>BSBM01000226.1:0-9923977 GCA_027924585.1 Larix kaempferi | reverse complement strand
AAACTATAGAAAGTCGTTATGACGTAGAATGTGCATACTTTGTTGATCTCCATTTATGAAATAAAAACACATTTTCTACAAAACTCGTGTTTTTTTAAGAAATCATGTAAACCTTCTAGAAGCTGTGATTTAAACAAAAACGGGGGAAGTAACCTTTTCTTATTTCCAGACGCATGCGCAAACTATAGAAAGTCGTTATGACGTAGAATGTGCATACTTTGTATATTCCATTTATGAAATAAAAGCACATTTTCTAAAAACTCGTGTTTTTTACGAAATCATGTAAACCTTCTAGAAGCTGTGATTTTAAAAAACGGTGGAAGTAAGCTTGTCTTATTTCTGGACGAATGCGTAAACTATAGAAAGTCGTTATGACATAGAATGTGCATACTTTGTTGATTCCATTTATGAAATAAAACACATTTTCTAAAAAACTCATGTTTTTTAGGAAATCATGTAAATCTTCTAGAAGCTGTGATTTTGAAAAATGGTGGAAGTAAGCTTGTCTTATTTCTGGGACGAATGCGTAAACTATAGAAAGTCGTTACGACGTAGAATGTGCATACTTTGTAGATTCCATTTATGAAATAAAGCACATTTTATAAAAACTTGTGTTTTTTACGAAATCATGTAAACCTTCTAGAAGCTGTGATTTTAAAAAAACGGTGGAAGTAAGATTTTTCTTATTTCCGGACGAATGTGTAAAACTATAGAAAGTCGTTATGACGTAGAATGTGCATACTTTGTTGATTCCATTTATGAAATAAAACACATTTTCTCAAAACTCGTGTTTCTTTTAACGAAATCATGTAAACCTTCTAGAAGCTGTGATTTTAAAAAACGGTGGAAGTAAGCTTGTCTTATTTCTGGACGAATGCGTAAAACTATAGAAAGTCGTTACGACGTAGAATGTGCATACTTTGTAGATTCCATTTATGAAATTAAAGCACATTTTATAAAAAACTTGTGTTTTTTACGAAATCATGTAAACCTTCTAGAAGCTGTTATTTTAAAAAACGGGGGAAGTAAGCTTTTCTTATTTCCAAACACATGCGGCAAAACTATAGAAAGTCGTTATGACGTAGAATGTGCATACTTTGATGATTCCATTTATGAAATAAAAACACATTTTCTAAAAACTCGTGTTTTCTTTAAGAAAATCATTTAAACCTTCTAGAAGCTGTGATTTTAAAAAACGGGGGAAGAAAGCTTTTCTTATTTCCAAATGCATGCGCAAAATATAGAAAGTCGTTATGACGTAGAATGTGCATACTTTGTTGATTCCATTTATGAAATAAAACACATTTTTCTAAAAACTCGTGTTTTTTAAGAAATCACGTAAACCTTCTAGAATCTGTGATTTTAAAAAACGGTGGAAGTAAGATTTTCTTATTTCCAGACGAATGCGCAAACTATAGAAAGTCGTTATGACGTAGAATTGTGCATACTTTGTTGATTCCATTTATGAAATAAAAACACATTTTCCTAAAAACTCGTGTTTTTTAAGAAATCATGTAAACCTTCTAGAAGTTGTGGTTTTAAAAAACGGTGGAAGTAAGCTTTTCTTAATTCCGGACGGCATGCGCAAACTATAGAAAGTCGTTATTACGTAGAATGTGCATACTTTGTTGATTCCATTTATGAAATAAGACGCATTTTCTAAAAACTCATGTTTTTTAAGAAATCATGTAAACCTTCTAGAAGCTGTGATTTTAAAAAACGGGGGAAGTAAGCTTTTCTTATTTCCAAACGCATGCACAAACTATAGAAAAATTCGTTATGACGTAGAATGTGCATACTTTGTTGATTCCATTTATGAAATAAAACACATTTTCTAAAAACTCGTGTTTTTTAAGAAATCATATAAACCTTCTAGAAGCTGTGATTTTGAAAAACGGTGGAAGTAAGCTTTTCTTATTTCCGGACGCATGCGCAAACTATAGAAAGTCCTTATGACGTAGAATGTGCATACTTTGTAGATTCCATTTATGAAATAAAGCATATTTTCTAAAAACTCGTGTTTTTTACGAAATCATGTAAACCTTCTAGAAGCTATGATTTGAAAAAAACGGGGGAAGTAACCTTTTCCTATTTCCGGACGCATACGTAAACTATAGAAAGTCGTTATGACGTAGAATGTGCATACTTTGTTTATTCCATTTATGAAATAAAACACATTTTCTAAAAACTCATGTTTTTTAAGAAATCATGTAAACCTTCTAGAAGCTGTGATTTTAAAAAACGGTGGAAATAACCTTTTCTTATTTTCAGACGCATACGCAAACTATAGAAAGTCGTTATGACGTAGAATGTGCATACTTTGTAGATTCCATTTATGAAATAAAGCACATTTTCTAAAAACTCGTCTTTTTTACGAAATCATGTAAACCTTCTAGAAGCTGTGATTTTAAAAAACGGGGGAAGGAAGCTTTTCTTATTTCCGAATGCATGCGCAAACTATAGAAAGTCGTTATGACGTAGAATGTGCATACTTTGTTGATTCCATTTATGAAATAAAACACATTTTCTACAAACTCGTGTTTTTTAAGAAATCATGTAAACCTTCTAGAAGTTGTGATTTTAAAAAACGGGGGAAGTAAGCTTTTCTTCTTTCCAAACGCATGCGCAAACTATAGAATGTCGTTATGACGTAGAATGTGCATAGTTTGTTGATTCCATTTATGAAATAAAACAAATTTTCTAAAAACTCATGTTTTATAAGAAATCATGTAAACCTTCTAAAATCCGTGATTTTAAAAAATAGGGGAAGTAATCTTTTCTTATTTCCGGACGAATGCACAAACTATAGAAAGTCGTTATGACACAGAATGTGCATACTTTGTTGATTCCATTTATGAAATAAAGCACATTTTCTAAAAACTCGTGTTTTTTAAGAAATCATGTAAACCTTCTAGAAGTTGTGATTTTAAAAAACGGTGGAAGTAAGCTTTTCTTATTTCCGGACGCATGCGCAAACTACAGAAAGTCGTTATGACGTACAATGTGCATACTTTGTTGATTCCATTTATGAAATAAAACACATTTTCTAAAAACTCGTGTTTTTTAAGAAATCATGTAAACCTTCTAGAAGCTGTGATTTTAAAAAACGGTGGAAGTAAGCTTTTCTTATTTCCAAACGCATGCGCAAACTATATAAAGTCGTTATGACGTAGAATGTGCATACTTTGTTGATTCCATTTATGAAATAAAACACATTTTCTAAAACCTCGTGTTTTTTAAGAAATCATATAAACCTTCTAGAAGCTGTGATTTTAAAAAACGGTGGAAGTAAGCTTTTCTTATTTCCGGACGCATGCGCAAACTATAGAAAGTCCTTATGACGTAGAATGTGCATACTTTGTAGATTCCATTTATGAAATAAAGCATATTTTCTAAAAACTCGTGTTTTTTACGAAATCATGTAAACCTTCTAAAAGCTATGATTTTAAAAAACGGGGGAAGTAACCTTTTCTTATTTTCGGACGCATACGTAAACTATAGAAAGTCGTTATGACGTAGAATGTGCATACTTTGTTTATTCCATTTATGAAATAAAACACATTTTCTAAAAACTCATGTTTTTTTAAGAAATCATGTAACCCTTCTAGAAGCTGTGATTTTAAAAAAACGGGGGAAGTAACCTTTTCTTAAATCCAGACGCATGCGCAAACTATAGAAAGTCGTTATGACGTAGAATGTGCATACTTTGTATATTCCATTTATGAAATAAAGCACATTTTCTAAAAACGCGTGTTTTTTACGAAATCATGTAAACCTTCTAGAAGCTGTGATTTTAAAAAACGGTGGAAGTAAGCTTGTCTTATTTCTTGACGAATGCGTAAACTATAGAAAGTCGTTATGACGTAGAATGTGCATACTTTGTTGATTCCATTTATGAAATAAAACACATTTTCTACAAACTCGTGTTTTTTAAGAAATCATGTAAACCTTCCAGAAGTTGTGATTTTAAAAAACGGGGGAAGTAAGCTTTTCTTATTTCCAAACGCATTCGCAACCTATAGAATGTCGTTATGACGTAGAATGTGCATACTTTGTTGATTCCATTTATGAAATAAAACACATTTTCTAAAAACTCGTGTTTTTTTAAGAAATCATGTAAACCTCCTAGAAGCTGTGATTTTTAAAAACGGGGGAAGTAAGCTTTTCTTATTTTCGGACGCATGCGCAAACTATAGAAAGTCGTTATGACATAGAATGTGCATAGTTTGTAGATTACATTTATGAAATAAAACACATTTTCTAAAAACGCGTGTTTTTTTACGAAATCATGTAAACCTTCTAGAAGCTGTGATTTATAAAAAACGGTGGAAGTAAGCTTTTCTTATTTCCGTACGCATGCGCAAACTATAGAAAGTCGTTATGACGTAGAATGTGCATACTTTGTAGATTCCATTTATGAAATAAAACACATTTTCTAAAAACTCGTGTTTTTTACGAAATCATGTAAACCTTCTAGAAGCTGTGATTTTAAAAATCGGTGGAAGTAAGCTATTCTTATTTCCAAACTCATGCACAAACTATAGAAAGTCGTTATGACGTAGAATGTGCATACGTTGTTGATTCCATTTATGAAATAAAACACATTTTCTAAAAACTCGTGTTTTTTAAGAAATCATGTAAACCTTCTAGAAGCTGTGATTTTAAAAAATGGTGGAAGTAAGCTTTTCTTATTTCCGGACGCATGCGCAAACTATAGAAAGTCGTTATCACGTAGAAGTTGCATACTTTGTTGATTCCATTTATGAAATAAAACACGTTGTTTGAAAACTCGTGTTTTTTAAGAAATCATGTAAACCTTCTAGAAGCTGTGATTTTAAAAAACGGGGGAAATAAGCTTTTCTTATTTCCAAACTCATGCGCAAACTATAGAAAATCGTTATGACGTAGAATGTGCATACTTTGTTGATTACATTTATGAAATAAAACACATTTTTTAAAAACTCATGTTTTTTAAGAAATCATGTAAACCTTCAAGAAGCTGTGATTTTAAAAAACGGGGGAAGTAAGCTTTTCTTATTTCCAGACGCATGCGCAAACTATAGAAAGTTGTTATGACGTAGAATGTGCATACTTTGTAGATTCCATTTATGAAATAAAGCACATTTTCTAAAAACTCGTGTTTTTTACGAAAACATGTAAACCTTCAAGAAGTTGTGATTTTAAAAATTGGTGGAAGTAAGATTTTCTTATTTCTGGACCAATGCGCAAACTATAGAAAGTCGTTATGACGTAGAATGTGCATACTTTGTAGATTACATTTATGAAATAAAACACATTTTCTAAAAACTCGTGTTTTTTTACGAAATCATGTAAACCTTCTAGAAGCTGTGATTTCAAAAATCGACGGAAGTAACCTTTTCTTATTTCCGGACGCATGCGCAAACTATAGAAAGTCGTTATGACGTAGAATGTGCATACTTTGTAGATTCCATTTATGAAATAAAACACATTTTCTAAAAACGGGGGAAGTAATCTTTTCTTATTTCCGGACGCATGCGCAAACTATAGAAATTCGTTATGACGTAGAATGTGCATACTTTGTTGATTCCATTTATGAAATAAAACACATTTTCTAAAAACTCGTGTTTTTTACAAAATCATGTAAACCTTCTAGAAGTTGTGATTTTAAAAAACGGGGGAAGTAAGCTTTTCTTATTTCCGGACGCATGCGCAAACTATAGAATGTCGTTATGACGTAGAATGTGCATACTTTGTGGATTCCATTGATGAAATAAAACACATTTTCTAAAAACTCGTGTTTTTTACGAAATCATGTAAACCTTCTAGAAGCTGTGATTTTAAAAAATGGTGGAAGTAAGATTTTCTTATTTTAGGATGAATGCGCAAACTATAGAAAGTCGTTATGACGTAGAATGTGCATACTTTGTTGATTCCATTTATGAAATACAACACATTTTCTAAAAACTCGTGTTTTTTAAGAAATCATGTAAACCTTCTAGAAGCTGTGATTTTAAAAAACGGTGGAAGTAAGATTTTCTTATTTCCAGACGAATGCGCAAACTATAGAAAGTCGTTATGACGTAGAATGTGCATACTTTGTTGATTCCATTGATGAAATAAAACACATTTTCTAAAAACTCGTGTTTTTTAAGAAATCATGTAAACCTTCTAGAAGTTGTGATTTTAAAAAACAGTGGAATTAAGCTTTTCTTATTTCCGGACGCATGCGCAAACTATAGAAAGTCGTTATGACGTAGAATGTGCATACTTTGTTGATCACATTTATGAAATAAAACACATTTTCTAAAAACTCATGTTTTTTAAGAAATCATGTAAACCTTCTAGAAGCAGTGATTTTAAAAAACGGGGGAAGTAAGCTTTTCTTATTTCCAAACGCATGCGCAAACTATAGAAAGTCGTTATGACGTAGAATGTGCATACTTTGTTGATTCCATTTATGAAATAAAACACATTTTCTAAAAACTCGTGTTTTTTAAGAAATCATATAAACCTTCTAGAAGCTGTGATTTTAAAAAATGGTGGAAGTAAGCTTTTCTTATTTCCGGACGCATGCGCAAACTATAGAAAGTCCTTATGACGAAGAATGTGCATACTTTGTAGATTCCATTTATGAAATAAAGCATATTTTCTAAAAACTCCTGTTTTTTACGAAATCATGTAAACCTTCTAGAAGCTATGATTTTAAAAAACTGGGGAAGTAACCTTTTCTTATTTCCGGACGCATACGTAAACTATAGAAAGTCGTTATGACGTAGAATGTGCATACTTTGTTTATTCCATTTATGAAATAAAACACATTTTCTAAAAACTCATGTTTTTTAAGAAATCATGTAAACCTTCTAGAAGCTGTGATTTTAAAAAAGGGGGAAGTAACCTTTTCTTATTTTCAGACACATGCGCAAACTATAGAGAGTCTTTATGACGTAGAATGTGAATACTTTGTATATTCCATTTATGAAATAAAGCACATTTTCTAAAAACTCGTGTTTTTTATGAAATCATGTAAACCTTCTGGAAGCTGTGATTTTAAAAAACGATGGAAGTAAGCTTTTCTTATTTCCGGACGAATGCGCAAACTATAGAAAGTCGTTATGAAGTAGAATGTGCATACTTTGTTGATTCCATTTATGAAATAAAACACATTTTCTAAAAAGTCGTGTTTTTTAAGAACTCATGTAAACCTTCTAGAAGCAGTGATTTTAAAAAACGGTGGAAGTAAGCTTTTCTTATTTCCGGATGCATGCGCAAACTATAGAAAGTCCTTATGACGTAGAATGTGCATACTTTGTTGATTCCATTTATGAAATAAAGCACATTTTCTAAAAACTCGTGTTTTTTAATAAATCATTTAAACCTTCTAGAAGCTGTGATTTTAAAAAACGGGGGAAGAAAGCTTTTCTTATTTTCGAATGCATGCGCAAACTATAGAAAGTCGTTATGACGTAGAATGTGCATACTTTGTTCATTCCATTTATGAAATAAAACACATTTTCTAAAAACTCGTGTTTTTTAAGAAATCATATAAACCTTCTAGAAGCTGTGATTTTAAAAAACGGTGGAAGTAAGCTTTTCTTATTTCCGGACGCATGCGCAAACTATAGAAAGTGCTTATGACGTAGAATGTGCATACTTTGTAGATTCCATTTATGAAATAAAGCATATTTTCTAAAAACTCGTGTTTTTTACGAAATCATGTAAACCTATTAGAAGCTATGATTTGAAAAACCGGGGGAAGTAACCTTTTCTTATTTCCGGACGCATACGTAAACTATAGAAAGTCGTTATGACGTAGAATGTGCATACTTTGTTTATTCCATTTCTGAAATAAAACACATTTTCTAAAAACTCATGTTTTTTAAAAAATCATGTAAACCTTCTAGAAGCTGTGATTTTAAAAAACGGGGGAAGTAACCTTTTCTTATTTTCAGACGCATGCGCAAACTATAGAAAGATGTTATGACGTAGAATGTGCATACTTTGTAGATTCCATTGATGAAATAAAGCACATTTTATAAAAACTCATGTTTTTTACGAAATCATGTAAACCTTCTAGAAGCTGTGATTTTAAAAAACTGGGGAAGTAAGCTTTTCTTATTTCCGAACGCATGCGCAAACTATAGAAAGTCGTTATGACGTAGAATGTGCATACTTTGTATATTCCATTTATGAAATAAAGCACATTTTCTAAAAACTCGTGTTTTTTACGAAATCATTTAAACCTTCTAGAAGCTGTGATTTTAAAAAACGGTCGAAGTACGCTTGTCTTATTTCTGGACGAATGCGTAAACTATAGAAAGTCGTTATGACGTAGAATGTGCATACTTTGTTGATTCCATTTATGAAATAAAACACATTTTCTACAAACTCGTGTTTTTTAAGAAATCATGTAAACCTTCTAGAAGTTGTGATTTTAAAAAACGGGGGAAGTAAGCTTTTCTTCTTTCCAAACGCATGCGCAAACTATAGAATGTCGTTATGACGTAGAATGTGCATACTTTGTTGATTCCATTTATGAAATAAAACACATTTTCTAAAAACTCGTGTTTTTTAAGAAATCATGTAAACCTCCTAGAAGCTGTGATTTTTAAAAACGGAGGAAGTAAGCTTTTCTTATTTTCGGACGCATGCGCAAACTATAGAAAGTCGTTATGACGTAGAATGTGCATACTTTGTAGATTACATTTATGAAATAAAACACATTTTCTAAAAACTCGTGTTTTTTACGAAATCATGTAAACCTTCTAGAAGTTGTGATTTATAAAAACGGTGGAAGTAAGCTTTTCTTATTTCCGTACGCATGTGCAAACTATAGAAAGTCGTTATGATGTAGAATGTGCATACTTTGTAGATTCCATTTATGAAATAAAAAACATTTTCTAAAAACTCGTGTTTTTTACGAAATCATGTAAACCTTTTAGAAGCTGTGATTTTAAAAATCGGTGGAGGTAAGATTTTCTTATTTCCGAACGAATGCACAAACTATAGAAAGTCGTTATGACGTAGAATGTGCATACTTTGTTGATTCCATTTATGAAATAAAACACATTTTCTAAAAACTGGTGTTTTTTAAGAAATCATGTAAACCTTCTAGAAGCTGTGATTTTAAAAAATGGTGGAAGTAAGCTTTTCTTATTTCCGGACGCATGCGCAAACTATAGAAAGTCGTTAGGACGTAGAATGTGCATACTTTGTTGATTCCATTTATGAAATAAAACACATTTTCTGAAAACTCGTGTTTTTTAAGAAATCATGTAAACCTTCTAGAAGCTGTGATTTTAAAAAACGGGGGAAGTAAGCTTTTCTTATTTCCAAACGCATGCGCAAACTATAGAAAGTCGTTATGACGTAGAATGTGCATACTTTGTTGATTCCATTTATAAAATAAAACACATTTTCTAAAAACTCGTGTTTTTTAAGAAATCATGTAAACCTTCTAGAAGCTGTGATTTTAAAAAACGGGGGAAGTAAGCTTTTCTTATTTCCGGACGCATGCGCAAACTATAGAAAGTCGTTATGACGTAGAATGTGCATACTTTGTTGATTCCATTTATGAAATAAAAACCCATTTTCTAAAAACTCGTGTTTTTTACAAAATCATGTAAACCTTCTAGAAGCTGTGATTTTAAAAAACGGGGGAAGTAAGCTTTTCTTATTTCCGGATGCATGCGCAAACTATAGAATGTCGTTATGACGTAAAATGTGCATACTTTGTAGATTCCATTTATGAAATAAAGCACATTTTTTAAAAACTCGTGTTTTTTACGAAATCATGTAAACCTTCTAGAAGCTGTGATTTTAAAAAACGGTGGAAGTAAGCTTTTCTTATTTCCGGACGCATCCGCAAACTATAGAAAGTCATTATGACGTAGAATCTGCATACTTTGTAGATTCCATTTATGAAATAAAACACATTTTTTGAAAACTCGCGTTTTTTACGAAATCATGTAAACATTCTAGAAGCTGTGATTTTAAAAAACAGTGGAAGTAAGATTTTCTTATTTCCAGACAAATACGCAAACTATAGAAAGTCGTTATGACGTAGAATGCGCATACTTTGTTGATTCCATTTATGAAATAAAACACATTTTCTAAAAACTCGTGTTTTTTAAGAAATCATGTAAACCTTCTAGAAGTTGTGATTTTAAAAAACGGTGGAAGTAAGCTTTTCTTATTTCCGGACGCATGCGCAAACTACAGAAAGTCGTTATGACGTAGAATGTGCATACTTTGTTGATTCCATTTATGAAATAAAACACATTTTCTAAAAAGTCGTGTTTTTTAAGAAATCATGTAAACCTTCTAGAAGCTGTGATTTTAAAAAACGGGGGAAGTAAGCTTTTCTTATTTCCAAACGCATGCGCAAACTATATAAAGTCGTTATGACGTAGAATGTGCATACTTTGTTGATTCCATTTATGAAATAAAACACATTTTCTAAAAACTCGTGTTTTTTAAGAAATCATATAAACCTTCTAGAAGCTGTGATTTTAAAAAACGGTGGAAGTAAGCTTTTCTTATTTCCGGACGCATGCGCAAACTATAGAAAGTCCTTATGACGTAGAATGTGCATACTTTGTAGATTCCATTTATGAAATAAAGCATATTTTCTAAAAACTCGTGTTTTTTACGAAATCATGTAAACCTTCTAGAAGCTATGATTTGAAAAAACGGGGGAAGTAACCTTTTCTTATTTCCGGACGCATACGTAAACTATAGAAAGTCGTTATGACGTAGAATGTGCATACTTTGTTTATTCCATTTATGAAATAAAACACATTTTCTAAAAACTCATGTTTTTTAAGAAATCATGTAAACCTTCTAGAAGCTGTGATTTTAAAAAACGGTGGAAATAACCTTTTCTTATTTTCAGACGCATGCGCAAACTATAGAAAGTCGTTATGACGTAGAATGTGCATACTTTGTAGATTCCATTTATGAAATAAAGCACATTTTCTAAAAACTCGTGTTTTTTACGAAATCATGTAAACCTTCTAGAAGCTGTGATTTTAAAAAACGGGGGAAGTAAGCTTTTCTTATTTCCGAATGCATGCGCAAACTATAGAAAGTCGTTATGACGTAGAATGTGCATACTTTGTTGATTCCATTTATGAAATAAAACACATTTTCTACAAACTCGTGTTTTTTAAGAAATCATGTAAACCTTCTAGAAGTTGTGATTTTAAAAAACGGGGGAAGTAAGCTTTTCTTCTTTCCAAACGCATGCGCAAACTATAGAATGTCGTTATGACGTAGAATGTGCATAGTTTGTTGATTCCATTTATGAAATAAAACAAATTTTCTAAAAACTCATGTTTTATAAGAAATCATGTAAACCTTCTAAAATCCGTGATTTTAAAAAACAGCGGATGTAAGCTTTTCTTATTTCCGGACGAATGCACAAACTATAGAAAGTCGTTATGACGCAGAATGTGCATACATTGTTGATTCCATTTATGAAATAAAACACATTTTCTTAAAACTCGTGCTTTTTAAGAACTCATGTAAACCTTCTAGAAGCTGTGATTTTAAAAAATGGTGGAAGTAAGCTTTTCTTATTTCCGGATGCATGCGCAAACTATAGAAAGTCCTTATGACGTAGAATGTGCATACTTTGTTGATTCCATTTATGAAATAAAGCACATTTTCTAAAAACTCGTGTTTTTTAAGAAATCATTTAAACCTTCTAGAAGCTGTGATTTTAAAAAACGGGGGAAGAAAGATTTTCTTATTTCCAAATGCATGCGCAAACTATAGAAAGTCGTTATGACGTAGAATGTGCATACTTTGTTGATTCCATTTATGAAATAAAACACATTTTCTAAAAACTCGTGTTTTTTAAGAAATCATATAAACCTTCTAGAAGCTGTGATTTTAAAAAACAGTGGAAGTAAGCTTTTCTTATTTCCGGACGCATGCGCAAACTATAGAAAGTCCTTATGACGTAGAATGTGCATACTTTGTAGATTCCATTTATGAAATAAAGCATATTTTCTAAAAACTCGTGTTTTTTACGAAATCATGTAAACCTTCTAAAAGCTATGATTTTAAAAAACGAGGGAAGTAACCTTTTCTTATTTTCGGACGCATACGTAAACTATAGAAAGTCGTTATGACGTAGAATGTGCATACTTTGTTTATTCCATTTATGAAATAAAACACATTTTCTAAAAACTCATGTTTTTTAAGAAATCATGTAACCCTTCTAGAAGCTGTGATTTTAAAAAAACGGGGGAAGTAACCTTTTCTTAAATCCAGACGCATGCGCAAACTATAGAAAGTCGTTATGACGTAGAATGTGCATACTTTGTATATTCCATTTATGAAATAAAGCACATTTTCTAAAAACTCGTGTTTTTTACGAAATCATGTAAACCTTCTAGAAGCTGTGATTTTAAAAAACGGTGGAAGTAAGCTTGTCTTATTTCTTGACGAATGCGTAAACTATAGAAAGTCGTTATGACGTAGAATGTGCATACTTTGTTGATTCCATTTATGAAATAAAACACATTTTCTACAAACTCGTGTTTTTTAAGAAATCATGTAAACCTTCTAGAAGCTGTGATTTAAAAAAACGGGGGAAGTAACCTTTTCTTATTTCCAGAGGCATGCGCAAACTATAGAAAGTCGTTATGACGTAGAATGTGCATACTTTGTATATTCCATTTATGAAATAAAGCACATTTTCTAAAAACTCGTGTTTTTTACGAAATCATGTAAACCTTCTAGAAGCTGTGATTTTAAAAAACGGTGGAAGTAAGCTTGTCTTATTTCTGGACGAATGCGTAAACTATAGAAAGTCGTTATGACATAGAATGTGCATACTTTGTTGATTCCATTTATGAAATAAAACACATTTTCTAAAAACTCATGTTTTTTAGGAAATCATGTAAATCTTCTAGAAGCTGTGATTTTGAAAAATGGTGGAAGTAAGCTTGTCTTATTTCTGGACGAATGCGTAAACTATAGAAAGTCGTTACGACGTAGAATGTGCATACTTTGTAGATTCCATTTATGAAATAAAGCACATTTTATAAAAACTTGTGTTTTTTACGAAATCATGTAAACCTTCTAGAAGCTGTGATTTTAAAAAACGGTGGAAGTAAGATTTTCTTATTTCCGGACGAATGTGTAAACTATAGAAAGTCGTTATGACGTAGAATGTGCATACTTTGTTGATTCCATTTATGAAATAAAACACATTTTCTCAAAACTCGTGTTTTTTACGAAATCATGTAAACCTTCTAGAAGCTGTGATTTTAAAAAACGGTGGAAGTAAGCTTGTCTTATTTCTGGACGAATGCGTAAACTATAGAAAGTCGTTACGACGTAGAATGTGCATACTTTGTAGATTCCATTTATGAAATAAAGCACATTTTATAAAAACTTGTGTTTTTTACGAAATCATGTAAACCTTCTAGAAGCTGTTATTTTAAAAAACGGGGGAAGTAAGCTTTTCTTATTTCCAAACACATGCGCAAACTATAGAAAGTCGTTATGACGTAGAATGTGCATACTTTGTTGATTCCATTTATGAAATAAAACACATTTTCTAAAAACTCGTGTTTTTTAAGAAATCATTTAAACCTTCTAGAAGCTGTGATTTTAAAAAACGGGGGAAGAAAGCTTTTCTTATTTCCAAATGCATGCGCAAAATATAGAAAGTCGTTATGACGTAGAATGTGCATACTTTGTTGATTCCATTTATGAAATAAAACACATTTTCTAAAAACTCGTGTTTTTTAAGAAATCACGTAAACCTTCTAGAATCTGTGATTTTAAAAAACGGTGGAAGTAAGATTTTCTTATTTCCAGACGAATGCGCAAACTATAGAAAGTCGTTATGACGTAGAATGTGCATACTTTGTAGATTCCATTTATGAAATAAAACACATTTTCTAAAAACTCGTGTTTTTTAAGAAATCATGTAAACCTTCTAGAAGTTGTGGTTTTAAAAAACGGTGGAAGTAAGCTTTTCTTATTTCCGGACGCATGCGCAAACTATAGAAAGTCGTTATTACGTAGAATGTGCATACTTTGTTGATTCCATTTATGAAATAAGACGCATTTTCTAAAAACTCATGTTTTTTAAGAAATCATGTAAACCTTCTAGAAGCTGTGATTTTAAAAAACGGGGGAAGTAAGCTTTTCTTATTTCCAAACGCATGCACAAACTATAGAAAGTCGTTATGACGTAGAATGTGCATACTTTGTTGATTCCATTTATGAAATAAAACACATTTTCTAAAAACTCGTGTTTTTTAAGAAATCATATAAACCTTCTAGAAGCTGTGATTTTGAAAAACGGTGGAAGTAAGCTTTTCTTATTTCCGGACGCATGCGCAAACTATAGAAAGTCCTTATGACGTAGAATGTGCATACTTTGTAGATTCCATTTATGAAATAAAGCATATTTTCTAAAAACTCGTGTTTTTTACGAAATCATGTAAACCTTCTAGAAGCTATGATTTGAAAAAACGGGGGAAGTAACCTTTTCCTATTTCCGGACGCATACGTAAACTATAGAAAGTCGTTATGACGTAGAATGTGCATACTTTGTTTATTCCATTTATGAAATAAAACACATTTTCTAAAAACTCATGTTTTTTAAGAAATCATGTAAACCTTCTAGAAGCTGTGATTTTAAAAAACGGTGGAAATAACCTTTTCTTATTTTCAGACGCATACGCAAACTATAGAAAGTCGTTATGACGTAGAATGTGCATACTTTGTAGATTCCATTTATGAAATAAAGCACATTTTCTAAAAACTCGTGTTTTTTACGAAATCATGTAAACCTTCTAGAAGCTGTGATTTTAAAAAACGGGGGAAGTAAGCTTTTCTTATTTCCGAATGCATGCGCAAACTATAGAAAGTCGTTATGACGTAGAATGTGCATACTTTGTTGATTCCATTTATGAAATAAAACACATTTTCTACAAACTCGTGTTTTTTAAGAAATCATGTAAACCTTCTAGAAGTTGTGATTTTAAAAAACGGGGGAAGTAAGCTTTTCTTCTTTCCAAACGCATGCGCAAACTATAGAATGTCGTTATGACGTAGAATGTGCATAGTTTGTTGATTCCATTTATGAAATAAAACAAATTTTCTAAAAACTCATGTTTTATAAGAAATCATGTAAACCTTCTAAAATCCGTGATTTTAAAAAATAGGGGAAGTAAGCTTTTCTTATTTCCGGACGAATGCACAAACTATAGAAAGTCGTTATGACACAGAATGTGCATACTTTGTTGATTCCATTTATGAAATAAAGCACATTTTCTAAAAACTCGTGTTTTTTAAGAAATCATGTAAACCTTCTAGAAGTTGTGATTTTAAAAAACGGTGGAAGTAAGCTTTTCTTATTTCCGGACGCATGCGCAAACTACAGAAAGTCGTTATGACGTAGAATGTGCATACTTTGTTGATTCCATTTATGAAATAAAACACATTTTCTAAAAACTCGTGTTTTTTAAGAAATCATGTAAACCTTCTAGAAGCTGTGATTTTAAAAAACGGTGGAAGTAAGCTTTTCTTATTTCCAAACGCATGCGCAAACTATATAAAGTCGTTATGACGTAGAATGTGCATACTTTGTTGATTCCATTTATGAAATAAAACACATTTTCTAAAAACTCGTGTTTTTTAAGAAATCATATAAACCTTCTAGAAGCTGTGATTTTAAAAAACGGTGGAAGTAAGCTTTTCTTATTTCCGGACGCATGCGCAAACTATAGAAAGTCCTTATGACGTAGAATGTGCATACTTTGTAGATTCCATTTATGAAATAAAGCATATTTTCTAAAAACTCGTGTTTTTTTACGAAATCATGTAAACCTTCTAAAAGCTATGATTTTAAAAAACGGGGGAAGTAACCTTTTCTTATTTTCGGACGCATACGTAAACTATAGAAAGTCGTTATGACGTAGAATGTGCATACTTTGTTTATTCCATTTATGAAATAAAACACATTTTCTAAAAACTCATGTTTTTTAAGAAATCATGTACCCTTCTAGAAGCTGTGATTTTAAAAAAACGGGGGAAGTAACCTTTTCTTAAATCCAGACGCATGCGCAAACTATAGAAAGTCGTTATGACGTAGAATGTGCATACTTTGTATATTCCATTTATGAAATAAAGCACATTTTCTAAAAACGCGTGTTTTTTTACGAAATCATGTAAACCTTCTAGAAGCTGTGATTTTAAAAAACGGTGGAAGTAAGCTTGTCTTATTTCTTGACGAATGCGTAAACTATAGAAAGTCGTTATGACGTAGAATGTGCATACTTTGTTGATTCCATTTATGAAATAAAACACATTTTCTACAAACTCGTGTTTTTTAAGAAATCATGTAAACCTTCCAGAAGTTGTGATTTTAAAAAACGGGGGAAGTAAGCTTTTCTTATTTCCAAACGCATTCGCAACCTATAGAATGTCGTTATGACGTAGAATGTGCATACTTTGTTGATTCCATTTATGAAATAAAACACATTTTCTAAAAACTCGTGTTTTTTAAGAAATCATGTAAACCTCCTAGAAGCTGTGATTTTTAAAAACGGGGGAAGTAAGCTTTTCTTATTTTCGGACGCATGCGCAAACTATAGAAAGTCGTTATGACATAGAATGTGCATAGTTTGTAGATTACATTTATGAAATAAAACACATTTTCTAAAAACGCGTGTTTTTTACGAAATCATGTAAACCTTCTAGAAGCTGTGATTTATAAAAACGGTGGAAGTAAGCTTTTCTTATTTCCGTACGCATGCGCAAACTATAGAAAGTCGTTATGACGTAGAATGTGCATACTTTGTAGATTCCATTTATGAAATAAAACACATTTTCTAAAAACTCGTGTTTTTTACGAAATCATGTAAACCTTCTAGAAGCTGTGATTTTAAAAATCGGTGGAAGTAAGCTATTCTTATTTCCAAACTCATGCACAAACTATAGAAAGTCGTTATGACGTAGAATGTGCATACGTTGTTGATTCCATTTATGAAATAAAACACATTTTCTAAAAACTCGTGTTTTTTAAGAAATCATGTAAACCTTCTAGAAGCTGTGATTTTAAAAAATGGTGGAAGTAAGCTTTTCTTATTTCCGGACGCATGCGCAAACTATAGAAAGTCGTTATCACGTAGAAGTTGCATACTTTGTTGATTCCATTTATGAAATAAAACACGTTGTTTGAAAACTCGTGTTTTTTAAGAAATCATGTAAACCTTCTAGAAGCTGTGATTTTAAAAAACGGGGGAAATAAGCTTTTCTTATTTCCAAACTCATGCGCAAACTATAGAAAATCGTTATGACGTAGAATGTGCATACTTTGTTGATTACATTTATGAAATAAAACACATTTTTTAAAAACTCATGTTTTTTAAGAAATCATGTAAACCTTCAAGAAGCTGTGATTTTAAAAAACGGGGGAAGTAAGCTTTTCTTATTTCCAGACGCATGCGCAAACTATAGAAAGTTGTTATGACGTAGAATGTGCATACTTTGTAGATTCCATTTATGAAATAAAGCACATTTTCTAAAAACTCGTGTTTTTTACGAAAACATGTAAACCTTCAAGAAGTTGTGATTTTAAAAATTGGTGGAAGTAAGATTTTCTTATTTCTGGACCAATGCGCAAACTATAGAAAGTCGTTATGACGTAGAATGTGCATACTTTGTAGATTACATTTATGAAATAAAACACATTTTCTAAAAACTCGTGTTTTTTACGAAATCATGTAAACCTTCTAGAAGCTGTGATTTCAAAAATCGACGGAAGTAACCTTTTCTTATTTCCGGACGCATGCGCAAACTATAGAAAGTCGTTATGACGTAGAATGTGCATACTTTGTAGATTCCATTTATGAAATAAAACACATTTTCTAAAAACGGGGGAAGTAATCTTTTCTTATTTCCGGACGCATGCGCAAACTATAGAAATTCGTTATGACGTAGAATGTGCATACTTTGTTGATTCCATTTATGAAATAAAACACATTTTCTAAAAACTCGTGTTTTTTACAAAATCATGTAAACCTTCTAGAAGTTGTGATTTTAAAAAACGGGGGAAGTAAGCTTTTCTTATTTCCGGACGCATGCGCAAACTATAGAATGTCGTTATGACGTAGAATGTGCATACTTTGTAGATTCCATTTATGAAATAAAACACATTTTCTAAAAACTCGTGTTTTTTACGAAATCATGTAAACCTTCTAGAAGCTGTGATTTTAAAAAACGGTGGAAGTAAGCTTTTCTTATTTCCGGACGCATGCGCAAACTATAGAAAGTCGTTATGATGTAGAATGTGCATACTTTGTTGATTCCATTTATGAAATAAAACACATTTTTTGAAAACTCGTGTTTTTTACGAAATCATTTAAACCTTCTAGAAGCTGTGATTTTAAAAAACGGTCGAAGTAAGCTTTTCTTATTTCCAGAGGCATGCGCAAACTATAGAAAGTCGTTATGACGTAGAATGTGCATACTTTGTGGATTCCATTGATGAAATAAAACACATTTTCTAAAAACTCGTGTTTTTTACGAAATCATGTAAACCTTCTAGAAGCTGTGATTTTAAAAAATGGTGGAAGTAAGATTTTCTTATTTTATGACGAATGCGCAAACTATAGAAAGTCGTTATGACGTAGAATGTGCATACTTTGTTGATTCCATTTATGAAATACAACACATTTTCTAAAAACTCGTGTTTTTTAAGAAATCATGTAAACCTTCTAGAAGCTGTGATTTTAAAAAACGGTGGAAGTAAGATTTTCTTATTTCCAGACGAATGCGCAAACTATAGAAAGTCGTTATGACGTAGAATGTGCATACTTTGTTGATTCCATTGATGAAATAAAACACATTTTCTAAAAACTCGTGTTTTTTAAGAAATCATGTAAACCTTCTAGAAGTTGTGATTTTAAAAAACAGTGGAATTAAGCTTTTCTTATTTCCGGACGCATGCGCAAACTATAGAAAGTCGTTATGACGTAGAATGTGCATACTTTGTTGATCACATTTATGAAATAAAACACATTTTCTAAAAACTCATGTTTTTTAAGAAATCATGTAAACCTTCTAGAAGCAGTGATTTTAAAAAACGGGGGAAGTAAGCTTTTCTTATTTCCAAACGCATGCGCAAACTATAGAAAGTCGTTATGACGTAGAATGTGCATACTTTGTTGATTCCATTTATGAAATAAAACACATTTTCTAAAAACTCGTGTTTTTTAAGAAATCATATAAACCTTCTAGAAGCTGTGATTTTAAAAAATGGTGGAAGTAAGCTTTTCTTATTTCCGGACGCATGCGCAAACTATAGAAAGTCCTTATGACGAAGAATGTGCATACTTTGTAGATTCCATTTATGAAAT
This sequence comes from Larix kaempferi, assembly GCA_027924585.1. NCBI lineage: Eukaryota > Viridiplantae > Streptophyta > Pinopsida > Pinales > Pinaceae > Larix > Larix kaempferi. The sequence continues at coordinate 9,904,607 of BSBM01000226.1, read as the reverse complement.
AAAGCATATTTTCTAAAAACTCCTGTTTTTTACGAAATCATGTAAACCTTCTAGAAGCTATGATTTTAAAAAACTGGGGAAGTAACCTTTTCTTATTTCCGGACGCATACGTAAACTATAGAAAGTCGTTATGACGTAGAATGTGCATACTTTGTTTATTCCATTTATGAAATAAAACACATTTTCTAAAAACTCATGTTTTTTAAGAAATCATGTAAACCTTCTAGAAGCTGTGATTTTAAAAAACGGGGGAAGTAACCTTTTCTTATTTTCAGACACATGCGCAAACTATAGAGAGTCTTTATGACGTAGAATGTGAATACTTTGTATATTCCATTTATGAAATAAAGCACATTTTCTAAAAACTCGTGTTTTTTATGAAATCATGTAAACCTTCTGGAAGCTGTGATTTTAAAAAACGATGGAAGTAAGCTTTTCTTATTTCCGGATGAATGCGCAAACTATAGAAAGTCGTTATGAAGTAGAATGTGCATACTTTGTTGATTCCATTTATGAAATAAAACACATTTTCTAAAAAGTCGTGTTTTTTAAGAACTCATGTAAACCTTCTAGAAGCAGTGATTTTAAAAAACGGTGGAAGTAAGCTTTTCTTATTTCCGGATGCATGCGCAAACTATAGAAAGTCCTTATGACGTAGAATGTGCATACTTTGTTGATTCCATTTATGAAATAAAGCACATTTTCTAAAAACTCGTGTTTTTTAATAAATCATTTAAACCTTCTAGAAGCTGTGATTTTAAAAAACGGGGGAAGAAAGCTTTTCTTATTTTCGAATGCATGCGCAAACTATAGAAAGTCGTTATGATGTAGAATGTGCATACTTTGTTCATTCCATTTATGAAATAAAACACATTTTCTAAAAACTCGTGTTTTTTAAGAAATCATATAAACCTTCTAGAAGCTGTGATTTTAAAAAACGGTGGAAGTAAGCTTTTCTTATTTCCGGACGCATGCGCAAACTATAGAAAGTGCTTATGACGTAGAATGTGCATACTTTGTAGATTCCATTTATGAAATAAAGCATATTTTCTAAAAACTCGTGTTTTTTACGAAATCATGTAAACCTATTAGAAGCTATGATTTGAAAAACCGGGGGAAGTAACCTTTTCTTATTTCCGGACGCATACGTAAACTATAGAAAGTCGTTATGACGTAGAATGTGCATACTTTGTTTATTCCATTTCTGAAATAAAACACATTTTCTAAAAACTCATGTTTTTTAAAAAATCATGTAAACCTTCTAGAAGCTGTGATTTTAAAAAACGGGGGAAGTAACCTTTTCTTATTTTCAGACGCATGCGCAAACTATAGAAAGATGTTATGACGTAGAATGTGCATACTTTGTAGATTCCATTGATGAAATAAAGCACATTTTATAAAAACTCGTGTTTTTTACGAAATCATGTAAACCTTCTAGAAGCTGTGATTTTAAAAAACGGGGGAAGTAAGCTTTTCTTATTTCCGAACGCATGTGCAAACTATAGAAAGTCGTTATGACGTAGAATGTGCATACTTTGTATATTCCATTTATGAAATAAAGCACATTTTCTAAAAACTCGTGTTTTTTACGAAATCATTTAAACCTTCTAGAAGCTGTGATTTTAAAAAACGGTCGAAGTACGCTTGTCTTATTTCTGGACGAATGCGTAAACTATAGAAAGTCGTTATGACGTAGAATGTGCATACTTTGTTGATTCCATTTATGAAATAAAACACATTTTCTACAAACTCGTGTTTTTTAAGAAATCATGTAAACCTTCTAGAAGTTGTGATTTTAAAAAACGGGGGAAGTAAGCTTTTCTTCTTTCCAAACGCATGCGCAAACTATAGAATGTCGTTATGACGTAGAATGTGCATACTTTGTTGATTCCATTTATGAAATAAAACACATTTTCTAAAAACTCGTGTTTTTTAAGAAATCATGTAAACCTCCTAGAAGCTGTGATTTTTAAAAACGGAGGAAGTAAGCTTTTCTTATTTTCGGACGCATGCGCAAACTATAGAAAGTCGTTATGACGTAGAATGTGCATACTTTGTAGATTACATTTATGAAATAAAACACATTTTCTAAAAACTCGTGTTTTTTACGAAATCATGTAAACCTTCTAGAAGTTGTGATTTATAAAAACGGTGGAAGTAAGCTTTTCTTATTTCCGTACGCATGTGCAAACTATAGAAAGTCGTTATGATGTAGAATGTGCATACTTTGTAGATTCCATTTATGAAATAAAAAACATTTTCTAAAAACTCGTGTTTTTTACGAAATCATGTAAACCTTTTTAGAAGCTGTGATTTTAAAAATCGGTGGAGGTAAGATTTTCTTATTTCCGGACGAATGCACAAACTATAGAAAGTCGTTATGACGTAGAATGTGCATACTTTGTTGATTCCATTTATGAAATAAAACACATTTTCTAAAAACTGGTGTTTTTTAAGAAATCATGTAAACCTTCTAGAAGCTGTGATTTTAAAAAATGGTGGAAGTAAGCTTTTCTTATTTCCGGACGCATGCGCAAACTATAGAAAGTCGTTAGGACGTAGAATGTGCATACTTTGTTGATTCCATTTATGAAATAAAACACATTTTCTGAAAACTCGTGTTTTTTAAGAAATCATGTAAACCTTCTAGAAGCTGTGATTTTAAAAAACGGGGGAAGTAAGCTTTTCTTATTTCCAAACGCATGCGCAAACTATAGAAAGTCGTTATGACGTAGAATGTGCATACTTTGTTGATTCCATTTATGAAATAAAACACATTTTCTAAAAACTCATGTTTTTTAAGAAATCATGTAAACCTTCAAGAAGCTGTGATTTTAAAAAACGGGGGAAGTAAGCTTTTCTTATTTCCATAAGCATGCGCAAACTATAGAAAGTCGTTATGACGTAGAATGTGCATACTTTGTAGATTCCATTGATGAAATAAAGCACATTTTCGAAAAACTCGTGTTTTTTACGAAATCATGTAAACCTTCTAGAAGCTGTGATTTTAAAAAATGGTGGAAGTAAGATTTTCTTATTTCTGGAGGAATGCGCAAACTATAGAAAGTTGTTATGACGTAGAATGTGCATACTTTGTAGATTACATTTATGAAATAAAACACATTTTCTAAAAACTCGTGTTTTTTACGAAATCATGTAAACCTTCTAGAAGTTGTGATTTCAAAAATCGGCGGAAGTAAGCTTTTCTTATTTCCGGACGCATGCGCAATCTATAGAAAGTCGTTATGACGTAGAATTTGCATACTTTGTAGATTCCATTTATGAAATAAAGCACATTTTCTAAAAACTCGTGTTTTTTACGAAATCATGTAAACCTTCTAGAAGTTGTGATTTTAAAAAACGGTGGAAGTAAGATTTTCTTATTTCCGGATGAATGCGCAAACTATAGAAATTCGTTATGACGTATAATGTGCATACTTTGTTGATTCCATTTATGAAATAAAACACATTTTCTAAAAACTCGTGTTTTTTAAGAAATCATGTAAACCTTCTAGAAGCTGTGATTTTAAAAAACGGTGGAAGTAAGTTTTTCTTATTTCTGGACGCATGCGCAAACTATAGAAAGTCGTTATGACGTAGAATGTGCATACTTTGTTGATTCCATTTATGAAATAAAACAGATTTTCTAAAAACTCGTGTTTTTTAAGAAATCATGTAAACCTTCTAGAAGCTGTGATTTTAAAAAACGGGGGAAGTAAGCTTTTGTTATTTCCAAGCGCATGCGCAAACTATAGAAAGTCGTTATGACGTAGAATGTGCATACTTTGTTAATTCCATTTATGAAATAAAACACATTTTCTAACAACTCGTGTTTTTTAAGAAATCATGTAAACCTTCAAGAAGCTGTGATTTTAGAAAACGGGGGAAGTAAGCTTTTCTTATTTCCGGACGCATGCGCAAACTATAGAAAGTTGTTATGACGTAGAATGTGCATACTTTGTAGATTCCATTTATGAAATAAAGCACATTTTCTAAAAACTCATGTTTTTTACGAAATCATGTAAACCTTCTAGAACCTGTGATTTTAAAAAACGGTGGAAGTAAGATTTTTTTATTTCCGGACGAATGCGCCAACTATAGAAAGTCGTTATGACATAGACTGTGCATACTTTGTTGATTCCATTTATGAAATAAAACACATTTTCTAAAAACTCATGTTTTTTAAGAAATCATGTAAACCTTCTAGAAGTTGTGATTTTATAAAACGGAGAAAGTAAGATTTTCTTATTTCCAAAAGTATGCGCAAACTATAGAAAGTCGTTATGATGTAGAATGTGCATACTTTGTTGATTCCATTTATGAAATAAAACACATTTTCTAAAAACTCGTGTTTTTTACGCAATCATGTAAACCTTCTAGAAGTTGTGATTTTAAAAAACGGTGGAAGTAATTTTTTCTTATTTCCGGATGAATCCGCAAACTATAGAAAGTCGTTATGACGTATAATGTGCATACTTTGTTGATTCCATTTATGAAATAAAACACATTCTCTAAAAACTCGTGTTTTTTAAGAAATCATGTAAACCTTCTAGAAGCTGTGATTTTAAAAAACGGTGGAAGTAAGCTTTTCTTATTTCTGGACGCATGCGCAAACTATAGAAAGTCGTTATGACATAGAATGTGCATACTTTGTTGATTCCATTTATGAAATAAAACACATTTTCTAAAAACTCGTGTTTTTTAAGAAATCATGTAAACCTTCTAGAAGCTGTGATTTTAAAAAACGGGGGAAGTAAGCTTTTGTTATTTCCAAGCGCATGCACAAACTATAGAAAGTCGTTATGACGTAGAATGTGCATACTTTGTTGATTCCATTTATGAAATAAAACACATTTTCTAAAAACTCGTGTTTTTTAAGAAATCATGTAAACCTTCTAGAAGCTGTGATTTTATAAAACGGGGGAAGTAAGCTTTTCTTATTTCCAAATGCATGGGAAAACTATAGAAAGTCGTTATGACGTAGAATGTGCATACTTTGTTGATTTCATTCATGAAATAAAACACATTTTCTAAAAACTCGTGTTTTTTGCGAAATCATGTAAACCTTCTAGAAGCTGTGATTTTAAAAAACGGTGGAAGTAAGCTTTTCTTATTTCCGGACGCATGCGCAAACTATAGAAAGTCGTTATGACGTAGAATGTGCATACTTTGTAGATTCCATTTATGAAATAAACCACATTTTCTAAAAATTTGTGTTTTTTACGAAATCATGTAAACCTTCTAGAAGCTGTGATTTTAAAAAACGGTGGAAGTAAGATTTTCTTATTTCCGGACGAATGCGCAAACTATACAAAGTCGTTATGACGTAGAATGCGCATACTTTGTTGATTCCATTTATGAAATAAAACACATTTTCTAAAAACTCATGTTTTTTAAGAAATTATGTAAACCTCCTAGAAGCTGTGATTTTTAAAAACGGGGGAAGTAAGCTTTTCTTATTTCCGGACGCATGCGCAAACTATAGAAAGTCCTTATGACGTAGAATGTGCATACTTTGATGATTCCATTTATGAAATAAAACACATTTTCTAAAAACTCGTGTTTTTTAAGAAATCATGTAAACCTTCTAGAAGCTGTGATTTTAAAAAACGGGGGAAGTAAGCTTTTCTTATTTCCAAACGCATGCGGAAACTATAGAAAGTCGTTATGACATAGAATGTGTGTACTTTGTTGATTCCATTTATAAAATAAAACACATTTTCTAAAAACTCGTGTTTTTTACGAAATCATGTAAACCTTCTGGAAGCTGTGATTTTAAAAAACGGGTGGAAGTAAGCTTTTTTATTTCCGGACGAATGCGCAAACTATAGAAAGTCGTTATTACGTAGAATGTTGATACTTTGTTGATTCCTTTTATGAAATAAATCACATTTTCTAAAAACTCGTGTTTTTTACGAAATTATGTAAACCTTCTAGAAGCTGTGATTTTAAAAAACGGTGGAATTAAGATTTTCTTATTTCCGGACAAATGCGCAAACTATAGAAAGTCGTTATGACATAGAATGTGCATACGTTGTTGATTCCATTTATGAAATAAAACACATTTTCTAAAAACTCATGTTTTTTAAGAAATCATGTAAACCTTCTAGAAGCTGTGATTTTAAAAAACGGTGGAAGTAAGCTTTTCTTATTTCCAAAAACATGCGCAAACTATAGAAAGTCGTTATGAAGTAGAATGTGCATACTTTGTTGATTCCATTTGTGAAATAAAACACATTTTCTAAAAACTCATGTTTTTTAAGAAATCATGTAAACCTTCTGGAAGCTGTGATTTTAAAAAACGGTGGAAGAAACTTTTCTTATTTCCGGACGAATGCACAAACTATAGAAAGTCGTTATGACATAGAATGTGCATACTTTGTTGATTCCATTTATGAAATAAAACACATTTTCTAAAAACTCGTGTTTTTTAAGAAATCATGTAAACCTTCTAGAAGCTGTGGTTTTAAAAAACGGTGGAAGTAAGCTTTTCTTATTTCCGGACGCATGCGCAAACTATAGAAAGTCCTTACGACGTAGAATGTGCATACTTTGTAAGAAAACACATTTTCTAAAAACTCGTGTTTTTTAAGAAATCATGTAAACCTTCTAGAAGCTGTGATTTTAAAAAACGGTGGAAGTAAGCTTTTCTTATTTCCGGACGCATGCACAAACTATAGAAAGTCCTTATGACGTAGAATGTGCATACTTTGTTGATTCTATTTATGAAATAAAACACATTTTCTAAAAACTCGTGTTTTTTACGAAATCATATAAACCTTCTAGAAGCTGTGATTATAAAAAACGAGGAAAGTAACCTTTTCTTATTTCCGGATGCATGCGCAAACTATAGAAAGTCGTTATGACGTAGAATGTGCATACTTTGTTGATTCCATTTATGAAATAAAACAAATTTTCTAAAAACTCGTGTTTTTTAAGAAATCATGTAAACCTTCTAGAATCTGTGACTTTAAAAAACGGGGGAAGTAAGCTTTTCTTATTTCCGGATGCATGCGCAAACTATAGAAAGTTGTTATGACGTAGAATGTGCATACTTTGCAGATTCCATTTATGAAATAAAGCACATTTTCTAAAAACTCGTGTTTTTTACGAAATCATCTAAACCTTCTAGAAGCTGTGATTTTAAAAAACGGTGGAAGTAAGCTTTTCTTATTTCTGGACGAATGCGCAAACTATAGAAAGTCGTTATGACATAGAATGTGCATACTTTGTTGATTCCATTTATGAAATAAAACACATTTTCTAAAAACTCATGTTTTTTAAGAAATCACGTAAACCTTCTAGAAGCTGTGATTTTAAAAAATGGTGGAAGTAAGCTTTTCTTATTTCCGGACGCAAGCGCAAACTATAGAAAGTCGTTATGACGTAGAATGTGCATACTTTGTTGTTTCCATTTATGAAATAAAACACATTTTCTAAAAACTCGTGTTTTTTAAGAAATCATGTAAACCTTCTAGAAGCTGTGATTTTAAAAAATGGGGGAAGTAAGCTTTTCTTATTTCCAAACGCATGCGCAAACTATAGAAAGTGGTTATGACATAGAATGTGCATACTTTGTTGATTCCATTGATGAAATAAAACACATTTTCTAAAAACTCATGTTTTTTAAGAAATCATGTAAACCTTCTAGAAGCTGTGATTTTATAAAACGGTGGAAGTAAGCTTTTCTTATTTCCGGACGCATGCGCAAACTATAGAAAGTCCTTATGACGTAGAATGTGCATACTTTGTTGATTCCATTTATGAAATAAAACAAATTTTCTAAAAACTCATGTTTTTTAAGAAATCATGTAAACCTTCTAGAAGCTGTGATTTTAAAAAACGGTGGAAGTAAGATTTTCTTCTTTCCGGACAAATGCGCAAACTATAGAAAGTCGTTATGACATAGAATGTGCATACTTTGTTGATTCCATTTATGAAATAAAACACATTTTCTAAAAACTCATGTTTTTTAAGAAATCATGTAAACCTTCTAGAAGCTGTGATTTTAAAAAACGGTGGAAGTAAGCTTGTCTTATTTCCGGACGCATACGCAAACTATAGAAAGTCCGTATGACGTAGAATGTGCATACTTTTATGATTCCATTTATGAAATAAAACACATTTTCTAAAAACTTGTGTTTTTTAAGAAATCATGTAAACCTTCTAGAAGCTGTGATTTTAAAAAATGGGGAAAGTAAGATTTTCTTATTTCCAAAAGCATGCACAAACTATAGAAAGTCGTTATGATGTAGAATGTGCATACTTTGTTGATTACATTTATGAAATAAAACACATTTTCTAAAAAATCGTGCTTTTTACGAAATCATGTAAACCTTCTAGAAGTTGTGATTTCAAAAAACGGTGGAAGTAAGATTTTCTTATTTCCGGACGAATGCGCAAACTATAGAAAGTCGTTATGGCGTAGAATGTGCATACTTTGTAGATTCTATTGATAAAATAAAACACATTTTCTAAAAACTCGTGTTTTTTAACAAATCATGTAAACCTTCTAGAAGCTGAGATTTTAAAAAACGGGGGAAGTAAGATTTTTTTATTTCCGGACGAATCCACAAACTATAGAAAGTCGTTATGACGTAGAATGTGCATACTTTGTTGATTCCATTTATGAAATAAAACACATTTTCTAAAAACTCGTGTTTTTTAAGAAATCATGTAAACCTTCTAGAAGCTGTGATTTTAAAAAACAGTGGAAGTAAGCTTTTCTTATTTACGGACGCATGCTCAAACTATAGAAAGTCCTTACGACGTAGAATATGCATACTTTGTAAGAAAAGACATTTTTTAAAAACTCGTGTTTTTTAAGAAATCATGTAAACCTTCTAGAAGCTGTGATTTTAAAAAACGGTGGAAGTAAGCTTTTCTTATTTCCGGACGCATGCACAAACTATAGAAATTCCTTATGACGTAGAATGTGCATACTTTGTTGATTCTATTTATGAAATAAAACACATTTTCTAAAAACTCGTGTTTTTTACGAAATCATATAAACCTTCTAGAAGCTGTTATTTTAAAAAATGGGAAAAGTAACCTTTTCTTTTTTCCGGATGCATGCGCAAACTATAGAAAGTCGTTATGACGTAGAATGTGCATACTTTGTTGATTCCATTTATGAAATAAAACAGATTTTCTAAAAACTCGTGTTTTTTAAGAAATCATGTAAACCTTCTAGAATCTGTGACTTTAAAAAACGGGGAAAGTAAGCTTTTCTTATTTCCGGACGCATGCGCAAACTATAGAAAGTCGTTATGACGTAGAATGTGCATACTTTGTAGATTCCATTTATGAAATAAAGCACATTTTCTAAAAACTCGTGTTTTTTAAGAAGTCATGTAAACCTTCTAGAAGCTGTGATTTTAAAAAATGGGGGAAGTAAGCTTTTCTTATTTCCGGACGCATGCACAAACTTTAGAAAGTCGTTATGACGTAGAATGTGCATACTTTGTAGATTCCATTTATGAAATAAAACACATTTTGTAAAAACTCTTGTTTTTTACGAAATCATGTAAACCTTCTAGAAGCTGTGATTTTAAAAAACGGTGGAAGTAAACTTTTCTTATTTCCGGACGCATGCGCAAACTATACAAAGTCGTTATGACGTGGAATGTGCATACTTTGTTGATTACATTTATTAAATAAAACACATTTTCTAAAAACTCGTGTTTTTTAAGAAATCATGTAAACCTTCTAGAATCTGTGTTTTTAAAAAACGGGGGAAGTAAGCTTTTCTTATTTCCAAACACGGGCGCAAACTATAGAAAGTCGTTATGACATAGAATGTGCATACTTTGTTGATTCCATTTATGAAATAAAACACATTTTCTAAAAACTCGTGTTTTTTAAGAAATCATGTAAACCTTCTAGAAGCTGTGATTTTAAAAAACGGTGGAAGTAAGCTTTCCTTATTTCCGGACGCATGCGCAAACTATAGAAAGTCCTTATGACGTAGAATGTGCATACTTTGTTGTTTCCATTTATGAAATAAAACACATCTTCTAAAAACTCATGTTTTTTAAGAAATCATGTAAACCTTCTAGAAGCTGTGATTTTAAAAAACGGGGGAAGTAAGCTTTTCTTATTTCCAAACACATGCGAAAACTATAGAAAGTCGTTATGACGTAGAATGTGCATAAATTGTTGATTCCATTTATGAAATAAAACACATTTTCTAAAAACTCGTGTTTTTTACGAAATCATGTAAACCTTCTAGAAGCTGTGATTTAAAAAAATGGTGGAAGTAAGCTTTTCTTATTTCCGGACGCATGCGCAAACTATAGAAAGTCATTATGACCTAGAATGTGCATACTTTGTAGATTCCATTTATGAAATAAAACACATTTTCTAAAAACTCGTGTTTTTTACGAAATCATGTAAACCTTCTAGAAGCTGTTATTTTAAAAAACGGTGGAAGTAAGCTTTTCTTATTTACGGATGCATGCGCAAACTATAGAAAGTCGTTATGACGTAGAATTTGCATACTTTGTTGATTCAATTTATGAAATGAAACACATTTTCTAAAAACTCGTGTTTTTTAAGAAATCATGTAAACCTTCTAGAAGCTGTGATTTTAAAAAACGGGGGAAGTAAGCTTTTCTTATTTCCAAACGCATGCGCAAACTATAGAAAGTTGTTATGACGTAGAATGTGCATACTTTGTTGATTCCATTTATGAAATAAAACACATTTTCTAAAAACTCATGTTTTTTAAGAAATCAAGTAAACCTTCTAGAAGCTGTGATTTAAAAAAATGGGGGAAGTAAGCTTTTCTTATTTCCGGACGCATGCGCACACTATAGAAAGCCGTTATGACGTAGAATGTGCATAATTTGTAGATTCCATTTATGAAATAAGGCACATTTTCTAAAAACTCGTGTTTTTAATGAAATCATGTCAATGTTCTAGAAGCTGTGATTTTAAAAAATGGTGGAAGTAAGCTTTTCTTATTTCCAGACGAATGCGCAAACTATAGAAAGTCCTTATGACGTAGAATGTGCATACTTTGTTGATTCAATTGATGAAATAAAACACATTTTCTAAAAACTCGTGTTTTTTAAGAAATCATGTAAACCTTCTAGAAGCTGTGATTTTAAAAAACGGTGGAAGTAAGCTTTTCTTATTTCCGGACAAATGCGCAAACTATAGAAAGTCGTTATGACGTAGAATGTGCATACTTTGTTGATTCCATTTATGAAATAAAACACATTTTCTAAAAACTCATGTTTTTTAAGAAATCATGTAAACCTTCTAGAAGCTGTGATTTTAAAAAACGGGGGAAGTAAGCTTTTCTTATTTCCAAACGCATGCGCAAACTATAGAAAGTCGTTATGACGTAGAATGTGCATACTTTGTTGATCGCATTTATGAAATAAAACACATTTTCTAAAAACTCGTGTTTTTTACGAAATCATGTAAACCTTCTAGAAGCTGTGATTTAAAAAAATGGGGGAAGTAAGTTTTTCTTATTTCCGGACGCATGCGCAAACTATAGAAAGTTGTTATGATGTAGAATGTGCATAATTTGTAGATTCCATTTATGAAATAAAGCACATTTTCTAAAAACTCGTGTTTTTTACGAAATCATGTAAACCTTCTAGAAGCTGTGATTTTAACAAACGGTGGAAGTAAGCTTTTCTTATTTCCGGACGAATGCGCAAACTATAGAAAGTCGTTATGACGTAGAATGTGCATACTTTGTAGATTCCATTTATGAAATAAAACACATTTTCTAAAAACTCGTGTTTTTTACGAAATCATGTAAACCTTCTAGAAGCTGTGATTTTAAAAAATGGTGGAAGTAAGATTTTCTTATTTCCGGACGAATGCGAAAACTATAGAAAGTCATTATGACGTAGAATGTGCATACTTTGTTGATTCCATTTATGAAATAAAACACATTTTTTAAAAAGTCGTGTTTTTTAAGAAATCATGTAAACCTTCTAGAAGCTGTGATTTTAAAAAACGGTGGAAGTAAGCTTTTCTTATTTCCGGACGAATGCGAAAACTATAGAAAGTCGTTATGATGTAGAATGTGCATACTTTGTTGATTCCATTTATGAAATAAAACACATTTTTTAAAAAGTCGTGTTTTTTAAGAAATCATGTAAACCTTCTAGAAGCTGTGATTTTAAAAAACGGGGGAAGTAAGCTTTTCTTATTTCCGAACGCATGCGCAAACTATAGAAAATCATTATGACGTAGAATGTGCATACTTTGTTGATTCCATTTATGAAATAAAACACATTTTCTAAAAACTCATGTTTTTTAAGAAATCATGTAAACCTTCTAGAAGCTGTGATTTAAAAAATGGGGGAAGTAAGCTTTTCTTATTTCCGGACGCATGCGCAAACTATAGAAAGTCGTTATGACGTAGAATGTGCATACTTTGTAGATTCCATTTATGAAATAAAACACATTTTTCTAAAAACTCGTGTTTTTTACGAAATCATGTAAACCTTCTAGAAGCTGTGATTTTAAAAAATGGTGGAAGTAAGCTTTTCTTATTTCCGGACGAATGTGCAAACTATAGAAAGTCGTTATGACGTAGAATTTGCATACTTTGTTGATTCCATTTTTGAAATAAAACACATTTTCTAAAAACTCGTGTTTTCTAAGAAATCATGTAAACCTTCTAGAAGCTGTGATTTTAAAAAACGGGAGAAGTAAGCTTTTCTTATTTCCAAACGCATGCGCAAACTATATAAAGTCGTTATGACGTAGAATGTGCATACTTTGTTGATTCCATTTATGAAATAAAACACATTTTCTAAAAACTCATGTTTTTTAAGAAATCATGTAAACCTTCTAGAAGCTATGATTTAAAAAAATGGGGGAAGTAGTCTTTTCTTATTTCCAAATGCATGCGCAAACTATAGAAATTCGTTATGACGTAGAATGTGCATACTTTGTTGATTCCATTTATGAAATAAAACACATTTTCTAAAAACTCATGTTTTTTAAGAAATCATGTAAACCTTCACGAAGCTGTGATTTAAAAAAATGGGGGAACTAAGCTTTTCTTATTTCCGGACGCAAGCGCAAACTATAGAAAGTCGTTATGACGTAGAATGTGCATACTTTGTAGATTCCATTTATGAAATAAAGCACATGTTCTAAAAACTCGTGTTTTTTATGAAATCATGTAAACGTTCTAGAAGCTGTGATTTTAAAAAACGGTGGAAGTAAGCTTTTCTTATTTCCGGACGAATGCGCAAACTATAGAAAGTCATTATGACGTAGAATGTGCATACTTTGTAGATTCCATTTATGAAATAAAACACATTTTCTAAAAACTCGTGTTTTTTACGAAATCATGTAAACCTTCTAGAAGCTGTGATTTTAAAAAATGGTGGAAGTAAGCTTTTCTTATTTCCGGACGAATGCGCAAACTATAGAAAGTCGTTATGACGTAGAATGTGCATACTTTTTTGATTCCATTTATGAAATAGAACACATTTTCTAAAAACTCGTGTTTTTTAAGAAATCATGTAAACCTTCTAAAAGCTGTAACTTTAAAAAATGGTGGAAGTAAGCTTTTCTTATTTCCGGACGCATGAGAAAACTATAGAAACTCGTTATGACGTAGAATGTGCATACTTTGTTGATTCCATTTATTAAATAAAACACATTTTCTAAAAACTCATTTTTTTTACTAAATCATGTAAACCTTCTAGAAGCTGTGATTTTAAAAAACGGGGGAAGTAAGCTTTTCTTATTTCCAGACGAATGCGCAAACTATAGAAAGTCGTTATGACGTAGAATGTGCATACTTTGTTGATTCCATTTATGAAATCAAACACAATTTCTAAAAACTCGTGTTTTTTACGAAATCATGTAAACCTTCTAGAAGCTGTGATTTTAAAAAACGGGGGAAGTAAGCTTTTCTTATTTCCAAACGGATGCGCAAACTATAAAAAGTCGTTATGACGTAAAATGTGCATACTTTGTTGATTCCATTTATGAAATAAAACACATTTTCTAAAAACTCGTGTTTTTTAAGAAATCATGTAAACCTTCTAGAAGCTGTGACCTTAAAAAACGGGGGAAGTAAGCTTTTCTTATTTCCGTACACATGCGCAAACTATAGTGTTAAATTTTCAGAATTTACTTCAATCTGATCTTAGGATCTTAACTGAGAGAACAACATGTACAGCATATCTACAGCATATCAATCATGGAGACAATAATGCAAGCACACAAGAGACACAAAGATTTACTTGGGGAAAACCATAAAGGTGAAAAACCCCAATAACTTCCTCAGAGATAGATAGAGCAATGATCCAACCAACCAAGAGAGATAGCCATAACCTAGCAGCAGATCCTCCTCCTCCATAAGTGCGCCACTCCTCCTTGAGTGCATGTGTGAGAAGTGAGTGAGCAAATAGAGTGCCACCCGCACTCTATTTATACTTGACTTGACTTGCCTTTTTACCTAACTCATGTAGGCTCGAACTTAACGACATAACATAATGCTGAGTGGGCCGACCCCTAATAGGGTGGTCTAATAACCCTTTGACCCACATGGCCGACCCCCAATAGGGTGGTCTAATAACCCTTTGACCCACATGACTTATACAGGGCCGACCCCAAATAAGGTGGTCTAATAACCCATCAAGTATAAGTTACGACACTTACAATATAAATGACGACACTTCCTTATAGAGGAATAATACCATCTCTATAGGAATACAATATACATATATGTGAAATACATTGCGAAGTTACATATACATCAACACTCCCTCTTAACTAGGAAGGTATTTCTCAGCACAGTTCTTCTAGCACAAGTCATCTTCTCTGGATCATCGTCACTAGATAATCGTCATCGAGTCATCATCATCGTCACTGCTGCTGCTATCTTAATCAATCTCTGAATCTACTCGTCATAGGAAGTTCTACAGAGCCAGTCCTTTTTCATACTGGATGTAGGCCCACCACCTGCAGGTCTTCATCATCACTGGCCATACTGTGGAATCCTCAGGTCACAAAACCTCGAAAGAGCATCCCAGGATGTTACGGGTACACAACTCCGACCTGTAGGATCTCCCAGGGCGCTATTACATGTGACCCCACCACAAAACCTCGAAAGAGCATCTCAGGATGTTACGGGTACACAACTCCGACCTGAAATCTTCCAGGGCACAAATTACATGTGGTCCACCACAAAACCTCGCAAGAGCATCTCAGGATGTTACGGGTACACAACTCCGACCTGAAATCTCCCAGGGCGCTATTACATGTGGTCATGGCAAAACCTCGCAAGAGCATCTCAGGATGTTACGGGTACACAACTCCGACCTGAAATCTCCCAGGGCCCAAATTACATGCCATAGGACAAAACCTCGCAAGAGCATCTCAGGATGTTACGGGTACACAACTCCGACCTGAGATCTCCCAGGGCACAAATTACATGTTCTCCCAGAGCAATGTCTCGAAAGAGCATCCCAGGCTGTTACGGGTACACAACTCCGACCTATAGGATCTCCCAGACATGCTCATCTGCACAACCTGATCCACGGCCACAGAGTATCAACCTGATACTCACCATACATCATCCTGATGTACTCATGATCGTCCTGATCATCATCACTGCAACGTCCTGCTGCATGTCATCTGGAGCAACATCCTGAAGCTCACCATCCATGATCATCCTGATCATCATCACTGCAACGTTCTGCTGCATGTCATCTGGAGCAACATCCTGAAGCTCATCATCTATGATCATCCTGATCATCACTGCAACATCCTGCTGCATGATCCACCTGATCATCAATGCATCCACCTGATGCATACCAAGTATCTACCTGATACATATCATCATACATGATCCTCCTGATCATACAATGTATCCACCTGATACATGATACATATCACCATACATGATCCACCTGATCATACAATGTATCCACCTGATACATATACAGATACATGGTCCAAGCATCCAACATGATGCATACATACATACATAAAATGATCCAACTGATCATATCCAGCATCCACATGATGCGTACATACATACATAAAATGATCCAACTGATCATATCCAACATCCACATGATGCGTACATACATACATAAAATGATCCAATTGATCATATCCAAGCAAAAACCAGAACATCATCCTGATGCTCATCATCCAGCGCTTACATCCACAGCCATGTGAAGGATCCTCCTTCCAACATGCTTGGAATGGCTTCAGCAAATGTGTCCATCACTTCTTCCTCGAAGTATCCTCGATCTGAAGCACGCCAAGCCTCTCTCTGAAGTACTCGAACTTCACCCTGGCTAGTGGCTTCGTCAGCACATCTGCAATCTGCTCGTCCGTCGCAACATACAGGAGCTTCACAGCTCCTCTCTGCACCATATCCCTGATATAGTGATATTTGATCTCTATGTGTTTCGAATTGTCATGAAACACTGGGTTCTCAGACAGCTTCACACAACTCTGGTTATCACAGAAGATACCAGTAGCCTCCAACGGGAGATCAAATAACTCAGACAGTAGCTTCCATAGCCATACTGCCTCACAACTAGCTGAACAGGCTGCAACATACTCTGCCTCAGCTGTACTCAGTGCTACACAGGACTGCTTCTTACTAAACCAAGAGATCACACCTGATCCCATACTGAAGCAACACCCAGATGTGCTCTTCCTGTCTACAGCACTGCCAGCCCAATCTGAATCAACATAACTTTGGAGGTTAAACTTTTGATTCTCCTCATACCTGAGCCCATAATCCACTGTACCCTTCAAGTACCTCAGAACATGCTTTACAACAACCAGGTGAACACTCCTCGAATCCGTTAGGAACTGGCTCAATGTGTTCACAGCAAAGCAAATGTCTGGTCTCGTGTTCGTCAGGTACATCAAGGACCCAATCATCTGACGATACAAAGAGACATCAACCGGCTCAGATGAAGCATCACATAGAAGCTTCAGATTCGATGCCATAGGTGTGGCCATATCCTTGCAGTCCATCATCCCGAACCTCTTCAGGATCTCTACTACATACTTCCCTTGTCCAAGGAAGATTCCATATGCACTCTACCACACCTCCATGCCAAAAACAAATAGTGCATCATCATCAAGTTCTTCATCTCGAACTTGGCAGTAAGCTTCCACTGCATGTCGGCAATCAATCTATCTTCATCTGTAACAAACAGGTTATCTGCATACAAGAGTAGTATCACTGGATTGCCTTCCTCAACCTTGTAGTAAAGGTTGGAATCCGCTTTACTCTTGGTAAAGCCCAAACTGGATAGAAAGCTGTCTATCCTACCATACCAAGTTCTGCACACATATATGACTACACCATGCTGTCTTGAAATCCATCTGGTGCATCTTCTATTTCATCACTTTTATATTTCTTAATGCTGCCATCTGCAACATGCTTGATCTGATAGTTCCATTTGGAAGTCATAGCAAACTTCCCTTCATGTCTTGGGATTACATCCCAAACATCATTCTTCATGATCGACGGATCATGGCATTTCATTTCTTCATCCCAGATCCTAGGAACTTCAATATCTTCAATAGATATCTTTGTTGCTAGAACAAATGTTGTAGTTCTTCTTTTGTAGGAGATGGCATACGATCTTTCCTACACAACATGTTAAATTGCATGATTAGAAAACATCTCATAGTTTTCAGAACAAATTCTTACACATAAAGAAATATGCCATACAGTCATGCAATTATCTTAGCCAATGCTTCAATACAACATTTATCCATATTCCGTAACTTTCTAGATGCCTTCCAATCTCTACCAGAACATTGTTAAGAGTGTGCACAACTCCCAATATGTCAGCAAAGAGGTTTCATTCTAGATAAGTAGCAATGGAATGTTGTATAGTGCCATAGGCCACTTACCCATGTATATTAGTAGTATATTGTTCATTAATGCAACTATTCTAATATGCACAATACATATCCTAAGTCTAGGAACATGAGCATATACATCATTGAATAATTTTGTTTAAACAAACACATATACAAGAAATGATAATTAAAATACTTATCTTTGTTTGTTCGTTGGGTGGACTCCCTCTGAGTATTTGCTTTCTTGCAGGAGTTGCTGGAGTCCTAATCTGCAGTAGCTTCTTCTACACCTTTCTATTGTGGAGAGTAGAGAGATGGTCAACTCCCTCTGAATATCTGCATCATTGCATAAACCACTGGAGTGTACTCCCTCTTGATCTTTGCTTCCTGAATTACCTGTTCTTGAACTCATATTCATCCTGCATGCTTATTAGTATCATCATTGTGTTATCCTCTAGGTCTCATACAAAATCATACATTCATTAGTATACTATTAAAACACAATAATCTCAAGCATGTATAATCATGATCATTTCAAGCAGAAAATAATAAGCATTAGCATTCAAGGTTTATCTAGGATTCTTATGGTTAGTCAACTCATAAGAAACATAACATGTCTAAACCTGTAATTACTCAAACCTATGACTCTTCGGGTTAGTTGAATCATCGATCAAGATAAGAGGTATAAAATGCACAAAACCTGTGATTATTCAAACCTATACCTTCATGATTCTTCTGGTTAGTCATATCATCAATTATGGTAAGAAACATAATATGCATACAAACATGATTATTCAAACCTATGACTTCATGAGTAATCATTATCAACAACAGTATAAGATCCTAACCCAAGGTAGGATTCTATCTTGATATAGGAAAAACATACCTGGATTAGCATGCTAGTTAGTTATGTCTAACATACTCACATGATGTCTTCTTGTTCTTCTTCAATGACTTGTGCTAGTAACCTGTATATCTCATAGGTTAGCCATTATAAAACCAAGTTATACATACCTTGTAAATGGATCTTCTATGCGATCCATGACAATGGATGAATCTTTGTCCTCATGTTATCATGACCATATGTTCTTGGACCAGAACATGATTTGTCTTTCTTGGTGTACCTTTTATGTTAGTAGACAACATAAACCTCATATAACACCATAATGCATTAGTACAATCATAAGTGTCAACACCCTAACCAATGAATATCTTCTATCATGCATTCATAAATTTGTTAAGGTGATACGACAAATCTAAAATCAAAATTGTACTAACCGTAATAACATGAAGACAAACATACCATAAACTTAATCATGGACAAATATCGAAACATACCTCGATGAGTCATACCTGTCGAGATCGCTTGTAATCTTCTTTAATAAGGCCTTAGCCTCATCTCCCTCTGAAACAGGAACTTCTTCACTCATGCAGATGATCAATCCATCTTCTTCTAGGATTAACCCAATCCACTTGATTTGCAAGAACTGGACCTTGAGCTTTGAAACTTCCAGATTCACTGGACGTGACCCTGAACTGGGGTTTGATGAAACCCACTCTTCTGCCCAATCAAAATGTTTGATCCAAAGCTCTAAGCTTCTATTTTTCTGAGGAGCTTCCAGCCGTGGTCACAGATTTCAAAAATTCCCATTTTTACAGAAGCCCTAATTTTCCACTTTTCTGATCAAAGTCCCGAACTAGGGTCTAATCAAGCCCGGCCTTCTGCCCAACCAAAAATTCTGATATTGGTCTCTAAATTTCTATTTTGATGAGTAGCATCCAGCCGTGGTCTCCGATTACAAAAATTCCAACTTTCTCCAAAGCCCTAAATTCCGGAAGCCATGAATGAAGGTACCAAAAAATAATTCTGTTTTGACAGAAATATGTACCTGATTGTTTCTGGTGTAACTCCAAAACTTTTGATCCACAGGGTCTGAAAAAGTTTCCTGAGATAGCGTGACCTGTTATCTTTCCATCTTGACAGGTCTGACCTCAATTGGATTCTCTGAGAGAGAGTTATGCCAAATGTCGCAACGAGACCTGTTTTGGGATAAAACAGGAGAGCGAACTTGTACGGCATGCCACGTGTCACTGTTTTAACTTAGGCCTCTAAAAAAGTTTTCTGAGATATCCCAGCCTGTTACCTTTACATCCTGACAGGTCTGAGCTCAATTGGACTCTCTGCGAGAGAGTTATGCCAAATTTCGCAACGTGACCTGTTTATGGGATAATACAGGAGAGCAAACTTGTACGGCGTGCCCCGTGTCACTGGTTCAACTTCGGCCTTTGAAAACGTTTTCTGAGATAGTAAAGACTGTGTACTACCTGTCACTTTTTACGAAATTTCATTTGGAGATTCCTAGCCCAAGATATGACATTTTTCCCAAGGTCACCTGATTTTGACTCAGATCTGGAAGAGGCAGAAACCCTATATTGTACAGATCATAAATCACAAAGTACAACGAATTAGAGGTTGTCCTTTGGACACAAGATACCTGGAGATCTTAGCTTCGGCCTGTAACAATTTCAGATCCGAAAACTTCTCCAAAACGGATTTATAGCGAAAGTGCTACGATGACTGGTTTTTGCTATATCAAGCCCTAGCATCGTAAATGCAACAAGTGTCATACATGCCATATCATGCCTTCTTTCAGGCTACCATGTTAAATTTTCAGAATTTACTTCAATCTGATCTTAGGATCTTAACTGAGAGAACAACATGTACAGCATATCTACAGCATATCAATCATGGAGACAATAATGCAAGCACACAAGAGACACAAAGATTTACTTGGGGAAAACCATAAAGGTGCAAAACCCCAATAACTTCCTCACAGATAGATAGAGCAATGATACAACCAACCAAGAGAGATAGCCATAACCTAGCAGCAGATCCTCCTCTTCCATAAGTGCGCCACTCCTCCTTGAGTGCATGTGTGAGAAGTGAGTGAGCAAATAGAGTGCCACCCGCACTCTATTTATACTTGACTTGACTTGCCTTTTTACCTAACTCATGTAGGCTCGAACTTAACCACATAACATAATGCTGAGTGGGCCGACCCCCAATAGGGTGGTCTAATAACCCTTTGACCCACATGACTTATACAGGGCCGACCCCAAATAAGGTGGTCTAATAACCCATCAAGTATAAGTTACGACACTTACAATATAAATGACGACACTTCCTTATAGAGGAATAATACCATCTCTATAGGAATACAATATACATATATGTGAAATACATTCCGAAGTTACATATACATAAACATATAGAAAGTCGTTATGACGTAGAATGTGCATACTTTGTTGATTCCATTTATGAAATAAAACACATTTTCTAAAAACCCATGTTTTTTAAGAAATCATGTAAACCTTCTAGAAGCTGTGATTTTAAAAAACGGGGGAAGTAAGCTTTTCTTATTTCCAAACGCATTCGCAAACTATAGAAAGTCATTATGACGTAGAATGTGCATACTTTGTTGATTCCATTTATGAAATAAAACACATTTTCTAAAAACCCATGTTTTTTAAGAAATCATGTAAACCTTCTAGAAGCTGTGATTTTAAAAAACGGGGGAGGTAAGCTTTTCTTATTTCCAAAGGCATGCGCAAACTATAGAAAGTCGTTATGACGTAGAATGTGCATACTCTGTTGATTCCATTTATGAAATAAAATACATTTTCTAAAAACCGATGTTTTTTAAGAAATCATGTAAACCTTCTAGAAGCTGTGATTTTAAAAAATGGGGGAAGTGAGCTTTTCTTATTTCCAAACGCATGCGCAAACTATAGAAAGTCTATATGACGTAGAATGTGCATACTTTGTAGATTCCATTGATGAAATAATGCACATTTTCTAAAAACTCGTGTTTTTTACGAAATCATGTAAACCTTCTAGAAGCTGTGATTTTAAAAAACAGTGGAAGTAAGCTTTTCTTATTTCCGGACGAATGCGCAAACTATAGAAAGTCGTTATGACGTAGAATGTGCATACTTTGTTGATTCCATTTATGAAATAAATTTTTTTTTCTAAAAACTCGTGTTCTTTAAGAAATCATGTAAACCTTCTAGAAGCTGTGATTTTAAAAAACGGTGGAAGTAAGATTTTCTTATTTCCGGACGAAAGCGCAAACTATAGAAAGTCGTTATGACATAGAATTTGCATACTTTGTTCATTCCATTTTTGAAATCAAACACATTTTCTAAAATCTCGTGTTTTTAAGAAATCACGTAAACCTTCTAGAAGCTGTGATTTTAAAAAACTGGGGAAGTAAGCTTTTCTTATTTCCAAACGCATGCGCAAACTATAGAAAGTCGTTATGACGTAGATTGTGCATACTTTGCTGATTCCATTTATGAAATAAAACACATTTTCTAAAAACTCATTTTTTTAAGAAATCATGTAAACCTTCTAGAAGCTGTGATTTAAAAAAATGGGGGAAGTAAGCTTTTCTTATTTCCGGACGCATGCGCAAACTATAGAAAGTCGTTATGACGTAGAATGTGCATACTTTGTAGATTCTATTTAAGAAATAAAGCACATTTTCTAAAAACTCGTGTTTTTTTATGAAATCATGTAAACGTTCTAGAAGCTCTGATTTTAAAAAAAGGTGGAAGTAAGCTTTTCTTATTTCCGGACGAATGCGCAAACTATAGAAAGTCATTATGACGTAGAATGTGCATACTTTGTAGATTCCATTTATGAAATAAAATGCATTTTCTAAAAACTCGTGTTTTTTACGAAATCATGTAAACCTTCTAGAAGCTGTTATTTTAAAAAACGGTGGAAGTAAGCTTTTCTTATTTCCGGATGCATGCGCAAAATATAGAAAGTCGTTATGACGTAGAATTTGCATACTTTGTTGATTCAATTTATGAAATAAAACACATTTTCTAAAAACTCGTTTTTTTTACGAAATCATGTAAACCTTCTAGAAGCTGTGATTTTAAAAAACGGGGGAAGTAAGATTTTCTTATTTCCAAATGCATGCGCAAACTATAGAAAGTCGTTATGACGTAGAATGTGCATACTTTGTTGATTCCATTTATGAAATAAAACACATTTTCTAAAAACTCATGTTTTTTAAGAAATCATGTAAACCTTCTAGAAGCTGTGATTTAAAAAAATGGGGGAAGTAAGCTTTTCTTATTTCCGGATAGAAGCGTAAACTATAGAAAGTCGTTATGACGTAGAATGTGCATACTTTGTAGATTCCATTTATGAAATAATGCACATGTTCTAAAAACTCGTGTTTTTTATGAAATCATGTAAACGTTCTAGAAGCTGTGATTTTAAAAAACGGTGGAAGTAAGCTTTTCTTATTTCCGGACGAATGCGCAAACTATTGAAAGTCGTTATGACGTAGAATGTGCATAATTTGTAGATTCCATTTATGAAATAAAACACATTTTCTAAAAACTCGTGTTTTTTACGAAATCATGTAAAACTTCTAGAAGCTGTGATTTTAAAAAATGGTGGAAGTAAGCTTTTTTTTATTTCCGGACGAATGCGCAAACTATAGAAAGTCGTTATGACGTAGAATGTGCATACTTTTTTGATTCCATTTATGAAATAAAACACATTTTCTAAAAACTCGTGTTTTTGAAGAAATCATGTAAACCTTCTAGAAGCTGTGATTTTAAAAAACAGTGGAAGTAAGCTTTTCTTATTTCCGGACGCATGCGAAGACTATAGAAAGTCGTTATGACATAGAATGTGCATACTTCCATTTATTAAATAAAACACATTTTCTAAAAACTCGTTTTTTTTACTAAATCATGTAAACCTTCTAGAAGCTGTGATTTTAAAAAACGGGGGAAGTAAGCTTTTCTTATTTCCAGACGAATGCACAAACTATAGAAAGTCATTATGACGTAGAATGTGCATACTTTGTTGATTCCATTTATGAAATCAACCACAATTTCTAAAAACTCGTGTTTTTTACGAAATCATGTAAACCTTCTAGAAGCTGTGATTTTAAAAAACGGGGGAAGTAAGCTTTTCTTATTTTCAAACGCATGCACAAACTATAGAAAGTCGTTATGACGTAGAATGTGCATACTTTGTTGATTCCATTTATGAAATAAAACACATTTTCTAAAAACTCGTGTTTTTTAAGAAATCATGTAAACCTTCTAGAAGCTGTGATTTTAAAAAACGGGGGAAGTAAGCTTTTCTTATTTCCGGACGCATGCGCAAACTATAGAAAATCGTTATGATGTAGAATGTGCATACTTTGTAGATTCCATTTATGAAATAAAGCACATTTTCCAAAAACTCGTGTTTTTTACGAAATCATCTAAACCTTCTAGAAGTTGTGATTTTAAAAAACAGTGGAAGTAAGCTTTTATTATATCCGGATGAATACGCAAACTATAGAAAGTCGTTATGACGTAGAATGTGCTTACTTTGTTGATTCCATTTACGAAATAAAACAAATTTTCTAAAAACTCGTGTTTTTTAAGAAATCATGTAAACCTTCTAGAAGCTGTGATTTTAAAAAACGGTGGAAGTAAGATTTTCTTATTTCCGGACGAATGCGCAAACTATAGAAAGTCGTTATGACGTAGAATGTGCATACTTTGTTGATTCCATTTATGAAATCAAACACAATTTCTAAAAACTCGTGTTTTTAACGAAATCATGTAAACCTTCTAGAAGCTGTGATTTTAAAAAACGGGGGAAGTAAGCTTTTCTTATTTCCAAATGGATGCGCAAACTATAAAAAGTCGTTATGACGTAAAATGTGCATACTTTGTTGATTCCATTTATAAAATAAAACACATTTTCTAAAAACTCGTGTTTTTTAAGAAATCATGTAAACCTTCTAGAAGCTGTGACCTTAAAAAACGGGGGAAGTAAGCTTTTCTTATTTCCGAACGCATGCGCAAACTATAGAAAGTCGTTATGACGTAGAATGTGCATACTTTGTTGATTCCATTTATGAAATAAAACACATTTTCTAAAAACCCATGTTTTTTAAGAAATCATGTAAACCTTCTAGAAGCTGTGATTTTAAAAAACGGGGGAAGTAAGCTTTTCTTATTTCCAAACGCATTCGCAAACTATAGAAAGTCATTATGACGTAGAATGTGCATACTTTGTTGATTCCATTTATGAAATAAAACACATTTTCTAAAAACCCATGTTTTTTAAGAAATCATGTAAACCTTCTAGAAGCTGTGATTTTAAAAAACGGGTGAGGTAAGCTTTTCATATTTCCAAACGCATGCGCAAACTATAGAAAGTCGTTATGACATAGAATGTGCATACTTTGTTGATTCCATTTATGAAATAAAAGACATTTTCTAAAAACCGATGTTTTTTAAGAAATCATGTAAACCTTCTAGAAGCTGTGATTTTAAAAAATGGGGGAAGTGAGGTTTTCTTATTTCCAAACGCATGCGCAAACTATAGAAAGTCGTTATGACGTAGAATGTGCATACTTTGTAGATTCCATTGATGAAATAAAGCACATTTTCTAAAAACTCGTGTTTTTTACGAAATCATGTAAACCTTCTAGAAGCTGTGATTTTAAAAAACAGTGGAAGTAAGCTTTTCTTATTTCCGGACGAATGCGCAAACTATAGAAAGTCGTTATGACGTAGAATGTGCATACTTTGTTGATTCCATTTATGAAATAATTTTTTTTTTCTAAAAACTCGTGTTTTTTAAGAAATCATGTAAACCTTCTAGAAGCTGTGATTTTAAAAAACGGTGGAAGTAAGATTTTCTTATTTCCGGACGAATGCGCAAACTATAGAAAGTCGTTATGACGTAGAATTTGCATACTTTGTTGATTCCATTTTTGAAATCAAACACATTTTCTAAAAACTCGTGTTTTTTAAGAAATCACGTAAATCTTCTAGAAGCTGTGATTTTAAAAAACTGGGGAAGTAAGCTTTTCTTATTTCCAAACGCATGCGCAAACTATAGAAAGTCGTTATGACGTAGAATGTGCATACTTTGTTGATTCCATTTATGAAATAAAACACATTTTCTAAAAACTCATGTTTTTTAAGAAATCATGTAAACCTTCTAGAAGCTGTGATTTAAAAAAATGGGGGAATTAAGCTTTTCTTATTTCCGGACGCATGCGCAAACTATAGAAAGTCGTTATGACGTAGAATGTGCATAATTTGTAGATTCCATTTATGAAATAAAGCACATTTTCTAAAAACTCGTGTTTTTTTATGAAATCATGTAAACGTTCTAGAAGCTCTGATTTTAAAAAAAGGTGGAAGTAAGCTTTTCTTATTTCCGGACGAATGCGCAAACTATAGAAAGTCATTATGACGTAGAATGTGCATACTTTTTTGATTCCATTTATGAAATAAAACACATTTTCTAAAAACTCGTGTTTTTTAAGAAATCATGTAAACCTTCTAGAAGCTGTGATTTTAAAAAACGGGGGAAGTAAGCTTTTCTTATTTCCAAACGGATGCGCAAACTATAGAAAGTCGTTATGACGTAGAATTTGCATACTTTGTTGATTCCATTTATGAAATAAAACACATTTTCTAAAAACTCGTGTTTTTTAAGAAATCATGTAAACCTTCTAGAAGCTGTGATTTTAAAAAACGGGGGAAGTAAGATTTTCTTATTTCCAAACGGATGCACAAACTATAGAAAGTCGTTATGACGTAGAATTTGCATACTTTGTTGATTCCATTTATGAAATAAAATACATTTTCAAAAAACTCATTTTTTTTACGAAATCATGTAAACCTTCTAGAAGCTGTGATTTTAAAAAACGGGGGAAGTAAGATTTTCTTATTTCCAAATGCATGCGGAAACTATAGAAAGTCGTTATGACGTAGAATGTGCATACTTTGTTGATTCCATTTATGAAATAAAACACATTTTCTAAAAACTCATGTTTTTTAAGAAATCATGTAAACCTTCTAGAAGCTGTGATTTAAAAAAATGGGGGAAGTAAGCTTTTCTTATTTCCGGACACAAGCGCAAACTATAGAAAGTCATTATGACGTAGAATGTGCATACTTTGTAGATTCCATTTATGAAATAAAGCACATGTTCTAAAAACTCGTGTTTTTTATGAAATCATGTAAACGTTCTAGAAGCTGTGATTTTAAAAAACGGTGGAAGTAAGCTTTTCTTATTTCCGGACGAATGCGCAAACTATTGAAAGTCGTTATGACGTAGAATGTGCATAATTTGTAGATTCCATTTATGAAATAAAACACATTTTCTAAAAACTCGTGTTTTTTACGAAATCATGTAAAACTTCTAGAAGCTGTGATTTTAAAAAATGGTGGAAGTAAGCTTTTCTTATTTCCGGACGAATGCGCAAACTATAGAAAGTCGTTATGACGTAGAATGTGCAAACTTTTTTGATTCCATTTATGAAATAAAACACATTTTCTAAAAACTCGTGTTTTTGAAGAAATCATGTAAACCTTCTAGAAGCTGTGATTTTAAAAAACGATGGAAGTAAGCTTTTCTTATTTCCGGATGCATGCGAAGACTATATAAAGTCGTTATGACATAGAATGTGCATACTTTGTTGATTCCATTTATTAAATAAAACACATTTTCTAAAAACTCCTTCTTTTTACTAAATCATGTAAACCTTCTAGAAGCTGTGATTTTAAAAAACGGGGGAAGTAAGCTTTTCTTATTTCCAGACGAATGCACAAACTATAGAAAGTCGTTATGACGTAGAATGTGCATACTTTGTTGATTCCATTTATGAAATCAACCACAATTTCTAAAAACTCATGTTTTTTACGAAATCATGTAAACCTTCTAGAAGCTGTGATTTTAAAAAACGGGGGATGTAAGCTTTTCTTATTTCCAAACGGATGCGCAAACTATAGAAAGTCGTTATGACGTAAAATGTGCATACTTTGTTGATTCCATTTATGAAATAAAACACATTTTCTAAAAACTCGTGTTTTTTAAGAAATCATGTAAACCTTCTAGAAGCTGTGACTTTAAAAAACGGGGGAAGTAAGCTTTTCTTATTTCCGAACGCATGCACAAACTATAGAAAGTCGTTATGATGTAGAATGTGCATACTTTGTAGATTCCATTTATGAAATAAAACACATTTTCTAAAAAATCGTGTTTTTTACGAAATCATGTAAACCTTCTAGAAGCTGTGATTTTAAAAAACGGTGGAAGTAAGCTTTTCTTATTTCTAGACGCATGCGCAAACTATAGAAAGTCGTTATGATGTAGAATTTGCATACTTTGTAGATTCCATTAATGAAATAAAACACATTTTCTAAAAACTTGTGTTTTTTACCAAATCATGTAAACCTTCTAGAAACTGTGATTTTAGAAAATGGTGGAAGTAAGCTTTTCTTATTTCCGGACGCATGCGAAAACTATAGAAAGTCGTTATGATGTAGAATGTGCATACTTTGTTGATTCCATTTATGAAATAAAACACATTTTCTAAAAACTCGTTTTTTTTACGAAATGATGTAAACCTTCTAGAAGCTGTGTTTTTCAAAAACGGGGGAAGTAAGCTTTTCTTATTTCCGGACGAATGCGCAAACTATAGCAAGTCGTTATGACGTACAATGTGCATACTTTGTTGATTCCATTTATGAAATAAAACACATTTTCTAAAAACTCGTGTTTTTTACGAAGTCATGGAAACATTCTAGAAGCTGTGATTTTAAAAAACGGGGGAAGTAAGCTTTTCTTATTTCCGGACGAATGCGCAAACTATAGCAAGTCGTTATGACATAGAATGTGCATACTTTGTTGATTCCATTTATGAAATAAAACACATTTTCTAAAAACTCGTGTTTTTTAAGAAATCATGTAAACCTTCTAGAAGCTGTGATTTTAAAAAACGGTGGAAGTAAGCTTTTCTTATTTCCGGACGCATGCGCAAACTATAGAAAGTCGTTATGACGTAGAATGTGCATACTTTGTAGATTCCATTTATGAAATAAAGCACATTTTCTAAAAACTCGTGTTTTTTACGAAATCATGTAAACCCTCTAGAAGCTGTGACTTTAAAAAACGGTGGAAGTAAGCTTTTCTTATTTCTGGACGAATGCGCAAACTATAGAAATTCGTTATGACCTAGAATGTGCATAGTTTGTTGATTCCATTTATGAAATAAAACACATTTTCTAAAATCTCGTGTTTTTTAAGAAATCATGTAAACCTTCTAGAAGCTGTGATTTTAAAAAATGGGGGAAGTAAGCTTTTCTTAATTCCGGACGCATGCGCAAACTATAGAAAGTCGTTATGACGTAGAATGTGCATACTTTGTTGATTCCATTTATGGAATAAAACACATTTTCTAAAAACCCATGTTTTTTAAGAAATCATGTAAACCTTCTAGAAGCTGTGATTTTAAAAAACGGGGGAAGTAAGCTTTTCTTATTTCCAAACGCATTCGCAAACTATAGAAAGTCATTATGACGTAGAATGTGCATACTTTGTTGATTCCATTTATGAAATAAAACACATTTTCTAAAAACCCATGTTTTTTAAGAAATCATGTAAACCATTTAGAAGCTGTGATTTTAAAAAACGGGGGAGGTAAGCTTTTCTTATTTCCAAACGCATGCGCAAACTATAGAAAGTCGTTATGACGTAGAATGTGCATACTTTGTTGATTCCATTTATGAAATAAAAGACATTTTCTAAAAACCGATGTTTTTTAAGAAATCATGTAAACCTTCTAGAAGCTGTGATTTTAAAAAATGGGGGAAGTGAGCTTTTCTTATTTCCAAACGCATGTGCAAACTATAGAAAGTCGTTATGACGTAGAATGTGCATACTTTGTAGATTCCATTGATGAAATAAAGCAC
Source organism: Larix kaempferi (assembly GCA_027924585.1). NCBI lineage: Eukaryota > Viridiplantae > Streptophyta > Pinopsida > Pinales > Pinaceae > Larix > Larix kaempferi. Next base: position 9,874,970 of record BSBM01000226.1, on the reverse strand, counting down.
ATTTTCTAAAAACTCGTGTTTTTTACGAAATCATGTAAACCTTCTAGAAGCTGTGATTTTAAAAAACAGTGGAAGTAAGCTTTTCTTATTTCCGGACGAATGCGCAAACTATAGAAAGTCGTTATGACATAGAATTTGCATACTTTGTTGATTCCATTTTTGAAATCAAACACATTTTCTAAAAACTCGTGTTTTTTAAGAAATCACGTAAATCTTCTAGAAGCTGTGATTTTAAAAAACTGGGGAAGTAAGCTTTTCTTATTTCCAAACGCATGCGCAAACTATAGAAAGTCGTTATGACGTAGAATGTGCATACTTTGTTGATTCCATTTATGAAATAAAACACATTTTCTAAAAACTCATGTTTTTTAAGAAATCATGTAAACCTTCTAGAAGCTGTGATTTAAAAAAATGGGGGAATTAAGCTTTTCTTATTTCCGGACGCATGCGCAAACTATAGAAAGTCGTTATGACGTAGAATGTGCATACTTTGTAGATTCCATTTATGAAATAAAGAACATTTTCTAAAAACTCGTGTTTTTTTATGAAATCATGTAAACGTTCTAGAAGCTCTGATTTTAAAAAAAGGTGGAAGTAATCTTTTCTTATTTCCGGACGAATGCGCAAACTATAGAAAGTCATTATGACGTAGAATGTGCATACATTTTTTATTCCATTTATGAAATAAAACACATTTTCTAAAAACTCGTGTTTTTTAAGAAATCATGTAAACCTTCTAGAAGCTGTGATTTTAAAAAACGGGGGAAGTAAGCTTTTCTTATTTCCAAACGGATGCGCAAACTATAGAAAGTTGTTATTACGTAGAATTTGCATACTTTGTTGATTCCATTTATGAAATAAAACACATTTTCTAAAAACTCGTGTTTTTTAAGAAATCATGTAAACCTTCTAGAAGCTGTGATTTTAAAAAACGGGGGAAGTAAGCTTTTCTTATTTCCAAACGGATGCACAAACTATAAAAAGTCGTTATGACGTAGAATTTGCATACTTTGTTGATTCCATTTATGAAATAAAACACATTTTCTAAAAACTCATTTTTTTTACGAAATCATGTAAACCTTCTAGAAGCTGTGATTTTAAAAAACGGGGGAAGTAAGATTTTCTTATTTCCAAATGCATGCGCAAACTATAGAAAGTCGTTATGACGTAGAATGTGCATACTTTGTTGATTCCATTTATGAAATAAAACACATTTTCTAAAAACTCATGTTTTTTAAGAAATCATGTAAACCTTCTAGAAGCTGTGATTTAAAAAAATGGGGGAAGTAAGCTTTTCTTATTTCCGGACACAAGCGCAAACTATAGAAAGTCGTTATGACGTAGAATGTGCATACTTTGTAGATTCCATTTATGAAATAAAACACATTTTCTAAAAACTCGTGTTTTTTACGAAATCATGTAAAACTTCTAGAAGCTGTGATTTTAAAAAATGGTGGAAGTAAGCTTTTCTTATTTCCGGACGAATGCGCAAACTATAGAAAGTCGTTATGACGTAGAATGTGCAAACTTTTTTGATTCCATTTATGAAATAAAACACATTTTCTAAAAACTCGTGTTTTTGAAGTAATCATGTAAACCTTCTAGAAGCTGTGATTTTAAAAAACGATGGAAGTAAGCTTTTCTTATTTCCGGATGCATGCGAAGACTATAGAAAGTCGTTATGACATAGAATGTGCATACTTTGTTGATTGCATTTATTAAATAAAACACATTTTCTAAAAACTCCTTCTTTTTACTAAATCATGTAAACCTTCTAGAAGCTGTGATTTTAAAAAACGGGGGAAGTAAGCTTTTCTTATTTCCAGACGAATGCACAAACTATAGAAAGTCGTTATGACGTAGAATGTGCATACTTTGTTGATTCCATTTATGAAATCAACCACAATTTCTAAAAACTCATGTTTTTTACGAAATCATGTAAACCTTCTAGAAGCTGTGATTTTAAAAAACGGGGGCTGTAAGCTTTTCTTATTTCCAAACGGATGCGCAAACTATAGAAAGTCGTTATGACGTAAAATGTGCATACTTTGTTGATTCCATTTATGAAATAAAACACATTTTCCAAAAACTCGTGTTTTTTAAGAAATCATGTAAACCTTCTAGAAGCTGTGACTTTAAAAAACGGGGGAAGTAAGCTTTTCTTATTTCCGAACGCATGCACAAACTATAGAAAGTCGTTATGATGTAGAATGTGCATACTTTGTAGATTCCATTTATGAAATAAAACACATTTTCTAAAAAATCGTGTTTTTTACGAAATCATGTAAACCTTCTAGAAGCTGTGATTTTAAAAAACGGTGGAAGTAAGCTTTTCTTATTTCTGGACGCATGCGCAAACTATAGAAAGTCGTTATGATGTAGAATTTGCATACTTTGTAGATTCCATTTATGAAATAAAACACATTTTCTAAAAACTTGTGTTTTTTACCAAATCATGTAAACCTTCTAGAAACTGTGATTTTAGAAAACGGTGGAAGTAAGCTTTTCTTATTCCCGGATGCATGCGAAAACTATAGAAAGTCGTTATGATGTAGAATGTGCATACTTTGTTGATTCCATTTATGAAATAAAACACATTTTCTAAAAACTCGTTTTTTTTTACGAAATGATGTAAACCTTCTAGAAGCTGTGTTTTTCAAAAACGGGGGAAGTAAGCTTTTCTTATTTCCGGACGAATGCGCAAACTATAGCAAGTCGTTATAACGTACAATGTGCATACTTTGTTGATTCCATTTATGAAATAAAACACATTTCCTAAAAACTCGTGTTTTTTACGAAGTCATGGAAACATTCTAGAAGCTGTGATTTTAAAAAACGGGGGAAGTAAGCTTTTCTTATTTCCAAACGCATGCGCAAACTATAGAAAGTCGTTATGACATAGAATGTGCATACTTTGTTGATTCCATTTATGAAATAAAACACATTTTCTAAAAACTCGTGTTTTTTAAGAAATCATGTAAACCTTCTAGAAGCTGTGATTTTAAAAAACGGTGGAAGTAAGCTTTTCTTATTTCCGGACGCATGCGCAAACTATAGAAAGTCGTTATGACGTAGAATGTGCATACTTTCTAGATTCCATTTATGAAATAAAGCACATTTTCTAAAAACTCGTGTTTTTTACGAAATCATGTAAACCCTCTAGAAGCTGTGACTTTAAAAAACGGTGGAAGTAAGCTTTTCTTATTTCTGGACGAATGCGCAAACTATAGAAATTCGTTATGACCTAGAATGTGCATAGTTTGTTGATTCCATTTATGAAATAAAACACATTTTCTAAAATCTCGTGTTTTTTAAGAAATCATGTAAACCTTCTAGAAGCTGTGATTTTAAAAAACGGGGGAAGTAAGCTTTTCTTAATTCCAGACGCATGCGCAAACTATAGAAAGTCGTTATGATGTAGAATGTGCATACTTTGTTGATTCCATTTATGAAATAAAACACATTTTCTAAAAACCCATGTTTTTTAAGAAATCATGTAAACCTTCTAGAAGCTGTGATTTTAAAAAACGGGGGAAGTAAGCTTTTCTTATTTCCAAGCGCATTCGCAAACTATAGAAAGTCATTATGACGTAGAATGTGCATACTTTTTTGATTCCATTTATGAAATAAAACACATTTTCTAAAAACCCATGTTTTTTAAGAAATCATGTAAACCTTCTAGAAGCTGTGATTTTAAAAAACGGGGGAGGTAAGCTTTTCTTATTTCCAAACGCATGCGCAAACTATAGAAAGTCGTTATGACGTAGAATGTGCATACTTTGTTGATTCCATTTATGAAATAAAAGACATTTTCTAAAAACCGATGTTTTTTAAGAAATCATGTAAACCTTCTAGAAGCTGTGATTTTAAAAAATGGGGGAAGTGAGCTTTTCTTATTTCCAAACGCATGCGCAACCTATAGAAAGTCGTTATGACGTAGAATGTGCATACTTTGTAGATTCCATTGATGAAATAAAGCACATTTTCTAAAAACTCGTGTTTTTTACGAAATCATGTAAACCTTCTAGAAGCTGTGATTTTAAAAAACAGTGGAAGTAAGCTTTTCTTATTTCCGGACGAATGCGCAAACTATAGAAAGTCGTTATGACGTAGAATGTGCATACTTTGTTGATTCCATTTATGAAATAATTTTTTTTTTCTAAAAACTCGTGTTTTTTAAGAAATCATGTAAACCTTCTAGAAGCTGTGATTTTAAAAAACGGTGGAAGTAAGATTTTCTTATTTCCGGACGAATGCGCAAACTATAGAAAGTCGTTATGACGTAGAATTTGCATACTTTGTTGATTCCATTTTTTAAATCAAACACATTTTCTAAAAACTCGTGTTTTTTAAGAAATCACGTAAATCTTCTAGAAGCTGTGATTTTAAAAAAATGGGGAAGTAAGCTTTTCTTATTTCCAAACGCATGCGCAAACTATAGAAAGTCGTTATGACGTAGAATGTGCATACTTTGTTGATTCCATTTATGAAATAAAACACATTTTCTAAAAACTCATGTTTTTTAAGAAATCATGTAAACCTTCTAGAAGCTGTGATTTAAAAAAATGGGGGAATTAAGCTTTTCTTATTTCCGGACGCATGCGCAAACTATAGAAAGTCGTTATGATGTAGAATGTGCATACTTTGTTGATTCCATTTATGAAATAAAACACATTTTCTAAAAACTCGTGTTTTTTAAGAAATCATGTAAACCTTCTAGAAGCTGTGATTTTAAAAAACGGGGGAAGTAAGCTTTTCTTATTTCCAAACGCATGCACAAACTATAGAAAGTCGTTATGATGTAGAATGTGCATAGTTTGTTGATTCCATTTATGAAATAAAACACATTTTCTAAAAACTCGTGTTTTTTAAGAAATCATGTAAACCTTCTAGAAGCTGTGATTTAAAAAAATGGGGGAAGTAAGCTTCTCTTATTTCCGGACACAAGCGCAAACTATAGAAAGTCGTTATGACGTAGAATGTGCATACTTTGTAGATTCCATTTATGAAATAAAGCACATGTTCTAAAAACTCGTGTTTTTTATGAAATCATGTAAACGTTCTAGAAGCTGTGATTTTAAAAATCGGTGGAAGTACGCTTTTCTTATTTCCGGACGAATGCGCAAACTATTGAAAGTCGTTATGACGTAGAATGTGCATAATTTGTAGATTCCATTTATGAAATAAAACACATTTTCTAAAAACTCGTGTTTTTTACGAAATCATGTAAAACTTCTAGAAGCTGTGATTTTAAAAAATGGTGGAAGTAAGCTTTTCTTATTTCCGGACGAATGCAAAAACTATAGAAAGTCGTTATGACGTAGAATGTGCAAACTTTTTTGATTCCATTTATGAAATAAAACACATTTTCTAAAAACTCGTGTTTTTGAAGAAATCATGTAAACCTTCTAGAAGCTGTGATTTTAAAAAACGATGGAAGTAAGCTTTTCTTATTTCCGGATGCATGCGAAGACAATAGAAAGTCGTTATGACATAGAATTTGCATACTTTGTTGATTCCATTTATTAAATAAAACACATTTTCTAAAAACTCGTTCTTTTTACTAAATCATGTAAACCTTCTAGAAGCTGTGATTTTAAAAAACGGGGGAAGTAAGCTTTTCTTATTTCCAGACGAATGCACAAACTATAGAAAGTCGTTATGACGTAGAATGTGCATACTTTGTTGATTCCATTTATGAAATCAACCACAATTTCTAAAAACTCATGTTTTTTACGAAAACATGTAAACCTTCTAGAAGCTGTGATTTTAAAAAACCGGGGATGTAAGCTTTTCTTATTTCCAAACGGCTGCGCAAACTATAGAAAGTCGTTATGACGTAAAATGTGCATACTTTGTTGATTCCATTTATGAAATAAAACACATTTTCTAAAAACTCATGTTTTTTAAGAAATCATGTAAACCTTCTAGAAGCTGTGACTTTAAAAAACGGGGGAAGTAAGCCTTTCTTATTTCCGAACGCATGCACAAACTATAGAAAGTCGTTATGATGTAGAATGTGCATACTTTGTAGATTCCATTTATGAAATAAAACACATTTTCTAAAAAATCGTGTTTTTTACGAAATCATGTAAACCTTCTAGAAGCTGTGATTTTAAAAAACGGTGGAAGTAAGCTTTTCTTATTTCTGGACGCATGCGCAAACTATAGAAAGTCGTTATGATGTACAATTTGCATACTTTGTAGATTCCATTTATGAAATAAAACACATTTTCTAAAAACTTGTGTTTTTTACCAAATCATGTAAACCTTCTAGAAACTGTGATTTTAGAAAACGGTGGAAGTAAGCTTTTCTTATTTCCGGACGCATGCGAAAACTATAGCAAGTCGTTATGACGTACAATGTGCATACTTTGTTGATTCCATTTATGAAATAAAACACATTTTCTAAAAACTCGTGTTTTTTACGAAGTCATGGAAACATTCTAGAAGCTGTGATTTTAAAAAACGGGGGAAGTAAGCTTTTCTTATTTCCAAACGCATGCGCAAACTATAGAAAGTCGTTATGACATAGAATGTGCATACTTTGTTGATTCCATTTATGAAATAAAACACATTTTCTAAAAACTCGTGTTTTTTAAGAAATCATGTAAACCTTCTAGAAGCTGTGATTTTAAAAACGGTGGAAGTAAGCTTTTCTTATTTCCGGACGCATGCGCAAACTATAGAAAGTCGTTATGACGTAGAATGTGCATACTTTGTAGATTCCATTTATGAAATAAAGAACATTTTCTAAAAACTCGTGTTTTTTACGAAATCATGTAAACCCTCTAGAAGCTGTAACTTTAAAAAACGGTGGAAGTAAGCTTTTCTTATTTCTGGACGAATGCGCAAACTATAGAAATTCGTTATGACCTACAATGTGCATAGTTTGTTGATTCCATTTATGAAATAAAACACATTTTCTAAAATCTCGTGTTTTTTAAGAAATCATGTAAACCTTCTAGAAGCTGTGATTTTAAAAAACGGGGGAAGTAAGCTTTTCTTAATTCCGGACGCATGCGCAAACTATAGAAAGTCGTTATGACGTAGAATGTGCATACTTTGTTGATTCCATTTATCAAATAAAACACATTTTCTAAAAACTCGTGTTTTTTAAGAAATCATGTAAACCTCCTAGAAGCTGTGATTTTTCAAAATGGGGGAAGTAAGCTTTTCTTATTTCCGGACGCATTCGCAAAGTATAGAAAGTCGTTATGACGTAGAATGTGCATACTTTGTAGATTCCATTTATGAAATATAACACATTTTCTAAAAACTCGTGTTTTTTACGAAACCATGTAAACCTTCCAGAAGCTGTGATTTTAAAAAACGGTGGAAGTAAGCTTTTCTTATTTCCGGACGAATACGCAAACTATAGAAAGTCGTTACGACGTAGAATGTGCATACTTTGTTGACTCCATTTATGAAATAAAACACATTTTCTAAAATCTCGTGTTTTTTACGAAATCATGTAAACTTTCTAGAAGCTGTGATTTTAAAAAACGGGGGAAGTAAGCTTTTCTTATTTTCAAACGCATGCGCAAACTATGGAAAGTCATTATGACCTAGAATGTGCATACTTTGTTGATTCCATTTATGAAATAAAACACATTTTCTAAAAACTCGTGTTTTTTAAGAAATCATGTAAACCTTCTAGAAGTTGTGATTTTAAAAAACGGGGGAAGTAAGCTTTTCTTATTTCCAGACGCATGCGCAAACTATAGAAAATCGTTATGATGTAGAATGTGCATACTTTGTAGATTCCATTTATGAAATAAAGCACATTTTCTAAAAACTCGTGTTTTTTACGAAATCATCTAAACCTTCTAGAAGTTGTGATTTTAAAAAACGGTGGAAGTAAGATTTTCTTATTTCCGGACGAATGCGCAAACTATAGAAAGTCGTTATGATGTAGAATGTGCATACTTTGTTGATTCCATTTATGAAATAAAACACATTTTCTAAAAACTCGTGTTTTTTAAGAAATCATATAAACATTCTAGAAGCTGTGATTCTAAAAAACGGTGGAAGTAAGCTTTTCTTATTTCCGAATGCATGCGCAAACTATAGAAAGTCGTTATGACGTAGAATGTGCATACTTTGTTGATTCCATTTATGAAATAAAACACATTTTCTAAAAACTCGTGTTTTTTAAGAAATCATGTAAACCTTCTAGAAGCTGTGATTTTAAAAAACGGGGGAAGTAAGCTTTTCTTATTTCCAAACGCATGCACAAACTATAGAAAGTCGTTATGATGTAGAATGTGCATACTTTGTCGATTCCATTTATGAAATAAAACACATTTTCTAAAAACTCGTGTTTTTTAAGAAATCATGTAAACCTTCTAGAAGCTGTGATTTTAAAAAACGGGGGAAGTAAGCTTTTCTTATTTCCAAACGCATGCGCAAACTATAGAAAGTCGTTATGACGTAGAATGTGCATACTTTGTTGATTCCATTTATGAAATAAAACACATTTTCTAAAAACTCATGTTTTTTAAGAAATCATGTAAACCTTCTAGAAGCTGTGATTTTAAAAAACGGAGGAAGTAAGCTTTTCTTATTTCCAAACGCATGAGCAAACTATAGAAAGTCGTTATGATATAGAATGTGCATACTTTGTTGATTCCATTTATGAAATAAAGCACATTTCCTAAAAATTCGTGTTTTTTACGAAATCATGTAAACCTTAAAGAAGCTGTGATTTTAACAAACGATGGAAGTAAGCTTTTCTTATTTCCGGACGAATGCGCAAACTATAGAAAGTCGTTATGACGTAGAATGTGCATACTTTGTTGATTCCATTTATGAAATAAAACACATTTTCTAAAAACTCGTGTTTTTTAAGAAATCATGTAAACCTTCTAGAAGCTGTGATTTTAAAAAACGGTGGAAGTAAGATTTTCTTATTTCTGGACGAATGCGCAAACTATAGAAAGTCGTTATGACGTAGAATGTGCATACTTTGTTGATTCCATTTATGAAATAAAACACATTTTCTAAAAACTCGTGTTTTTTAAGAAATCATATAAACATTCTAGAAGCTGTGATTCTAAAAAACGGTGGAAGTAAGCTTTTCTTATTTCCGAATGCGTGCGCAAACTATAGAAAGTCGTTATGACGTAGAATGTGCATACTTTGTTGATTCCATTTATGAAATAAAACACATTTTCTAAAAACTCGTGTTTTTTAAGAAATCATGTAAACCTTCTAGAAGCTGTGATTTTAAAAAACGGGGGAAGTAAGCTTTTCTTATTTCCAAACGCATGCGCAAACTATAGAAAGTCGTTATGATGTAGAATGTGCATACTTTGTTGTTTCCATTGATGAAATAAAACACATTTTCTAAAAACTCGTGTTTTTTAAGAAATCATGTAAACCTTCTAGAAGCTGTGATTTTAAAAAATGGGGGAAGTAAGCTTTTCTTATTTCCAAACGCATGCGCAAACTATAGAAAGTCGTTATGACGTAGAATGTGCATACTTTGTTGATTCCATTTATGAAATAAAACACATTTTCTAAAAACTCATGTTTTTTAAGAAATCATGTAAACCTTCTAGAAGCTGTGATTCTAAAAAACGGTGGAAGTAAGCTTTTCTTATTTTCGGACGAATGCGCAAACTATAGAAAGTCGTTACGACGTAGAATGTGCATACTTTGTTGATTCCATTTATGAAATAAAACACATTTTCTAAAAACTCATGTTTTTTACGAAATCATGTAAACCTTCTAGAAGCTATGATTTCAAAAAACGGTGGAAGTAAGCTTTTCTTATTTCCGGACGCATGTGCAAACTATAGAAAGTCGTTATGACGTAGAATGTGCATACTTTGTTGATTCCATTTATGAAATAAAATGCATTTTCTAAAAACTCGTGTTTTTTAAGAAATCATGTAAACCTTCTAGAAGCTGTCATTTTAAAAAATGGTGGAAGTAAGCTTTTCTTATTTCGGGATGCATGCGCAAATTATAGAAAGTCGTTATGATGTAGAATTTGCATACTTTGTTGATTCCATTTATGAAATAAAACACATTTTCTAAAAACTCGTGTTTTTCAAGAAATCATGTAAACCTTCTAGAAGCTGTGATTTTAAAAAACGGGGGAAGTAAGCTTTTCTTATTTCCAAACGCATGCGCAAACTATAGAAAGTCGTTATGACGTAGAATGTGCATAAATTGTTGATTCTATTTATGAAATAAAACAATTTTTTTAAAAACTCGTGTTTTTTACGAAATCATGTAAACCTTCTAGAAGCTGTGATTTAAAAAAACGGTGGAAGTAAGCTTTTCTTATTTCTGGACGCATGCGCAAACTATAGAAAGTCGTTATGACCTAGAATGTGCATACTTTGTAGATTCCATTTATGAAATAAAACACATTTTCTAAAAACTCGTGTTTTTTACGAAATCATGTTAACCTTCTAGAAGCTATGATTTTAAAAAACGGTGGAAGTAATATTTTCTTATTTCCGGACGAATGCGCAAACTATAGAAAGTCGTTATGACGTAGAATGTGCATACTTTGTTGATTCCATTTATGAAATAAAATGCATTTTCTAAAAACTCGTGTTTTTTAAGAAATCATGTAAACGTTCTAGAAGCTGTCATTTTAAAAAACGGTGGAAGTAAGCTTTTCTTATTTCCGGATGCATGCGCAAACTATAGAAAGTCGTTATGACGTAGAATTTGCATACTTTGTTGATTCCATTTATGAAATAAAACACATTGTCTAAAAACTCGTGTTTTTTAAGAAATCATGTAAACCTTCTAGAAGCTGTGATTTTAAAAAACAGGGGAAGTAAGCTTTTCTTATTTCCAAACGCATTCGCAAACTATAGAAAGTCGTTATGACATAGAATGTGCATACTTTGTTGATTCCAGTTATGAAATAAAACACATTTTCTAAAAACTCATGTTTTTAAAGAAATCATGTAAACCTTCTAGAAGCTGTGATTTAAAAAAATGCGGGAAGTAAGCTTTTCTTATTTCTGGACGCATGCGGAAACTATAGAAAGTCGTTATGACTTCGAATGTGCATACTTTGTAGATTCCATTTATGAAATAAAGCAAATTTTCTAAAAACTCGTGTTTTTTACGAAATCATGTAAACGTTCTAGAAGCTGTGATTTTAAAAAACGGTGGAAGTAAGCTTTTCTTATTTCCGGACGAATGCGCAAACTATAGAAAGTCGTTATGACGTAGAATGTGCATACTTTGTTGATTCCATTTATGAAATAAAACACATTTTCTAAAAACTCGTGTTTTTTAAGAAATCATGTAAACCTTCTAGAAGCTGTGATTTTAAAAAACAGGGGGAAGTAAGCTTTTCTTATTTCCGGACGCATGCGCAAACTATGTAAAGTCATTATGACGTAGAATGTGCATACTTTGTAGATTCCATTTATGAAATAAAACACATTTTCTAAAAACTCGTGTTTTTTACGAAATCATGTAAACCTTCTAGAAGCTGTGATTTTAACAAACTGTGGAAGTAAGCTTTTCTTATTTCCAGATGAACGCGCAAACTATAGAAAGTCGTTATGATGTAGAATGTGCATACGTTGTTGATTCCATTTATGAAATAAAATACATTTTCTAAAAACTCGTTTTTTTTACGAAATCATGTAAACCTTCTAGAAGCTGTATTTCTAAAAAACGGGGGAAGTTAGCTTTTCTTATTTCCAAACGCATGCGCAAACTATAGAAATTCGTTATGATGTAAAATGTGCATACTATGTTGATTCCATTTATAAATAAAACACATTTTCTAAAAACTCGTGTTTTTTAAGAAATCATGTAAACCTTCTAGAAGCTGTGATTTTAAAAAACGGGGGAAGTAAACTTTTCTTATTTCCGGACGAATGCGCAAACTATAGAATGTCGTTATGACTTATAATGTGAATACTTTGTTGATTCCATTTATGAAATAAAACACATTTTCTAAAAACTCGTGTTTTTTAAGAAATCATGTAAACCTTCTAGAAGCTGTGATTTTAAAAAACGGTGGAAGTAAGCTTTTCTTATTTCCGGATGCATGCGCAAACTATAGAAAGTCGTTATGATGTAGAATGTGCATACTTTGTAGATTGCATTTATGAAATAAAACACATTTTCTAAAAACTCGTGTTTTTTAAGAAATCATGTAAACCTTCTAGAAGCTGTGATTTTCAAAAACGGTGGAAGTAAGCTTTTCTTATTTCCGGACGAATGCGCAAACTATAGAAAGTCGTTATGACGTAGAAAGTGCATACTTTGTTGATTCCATTTATGAAATAAAACACATTTTCTAAAAAATCATGTTTTTTAAGAAATCATGTAAACCTTCTAGAAGCTGTGATTTTAAAAAACGGGGGAAGTAAGCTTTTCTTATTTCCAAACGCATGAGCAAACTATAGAAAGTCGTTATGATATAGAATGTGCATACTTTGTTGATTCCATTGATGAAATAAAACACATTTTCTAAAAACTCGTGTTTTTTAAGAAATCATGTAAACCTTCTAGAAGCTGTGATTTTAAAAAACGGTGGAAGTAAGCTTTTCTTATTTCCGGACGAATGCGCAAACTATAGAAAGTCCTTATGACGTAGAATGTGCATACTTTGTTGATTCCATTTATGAAATAAAACACATTTTCTAAAAACTCGTGTTTTCTAAGAAATCATGTAAACCTTCTGGAAGCTGTGATTTTAAAAAACGGGGGAAGTAAGCTTTTCTTATTTCCAAACGCATGCGCAAACTATAGAAAGTCGTTATGACGTAGAATGTGCATAAATTGTTGATTCCATTTATGAAATAAAACAAATTTTTTAAATACTCGTGTTTTTTACGAAATCATGTAAACCTTCTAGAAGCTGTGATTTAAAGAAACGGTGGAAGTAAGCTTTTCTTATTTCTGGATGAATGCGCAAACTATAGAAAGTTTTTATGACCTAGAATGTGCATACTTTGTAGATTCCATTTATGAAATAAAACACATTTTCTAAAAACTTGTGTTTTTTACGAAATCATGTAAACCTTCTAGAAGCTGTGATTTTAAAAAACGGTGGAAGTAATATTTTCTTATTTCCGGACGAATGCGCAAACTATAGAAAGTCGTTATGACGTAGAATGTGCATACTTTGTTGATTCCATTTATGAAATAAAATGCATTTTCTAAAAACTCGTGTTTTTTAAGAAATCATGTAAACCTTCTAGAAGCTGTCATTTTAAAAAACGGTGGAAGTAAGCTTTTCTTATTTCCGGATGCATGCGCAAACAATAGAAAGTCGTTATGACGTAGAATTTGCATACTTTGTTGATTCCATTTATGAAATAAAACACATTTTCTAAAAACTCGTGTTTTTTAAGAAATCATGTAAACCTTCTAGAAGCTGTGATTTTAAAAAACGGGGGAAGTAAGATTTTCTTATTTCCAAACGCATGCGCAAACTATAGAAAGTCGTTATGACATAGAATGTGCATACTTTGTTGATTCCATTTATGAAATAAAACACATTTTCTAAAAACTCATGTTTTTTAAGAAATCATGTAAACCTTCTAGAAGCTGTGATTTAAAAAAATGGGGGAAGTAAACTTTTCTTATTTACGGACGCATGCAGAAACTATAGAAAGTCGTTATGACGTAGAATGTGCATACTTTGTAGATTCCATTTATGAAATAAAGCACATTTTCTAAAAACTCGTGTTTTTTATGAAATCATTTAAACGTTCTAGAAGTTGTGATTTTAAAAAACGGTGGAAGTAAGCTTTTCTTATTTCCGGACGAATGCGCAAACTATAGAAAGTCATTATGACGTAGAACGTGCATACTTTGTTGATTCCATTTATGAAATAAAACACATTTTCTAAAAACTCGTGTTTTTTATGAAATCATGTAAACCTTCTAGAAGCTGTGATTTTAAAAAACGGTGGAAGTAAGCTTTTCTTATTTCCGGATGAATGCGCAAACTATAGAAAGTCGTTATGACGTAGAATGTGCATACTTTGTTGATTCCATTTATGAAATAAAACACATTTTCTAAAAACTCATGTTTTTTAAGAAATCATGTAAACCTTCTAGAAGCTGTGATTTTAAAAAACGGAGGAAGTAAGCTTTTCTTATTTCCAAACGCATGAGCAAACTATAGAAAGTCGTTATGATATAGAATGTGCATACTTTGTTGATTCCATTTATGAAATAAAACATTTTTTCTAAAAACTCATGTTTTTTACGAAATCATGTAAACCATCTAGAAGTTGTGATTTTAAAAAATGGGGGAAGTAAGCTTTTCTTATTTCCGGACGCATGCGCAAACTATACAAAGTCGTTATGATGTAGAATGTGCATAATTTTAAGATTCCATTTATGAAATAAAGCACATTTCCTAAAACCTCGTGTTTTTTACGAAATCATGTAAACGTTAAAGAAGCTGTGGTTTTAACAAACGGTGGAAGTAAGCTTTTCTTATTTCCGGACGAATGCGCAAGCTATAGAAAGTCGTTATGACGTAGAATGTGCATACTTTGTAGATTTCATTTATGAAATAAAGCACATTTTCTAAAAACTCGTGTTTTTTACGAAATCATGTAAACCCTCTAGAAGCTGTGATTTTAAAAAACGGTGGAAGTAAGCTTTTCTTATTTCTGGACGCATGCACAAACTATAGAAAGTCGTTATGACCTAGAATGTGCATACTTTGTAGATTCCATTTATGAAATAAAACACATTTTCTAAAAACTCGTGTTTTTTAAGAAATCATGTAAACCTTCTAGAAGCTGTGATTTTAAAAAACGGTGGAAGTAAGATTTTCTTATTTCCGGACGAATGCGCAAACTATAGAAGGTCGTTATGACGTAGAATGTGCATACTTTGTTGATTCCATTTATGAAATAAAACACATTTTCTAAAAACTCGTGTTTTTTAAGAAAGCATGTAAACCTTCTAGAAGCTGTGATTTTAAAAAACGGTGGAAGTAAGCTTTTCTTATTTCCGGAGGAATGCGCAAACTATAGAAAGTCGTTATGACGTAGAATGTGGATACTTTGTTGATTCCATTTATGAAATAAAACACATTTTCTAAAAACTCGTGTTTTTTAAGAAATCATGTAAACCTTCTAGAAGCTGTGATTTTAAAAAACGGGGGAAGTAAGCTTTTCTTATTTCCAAATGCATGCGCAAACTATAGAAAGTCGTTATGACGTAGAATGTGCACACTTTGTTGATTCCATTTATGAAATAAAACACATTTTCTAAAAACTCATGTCTTTTAAGAAATCATGTAAACCTTCTAGAAGCTGTGATTTTAAAAAATGGTGGAAGTAAGCTATTCTTATTTCCGGACGAATGCCCAAACTATAGAAAGTCCTTATGACGTAGAATGTGCATAATTTGTTGATTCCATTTATGAAATAAAACACATTTTCTAAAAACTCTTGTTTTTTAAGAAATCATGTAAACCTTCTAGAAGCTGTGATTTTAAAAAATGGTGGAAGTAAACTTTTCTTATTTCCAGACGCATGCGCAAACCATAGAAAGTCGTTATGACGTATAATTTGCATACTTTGTTGATTCCATTTATGAAATAACACACATTTTCTAAAAACTCATGTTTTTTAAGAAATCATGTAAACCTTCTAGAAGCTGTGATTTTAAAAAATAGTGGAAGTAAGCTATTCTTATTTCCGGACGAATGCGCAAACTATAGAAAGTCCTTATGACGTAGAATGTGCATACTTTGTTGATTCCATTTATGAAATACAACACATTTTCTAAAAACTCTTGTTTTTGAAGAAATCATGTAAACCTTCTAGAAGCTGTGATTTTAAAAAATGGTGGAAGTAAGCTTTTCTTATTTCCGGACGCATGTGCAAACTATAGAAAGTCGTTGTCACGTAGAATGTGCATACTTTGTAGATTCCATTTATGAAATAAAACACATTTTCTAAAAACTCGTGTTTTTTAAGAAATCATGTAAACCTTCTAGAAGCTGTGATTTTCAAAAATGGTGGAAGTAAGCTTTTCTTATTTCCGGACGAATGCGGAAACTATAGAAAGTCGTTATGACTTAGAATGTGCATACTTTATTGATTTCATTTATGAAATAAAACATTTTTTTCTAAAAACTCGTGTTTTTTACGAAATCATGTAAACCTTCTAGAAGCCGTGATTTTAAAAAACGGGGGAAGTAAGCTTTTATTATTTCCAAACGCATGCGCAAACTATAGAAAGTCGTTATGACGTAGAATGTGCATACTTTGTAGATTCCATTTATTAAATAAAACACATTTTCTAAAAACTCGTGTTTTTTAAGAAATCATGTAAACCTTCTAGAAGCTGTGATTTTAAAAAACGGGGGAAGTAAACTATTCTTATTTCCGGACGAATGCGCAAACTATAGAATGTCATTATGGCTTAGAATGTGGATACTTTGTTGATTCCATTTATGAAATAAAACACATTTTCTAAAAACTCGTGTTTTTTAAGAAATCATGTAAACCTTCTAAAAGCTGTGATTTCAAAAAACGGTGGAAGTAAGCTTTTCTTATTTCCGGACGCATGTGCAAACTATAGAAAGTCGTTGTCACGTAGAATGTGCAGACTTTGTAGATTCCATTTATGAAACAAAACACATTTTCTAAAAACTCGTGTTTTTTACGAAATCATGTAAACCTTCTAGAAGCTGTGATTTTAAAAAACGGTGGAAGTAAGGTTTTCTTATTTCCGGACGAATGTGCAAACTATAGAAAGTCGTTATGACATAGAATGTGCATACTTTGTTGATTCCATTTATGAAATAAAACACATTTTCTAAAAACTCGTGTTTTTTACGAAATCATGTAAACCTTCTAGAAGCTGTGATTTTAAAAAACGGGGGTAGTAAGCTTTTCTTATTTCCGGACGCATGCGCAAACTATATAAAGTCGTTATGACGTAAAATGTGCGTACTTTGTTGATTCCATTTATGAAATAAAACACATTTTCTAAAAACTCGTGTTTTTTAAGAAATCATGTAAACCTTCTAGAAGCTGTGATTTTAAAAAACGGGGGAAGTAAGCTTTTCTTATTTCCGGACGCATGCGCAAACTATAGAAAGTCGTTACGATGTAGAATGTGCATACTTTGTTGATTCCATTTATTAAATAAAACACATTTTCTTAAAACTCGTGTTTTTTAAGAAATCATGTAAACCTTCTAGATGCTGTGATTTTAAAAAATGGTGGAAGTAAGCTATTCTTATTTCCGGATGAATGCGCAAACTATAGGAAGTCCTTATGACGTAGAATGTGCATACTTTGTTTATTCCATTTTTGAAATAAAACACATTTTCTAAAAACTCATGTTTTTTAAGAAATCATGTAAAGCTTCTAGAAGCTGTGATTTTAAAAAATGGTGGAAGTAAGCTTTTCTTATTTCCGGACGAATGCGCAAACTATAGAAAGTCGTTATGACGTAGAATGTGCATACTTTGTTGATTCCATTTATGAAATAAAACACATTTTCTAAAAACTCATGTTTTTTTAAGAAATCATGTAAACCTTCTAGAAGCTGTGATTTTAAAAAACGGGGGAAGTAAGCTTTTCTTATTTCCAAATGCATGCGCAAACTATAGAAAGTCGTTATGACATAGAATGTGCATTCTTTGTTGATTCCATTTGTGAAATAAAACACATTTTCTAAAAACTCATGTTTTTTACGAAATCATGTAAACCTTCTAGAAGCTGTGATTTTAAAAAATGGGGGAAGTAAGCTTTTCTTATTTCCGGACGCATGCGAAAACTATAGAAAGTCGTTATGATGTAGAATGTGCATAATTTGTAGATTCCATTTATGAAATAAAGCACATTTTCTAAAAATTCGTGTTTTTTACGAAATCATGTAAACCTTCTAGAAGTTGTGATTTTAACAAACGGTTGAAGTAAGCTTTTCTTATTTCTGGATGAATGCGCAAACTATAGAAAGCCGTTATAACGTAGAATGTGCATACTTTGTAGATTCCATTTATGAAATAAAGCACATTTTCTAAAAACTCGTGTTTTACGAAATCATGTAAACCCTCTAGAAGCTATGATTTTAAAAAACGGTATAAGTAAGCTTTTCTTATTTCCGGACGCATGCGCAAACTATAGAAAGTCGTTATGACCTAGAATGTGCATACTTTGTAGATTCCATTTATGAAATAAAACACATTTTCTAAAAACTCGTGTTTTTTACGAAATCATGTAAACCTTCTAGAAGCTGTGATTTTAAAAAATGGTGGAAGTAAGCTTTTATTATTTTCAAACGAATGCACAAACTATAGAAAGTCATTATGATGTAGAATGTGTATACTTTGTTGATTCCATTTATGAAATAAAACACATTTTCTAAAAACTCGTGTTTTTTAAGAAATCATGTAAACCTTCTAGAAGCTGTGATTTTAAAAAACGCTGGAAGTAATCTTTTCTTATTTCTGGACGCATGCGCAAACTATAGAAAGTCGTTATGATGTAGAATGTGCATACTTTGTTGATTCCATTTATGAAATACAACACATTTTCTAAAAACTCGTGTTTTTTAAGAAATCATGTAAACCTTCTAGAAGCTGTGATTTTAAAAAATGGGGGAAGTAAGCTTTTCTTATTTCCAAATGCATGCGCAAACTATAGTAAGTCGTTATGACGTAGAATGTGCATACTTTGTTGATTCCATTTATGAAATAAAACACATTTTCTAAAAACTCGTGTTTTTTAAGAAATCATGTAAACCTTCTAGAAGCTGTGATTTTAAAAAACGGGGGAAGTAAGCTTTTCTTATTTCTGGACGCATGCGCAAACTATAGAAAGTCGTTATGACGTAGAATGTCCATACTTTGTTGATTCCATTTATGAAATAAAACACATTTTCTAAAAAGTCATGTTTTTTAAGAAATCATGTAAACCTTCTAGAAGCTGTGATTTTAAAAAAAGGGGGAAGTAAGCTTTTCTTATTTCCAAACACATGCGAAAACTATAGAAAGTCGTTATGACGTAGAATGTGCATACTTTGTTGATTCCATTTATGAAATAAAACACATTCCCTAAAAACTCGTGTTTTTTAAGAAATCATGTAAACCTTCTAGAAGCTGTGATTTTAAAAAACGGTGGAAATAAGCTTTTCTTATTTCCGGACGCATGCACAAACTATAGAAAGTCGTTATGACGTAGAATGTGCATACTTTGTTGATTCCATTTATGAAATAAAACACATTTTCTAAAAACTCATGTTTTTTAAGAAATCATGTAAACCTTCTAGAAGGGTGATTTCAAAAAACGGGGGAAGTAAGCTTTTCTTATCTCCAAACGCATGCGCAAACTATAGAAAGTCGTTATGACGTAGAATGTGCATACTTTGTTGATTCTATTTATGAAATAAAACACATTTTATGAAAAGTCGTGTTTTTTAAGAAATCATGTAAACCTTCTAGAAGCTGTGATTTTAAAAAAAGTGGGAAGAAAGCTTTTCTTATTTCCAAACGCATGCGCAAACTATTGAAAGTCGTTATGACGTAGAATGTGCATACTTTGTTGATTCCATTTATGAAATAAAACACATTTCCTAAAAGCTCGTGTTTTTTAAGAAATCATGTAAACCTTCTAGAAGCTGTGATTTTAAAAAACGGTGGAAGTAAGCTTTTCTTATTTCCGGACGAATGCGCAAACTATAGAAAGTCGTTATGACGTAGAATATTTATACTTTGTTGATTCCATTTATGAAATAAAACACATTTTCTAAAACCTTCCAGAAGCTAGCATACACAAAGAATACACATTCTACGTCATAACGAATTTCTATAGTTTGCGCATGCGTCCGGAAATAAGAAAAGCTTACTTCCACCGTTTTTTTAAAATCACAGCTTCTAGAAGGTTTACATGATTTCGTAAAAAACATGAGTTTTTATAAAATGTGTTTTATTTCATAAATGGAATCTACAAAGTATGCACATTCTATGTCATAATGACTTTCTATAGTTTGTGCATGCGTCCGGAAATAAGAAAAGCTTACTTCCACCGTTTTTTAAAATCACCGCTTCTAGAAGGTTTACATGATTTCTTAAAAAACACGAGTTTTTAGAAAATGTGTTTAATTTAATAAATGGAATCAACAAAGTATGCACATTCTACGTCATAACGACTTTATATAGTTTGTGCATGCGTTTGGAAATAAGAAAAGCTTACTTCCCCCGTTTTTTAAAATCACAGCTTCTAGAAGGTTTACATGATTTCTTAAAAAACACGAGTTTTTAGAAAATGTGTTGTATTTCATAAATGGAATCAACAAAGTATGCACATTCTACGTCATAACGACTTTCTATAGTTTGTGCATGCCTCCGGAAATAAGAAAAGCTTACTTCCACCGTTTTTTAAAATCACAGCTTCTAGAAGGTTTACATGATTTCTTAAAAAACACGAGTTTTTAGAAAATGTGTTTTATTTCATAAATGGAATCAACAAAGTATACACATTCTACATCATAATGACTTTCTATAGTTTGCGCATTCATTTGAAAATAATAAAAGCTTACTTGCACCGTTTTTTAAAATCACAACTTGTAGAAGGTTTACATGATTTCGTAAAAAACACGAGTTTTGAGAAAATGTGTTTTATTTCATAAATGGAATCAACAAAGTATGCACATTCTACGTCATAACGACTTTCTATAGTTTGCGCATGCGTTTGGAAATAAGAAAAGCTTACTTGACCCGTTTTTTAAAATCACAGCTTCTGGAAGGTTTACATGATTTCTTAAAAAACACGAGTTTTTTAAAAATGTGTTTTATTTCATCAATGGAATCAACAAAGTATGCACATTCTACGTCATAATGACTTTCTATAGTTTGCGCATGAGTTTGGAAATAAGAAAAGCTTACTTCCCCCGTTTTTTAAAATCACAGCTTCTAGAAGGTTTACATGATTTCTTAAAAAACACGGGTTTTTAGAAAATGTGTTTTATTTCATCAATGGAATCAACAAAGTATGCACATTCTACGTGATAACGACTTTCTATAGTTTGCGCATGCGTTTGGAAATAAGAAAAGCTTACTTCCACCGTTTTTTAAAAACACGGCTTCTAGAAGGTTTACATGATTTCTTAAAAAACACGAGTTTTTAGAAAATGTGTTTTATTTCATAAATGGAATCAACAAAGTATAAATATTCTACGTCATAACGACTTTCTATAGTTTGCGCATTCGTCCGGAAATAAGAAAAGTTTACTTCCCCCATTTTTTAAAATCACTCCTTCTAGAAGGTTTACATGATTTCTTAAAAAACATGAGTTTTTAGAAAATGTGTTTTATTTCATAAATGGAATCAACAAAGTATGCACATTCTACGTCATAACGACTTTCTAGAAACTGTGATTTTAAAAAACGGTGGAAGTAAGCTTTTCTTATTTCCGGATGAATTCGCAAACTATAGAAATTCGTTATGACGTAGAATGTGCATACTTTGTTGATTCCATTTATGAAATAAAACACATTTTCTAAAAACTCGTGTTTTTTACGAAATCATGTAAACCTTCTAGAAGCTGTGATTTTAAAAAATGGTGGAAGTAAGCTTTTCCTATTTCCGGATGCATGCGCAAATTATAGAATGTCGTTATGACGTAGAATGTGCATACTTTGTTGATTCCATTTATGAAATAAAATACATTTTCTAAAAACTCTTGTTTTTTAAGAAATCATGTAAACCTTCCAGAAGCTGTGATTTTAAAAAACGGGGGAAGTAAGTTTTCTTATTTCCAGACTCATGCGTAAACTATAGTAAGTCGTTATGACGTAGAATGTGCATACTTTGTTGATTCCATTTATGAAATAAAACACATTTTCTAAAAACTCATGTTTTTTCCGAAATCATGTAAACTTTATAGAAGCTGTGATTTTAAAAAACGGGGGAAGTAAGCTTTTCTTATTTCCGGACGCATGCGCAAACTATAGAAAGTCGTTATGACGTAGAATGTGCATACTTTGTTGATTCCATTTATGTAATAAAACACATTTTCTAAAAACTCGTGTTTTTTAAGAAATCATGTAAACCTTCCAGAAGCTGTGATTTTAAAAAACGGGGGAAGTAAGTTTTCTTATTTCCGGACTCATGCGTAAACTATAGTAAGTCGTTATGACGTAGAATGTGCATACTTTGTTGATTCCATTTATGAAATAAAACACATTTTCTAAAAACTCATGTTTTTTCCGAAATCATGTAAACTTTATAGAAGCTGTGATTTTAAAAAACGGGGGAAGTAAGCTTTTCTTATTTCCGGACGCATGCGCAAACTATAGAAAGTCGTTATGACATAGAATGTGCATACTTTGTTGATTCCATTTATGTAATAAAACACATTTTCTAAAAACTCGTGTTTTTTAAGAAATCATGTAAACCTTCCAGAAGCTGTGATTTTAAAAAACGGGGGAAGTAAGTTTTCTTATTTCCGGACTCATGCGTAAACTATAGTAAGTCGTTATGACGTAGAATGTGCATACTTTGTTGATTCCATTTATGATATAAAACATATTTTCTAAAAACTCGTGTTTTTTTCGAAATCATTTAAACCTTCTCGAAACTGTGATTTTAAAAAATGGTGGAAGTAAGCTTTTTTTATTTCTGGACGATTTCGCAAACTATAGAAAGTCGTTATGACGTGGAATGTGTATACTTTGTTGATTCCATTTATGAAATAAAACACATTTTCTAAAAGCTCGTGTTTTTTAAGAAATCATGTAAACCTTCCAGAAGCTGTGATTTTAAAAAACGGGGGAAGTAAGTTTTCTTATTTCCGGACTCATGCGTAAACTATAGTAAGTCGTTATGACGTAGAATGTGCATACTTTGTTGATTCCATTTATGATATAAAACATATTTTCTAAAAACTCGTGTTTTTTTCGAAATCATGTAAACCTTCTAGAAGCTGTGATTTTAAAAAACGGGGGAAGTAAGCTTTTCTTATTTCCAAACGCATGCGCAAACTATAGAAAGTCGGTATGAAGTAGAATGTGCATACTTTGTTGATTCCATTTATGGAATAAAACACATTTTCTAAAAACTCATGTTTTTTCCGAAATCATGTAAACTTTATAGAAGCTGTGATTTTAAAAAACGGGGTAAGTAAGCTTTTCTTATTTCCGGACGCATGCGCAAACTATAGAAATTCGTTATGACGTAGAATGTGCATACTTTGTAGATTCCATTTATGAAATAAAACACATTTTCTAAAAACTCGTGTTTTTTACGAAATCATTTAAACCTTCTCGAAACTGTGATTTTAAAAAATGGTGGAAGTAAGCTTTTTTTATTTCTGGACGATTTCGCAAACTATAGAAAGTCGTTATGACGTGGAATGTGTATACTTTGTTGATTCCATTTATGAAATAAAACACATTTTCTAAAAACTCGTGTTTTTTAAGAAATCATGTAAACCTTCTAGAAGCTGTGATTTAAAAAATGGTGGAAGCTTTTCTTATTTCCAGACGCATGCGCAAACTATAGAAAGTCGTTATGACGTAGAATGTGCATACTTTGTTGATTCCATTTATGAAATAAAACACATTTTTTAAAAACTCGTGTTTTTTAAGAAATCATGTAAACCTTCTAGAAGCTGTGATTTTAAAAAACAGTGGAAGTAAGCTTTTCTTATTTCCAAATGCATGCGCAAACTATAGAAAGTCGTTATGATGTAGAATGTGCATACTTTGTTGATTCCATTTATGAAATAAAACACATTTTCTAAAAAGTCATGTTTTTTAAGAAATCATGTAAACCTTCTAGAAGCTGTGATTTTAAAAAAAGGGAAAACTAAGCTTTTCTTATTTCCAAACGCATGCGCAAACTATAGAAAGTCGTTATGACGTAGAATGTGCATACTTTGTTGATTCCATTTATGAAATAAAACACATTTTCTAAAAACTCGTGTTTTTTACGAAATCATTTAAACCTTCTAGAAACTGTGATTTTAAAAAACGGTGGAAGTAAGCTTTTCTTATTTCTGGATGAATTCGCAAACTATAGAAATTCGTTATAACGTAGAATGTGCATACTTTTTTTATTCCATTTATGAAATAAAACACATTTTCTAAAAACTCGTGTTTTTTACGAAATCATGTAAACCTTCTAGAAGCTGTGATTTTAAAAAATGGTGGAAATAAGCTTTTCTTATTTCCGGATGCATGCACAAATTATAGAATGTCGTTATGACGTAGAATGTGCATACTTTGTTGATTCCATTTATGAAATAAAACACATTTTCTAAAAACTCGTGTTTTTTAAGAAATCATGTAAACCTTCTAGAAGCTGTGATTTTAAAAAACGGGGGAAGTAAGCTTTTCTTATTTCCGGACGCATGCGCAAACTATAGAAAGTCGTTATGACGTAGAATGTGCAGACTTTGTACATTCCATTTATGAAATAAAACACATTTTCGAAAAACTCGTGTTTTTTAATAAATCATGTAAACCTTCTAGAAGCTGTCATTTTAAAAAACGGGGGAGGTAAGCTTTTCTTATTTCCGGACGCATGCGCAAACTATAGAAAGTCATTATGACGTAGAATGTGCATACTTTGTAGATTGCCTTTATGAAATAAAACACATTTTCTAAAAACTCATGTTTTTTAAGAAATCATGT
This sequence comes from Larix kaempferi, assembly GCA_027924585.1. Lineage (NCBI taxonomy): Eukaryota > Viridiplantae > Streptophyta > Pinopsida > Pinales > Pinaceae > Larix > Larix kaempferi. The sequence goes on along the minus strand of BSBM01000226.1, from coordinate 9,850,354 downwards.
AAACCTTTTAGAAGCTGTGATTTTAAAAAATGGTGGTAGTAAGCTTTTCTTATTTCCGGACAAATGCGCAAACTATAGAAAGTCGTTATGACGTAGAATGTGCATACTTTGTTGATTCCATTTATGAAATACAACACATTTTCTAAAAACTCGTGTTTTTTAAGAAATTATGTAAACCTTCTAGAAGCTGTGATTTTGAAAAACGGGGGAAGTAAGCTTTTCTTATTTCCAAATGCATGCGCAAACTATAGAAAGTCGTTATGACATAGAATGTGCATACTTTGTTGATTAAATTGATGAAATAAAACACATTTTCTAAAAACTCGTGTTTTTTAAGAAATCATGTAAACCTTCTAGAAGCTGTGATTTTAAAAAAAGGGGGAAGTAAGCTTTTCTTATTTCCAAACGCATGCGCAGACTATAGAAAGTCGTTATGACGTAGAATGTGCATACTTTGTTGATTCCATTTATGAAATAAAACACATTTTCTAAAAACTCATGTTTTTTAAAAAATCATGTAAACCTTCTAGAAGTTGTGATTTTAAAAAACGGTGGAAGTAAGCTTTTCTTATTTTCGGACGCATGCGCATACTATAGAAAGGCGTTATGACGTAGAATGTGCATACTTTGTAGATTCCAATTATGAAATAAAACACATTTTCTAAAAACTTGTGTTTTTTACGAAATCATGTAAACCTTCTAGACGCTGTGATTTTAAAAAACGGTGGAAGTAAGCTTTTCTTATTTCCAAACGCATGCGCAAACTACAGAAAGTCGCTATGATGTAGAATGTGAATACTTTGTTGATTCCATTTATGAAATAAAACACATTTTCTAAAAACTCGTGTTTTTTAAGAAATCATGTAAACCTTGTAGAAGCTGTGATTTTAAAAAACGGGGGAAGTAAGCTTTTCTTATTTCCAAACGCATGCGCAAACTGTAGAAAGTCGTTATGACGTAGAATATTTATACTTTGTTCATTCCATTTATGAAATAAAACACATTTTCTAAAAACTCGTGTTTTTTAAGAAATCATGTAAACCTTCTAGAAGCTGTGATTTAGAAAAACGGGGGAAGTAAGCTTTTCTTATTTCCGGACGCATGCGCAAACTATAGAAAGTCGTTATGACGTAGAATGTGCATACTTTGTTGATTCCATTTATGAAATAAAACACATTTTCTAAAAACTCGTGTTATTTACGAAATCATGTAAACCTCCTAGACGCTGTGATTTTACAAAACGGGGGAAGTAGGCTTTTCTTATTTCCAAACGCATGCGCAAACTATAGAAATTCGTTATGACGTAGAATGTACATACTTTGTTGATTCCATTTATGAAATAAAACACATTTTCTAAAAACTCGTGTTTTTTACGAAATCATGTAAACCTTCTAGAAGCTCTGATTTTAAAAAATGGTGGAAGTAAGCTTTTCTTATTTCCGGATGCATGCGCAAATTATAGAATGTCGTTATGACGTAGAATGTGCATACTTTGTTGATTCCATTTATGAAATAAAACACATTTTCTAAAAACTCGTGTTTTTTAAGAAATCATGTAAACCTTCTAGAAGCTGTGATTTTTAAAAAAGGGGGAAGTAAGCTTTTCTTATTTCGAAACGCATGCGCAAACTATAGAAATTCGTTATGACGTAGAATGTGCATACTTTGTTGATAGCATTTATGAAATAAAACACACTTTCTAAAAACTCGTGTTTTTTACGAAATCATGTCAACCTTCTAGAAGTTGTGATTTTAAAAAACGTGGAGGTAAGCTTTTCTTATTTCCGGACGAATGCACAAACTATAGAAAGTCGTTATGACGTAGAATATTTATACTTTGTTCATTCCATTTATGAAATAAAACACATTTTCTAAAAACTTGTGTTTTTTAAGAAATCATGTAAACCTTCTAGAAGCTGTGATTTAGAAAAACGGGGGAAGTAAGCTTTTCTTATTTCCGGACACATGCGCAAACTATAGAAAGTCGTTATGACGTAGAATGTGCATACTTTGTTGATTCCATTTATGAAATAAAACACATTTTCTAAAAACTCATGTTCTTTACGAAATCATGTAAACTTTATAGAAGCTGTGATTTTAAAAAACGGGGGAAGTAAGTTTTTCTTATTTCCAAATGGATGTGCAAACTATAGAAAGTCATTATGACGTAGAATGTGCATACTTTGTTGATTCCATTTATGAAATAAAACAAATTTTCTAAAAAGTCGTGTTTTTTACGAAATCATGTAAACCTTCTAGGAGCTGTGATTTTAAAAAATGGTGGTAGTAAGCTTTTCTTATTTCCGGACGCATGCGCAAACTATAGAAAGTCGTTATGGCGTAGAATGTGCATACTTTGTAGATTCCATTTATGAAATAAAACACATTTTCTAAAAATTCGTGTTTTTTAAGAAATCATGTAAACCTTCTAGAACCTGTGATTTTAAAAAACGGTGGAAGTAAGCTTTTCTTATTTCCGGACGAATGCGCAAACTATAGAAAGTCGTTATGACGTAGAATGTGCATACTTTGTTGATTCCATTTATGAAATAAAACATGATTTCTAAAAACTCGTGTTTTTTAAGAAATCATGTAAACCTTCTAGAAGCTGTGATTTTAAAAAACGGTGGAAGTAAGCTTTTCTTATTTCCGGACGGATGCGCAAACTATAGAAAGTCGTTATGACGTAGAATGTGCATACTTTGTTGATTCCATTTATGAAATAAAACACATTTTCTAAAAACTCATGTTTTTTACGAAATCATTTAAACCTTCTAGAAACTGTGATTTTAAAAAACGGTGGAAGTAAGCTTTTCTTATTTCTAGATGAATTCGCAAACTATAGAAATTCGTTATGACGTAGAATGTGCATACTTTGTTGTTTCCATTTATGAAATAAAACACATTTTCTAAAAACTCGTGTTTTTTACGAAATCATGTAAACCTTCTAGAAGCTGTGATTTTAAAAAATGGTGGAAGTAAGATTTTCTTATTTCCGGATGCATGCACAAATTATAGAATGTCGTTATGACGTAGAATGTGCATACTTTGTAGATTCCATTTATGAAATAAAATACATTTTCTAAAAACTCTTGTTTTTTAAGAAATCATGTAAACCTTCCAGAAGCTGTGATTTTAAAAAACGGGGGAAGTAAGCTTTTCTTATTTCTGGACTCATGCGTAAACTATAGTAAGTCGTTATGACGTAGAATGTGCATACTTTGTTGATTCCATTTATGAAATAAAACACATTTTCTAAAAACTCGTGTTTTTTAAGAAATCATGTAAACCTTCTAGAAGCTGTGATTTTAAAAAACGGGGGAAGTAAGCTTTTCTTATTTCCGGACGCATGCGCAAACTATAGAAAGTCGTTATGACGTAGAATGTGCATACTTTGTACATTCCATTTATGAAATAAAACACATTTTCTAAAAACTCGTGTTTTTTAATAAATCATGTAAACCTTCTAGAAGCTGTGATTTTAAAAAACGGGGGAGGTAAGCTTTTCTTATTTCCGGACGCATGCGCAAACTATAGAAAGTCATTATGACGTAGAATGTGCATACTTTGTAGATTCCCTTTATGAAATAAAACACATTTTCTAAAAACTCATGTTTTTTAAGAAATCATGTAAACCTTTTAGAAGCTGTGATTTTAAAAAATGGTGGTAGTAAGCTTTTCTTATTTCCGGACACATGCGCAAACTATAGAAAGTCGTTATGACGTAGAATGTGCATACTTTGTTGATTCCATTTATGAAATACAACACATTTTCTAAAAACTCGTGTTTTTTAAGAAATCATGTAAACCTTCTAGAAGCTGTGATTTTGAAAAACGGGGGAAGTAAGCTTTTCTTATTTCCGGACGCATGCGCAAACTATAGAAAGTCGTTATGACGTAGAATGTGCATACTTTGTTGATTCCATTTATGAAATAGAACACATTTTCTAAAAACTCGTGTTTTTTAATAAATCATGTAAACCTTCTAGAAGCTGTGATTTAAAAAAACGGTGGTAGTAAGCTTTTCTTATTTCCGGACGCGTGCGCAAACTATAGAAAGTCGTTATGACGTATAATGTGTATACTTTGTTGATTCCATTTATGAAATACAACACATTTTCTAAAAACTCGTGTTTTTTAAGAAATCATGTAAACCTTCTAGAAGCTGTGATTTTGAAAAACGGGGGAAGTAAGTGTTAAATTTTCTGAATTTTCTTCAATCTGATCTAGGATCTTAACTGAGAGAACAACATGTATAGCATAGCTACAGCATATCAATCATGGATACAATAATGCAAGCACACAAGAGACACAAAGATTTACTTGGGGAAAACCATAAAGGTGAAAAACCCCAATAACTTCCTCAGAGATAGATAGAACAATGATACAACCAACCAAGAGAGATAGCCATAACCTAGCAGCAGATCCTCCTCCTCCATAGTGCGCCACTCCTCCTTGAGTGCATGTGTGAGATGTGAGTGAGCAAATAGAGTGCCTCCCGCACTCTATTTATACTTGACTTGACTTGCCTTTTTACCTAACTCATGTAGGCTCGAACTTAACCACATAACATAATGCTGAGTGGGCCGACCCCCAATAGGGTGGTATAATAACCCTTTGACCCACATAGACGACCCCCAATAGGGTGGTATAATAACCCTTTGACCCACATGACTTATACAGGGCCGACCCCAAATAAGGTGGTCTAATAACCCATCAAGTATAAGTTACGACACTTACAATATAAATGACGACACTTCCTTATAGAGGAATAATACCATCTCTATAGGAATACAATATACATATATGTGAAATACATTCCAAAGTTACATATACATCAACACTCCCTCTTAAATAGGAAAGTATTTCTCAGCACAGTTCTTCTAGCACAAGTCATCTTCTCTGGATCATTGTCACTGGATAATCGTCATCGAGTCATCATCATCATCACTGCTGCTGCTATCTCAATCAATCTCTGAATCTACTCGTCATAGGAAGTTCTACAGAGCCAGTCCTTTTTCATACTGGATGTAGGCCCACCACCTGCAGGTCTTCATCATCACTGGCCATACTGTGGAATCCTCAGGACTTATTACGTGCATCACAAAACCTTGAAAGAGCATCCCAGGCTGTTACGAGCACGCATCTCTACCTATAGGATCTCCCAGGGCACCGAATTACATGTGACCTCACCACAAAACCTCGCAAGAGCATCCCAGGCTGTTACGAGCACACAGCTCTACCTATAGGATCTCCCAGGGCAACGAATTACATGTGGTCATGGCAAAACCTCGCAAGAGCATCCCAGGACTGATTACGGGCACACAGCCCAACCTATCGGATCTCCCAGGGAAACGAATTACATGCCATAGGACAAAACCTCGAAAGAGCATCTGCCAGATATCCCAGGGAACCGAATTACATGCCATAGGAAAAACCTTGAAAGACTATCTGTAGATCTCCCAGGGCACCGAATTACATGTCCTCTGAGAGCAAAACCTCGAAAGAGCATTTGCCAGATGTCCCAGGGCACCGAATTACATGCCATAGGCAAAACCTCGAAAGACCATCTGCAAATCTCCCAGGGCACCGGATTACATGCTCATCTGCACAACCTGATCCACGGCCACAGAGTATCAACCTGATACTCACCATACATCATCCTGATGTATCCATGATCGTCCTGATCATCATCACTGCAACGTCCTGCTGCATGTCATCTGGAGCAACATCCTGAAGCTCATCATCCATGATCATCCTGATCATCACTGTAACATCCTGCTGCATGTCATCTGGAGCAACATCCTGAAGCTCATCATCCATGATCATCCTGATCATCACTGCAACATCCTGCTGCATGTCATCTGGAGCAACATCCTGAAGCTCGTCATCTATGATCATCCTGATCATCACTGCAACATCCTGCTACATGATCCACCTGATCATCAATGCATCTACTTGATGCATACCAAGTATCTACCTGATACATATCATCATACATGATCCTCCTGATCATCAATGTATCCACCTGATACAAATACATGATACATATCATCATACATGATCCTGCTGATCATCAATGCATCTACTTGATGCATACCAAGTATCTACCTGATACATATCATCATACATGATCCACCTGATCATCAATGCATCCACCTGATGCATATACAGATACATGGTCCAAGCATCCAACATGATGCACATACATACATAAATGATCCACCTGATCATATCCAGCATCCAACATGATGCATACATACATAAATGATCCAACTGATCATATCCAACATCCAACATGATGCGTACATACATACATAAAAATGATCCAACTGATCATATCCAGCATCCAACATGATGCGTACATACATACATAAAAATGATCCAACTGATCATATCCAGCATCTAACATGATGCGTACATACATACATAAAAATGATCCAACTGATCATATCAAGCAGAAACCAGAACATCATCCTGATGCTCATCATCCAGCGCTTACATCCACAGCCATGTGAAGGATCCCCCTTCCAACATGCTTGGAATGGCTTCAGCAAATGTGTCGATCACTTCTTCCTCGAAGTATCCTCGATCTGAAGAACGCCAAGTCTCTCTCTGAAGTACTCGAACTTCACCCTGGCTAGTGGCTTCGTCAGCACATCTGCAATCTGCTCGTCCGTCGCAACATACAGGAGCTTCACAGCTCCTCTCTGCACCATATCCCTGATATAGTGATATTTGATCTCTATGTGTTTCGACCTGTCATGAAACACTGGGGTTCTTGGACAGCTTTACACAACTCTGGTTATCACAGAAGATACCAGTAGCCTCCAACGGAAGATCAAATAACTCAGACAGTAGCTTCCGTAGCCATACTGCCTCGCAACTAGCTGAGCAGGCTGCAACATATTCTGCCTCAGCTGTACTCAGTGCTACGCAGGACTGCTTCCTGCTAAACCAAGAGATCACACCTGATCCCATACTGAAGCAGCACCCAGATGTGCTCTTCCTATCTGCAGCACTGCTAGCCCAATCTGAATCAACATAACCCTGTAGGTTAAACTTTTGATTTGCTTCATACTTGAGCCCATAATCTACTGTACCCTTCAGGTACCTCAGAACATGCTTTACAGCAACCAGGCGAACACTCCTCGGATCCATCAGGAACTGGCTCAATGTGTTCATAGCAAAGCAAATGTCTGGTCTCGTGTTCATCAGGTACATCAAGGACCCAATCATCTGACGATACATAGTGATATCAACCGGCTCAGATGAAGCATCACATAGAAGCTTCAGATTCGATGCCATAGGTGTGGCCATGGCCTTGCAATCCATCATCCCGAACCTCTTTGGGATCTCTACTGCATACTTCCCTTGTCCAAGGAAGATTCTATCTGCACTCTGCCACACCTCCATGCCAAAAACAAATAGTGCATCATCCCCAAGTTCTTCATCTCGAACTCGGTAGTAAGCTTCCGCTGCGTGTCGGCAATCAATCTATCTTCACCATACCAAGTTCTGCACATATATGATTTCCTATCATGTGTCTCAGAACCAAGTGGCTGCTCTACATACACTTCTTCTTCAACTACACCATTCAAGGAAGCTGTCTTGAATCCATCTGGTGTATCTTCTATTTCATCACTTTTATATTTCTCAATGCTGCCATCTGCAACATGCTTGATCTGATAGTTCCATAGCAAACTTCCCTTCATGTCTTGGGATTACATCCCAAACATCATTCTTCATGATCGACGGATCATGGCATTTCATTTCTTCATCCCAGATCCTGGGAACTTCAATATCTTCAATATCTTCAATAGATGTCTTTGTTGCTGGAACAAAATGTTGTAGTTCTTCTTTTGTAGGAGATGTCATACGATCTTTCCTACACAACAAGTTAAATTGCATGATTAGAAAACATCTCATAGTTTTCAGAACAAATTTTTACACATAAAGAAATATGCCATACAGTCATGCAATTATCTTATCCAATGCTTCAATACAACATTTATCCATATTCCGTAACTTTCTAGATGCCTTCCAATCTCTACCAGAACATTGTTAAGAGTGTGCACAACTCCCAACATGTCAGCAAAGAGGTTTCATTCTAGATAAGTAGCAATGGAATGTTGTACAGTGCCATAGGCCACTTACCCATGCATATTAGGAGTATACTGTTCATCAATGCAATTATTCTAATATGCATAATACACAACCTAATTCTAGGAACATCAGTATATACATTATTGAACAGTATTATTTAAGAAATGACAATTCAAATACTTATCTTTGTTTGTTCGTTGGGTGGACTCCCTCTGAGTCTTCGCTTCCTTGCAGGAGCTGCTAGAGTCCTAATCTGAAGTAGCTTCTTCTACAACTTTCTGTTGTGGGATGTAGAGAGATGGTCAACTCCCTCTGAATATCTGCATCCTTGCATAAACCACTGGAATGTACTCCCTCTTGATCTTTGCTTCCTGGATTACCTGTTCTTGAATCTCATATTCATCCTTGGTCCCTATGCATGCTTATTAGTATCATGAATGTGTTATCCTTGTGATCTCATATAAAATCATACATTCATTAGTATACTATTAAAACACAATAATCTCAAGCATGTATAGTCATGATCATTTCAAACAGAAATAATAAGCATTAGCATTCAAGGTTTATGTAGGATTCTTATGGTTAGTCAAATCATAAGAAACATAACATGTCTAAACCTGTAATTACTCAAACCTATGACTCTTCAGGTTAGTTGAATCATCAATCAAGATAAGAGATATAATATGCATAAAACCATGATTATTCAAACCTATGACTCTTCAGGAATAGTCATTATCAAAAACAGTATGAGATCCTAACACAAGGTAGGATTCTAGCTTGATATAGGAAAAACATACCTGGATTAGCATGCTAGCTATTTATGTCTAACATACCCGTATGATATCTTCTTGTTCTTCTTCAATGACTTGTGCTAGTAACCTGTATAACTCATAGGTTAACCATTACAAAACCAAGTTATACATACCTCATAAATGGATCTTCTATGAGATCCATGACAATGGATGAGTCTTTATTCTCATGTCATCATGATCATATGTTCTTGAACTGGAACATGATTTGTCTTCCTTGGTGTACCTTTCATGTTAGTAGACAACATAAACTTCATACAACACCATAATGCATTAGTACAATCATAAGTGTCAACACCTTAACCAATGAATATCTTCTATCATGCATTCATAATTTTGTTAAGGTGATACAACAAATCTAAAATCAAAATTGTACTAACCGTAATAACATGAAGACAAACATACCATAAACTTAATCATGAACAAATCTCAAAACATACCTCGATGAGTCATACCTGTCGATATCGCTTGTAATCTCCTTATGTAAAGCCTTAGCCTCATCTCCCTCTGAAACAGGAACTCCTTCACTTATGCAGGTGACCAATCCATCTTCTTCTAGGATTAACCCTATCCACTTGATTTGCAAGAACTGGACCTGGAGCTGGATATGGGTTTGTCAGAGAAACCCCAAAAATTCAAACTTTGAATTTCAAACTTCCGAAAGGATAGAAATATGCGCCTTGATGAGCTGATCAAACTGGTATATTCAGAATTTGAAAACTGCAAAGTTTCACTCCTCAATTTTGCTTTTGAAACTTCTGGATTCACTGGACGTGACCCTGAACTGGGGTTTGATGAAGCCCACTCTTCTTCCCAATCAAAATGTTTGATCCAAAGCTCTAAGCTTCTATTTTTCTGAGGAGCTTCCAGCCGTGGTCACAGATTTCAAAAATTCCCATTTTTACAGAAGCCCTAATTTTCCACTTTTCTGATCAAAGTCCCGAACTAGGGTCTAATCAAGCCCGGCCTTCTGCCCAACCAAAAATTCTGATCTTGGTCTCTAAATTTCTATTTTGATGAGTAGCATCCAGCCGTGGTCTCCGATTACAAAAATTCCAACTTTCTCCAAAGCCCTAAATTCCGGAAGCCATGAATGAAGGTACCAAAAAATAATTCTGTTTTGACATAAATATGTACCTGATTGTTTCTGGTGTAACTCCGAAATTTTTGATCCACAGGGTCTGAAAAAGTTTCCTGAGATAGCCTGACCTGTTATCTTTCCATCCTGACAGGTCTGACCTCAATTGGATTCTCTGAGAGAGAGTTATGCCAAATGTCGCAACGTGACCTGTTTTGGGATAAAACAGGAGAGCGAACTTGTACGGCATGCCACGTGTTACTGTTTTAACTTCGGCCTCTGAAAAGGTTTCCTGAGATAGCTCTGCCTGTTACCTTTCCATCCTGACAGGTCTGACCTCAATTGGACTCTCTGAGAGAGAGTTATTCCAAGTGTCGTAACATGACCTGTTTATGGGATAATACAGGAGAGCGAACTTGTACGGCATGCCACGTGTCACTGGTTCAACTTCAGCCTCTGCAAAAGTTTTCTGAGATAGTACAGACTGTGTACTACCTGTCACGTTTTACGATATTTCATTTGGAGCTTCCTAGCCCAAGATATGACCTTTTTCCCAAGGTCACCTGATTTTGACTCAGATCTGGAAGAGGCAGAAACCCTATATTGTACAAATAATAAATAACAAATTACAACGAATTAGAGGTTGTCCTTTGGACACAAGGTACCTGGAGATTTACTCTTCGTCCTGTAACAATTTCAGATCCAAAAAATTCTCCAAAACGGATTTATAGCGAAAGTGCTACGATGACTGGTTTTTTCTATATCAAGCCCTAACATCGTAAGTGCAACAAGTGTCATACATGCCATATCATGCCTTCTTTCAGGCTAGCTCTGATACCATGTTAAATTTTCTGAATTTTCTTCAATCTGATCTAGGATCTTAACTGAGAGAACAACATGTACAGCATAGCTACAGCATATCAATCATGGAGACAACAATGCAAGCACACAAGAGACACAAAGATTTACTTGGGGAAAACCATAAAGGTGAAAAACCCCAATAACTTCCTCAGAGATAGATAGAGAAATGATACAACCAACCAAGAGAGATAGCCATAACCTAGCAGCAGATCCTCCTCCTCCATAGTGCGCCACTCCTCCTTGAGTGCATGTGTGAGAAGTGAGTGAGCAAATAGAGTGCCTCCCGCACTCTATTTATACTTGACTTGACTTGCCTTTTTACCTAACTCATGTAGGCTCGAACTTAACCACATAACATAATGCTGAGTGGGCCGACCCCCAATAGGGTGGTCTAATAACCCTTTGACCCACATGACTTATACAGGGCCGACCCCAAATAAGGTGGTCTAATAACCCATCAAGTATAAGTTACGACATTTACAATATAAATGACGACACTTCCTTATAGAGGAATAATACCATCTCTATAGGAATACAATATACATATATGTGAAATACATTCCGAAGTTACATATACATCAATAGTAAGCTTTTCTTATTTCCAAATGCATGCGCAAACTATAGAAAGTCGTTATGACGTAGAATGTCCATACCTTGTTGATTCCATTTATGAAATAAAACACATTTTTTAAAAACTCGTGTTTTTTAAGAAATCATGTAAACCTTCTAGAAGCTGTGGATTTAAAAAACGGGGGAAGTAAGCTTTTCTTATTTCCAAACGCATGCGCAAATTATAGAAAGTCGTTATGACGTAGAATGTGCATACTTTGTTGATTCCATTTATGAAATAAAACACATTTTCTAAAAACTCGTGTTTTTTAAGAAATCATGTAAACCTTCTAGAACCTGTGATTTTAAAAAACGGTGGAAGTAAGCTTTTCTTATTTCCGGACGAATGCGCAAACTATAGAAAGTCGTTATGACGTAGAATGTGCATACTTTGTTGATTCCATTTATGAAATAAAACACGTTTTCTAAAAACTCGTGTTTTTTAAGAAATCATGTAAACCTTCTAGAAGCTGTGATTTTAAAAAACGGTGGAAGTAAGATTTTCTTATTTCCGGATGCATACGCAAACTATAGAAAGTCGTTATGACGTAGAATGTGCATACTTTGTTGATTCCATTTATGAAATAAAACACATTTTCTAAAAACTCGTGTTTTTTACGAAATCATTTAAACCTTCTAGAAACTGTGATTTTAAAAAACAATGGAAGTAAGCTTTTCTTATTTCTGGATGAATTCGCAAACTATAGAAATTCGTTATGACGTAGAATGTGCATACTTTGTTGATTCCATTTATGAAATAAAACACATTTTCTAAAAACTCGTGTTTTTTACGAAATCATGTAAACCTTCTAGAAGCTGTGATTTTAAAAAATGGTGGAAGTAAGTTTTTCTTATTTCCGGATGCATGCGCAAATTATAGAATGTCGTTATGACGTAGAATGTGCATACTTTGTTGATTCCATTTATGAAATAAAATACATTTTCTAAAAACTCTTGTTTTTTAAGAAATCATGTAAACCTTCCAGAAGCTGTGATTTTAAAAAACGGGGGAAGTAAGCTTTTCTTATTTCCGGACTCATACGTAAACTATAGTAAGTCGTTATGACGTAGAATGTGCATACTTTGTTGATTCCATTTATGAAATAAAACACATTTTCTAAAAACTCGTGTTTTTTAAGAAATCATGTAAACCTTCTAGAAGCTGTGATTTTAAAAACCGGGGGAAGTAAGCTTTTCTTATTTCTGGACGCATGCGCAAACTATAGAAAGTCGTTATGGCGTAGAATGTGCATACTTTGTAGATTCCATTTATGAAATAAAACACATTTTCTAAACATTCGTGTTTTTTAAGAAATCATGTAAACCTTCTAGAACCTGTGATTTTAAAAAACGGTGGAAGTAAGCTTTTGTTATTTCCGGACGAATGCGCAAACTATAGAAAGTCGTTATGACGTAGAATGTGCATACTTTGTTGATTCCATTTATGAAATAAAACATGTTTTCTAAAAACTCGTGTTTTTTAAGAAATCATGTAAACCTTCTAGAAGCTGTGATTTTAAAAAACGGTGGAAGTAAGCTTTTCTTATTTCCGGACGCATGCGCAAACTATAGAAAGTCGTTATGACGTAGAATGTGCATACTTTGTTGATTCCATTTATGAAATACAACACATTTTCTAAAAACTCGTGTTTTTTAAGAAATCATGTAAACCTTCTAGAAGCTGTGATTTTAAAAAACGGGGGAAGTAAGCTTTTCTTATTTCCAAACGCATGCGCAAACTATAGAAAGTCGTTATGACGTAGAATGTGCATACTTTGTTGATTCCATTTATGAAATAAAACACATTTTCTAAAAACTCATGTTTTTTAAGAAATCATGTAAACCTTCTAGAAGCTGTGATTTTAAAAAAAGGGGGAAGTAAGCTTTTCTTATTTCCAAACGCATGCGCAAACTATAGAAAGTCGTTATGACGTAGAATGTGCATACTTTGTTGATTCCATTTATGAAATAAAACACATTTTCTAAAAACTCGTGTTTTTTAAGAAATCATGTAAACCTTCTAGAAGCTGTGATTTAGAAAAACGAGGGAAGTAAGCTTTTCTTATTTCCGGAAGAATGCGAAAACTATAGAAAGTCGTTATGATGTAGAATGTGCATAATTTGTTGATTCCATTTATTAAATAAAACACATTTTCTAAAAACTCGTGTTTTTTAGGAAATCATGTAAACCTTCTAGAAGCGGTGATTTTAAAAAACGGTGGAAGTAAGCTTTTCTTATTTCCGGACGCATGCACAAACTATAGAAAGTCGTTATCACATAGAATGTGCATACTTTGTAGATTCCATTTATGAAATAGAACACATTTTCTAAAAACTCGTGTTTTTTACGAAATCATGTAAACCTTCTAGAAGCTGTGATTTTAAAAAACGGTGGAAGTAAGCTTTTCTTATTTCCGGACGCATGCGCAAACTATAGAAAGTCGTTATGACGTGGAATGTGTATACTTTGTTGATTCTATTTATGAAATAAAACACATTTTCTAAAAACTCGTGTTTTTTAAGAAATCATGTAAACCTTCTAGAAGCTGTGATTTTAAAAAACGGGGGAAGTAAGCTTTTCTTATTTCCGGACGAATGCGCAAACTATAGAAAGTCGTTATGTCGTAGAATGTGCATACTTTGTTGATTCCATTTATGGAATAAAACACATTTTCTAAAAACTCATGTTTTTTCCGAAATCATGTAAACCTTATAGAAGCTGTGATTTTAAAAAACGGGGGAAGTAAGCTTTTCTTATTTCCGGACGCATGTGCAAACTATAGAAATTCGTTATGACGTAGAATGTGCATACTTTGTAGATTCCATTTATGAAATAAAACACATTTTCTAAAATCTCGTGTTTTTTAAGAAATCATGTAAACCTTCTAGAAGATGTGATTTTAAAAAACGGGGGAAGTAAGCTTTTCTTAATTCCGGATGCATGCGCAAACTATAGAAAGTCGTTATGACGTAGAATGTGCATACTTTGTTGATTCCATTTATCAAATAAAACACATTTTCTAAAAACTCGTGTTTTTTAAGAAATCATGTAAACCTTCCAGAAGCTGTGATTTTAAAAAACGGGGGAAGTAAGCTTTTCTTATTTCCGGACTCATACGTAAACTATAGTAAGTCGTTATGACGTAGAATGTGCATACTTTGTTGATTCCATTTATGAAATAAAACACATTTTCTAAAAACTCGTGTTTTTTAAGAAATCATGTAAACCTTCTAGAAGCTGTGATTTTAAAAACCGGGGGAAGTAAGCTTTTCTTATTTCCGGACGCATGCGCAAACTATAGAAAGTCGTTACGGCGTAGAATGTGCATACTTTGTAGATTCCATTTATGAAATAAAACACATTTTCTAAACATTCGTGTGTTTTAAGAAATCATGTAAACCTTCTAGAACCTGTGATTTTAAAAAACGGTGGAAGTAAGCTTTTGTTATTTCTGGACGAATGCGCAAACTATAGAAAGTCGTTATGACGTAGAATGTGCATACTTTGTTGATTCCATTTATGAAATAAAACATGTTTTCTAAAAACTCGTGTTTTTTAAGAAATCATGTAAACCTTCTAGAAGCTGTGATTTTAAAAAACGGGGGAAGTAAGCTTTTCTTATTTCCGGACGCATGCGCAAACTATAGAAAGTCGTTATGACGTAGAATGTGCATACTTTGTTGATTCCATTTATGAAATAAAACACATTTTCTAAAAACTCGTGTTTTTTAAGAAATCATGTAAACCTTCTAGAAGCTGTGATTTTAAAAAAAGGGGGAAGTAAGCTTTTCTTATTTCCAAACGCATGCGCAAACTATAGAAAGTCGTTATGACGTAGAATGTGCATACTTTGTTGATTCCATTTATGAAATAAAACACATTTTCTAAAAACTCGTGTTTTTTAAGAAATCATGTAAACCTTCTAGAAGCTGTGATTTAGAAAAACGAGGGAAGTAAGCTTTTCTTATTTCCGGAAGAATGCGCAAACTATAGAAAGTCGTTATGATGTAGAATGTGCATACTTTGTTGATTCCATTTATTAAATAAAACACATTTTCTAAAAACTCGTGTTTTTTAGGAAATCATGTAAACCTTCTAGAAGCGGTGATTTTAAAAAACGGTGGAAGTAAGCTTTTCTTATTTCCGGACGCATGCACAAACTATAGAAAGTCGTTATGACATAGAATGTGCATACTTTGTAGATTCCATTTATGAAATAGAACACATTTTCTAAAAACTCGTGTTTTTTACGAAATCATGTAAACCTTCTAGAAGCTGTGATTTTAAAAAACGGTGGAAGTAAGCTTTTCTTATTTCCGGACGCATGCGCAAACTATAGAAAGTCGTTATGACGTGGAATGTGTATACTTTGTTGATTCTATTTATGAAATAAAACACATTTTCTAAAAACTCGTGTTTTTTAAGAAATCATGTAAACCTTCTAGAAGCTGTGATTTTAAAAAACGGGGGAAGTAAGCTTTTCTTATTTCCGGATGAATGCGCAAACTATAGAAAGTCATTATGTCGTAGAATGTGCATACTTTGTTGATTCCATTTATGGAATAAAACACATTTTCTAAAAACTCATGTTTTTTTCCGAAATCATGTAAACCTTATAGAAGCTGTGATTTTAAAAAACGGGGGAAGTAGGCTTTTCTTATTTCCGGACGCATGTGCAAACTATAGAAATTCGTTATGACGTAGAATGTGCATACTTTGTAGATTCCATTTATGAAATAAAACACATTTTGTAAAAACTCGTGTTTTTTACGAAATCATGTAAACCTTCTAGAAACTGTGATTTTTAAAAACGGTGGAAGTAAGCTTTTCTTATTTCTGGATGAATTCGCAAACTATAGAAATTCGTTATGACGTAGAATGTGCATACTTTGTTGATTCCATTTATGAAATAAAACACATTTTCTAAAAACTCGTGTTTTTTACGAAATCATGTAAACCTTCTAGAAGCTGTGATTTTAAAAAACGGTGGAAGTAAGCTTTTATTATTTCCGGATGCATGCGCAAATTATAGAATGTCGTTATGACGTAGAATGTGCATACTTTGTTGATTCAATTTATGAAATAAAATACATTTTCTAAAAACTCTTGTTTTTTAAGAAATCATGTAAACCTTCCAGAAGCTGTGATTTTAAAAAATGGGGGAAGTAAGCTTTTCTTATTTCCGGACTCATACGTAAACTATAGTAAGTCGTTATGATGTAGAATGTGCATACTTTGTTGATTCCATTTATGAAATAAAACACATTTTCTAAAAACTCGTGTTTTTTAAGAAATCATGTAAACCTTCTAGAAGCTGTGATTTTAAAAACCGGGGGAAGTAAGCTTTTCTTATTTCCGGACGCATGCGCAAACTATAGAAAGTTGTTATGGCGTAGAATGTGCATACTTTGTAGATTCCATTTATGAAATAAAACACATTTTCTAAAAATTCGTGTTTTTTAAGAAATCATGTAAACCTTCTAGAACCTGTGATTTTAAAAAACGGTGGAAGTAAGCTTTTCTTATTTCCGGACGAATGCGCAAACTATAGAAAGTCGTTATGACGTAGAATGTGCATACTTAGTTCATTCCATTTATGACATAAAACACGTTTTCTAAAAACTCGTGTTTTTTAAGAAATCATGTAAACCTTCTAGAAGCTGTGATTTAAAAAAATGGTGGAAGTAAGCATTTCTTATTTCCGGACGCATGCGCAAACTATAGAAAGTCGTTATGACGTAGAATGTGCATACTTTGTTGATTCCATTTATGAAATACAACACATTTTCTAAAAACTCGTGTTTTTTAAGAAATCATGTAAACCTTCTAGAAGCTGTGATTTTAAAAAACGGGGGAAGTAAGCTTTTCTTATTTCCAAACACATGCGCAAACTATAGAAAGTCGTTATGATGTAGAATGTGCATACTTTGTTGATTCCATTTATGAAATAAAACACATTTTCTAAAAACTCATGTTTTTTAAGAAATCATGTAAACCTTCCAGAAGCTGTGATTTTAAAAAACGGGGAAAGTAAGCTTTTCTTATTTCCGGACTCATGCGTAAACTATAGTAAGTCGTTATGACGTAGAATGCGCATACTTTGTTGATTCCATTTAGGAAATAAAACACATTTTCTAAAAACTCGTGTTTTTTAAGAAATCATGTAAACCTTCTAGAAGCTGTGATTTTAAAAAACGGGGGAAGTAAGCTTTTCTTATTTCCGGACACATGCGCAAACTATAGAAAGTCGTTATGACGTAGAATGTGCATACTTTGTACATTCCATTTATGAAATAAAACACATTTTCTAAAAACTCATCTTTTTTAATAAATCATGTAAACCTTCTAGAAGCTGTGATTTTAAAAAACGGGGGAGGTAATCTTTTCTTATTTCCGGACGCATGCGCAAACTATAGAAAGTCATTATGACGTAGAATGTACATACTTTGTAGATTCCCTTTATGAAATAAAACACATTTTCTAAAAACTCATGTTTTTTAAGAAATCATGTAAACCTTTTAGAAGCTGTGATTTTAAAAAATGGTGGTAGTAAGCTTTTCTTATTTCTGGACGCATGCGCAAACTATAGAAAGTCGTTATGACGTAGAATGTGCATACTTTGTTGATTCCATTTATGAAATACAAAACATTTTCTAAAAACTCGTGTTTTTTAAGAAATCATGTAAACCTTCTAGAAGCTGTGATTTTGAAAAACGGGGGAAGTAAGCTTTTCTTATTTCCAAATGCATGCGCAAACTATAGAAAGTTGTTATGACGTAGAATGTGCATACTTTGTTGATTCCATTTATGAAATAAAACACATTTTCTAAAAACTCGTGTTTTTTACGAAATCATGTAAACCTTCTAAACGCTGTGATTTTAAAAAACGGTGGAAGTAAGCTTTTCTTATTTCCAAACGCATACGCAAACTACAGAAAGTCGTTATGACGTAGAATGTGCATACTTTGTTGATTCCATTTATGAAATAAAACACACTTTCTAAAAACTCGTGTTTTTTAAGAAATCATGTAAACCTTCTAGAAGCTGTGATTTTAAAAAACGGGGGAAGTAAGGTTTTCTTATTTCCAAACGCATGGGCAAACTATAGAAAGTCATTATGACGTTGAATGTGCATACTTTGTAGATTCCATTTATGAAATAAAACACATTTTCTAAAAACTCGTGTTTTTTACGAAATAATGTAAACCTTCTAGAAGCTGTGATTTTAAAAAACGGTGGAAGTAAGCTTTTCTTACTTCCGAAGTCATGCGCAAACTATAGAATGACGTTATGACGTAGAATGTGCATACTTTCTAGATTCCATTTATGAATTAAAACACATTTTCTAAAAACTCATGTTTTTTACGAAATCATGTAAACCTTCTAGAAGCTATGATTTCAAAAAATGATGGAAGTAAGCTTTTCTTATTTCCAGACGGATGCGCAAACTATAGAAAGTCGTTATGACGTAGAATGTGCATACTTTGTAGATTCCATTTATGAAATAAAACACATTTTCTAAAAACTCGTGTTTTTTAAGAAATAATATAAACCTTCTAGAAGCTGTGATTTAAAAAAACGGTGGAAGTAAGCTTTTATTATTTCCGGACGCATGCGCAAACTATAGAAAGTCGTTATGACGTAGAATGAGCATACGTTGTAGATTCCATTTATGAAATAAAACACATTTTCTAAAAACTCGTGTTTTTTACGAAATCATGTAAACCTTCTAGAAGATGTGATTTTAAAAAACGGTGGAAGTAAGCTTTTCTTATTTCCGGATGCATGCGCAAACTATAGAAAGTCGTTATGACGTAGAATTTGCATACTTTGTCGATTCCATTTATGAAATAAAACACATTTTCTAAAAACTCATGTTTTTTAAGAAATCATGTAAACCTTCTAGAAGCTGTGATTTTAAAAAAAGGGGAAAGTAACCTTTTATTATTTCCAAACGCATGCGCGAACTATAGAAATTCGTTATGACATAGAATGTGCATACTTTGTTGATTCCATTTATGAAATAAAACACATTTTCTAAAAACTCGTGTTTTTTAGGAAATCATGTAAACATTCTAGATGCTGTGATTTTAAAAAACGGGGGAAGTAAGGTTTTCTTATTTCCAAACGCATGCGCAAACTATAGAAAGTCGTTATGACGTAGAATTTGCATACTTTGTTGATTCCATTTATGAAATAAAACACATTTTCTAAAAACTCATGTTTTTTAAGCAATCATGTAAACCTTCTAGAAGCTGTGATTTTAAAAAACAGGGGAAGTAAGCTTTTCTTATTTCCGGACGCATGCGCAAACTATAGAAAGTCGTTATGACGCAGAATGTTCATACTTTGTAGATTCCATTTATGATATAAAACACATTTTCTAAAAACTCGTGTTTTTTACGAAATTATGTAAACCTTCTAGAGCTGTGATTTTAAAAAACGGTGGAAGTAAGCTTTTCTTATTTCCAGACGAATGCGCAAACTATAGAAAATCGTTATGACATAGAATGTGCATACTTTGTAGATTCCATTTATGAAATAAAACACATTTTCTAAAAACTCGTGTTTTGTACGAAATCATGTAAACCTTCTAGAAGTTGTGATTTTAAAAAACGGTGGAAGTAAGCTTTTCTTATTTCCGGATGCATGCGCAAACTATAGAAAGTCGTTATGACGTAGAAGGTGCATACTTTGTCGATTCCATTTATGAAATAAAACACATTTTCTAAAAACTTGTGTTTTTTAAGAAATCATGTAAACCTTCTAGAAGCTGTAATTTTAAAAAACGGGGGAAGTAATCTTTTCTTATTTCCAAACGCATGCGCAAACTATAGAAAGTCGTTATGACGTATAATATGCATACTTTGTTGATTCCATTTATGAAATAAAACACATTTTCTAAAAATTCGTGTTTTTTAAGAAATCATGTAAACCTTCTAGAAGCTGTTATATTAAAAAACGGGGGAAGTAAGCTTTTCTTATTTCCAAACGCATGTGCAAACTATAGAAAGTCGTTATGACGTAGAATGTGCATACATTGTTGATTCCATTTATGAAATAAAACACATTTTCTAAAAACTCGTGTTTTTTAAAAACCATGTAAACCTTCTAGAAGCTGTGATTTTAAAAAAAGGGGGAAGTAAGCTTTTCTTACTTCCGGACTCATGTTCAAACTATAGAAAGACGTTATGACGTAGAATGTGCATACTTTGTCGATTCCATTTATGAAATAAAACACATTTTCTAAAAACTCTTGTTTTTTAAGAAATCATGTAAACCTTCTAGAAGCTTTGATTTTAAAAAACGGGGGAAGTAAGCTTTTCTTATTTCCAAACGCATGCCCAAACTATAGAAAGTCGTTATGACATAGAATGTGCATACTTTGTTGAATCCATTTATGAAATAAAACACATTTTTTAAAAAACTCGTGTTTTTTAAGAAATCATGTAAACCTTCTAGAAGCTGTGATTTTAAAAAACGGGGGAAGTAAGTTTTTCTTATTTCCAAATGCATGTGCAAACTATAGAAAGTCGTTATGAGGTAGAATGTGCATACTTTGTAGATTCCATTTATGAAATAAAACACATTTTCTAAAAACTCGTGTTTTTTACGAAATCATGTAAACATTCTAGAAGTTGTGATTTTAAAAAACGGTGGAAGTAAGCTTTTCTTATTTCCGGACGCATGCGAAAACTATAGAAAGTCGTTATGACGTAGAATGTGCATACTTTGTCGATTCCATTTATGAAATAAAACACATTTTCTAAAAACTCGTGTTTTTTAAGAAATCATGTAAGCCTTCTAGAAGTTGTGATTTTAAAAAAAGGGGGAAGTAACCTTTTATTATTTCCAAACGCATGCGCAAACTATAGAAAGTCGTTATGACATAGAATGTGCATACTTTGTTGATTCCATTTATGAAATAAAACACATTTTCTAAAAACTCGTGTTTTTTAAGAAACCATGTAAACCTTCTAGAAGCTGTGATTTTAAAAAACGGGGGAAGTAAGTTTTTCTTACTTCCGGACTCATGTGCAAAGTATAGAAAGTCGTTATGACGTAGAATGTGCATACTTTATCGATTCCATTTATGAAATAAAACACATTTTCTAAAAACTCGTGTTTTTTACGAAATCATGTAAACCTTCTAGAAGCTGTGATTTTAAAAAATGGGGGAAGTAAGCTTTTCTTATTTCTAAACGCATGCGCAAACTATAGAAAGTCGTTATGACGTAGAATGTGCATACTTTTGTCGATTCCATTTATGAAATAAAACACATTTTCTAAAAACTCGTGGTTTTTACGAAATCATGTAAACCTTCTAGAAGCTGTGATTTTAAAAAACTGTGGAAATAAGCTTTTCTTCTTTTCGGACGAATGCGCAAACTATAGAAAGTCATTATGACGTAGAATGTCCATACTTTGTAGATTCCATTTATGAAATAAAACACATTTTCTAAAACCTCGTGTTTTTTACGAAATCATGTAAACCTTCTAGAAGCTGTGATTTTAAAAAACGGGGGAAGTAAGCTTTTCTTACTTCCGGACGCATGCGCAAACTATAGAAAGTTGTTATGAGGTAGAATGTGCATACTTTGTAGATTCCATTTATGAAATAAAACACATTTTCTAAAACTCATGTTTTTTAAGAGATCATGTAAACCTTCTAGAAGATGTGATTTTAAAAAACGGGGGAAGTAAGCTTTTCTTATTTCCAAACGCGTGCGCAAACTATATAAAGTCGTTATGACGTAGAATGTGCATACTTTGTTGATTCCATTTATGAAATAAAACACATTTTCTAAAAACTCATGTTTTTAAAGAAATCATGTAAACCTTCTAGAAGCTGTGATTTTGAAAAGCGGGGGAAGTAAGCTTTCCTTATTTCCGGACGCATGCGCAAACTATAGAAAGTCGTTATGACGTAGAATGTGCATACTTTGTAGATTCCATTTATGAAATAAAACACATTTTCTAAAAACTCGTGTTTTTTACGAAATGATGTAAACCTTCTAGAAGCTGTGATTTTAAAAAAACGGTGGACGTAAGCTTTTCTTATTTCTAGACGAATGCGCAAACTATAGAAAGTCGTTATGCCGTAGAATGTGCATACTTTGTTTATTCCATTTATGAAATAAAACGCATTTTCTAAAAACTCGTGTTTTTTAAGAAATCATGTAAACCTTGCAGAAGCTGTGATTTTTAAAAACGTTGGAAGTAAGCTTTTCTTATTTCCGGACGCATGCGCAAACTATAGAAAGTCGTTATGACATAGAATGTGCATACTTTGCCGATTCCATTTATGAAATAAAACACATTTTCTAAAAACTCGTGTTTTGTAAGAAATCATGTAAACCTTGCAGAAGCTGTGATTTTTAAAAACGTTGGAAGTAAGCTTTTCTTATTTCCGGACGCATGTGCAAACTATAGAAAGTCGTTATGACATAGAATGTGCATACTTTGCCGATTCCATTTATGAAATAAAACACATTTTCTAAAAACTCGTGTTTTTTAAGAAATCATGTAAACCTTCTAGAAGCTGTGATTTTAAAAAACGGTGGAAGTAAGCTTTTCTTATTTCCGGACGCATACGCAAACTATAGAAAGTCGTTATGACGTAGAATTTGCATACTTTGTTGATTCCATTTATGAAATAAAACACATTTTCTAAAAACTCGTGTTTTTTAAGAAATCACGTAAACCTTCTAGAAGCTGTGATTTTAAAAAACGGGGGAAGTAAGCTTTTGTTATTTCCGGACGCATGCGCAAACTTTAGAATGTCGTTATGATGTAGAATGTGCATACTTTGTAGATTCCATTTATGAAATAAAACACATTTTCTAAAAACTCGTGTTTTTTACGAAATGATGTAAACCTTCTAGAAGCTGTGATTTTAAAAAACGGTGGACGTAAGCTTTTCTTATTTCCAGACGAATGCGCAAACTATAGAAAGTCGTTATGCCGTAGAATGTGCATACTTTGTTTATTCCATTTATGAAATAAAACGCATTTTCTAAAAACTCGTGTTTTTTAAGAAATCATGTAAACCTTGCAGAAGCTGTGATTTTTAAAAACGTTGGAAGTAAGCTTTTCTTATTTCCGGACGCATGCGCAAACTATAGAAAGTCGTTATGACATAGAATGTGCATACTTTGCCGATTCCATTTATGAAATAAAACACATTTTCTAAAAACTCGTGTTTTTTAAGAAATCATGTAAACCTTCTAGAAGCTGTGATTTTAAAAAATGGTGGAAGTAAGCTTTTCTTATTTCCGGACGCATGCGCAAACTATAGAAAGTTGTTATGACGTAGAATGTGCATACATTGTTGATTCCATTTATGAAATAAAACACATTTTCTAAAAACTCGTGTTTTTTAAGAAACCATGTAAACCTTCTAAAAGCTGTGATTTTAAAAAACGGGGGAACTAAGCTTTTCTTATTTCCAAACGCATAAGCAAACTATACAAAGTCGTTATGACGTAGAATGTGCATACTTTGTTGATTCCATTTATGAAATAAAACACATTTTCTAAAAACTCGTGTTTTTAAAGAAATCATGTAAACCTTCTAGAAGCTGTGATTTTAAAAAACTGGGGAAGTAAGCTTTTCTTATTTCCAAACACATGCGCAAACTATAGAAAGTCCTTATGACGTAGAATGTGCATACTTTGTTGATTCCATTTATGAAATAAAACACATTTTCTAAAAACTCGTGTTTTTTATGAAATCATGTTAACCTTCTAGAAGTTGTGATTTTGAAAAACGGGGGAAGTAAGCTCTTCTTATTTCCGGATGCATCTGCAAACTATAGAAAGTCGTTTTGACGTAGAATGTGAATACTTTGTTGATTTCATTTATGAAATAAAACACATTTTCTAAAAACTCGTGTTTTTTAAGAAATCATGTAAACCTTCTAGAAGCTGTGATTTTAAAAAACGGTGGAAGGAAGCTTTTCTTATTTCCGGACGCATGCACAAAATATAGAAATTCATTATGACGTAGAATGTGCATACTTTGTAGATTCGATTTATGAAATAAAACACATTTTCTAAAAACTCGTGTTTTTTACAAAATCATGTAAACCTTCTAGAAGCTGTGATTTTAAAAAATGGTGCAAGTAAGCTTTTCTTATTTCCAGACGCATACGCAAAATTATAGAAAGTCGTTATGACGTAGAATGTGCATACTTTGTTGATTCCATTTATGAAATAAAACACATTTTCTAAAAACTCGTGTTTTTTAAGAAATCATGTAAACCTTCTAGAAGCTGTGATTTTAAAAAACGGGGGAAGTAAGCTTTTCTTATTTCCGGACGCATGCGCAAACTATAGAATGTCGTTATGAAGTAGAATGTGCATACTTTGTAGATTCCATTTATGAAATAAAACACATTTTCTAAAAACTCATGTTTTTGAGGAAATCATGTAAACCTTCTAGAAGCTGTGATTTTAAAAAATGGTGGAAGTAAGCTTTTCTTATTTCCGGACGAATGCGCAAACTATAGAAAGTCGTTATGCCATAGAATGTGCATACTTTGTTGATTCCATTTATGAAACAAAACACATTTTCTAAAAACTCATGTTTTTTAAGAAATCATATAAACCTTGTAGAAGCTGTGATTTTAAAAAACTATGGAAGTAAGCTTTTCTTATTTCCGGACGAATGCGCAAACTATAGAATGTCGTTATGACGTAGAATGTGCTTAATTTGTTCATTCCATTTATGAAATAAGACACATTTTCTAAAAACTTGTGTTTTTTAAGAAATCATGTAAACCTTCTAGAAGCTGTGATTTTAAAAAACGGTGGAAGTAAGCTTTTCTTATTTCCGGACGCATGCGCAAACTATAGAAAGTCGTTATGACGTAGAATGTGCATACTTTGTTGATTCCATTTATGAAATAAAACACATTTTCTAAAAACTCGTGTTTTTTAAGAAATCATGTAAACCTTCTAGTAGCTGTGATTTTAAAAAACGGGGGAAGTAAGCTTTTCTTATTTCGAAACGCATGCGCAAACTATAGAAAGTCGTTATGACGTAGAATGTGCATACTTTGTTGATTCCATTTATGAAATAAAACACATTTTCTAAAAACTTGTGTTTTTTAAGAAATCATGTAAACCTTCTAGAAGCTGTGATTTTAAAAAACGGGGGAAGTAAGCTTTTCTTATTTCCGGACGCATTCGCAAGCTATAGAAAGTCGTTTTGACGTAGAATGTACATACTTTGTTGATTCCATTTATGAAATAAAACACATTTTCTAAAAACTCGTGTTTTTAAAGAAATCATGTAAACCTTCTAGAAGCTGTGATTTTAAAAAACGGGGGAAGGAAGCTTTTCTTATTTCCGGACGCATGCACAAAATATAGAAATTCATTATGACGTAGAATGTGCATACTTTGTAGATTCCATTTATGAAATAAAACACATTTTCTAAAAACTCGTGTTTTTTACAAAATCATGTAAACCTTCTAGAAGCTGTGATTTTAAAGAACGGTGGAAGTAAGCTTTTCTTATTTCGGACGCATATCCAAAATTATAGAAAGTCGTTATGACGTAGAATGTGCATAGTTTGTTGACTCCATTTATGAAATAAAAGACATTTTCTAAAAACTCATGTTTTTTAAGAAATCATGTAAACCTTGTAGAAGCTGTGATTTTAAAAAACGGTGGAAGTAAGCTTTTCTTATTTCCGGACGAATGTGCAAACTATAGAATGTCGTTATGACGTAGAATGTGCATACTTTGTTGATTCCATTTATGAAATAAGATACATTTTCTAAAAACTTATGTTTTTTACGAAATCATGTAAACCTTCTAGAAGCTGTGATTTTAAAAAACGGTGGAAGTAAGCTTTTCTTATTTCCGGACGCATGCGCAAACTATAGAAAGTCGTTATGACGTAGAATGTGCATACATTGTTGATTCCATTTATGAAATAAAAAACATTTTTTAAAAACTCATGTTTTTTACGAAATCATGTAAACCTTCTAGAAGCTATGATCTTAAAAAACGGTAGAAGTAAGCTTTTCTTATTTCCAAACGCATGCACAAACTATAGAAAGTCGTTATGACGTAGAATGTGCATACTTTCTTGATTCCATTTATGAAATAAAACACATTTTCTAAAAACTCATGTTTTTTAAGAAATCATGTAAACCTTCTAGAAGCTGTGATTTTAAAAAACGGGGGAAGGAAGCTTTTCTTATTTCCGGACGCATGCACAAAATATAGAAAGTCATTATGACGTAGAATGTGCATACTTTGTAGATTCCATTGATGAAATAAAACACATTTTCTAAAAAATCGTGTTTTTTACGAAATCATGTAAACCTTTTAGAAGCTGTGATTTTAAAAAACGGTGGAAGTAAGCTTTTCTTATTTCAGGACGAATGCGCAAACTATAGAATGTCGTTATGACGTAGAATGTTCATACTTTGTTGATTCGATTTATGAAATAAAACACATTTTCTAAAAACTCGTGTTTTTTTAGAAATCATGTAATCCTTCTAGAAGCTGTCATTTTAAAAAACGGTGGAAGTAAGCTTTTCTTATTTCCGGACGCATGCGCAAACTATAAAAAGTCGTTATGATGAAGAATGTGCATACATTGTTGATTTCATTTATGAAATAAAACACATTTTCCAAAAACTCGTGTTTTTAAAGAAACCATGTAAACCTTCTAGATGCTGTGATTTTAAAAAACGGGGGAAGTAAGCTTTTCTTATTTCCAAACGCATGCGCAAACTATAGAAAGTCGTTATGACGTAGAATGTGCATACTTTGTCGATTCCATTTATGAAATAAAACACATTTACTAAAAACTCGTGTTTTTTTATGAAATCATGTAAACCTTCTAGAAGCTGTGATTTTAAAAAATGGGGGAAGTAAGCTTTTCTTATTTCCAAACGCATGCGCAAACTATAGAAAGTCGTTATGACGTAGAATGTGCATACTTTGTCGATTCCATTTATGAAATACAACACATTTTCTAAAAACTCGTGTTTTTTACGAAATCATGTAAACCTTCTAGAAGCTGTGATTTTAAAAAACGGGGGAAGTAAGCTTTTCTTATTTCAAACACATGCGCAAACTATAGAAATTCGTTATCACGTAGAATGTGCATACTTTGTTTATTCCATTTATGAAATAAAACACATTTTCTAAAAACTCGTGTTTTTTAAGAAATCATGTAAACCTTCTAGAAGCTGTGATTTTAAAAAACGGGGGAAGTAAGCTTTTCTTATTTCCGGACGCATGCAAAAACTATAGAAAGTCGTTATGACGTAGAATGTGCATACTTTGTAGATTCCATTTGAGGAAATAAAACACATTTTCTAAAAATTCGTGTTTTTTACCAAATCATGTAAACCTTCTAGAAGCTGTGATTTTAAAAAACGGTGGAAGTAAGCTTTTCTTATTTCCAGACGCATGCGCAAACTATAGAAAATCGTTATGACGTAGAATGTGCATGCTTTGTAGATTCCATTTATGAAATAAAACACATTTTCTAAAAACTCGTGTTTTTTACGAAATAATGTAAACCTTCTAGAAGCTGTGATTTTAAAAAACGGTGGAAGTAAGCTTTTCTTATTTCCGGACGCATGGGCAAACTATAGAAAGTCGTTATGACGTAGAATGTGCATACTTTGTCGATTCCATTTATGAAATAAAACACATTTTCTAAAAACTCGTGTTTTTTATGAAATCATGTAAACTTTCTAGAAGCTGTTATTTTAAAAAACGGGGGAAGTAAGCTTTTCTTATTTCCAAACGCATGCGCAAACTATAGAAAGTCATTATGACGTAGAATGTGCATACTTTGAAGATTCCATTGATGAAATAAAACACATTTTCTAAAAACTCATGTTTTTTATGAAATCATGTAAACTTTCTAGAAGCTGTGATTTTAAAAAACGGGGGAAGTAAGCTTTTCTTATTTCCGGACGCAGGCGCAAACTATAGAAAGTCGTTATGACGTAGAATGTGCATACTTTGTAGATTCCATTTATCAAATACAACACACTTTTTAAAAAGTCATGTTTTTAACGAAATCATGTAAACCTTCTAGAAGCTGTGATTTTAAAAAACGGGGGAAGTTAGCTTTTCTTATTTCCGGACGCATGCGCAAACTATCGGAAGTCGTTATGACGTAGAATGTGCATACTTTGTTGATTCCATTTATCAAATGAAACACATTTTCTAAAAACTCGTGTTTTTTTACGAAATCATGTAAACCTTCTAGAAGCTGTGATTTTAGAAAATGGTGGAAGTAAGCTTTTCTTATTTCCGGACGAATACGCAAACTATAGAAAGTCGTTATGACGTAGAATGTGCATACTTTGTTGATTCCATTTATGAAATAAAATACATTTTCTAAAAACTCGTGTTTTTTAAGAAATCATGTAAACCTTCTAGAAGCTGTGATTTTAAAAAACAGGGGAAGTAAGCTTTTCTTATTTCCAAAAGCATGCGCAAACTATAGAAAGTCGTTATGACGTAGAATGTGCATACTTTGTTGATTCCATTTATGAAATAAAAAACATTTTCTAAAAACTCGTGTTTTTTAAGAAATCATGTAAACCTTCTAGAAGCTGTGATTTTAAAAAAAGGGGGACGTAAGCTTTTCTTATTTCCGGACGCATGCGCAAACTATAGAAAGTCGTTATGACGTAGAATGTGCATACTTTGTAGATTCTATTTATGAAATAAAACACATTTTCTAAAAACTCGTGTTTTTTAAAAAATCATGTAAACCTTCTAGAAGCTGTGATTTTAAAAAACTGGGGAAGTAAGGTTTTCTTATTTCCAAACGCATGCGCAAACTATAGAAAGTCGTTATGACGTATAATGTGCATACTTTGTTGATACCATTTATGAAATAAAACACATTAAAAACTCGTGTTTTTTAGGAAATCATGTAAATCTTCTAGAAGCTGTGATTTTAAAAAATGGTGGAAGTAAGCTTTTCTTATTTCTGGACGCATGCGCAAACTATAGAAAGTCGTTATGAGGTAGAATGTGCATACTTTGTAGATCCCATTTATGAAATAAAGCACATTTTCTAAAAACTGGTGTTTTTTATGAAATCATGTAAACCTTCTAGAAGCTGTGATTTAAAAAAACGGTGGAAGTAAGCTTTTCTTATTTCCGGACGAATGCGCAAACTATAGAAAGTCGTTATGATGTAGAATGTGCATACTTTGTTGATTCCATTTATGAAATAAAGCACATTTTCTAAAAACTCGTGTTTTTTACGAAATCATGTAAACCTTCTAGAAGCTGTGAGTTTAAAAAATGGTGGAAGTAAGCTTTTCTTATTTCCGGACGAATGCGCAAACTATAGAAAGTCGTTATGACATAGAATGGGCATACTTTGTTGATTCCATTTATGAAATAAAACACATTTTCTAAAAACTCGTGTTTTTTAAGAAATCATGTAAACCTTCTAGAAGCTGTGATTTAAAAAAACGGTGGAAGTAAGCTTTTCTTATTTCCGGACGCATGCGCAAACTATAGAAAGTCGTTATGACGTAGAATGTTCGTACTTTGTTGTTTCCATTTATGAAATAAAACACATTTTCTAAAATCTCGTGTTTTTTACGAAATCATGTAAACCTTCTAGAAGCTGTGATTTTAAAAAACGGGGGAAGTAAGCTTTTCTTATTTCCGGACGCATGCGCAAACTATAGAAAGTTGTTATGATGTAGAATGTGCATATTTTGTAGATTCCATTTATGAAATAAAACACATTTTCTAAAAACTCGTGTTTTTTAACAAATCATGTAAACCTTCTAGAAGCTGTGATTTTAAAAAACGGGGAAGTAAGTTTTTCTTATTTCCGGACGCATGCGAAAACTATAGAAAGTCGTTATGACGTAGAATGTGCATACTGTGTAGATTCCATTTATGAAATAAAGCACATTTTCTAAAAACTCGTGTTTTTTACGAAATCATGTAAACCTTCTAGACGCTGTGATTTTAAAAAGCGGTGGAAGTAAGCTTTTCTTATTTCCGGACGAATGCGCAAACTATAGAAAGTCATTATGTCGTAGAATCTGCATACTTTGTCGATTCTATTGATGAAATAAAACACATTTTCTAAAAAATCTTGTTTTTTAAGAAATCATGTAAACCTTCTAGAAGCTGTGATTTTAAAAAACGGTGGAAGTAATCTTTTCTTAATTCCGGACGAATGCACAAACTATAGAAAGTCGTTATGACGTAGAATGTGCATACTTTGTTGATTCCATTTATGAAATAAAACACATTTTCTAAAAACTCATGTTTTTTAAGAAATCATGTAAACCTTCTAGAAGCTGTGATTTTGAAAAACGTTGGAAGTAAGCTTTTCTTATTTCCGGTGGATGCGCAAACTATGGAAAGTCATTATGATGTAGAATGTGCATACTTTGTTGATTCCATTTATGAAATAAAACACATTTTCTACAAACTCATGTTTTTTACGAAATCATGTAAACCTTCTAGAAGCTGTGATTTGAAAAAACGGTGGAAGTAAGCTTTTCTTATTTCTGGACGCATGCGCAAACTATAGAAAGTCGTTATGACGTAGAATGTGCATACTTTGTAGATTCCATTTATGAAATAAAACACATCTTCTAAAAACTCGTGTTCTTTAAGAAATCATGTAAACCTTCTAGAAGCCGTAATTTTAAAAAACGGGGGAAGTAAGCTTTTCTTATTTTCGGACGCATGCGCAAACTATAGAAAGTCGTTATGACGTAGAATGTGCATACTTTATTCATTCCATTTATGAAATGAAACACATTTTCTAAAAAATCGTGTTTTTTAGCAAATCATGTAAACCTTCTAGAAGCTGTGATTTTAAAAAATGGGGGAAGTAAGCTTTTCTTATTTCCGGACGCATGCGCAAACTATAGAAAGTCGTTATGAGGTAGAATGTGCATACTTTGTTGATTCCATTTATGAAATGAAACGCATTTTCTAAAAACTCGTGTTTTTTAAGAAATCATGTAACCCTTCTGGCAGCTGTGATTTTAAAAAATGGTGGAAGTAAGCTTTTCTTATTTCCGGACGAATGCGCAAACTATAGAAAGTCGTTATGACATAGAATGGGCATACTTTGTTGATTCCATTTATGAAATAAAACACATTTTCTAAAAACTCGTGTTTTTTAAGAAATCATGTAAACCTTCTAGAAGATGTGATTTTAAAAAACGGTGGAAGTAAGCTTTTCTTATTTCCGGACGCATGCGCAAACTATAGAAAGTCGTTATGACGTAGAATGTGCATACTTTGTTGTTTCCATTAATGAAATAAAACACATTTTCTAAAAACTCGTGTTTTTTAAGAAATAATGTAAACCTTATAGAAGCTGTGATTTTAAAAAATGGGGGAAGTAAGCTTTTCTTATTTCCGGACGCATGCGCAAACTATAGAAAGTCGTTATGACGTAGAATGTGCATACTTTGTAGATTCCATTTATGAAATAAAACACATTTTCTAAAAACTCGTGTTTTTTACAAAATCATGTAAACATTCTAGAAGCTGTGATTTTAAAAAACGGGGGAAGTAAGCTTTTCTTATTTCCGGACGCATGCGCAAACTATAGAATCTCGTTATGATGTAGAATGTGCATACTTTGTAGATTCCTTTTATGAAATAAAACACATTTTCTAAAAACTCATGTTTTTGAGGAAATCATGTAAACCTTCTAGAAGCTGTGATTTTAAAAAATGGTGGAAGTAAGCTTTTCTTATTTCCAAATACATAAGCAAACTATAGAAAGTCGTTATGACGTAGAATATGCATACTTTGTTGATTCCATTTATGAAATAAAAGACATTTTCTAAAAACTCGTGTTTTTTAAGAAATCTTGTAAACCTTCTAGAAGCTGTGATTTTAAAAAACGGGGGAAGTAAGCTTTTCTTATTTCCAAACGCATGCGCAAACTATAGAAAGTCGTTATGACGTAGAATGTGCATACTTTGTTGATTCCATTTATGAAATAAAACACATTTTCTAAAAACTCGTGTTTTTTAAGAAATCATGTAAACCTTCTAGAAGCTGTGATTTTAAAAAACGGGGGAAGTAAGCTTTTCTTATTTCCGGACGCATGCGCAAACTATAGAAAGTCGTTTTGACGAAGAATGTGCATACTTTGTTGATTCCATTTATGAAATAAAACACATTTTCTAAAAACTCGTGTTTTTAAAGAAATCATGTAAACCTTCTAGAAGCTGTGATTTTAAAAAACGGGGGAAGGAAGCTTTTCTTATTTCCGGACGCATGCACAAAATATAGAAATTCATTATGACGTAGAATGTGCATACTTTGTAGATTCCATTTATGAAATAAAACACATTTTCTAAAAACTCGTGTTTTTTACAAAATCATGTAAACCTTCTAGAAGCTGTGATTTTAAAGAACGCTGGAAGTAAGCTTTTCTTATTTCCGGACGCATATCCAAAATTATAGAAAGTCGTTATGACGTAGAATGTGCATACTTTGTTGACTCCATTTATGAAATAAAACACATTTTCTAAAAACTCATGTTTTTTAAGAAATCATGTAAACCTTGTAGAAGCTGTGATTTTAAAAAACGGTGGAAGTAAGCTTTTCTTATTTCCGGACGAATGCGCAAACTATAGAATGTCGTTATGACGTAGAATGTGCATACTTTGTTGATTCCATTTATGAAATAAGACACATTTTCTAAAAACTTATGTTTTTTACGAAATCATGTAAACCTTCTAGAAGCTGTGATTTTAAAAAACGGTGGAAGTAAGCTTTTCTTATTTTCGGACGCATGCGCAAACTATAGAAAGTCATTATGACGTAGAATGTGCATACATTGTTGATTCCATTTATGAAATAAAAAACATTTTTTAAAAACTCATGTTTTTTACGAAATCATGTAAACCTTCTAGAAGCTGTGATTTTAAAAAATGGGGGAAGTAAGCTTTTCTTATTTCCAAACGCATGCGCAAACTATAGAAAGTCGTTATGACGTAGAATGTGCATACTTTGTCGATTCCATTTATGAAATACAACACATTTTCTAAAAACTCGTGTTTTTTACGAAATCATGTAAACCTTCTAGAAGCTGTGATTTTAAAAAACGGGGGAAGCAAGCTTTTCTTATTTCAAACACATGCGCAAACTATAGAAATTCGTTATGACGTAGAATGTGCATACTTTGTTTATTCCATTTATGAAATAAAACACATTTTCTAAAAACTCGTGTTTTTTAAGAAATCATGTAAACCTTCTAGAAGCTGTGATTTTAAAAAACGGGGGAAGTAAGCTTTTCTTATTTCCAGACACATGCGCAAACTATAGAAAGTCGTTATGACATAGAATGTGCATACTTTGTTGATTCCATTTATGAATAAAACACATTTTCTAAAAACTCGTGTTTTTGAAGAAATCATGTAAACCTTCTAGAAGCTGTGATTTTAAAAAACGGTGGAAGTAAGCTTTTCTTATTTCCGGACGCATGGGCAAACTATAGAAAGTCGTTATGACGTAGAATGTGCATACTTTGTCGATTCCATTTATGAAATAAAACACATTTTCTAAAAACTCGTGTTTTTTAAGAAATCATGTAAACCTTGTAGAAGCTGTGATTTTAAAAAACGGGGGAAGTAAGCTTTTCTTATTTCCAAACGCATGCGCAAACTATAGAAAGTCATTATGACGT
The DNA here is from genome assembly GCA_027924585.1 of Larix kaempferi. Lineage (NCBI taxonomy): Eukaryota > Viridiplantae > Streptophyta > Pinopsida > Pinales > Pinaceae > Larix > Larix kaempferi. The sequence goes on along the minus strand of BSBM01000226.1, from coordinate 9,816,200 downwards.
AGAATGTGCATACTTTGTTGATTCCATTTATGAAATAAAACACATTCTCTAAAAACTCGTGTTTTTTAAGAAATCATGTAAACCTTCTAGAAGCTGTGATTTTAAAAAACGGGGGAAGTAAGCTTTTCTTATTTCCGGACGCATGCACAAACTATAGAAAGTCGTTATGACGTAGAATGTGCATACTTTGTAGATTCCATTTGAGGAAATAAAACACATTTTCTAAAAACTCGTGTTTTTTACCAAATCATGTAAACCTTCTAGAAGCTGTGATTTTAAAAAACGGTGGAAGTAAGCTTTTCTTATTTCCGGACGCATGCGCAAACTATAGAAAATCGTTATGACGTAGAGTGTGCATGCTTTGTAGATTCCATTTATGAAATAAAACACATTTTCTAAAAACTCGTGTTTTTTACGAAATAATGTAAACCGTCTAGAATCCGTGATTTTAAAAAACGGTGGAAGTAAGCTTTTCTTATATCAGGACGCATGGGAAAACTATAGAAAGTCGTTATGACGTAGAATGTGCATACTTTTTCGATTCCCATTTATGAAATAAAACACATTTTCTAAAAAACTCGTGTTTTTTAAGAAATCATGTAAACCTTCTAGAAGCTGTGATTTTAAAAAATGGGGGAAGTAAACTTTTCTTATTTAAAAACGCATGCGCAAACTATAGAAAGTCGTTATCACGTAGAATGTGCATACTTTTTTGATTCCATTTATGAAATAAAACACATTTTCTAAAAACTCGTGTTTTTTACGAAATCATGTAAACATTCTAGAAGCTGTGATTTTAAAAAACGGGGGAAGGAAGCTTTTCTTATTTCCGGACGTATGCACAAAATATAGAAAGTCATTATTACGTAGAATGTGCATACTTTGTAGATTCCATTTATGAAATAAAACACATTTTCTAAAAACTCGTGTTTTTTACGAAATGATGTAAACCTTCTAGAAGCTGTGATTTTAAAAAACGGTGGAAGTAAGCTTTTCTTATTTCCGAAAGCATACGCAAAATTATAGAAAGTCGTTATGACCTAGAATGTGCATACTTTGTTGATTCCATTTATGAAATAAAACACATTTTCTAAAAACTCGTCTTTTTTAAGAAATCATGTAAACCTTCTAGATAGAAGCTGTGATTTTAAAAAATGGGGGAAGTAAGCTTTTCTTATTTCCGGACGCATGCGCAAACTATAGAAAGTCGTTATGACGTAGAATGTGCATACTTTGTCGATTCCATTGATGAAATAAAACACATTTTCTAAAAACTCGTGTTTTTTAAGAAATCATGTAAACCTTCTAGAAGCTGTGATTTTAAAAAACGGGGGAAGTAAGCATTTCTTATTTCCAAACGCATGCGCAAACTATAGAAAGTCATTATGACGTAGAATGTGCATACTTTGTTGATTCAATTTATGAAATAAAACACATTTTCCAAAAACTCGTGTTTTTTAAGAAATCATGTAAACCTTCTAGAAGCTGTGATTTTAAAAAACGGGGGAAGTAAGCTTTTCTTATTTTCGGACACATGCACAAACTATAGAAAGTCGTTATGACATAGAATGGGCATACTTTGTTGATTCCATTTATGAAATAAAACACATTTTCTAAAAACTCGTGTTTTTTAAGAAATCATGTAAACCTTCTAGAAGCTGTGATTTTAAAAAACGGGGGAAGTAAGCTTTTCTTATTTCTGGACGCACGCACAAACTATAGAAAGTCGTTATGACATAGAATGTGCATACTTTGTATATTCCAATTGAGGAAATAAAACACATTATCTAAAAACTCGTGTTTTTTTACCAAATCATGTAAACCTTCTAGAAGCTGTGATTTTGAAAAACGGTGGAAGTATGCTTTTCTTATTTCCGGACGCATGCGCAAACTATAGAAAATCGTTATGACGTAGAGTGTGAATGCTTTGTAGATTCCATTTATGAAATAAAACACATTTTCTAAAAACTCATGTTTTTTACGAAATAATGTAAACCTTCTAGAAGCCGTGATTTTAAAAAACGGTGGAAGTAAGCTTTTCTTATATCCGGACGCATGGGAAAACTATAGAAAGTTGTTATGACGTAGAATGTGCATACTTTGTCGATTCCATTTATGAAATAAAACACATTTTCTAAAAACTCGTGTTTTTTAAGAAATCATGTAAAACCTTCTAGAAGCTGTGATTTTAAAAAACGGGGGAAGTAAACTTTTCTTATTTCCAAACGCATGCACAAACTATAGAAAGTCGTTATGACGTAGAATGTGCATACTTTGTTGATTCCATTTATGAAATAAAACACATTTTCTAAAAACTCGTGTTTTTTACGAAATCATGTAAACATTCTAGAAGCTGTGATTTTAAAAAACGGGGGAAGGAAGCTTTTCTTATTTCCGGACGTATGCACAAAATATAGAAAGTCATTATTACGTAGAATGTGGATACTTTGTAGATTCCATTTATGAAATAAAACACATTTTCTAAAAACTCGTGTTTTTTACGAAATGATGTAAACCTTCTAGAAGCTGTGATTTTAAAAAACTGTGGAAGTAAGCTTTTCTTATTTCCGGAAGCATACGCAAAATTATAGAAAGTCGTTATGACCTAGAATGTGCATACTTTGTTGATTCCATTTATGAAATAAAACACATTTTCTAAAAACTCGTGTTTTTTACAAAATCATGTAAACCTTCTAGAAGCTGTGATTTTAAAAAACGGTGGAAGTAAGTTTTTCTTATTTCCGGACGCATACGCAAAATTATAGAAAGTCGTTATGACGTAGAATGTGCATACTTTGTTGATTCCATTTATGAAATAAAACACATTTTCTAAAAACTCATGTTTTTTAAGAAATCATGTAAACCTTGTAGAAGCTGTGATTTTAAAAAATGGGGGAAGTAAGCTTTTCTTATTTCCGGACGCATGGGCAAACTATAGAAAGTCGTTATGACGTAGAATGTGCATACTTTGTCGATTCCATTTATGAAATAAAACACATTTTTTAAAAACTCGTGTTTTTTAAGAAATCATGTAAACCTTGTAGAAGCTGTGATTTTAAAAAATGGGGGAAGTAAGCTTTTCTTATTTCCGGACGCATGCGCAAACTATAGAATGTCGTTATGACATAGAATGTGCATACTTTGTAGATTCCATTTATGACATAAAACACATTTTCTAAAAACTCATGTTTTTGAGGAAATCATGTAAACCTTCTAGAAGCTGTGATTTTAAAAAACGGGGGAAGTAAGCTTTTCTTATTTTCGGACGCATGCGCAAACTATAGAAAGTCGTTTTGACGTAGAATGTGCATACTTTGTTGATTCCATTTATGAAATAAAACACATTTTCTAAAAACTCGTGTTTTTGAGGAAATCATGTAAACCTTCTAGAAGCTGTGATTTTAAAAAACGGTGGAAGTAAGCTTTTCTTATTTCCGGACGAATGCGCAAACTATAGAAAGTCGTTTTGACGTAGAATGTGCATACTTTGTTGATTCCATTTATGAAATAAAACACATTTTCTAAAAAGTCGTGTTTTTAAAGAAATCATGTAAACCTTCTAGAAGCTGTGATTTTAAAAAACGGGGGAAGGAAGCTTTTCTTATTTCCGGACGCATGCACAAAATATAGAAATTCATTATGACGTAGAATGTGCATACTTTGTAGATTCCATTTATGAAATAAAACACATTTTCTAAAAACTCGTGTTTTTTACAAAATCATGTAAACCTTCTAGAAGCTGTGATTTTAAAAAACGGTGGAAGTAAGTTTTTCTTATTTCCGGACGCATACGCAAAATTATAGAAAGTCGTTATGACGTAGAATGTGCATACTTTGTTGATTCCATTTATGAAATAAAACACATTTTCTAAAAACTCATGTTTTTTAAGAAATCATGTAAACCTTGTAGAAGCTGTGATTTTAAAAAACGGTGGAAGTAAGCTTTTCTTATTTCCGGACGAATGCGCAAACTATAGAATGTCGTTATGACGTAGAATGTGCATACTTTGTTGATTCCATTTATGAAATAAGACACATTTTCTAAAAACTTATGTTTTTTAAGAAATCATGTAAACCTTCTAGAAGCTGTAATTTTAAAAAAACTGTGGAAGTAAGCTTTTCTTATTTCCGCACGCATGCGCAAACTATAGAAAGTCGTTATGATGTAGAATGTGCATACATTCTTGATTCCATTTATGAAATAAAAAACATTTTTTAAAAACTCATGTTTATTACGAAATCATGTAAACCTTCTAGAAGCTATGATCTTAAAAAACGGTGGAAGTCAGCTTTTCTTATTTCCGGACGCATGCGCAAACTATAGAAAGTCATTATGACATAGAATGTGCATACTTCGTCGATTCCATTTATGAAATAAAACACATTTTCTAAAAACTCGTGTTTTTTAAGAAATCATGTAAACCTTCTAGAAGCTGTGATTTTAAAAAACGGGGGAAGTAAGCTTTTCTTATTTCCAAATGCATGCGCAAACTATAGAAAGTCGTTATGACGTAGAATGTGCATACATTGTTGATTCCCTTTATGAAATAAAACACATTTTCTAAAAACTTGTGTTTTTTAAGAAATCATGTAAACCTTCTAGAAGCTGTGTATTTAAAAAACTGTGGAAGTAAGCTTTTCTTATTTCTGGACGAATGCGGAAACTATAGAAAGTCGTTATGACGTAGAATGTGCATACTTTGTTGATTCCATTTATGAAATAAAACACATTTTCTAAAAACTCGTGTTTTTTAAGAAATCATGTAAACCTTCTAGAAGCTATGATTTTAAAAAACGGGGGAAGAAAGCTTTTCTTATTTCCGGACGCATGCGCAAACTATAGAAAGTCGTTATGACATAGAATGTGCATACTTTGTCGATTCTATTTATGAAATAAAACACATTTTCTAAAAACTCATGTTTTTTAAGAAATCATGTAAACCTTTTAGAAGCTGTGATTTTAAAAAACCGGGGGAGTAAGCTTTTCTTATTTCCAAAAGCATGCGCAAACTATAGAAAGTCATTATGACGTAGAATGTGCATACTTTCTTGATTCCATTTATGAAATAAAACACATTTTCTAAAAACTCATGTTTTTTAAGAAATCATGTAAACCTTCTAGAAGCTGTGATTTTAAAAAACCGGGGGAGTAAGCTTTTCTTATTTCCAAAAGCATGCGCAAACTATAGAAAGTCATTATGACGTAGAATGTGCATACTTTCTTGATTCCATTTATGAAATAAAACACATTTTCTAAAAAATCGTGTTTTTTACGAAATCATGTAAACCTTCTAGAAGCTGTGATTTTAAAAAACGGTGGAAGTAAGCTTTTCTTATTTCCGGACGAATGCGCAAACTATAGAATGTCGTTATGACGTAGAATGTGCATACTTTGTTGATTCGATTTATGAAATAAAACACATTTTCTAAAAACTCGTGTTTTTTTAGAAATCATGTAAACCTTCTAGAAGCTGTCATTTTAAAAAACGGTGGAAGTAAGCTTTTCTTATTTCCGGACGCATGCGCAAACTATAGAATGTCGTTATGACGTAGAATGTGCATACTTTGTAGATTCCATTTATGAAATAAAACACATTTTCTAAAAACTTGTGTTTTTGAGGAAATCATGTAAACCTTCTAGAAGCTGTGATTTTAAAAAACGGTGGAAGTAAGCTTTTCTTATTTCCGGACGTATGTGCAAACTATAGAAAGTCATTATGATGTAGAATGTGCATACTTTGTTGATTCCATTTATGAAATAAAAGACATTTTCTAAAAACTCGTGTTTTTTAAGAAATCATGTAAACCTTCTAGAAGCTGTGATTTTAAAAAACGGTGGAAGTAAGCTTTTCTTAATTCCGGACGCATGCGCAAACTATAGAAAGTCGTTATGACGTAGAATGTGCATACTTTGTTGATTCCATTTATGAAATAAAACACATTTTCTAAAAACTCGTGTTTTTTAAGAAATCATGTAATCCTTCTAGAAGCTGTGATTTTAAAAAACGGGGGAAGTAAGCTTTTCTTATTTCCGGACGCATGCGCAAACTATAGAATGTCGTTATGACGTAGAATGTGCATACTTTGTAGATTCCATTTATGAAATAAAACACATTTTCTAAAAACTCGTGTTTTTGAGGAAATCATGTAAACCTTCTAGAAGCTGTGATTTTAAAAAACGGTGGAAGTAAGCTTTTCTTATTTCCAAATGCATAAGCAAACTATAGAAAGTCGTTATGACGTAGAATGTGCATACTTTGTTGATTCCATTTATGAAATAAAACACATTTTCTAAAAACTCGTGTTTTTTAAGAAATCATGTAAACCTTCTAGAAGCTATGATTTTAAAAAACGGGGGAAGAAAGCTTTTCTTATTTCCGGACGCATGCGCAAACTATAGAAAGTCGTTATGACATAGAATGTGCATACTTTGTCGATTCTATTTATGAAATAAAACACATTTTCTAAAAACTCGTGTTTTTTAAGAAATCATGTAAACCTTTTAGAAGCTGTGATTTTAAAAAACCGGGGGAGTAAGCTTTTCTTATTTCCAAAAGCATGCGCAAACTATAGAAAGTCATTATGACGTAGAATGTGCATACTTTCTTGATTCCATTTATGAAATAAAACACATTTTCTAAAAACTCATGTTTTTTAAGAAATCATGTAAACCTTCTAGAAGCTGTGATTTTAAAAAACCGGGGGAGTAAGCTTTTCTTATTTCCAAAAGCATGCGCAAACTATAGAAATTCATTATGACGTAGAATGTGCATACTTTCTTGATTCCATTTATGAAATAAAACACATTTTCTAAAAAATCGTGTTTTTTACGAAATCATGTAAACCTTCTAGAAGCTGTGATTTTAAAAAACGGTGGAAGTAAGCTTTTCTTATTTCCGGACGAATGCGCAAACTATAGAATGTCGTTATGACGTAGAATGTGCATACTTTGTTGATTCGATTTATGAAATAAAACACATTTTCTAAAAACTCGTGTTTTTTTAGAAATCATGTAAACCTTCTAGAAGCTGTCATTTTAAAAAACGGTGGAAGTAAGCTTTTCTTATTTCCGGACGCATGCGCAAACTATAGAATGTCCTTATGACGTAGAATGTGCATACTTTGTAGATTCCATTTATGAAATAAAACACATTTTCTAAAAACTTGTGTTTTTGAGGAAATCATGTAAACCTTCTAGAAGCTGTGATTTTAAAAAACGGTGGAAGTAAGCTTTTCTTATTTCCGGACGTATGTGCAAACTATAGAAAGTCATTATGATGTAGAATGTGCATACTTTGTTGATTCCATTTATGAAATAAAAGACATTTTCTAAAAACTCGTGTTTTTTAAGAAATCATGTAAACCTTCTAGAAGCTGTGATTTTAAAAAACGGTGGAAGTAAGCTTTTCTTAATTCCGGACGCATGCGCAAACTATAGAAAGTCGTTATGACGTAGAATGTGCATACTTTGTTGATTCCATTTATGAAATAAAACACATTTTCTAAAAACTCGTGTTTTTTAAGAAATCATGTAATCCTTCTAGAAGCTGTGATTTTAAAAAACGGGGGAAGTAAGCTTTTCTTATTTCCGGACGCATGCGCAAACTATAGGATGTCGTTATGACGTAGAATGTGCATACTTTGTAGATTCCATTTATGAAATAAAACACATTTTCTAAAAACTCGTGTTTTTGAGGAAATCATGTAAACCTTCTAGAAGCTGTGATTTTAAAAAACGGTGGAAGTAAGCTTTTCTTATTTCCGGACGCATGCGCAAACTATAGAAAGTCGTTATGACATAGAATGTGCATACATTGTTGATTCCATTTATGAAATAAAAAACATTTTTTAAAAACTCATGTTTTTTTACGAAATCATGTAAACCTTCTAGAAGCTATGATCTTAAAAAACGGTGGAGGTCAGCTTTTCTTATTTACGGACGCATGCGGAAACTATAGAAAGTCGTTATGACATAGAATGTGCATACTTCGTCGATTCCATTTATGAAATAAAACACATTTTCTAAAAACTAGTGTTTTTTAAGAAATCATGTAAACCTTCTAGAAGCTGTGATTTTAAAAAACGGGGGAAGTAAGCTTTTCCTATTTCCAAATGCATGCGCAAACTATAGAAAGTCGTTATGACGTAGAATGTGCATACATTGTTGATTCCATTTATGAAATAAAACACATTTTCTAAAAACTCTTGTTTTTTAAGAAATCATGTAAACCTTCTAGAAGGTGTGATTTTAAAAAAAGGGGGAAGTAAGCTTTTCTTATTTCAAAACGCATGCGCAAACTATAGAAAGTCGTTATGACGTAGAATGTGCATACTTTGTTGATTCCATTTATGAAATAAAACACATTTTCTAAAAACTTGTGTTTTTTAAGAAATCATGTAAACCTTCTAGAAGCTATGATTTTAAAAAACGGGGGAAGAAAGCTTTTCTTATTTCCGAACGCATGCGCAAACTATAGAAACTCGTTATGACATAGAATGTGCATACTTTGTCGATTCCATTTATGAAATAAAACACATTTTCTAAAAACTCGTGTTTTTTAAGAAATCATGTAAACCTTTTAGAAGTTGTGATTTTAAAAAACCGGGGGAAGTAAGCTTTTCTTATTTCCAAACGCATGCGCAAACTATAGAAAGTCGTTATGACGTAGAATGTGCTTACTTTGTTGATTTCATTTATGAAATAAAACACATTTTCTAAAAACTCGTGTTTTTTAAGAAATAATGTAAACCTTCTAGAAGCTGTGATTTTAAAAAACGGGGGAAGTAAGCTTTTCTTATTTCCAAACGCATGCGCAAACTATAGAAAGTCGTTATGACGTAGAATGTGCATACTTTCTTGATTCCATTTATGAAATAAAACACATTTTCTAAAAACTCATGTTTTTTAAGAAATCATGTAAACCTTCTAGAAGCTGTGATTTTAAAAAACGGGGGAAGGAAGCTTTTCTTATTTCCGCACGCATGCACAAAATATAGAAAGTCATTATGACGTAGAATGTGCATACTTTGTAGATTCCATTTATGAAATAAAACACATTTTCTAAAAAATCGTGTTTTTTACGAAATCATGTAAACCTTCTAGAAGCTGTGATTTTAAAAAACGGTGGAAGTAAGCTTTTCATATTTCCAGACGCATACGCAAAATTATAGAAAGTCGTTATGACGTAGAATGTTGATACTTTGTTGATTTCATTAATGAAATAAAACACATTTTCTAAAAACTCGTGTTTTTTAAGAAATCATGTAAACCTTCTAGAAGCTGTGATTTTAGAAAACGGGGGAAGTAAGCTTTTCTTATTTCCGGACGCATGTGCAAACTATAGAATGTCGTTATGACGTAGAATGTGCATACTTTGTAGATTCCATTTATGAAATAAAACACATTTTCTAAAAACTCGTGTTTTTTACGAAATCATGTAAACCTTCTAGAAGTTGTGATTTTAAAAAACGGTGGAAGTAAGCTTTTCTTATTTCCGGACGAATGCGCAAACTATAGAAAGTCTATATGCCGTAGAATGTGCATACTTTGTAGATTCCATTTATGAAACAAAACACATTTTCTAAAAACTCGTGTTTTTTAAGAAATCATGTAAACCTTGTAGAAGCTGTGATTTTAAAAAACGGTGGAAGTAAGCTTTTCTTATTTCCGGACGAATGCACAAACTATAGAATGTCATTATGACGTAGAATGTGAATACTTTGTTGATTCCATTTATGAAATAAGACACATTTTCTAAAAACTCGTGTTTTTTAAGAAATCATGTAAACCTTCTAGAAGCTGTGATTTTAAAAAACGGTGGAAGTAAGCTTTTCTTATTTTCGGATGCATGCGCAAACTATAGAAAGTCGTTATGATGTAGAATGTGCATACATTGTTGATTCCATTTATGAAATAAAACACATTTTCTAAAAACTCGTGTTTTTTACGAAATCATGTAAACCTTCTAGAAGCTGTGATTTTAAAAAACGGGGGAAGTAAGCTTTTCTTATTTCCAAACGCATGCGCAAACTATAGAAAGTCGTTATGATCTAGAAAAGTGAATACTTTGTTGATTCCATTTATGAAATAAAACACATTTTCTAAAAACTCGTGTTTTTTAAGAAATCATGTAAACCTTCTAGAAGCTGTGATTTTAAAAAACGGGGGAAGTAAGCTTTTCTTATTTCCGGACGCATGCGCAAACTATACAAAGTCGTTATGACGCTGAATGTGCATACTTTGTAGATTCCATTTATGAAATAAATCACATTTTCTGAAAACTCGTGTTTTTTACGAAATCATTTAAACCTTCTAGAAGCTGTGATTTTAAAAAACCGTGGAAGTAAGCTTTTCTTATTTCCGGACGCATGCGCAAACTATAGAAAGTCGTTATGACGTAGAATGTGCATACTTTGTAGATTCCATTTATGAAATAAAACACATTTTCTAAAAAATCGTGTTTTTTACGAAATCATGTAAACCTTCTAGAAGCTGTGATTTTAAAAAACGGTGGAAGTAAGCTTTTCTTATTTCCGGACGCATACGCAAAATTATAGAAAGTCGTTATGACGTAGAATGTTGATACTTTGTTGATTCCATTTATGAAATAAAACACATTTTCTAAAAACTCCTGTTTTTTAAGAAATCATGTAAACCTTATAGAAGCTGTGATTTTAAAAAACAGGGGAAGTAAGCTTTTCTTCTTTCCGGACGCATGCGCAAACTATAGAATGTCGTTATGACGTAGAATGTGCATACTTTGTAGATTCCATTTATGAAATAAAACACATTTTCTAAAAACTCGTGTTTTTTACGAAATCATGTAAACCTTTAGAAGCTGTGATTTTAAAAAACGGTGGAAGTAAGCTTTTCTTATTTCCGGACGAATGCGCAAACTATAGAAAGTCATTATTCCGTACAATGTGCATACTTTGTAGATTCCCTTTATGAAACAAAACACATTTTCTAAAAACACGTGTTTTTTAAGAAATCATGTAAACCTTGTAGAAGCTGTGATTTTAAAAAACGGTGGAAGTAAGCTTTTCTTATTTCCGGACGAATGCGCAAACTATAGAATGTCGTTATGACGTACAATGTGCATACTTTGTTGATTCCATTTATGAAATAAGACACATTTTCTAAAAACTCGTGTTTTTTAAGAAACCATGTAAACCTTCTAGAAGCTGTGATTTTAAAAAACGGGGGAAGTAATCTTTTCTTATTTCCAAACGCATGAGCAAACTATAGAAAGTCGTTATGACGTAGAATGTGCATACTATGTTGATTCCATTTATGAAATAAAACACATTTTCTAAAAACTCGTGTTTTTTAAGAAAACATGTAAACCTTCTAGAAGCTGTGATTTTAAAAAACGGGGGAAGTAAGCTTTTCTTATTTCCGGACGCATGCGAAAACTATAGAAAATCGTTATGACGTAGAATGTGCATACTTTGTAGATTCAATTTATGAAATAAAACACATTTTCTAAAAACTCGTGTTTTTTACGAAATCATGTAAACCTTTAGAAGCCGTGATTTTAAAAAACGGTTGAAGTAAGCTTTTCTTATTTCCGGACGCATGCGCAAACTATAGAAAGTCGTTATGATGTAGAATGTGCATACTTTGTTGTTTCCATTTATGAAATAAAACACATTTTTTAAAAACTCGTGTTTTTCAAGAAATCATGTAAACCTTCTAGAAGCTGTGATTTTAAAAAATGGGGGAAGTAAGCTTTTCTTATTTCCGGCCGCATGCGCAAACTATAGAAAGTCGTTATGACGTAGAATGTGCATACTTTGTTGTTTCCACTTATGAAATAAAACACGTTTTCTAAAAACTTGTGTTTTTTACGAAATCATGTAAACCTTCTAGAAGCTGTGATTTTAAAAAATGGTGGAAGTAAGCTTTTCTTATTTCCGGACAAATGCGCAAACTATAGAAAGTCGTTATGATGTATAATTTGCATACTTTGTTGATTCCATTTATGAAATAAAACACATTTTCTAAAAACTCGTGTTTTTTACGAAATCATGTAAACCTTCTAGAAGCTGTGATTTCAAAAAACGGTGGAAGTAAGATTTTCTTATTTCCGGACGAATGCGCAAACTATAGAAATTCGTTATGGCGTAGAATGTGCATACTTTGTAGATTCTATTTATAAAATAAAACACATTTTCTAAAAACTCGTGTTTTTTAACAAATCATGTAAACCTTCTAGAAGCTGTGATTTTAAAAAACGGGGGAAGTAAGCTTTTCTTATTTCCAAAAACATGCGCAAACTATAGAAAGTCATTATGACGTAGAATGTGCATAATTTGTTGATTCCATTTATGAAATAAAACACATTTTCTAAAAACTTTTGTTTTTTAAGAAATCATGTAAACCTTCTAGAAGCTGTGATTTTAAAAAACGGGGGAAGTAAGCTTTTCTTATTTCCAAACGCATGCGCAAACTATAGAAAGTCGTTATGACGTAGAATGTGCATACTTTGTAGATTCCATTGATGAAATAAAAGAAATTTTCTAAAAACTTGTGTTTTTTACGAAATCCTGTAAACCCTTTAGAAGCTGTGATTTTAGAAAACGGTGGAAGTAAGTTTTTCTTATTTCCGGACGCATGCGCAAACTATAGAAAGTCGTTATGACGTAGAATGTGCATACTTTGTAGATTCCATTTATGAAATAAAACACACATTTTCTAAAATCTTGTGTTTTTTAAGAAATCATGTAAACCTTCTAGAAGCTGTGATTTTAAAAAACGGTGGAAGTAAGCTTTTCTTATTTCCGGACGAATGCGCAAACTGTAGAAAGTCGTTATGACGTAAAATGTGCATACTTTGTTGATTCCATTTATGAAATAAAACACATTTTCTAAAAACTCTTGTTTTTTAAGAAATCATGTAAACCTTCTAGAAGCTGTGATTTTAAAAAACGGGGGAAGTAAGCTTTTCTTATTTCCGGATGCATGCGCAAACTATAGAAAGTTCTTATGACGTAGAATGTGCATACTTTATAGATTCCATTTATGAAATAAAACACATTTTCTAAAAACTCGTGTTTTTTCGGAAATCATGTAAAGCTTCTAGAAGCTGTGATTTTAAAAAATGGTGGAAGTAAGCTTTTCTTATTTCCGGACGCATGCGCAAACTATAGAAAGTCGTTATGACGTAGAATGTGTATACTTTCTTGATTCAATTTATGAAATAAAACACATTTTTTAAAAACTCGTGTTTTTTAAGAAATCATGTAAACCTTCTAGAAGCTGTGATTTTAAAAAATGGGTGAAGTAAGCTTTTCTTATTTCCGGACGCATGCACAAACTATAGAAAGTCGTTATGATGTAGAATGTGCATACTTTGTAGATTCCATTGATGAAATAAAACACATTTTCTAAAAACTCGTGTTTTTTTCGAAATCATGTAAACCTTCTAGAAGCTGTGATTTTAAAAAATTCTGGAAGTAAGCTTTTCTTATTTCTAGACGCATTCGCAAACTATAGAAAGTCGTTATGATGTAGAATGTGCATACTTTGTTGATTCCATTTATGAAATAAAACACATTTTCTAAAAACTCATGTTTTTTAAGAGATCATGTAAACCTTCTAGAAGCTGTGATTTTAAAAAACTGGGGTAGTAAGCTTTTCTTATTTCATGACGAATGCGCAAACTATAGAAAGTCGTTATGACGTAGAATGTGCATACTTTGTAGATTCCATTTATGAAATAAAACACATTTTCTAAAAACTCGTGTTTTTTACGAAATCATGTAAACCTTCTAGAAGCTGTGATTTTAAAAAACGGTGGAAGTAAGCTTTTCTTCTTTCCGGACACATGCGCAAACTATAGAAAGTCGTTATGACGTAGAATGTGCATACTTTGTTGATTCCATTTATGAAATAAAACACATTTTCTAAAAACTCGTGTTTTCTAAGAAATCATGTAAACCTTCTAGAATCTGTGATTTTAAAAAACAGGGGAAGTAAGCTTTTCTTATCTCTGGACGCATGCGCAAACTATAGAAAGTCGTTATGACGTAGAATGTGCATACTTTGTTGTTTCCATTTATGAAATAAAACACATTTTCTAAAAACTCGTGTTTTTTAAGAAATCATGTAAACCTTCTAGAAGGTGTGATTTTAAAAAATTGGGGAAGTAAGCTTTTCTTATTTCCGGACGCATGCGCAAACTATAGAAAGTCGTTATGACGTAGAATGTGCATACTTTGTAGATTCTGTTTATGAAATAAAGCACATTTTCTAAAAACTCGTGTTTTTTACGAAATCATGTAAACCTTCTAGAAGCTGTGATTTTAAAAAATGGGGGAAGTAAGCTTTTCTTATTTCCGAACGCATCCGCAAACTATAGAAATTCATTATGACGTAGAATGTGCATACTTTGTATATTCCATTTATGAAATAAAACACATTTTCTAAAAACTCGTGTTTTTTAAGAAATCATGTAAACCTTCTAGAAGGTGTGATTTTAAAAAACGGGGGAAGTAAGCTTTTCTTCTTTCCGGACACATGCGCAAACTATAGAAAGTCGTTATGACGTAGAATGTGCATACTTTGTTGATTCCATTTATGAAATAAAACACATTTTCTAAAAACTCATGTTTTTTAAGAGATCATGTAAACCTTCTAGAAGCTGTGATTTTAAAAAACTGGGGTAGTAAGCTTTTCTTATTTCATGACGAATGCGCAAACTATAGAAAGTCGTTATGACGTAGAATGTGCATACTTTGTAGATTCCATTTATGAAATAAAACACATTTTCTAAAAACTCGTGTTTTTTACGAAATCATGTAAACCTTCTAGAAGCTGTGATTTTAAAAAACGGTGGAAGTAAGCTTTTCTTCTTTCCGGACACATGCGCAAACTATAGAAAGTCGTTATGACGTAGAATGTGCATACTTTGTTGATTCCATTTATGAAATAAAACACATTTTCTAAAAACTCGTGTTTTCTAAGAAATCATGTAAACCTTCTAGAATCTGTGATTTTAAAAAACAGGGGAAGTAAGCTTTTCTTATCTCTGGACGCATGCGCAAACTATAGAAAGTCGTTATGACGTAGAATGTGCATACTTTGTAGATTCTGTTTATGAAATAAAGCACATTTTCTAAAAACTCGTGTTTTTTACGAAATCATGTAAACCTTCTAGAAGCTGTGATTTTAAAAAATGGGGGAAGTAAGCTTTTCTTATTTCCGAACGCATCCGCAAACTATAGAAATTCATTATGACGTAGAATGTGCATACTTTGTATATTCCATTTATGAAATAAAACACATTTTCTAAAAACTCGTGTTTTTTAAGAAATCATGTAAACCTTCTAGAAGGTGTGATTTTAAAAAACGGGGGAAGTAAGCTTTTCTTATTTCTGGACGCATGCGCAAACTATCGAAAGTCCTTATGACGTAGAATGTGCATATTTTGTAGATTCTGTTTATGAAATAAAGCACATTTTCTAAAAACTCATGTTTTTTAAGAAATCATGTAAACCTTCTAGAAGCTGTGATTTTAAAAAATGGTGGAAGTAAGCTTTTCTTATTTCCGGACGCATGCGCAAACTATATAAAGTCGTTATGACGTAGAATGTGCAGACTTTGTTGATTCCATTTATGAAATAAAACACATTTTCTAAAAACTCGTGTTTTTTAAGAAATCATGTAAACCTTCTAGAAGCTGTGATTTTAAAAAACGGGGGAAGTAAGCTTTTCTTATTTCCAAATGCATGCGCAAACTATAGAAAGTCGTTATGAATTAGAATGTGCATACTTTGTTGATTCCATTTATGAAAAAAAACACATTTTCTAAAAACTCGTGTTTTTTAAGAAATCATGTAAACATTCTAGAAGCTGTGATTTTAAAAAACGGGGGAAGTAAGCTTTTCTTATTCCCGGACGCATGCGCAAACTATAGAAAGTCGTTATGATGTAGAATGTGCATACTTTGTAGATTCCATTGATGAAATAAAACACATTTTCTAAAAACTCGTGTTTTTTACGAAATCATGTAAACCTTCTAGAAGCTGTGATTTCAAAAAACGGTGGAAGTAAGCTTTTCTTATTTCCGGACGCATGTGCAAACTATAGAAAGTCGTTATGACGTAGAATGTGCATACTTTGTAGATTCCATTTATGAAATAAAACACATTTTCTAAAAACACGTGTTTTTTACGAAATCATGTAAACCTTTTAGAAGATGTGATTTTAAAAAACGGCGGAAGTAAGCTTTTCTTATTTCCGGACGAATGCGCAAACTATAGAAAGCCGTTATGATGTAGAATGTGTATACTTTGTTGATTCCATTTATGAAATAAAACACATTTTCTAAAAACTCGTGTTTTTTAAGAAATCATGTAAACCTTCTAGAAGCTGTGATTTTAAAATACAGTGGAATTAAGCTTTTCTTATTTCCGTACGAATGCGCAAACTATAGAAAGTCGTTATGACGTAGAATGTGCATACTTTGTTGATTCCATTTATGAAATAAAACACATTTTCTAAAAACTCGTGTTTTTTAAGAAATCATGTAAATCTTCTAGAAGCTGTGATTTTAAAAAACGGTGGAAGTAAGCTTTTCTTATTTCCGGATGCATGCACAAACTATAGAAAGTCGTTATGATGTAGAATGTGCATACTTTGTAGATTCCATTTATGAAATAAAACACATTTTTTAAAAACTCGTGTTTTTTACGAAATCATGTAAACCTTCTAGAAGCTGTGATTTTAAAAAACGATGGAAGTAAGCTTTTCTTATTTCCGGACAAATGCGCAAACTATAGAAAGTCGTTATAACGTATAATGTGCATACTTTGTTGATTCCATTTATGAAATAAAACACATTTTCTAAAAACTCGTGTTTTTTAAGAAATCATGTAAAGCTTCTAGAAGCTGTGATTTTAAAATACAGTGGAATTAAGCTTTTCTTATTTCCGTACGAATGCGCAAACTATAGAAAGTCGTTATGACGTAGAATGTGCATACTTTGTTGATTCCATTTATGAAATAAAACACATTTTCTAAAAACTCGTGTTTTTTAAGAAATCATGTAAATCTTCTAGAAGCTGTGATTTTAAAAAACGGTGGAAGTAAGCTTTTCTTATTTCCGGATGCATGCACAAACTATAGAAAGTCGTTATGATGTAGAATGTGCATACTTTGTAGATTCCATTTATGAAATAAAACACATTTTTTAAAAACTCGTGTTTTTTACGAAATCATGTAAACCTTCTAGAAGCTGTGATTTTAAAAAACGATGGAAGTAAGCTTTTCTTATTTCCGGACAAATGCGCAAACTATAGAAAGTCGTTATAACGTATAATGTGCATACTTTGTTGATTCCATTTATGAAATAAAACACATTTTCTAAAAACTCGTGTTTTTTAAGAAATCATGTAAACCTTCTAGAACCTGTGATTTTAAAAAACGGTGGAAGTAAGCTTTTCTTATTTCCGGACGCATGCGCAAACTATAGAAAGTCGTTATGACGTAAAATGTGCATACTTTGTTGTTTCCATTTATGAAATAAAACACATTTTCTAAAAACTCGTGTTTTTCAAGAAATCATGTAAACCTTCTAGAAGCTGTGATTTTAAAAAATTGGGGAAGTAAGCTTTTCTTATTTCCGGACGCATGCGCAAACTATAGAAAGTCGTTATGACGTAGAATGTGCATACTTTGTTGTTTCCATTTATGAAATAAAACACATTTTCTAAAAACTTGTGTTTTTTACGAAATCATGTAAACCTTCTAGAAGCTTGGATTTTAAAAAATGGTGGAAGTAAGCTTTTCTTATTTCCGGACAAATGCGCAAACTATAGAAAGTCGTTATGACGTATAATTTGCATACTTTGTTGATTCCATTTATGAAATAAAACACATTTTCTAAAAACTCGTGTTTTTTACGAAATCATGTAAACCTTCTAGAAGCTGTGATTTCAAAAAACGGTGGAAGTAAGATTTTCTTATTTCCGGACGAATGCGCAAACTATAGAAATTCGTTATGGCGTAGAATGTGCATACTTTGTAGATTCTATTTATAAAATAAAACACATTTTCTGAAAACTCGTGTTTTTTAACAAATCATGTAAACCTTCTAGAAGCTGTGATTTTAAAAAACGGGGGAAGTAAGGTTTTCTTATTTCCAAAAACATGCGCAAACTATAGAAAGTCATTATGACGTAGAATGTGCATACTTTGTTGATTCCATTTATGAAATAAAACACATTTTCTAAAAACTTTTGTTTTTTAAGAAATCATGTAAACCTTCTAGAAGCTGTGATTTTAAAAAACGGGGGAAGTAAGCTTTTCTTATTTCCAAACGCATGCGCAAACTATAGAAAGTCGTTATGACGTAGAATGTGCATACTTTGTAGATTCCATTGATGAAATAAAAGAAATTTTCTAAAAACTTGTGTTTTTTACGAAATCCTGTAAACCCTTTAGAAGCTGTGATTTTAGAAAACGGTGGAAGTCAGCTTTTCTTATTTCCGAACGCATGCGCAAACTATAGAAAGTCGTTATGACGTAGAATGTGCATACTTTGTAGATTCCATTTATGAAATAAAACACATTTTCTAAAAACTTGTGTTTTTTAAGAAATCATGTAAACCTTCTAGAAGCTGTGATTTAAAAAAACGGTGGAAGTAAGCTTTTCTTATTTCCGGACGAATGCGCAAACTGTAGAATGTCGTTATGACGTAAAATGTGCATACTTTTTTGATTCCATTTATGAAATAAAACACATTTTCTAAAAACTCTTGTTTTTTATGAAATCATGTAAACCTTCTAGAAGCTGTGATTTTAAAAAACGGGGGAAGTAAGCTTTTCTTATTTCCGGACGCATGCGCAAACTATAGAAAGTTCTTATGATGTAGAATGTGCATACTTTATAGATTCCATTTATGAAATAAGACACATTTTCTAAAAACTCGTGTTTGCTACGAAATCATGTAAACCTTCTATAAGCTGTGATTTTAAAAAATCGTGGAAGTAAGCTTTTCTTATTTCCGGACGAATGTGCAAACTATAGAAAGTCGTTATGAAGTAGAATGTGCATACTTTGTAGATTCCATTTATCAGATAAAACACATTTTTTAAAAACTCATGTCTTTTACGAAATCATGTAAACCTTCTAGAAGCTGTGATTTTAAAAAACGGTGGAAGTAAGCTTTTCTTATTTCTGGACGCATGCCCAACTATAGAAAGTCGTTATGACGTAGAATGTGCATACTTTGTTGATTCCATTTATGAAATAAGACACATTTTCTAAAAACTCGTGTTTTTTACGAAATCTTGTAAACCTTCTAGAAGCTGTGATTTTATAAAACGGTGGAAGTAAGCTTTTCTTATTTCCGGACGAATGCGCAAACTATAGAATGTCGTTATGACGTAGAATGTGCATACTTTGTTGATTCCATTGATGAAATAAAACACATTTTCTAAAAACTCGTGTTTTTTAAGCAATCATGTAAACCTTCTGGAAGCTGTGATTTTAAAAAATGGTGGAAGTAAGCTTTTCTTATTTCCGGATGCATGCGCAAACTATAGAAATTCGTTATGACGTAGAATGTGCATACTTTGTTGATTCCATTTATGAAATAAAATACATTTTCTAAAAACTCGTGTTTTTTACGAAATCATGTAACCCTTCTAGAAGCTGTGATTTTAAAAAACGTTGGAAGTAAGCTTTTCTTATTTCTGGACGCATGCACAAACTATAGAGAGTCGTTATGACGTCGAATGTGAATACTTTGTAGATTCCATTTATGAAATAAACCACATTTTTTAAAAACTCTTGTCTTTTACGAAATCATGTAAACCTTCTAAAAGCTGTGATTTTAAAAAACGGTGGAAGTAAGCTTTTCTTATTTCCGGACGCATGCGCAAACTATAGAAGGTCGTTATGACGTAGAATGTGCATACTTTGTTGGTTCCATTTATGAAATAAAACACATTTTCTAAAAACTCGTGTTTTTTACGAAATCATGTAAACCTTCTAGAAGCTGTGATTTTAAAAAACGGGGGAAGTAAGCTTTTCTTATTTCCGGACGCATGCGCAAACTATAGAAAGTCGTTATGACATAGAATGTGCATACTTTGTAGATTACATTTATGAAATAAAACACAATTTCTAAAAACTCATGTTTTTTAAGAAATCATGTAAACCTTCTAGAAGCTGTGATTTTAAAAAATGGTGGAAGTAAGCTTTTCTTATTTCCGGACGCATGCGCAAATTATAAAAATTCGTTATGACGTAGAATGTGCATACTTTGTTGATTCCATTTATGAAATAAAACACAAATTCTAAAAACTCATGTTTTTTACGAAATCATGTAAACCTTCTAGAAGCCGTGATTTCAAAAAACGGTGGAAGTAAGCTTTTCTTTCTTCCGGATGCATGCCCAACTATAGAAAGTCGTTATGACGTAGAATTTGCATACTTTGTAGATTCCATTTATGAAATAAAACACATTTTCTAAAAACTCGTGTTTTTTACGAAATCATGTAATCCTTCTAGAAGCTGTGATTTTAAAAAACGGTGGAAGTAAGCTTTTCTTATTTCCGGACGAATGCGCAAACTATAGAAAGTCGTTATGACGTAGAATGTGCATACTTTGTCGATTCCATTTATGAAATAAATCATATTTTCTAAAAACTCATGTTTTTTAAGAAATCATGTAAACCTTCTAGAAGCTGTGATTTCAAAAAAGGGGCGAAAGTAAGCTTTTCTTATTTCTGGACGAATGCGCAAACTATAGAAATTCGTTATTACGTAGA
Source organism: Larix kaempferi (assembly GCA_027924585.1). Taxonomy (NCBI): domain Eukaryota; kingdom Viridiplantae; phylum Streptophyta; class Pinopsida; order Pinales; family Pinaceae; genus Larix; species Larix kaempferi. The sequence continues at coordinate 9,795,418 of BSBM01000226.1, read as the reverse complement.
ATGTTCATAATTTTTTTATTCCATTTATTAAAGAAATCACATTTTCTGAAAATCATGTTTTTTAAGAAATCATGTAAACCTTCTAGAAGCTGTGATTTTAGAAAACGGGCGGAACTAAGCTTTTTTATTTCCGAACGAATGCGCAAACTATAGAAAGTTGTTATTACGTAGAATGTTCATACTTTGTTGATTCCATTTATGAAATAAATCACATTTACTAAAAACTCGAGTTTTTTAAGAAATCATGTAAAACTTCTTGAAGCTGTGATTTTAAAAAATGGGTGGAAGTAAGCTTTTGTTATTTCGGGACGAATGCGCAAACTATAGAAAGTTGTTATTACATAGAATGTTCATACTTTGTTGATTCCATTTATGAAATAAATAAGATTTTCTAAAAACTCACGTTTTTTAAGAAATCATGTAATCCTTCTAGAAGCTGTGATTTTAAAAAACGGGCAGAAGTAAGCTTTTCTTATTTCCAGACGAATGCGAAACCTATAGAAATTCGTTATTCGTATAATGGTCATACTTTTTTTATTCCATTATTTAAAGAAATCACATTTTCAAAACACTCATGTTTTTTAAGAAATCATGTAAACCTTCTAGAAGCTGTGATTTTAAAAAACGGGTGGAAGTAAGCTTTTCTTATTTCCGGACGAATGCGCAAACTATAGAAATTCGTTATTACGTAGAATGTTCATACTTTGTTGATTCCATTTATGAAATAAATAACATATTTTCTAAAAACTCGTGTTTTTTAAGAAATCATGTAAACCTTCTAGAAGCTGTGATTTAAAAAAACGGGGGGAAGTAATCTTTTCTTATTTTTGGATGCATTCGCAAACTATAGAAAGTCATTATGATGTAGAATGTGCATACTTTCTTGATTCCATTTTTGAAAGAAATCACATTTTGTAAAATCTCGTGTTTTTTAAGAAATCATGTAAAACTTCTAGAAGCTGTGATTTTAAAAAACGGGCGGAAGTAAGCTTTTCTTATTTCTTGACGAATGTGCAAACTATAGAAAGTCGTTCTTATGTAGAATGTTCATACTTTGTTGATTCCATTTATGAAATAAATCACATTTTCTGAAAACTCGTGTTTTTTAAGAAATCATTTTAACCTTCTAGAAGTTGTGATTTTAAAAAAGGGGCGGAAGTAAGCTTTTTTATTTCCAGACGAATGCGCAAACTATAGTAAGTTGTTATTACGTAGAATGTTCATACTTTGTTGTTTCAATTTATGAAATCAATCACATTTTCTAAAAAGTCGTGTTTTTTAAGAAATCATGTAAACCTTCTCAAAGCTGTGATTTTAAAAAAACGATGGGAAGTAAGCTTTTCTTATTTCTGGACGAATCCACAAACTATAGAAATTGGTTATTATGTAGAATGTTCATACTTTGTTGATTCCATTTATGAAAGAAATCACATTTTCTAAAAATCGTGTTTTTTAAGAAATCATGTAAACCTTCTAGAAGCTGTGATTTTAAAAAACGGGCTTTTCTTATTTCTGGACGAATGCGCAAACTATAGAAAGTAGTTATTACGTAGAATGTTCATACTTTGTTGATTCCATTTATGAAATAAATCACATTTTCTAAAAACTCGTCTTTTTTAAGAAATCATTTTAACCTTCTAGAAGCTGTGATTTTGAAAAAGGGGCAGAAGTAAGCTTTTCTTATTTCCAGACGAATGCGCAAACTATAGAAATTCGTTATTACGTAGAATGTTCATACTTTGTTGATTCCATTTATGAAATAGATCACATTTTCTAAAAATTCATGTTTTTTAAAGAAATCATGTAAACCTTCTGGAAGCTGTGATTTTGAAAAAAGGGCGGAAGTAAGTTTTTCTCAATTCTAGACGAATGCGCAAACTATAGAAAGTCATTATTACGTAGAATGTTCATACTTTGTTGATTCCATTTATGAAATAAATCACATTTTCTAAAAACTTGTGTTTTTAAGAAATCATGTAAACCTTCTAGAAGCTGTGATTTTAAAAATCGATGGGAAGTAAGCTTTTCTTATTTCCGGGCGCATTCGCAAACTATAGAAAGCCGTTATGATGTAGAACAAGCATACTTTGTTGATTCCATTTATGAAAGAAATCACATTTTCTAAAAACTCATGTTTTTTAAGAAATCATGTAAACCTTCTAGAAGCTGTGATTTTAAAAAAGGGACAAAAGTAAGCTTTTTTATTTCCGGAGGAATGCGCAAAATATAGAAAGTCGTTATTACATAGAATGTTCATACTTTGTTGATTCCCTTTATGAAATAAATCACATTTTCTAAAAACTCGTGTTTTTTAAGAAATCATGTAAACCTTCTAGAAGCTGTGATTTTAAAAAACGATGGGAAGTAAGCTTTTCTTATTTCCGGAGGAATGCGCAAACTATAGAAACTCGTTATTACGTAGAATGTTCATACTTTGTTGATTCCATTTATGAAATGAATCACATTTTCTAAAAACTCGTGTTTTTTAAGAAATCATGTAAACCTTCTAGAAGCTGTGATTTTAAAAAACGATGGGAAGTAAGCTTTTCTTACTTCCGGACGCATTCGCAAACTATAGAAAGTCGTTGTGACGTAGAATGTGCATACTTTGTCGATTCCATTTATGAAAGAAATCACATTTTCTAAAAACTCCTGTTTTTAGGAAATCATGTAAACCTTCTAGAAGCTGTGATTTTAAAAAACGATGGAAAGTAAGCTTTTCTTATTTCCGGACGAATGTGCAAACTATAGAAAGTCGTTATTACGTAGAATGTTCATACTTTGTTGATTCCATTTATGAATAAATCACATTTTCTAAAAACTCGTGTTTTTTAAGAAATCATGTAAACCTTCTAGAAGCTATGATTTTAAAATACGGGTGGAAGTAAGCCTTTTTATTTCCGGACGAATGCGCAAACTATAGAAAGTCGTTATTACGTAGAATGTTCATACTTTGTTGATTCCATTTATGAAATAAATCACATTTTCTAAAAACTCGTGTTTTTTAAGAAATCATGTAAACCTTCTAGAAGCTGTGATTTTAAAAAACGGGTGGAAGTAAGCTTTTCTTATATCCGGATGAATGCGGAAACTATAGAAAGTCATTATTATGTTGAATGTTCATACTTTGTTGATTCCATTTATTTAATAAATCACATTTTCTAAAAACTCGTGTTTTTTAACAAATCATGTAAACCTTCTAGAAGCTGTGATTTTAAAAAACGGGCGGAATTATGCTTTTCTTATTTCCGGTTCAATGCGGAAACTATAGAAAGTCGTTATTACGTAGAATGTCCATACTTTATTGATTCCATTTATTTAATAAATCACATTTTCTAAAAACTCGTGTTTTTTAAGAAATCATGTAAACCTTCTAGAAGTTGTGATTTAAAAAAATGGGGGGAAGAAATCTTTTCTTATTTCCGGATGCATTCGCAAACTATAGCAAGTCGTTATGACGTAGAATGTGCATACTTTGTTGATTCCATTTACGAAATAAATCACATTTTCTAAAAACTCGAATTTTTTAAGAAATGATGTAAACCTTCTAGAAGCTGTGATTTTAAAAAAATCGGCGGAAGTAAGCTTTTCTTATTTCGGGACGAATGCGCAAACTATAGAAAGTACTTATTACGTAGAATGTTCATACTTTGTTGATTCCATTTATCAAATAAATCACATTTTCTAAAAACTCGTGTTTTTTAAGAAATATTGTAAACCTTGTAGAAGCTGTGACTTTAAAAAACAATGGGAAGTAAGCTTTTCTTATTTCTGGACGAATGCGCAAACTATAGAAAGTCGTTATGACGTAGAATGTGCATACTTTGTTGATCCCATTTATGAAATAAATCACATTTTGTAAAAACTCGTTTTTTTTAAGAAATCATGTAAACCTTATAGAAGCCCGTGAGTTCAAAAAATGGGCGGAAGTAAGCTGTTCTTATTTCTGGACGAATGCGCAAACTATAGAAAGTCGTTATGACGTAGAATGTGCATACTTTGTTGATCCCATTTATGAAATAAATCACATTTTCTAAAAACTCATGTTTTTTAAGAAATCATGTAAACCTTTTGGAAGCTGTGATTTTAAAAAACAGGGGGAAGTAAGCTTTTCTTATTTCCAGATGAATGCGCAAACTATAAAAATTCGTTATTACGTAGAATGTTCATACTTTGTTGATTCCATTTACGAAATAAATAACACATTTTCTAAATACTCATGTTTTTTAAGAAATCATGTAAACCTCCTAGAAGCTGTGATTTTGAAAAACGTAGAATGTGCAAACTATAGAATGTCGTTATGAAATAGAATGTGCATAATTTGTTGATTCCATTGATGAAATAAAACACATTTTCTAAAAACTCGTGTTTTTTAAGAAATCATGTAAACCTTCTAGAAGCTGTGATTTTAAAAAATGGTGGAAGTAAGCTTTTCTTATTTCCGGAGGCATGCGCAAACTATAGAAAGTCGTTATGACGTAGAACGTGCATACTTTGTTGATTCCATTTATGAAATAAAATACATTTTCTAAAAACTCGTGTTTTTTACGAAATCATGTAAACCTTCTAGAAGCTGTGATTTTAAAAAACGGTGGAAGTAAGCTTTTCTTATTTCCGGACGCAGGCACAAACTATAGAAAGTCGTTATGACGTCGAATGTGAATACTTTGTAGATTCCATTTATGAAATAAACCACATTTTTTAAAAACTCGTGTCTTTTACGAAATCATGTAAACCTTCTAGAAGCTGTGATTTTAAAAAACGGTGGAAGTAAGCTTTCCTTATTTCCGGACGCATGCGCAAACTGTAGAAGGTCGTTATGACGTAGAATGTGCATACTTTGTTGATTCCATTTATGAAATAAAACACATTTTCTAAAAACTCGTGTTTTTTAAGAAATCATGTAAACCTTCTAGAAGCTGCGATTTTAAAAAACGGGGGAAGTAAGCTTTTCTTCTTTCCGGACGAATGCGCAAACTATAGAAAGTCGTTATGATGTAGAATTTGCATACTTTATAGATTCCATTTATGAAATAAAACACATTTTCTAAAAACTCGTGTTTTTTAAGAAATCATGTAAACCTTGTAGAAGCTGTGATTTTAAAAAACGGGGGAAGTAAGCTTTTATTATTTCCGGACGCATGCGCAAACTATAGAAAGTCGTTATGACGTAGAATGTGCATACTTTGTAGATTCCATTTATGAAATAAAACACATTTTGTAAAAACTTGTGTTTTTTACGAAATCATGTAAACCCTTTAGAAGCTGTGATTTTAAAAAACGTTGGAAGTAAGCTTTTCTTATTTTCGGACGCATGCGCAAACTATAGAAAGTCGTTATGATGTAGAATGTGCATACTTTGTTGATTCCATTTATGAAATAAAACACATTTTCTTAAAACTCGTGTTTTTTACGAAATCATGTAAACCTTCTAGAAGCTGTGATTTTAAAAAACGGGGGAAGTAAGCTTTTCTTATTTCCGGACGCATGCGCAAACTATAGAAAGTCGTTATGACGTAGAATGTGCAAACTTTGTTGATTCCATTTATGAAATAAACACATTTTCTAAAAACTCGTGTTTTTTAAGAAGTCATGTAAACCTTCTACAAGCTGTGATTTTAAAAAACGGGGGAAGTAAGCTTTTCTTATTTCCAGACGCATGCGCAAACTATAGAAAGTCCTTATGACGTAGAATGTGCATACTTTGTTGATTCCATTTATTAAATAAAACACATTTTCTAAAAACTCTTGTTTTTTAAGAAATCATGTAAACCTTCTAGAAGCTGTGATTTTAAAAAACGGGGGAAGTAAGCTTTTCTTATTTCCGGATGCATGCGCAAACTATATAAAGTCGTTATGACGTAGAATGTGCATACTTTGTAGATTCTGTCTATGAAATAAAGCACATTTCTAAAAATTCGTGTTTTTTACGAAATCATGTAAACCTTCTAGAAGCTGTGATTTTAAAAAACGGTGGAAGTAAGCTTTTCTTATTTCCAGACGAATGCACAAACTATAGAAAGTCGTTATGATGTAGAATGTGCATACTTTGTTGATTCCATTTATGAAATAAAACACATTTTCTAAAAACTCGTGCTTTTTAAGAAATCATGTAAACCTTCTAGAAGCTGTGATTTTAAAAAACGGTGGAAGTAAGCTTTTCTTATTTCCGGACGGATGCGCAAACTATAGAAAGTCGTTCTGACGTAGAATGTGCATACTTTGTTGTTTCCATTTATGAAATAAAACACATTTTCTAAAAACTCGTGTTTTTTAAGAAATCATGTAAACCTTCTAGAAGCTGTGATTTTAAAAAACGGGGGAATTAAGCTTTTCTTATTTACAAACGCATGCTCAAACTATACAAAGTCGTTATGACGTAGAATGTGCATACTTTGTTGATTCCATTTATGAAATAAAACACATTTTCTAAAAACTCGTGTTTTTTAAGAAATCATGTGAAGCTTCTAGAAGCTGTAATTTTAAAAAACGGTGGAAGTAAGCTTCTCTTATTTCCGGACGAATGCGCTGTTGATGTATATGTAACTTCGGAATGTATTTCATCAGTATATTATATGTATATTTATTGTACCCTTATAAGAGATGTGTTATTCCTCTATAAGGAAGTGTCGTCATGTGGATTGACAAGTGTCGCAAGTGTGTGTACTTGCCGATGGGTTATTAGACCACCTTATGGGGTCGGCCCTAATTAATATATAATATAATGTGGATGTACTAAAGTAGACAAGTCGGCCCCAGTAGGTCACTGGGCAAAAAGGTGAGTATAAATAGAGATAGGAGATCTCTATTTTACTCACTCGGAAAAGTATCTATCTCTCTCTCTGGAAAGTAGCGCACTAGTGAGGAGGAGGAGGATCATCTGCTAGGAGACTATCTCTGTATTATTTGGTTGTATTTTGGTTGAGCCATTGCTCTCTCTATCTCTGAGGAAGTTTGTGGGGTTTTTCACCTTAGGGTTTTCCCCACGGAAACTCTGTGTCTCTTGTCTCTATGCTTTTGATTCTTGTGATGCTTGTGATGCTTGTCATATTATGATTGTCATGCATTGATATACTGTAGATGTTGTTCTCTCAGCAAAGATCCTTTAGTATTGTGATTTAATACTGAAAATTTAACATGGTATCAGAGCTTAACTGAGAAGAAGACATTTTTCAGTGACGGAAGCTTGTATTGCTTGTTTATTGGGTTTCTCTCCACAGATTTTTGAAATTCAGTATAGTAGATTGGATCTACTCATCAAGGCGCATCTTTCTGTCCAATCAGATTTCAGTTCCGAGCATTTTCAGTTTTTGGCCCTAAAAATTAGGGTTTCCACAAAAATAGGAATTTCTGGAAACTGAAGGTACAGCTGGAAGTGCCTTGCAAAAATCGAAGGTTTGAGCTTTGGATCGAGATTTTTGGCTGGGTAGATCTCTGGGAAACTCAAACCCTAATTCAGGGCTCTCCCCAGTGAACCCGGGAGGACAAAAAGGCAATTTTGAAGGGCAAGACTTTGCTGATCTCAAATTCTGAATGTACTAGGCTGATCAGCTCTCCAAGGCGCATCTTTCTATCCTTTCGGAATTTTTAAATTCATATTTTGAATTTTTAGGGTTTCTCTAACAAACCCTAATCCGGGACCAGATCCAGTTTTCAGCACTTCAAGTGGTAAGTTCTAAATCTTTTCTATTTCCATTTGAAGTACTCTTAAAGATGTCTCTTCACACCAAGCTTGAGGATAAGCTTGAAGGGGCTGATAACTTCCGAGCCTGGAAGTATAGGATTGGGCTAATCCTGGAAGAGAATGAGTTGGACTCATATGTGAAAGAAGACATCCCTATCCCAGAGGATGAAGAGGCCAAGGTATTGCACAAGAAGAACTTGGTCAAGGCAAAGAGAATCATTGCTGATTCTATCAAAGACCATCTCATACCCCATGTGTCTTCTCTCAAGACACCCAAAGAGATGTTTGAATCTTTGACCAAGCTATTTGAAGGAAAGAACATAAATCGGAAGATGACCCTGCGGAACCAATTGAAAGCAGTGAAGTTTCAGAATGGAGAAACCATTCAATCCTACTTTTCAAGGGTCTCTCAGATCAAGGAACAATTAGAAGCAGCAGATGAAATGGTGGAGAATGGTGAAGTGGTGATGACCACTCTAAATGGCCTACCCAGGTCATGGGATTCCTTTATTCAAGGAATTTGTGCAAGGAAGAAGTTGATCTCCTTCAGTAGACTTCGAGAAGAATGTTCTCAAGAAGAAGCTAGGCTTATAGCTCGTGAAGAAAAGATGGGAGGAGAAGATCAAGCTCTTGCAGCTCACACCAAAAGAAGCAAAATCAAGAAGGATCCCTCTCGACTCAATAGGTCCTATCAAAAGAAGAACAGGAAAGACCTAAGATGCTTCACATGCAATGAGAAGGGTCACTTTGCTTCAGATTGTCCTAAGAACAAAAGGGATAATAACAACAACTCTAGTAAGAAGAAGAAGGGCAGCAAAAGAAGGTTTCATGCTCATGCTGCTGAAGATGATGAACCTCCAAAGAAGAAAGCTAAGGCAGAAAGTAGTAGTGATGATGATTCATCAAATGAAGAAGAGTATGTTCTGATCTCTGCACTCACTGGTACCATCTCCCATGGTTGTAATGATTGGTTGATCGATAGTGGGGCTTCCAAACATATGACAGGTTTCAAGGAATCTTTTGTGAACCTTTCTGAACATGAATCACCCCATAAGGTGAAACTTGGGGATGATTATCAATACCCAATCAAAGGAAGTGGTGAAGCCTCTTACAACCTAGATTCTGGAAAATATCTGAAGAGGAAGGAAGTCCTCTATGTACCTGGACTCAAGAAGAACTTACTCTCCATCTCTGCTTTAGATGCAAAAGGTATGAGGGTTGCATTTGTTGATGGCCAAGTACTAATGTGGCCAAAGGGACAGACTATTGATGATGCAGTAGTGATTGGAGAGCAAGAGGGAGGCTTGTACAAATTAAAGGGTCAACCCGAACATGCCATGGTACATGAATCCATGGAGCCAAGTGAACTTTGGCATAGAAGACTTGCTCACATGCACTATAGAGCACTTCCAATTGCAAGCAAGGCTGTAGAGGGTCTTCCTGAAATCAAGACCAAACATGAAGGTGTTTGCAAAGGATGTGCAAAAGGTAAGAACATTAAGAAGGCTTTCCCAAGCAGTGAAAGCAAGGCAAAAGATATTCTAGAAATCATCCACTCAGATGTATGTGGCCCTATGTCATCCAGCTCCCTAAGTGGGTATGTTTACTATGTATCATTTATTGATGACTTCTCTAGGAAGACTTGGGTATACTTCTTGAAGGGCAAAGATGAGGTGTTTGATAAATTCAAGGAATTCAAAAACTTGATGGAGAATCAAACTAACAAGAAAATCAAAACATTCAGATCTGACAATGGTGGAGAATTCACCTCAAATGACTTCAAGAAGCTTTGCAGTGATTCAGGGATTAAGAGGGAGTTGACTGCTCCATATAATCCTCAACAGAATGGAGTTGCAGAAAGGAAGAACAGAACTATCATGGAAGCAGCAAGGGCAATGTTGCATGACCAGGATCTTCCTATGCATCTTTGGGAAGAAGCAGCTAGAACAGCTGTATATGTGCAGAATAGAACACCCCACAAGATATTGGACAACAAGACACCAGAAGAAGTCTTTTCTGGTAAGAAACCTGAAGTCAGCCATCTCAGAATATTTGGTTGTCCAGTATACACTCATGTCCCAAAGGAGAAGAGGACTAAACTAGATCCTTCAGGAAAGAAGGGCATCTTTGTGGGTTATAGTGAAAGCTCGAAGGCTTACAGAATATATTTTCCAGGGTTCAAGAAGATTGATGTCAGCAGGGATGTAACATTTGATGAGAATTCAGCATTCATCAAATCAAGAAAGGCACCTATCGAAGTGTATGAAGAACCTAAGGAAACAAGATTTCAGGACACTACGATGACTGATGCAGTTCCAGAAACTGCTCGTGAGTTTGAAGATCCACAAGAACCTGTAGATCCACCCCGTGAGGATAACTCTCACAAGAGGAAACCTGTATGGGCTAGAGAGCTCATTCATGATGCAGAAAGATTTGGCATTCCAGAAGAAGAACACAGAGCAAAGAAGAGAACCAGATCACACACCAGTTATGTTGCTTTACTCTGTGACATCATGAACAAAGAGCCTTCCAGTTATGAAGAGGCAGCAGAAAAGAAAGAATGGAAGGATGCTATGGTTGAGGAATACCAATCAATTATGAAGAATGATGTTTGGGATGTTGTCCCAAGACCTAAAGGGAAGTCTGTTGTGACTTCCAAGTGGATCTACAAAATCAAGCATGCTGCAGATGGCAGTGTGGAAAAATATAAAGCAAGATTCGTAGCTCGTGGTTTCTCTCAGAAGGAAGGAATAGACTATGAAGAAACCTTTGCACCTGTAGCCAGATATAATTCCATCAGAACAGTACTTGCCCTGGCTGCAGCAATGAAATGGAAGATACACCAGATGGATGTCAAGACTGCTTTCCTGAACGGTGTAGTAGAAGAGGAAGTATATGTGGAACAGCCACTCGGCTTTGAAATACATGACAGGGAATCTTATGTATGCAAATTAAAGAAAGCCTTGTATGGCTTGAAGCAAGCTCCCAGAACCTGGTATGGTAGGATGGACAGTTTCCTATCTAGTTTGGGCTTTACCAAGACTAAAGCGGATTCCAACCTTTACTACAAGGTTGAGGAAGGGAATCCTGTGATTCTACTTCTATATGTGGATGACCTATTTGTGACAGGAGATGACAGAATGATTGCAGATACCAAGAGGAAGCTTGCAGCTGAATTCGATATGAAAGATTTGGGAATGATGCACTATTTCCTAGGTATGGAGGTGTGGCAGAATGCAGGTGGGATCTTCCTTGGTCAAGGGAAGTACACAGTAGATATCCTGAAGAGATTTGGGATGATGGATTGCAAGGCCATGGCCACACCTATGGCATCGAATCTGAAGCTTCTTTGTGATGCTTCATCTGAGCCAGTTGATGTTTCTATGTATCGTCAGATGATTGGGTCCTTGATGTACTTGACGAACACGAGACCAGACATTTGCTTTGCTGTGAACACATTGAGCCAGTTTCTGACGGATCCGAGGAGTGTTCACCTTGTTGCTGTAAAGCATGTTCTGAGGTACCTGAAGGGTACAGTGGATTATGGGCTCAGATATGAGGCGAATCAAAAGTTTAACCTGCAGGGTTATGTCGATTCAGATTGGGCTGGCAGTGCTGCAGATAGGAAGAGCACATCTGGGTGTTGCTTCAGTATGGGATCAGGTGTGATCTCTTGGTTTAGCAGGAAGCAGTCCTGCGTAGCACTGAGTACAGCTGAGGCAGAGTATGTTGCAGCCTGTTCAGCTAGTTGTGAGGCAGTATGGCTACGGAAGCTACTGTCTGAGTTATTTGATCTCCCGTTGGAGGCTACTGGTATCTTCTGTGATAACCAGAGTTGTGTGAAGCTGTCCGAGAACCCAGTGTTTCATGACAGGTCGAAACACATAGAGATCAAATACCACTATATCAGGGATATGGTGCAGAGAGGAGCTATGAAGCTCCTGTATGTTGCGACGGACGAGCAGATTGCAGATGTGCTGACGAAGCCACTAGCCAGGGTGAAGTTCGAGTACTTCAGAGAGAGGCTTGGCGTTCTTCAGATCGAGGACACTTCGAGGAAGAAGTGATGGACACATTTGCTCAAGCCATTCCAAGCATGTTGGAAGGAGGATCCTTCACATGGCTGTGGATGTAAGCGCTGGATGATGAGCATCAGGATGATGTTCTAGTTTCTGCTTGATATGATCAGTTGGATCATTTTATGTATGTATGTACGCATCATGTTGGATGCTGGATATGATCAGTTGGATCATTTTATGTATGTATGTACGCATCATGTTGGATGCTGGATATGATCAGTTGGATCATTTTATGTATGTATGTACGCATCATGTTGGATGCTGGATATGATCAGTTGGATCATGTGTATGTATTTTATATATGCATCATGTTGGATGCTTGGACCATGTATCTGTATATGTATCAGGTGGATACATTGTATGATCAGGTGGATCATGTATGGTGATATATATCATGTGTTTTGTATTTGTATCAGGTGGATACATTGATGATCAGGAGGATCATATATGATGATATGTATTAGGTAGAGACTTGGTATGCAGCAGGATGTTGCATTGATGATCAGGAGGATCATATATGATGATATGTATCAGGTAGATACTTGGTATGCAGCAGGATGTTGCATTGATGATCAGGAGGATCATGTATGATGATATGTATCAGGTAGATACTTGACATGCAGCAGGATGTTGCAGTGATGATCAGGATGATCATAGATGACAAGCTTCAGGATGTTGCTCCAGATGACATGCAGCAGGATGTTGCAGTGATGATCAGGATGATCATAGATGACGAGCTTCAGGATGTTGCTCCAGATGACATGCAGCAGGACGTTGCAGTGATGATGATCAGGATGATCATGGATACATCAGGATGATGTATGGTGAGTATCAGGTTGATACTCTGTGGCCGTGGATCAGGTTGTGCAGATGAGCATGTAATTCGTTGCCCTGGGAGATTTGCAGATGGTCTTGCGAGGTTTTTCCTATGGCATGTAATTCGTTGCCCTGGGACATCTGGCAAATGCTCTTTCGAGGTTTTTCTCTGGGAGGACATGTAATTCATTGCCCTGGGAGATCTGCAGATAGTCTTGTGAGGTTTTGCCTATGGCATGTAATTCGTTGCCCTGGGATATCTGGCAGATGCTCTTGCGAGGTTTTGTCCTATGGCATGTAATCCGTTTCCCTGGGAGATCCGATAGGTTGGGCTGTGTGCCCGTAATAAGTCCTGGGATGCTCTTGCGAGGTTTTGCCATGACCACATGTAATTCGTTTCCCTGGGAGATCCTATAGGTAGAGCAGTATGCTCGTAACAGCCTGGGATGCTCTTGCGAGGTTTTGTTGTGAGGTCACATGTAATTCGTTTCCCTGGGAGATCCTATAGGTAGAGCAGTATGCTCGTAACAGCCTGGGATGCTCTTTCGAGGTTTTGTGACGCACGTAAAAGTCCTGAGAATTCCACAGTATGGCCAGTGATGACGAAGACCTACAGGTGGTGGGCCTACATCCAGTATGAAAAAGGACTGGCTCTGTAGAACTTCCTATGACGAGTAGAGACAGAGATTGGATGAGATAGCAGCAGCAGTGACGATGATGATGACGATGCATCGATGACGATGATCCAGAGAAGAAGACTTGTCTAGCAGATCTTTGTCGAGAAATACCTTCCTAGTTAAGAGGGAGTGTTGATGTATATGTAACTTCAGAATGTATTTCATCAGTATATTATATGTATATTTATTGTACCCTTATAAGAGATGTGTTATTCCTCTATAAGGAAGTGTCGTCATGTGGATTGACAAGTGTCGCAAGTGTGTGTACTTGCCGATGGGTTATTAGACCACCTTATGGGGTCGGCCCTAATTAATATATAATATAATGTGGATGTACTAAAGTAGACAAGTCGGCCCCAGTAGGTCACTGGGCAAAAAGTTGAGTATAAATAGAATGTGCATACTTTGTTGATTCCATTTATGAAATAAAACACATTTTCTAAAAACTCGTGTTTTTTAAGAAATCATGTAAACCTTCCAGAAGCTGTGATTTTAAAAAATGGTGGAAGTAAGCTTTTCTTATTTCCGGATGAATGCGCGAACTATAGAATGTCATTATGACGTAGAATGTGCATAATTTGTTGATTCCATTTATGAAATAAAACACATTTTATAAAAACTCGTGTTTTTTACGAAATCATATAAACCTTCTAGAAGCTGTGATTTTAAAAAATGGTGGAAGTAAGCTTTTCTTATTTCCGGATGAATGAGCAAACTATAGAATGTCGTTATGACGTAGAATGTGCATACTTTGTTGATTCCATTTATGAAATAAAACACATTTTCTAAAAACTCGGGTTTTTTAAGAAATCATGTAAAGCTTCTAGAAGCTGTGATTTTAAAAAACGGGGGATGTAAGCTTTTCTTATTTCTGGACGCATGCGCAAAATATAAAAGTCGTTATGACGTAGAATGTGCATACTTTGTAGATTCCATTTATGAAATAAAACACATTTTCTAAAAAGTCGTGTTTTTTAACAAATCCTGTAAACCTTCTAGAAGCTGTGATTTTAAAAAACGAGGAAGTAAGCTTTTCTTATTTCCAACTGCATGCGCAAACTATAGAAAGTCGTTATGACGTAGAATGTGCATACTTTGTTGATTCCATTTATGAAATAAAACACATTTTCTAAAAACTCATGTTTTTAAGAAATCATGTAAACCTTCTAGAAGTTGTGACTTTAAAAACGGGGGAAGTAAGCTTTTCTTATTTCCGGACGCATGCGCAAACTATAGAAAGTCGTTATGAGGTAGAATGTGCATACTTTGTTGATTCCATTTATGAAATAAAACACATTTTCTAAAAACTCGTGTTTTTTAAGAAATCATGTAAACCTTCTAGAAGCTGTGATTTTAAAAATCGGGGGAAGTAAGCTTTTCTTATTTCCGGACGCATGCGCAAATGATAGAAAGTCGTTATGATGTAGAATGTGCATACTTTGTTGATTCCATTTATGAAATAAAACACATTTTCTAAAAACTCATGTTTTTTACGAAATCTTGTAAACCTTCTAGAAGCTGTGATTTTAAAAAACGGGGGAAGTAAGCTTTTCTTATTTCCGGACGCATGCGCAAACTATAGAAAGTCGTTATGACGTAGAATGTGCATACTTTGTTGATTCCATTTATGAAATAAAACACATTTTCTAAAAACTCGTTCTTTTTAAGAAATCATGTAAACCTTCTAGAAGCTGTGATTTTAAAAAATGGGGGAAGTAAGCTTTTCTTATTTTCGGACGCATGCGCAAACTATAGAAAGTCGTTATGACGTAGAATGTGCATACTTTGTAGATTCCATTTATGAAATAAAACACATTTTCTAAAAACTCGTGTTTTTTACGAAATCATGTAAAACTTCTAGAATCTCTGATTTTAAAAAACGGGGGAGGTAAGCTTTTCTTATTTCCGGACGCATGCGCAAGCTATAGCAAGTCGTTATAATGTAGAATGTGCATACTTTGTAGATTCCATTTAAGAAATAAAACATATTTTCTAAAAACTCATGTTTTTTAAGAAATCATGTAAACCTTCTGGAAGCTGTGATTTTAAAAAATAGGGGAAGTAAGCTTTTCTTAGTTCCGGACGCATGCACAAACTATAGAAAGTCGTTATGACGTAGAATGTGCATACTTTGTAGATTCCATTTATGAAATAAAACACATTTTCTAAAAACTCGTGTTTTTTACGAAATCATGTAAACCTTCTAGAAGCTGTGATTTTAAAAAACGGTGGAAGTAAGCTTTTCTTATTTCCGGACGCATGCGCAAACTATAGAAAGCCGTTATGACGTAGAATGTGCATACTTTGTAGATTCCATTTATGAAGTAAAACACATTTTCTAAAAACTTGTGTTTTTTTCGAAATCATGTAAACCTTCTAGAAGATGTGATTTTAAAAAACGGTGGAAGTAAGCTTTTCTTATTTCCGGGCGCATGCGCAAACTATAGAAAGTCATAATGAAGTAGAATGTGCATACTTTGTAGATTCCATTAATGAAATAAAACACATTTTCTAAAAACTCGTGTTTTTTACGAAATCATGTAAAGCTTCTAGAAGCTGTGATTTTAAAAAACGGTGGAAGTAAGCTTTTCTTATTTCCGAACGCATGCGCAAACTATAGAAAGTCGTTATGAAGTAGAATGTGCATACTTTGTTTGTTGATGTATATGTAACTTCGGAATGTATTTCACATATATGTATATTGTATTCCTATAGAGATGGTATTATTCCTCTATAAGGAAGTGTCGTCATTTATATTGTAAGTGTCGTAACTTATACTTGATGGGTTATTAGACCACCTTGTTTGGGGTCGGCCCTATATAAGTCATGTGGGTCAAAGGGTTATTAGACCACCCTATTGGGGGTCGGCCATGTGGGTCAAAGGGTTATTAGACCACCCTATTGGGGGTCGGCCCACTCAGCATTATGTTATGTGGTTAAGTTCGAGCCTACATGAGTTAGGGAAAAAGGCAAGTCAAGTCAAGTATAAATAGAGTGCGGGAGGCACTCTATTTACTCACTCACTTCTCACATATGCTCTTAAGGAGGAGAGGCGCACTTATGGAGGAGGAGGATTGCTGCTAGGTTATGGCTATCTCTATTGGTTGGTTGTATCATTGCTCTATCTATCTCTGAGGAAGTTATTGGGGTTTTTCACCTTTATGGTTTTCCCCAAGTAAATCTTTGTGTCTCTTGTGTGCTTGCATTATTGTCTCCATGATTGATATGCTGTAGATATGTTGTACATGTTGTTCTCTCAGTTAATATCCTAGATCAGATTGAAGTAAATTCTGAAAATTTAACATGGTATCAGAGCTAGCCTGAAAGAAGGCATGATATGGTATGTATGACACTTGTTGCACTTACGATGCTAGGGCTTGATATAGAAAAAACTAGTCATCGTAGCACTTTCGCTATAAATCCGTTTTGGCGAATTTTTCGGATCTGAAATTGTTACAGGCCGAAGCTAAGATCTCCAGGTATGTTGTGTCCAAAGGACAACCTCTAATTCGTTGTACTTTGTGATGTATGATCTGTACAATATAGGGTTTCTGCCTCTTCCAGATCTGAGTCAAAATCAGGTGACCTTGGGAAAAAGGTCATATCTTGGGCCAGGAAGCTCCAAATGAAATTTCGTAAAAAGTGACAGGTAGTACACAGTCCGCACTATCTCAAAAAACGTTTTCAGAGGCCGAAGTCGAACCAGTGACACGTGGCACGCCGTACAAGTTCGCTCTCCTGTATTATCCCATAAACAGGTCACGTTGCGACATTTGGCATAACTCTCTCTCAGAGAGTCCAATTGAGGTCAGACCTGTCAGGATAGAAAGGTAATAGGCCGAGATATCTCAGAAAACTTTTTCAAAGGCTGAAGTTAAAACAGTGACACGTGGCACACCGTACAAGTTCTCTCTCCTGTTTTATCCCAAAACAGGTCACGTTGCGACATTTGGCATATCTCTCTCTCAGAGAATCCAATTGAGGTCAGACCTGTCAGGATGGAAAGATAACAGGTCAGGCTATCTCAGGAAACTTATTCAGACCTTGTGGATCAAAAATTTTGGAGTTACACCAGAAACAATCAGGTACATATTTCTGTCAAAACAGAATTATTTTTTGGTACCTTCATTCATGGCTTCCGGAATTTAGGGCTTTGGAGAAAGTTGGAATTTTTGTAATCGGAGACCACGGCTGGATGCTACTCATCAAATTAGAAATTTAGAGACCAAGATCAGAATTTTTGGTTGGGCAGAAGGCCGGGCTTGATTAGACCCTAGTTCGGGACTTTGATCAGAAAAGTGGAAAATTAGGGCTTCTGTAAAAATGGGAATTTTTTAAATCTGTGACCACGGCTGGAAGCTCCTCAGAAAAATAGAAGCTTAGAGCTTTGGATCAAACATTTTGATGGGGCAAAAGAGTGGGCTTCATCAAACCCCAGTTCAGGGTCACGTCCAGTGAATCTAGAAGTTTCAAAGGCAAAATTGAGGAGTGAAACTTTGCAGTTTTCAAATTCTAAATATACCAACTTGATCAGCTCATCAAGGCACATATTTCTATCCTATCAGAAGTTTGAAATTCAAAGTTTGAATTTTTGGGGTTTCTCTGACAAACCCATATCCAGCTCAAGGTCTAGTTCTTGCAAATCAAGTGGATTGGGTTAATCACTTGCATAAGTGAAGAAGTTCCTGTTTCAGAGGGAGATGAGGCTAAGGCCTTACATAAGAAGATTACAAGTGATCTCGACAGGTATGACTCATCGAGGTATGTTTTGAGATTTGTTCATAATTAAGTTTATGGTATGCTTGTCTTCATATTATCACGGTTAGTACAATCTTGATTTTAGACTTTTCATATCACCTTAATAAAATTATGAATGCATGATAGAAGTCATTCATTTATTAGGAGTATGAAACTTATGTTTGTACTAACACATTGTGATGTTGTATGAGTTTTATGTTGTCTACTAACATGAAAGGTACACCAAGAAGACAAATCATGTTCTAGTTCAAGAACATATGATCATGAGGACAAAGATTCATCCATTGCCATGGATCTCATAGAAGATCCATTCTCGAGGTATGTATAACTTAGTTTTATAATGGTTAACTTATGAGACATGCAGGTTACTAGCACAAGTCACTAAAGAGAACCAGAAGACATTATGCGGGTATGTTAGACATAAATAGCTAGCATGCTAATCCAGGTATGTTTTTCCTATATCAAGCTAAAATCCTACCTTGTGTTAGGATCTTATACTGTTGTTGATAATAATTATTCATGAAGTCATAGGTTTGAATATTCATGGTTGGATGTATATTATTATAATTGATGATATGACTAACCAGAAGAATCATGAAAGTATAGGCTTGAATAATCACAGGTTTTATGCATTTTATATCTCTTATCTTGATTGATGATTCAACTAACCTGAAGAGTCATAGGCTTGAGTAATTACAGGTTTAGACATGTTATGTTTCTTATGATTTGACTAACCATAAGAATCCTTGAATGCCCATGCTTATTATTTCTGTTTGAAATGATCATGACTATACATGCTTGAGATTATTGTGTTTTAATAGTATACTAATGAATGTATGATTTTATATGAGATCACAAAGATAACACATTCATGATACTAATAAGCATGCATAGGGACCAAGGATGAATATGAGTTCAAGAACAGGTAATTCAAGAAGCAAAGATCAAGAGGGAGCACACTCCAGTTGCTCCTGCCAGAAAGCAAAGGAGCACACTATAGTTGTTCCTGCAAGAAAGCAAAGGAGCACACTTCAGTAGTTTCTGCAAGGATGCAGATATTCAGAGGGAGTTGATCATCTCTCTACATTTCACAACAGAAAGGTGTAGAAGAAGCTACCTCAGATTAGGACTCCAGCAGCTCCTGCAAGGAAGCAAAGACTCAGAGGGAGTCCACCCAACGAACAAACAAAGATAAGTATTTGAATTGTCATTTCTTAAATAATACTGTTCAATAATGTATATACTGATGTTCCTAGAATTAGGTTGTGTATTATGCATATTAGAATAATTGCATTGATGAACAGTATACTACTAATATGCATGGGTAAGTATCCTATGGCACTGTACAACATTCCATTGCTACTTATCTAGAATGAAACCTCTTTGCTGACATGTTAGGAGTTGTGCACACTCTTAACAATGTTCTGGTAGAGATTGGAAGGCATCTAGAAAGTTACGGGATATGGATAAATGTTGTATTGAAGCATTGGCTAAGATAATTGCATGACTGTATGGCATATTTCTTTATGTGTAAGAATTTGTTCTGAAAACTATAAGATGTTTTCTAATCATGCAATTTAACTTGTTGTGTAGGAAAGATCATATGCCATCTCCTACAAAAGGACTACAACATTTGTTCCAGCAAGAAAGATATCTATTGAAGATATTGAAGTTCCCAGGATCTGGGATGAAGAAATGGAATGCCATGATCCGTAGATCATGAAGAAGATGTTTGGGATGCAGTCCCAAGACCTGACATGGAGTCATATGTATGCAGATTGAAGAAAGCCTTGTATGGCTTGAAGCAAGCTCCCAGAACTTGGTATGGTGAAGATAGATTGATTGCCGACACGCAGCGGAAGCTTACTACCGAGTTCGAGATGAAGAACTTGGGGATGATGCACTATTTGTTTTTGGCATGGATGTGTGGCAAAGTGCAGATAGAATCTTCCTTGGACAAGGGAAGTATGCAGTAGAGATCCCAAAGAGGTTCGGGATGATGGATTGCAAGGCCATGGCCACACCTATGGCATCGAATCTGAAGCTTCTATGTGATGCTTCATCTGAGTCAGTTGATGTCTCTATGTATCGTCAGATGATTGGGTCCTTGATGTACCTGACGAACACGAGACCAGACATTTGCTTTGCTGTGAACACATTGAGCCAGTTCCTGACGGATCCGAGAAGTGTTCACCTGGTTACTGTAAAGCATGTTCTGAGGTACCTGAAGGGTACAGTGGATTATGGGCTCAGGTATGAGGTGAATCAAAAGTTTAACCTGGAAGGTTATGTTGATTCAGATTGGGCTGGAAGTGCTGCAGACAGGAAGAGCACATCTGGGTGCTGCTTCAGTATGGGATCAGGTGTGATCTCTTGGTTTAGCAGGAAGCAGTCCTGCGTAGCACTGAGTACAGCTGAGGCAGAGTATGTTGCAGCCTGTTCAGTTAGTTGCGAGGAAGTATGGCTACGGAAGCTACTGTCTGAGTTATTTGATCTCCCGTTGGAGGCTACTGGTATCTTCTGTGATAACCAGAGTTGTGTGAAGCTATGCGAGAACCCAGTGTTTCATGACAGGTCGAAACACATAGAGATCAAATATCACTATATCAGGGATATGGTGCAGAGAGGAGCTGTGAAGCTCCTGTATGTTGCGACGGACGAGCAGATTGTAGATGTGCTGACGAAGCCACTAGCCAGGGTGAAGTTCGAGTACTTCAGAGAGAGGCTTGGCGTGCTTCAGATCAAGGATACTTCGAGGAAGAAGTGATGGACACATTTGCTGAAGCCATTCCAAGCATGTTGGAAGGAGGATCCTTCACATGGCTGTGGATGTAAGCGCTGGATGATGAGCATCAGGATGATGTTCTGGTTTCTGCTTGGATATGATCAGTTGGATCATTTTATGTATGTATGTATGCATCATGTTGGATGCTTGGACCATGTATCTGTATATGTATCAGGTGGATACATTGTATGATCAGGTGGATCATGTATGGTGATATGTATCATGTATTTGTATTTGTATCAGGTGGATACATTGATGATCAGGAGGATCATGTATGATGATATGTATCAGGTAGATACTTGGTATGCATCAGGTAGATGCATTGATGATCAGGAGGATCATGTATGATGATATGTATCATGTATTTGTATCAGGTGGATACATTGGTGATCAGGAGGATCATGTATGATACTTGGTATGCATCAGGTAGATGCATTGATGATCAGGAGGATCATGTATGATGATATGTATCATGTATTTGTATCGGGTGGATACATTGATGATCAGGAGGATCATGTATGATACTTGGTATGCATCAGGTAGATGCATTGATGATCAGGTGGATCATGCAGCAGGATGTTGCAGTGATGATCAGGATGATCATAGATGAAGAGCTTCAGGATGTTTCTCCAGATGACATGCAGCAGGACGTTGCAGTGATGATGATCAGGATGATCATGGATACATCAGGATGATGTATGGTGAGTATCAGGTTGATACTCTATGGCCGTGGATCAGGTTGTGCAGATGAGCATGTAATTCGTTGCCCTGGGAGATTTGCAGATGGTCTTTCGAGGTTTTGCCTATGGCATGTAATTCGGTGCCCTGGGACATCTGGCAAATGCTCTTTCGAGGTTTTGCTCTGGGAGGACATGTAATTCGTTGCCCTGGGAGATCTGCAGATAGTCTTTCGAGGTTTTGCCTATGGCATATAATAGCGCCCTGGGATATCTGGCAGATGCTCTTGCGAGGTTTTGTCCTATGGCATGTAATTCGTTTCCCTGGGAGATCCGATAGGTTGGGCTGTGTGCCCCTAATCAGTCCTGGGATGCTCTTGCGAGGTTTTGCCATGACCACATGTAATTCGTTGCCCTGGGAGATTTCAGGTCGGAGTTGTGTACCCGTAACATCCTGAGATGCTCTTGCGAGGTTTTGTGGTGGACCACATGTAATTTGTGCCCTGGGAGATTTCAGGTCGGAGTTGTGTACCCGTAACATCCTGAGATGCTCTTGCGAGGTTTTGTGGTGGGGTCACATGTAATAGCGCCCTGGGAGATCCTACAGGTCGGAGTTGTGTACCCGTAACATCCTGGGATGCTCTTTCGAGGTTTTGTGACGCACGTAATAAGTCCTGAGGATTCCACAGTATGGCCAGTGATGACGAAGACCTGCAGGTGGTGGGCCTACATCCAGTATGAAAAAGGACTGGCTCTGTAGAACTTCCTATGACGAGTAGATTCAGAGATTGATTGAGATAGCAGCAGCAGTGACGATGATGATGACTCGATGACGATTATCTAGTGACGATGATCCAGAGAAGATGACTTGTGCTAGAAGAACTGTGCTGAGAAATACCTTCCTAGTTAAGAGGGAGTGTTGATGTATATGTAACTTCGGAATGTATTTCACATATATGTATATTGTATTCCTATAGAGATGGTATTATTCCTCTATAAGGAAGTGTCGTCATTTATATTGTAAGTGTCGTAACTTATACTTGATGGGTTATTAGACCACCTTGTTTGGGGTCGGCCCTATATAAGTCATGTGGGTCAAAGGGTTATTAGACCACCCTATTGGGGGTCGGCCATGTGGGTCAAAGGGTTATTAGACCACCCTATTGGGGGTCGGCCGACTCAGCATTATGTTATGTGGTTAAGTTCGAGCCTACATGAGTTAGGGAAAAAGGCAAGTCAAGTCAAGTATAAATAGAGTGCGGGAGGCACTCTATTTACTCACTCACTTCTCACATATGCTCTTAAGGAGGAGAGGCGCACTTATGGAGGAGGAGGATTGCTGCTAGGTTATGGCTATCTCTATTGGTTGGTTGTATCATTGCTCTATCTATCTCTGAGGAATTTATTGGGGTTTTTCACCTTTATGGTTTTCCCCAAGTAAATCTTTGTGTCTCTTGTGTGCTTGCATTATTGTCTCCATGATTGATATGCTGTGGATATGCTGTACATGTTGTTCTCTCAGTTAATATCCTAGATCAGATTGAAGTAAATTCTGAAAATTTAACATTGTTGATTCTATTTATGAAATAAAACACATTTTCTAAAAACTCGTGTTTTTTACGAAATCATGTAAACCTTCTAGAACCTGTGATTTTGAAAAACATGGGAGGTAAGCTTTTCTTATTTCCGGACGCAAGCGCAAACTATAGAAAGTCGTTATGACGTAGAATGTGCATACTTTTTAAATTCCAATTATGAAATAAAACACATTTTCTAAAAACTCGTGTTTTTTAAGAAATCATGTAAACCTTCTAGAAGCTGTGATTTTTAAAAACAGGGGAACTAAGCCTTTCTTATTTCCGAACGCATGCGCAAACTATAGAAAGTCGTTATGATGTAGAATGTGCATACTTTGTTGATTCCATTTATGAAATAAAACACATTTTCTAAAAACTCGTGTTTTTTAAGAAATCATGTAAAACTTCTAGAATGTGCGATTTTAAAAAACGGTGGAAGTAAGCTTTTCTTATTTCCGGACGCATGCGCAAACTATAGAAAGCCGTTATGAAGTAGAATGTAGATACTTTGTAGTTTCCATTTATGAAATAAAACACATTTTCTAAAAAATCGTGTTTTTTACGAAATCATGTAAAGCTTCTAGAAGCTGTGATTTTAAAAAACGGTGGAAGTAAGCTTTTCTTATTTCCAGACGCATGCGCAAACTATAGAAAGTCGTTATGACGTAGAATGTGCATACTTTGTAGATTCCATTTATGAAATAAAACACATTTTCTAAAAACTCGTGTTTTTTAGGAAATCATGTAAAGCTTCTGGAAGCTGTGATTTTAAAAAACGGTGGAATTAAGCTTTTCTTATTTCCAGACGCATGCGCAAACTATAGAAAGTCATTATGACATAGAATGTGCATACTTTGTTGATTCTATTTATGAAATAAAACACATTTTCTAAAAACTCATGTTTTTTACGAAATCATGTAAAGCTTCTAGAAGCTGTGATTTTAAAAAACGGGGGAGGTAAGCTTTTCTTATTTACGGACGGATGCGCAAACTATAGAAAGTCGTTATGACGTAGAATGTGCATACTTTGTTGATTCCATTTATGAAATAAAACACATTTTCTAAAAACTCATGTTTTTTACGAAATCATGTAAACTTTCTAGAAGCTATGATTTTAAAAAACGGTGGAAGTAAGCTTTTCTTATTTCCGGATGCATGCGCAAATTATAGAAAGTCGTTATGACGTAGAATGTACATACTTTGTAGATTCCATTTATGAAATAAAACACATTTTCTAAAAACTCTTGTTTTTTACGAAATCATGTAAACCTTCTAGAAGCTGTGATTTTAAAAAACGGTGGAAGTAAGCTTTTCTTATTTCTGGACGCATGCGCAAACTATAGAAAGTCATTATGACGTAGAATGTGCATACTTTGTAGATTCCATTTATGAAATAAAACACATTTTCTAAAAACTCGTGTTTTTTACGAAATCATGTAAAGCTTCTAGAAGCTGTGATTTTAAAAAACGGTGGAAGTAAGCTTTTCTTATTTCCAGACGCATGCGCAAAATATAGAAAGTCGTTATGACGTAGAATTTGCATACTTTGTTGATTCTATTTATGAAATAAAACACATTTTCTAAAAACTCGTGTTTTTTACGAAATAATGTAAACCTTCTAGAAACTGTGATTTTAATAAACGGGGGAGGTAAGCTTTTCTTATTTCCGGACGCATGCGCAAACTATAGAAAGTCGTTATGACGTAGAATGTATATACATTGTAGATTCCATTTATGAAATAAAACACATTTTCTAAAAACTCGTGTTTTTTACGAAATCATGTAAAGCTTCTGGAAGCTGTGATTTTAAAAAACGGTGGAAGTAAGCTTTTCTTAACTCCAGACGCATGCGCAAACTATAGA
This sequence comes from Larix kaempferi, assembly GCA_027924585.1. Classification (NCBI taxonomy): domain Eukaryota; kingdom Viridiplantae; phylum Streptophyta; class Pinopsida; order Pinales; family Pinaceae; genus Larix; species Larix kaempferi. The sequence continues at coordinate 9,770,502 of BSBM01000226.1, read as the reverse complement.
AAGTCGTTATGACGTAGAATGTGCATACTTTGTAGATTCTATTTATGAAATAAAACACATTTTCTAAAAACTCATGTTTTTTACGAAATCATGTAAAGCTTCTAGAAGCTGTGATTTTAAAAAACGGTGGAAGTAAGCTTTTCTTATTTTCGGACGCATGCGCAAACTATAGAATGTCGTTATGACATAGAATGTGCATACTTTGTACATTCCATTGATGAAATAAAACACATTTTCTAAAAACTCGTGTTTTTTACGAAATCATGTAAAGCTTCTGGAAGCTGTGATTTTAAAAAACGGTGGACGTAAGCTTTTCTTATCTCCGGACGCATGCACAAACTATAGAAAGTCGTTATGACGTAGAATGTGCATACTTTGTAGATTCTATTTATTAAATAAAACACATTTTCTAAAAACTCGTGTTTTTTACGAAATCATGTAAAGCTTCTAGAAGCTGTGATTTTAAAAAACAGTGGAAGTAAGATTTTCTTATTTCCGGACGCATGCGCAAACTATAGAATGTCGTTATGACGTAGAATGTGCATACTTTGTACATTCCATTGATGAAATAAAACACATTTTCTTAAAACTCGTGTTTTTTACGAAATCATGTAAAGCTTCTGGAAGCTGTGATTTTAAAAAACGGTGGAAGTAAGCTTTTCTTATCTCCGGACGCATGTGCAAACTATAGAAAGTCGTTATGACGTAGAATGTGCATACTTTGTAGATTCTATTTATGAAATAAAACACATTTTCTAAAAACTCGTGTTTTTTACGAAATCATGTAAAGCTTCTACAAGCTGTGATTTTAAAAAACGGTGGAAGTAAGCTTTTCTTATTTCCGGACGCATGCGCAAACTATAGAATGTCGTTATGACGTAGAATGTGCATACTTTGTACATTCCATTGATGAAATAAAACACATTTTCTAAAAACTCGTGTTTTTTACGAAATCATGTAAAGCTTCTAGAAGCTGTGATTTTAAAAAACGGTGGAAGTAAGCTTTTCTTATTTCCAGACGCATGCACAAACTATAGAAAGTCGTTATGACGAGGAATGTGCATACTTTGTTGATTCTTTTTATGAAATAAAACACATTTTCTAAAAACTCATGTTTTTTACGAAATCATGTAAAGCTTCTAGAAGCTGTGATTTTAAAAAACGGGGGAGGTAAGCTTTTCTTATTTACGGACGGATGCGCAAACTATAGAAAGTCGTTATGACGTAGAATGTGCATACTTTGTTGATTCCATTTATGAAATAAAACACATTTTTTAAAAACTGTTGTTTTTTACGAAATCATGTAAACTTTCTAGAAGCTGTGATTTTAAAAAACGGTGGAAGTAAGCTTTTCTTATTTATGGATGTATGCGCAAACTATAGAAAGTCGTTATGACGTAGAATGTACATACTTTGTTGATTCCATTTATGAAATAAAACACATTTTCTAAAAACTCGTGTTTTTTAAGAAATCATGTAAACCTTCTAGAAGCTGTGATTTTAAAAAACGGGGGAAGTAAGCTTTTCTTATTTCCAAATGCATGCGCAAACTATAGAAAGTCGTTATGATGTAGAATGTGCATACTTTGTTGATTCCATTTATGAAATAAAACACATTTTCTAAAAACTCCTGTTTTTTAAGAAATCATGTAAACCTTCTAGAAGCTGTGATTTTAAAAAACGGGGGAAGTAATCTTTTCTTATTTCCAGACGCGTGCGCAAACTATAGAAAGTCGTTATGACGTAGAATGTGCATACTTTGTAGATTCCATTTATGAAATAAAACACATTTTCTAAAAAATCGTGTTTTTTACGAAATCATGTAAACCTTCTAGAAGCTGTGATTTTAAAAAACGGTGGAAGTAAGCTTTTCTTATTTCCGGACGCATGTGCAAACTATAGAAATTCGTTATGACGTAGAATGTGCATACTTTCTAGATTCTATTTATGAAATAAAACAGATTTTCTAAAAACTCATGTTTTTTACGAAATCATGTAAACCTTCTAGAAGCTGTGATTTTAAAAAATGGTGGAAGTAAGCTTTTCTTATTTCCGGACGCATGCGCAAACTATAGAAAGTCGTTATGATGTATAATGTGCATACTTTGTAGATTCCATTTATGACATAAAACACAATTTCTAAAAACTCGTGTTTTTTACGAAATCATGTAAAGCTTCTAGAAGCTGTGATTTTAAAAAATGGTGGAAGTAAGCTTTTCTTATTTCCGGACGCATGCGAAAACTATAGAAAGTCATTATGACGTAGGATGTGCATACTTTGTAGATTCCATTTATGAAATAAAACACATTTTCTAAAAACTCATGTTTTTTACGAAATCATGTAAAGCATCTAGAAGCTGTGATTTTAAAAAACGGTGGAAGTAAGATTTTCTTATTTCCAGACACATGCGCAAATTATAGAAAGTCGTTATGACGTAGAATGTGCATACTTTGTTGATTCTATTTATGAAACAAAACACATTTTCTAAAACCTCGTGTTTTTTACGAAATAATGTAAACCTTCTAGAAACTGTGATTTTAATAAACGGGGGAGGTAAGCTTTTCTTATTTCCGGACGCATGCGCAAACTATAGAAAGTCGTTATGACGTAGAATCTGGATACTTTGTTGATTCCATTTATGAAATAAAACACATTTTCTAAAAACTCGTGTTTTTTAAGAAATCATGTAAACCTTCTAGAAGCTGTGATTTTAAAAAAACGGGGGAAATAAGCTTTTCTTATTTCCAAACGCGTGCGAAAACTATAGAAAGTCGTTATGACGTAGAATGTGCATACTTTGTTGATTCCATTTATGAAATAAAACACATTTTCTAAAAACTCGTGTTTTTTACGAAATCATGTAAACCTTCTAGAACCTGTGATTTTGAAAAACAGGGGAGGTAAGCTTTTCTTATTTCCGGACGCAAGCGCAAACTATAGAAAGTCGTTATGACGTAGAATGTGCATACTTTTTAAATTCCAATTATGAAATAAAACACATTTTCTAAAAACTCGTGTTTTTTAAGAAATCATGTAAACCTTCTAGAAGCTGTGATTTTTAAAAACAGGGGAACTAAGCCTTTCTTATTTCCGAACGCATGCGCAAACTATAGAAAGTCGTTATGATGTAGAATGTGCATACTTTGTTGATTCCATTTATGAAATAAAACACATTTTCTAAAAACTCATGTTTTTTAAGAAATCATGTAAAACTTCTAGAATGTGCGATTTTAAAAAACGGTGGAAGTAAGCTTTTCTTATTTCCGGACGCATGCGCAAACTATAGAAAGCCGTTATGAAGTAGAATGTAGATACTTTGTAGTTTCCATTTATGAAATAAAACACATTTTCTAAAAACTCGTGTTTTTTACGAAATCATGTAAAGCTTCTAGAAGCTGTGATTTTAAAAAACGGTGGAAGTAAGCTTTTCTTTTTTCCAGACGCATGCGCAAACTATAGAAAGTCGTTATGACGTAGAATGTGCATACTTTGTAGATTCCATTTATGAAATAAAACACATTTTCTAAAAACTCGTGTTTTTTAGGAAATCATGTAAAGCTTCTGGAAGCTGTGATTTTAAAAAACGGTGGAATTAAGCTTTTCTTATTTCCAGACGCATGCGCAAACTATAGAAAGTCATTATGACGTAGAATGTGCATACTTTGTTGATTCTATTTATGAAATAAAACACATTTTCTAAAAACTCATGTTTTTTACGAAATCATGTAAAGCTTCTAGAAGCTGTGATTTTAAAAAACGGGGGAGGTAAGCTTTTCTTATTTACGGACGGATGCGCAAACTATAGAAAGTCGTTATGACGTAGAATGTGCATACTTTGTTGATTCCATTTATGAAATAAAACACATTTTCTAAAAACTCATGTTTTTTACGAAATCATGTAAACTTTCTAGAAGCTATGATTTTAAAAAACGGTGGAAGTAAGCTTTTCTTATTTCCGGATGCATGCGCAAATTATAGAAAGTCGTTATGACGTAGAATGTACATACTTTGTAGATTCCATTTATGAAATAAAACACATTTTCTAAAAACTCTTGTTTTTTACGAAATCATGTAAACCTTCTAGAAGCTGTGATTTTAAAAAACGGTGGAAGTAAGCTTTTCTTATTTCTGGACGCATGCGCAAACTATAGAAAGTCATTATGACGTAGAATGTGCATACTTTGTAGATTCCATTTATGAAATAAAACACATTTTCTAAAAACTCGTGTTTTTTACGAAATCATGTAAAGCTTCTAGAAGCTGTGATTTTAAAAAACGGTGGAAGTAAGCTTTTCTTATTTCCAGACGCATGCGCAAAATATAGAAAGTCGTTATGACGTAGAATTTGCATACTTTGTTGATTCTATTTATGAAATAAAACACATTTTCTAAAAACTCGTGTTTTTTACGAAATAATGTAAACCTTCTAGAAACTGTGATTTTAATAAACGGGGGAGGTAAGCTTTTCTTATTTCCGGACGCATGCGCAAACTATAGAAAGTCGTTATGACGTAGAATGTATATACATTGTAGATTCCATTTATGAAATAAAACACATTTTCTAAAAACTCGTGTTTTTTACGAAATCATGTAAAGCTTCTGGAAGCTGTGATTTTAAAAAACGGTGGAAGTAAGCTTTTCTTAACTCCAGACGCATGCGCAAACTATAGAAAGTCGTTATGACGTAGAATGTGCATACTTTGTAGATTCTATTTATGAAATAAAACACATTTTCTAAAAACTCATGTTTTTTACGAAATCATGTAAAGCCTCTAGAAGCTGTGATTTTAAAAAACGGTGGAAGTAAGCTTTTCTTATTTTCGGACGCATGCGCAAACTATAGAATGTCGTTATGTCATAGAATGTGCATACTTTGTACATTCCATTGATGAAATAAAACACATTTTCTAAAAACTCGTGTTTTTTACGAAATCATGTAAAGCTTCTGGAAGCTGTGATTTTAAAAAACGGTGGACGTAAGCTTTTCTTAACTCCAGACGCATGCGCAAACTATAGAAAGTCGTTATGACGTAGAATGTGCATACTTTGTAGATTCTATTTATGAAATAAAACACATTTTCTAAAAACTCATGTTTTTTACGAAATCATGTAAAGCCTCTAGAAGCTGTGATTTTAAAAAACGGTGGAAGTAAGATTTTCTTATTTCCGGACGCATGCGCAAACTATAGAATGTCGTTATGACGTAGAATGTGCATACTTTGTACATTCCATTGATGAAATAAAACACATTTTCTTAAAACTCGTGTTTTTTACGAAATCATGTAAAGCTTCTGGAAGCTGTGATTTTAAAAAACGGTGGAAGTAAGCTTTTCTTATCTCCGGACGCATGTGCAAACTATAGAAAGTCGTTATGACGTAGAATGTGCATACTTTGTAGATTCTATTTATGAAATAAAACACATTTTCTAAAAACTCGTGTTTTTTACGAAATCATGTAAAGCTTCTACAAGCTGTGATTTTAAAAAACGGTGGAAGTAAGCTTTTCTTATTTCCGGACGCATGCGCAAACTATAGAATGTCGTTATGACGTAGAATGTGCATACTTTGTACATTCCATTGATGAAATAAAACACATTTTCTAAAAACTCGTGTTTTTTACGAAATCATGTAAAGCTTCTAGAAGCTGTGATTTTAAAAAACGGTGGAAGTAAGCTTTTCTTATTTCCAGACGCATGCACAAACTATAGAAAGTCGTTATGACGAGGAATGTGCATACTTTGTTGATTCTTTTTATGAAATAAAACACATTTTCTAAAAACTCATGTTTTTTACGAAATCATGTAAAGCTTCTAGAAGCTGTGATTTTAAAAAACGGGGGAGGTAAGCTTTTCTTATTTACGGACGGATGCGCAAACTATAGAAAGTCGTTATGACGTAGAATGTGCATACTTTGTTGATTCCATTTATGAAATAAAACACATTTTCTAAAAACTCTTGTTTTTTACGAAATCATGTAAACTTTCTAGAAGCTGTGATTTTAAAAAACGGTGGAAGTAAGCTTTTCTTATTTACGGATGTATGCGCAAACTATAGAAAGTCGTTATGACGTAGAATGTACATACTTTGTTGATTCCATTTATGAAATAAAACACATTTGCTAAAAACTCGTGTTTTTTAAGAAATCATGTAAACCTTCTAGAATCTGTGATTTTAAAAAACGGGGGAAGTAAGCTTTTCTTATTTCCAAATGCATGTGCAAACTATAGAAAGTCGTTATGATGTAGAATGTGCATACTTTGTTGATTCCATTTATGAAATAAAACACATTTTCTAAAAACTCCTGTTTTTTAAGAAATCATGTAAACCTTCTAGAAGCTGTGATTTTAAAAAACGGGGGAAGTAATCTTTTCTTATTTCCAGACGCGTGCGCAAACTATAGAAAGTCGTTATGACGTAGAATGTGCATACTTTGTAGATTCCATTTATGAAATAAAACACATTTTCTAAAAAATCGTGTTTTTTACGAAATCATGTAAACCTTCTAGAAGCTGTGATTTTAAAAAACGGTGGAAGTAAGCTTTTCTTATTTCCGGACGCATGTGCAAACTATAGAACTTCGTTATGACGTAGAATGTGCATACTTTCTAGATTCTATTTATGAAATAAAACACATTTTCTAAAAACTCTTGTTTTTTACGAAATCATGTAAACCTTCTAGAAGCTGTGATTTTAAAAAACGGTGGAAGTAAGCTTTTCTTATTTCTGGACGCATGCGCAAACTATAGAAAGTCATTATGACGTAGAATGTGCATACTTTGTAGATTCCATTTATGAAATAAAACACATTTTCTAAAAACTCGTGTTTTTTACGAAATCATGTAAAGCTTCTAGAAGCTGTGATTTTAAAAAACGGTGGAAGTAAGCTTTTCTTATTTCCAGACGCATGCGCAAAATATAGAAAGTCGTTATGACGTAGAATTTGCATACTTTGTTGATTCTATTTATGAAATAAAACACATTTTCTAAAAACTCGTGTTTTTTACGAAATAATGTAAACCTTCTAGAAACTGTGATTTTAATAAACGGAGGAGGTAAGCTTTTCTTATTTCCGGACGCATGCGCAAACTATAGAAAGTCGTTATGACGTAGAATGTATATACATTGTAGATTCCATTTATGAAATAAAACACATTTTCTAAAAACTCGTGTTTTTTACGAAATCATGTAAAGCTTCTGGAAGCTGTGATTTTAAAAAACGGTGGAAGTAAGCTTTTCTTAACTCCAGACGCATGCGCAAACTATAGAAAGTCGTTATGACGTAGAATGTGCATACTTTGTAGATTCTATTTATGAAATAAAACACATTTTCTAAAAACTCATGTTTTTTACGAAATCATGTAAAGCCTCTAGAAGCTGTGATTTTAAAAAACGGTGGAAGTAAGCTTTTCTTATTTTCGGACGCATGCGCAAACTATAGAATGTCGTTATGACATAGAATGTGCATACTTTGTACATTCCATTGATGAAATAAAACACATTTTCTAAAAACTCGTGTTTTTTACGAAATCATGTAAAGCTTCTGGAAGCTGTGATTTTAAAAAACGGTGGACGTAAGCTTTTCTTATCTCCGGACGCATGCACAAACTATAGAAAGTCGTTATGACGTAGAATGTGCATACTTTGTAGATTCTATTTATTAAATAAAACACATTTTCTAAAAACTCGTGTTTTTTACGAAATCATGTAAAGCTTCTAGAAGCTGTGATTTTAAAAAACGGTGGAAGTAAGATTTTCTTATTTCCGGACGCATGCGCAAACTATAGAATGTCGTTATGACGTAGAATGTGCATACTTTGTACATTCCATTGATGAAATAAAACACATTTTCTTAAAACTCGTGTTTTTTACGAAATCATGTAAAGCTTCTGGAAGCTGTGATTTTAAAAAACGGTGGAAGTAAGCTTTTCTTATCTCCGGACGCATGTGCAAACTATAGAAAGTCGTTATGACGTAGAATGTGCATACTTTGTAGATTCTATTTATGAAATAAAACACATTTTCTAAAAACTCGTGTTTTTTACGAAATAATGTAAAGCTTCTACAAGCTGTGATTTTAAAAAACGGTGGAAGTAAGCTTTTCTTATTTCCGGACGCATGCGCAAACTATAGAATGTCGTTATGACGTAGAATGTGCATACTTTGTACATTCCATTGATGAAATAAAACACATTTTCTAAAAACTCGTGTTTTTTACGAAATCATGTAAAGCTTCTAGAAGCTGTGATTTTAAAAAACGGTGGAAGTAAGCTTTTCTTATTTCCAGACGCATGCACAAACTATAGAAAGTCGTTATGACGAGGAATGTGCATACTTTGTTGATTCTTTTTATGAAATAAAACACATTTTCTAAAAACTCATGTTTTTTACGAAATCATGTAAAGCTTCTAGAAGCTGTGATTTTAAAAAACGGGGGAGGTAAGCTTTTCTTATTTACGGACGAATGCGCAAACTATAGAAAGTCGTTATGACGTAGAATGTGCATACTTTGTTGATTCCATTTATGAAATAAAACACATTTTCTAAAAACTCTTGTTTTTTACGAAATCATGTAAACTTTCTAGAAGCTGTGATTTTAAAAAACGGTGGAAGTAAGCTTTTCTTATTTACGGATGTATGCGCAAACTATAGAAAGTCGTTATGACGTAGAATGTACATACTTTGTTGATTCCATTTATGAAATAAAACACATTTTCTAAAAACTCGTGTTTTTTAAGAAATCATGTAAACCTTCTAGAATCTGTGATTTTAAAAAACGGGGGAAGTAAGCTTTTCTTATTTCCAAATGCATGCGCAAACTATAGAAAGTCGTTATGATGTAGAATGTGCATACTTTGTTGATTCAATTTATGAAATAAAACACATTTTCTAAAAACTCCTGTTTTTTAAGAAATCATGTAAACCTTCTAGAAGCTGTGATTTTAAAAAACGGGGGAAGTAATCTTTTCTTATTTCCAGACGCGTGCGCAAACTATAGAAAGTCGTTATGACGTAGAATGTGCATACTTTGTAGATTCCATTTATGAAATAAAACACATTTTCTAAAAAATCGTGTTTTTTACGAAATCATGTAAACCTTCTAGAAGCTGTGATTTTAAAAAACGGTGGAAGTAAGCTTTTCTTATTTCCGGACGCATGTGCAAACTATAGAACTTCGTTATGACGTAGAATGTGCATACTTTCTAGATTCTATTTATGAAATAAAACACATTTTCTAAAAACTCATGTTTTTTACGAAATCATGTAAACCTTCTAGAAGCTGTGATTTTAAAAAATGGTGGAAGTAAGCTTTTCTTATTTCCGGACGCATGCGAAAACTATAGAAAGTCATTATGACGTAGGATGTGCATACTTTGTAGATTCCATTTATGAAATAAAACACATTTTCTAAAAACTCATGTTTTTTACGAAATCATGTAAAGCTTCTAGAAGCTGTGATTTTAAAAAACGGTGGAAGTAAGATTTTCTTATTTCCAGACACATGCGCAAACTATAGAAAGTCGTTATGACGTAGAATGTGCATACTTTGTTGATTCTATTTATGAAACAAAACACATTTTCTAAAAACTCGTGTTTTTTACGAAATAATGTAAACCTTCTAGAAACTGTGATTTTAATAAACGGGGGAGGTAAGCTTTTCTTATTTCCGGACGCATGCGCAAACTATAGAAAGTCGTTATGACGTAGAATGTGGATACTTTGTTGATTCCATTTATGAAATAAAACACATTTTCTAAAAACTCGTGTTTTTTAAGAAATCATGTAAACCTTCTAGAAGCTGTGATTTTAAAAAAACGGGGGAAATAAGCTTTTCTTATTTCCAAACGCGTGCGCAAACTATAGAAAGTCGTTATGACGTAGAATGTGCATACTTTGTTGATTCCATTTATGAAATAAAACACATTTTCTAAAAACTCGTGTTTTTTACGAAATCATGTAAACCTTCTAGAACCTGTGATTTTGAAAAACAGGGGAGGTAAGGTTTTCTTATTTCCGGACGCAAGCGCAAACTATAGAAAGTCGTTATGACGTAGAATGTGCATACTTTTTAAATTCCAATTATGAAATAAAACACATTTTCTAAAAACTCGTGTTTTTTAAGAAATCATGTAAACCTTCTAGAAGCTGTGATTTTTAAAAACAGGGGAACTAAGCCTTTCTTATTTCCGAACGCATGCGCAAACTATAGAAAGTCGTTATGATGTAGAATGTGCATACTTTGTTGATTCCATTTATGAAATAAAACACATTTTCTAAAAACTCGTGTTTTTTAAGAAATCATGTAAAACTTCTAGAATGTGCGATTTTAAAAAACGGTGGAAGTAAGCTTTTCTTATTTCCGGACGCATGCGCAAACTATAGAAAGCCGTTATGAAGTAGAATGTAGATACTTTGTAGTTTCCATTTATGAAATAAAACACATTTTCTAAAAACTCGTGTTTTTTACGAAATCATGTAAAGCTTCTAGAAGCTGTGATTTTAAAAAACGGTGGAAGTAAGCTTTTCTTTTTTCCAGACGCATGCGCAAACTATAGAAAGTCGTTATGATGTAGAATGTGCATACTTTGTAGATTCCATTTATGAAATAAAACACATTTTCTAAAAACTCGTGTTTTTTAGGAAATCATGTAAAGCTTCTGGAAGCTGTGATTTTAAAAAACGGTGGAAGTAAGCTTTTCTTATTTCCAGACGCATTTGCAAACTATAGAAAGTCGTTATGACGTAGAATGTGCATACTTTGTTGATTCTATTTATGAAATAAAACACATTTTCTAAAAACTCATGTTTTTTACGAAATCATGTAAAGCTTCTAGAAGCTGTGATTTTAAAAAACGGGGGAGGTAAGCTTTTCTTATTTACGGACGGATGCGCAAACTATAGAAAGTCGTTATGACGTAGAATGTGCATACTTTGTTGATTCCATTTATGAAATAAAACACATTTTCTAAAAACTCATGTTTTTTACGATATCATGTAAACTTTCTAGAAGCTATGATTTTAAAAAACGGTGGAAGTAAGCTTTTCTTATTTCCGGATGCATGCGCAAATTATAGAAAGTCGTTATGTCGTAGAATGTACATACTTTGTAGATTCCATTTATGAAATAAAACACATTTTCTAAAAACTCTTGTTTTTTACGAAATCATGTAAACCTTCTAGAAGCTGTGATTTTAAAAAACGGTGGAAGTAAGCTTTTCTTATTTCTGGACGCATGCGCAAACTATAGAAAGTCATTATGATGTAGAATGTGCATACTTTGTAGATTCCATTTATGAAATAAAACACATTTTCTAAAAACTCGTGTTTTTTACGAAATCATGTAAAGCTTCTAGAAGCTGTGATTTTAAAAAACGGTGGAAGTAAGCTTTTCTTATTTCCAGAAGCATGCGCAAAATATAGAAAGTCGTTATGACGTAGAATTTGCATACTTTGTTGATTCTATTTATGAAATAAAACACATTTTCTAAAAACTCGTGTTTTTTACGAAATAATGTAAACCTTCTAGAAACTGTGATTTTAATAAACGGGGGAGGTAAGCTTTTCTTATTTCCGGACGCATGCGCAAACTATAGAAAGTCGTTATGACGTAGAATGTAGATACATTGTAGATTCCATTTATGAAATAAAACACATTTTCTAAAAACTCGTGTTTTTTACGAAATCATGTAAAGCTTCTGGAAGCTGTGATTTTAAAAAATGGTGGAAGTAAGCTTTTCTTATCTCCAGATGCATGCGCAAACTATAGAAAGTCGTTATGACGTAGAATGTGCATACTTTGTAGATTCTATTTATGAAATAAAACACATTTTCTAAAAACTCATGTTTTTTACGAAATCATGTAAAGCTTCTAGAAGCTGTGATTTTAAAAAACGGTGGAAGTAAGATTTTCTTATTTTCGGACGCATGCGCAAACTATAGAACGTCGTTATGACGTAGAATGTGCATACTTTGTACATTCCATTGATGAAATAAAACACATTTTCTTAAAACTCGTGTTTTTTACGAAATCATGTAAAGCTTCTGGAAGCTGTGATTTTAAAAAACGGTGGAAGTAAGCTTTTCTTATCTCCGGACGCATGTGCAAACTATAGAAAGTCGTTATGACGTAGAATGTGCATACTTTGTAGATTCTATTTATGAAATAAAACACATTTTCTAAAAACTCGTGTTTTTTACGAAATCATGTAAAGCTTCTACAAGCTGTGATTTTAAAAAACGGTGGAAGTAAGCTTTTCTTATTTCCGGACGCATGCGCAAACTATAGAATGTCGTTATGACGTAGAATATGCATACTTTGTACATTCCATTGATGAAATAAAACACATTTTCTAAAAACTCGTGTTTTTTACGAAATCATGTAAAGCTTCGAGAAGCTGTGATTTTAAAAAACGGTGGAAGTAAGCTTTTCTTATTTCCAGACGCATGCACAAACTATAGAAAGTCGTTATGACGAGGAATGTGCATACTTTGTTGATTCTTTTTATGAAATAAAACACATTTTCTAAAAACTCATGTTTTTTACGAAATCATGTAAAGCTTCTAGAAGCTGTGATTTTAAAAAACGGGGGAGGTAAGCTTTTCTTATTTACGGACGGATGCGCAAACTATAGAAAGTCGTTATGACGTAGAATGTGCATACTTTGTTGATTCCATTTATGAAATAAAACACATTTTCTAAAAACTCCTGTTTTTTACGAAATCATGTAAACTTTCTAGAAGCTGTGATTTTAAAAAACGGTGGAAGTAAGCTTTTCTTATTTACGGATGTATGCGCAAACTATAGAAAGTCGTTATGACGTAGAATGTACATACTTTGTTGATTCCATTTATGAAATAAAACACATTTTCTAAAAACTCGTGTTTTTTAAGAAATCATGTAAACCTTCTAGAAGCTGTGATTTTAAAAAACGGGGGAACTAAGCTTTTCTTATTTCCAAATGCATACGCAAACTATAGAAAGTTGTTATGATGTAGAATGTGCATACTTTGTTGATTCCATTTATGAAATAAAACACATTTTCTAAAAACTCCTGTTTTTTAAGAAATCATGTAAACCTTCTAGAAGCTGTGATTTTAAAAAACGGGGGAAGTAATCTTTTCTTATTTCCAGACGCGTGCGCAAACTATAGAAAGTCGTTATGACGTAGAATGTGCATACTTTGTAGATTCCATTTATGAAATAAAACACATTTTCTGAAAAATCGTGTTTTTTACGAAATCATGTAAACCTTCTAGAAGCCGTGATTTTAAAAAACGGTGGAAGTAAGCTTTTCTTATTTCCGGACGCATGTGCAAACTATAGAAATTCGTTATGACGTAGAATGTGCATACTTTGTAGATTCTATTTATGAAATAAAACACATTTTCTAAAAACTCATGTTTTTTACGAAATCATGTAAACCTTCTAGAAGCTGTGATTTTAAAAAATGGTGGAAGTAAGCTTTTCTTATTTCCGGACGCATGCGCAAACTATAGAAAGTCGTTATGATGTAGAATGTGCATACTTTGTAGATTCCATTTATGACATAAAACACAATTTCTAAGAACTCGTGTTTTTTACGAAACCATGTAAAGCTTCTAGAAGCTGTGATTTTAAAAAATGGTGGAAGTAAGCTTTTCTTATTTCCGGACGCATGCACAAACTATAGAAAGTCGTTATGACGTAGGATGTGCATACTTTGTAGATTCCATTTATGACATAAAACACATTTTCCAAATACTCGTGTTTTTTACGAAATGATGTAAACCTTCTCGAAGCTGTGATTTTAAAAAACGGTGGAAGTAAGCTTTTCTTATTTCCAGATGCATACGGAAACTATAGAAAGTCGTTATGACGTAGAATGTGCATACTTTGTTGATTCCGTTTATGAAATAAAACACATTTTCTAAAAACTCGTGTTTTTTAAGAAATCATGTAAAGCTTCTAGAAGCTATGATTTTAAAAAACGGGGGAAGTAAGCTTTTCTTATTTCCAAACGCATGCGCAAACTATAGAAAGTCGTTATGACGTAGAATGTGCATACTTTGTTGATTCCATTTATGAAATAAAACACATTTTCTAAAAAATCGTGTTTTTTAAGAAATCATGTAAACCTTCTAGAAGCTGTGATTTTAAAAAACGGGGGAAGTAAGCTTTTCTTATTTCTGGACGCATGCGCAAACTATAGAAAGTCGTTATGACGTAGAATGTGCATACTTTGTAGATTCCATTTATGAAATAAAACACATTTTCTAAAAAGTCGTGTTTTTTACGAAATCATGTAAACCTTCTAGAAGCCGTGATTTTAAAAAATGGTGGAAGTAAGGTTTTCTTATTTCCGGACGCATGCGTAAACTATAGAAAGTCGTTATGACGTAGAATATGCATACTTTGTTGATTCCATTTATGAAATAAAACACATTTTCTAAAAACTCGTGTTTTTTAAGAAATCATGTAAACCTTCTAGAAGCTGTGATTTTAAAAAACGGGGGAAATAAGCTTTTCTTATTTCCAAACGCATATGGAAACTATAGAAAGTCGTTATGACATAGAATGTGCATACTTTGTTGATTCCATTTATGAAATAAAACACATTTTCTAAAAACTCATGTTTTTTAACAAATCATGTAAACCGTCTAGAAGCTGTGATTTTAAAAAACGGGGGAAGTAATCTATTCTTATTTCCGGCCGCATGCGCAAACTATAGAAAGTCGTTATGACGTAGAATGTGCATACTTTGTTGATTCCATTTATGAAATAAAACACATTTTCTAAAAACTCGTGTTTTTTAAGAAACCATGTAAACCTTCTTGAAGCTGTGATTTTAAAAAACGGGGGAAGTAAGCTTTTCTTATTTCCAAACACATGCGCAAACTATAGAAAGTCGTTATGACGTAGAATGTGCATACTTTGTTGATTCAATTTATGAAATAAAATACATTTTCTAAAAACTCGGTTTTTTTAAGAAATCATGTAAACCTTCTAGAAGCTGTGATTTTAAAAAACGGTGGAAGTAAGCTTTTCTTATTTCCGGATGAATGAGAAAACTATAGAATGTCGTTATGACGTAGAATGTTCATACTTTGTTGATTCCATTTATGAAATAAAACACATTTTCTAAAAACTCGGGTTTTTTAAGAAATCATGTAAACCTCCTAGAAGATGTGATTTTAAAAAACGGGGGAGGTAAGATTTTCTTATTTCCAAACGCATGCGCAAACTATAGAAAGTCGCTATGACATAGAATGTGCATACTTTGTTGATTCCATTTATGAAATAAAACACATTTTCTAAAAACTCATGTTTTTTAACAAATCATGTAAACCGTCTAGAAGCTGTGATTGTAAAAAAACGGTGGAAGTAAGCTTTTCTTATTTCCAAACGCATGCGCAAACTATAGAAAGTCGTTATGACGTAGAATGTGCATACTTTGTAGATTCCATTTATGAAATAAAACACATTTTCTAAAAACTCATGTTTTTTACGAAATCATGTAAAGCTTCTAGAAGCTGTGATTTTAAAAAACGGTGGAAGTAAGCTTTTCTTATTTTCGGACGCATGCGCAAACTATAGAATGTCGTTATGACATAGAATGTGCATACTTTGTTGATTCCATTTATGAAATAAAACACATTTTCTAAAAACTCGTGTTTTTTACGAAATCATGTAAAGCTTCTGGAAGCTGTGATTTTAAAAAACGGTGGAAGTAAGCTTTTCTTATCTCCGAACGCATGCACAAACTATAGAAAGTCGTTATGACGTAGAATGTGCATACTTTGTAGATTCTATTTATTAAATAAAAGTCATTTTCTAAAAACTCGTGTTTTTTACGAAATCATGTAAAGCTTCTAGAAGCTGTGATTTTAAAAAACGGTGGAAGTAAGATTTTCTTATTTCCGGACGCATGCGCAAACTATAGAATGTCGTTATGACGTAGAATGTGCATACTTTGTACATTCCATTGATGAAATAAAACACATTTTCTTAAAACTCGTGTTTTTTACGAAATCATGTAAAGCTTCTGGAAGCTGTGATTTTAAAAAACGGTGGAAGTAAGCTTTTCTTATCTCCGGACGCATGTGCAAACTATAGAAAGTCGTTATGACGTAGAATGTGCATACTTTGTATATTCTATTTATGAAATAAAACACATTTTCTAAAAACTCGTGTTTTTTACAAAATCATGTAAAGCTTCTACAAGCTGTGATTTTAAAAAACGGTGGAAGTAAGCTTTTCTTATTTCCGGACGCATGCGCAAACTATAGAATGTCGTTATGACGTAGAATGTGCATACTTTGTACATTCCATTGATGAAATAAAACACATTTTCTAAAAACTCGTGTTTTTTACGAAATCATGTAAAGCTTCTAGAAGCTGTGATTTTAAAAAACGGTGGAAGTAAGCTTTTCTTATTTCCAGACGCATGCACAAACTATAGAAAGTCGTTATGACGAGGAATGTGCATACTTTGTTGATTCTTTTTATGAAATAAAACACATTTTCTAAAAACTCATGTTTTTTACGAAATCATGTAAAGCTTCTAGAAGCTGTGATTTTAAAAAACGGGGGAGGTAAGCTTTTCTTATTTACGGACGGATGCGCAAACTATAGAAAGTCGTTATGACGTAGAATGTGCATACTTTGTTGATTCCATTTATGAAATAAAACACATTTTCTAAAAACTCTTGTTTTTTACGAAATCATGTAAACTTTCTAGAAGCTGTGATTTTAAAAAACGGTGGAAGTAAGCTTTTCTTATTTACGGATGTATGCGCAAACTATAGAAAGTCGTTATGACGTAGAATGTACATACTTTGTTGATTCCATTTATGAAATAAAACACATTTTCTAAAAACTCGTGTTTTTTAAGAAATCATGTAAACCTTCTAGAAGCTGTGATTTTAAAAAACGGGGGAAGTAAGCTTTTCTTATTTCCAAATGCATGCGCAAACTATAGAAAGTCGTTATGATGTAGAATGTGCATACTTTGTTGATTCCATTTATGAAATAAAACACATTTTCTAAAAACTCCTGTTTTTTAAGAAATCATGTAAACCTTCTAGAAGCTGTGATTTTAAAAAACGGGGGAAGTAATCTTTTCTTATTTCCAGACGCGTGCGCAAACTATAGAAAGTCGTTATGACGTAGAATGTGCATACTTTGTAGATTCCATTTATGAAATAAAACACATTTTCTAAAAAATCGTGTTTTTTACGAAATCATGTAAACCTTCTAGAAGCTGTGATTTTAAAAAACGGTGGAAGTAAGCTTTTCTTATTTCCGGACGCATGTGCAAACTATAGAAATTCGTTATGACGTAGAACGTGCATACTTTGTAGATTCTATTTATGAAATAAAACACATTTTCTAAAAACTCATGTTTTTTACGAAATCATGTAAACCTTCTAGAAGCTGTGATTTTAAAAAATGGTGGAAGTAAGCTTTTCTTATTTCCGGACGCAGGCGCAAACTATAGAAAGTCGTTATGACGTAGAATGTGCATACTTTGTAGATTCCATTTATGACATAAAACACAATTTCTAAAAACTCGTGTTTTTTACGAAATCATGTAAAGCTTCTAGAAGCTGTGATTTTAAAAAATGGTGGAAGTAAGCTTTTCTTATTTCCGGACGCATGCGCAAACTATAGAAAGTCGTTATGACATAGGATGTGCATACTTTGTAGATTCCATTTATGAAATAAAACACATTTTCTAAAAACTCATGTTTTTTACGAAATCATGTAAAGCTTCTAGAAGCTGTGATTTTAAAAAACGGTGGAAGTAAGCTTTTCTTATTTCCAGACACATGCGCAAACTATAGAAAGTCATTATGACGTAGAATGTGCATACTTTGTTGATTCTATTTATGAAATAAAACACATTTTCTAAAAACTCGTTTTTTTTACGAAATAATGTAAACCTTCTAGAAACTGTGATTTTAATAAACGGGGGAGGTAAGCTTTTCTTATTTCCGGACGCATGCTCAAACTATAGAAAGTTGTTATGATGTAGAATGTGCATACTTTGTAGATTCCATTTATGAAATAAAACACATTTTCTAAAAACTCGTGTTTTTTACGAAATCATGTAAACCTTCTAGAAGCTATGATTTTAAAAAACGGTTAAAGTAAGCTTTTCTTATTTCTGGACGCATGCGCAAACTATAGAAAGTTGTTATGACGTAGAATGTGAATACTTTGTATATTCCATTTATGAAATAAAATACATTTTCTAAAAACTCGTGTTTTTTACGAAATCATGTAAACCTTCTAGAAGCTGTGATTTTAAAAAAGGGGGGAAATAAGCTTTTCTTATTTCCAAACGCGTACGCAAACTATAGAAAGTCGTTATGACGTAGAATGTGCATACTTTGTTGATTCCATTTATGAAATAAAACACATTTTCTAAAAACTCGTGTTTTTTAAGAAATCATGTAAACCTTCTAGAAGCTGTGATTTTGAAAAGCGGTGGAAGTAAGCTTTTGTTATTTCCGGACGCATGCGCAAACTATAGAAAGTCGTTATGACGTAGAATGTGCATACTTTGTAGATTCCATTTATGACATAAAACACATTTTCTAAATACTCGTGTTTTTTACGAAATGATGTAAACCTTCTCGAAGCTGTGATTTTAAAAAACGGTGGAAGTAAGCTTTTCTTATTTCCAGACGCATACGGAAACTATAGAAAGTCGTTATGACGTAGAATGTGCATACTTTGTTGATTCCGTTTATGAAATAAAACACATTTTCTAAAAACTCGTGTTTTTTAAGAAATCATGTAAAGCTTCTAGAAGCTATGATTTTAAAAAACGGGGGAAGTAAGCTTTTCTTATTTCCAAACGCATGCGCAAACTATAGAAATTCGTTATGACGTAGAATGTGCATACTTTGTTGATTACATTTATGAAATAAAACACATTTTCTAAAAAATCGTGTTTTTTAAGAAATCATGTAAACCTTCTAGAAGCTGTGATTTTAAAAAACGGGGGAAGTAAGCTTTTCTTATTTCTGGACGCATGCGCAAACTATAGAAAGTCGTTATGACGTAGAATGTGCATACTTTGTAGATTCCATTTATGAAATAAAACACATTTTCTAAAAAGTCGTGTTTTTTACGAAATCATGTAAACCTTCTAGAAGACGTGATTTTAAAAAATGGTGGAAGTAACCTTTTCTTATTTCCGGACGCATGCGCAAACTATAGAAAGTCGTTATGACGTAGAATGTGCATACTTTGTTGATTCCATTTATAAAATAAAACACATTTTCTAAAAACTAGTGTTTTTTAAGAAATCATTCAAACCTTCTAGAAGCTGTGATTTAAAAAAACGGGGGAAGTAAGCTTTTCTTATTTCCGGACGCATGCGCAAACTATAGAAAGTCGTTATGACATAGAATGTGCATACTTTGTTGATTCCATTTATGAAATAAAACACATTTTCTAAAAACTCGTGTTTTTTACGAGATCATGTAAACCTTCTAGAAGCTGTGATTTTAAAAAACGGGGGAAGTAAGCTTTTCTTATTTCCAAACGCATGCGCAAACTATAGAAAGTCGTTATGACGTAGAATGTGCATACTTTGTTGATTCCATTTATAAAATAAAACACATTTTCTAAAAACTAGTGTTTTTTAAGAAATCATTTAAACCTTCTAGAAGCTGTGATTTAAAAAAACGGGGGAAGTAAGCTTTTCTTATTTCCGGACGCATGCGCAAACTATAGAAAGTCGTTATGACGTAGAATGTGCATACTTTGTTGATTCGATTTAAGAAATAAAACACATTTTCGAAAACTCATATTTTTTACGAAATCATGTAAACCTTCTAGAAGCTGTGATTTTAAGAAACGCTGGAAGTAAGCTTTTCTTATTTCCGGACCCATGCGCAAACTATAGAAAGTCGTTATGACGTAGAATGTACATACTTTGTTGATTCCATTTTATGAAATAAAACACATTTTCTAAAAACTCGTGCTTTTTAAGAAATCATGTAAACCTTCTAGAAGCTGTGATTTTAAAAAACAGGGGAACTAAGCTTTTCTTATTTCCGAACGCATGCGCAAACTATAGAAAGTCGTTATGACGTAGAATGTGCATACTTTGTTGATTCCATTTATGAAATAAAACACATTTTCTAAGAACTCGTGTTTTTTAAGAAATCATGTAAACCTTCTAGAAGCTGTGATTTTAAAAAACGGGGGAAGTAAGCTTTTCTTATTTCCGGACGCATACGCAAACTATAGAAAGTCGTAATGACATAGAATGTGCATACTTTGTTGATTCTATTTATGAAATAAAAAATATTTTCTAAAAACTCGTGTTTTTACGAAATCATGTAAAACTTCTAGAATCTCTGATTTTAAAAAACGTGGGAGGTAAGCTTTTCTTATTTCCGGACGCATGCGCAAGCTATAGCAAGTCGTTATAACGTAGAATATGCATACTTTGTTGATTCTATTTATGAAATAAAACACATTTTCTAAAAACTCGTGTTTTTTACGAAATCATGTAAACCTTCTAGAAGCTGTGATTTTAAAAAACGCTGGAAGTAAGCTTTTCTTATTTCCGGACGCATGCGCAAACTATAGAAAGCCGTTATGACGTAGAATGTGCATACTTTGTAGATTCCATTTATGAAATAAAACACATTTTCTAAAAACTTGTGTTTTTTTCGAAATCATGTAAACCTTGTAGAAGATGTGATTTTAAAAAACGGTGGAAGTAAGCTTTTCTTATTTCCGGGCGCATGCACAAACTATAGAAAGTCGTTATGAAGTAGAATGTGCATACTTTGTTGATTCTATTTATGAAATAAAACACATTTTCTAAAAACTCGTGTTTTTTACGAAATAATGTAAACCTTCTAGAAACTGTGATTTTAATAAACGGGGGAGGTAAGGTTTTCTTATTTCCGGACGCATGCGCAAACTATAGAAAGTCGTTATGACGTAGAATGTAGATACATTGTAGATTCCATTTATGAAATAAAACACATTTTCTAAAAACTCGTGTTTTTTACGAAATCATGTAAAGCTTCTGGAAGCTGTGATTTTAAAAAACGGTGTAAGTAAGATTTTCTTATTTTCGGACGCATGCGCAAACTATAGAATGTCGTTATGACGTAGAATGTGCATACTTTGTACATTCCATTGATGAAATAAAACACATTTTCTTAAAACTCGTGTTTTTTACGAAATCATGTAAAGCTTCTGGAAGCTGTGATTTTAAAAAACGGTGGAAGTAAGCTTTTCTTATCTCCAGACGCATGCGCAAACTATAGAAAGTCGTTATGACGTAGAATGTGCATACTTTGTAGATTCTATTTATGAAATAAAACACATTTTCTAAAAACTCATGTTTTTTACGAAATCATGTAAAGCTTCTAGAAGCTGTGATTTTAAAAAACGGTGTAAGTAAGATTTTCTTATTTTCGGACGCATGCGCAAACTATAGAATGTCGTTATGACGTAGAATGTGCATACTTTGTACATTCCATTGATGAAATAAAACACATTTTCTTAAAACTCGTGTTTTTTACGAAATCATGTAAAGCTTCTGGAAGCTGTGATTTTAAAAAACGGTGGAAGTAAGCTTTTCTTATCTCCGGACGCATGTGCAAACTATAGAAAGTCGTTATGACGTAGAATGTGCATACTTTGTAGATTCTATTTATGAAATAAAACACATTTTCTAAAAACTCGTGTTTTTTACGAAATCATGTAAAGTTTCTACAAGCTGTGATTTTAAAAAACGGTGGAAGTAAGCTTTTCTTATTTCCGGACGCATGCGCAAACTATAGAATGTCGTTATGACGTAGAATATTCATACTTTGTACATTCCATTGATGAAATAAAACACATTTTCTAAAAACTCGTGTTTTTTACGAAATCATGTAAAGCTTCGAGAAGCTGTGATTTTAAAAAACGGTGGAAGTAAGCTTTTCTTATTTCCAGACGCATGCACAAACTATAGAAAGTCGTTATGACGAGGAATGTGCATACTTTGTTGATTCTTTTTATGAAATAAAACACATTTTCTAAAAACTCATGTTTTTTACGAAATCATGTAAAGCTTCTAGAAGCTGTGATTTTAAAAAACGGGGGAGGTAAGCTTTTCTTATTTACGGACGGATGCGCAAACTATAGAAAGTCGTTATGACGTAGAATGTGCATATTTTGTTGATTCCATTTATGAAATAAAACACATTTTCTAAAAACTCCTGTTTTTTACGAAATCATGTAAACTTTCTAGAAGCTGTGATTTTAAAAAATGGTGGAAGTAAGCTTTTCTTATTTACGGATGTATGCGCAAACTATAGAAAGTCGTTATGACGTAGAATGTACATACTTTGTTGATTCCATTTATGAAATAAAACACATTTTCTAAAAACTCGTGTTTTTTAAGAAATCATGTAAACCTTGTAGAAGCTGTGATTTTAAAAAACGGGGGAAGTAAGCTTTTCTTATTTCCAAATGCATACGCAAACTATAGAAAGTTATTATGATGTAGAATGTGCATACTTTGTTGATTCCATTTATGAAATAAAACACATTTTCTAAAAACTCCTGTTTTTTAAGAAATCATGTAAACCTTCTAGAAGCTGTGATTTTAAAAAACGGGGGAAGTAATCTTTTCTTATTTCCAGACGCGTGCGCAAACTATAGAAAGTCGTTATGACGTAGAATGTGCATACTTTGTAGATTCCATTTATGAAATAAAACACATTTTCTGAAAAATCATGTTTTTTACGAAATCATGTAAACCTTCTAGAAGCTGTGATTTTAAAAAACGGTGGAAGTAAGCTTTTCTTATTTCCGGACGCATGTGCAAACTATAGAAATTCGTTATGACGTAGGATGTGCATACTTTGTAGATTCCATTTATGAAATAAAACACATTTTTTAAAAACTCATGTTTTTTACGAAATCATGTAAAGCTTCTAGAAGCTGTGATTTTAAAAAACGCTGGAAGTAAGCTTTTCTTATTTCCAGACACATGCGCAAACTATAGAAAGTCGTTATGACGTAGAATGTGCATACTTTGTTGATTCTATTTATGAAATAAAACACATTTTCTAAAAACTCGTTTTTTTTACGAAATAATGTAAACGTTCTAGAAACTGTGATTTTAATAAACGGGGGAGGTAAGCTTTTCTTATTTCCGGACGCATGCTCAAACTATAGAAAGTTGTTATGATGTAGAATATGCATACTTTGTAGATTCCATTTATGAAATAAAACACATTTTCTAAAAACTCGTGTTTTTAACGAAATCATGTAAACCTTCTAGAAGCTATGATTTTAAAAAACGGTGAAAGTAAGCTTTTCTTATTTCTGGACGCATGCGCAAACTATAGAAAGTTGTTATGACGTAGAATGTGCATACTTTGTATATTCCATTTATGAAATAAAATACATTTTCTAAAAACTCGTGTTTTTTACGAAATCATGTAAAGCTTCTAGAAGCTGTGATTTTAAAAAACGGTGGAAGTAAGCTTTTCTTATTTCCAGACGCATGCACAAACTATAGAAAGTCATTATGACGTAGAATGTGCATACTTTGTTGATTCTATTTATGAAATAAAACACATTTTCTAAAAACTCGTGTTTTTTACGAAATAATGTAAACCTTCTAGAAACTGTGATTTTAATAAACGGGGGAGGTAAGCTTTTCTTATTTCCGGACGCATGCGCAAACTATAGAAAGTCGTTATGACGTAGAATGTGGATACTTTGTTGATTCCATTTATGAAATAAAACACATTTTCTAAAAACTCGTGTTTTTTAAGAAATCATGTAAACCTTCTAGAAGCTGTGATTTTAAAAAACGGGGGAAGTAAGCTTTTCTTATTTCCAAATGCATGCGCAAACTATAGAAAGTCGTTATGATGTAGAATGTGCATACTTTGTTGATTCCATTTATGAAATAAAACACATTTTCTAAAAACTCCTGTTTTTTAAGAAATCATGTAAACCTTCTAGAAGCTGTGATTTTAAAAAACGGGGGAAGTAATCTTTTCTTATTTCCAGACGCGTGCGCAAACTATAGAAAGTCGTTATGACGTAGAATGTGCATACTTTGTAGATTCCATTTATGAAATAAAACACATTTTCTAAAAAATCGTGTTTTTTACGAAATCATGTAAACCTTCTAGAAGCTGTGATTTTAAAAAACGGTGGAAGTAAGCTTTTCTTATTTCCAGATGCATACGGAAACTATAGAAAGTCGTTATGACGTAGAATGTGCATACTTTGTTGATTCCGTTTATGAAATAAAACACATTTTCTAAAAACTCGTGTTTTTTAAGAAATCATGTAAAGCTTCTAGAAGCTATGATTTTAAAAAACGGGGGAAGTAAGCTTTTCTTATTTCCAAACGCATGCGCAAACTATAGAAAGTCGTTATGACGTAGAATGTGCATACTTTGTTGATTCCATTTATGAAATAAAACACATTTTCTAAAAAATCGTGTTTTTTAAGAAATCATGTAAACCTTCTAGAAGCTGTGATTTTAAAAAACGGGGGAAGTAAGCTTTTCTTATTTCTGGACGCATGCGCAAACTATAGAAAGTCGTTATGACGTAGAATGTGCATACTTTGTAGATTCCATTTATGAAATAAAACACATTTTCTAAAAAGTCGTGTTTTTTACGAAATCATGTAAACCTTCTAGAAGCCGTGATTTTAAAAAATGGTGGAAGTAAGCTTTTCTTATTTCCGGACGCATGCGTAAACTATAGAAAGTCGTTATGACGTAGAATGTGCATACTTTGTTGATTCCATTTATGAAATAAAACACATTTTCTAAAAACACGTGTTTTTTAAGAAATCATGTAAACCTTCTAGAAGCTGTGATTTTAAAAAACGGGGGAAATAAGCTTTTCTTATTTCCAAACGCATGCGGAAACTATAAAAAGTCGTTATGACATAGAATGTGCATACTTTGTTGATTCCATTTATGAACTAAAACACATTTTCTAAAAACTCATGTTTTTTTACAAATCATGTAAACCGTCTAGAAGCTGTGATTTTAAAAAACGGGGGAAGTAATCTATTCTTATTTCCGGCCACATGCGCAAACTATAGAAAGTCGTTATGACGTAGAATGTGCATACTTTGTTGATTCCATTTATGAAATAAAACACATTTTCTAAAAACTCGTGTTTTTTAAGAAACCATGTAAACCTTCTTGAAGCTGTGATTTTAAAAAACGGGGGAAGTAAGCTTTTCTTATTTCCAAAAACATGTGCAAACTATAGAAAGTCGTTATGACGTAGAATGTACATACTTTGTTGATTCCATTTATGAAATAAAACACATTTTCTAAAAACTCGTGTTTTTTAAGAAATCATGTAAACCTTCTAGAAGCTGTGATTTTAAAAAACGGGGGAAGTAAGCTTTTCTTATTTCCAAATGCATGCGCAAACTATAGAAAGTCGTTATGATGTAGAATGTGCATACTTTGTTGATTCCATTTATGAAATAAAACACATTTTCTAAAAACTCCTGTTTTTTAAGAAATCATGTAAACCTTCTAGAAGCTGTGATTTTAAAAAACGGGGGAAGTAATCTTTTCTTATTTCCAGACGCGTGCGCAAACTATAGAAAGTCGTTATGACGTAGAATGTGCATACTTTGTAGATTCCATTTATGAAATAAAACACATTTTCTAAAAAATCGTGTTTTTTACGAAATCATGTAAACCTTCTAGAAGCTGTGATTTTAAAAAACGGTGGAAGTAAGCTTTTCTTATTTCCGGACGCATGTGCAAACTATAGAAATTCGTTATGACGTAGAACGTGCATACTTTGTAGATTCTATTTATGAAATAAAACACATTTTCTAAAAACTCATGTTTTTTACGAAATCATGTAAACCTTCTAGAAGCTGTGATTTTAAAAAATGGTGGAAGTAAGCTTTTCTTATTTCCGGACGCAGGCGCAAACTATAGAAAGTCGTTATGACGTAGAATGTGCATACTTTGTAGATTCCATTTATGACATAAAACACAATTTCTAAAAACTCGTGTTTTTTACGAAATCATGTAAAGCTTCTAGAAGCTGTGATTTTAAAAAATGGTGGAAGTAAGCTTTTCTTATTTCCGGACGCATGCGCAAACTATTGAAAGTAGTTATGACGTAGAATGTGCATACTTTGTTGATTCCATTTATGAAATAAAACACTTTCTAAAAACTCATGTTTTTTAACAAATCATGTAAACCGTCTAGAAGCTGTGATTTTAAAAAACGGTGGAAGTAAGCTTTTCTTATTTCCAGACGAATGCGCAAACTATTGAAAGTAGTTATGACGTAGAATGTGCATACTTTGTTGATTCCATTTATGAAATAAAACACTTTCTAAAAACTCATGTTTTTTAAGAAATCATGTAAACCTTCTAGAAGCTGTGATTTTAAAAAACGGTGGAAGTAAGCTTTTCTTATTTCCGGACGCATGCGCAAGCTATAGAAAGTAGTTATGATGTAGAATGTGCATACTTTGTTGATTCAATTTATGAAATAAACCACATTTTCTAAAAACTCGTGTTTTTTAAGAAATCATGTAAACCTTCTAGAAGTTGTGAATTTAAAAAACGGGGGAAGTAAGCTTTTCTTATTTCCAAAAGCATGCACAAACTATAGAAAGTCGTTATGACGTAGAATGTGCATACTTTGTTGATTCCATTTATGAAATAAAACACATTTTCTAAAAACTCGGGTTTTTTAAGAAATCATGTAAACCTTCTAGAAGCTGTGATTTAAAAAAATGGTGGAAGTAAGCTTTTCTTATTTCCCGACGCATGCGCAAACTATAGAAAGTCATTATGACATAGAATGTGCATACTTTGTAGATTCCATTTATGAAATAAAACACATTTTCTAAAAACTCGTATTTTTTATGAAATCATGTAAACCTTCTAGAAGCTGTGATTTTAAAAAACGGTGGAAGTAAGCTTTTCTTATTTCCGGACGCATGCGCATACTATAGAAAGTCGTTATGACGTAGAATGTGCATACTTTGTTGATTCCATTTATGAAATAAAAACACATTTTCTAAAAACTCATGTTTTTTAAGAAATCGTGTAAACCTTCTAGAAGTTGTGATTTTAAAAAACGGTGGAAGTAAGCTTTTCTTATTTCCGGACGAATGCGTAACTATAGAAAGTCGTTATGATGTAGAATGTGCATACTTTGTTGATTCCATTTATGAAATAAAACACATTTTCTAAAAACTCGTGTTTTTTAAGAAATCATGTAAACCTTCCAGATGTTGTGATTTTAAAAAACGGTGGAAGTAAGCTTTTCTTATTTCCGGATGAAAGCGCGAACTATAGAATGTCATTATGATGTAGAATGTGCATAATTTTTTGATGCCATTTATGAAATAAAACACATTTTATAAAAACTCATGTTTTTTACGAAATCATATAAACCTTCTAGAAGCTGTGATTTTAAAAAATGGTGGAAGTAAGCTTTTCTTATTTCCGGATGAATGAGCAAACTATAGAATGTCGTTATGACGTAGAATGTGCATACTTTGTTGATTCCATTTCTGAAATAAAACACATTTTCTAAAAACTCGGGTTTTTTAAGAAATCATGTAAAGCTTCTAGAAGCTGTGATTTTAAAAAACAGGGGATGTAAGCTTTTCTTATTTCCGGACGCATGCGCAAAATATAAAAGTCGTTATGACGTAGAATGTCCATACTTTGTAGATTCCATTTATGAAATAAAACACATTTTCTAAAAAGTCGTGTTTTTTAACAAATCCTGTAAACCTTCTAGAAGCTGTGATTTTAAAAAACGGGGAAGTAAGCTTTTCTTATTTCCAAATGCATGCGCAAACTATAGAAAGTCGTTATGACATAGAATGTGCATACTTTGTTGATTCCATTTATGAAATAAAACACATTTTCTAAAAACTCATGTTTTTTAAGAAATCGTGTAAACCTTCTAGAAGTTGTGACTTTAAAAACGGGGGAAGTAAGCTTTTCTTATTTCCGGACGCATGCGCAAACTATAGAAAGTCGTTATGAGGTAGAATGTGCATACTTTGTTGATTCCATTTATGAAATAAAACACATTTTCTAAAAACTCGTGTTTTTTAAGAAATCATGTAAACCTTCTAGAAGCTGTGATTTTAAAAATCAGGGGAAGTAAGCTTTTCTTATTTCCGGACGCATGCGCAAATGATAGAAAGTCGTTATGACGTAGAATGTGCATACTTTGTTGATTCCATTTATGAAATAAAACACATTTTCTAAAAACTCGTGTTTTTTACGAAATCATGTAAACCTTCTAGAAGCTGTGATTTTAAAAAACGGTGGAAGTAAGCTTTTCTTATTTCCGGACGCATGCGCAAGCTATAGAAAGTAGTTATGATGTAGAATGTGCATACTTTGTTGATTCAATTTATGAAATAAACCACATTTTCTAAAAACTCGTGTTTTTTAAGAAATCATGTAAACCTTCTAGAAGTTGTGAATTTAAAAAACGGGGGAAGTAAGCTTTTCTTATTTCCAAAAGCATGCACAAACTATAGAAAGTCGTTATGACGTAGAATGTGCATACTTTGTTGATTCCATTTATGAAATAAAACACATTTTCTAAAAACTCGGGTTTTTTAAGAAATCATGTAAACCTTCTAGAAGCTGTGATTTAAAAAAATGGTGGAAGTAAGCTTTTCTTATTTCCCGACGCATGCGCAAACTATAGAAAGTCATTATGACATAGAATGTGCATACTTTGTAGATTCCATTTATGAAATAAAACACATTTTCTAAAAACTCGTATTTTTTATGAAATCATGTAAACCTTCTAGAAGCTGTGATTTTAAAAAACGGTGGAAGTAAGCTTTTCTTATTTCCGAACGCATGCGCAAACTATAGAAAGTCGTTATGAAGTAGAATGTGCATACTTTGTTGATTCTATTTATGAAATAAAACACATTTTCTAAAAACTCGTGTTTTTTACGAAATCATGTAAACCTTCTAGAACCTGTGATTTTGAAAAACAGGGGAGGTAAGCTTTTCTTATTTCCGGACGCAAGCGCAAACTATAGAAAGTCGTTATGACGTAGAATGTGCATACTTTTTAAATTCCATTTATGAAATAAAACACATTTTCTAAAAACTCGTGTTTTTTAAGAAATCATGTAAACCTTCTAGAAGCTGTGATTTTTAAAAACAGGGGAACTAAGCCTTTCTTATTTCCGAACGCATGCGCAAACTATAGAAAGTCGTTATGATGTAGAATGTGCATACTTTGTTGATTCCATTTATGAAATAAAACACATTTTCTAAAAACTCGTGTTTTTTAAGAAATCATGTAAAACTTCTAGAATGTGCGATTTTAAAAAACGGTGGAAGTAAGCTTTTCTTATTTCCGGACGCATGCGCAAACTATAGAAAGCCGTTATGAAGTAGAATGTAGATACTTTGTAGTTTCCATTTATGAAATAAAACACATTTTCTAAAAACTCGTGTTTTTTACGAAATCATGTAAAGCTTCTAGAAGCTGTGATTTTAAAAAACGGTGGAAGTAAGCTTTTCTTATTTCCAGACGCATGCGCAAACTATAGAAAGTCGTTATGACGTAGAATGTGCATACTTTCTAGATTCCATTTATGAAATAAAACACATTTTCTAAAAACTCGTGTTTTTTAGGAAATCATGTAAAGCTTCTGGAAGCTGTGATTTTAAAAAACGGTGGAAGTAAGCTTTTCTTATTTCCAGACGCATGCGCAAACTATAGAAAGTCGTTATGACGTAGAATGTGCATACTTTGTTGATTCTATTTATGAAATAAAACACATTTTCTAAAAACTCATGTTTTTTACGAAATCATGTAAAGCTTCTAGAAGCTGTGATTTTAAAAAACGGGGGAGGTAAGCTTTTCTTATTTACGGACGGATGCGCAAACTATAGAAAGTCGTTATGACGTAGAATGTGCATACTTTGTTGATTCCATTTATCAAATAAAACACATTTTCTAGAAACTCATGTTTTTTACGAAATCATGTAAACTTTCTAGAAGCTATGATTTTAAAAAACGGTGGAAGTAAGCTTTTCTTATTTTCGGATGCATGCGCAAATTATAGAAAGTCGTTATGATGTAGAATGTACATACTTTGTAGATTCCATTTATGAAATAAAACACATTTTCTAAAAACTCTTGTTTTTTACGAAATCATGTAAACCTTCTAGAAGCTGTGATTTTAAAAAACGGTGGAAGTAAGCTTTTCTTATTTCTGGACGCATCCGCAAACTATAGAAAGTCATTATGACGTAGAATGTGCATACTTTGTAGATTCCATTTATGAAATAAAACACATTTTCTAAAAACTCGTGTTTTTTACGAAATCATGTAAAGCTTCTAGAAGCTGTGATTTTAAAAAACGGTGGAAGTAAGCTTTTCTTATTTCCAGACGCATGCGCAAACTATACAAATTCGTTATGACGTAGAATGTGCATACTTTGTTGATTCTATTTATGAAATAAAACACATTTTCTAAAAACTCGTGTTTTTTACGAAATAATGTAAACCTTCTAGAAACTGTGATTTTAATAAACGGGGGAGGTAAGCTTTTCTTATTTCCGGACGCATGCGCAAACTATAGAAAGTCGTTATGACGTAGAATGTAGATACTTTGTAGATTCCATTTATGAAAGAAAACACATTTTCTAAAAACTCGTGTTTTTTACGAAATCATGTAAAGCTTCTGGAAGCTGTGATTTTAAAAAACGGTGGAAGTAAGCTTTTCTTATCTCCAGACACATGCGCAAACTATAGAAAGTCGTTATGACGTATAATGTGCATACTTTGTAGATTCTATTTATGAAATAAAACACATTTTCTAAAAACTCATGTTTTTTACGAAATCATGTAAAGCTTCTAGAAGCTGTGATTTTAAAAAACGGTGGAAGTAAGCTTTTCTTATTTTCGGACGCATGCGAAAACTATAGAATGTCGTTATGACGTAGAATGTGCATACTTTGTACATTCCATTGATGAAATAAAACACATTTTCAAAAAACTCATGTTTTTTACAAAATCATGTAAAGCTTCTGGAAGCTGTGATTTTAAAAAATGGTGGAAGTAAGCTTTTCTTATCTCCGGACGCATGCACAAACTATAGAAAGTCGTTATGACGTAGAATGTGCATACTTTGTAGATTCTATTTATTAAATAAAACACATTTTCTAAAAACTCGTGTTTTTTACGAAATCATGTAAAGCTTCTAGAAGTTGTGATTTTAAAAAACGGTGGAAGTAAGATTTTCTTATTTCCAGACGCATGCGCAAACTATAGAATGTCGTTATGACGTAGAATGTGCATACTTTGAACATTCCATTGATGAAATAAAACACATTTTCTTAAAACTCGTGTTTTTTACGAAATCATGTAAAGCTTCTGGAAGCTGTGATTTTAAAAAACGGTGGAAGTAAGCTTTTCTTATCTCCGGACGCATGCGCAAACTATAGAAAGTCGTTATGACGTAGAATGTGCATACTTTGTAGATTCTATTTATGAAATAAAACACATTTTCTAAAAATTCGTGTTTTTTACAAAATCATGTAAAGCTTCTACAAGCTGTGATTTTAAAAAACGGTGGAAGTAAGCTTTTCTTATTTCCGGACGCATGCGCAAACTATAGAATGTCGTTATGACGTAGAATGTGCATACTTTGTAAATTCCATTGATGAAATAAAACACATTTTCTAAAAACTCGTGTTTTTTACGAAATCATGTAAAGCTTCTAGAAGCTGTGATTTTAAAAAACGGTGGAAGTAAGCTTTTCTTATTTCCAGACGCATGCACAAACTATAGAAAGTCGTTATGACGAGGAATGTGCATACCTTGTTGATTCTTTTTATGAAATAAAACACATTTTCTAAAAACTCATGTTTTTTACGAAATCATGTAAAGCTTCTAGAAGCTGTGATTTTAAAAAACGGGGGAGGTAAGCTTTTCTTATTTACGGACGGATGCGCAAACTATAGAAAGTCGTTATGACGTAGAATGTGCATACTTTTTTGATTCCATTTATGAAATAAAACACATTTTCTAAAAACTCCTGTTTTTTACGAAATCATGTAAACTTTCTAGAAGCTGTGATTTTAAAAAACGGTGGAAGTAAGCTTTTCTTATTTACGGATGTATGCGCAAACTATAGAAAGTCGTTATGACGTAGAATGTACATACTTTGTTGATTCCATTTATGAAATAAAACACATTTTCTAAAAACTCGTGTTTTTTAAGAAATCATGTAAACCTTCTAGAAGATGTGATTTTAAAAAACGGGGGAAGTAAGCTTTTCTTATTTCCAAATGCATGCGCAAACTATAGAAAGTTGTTATGACGTAGAATGTGCATACTTTGTTGATTCCATTTATGAAATAAAACACATTTTCTAAAAACTCGTGTTTTTTAAGAAATCATGTAAACCTTCTAGAAGCTGTGATTTTAAAAAACGGGGAAAGTAATCTTTTCTTATTTCCAGACGCGTGCGCAAACTATAGAAAGTCGTTATGACGTAGAATGTGCATACTTTGTAGATTCCATTTATGAAATAAAACACATTTTCTAAAAAATCGTGTTTTTTACGAAATCATGTAAACCTTCTAGAAGCTGTGATTTTAAAAAACGGTGGAAGTAAGCTTTTCTTATTTCCGGACGCATGTGCAAACTATAGAAATTCGTTATGACGTAGAATGTGCATACTTTGTATATTCTATTTATGAAATAAAACACATTTTCTAAAAACTCATGTTTTTTACGAAATCATGTAAACCTTCTAGAAGCTGTGATTTTAAAAAATGGTGGAAGTAAGCTTTTCTTATTTCCGTACGCATGCGCAAACTATAGAAAGTCGTTATGACGTAGAATGTGCATACTTTGTAGATTCCATTTATGACATAAAACACAATTTCTAAAAACTCGTGTTTTTTACGAAATCATGTAAAGCTTTTAGAAGCTGTGATTTTAAAAAATGGTGGAAGTAAGCTTTTCTTATTTCCGGACGCATGCGCAAACTATAGAAAGTCGTTATGACGTAGGATGTGCATACTTTGTAGATTCCATTTATGAAATAAAACACATTTTCTAAAAACTCATGTTTTTTACGAAATCATGTAAAGCTTCTAGAAGCTGTGATTTTAAAAAACGGTGGAAGTAAGCTTTTCTTATTTCCAGACACATGCGCAAACTATAGAAAGTCGTTATGACGTAGAATGTGCATACTTTGTTGATTCTATTTATGAAATAAAACACATTTTCTAAAAACTCGTTTTTTTTACGAAATAATGTAAACCTTCTAGAAACTGTGATTTTAATAAACGGGGGAGGTAAGCTTTTCTTATTTCCGGACGCATGCTCAAACTATAGAAAGTCGTTATGATGTAGAATGTGCATACTTTGTAGATTCCATTTATGAAATAAAACACATTTTCTAAAAACTCGTGTTTTTTACGAAATCATGTAAACCTTCTAGAAGCTGTGATTTTAAAAAACGGTGAAAGTAAGCTTTTCTTATTTCTAGACGCATGCGCAAACTATAGAAAGTCATTATGACGTAGAATGTGCATACTTTGTTGATTCTATTTATGAAATAAAACACATTTTCTAAAAACTCGTGTTTTTTACGAAATAATGTAAACCTTCTAGAAACTGTGATTTTAATAAACGGGGGAGGTAAGCTTTTCTTATTTCCGGATGCATGCACAAACTATAGAAAGTCGTTATGACGTAGAATGTAGATACTTTGTAGATTCCATTTATGAAATAAAACACATTTTCTAAAAACTCGTATTTTTTACGAAATCATGTAAAGCTTCTGGAAGCTGTGATTTTAAAAAACGGAGGAAGTAAGCTTTTCTTATCTCCGGACGCATGCGCAAACTATAGAAAGTCGTTATGACGTAGAATGTGCATACTTTGTAGATTCCATTTATGAAATAAAACACATTTTCTAAAAACTCGTGTTTTTTACGAAATCATGTAAACCTTCTAGAAGCTGTGATTTTAAAAAACGGGGGAAGTAAGCTTTTCTTATTTCCAAACGCATGCGCAAACTATAGAAGGTTGTTATGACGTAGAATGTGCATACTTTGTTGATTCCATTTATGAAATAAAACACATTTTCTAAAAACTCGTGTTTTTTAAGAAATCATGTAAACCTTCTAGAAGCTGTGATTTTAAAAAACGGGGGAAGTAAGCTTTTCTTATTTCCGGACACATGCACAAACTAAGAAAGTCGTTATGACGTAGAATGTGCATACTTTGTAGATTCCATTTATGAAATAAAACACATTTTCTAAAAACTCGTGTTTTTTACGAAATCATGTAAACCTTCTAGAAGCTGTGATTTTAAAAAACAGTGGAAGTAAGCTTTTCTTATTTCCGGACGAATGCGCAAACTATAGAAAGTCGTTATGACGTAGAATGTGCATACTTTGTTGATTCCATTTATGAAATAAAACACATTTTCTAAAAACTCTTGTTTTTTAAGAGATCATGTAAATATTCTAGAAGCTGTGATTTTAAAAAACGGGGGAAGTAAGCTTCTCTTATTTCCAAATGCATGCGCAAACTATAGAAGGTCGTTATGACGTAGAATGTGCATACTTTGTTGATTCCATTTATGAAGTAAAACACATTTTCTAAAAACTCCTGTTTTTTAACAAATCCTGTAAACCTTCTAGAAGCTGTGATTTTAAAAAACGGGGGAAGTAAGCTTTTCTTATTTCCAAATGCATGCGCAAACTATAGAAAGTCGTTATGACGTAGAATGTGCATACTTTGTTGATTCCATTTATGAAATAAAACACATTTTCTTAAAACTCTTGTTTTTTAAGAAATTATGTAAACCTTCTAGACGCTGTGATTTTAAAAAACGGGGGAAGTAAGCTTTTCTTATTTCTGGATGCATGCGCAAACTATAGAAAGTCGTTATGACGTAGAATGTGCATACTTTGTAGATTCCATTTATGAAATAAAGCACATTTTCTAAAAACTCGTGTTTTTTACGAAATGATGTAAACCTTCTAGAAGCTGTGATTTTAAAAAACGGTGGAAGTAAACTTTCTTATTTCCGGACGAATGCGCAAACTATAGAAAGTCGTTATGACGTAGAATGTGCATACTTTGTTGTTTCCATTTATGAAATAAAACACATTTTCTAAAAACTCGTGTTTTTTAAGAAATCATGTAAACCTTCTAGAAGCTGTGATTTTAAAAAACGGGGGAAATAAGCAGTTCGTATTTCCAAACGCACGCGCAAACCATAGAAAGTCGTTATGACGTAGAATGTGCATACTTTGTAGATTCCATTT
Organism: Larix kaempferi; assembly: GCA_027924585.1. Lineage (NCBI taxonomy): Eukaryota > Viridiplantae > Streptophyta > Pinopsida > Pinales > Pinaceae > Larix > Larix kaempferi. The sequence goes on along the minus strand of BSBM01000226.1, from coordinate 9,735,173 downwards.
ATGATATAAAACACATTTTCTAAAAACTCGTGTTTTTTAAGAAATCATGTAAACCTTCAAGAAGCTATGATTTTAAAAAACGGTGGAAGTAAGCTTTTCTTATTTCCGGACGCATGCGCAAACTATACAAAGTCGTTATGACGTAGAATGTGCATACTTTGTAGATTCCATTTATTAAATAAAACACATTTTCTAAAAACTCGTGTTTTTTAAGAAATCATGTAAACCTTCAAGAAGCTGTGATTTTAAAAAACGGTGGAAGTAAGCTTTTCTTATTTCCGGACGCATGCGCAAACTATAGAAAGTCGTTATGACGTAGAATGTGCATACTTTGTAGATTCCATTTATGACATAAAACACATTTTCTAAAAACTCGTGTTTTTTACGAAATGATATAAACCTTCTCGAAGCTGTGATTTTAAAAAACGGTGGAAGTAAGCTTTTCTTATTTCCAGACGCATGCGGAAACTATAGAAAGTCGTTATGACGTAGAATGTGCATACTTTGTTTATTCCGTTTATGAAATAAAACACATTTTCTAAAAACTCGTGTTTTTTAAGAAATCATGTAAAGCTTCTAGAAGCTATGATTTTAAAAAACGGGGGAAGTTAGCTTTTCTTATTTCCAAACGCATGCGCAAACTATAGAAAGTCGTTATGACGTAGAATGTGCATACTTTGTTGATTCCATTTATGAAATAAAACATTTTTTCTAAAAAATCGTGTTTTTTAAGAAATCATGTAAACCTTCTAGAAGCTGTGATTTAAAAAAACGGGGGAAGTAAGCTTTTCTTATTTCCGGACGCATGCGCAAACTAGAGAAAGTCGTTATGACGTAGAATGTGCATACTTTGTAGATTCCATTTATGAAATAAAACACATTTTCTAAAAACTCGTGTTTTTTACGAAATCATGTAAACCTTCTAGGAGCTGTGATTTTAAAAAACAGTGGAATTAAGCTTTTCTTATTTCCGGACGAATGCGCAAACTATAGAAAGTCGTAATGACGTTGAATGTGCATACTTTGTTGATTCCATTTAAGAAATAAAACACATTTTCTGAAAACTCATGTTTTTTAAGAAATCATGTAAACCTTCTAGAAGCTATGATTTTAAAAAACGGTGGAAGTAAGCTTTTCTTATTTCCGGACGCATGCGCAAACTATAGAAAGTCGTTATGACGTAGAATGTACATACTTTGTTGATTCCATTTATGAAATAAGACACATTTTCTAAAAAGTCGTGCTTTTTAAGAAATCATGTAAACCTTCTAGAAGCTGTGATTTTAAAAAACAGGGGAACTAAGCTTTTCTTATTTCCGAACGCATGCGCAAACTATAGAAAGTCGTTATGACGTAGAATGTGCATACTTTGTTGATTCCATTTATGAAATAAAACACATTTTCTAAAAACTCGTGTTTTTTAAGAATTCATGTAAACCTTCTAGAAGCTGTGATTTTAAAAAACGGGGGAAGTAAGCTTTTCTTATTTCCGGACGCATACGCAAACTATAGAAAGTCGTAATGACATAGAATGTGCATACTTTGTTGATCCTATTTATGAAATAAAACACATTTTCTAAAAACTCGTGTTTTTTACGAAATCATGTAAAACTTCTAGAATCTCTGATTTTAAAAAACGGGGGAGGTAAGCTTTTCTTATTTCCGGACGCATGCGCAAACTATAGCAAGTTGTTATAACGTAGAATGTGCATACTTTGTAGATTGCATTTAAGAAATAAAACAGATTTTCTAAAAACTCATGTTTTTTAAGAAATCATGTAAACGTTCTGGAAGCTGTGATTTTAAAAAACAGGGGAAGTAAGCTTTTCTTAGTTCCAGACGCATGCGCAAACTATAGAAAGTCGTTATGACGTAGAATGTGCATACTTTGTAGATTCCATTTATGAAATAAAACACATTTTCTAAAAACTCGTGTTTTTTACGAAATCATGTAAACCTTCTAGAAGCTGTGATTTTAAAAAACGGTGGAAGTAAGCTTTTCTTATTTCCGGACGCATGCGCAAACTATAGAAAGTCGTTATGACGTAGAATGTGCATACTTTGTAGATTCCATTTATGAAATAAAACACATTTTCTAAAAACTTGTGTTTTTTTCGAAATCATGTAAACCTTCTAGAAGATGTGATTTTAAAAAACGGTGGAAGTAAGCTTTTCTTATTTCTGGGTGTTAGGATATTCCTATACTCCATCCTAGTCCCACCAGTATTTTGATCATTTACATTTTCAGTCATGCATACACCTTTTAGGGTTTGCATGCATTTTGCATGCATCCCAGTCATCATTCCAGCACCTAGCCCTCAGTTAGCCAGCCCCCAGGAGCTTCTCACTATTCAGTTTTAGCCCTCCAGTTGCTTAGTGCGCCCTTCTTCCTTGATTTTAGGGAGCAACTCGCCCTTCTTCACCTACCAGTTCAGTTACAGTCAGTTACAGTCAGTTACAGTCAGTTACACTCAGTTACATTGAGTTACACTCAGTTACACTCAGTTACATTCAGTTACTCTTAGTTACATTGAGTTACACTTAGTTACATTGAGTTACACTCAGTTACACTCAGTTACACTGAGTTACACTGAGTTACACTTAGTTACACTGAGTTACACCTACCAGAGTTAGTTTGACTGATGGTTGACAGTTACTTGAGCATTGATGACTCCACTGATGATGATGAAGACTTCCAGTTGCGCTCCGATGATCATGAGGACACCTAGTTGTGCTCCGATGACACTCCAGTGATCCTTTGATCACTCCATGAAGGCTAATTCGAATTGCCACCTTAGGCATTCGAATTCCTCATGCATTGTATTATTTATATGTCTATTTGTGATTAATAATCTAGTATGACCGAAGTATTATTGCTTCTATCTGAGTTCTACTGTACCATATTATTCTGTTGCTCATTATACTGCATGTATCACTCTTCTTCTATTTTCTTGCTTAATCATAATTATTCTCTTGTGAGATACATCATCTCTTAGATCTGCTGTGAGGATTTTCACATGGTATCAGAGCATGTTGAGAGTATTGTTTATCTCCATTCTTGAGAGTTTTTTGCAGGTTATTACCAAGATTTCGAGTGCAGCAGTTGCAGCAGAATCTGCATTTTTGCAGCAGTAGCAGTTGCAGTTATTCTATATTGTTTTTGCAGGTCTTCCACATCTTCAATGTATCCTGAATTAGAAGAAATCACTCCTCTTTCTCTATTCAACTATGATGAATGGAAACCAAAAATAATAGCATATTTAAAGAGCCATGATCTCTTTGATTGCTATTTTGAAAGAGAGTTCGAATCCTCTACAAAGAAGATTAAATGGTTGAATAAAGGTGACATGCACATTGGAAGAATGAAGCTTACTATGACTGATTACATATTGTACCCGACCATCTTTGAAATTGAAACTCCAAAAGAGTTATGGGCTCATCTGGATGAAAGATTCGGCAAAAAGAATGATGGTTTTGGTCCAAATCCCTTCAAAAGCAAGCAAGTTGATGCATTCGCTCCACTTGATGGTCTCTCAGATCATGATGCATTCGCTCCTCCTGATGGTCTCTCAGATCATGTTGCATTCGCTCCCCTTGATGATCTCTTAGATCATGAACCAGTATCATCTCATATTGAAGTTGTTGACAAAGAACTTGCAGATTCTCCGCTCATGCTCAAACCTTCTTCTCTTTCTGTGCCAGCTCACACTCTAGATATTGCAGAAGGTCCTAAATCCTCTCTTGCACCAGATTTTGTTGGTTCGCATCATGATCACATGATTATTTCGGAGGTAACATCAGCTATTGGAGGTAATGCATTCGCTCCTCTTCAGCAAACATCTCTTATTTACTACTATATGATCATTAGCACATGCTTTCAGAAGGTTATTGAAGAATATGGCAATTGCCACCCGCTTGAGATAATTTCTCATGCATCATATGATAGTTTTGATCTCACCCCTGTTGGTTCAAAGGAGATCTCAAGAAACTGTTTTGAAAGTCTTAAATCTGATTTTGATTTCAAGCAAACATGTAATAGTTCTTTTTGGCATAATCTCACCCATGGTGGTTCGAAGGAGAAGACAAAGGACTATATGCACATTCAAAAATTTGATCCTACCTCAGCTGATTCGAATCACCGGTTCAAGGATCATTCTCATACTATTGGATTTGTTCTCATCACTTTCGATCTGAAGAGCAAGTACAAGCACATGCTTTTTGAGCATGATCCACTTCTTCCCAAGAAGAAGATACCTCCAGACATATGACCAAGCATCACACATGCTTGAGTTTGGAGCTTTTATTTTTTATGTGTGCCTTACAGTCTATTTTTTGAGGAGGGGGTATGTTTCCCATGAAATTTTCCCACTTCCTTGGTTTATTGATTGTTATTATTCATTGTATTGGGTGACCTTTGGTCTTAGTTACCAGGGCCCAGGATGGATTAAGGGGGGGTGTTAGGATATTCCTATACTCCATCCTAGTCCCACCAGTATTTTGATCATTTACATTTTCAGTCATGCATACACCTTTTAGGGTTTGCATGCATTTTGCATGCATCCCAGTCATCATTCCAGCACCTAGCCCTCAGTTAGCCAGCCCCCAGGAGCTTCTCACTATTCAGTTTTAGCCCTCCAGTTGCTTAGTGCGCCCTTCTTCCTTGATTTTAGGGAGCAACTCGCCCTTCTTCACCTACCAGTTCAGTTACACTCAGTTACAGTCAGTTACAGTCAGTTACACTCAATTACATTGAGTTACACTCAGTTACACTCAGTTACATTCAGTTACTCTTAGTTACATTGAGTTACACTTAGTTACATTGAGTTACACTCAGTTACACTCAGTTACACTGAGTTACACTGAGTTACACTTAGTTACACTGAGTTACACCTACCAGAGTTAGTTTGACTGAAGGTTGACAGTTACTTGAGCATTGATGACTCCACTGATGATGATGAAGACTTCCAGTTGCGCTCCGATGATCATGAGGACACCTAGTTGTGCTCCGATGACACTCCAGTGATCCTTTGATCACTCCATGAAGGCTAATTTGAATTGCCACCTTAGGCATTCGAATTCCTCATGCATTGTATTATTTATATGTCCATTTGTGATTAATAATCTAGTATGACCGAAGTATTATTGCTTCTATCTGAGTTCTACTGTACCATATTATTCTGTTGCTCATTATACTGCATGTATCACTCTTCTTCTATTTTCTTGCTTAATCATAATTATTCTCTTGTGAGATACATCATCTCTTAGATCTGCTGTGAGGATTTTCACACTGGGCGCATGCGCAAACTATAGAAAGTCGTTATGAAGTAGAATGTGCATACTTTGTAGATTCCATTAATGAAATAAAACACATTTTCTAAAAACTCGTGTTTTTTACGAAATCATGTAAAGCTTCTAGAAGCTGTGATTTTAAAAAACGGTGGAAGTAAGCTTTTCTTATTTCCGAACGCATGCGCAAACTATAGAAAGTCGTTATGAAGTAGAATGTGCATACTTTGTTGATTCTATTTATGAAATAAAACACATTTTCTAAAAAATCGTGTTTTTTACGAAATCATGTAAACCTTCTAGAACCTGTGATTTTGAAAAACAGGGGAGGTAAGCTTTTCTTATTTCCGGACGCAAGCGCAAACTATAGAAAGTCGTTATGACGTAGAATGTGCATACTTTGTAGATTCCATTTATGAAATAAAACACATTTTCTAAAAACTCGTGTTTTTTAAGAAATCATGTAAACCTTCTAGAAGCTGTGATTTTTAAAAACAGGGGAACTAAGCTTTTCTTATTTCCGAACGCATGCGCAAACTATAGAAAGTTGTTATGACGTAGAATGTGCATACTTTGTTGATTCCATTTATGAAATAAAACACATTTTCTAAAAACTCGTGTTTTTTAAGAAATCATGTAAACCTTCTAGAAGCTGTGATTTTAAAAAACGGGGGAAGTAAGCTTTTCTTATTTCCGGACGCATACGCAAACTTTAGAAAGTCGTAATGACATAGAATGTGCATACTTTGTTGATTCTATTTATGAAATAAAACACATTTTCTAAAAACTCGTGTTTTTTACGAAATCATGTAAAACTTCTAGAATGTGCGATTTTAAAAAACGGGGGAGGTAAGCTTTTCTTATTTCCGGACACATGCGCAAACTATAGAAAGTCGTTATGATGTAGAATGTGCATACTTTGTAGATTCCATTTATGAAATAAAACACATTTTCTAAAAACTCATGTTTTTTTCGAAATCATGTAAACCTTCTAGAAGATGTGATTTTAAAAAACGGTGGAAGTAAGCTTTTCTTATTTCCGGGCGCATGCGCAAACTATAGAAAGTCGTTATGAAGTAGAATTTGCATACTTTGTAGATTCCATTAATGAAATAAAACACATTTTCTAAAAACTCGTGTTTTTTACGAAATCATGTAAAGCTTCTAGAAGCTGTGATTTTAAAAAACGGTGGAAGTAAGCTTTTCTTATTTCCGAACGCATGCGCAAACTATAGAAAGTCGTTATGAAGTAGAATGTGCATACTTTGTTGATTGTATTTATGAAATAAAACACATTTTATAAAAACTCGTGTTTTTTACGAAATCATGTAAACCTTTTAGAACCTGTGATTTTGAAAAACACGGGAGGTAAGCTTTTCTTATTTCCGGACGCAAGCGCAAACTATAGAAAGTCGTTATGACGTAGAATGTGCATACTTTGTTGATTCCATTTATGAAATAAAACACATTTTCTAAAAACTCCTGTTTTTTAAGAAATTATGTAAACCTTCTAGAAGCTGTGATTTTAAAAAACGAGGGAAGTAAGCTTTTCTTATTTCCGGACGCATGCGCAAACTATAGAAATTCGTTATGACGTAGAATGTGCATACTTTGTAGATTCCATTTATGAAATAAAGCACATTTTCTAAAAACTCGTGTTTTTACGAAATCATGTAAACCTTCTAGAAGATGTGATTTTAAAAAACAGTGGAAGTAAGCTTTTCTTATTTCCGGACGCATGCGCAAACTATAGAAGGTCATTATGACGTAGAATGTGCATACTTTGTAGATTCCATTTATGAAATAAAACACATTTTCTAAAAACTCGTGTTTTTTACGAAATGATGTAAACCTTCTAGAAGCTGCGATTTTAAAAAACGGTGGAAGTAAGCTTTTCTTATTTCCAGACGCACGCGGAAACTATAGAAAGTCGTTATGACGTAGAATGTGCATACTTTGTTGATTCCGTTTATGAAATAAAACACATTTTCTAAAAACTCGTGTTTTTTAAGAAATCATGTAAAGCTTCTAGAAGCTATGATTTTAAAAAGCGGGGGAAGTAAGCTTTTCTTATTTTCGAACGCATGCGCAAACTATAGAAAGTCGTTATGACATAGAATGTGCATACTTTGTTGATTCCATTTATGAAATAAAACACATTTTCTAAAAACTCGTGTTTTTTAAGAAATCATGTAAACCTTCTAGAAGCTGTGCTTTTAAAAAACGGGGGAAGTAAGCTTTTCTTATTTCCGGACGCATGCGCAAACTATAGAAAGTCGTTATGACGTAGAATGTGCATACTTTGTAGATTCCATTTATGAAATAAAACACATTTTCTAAAAACTCGTGTTTTTTAAGAAATCATGTAAACCTTCTAGAAGCTGTGATTTTAAAAAACGGGGGAAGTAAGCTTTTCTTATTTCCGGACGAATGCGCAAACTATAGAAAGTCGTTATGATGTAGAATGTGCATACTTTGTTGATTCCATTTATGAAATAAAACTCATTTTCTAAAAACTCGTGTTTTTTACGAAATCATGTAAACCTTCTAGAAGCTGTGATTTTAAAAAATGGTGGAAGTAAGCTTTTCTTATTTCCGGACGCATGCGCAAACTATAGAAAGTCGTTATGACGTAGAATGTGCATACTTTGTAGATTCCATTTATGACATAAAACACATTTTCTAAAAACTCGTGTTTTTTACGAAATCATGTAAAGCTTCTAGAAGCTGTGATTTTAAAAAATGGTGGAAGTAAGCTTTTCTTATTTCCGGACGCATGCGCAAACTATAGAAAGTCATTATGACGTAGAATGTGGATACTTTGTAGATTCCATTTATGAAATAAAACACATTTTCTAAAAACTCGTGTTTTTTACGAAATCATGTAAAGCTTCTAGAAGCCGTGATTTTAAAAAATGGTGGAAGTAAGCTTTTCTTATTTCCAGACGCATGCGCAAACTATGAAAGTCGTTATGACGTAGAATGTGCATACTTTGTTGATTCTATTTATGAAATAAAACACATTTTCTAAAAACTCGTGTTTTTTACGAAATAATGTAAACCTTCTAGAAACTGTGATTTTAATAAACGTGGGAGGTAAGCTTTTTGTCATGTCCCAAATTTGGAATTGGGTCACAATGGCCTAATCACATTAGACGTATTCATTAGAGTTTGTCAAATTGATGCTAAAGGTCAAATAATTGCCAAGGAGGAAAATTACTAGTTTCCTAGGTTTGGGGTGGAAGCTTTGGAATTTGGAATAATGGGGATAATAAATGATGTTTGAACATTAGAATGGAATAAATATTTAATAAAGGATCTAAATAAATATATACAAGTGAAAATCAAAGTGGCATTTCATGATGAAGACACATTGAGGAAGTGGGACCCACATATGGCTAGATTTCCCCACTACATTTGGCATCATTCTCTCACCAATTCAAATTCAAGGTGAATGGTAACATACTTGGGGGAGTCCAAAAGGTATTATTCATTGCATGACTCATCCAAGGTCGAAATATAGAGGAAGAGTAACTCGCATGGAAGAGGAAGAGGCAATTTGGAGCTAGTGAGACACTTGGGCTAGATTCCCTAGCTCTATGACAACAATGATGAAGATGCTATGACACCTATGACACAAATCAGACCTGAAGGCTGATATATTACATATATGACATGTCAGGGCTAAAAATAGACTCCAAGAGGGCGCTCAAGGGTGTTAGGGCAGCTAAGATGCTTCCACATGTGATTTAGTGGAAGTGGGAGACTAGGAATTGTTGTACAAGTGGCGTTCTTTGGAATCTCTTCCCAACTTGAGTTGGCATGAGTCTCTTGGAAGGAATTCGACCCATGGAGGACATTAGAAGTTTATAAATGTCAATAAAAAAAAAGGAAACCATCTTTTGATCATTTGTAGAATTTGCAATTGCTTTTGTGAAGAGGGAGAGCTAGTGGATGACTAGTTTCTTGCCTTAGCCAATTTCGAGGGTGAAAGATTCCCATCCAAGTTGGCAATTGGAAAGGCCATTCAGACCTCTCATTTGGAGCTTTAATGGAGTCTTTATTTGCAGGTGTAATCTACAGGGCAGCTCATGGTTTCTTCTATTGCAGCTCGCTCCTTCAACCATTTCCAGTTTTGATGGCATATTCTTGATCCTTGAGGGAGGGCGTTTTTGGTGAGCTATTGTACTCTTTGGGTGACATTTTAATGCCCCATTTCTTTTGTAATATGAATTAAATACCCTTTTCTTCATCTCCAAAAAGTTTCAGGTCAAAATTCCAAGTAGAAATGTATAAATCTCATTTTTAATGGAAGAACAATGCCATTTCCCCACTACCTTGTTGTGAACCAATGTATTGATGATGATTTCGAATGAATGGATGATTCTCTGATATATTTGTGATCAATATACTTCCATGGATTTCTTCTACAAGTTTCATGTACTGTACTTGAGCATTTGAAGCATTATTACTCAGTTTAGTTGTATTGGGAGGTGAAATAGTGCCATTTCCCCAAGGGTCGAATTGGGGATTTTTACAGTTGAATGGGAGAGGGTGAGAACAGTTGTAATAAACCATTAATGGTGCATATGAGACCTTAATAACATAATTAACACATTACATACCTCTGTTAATAAATTTGAGTGGGTTTGGAGGCATTTGGGAAGCCATTTTCAGTACTTACCTCAAGGGGATTTGAACCCCAAATTACTAGTAAAATTGCATACTTGGTCCAGAATCTTAAGAGAGTTTGCAGAGGTCTTTTGGTGGCCATATGTTATCCCTGAACATCATATTCAATTCCTAATATCATTCATAAACCTTCCTTGAATATTTGAAGGCATTTGGAGTCAATTTGAGACCTAGAGACCAATACTAGTCAAAGGGAAATCACTAGTAAAGTTACCTACATTGACCAGAATTGAAAGAGTATTTGCAGAAGTGTTTTAAAGGTACAAAGGCATCCCTTAAACACATATTTATGTTCTAATATCATTCATATACCTTCTCAGAAGATTTGGGATCATTTGGGGAAAATTTGGGACCTAGAGATCGAAACTAGTCCAAGGTCGAACCAAGGAAAAAAGTGGAAAATTGCAATTTTAATAAAATTCCTAACAAGGGACATTACAGTGGTATCAGAGCATGGTCCTTGCACCTGTGTATTAGGTACATACATTAAAGAATAATTGGCAGCCATGTCTTACTATTATGATGAATCCTATGAGTACAATTCTTATGATGAATATGCAGATGCTTATGAGCAATATGAAGCAGAATGTGAATGGTATGAGGAAAAGGTGCCATCATGCAACACTTCTTACAATTTCAAGAGAAATGAAGATTATTATTATGACTTTAAATCTGATGAATATGAATGTGTCACACCAACCAAGGATAATTCTATGAGTGAGTTCCAAAGATGGAGAGCAAATTATAAAACCTTGCCCCAACAATATCAAAAATATCAAGAATATCTTGCTTCGAGCAAAAATACACAAAATGCCATGTCTTTTGAGTACTATGCTGAACATGTTTTTGAAAATAGGCCCAAAAATGAAGATGTGGAGTTAGTGAAGAAAGGTTTATGCCCTTCTTGTAAGAACCCTTGGAGCGAGTATCATATATGTGTGCATGAAATGATGTCCTCTTTGATGAGAGCTTTTGAGATTTATTCAAGAAGGGATTCCAAATATACCGATCCTAAGGAAAACAAGGGGAAAAATGAATCAGCTTGCTTGAAGGAGAAAAATGAAGAGACATCACAAGAGCATGAAGAAGATTCTATTGAAAATATGGAAGATCATTTCGAGACACCTTCTAGCTTATACATGAACCAAAGAGCATCTACTGATGGATGCTTAAACTATGAAGGAGTACCTACTGATGGGTGCTCACACCTCTATGTTGGTGACATAGAGATCACTTTTGAAAGTGTCGCTGCAAGCCCAAGTTCCATTAAGCATGATAATGAAGACCTTGTAGCAGTTGAAGAAGAACCAAGATCAACTTCCCCATCACCACTTGAGCTTCATGAAGTTGGTCCAAGCAAAAATGAAGAAGATGAGGAGGTTCATTTGCAAGAGCCTCATTTTCTTGAAGGGTCCTTAAAGATGAATGAAAAGAAGATCCAAGAGTCCCTCGGCATTCTCCATGAGACTCAAGCATTGGTGTCAAATTCTTGTTGGAGATCTACTTCATTGGAGGAAACATCCTTCCTTGAAGATATGGACAAGATTCAAAGAGCAATGTGCCACATCAAAGGTAATTTCATGTCTTTGCTTTTTGATAGAAACCATTTGTTTGAGCTTAATGAATTGTTACATGATGCATACTTGAAGAATAATGAGGATATTCATAAGCTCACAATTCAAAATGAGCAACTTCTTAAAAAGTTGCAAGATACTTGTTTTTCCTCCTATGTTTCAGATTGTCAAATGGTAGATTGTTTGGAGGATTCTCATGACATGGTGGATCATGAGAAATGTGAAAATTTGAATGTTCTTGATGTGTTTGAATATGAACTCGAAGAGATCCAAACACTTGATGTGGTGGAAGAGGAATTTGAATTGCCTCTTGATGAAGGTTATGCAATTTTTAAAGAAGAGCATGATTCCTCTACATTGGAACCAAACTATGACAAAGAGTTCACACTTTTGAAGGAGCTGCACGATACTACCCATATGGATCCTTCCCATGATGAAACTTCTGTACTTTTTGATCATTTGGGTGATTTGGTTCATTCTCCTACATCCTACAATTCCATGTTTTGCAACATTAGTCTCAATGAAGTATGGGTGAAAGGGTTCTTTTTTATGGTGCCACATGAGGAGTATGGAACTCCTAGATTTACTTTTTATGATGATAGGGTTGGAGCACATTCTTATTCACATTTGCAGCAACATTATTTGTCACTTTATGATGATGCAAATCTACATGGATGCACCTATGATATGCATTTGAGTCACTTGAAGAATCATGGTTTTTTTTACTCAACACTTGATTCATTTGATGTTGGACGAACTTCATCCAACACTTGGGAGAATAGATTTATGATTGGAGAACATTTTTGTTGCAAGACACATACTTTGTTATATCTTTATGACTCTCACATTCAGGGATGTATGGGTGAGACTTCTTTGAGTCATTTGAAGTCTCCTTGTTTTTTCTGCTCACTATTTGGTTCAGATTTTAGTGGAGATTCTTCATTCACTTCTTGGATGAAAGAATACATGGTTGAATATTTTGATGCATATCACATTCTTTTGGAGCAGCATTATAGGACATGGGATCCTCACCTATGTCATTGGAGTAGATTTGATTGGTCACTTGAATCTTGTATGCACTTGGAAAATGGTGGTCTACTTGCTTGGAGGTATAAGCACTTTCATGACTCTTTGATGAAGCATATCCTTGATGTACATTTTCATTATGTTGTTATGTACTTTGATGATATATATTTTGTACTCATGATGTTTGGAAGGATGCATACAAGAAAATGGGATCCAGGAATCCTCTTAACTAATGGTGTGGGTTGGAGAGCACTCTTAATTATTGGGGTGCAATACAAGCAATGGGACCCTGGAATAATTTTTATCTCATTGGTTTCAAATTTTTTTGGGGGAAACAAGCAGTATGGGAGATGGATTTCCCCACTTAATAAAGTTATTTTTATCAGAGTAGTGCAGCAGCAAGCATGGTGGTTCCTCTCTAAAATCTTCATGGAAACTCAAAGACTCAAGGTTGGGCAATTCAATGGCAACTTCAAAGAATTATACAGAAAGCAGGTTCTTCAACACCCATGTTTAAAATTGCTTGAGGACAAGCAATATTGGGAAGGGAGGATTTGTCATGTCCCAAATTTGGAATTGGGTCACAATGGCCTAATCACATTAGACGTATTCATTAGAGTTTGTCAAATTGATGCTAAAGGTCAAATAATTGCCAAGGAGGAAAATTACTAGTTTCCTAGGTTTGGGGTGGAAGCTTTGGGATTTGGAATAATGGGGATAATAAATGATGTTTTAACATTAGAATGGAATAAATATTTAATAAAGGATCTAAATAAATATATACAAGTGAAAATCAAAGTGGCATTTCATGATGAAGACACATGGAGGAAGTGGGACCCACATATGGCTAGATTTCCCCACTACATTTGGCATCATTCTCTCACCAATTCGAATTCAAGGTGAATGGTAACATACTTGGGGGAGTCCAAAAGGTATTATTCATTGCATGACTCATCCAAGGTCGAAATATAGAGGAATATTAACTCCCATGGAAGAGGAAGAGGCAATTTGGAGCTAGTGAGACACTTGAGCTAGATTCCCTAGCTCTATGACAACAATGATGAAGATGCTATGACACCTATGACACAAATCAGACCTGAAGGCTGACATATGACATATATGACATTTCAGGGCTAAAAATAGACTCCAAGAGGACGCTCAAGGGTGTTAGGGCAGCTAAGATGCTTCCACATGTGATTTAGTGGAAGTGGGAGACTAGGAATTGTTGTACAAGTGGCGTTCTTTGGAATCTCTTCCCAACTTGAGTTGGCATGAGTCTCTTGGAAGGAATTCGACCCATGGAGGACATTAGAAGTTTATAAATGTCAATAACAAAAAAGGAAACCAGCTTTTGATCATTTGTAGAATTTGCAATTGCATTTGTGAAGAGGGAGAGCTAGTGGATGACTAGTTTCTTGCCTTAGCCAATTTCGAGGGTGAAAGATTCCCATCCAAGTTGGAAATTGGAAAGGCCATTCAGACCTTTCATTTTGAGCTTTAATGGAGTCTTTATTTGCAGGTGTAAGCTACAGGGAAGCTCATGGTTTCTTCTATTGCAGCTCGCTCCTTCAACCATTTCCAGTTTTGATGGCATATTCTTGATCCTTGAGGGAGGGCGTTTTTGGTGAGCTATTGTACTCTTTGGGGGAGATTTTAATGCCCCATTTATTTTGTAATATGAATTAAATACTCTGTTATTCATCTCCAGAAAGTTTCAGGTCGAAATTCCAAGTAGAAATGTATAAATCTCATTTTTAATGGAAGAACAATGCCATTTCCCCACTACCTTGTTGTGAACCAATGTATTGATGATGATTTCGAATGAATGGATGATTATCTGATATATTTGTGATCAATATACTTCCATGGATGTCTTATACAAGTTTCATGTACTGTACTTGAGAATTTGAAGCATTTTTACTCAGTTTAGTTGTATTGGGAGGTGAAATAGTGTCATTTCCCCAAGGGTCGAATTGGGGATTTTTACAGTTGAATGGGAGAGGGTGAGAACAGTTGTAATAAACCATTAATGGTGCATATGAGACCTTAATAAAATAATTAACACATTACATACCTCTGTTCATAAATTTGAGTGGGTTTGGAGGCATTTGGGAAGCCATTTTCAGTACTTACCTCAAGGGGATTTGAACCCCAAATTACTAGTAAAATTGCATACTTGGTCCAGAATCTTAAGAGAGTTTGAAGAGGTCTTTTGGTGGCCATATGTTATCCTTGAAAATCATATTCAATTCCTAATATCATTCATAAACCTTCCTTGAATATTTGAAGGCATTTGGAGTCAATTTGAGACCTAGAGACCAATACTAGTCAAAGGGAAATAACTAGTAAAGTTACCTACATTGACCAGAATTGAAAGAGTATTGGCAGAAGTGTTTTAAAGGTACAAAGGCATCCCTTAAACACATATTTATGTTCTAATATCATTCATATACCTTCTCAGAAGATTTGGGATCATTTGGGGAAAATTTGGGACCTAGAGATCGAAACTAGTCCAAGGTCGAACCAAGGAAAAAAGTGGAAAATTGCAATTTTAATAAAATTCCTAACAAGGGACATTACACTTTTCTTATTTCCGGACGCATGCGCAAACTATAAAAAGTCGTTATGATGTAGAATGTGCATACTTTGTAGATTCCATTTATGAAATAAAACACATTTTCTAAAAACTCGTGTTTTTTACGAAATCATGTAAACCTTCCAGAAGCTGTGATTTTAAAAAACAGTGGAAGTAAGCTTTTCTTATTTCTGGACGAATGCGCAAACTATAGAAAGTCGTTATGACGTAGAATGTGCATACTTTGTAGATTCCATTTATGAAATAAAACACATTTTCTAAAAACTCGTGTTTTTTACGAAATCATGTAAAGCTTCTAGAAGCTGTGATTTTAAAAAACGGTGGAAGTAAACTTTTCTTATTTCCAGACGCATGCGCAAACTATAGAAAGTCGTTATGACGTAGAATGTGCATACTTTGTTGATTCTATTTATGAAATAAAACACATTTTCTAAAAACTCGTGTTTTTTACGAAATAATGTAAACCTTCTAGAAACTGTGATTTTAATAAACGGGGGAGGTAAGCTTTTCTTATTTACGGATGCATGCGCAAACTATAGAAAGTCGTTATGATGTAGAATGTAGATACTTTGTAGATTCCATTTATGAAATAAAACACATTTTCTAAAAACTCGTGTTTTTTACGAAATCATGTAAAGCTCCTGGAAGCTGTGATTTTAAAAAACGGTGGAAGTAAGCTTTTCTTATCTCCGGACGCATAAGCAAACTATAGAAAGTCGTTATGACGTAGAATGTGCATACTTTGTAGATTCTATTTATGAAATAAAACACATTTTCTAAAAACTCGTGTTTTTTACGAAATCATGTAAAGCTTCTAGAAGCTGTGATTTTAAAAAACGGTGGAAGTAAGCTTTTCTTATTTCCGGACGCATGCGCAAACTATAGAATGTCGTTATGACGTAGAATGTGCATACTTTGTACATTCCATTGATGAAATAAAACACATTTTCTAAAAACTCGTGTTTTTTACGAAATCATGTAAAGCTTCTAGAAGCTGTGATTTTAAAAAACGGTGGAAGTAAGCTTTTCTTATTTCCATACGCATGCACAAACTATAGAAAATCGTTATGACGAGGAATGTGCATACTTTGTTGAATCTTTTTATGAAATAAAACACATTTTCTAAAAACTCATGTTTTTTACGAAATCATGTAAAGCTTCTAGAAGCTGTGATTTTAAAAAACGGGGGAGGTAAGCTTTTCTTATTTACGGACGGATGCGCAAACTATAGAAAGTCGTTATGACGTAGAATGTGCATACTTTGTTGATTCCATTTATGAAATAAAACACATTTTCTAAAAACTCATGTTTTTTACGAAATCATGTAAACTTTCTAGAAGCTGTGATTTTAAAAAACGGTAGAAGTAAGCTTTTCTTATTTCCGGATGCATGCGCAAACTATAGAAAGTCGTTATGACGTAGAATGTACATACTTTGTTGATTCCATTTATGAAATAAAACACATTTTCTAAAAACTCATGTTTTTTAAGAAATCATGCAAACCTTCTAGAAGCTGTGATTTTAAAAAACGGGGGAAGTAAGCTTTTCTTATTTCCAAACGCATGCGCAAACTATAGAAAGTTGTTATGACGTAGAATGTGCATACTTTGTTGATTCCATTTATGAAATAAAACACATTTTCTAAAAACTCGTGTTTTTTAAGAAATCATGTAAACCTTCTAGAAGCTGTGATTTTAAAAAACGGGGGAAGTAAGCTTTTCTTATTTCCGGACGCGTGCGCAAACTATAGAAAGTCGTTATGACGTAGAATGTGCATACTTTGTAGATTCCATTTATGAAATAAAACACATTTTCTAAAAAATCGTGTTTTTTACGAAATCATGTAAACCTTCTAGAAGCTGTGATTTTAAGAAACGGTGGAAGTAAGCTTTTCTTATTTCCGGACGCATGTGCAAACTATAGAAAGTCGTTATGACATAGAATGTGCATACTTTGTAGATTCTATTTATGAAATAAAACACATTTTCTAAAAACTCATGTTTTTTACGAAATCATGTAAAGCTTCTGGAAGCTGTGATTTTAAAAAACGGTGGAAGTAAGCTTTTCTTATTTCCAGACGCATGCGCAAACTATAGAAAGTCGTTATGACGTAGAATGTGCATACTTTGTTGATTCTATTTAAGAAATAAAACACATTTTCTAAAAACTCATGTTTTTTACGAAATCATGTAAAGCTTCTAGAAGCTGTGATTTTAAAAAACGGGGGAGGTAAGCTTTTCTTATTTACGGACGGATGCGCAAACTATAGAAAGTTGTTATGATGTAGAATGTGCATACTTTGTTGATTCCATTTATGAAATAAAACACATTTTCTAAAAACTCATGTTTTTTACGAAATCATGTAAACTTTCTAGAAGCTGTGATTTTAAAAAACGGTGGAAGTAAGCTTTTCTTATTTCCGGATGCATGCGCAAACTATAGAAAGTCATTATGACGTAGAATGTGCATACTTTGTAGATTCCATTTATGAAATAAAACACATTTTCTAAAAACTCGTGTTTTTTACGAAATCATGTAAAGATTCTAGAAGCTGTGATTTTAAAAAACGGTAGAAGTAAGCTTTTCTTATTTCCAGACGCATGCGCAAACTATAGAAAGTCGTTATGACGTAGAATGTGCATACTTTGTTGATTCTATTTATGAAATAAAACACATTTTCTAAAAACTCGTGTTTTTTAGGAAATAATGTAAACCTTCTAGAAACTGTGATTTTAATAAACGGGGGAGGTAAGCTTTTCTTATTTCCGGACGCAAGCGCAAACTATAGAAAGTCGTTATGATGTAGAATGTGCATACTTTGTAGATTCCATTTATGAAATAAAACACATTTTCTAAAAACTCATGTTTTTTACGAAATCATGTAAACCTTCTAGAAGCTGTGATTTTAAAAAACGGTGAAAGTAAGCTTTTCTTATTTCTGGACGCATGCCCAAACTATAGAAAGTTCTTATGATGTAGAATGTGCATACTTTGTAGATTCCATTTATGAAATAAAATACATTTTCTAAAACCTCGTGTTTTTTACGAAATCATGTAAAGCTTCTAGAACCTGTGATTTTAAAAAACGGTGGAAGTAAGCTTTTCTTATTTCCAGATGCATGCGCAAACTATAGAAAGTCGTTATGACGTGGAATGTGCATACTTTGTTGATTCTATTTATGAAATAAAACACATTTTCTAAAAACTCGTGTTTTTTACGAAATAATGTAAACCTTCTAGAAACTGTGATTTTAATAAATGGGGGAGGTAAGCTTTTCTTATTTCCGGACGCATGCGCAAACTATAGAAAGTCGTTATGACGTAGAATGTAGATACTTTGTAGATTCCATTTATGAAATAAAACACATTTTCTAAAAACTCGTGTTTTTTACGAAATCATGTAAAGCTTCTGGAAGCTGTGATTTTAAAAAACGGTGGAAGTAAGCTCTTCTTATCTACGGACGCATGCGCAAACTATAGAAAGTCGTTATGACGTAGAATGTGCATACTTTGTAGATTCTATTTATGAAATAAAACACATTTTCTAAAAATTCGTGTTTTTTACGAAATCATGTAAAGCTTCTAGAAGCTGTGATTTTAAAAAACGGTGGAAGTAAGCTTTTCTTATTTCCGGACGCATGCGCAAACTATAGAATGTCGTTATGACGTAGAATGTGCATACTTTGTACATTCCATTAATGAAATAAAACACATTTTCTAAAAACTCGTGTTTTTTACGAAATCATGTAAAGCTTCTAGAAGCTGTGATTTTAAAAAACGGTGGAAGTAAGCTTTTCTTATTTCCCGACGCATGCACAAACTATAGAAAGTCGTTATGACGAGGAATGTGCATACTTTGTTGATTCTCTTTATGAAATAAAACACATTTTCTAAAAACTCAAGTTTTTTACGAAATCATGTAAAGCTTCTAGAAGCTGTGATTTTAAAAAACGGGGGAGGTAAGCTTTTCTTATCTACGGATGGATGCACAAACTATAGAAAGTCGTTATGACGTAGAATGTGCATACTTTGTTGATTCCATTTATGAAATAAAACACATTTTCTAAAAACTCGTGTTTTCTACGAAATCATGTAAACCTTCTCGAAGCTGTGATTTTAAAAAACGGTGGAAGTAAGCTTTTCTTATATCCGGACGCATGCAAAAACTATAGAAAGTTGTTATGACGTAGAATGTGCATACTTTGTAGATTCTATTTAAGAAATAAAACACATTTTCTAAAAACTCGTGTTTTTTGCGAAATCATGTAAACCTTCTAGAAGCTGTGATTTTAAAAAATGGTGGAAGTAAGCTTTTCTTATTTCCAGACGCATGCACAAACTATAGAAAGTCGCTATGACGTAGAATGTGCATACTTTGTAAATTCTATTTATCAAATAAAACACATTTTCTAAAAACTCGTGTTTTTTACGAAATCATGTAAACCTTCTAGAAGCTGTGATTTTAAAAAACGGTGGAAGTAAGCTTTTCTTATTTCCAGACGCATGCGCAAACTATAGAAAGTCGTTATGACGTTGAATGTGCATACTTTGTTGATTCTTTTTATGAAATAAAACACATTTTCTAAAAACTCGTGTTTTTTACGAAATAATGTAAACCTTCTAGAAACTGTGATTTTAATAAACGGGGGAGGTAAGCTTTTCTTATGACGTAGAATGTGCATACTTTGTTGATTCTATTTATGAAATAAAACACATTTTCTAAAAACTCATGTTTTTTACGAAATAATGTAAACCTTCTAGAAGCTGTGATTTTAAAAAACGGGGGAAGTTAGCTTTTCTTATTTCCAAACGCATGCGCAAACTATAGAAAGTTGTTATGACGTAGAATGTGCATACTTTGTTGATTCCATTTATGAAATAAAACACATTTTCTAAAAACTCGTGTTTTTTAAGAAATCATGTAAACCTTCTAGAAGCTGTGATTTTAATAAACGGGGGAAGTAAGCTTTTCATATTTCCAAACGCATGCGCAAATTATAGAAAGTCGTTATGACGTAGAATGTGCATACTTTGTAGATTCCATTTATGACATAAAACACATTTTCTAAAAACTCGTGTTTTTTAAGAAATCATGTAAACCTTCTAGAAGCTGTGATTTTAATAAATGGGGGAAGTAAGCTTTTCATATTTCCAAACGCATGCGCAAACTATAGAAAGTCGTTATGACGTAGAATGTGCATACTTTGTAGATTCCATTTATGACATAAAACACATTTTCTAAAAACTCGTGTTTTTTAAGAAATCATGTAAACCTTCTAGAAGCTGTGATTTTAAAAAATGGGGGAAGTAAGCTTTTCTTATTTCCGGACGCATGCGCAAACTATAGAAAGTCGTTATGACGTAGAATGTGCATGCTTTCTAGATTCCATTTATGAAATAAAACACATTTTCTAAAAACTCGTGTTTTTTACGAAATCATGTAAAGCTTCTAGAAGTTGTGATTTTAAAAAACGGTGGAAGTAAGCTTTCCTTATTTCCGGACGCATGTGCAAACTATAGAAAGTCGTTATGACATAGAATGTGCATAGTTTGTAGATTCTATTTATGAAATAAAACACATTTTCTAAAAACTCGTGTTTTTTACGAAATCATGTAAACCTTCTAGAAGCTGTGATTTTAAAAAACGGTGGAAGTAAGCTTTTCTTATTTCCGGACGCATGCGCAAACTATAGAAAGTCGTTATGACGTAGAATGTGCATACTTTGTAGATTCCATTTATGAAATAAAACACATTTTCTAAAAACTCGTGTTTTTTACGAAATCATGTAAAGCTTCTAGAAGCTGTGATTTTAAAAATAGGTGGAAGTAAGCTTTTGTTATTTCTGGACGCATGCGCAAACTATAGAAAGTCGTTATGACGTAGAATGTGCATACTTTGTAGATTCCATTTATGAGATAAAACACATTTTCTAAAAACTCGTGTTTTTTACAAAATCATGTAAACCTTCTAGAGGCTGTGATTTTAAAAAACGGTGGAGGTAAGCTTTTCTTATTTCCGGACGCATGCGCAAAATATAGAAAGTCGTTATGATGTTTCATGTGCATACTTTATTGACTCTATTTATGAAATAAAACACATTTTCTAAAAACTCATGTTTTTTACGAAATCATGTAAAGCTTCTAGAAGCTGTGATTTTAAAAAATGGTGGAAGTAAGCTTTTCTTATTTCCGGACGCATGCGCAAACTATAGAAAGTCGTTATGACGTAGAATGTGCATACTTTGTAGATTCCATTTATGAAATAAAACACATTTTCTAAAAACTCGTGTTTTTTACAAAATCATGTAAACCTTCTCGAAGCTGTGATTTTAAAAAACGGTGGAAGTAAGCTTTTCTTATTTCCGTACGCATGCAAAAACTATAGAAAGTCGTTATGACATAGAATGTGCATACTTTGTAGATTCCATTTATGAAATAAAACACATTTTCTAAAAACTCGTGTTTTTTACGAAATCATGTAAACCTTCTAGAAGCTGTGATTTTAAAAAACGTTGGAAGTAAGCTTTTCTTATTTTCGGACGCATGCACAAACTATAGAAAGTCGTTATGACATAGAATGTGCATACTTTGTAGATAGAATTTATGAAATAAAACACATTTTCTAAAAACTCATGTTTTTTACGAAATCATGTAAAGCTTCTAGAAGCTGTGATTTTAAAAAACGGTGGAAGTAAGCTTTTCTTATTTCTGGACGCATGCGCAAACTATAGAAAGTCATTATGACGTAGAATGTGCATACTTTGTAGATTCGATTTATGAAATAAAACACATTTTCTAAAAACTCGTCTTTTTTACGAAATCATGTAAACCTTCTAGAAGCTGTGATCTTAAAAAACGGTGGAAGTAAGCTTTTCCTATTTCCGGACGGATGAGCAAACTATAGAAAGTCGTTATGACGTAGAATGTGCATACTTTGTAGATTCCATTTATGAAATAAAACACATTTTCTAAAAACTCGTGTTTTTTACGAAATCATGTAAAGCTTCTAGAAGCTGTGATTTTAAAAAATGGTGGAAGTAAGCTTTTCTTATTTCCGGACGCATGCGCAAACTATAGAAAGTCGTTATGACGTAGAATGTGCATACTTTGTAGATTCCATTTATGAAATAAAACACATTTTCTAAAAATTCGTGTTTTTTACGAAATCATGTAAAGCTTCTAGAAGCTGTGATTTTAAAAAACGGTGGAAGTAAGCTTTTCTTATTTCCGGACACATGCGCAAACTATAGAAAGTCGTTATGACGTAGAATGTGCATACTTTGTTGATTCTATTTATGAAATAAAACACATTTTCTAAAAACTCGTGTTTTTTGCGAAATCATGTAAACCTTCTAGAAACTGTGATTTTAAAAAACGAGGGAGGTAAGCTTTTCTTATTTCCGGACGCATGCGCAAATGATAGAAAGTCGTTATGACGTAGAATGTGCATCCTTTGTAGATTCCATTTATGAAATAAAACACATTTTCTAAAAACTCGTGTTTTTTACGAAATCATGTAACCTTCTAGAAGCTGTGATTTTAAAAAACGGTGGAAGTAAGCTTTTCTTATTTCCGGACGCATGCGCAAACTATAGAAAGTCGTTATGACGTAGCATGTGCATACTTTGTTGATTCTATTCATGAAATAAAACACATTTTCTAAAAACTCGTGTTTTTTACGAAATCATGTAAACCTTCTAGAATTTGTGATTTTAAAAAACGGGGGAGGTAAGCTTTTCTTATTTCCGGACGCATGCGCAAACTATAGAAAGTCTTTATGACGTAGAATGTGCATACTTTGTAGATTCCATTTATGAAATAAAACACATTTTCTAAAAACTCGTGTTTTTTACGAAATAATGTAAACCTTCTAGAAACTGTGATTTTAATAAACGGGGGAGGTAAGCTTTTCTTATTTCCGGACGCATGCGCAAACTATAGAAAGTCGTTATGACGTAGAATGTGGATACTTTGTTGATTCCATTTATGAAATAAAACACATTTTCTAAAAACTCGTGTTTTTTAAGAAATCATGTAAACCTTCTAGAAGCTGTGATTTTAAAAAAGGGGGGAAATAAGCTTTTCTTATTTCCAAACGCGTGCGCAAACTATAGAAAGTCGTTATGACGTAGAATGTGCATACTTTGTTGATTCCATTTATGACATAAAACACAATTTCTAAAAACTCGTGTTTTTTACGAAACCATGTAAAGCTTCTAGAAGCTGTGATTTTAAAAAACAGTGGAAGTAAGCTTTTCTTATTTCCGGACGCATGCGCAACCTATAGAAATTCGTTATGACGTAGAATGTGCATACTTTGTTGATTCCATTTATGAAATAAAACACATTTTCTAAAAACTCGTGTTTTTTACGAAATCATGTAAACCTTCTAGAATCTGTGATTTTAAAAAATGGGGGAGGTAAGATTTTTTTATTTCCGGACGCATGCGCAAACTATAGAAAGTCGTTATGACGTAGAGTGTGCATACCTTGCAGATTCCATTTATGAAATAAAACACATTTTCTAAAAACTCATGTTTTTTAAGAAATCATGTAAACTTTCTAGAAACTGTGATTTTAAAAAACGGGGGAAGTAAGCTTTTCTTATTTCCGGACGCATGCGAAAACTATAGAAAGTTGTTATGACGTAGAATGTGCATACTTTGTAGATTCCATTTATGAAATAAAACACATTTTCTAAAAACTCGTGTTTTTTACGAAATCATGTAAACCTTCTAGAATTTGTGATTTTAAAAAACACGATACTACCCATATGGATCCTTCCCATGACGCATGCACAAACTATAGAAAGTCGTTATGACGTAGAATGTGCATACTTTGTAGATTACATTGATGAAATAAAACACATTTTCTAAAAACTCGTGTTTTTTACGAAATCATGTAAAGCTTCTAGAAGCTGTGATTTTAAAAAATGGTGGAAGTAAGCTTTTCTTATTTCCGGACGCATGCGCAAACTATAGAAAGTTGTTATGACGTAGAATGTGCATACTTTGTAGATTCCATTTACGAAATAAAACACATTTTCTAAAAACTCGTGTTTTTTACGAAATCATGTAAAGCTTCAAGAAGCTGTGATTTTAAAAAACGGTGGAAGTAAGCTTTTCTAATTTCTGGACGCATGCGCAAACTATAGAAAGTCCTTATGTCGTAGAAATATACATACTTTGTAGATTCCATTTATGAAATAAAACACATTTTCTAAAAACTCGTGTTTTTTACGAAATCATGTAAACCTTCTAGAAGCTGTGATTTTAAAAAACTGTGGAAGTAATCTTTTCTTATTTCCGGACGCATGCGCAAACTATAGAAAGTCGTTATGATGTAGCATGTGCATACTTTGTTGATTCTATTTATGAAATAAAACACATTTTCTAAAAACTCGTGTTTTTTACGAAATCATGTAAACCTTCTAGAATCTGTGATTTTAAAAAACACGATACTACCCATATGGATCCTTCCCATGATGAAACTTCTGTACTTTTTGATCATTTGGGTGATTTGGTTCATTCTCCTACATCCTACAATTCCATGTTTTGCAACATTAGTCTCAATGAAGTATGGGTGAAAGGGTTCTTTTTGATGGTGCCACATGAGGAGTATGGAACTCCTAGATTTACTTTTTATGATGATAGGGTTGGAGCACATTCTTATTCACATTTGCAGCAACATTATTTGTCACTTTATGATGATGCAAATCTACATGGATGCACCTATGATATGCATTTGAGTCACTTGAAGAATCATGGTTTTTTTTACTCAACACTTGATTCATTTGATGTTGGACGAACTTCATCCAACACTTGGGAGAATAGATTTATGATTGGAGAACATTTTTGTTGCAAGACACATACTTTGTTATATCTTTATGACTCTCACATTCAGGGATGTATGGGTGAGACTTCTTTGAGTCATTTGAAGTCTCCTTGTTTTTTCTGCTCACTATTTGGTTCAGATTTTAGTGGAGATTCTTCAGTCACTTATTGGATGAAAGAATACATGGTTGAATATTTTGATGCATATCACATTCTTTTGGAGCAGCATTATAGGACATGGGATCCTCACCTATGTCATTGGAGTAGATTTGATTGGTCACTTGAATCTTGTATGCACTTGGAAAATGGTGGTCTACTTGCTTGGAGGTATAAGCACTTTCATGACTCTTTGATGAAGCATATCCTTGATGTACATTTTCATTATGTTGTTATGTACTTTGATGATATATATTTGGTACTCATGATGTTTGGAAGGATGCATACAAGAAAATGGGATCCAGGAATCCTCTTAACTAATGGTGTGGGTTGGAGAGCACTCTTAATTATTGGGGTGCAATACAAGGAATGGGACCCTGGAATAATTTTTATCTCATTGGTTTCAAATTTTTTTGGGGGAAACAAGCAGTATGGGAGATGGATTTCCCCACTTAATAAAGTTATTTTTATCAGAGTAGTGCAGCAGCAAGCATGGTGGTTCCTCTCTAAAATCTTCATGGAAACTCAAAGACTCAAGGTTGGGCAATTCAATGGCAACTTCAAAGAATTATACAGAAAGCAGGTTCTTCAACACCCATGTTTAAAATTGCTTGAGGACAAGCAATATTGGGAAGGGAGGATTTGTCATGTCCCAAATTTGGAATTGGGTCACAATGGCCTAATCACATTAGACGTATTCATTAGAGTTTGTCAAATTGATGCTAAAGGTCAAATAATTGCCAAGGAGGAAAATTACTAGTTTCCTAGGTTTGGGGTGGAAGCTTTGGGATTTGGAATAATGGGGATAATAAATGATGTTTTAACATTAGAATGGAATAAATATTTAATAAAGGATCTAAATAAATATATACAAGTGAAAATCAAAGTGGCATTTCATGATGAAGACACATGGAGGAAGTGGGACCCACATATGGCTAGATTTCCCCACTACATTTGGCATCATTCTCTCACCAATTCGAATTCAAGGTGAATGGTAACATACTTGGGGGAGTCCAAAAGGTATTATTCATTGCATGACTCATCCAAGGTCGAAATATAGAGGAAGATTAACTCCCATGGAAGAGGAAGAGGCAATTTGG
Source organism: Larix kaempferi (assembly GCA_027924585.1). Taxonomy (NCBI): domain Eukaryota; kingdom Viridiplantae; phylum Streptophyta; class Pinopsida; order Pinales; family Pinaceae; genus Larix; species Larix kaempferi. The sequence continues at coordinate 9,708,910 of BSBM01000226.1, read as the reverse complement.
AGCTAGTGAGACACTTGAGCTAGATTCCCTAGCTCTATGACAACAATGATGAAGATGCTATGACACCTATGACACAAATCAGACCTGAAGGCTGACATATGACATATATGACATTTCAGGGCTAAAAATAGACTCCAAGAGGGCGCTCAAGGGTGTTAGGGCACCTAAGATGCTTCCACATGTGATTTAGTGGAAGTGGGAGACTAGGAATTGTTGTACAAGTGGCGTTCTTTGGAATCTCTTCCCAACTTGAGTTGGCATGAGTCTCTTGGAAGGAATTCGACCCATGGAGGACATTAGAAGTTTATAAATGTCAATAACAAAAAAGGAAACCAGCTTTTGATCAGTTGTAGAATTTGCAATTGCATTTGTGAAGAGGGAGAGCTAGTGGATGACTAGTTTCTTGCCTTAGCCAATTTCGAGGGTGAAAGATTCCCATCCAAGTTGGAAATTGGAAAGGCCATTCAGACCTTTCATTTTGAGCTTTAATGGAGTCTTTATTTGCAGGTGTAAGCTACAGGGAAGCTCATGGTTTCTTCTATTGCAGCTCGCTCCTTCAACCATTTCCAGTTTTGATGGCATATTCTTGATCCTTGAGGGAGGGCGTTTTTGGTGAGCTATTGTACTCTTTGGGGGAGATTTTAATGCCCCATTTATTTTGTAATATGAAGTAAATACTCTGTTCTTCATCTCCAGAAAGTTTCAGGTCGAAATTCCAAGTAGAAATGTATAAATCTCATTTTTAATGGAAGAACAATGCCATTTCCCCACTACCTTGTTGTGAACCAATGTATTGATGATGATTTCGAATGAATGGATGATTCTCTGATATATTTGTGATCAATATACTTCCATGGATGTCTTATACAAGTTTCATGTACTGTACTTGAGAATTTGAAGCATTTTTACTCAGTTTAGTTGTATTGGGAGTTGAAATAGTGTCATTTCCCCAAGGGTCGAATTGGGGATTTTTACAGTTGAATGGGAGAGGGTGAGAAATGTTGTAATAAACAATTAATGGTGCATATGAGACCTTAATAACATAATTAACACATTACATACCTCTGTTCATAAATTTGAGTGGGTTTGGAGGCATTTGGGAAGCCATTTTCAGTACTTACCTCAAGGGGATTTGAACCCCAAATTACTAGTAAAATTGCATACTTGGTCCAAAATCTTAAGAGAGTTTGCAGAGGTCTTTTGGTGGCCATATGTTATCCTTGAAAATCATATTCAATTCCTAATATCATTCATAAACCTTCCTTGAATATTTGAAGGCATTTGGAGTCAATTTGAGACCTAGAGACCAATACTAGTCAAAGGGAAATAACTAGTAAAGTTACCTACATTGACAAGAATTGAAAGAGTATTTGCAGAAGTGTTTTAAAGGTACAAAGGCATCCCTTAAACACATATTTATGTTCTAATATCATTCATATACCTTCTCAGAAGATTTGGGATCATTTGGGGAAAATTTGGGACCTAGAGATCGAAACTAGTCCAAGGTCGAACCAAGGAAAAAAGTGGAAAATTGCAATTTTAATAAAATTCCTAACAAGGGACATTACACTTTTCTTATTTCCGGACGCATGCGCAAACTATAAAAAGTCGTTATGATGTAGAATGTGCATACTTTGTAGATTCCATTTATGAAATAAAACACATTTTCTAAAAACTCGTGTTTTTTACGAAATCATGTAAACCTTCCAGAAGCTGTGATTTTAAAAAATGGTGGAAGTAAGCTTTTCTTATTTCTGGACGAATGCGCAAACTATAGAAAGTTGTTATGACGTAGAATGTGCATACTTTGTAGATTCCATTTATGAAATAAAACACATTTTCTAAAAACTCCTGTTTTTTACGAAATCATGTAAAGCTTCTAGAAGCTGTGAGTTTAAAAAACGGTGGAAGTAAGCTTTTCTTATTTCAGACGCATGCGCAAACTATAGAAAGTCGTTATTTCGTAGAATGTGCATACTTTGTTGATTCTATTTATGAAATAAAACACATTTTCTAAAAACTCGTGTTTTTTACGAAATAATGTAAACCTTCTAGAAACTGTGATTTTAATAAACGGGGGAGGTAAGCTTTTCTTATTTACGGATGCATGCGCAAACTATAGAAAGTCGTTATGATGTAGAATGTAGATACTTTGTAGATTCCATTTATGAAATAAAACACATTTTCTAAAAACTCGTGTTTTTTACGAAATCATGTAAAGCTCCTGGAAGCTGTGATTTTAAAAAACGGTGGAAGTAAGCTTTTCTTATCTCCGGACGCATAAGCAAACTATAGAAAGTCGTTATGACGTAGAATGTGCATACTTTGTAGATTCTATTTATGAAATAAAACACATTTTCTAAAAACTCGTGTTTTTTACGAAATCATGTAAAGCTTCTAGAAGCTGTGATTTTAAAAAACGGTGGAAGTAAGCTTTTCTTATTTCCGGACGCATGCGCAAACTATAGAATGTCGTTATGACGTAGAATGTGCATACTTTGTACATTCCATTGATGAAATAAAACACATTTTCTAAAAACTCGTGTTTTTTACGAAATCATGTAAAGCTTCTAGAAGCTGTGATTTTAAAAAACGGTGGAAGTAAGCTTTTCTTATTTCCATACGCATGCACAAACTATAGAAAGTCGTTATGACGAGGAATGTGCATACTTTGTTGAATCTTTTTATGAAATAAAACACATTTTCTAAAAACTCATGTTTTTTACGAAATCATGTAAAGCTTCTAGAAGCTGTGATTTTAAAAAACGGGGGAGGTAAGCTTTTCTTATTTACGGACGGATGCGCAAACTATAGAAAGTCGTTATGACGTAGAATGTGCATACTTTGTTGATTCCATTTATGAAATAAAACACATTTTCTAAAAACTCATGTTTTTTACGAAATCATGTAAACTTTCTAGAAGCTGTGATTTTAAAAAACGGTAGAAGTAAGCTTTTCTTATTTCCGGATGCATGCGCAAACTATAGAAAGTCGTTATGACGTAGAATGTACATACTTTGTTGATTCCATTTATGAAATAAAACACATTTTCTAAAAACTCATGTTTTTTAAGAAATCATGCAAACCTTCTAGAAGCTGTGATTTTAAAAAACGGGGGAAGAAAGCTTTTCTTATTTCCAAACGCATGCGCAAACTATAGAAAGTTGTTATGACGTATAATGTGCATACTTTGTTGATTCCATTTATGAAATAAAACACATTTTCTAAAAACTCGTGTTTTTTAAGAAATCATGTAAACCTTCTAGAAGCTGTGATTTTAAAAAACGGGGGAAGTAAGCTTTTCTTATTTCCGGACGCGTGCGCAAACTATAGAAAGTCGTTATGACGTAGAATGTGCATACTTTGTAGATTCCATTTATGAAATAAAACACATTTTCTAAAAAATCGTGTTTTTTACGAAATCATGTAAACCTTCTAGAAGCTGTGATTTTAAGAAACGGTGGAAGTAAGCTTTTCTTATTTCCGGACGCATGTGCAAACTATAGAAAGTCGTTATGACGTAGAATGTGCATACTTTGTAGATTCTATTTATGAAATAAAACACATTTTCTAAAAACTCATGTTTTTTACGAAATCATGTAAAGCTTCTGGAAGCTGTGATTTTAAAAAACGGTGGAAGTAAGCTTTTCTTATTTCCAAACGCATGCGCAAACTATAGAAAGTCGTTATGACGTAGAATGTGCATACTTTGTTGATTCTATTTATGAAATAAAACACATTTTCTAAAAACTCGTGTTTTTTACGAAATAATGTAAACCTTCTAGAAACTGTGATTTTAATAAACGGGGGAGGTAAGCTTTTCTTATTTACGGATGCATGCGCAAACTATAGAAAGTCGTTATGATGTAGAATGTAGATACTTTGTAGATTCCATTTATGAAATAAAACACATTTTCTAAAAACTCGTGTTTTTTACGAAATCATGTAAAGCTCCTGGAAGCTGTGATTTTAAAAAACGGTGGAAGTAAGCTTTTCTTATCTCCGGACGCATAAGCAAACTATAGAAAGTCGTTATGACGTAGAATGTGCATACTTTGTAGATTCTATTTATGAAATAAAACACATTTTCTAAAAACTCGTGTTTTTTACGAAATCATGTAAAGCTTCTAGAAGCTGTGATTTTAAAAAACGGTGGAAGTAAGCTTTTCTTATTTCCGGACGCATGCGCAAACTATAGAATGTCGTTATGACGTAGAATGTGCATACTTTGTACATTCCATTGATGAAATAAAACACATTTTCTAAAAACTCGTGTTTTTTACGAAATCATGTAAAGCTTCTAGAAGCTGTGATTTTAAAAAACGGTGGAAGTAAGCTTTTCTTATTTCCATACGCATGCACAAACTATAGAAAGTCGTTATGACGAGGAATGTGCATACTTTGTTGAATCTTTTTATGAAATAAAACACATTTTCTAAAAACTCATGTTTTTTACGAAATCATGTAAAGCTTCTAGAAGCTGTGATTTTAAAAAACGGGGGAGGTAAGCTTTTCTTATTTACGGACGGATGCGCAAACTATAGAAAGTCGTTATGACGTAGAATGTGCATACTTTGTTGATTCCATTTATGAAATAAAACACATTTTCTAAAAACTCATGTTTTTTACGAAATCATGTAAACTTTCTAGAAGCTGTGATTTTAAAAAACGGTAGAAGTAAGCTTTTCTTATTTCCGGATGCATGCGCAAACTATAGAAAGTCGTTATGACGTAGAATGTACATACTTTGTTGATTCCATTTATGAAATAAAACACATTTTCTAAAAACTCATGTTTTTTAAGAAATCATGCAAACCTTCTAGAAGCTGTGATTTTAAAAAACGGGGGAAGTAAGCTTTTCTTATTTCCAAACGCATGCGCAAACTATAGAAAGTTGTTATGACGTAGAATGTGCATACTTTGTTGATTCCATTTATGAAATAAAACACATTTTCTAAAAACTCGTGTTTTTTAAGAAATCATGTAAACCTTCTAGAAGCTGTGATTTTAAAAAACGGGGGAAGTAAGCTTTTCTTATTTCCGGACGCGTGCGCAAACTATAGAAAGTCGTTATGACGTAGAATGTGCATACTTTGTAGATTCCATTTATGAAATAAAATACATTTTCTAAAAAATCGTGTTTTTTACGAAATCATGTAAACCTTCTAGAAGCTGTGATTTTAAGAAACGGTGGAAGTAAGCTTTTCTGATTTCCGGACGCATGTGCAAACTATAGAAAGTCGTTATGACGTAGAATGTGCATACTTTGTAGATTCTATTTATGAAATAAAACACATTTTCTAAAAACTCATGTTTTTTACGAAATCATGTAAAGCTTCTGGAAGCTGTGATTTTAAAAAACGGTGGAAGTAAGCTTTTCTTATTTCCAGACGCATGCGCAAACTATAGAAAGTCGTTATGACGTAGAATGTGCATACTTTGTTGATTCTATTTAAGAAATAAAACACATTTTCTAAAAACTCATGTTTTTTACGAAATCATGTAAAGCTTCTAGAAGCTGTGATTTTAAAAAACGGGGGAGGTAAGCTTTTCTTATTTACGGACGGATGCGCAAACTATAGAAAGTTGTTATGATGTAGAATGTGCATACTTTGTTGATTCCATTTATGAAATAAAACACATTTTCTAAAAACTCATGTTTTTTACGAAATCATGTAAACTTTCTAGAAGCTGTGATTTTAAAAAACGGTGGAAGTAAGCTTTTCTTATTTCCGGATGCATGCGCAAACTATAGAAAGTCATTATGACGTAGAATGTGCATACTTTGTAGATTCCATTTATGAAATAAAACACATTTTCTAAAAACTCATGTTTTTTACGAAATCATGTAAAGCTTCTAGAAGCTGTGATTTTAAAAAACGGTGGAAGTAAGCTTTTCTTATTTCCAGACGCATGCGCAAACTATAGAAAGTCGTCATGACGTAGAATGTGCATACTTTGTTGATTCTATTTATGAAATAAAACACCTTTTCTAAAAACTCGTGTTTTTTAGGAAATAATGTAAACCTTCTAGAAACTGTGATTTTAATAAACGGGGGAGGTAAGCTTTTCTTATTTCCGGACGCATGCGCAAACTATAGAAAGTCGTTATGATGTAGAATGTGCATACTTTGTAGATTCCATTTATGAAATAAAACACATTTTCTAAAAACTCGTGTTTTTTACGAAATCATGTAAACCTTCTAGAAGCTGTGATTTTAAAAAACGGTGAAAGTAAGCTTTTCTTATTTCTGGACGCATGCCCAAACTATAGAAAGTTCTTATGATGTAGAATGTGCATACTTTGTAGATTCCATTTATGAAATAAAATACATTTTCTAAAACCTCGTGTTTTTTACGAAATCATGTAAAGCTTCTAGAAGCTGTGATTTTAAAAAACGGTGGAAGTAAGCTTTTCTTATTTCCAGATGCATGCGCAAACTATAGAAAGTCGTTATGACGTGGAATGTGCATACTTTGTTGATTCTATTTATGAAATAAAACACATTTTCTAAAAACTCGTGTTTTTTACGAAATAATGTAAACCTTCTAGAAACTGTGATTTTAATAAATGGGGGAGGTAAGCTTTTCTTATTTCCGGACGCATGCGCAAACTATAGAAAGTCGTTATGACGTAGAATGTAGATACTTTGTAGATTCCATTTATGAAATAAAACACATTTTCTAAAAACTCGTGTTTTTTACGAAATCATGTAAAGCTTCTGGAAGCTGTGATTTTAAAAAACGGTGGAAGTAAGCTCTTCTTATCTCCGGACGCATGCGCAAACTATAGAAAGTCGTTATGACGTAGAATGTGCATACTTTGTAGATTCTATTTATGAAATAAAACACATTTTCTAAAAATTCGTGTTTTTTACGAAATCATGTAAAGCTTCTAGAAGCTGTGATTTTAAAAAACGGTGGAAGTAAGCTTTTCTTATTTCCGGACGCATGCGCAAACTATAGAATGTCGTTATGACGTAGAATGTGCATACTTTGTACATTCCATTAATGAAATAAAACACATTTTCTAAAAACTCGTGTTTTTTACGAAATCATGTAAAGCTTCTAGAAGCTGTGATTTTAAAAAACGGTGGAAGTAAGCTTTTCTTATTTCCCGACGCATGCACAAACTATAGAAAGTCGTTATGATGAGGAATGTGCATACTTTGTTGATTCTCTTTATGAAATAAAACACATTTTCTAAAAACTCAAGTTTTTTACGAAATCATGTAAAGCTTCTAGAAGCTGTGATTTTAAAAAACGGGGGAGGTAAGCTTTTCTTATCTACGGATGGATGCACAAACTATAGAAAGTCGTTATGACGTAGAATGTGCATACTTTGTTGATTCCATTTATGAAATAAAACACATTTTCTAAAAACTCGTGTTTTCTACGAAATCATGTAAACCTTCTCGAAGCTGTGATTTTAAAAAACGGTGGAAGTAAGCTTTTCTTATATCCGGACGCATGCAAAAACTATAGAAAGTTGTTATGACGTAGAATGTGCATACTTTGTAGATTCTATTTAAGAAATAAAACACATTTTCTAAAAACTCGTGTTTTTTGCGAAATCATGTAAACCTTCTAGAAGCTGTGATTTTAAAAAATGGTGGAAGTAAGCTTTTCTTATTTCCGGACGCATGCACAAACTATAGAAAGTCGCTATGACGTAGAATGTGCATACTTTGTAAATTCTATTTATCAAATAAAACACATTTTCTAAAAACTCGTGTTTTTTACGAAATCATGTAAACCTTCTAGAAGCTGTGATTTTAAAAAACGGTGGAAGTAAGCTTTTCTAATTTCTAGACGCATGCGCAAACTATAGAAAGTCGTTATGACGTTGAATGTGCATACTTTGTTGATTCTTTTTATGAATTAAAACACATTTTCTAAAAACTCGTGTTTTTTACGAAATAATGTAAACCTTCTAGAAACTGTGATTTTAATAAACGGGGGAGGTAAGCTTTTCTTATGACGTAGAATGTGCATACTTTGTTGATTCTATTTATGAAATAAAACACATTTTCTAAAAACTCATGTTTTTTACGAAATAATGTAAACCTTCTAGAAGTTGTGATTTTAAAAAACGGGGGAAGTTAGCTTTTCTTATTTCCAAACGCATGCGCAAACTATAGAAAGTTGTTATGACGTAGAATGTGCATACTTTGTTGATTCCATTTATGAAATAAAACACATTTTCTAAAAACTCGTGTTTTTTAAGAAATCATGTAAACCTTCTAGAAGCTGTGATTTTAATAAACGGGGGAAGTAAGCTTTTCATATTTCCAAACGCATGCGCAAATTATAGAAAGTCGTTATGACGTAGAATGTGCATACTTTGTAGATTCCATTTATGACATAAAACACATTTTCTAAAAACTCGTGTTTTTTAAGAAATCATGTAAACCTTCTAGAAGCTGTGATTTTAATAAACGGGGGAAGTAAGCTTTTCATATTTCCAAACGCATGCGCAAACTATAGAAAGTCGTTATGACGTAGAATGTGCATACTTTGTAGATTCCATTTATGACATAAAACACATTTTCTAAAAACTCGTGTTTTTTAAGAAATCATGTAAACCTTCTAGAAGCTGTGATTTTAAAAAACGGGGGAAGTAAGCTTTTCTTATTTCAGGACGCATGCGCAAACTATAGAAAGTCGTTATGACGTAGAATGTGCATGCTTTCTAGATTCCATTTATGAAATAAAACACATTTTCTAAAAACTCGTGTTTTTTACGAAATCATGTAAAGCTTCTAGAAGTTGTGATTTTAAAAAACGGTGGAAGTAAGCTTTCCTTATTTCCGGACGCATGTGCAAACTATAGAAAGTCGTTATGACATAGAATGTGCATAGTTTGTAGATTCTATTTATGAAATAAAACACATTTTCTAAAAACTCGTGTTTTTTACGAAATCATGTAAACCTTCTAGAAGCTGTGATTTTAAAAAACGGTGGAAGTAAGCTTTTCTTATTTCCGGACGCATGCGCAAACTATAGAAAGTCGTTATGACGTAGAATGTGCATACTTTGTAGATTCCATTTATGAAATAAAACACATTTTCTAAAAACTCGTGTTTTTTACGAAATCATGTAAAGCTTCTAGAAGCTGTGATTTTAAAAATAGGTGGAAGTAAGCTTTTCTTATTTCTGGACGCATGCGCAAACTATAGAAAGTCGTTATGACGTAGAATGTGCATACTTTGTAGATTCCATTTATGAGATAAAACACATTTTCTAAAAACTCGTGTTTTTTACAAAATCATGTAAACCTTCTAGAGGCTGTGATTTTAAAAAACGTTGGAGGTAAGCTTTTCTTTTTTCCGGACGCATGCGCAAAATATAGAAAGTCGTTATGATGTTTCATGTGCATACTTTATTGACTCTATTTATGAAATAAAACACATTTTCTAAAAACTCATGTTTTTTACGAAATCATGTAAAGCTTCTAGAAGCTGTGATTTTAAAAAATGGTGGAAGTAAGCTTTTCTTATTTCCGGACGCATGCGCAAACTATAGAAAGTCGTTATGACGTAGAATGTGCATACTTTGTAGATTCCATTTATGAAATAAAACACATTTTCTAAAAACTCGTGTTTTTTACAAAATCATGTAAACCTTCTCGAAGCTGTGATTTTAAAAAACGGTGGAAGTAAGCTTTTCTTATTTCCGTACGCATGCAAAAACTATAGAAAGTCGTTATGACATAGAATGTGCATACTTTGTAGATTCCATTTATGAAATAAAACACATTTTCTAAAAACTCGTGTTTTTTACGAAATCATGTAAACCTTCTAGAAGCTGTGATTTTAAAAAACGTTGGAAGTAAGCTTTTCTTATTTTCGGACGCATGCACAAACTATAGAAAGTCGTTATGACATAGAATGTGCATACTTTGTAGATAGAATTTATGAAATAAAACACATTTTCTAAAAACTCATGTTTTTTACGAAATCATGTAAAGCTTCTAGAAGCTGTGATTTTAAAAAACGGTGGAAGTAAGCTTTTCTTATTTCTGGACGCATGCGCAAACTATAGAAAGTCGTTATGACGTAGAATGTGCATACTTTGTAGATTCGATTTATGAAATAAAACACATTTTCTAAAAACTCGTCTTTTTTACGAAATCATGTAAACCTTCTAGAAGCTGTGATCTTAAAAAACGGTGGAAGTAAGCTTTTCCTATTTCCGGACGGATGAGCAAACTATAGAAAGTCGTTATGACGTAGAATGTGCATACTTTGTAGATTCCATTTATGAAATAAAACACATTTTCTAAAAACTCGTGTTTTTTACGAAATCATGTAAAGCTTCTAGAAGCTGTGATTTTAAAAAATGGTGGAAGTAAGCTTTTCTTATTTCCGGACGCATGCGCAAACTATAGAAAGTTGTTATGACGTAGAATGTGCATACTTTGTAGATTCCATTTATGAAATAAAACACATTTTCTAAAAATTCGTGTTTTTTACGAAATCATGTAAAGCTTCTAGAAGCTGTGATTTTAAAAAACGGTGGAAGTAAGCTTTTCTTATTTCCGGACACATGCGCAAACTATAGAAAGTCGTTATGACGTAGAATGTGCATACTTTGTTGATTCTATTTATGAAATAAAACACATTTTCTAAAAACTCGTGTTTTTTGCGAAATCATGTAAACCTTCTAGAAACTGTGATTTTAAAAAACGAGGGAGGTAAGCTTTTCTTATTTCCGGACGCATGCGCAAATGATAGAAAGTCGTTATGACGTAGAATGTGCATCCTTTGTAGATTCCATTTATGAAATAAAACACATTTTCTAAAAACTCGTGTTTTTTACGAAATCATGTAACCTTCTAGAAGCTGTGATTTTAAAAAACGGTGGAAGTAAGCTTTTCTTATTTCCGGACGCATGCGCAAACTATAGAAAGTCGTTATGACGTAGCATGTGCATACTTTGTTGATTCTATTCATCAAATAAAACACATTTTCTAAAAACTCGTGTTTTTTACGAAATCATGTAAACCTTCTAGAATTTGTGATTTTAAAAAACGGGGGAGGTAAGCTTTTCTTATTTCCGGACGCATGCGCAAACTATAGAAAGTCTTTATGACGTAGAATGTGCATACTTTGTATATTCCATTTATGAAATAAAACACATTTTCTAAAAACTCGTGTTTTTTACGAAATCATGTAACCTTCTAGAAGCTGTGATTTTAAAAAACAGTGGAAGTAAGCTTTTCTTATTTCCGGACGCATGCGCAACCTATAGAAATTCGTTATGACGTAGAATGTGCATACTTTGTTGATTCCATTTATGAAATAAAACACATTTTCTAAAAACTCGTGTTTTTTACGAAATCATGTAAACCTTCTAGAATCTGTGATTTTAAAAAATGGGGGAGGTAAGATTTTTTTATTTCCGGACGCATGCGCAAACTATAGAAAGTCGTTATGACGTAGAGTGTGCATACCTTGCAGATTCCATTTATGAAATAAAACACATTTTCTAAAAACTCATGTTTTTTAAGAAATCATGTAAACTTTCTAGAAACTGTGATTTTAAAAAACGGGGGAAGTAAGCTTTTCTTATTTCCGGACGCATGCGAAAACTATAGAAAGTTGTTATGATGTAGAATGTGCATACTTTGTAGATTCCATTTATGAAATAAAACACATTTTATAAAAACTCGTGTTTTTAAGAAATCATGTAAACCTTCTAGAAGCTGTGATTTTAAAAAACGGGGGAACTAAGGTTTTTTATTTCCGGACGCATGCGCAAACTATAGAAAGTCATTATGACGTAGAATGTGCATACTTTGTAGATTCCATTTATGAAATAAAACACATTTTCTAAAAACTCGTGTTTTTTACGAAATCATGTAAACTTGTAGAAGCTGTGATTTTAAAAAACAGTGGAAGTAAGCTTTTCTTATTTCCGGACGCAGGCGCAACCTATAGAAAGTCGTTATGACGTAGAATGTGCATACTTTGTTGATTCCATTTATGAAATAAAACACATTTTCTAAAAACTCGTGTTTTTTAAGAAATCATGTAAACCTTCTAGAAGCTGTGATTTTAATAAACGGGGGAAGTAAGCTTTTCTTATTTCCAAACGCATGCGCAAACAATAGAAAGTCGTTATGACGTAGAATGTGCATGCTTTGTAGATTCCATTTATGAAATAAAACACATTTTCTAAAAACTCGTGTTTTTTACGAAATCATGTAAAGCTCCTAGAAGCTGTGATTTTAAAAAACACTGGAAGTATGCCTTTGTTATTTCTGGACGCATGCACAAACTATTGAAAGTCTTTATGACGTAGAATGTGCATACTTTTTTTATTCTATTTAAGAAATAAAACACATTTTCTAAAAACTCGTGTTTTTTACGAAATCATGTAAACCTTCTAGAAGCTGTGATTTTAAAAAACGGTGGAAGTAAGCCTTTCTTATTTCCGGACGCATGCGCAAACTATAGAAAGTCATTATGACGTACAATGTGCATACTTTGTAGATTCCATTTATGAAATAAAACACATTTTCTAAAAACTCGTGTTTTTTACGAAATCATGTAAAGCTTCTAGAAGCTGTGATTTTAAAAAACGGTGGAAGTAAGCTTTTCTTATTTCCGGACGCATGCGCAAACTATAGAAATTTGTTATGACGTAGAATGTGCATACTTTGTAGATTCCATTTATGAAATAAAACACATTTTCTAAAAACTCGTGTTTTTTACGAAATCATGTAAAGCTTCTAGAAGCTGTGATTTAAAAAACGGGGGAAGTAAGCTTTTCTTCTTTCCGGACGCATGCGCAAACTATAGAAAGTCGTTATGACGTAGAATGTGCATGCTTTGTAGATTCCATTTATGAAATAAAACACATTTTCTAAAAACTCATGTTTTTTACGAAATCATGTAAAGCTTCTAGAAGCTGTGATTTTAAAAAACACTGGAAGTAAGCTTTTGTTATTTCCGGACGCATGCACAAACTATAGAAAGTCATTATGACGTAGAATGTGCATACTTTGTTGATTCTATTTAAGAAAGAAAACACATTTTCTAAAAACTCGTGTTTTTTACGAAATCATGTAAACCTTCTAGAAGCTGTGATTTAAAAAAACGGTGGAAGTAAGCTTTTCTTATTTCCGGACGCATGCACAAACTATAGAAAGTCGTTATGACGTAAAATGTGCATACCTTGTTGATTCTATTTATGAAATAAAACACATTTTCTAAAAACTCGTGTTTTTTACGAAATCATGTAAAGCTTCTAGAAGCTGTGATTTTAAAAAACGGTGGAAGTAAGCTTTTCTTATTTCCGGACGCATGCGCAAACTATAGAAAGTCGTTATGACGTAGAATGTGCATACTTTGTAGATTCCATTTATGAAATAAAACACATTTTCTAAAAACTCGTGTTTTTTACGAAATCATGTAAAGCTTCTAGAAGCTGTGATTTAAAAAACGGGGGAAGTAAGCTTTTCTTCTTTCCGGACGCATGCGCAAACTATAGAAAGTCGTTATGACGTAGAATGTGCATGCTTTGTAGATTCCATTTATGAAATAAAACACATTTTCTAAAAACTCATGTTTTTTACGAAATCATGTAAAGCTTCTAGAAGCTGTGATTTTAAAAAACACTGGAAGTAAGCTTTTGTTATTTCCGGACGCATGCACAAACTATAGAAAGTCATTATGACATAGAATGTGCATACTTTGTTGATTCTATTTAAGAAATAAAACACATTTTCTAAAAACTCGTGTTTTTTACGAAATCATGTAAACCTTCTAGAAGCTGTGATTTAAAAAAACGGTGCAAGTAAGCTTTTCTTATTTCCGGATGCATGCACAAACTATAGAAAGTCGTTATGACGTAAAATGTGCATACCTTGTTGATTCTATTTATGAAATAAAACATATTTTCTAAAAACTCGTGTTTTTTACGAAATCATGTAAACCTTCTAGAATCTGTGATTTTAAAAAATGGGGGAGGTAAGATAATTTTATTTCCGGACGCATGCGCAAACTATAGAAAGTCGTTATGACGTAGAATGTGCATACTTTGCAGATTCAACTTATGAAATAAAACACATTTTCTAAAAACTCTTGTTTTTTACGAAATCATGTAAAGCTTCTAGAAGCTGTGATTTTAAAAAACGGTGGAAGTAAGCTTTTCTTATTTCCGGACACATGCGCAAACTAAAGAAAGTCGTTATGACGTAGAATGTGCATACTTTGTTGATTCTATTTATGAAATAAAACACATTTTCTAAAAACTCATGTTTTTTGCGAAATCATGTAAACCTTCTAGAAACTGTGATTTTAAAAAACGAGGGAGGTAAGCTTTTCTTATTTCCGGACACATGCGCAAATGATAGAAAGTCGTTATGACGTAGAATGTGCATCCTTTGTAGATTCCATTTATGAAATAAAACACATTTTCTAAAAACTCATGTTTTTTACGAAATCATGTAACCTTCTGGAAGCTGTGATTTTAAAAAACGGTGGAAGTAAGCTTTTCTTATTTCCGGACGCATGCGAAAACTATAGAAAGTTTTTATGACGTAGAATGTGCATACTTTGTAGATTCCATTTATGAAATAAAACACATTTTATAAAAACTCGTGTTTTTTAAGAAATCATGTAAACCTTCTAGAAGCGGTGATTTTAAAAAACGGGGGAACTAAGGTTTTTTATTTCCGGACGCATGCGCAAACTATAGAAAGTCATTATGACGTAGAATGTGCATACTTTGTAGATTCCATTTATGAAATAAAACACATTTTCTAAAAACTCGTGTTTTTTACGAAATCATGTAAACTTGTAGAAGCTGTGATTTTAAAAAACAGTGGAAGTATGCTTTTATTATTTCCGGACGCATGCGCAACCTATAGAAAGTCCTTATGATGTAGAATGTGCATAATTTGTTGATTCCATTTATGAAATAAAACACATTTTCTAAAAACTCGTGTTTTTTAAGAAATCATGTAAACCTTCTAGAAGCTGTGATTTTAATAAACGGGGGAAGTAAGCTTTTCTTATTTCCAAACGCATGCGCAAACAATAGAAAGTCGTTATGACGTAGAATGTGCATCCTTTGTAGATTCCATTTATGAAATAAAACACATTTTCTAAAAACTCGTGTTTTTTACGAAATCATGTAAAGCTTCTAGAAGCTGTGATTTTAAAAAACACTGGAAGTATGCTTTTGTTATTTCCGGACGCATGCACAAACTATAAAAAGTCTTTATGACGTAGAATGTGCATACTTTTTTTATTCTATTTAAGAAATAAAACACATTTTCTAAAAACTCGTGTTTTTTACGAAATCATGTAAACCTTCTAGAAGCTGTAATTTTAAAAAACGGTGGAAGTAAGCCTTTCTTATTTCCGGACGCATGCGCAAACTATAGAAAGTCATTATGACGTAGAATGTGCATACTTTGTAGATTCCATTTCTGAAATAAAACACATTTTCTAAAAACTCGTGTTTTTTACGAAATCATGTAAAGCTTCTAGAAGCTGTGATTTTAAAAAACGGTGGAAGTAAGCTTTTCTTATTTCCAGACGCATGCGCAAACTATAGAAAGTCGTTATGACGTAGAATGTGCATACTTTGTAGATTCCATTTATGAAATAAAACACATTTTCTAAAAACTCCTGTTTTTTACGAAATCATGTAAAGCTTCTAGAAGCTGTGATTTTAAAAAACGGGGGAAGTAAGCTTTTCTTCTTTCCGGACGCATGCGCAAACTATAGAAAGTCGTTATGACGTAGAATGTGCATGCTTTGTAGATTCCATTTATGAAATAAAACACATTTTCTAAAAACTCATGTTTTTTACGAAATCATGTAAAGCTTCTAGAAGCTGTGATTTTAAAAAACACTGGAAGTAAGCTTTTGTTATTTCCGGACGCATGCACAAACTATAGAAATTCATTATGACGTAGAATGTGCATACTTTGTTGATTCTATTTAAGAAATAAAACACATTTTCTAAAAACTCGTGTTTTTTACGAAATCATGTAAACCTTCTAGAAGCTGTGATTTAAAAAAACGGTGGAAGTAAGCTTTTCTTATTTCCGGACGCATGCACAAACTATAGAAAGTCGTTATGACGTAAAATGTGCATACTTTGTTGATTCTATTTATGAAATAAAACATATTTTCTAAAAACTCGTGTTTTTTACGAAATCATGTAAACCTTCTAGAATCTGTGATTTTAAAAAATGGGGGAGGTAAGATTATTTTATTTCCGGACGCATGCGCAAACTATAGAAAGTCGTTATGACGTAGAATGTGCATACTTTGCAGATTCAATTTATGAAATAAAACACATTTTCTAAAAACTTGTCTTTTTTAAGAAATCATGTAAACCTTCTAGAAGCTGTGATTTTAAAAAACAGGGGTAACTAAGATTTTTTATTTCCGGACGCATGCGCAAACTATAGAAAGTCATTGTGACGTAGAATGTGCATACTTTGTAGATTCCATTTATGGAATAAAACACATTTTCTAAAAACTCTTGTTTTTTACGAAATCATGTAACCTTCTAGAAGCTGTGATTTTAAAAAACAGTGGAAGTAAGCTTTTCTTATTTCCGGACGCATGCACAACCTATAGAAAGTTGTTATGACGTAGAATGTGCATACTTTGTTGATTCCATTTATGAAATAAAACACATTTTCTAAAAACTCATGTTTTTTAAGAAATCATGTAAACCTTCTAGAAGCTGTGATTTTAATAAACGGGGGAAGTAAGATTTTCTTATTTCCGGACGCATGCGCAAACTATAGAAATTCGTTATGACGTAGAATGTGCATGCTTTCTAGATTCCATTTATGAAATAAAACACATTTTCTAAAAACTCGTGTTTTTTACGAAATCATGTAAAGCTTCTAGAAGCTGTGATTTTAAAAAACGGTGGAAGTAAGATTTTCTTATTTCCGGACGCATGCACAAACTATAAAAAGTCTTTATGACGTAGAATGTGCATACTTTTTTTATTCTATTTAAGAAATAAAACACATTTTCTAAAAACTCGTGTTTTTTACGAAATCATGTAAACCTTCTAGAAGCTGTGATTTTAAAAAACGGGGGAAGTAAGCTTTTCTTATTTCCGGACGCATGGACAAACTATAGAAAGTCGTTATGACGTAGAATGTGCATACTTTGTAGATTCCATTTATCAAATAAAAAACATTTTCTAAAAACTCGTGTTTTTTACGAAATCATGTAAGGCTTCTAGAAGCTGTGATTTTAAAAAACGGTGGAAGTAAGCTTTTCTTATTTCCGGACGCATGGGAAAACTATACAAAGTCGTTATGACGTAGAATGTGCATGCGTTTTAGATTCCATTTATGAAATAAAACACATTTTCTAAAAACTCGTGTTTTTTACGAAATCATGTAAAGCTTCTAGAAGCTGTGATTTTAAAAAATGGTGGAAGTAAGCTTTTCTTATTTCCGGACGCATGTGCAAACTATAGAAATTCGTTATGGCGTAGAATGTGCATACTTTGCAGATTCCATTTATGAAATAAAACACATTTTCTAAAAACTCGTGTTTTTTAAGAAATCATGTAAACCTTCTAGAAGCTGTGATTTTAAAAAATGGGGGAAGTAAGCTTTTCTTATTTCCGGACGCATGCGCAAACTATAGAAAGTTGTTATGACGTAGAATGTGCATACTTTGTAGATTCTATTTATGAAATAAAACACATTTTCTAAAAACTCGTGTTTTTTAAGAAATCATGTTTACCTTCTAGAAGCTGTGATTTTAAAAAACGGGGGAAGTAAGCTTTTCTTATTTCCGGACGCATGTGCAAACTATAGAAATTCGTTATGACGTAAAATGTGCATGCTTTCTAGATTCCATTTCTGAAATAAAACACATTTTCTAAAAACTCGTGTTTTTTACGACATCATGTAAAGCTTCTAGAAGCTGTGATTTTAGAAAACACTGGAAGTAAGCTTTTGTTATTTCCGGATGCATGCACAAACTATAGAAAGTCATTATGACGTAGAATGTGCATACTTTGTTGATTCTATTTAAGAAATAAAACACATTTTCAAAAAGCTCGTGTTTTTTATGAAATCATGTAAACCTTCTAGAAGCTGTGATTTTAAAAAACGGTGGAAGTAAGCTTTTCTTATTTCCGGACGCATGGGAAAACTATACAAAGTCGTTATGACGTAGAATGTGCATACTTTGTAGATTCCATTTATGAATTAAAACACATTCTCTAAAAACTCGTGTTTTTTATGAAATCATGTAAAGCTTCTAGAAGCTGTGATTTTAAAAAACACTAGAAGTAAGCTTTTGTTATTTCCGGACGCATGCACAAACCATAGAAAGTCGTTATGACGTAGAATGTGCATACTTTGTTGATTCTATTTAACAAATAAAACACATTTTCTAAAAACTTGTGTTTTTTACGAAATCATGTAAACCTTCTAGAATCTGTGATTTTAAAAAACGGTGGAAGTAAGCTTTTCTTATTTCCGGACGCATGCACAAACTATAGAAAGTCGTTATGACGTAGAATGTGCATACTTTGTTGATTCGATTTATGAAATAAAACACATTTTCTAAAAACTCGTGTTTTTTACGAAATCATGTAAAGCTTCTAGAAGCTGTGATTTAAAAAAACGGTGGAAGTAAGCTTTTCTTATTTCCGGACGCATGCACAAACTATAGAAAGTGGTTATGACGTAAAATGTGCATACTTTGTTGATTCTATTTATGAAATAACACACATTTTCTAAAAACTCGTGTTTTTTACGAAATCATGTAAAGCTTCTAGAAGCTGTGATTTAAAAAAACGGTGGAAGTAAGCTTTTCTTATTTCCGGACGCATGCACAAACTATAGAAAGTGGTTATGACGTAAAATGTGCATACTTTGTTGATTCTATTTATGAAATAACACACATTTTCTAAAAACTCGTGTTTCTTACGAAATCATGTAAACCTTCTAGAATCTGTTATTTTAAAAAATGGGGGAGGTAAGATTTTTTTATTTCCGGACGCATGCGCAAACTATAGAAAGTCGTTATGACGTAGAATGTGCATACTTTGCAGATTCCATTTATGAAATAAAACACATTTTCTAAAAACTTGTGTTTTTTAAGAAATCATGTAAACCTTCTAGAAGCTGTGATTTTAAAAAACGGGGGAAGTAAGATTTTCTTATTTCCGGACGCATGCGCAAACTATAGAAAGTTGTTATGATGTAGAATGTACATACTTTGTAGATTCCATTGATGAAATAAAACACATTTTATAGAAACTTGTGTTTTTTAAGAAATCATGTAAACCTTCTAGAAGCTGTGATTTTAAAAAACGGGGGAACTAAGCTTTTTTATTTCCGGACGCATACGCAAACTATAGAAAGTCATTGTGACGTAGAATGTGCATACTTTGTAGATTCCATTTATGAAATAAAACACATTTTCTAAAAACTCTTGTTTTTTACGAAATCATGTAACCTTCTAGAAGTTGTGATTTTAAAAAAGAGTGGAAGTAAGCTTTTCTTATTTCCGGATGAATGCGCAACCTATAGAAAGTCGTTATGACGTAGAATGTGCATACTTTGTAGATTCCATTTATGAAATAAAACACATTTTCTAAAAACTCGTGTTTTTTAAGAAATCATGTAAACCTTCTAGAAGCTCTGATTTTAATAAACGGGGGAAGTAAGCTTTTCTTATTTCCGGACGCATGCGCAAACTATAGAAATTCGTTATGACGTAGAATGTTCATGCTTTCTAGATTTCATTTATGAAATAAAACACATTTTCTAAAAACTCGTATTTTTTACGACGTCATGTAAAGCTTCTAGAAGCTGTGATTTTAAAAAACACTAGAAGTAAGCTTTTGTTATTTCCAGACGCATGCACAAACTATACAAAGTCATTATGACGTAGAATGTGCATACTTTGTTGATTCTATTTAAGAAATAAAACACATTTTCTAAAAGCTCGTGTTTTTTACGAAATCATGTAAACCTTCTAGAAGCTGTGATTTTAAAAAATGGTGGAAGTAAGCTTTTCTTATTTCCGGACGCATGCACAAACTATAGAAAGTCGTTATGATGTAGAATGTGCATACTTTGTAGATTCCATTTATGAAATAAAACACATTTTCTAAAAACTCGTGTTTTTTACGAAATCATGTAAAGCTTCTAGAAGCTGTGATTTTAAAAAACGGTGGAAGTAAGCTTTTCTTATTTCTGGACGCATGGGAAAACTATACAAAGTCGTTATGACGTAGAATGTGGATGCGTTGTAGATTCCATTTATGAAATAAAACACATTTTCTAAAAACTCGTGTTTTTTACGAAATCATGTAAAGCTTCTAGAAGCTGTGATTTTAAAAAACGGTGGAAGTAAGCTTTTCTTATTTCCGGACGCATGTGCAAACTATACAAAGTCGTTATGACGTAGAATGTGCATACTTTGCAGATTCCATTTATGAAATAAAACACATTTTCTAAAAACTTGTGTTTTTTAAGAAATCATGTAAACCTTCTAGAAGCTGTGATTTTAAAAAACAGGGGAAGTAAGCTTTTCTTATTTCCGGACGCATGCGCAAACTATAGAAAGTTGTTATGACGTAGAATGTGCATACTTTGTAGATTCCATTTATGAAATAAAACACATTTTATAGAAAGTCGTGTTTTTAAAGAAATCATGTAAACCTTCTAGAAGCTATGATTTTAAAAAACTGGGGAACTAAGCTTTTTTATTTACGGACACATGCGCAAACTATAGAAAGTCATTGTGACGTAGAATGTGCATACTTTGTAGATTCCATTTATGAAATAAAACACATTTTCTAAAAACTCTTGTTTGTTACGAAATCATGTAACCTTCTAGAAGCTGTGATTTTAAAAAACAGTGGAAGTAAGCTTTTCTTATTTCCGGACGCATGCGCAACCTATAGAAAGTTGTTATGATGTAGAATGTGTATACTTTGTTGATTCCATTTATGAAATAAAACACATTTTCTAAAAACTCGTGTTTTTTAAGAAATAATGTAAACCTTCTAGAAGATGTGATTTTAATAAACGGGGGAAGTAAGCTTTTCTTATTTGCAAACGCATGCGCAAACTATAGAAAGTCGTTATGACGTAGAATGTGCATACTTTGTAGATTCCATTTATGAAATAAAACACATTTTCTAAAAACTCGTGTTTTTTAAGAAATCATGTAAACCTTCTAGAAGCTGTGATTTTAAAAAGCGGGGGAAGTAAGATTTTCTTATTTCCGGACGCATGCGCAAACTATAGAAATTCGTTATGACGTAGAATGTGCATGCTTTCTAGATTCCATTTATGAAATAAAACACATTTTCTAAAAACTCGTGTTTTTTACGACATCATGTAAAGCTTCTAGAAGCTGTGATTTTAAAAAACACTGGAAGTAAGCTTTTGTTATTTTCGGACGCATGCACAAACTATAGAAAGTCATTATGACGTAGAATGTGCATACTTTGTTGATTCTATTTAAGAAATAAAACACATTTTCTAAAAGGTCGTATTTTTTATGAAATCATGTAAACCTTCTAGAAGCTGTGATTTTAAAAAACGGTGGAAGTAAGCTTTTCTTATTTTCGGACGCATGCACAAACTATAGAAAGTCGTTATGACGTAGAATGTGCATACTTTGTAGATTCCATTTATGAGATAAAACACATTTTCTAAAAACTCGTGTTTTTTACGAAATCATGTAAAGTTTCTAGAAGCTGTGATTTTAAAAAACGGTGGAAGTAAGCTTTTCTTATTTCCGGACGCATGGGAAAACTATACAAAGTCGTTATGACGTAGAATGTGCATGCGTTGTAGATTCCATTTATGAAATAAAACACATTTTCTAAAAACTCATGTTTTTTACGAAATCGTGTAAAGCTTCTAGAAGCTGTGATTTTAAAAAACGGTGGAAGTAAGCTTTTCTTATTTCCGGACGCATGTGCAAACTATAGAAAGTCGTTATGACGTAGAATGTGCATACTTTGTAGATTCTATTTATGAAATAAAACACATTTTCTAAAAACTCGTGTTTTTTACGAAATCATGTAAACCTTCTAGAAGCTGTGATTTTAAAAAACTGTGGAAGTAAGATTTTCTTATTTCCGGAAGCATGCGCAAACTATAGAAAGTCGTTATGATGTAGAATGTGCATACTTTGTAGATTCCATTTATGAAATAAAACACATTTTCGAAAAACTCGTGTTTTTTACGAAATAATGTAAACCTTCTAGAAACTGTGATTTTAATAAATGGGGGAGGTAAGCTTTTCTTATTTCCGGACGCATGCGCAAACTATAGAAAGTCGTTATGATGTAGAATGTGCATACTTTGTAGATTCAATTTATGAAATAAAACACATTTCCTAAAAACTCATGTTTTTTACGAAATCATGTAAACCTTCTAGAGGCTGTGATTTTAAAAAACGGTGGAAGTAAGCTTTTCTTATTTCCGGACGCATGCGCAAACTATAGAAAGTCGTTAT
The DNA here is from genome assembly GCA_027924585.1 of Larix kaempferi. Lineage (NCBI taxonomy): Eukaryota > Viridiplantae > Streptophyta > Pinopsida > Pinales > Pinaceae > Larix > Larix kaempferi. The sequence goes on along the minus strand of BSBM01000226.1, from coordinate 9,686,414 downwards.
GATGTAGCATTTGCATACTTTGTTGATTCTATTTATGAAATAAAACACATTTTCTAAAAACTCGTGTTTTTACGAAATCATGTAAACCTTCTAGAATCTGTGATTTTAAAAAACGGGGGAGGTAAGCTTTTCTTATTTCCGGACGCATGCGCAAACTATAGAAAGTTGTTATGACGTAGAATGTGCATACTTTGTAGATTACATTTATGAAATAAAAGACATTTTATAAAAACACGTGTTTTTTAAGAAATCATGTAAACCTTCTAGAAGCTGTGATTTTAAAAAACGGGGGAACTAAGCTTTTTTATTTCCGGACGCATGCGCAAACTATAGAAAGTCATTGTGACGTAGAATGTGGATACTTTGTAGATTCCATTTATGAAATAAAACACATTTTCTAAAAACTCATGGTTTTTTACGAAATCATGTAACCTTCTAGAAGCTGTGATTTTAAAAAACAGTGGAAGTAAGCTTTTCTTATTTCCGGACGCATGCGCAACCTATAGAAAGTCGTTATGACGTAGAATGTGCATACTTTGTAGATTCCATTTATGAAATAAAACATATTTTCTAAAAACTCATGTTTTTTACGAAATCATGTAAAGCTTCTAGAAGCTGTGATTTTAAAAAACGGTGGAAGTAAGCTTCTCTTATTTCCAGACGCATGTGCAAACTATAGAAAGTCGTTATGACGTAGAATGTGCATACTTTGTAGATTCTATTTATGAAATAAAACACATTTTCTAAAAACTCGTGTTTTTTACGAAATCACGTAAACCTTCTAGAAGCTATGATTTTAAAAAACGGTGGAAGTAAGCTTTTATTATTTCCAGACGTATGCGCAAACTATAGAAAGTCGTTATGACGTAGAATGTGCATACTTTGTCGATTCCATTTATCAAATAAAACACATTTTCTAAAAACTCGTGTTTTTTACGAAATCATGTAAAGCTTCTAGAAGCTGTGATTTTAAAAAATGGTGGAAGTAAGCTTTTCTTATTTCCGGACGCATGCACAAACTATAGAAAGTCGTTATGACGTAGAATGTGCATACTTTGTAGATTCCATTGACGAAATAAAACACATTTTCTAAAAACTCGTGTTTTTTACGAAATCATGTAAAGCTTCAAGAAGCTGTGATTTTAAAAAACTGTGGAAGTAAGCTTTTCTAATTTCTGGACGCATGCGCAAACTATAGAAAGTCGTTATGTCGTAGAATGTACATACTTTGTAGATTCCATTTATGAAATAAAACACATTTTCTAAAAACTCGTGTTTTTTACGAAATCATGTAAACCTTCTAGAAGCTGTGATTTTAAAAAACGGTGGAAGTAATCTTTTCTTATTTCCGGACGCATGCGCAAACTATAGAAAGTCGTTATGATGTAGCATGTGCATACTTTGTTGTTTCTATTTATGAAATAAAACACATTTTCTAAAAACTCGTGTTTTTTACGAAATCATGTAAACCTTCTAGAATCTGTGATTTTAAAAAACGGGGGAGGTAAGCTTTTCTTATTTCCGGACGCATGCGCAAACTATAGAAAGTCGTTATGACGTAGAATGTGCATACTTTGTAGATTCCATTTATGAAATAAAACACATTTTACAAAAACTCGTGTTTTTTAAGAAATCATGTAAACCTTCTAGAAGCTGTGATTTTAAAAAACGGGGGAACTAAGCTTTTTTATTTCCGGACGCATGCGCAAACTATAGAAAGTCATTGTGACGTAGAATGTGGATACTTTGTAGATTCCATTTATGAAATAAAACACATTTTCTAAAAACTCATGGTTTTTTACGAAATCATGTAACCTTCTAGAAGCTGTGATTTTAAAAAACAGTGGAAGTAAGCTTTTCTTATTTCCGGACGCATGCGCAACCTATAGAAAGTCGTTATGACGTAGAATGTGCATACTTTGTTGATTCCATTTATGAAATAAAACACATTTTCTAAAAACTCGTGTTTTTTAAGAAATCATGTAAACCTTCTAGAAGCTGTGATTTTAATAAACGGGGTAAGTAAGCTTTTTTATTTCCAAACGCATGCACAAACTATAGAAAGTCGTTATGACGTAGAATATGCATACTTTGTAGATTCCATTTATGAAATAAAACACATTTTCTAAAAACTCGTGTTTTTTAAGAAATCATGTAAACCTTCTAGAAGCTGTGATTTTAAAAAACGGGGGAAGTAAGCTTTTCTTATTTCCGGACGCATGCGCAAACTATAGAAAGTCATTATGACGTAGAATGTGCATGCTTTGTAGATTCCATTTAAGAAATAAAACACATTTTCTAAAAACTCATGTTTTTTACGAAATCATGTAAAGCTTCTAGAAGCTGTGATTTTAAAAAATACTGGAAGTAAGCTTTTGTTATTTCCGGACGCATGCACAAACTATAGAAAGTCGTTATGACGTAGAATGTGCATACTTTGTTGATTCTATTTAAGAAATAAAACACATTTTCGAAAAACTCGTGTTTTTTACGAAATAATGTAAACCTTCTAGAAACTGTGATTTTAATAAACGGGGGAGGTAAGCTTTTCTTATTTCCGGACGCATGCGCAAACTATAGAAAGTCGTTATGATGTAGAATGTGCATACTTTGTAGATTCCATTTATGAAATAAAACACATTTTCTAAAAACTCGTGGTTTTTACGAAATCATGTAAACCTTCTAGAGGCTGTGATTTTAAAAAACGGTGGAAGTAAGCTTTTCTTATTTCCGGACGCATGCGCAAACTATAGAAATTTGTTACGATGTAGCATGTGCATACTTTGTTGATTCTATTTATGAAATAAAACACATTTTCTAAAAACTCGTGTTTTTTACGAAATCATGTAAACCTTCTAGTATCTGTGATTTTAAAAAATGGGGGAGGTAAGCTTTTCTTGTTTCCGGACGCATGCACAAACTATAGAAAGTCGTTATGACGTAGAATGTGCATACTTTGTAGATTACATTGATGAAATAAAACACATTTTCTAAAAACTCGTGTTTTTTACGAAATCATGTAAAGCTTCTAGAAGCTGTGATTTTAAAAAATGGTGGAAGTAAGCTTTTCTTATTTCCGGACGCATGCGCAAACTATAGAAAGTTGTTATGACGTAGAATGTGCATACTTTGTAGATTCCATTTACGAAATAAAACACATTTTCTAAAAACTCGTGTTTTTTACGAAATCATGTAAAGCTTCAAGAAGCTGTGATTTTAAAAAACGGTGGAAGTAAGCTTTTCTAATTTCTGGACGCATGCGCAAACTATAGAAAGTCCTTATGTCGTAGAAATATACATACTTTGTAGATTCCATTTATGAAATAAAACACATTTTCTAAAAACTCGTGTTTTTTACGAAATCATGTAAACCTTCTAGAAGCTGTGATTTTAAAAAACGGTGGAAGTAATCTTTTCTTATTTCCGGACGCATGCGCAAACTATAGAAAGTCGTTATGATGTAGCATGTGCATACTTTGTTGATTCTATTTATGAAATAAAACACATTTTCTAAAAACTCGTGTTTTTTACAAAATCATGTAAACCTTCTAGAATCTGTGATTTTAAAAAACGGGGGAGGTAAGCTTTTCTTATTTCCGGACGCATGCGCAAACTATAGAAAGTCGTTATGACGTAGAATGTGCATACTTTGTAGATTCCATTTATGAAATAAAACACATTTTATAAAAACTCGTGTTTTTTAAGAAATCATGTAAACCTTCTAGAAGCTGTGATTTTAAAAAACGGGGGAACTAAGCTTTTTTATTTCCGGACGCATGCGCAAACTATAGAAAGTCATTGTGACGTAGAATGTGGATACTTTGTAGATTCCATTTATGAAATAAAACACATTTTCTAAAAACTCATGGTTTTTTACGAAATCATGTAACCTTCTAGAAGCTGTGATTTTAAAAAACAGTGGAAGTAAGCTTTTCTTATTTCCGGACGCATGCGCAACCTATAGAAAGTCGTTATGACGTAGAATGTGCATACTTTGTTGATTCCATTTATGAAATAAAACACATTTTCTAAAAACTCATGTTTTTTAAGAAATCATGTAAACCTTCTAGAAGCTTTGATTTTAATAAACGAGGGAAGTAAGCTTTTTTATTTCCAAACGCATGCGCAAACTATAGAAAGTCGTTATGACGTAGAATGTGCATACTTTGTAGATTCCATTTATGAAATAAAACACATTTTCTAAAAACTCGTGTTTTTTAAGAAATCATGTAAACCTTCTAGAAGCTGTGATTTTAAAAAACGGGGGAAGTAAGCTTTTCTTATTTCCGGACGCATGCGCAAAATATAGAAAGTCATTATGACGTAGAATGTGCATACTTTGTAGATTCCATTTAAGAAATAAAACACATTTTCTAAAAACTCATGTTTTTTACGAAATCATGTAAAGCTTCTAGAAGCTGTGATTTTAAAAAATACTGGAAGTAAACTTTTGTTATTTCCGGACGCATGCACAAACTATAGAAAGTCGTTATGACGTAGAATGTGCATACTTTGTTGATTCTATTTAAGAAATAAAACACATTTTCTAAAAACTCGTGTTTTTTACGAAATCATGTAAACCTTCTAGAAGCTGTGATTTTAAAAAACGGTGGAATTAAGCTTTTCTTATTTTCGGACACATGTGCAAACTATAGAAAGTCGTTATGATGAAGGATGTGCATACTTTGTTGATTCCATTTATGAAATAAAACACATTTTCTAAAAACTCATGTTTTTTAAGAAATCATGTAAACGTTCTAGAAGCTGTGATTTTAAAAAACGGGGGAAGTAAGCTTTTCTTATTTCCAAACGCATGCGCAAACTATAGAAAGTCGTTATGACATAGAATGAGCATACTTTGTTGATTCCATTTATAAAATAAAACACATTTTCTAAAAACTCGTGTTTTTAAAGAAATCATGTAAACCTTCTAGAAGCTGTGATTTTAAAAAACGTGGGAAGTAAGCTTTTCTTATTTCCGGACGCATGCGCAAACTATAGAAAGTCGTTATGACGTAGAATGTGCATACTTTGTAGATTCCATTTATGAAATAAAACACATTTTCTAAACACTCGTGTTTTTTAAGAAATCATGTAAACCTTCAAGAAGCTGTGATTTTAAAAAATGATGGAAGTAAGCTTTTCTTATTTCCGGACGCATGCGCAAACTATAGAAAGTCGTCATGACGTAGAATGCGCATACTTTGTAGATTCCATTTATGAAATAAAACACATTTTCTAAAAACTCTTGTTTTTTACGAAATCATGTAAACCTTCTAGAAGCTGTGATTTTTAAAAATGGGGGATGTAAGCTTTTCTTATTTCCGGACGAATGCGCAAACTATAGAAAGTCGTTATGACCTAGAATGTGCATACTTTTTTGATTCCATTTATGAAAAAAAACACATTTTCTAAAAACTCATGTTTTTTAAGAAATCATGTAAACCTTCTAGAAGCTGTGATTTTAAAAAACGGGGGAAGTAAGCTTTTCTTATTTCCAAACGAAAGCGCAAACTATAGAAAGTCGTTATGACATAGAATGTGCATACTTTGTTGATTCCATTTATGAAATAAAACACATTTTCTAAAAACTCGTGTTTTTTACGAAATCATGTAAACCTTCTAGAAGATGTGATTTTAAAAAACGATGGAAGTAAGCTTTTCTTATTTCCGGACGAATGCGCAAACTATAGAAAGTCGTTACGACGTAGAATGTGCATACCTTGTTGATTCCATTGATGAAATAAAACAGATTTTCTAAAAACTCGTGTTTTTTACGAAATCATGTAAACCTTCTAGAAGCTGTGATTTTAAAAAACGGTGAAAGTAAACTTTTCTTATTTCCGGACGAATGTGAAAACTACAAAAAGTCGTTATGACGTAGAATGTGCATACTTTGTTGATTCCATTTATGAAATAAAACACATTTTCTAAAAACTCGTGTTTTTTAAGAAGTCATGTAAACCTTCTATAAGCTGTGATTTTAAAAAACGGTGGAAGTAAGCTTTTCTTATTTCCGGACGCATGTGCAATCTATATAAAGTCATTATGACGTAGAATGTGCTTTCTTTGTTGATTCAATTTATTAAATCAAACACATTTTCTAAAAACTCGTGTTTTTTTAAGAAATCATGTAAACCTTTTAGAAGCTGTGATTTTAAAAAACGGGGGAAGTAAGCTCTTCTTATTTCCAAACGCAAGCGCAAACTATAGAAAGTCGTTATGACATAGAATGTGCATACTTTGTTGATTCCATTTATGAAATAAAACACATTTTCTAAAAACTCGTGTTTTTTAAGAAATCATGTAAATCTTCTAGAAGCTGTGATTTTAAAAAATGGTGGAAGTAAACTTTTCTTATTTCCAAACGCATGCGCAAACAATAGAAAGTCATTATGACGTAGAATGTGCATACTTTGTTGATTCCATTTATGAAATAAAACACATTTTCTAAAAAGTCATGTTTTTTAAGAAATCATGTAAACCTTCTAGAAGCTGTTATTTTAAAAAACGGGGGAAGTAAGCTTTTCTTATTTCCGGACGCATGCGCAAACTATAGAAAGTCGTTATGACGTAGAATTTGCATACTTTGTAGATTCCATTTATGAAATAAAACACATTTTCTTAAAACTCGTGTTTTTTACGAAATCATGTAAACCTTCTAGAAGCTGTGATTTTAAAAAACGGTGGAAGTAAACTTTTCTTATTTCCGGACACATGCGCAAACTATAGAAATTCGTTATGACGTAGAATGTGCATACTTTGTTGTTTCCATTTATGAGATAAAACACATTTTCTAAAAACTCGTGTTTTTTACGAAATCATGTAAACCTTCTAGAAGCTGTGATTTTAAAAAACGGGGGAAGTAAGCTTTTCTTATTTCCGAACGCATGCGCAAACTATAGAAAGTCGTTATGACATAGAATGTGCATACTTTGTAGATTCCATTTATGAAATAAAATACATTTTCTAAAGACTCGTGTTTTTTACGAAATCGTGTAAACCTTCTAGAAGCTGTGATTTTAAAAAACGGTGGAAGTATGCTTTTCTTATTTCCGGACGCATGCGCAAACTATAGAAAGTCGTTATGACGTAGAATGTGCATACTTTGTTGATTCCATTAATGAAATAAAACACATTTTCTAAAAACTCGTGTTTTTTAATAAATCATGTAAACCTTTTAGAAGCTGTGATTTTAAAAAACGGGGGAAGTAAGCTTTTCTTATTTCCAGACGCATGCACAAACTATAGAAAGTCGTTATGACGTAGAATGTGCATACTTTGTTGATTCCATTTATGAAATAAAACACATTTTCTAAAAACTCGTGTTTTTTACGAAATCATGTAAAGCTTCTAGAAGCTGTGATTTAAAAAAACGGTGGAAGTAAGCTTTTCTTATTTCCGGACGCATGCACAAACTATAGAAAGTCGTTATGACGTAGAATGTGCATACTTTGTAGATTCCGTTGACGAAATAAAACACATTTTCTAAAAACTCGTGTTTTTTACGAAATCATGTAAAGCTTCAAGAAGCTGTGATTTTAAAAAACTGTGGAAGTAAGCTTTTCTAATTTCTGGACGCATGCGCAAACTATAGAAAGTCGTTATGTCGTAGAATGTACATACTTTGTAGATTCCATTTATGAAATAAAACACATTTTCTAAAAACTCGTGTTTTTTACGAAATCATGTAAACCTTCTAGAAGCTGTGATTTTAAAAAACGGTGGAAGTAATCTTTTCTTATTTCCGGACGCATGCGCAAACTATAGAAAGTCGTTATGATGTAGCATGTGCATACTTTGTTGTTTCTATTTATGAAATAAAACACATTTTCTAAAAACTCGTGTTTTTTACGAAATCATGTAAACCTTCTAGAATCTGTGATTTTAAAAAACGGGGGAGGTAAGCTTCTCTTATTTCCGGACGCATGCGCAAACTATAGAAAGTCGTTATGACGTAGAATGTGCATACTTTGTAGATTCCATTTATGAAATAAAACACATTTTATAAAAACTCGTGTTTTTTAAGAAATCATGTAAACCTTCTAGAAGCTGTGATTTTAAAAAACGGGGGAACTAAGCTTTTTTATTTCCGGACGCATGCGCAAACTATAGAAAGTCATTGTGACGTAGAATGTGGATACTTTGTAGATTCCATTTATGAAATAAAACACATTTTCTAAAAACTCATGGTTTTTTACGAAATCATGTAACCTTCTAGAAGCTGTGATTTTAAAAAACAGTGGAAGTAAGCTTTTCTTATTTCCGGACGCATGCGCAACCTATAGAAAGTCGTTATGACGTAGAATGTGCATACTTTGTTGATTCCATTTATGAAATAAAACACATTTTCTAAAAACTCGTGTTTTTTAAGAAATCATGTAAACCTTCTAGAAGCTGTGATTTTAATAAACGGGGGAAGTAAGCTTTTTTATTTCCAAACGCATGCACAAACTATAGAAAGTCGTTATGACGTAGAATATGCATACTTTGTAGATTCCATTTATGAAATAAAACACATTTTCTAAAAACTCGTGTTTTTTAAGAAATCATGTAAACCTTCTAGAAGCTGTGATTTTAAAAAACGGGGGAAGTAAGCTTTTCTTATTTCCGGACGCATGCGCAAACTATAGAAAGTCATTATGACGTAGAATGTGCATGCTTTGTAGATTCCATTTAAGAAATAAAACACATTTTCTAAAAACTCATGTTTTTTACGAAATCATGTAAAGCTTCTAGAAGCTGTGATTTTAAAAAATACTGGAAGTAAGCTTTTGTTATTTCCGGACGCATGCACAAACTATAGAAAGTCGTTATGACGTAGAATGTGCATACTTTGTTGATTCTATTTAAGAAATAAAACACATTTTCGAAAAACTCGTGTTTTTTACGAAATAATGTAAACCTTCTAGAAACTGTGATTTTAATAAACGGGGGAGGTAAGCTTTTCTTATTTCCGGACGCATGCGCAAACTATAGAAAGTCGTTATGATGTAGAATGTGCATACTTTGTAGATTCCATTTATGAAATAAAACACATTTTCTAAAAACTCGTGTTTTTTACGAAATCATGTAAACCTTCTAGAGGCTGTGATTTTAAAAAACGGTGGAAGTAAGCTTTTCTTATTTCCGGACGCATGCGCAAACTATAGAAATTTGTTACGATGTAGCATGTGCATACTTTGCTGATTCTATTTATGAAATAAAACACATTTTCTAAAAACTCGTGTTTTTTACGAAATCATGTAAACCTTCTAGTATCTGTGATTTTAAAAAATGGGGGAGGTAAGCTTTTCTTGTTTCCGGACGCATGCACAAACTATAGAAAGTCGTTATGACGTAGAATGTGCATACTTTGTAGATTACATTGATGAAATAAAACACATTTTCTAAAAACTCGTGTTTTTTACGAAATCATGTAAAGCTTCTAGAAGCTGTGATTTTAAAAAATGGTGGAAGTAAGCTTTTCTTATTTCCGGACGCATGCGCAAACTATAGAAAGTTGTTATGACGTAGAATGTGCATACTTTGTAGATTCCATTTACGAAATAAAACACATTTTCTAAAAACTCGTGTTTTTTACGAAATCATGTAAAGCTTCAAGAAGCTGTGATTTTAAAAAACGGTGGAAGTAAGCTTTTCTAATTTCTGGACGCATGCGCAAACTATAGAAAGTCCTTATGTCGTAGAAATATACATACTTTGTAGATTCCATTTATGAAATAAAACACATTTTCTAAAAACTCGTGTTTTTTACGAAATCATGTAAACCTTCTAGAAGCTGTGATTTTAAAAAACGGTGGAAGTAATCTTTTCTTATTTCCGGACGCATGCGCAAACTATAGAAAGTCGTTATGATGTAGCATGTGCATACTTTGTTGATTCTATTTATGAAATAAAACACATTTTCTAAAAACTCGTGTTTTTTACAAAATCATGTAAACCTTCTAGAATCTGTGATTTTAAAAAACGGGGGAGGTAAGCTTTTCTTATTTCCGGACGCATGCGCAAACTATAGAAAGTCGTTATGACGTAGAATGTGCATACTTTGTAGATTCCATTTATGAAATAAAACACATTTTATAAAAACTCGTGTTTTTTAAGAAATCATGTAAACCTTCTAGAAGCTGTGATTTTAAAAAACGGGGGAACTAAGCTTTTTTATTTCCGGACGCATGCGTAAACTATAGAAAGTCATTGTGACGTAGAATGTGGATACTTTGTAGATTCCATTTATGAAATAAAACACATTTTCTAAAAACTCATGGTTTTTTACGAAATCATGTAACCTTCTAGAAGCTGGGATTTTAAAAAACAGTGGAAGTAAGCTTTTCTTATTTCCGGACGCATGCGCAACCTATAGAAAGTCGTTATGACGTAGAATGTGCATACTTTGTTGATTCCATTTATGAAATAAAACACATTTTCTAAAAACTCATGTTTTTTAAGAAATCATGTAAACCTTCTAGAAGCTGTGATTTTAATAAACGAGGGAAGTAAGCTTTTTTATTTCCAAACGCATGCGCAAACTATAGAAAGTCGTTATGACGTAGAATGTGCATACTTTGTAGATTCCATTTATGAAATAAAACACATTTTCTAAAAACTCGTGTTTTTTAAGAAATCATGTAAACCTTCTAGAAGCTGTGATTTTAAAAAACGGGGGAAGTAAGCTTTTCTTATTTCCGGACGCATGCGCAAAATATAGAAAGTCATTATGACGTAGAATGTGCATACTTTGTAGATTCCATTTAAGAAATAAAACACATTTTCTAAAAACTCATGTTTTTTACGAAATCATGTAAAGCTTCTAGAAGCTGTGATTTTAAAAAATACTGGAAGTAAACTTTTGTTATTTCCGGACGCATGCACAAACTATAGAAAGTCGTTATGACGTAGAATGTGCATACTTTGTTGATTCTATTTAAGAAATAAAACACATTTTCTAAAAACACGTGTTTTTTACGAAATCATGTAAACCTTCTAGAAGCTGTGATTTTAAAAAACGGTGGAAGTAAACTTTTCTTATTTCCGGATGCATGCACATACTATAGAATGTCGTTATGACGTAGAATGTGCATACTTTGTAGATTCCATTTATGAAATAAAACACATTTTCTAAAAACTCGTGTTTTTTACGAAATCATGTAAAGCTTCTAGAAGCTGTGATTTTAAAAAACGGTGGAAGTAAGCTTTTCTTATTTCCGGACGCATGCGCAAACTATAGAAAGTCGTTATGACGTAGAATGTGCATGCTTTGTAGATTCCATTTATGAAATAAAACACATTTTCTAAAAACTCGTGTTTTTTACGAAATCATGTAAAGCTTCTAGAAGTTGTGATTTTAAAAAACACTCGATGTAAGCTTTTGTTATTTCCGGACGCATGCACAAACTATAGAAAGTCGTTATGATGTAGAATGTGCATACTTTGTAGATTCTGTTTATGAAATAAAACACATTTTCTAAAAACTCGTGTTTTTTACGAAATCATGTAAACCTTATAGAAGCTGTGATTTTAAAAAACGGTGGAAGTAAGCTTTTCTTATTTCCGGACGCATGCACAAACTATAGAAAGTCGTTATGACGTAGAATGTGCATACTTTGTAGATTCCATTTATGAAATAAAACACATTTTCTAAAAACTCATGTTTTTTACGAAATCATGTAAAGCTTATAGAAGCTGTGATTTTAAAAAACGGTGGAAGTAAGCTTTTCTTATTTCCGGGTGCAAACTATAGAAAGTCGTTATGACGTAGAATGTGCATACTTTGTAGATTCCATTTATGAAATAAAACACATTTTGTAAAAGCTCGTGTTTTTTACGAAATCATGTAAACCTTCTAGAAGCTGTGATTTGTTAAATTTTCAGAATTTACTTCAATCTGATCTAGGATCTTAACTGAGAGAACAACATGTACAGCATATCTACAGCATATCAATCATGGAGACAATAATGCAAGTACACAAGAGACACAAAGATTTACTTGGGGAAAACCATAAAGGTGAAAAACCCCAATAACTTCCTCAGAGATAGATAGAGCAATGATACAACCAACCAAGAGAGATAGCCATAACCTAGCAGCAGATCCTCCTCCTCCATAAGTGCTCTACGTGCGTCACAAAACCTCGAAAGAGCATCCCAGGCTGTTACGAGCACACGGCTCTACCTATAGGATATCCAAGGGCACAAATTACATGTGACCTCACCACAAAACCTCGAAAGAGAATCCCAGGACTGATTACGAGCACAAGGCTCAACCTTTCGGATCTCCCAGGGCACAAATTACATGTGGTCACCAAAAAACCTCGAAAGAGCATCCCAGGACTGATTACGAGCACACAGCTCAACCTATCGGATCTCCCAGGGCACAAATTACATGTGGTCATGGCAAAACCTCGAAAGAGCATTTCAGGATGTTATGGGTACACAACTCTGACCTGAAATCTCTCAGGGCACAAATTACATGCCATAGGACAAAACCTCAAAAGAGCATCTGCCAGATATCCCAGGGCACAAATTACATGCCATAGGCAAAACCTCGAAAGACTATCTGCAGATCTCCCAGGGCACAAATTATATGTCCTCCCAATAAAAACCTCGAAAGAGCATTTTCCAGATGTCCCAGGGCACCGAATTACATGCCATAGGAAAAACCTCGAAAGACCATCTGCAAATCTCCCAGGGAACAAATTACATGCTTATCAGCACAACCTGATCCACGACCACAAAGTATCAACCTGATACTCACCATACATCATCCTGATGTATCCATGATCATCCTGATCATTATCACTGCAACGTTCTGCTGCATGTCATCTGGAGCAACATCCTGAAGCTCGTCATCTATGATCATCCTGATCATCACTGCAACATCCTGCTGCATGTCATCTAGAGCAATCATCCTGAAGCTCATCATCTATGATCATCCTGATCATCACTGCAACATCCTGCTGCATGTCATCTGGAGCAACATCCTGAAGCTCGTCATCTATGATCATCTTGATCATCAATGCATCTACCTGATGCATACCAAGTATCTATCTGATACATATCATCATACATGATCCTCCTGATCATCAATGTATCCACCTGATACAAATACAAATACATGATACATATCACCATACATGATCCACCTGATCATACAATGTATCCACCTGATACATATATAGATACATGGTCCAAGCATCCAACATGATGCATACATACATACATAAAATGATCCAACTGATCATATCCAGCATCCACATGATGCATACATACATACATAAAAATGATCCAACTGATCATATCCAAGCAGAAACCAGAACATCATCCTGATGCTCATCATCCAGTGCTTACATCCACAGCCATGTGAAGGATCCTCCTTCCAACATGCTTGGAATGGCTTCAGCAAATCTGTCCATCACTTCTTCCTCGAAGTGTCCTCGATCTGAAGAACGCCAAGCCTCTCTTTGAAGTACTCGAACTTCACCTTGGCTAGTGGATTCGTCAGCACATCTGCAATATGCTCGTCCGTTGCAACATACAGAAGCTTCACAGCTCCTCTCTGCACCATATCCCTGATATAGTGATATTTGATCTCTATGTGTTTCGACCTGTCATGAAACACTGGGTTCTCGGACAGCTTCACACAACTCTGGTTATCACAGAAGATACCAGTAGCCTCCAATGGGAGATCAAATAACTCAGACAGTAGCTTCCGTAGCCATACTGCCTCACAACTAGCTGAACAAGCTGCAACATACTCTGCCTCAGCTGTACTCAGTGCTACACAGGACTGCTTCCTGCTCAACCAAGAGATCACACCTGATCCCATACTGAAGCAACACCCAGATGTGATCTTCCTATCTGCAGCACTGCCAGGCCCAATCTGAATCAACATAACCCTGCAGGTTAAACTTTTGATTCGCCTCATACCTAAGCCTATAATCCACTGTACTCTTTAGGTACCTTAGAACATGCTTTACAGCAACCAGGTGAACACTCCTCGGATCCGTCAGGAACTGGCTCAATGTGTTCACAGCAAAGCAAATTTCTGGTCTCATGTTCGTCAGGTACATCAAGAACCCAATCATCTGACGATACATAGAGACATCAAATGGCTCAGATGAAGCATCACATAGAAGCTTCAGATTTGATGCCATAGGTGTGGCCATGGCCTTGTAGTCCATCATCCCGAACCTCTTCAGGATCTCTACTGCATACTTCCCTTGTCCAAGGAAGATTCCATCACTCTGCCACACCTCCATGCCAAAAACAAATAGTGCATCAACCCCAAGTTCTTCATCTCGAACTCGGCAGTAAGCTTCCACTGCATGTCGGCAATCAATCTATCTTCACCTGTAACAAACAGGTCATCCAAATAGTAGTATCGATGGATTGACTTCCTCAACCTTGTAGAAAATTTTGGAATCCGCTTTATTCTTGGATAGAAAGCTGCCTATCCTACCATATCAAGTTCTGCACACATATATGACTACACCATGCTGTCTTGAAATCCATCTGGTGCATCACTTTTGTATTTCTCAATTCTGCCATCTGCAACATGCTTGATCTGATAATTCCATTTGGAAGTCACAACAGAATTCCCTTCATCTCTTGGGATCGCATCCCAAACATCATTCTTCATGATCGACGTATCATGGCATTCCATTTCTTCATCCCAGATCCTGGGAACTTCAATATCTTCAATATCTTCAATAGATATCTTTGTTGCTGGAACACATGTTGTAGTCCTTTTGTAGGTGTAGATATACGGTCTTTCCTACAAAATAGGTTAAATTGCATGATTAGAAACATCTCATAATTTTCAGAACAAATTCTTACACATAAAGAAATATGTCATACAGTCATGCAATTATCTTAGCCAATGCTTCAATACAACATTTATCCATATCCCGTAACTTTCTAGATGCCTTCCAATCTCTACCAGAACATTGTTAAGAGTGTTCACAACTCCTAACATGTCAGCAAAGAGGTTTCATTCTAGATAAGTAGCAATGGAATGTTGTACAGTTCCATAGGCCACTTACCCATGCATATTAGTAGTATACTGTTCATCAATGCAATTATTCTAATGTGCATAATCAGTATATACATCATTGAACAATTTTATTTAAACAAACAAATATGCAAGAAATTAAAATACTTATCTTTGTTTGTTCGTTGGGTGGACTCCCTCTGAGTCTTTGCTTCCTTACAGGAGCTGCTGGAGTCCTAATCTGAAGTAGCTTCTTCTACACCTTTCTCTTGTGGAAAGATGGTCAACTCCCTCTGAATATCTGCATCCTTGCAGAAACTACTGAAGTGTGTTCCTTTGCTTTCTTGCAGGAACAACTGGAGTGTGCTCCCTCTTGATCTTTGCTTCCTGGATTACCTGTTCTTGAACTCATATTCATCCTTGGTCCCTATGCATGCTTATTAGTATCATGATTGAGTTATCCTTGTGATCTCATATAAAATCATACATTCATTAGTATACTATTAAAACACAATAATCTCAAGCATGTATAATCATGATCATTTCAAACAGAAAATAATAAGTATTAGCATTCAAGGTTTATGTAGGATTCTTATGGTTAGTCAAATCATAAGAAACATAACATGTCTAAACCTGTAATTACTCAAACCTATGACTCTTCAGGTTAGTTGAATCATCAATCAAGATAAGAGATATAATATGCATAAAACCTATACCTTCATGATTCTTCTGGTTAGTCATATCATCAATTATGGTAAGAAACATAATATGCATACAACCATGGTTATTCAAACCTATGACTCTTCAGGAATAATCATTATCAACAACAGTATAAGATCCTAACACAAGGTAGGATTCTATCTTGATATAGGAAAAACATACCTGGATTAGCATGCTAGCTATTTATGTCTAACATACTCACATGATGTCTTCTTGTTCTTCTTCAATGACTTGTGCTAGTAACCTGTATATCTCATAGGTTAACTATTACAAAATCAAGTTATACATACCTCGTAAATGGATCTTCTATGAGATCCATGACAATGGATGAATCTTTGTCCTCATGTTATCATGATCATATGTTCTTGGACCAGAACATGATTTGTCTTTCTTGGTGTACCTTTCATGTTAGTAGACAACATAAACCTCATACAACACCACAATGCATTAGTACAATCATAAGTGTCAACACCCTAACCAATGAATATCTTCTATCATGCATTCATAATTTTGTTAAGGTGATACGACAAATCTAAAATCAAGATTGTACTAACCGTAATAACATGAAGACAAACATACCATAAACTTAATCATGAACAAATCTCAAAACATACCTCGATGAGTCATACCTGTCGAGATCACTTGTAATCTCCTTATGTAAAGCCTTAGCCTCATCTCCCTCTGAAACAGGAACTCCTTCACTTATGCAGATGACCAATCCATCTTCTTCTAGGATTAACCCTATCCACTTGATTTGAAAGAACTGGACCTGGAGCTGGATATGGGTTTGTCAAAGAAACCCCAAAAATTCAAACTTTGAATTTCAAACTTCCGAAAGGATAGAAATATGTGCCTTGATGAGCTGATCAAGCTGGTATATTTAGAATTTGAAAACTGCAAAGTTTCACTCCTCAATTTTTCCTTTGAAACTTCCAGATTCACTGGACGTGACTTTGAACTGGGGTTTGATGAAGCCCACTCTTTTGACCCATCAAAAGGTTTGATCCAAAGCTCTAAGCTTCTATTTTTCTGAGGAGCTTCCAGCCGTGGTCACAGATTTCAAAAATTCCCATTTTTACAGAAGCCCTAATTTTCCACTTTTCTGATCAAAGTCCCGAACTAGGGTTTGATCAAGCCCGGCCTTCTGCCCAACCAAAAATTCTGATCTTGATCTCTAAATTTTTATTTTGATGAGTATCATTTAGCCATGGTCTCCGATTACAAAAATTCCAACTTTCTCCAAAGCCCTAAATTCCGGAAGCCATGAATGAAGGTACCAAAAAATAATTCTGTTTTGACAGAAATATGTACCTGATTGTTTCTGGTGTAACTACGAAATTTTTGATTCACGGGGTCTGAAAAAGTTTCTTGAGATAGCCTGACCTGTTAGCTATCCATCCTGATAGGTCTGACCTCAATTGGATTTCCTGAGAGAGAGTTATGCCAAATGTCGCAACGTGACCTGTTTTTGGATAATACAGGAGAGCGAACTTGTACGGCGTGCCACGTGTCATTGTTTCAACTTCGGCCTTTGAAAACCTTTTCTGCGATATCTCAGCCTGTTATATTTCCATCCTGACAGGTATGACCTCAATTCGATTCTCTGACAGAGAGTTATGCCAAGTGTCGCAATGTGACCTGTTTATGGGATAATACAGGAGAGCGAACTTGTACGGCATGCCACGTGTCACTGGTTCACCTTCAGCCTCTGAAAACGTTTTTTGAGATAGTACAGTCTGTGTACTACCTGTCACTTTTTACGAAATTTCATTTGGAGCTTCCTATCCCAAGTTATGACCTTTTTCCCAAGGTCACCTGATTTTAACTCAGATCTGGAAGAGGCAGAAACCCTATATTGCACAGATCATAAATCACAAAGTACAACGAATTAGAGGTTGTCCTTTGGACACAAGGTACCGGGAGATTTAATATTCATCCTGTAACAATTTCAGATCCGAAAACGTTTCCAAAATGTATTTATAGCGAAAGTGCTACGATGACTGGTTTTTGCTATATCAAGCCCTAGCATCGTAAGTGCAACAAGTGTCATACATGCCATATCATGCCTTCTTTCAGGCTAGCTCTGATACCATGTTAAATTTTCAGAATTTACTTCAATCTGATCTAGGATCTTAACTGAGAGAACAACATGTACAGCATATCTACAACATATCAATCATGGAGACAATAATGCAAGCACACAAGAGACACAAAGATTTACTTGGGGAAAACCATAAAGGTGAAAAACCCCAATAACTTCCTCAGAGATAGATAGAGCAATGATACAACCAACCAAGAGAGATAGCCATAACCTAGCAGCAGATCCTCCTCCTCCATAAGTGCGCCACTCCTCCTTGAGTGCATGTGTGAGAAGTGAGTGAGTAAATAGAGTGCCTCCCGCACTCTATTTATACTTGACTTGACTTGCCTTTTTACCTAACTCATGTAGGCTCGAACTTAACCACATAACATAATGCTGACTGGGCCGACCCCCAATAGGGTGGTCTAATAACCCTTTGACCCACATGGCCGACCCCCAATAGGGTGGTCTAATAACCCTTTGACCCATATGACTTATACAGGGGCGACCCCAACAAGGTGGTCTAATAACCTATCAAGAATAAGTTACGACATTTACAATATAAATGACGACACTTCCTTATAGAGGAATAATACCATCTCTATAGGAATACAATATACATATATGTGAAATACATTCTGAAGTTACATATACATCAACATGATTTTAAAAAACGGTGGAAGTAAGCTTTTCTTATTTCCGGACGCATGCACAAACTATAGAAATTCGTTATGACATAGAATGTGCATACTTTGTAGATTCCATTTATGAAATAAAACACATTTTCTAAAAACTCGTGTCTTTTACGAAATCATGTAAAGCTTCTAGAAGCTGTGATTTTAAAAAACGGTGGAAGTAAGCTTTTCTTATTTCCGGACGCATGGGCAAACTATACAAAGTCGTTATGACGTAGAATGTGCATGCATTGTAGATTCCATTTATGAAATAAAACACATTTTCTAAAAACTCATGTTTTTTACGAAATCATGTAAAGCTTCTAGAAGCTGTGATTTTAAAAAATGGTGGAAGTAAGCTTTTCTTATTTCCGGACGCATGTGCAAACTATAGAAAGTCGTTATGACGTAGAATGTGCATACTTTGTAGATTCTATTTATGAAATAAAACACATTTTCTAAAAACTCGTGTTTTTTACGAAATCATGTAAACCTTCTAGAAGCTGTGATTTTAAAAAACGGTGGAAGTAAGCTTTTCTTATTTCCGGACGCATGCGCAAACTATAGAAAGTCGTTATGACATAGAATGTGCATACTTTGTAGATTCCATTTATGAAATAAAACACATTTTCTAAAAACTCGTGTTTTTTACGAAATAATGTAAACCTTCTAGAAACTGTGATTTTAATAAACGGGGGAGGTAAGCTTTTCTTATTTCCGACGGATGCGCAAACTATAGAAAGTCGTTATGATGTAGAATGTGCATACTTTGTTGATTCTATTTATGAAATAAAACACATTTTAAAAAAACTCGTGTTTTTTACGAAATCATGTAAACCTTCTAGAATCTGTGATTTTAAAAAACGGGGGAGGTAAGCTTTTCTTATTTTCGGACGCATGCGCAAAATATAGAAGGTCGTTATGACGTAGAATGTGCATACTTTGTAGATTCCATTTATGAAATAAAACACATTTTATAAAAACTCGTGTTTTTTAAGAAATCATGTAAACCTTCTAGAAGCTGTGATTTTAAAAAACGGGGGAACTAAGCTTTTTTATTTCCGGACGCATGCGCAAACTATAGAAAGTCGTTATGACGTAGCATGTGCATACTTTGTAGATTCCATTTATGAAATAAAACACATTTTCTAAAAACTCGTGTTTTTTACGAAATCATGTAACCTTCTAGAAGTTGTGATTTTAAAAAACAGTGGAAGTAAGCTTTTCTTATTTCTGGACGCATGCGCAACCTATAGAAAGTCGTTATGACATAGAATGTGCATACTTTGTTGATTCCATTTATGAAATAAAACACATTTTCTAAAAACTCTTGTTTTTTAAGAAATCATGTAAACCTTCTAGAAGCTGTGATTTTAATAAACGAGGGAAGTAAGCTTTTCTTATTTCCAAACGCATGCGCAAACTATAGAAAGTCGTTATGACGTAGAATGTCCATGCTTTGTAGATTCCATTTATGAAATAAAACACATTTTCTAAAAACTCGTGTTTTTTAAGAAATCATGTAAACCTTCTAGAAGCTGTGATTTTAAAAAACGGGGGAAGTAAGCTTTTCTTATTTCCGGACGCATGCGCAAACTATAGAAAGTCGTTATGACGTAGAATGTGCATGCTTTGTAGATTCCATTTATGAAATAAAACACATTTTCTAAAAACTCGTGTTTTTTACGAAATCATGTAAAGCTTCTAGAAGCTGTGATTTTAAAAAACACTGGAAGTAAGCTTTTGTTATTTCCGGACGCATGCACAAACTATAGAAAGTCGTTATGATGTAGAATGTGCATACTTTGTTGATTCTATTTAAGAAATAAAACACATTTTCTAAAAACTCGTGTTTTTTACGAAATCATGTAAACCTTTTAGAAGCTGTGATTTTAAAAAATGGTGGAAGTAAGCTTTTCTTCTTTCCGGACGCATGCACAAACTATAGAAAGTCGTTATGACGTAGAATGTGCATGCTTTATAGATTCCATTTATGAAATAAAACACATTTTCTAAAAACTCGTGTTTTTTACGAAATCATGTAAAGCTTCTAGAAGCTGTGATTTTAAAAAACACTGGAAGTAAGCTTTTGTTTTTTCCGGACGCATGCACAAACTATAGAAAGTCGTTATAACGTAGAATGTGCATACTTTGTTGATTCTATTTAAGAAATAAAACACATTTACTAAAAACTCGTGTTTTTTACGAAATCATGTAAAGCTTCTAGAAGCTGTGATTTTAAAAAACGGTGGAAGTAAGCTTTTCTTATTTCCGGACGCATGTGCAAACTATAGAAAGTCGTTATGACGTAGAATGTGCATACTTTGTAGATTCTATTTATGAAATAAAACACATTTTCTAAAAACTCGTGTTTTTTACGAAATCATGTAAACCTTCTAGAAGCTGTGATTTTAAAAAACGGTGGAAGTAAGCTTTTCTTATTTCCGGACGCATGCGCAAACTATAGAAAGTCGTTATGACGTAGAATGTGCATACTTTGTAGATTCCATTTATGAAATAAAACACATTTTCTAAAAACTCGTGTTTTTTACGAAATCATGTAAACCTTCTAGAAGCTGTGATTTTAAAAAACGGTGGAAGTAAGCTTTTCTTATTTCCGGACACATGCACAAACTATAGAAAGTCGTTATGACGTAGAATGTGCATACTTTGTAGATTCCATTTATGAAATAAAACACATTTTCTAAAAACTCGTGTTTTTTTCGAAATCATGTAAAGCTTCTAGAAGTTGTGATTTTAAAAAACGGTGGAAGTAAGCTTTTCTTATTTCCGGACGCATGGGCAAACTATAGAAAGTCATTATGACGTAGAATGTGCATGCTTTGTAGATTCCATTAATGAAATAAAACACATTTTCTAAAAACTCGTGTTTTTTACGAAATCATGAAAAGCTTCTAGAAGCTGTGATTTTAAAAAACGGTGGAAGTAAGCTTTTCTTATTTCCGGACGCATGTGAAAACTATAGAAAGTCGTTATGACGTAGAATGTGCATACTTTGTAGATTCTATTTACGAAATAAAACACATTTTCTAAAAACTCGTGTTTTTTACGAAATCATGTAAACCTTCTAGAAGCTGTGATATTAAAAAACGGTGGAAGTAAGCTTTTCTTATTTCCGGACGAATGCGCAAACTATAGAAACTCGTTATGACGTAGAATGTGCATACTTTGTAGATTCCATTTATGAAATAAAACACATTTTCTAAAAACTCGTGTTTTTTACGAAATAATGTAAACCTTCTAGAAACTGTGATTTTAAAAAACGGGGGAGGTAAGCTTTTCTTATTTCCGGATGCATGCGCAAACTATAGAAAGTCGTTATGACGTAGAATCTGCATACTTTGTTGATTTCATTTATGAAATAAAACACATTTTCTAAAAACTCGTGTTTTTTAAGAAATCATGTAAATCTTTTAGAAGCTGTGATTTGAAAAAACGGTGGAAGTAAGCTTTTCTTATTTCCGGATGCATGCGCAAACTATAGAAAGTCGTTATGACGTAGAATGTGCATACTTTTTAGATTCCATTTATGAAATAAAACACATTTTCTAAAAACTCGTGTTTTTTACGAAATCATGTAAACCTTCTAGAAGCTGTGATTTTAAAAAATGCTGGAAGTAAGCTTTTCATATTTCCGGACGACATTTTCTAAAAACTCGTGTTTTTTACGAAACCATGTAAAGCTTCTAGAAGCTGTGATTTTAAAAAACGGTGGAAGTAAGCTTTTCTTATTTCCGGACGCATGCGAAAACTATAGAAAGTCGTTATGATGTAGAATGTGCATACTTTGTATATTTCATTTATGAAATAAAACACATTTTCTAAAAACTCGTGTTTTTTACGAAATCATGTAAAGCTTCTAGAAGCTGTGATTTTAAAAAACGGTGGAAGTAAGCTTTTCTTATTTCCGGACGCATGCGTAAACAATAGAAAGTCATCATGACGTAGAATGTACATACTTTGCTGATTCCATTTATGAAATAAAACACATTTTCTAAAAACTCGTGTTTTTTAAGAAATCATGTAAACCTTCTAGAAGCTGTGATTTTAAAAAACGGGGGAAGTAAGCTTTTCTTATTTCCAAACGCATGCGCAAACTATAGAAATTCGTTATGACGTAGAATGTGCATACTTTGTAGATTCCATTTATGAAATAAAACACATTTTCTAAAAACTCGTGTTTTTTACAAAATCATGTAAACCTTCTAGAAGCTGTGATTTTAAAAAACGGTGGAATTAAGCTTTTCTTTTTTCCATACGCATGCGCAACCTATAGAAAGTAGTTATGACGTAGAATGTGCATACTTTGTTGATTCCATTTATGAAATAAAACACATTTTCTAAAAACTCGTGTTTTTTACGAAATCATGTAAACCTTCTAGAAGCTGTGATTTTAAAAAACGGTGGAATTAAGCTTTTCTTATTTTCGGACACATGTGCAAACTATAGAAAGTCGTTATGATGAAGGATGTGCATACTTTGTTGATTCCATTTATGAAATAAAACACATTTTCTAAAAACTCATGTTTTTTAAGAAATCATGTAAACGTTCTAGAAGCTGTGATTTTAAAAAACGGGGGAAGTAAGCTTTTCTTATTTCCAAACGCATGCGCAAACTATAGAAAGTCGTTATGACATAGAATGAGCATACTTTGTTGATTCCATTTATAAAATAAAACACATTTTCTAAAAACTCGTGTTTTTAAAGAAATCATGTAAACCTTCTAGAAGCTGTGATTTTAAAAAACGTGGGAAGTAAGCTTTTCTTATTTCCGGACGCATGCGTAAACTATAGAAAGTCGTTATGACGTAGAATGTGCATACTTTGTAGATTCCATTTATGAAATAAAACACATTTTCTAAACACTCGTGTTTTTTAAGAAATCATGTAAACCTTCAAGAAGCTGTGATTTTAAAAAACGATGGAAGTAAGCTTTTCTTATTTCCGGACGCATGCGCAAACTATAGAAAGTCGTTATGACGTAGAATGCGCATACTTTGTAGATTCCATTTATGAAATAAAACACATTTTCTAAAAACTCTTGTTTTTTACGAAATCATGTAAACCTTCTAGAAGCTGTGATTTTTAAAAATGGGGGATGTAAGCTTTTCTTATTTCCTGACGAATGCGCAAACTATAGAAAGTCGTTATGACGTAGAATGTGCATACTTTTTTGATTCCATTTATGAAAAAAAACACATTTTCTAAAAACTCATGTTTTTTAAGAAATCATGTAAACCTTCTAGAAGCTGTGATTTTAAAAAACGGGGGAAGTAAGCTTTTCTTATTTCCAAACGAAAGCGCAAACTATAGAAAGTCGTTATGACATAGAATGTGCATACTTTGTTGATTCCATTTATGAAATAAAACACATTTTCTAAAAACTCGTGTTTTTTACGAAATCATGTAAACCTTCTAGAAGATGTGATTTTAAAAAACGATGGAAGTAAGCTTTTCTTATTTCCGGATGAATGCGCAAACTATAGAAAGTCGTTACGACGTAGAATGTGCATACCTTGTTGATTCCATTGATGAAATAAAACAGATTTTCTAAAAACTCGTGTTTTTTACGAAATCATGTAAACCTTCTAGAAGCTGTGATTTTAAAAAACGGTGAAAGTAAACTTTTCTTATTTCCGGACGAATGCGAAAACTACAAAAAGTCGTTATGACGTAGAATGTGCATACTTTGTTGATTCCATTTATGAAATAAAACACATTTTCTAAAAACTCGTGTTTTTTAAGAAGTCATGTAAACCTTCTATAAGCTGTGATTTTTAAAAACGGTGGAAGTAAGCTTTTCTTATTTCCGGACGCATGTGCAATCTATATAAAGTCATTATGACGTAGAATGTGCTTTCTTTGTTGATTCAATTTATTAAATAAAACACATTTTCTAAAAACTCGTGTTTTTTAAGAAATCATGTAAACCTTTTAGAAGCTGTGATTTTAAAAAACGGGGGAAGTAAGCTCTTCTTATTTCCAAACGCAAGCGCAAACTATAGAAAGTCGTTATGACATAGAATGTGCATACTTTGTTGATTCCATTTATGAAATAAAACACATTTTCTAAAAACTCGTGTTTTTTAAGAAATCATGTAAATCTTCTAGAAGCTGTGATTTTAAAAAATGGTGGAAGTAAGCTTTTCTTATTTCCAAACGCATGCGCAAACAATAGAAAGTCATTATGACGTAGAATGTGCATACTTTGTTGATTCCATTTATGAAATAAAACACATTTTCTAAAAAGTCGTGTTTTTTAAGAAATCATGTAAACCTTCTAGAAGCTGTTATTTTAAAAAACGGGGGAAGTAAGCTTTTCTTATTTCCGGACGCATGCGCAAACTATAGAAAGTCGTTATGACGTAGAATTTGCATACTTTGTAGATTCCATTTATGAAATAAAACACATTTTCTTAAAACTCGTGTTTTTTACGAAATCATGTAAACCTTCTAGAAGCTGTGATTTTAAAAAACGGTGGAAGTAAACTTTTCTTATTTCCGGACACATGCGCAAACTATAGAAATTCGTTATGACGTAGAATGTGCATACTTTGTAGATTCCATTTATGAAATAAAACACATTTTTTAAAAACTCGTGTTTTTTACGAAATCATGTAATCCTTCTAGAAGCTGTGATTTTAAAAAACTGTGGAAGTAAGCTTTTCTTATTTCCGGACGCATGCGGAAACTATAGAAAGTCGTTATGACGTAGAATGTGCATACTTTGTTGATTCCATTTATGAAATAAAACACATTTTCTAAAGACTCGTGTTTTTTAAGAAATCATGTAAACCTTCTAGAAGCTGTGATTTTAAAAAACGGTGGAAGTAAGCTTTTCTTATTTCCGGACGCATGCGCAAACTATAGAAAGTCGTTATGACATAGAATGTGCATACTTTGTAGATTCCATTTATGAAATAAAACACATTTTCTAAAAACTCGTTTTTTTTACGAAATAATATAAACCTTCTAGAAACTATGATTTTAATAAATGGGGGAGGTAAGCTTTTCTTATTTCCGGACGGATGCGCAAACTATAGAAAGTCGTTATGATGTAGAATGTGCATACTTTGTTGATTCTATTTATGAAATAAAACATATTTTCAAAAAACTCGTGTTTTTTACGAAATCATGTAAACCTTCTAGAATCTGTGATTTTAAAAAACGGGGGAGGTAAGCTTTTCTTATTTCCGGACGCATGCGCAAAATATAGAAGGTCGTTATGACGTAGAATGTGCATACTTTGTAGATTCCATTTATGAAATAAAACACATTTTATAAAAACTCGTGTTTTTTAAGAAATCATGTAAACCTTCTAGAAGCTGTGATTTTAAAAAACGGGGGAACTAAGCTTTTTTATTTCCGGACGCATGCGCAAACTATAGAAAGTCGTTATGACGTAGCATGTGCATACTTTGTAGATTCCATTTATGAAATAAAACACATTTTCTAAAAACTCGTGTTTTTTACGAAATCATGTAACCTTCTAGAAGTTGTGATTTTAAAAAACAGTGGAAGTAAGTTTTTCTTATTTCCGGACGCATGCGCAACCTATAGAAAGTCGTTATGACATAGAATGTGCATACTTTGTTGATTCCATTTATGAAATAAAACACATTTTCTAAAAACTCTTGTTTTTTAAGAAATCATGTAAACCTTCTAGAAGCTGTGATTTTAATAAACGAGGGAAGTAAGCTTTTCTTATTTCCAAACGCATGCGCAAACTATAGAAAGTCGTTATGACGTAGAATGTCCATGCTTTGTAGATTCCATTTATGAAATAAAACACATTTTCTAAAAACTCGTGTTTTTTAAGAAATCATGTAAACCTTCTAGAAGCTGTGATTTTAAAAAACGGGGGAAGTAAGCTTTTCTTATTTCCGGACGCATGCGCAAAATATAGAAAGTCGTTATGACGTAGAATGTGCATGCTTTGTAGATTCCATTTATGAAATAAAACACATTTTCTAAAAACTCGTGTTTTTTACGAAATCATGTAAAGCTTCTAGAAGCTGTGATTTTAAAAAACACTGGAAGTAAGCTTTTGTTATTTCCGGACGCATGCACAAACTATAGAAAGTCGTTATGATGTAGAATGTGCATACTTTGTTGATTCTATTTAAGAAATAAAACACATTTTCTAAAAACTCGTGTTTTTTACGAAATCATGTAAACCTTTTAGAAGCTGTGATTTTAAAAAACACTGGAAGTAAGCTTTTGTTTTTTCCGGACTCATGCACAAACTATAGAAAGTCGTTATAACGTAGAATGTGCATACTTTGTTGATTCTATTTAAGAAATAAAACACATTTACTAAAAACTCGTGTTTTTTACGAAATCATGTAAAGCTTCTAGAAGCTGTGATTTTAAAAAACGGTGGAAGTAAGCTTTTCTTATTTCCGGACGCATGTGCAAACTATAGAAAGTCGTTATGACGTAGAATGTGCATACTTTGTAGATTTTATTTATGAAATAAAACACATTTTCTAAAAACTCGTGTTTTTTACGAAATCATGTAAACTTTCTAGAAGCTGTGATTTTAAAAAATGGTGGAAGTAAGCTTTTCTTATTTCCGGACGCATGCGCAAACTATAGAAAGTCGTTATGACGTAGAATGTGCATACTTTGTAGATTCCATTTATGAAATAAAACACATTTTCTAAAAACTCGTGTTTTTTACGAAATCATGTAAACCTTCTAGAAGCTGTGATTTTAAAAAACGGTGGAAGTAAGCTTTTCTTATTTCCGGACACATGCACAAACTATAGAAAGTCGTTATGACGTAGAATGTGCATACTTTGTAGATTCCATTTATGAAATAAAACACATTTTCTAAAAACTCGTGTTTTTTTCGAAATCATGTAAAGCTTCTAGAAGTTGTGATTTTAAAAAATGGTGGAAGTAAGCTTTTCTTATTTCCGGACACATGGGCAAACTATAGAAAGTCATTATGACGTAGAATGTGCATGCTTTGTAGATTCCATTAATGAAATAAAACACATTTTCTAAAAACTCGTGTTTTTTACGAAATCATGTAAACCTTCTAGAAGCTGTGATTTTAAAAAACGGTGGAAGTAAGCTTTTCTTATTTCCGGACGAATGCGCAAACTATAGAAACTCGTTATGACGTAGAATGTGCATACTTTGTAGATTCCATTTATGAAATAAAACACATTTTCTTAAAACTCGTGTTTTTTACGAAATAATGTAAACCTTCTAGAAACTGTGATTTTAAAAAACGGGGGAGGTAAGCTTTTCTTATTTCCGGATGCATGCGCAAACTATAGAAAGTCGTTATGACGTAGAATCTGCATACTTTGTTGATTCCATTTATGAAATAAAACACATTTTCTAAAAACTCGTGTTTTTTAAGAAATCATGTAAATCTTTTAGAAGCTGTGATTTGAAAAAACGGTGGAAGTAAGCTTTTCTTATTTCCGGATGCATGCGCAAACTATAGAAAGTCGTTATGACGTAGAATGTGCATACTTTTTAGATTCCATTTATGAAATAAAACACATTTTCTAAAAACTCGTGTTTTTTACGAAATCATGTAAACCTTCTAGAAGCTGTGATTTTAAAAAATGGTGGAAGTAAGCTTTTCATATTTCCGGACGACATTTTCTAAAAACTCGTGTTTTTTACGAAACCATGTAAAGCTTCTAGAAGCTGTGATTTTAAAAAACGGTGGAAGTAAGCTTTTCTTATTTCCGGATGCATGCGAAAACTATAGAAAGTTGTTATGATGTAGAATGTGCATACTTTGTATATTTCATTTATGAAATAAAACACATTTTCTAAAAACTCGTGTTTTTTACGAAATCATGTAAAGCTTCTAGAAGCTGTGATTTTAAAAAACGGTGGAAGTAAGCTTTTCTTATTTCCGGACGCATGCGTAAACAATAGAAAGTCATCATGACGTAGAATGTACATACTTTGCTGATTCCATTTATGAAATAAAACACATTTTCTAAAAACTCGTGTTTTTTAAGAAATCATGTAAACCTTCTAGAAGCTGTGATTTTAAAAAACGGGGGAAATAAGCTTTTCTTATTTCCAAACGCATGCGCAAACTATAGAAATTCGTTATGACGTAGAATGTGCATACTTTGTAGATTCCATTTATGAAATAAAACACATTTTCTAAAAACTCGTGTTTTTTACAAAATCATGTAAACCTTCTAGAAGCTGTGATTTTAAAAAACGGTGGAATTAAGCTTTTCTTATTTCCGTACGCATGCGAAACCTATAGAAATTAGTTATGACGTAGAATGTGCATACTTTGTTGATTCCATTTATGAAATAAAACACATTTTCTAAAAACTCGTGTTTTTTACGAAATCATGTAAACCTTCTAGAAGCTGTGATTTTAAAAAACGGTGGAATTAAGCTTTTCTTATTTTCGGACACATGTGCAAACTATAGAAAGTCGTTATGATGAAGGATGTGCATACTTTGTTGATTCCATTTATGAAATAAAACACATTTTCTAAAAACTCATGTTTTTTAAGAAATCATGTAAACGTTCTAGAAGCTGTGATTTTAAAAAACGGGGGAAGTAAGCTTTTCTTATTTCCAAACGCATGCGCAAACTATAGAAAGTCGTTATGACATAGAATGAGCATACTTTGTTGATTCCATTTATAAAATAAAACACATTTTCTAAAAACTCATGTTTTTAAAGAAATCATGTAAACCTTCTAGAAGCTGTGATTTTAAAAAACGTGGGAAGTAAGCTTTTCTTATTTCCGGACGCATGCGCAAACTATAGAAAGTCGTTATGACGTAGAATGTGCATACTTTGTAGATTCCATTTATGAAATAAAACACATTTTCTAAACACTCGTGTTTTTTAAGAAATCATGTAAACCTTCAAGAAGCTGTGATTTTAAAAAATGATGGAAGTAAGCTTTTCTTATTTCCGGACGCATGCGCAAACTATAGAAAGTCGTCATGACGTAGAATGCGCATACTTTGTAGATTCCATTTATGAAATAAAACACATTTTCTAAAAACTCTTGTTTTTTACGAAATCATGTAAACCTTCTAGAAGCTGTGATTTTTAAAAATGGGGGATGTAAGCTTTTCTTATTTCCGGACGAATGCGCAAACTATAGAAAGTCGTTATGACCTAGAATGTGCATACTTTTTTGATTCCATTTATGAAAAAAAACACATTTTCTAAAAACTCATGTTTTTTAAGAAATCATGTAAACCTTCTAGAAGCTGTGATTTTAAAAAACGGGGGAAGTAAGCTTTTCTTATTTCCAAACGAAAGCGCAAACTATAGAAAGTCGTTATGACATAGAATGTGCATACTTTGTTGATTCCATTTATGAAATAAAACACATTTTCTAAAAACTCGTGTTTTTTACGAAATCATGTAAACCTTCTAGAAGATGTGATTTTAAAAAACGATGGAAGTAAGCTTTTCTTATTTCCGGACGAATGCGCAAACTATAGAAAGTCGTTACGACGTAGAATGTGCATACCTTGTTGATTCCATTGATGAAATAAAACAGATTTTCTAAAAACTCGTGTTTTTTACGAAATCATGTAAACCTTCTAGAAGCTGTGATTTTAAAAAACGGTGAAAGTAAACTTTTCTTATTTCCGGACGAATGTGAAAACTACAAAAAGTCGTTATGACGTAGAATGTGCATACTTTGTTGATTCCATTTATGAAATAAAACACATTTTCAAAAAACTCGTGTTTTTTAAGAAGTCATGTAAACCTTCTATAAGCTGTGATTTTAAAAAACGGTGGAAGTAAGCTTTTCTTATTTCCGGACGCATGTGCAATCTATATAAAGTCATTATGACGTAGAATGTGCTTTCTTTGTTGATTCAATTTATTAAATCAAACACATTTTCTAAAAACTCGTGTTTTTTTAAGAAATCATGTAAACCTTTTAGAAGCTGTGATTTTAAAAAACGGGGGAAGTAAGCTCTTCTTATTTCCAAACGCAAGCGCAAACTATAGAAAGTCGTTATGACATAGAATGTGCATACTTTGTTGATTCCATTTATGAAATAAAACACATTTTCTAAAAACTCGTGTTTTTTAAGAAATCATGTAAATCTTCTAGAAGCTGTGATTTTAAAAAATGGTGGAAGTAAGCTTTTCTTATTTCCAAACGCATGCGCAAACAATAGAAAGTCATTATGACGTAGAATGTGCATACTTTGTTGATTCCATTTATGAAATAAAACACATTTTCTAAAAAGTCATGTTTTTTAAGAAATCATGTAAACCTTCTAGAAGCTGTTATTTTAAAAAACGGGGGAAGTAAGCTTTTCTTATTTCCGGACGCATGCGCAAACTATAGAAAGTCGTTATGACGTAGAATTTGCATACTTTGTAGATTCCATTTATGAAATAAAACACATTTTCTTAAAACTCGTGTTTTTTACGAAATCATGTAAACCTTCTAGAAGCTGTGATTTTAAAAAACGGTGGAAGTAAACTTTTCTTATTTCCGGACACATGCGCAAACTATAGAAATTCGTTATGACGTAGAATGTGCATACTTTGTTGTTTCCATTTATGAGATAAAACACATTTTCTAAAAACTCGTGTTTTTTACGAAATCATGTAAACCTTCTAGAAGCTGTGATTTTAAAAAACGGGGGAAGTAAGCTTTTCTTATTTCCGAACGCATGCGCAAACTATAGAAAGTCGTTATGACATAGAATGTGCATACTTTGTAGATTCCATTTATGAAATAAAATACATTTTCTAAAGACTCGTGTTTTTTACGAAATCGTGTAAACCTTCTAGAAGCTCTGATTTTAAAAAACGGTGGAAGTATGCTTTTCTTATTTCCGGACGCATGCGCAAACTATAGAAAGTCGTTATGACGTAGAATGTGCATACTTTGTTGATTCCATTAATGAAATAAAACACATTTTCTAAAAACTCGTGTTTTTTAATAAATCATGTAAACCTTTTAGAAGCTGTGATTTTAAAAAACGGGGGAAGTAAGCTTTTCTTATTTCCAGACGCATGCACAAACTATAGAAAGTCGTTATGACGTAGAATGTGCATACTTTGTTGATTCCATTTATGAAATAAAACACATTTTCTAAAAACTCGTGTTTTTTAAGAAATCATGTAAACATTCTAGAAGCTGTGATTTTAAAAAACGGTGGAAGTAAGATTTTCTTATTTCCGGACGCATACGCAAACTATAGAAAGTCGTTATGACGTAGAATGTGCATACTTTGTTGTTTCCATTTATGAGATAAAACACATTTTCTAAAAACTCATGTTTTTGAAGAAATCATGTAAACCTTCTAGAAGCTGTGATTTTAAAAAACGGGGGAAGTAACCTTTTCTTATTTCCGGACGCATGCGCAAACTATAGAAAGTCGTTATGATGTAGAATGTGCATACTTTGTAGATTCTATTTATGAAATAAAACACATTTTCTAAAAACTCGTGTTTTTTACGAAATTATGTAAGCCTTCTAGAAGCTGTGATTTTAAAAAACGGTGGAAGTAAGCTTTTCTTATTTCCGGACGCATGCGCAAACCATAGAAAGTCGTTATGACGTAGAATGTGCATACTTTGTTGATTCCATTTATGAAATAAAACACATTTTCTAAAAAGTCGTGTTTTTTAAGAAATCATGTAAACCTTCTAGAAGCTGTGATTTTAAAAAACGGGGGAAGTAAGCTTTTCTTATTTCCGGACGCATGCGCAAACTATAGAAAGTCGTTATGACGTAGAATGTGCATACTTTGTAGATTCCATTTATGAAATAAAACACATTTTCTATAAACGCGTGTTTTTTACGAAATCATGTAAACTTTCTAGAAGCTGTGATTTTAAAAAACGGTGGAAGTAAGCTTTTATTATTTCCGGATGAATGCGCAAACTATAGAAAGTCGTTATGACGTAGAATGTGCATACTTTGTTGATTCCATTGAAGAAATAAAACACATTTTCTAAAAACTCATGTTTTTTACGAAATCATGTAAACCTTCTAGAAGCTGTGATTCTAAAAAACGGTTTAAGTAAGCTTTTCTTATTTCCGGACGAATGCGCAAACTATAGAAAGTCGTTATGACGTAGAATGTGCATACTTTGTTGATTCCATTTATCAAATAAAACACATTTTCTAAAAACTCGTGTTTTTTCAGAAATCATGTAAACCTTCTAGAAGCTGTGATTTTAAAAAACGGTGGAAGTAAGCTTTTCTTATTTCCGAACGCATGCGCAAACTATAGAAAGTCGTTATGACGTAGAATGTGCATACTTTGTTTCCATTTATGAAATAAAACACATTTTCTAAGAACTCGTGTATTTGAAGAAATCATGTAAACCTTCTAGAAGCTGTGATTTTAAAAAACGGTTGAAGTAATCTTTTCTTATTTCCGGACGCATGCGCAAACTATAGAAAGTCGTTATGACTTAGAATGTGGATACTTTGTTGATTCTATTTATGAAATAAAACACATTTTCTAAAAACTCGTGTTTTTTAAGAAATCATGTAAACCTTCTAGAAGCTGTGATTTTAAAAAACGGGGGAAGTAAGCTTTTCTTATTTTCGGACGCATGCGCAAACTATAGAAAATCGTTATGACATAGAATGTGCATACTTTTTAGATTCCATTTATGAAATAAAACACATTTTCTAAAAACTCGTGTTTTTTACGAAATCATGTAAACCTCCTAGAAGCTGTGATTCTAAAAAACGGTGGAAGTAAGCTTTTCTTATTTCCAAACGCATGCGCAAATTATAGAAATTCCTTATGACATAGAATGTGCATACTTTGTTGATAACATTTATGAAATAAAACACATTTTCTAAAAACTCGTGTTTATTACGAAATCATGTAAACCTTCTAGAAGCTGTGATTTTAAAAAACGGTGGAAGTAAGTTTTTCTTATTTCCGGACGAATGCGCAAACTATAGAAAGTCGTTATGACGTAGAATGTGCATACTTTGTTGATTCCATTTATGAAATAAAACACATTTTCTAAAAACTCGTGTTTTTTACGAAATCATGTAAACCTTCTAGAAGCTGTGATTTTAAAAAACGGTGGAAGTAAGCTTTTCTTATTTCCGGACGAATGCGCAAACTATAGAAAGTCGTTATGACGTAGAATGTGCATACTTTGTTGATTCCATTTATTAAATAAAACACATTTTCTAAAAACTCGTGTTTTTTAAGAAATCATGTAAACCTTCTAGAAGCTGTGATTTTAAAAAACGGTGGAAGTAAGCTTTTCTTATTTCCGGACGAATGCGCAAACTATAGAAAGTCGTTATGACGTAGAATGTGAATAATTTGTTGATTCCATTTATGACATAAAACACATTTTCTAAAAACTCATGTTTTTTAGGAAATCATGCAAACCTTCTAGAAGCTATGATTTTAAAAAACGGTGGAAGTAAGCTTTTCTTATTTCCGGACACATGCGCAAACTAGAGAAAGTCGTTATGACGTAGAATGTGCATACTTTGTTGATTCCATTTACGAAATAAAACACATTTTCTAAAAACTCGTGTTTTTTAAGAAAGCATGTAAACCTTCTAGAAGCTATGATTTTAAAAAACGGGGGAAGTAAGCTTTTCTTATTTCCAAACGCATGCGGAACTATAGAAAATCGTTATGATGTAGAATGTGCATACTTTGTTGATTCCATTTATGAAATAAAACACATTTTCTAAAAACTCGTGTTTTTTAAGAAATCATGTAAACCTTCTAGAAGCTGTGATTTTAAACAACAGGGGAAGTAAGCTTTTCTTATTTACGGACGCATGCGCAAACTATATAAAGTTGTTATGACATAGAATGTGCATACTTTGTAGATTCCATTTATGAAATAAAGCACATTTTCTAAAGACTCATGTTTTTTACGAAATCATGTAAAC
This sequence comes from Larix kaempferi, assembly GCA_027924585.1. Classification (NCBI taxonomy): domain Eukaryota; kingdom Viridiplantae; phylum Streptophyta; class Pinopsida; order Pinales; family Pinaceae; genus Larix; species Larix kaempferi. Next base: position 9,652,045 of record BSBM01000226.1, on the reverse strand, counting down.
CTTCTAGAAGCTGTGATTTTAAAAAACGGTGGAAGTAAGCTTTTCTTATTTCCGGACGCATGCGCAAACTATAGAAAGTCGTTATGACGTGGAATGTGCATACTTTGTTGATTCCATTGATGAAATAAAACACATTTTCTAAAAACTCGTGTTTTTTAAGAAAGCATGTAAACCTTCTAGAAGCTGTGATTTTAAAAAACTGGGGAAGTAACCTTTTCTTATTTCCAAACGCATGCGGAAACTATAGAAAGTCGTTATGATGTCGAATGTGCATACTTTGTTGATTCCATTTATGAAATAAAACACATTTTCTAAAAACTCGTGTTTTTTAAGAAATCATGCAAACCTTCTAGAAGCTGTGATTTTAAAAAATAGGGGAAGTAAGCTTTTCTCATTTTATGGACGCATGCGCAAACTATAGAAAGTTGTTATGACGTAGAATTTGCATACTTTGTAGATTCCATTTATGAAATAAAACACATTTTCTAAAGACTCATGTTTTTTACGAAATCATGTAAACCTTCTAGAAGCTGTGATTTTAAAAAATGGTGGAAGTAAGCTTTTCTTATTTCCGGACGCATGCACAAACTATAGAAAGTCGTTATGACGTGGAATGTGCATACTTTGTTGATTCCTTTGATGAAATAAAACACATTTTCTAAAAACTCGTGTTTTTTAAGAAAGCATGTAAACCTTCTAGAAGCTGTGATTTTAAAAAACTGGGGAAGTAACCTTTTCTTATTTCCAAACGCATGCGGAAACTATAGAAAGTCGTTATGACGTAGAATGTGCATACTTTGTTGATTCCATTTATTAAATAAAACACATTTTCTAAAAACTCGTGTTTTTTAAGAAATCATGCAAACCTTCTAGAAGCTGTGATTTTAAAAAATAGGGGAAGTAAGCTTTTCTCATTTACGGACGCATGCGCAAACTATAGAAAGTTGTTATGACGTAGAATTTGCAAACTTTGTAGTTTCCATTTATGAAATAAAGCACATTTTCTAAAAACTCATGTTTTTTACGAAATCATGGAAACATTCTAGAAGCTGTGATTTTAAAAAACGGTGGAAGTAAGCTTTTCTTATTTCCGGATGAATGCGCAAACTATAGAAAGTCGTTATGACGTAAAATGTGCATACTTTGTTGATTCCATTTATCAAAATAAAACACATCTGCTAAAAACTCGTGTTTTTTAAGTAATCATGTAAACCTTCTAGAAGCTATCATTTTAAAAAAAGGTGGAAGAAAGCTTTTCTTATTTCCGGACGCATGCGCATTCTATAGAGAGTCGTTATGACGTAGAATGTGCATACTTTGTTGTTTCCATTTATGAAATAAAACACATTTTCTAAAAACTCGTTTTTTTTAAGAAATCATGTAAACCTTCTAGAAGCTGTGATTTTAAAAAACGGGGGAAGTAACCTTTTCTTATTTCCAAACGCATGCGCAAACTATAGATATTCGTTATGACGTAGAATGTGCATACTTTGTAGATTCCATTTATGAAATAAAACACATTTTCTAAAAACTCGTGTTTTTTACAAAATCATGTAAACCTTCTAGAAGCTGTGATTATAAAAAATGGTGGAAGTAAGCTTTTCTTATTTCCGGACGAATGCGCAAACTATAGAAAGTCGTTATGACATAGAATGTGCATACTTTGTTGATTCCATTTATGAAATAAAACACATTTTCTAAAAAGTCGTGTTTTTTACGAAATCATGTAAACCTTCTAGAAGCTGTGATTTTAAAAAACGGTTGAAGTAAGCTTTTCTTATTTCCGGACGAATGCGTAAACTATAGAAAGTCGTTATGATGTAGAATGTGCATACTTTGTTGATTCCATTTATGAAGTAAAACACATTTTCTAAAAACTCGTGTTTTTTAAGTAATCTTGTAAACCTTCTAGAAGCTGTGATTTTAAAAAACGGTGGAAGTAAGATTTTCTTATTTTCAGACGCATGCGCAAACTATAGAAAGTCGTTATAAAGTAAAATGTGCATACTTTGTTGTTTCCATTTATGAAATAAAACACATTTTCTAAAAACTCGTGTTTTTTAAGAAATCATGTAAACCTTCTATAAGCTGTGATTTTAAAAAACGGGGGAAGTAAGCTTTTCTTATTTCCAAACGCATGCGCAAATTATAGAAAGTCATTATGACGTAGAATGTGCATACTTTGTTGATTCCATTTATGAAATAAAACACATTTTCTAAAAACTCGTATTTTTTAAGAAATCATGTAAACCTTCTAGAAGCTGTGATTTTAAAAAACGGGGGAAGTAAGCTTTTCTTATTTCCGGAGGCATGCGCAAACTATAGAAAGTCGTTATGACGTAGAATGTGCATACTTTGTAGATTCCATTTATGAAATTAAACACATTTTCTAAAAACTCGTGTTTTTTACGAAATCATGTAAACCTTCTAGAAGTTGTCATTTTAAAAAACGGTGGAAGTAAGCTTTTCTTATTTCCGGACGCATGTGCAAACTATAGAAAGTCGTTATGACGTAGAATGTGCATACTTTGTTGATTCGATTTATGAAATAAAACACATTTTCTAAAAACTCGTGTTTTTTTACGAAATCATGTAAACCTTCTAGAAGCTGTGATTTTAGAAAACGGTGGAAGTAAGCTTTTCTTATTTCTGGACGCATGCGCAAACTATAGAAAGTCGTTATGACGTAGAATGTCCATAGTTTTTAGATTCCATTGATGAAATAAAACACATTTTCTAAAAACTCATGTTTTTTACGAAATCATGTAAACCTTCTAGAAGCTGTGATTTTAAAAAACGGGGGAAGTAAGATTTTCTTATTTTCGGACGCATGCGCAAACTATAGAAAGTCGTTATGACGTAGAATGTGCATACTTTGTTGTTTCCATTTATGAAATAAAACACATTTTCTAAAAACTTGTGTTTTTTAAGAAATCATGTAAACCTTCTAGAAGCTGTGATATTAAAAAACGGGGGAAGTAAGCTTTTCTTATTTCCGGACGCATGCGCAAACTATAGAAAGTCGTTATGACGTAGAGTGTCCATACTTTGTATATTCCATTTATGAAATTAAACACATTTTCTAAAAACTCATGTTTTTTACGAAATCATGTAAACCTTCTAGAAGTTGTGATTTTGAAAAACGGTGGAAGTAAGCTTTTCTTATTTCCGGACGAATGCGCAAACTATAGAAAGTCGTTATGACGTAGAATGTGCATACTTTGTTGATTCCATTTATGAAATTAAACATATTTTCTAAAAACTCGTGTTTTTTTACGAAATCATGTAAACCTTCTAGAAGCTGTGATTTTAAAAAACGGTGGAAGTAAGCTTTTCTTATTTCCGGACGCATGCGCAAACTATAGAAAGTCGTTATGACGTAGAATCTACATAATTTGTTGATTCCATTTATTAAAATTATACACATTTTCTAAAAACTCGTGTTTTTTAAGAAATCATGTAAACCTTCTAGAAGCTGTGATTTTAAAAAACGGGGGAAGTAAGCTTTTCTTATTTCCGGACCCATGCGCAAACTATAGAAAGTCGTTATGACGTAGAATGTGCATACTTTTTAGATTCCATTGATGAAATAAAACACATTTTCTAAAAACTCGTGTTTTTTACGAAATCATGTAAACCTTCTAGAAGCTGTGATTTTAAAAAACGGCGGAAGTAAGCTTTTCTTATCTCCGGACGAATGCACAAACTATAGAAAGTCGTTATGACGTAGAATGTGCATACTTTGTTGATTCCATTTATGAAATAAAACATATTTTCTTAAAACTCGTGTTTTTCAAGAAATCATGTAAACCTTCTAGAAGCTGTGATTTTAAAAAATGGGGGAAGTAAGCTTTTCTTATTTCCGGATGTATGCGCAAACTATAGAAAGTCGTTATGACGTAGAATGTGCATACTTTTTAGATTCCATTTATGAAATAAAACACATTTTCTAAAAACTCGTGTTTTTTACGAAATCATGTAAACCTTCTAGAAGCTGTGATTTTAAAAAACAGTGGAAGTAAGCTTTTCTTATTTCCGGACACATGCGCAAACTATAGAAAGTCGTTATGACGTAGAATATACATACTTTGTTCATTCCATTTATGAAATAAAACACATTTTCTAAAAACTCGTGTTTTTTAAGAAATCATGTAAACCTTCTAGAAGCTGTGATTTTAAAAAACAGGGGAAGTAAGCTTTTCTTATATCCGGACACATGCGCAAACTATAGAAAGTCGTTATGACGTAGAATGTGCATACTTTTTAGATTCCATTGATGAAATAAAACACATTTTCTAAAAACTCGTGTTTTTTACGAAATCATGTAAACCTTCTAGAAGCTGTGATTTTAAAAAACGGCGCAAGTAAGCTTTTCTTATCTCCGGACGAATGCACAAAGTATAGAAAGTCGTTATGACGTAGAATGTGCATACTTTGTTGATTCCATTTAAGAAATAAAACACATTTTCTAAAAACTCGTGTTTTTTACGAAATCATGTAAACCTTCTAGAAGCTGTGATTTTAAAAAACGGTGGAAGTAAGCTTTTCTTATTTCCGGACGCATGCGCAAACTATAGAAAGTCGTTATGACGTAGAATCTGCATACTTTGTTGATTCCATTTATGAAATTAAACACATTTTCTAAAAACTCGTGTTTTTTTACGAAATCATGTAAACCTTCTAGAAGCTGTGATTTTAAAAAACGGTGGAAGTAAGCTTTTCTTATTTCCGGACGCATGCGCAAACTATAGAAAGTCGTTATGACGTAGAATCTACATAATTTGTTGATTCCATTTATTAAAATTATACACATTTTCTAAAAACTCGTGTTTTTTAAGAAATCATGTAAACCTTCTAGAAGCTGTGATTTTAAAAAACGGGGGAAGTAAGCTTTTCTTATTTCCGGACCCATGCGCAAACTATAGAAAGTCGTTATGACGTAGAATGTGCATACTTTTTAGATTCCATTGATGAAATAAAACACATTTTCTAAAAACTCGTGTTTTTTACGAAATCATGTAAACCTTCTAGAAGCTCTGATTTTAAAAAACGGCGGAAGTAAGCTTTTCTTATCTCCGGACGAATGCACAAACTATAGAAATTCGTTATGACGTAGAATGTGCATACTTTGTTGATTCCATTTATGAAATAAAACATATTTTCTAAAAACTCGTGTTTTTCAAGAAATCATGTAAACCTTCTAGAAGCTGTGATTTTAAAAAATGGGGGAAGTAAGCTTTTCTTCTTTCCGGGCATATGCGCAAACTATAGAAAGTCGTTATGACGTAGAATGTGCATACTTTTTAGATTTCATTTATGAAATAAAACACATTTTCTAAAAACTCGTGTTTTTTACGAAATCATGTAAACATTCTAGAAGCTGTGATTTTAAAAAACAATGGAAGTACGCTTTTCTTATTTCCGGACGCATGCGCAAACTATAGAAAGTCGTTATGACGTAAAATATGCATACTTTGTTCATTCCATTTATGAAATAAAACACATTTTCTAAAAACTCGTGTTTTTTAAGAAATCATGTAAACCTTCTAGAAGTTGTGATTTTAAAAAACGAAGGAAGAAAGCTTTTCTTATTTCCGGACGCATGCGCAAACTATAGAAATTCGTTATGACGTAGACTGTGCATACTTTGTAGATTCCATTTATGAAATAAAACACATTTTCTAAAAACTCGTGTTTTTTACGAAATCATGTAAACTTTCTAGAAGCTGTGATTTTAAAAAACAGTGGAAGTACGCTTTTCTTATTTCCGGACGCATGCGCAAACTATAGAAAGTCGTTATGACGTAAAATATGCATACTTTGTTCATTCCATTTATGAAATAAAACACATTTTCTAAAAACTCGTGTTTTTTAAGAAATCATGTAAACCTTCTAGAAGTTGTGATTTTAAAAAACGAAGGAAGAAAGCTTTTCTTATTTCCGGACGCATGCGCAAACTATAGAAAGTCGTTATGACGTAGAATGTGCATACTTTGTAGATTCCATTTATGAAATAAAACAGATTTTCTAAAAACTCGTGTTTTTTACGAAATCATGTAAACCTTCTAGAAGCTGTGATTTTAAAAAACGGCGGAAGTAAGATTTTCTTATTTCCAAACGCATGCGCAAACTATAGAAAGTCGTTATGACGTAGAATGTGCATACTTTGTTGTTTCTATTTATGAAATAAAACACATTTTCTAAAAACTCGTGTTTTTTAAGAAATCATGTAAACCTTCTAGAAGCTGTGATTTTAAAAAACGGGGGAAGTAAGCTTTTCTTATTTCCAAACGCATTCGCAAACTATAGAAATTCGTTATGACGTAGAATGTGCATACTTTGTAGATTCCATTTATGAAATAAAACACATTTTATAAAAACTCGTGTTTTTTACGAAATCATGTAAACCTTCTAGAAGCTGTGATTTTAAAAAACGGTGGAAGTAAGCTTTTCTTATTTCCGGACGAATGCGCAAACTATAGAAAGTCGTTATGACATAGAATGTGCATACGTTGTTGATAGTATTTATGAAATAAAACACATTTTCTAAAAACTCGTGTTTTTTACGAAATCATGTAAACCTTCTAGAAGCTGTGATTTTAAAAAATGAAGGAAGTAAGCTTTTCTTATTTCCGGACACATGCGCAAACTATAGAAAGTCGTTATGACGTAGAATGTGCATACTTTGTTGATTCCATTTATGAAATAAAACACATTTTCTAAAGACTCGTGTTTTTTAAGAAAGCATGTAAACCTTCTAGAAGCTGTGATTTTAAAAAATAGGGGAAGTAAGCTTTTCTTATTTACGGATGCATGCGCAAACTATAGAAAGTTGTTATGACATAGAATGTGCATACTTTGTAGATTCCATTTATGAAATAAAACACATTTTCTAAAAACTCGTGTTTTTCAAGAAATCATGTAAACCTTCTAGAAGCTGTGATTTTAAAAAACGGTGGAAGTAAGCTTTTCTTATTTCCGGACACATGCGCAAACTATAGAAATTCGTTATGACGTAGAATGTGCATACTTTGTTGATTCGATTTATGAAATAAAACACATTTTCTAAAAACTCGTGTTTTTTAAGAAAGCATGTAAACCTTCTAGAAGCAATGATTTTAAAAAACGGGGGAGGTAAGCTTTTCTTATTTCCAAACGCATGCGGAAACTATAGAAAGTCGTTATGACATAGAATGTGCATACTTTGTTGATTCCATTTATGAAATAAAACACATTTTCTAAAAACTCATGTTTTTTAGGAAATCATGTAGACCTTCTAGAAGCTGTGATTTTAAAAAACGAAGGAAGTAAGCTTTTCTTGTTTCCGGACGAATGCGCAAACTATAGAAAGTCGTTATGATGTAGAATGTGCATACTTTGTTGATTCCATTTATGAAATAAAACACATTTTCTAAAAACTCATGTTTTTTAAGAAAGCATGTAAACCTTCTAGAAGCTATGATTTTAAAAAACGGGCGAAGTAAGCTTTTCTTATTTCCAAACGCATGCGGAAACTATAGAAAGTCGTTATGACGTAGAATGTGCATACTTTGTTGATTCCATTTATGAAATAAAACACATTTTCTAAAAACTCATGTTTTCTAAGAAATCATGTAAACCTTCTAGAAGTTGTGATTTTAAAAAACAGGGGAAGTAAGCTTTTCTTATTTACGGACGAATGCGCAAACTATAGAAAGTTGTTATGACGTAGAATGTGCATACTTTGTTGATTCCATTCATGAAATAAAACACATTTTCTAAAAACTCGTGTTTTTCAAGAAATCATGTAAACCTTCTAGAAGCTGTGATTTTAAAAAATGGGGGAAGTAAGCTTTTCTTATTTCCGGACGTCTGCGCAAACTATAGAAAGTCGTTATGACGTAGAATGTGCATACTTTTTAGATTCCATTTATGAAATAAAACACATTTTCTAAAAACTCGCGTTGTTTACGAAATCATGTAAACCTTCTATAAGCTGTGATTTTAAAAAACGTTGGAAGTAAGCTTTTCTTTTTTCCGAACGCATGCGTAAACTATAGAAAGTCGTTATGATGTAGAATATGCATACTTTGTTGATTCCATTTATGAAATAAAACACATTTTCTAAAAACTCGTGTTTTTTAAGAAATCATGTAAACCTTCTAGAAGCTGTGATTTTAAAAAACGAAGGAAGTAAGCTTTTCTTCTTTCTGGACGCATGCGCAAACTATAGAAAGTCGTTATGACGTAGAATGTGCATACTTTGTAGATTCCATTTATGAAAGAAAACACATTTTCTAAAAACTCGTGTTTTTTACGAAATCATGGAAACCTTCTAGAAGCTGTGATTTTAAAAAACGGGGGAAGTAAGCTTTTCTTATTTCCAAGCGCATGCGCAAACTATAGAAAGTCGTTATGACGTAGAAGTTGCATACTTTGTTGATTCCATTTATGAAATAAAACCCTTTTTCTAAAAACTCGTGTTTTTTACGAAATCATGTAAACCTTCTAGAAGCTGTGATTTTAAAAAACGGTGGAAGTAAGCTTTTCTTATTTCCGGACGCATGCGCAAACTATAGAAAGTCGTTATGACGTAGAATGTGCATACTTTGTCGATTCCATTTATGAAATAAAACACATTTTCTAAAAACTTGTAGTGCCCTGGTTTTACAGCAGAGCACTAGGTGGAGTTTCTGAGTTAATTCTCTATGTATCAAACTTATTCAGGTGTATGGGTAGTTTCCAACCAAATTTCTATTCCTGTTAATCAGATTTAGTTTACTGTTTTGCCCTTAAAATTCATACATGCGTATTCAAAACAAAAAAAAACTAATCATATCAATACTTTCTTGCAACAATTGTTTTCAGCAAAGAACATGTTTCACCCTAATAATTTAGTAAATAACAAGTTATATCCAGGTTTTTATACGTTAAGCATAATAATCAAATAACATAAATAACAAGAAAATTACTTGATGCTGATGCTAATCGACCGTTGGTTGTAGCAGGTTGTGATTTTGTTCTCATAGGCAGCCAAAACGATGTTTCCACCCTACCGACCAGCTATTATCTTGCTGGCCCTTGGAAATTCAAGGATTTCCAAGCCCCCGAGCTCACAACTGATAATCCTGAGAGCAGAATTCCTTTCGTTTTCCAAACCCCTGTCTCTGCACTTCTAGCTATCTCCCCCCTTTACCTTCCACTTCATCCCCCCTATATACCTCTTTCCCTACTCGAGAAGGCCTTGGGCTTACTCCATCGCCCCCAAACTCCCTTCTCGAGCCCCTCAACCATTAACTCCTTCCCTTTTGTATTAAATGTTATTAATGTCATTAATAAAATATTATATAACTAGTTGACCCTATTATGTCTAACTTAGAATGGGATTAACCACACTTAATCATTTATTAATCAATATTTAACCTTTCCTATATTGCAATTGTTACGACATGGATTGCAATATTATTAAAATAACATATATTAAGTAATAATATTTAACTTAAATCACCACAAAGTAGCAGTAAATGGTGAATTTAATAAAGAATGTCTTTTAAATCATTTGTTTATAACAATGTTTACCAACAAGTAATACATAGCTTAATTGATTTGTTTTACACAACTTAAACAACTTTATTTTCATTATCTGAGTTCGATCAATGCACGATTAGCATAATTACTTACGGCAACTTATACATTTATTCAATATGTTAAGTGTTTATTTATCGATACTAGTGTACATGTGCAAGGTGTGCACGCGTGGCCAGCGTATGCATAGATCATAAATGTACTATAGACAAACCCCATCCCGCCTATGCATACTTGCTAACTAATAGTAGTATTTACCCTCATGTGGAAGAACAAGCATAATATATATATAGTACAATTACTTTAACATCCTCAGTTATTTAACAGTTAATTCTTTACGATTTCACATCATTATCTTTATCTTTACATTAGTTTAATCAACCAGGTACAAGGAAGGTTACCTACTACCATTGACTCAGAATCAAGGAATACCCAACCCTCAACAGTACTAACTAACACATCCTCCCATCATAACCTACGTCCAACATCCTCCCTATTCCCCCTCTGCTAGTACAAAGTGGTTGTCGGACTCACCGATATGACCACATAGAACTTGAGAGTGATAGCGTCGGATGAACAGCGGACCTATCCTCCCCTAGCAGGAATCTGACCATCGTCATCACAACTACATGGGGAGCGTGTCTCAGCACGGCCCTCCCATGACCTCGGGTATCATAGGAACATAGGGTGGGAAACACATCCATCCCTCTCAACATACTGGGCCTACGCCATTATCGACTCGTACCCTGCTGCTATCAGGATTATCAGTTTGTGTTATCGTATCATCATTTTGGCTGCTGAGGTTTACTGTACAAACAAGCTTTCTTTGTGTCCCATATATCAGATCAGTTAACTGGCTATCTAGTAGCCCCTGTGTCCTGTAGGTTTGTATTTCGCATAGTACAGTTTATAGAAGCATTTCCCATAGATCGCCAATTGATCCATGTTATCAAAATCATTTTATTTCATGTAAACCTTTTAGTTCATCATGGATGCATATGCCATATAATACTTCAATAATTCATATAAGAAGATGGTATCCACGTACGGAAAACATATAAACATATACTGTAATCGTAAAATAAAGAAATCGTATGATAATCGTGACATCGCAACCACATAACATAACAACGTCTTAATCATAGTGAAATAATAAACAAAGTAACATCATATAATGAGGTCCATCATATCGTAATATAGTTTACTCAGTAGAGCTGAGTTCAACAGAGCATATAAGAAAATAAAGCATGGTGTGTCTAACTGATAAATATGCCTAATCAAAATATGGGCGTTACATACACCCACCCTTCGGGAAACTTCGTCCCGAAGTTATGGTCAAAATAGTGAGGGAAAATATCGATGCATGGTCTCTGCATCCTCCCAGGTAGCAGACCCTGGGCTATACTTGTCCCATTGGACCTTAACCTGGTCCACACGGCGACTACAGAGCTGTCGAACCCTACGATCAAGTATACATAATGGTTCGACCCTGAAGGTTCCCTCGTCCGAGACCTGCAATTCCTTCCAATGAATTTTGTGAGTCTCATCGGCTATGTAATGTCGTAATACAGAAACATGAAATACATTATGAGTTTTATGCAAGTGGGGTGGTAGCGCAAGACGATAAGCAACTGGTCCGATTTTCTCAAGAATCTCAAATGGACCTATAAAGCGAGGTGACAATTTGGTACCCTTCCCAAAGCGAATGGTACTTTTATTTGGTCTGATGCGAATAAATACCCAATCCCCTACTTCATAACTTCTATCTGATCTGTGTGCATCAGCGTAACTCTTTTGCCTATCCTGTGCTTCGTTCAACCGCTGCCTAATTTGTAACACTTGCTCTTCCATTTCCTGAATCAATTCAGGCCCAATTAAAACCCGATCCTCTAACCTGTCCCAGCTGAGTGGTGTCCTGCACGGCCTCCCATACAATGCCTGATATGGAGGCATACCAATGGAGTTGTGATGACTATTGTTGTATGCAAACTCCACTAAAGGAAGATATTTCTCCCACTGTGTCTGCTGATCCATAACATACATCCTAAGCATGTCCTCCATTACTTGATTCACCCTTTCTGTCTGTCCATCTGTCTCGGGGTGATAAGCTGAGCTTAAGTTCAACTGCGTCCCTAACGCTGACTGCATGCTAGTCCAAAATCTGGAGGTGAACTTAGGGTCTCTATCAGATATTATCTTTTTAGGAACTCCATGAAGACGTACAATCTCATTTATGAATACCCTTGCCACATCTGTCACATCATAGGTGTCTCTGACTGGATTGAAGTGAGTGCTTTTGGTCAGTTTGTCGACTACCACCAAAATGGCATTATGTCTCATAGATGTGAGTGGTAATCCTACAACGAAGTCCATGGAAATGACTTCCCATTTAGTCATAGGAATATCATGCGGTTGTAAGAGACCGGACGGGTGATGATGATCTGCCTTAACTTGTTGACACTCAAGGCACTTCGAAACAAAATCCACTACATCCATCTTCATACCTTGCCAGAAGAAGAGTTTCTTCATGTCGGTATGCATCTTCTTCACCCCTGGGTGTGCACAGTAATGAGATCTATGGGCCTCTCTAAGGATTGTTTCCCTGATATCACCTTCCTTAGGAACATACACCCGTCCCTGATATCGCAACAATCCATCTTCCTCAAGGTGGTACCCATCATACTTTAATTCATGTTCCCTTCCATTTTGAATAGCTGAGGTTACCTTTAGGTACCAACTATCGCCCAATAGTTGTCCTAGTACTCTTTCCTTCAAGTCAACCTTCAAGAGAATTAAGGAGAAAAGTCTCGGTCTTCGGCTTAGAGCATCTGCCACCACATTCTCCTTTCCTTTGATGTAAGATATACCAAAGTCATACTCACTCATGAACTCACTCCATCGCCTTTGCCTAGCGTTCAAATCCTTTTGGGTAAAGATGTACTGCAAGCTCTGATGGTCTGTTTTAAGGGTGAAGCTTCTACCAACTAGGTAGTGCCTCCATAATTTTAGTGCCAACATTACTACTGCCAATTCCAGATCGGGCGTGGCATACTGCTCCTCATGAGGTTTCAATTTGCGAGATGCATAAGCTATTACCCCACCTTCCTGCATCAACACCACTCCTAGACCTTGCTTCGAGGCGTCGGTGCATACCATGAAATCTTTATCCATGTATGGTACCCACAAGACCGGTGCACTTGTCAACAATCTCTTTAACTCTGTAAAAGTGGCATCGCATTCATCGGTCCATTCATACCGGATTCCCTTGCGTTGCAAGGTGGTAATAGGTTTTGCAATCTTAGAAAATCCTGCCACAAACCTCCGGTAATATCCTGCTAACCCCATGAAGCTGCGCACCTCATGAGCATTCCTTGGGATTGGCCAATCTTCAATGGCCCTTAACTTCTCTAGGTCTACGGAGATCCCTTCTCCTGAGATTATGTGCCCCAAGTAGTGAATCTCCTTCTGGAAGAAGGAACACTTTGATAATTTACCATAAAGTTTATGTTCCCTTAAGCATGTCAAGACCAATCGCAAGTGTTCGTCATGCTCCTTCTCATTCTTGGAATAGATAAGAATATCATTTAAGAAGACCTGAACAAAGCGGTCCAAGTATCTTCGGAAGACACCATTCATGAGGCTCATGAATACAGCTGGAGCATTGGTCAAACCAAATGGTACCACCACAAACTCGTAATGCCCAAATCGAGTGCGAAAGGTAGTCTTAGGAATGTCGCCTTCCTTGATCCTCAACTGGTGATACCCTAATCGTAAATCAATCTTTGAGAAGACTGACGCACCTTTCATTTGATCAAAGAGATCATCAATTCTTGGTATGGGATACCTGTTCTTCACCGTGGCTTTGTTCAAATCTCTATAATCTATGCACAGTCGCAGAGATCCATCCTTCTTCTTAACGAAGATCACCAGTTCTCCCCATGGCGAGATACTAGGTCTAATCAGTCCCAAATCTAGCAACTCTTTCAACTGGATCTGTAACTCACGGAGCTCTGGGGTTGTCATTCTATAAGGAGTTTTTGAGATAGGCTCCGCACCAGGTTTTAGTTCGATTGTGAAATCGAGCTCTCTTTCTGGAGGTAGTCCTGGCAATTCCTTTGGAAAGACATCCTTGAACTCGGAAAGCACTAGGTAAGAATTCAAGGAAGGTCCTTTACTATCGCTCATGGCCTCCACTATGAACAACTGGCATCCTTGTCTTAGGCACCGCTTAGCTTTCATCATAGAGATGAAACGGAGGGATACCTTCTTCTTCAAGCCTTGGATTTGAATTGTCCTACCCTCGTCATCTAGGCACAACACCTTCTTTGCATAGCAGTCTATGAAAGCTCTATGGCCTTCTAACCAATCCATGCCAATAATGAGGTCATAAGTCCCCAAATCGGTGACATAAGCATCCAACTTAGTGGTGCACACTCCTAAGTCAACCTCACAACTTCTCACTTTAAGACCTACTGTTTGCTTAGCTCCTGAAGCCATTTCAACCAGTTTAAAATCATCGTGCTCGTAGGCTGCCAACCCACATTTATCTAATGCAAATGGTGAAATAAAACTATCATTTTCTCCAAGATCAAACAAAATTTTAAATTTGACATTGTTTACTTTACCCGTGGATTCTACTACGGTAGACTGATGTTCTGCTTGGTGATTATGAACCGCTGCATGAATCCGATGACTGTTACCCGGACTATCCATGGGTGCTTTTCCTTCCCTGTGCCTACTGCTTGACTGACCCCTGGGACAGTCTCACTGGAAATGAGGACCTCCACATTCCCAACAAGAGAGGTTGGGAGGGGCTTGCATGTTGCTCGGAGGAATCCTCTGAGATGAGTTCCTTCCCCTTGTTCCTCTAAAACCCCTTGATCCTCTATAGGAACTTCCTTGCGTATGTCCCTGGCTTTGGTGGGTTGTAGACGATGCCTGCGAGACTGAGTTAACTGAAGCATTACCTCTTGGTGTGAACCTGTTACCGTAAGGAGGAGGTCTAGATGGTCCTCCCCTGAAGTAAGGGCGTGACGCCTTCCCTGAAACATACTGATTGGTTCCGGTCAACCTACTACCCCCTTTTCCATCTGACATATCAGCTGCATAACGAGCATACTCAACTGCCATGGCAACTGAAGTTGGATTCCACATCCGCACTGCAGCCCTAATCTTGTAGTTAAGTCCATATACAAAACGCTCTACCTGACACTCATCTACCTCCAGGTAAGGAACATATTTTACTAGTTCCATGAACCGAGATTCATACTCCTCCACTGTCCTGCCTCCCTGTACCAAAGCATGGAGTGCGCCCTCCTGTTCTTCCTTGTAATAATTTGGCAAATACTTCTTGTGGAACCTCTCCTCGAACAGTTCCCAAGAAGTTGTAAGAGGAGTAAGGCGCAACTGCCTCTCAAGATCTGACCACCAGTTCAAGCATCACCTTTAAGTTGAAAGACGGCCATCCTGGCCTTGGAACTAGATGTGTACTCATTCAATGCGAAGCATCTCTTCATGCCTTCCAGCCATGCTTCGGCATGCTTGCCGGGTCGTCCTCCTGAAAACTTCGGAACCTTTATCTTTTGCAACTCCCTTGATATGTCCTGAAGCAGTTCCGGCCTTGGGCCATGTTCCCTTTCAGAGTTCTCTCGACTCACCTGAGTGGTTTCCACCTCGACGGCCCTTTCCACCTGCCTGTTCATTGTGGTCATAATAGCCTCCAGTGACCTCATTATGATCTGCATTTCTGGTGTTGAGGTTGGTCGCGGCGGTGTTGGCGGCAACGACGGCGGCGGAGGTGGTCGACCTCGACCTCGACCTCTGCGCGTAGTTACCATGATTGGTCCTGATTCATGGAGTAAAATACCACATCGTTTAGTTTCTAAGGAGCGTGCTAGTTGATCTTCAAAATAGATGCATTTCAGAAAATAAGCTATAGCTTACCGCGTTTGATGAGGCCATCCGACACTAAATCTTCTAAAGATTTCTATGTAAATTCCACGGTTCAATTTAAACTCTATGACCATTGATATTGGTTAATTAAATATTGTTAGTATCAACCTCGATTTGCAATTTGAATGGTCATTAGAATAGCATTCTATTTCGCAGCAACCCTAACATTTAGTTAATTCTATACGTTTTAGGGCTTAATCTTTATAAATTTCATGCTCATTAACTTTATTAATTCATATGTTTTATCTTCAATCTTACTATAGTTAACCTTAGAATTTTAAATCTATAATGAACTCCCCCTTTTTTTTTTAAAGTTGGTGAGCGGCTTTATAGATTTTTCTTTTATATTACCTTTAATTCTTATAAACAATTAAATTAAATTAAATAATAAATTAAATTAAATTAAATTATTTAATTTAAATTAATTAATAAAAAACATTAAATTAAATTAGTTAAATTAAATTAAATTAAATTAATTAGTCAAAAGACATTAAATTAAATTAATCAAATTAAATTAAATTACATTAAGAGACATTAAATCGAATTAATTAAATTAAATTAAAAGATATTAAATCGAATTAATTAATTAAATTAAATTAAAAGATATTAAATCGAATTAATTAAATTAAATTAAATTTAAAGACATTACATTAAATTAATAAAGTTAAATTATTATCAAAAGACGTTAATTTAAAAAAAAAAAAATAATAATATTTTTTTTTTTTAAAACAACACAAAACATAAAAAAAAAAACCTTTTCCTTTTTCGCATGTGATTTGACGCGATAAAGTTATGTTCCGCGCTGGAAACTTGCACGGATGATACCGTTGGCTAGTGGTCACGGTAAAGAAACCACCCTTACACGCGTCCGCTTCTCGCACGTCCATGTCCAGAAAAGTGGTATAGTAAACCACTTAAAGCCTGAGCGGAAACCGCTTACGTGGCATCAGTATTGCCTATTTAAGGAGGAGGACTAGGTTTTATTATTATTTTGCATTGGGTAGACTGTGTCTGCCCTTTGGGCTCGGTAACTGGTCGCGCGATTGCTCCTGGCCCTCAGTACCGAGCTTGGGCTCTCGGCTCTCAGGTGGATGCGTAGTGCTATGAAACTCGACCTGTGGGCTTGTGCGCCTGGACTGTTTTGGGCGTTTTTAAGGTAGGCTGGGCACTTGTGTGTAATGGTGTGCGTGGTTCAGGAGAAGTTGTATCTTGTTCGGTCCAGTCTCATGAATACATATGTGGAAGTAGACAAAGATAGATAAGACCTGGAACACAGAGACAGAAGACCTGGGAGACCCTTTAAGGAGGCAGGGGGGACAAGACAAGGTAGGAAGCAATTGGGTTATTACTTCGGGCAAATTTTAGCCATAGCAGAAACGTGAATACAATATAGGAGGTCATCAAGCCAGATGGTTCTAGGGCTTACGAATCGATTACCTACATGAATTTTGGACACGCATCACCCAACAGCGCCATCCCGGTTAAATTTGGCCAGACCAACTTACCAAGGACGTGTCTGACATCGACACCGGTTTATTCGGAGTAAACATGAAGAATAGAAGGGAACAACGTTGAGGTTGCAGGATCTTAGAGATCATGGAGCTTGACAGTCAAAGGCTCCAATTAAGGTAAATACTTATTGGAAAAATTTTCCGAAGTGGCGGTGATTTTCTTGAAAATGAAAAAAAAATCCCATGATTTTGAGCTTTTTGATTAGTATTTTGTGTCGTTGATGATCATTTCAATCCTTTTAAGGTGTTAGCTGGTGGTTTGGAAGAAGAAAACAGGCGATTTTGAGCTATTTGTCAGGAAAAACCGGTGATTCTGAGCTATTTGACAGGGAAAACTGAATAGCTCACCTGAATGAATCTATGAATGGTTAAAACGATGTCCTATGCCTATTGTTTCGTTAATTTTCCGAAATGGCTGGTTTTTTAAAAATAGTCAGTGATTGAGCTTGATTTTTAGTTGTCAACTATTGGACTGGTCCAGGAATGCTTGGCAGAGCCAAATGACTTTCAATAGTTCAATAGGTCCTCGTGTTTGTTTGTTATGTTCACCTCGCAAATCTAGAGATAACATATAAATTTGCGGCTAGAATTTGAGGATATCGGGGTTGGAAGTTTCTAGGGTTTAGACGTGAGCGATGAAGATCTTGAAGTAGCCCTCATGT
The DNA here is from genome assembly GCA_027924585.1 of Larix kaempferi. Taxonomy (NCBI): domain Eukaryota; kingdom Viridiplantae; phylum Streptophyta; class Pinopsida; order Pinales; family Pinaceae; genus Larix; species Larix kaempferi. The sequence goes on along the minus strand of BSBM01000226.1, from coordinate 9,634,356 downwards.
AGGACTTTTTATAGTCGCCTGGGAAAGAAGACCTCTTGATCCCCTTAATTCAAATACTAAGCAGTGTAGACCAGAACCGGCTTTCTCGGGGTCTTCGCTGATGCCTTTAACATATTTCAGAATGGTTGACATGGGGAGCAATTTCATTATTTACATGGCTTTGATACAATCCTTTAAGTATAAAAAAAAAACCAAACATGGCTGAATGATGATGGCTAAAAACAACATGCTAGGAGATTGGTACCCCTATGTGCATTCTAATAATTTAAAGGAACATTTAGATTAATCCTTCTATTCACGAATTATTTTTTTTGAATTGAAACAAATATCAAAACGTCAATTATATGCAAATGAATGTGAACCCTATAACCTCACATTGTTTTATGCAGGTCAATACAATTAAAATCTAATTGGTCACAAACAGATATATGGTATTCATTTTCTGGCTTTTGCATGTTTCGTGTTTAAAAGTATTAAGATGTTTTTGTTTGTTTGTTTGTTTGTTTTAGAACTCTCTTGCTATATGTATTATATAAAAAAAACTAAATATATCTTTGTTTCATTCTGTGAGTGCAGGTAGTTTACAAGTGGTTACAACTATTGGAAAGATGGATTAGTGTAATTCTCTTTCTTTTTTTTTGCAAAAATTAGATACCTATAATTTACAGGATATATATATATATATATATATATATATATATATATATATATATATATATTTGGGTGTGAATAGGCCCTAAGGTCCGAGTTTTCAAGCCTAGGGCTCTGATACCATCTGTAGTGCCTTGGTTTTACAGCAGAGCACTAGGTGTAGTTTCTGAGTTAATTCTCTATGTATCAAACTTATTCAGGTGTATGGGTAGTTTCCAACCAAATTTCTATTCCTGTTAATCGGATTTAGTTTATTGTTTTGCCATTAAAATTCATACATGCGTATTCAAAAAAAAAAAAAACTAATCATATCAATACTTTCTTGCAACAATTGTTTTTAGCAAAGAACATGTTTCACCCTAATAATTCAGTAAATAACAAGTTATATCCAGGTTTTTATACGTTAAGCATAATAATCAAATAACATAAATAACAAGAAAATTACCTGATGCTGATGCTAATCGACCGTCGGTTGTAGCAGGTTGTGATTTTGTTCTCATAGGCATCCAAAACGATGTTTCCACCCTACCGACCAGCTATTATCTTGCTGGCCCTTGGAAATTCAAGGATTTCCAAGCCCCCGAGCTCACAACTGATAATCCTGAGAGCAGAATTCCTTTCGTTCTCCAAACCCCTGTCTCTGCACTTCCAACTATCTCCCCCCTTTACCTTCCACTTCATCCCCCCTATATACCTCTTTCCCTACTCGAGAAGGCCTTGGGCTTACTCCACCGCCCCCAAACTCCCTTCTCGAGCCCCTCAACCATTAACTCCTTCCCTTTTGTATTAAATGTTATTAATGTCATTAATAAAATATTATATAACTAGTTGACCCTATTATGTCTAACTTAGAATGGGATTAACCACACTCAATCATTTATTAATCAATATTTAACCTTACCTATATTGCAATTGTTACGACATGGATTGTAATATTATTAAAATAACATTAATTAAGTAATAATATTTAACTTAAATCACCACAAAGTAACAGTAAATGGTGAATTTAATAAAGAATGTCTTTTAAATCATTTGTTTATAACAATGTTTACCAACAAGTAATACATAGCTTAATTGATTTGTTTTACACACCTTAAATAACTTTATTTTCATTATCTGAGTTCGATCAATGCACGATTAGCATAATTACTTACAGCAACTTATACATTTATTCAATATGTTAAGTGTTTATTTATCGATACTAGTGTACATGTGCAAGGTGTGCACGCGTGGCCAGCATATGCACAGATCATAAATGTACTATAGACAAACCCCATCCCGCATATGCATACTTGCTAACTAATAGTAGTATTTACCCTCATGTAGAAGAACAAGCATAATATATATAGTACAATTACTTTATCATCCTCAGTTATTTAACAGTTAATTCTTTACGATTTCACATCATTATCTTTATCTTTACATTAGTTTAATCAACCAGGTACAAGGAAGGTTACCTACTACCATTGACTCAGAATCAAGGAATACCCAACCCTCAACAGTACTAACTAACACATCCTCCCATCATAACCTACGTCCAGCATCCTCCCTATTCCCCCTCTGCTAGTACAAAGTGGTTGTCGGACTCACCGATCTGACCACATAGAACTTGAGAGCGATAGCGTCGGTTGAACAGCGGACCTATCCTCCCCTAGCAGGCATCCGACCATCGTCATCACAACTACATGAGGAGCATGTGTCAGCACGGCCCTCCCACGACCTCGGGTATCATAGGAACATAGGGTGGGAAAAACATCCATCCCTCTCAACATACTGGGCCTACGCCCTTATCGACTCGTACCTTGCTGCTATCAGGATTATCAGTTTGTGTTATCGTATCATCATTTTGGCTGCTGAGGTTTACTGTACGAACAAGCTTTCTTTGTGTCCCATATATCAGATCCAGTAACTAGCTATCTGGTAGCCCCTGTGTCCTGTAGGTTAGTATTTCACATAGTACAGTTTATAGAAGCATTTCCCATAGATCGCCAATTGATCCATGTTATCAAAATCATTTTATTTCATGTAAACCTTTTAGTTCATCATGGATGCATATGCCATATAATACTTCAATAATTCATATAAGAAGATGGTATCCACGTAAGGAAAACATATAAACATATACTGTAATCGTAAAATAAAGAAATCATATGATAATCATGACATCGCAACCACATAACATAGCAACGTCTTAATCATAGTGAAATAATAAACAAAGTAACATCATATAATGAGGTCCATCATATCGTAATATAGTTTACTCAGTAGAGCTGAATTCAACAGAGCATATAAGAAAATAAAGCATGGTGTGTCTAACTGATAAATATGCCTAATCAAAATATGGGCATTACAAAACTCGTGTTTTTTACGAAATCATGTAAACCTTCTAGAAGCTGTGATTTTAAAAAACGGTGGAAGTAAGCTTTTCTTATTTCCGGATGCATGCACAAACTATATAAAGTCGTTATGACGTAGAATGTGCATACTTTGTTGATTCCATTTATGAAATAAAACACATTTTCTAAAAACTCGTGTTTTTTAAGAAATCATGTAAACCTTCTAGAAGCTGTGATTTCAAAAAACAGGGGAAGTAAGCTTTTCTTATTTCCGGACGCATGCGCAAACTATAGAAAGTCGTTATGACGTAGAATGTGCATACTTTGTTGATTCCATTTATGAAATAAAACACATTTTCTAAAAACTCGTGTTTTTTAAGAAATCGTGTAAACCTTCTAGAAGCAGTGATTTTAAAAAACGGGGGAAGTAAGCTTTTCTTATTTCCAAACGCATGCGCAAACTATAGAAAGTCATTATGACGTAGAATGTGCATACTTTCTTGATTCCATTTATGAAATAAAACACATTTTCTAAAAACTCGTGTTTTTTAAGAAATCATGTAAACCTTCTAGAAGTTGTGATTTTAAAAAACGGGGAAAGTAAGATTTTCTTATTTCCGGACGCATGCGCAAACTATAGAAAGTCGTTATGACGTAGAATGTGCATACTTTGTAGATTCCATTTATGAAATAAAACACATTTTCTAAAAACTCGTGTTTTTTACGAAATCATGTAAACCTTCTAGAAGGTGTGATTTTAAAAAACGGTGGAAGTAAGCTTTTCTTATTTCCAAACGCATGCGCAAACTATAGAAAGTCGTTATGACGTAGAATGTGCATACTTTGTTGATTCCATTTATGAAATAAAACACATTTTCTAAAAACTCGTGTTTTTTAAGAAATCATGTAAACCTTCTAGAAGCTGTGATTTTAAAAAACGGTGGAAGTAAGCTTTTCTTATTTCCTGACGCATGCACAAACTATAGAAAGTCGTTATGACGTAGAATGTGCATACTTTGTTGATTCCATTTATGAAATAAAACACGTTTTCTAAAAACTCGTGTTTTTTAAGAAATCATGTAAACCTTCTAGAAGCTGTGATTTTAAAAAACGGGGAAAGTAAGATTTTCTTATTTCCGGACACATGCGCAAACTATAGAAAGTCGTTATGACGTAGAATGTGCATACTTTGTAGATTCCATTTATGAAATAAAACACATTTTCTAAAAACTCATGTTTTTTACGAAATCATGTAAACCTTCTAGAAGCTGTGATTTTAAAAAACGGTGGAAGTAAGCTTTTCTTATTTCCAGACGCATGCGCAAACTATAGAAAGTCGTTATGATGTAGAATGTGCATACTTTGTTGATTCCATTTATGAAATAAAACACATTTTCTAAAAACTCGTGGTTTTTAAGAAATCATGTAAACCTTCTAGAAGATGTGATTTTAAAAAATGGTGGAATTAAGCTTTTCTTATTTCCTGACGCATGCGTAAACTATAGAAAGTCGTTATGAAGTAGAATGCGCATACTTTGTTGATTCCATTTATGAAATAAAACACATTTTCTAAAAACTCGTGTTTTTTAAGAAATCATGTAAACCTTCTAGAAGCTGTGATTTTAAAAAACGGGGGAAGTAAGCTTTTCTTATTTCCAAACGCATGCGCAAACTATAGAAAGTCGTTATCACGTAGAATGTGCATACTTTGTTGATTCCATTTATGAAATAAAACACATTTTCTAAAAACTCGTGTTTTTTAAGAAATCATGTAAACCCTCTAGAAGCTGTGATTTTAAAAAATGGGGGAAGTAAGCTTTTCCTATTTCCAAACGCATGCGCAAACTATAGAAAGTCGTTATCACGTAGAATGTGCATACTTTGTTGATTCCATTTATGAAATAAAACACATTTTCTAAAAACTCGTGTTTTTTAAGAGATCATGTAAACCTTCTAGAAGCTGTGATTTTAAAAAACGGGGGAAGTAAGCTTTTCATATTTCCAAACGCATGCGCATACTATAGAAAGTCGTTTATGACGTGGAATGTGCATACTTTGTAGATTGCATTTATGAAATAAAACACATTTTCTAAAAACTCGTGTTTTTTACGAAATCATGTAAACCTTCTAGAAGCTGTGATTTTAAAAAACAGTGGAAGTAAGCTTTTCTTATTTCCGGATGAATGCGCAAACTATAGAAAGTCATTATGACGTAGAATGTGCATACTTTGTTGATTCCATTTATGAAATAAAACACAGTTTCTAAAAACTCATGTTTTTTAAGAAATCATGCAAACCTTCTAGAAGCTGTGATTTTAAAAAATGGTGGAAGTAAGATTTTCTTATTTCCGGACGCATGCGCAAACTATAGAAAGTCGTTATGACGTAGAATGTGCATACTTTGTTGATTCAATTTATGAAATAAAACACATTTTCTAAAAAATCGTGTTTTTTAAGAAATCATGTAAACCTGCAAGAAGCTGTGATTTAAAAAAATGGGGGAAGTAAGCTTTTCTTATTTCCAAACGCATGCGCAAAATATAGAAAGTCGTTATGACGTAGAATGTGCATACTTTGTTGATTCCATTTATGAAATAAAACACATTTTCTAAAAACTCGTGTTTTTTAAGAAATCATGTGAACCTTCTAGAAGCTGTGATTTTAAAAAACGGGGGAAGTAATCTTTTCTTATTTCCGGACGCATGCGCAAATTATAGAAAGTCATTATGACGTAGAATGTGCATACTTTGTTGATTCCATTTATGAAATAAAACACATTTTCCAAAAACTCGTGTTTTTTACGAAATCATGTAAACCTTCTAGAAGCTGTGATTTTAAAAAACGGGGGAAGTAAGCTTTTCTTATTTCCAGACGCATGTGCAAACTATAGAAAGTCGTTATGATGTAGAATGTGCATACTTTGTAGATTCCATTTATGAAATAAAACACATTTTCTAAAAACTCGTGTTTTTTACGAAATGATGTAAACCTTCTAGAAGCTGTGATTTTAAAAAACGATGGAAGTAAGCTTTTCTTATTTCCAAACGCATGCACAAACTATAGAAAGTCGTTATGACGTAGAATGTGCATACTATGTTGATACCATTTATGAAATAAAACACATTTTCAAAAAAATTGTGTTTTTTAAGAACTCATGTAAACCTTCTAGAAGCTGTGATTTTAAAAAACGGGGGAAGTAAGCTTTTCTTATTTCCAAACGCATGCGCAAACTATAGAAAATTGTTATGACTTAGAATGTGCATACTTTGTTGATTCCATTGATGAAATAAAACACATTTTCTAAAAACTCGTGTTTTTTAAGAAATCATGTGAACCTTCTAGAAGCTGTGATTTTAAAAAACGTGGGATGTAAGATTTTCTTATTTTCGGACGCATGGGCAAACTATAGAAAGTCGTTATGACGTAGAATGTGCATACTTTGTAGATTTCATTTATGAAATAAAACACATTTTCTAAAAACTAGTGTTTTTTACGAAATCATGTAAACCTTCTAGAAGCTGTGATTTTAAAAAACGGGGGAAGTAAGCTTTTCTTATTTCCAGACGCATGCGCAAACTATAGAAATTCGTTATGACGTAGAATGTGCATACTTTGTAGATTCCATTTATGAAATAAAACACATTTTCTAAAAACTCGTGTTTTTTAAGAAATCATGTAAACCTTCTAGAAGCTGTGATTTTAAAAAACGAGGGAAGTAAGCTTTTCTTATTTCCAAACGCATGCGCAAACTATAGAAAGTCGTTATGACGTAAAATGTGCATACTTTGTAGATTCCATTTATGAAATAAAACACGTTTTGAAAAAACTCGTGTTTTTTAAGAAATCATGTAAACCTTCTAGAAGCTGTGATTTTAAAAAACGGGGGAAGTAAGCTTTTCTTATTTCGAAACGCATGCGCAAACTATAGAAAGTCGTTTATGACGTAGAATTTGCATACTTTGTAGATTCCATTAATGAAATAAATCACATTTTCTAAAAACTCGTGTTTTTTAAGAAATCATGTAAACCTTCTAGAATCTGTGATTTTAAAAAACGGTGGAAGTAAGCTTTTCTTATTTCCGGACGAATGCGCAAACTATAGAAAGTCGTTATGACGTAGAATGTGCATACTTTGTAGATTCCATTTATGAAATAAAACACATTTTCTAAAAACTCGTGTTTTTTACGAAATCATGTAAACCTTCTAGAAGGTGTGATTTTAAAAAACGGTGGAAGTAAGCTTTTCTTATTTCCAAACGCATGCGCAAACTATAGAAAGTCGTTATGACGTAGAATGTGCATACTTTGTTGATTCCATTTATGAAATAAAACACATTTTCTAAAAACTCGTGTTTTTTAAGAAATCATGTAAACCTTCTAGAAGCTGTGATTTTAAAAAACGGTGGAAGTAAGCTTTTCTTATTTCCTGACGCATGCACAAACTATAGAAAGTCGTTATGACGTAGAATGTGCATACTTTGTTGATTCCATTTATGAAATAAAACACGTTTTCTAAAAACTCGTGTTTTTTAAGAAATCATGTAAACCTTCTAGAAGCTGTGATTTTAAAAAACGGGGAAAGTAAGATTTTCTTATTTCCGGACACATGCGCAAACTATAGAAAGTCGTTATGACGTAGAATGTGCATACTTTGTAGATTCCATTTATGAAATAAAACACATTTTCTAAAAACTCATGTTTTTTACGAAATCATGTAAACCTTCTAGAAGCTGTGATTTTAAAAAACGGTGGAAGTAAGCTTTTCTTATTTCCAGACGCATGCGCAAACTATAGAAAGTCGTTATGATGTAGAATGTGCATACTTTGTTGATTCCATTTATGAAATAAAACACATTTTCTAAAAACTCGTGGTTTTTAAGAAATCATGTAAACCTTCTAGAAGATGTGATTTTAAAAAATGGTGGAATTAAGCTTTTCTTATTTCCTGACGCATGCGTAAACTATAGAAAGTCGTTATGAAGTAGAATGCGCATACTTTGTTGATTCCATTTATGAAATAAAACACATTTTCTAAAAACTCGTGTTTTTTAAGAAATCATGTAAACCTTCTAGAAGCTGTGATTTTAAAAAACGGGGGAAGTAAGCTTTTCTTATTTCCAAACGCATGCGCAAACTATAGAAAGTCGTTATCACGTAGAATGTGCATACTTTGTTGATTCCATTTATGAAATAAAACACATTTTCTAAAAACTCGTGTTTTTTAAGAAATCATGTAAACCCTCTAGAAGCTGTGATTTTAAAAAATGGGGGAAGTAAGCTTTTCCTATTTCCAAACGCATGCGCAAACTATAGAAAGTCGTTATCACGTAGAATGTGCATACTTTGTTGATTCCATTTATGAAATAAAACACATTTTCTAAAAACTCGTGTTTTTTAAGAGATCATGTAAACCTTCTAGAAGCTGTGATTTTAAAAAACGGGGGAAGTAAGCTTTTCATATTTCCAAACGCATGCGCATACTATAGAAAGTCGTTTATGACGTGGAATGTGCATACTTTGTAGATTGCATTTATGAAATAAAACACATTTTCTAAAAACTCGTGTTTTTTACGAAATCATGTAAACCTTCTAGAAGCTGTGATTTTAAAAAACAGTGGAAGTAAGCTTTTCTTATTTCCGGATGAATGCGCAAACTATAGAAAGTCATTATGACGTAGAATGTGCATACTTTGTTGATTCCATTTATGAAATAAAACACAGTTTCTAAAAACTCATGTTTTTTAAGAAATCATGCAAACCTTCTAGAAGCTGTGATTTTAAAAAATGGTGGAAGTAAGATTTTCTTATTTCCGGACGCATGCGCAAACTATAGAAAGTCGTTATGACGTAGAATGTGCATACTTTGTTGATTCAATTTATGAAATAAAACACATTTTCTAAAAAATCGTGTTTTTTAAGAAATCATGTAAACCTGCAAGAAGCTGTGATTTAAAAAAATGGGGGAAGTAAGCTTTTCTTATTTCCAAACGCATGCGCAAAATATAGAAAGTCGTTATGACGTAGAATGTGCATACTTTGTTGATTCCATTTATGAAATAAAACACATTTTCTAAAAACTCGTGTTTTTTAAGAAATCATGTGAACCTTCTAGAAGCTGTGATTTTAAAAAACGGGGGAAGTAATCTTTTCTTATTTCCGGACGCATGCGCAAATTATAGAAAGTCATTATGACGTAGAATGTGCATACTTTGTTGATTCCATTTATGAAATAAAACACATTTTCCAAAAACTCGTGTTTTTTACGAAATCATGTAAACCTTCTAGAAGCTGTGATTTTAAAAAACGGGGGAAGTAAGCTTTTCTTATTTCCAGACGCATGTGCAAACTATAGAAAGTCGTTATGATGTAGAATGTGCATACTTTGTAGATTCCATTTATGAAATAAAACACATTTTCTAAAAACTCGTGTTTTTTACGAAATGATGTAAACCTTCTAGAAGCTGTGATTTTAAAAAACGATGGAAGTAAGCTTTTCTTATTTCCAAACGCATGCACAAACTATAGAAAGTCGTTATGACGTAGAATGTGCATACTATGTTGATACCATTTATGAAATAAAACACATTTTCAAAAAAATTGTGTTTTTTATGAACTCATGTAAACCTTCTAGAAGCTGTGATTTTAAAAAACGGGGGAAGTAAGCTTTTCTTATTTCCAAACGCATGCGCAAACTATAGAAAATTGTTATGACTTAGAATGTGCATACTTTGTTGATTCCATTGATGAAATAAAACACATTTTCTAAAAACTCGTGTTTTTTAAGAAATCATGTGAACCTTCTAGAAGCTGTGATTTTAAAAAACGTGGGATGTAAGATTTTCTTATTTTCGGACGCATGGGCAAACTATAGAAAGTCGTTATGACGTAGAATGTGCATACTTTGTAGATTTCATTTATGAAATAAAACACATTTTCTAAAAACTAGTGTTTTTTACGAAATCATGTAAACCTTCTAGAAGCTGTGATTTTAAAAAACGGGGGGAAGTAAGCTTTTCTTATTTCCAGACGCATGCGCAAACTATAGAAATTCGTTATGACGTAGAATGTGCATACTTTGTAGATTCCATTTATGAAATAAAACACATTTTCTAAAAACTCGTGTTTTTTAAGAAATCATGTAAACCTTCTAGAAGCTGTGATTTTAAAAAACGAGGGAAGTAAGCTTTTCTTATTTCCAAACGCATGCGCAAACTATAGAAAGTCGTTATGACGTAAAATGTGCATACTTTGTAGATTCCATTTATGAAATAAAACACGTTTTGAAAAAACTCGTGTTTTTTAAGAAATCATGTAAACCTTCTAGAAGCTGTGATTTTAAAAAACGGGGGAAGTAAGCTTTTCTTATTTCGAAACGCATGCGCAAACTATAGAAAGTCGTTTATGACGTAGAATTTGCATACTTTGTAGATTCCATTAATGAAATAAATCACATTTTCTAAAAACTCGTGTTTTTTAAGAAATCATGTAAACCTTCTAGAATCTGTGATTTTAAAAAACGGTGGAAGTAAGCTTTTCTTATTTCCGGACGAATGCGCAAACTATAGAAAGTCGTTATGACGTAGAATGTGCATACTTTGTTGATTCCATTTATGAAATAAAACACATTTTCTAAAAACTCGTGTTTTTTAAGAAATCATGTAAATCATCTAGAAGCTGTGATTTTAAAAAACGGGGGAAGTAAGATTTTCTTATTTTCGGACGCATGCGCAAACGATAGAAAGTCGTTATGATGTAGAATGTGCATACTTTGTAGATTCCATTTATTAAATAAAACACATTTTCTAAAAGCTCGTGTTTTTTACGAAATGATGTAAACCTTCTAGAAGCTGTGATTTTAAAAAATGGTGGAAATAAGTTTTTCTTATTTCCAGACGCATGCGCAAACTATAGAAAGTCGTTATGACGTAGAATGTGCATACTTTGTTGATTCCATTTATGGAATAAAACACATTTTCTAAAAACTATTGTTTTTTAAGAAATCATGTAAACCTTCTAGAAGCTGTGATTTTAAAAAACGGGGGAAGTAAGCTTTTCTTATTTCCAAACGCATGCGCAAACTATAGAAAGTCGTCATGACATAGAATGTGCATACTTTGTTGATTCCATTTATGAAATAAAACACATTTTCTAAAAACTCGTGTTTTTTAAGAAATCATGTAAACCTTCTAGAAGCTGTGATTTTAAAAAACGGGGGAAGAAAGCTTTTCTTATTTCCAAACGCATGCGCAAACTATAGAAAGTCGTTATGACGTAGAATGTGCATACTTTGTTGATTCCATTTATGAAATAAAACACATTTTCTAAAAACTCGTGTTTTTTAAGAAATCATGTAAACCTTCTAGAAGCTGTGATTTTAAAAAACGGGGGAAGTAAGCTTTTCTTATTTCCAAACGCATGCACAAACTATAGAAAGTCGTTATGACGTAGAATGTGTATACTTTTTTGATTCCATTTATGAAATAAAATACATTTTCTAAAAACTCATGGTTTCTAAGAAATCATGTAAACCTTCTAGAAGCTGTGATTTTAAAAAATGGTTTAAGGAAGCTTTTGTTATTTCCGGACGAATGCGCAAACTATATAAAGTCGTTTATGACGTAGAATGTGCATACTTTGTAGGTTCCATTTATGAAATAAAACACATTTTCTAAAAACTCGTGTTTTTAACGAAATCATGTAAACTTTCTAGAAGGTGTGATTTTAAAAAACGGTGGAAGAAATCTTTTCTTATTTCTGGACGCATGCGCAAATTATAGAAAGTCGTTATGACGTAGAATGTGCATACTTTGTTGATTCCATTTATGAAATAAAACACATTTTCTAAAAACTCGTGTTTTTAAAAAAATCATGTAAACCTTCTAGAAGTTGTGATTTTAAAAAACGGGGGAAGTAAGCTTTTCTTATTTCCGGACGCATGCGCAAACTATATAAAGTCATTTATGACGTAGAATGTGCATACTTTGTAGGTTCCATTTATGAAATAAAACACATTTTCTAAAAACTCGTGTTTTTAACGAAATCATGTAAACTTTCTAGAAGGTGTGATTTTAAAAAACGGTGGAAGAAATCTTTTCTTATTTCTGGACGCATGCGCAAACTATAGAAAGTCGTTATGACGTAGAATGTGCATACTTTGTTGATTCCATTTATGAAATAAAACACATTTTCTAAAAACTCGTGTTTCTTAAGAAATCATGTAAACTTTCTAGAAGCTGTGATTTTAAAAAATGGGGGAAGTAAGTTTTTTCTTATTTCCGGATGCATGCGCAAACTATAGAAATTCGTTATGACATAGAATGTGCATGCTTTGTTGATTCCATTTATGAAATAAAACACATTTTCTAAAAACTCGTGTTTTTTAAGAAATCATGTAAACCTTCTAGAAGCTGTGATTTTAAAAAACGGGGGAAGAAAGCTTTTCTTATTTCCAAACGCATGCGCAAACTATAGAAAGTCGTTATGACGTAGAATGTGCATACTTTGTTGATTCCATTTATGAAATAAAACACATTTTCTAAAAACTCGTGTTTTTTAAGAAATCATGTAAACCTTCTAGAAGCTGTGATTTTAAAAAACGGGGGAAGTAAGCTTTTCTTATTTCCAAACGCATGCACAAACTATAGAAAGTCGTTATGACGTAGAATGTGCATACTTTTTTGATTCCATTTATGAAATAAAACACATTTTCTAAAAACTCGTGTTTTTTAAGAAATCATGTGAACCTGCTAGAAGCTGTGATTTTAAAAAACGGTGGAAGTAAGCTTTTCATATCTCCGGACGCATGCGCAAACTATAGAAATTCGTTATGACGTAGAATGTGCTTACTTTGTAGATTCCATTTATGAAATAAAACACATTTTCTAGAAACTCGTGTTTTTTACGAAATCATGTAAACCTTCTAGAAGCTGTAATTTTAAAAATCTCTGGAAGTAAGCTTTTCTTATTTCCGGACGAATGCGCAAACTATAGAAAGTCATTATGACGTAGAATGTGCATACTTTGTTGATTCCATTTATGAAATAAAACACATTTTATAAAAACCCGTGGTTTTTAAGAAATCATGTAAACCTTCTAGAAGCCGTGATTTTAAAAAACGGTGGAAGTAAGCTTATCTTATTTCCGGACGAATACGCAAACTATAGAAAGTCGTTATGACGTAGAATGTGCATACTTTGTTGATTCCATTTATGAAATAAAACACATTTTCTAAAAACTCGTGTTTTTTAAGAAATCATGTAAACCTTCTAGAAGCTGTGATTTTAAAAAACGGTGGAAGTAAGCTTTTCTTATTTCCGGACGAATGCGCAAACTATAGAAAGTCGTTATCACGTAGAATGTGCATACTTTGTTGATTCCATTTATGAAATAAAACACATTTTCTAAAAACTCGTGGTTTTTAAGAAATCATGTAAACCTTCTAGAAGCTGTGATTTTAAAAATCGGTGGAAGTAAGCTTTTCTTATTTCCGGACGAATGCGCAAACTATAGAAAGTCGTTATGACGTAGAATGTGCATACTTTGTTGATTCCATTTATGAAATAAAACACAGTTTCTAAAAACTCGTGTTTTTTAAGAAATCATGTAAACCTTCTAGAAGCTGTGATTTTAAAAAACGGGGGAAGTAAGCTTTTCTTATTTCCGGACGAATGCGCAAACAATAGAAAGTCGTTATGACGTAGAATGTGCATGCTTTGTTGATTCCATTTATGAAATAAAACACATGTTCTAAAAACTCGTGTTTTTTAAGAAATCATGTAAACCTTCTAGAAGCTGTGATTTTAAAAAATGGTGGAAGTAAGCTTTTCTTATTTGCAGACGAATGCGCAAACTATAGAAAGTCATTATGACGTAGAATGTGCATACTTTGTTGATTCCATTTATGAAATAAAACACATTTTCTAAAAACTCATGTTTTTTAAGAAATCATGTAAACCTTCTAGAAGGTTTGATTTTAAAAAACGGGGGAAGTAAGCTTTTCTTATTTCCGGACACATGCGCAAACTATAGAAAGTCGTTATGATGTAGAATGTGCATACTTTGTTGATTCCATTTATGAAATTAAACACATTTTCTAAAAACTCGTGTTTTTTAAGAAATCATGTAAACCTTCTACAAGCTGTGATTTTAAAAAACGGGGGAAGTAAGCTTTTCTTATTTCCGAACGCATGCGCAAACTATAGAAAGTCGTTATGACGTAGAATGTGCATACTTTGTTGATTCCATTTATGAAATAAAACACATTTTCTAAAAACTCGTGTTTTTTAAGAAATCATGTAAACCTTCTAGAAGCTGTGATTTTAAAAAACGGGGGAAGTAAGCTTTTCTTATTTCCAAACGCATGCGCAAACTATAGAAAGTCGTTTATGACCTAGAATGTGCATACTTTGTAGATTCCATTTATGAAATAAAACACATTTTCTAAAAACTCGTGTTTTTTAAGAAATCATGTAAACCTTCTAGAAGCTGTGATTTTAAAAAACGGGGGAAGTAAGCTTTTCTTATTTGCAAACGCATGCGCAAACTATAGAAAGTTGTTTATGACGTAGAATGTGCATAATTTGTAGATTCCATTTATGAAATAAAACACATTTTCTAAAAACTCGTGTTTTTTACGAAATCATGTAAACCTTCTAGAAGCTGTGATTTTAAAAAATGGTGGAAATAAGCTTTTCTTATTTCCGGACGAATGCGCAAACTATAGAAAGTCGTTATGACGTAGAATGTGCATACTTTGTTGATTCCATTTATGAAATAAAATACATTTTCTAAAAACTCATGGTTTCTAAGAAATCATGTAAACCTTCTAGAAGCTGTGATTTTAAAAAACGGTGGAAGGAAGCTTTTGTTATTTCCGGACGAATGCGCAAACTATAGAAAGTCGTTATGACGTAGAATGTGCATACTTTGTTGATTCCATTTATGAAATAAAACACATTTTCTAAAAACTCGTGTTTTTTAAGAAATCATGTAAACCTTCTAGAAGCTGTGATTTTAAAAAACGGGGGAAGTAAGCTTTTCTTATTTCCAAACACATGCGCAAACTATAGAAAGTCGTTTATGATGTAGAATGTGCATACTTTGTCGATTCCATTTATGAAATAAAACACATTTTCTAAAAACTCGTGTTTTTTATGAAATCATGTAAACCTTCTAGAAGCTGTGATTTTAAAAAACGGTGGAAGTAAGCATTTCTTATTTCCGGACGAATGCGCAAACTATAGAAAGTCATTATGACGTAGAATGTGCATACTTTGTAGATTCCATTTATGAAATAAAACACATTTTCTATAAACTTGTGTTTTTTACGAAATCATCTAAACCTTCTAGAAGGTGTGATTTTAAAAAATGGTGGAAGTAAGCTTTTCTTATTTCCAGACGCATGCGCAAACTATAGAAAGTCGTTATGACGTAGAATGTGCATACTTTGTTGATTCCATTTATGAAATAAAATACATTTTCTAAAAACTCGTGTTTTTTAAGAAATCATGTAAACCTTCTAGAAGCTGTGATTTTAAAAAACGGTGGAAGTAAGCTTTTCTTATTTCCTGACGCATGCGACAACTATAGAAAGTCGTTATGACGTAGAATGTGCATACTTTGTAGATTCCATTTATGAAATAAAACACATTTTCTAAAAACTCGTGTTTTTTACGAAATCATGTAAACTTTCTAGAAGCTGTGATTTTAAAAAATGGTGGAAGTAAGCCTTTCTTATTTCCAGACGCATGCGCAAACTATAGAAAGTCGTTATGACGTAGAATGTGCATACTTTGTTGATTCCATTTATGAAATAAAACACATTTTCTAAAAACTCATGTTTTTTAAGAAATCATGTAAACCTTCTAGAAGCTGTGATTTTAAAAAACGGGGGAAGTAAGCTTTTCTTATTTCCAAACGCATGCGGAAACTATAGAAAGTCGTTACGACGTAGAATGTGCATACTTTGTTGATACCATTTATTAAATAAAACACATTTTCTAAAAACTCATGTTTTTTAAGAAATCATGTAAACCTTCTAGAAGCTGTGATTTTAAAAAACGGTGGAAGTAAGCTTTTCTTATTTCCTGACGCATGCGCAAACTATAGAAAGTCGTTATGACGTAGAATGTGCATACTTTGTTGATTCCATTTATGAAATAAAACACGTTTTCTAAAAACTCGTGTTTTTTAAGAAATCATGTAAACCTTCTAGAAGCTGTGATTTTAAAAAACGGTGGAAGTAAGCTTTTCTTATTTCCTGACGCATGCGCAAACTATAGAAAGTCGTTATGACGTAGAATGCGCATACTTTGTTGATTCCATTTATGAAATAAAACACATTTTCTAAAAACTCGTGTTTTTTAAGAAATCATGTAAACCTTCTAGAAGCTGTGATTTTAAAAAACGGGGGAAGTAAGCTTTTCTTATTTCCAAACGCATGCGCAAACTATAGAAAGTCGTTATCACGTAGAATGTGCATACTTTGTTGATTCCATTTATGAAATAAAACACATTTTCTAAAAACTCGTGGTTTTTAAGAAATCATGTAAACCTTCTAGAAGCTGTGATTTTAAAAAAACGGTGGAAGTAAGCTTTTCTTATTTCCGGACGCATGCACAAACTATAGAAAGTCGTTATGACGTAGAATGTGCATACTTTGTTGATTCCATTTATGAAATAAAACACAGTTTCTAAAAACTCGTGTTTTTTACGAAATCATGTAAACCTTCCAGAAGCTGTGATTTAAAAAAACGGTGGAAGTAAGCTTTTCTTATTTCCGGACGCATGCGCAAACCATAGAAAGTCGTTATGATGTAGAATGTGCATGCTTTGTTGATTCCATTTATGAAATAAAACACATTTTCTAAAAACTCGTGTTTTTTAAGAATTCATGTAAACCTTCTAGAAGCTGTGATTTTAAAAGACGGGGGAAGTAAACTTTTCTTATTTCGAAACGCATGCACAAACTATAGAAAGTCGTTATCACGTAGAATGTGCATACTTTGTTGATTCCATTTATGAAATAAAACACATTTTCTAAAAACTTGTGTTTTTTAGGAAATCATCTAAACCTTCTAGAAGCTGTGGTTTTAAAAAACAGCTGAAGTAAGCTTTTCTTATTTCCGGACGCATGTGCAAACTATAGAAAGTCATTATGACGTAGAATGTGCATACTTTGTCGGGTCCATTTATGAAATAAAACACATTTTCTTAAAATTCGTGTTTTTTACGAAATCATGTAAACTTTCTAGAAGCTGTGATTTTAAAAAACGGTGGAAGTAAGCTTTTCTTATTTCCAAACGCATGCGCAAACTATAGAAAGTCGTTATGACCTAAAATGTGCATACTTTGTTGATTCCATTTATGAAATAAAACACATTTTCTAAAAACTCGTGTTTTTTAAGAACTCATGTAAACCTTCTAGAAGCTGTGATTTTAAAGAACGGGCGAAGTAAGCTTTTCTTATTTCCAAACGCATGCGCAAACTATAGAAAATTGTTACGATGTAGAATGTGCATACTTTGTTGATTCCATTTATGAAATAAAACACATTATCTAAAAACTCGTGTTTTCTAAGAAATCATGTAAACCTTCTAGAAGCTGTGATTTTAAAAAACGGTGGAAATAAGATTTTCTTATTTCCAAATGCATGCGCAAACTATAGAAAGTCCTTTATGACGTAGAATGTGCATACTTTGTTGATTCCATTTCTAAAATAAAACACATTTTCTAAAAACTCGTGTTTTTTAAGAAATCATGTAAACCTGCTAGAAGCTGTGATTTTAAAAAACGGTGGAAGTAAGCTTTTCTTATTTTCGGACGCATGCGCAAACTATAGAAAGTCGTTATGACATAGAATGTGCATACTTTGTAGATTCCATTTATGAAATGAAACACATTTTATAAAAACTCGTGTTTTTTACGAAATCATGTAAACCTTCTAAAAGCTGTGATTTTAAAAAACTCTGGAAGTAAGCTTTTCTTATTTCCGGACGAATGCGCAAACTATAGAAAGTTGTTATGATGTAGAATGTGCATACTTTGTTGATTCCATTTTTGAAATAAAACACATTTTCTAAAAACTCATGTTTTTTAACAAATCATGTAAACCTGCTAGAAGCTGTGATTTTAAAAAACGGTGGAAGTAAGCTTTTCTTATTTCCGGGCGCATGCGCAAACTATAGAAAGTCGTTATGACGTAGAATGTGCATACTTTGTAGATTCCATTTATGAAATAAAACACATTTTCTAAAAACTCGTGTTTTTTACGAAATCATGTAAACCTTCTAGAAGCTGTGATTTTAAAAAACTCTGGAAGTATGCTTTTCTTATTTCCGGACGCATGCGCAAACTATAGAAAGTCGTTATGACGTAGAATGTGCATACTTTGTTGATTCCATTTATGAAATAAAACACAGTTTCTAAAAACTCGTGTTTTTTACGAAATCATGTAAACCTTCCAGAAGCTGTGATTTTAAAAAACGGTGGAAGTAAGCTTTTCTTATTTCCGGATGCATGCGCAAACTATAGAAAGTCGTTATGACGTAGAATGTGCATGCTTTGTTGATTCCATTTATGAAATAAAACACATTTTCTAAAAACTCGTGTTTTTTAAGAATTCATGTAAACCTTCTAGAAGCTGTGATTTTAAAAGACGGGGGAAGTAAACTTTTCTTATTTCGAAACGCATGCACAAACTATAGAAAGTCGTTATCACGTAGAATGTGCATACTTTGTTGATTCCATTGATGAAATCAAACACATTTTCTAAAAACTCGTGTTTTTTAAGAAATCATGTAAACCTTCTAGAAGCTGTGATTTTAAAAAACGGGGGAAGTAAGCTTTTCTTATTTCCAGACGCATGCGCAAACTATAGAAAGTCGTTATGACGTAGAATGTGCATACTTTGTAGATTCCATTTATGAAATAAAACACATTTTCTAAAAACTCATGTTTTTTACGAAATCATGTAAACCTTCTAGAAGCCGTGATTTTAAAAAACGGGGAAAGTAAGCTTTTCTTATTTCGAAACGAATGCGCAAACTATAGAGAGTTGTTTATGACGTAGAATGTGCATACTTTGTTGATTCCATTTCTGAAATAAAACACATTTTCTAAAAAGTCGTGTTTTTTACGAAATCATGTAAACCTTCTAGAAGCTGTGATTTTACAAAACGGTGGAAGTAAGCTTTTCTTATTTCCGGACGAAAGCGCAAACTATAGAAAGTCATTATGACGTAGAATGTGCATACTTTGTTGATTGCATTTATGAAATAAAACACATTTTCTAAAAACTCTTGTTTCTTAAGAAATCATGTAAACCTTCTAGAAGATGTGATTTTAAAAAACGGGGGAAGTAAGCTTTTCTTATTTCCAAATGTATGCACAAACTATAGAAAGTCGTTATCACGTAGAATGTGCATACTTTGTTGATTCCATTTTTGAAATAAAACACATTTTCTAAAAACTCGTGTTTTTTAAGAAATCACGTAAACCTTCTAGAAGCTGTGATTTTAAAAAACGGGGGAAGTGAGCTTTTCTTATTTCCAAACGCATGTGCAAACTATAGAAAGTCATTATGACGTAGAAGGTGCATACTTTGTTGATTCCATTTATGAAATAAAACACATTTTCTAAAAACTCGTGTTTTTTAAGAAATCATGTAAACCTTATAAAGCTGTGATTTTAAAAAACGGGGGAAGTAAGCTTTTCTTATTCTCAAACGCATGCGCAAACTATAGAAAGTCATTGATGATGTAGAATGTGCATACTTTGTAGATTCCATTTATGAAATAAAACACATTTTCTAAAAACTCGTGTTTTTTAAGAAATCATGTAAACCTGCTAGAAGGTGTGATTTTAAAAAACGGTGGAAGTAAGCTTTTCTTATCTCCGGACGCATGCACAAACTATAGAAAGTCGTTATGACGTAGAATGTGCTTACTTTGTAGATTCCATTTATGAAATAAAACACATTTTCTAGAAACTTGTGTTTTTTACGAAATCATGTAAACCTTCTAGAAGCTGTAATTTTAAAAATCTCTGGAAGTAAGCTTTTCTTATTTCTCGACGAATGCGCAAACTATAGAAAGTCATTATGACGTAGAATGTGCATACATTGTTGATTCCATTTATGAAATAAAACACATTTTCTAAAAACCCGTGGTTTTTAAGAAATCATGTAAACCTTCTAGAAGCCGTGATTTTAAAAAACGGTGGAAGTAAGCTTTTCTTATTTCCGGACGAATACGCAAACTATAGAAAGTCGTTATGATATAGAATGTGCATACTTTGTTGATTCCATTTATGAAATAAAACACATTTTCTAAAAACTCGTGTTTTTTAAGAAATCATGTAAACCTTCTAGAAGCTGTGGTTTTAAAAAACGGTGGAAGTAAGCTTTTCTTATTTCCGGACGAATGCGGAAACTATAGAAAGTCGTTATGACGTAGAATGTGCATACTTTGTTGATTCCATTTATGAAATAAAACACATTTTCTAAAAACTCGTGGTTTTTAAGAAATCATGTAAACCTTCTAGAAGCTGTGATTTTAAAAATCGTTGGAAGTAAACTTTTCTTATTTCCGGACGA
The DNA here is from genome assembly GCA_027924585.1 of Larix kaempferi. NCBI lineage: Eukaryota > Viridiplantae > Streptophyta > Pinopsida > Pinales > Pinaceae > Larix > Larix kaempferi. The sequence continues at coordinate 9,613,776 of BSBM01000226.1, read as the reverse complement.
ATGCGCAAACTATAGAAAGTCGTTATGACGTAGAATGTGCATACTTTGTTGATTCCATTTATGAAATAAAACACAGTTTCTAAAAACTCGTGTTTTTTAAGAAATCATGTAAACCTTCTAGAAGCTGTGATTTTAAAAAACGGGGGAAGTAAGCTTTTCTTATTTACGGACGAATGCGCAAACTATAGAAATTCGTTATGATGTAGAATGTGCATGCTTTGTTGATTCCATTTATGAAATAAACCACATGTTCTAAAAACTCGTGTTTTTTAAGAAATCATGTAAACCTTCTAGAAGCTGTGATTTTAAAAAACGGTGGAAGTAAGCTTTTCTTATTTGCAGACGAATGCGCAAACTATAGAAAGTCGTTATGACGTAGAATGTGCATACTTTGTTGATTCCATTTATGAAATAAAACACATTTTCTAAAAACTCGTGTTTTTTAAGAAATCATGTAAACCTTCTAGAAGGTTTGATTTTAAAAAACGGGGGAAGTAAGCTTTTCTTATTTCCGGACACATGCGCAAACTATAGAATGTCGTTATGATGTAGAATGTGCATACTTTGTTGATTCCATTTATGAAATAAAACACATTTTCTAAAAACTCGTGTTTTTTAAGAAATCATGTAAACCTTCTAGAAGCTGTGATTTTAAAAAACGGGGGAAGTAAGCTTTTCTTATTTCCAAATGCATGCGCAAACTATAGAAAGTCGTTATGACGTAGAATGTGCATACTTTGTTGATTCCATTTTTGAAATAAAACACATTTTCTAAAAACTCGTGTTTTTTACGAAATCATCTAAATCTTCTAGAAGCTGTGATTTTAAAAAACGGTGGAAGTAAGCTTTTCTTATTTCCGGACAGATGCGCAAACTATAGAAAGTCGTTATGACGTAGAATGTGCATACTTTGTTGATTCCATTTATGAAATAAAACACATTTTCTAAAAACTCGTGTTTTTTAAGAAATCATGTAAACCTTCTAGAACCTGTGATTTTAAAAAACGGGGGAAGTAAGCTTTTCTTATTTCCAAACGCATGCGCAAACTATAGAAAGTCGTTATGACGTAGAATGTGCATACTTTGTTGATTCCATTTATGAAATAAAACACAATTTCTAAAAACTCGTGGTTTTTAACAAATCATGTAAACCTTCTAGAAACTGTGATTTTAAAAAACGGTGGAAGGAAGCTTTTCTTATTTCCGGACGAATGCGCAAACTATAGAAAGTCGTTATGACGTAGAATGTGCATACTTTGTTGATTCCATTTATGAAATAAAACACATTTTTTAAAAACTCGTGTTTTTTAAGAAATCATGTAAACCTTCTATATGCTATGATTTTAAAAACGGGGGAAGTAAGCTTTTCTTATTTCCGGACGCATGCGCAAACTATCGAAAGTCGTTATGACGTAGAATGTGCATATTTTGTTGATTCCATTTATGAAATAAAACACATTTTCTAAAAACTCGTGTTTTTTAAGAAATCATGTAAACCTTCTAGAAGCTGTGATTTTAAAAAATGGGGGAAGTAAGCTTTTCTTATTTCCAAACGCATGCGCAAACTATAAAAAGTCGTTTATGATGTAGAATGTGCACACTTTGTAGATTCCATTTATGAAATAAAACACATTTTCTAAAAACTCGTGTTTTTTACGAAATCATGTAAACCTTCTAGAAGCTGTGATTTTAAAAAACGATGGAAGTAAGCTTTTCTTATTTCCGGACGAATGCGCAAACTATAGAAAGCCATTATGATGTAGAATGTGCATAATTTGTTGATTCCATTTATGAAATAAAACACATTTTCTAAAAACTCGTGGTTTTTAAGAAATCATGTAAACCTTCTAGAAGCTGTGATTTTAAAAAACGGTGGAAGGAAGCTTTTCTTATTTCCGGACGAATGCGCAAACTATAGAAAGTCGTTATGACGTAGAATGTGCATACTTTGTTGATTCCATTTATGAAATAAAACACATTTTCTAAAAACTCGTGTTTTTTAAGAAATCATGTAAACCTTCTAGAAGGTTTGATTTTAAAAAACGGGGGAAGTAAGCTTTTCTTATTTCCGGACGCATGCGCAAACTATAGAAAGTCGTTATGATGTAGAATGTGCATACTTTGTTGATTCCATTTATGAAATAAAACACATTTTCTAAAAACTCGTGTTTTTTAAGAAATCATGTAAACCTTCTAGAAGTTGTGATTTTAAAAAACGGGGGAAGTAAGCTTTTCTTATTTCCAAATGCATGCGCAAACTATAGAAAGTCGTTATGACGTAGAATGTGCATACTTTGTTGATTCCATTTTTGAAATAAAACACATTTTCTAAAAACTCGTGTTTTTTACGAAATCATCTAAATCTTCTAGAAGCTGTGATTTTAAAAAACGGTGGAAGTAAGCTTTTCTTATTTCCGGACAGATGCGCAAACTATAGAAAGTCGTTATGACGTAGAATGTGCATACTTTGTTGATTCCATTTATGAAATAAAACACATTTTCTAAAAACTCCTGTTTTTTAAGAAATCATGTAAACCTTCTAGAACCTGTGATTTTAAAAAACGGGGGAAGTAAGCTTTTCTTATTTCCAAACGCATGCGCAAACTATAGAAAGTCGTTATGACGTAGAATGTGCATACTTTGTTGATTCCATTTATGAAATAAAACACAATTTCTAAAAACTCGTGGTTTTTAACAAATCATGTAAACCTTCTAGAAACTGTGATTTTAAAAAACGGTGGAAGGAAGCTTTTCTTATTTCCGGACGAATGCGCAAACTATAGAAAGTCGTTATGACGTAGAATGTGCATACTTTGTTGATTCCATTTATGAAATAAAACACATTTTTTAAAAACTCGTGTTTTTTAAGAAATCATGTAAACCTTCTATATGCTATGATTTTAAAAACGGGGGAAGTAAGCTTTTCTTATTTCCGGACGCATGCGCAAACTATCGAAAGTCGTTATGACGTAGAATGTGCATATTTTGTTGATTCCATTTATGAAATAAAACACATTTTCTAAAAACTCGTGTTTTTTAAGAAATCATGTAAACCTTCTAGAAGCTGTGATTTTAAAAAATGGGGGAAGTAAGCTTTTCTTATTTCCAAACGCATGCGCAAACTATAAAAAGTCGTTTATGATGTAGAATGTGCACACTTTGTAGATTCCATTTATGAAATAAAACACATTTTCTAAAAACTCGTGTTTTTTACGAAATCATGTAAACCTTCTAGAAGCTGTGATTTTAAAAAACGATGGAAGTAAGCTTTTCTTATTTCCGGACGAATGCGCAAACTATAGAAAGCCATTATGATGTAGAATGTGCATAATTTGTTGATTCCATTTATGAAATAAAACACATTTTCTAAAAACTCGTGGTTTTTAAGAAATCATGTAAACCTTCTAGGAGCTGTGATTTTAAAAAACGGTGGAAGGAAGCTTTTCTTATTTCCGGACGAATGCGCAAACTATAGAAAGTCGTTATGACGTAGAATGTGCATACTTTGTTGATTCCATTTATGAAATAAAACACATTTTCTAAAAACTCGTGTTTTTTAAGAAATCATGTAAACCTTCTAGAAGCTGTGATTTTAAAAAACGGGGGAAGTAAGCTTTTCTTCTTTCCGGACGCATGCACAAACTATAGAAAGTCGTTATGACGTAGAATGTGCATACTTTGTAGATTCCATTTATGAAATAAAACACATTTTATAAAAACTCGTGTTTTTTACGAAATCATGTAAACCTTCTAGAAGCTGTGATTTTAAAAAACAATGGAAGTAAGCTTTTCTTATTTCCGGACGAATGCGCAAACTATAGAAAGTCGTTATGATGTAGAATGTGCATACTTTGTTGATTCCATTTATGAAATAAAACACATTTTCTAAAAAGTCGTGGTTTTTAAGAAATCATGTAAACCTTCTAGAAGCTGTGATTTTAAAAAACGGTGGAAGTAAGCTTTTCTTATTTCCGGACGCATGCACAAACTATAGAAAGTCGTTATGACGTAGAATGTGCATACTTTGTTGATTCCATTTATGAAATAAAACACATTTTCTAAAAACTCGTGTTTTTTAAGAAATCTTGTAAACCTTCTAGAAGATGTGATTTTAAAAAACGGGGGAAGTAAGCTTTTATTATTTCCGGACGCATGCGCAAACTATAGAGAGTCGTTATGACGTAGAATGTGCATACTTTGTTGATTCCATTTATTAAATAAAACACATTTTCTAAAAACTCGTGTTTTTTACGAAATCATGTAAACCTTCTAGAAGCTATGATTTTAAAAAACGGGGGAAGTAAGCTTTTCTTATTTCCGGACGAATGCGAAAACTATAGAAAGTTGTTATGACGTAGAATGTCCATACTTTGTTGATTCCATTGATGAAATAAAACACATTTTCTAAAAACTCGTGGTTTTTAAGAAATCATGTAAACCTTCTAGAAGTTGTGATTTTAAAAAACGGTGGAAGTAAGCTTTTCTTATTTCCAGACGAATGCGTAAACTATAGAAAGTCGTTATGACGTAGAATGTGCATACTTTGTTGATTCCATTTATGAAATAAAACACATTTTCTAAAAAGTCATGTTTTTTACGAAATCATATAAACCTTCTAGAAGCTGTGATTTTACAAAACGGTGGAAGTAAGCTTTTCTTATTTCCGGATGAATGCGCAAACTATAGAAAGTCATTATGACGTAGAATGTGCATACTTTGTTGATTGCATTTATGAAATAAAACACATTTTCTAAAAACTCTTATTTTTTAAGAAATCATGTAAACCTTCTAGAAGATGTGATTTTAAAAAACGGGGGAAGTAAGCTTTTCTTCTTTCCAAATGCAAGCACAAACTATAGAAAGTCGTTATGACATAGAATGTGTATACTTTGTTGATTCCATTTATGAAATAAAACACATTTTCTAAAAACTCGTGTTTTTTAAGAAATCATGTAAACCTTCTAGAAGCTGTGATTTTAGAAAACGAGGAAAGTAAGCTTTTCTTATTTCCAAACGAATGCGCAAACTATAGAAAGTCGTTATGACGTAGTATGTGCATACTTTGTTGATTCCATTTATGAAATAAAACACATTTTCTAGAAACTCGTGTTTTTTAAGAAATCATGTAAACCTTCTAGAATCTGTGATTTTAAAAAACGGGGGAGGTAAGCTTTTCTTATTTCCGGACGCATGGGCAAACTATAGAAAGTCGTTATGACGTAGAATGTGCATACTTTGTTGATTCCATTTATGAAATAAAACACATTTTCTACAAACTCGTGTTTTTTAAGAAATCATGTGAACCTTCTAGAAGCTGTGATTTTAAAAAACGGAGGAAGTAAGCTTTTCTTATTTCCAAACGCATGCACAAACTATAGAAACTCGTTATGACATAGAATGTGCATACTTTGTTGATTCCATTTATGAAATAAAACACATTTTCTAAAAACTCATGTTTTTTAAGAAATCATGTAAACCTTCTAGAAGCTGTGATTTTAAAAAACGGGGGAAGTAAGCTTTTCTTATTTCCCAACGCATGCGCAAACTATAGAAAGTCTTTTATGACGTAGAATGTGCATACTTTGTAGATTCCATTTATGAAATAAAACACATTTTCTAAAAAATCGTGTTTTTTACGAAATCATGTAAACCTTCTAGAAGCTGTGATTTTAAAAAAATGGGGAAGTAAACTTTTCTTATTTCCGGACGAATGCGTGAACTATAGAAAGTCGTTATGACGTAGAATGTGCATACTTTGCTGATTCCATTTATGAAATAAAACACATTTTCTAAAAACTCGTGGTTTTTAAGAAATCATGTAAACCTTCTAGAAGTTGTGATTTTAAAAAATGGTGGAAGTAAGCTTTTCTTATTTCCGGACAAATGCGCGAACTTTAGAAAGTCGTTATGACGTAGAATGTGCATACTTTGTTGATTCCATTTATGAAATAAAACACATTTTCTAAAAACTCATGTTTTTTAAGAAATCATGTAAACCTTCTAGAAGCTATGATTTTAAAAAACGGGGGAAGTAAGCTTTTCTTATTTCCGGACGCATGCGCAAATTATAGAAAGTCATTATGACCTAGAAGGTGCATACTTTTTTGATTCCATTTATGAAATAAAACACATTTTCTAAAAACTCGTGTTTTTTAAGAAATCATGTAAACCTTCTAAAAGCTATGATTTTTAAAAACGAGGGATGTAAGCTTTTCTTATTTCCAAACGCATGTGAAAACTATAGAAAGTCATATATGATGTAGAATGTGCAGACTTTGTAGATTCCATTTATGAAATAAAAGACATTTTCTATAAACTCGTGTTTTTTACGAAATCATCTAAACCTTCTAGAAGCTGTGATTTTAAAAAACAGTGGAAGTAAGATTTTCTTATTTCCGGACGAATGCGCAAACTATAGAAAGTCGTTATGACGTAGAATGTGCATACTTTGTTGATTCCATTTATGAAATAAAACACATTTTCTAAAAACTCGTGTTTTTTACGAAATCATGTAAACCTTCTAGAAACTGTGATTTTACAAAACGATGGAAGTAAGCTTTTCTTATTTCCGGATGAATGCGCAAACTATAGAAAGTCGTTATGACATAGAATGTGCATACTTTGTTGATTCCATTTATGAAATAAAACACATTTTCTAAAAACTCATGTTTTTTAAGAAATCATGTAAACCTTCTAGAAGCTGTGATTTTAAAAAACGGTGGAAGTAAGCTTTTCTTATTTATGGACGCATGCACAAACTATAGAAAGTCGTTATGACATAGAATGTGCATACTTTGTAGATTCCATTTATGAAATAAAACACATTTTCTAAAAACTCGTGTTTTTTAAGAAATCATGTAAAACTTCTAGAAGCTGTGATTTTAAAAAACGGGGGAAGTAAACTTTTCTTATTTCCAAACACATGCGCAAACTATAGAAAGTCGTTATGACGTAGAATGTGCATACTTTGTTGATTCCATTTATGAAATAAAACACATTTTCTAAAAACTCATGTTTTTTAAGAAATCATATAAACTTTCTAGAAGCTGTGATTCTAAAAAACGGTGGAAGTAAGCTTTTCTTATTTCCGGACGCATGCTCAAACTATAGAAAGTCGTTATGACGTAGAATGTGCATACTTTGTTGATACCATTTATGAAATAAAACACATTTTCTAAAAACTCGTGTTTTTTAAGAAATCATGTAAACCTTGTAGAAGTTGTGATTTTAAAAAACGGGGGAAGTAAGCTTTTCTTATTTCGAAACGCATGCGCAAACTATAGAAAGTCGTTATGACGTAGAATGTGCATACTTTGTTGATTCCATTTTTGAAATAAAACACATTTTCTAAAAACTCGTGTTTTTTAAGAAATCACGTAAACCTTCTAGAAGCTGTGATTTTAAAAAACGGGGGAAGTGAGCTTTTCTTATTTCCAAACGCATGTGCAAACTATAGAAAGTCGTTATGACGTAGAAGGTGCATACTTTGTTGATTCCATTTATGAAATAAAACACATTTTCTAAAAACTCGTGTTTTTTAAGAAATCATGTAAACCTTATAAAGCTGTGATTTTAAAAAACGGGGGAAGTAAGCTTTTCTTATTTCCGGACGCATGCGCAAACTATAGAAAGTCCCTATGACATTGAATGTGCATACTTTGTAGATTCCATTTATGAAATAAAACACATTTTCTAAAAACTCGTGTTTTTTACGAAATCATGTAAACCTTCTAGAAGCTGTGATTTTAAAAAACAGTGGAAGTAATCTTTTCTTATTTCCGGACGAATGCGCTGTTGATGTATATGTAACTTCGGAATGTATTTCACATATATGTATATTGTATTCCTATAGAGATGGTATTATTCCTCAAAATGGAAGTGTCGTGATTTATATTGTAAGTGTCGTAACTTATACTTGATTGGTTATTAGACCACCTTGTTTGGGGTCGGCCCTGTATAAGTCATGTGGGTCAAAGGGTTATTAGACCACCCTATTGGGGGTCGGCCATGTGGGTCAAAGGGTTATTAGACCACTCTATTGGGGGTCGGCCCAGTCAGCATTATGTTATGTGGTTAAGTTCGAGCCTACATGAGTTAGGTAAAAAGGCAAGTCAAGTCAAGTATAAATAGAGTGCGGGAGGCACTCTATTTACTCACTCACTTCTCACACATGCACTCAAGGAGGAGTGGCGCACTTATGGAGGAGGAGGATCTACTTCTAGGTTATGGCTATCTCTCTTGGTTGGTTGTATCATTGCTCTATCTATCTCTTAGGAAGTTATTGGGGTTTTTCACCTTTATGGTTTTCCCCAAGTAAATATTTGTATCTCTTGTGTGCTTGCATTATTGTCTCCATGATTGATATGCTGTAGATATGCTGTACATGTTGTTCTCTCAGTTAAGATCCTAGATCAAATTGAAGTAAATTCTGAAAATTTAACATGGTATCATAGCTAGCCTGAAAGAAGGCATGATATGGCATGTATGACACTTGTTGCACTTACGATACTAGGGCTTGATATAGCAAAAACCAATCATCGTAGCACTTTCGCTATAAATCCGTTTTGGCGAATTTTTCGGATCTGAAATTGTTACAGGCCGAAGCTAAGATCTCCAGGTACCTTGTGTCCAAAGGAAAACCTCTAATTCGTTGTACTTTGTGATTTATGATCTGTACAATATAGCGTTTTTGCCTCTTCCAGATCTGAGTAAAAATCAGGTGACCTTGGGAAAAAGGTCATAACTTGGGCTAGGAAGCTCCAAATGAAATTTCGTGAAAAGTGACAGGTAGTAAACAGACTGTACTATCTCAGGAAACTTTTTCAAAGGCCGAAGTTGAACCAGTGACACGTGGCACTCTGTACAATTGCGCTCTCCTGTATTATCACATAAAAAGGTCATGTTGCGACATTTGGCATAACTCTCTCTCAGAGAGTCCAATTGAGGTCAGACCTGTCAAAGATAGAAAGGTAACAGGCAGAGCTATCTCAGGAAACTTTTTCAGAGGCCGAAGTTAAAACAGTGACACGTGGCATGCCGTACACTTTCGCTCTCCTGTTTTATCCCAAAACAGGTCACGTTGCGACATTTGGCATAACTCTCTTTCAGAGAATCCAATTGAGGTCAGACCTGTCGGGATGGAAAGATAACAGGTCAGACTATCTCAGGAAACGTTTTCAGACCCTGTGGATCAAAAATTTCGGAGTTACACCAGAAACAATCAGGTACATATTTCTGTCAAAACAGAATTATTTTTTTGGTACCTTCATTCATGGCTTCCGTAATTTAGGGCTTTGGAGAAAGTTGGAATTTTTGTAATCGGAGACCACGGCTGGACGCTACTCATCAAAATAGAAATTTAGAGACCAAGATCAGAATTTTTGGTTGGGCAGAAGGCCGGGATTGATTAGACCCTAGTTCGAGACTTTGATCAGAAAAGTGGAAAATTAGGGCTTCTGTAAAAATGAGAATTTTTGCAATCTGTGACCACGGCTGGAAGCTCCTCAGAAAAATAGAAGTTTAGAGCTTTGGATCAAACCTTTTGATGAGGCAAAAGAGTGGGCTTCATCAAAACCCAGTTCAGGGTCACGTCCAGTGAATCCGGAAGTTTCAAAGGCAAAATTGAGGAGTGAAACTTTGCAGTTTTCAAATTCTGAATATACCAGTTTGATCAGCTCATCAAGGCGCATATTTCTATCCTTTCGGAAGTTTGAAATTCAAAGTTTGAATTTTTGGGGTTTCTCTGACAAACCCATATCCAGCTCCAAGTCCAGTTCTTGCAAATCAAGTGGATTGGGTTAATCCTAGAAGAAGATGGATTGATCATCTACATGAGTGAAGAAGTTCCTGTTTCAGAGGGAGATGAGGCTAAGGCCTTACATAGGAAGATTACAAGCGATCTCGACAGGTATGACTCATCGAGGTATGTTTCAATATTTTTCCATGATTAAGTTTATGGTATGTTTGTCTTCATGTTATTACGGTTAGTACAATCTTGATTTTAGACTTGTCATATCACCTTAATAAAACTATGAATGCACGATAGAAAATATTCATTGATTAGGGTGTTGACACTTATGATTGTACTAATGCATTATGGTGTTGTGTGAGGTTTATGTTGTCTACTAACATGAAAGGTACACCAAGAAAGACAAATCATGTTCTGATCCAAGAACATATGATCATGATAACATGAGGACAAAGATTCATCCATTTTCATGAATCTCATAGAAGATCCATTTACGAGGTATGTATAACTTGGTTTTGTAATGGTTAACATATGAGACATGCAGGTTACTAGCACAAGTCACTTAAGAGATGTAAGACCCCAACCAGGGTCCTATGTTTATTTTACTACTCTCAAATAAAAATCTGTCTTCTACTGTTTACATTTCGTTTTATATTTACGTTTTCTAATTTCTGCTGTTCCTATTGGCTGTAAAAAACAGTATTTACAGCTTCAAAATATATATATATTTTCCAGTTATTGTTCTAACATAAATCACTGGTTTTCATTCTCAACAACAAACATAATTTACCAATTCTGTTTGTGCAGGGAAGCAGATTATCATTCCAGCATATAACCATTTTTATTTAACTTACAACTGAATTTGACAAGGTAGAAATAATCAACCTACCTGCTGGAAAATACCTGTAGGTAGCTTGCAGATCCCTTTTTTTTGTTGCTGTCCTCGTTGCTGCTTCTCCTTGCTTTTCCCTGCAGCCACAAGCCTTCCCCACAGTTCTGAAACTCAACCAACCGAACCAGTTTTTCCACCCTACCAACTGGCGAGGTCTCGCCGACCACCCAGCTCCAAAGGTACCCCTTTGGACCCCCGAGCCCAAACCGAGTACAAGTCTAAGTTGCTGTATCCCTTTAGAAAAAAAAACAACTCCAAAGAAAATCTCCTCCTTGCAGCTCTCCTCTCCCAATTTCTGCTCTGCTCAACTTCTCCAAAATCCTAAGATAGAAAAGATGATCCCTTTCCTCTTCCTCCTTTCTCCATCTTATGCTGGGTTTTGCCGACTCTTCTTCCCCCCCATTAATGCCTTATCCTCCCATTAATGAAGTCCCAACCCCCTCATTACTACTCCATCAACTCCCTCGAACCATTCCAATGAAATAATCATAATTTAATAAGCAGTCAATTCAATATTCACCTCTCTTTATGAGGTTTACCGACACCAATTACAACAATCATTTTTAACCATTCGTTTCTCATTCAAAGTTTAATAATTTTATTAATAATCACTGTTATATAATTTTTATAGTAAAGTTTGGGGTTGGGGTTGGTTCACCCACCAACCGTAAGAGTTTTAAACTTACACGCTTCACAAATTTAATTTAATTAACAGTAATTGTCAATTGATTAATTACAATTACCTAATCATTTAATTAATGGTTTAATTACAATTACCTAATCATTTAATTAATGGTTTAATTACAATTACCTAATCCTTTAATTAATGGTTTATAATATTTATAATATGTGAATTCCCTCTAATTATAAATTTACTAATTCAATTTATCATTTATGAACAATAATCCTATCAATGTAAATCATAACATTATCAATGTGTAATTAGATTAATTAAATAAAATTAGCTAAGATTTAATCGAATTTACCTGGTTCTATTTTAATTACACCTTAGTTGTAATTAATCTAATTAGCAATCAACCAAGCATTCTAATCACTTGCATTAGTCACTACCTAGGTTAACCTTAGCTTTGTTCATTAATCAACAATAATTAATTATTAATGGGTAATAATTAATCATTAATCAACATTATTAACCCTAATCGACTTTATTAACCTTAATCCATAATAATTAATCATTAATCTACATTGTTAACATTAATCATCATTATTAACCTTAATTGACATTTTTAACATTAATCATCAATATTTAACATTATTATTCAGCAAGATTTCACGAAATTCATAAATATGTAGGCGAGTTATGTAAGCGTAGCTACTGCTTACATACCTCGCGTAAGTACACTAACAGTATTAATTCACACATATCAATCTTAATCATGAAGCTGGTTGTTTACTGATACAAGTTCTAAACGTAGTTTGCAAGGTACAAATCCATTAACCAAAATCCAAGTTACGACAAATTCATACATTACTGATTTACGACACATACTAACCAAGGGTTTTACACACCTACAGTTAGATCTCGCTTTGACCCCTACTTCACGCTACACCTATCTACCTACATCATCACTAACTTCCACATCCTATCCTGTCCTCTGCTGGACTACCCTGGAATGTCAAGTCATGACCGGTTCCAGCTAGAACCCGTAAGCGGAAGTGTCGACTATATCGACCAAGCTTCCCCAGCAGGAAACCACCAGTCATCATCACACACCTTGGGGAGCGCGCCGTAGCATAGCCCTCCCATGACTCTGGGTTTCGGGGATAAACGGTGGGTAAAGCCTCCACCCCCCTAATGGAACAAGGGATTATGTCTACTCGACATAACAACAGCGTAGCACTTGTACTCGGTCTGTCATCGTATAACCGATCTGGGCGGTTGAGTTTCCTGAAACCCTACCCCACCCATGTCATAACATACATCATAATAAACAACATAATAACTATACGAAAGTAAATAATGCATCACTCGCATACCATTTTATCTTTCGAAGTCCGTGTCCCCGAGGCCCTCCCACCTCGTAGGATCCAGCTATCACTTAGCCGTTTCAACCTGTAAGTCAGTCCTCGACATACAATATAGAATATCGTGCATAAATCCTCGATATGTACACACATATATTTCATCATAACATAACAACAATAAACTCATTCATTCGCCATGCACCTGGCATAACATTCATTATTTCATCATATGACTGTAATGGTATCCACGTACCCATCATTCAGTAAATTCCATATATTTGACATAATTAACACATGATACATCTCTAAACATGACTATCGATCATAATACTATCATCATACACACACATATATATATCGGCAAAATAATAGAACCATATGTCCACAGTGTCGTCAACCGACGAGGTCTCACAGTCAAACAAATACAACATATAATAGTAGTTCAGGTAGAAATGTCAAAACTCCCCAATTTTGACCACGTCGCTTTTCATCCCTGCCCAAAAGAAGAGTTGCTTCATGTCTGCATACATCTTCTTTACACCCGGGTGTGCACAATACACTGCTCTATGGGCTTCCTTAAGGATAGTCTCTCTAATATTTCCCTCCTCAGGAATATACATCCTCCCTTGATACCGTAACAGACCATCGGCTTCCAACTCATAGCCCTCGAACTTTGGTCCCACCGGTTTCCCATTCTGGAGTGCTGCTGTGACCTTTAGGTACCAACTATCCCCAAGTAGCTGCCCTAAAATTCTTTCCCTCAAATCTACCTTCAAAGGTATAAGAGAGAAAAGTCTTGGTTTTCTGCTTAAGGCATCTGCTACCACATTCTCCTTCCCTTTGATGTAGGAAATCCCAAAATCATACTCGCTCATGAACTCACTCCATCGCCTTTGCCTAGCATTTAGGTCTCTCTGAGTGAAGATATACCTTAAGCTTTGGTGATCAGACTTGAGTTCAAAGCTTCGTCCAACAAGGTAATGTCTCCAAAGCTTTAAAGCTAACATCACTGCAGCTAACTCTAGGTCATGAGTAGGGTAATTCTCTTCATGTGTTTTTAGCTTTCTCGACGCATAAGCTATTACCCCACCTTCTTGCATCAACACTGCACCCAAACCTTGTCTTGAAGCATCGGTGCAAACTGTGAATTCCTTCTCCATATCTGGAACCCGTAGAATTGGTGCACTCGTCAATAGTCTCTTCAGCTCGGCGAATGCAGCATCACATTCATCTGTCCATTCATACCTAGTGCCCTTACGCTGTAGGGTAGTTATGGGTTTCGCGATTTTTGAGAAACCCTCAACAAACCTTCTATAATACCCGGCTAACCCCATGAAGCACCTTACTTCATGCGCATTCCTTGGCACGGGCCAATCCATTATGGCCTTTACCTTCTCAGGGTCCACAGAAATTCCCTCACCGGAAATTATATGCCCTAGGTAATGGATCTCCTTCTGATAGAACGAACATTTGGACAACTTACCATACAACTGATGCTCCCTTAAGCATGACAACACTATTCGCAAGTGTTCCTCGTGCTCCTGTTCATTCTTGGAGTAGATGAGGATGTCATCCAAGAAGACTTGCACAAACTGATCTAAGTATTTTCGGAACACGCTATTCATGAGACTCATGAATACGGCTGGGGCATTGGTCAAACCGAAGGGTACCACCACAAACTCATAGTGCCCGAACCTTGTTTGAAAAGCAGTCTTAGGTATATCACCTTCCTTAATCCGTAGCTGGTGGTAACCTGATCGTAAGTCGATCTTTGAGAAGACTGTCGCCCCTTTCATTTGATCAAAGAGATCATCAATTCGAGGTATCGGGTACCTATTCTTCACGGTGGCTCTATTCAAATCTCGGTAATCAATGCAAAGACGCAAGGAACCATCCTTCTTCTTCACAAAGATTACTGGCGCACCCCACGGTGAAATACTTGGTTTAATGAACCCTAGATCTAGCAGTTCCTTCAACTGCATTTGCAACTCACAAAGTTCTGGGGCCGTCATCCTGTAAGGTGTCTTCGATGTTGGCTCTGAACCGGGTTTTACCTCAATGGTAAAATCAAGTTCCCTTTTAGGAGGTAACCCAGGTAATTCCTTTGGGAATACATCACTGAACTCAGCTAACACTGGATAGTCATCAAAGGAGGGTCCCTTCTTACTGTTTACCGCTTCAACAATGTACAACTGGCATTCTTGTCGCATACATCGCTTTACATTCATCGTTGATATGAAACGTAGGGACACCTTCCGTTTGATACCCTGGATCTTGATGGCCTCTCCGTTGTCATTAATGCAAAGAACTTTCTTCCCATAACAGTCCAAGAAAGCTCGATGTTCCTCAAGCCAATTCATACCTATGATGAGATCATAAGTTCCGAGGGTGGTGACGTACACTTTGACTTGTGTAACACACACCCCAAGATCCACTACACACTTATCGACACTAGGTCCTACTGCTTGCTTTACCCCTGAAGCCATTTCGACTAAGCTGAAATCATCATGCTCGTAGGCTGCCAACCCACATTTGTCTAATGCATATGGAGAAATGAAACTATCAGTAGCACCAGGATCAAACAATATTCTAAGCTTGACATTATTGACCGTACCTGATGACTTGACCACAGTGGATTGGTGCTCTGCTTGATGGTTGTTTACTGTAGCCGAAATCTGATGCCTACTACCCCCACTCCCCATTGGAGCTTTTCCCTCTCGCTGCACTGTACCGGATCGTAATTCGGGACAGTCACGCTGGTAATGTGGACCTCCACATCCCCAACAAGCAACCTGTAATGGAGCGGGCGAGATAACCTGCTCAGACCTCTGAGAGGGGTTCCTCCCCCTAGGACCCCTTCCTCTACCGGCTGTTCCTCTGAAATTCCTCGCACCCTGGTGAGTCCCGGTGGCCGACTGGGGCACCGCCCTAGTTGCCACTGATCTGTCTATCGCTGCGACTCTTGGTGTGCTCCTGTTCCCGTAGGGAGGTGGCCTCGCATATCCTCCCCGAGGATAGCTTCGAGGGGCCTTCCCCACAAACCCTGACTGCTGAGAGTTGTAGGACTTGATGGGCTTTGCACCCAACATCTCCTCAGTGTAACGAGCACAATCTACTGCTTCGGCGACCGAAGTCGGTTTCCACATCCGTACCTGAGCCCTGATCTTGGCATTGAGCCCATACATGAAGCGCTCAACTTGGCGTTCGTCATTGTCCAAGTATGGGACATACTTCACTAACTCCATGAACCTCTCTTCCTACTCCTCCACAGATAGATGCCTTTGTACCAAGGCATGAAGAGCCCCTGCTTGTTCTTCCTGGTAGGATGCGGGTAGGTACTTCCCCTTGAATTTTTCCACAAACAGTTCCCATGGAACCGTGTCCGGTGAAAGGTGTAGCTGCCTTTCTTGGTTTCCCCACCAGTTCAAAGCAGGCCCCTTTAGCTGAAATATGGCCAGCTTGGACTTGGACGTGGAGGTGTACTCCTGCAAGGTCAAGCACCTGGTCATCTCTTCCAACCATGTCTCTGCTCGTATCCCTGATCGACCCCCTGAAAATTCTGGAAGCCTTATCTTCTGAAGCTCCCTTTTGATATCCTGATGCGGAGTTCTTGGTACCGTATTCGCTTCTACCACAGGAACTTCCTCCCTTAGTGGAGGGGCCTCCACCTCTACCTCTGAGGCAACACTACCTCTCTGTGCTAGTCCCCTGAGTGTTTCGTTTATATCTTCCAGCGAGCGCAGTATAAGAATGGTCTCTGGCGATGGTGCCGGCACATTCGGCTCAGGTAATGCCGTCGTTTGACCTCGCCCCCGACCTGCTCGCGTTCTTACCATGTTTTATTCCTACTCATGGAAGAATAGGATAATTAGCACACAATGACATCATGATTAATTTACTATCAAACTCAACAATTAATTATAAAGTGCGTCATGACTAATTTTACGAGCGTTTCACTCTAAGAGCTATAGTTCAGGATGTTTCGATCAGGCCATCTTGAGGCCACCCGGTACTAGACATACTGCAATAGTTCTACGTAGGTTTAGGTATTGGATTCCACACAATCCTCATCAGGTCGCCATCAATTCTTCAAGATATTCAATTAGGGTTTATTGCCTTGTTCTCGTTAATAATTAAAATTTAATAATAGCGTAACCTAAGTTTTAAGTCTAGAGTCGTGTTTATCAAACAATCTAGTCACAGGCTAGAATCAGTGTCCTATCGATCAGTTCGTCATGCTGGTCAACATGGTGTCTTGTTTTAGAAATTCAGGGTCCGTCTTGCCCTTTCGACATTACGTCAAAGTCTCGACAAGGGTTATATTTAAGAAAACTAATTAATGTTAATTTAGTTTATGACCTATACTTACGCGTTTCATTACAAAATTTAATACAAAATTAATTGATATTAATTTATTTAATAAAACTAATGTTCAATTTAATATCAATTAATAATTCTTAAATTACATTAACCTTGTAACCTTAACAAGATTAATCCTCTAAATTAGATTCTCAACACTTAATATTAATTAATCTTAATTAAGATTAAGTTAATAAAATTAATTAACATTAATAACATAGATTTTTTTTTTCATTAAATAATAACAATCAAACAATTAATTTTAATTAATTAACTTGAATTAAACTTTAAATTTGAATTTTATTATATATATATAAATTAATTTATAACATATTTAAAATTTCTGAATATAAATCAAACTTGTTGTATTTATATATATCATTCACATTAATTTTTAACTAACCCTTTGTATTTAACAATTTAATTTATTTGATAAATTAAATAATACCAAATTTATTAAATAATAAGTGAAATAAAATAAATAATAATAATAAAAAAATCTAACCTATACCAACCCTAAACCCTAATGGGGCGCTCGACCTAGCATGTGGGCCACGCGGCTTGCATGCAATTAAAACTATTAAGAAAACATTCACTCAACCCTCAAAAGGGCACATCCTTCCTGCTCGGCCTCATTTCCCTTAAGGATTTTTTGGCGAGCTCGACTCTGCAAGGGTGCTCGGAAGGAGCTATGGAATCCATGAGCCCAGAGCGAGCTCTTCTCAGCAACGGAGGAGCCCTGCCACTCCATCATGACCAGAGTTTTGTAAACGCCACCCACCGATTAAGGTATATCTAAACCTTTTGCATAATATCAGTTTCTGGAAATTTTTAGAAAAAACTCAAGGCTTGCAGAGGGCGTCCAGCTCCTCTTCTACTGCACAGGCCCGCTGGGTTCTCCCCCACGCAGGTCGTGGCTCTCTCTCTGTGTGAAGGGACCTGCGGCTTCTCCTCTCTGCGATGCGGTGGCTTTTCCCTCGCGCGCTCAGGCCGACGGGATCTCTCTTGCTCTCATGCGCAGGAAGCCAATGGGCTCTTCCTCGCTTACCCCAAACGCTTGCATGAATAGCTAGTTATTTAATGAAATATTGATGCTTCCTTTCGATTTGCGAGGGTTTAACTTGCTCGGTTAAGAGGGATTTACCAGCTGTTCTCGAAAATTGATTTTACGTATCAATGAGGGTTTTTTTGTTTGTTTGTTTGGTGGTTTTGTTTCCTTCCTGCACGCCCAGGCTGCGCTCAGGCCGCTAGGGCGCCGAGCTGCACGCCTAGGGCTGCGCCCGGGGCTGCGCCCTGCGTGGGCTGCGCCCGTGGCTGCGGCCTGGGGGCTGCGCCATGCGTGGGCTGCGCCCGGGCTGCGGCCTGTGGGCTGCGGCCTGCGTGGGCTGCGCCCGTGGGTTGCATGCCGCGAAACCCCCAAAAAAAAATTTGTTTCTTTTTTTTTGTTTTCGTGTTTGTGTTGTTTGTGCTTTTGGTTTTTTTTTTTTTTATACTTTTTATTTTTAAACAAGTTATGAAACATAAGATATCAATCAACGTCCAAATATTTTGATTGTCCCATGTGGCAAAGCATCTTCTGGACACATTTGATGGACACGCGGAACAAAATGCCAACGCGGAATATAGCGTGTGGAAATGATTCCTTCGTTAAACTCAGCCCTTTGACAACTAGCGACAAAACACGCTGCATTATTACTGTCACGGAATATTACATTTTTATTTGAATATTACATTTTTTTTTTGTGTTTATATATAATTTGTTTTATTTTATTTTATTTATATATAAATTTTGTCTCATATATATATAAATTTTTTGTCATTCGTATATACATATATATTTTTTTTATACATTGTTTATAATCTCAAAATAAATATATAAAAAAACAATTTCTCCTTTGTTTCTTTTGTTCGTTAATTAAGTTTAGGTTTAAATTAAATAATGAATAAGTGATAATAACAATAGTATTTCACATATACAAATCTTTGTTTATATATAATCTCCGTTTATGTATATATGTACATAGAATTTCTGGTGTTTTTTTTTTTTTGTATGTTTGTGTAAATAATTATAAATACCAATTTCCTAACTCTCTCCCTTGTTTTATGCAGGTTTAAGGCTTCTGTAACAAGCTTTTTACAATTTCTGTAATGAGCCCTCTGGTTCCAGACTTGGAACCATGGCTCTGATACCATATGTAAGACCCCAACCAGGGTCCTATGTTTATTTTACTACTCTCAAATAAAAATCTGTCTTCTACTGTTTACATTTCGTTTTATATTTACGTTTTCTAATTTCTGCTGTTCCTATTGGCTGTAAAAAACAGTATTTACAGCTTCAAAATATATATATATTTTCCAGTTATTGTTCTAACATAAATCACTGGTTTTCATTCTCAACAACAAACATAATTTACCAATTCTGTTTGTGCAGGGAAGCAGATTATCATTCCAGCATATAACCATTTTTATTTAACTTACAACTGAATTTGACAAGGTAGAAATAATCAACCTACCTGCTGGAAAATACCTGTAGGTAGCTTGCAGATCCCTTTTTTTTGTTGCTGTCCTCGTTGCTGCTTCTCCTTGCTTTTCCCTGCAGCCACAAGCCTTCCCCACAGTTCTGAAACTCAACCAACCGAACCAGTTTTGCCACCCTACCAACTGGCGAGGTCTCGCCGACCACCCAGCTCCAAAGGTACCCCTTTGGACCCCCGAGCCCAAACCGAGTACAAGTCTAAGTTGTTGTATCCCTTTAGAAAAAAAAACAACTCCAAAGAAAATCTCCTCCTTGCAGCTCTCCTCTCCCAATTTCTGCTCTGCTCAACTTCTCCAAAATCCTAAGATAGAAAAGATGATCCCTTTCCTCTTCCTCCTTTCTCCATCTTATGCTGGGTTTTGCCGACTCTTCTTCCCCCCCATTAATGCCTTATCCTCCCATTAATGAAGTCCCAACCCCCTCATTACTACTCCATCAACTCCCTCGAACCATTCCAATGAAATAATCATAATTTAATAAGCAGTCAATTCAATATTCACCTCTCTTTATGAGGTTTACCGACACCAATTACAACAATCATTTTTAACCATTCGTTTCTCATTCAAAGTTTAATAATTTTATTAATAATCACTGTTATATAATTTTTATAGTAAAGTTTGGGGTTGGGGTTGGTTCACCCACCAACCGTAAGAGTTTTAAACTTACACGCTTCACAAATTTAATTTAATTAACAGTAATTGTCAATTGATTAATTACAATTACCTAATCATTTAATTAATGGTTTAATTACAATTACCTAATCATTTAATTAATGGTTTAATTACAATTACCTAATCCTTTAATTAATGGTTTATAATATTTATAATATGTGAATTCCCTCTAATTATAAATTTACTAATTCAATTTATCATTTATGAACAATAATCCTATCAATGTAAATCATAACATTATCAATGTGTAATTAGATTAATTAAATAAAATTAGCTAATATTTAATCGAATTTACTTGGTTCTATTTTAATTACACCTTAGTTGTAATTAATCTAATTAGCAATCAACCAAGCATTCTAATCACTTGCATTAGTCACTACCTAGGTTAACCTTAGCTTTGTTCATTAATCAACAATAATTAATTATTAATGGGTAATAATTAATCATTAATCAACATTATTAACCCTAATCGACTTTATTAACCTTAATCCATAATAATTAATCGTTAATCTACATTGTTAACATTAATCATCATTATTAACCTTAATTGACATTTTTAACATTAATCATCAATATTTAACATTATTATTCAGCAAGATTTCACGAAATTCATAAATATGTAGGCGAGTTATGTAAGCGTAGCTACTGCTTACATACCTCGCGTAAGTACACTAACAGTATTAATTCACACATATCAATCTTAATCATGAAGCTGGTTGTTTACTGATACAAGTTCTAAACGTAGTTTGCAAGGTACAAATCCATTAACCAAAATCCAAGTTACGACAAATTCATACATTACTGATTTACGACACATACTAACCAAGGGTTTTACACACCTACAGTTAGATCTCGCTTTGACCCCTACTTCACGCTACACCTATCTACCTACATCATCACTAACTTCCACATACTATCCTGTCCTCTGCTGGACTACCCTGGAATGTCAAGTCATGACCGGTTCCAGCTAGAACCCGTAAGCGGAAGTGTCGACTATATCGACCAAGCTTCCCCAGCAGGAAACCACCAGTCATCATCACACACCTTGGGGAGCGCGCCATAGCACAGCCCTCCCATGACTTTGGGTTTCGGGGATAAACGGTGGGTAAAGCCTCCACCCCCCTAATGGAACAAGGGATTATGTCTACTCGACATAACAATAGCGTAGCACTTGTACTCGGTCTGTCATCGTATAACCGATCTGGGCGGTTGAGTTTCCTGAAACCCTACCCCACCCATGTCATAACATACATCATAATAAACAGCATAATAACTATATGAAAGTAAATAATGCATCACTCGCATACCATTTTATCTTTCGAAGTCCGTGTCCCCGAGGCCCTCCCACCTCGTAGGATCCAGCTATCACTTAGCCGTTTCAACCTGTAAGTCAGTCCTCGACATACAATATAGAATATCGTGCATAAATCCTCGATATGTACACACATATATTTCATCATAACATAACAACAATAAACTCATTCATTCGCCATGCACCTGGCATAACATTCATTATTTCATCATATGACTGTAATGGTATCCACGTACCCATCATTCAGTAAATTCCATATATTTGACATAATTAACACATGATACATCTCTAAACATGACTATCGATCATAATACTATCATCATACACACACATATATATATCGGCAAAATAATAGAACCATATGTCCACAGTGTCGTCAACCGACGAGGTCTCACAGTCAAACAAATACAACATATAATAGTAGTTCAGGTAGAAATGTCAAAACGGGGTGTTACAAGAGAACCAAAAGACATTATGCGGGTATGTTAGACATAAACTAGTTAGCATGCTAATCCAGGTATGTTTTTCCTATATCAAGCTAGAATCCTACCTTGGTTTAGGATCTTATACTGTTGTGTTGTTGATAATGATTATTCATGAAGTCATAGGTTTGAATAATCATGGTTGTATGCATATTATATCTCTTATCTTGATTGATGATTCAACTAACCTGAAGAGTCATAGGTTTGAGTAATTACAGGTTTAGACATGTTATGTTTCTTATGATTTGACTAACCTTAAGAATTCTACATAAACCTTGAATGCTAATGCTTATTATTTTCTGTTTGAAATGATCATGACTATACATGCTTGAGATTATTGTGTTTTAATAGTATACTGATGAATGTATGATTTTATATGAGATCACAAGGATAACACATTCATGATACTAATAAGCATGCATAGGGACCAAGGATGAATATGAGTTCAAGAACAGGTAATTCAGGAAGCAAAGATCGAGAGGGAGCACACTCCAGTTGCTGCTGCAAGAAAGCAAAGGAGCACACTCCAGTTGCTCCTGCAAGAAAGCAAAGGAGCACACTCCAGTTGTTCCTACAAGAAATCAAAGGAGCACACTTCAGTAGTTTCTGCAAGGATGCAGAAATTCAGAGGGAGTTGACCATCTTTCTACATTCCACAACAGAAAGGTGTAGAAGAAGCTACTTCAGATTAGGACTCCAACAGCTCCTGCAAGGAAGCAAAGACTCAGAGGGAGTCCACCCAACGAACAAAGAAAGATAAGTATTTTAATCATCATTTCTTGCATATTTGTTTGTTTAAATAATACTGTTCAATAATGTATATACTGATGTTCCTAGAATTAGGTTGTGTATTATGCATATTAGAATAGGTGCATTGATGAACAGTATACTACTAATATACATGGGTAAGTGGCCTATGGCACTGTACAACATTCCATTGCTACTTATCTAGAATGAAACCTCTTTGCTGACATGTTGGGAGTTGTGCACACTCTTAACAATGTTCTGGTAGAGATTGGAAGGCATCTAGAAAGTTACGGAATATGGATAAATTTTGTATTGAAGCATTGGCTAAGATAATTGCATGACTGTATGACATATTTCTTTATGTGTAAGAATTTGTTCTGAAAAATATGAGATGTTTCTAATCATGCAATTTAACCTGTTTTGTAGGAAAGACCGCATATCTTCACCTACAAAAGGACTAAAACATTTGTTCCAGCAACAAAGATATTTATTGAAGATATTGAAGTTCCCAGGATCTGGGATGAAGAAATAGAATGCCATGATCCGTCGATCATGAAGAATGATGTTTGGGATGTAGTCCCAAAACGTGAAGGGAAGTTTGTTATGACTTCCAAATGGAACTATCAGATCAAGCACATTGCAGATGGCAGCATTAAGAAATATAAAAGTGATGAAATAGAAGATGCACCAGATGGATTTCAAGACAGCATGGTGTAGTCATATATGTGTGCAGAACTTGGTATGGTAGGATAGACAACTTTCTATCCAGTTTGGGCTTTACCAAGAGTAAAGCGGATTCCAACCTTTACTACAAGGTTGAGGAAGGCAATCCAGTGATACTACTTTTGTATGCAGATAACCTGTTTGTTACAGATGAAGATAGATTGATTGCCGACATGCAGTGGAAGATTACTGCCAAGTTCGACATGAAGAACTTGGGGATGATGCACTATTTATTTTTTGGCATGGAGGTGTGGCAGAGTGATGGAATCTTCCTTGGTCAAGGGAAGTACACAGTAGATATCTTGAAGAAATTTGGGATGATGGATTGCAAGGCCATGGCCACATCTATGGCATCGAATCTGAAGCTTCTATGTGATGCTTCATCTGATCCAGTTGATGTCACGATGTATCGTCAGATGATTGGGTCCTCTATGTACCTGACGAACACGAGACCAGATATTTGCTTTGCGATGAACACATTGAGCTAGTTCCTGACGGATCCGAGGAGTGTTCACCTGGTTGCTGTAAAGCATGTTCTGAGGTACCTGAAGGGTACAGTGGATTATGGGCTCAAGTATGAAGCAAATAAAAAGTTTAACCCGCAGGGTTATGTTGATTCAGATTGGGCTGGCAGTGCTGCAGATAGGAAGAGCACATCTGGGTGCTGCTTCAGTATGGGATCATGTGTGATCTCATGGTTTAGCAGGAAGCAGTCCTGCGTGGCACTGAGTATAGCTGAGGTAGAGTATGTTGCAGCCTGTTCAGCTAGTTGTGAGGCAGTATGGCTATGGAAGCTACTGTCTGAGTTATTTGATCTCCCGTTGGAAGCTACTGGTATCTTCTGTGATAACCAGAGCTGTGTGAAGCTATTCAAGAACCCAGTATTTCATGACAGGTCGAAACACATAGAGATCAAATATCACTATATCAGGGATATGGTGCAGAGAGGAGCTGTGAAGCTTCTATATGTTGCAACAGATGAGCAGATTGCAGATGTGTTGACGAAGCCACTAGCCAAGGTGAAGTTCGAGTACTTCAGAGAGAGGCTTGGTATTCTTTAGATCGAGGACACTTCGAGGAAGAAGTGATGGACACATTTGCTGAAGCCATTCCAAGCATGTTGGAAGGAGGATCCTTCACATGACTATGGATGTAAGCGCTGGATAATGGGAATCAGGATGATGTTCTGGTTTCTGCTTGGATATGATCAGTTGGATCATGTATGTATGTATGCATCATGTTGGATGCTGGATATGATCAGTTGGATCGTGTATGTATGTATGCATCATGTTGTATGCTGGATATGATCACTTGGATCATTTATGTATGTATGCATCATGTTGGATGCTGGATATGATCAGTTGGATCATGTGTATGTATTTTGTATATGCATCATGTTGGATTCTTGGACCATGTATCTGTACATGTATCAGGTGGATACATTGTATGATCAGGTGGATCATGTATGGTGATATGTATCATGTATCAGGTGGATACATTGTATGATCAGGAGGATCATGTATGATGATATGTATCAGGTAGATACTTGGTATGCATCAGGTGGATGCATTGATGATCAGGTGGATCATGCAGCAGGATGTTGCAGTGATGATTAGGATGATCATAGATGACGAGCTTCAGGATGTTGCTCCAGATGACATGCAGCAGGATGTTGCAGTGATGATCAGGATGATCATAGATGACGAGCTTCAGGATGTTGCTCCAGATGACATGCAGCAGGACGTTGCAGTGATGATGATCAGGATGATCATGGATACATCAGGATGATGTATGGTGAGTATCAGGTTGATACTCTGTGGCCGTGGATCAGGTTGTGCAGATGAGCATGTAATCCGGTGCCCTGGGAGATTTGCAGATGGTCTTTCGAGGTTTTGCCTATGGCATGTAATTCGGTGCCCTGGGACATCTGGAAAATGCTCTTTCGAGGTTTTGCTCTGGGAGGACATGTAATTCGGTGCCCTGGGAGATCTGCAGATAGTCTTTCGAGGTTTTGCCTATGGCATGTAATTTGGTTCCCTGGGATATCTGGCAGATGCTCTTTCAAGGTTTTGTCCTATGGCATGTAATTCGTTTCCCTGGGAGATCCGATAGGTTGGGCTGTGTGCCCGTAATCAGTCCTGGGATGCTCTTGCGAGGTTTTGCCATGACCACATGTAATTCGTTGCCCTGGGAGATCCTATAGTTAGAGCTGTGTGCTTGTAACAGCCTGGGATGCTCTTGCGAGGTTTTGTGGTGAAGTCACATGTAATTCGGTGCCCTGGGAGATCCTATAGGTAGAGCTGTGTGCTTATAACAGCCTGGGATGCTCTTTCGAGGTTTTGTGACGCACGTAATAAGTCCTGAGGATTCCACAGTATGGCCAGTGATGATGAAGACCTGCAGGTGGTGGGCCTACATCCAGTATGAAAAAGGACTGGCTCTGTAGAACTTCCTATGACGAGTAGAGTCAGAGACTGATTGAGATAGCAGCAGCAGTGACGATGATGATGACTCGATGACGATTATCCAGTGACGATGATCCAGAGAAGATGACTTGTGCTAGAAGAACTGTGCTGAGAAATAACTTCCTAGTTAAGAGGGAGTGTTGATGTATATGTAACTTCGGAATGTATTTCACATATATGTATATTGTATTCCTATAGAGATGGTATTATTCCTCTATATGGAAGTGTCGTCATTTATATTGTAAGTTTCGTAACTTATACTTGATGGGTTATTAGACCACCTTGTTTGGGGTCGGCCCTGTATAAGTCATGTGGGTCAAAGGGTTATTAGACCACCCTATTGGGGGTTGGCCATGTGGGTCAAAGGGTTATTAGACCACCCTATTAGGGGTCGGCCCAGTTAGCATTATGTTATGTGGTTAAGTTCGAGCCTACATGAGTTAGGTAAAAAGGCAAGTCAAGTCAAGTATAAATAGAGTGTGGGAGGCACTCTATTTACACACTCACTTCTCACACATGCACTCAAGGAGGAGTGGCGCACTTATGGAGGAGGAGGATCTACTACTAGGTTATGGCTATCTCTCTTCGTTGGTTGTATCATTGCTCTATCTATCTCTGAGGAAGTTATTGGGGTTTTTCACCTTTATGGTTTTCTGGACGCATGCGCAAACTATAGAAAGTCGTTATGACATAGAATGTGCATACTTTGTTGATTCCATTTATGAAATAAAACACATTTTCTAAAAACTCGTGTTTTTTAAGAAATCATGTAAACCTTCTAGAAGCTGTGATTTTAAAAAACGGGGGAAGTAAGCTTTTCTTATTTCCAAACGCATCCGCAAACTATAGAAAGTCGTTATGACGTAGAATGTGCATACTTTGTTGATTCCATTTATGAAATAAAACACATTTTCTAAAAACTCATGTTTTTTAAGAAATCATCTAAACCTTCTAGAAGCTGTGATTTTAAAAAACGGTGGAAGTAAGCTTTTCTTATTTCCGGATGCATGCGCAAACTATAGAAAGTCGTTATGACATAGAATGTGCATACTTTGTTGATTCCATTTATAAAATAAAGCACATTTTCTAAAAACTCGTGTTTTTTAAGAAATCATGTAAACCTTGTAGAAGCTGTGATTTTAAAAAACGGGGGAAGTAAGCTTTTCTTATTTCCAAACGCATGCGCAAACTATAGAAAGTCGTTATGACGTAGAATGTGCATACTTTGTTGATTCCATTTATGAAATAAAACACATTTTCTAAAAACTCGTGTTTTTTAAGAAATCACGTAAACCTTCTAGAAGCTGTGATTTTAAAAAACGGGGGAAGTAAGCCTTTCTTATTTCCAAACGCATGCGCAAACTATAGAAAGTCGTTATGACGTAGAATGTGCATACTTTGTTGATTCCATTTATGAAATAAAACACATTTTCTAAAAACTTGTGTTTTTTAGGAAATCATGTAAACCTTCTAGAAGGTGTGATTTTACAAAACGGTGGAAGTAAGCTTTTCTTATTTCCGGACGAATGAGCAAACTATAGAAAGTCGTTATGAAGTAGAATGTGCATACTTTGTAGATTCCCTTTTTGAAATAAAACACATTTTCTAAAAACTCGTGTTTTTAAAAAAATCATGTAAACCTTCTAGAAGCTGTGATTTTAAAAAACGGGGGGAAGTAAGCTTTTCTTATTTCCAAACGCATGCGCAAAGTATAGAAAGTCATTATGACGTAGAATGTGCATAGTTTTTTGATTCCATTTATGAAATAAAACACATTTTCTAAAAACTCGTGTTTTTTAAGAATTCATGTAAACCTTCTAGAAGCTGTGATTTTAAAAAACGGTAGAAGTAAGCTTTTCTTATTTCCGGGCGCATGCGCAAACTATAAAAAGTCGTTATGACGTAGAATGTGCATAGTTTGTTGATTCCATTTATGAAATAAAACACATTTTCTAAAAACTCGTGTTTTTTAAGAAATCATGTAAACCTTCTAGAAGCTGTGATTTTAAAAAACGGTGGAAGTAAGCTTTTCTTATTTCCGGGCGCATGCGCAAACTATAGAAAGTTGTTATGACGTAGAATGTGCATACTTTGTTGATTCCATTTATGAAATAAAACACATTTTCTAAAAACTCATGTTTTTTAAGATATCATGTAAACCTTCTAGAAGCTGTGATTTTAAAAAACGGGGGAAGTAAGCTTTTCTTATTTCCAAACGAATGCGCAAACTATAGAAAATCATTATGACGTGGAATGTGCATACTTTGTTGATTCCATTTATGGAATAAAACACATTTTCCAAAAACTCGTGTTTTTTAAGAAATCATGTAAACCTTCTAGAAGCTGTGATTTTAAAAAACGGTGGAAGTAAGCTTTTCTTATTTCCGGACGCATTCACAAAGTATAGAAAGTCGTTATGACGTAGAATGTGCATAGTTTATAGATTCCATTGATGAAATAAAACACATTTTCTAAAAACTCGTGTTTTTTACGAAATCATGTAAACCTTCTAGAAGCTATGATTTTAAAAAACGGGGGAAGTAAGCTTTTCTTATTTCCAAATGCATGCGCAAACTATAGAAAGTCGTTATGACGTAGAATCTGCATACTTTGTAGATAACATTTATGAAATAAATCACATTTTCTAAAAACTCATGTTTTTTAAGAAATCATGTAAACCTTCTAGAAGCTGTGATTTTAAAAAACGGGGGAAGTAAGCTTTTCTTATTTCCAAACGCATGCGCAAACTATAGAAAGTCGTTATGACGTAGAATGTGCATACTTTGTTGATTCCATTTATGAAATAAAACACATTTTCTAAAAACTCTTGTTTTTTAAGAAATCATGTAAACCTTCTAGAAGCTGTGATTTTAAAAAATGGGGGAAGTAAGCTTTTCTTATTTCCGAAGGCATGCGCAAACTATAGAAAGTCATTATGACGTAGAATGTGCATACTTTGTAGATTCCATTTATGAAATAAAACACATTTTCTAAAAACTCGTGTTTTTTACGAAATCATGTAAACCTTCTAGAAGCTGTGATTTTAAAAAACGGGGGAAGTAAGCTTTTCTTATTTCCAAACGCATGCAGAAACTATAGAAAGTCGTTATGACGTAGAATGTGCATACTTTGTTGATTCCATTTATGAAATAAAACACATTTTCTAAAAACTCGTGTTTTTTAAGAAATCATGTAAACCTTCTAGAAGCTGTGATTTTAAAAAACGGGGGAAGTAAGCTTTTCTTATTTCCAAACGCATGCGCAAACTATAGAAAGTCGTTATGACGTAGAATGTGCATACTTTGTTGATTCCATTTATGAAATAAAACACATTTTCTAAAAGCTCGTGTTTTTTAAGAAATCATGTAAACCTTCTAGAAGCTGTGATTTTAAAAAACGGTGGAAGTAAGCTTTTCTTATTTCCGGACGCATGCGCAAACTATAGAAAGTCGTTATGACGTAGAATGTGCATACTTTGTTGATTCCATTTATGAAATAAAACACATTTTCTAAAAACTCGTGTTTTTAAGAAATCATGTAAACCTTGTAGAAGCTGTGATTTTTAAAAACGGGGGAAGTAAGCTTTTCTTATTTACAAACGCATGCGCAAACTATAGAAAGTCGTTATGACGTAGAATGTGCATACTTTGTTGATTCCATTTATGCAATAAAACACATTTTCTAAAAACTTGTGTTTTTTAGAAAATCATGTAAACCTTCTAGAAGCTGTGATTTTACAAAACGGTGGAAGTAAGCTTCTCTTATTTCCGGACGAATGCGCAAACTATAGAAAGTCGTTATGAAGTAGAATGTGCATACTTTGTAGATTCCATTTTTGAAATAAAACACATTTTCTAAAAACTCGTGTTTTTTAAAAAATCATGTAAACCTTCTAGAAGCTGTGATTTTAAAAAACGGGGGAAGTAAGCTTTTCTTATTTCCAAACGCATGCGCAAACTATAGAAAGTCGTTATGACGTAGAATGTGCATAGTTTTTTGATTCCATTTATGAAATAAAACACATTTTCTAAAAACTCATGTTTTTTAAGAATTCATGTAAACCTTCTAGAAGCTGTCATTTTAAAAAACGGTGGAAGTAAGCTTTTCTTATTACCAGGCGCATACGCAAACTATAGAAAGTCGTTATGACGTAGAATGTGCATAGTTTGTTGATTCCATTTATGAAATAAAACACATTTTCTAAAAACTCGTGTTTTTTAAGAAATCATGTAAACGTTCTAGAAGCTGTGATTTTAAAAAACGGTGGAAGTAAGCTTTTCTTATTTCCGGGCGCATGCGCAAACTATAGAAAGTCGTTATGACGTAGAATGTGCATACTTTGTTGATTCCATTTATGAAATAAAACACATTTTCTAAAAACTCATGTTTTTTAAGAAATCATGTAAACCTTCTAGAAGCTGTGATTTAAAAAAACGGGGGAAGTAAGCTTTTCTTATTTCCAAAGGCATGCGCAAACTATAGCAAGTCGTTATGACGTAGAATGTGCATACTTTGTTGATTCCATTTATGAAATAAAACACATTTTCTAAAAACTCTTGTTTTTTAAGAAATCATGTAAACCTTCTAGAAGCTGTGATTTTAAAAAACGGGGGAAGTAAGCTTTTCTTATTTCTGAAGGCATGTGCAAACTATACAAAGTCATTATGATGTAGAATGTGCATACTTTGTAGATTCCATTTATGAAATAAAACACATTTTCTAAAAACTCGTGTTTTTTACGAAATCATGTAAACCTTCTAGAAGCTTTGATTTTAAAAAACGGGGGAAGTAAGCTTTTCTTATTTCCAAACGCATGCAGAAACTATAGAAAGTCGTTATGACGTAGAATGTGCATACTTTGTTGATTCCATTTATGAAATAAAACACATTTTCTAAAAACTCGTGTTTTTTAAGAAATCATGTAAACCTTCTAGAAGCTGTGATTTTAAAAAACGGGGGAAGTAAGCTTTTCTTATTTCCAAACGCATGCGCAAACTATAGAAAGTCGTTATGACGTAGAATGTGCATACTTTGTAGATTCCATTTATGAAATAAAACACATTTTCTAAAAGCTCGTGTTTTTTAAGAAATCATGTGAACCTTCTAGAAGATGTGATTTTAAAAAACGGGGGAAGTAAGCTTTTCTTATTTCCAAACGCATGCGCAAACTATAGAAAGTCGTTATGACGTAGAATGTGCATACTTTGTTGATTCCATTTATGAAGTAAAACACATTTTCTAAAAGCTCGTGTTTTTTAAGAAATCATGTAAACCTTCTAGAAGCTGTGATTTTAAAAAACGGTAGAAGTAAGCTTTTCTTATTTCCGGACGCATGCGCAAACTATAGAAAGTCGTTAAGACGTAGAATGTGCATACTTTGTTGTTTCCATTTATGAAATAAAACACATTTTCTAAAAACTCGTGTTTTTTAAGAAATCATGTAAAACTTCTAGAAGCTGTGATTTTAAAAAACGGGGGAAGTAAGCTTTTCTTATTTACAAACGCATGCGCAAACTATAGAAAGTCGTTATGACGTAGAATGTGCATACTTTGTTGATTCCATTTATGAAATAAACACATTTTCTAAAAACTTGTGTTTTCTAGGAAATCATGTAAACCTTCTAGAAGCTGTGATTTTACAAAACGGTGGAAGTAAGCTTCTCTTATTTCCAAACGGATGCGCAAACTATAGAAAGTCGTTATGACGTAGAATGTGCATACTTTGTAGATTCCATTTATGAAATAAAACACATTTTCTAAAAGCTCGTGTTTTTTAAGAAATCATGTAAACCTTCTAGAAGCTGTGATTTTAAAAAACGGGGGAAGTAAGCTTTTCTTATTTCCAAACGCATGCGCAAACTATAGAAATTCGTTATGACGTAGAATGTGCATACTTTGTTGATTCCATTGATGAAATAAAACACATTTTCTAAAAACTTGTGTTTTTTAAGAAATCATGTAAACCTTCTAGAAGCTGTGATTTTAAAAAACGGGGGAAGTAAGCTTTTCTTATTTCCGAAGGCTTGCGCAAACTATAGAAAGTCATTATGACGTAGAATGTGCATACTTTGTAGATTCCATTTATGAGATAAAACACATTTTCTAAAAACTCGTGTTTTTACGAAATCATGTAAACCTTCTAGAAGCTGTGATTTTAAAAAACGGGGGAAGTAAGCTTTTCTTATTTCCAAACGCATGCACAAACTATAGAAAGTCATTATGATGTAGAATGTGCATACTTTGTTGATTCCATTTATGAAATAAAACACATTTTTTAAAAACTCGTGTTTTTTAAGAAATCATGTAAACCATCTAGAAGCTGTGATTTTAAAAAATGGTGGAAGGAAGCTTTTCTTATTTCCGGATGAATGCGCAAAGTATAGAAAGTCGTTATGACGTAGAATGTGCATACTTTGTTGATTCCATTTATGAAATAAAACACATTTTCTAAAAGCTCATGTTTTTTAAGAAATCATGTAAACCTTCCATAAGCTGTGATTTTAAAAAATGGGGGAAGTAAGCTTTTCTTATTTCCGGACGCATGCGCAAACTATAGAAAGTCGTTATGACGTAGAATGTGCATACTTTGTTGATTCCATTTATGAAATAAAACACATTTTCTAAAAACTCGTGTTTTTTAAGAAATCATGTAAACCTTCTAGAAGCTGTAATTTTAAAAAACGGGAGAAGTAAGCATTTCTTATTTCCAAACGCATGCGCAAACTATAGAAAGTCGTTATGACGTAGAATGTGCATACTTTGTTGATTCCATTTATGAAATAAAACACATTTTCTAAAAACTCTTGTTTTTTAAGAAATCATGTAAACCTTCTAAAAGCTGTGATTTTAAAAAACGGGGGAAGTAAGATTTTCTTATTTCCGAAGGCATGTGCAAACTATAGAAAGTCATTATGACGTAGAATGTGCATACTTTGTAGATTCCATTTATGAAATAAAACACATTTTCTAAAAACTCGTGTTTTTTACGAAATCATGTAAACCTTCTAGAAGCTGTGATTTTAAAAAACGGGGGAAGTAAGCTTTTCTTATTTCCAAACACATGCAGAAACTATAGAAAGTCGTTATGACGTAGAATGTGCATACTTTGTTGATTCCATTTATGAAATAAAACACATTTTCTAAAAACTCGTGTTTTTTAAGAAATCATGTAAACCTTCTAGAAGCTGTGATTTTAAAAAACGGGGGAAGTAAGCTTTTCTTATTTCCAAACGCATGCGCAAACTATAGAAAGTCGTTATGACGTAGAATGTGCATACTTTGTAGATTCCATTTATGAAATAAAACACATTTTCTAAAAGCTCGTGTTTTTTAAGAAATCATGTGAACCTTCGAGAAGCTGTGAAAAACGGGGGAAGTAAGCTTTTCTTATTTCCAAACGCATGCGCAAACTATAGAAAGTCGTTATAACGTAGAATGTGCATACTTTGTTGATTCCATTTATGAAATAAAACACATTTTCTAAAAGCTCGTGTTTTTTAAGAAATCATGTAAACCTTCTAGAAGCTGTGATTTTAAAAAACGGTGGAAGTAAGCTTTTCTTATTTCCGGACGCATGCGCAAACTATAGAAAGTCGTTAAGACGTAGAATGTGCATACTTTGTTGATTCCATTTATGAAATAAAACACATTTTCTAAAAACTCGTGTTTTTTAAGAAATCATGTAAACCTTGTAGAAGCTGTGATTTTAAAAAACGGGGGAAGTAAGCTTTTCTTATTTACAAACGCATGCGCAAACTATAGAAAGTCATTATGACGTAGAATGTGCATACTTTGTTGATTCCATTTATGAAATAAAACACATTTTCTAAAAACTTGTGTTTTTTAGGAAATCATGTAAACCTTCTAGAAGCTGTGATTTTACAAAACGGTGGAAGTAAGCTTCTCTTATTTCCAAACGGATTCGCAAACTATAGAAAGTCGTTATGACGTAGAATGTGCATACTTTGTAGATTCCATTTATGAAATAAAACACATTTTCTAAAAGCTCTTGTTTTTTAAGAAATCATGTAAACCTTCTAGAAGCTGTGATTTTAAAAAACGGGGGAAGTAAGCTTTTCTTATTTCCAAACGCATGCGCAAACTATAGAAATTCGTTATGACGTAGAATGTGCATACTTTGTTGATTTCATTGATGAAATAAAACACATTTTCTAAAAACTCGTGTTTTTTAAGAAATCATGTAAACCTTCTAGAAGCTGTGATTTTAAAAAACGGAAAGTAAGCTTTTCTTATTTCCGAAGGCTTGCGCAAACTATAGAAAGTCATTATGACGTAGAATGTGCATACTTTGTAGATTCCATTTATGAAATAAAACAAATTTTCTAAAAACTCGTGTATAGAAAGTCATTATGATGTAGAATGTGCATACTTTGTTGATTCCATTTATGAAATAAAACACATTTTTTAAAAACTCCTTTTTTTTAAGAAATCATGTAAACCATCTAGAAGCTGTGATTTTCAAAAACGGTGGAAGGAAGCTTTTCTTATTTCCGGACGAATGCGCAAAGTATAGAAAGTCCTTATGACGTAGAATGTGCATACTTTGTTGATTCCATTTATGAAATAAAACACATTTTCTAAAAGCTCGTGTTTTTTAAGAAATCATGTAAACCTTCCAGAAGCTGTGATTTTAAAAAATGGGGGAAGTAAGCTTTTCTTATTTCCGGACGCATGCGCAAACTATAGAAAGTCGTTATGACGTAGAATGTGCATACTTTGTTGATTCCATTTATGAAATAAAACACATTTTCTAAAAACTCGTGTTTTTTAAGAAATCATGTAAACCTTCTAGAAGCTGTGATTTTAAAAAACGGGGGAAGTAAGCTTTTCTTATTTCCAAACGCATGCGCAAACTATAGAAAGTCGTTATGACGTAGAATGTGCATACTTTGTTGATTCCATTTATGAAATAAAACACATTTTCTAAAAACTCGTATTTTTTAAGAAATCATGTAAACCTTCTAGAAGCTATGATTTTAAAAAACAGGGGAAGTAAGCTTTCCTTGTTTCCGGACGCATTTGCAAACTATAGAAAGTCATTATGACGTAGAATGTGCATGCTTTGTTGATTCCATTTATGAAATAAAACACATTTTCTAAAAACTCGTGTTTTTTAAGAAATCATGTAAGCCTTCTAGAAGCTGTGATTTAAAAAAACGGGGTAAGTAAGCTTTTCTTATTTCCAAACGCATGCACAAAATATAGAAAGTAGTTATCACGTAGAATGTGCATACTTTGTTGATTCCATTTATGAAATAAAACACATTTTCTAAAAACTCGTGTTTTTTAAGAAATCATGTAAACCTTCTAGAAGCTGTGATTTTAAAAAACGGTGGAAGTAAGCTTTTCTTATTTCCGGACGGATGCGCAAACTATAGAAAGTTGTTATGACGTAGAATGTGCATACTTTGTTTATTCCATTTATGAAATAAAACACATTTTCTAAAAACTCGTGTTTTTTAAGAAATCATGTAAACCTTCTAGAAGCTGTGATTTTAAAAAATGGGGGAAGTAAGCTTTTCTTATTTCCGGATGCATGCGCAAACTATAGAAAGTCGTTATGACCTAGAATGTGCATACTTTGTTGATTCCATTTATGAAATAAAACACATTTTCTAAAAACTCATGTTTTTTAAGAAATCATGTAAACCTTCAAGAAGCTGTGATTTTAAAAAACGGGGGAAGTAAGCTTTTCTTATTTCCAAACGCATGCGCAAACTATAGAAAGTCGTTTATGACGTAGAATGTGCATACTTTGTAGATTCCAGTTATGAAATAAAACACATTTTCTAAAAACTTGTGTTTTTTAGGAAATCATGTAAACTTTCTAGAAGCTGTGATTTTTCAAAACGGTGGAAGTAGGCTTTTCTTATTTCCGGATGAATGCGCAAAATATAGAAAATCGTTATGACATAGAATGTGCATACTTTGTTGATTCCATTTATGAAATAAAACACATTTTCTAAAAACTCGTGTTTTTTAAGAAATCATGTAAACCTTCTAGAAGCTGTGATTTTACAAAACGGTGGAAGTAAGCTTTTCTTATTTCCGTACAAATGCGCAAACTATAGAAAGTCGTTATGACGTAGAATGTGCATGCTTTGTTGATTCCATTTATGAAATAAAACACATTTTCTAAAAAATCGTGTTTTTTACGAAATCATGTAAACCTTCCAGAAGCTGTGATTTTAAAAAACGGTGGAAGTAAGCTTTTCTTATTTCCTGACGCATGCGCAAACTATAGAAAGTCGTTATGACATAGAATGTGCATACTTTGTAGATTCCATTTATGAAATAAAACACATTTTCTAAAAACTCATGTTTTTTACGAAATCATGTAAACCTTCTAGAAGCTGTGATTTTAAATAATGGTTGAAGTAAGCTTTTCTTATTTCCGGACGCATGCTCAAACTATAGAAAGTCGTTATGACGTAGAATGTGCATACTTTGTAGATTCTAGTTTTGAAATAAAACACATTTTCTAAAAACTCATGTTTTTTAAGAAATTATGTAAACATTCTAGAAGCTGTGATTTTACAAAACAGGGGAAGTAAGCTTTTCTTATTTCCAAACGCATGCGCAAACTATAGAAACTCGTTATGACGTAGAATGTGCATGCTTCGTTGATTCCATTTATGAAATCAAACACATTTTCTAAAAACACGTGTTTTTTACGAAATCATGTAAACCTTCTAGAAAGTGTGATTTTACAAAACGGTGGAAGTAAGCTTTTCTTATTTCCGGACGAATGCGCAAACTATAGAAAGTCTTTATGACATAGAATGTGCATACTTTATTAATTCCATTTATGAAATAAAATACATTTTCTAAAAACTCGTGTTTTTTACGAAATCATGTGAAACCTTCTAGAAACTGTCATTTTACAAAACGGTGGAAGTAAGCTTTTCTTATTTCCGGACGAATTCGCAAACTATAGAAAGTCTTTATGACGTAGAATGTGCATACTTTATTGATTCCATTTATGAAATAAAACACATTTTTTAAAAACTCGTGTTTTTTAAGAAATTATGTAAGCCTTCTAGAAGCTGTGATTTTAAAAAACGTGGTAAGTAAGCTTTTCTTATTTCCGGACGAATCCGCAAACTATAGAAAGTCGTTATGACGTAGAATGTGCATACTTTATTGATTCCATTTATGAAATAAAACACATTTTCTAAAAAGTCGTGTTTTTTAAGAAATCATGTAAGCCTTCTAGAAGCTGTGATTTTAAAAAACGGGGGAAATAAGCTTTTCTTATTTCCAGACGCATGCGCAAACTATAGAAAGTCGTTATGACGTAGAATGTGCATACTTTGTTGATTCCATTTATCAAATAAAACACATTTTCTAAAAACTCGTGTTTTTTAAGAAATCATGTAAACCTTCTAGAAGCCGTGATTTTAAAAAATGGTTGAAGTAAGCTTTTCTTATTTCCGGACGCATGCTCAAACTATAGAAAGTCATTATGACGTAGAATGTGCATACTTTGTAGATTCCATTTTTGAAATAAAACACATTTTCTAAAAACTCGTGTTTTTTAAGAAATTATGTAAACATTCTAGAAGCTGTGATTTTACAAAACAGGGGAAGTAAGCTTTTCTTATTTCCAAACGCATGCGCAAACTATAGAAAGTCGTTATGACGTAGAATGTGCATACTTTGTAGATTCCATTTTTGAAATAAAACCCATTTTCTAAAAACTCGTGTTTTTTAAGAAATCATGTAAACCTTCTAGAAGCTATGATTTTAAAAAAATGGGGGAAGTAAGCTTTTCTTGTTACCGGACGCATGCGCAAACTATAGAAAGTCGTTATGATGTAGAATGTCCATACTTTGTAGATTCCATTTAAGAAATAAAACACATTTTCTAAAAACTCTTGTTTTTTACGAAATCATGTAAACCTTCTAGAAGCTGTGATTTTAAAAAATGGGGGAAGTAAGCTTTTCTTATTTTCGGACAGATGCGCAAACTATAGAAAGTCGTTATGACGTAGAATGTGCATACTTTGTTGATTCCATTTATGAAATAAAACACATTTTCTAAAAACTAGTGTTTTTAAAGAAATCATGTAAACCTTCTAGAAGATGTGATTTTAAAAAACGGGGGAAGTAAGCTTTTTTTATTTCCAAACGCATGCGCAAACTATAGAAAGTGGTTATGGCGTAGAATGTGCATACTTTGTTGATTCCATTTTTGAAATAAAACACATTTTCTAAAAACTCGTGTTTTTTAAGAAATCATGTAAACCTTGTAGAAGCTGTGATTTTAAAAAACGGGGGAAGTAAGCTTTTCTTATTTGCAAACACATGAGCAAACTATAGAAAGTCATTTATGACGTAGAATTTGTATACTTTGTAGATTCCATTTATGAAATAAAACACATTTTCTAAAAACTCGTGTTTTTTACAAAATCATGTAAACCTTTTGAAGCTGTGATTATAAAAAACGGTGGAAGTAAGCTTTTCTTATTTCCGGACGAATGCGCAAACTATAGAAAGTCGTTATGACATAGAATGTGCATACTTTATTGATTCCATTTA
Source organism: Larix kaempferi (assembly GCA_027924585.1). Lineage (NCBI taxonomy): Eukaryota > Viridiplantae > Streptophyta > Pinopsida > Pinales > Pinaceae > Larix > Larix kaempferi. The sequence goes on along the minus strand of BSBM01000226.1, from coordinate 9,575,294 downwards.
TGAAATAAAACACATTTTCTAAAACCTCGTTTTTTTACGAAATCATGTAAACCTTCTAGAAACTATGATTTTACGAAACGGTGGAAGTAAGCTTTTCTTATTTCCGGACGAATGCGCAAACTATAGAAAGTCTTTATGACGTAAAATGTGCATACTTTATTGATTCCATTTATGAAATAAAACACATTTTCTAAAAACTCGTGTTTTTTAAGAAATCATGTAAGCCTTCTAGAAGCTGTGATTTTAAAAAACGTGGTAAGTAAGCTTTTCTTATTTCCGGACGAATCCGCAAACTATAGAAAGTCGTTATGACGTAGAATGTGCATACTTTATTGATTCCATTTATGAAATAAAACACATTTTCTAAAAGGTCGTGTTTTTTAAGAAATCATGTAAGCCTTCTAGAAGCTGTGATTTTAAAAAACGGGGGAAATAAGCTTTTCTTATTTCCAGACGCATGCGCAAACTATAGAAAGTCGTTATGACGTAGAATGTGCATACTTTGTTGATTCCATTTATCAAATAAAACACATTTTCTAAAAACTCGTGTTTTTTAAGAAATCATGTAAACCTTCTAGAAGCCGTGATTTTAAAAAATGGTTGAAGTAAGCTTTTCTTATTTCTGGACGCATGCTCAAACTATAGAAAGTCGTTATGACGTAGAATGTGCATACTTTGTAGATTCCATTTTTGAAATAGAACACTTTTTCTAAAAACTCGTGTTTTTTAAGAAATTATGTAAACATTCTAGAAGCTGTGATTTTACAAAACAGGGGAAGTAAGCTTTTCTTATTTCCAAACGCATGCGCAAACTATAGAAAGTCGTTATGACGTAGAATGTGCATACTTTGTAGATTCCATTTTTGAAATAAAACCCATTTTCTAAAAACTCGTGTTTTTTAAGAAATCATGTAAACCTTCTAGAAGCTATGATTTTAAAAAAACGGGGGAAGTAAGCTTTTCTTATTACCGGACGCATGCGCAAACTATAGAAAGTCATTATGATGTAGAATGTGCATACTTAGATTCCATTTATGAAATAAAACACATTTTCTAAAAACTCTTGTTTTTTACGAAATCATGTAAACCTTCTAGAAGCTGTGATTTTAAAAAATGGGGGAAGTAAGCTTTTCTTATTTTCGGATAGATGCGCAAACTATAGAAATTCGTTATGACGTAGAATGTGCATACTTTGTTGATTCCATTTATGAAATAAAACACATTTTCTAAAAACTAGTGTTTTTTAAGAAATCATGTAAACCTTCTAGAAGATGTGATTTTAAAAAACGGGGGAAGTAAGCTTTTTTTATTTCCAAACGCATGCGCAAACTATAGAAAGTGGTTATGGCGTAGAATGTGCATACTTTGTTGATTCCATTTTTGAAATAAAACACATTTTCTAAAAACTCATGTTTTTTAAGAAATCATGTAAACCTTGTAGAAGCTGTGATTTTAAAAAACGGGGGAAGTAAGCTTTTCTTATTTGCAAACACATGAGCAAACTATAGAAAGTCATTTATGACGTAGAATTTGTATACTTTGTAGATTCGTTTTAAGAAATAAAACACATTTTCTAAAAACTCGTGTTTTTTACAAAATCATGTAAACCTTCTAGAAGCTGTGATTATAAAAAACGGTGGAAGTAAGCTTTTCTTATTTCCGGACGAATGCGCAAACTATAGAAAGTCGTTATGACGTAGAATGTGCATACTTTGTTGATTCCATTTATGAAATTAAACACATTTTCTAAAAACTCGTGTTTTTTAAGAAATCATGTAAACCTTCAAGAAGCTGTGATTTTGAAAAACGGGGGAAGTAAGCTTTACTTATTTCTGGACGCATGCGCAAACTATAGAAAGTCGTTATGACGTAGAATGTGCATACTTTGTAGATTCGATTTTTGAAATAAAACCCATTTTCTAAAAACTCGTGTTTTTTAGGAAATCATGTAAACCTTATAGAAGCTATGATTTTAAAAAACGGGGGAAGTAAGCTTTTCTTATTACCGGACGCATGCGCAAACTATAGAAAGTCGTTATGATGTAGAATGTGCATACTTTGTAGATTCCATTTATGAAATAAAACACATTTTCTAAAAACTCTTGTTTTTTACGAAATCATGTAAACCTTCTAGAAGCTGTGATTTTAAAAAATGGGGGAAGTAAGCTTTTCTTATTTTCGGACAGATGCGCAAACTATAGAAATTCGTTATGACGTAGAATGTGCATACTTTGTTGATTCCATTTATGAAATAAAACACATTTTCTAAAAACTAGTGTTTTTTAAGAAATCATGTAAACCTTCTAGAAGATGTGATTTTAAAAAACGGGGGAAGTACGCTTTTTTTATTTCCAAACGCATGCGCAAACTATAGAAAGTGGTTATGACGTAGAATGTGCATACTTTGTTGATTCCATTTTTGAAATAAAACACATTTTCTAAAAACTCGTGTTTTTTAAGAAATCATGTAAACCTTGTAGAAGCTGTGATTTTAAAAAACGGGGGAAGTAAGCTTTTCTTATTTGCAAACACATGAGCAAACTATAGAAAGTCATTTATGACGTAGAATTTGTATACTTTGTAGATTCCATTTATGAAATAAAACACATTTTCTAAAAACTCGTGTTTTTTACGAAATCATGTAAACCTTCTAGAAGCTGTGATTATAAAAAACGGTGGAAGTAAGCTTTTCTTATTTCCGGACGAATGCGCAAACTATAGAAAGTCGTTATGACGTAGAATGTGCATACTTTGTTGATTCCATTTATGAAATTAAACACATTTTCTAAAAACTCGTGTTTTTTAAGAAATCATGTAAACCTTCTAGAAGCTGTGATTTTGAAAAACGGGGGAAGTAAGCTTTTCTTATTTCTGGACGCATGCGCAAACTATAGAAAGTCGTTATGACGTAGAATGTGCATACTCTGTTGATTCTATTTATGAAATAAAACACATTTTCTAAAAACTCATGTTTTTTAAGAAATCATGTAAACCTTCTAGAAGCTGTGATTTTAAAAAACGGGGGAAGTAAGCTTTTCTTATTTCCAAACGCATGCGCAAACTATAGCAAGTGGTTATGACGTAGAATGTGCATAATTTGTTGATTCCATTTATGAAATAAAACACATTTTCTAAAAACTCGTGTTTTTTAAGAAATCATGTAAACCTTCTAGAAGCTGTGATTTTAAAAAACGGGGGAAGTAAGCTTTTCTTATTTCCGAACGCATGCGCAAACTATAGAAAGTGGTTATGACATAGAATGTGCATACTTTGTTGATTCCATTTATGAAATAAAACACATTTTCTAAAAACTCGTGTTTTTTAAGAAATCATGTAAACCTTCTGGAAGCTGTGATTTTAAAAAACGGGGGAAGTAAGCTTTTCTTATTTCCGGACGCATGCGCAAACTATAGAAAGTCGTTATGACGTAGAATGTGCATACTTTGTAGATTCCATTTATGAAATTAACCACATTTTCTAAAAACTTGTATTTTTTAAGAAATCATGTAAACCTTCTAGAAGCTGTGATTTTAAAAAACGGGGGAAGTAAGCTTTTCTTATTTCCGGACGCATGCGCAAACTATAGAAAGTCGTTATGACGTAGAATGTGCATACTTTGTAGATTCCATTTATGAAATTAACCACATTTTCTAAAAACTCGTGTTTTTTACGAAATCATGTAAACCTTCTAGAAGCTGTGATTTTAAAAAACGGTGGAAGTAAGCTTTTCTTATTTCCGGACGCATACGCAAACTATAGAAAGTCGTTATGACGTAGAATGTGCATACTTTGTTGATTCCATTTATGAAATAAAACACATTTTCTAAAAACTCATGTTTTTTAAGAAATCATGTAAACCTTCAAGAAGCTGTGATTTTAAAAAACGGGGGAAGTAAGCTTTTCTTATTTCCAAACGCATGCGCAAACTATAGAAAGTCGTTTATGACGTAGAATGTGCATACTTTGTAGATTCCAGTTATGAAATAAAACACATTTTCTAAAAACTTGTGTTTTTTAGGAAATCATGTAAACCTTCTAGAAGCTGTGATTTTTCAAAACGGTGGAAGTAGACTTTTCTTATTTCCGGATGAATGCGCAAAATATAGAAAATCGTTATGACATAGAATGTGCATACTTTGTTGATTCCATTTATGAAATAAAACACATTTTCTAAAAACTCGTGTTTTTTAAGAAATCATGTAAACCTTCTAGAAGCTGTGATTTTACAAAATGGTGGAAGTAAGCTTTTCTTATTTCCGTACAAATGCGCAAACTATAGAAAGTCGTTATGACGTAGAATGTGCATGCTTTGTTGATTCCATTTATGAAATAAAACACATTTTCTAAAAAATCGTGTTTTTTACGAAATCATGTAAACCTTCCAGAAGATGTGATTTTAAAAAACGGTGGAAGTAAGCTTTTCTTATTTCCTGACGCATGCGCAAACTATAGAAAGTCGTTATGACATAGAATGTGCATACTTTGTATATTCCATTTATGAAATAAAACACATTTTCTAAAAACTCGTGTTTTTTACGAAATCATGTAAACCTTCTAGAAGCTGTGATTTTAAAAAATGGTTGAAGTAAGCTTTTCTTATTTCCGGACGCATGCTCAAACTATAGAAAGTCGTTATGACGTAGAATGTGCATACTTTGTAGATTCCATTTTTGAAATAAAACACATTTTCTAAAAACTCGTGTTTTTTAAGAAATTATGTAAACATTCTAGAAGCTGTGATTTTACAAAACAGGGGAAGTAAGCTTTTCTTATTTCCAAACGCATGCGCAAACTATAGAAACTCGTTATGACGTAGAATGTGCATGCTTCGTTGATTCCATTTATGAAATCAAACACATTTTCTAAAAACTCGTGTTTTTTACGAAATCATGTAAACCTTCTAGAAACTGTGGTTTTACAAAACGGTGGAAGTAAGCTTTTCTTATTTCCGGACGAATGCGCAAACTATAGAAAGTCTTTATGACATAGAATGTGCATACTTTATTAATTCCATTTATGAAATAAAACACATTTTCTAAAAACTCGTGTTTTTTACGAAATTATGTAAACCTTCTAGAAACTGTCATTTTACAAAACGGTGGAAGTAAGCTTTTCTTATTTCCGGACGAATGCGCAAACTATAGAAAGTCTTTATGACGTAGAATGGCCATACTTTATTGATTCCATTTATGAAATAAAACACATTTTCTAAAAACTCGTGTTTTTTAAGAAATCATGTAAGCCTTCTAGAAGCTGTGATTTTAAAAAACGTGGTAAGTAAGCTTTTCTTATTTCCGGACGAATCCGCAAACTATAGAAAGTCGTTATGACGTAGAATGTGCATACTTTATTGATTCCATTTATGAAATAAAACACATTTTCTAAAAAGTCGTGTTTTTTAAGAAATCATGTAAGCCTTCTAGAAGCTGTGATTTTAAAAAACGGGGGAAATAAGCTTTTCTTATTTCCAGACGCATGCGCAAACTATAGAAAGTCGTTATGACGTAGAATGTGCATACTTTGTTGATTCCATTTATCAAATAAAACACATTTTCTAAAAACTCGTGTTTTTTAAGAAATCATGTAAACCTTCTAGAAGCCGTGATTTTAAAAAATGGTTGAAGTAAGCTTTTCTTATTTCCGGACGCATGCTCAAACTATAGAAAGTCATTATGACGTAGAATGTGCATACTTTGTAGATTCCATTTTTGAAATAAAACACATTTTCTAAAAACTCGTGTTTTTTAAGAAATTATGTAAACATTCTAGAAGCTGTGATTTTACAAAACAGGGGAAGTAAGCTTTTCTTATTTCCAAACGCATGCGCAAACTATAGAAAGTCGTTATGACGTAGAATGTGCATACTTTGTAGATTCCATTTTTGAAATAAAACCCATTTTCTAAAAACTCGTGTTTTTTAAGAAATCATGTAAACCTTCTAGAAGCTATGATTTTAAAAAAATGGGGGAAGTAAGCTTTTCTTATTACCGGATGCATGCGCAAACTATAGAAAGTCGTTATGATGTAGAATGTGCATACTTTGTAGATTCCATTTATGAAATAAAACACATTTTCTAAAAACTCTTGTTTTTTACGAAATCATGTAAACCTTCTAGAAGCTGTGATTTTAAAAAATGGGGGAAGTAAGCTTTTCTTATTTTCGGACAGATGCGCAAACTATAGAAAGTCGTTATGACGTAGAATGTGCATACTTTGTTGATTCCATTTATGAAATAAAACACATTTTCTAAAAACTAGTGTTTTTAAAGAAATCATGTAAACCTTCTAGAAGATGTGATTTTAAAAAACGGGGGAAGTAAGCTTTTTTTATTTCCAAACGCATGCGCAAACTATAGAAAGTGGTTATGGCGTAGAATGTGCATACTTTGTTGATTCCATTTTTGAAATAAAACACATTTTCTAAAAACTCGTGTTTTTTAAGAAATCATGTAAACCTTGTAGAAGCTGTGATTTTAAAAAACGGGGGAAGTAAGCTTTTCTTATTTGCAAACACATGAGCAAACTATAGAAAGTCATTTATGACGTAGAATTTGTATACTTTGTAGATTCCATTTATGAAATAAAACACATTTTCTAAAAACTCGTGTTTTTTACAAAATCATGTAAACCTTCTAGAAGCTGTGATTATAAAAAACGGTGGAAGTAAGCTTTTCTTATTTCCGGACGAATGCGCAAACTATAGAAAGTCGTTATGACATAGAATGTGCATACTTTATTGATTCCATTTATGAAATAAAACACATTTTCTAAAAACTCGTTTTTTTACGAAATCATGTAAACCTTCTAGAAACTGTGATTTTACAAAACGGTGGAAGTAAGCTTTTCTTATTTCCGGACGAATGCGCAAACTATACAAAGTCTTTATGACATAAAATGTGCATACTTTATTGATTCCATTTATGAAATAAAACACATTTTCTAAAAACTCGTGTTTTTTAAGAAATCATGTAAGCCTTCTAGAAGCTGTGATTTTAAAAAACGTGGTAAGTAAGCTTTTCTTATTTCCGGACGAATCCGCAAACTATAGAAAGTCGTTATGACGTAGAATGTGCATACTTTATTGATTCCATTTATGAAATAAAACACATTTTCTAAAAAGTCGTGTTTTTTAAGAAATCATGTAAGCCTTCTGGGAGCTGTGATTTTAAAAAACGGGGGAAATAAGCTTTTCTTATTTCCAGACGCATGCGCAAACTATAGAAAGTCGTTATGACGTAGAATGTGCATACTTTGTTGATTCCATTTATCAAATAAAACACATTTTCTAAAAACTCGTGTTTTTTAAGAAATCATGTAAACCTTCTAGAAGCCGTGATTTTAAAAAATGGTTGAAGTAAGCTTTTCTTATTTCCGGACGCATTCTCAAACTATAGAAAGTCGTTATGACGTAGAATGTGCATACTTTGTAGATTCCATTTTTGAAATAAAACACTTTTTCTAAAAACTCGTGTTTTTTAAGAAATTGTGTAAACATTCTAGAAGCTGTGATTTTACAAAACAGGGGAAGTAAGCTTTTCTTATTTCCAAACGCATGCGCAAACTATAGAAAGTCGTTATGACGTAGAATGTGCATACTTTATAGATTCCATTTTTGAAATAAAACCCATTTTCTAAAAACTCGTGTTTTTTAAGAAATCATGTAAACCTTCTAGAAGCTATGATTTTAAAAAAACGGGGGAAGTAAGCTTTTCTTATTACCGGACGCATGCGCAAACTATAGAAAGTCGTTATGATGTAGAATGTGCATACTTAGATTCCATTTATGAAATAAAACACATTTTCTAAAAACTCTTGTTTTTTACGAAATCATGTAAACCTTCTAGAAGCTGTGATTTTAAAAAATGGGGGAAGTAAGCTTTTCTTATTTTCGGACAGATGCGCAAACTATAGAAAGTCGTTATGACGTAGAATGTGCATACTTTGTTGATTCCATTTATGAAATAAAACACATTTTCTAAAAACTAGTGTTTTTTAAGAAATCATGTAAACCTTCTAGAAGATGTGATTTTAAAAAACGGGGGAAGTAAGCTTTTTTTATTTCCAAACGCATGCGCAAACTATAGAAAGTGGTTATGGCATAGAATGTGCATACTTTTTTGATTCCATTTTTGAAATAAAACACATTTTCTAAAAACTCATGTTTTTTAAGAAATCATGTAAACCTTGTAGAAGCTGTGATTTTAAAAAACGGGGGAAGTAAGCTTTTCTTATTTGCAAACACATGAGCAAACTATAGAAAGTCATTTATGACGTAGAATTTGTATACTTTGTAGATTCGTTTTATGAAATAAAACACATTTTCTAAAAACTCGTGTTTTTTACAAAATCATGTAAACCTTCTAGAAGCTGTGATTATAAAAAACGGTGGAAGTAAGCTTTTCTTATTTCCGGACGAATGCGCAAACTATAGAAAGTCGTTATGACGTAGAATGTGCATACTTTGTTGATTCCATTTATGAAATTAAACACATTTTCTAAAAACTCGTGTTTTTTAAGAAATCATGTAAACCTTCTAGAAGCTGTGATTTTGAAAAACGGGGGAAGTAAGCTTTTCTTATTTCTGGACGCATGCACAAACTATAGAAAGTCGTTATGACGTAGAATGTGCATACTTTGTAGATTCGATTTTTGAAATAAAACCCATTTTCTAAAAACTCGTGTTTTTTAGGAAATCATGTAAACCTTATAGAAGCTATGATTTTAAAAAACGGGGGAAGTAAGCTTTTCTCATTACCGGACGCATGCGCAAACTATAGAAAGTCGTTATGATGTAGAATGTGCATACTTAGATTCCATTTATGAAATAAAACACATTTTCTAAAAACTCTTGTTTTTTACGAAATCATGTAAACCTTCTAGAAGCTGTGATTTTAAAAAATGGGGGAAGTAAGCTTTTCTTATTTTCGGACAGATGCGCAAACTATAGAAAGTCTTTATGACGTAGAATGTGCATACTTTGTTGATTCCATTTATGAAATAAAACACATTTTCTAAAAACTAGTGTTTTTTAAGAAATCATGTAAACCTTCTAGAAGATGTGATTTTAAAAAACGGGGGAAGTACGCTTTTTTTATTTCCAAACGCATGCGCAAACTATAGAAAGTGGTTATGACGTAGAATGTGCATACTTTGTTGATTCCATTTTTGAAATAAAACACATTTTCTAAAAACTCGTGTTTTTTAAGAAATCATGTAAACCTTGTAGAAGCTGTGATTTTAAAAAACGGGGGAAGTAAGCTTTTCTTATTTGCAAACATATGAGCAAACTATAGAAAGTCATTTATGACGTAGAATTTGTATACTTTGTAGATTCCATTTATGAAATAAAACACATTTTCTAAAAACTCGTGTTTTTTACGAAATCATGTAAACCTTCTAGAAGCTGTGATTATAAAAAACGGTGGAAGTAAGCTTTTCTTATTTCCGGACGAATGCGCAAACTATAGAAAGTCGTTATGACGTAGAATGTGCATACTTTGTTGATTCCATTTATGAAATTAAACACATTTTCTAAAAACTCGTGTTTTTTAAGAAATCATGTAAACCTTCTAGAAGCTGTGATTTTGAAAAACGGGGGAAGTAAGCTTTTCTTATTTCTGGACGCATGCGCAAACTATAGAAAGTCGTTATGACGTAGAATGTGCATACTCTGTTGATTCTATTTATGAAATAAAACACATTTTCTAAAAACTCATGTTTTTTAAGAAATCATGTAAACCTTCTAGAAGCTGTGATTTTAAAAAACGGGGGAAGTAAGCTTTTCTTATTTCCAAACGCATGCGCAAACTATAGCAAGTGGTTATGACGTAGAATGTGCATACTTTGTTGATTCCATTTATGAAATAAAACACATTTTCTAAAAACTCGTGTTTTTTAAGAAATCATGTAAACCTTCTAGAAGCTGTGATTTTAAAAAACGGGGGAAGTAAGCTTTTCTTATTTCCAAACGCATGCGCAAACTATAGAAAGTGGTTATGACATAGAATGTGCATACTTTGTTGATTCCATTTATGAAATAAAACACATTTTCTAAAAACTCGTGTTTTTTAAGAAATCATGTAAACCTTCTGGAAGCTGTGATTTTAAAAAACGGGGGAAGTAAGCTTTTCTTATTTCCGGACGCATGCGCAAACTATAGAAAGTCGTTATGACGTAGAATGTGCATACTTTGTAGATTCCATTTATGAAATTAACCACTTTTTCTAAAAACTCGTATTTTTTAAGAAATCATGTAAACCTTCTAGAAGCTGTGATTTTAAAAAACGGGGGAAGTAAGCTTTTCTTATTTCCGGACGCATGCGCAAACTATAGAAAGTCGTTATGACGTAGAATGTGCATACTTTGTAGATTCCATTTATGAAATTAACCACATTTTCTAAAAACTCGTGTTTTTTACGAAATCATGTAAACCTTCTAGAAGCTGTGATTTTAAAAAACGGTGGAAGTAAGCTTTTCTTATTTCCGGACGCATACGCAAACTATAGAAAGTCGTTATGACGTAGAATGTGCATACTTTGTTGATTCCATTTATGAAATAAAACACATTTTCTAAAAACTCGTGTTTTTTTACGAAATCAAGTAAACCTTCTAGAAGCTGTGATTTTAAAAAACGGGGGAAGTAAGCTTTTCTTATTTCCGGACGGATGCGCAAACTATAGAAATTCGTTATGACGTAGAACGTGCATACTTTTTAGATTCCATTGATGAAATAAAACACATTTTCTAAAAACTCGTGTTTTTTACGAAATCATGTAAACCTTCTAGAAGCTGTGATTTTAAAAAACGGTGGAAGTAAGCTTTTCTTATTTTCGGACGCATGCGCGAACTATAGAAAGTCGTTATGACGTAGAATGTGCATACTTTGTTGTTTCCATTTATGAAATAAAACACATTTTCTAAAAACTCGTGTTTTTTAAGAAATCATGTAAACCTTCTAGAAGCTGTGATTTTAAAAAACGGGGGAAGTAATCTTTTCTTATTTCCAAACGCATGCGCAAATTATGGAAAGTCGTTATGACGTAGAATATGCATACTTTGTTGATTCCATTTATGAAATAAAACACATTTTCTAAAAACTCATTTTTTTTAAGAAATCATGTAAACCTTCTAGAAGCTGTGATTTTAAAAAACGGGGGAAGTAAGCTTTTCTTATTTCCGGACGCATGCGCAAACTATAGAAAGTCGTTATGACGTAGAATGTGCATAATTTGTAGATTCCATTTATGAAATTAAACACATTTTCTAAAAACTCGTGTTTTTTACGAAATCATGTAAACCTTCTAGAAGTTGTGATTTTAAAAAACGGTGGAAGTAAGCTTTTCTTATTTCCGGACGCATACGCAAACTATAGAAAGTCGTTATGACGTAGAATGTGCATACTTTGTTGATTCCATTTATGAAATAAAACACATTTTCTAAAAACTCGTGTTTTTTTACGAAATCATGTAAACCTTCTAGAAGCTGTGATTTTAAAAAACGGGGGAAGTAAGCTTTTCTTATTTCCGGATGGATGCGCAAACTATAGAAAGTCGTTATGACGTAGAATGTGCATACTTTTTAGATTCCATTGATGAAATAAAACACATTTTCTAAAAACTCGTGATTTTTACGAAATCATGTAAACCTTCTAGAAGCTGTGATTTTAAAAAATGGCGGAAGTAAGCTTTTCTTATTTCCGGACGAATGCACAAACTATAGAAAGTCGTTATGACGTAGAATGTGCATACTTTGTTGATTCCATTTATGAAATAAAACATATTTTCTAAAAACTCGTGTTTTTCAAGAAATCATGTAAACCTTCTAGAAGCTGTGATTTTAAAAAATGGGGGAAGTAAGCTTTTCTTATTTCCGGACGTATGGGCAAACTATAGAAAGTCGTTATGACGTAGAATGTGCATACTTTTTAGATTCCATTTATGAAATAAAACACATTTTCTAAAAACTCGTGTTTTTTACGAAATCATGTAAACCTTCTAGAAGCTGTGATTTTAAAAAACGGGGGAAGTAAGCTTTTCTTATTTCCGGACGGATGCGCAAACTATAGAAAGTCGTTATGACGTAGAATGTGCATACTTTTTAGATTCCATTGATGAAATAAAACACATTTTCTAAAAACTCGTGTTTTTTACGAAATCATGTAAACCTTCTAGAAGCTGTGATTTTAAAAAATGGCGGAAGTAAGCTTTTCTTATTTCTGGACGAATGCACAAACTATAGAAAGTCGTTATGACGTAGAATGTGCATACTTTGTTGATTCCATTTATGAAATAAAACATATTTTCTAAAAACTCGTGTTTTTCAAGAAATCATGTAAACCTTCTAGAAGCTGTGATTTTAAAAAATGGGGGAAGTAATCTTTTCTTATTTCCGGACGTATGGGCAAACTATAGAAAGTCGTTATGACGTAGAGTGTGCATACTTTTTAGATTCCATTTATGAAATAAAACACATTTTCTAAAAACTCGTGTTTTTTACGAAATCATGTAAACCTTCTAGAAGCTGTGATTTTAAAAAACGGGGGAAGTAAGCTTTTCTTATTTCCGGACAGATGCACAAACTATAGAAAGTCGTTATGACGTAAAATGTGCATACTTTTTAGATTCCATTGATGAAATAAAACACATTTTCTAAAAACTCGTGTTTTTTACGAAATCATGTAAACCTTCTAGAAGCTGTGATTTTGAAAAATGGCGGAAGTAAGCTTTTCTTATTTCCGGACGAATGCACAAACTATAGAAAGTCGTTATGACGTAGAATGTGCATACTTTGTTGATTCCATTTATTAAAATGAAACACATTTTCTAAAACCTCGTGTTTTTTACGAAATCATGTAAACCTTCTAGAAGCTGTGATTTTAAAAAACGGGGGAAGTAAGCTTTTCTTATTTCCGGACGGATGCGCAAACTATAGAAAGTCGTTATGACGTAGAATGTGCATACTTTTTAGATTCCATTGATGAAATAAAACACATTTTCTAAAAACTCATGTTTTTTACGAAATCATGTAAACCTTCTAGAAGCTGTGATTTTAAAAAATGGCGGAAGTAAGCTTTTCTTATTTCCGGACGAATGCACAAACTATAGAAAGTCGTTATGACGTAGAATGTGCATACTTTGTTGATTCCATTTATGAAATAAAACATATTTTCTAAAAACTCGTGTTTTTCAAGAAATCATGTAAACCTTCTAGAAGCTGTGATTTTAAAAAATGGGGGAAGTAAGCTTTTCTTATTTCCGGACGTATGGGCAAACTATAGAAAGTCGTTATGACGTAGAATGTGCATACTTTTTAGATTCCATTTATGAAATAAAACACATTTTCTAAAAACTCGTGTTTTTTACGAAATCATGTAAACCTTCTAGAAGCTGTGATTTTAAAAAACGGGGAAGTAAGCTTTTCTTATTTCCGGACGCATGCGCAAACTATAGAAAGTCGTTATGACGTAGAATATGCATACTTTGTTCATTCCATTTATGAAATAAAACACATTTTCTAAAAACTCGTGTTTTTTAAGAAATCATGTAAACCTTCTAGAAGTTGTGATTTTAAAAAACGAAGGAAGTAAGCTTTTCTTATTTCCGGACGCATGCGCAAACTATAGAAAGTCATTATGCCATAGAATGTGCATACTTTGTAGATTCCATTTATGAAATAAAACAGATTTTCTAAAAACTCGTGTTTTTGACGAAATCATGTAAACCTTCTAGAAGCTGTGATTTTAAAAAACGGGGGAAGTAAGCTTTTCTTATTTCAAACCGCATGCGCAAACTATAGAAAGTCATTATGACGTAGAATGTGCATACTTTGTTAATTACATTTATGAAATAAAACCCATTTTCTAAAAACTCGTGTTTTTTACGAAATCATGTAAACCTTCTAGAAGCTGTGATTTTAAAAAACGGGGCAAGTAAGATTTTCTTATTTCCAAACGCATGCGCAAACTATAGAAAGTCGTTATGACGTAGAATGTGCATACTTTTTAGATTCCATTGATGAAATAAAACACATTTTCTAAAAACTCGTGTTTTTTACGAAATCATGTAAACCTTCTAGAAGCTGTGATTTTAAAAAACGGCGGAAGTAAGCTTTTCTTATTTCCGGATGAATGCACAAACTATAGAAAGTCGTTATGACGTAGAATGTGCATACTTTGTTGATTCCATTTATTAAAAATAAACACATTTTCTAAAAACTCGTGTTTTTTAAGAAATCATGTAAACCTTCTAGAAGCTGTGATTTTAAAAAACGGGGGAAGTAAGCTTTTCTTATTTCCGGACGCATGCGCAAACTATAGAAAGTCGTTATGACGTAGAATGTGCATACTTTGTAGATTCCATTTATGAAATTAAACACATTTTCTAAAAACTCGTGTTTTTTACGAAGTCATGTAAACCTTCTAGAAGTTGTGATTTTAAAAAACGGTGGAAGTAAGCTTTTCCTATTTCCGGACGCATGTGCAAACCATAGAAAGTCGTTATGACGTAGAATGTGCATACTTTGTTGATTCCATTTATGAAATAAAACACATTTTCTAAAAACTCGTGTTTTTTTACGAAATCATGTAAACCTTCTAGAAGTTGTGATTTTAAAAAACGGTGGAAATAAGCTTTTCTTATTTCCGGACGCATGCGCAAACTATAGAAAGTCGTTATGACGTAGAATGTGCATACTTTGTTGATTCCATTTATTAAAATAAAACATATTTTCTAAAAACTCATGTTTTTTAAGAAATCATGTAAACCTTCTAGAAGCTGTGATTTTAAAAAACGGGGGAAGTAAGCTTTTCTTATTTCCGGACGCATGCGCAAACTATAGAAAGTCGTTATGACGTAGAATGTGCATACTTTTTAGATTCCATTGATGAAATAAAACACATTTTCTAAAAACTCGTGTTTTTTACGAAATCATGTAAACCTTCTAGAAGCTGTGATTTTAAAAAACGGCGGAAGTAAGCTTTTCTTATTTCCGGACGAATGCAGAAACTATAGAAAGTCGTTATGACGTAGAATGTGCATACTTTGTTGATTCCATTTATGAAATAAAACATATTTTCTAAAAACTCGTGTTTTTCAAGAAATCATGTAAACCTTCTAGAAGCTGTGATTTTAAAAAATGGGGGAAGTAAGCTTTTTTTATTTCCGGACGTATGGGCAAACTATAGAAAGTCGTTATGACGTAGAATGTGCATACTTTTTAGATTCCATTTATGAAATAAAACACATTTTCTAAAAACTCATGTTTTTTACGAAATCATGTAAACCTTCTAGAAGCTGTGATTTTAAAAAACGGTGGAAGTAAGCTTTTCTTATTTCCGGACGCATGCGCAAACTATAGAAAGTCATTATGACGTAGAATATGAATACTTTGTTCATTCCATTTATGAAATAAAACACATTTTCTAAAAACTCGTGTTTTTTAAGAAATCATGTAAACCTTCTAGAAGTTGTGATTTTAAAAAACGAAGAAAGTAAGCTTTTCTTATTTCCGGACGTATGCGCAAACTATAGAAAGTCGTTATGACGTAGAATGTGCATACTTTGTAGATTCCATTTTTGAAATAAAACAGATTTTCTAAAAACTCGTGTTTTTTACGAAATAATGTAAACCTTCTAGAAACTGTGATTTTAAAAAACGGGGGAAGTAAGCTTTTCTTATTTCCAAACGCATGCGCAAACTATAGAAATTCGTTATGACGTAGAATGTGCATACTTTGTTGATTCCATTTATGAAATAAAACCCATTTTCTAAAAACTCGTGTTTTTTACGAAATCATGTAAACCTTCTAGAAGCTGTGATTTTAAAAAACGGGGGAAGTAAGATTTTCTTATTTCGAAACGCATGCGCAAACTATAGAAATTCGTTATGACGTAGAATGTGCATACTTTGTTGATTCCATTGATGAAATAAAACACATTTTCTAGAAACTCGTGTTTTTTAAGAAATCATGTAAACCTTCTAGAAGATGTGATTTTAAAAAACGGGGGAAGTAAGCTTTTCTTATTTCCAAACACATGCCCAAAGTATAGAAATTCGTTATGACGTAGAATGTGCATACTTTGTAGATTCCATTTATGAAATAAAGCACATTTTCTAAAAACTCGTGTTTTTTACGAAATCATGTAAACCTTCTAGAAGCTGTGATTTTAAAACACGGTGGAAGTAAGCTTTTCTTATTTCCGGACGAATGCGCAAACTATAGAAAGTCGTTATGACATAGAATGTGCATACTTTGTTGATTCCATTTATGAAATAAAACACATTTTCTAAAAACTCGTGTTATTTTACGAAATCATGTAAACCTTCTAGAAGCTGTGATTTTAAAAAACGGTGGAAGTAAGCTTTTCTTATTTCCGGACGCATGCGCAAACTATAGAAAGTCGTTATGACGTAGAATGTGCATACTTTGTTGATTCCATTTATTAAAATAAAACACATTTTCCAAAAACTCGTGTTTTTTAAGAAATCATGTAAACCTTCTAGAAGCTGTGGTTTTAAAAAATGGGGGGAAGTAAGCTTTTCTTATTTCCGGACGCATACGCAAACTATAGAAAGTCGTTATGACGTAGAATGTGCATACTTTTTAGATTCCATTGATGAAATAAAACACATTTTCTAAAAACTCGTGTTTTTTACGAAATCATGTAAACCTTCTAGAAGCTGTGATTTTAAAAAATGGCGGAAGTAAGCTTTTCTTATTTCCGGACGAATGCGCAAACTATAGAAAGTCGTTATGACTTAGAATGTGCATACTTTGTTGATTCCATTTATGAAATAAAACACATTTTCTAAAAACTCGTGTTTTTCAAGAAATCATGTAAACCTTCTAGAAGCTGTGATTTTAAAAAATGGGGGATGTAAGCTTTTCTTATTTCCGGACGGATGCGCAAACTATAGAAAGTCGTTATGACGTAGAATGTGCATACTTTTTAGATTCCATTTATGAAATAAAACACATTTTCTAAAAACTCGTGTTTTTTACGAAATCATGTAAACCTTCTAGAAGCTGTGATTTTAAAAAACGGTGGAAGTAAGCTTTTCTTATTTCCAGACGCATGCGTAAACTATAGAAAGTCGTTATGATGTAGAATATGCATACTTTGTTGATTCCATTTATGAAATAAAACACATTATTAAAAACTCGTGTTTTTTAAGAAATCATGTAAACCTTCTAGAAGCTGTGATTTTAAAAAACGAAGGAAGTAACCTTTTCTTATTTCCGGACGCATGCGCAAACTATAGAAAGTCGTTATGACGTAGAATGTGCATACTTTGTAGATTCCATTTATGAAATAAAACACATTTTCTAAAAACTCGTGTTTTTTACGAAATCATGTAAACCTTCTAGAAGCTGTGATTTTAAAAAACGGGGGAAGTAAGCTTTTCTTATTTCCAAACGCATGCGCAAACTATAGAAAGTCGTTATGACGTAGAATGTGCATACTTTGTTGATTCCATTTATGAAATAAAACCCATTTTCTAAAAACTCGATTTTTTTACGAAAGCATGTAAACCTTCTAGAAGCTGTGATTTTAAAAAATGGGGGAAGTAAGATTTTCTTATTTCCAAATGCATGCGCAAACTATAGAAATTCGTTATGACGTAGAATGTGCATACTTTGTAGATTCCATTGATGAAATAAAACACATTTTCTAAAAACTCGTGTTTTTTACGAAATCATGTAAACCTTCTAGAAGCTGTTATTTTAAAAAACGGTGGAAGTAAGCTTTTCTTATTTCCGGATGCATGCGCAAACTATAGAAAGTCGTTATGACGTAGAATGTGCATACTTTGTAGATTCCATTTTTGAAATAAAACACATTTTCTAAAAACTTGTAGTGCCCTGGTTTTACAGCAGAGCACTAGGTGGAGTTTCTGAGTTAATTCTCTATGTATCAAACTTATTCAGGTGTATGGGTAATTTCCAACCAAATTTCTGTTCCCGTTAATCAGATTTAGTTTACTGTTTTGCCCTTAAAATTCATACATGCGTATTCAAAAAAACAAAAAAACTAATCATATCAATACTTTCTTGCAACAATTGTTTTCAGCAAAGAACATGTTTCACCCTAATAATTTAGTAAATAACAAGTTATATCCAGGTTTTTATACGTTAAGCATAATAATCAAATAACATAAATAACAAGAAAATTACCTGATGCTGATGCTAATCGACCGTCGGTTGTAGCAGGTTGTGATTTTGTTCTCATAGGCAGCCAAAACGATGTTTCCACCCTACCGACGAGCTATTATCTTGTTGGCCCTTGGAAATTCAAGGATTTCCAAGCCCCCGAGCTCACAACTGATAATCCTGAGAGCAGAATTCCTTTCGTTCTCCAAACCCCTGTCTCTGCACTTCCAGCTATCTCCCCCCCTTTACCTTCCACTTCATCCCCCCTATATACCTCTTTCCCTACTCGAGAAGGCCTTGGGCTTAATCCATCGCCCCCAAACTCCCTTCTCGAGCCACTCAACCATTAACTCCTTCCCTTTTGTATTAAATGTTATTAATGTCATTAATAAAATATTATATAACTAGTTGACCCTATTATGTCTAACTTAGAATGGGATTAACCACACTTAATCATTTATTAATCAATATTTAACCTTTCCTATATTGCAATTGTTACGACATGGATTGCAATATTATTAAAATAACATATATTAAGTAATAATATTTAACTTAAATCACCACAAAGTAGCAGTAAATGGTGAATTTAATAAAGAATGTCTTTTAAATCATTTGTTTATAACAATGTTTACCAACAAGTAATACATAGCTTAATTGATTTGTTTTACACACCTTAAATAACTTTATTTTCATTATCTGAGTTCGATCAATGCACGATTAGCATAATTACTTACAGCAACTTATACATTTATTCAATATGTTAAGTGTTTATTTATCGATACTAGTGTACATGTGCAAGGTGTGCACGCGTGGCCAGCGTATGCATAGATCATAAATGTACTATAGACAAACCCCATCCCGCCTATGCATACTTGCTAACTAATAGTAGCATTTACCCTCATGTAGAAGAACAAGCATAATATATATATAGTACAATTACTTTAACATCCTCAGTTATTTAACAGTTAATTCTTTACGATTTCACATCATCATCTTTATCTTTACATTAGTTTAATCAACCAGGTACAAGGAAGGTTACCTACTACCATTGACTCAGAATCAAGGAATACCCAACCCTCAACAGTACTAACTAACACATCCTCCCATCATAACCTACGTCCAGCATCATCCCTATTCCCCCTATGCTAGTACAAAGTGGTTGTCGGACTCACCGATCTGACCACATAGAACTTGAGAATGATAGCGTCGGATGAACAGCGGACCTATCCTCCCCTAGCAGGCATCCGACCATCGTCATCACAACTACATGGGGAGCATGTCTCAGCACGGCCCTCCCACGACCTCGGGTATCATAGGAACATAGGGTGGGAAACACATCCATCCCTCTCAACATACTGGGCCTACGCCATTATCGACTCGTACCCTGCTGCTATCAGGATTATCAGTTTGTGTTATCGTATCATCATTTTGGCTGCTGAGGTTTACTGTACGAACAAGCTTTCTTTGTGTCCCATATATCAGATCCAGTAACTGGCTATCTGGTAGCCCCTGTGTCCTGTAGGTTAGTATTTCGCATAGTACAGTTTATAGAAGCATTTCCCATAGATCGCCAATTGATCCATGTTATCAAAATCATTTTATTTCATGTAAACCTTTTAGTTCATCATGGATGCATATGCCATATAATACTTCAATAATTCATATAAGAAGATGGTATCCACGTACCGAAAACATATAAACATATACTGTAATCGTAAAATAAAGAAATCATATGATAATCATGACATCGCAACCACATAACATAACAACGTCTTAATCATAGTGAAATAATAAACAAAGTAACATCATATAATGAGGTCCATCATATCGTAATATAGTTTACTCAGTAGAGCTGAGTTCAACAGAGCATATAAGAAAATAAAGCATGGTGTGTCTAACTGATAAATATGCCTAATCGAAATATGGGCGTTACATACACCCACCCTTCGGGAAACTTTGTCCCGAAGTTATGGTCAAAATAGTGAGGGAAAATCTCGATGCATGGTCTCTGCATCCTCCCAGGTAGCAGACCCTGGGCTATACTTGTCCCATTAGACCTTAACCTGGTCCACACGGCGACTACAGAGCTGTCGAACCCTACGATCAAGTATACGTAATGGTTCGACCCTGTAGGTTCCCTCGTCCGAGACCTGCAATTCCTTCCAATGAATTTTGTGAGTCTCATTGGCTATGTAATGTCGTAATACAGAAACATGAAATACATTATGAGTTTTATGCAAGTGGGGGTGGCAGCGCAAGACGATAAGCAACTGGTCCGATTTTCTCAAGAATCTCAAATGGACCTATAAAGCGAGGTGACAATTTGGTACCCTTCCCGAAGCGAATGGTACTTTTATTTGGTCTGATGCGAATAAATACCCAATCCCCTACTTCATAACTTCTATCTGATCTGTGTGCATCAGCGTAATTCTTTTGCCTATCCTGTGCTTCGTTCAACCGCTGCCTAATTTGTAACACTTGCTCTTCCATTTCCTGAATCAATTCAGGCCCAATTAAAACCCGATCCTCTAACCTGTCCCAGCTGAGTGGTGTCCTGCATGGCCTCCCATACAATGCCTGATATGGCGGCATACCAATGGAGCTGTGATGACTATTGTTGTATGCAAACTCCACTAAAGGAAGATATTTCTCCCACTGTGTCTGCTGATCCATAACATACATCCTAAGCATGTCCTCCATTACTTGATTCACCCTTTCTGTCTGTCCATCTATCTCGGGGTGATAAGCTGAGCTTAAGTTCAACTGCGTCCCTAACGCTGACTGCATGCTAGTCCAAAATCTGGAGGTGAACTTAGGGTCTCTATCAAAGATTATCTTTTTAGGAACTCCATGAAGATGTACAATCTCATTTATGAATACCCTTGCCACATCTGTCACATCATAGGTGTCTCTGACTGGAATGAAGTGAGCGCTTTTGGTCAGTTTGTCGACTACCACCAAAATGGAATTATGTCTCATAGATGTGAGTGGTAATCCTACAACGAAGTCCATGGAAATGACTTCCCATTTAGTCATAGGAATATCATGCAGTTGTAAGAGACCGGCTGGGTGACGATGATCTGCCTTAACTTGTTGACACTCAAGGCACTTCAAAACAAAATCCACTACATCCATCTTCATACCTTTCCAGAAGAAGAGTTTCTTCATGTCGGTATGCATCTTCTTCACCCCTGGGTGTGCACAGTAATGAGATCTATGGGCCTCTCTAAGGATTGTTTCCCTGATATCACCTTCCTTAGGAACATACACCCGCCCCTGATATCGCAACAATCCATCTTCCTCAAGGTGGTACCCATCATACTTTAATTCCTGTTCCCTTCCATTTTGAAAAGCTGAGGTTACCTTTAGGTACCAACTATCGCCCAATAGTTGTCCTAGTACTCTTTCCTTCAAGTCAACCTTCAAGAGAATTAAGGAGAAAAGTCTCGGTCTTCGGCTTAGAGCGTCTGCCACCACATTCTCCTTTCCTTTGATGTAAGATATACCAAAGTCATAATCACTCATGAACTCACTCCATCGCCTTTGCCTAGCATTCAAATCCCTTTGGGTAAAGATGTACTGCAAGCTCTGATGGTCTGTTTTAAGGGTGAAGCTTCTACCAACTAGGTAGTGCCTCCATAATTTTAGTGCCAACATTACTACTGCCAATTCCAGATCGTGCGTGGCATACTGTTCCTCATGAGGTTTCAATTTGCGAGATGCATAAGCTATTACCCCACCTTCCTGCATCAACACCACTCCTAGACCCTGCTTCGAGGCGTCGGTGCATACCATGAAATATTTATCCATGTCTGGTACCCCGCAAGACCGGTGCACTTGTCAACAATCTCTTTAACTCTGTAAAAGCGGCATCGCATTCATCGGTCCATTCATACAAGATTCCCTTGCGTTGCAAGGTGGTAATAGGTTTTGCAATCTTAGAAAATCCTGCCACAAACCTCCAGTAATATCCTGCTAACCCCATGAAGCTGCGCACCTCATGAGCATTCCTTGGGATTGGCCAATCTTCAATGGCCCTTACCTTCTCCGGGTCTACGGAGATCCCTTCTCCTGAGATTATGTGCCCCAAGTAGTGAATCTCCTTCTGGAAGAAGGAACACTTTGATAATTTACCATAAAGTTTATGTTCCCTTAAGCATGTCAAGACCAATCGCAAGTGTTCATCATGCTCCTTCTCATTCTTGGAATAGATAAGAATATCATCTAAGAAGACCTGAACAAAGCGGTCCAAGTATCTTTGGAAGACACCATTCATGAGGCTCATGAATACAGCTGGAGCATTGGTCAAACCAAATGGTACCACCACAAACTCGTAATGCCCAAATCGAGTGCGAAAGGTAGTCTTAGGAATGTCGCCTTCCTTGATCCTCAACTGGTGATACCCTGATCGTAAATCAATCTTTGAGAAGACTGACGCACCTTTCATTTGATCAAAGAGATCATCAATTCTTGGTATGGGATACCTGTTCTTCACCGTGGCTTTGTTCAAATCTCTATAATCTATGCACAGTCG
The DNA here is from genome assembly GCA_027924585.1 of Larix kaempferi. Taxonomy (NCBI): domain Eukaryota; kingdom Viridiplantae; phylum Streptophyta; class Pinopsida; order Pinales; family Pinaceae; genus Larix; species Larix kaempferi. The sequence goes on along the minus strand of BSBM01000226.1, from coordinate 9,552,612 downwards.
CAGAGATCCATCCTTCTTCTTAACGAAGATCACCGGTTCTCCCCACGGAGAGATACTAGGTCTAATCAGTCCCAAATCTAGCAACTCTTTCAACTGGATCTGTAACTCACGGAGCTCTGGGGTTGTCATTCTATAAGGAGTTTTTGAGATAGGCTCCGCACCAGATTTTTGTTCGATTGTGAAATCGAGATCTCTTTCTGGAGGTAGTCCTGGCAATTCCTTTGGAAAGACATCCTTGAACTCGGAAAGCACTAGGTAAGAATTCAAGGAAGGTCCTTTACTATCGCTCATGGCCTCCACTACGAACAACTGGCATCCTTGTCTTAGGCACCGCTTAGCTTTCATCATAGAGATGAAACGGAGGGATACCTTCTTCTTCAAGCCTTGGATTTGAATTGTCCTACCCTCGTCATCTAGGCACAACACCTTCTTTGCATAGCAGTCTATGAAAGCTCTATGGCCTTCTAACCAATCCATGCCAATAATGAGGTCATAAGTCCCCAAATTGGTGACATAAGCATCCAACTTAGTGGTGCACACTCCTAAGTCAACCTCACAACTTCTCACTTTAAGACCTACTGTTTGCTTAGCTCCTGAAGCCATTTCAACAAGTTTAAAATCATCGTGCTCGTAGGCTGCCAACCCACATTTATCTAATGCAAATGGTGAAATAAAACTATCAGTTGCTCCAGGATCAAACAAAATTTTAAATTTGACATTGTTTACTTTGCCCGTGGATTCTACTACGGTAGACTGATGTTCTGCTTGGTGATTATGAACCGCTGCATGAATCTGATGACTGTTACCTGGACTATCCATGGGTGCTTTTCCTTCCCTGTGCCTACTGCTTGACTGACCCCTGGGACAGTCTCGCTGGAAATGAGGACCTCCACATTCCCAACAAGAGAGGTTGGGAGGGGCTTGCATGTTTCTCACAGGAATCCTCTGAGATGAGTTCCTTCCCCTGGTTCCTCTAAAACCCCTTGATCCTCTATAGGAACTTCCTTGCGTACGTCCCTGGCTTTGGTGGGTTGCAGACGATTCCTGCGAGACTGAGTTAACTGAAGCATTACCTCTTGGTGTGAACCTGTTACCGTAAGGAGGAGGTCTAGATGGTCCTCCCCTGAAGTAAGGGCGTGACGCCTTCCCTGAAACATACTGATTGGTTCCAGTCAACCTACTACCCCCCTTTTCCATCTGACATATCAGTTGCATAACGAGCATACTCAACTGCCATGGCAACTGAAGTTGGCTTCCACATCCGCACTGCAGCCCTAATCTTGTAGTTAAGTCCATATACAAAATGCTCTACCTGACACTCATCTGCCTCCAGGTAAGGAACATATTTTACTAGTTCCATGAACCGAGATTCATACTCCTCCACTGTCCTGCCTCCCTGTACCAAAGCATGGAGTGCGCTCGCCTGTTCTTCCTTGTAATAATTTGGCAAATACTTCTTGTGGAACCTCTCCTCGAACAGTTCCCAAGAATTTGTAAGAGGAGTAAGGCGCAACTGCCTCTCAAGATCTGACCACCAGTTCAAAGCATCACCTTTAAGTTGAAAGACGGCCATCCTGGCCTTGGAACTAGATGTGTACTCATTCAATGCAAAGCATCTCTTCATGCCTTCCATCCATGCTTCGGCATGCTTGCCGGGTCGTCCTCCTGAAAACTCCGAAACCTTTATCTTTTGCAACTCCCTTGATATGTCCTGAAGCGGTTCCGGCCTTGGGCCATGTGCCCTTTCAGAGTTCTCTCGACTCACCTGAGTGGTTTCCACCTCAACGGCCCTTTCCGCCTGCCTATTCATTGTGGTCATAATAGCCTCCAGTGACCTCATTATGATCTGCATTTCTGGTGTTGAGGTTGGTCGCGGCGGTGTTGGCGGCAACGACGGCGGCGGAGGTGGTCGACCTCGACCTCGACCTCGACCTCTGCGCGTAGTTACCATGATTGGTCCTGATTCATGGAGTAAAATACCACATCATTTAGTTTCTAAGGAGCGTGCTATTTGATCTTCAAAATAGATGCATTTCAGAAAATAAGCTATAGCTTACCGCGTTTGATGAGGCCATCCGACACTAAATCTTCTAAAGATTTCTGTGTAAATTCCACGGTTCAATTTAAACTCTATGACCATTGATATTGGTTAATTAAATATTGTTAGTATCAACCTCGATTTGCAATTTGAATGGTCATTAGAATAGCATTCTATTTCGCAGCAACCCTAACATTTAGTTAATTCTATACGTTTTAGGGCTTAATCTTTATAAATTTCATGCTCATTAACTTTATTAATTCATATGTTTTATCTTCAATCTTACTATAGTTAACCTTAGAATTTTAAATCTATAATGAACTCCCCCTTTTTTTTTTAAAGTTGGTGAGCGGCTTTATAGATTTTTCTTTTATATTACTTTTAATTCTTATAAACAATTAAATTAAATTAAATAATAAATAAAAATAAATTAAATTAAATTAAATTATTTAATTTAAATTAATTAATAAAAAACATTAAATTAAATTAGTTAAATTAAATTAAATTAAATTAATTAGTCAAAAGACATTAAATTAAATTAATCAAATTAAATTAAATTACATTAAGAGACATTAAATCAAGTTAATTAAATTAGATTAAATTAAAAGATATTAAATCGAATTAATTAAATTAAATTAAATTTAAAGACATTACATTAAATTAATAAAGTTAAATTATTATCAAAAGACGTTAATTTAAAAAAAAAAAATAATAATAATTTTTTTTTTTTAAAACAACACAAAACACAAAAAAAAAAACCTTTTCCTTTTTCGCATGTGATTTGACGCGATAAAGTTATGTTCCGCGCTGGAAACTTGCATGCATGATACCGTTGGCTAGTGGTCGCGGTAAAGAAACCACCCTTACACGCGTCCGCTTCTCGCACGTCCACGTCCAGAAAAGTGGTATAGTAAACCACTTAAAGCCTGAGCAGAAACCGCTTATGTGGCATCAGTATTGCCTATTTAAGGAGGAGGACTAGGTTTTATTATTATTTTGCATTGGGTAGACTGCGTCTGCCGTTTGGGCTCGGCAATTGGTCGCGCGATTGCTCCTGGCCCTCAGTACCGAGCTTGGGCTCTCGGCTCTCAGGTGGATGCGTAGTGCTATGAAACTCGACCTGTGGGCTTGTGCGCCTGGACTGTTTTGGGCGTTTTTAAGGTAGGCTGGGCACTTGTGTGTAATGGTGTGCGTGGTTCAGGAGAAGTTGTATCTTGTTCGGTCCAGTCTCATGAATACATATGTGGAAGCAAACAAAGATCGATAAGACCTGGAACACAGAGACAGAAGACCTGGGAGACCCTTTAAGGAGGCAGGGGGGACAAGACAAGGTAGGAAGCAATTGGGTTATTACTTCGGGCAAATTTTAGCCATAGCATAAACGTGAATACAATCTAGGAGGTCATCAATCCAGATGGTTCTAGGGCTTACGAATCGATTACCTACATGAATTTTGGACACGCATCACCCAACAGCGCCATCCCGGTTAAATTTGGCCAGACCAACTTACCAAGGACGTGTCTGACATCGACACCAGTTTATTCGGAGTAAACACGAAGAATAGAAGGGAACAACGTTGAGGTTGCAGGATCTTAGAGATCATGGAGCTTGACAGTCAAAGGCTCCAATTAAGGTAAATACTTACTAGAAAAATTTTTCGAAGTGGCAGTGATTTTCTTGAAAATGAAAAAAAAATCCCATGATTTTGAGCTTTTTTATTAGTATTTTGTGTCGTTGATGATCATTTCAATCCTTTTAAGGTGTTAGCTGGTGGTTTGGAAGAAGAAAACAGGCGATTTTGAGCTATTTGTCAGGAAAAACCGGTGATTCTGAGCTATTTGACAGGGAAAACTGAATAGCTCACTTGAATGAATCTATGAATGGTTAAAACGATGTCCTATGCCTATTGTTTCATTAATTTGCCGAAATGGCTAGTTTTTTAAAAATAGTCAGTGCTTGAGCTTGATTTTTAGTTGTCAACTATTGGACTGGTCCAGGAATGCTTGGCAGAGCCAAATGACTTTCAATAGTTCAATAGGTCCTCGTGTTTGTTTGTTATGTTCACCTCGCAAATCTAGAGATAACATATAAATTTGCAGCTAGAATTTGAGGATATCGGGGTTGGAAGTTTCTAGGGTTTAGACGTGAGCGACGAAGATCTTGAAGTAGCCCTCATGTAGGACTTTTTATAGTCGCCTGGGAAAGAAGACCTCTTGATCCCCTTAATTCAAATACTAAGCAGTGTAGACCAGAACCGGCTTTCTCGGGGTCTTCGCTGATGCCTTTAACATCTTTCAGAATGGTTGACATGGGGAGCAATTTCATTATTTACATGGCTTTGATACAATCCTTTAAGTATAAAAAAAAAAACCAAACATGGCTGAATGATGATGGCTAAAAACAACATGCTAGGAGATTGGTACCCCTATGTGCATTCTAATAATTTAAAGGAACATTTAGATTAATCCTTCTATTCACGATTTTTTTTTTTTGAATTGAAACAAATATCAAAACGTCAATTATATGCAAATGAATGTGAACCCTATAACCTCACATTGTTTTATGCAGGTCAATACAATTAAAATCTAATTGGTCACAAACAAATATATGGTATTCATTTTCTGGCTTTTGCATGTTTCGTGTTTAAAAGTATTAAGATGTTTTTGTTTGTTTGTTTGTTTGTTTTAGAACTCTCTTGCTATATGTATTATATAAAAAAAACTAAATATATCTTTGTTTCATTCTGTGAGTGCAGGTAGTTTACAAGTGGTTACAACTATTGGAAAGACGGATTAGTGTAATTCTCTTTCTTTTTTTTTGCAAAAATTAGATACCTATAATTTCCAGGATATATATATATATATATATATTTGGGTGTGAATAGGCCCTAAGGTCCGAGTTTTCAAGCCTAGGGCTCTGATACCATCTGTAGTGCCTTGGTTTTACAGCAGAGCACTAGGTGGGGTTTCCGAGTTAATTCTCTATGTATCAAACTTATTCAGGTGTATGGGTAGTTTCCAACCAAATTTCTATTCCTGTTAATCAGATTTAGTTTACTGTTTTTCCCTTAAAATTCATACATGCGTATTCAAAAAAAAAATAAACTAATCATATCAATACTTTCTTGCAACAATTGTTTTTAGCAAAGAACATGTTTCACCCTAATAATTCAGTAAATAACAAGTTATATCCAGGTTTTTATACGTTAAGCATAATAATCAAATAACATAAATAACAAGAAAATTACCTGATGCTGATGCTAATCGACCGTCGGTTGTAGCAGGTTGTGATTTTGTTCTCATAGGCAGCCAAAACGATGTTTCCACCCTACTGACCAGCTATTATCTTGCTGGCCCTTGGAAATTCAAGGATTTCCAAGCCCCCGAGCTCACAACTGATAATCCTGAGAGCATAATTCCTTTCGTTCTCCAAACCCCTGTCTCTGCACTTCCAGCTATCTCCCCCCTTTACCTTCCACTTCATCCCCCCTATATACCTCTTTCCCTACTCGAGAAGGCCTTGGGCTTACTCCACCGCCCCCAAACTCCCTTCTCGAGCCCCTCAACCATTAACTCCTTCCCTTTTGTATTAAATGTTATTAATGTCATTAATAAAATATTATATAACTAGTTGACCCTATTATGTCTAACTTAGAATGGGATTAACCACACTCAATCATTTATTAATCAATATTTAACCTTACCTATATTGCAATTGTTACGACATGGATTGTAATATTATTAAAATAACATTAATTAAGTAATAATATTTAACTTAAATCACCACAAAGTAACAGTAAATGGTGAATTTAATAAAGAATGTCTTTTAAATCATTTGTTTATAACAATGTTTACCAACAAGTAATACATAGCTTAATTGATTTGTTTTACACACCTTAAATAACTTTATTTTCATTATCTGAGTTCGATCAATGCACGATTAGCATAATTACTTACAGCAACTTATACATTTATTCAATATGTTAAGTGTTTATTTATCGATACTAGTGTACAAGTGCAAGGTGTGCACGCGTGGCCAGCGTATGCACAGATCATAAATGTACTATAGACAAACCCCATCCCGCATATGCATACTTGCTAACTAATAGTAGTATTTACCCTCATGTAGAAGAACAAGCATAATATATATAGTACAATTACTTTAACATCCTCAGTTATTTAACAGTTAATTCTTTACGATTTCACATCATTATCTTTATCTTTACATTAGTTTAATCAACCAGGTACAAGGAAGGTTACCTACTACCATTGACTCAGAATCAAGGAATACCCAACCCTCAACAGTACTAACTAACACATCCTCCCATAATAACCTACGTCCAGCATCCTCCCTATTCCCCCTCTGCTAGTACAAAGTGGTTGTCCGACTCACCGATCTGACCACATAGAACTTGAGAGCGATAGCATCGGCTGAACAACGGACCTATCCTCCCCTAGCAGGAATACGACCATCGTCATCACAACTACATGAGGAGCATGTCTCAGCACGGCCCTCCCACGACCTCGGGTATCATAGGAACATAGGGTGGGAAAAACATCCATCCCTCTCAACATACTGGGCCTACGCCCTTATCGACTCGTACCTTGCTGCTATCAGGATTATCAGTTTGTGTTATCGTATCATCATTTTGGCTGCTGAGGTGTACTGTACGAACAAGCTTTCTTTGTATCCCATATATCAGATCCAGTAAATGGCTATCTGGTAGCCCATGTGTCCTGTAGGTTAGTATTTCACATAGTAAAGTTTATAGAAGCATTTCCCATAGATCGCCAATTGATCCATGTTATCAAAATCATTTTATTTCATGTAAACCTTTTAGTTCATCATGGATGCATATGCCATATAATACTTCAATAATTCATATAAGAAGATGGTATCCACATACCGAAAACATATAAACATATACTGTAATCGTAAAATAAAGAAATCATATGATAATCATGACATCGCAACCACATAACATAGCAACGTCTTAATCATAGTGAAATAATAAACAAAGTAACATCATATAATGAGGTCCATCATATGGTAATATAGTTTACTCAGTAGCGCTGAATTCAACAGAGCATATAAAAAAATAAAGCATGGTGTGTCTAACTGATAAATATGCCTAATCAAAATATGGGCGTTACAAAACTCGTGTTTTTTACGAAATCATGTAAACCTTCTAGAAGCTGTGATTTTAAAAAACGGTGGAAGTAAGCTTTTCTTATTTCCGGACGCATGCGCAAACTATAGAAAGTCGTTATCACGTAGAATGTGCATACTTTGTTGATTCCATTTATGAAATAAAACACATTTTCTAAAAACTCGTGTTTTTTAAGAAATCATGTAAACCTTCTAGAAGCTGTAATTTCAAAAAACAGGGGAAGTAAGCTTTTCTTATTTCCGGACGCATGCGCAAGCTATAGAAAGTCGTTATGACGTAGAATGTGCATACTTTGTTGATTCCATTTATGAAATAAAACACATTTTCTAAAAACTCGTGTTTTTTAAGAAATGGTGTAAACCTTCTAGAAGCTGTGATTTTAAAAAACGGGGGAAGTAAGCTTTTCTTATTTCCAAACGCATGCGCAAAATATAGAAATTCGTTTTGACATAGAATGTGCATACTTTGTTGATTCCATTTATGAAATAAAACACATTTTCTAAAAACTCGTGTTTTTTAAGAAATCATGTAAACCTTCTAGAATCTGTGATTTTAAAAAACGGGGGAGGTAAGCTTTTCTTATTTCCGGACGCATGCACAAACTATAGAAATTCGTTATGACGTAGAATGTGCATACTTTGTTGATTCCATTTATGAAATAAAACACATTTTCTAAAAACTCAAGTTTTTTAAGAAATCATGTAAACCTTCTAGAAGTTGTGATTTTAAAAAACGGGGGAAGTAAGCTTTTCTTATTTCCAAACGCATGCGCAAACTATAGAAAGTCGTTTATGACGTATAATGTGCATACTTTGTAGATTCCATTTATGAAATAAAACACATTTTCTAAAAACTCGTGTTTTTTACAAAATCATGTAAACCTTCTAGAAGCTGTGATTTTAAAAAACGGTGGAAGTAAGCTTTTCTTATTTCCGGACGAATGCGCAAACTATAGAAAGTCCTTATGATGTAGAATTTTCATACTTTGTTGATTCCATTTATGAAATAAAACACATTTTCTAAAAACTCGTGTTTTTTAAGAAATCATGTAAACCTTCTAGAAGCTGTGATTTTAAAAAAAGGTGGAAGTAAGCTTTTCTTATTTCCGGACGCATGCGCAAACTATAGAAAGTCGTTATGACGTAGAATGTGCATACTTTGTTGATTCCATTTATGAAATAAAACACATTTTCTAAAAACTCGTGTTTTTTAAGAAATCATGTAAACCTTCTAGAAGCTGTGATTTTAAAAAAAGGGGGAAGTAAGCTTTTCTTATTTCCAGACGCATGCGCAAACTATAGAAAGTCGTTATGACATAGAATGTGAATACTTTGTAGATTCCATTTATGAAATAAAACACATTTTCTAAAAACTCGTGTTTTTTACGAAATAATGTAAACCTTCTAGAAGCTGTGATTTTAAAAAACGGTGGAAGTAAGCTTTTCTTATTTCCAAACGCATGCGCAAACTATAGAAAGTTGTTATGAGGTAGAATGTTCATACTTTGTTGATTCCATTTATGAAATAAAACACATTTTCTAAAAACTAGTGTTTTTTAAGAACTCATGTAAACCTTCTAGAAGCTGTGATTTTAAAAAACGGGGGAAGTAAGCTTTTCTTATTTCCAAACGCATGCGCAAACTATAGAAAGTTGTTATGACGTAGAATGTGCATACTTTGTTGATTCCATTTATGAAATAAAACACATTTTCTAAAAACTCGTGTTTTTTAAGAAATCATGTAAACCTTCTAGAAGCTGTGATTTTAAAAAACGGGGGAAGTAAGCTTTTCTTATTTCCAAACGCATGCGCAAACTATAGAAAGTCATTTATGATGTAGAATGTGCATACTTTGCAGATTCCATTTATGAAATAAAACACATTTTCTAGAAACTCGTGTTTTTTACGAAATCATGTAAACCTTCTTGAAGCTGTGATTTTAAAAAACGGCGGAAGTAAGCTTTTCTTATTTCCGGATGAATACGCAAACTATAGAAAGTCGTTATGATGTAGAATGTGGATACTTTGTTGATTCCATTTATGAAATAAAACACATTTTCTAAAAACTCGTGCTTTTTAAGAAATCATGTAAACCTTCTAGAAGCTGTGATTTTAAAAAACGGTGGAAGTAAGCTTTTCTTATTTCCGGACGCATGCGCAAACTATAGAAAGTCGTTATGACGTAGAATGTGCATACTTTGTTGATTCCATTTATGAAATAAAACACATTTTCTAAAAAGACGTGTTTTTTAAGAAATCATGTAAACCTTCTAGAAGCTGTGATTTTAAAAAACGGGGGAAGTAAGATTTTCTTATTTCCGGACGCATGCGCAAACTATAGAAAGTCGTTATGACATAGAATGTGCATACTTTGTTGATTCCATCTATGAAATAAAACACATTTTCTAAAAACTCGTGTTTTTTAAGAACTCATGTAAACCTTCTAGAAGCTGTGCTTTTAAAAAACGGGGGAAGTAAGCTTTTCTTATTTCCGGACGCCCGCGCAAACTATAGAAAGTCGTTATGATGTAGAATGTGCATACTTTGTTGATTCCATTTATGAAATAAAACACATTTTCTAAAAACTCGTGTTTTTTACGAAATCATGTAAACCTTCTAGAAGCTGTGATTTTAAAAAATGGGGGAAGTAAGCTTTTCTTATTTCCAAACCCATGCGCAAACTATAGAAAGTCGTTATGAGGTATAATGTGCATACTTTCTTGATTCCATCTATGAAATAAAACACATTTTCTAAAAACTCGTGTTTTTTAAGAAATCATGTAAACCTTCTAGAAGCTATGATTTTAAAAAACGGGGATAGTAAGATTTTCTTATTTCCGGACGCATGCGCAAACTATAGAAAGTCGTTATGACGTATAATGTGCATACTTTGTAGATTCCATTTATGAAATAAAACACATTTTTTAAAAACTCATGTTTTTTACGAAATCATGTAAACGTTCTAGAAGCGGTGATTTTAAAAAACGGTGGAAGTAAGCTTTTCTTATTTCCAGACGCATGCACAAACTATAGAAAGTCGTTATGACGTAGAATGTGCATACTTTGTCGATTCCATTTATGAAATAAAACAAATTTTATAAAAACTCGTGTTTTTTAAGAAATCATGTAAACCTTCTAGAAGCTATGATTTTAAAAAACGGTGGAAGTAAGCTTTTCTTATTTCCTGACGCATGCGCAAACTATAGAAAGTCATTATGACGTAGAATGTGCATACTTTGTTGATTCCATTTATGAAATAAAACACATTTTCTAAAAACTCGTGTTTTTTAAGAAATCATGTAAATCTTCTAGAAGCTGTGATTTTAAAAAACGGGGAAAGTAAGATTTTCTTATTTCCAGACGCATGCGCAAACTATAGAAAGTCGTTATGACGTAGAATGTGCATACTTTGTAGATTCCATTTATGAAATAAAACACATTTTCTAAAAACTCGTGTTTTTTACAAAATCATGTAAATCTTCTAGAAGCTGTGATTTTAAAAAACGGTGGAAGTAAGGTTTTCTTATTTCCAGACGCATGCGCAAACTATAGAAAGTCGTTATGACGTAGAATGTGCATACTTTTATGATTCCATTTATGAAATAAAACACATTTTCTAAAAACTCATGTTTTTTAAGAAATCATGTAAACCTTCTAGAAGCTGTGATTTTAAAAAACGGGGAAAGTAAGATTTTCTTATTTCCGGACGCATGCGCAAACTATAGAAAGTCGTTATGACGTAGAATGTGCATACTTTGCAGATTCCATTTATGAAATAAAGCACATTTTCTAAAAAGTCATGTTTTTTACGAAATCATGTAAACCTTCTAGAAGCTGTGATTTAAAAAAACGGTGGAAGTAAGCTTTTCTTATTTCCGGACGAATGCGCAAACAATAGAAAGTCGTTATGACGTAGAATGTGCATACTTTGTTGATTCCATTTATGAAATAAAACACCTTTTCTAAAAACTTGTGGTTTTTAAGAAATCATGTAAACCTTCTAGAAGCTGTGATTTTAAAAAACGGTGGAAGTAAGCTTTTCTTATTTCCGGACGAATGCGCAAACTATAGAAAGTGGTTATGACATAGAATGTGCATACTTTGTTGATTCCATTTATGAAATAAAACACATTTTTTAAAAACTCGTGTTTTTTAAGAAATCATGTAAACCTTCTAGAAGCTATGATTTTAAAAAATGGGGGAAGTAAGTTTTTCTTATTTCCAAACGCATGCGCAAACTATAGAAAGTCATTTATGAGGTAGAATGTGCATACTTTGTAGATTCCATTTATGAAATAAAACACATTTTCTAAACACTCGTGTTTTTTAAGAAATCATGTAAACCTTCTAGAAGCTATGATTTTAAAAAATGGGGGATGTAAGCTTTTCTTATTTCCGGACACATGCACAAATTATAGAAAGTCGTTATGACGTAGAAGGTGCATACTTTGTTTATTCCATTTATGAAATAAAACACATTTTCTAAAAGCTCGTGCTTTTTACAAAATCATCTAAACCTTCTAGAAGCTGTGATTTTAAAAAATAGTGGAAGTAAGCTTTTCTTATTTCCGGACGAATGCGCAAACTATAGAAAGTCGTTATGAGGTAGAATGTGCATACTTTGTTGATTCCATTTATGAAATAAAACACATTTTCTAAAAACTCGTGTTTTTTACGAAATCATGTAAACCTTCTAGAAACTCTGATTTTACAAAACGGTGGAAGTAAGCTTTTCTTATTTCCGGACGAATGCGCCAACTATAGAAAGTCGTTATGACATAGAATGTGCATATTTGTTGATTCCATTTATGAAATAAAACACATTTTCTAAAAACTCATGTTTTTTAAGAAATCATGTAAACCTTCTAGAAGCTGTGATTTTAAAAAACGGTGGAAGTAAGCTTTTCTTATTTCCGGACGCATGCGCAAACTATAGAAAATCGTTATGACGTAGAATGTGCATACTTTGTTGATTCCATTTATGAAATAAAACACATTTTCTAAAAACTCGTGTTTTTTAAGAAATCATGTAAACCTTCTAGAAGCTGTGATTTTAAAAAACGGGGGAAGTAAGCTTTTCTTATTTCCGAAGGCATGAGAAAACTATAGAAAGTCATTATGACGTAGAATGTGCATACTTTGTAGATTCCATTTATGAAATAAAACACATTTTCTAAAAACTCGTGTTTTTTACGAAATCATGTAAACCTTCTAGAAGCTGTGATTTTAAAAAACGGGGAAGTAAGCTTTTCTTATTTCCAAACGCATGCGCAAACTATAGAAAGTCGCTATGACGTAGAATGTGTATACTTTGTTGATTCCATTGATGAAATAAAACACATTTTCTAAAAACTCGTGTTTGTTAAGAAATCACGTAAACCTTCTGGAAGTTGTGATTTTAAAAAACGGGGGAAGTAAGCCTTTCTTATTTTCAAACTCATGCGTAAACTATAGAAAGTCGTTATGACGTAGAATGTGCATACTTTGTTGATTCCATTTATGAAATAAAACACATTTTCTAAAAACTTGTGTTTTTTAGGAAATCATGTAAACCTTCTAGAAGCTGTGATTTTACAAAATGGTGGAAGTAAGCTTTTCTTATTTCCAGACGAATGCGGAAACTATAGAAAGTCGTTATGAAGTAGAATGTGCATACTTTGTAGATTCCATTTTTGAAATAAAACATATTTTCTAAAAACTCGTGTTTGTTAAAAAATCATGTAAACCTTCTAGAAGCTGTGATTTTAAAAAACGGGGGAGGTAAGCTTTTCTTATTTCCAAACGCATACGCAAACTATAGAAAGTCGTTATGACGTAGAATGTGCATAGTTTTTTGATTCCATTTATGAAATAAAACACATTTTCTAAAAGCTCGTGTTTTTTAAGAATTCATGTAAACCTTCTAGAAGCTGTGATTTTAAAAAACCGTGGAAGTAAGCTTTTTTTATTTCTGGGCGCATACGCAAACTATAGAAAGTCGTTATGATGTAGAATGTGCATAGTTTGTTGATTCCATTTATGAAATAAAACACATTTTCTAAAAACTCATGTTTTTTAAGAAATCATGTAAACCTTCTAGAAGCTGTGATTTTAAAAAACGGTGGAAGTAAGCTTTTCTTATTTCCGGGCGCATGCGCAAACTATAGAAAGTTGTTATGACGTAGAATGTGCACACTTTGTTGATTCCATTTATGAAATAAAACAAATTTTCTAAAAACTCGTGTTTTTTACAAAATCATGTAAACCTTCTAGAAGCTGTGATTTTAAAAAATGGTGGAAGTAAGGTTTTCTTATTTCCAGACGCATGCGCAAACTATAGAAAGTCGTTATGACGTAGAATGTGCATACTTTTATGATTCCATTTATGAAATAAAACACATTTTCTAAAAACTCGTGTTTTTTAAGAAATCATGTAAACCTTCTAGAAGCTGTGATTTTAAAAAACGGGGGAAGTAAGCTTTTCTTATTTCCAAACGCATGCGCAAACTATAGAAAGTCGTTATGACGTAGAATGTGCATAGTTTGTTGATTTCATTTATGAAATAAAACACATTTTCTAAAAACTCGTGTTTTTTAAGAAATCATGTAAACCTTCTAGAAGCTGTGATTTTAAAAAATGGTGGAAGTAAGCTTTTCTTATTTCCGGGCGCATGCGCAAACTATAGAAAGTCGTTTATGACGTAGAATGTGCATACTTTGTTGATTCCATTTATGAAATAAAACACATTTTCTAAAAACTCGTGTTTTTTAAGAAATCATGTAAACCTTCTAGAAGCTGTGATTTTAAAAAACGGGGGAAGTAAGCTTTTCTTATTTCCAAACGCATGCGCAAACTATAGAAAGTCGTTATGACGTAGAATTTGCATACTTTGTAGATTGCATTTATGAAATAAAACACATTTTCTAAAAACTCGTGTTTTTTACGAAATCATGTAAACCTTCTAGAAGCTGTGATTTTAAAAAACGGTGAAAGTAAGCCTTTCTTATTTCCGGACGCATGCGCAAACTATAGAAAGTCGTTATGATGTAGAATGTGCATACTTTGTTGATTCCATTTATGAAATAAAACACATTTTCTAAAAACTCGTGTTTTCTAAGATATCATGTAAACCTTCTAGAAGCTGTGATTTTAAAAAACGGGGGAAGTAAGCTTTTCTTATTTCCAAATGCATGCGCAAACTATAGAAAATCATTATGACGTAGAATGTGCATACTTTGTTGATTCCATTTATGGAATAAAACACATTTTCTAAAAACTCGTGTTTTTTAAGAAATCATGTAAACCTTCTAGAAGCTGTGATTTTAAAAAACGGTGGAAGTAAGCTTTGCTTATTTTCGGACGCATGCGCAAAGTATAGAAAGTCGTTATGACGTAGAATGTGAATACTTTGCAGATTCCATTTATGAAATAAAACACATTTTCTAAAAACTCATGTTTTTTACGAAATCATGTAAACCTTCTAGAAGCTGTGATTTTAAAAAACGGGGGAAGTAAGCTTTTCTTATTTCCAAATGCATGAGCAAACTATAGAAAGTCGTTATGACGTAGAATGTGCATACTTTGTAGATTCCATTTATGAAATAAAACACATTTTCTAAAAACTCGTGTTTTTTAAGAAATCATGTAAACCTTCTAGAAGCTGTGATTTTAAAAAAAGGGGGGAAGTAAGCTTTTCTTATTTCCAAACGCATGCGCAAACTATAGAAAGTCGTTATGACGTAGAATTTGCATACTTTGTTGATTCCATTTATGAAATAAAACACATTTTCTAAAAACTCGTGTTTTTTAGGAAATCATGTAAACCTTCTAGAAGCTGTGATTTTAAAAAATGGTAGAAGTAAGCTTTTCTTATTTCCGGACGCATGCGCAAACTATAGAAAGTCGTTAGGACGTAGAATGTGCATACTTTGTTGATTCCATTTATGAAATAAAACACATTTTCTAAAAACTCGTGTTTTTTAAGAAATCATGTAAACCTTATAGAAGCTATGATTTTAAAAAACGTGGGAAGTAAGCTTTTCTTATTTCCGGACGCATGCGCAAACTATAGAAAGTCATTATGACGTAGAATGTGCATGCTTTGTTGATTCCATTTATGAAATAAAACACATTTTCTAAAAACTCGTGTTTTTTAAGAAATCATGTAAGCCTTCTAGAAGCTGTGATTTTAAAAAACGGGGGAAGTAAGCTTTTCTTATTTCCAAACGCATGCACAAACTATACAATGTCGTTATCACGTAGAATGTGCATACTTTGTTGATTCTATTTATGAAATAAAACACATTTTCTAAAAACTCGTGTTTTTTACGAAATCATGTAAACCTTCTAGAAGCTGTGATTTTAAAAAACGGGGGAAGTAAGCTTCTCTTATTTCCGGACGCATGCGCAAACTATTGAAAGTCGTTATGACCTAGAATGTGCATACTTTGTTGATTCCATTTATGAAATAAAACACATTTTCTAAAAACTCGTGTTTTTTAAGAAATCATGTAAACCTTCTAGAAGCTGTGATTTTACAAAACGGTGGAAGTAAGCTTTTCTTATTTCCGGATGAATGCGCAAACTATAGAAAGTCGTTATGACGTAGAATGTGCACACTTTGTTGATTCCATTTATGAAATAAAACAAATTTTCTAAAAACTGATGTTTTTTAAGAAATCATGTAAACCTTCTAGAAGCTGTGATTTTACAAAACGGTGGAAGTAAGCTTTTCTTATTTACGGACGAATGCGCAAACTATAGAAAGTCGTTATGACATAGAATGTGCATGCTTTGTTGATTCCATTCATGAAATAAAACACATTTTCTAAAAACTCGTGTTGTTTACGAAATCATGTAAACCTTCTAGAAGCTGTGATTTTAAAAAATGGTGGAAGTAAGCTTTTCTTATTTCCAGATGCATGCGCAAACTATAGAAAGTCGTTATGACGTAGAATGTGCATACTTTGTTGATTCCATTTATGAAATAAAACACATTTTCTAAAAACTCGTGTTTTTTACGAAATCATGTAAACCTTCCCGAAGCTGTGATTATAAAAAACGGGGGAAGTAAGCTTTTCTTATTTCTGGACGCATGCGCAAACTATAGAAAGTCGTTATGACGTAGAATGTGCATGATTTGTTGATTCCATTTATGAAATAAAACACATTTTCTAAAAACTCATGTTTTTTAAGAAATCATGTAAACCTTCTAGAAGTTGTGATTTTAAAAAACGGGGGAAGTAAGCTTTTCTTATTTCCAAACGCATGCACAAACTATAGAAAGTCGTTATGACGTAGAATGTGCATACTTTGCTGATTCCATTTATGAAATAAAACACATTTTCTAAAAACCCGTGTTTTTTAAGAAATCATGTAAACCTTCTAAAAGTTGTGATTTTAAAAAACGGGGGAAGTAAGCTTTTCGTATTTCCAAACGCAGGCGCAAACTATAGAAAGTCGTTTATGATGTAGAATGTGCATACTTTGTAGATTCCATTTATGAAATAAAACACATTTTCTAAAAACTCATGTTTTTTACGAAATCATCTAAACCTTCTAGAAGCTGTGATTTTAAAAAACAGTGGAAGTAAGCTTTTATTATTACCGGACGAATGCGCAAACTATAGAAAGCTGTTTTGACGTAGAATGTACATACTTTGTTGATTCCATTTATGAAATAAAACACATTTTCTAAACATTCATGTTTTTTACGAAATCATGTAAACCTTCTAGAAGCTGTGATTTTAAAAAACGGGGGAAGTAAGCTTTTCTTATTTCCAAATGCATGCACAAACTATAGAAAGTCCTTATGACATAGAATGTGCATACTTTGTTGATTCCATTTATGAAATAAAACACATTTTCTAAAAACTCGTGTTTTTTAAGAAATCATGTAAACCTTCTAGAAGCTGTGATTTTAAAAAACGGGGGAAGTAAGCTTTTCTTATTTCCAAACGCGTGCGGAAACTATAGAAAGTCGTTATGATGTAGAATGTGCATACTTTGTTGATTCCATTTATGAAATAAAACACATTTTCTAAAAACTCGTGCTTTCTAAGAAATCATGTAAACCTTCTAGAAGCTGTGATTTTAAAAAACGGGGGAAGTAAGCTTTTCTTATTTCCAAACGCATGCGTAAACTATAGAAAGTCGTTATGACGTAGAATGTGCATACTTTGTAGATTCCATTTTTGAAATAAAACCCATTTTCTAAAAACTCGTGTTTTTTAAGAAATCATGTAAACATTCTAGAAGCTATGATTTTAAAAAATGGGGGAAGTAAGCTTTTCTTATTACCGGACGCATGCGCAAACTATAGAAAGTCGTTATGATGTAGAATGTGCATACTTTGTAGATTCCATTTATGAAATAAAACACATTTTCTAAAAACTCTTGTTTTTTACGAAATCATGTAAACCTTCCAGGAGCTGTGATTTTAAAAAACGGGGGAAGTAAGCTTTTCTTATTTTCGGACAGATTCCCAAACTATAGAAAGTCGTTATGACGTAGAATGTGCATACTTTGTTGATTCCATTTATGAAATAAAACACATTTTCTAAAAACTCGTGTTTTTTAAGAAATCATGTAAACCTTCTAGAAGCTGTGATTTTAAAAAACGGGGGAAGTAAGCTTTTCTTATTTCCAAACGCATGTGCAAACTATAGAAAGTGGTTATGGAGTAGAATGTGCATACTTTGTTGATTCCATTTATGAAATAAAACACATTTTCTAAAAACTCGTGTTTTTTAAGAAATCATGTAAACCTTGTAGAAGCTGTGATTTTAAAAAACGGGGGAAGTAAGCTTTTCTTATTTGCAAACGCATGCGCAAACTATAGAAAGTCGTTTATGACGTAGAATTTCTATAGTTTGAAGATTCCATTTATGAAATAAAACACATTTTCTAAAAACTCGTGTTTTTTACGAAATCATGTAAACCTTCTAGAAGCTGTGATTTTAAAAAATGGTGGAAGTACGCTTTTGTTATTTCCAAACGCATGCGCAAACTATAGAAAGTCGTTATGACATAGAATGTGCATACTTTGTTGATTCCATTAATGAAATAAAACACATTTTCTAAAAACTCGTATTTTTTAAGAAATCATGTAAACCTTCTAGAAGCTGTGATTTTAAAAAACGGTGGAAGTAAGCTTTTCTTATTTCCGGACAAATGCGCAAACTATAGAAAGTCGTTATGAAATATAATGTGCATAATTTGTTGATTCCATTTATGAAATAAAACACATTGTCTAAAAACACGTGTTTTTTAAGAAATCATGTAAACCTTCTAGAAGCTATGATTTTAAAAAACGTGGGAAGTAAGCTTTTCTTATTTCTGGTCGCATGCGCAAACTATAGAAAGTCGTTATGACATAGAATGTGCATACTTTGTTCGTTCCCTTTATGAACTAAAACACATTTTCTAAAAACTCGTGTTTTTTATGAAATCATGTAAACCTTCTAGAAGCTGTGATTTTAAAAAATGGTGGAAGTAAGCTTTTCTTATTTCCAAACGCATGCGCAAACTATAGAAAGTCGTTATGACGTAGAATGTGCATACTTTGTAGATTCCACATTTTCTAATGAACTAAAACACAGCTTCTAAAAACTTGTGTTTTTTAGGAAATAATGTAAACCTTCTAGAAGCTGTGATTTTACAAAACGGTGGAAGTAAGCTTTTCTTATTTTCGGATGAATGCGCAAACTATAGAAAGTCGTTATGACGTAGAATGTGCATACTTTGTTGATTCCATTTATGAAATAAAACACATTTTCTAAAAACTCGTGTTTTTTAAGAAATCATGTAAACCTTCTAGAAGCTATGATTTTAAAAAACGGGGGAAGTAAGCTTTTGTTGTTTCTGGACGCGTGCGCAAATTATAGAAAGTCGTTATGACGTAGAAGGTGCATACTTTGTTGATTCCATTTATGAACTAAAACACATTTTCTAAAAACTCGTGTTTTTTAAGAAATCATGTAAACCTTCTAGAAGCTGTGATTTTAAAAAACGGGGGAAGTAAGCTTTTCTTATTTCCAAACGCATGCGCAAACTATAGAAAGTCGTTTTATATGTATAATGTGCATACTTTGTAGATTCCATTTATGAAATAAAACACATTTTCTAAAAACTCGTGTTTTTTACGAAATCATGTAAACCTTCTAGAAGTTGTGGTTTTAAAAAATAGTGGAAGTAAACTTTTCTTATTTCCGGACGAATGCGCAAACTATAGAAAGTCGTTATGACGTAGGATGTGCATACTTTGTTGATTCCATTTATGAAATAAAACACATTTTCTAAAAACTCGCGTTTTTTACGAAATCATGTAAACCTTCTAGAAACTGTGATTTTACAAAACGGTGGAAGTAAGCTATTCTTATTTCAGGACGAATGCGCAAATTATAGAAAGTCTTTATGACGTAGAATGTGCATACTTTATCGATTCCATTTATGAAATAAAACACATTCTCTAAAAACTCGTGTTTTTTAAGAAATCATGTAAGCCTTCTAGAAGCTGTGATTTTAAAAAACGTGGGAAGTAAGCTTTTCTTATTTCCAGACACATGCGCAAACTATAGAAAGTCGTTATGACATAGAATGTGCATACTTTGTTGATTCCATTTATGAATAAAACACATTTTCTAAAAACTCGTGTTTTTGAAGAAATCATGTAAACCTTCTAGAAGCTGTGATTTTAAAAAACGGGGGAAGTAAACTTTTCTTATTTCCAAACGCATGCGCAAATTATAGAAAGTCATTATGACGTAGAATGTGCATACTTTGTTGATTCCATTTATGAAATAAAACACATTTTCTAAAAACTCGTGTTTTTGAAGAAATCATGTAAACCTTCTAGAAGCTGTGATTTTAAAAAACGGGGGAAGTAAGCTTTTCTTATTTCCAAACGCATGCGCAAACTATAGAAAGTCGTTATGACGTAGAATGTGCATACTTTGTTGAGTCCATTTTTGAAATAAAACACATTTTCTAAAAACTCGTGTTTTTTAAGAAATCACGTAAACCTTTTAGAAGCTGTGATTTTAAAAAACGGGGGAAGTAAGCTTTTCTTATTTCCAAACACATGCGCAAACTATAGAAAGTTGTTATGACGTAGAATGTGTATACTTTGTAGATTCCATTTTTGAAATAAATCCGATTTTCTAAAAACTCGTGTTTTTTGAGAAATCATGTAAACCTTCTAGAAGCTGTGATTTTAAAAACCGGTGGAAGTAAGCTTTTCTTATTTCCGGACGCATGCGCAAACTATAGAAAGCCATTATGACGTAGAATGTGCATACTTTGTAGATTCCATTTATGAAATAAAACACATTTTCTAAAAACTCGTGTTTTTTACGAAATCATGTAAACCTTGTGAAAGCTGTGATTTTAAAAAACGGTGGAAGTAAGCTTTTCTTATTTCCGGACGAATGCGCAAACTATAGAAAGTCGTTATGACGTAGAATGTGCATACTTTGTTGATTCCATTTATGAAATAAAACACATTTTCTAAAAACTCGTGGTTTTTAAGAAATCATGTAAACCTTCTAGAAGCTGTGATTTTAAAAAACGGTGGAAGTAAGCTTTTCTTATTTCTGGACGAATGCGCAAACTATAGAAAGTCATTATGACGTATAATGTGCATACTTTGTTGATTCCATTTATGAAATAAAACACATTGTCTAAAAACTCGTGTTTTTTAAGAAATCATGTAAACCTTCTAGAAGCTATGATTTTAAAAAACGGGGGAAGTAAGATTTTCTTATTTCCAGACGCATGCACAAACTATAGAAAGTCGTTATGATGTCGAACGTGCATACTTTGTTGGTTCCATTTATGAAATAAAACACATTTTCTAAAAACTCGTGTTTTTTACGAAATCATGTAAACCTTCTAGAAGCTGTGATTTTAAAAAATGGTTGAAGTAAGCTTTTCTTATTTCCAAACGCATGCGCAAACTATAGAAAGTCGTTATGACGTAGAATGTGCATACTTTGTTGATTCCATTTATGAAATAAAACACATTTACTAAAAACTCGTGTTTTTTATGAAATCATGTAAACCTTCTAGAAGCTGTGATTTTACAAAACGGTGGAAGTAAGCTTTTCTTATTTCCGGACGAATGAGCAAACTATAGAAAGTCGTTATGACGTAGAATGTGCATACTTTGTTGATTCCATTTATGAAATAAAACACATTTTCTAAAAACTCGTATTTTTTAAGAAATCATGTAAACCTCCTAGAAGCTGTGATTTTAAAAAACGGTGGAAGTAAGCTTTTCTTATTTCCGGACGAATGCGCAAACTATAGAAAGTCGTTATGACATATAATGTGAATAATTTGTTGATTCCATTTATGAAATAAAACACATTGTCTAAAAACTCATGTTTTTTAAGAAATCATGTAAACCTTCTAGAAGCTATGATTTTAAAAAACGGGGGAAGTAAGCTTTTCTTATTTCTGGACGCATGCGCAAACTATAGAAAGTCGTTATGACGTAGAATGTGCATACTTTGTTCGTTCCCTTTATGAACTAAAACACATTTTCTAAAAACTCGTGTTTTTTAAGAAATCATGTAAACCTTCTAGAAGCTGTGATTTTAAAAAACGGTGGAAGTAAGCTTTTCTTATTGCTGGACGCATGCGCAAACTATAGAAAGTCGTTATGACGTAGAGTGTGCATAATTTGTTGATTCCATTTATGAAATAAAACACATTTTCTAAAAACTCGTGTTTTTTAAGAAATCATGTAAACCTTCTAGAAGCTGTGATTTTAAAAAACGCGGGAAGTAAGCTTTTCTTATTTCCAAACACATGCGCAAACTATAGAAAGTCGTTATGACGTAGAATATGCATACTTTGTTGATTCCATTTATGAAATAAAACACATTTTCTAAAAACTCGTGTTTTTTAAGAAATCATGTAAACCTTCTAGAAGCTGTGATTTTAAGAAATGGGGGAAGTAAACTTTTCTTATTTCCGGACGCATGCGCAAACTATAGAAAGTCATTATGACGTAGAATGTGCATACTTTGTTGATTCCATTTATGAAGGAAAACACATTTTCCAAAAACTCGTGTTTTTTAAGAAATCATGTAAACCTTCTAGAAGCTGTGATTTTAAAAAACGGTGGAAGTAAGATTTTCTTATTGCCGGACGCATGCGCAAACTATAGAAAGTCGTTATGACGTAGAGTGTGCATAATTTGTTGATTCCATTTATGAAATAAAACACATTTTCTAAAAACTCGTGTTTTTTAAGAAATCATGTAAACCTTCTAGAAGCTGTGATTTTAAAAAACGCGGGAAGTAAGCTTTTCTTATTTCCAAACACATGCGCAAACTATAGAAAGTCGTTATGACGTAGAATATGCATACTTTGTTGATTCCATTTATGAAATAAAACACATTTTCTAAAAACTCGTGTTTTTTAAGAAATCATGTAAAGATTCTAGAAGCTATGATTTTAAAAAACGGTGGAAGTAAGCTTTTCTTATTTCCAGACGCATGTGCAAACTATAGAAAGTCGTTATGACGTAGAATGTGCATACTTTGTTTATTCCATTTATGAAATAAAACACATTTTCTAAAAACTCGTGTTTTTTAAGAAATCATGTAAACATTCTAGAAGCTGTGATTTTACAAAACGGGGGAAGTAAGCTTTTCTTATTTCCAAACGCATGTGCAAACTATAGAAAGTCGTTATGACGTAGAATGTGCATACTTTGTAGATTCCATTTTTGAAATAAAACCCATTTTCTAAAAACTCGTGTTTTTTAAGAAATCATGTAAACCTTCTAGAAGCTATGATTTTAAAAAATGGGGGAAGTAAGCTTTTCTTATTACCGGACGCATGCGCAAACTATAGAAAGTCGTTATGATGTAGAATGTGCATACTTTGTAGATTCCATTTATGAAATAAAACACATTTTCTAAAAACTCTTGTTTTTTACGAAATCATGTAAACCTTCTAGAAGCTGTGATTTTAAAAAACAGGGGAAGTAAGCTTTTCTTATTTTCGGACAGATACGCAAACTATAGAAAGTCGTTATGACGTAGAATGTGCATACTTTGTTGATTCCATTTATGAAATAAAACACATTTTCTAAAAACTCGTGTTTTTTACGAAATCATGTAAACATTGTGGAAGCTGTGATTTTAAAAAACGGTGGAAGGAAGCTTTTCTTATTTCCGGACGAATGTGAAAACTATAGAAAGTCGTTATGACGTAGAATGTGCATACTTTGTTTATTCCATTTGTGAAATAAAACACATTTTCTAAAAACTCGTGTTTTTTAAGAAATCATATAAACCTTCTAGAAGCTGTGATTTTAAAAAACGGGGGAAGTAAGCTTTTCTTAATTCCAAACGCATGCGCAAACTATAGAAAGTCGTTTATTATGTAGAATGTGCATACTTTGTCGATTCCATTTATGAAATAAAACATATTTTCTAAAAACTCGTGTTTTTTACGAAATCATATAAACCTTCTAGAAGCTGTGATTTTGAAAAACGGTGGAAGTAAGCATTTCTTATTTCCGGACGCATGCGCAAAATATAGAAAGTCGTTATGACGTAGAATGTGCATACCTTGTAGATTCCATTTATGAAATAAAACACATTTTCTAAAAACTCGTGTTTCTTACGAAATCATTTAAACCTTCTAGAAGCTGTGATTTTAAAAAACGGTGGAAGTAAGCTTTTCCTATTTCCGGATGCATGCGCAAACTATAGAAAGTCGTTATGACGTAGAATGTGCATACTTTGTTGATTCCATTTATGAAGGAAAACACAAATTTTCTAAAAACTCGTGTTTTTTAAGAAATCATGTAAACCTTCTAGAAGCTGTGATTTTAAAAAACGGTGGAAGTAAGCTTTTCTTATTTCCAGACGCATGCGCAAACTATAGAAAGTCGTTATGACGTAGAATGTGCAAACTTTGTAGATTCCATTTATGAAATAAAACACATTTTCTAAAAACTTGTGTTTTTTACGAAATCATGTAAACCTTCTAGAAGCTGTGATTTTAAAAAACGGGGGAAGTAAGCTTTTCTTATTTCCAAACGCATGCGCAAACTATAGAAAGTCGTTATGACGTAGAATGTGCATACTTTGTTGATTCAATTTATGAAATAAAACACATTTTCTAAAAAGTCGTGTTTTTTAAGAAATCATGTAAACCTTCTAGAAGCTGTGATTTTAAAAAACGGGCGAAGTAAGATTTTCTTATCTCCGGACGCATGCGCAAACTATAGAAAGTCGTTATGATGTAGAATGTGCATACTTTGTTGATTCCATTTATGAAATAAAACACATTTTCTAAAACCTCGTGTTTTTTAAGAAATCATGTAAACCTTGTAGAAGCTGTGATTTTAAAAAACGGGGTAAGTAAGCTTTTCTTATTTCCCGACGCATGGGTAAACTATAGAAAGTCGTTATGATGTAGAATGTGCATACGTTGTTGATTCCGTTTATGAAATAAAACACATTTTCTAAAAACTCATGTTTTTTAAGAAATCATGTAAACCTTCTAGAAGCTGTGATTTTAAGAAATGGGGGAAGTAAACTTTTCTTATTTCCGGACGCATGCGCAAACTATAGAAAGTCATTATGACGTAGAATGTGCATACTTTGTTGATTCCATTTATGAAATAAAAGACATTTTCTAAAAACTCGTGTTTTTTAAGAAATCATGTAAACCTTCTAGAAGCTGTGATTTTAAAAAACGGGGGAAGTAAGCTTTTCTTATTTCCAAACGCATGCGCAAACTATAGAAAGTCGTTATGACGTAGAATGTGCATACTTTGTTGATTCCATTTATGAAATAAAACACATTTTCTAAAAACTCGTGTTTTTTAAGAAATCATGTAAACCTTCTAGAAGCTGTGATTTTAAAAAACGGGTGAAGTAAGATTTTCTTATTTCAGGACGCATGCGCAAACTATAGAAAGTCGTTATGACGTATAATGTGCATACTTTGTAGATTCCATTTATGAAATAAAACACATTTTCTAAAAACTCGTGTTTTTTAAGAAATCATGTAAACCTTCTAGAAGCTGTGATTTTAAAAAATGGGGGAAGTAAGCTTTTCTTATTTGCAAACGCATGCACAAACTATAGAAAGTCATTTATGACGTAGAATGTGCATACTTTGTACATTCCATTTATGAAATAAAACACATTTTCTAAAAACTCATGTTTTTTAAGAAATCATGTAATCCTTCTAGAAGCTGTGATTTTAAAAAACGGTGGAAGTAAGCTTTTCTTATTTCCGGACGCATGCGCAAAATATAGAAAGTCATTATGACGTAGAATGTGCATACTTTGTAGATTCCATTTATGAAATAAAACACATTTTCTAAAAACTCGTGTTTTTTACGAAATCATGTAAACCTTCTAGAAGCTGTGATTTTAAAAAACGGGGAAGTAAGCTTTTCTTATTTCCAAACGCATGCGCAAACTATAGAAAGTCGCTATGACGTAGAATGTGTATACTTTGTTGATTCCATTGATGAAATAAAACACATTTTCTAAAAACTCGTGTTTGTTAAGAAATCACGTAAACCTTCTGGAAGTTGTGATTTTAAAAAACGGGGGAAGTAAGCCTTTCTTATTTTCAAACTCATGCGTAAACTATAGAAAGTCGTTATGACGTAGAATGTGCATACTTTGTTGATTCCATTTATGAAATAAAACACATTTTCTAAAAACTTGTGTTTTTTAGGAAATCATGTAAACCTTCTAGAAGCTGTGATTTTACAAAATGGTGGAAGTAAGCTTTTCTTATTTCCAGACGAATGCGGAAACTATAGAAAGTCGTTATGAAGTAGAATGTGCATACTTTGTAGATTCCATTTTTGAAATAAAACATATTTTCTAAAAACTCGTGTTTGTTAAAAAATCATGTAAACCTTCTAGAAGCTGTGATTTTAAAAAACAGGGGAGGTAAGCTTTTCTTATTTCCAAACGCATACGCAAACTATAGAAAGTCGTTATGACGTAGAATGTGCATAGTTTTTTGATTCCATTTATGAAATAAAACACATTTTCTAAAAACTCGTGTTTTTTAAGAATTCATGTAAACCTTCTAGAAGCTGTGATTTTAAAAAACCGTGGAAGTAAGCTTTTTTTATTTCTGGGCGCATACGCAAACTATAGAAAGTCGTTATGATGTAGAATGTGCATAGTTTGTTGATTCCATTTATGAAATAAAACACATTTTCTAAAAACTCATGTTTTTTAAGAAATCATGTAAACCTTCTAGAAGCTGTGATTTTAAAAAACGGTGGAAGTAAGCTTTTCTTATTTCCGGGCGCATGCGCAAACTATAGAAAGTTGTTATGACGTAGAATGTGCACACTTTGTTGATTCCATTTATGAAATAAAACAAATTTTCTAAAAACTCGTGTTTTTTACAAAATCATGTAAACCTTCTAGAAGCTGTGATTTTAAAAAACGGTGGAAGTAAGGTTTTCTTATTTCCAGACGCATGCGCAAACTATAGAAAGTCGTTATGACGTAGAATGTGCATACTTTTATGATTCCATTTATGAAATAAAACACATTTTCTAAAAACTCGTGTTTTTTAAGAAATCATGTAAACCTTCTAGAAGCTGTGATTTTAAAAAACGGGGGAAGTAAGCTTTTCTTATTTCCAAACGCATGCGCAAACTATAGAAAGTCGTTATGACGTAGAATGTGCATAGTTTGTTGATTTCATTTATGAAATAAAACACATTTTCTAAAAACTCGTGTTTTTTAAGAAATCATGTAAACCTTCTAGAAGCTGTGATTTTAAAAAATGGTGGAAGTAAGCTTTTCTTATTTCCGGGCGCATGCGCAAACTATAGAAAGTCGTTTATGACGTAGAATGTGCATACTTTGTTGATTCCATTTATGAAATAAAACACATTTTCTAAAAACTCGTGTTTTTTAAGAAATCATGTAAACCTTCTAGAAGCTGTGATTTTAAAAAACGGGGGAAGTAAGCTTTTCTTATTTCCAAACGCATGCGCAAACTATAGAAAGTCGTTATGACGTAGAATTTGCATACTTTGTAGATTGCATTTATGAAATAAAACACATTTTCTAAAAACTCGTGTTTTTTACGAAATCATGTAAACCTTCTAGAAGCTGTGATTTTAAAAAACGGTGAAAGTAAGCCTTTCTTATTTCCGGACGCATGCGCAAACTATAGAAAGTCGTTATGATGTAGAATGTGCATACTTTGTTGATTCCATTTATGAAATAAAACACATTTTCTAAAAACTCGTGTTTTCTAAGATATCATGTAAACCTTCTAGAAGCTGTGATTTTAAAAAACGGGGGAAGTAAGCTTTTCTTATTTCCAAATGCATGCGCAAACTATAGAAAATCATTATGACGTAGAATGTGCATACTTTGTTGATTCCATTTATGGAATAAAACACATTTTCTAAAAACTCGTGTTTTTTAAGAAATCATGTAAACCTTCTAGAAGCTGTGATTTTAAAAAACGGTGGAAGTAAGCTTTGCTTATTTTCGGACGCATGCGCAAAGTATAGAAAGTCGTTATGACGTAGAATGTGAATACTTTGCAGATTCCATTTATGAAATAAAACACATTTTCTAAAATCTCATGTTTTTTACGAAATCATGTAAACCTTCTAGAAGCTGTGATTTTAAAAAACGGGGGAAGTAAGCTTTTCTTATTTCCAAATGCATGAGCAAACTATAGAAAGTCGTTATGACGTAGAATGTGCATACTTTGTAGATTCCATTTATGAAATAAAACACATTTTCTAAAAACTCGTGTTTTTTAAGAAATCATGTAAACCTTCTAGAAGCTGTGATTTTAAAAAAAGGGGGGAAGTAAGCTTTTCTTATTTCCAAACGCATGCGCAAACTATAGAAAGTCGTTATGACGTAGAATGTGCATACTTTGTTGATTCCATTTATGAAATAAAACACATTTTCTAAAAACTCGTGTTTTTTAGGAAATCATGTAAACCTTCTAGAAGCTGTGATTTTAAAAAATGGTAGAAGTAAGCTTTTCTTATTTCCGGACGCATGCGCAAACTATAGAAAGTCGTTAGGACGTAGAATGTGCATACTTTGTTGATTCCATTTATGAAATAAAACACATTTTCTAAAAACTCGTGTTTTTTAAGAAATCATGTAAACCTTATAGAAGCTATGATTTTAAAAAACATGGGAAGTAAGCTTTTCTTATTTCCGGACGCATGCGCAAACTATAGAAAGTCATTATGACGTAGAATGTGCATGCTTTGTTGATTCCATTTATGAAATAAAACACATTTTCTAAAAACTCGTGTTTTTTAAGAAATCATGTAAGCCTTCTAGAAGCTGTGATTTTAAAAAACGGGGGAAGTAAGCTTTTCTTATTTCCAAACGCATGCACAAACTATACAATGTCGTTATCACGTAGAATGTGCATACTTTGTTGATTCTATTTATGAAATAAAACACATTTTCTAAAAACTCGTGTTTTTTACGAAATCATGTAAACCTTCTAGAAGCTGTGATTTTAAAAAACGGGGGAAGTAAGCTTCTCTTATTTCCGGACGCATGCGCAAACTATTGAAAGTCGTTATGACCTAGAATGTGCATACTTTGTTGATTCCATTTATGAAATAAAACACATTTTCTAAAAACTCGTGTTTTTTAAGAAATCATGTAAACCTTCTAGAAGCTGTGATTTTACAAAACGGTGGAAGTAAGCTTTTCTTATTTCCGGATGAATGCGCAAACTATAGAAAGTCGTTATGACGTAGAATGTGCACACTTTGTTGATTCCATTTATGAAATAAAACAAATTTTCTAAAAACTGATGTTTTTTAAGAAATCATGTAAACCTTCTAGAAGCTGTGATTTTACAAAACGGTGGAAGTAAGCTTTTCTTATTTACGGACGAATGCGCAAACTATAGAAAGTCGTTATGACATAGAATGTGCATGCTTTGTTGATTCCATTCATGAAATAAAACACATTTTCTAAAAACTCGTGTTTTTTACGAAATCATGTAAACCTTCTAGAAGCTGTGATTTTAAAAAATGGTGGAAGTAAGCTTTTCTTATTTCCAGATGCATGCGCAAACTATAGAAAGTCGTTATGACGTAGAATGTGCATACTTTGTTGATTCCATTTATGAAATAAAACACATTTTCTAAAAACTCGTGTTTTTTACGAAATCATGTAAACCTTCCCGAAGCTGTGATTATAAAAAACGGGGGAAGTAAGCTTTTCTTATTTCTGGACGCATGCGCAAACTATAGAAAGTCGTTATGACGTAGAATTTGCATGATTTGTTGATTCCATTTATGAAATAAAACACATTTTCTAAAAACTCATGTTTTTTAAGAAATCATGTAAACCTTCTAGAAGTTGTGATTTTAAAAAACGGGGGAAGTAAGCTTTTCTTATTTCCAAACGCATGCACAAACTATAGAAAGTCGTTATGACGTAGAATGTGCATACTTTGCTGATTCCATTTATGAAATAAAACACATTTTCTAAAAACCCGTGTTTTTTAAGAAATCATGTAAACCTTCTAAAAGTTGTGATTTTAAAAAACGGGGGAAGTAAGCTTTTCGTATTTCCAAACGCAGGCGCAAACTATAGAAAGTCGTTTATGATGTAGAATGTGCATACTTTGTAGATTCCATTTATGAAATAAAACACATTTTCTAAAAACTCATGTTTTTTACGAAATCATCTAAACCTTCTAGAAGCTGTGATTTTAAAAAACAGTGGAAGTAAGCTTTTATTATTACCGGACGAATGCGCAAACTATAGAAAGCTGTTTTGACGTAGAATGTACATACTTTGTTGATTCCATTTATGAAATAAAACACATTTTCTAAACATTCATGTTTTTTACGAAATCATGTAAACCTTCTAGAAGCTGTGATTTTAAAAAACGGGGGAAGTAAGCTTTTCTTATTTCCAAATGCATGCACAAACTATAGAAAGTCCTTATGACATAGAATGTGCATACTTTGTTGATTCCATTTATGAAATAAAACACATTTTCTAAAAACTCGTGTTTTTTAAGAAATCATGTAAACCTTCTAGAAGCTATGATTTTAAAAAACGGGGGAAGTAAGCTTTTCTTATTTCCAAACGCGTGCGGAAACTATAGAAAGTCGTTATGATGTAGAATGTGCATACTTTGTTGATTCCATTTATGAAATAAAACACATTTTCTAAAAACTCGTGCTTTCTAAGAAATCATGTAAACCTTCTAGAAGCTGTGATTTTAAAAAACGGGGGAAGTAAGCTTTTCTTATTTCCAAACGCATGCGTAAACTATAGAAAGTCGTTATGACGTAGAATGTGCATACTTTGTAGATTCCATTTTTGAAATAAAACCCATTTTCTAAAAACTCGTGTTTTTTAAGAAATCATGTAAACATTCTAGAAGCTATGATTTTAAAAAATGGGGGAAGTAAGCTTTTCTTATTACCGGACGCATGCGCAAACTATAGAAAGTCGTTATGATGTAGAATGTGCATACTTTGTAGATTCCATTTATGAAATAAAACACATTTTCTAAAAACTCTTGTTTTTTACGAAATCATGTAAACCTTCTAGGAGCTGTGATTTTAAAAAACGGGGGAAGTAAGCTTTTCTTATTTTCGGACAGATTCCCAAACTATAGAAAGTCGTTATGACGTAGAATGTGCATACTTTGTTGATTCCATTTATGAAATAAAACACATTTTCTAAAAACTCGTGTTTTTTAAGAAATCATGTAAACCTTCTAGAAGCTGTGATTTTAAAAAACGGGGGAAGTAAGCTTTTCTTATTTCCAAACGCATGTGCAAACTATAGAAAGTGGTTATGGAGTAGAATGTGCATACTTTGTTGATTCCATTTATGAAATAAAACACATTTTCTAAAAACTCGTGTTTTTTAAGAAATCATGTAAACCTTGTAGAAGCTGTGATTTTAAAAAACGGGGGAAGTAAGCTTTTCTTATTTGCAAACGCATGCGCAAACTATAGAAAGTCGTTTATGACATAGAATTTGTATAGTTTGAAGATTCCATTTATGAAATAAAACACATTTTCTAAAAACTCGTGTTTTTTACGAAATCATGTAAACCTTCTAGAAGCTGTGATTTTAAAAAATGGTGGAAGTACGCTTTTGTTATTTCCAAACGCATGCGCAAACTATAGAAAGTCGTTATGACATAGAATGTGCATACTTTGTTGATTCCATTAATGAAATAAAACACATTTTCTAAAAACTCGTATTTTTTAAGAAATCATGTAAACCTTCTAGAAGCTGTGATTTTAAAAAACGGTGGAAGTAAGCTTTTCTTATTTCCGGACAAATGCGCAAACTATAGAAAGTCGTTATGAAATATAATGTGCATAATTTGTTGATTCCATTTATGAAATAAAACACATTGTCTAAAAACACGTGTTTTTTAAGAAATCATGTAAACCTTCTAGAAGCTATGATTTTAAAAAACGTGGGAAGTAAGCTTTTCTTATTTCTGGTCGCATGCGCAAACTATAGAAAGTCGTTATGACATAGAATGTGCATACTTTGTTCGTTCCCTTTATGAACTAAAACACATTTTCTAAAAACTCGTGTTTTTTATGAAATCATGTAAACCTTCTAGAAGCTGTGATTTTAAAAAATGGTGGAAGTAAGCTTTTCTTATTTCCAAACGCATGCGCAAACTATAGAAAGTCGTTATGACGTAGAATGTGCATACTTTGTAGATTCCACATTTTCTAATGAACTAAAACACAGCTTCTAAAAACTTGTGTTTTTTAGGAAATAATGTAAACCTTCTAGAAGCTATGATTTTACAAAACGGTGGAAGTAAGCTTTTCTTATTTTCGGATGAATGCGCAAACTATAGAAAGTCGTTATGACGTAGAATGTGCATACTTTGTTGATTCCATTTATGAAATAAAACACATTTTCTAAAAACACGTGTTTTTTAAGAAATCATGTAAACCTTCTAGAAGCTATGATTTTAAAAAACGGGGGAAGTAAGCTTTTGTTGTTTTTGGATGCATGCGCAAATTATAGAAAGTCGTTATGACGTAGAAGGTGCATACTTTGTTGATTCCATTTATGAACTAAAACACATTTTCTAAAAACTCGTGTTTTTTAAGAAATCATGTAAACCTTCTAGAAGCTGTGATTTTAAAAAACGGGGGAAGTAAGCTTTTCTTATTTCCAAACGCATGCGCAAACTATAGAAAGTCGTTTTATATGTATAATGTGCATACTTTGTAGATTCCATTTATGAAATAAAACACATTTTCTAAAAACTCGTGTTTTTTACGAAATCATGTAAACCTTCTAGAAGTTGTGGTTTTAAAAAATAGTGGAAGTAAACTTTTCTTATTTCCGGACGAATGCGCAAACTATAGAAAGTCGTTATGACGTAGGATGTGCATACTTTGTTGATTCCATTTATGAAATAAAACACATTTTCTAAAAACTCGCGTTTTTTACGAAATCATGTAAACCTTCTAGAAACTGTGATTTTACAAAACGGTGGAAGTAAGCTATTCTTATTTCAGGACGAATGCGCAAATTATAGAAAGTCTTTATGACGTAGAATGTGCATACTTTATCGATTCCATTTATGAAATAAAACACATTCTCTAAAAACTCGTGTTTTTTAAGAAATCATGTAAGCCTTCTAGAAGCTGTGATTTTAAAAAACGTGGGAAGTAAGCTTTTCTTATTTCCAGACACATGCGCAAACTATAGAAAGTCGTTATGACATAGAATGTGCATACTTTGTTGATTCCATTTATGAATAAAACACATTTTCTAAAAACTCGTGTTTTTGAAGAAATCATGTAAACCTTCTAGAAGCTGTGATTTTAAAAAACGGGGGAAGTAAACTTTTCTTATTTCCAAACGCATGCGCAAATTATAGAAAGTCATTATGACGTAGAATGTGCATACTTTGTTGATTCCATTTATGAAATAAAACACATTTTCTAAAAACTCGTGTTTTTGAAGAAATCATGTAAACCTTCTAGAAGCTGTGATTTTAAAAAACGGGGGAAGTAAGCTTTTCTTATTTCCAAACGCATGCGCAAACTATAGAAAGTCGTTATGACGTAGAATGTGCATACTTTGTTGAGTCCATTTTTGAAATAAAACACATTTTCTAAAAACTCGTGTTTTTTAAGAAATCACGTAAACCTTTTAGAAGCTGTGATTTTAAAAAACGGGGGAAGTAAGCTTTTCTTATTTCCAAACACATGCGCAAACTATAGAAAGTTGTTATGACGTAGAATGTGTATACTTTGTAGATTCCATTTTTGAAATAAAACCGATTTTCTAAAAACTCGTGTTTTTTGAGAAATCATGTAAACCTTCTAGAAGCTGTGATTTTAAAAACCGGTGGAAGTAAGCTTTTCTTATTTCCGGACGCATGCGCAAACTATAGAAAGCCATTATGACGTAGAATGTGCATACTTTGTAGATTCCATTTATGAAATAAAACACATTTTCTAAAAACTCGTGTTTTTTACGAAATCATGTAAACCTTGTGAAAGCTGTGATTTTAAAAAACGGTGGAAGTAAGCTTTTCTTATTTCCGGACGAATGCGCAAACTATAGAAAGTCGTTATGACGTAGAATGTGCATACTTTGTTGATTCCATTTATGAAATAAAACACATTTTCTAAAAACTCGTGGTTTTTAAGAAATCATGTAAACCTTCTAGAAGCTGTGATTTTAAAAAACGGTGGAAGTAAGCTTTTCTTATTTCTGGACGAATGCGCAAACTATAGAAAGTCATTATGACGTATAATGTGCATACTTTGTTGATTCCATTTATGAAATAAAACACATTGTCTAAAAACTCGTGTTTTTTAAGAAATCATGTAAACCTTCTAGAAGCTATGATTTTAAAAAACGGGGGAAGTAAGATTTTCTTATTTCCAGACGCATGCACAAACTATAGAAAGTCGTTATGATGTCGAACGTGCATACTTTGTTGGTTCCATTTATGAAATAAAACACATTTTCTAAAAACTCGTGTTTTTTACGAAATCATGTAAACCTTCTAGAAGCTGTGATTTTAAAAAATGGTTGAAGTAAGCTTTTCTTATTTCCAAACGCATGCGCAAACTATAGAAAGTCGTTATGACGTAGAATGTGCATACTTTGTTGATTCCATTTATGAAATAAAACACATTTACTAAAAACTCGTGTTTTTTATGAAATCATGTAAACCTTCTAGAAGCTGTGATTTTACAAAACGGTGGAAGTAAGCTTTTCTTATTTCCGGACGAATGCGCAAACTATAGAAAGTCGTTATGACGTAGAATGTGCATACTTTGTTGATTCCATTTATGAAATAAAACACATTTTCTAAAAACTCGTATTTTTTAAGAAATCATGTAAACCTCCTAGAAGCTGTGATTTTAAAAAACGGTGGAAGTAAGCTTTTCTTATTTCCGGACGAATGCGCAAACTATAGAAAGTCGTTATGACATATAATGTGAATAATTTGTTGATTCCATTTATGAAATAAAACACATTGTCTAAAAACTCATGTTTTTTAAGAAATCATGTAAACCTTCTAGAAGCTATGATTTTAAAAAACGGGGGAAGTAAGCTTTTCTTATTTCTGGACGCATGCGCAAACTATAGAAAGTCGTTATGACGTAGAATGTGCATACTTTGTTCGTTCCCTTTATGAACTAAAACACATTTTCTAAAAACTCGTGTTTTTTAAGAAATCATGTAAACCTTCTAGAAGCTGTGATTTTAAAAAACGGTGGAAGTAAGCTTTTCTTATTGCTGGACGCATGCGCAAACTATAGAAAGTCGTTATGACGTAGAGTGTGCATAATTTGTTGATTCCATTTATGAAATAAAACACATTTTCTAAAAACTCGTGTTTTTTAAGAAATCATGTAAACCTTCTAGAAGCTGTGATTTTAAAAAACGCGGGAAGTAAGCTTTTCTTATTTCCAAACACATGCGCAAACTATAGAAAGTCGTTATGACGTAGAATATGCATACTTTGTTGATTCCATTTATGAAATAAAACACATTTTCTAAAAACTCGTGTTTTTTAAGAAATCATGTAAACCTTCTAGAAGCTGTGATTTTAAGAAATGGGGGAAGTAAACTTTTCTTATTTCCGGACGCATGCGCAAACTATAGAAAGTCATTATG
The DNA here is from genome assembly GCA_027924585.1 of Larix kaempferi. Lineage (NCBI taxonomy): Eukaryota > Viridiplantae > Streptophyta > Pinopsida > Pinales > Pinaceae > Larix > Larix kaempferi. Next base: position 9,517,253 of record BSBM01000226.1, on the reverse strand, counting down.
ACGTAGAATGTGCATACTTTGTTGATTCCATTTATGAAGGAAAACACATTTTCCAAAAACTCGTGTTTTTTAAGAAATCATGTAAACCTTCTAGAAGCTGTGATTTTAAAAAACGGTGGAAGTAAGATTTTCTTATTGCCGGACGCATGCGCAAACTATAGAAAGTCGTTATGACGTAGAGTGTGCATAATTTGTTGATTCCATTTATGAAATAAAACACATTTTCTAAAAACTCGTGTTTTTTAAGAAATCATGTAAACCTTCTAGAAGCTGTGATTTTAAAAAACGCGGTAAGTAAGCTTTTCTTATTTCCAAACACATGCGCAAACTATAGAAAGTCGTTATGACGTAGAATATGCATACTTTGTTGATTCCATTTATGAAATAAAACACATTTTCTAAAAACTCGTGTTTTTTAAGAAATCATGTAAAGATTCTAGAAGCTGTGATTTTAAAAAACGGTGGAAGTAAGCTTTTCTTATTTCCAGACGCATGTGCAAACTATAGAAAGTCGTTATGACGTAGAATGTGCATACTTTGTTTATTCCATTTATGAAATAAAACACATTTTCTAAAAACTCGTGTTTTTTAAGAAATCATGTAAACATTCTAGAAGCTGTGATTTTACAAAACGGGGGAAGTAAGCTTTTCTTATTTCCAAACGCATGTGCAAACTATAGAAAGTCGTTATGACGTAGAATGTGCATACTTTGTAGATTCCATTTATGAAATAAAACACATTTTCTAAAAACTCTTGTTTTTTACGAAATCATGTAAACCTTCTAGAAGCTGTGATTTTAAAAAACAGGGGAAGTAAGCTTTTCTTATTTTCGGACAGATACGCAAACTATAGAAAGTCGTTATGACGTAGAATGTGCATACTTTGTTGATTCCATTTATGAAATAAAACACATTTTCTAAAAACTCGTGTTTTTTACGAAATCATGTAAACATTGTGGAAGCTGTGATTTTAAAAAACGGTGGAAGGAAGCTTTTCTTATTTCCGGACGAATGTGAAAACTATAGAAAGTCGTTATGACGTAGAATGTGCATACTTTGTTTATTCCATTTGTGAAATAAAACACATTTTCTAAAAACTCGTGTTTTTTAAGAAATCATATAAACCTTCTAGAAGCTGTGATTTTAAAAAACGGGGGAAGTAAGCTTTTCTTAATTCCAAACGCATGCGCAAACTATAGAAAGTCGTTTATTATGTAGAATGTGCATACTTTGTCGATTCCATTTATGAAATAAAACATATTTTCTAAAAACTCGTGTTTTTTACGAAATCATATAAACCTTCTAGAAGCTGTGATTTTGAAAAACGGTGGAAGTAAGCATTTCTTATTTCCGGACGCATGCGCAAAATATAGAAAGTCGTTATGACGTAGAATGTGCATACCTTGTAGATTCCATTTATGAAATAAAACACATTTTCTAAAAACTCGTGTTTCTTATGAAATCATTTAAACCTTCTAGAAGCTGTGATTTTAAAAAACGGTGGAAGTAAGCTTTTCCTATTTCCGGATGCATGCGCAAACTATAGAAAGTCGTTATGACGTAGAATGTGCATACTTTGTTGATTCCATTTATGAAGGAAAACACATTTTCTAAAAACTCGTGTTTTTTAAGAAATCATGTAAACCTTCTAGAAGCTGTGATTTTAAAAAATGGTGGAAGTAAGCTTTTCTTATTTCCAGACGCATGCGCAAACTATAGAAAGTCGTTATGACGTAGAATGTGCAAACTTTGTATATTCCATTTATGAAATAAAACACATTTTCTAAAAACTTGTGTTTTTTACGAAATCATGTAAACCTTCTAGAAGCTGTGATTTTAAAAAACGGGGGAAGTAAGCTTTTCTTATTTCCAAACGCATGCGCAAACTATAGAAAGTCGTTATGACGTAGAATGTGCATACTTTTTTGATTCAATTTATGAAATAAAACACATTTTCTAAAAAGTCGTGTTTTTTAAGAAATCATGTAAACCTTCTAGAAGCTGTGATTTTAAAAAACGGGCGAAGTAAGATTTTCTTATCTCCGGACGCATGCGCAAACTATAGAAAGTCGTTATGATGTAGAATGTGCATACTTTGTTGATTCCATTTATGAAATAAAACACATTTTCTAAAACCTCGTGTTTTTTAAGAAATCATGTAAACCTTGTAGAAGCTGTGATTTTAAAAAACGGGGTAAGTAAGCTTTTCTTATTTCCCGACGCATGGGTAAACTATAGAAAGTCGTTATGATGTAGAATGTGCATACGTTGTTGATTCCGTTTATGAAATAAAACACATTTTCTAAAAACTCATGTTTTTTAAGAAATCATGTAAACCTTCTAGAAGCTGTGATTTTAAGAAATGGGGGAAGTAAACTTTTCTTATTTCCGGACGCATGCGCAAACTATAGAAAGTCATTATGACGTAGAATGTGCATACTTTGTTGATTCCATTTATGAAATAAAAGACATTTTCTAAAAACTCGTGTTTTTTAAGAAATCATGTAAACCTTCTAGAAGCTGTGATTTTAAAAAACGGGGGAAGTAAGCTTTTCTTATTTCCAAACGCATGCGCAAACTATAGAAAGTCGTTATGACGTAGAATGTGCATACTTTGTTGATTCCATTTATGAAATAAAACACATTTTCTAAAAACTCGTGTTTTTTAAGAAATCATGTAAACCTTCTAGAAGCTGTGATTTTAAAAAATGGGTGAAGTAAGATTTTCTTATTTCAGGACGCATGCGCAAACTATAGAAAGTCGTTATGACGTATAATGTGCATACTTTGTAGATTCCATTTATGAAATAAAACACATTTTCTAAAAACTCGTGTTTTTTAAGAAATCATGTAAACCTTCTAGAAGCTGTGATTTTAAAAAATGGGGGAAGTAAGCTTTTCTTATTTGCAAACGCATGCACAAACTATAGAAAGTCATTTATGACGTAGAATGTGCATACTTTGTACATTCCATTTATGAAATAAAACACATTTTCTAAAAACTCATGTTTTTTAAGAAATCATGTAATCCTTCTAGAAGCTGTGATTTTAAAAAACGGTGGAAGTAAGCTTTTCTTATTTCCGGACGCATGCGCAAAATATAGAAAGTCATTATGACGTAGAATGTGCATACTTTGTAGATTCCATTTATGAAATAAAACACATTTTCTAAAAACTCGTGTTTTTTACGAAATCATGTAAACCTTCTGGAAGCTGTGATTTTAAAAAATGGTGGAAGTAAGCTTTTCTTATTTCCAGACGCATGCGCAAACTATAGAAAGTCGTTATGATGTAGAATGTGCATACTTTGTAGATTCCATTTATGAAATAAAACACATTTTATAAAAACTCCTGTTTTTTGTGAAATCATGTAAACCTTCTAGAAGCTGTGATTTTAAAAAATGGTGGAAGTAAGCTTTTCTTATTTCCAAACGCATGCGCAAACTATAGAAAGTCGTTATGACGTAGAATGTGCATACTTTGTTGATTCCATTTATGAAACAAAACACATTTTCTAAAAACTCGTGTTTTTTACGAATTCATGTAAACCTTCTAGAAGCTGTGATTTTACAAAACTGTGGAAGTAAGCTTTTCTTATTTCCAGACGAATGCGCAAACTATAGAAAGTCGTTATGACGTAGAACGTGCATACTTTGTTGATTCCATTTATGAAATAAAACACATTTTCTAAAAACTCGTGTTTTTTAAGAAATCATGTAAACCTTCTAGAAGCTGTGATTTTAAAAAACGGTGGAAGTAAGATTTTATTATTTCCGGACGCATGCGCAAACTATAGAAAGTCATTGTGACGTAGAGTGTGCATAATTTGTTGATTCCATTTATGAAATAAAACACATTTTCTAAAAACTCGTGTTTTTTAAGAAATCATGTAAACCTTCTAGAAGCTGTGATTTTAAAAAACGCGGGAAGTAAGCTTTTCTTATTTCCAAACGCATGCGCAAACTATAGAAAGTCGTTATGACGTAGAATATGCATACTTTGTTGATTCCATTTATGAAATAAAACACATTTTCTAAAAACTCGTGTTTTTTAAGAAATCATGTAAAGATTCTAGAAGCTGTGATTTTAAAAAACGGTGGAAGTAAGCTTTTCTTATTTCCAAACGCATGTGCAAACTATAGAAAGTCGTTATGACGTAGAATGTGCATACTTTGTTGATTCCATTTATGAAATAAAACACATTTTCTAAAAACTCGTGTTTTTTAAGAAATAATGTAAACATTCTAGAAGTTGTGATTTTACAAAACGGGGGAAGTAAGCTTTTCTTATTTCCAAACGCATGCGCAAACTATAGAAAGTCGTTATGACGTAGAATGTGCATACTTTGTAGATTCCATTTTTGAAATAAAACCCATTTTCTAAAAACTCTTGTTTTTTAAGAAATCATGTAAACCTTCTAGAAGCTATGATTTTAAAAAATGGGGGAAGTAAGCTTTTCTTATTACCGGACGCATGCGCAAACTATAGAAAGTCGTTATGATGTAGAATGTGCATACTTTGTAGATTCCATTTATGAAATAAAACACATTTTCTAAAAACTATTGTTTTTTACGAAATCATGTAAACCTTCTAGAAGCTGTGATTTTAAAAAACGGGGGAAGTAAGCTTTTCTTATTTTCGGACAGATGCGCAAACTATAGAAAGTCGTTATGACGTAGAATGTGCATACTTCGTTGATTCCATTTATGAAATAAAACACATTTTCTAAAAACTCGTGTTTTTTAAGAAATCATGTAAACCTTCTAGAAGCTGTGATTTTAGAAAACGGGGGAAGTAAGCTTTTCTTATTTCCAAATGCATGTGCAAACTATAGAAAGTGTTTATGACGTAGAATGTGCATACTTTGTTGATTCCATTTATGAAATAAAACACATTTTCTAAAAACTCATGTTTTTTAAGAAATCATGTAAACCTTGTAGAAGCTGTGATTTTAAAAAACGGGGGAAGTAAGCTTTTCTTATTTGCAAACGCATGCGCAAACTATAGAAAGTCGTTTATGACGTAGAATTTGTATAGTTTGTAGATTCCATTTATGAAATAAAACACATTTTCTAAAAACTCGTGTTTTTTACGAAATCATGTAAACCTTCTAGAAGCTGTGATTATAAAAAACTGTGGAAGTAAGCTTTTCTTATTTCCGGACGAATGCGCAAACTATAGAAAGTCGTTATGACGTAGAATGTGCATACTTTGTTGATTCCATTTATGAAATAAAACACATTTTCTAAAAACTCGTGGTTTTTAAGAAATCATGTAAACCTTCTAGAAGCTGTGATTTTAAAAAACGGGGGAAGTAAGCTTTTCTTATTTCCAAACGCATGCGCAAACTATAGAAAGTCTTTTATGACGTAGAATGTGCATACTTTGTAGATTCCATTTATGAAATAAAACACATTTTCTAAAAACTCGTGTTTTTTAGGAAATCATGTAAACCTTCTAGAAGCTGTGATTTTAAAAACCGGTGGAAGTAAGCTTTTCTTATTTCCGGACGAATGCGCAAACTATAGAAAGTCGTTATGACGTAGAATGTGCATACTTTGTTGATTCCATTTATGAAATAAAACACATTTTCTAAAAACTCGTGTTTTTTAAGAAATCATGTAAACCTTCTAGAAGCTGTGATTTTAAAAAACGGGGGAATAAGCTTTTCTTATTTCCAAACGCATGCGCAAACTATAGAAAGTCTTTTATGATGTAGAATGTGCATACTTTGTAGATTCCATTTATGAAATAAAACACATTTTCTAAAAACTCATGTTTTTTAGGAAATCATGTAAACCTTCTAGAAGCTGTGATTTTAAAAACGGGTGGAAGTAAGCTTTTCTTATTTCCGGACGCATGCGCAAACTATAGAAAGTCGTTAAGACGTATAATGTGCATACTTTGTTGATTCCATTGATGAAATAAAACACATTTTCTAAAAACTCGTGTTTTTTAAGAAATCAAGTAAACCTTCTAGAAGCTGTGATTTTAAAAAACGGGGGAAGTAAGATTTTCTTATTTCCAAACGCATGCGCAAACTATAGAATGTCGTTATGACGTAGAATGTGCATACTTTGTAGATTCCATTTATGAAATAAAACACATTTTCTAAAAACTTGTGTTTTTTAGGAAATCATGTAAACCTTCTAGAAGCTGTGATTTTACAAAACGGTGGAAGTAAGCTTTTCTTATTTTCCGATGAATGCGCAAACTATAGAAAGTCGTTATGACGTAGAATGTGCATACTTTGTTGATTCCATTTATGAAATAAAACACATTTTCTAAAAACTCGTGTTTTTTAAGAAATCGTGTAAACCTTCTAGAAGCTATGATTTTAAAAAACGGGGGAAGTAAGCTTTTGTTGATTCTGGATGCATGCGCAAATTATAGAAAGTCGTTATGACGTAGAAGGTGCATACTTTGTTGATTCCATTTATGAAATAAAACACATTTTCTAAAAACTCGTGTTTTTTAAGAAATCATGTAAACCTTCTAGAAGCTGTGATTTTAAAAAACGGGGGAAGTAAGCTTTTCTTATTTCCAAACGCATGCGCAAACTATAGAAAGTCGTTTTATATGTAGAATGTGCATACTTTGTAGATTCCATTTATGAAATAAAACACATTTTCTAAAAACTCGTGTTTTTTACGAAATCATGTAAACCTTCTAGAAGTTGTGGTTTTAAAAAATAGTGGAAGTAAACTTTTCTTATTTCCGGACGAATGCGCAAACTATAGAAAGTCGTTATGACGTAGGATGTGCATACTTTGTTGATTCCATTTATGAAATAAAACACATTTTCTAAAAACTCGCGTTTTTTACGAAATCATGTAAACCTTCTAGAAACTGTGATTTTACAAAACGGTGGAAGTAAGCTTTTCTTATTTCCGGACGAATGCGCAAATTATAGAAAGTCTTTATGACGTAGAATGTGCATACTTTATCGATTCCATTTATGAAATAAAACACATTCTCTAAAAACTCGTGTTTTTTAAGAAATCATGTAAGCCTTCTAGAAGCCGTGATTTTAAAAAACGTGGGAAGTAAGCTTTTCTTATTTCCGGACGCATGCGCAAACTATAGAAAGTCGTTATGACATAGAATGTGCATACTTTATTGATTCCATTTATGAATAAAACACATTTTCTAAAAACTCATGTTTTTTAAGAAATCATGTAAACCTTCTAGAAGCTGTGATTTTAAAAAACGGGGGAAGTAAGCTTTTCTTATTTCCAAACGCATATGCAAATTATAGAAAGTCATTATGACGTAGAATGTGCATACTTTGTTGATTCCATTTATGAAATAAAACACATTTTCTAAAAACTCGTGTTTTTTAAGAAATCATGTAAACCTTCTAGAAGCTGTGATTTTAAAAAACGGGGGAAGTAAGCTTTTCTTATTTCCAAACGCATGCGCAAACTATAGAAAATCGTTATGACGTAGAATGTGCATACTTTGTTGAGTCCATTTTTGAAATAAAACACATTTTCTAAAAACTCGTGTTTTTTAAGAAATCACGTAAACCTTTTAGAAGCTGTGATTTTAAAAAACAGGGGAAGTAAGCTTTTCTTATTTCCAAACGCATGCGCAAACTATAGAAAGTCGTTATGACATAGAATGTGTATACTTTGTAGATTCCATTTTTGAAATAAAACCGATTTTCTAAAAACTCGTGTTTTTTGAGAAATCATGTAAACCTTCTAGAAGCTGTGATTTTAAAAAACGGTGGAAGTAAGCTTTTCTTATTTCCTGACGCATGCGCAAACTATAGAAAGCCGTTATGACGTAGAATGTGCATACTTTGTAGATTCCATTTATGAAATAAAACACATTTTCTAAAAACTCGTGTTTTTTACGAAATCATGCAAACCTTGTGGAAGCTGTGATTTTAAAAAATGGTGGAAGTAATCTTTTCTTATTTCTGGATGAATGCGCAAACTATAGAAAGTCGTTATGACGTAGAATGTGCATACTTTGTTGATTCCATTTATGAAATAAAACACATTTTCTAAAAACTCGTGTTTTTTACGAAATCATGTAAACATTGTGGAAGCTGTGATTTTAAAAAACGGTGGAAGGAAGCTTTTCTTATTTCCGGACGAATGTGAAAACTATAGAAAGTCGTTATGACGTAGAATGTGCATACTTTGTTTATTCCATTTGTGAAATAAAACACATTTTCTAAAAACTCGTGTTTTTTAAGAAGTCATATAAACCTTCTAGAAGCTGTGATTTTAAAAAACGGGGGAAGTAAGCTTTTCTTAATTCCAAACGCATGCGCAAACTATAGAAAGTCGTTTATGATGTAGAATGTGCATACTTTGTCGATTCCATTTATGAAATAAAACATATTTTCTAAAAACTCGTGTTTTTTACGAAATCATATAAACCTTCTAGAAGCTGTGATTTTAAAAAACGGTGGAAGTAAGCATTTCTTATTTCCGGACGCATGCGCAAACTATAGAAAGTCGTTATGACGTAGAATGTGCATACCTTGTAGATTCCATTTATGAAATAAAACACATTTTCTAAAAACTCGTGTTCTTATGAAATCATTTAAACCTTCTAGAAGCTGTGATTTTAAAAAACGGTGGAAGTAAGCTTTTCTTATTTCCGGATGCATGCGCAAACTATAGAAAGTCGTTATGACGTAGAATGTGCATACTTTGTTGATTCCATTTATGAAGGAAAACACATTTTCTAAAAACTCGTGTTTTTTAAGAAATCATGTAAACCTTCTAGAAGCTGTGATTTTAAAAAACGGTGGAAGTAAGCTTTTCTTATTTCCAGACGCATGCGCAAACTATAGAAAGTCGTTATGACGTAGAATGTGTATACTTTGTAGATTCCATTTATGAAATAAAACACATTTTCTAAAAACTCGTGTTTTTTACGAAATCATGTAAACCTTCTAGAAGCTGTGATTTTAAAAAACGGTGGAAGTAAGCTTTTCTTATTTCCAAACGCATGCGCAAACTATAGAAAGTCGTTATGACGTAGAATGTGCATACTTTGTTGATTCAATTTATGAAATAAAACACATTTTCTAAAAAGTCGTGTTTTTTAAGAAATCATGTAAACCTTCTAGAAGCTGTGATTTTAAAAAACGGGCGAAGTAAGCTTTTCTTATCTCCGGACGCATGCGCAAACTATAGAAAGTCGTTATGATGTAGAATGTGCATACTTTGTTGATTCCATTTATGAAATAAAACACATTTTCTAAAACCTCGTGTTTTTTAAGAAATCATGTAAACCTTCTAGAAGCTGTGATTTTAAAAAACGGGGGAAGTAAGCTTTTCTTATTTCCAAACGCATGGGTAAACTATAGAAAGTCGTTATGATGTAGAATGTGCATACGTTGTTGATTCCGTTTATGAAATAAAACACATTTTCTAAAAACTCATGTTTTTTAAGAAATCATGTAAACCTTCTAGAAGCTGTGATTTTAAGAAATGGGGGAAGTAAACTTTTCTTATTTCCGGACGCATGCGCAAACTATAGAAAGTCGTTATGACGTAGAATGTGCATACTTTGTTGATTCCATTTATGAAATAAAACATATTTTCTAAAAACTCGTGTTTTTTAAGAAATCATGTAAACCTTCTAGAAGCTGTGATTTTAAAAAACGGGGGAAGTAAGCTTCTCTTATTTCCAAACGCATGCGCAAACTATAGAAAGTCGTTATGACGTAGAATGTGCATACTTTGTTGATTCCATTTATGAAATAAAACACATTTTCTAAAAACTCGTGTTTTTTAAGAAATCATGTAAACCTTCTAGAAGCTGTGATTTTAAAAAACGGGTGAAGTAAGATTTTCTTATTTCAGGACGCATGCGCAAACTATAGAAAGTCGTTATGACGTAGAATGTGCATACTTTGTAGATTCCATTTATGAAATAAAACACATTTTCTAAAAACTCGTGTTTTTTAAGAAATCGTGTAAACCTTCTAGAAGCTGTGATTTTAAAAAACGGAGGAAGTAAACTTTTCTTTTTTGCAAACGCATGCACAAACTATAGAAAGTCATTTATGACGTAGAATGTGCATACTTTGTACATTCCATTTATGAAATAAAACACATTATCTAAAAACTCGTGTTTTTGAAGAAATCATGTAAACCTTTTAGAAGCTGTGATTTTAAAAAATGGTGGAAGTAAGCTTTTCTTATTTCCGGACGCATGCGCAAACTATAGAAAGTCATTATGACGTAGAATGTGCATACTTTGTAGATTCCATTGATGAAATAAAACACATTTTCTAAAAACTCGTGTTTTTTACGAAATCATGTAAACCTTGTAGAAGCAGTGATTTTTAAAAACGGTGGAAGGAAGCTTTTCTTATTTCCAGACGCATGCGCAAACTATAGAAATTCGTTATGATGTAGAATGTGCATACTTTGTAGATTCCATTTATGAACTAAAACACATTTTATAAAAACTCCTGTTTTTTGCGAAATCATGTAAACCTTCTAGAAGCTGTGATTTTAAAAAATGGTGGAAGTAAGCTTTTCTTATTTCCAAACGCATGCGCAAACTATAGAAAGTCGTTATGACGTAGAATGTGCATACTTTGTTGATTCCATTTATGAAATAAAACACATTTTCTAAAAACTCGTGTTTTTTACAAATTCATGTAAACCTTCTAGAAGCTGTGATTTTACAAAACTGTGGAAGTAAGCTTTTCTTATTTCCGGACGAATGCGCAAACTATAGAAAGTCGTTATGACGTAGAATGTGCATACTTTGTTGATTCCATTTATGAAATAAAACACATTTTCTAAAAACTCGTGTTTTTTAAGAAATCATGTAAACCTTCTAGAAGCTGTGATTTTAAAAAACGGTGGAAGTAAGCTTTTCTTATTGCCGGACGCATGCGCAAACTATAGAAAGTCGTTATGACGTAGAGTGTGCATAATTTGTTGATTCCGTTTATGAAATAAAACACATTTTCTAAAAACTCGTGTTTTTTAAGAAATCGTGTAAACCTTCTAGAAGCTGTGATTTTAAAAAACGCGGGAAGTAAGCTTTTCTTATTTGCAAACGCATGCGCAAACTATAGAAAGTCGTTATGACGTAGAATATGCATACTTTGTTGATTCCATTTATGAAATAAAACACATTTTCTAAAAACTCGTGTTTTTTAAGAAATCATGTAAAGATTCTAGAAGCTGTGATTTTAAAAAACGGTGGAAGTAAGCTTTTCTTATTTCCAGACGCATGTGCAAACTATAGAAAGTTGTTATGACGTAGAATGTGCATACTTTGTTGATCCCATTTACGAAATAAACACATTTTCTAAAAACTCATGTTTTTTAAGAAATCATGTAAACATTCTAGAAGCTGTGATTTTACAAAACGGGGGAAGTAAGCTTTTCTTATTTCCAAACGCATGCGCAAACTATAGAAAGTCGTTATGACGTAGAATGTGCATACTTTGTAGATTCCATTTTTGAAATAAAACCCATTTTCTAAAAACTCGTGTTTTTTAAGAAATCATGTAAACCTTCTAGAAGCTATGATTTTAAAAAATGGGGGAAGTAAGCTTTTCTTATTACCGGACGCATGCGCAAACTATAGAAAGTCTTTATGATGTAGAATGTGCATACTTTGTAGATTCCATTTATGAAATAAAACACATTTTCTAAAAACTCTAGTTTTTTACGAAATCATGTAAACCTTCTAGAAGCTGTGATTTTAAAAAATGGGGGAAGTAAGCTTTTCTTATTTTCGGACAGATGCGCAAACTATAGAAAGTCGTTATGACGTAGAATGTGCATACTTCGTTGATTCCATTTATGAAATAAAACACATTTTCTAAAAACTCGTGTTTTTTAAGAAATCATGTAAACCTTCTAGAAGCTGTGATTTTAGAAAACGGGGGAAGTAAGCTTTTCTTATTTCCAAACGCATGTGCAAACTATAGAAAGTGGTTATGACGTAGAATGTGCATACTTTGTTGATTCCATTTATGAAATAAAACACATTTTCTAAAAACTCGTGTTTTTTAAGAAATCATGTAAACCTTGTAGAAGCTGTGATTTTAAAAAACGGGGGAAGTAAGCTTTTCTTATTTGCAAACGCATGCGCAAACTATAGAAAGTCGTTTATGACGTAGAATTTGTATAGTTTGTAGATTCCATTTATGAAATAAAACACATTTTCTAAAAACTCGTGTTTTTTACGAAATCATGTAAACCTTCTAGAAACTGTGATTATAAAAAACGGTGGAAGTAAGCTTTTCTTATTTCCGGACGAATGCGCAAACTATAGAAAGTCGTTATGACGTAGAATGTGCATACTTTGTTGATTCCATTTATGAAATAAAACACATTTTCTAAAAACTCGTGGTTTTTAAAAAATCATGTAAACCTTGTAGAAACAGTGATTTTTAAAAACGGTGGAAGGAAGCTTTTCTTATTTCCGGATGAATGCGCAAACTATAGAAAGTCGTTATGACGTAGAATGTGCATACTTTGTTGATTCCATTGATGAAATAAAACACATTTTCTAAAAACTCGTGTTTTTTAAGAAATCATGTAAACCTTCTAGAAGCTGTGATTTTAAAAAACGGGGGAAGTAAGCTTTTCTTATTTCCAAACGCATGCGCAAACTATAGAAAGTCTTTTATGACGTAGAATGTGCATACTTTGTAGATTCCATTTATGAAATAAAACACATTTTCTAAAAACTCGTGTTTTTTAGGAAATCATGTAAACCTTCTAGAAGTTTTGATTTTAAAAAACGGGGGGAAGTAAGCTTTTCTTATTTCCGAACGCATGCGCAAACTATAGAAAGTCGTTATTACGTAGAATGTGCATAGTTTGCGCATGCGCAGACTACAGAAAGTCGTTATGACATATAATGTGCATACTTTGTTGATTCCATTTATGAAATAAATCACATTTTTTAAAAACACGTGTTTTTTAAGAAATCATGTAAACCTTCTAGAAGCTGTGAATTTAAAAAAAGGGGGGAAGTAAGCTTTTCTTATTTCCAAACGCATGCGCAAACTATAGAAAGTCTTTTATGACGTAGAATGTGCATACTTTGTAGATTCCATTTATGAAATAAAACACATTTTCTAAAAACTCGTGTTTTTTAGGAAATCATGTAAACCTTCTAGAAGCTGTGATTTTAAAAACCGGTGGAAGTAAGCTTTTCTTATTTCCGGACGCATGCGCAAGCTATAGAAAGTCGTTAAGACGTAGAATGTGCATACTTTGTTGATTCCATTGATGAAATAAAACACATTTTCTAAAAACTCATGTTTTTTAAGAAATCATGTAAACCTTCTAGAAGCTGTGATTTTAAAAAACGGGGGAAGTAAGCTTTTCTTATTTCCGGATGCATGCGCAAACTATAGAAAGTCATTATGACATAGAATGTGCATACTTTGTTGATTCAATTTATGAAATAAAACATATTTTCTAAAAACTCGTGTTTTTTACGAAATCATATAAACCTTCTAGAAGCTGTGATTTTAAAAAACGGTGGAAGTAAGCTTTTCTTATTTCCAAACGCATGCGCAAACTATAGAAAGTCATTTTATATGTAGAATGCGCATACTTTGTAGATTCCATTTATGAAATAAAACACATTTTCTAAAAACTCGTGTTTTTTAAGAAATCATGTAAACCTTCTAGAAACTGTGATTTTAAAAAACGGGGGAAGTAAGCTTTTCTTATTTCCAAACGCATGCGCAAACTATAGAAAGTCATTTTATATGTAGAATGTGCATACTTTGTAGATTCCATTTATGAAATAAAACACACTTTCTAAAAACTCGTGTTTTTTACGAAATCATGTAAACCTTCTAGAAGTTGTGGTTTTAAAAAATAGTGGAAGTAAACTTTTCTTATTTCCGGACGAATGCGCAAACTATAGAAAGTCGTTATGACGTAGGATGTGCATACTTTGTTGATTCCATTTATGAAATAAAACACATTTTCTAAAAACTCGCTTTTTTTACGAAATCATGTAAACCTTCTAGAAACTGTGATTTTACAAAACGGTGGAAGTAAGCTTTTCATATTTCCGGACGAATGCGCAAATTATAGAAAGTCTTTATGACGTAGAATGTGCATACTTTATCGATTCCATCTTTGAAATAAAACACATTCTCGAAAAACTCGTGTTTTTTAAGAATTCATGTAAGCCTTCTAGAAGCTGTGATTTTAAAAAACGTGGGAAGTAAGATTTTCTTATTTCCGGACGCATGCGCAAACTATAGAAAGTCGTTATGACATAGAATGTGCATACTTTGTTCATTCCATTTATGAATAAAACACATTTTCTAAAAACTCGTGTTTTTTAAGAAATAATGTAAACCTTCTAGAAGCTGTGATTTTAAAAAACGGGGGAAGTAAGCTTTTCTTATTTCCAAACGCATTCGCAAATTATAGAAAGTCATTATGACGTAGAATGTGCATACTTTGTTGATTCCATTTATGAAATAAAACACATTTTCTAAAAACTCGTGTTTTTTAAGAAATCATGTAAACCTTCTAGAAGCTGTGATTTTAAAAAACGGGGGAAGTAAGCTTTTCTTATTTCCAAACGCATGCGCAAACTATAGAAAGTCGTTATGACGTAGAATGTGCATACTTTGTTGAGTCCATTTTTGAAATAAAACACATTTTCTAAAAACTCATGTTTTTTAAGAAATCACGTAAACCTTTTAGAAGCTGTGATTTTAAAAAACGGGGGAAGTAAGCTTTTTCTTATTTCCACACGCATGCGCAAACTATAGAAAGTTGTTATGACGTAGAATGTGTATACTTTGTAGATTCCATTTTTGAAATAAAACCGATTTTCTAAAAACTCGTGTTTTTTGAGAAATCATGTAAACCTTCTAGAAGCTGTGATTTTAAAAAACGATGGAAGTAAGATTTTCTTATTTCCGGACGCATGCGCAAACTATAGAAAGCCGTTATGACGTAGAATGTGCATACTTTGTAGATTCCATTTATGAAATAAAACACATTTTCTAAAAACTCGTGTTTTTTACGAAATCATGTAAACCTTGTGGAAGCTGTGATTTTAAAAAATGGTGGAAGTAAGCTTTTCTTATTTCTGGACGAATGCGCAAACTATAGAAAGTCGTTATGACGTAGAATGTGCATACTTAATTGATTCCATTTATGAAATAAAACACATTTTCTAAATCATGTAAACCTTCTAGAAGCTGTGATTTTAAAAAACGGGGGAAGTAAGCTTTTCTTATTTCCAAACGCATGCGCAAACTATAGAAAGTCTTTTATGACGTAGAATGTGCATACTTTGTAGATTCCATTTATGAAATAAAACACATTTTCTAAAAACTCGTGTTTTTTAGGAAATCATGTAAACCTTCTAGAAGCTGTGATTTTAAAAACCGGTGGAAGTAAGCTTTTCTTATTTCCGGACGAATGCGCAAACTATAGAAAGTCGTTATGACGTAGAATGTGCATACTTTGTTGATTCCATTTATGAAATAAAACACATTTTCTAAAAACTCGTGTTTTTTAAGAAATCATGTAAACCTTCTAGAAGCTGTGATTTTAGAAAACGGGGGAATAAGCTTTTCTTATTTCCAAACGCATGCGCAAACTATAGAAAGTCTTTTATGATGTAGAATGTGCATACTTTGTAGATTCCATTTATGAAATAAAACACATTTTCTAAAAACTCATGTTTTTTAGGAAATCATGTAAACCTTCTAGAAGCTGTGATTTTAAAAACGGGTGGAAGTAAGCTTTTCTTATTTCCGGACGCATGCGCAAACTATAGAAAGTCGTTAAGACGTATAATGTGCATACTTTGTTGATTCCATTGATGAAATAAAACACATTTTCTAAAAACTCGTGTTTTTTAAGAAATCAAGTAAACCTTCTAGAAGCTGTGATTTTAAAAAACGGGGGAAGTAAGATTTTCTTATTTCCAAACGCATGCGCAAACTATAGAATGTCGTTATGACGTAGAATGTGCATACTTTGTAGATTCCATTTATGAAATAAAACACATTTTCTAAAAACTTGTGTTTTTTAGGAAATCATGTAAACCTTCTAGAAGCTGTGATTTTACAAAACGGTGGAAGTAAGCTTTTCTTATTTTCCGATGAATGCGCAAACTATAGAAAGTCGTTATGACGTAGAATGTGCATACTTTGTTGATTCCATTTATGAAATAAAACACATTTTCGGAAAACTCGTGTTTTTTAAGAAATCGTGTAAACCTTCTAGAAGCTATGATTTTAAAAAACGGGGGAAGTAAGCTTTTGTTGATTCTGGACGCATGCGCAAATTATAGAAAGTTGTTATGACGTAGAAGGTGCATACTTTGTTGATTCCATTTATGAAATAAAACACATTTTCTAAAAACTCGTGTTTTTTAAGAAATCATGTAAACCTTCTAGAAGCTGTGATTTTAAAAAACGGGGGAAGTAAGCTTTTCTTATTTCCAAACGCATGCGCAAACTATAGAAAGTCGTTTTATATGTAGAATGTGCATACTTTGTAGATTCCATTTATGAAATAAAACACATTTTCTAAAAACTCGTGTTTTTTACGAAATCATGTAAACCTTCTAGAAGTTGTGGTTTTAAAAAATAGTGGAAGTAAACTTTTCTTATTTCCGGACGAATGCGCAAACTATAGAAAGTCGTTATGACGTAGGATGTGCATACTTTGTTGATTCCATTTATGAAATAAAACACATTTTCCAAAAACTCGCGTTTTTTACGAAATCATGTAAACCTTCTAGAAACTGTGATTTTACAAAACGGTGGAAGTAAGCTTTTCTTATTTCCGGACGAATGCGCAAATTATAGAAAGTCTTTATGACGTAGAATGTGCATACTTTATCGATTCCATTTATGAAATAAAACACATTCTCTAAAAACTCGTGTTTTTTAAGAAATCATGTAAGCCTTCTAGAAGCTGTGATTTTAAAAAACGTGGGAAGTAAGCTTTTCTTATTTCCGGACGCATGCGCAAACTATAGAAAGTCGTTATGACATAGAATGTGCATACTTTATTGATTCCATTTATGAATAAAACACATTTTCTAAAAACTCATGTTTTTTAAGAAATCATGTAAACCTTCTAGAAGCTGTGATTTTAAAAAACGGGGGAAGTAAGCTTTTCTTATTTCCAAACGCATGTGCAAATTATAGAAAGTCATTATGACGTAGAATGTGCATACTTTGTTGATTCCATTTATGAAATAAAACACATTTTCTAAAAACTCGTGTTTTTTAAGAAATCATGTAAACCTTCTAGAAGCTGTGATTTTAAAAAACGGGGGAAGTAAGATTTTCTTATTTCCAAACGCATGCGCAAACTATAGAAAATCGTTATGACGTAGAATGTGCATACTTTGTTGAGTCCATTTTTGAAATAAAACACATTTTCTAAAAACTCGTGTTTTTTAAGAAATCACGTAAACCTTTTAGAAGCTGTGATTTTAAAAAACAGGGGAAGTAAGCTTTTCTTATTTCCAAACGTATGCGCAAACTATAGAAAGTCGTTATGACGTAGAATGTGTATACTTTGTAGATTCCATTTTTGAAATAAAACCGATTTTCTAAAAACTCGTGTTTTTTGAGAAATCATGTAAACCTTCTAGAAGCTGTGATTTTAAAAAACGGTGGAAGTAAGCTTTTCTTATTTCCTGACGCATGCGCAAACTATAGAAAGCCGTTATGACGTAGAATGTGCATACTTTGTAGATTCCATTTATGAAATAAAACACATTTTCTAAAAACTCGTGTTTTTTACGAAATCCTGCAAACCTTGTGGAAGCTGTGATTTTAAAAAATGGTGGAAGTAAGCTTTTCTTATTTCTGGATGAATGCGCAAACTATAGAAAGTCGTTATGACGTAGAATGTGCATACTTTGTTGATTCCATTTATGAAATAAAACACATTTTCTAAAAACTCGTGTTTTTTACGAAATCATGTAAACATTGTGGAAGCTGTGATTTTAAAAAACGGTGGAAGGAAGCTTTTCTTATTTCCGGACGAATGTGAAAACTATAGAAAGTCGTTATGACGTAGAATGTGCATACTTTGTTTATTCCATTTGTGAAATAAAACACATTTTCTAAAAACTCGTGTTTTTTAAGAAGTCATATAAACCTTCTAGAAGCTGTGATTTTAAAAAACGGGGGAAGTAAGCTTTTCTTAATTCCAAACGCATGCGCAAACTATAGAAAGTCGTTTATGATGTAGAATGTGCATACTTTGTCGATTCCATTTATGAAATAAAACATATTTTCTAAAAACTCGTGTTTTTTACGAAATCATATAAACCTTCTAGAAGCTGTGATTTTAAAAAACGGTGGAAGTAAGCATTTCTTATTTCCGGACGCATGCGCAAACTATAGAAAGTCGTTATGACGTAGAATGTGCATACCTTGTAGATTCCATTTATGAAATAAAACACATTTTCTAAAAACTCGTGTTCTTACGAAATCATTTAAACCTTCTAGAAGCTGTGATTTTAAAAAACGGTGGAAGTAAGCTTTTCTTATTTCCGGATGCATGCGCAAACTATAGAAAGTCGTTATGACGTAGAATGTGCATACTTTGTTGATTCCATTTATGAAGGAAAACACATTTTCTAAAAACTCGTGTTTTTTAAGAAATCATGTAAACCTTCTAGAAGCTGTGATTTTAAAAAACGGTGGAAGTAAGCTTTTCTTATTTCCAGACGCATGCGCAAACTATAGAAAGTCGTTATGACGTAGAATGTGTATACTTTGTAGATTCCATTTATGAAATAAAACACATTTTCTAAAAACTCGTGTTTTTTACGAAATCATGTAAACCTTCTAGAAGCTGTGATTTTAAAAAACGGTGGAAGTAAGCTTTTCTTATTTCCAAACGCATGCGCAAACTATAGAAAGTCGTTATGACGTAGAATGTGCATACTTTGTTGATTCAATTTATGAAATAAAACACATTTTCTAAAAAGTCGTGTTTTTTAAGAAATCATGTAAACCTTCTAGAAGCTGTGATTTTAAAAAACGGGCGAAGTAAGCTTTTCTTATCTCCGGACGCATGCGCAAACTATAGAAAGTCGTTATGATGTAGAATGTGCATACTTTGTTGATTCCATTTATGAAATAAAACACATTTTCTAAAACCTCGTGTTTTTTAAGAAATCATGTAAACCTTCTAGAAGCTGTGATTTTAAAAAATGGGGGAAGTAAGCTTTTCTTATTTCCAAACGCATGGGTAAACTATAGAAAGTCGTTATGATGTAGAATGTGCATACGTTGTTGATTCCGTTTATGAAATAAAACACATTTTCTAAAAACTCATGTTTTTTAAGAAATCATGTAAACCTTCTAGAAGCTGTGATTTTAAGAAATGGGGGAAGTAATCTTTTCTTATTTCCGGACGCATGCGCAAACTATAGAAAGTCGTTATGACGTAGAATGTGCATACTTTGTTGATTCCATTTATGAAATAAAACATATTTTCTAAAAACTCGTGTTTTTTAAGAAATCATGTAAACCTTCTAGAAGCTGTGATTTTAAAAAACGGGGGAAGTAAGCTTCTCTTATTTCCAAACGCATGCGCAAACTATAGAAAGTCGTTATGACATAGAATGTGCATACTTTGTTGATTCCATTTATGAAATAAAACACATTTTCTAAAAACTCGTGTTTTTTAAGAAATCATGTAAACCTTCTAGAAGCTGTGATTTTAAAAAACGGGTGAAGTAAGATTTTCTTATTTCAGGAGGCATGCGCAAACTATAGAAAGTCGTTATGACGTAGAATGTGCATACTTTGTAGATTCCATTTATGAAATAAAACACATTTTCTAAAAACTCGTGTTTTTTAAGAAATCGTGTAAACCTTCTAGAAGCTGTGATTTTAAAAAACGGGGGAAGTAAACTTTTCTTTTTTGCAAACGCATGCACAAACTATAGAAAGTCATTTATGACGTAGAATGTGCATACTTTGTACATTCCATTTATGAAATAAAACACATTTTCTAAAAACTCGTGTTTTTTAAGAAATCATGTAAACCTTTTAGAAGCTGTGATTTTAAAAAATGGTGGAAGTAAGCTTTTCTTATTTCCGGACGCATGCGCAAACTATAGAAAGTCATTATGACGTAGAATGTGCATACTTTGTAGATTCCATTTATGAAATAAAACACATTTTCTAAAAACTCGTGTTTTTTACGAAATCATGTAAACCTTGTAGAAGCAGTGATTTTTAAAAACGGTGGAAGGAAGCTTTTCTTATTTCCAGACGCATGCGCAAACTATAGAAATTCGTTATGATGTAGAATGTGCATACTTTGTAGATTCCATTTATGAACCAAAACACATTTTATAAAAACTCCTGTTTTTTGCGAAATCATGTAAACCTTCTAGAAACTGTGATTTTAAAAAATGGTGGAAGTAAGCTTTTCTTATTTCCAAACGCATGCGCAAACTATAGAAAGTCGTTATGACATAGAATGTGCATACTTTGTTGATTCCATTTATGAAATAAAACACATTTTCTAAAAACTCGTGTTTTTTACAAATTCATGTAAACCTTCTAGAAGCTGTGATTTTACAAAACTGTGGAAGTAAGCTTTTCTTATTTCCGGACGAATGCGCAAACTATAGAAAGTCGTTATGACGTAGAATGTGCATACTTTGTTGATTCCATTTATGAAATAAAACACATTTTCTAAAAACTCGTGTTTTTTAAGAAATCATGTAAACCTTCTAGAAGCTGTGATTTTAAAAAACGGTGGAAGTAAGCTTTTCTTATTGCCGGACGCATGCGCAAACTATAGAAAGTCGTTATGACGTAGAGTGTGCATAATTTGTTGATTCCATTTATGAAATAAAACACATTTTCTAAAAACTCGTGTTTTTTAAGAAATCGTGTAAACCTTCTAGAAGCTGTGATTTTAAAAAACGCGGGAAGTAAGCTTTTCTTATTTGCAAACGCATGCGCAAACTATAGAAAGTCGTTATGACGTAGAATATGCATACTTTGTTGATTCCATTTATGAAATAAAACACATTTTCTAAAAACTCGTGTTTTTTAAGAAATCATGTAAAGATTCTAGAAGCTGTGATTTTAAAAAACGGTGGAAGTAAGCTTTTCTTATTTCCAGACGCATGTGCAAACTATAGAAAGTTGTTATGACGTAGAATGTGCATACTTTGTTGATCCCATTTACGAAATAAAACACATTTTCTAAAAACTCGTGTTTTTTAAGAAATCATGTAAACATTCTAGAAGCTGTGATTTTACAAAACGGGGGAAGTAAGCTTTTCTTATTTCCAAACGCATGCGCAAACTATAGAAAGTCGTTATGACGTAGAATGTGCATACTTTGTAGATTCCATTTTTGAAATAAAACCCATTTTCTAAAAACTCGTGTTTTTTAAGAAATCATGTAAACCTTCTAGAAGCTATGATTTTAAAAAATGGGGGAAGTAAGCTTTTCTTATTACCGGACGCATGCGCAAACTATAGAAAGTCTTTATGATGTAGAATGTGCATACTTTGTAGATTCCATTTATGAAATAAAACACATTTTCTAAAAACTCTAGTTTTTTACGAAATCATGTAAACCTTCTAGAAGCTGTGATTTTAAAAAATGGGGGAAGTAAGCTTTTCTTATTTTCGGACAGATGCGCAAACTATAGAAAGTCGTTATGACGTAGAATGTGCATACTTCGTTGATTCCATTTATGAAATAAAACACATTTTCTAAAAACTCGTGTTTTTTAAGAAATCATGTAAACCTTCTAGAAGCTGTGATTTTAGAAAACGGGGGAAGTAAGCTTTTCTTATTTCCAAACGCATGTGCAAACTATAGAAAGTGGTTATGACGTAGAATGTGCATACTTTGTTGATTCCATTTATGAAATAAAACACATTTTCTAAAAACTCGTGTTTTTTAAGAAATCATGTAAACCTTGTAGAAGCTGTGATTTTAAAAAACGGGGGAAGTAAGCTTTTCTTATTTGCAAATGCATGCGCAAACTATAGAAAGTCGTTTATGACGTAGAATTTGTATAGTTTGTAGATTCCATTTATGAAATAAAACACATTTTCTAAAAACTCGTGTTTTTTACGAAATCATGTAAACCTTCTAGAAACTGTGATTATAAAAAACGGTGGAAGTAAGCTTTTCTTATTTCCGGACGAATGCGCAAACTATAGAAATTCGTTATGACGTAGAATGTGCATACTTTGTTGATTCCATTTATGAAATAAAACACATTTTCTAAAAACTCGTGGTTTTTAAAAAATCATGTAAACCTTGTAGAAACAGTGATTTTTAAAAACGGTGGAAGGAAGCTTTTCTTATTTCCGGATGAATGCGCAAACTATAGAAATTCGTTATGACGTAGAATGTGCATACTTTGTTGATTCCATTGATGAAATAAAACACATTTTCTAAAAACTCGTGTTTTTTAAGAAATCATGTAAACCTTCTAGAAGCTGTGATTTTAAAAAACGTGGGAAGTAAGCTTTTCTTATTTCCAAACGCATGCGCAAACTATAAAAAGTCTTTTATGACGTAGAATGTGCATACTTTGTAGATTCCATTTATGAAATAAAACACATTTTCTAAAAACTCGTGTTTTTTAGGAAATCATGTAAACCTTCTAGAAGCTGTGATTTTAAAAACCGGTGGAAGTAAGCTTTTCTTATTTCCGGACGCATGCGCAAGCTATAGAAAGTCGTTAAGACGTAGAATGTGCATACTTTGTTGATTCCATTGATGAAATAAAACACATTTTCTAAAAACTCGTGTTTTTTAAGAAATCATGTAAACCTTCTAGAAGCTGTGATTTTAAAAAACGGGGGAAGTAAGCTTTTCTTATTTCCGGATGCATGCGCAAACTATAGAAAGTCATTATGACATAGAATGTGCATACTTTGTTGATTCAATTTATGAAATAAAACATATTTTCTAAAAACTCGTGTTTTTTACGAAATCATATAAACCTTCTAGAAGCTGTGATTTTAAAAAACGGTGGAAGTAAGCTTTTCTTATTTCCAAACGCATGCGCAAACTATAGAAAGTCATTTTATATGTAGAATGTGCATACTTTGTAGATTCCATTTATGAAATAAAACACATTTTCTAAAAACTCGTGTTTTTTAAGAAATCATGTAAACCTTCTAGAAACTGTGATTTTAAAAAACGGGGGAAGTAAGCTTTTCTTAATTCCAAACGCATGCGCAAACTATAGAAAGTCATTTTATATGTAGAATGTGCATACTTTGTAGATTCCATTTATGAAATAAAACACACTTTCTAAAAACTCGTGTTTTTTACGAAATCATGTAAACCTTCTAGAAGTTGTGGTTTTAAAAAATAGTGGAAGTAAACTTTTCTTATTTCCGGACGAATGCGCAAATTATAGAAAGTCTTTATGACGTAGAATGTGCATACTTTATCGATTCCATCTTTGAAATAAAACACATTCTCGAAAAACTCGTGTTTTTTAAGAATTCATGTAAGCCTTCTAGAAGCTGTGATTTTAAAAAACGTGGGAAGTAAGATTTTCTTATTTCCGGACGCATGCGCAAACTATAGAAAGTCGTTATGACATAGAATGTGCATACTTTGTTCATTCCATTTATGAATAAAACACATTTTCTAAAAACTCGTGTTTTTTAAGAAATCATGTAAACCTTCTAGAAGCTGTGATTTTAAAAAACGGGGGAAGTAAGCTTTTCTTATTTCCAAACGCATTCGCAAATTATAGAAAGTCATTATGACGTAGAATGTGCATACTTTGTTGATTCCATTTATGAAATAAAACACATTTTCTAAAAACTCGTGTTTTTTAAGAAATCATGTAAACCTTCTAGAAGCTGTGATTTTAAAAAACGGGGGAAGTAAGCTTTTCTTATTTCCAAACGCATGCGCAAACTATAGAAAGTCGTTATGACGTAGAATGTGCATACTTTGTTGAGTCCATTTTTGAAATAAAACACATTTTCTAAAAACTCGTGTTTTTTAAGAAATCACGTAAACCTTTTAGAAGCTGTGATTTTAAAAAACGGGGGAAGTAAGCTTTTTCTTATTTCCACACGCATGCGCAAACTATAGAAAGTTGTTATGACGTAGAATGTGTATACTTTGTAGATTCCATTTTTGAAATAAAACCGATTTTCTAAAAACTCGTGTTTTTTGAGAAATCATGTAAACCTTCTAGAAGCTGTGATTTTAAAAAACGATGGAAGTAAGATTTTCTTATTTCCGGACGCATGCGCAAACTATAGAAAGCCGTTATGACGTAGAATGTGCATACTTTGTAGATTCCATTTATGAAATAAAACACATTTTCTAAAAACTCGTGTTTTTTACGAAATCATGTAAACCTTGTGGAAGCTGTGATTTTAAAAAATGGTGGAAGTAAGCTTTTCTTATTTCTGGACGAATGCGCAAACTATAGAAATTCGTTATGACGTAGAATGTGCATACTTTGTTGATTCCATTTATGAAATAAAACACATTTTCTAAAAACTCGTGTTTTTTACGAAATCATGTAAACCTTCTAGAAGCTGTGATTTTAAAAAACGGGGGAAGTAAGCTTTTCTTAATTCCAAACGCATGCGCAAACTATAGAAAGTCGTTTATGATGTAGAATGTGCAAACTTTGTCGATTCCATTTATGACATAAAACATATTTTCTAAAAAGTCGTGTTTTTTACGAAATCATATAAACCTTCTAGAAGCTGTGATTTTAAAAAACGGTGGAAGTAAGCATTTCTAATTTCCGGACGCATGCGGAAACTATAGAAAGTCGTTATGACGTAGAATGTGCATACCTTGTAGATTCCATTTATAAAATAAAACACATTTTCTAAAAACTCGTGTTTCTTACGAAATCATTTAAACCTTCTAGAAGCTGTGATTTTAAAAAACGGTGGAAGTAAGCTTTTCTTATTTCCGGATGCATGCGCAAACTATAGAAAGTCATTATGACATAGAATGTGCATACTTTGTTGATTCAATTTATGAAATAAAACATATTTTCTAAAAACTCGTGTTTTTTACGAAATCATATAAACCTTCTAGAAGCTGTGATTTTAAAAAACGGTGGAAGTAAGCTTTTCTTATTTCCGGATGCATGCGCAAACTATAGAAAGTCGTTATGACATAGAATTTGCATACTTTGTTGATTCAATTTATGAAATAAAACACATTTTCTAAAAAGTCGTGTTTTTTAAGAAATCATGTAAAACTTGTAGAAGCTGTGATTTTAAAAAACGGGCGAAGTAAGCTTTTCTTATCTCCGGACGCATGCGCAAACTATAGAAAGTCGTTATGATGTAGAATGTGCATACTTTGTTGATTCCATTTATGAAATAAAACACATTTTCTAAAACCTCGTGTTTTTTAAGAAATCATGTAAACCTTCTAGAAGCTGTCATTTTAAAAAACGGGGGAAGTAAGCTTTTCTTATTTCCCGACGCATGGGTAAACTATAGAAAGTCGTTATGATGTAGAATGTGCATACGTTGTTGATTCCGTTTATGAAATAAAACACATTTTCTAAAAACTCATGTTTTTTAAGAAATCATGTAAACCTTCTAGAAGCTGTGATTTTAAGAAATGGGGGAAGTAAACTTTTCTTATTTCCGGACGCATGCGCAAACTATAGAAAGTCGTTATGACGTAGAATGTGCATACTTTGTTGATTCCATTTATTAAATAAAACACATTTTCTAAAAACTCGTGTTTTTTAAGAAATCATGTAAACCTTCTAGAAGCTGTGATTTTAAAAAATGGGGGAAGTAAGCTTTTCTTATTTCCAAACGCATGCACAAACTATAGAAAGTCGTTATGACGTAGAATGTGCATACTTTGTTGATTCCATTTATGAAATAAAACACATTTTCTAAAAACTCGTGTTTTTTAAGAAATCATGTAAACCTTATAGAAGCTGTGATTTTAAAAAACGGGTGAAGTAAGATTTTCTTATTTCAGGATGCATGCGCAAACTATAGAAAGTCGTTATGACGTAGAATGTGCATACATTGTAGATTCCATTTATGAAATAAAACACATTATCTAAAAACTCGTGTTTTTTAAGAAATCATGTAAACCTTCTAGAAGCTGTGATTTTAAAAAACGGGGGAAGTAAGCTTTTCTTATTTGCAAACGCATGCACAAACTATAGAAAGTCATTTATGACGTAGAATGTGCATACTTTGTACATTCCATTTATGAAATAAAACACATTTTCTAAAAACTCGTGTTTTTTAAGAAATCATGTAAACTTCTAGAAGCTGTGATTTTAAAAAACGGTGGAAGTAAGCTTTTCTTATGTCCGGACGCATGCGCAAACTATAGAAAGTCATTATGACGTAGAATGTGCATACTTTGTAGATTCCATTTATGAAATAAAACACATTTTCTAAAAACTCGTGTTTTTTACGAAATCATGTAAACCTTCTGGAAGCTGTGATTTTAAAAAATGGTGGAAGTAAGCTTTTCTTATTTCCAGACGCATGCACAAACTATAGAAAGTCGTTATGATGTAGAATGTGCATACTTTGTAGATTCCATTTATGAAATAAAACACATTTTATAAAAACTCCTGTTTTTTGCGAAATCATGTAAACCTTCTAGAAGCTGTGATTTTAAAAAACGGGGGAAGTAAGCTTTTCTTATTTCCAAACGCATTCACAAACTATAGAAAGTCGTTATGACGTAGAATGTGCATACTTTGTTGATTCCATTTATGAAATAAAACACATTTTCTAAAAACTTGTGTTTTTTAAGAAATCATGTAAACCTTCTAGAATCTGTGATTTTAAAAAACTGGGGAGGTAAGCTTTTCTTATTTCCGGACGCATGCGCAAACTATAGAAAGTCGTTACGACGTAGAATGTGCATACTTTGTTGATTCCATTTATGAAATAAAACATATTTTCTAAAAACTCGTGTTTTTTAAGAAATCATGTAAACCTTCTAGAAGCTGTGATTTTAAAAAACGGGGGAAGTAAGCTTTTCTTATTTCCGGACGCATGCGCAAACTATAGAAAGTTGTTATGACATAGAATGTGCATACTTTCTTGATTCCATTTATGAAATAAAACACATTTTCTAAAAACTCGTGTTTTTTACGAAATCATGTAAACCTTCTAGAAGCTGTGATTTTAAAAAACGGTGGAAGTAAGCTTTTCTTATTTCCGGACGAATGCGCAAAATATAAAAAGTCGTTATGACGTAGAATGTGCATACTTTGTTGATTCCATTTATGAAATAAAACACATTTTCTAAAAACTCGTGTTTTTTAAGAAATCATGTAAACCTTCTAGAAGCTGTGATTTTAAAAAACGGGGGAACTAAGCTTTTCTTATTTCCGGACGCATGCGCAAACTATAGAAAGTCGTTATGACATAGAATGTGAATACTTTGTAGATTCCATTTATGAAATAAAACAAATTTTCTAAAAACTCGTGTTTTTTACGAAATCATGTAAACCTTCTAGAAGCTGTGATTTAAAAAACGGTGGAAGTAAGCTTTTCTTATTTCCGGATGCATGCGCAAACTATAGAAAGTCGTTATGACGTAGAATGTGCATACTTTGTTGATTCCATTTATGAAATAAAACACATTTTCTAAAAACTCATGTTTTTTAAGAAATCATGTAAACCTTCTAGAAGCTGTGATTTAAAAAACGGTGGAAGTAAGCTTTTCTTATTTCCGGATGCATGCGCAAACTATAGAAAGTCGTTATGACGTAGAATGTGCATACTTTGTTGATTCCATTTTTGAAATAAAACACATTTTCTAAAAACTCGTGTTTTTTAAGAAATCATGTAAACCTTCTAGAAGCTGTGATTTTAAAAAACGGTGGAAGTAAGCTTTTCTTTTTTCCAAACACATGCGCAAACTATAGAAAGTCGTTATGACGTAGAATGTGCATACTTTGTTGATTCCATTTATGAAATAAAACACATTTTCTAAAAACTCGTGTTTTTTAAGAAATCATGTAAAGCTTCTAGAATCTGTGATTTTAAAAAACGGGGGAGGTAAGCTTTTCTTATTTCCGGACGCATGCGCAAACTATAGAAAGTCGTTACGACGTAGAATGTGCATACTTTGTTGATTCCATTTATGAAATAAAACATATTTTCTAAAAACTCGTGTTTTTTAAGAAATCATGTAAACCTTCTAGAAGCTGTGATTTTAAAAAAGGGTGGAAGGAAGCTTTTCTTATTTCCGGACGAATACGCAAACTATAGAAAGTCGTTATGACGTAGACTCTGCATACTTTGTTTATTCCATTTACGAAATAAAACACATTTTCTAAAAACTCGTGCTTTTTAAGAAATCATGTAAACCTTCTAGAAGCTGTGATTTTAAAAAACGGTGCAAGTAAGCTTTTCTTATTTCCGGATGCATGCACAAACTATAGAAAGTAGTTATGACGTAGAATGTGCATACTTTGTTGATTCCATTTATGAAATAAAACACATTTTCTAAAAACTTGTGTTTTTTAAGAAATCATGTAAACCTTCTAGAATCTGTGATTTTAAAAAACTGGGGATGTAAGCTTTTCTTATTTCCGGACGCATGCGCAAACTATAGAAAGTCGTTACGACGTAGAATGTGCATACTTTGTTGATTCCATTTATGAAATAAAACATATTTTCTAAAAACTCGTGTTTTTTAAGAAATCATGTAAACCTTCTAGAAGCTGTGATTTTAAAAAACGGGGGAAGTAAGCTTTTCTTATTTCCGGACGCATGCGTAAACTATAGAAAGTCGTTATGACATAGAATGTGCATACTTTCTTCATTCCATTTTTGAAATAAAACACATTTTCTAAAAACTCGTGTTTTTTACGAAATCATGTAAACGTTCTAGAAGCTGTGATTTTAAAAAACGGTGGAAGTAAGCTTTTCTTATTTCCGGACGAATGCGCAAAATATAAAAAGTCGTTATGACGTAGAATGTGCATACTTTGTTGATTCCATTTACGAAATAAAACACATTTTCTAAAAACTCATGTTTTTTAAGAAATCATGTAAACCTTCTAGAAGCTGTGATTTTAAAAAACGGGGGAACTAAGCTTTTCTTATTTCCGGACGCATGCGCAAACTATAGAAAGTCGTTATGACATAGAATGTGCATACTTTGTAGATTCCATTTATGAAATAAAACAAATTTTCTAAAAACTCGTGTTTTTTACGAAATCATGTAAACCTTCTAGAAGCTGTGATTTAAAAAATGGTGGAAGTAAGCTTTTCTTATTTCCGGATGCATGCGCAAACTATAGAAAGTCGTTATGACGTAGAATGTGCATACTTTGTTGATTCCATTTATGAAATAAAACACATTTTCTAAAAACTCATGTTTTTTAAGAAATCATGTAAACCTTCTAGAAGCTGTGATTTAAAAAACGGTGGAAGTAAGCTTTTTTTATTTCCGGATGCATGCGCAAACTATAGAAAGTCGTTATGACGTAGAATGTGCATACTTTGTTGATTCCATTTTTGAAATAAAACACATTTTCTAAAAACTTGTGTTTTTTAAGAAATCATGTAAACCTTCTAGAATCTGTGATTTTAAAAAACTGGGGAGGTAAGCTTTTCTTATTTCCGGACGCATGCGCAAACTATAGAAAGTCGTTACGACGTAGAATGTGCATACTTTGTTGATTCCATTTATGAAATAAAACATATTTTCTAAAAACTCGTGTTTTTTAAGAAATCATGTAAACCTTCTAGAAGCTGTGATTTTAAAAAAGGGTGGAAGGAAGCTTTTCTTATTTCCGGACGAATACGCAAACTATAGAAAGTCGTTATGACGTAGAATCTGCATACTTTGTTTATTCCATTTACGAAATAAAACACATTTTCTAAAAACTCGAGCTTTTTAAGAAATCATGTAAACCTTCTAGAAGCTGTGATTTTAAAAAACGGTGCAAGTAAGCTTTTCTTATTTCCGGATGCATGCACAAACTATAGAAAGTCGTTATGACGTAGAATGTGCATACTTTGTTGATTCCATTTATGAAATAAAACACATTTTCTAAAAACTCGTGTTTTTTAAGAAATCATGTAAACCTTCTAGAAGCTGTGATTTTAAAAAACGGGGGAAGTAAGCTTTTCTTATTTCCGGACACATGCGCAAACTATAGAAACTTGTTATGACGTAGAATGTGTATACTTTGTTGATTCCATTTATGAAATAAAATACATTTTCTAAAAACTCGTGCTTTTTAAGAAATCATCTAAACCTTCTCGAAGCTGTGATTTTAAAAAACGGTGGAAGTAAGCTTTTCTTATTTCCAAACGCATGCGCAAACTATAGAAAGCCGTTTATGACGTACAATATGCATACATTGTAGATTCCATTTATCAAATAAAACACATTTTCTAAAAATTCGTGTTTTTTACGAAATCATGTAAACCTTTTAGAAGCTGTGATTTTAAAAAAGGGTGGAACGAAGCTTTTTTTATTTCCGGACGAATACGCAAACTATAGAAAGTTGTTATGACGTAGAATCTGCATACTTTGTTGATTCCATTTACGAAATAAAACACATTTTCTAAAAACTCGTGCTTTTTAGGAAATCATGTAAACCTTCTAGAAGCTGTGATTTTAAAAAACGGTGCAAGTAAGCCTTTCTTATTTCCGGATGCATGCACAAACTATAGAAAGTCGTTATGACGTAGAACGTGCATACTTTTTTGATTCCATTTGTGAAATAAAACACATTTTCTAAAAACTCATGTTTTTTAAGAAATCATGTAAACCTTCTAGAAGCTGTGATTTTAAAAAACGGGGGAAGTAAGCTTTTCTTATTTCCGGTCGCATGCGCAAACTATAGAAACTTGTTATGACGTAGAATGTGCATACTTTGTAGATTCCATTTATGAAATAAAACACATTTTCTAAAAACTCATGTTTTTTAAGAAATCATGTAAACCTTCTAAAAGCTGTGATTTTAAAAAACGGGGGAAGTAAGATTTTCTTACTTCCGGACGCATGCGCAAACTATAGAAAGTCGTTATGACGTAGAATGTGCATACTTTGTAGATTCCATTTGTGAACTAAAACACATTTTCTAAAAACTCGTGTTTTTTAAGAAATCATGTAAACCTTCTAAAAGCTGT
The DNA here is from genome assembly GCA_027924585.1 of Larix kaempferi. Lineage (NCBI taxonomy): Eukaryota > Viridiplantae > Streptophyta > Pinopsida > Pinales > Pinaceae > Larix > Larix kaempferi. The sequence continues at coordinate 9,486,139 of BSBM01000226.1, read as the reverse complement.
GATTTTAAAAAACGGGGGAAGTAAGATTTTCTTACTTCCGGACGCATGCGCAAACTATAGAAAGTTGTTATGACGTAGAATGTGCATACTTTGTAGATTCCATTTATGAAATAAAACACATTTTCTAAAAACTCGTGTTTTTTACGAAATAATGTAAACGTTCTAGAAGCTGTGATTTTAAAAAATAGTGGAAGTAAGCTTTTCTTATTTCCGGATGCATGCGAAAACTATAGAAAGTCGTTATGACATAGAATGTGCATACTTTGTCGATTCCATTTATGAACTAAAACACATTTTCTAAAAAGTCGTGTTTTTTACGAAATCATGTAAACCTTCTAGAAGCTGTGATTTTAAAAAACCGGGGAAGTAAGCTTTCCTTATTTCCAAACGCATGCGCAAACTATAGAAAGTCATTATGACGTAGAATGTGCATAATTTGTTGATTCCATTTATGAAATACAACACATTTTCTAAAAACTAGTGTTTTTTAAGAAATCATGTAAACCTTCTAGAAGCTGTGATTTTAAAAAACGAAGGAACTAAGCTTTTCTTATTTCCAAACGCATGCACAAACTATAGAAAGTCTTTATGACGTAGAATGTGCATACTTTGTAGATTCCATTTATGAAATAAAACACATTTTCTAAAAACTCGTGTTTTTTATTAAATCATTTAAACCTTCTAGAAGCTGTGATTTTAAAAAATGGGGGAAGTATCTTTTGTTATTTCCGGATGCATGCGCAAACTGTAGAAAGTCGTTAGGACGTAGAATGTGCATACTTTGTAGATTCCATTTATGAAATAAAACACATTTTCTAAAAACTCGTGTTTTTTACGAAATCATGTAAACCTTCTAGAAGCTGTGATTTAAAAAAACAGTGGAAGTAGGCGTTTCTTATTTCCGGACGAATGCGCAAACTATAGAAAGTCGTTATGACGTAGAATGTGCATACTTTGTAGATTCCATTTATGAAATAAAACACATTTTCTAAAAACTCGTGTTTTTTAAGAAATCATGTAAACCTTCTAGAAGCTGTGATTTTAAAAAACGGGGGAAGTAAGCTTTTCTTATTTCCAAATGCATGCGCAAACTATAGAAAGTCGTTATGACGTAGAATGTGCATACTTTGTTGATTCCATTTATGAAATACAACACATTTTCTAAAAACTAGTGTTTTTTAAGAAATCATGTAAACCTTCTAGAAGCTGTGATTTTAAAAAACGGGGGAACTAAGCTTTTCTTATTTCCGGACACATGCACAAACTATAGAAAGTCGTGATGACGTAGAATGTGCATACTTTGTAGATTCCATTTATGAAATAAAACACATTTTCTAAAAACTCTTTTTTTTTACGAAAACATGTAAACCTTCTAGAAGCTTTAATTTTAAAAAACGGTGGAAGTAAACTTTTCTTATTCCTGGACGAATGCGCAAACTATAGAATGTCATTATGACGTAGAATGTGCATACTTTGTTGATGCCATTTATGAAATAAAACACATTTTCTAAAAACTCGTGTTTTTTACGAAATCATGTAAACCTTCTAGAAGCTGTGATTTAAAAAAACGGTGGAAGTAAGCTTTTCTTATTTCCGGACGTATGCGCAAACTATAGAAAGTCGTTATGATGTAGAATGTGCGTACTTTGTAGATTCCATTTATGAAATAAAACACATTTTCTAAAAACTCGTGTTTTTTACGAAATCAGGTAAACCTTCTAGAAGCTGTGATTTTAAAAAACGGTGGAAGTAAGCTTTTCTTATTTCCAGACGCATGCGCAAACTATAGAAAGTCATTATGACGTAGAATGTGCATACCTTGTCGATTCCATTTATGAAATAAAACACATTTTCTAAAAACTCGTGTTTTTTACGAAATCATGTAAACCTTCTAGAAGCTGTGATTTTAAAAAACGGTGGAAGTAAGCTTTTCTTATTTCCGGACGAATGCGCAAAGTATAGAAAGTCGTTATGATGAAGGATGTGCATACTTTGTTGATTCCATTTATGAAATAAAACACATTTTCTAAAAACTTGTGTTTTTTAGGAAATCATGTAAACCTTCTAGAAGCCGTGATTTTAAAAAACGGGGGAAGTAAGCTTTTCTTATTTCCAAACCCATGCGCAAACTATAGAAAGTCATTATGACGTAGAATGTGCATACTTTGTTGATTCCATTTATGAAATAAAACACATTTTCTAAAAACTCATGTTTTTTACGAAATCATGTAAACCTTCAAGAAGCTGTGATTTTAAAAAACGGTGGAAGTAAGCTTTTCTTATTTCCGGACGAATGCCCAAACTATAGAATGTCGTGATGACGTAGAATGTGCATACTTTGTAGATTCCATTTATGATATAAAACACATTTTCTAAAAACTCATGTTTTTTACGAAATCATGTAAACCTTCTAGAAGCTGTGATTTTAAAAAACGGGGGAAGTAAGATTTTCTTATTTCCAAACGCATGCACAAACTATAGAAAGTCGTTATGACGTAGAATGTGCATACTTTGGAGATTCCATTTATGAAATAAAACACATTTTCTAAAAACTTGTGTTTTTTACGAAATCATGTAAACCTTCTAGAAGCTGTGATTTTAAAAAACGGTTAAAGTAAGCTTTTCTTATTTCTGGACGCATGCGCAAACTATAGAAAGTCATTATGACATAGAATGTGCATACTTTGTCGATTCCATTTATGAAATAAAACACATTTTCTAAAAACTCGTGCTTTTTACGAAATCATGTAAACCTTCTAGAAGCTGTGATTTTAAAAAACGGTGGAAGTAAGCTTTTCTTATTTCCGGACGAATGCGCAAACTATAGAAAGTCGTTATGATGTAGAATGTGCATACTTTGTTGATTCCATTTATGAAATAAAACACATTTTCTAAAAACTCGTGCTTTTTAAGAAATCATTCAAACCTTCTAGAAGCTGTGATTTTAAAAAACGGGGAAAGTAAGCTTTTCTTCCTTCCAAACTCATGCGCAAACTATAGAAAGTCATTATGACGTAGAATGTGCATACTTTGTAGATTCCATTTATGAAATAAAACACATTTTCTAAAAACTCATGTTTTTTACGAAATCATGTAAACCTTCTAGAAGCTGTGACTTCAAAAAAACGGGGGAAGTAAGCTTTTCTTATTTTCGGACGAATGCGCAAACTATAGAAAGTCGTTATGACGTACAATGTGCATACTTTGTAGATTCCATTTATGAAATAAAACACATTTTCTAAGAACTCGTGTTTTTTACGAAATCATGTAAACCTTCTAGAAGCTGTGATTTAAAAAAACTGTGGAAGTAAGATTTTCTTATTTCCGGACGAATGCGCAAACTATAGAAAGTCGTTATGACGTAGAATGTGCATACTTTGTAGATTCCATTTATTTAATAAAACACATTTTCTAAAAACTCGTGTTTTTTACGAAATCATGTAAACCTTCTAGAAGCTATGATTTTACAAAACGGTGGAAGTAAGCTTTTCTTATTTCCAAACGCATCCCCAAACTATAGAAAGTCGTTATGACGTAGAATATGCATACTTTGTTGGTTCCATTTATGAAATAAAACACATTTTCTAAAAACTCGTGTTTTTTACGAAATCATGTAAACCTTCTAGAAGCTGTGATTTTAAAAAATGGGGGAAGTAAGCTTTTCTTATTTCCGTACGAATGCGCAAACTATAGAAAGTCGTTATGATGTAGAATGTGCATACTTTGTTGATTCCATTTATGAAATAAAACACATTTATTACAAACTCGTGTTTTTTAAGAAATCATGTAAACCTTCTAGAAGCTGTGATTTTAAAAAACGGGGGAAGTAAGCTTTTCTTATTTCCAAACGCATGCACAAACTATAGAAAGTCGTTATGACGTAGAATGTGCATGCTTTGTAGATTCCATTTATGAAATAAAACACATTTTCTAAAAACTCGTGTTTTTTACGAAATCATGTAAACCTTCTAGAAGCCGTGATTTAAAAAACGATGGAAGTAAGCGTTTCTTATTTCCGGACGAATGCGCAAACTATAGAAAGTAGTTATGACATAGAATGTGCATACTTTTCAGATTCCATTTATGAAATAAAACACATTTTCTAAAAACTCGTGTTTTTTACGAAATAATGTAAACGTTCTAGAAGCTGTGATTTTAAAAAATAGTGGAAGTAAGCTTTTCTTATTTCCGGATGCATGCGAAAACTATAGAAAGTCGTTATGACGTAGAATGTGCATACTTTGTCGATTCCATTTATGAAATAAAACACATTTTCTAAAAACTCGTGTTTTTTACGAAATCATGTAAACCTTCTAGAAGCTGTGATTTTAAAAAACGAGGGAAGTAAGCTTTTCTTATTTCCAAACGCATGCGCAAAGTATAGAAAGTCGTTATGACGTAGAATGTGCATAGTTTGTTGATTCCATTTATGAAATACAACACATTTTCTAAAAACTAGTGCTTTTTAAGAAATCATGTAAACCTTCTATAAGCTGTGATTTTAAAAAACAGGGGAAGTAAGCTTTTCTTATTTCCGGACGCATCCACAAAATATAGAAATTCGTTATGACGTAGAATGTGCATACTTTGTAGATTCCATTTATGAAATAAAACACATTTTCTAAAAACTCGTGTTTTTTACGAAAACATGTAAACCTTCTAGAAGCTGTGATTTTAAAAAACGGTGAAAGTAAGCTTTTCTTATTTCCGGGAGAATGCGCAAACTATAGAATGTCGTTATGACGTAGAATGTGCATACTTTGTTGATTCCATTTATGAAATACAACACATTTTCTAAAAACTAATGTTTTTTAAGAAATCATGTAAACCTTCTAGAAGCTGTGATTTTAAAAAACGGGGGAAGTAAGCTTTTCTTATTTCCGTACGCATGCACAAACTATAGAAAGTCGTTATGACGTAGAATGTGCATACTTTGTAGATTCCATTTATGAAATAAAACACATTTTCTAAAAACTCGTGTTTTTTACCAAAACATGTAAACCTTCTAGAAGCTGTGATTTAAAAAAACGGTGGAAGTAAGGTTTTCTTATTTCCGGACGAATGCGCAAACTATAGAATGTCGTTATGACGTATAATGTGCATACTTTGTTGATTCCATTTATGAAATAAAACACATTTTCTAAAAACTCGTGTTTTTTACGAAATCATGTAAACCTTCTAGAAGCTGTGATTTAAAAAAACGGTGGAAGTAAGCTTTACTTATTTCTGGACGTATGCGGAAACTATAGAAAGTCGTTATGATGTAGAATGTGCATACTTTGTAGATTCCATTTATGAAATAAAACACATTTTCGAAAAACTCGTGTTTTTTACGAAATCATGTAAACCTTCTAGAAGATGTGATTTTAAAAAACGGTGGAAGTAAGCTTTTCTTATTTCCGTACGAATGCGCAAACTATAGAAAGTCATTATGATGTAGAATGTGCATACTTTGTTGATTCCATTTATGAAATAAAACACATTTTCTAGACGAAATCATGTAAACCTTCTAGAAGCTGTGATTTTAAAAAACGGGGGAAGTAAGCATTTCTTATTTCCGTACGAATGCGCAAACTATAGAAAGTCGTTATGATGTAGAATGTGCATAGTTTGTTGATTGCATTTATGAAATAAAACACATTTTCTAGAAACTCGTGTTTTTTAAGAAATCATGTAAACCTTCTAGAAGCTGTGATTTTAAAAAACGGGGGAAGTAAGCTTTTCTTATTTCCAAATGCATGCGCAAACTGTAGAAAGTCGTTATGACGTAGAATGTGCATACTTTGTTGATTCCATTTATGAAATACAACACATTTTCTAAAAACTAGTGTTTTTTAAGAAATCATGTAAACCTTCTAGAAGCTGTGATTTTAAAAAACGGGGGAAGTAAGCTTTTCTTATTTCCGGACACATGCACAAACTATAGAAAGTCGTGATGACGTAGAATGTACATACTTTGTAGATTCCATTTATGAAATAAAACACATTTTCTAAAAACTCTTTTTTTTTACGAAAACATGTAAACCTTCTAGAAGCTTTAATTTTAAAAAACGGTGGAAGTAAACTTTTCTTATTCCCGGACGAATGCGCAAACTATAGAATGTCATTATGACGTAGAATGTGCATCAAGGATAATTTTAGGGGCGAAATTTAGCCGATGGGCTATTTTTCCGTGTTTTTTTCCAAAAAATTATTCGCCAATTTGCATTTTTTGAAGCCCCAATTTGCCCAATTTTGATGGGGTAAACTTTTTTCACTCTAAAAATCGCCAAATTATTATATAAACTATATAAAATCCTTCGAAATTGAAATAATTTTAGAAAAATATCGCCAAATATTTTATAGTTGAAATTTTAAGAATTGGTAAGATTCGCCAAGGTTTATACACTTTTAAATAAATATGGGTCCTTAAAATTATCCCTGATGTGCATACTTTGTTGATGCCATTTATGAAATAAAACACGTTTTCTAAAAAATCGTGTTTTTTACGAAATCATGTAAACCTTCTAGAAGCTGTGATTTAAGAAAACGGTGGAAGTAAGCTTTTCTTATTTCCGGACGTATGCGCAAAATATAGAAAGTCGTTATGATGTAGAATGTGCGTACTTTGTAGATTCCATTTATGAAATAAAACACATTTTCTAAAAACTCGTGTTTTTTACGAAATCATGTAAACCTTCTAGAAGCTGTGATTTTAAAAAACGGTGGAAGTAAGCTTTTCTTATTTCCAGACGAATGCGCAAACTATAGAAAGTCGTTATGACGTAGAATGTGCATACCTTGTCGATTCCATTTATGACATAAAACACATTTTCTAAAGACTCGTGTTTTTTACGAAATCATGTAAACCTTCTAGTAGCTGTGATTTTAAAAAACGGTGGAAGTAAGCTTTTCTTATTTCCGGACGAATGCGCAAAGTATAGAAAGTCGTTATGACGAAGGATGTGCATACTTTGTTGATTCCATTTATGAAATAAAACACATTTTCTAAAAACTCGTGTTTTTTAGGAAATCATGTAAACCTTCTAGAAGCTGTGATTTAAAAAAATGGTGGAAGTAAGCTTTTCTTATTTCCGGACGAATGCGCAAACTATAGAAAGTCGTTATGATGTAGAATGTGCATACTTTGTAGATTCCATTGATGAAATAAAACACCTTTTCTAAAAACTCGTGTTTTTTACGAAATCATGTAAACCTTCTAGAAGCTGTGATTTTAAAAAACGGTGGAAGTAAGCTTTTCATATTTCCGGACGCATGCGCAAACTATAGAAAGTCGTTATGACATAGAATGTGCATACTTTGTCGATTCCATTTATGAAATAAAACAAATTTTCTAAAAACTCGTGTTTTTTACGAAATCATGTAAACCTTCTAGAAGTTGTGATTTTAAAAAACGGTGGAAGTAAGCTTTTCTTATTTCCGGACGAATGCGCAAACTATAGAAAGTCGTTATGACGTAGAATGTGCACACTTTGTTGATTCCATTTATGAAATAAAACACATTTTCTAAAAACTCGTGTTTTTTAAGAAATCATTTAAACCTTCTAGAAGCTGTGATTTTAAAAAACGGGGAAAGTAAGCTTTTCTTCCTTCCAAACTCATGCGCAAACTATAGAAAGTCATTATGACGTAGAATGTGCATACTTTTTAGATTCCATTTATGAAATAAAACACATTTTCTAAAAACCCATGTTTTTTACGAAATCATGTAAACCTTCTAGAAGCTGTGATTTTAAAAAACGGGGGAAGTAAGCTTTTCTTATTTCCGGACAAATGCGCAAAGTATAGAAAGTCATTATGACGTACAATGTGCATACTTTGTAGATTCCATTTATGAAAGAAAACACATTTTCTAAAAACTCATGTTTTTTACGAAATCATGTAAACCTTCTAGAAGCTGTGATTTAAAAAAACTGTGGAAGTAAGCTTTTCTTATTTCCGGACGAATGCGCAAACTATAGAAAGTCGTTATGACGTAGAATGTGCATACTTTGTAGATTCCATTTATTTAATAAAACACATTTTCTAAAAACTCGTGTTTTTTACGAAATCATGTAAACCTTCTAGAAGCTATGATTTTAAAAAACGGTGGAAGTAAGCTTTTCTTATTTCCGTACGAATGCGCAAACTATAGAAAGTCATTATGATGTAGAATGTGCATACTTTGTTGATTCCATTTATGAAATAAAACACATTTTATAGAAACTCGTGTTTTTTACGAAATCATGTAAACCTTCTACAAGCTGTGAATTTAAAAAACGGGGGAAGTAAGCTTTTCTTATTTCCGTTCGAATGCGCAAACTATAGAAAGTCGTTATGATGTAGAATGTGCATACTTTGTTGATTGCATTTATGAAATAAAACACATTTTCTAGAAACTCGTGTTTTTTAAGAAATCATGTAAACCTTCTAGAAGCTGTGATTTTAAAAAACGGGGGAAGTAAGCTTTTCTTATTTCCAAACGCATGCACAAACTATAGAAAGTCGTTATGACGTAGAATGTGCATACTCTGTAGATTCCATTTATGAAATAAAACACATTTTCTAAAAACTCGTGTTTTTTACGAAATCATATAAACCTTCTAGAAGCTGTGATTTAAAAAACGATGGAAGTAAGCGTTTCTTATTTCTGGACGAATGCGCAAACTATAGAAAGTAGTTATGATGTGGAATGTGCATACTTTGTAGATTCCATTTATGAAATAAAACACATTTTCTAAAAACTCGTGTTTTTTACGAAATAATGTAAACGTTCTAGAAGCTGTGATTTTAAAAAATAGTGGAAGTAAGCTTTTCTTATTTCCGGATGCATGCGAAAACTATAGAAAGTCGTTATGACATAGAATGTGCATACTTTGTCGATTCCATTTATGAACTAAAACACATTTTCTAAAAACTCGTGTTTTTTACGAAATCATGTAAGCCTTCTAGAAGCTGTGATTTTAAAAAACCGGGGAAGTAAGCTTTCCTTATTTCCAAACACATGCGCAAACTATAGAAAGTCGTTATGACGTAGAATGTGCATAATTTGTTGATTCCATTTATGAAATACAACACATTTTCTAAAAACTAGTGTTTTTTAAGAAATCATGTAAACCTTCTAGAAGCTGTGATTTTAAAAAACGAAGGAACTAAGCTTTTCTTTTTTCCAAACGCATGCACAAACTATAGAAAGTCTTTATGACGTAGAATGTGCATACTTTGTAGATTCCATTTATGAAATAAAACACATTTTCTGAAAACTCGTGTTTTTTATTAAATCATTTAAACCTTCTAGAAGCTGTGATTTTAAAAAATGGGGGGAAGTATCTTTTGTTATTTCCGGATGCATGCGCAAACTGTAGAAAGTCGTTATGACGTAGAATGTGCATACTTTGTAGATTCCATTTATGAAATAAAACACATTTTCTAAAAACTCGTGTTTTTTACGAAATCATGTAAACCTTCTAGAAGCTGTGATTTAAAAAAACGGTGGAAGTAGGCGTTTCTTATTTCCGGACGAATGCGCAAACTATAGAAAGTCGTTATGACGTAGAATGTGCATACTTCGTAGATTCCATTTATGAAATAAAACACATTTTCTAAAAACTCGTGTTTTTTACGAAATCATGTAAACCTTTTAGAAGCTGAGATTTTAAAAAACGGTGGAAGTAAGCTTTTCTTATTTCCGGACGCATGCGCAAACTATAGAAAGTCGTCATGACGTAGAATGTGCATACTTTGTTGATTCCATTTATGAAATAAAACACATTTTCTAAAAACTCGTGTTTTTTAAGAAATCATGTAAACCTTCTAGAAGCTGTGATTTTAAAAAACGGGGGAAGTAAGCTTTTCTTATTTCCAAATGCATGCGCAAACTATAGAAAGTCGTTATGACGTAGAATGTGCATACTTTGTTGATTCCATTTATGAAATACAACACATTTTCTAAAAACTAGTGTTTTTTAAGAAATCATGTAAACCTTCTAGAAGCTGTGATTTTAAAAAACGGGGGAAGTAAGCTTTTCTTATTTCCGGACACATGCACAAACTATAGAAAGTCGTGATGACGTAGAATGTGCATACTTTGTAGATTCCATTTATGAAATAAAACACATTTTCTAAAAACTCTTTTTTTTTACGAAAACATGTAAACCTTCTAGAAGCTTTAATTTTAAAAAACGGTGGAAGTAAACTTTTCTTATTCCCGAACGAATGCGCAAACTATAGAATGTCATTATGACGTAGAATGTGCATACTTTGTTGATGCCATTTATGAAATAAAACACATTTTCTAAAAACTCGTGTTTTTTACGAAATCATGTAAACCTTCTAGAAGCTGTGATTTAAAAAAACGGTGGAAGTAAGCTTTTCTTATTTCCGGACGTATGCACAAACTATAGAAAGTCGTTATGATGTAGAATGTGCGTACTTTGTAGATTCCATTTATGAAATAAAACACATTTTCTAAAAACTCGTGTTTTTTACGAAATCATGTAAACCTTCTAGAAGCTGTGATTTTAAAAAATGGTGGAAGTAAGCTTTTCTTATTTCCATACGCATGCGCAAACTATAGAAAGTCATTATGACGTAGAATGTGCATAGCTTGTCGATTCCATTTATGAAATAAAACACATTTTCTAAAAACTCGTGTTTTTTACGAAATCATGTAAACCTTCTAGAAGCTGTGATTTTAAAAAACGGTGGAAGTAAGCTTTTCTTATTTCCGGACGAATGCGCAAAGTATAGAAAGTCGTTATGACGAAGGATGTGCATACTTTGTTGATTCCATTTATGAAATAAAACACATTTTCGAAAAACTCGTGTTTTTTAGGAAATCATGTAAACCTTCTAGAAGCCGTGATTTTAAAAAACGGGGGAAGTAAGCTTTTCTTATTTCCAAATGCATGCACAAACTATAGAAAGTCGTTATGACGTAGAATGTGCATACTTTGTTGTAATGTCCCTTGTTAGGAATTTTATTAAAATTGCAATTTTCCACTTTTTTCCTTGGTTCGACCTTTGACTAGTTTCGATCTCTAGGACCCAAATTTGCCCCAAATGATCCCAAATATTCTGAGAAGGAATATGAATGATATTAAAACATAAATATGTGTTTCAGGGATGCCTTTGTACCTTTAAAACACTTCTGCAAATACTCTTTCAATTCTGGTCAATGTAGGTAACTTTACTAGTGATTCCCCTTTGACTAGTATTGGTCTCTAGGTCTCAAATTGACTCCAAATGCCTTCAAATCTTCAAGGAAGGTGTATGAATGATATTAGGGATTGAATATGATGTTCAGGGATAACATATGGCCACCAAAAGACCTCTGCAAACTCTCTTAAGATTCTGGACCAAGTATGCAATTTTACTAGTAATTTGGGGTTCAAATCCCCCTAAGGTAAGTACTGAAAATGGCCTCCCAAATGCCTCCAAACCCACTCAAATTTATGAACAGAGGTATGTAATCTGTTAATTATGTTATTAAGGTCTCATATGCACCATTAATGGTTTATTACAACTGTTCTCACCCTCTCCCATTCAACTGCAAAAATCACCAATTCGACCCTTGGGGAAATGACACTATTTCTTCTCCCAATGCAATTAAACTGAGTAAAAATACTTCAAATGCTCAAGTACAGTACATGAAACTTGTAAAATACATCCATGGCAGTCCATTAATCACAAATTCATCATAGAATCATCCATTCATTCGAAATCATCATCAATACATTGGTTCACAACAAGGTAGTGGGGAAACGGCATTGTTCTTCCATTAAAAATGAGATTTATACATTTCTACTTGGAATTTCGACCTGAAACTTTCTGGAGATGAATAACAGAGTATTTAATTCATATTACAAAAGAAATGGGGCATTAGAAGCTCCCCCAAAGAGTACAATAGCTCACCAAAAACGCCCTCCCTCAAGGATCAAGAATATGCCATCAAAACTGGAAATGGTTGAAGGAGCGAGCTGCAATAGAAGAAACCATGAGCTGCCCTGTAGCTTACACCTGCAAATAAAGACTCCATTAAAGCTCCAAATGAAAGGTCTGAATGGCCTTTCCAATTGCCAACTTGGATGGGAATCTTTCACCCTCGAAATTGGCTAAGGCAAGAAACTAGTCATCCACTAGCTCTCCCTCTTCACAAATGCAATTGCAAATTCTACAAATGATCAAAAGCTATTCTCATACTTCATTTCTACATTTTATAACCAAAATTAGCCTTCTAAGGGTCGAAATCCTCTCAATAGATTCAATAGATTTTCATTTAGGAAATATTCCACATTTGCCACTTGTCTCCTAGTTCCAACCTTCCATCTTCTCCCAAATTCGATTTTGAGTCTCTTTGGCTTCTCCCACTCCTAAATTCGCCTTCTTTGAGCCTATTTTTGGGGCTGACATGTCATAGTGGTCAGATGTCAGAGGTCAGGTCTGCAATTTGTCATAGTTGTCATAGATGCTCCATCATTGGTGTCATAGGGGCTAGGGAATCTAGCCCAAGTGTCCACAAACTTCCACTTTGACTCTTTATCTTCCATGGAGGTTACCAATCCTTCCAAATTCGACCTAATATGCTCAATGACATGTGTTATGACTTACCAAATCACCCAAGAGTGTTCACATTCCCATTAATTCGAATTTGCAAAAGAGAGATACCATGTATTATGAAAAATCAAGCTAGTGTGGGTCCCACATCCTCCATATGTCTCCAAAACCATTTGTCACTTAGGATTTCTCTTGAATTTCTTTATTCACTCTATTTATTAAATACTTGAACCCTTCTAATGTCTAAACATCATTTATTATCCGCCTTATTCCAAATCCCAAAGCTTCCACCCCAAACCTAGGAAACTAGTAATTTTCCTCCTTGGCAATTATTTGACCCTTAACATCAATTTTACAAACTCTAATGAATATGGCTAATGTGATTAGGCCATTGTGACCCAATTCCACATTTGGGACATGACATTTGTACATTCCATTTATAAATAAAACACATTTTCTAAAAACTCGTGTTTTTTACGAAATCATGTAAACCTTCTAGAAGCTGTGATTTAAAAAACGATGGAAGTAAGCGTTTCTTATTTCTAGACGAATGCGCAAACTATAGAAAGTTGTTATGACGTAGAATGTGCATACTTTGTACATTCCATTTATGAAATAAAACACATTTTCTAAAAAATCGTGTTTTTTACGAAATAATGTAAACCTTCTAGAAGCAGTAATTTTAAAAAATAGTGGAAGTAATCTTTTCTTATTTCCGGATGCATGCGAAAACTATAGAAAGTCGTTATGACGTAGAATGTGCATACTTTGTTGATTCCATTTATGAAATAAAACACATTTTCTAAAAACTCGTGTTTTTTACGAAATCATGTAAACCTTCTAGAAGCTGTGATTTTAAAAAACGGGGGAAGTAAGCTTTTCTTATTTCCGGATGCATGGACAAACTATAGAAAGTCGTTATGACGTAGAATGTGCATACTTTGTAGATTCCATTTATGAAATAAAACACATTTTCTAAAAACTCGTGTTTTTTACGAAAACATGTAAACCTTCTAGAAGCTGTGATTTTAAAAAACAGTGAAAGTAAGCTTTTCTTATTTCCGGACGAATGCGCAAACTATAGAATGTCGTTATGACGTAGAATGTGCATACTTTGTTGATTCCATTTATTAAATAAAACACATTTTCTAAAAATTCGTGTTTTTTACGAAATCATGTAAACCTTCTAGAAGCTGTGATTTAAAAAAACGGTGGAAGTAAGCTTTTCTTATTTCCGGACGAATGCGCAAACTATAGAAAGTCGTTATGATGTAGAATTTCCGTACTTTGTAGATTCCATTTATGAAATGAAATACATTTTCTAGAAACTCGTTTTTTTTACGAAATCATGTAAACCTTCTAGAAGCTGTGATTTTAAAAAACGGTGGAAGTAAGCGTTTCATATTTCCGGACGCATGCGCAAACTATAGAAAGTCGTTATGACATAGAATGTGCATACTTTGTCGATTCCATTTATGAAATAAAACACATTTTCTAAAAACTCGTGTTTTTTACGAAATCATGTAAACCTTCTAGAAGCTGTGACTTTAAAAAACGGTGGAAGTAAGCTTTTCTTATTTCCGGACGAATGCGCAAACTATAGAAAGTCGTTATGACGTAGAATGTGCATACTTTGTTGATTCCATTTATGAAATAAAACACATTTTCTAAAAACTCGTGTTTTTTAAGAAATCATGTAAACCTTCTAGAAGCTGTGATTTTAAAAAATGGGGAAAGTAAGCTTTTCTTCCTTCCAAACTCATGCGCAAACTATAGAAATTCATTATGACATAGAATGTGCATACTTTGTAGATTCCATTTATGAAATAAAACACATTTTCTAAAAACTCATGTTTTTTACGAAATCATGTAAACCTTCTAGAAGCTGTGATTTTAAAAAACGGGGGAAGTAAGCTTTTCTTATTTCCGGACGCATGCGCAAAGTATAGAAAATCATTATGACGTACAATGTGCATACTTTGTAGATTCCATTTATGAAAGAAAACACATTTTCTAAAAACTCGTGTTTTTTACGAAATCATGTAAACCTTCTAGAAGCTGTGATTTAAAAAAACTGTGGAAGTAAGCTTTTCTTATTTCCGGACGAATGCGCAAACTATAGAAAGTCGTTATGACGTAGAATGTGCATACTTTGTAGATTCCATTTATTTAATAAAACATATTTTCTAAAAACTCGTGTTTTTTACGAAATCATGTAAACCTTCTAGAAGCTATGATTTTAAAAAACGGTGGAAGTAAGCTTTTCTTATTTCCGTACGAATGCGCAAACTATAGAAAGTCATTATGATGTAGAATGTGCATACTTTGTTGATTCCATTTATGAAATAAAACACATTTTCTAGAAACTCGTGTTTTTGACGAAATCATGTAAACATTCTAGAAGCTGTGATTTTAAAAAACGGGGGAAGTAAGCTTTTCTTATTTCCGTACGAATGCGCAAACTATAGAAAGTCGTCATGATGTAGAATGTGCATACTTTGTTGATTCCATTTAGGAAATAAAACACATTTTCTAGAAACTCTTGTTTTTTAAGAAATCATGTAAACCTTCTAGAAGCTGTGATTTTAAAAAACGGGGGAAGTAAGCTTTTCTTATTTCCAAACGCATGCACAAACTATAGAAAGTCGTTATGACGTAGAATGTGCATACTCTGTAGATTCCATTTAGGAAATAAAACACATTTTCTAAAAACTCGTGTTTTTTACGAAATCATGTAAACCTTCTAGAAGCTGTGATTTTAAAAAACCGGGGAAGTAAGCTTTTCTTATTTCCAAACGCATGCGCAAACTATAGAAAGTCGTTATGACGTAGAATGTGAATAATTTGTTGATTCCATTTATGAAATACAACACATTTTCTAAAAACTAGTGTTTTTTAAGAAATCATGTAAACCTTCTAGAAGCTGTGATTTTAAAAAACGGAGGAAGTAAGCTTTTCTTATTTCCAAACGCATGCACAAACTATAGAAAGTCTTTATGACGTAGAATGTGCATACTTTGTAGATTCCATTTATGAAATAAAACACATTTTCTAAAAACTCGTGTTTTTTACGAAATCATGTAAACCTTCTAGAATCTGTGATTTTAAAAAACAGGGGAAGTAAGCTTTTCTTATTTCCGGAAGCATGCGCAAACTATAGAAAGTCGTTATGACGTACAATGTGCATACTTTGTAGATTCCATTTATGAAATAAAACACATTTTCTAAAAACTCGTGTTTTTTACGAAATAATGTAAACCTACTAGAAGCTGTGATTTTAAAAAACGGGGGAAGTAAGCTTTTCTTATTTCCGGACGAATGCCCAAACTATAGAATGTCGTGATGACATAGAATGTGCATACTTTGTAGATTCCATTTATGAAATAAAACACATTTTCTTAAAACTCGTGTTTTTTACGAAATCATGTAAACCTTCTAGAAGCTGTGATTTTAAAAAACGGGGGAAGTAAGCTTTTCTTATTTCCGTACGAATGCGCAAACTATAGAAAGTCGTTATGATGTAGAATGTGCATACTTTGTTGATTCCATTTATGAAATAAAACACATTTTCTAAAAACTCGTGTTTTTTAAGAAATCATGTAAACCTTCTAGAAGCTGTGAGTTAGAAAAACGGGGGAAGTAAGCTTTTTTTATTTCCAAACACATGCACAAACTATAGAAAGTCGTTATGACGTAGAATGTGCATACTTTGTAGATTCCATTTATTTAATAAAACACATTTTCTAAAAACTCGTGTTTTTTACGAAATCATGTAAACCTTCTAGAAGCTATGATTTTAAAAAACGGTGGAACTAAGCTTTTCTTATTTCCAAACCCATGCGCAAACTATAGAAAGTCGTTATGACGTAGAATGTGCATACTTTGTTGATTCCATTTATGAAATAAAACACATTTTCTAAAATCTCATGTTTTTTACGAAATCATGTAAACCTTCTAGAAGCTGTGATTTTAAAAAACGGTGGAAGTAAGCTTTTCTTATTTCCGGACGAATGCCCAAACTATAGAATGTCGTGATGACGTAGAATGTGCATACTTTGTAGATTCCATTTATGAAATAAAACACATTTTCTAAAAACTCGTGTTTTTTACGAAATCATGTAAACCTTCTAGAAGCTGTGATTTTAAAAAACGGGGGAAGTAAGATTTTCTTATTTCCAAACGCATGCACAAACTATAGAAAGTCGTTATGACGTAGAATGTGCATACTTTGGAGATTCCATTTATGAAATAAAACACATTTTCTAAAAACTTGTGCTTTTTACGAAATCATGTAAACCTTCTAGAAGCTGTGATTTTAAAAAACGGTGGAAGTAAGCTTTTCTTATTTCCGGACGAATGCGCAAACTATAGAAATTCGTTATGATGTAGAATGTGCATACTTTTTTGATTCCATTTATGAAATAAAACACATTTTCTAAAAACTCGTGCTTTTTAAGAAATCATTCAAACCTTCTAGAAGCTGTGATTTTAAAAAACGGGGAAAGTAAGCTTTTCTTCCTTCCAAACTCATGCGCAAACTATAGAAAGTCATTATGACGTAGAATGTGCATACTTTGTAGATTCCATTTATGAAATAAAACACATTTTCTAAAAACTCATGTTTTTTACGAAATCATGTAAACCTTCTAGAAGCTGTGACTTCAAAAAAACGGGGGAAGTAAGCTTTTCTTATTTTCGGACGCATGCGCAAACTATAGAAAGTCATTATGACGTACAATGTGCATACTTTGTAGATTCCATTTATGAAATAAAACACATTTTCTAAAAACTCGTGTTTTTTACGAAATAATGTAAACCTTCTAGAAGCAGTAATTTTAAAAAATAGTGGAAGTAATCTTTTCTTATTTCCGGATGCATGCGAAAACTATAGAAATTCGTTATGACGTAGAATGTGCATACTTTGTCGATTCCATTTATGAAATAAAACACATTTTCTAAAAACTCGTGTTTTTTACGAAATCATGTAAACCTTCTAGAAGCTGTGATTTTAAAAAACGGGGGAAGTAAGCTTTTCTTATTTCCGGACGCATGGACAAACTATAGAAAGTCG
Organism: Larix kaempferi; assembly: GCA_027924585.1. NCBI lineage: Eukaryota > Viridiplantae > Streptophyta > Pinopsida > Pinales > Pinaceae > Larix > Larix kaempferi. Next base: position 9,468,534 of record BSBM01000226.1, on the reverse strand, counting down.
TTATGATGTAGAATGTGCATACTTTGTAGATTCCATTTATGAAATAAAACACATTTTCTAAAAACTCGTGTTTTTTACGAAAACATGTAAACCTTCTAGAAGCTGTGATTTTAAAAAACGGTGAAAGTAAGCTTTTCTTATTTCTGGACGAATGTGCAAACTATAGAATGTCGTTATGACATAGAATGTGCATACTTTGTTGATTCCATTTATTAAATAAAACACATTTTCTAAAAATTCGTGTTTTTTACGAAATCATGTAAACCTTCTAGAAGCTGTGATTTAAAAAAACGGTGGAAGTAAGCTTTTCTTATTTCCGGACGAATGCGGAAACTATAGAAAGTCGTTATGATGTAGAATGTGCGTACTTTGTAGATTCCATTTATGAAATGAAATACATTTTCTAAAAACTCGTTTTTTTTACGAAATCATGTAAACCTTCTAGAAGCTGTGATTTTAAAAAACGGTGGAAGTAAGCTTTTCATATTTCCGGACGCATGCGCAAACTATAGAAAGTCGTTATGATATAGAATGTGCATACTTTGTCGATTCCATTTATGAAATAAAACACATTTTCTAAAAACTCGTTTTTTTTACGAAATCATGTAAACCTTCTAGAAGCTGTTACTTTAAAAAACGGTGGAAGTAAGCTTTTCTTATTTCCGGCCGAATGCGCAAACTATAGAAAGTCGTTATGACGTAGAATGTGCATACTTTGTTGATTCCATTTATGAAATAAAACACATTTTCTAAAAAATCGTGTTTTTTACGAAATCATGTAAACCTTCTAGAAGCTGTGATTTAAAAAAACGGTGGAAGTAAGCTTTTCTTATTTCCGGACGTATGCGCAAAATATAGAAAGTCGTTATGATGTAGAATGTGCGTACTTTGTAGATTCCATTTATGAAATAAAACACATTTTCTAAAAACTCATGTTTTTTACGAAATCATGTAAACCTTCTAGAAGCTGTGATTTTAAAAAACGGGGGAAGTAAGCTTTTCTTATTTCCGGACGCATGCGCAAAGTATAGAAAATCGTTATGACGTACAATGTGCATACTTTGTAGATTCCATTTATGAAAGAAAACACATTTTCTAAAAACTCGTGTTTTTTACGAAATCATGTAAACCTTCTAGAAGCTGTGATTTAAAAAAACTGTGGAAGTAAGCTTTTCTTATTTCCGGACGAATGCGCAAACTATAGAAAGTCGTTATGACGTAGAATGTGCATACTTTGTAGATTCCATTTATTTAATAAAACACATTTTCTAAAAACTCGTGTTTTTTACGAAATCATGTAAACCTTCTAGAAGCTATGATTTTAAAAAACGGTGGAAGTAAGCTTTTCTTATTTCCGTACGAATGCGCAAACTATAGAAAGTCATTATGATGTAGAATGTGCATACTTTGTTGATTCCATTTATGAAATAAAACACATTTTCTAGAAACTCGTGTTTTTTACGAAATCATGTAAACCTTCTAGAAGCTGTGATTTTAAAAAATGGGGGAAGTAAGCTTTTCTTATTTCCGTACGAATGCGCAAACTATAGAAAGTCGTTATGATGTAGAATGTGCATACTTTGTTGATTCCATTTAGGAAATAAAACACATTTTCTAGAAACTCGTGTTTTTTAAGAAATCATGTAAACCTTCTAGAAGCTGTGATTTTAAAAAACGGGGGAAGTAAGCTTTTCTTATTTCCAAACGCATGCACAAACTATAGATAGTCGTTATGACGTAGAATGTGCATACTCTGTAGATTCCATTTAGGAAATAAAACACATTTTCATAAAACTCGTGTTTTTTACGAAATCATGTAAACCTTCTAGAAGCTGTGATTTTAAAAAACGAGGGAAGTAAGCTTTTCTTATTTCCGGACGAATGCGCAAACTATAGAAAGTCGTTATGATGTAGAATGTGCATACTTTGTTGATTCCATTTATGAAATAAAACACATTTTCTAAAAACTCGTGCTTTTTAAGAAATCATGTAAACCTTCTAGAAGCTGTGATTTTAAAAAACGGGGAAAGTAAGCTTTTCTTCCTTCCAAACTCATGCGCAAACTATAGAAAGTCATTATGACGTAGAATGTGCATACTTTGTAGATTCCATTTATGAAATAAAACACATTTTCTAAAAACTCATGTTTTTTACGAAATCATGTAAACCTTCTAGAAGCTGTGATTTCAAAAAAACAGGGGAAGTAAGCTTTTCTTATTTTCGGACGCATGCGCAAACTATAGAAAGTCGTTATGACGTACAATGTGCATACTTTGTAGATTCCATTTATGAAATAAAACACATTTTCTAAAAACTCGTGTTTTTTACGAAATCATGTAAACCTTCTAGAAGCTGTGATTTTAAAAAACTGTGGAAGTAAGCTTTTCTTATTTCCGGACGAATGCGCAAACTATAGAAAGTCGTTATGACGTAGAATGTGCATACTTTGTAGATTCCATTTATTTAATAAAACACATTTTCTAAAAACTCGTGTTTTTTACGAAATCATGTAAACCTTCTAGAAGCTATGATTTTACAAAACGGTGGAAGTAAGCTTTTCTTATTTCCAAACGCATGCGCAATCTATAGAAAGTCGTTATGATGTAGAATATGCATACTTTGTTGATTCCATTTATGAAATAAAACACATTTTCTAAAAACTCGTGTTTTTTATGAAATCATGTAAACCTTCTAGAAGCTGTGATTTTAAAAAACGGTGGAAGTAAGCTTTTCTTATTTCCGGACGAATGCCCAAACTATAGAATGTCGTGATGACGTAGAATGTGCATAGTTTGTAGATTCCATTTATGAAATAAAACACATTTTCTAAAAACTCGTGTTTTTTACGAAATCATGTAAACCTTCTAGAAGCTGTGATTTTAAAAAATGGGGGAAGTAAGCTTTTCTTATTTCCGTACGAATGCGCAAACTATAGAAAGTCGTTATGATGTAGAATGTGCATACTTTGTTGATTCCATTTATGAAATAAAACACATTTATTACAAACTCGTGTTTTTTAAGAAATCATGTAAACCTTCTAGAAGCTGTGATTTTAAAAAACGGGGGAAGTAAGCTTTTCTTATTTCCAAACGCATGCACAAACTATAGAAAGTCGTTATGACGTAGAATGTGCATGCTTTGTAGATTCCATTTATGAAATAAAAGACATTTTCTAAAAACTCGTGTTTTTTACGAAATCATGTAAACCTTCTAGAAGCTGTGATTTAAAAAACGATGGAAGTAAGCGTTTCTTATTTCCGGACGAATGCGCAAACTATAGAAAGTAGTTATGACATAGAATGTGCATACTTTTTAGATTCCATTTATGAAATAAAACACATTTTCTAAAAACTCGTGTTTTTTACGAAATAATGTAAACGTTCTAGAAGCTGTGATTTTAAAAAATAGTGGAAGTAAGCTTTTCTTATTTCCGGATGCATGCGAAAACTATAGAAAGTTGTTATGACGTAGAATGTGCATACTTTGTCGATTCCATTTATGAAATAAAACACATTTTCTAAAAACTCGTGTTTTTTACGAAATCATGTAAACCTTCTAGAAGTTGTGATTTTAAAAAACGAGGGAAGTAAGCTTTTCTTATTTCCGAATGCATGCGCAAACTATAGAAAGTTGTTATTACGTAGAATGTGCATAGTTTTCGCATGCGCAGACTATAGAAAGTCATTATGACATATAATGTGCATACTTTCTTGATTCCATTTATGAAATAAATCACATTTTTTAAAAACTCATGTTTTCTAAGAAATCATGTAAACCTTCTAGAAGTTGTGATTTTAAAAAACGGGGGGAAGTAAGCTTTTCTTAATTCCGGACACATGCGCAAGCTATAGAAAGTTGTTATTACGTAGAATGTGCATAGTCTGCGCATGCACAGACTACAGAAAGTCCTTATGACATAGAATGTGCATACTTTGTTGATTCCATTTATGAAATAAATCACATTTTCTAAAAACTCATGTTCTTTAAGAAATTATGTAAACCTTCTAGAAACTGTGAATTTAAAAAAAGGGGGGAAGTAAGCTTTTCTTATATCCGGACGCGCAAAGTATAGAAATTCGTTATTACGTAGAATGTGCATAGTTTGCGCATGCGCAAACTATCGAAAGTCATTATGACATAGAATGTGAATAGTTTGTTGATTCCATTTACGAAATAAAGCACATTTTCTAAAAACTCATGTTTTTTAAGAAATCATGTAAACCTTCTAGAAGTTGTGATTTTAAAAAATGGGGGAAAGTAAGCTTTTCTTATTTCCGGAAGCATGCACAAACTATAGAAAGTCGTTTTTACGTAGAATGTGCATAGTTTGCGCATGCGCAAACTACAAAAAGTCGTCATGACATAGAATGTGCATACTTTGTTGATTCCATTTACGAAATAAATCACATTTTCTAAAAACTCGTGTTTTTTAAGAAATCATGTAAACCTTCTAGAAGCTGTGAATTTAAAAAAAAGGGGGAAGTAAGCTTTTCTTATTTCCAGACGCATGCGCAAAGTATAGAAAGTTGTTATTACGTACAATGAGCATAGTTTGCGCATGCGCAAACTATCGAAAGTCGTTATTACATAGAATGTGCATACTTTGTTGATTCGATTTACGAAATAAATCACATTTCCTAAAAACTCGTGTTTTTTAAGAAATCATGTAAACCTTCTAGAAGTTGTGATTTTAAAAAACGGGGGGAAGTAAGCTTTTCTTATTTCCGGACGCATGCGCAAACTATAGAAAGTCGTTATGACATAGAATGTGCATAATTTGTTGATTCCATTTATGAAATAAATCACATTTTCTAAAAACTCGTGTTTTTTAAGAAATTATGTAAACCTTCTAGAAGTTGTGATTTTAAAAAATGGGCGAAAGTAAGCTTTTCTTATTTCCGGACGCATGCGCAAACTATAGAAAATCGTTATTACGTAGAATGTGCATAGTTTGCGCATGTGCAAACTACGAAAAGTCGTTATGACATAGAATGTGCATACTTTGTTGATTCCATTTATGAAATAAGTCACATTTTCTAAAAACTCGTGTTTTTTAAGAGTTCATGTAAACATTCTAGAATTTGTGATTTTAAAAAACGGGGGGAAGTAAGCTTTTCTTATTTCCGGATGCATGCGCAAACTATAGAAAGTCGTTATGACGTAGAATGTGCATACTTTGTTAATTCCATTTATGAAATAAATCACATTTTCTAGAAACTCGTGTTTTTTAAGAAATCATGTAAACCTTCTAGAAGTTGTGATTTAAAAAAACGGGGGAAAGTAAGCTTTTCTTATTTCCGGAAGCATGCACAAACTATAGAAAGTCGTTATTACGTAGAATGTGCATAGTTTGCGCATGTGCAAACTAAAGAAAGTCGTTATGACATAGAATGTGCATACTTTGTTGATTCCATTTATGAAATAAATCATATTTTCTAAAAATTCGTGTTTTTTAAGAAATCATGTAAACCTTCTAGAAGCTGTGAATTTTAAAAAAACAAGGAAGTAAGGTTTTCTTATTTCCAGACGCATGCGGAAAGTATAGAAAGTCGTTATTACGTACAATGAGCATAGTTTGCGCATGCGCAAACTATCGAAAGTCGTTATGACATAGAATGTGCATACTTTGTTGATTTGATTTACGAAATAAATCACATTTCCTAAAAACTCGTGTTTTTTAAGAAATCATGTAAACCTTCTAGAAGTAGTGATTTTAAAAAATGGGGGGAAGTAAGCTTTTCTTATTTCTGGATGCATGCGCAAACTATAGAAAATCGTTATTACGGAGAATGTGAATAGTTTGCGCATGCGCAGACTACAGAATTTCGTTATGACATAGAATGTGCATACTTTGTTGATTCCATTTATGAAATAAATCACATTTTCTAAAAACTCATGTTCTTTAAGAAATCGTGTAAACCTTGTAGAAGCTGTGAATTTAAAAAAATGGGGGAAGAAAGATTTTCTTATTTCCGGACGCATGCGCAAAGTATAGAAAGTCGTTATTACGTAGAATGTGCATATTTTGCGCATGCGCAAACTATCGAAAGCCGTTATGACATAGAATGTGCATAGTTTGTTGATTCCATTTACGAAATAAATCATATTTTCTAAAAACTTATGTTTTTTAAGACATCATGAAAACCTTCTAGAAGTTGTGATTTTAAAAAACGGGGGGAAGTAAGCTTTTCTTATTTCCGGAAGCATGCGCAAACTATAGAAAGTCGTTATTACGTAGAATGTGCATAGTTTGAGCATGCACAAACTAAAAAAGTCGTTATGACATAGAATGTGCATACTTTGTTGATTCCATTTATGAAATAAATCACATTTTCTAAAAACTTGCGTTTTTTAAGAAATCATGTAAACCTTCTAGAAGTTGTGATTTTAAAAAATGGGCGAAAGTAAGCTTTTCTTATTTCCGGACGCATGCGCAAACTATAGAAAATCGTTATTACGTAGAATGTGCATAGTTTGCGCATGTGCAAACTACGAAAAGTCGTTATGACATAGAATGTGCATACTTTGTTGATTCCATTTATGAAATAAATCACATTTTCTAAAAACTCGTGTTTTTTAAGAGTTCATGTAAACATTCTAGAATTTGTGATTTTAAAAAACGGGGGGAAGTAAGCTTTTCTTATTTCCGGAAGCATGCGAAAACTATAGAAAGTCGTTATGACGTAGAATGTGCATACTTTGTTAATTCCATTTATGAAATAAATCACATTTTCTAAAAACTCATGTTTTTTAAGAAATCATGTAAACCTTTTAGAAGTTGTGATTTTAAAAAACGGGGGAAGTAAGTTTTTTTTATTTCCGGAAGCATGCGCAAACTATAGAAAGTCGTTATTACGCAGAATGTGCATAGTTTGCGCATGCGCAAACTACAGAAAGTCATTATGACATAGAATGTGCATACTTTGTTGATTCCATTTATGAAATAAATCACATTTTCTAAAAACTCGTGTTTTTTAAGAAATCATGTAAACCTTCTAGAAGCTGTGATTTTAAAAAACGGGGGGAAGTAAGCTTTTCTTATTTCCGGACGCATGCGCAAACTATAGAAAGTCGTTATGACATAGAATGTGCATACTTTTTTGATTCCATTTATGAAATAAATCACATTTTCTAAAAACTCATGTTTTTGAAGAAATCATGTAAACCTTCTAGAAGTTGTGATTTTAAAAAACGGCGGGAAGTAAGCTTTTCTTATTTCTGGACGCATGTGCAAACTATAGAAAGTCGTTATTACATAGAATGTGCATAGTTTGCGCATACGCAGACTACAGAAAGTCGTTATGACATAGAATGTGCATACTTTGTTGATTCCATTTAGCAAATAGATCACATTTTTTAAAAACTCGTGTTTTCTAAGAAATCATGTAAACCTTCTAGAAGTTGTGATTTTAAAAAACGGGGGGAAGTAAGCTTTTCTTATTTCTGGATGCATGCGCAAAGTATAGAAAGTCGTTATTACGTAGAATGTGCATAGTTTGCGCATGCGCAAACCATCGAAAGTCGTTATGACATAGAATGTGCATAGTTTGTTGATTCCATTTACGAAATAAATCATATTTTCTAAAAACTCATGTTTTTTAAGAAATCATGTAAACCTTCTAGAAGTTGTGATTTTAAAAAACGGGGGGAAGTAAGCTTTTCTTATTTCCAGAAGCATGCGCAAAATATAGAAAGTCGTTATTACGTAGAATGTGCATAGTTTGCGCATGCGCAAACTATCGAAAGTCGTTATGACATAGAATGTGCATAGTTTGTTGATTCCATTTACGAAATAAATCATATTTTCTAAAAACTCGTGTTTTTAAGAAATCGTGTAAACCTTCTAGAAGTTGTGATTTTAAAAAACGGGGGGAAGTAAGCTTTTCTTATTTCCGAATGCATGCGCAAACTATAGAAAGTTGTTATTACGTAGAATGTGCATAGTTTTCGCATGCGCAGACTAGAGAAAGTCATTATGACATATAATGTGCATACTTTCTTGATTCCATTTATGAAATAAATCACATTTTTTAAAAACTCATGTTTTCTAAGAAATCATGTAAACCTTCTAGAAGTTGTGATTTTAAAAAACGGGGGGAAGTAAGCTTTTCTTAATTCCGGACACATGCGCAAGCTATAGAAAGTTGTTATTACGTAGAATGTGCATAGTCTGCGCATGCACAGACTACAGAAAGTCCTTATGACATAGAATGTGCATACTTTGTTGATTCCATTTATGAAATAAATCACATTTTCTAAAAACTCATGTTCTTTAAGAAATTATGTAAACCTTCTAGAAACTGTGAATTTAAAAAAAGGGGGGAAGTAAGCTTTTCTTATATCCGGACGCGCAAAGTATAGAAATTCGTTATTACGTAGAATGTGCATAGTTTGCGCATGCGCAAACTATCGAAAGTCATTATGACATAGAATGTGAATAGTTTGTTGATTCCATTTACGAAATAAAGCACATTTTCTAAAAACTCATGTTTTTTAAGAAATCATGTAAACCTTCTAGAAGTTGTGATTTTAAAAAATGGGGGAAAGTAAGCTTTTCTTATTTCCGGAAGCATGCACAAACTATAGAAAGTCGTTTTTACGTAGAATGTGCATAGTTTGCGCATGCGCAAACTACAAAAAGTCGTCATGACATAGAATGTGCATACTTTGTTGATTCCATTTACGAAATAAATCACATTTTCTAAAAACTCGTGTTTTTTAAGAAATCATGTAAACCTTCTAGAAGCTGTGAATTTAAAAAAAAGGGGGAAGTAAGCTTTTCTTATTTCCAGACGCATGCGCAAAGTATAGAAAGTCGTTATTACGTACAATGAGCATAGTTTGCGCATGCGCAAACTATCGAAAGTCGTTATTACATAGAATGTGCATACTTTGTTGATTCGATTTACGAAATAAATCACATTTCCTAAAAACTCGTGTTTTTTAAGAAATCATGTAAACCTTCTAGAAGTTGTGATTTTAAAAAACGGGGGGAAGTAAGCTTTTCTTATTTCCGGACGCATGCGCAAACTATAGAAAGTCGTTATGACATAGAATGTGCATAATTTGTTGATTCCATTTATGAAATAAATCACATTTTCTAAAAACTCGTGTTTTTAAAGAAATTATGTAAACCTTCTAGAAGTTGTGATTTTAAAAAATGGGCGAAAGTAAGCTTTTCTTATTTCCGGACGCATGCGCAAACTATAGAAAATCGTTATTACGTAGAATGTGCATAGTTTGCGCATGTGCAAACTACGAAAAGTCGTTATGACATAGAATGTGCATACTTTGTTGATTCCATTTATGAAATAAATCACATTTTCTAAAAACTCGTGTTTTTTAAGAGTTCATGTAAACATTCTAGAATTTGTGATTTTAAAAAACGGGGGGAAGTAAGCTTTTCTTATTTCCGGACGCATGCGCAAACTATAGAAAGTCGTTATGACGTAGAATGTGCATACTTTGTTAATTCCATTTATGAAATAAATCACATTTTCTAGAAACTCGTGTTTTTTAAGAAATCATGTAAACCTTCTAGAAGTTGTGATTTAAAAAAACGGGGGAAAGTAAGCTTTTCTTATTTCCAGAAGCATGCACAAACTATAGAAAGTCGTTATTACGTAGAATGTGCATAGTTTGCGCATGCGCAAACTAAAGAAAGTCGTTATGACATAGAATGTGCATACTTTGTTGATTCCATTTATGAAATAAATCATATTTTCTAAAAATTCGTGTTTTTTAAGAAATCATGTAAACCTTCTAGAAGCTGTGAATTTTAAAAAAACAAGGAAGTAAGGTTTTCTTATTTCCAGACGCATGCGGAAAGTATAGAAAGTCGTTATTACGTACAATGAGCATAGTTTGCGCATGCGCAAACTATCGAAAGTCGTTATGACATAGAATGTGCATACTTTGTTGATTTGATTTACGAAATAAATCACATTTCCTAAAAACTCGTGTTTTTTAAGAAATCATGTAAACCTTCTAGAAGTAGTGATTTTAAAAAATGGGGGGAAGTAAGCTTTTCTTATTTCTGGATGCATGCGCAAACTATAGAAAATCGTTATTACGGAGAATGTGAATAGTTTGCGCATGTGCAGACTACAGAATTTCGTTATGACATAGAATGTGCATACTTTGTTGATTCCATTTATGAAATAAATCACATTTTCTAAAAACTCATGTTCTTTAAGAAATCGTGTAAACCTTGTAGAAGCTGTGAATTTAAAAAAATGGGGGAAGAAAGATTTTCTTATTTCCGGACGCATGCGCAAAGTATAGAAAGTCGTTATTACGTAGAATGTGCATATTTTGCGCATGCGCAAACTATCGAAATCCGTTATGACATAGAATGTGCATAGTTTGTTGATTCCATTTACGAAATAAATCATATTTTCTAAAAACTTATGTTTTTTAAGACATCATGAAAACCTTCTAGAAGTTGTGATTTTAAAAAACGGGGGGAAGTAAGCTTTTCTTATTTCCGGAAGCATGCGCAAACTATAGAAAGTCGTTATTACGTAGAATGTGCATAGTTTGAGCATGCACAAACTAAAAAAGTCGTTATGACATAGAATGTGCATACTTTGTTGATTCCATTTATGAAATAAATCACATTTTCTAAAAACTCGCGTTTTTTAAGAAATCATGTAAACCTTCTAGAAGTTGTGATTTTAAAAAATGGGCGAAAGTAAGCTTTTCTTATTTCCGGACGCATGCGCAAACTATAGAAAATCGTTATTACGTAGAATGTGCATAGTTTGCGCATGTGCAAACTACGAAAAGTCGTTATGACATAGAATGTGCATACTTTGTTGATTCCATTTATGAAATAAATCACATTTTCTAAAAACTCGTGTTTTTTAAGAGTTCATGTAAACATTCTAGAATTTGTGATTTTAAAAAACGGGGGGAAGTAAGCTTTTCTTATTTCCGGACGCATGCGCAAACTATAGAAAGTCGTTATGACGTAGAATGTGCATACTTTGTTAATTCCATTTATGAAATAAATCACATTTTCTAGAAACTCGTGTTTTTTAAGAAATCATGTAAACCTTCTAGAAGTTGTGATTTTAAAAAACGGGGGAAAGTAAGCTTTTCTTATTTCCGGAAGCATGCACAAACTATAGAAAGTCGTTATTACGTAGAATGTGCATAGTTTGCGCATGCGCAAACTAAAGAAAGTCGTTATGACATAGAATGTGCATACTTTGTTGATTCCATTTATGAAATAAATCATATTTTCTAAAAATTCGTGTTTTTTAAGAAATCATGTAAACCTTCTAGAAGCTGTGAATTTTAAAAAAACAGGGAAGTAAGGTTTTCTTATTTCCAGACGCATGCGGAAAGTATAGAAAGTCGTTATTATGTACAATGAGCATAGTTTGCGCATGCGCAAACTATCGAAAGTCGTTATGACATAGAATGTGCATACTTTGTTGATTTGATTTACGAAATAAATCACATTTCCTAAAAACTCGTGTTTTTTAAGAAATCATGTAAACCTTCTAGAAGTAGTGATTTTAAAAAATGGGGGGAAGTAAGCTTTTCTTATTTCTGGACGCATGCGCAAACTATAGAAAATCGTTATTACGGAGAATGTGAATAGTTTGCGCATGCGCAGACTACAGAATTTCGTTATGACATAGAATGTGCATACTTTGTTGATTCCATTTATGAAATAAATCACATTTTCTAAAAACTCATGTTCTTTAAGAAATCGTGTAAACCTTGTAGAAGCTGTGAATTTAAAAAAATGGGGGAAGAAAGATTTTCTTATTTCCGGACGAATGCGCAAAGTATAGAAAGTCGTTATTACGTAGAATGTGCATATTTTGCGCATGCGCAAACTATCGAAAGCCGTTATGACATAGAATGTGCATAGTTTGTTGATTCCATTTACGAAATAAATCATATTTTCTAAAAACTTATGTTTTTTAACACATCATGAAAACCTTCTAGAAGTTGTGATTTTAAAAAACGGGGGGAAGTAAGCTTTTCTTATTTTCGGAAGCATGCGCAAACTATAGAAAGTCGTTATTACGTAGAATGTGCATAGTTTGAGCATGCACAAACTAAAAAAGTCGTTATGACATAGAATGTGCATACTTTGTTGATTCCATTTATGAAATAAATCACATTTTCTAAAAACTCGTGTTTTTTAAGAAATCATGTAAACCTTCTAGAAGTTGTGATTTTAAAAAATGGGCGAAAGTAAGCTTTTCTTATTTCCGGACGCATGCGCAAACTATAGAAAATCGTTATTACGTAGAATGTGCATAGTTTGCGCATGTGCAAACTACGAAAAGTCGTTATGACATAGAATGTGCATACTTTGTTGATTCCATTTATGAAATAAATCACATTTTCTAAAAACTCGTGTGTTTTAAGAGTTCATGCAAAACATTCTAGAATTTGTGATTTTAAAAAACGGGGGGAAGTAAGCTTTTCTTATTTCAGGACGCATGCGCAAACTATAGAAAGTCGTTATGACGTAGAATGTGCATACTTTGTTAATTCCATTTATGAAATAAATCACATTTTCTAGAAACTCGTGTTTTTTAAGAAATCATGTAAACCTTCTAGAAGTTGTGATTTTAAAAAACGGGGGAAAGTAAGCTTTTCTTATTTCCGGAAGCATGCACAAACTATAGAAAGTCGTTATTACGTAGAATGTGCATAGTTTGCGCATGCGGAAACTAAAGAAAGTCGTTATGACATAGAATGTGCATACTTTGTTGATTCCATTTATGAAATAAATCATATTTTCTAAAAATTCGTGTTTTTTAAGAAATCATGTAAACCTTCTAGAAGCTGTGAATTTTAAAAAAACAGGGAAGTAAGCTTTTCTTATTTCCAGACGCATGCGGAAAGTATAGAAAGTCGTTATTACGTACAATGAGCATAGTTTGCGCATGCGCAAACTATTGAAAGTTGTTATGACATAGAATGTGAATACTTTGTTGATTTGATTTACGAAATAAATCACATTTCCTAAAAACTCGTGTTTTTTAAGAAATCATGTAAACCTTCTAGAAGTAGTGATTTTAAAAAACGGCGGGAAGTAAGCTTTTCTTATTTCCGGACGCATGCGCAAAGTATAGAAAGTCGTTATTACGTAGAATGTGCATATTTTGCGCATGCGCAAACTATCGAAAGCCGTTATGACATAGAATGTGCATAGTTTGTTGATTCCATTTACGAAATAAATCATATTTTCTAAAAACTCATGTTTTTTAAGAAATCATGTAAACCTTCTAGAAGTTGTGAATTTAAAAAACGGGGGGAAGTAAGCTTTTCTTATTTCCAGAAGCATGCGCAAACTATAGAAAGTCGTTATTACGTAGAATGTGCATAGTTTGCGCATGCACAAACTAGGAAAAGTCGTTATGACATTGAATGTGCATACTTTGTTGATTCCATTTATGAAATAAATCACATTTTCTAAAAACTCGTGTTTTTAAGAAATCGTGTAAACCTTCTAGAAGTTGTGATTTTAAAAAACGGGGGGAAGTAAGCTTTTCTTATTTCCGAACGCATGCGCAAACTATAGAAAGTCGTTATTACGTAGAATGTGCATAGTTTGCGCATGCACAGACTACAGAAAGTCATTATGACATATAATGTGCATACTTTCTTGATTCCATTTATGAAATATATCACATTTTTTAAAAACTCATGTTTTCTAAGAAATCATGTAAACCTTCTAGAAGTTGTGATTTTAAAAAACGGGGGGAAGTAAGCTTTTCTTAATTCCGGACACATGCGCAAGCTATAGAAAGTTGTTATTACGTAGAATGTGCATAGTCTGCGCATGCACAGACTACAGAAAGTCCTTATGACATAGAATGTGCATACTTTGTTGATTCCATTTATGAAATAAATCACATTTTCTAAAAACTCATGTTCTTTAAGAAATCGTGTAAACCTTGTAGAAGCTGTGAATTTAAAAAAATGGGGGAAGAAAGCTTTTCTTATTTCCGGACGCATGCGCAAAGTATAGAAAGTCGTTATTACGTAGAATGTGCATATTTTGCGCATGCGCAAACTATCGAAAGCCGTTATGACATAGAATGTATATAGTTTGTTGATTCCATTTACGAAATAAATCATATTTTCTAAAAACTTATGTTTTTTAAGAAATCATGTAAACCTTCTAGAAGTTGTGATTTTAAAAAACGGGGGGAAGTAAGCTTTTCTTATTTCCGGAAGCATGCGCAAACTATAGAAAGTCGTTATTACGTAGAATGTGCATAGTTTGAGCATGCACAAACTAAAAAAGTCGTTATGACATAGAATGTGCATACTTTGTTGATTCCATTTATGAAATAAATCACATTTTCTAAAAACTCGTGTTTTTAAGAAATCATGTAAACCTTCTAGAAGTTGTGATTTTAAAAAACGGGGGGAAGTAAGCTTTTCTTATTTCCGGATGCATGCGGAAACTATAGAAAGTCCTTATTACGTAGAATGTGCATAGTTTGCGCATGCGCAAACTACAAAAGGTCATTATGACATAGAATGTGCAACTTTGTTGATTCCATTTATGAAATAAATCACATTTTCTAAAAACTCATGTTTTTTAAGAAATCATGTAAACATTCTACAAGTTGTGATTTTAAAAAATGGGGGGAAGTAAGCTTTTCTTATTTCTGGACGCATGCGCAAACTATAGAAAGTCGTTATGACGTAGAATGTGCATACTTTGTTGATTCCATTTATGAAATAAATCACAATTTCTAAAAACTCGTGTTTTTTAAGAAATCATGTAAACCTTCTAGAAGTTGTGATTTTAAAAAACGGGGGTAAGTAAGGTTTTCTTATTTCCGGACGCATGCGCAAACTATAGAAAGTCGTTATTACGTAGAATGTGCATAGTTTGCGCATGCACAGACTACAGAAAGTCGTTATGACATATAATGTGCATACTTTGTTGATTCCATTTATGAAATAAATAACATTTTTTTAAAAACTCGTGTTTTATTGCCATACTTCTAGACCTAAGAAGTAGTTCATTAATCCGAGATCTTTCATTTTCATTTCTGCAGCCATTTTCATGACCTGTTTCTCATTCCTTGTCAGAAAGAGATCATCGTCATACAATAATGGTATAATAGGTTCATCATCCACAACCTTAAGGTAAAGGTTAGGAACAACTTTACTTCTGGTAAAGCCCAAGCTTTGTCATGAAGCTGTCAATTGTCCATTATTCACACTCAGCATTGAATGATCTTCTGCATATCTTTTGAACTTCTATTCATTCTGTACTACTGTGCATGCTCAATAGTCATCCTCACAAACATATACTCACTAGTATATTCTAAATGCTATCAAAACATTATAGTACTAAATAATCTTGAAAATGTATAGTCATGATTATAGTTAATAAACATTAGTATTCAAGATTTCAGGGAAGTCTTCTTTTACTCATGCATATCATCAATCAAGATAAAAGATATAATATGCATAATCCCTTGATTACTAACTTTATGAATAAGCATAACCAATCATTCCAAGTATACTTATATAAGGGATCCTAACACAAGGTAAGATTCATGGGAAACATACCTGGATTAGTATACCTACTTGGTTATGTACAACATACCTAAACAATCTCTTCAATGATTTAGAGATCCTGAGCTAGAACCTGCATGTCTCATAGGTTAAGCATAATATAACAAAGTCATACATACCTCGTAAGTAGAACAAAGATTGTGGATGAGTGTTTGTCTTCATGTTTTCATGGTCATGGAACCTGATTTGTCTTTTGTGATGTACCTGTATCTTGTTAGCAGACAACATCAACCTCACACAACATCATATTAGTACAATCATAAGTGTCAACACCCTAACCAATGAATATCTTCTATCATGCATTCATAATTTTGTTAAGGTGATACAACAAATCTAAAATCAAGATTGGACTAACCGTAATAACATGAAGACAAACATACCATAAACTTCATCATGAACAAATCTCAAAACATACCTCGATGAGTCATACCTGTCGATATCGCTTGTAATCTCCTTATGTAAAGCCTTAGCCTCATCTCCCTCTGAAATAGGAACTCCTTCACTTATGCAGGTGACCAATCCATCTTCTTCTAGGATTAACCCTATCCACTTGATTTGCAAGAACTGGACCTGGAGCTGGATATGGGTTTGTCAGAGAAACCCCAAAAATTCAAACTTTGAATTTCAAACTTCCGAAAGGATAGAAATATGCGCCTTGATGAGCTGATCAAACTGATATATTCAGAATTTGAAAACTGCAAAGTTTCACTCCTCAATTTTGCCTTTGAAACTTCCGGATTCACTGGACGTGACCCTGAACTGGGGTTTGATGAATCCCACTCTTCTGCTCAATCAAAATGTTTGATCCAAAGCTCTAAGATTCTATTTTTTTTTTTTTCTGAGGAGCTTCCAGCCATGGTCACAGATTTCAAAAATTCTCATTTTTGCAGAAGCCCTAATTTTCCACTTTTCTGATCAAAGTCCCGAACTAGGGTTTGATCAAGCCCGGCCTTCTGCCCAACCAAAAAATCTGATCTTGTTCTCTAAATTTCTATTTTGATGAGTAGCATTCAGCCGTGGTCTCCGTTTACAAAAATTCCAACTTTCTTCAAAACCCTAAATTCCGGAAGCCATGAAGGTACTCAAAAAATAATTCTGTTTTGACAGAAATATGTACCTGATTGTTTCTGGTGTAACTCCAAACTTTTCAATCCACAGGGTATGAAAAAGTTTTCTACTATAGCCTGACCTGTTATCTTTCCATCCTGACCGGTCTGACCTCAATTGGATTCTCTGAGAGAGAGTTATGTCAAATGTCGCAACGTAAACTGTTTTGGGATAAAACAGAAGAGCGAACTTGTACGGCATGCCACGTGTCACTGTTTTAACTTCGGCCTCTGAAAAAAATTTCTGAGGTAGCTCGGCCTGTTATATTTCCATTCTGACAGTTCTGACCGCAATTGGACTCTCTGAGAGAGATTTATTCCAAGTGTCGCAACATGACCTGTTTATGGGATAATACAGGAGAGCGAACTTGTACGGAGTGCCACGTGTCACTGGTTCAACTTCGGCCTTTGAAAACGTTTTCTGAGATAGTACAGACTGTGTACTACCTGTCACTTCTTACGAAATTTCATTTGGAGCTTCCTAGCCCAAGATATGACCTTTTTCCCAAGGTCACCTGATTTTGACTCAGATCTGGAAGAGGCAGAAACCCTATATTGTACAGATCATAAATGACAAAGTACAACGAATTAGAGGTTTTCCTTTGGCCAAAAGGTACCTGGAGATTTAATCTTCGTCCTGTAGCAATTTCAGATCCGAAAACTTCGCCAAAACGGATTTATAGCGAAAGTGCTACGATGACTGGTTTTTGCTATGTAAAACCCTAACCTTCAAATTGTCGTAAGTAAAGCAAGTGTCGTTAGTGCCATACCTTGTCTTCCTTCAGGTTAGCTCTGATACCATGTTAAAATTCAATATGCTAAGAAAGAAAATAGAAGCATTACATTCCATTTCACAATAATAGCATATATAGGATCACTGAAGAAACAACAAGCATAGCATAAACACAAGAGACAGAGATTTATCCTGGGAAACCCTCATGGGGTAGAAAACCCAGCAAAGCTTCCTCAATATAGATGACCAGCAATATACAAAGATGAAACCCTGAGACATGATCTCCTCCTCCACAATAGCAGACCTCTTCTCCACAAGTGCGCTCTCCTCAAGTGTGTGTGTATCAAATGAGGAACACACCTCCTCTATTTATACACTACTTTGATATGTATTTTACACAAGTACATGTAGGCTCGTATTTAACTATTAGGTTAAATACCCCATTATAACTGACTAGGCCGACCCCCACATGGTGGGTCTAATAACCCTAGTTACCACAACCAACTTGGAGGAATAAACATCTCCGGATTTATAGTATAATCACATCGGAGGTATGGAACATCTCCGAAATAAATAATATACAAATATAATATTCTTTGAAGTTACAATATTTCAACACTCCCCCTTAACGAGAAGGATATTATAACAGTATCTGCACGAGCAAGGAGTCATCAACATCATACATGATACATCTATATATCATCGGAAGCTTTCTTCAGTTCATCATCATCAGTAACTTAACTAGTTACTGGAACATGGATATCACTCGATCATCAGCATCGATATCATCACTATCATCAGTATCGTCATCACACGATCAGCATCGTCATCATACGATCAATAGCATCGTCATCACATGATCAGTAGCATCATCACCACATGATCAGCATCATCATCATAAGATCAGCATCGTCATCACACGATCAGTCGCATCGTCATCACACGATCAGTCGCATCGTCATCACACGATCAGTAGCATCGTCACCACATGATCAGCATCCTCATCGTACGATCAGCATCGTCATCACACGATCAGTCGCATCATCATCACACAATCAGTCGCATCGTCATCACACGATCAGTAGCATCGTCACCACATGATCATCATCATCATCGTACGATCAGCATCGTCATCACATGATCAGTAAGCTTTTCTTATTTTCGGAAGCATGCGCAAACTATAGAAAGTCGTTATTATGTAGAATGTGCATAGTTTGCGCATGCGCAAACTACAGAAAGTCGTTATGACATAGAATGTGCATACTTTGTTGATTACATTTATGAAATAAATCACATTTTCTAAAAACTCATGTTCTTTAAGAAAGCATGTAAACTTTCTAGAAGATGTGAATTTAAAAAAACGGGGGTAGTAAGCTTTTCTTATTTCCGGACGCATGCGCAAACTATAGAAAGTCGTTATGACGTAGAATGTGCATACTTTGGTAATTCCATTTATGAAATAAATCACATTTTCTAAAAACTCGTGTTTTTTAAGAAATCATGTAAACCTTCTAGAAGTTGTGATTTTAAAAAACGGGGGGAAGTAAGCTTTTCTCATTTCCGGAAGCATGCGCAAAGTATAGAAAGTCGTTATTACGTAGAATGTGCATAGTTTGCGCATGTGCAAACTATCAAAAGTCGTTATGACATAGAATGTTCATAGTTTGTTGATAATATTTACGAAATAAATCACATTTTGTAATAACTCATGTTTTTTAAGAAATCATGTAAACCTTCTAGAAGTTGTGATTTTAAAAAACGGGGGGAAGTAAGCTTTTCTTATTTTCGGAAGCATGTGCAAACTATAGAAAGTCGTTATTACGTAGAATGTGCATAGTTTGCGCATGCGCAAACTACAAAAAGTCGTTATGACATAGAATGTGCATACTTTGTTGATTCCATTTATGAAATAACTCACATTTTCTAAAAACTCGTGTTTTTAAAGAATTCATGTAAACATTCTAGAAGTTGTGATTTTAAAAAACGGGGGGAAGTAAGCTATTCTTATTTCCGGACGCATGCGCAAACTATAGAAAGTCGTTATGACGTAGAATGTGCATACTTTGTTAATTCCATTTATGAAATAAATCACATTTTCTAAAAACTCGTGTTTTTTAAGAAATCATGTAAACCTTCTAGAAGTTGTGATTTTCAAAAACGGGGGGAAGTAAGCTTTTCTTATTTCCGGAAGCATGCGCAAACTATAGAAAGTCGTTATTACGTAGAATGTGCATAGTTTGCACATGCGCAAACTACAGAAAGTCGTTATGACATAGAATGTGCATACTTTGTTGATTCCATTTATGAAATAAATCACATTTTCTAAAAACTCGTGTTTTTTAAGATATCATGTATACCTTCTAGAAGCTGTGAATTTAAAAAAAGGGGGGAAGTAAGCTTTTCTTATTTCCGGACACATGCGCAAAGTATAGAAAGTCGTTATTACGTACAATGAGCATAGTTTGCGCATGCGCAAACTATCGAAAGTCGTTATGACATAGAATGTGCATACTTTGTTGATTCCATTTACGAAATAAATCACATTTTCTAAAAACTCGTGTTTTTTAAGAAATCATGTAAACCTTCTAGAAGTTGTGATTTTAAAAAACGGGGGGAAGTAAGATTTTCTTATTTCCGGACGCATGCGCAAACTATAGAAAGTCGTTGTGACATATAATGTGCATAATTTGTTGATTCCATTTATGAAATAAATAACATTTTCTAAAAACTCGTGTTTTTTAAGACATCAGGTAAACCTTCTAGAAGTTGTGATTTTAAAAAACGAGGGGAAGTAAGCTTTTGTTATTTCCGGACGCATGTGCAAACAATAGAAAGTCGTTATTACGTAGAATGTCCATAGTTTGCGCATGCGCAGACTACAGAAAGTGGTTATGACATAGAATGTGAATACTTTGGTGATTCCATTCAGGAAATAAATCACATTTTTTAAAAACTCATGTTTTCTAAGAAATCATGTAAACCTTCTAGAAGTTGTGATTTCAAAAAACGGGGGGAAGTAAGCTTTTCTTATTTCCGGACGCATTTGCAAATTTTAGAAAGTCGTTATTACATAGAATGTGCATAGTTTGCGCATCCGCAGACTACAGAAAGTCGTTATGACATAGAATATGCATACTTTGTTGATTCCATTTATGAAATAAATCACATTTTCTAAAAACTCATGTTCTTTAAGAAATCATGTAAACCTTCTAGGACCTGTGAATTTAAAAAAAGGGGGAAGTAAGATTTTCTTATTTCCGGACGCATGCGCAAAGTATTGAAAGTCGTTATTACGTAGAATGTGCATAGTTTGCGCATGCGCAAACTATCGGAAGTCGTTATGACATAGAATGTGCATACTTTGTTGATTCCATTTACGAAATAAATCACATTTTCTAAAAACTCGTGTTTTTCAAGAAATCATCTAAACCTTCTAGAAGTTGTGATTTTAAAAAACGGGGGGAAGTAAGCTTTTCTTCTTTCAGGAAGCATGCGCAAACTATAGAAAGTCGTTATTACGTAGAATGTGCATAGTTTGCGCATGCGCAAACAACAGAAAGTTGTTATGACATAGAATGTGCATACTTTGTTGATTCCATTTATGAAATAAATCACATTTTCAAAAAACTTGTGTTTTTTAACAAATCATGTAAACCTTCTACAAGTTCTGATTTTACAAAACGGGGGTAAGTAACCTTTTCTTATTTCCGGACGCATGCGCAGACTATAGAAAGTCGTTATGACATAGAATGTGCATACTTTGTTGATTCCATTTATGAAATAAATCACATTTTCTAAAAACTCGTGTTTTCTAAGAAATCATGTAAACCTTCTAGAAGTTGTGATTTTAAAAAACGGGGGGAAATAAGCTTTTCTTATTTCCGGACGCATGCGCAAACTATAGAAAGTCGTTATTACGTAGAATGTGCATAGTTTGCACATGCGCAGACTACAGAAAGTCATTATGACATAGAATGTGCATAGTTTGTTGATTCCATTTATGAAATAAATCACATTTTCTAAAAACTCGTGTTTTTTAAGAAATCATGTAAACCTTCTAGAAGTTGTGATTTTAAAAAACGGGGGGAAGTAAGCTTTTCTTATTTCCGGATGCATGTGCAAACTATAGAAAGTCGTTATTACTTAGAATGTGAATAGTTTGCGCATACGCAGACTACAGAAAGTCGTTATGACATAGAATGTGCATACTTTGTTGATTCCATTTAGCAAATAGATCACATTTTTTAGAAACTCGTGTTTTCTAAGAAATCATGTAAACCTTCTAGAAGTTGTGATTTTAAAAAACGGGGGGAAGTAAGCTTTTCTTATTTCCGGACGCATGCCCAAAGTATAGAAAGTCGTTATTACGTAGAATGTGCATAGTTTCCGCATGCGCAAACTATCGAAAGTCGTTATGACATAGAATGTGCATACTTTGTTGATTCCATTTACGAAATAAATCACATTTTCTAAAAACTCGTGTTTTTTAAGAAATCATGTAAACCTTCTAGAAGTTGTGATTTTAAAAAACGGGGGGAAGTAATCTTTTCTTATTTCCGGATGCATGCGCAAACTATAGAAAGTCGTTATTACGTAGAATGTGCATAGTTTGCGCATGCGCAAACTACAGAAAGTCGTTATGACATAGAATGTGCATACTTTGGTGATTCCATTTAGGAAATAAATCACATTTTTTAAAAACTCGTGTTTTCTAAGAAATCATGTAAACCTTCTAGAAGTTGTGATTTTAAAAAACGGGGGAAAGTAAGCTTTTCTTATTTCCAGACGCATGCGCAGATTTTAGAAAGTCGTTATTACATAGAATGTGCATAGTCTGCGCATGCGCAGACTACAGAAACTCGTTATGACATAGAATGTGCATTCTTTGTTGATTCCATTTATGAAATAAATCACATTTTCTAAAAACTCATGTTCTTTAAGAAATCATGTAAACCTTCTAGGACCTGTGAATTTAAAAAAAGGGGGAAGTAAGCTTTTCTTATTTCCGGACGCATGCGCAAAGTATTGAAAGTCGTTATTATGTAGAATGTGCATAGTTTGCGCATGCACAAACTATCGAAAGTCGTTATGACATAGAATGTGCATACTTTGTTGATTCCATTTACGAAATAAATCACATTTTCTAAAAACTCGTGTTTTTTAAGAAATCATCTAAACCTTCTAGAAGTTGTGATTTTAAAAAACGAGGGGAAGTAAGCTTTTCTTATTTCCGGAAGCATGCGCAAACTATAGAAAGTCGTTATGACGTAGAATGTCCATACTTTGTTAATTCCATTTATGAAATAAATTACATTTTCTAAAAACTCCTGTTTTTTAAGAAATCATGTAAACCTTTTAGAAGTTGTGATTTTAAAAAACGGGGGGAAGTAAGCTTTTTTTATTTACGGAAGCATGCGCAAACTATAGAAAGTCGTTATTACGCAGAATGTGCATAGTTTGCGCATGCGCAAACTACAGAAAGTCATTATGACATAGAATGTGCATACTTTGTTGATTCCATTTATGAAATGAATCACATTTTCTAAAAACTCGTGTTTTTTAAGAAATCATGTAAACCTTCTAGAAGTTGTGATTTTAAAAAACGGGGGGAAGTAAGCTTTTCTTATTTCCGGACGGATGCGCAAACTATAGAAAGTCATTATGACGTAGAATGTGCATACTTTTTTTATTCCATTTATGAAATAAATCACATTTTCTAAAAACTCGTGTTTTTTAGGAAATCATGTAAACCTTCTAGAAGTTGTGATTTTAAAAAACGGGGGGAAGTAAGCTTTTCTTATTTTTGGACGCATGTGCAAACTATAGAAAGTCGTTATTACATAGAATGTGCATAGTTTGCGCATACGCAGACTACAGAAAGTCGTTATGACATAGAATGTGCATACTTTGTTGATTCCATTTAGCAAATAGATCACATTTTTTAAAAACTCGTGTTTTATAAGAAATCATGTAAACCTTCTAGAAGTTGTGATTTTAAAAAACGGGGGGAAGTAAGCTTTTCTTATTTCCGGACGCATGCGCAAAGTATAGAAAGTCGTTATTACGTAGAATGTGCATAGTTTGCGCATGCGCAAACTATCGAAAGTCGTTATGACATAGAATGTGCATAGTTTGTTGATTCCATTTACGAAATAAATCATATTTTCTAAAAACTCATGTTTTTTAAGAAATCATGTAAACCTTCTAGAAGTTGTGATTTTAAAAAACGGGGGGAAGTAAGCTTTTCTTATTTCCAGAAGCATGCGCAAACTATAGAAAGTCGTTATTACGTAGAATGTGCATAGTTTGCGCATGCACAAACTAGAAAAAGTCGTTATGACATTGAATGTGCATACTTTGTTGATTCCATTTATGAAATAAAACACATTTTCTAAAAAATCGTGTTTTTAAGAAATCGTGTAAACCTTCTAGAAGCTGTGATTTTAAAAAACGGGGGGAAGTAAGCTTTTCTTATTTCCGAACGCATGCGCAAACTATAGAAAGTCGTTATTACGTAGAATGTGCATAGTTTGCGCATGCGCAGACTACAGAAAGTCATTATGACATATAATGTGCATACTTTCTTGATTCCATTTATGAAATAAATCACATTTTTTAAAAACTCATGTTTTCTAAGAAATCATGTAAACCTTCTAGAAGTTGTGATTTTAAAAAACGGGGGGAAGTAAGCTTTTCTTAATTCCGGACACATGCGCAAGCTATACAAAGTTGTTATTACGTAGAATGTGCATAGTCTGCGCATGCACAGACTACAGAAAGTCCTTATGACATAGAATGTGCATACTTTGTTGATTCCATTTATGAAATAAATCACATTTTCTAAAAACTCATGTTCTTTAAGAAATTATGTAAACCTTCTAGAAGCTGTGAATTTAAAAAAAGGGGGGAAGTAAGCTTTTCTTATATTCGGACGCGCAAAGTATAGAAATTCGTTATTACGTAGAATGTGCATAGTTTGCGCATCCGCAAACTATCGAAAGTCATTATGACATAGAATGTGAATAGTTTGTTGATTCCATTTACGAAATAATTCACATTTTCTAAAAACTCATGTTTTTTAAGAAATCATGTAAACCTTCTAGAAGTTGTGATTTTAAAAAATGGGGGAAAGTAAGCTTTTCTTATTTCCGGAAGCATGCACAAACTATAGAAAGTCGTTATTACGTAGAATGTGCATAGTTTGCGCATGCGCAAACTACAAAAATGAGTTATGACATAGAATGTGCATACTTTGTTGATTCCATTTACGAAATAAATCACATTTTCTAAAAACTCGTGTTTTTTAAGAAATCATGTAAACCTTCTAGAAGCTGTGAATTTAAAAAAAAGGGGGAAGTAAGCTTTTCTTATTTCCAGACGCATGCGCAAAGTATAGAAAGTCGTTATTACGTACAATGAGCATAGTTTGCGCATGCGCAAACTATCGAAAGTCGTTATTACATAGAATGTGCATACTTTGTTGATTCGATTTACGAAATAAATCACATTTCCTAAAAACTCGTGTTTTTTAAGAAATCATGTAAACCTTCTAGAAGTTGTGATTTTAAAAAACGGGGGGAAGTAAGCTTTTCTTATTTCCGGACGCATGCGCAAACTACGAAAAGTCGTTATGACATAGAATGTGCATACTTTGTTGATTCCATTTACGAAATAAATCAGATTTTCTAAAAACTCGTGTTTTTTAATTAATCATGTAAACCTTCTAGAATTTGTGATTTTAAAAAACGGGGGGAATTAAGCTTTTCTTATTTCCGGACGCATGCGCAAACTATAGAAAGTCGTTATGACGTAGAATGTGCATACTTTGTTAATTCCATTTATGAAATAAATCACATTTTCTAGAAACTCGTGTTTTTTAAGAAATCATGTAAACCTTCTAGAAGTTGTGATTTTAAAAAACGGGGGAAAGTAAGCTTTTCTTATTTCCGGAAGCATGCACAAACTATAGAAAGTCGTTATTACGTAGAATGTGCATAGTTTGCGCATGCGCAAACTAAAGAAAGTCGTTATGACATAGAATGTGCATACTTTGTTGATTCCATTTATGAAATAAATCACATTTTCTAAAAATTCGTGTTTTTTAAGAAATCATGTAAACCTTCTAGAAGCTGTGAATTTTAAAAAAACAGGGAAGTAAGCTTTTCTTATTTCCAGACGCATGCGGAAAGTATAGAAAGTCGTTATTACGTACAATGAGCATAGTTTGCGCATGCGCAAACTATCGAAAGTCGTTATGACATAGAATGTGCATACTTTGTTGATTTGATTTACGAAATAAATCACATTTCCTAAAAACTCGTGTTTTTTAAGAAATCATGTAAACCTTCTAGAAGTAGTGATTTTAAAAAACGGGGGGAAGTAAGCTTTTCTTATTTCCGGACGCATGCGCAAACTATAGAGAATCGTTATTACGGAGAATGTGAATAGTTTGCGCATGCGCAGACTACAGAATTTCGTTATGACATAGAATGTGCATACTTTGTTGATTCCATTTATGAAATAAATCACATTTTCTAAAAACTCATGTTCTTTAATAAATCGTGTAAACCTTGTAGAAGCTGTGAATTTAAAAAAATGGGGGAAGAAAGCTTTTCTTATTTCCGGACGCATGCGCAAAGTATAGAAAGTCGTTATTACGTAGAATGTGCATATTTTGCGCATGCGCAAACTATCGAAAGCCGTTATGTCATAGAATGTGCATAGTTTGTTGATTCCATTTATGAAATAAATCATATTTTCTAAAAACTTATGTTTTTTAAGAAATCATGTAAACCTTCTAGAAGTTGTGATTTTAAAAAACGGGGGGAAGTAAGCTTTTCTTATTTCCGGAAGCATGCGCAAACTTTAGAAAGTCGTTATTACGTAGAATGTGCATAGTTTGAGCATGCACAAACTAAAAAAGTCTTTATGACATAGAATGTGCATACTTTGTTGATTCCATTTATGAAATAAATCACATTTTCTAAAAACTCGTGTTTTTAAGAAATCATGTAAACCTTCTAGAAGTTGTGATTTTAAAAAACGGGGGGAAGTAAGCTTTTCTTATTTCCGGATGCATGCGGAAACTATAGAAAGTCCTTATTACGTAGAATGTGCATAGTTTGCGCATGCGCAAACTACAAAAGGTCATTATGACATAGAATGTGCAACTTTGTTGATTCCATTTATGAAATAAATCACATTTTCTAAAAACTCGTGTTTTTTAAGAAATCATGTAAACATTCTAGAAGTTGTGATTTTAAAAAATGGGGGGAAGTAAGCTTTTCTTATTTCTGGACGCATGCGCAAACTATAGAAAGTCGTTATGACGTAGAATGTGCATACTTTGTTGATTCCATTTATGAAATAAATCACATTTTCTAAAAACTCGTGTTTTTTAAGAAATCATGTAAACCTTCTAGAAGTTGTGATTTTAAAAAACGGGGGTAAGTAAGGTTTTCTTATTTCCGGACGCATGCGCAAACTATAGAAAGTCGTTATTACGTAGAATGTGCATAGTTTGCGCATGCACAGACTACAGAAAGTCGTTATGACATATAATGTGCATACTTTGTTGATTCCATTTATGAAATAAATAACATTTTTTAAAAACTCGTGTTTTCTAAGAAATCATGTAAACCTTCTAGAAGTTGTGATTTTAAAAAACGGGGGGAAGTAAGCTTTTCTTATTTCTGGACACATGCGCAAAGTATAGAAAGTCGTTATTACGTAGAATGTGCATGGTATGCACATCCGCAGACTACAGAAAGTCGTTATGACGTAGAATGTGCATACTTTGTTGATTCCATTTATGAAATAAATCACATTTTCTAAAAACTCATGTTCTTTAAGAAATCATGTAAACCTTCTAGAAGCTGTGAATTTAAAAAAAGGGGGGAAGTAAGCTTTTCTTATATCCGGACGCATGCGCAAAGTATAGAAAGTCGTTATTACGTAGAATGTGCATAGTTTGCCCATGCGCAAACTATCGAAAGTCGTTATGACATAGGATGTGCATACTTTGTTGATTCCATTTACGAAATAAATCACATTTTCTAAAAACTCATGTTTTTTAAGAACTCATGTAAACCTTATAGAATTTGTGATTTTAAAAAACGGGGGGAAGTAAGCTTTTCTTATTTCCGGAGGCATGCGCAAACTATAGAAAGTCGTCATTACATAGAATGTGCATAGTTTGCGCATGCACAAACTACAGAAAGTCGTTATGACATAGAATGTGCATACTTTGTTGATTCCATTTATGAAATAAATCACATTTTCTAAAAACTCGTGTTTTTTAAGAAATCATGTAAACCTTCTAGAAGTTGTGATTTTAAAAAACGGGGGGAAGTAAGCTTTTCTTATTTCCGGACGCATGCGCAAAGTATAGAAAGTCGTTATTACGTACAATGTGCATAGTTTGCGCATGCGCAAACTATCGAAAGTCGTTATGACATAGAATGTGCATACTTTGTTGATTCCATTTACAAAATAAATCACATTTTCTAAAAGCTCGTGTTTTTTAAGAAATCATGTAAACCTTCTAGAAGTTGTGAATTTAAAAAACGGGGGGAAGCAAGCTTTTCTTATTTCTGGACGCATGCTCAAACTATAGAAAGTCGTTATTACGTAGGATGTGCATAGTCTGCGCATACGCAGACTACAGAAAGTCGTTATGACATAGAATGTGCAAACTTTGTTGATTCCATTTAGCAAATAGATCACATTTTTTAAAAACTCGTGTTTTCTAAGAAATCATTTAAACCTTCTAGAAGTTGTGAATGTAAAAAACGGGGGGAAGTAAGCTTTTCTTATTTCCGGACGCAGGCGCAAACTATAGAAAATCGTTATTACGTAGAATGTGCATAGTTTGCGCATGCGCAGACTACAAAAAGTCGTTATGACATAGAATGTGCATACTTTGTTGATTCCATGTATGAAATAAATCACATTTTCTAAAAACTCATGTTCTTTAAGAAATCATGTAAACCTTCTAGAAGCCGTGAATTTAAAAAAATGGGGGAATTAAGCTTTTCTTATTTCCGGATACATGCGCAAAGTATAGAAAGTCGTTATTACGTAGAATGTGCATAGTTTGCGCATGCACAAACTATCAAAATTCGTTATGATATAAAATGTGCATAGTTTGTTGATTCCATTTACGAAATAAATCATATTTTCTAAAAACTCATGTTTTTTAAGAAATCATGTAAACCTTCTAGAAGTTGTGATTTAAAAAACGAGGGGAAGTAAGCTTTTCTTATTTCCGGAAGCATGCGCAAACTATAGAAAGTCGTTATTACATAGAATGTGCATAGTTCGCGCATGCACAAACTAGAAAAAGTCCTTATGACATTGAATGTGCATACTTTGTTGATTCCATTTATGAAATAAATCACATTTTCTAAAAACTCATGTTTTTAAGAAATCATGTAAACCTTCTAGATGTTGTGATTTTAAAAAACAGGGGGAAGTAAGCTTTTCTTATTTCCGGATGCATGCGCAAACTATAGAAAGTCCTTATTACGTAGAATGCGCATAGTTTGCAGATGCGCAAACTACAAAAAGTCATTATGACATAGAATGTGCAACTTTGTTGATTACATTTATGAAATAAATCACATTTACTAAAAACTCGTGTTTTTTAAGAAATCATGTAAACATTCTAGAGGTTGTGATTTTAAAAAATGGGGGGAAGTAAGCTTTTCTTATTTCTGGACGCATGCGCAAGCTATAGAAAGTCGTTATGACGTAGAATGTGCATACTTTGTTGATTCCATTTATGAAATAAATCACATTTTCTAAAAACTCGTGTTTTTTAAGAAATCATGTAAACCTTCTAGAAGTTGTGATTTTAAAAAACGGGGGGAAGTAAGCTTTTCTTATTTCCGGACGCATGCGCAAACTATAGAAAGTTGTTATTACATAGAATGTGCATAGTTTGCGCATGCGCAGACTACAGAAAGTCGTTATGACATATAATGTGCATAATTTGTTGATTCCATTTATGAAATAAATCAAATTTTTTAAAAACTCGCGTTTTCTAAGAAATCATGTAAACCTTCTAGAAGTTGTGATTTTAAAAAACGGGGGGAAGTGCACATTTCTTATATCCGGACACATGCGCAAAGTATAGAAATTTGTTATTACGTAGAATGTGCATAGTTTGCGCATGCGCAGACTACAGAAACTCGTTATGACATAGAATGTGCATACTTTGTTGATTCCATTTATGGAATAAATCACATTTTCTAAAAACTCATGTTCTTTAAGAAATCATGTAAACCTTCTAGAAGCTGTGAATTTAAAAAAAGGGGGGAAGTAAGCTTTTCTTATTTCCGAACGCATGCGCAAAGTAGAGAAAGTCGTTATTACGTAGAATTTGCATATTTTGCGCATGCGCAAAGTATCGAAAGTCATTATGACATAGAATGTGAATAGTTTGTTGATTCCATTTACGAAATAAATCACATTTTCTAAAAACTCATGTTTTGTAAGAAATCATGTAAACCTTCTAGAAGTTGTGATTTTAAAAAACGGGGGGAAGTAAGCTTTTCTTATTTCCGGACGCATGCGCAAAGTATAGAAATTCGTTATTACGTAGAATGTGCATAGTTTCCGCGTGCGCAAACTACAAAAAGTCGTTATGACATAGAATGTGCATACTTTGTTGATTTCATTTACGAAATAAATCACATTTTCTAAAAACTCGTGTTTTTTAAGAAATCATGTAAACATTCTAGAAGTTGTGATTTTAAAAAACGGGGGGAAGCAAGCTTTTCTTATTTCCAGACGCATGCGCAAACTATAGAAAATCGTTATGACGTAGAATGTGCATAATTTGTTGATTCCATTTATGAAATAAATCACATTTTCTAAAAACTCATGTTCTTTAAGAAATCATGTAAACCTTCTAGGACCTGTGAATTTAAAAAAAGGGGGAAGTAAGCTTTTCTTATTTCCGGACGCATGCGCAAAGTATTGAAAGTCGTTATTATGTAGAATGTGCATAGTTTGCGCATGCACAAACTATCGAAAGTCGTTATGACATAGAATGTGCATACTTTCTTGATTCCATTTACGAAATAAATCACATTTTCTAAAAACTCGTGTTTTTTAAGAAATCATCTAAACCTTCTAGAAGTTGTGATTTTAAAAAACGAGGGGAAGTAAGCTTTTCTTATTTCCGGAAGCATGCGCAGACTATAGAAAGTCGTTATGACGTAGAATGTGCATACTTTGTTAATTCCATTTATGAAATAAATCACATTTTCTAAAAACTCATGTTTTTTAAGAAATCATGTAAACCTTTTAGAAGTTGTGATTTTAAAAAACGGGGGAAGTAAGTTTTTTTATTTCCGGAAGCATGCGCAAACTATAGAAAGTCATTATTACGCAGAATGTGCATAGTTTGCGCATGCGCAAACTACAGAAAGTCATTATGACATAGAATGTGCATACTTTGTTGATTCCATTTATGAAATAAATCACATTTTCTAAAAACTCGTGTTTTTTAAGAAATCATGTAAACCTTCTAGAAGTTGTGATTTTAAAAAACGGGGGGAAGTAAGCTTTTCTTATTTCCGGACGCATGCGCAAACTATAGAAAGTCGTTATGACGTAGAATGTGCATACTTTTTTGATTCCATTTATGAAATAAATCACATTTTCTAAAAACTCATGTTTTTGAAGAAATCATGTAAACCTTCTAGAAGTTGTGATTTTAAAAAACGGCGGGAAGTAAGCTTTTCTTATTTCTGGACGCATGTGCAAACTATAGAAAGTCGTTATTACATAGAATGTGCATAGTTTGCGCATACGCAGACTACAGAAAGTCGTTATGACATAGAATGTGCATACTTTGTTGATTCCATTTAGCAAATAGATCACATTTTTTAAAAACTCGTGTTTTCTAAGAAATCATGTAAACCTTCTAGAAGTTGTGATTTTAAAAAACGGGGGGAAGTAAGCTTTTCTTATTTCTGGATGCATGCACAAAGTATAGAAAGTCGTTATTACGTAGAATGTGCATAGTTTGCGCATGCGCAAACTATCGAAAGTCGTTATGACATAGAATGTGCATAGTTTGTTGATTCCATTTACGAAATAAATCATATTTTCTAAAAACTGATGTTTGTTAAGAAATCATGTAAACCTTCTAGAAGTTGTGATTTTAAAAAACGGGGGGAAGTAAGCTTTTCTTATTTCAAGAAGCATGCGCAAAATATAGAAAGTCGTTATTACGTAGAATGTGCATAGTTTGCGCATGCACAAACTAGAAAAAGTCGTTATGACATTGAATGTGCATACTTTGTTGATTCCATTTATGAAATAAATCACATTTTCTAAAAACTCGTGTTTTTAAGAAATCGTGTAAACCTTCTAGAAGTTGTGATTTTAAAAAACGGGGGGAAGTAAGCTTTTCTTATTTCCGAATGCATGCGCAAACTATAGAAAGTCGTTATTACGTAGAATGTGCATAGTTTGCGCATGCGCAGACTAGAGAAAGTCATTATGACATATAATGTGCATACTTTCTTGATTCCATTTATGAAATAAATCACATTTTTTAAAAACTCATGTTTTCTAAGAAATCATGTAAACCTTCTAGAAGTTGTGATTTTAAAAAACGGGGGGAAGTAAGCTTTTCTTAATTCCGGACACATGCGCAAGCTATAGAAAGTTGTTATTACGTAGAATGTGCATAGTCTGCGCATGCACAGACTACAGAAAGTCCTTATGACATAGAATGTGCATACTTTGTTGATTCCATTTATGAAATAAATCACATTTTCTAAAAACTCATGTTCTTTAAGAAATTATGTAAACCTTCTAGAAACTGTGAATTTAAAAAAAGGGGGGAAGTAAGCTTTTCTTATATCCGGACGCGCAAAGTATAGAAATTCGTTATTACGTAGAATGTGCATAGTTTGCGCATGCGCAAACTATCGAAAGTCATTATGACATAGAATGTGAATAGTTTGTTGATTCCATTTACGAAATAAAGCACATTTTCTAAAAACTCATGTTTTTTAAGAAATCATGTAAACCTTCTAGAAGTTGTGATTTTAAAAAATGGGGGAAAGTAAGCTTTTCTTATTTCCGGAAGCATGCACAAACTATAGAAAGTCGTTATTACGTAGAATGTGCATAGTTTGCGCATGCGCAAACTACAAAAAGTCGTTATGACATAGAATGTGCATACTTTGTTGATTCCATTTACGAAATAAATCACATTTTCTAAAAACTCGTGTTTTTTAAGAAATCATGTAAACCTTCTAGAAGCCGTGAATTTAAAAAAAAGGGGGAAGTAAGCTTTTCTTATTTCCAGACGCATGCGCAAAGTATAGAAAGTCGTTATTACGTAAAATGAGCATAGTTTGCGCATGCGCAAACTATCGAAAGTCGTTATTACATAGAATGTGCATACTTTGTTGATTCGATTTACGAAATAAATCACATTTCCTAAAAACTCGTGTTTTTTAAGAAATCATGTAAACCTTCTAGAAGTTGTGATTTTAAAAAACGGGGGGAAGTAAGCTTTTCTTATTTCCGGACGCATGCGCAAACTATAGAAAGTCGTTATGACATAGAATGTGCATAATTTGTTGATTCCATTTATGAAATAAATCACATTTTCTAAAAACTCGTGTTTTTTAAGAAATTATGTAAACCTTCTAGAAGTTGTGATTTTAAAAAATGGGCGAAAGTAAGCTTTTCTTATTTCCGGACGCATTCGCAAACTATAGAAAATCGTTATTACGTAGAATGTGCATAGTTTGCGCATGTGCAAACTACGAAAAGTCATTATGACATAGAATGTGCATACTTTGTTGATTCCATTTATGAAATAAATCACATTTTCTAAAAACTCGTGTTTTTTAAGAGTTCATGTAAACATTCTAGAATTTGTGATTTTAAAAAACGGGGGGAAGTAAGCTTTTCTTATTTCCGGACGCATGCGCAAACTATAGAAAGTCGTTATGACGTAGAATGTGCATACTTTGTTAATTCCATTTATGAAATAAATCACATTTTCTAGAAACTCGTGTTTTTTAAGAAATCATGTAAACCTTCTAGAAGTTGTGATTTTAAAAAACGGGGGAAAGTAAGCTTTTCTTATTTCCGGAAGCATGCACAAACTATAGAAAGTCGTTATTACGTAGAATGTGCATAGTTTGCGCATGCGCAAACTAAAGAAAGTCGTTATGACATAGAATGTGCATACTTTGTTGATTCCATTTATGAAATAAATCATATTTTCTAAAAATTCGTGTTTTTTAAGAAATCATGTAAACCTTCTAGAAGCTGTGAATTTTAAAAAAACAGGGAAGTAAGGTTTTCTTATTTCCAGACGCATGCAGAAAGTATAGAAAGTCGTTATTACGTACAATGAGCATAGTTTGCGCATGCGCAAACTATCGAAAGTCGTTATGACATAGAATGTGCATACTTTGTTGATTTGATTTACGAAATAAATCACATTTCCTAAAAACTCGTGTTTTTGAAGAAATCATGTAAACCTTCTAGAAGTAGTGATTTTAAAAAATGGGGGGAAGTAAGCTTTTCTTATTTCTGGACGCATGCGCAAACTATAGAAAATCGTTATTACGGAGAATATGAATAGTTTGCGCATGCGCAGACTACAGAATTTCGTTATGACATAGAATGTGCATACTTTGTTGATTCCATTTATGAAATAAATCACATTTTCTAAAAACTCATGTTCTTTAAGAAATCGTGTAAACCTTGTAGAAGCTGTGAATTTAAAAAAATGGGGGAAGAAAGCTTTTCTTATTTCCGGACGCATGCGCAAAGTATAGAAAGTCGTTATTACGTAGAATGTGCATATTTTGCGCATGCGCAACCTATCGAAAGCCGTTATGACATAGAATGTGCATAGTTTGTTGATTCCATTTACGAAATAAATCATATTTTCTAAAAACTTATGTTTTTTAAGAAATCATGAAAACCTTCTAGAAGTTGTGATTTTAAAAAACGGGGGGAAGTAAGCTTTTCTTATTTCCGGAAGCATGCGCAAACTATAGAAAGTCGTTATTACGTAGAATGTGCATAGTTTGAGCATGCACAAACTAAAAAAGTCGTTATGACATAGAATGTGCATACTTTGTTGATTCCATTTATGAAATAAATCACATTTTCTAAAAACTCGTGTTTTTTAAGAAATCATGTAAACCTTCTAGAAGTTGTGATTTTAAAAAATGGGCGAAAGTAAGCTTTTCTTATTTCCGGACGCATGCGCAAACTATAGAAAATCGTTATTACGTAGAATGTGCATAGTTTGCGCATGTGCAAACTACGAAAAGTCGTTATGACATAGAATGTGCATACTTTGTTGATTCCATTTATGAAATAAATCACATTTTCTAAAAACTCATTTTTTTAAGAGTTCATGCAAAACATTCTAGAATTTGTGATTTTAAAAAACGGGGGGAAGTAAGCTTTTCTTATTTCCGGACGCATGCGCAAACTATAGAAAGTCGTTATGACGTAGAATGTGCATACTTTGTTAATTCCATTTATGAAATAAATCACATTTTCTAGAAACTCGTGTTTTTTAAGAAATCATGTAAACCTTCTAGAAGTTGTGATTTAAAAAAACGGGGGAAAGTAAGCTTTTCTTATTTCCGGAAGCATGCACAAACTATAGAAAGTCGTTATTACGTAGAATGTGCATAGTTTGCGCATGCGCAAACTAAAGAAAGTCGTTATGACATAGAATGTGCATACTTTGTTGATTCCATTTATGAAATAAATCATATTTTCTAAAAATTCGTGTATTTTAAGAAATCATGTAAACCTTCTAGAAGCTGTGAATTTTAAAAAAACAGGGAAGTAAGCTTTTCTTATTTCCAGACGCATGCGGAAAGTATAGAAAGTCGTTATTACGTACAATGAGCATAGTTTGCGCATGCGCAAACTATCGAAAGTCGTTATGACATAGAATGTGCATACTTTGTTGATTTGATTTACGAAATAAATCACATTTCCTAAAAACTCGTGTTTTTTAAGAAATCATGTAAACCTTCTAGAAGTAGTGATTTTAAAAAATGGCGGGAAGTAAGCTTTTCTTATTTCCAGACGCATGCGCAAAGTATAGAAAGTCGTTATTACGTAGAATGTGCATATTTTGCGCATGCGCAAACTATCGAAAGCCGTTATGACATAGAATGTGCATAGTTTGTTGATACCATTTACGAAATAAATCATATTTTCTAAAAACTCATGTTTTTTAAGAAATTATGTAAACCTTCTAGAAGTTGTGAATTTAAAAAACGGGGGGAAGTAAGCTTTTCTTATTTCCAGAAGCATGCGCAAACTATAGAAAGTCGTTATTACATAGAATGTGCATAGTTTGCGCATGCACAAACTAGAAAAAGTCGTTATGACATTGAATGTGCATACTTTGTTGATTCCATTTATGAAATAAATCACATTTTCTAAAAACTCATGTTTTTTAAGAAATCATGTAAAACTTCTAGAAATTGTGAATTTAAAAATAGGGAGGAAGTAATCTTTTCTTATTTCCGGACGCATGCGCAAAGTATAGAAAGTCGTTATTACTTACAATGTGCATAGTTTGCGCATGCGCAAACTATCGAAAGTCGTTATGACATAGAATGTGCATACTTTGTTGATTCCATTTACAAATTAAATCACATTTTCTAAAAGCTCATGTTTTTTAAGAAATCATGTAAACCTTCTAGAAGTTGTGAATTTAAAAAACGGGGGGAAGCAAGCTTTTCTTATTTCTGGACGCATGCTCAAACTATAGAAAGTCGTTATTACGTAGGATGTGCATAGTTTGTGCATGCACAAACTACAGAAAGTCGTTATTACATAGAATGTGCATACTTTGTTGATTCCATTTATGAAATAAATCACATTTTCTAAAAACTCGTGTTTTTTAAGAAATCATGTAAACCTTCTAGAAGTTGTGATTTTAAAAAACGGGGGGAAGTAAGCTTTTCTTATTTCCGGAAGCATGCGCAAACTATAGAAAGTCGTCATTACATAGATTGTGCATAGTTTGCGAATGCACAAACTACAGAAAGTCGTTATGACATAGAATGTGCATACTTTGTTGATTCCATTTATGAAATAAATCACATTTTCTAAAAATTCGTGTTTTTTAAGAAATCATGTAAACCTTCTAGAAGCTGTGAATTTAAAAAAAAGGGGGAAGTAAGCTTTTCTTATTTCCGGACGCATGCGCAAAGTATAGAAAGTCGTTATTACGTACAATGTGCATAGTTTGCGCATCCGCAAACTATCGAAAGTCGTTATGACATAGAATGTGCATACTTTGTTGATTCCATTTACAAAATAAATCACATTTTCTAAAAGCTCGTGTTTTTTAAGAAATCATGTAAACCTTCTAGAAGTTGTGAATTTAAAAAACGGGGGGAAGCAAGCTTTTCTTATTTCTGGACGCATGCTCAAACTATAGAAAGTCGTTATTACGTAGGATGTGCATAGTCTGCGCATACGCAGACTACAGAAAGTCGTTATGACATAGAATGTGCAAACTTTGTTGATTCCATTTAGCAAATAGATCACATTTTTTAAAAACTCGTGTTTTCTAAGAAATCATTTAAACCTTCTAGAAGTTGTGATTGTAAAAAACGGGGGGAGTAAGCTTTTCTTATTTCCGGACGCATGCGCAAACTATAGAGAGTCGTTATTACGTAGAATGTGCATAGTTTGCGCATGCGCAGACTACAAAAAGTTGTTATGTCATAGAATGTGCATACTTTGTTGATTCCATTTATGAAATAAATCACATTTTCTAAAAACTCATGTTCTTTAAGAAATCATGTAAACCTTCTAGAAGCTGTGAATTTAAAAAAATGGGGGAAGTAAGCTTTTCTTATTTCCGGATGCATGCGCAAAGTATAGAAAGTCGTTATTACGTAGAATGTGCATAGTTTGCGCATGCACAAACTATCAAAATTCGTTATGATATAGAATGTGCATAGTTTGTTGATTCCATTTACGAAATAAATCATATTTTCTAAAAACTCATGTTTTTTAAGAAATCATGTAAACCTTCTAGAAGTTGTGATTTAAAAAACGGGGGGAAGTAAGCTTTTCTTATTTCCGGAAGCATGCGCAAACTATAGAAAGTCGTTGTTACATAGAATGTGCATAGTTCGCGCATGCACAAACTAGAAAAAGTCCTTATGACATTTAATGTGCATACTTTGTTGATTCCATTTATGAAATAAATCACATTTTCTAAAAACTCGTGTTTTTTAAGAAATCATGTAAACATTCTAGAGGTTGTGATTTTAAAAAATGGGGGGAAGTAAGCTTTTCTTATTTCCGGATGCATGCGCAAACTATAGAAAGTCCTTATTACGTAGAATGCGCATAGTTTGCAGATGCGCAAACTACAAAAAGTCATTATGACATAGAATGTGCAACTTTGTTGATTCCATTTATGAAATAAATCACATTTTCTAAAAACTCGTGTTTTTTAAGAAATCATGTAAACATTCTAGAGGTTGTGATTTTAAAAAATGGGGGGAAGTAAGCTTTTCTTATTTCTGGACGCATGCGCAAGCTATAGAAAGTCGTTATGACGTAGAATGTGCATACTTTGTTGATTCCATTTATGAAATAAATCACATTTTCTTAAAACTCGTGTTTTTTAAGAAATCATGTAAACCTTCTAGAAGTTGTGATTTTAAAAACCGGGGGGAAGTAAGCTTTTCTTATTTCCGGACGCATGCGCAAACTATAGAAAGTCGTTATTACGTAGAATGTGCATAGTTTGCGCATCCGCAGACTACAGAAAGTCGTTATGACATATAATGTGCATACTTTGTTGATTCCATTTATGAAATAAATCACATTTTTTAAAAACTCGCGTTTTCTAAGAAATCATGTAAACCTTCTAGAAGTTGTGATTTTAAAAAACGGGGGGAAGTGAACATTTATTATATCCGGACACATGCGCAAAGTATAGAAATTCGTTATTACGTAGAATGTGCATAGTTTGCGCATGCGCAGACTACAGAAAGTCGTTATGACATAGAATGTGCATACTTTGTTGATTCCATTTATGGAATAAATCACATTTTCTAAAAACTCATGTTCTTTAAGAAATCATGTAAACCTTCTAGAAGCTGTGAATTTAAAAAAAGGGGGGAAGTAAGCTTTTCTTATTTCCGAACGCATGCGCAAAGTATAGAAAGTCGTTATTACGTAGAATTTGCATAGTTTGCGCATGTGCAAAGTATCGAAAGTCATTATGACATAGAATGTGAATAGTTTGTTGATTCCATTTACGAAATAAATCACATTTTCTAAAAACTCATGTTTTGTAAGAAATCATGTAAACCTTCTAGAAGTTGTGATTTTACAAAACGGGGGGAAGTAAGCTTTTCTTATTTCCGGACGCATGGGCAAAGTATAGAAAGTCGTTATTACGTAGAATGTGCATAGTTTCCGCATGCGCAAACTACAAAAAGTCGTTATGACATAGAATGTGCATACTTTGTTGATTCCATTTATGAAATAAATCACATTTTCTAAAAACTCGTGTTTTTTAAGAAATCATGTAAACATTCTAGAAGTTGTGATTTTAAAAAACGGGGGGAAGTAAGCTTTTCTTATTTCCACATGCATGCGCAAACTATAGAAAATCGTTTTGACGTAGAATCTGCATAATTTGTTGATTCCATTTATGAAATAAATCACATTTTCTTAAAACTCGTGTTTTTTAAGAAATCATGTAAACCTTGTAGAAGCTGTGAATTTAAAAAAAGGGGGGAAGTAAGCTTTTCTTATTTCCGGACGCATGCGCAAAGTATAGAAAGTCGTTATTACGTACAATGAGCATAGTTTGCGCATGCGCAAAATATCGAAAGTCGTTATGACATAGAATGTGCATACTTTGTTGATTCCATTTAGGAAATAAATCACATTTTCTAAAAACTCGTGTTTTTTAAGAAATCATGTAAACCTTCTAGAAGTTGTGATTTTAAAAAACGGGGGGAAGTAAGCTTTTCTTATTTCTGGACACATGCGCAAACTATAGAAAGTCGTTATGACATAGAATGTGCATACTTTGTTGATTCCATTTAGGAAATAAATCACATTTTCTAAAAACTCGTGTTTTTTAAGAAATCATGTAAACCTTCTAGAAGTTGTGATTTTAAAAAACGGGGGGAATAAGCTTTTCTTATTTCCGGACGCATGCGCAAACTATAGAAAGTCGTTATGACGTAGAATGTGCATACTTTGTTAATTCCATTTATGAAATAGATCACATTTTCTAAAAACTCGTGTTTTTTAAGAAATCATGTAAACCTTCTAGAAGTTGTGATTTTAAAAAACGGGGGGGAGTAAGCTTTTTTTATTTCCGGAAGCATGCGCAAACTATAGAAAGTGGTTATTTTGTAGAATGTGCATAGTTTGCGCATTCGCAAACTACAGAAAGTCGTTATGACATAGAATGTGCATACTTTGTTGATTCCATTTATGAAATAAATCACATTTTCTAAAAACTCGTGTTTTTTAAGAAATCATGTAAACCTTCTAGAAGCTATGAATTTAAAAAAAGGGGGGAAGTAAGCTTTTCTTATTTCCGGACACATGCGCAAAGTATAGAAAGTCGTTATTACGTACAATGAGCATAGTTTGCGCATGCGCAAACTATCGAAAGTCGTTATGACATAGAATGTGCATACTTTGCTGATTCCATTTATGAAATAAATCACATTTTCTAAAAACTCGTGTTTTTTAAGAAATCATGTAAACCTTCTAGAAGTTGTGATTTTAAAAAACGGGGGGAAGTCAGCTTTTCTTATTTCCGGATGCATGCGCAAACTATAGAAAGTCGTTGTGACATATAATGTGCATAATTTGTTGATTCCATTTATGAAATAAATCACATTTTCTAAAAACTCGTGTTTTTTAAGAAATCATGTAAACCTTCTAGAAGTTGTGATTTTAAAAAACGGGGGGAAGTAAGCTTTTCCTATTTCCGGACGCATGCGCAAACTATAGAAAGTCGTTGTGACATATAATGTGCATAATTTGTCGAATCCCTTTACGAAATAAATCACATTTTCTAAAAACTTGTGTTTTTTAAGAAATCTTGTAAAACTTCTAGAAGTTGTGATTTTAAAAAACGGGTGGAAGTAAGCTTTTCTTATTTCCCAACACATGCGCAAACTATATAAACTCGTTATTACCTATAATGTGCATAGATTGCGCATGCGCAAACTATAGAAAGTCGTTATGACATAGAATGTGCATACTTTGTTGATACCATTTATGAAATAAATCACATTTTCTAAAAACTCGTGTTCTTTAAGAAATCATGTAAACCTTCTAGAAGTTGTATTTTAAAAAACGGGGGGAAGTAAGCTTTTCTTATTTCCGGACGCATGCGCAAACTATAGAAAGTCATTATGACATAGAATGTGCATAATTTTTTGATTCCATTTATGAAATATATCAAATTTTCTAAAAACTCTTGTTTTTTAAGAAATCATGTAAACCTTCTAGAAGCTGTGAATTTAAAAAGAGGGGGAAGTAAGCTTTTCTTATTTCCGGACGCATGCGCAAAGTATAGAAAGTCGTTATTACGTACAATGTGCATAGTTTGCGCATGCGCAAACTATAAAATGTCGATGAGACGTAAAATGTGCATACTTTGTTGATTCCATTTATGAAATAAATCACATTTTCTAAAAACACATGTTTTTTAAAAAGTCATGTAAACCTTCTAGAAGTTGTGATTTTAAAAAACGGGGGGAAGTAAGCTTTTGTTATTTCCGGACGCATGCGCAAACTATAGAAATTCGTTATGACATAGAATGTGCATACTTTGTTGATTCCATTTATGAAATAAATCACATTTTCTAAAAACTCGTGTTTTTTAAGAAATCATCTAAACCTTCTAGAAGTTGTGATTTTAAAAAACGGGGGAAGTAAGATTTTCTTATTTCCGGACGCATGCGCAAACTATAGAAAGTCGTTATTACGTAGAATGTGCACAGTTTGCGCATGCGCAGACTACAGACAGTTGTTATGTCATAGAATGTGCATACTTTGTTGATTCCATTTACGAAATAAATCACATTTTCTAAAAACTCAGGTTCTTTAAGAAATCATGTAAACCTTCTAGAAGCTGTGAACTTGAAAAAAGTGGGGTAGTAAGCTTTTCTTATTTCTGGACGCATACGCAAAGTATAGAAAGTCGTTATTACATAGAATGTGCATAGTTTGCGCATGCGCAAACTATCGAAAGTCGTTATGACATAGAATGTGCATACTTTGTTGATTCCATTTACGAAATAAATCACGTTTTTTAAAAACTCGTGTTTTTTAATAAATCATGTAAACCTTCTAGAAGTTGTGATTTTAAAAAACGGGGGGAAGTAATCTTTTCTTATCTCCAGACAGCATGCGCAAAGAATAGAAAGTCGTTATTATGAAGAATGTGCATAGTTTGCGCATGCACAAACTATCGAAAGTCGTTATGACATAGAATGTGCATACTTTGTTGATTCCATTTACGAAATAAATCACATTTTCTAAAAACAAGTGTTTTTTAAGAAATCATGTAAACCTTCTAGAAGTTGTGATTTTAAAAAACGGGGGGAAGTAAGCTTTTCTTATTTCCGGACGCATGCGCAAACTATAGAAAGTCATTATTACGTAGAATGTGCGTAGATTGCGCATGCGCAAACTAAAGAAAGTCGTTATGACATAGAATGTGCATACTTTGTTGATTCCATTTATGAAATAAATCACATTTTTTAAAAACTCGTGTTTTTTAAGAAATCATGTAAACCTTCTAGAAGCTATGAATTTAAAAAAAGGGGGGAAGTAAGCTTTTCTTATTTCCGGACGCATGCGCAAATTATAGAAAGTCGTTATTACGTAGAATGTGCATAGTTTGCGCATATGTAAACTATCGAAAGTCGTTATGACATAGAATGTGCATACTTTGTTGATTCCATTTACGCAATAAATCACATTTTCTAAAAAGTCTTTTTTTTAAGAAATCATCTAAACCTTCTAGAAGTTGTGATTTTAAAAAACGGGGGGAAGTAAGCTTTTCTTATTTCCGGAAGCATGCGCAAACTATAGAAAGTTGTTATTACGTAGAATGTGCATAGTTTGCGCATGCGCAAACTACAGAAAGTCCTTATGACATAGAGTGTGCATACTTTGTTGGTTGCATTTATGAAATAAATCACATTTTCAAAAAACTCGTGTTTTTTAAGAAATCATGTAAACCTTCTAGAAGTTGTGATTTAAAAAAACCGGTGGAAGTAAGCTTTTCTTATTTCCGGTCGCATGCGCAAACTATAGAAAGTCATTATTACATAGAATATGCGAAGATTGCGCATGTGCAAACTACAGAAAGTCGTTATGACATAGAATGTGCATACTTTGTTAATTCCATTTATGAAATAAATCACATTTTTTAAAAACTCATGTTTTTTAAGAAATCATGTAAACCTTCTAGAAGCTGTGAATTTAAAAAAAGGGGGGAAGTAAACTTTTCTTACTTCCAGATGCATGCGCAAACTATAGAAAGTCGTTATTACGTAGAATGTGCATAGTTTGCGCATGCGCAAACTACAAAAATTCATTATGACATAGAATGTGCAACTTTGTTGATTCCATTTATGAAATAAATCACATTTTCTAAAAACTCGTGTTTTTTAAGAAATCATGTAAACATTCTAGAAGTTGTGATTTTAAAAAATGGGGGGAAGTAAGCTTTTCTTATTTTCGGACGCATGCGCAAACTATAGAAAGTCGTTATGACGTAGAATGTGTATACGTTGTTGATTCCATTTATGAAATAAATGACATTTTCTAAAAACTCGTGTTTTTTAAGAAATCATGTAAACCTTCTAGAAGTTGTGATTTTAAAAAACGGGGGGAAGTAAGCTTTTCTTATTTCCGGACGCATGTGCAAAATATAGAAAGTCGTTATTACATAGAATGTGCATAGTTTGCGCATGCGCAGACTACAGAAAGTCGTTATGACATAGAATGTGCATACTTTGTTGATCCATTTATGAAATAAATCACATTTTCTAAAAACTCATGTTCTTTAAGAAATCATGTAAACCTTCTAGAAGCTGTGAATTTAAAAAAATGGGGGAAGTAAGCTTTTCTTATTTCCGGACGCATGCGCAAAGTATAGAAAGTCGTTATTACGTAGACCGTGCATAGTTTGCGCATGTGCAAACTATCGAAAGTCGTTATGACATAGAATGTGCATAGATTGTTTATTCTATTTACGAAATAAATCACATTTTCTAAAAACTCATGTTTTTTAAGAAATCATGTAAACCTTCTAGAAGTTCTGATTTTAAAAAACGGGGGGAAGTAAGCTTTTCTTATTTTCGGAAGCATGCGCAAACTATAGAAAGTTGTTATTACGTAGAATGTGCATAGTTTGCGCATTTGCAAACTAAAAAAAGTCGTTATGACATAGAATGTGCATACTTTGTTGATTCCATTTATGAAATAAATCACATTTTCTAAAAACTCGTGTTTTTTAAGAATTCATGTAAACATTCTAGAAGTTGTGATTTTAAAAAACCGGGGGAAGTAAGCTTTTCTTTTTCCGGACGCATGCGCAAACAATAGAAATTCGTTATGACGTAGAATGTGCATACTTTGTTAATTCCATTTATGAAATAAATCACATTTTCTAAAAACTCGTGTTTTTCATGAAATCATGTAAACCTTCTAGAAGTTGTGATTTTAAAAAACGGGGCGAACTAAGCTTTTTTTATTTCCGGAAGCATGCGCAAACTATAGAAAGTCGTTATTACGTAA
This sequence comes from Larix kaempferi, assembly GCA_027924585.1. Classification (NCBI taxonomy): domain Eukaryota; kingdom Viridiplantae; phylum Streptophyta; class Pinopsida; order Pinales; family Pinaceae; genus Larix; species Larix kaempferi. The sequence continues at coordinate 9,424,275 of BSBM01000226.1, read as the reverse complement.
AATGTGCATAGTTTACGCATGCGCAAACTACGGAAAGTCGTTATGACATAGAATGTGCATACTTTGTTGATTCCATTTATGAAATAAATCACATTTTCTAAAAGCTCGTGTTTTTTAAGAAATCATGTAAAACTTCTAGAAGTTGTGAATTTAAAAAAAGGGGGGAAGTAAGCTTTTCTTATTTCCAGACGCATGCGCAAAGTATAGAAAGTCGTTATTACGTACAATGAGCATAGTTTGCGCATGCGCAAACTATCGAAATTCGTTATGACATAGAATGTGCATACTCTGTTGATTCCATTTACGAAATAAATCACATTTTCTAAAAACTCGTGTTTTTTAAGAAATCATGTAAACCTTCTAGAAGTTGTGATTTTAAAAAATGGGGGGAAGTAAGCTTTTCTTATTTCCGGAAGCATGCGCAAACTATAGAAAATCGTTATTACGTAGAATGTGACTAGTTTGCGCATGCGCAGACTACAGAAAGTCATTATGACATAGAATGTGGATACTTTGTTGATTTCATTTATGAAATAAATCACATTTTCTAAAAACAAATGTTCTTTAAGAAATCATGTAAATCTTCTAGAAGCTGTGAATTGAAAAAAATGGGGGAAGTAAGGTTTTCTTATTTCCGGACGCATGCACAAAGTATAGAAAGTCGTTATTACATAGAATGTGCATAGTTTGCGCATGCACAAACTATCGAAAGTCGTTATGACATAGAATGTGCATAGTTTGTTGATTCCATTTACGAAATAAATCATATTTTGTAAAAACTCATGTTTTTTAAGAAATCATGTAAACCTTCTAGAAGTTGTGATTTTAAAAAATGGGAGGAAGTAAGCTTTTCTTATTTCCGGAAGCATGCGCAAACTATAGAAAGTCGTTATTACGTAGAATGTGCATAGTTTGCGCATGCACAAACTAGAAAAAGTCGTTATGACATAGAATGTGCATACTTTGTTGATTCCATTTATGAAATAAATCGCATTTTCTAAAAACTCGTGTTTTTAAGAAATCATGTAAACCTTCTAGAAGTTGTGATTATAAAAAACGGGGGGAAGTAAGCTTTTCTTATTTCCGGAAGCATGAGCAAACTATAGAAAGTCGTTATTACGTAGAATGTGTATAGTTTGCACATGCGCAAACTACAAAAAGTCATTATGACATAGAATGTGCAACTTTGTTGATTCCATTTATCAAATAAATCACATTTTCTAAAAACCCGTGTTTTTTAAGAAATCATGTAAACCTTCTAGAAGTTGTGATTTTAAAAAACGGGGGAAGTAAGATTTTCTTATTTCCGGACGCATGCGCAAACTATAAAAAGTCGTTATTACGTAGAATGTGCATAGTTTGCGCATGCGCAGACTACAGACAGTTGTTATGTCATAGAATGTGCATACTTTGTTGATTCCATGTATGAAATAAATCACATTTTCTAAAAACTCATGTTCTTTAAGAAATCATGTAAACCTTCTAGAAGCTGTGAACTTGAAAAAAGTGGGGTAGTAAGCTTTTCTTATTTCTGGACGCATACGCAAAGTATAGAAAGTCGTTATTACATAGAATGTGCATAGTTTGCGCATGCGCAAACTATCGAAAGTCGTTATGACATAGAATGTGCATACTTTGTTGATTCCATTTACGAAATAAATCACGTTTTCTGAAAACTCGTTTTTTTTAATAAATCATGTAAACCTTCTAGAAGTTTTGATTTTAAAAAACGGGGGGAAGTAAGCTTTTCTTATTTCCGGACGCATGCGCAAACTATAAAAAGTCGTTATTACGTAGAATGTGCATAGTTTGCACATGCGCAAACTACATAAAGTCGTTATGACATAGAATGTGCATACTTTGTTGTTTCCATTTATGAAATAAATCAAATTTTCTAAAAACTCATGTTCTTTAAGAAATCATGTAAACCTTCTAGAAGCTGTGAATTTAAAAAAAGGGGGGAAGTAATCTTTTCTTATCTCCGGACAGCATGCGCAAAGAATAGAAAGTCGTTATTATGAAGAATGTGCATAGTTGGCGCATGCACAAACTATCGAAAGTCGTTATGACATAGAATGTGCATACTTTGTTGATTCCATTTACGAAATAAATCACATTTTCTAAAAATAAGTGTTTTTTAAGAAGTCATGTAAACCTTCTAGAAGTTGTGATTTTAAAAAACGGGGGGAAGTAAGCTTTTCTTATTTCCGGACGCATGCGCAAACTATAGAAAGTTATTATTACGTAGAATGTGCGTAGATTGCACATGCGCAAACTACAGAAAGTCATTATGACATAGAATGTGCATACTTTGTTGATTCCATTTATGAAATAAATCACATTTTTTAAAAACTCGTGTTTTTTAAGAAATCATGTAAACCTTCTAGAAGCTATGAATTTAAAAAAAGGGGGGAAGTAAGCTTTTCTTATTTCCGGACGCATGCGCAAAGTATAGAAAGTCGTTATTACGTAGAATGTGCATAGTTTGCGCATATGCAAACTATCGAAAGTCGTTATGACATAGAATGTGCATACTTTTGTTGATTCCATTTACGAAATAAATCACATTTTCTAAAAAGTCTTTTTTTTAAGAAATCATCTAAACCTTCTAGAGGTTGTGATTTTAAAAAACGGGGGGAAGTAAGCTTTTCTTATTTCTGGAAGCATGCGCAAACTATAGAAAGTCGTTATTACGTAGAATGTGCATAGTTTGCGCATGCGCAAACTACAGAAAGTCCTTATGACATAGAATGTGCATACTTTGTTGATTGCATTTATGAAATAAATCACATTTTCAAAAAAATCGTGTTTTTTAAGAAATCATGTAAACCTTCTAGAAGTTGTCATTTAAAAAAACCGGTGGAAGTAAGCTTTTCTTATTTCCGGTCGCATGCGCAAACTATAGAAAGTCATTATTACGTAGAATGTGCGAAGATTGCGCATGCGCAAACTACAGAAAGTCGTTATGACATAGAATGTGCATACTTTGTTAATTCCATTTATGAAATAAATCACATTTTTTAAAAACTCATGTTTTTTAAGAAATCATGTAAACCTTCTAGAAGCTGTGAATTTAAAAAAAGGGGGGAAGTAAACTTTTCTTATTTCCAGATGCATGTGCAAACTATAGAAAGTCGTTATTACGTAGAATGTGCATAGTTTGCGCATGCGCAAACTACACAAATTCATTATGACATAGAATGTGCAACTTTGTTGATTCCATTTATGAAATAAATCACATTTTCTAAAAACTCGTGTTTTTTAAGAAATCATGTAAACATTCTAGAAGTTGTGATTTTAAAAAATGGGGGGAAGTAATCTTTTCTTATTTCCGAACGCATGCGCAAACTATAGAAAGTCGTTATGACGTAGAATGTGTATACTTTGTTGATTCCATTTATGAAATAAATCACATTTTCTAAAAACTCGTGTTTTTGAAGAAATCATGTAAACCTTCTAGAAGTTGTGATTTTAAAAAACGGGGGGAAGTAATCTTTTCATATTTCCGGACGCATGTGCAAACTATAGAAAGTCGTTATTACATAGAATGTGCATAGTTTGTGCATGCGCAGACTGCAGAAAGTCGTTATGACATAGAATGTGCATACTTTGTTGATCCATTTATGAAATAAATCACATTTTCTAAAAACTCATGTTCTTTAAGAAATCATGTAAACCTTCTAGAAGCTGTGAATTTAAAAAAAGGGGGGAAGTAAGCTTTTCTTATTTCCGGACGCATGCGCAAAGTAAAGAAAGTCGTTATTACGTAGAATGTCCATAGTTTGCGCATGCACAAACTATCGAAAGTCATTATGACATAGAATGTGAATAGTTTGTTGATTCCATTGACGAAATAAATAACATTTTCTAAAAACTCATGTTTTTTAAGAAATCATGTAAACCTTCTAGAAGTTGTGATTTTAAAAAACGGGGGAAAGTAAGCTTTTGTTATTTCCGGAAGCATGCACAAACTATAGAAACTTGTTATTACGTAGAATGTGCATAGTTTGTGCATGCGCAAACTACAAAAAGTCGTTATGAGATAGAATGTGCATACTTTGTTGATTCCATTTACGAAATAAATCACATTTTCTAAAAACTTGTTTTTTTAAGAAATCATGTAAACATTCTAGAAGTTGTGATTTTAAAAAACGGGGGGAAGTGAGCTTTTCTTATTTCCGGACGCATGTGCAAACTATAGAAAGTCGTTATGACATAGAATGTGCATATTTTTTTGATTCCATTTATGAAATAAATCACATTTTCTTAAAACTCGTGTTTTTTAAGAAATCATGTAAACCTTCTAGAAGTTGTGATTTTAAAAAACGGGGGGAAGTAAGCTTTTCTTATTTCCGGAAGCATCCACAAAGTATAGAGAGTCGTTATTACGTAGAATGGGCATAGTTTGCGCATGCGCAAACTATCGAAAGTCGTTATGACATAGAATGTGCATACTTTGTTGATTCCATTTACGAAATAAATCACATTTCTAAAAACTCATGTTTTTTAAGAAATCATCTAAACCTTCTAGAAGTTGTGATTTTAAAAAACGGGGGAAAGTAAGCTTTTCTTATTTCCGGAAGCATGCGCAAACTATAGAAAGTCGTTATTACATAGCATGTGCATAGTTTCCTCATGCGCAAACTACAGAAAGTCGTTATGACATAAAATGTGCATACTTTGTTGATTCCATTTATAAAATAAATCACATTTACTAAAAAGTCGTGTTTTTTAAGAAATCATGTAAACCTTCTAGAAGTTGTGATTTTAAAAAACGGGGGGATGTAAGCTTTTGTTATTTCCGGAAGCATGCGCAAACTATAGAAAATCGTTATTAACGAGACTGTGAATAGTTTGCGCATGCGCAGACTACAGAAAGTCGTTATGACATAGAATGTGGATACTTTGTTGATTCCATTTATGAAATAAATCACATTTTCTAAAAACTCATGTTCTTTAAGAAATCATGTAAACCTTCTAGAAGCTGTGAATTTAAAAAAATGGGGGAAGTAAGCTTTTCTTATTTCCGGACGCATGCGCAAACTATAGAAAGTCGTTATGACGTAGAATGTGTATACGTTGTTGATTCCATTTATGAAATAAATGACATTTTCTAAAAACTCGTGTTTTTTAAGAAATCATGTAAACCTTCTAGAAGTTGTGATTTTAAAAAATGGGGGGAAGTAAGCTTTTCTTATTTCCGGACGCATGTGCAAAATATAGAAAGTCGTTATTACATAGAATGTGCATAGTTTGCGCACGCGCAGACTACAGAAAGTCGTTATGACATAGAATGTGCATACTTTGTTGATCCATTTATGAAATAAATCACATTTTCTAAAAACTCATGTTCTTTAAGAAATCATGTAAACCTTCTAGAAGCTGTGAATTTAAAAAAATGGGGGAAGTAAGCTTTTCTTATTTCCGGACGCATGCGCAAAGTATAGAAAGTCGTTATTACGTAGACCGTGCATAGTTTGCGCATGTGCAAACTATCGAAAGTCGTTATGACATAGAATGTGCATAGATTGTTGATTCTATTTACGAAATAAATCACATTTTCTAAAAACTCATGTTTTTTAAGAAATCATGTAAACCTTCTAGAAGTTCTGATTTTAAAAAACGGGGGGAAGTAAGCTTTTCTTATTTTCGGAAGCATGCGCAAACTATAGAAAGTCGTTATTACGTAGAATGTGCATAGTTTGCGCATGCGCAAACTACAAAAAGTCGTTATGACATAGAATGTGCATACTTTGTTGATTCCATTTATGAAATAAATCACATTTTCTAAAAACTCGTGTTTTTTAAGAATTCATGTAAACATTCTAGAAGTTGTGATTTTAAAAAATAGGGGGAAGTAAGCTTTTCTTTTTCCGGACGCATGCGCAAACAATAGAAATTCGTTATGACGTAGAATGTGCATACTTTGTTAATTCCATTTATGAAATAAATCACATTTTCTAAAAACTCGTGTTTTTCATGAAATCATGTAAACCTTCTAGAAGTTCTGATTTTAAAAAACGGGGCGAACTAAGCTTTTTTTATTTCCGGAAGCATGCGCAAACTATAGAAAGTCGTTATTACGTAAAATGTGCATAGTTTACGCATGCGCAAACTACGCAAAGTCGTTATGACATAGAATGTGCATACTTTGTTGATTCCATTTATGAAATAAATCACATTTTCTAAAAGCTCGTGTTTTTTAAGAAATCATGTAAAACTTCTAGAAGTTGTGAATTTAAAAAAAGGGGGGAAGTAAGCTTTTCTTATTTCCAGACGCATGCGCAAAGTATAGAAAGTCGTTATTACGTACAATGAGCATAGTTTGCGCATGCGCAAACTATCGAAATTCGTTATGACATAGAATGTGCATACTCTGTTGATTCCATTTACGAAATAAATCACATTTTCTAAAAACTCGTGTTTTTTAAGAAATCATGTAAACCTTCTAGAAGTTGTGATTTTAAAAAATGGGGGGAAGTAAGCTTTTTTTATTTCCGGAAGCATGCGCAAACTATAGAAAATCGTTATTACGTAGAATGTGACTAGTTTGCGCATGCGCAGACTACAGAAAGTCATTATGACATAGAATGTGGATACTTTGTTGATTTCATTTATGAAATAAATCACATTTTCTAAAAACTCATGTTCTTTAAGAAATCATGTAAATCTTCTAGAAGCTGTGAATTTAAAAAAATGGGGGAAGTAAGGTTTTCTTATTTCCGGACGCATGCGCAAAGTATAGAAAGTCGTTATTACATAGAATGTGCATAGTTTGCGCATGCACAAACTATCGAAAGTCGTTATGACATAGAATGTGCATAGGTTGTTGATTCCATTTACGAAATAAATCATATTTTGTAAAAACTCATGTTTTTTAAGAAATCATGTAAACCTTCTAGAAGTTGTGATTTTAAAAAATGGGAGGAAGTAAGCTTTTCTTATTTCCGGAAGCATGCGCAAACTATAGAAAGTCGTTATTACGTAGAATGTGCATAGTTTGCGCATGCACAAACTAGAAAAAGTCGTTATGACATAGAATGTGCATACTTTGTTGATTCCATTTATGAAATAAATCGCATTTTCTAAAAACTCGTGTTTTTAAGAAATCATGTAAACCTTCTAGAAGTTGTGATTATAAAAAACGTGGGGAAGTAAGCTTTTCTTATTTCCGGAAGCATGAGCAAACTATAGAAAGTCGTTATTACGTAGAATGTGTATAGTTTGCACATGCGCAAACTACAAAAAGTCATTATGACATAGAATGTGCAACTATGTTGATTCCATTTATAAAATAAATCACATTTTCTAAAAACTCGTGTTTTTTAAGAAATCATGTAAACCTTCTAGAAGTTGTGATTTTAAAAAACGGGGGGAAGTAAGATTTTCTTATTTCCGGACGCATGCGCAAACTATAAAAAGTCGTTATTACGTAGAATGTGCATAGTTTGCGCATGCGCAGACTACAGACAGTTGTTATGTCATAGAATGTGCATACTTTGTTGATTCCATGTATGAAATAAATCACATTTTCTAAAAACTCATGTTCTTTAAGAAATCATGTAAACCTTCTAGAAGCTGTGAACTTGAAAAAAGTGGGGTAGTAAGCTTTTCTTATTTCTGGACGCATACGCAAAGTATAGAAAGTCGTTATTACATAGAATGTGCATAGTTTGCGCATGCGCAAACTATCGAAAGTCGTTATGACATAGAATGTGCATACTTTGTTGATTCCATTTACGAAATAAATCACGTTTTCTGAAAACTCGTTTTTTTTAATAAATCATGTAAACCTTCTAGAAGTTTTGATTTTAAAAAACGGGGGGAAGTAAGCTTTTCTTATTTCCGGACGCATGCGCAAACTATAAAAAGTCGTTATTACGTAGAATGTGCATAGTTTGCACATGCGCAAACTACATAAAGTCGTTATGACATAGAATGTGCATACTTTGTTGTTTCCATTTATGAAATAAATCAAATTTTCTAAAAACTCATGTTCTTTAAGAAATCATGTAAACCTTCTAGAAGCTGTGAATTTAAAAAAAGGGGGGAAGTAATCTTTTCTTATCTCCGGACAGCATGCGCAAAGAATAGAAAGTCGTTATTATGAAGAATGTGCATAGTTGGCGCATGCACAAACTATCGAAAGTCGTTATGACATAGAATGTGAATACTTTGTTGATTCCATTTACGAAATAAATCACATTTTCTAAAAATAAGTGTTTTTTAAGAAGTCATGTAAACCTTCTAGAAGTTGTGATTTTAAAAAACGGGGGGAAGTAAGCTTTTCTTATTTCCGGACGCATGCGCAAACTATAGAAAGTTATTATTACGTAGAATGTGCGTAGATTGCGCATGCGCAAACTACAGAAAGTCGTTATGACATAGAATGTGCATACTTTGTTGATTCCATTTATGAAATAAATCACATTTTTTAAAAACTCGTGTTTTTTAAGAAATCATGTAAACCTTCTAGAAGCTATGAATTTAAAAAAAGGGGGGAAGTAAGCTTTTCTTATTTCCGGACGCATGCGCAAAGTATAGAAAGTCGTTATTACGTAGAATGTGCATAGTTTGCGCATATGCAAACTATCGAAAGTCGTTATGACATAGAATGTGCATACTTTTGTTGATTCCATTTACGAAATAAATCACATTTTCTAAAAAGTCTTTTTTTTAAGAAATCATCTAAACCTTCTAGAGGTTGTGATTTTAAAAAACGGGGGGAAGTAAGCTTTTCTTATTTCTGGAAGCATGCGCAAACTATAGAAAGTCGTTATTACGTAGAATGTGCATAGTTTGCGCATGCGCAAACTACAGAAAGTCCTTATGACATAGAATGTGCATACTTTGTTGATTGCATTTATGAAATAAATCACATTTTCAAAAAAATCGTGTTTTTTAAGAAATCATGTAAACCTTCTAGAAGTTGTCATTTAAAAAAACCGGTGGAAGTAAGCTTTTCTTATTTCCGGTCGCATGCGCAAACTATAGAAAGTCATTATTACGTAGAATGTGCGAAGATTGCGCATGCGCAAACTACAGAAAGTCGTTATGACATAGAATGTGCATACTTTGTTAATTCCATTTATGAAATAAATCACATTTTTTAAAAACTCATGTTTTTTAAGAAATCATGTAAACCTTCTAGAAGCTGTGAATTTAAAAAAAGGGGGGAAGTAAACTTTTCTTATTTCCAGATGCATGTGCAAACTATAGAAAGTCGTTATTACGTAGAATGTGCATAGTTTGCGCATGCGCAAACTACACAAATTCATTATGACATAGAATGTGCAACTTTGTTGATTCCATTTATGAAATAAATCACATTTTCTAAAAACTCGTGTTTTTTAAGAAATCATGTAAACATTCTAGAAGTTGTGATTTTAAAAAATGGGGGGAAGTAATCTTTTCTTATTTCCGAACGCATGCGCAAACTATAGAAAGTCGTTATGACGTAGAATGTGTATACTTTGTTGATTCCATTTATGAAATAAATCACATTTTCTAAAAACTCATGTTTTTGAAGAAATCATGTAAACCTTCTAGAAGTTGTGATTTTAAAAAACGGGGGGAAGTAATCTTTTCATATTTCCGGACGCATGTGCAAACTATAGAAAGTCGTTATTACATAGAATGTGCATAGTTTGTGCATGCGCAGACTGCAGAAAGTCGTTATGACATAGAATGTGCATACTTTGTTGATCCATTTATGAAATAAATCACATTTTCTAAAAACTCATGTTCTTTAAGAAATCATGTAAACCTTCTAGAAGCTGTGAATTTAAAAAAAGGGGGGAAGTAAGCTTTTCTTATTTCCGGACGCATGCGCAAAGTAAAGAAAGTCGTTATTACGTAGAATGTCCATAGTTTGCGCATGCACAAACTATCGAAAGTCATTATGACATAGAATGTGAATAGTTTGTTGATTCCATTGACGAAATAAATAACATTTTCTAAAAACTCATGTTTTTTAAGAAATCATGTAAACCTTCTAGAAGTTGTGATTTTAAAAAACGGGGGAAAGTAAGCTTTTGTTATTTCCGGAAGCATGCACAAACTATAGAAACTTGTTATTACGTAGAATGTGCATAGTTTGTGCATGCGCAAACTACAAAAAGTCGTTATGAGATAGAATGTGCATACTTTGTTGATTCCATTTACGAAATAAATCACATTTTCTAAAAACTTGTTTTTTTAAGAAATCATGTAAACATTCTAGAAGTTGTGATTTTAAAAAACGGGGGGAAGTGAGCTTTTCTTATTTCCGGACGCATGTGCAAACTATAGAAAGTCGTTATGACATAGAATGTGCATATTTTTTTGATTCCATTTATGAAATAAATCACATTTTCTTAAAACTCGTGTTTTTTAAGAAATCATGTAAACCTTCTAGAAGTTGTGATTTTAAAAAACGGGGGGAAGTAAGCTTTTCTTATTTCCGGAAGCATCCACAAAGTATAGAGAGTCGTTATTACGTAGAATGGGCATAGTTTGCGCATGCGCAAACTATCGAAAGTCGTTATGACATAGAATGTGCATACTTTGTTGATTCCATTTACGAAATAAATCACATTTCTAAAAACTCATGTTTTTTAAGAAATCATCTAAACCTTCTAGAAGTTGTGATTTTAAAAAACGGGGGAAAGTAAGCTTTTCTTATTTCCGGAAGCATGCGCAAACTATAGAAAGTCGTTATTACATAGCATGTGCATAGTTTCCTCATGCGCAAACTACAGAAAGTCGTTATGACATAAAATGTGCATACTTTGTTGATTCCATTTATAAAATAAATCACATTTACTAAAAAGTCGTGTTTTTTAAGAAATCATGTAAACCTTCTAGAAGTTGTGATTTTAAAAAACGGGGGGATGTAAGCTTTTGTTATTTCCGGAAGCATGCGCAAACTATAGAAAATCGTTATTAACGAGACTGTGAATAGTTTGCGCATGCGCAGACTACAGAAAGTCGTTATGACATAGAATGTGGATACTTTGTTGATTCCATTTATGAAATAAATCACATTTTCTAAAAACTCATGTTCTTTAAGAAATCATGTAAACCTTCTAGAAGCTGTGAATTTAAAAAAATGGGGGAAGTAAGCTTTTCTTATTTCCGGACGCATGCGCAAACTATAGAAAGTCGTTATGACGTAGAATGTGTATACGTTATTGATTCCATTTATGAAATAAATGACATTTTCTAAAAACTCGTGTTTTTTAAGAAATCATGTAAACCTTCTAGAAGTTGTGATTTTAAAAAATGGGGGGAAGTAAGCTTTTCTTATTTCCGGACGCATGTGCAAAATATAGAAAGTCGTTATTACATAGAATGTGCATAGTTTGCGCACGCGCAGACTACAGAAAGTCGTTATGACATAGAATGTGCATACTTTGTTGATCCATTTATGAAATAAATCACATTTTCTAAAAACTCATGTTCTTTAAGAAATCATGTAAACCTTCTAGAAGCTGTGAATTTAAAAAAATGGGGGAAGTAAGCTTTTCTTATTTCCGGACGCATGCGCAAAGTATAGAAAGTCGTTATTACGTAGACCGTGCATAGTTTGCGCATGTGCAAACTATCGAAAGTCGTTATGACATAGAATGTGCATAGATTGTTGATTCTATTTACGAAATAAATCACATTTTCTAAAAACTCATGTTTTTTAAGAAATCATGTAAACCTTCTAGAAGTTCTGATTTTAAAAAACGGGGGGAAGTAAGCTTTTCTTATTTTCGGAAGCATGCGCAAACTATAGAAAGTCGTTATTACGTAGAATGTGCATAGTTTGCGCATGCGCAAACTACAAAAAGTCGTTATGACATAGAATGTGCATACTTTGTTGATTCCATTTACGAAATAAATCACATTTTCTAAAAACTTGTGTTTTTTAAGAAATCATGTAAACATTCTAGAAGTTGTGATTTTAAAAAACGGGGGGAAGTGAGCTTTTCTTATTTCCAGACGCATGTGCAAACTATAGAAAGTCGTTATGACATAGAATGTGCATATTTTTTTGATTCCATTTATGAAATAAATCACATTTTCTTAAAACTCGTGTTTTTTAAGAAATCATGTAAACCTTCTAGAAGTTGTGATTTTAAAAAACGGGGGGAAGTAAGCTTTTCTTATTTCCGGACGCATCCACAAAGTATAGAGAGTCGTTATTACGTAGAATGGGCATAGTTTGCGCATGCGCAAACTATAGAAAGTCGTTATGACATAGAATGTGCATACTTTGTTGATTCCATTTACGAAATAAATCACATTTTCTAAAAACTCATGTTTTTTAAGAAATCATCTAAACCTTCTAGAAGTTGTGATTTTAAAAAACGGGGGAAAGTAAGCTTTTCTTATTTCCGGAAGCATGCGCAAACTATAGAAAGTCGTTATTACATAGCATGTGCATAGTTTCCTCATGCGCAAACTACAGAAAGTCGTTATGACATAAAATGTGCATACTTTGTTGATTCCATTTATAAAATAAATCACATTTACTAAAAAGTCATGTTTTTTAAGAAATCATGTAAACCTTCTAGAAGTTGTGATTTTAAAAAACGGGGGGATGTAAGCTTTTGTTATTTCCGGAAGCATGCGCAAACTATAGAAAATCGTTATTACAGAGACTGTGAATAGTTTGCGCATGCGCAGACTACAGAAAGTCGTTATGACATAGAATGTGGATACTTTGTTGATTCCATTTATGAAATAAATCACATTTTCTAAAAACTCATGTTCTTTAAGAAATCATGTAAACCTTCTAGAAGCTGTGAATTTAAAAAAATGGGGGAAGTAAGCTTTTCTTATTTCCGGACGCATGCGCAAAGTATTGAAAGTCGTTATTACGTAGAATGTGCATAGTTTGCGCATGCGCAAACTATCGAAAGTCGTTATGACATAGAATGTGCATACTTTGTTGATTCCATTTACGAAATAAATCACATTTTCTAAAAACTCATGTTTTTTAAGAAATCATCTAAACCATCTAGAAGTTGTGATTTTAAAAAACGGGGGGAAGTAAGCTTTTCTTCTTTCCGGAAGCATGCGCAAACTATAGAAAGTCGTTATTACGTAGAATGTGCATAGTTTGCGCATGCGCAAACAACAGAAAGTCCTTATGACATAGAATGTGCATACTTTGTTGATTCCATTTATGAAATAAATCACATTTTCAAAAAACTTGTGTTTTTTAACAAATCATGTAAACCTTCTACAAGTTCTGATTTTAAAAAACGGGGGTAAGTAACTTTTTCTTATTTCCGGACGCATGCGCAAACTATAGAAAGTCGTTATGACGTATAATGTGCATACTTTGTTGATTCCATTTATGAAATAAATCACATTTTCTAAAAACTCGTGTTTTCTAAGAAATCATGTAAACCTTCTAGAAGTTGTGATTTTAAAAAACGGGGGGAAATAAGCTTTTCTTATTTCCGGACGCATGCGCAAACTATAGAAAGTCGTTATTACGTAGAATGTGCATAGTTTGCGCATACGCAGACTACAGAAAGTCGTTATGACATAGAATGTGCATACTTTGTTGATTCCATTTAGAAAATAGATCACATTTTTTAGAAACTCGTGTTTTCTAAGAAATCATGTAAACCTTCTAGAAGTTGCGATTTTAAAAAACGGGGGGAAGTAAGCTTTTCTTATTTCCGGACGCATGCCCAAAGTATAGAAAGTCGTTATTACGTAGAATGTGCATAGTTTCCGCATGCGCAAACTATCGAAAGTCGTTATGACATAGAATGTGCATACTTTGTTGATTCCATTTACGAAATAAATCACATTTTCTAAAAACTCGTGTTTTTTAAGAAATTATGTAAACCTTCTAGAAGTTGTGATTTTAAAAAACGGGGGGAAGTAATCTTTTCTTATTTCCGGATGCATGCGCAAACTATAGAAAGTCGTTATTATGTAGAATGTGCATAGTTTGCGCATGCGCAAACTACAGAAAGTCGTTATGACATAGAATGTGCATACTTTGGTAATTCCATTTAGGAAATAAATCACATTTTTTAAAAACTCGTGTTTTCTAAGAAATCATGTAAACCTTCTAGAAGTTGTGATTTTAAAAAACGGGGGGAAGTAAGCTTTTCTTATTTCCAGACGCATGCGCAGATTTTAGAAAGTCGTTATTACATAGAATGTGCATAGTCTGCGCATGCGCAGACTACAAAAAGTTGTTATGACATAGAATGTGCATACTTTGTTGATTCCATTTATGAAATAAATCACATTTTCTAAAAACTCATGTTCTTTAAGAAATCATGTAAACCTTCTAGGACCTGTGAATTTAAAAAAAGTGGGAAGTAAGCTTTTCTTATTTCCGGACGCATGCGCAAAGCATTGAAAGTCGTTATTATGTAGAATGTGCATAGTTTGCGCATGCACAAACTATCGAAAGTTGTTATGACATAGAATGTGCATACTTTGTTGATTCCATTTACGAAATAAATCACATTTTCTAAAAACTCGTTTTTTTTAAGAAATCATCTAAACCTTCTAGAAGTTGTGATTTGAAAAAACGAGGGGAAGTAAGCTTTTCTTATTTCCGGAAGCATGCGCAAACTATAGAAAGTCGTTATGACGTAGAATGTGCATACTTTGTTAATTCCATTTATGAAATAAATCACATTTTCTAAAAACTCGTGTTTTTTAAGAAATCATGTAAACCTTTTAGAAGTTGTGATTTTAAAAAACGGGGGGAAGTAAGCTTTTTTTATTTCCGGAAGCATGCGCAAACTATAGAAAGTCGTTATTACGCAGAATGTGCATAGTTTGCGCATGCGCAAACTACAGAAAGTCATTATGACATAGAATGTGCATACTTTGTTGATTCCATTTATGAAATAAATCACATTTTCTAAAAACTCATGTTTTTTAAGAAATCATGTAAACCTTCTAGAAGTTGTGATTTTAAAAAACGGGGGGAAGTAAGCTTTTCTTATTTCCGGACGCATGCGCAAACTATAGAAAGTCGTTATGGCGTAGAATGTGCATACTGTTTTGATTCCATTTATGAAATAAATCACATTTTCTAAAAACTCGTGTTTTTTAAGAAATCATGTAAACCTTCTAGAAGTTGTGATTTTAAAAAACGGGAGGAGTAAGCTTTTCTTATTTCTGGACGCATGTGCAAACTATAGAAAGTCGTTATTACATAGAATGTGCATAGTTTGCGCATACGCAGACCACAGAAAGTCGTTATGACATAGAATGTGCATACTTTGTTGATTCAATTTAGCAAATAGATCACATTTTTTAAAAACTCGTGTTTTCTAAGAAATCATGTAAACCTTCTAGAAGTTGTGATTTTAAAAAACGGGGGGAAGTAAGCTTTTCTTATTTCCGGACGCATGCACAAAGTATAGAAAGTCGTTATTACGTAGAATGTGCATAGTTTGCGCATGCGCAAACTATCGAAAGTCGTTATGACATAGAATGTGCATAGTTTGTTGATTCCATTTACGAAATAAATCATATTTTCTAAAAACTCATGTTTTTTAAGAAATCATGTAAACCTTCTAGAAGTTGTGATTTTAAAAAACGGGGGGAAGTAAGCTTTTCTTATTTCCAGAAGCATGCGCAAACTATAGAAAGTCGTTATTACGTAGAATGTGCATAGTTTGCGCAGACTATAGAAAATCGTTATTACGTAGAACGTGCATAGTTTGCGCATGTGCAAACTACGAAAAGTCGTTATGACATAGAATGTGCATACTTTGTTGATTCCATTTATGAAATAAATCACATTTTCTAAAAACTCGTGTTTTTTAAGAGTTCATGTAAACATTCTAGAATTTGTGATTTTAAAAAACGGGGGGAAGTAAGCTTTTCTTATTTCCGGACGCATGCGCAAACTATAGAAAGTCGTTATGATGTAGAATGTGCATACTTTGTTAATTCCATTTATGAAATAAATCACATTTTCTAGAAAATCATGTTTTTTAAGAAATCATGTAAACCTTCTAGAAGTTGTGATTTTAAAAAACGGGGGAAAGTAAGCTTTTCTTATTTCCGGAAGCATGCACAAACTATAGAAAGTCGTTATTACGTAGAATGTGCATAGTTTGCGCATGCGCAAACTAAAGAAAGTCGTTATGACATAGAATGTGCATACTTTGTTGATTTGATTTACGAAATAAATCACATTTCCTAAAAACTCGTGTTTTTTAAGAAATCATGTAAACCTTCTAGAAGTAGTGATTTTAAATAACGGGGGGAAGTAAGCTTTTCTTATTTCCGGAGCATGCGCAAACTATAGAAAATCGTTATTACGTAGAATGTGAATAGTTTGCGCATGCGCAGACTACAGAATTTCGTTATGACATAGAATGTGCATACTTTGTTGATTCCATTTATGAAATAAATCACATTTTCTAAAAACTCATGTTCTTTAAGAAATCGTGTAAACCTTGTAGAAGCTGTGAATTTAAAAAAATGGGGGAAGAAAGCTTTTGTTATTTCCGGACGCATGCGCAAAGTACAGAAAGTCGTTATTACGTAGAATGTGCATAGCTTGCGCATGCGCAAACTATCGAAAGCCGTTGTGACATAGAATGTGCATAGTTTGTTGATTCCATTTACGAAATAAATCATATTTTCTAAAAACTTATGTTTTTTAAGAAATCATGTAAACCTTCTAGAAGTTGTGATTTTAAAAAACGGGGGGAAGTAAGCTTTTCTTATTTCTGGAAGCATGCGCAAACTATAGAAAGTCGTTATTACGTAGAATGTGCATAGTTTGAGCATGCACAAACTAAAAAAGTCGTTATGACATAGAATGTGCATACTTTGTTGATTCCATTTATGAAATAAATCACATTTTCTAAAAACTCGTGTTTTTAAGACATCTTGTAAACCTTCTAGAAGTTGTGATTTTAAAAAACGGGGGGAAGTAAGCTTTTCTTATTTCCGGATGCATGCAGAAACTATAGAAAGTCCTTATTACGTAGAATGTGCATAGTTTGCGCATGCGCAAACTACAAAAGGTCATTATGACATAGAATGTGCAACTTTGTTGATTCCATTTATGAAATAAATCAAATTTTCTAAAAACTCTTGTTTTTTAAGAAATCATGTAAACATTCTAGAAGTTGTGATTTTAAAAAATGGGGGGAAGTAAGCTTTTCTTCTTTCTGGACGCATGCGCAAACTATAGAAACTCGTTATGACGTAGAATGTGCATACTTTGTTGATTCCATTTATGAAATAAATCACATTTTTTAAAAACTCGTTTTTTCTAAGAAATCATGTAAACCTTCTAGAAGTTGTGATTTTAAAAAAAGGGGGGAAGTAAGCTTTTCTTATTTCTGGACACATGTGCAAACTATAGAAAGTCGTTATTACGTAGAATGTGCATAGTTTGCGCATGCGCAGACTACAGAAAGTCGTTATGACATAGAATGTGCATACTTTGTTGATTCCATTTATGAAATAAATCACATTTTCTAAACACTCATGTTCATTAAGAAATCATGTAAACCTTCTAGAAGCTGTGAATTTAAAAAAAGGGGGGAAGTAAGCTTTTCTTATATCCGGACGCATGCGGAAAGTATAGAAAGTCGTTATTACGTAGAATGTGCATAGTTTGCCCATGCGCAAACTATCGAAAGTCGTTATGACATAGGATGTGCATACTTTGTTGATTCCATTTACGAAATAAATCACATTTTCTAAAAACTCATGTTTTTTAAGAACTCATGTAAACCTTCTAGAATTTGTGATTTTAAAAAACGGGGGGAAGTAAGCTTTTCTTATTTCCGGACGCATGCGCAAACTATAGAAAGTCGTCATTACATAGAATGTGCATAGTTTGCGCATGCAGAAACTACAGAAAGTCGTTATGACATAAAATGTGCATACTTTGTTGATTCCATTTATGAAATAAATCACATTTTCTAAAAACTCGTGTTTTTTAAGAAATCATGTAAACCTTCTAGAAGTTGTGATTTTAAAAAACGGGGGGAAGTAAGCTTTTCTTATTTCCGGATGCATGCGGAAACTATAGAAAGTCGTCATTACTTAGAATGTGCATAGTTTGCGCATGCACAAACTACAGAAAGTCGTTATGACATAGAATGTGCAACTTTGTTAATTCCATTTATGAAATAAATCACATTTTCTAAAAACTCGTGTTTTTTAAGAAATCATGTAAACATTCTAGAAGTTGTGATTTTAAAAAATGGGGGAAAGTAAGCTTTTCTTATCTCTGGACGCATGCGCAAACTATAGAAACTCGTTATGACGTAGAATGTGCATACTTTGTTGATTCCATTTATGAAATAAATCACATTTTCTAAAAACTCGTGTTTTTTAAGAAATCATGTAAACCTTCTAGAAGTTGTGATTTTAAAAAACGGGGGTAAGTAAGGTTTTCTTATTTCCGGACGCATGCGCAAACTATAGAAAGTCGTTATTACATAGAATGTGCATAGTTTGCGCATGCACAGACTACAGAAAGTCGTTATGACATATAATGTGCATACTTTGTTGATTCCATTTATGAAATAAATCACATTTTTTAAAAACTCGTGTTTTCTAAGAAATCATGTAAACCTTCTAGAATTTGTGATTTTAAAAAACGGGGGGAAGTAAGCTTTTCTTATTTCCGGACGCATGCGCAAACTATAGAAAGTCGTCATTACATAGAATGTGCATAGTTTGCGCATGCACAAACTACAGAAAGTCGTTATGACATAGAATGTGCATACTTTGTTGATTCCATTTATGAAATAAATCACATTTTCTAAAAACTCGTGTTTTTTAAGAAATCATGTAAACCTTCTAGAAGCTGTGAATTTAAAAAAAGGGGGGAAGTAAGCTTTTCTTATTTCCGGACGCATGCGCAAAGTATAGAAAGTCGTTATTACGTACAATGTGCATAGTTTGCGCATGCGCAAACTATCGAAAGTCGTTATGACATAGAATGTGCATACTTTGTTGATTCCATTTACAAATTAAATCACATTTTCTAAAAGCTCGTGTTTCTAAAGAAATCATGTAAACCTTCTAGAAGTTGTGAATTTAAAAAACGGGGGGAAGCAAGCTTTTCTTATTTCTGGACGCATGCTCAAACTATAGAAAGTCGTTATTACGTAGGATGTGCATAGCTTGTGCATGCACAAACTACAGAAAGTCATTATTACATAGAATGTGCATACTTTGTTGATTCCATTTATGAAATAAATCACATTTTCTAAAAACTCGTGTTTTTTAAGAAATCATGTAAACCTTCTAGAAGTTGTGATTTTAAAAAACGGGGGGAAGTAAGCTTTTCTTATTTACGGAAGCATGCGCAAACTATAGAAAGTCGTCATTACATAGAATGTGCATAGTTTGCGCATGCACAAACTACAGAAAGACGTTATGACATAGAATGTGCATACTTTGTTGATTCCATTTATGAAATAAATCACATTTTCTAAAAATTCGTGTTTTTTAAGAAATCATGTAAACCTTCTAGAAGCTGTGAATTTAAAAAAAGGGGGGAAGTAAGCTTTTCTTATTTCCGGACGCATGCGCAAACTATAGAAAGTCGTTATTACGTACAATGTGCATAGTTTGCGCATGCGCAAACTATCGAAAGTCGTTATGACATAGAATGTGCATACTTTGTTGATTCCATTTACAAAATAAATCACATTTTCTAAAAGCTCGTGTTTTTTAAGAAATCATGTAAACCTTCTAGAAGTTGTGAATTTAAAAAACAGGGGGAAGCAAGCTTTTCTTATTTCTGGACGCATGCTCAAACTATAGAAGGTCGTTATTACGTAGGATGTGCATAGTCTACGCATACGCAGACTACAGAAAGTCGTTATGACATAGAATGTGCAAACTTTGTTGATTCCATTTAGCAAATAGATCACATTTTTTAAAAACTCGTGTTTTCTAAGAAATCATGTAAACCTTCTAGAAGTTGTGATTGTAAAAAACGGGGGGAAGTAAGCTTTTCTTATTTCCAGACGCATGCGCAAACTATAGAAAATCGTTATTACGTAGAATGTGCATAGTTTGCGCATGCGCAGACTATAGAAAGTCGTAATGACATAGAATGTGCATACTTTATTGTTTCCATTTATGAAATAAATCACATTTTCTAAAAACTCGTGTTTTTTAAGAAATCATGTAAACATTCTAGAAGTTGTGATTTTAAAAAATGGGGGGAAGTAAGCTTTTCTTATTTCTGGACGCATGCGCAAACTATAGAAAGTCGTTATGACGTAGAATGTGCATACTTTGTTGATTCCATTTATGAAATAAATCACATTTTCTAAAAACTCGTGTTTTTTAAGAAATCATGTAAACCTTCTAGAAGTTTTGATTTTAAAAAACGGGGGGAAGTAAGCTTTTCTTATTTCCGAACGCATGCGCAAACTATAGAAAGTCGTTATTACGTAGAATGTGCATAGTTTGCGCATGCGCAGACTACAGAAAGTCGTTATGACATACAATGTGCATACTTTGTTGATTCCATTTATGAAATAAATCACATTTTTTAAAAACTCGCGTTTTCTAAGAAATCATGTAAACCTTCTAGAAGTTGTGATTTTAAAAAACGGGGGGAAGTGAACATTTCTTATTTCCGGACACATACGCAAACTATAGAAATTCGTTATTACGTAGAATGTGCATAGTTTGTGCATGCGCAGACTACAGAAAGTCGTTATGAAATAGAATGTGCATACTTTGTTGATTCCATTTATGGAATAAATCACATTTTCTAAAAACTCATGTTCTTTAAGAAATCATGTAAACCTTCTAGAAGCTGTGAATTTAAAAAAAGGGGGGAAGTAAGCTTTTCTTATTTCCGAACGCATGCGCAAAGTATAGAAAGTCGTTATTACGTAGAATGTGCATAGTTTGCGCATGCGCAAAGTATCGAAAGTCATTATGACATAGAATGTGAATAGTTTGTTGATTCCATTTACGAAATAAATCACATTTTCTAAAAACTCATGTTTTGTAAGAAATCATGTAAACCTTCTAGAAGTTGTGATTTTAAAAAACGGGGGGAAGTAAGCTTTTCTTATTTCCGGACGCATGCGCAAAGTATAGAAAGTCGTTATTACGTAGAATGTGCATAGTTTCCGCATGCGCAAACTACAAAAAGTCGTTATGACATAGAATGTGCATACTTTGTTGATTCCATTTACGAAATAAATCATATTTTCTAAAAACTCGTGTTTTTTAAGAAATCATGTAAACATTCTAGAAGTTGTGATTTTAAAAAACGGGGGGAAGTAAGCTTTTCTTATTTCCAGACGCATGCGGAAACTATAGAAAATCGTTATCACGTAGAATGTGCATAATTTGTTGATTCCATTTATGAAATAAATCACATTTTCTTAAAACTCGTGTTTTTTAAGAAATCATGTAAACCTTCTGGAAGCTGTGAATTTAAAAAAAGGGGGGAAGTAAGCTTTTCTTATTTCCGGACGCATGCGCAAAGTATAGAAAGTCGTTATTACGTACAATGAGCAAAGTTTGCGCATGCGCAAACTATCGAAAGTCGTTATGACATAGAATGTGTATACTTTGTTGATTCCATTTACGAAATAAATCACATTTTCAAAAAACTCGTGTTTTTTAAGAAATCATGTAAACCTTCTAGAAGTTGTGATTTAAAAAAACGGGGGGAAGTAAGCTTTTCTTATTTCCGGACGCATGCGCAAATTTTAGAAAGTCGTTATTACATAGGATGTGCATAGTTTGCGCATGCGGAGACTACAGAAAGTCGTTATGACATAGAATGTGCATACTTTGTTGATTCCATTTATGAAATAAATCACATTTTCTAAAAACTCATGTTCTTTAAGAAATCATGAAAACCTTCTAGGACCTGTGAATTTAAAAAAAGGGGGAAGTAAGCTTTTCTGATTTTCGGACGCATGCGCAAAGTATTGAAAGTCGTTATTACGTATAATGTGCATAGTTTGCGCATGCGCAAACTATCGAAAGTCGTTATGACATAGAATGTGCATACTTTGTTGATTCCATTTACGAAATAAATCACATTTTCTAAAAACTCGTTTTTTTTAAGAAATCATCTAAACCTTCTAGAAGTTGTGATTTTAAAAAACGGGGGGAAGTAAGCTTTTCTTCTTTCCGGAAGCATGCACAAACTATAGAAAGTCGTTATTACGTAGAATGTGCATAGTTTGCGCATGCGCAAACAACAGAAAGTCATTATGACATAGAATGTGCATACTTTGTTGATTGCATTTATGAAATAAATCACATTTTCAAAAAACTTGTGTTTTTTAACAAATCATGTAAACCTTCTACAAGTTCTGATTTTAAAAAATGGGGGTAAGTAACCTTTTCTTATTTCCGGACGCATGCGCAAACTATAGAAAGTCGTTATGACGTAGAATGTGCATACTTTGTTGATTCCATTTATGAAATAAATCACATTTTCTAAAAACTCGTGTTTTCTAAGAAATCATGTAAACCTTCTAGAAGTTGTGATTTTAAAAAACGGGGGGAAATAAGCTTTTCTTATTTCCGGACGCATGCGCAAACTATAGAAAGTCATTTTTACATAGAATGTGCATAGTTTGCACATTCGCAGACTACAGAAAGTCATTATGACATAGAATGTGCATAGTTTGTTGATTCCATTTATGAAATAAATCACATTTTCTAAAAACTCGTGTTTTTTAAGAAATCATGTAAACCTTCTAGAAGTTGTGTTTTTAAAAAACGGGGGGAAGTAAGCTTTTCTTATTTCCAGATGCATGTGCAAACTATAGAAAGTCGTTATTACGTAGAATGTGCATAGTTTGCGCATACGCAGACTACAGAAAGTCGTTATGACATAGAATGTGCATACTTTGTTGATTCCATTTAGCAAATAGATCACATTTTTTAGAAACTCGTGTTTTCTAAGAAATCATGTAAACCTTCTAGAAGTTGTGATTTTAAAAAACGGGGGGAAGTAAGCTTTTCTTATTTCCGGACGCATGGCCAAAGTATAGAAAGTCGTTATTACGTAGAATGTGCATAGTTTCCACGTGCGCAAACTATCGAAAGTCGTTATGACATAGAATGTGCATACTTTGTTGATTCCATTTACGAAATAAATCACATTTTCTAAAAACTCGTGTTTTTTAAGAAATCATGTAAACCTTCTAGAAGTTGTGATTTTAAAAAACGGGGGGAAGTAATCTTTTCTTATTTCCGGATGCATGCGCAAACTATAGAAAGTCGTTATTACGTAGAATGTGCATAGTTTGCGCATGCGCAAACTACAGAAAGTCGTTATGACATAGAATGTGCATACTTTGGTGATTCCATTTAGGAAATAAATCACATTTTTTAAAAACTCGTGTTTTCTAAGAAATCATGTAAACCTTCTAGAAGTTGTGATTTTAAAAAACGGGGGGAAGTAAGCTTTTCTTATTTCCAGACGCATGCGCAGATTTTAGAAAGTCGTTATTACATAGAATGTGCATAATCTGCGCATGCGCAGACTACAGAATGTTGTTATGACATAGAATGTGCATACTTTGTTGATTCCATTTATGAAATAAATCACATTTTCTAAAAACTCATGTTCTTTAAGAAATCATGTAAACCTTCTAGGACCTGTGAATTTAAAAAAAGGGGGAAGTAAGCTTTTCTTATTTCCGGATGCATGCGCAAAGTATTGAAAGTCGTTATTATGTAGAATGTGCATAGTTTGCGCATGCACAAACTATCGAAAGTCGTTATGACATAGAATGTGCATACTTTGTTGATTCCATTTACGAAATAAATCACATTTTCTAAAAACTCGTGTTTTTTAAGAAATCATCTAAACCTTCTAAAAGTTGTGATTTTAAAAAACGAGGGGAAGTAAGCTTTTCTTATTTCCGGAAGCATGCGCAAACTATAGAAAGTCGTTATGACGTAGAATGTTCATACTTTGTTAATTCCATTTATGAAATAAATCACATTTTCTAAAAACTCGTGTTTTTTAAGAAATCATATAAACCTTTTAGAAGTTGTGATTTTAAAAAACGGGGGGAAGTAAGCTTTTTTTATTTCCGGAAGCATGCGCAAACTATAGAAAGTCGTTATTACGCAGAATGTGCATAGTTTGCGCATGCGCAAACTACAGAAAGTCATTATGACATAGAATGTGCATACTTTGTTGATTCCATTTATGAAATAAATCACATTTTCTAAAAACTCGTGTTTTTTAAGAAATCATGTAAACCTTCTAGAAGTTGTGATTTTAAAAAACGGGGGGAAGTAAGCTTTTCTTATTTCCGGACGCATGCGCAAACTATAGAAAGTCGTTATGACGTAGAATGTGCATACTTTTTTTATTCCATTTATGAAATAAATCACATTTTCTAAAAACTCCTGTTTTTTAAGAAATCATGTAAACCTTCTAGAAGTTGTGATTTTAAAAAACGGGGGGAAGTAAGCTTTTCTTATTTCTAGACGCATGTGCAAACTATAGAAAGTCGTTATTACGTAGAATGTGCATAGTTTGCGCATACGCAGACTACAGAAAGTCGTTATGACATAGAATGTGCATACTTTGTTGATTCCATTTAGCAAATAGATCACATTTTTTAAAAACTCGTGTTTTCTAAGAAATCATGTAAACCTTCTAGAAGTTGTGATTTTAAAAAACAGGGCGAAGTAAGCTTTTCTTATTTCCGGACGCATGTGCAAAGTATAGAAAGTCGTTATTACGTAGAATGTGCATAGTTTGCGCATGCGCAAACTATCGAAAGTCGTTATGACATAGAATGTGCATAGTTTGTTGATTCCATTTACGAAATAAATCATATTTTCTAAAAACTCATGTTTTTTAAGAAATCATGTAAACCTTCTAGAAGTTGTGATTTTAAAAAACGGGGGGAAGTAAGCTTTTCTTATTTCCAGAAGCATGCGCAAACTATAGAAAGTCGTTATTACGTAGAATGTGCATAGTTTGCGCAAGCACAAACTAGAAAAAGTCGTTATGACATTGAATGTGCATACTTTGTTGATTCCATTTATGAAATAAATCACATTTTCTAAAAACTCATGTTTTTAAGAAATCGTGTAAACCTTCTAGAAGTTGTGATTTTAAAAAACGGGGGGAAGTAAGCTTTTCTTATTTCCGAACGCATGCGCAAACTATAGAAAGTCGTTATTACGTAGAATGTGCATAGTTTGCGAATGCGCAGACTACAGAAAGTCATTATGACATATAATGTGCATACTTTCTTGATTCCATTTATGAAATAAATCACATTTTTTAAAAACTCATGTTTTCTAAGAAATCATGTAAACCTTCTAGAAGTTGTGATTTTAAAAAACGGGGGGAAGTAAGCTTTTCTTATTTCCGGACACATGCGCAAACTATAGAAAGTTGTTATTGCGTAGAATGTGCATAGTCTGCGCATGCGCAGACTACAGAAAGTCCTTATGACATAGAATGTGCATACTTTGTTGATTCCATTTATGAAATAAATCACATTTTCTAAAAACTCATGTTCTTTAAGAAATTATGTAAACCTTCTAGAAGCTGTGAATTTAAAAAAAGGGGGGAAGTAAGCTTTTCTTATATCCGGACGCGCAAAGTATAGAAATTCGTTATTACGTAGAATGTGCATAGTTTGGGCATGCGCAAACTATCGAAAGTCATTATGACATAGAATGTGAATAGTTTGTTGATTCCATTTACGAAATAAATCACATTTTCTAAAAACTTATGTTTTTTAAGAAATCATGTAAACCTTCTAGAAGTTGTGATTTTAAAAAACGGGGGAAAGTAAGCTTTTCTTATTTCTGGAAGCATGCACAAACTATAGAAAGTCGTTATTACGTAGAATGTGCATAGTTTGCGCATGCGCAAACTACAAAAAGTCGTTATGACATAGAATGTGCATACTTTGTTGATTCCATTTACGAAATAAATCACATTTTCTAAAAACTCGTGTTTTTTAAGAAATCATGTAAACCTTCTAGAAGTTGTGATTTTAAAAAACGGGGGGAAGTAATCTTTTCTTATTTCCGGATGCATGCGCAAACTATAGAAAGTCGTTATTACGTAGAATGTGCATAGTTTGCGCATGCGCAAACTACAGAAAGTCGTTATGACATAGAATGTGCATACTTTGGTGATTCCATTTAGGAAATAAATCACATTTTTTAAAAACTCGTGTTTTCTAAGAAATCATGTAAACCTTCTAGAAGTTGTGATTTTAAAAAACGGGGGGAAGTAAGCTTTTCTTGTTTCTGGACACATGCGCAAAGTATAGAAAGTCGTTATTACGTAGAATGTGCATGGTATGCACATCCGCAGACTACAGAAAGTCGTTATGACGTAGAATGTGCATACTTTGTTGATTCCATTTATGAAATAAATCACATTTTCTAAAAACTCATGTTCTTTAAGAAATCATGTAAACCTTCTAGAAGCTGTGAATTTAAAAAAAGGGGGGAAGTAAGCTTTTCTTATATCCGGACGCATGCGCAAAGTATAGAAAGTCGTTATTACGTAGAATGTGCATAGTTTGCCCATGCGCAAACTATCGAAAGTCGTTATGACATAGGATGTGCATACTTTGTTGATTCCATTTACGAAATAAATCACATTTTCTAAAAACTCATGTTTTTTAAGAACTCACGTAAACCTTATAGAATTTGTGATTTTAAAAAACGGGGGGAAGTAAGCTTTTCTTATTTCCGGAGGCATGCGCAAACTATAGAAAGTTGTCATTACATAGAATGTGCATAGTTTGCGCATGCACAAACTACAGAAAGTCGTTATGACATAGAATGTGCATACTTTGTTGATTCCATTTATGAAATAAATCACATTTTCTAAAAACTCGTGTTTTTTAAGAAATCATGTAAACCTTCTAGAAGTTGTGATTTTAAAAAACGGGGGGAAGTAAGCTTTTCTTATTTCCGGAAGCATGCGCAAACTATAGAAAGTCGTCATTACATAGAATGTGCATAGTTTGCGAATGCACAAACTACAGAAAGTCGTTATGACATAGAATGTGCATACTTTGTTGATTCCATTTATGAAATAAATCACATTTTCTAAAAATTCGTGTTTTTTAAGAAATCATGTAAACTTTCTAGAAGTTGTGAATTTAAAAAAAGGGGGGAAGTAAGCTTTTCTTATTTCCGGACGCATGCGCAAAGTATAGAAAGTCGTTATTACGTACAATGTGCATAGTTTGCGCATGCGCAAACTATCGAAAGTCGTTATGACATAGAATGTGCATACTTTGTTGATTCCATTTACAAAATAAATCACATTTTCTAAAAGCTCGTGTTTTTTAAGAAATCATGTAAACCTTCTAGAAGTTGTGAATTTAAAAAACGGGGGGAAGCAAGCTTTTCTTATTTCTGGACGCATGCTCAAACTATAGAAAGTCGTTATTACGTAGGATGTGCATAGTCTGCGCATACGCAGACTACAGAAAGTCGTTATGACATAGAATGTGCAAACTTTGTTGATTCCATTTAGCAAATAGATCACATTTTTTAAAAACTCGTGTTTTCTAAGAAATCATTTAAACCTTCTAGAAGTTGTGAATGTAAAAAACGGGGGGAAGTAAGCTTTTCTTATTTCCGGACGCAGGCGCAAACTATAGAAAATCGTTATTACGTAGAATGTGCATAGTTTGCGAATGGGCAGACTACAAAAAGTCGTTATGACATAGAATGTGCATACTTTGTTGATTCCATTTATGAAATAAATCACATTTTCTAAAAACTCATGTTCTTTAAGAAATCATGTAAACCTTCTAGAAGCCGTGAATTTAAAAAAATGGGGGAATTAAGCTTTTCTTATTTCCGGATACATGCGCAAAGTATAGAAAGTCGTTATTACGTAGAATGTGCATAGTTTGCGCATGCACAAACTATCAAAATTCGTTATGATATAGAATGTGCATAGTTTGTTGATTCCATTTACGAAATAAATCATATTTTCTAAAAACTCATGTTTTTTAAGAAATCATGTAAACCTTCTAGAAGTTGTGATTTAAAAAACGAGGGGAAGTAAGCTTTTCTTATTTCCGGAAGCATGCGCAAACTATAGAAAGTCGTTATTACATAGAATGTGCATAGTTCGCGCATGCACAAACTAGAAAAAGTCCTTATGACATTGAATGTGCATACTTTGTTGATTCCATTTATGAAATAAATCACATTTTCTAAAAACTCATGTTTTTAAGAAATCATGTAAACCTTCTAGATGTTGTGATTTTAAAAAACAGGGGGAAGTAAGCTTTTCTTATTTCCGGATGCATGCGCAAACTATAGAAAGTCCTTATTACGTAGAATGCGCATAGTTTGCAGATGCGCAAACTACAAAAAGTCATTATGACATAGAATGTGCAACTTTGTTGATTACATTTATGAAATAAATCACATTTTCTAAAAACTCGTGTTTTTTAAGAAATCATGTAAACATTCTAGAGGTTGTGATTTTAAAAAATGGGGGGAAGTAAGCTTTTCTTATTTCTGGACGCATGCGCAAGCTATAGAAAGTCGTTATGACGTAGAATGTGCATACTTTGTTGATTCCATTTATGAAATAAATCACATTTTCTAAAAACTCGTGTTTTTTAAGAAATCATGTAAACCTTCTAGAAGTTGTGATTTTAAAAAACGGGGGGAAGTAAGCTTTTCTTATTTCCGGACGCATGCGCAAACTATAGAAAGTTGTTATTACATAGAATGTGCATAGTTTGCGCATGCGCAGACTACAGAAAGTCATTATGACATATAATGTGCATACTTTGTTGATTCCATTTATGAAATAAATCACATTTTTTAAAAACTCGCGTTTTCTAAGAAATCATGTAAACCTTCCAGAAGTTGTGATCTTAAAAAACGGGGGGAAGTGCACATTTCTTATATCCGGACACATGCGCAAAGTATAGAAATTTGTTATTACGTAGAATGTGCATAGTTTGCGCATGCGCAGACTACAGAAACTCGTTATGACATAGAATGTGCATACTTTGTTGATTCCATTTATGGAATAAATCACATTTTCTAAAAACTCATGTTCTTTAAGAAATCATGTAAACCTTCTAGAAGCTGTGAATTTAAAAAAAGGGGGGAAGTAAGCTTTTCTTATTTCCGAACGCATGCGCAAAGTATAGAAAGTCGTTATTACGTAGAATTTGCATATTTTGCGCATGCGCAAAGTATCGAAAGTCATTATGACATAGAATGTGAATAGTTTGTTGATTCCATTTACGAAATAAATCACATTTTCTAAAAACTCATGTTTTGTAAGAAATCATGTAAACCTTCTAGAAGTTGTGATTTTAAAAAACGGGGGGAAGTAAGCTTTTCTTGTTTCCGGACGCATGCGCAAAGTATAGAAATTCGTTATTACGTAGAATGTGCATAGTTTCCGCGTGCGCAAACTACAAAAATTCGTTATGACATAGAATGTGCATACTTTGTTGATTTCATTTACGAAATAAATCACATTTTCTAAAAACTCGTGTTTTTTAAGAAATCATGTAAACATTCTAGAAGTTGTGATTTTAAAAAACGGGGGGAAGCAAGCTTTTCTTATTTCCAGACGCATGCGCAAACTATAGAAAATCGTTATGACGTAGAATGTGCATAATTTGTTGATTCCATTTATGAAATAAATCACATTTTCTAAAAACTCATGTTCTTTAAGAAATCATGTAAACCTTCTAGGACCTGTGAATTTAAAAAAAGGGGGAAGTAAGCTTTTCTTATTTCCGGACGCATGCGCAAAGTATTGAAAGTCGTTATTATGTAGAATGTGCATAGTTTGCGCATGCACAAACTATCGAAAGTCGTTATGACATAGAATGTGCATACTTTCTTGATTCCATTTACGAAATAAATCACATTTTCTAAAAACTCGTGTTTTTTAAGAAATCATCTAAACCTTCTAGAAGTTGTGATTTTAAAAAACGAGGGGAAGTAAGCTTTTCTTATTTCCGGAAGCATGCGCAAACTATAGAAAGTCGTTATGACGTAGAATGTGCATACTTTGTTAATTCCATTTATGAAATAAATCACATTTTCTAAAAACTCATGTTTTTTAAGAACTCATGTAAACCTTTTAGAAGTTGTGATTTTAAAAAATGGGGGAAGTAAGTTTTTTTATTTCTGGAAGCATGCGCAAACTATAGAAAGTCGTTATTACGCAGAATGTGCATAGTTTGCGCATGCGCAAACTACAGAAAGTCATTATGACATAGAATGTGCATACTTTGTTGATTCCATTTATGAAATAAATCACATTTTCTAAAAACTCGTGTTTTTTAAGAAATCATGTAAACCTTCTAGAAGTTGTGATTTTAAAAAACGGGGGGAAGTAAGCTTTTCTTATTTCCGGACGCATGCGCAAACTATAGAAAGTCGTTATGACGTAGAATGTGCATACTTTTTTGATTCCATTTATGAAATAAATCACATTTCCTAAAAACTCATGTTTTTTAAGAAATCATGTAAACCTTCTAGAAGTTGTGATTTTAAAAAACGGCGGGAAGTAAGCTTTTCTTATTTCTGGACGCATGTGCAAACTATAGAAAGTCGTTATTACATAGAATGTGCATAGTTTGCACATACGCAGACTACAGAAAGTCGTTATGACATAGAATGTGCATACTTTGTTGATTCCATTTAGCAAATAGATCACATTTTTTAAAAACTCCTGTTTTCTAAGAAATCATGTAAACCTTCTAGAAGTTGTGATTTTAAAAAACGGGGGGAAGTAAGCTTTTCTTATTTCTGGATGCATGCACAAAGTATAGAAAGTCGTTATTACGTAGAATGTGCATAGTTTGCACATGCGCAAACTATCGAAAGTCGTTATGACATAGAATGTGCATAGTTTGTTGATTCCATTTACAAAATAAATCATATTTTCTAAAAACTGATGTTTTTTAAGAAATCATGTAAACCTTCTAGAAGTTGTGATTTTAAAAAACGGGGGGAAGTAAGCTTTTCTTATTTCAAGAAGCATGCGCAAAATATAGAAAGTCGTTATTACGTAGAATGTGCATAGTTTGCGCATGCACAAACTAGAAAAAGTCGTTATGACATTGAATGTGCATACTTTGTTGATTCCATTTATGAAATAAATCACATTTTCTAAAAACTCGTGTTTTTAAGAAATCGTGTAAACCTTCTAGAAGTTGTGATTTTAAAAAACGGGGGGAAGTAAGCTTTTCTTATTTCCGAATGCATGCGCAAACTATAGAAAGTCGTTATTACGTAGAATGTGCATAGTTTGCGCATGCGCAGACTAGAGAAAGTCATTATGACATATAATGTGCATACTTTCTTGATTCCATTTATGAAATAAATCACATTTTTTAAAAACTCATGTTTTCTAAGAAATCATGTAAACCTTCTAGAAGTTGTGATTTTAAAAAACGGGGGGAAGTAAGCTTTTCTTAATTCCGGACACATGCGCAAGCTATAGAAAGTTGTTATTACGTAGAATGTGCATAGTCTGCGCATGCACAGACTACAGAAAGTCCTTATGACATAGAATGTGCATACTTTGTTGATTCCATTTA
Organism: Larix kaempferi; assembly: GCA_027924585.1. Lineage (NCBI taxonomy): Eukaryota > Viridiplantae > Streptophyta > Pinopsida > Pinales > Pinaceae > Larix > Larix kaempferi. Next base: position 9,392,734 of record BSBM01000226.1, on the reverse strand, counting down.
TGAAATAAACCACATTTTCTAAAAACTCATGTTCTTTAAGAAATTATGTAAACCTTCTAGAAACTGTGAATTTAAAAAAAGGGGGGAAGTAAGCTTTTCTTATATCCGGACGCGCAAAGTATAGAAATTCGTTATTACGTAGAATGTGCATAGTTTGCACATGCGCAAACTATCGAAAGTCATTATGACATAGAATGTGAATAGTTTGTTGATTCCATTTACGAAATAAAGCACATTTTCTAAAAACTCATGTTTTTTAAGAAATCATGTAAACCTTCTAGAAGTTGTGATTTTAAAAAATGGGGGAAAGTAAGCTTTTCTTATTTCCGGAAGCATGCACAAACTATAGAAAGTCGTTATTACGTAGAATGTGCATAGTTTGCGCATGCGCAAACTACAAAAAGTCGTTATGACATAGAATGTGCATACTTTGTTGATTCCATTTACGAAATAAATCACATTTTCTAAAAACTCGTGTTTTTTAAGAAATCATGTAAACCTTCTAGAAGCCGTGAATTTAAAAAAAAGGGGGAAGTAAGCTTTTCTTATTTCCAGACGCATGCGCAAAGTATAGAAAGTCGTTATTACGTACAATGAGCATAGTTTGCGCATGCGCAAACTATCGAAAGTCGTTATTACATAGAATGTGCATACTTTGTTGATTCGATTTACGAAATAAATCACATTTCCTAAAAACTCGTGTTTTTTAAGAAATCATGTAAACCTTCTAGAAGTTGTGATTTTAAAAAACGGGGGGAAGTAAGCTTTTCTTATTTCCGGACGCATGCGCAAACTATAGAAAGTCGTTATGACATAGAATGTGCATAATTTGTTGATTCCATTTATGAAATAAATCACATTTTCTAAAAACTCGTGTTTTTTAAGAAATTATGTAAACCTTCTAGAAGTTGTGATTTTAAAAAATGGGCGAAAGTAAGCTTTTCTTATTTCCGGATGCATTCGCAAACTATAGAAAATCGTTATTACGTAGAATGTGCATAGTTTGCGCATGTGCAAACTATGAAAAGTCGTTATGACATAGAATGTGCATACTTTGTTGATTCCATTTATGAAATAAATCACATTTTCTAAAAACTCGTGTTTTTTAAGAGTTCATGTAAACATTCTAGAATTTGTGATTTTAAAAAACGGGGGGAAGTAAGCTTTTCTTATTTCCGGACGCATGCGCAAACTATAGAAAGTCGTTATGACGTAGAATGTGCATACTTTGTTAATTCCATTTATGAAATAAATCACATTTTCTAGAAACTCGTGTTTTTTAAGAAATCATGTAAACCTTCTAGAAGTTGTGATTTTAAAAAACGGGGGAAAGTAAGCTTTTCTTATTTCCGGAAGCATGCACAAACTATAGAAAGTCGTTATTACGTAGAATGTGCATAGTTTGCGCATGCGCAAACTAAAGAAAGTCGTTATGACATAGAATGTGCATACTTTGTTGATTCCATTTATGAAATAAATCATATTTTCTAAAAATTCGTGTTTTTTAAGAAATCATGTAAACCTTCTAGAAGCTGTGAATTTTAAAAAAACAGGGAAGTAAGGTTTTCTTATTTCCAGACGCATGCGGAAAGTATAGAAAGTCGTTATTACGTACAATGAGCATAGTTTGCGCATGCGCAAACTATCGAAAGTCGTTATGACATAGAATGTGCATACTTTGTTGATTTGATTTACGAAATAAATCACATTTCCTAAAAACTCGTGTTTTTTAAGAAATCATGTAAACCTTCTAGAAGTAGTGATTTTAAAAAATGGGGGGAAGTAAGCTTTTCTTATTTCTGGACGCATGCGCAAACTATAGAAAATCGTTATTACGGAGAATATGAATAGTTTGCGCATGCGCAGACTACAGAATTTCGTTATGACATAGAATGTGCATACTTTGTTGATTCCATTTATGAAATAAATCACATTTTCTAAAAACTCATGTTCTTTAAGAAATCGTGTAAAACTTGTAGAAGCTGTGAATTTAAAAAAATGGGGGAAGAAAGTTTTTCTTATTTCCGGACGCATGCGCAAAGTATAGAAAGTCGTTATTACGTAGAATGTGCATATTTTGCGCATGCGCAACCTATCGAAAGCCGTTATGACATAGAAAGTGCATAGTTTGTTGATTCCATTTACGAAATAAATCATATTTTCTAAAAACTTATGTTTTTTAAGAAATCATGAAAACCTTCTAGAAGTTGTGATTTTAAAAAACGGGGGGAAGTAAGCTTTTCTTATTTCCGGAAGCATGCGCAAACTATAGAAAGTCGTTATTACGTAGAATGTGCATAGTTTGAGCATGCACAAACTAAAAAAGTCGTTATGACATAGAATGTGCATACTTTGTTGATTCCATTTATGAAATAAATCACATTTTCTAAAAACTCGTGTTTTTTAAGAAATCATGTAAACCTTCTAGAAGTTGTGATTTTAAAAAATGGGCGAAAGTAAGCTTTTCTTATTTCCGGACGCATGCGCAAACTATACAAAATCGTTATTACGTAGAATGTGCATAGTTTGCGCATGTGCAAACTACGAAAAGTCGTTATGACATAGAATGTGCATACTTTGTTGATTCCATTTATGAAATAAATCACATTTTCTAAAAACTCATTTTTTTAAGAGTTCATGCAAAACATTCTAGAATTTGTGATTTTAAAAAACGGGGGGAAGTAAGCTTTTCTTATTTCCGGACGCATGCGCAAACTATAGAAAGTCGTTATGACGTAGAATGTGCATACTTTGTTAATTCCATTTATGAAATAAATCACATTTTCTAGAAACTCGTGTTTTTTAAGAAATCATGTAAACCTTCTAGAAGTTGTGATTTTAAATAACGGGGGAAAGTAAGCTTTTCTTATTTCCGGAAGCATGCACAAACTATAGAAAGTCGTTATTACGTAGAATGTGCATAGTTTGCGCATGCGCAAACTAAAGAAAGTCGTTATGACATAGAATGTGCATACTTTGTTGATTCCATTTATGAAATAAATCATATTTTCTAAAAATTCTTGTATTTTAAGAAATCATGTAAACCTTCTAGAAACTGTGAATTTTAAAAAAACAGGGAAGTAAGCTTTTCTTATTTCCAGACGCATGCGGAAAGTATAGAAAGTCGTTATTACGTACAATGAGCATAGTTTGCGCATGCGCAAACTATCGAAAGTCGTTATGACATAGAATGTGCATACTTTGTTGATTTGATTTACGAAATAAATCACATTTCCTAAAAACTCATGTTTTTTAAGAAATCATGTAAACCTTCTAGAAGTAGTGATTTTAAAAAACGGCGGGAAGTAAGCTTTTCTTATTTCCAGACGCATGCGCAAAGTATAGAAAGTCGTTATTACGTAGAATGTGCATATTTTGCGCATGCGCAAACTATCGAAAGCCGTTATGACATAGAATGTGCATAGTTTGTTGATTCCATTTACGAAATAAATCATATTTTCTAAAAACTCATGTTTTTTAAGAAATCATGTAAACCTTCTAGAAGTTGTGAATTTAAAAAACGGGGGGAAGTAAGCTTTTCTTATTTCCAGAAGCATGCGCAAACTATAGAAAGTTGTTATTACGTAGAATGTGCATAGTTTGCGCATGCACAAACTAGAAAAAGTCGTTATGACATAGAATGTGCATACTTTGTTGATTCCATTTATGAAATAAATCACATTTTCTAAAAACTCGTGTTTTTAAGAAATCGTGTAAACCTTCTAGAAGTTGTGATTTTAAAAAACGGGGGGGATGTAAGCTTTTCTTATATCCGAACGCATGTGCAAACTATAGAAAGTCGTTATTACGTAGAATGTGCATAGTTTGCGCATGCGCAGACTACAGAAAGTCATTATGACATATAATGTGCATACTTTCTTGATTCCATTTATGAAATATATCACATTTTTTAAAAACTCATGTTTTCTAAGAAATCATGTAAACCTTCTAGAAGTTGTGATTTTAAAAAACGGGGGGAAGTAAGCTTTTCTTAATTCCGGACACATGCGCAAGCTATAGAAAGTTGTTATTACGTAGAATGTGCATATTCTGCGCATGCACAGACTACAGAAAGTCCTTATGACATAGAATGTGCATACTTTGTTGATTCCATTTATGAAATAAATCACATTTTCTAAAAACTCATGTTCTTTAAGAAATCGTGTAAACCTTGTAGAAGCTGTGAATTTAAAAAAATGGGGGAAGAAAGCTTTTCTTATTTCCGGATGCATGCGCAAAGTATAGAAAGTCGTTATTACGTAGAATGTGCATATTTTGCGCATGCGCAAACTATCGAAAGCCGTTATGACATAGAATGTGCATAGTTTGTTGATTCCATTTACGAAATAAATCATATTTTCTAAAAACTTATGTTTTTTAAGAAATCATGTAAACCTTCTAGAAGTTGTGATTTTAAAAAACGGGGGGAAGTAAGCTTTTCTTATTTCCGGAAGCATGCGCAAACTATAGAAAGTCGTTATTACGTAGAATGTGCATAGTTTGAGCATGCACAAACTAATAAAGTCGTTATGACATAGAATGTGCATACTTTGTTGATTCCATTTATGAAATAAATCACATTTTCTAAAAACTCGTGTTTTTAAGAAATCATGTAAACCTTCTAGAAGTTGTGATTTTAAAAAACGGGGGGAAGTAAGCTTTTCTTATTTCTGGACGCATGCGCAAACTATAGAAAGTCGTTATGACGTAGAATGTGCATACTTTGTTGATTCCATTTATGAAATAAATCACATTTTCTAAAAACTCGTGTTTTTTAAGAAATCATGTAAACCTTCTAGAAGTTGTGATTTTAAAAAACGGGGGTAAGTAAGGTTTTCTTATTTCCGGACGCATGCGCAAACTATAGAAAGTCGTTATTACGTAGAATGTGCATAGTTTGCGCATGCACAGACTACAGAAAGTCGTTATGACATATAATGTGCATACTTTGTTGATTCCATTTATGAAATAAATAACATTTTTTAAAAACTCGTGTTTTCTAAGAAATCATGTAAACCTTCTAGAAGTTGTGATTTTAAAAAACGGGGGGAAGTAAGCTTTTCTTATTTCTGGACACATGCGCAAACTATAGAAAGTCGTTATTACGTAGAATGTGCATAGTATGCGCATCCGCAGACTACAGAAAGTCGTTATGACGTAGAATGTGCATACTTTGTTGATTCCATTTATGAAATAAATCACATTTTCTAAAAACTCATGTTCTTTAAGAAATCATGTAAACCTTCTAGAAGCTGTGAATTTAAAAAAAGGGGGGGAAGTAAGCTTTTCTTATATCCGGACGCATGCGCAAAGTATAGAAAGTCGTTATTACGTAGAATGTGCATAGTTTGCCCATGCGCAAACTATCGAAAGTCGTTATGACATAGGATGTGCATACTTTGTTGATTCCATTTACGAAATAAATCACATTTTCTAAAAACTCATGTTTTTTAAGAACTCATGTAAACCTTCTAGAATTTGTGATTTTAAAAAACGTGGGGAAGTAAGCTTTTCTTATTTCCGGAGGCATGCGCAAACTATAGAAAGTCGTCATTACATAGTATGTGCATAGTTTGCGCATGCACAAACTACAGAAAGTCGTTATGACATAGAATGTGCATACTTTGTTGATTCCATTTATGAAATAAATCACATTTTCTAAAAACTCGTGTTTTTTAAGAAATCATGTAAACCTTCTAGAAGCTGTGAATTTAAAAAAAGGGGGGAAGTAATCTTTTCTTATTTCCGGACGCATGCGCAAAGTATAGAAAGTCGTTATTACTTACAATGTGCATAGTTTGCGCATGCGCAAACTATCGAAAGTCGTTATGACATAGAATGTGCATACTTTGTTGATTCCATTTACAAATTAAATCACATTTTCTAAAAGCTCATGTTTTTTAAGAAATCATGTAAACCTTCTAGAAGTTGTGAATTTAAAAAACGGGGGGAAGCAAGCTTTTCTTATTTCTGGACGCATGCTCAAACTATAGAAAGTCGTTATTACGTAGGATGTGCATAGTTTGTGCATGCACAAACTACAGAAAGTCGTTATTACATAGAATGTGCATACTTTGTTGATTCCATTTATGAAATAAATCACATTTTCTAAAAACTCGTGTTTTTTAAGAAATCATGTAAACCTTCTAGAAGTTGTGATTTTAAAAAACGGGGGGAAGTAAGCTTTTCTTATTTCCGGAAGCATGCGCAAACTATAGAAAGTCGTCATTACATAGATTGTGCATAGTTTGCGAATGCACAAACTACAGAAAGTCGTTATGACATAGAATGTGCATACTTTGTTGATTCCATTTATGAAATAAATCACATTTTCTAAAAATTCGTGTTTTTTAAGAAATCATGTAAACCTTCTAGAAGCTGTGAATTTAAAAAAAAGGGGGAAGTAAGCTTTTCTTATTTCCGGACGCATGCGCAAAGTATAGAAAGTCGTTATTACGTACAATGTGCATAGTTTGCGCATCCGCAAACTATCGAAAGTCGTTATGACATAGAATGTGCATACTTTGTTGATTCCATTTACAAAATAAATCACATTTTCTAAAAGCTCGTGTTTCTTAGGAAATCATGTAAACCTTCTAGAAGTTGTGAATTTAAAAAACGGGGGGAAGCAAGCTTTTCTTATTTCTGGACGCATGCTCAAACTATAGAAAGTCATTATTACGTAGGATGTGCATAGTCTGCGCATACGCAGCCTACAGAAAGTCGTTATGACATAGAATGTGCAAACTTTGTTGATTCCATTTAGCAAATAGATCACATTTTTTAAAAACTCGTGTTTTCTAAGAAATCATTTAAACCTTCTAGAAGTTGTGATTGTAAAAAACGGGGGGAGTAAGCTTTTCTTATTTCCGGACGCATGCGCAAACTATAGAGAGTCGTTATTACGTAGAATGTGCATAGTTTGCGCATGCGCAGACTACAAAAAGTTGTTATGTCATAGAATGTGCATACTTTGTTGATTCCATTTATGAAATAAATCACATTTTCTAAAAACTCATGTTCTTTAAGAAATCATGTAAACCTTCTAGAAGCTGTGAATTTAAAAAAATGGGGGAAGTAAGCTTTTCTTATTTCCGGATGCATGCGCAAAGTATAGAAAGTCGTTATTACGTAGAATGTGCATAGTTTGCGCATGCACAAACTATCAAAATTCGTTATGATATAGAATGTGCATAGTTTGTTGATTCCATTTACGAAATAAATCATATTTTCTAAAAACTCATGTTTTTTAAGAAATCATGTAAACCTTCTAGAAGTTGTGATTTAAAAAACGGGGGGAAGTAAGCTTTTCTTATTTCCGGAAGCATGCGCAAACTATAGAAAGTCGTTATTACATAGAATGTGCATAGTTCGCGCATGCACAAACTAGAAAAAGTCCTTATGACATTTAATGTGCATACTTTGTTGATTCCATTTATGAAATAAATCACATTTTCTAAAAACTCATGTTTTTAAGAAATCATGTAAACCTTCTAGATGTTGTGATTTTAAAAAATGGGGGGAAGTAAGCTTTTCTTATTTCCGGATGCATGCGCAAACTATAGAAAGTCCTTATTACGTAGAATGCGCATAGTTTGCAGATGCGCAAACTACAAAAAGTCATTATGACATAGAATGTGCAACTTTGTTGATTCCATTTATGAAATAAATCACATTTTCTAAAAACTCGTGTTTTTTAAGAAATCATGTAAACATTCTAGAGGTTGTGATTTTAAAAAATGGGGGGAAGTAAGCTTTTCTTATTTCTGGACGCATGCGCAAGCTATAGAAAGTCGTTATGACGTAGAATGTGCATACTTTGTTGATTCCATTTATGAAATAAATCACATTTTCTAAAAACTCGTGTTTTTTAAGAAATCATGTAAACCTTCTAGAAGCAATGAATTTAAAAAAAGGGGGGAAGTAAGCTTTTCTTATTTCCGGACACATGCGCAAAGTATAGAAAGTCGTTATTACATACAATGAGCATAGTTTGCGCATGCGCAAACTATCGAAAGTCGTTATGACATAGAATGTGCATACTTTGCTGATTCCATTTATGAAATAAATCACATTTTCTAAAAAGTCGTGTTTTTTAAGAAATCATGTAAACCTTCTAGAAGTTGTGATTTTAAAAAACGGGGGGAAGTCAGCTTTTCTTATTTCCGGACGCATGCGCAAACTATAGAAAGTCGTTGTGACATATAATGTGCATAATTTGTTGATTCCATTTATGAAATAAATCACATTTTCTAAAAACTCGTGTTTTTTAACAAATCATGTAAACCTTCTAGAAGTTGTGATTTTAAAAAACGGGGGGAAGTAAGCTTTTCCTATTTCCGGACGCATGCGCAAACTATAGAAAGTCGTTGTGACATATAATGTGCATAATTTGTCGAATCCCTTTACGAAATAAATCACATTTTCTAAAAACTTGTGTTTTTTAAGAAATCATGTAAAACTTCTAGAAGTTGTGATTTTAAAAAACGGGTGGAAGTAAGCTTTTCTTATTTCCCAACACATGCGCAAACTATATAAACTCGTTATTACCTATAATGTGCATATATTGCGCATGCGCAAACTATAGAAAGTCGTTATGACATAGAATGTGCATACTTTGTTGATACCATTTATGAAATAAATCACATTTTCTAAAAACTCGTGTTCTTTAAGAAATCATGTAAACCTTCTAGAAGTTGTATTTTAAAAAACGGGGGGAAGTAAGCTTTTCTTATTTCCGGACGCATGCGCAAACTATAGAGAGTCGTTATTACGTAGAATGTGCATAGTTTGCGCATGCGCAGACTACAAAAAGTTGTTATGTCATAGAATGTGCATACTTTGTTGATTCCATTTATGAAATAAATCACATTTTCTAAAAACTCATGTTCTTTAAGAAATCATGTAAACCTTCTAGAAGCTGTGAATTTAAAAAAATGGGGGAAGTAAGCTTTTCTTATTTCCGGATGCATGCGCAAAGTATAGAAAGTCGTTATTACGTAGAATGTGCATAGTTTGCGCATGCACAAACTATCAAAATTCGTTATGATATAGAATGTGCATAGTTTGTTGATTCCATTTACGAAATAAATCATATTTTCTAAAAACTCATGTTTTTTAAGAAATCATGTAAACCTTCTAGAAGTTGTGATTTAAAAAACGGGGGGAAGTAAGCTTTTCTTATTTCCGGAAGCATGCGCAAACTATAGAAAGTCGTTATTACATAGAATGTGCATAGTTCGCGCATGCACAAACTAGAAAAAGTCCTTATGACATTTAATGTGCATACTTTGTTGATTCCATTTATGAAATAAATCACATTTTCTAAAAACTCATGTTTTTAAGAAATCATGTAAACCTTCTAGATGTTGTGATTTTAAAAAATGGGGGGAAGTAAGCTTTTCTTATTTCCGGATGCATGCGCAAACTATAGAAAGTCCTTATTACGTAGAATGCGCATAGTTTGCAGATGCGCAAACTACAAAAAGTCATTATGACATAGAATGTGCAACTTTGTTGATTCCATTTATGAAATAAATCACATTTTCTAAAAACTCGTGTTTTTTAAGAAATCATGTAAACATTCTAGAGGTTGTGATTTTAAAAAATGGGGGGAAGTAAGCTTTTCTTATTTCTGGACGCATGCGCAAGCTATAGAAAGTCGTTATGACGTAGAATGTGCATACTTTGTTGATTCCATTTATGAAATAAATCACATTTTCTAAAAACTCGTGTTTTTTAAGAAATCATGTAAACCTTCTAGAAGCAATGAATTTAAAAAAAGGGGGGAAGTAAGCTTTTCTTATTTTCGGACACATGCGCAAAGTATAGAAAGTCGTTATTACATACAATGAGCATAGTTTGCGCATGCGCAAACTATCGAAAGTCGTTATGACATAGAATGTGCATACTTTGCTGATTCCATTTATGAAATAAATCACATTTTCTAAAAAGTCGTGTTTTTTAAGAAATCATGTAAACCTTCTAGAAGTTGTGATTTTAAAAAACGGGGGGAAGTCAGCTTTTCTTATTTCCGGACGCATGCGCAAACTATAGAAAGTCGTTGTGACATATAATGTGCATAATTTGTTGATTCCATTTATGAAATAAATCACATTTTCTAAAAACTCGTGTTTTTTAACAAATCATGTAAACCTTCTAGAAGTTGTGATTTTAAAAAACGGGGGGAAGTAAGCTTTTCCTATTTCCGGACGCATGCGCAAACTATAGAAAGTCGTTGTGACATATAATGTGCATAATTTGTCGAATCCCTTTACGAAATAAATCACATTTTCTAAAAACTTGTGTTTTTTAAGAAATCATGTAAAACTTCTAGAAGTTGTGATTTTAAAAAACGGGTGGAAGTAAGCTTTTCTTATTTCCCAACACATGCGCAAACTATATAAACTCGTTATTACCTATAATGTGCATATATTGCGCATGCGCAAACTATAGAAAGTCGTTATGACATAGAATGTGCATACTTTGTTGATACCATTTATGAAATAAATCACATTTTCTAAAAACTCGTGTTCTTTAAGAAATCATGTAAACCTTCTAGAAGTTGTATTTTAAAAAACGGGGGGAAGTAAGCTTTTCTTATTTCCGGACGCATGCGCAAACTATAGAAAGTCATTATGACATAGAATGTGCATAATTTGTTGATTCCATTTATGAAATATATCAAATTTTCTAAAAACTCTTGTTTTTTAAGAAATCATGTAAACCTTCTAGAAGCTGTGAATTTAAAAAGAGGGGGAAGTAAGCTTTTCTTATTTCCGGACGCATGCGCAAAGTATAGAAAGTCGTTATTACGTACAATGTGCATAGTTTGCGCATGCGCAAACTATAAAATGTCGATGAGACGTAAAATGTGCATACTTTGTTGATTCCATTTATGAAATAAATCACATTTTCTAAAAACACATGTTTTTTAAAAAGTCATGTAAACCTTCTAGAAGTTGTGATTTTAAAAAACGGGGGGAAGTAAGCTTTTGTTATTTCCGGACGCATGCGCAAACTATAGAAATTCGTTATGACATAGAATGTGCATACTTTGTTGATTCCATTTATGAAATAAATCACATTCTCTAAAAACTCGTGTTTTTTAAGAAATCATGTAAACCTTCTAGAAGTTGTGATTTTAAAAAACGGGGGAAGTAAGATTTTCTTATTTCCGGACGCATGCGCAAACTATAGAAAGTCGTTATTATGTAGAATGTGCACAGTTTGCGCATGCGCAGACTACAGACAGTTGTTATGTCATAGAATGTGCATACTTTGTTGAATCCATTTATGAAATAAATCACATTTTCTAAAAACTCGTGTTTTTTAAGAAATCATCTAAACCTTCTAGAAGTTGTGATTTGAAAAAACGAGGGGAAGTAAGCTTTTCTTATTTCCGGAAGCATGCGCAAACTATAGAAAGTCGTTATGACGTAGAATGTGCATACTTTGTTAATTCCATTTATGAAATAAATCACATTTTCTAAAAACTCGTGTTTTTTAAGAAATCATGTAAACCTTTTAGAAGTTGTGATTTTAAAAAACGGGGGGAAGTAAGCTTTTTTTATTTCCGGAAGCATGCGCAAACTATAGAAAGTCGTTATTACGCAGAATGTGCATAGTTTGCGCATGCGCAAACTACAGAAAGTCATTATGACATAGAATGTGCATACTTTGTTGATTCCATTTATGAAATAAATCACATTTTCTAAAAACTCGTGTTTTTTAAGAAATCATGTAAACCTTCTAGAAGTTGTGATTTTAAAAAACGGGGGGAAGTAAGCTTTTCTTATTTCCGGACGCATGCGCAAACTATAGAAAGTCGTTATGGCGTAGAATGTGCATACTGTTTTGATTCCATTTATGAAATAAATCACATTTTCTAAAAACTCGTGTTTTTTAAGAAATCATGTAAACCTTCTAGAAGTTGTGATTTTAAAAAACGGGAGGAGTAAGCTTTTCTTATTTCTGGACGCATGTGCAAACTATAGAAAGTCGTTATTACATAGAATGTGCATAGTTTGCGCATACGCAGACCACAGAAAGTCGTTATGACATAGAATGTGCATACTTTGTTGATTCAATTTAGCAAATAGATCACATTTTTTAAAAACTCGTGTTTTCTAAGAAATCATGTAAACCTTCTAGAAGTTGTGATTTTAAAAAACGGGGGGAAGTAAGCTTTTCTTATTTCCGGACGCATGCACAAAGTATAGAAAGTCGTTATTACGTAGAATGTGCATAGTTTGCGCATGCGCAAACTATCGAAAGTCGTTATGACATAGAATGTGCATAGTTTGTTGATTCCATTTACGAAATAAATCATATTTTCTAAAAACTCATGTTTTTTAAGAAATCATGTAAACCTTCTAGAAGTTGTGATTTTAAAAAACGGGGGGAAGTAAGCTTTTCTTATTTCCAGAAGCATGCGCAAACTATAGAAAGTCGTTATTACGTAGAATGTGCATAGTTTGCGCAGACTATAGAAAATCGTTATTACGTAGAACGTGCATAGTTTGCGCATGTGCAAACTACGAAAAGTCGTTATGACATAGAATGTGCATACTTTGTTGATTCCATTTATGAAATAAATCACATTTTCTAAAAACTCGTGTTTTTTAAGAGTTCATGTAAACATTCTAGAATTTGTGATTTTAAAAAACGGGGGGAAGTAAGCTTTTCTTATTTCCGGACGCATGCGCAAACTATAGAAAGTCGTTATGATGTAGAATGTGCATACTTTGTTAATTCCATTTATGAAATAAATCACATTTTCTAGAAAATCATGTTTTTTAAGAAATCATGTAAACCTTCTAGAAGTTGTGATTTTAAAAAACGGGGGAAAGTAAGCTTTTCTTATTTCCGGAAGCATGCACAAACTATAGAAAGTCGTTATTACGTAGAATGTGCATAGTTTGCGCATGCGCAAACTAAAGAAAGTCGTTATGACATAGAATGTGCATACTTTGTTGATTTGATTTACGAAATAAATCACATTTCCTAAAAACTCGTGTTTTTTAAGAAATCATGTAAACCTTCTAGAAGTAGTGATTTTAAATAACGGGGGGAAGTAAGCTTTTCTTATTTCCGGAGCATGCGCAAACTATAGAAAATCGTTATTACGTAGAATGTGAATAGTTTGCGCATGCGCAGACTACAGAATTTCGTTATGACATAGAATGTGCATACTTTGTTGATTCCATTTATGAAATAAATCACATTTTCTAAAAACTCATGTTCTTTAAGAAATCGTGTAAACCTTGTAGAAGCTGTGAATTTAAAAAAATGGGGGAAGAAAGCTTTTGTTATTTCCGGACGCATGCGCAAAGTACAGAAAGTCGTTATTACGTAGAATGTGCATAGCTTGCGCATGCGCAAACTATCGAAAGCCGTTGTGACATAGAATGTGCATAGTTTGTTGATTCCATTTACGAAATAAATCATATTTTCTAAAAACTTATGTTTTTTAAGAAATCATGTAAACCTTCTAGAAGTTGTGATTTTAAAAAATGGGGGGAAGTAAGCTTTTCTTATTTCTGGAAGCATGCGCAAACTATAGAAAGTCGTTATTACGTAGAATGTGCATAGTTTGAGCATGCACAAACTAAAAAAGTCGTTATGACATAGAATGTGCATACTTTGTTGATTCCATTTATGAAATAAATCACATTTTCTAAAAACTCGTGTTTTTAAGACATCTTGTAAACCTTCTAGAAGTTGTGATTTTAAAAAACGGGGGGAAGTAAGCTTTTCTTATTTCCGGATGCATGCAGAAACTATAGAAAGTCCTTATTACGTAGAATGTGCATAGTTTGCGCATGCGCAAACTACAAAAGGTCATTATGATATAGAATGTGCAACTTTGTTGATTCCATTTATGAAATAAATCAAATTTTCTAAAAACTCTTGTTTTTTAAGAAATCATGTAAACATTCTAGAAGTTGTGATTTTAAAAAATGGGGGGAAGTAAGCTTTTCTTCTTTCTGGACGCATGCGCAAACTATAGAAACTCGTTATGACGTAGAATGTGCATACTTTGTTGATTCCATTTATGAAATAAATCACATTTTTTAAAAACTCGTTTTTTCTAAGAAATCATGTAAACCTTCTAGAAGTTGTGATTTTAAAAAAAGGGGGGAAGTAAGCTTTTCTTATTTCTGGACACATGTGCAAACTATAGAAAGTCGTTATTACGTAGAATGTGCATAGTTTGCGCATGCGCAGACTACAGAAAGTCGTTATGACATAGAATGTGCATACTTTGTTGATTCCATTTATGAAATAAATCACATTTTCTAAACACTCATGTTCATTAAGAAATCATGTAAACCTTCTAGAAGCTGTGAATTTAAAAAAAGGGGGGAAGTAAGCTTTTCTTATATCCGGACGCATGCGGAAAGTATAGAAAGTCGTTATTACGTAGAATGTGCATAGTTTGCCCATGCGCAAACTATCGAAAGTCGTTATGACATAGGATGTGCATACTTTGTTGATTCCATTTACGAAATAAATCACATTTTCTAAAAACTCATGTTTTTTAAGAACTCATGTAAACCTTCTAGAATTTGTGATTTTAAAAAACGGGGGGAAGTAAGCTTTTCTTATTTCCGGACGCATGCGCAAACTATAGAAAGTCGTCATTACATAGAATGTGCATAGTTTGCGCATGCAGAAACTACAGAAAGTCGTTATGACATAAAATGTGCATACTTTGTTGATTCCATTTATGAAATAAATCACATTTTCTAAAAACTCGTGTTTTTTAAGAAATCATGTAAACCTTCTAGAAGTTGTGATTTTAAAAAACGGGGGGAAGTAAGCTTTTCTTATTTCCGGATGCATGCGGAAACTATAGAAAGTCGTCATTACTTAGAATGTGCATAGTTTGCGCATGCACAAACTACAGAAAGTCGTTATGACATAGAATGTGCAACTTTGTTAATTCCATTTATGAAATAAATCACATTTTCTAAAAACTCGTGTTTTTTAAGAAATCATGTAAACATTCTAGAAGTTGTGATTTTAAAAAATGGGGGAAAGTAAGCTTTTCTTATCTCTGGACGCATGCGCAAACTATAGAAACTCGTTATGACGTAGAATGTGCATACTTTGTTGATTCCATTTATGAAATAAATCACATTTTCTAAAAACTCGTGTTTTTTAAGAAATCATGTAAACCTTCTAGAAGTTGTGATTTTAAAAAACGGGGGTAAGTAAGGTTTTCTTATTTCCGGACGCATGCGCAAACTATAGAAAGTCGTTATTACATAGAATGTGCATAGTTTGCGCATGCACAGACTACAGAAAGTCGTTATGACATATAATGTGCATACTTTGTTGATTCCATTTATGAAATAAATCACATTTTTTAAAAACTCGTGTTTTCTAAGAAATCATGTAAACCTTCTAGAATTTGTGATTTTAAAAAACGGGGGGAAGTAAGCTTTTCTTATTTCCGGACGCATGCGCAAACTATAGAAAGTCGTCATTACATAGAATGTGCATAGTTTGCGCATGCACAAACTACAGAAAGTCGTTATGACATAGAATGTGCATACTTTGTTGATTCCATTTATGAAATAAATCACATTTTCTAAAAACTCGTGTTTTTTAAGAAATCATGTAAACCTTCTAGAAGCTGTGAATTTAAAAAAAGGGGGGAAGTAAGCTTTTCTTATTTCCGGACGCATGCGCAAAGTATAGAAAGTCGTTATTACGTACAATGTGCATAGTTTGCGCATGCGCAAACTATCGAAAGTCGTTATGACATAGAATGTGCATACTTTGTTGATTCCATTTACAAATTAAATCACATTTTCTAAAAGCTCGTGTTTTTAAAGAAATCATGTAAACCTTCTAGAAGTTGTGAATTTAAAAAACGGGGGGAAGCAAGCTTTTCTTATTTCTGGACGCATGCTCAAACTATAGAAAGTCGTTATTACGTAGGATGTGCATAGCTTGTGCATGCACAAACTACAGAAAGTCATTATTACATAGAATGTGCATACTTTGTTGATTCCATTTATGAAATAAATCACATTTTCTAAAAACTCGTGTTTTTTAAGAAATCATGTAAACCTTCTAGAAGTTGTGATTTTAAAAAACGGGGGGAAGTAAGCTTTTCTTATTTACGGAAGCATGCGCAAACTATAGAAAGTCGTCATTACATAGAATGTGCATAGTTTGCGCATGCACAAACTACAGAAAGACGTTATGACATAGAATGTGCATACTTTGTTGATTCCATTTATGAAATAAATCACATTTTCTAAAAATTCGTGTTTTTTAAGAAATCATGTAAACCTTCTAGAAGCTGTGAATTTAAAAAAAGGGGGGAAGTAAGCTTTTCTTATTTCCGGACGCATGCGCAAACTATAGAAAGTCGTTATTACGTACAATGTGCATAGTTTGCGCATGCGCAAACTATCGAAAGTCGTTATGACATAGAATGTGCATACTTTGTTGATTCCATTTACAAAATAAATCACATTTTCTAAAAGCTCGTGTTTTTTAAGAAATCATGTAAACCTTCTAGAAGTTGTGAATTTAAAAAACAGGGGGAAGCAAGCTTTTCTTATTTCTGGACGCATGCTCAAACTATAGAAGGTCGTTATTACGTAGGATGTGCATAGTCTACGCATACGCAGACTACAGAAAGTCGTTATGACATAGAATGTGCAAACTTTGTTGATTCCATTTAGCAAATAGATCACATTTTTTAAAAACTCGTGTTTTCTAAGAAATCATGTAAACCTTCTAGAAGTTGTGATTGTAAAAAACGGGGGGAAGTAAGCTTTTCTTATTTCCGGACGCATGCGCAAACTATAGAAAATCGTTATTACGTAGAATGTGCATAGTTTGCGCATGCGCAGACTATAGAAAGTCGTAATGACATAGAATGTGCATACTTTATTGTTTCCATTTATGAAATAAATCACATTTTCTAAAAACTCGTGTTTTTTAAGAAATCATGTAAACATTCTAGAAGTTGTGATTTTAAAAAATGGGGGGAAGTAAGCTTTTCTTATTTCTGGACGCATGCGCAAACTATAGAAAGTCGTTATGACGTAGAATGTGCATACTTTGTTGATTCCATTTATGAAATAAATCACATTTTCTAAAAACTCGTGTTTTTTAAGAAATCATGTAAACCTTCTAGAAGTTTTGATTTTAAAAAACGGGGGGAAGTAAGCTTTTCTTATTTCCGAACGCATGCGCAAACTATAGAAAGTCGTTATTACGTAGAATGTGCATAGTTTGCGCATGCGCAGACTACAGAAAGTCGTTATGACATACAATGTGCATACTTTGTTGATTCCATTTATGAAATAAATCACATTTTTTAAAAACTCGCGTTTTCTAAGAAATCATGTAAACCTTCTAGAAGTTGTGATTTTAAAAAACGGGGGGAAGTGAACATTTCTTATTTCCGGACACATACGCAAACTATAGAAATTCGTTATTACGTAGAATGTGCATAGTTTGTGCATGCGCAGACTACAGAAAGTCGTTATGAAATAGAATGTGCATACTTTGTTGATTCCATTTATGGAATAAATCACATTTTCTAAAAACTCATGTTCTTTAAGAAATCATGTAAACCTTCTAGAAGCTGTGAATTTAAAAAAAGGGGGGAAGTAAGCTTTTCTTATTTCCGAACGCATGCGCAAAGTATAGAAAGTCGTTATTACGTAGAATGTGCATAGTTTGCGCATGCGCAAAGTATCGAAAGTCATTATGACATAGAATGTGAATAGTTTGTTGATTTCATTTACGAAATAAATCACATTTTCTAAAAACTCATGTTTTGTAAGAAATCATGTAAACCTTCTAGAAGTTGTGATTTTAAAAAACGGGGGGAAGTAAGCTTTTCTTATTTCCGGACGCATGCGCAAAGTATAGAAAGTCGTTATTACGTAGAATGTGCATAGTTTCCGCATGCGCAAACTACAAAAAGTCGTTATGACATAGAATGTGCATACTTTGTTGATTCCATTTACGAAATAAATCATATTTTCTAAAAACTCATGTTTTTTAAGAAATCATGTAAACATTCTAGAAGTTGTGATTTTAAAAAACGGGGGGAAGTAAGCTTTTCTTATTTCCAGACGCATGCGGAAACTATAGAAAATCGTTATCACGTAGAATGTGCATAATTTGTTGATTCCATTTATGAAATAAATCACATTTTCTTAAAACTCGTGTTTTTTAAGAAATCATGTAAACCTTCTGGAAGCTGTGAATTTAAAAAAAGGGGGGAAGTAAGCTTTTCTTATTTCCGGACGCATGCGCAAAGTATAGAAAGTCGTTATTACGTACAATGAGCAAAGTTTGCGCATGCGCAAACTATCGAAAGTCGTTATGACATAGAATGTGTATACTTTGTTGATTCCATTTACGAAATAAATCACATTTTCAAAAAACTCGTGTTTTTTAAGAAATCATGTAAACCTTCTAGAAGTTGTGATTTAAAAAAACGGGGGGAAGTAAGCTTTTCTTATTTCCGGACGCATGCGCAAATTTTAGAAAGTCGTTATTACATAGGATGTGCATAGTTTGCGCATGCGGAGACTACAGAAAGTCGTTATGACATAGAATGTGCATACTTTGTTGATTCCATTTATGAAATAAATCACATTTTCTAAAAACTCATGTTCTTTAAGAAATCATGTAAACCTTCTAGGACCTGTGAATTTAAAAAAAGGGGGAAGTAAGCTTTTCTGATTTTCGGACGCATGCGCAAAGTATTGAAAGTCGTTATTACGTATAATGTGCATAGTTTGCGCATGCGCAAACTATCGAAAGTCGTTATGACATAGAATGTGCATACTTTGTTGATTCCATTTACGAAATAAATCACATTTTCTAAAAACTCGTTTTTTTTAAGAAATCATCTAAACCTTCTAGAAGTTGTGATTTTAAAAAACGGGGGGAAGTAAGCTTTTCTTCTTTCCGGAAGCATGCACAAACTATAGAAAGTCGTTATTACGTAGAATGTGCATAGTTTGCGCATGCGCAAACAACAGAAAGTCATTATGACATAGAATGTGCATACTTTGTTGATTGCATTTATGAAATAAATCACATTTTCAAAAAACTTGTGTTTTTTAACAAATCATGTAAACCTTCTACAAGTTCTGATTTTAAAAAATGGGGGTAAGTAACCTTTTCTTATTTCCGGACGCATGCGCAAACTATAGAAAGTCGTTATGACGTAGAATGTGCATACTTTGTTGATTCCATTTATGAAATAAATCACATTTTCTAAAAACTCGTGTTTTCTAAGAAATCATGTAAACCTTCTAGAAGTTGTGATTTTAAAAAACGGGGGGAAATAAGCTTTTCTTATTTCCGGACGCATGCGCAAACTATAGAAAGTCATTTTTACATAGAATGTGCATAGTTTGCACATTCGCAGACTACAGAAAGTCATTATGACATAGAATGTGCATAGTTTGTTGATTCCATTTATGAAATAAATCACATTTTCTAAAAACTCGTGTTTTTTAAGAAATCATGTAAACCTTCTAGAAGTTGTGTTTTTAAAAAACGGGGGGAAGTAAGCTTTTCTTATTTCCAGATGCATGTGCAAACTATAGAAAGTCGTTATTACGTAGAATGTGCATAGTTTGCGCATACGCAGACTACAGAAAGTCGTTATGACATAGAATGTGCATACTTTGTTGATTCCATTTAGCAAATAGATCACATTTTTTAGAAACTCGTGTTTTCTAAGAAATCATGTAAACCTTCTAGAAGTTGTGATTTTAAAAAACGGGGGGAAGTAAGCTTTTCTTATTTCCGGACGCATGGCCAAAGTATAGAAAGTCGTTATTACGTAGAATGTGCATAGTTTCCACGTGCGCAAACTATCGAAAGTCGTTATGACATAGAATGTGCATACTTTGTTGATTCCATTTACGAAATAAATCACATTTTCTAAAAACTCGTGTTTTTTAAGAAATCATGTAAACCTTCTAGAAGTTGTGATTTTAAAAAACGGGGGGAAGTAATCTTTTCTTATTTCCGGATGCATGCGCAAACTATAGAAAGTCGTTATTACGTAGAATGTGCATAGTTTGCGCATGCGCAAACTACAGAAAGTCGTTATGACATAGAATGTGCATACTTTGGTGATTCCATTTAGGAAATAAATCACATTTTTTAAAAACTCGTGTTTTCTAAGAAATCATGTAAACCTTCTAGAAGTTGTGATTTTAAAAAACGGGGGGAAGTAAGCTTTTCTTATTTCCAGACGCATGCGCAGATTTTAGAAAGTCGTTATTACATAGAATGTGCATAATCTGCGCATGCGCAGACTACAGAATGTTGTTATGACATAGAATGTGCATACTTTGTTGATTCCATTTATGAAATAAATCACATTTTCTAAAAACTCATGTTCTTTAAGAAATCATGTAAACCTTCTAGGACCTGTGAATTTAAAAAAAGGGGGAAGTAAGCTTTTCTTATTTCCGGATGCATGCGCAAAGTATTGAAAGTCGTTATTATGTAGAATGTGCATAGTTTGCGCATGCACAAACTATCGAAAGTCGTTATGACATAGAATGTGCATACTTTGTTGATTCCATTTACGAAATAAATCACATTTTCTAAAAACTCGTGTTTTATAAGAAATCATCTAAACCTTCTAAAAGTTGTGATTTTAAAAAACGAGGGGAAGTAAGCTTTTCTTATTTCCGGAAGCATGCGCAAACTATAGAAAGTCGTTATGACGTAGAATGTTCATACTTTGTTAATTCCATTTATGAAATAAATCACATTTTCTAAAAACTCGTGTTTTTTAAGAAATCATATAAACCTTTTAGAAGTTGTGATTTTAAAAAACGGGGGGAAGTAAGCTTTTTTTATTTCCGGAAGCATGCGCAAACTATAGAAAGTCGTTATTACGCAGAATGTGCATAGTTTGCGCATGCGCAAACTACAGAAAGTCATTATGACATAGAATGTGCATACTTTGTTGATTCCATTTATGAAATAAATCACATTTTCTAAAAACTCGTGTTTTTTAAGAAATCATGTAAACCTTCTAGAAGTTGTGATTTTAAAAAACGGGGGGAAGTAAGCTTTTCTTATTTCCGGACGCATGCGCAAACTATAGAAAGTCGTTATGACGTAGAATGTGCATACTTTTTTTATTCCATTTATGAAATAAATCACATTTTCTAAAAACTCCTGTTTTTTAAGAAATCATGTAAACCTTCTAGAAGTTGTGATTTTAAAAAACGGGGGGAAGTAAGCTTTTCTTATTTCTAGACGCATGTGCAAACTATAGAAAGTCGTTATTACGTAGAATGTGCATAGTTTGCGGATACGCAGACTACAGAAAGTCGTTATGACATAGAATGTGCATACTTTGTTGATTCCATTTAGCAAATAGATCACATTTTTTAAAAACTCGTGTTTTCTAAGAAATCATGTAAACCTTCTAGAAGTTGTGATTTTAAAAAACAGGGCGAAGTAAGCTTTTCTTATTTCCGGACGCATGTGCAAAGTATAGAAAGTCGTTATTACGTAGAATGTGCATAGTTTGCGCATGCGCAAACTATCGAAAGTCGTTATGACATAGAATGTGCATAGTTTGTTGATTCCATTTACGAAATAAATCATATTTTCTAAAAACTCATGTTTTTTAAGAAATCATGTAAACCTTCTAGAAGTTGTGATTTTAAAAAACGGGGGGAAGTAAGCTTTTCTTATTTCCAGAAGCATGCGCAAACTATAGAAAGTCGTTATTACGTAGAATGTGCATAGTTTGCGCAAGCACAAACTAGAAAAAGTCGTTATGACATTGAATGTGCATACTTTGTTGATTCCATTTATGAAATAAATCACATTTTCTAAAAACTCATGTTTTTAAGAAATCGTGTAAACCTTCTAGAAGTTGTGATTTTAAAAAACGGGGGGAAGTAAGCTTTTCTTATTTCCGAACGCATGCGCAAACTATAGAAAGTCGTTATTACGTAGAATGTGCATAGTTTGCGAATGCGCAGACTACAGAAAGTCATTATGACATATAATGTGCATACTTTCTTGATTCCATTTATGAAATAAATCACATTTTTTAAAAACTCATGTTTTCTAAGAAATCATGTAAACCTTCTAGAAGTTGTGATTTTAAAAAACGGGGGGAAGTAAGCTTTTCTTATTTCCGGACACATGCGCAAACTATAGAAAGTTGTTATTGCGTAGAATGTGCATAGTCTGCGCATGCGCAGACTACAGAAAGTCCTTATGACATAGAATGTGCATACTTTGTTGATTCCATTTATGAAATAAATCACATTTTCTAAAAACTCATGTTCTTTAAGAAATTATGTAAACCTTCTAGAAGCTGTGAATTTAAAAAAAGGGGGGAAGTAAGCTTTTCTTATATCCGGACGCGCAAAGTATAGAAATTCGTTATTACGTAGAATGTGCATAGTTTGGGCATGCGCAAACTATCGAAAGTCATTATGACATAGAATGTGAATAGTTTGTTGATTCCATTTACGAAATAAATCACATTTTCTAAAAACTTATGTTTTTTAAGAAATCATGTAAACCTTCTAGAAGTTGTGATTTTAAAAAACGGGGGAAAGTAAGCTTTTCTTATTTCTGGAAGCATGCACAAACTATAGAAAGTCGTTATTACGTAGAATGTGCATAGTTTGCGCATGCGCAAACTACAAAAAGTCGTTATGACATAGAATGTGCATACTTTGTTGATTCCATTTACGAAATAAATCACATTTTCTAAAAACTCGTGTTTTTTAAGAAATCATGTAAACCTTCTAGAAGTTGTGATTTTAAAAAACGGGGGGAAGTAATCTTTTCTTATTTCCGGATGCATGCGCAAACTATAGAAAGTCGTTATTACGTAGAATGTGCATAGTTTGCGCATGCGCAAACTACAGAAAGTCGTTATGACATAGAATGTGCATACTTTGGTGATTCCATTTAGGAAATAAATCACATTTTTTAAAAACTCGTGTTTTCTAAGAAATCATGTAAACCTTCTAGAAGTTGTGATTTTAAAAAACGGGGGGAAGTAAGCTTTTCTTGTTTCTGGACACATGCGCAAAGTATAGAAAGTCGTTATTACGTAGAATGTGCATGGTATGCACATCCGCAGACTACAGAAAGTCGTTATGACGTAGAATGTGCATACTTTGTTGATTCCATTTATGAAATAAATCACATTTTCTAAAAACTCATGTTCTTTAAGAAATCATGTAAACCTTCTAGAAGCTGTGAATTTAAAAAAAGGGGGGAAGTAAGCTTTTCTTATATCCGGACGCATGCGCAAAGTATAGAAAGTCGTTATTACGTAGAATGTGCATAGTTTGCCCATGCGCAAACTATCGAAAGTCGTTATGACATAGGATGTGCATACTTTGTTGATTCCATTTACGAAATAAATCACATTTTCTAAAAACTCATGTTTTTTAAGAACTCACGTAAACCTTATAGAATTTGTGATTTTAAAAAACGGGGGGAAGTAAGCTTTTCTTATTTCCGGAGGCATGCGCAAACTATAGAAAGTTGTCATTACATAGAATGTGCATAGTTTGCGCATGCACAAACTACAGAAAGTCGTTATGACATAGAATGTGCATACTTTGTTGATTCCATTTATGAAATAAATCACATTTTCTAAAAACTCGTGTTTTTTAAGAAATCATGTAAACCTTCTAGAAGTTGTGATTTTAAAAAACGGGGGGAAGTAAGCTTTTCTTATTTCCGGAAGCATGCGCAAACTATAGAAAGTCGTCATTACATAGAATGTGCATAGTTTGCGAATGCACAAACTACAGAAAGTCGTTATGACATAGAATGTGCATACTTTGTTGATTCCATTTATGAAATAAATCACATTTTCTAAAAATTCGTGTTTTTTAAGAAATCATGTAAACTTTCTAGAAGCTGTGAATTTAAAAAAAGGGGGGAAGTAAGCTTTTCTTATTTCCGGACGCATGCGCAAAGTATAGAAAGTCGTTATTACGTACAATGTGCATAGTTTGCGCATGCGCAAACTATCGAAAGTCGTTATGACATAGAATGTGCATACTTTGTTGATTCCATTTACAAAATAAATCACATTTTCTAAAAGCTCGTGTTTTTTAAGAAATCATGTAAACCTTCTAGAAGTTGTGAATTTAAAAAACGGGGGGAAGCAAGCTTTTCTTATTTCTGGACGCATGCTCAAACTATAGAAAGTCGTTATTACGTAGGATGTGCATAGTCTGCGCATACGCAGACTACAGAAAGTCGTTATGACATAGAATGTGCAAACTTTGTTGATTCCATTTAGCAAATAGATCACATTTTTTAAAAACTCGTGTTTTCTAAGAAATCATTTAAACCTTCTAGAAGTTGTGAATGTAAAAAACGGGGGGAAGTAAGCTTTTCTTATTTCCGGACGCAGGCGCAAACTATAGAAAATCGTTATTACGTAGAATGTGCATAGTTTGCGCATGGGCAGACTACAAAAAGTCGTTATGACATAGAATGTGCATACTTTGTTGATTCCATTTATGAAATAAATCACATTTTCTAAAAACTCATGTTCTTTAAGAAATCATGTAAACCTTCTAGAAGCCGTGAATTTAAAAAAATGGGGGAATTAAGCTTTTCTTATTTCCGGATACATGCGCAAAGTATAGAAAGTCGTTATTACGTAGAATGTGCATAGTTTGCGCATGCACAAACTATCAAAATTCGTTATGATATAGAATGTGCATAGTTTGTTGATTCCATTTACGAAATAAATCATATTTTCTAAAAACTCATGTTTTTTAAGAAATCATGTAAACCTTCTAGAAGTTGTGATTTAAAAAACGAGGGGAAGTAAGCTTTTCTTATTTCCGGAAGCATGCGCAAACTATAGAAAGTCGTTATTACATAGAATGTGCATAGTTCGCGCATGCACAAACTAGAAAAAGTCCTTATGACATTGAATGTGCATACTTTGTTGATTCCATTTATGAAATAAATCACATTTTCTAAAAACTCATGTTTTTAAGAAATCATGTAAACCTTCTAGATGTTGTGATTTTAAAAAACAGGGGGAAGTAAGCTTTTCTTATTTCCGGATGCATGCGCAAACTATAGAAAGTCCTTATTACGTAGAATGCGCATAGTTTGCAGATGCGCAAACTACAAAAAGTCATTATGACATAGAATGTGCAACTTTGTTGATTACATTTATGAAATAAATCACATTTTCTAAAAACTCGTGTTTTTTAAGAAATCATGTAAACATTCTAGAGGTTGTGATTTTAAAAAATGGGGGGAAGTAAGCTTTTCTTATTTCTGGACGCATGCGCAAGCTATAGAAAGTCGTTATGACGTAGAATGTGCATACTTTGTTGATTCCATTTATGAAATAAATCACATTTTCTAAAAACTCGTGTTTTTTAAGAAATCATGTAAACCTTCTAGAAGTTGTGATTTTAAAAAACGGGGGGAAGTAAGCTTTTCTTATTTCCGGACGCATGCGCAAACTATAGAAAGTTGTTATTACATAGAATGTGCATAGTTTGCGCATGCGCAGACTACAGAAAGTCGTTATGACATATAATGTGCATACTTTGTTGATTCCATTTATCAAATAAATCACATTTTTTAAAAACTCGCGTTTTCTAAGAAATCATGTAAACCTTCCAGAAGTTGTGATCTTAAAAAACGGGGGGAAGTGCACATTTCTTATATCCGGACACATGCGCAAAGTATAGAAATTTGTTATTACGTAGAATGTGCATAGTTTGCGCATGCGCAGACTACAGAAACTCGTTATGACATAGAATGTGCATACTTTGTTGATTCCATTTATGGAATAAATCACATTTTCTAAAAACTCATGTTCTTTAAGAAATCATGTAAACCTTCTAGAAGCTGTGAATTTAAAAAAAGGGGGGAAGTAAGCTTTTCTTATTTCCGAACGCATGCGCAAAGTATAGAAAGTCGTTATTACGTAGAATTTGCATATTTTGCGCATGCGCAAAGTATCGAAAGTCATTATGACATAGAATGTGAATAGTTTGTTGATTCCATTTACGAAATAAATCACATTTTCTAAAAACTCATGTTTTGTAAGAAATCATGTAAACCTTCTAGAAGTTGTGATTTTAAAAAACGGGGGGAAGTAAGCTTTTCTTATTTCCGGACGCATGCGCAAAGTATAGAAATTCGTTATTACGTAGAATGTGCATAGTTTCCGCGTGCGCAAACTACAAAAAGTCGTTATGACATAGAATGTGCATACTTTGTTGATTTCATTTACGAAATAAATCACATTTTCTAAAAACTCGTGTTTTTTAAGAAATCATGTAAACATTCTAGAAGTTGTGATTTTAAAAAACGGGGGGAAGCAAGCTTTTCTTATTTCCAGACGCATGCGCAAACTATAGAAAATCGTTATGACGTAGAATGTGCATAATTTGTTGATTCCATTTATGAAATAAATCACATTTTCTAAAAACTCATGTTCTTTAAGAAATCATGTAAACCTTCTAGGACCTGTGAATTTAAAAAAAGGGGGAAGTAAGCTTTTCTTATTTCCGGACGCATGCGCAAAGTATTGAAAGTCGTTATTATGTAGAATGTGCATAGTTTGCGCATGCACAAACTATCGAAAGTCGTTATGACATAGAATGTGCATACTTTCTTGATTCCATTTACGAAATAAATCACATTTTCTAAAAACTCGTGTTTTTTAAGAAATCATCTAAACCTTCTAGAAGTTGTGATTTTAAAAAACGAGGGGAAGTAAGCTTTTCTTATTTCCGGAAGCATGCGCAAACTATAGAAAGTCGTTATGACGTAGAATGTGCATACTTTGTTAATTCCATTTATGAAATAAATCACATTTTCTAAAAACTCATGTTTTTTAAGAACTCATGTAAACCTTTTAGAAGTTGTGATTTTAAAAAATGGGGGGAAGTAAGTTTTTTTATTTCTGGAAGCATGCGCAAACTATAGAAAGTCGTTATTACGCAGAATGTGCATAGTTTGCGCATGCGCAAACTACAGAAAGTCATTATGACATAGAATGTGCATACTTTGTTGATTCCATTTATGAAATAAATCACATTTTCTAAAAACTCGTGTTTTTTAAGAAATCATGTAAACCTTCTAGAAGTTGTGATTTTAAAAAACGGGGGGAAGTAAGCTTTTCTTATTTCCGGACGCATGCGCAAACTATAGAAAGTCGTTATGACGTAGAATGTGCATACTTTTTTGATTCCATTTATGAAATAAATCACATTTCCTAAAAACTCATGTTTTTTAAGAAATCATGTAAACCTTCTAGAAGTTGTGATTTTAAAAAACGGCGGGAAGTAAGCTTTTCTTATTTCTGGACGCATGTGCAAACTATAGAAAGTCGTTATTACATAGAATGTGCATAGTTTGCGCATACGCAGACTACAGAAAGTCGTTATGACATAGAATGTGCATACTTTGTTGATTCCATTTAGCAAATAGATCACATTTTTTAAAAACTCCTGTTTTCTAAGAAATCATGTAAACCTTCTAGAAGTTGTGATTTTAAAAAACGGGGGGAAGTAAGCTTTTCTTATTTCTGGATGCATGCGCAAAGTATAGAAAGTCGTTATTACGTAGAATGTGCATAGTTTGCACATGCGCAAACTATCGAAAGTCGTTATGACATAGAATGTGCATAGTTTGTTGATTCCATTTACAAAATAAATCATATTTTCTAAAAACTGATGTTTTTTAAGAAATCATGTAAACCTTCTAGAAGTTGTGATTTTAAAAAACGGGGGGAAGTAAGCTTTTCTTATTTCAAGAAGCATGCGCAAAATATAGAAAGTCGTTATTACGTAGAATGTGCATAGTTTGCGCATGCACAAACTAGAAAAAGTCGTTATGACATTGAATGTGCATACTTTGTTGATTCCATTTATGAAATAAATCACATTTTCTAAAAACTCGTGTTTTTAAGAAATCGTGTAAACCTTCTAGAAGTTGTGATTTTAAAAAACGGGGGGAAGTAAGCTTTTCTTATTTCCGAATGCATGCGCAAACTATAGAAAGTCGTTATTACGTAGAATGTGCATAGTTTGCGCATGCGCAGACTAGAGAAAGTCATTATGACATATAATGTGCATACTTTCTTGATTCCATTTATGAAATAAATCACATTTTTTAAAAACTCATGTTTTCTAAGAAATCATGTAAACCTTCTAGAAGTTGTGATTTTAAAAAACGGGGGGAAGTAAGCTTTTCTTAATTCCGGACACATGCGCAAGCTATAGAAAGTTGTTATTACGTAGAATGTGCATAGTCTGCGCATGCACAGACTACAGAAAGTCCTTATGACATAGAATGTGCATACTTTGTTGATTCCATTTATGAAATAAACCACATTTTCTAAAAACTCATGTTCTTTAAGAAATTATGTAAACCTTCTAGAAACTGTGAATTTAAAAAAAGGGGGGAAGTAAGCTTTTCTTATATCCGGACGCGCAAAGTATAGAAATTCGTTATTACGTAGAATGTGCATAGTTTGCACATGCGCAAACTATCGAAAGTCATTATGACATAGAATGTGAATAGTTTGTTGATTCCATTTACGAAATAAAGCACATTTTCTAAAAACTCATGTTTTTTAAGAAATCATGTAAACCTTCTAGAAGTTGTGATTTTAAAAAATGGGGGAAAGTAAGCTTTTCTTATTTCCGGAAGCATGCACAAACTATAGAAAGTCGTTATTACGTAGAATGTGCATAGTTTGCGCATGCGCAAACTACAAAAAGTCGTTATGACATAGAATGTGCATACTTTGTTGATTCCATTTACGAAATAAATCACATTTTCTAAAAACTCGTGTTTTTTAAGAAATCATGTAAACCTTCTAGAAGCCGTGAATTTAAAAAAAAGGGGGAAGTAAGCTTTTCTTATTTCCAGACGCATGCGCAAAGTATAGAAAGTCGTTATTACGTACAATGAGCATAGTTTGCGCATGCGCAAACTATCGAAAGTCGTTATTACATAGAATGTGCATACTTTGTTGATTCGATTTACGAAATAAATCACATTTCCTAAAAACTCGTGTTTTTTAAGAAATCATGTAAACCTTCTAGAAGTTGTGATTTTAAAAAACGGGGGGAAGTAAGCTTTTCTTATTTCCGGACGCATGCGCAAACTATAGAAAGTCGTTATGACATAGAATGTGCATAATTTGTTGATTCCATTTATGAAATAAATCACATTTTCTAAAAACTCGTGTTTTTTAAGAAATTATGTAAACCTTCTAGAAGTTGTGATTTTAAAAAATGGGCGAAAGTAAGCTTTTCTTATTTCCGGATGCATTCGCAAACTATAGAAAATCGTTATTACGTAGAATGTGCATAGTTTGCGCATGTGCAAACTACGAAAAGTCGTTATGACATAGAATGTGCATACTTTGTTGATTCCATTTATGAAATAAATCACATTTTCTAAAAACTCGTGTTTTTTAAGAGTTCATGTAAACATTCTAGAATTTGTGATTTTAAAAAACGGGGGGAAGTAAGCTTTTCTTATTTCCGGACGCATGCGCAAACTATAGAAAGTCGTTATGACGTAGAATGTGCATACTTTGTTAATTCCATTTATGAAATAAATCACATTTTCTAGAAACTCGTGTTTTTTAAGAAATCATGTAAACCTTCTAGAAGTTGTGATTTTAAAAAACGGGGGAAAGTAAGCTTTTCTTATTTCCGGAAGCATGCACAAACTATAGAAAGTCGTTATTACGTAGAATGTGCATAGTTTGCGCATGCGCAAACTAAAGAAAGTCGTTATGACATAGAATGTGCATACTTTGTTGATTCCATTTATGAAATAAATCATATTTTCTAAAAATTCGTGTTTTTTAAGAAATCATGTAAACCTTCTAGAAGCTGTGAATTTTAAAAAAACAGGGAAGTAAGGTTTTCTTATTTCCAGACGCATGCGGAAAGTATAGAAAGTCGTTATTACGTACAATGAGCATAGTTTGCGCATGCGCAAACTATCGAAAGTCGTTATGACATAGAATGTGCATACTTTGTTGATTTGATTTACGAAATAAATCACATTTCCTAAAAACTCGTGTTTTTTAAGAAATCATGTAAACCTTCTAGAAGTAGTGATTTTAAAAAATGGGGGGAAGTAAGCTTTTCTTATTTCTGGACGCATGCGCAAACTATAGAAAATCGTTATTACGGAGAATATGAATAGTTTGCGCATGCGCAGACTACAGAATTTCGTTATGACATAGAATGTGCATACTTTGTTGATTCCATTTATGAAATAAATCACATTTTCTAAAAACTCATGTTCTTTAAGAAATCGTGTAAAACTTGTAGAAGCTGTGAATTTAAAAAAATGGGGGAAGAAAGTTTTTCTTATTTCCGGACGCATGCGCAAAGTATAGAAAGTCGTTATTACGTAGAATGTGCATATTTTGCGCATGCGCAACCTATCGAAAGCCGTTATGACATAGAAAGTGCATAGTTTGTTGATTCCATTTACGAAATAAATCATATTTTCTAAAAACTTATGTTTTTTAAGAAATCATGAAAACCTTCTAGAAGTTGTGATTTTAAAAAACGGGGGGAAGTAAGCTTTTCTTATTTCCGGAAGCATGCGCAAACTATAGAAAGTCGTTATTACGTAGAATGTGCATAGTTTGAGCATGCACAAACTAAAAAAGTCGTTATGACATAGAATGTGCATACTTTGTTGATTCCATTTATGAAATAAATCACATTTTCTAAAAACTCGTGTTTTTTAAGAAATCATGTAAACCTTCTAGAAGTTGTGATTTTAAAAAATGGGCGAAAGTAAGCTTTTCTTATTTCCGGACGCATGCGCAAACTATACAAAATCGTTATTACGTAGAATGTGCATAGTTTGCGCATGTGCAAACTACGAAAAGTCGTTATGACATAGAATGTGCATACTTTGTTGATTCCATTTATGAAATAAATCACATTTTCTAAAAACTCATTTTTTTAAGAGTTCATGCAAAACATTCTAGAATTTGTGATTTTAAAAAACGGGGGGAAGTAAGCTTTTCTTATTTCCGGACGCATGCGCAAACTATAGAAAGTCGTTATGACGTAGAATGTGCATACTTTGTTAATTCCATTTATGAAATAAATCACATTTTCTAGAAACTCGTGTTTTTTAAGAAATCATGTAAACCTTCTAGAAGTTGTGATTTTAAATAACGGGGGAAAGTAAGCTTTTCTTATTTCCGGAAGCATGCACAAACTATAGAAAGTCGTTATTACGTAGAATGTGCATAGTTTGCGCATGCGCAAACTAAAGAAAGTCGTTATGACATAGAATGTGCATACTTTGTTGATTCCATTTATGAAATAAATCATATTTTCTAAAAATTCGTGTATTTTAAGAAATCATGTAAACCTTCTAGAAACTGTGAATTTTAAAAAAACAGGGAAGTAAGCTTTTCTTATTTCCAGACGCATGCGGAAAGTATAGAAAGTCGTTATTACGTACAATGAGCATAGTTTGCGCATGCGCAAACTATCGAAAGTCGTTATGACATAGAATGTGCATACTTTGTTGATTTGATTTACGAAATAAATCACATTTCCTAAAAACTCGTGTTTTTTAAGAAATCATGTAAACCTTCTAGAAGTAGTGATTTTAAAAAACGGCGGGAAGTAAGCTTTTCTTATTTCCAGACGCATGCGCAAAGTATAGAAAGTCGTTATTACGTAGAATGTGCATATTTTGCGCATGCGCAAACTATCGAAAGCCGTTATGACATAGAATGTGCATAGTTTGTTGATTCCATTTACGAAATAAATCATATTTTCTAAAAACTCATGTTTTTTAAGAAATCATGTAAACCTTCTAGAAGTTGTGAATTTAAAAAACGGGGGGAAGTAAGCTTTTCTTATTTCCAGAAGCATGCGCAAACTATAGAAAGTCGTTATTACGTAGAATGTGCATAGTTTGCGCATGCACAAACTAGAAAAAGTCGTTATGACATTGAATGTGCATACTTTGTTGATTCCATTTATGAAATAAATCACATTTTCTAAAAACTCGTGTTTTTAAGAAATCGTGTAAACCTTCTAGAAGTTGTGATTTTAAAAAACGGGGGGAAGTAAGCTTTTCTTATATCCGAACGCATGTGCAAACTATAGAAAGTCGTTATTACGTAGAATGTGCATAGTTTGCGCATGCGCAGACTACAGAAAGTCATTATGACATATAATGTGCATACTTTCTTGATTCCATTTATGAAATATATCACATTTTTTAAAAACTCATGTTTTCTAAGAAATCATGTAAACCTTCTAGAAGTTGTGATTTTAAAAAACGGGGGGAAGTAAGCTTTTCTTAATTCCGGACACATGCGCAAGCTATAGAAAGTTGTTATTACGTAGAATGTGCATATTCTGCGCATGCACAGACTACAGAAAGTCCTTATGACATAGAATGTGCATACTTTGTTGATTCCATTTATGAAATAAATCACATTTTCTAAAAACTCATGTTCTTTAAGAAATCGTGTAAACCTTGTAGAAGCTGTGAATTTAAAAAAATGGGGGAAGAAAGCTTTTCTTATTTCCGGATGCATGCGCAAAGTATAGAAAGTCGTTATTACGTAGAATGTGCATATTTTGCGCATGCGCAAACTATCGAAAGCCGTTATGACATAGAATGTGCATAGTTTGTTGATTCCATTTACGAAATAAATCATATTTTCTAAAAACTTATGTTTTTTAAGAAATCATGTAAACCTTCTAGAAGTTGTGATTTTAAAAAACGGGGGGAAGTAAGCTTTTCTTATTTCCGGAAGCATGCGCAAACTATAGAAAGTCGTTATTACGTAGAATGTGCATAGTTTGAGCATGCACAAACTAAAAAAGTCGTTATGACATAGAATGTGCATACTTTGTTGATTCCATTTATGAAATAAATCACATTTTCTAAAAACTCGTGTTTTTAAGAAATCATGTAAACCTTCTAGAAGTTGTGATTTTAAAAAACGGGGGGAAGTAAGCTTTTCTTATTTCTGGACGCATGCGCAAACTATAGAAAGTCGTTATGACGTAGAATGTGCATACTTTGTTGATTCCATTTATGAAATAAATCACATTTTCTAAAAACTCGTGTTTTTTAAGAAATCATGTAAACCTTCTAGAAGTTGTGATTTTAAAAAACGGGGGTAAGTAAGGTTTTCTTATTTCCGGACGCATGCGCAAACTATAGAAAGTCGTTATTACGTAGAATGTGCATAGTTTGCGCATGCACAGACTACAGAAAGTCGTTATGACATATAATGTGCATACTTTGTTGATTCCATTTATGAAATAAATAACATTTTTTAAAAACTCGTGTTTTCTAAGAAATCATGTAAACCTTCTAGAAGTTGTGATTTTAAAAAACGGGGGGAAGTAAGCTTTTCTTATTTCTCGACACATGCGCAAACTATAGAAAGTCGTTATTACGTAGAATGTGCATAGTATGCGCATCCGCAGACTACAGAAAGTCGTTATGACGTAGAATGTGCATACTTTGTTGATTCCATTTATGAAATAAATCACATTTTCTAAAAACTCATGTTCTTTAAGAAATCATGTAAACCTTCTAGAAGCTGTGAATTTAAAAAAAGGGGGGAAGTAAGCTTTTCTTATATCCGGACGCATGCGCAAAGTATAGAAAGTCGTTATTACGTAGAATGTGCATAGTTTGCCCATGCGCAAACTATCGAAAGTCGTTATGACATAGGATGTGCATACTTTGTTGATTCCATTTACGAAATAAATCACATTTTCTAAAAACTCATGTTTTTTAAGAACTCATGTAAACCTTCTAGAAGTTGTGAATTTAAAAAACGGGGGGAAGCAAGCTTTTCTTATTTCTGGACGCATGCTCAAACTATAGAAAGTCGTTATTACGTAGGATGTGCATAGTTTGTGCATGCACAAACTACAGAAAGTCGTTATTACATAGAATGTGCATACTTTGTTGATTCCATTTATGAAATAAATCACATTTTCTAAAAACTCGTGTTTTTTAAGAAATCATGTAAACCTTCTAGAAGTTGTGATTTTAAAAAACGGGGGGAAGTAAGCTTTTCTTATTTCCGGAAGCATGCGCAAACTATAGAAAGTCGTCATTACATAGATTGTGCATAGTTTGCGAATGCACAAACTACAGAAAGTCGTTATGACATAGAATGTGCATACTTTGTTGATTCCATTTATGAAATAAATCACATTTTCTAAAAATTCGTGTTTTTTAAGAAATCATGTAAACCTTCTAGAAGCTGTGAATTTAAAAAAAAGGGGGAAGTAAGCTTTTCTTATTTCCGGACGCATGCGCAAAGTATAGAAAGTCGTTATTACGTACAATGTGCATAGTTTGCGCATCCACAAACTATCGAAAGTCGTTATGACATAGAATGTGCATACTTTGTTGATTCCATTTACAAAATAAATCACATTTTCTAAAAGCTCGTGTTTCTTAGGAAATCATGTAAACCTTCTAGAAGTTGTGAATTTAAAAAACGGGGGGAAGCAAGCTTTTCTTATTTCTGGACGCATGCTCAAACTATAGAAAGTCGTTATTACGTAGGATGTGCATAGTCTGCGCATACGCAGCCTACAGAAAGTCGTTATGACATAGAATGTGCAAACTTTGTTGATTCCATTTAGCAAATAGATCACATTTTTTAAAAACTCGTGTTTTCTAAGAAATCATTTAAACCTTCTAGAAGTTGTGATTGTAAAAAACGGGGGGAGTAAGCTTTTCTTATTTCCGGACGCATGCGCAAACTATAGAGAGTCGTTATTACGTAGAATGTGCATAGTTTGCGCATGCGCAGACTACAAAAAGTTGTTATGTCATAGAATGTGCATACTTTGTTGATTCCATTTATGAAATAAATCACATTTTCTAAAAACTCATGTTCTTTAAGAAATCATGTAAACCTTCTAGAAGCTGTGAATTTAAAAAAATGGGGGAAGTAAGCTTTTCTTATTTCCGGATGCATGCGCAAAGTATAGAAAGTCGTTATTACGTAGAATGTGCATAGTTTGCGCATGCACAAACTATCAAAATTCGTTATGATATAGAATGTGCATAGTTTGTTGATTCCATTTACGAAATAAATCATATTTTCTAAAAACTCATGTTTTTTAAGAAATCATGTAAACCTTCTAGAAGTTGTGATTTAAAAAACGGGGGGAAGTAAGCTTTTCTTATTTCCGGAAGCATGCGCAAACTATAGAAAGTCGTTATTACATAGAATGTGCATAGTTCGCGCATGCACAAACTAGAAAAAGTCCTTATGACATTTAATGTGCATACTTTGTTGATTCCATTTATGAAATAAATCACATTTTCTAAAAACTCATGTTTTTAAGAAATCATGTAAACCTTCTAGATGTTGTGATTTTAAAAAATGGGGGGAAGTAAGCTTTTCTTATTTCCGGATGCATGCGCAAACTATAGAAAGTCCTTATTACGTAGAATGCGCATAGTTTGCAGATGCGCAAACTACAAAAAGTCATTATGACATAGAATGTGCAACTTTGTTGATTCCATTTATGAAATAAATCACATTTTCTAAAAACTCGTGTTTTTTAAGAAATCATGTAAACATTCTAGAGGTTGTGATTTTAAAAAATGGGGGGAAGTAAGCTTTTCTTATTTCTGGACGCATGCGCAAGCTATAGAAAGTCGTTATGACGTAGAATGTGCATACTTTGTTGATTCCATTTATGAAATAAATCACATTTTCTAAAAACTCGTGTTTTTTAAGAAATCATGTAAACCTTCTAGAAGCAATGAATTTAAAAAAAGGGGGGAAGTAAGCTTTTCTTATTTCCGGACACATGCGCAAAGTATAGAAAGTCGTTATTACGTACAATGAGCATAGTTTGCGCATGCGCAAACTATCGAAAGTCGTTATGACATAGAATGTGCATACTTTGCTGATTCCATTTATGAAATAAATCACATTTTCTAAAAAGTCGTGTTTTTTAAGAAATCATGTAAACCTTCTAGAAGTTGTGATTTTAAAAAACGGGGGGAAGTCAGCTTTTCTTATTTCCGGACGCATGCGCAAACTATAGAAAGTCGTTGTGACATATAATGTGCATAATTTGTTGATTCCATTTATGAAATAAATCACATTTTCTAAAAACTCGTGTTTTTTAACAAATCATGTAAACCTTCTAGAAGTTGTGATTTTAAAAAACGGGGGGAAGTAAGCTTTTCCTATTTCCGGACGCATGCGCAAACTATAGAAAGTCGTTGTGACATATAATGTGCATAATTTGTCGAATCCCTTTACGAAATAAATCACATTTTCTAAAAACTTGTGTTTTTTAAGAAATCATGTAAAACTTCTAGAAGTTGTGATTTTAAAAAACGGGTGGAAGTAAGCTTTTCTTATTTCCCAACACATGCGCAAACTATATAAACTCGTTATTACCTATAATGTGCATATATTGCGCATGCGCAAACTATAGAAAGTCGTTATGACATAGAATGTGCATACTTTGTTGATACCATTTATGAAATAAATCACATTTTCTAAAAACTCGTGTTCTTTAAGAAATCATGTAAACCTTCTAGAAGTTGTATTTTAAAAAACGGGGGGAAGTAAGCTTTTCTTATTTCCGGACGCATGCGCAAACTATAGAAAGTCATTATGACATAGAATGTGCATAATTTGTTGATTCCATTTATGAAATATATCAAATTTTCTAAAAACTCTTGTTTTTTAAGAAATCATGTAAACCTTCTAGAAGCTGTGAATTTAAAAAGAGGGGGAAGTAAGCTTTTCTTATTTCCGGA
The DNA here is from genome assembly GCA_027924585.1 of Larix kaempferi. Taxonomy (NCBI): domain Eukaryota; kingdom Viridiplantae; phylum Streptophyta; class Pinopsida; order Pinales; family Pinaceae; genus Larix; species Larix kaempferi. The sequence goes on along the minus strand of BSBM01000226.1, from coordinate 9,355,888 downwards.
CGCATGCGCAAAGTATAGAAAGTCGTTATTACGTACAATGTGCATAGTTTGCGCATGCGCAAACTATAAAATGTCGATGAGACGTAAAATGTGCATACTTTGTTGATTCCATTTATGAAATAAATCACATTTTCTAAAAACACATGTTTTTTAAAAAGTCATGTAAACCTTCTAGAAGTTGTGATTTTAAAAAACGGGGGGAAGTAAGCTTTTGTTATTTCCGGACGCATGCGCAAACTATAGAAATTCGTTATGACATAGAATGTGCATACTTTGTTGATTCCATTTATGAAATAAATCACATTCTCTAAAAACTCGTGTTTTTTAAGAAATCATGTAAACCTTCTAGAAGTTGTGATTTTAAAAAACGGGGGAAGTAAGATTTTCCTATTTCCGGACGCATGCGCAAACTATAGAAAGTCGTTATTACGTAGAATGTGCACAGTTTGCGCATGCGCAGACTACAGACAGTTGTTATGTCATAGAATGTGCATACTTTGTTGATTCCATTTACGAAATAAATCACATTTTCTAAAAACTCATGTTCTTTAAGAAATCATGTAAACCTTCTAGAAGCTGTGAACATGAAAAAAGTGGGGTAGTAAGCTTTTCTTATTTCTGGACGCATACGCAAAGTATAGAAAGTCGTTATTACATAGAATGTGCATAGTTTGCGCATGCGCAAACTATCGAAAGTCGTTATGACATAGAATGTGCATACTTTGTTGATTCCATTTACGAAATAAATCACGTTTTTTAAAAACTCGTGTTTTTTAATAAATCATGTAAACCTTCTAGAAGTTGTGATTTTAAAAAACGGGGGGAAGTAATCTTTTCTTATCTCCAGACAGCATGCGCAAAGAATAGAAAGTCGTTATTATGAAGAATGTGCATAGTTTGCGCATGCACAAACTATCGAAAGTCGTTATGACATAGAATGTGCATACTTTGTTGATTCCATTTACGAAATAAATCACATTTTCTAAAAACAAGTGTTTTTTAAGAAATCATGTAAACCTTCTAGAAGTTGTGATTTTAAAAAACGGGGGGAAGTAAGCTTTTCTTATTTCCGGACGCATGCGCAAACTATAGAAAGTCATTATTACGTAGAATGTGCGTAGATTGCGCATGCGCAAACTAAAGAAAGTCGTTATGACATAGAATGTGCATACTTTGTTGATTCCATTTATGAAATAAATCACATTTTTTAAAAACTCGTGTTTTTTAAGAAATCATGTAAACCTTCTAGAAGCTATGAATTTAAAAAAAGGGGGGAAGTAAGCTTTTCTTATTTCCGGACGCATGCGCAAAGTATAGAAAGTCGTTATTACGTAGAATGTGCATAGTTTGCGCATATGCAAACTATCGAAAGTCGTTATGACATAGAATGTGCATACTTTGTTGATTCCATTTACGCAATAAATCACATTTTCTAAAAAGTCTTTTTTTTAAGAAATCATCTAAACCTTCTAGAAGTCGTGATTTTAAAAAACGGGGGGAAGTAAGCTTTTCTTATTTCCGGAAGCATGCGCAAACTATAGAAAGTTGTTATTACGTAGAATGTGCATAGTTTGCGCATGCGCAAACTACAGAAAGTCCTTATGACATAGAGTGTGCATACTTTGTTGATTGCATTTATGAAATAAATCACATTTTCAAAAAACTCGTGTTTTTTAAGAAATCATGTAAACCTTCTAGAAGTTGTGATTTAAAAAAACCGGTGGAAGTAAGCTTTTCTTATTTCCGGTCGCATGCGCAAACTATAGAAAGTCATTATTACATAGAATATGCGAAGATTGCGCATGTGCAAACTACAGAAAGTCGTTATGACATAGAATGTGCATACTTTGTTAATTCCATTTATGAAATAAATCACATTTTTTAAAAACTCATGTTTTTTAAGAAATCATGTAAACCTTCTAGAAGCTGTGAATTTAAAAAAAGGGGGGAAGTAAACTTTTCTTACTTCCAGATGCATGCGCAAACTATAGAAAGTTGTTATTACGTAGAATGTGCATAGTTTGCGCATGCGCAAACTACAAAAATTCATTATGACATAGAATGTGCAACTTTGTTGATTCCATTTATGAAATAAATCACATTTTCTAAAAACTCGTGTTTTTTAAGAAATCATGTAAACATTCTAGAAGTTGTGATTTTAAAAAATGGGGGGAAGTAAGCTTTTCTTATTTTCGGACGCATGCGCAAACTATAGAAAGTCGTTATGACGTAGAATGTGTATACGTTGTTGATTCCATTTATGAAATAAATGACATTTTCTAAAAACTCGTGTTTTTTAAGAAATCATGTAAACCTTCTAGAAGTTGTGATTTTAAAAAACGGGGGGGAAGTAAGCTTTTCTTATTTCCGGACGCATGTGCAAAATATAGAAAGTCGTTATTACATAGAATGTGCATAGTTTGCGCATGCGCAGACTACAGAAAGTCGTTATGACATAGAATGTGCATACTTTGTTGATCCATTTATGAAATAAATCACATTTTCTAAAAACTCATGTTCTTTAAGAAATCATGTAAACCTTCTAGAAGCTGTGAATTTAAAAAAATGGGGGAAGTAAGCTTTTCTTATTTCCGGACGCATGCGCAAAGTATAGAAAGTCGTTATTACGTAGACCGTGCATAGTTTGCGCATGTGCAAACTATCGAAAGTCGTTATGACATAGAATGTGCATAGATTGTTGATTCTATTTACGAAATAAATCACATTTTCTAAAAACTCATGTTTTTTAAGAAATCATGTAAACCTTCTAGAAGTTCTGATTTTAAAAAACGGGGGGAAGTAAGCTTTTCTTATTTTCGGAAGCATGCGCAAACTATAGAAAGTCGTTATTACGTAGAATGTGCATAGTTTGCGCATGCGCAAACTACAAAAAGTCGTTATGACATAGAATGTGCATACTTTGTTGATTCCATTTATGAAATAAATCACATTTTCTAAAAACTCGTGTTTTTTAAGAATTCATGTAAACATTCTAGAAGTTGTGATTTTAAAAAACAGGGGGAAGTAAGCTTTTCTTTTTCCGGACGCATGCGCAAACAATAGAAATTCGTTATGACGTAGAATGTGCATACTTTGTTAATTCCATTTATGAAATAAATCACATTTTCTAAAAACTCGTGTTTTTCATGAAATCATGTAAACCTTCTAGAAGTTGTGATTTTAAAAAACGGGGCGAACTAAGCTTTTTTTATTTCCGGAAGCATGCGCAAACTATAGAAAGTCGTTATTACGTAAAATGTGCATAGTTTACGCATGCGCAAACTACGGAAAGTCGTTATGACATAGAATGTGCATACTTTGTTGATTCCATTTATGAAATAAATCACATTTTCTAAAAGCTCGTGTTTTTTAAGAAATCATGTAAAACTTCTAGAAGTTGTGAATTTAAAAAAAGGGGGGAAGTAAGCTTTTCTTATTTCCAGACGCATGCGCAAAGTATAGAAAGTCGTTATTACGTACAATGAGCATAGTTTGCGCATGCGCAAACTATCGAAATTCGTTATGACATAGAATGTGCATACTCTGTTGATTCCATTTACGAAATAAATCACATTTTCTAAAAACTCATGTTTTTTAAGAAATCATGTAAACCTTCTAGAAGTTGTGATTTTAAAAAATGGGGGGAAGTAAGCTTTTCTTATTTCCGGAAGCATGCGCAAACTATAGAAAATCGTTATTACGTAGAATGTGACTAGTTTGCGCATGCGCAGACTACAGAAAGTCATTATGACATAGAATGTGGATACTTTGTTGATTTCATTTATGAAATAAATCACATTTTCTAAAAACTCATGTTCTTTAAGAAATCATGTAAATCTTCTAGAAGCTGTGAATTTAAAAAAATGGGGGAAGTAAGGTTTTCTTATTTCCGGACGCATGCACAAAGTATAGAAAGTCGTTATTACATAGAATGTGCATAGTTTGCGCATGCACAAACTATCGAAAGTCGTTATGACATAGAATGTGCATAGGTTGTTGATTCCATTTACGAAATAAATCATATTTTGTAAAAACTCATGTTTTTTAAGAAATCATGTAAACCTTCTAGAAGTTGTGATTTTAAAAAATGGGAGGAAGTAAGCTTTTCTTATTTCCGGAAGCATGCGCAAACTATAGAAAGTCGTTATTACGTAGAATGTGCATAGTTTGCGCATGCACAAACTAGAAAAAGTCGTTATGACATAGAATGTGCATACTTTGTTGATTCCATTTATGAAATAAATCGCATTTTCTAAAAACTCGTGTTTTTAAGAAATCATGTAAACCTTCTAGAAGTTGTGATTATAAAAAACGGGGGGAAGTAAGCTTTTCTTATTTCCGAAAGCATGACCAAACTATAGAAAGTCGTTATTACGTAGAATGTGTATAGTTTGCGCATGCGCAAACTACAAAAAGTCATTATGACATAGAATGTGCAACTTTGTTGATTCCATTTATCAAATAAATCACATTTTCTAAAAACCCGTGTTTTTTAAGAAATCATGTAAACCTTCTAGAAGTTGTGATTTTAAAAAACGGGGGAAGTAAGATTTTCTTATTTCCGGACGCATGCGCAAACTATAAAAAGTCGTTATTACGTAGAATGTGCATAGTTTGCGCATGCGCAGACTACAGACAGTTGTTATGTCATAGAATGTGCATACTTTGTTGATTCCATGTATGAAATAAATCACATTTTCTAAAAACTCATGTTCTTTAAGAAATCATGTAAACCTTCTAGAAGCTGTGAACTTGAAAAAAGTGGGGTAGTAAGCTTTTCTTATTTCTGGACGCATACGCAAAGTATAGAAAGTCGTTATTACATAGAATGTGCATAGTTTGCGCATGCGCAAACTATCGAAAGTCGTTATGACATAGAATGTGCATACTTTGTTGATTCCATTTACGAAATAAATCACGTTTTCTGAAAACTCGTGTTTTTTAATAAATCATGTAAACCTTCTAGAAGTTTTGATTTTAAAAAACGGGGGGAAGTAAGCTTTTCTTATTTTCGGACGCATGCGCAAACTATAAAAAGTCGTTATTACGTAGAATGTGCATAGTTTGCACATGCGCAAACTACATAAAGTCATTATGACATAGAATGTGCATACTTTGTTGTTTCCATTTATGAAATAAATCAAATTTTCTAAAAACTCATGTTCTTTAAGAAATCATGTAAACCTTCTAGAAGCTGTGAATTTAAAAAAAGGGGGGAAGTAATCTTTTCTTATCTCCGGACAGGATGCGCAAAGAATAGAAAGTCGTTATTACGAAGAATGTGCATAGTTTGCGCATGCACAAACTATCGAAAGTCGTTATGACATAGAATGTGCATACTTTGTTGATTCCATTTACGAAATAAATCACATTTTCTAAAAATAAGTGTTTTTTAAGAAATCATGTAAACCTTCTAGAAGTTTTGATTTTAAAAAACGGGGGGAAGTAAGCTTTTCTTATTTCCGGACGCATGCGCAAACTATAGAAAGTTATTATTACGTAGAATGTGCGTAGATTGCGCATGCGCAAACTACAGAAAGTCGTTATGACATAGAATGTGCATACTTTGTTGATTCCATTTATGAAATAAATCACATTTTTTAAAAACTCGTGTTTTTTAAGAAATCATGTAAACCTTCTAGAAGCTATGAATTTAAAAAAAGGGGGGAAGTAAGCTTTTCTTATTTCCGGACGCATGCGCAAAGTATAGAAAGTCGTTATTACGTAGAATGTGCATAGTTTGCGCATATGCAAACTATCGAAAGTCGTTATGACATAGAATGTGCATACTTTTGTTGATTCCATTTACGAAATAAATTACATTTTCTAAAAAGTCTTTTTTTTAAGAAATCATCTAAACCTTCTAGAGGTTGTGATTTTAAAAAACGGGGGGAAGTAAGCTTTTCTTATTTCTGGAAGCATGCGCAAACTATAGAAAGTCGTTATTACGTAGAATGTGCATAGTTTGCGCATGCGCAAACTACAGAAAGTCCTTATGACATAGAATGTGCATACTTTGTTGATTGCATTTATGAAATAAATCACATTTTCAAAAAACTCGTGTTTTTTAAGAAATCATGTAAACCTTCTAGAAGTTGTCATTTAAAAAAACCGGTGGAAGTAAGCTTTTCTTATTTCCGGTCGCATGCGCAAACTATAGAAAGTCATTATTACGTAGAATGTGCGAAGATTGCGCATGCGCAAACTACAGAAAGTCGTTATGACATAGAATGTGCATACTTTGTTAATTCCATTTATGAAATAAATCACATTTTTTAAAAACTCATGTTTTTTAAGAAATCATGTAAACCTTCTAGAAGCTGTGAATTTAAAAAAAGGGGGGAAGTAAACTTTTCTTATTTCCAGATGCATGTGCAAACTATAGAAAGTCGTTATTACGTAGAATGTGCATAGTTTGCGCATGCGCAAACTACACAAATTCATTATGACATAGAATGTGCAACTTTGTTGATTCCATTTATGAAATAAATCACATTTTCTAAAAACTCGTGTTTTTTAAGAAATCATGTAAACATTCTAGAAGTTGTGATTTTAAAAAATGGGGGGAAGTAATCTTTTCTTATTTCCGAACGCATGCGCAAACTATAGAAAGTCGTTATGACGTAGAATGTGTATACTTTGTTGATTCCATTTATGAAATAAATCACATTTTCTAAAAACTCGTGTTTTTCAAGAAATCATGTAAACCTTCTAGAAGTTGTGATTTTAAAAAACGGGGGGAAGTAAGCTTTTCATATTTCCGGACGCATGTGCAAACTATAGAAAGTCGTTATTACATAGAATGTGCATAGTTTGTGCATGCGCAGACTGCAGAAAGTCGTTATGACATAGAATGTGCATACTTTGTTGATCCATTTATGAAATAAATCACATTTTCTAAAAACTCATGTTCTTTAAGAAATCATGTAAACCTTCTAGAAGCTGTGAATTTAAAAAAAGGGGGGAAGTAAGCTTTTCTTATTTCCGGACGCATGCGCAAAGTAAAGAAAGTCGTTATTACGTAGAATGTCCATAGTTTGCGCATGCGCAAACTATCGAAAGTCATTATGACATAGAATGTGAATAGTTTGTTGATTCCATTTACGAAATAAATAACATTTTCTAAAAACTCATGTTTTTTAAGAAATCATGTAAACCTTCTAGAAGTTGTGATTTTAAAAAACGGGGGAAAGTAAGCTTTTGTTATTTCCGGAAGCATGCACAAACTATAGAAACTTGTTATTACGTAGAATGTGCATAGTTTGTGCATGCGCAAACTACAAAAAGTCGTTATGAGATAGAATGTGCATACTTTGTTGATTCCATTTAGGAAATAAATCACATTTTCTAAAAACTCGTGTTTTTTAAGAAATCATGTAAACATTCTAGAAGTTGTGATTTTAAAAAACGGGGGGAAGTGAGCTTTTCTTATTTCCGGACGCATGTGCAAACTATAGAAAGTCGTTATGACATAGAATGTGCATATTTTTTTGATTCCATTTATGAAATAAATCACATTTTCTTAAAACTCGTGTTTTTTAAGAAATCATGTAAACCTTCTAGAAGTTGTGATTTTAAAAAACTTGGGGAAGTAAGCTTTTCTTATTTCCGGATGCATCCACAAAGTATAGAGAGTCGTTATTACGTAGAATGGGCATAGTTTGCGCATGCGCAAACTATCGAAAGTCGTTATGACATAGAATGTGCATACTTTGTTGATTCCATTTACGAAATAAATCACATTTTCTAAAAACTCATGTTTTTTAAGAAATCATCTAAACCTTCTAGAAGTTGTGATTTTAAAAAACGGGGGAAAGTAAGCTTTTCTTATTTCCGGAAGCATGCGCAAACTATAGAAAGTCGTTATTACATAGCATGTGCATAGTTTCCTCATGCGCAAACTACAGAAAGTCGTTATGACATAAAATGTGCATACTTTGTTGATTCCATTTATAAAATAAATCACATTTACTAAAAAGTCGTGTTTTTTAAGAAATCATGTAAACCTTCTAGAAGTTGTGATTTTAAAAAACGGGGGGATGTAAGCTTTTGTTATTTCCGGAAGCATGCGCAAACTATAGAAAATCGTTATTACAGAGACTGTGAATAGTTTGCGCATGCGCAGACTACAGAAAGTCGTTATGACATAGAATGTGGATACTTTGTTGATTCCATTTATGAAATAAATCACATTTTCTAAAAACTCATGTTCTTTAAGAAATCATGTAAACCTTCTAGAAGCTGTGAATTTAAAAAAATGGGGGAAGTAAGCTTTTCTTATTTCCGGACGCATGCGCAAAGTATTGAAAGTCGTTATTACGTAGAATGTGCATAGTTTGCGCATGCGCAAACTATCGAAAGTCGTTATGACAGAGAATGTGCATACTTTGTTGATTCCATTTACGAAATAAATCACATTTTCTAAAAACTCGTGTTTTTTAAGAAATCATCTAAACCATCTAGAAGTTGTGATTTTAAAAAACGGGGGGGAAGTAAGCTTTTCTTCTTTCCGGAAGCATGCGCAAACTATAGAAAGTCGTTATTACGTAGAATGTGCATAGTTTGCGCATGCGCAAAAAACAGAAAGTCCTTATGACATAGAATGTGCATACTTTGTTGATTCCATTTATGAAATAAATCACATTTTCAAAAAACTTGTGTTTTTTAACAAATCATGTAAACCTTCTACAAGTTCTGATTTTAAAAAACGGGGGTAAGTAACCTTTTCTTATTTCCGGACGCATGCGCAAACTATAGAAAGTCGTTATGACGTATAATGTGCATACTTTGTTGATTCCATTTATGAAATAAATCACATTTTCTAAAAACTCGTGTTTTCTAAGAAATCATGTAAACCTTCTAGAAGTTGTGATTTTAAAAAACGGGGGGAAATAAGCTTTTCTTATTTCCGGACGCATGCGCAAACTATAGAAAGTCGTTATTACGTAGAATGTGCATAGTTTGCGCATACACAGACTACAGAAAGTCGTTATGACATAGAATGTGCATACTTTGTTGATTCCATTTAGCAAATAGATCACATTTTTTAGAAACTCGTGTTTTCTAAGAAATCATGTAAACCTTCTAGAAGTTGTGATTTTAAAAAACGGGGGGAAGTAAGCTTTTCTTATTTCCGGACGCATGCCCAAAGTATAGAAAGTCGTTATTACGTAGAATGTGCATAGTTTCCGCATGCGCAAACTATCGAAAGTCGTTATGACATAGAATGTGCATACTTTGTTGATTCCATTTACGAAATAAATCACATTTTCTAAAAACTCGTGTTTTTTAAGAAATCATGTAAACCTTCTAGAAGTTGTGATTTTAAAAAACGGGGGGAAGTAATCTTTTCTTATTTCCGGATGCATGCGCAAACTATAGAAAGTCGTTATTATGTAGAATGTGCATAGTTTGCGCATGCGCAAACTACAGAAAGTCGTTATGACATAGAATGTGCATACTTTGGTAATTCCATTTAGGAAATAAATCACATTTTTTAAAAACTCGTGTTTTTTAAGAAATCATGTAAACCTTCTAGAAGTTGTGATTTTAAAAAACGGGGGGAAGTAAGCTTTTCTTATTTCCAGACGCATGCGCAGATTTTAGAAAGTCGTTATTACATAGAATGTGCATAGTCTGCGCATGCGCAGACTACAAAAAGTTGTTATGACATAGAATGTGCATACTTTGTTGATTCCATTTATGAAATAAATCACATTTTCTAAAAACTCATGTTCTTTAAGAAATCATGTAAACCTTCTAGGACCTGTGAATTTAAAAAAAGTGGGAAGTAAGCTTTTCTTATTTCCGGACGCATGCGCAAAGTATTGAAAGTCGTTATTATGTAGAATGTGCATAGTTTGCGCATGCACAAACTATCGAAAGTCGTTATGACATAGAATGTGCATACTTTGTTGATTCCATTTACGAAATAAATCACATTTTCTAAAAACTCGTGTTTTTTAAGAAATCATCTAAACCTACTAGAAGTTGTGATTTGAAAAAACGAGGGGAAGTAAGCTTTTCTTATTTCCGGAAGCATGCGCAAACTATAGAAAGTCGTTATGACGTAGAATGTGCATACTTTGTTAATTCCATTTATGAAATAAATCACATTTTCTAAAAACTCGTGTTTTTTAAGAAATCATGTAAACCTTTTAGAAGTTGTGATTTTAAAAAACGGGGGGAAGTAAGCTTTTTTTATTTCCGGAAGCATGCGCAAACTATAGAAAGTCGTTATTACGCAGAATGTGCATAGTTTGCGCATGCGCAAACTACAGAAAGTCATTATGACATAGAATGTGCATACTTTGTTGATTCCATTTATGAAATAAATCACATTTTCTAAAAACTCGTGTTTTTTAAGAAATCATGTAAACCTTCTAGAAGTTGTGATTTTAAAAAACGGGGGGAAGTAAGCTTTTCTTATTTCCGGATGCATGCGCAAACTATAGAAAGTCGTTATGGCGTAGAATGTGCATACTTTTTTGATTCCATTTATGAAATAAATCACATTTTCTAAAAACTCGTGTTTTTTAAGAAATCATGTAAACCTTCTAGAAGTTGTGATTTTAAAAAACGGGGGGAAGTAAGCTTTTCTTATTTCTGGACGCATGTGCAAACTATAGAAAGTCGTTATTACATAGAATGTGCATAGTTTGCGCATACGCAGACCACAGAAAGTCGTTATGACATAGAATGTGCATACTTTGTTGATTCAATTTAGCAAATAGATCACATTTTTTAAAAACTCGTGTTTTCTAAGAAATCATGTAAACCTTCTAGAAGTTGTGATTTTAAAAAACGGGGGGAAGTAAGCTTTTCTTATTTCCGGACGCATGCACAAAGTATAGAAAGTCGTTATTACGTAGAATGTGCATAGTTTGCGCATGCGCAAACTATCGAAAGTCGTTATGACATAGAATGTGCATAGTTTGTTGATTCCATTTACGAAATAAATCATATTTTCTAAAAACTCATGTTTTTTAAGAAATCATGTAAACCTTCTAGAAGTTGTGATTTTAAAAAACGGGGGGAAGTAAGCTTTTCTTATTTCCAGAAGCATGCGCAAACTATAGAAAGTCGTTATTACGTAGAATGTGCATAGTTTGCGCAGACTATAGAAAATCGTTATTATGTAGAACGTGCATAGTTTGCGCATGTGCAAACTACGAAAAGTCGTTATGACATAGAATGTGCATACTTTGTTGATTCCATTTATGAAATAAATCACATTTTCTAAAAACTCGTGTTTTTTAAGAGTTCATGTAAACATTCTAGAATTTGTGATTTTAAAAAACGGGGGGAAGTAAGCTTTTCTTATTTCCGGACGCATGCGCAAACTATAGAAAGTCGTTATGATGTAGAATGTGCATACTTTGTTAATTCCATTTATGAAATAAATCACATTTTCTAGAAACTCATGTTTTTTAAGAAATCATGTAAACCTTATAGAAGTTGTGATTTTAAAAAACGGGGGAAAGTAAGCTTTTCTTATTTCCGGAAGCATGCACAAACTATAGAAAGTCGTTATTACGTAGAATGTGCATAGTTTGCGCATGCGCAAACTAAAGAAAGTCGTTATGACATAGAATGTGCATACTTTGTTGATTTGATTTACGAAATAAATCACATTTCCTAAAAACTCGTGTTTTTTAAGAAATCATGTAAACCTTCTAGAAGTAGTGATTTTAAATAACGGGGGGAAGTAAGCTTTTCTTATTTCCGGAGCATGCGCAAACTATAGAAAATCGTTATTACGTAGAATGTGAATAGTTTGCGCATGCGCAGACTACAGAATTTCGTTATGACATAGAATGTGCATACTTTGTTGATTCCATTTATGAAATAAATCACATTTTCTAAAAACTCATGTTCTTTAAGAAATCGTGTAAACCTTGTAGAAGTTGTGAATTTAAAAAAATGGGGGAAGAAAGCTTTTCTTATTTCCGGACGCATGCGCAAAGTACAGAAAGTCGTTATTACGTAGAATGTGCATAGCTTGCGCATGCGCAAACTATCGAAAGCCGTTCTGACATAGAATGTGCATAGTTTGTTGATTCCATTTACGAAATAAATCATATTTTCTAAAAACTTATGTTTTTTAAGAAATCATGTAAACCTTCTAGAAGTTGTGATTTTAAAAACGGGGGGAAGTAAGCTTTTCTTATTTCTGGAAGCATGCGCAAACTATAGAAAGTCGTTATTACGTAGAATGTGCATAGTTTGAGCATGCACAAACTAAAAAAGTCGTTATGACATAGAATGTGCATACTTTGTTGATTCCATTTATGAAATAAATCACATTTTCTAAAAACTCGTGTTTTTAAGAAATCATGTAAACCTTCTAGAAGTTGTGATTTTAAAAAACGAGTGGAAGTAAGCTTTTCTTATTTCCGGATGCATGCAGAAACTATAGAAAGTCCTTATTACGTAGAATGTGCATAGTTTGCGCATGCGCAAACTACAAAAGGTCATTATGACATAGAATGTGCAACTTTGTTGATTCCATTTATGAAATAAATCAAATTTTCTAAAAACTCGTGTTTTTTAAGAAATCATGTAAACATTCTAGAAGTTGTGATTTTAAAAAATGGGGGGAAGTAAGCTTTTCTTATTTCTGGACGCATGCGCAAACTATAGAAAGTCGTTATGACGTAGAATGTGCATACTTTGTTGATTCCATTTATGAAATAAATCACATTTTTTAAAAACTCGTGTTTTCTAAGAAATCATGTAAACCTTCTAGAAGTTGTGATTTTAAAAAAAGGGGGGAAGTAAGCTTTTCTTATTTCTGGACACATGTGCAAACTATAGAAAGTCGTTATTACGTAGAATGTGCATAGTTTGCGCATGCGCAGACTACAGAAAGTCGTTATGACATAGAATGTGCATACTTTGTTGATTCCATTTATGAAATAAATCACATTTTCTAAACACTCATGTTCATTAAGAAATCATGTAAACCTTCTAGAAGCTGTGAATTTAAAAAAAGGGGGGAAGTAAGCTTTTCTTATATCCGGACGCATGCGGAAAGTATAGAAAGTCGTTATTACGTAGAATGTGCATAGTTTGCCCATGCGCAAACTATCGAAAGTCGTTATGACATAGGATGTGCATACTTTGTTGATTCCATTTACGAAATAAATCACATTTTCTAAAAACTCATGTTTTTTAAGAACTCATGTAAACCTTCTAGAATTTGTGATTTTAAAAAACGGGGGGAAGTAAGCTTTTCTTATTTCCGGACGCATGCGCAAACTATAGAAAGTCGTCATTACATAGAATGTGCATAGTTTGCGCATGCAGAAACTACAGAAAGTCGTTATGACATAAAATGTGCATACTTTGTTGATTCCATTTATGAAATAAATCACATTTTCTAAAAACTCGTGTTTTTTAAGAAATCATGTAAACCTTCTAGAAGTTGTGATTTTAAAAAACGGGGGGAAGTAAGCTTTTCTTATTTCCGGATGCATGCGGAAACTATAGAAAGTCGTCATTACATAGAATGTGCATAGTTTGCGCATGCACAAACTACAGAAAGTCGTTATGACATAGAATGTGCAACTTTGTTAATTCCATTTATGAAATAAATCACATTTTCTAAAAACTCGTGTTTTTTAAGAAATCATGTAAACATTCTAGAAGTTGTGATTTTAAAAAATGGGGGGAAGTAAGCTTTTCTTATCTCTGGACGCATGCGCAAACTATAGAAACTCGTTATGACGTAGAATGTGCATACTTTGTTGATTCCATTTATGAAATAAATCACATTTTCCAAAAACTCGTGTTTTTTAAGAAATCATGTAAACCTTCTAGAAGTTGTGATTTTAAAAAACGGGGGTAAGTAAGGTTTTCTTATTTCCGGACGCATGCGCAAACTATAGAAAGTCGTTATTACGTAGAATGTGCATAGTTTGCGCATGCACAGACTACAGAAAGTCGTTATGACATATAATGTGCATACTTTGTTGATTCCATTTATGAAATAAATCACATTTTTTAAAAACTCGTGTTTTCTAAGAAATCATGTAAACCTTCTAGAATTTGTGATTTTAAAAAACGGGGGGAAGTAAGCTTTTCTTATTTCCGGACACATGTGCAAACTATAGAAAGTCGTCATTACATAGAATGTGCATAGTTTGCGCATGCACAAACTACAGAAAGTCGTTATGACATAGAATGTGCATACTTTGTTGATTCCATTTATGAAATAAATCACATTTTCTAAAAACTCGTGTTTTTTAAGAAATCATGTAAACCTTCTAGAAGCTGTGAATTTAAAAAAAGGGGGGAAGTAAGCTTTTCTTATTTCCGGACGCATGCGCAAAGTATAGAAAGTCGTTATTACGTACAATGTGCATAGTTTGCGCATGCGCAAACTATCGAAAGTCGTTATGACATAGAATGTGCATACTTTGTTGATTCCATTTACAAATTAAATCACATTTTCTAAAAGCTCGTGTTTTTTAAGAAATCATGTAAACCTTCTAGAACTTGTGAATTTAAAAAACGGGGGGAAGCAAGCTTTTCTTATTTCTGGACGCATGCTCAAACTATAGAAAGTCGTTATTACGTAGGATGTGCATAGTTTGTGCATGCACAAACTACAGAAAGTCGTTATTACATAGAATGTGCATACTTTGTTGATTCCATTTATGAAATAAATCACATTTTCTAAAAACTCGTGTTTTTTAAGAAATCATGTAAACCTTCTAGAAGTTGTGATTTTAAAAAACGGGGGGAAGTAAGCTTTTCTTATTTACGGAAGCATGCGCAAACTATAGAAAGTCGTCATTACATAGAATGTGCATAGTTTGCGCATGCACAAACTACAGAAAGACGTTATGACATAGAATGTGCATACTTTGTTGATTCCATTTATGAAATAAATCACATTTTCTAAAAATTCGTGTTTTTTAAGAAATCATGTAAACCTTCTAGAAGCTGTGAATTTAAAAAAAGGGGGGAAGTAAGCTTTTCTTATTTCCGGACGCATGCGCAAACTATAGAAAGTCGTTATTACGTACAATGTGCATAGTTTGCGCATGCGCAAACTATCGAAAGTCGTTATGACATAGAATGTGCATACTTTGTTGATTCCATTTACAAAATAAATCACATTTTCTAAAAGCTCGTGTTTTTTAAGAAATCATGTAAACCTTCTAGAAGTTGTGAATTTAAAAAACAGGGGGAAGCAAGCTTTTCTTATTTCTGGACGCATGCTCAAACTATAGAAAGTCGTTATTACGTAGGATGTGCATAATCTACGCATACGCAGACTACAGAAAGTCGTTATGACATAGAATGTGCAAACTTTGTTGATTCCATTTAGCAAATAGATCACATTTTTTAAAAACTCGTGTTTTCTAAGAAATCATGTAAACCTTCTAGAAGTTGTGATTGTAAAAAACGGGGGGAAGTAAGCTTTTCTTATTTCCGGACCCATGCGCAAACTATAGAAAATCGTTATTACGTAGAATGTGCATAGTTTGCGCATGCGCAGTTTATAGAAAGTCGTAATGACATAGAATGTGCATACTTTATTGATTCCATTTATGAAATAAATCACATTTTCTAAAAACTCGTGTTTTTTAAGAAATCATGTAAACATTCTAGAAGTTGTGATTTTAAAAAATGGGGGGAAGTAAGCTTTTCTTATTTCTGGACGCATGCGCAAACTATAGAAAGTCGTTATGACGTAGAATGTGCATACTTTGTTGATTCCATTTATGAAATAAATCACATTTTCTAAAAACTCGTGTTTTTTAAGAAATCATGTAAACCTTCTAGAAGTTTTGATTTTAAAAAACGGGGGGAAGTAAGCTTTTCTTATATCCGAACGCATGCGCAAACTATAGAAAGTCGTTATTACGTAGAATGTGCATAGTTTGCGCATGCGCAGACTACAGAAAGTCGTTATGACATACAATGTTCATACTTTGTTGATTCCATTTATGAAATAAATCACATTTTTTAAAAACTCGCGTTTTCTAAGAAATCATGTAAACCTTCTAGAAGTTGTGATTTTAAAAAACGGGGGGAAGTGAACATTTCTTATTTCCGGACACATACGCAAACTATAGAAATTCGTTATTACGTAGAATGTGCATAGTTTGTGCATGCGCAGACTACAGAAAGTCGTTATGAAATAGAATATGCATACTTTGTTGATTCCATTTATGGAATAAATCACATTTTCTAAAAACTCATGTTCTTTAAGAAATCATGTAAACCTTCTAGAAGCTGTGAATTTAAAAAAAGGGGGGAAGTAAGCTTTTCTTATTTCCGAACGCATGCGCAAAGTATAGAAAGTCGTTATTACGTAGAATGTGCATAGTTTGCGCATGCGCAAAGTATCGAAAGTCATTATGACATAGAATGTGAATAGTTTGTTGATTCCATTTACGAAATAAATCACATTTTCTAAAAACTCATGTTTTGTAAGAAATCATGTAAACCTTCTAGAAGTTGTGATTTTAAAAAACGGGGGGAAGTAAGCTTTTCTTATTTCCGGACGCATGCGCAAAGTATAGAAAGTCGTTATTACGTAGAATGTGCATAGTTTCCGCATGCGCAAACTACAAAAACTCGTTATGACATAGAATGTGCATACTTTGTTGATTCCATTTACGAAATAAATCATATTTTCTAAAAACTCGTGTTTTTTAAGAAATCATGTAAACATTCTAGAAGTTGTGATTTTAAAAAACGGGGGGAAGTAAGCTTTTCTTATTTCCAGACGCATGCGGAAACTATAGAAAATCGTTATCACGTAGAATGTGCATAATTTGTTGATTCCATTTATGAAATAAATCACATTTTCTTAAAACTCGTGTTTTTTAAGAAATCATGTAAACCTTCTGGAAGCTGTGAATTTAAAAAAAGGGGGGAAGTAAGCTTTTCTTATTTCCGGACGCATGCGCAAAGTATAGAAAGTCGTTATTACGTACAATGAGCATAGTTTGCGCATGCGCAAACTATCGAAAGTCGTTATGACATAGAATGTGTATACTTTGTTGATTCCATTTACGAAATAAATCACATTTTCAAAAAACTCGTGTTTTTTAAGAAATCTTGTAAACCTTCTAGAAGTTGTGATTTAAAAAAACGGGGGGAAGTAAGCTTTTCTTATTTCCGGACGCATGCGCAAATTTTAGAAAGTCGTTATTACATAGGATGTGCATAGTTTGCGCATGCGCAGACTACAGAAAGTCGTTATGACATAGAATGTGCATACTTTGTTGATTCCATTTATGAAATAAATCACATTTTCTAAAAACTCATGTTCTTTAAGAAATCATGTAAACCTTCTAGGACCTGTGAATTTAAAAAAAGGGGGAAGTAAGCTTTTCTGATTTCCAGACGCATGCGCAAAGTATTGAAAGTCGTTATTACGTATAATGTGCATAGTTTGCGCATGCGCAAACTATCGAAAGTCGTTATGACATAGAATGTGCATACTTTGTTGATTCCATTTACGAAATAAATCACATTTTCTAAAAACTCGTTTTTTTTAAGAAATCATCTAAACCTTCTAGAAGTTGTGATTTTAAAAAACGGGGGGAAGTAAGCTTTTCTTCTTTCCGGAAGCATGCACAAACTATAGAAAGTCGTTATTACGTAGAATGTGCATAGTTTGCGCATGCGCAAACAACAGAAAGTCGTTATGACATAGAATGTGCATACTTTGTTGATTGCATTTATGAAATAAATCACATTTTCAAAAAACTTGTGTTTTTTAACAAATCATGTAAACCTTCTACAAGTTCTGATTTTAAAAAACGGGGGTAAGTAACCTTTTCTTATTTCCAGACGCATGCGCAAACTATAGAAAGTCGTTATGACGTAGAATGTGCATACTTTGTTGATTCCATTTATGAAATAAATCACATTTTCTAAAAACTCGTGTTTTCTAAGAAATCATGTAAACCTTCTAGAAGTTGTGATTTTAAAAAACGGGGGGAAATAAGCTTTTCTTATTTCCGGACGCATGCGCAAACTATAGAAAGTCGTTATTACATAGAATGTGCATAGTTTGCACATTCGCAGACTACAGAAAGTCATTATGACATAGAATGTGCATAGTTTGTTGATTCCATTTATGAAATAAATCACATTTTCTAAAAACTCGTGTTTTTTAAGAAATCATGTAAACCTTCTAGAAGTTGTGTTTTTAAAAAACGGGGGGAAGTAAGCTTTTCTTATTTCCAGATGCATGTGCAAACTATAGAAAGTCGTTATTACGTAGAATGTGCATAGTTTGCGCATACGCAGACTACAGAAAGTCGTTATGACATAGAATGTGCATACTTTGTTGATTCCATTTAGCAAATAGATCACATTTTTTAGAAACTCGTGTTTTCTAAGAAATCATGTAAACCTTCTAGAAGTTGTGATTTTAAAAAACGGGGGGAAGTAAGCTTTTCTTATTTCCGGACGCATGGCCAAAGTATAGAAAGTCGTTATTACGTAGAATGTGCATAGTTTCCGCGTGCGCAAACTATCGAAAGTCGTTATGACATAGAATGTGCATACTTTGTTGATTCCATTTACGAAATAAATCACATTTTCTAAAAACTCGTGTTTTTTAAGAAATCATGTAAACCTTATAGAAGTTGTGATTTTAAAAAACGGGGGGAAGTAATCTTTTCTTATTTCCGGATGCATGCGCAAACTATAGAATGTCGTTATTACGTAGAATGTGCATAGTTTGCGCATGCGCAAACTACAGAAAGTCGTTATGACATAGAATGTGCATACTTTGGTGATTCCATTTAGGAAATAAATCACATTTTTTAAAAACTCGTGTTTTCTAAGAAATCATGTAAACCTTCTAGAAGTTGTGATTTTAAAAAACGGGGGGAAGTAAGCTTTTCTTATTTCCAGACGCATGCGCAGATTTTAGAAAGTCGTTATTACATAGAATGTGCATAATCTGCGCATGCGCAGACTACAGAATGTTGTTATGACATAGAATGTGCATACTTTGTTGATTCCATTTATGAAATAAATCACATTTTCTAAAAACTCATGTTCTTTAAGAAATCATGTAAACCTTCTAGGACCTGTGAATTTAAAAAAAGGGGGAAGTAAGCTTTTCTTATTTCCGGATGCATGCGCAAAGTATTGAAAGTCGTTATTATGTAGAATGTGCATAGTTTGCGCATGCACAAACTATCGAAAGTCGTTATGACATAGAATGTGAATACTTTGTTGATTCCATTTACGAAATAAATCACATTTTCTAAAAACTCGTGTTTTTTAAGAAATCATCTAAACCTTCTAGAAGTTGTGATTTTAAAAAACGAGGGGAAGTAAGCTTTTCTTATTTCCGGAAGCATGCGCAAACTATAGAAAGTCGTTATGACGTAGAATGTTCATACTTTGTTAATTCCATTTATGAAATAAATCACATTTTCTAAAAACTCGTGTTTTTTAAGAAATCATGTAAACCTTTTAGAAGTTGTGATTTTAAAAAACGGGGGGAAGTAAGCTTTTTTTATTTCCGGAAGCATGCGCAAACTATAGAAAGTCGTTATTACGCAGAATGTGCATAGTTTGCGCATGCGCAAACTACAGAAAGTCATTATGACATAGAATGTGCATACTTTGTTGATTCCATTTATGAAATAAATCACATTTTCTAAAAACTCGTGTTTTTTAAGAAATCATGTAAACCTTCTAGAAGATGTGATTTTAAAAAACGGGGGGAAGTAAGCTTTTCTTATTTCCGGACGCATGCGCAAACTATAGAAAGTCGTTATGACGTAGAATGTGCATACTTTTTTGATTCCATTTATGAAATAAATCACATTTTCTAAAAACTCCTGTTTTTTAAGAAATCATGTAAACCTTCTAGAAGTTGTGATTTTAAAAAATGGGGGGAAGTAAGCTTTTCTTATTTCTAGACGCATGTGCAAACTATAGAAAGTCGTTATTACGTAGAATGTGCATAGTTTGCGCATACGCAGACTACAGAAAGTCGTTATGACATAGAATGTGCATACTTTGTTGATTCCATTTAGCAAATAGATCACATTTTTTAAAAACTCGTGTTTTCTAAGAAATCATGTAAACCTTCTAGAAGTTGTGATTTTAAAAAACAGGGCGAAGTAAGCTTTTCTTATTTCCGGACGCATGTGCAAAGTATAAAAAGTCGTTATTACGTAGAATGTGCATAGTTTGCGCATGCGCAAACTATCGAAAGTCGTTATGACATAGAATGTGCATAGTTTGTTGATTCCATTTACGAAATAAATCATATTTTCTAAAAACTCATGTTTTTTAAGAAATCATGTAAACCTTCTAGAAGTTGTGATTTTAAAAAACGGGGGGAAGTAAGCTTTTCTTATTTCCAGAAGCATGCGCAAACTATAGAAAGTCGTTATTACGTAGAATGTGCATAGTTTGCGCAAGCACAAACTAGAAAAAGTCGTTATGACATTGAATGTGCATACTTTGTTGATTCCATTTATGAAATAAATCACATTTTCTAAAAACTCATGTTTTTAAGAAATCGTGTAAACCTTCTAGAAGTTGTGATTTTAAAAAACGGGGGGAAGTAAGCTTTTCTTATTTCCGAACGCATGCGCAAACTATAGAAAGTCGTTATTACGTAGAATGTGCATAGTTTGCGAATGCGCAGACTACAGAAAGTCATTATGACATATAATGTGCATACTTTCTTGATTCCATTTATGAAATAAATCACATTTTTTAAAAACTCATGTTTTCTAAGAAATCATGTAAACCTTCTAGAAGTTGTGATTTTAAAAAACGGGGGGAAGTAAGCTTTTCTTATTTCCGGACACATGCGCAAACTATAGAAAGTTGTTATTGCGTAGAATGTGCATAGTCTGCGCATGCGCAGACTACAGAAAGTCCTTATGACATAGAATGTGCATACTTTGTTGATTCCATTTATGAAATAAATCACATTTTCTAAAAACTCATGTTCTTTAAGAAATTATTTAAACCTTCTAGAAGCTGTGAATTTAAAAAAAGGGGGGAAGTAAGCTTTTCTTATATCCGGACGCGCAAAGTATAGAAATTCGTTATTACGTAGAATGTGCATAGTTTGGGCATGCGCAAACTATCGAAAGTCATTATGACATAGAATGTGAATAGTTTGTTGATTCCATTTACGAAATAAATCACATTTTCTAAAAACTTATGTTTTTTAAGAAATCATGTAAACCTTCTAGAAGTTGTGATTTTAAAAAACGGGGGAAAGTAAGCTTTTCTTATTTCTGGAAGCATGCACAAACTATAGAAAGTCGTTATTACGTAGAATGTGCATAGTTTGCGCATGCGCAAACTACAAAAAGTCGTTATGACATAGAATGTGCATACTTTGTTGATTCCATTTACGAAATAAATCACATTTTCTAAAAACTCGTGTTTTTTAAGAAATCATGTAAACCTTCTAGAAGTTGTGATTTTAAAAAACGGGGGGAAGTAATCTTTTCTTATTTCCGGATGCATGCGCAAACTATAGAAAGTTGTTATTACGTAGAATGTGCATAGTTTGCGCATGCGCAAACTACAGAAAGTCGTTATGACATAGAATGTGCATACTTTGGTGATTCCATTTAGGAAATAAATCACATTTTTTAAAAACTCGTGTTTTCTAAGAAATCATGTAAACCTTCTAGAAGTTGTGATTTTAAAAAACGGAAGGAAGTAAGCTTTTCTTATTTCCAGACGCATGCGCAGATTTTAGAAAGTCATTATTACATAGAATGTGCATAATCTGCGCATGCGCAGACTACAGAATGTTGTTATGACATAGAATGTGCATACTTTGTTGATTCCATTTATGAAATAAATCACATTTTCTAAAAACTCATGTTCTTTAAGAAATCATGTAAACCTTCTAGGACCTGTGAATTTAAAAAAAGGGGGAAGTAAGCTTTTCTTATTTCTGGATGCATGCGCAAAGTATTGAAAGTCGTTATTATGTAGAATGTGCATAGTTTGCGCATGCACAAACTATTGAAAGTCGTTATGACATAGAATGTGCATACTTTGTTTATTCCATTTACGAAATAAATCACATTTTCTAAAAACTCGTGTTTTTTAAGAAATCATCTAAACCTTCTAGAAGTTGTGATTTTAAAAAACGAGGGGAAGTAAGCTTTTCTTATTTCCGGAAGCATGCGCAAACTATAGAAAGTCGTTATGACGTAGAATGTTCATACTTTGTTAATTCCATTTATGAAATAAATCACATTTTCTAAAAACTCGTGTTTTTTAAGAAATCATGTAAACCTTTTAGAAGTTGTGATTTTAAAAAACGGGGGGAAGTAGGCTTTTTTTATTTCCGGAAGCATGCGCAAACTATAGAAAGTCGTTATTACGCAGAATGTGCATAGTTTGCGCATGCGCAAACTACAGAAAGTCATTATGACATAGAATGTGCATACTTTGTTGATTGCATTTATGAAATAAATCACATTTTCTAAAAACTCGTGTTTTTTAAGAAATCATGTAAACCTTCTAGAAGTTGTGATTTTAAAAAACGGGGGGAGGTAAGCTTTTCTTATTTCCGGACGCATGCGCAAACTATAGAAAGTCGTTATGACGTAGAATGTGCATACTTTTTTGATTCCATTTATGAAATAAATCACATTTTCTAAAAACTCCTATTTTTTAAGAAATCATGTAAACCTTCTAGAAGTTGTGATTTTAAAAAACGGGGGGAAGTAAGCTTTTCTTATTTCTGGACGCATGTGCAAACTATAGAAAGTCGTTATTACGTAGAATGTGCATAGTTTGCGCATACGCAGACTACAGAAAGACGTTATGACATAGAATGTGCATACTTTGTTGATTCCATTTAGCAAATAGATCACATTTTTTAAAAACTCATGTTTTCTAAGAAATCATGTAAACCTTCTAGAAGTTGTGATTTTAAAAAACAGGGGGAAGTAAGCTTTTCTTATTTCCGGACGCATGTGCAAAGTATAGAAAGTGGTTATTCCGTAGAATGTGCATAGTTTGCGCATGCGCAAACTATCGAAAGTCGTTATGACATAGAATGTGCATAGTTTGTTGCTTCCATTTACGAAATAAATCATATTTTCTAAAAACTCATGTTTTTTAAGAAATCATGTAAACCTTCTAGAAGTTGTGATTTTAAAAAACGGGGGGAAGTAAGCTTTTCTTATTTCCAGAAGCATGCGCAAACTATAGAAAGTCGTTATTACGTAGAATGTGCATAGTTTGCGCATGCGCAAACTACAAAAATTCATTATGACATAGAATGTGCAACTTTGTTGATTCCATTTATGAAATAAATCACATTTTCTAAAAACTCATGTTTTTTAAGAAATCATGTAAACCTTCTAGAAGTTGTGATTTTAAAAAACGGGGGAAAGTAAGCTTTTCTTATTTCCGGAAGCATGCACAAACTATAGAAAGTCGTTATTACGTAGAATGTGCATAGTTTGTGCATGCGCAAAATAAAGAAAGTCGTTATGACATAGAATGTGCATACTTTGTTTATTCCATTTATGAAATAAATCACATTTTCTAAAAATTCGTGTTTTTTAAGAAATCATGTAAACCTTCTAGAAGCTGTGAATTTAAAAAAAACGGGGAAGTAAGCTTTTCTTATTTCCAGACGCATGCGCAAAGTATAGAAAGTCATTATTGCGTACAATGAGCATAGTTTGCGCATGCGCAAACTATCGAAAGTCGTTATGACATAGAATGTGCATACTTTGTTGATTTGATTTACGAAATAAATCACATTTCCTAAAAACTCGTGTTTTTTAAAAAAACATGTAAACCTTCTAGAATTAGTGATTTTAAAAAACGGGTGGAAGTAAGCTTTTCTTATTTCCGGACGCATGCGCAAACTATAGAAAATCGTTATTACGTAGAATGTGAATAGTTTGCGCATGCGCAGACTACAAAATTTCGTTATGACATAGAATGTGGATACTTTGTTGATTCCATTTATGAAATAAATCACATTTTCTAAAAACTCATGTTCTTTAAGAAATCGTGTAAACCTTGTAGAAGCTGTGAATTTGAAAAAATCGGGGAAGAAAGCTTTTCTTATTTCCGGACGCATGCGCAAAGTACAGAAAGTCGTTATTACGTAAAATGTGCATAGTTTGCGCATGCGCAAACTATCGAAAGCCGTTATGACATAGAATGTGCATAGTTTGTTGATTCCATTTACGAAATAAATAACATTTTCTAAAAACTTATGTTTTTTAAGAAATCATGTAAACCTTCTAGAAGTTGTGATTTTAAAAAACGGGGGGAAGTAAGCTTTTCTTATTTCCGGAAGCATGCGCAAACTATAGAAAGTCGTTATTACGTAGAATGTGCATAGCTTGAGCATGCACAAACTAAAAAACTCGTTATGACATAGAATGTGCATACCTTGTTGATTCCATTTATGAAATAAATCACATTTTCTAAAAACTCGTGTTTTTAAGAAATCATGTAAACCTTCTAGAAGTTGTGATTTTAAAAAACGGGGGGAAGTAAGCTTTTCTTATTTCCGGATGCATGCGGAAACTATAGAAAGTCCTTATTACGTAGAATGTGCATAGTTTGCGCATGCGCAAACTACAAAAGGTCATTATGACATAGAATGTGCAACTTTGTTGATTCCATTTATGAAATAAATCACATTTTCTAAAAACTCGTGTTTTTTAAGAAATCATGTAAACATTCTAGAAGTTGTGATTTTAAAAAATGGGGGGAAGTAAGCTTTTCTTATTTATGGACGCATGCGCAAACTATAGAAAGTCGTTATGACGTAGAATGTGCATACTTTGTTGATTCCATTTATGAAATAAATCACATTTTCTAAAAACTCGTGTTTTTTAAGAAATCATGTAAACCTTCTAGAAGTTGTGATTTTAAAAAACGGGGGTAAGTAAGGTTTTCTTATTTCCGGACGCATGCGCAAACTATAGAAAGTCGTTATTACGTAGAATGTGCATAGTTTGCGCATGCACAGACTACAGAAAGTCGTTATGACATATAATGTGCATACTTTTTTGATTCCATTTATGAAATAAATCACATTTTTTAAAAACTCGTGTTTTCTAAGAAATCATGTAAACCTTCTAGAAGTTGTGATTTTAAAAAACGGGGGGAAGTAAACTTTTCTTATTTCTGGACACATGCGCAAACTATAGAAAGTCGGTATTACGTAGAATGTGAATAGTTTGCGCATGCGCAGACTACAGAAAGTCGTTATGACATAGCATGTGCATACTTTGTTGATTCCATTTATGAAATAAATCACATTTTCTAAAAACTCATGTTCTTTAAGAAATCATGTAAACCTTCTAGAAGCTGTGAATTTAAAAAAAGGGGGGAAGTAAGCTTTTCTTATATCCGGACGCATGCGCAAAGTATAGAAAGTCGTTATTACGTAGAATGTGCATAGCTTGCCCATGCGCAAACTATCGAAAGTCGTTATGACATAGGATGTGCATACTTTGTTGATTCCATTTACGAAATAAATCACATTTTCTAAAAACTCATGTTTTTAAAGAAATCATGTAAACCTTCTAGAAGTTGTGATTTTAAAAAACGGGGGTAAGTAAGCTTTTCTTATTTCTGGACGCATGCGCAAACTATAGAAAGTCGTTATTACGTAGAATGTGCATAGTTTGCGCATGCACAGAATACAGAAAGTCGTTATGACATATAATGTGCATACTTTGTTGATTCCATTTATGAAATAAATCACATTTTTTAAAAACTCGTGTTTTTTAAGAAATCATGTAAACCTTCTAGAAGTAGTGATTTTAAAAAACGGGGGGAAGTAAGCTTTTCTTATTTCCGGACGCATGCGCAAACTATAGAAAATCGTTATTACGTAGAATGTGAATAGTTTGCGCATGCGCAGACTACAAAATTTCGTTATGACATAGAATGTGCATACTTTGTTGATTCCATTTATGAAATAAATCACATTTTCTAAAAACTCATGTTCTTTAAGAAATCGTGTAAACCTTGTAGGAGCTGTGAATTTAAAAAAATCGGGGAAGAAAGCTTTTCTTATTTCCGGACGCATGCGCAAAGTACAGAAAGTCGTTATTACGTAGAATGTGCATAGTTTGCGCATGCGCAAACTATCGAAAGCCGTTATGACATAGAATGTGCATAGTTTGTTGATTCCATTTACGAAATAAATAATATTTTCTAAAAACTTATGTTTTTTAAGAAATCATGTAAACCTTCTAGAAGTTGTGATTTTAAAAAACGGGGGGAAGTAAGCTTTTCTTATTTCCGGAAGCATGCGCAAACTATAGAAAGTCGTTATTACGTAGAATGTGCATAGTTTGAGCATGCACAAACTAAAAAACTCGTTATGACATAGAATGTGCATACTTTGTTGATTCCATTTATGAAATAAATCACATTTTCTAAAAACTCGTGTTTTTAAGAAATCATGTAAACCTTCTAGAAGTTGTGATTTTAAAAAACGGGGGGAAGTAAGCTTTTCTTATTTCCGGATGCATGCGGAAACTATAGAAAGTCGTTATTACGTAGAATTTGCATAGTTTGCGCATGCACAGACTACAGAAAGTCGTTATGACATAGCATGTGCATACTTTGTTGATTCCATTTATGAAATAAATCACATTTTCTAAAAACTCATGTTCTTTAAGAAATCATGTAAACATTCTAGAAGCTGTGAATTTAAAAAAAGGGGGGAAGTAAGCTTTTCTTATATCCGGACGCATGCGCAAAGTATAGAAAGTCGTTATTACGTAGAATGTGCATAGTTTGCCCATGCGCAAACTATCGAAAGTCGTTATGACATAGGATGTGCATACTTTGTTGATTCCATTTATGAAATAAATCACATTTTCTAAAAACTCATGTTTTTTAAGAACTCATGTAAACCTTTTAGAATTTGTGATTTTAAAAAACGGGGGGAAGTAAGCTTTTCTTATTTCCGGACGCATGCGCAAACTATAGAAAGTCGTCATTACATAGAATGTGCATAGTTTGCGCATGCACAAACTACAGAAAGTCGTTATGACATAGAATGTGCATACTTTGTTGATTCCATTTATGAAATAAATCACATTTTCTAAAAACTCGTGTCTTTTAAGAAATCATGTAAACCTTCTAGAAGCTGTGAATTTAAAAAAAGGGGTGAAGTAAGCTTTTCTTATTTCCGGACGCATGCGCAAAGTATAGAAAGTCGTTATTATGTACAATGTGCATAGTTTGCGCATGCGCAAACTATCGAAAGTCGTTATGACATAGAATGTGCATACTTTGTTGATTCCATTTACAAATTAAATCACATTTTCTAAAAGCTCGTGTTTTTTAAGAAATCATGTAAACCTTCTAGAAGTTGTGAATTTAAAAAACGGGGGGAAGCAAGCTTTTCTTATTTCTGGACGCATGCTCAAACTATAGAAAGTCGTTATTACGAAGGATGTGCATAGTTTGTGCATGCACAAACTACAGAAAGTCGTTATTACATAGAATGTGCATACTTTGTTGATTCCATTTATGAAATAAATCACATTTTCTAAAAACTCGTGTTTTTTAAGAAATCATGTAAACCTTCTAGAAGTTGTGATTTTAAAAAACGGGGGGAAGTAAGCTTTTCTTATTTCCGGAAGCATGCGCAAACTATAGAAAGTCGTCATTACATAGAATGTGCATAGTTTGCGCATGCACAAACTACAGAAAGTCGTTATGACATAGAATGTGCATACTTTGTTGATTCCATTTATGAAATAAATCACATTTTCTAAAAATTCGTGTTTTTTAAGAAATCATGTAAACCTTCTAGAAGCTGTGAATTTAAAAAAAGGGGGGAAGTAAGCTTTTCTTATTTTAAAAAAATTCGTTATTACGTACAATGTGCATAGTTTGCGCATGCGCAAACTATCGAAAGATGTTATGACATAGAATGTGCATACTTTGTTGATTCCATTTACAAAATAAATCACATTTTCTAAAAGCTCGTGTTTTTTAAGAAATCATGTAAACCTTCCAGAAGTTGTGAATTTAATAAACGGGGGGAAGCAAGCTTTTCTTATTTCTGGACGCATGCTCAAACTATAGAAAGTCGTTATTACGTAGGATGTGCATAGTCTGCGCATACGCAGACTACAGAAAGTCGTTATGACATAGAATGTGCAAACTTTGTTGATTCCATTTAGCAAATAGATCACATTTTTTAAAAACTCGTGTTTTCTAAGAAATCATGTAAACCTTCTAGAAGTTGTGATTGTAAAAAACGGGGGGAAGTAAGCTTTTCTTATTTTCGGACGCATGCGCAAACTATAGAAAATCGTTATTACGTAGAATGTGCATAGTTTGCGCATGCGCAGACTACAGAAAGTCGTTATGACATAGAATGTGCATACTTTGTTGATTCCATTTATGAAATAAATCACATTTTCTAAAAACTCATGTTCTTTAAGAAATCATGTAAACCTTCTAGAAGCTGTGAATTTAAAAAAATGGGGGAAGTAAGCTTTTCTTATTTCCGGATGCATGCGCAAAGTATAGAAAGTCGTTATTACGTAGAATGTGCATAGTTTCCGCATGCGCAAACTATCGAAAGTCGTTATGACATAGAATGTGCATAGTTTGTTAATTCCATTTACGAAATAAATCATATTTTCTAAAAACTCATGTTTTTTAAGAAATCATGTAAACCTTCTAGAAGTTGTGATTTAAAAAACGGGGGGAAGTAAGCTTTTCTTATTTCCGGAAGCATGCGCAAACTATAGAAAGTCGTTATTACGTAGAATGTGCATAGTTCGCGCATGCACAAACTAGAAAAAGTCCTTATGACATTGAATGTGCATACTTTGTTGATTCCATTTATGAAATAAATCACATTTTCTAAAAACTCATGTTTTTAAGAAATCATGTAAACCTTCTAGATGTTGTGATTTTAAAAAACGGGGGGAAGTAAGCTTTTCTTATTTCCGGATGCATGCGCAAACTATAGAAAGTCCTTATTACGTAGAATGCGCATAGTTTGCAGATGCGCAAACTACAAAAAGTCATTATGACATAGAATGTGAAACTTTGTTGATTCCATTTATGAAATAAATCACATTTTCTAAAAACTCGTGTTTTTTAAGAAATCATGTAAACATTCTAGAAGTTGTGATTTTAAAAAATGGGGGGAAGTAAGCTTTTCTTATTTCTGGACTCATGCGCAAACTATAGAAAGTCGTTATGACGTAGAATGTGCATACTTTGTTGATTCCATTTATGAAATAAATCACATTTTCTAAAAACTCGTGTTTTTTAAGAAATCATGTAAACCTTCTAGAAGTTGTGATTTTAAAAAACGGGGGGAAGTAAGCTTTTCTTATTTCCGAACGCATGCGCAAACTATAGAAAGTCGTTATTACGCAGAATGTGCATAGTTTGCGCATGCGCAGACTACAGAAAGTCGTTATGACATATAATGTGCATACTTTGTTGATTCCATTTATGAAATAAATCACATTTTTTAAAAACTCGCGTTTTCTAAGAAATCATGTAAACCTTCTAGAAGTTGTTATTTTAAAAAACGGGGGGAGGTGAACATTTCTTATTTCCGGACACATGCGCAAACTATAGAAATTCGTTATTACGTAGAATGTGCATAGTTTGCGCATGCGCAGACTACAGAAAGTCGTTATGACATAGAATTTGCATACTTTGTTGATTCCATTTATGGAATAAATCACATTTTCTAAAAACTCATGTTCTTTAAGAAATCATGTAAGCCTTTTAGAAGCTGTGAATTTAAAAAAAGGGGGGAAGTAAGCTTTTCTTATTTCCGAACGCATGCGCAAAGTATAGAAAGTCGTTATTACGTAGAATGTGCATAGTTTGCGCATGCGCAAAGTATCGAAAGTCATTATGACATAGAATGTGAATAGTTTGTTGATTCTATTTAGTAAATAAATCACATTTTCTAAAAACTCATGTTTTGTAAGAAATCATGTAAACATTCTAGAAGTTGTGATTTTAAAAAACGGGGGGAAGTAAGCTTTTCTTATTTCCGGACGCATGCGCAAAGTATAGAAAGTCGTTATTACGTAGAATGTGCATAGTTTCCGCATGCGCAAACTACAAAAAGTCGTTATGACATAGAATGTGCATACTTTGTTGATTCCATTTACGAAATAAATCATATTTTCTAAAAACTCGTGTTTTTTAAGAAATCATGTAAACATTCTAGAAGTTGTGATTTTAAAAAACGGGGGGAAGTAAGCTTTTCTTATTTCCAGACGCATGCGCAAACTATAGAAAATCGTTATGACGTAGAATGTGCATAATTTGTTGATTCCATTTATGAAATAAATCATATTTTCTTAAAACTCGTGTTTTTTAAGAAATCATGTAAACCTTCTAGAAGTTGTGATTTTAAAAAACAGGGGGAAGTAAGCTTTTCTTATTTCTGGACGCATGCACAAAGTATAGAGAGTCGTTATTACGTAGAATGGGCATAGTTTGCGCATGCGCAAACTATCGAAAGTCGTTTTGACATAGAATGTGCATACTTTGTTGATTCCATTTACGAAATAAATCACATTTTCTAAAAACTCATGTTTTTTAAGAAATCATCTAAACCTTCTAGAAGTTGTGATTTTAAAAAACGGGGGAAAGTAAGCTTTTCTTATTTCCGGAAGCATGCGCAAACTATAGAAAGTCGTTATTACGTTGAATGTGCATAGTTTGCGCATGCGCAAACTACGGAAAGTCGTTATGACATAGAATGTGCATACTTTGTTGATTCCATTTATGAAATAAATCACATTTTCTAAAGACTCGTGTTCTTTAAGAAATCATGTAAACCTTCTAGAAGTTGTGATTTTAAAAAACGAGGGTAAGTAAGCTTTTCTTATTTCCGGACGCATGCGCAAAATATAGAAATTCGTTATGACGTAGAAGGTGCATACTTTGTTATTTCCAGTTATGAAATAAATCACATTTTCTAAAAACTCGTGTTTTTTAAGAAATCATGTAAACCTTCTAGAAGTTGTGATTTTAAAAAACGGGGGGAAGTAAGCTTTTCTTATTTCCGGAAGCATGCGCAAACTATAGAAAATCGTTATTACATAGAATGTGAATAGTTTGCGCATGCGCAGACTACAGAAAGTCGTTATGACATAGAATGTGGATACTTTGTTGATTCCATTTATGAAATAAATCACATTTTCTAAAAACTCATGTTCTTTAAGAAATCATGTAAACCTTCTAGAAGCTGTGAATTTAAAAAATTGGGGGAAGTAAGCTTTTCTTATTTCCGGACGCATGCGCAAAGTATAGAAAGTCGTTATTACGTAGAACGTGCATAGTTTGCGCATGTGCAAACTATCGCAAGTTGTTATGACATAGAATGTGCATAGATTGTTGATTCTATTTACGAAATAAATCACATTTTCTAAAAACTCATGTTTTTTAAGCAATCATGTAAACCTTCTAGAAGTTCTGATTTAAAAAAACGGGGGGAAGTAAGCTTTTCTTATTTTCGGAAGCATGCACAAACTATAGAAAGTCGTTATTACGTAGAATGTGCATAGTTTACGCATGCGCAAACTACAAAAAGTCGTTATGACATAGAATGTGCATACTTTGTTGATTCCATTTATGAAATAAATCACATTTTCTAAAAACTCGTGTTTTTTAAGAATTCGTGTAAACATTCTAGAAGTTGTGATTTTAAAAAACGGGGGGAAGTAAGCTTTTCTTATTTCCGGACGCATGCGCAAACAATAGAAATTCGTTATGACGTAGAATGTGCATACTTTGTTAATTCCATTTATGAAATAAATCACATTTCCTGAAAACTCGTGTTTTTCATGAAATCATGTAAACCTTCTAGAAGTTGTGATTTTAAAAAACGGGGCGAACTAAGCTTTTTTTTATTTCCGAAAGCATGCGCAAACTATAGAAAGTCGTTATTACGTAGAATGTGCATAGTTTACGCATGCGCAAACTACGGAAAGTCGTTATGACATAGAATGTGCATACTTTGTTGATTCCATTTATGAAATAAATCACATTTTCTAAAAACTGGTGTTTTTTCAGAAATCATGTAAAACTTCTAGAAGTTGTGAATTTAAAAAAAGGGAGGAAGTAAGCTTTTCTTATTTCCAGACGCATGCGCAAAGTATAGAAAGTCGTTATTACGTACAATGAGCATAGTTTGCGCATGCACAAACTATCGAAAGTCGTTATGACATAGAATGTGCATACTCTGTTGATTCCATTTATGAAATAAATCACATTTTCTAAAAACTCGTGTTTTTTAAGAAATCATGTAAACCTTCTAGAAGTTGTGATTTTAAAAAACGGGGGGAAGTAAGCTTTTCTTATTTACGGAAGCATGCACAAACTATAGAAAATCGTTATTACGTAGAACGTGACTAGTTTGCGCATGCGCAGACTATAGAAAGTCGTTATGACATAGAATGTGGATACTTTGTTGACTTCATTTATGAAATAAATCACATTTTCTAAAAACTCATGTTCTTTAAGAAATCATGTAAACCTTCTAGAAGCTGTGAATTTAAAAAAATGGGGGAAGTAAGTTTTTCTTATTTCCGGAAGCATGCGCAAAGTATAGAAAGTCGTTATTACATAGAATGTGCATAGTTTGCGCATGCACAAACTATCGAAAGTCGTTATGACATAGAATGTGCATAGTTTGTTGATTCCATTTACGAAATAAATCATATTTTGTAAAAACTCATGTTTTTTAAGAAATCATGTAAACCTTCTAGAAGTTGTGATTTTAAAAAACGGGAGGAAGTAAGCTTTTCTTATTTCCGGAAGCATGCGCAAACTATAGAAAGTCGTTATTACGTAGAATGTGCATAGTTTGCGCATGCACAAACTAGAAAAAGTCGTTATGACATAGAATGTGCATACTTTGTTGATTCCATTTATGAAATAAATTGCATTTTCTAAAAACTCGTGTTTTTAAGAAATCATGTAAACCTTCTAGAAGTTGTGATTTTAAAAAACGGGGGGAAGTAATCTTTTCTTATTTCCGGAAGCATGAGCAAACTATAGAAAGTCGTTATTACGTAGAATGTGCATAGTTTGCGCATGCGCAAACTACAAAAAGTCTTTATGACATAGAATGTGCATAGTTTGTTAATTCCATTTACGAAATAAATCATATTTTCTAAAAACTCATGTTTTTTAAGAAATCATGTAAACCTTCTAGAAGTTGTGATTTAAAAAACGGGGGGAAGTAAGCTTTTCTTATTTCCGGAAGCATGCGCAAACTATAGAAAGTCGTTATTACGTAGAATGTGCATAGTTCGCGCATGCACAAACTAGAAAAAGTCCTTATGACATTGAATGTGCATACTTTGTTGATTCCATTTATGAAATAAATCACATTTTCTAAAAACTCATGTTTTTAAGAAATCATGTAAACCTTCAAGATGTTGTGATTTTAAAAAACGGGGGGACGTAAGCTTTTCTTATTTCCGGATGCATGCGCAAACTATAGAAAGTCCTTATTACGTAGAATGCGCATAGTTTGCAGATGCGCAAACTACAAAAAGTCATTATGACATAGAATGTGAAACTTTGTTGATTCCATTTATGAAATAAATCACATTTTCTAAAAACTCGTGTTTTTTAAGAAATCATGTAAACATTCTAGAAGTTGTGATTTTAAAAAATGGGGGGAAGTAAGCTTTTCTTATTTCCGGACGCATGCGCAAACTATAGAAAGTCGTTATTACGTAGAATGTGCATAGTTTGCGCATGCGCAGACTACAGACAGTTGTTATGTCATAGAATGTGCATACTTTGTTGATTCCATTTATGAAATAAATCACATTTTCTAAAAACTCATGTTCTTTAAGAAATCATGTAAACCTTCTAGAAGCTGTGAACTTGAAAAAAGTGGGGTAGTAAGCTTTTCTTATTTCTGGACGCATACGCAAAGTATAGAAAGTCATTATTACATAGAATGTGCATAGTTTGCGCATGCGCAAACTATCGAAAGTCGTTATGACATAGAATGTGCATACTTTGTTGATTCCATTTACGAAATAAATCACATTTTCTAATAACTCGTGTTTTTTAATAAATCATGTAAACCTTCTAGAAGTTGTGATTTAAAAAAACGGGGGGAAGTAAGCTTTTCTTATTTCCGGACGCATGCGCAAACTATAAAAAATCGTTATTACGTAGAATGTGCATAGTTTGCACATGCCCAAACTACATAAAGTCGTTATGACATAGAATGTGCATACTTTGTTGTTTCCATTTATGAAATAAATCAAATTTTCTAAAAACTCATGTTCTTTAAGAAATCATGTAAACCTTCTAGAAGCTGTGAATTTAAAAAAAGGGGGGAAGTAATCTTTTCTTATTTCCGAACAGCATGCGCAAAGAATAGAAAGTCATTATTATGAAGAATGTGCATAGTTTGCGCATGCGCAAACTATCGAAAGTCGTTATGACATAGAATGTGCATACTTTGTTGATTCCATTTACGAAATAAATCACATTTTCTAAAAACAAGTGTTTTTTAAGAAATCATGTAAACCTTCTAGAAGTTGTGATTTTAAAAAACGGGGGGAAGTAAGCTTTTCTTATTTCCGGACGCATGCACAAACTATAGAAAGTCGTTATTACGTAGAATCTGCGTAGATTGCGCATGCGCAAACTACAGAAAGTCGTTATGACATAGAATGTGCATACTTTGTTGATTCCATTTATGAAATAAATCACATTTTTTAAAAACTTGTGTTTTTTAAGAAATCATGTAAACCTTCTAGAAGCTATGAATTTAAAAAAAGGGGGGAAGTAAGGTTTTCTTATTTCCGGACGCATGCGCAAAGTATAGAAAGTCGTTATTACGTAGAATGTGCATAATTTGCGCATATGCAAACTATCGAAAGTCGTTATGACATAGAGTGTGCATACTTTGTTGATTCCATTTACGAAATAAATCACATTTTGTAAAAAGTCTTTTTTTTAAGAAATCATCTAAACCTTCTAGAAGTTGTGATTTTAAAAAACGGGGGGACGTAAGCTTTTCTTATTTCCGGAAGCATGCGCAAACTATAGAAAGTCGTTATTACGTAGAATGTGCATAGTTTGCGCATGCGCAAACTACCGAAAGTCCTTATGACATAGAATGTGCATACTTTGTTGATTGCATTTATGAAATAAATCACATTTTCAAAAAACTCGTGTTTTTTAAGAAATCATGTAAACCTTCTAGAAGTTGTGACTTAAAAAAACTGGTGGAAGTAAGCTTTTCTTATTTACGGTCGCATGCGCAAACTATAGAAAGTCATTATTACGTAGAATGTGCGAATATTGCGCATGCGCAAACTACAGAAAGTCGTTATGACATAGAATGTGCATACTTTGTTAATTCCATTTATGAAATAAATCACATTTTTTAAAAACTCGTGTTTTTTAAGAAATCATGTAAACCTTCTAGAAGCTGTGAATTTAAAAAAAGGGGGGAAGTAAGCTTTTCTTATTTCCGGACGCATGCGCAAAGTATAGAAAGTCGTTATTACGTAGAATGTGCATAGTTTGCGCATGCGCAAACTATCGAAAGTCATTATGACATAGAATGTGAATAGTTTGTTGATTCCATTTACGAAATAAATCACATTTTCTAAAAACTCATGTTTTTTAAGAAATCATGTAAACCTTCTAGAAGTTGTGATTTTAAAAAACGGGGGAAAGTAAGCTTTTCTTATTTCCGGAAGCATGCACAAACTATAGAAACTCGTTATTACGTAGAATGTGCATAGTTTGTGCATGCGCAAACTACAAAAAGTCGTTATGAGATAGAATGTGCATACTTTGTTGATTCCATTTACGAAATAAATCACATTTTCTAAAAACTCGTGTTTTTTAAAAAACCATGTAAACATTCTAGAAGTTGTGATTTTAAAAAACGGGGGGAAGTGAGCTTTTCTTATTTCCGGACGCATGCGCAAACTATAGAAAGTCGTTATGACATAGAATGTGCATAATTTGTTGATTCCATTTATGAAATAAATCACATTTTCTTAAAACTCGTGTTTTTTAAGAAATCATGTAAACCTTCTAGAAGTTGTGATTTTAAAAAACGGGGGGAAGTAAGCTTTTCTTATTTCCGGACGCATGCACAAAGTATAGAAAGTCGTTATTACGTAGAATGGGCATAGTTTGCGCATGCGTAAACTATCGAAAGTCGTTATGACATATAATGTGCATACTTTGTTGATTCCATTTATGAAATAAATCACATTTTTTAAAAACTCATGTTTTCTAAGAAATCATGTAAACCTTCTAGAAGTTGTGATTTTAAAAAATGGGGGGAAGTAAGCTTTTCTTATTTCCGGACACATGCGCAAACTATAGAAAGTCGTTATTACTTAGAATGTGCATAGTTTGCGCATGCGCAGACTACAAAAAGTCGTTATGACATAGAATGTGCATAATTTGTTGATTCCATTTATGAAATAAATCACATTTTCTAAAAACTTGTGTTTTTTAAGAAGTCATGTAAACCTTCTAGAAGTTGTGATTTTAAAAAACGGGGGGAAATAAGCTTTTCCTATTTCCGGACGCATGCGCAAACTATAGAAAGTCGTTATTACGTAGAATGTGCATAGTTTGCGCATGCGCAAACTACAGAAAGTCGTTATGACATAGAATGTGCATACTTTGTTGATTCCATTTATGAAATAAATCACATTTTCTAAAAACTCGTGTTTTTTAAGAAATCATGTAAACCTTCTAGAAGCTGTGAATTTAAAAAAAGGGGGGAAGTAAGCTTTTCTTATTTCCGGACGCATGCGCAAAGTATAGAAAGTCGTTATTGGGTAGAATGTGCATAGTTTGCGCATGCGCAAACTATCGAAATTCGTTATGACATAGAATGTGCATACTTTGTTGAATCCCTTTACGAAATAAATCACATTTTCTAAAAACTCGGGTTTTTTAAGAAATCATGTAAAACTTCTAGAAGTTGTGATTTTAAAAAACGGGTGGAAGTAAGCTTTTCTTATTTCCCAACGCATGCGCAAACTATATAAAGTCGTTATTACCTATAATGTGCATAGATTGCTCATGCGCAAACTATACAAAGTCGTTATGACATAGAATGTGCATAATTTGTTGATACCATTTATGAAATAAATCACATTTTCTAAAAACTCGTGTTCTTTAAGAAATCATGTAAACCTTCTAGAAGTTGTATTTTAAAAAACGGGGGGAATTAAGCTTTTCTTATTTCCGGACGCATGCGCAAACTATAGAAATTCATTATGACGTAGAATGTGCATAATTTGTTGATTCCATTTATGAAATAAATCAAATTTTCTAAAAACTCGTATTTTTTAAGAAATCATGTAAACCTTCTAGAAGCTGTGAATTTAAAAAAAGGGGGAAGTAAGCTTTTCTTATTTCCGGACGCATGTGCAAACTATAGAAAGTCGTTATTACGTAGAATGTGCATACTTTGTTGATTCCATTTATGAAATAAATCACATTTTCTAAAAACTTGTGTTTTTTAAGAAATCATGTAAACCTTCTAGAAGTTGTGATTTTAAAAAACGGGGGAAGTAAGATTTTCTTATTTTCGAACGCATGCGCAAACTATAGAAAGTCGTTATTACGTAGAATGTGCATAGTTTGCGCATGCGCAGACTACAGACAGTTGTTATGTCATAGAATGTGCATACTTTGTTGATTCCATTTATGAAATAAATCACATTTTCTAAAAACTCATGTTCTTTAAGAAATCATGTAAACCTTCTAGAAGCTGTGAACTTGAAAAAAGTGGGGTAGTAAGCTTGTCTTATTTATGGATGCATACGCAAAGTATAGAAAATCGTTATTACATAGAATGTGCATAGTTTGCGCATGCACAAACTATCGAAAGTCGTTATGACATAGAATGTGCATACTTTGTTGATTCCATTTACGAAATAAATCACATTTTCTAAAAACTCGTGTTTTTTAAGAAATCATGTAA
This sequence comes from Larix kaempferi, assembly GCA_027924585.1. Classification (NCBI taxonomy): domain Eukaryota; kingdom Viridiplantae; phylum Streptophyta; class Pinopsida; order Pinales; family Pinaceae; genus Larix; species Larix kaempferi. The sequence goes on along the minus strand of BSBM01000226.1, from coordinate 9,317,907 downwards.
ACCTTCTAGAAGTTGTGATTTTAAAAAACGGGGGGAAGTAAGCTTTTCTTATTTCCGGACGCATGCACAAACTATAGAAAGTCGTTATTACGTAGAATGTGCATAGTTTGCACATGCGCAGACTACAGAAAGTCGTTATGACATATAATGTGCATACTTTGTTGATTCCATTTATGAAATAAATCACATTTTTTAAAAACTCATGTTTTCCAAGAAATCATGTAAACCTTCTAGAACTTGTGATTTTAAAAAACGGGGGGAAGTAAGCTTTTCTTATTTCCGGACACATGCGCAAACTATAGAAAGTCGTTATTATGTAGAATGTGCATAGTTTGCGCATGCGCAGACTACAAAAGGTCGTTATGACATAGAATGTGCATAATTTGTTGATTCCATTTATGAAATAAATCACATTTTCTAAAAACTTGTGTTTTTTAAAAAGTCATGTAAACCTTCTAGAAGTTGTGATTTTAAAAAACGGGGGGAAGTAAGCTTTTCCTATTTCCGGACGCATGCGCAAACTATAGAAAGTCGTTATTACGTAGAATGTGCATAGTTTGCGCATGCGCAAACTACAGAAAGTCGTTATGACATAGAATGTGCATACTTTGTTGATTCCATTTATGAAATAAATCACATTTTCTAAAAACTCGTGTTTTTTAAGAAATCATGTAAACCTTCTAGAAGCTGTGAATTTAAAAAAAGGGGGGAAGTAAGCTTTTCTTATTTCTGGACGCATGCGCAAAGTATAGAAAAGTCGTTATTGGGTAGAATGTGCATAGTTTGCGCATGCGCAAACTATCGAAATTCGTTATGACATAGAATGTGCATACTTTGTTGAATCCCTTTACGAAATAAATCACATTTTCTAAAAACTCGTGTTTTTTAAGAAATCATGTAAAACTTCTAGAAGTTGTGATTTTAAAAAACGGGCGGAAGTAAGCTTTTCTTATTTCCCAACGCATGCGCAAACTATATAAAGTCGTTATTACCTATAATGTGCATAGATTGCGCATGCGCAAACTATACAAAGTCGTTATGACATAGAATGTGCATACTTTGTTGATAGCATTTATGAAATAAATCACATTTTCTAAAAACTCGTGTTCTTTAAGAAATCATGTAAACCTTCTAGAAGTTGTATTTTAAAAAACGGGGGGAATTAAGCTTTTCTTATTTCCGGACGCATGCGCAAACTATAGAGAGTCATTATGACGTAGAATGTGCATAATTTGTTGATTCCATTTATGAAATAAATCAAATTTTCTAAAAACTCGTATTTTTTAAGAAATCATGTAAACCTTCTAGAAGCTGTGATTTTAAAAAAAGGGGGAAGTAAGCTTTTCTTATTTCCGGACGCATGCACAAACTATAGAAAGTCGTTATGACATATAATGTGCATACTTTGTTGATTCCATTTATGAAATAAATCACATTTTCTAAAAACTCGTGTTTTTTAAGAAATCATGTAAACCTTCTAGAAGTTGTGATTTTAAAAAATGGGGGGAAGTAAGCTTTTCTTATTTCCGGACGCATGCGCAAACTATAGAAAGTTGTTATGACGTAGAATGTGCATAGTTTGCGCATGCGCAGACTGCAGAAAGTCGTTAAGACATATAATGTGCATACTTTGTTGATTCCATTTATGAAATAAATCACATTTTCTAAAAACTCGTGTTTTCTAAGAAATCATGTAAACCTTCTAGAAGTTGTGATTTTAAAAAACGGGGGGAAGTAAGCTTTTCTTATTTCCGGACACATGCGCAAACTATAGAAAGTCGTTATTACATAGAATGTGCATAGTTTGCGCATGCGCAGACTACAGAAATTCGTTATGACATAGAATGTGCATACTTTGTTGATTCCATTTATGAAAAAAATCACATTCTCTAAAAACTCATGTTCTTTAAGAAATCATGTAAACTTTCTAGAAGCTGTGAATTTAAAAAAAGGTTGGAAGTAAGCTTTTCTTATTTCTGGACGCATGCGCAAAGTATAGAAAGTCGTTGTTACGTAGAATGTGCATAGTTTGCGCATGCGCAAACTATCGAAAGTCATTATGACATAGAATCTGAATAGTTTGTTGATTCCATTTACGAAATAAATCACATTTTCTAAAGACTCATGTTTTTAAGAAATCATGTAAACCTTCTAGAAGTTGTGATTTTAAAAAACGGGGGAAAGTAAGCTTTTCTTATTTCCGGAAGCATCACAAACTATAGAAACTCGTTATTACGTAGAATGTGCATAGTTTGTGCATGCGCAAACTACAAAAAGACGTTATGAGATACAATGTGCATACTTTGTTGATTCCATTTACGAAATAAATCACATTTTCTAAAAATTCGTGTTTTTTAAGAAATCATGTAAACATTCTAGAAGTTGTGATTTTAAAAAATGGGGGGAAGTAAGCTTTTCTTATTTCCGGACGCATGCGCAAACTATAGAAAGTCGTTATGACATAGAATGTGCATAATTTGTTGATTCCATTTATGAAATAAATCACATTTTCTTAAAACTCGTGTTTTTTAAGAAATCATCTAAACCTTCTAGAAGTTGTGATTTTAAAAAACGTGGGGAAGTAAGCTTTTCTTATTTCCGGAGGCATGCACAAAGTATAGAAATTCGTTATTACGTAGAATGTGCAGAGTTTGCGCATGCGCAAACTATCGAAAGTAGTTATGACATAGAATGTGCATACTTTGTTGATTCCATTTACGAAATAAATCACATTTTCTAAAAACTCGTGTTTTTTAAGAAATCATCTAAACCTTCTAGAAGTTGCGATTTTAAAAAACGGGGGGAAAGTAAGCTTTTCTTATTTCCCGAAGCATGCGCAAACTATAGAGAGTCGTTATTACGTAGCATGTGCATAGTTTCCGCATGCGCAAACTACAGAAAGTCGTTATGACATATAATGTGCATACTTTGTTGATTCCATTTATGAAATAAATCACATTTTCTAAAAACTCATGTTCTTTAAGAAATCATGTAAAATTTCTAGAAGCTGTGAATTTAAAAAAAGGGGGGAAGTAAGCTTTTCTTATTTCCGGACGCATGCGCAAATTATAGAAATTCGTTATTACGTAGAATGTGCATAGTTTGCGCATGTGCAAACTATCGAAAGTCGTTATGACATAGAATGTGCATAGATTGTTGATTCCATTTACGAAATAAATCACATTTTCTAAAAACTCCTGTTTTTTAAGAAATCATGTAAACCTTCTAGAAGTTCTGATTTTAAAAAATGGGGGGAAGTAAGCTTTTCTTATTTCCGGAAGCATGCGCAAACTATAGAAAGTCGTTATTACGTAGAATTTGCATAGTTTGCGCATGCACAAACTAGAAAAACTCGTTATGACATAGAATGTGCATACTTTGTTGATTCCATTTATGAAATAAATCGCATTTTCTAAAAACTCGTGTTTCCTAAGAAATCATGTAAACCTTCTAGAAGTTGTGATTTTAAAAAACGGGGGGAAGTAAGCTTTTGTTATTTCCGGACACATGCGCAAACTATAGAAAGTCGTTATTACGTAGAATGTGCATAGTTTGCGCATGCGCAGACTACAAAAGGTGTAAAATTAGTCACAGCGGATCTAATGAACAAGTAAATCAATCACAACAGATGAACATAGAAAATATGGTGCAAAACTGTGCAAAACATGCAGCAGTGCTCTCTATCCCAGAAAGGGTGAATGAATTACAATACAAACTGTCACAATGATAGAGCAATTCGAATTGCCTAAGGAGGTCATTCAAATTACAGAATGGAGTAGCTTGACTCTAACTAGGAGTCCTCATCAATCAATCGGTGGTGCTCATCAATGCACAACAACCAGTCATCCAATTGTCAATCTGAGTCTAACTGAGTGTAATAAGTGTAACTGAAGTGTGTAGCACTGATTTAGGATCTGGAGGCTTAGTGGGGGCACATGGGAGGCTAACTGAAGTCAGAACAAGTCACCTAATCAAACTGGAGGTCAAACGGAAGTGATACAGTCAGTCGGGAGTGAAACTAGCCTCAAATCAAGGAGAATCGAAGCTAACTGAATGTAACTGAAGTGGAACTGCAGTGGTAGGTGAACAAGTGCGCCCTTCTCTGGCATTAGGTGAGAAGTGGGGGCCTTTCAGCTTAGGAGGGCTAAAGAACTGAAGTAAGTGGCTCCCAGGTGCTAGAAAGAGGTGGCTAAGGTGTTGGAGGCATCAACCTGGTGACTGGGATGCATGCAAAGTGCATGCAAACCCTAGAATTTGCATGCAAAGTGCATGCAAACTCTAATTGCATGCAAGATCCTGAAAAAGATGATGTGGATATCCGAACAGCCCCCCTCAAGCTAGACTATGATGTGCAAAAAATAATGTGGGGCCCTGGTAACTAAGACCAAAGGTCACCCCAATACAATAATCCAAAAAATAATAATAGTCAATAAACCAAGGAAATGGGGAAAACCTCATGGGAAAAATACCCCCCCTCAAAATAGACTGTAGTACACCAAAAGATTTAACTGCTCCAAAATCAAGTAGATTTGTCTGGAGGTATCTTACTCTTGGGAGTAAATGGATCATGCTCCAAAAACATGTGCTTGAATTCTCCATCAGTGGATGTAAGCGAATGTGGAGACTTTAAGAACTTGCTCTTCATACCGAAAATGGTGAGAACAAATCTGAAAATATAAGGATGATCCTGTAACCTGTGATTCGAACCAAGTGAGGTAGGAATAGCTCCAATCGGATAAAATAGATCTTGAAACTTGAACTTCTTATCAATAGAAGTTAAATCAGCTTCAAAAATAGATGAATGGTTTCTTGAGATCTCCTTTGAACCAACAAGGGTGAGATCAAAACCAAAATCAGCAAAAAGTGCATGAGAATTGAGCTCAAGCGAATGGTAGTGCTCTTCATCTTCATTAAAACTCTGAGAAACTTTGCAAATGATAGAACATAAGTTTATAGAAGGCATGCAATCAAGGAGGGCGAATGCTTCACCTCCAAAATCATATTTTACCTCCAAAAATTCAAGTAGATCATTATTCTGCATGCCGGCAAACTCATGTGAAGGAGAGGATTCAAGAACCTCTTTGGAATATAGAGTATGAGATGGTTTATCTTGCTCAGAATTTGAAATAGAAGACATTGAGAGAGTGAGTTTTGAATCTACAGTTTCTTCTTCATCTTGAACAATTGTTGAGGCCAACACATGATCAGAAAGAACACATAAGGAGATCTCACTGGGCTTGTTCTCCAAAAGGCTAGCATGATCCTCTTCTTCTTGCTTTCCAAATTCTCTGTCAAGTTGGACCCATAGATCACTTGGATTTTCAGCAGTATTACTGAGGTAGCGCATACAAGGAGACATAGCAAGACATATTGCTCCAAAAGCTCTGTCACAATCATTGAGCCAATCATTCTCCTCTTCATCAGAATAAAAAACTCTTGTATTACCAATGCACATATCAAAAAGACATTGTCTCTTCAATAATGCAATCATCTTTGGTTTCCATTCATCATAGTTGAATGGAGTAAGAATATTTTGTGAATAAGAAGTCTCCATCTTTGCATTAGCGAATGCACATGGAGGAAGTAAGAAACCTGCAAATCACACACAAACAAACACTATGTTTTCAGCCTTGCATGCACATGAGCGAATGCACATGAGATTTTGCATGCCGCTGCTGAAATATATTAGTGAGCAAAGATTGCTCTCTCTTCATGTAGAACACCTGTAGAAAAGAAATCTTGTCCCTGCCATGGATCTGATACCATGTAAAATTAGTCACAGCAGATCTAATGAACAAGTAAATCAATCACAACAGATGAACATAGAAAATATGGTGCAAAACTGTGCAAAACATGCAGCAGTGCTCTCTATCCCAGAAAGGGTGAATGAATTACAATACAAACTGTCACAATGACAGAGCAATTCGAATTGCCTAAGGAGGTCATTCAAATTACAGAATGGAGTAGCTTGACTCTAACTAGGAGTCCTCATCAATCAATCGGTGGTGCTCATCAATGCACAACAACCAGTCATCCAGGTGTCAATATGAGTCTAACTGAGTGTAATAAGTGTAACTGAAGTGTGTAGCACTGATTTAGGATATGGAGGCTCAGTGGGGGTGCATGGGAGGCTAACTGAAGTCAGAACAAGTCACCTAATCAAACTGGAGGTCAAACGGAAGTGATACAGTCAGTCGGGAGTGAAACTAGCCTCAAATCAGGGAGAATCGGAGCTAACTGAATGTAACTGAAGTGGAACTGCAGTGGTAGGTGAACAAGTGCGCCCTTCTCTAGCAGTAGGTGAGAAGTGGGCGCCTTTCAGCTTAGGAAGGCTAAAGAACTGAAGTAAGTGGCTCCCAGGTGCTAGAAAGAGGTGGCTAAGGTGTTGGAGGCATCAACCTGGTGACTGGGATGCATGCAAAGTGCATGCAAACCCTAGAATTTGCATGCAAAGTGCATGCAAACCCTAATTGCATGCAAGATCCTGAAAAAGATGATGTGGATATCCGAACAAAAGGTCGTTATGACATAGAATGTGCATACTTTGTTGATTCCATTTATGAAATAAATCACATTTTCTAAAAACTCATGTTCTTTAAGAAATCATGTAAACCTTCTAGAAGCTGTGAATTTAAAAAAAGGGGGGAAGTAAGCTTTTCTTATTTCCGGACGCATGCGCAAATTATAGAAAGTCGTTATTACGTAGAATATGCATAGTTTGCACATGTACAAACTATTGAAAGTCGTTATGACATAGAATGTGCATAGTTTGTTGATTCCATTTACGAAATAAATCACATTTTCTAAAAACTCATGTTTTTTAAGAAATCATGTAAACCTTCTAGAAGTTCTGATTTTAAAAAACGGGGGGAAGTAAGCTTTTCTTATTTTCGGAAGCATGCGCAAACTATAGAAAGTCGTTATTACGTAGAATGTGCATAGTTTGCGCATTCCCAAACTACAAAAAGTCGTTATGACATAGAATGTGCATACTTTGTTGATTCCATTTTTGAAATAAATCACATTTTCTAAAAACTCGTGTTTTGTAAGAATTCATGTAAACATTCTAGAAGTTGTGATTTTAAAAAACGGGGGGAAGTAAGCTTTTCTTATTTCCGGACGCATGCGCAAACTATAGAAAGTCGTTATGACGTAGAATGTGCATACTTTGTTAATTCCATTTATGAAATAAATCACATTTTCTGAAAACTCGTGTTTTTTAAGAAATCATGTAAACCTTCTAGAAGTTGTGATTTTAAAAAACGGGGGGAAGTAAGCTTTTTTTATTTCCAGAAGCATGCGCAAACAATAGAAAGTCGTTATTACATAGAATGTGCATACTTTGCGCATGCGCAAACTACAGAAAGTCGTTATGACATATAATGTGCATACTTTGTTGATTCCATTTATGAAATAAATCACATTTTCTAAAAACTCATGTTTTTTAAGAAATCATGTAAACCTTCTAGAAGCTGTGAATTTAAAAAAAGGGGGGAAGTAAGCTTTTCATATTTCCAGACGCATGCGCAAAGTATAGAAAGTCGTTATTACGTACAATGAGCATAGTTTGCGCATGCGCAAACTATCGAAAGTCGTTATGACATAGAATGTGCATACTTTGTTGATTCCATTTACGAAATAAATCACATTTTCTAAAAACTCGTGTTTTTTAAGAAATCATGTAAACCTTCTAGAAGTTGTGATTTTAAAAAACGGGGGGAAGTAAGCTTTTCTTATTTCCGGATGCATGCGCAAATTATAGAAAGTCATTATTACGTAAAATGTGCATAGTTTGCGCATGCGCAAACTATTGAAAGTCGTTATGACATACAATGTGCAACTTTGTTGATTCCATTTATGAAATAAATCACATTTTCTAAAAACTCGTGTTTTTTAAGAAATCATGTAAACCTTCTAGAAGTTCTGATTTTAAAAAACGGGGGGAAGTAAGCTAATCTTATTTTCGGAAGCATGCGCAAACTATAGAAAGTCGTTATTACGTAGAATGTGCATAGTTTGCGCATGCGCAAACTACAAAAAGTCGTTATGACATAGAATGTGCATACTTTGTTGATTCCATTTATGAAATAAATCACATTTTCTAAAAACTCGTGTTTTGTAAGAATTCATGTAAACATTCTAGAAGTTGTGATTTTAAAAAATGGAGGGAAGTAAGCTTTTCTTATTTCCGGACGCATGCGCAAACTATAGAAAGTCGTTATGACGTAGAATGTGCATACTTTGTTAATTCCATTTATGAAACAAGTCACATTTTCTAAAAACTCGTGTTTTTTAAGAAATCATGTAAACCTTCTAGAAGTTGTGATTTTAAAAAACGGGGGGAAGTAAGCTTTTTTTATTTCCGGAAGCATGCGCAAACTATAGAAAGTCGTTATTACGTAGAATGTGCATAGTTTGCGCATGCGCAAACTACAGAAAGTCGTTATGACATAGAATGTGCATACTTTGTTGATTCCATTTATGAAATAAATCACATTTTCTAAAAACTCTTGTTTTTTAAGAAATCATGTAAACCTTCTAGAAGCTGTGAATTTAAAAAAAGGGGGGAAGTAAGCTTTTCATATTTCCAGACGCATGCGCAAAGTATAGAAAGTCGTTATTACGTACAATGAGCATAGTCTGCGCATGTGCAAACTATCGAAAGTCGTTCTGACATAGAATGTGCATACTTTGTTGATTCCATTTACGAAATAAATCACATTTTCTAAAAACTCGTGTTTTTTAATACATCATGTAAACCTTCTAGAAGTTGTGATTTTAAAAAACGGGGGGAAGTAAGCTTTTGTTATTTCCGGAAGCATGCACAAACTATAGAAACTCGTTATTACGTAGAATGTGCATAGTTTGTGCATGCGCAAACTACAAAAAGTCGTTATGAGATAGAATGTGCATACTTTGTTGATTCCATTTACGAAATAAATCACATTTTCTAAAAACTCATGTTTTTTAAGAAATCATGTAAACATTCTAGAAGTTGTGATTTTAAAAAACGGGGGGAAGTGAGCTTTTCTTATTTCCGGACGCATGCGCAAACTATAGAAAGTCGTTATGACATAGAATGTGCATAATTTGTTGATTCCATTTATGAAATAAATCACATTTGCTTAAAACTTGTGTTTTTTAAGAAATCATGTAAACCTTCTAGAAGTTGTGATTTTAAAAAACGGGGGGAAGTAAGCTTTTCTTATTTCCGGACGCATGCGCAAACTATAGAAAATCGTTATTACGTAGAATGTGAATAGTTTGCGCATGCGCAGACTACAGAAACTCGTTATGACATAGAATGTGCATACTTTGTTGATTCCATTTATGAAATAAATCACATTTTCTAAAAACTCATGTTCTTTAAGAAATCATGTAAACCTTCTAGAAGTTGTGAATTTAAAAAAATGGGGGAAGTAAGCTTTTCTTATTTCTGGACGCATGCGCAAAGTATATAAAGTCGTTATTACGTAGAATGTGCATAGTTTGCGCATGCGCAAACTATCGAAAGTCGTTATGACATAGAATGTGCATGGTTTGTTGATTCCATTTACGAAATAAATCATATTTTCTAAAAACTCATGTTTTTTAAGAAATCATGTAAACCTTCTAGAAGTTGTGATTTTAAAAAACGGGGGGAAGTAAAATTTTCTTATTTCCGGAAGCATGCGCAAACTATAGAAAGTCGTTAGTACGTAGAATGTGCAGAGTTTGCGCATGTACAAACTAGAAAAAGTCGTTATGACATAGAATGTGCATACTTTGTTGATTCCATTTATGAAATAAATCACATTTTTTAAAAACTCATGTTTTCTAAGAAATCATGTAAACCTTCTAGAAGTTGTGATTTTAAAAAATGGGGGGAAGTAAGCTTTTCTTATTTCCGGACACATGCGCAAACTATAGAAAGTCGTTATTACGTAGAATGTGCATAGTTTGCGCATGCGCAGACTACAAAAAGTCGTTATGACATAGAATGTGCATACTTTGTTGATTCCATTTATGAAATAAATCGCATTTTCTAAAAACTCATGTTCTTTAAGAATTCATGTAAACCTTCTAGAAGCTGTGAATTTAAAAAAAGGGGGGAACTAAGCTTTTCTTATTTCCCGACGCATGCGCAAAGTATAGAAAGTCGTTATTCCGTACAATGAGCATAGTTTGCGCATGCGCAAACAATCGAAAGTCGTTATGACATAGAATGTGCATATTTTGTTGATTCCATTTACGAAATAAATCACATTTTCTAAAAACTCGTGTTTTTTAAGAAATCATGTAAACCTTCTAGAAGTTGTGATTTTAAAAAACGGGGGGAAGTAAGTTTTTCTTATTTCCGGACGCATGGACAAACTATAGAAACTTATTATGACATAAAATGTGCATAATTTGTTGATTCCATTTATGAAATAAATCACATTTTCTAAAAACTCATGTTTTTTAAGAAATCATGTAAACCTTCTAGAAGTTGTGATTTTAAAAAACGGGGGGAAGTAAGCTTTTCTTATTTCCGGACGCATGCGCAAACTATAGAAAATCGTTATTACGTAGAATGTCAATAGTTTGCGCATGCGTAGACTACAGAAAGTCGTTATGACATAGAATGTGCATACTTTGTTGATTCCATTTATGAAATAAATCACATTTTCTAAAAACTCATGTTCTTTAAGAAATCATGTAAACCTTCTAGAAGTTGTGAATTTAAAAAAATGGGGGAAGTAAGATTTTCTTATTTCCCGACGCATGCGCAAAGTATAGAAAGTCGTTATTACGTAGAATGTGCATAGTTTGCGCATGCGCAAACTATCGAAAGTCGTTATGACATAGAATGTGCATAGTTTGTTGATTCCATTTACGAAATAAATCATATTTTCTAAAAACTCATGTTTTTTAAGAAATCATGTAAACCTTCTAGAAGTTGTGATTTTAAAAAACGGGGGGAAGTAAACTTTTCTTATTTCCGAAAGCATGCGCAAACTATAGAAAGTCGATATCACGTAGAATGTGCATAGTTTGCGCATGCACAAACTAGAAAAAGTCGTTATGACATAGAATGTGCATAGTTTGTTGATTCCATTTACGAAATAAATCACATTTTCTAAAAACTCGTGTTTTTTAAGAAATCATCTAAACCTTCTAGAAGTTGTGATATTAAAAAACGGGGGAAAGTAAGCTTTTCTTATTTCTGGAAGCATGCGCAAACTATAGAAAGTCGTTATTACGTAGAATGTGCATAGTTTCCGCATGCGCAAACTACAGAAAGTCGTTATGACATAGAATGTGCATACTTTGTTGATTCCATTTATGAAATAAATCACATTTTCTAAAAACTCATTTTCTTTAAGAAATCATGTAAACCTTCTAGAAGCTTTGAATTTAAAAAAAGGGGGGAAGTAAGCTTTTCTTATTTCCGGACGCATGTGCAAATTATAGAAAGTCGTTATTACGTAGAATATGCATAGTTTGCGCATGTGCAAACTATTGAAAGTGGTTATGACATAGAATGTGCATAGTTTGTTGATTCCATTGACGAAATAAATCACATTTTCTAAAAACTCATGTTTTTTAAGAAATCATGTAAACCTTCTAGAAGTTCTGATTTTAAAAAACGGGGGGAAGTAAGCTTTTCTTATTTTCGGAAACATGCGCAAACTATAGAAAGTCGTTATTACGTAGAATGTGCATAGTTTGTGCATGCGCAAACTACAGAAAGTCGTTATGATAGAGAATGTGCATACTTTGTTGATTCCATTTATGAAATAAATCACATTTTCTAAAAACTCATTTTCTTTAAGAAATCATGTAAACCTTCTAGAAGCTGTGAATTTAAAAAAAGGCGGGAAGTAAGCTTTTCTTATTTCCGGATGCATGCGCAAATTATAGAAAGTCGTTATTACATAGAATACGCATAGTTTGCGCATGTGCAAACTATTGAAAGTCGTTATGACATAGAATGTGCATAGTTTTTTGATTCCATTGACGAAATAAATCACATTTTCTAAAAACTCATGTTTTTTAAGAAATCATATAAACCTTCTAGAAGTTCTGATTTTAAAAAACGGGGGGAAGTAAGCTTTTCTTATTTTCGGAAGCATGCCCAAACTATAGAAAGTCGTTATTACGTAGAATGTGCAAAGTTTGCGCATGCGCAAACTACAAAAACTCGGTATGACATAGAATGTGCATACTTTGTTGATTCGATTTATGAAATAAATCACATTTTCTAAAAACTCGTGTTTTGTAAGAATTCATGTAAACATTCTAGAAGTTGTGATTTTAAAAAACGGGGGGAAGTAAGCTTTTCTTATTTCCGGACGCATGCGCAAACTATAGAAAATCGTTATTACGTAGAATGTCAATAGTTTGCGCATGCGTAGACTACAGAAAGTCGTTATGACATAGAATGTGCATACTTTGTTGATTCCATTTATGAAATAAATCACATTTTCTAAAAACTCATGTTCTTTAAGAAATCATGTAAACCTTCTAGAAGTTGTGAATTTAAAAAAATGGGGGAAGTAAGCTTTTCTTATTTCCCGACGCATGCGCAAAGTATAGAAAGTCGTTATTACGTAGAATGTGCATAGTTTGCGCATGCGCAAACTATCGAAAGTCGTTATGAAATAGAATGTGCATAGTTTGTTGATTCCATTTACGAAATAAATCATATTTTCTAAAAACTCATGTTTTTTAAGAAATCATGTAAACCTTCTAGAAGTTGTGATTTTAAAAAACGGGGGGAAGTAAACTTTTGTTATTTCCAGAAGCATGCGCAAACTATAGAAAGTCGATATTACGTAGAATGTGCATAGTTTGCGCATGCACAAACTAGAAAAAGTCGTTATGACATAGAATGTGCATACTTTGTTGATTCCATTTACGAAATAAATCACATTTTCTAAAAACTCGTGTTTTTTAAGAAATCATCTAAACCTTCTAGAAGTTGTGATTTTAAAAAACGGGGGAAAGTAAGCTTTTCTTATTTCTGGAAGCATGCGCAAACTATAGAAAGTCGTTATTACGTAGAATGTGCATAGTTTCCGCATGCGCAAACTACAGAAAGTCGTTATGACATAGAATGTGCATACTTTGTTGATTCCATTTATGAAATAAATCACATTTTCTAAAAACTCATTTTCTTTAAGAAATCATGTAAACCTTCTAGAAGCTTTGAATTTAAAAAAAGGGGGGAAGTAAGATTTTCTTATTTCCGGACGCATGTGCAAATTATAGAAAGTCGTTATTACGTAGAATATGCATAGTTTGCGCATGTGCAAACTATTGAAAGTCGTTATGACATAGAATGTGCATAGTTTGTTGATTCCATTGACGAAATAAATCACATTTTCTAAAAACTCATGTTTTTTAAGAAATCATGTAAACCTTCTAGAAGTTCTGATTTTAAAAAACGGGGGGAAGTAAGCTTTTCTTATTTTCGGAAGCATGCGCAAACTATAGAAAGTCGTTATTACGTAGAATGTGCATAGTTTGTGCATGCGCAAACTACAGAAAGTCGTTATGACATAGAATGTGCATACTTTGTTGATTCCATTTATGAAATAAATCTCATTTTCTAAAAACTCATTTTCTTTAAGAAATCATGTAAACCTTCTAGAAGCTGTGAATTTAAAAAAAGGGGGGAAGTAAGCTTTTCTTATTTCCGGATGCATGCGCAAATTATAGAAAGTCGTTATTACGTAGAATACGCATAGTTTGCGCATGTGCAAACTATTGAAAGACGTTATGACATAGAATGTGCATAGTTTTTTGATTCCTTTGTCGAAATAAATCACATTTTCTAAAAACTCATGTTTTTTAAGAAATCATGTAAACCTTCTAGAAGTTCTGATTTTAAAAAACGGGGGGAAGTAAGCTTTTCTTATTTTCGGAAGCATGCCCAAACTATAGAAAGTCGTTATTACGTAGAATGTGCATAGTTTGCGCATGCGCAAACTACAAAAAGTCGTTATGACATAGAATGTGCATACTTTGTTGATTCCATTTATGAAATAAATCACATTTTCTAAAAACTCGTGTTTTGTAAGAATTCATGTAAACATTCTAGAAGTTGTGATTTTAAAAAATGGGGGGAAGTAAGCTTTTCTTATTTCCAGACGCATGCGCAAACTATAGAAAGTCGTTATGACGTAGAATGTGCATACTTTGTTAATTCAATTTATGAAATAAATCACATTTTCTGAAAACTCGTGTTTTTTAAGAAATCATGTAAACCTTCTAGAAGTTGTGATTTTAAAAAACGGGGGGAAGTAAGCTTTTTTTATTTCCGGACACATGCGCAAACTATAGAAAGTCGTTATTACGTAGAATGTGCATAGTTTGCGCATGCGCAGACTACAGAAAGTCGTTATGACATAGAATGTGCATACTTTGTTGATTCCGTTTATGAAATAAATCACATTTTCTAAAAACTCATGTTCTTTAAGAAATCATGTAAACCTTCTAGAAGCTGTGAATTTAAAAAAAGGGGGGATGTAAGCTTTTCTTATTTCCGAACGCATGCGCAAATTATAGAAAGTCGTTATTACGTAGAATGTGCATAGTTTGCGCATGCACAAACTATTGAAAGTCATTATGACATAGAATGTGAATAGTTTGTTGATTCCATTTACGAAATAAATCACATTTTCTAAAAACTCATGTTTTTTAAGAAATCATGTAAACCTTCTAGAAGTTGTGATTTTAAAAAACGGCGGGAAGTAAGCTTTTCTTATTTCCGGAAGCATGCGCAAACTATAGAAAGTCGTTATTACATAGAATGTGAATAGTTTGTGCATGCGCAAACTACAAAAAGTCGTTATGACATAGAATGTGCATACTTTGTTGATTCCATTTACAAAATAAATCACATTTTCTAAAAACTCGTGTTTTTTAAGAAATCATGTAAACATTCTAGAAGTTGTGATTTTAAAAAACGGGGGGAAGTAAGCTTTTCTTATTTCCGGACGCATGCGCAAACTATAGAAAGCCGTTATGACGTAGAATGTGCATCCTTTGTTGATTCCATTTATGAAATAAATCACATTTTCTAAAAACTTGTGTTTTTTAAGAAATCATGTAAACCTTCTAGAAGCTGTGAATTTAAAAAAAGGTGGGAAGTAAGCTTTTCTTATTTCCGGACGCATGCGCAAAGTATAGAAAGTCGTTATTACGTACAATGAGCATAGTTTGCGCATGCGCAAACTATCGAAAGTCGTTATGACATAGAATGTGCATACTTTGTTGGTTCCATTTACGAAATAAATCACATTTTCTAAAAACTCGTGTTTTTTAAGAAATCATGTAAACCTTCTAGAAGTTGTGATTTTAAAAAATGGGGGGAAGTAAGCTTTTCTTATTTCCGGACGCATGCGCAAACTATAGAAAGTTGTTATGACATAGAATGTGCATAATTTGTTGATTCCATTTATGAAATAAATCACATTTTCTAAAAACTCGTGTTTTTTAAGAAATCATGTAAACCTTCTAGAAGTTCTGATTTTAAAAAAAGGGGGGAAGTAAGCTTTTCTTATTTCCGGACGCATGCGCAAAGTATAGAAAGTCGTTATTACGTATAATGTGCATAGTTTGCGCATGCGCAAACTATCGAAAGTCGTTATGACATAGAATGTGCATAGTTTGTTGATTCCATTTACGAAATAAATCATATTTTCTAAAAAATCATGTTTTTTAAGAAATCATGTAAACCTTCTAGAAGTTGTGATTTTAAAAAACGGGGGGAAGTAAGCTTTTCTTATTTCCGGAAGCATGCTCAAACTATAGAAAGTCGTTATTACGTAGAATGTGCATAGTTTGCGCATGCACAAACTAGAAAAAGTCGTTATGACATAGAATGTGCATACTTTGTTGATTCCATTTATGAAATAAATCACATTTTCTAAAAACTTATGTTTTTTAAGAAATCATGTAAACATTCTAGAAGTTGTGATTTTAAAAAATGGTGGGAAGTAAGCTTTTCTTATTTCCGGATGCATGCGCAAACTATAGAAAGTCATTATGACGTAGAATGTGCATACTGTTCGGATATCCACATCATCTTTTCAGGATCTTGCATGCAAATTAGGGTTTGCATGCAGAATCTAGGGTTGGCATGCACAGGCATGCACTAGCATGCATCCCAGTCACCAGTTTGATGCCTCCAGCACCTTATCCACTTCATTCTAGCACCCGGGAGCCACTTACCACAGAGTTTTAGCCCTCCTAAGCTGAAAGGCGCCCACTTCTCACCTACTGCCAGAGAAGGGCGCACTTGTTCACCTACCACTGCAGTTCCACTTCAGTTACATTCAGTTAGCTCCGATTCTCCCTGATTTGAGGCTAGTTTCACTCCCGACTGACTGTATCACTTTCGTTTGACCTCCAGTTTGATTAGGTGACTTGTTCTGACTTCAGTTAGCCTCCCATGCGCCCCCACTGAGCCTCCAGATCCTATATCAGTGCTACACACTTCAGTTACATTTATTACACTCAGTTAGACTCAGATTGACACCTGGATAACTGGTTGTTGTGATTGATGAGCACCACCGATGATTGATGAGGACTCCTAGATAGATTCAAGCTACTCCATTCAGTGATCCGAAGGACCTCCTTAGGCAATTCGAATTGCTCAGTCATTGTGACAGTTTGTATTGTAATTCATTCACCCTTTCTGGGATAGAGAGCACTGCTGCATGTTTTGCACAGTTTTGCACCATATTTTCTATGTTCATCTGTTGTGATTGATTTACTTGTTCATTAGATCTGCTGTGACTAATTTTACATGGTATCAGAGCCATTGCAGGGACAAGATCTCTTTTCTACAGGTGTTTATACAAGAAGATTTGACTGAATTGCTAAAAATAGCAAAAAGTTTGGCATGAGATATCTCAAGGGCATTCGCTCCTGTGCATGCAAAGCTTGAAAATTATTCCAATACCACTCCAGAAGCTTGAGTTACCACATAATTCCTGGATCTGATACATTGGACCTATTCAACATTGCTTGAAATCCAATCCCAGGTGTGATGCAACTCTCAAAGGGTTGATTGTTCGACCTTATTGTGGTTGTTTTGATGTGATTTGCAGGTTTATTGTCTCCTCCAATTGCACTCGCTATCTTCTGCATGCAAGCTTCCCTACAGCAATTGCATTCGCTATAGTCTGCATGCAAGCTTCCTCTTCATCAGTTGACTCAATCCTTGCAATGGAATACTCTTCTTCAAAGCCTATCCTCACCCCATTCAATTATTTTGATTGGAAATATGATATGGAGATCATATTACGTTCAAAAGGTTACTACCGAGTCACTATTGGTCTTGAATTGGAGCCAAACAATGTGTCGGATCGAACCAAACACTACAACAAGCTTGATGAAGCTTATGGTCTTCTTTGTCTCTCCCTCTCCAAAGATCTTCACTTCCATCTCAGCGGATTGAAGACTCCAAAAGCCATATGGGAGCAACTTGAAACACTATTCGGCAAGCAGGATGAGCTTAGGGCTTTTCAATTAGAGAATGAATTGATTGGCCTTAATCCTGAGAATTTCGAGACCATCAATGAATTCTTCACAAAATTCAAGAACTTGAACTTGCAATTGAAGAACAGTGGTGTTATCAAAGAGGATAAACAGTTGATCCTCTCCATTCTAAGCAAGCTTGGGAAAGATTATTCGGTATTTGTCTCTACTTTCAATTCCGGTCGGCTAACTACCCCGAATTGGAAGATGCCTACCTTGAATGCCTTCATTGAGTCCGTTACAAAAGAGCATGACAAGTTGATTCAAATGGGGTCCATAAGCTCCAAAGATTCAGCCCTATTTGTTCAAGGACCCAAGATCTCGAATGGTAAAGGAAAGCTAAAGAAGGAGAAGCCCAAATTCGAGCCTCACAAGCAAAAAGACAAAGGCAAGCAAACAGATGCACCATCCAGTTCGAAATCCAAGCAAAAGGGCAAAGAAGGTAACCAAAAATCTAAATGTACTTATTGTAACTGTGGCTTTCATCCCGAAAGTTCATGTATGAAGAAGACTATAGATCAAATGGCCCTCCTTTTGGAAAAGAACAACATAACCCTTCCTGACGGTGCAAGGAAGAAGGATCGGAATGACGATCATGAAAGAGGACAAGCACTCATGGCAACGGTTTCGAAGCCCACTACTCTCTTGATAGATTCGGGTGCATCAAATCATATGGCTGCAAATATTGATTCTTTTTCCTCATTCGATCCAAACAGCTCCATCCCCATCCATTTGGGAGATGACTCAAAAATTTCTTCAAAGGGCAAAGGTACGATTCATGTAGAACATGGATGCTTTCAGAATGTTCTCTATGTGCCTTCCTTAGCTTCGAATCTCCTTTCTGTGTATCAAATGACACATACTGTTGAACCAAAGCAAGTCACATTCAGCCCTAATACAGTTAAAATTTCTGATATCAAAAGTGGAAGACTAGTTGCGGTTGGAAAGGCAAACCACACTGCAAAATGTTATGAGTTTTCGCACTTTATTCCGCTTGCAAAGCCCACTGCTCTTCGCACACATGGTAATGAGGTTAGTAGGCTTTGGCATGAAAGATTTGGACATCTAAATTATAAGTATTTGCTGCTGCTATCAAATAAATCCATGGTAGATGGGCTTCCACAACTCCGTTCCTCGAAGGGAATATGCACCGGTTGCATTATTGGGAAGCACCCCGAGCACAGATTCGACCGCGGCAAGGCTAGCAGAGCCTCTACTATTTTGGGATTGATCCATTCTGATATCAGTGGTCCGCTGCCCCATATGTCATTAAATGGTTCAAGGTATGTTTTGACATTTATTGACGATTTTTCCCGCTTTACATGGGTATTCTTTCTCAAAAACAAGTCAGAAGTGCTTGGAAAATTCAAGGATTTTAAGGCTTCTGTTGAGACCACCACTGAGAGCAAGATCAAAGCTCTTAGATCTGATAATGGTGGGGAATATATCAAGTCCGAGTTGCTGCAACTTTGTGCCCAAAGCGGAATCAAGATCCAACATACAGTTCCCTACACACCCCAGCAGAACGGTGTAGCGGAAAGGAAAAACCGGTCACTAAAAGAGATGGCTACATGCATGATTGAATCGAAAGGTTTGGCTGCAAATCTTTGGGCTGAAGCAATCAATGTTGCTGCATATATACAGAACCGTGTTCCACATTCATCCGTGAAAGGTATGACTCCTTTCGAAGCATTCTTTGGTCACAAACCGGATGTGTCAAATTTGAGAGTTTTTGGCTCTACTGCATGGGCTAGAATTCCTTCTGAGAAGAGACGAGCTTTGGATCCACAAAGTATTGAGTGCATATTGATAGGATATGGGGAAGAATCAAAAGCATATAAACTCATGGATATCAGATCTAAAAAGATATTCATAGAGCGCAGTGTGCAGTTTGAAGAACCGCTTCAAGAATTGCAACTAGTTGAGGAAAAGACTGCCGATTCACCGCCTTCACCAGAAGAAGATCCGAGCAGCGATAATGAAGGTATGAGTTTTGATATTTCTGATATTGTAGCAGCATATGATGATCATGACATATCAGGTTTGGAATCCGATCATTATGATCCTCCTCAATTACCGAAGTGGGCCCAAAACACTCTACAATCTGCTGGTTCTAGTCTTGGAAATCCTGCTGATCCGAGACGAACAAGAGGAGACTTTCAAAGAGCAGGTATGGCTCTTTCTATTGCTGATCCATTTCTTCCTGAGATTTTTTATTTGATGGCTGGTTTAGATCCTCAATCATACTATTCAGCCCATCGAGATCCGAGATGGAAAAGTGCCATGGATGAAGAGTACAGTTCTCTTCAAAAGAACAATACATGGGATCTAGTTTCTCTTCCACCTGGAAGAAAATTAGTGAAGTGTAAATGGGTCTACCGTACTAAAGTTGCTGCTGATGGCACTATCAGCAAATATAAAGCAAGGTTGGTGGAAAAAGGTTTTTCCCAAGTCCAAGGAGTGGACTACACAGAGACCTTTGCACCGGTTGCAAAGATGGATTCCATCCGCCTTGTTTTAGCTATTGCCGCATCCAAGCACTGGGAAGTGCACCATATGGATGTGAAGAGTGCATTTTTACATGGAGACCTTGCTGAAGAGGTCTATATGCAGCAGCCAGAGGGTTATACATCAGATCCATCATTGGTTTGTAGATTGAAGAAGTCTTTGTACGGGTTAAAACAGGCCCCAAGAGCTTGGTACGCAAAGATGGACTCCTTCCTTCTTTCTCAGAATTTCCAAAGATGCAAATCTGATCCGAATGTGTATCTTCAGCGAGTTAAAGGTAATTTGTTGGTTATTGTACTTTATGTTGATGATCTGCTTATTACTGGTAGCACACTTACTTCAATAAACAAGCTAAAATCTGCCTTAAATCTAGCTTTTGACATGAGCGATTTGGGCTTGCTGAGTCACTTTTTGGGCTTGGAGATAGCTCAAAATTTTGATGAGATCACTATATCTCAGAAAAAATATGCTTCCGACCTGTTATTGAAGTTTAATATGGCTGAATGTAAGGCAGCCCCGTTCCCATTCCTCTCAGGAATCAGTCTTGAGGAGGGAGATTCCACACCGCTTGCAGATTGCAGTATGTATCGACAGTTGATTGGTTCACTACTTTATTTGACACATTCACGGCCTGATATCTCATATGCCGTGAGTGCCGTGTCAAGATATATGCAGCAGCCACATGAGCTTCATTGGCAAGCAGCCAAGCGGATCTTGCAGTATGTGCAAGGTACGAGACAATTTGGCATACACTATGCTGCAGATTCTGAGCTAGATTTCATTGGTTTTACTGATTCAGATTGGGCAGGTGATAGCATTGATCGGAAGTCCACTTCCGGTTATGTTTTCATGATTGGTCATGGTTCTATTTGCTGGTCCAGCAAAAAGCAAGCAGCCATTGCACTTTCTTCAGCAGAGGCAGAGTATCGAGGGGCAGTCAATGCCTGCATTCAGGCAGTTTGGTTGCAGGGTATTCTTTCCGAGTTTGGTTTTGGTGGCACTACTTCGACTGTCCTCTTTTGTGACAATCAAAGTGCTATCAAGATCTCCACAGATCTAGTTCAGCGGCAGAGGACCAAACACATTGAGATTCATATGCATTACATTCGACAGTTGGTGCATGACCGCACCATCATTCTGCAATATTGCCCTACTGATGAGCAAATTGCATACATCTTCACCAAGAGCTTCACTGAGAAGAAGTTCTCTTACCTCCGTTCACTGTTGGGGGTGAGTTCCATCATGGTGGAGACAGATTGATTCATTATTATGCTTTAGCTTGAGGGGGGGC
This sequence comes from Larix kaempferi, assembly GCA_027924585.1. Lineage (NCBI taxonomy): Eukaryota > Viridiplantae > Streptophyta > Pinopsida > Pinales > Pinaceae > Larix > Larix kaempferi. The sequence goes on along the minus strand of BSBM01000226.1, from coordinate 9,296,597 downwards.
TTTCTTCCCACTGGGTTTTCCCTCTTTCCTCACTTAGTTTATTTTCAGCATTTTTTGGATTATTGTATTGGGGTGACCTTTGGTCTTAGTTACCAGGGCCCCACATTATTTTTATTTGGCACATCATAGTCTAGCTTGAGGGGGGGTGTTCGGATATCCACATCATCTTTTTAGGATCTTGCATGCAAATTAGGGTTTGCATGCAGAATCTAGGGTTGGCATGCACAGGCATGCACTGGCATGCATCCCAGTCACCAGTTTGATGCCTCCAGCACCTTATCCACTTCATTCTAGCACCCGGGAGCCACTTACCACAGAGTTTTAGCCCTCCTAAGCTGAAAGGCGCCCACTTCTCACCTACTGGCAGAGAAGGGCGCACTTGTTCACCTACCACTGCAGTTCCACTTCAGTTACATTCAGTTAGCTCCGATTCTCCCTGATTTGAGGCTAGTTTCACTCCCGACTGACTGTATCACTTCCGTTTGACCTCCAGTTTGATTAGGTGACTTGTTCTGACTTCAGTTAGCCTCCCATGCGCCCCCACTGAGCCTCCAGATCCTATATCAGTGCTACACACTTCAGTTACATTTATTACACTCAGTTAGACTCAGATTGACACCTGGATGACTGGTTGTTGTGATTGATGAGCACCACCGATGATTGATGAGGACTCCTAGATAGAGTCAAGCTACTCCATTCAGTGATCCGAAGGACCTCCTTAGGCAATTCGAATTGCTCAGTAATTGTGACAGTTTGTATTGTAATTCATTCACCCTTTCTGGGATAGAGAGCACTGCTGCATGTTTTGCACAGTTTTGCACCATATTTTCTATGTTCATCTGTTGTGATTGATTTACTTGTTCATTAGATCTGCTGTGACTAATTTTACACATACTTTGTTGATTCCATTTATGAAATAAATCACATTTTCTAAAAACTCATGTTCTTTAAGAAATCATGTAAACCTTCTAGAAGCTGTGAATTTAAAAAAAGGGGGGAAGTAAGCTTTTCTTATTTCCGGACGCATGCGCAAAGTATAGAAAGTCGTTATTACATACAATGAGCATAGTTTGCGCATGCGCAAATTATCGAAAGTCGTTATGACATAGAATGTGCATACTTTTTTGATTCCATTTACGAAATAAATCACATTTTCTAAAAACTCGTGTTCTTTAAGAAATCATGTAAACCTTCTAGAAGCTGTGAATTTAAAAAAAGGGGGGAAGTAAGCTTTTCTTATTTCCGGACTCATGCGCAAATTATAGAAATCCGTTATTACGTAGAATGTGCATAGTTTGCGCATGTGCAAACTATCGAAAGTCGTTATGACATAGAATGTGCATAGTTTGTTGATTCCATTTACGAAATAAATCACATTTTCTAAAAACTCATGTTTTTTAAGAAATCATGTAAACCTTCTAGAGGTTCTGATTTTAAAAAACGGGGGGAAGTAAGCTTTTCTTATTTTCGGAAGCATGCGCAAACTATAGTAAGTCGTTATTACATAGAATTTGCATAGTTTGCGCATGCGCAAACTACAAAAAGTCCTTATGACATAGAATGTGCATACTTTGTTGATTCCATTTATGAAATAAATCAAATTTTCTAAAAACTCATGTTTTTTAAGAATTCATGTAAACATTCTAGAAGTCGTGATTTTAAAAAAGGCGGGAAGTAAGCTTTTCTTATTTCCGGACGCATGCGCAAAGTATAGAAAGTCGTTATTACGTACAATGTGCATAGTTTGCACATGCGCAAACTATCGAAAGTCGTTATGACATAGAATGTGCATACTTTGTTGATTCCATTTACGAAATAAATCACATTTTCTAAAAACTCGTGTTTTTTAAGAAATCATGTAAACCTTCTAGAAGTTGTGATTTTAAAAAACGGGGGGAAGTAAGCTTTTCTTATTTCCGGACGCATGCGCAAACTATAGAAAGTCGTTATGACATAGAATGTGCATAATTTGTTGATTCCATTTATGAAATAAATCATATTTTCTAAAAACTCGTGTTTTTTAAGAAATCATGTAAACCTTCTAGAAGTTGTGATTTTAAAAAACGGGGGGAAGTAATCTTTTCTTATTTCCGGATGCATGCGTAAACTATAGAAAGTCGTTATTACGTTGAATGTGCATAGTTTGCGCATGCGCAAACTACGGAAAGTCGTTATGACATAGAATGTGCATACTTTGTTGATTCCATTTATGAAATAAATCACATTTTCTAAAGACTCGTGTTCTTTAAGAAATCATGTAAACCTTCTAGAAGTTGTGATTTTAAAAAACGAGGGTAAGTAAGCTTTTCTTATTTCCGGACGCATGCGCAAAATATAGAAATTCGTTATGACGTAGAAGGTGCATACTTTGTTATTTCCATTTATGAAATAAATCACATTTTCTAAAAACTCGTGTTTTTTAAGAAATCATGTAAACCTTCTAGAAGTTGTGATTTTAAAAAACGGGGGGAAGTAAGCTTTTCTTATTTCCGGACGCATGCGCAAATTATAGAAAGTCGTTATTACGTAGAATGTGCATAGTTTGCGCATGCGCAAACTACAGAAAGTCGTTATGACATAGAATGTGCATACTTTGTTGATTCCATTTATGAAATAAATCACATTTTCTAAAAACTCGTGTTTTTTAAGAAATCATGTAAACCTTCTAGAAGCTGTGAATTTAAAAAAGGCGGGGAAGTAAGCTTTTCTTATTTCCGGACGAATGCGCAAAGTATAGAAAGTCGTTATTACGTACAATGTGCATAGTTTGCGCATGCGCAAACTATCGAAAGTCGCTATGACATAGAATGTGCATACTTTGTTGATTCCATTTACGAAATAAATCACATTTTCCTAAAACTCATGTTTTTTAAGAAATCATGTAAACCTTCTAGAAGTTGTGATTTTAAAAAACGGGGGGAAGTAAGCTTTTCTTATTTCGGAAGCATGCGCAAACTATAGAAAGTCATTATTACATAGAATGTGAATAGTTTGCGCATGCGCAAACTACAGAAAGTCGTTATGACATAGAATGTGCATACTTTGTTGATTCCATTTACGAAATAAATCACATTTTCTAAAAACTCGTGTTTTTTAAGAAATCATGTAAACCTTCTAGAAGTTGTGATTTAAAAAAACAGGGGCAAGTAATCTTTTCTTATTTACGGACGCATGCGCAAACTATATAAAGTTGTTATTACCTATAATGTGCATAGATTGCGCATGCGCAAACTATAGAAAGTTGTTATGACATAGAATGTGCATACTTTGTTGATACCATTTATGAAATAAATCACATTTTCTAAAAACTCGTGTTCTTTAAGAAATCATCTAAACCTTCTAGAAGTTGTATTTTAAAAAACGGGGGGAAGTAAGCTTTTCTTATTTCCGGACGCATGCGGAACCTATAGAAAGTCATTATGACGTAGAATGTGCATAATTTGTTGATTCCATTTATGAAATAAATCATATTTTCTAAAAAATCGTGTTTTTTAAGAAATCATGTAAACATTCTAGAATCTGTGAATTTAAAAAAAGCGGGCAGTAAGCTTTTCTTATTTCCGGACGCATGCGCAAACTATAGAAAGTCGTTATTACGTAGAATGTGCATAGTTTGCGCGTGCGCAAACTATAGAAAGTCGATGAGACGTAGAATGTGCATACTTTGTTGATTCCATTTACGAAATAAATCACATTTTCTAAAAACTCGTGTTTTTTAAGAAATCATGTAAACCTTCTAGAAGTTGTGATTTAAAAAAACGGGGGGAAGTAATCTTTTCTTATTTACGGACGCATGCGCAAACTATATAAAGTCGTTATTACTTATAATGTGCATAGATTGCGCATGCGCAAACTATAGAAAGTTATTATGACATAGAATGTGCATACTTTGTTGATACCATTTATGAAATAAATCACATTTTCTAAAAACTCGTGTTCTTTAAGAAATCATCTAAACCTTCTAGAAGTTGTATTTTAAAAAACGGGGGGAAGTAAGCTTTTCTTATTTCCGGACGCATGCGCAACCTATAGAAATTCATTATGACGTAGAATGTGCATAATTTGTTGATTCCATTTATGAAATAAATCACATTTTCTAAAAACTCGTGTTTTTTAAGAAATCACGTAAACCTTCTAGAAGTTGTGATTTTAAAAAACGGGGGGAAGTAAGCTTTTCTTATTTCCAGACGCATGCACAGATTTTAGAAGGTCGTTATTACATAGAATGTGCATAGTCTGTGCATGCGCAGACTACAGAAAGTCGTTATGACATAGAATGTGCATACTTTGTTGATTCCATTTATGAAATAAATCAAATTTTCTAAAAACTCATGTTCTTTAAGAAATCATGTAAACCTTCTAGGACCTGTGAATTTAAAAAAAGGGGGAAGTAAGCTTTTCTTATTTGCGGACGCATGCGCAAAGTATTGAAAGTCTTTATTACGTAGAATGTGCATAGTTTGCGCATGCGCAAACTATCGAAAGTCGTTATGACATAGAATGTGCATACGTTGTTGATTCCATTTACGAAATAAATCACATTTTCTAAAAACTCGTGTTTTTTAAGAAATCATGTAAACCTTCTAGAAGTTGTGATTTTAAAAAACGGGGGGAAGTAAGCTTTTCTTATTTCCGGAAGCATGCGCAAACTATAGAAAGTCGTTATTACGTAGAGTGTGCATAGTTCGCGCATGCGCAAACTACAAAAAGTCATTATGACATAGAATGTGCATACTTTGTTAATTCCATTTATGAAATAAATCACATTTTCTAAAAACTCGTGTTTTTTAAGAATTCATGTAAACATTCCAGAAGTTGTGATTTTAAAAAACGGGGGGAAGTAAGCTTTTCTTATTTCCGGACGCATGCGCAAACTATATAAAGTCGTTATGACGTAGAATGTGCAAACTTTGTTAATTCCATTTATGAAATAAATCACATTTTCTAAAAACTCGTGTTTTTTAAGAAATCATGTAAACCTTCTAGAAGTTGTGATTTTAAAAAACGGGGGGAAGTAAGCTTTTTTTATTTCCGGAAGCATGCGCAAACTATAGAAAGTCGTTATTACATAGAATGTGCATAGTTTGCGCATGCGAAAACTACAGAAAGTCGTTATGACATAGAATGTGCATACTTTGTTGATTCCATTTATGAAATAAATCACATTTTCTAAAAACTCATGTTTTTTAAGAAATCATGTAAACCTTCTAGAAGCTGTGAATTTAAAAAAAGGGGGGAAGTAAGGTTTTCTTATTTCCGGACACATGCGCAAAGTATAGAAAGTCGTTATTACGTACAATGAGCATAGTTTGCGCATGCGCAAACTATCGAAAGTCGTTATGACATAGAATGTGCATACTTTGTTGATTCCATTTATGAAATAAATCACATTTTCTAAAAACTCGTGTTTTTTAAGAAATCATGTAAACATTCTAGAAGTTGTGATTTTAAAAAACGGGGGGAAGTAAGCTTTTCTTATTTCCGAACGCATGCGGAAACTATAGAAAGTTGTTATGCCGTAGAATGTGCATACTTTGTTGATTCCATTTATGAAATAAATCACATTTTCTAAAAACTCGTGTTTTTTAAGAAATCATGTAAACCTTCTAGAAGTTGTGATTTTAAAAAAAGGGGGGAAGTAAGCTTTTCTTATTTCCAGATGCATGCGGAAACTATAGAAAGTTGTTATGACGTAGAATGTGCATACTTTGTTGATTCCATTTATGAAATAAATCACATTTGCTAAAAACTCGTGTTTTCTAAGAAATCATGTAAACCTTCTAGAAGTTGTGATTTTAAAAAATGGGGGGAAGTAGGCTTTTCTTATTTCCGGACGCATGCGCAAACTATAGAAAGTCGTTATTACGTAGAATGTGCATAGTTTGCGCATACGCAAACTACAGAAAGTCGTTATGACATAGAATGTGCATACTTTGCTGATTCCATTTACCAAATAGATCACATTTTTTAAAAACTCGTGTTTTCTAAGAAATCATGTAAACCTTCTAGAAGTTGTGATTTTAAAAAACGGGGGGAAGTAATCTTTTCTTATTTCCGGATGCATGCGCAAAGTATAGAAAGTCGTTATTACGTTGAATGTGCATAGTTTGTGCATGCGCAAACTACAGAAAGTCGTTATGACATAGAATGTGCATACTTTGTTGATTTCATTTATGAAATAAATCACATTTTCTAAAAACTCGTGTTTTTTAAGAAATCATGTAAACCTTCTAGAAGTTGTGATTTTAAAAAACAAGGGGAAGTAAGCTTTTCTTATTTCCGGACGCATGCGCAAAATATAGAAATTCGTTATGACGTAGAAGGTGCATACTTTGTTATTTCCATTTATGAAATAAATCACATTTTCTAAAAACTCGTGTTTTTTAAGAAATCATGTAAACCTTCTAGAAGTTGTGATTTTAAAAAACGGGGGGAAGTAAGCTTTTCTTATTTCCGGACGCATGCGCAAATTATAGAAAGTCGTTATTACGTAGAATGTGCATAGTTTGCGCATGCGCAAACTACAGAAAGTCGTTATGACATAGAATGTGCATACTTTGTTGATTCCATTTATGAAATAAATCACATTTTCTAAAAACTCGTGTTTTTTAAGAAATCATGTAAACCTTCTAGAAGCTGTGAATTTAAAAAAGGTGGGGAAGTAAGCTTTTCTTATTTCCGAACGAATGCGCAAAGTATAGAAAGTCGTTATTACGTACAATGTGCATAGTTTGCGCATGCGCAAACTATCGAAAGTCGTTATGACAAAGAATGTGCATACTTTGTTGATTCCATTTACGAAATAAATCACATTTTCCTAAAACTCATGTTTTTTAAGAAATCATGTAAACCTTCTAGAAGTTGTGATTTTAAAAAACGGGGGGAAGTAAGCTTTTCTTATTTCCGGAAGCATGCGCAAACTATAGAAAGTCATTATTACGTAGAATGTGCATATTTTGCGCATGTGCAAACTACAGAAAGCCGTTATGACATAGAATGTGCATACTTTGTTGATTCCATTTACGAAATAAATCACATTTTCTAAAAACTCGTGTTTTTTAAGAAATCATATAAACCTTCTAGAAGTTGTGATTTAAAAAAACGGGGGGAAGTAATCTTTTCTTATTTACGGACGCATGCGCAAACTATATAAAGTCGTTATTACCTATAATGTGCATAGATTGTGCATGCGCAAACTATAGAAAGTTGTTATGACATAGAATGTGCATACTTTGTTGATACCATTTATGAAATAAATCACATTTTCTAAAAACTCGTGTTCTTTAAGAAATCATGTAAACCTTCTAGAAGTTGTGATTTTAAAAAACGGGGGGAAGTAAGCTTTTCTTATTTCTGGAAGCATACGCAAACTATAGAAAGTCGTCATTACGTAGAATCTGCATAGTTTGCGCATGCACAAACTACAAAAAGTCGTTATGACATAGAATGTGCATACTTTGTTGATTCCATTTATGAAATAAATCACATTTTCTAAAAACTCGTGTTTTTTAAGAAATCATGTAAACCTTCTAGAAGCTGTGAATTTAAAAAAAGGGGGGGAAGTAGGCTTTTCTTATTTCCGGACGCATGCGCAAAGTATAGAAAGTCGTTATTACGTACAATGTGCATAGTTTGCACATGCGCAAACTATCGAAAGTCGTTATGACATAGAATGTGCATACTTTGTTGATTCCATTTACGAAATAAATCATATTTTCTAAAAACTCATGTTTTTTAAGAAATCATGTAAACCTTCTAGAAGTTGTGATTTTAAAAAACGGGGGAAAGTAAACTTTTCTTATTTCCGGAAGCATGCGCAAACTGTAGAAAGTCGTTATTACGTAGAATGTGCATAGTTTGCGCATGCACAAACTAGAAAAAGTCGTTATGACATAGAATGTGCATACTTTGTTGATTCCATTTATGAAATAAATCACATTTTCTAAAAACTCGTGTTTTTAAGAAATCATGTAAACCTTCTAGAAGTTGTGATTTTAAAAAACGGGGGGAAGTAAGCTTTTCTTATTTCCGGATGCATGCGCAAACTATAGAAAGTCCTTATTACGTAGAATGTGGATAGTTTGCACATGCGCAAACTACAAAAAGTCATTATGACATTGAATGTGCAACTTTGTTGATTGCATTTATGAAATAAATCACATTTTCCAAAAACTCGTGTTTTTTAAGAAATCATGTAAACATTCTAGAAGTTGTAATTTTAAAAAATGGGGGGAAGTAAGGTTTTCTTATTTCTTGACGCATGCGCAAACTATAGAAAGTCGTTATGACATAGAATGTGCATACTTTGTTGATTCCATTTACGAAATAAATCACATTTTCTAAAAACTCATGTTTTTTAAGAAATCATGTAAACATTCTAGAAGTTGTGATTTTAAAAAATGGGGGGAAGTAAGCTTTTCTTATTTCCGGACGCATGCGCAAACTATAGAAAGTCGTTATGATGTAGAATGTGCATAATTTTTTGATTCCATTTATGAAATAAATCACATTTTCTTAAAACTCGTGTTTTTTAAGAAATCATGTAAACCTTCTAGAAGTTGTGATTTTAAAAAAAGGGGGGGAAGTAAGCTTTTCTTATTTTCGGAAGCATGCGCAAACTATAGAAAGTCGTTATTATGTAGAATGTGCATAGTTTGCGCATGCGCAAACTACAGAAAGTCGTTATGACATAGAATGTCCATACTTTGTTGATTCCATTTATGAAATAAATCACATTTTCTAAAAACTCCTGTTTTTTAAGAAATCATGTAAACCTTCTAGAAGCTATGAATTTAAAAAAAGGGGGGGCAGTAAGCTTTTCTTATTTCCGGACGCATGCGCAAAGTATAGAAAGTCGTTATTACGTAGAATGTGCATAGTTTGTGCATGTGCAAACTATCGAAAGTCGTTATGACATAGAATGTTCATAGTTTGTTGATAATATTTACGAAATAAATCACATTTTCTAAAAACTCATCTTTTTTAAGAAATTATGTAAACCTTCTAGAAGTTGTGATTTTAAAAAACAGGGGGAAGTAAGCTTTTCTTATTTTCGGAAGCATGTGCAAACTATAGAAAGTCGTTATTACGTAGAATGTGCATAGTTTGCGCATGCGCAAACTACAAAAAGTTGTTATGACATAGAATGTGTATACTTTGTTGATTCCATTTATGAAATAAATCACATTTTCTAAAAACTCGTGTTTTTTAAGAATTCATGTAAACATTCTAGAAGTTGTGATTTTAAAAAACGGGGGGAAGTAAGCTTTTCTTATTTTTGGACGCATGCACAAACTATAGAAAGTCGTTATGACGTAGAATGTGCATACTTTGTTAATTCCATTTATGAAATAAATCACATTTTCTAAAAACTCGTGTTTTTTAAGAAATCATGTAAACCTTTTAGAAGTTGTGATTTTAAAAAATGGGGGGAAGTAAGCTTTTTTTATTTCCGGAAGCATGCACAAACTATAGAAAGTCGTTATTATGTAGAATGTGCATAGTTTGCGCATGCGCAAACTACAGAAAGTTGTTATGACATAGAATGTGCATACTTTGTTGATTCCATTTATGAAATAAATCACATTTTCTAAAAACTCGTGTTTTTTAAGAAATCATGTAAACCTTCTAGAAGCTGTGAATTTAAAAAAAGGGGGGAAGTAAGCTTTTCTTATTTCCGGACACATGCGCAAAGTATAGAAAGTCGTTATTACGTACAATGAGCATAGTTTGCCCATGCGCAAACTATCGAAAGTCGTTATGACATAGAATGTGCATACTTTGGTGATTCCATTTACGAAATAAATCACATTTTCTAAAAACTCGTGTTTTTTAAGAAATCATGTAAACCTTCTAGAAGTTGTGATTTTAAAAAACGGGGGGAAGTAAGCTTTTCTTATTTCCGGACGCATGCGCAAACTATAGAAAGTCGTTGTGACATATAATGTGCATAATTTGTTGATTCCATTTATGAAATAAATAACATTTTCTAAAAACTCGTGTTTTTTAAGAAATCATGTAAACCTTCTAGAAGTTGTGATTTTGAAAAACGAGGGGAAGTAAGTTTTTCTTATTTCCGGACGCATGTGCAAACTATAGAAAGTCGTTATTACGTAGAATGTGCATAGTTTACCCATGCGCAGACTACAGAAAGTCATTATGACATAGAATGTGCATACTTTGGTGATTCCATTTAGGAAATAAATCACATTTTTTAAAAACTCGTGTTTTCTAAGAAATCATGTAAACCTTCTAGAAGTTGTGATTTTAAAAAATGGGGGGAAGTAAGCTTTTCTTATTTCCGGACGCATGTACAAACTATAGAAAGTCGTTATTATGTAGAATGTGCATAGTTTGCGCATGCGCAAACTACAGAAAGTTGTTATGACATAGAATGTGCATACTTTGTTGATTCCATTTACGAAATAAATCACATTTTCTAAAAACTCGTGTTTTTTAAGAAATCATCTAAACCTTCTAGAAGTTGTGATTTTAAAAAATGGGGGGAAGTAAGCTTTTCTTATTTCCGGAAGCATGGGCAAACTATAGAAAGTCATTATTATGTAGAATGTGCATAGTTTGAGCATGCGCAAACTACAGAAAGTCGTTATGACATAGAATGTGCATAGTTTGTTGATTCCATTTATGAAATAAATCACATTTTCAAAAAACTCGTGTTTTTTAAGAAATCATGTAAACCTTCTAGAAGTTGTGATTTTAAAAAAAGGGGGGAAGTAAGCTTTTCTTATTTCCAGACGCATGCGCAAACTATAGAAATTCGTTATGACATAGAATGTGCATACTTTGTTGATTCCATTTATGAAATAAATTACATTTTCTAAAAACTCGTGTTTTCTAAGAAATCATGTAAACCTTCTAGAAGTTGTGATTTTAAAAAATGGGGGGAAGTAGGCTTTTCTTATTTCCGGACGCATGCGCAAACTATAGAAAGTCGTTATTACGTAGAATGTGCATAGTTTGCACATGCGCAGACGACAGAAAGTCGTTATGACATAGAATGTGCATAGTTTGTTGATTCCATTTATTAAATAAATCACATTTTCTAAAAACTCGTGTTTTTTAAGAAATCATGTAAACCTTCTAGAAGTTGTGATTTCAAAAAACTGGGGGGAAGTAAGCTTTTCTTATTTCCGGACGCATGTGCAAACTACAGAAAGTCGTTATTACGTAGAATGTGCATAGTTTGCGCATACGCAAACTACAGAAAGTCGTTATGACATAGAATGTGCATACTTTGTTGATTCCATTTAGCAAATAGATCACATTTTTTAAAAACTCGTGTTTTCTAAGAAATCATGTAAACCTTCTAGAAGTCGTGGTTTTAAAAAACGGGGGGAAGTAAGCTTTTCTTATTTCCGGACGCATGCGCAAAGTATAGAAAGTCGTTATTACGTAGAATGTGCATAGTTTCCGCATGCGCAAACTATCGAAAGTCGTTATGATATAGAATGTGCATACTTTGTTGATTTCATTTACGAAATAAATCACATTTTCTAAAAACTCGTGTTTTTTAAGAAATCATGTAAACCTTCTAGAAGTTGTGATTTTAAAAAACTGGGGGAAGTAATCTTTTCTTATTTCCGGATGCATGCGCAAACTATAGAAAATCGTTATTACATTGAATGTGCATAGTTTGCGCATGCGCAAACTACAGAAAGTCGTTATGACATAGAATGTGCATACTTTGTTGATTCCATTTATGAAATAAATCACATTTTCTAAAAACTCGTGTTTTTTAAGAAATCATGTAAACCTTCTAGAAGTTGTGATTTTAAAAAACGAGGGGAAGTAAGCTTTTCTTATTTCCGGACGCCTGCGCAAAATATAGAAATTCGTTATGACGTAGAATGTACATAATTTGTTAATTCCATTTATGAAATAAATCACATTTTCTTAAAACTCGTGTTTTTTAAGAAATCATGTAAACCTTCTAGAAGCTGTGAATTTAAAAAAAGGGGGGAAGTAAGGTTTTCTTATTTCCGGACGCATGCGCAAAGTATAGAAAGTGGTTATTACGTAGAATGTGCATAGTTTGCGCATGCGCAAACTATCGAAACTCGTTATGACATAGAATGTGCATAGTTTGTTTATTCCATTTACGAAATAAATCATATTTTCTAAAAACTCATGTTTTTTAAGAAATCATGTAAAGCTTCTAGAAGTTGTGATTTTAAAAAACGGGGGACGTAAGCTTTTCTTATTTCCGGAAGCATGCGCAAACTATAGAAAGTCGTTATGACGTAGAATGTGCATACTTTGTTGATTCCATTTATGAAATAAATCACATTTTCTAAAAACTCGTGTTTTTTAAGAAATCATGTAAACATTCTAGAAGTTGTGATTTTAAAAAATGGTGGGAAGTAAGCTTTTCTTATTTCCGGACGCATGCGCAAACTATAGAAAGTCGTTATGACGTAGAATGTGCATACTTTGTTGATTCCATTTATGAAATAAATCACATTTTATAAAAACTCATGTTCTTTAAGAAATCATGTAAACCTTCTAGAAGCTGTGAATTTAAAAAAAGCGGGGAAGTAAGCTTTTCTTATTTCCGGACGCATGCGCAAAGTATAGAAAGTCGTTATTACGTACAATGAGCATAGTTTGTGCATGGGCAAATTAGCGAAAGTCGTTATGACATAGAATGTGCATAGTTTGTTGATTCCATTTACGAAATAAATCACATTTTCTAAAAACTCGTGTTTTTTAAGAAATCATCTAAACCTTCTAGAAGTTATGATTTTAAAAAACGGGGGAAAGTAAGCTTTTCTTATTTCCGGAAGCATGCGCAAACTATAGAAAGTCGTTATTACGTAGAATGTGCATAGTTTCCGCATGCGCAAACTACAGAAAGTCGTTATGACATAGAATGTGCATACTTTGTTGATTCCATTTATGAAATAAATCACATTTTCTAAAAACTCATGTTCTTTAAGAAATCATTTAAACCTTCTAGAAGCTGTGAATTTAAAAAAAGGGGGGAAGTAAGCTTTTCTTATTTCCGGACGCATGCGCAAATTATAGAAAGTCGTTGCTACGTAGAATGTGCATAGTTCGCGCATGTGCAAACTATCGAAAGTCGTTATGACATAGAATGTGCATAGTTTGTTGATTCCATTTACGAAATAAATCACATTTTCTAAAAACTCGTGTTTTTTAAGAAATCATCTAAACCTTCTAGAAGTTGTGATTTTAAAAAACGGGGGAAAGTAATCTTTTCTTATTTCCGGAAGCATGCGCAAACTATAGAAAGTCGTTATTACGTAGAATGTGCATAGTTTGCGCATGCGCAGACTACAGAAAGTCGTTATGACATAGAATGTGCATACTTTGTTGATTCCATTTATGAAATAAATCACATTTTCTAAAAACTCATGTTCTTTAAGGAATCATGTAAACCTTCTAGAAGCTGTGAATTTAAAAAAAGGGTGGAAGTAAGCTTTTCTTATTTCCGGAAGCATGCGCAAATTATAGATAGCCGTTATTACGTAGAATGTGCATAGTTTGCGCATGTGCAAACTATCGAAAGTCGTTATGACATAGAATGTGCATAGTTCGTTGATTCCATTTACGAAACAAATCACATTTTCTAAAAACTCATGTTTTTTAAGAAATCATGTAAACCTTCTAGAGGTTCTGATTTAAAAAAACGGGGGGAAGTAAGCTTTTATTATTTTCCGAAGCATGCGCAAACTATAGAAAGTCGTTATTACGAAGAATTTACATAGTTTGCGCATGCGCAAACTACAAAAAGTCGTTATGACATAGAATGTGCATACTTTGTTGATTCCATTTATGAAATAAATCACATTTTCAAAAAACTCGTGTTTTTTAAGAATTCATGTAAACATTCTATAAGTCGTGATTTTAAAAAACGGGGGGAAGTAAGCTTTTCTTATTTCCGGACGCATGTGCAAACTATAGAAAGTCGTTATGACGTACAATGTGCATACTTTGCTAATTCCATTTATGAAATAAATCACATTTTCTAAAAACTCGTGTTTTCTAAGAAATCATGTAAACCTTCTAGAAGTTGTGATTTTAAAAAACGGGGGGAAGTAAGTTTTTTTTATTTCCGGAAGCATGCGCAAACTATAGAAAGTCGTTATTACGTAGAATGTGCATAGTTTGCGCATGCGCAAACTACAGAAAGTCGTTATGACGTAGAATGCGCATACTTTGTTGATTCCATTTATGAAATAAATCACATTTTCTAAAAACTCGTGTTTTTTAAGAAATCATGTAAACCTTCTAGAAGCTATGAATTTAAAAAAAGGGGGGAAGTAAGCTATTCTTATTTCCAGACGCATTCGCAAAGTATAGAAAGTCGTTATTATGTACAATGAGCATAGTTTGCGCATGCGCAAACTATCGAAAGTCGTTATGACATAGAAGGTGCATACTTTGTTGATTCCATTTACGAAATAAATCACATTTTCTAAAAACTCGTGTTTTTTAAGAAATCATCTAAACCTTCTAGAAGTTATGATTTTAAAAAACGGGGGGAAAGTAAGCTTTTCTTATTTCCGGAAGCATGCACAAACTATAGAAAGTCGTTATTACGTAGAATGTGCATAGTTTGCGCATGCGCAGACTATAGAAAGTCGTTATGACATAGAATGTGCATACTTTGTTGATTCCATTTATGAAATAAATCACATTTTCTAAAAACTCATGTTCTTTAAGAAATCATGTAAACCTTCTAGAAGCTGTGAATTTTAAAAAAGGGGGGGAAGCAAGCTTTTCTTATTTCCAAACGCATGCGCAAAGTATAGAAAGTCGTTATTACGTAGAATGTGCATACTTTGTTGATTCCATTTATGAAATAAATCACATTTTATAAAAACTCATGTTCTTTAAGAAATCATGTAAACCTTCTAGAAGCTGTGAATTTAAAAAAAGCGGGGAAGTAAGCTTTTCTTATTTCCGGACGCATGCGCAAAGTATAGAAAGTCGTTATTACGTACAATGAGCATAGTTTGTGCATGGGCAAATTAGCGAAAGTCGTTATGACATAGAATGTGCATAGTTTGTTGATTCCATTTACGAAATAAATCACATTTTCTAAAAACTCGTGTTTTTTAAGAAATCATCTAAACCTTCTAGAAGTTATGATTTTAAAAAACGGGGGAAAGTAAGCTTTTCTTATTTCCGGAAGCATGCGCAAACTATAGAAAGTCGTTATTACGTATAATGTGCATAGTTTCCGCATGCGCAAACTACAGAAAGTCGTTATGACATAGAATGTGCATACTTTGTTGATTCCATTTATGAAATAAATCACATTTTCTAAAAACTCATGTTCTTTAAGAAATCATTTAAACCTTCTAGAAGCTGTGAATTTAAAAAAAGGGGGGAAGTAAGCTTTTCTTATTTCCGGACGCATGCGCAAATTATAGAAAGTCGTTGCTACGTAGAATGTGCATAGTTCGCGCATGTGCAAACTATCGAAAGTCGTTATGACATAGAATGTGCATAGTTTGTTGATTCCATTTACGAAATAAATCACATTTTCTAAAAACTCGTGTTTTTTAAGAAATCATCTAAACCTTCTAGAAGTTGTGATTTTAAAAAACGGGGGAAAGTAATCTTTTCTTATTTCCGGAAGCATGCGCAAACTATAGAAAGTCGTTATTACATAGAATGTGCATAGTTTGCGCATGCGCAGACTACAGAAAGTCGTTATGACATAGAATGTGCATACTTTGTTGATTCCATTTATGAAATAAATCACATTTTCTAAAAACTCATGTTCTTTAAGGAATCATGTAAACCTTCTAGAAGCTGTGAATTTAAAAAAAGGGTGGAAGTAAGCTTTTCTTATTTCCGGAAGCATGCGCAAATTATAGAAAGCCGTTATTACGTAGAATGTGCATAGTTTGCGCATGTGCAAACTATCGAAAGTCATTATGACATAGAATGTGCATAGTTCGTTGATTCCATTTACGAAACAAATCACATTTTCTAAAAACTCATGTTTTTTAAGAAATCATGTAAACCTTCTAGAGGTTCTGATTTAAAAAAACGGGGGGAAGTAAGCTTTTATTATTTTCCGAAGCATGCGCAAACTATAGAAAGTCGTTATTACGAAGAATTTACATAGTTTGCGCATGCGCAAACTACAAAAAGTCGTTATGACATAGAATGTGCATACTTTGTTGATTCCATTTATGAAATAAATCACATTTTCAAAAAACTCGTGTTTTTTAAGAATTCATGTAAACATTCTATAAGTCGTGATTTTAAAAAACGGGGGGAAGTAAGCTTTTCTTATTTCCGGACGCATGTGCAAACTATAGAAAGTCGTTATGACGTACAATGTGCATACTTTGCTAATTCCATTTATGAAATAAATCACATTTTCTAAAAACTCGTGTTTTCTAAGAAATCATGTAAACCTTCTAGAAGTTGTGATTTTAAAAAACGGGGGGAAGTAAGTTTTTTTTATTTCCGGAAGCATGCGCAAACTATAGAAAGTCGTTATTACGTAGAATGTGCATAGTTTGCGCATGCGCAAACTACAGAAAGTCGTTATGACATAGAATGCGCATACTTTGTTGATTCCATTTATGAAATAAATCACATTTTCTAAAAACTCATGTTTTTTAAGAAATCATGTAAACCTTCTAGAAGCTATGAATTTAAAAAAAGGGGGGAAGTAAGCTATTCTTATTTCCAGACGCATTCGCAAAGTATAGAAAGTCGTTATTATGTACAATGAGCATAGTTTGCGCATGCGCAAACTATCGAAAGTCGTTATGACATAGAATGTGCATACTTTGTTGATTCCATTTACGAAATAAATCACATTTTCTAAAAACTCGTGTTTTTTAAGGAATCATGTAAACCTTCTAGAAGTTGTGATTTTAAAAAACGGGGGGAAGTAAGCTTTTCTTATTTCCGGACGCATGCACAAACTATAGAAAGTCGTTATGACATAGAATGTGCATAATTTGTTGATGCCATTTATGAAATAAATCACATTTTCTAAAAACTCGTGTTTTTTAAGAAATCATGTAAACCTTCTAGAAGTTGTGATTTTAAAGAACGGGGGGAAGTAAGCTTTTCTTATTTCTGGACGCATGCGCAAATTACAGAAAGTCGTTATTACGTAGAATGTGCATAGTTTGCGCATGCGCAGACTACAGAAAGTCGTTATGACATAGAATGTGCATACTTTGTTGATTCCATTTATGAAAGAAATCACATTTTCTAAAAACTCATGTTCTTTAAGAAATCATGTAAACCTTCTAGAAGCTGTGAATTTTAAAAAAGGGGGGAAGTAAGCTTTTCTTATTTCCGAACGCATGCGCAAAGTATAGAAAGTCGTTATTACGTAGAATGTCCATAGTTTGCGCATGCGCAAACTATCGAAAGCCATTATGACATAGAATGTGAATAGTTTGTTGATTCCATTTAAGAAATAAATCACATTTTCTAAAAACTCATGTTTTTTAAGAAATCATGTAAACATTCTAGAAGTTGTGATTTTAAAAAGTGGGGGAAGTAAGCTTTTCTTATTTCCGGACGCATGCGCAAACTATAGAAAGTCGTTATGACGTAGAATGTGCATAATTTGTTAATTCCATTTATGAAATAAATCAAATTTTCTTAAAACTCGTGTTTTTTAAGAAATCATGTAAACCTTCTAGAAGCTGTGAATTTAAAAAAAGGGGGGAAGTAAGGTTTTCTTATTTCCGGACGCATGCGCAAAGTATACAAAGTGGGTATTACGTAGAATGTGCATAGTTTGCGCATGCGCAAACTATCGAAAGTCGTTATGACATAGAATGTGCATAGTTTGTTTATTCCATTTATGAAATAAATCATATTTTCTAAAAACTCATGTTTTTTAAGAAATCATGTAAACCTTCTAGAAGTTGTGATTTTAAAAAACGGGGGAAGTAAGCTTTTCTTATTTCCGGAAGCATGCGCAAACTATAGAAAGTCGTTATGACGTAGAATGTGCATACTTTGTTGATTCCATTTATGAAATAAATCACATTTTCTAAAAACTCGTGTTTTTTAAGAAATCATGTAAACATTCTAGAAGTTGTGATTTTAAAAAATGGTGGGAAGTAAGCTTTTCTTATTTCCGGACGCATGCGCAAACTATAGAAAGTCGTTATGACGTAGAATGTGCATACTTTGTTGATTCCATTTATGAAATAAATCACATTTTATAAAAACTCATGTTCTTTAAGAAATCATGTAAACCTTCTAGAAGCTGTGAATTTAAAAAAAGGGGGGAAGTAAGGTTTTCTTATTTCCGGACGCATGCGCAAAGTATACAAAGTGGGTATTACGTAGAATGTGCATAGTTTGCGCATGCGCAAACTATCGAAAGTCGTTATGACATAGAATGTGCATAGTTTGTTTATTCCATTTATGAAATAAATCATATTTTCTAAAAACTCATGTTTTTTAAGAAATCATGTAAAGCTTCTAGAAGTTGTGATTTTAAAAAACGGGGGACGTAAGCTTTTCTTATTTCCGGAAGCATGCGCAAACTATAGAAAGTCGTTATGACGTAGAATGTGCATACTTTGTTGATTCCATTTATGAAATAAATCACATTTTCTAAAAACTCGTGTTTTTTAAGAAATCATGTAAACATTCTAGAAGTTGTGATTTTAAAAAATGGTGGGAAGTAAGCTTTTCTTATTTCCGGACGCATGCGCAAACTATAGAAAGTCGTTATGACGTAGAATGTGCATACTTTGTTGATTCCATTTATGAAATAAATCACATTTTATAAAAACTCATGTTCTTTAAGAAATCATGTAAACCTTCTAGAAGCTGTGAATTCAAAAAAAAGGGGGGAGGTAAGCTTTTCTTATTTCCGGACGCATGCGCAAAGTATAGAAAGTCGTTATTACGTACAATGAGCATAGTTTGCGCATGCGAAAATTAGCGAAAGTCGTTATGACATAGAATGTGCATAGTTTGTTGATTCCATTTACGAAATAAATCACATTTTCTAAAAACTCGTGTTTTTTAAGAAATCATCTAAACCTTCTAGAAGTTATGATTTTAAAAAACGGGGGAAAGTAAGCTTTTCTTATTTCCGGAAGCATGCGCAAACTATAGAAAGTCGTTATTACGTAGAATGTGCATAGTTTCCGCATGCGCAAACTACAGAAAGTCGTTATGACATAGAATGTGCATACTTTGTTGATTGCATTTATGAAATAAATCACATTTTCTAAAAACTCATGTTCTTTAAGAAATCATGTAAACCTTCTAGAAGCTGTGAATTTAAAAAAAGGGGGGAAGTAAGCTTTTCTTATTTCCAGACGCATGCGCAAATTATAGAAAGTTGTTACTACGTAGAATGTGCATAGTTCGCGCATGTGCAAACTATCGAAAGTCGTTATGACATAGAATGTGCATAGTTTGTCGATTCCATTTACGAAATAAATCACATTTTCTAAAAACTCGTGTTTTTTAAGAAATCATCTAAACCTTCTAGAAGTTGTGATTTTAAAAAACGGGGGAAAGTAAGCTTTTCTTATTTCCGGAAGCATGCGCAAACTATAGAAAGTCGTTATTACGTAGAATGTGCATACTTTCCGCATGCGCAAACTACAGAAAGTCGTTATGACATAGAATGTGCATACTTTGTTGATTCCATTTATGAAATAAATCACATTTTCTAAAAACTCATGTTCTTTAAGGAATCATGTAAACCTTCTAGAAGCTGTGAATTTAAAAAAAGGGGGGAAGTAAGCTTTACTTATTTCCGGAAGCATGCGCAAATTATAGAAAGCCGTTATTACGTAGAATGTGCATAGTTTGCGCATGTGCAAACTATCGAATGTCGTTATGACATAGAATGTGCATAGTTCGTTGATTCCATTTACGAAACAAATCACATTTTCTAAAAACTCATGTTTTTTAAGAAATCATGTAAACCTTCTAGAGGTTCTGATTTAAAAAAACGGGGGGAAGTAAGCTTTTATTATTTTCCGAAGCATGCGCAAACTATAGAAAGTTGTTATTACGAAGAATTTACATAGTTTGCGCATGCGCAAACTACAAAAAGTCGTTATGACATAGAATGTGCATACTTTTCTGATTCAATTTATGAAATAAATCACATTTTCAAAAAACTCGTGTTTTTTAAGAATTCATGTAAACATTCTATAAGTCGTGATTTTAAAAAACGGGGGGAAGTAAGCTTTTCTTATTTCCGGACGCATGTGCAAACTATAGAAAGTCGTTATGACGTACAATGTGCATACTTTGCTAATTCCATTTATGAAATAAATCACATTTTCTAAAAACTCGTGTTTTCTAAGAAATCATGTAAACCTTCTAGAAGTTGTGATTTTAAAAAACGGGGGGAAGTAAGCTTTTTTTATTTCCGGAAGCATGCGCAAACTATAGAAAGTCGTTATTACGTAGAATGTGCATAGTTTGCGCATGCGCAAACTACAGAAAGTCGTTATGACATAGAATGCCCATACTTTGTTGATTCCATTTATGAAATAAATCACATTTTCTAAAAACTCGTGTTTTTTAAGAAATCATGTAAACCTTCTAGAAGCTATGAATTTAAAAAAAGGGGGGAAGTAAGCTATTCTTATTTCCAGACGCATTCGCAAAGTATAGAAAGTCGTTATTATGTACAATGAGCGTAGTTTGCGCATGCGCAAACTATCGAAAGTCGTTATGACATAGAAGGTGCATACTTTGTTGATTCCATTTACGAAATAAATCACATTTTCTAAAAACTCGTGTTTTTTAAGGAATCATGTAAACCTTCTAGAAGTTGTGATTTTAAAAAACGGGGGGAAGTAAGCTTTTCTTCTTTCCGGACGCATGCGCAAACTATAGAAAGTCGTTATGACATAGAATGTGCATAATTTGTTGATGCCATTTATGAAATAAATCACATTTTCTAAAAACTCGTGTTTTTTAAGAAATCATGTAAACCTTCTAGAAGTTGTGATTTTAAAAAACGGGGGGAAGTAAGCTTTTCTTATTTCCGGACGCATGCGCAAATTATAGAAAGTTGTTATTACGTAGAATGTGCATAGTTTGCGCATGTGCAAACTACAGAAAGTCGTTATGACATAGAATGTGCATACATTGTTGATTCCATTTATGAAATAAATCACATTTTCTAAAAACTCATGTTCTTTAAGAAATCATGTAAAACTTCTAGAAGCTGTGAATTTTAAAAAAGGGGGAAGGTAAGCTTTTCTTATTTCCGAACGCATGCGCAAAGTATAGAAAGTCGTTATTACGTAGAATGTGCATAGTTTGCGCATGCGCAAACTATCGAAAGTCATTATGACATAGAATGTGAATAGTTTGTTGATTCCATTTATGAAATAAATCAAATTTTTTAAAAACTCGTGTTCTTTAAGAAATCATGTAAACCTTCTAGAAGCTGTGAATTTAAAAAAAGGGGGGGTAGTAAGCTTTTCTTATTTCCGGACGCATGCGCAAACTATAGAAAGTCGTTATTATGTAGAATGTGCATAATTTGCACATGCACAAACTAGAAAAAGTCGTTATGACATAGAATGTGCATACTTTGTTGATTCCATTTATGAAATAAATCACATTTTCTAAAAACTCGTGTTTTTAAGAAATCATGTAAACCTTCTAGAAGTTGTGATTTTAAAAAACGGGGGGGAAATAAGCTTTTCTTATTTCCGGATGCATGCGCAAACTATAGAAAGTCCTTATTACGTAGAATGTGCATAATTTGTTGATTCCATTTATGAAATAAAACACATTTTCTAAAAACTCGTGTTTTTTAAGAAATCATGTAAACATTCTAGAAGTTGTAATTTTAAAAAATGGGGGGAAGTAAGCTTTTCTTATTTCCGGACGCATGTGCAAACTATAGAAAGTCGTTATGACATAGAATGTGCATACTTTGTTGATTCCATTTACGAAATAACTCATATTTTCTAAAAACTCGTGTTTTTTAAGAAACCATGTAAACATTCTAGAAGTTGTGATTTTAAAAAACGGGGGGAAGTAAGGTTTTCTTATTTCCGGACGCATGCGCAAAGTATAGAAAGTCGTTATTACGTAGAGTGTGCATAGTTTGCGCATGTGCAAACTATCGAAAGTCGTTATGGCATAGAATGTTCATAGTTTGTTGATTCCATTTACGAAATAAATCACATTTTCTAAAAACTCATGTTTTTTAAGAAATCATGTAAACCTTCTAGAAGTTGCGATTTTAAAAAACCGGAGGAAGAAAGCTTTTCTTAATTTCGGAAGAATGCGGAAACTATAGAAAGTCGTTATTACGTAGAATGTGCATAGTTTGCGCATGCGCAAACTACAAAAAGTCGTTATGACATAGAATGTTTATACTTTGTTGATTCCATTTATGAAATAAATCACATTTTCTAAAAACTCATGTTCTTTAAGAAATCATGTAAACCTTCTTGAAGCTGTGAATTTAAAAAAAGGGGGGAAGTAAGCTTTTCTTATTTCTGGACACATGCGCAAAGTATAGAAAGTCGTTATTACGTACAATGAGCATAGTTTGCGCATGCGCAAACTATCGAAAGTCGTTATGACATAGAATGTGCATACTTTGTTGATTCCATTTACGAAATAAATCACATTTTCTAAAAACTCGTGTTTTTTAAGAAATCATGTAAACCTTCTAGAAGTTGTGATTTTAAAAAACGGGGGGAAGTAAGCTTTTCTTATTTCCGGACGCATGCGCAAACTATAGAAAGTCGTTGTGACATACAATGTGCATAATTTGTTGATTCCATTTATGAAATAAATCACATTTTCTAAAAACTCGTGTTTTTTAAGAAATCATGTAAACCTTCTAGAAGTTGTGATTTTAGAAAACGGGGGGAAGTAAGCTTTTCTTATTTCCGGACGCATGCGCAAACTATAGAAAGTCGTTATGACGTAGAATGTGCATACTTTGTTAATTTCATTTATGAAATAAATCACATTTTCTAAAAACTCGTGTTTTTTAAGAAATCATGTAAATCTTCTAGAAGTTGTGATTTTAAAAAACGGGGGGAAGTAAGCTTTTTTTATTTCCGGAAGCATACGCAAACTATAGAAAGTCGTTATTACATAGAATGTGCATAGTTTGCACATGCGCAAACTACAGAAAGTCGTTATGACATAGAATGTGCATACTTTGTTGATTCCATTTATGAAATAAATCACATTTTCTAAAAACTCGTGTTCTTTAAGAAATCATGTAAATCTTCTAGAAGCTGTGAATTTAAAAAACGTGGGGTAGTAAGCTTTTCTTATTTCCGGACGCATGCGCAAAGTATAGAAAGTCGTTATTACGTAGAATGTGCATAGTTTGCGCATGTGCAAACTATCGAAAGTCGTTATGACATAGAATGTTCATAGTTTGTTGATAATATTTACGAAATAAATCACATTTTCTAAAAACTCATGATTTTTAAGAAATTATGTAAACCTTCTAGAAGTTGTGATTTTAAAAAACAGGGGGAAGTAAGCTTTTCTTATTTTCGGAAGCATGTGCAAACTATAGAAAGTCGTTATTACGTAGAATGTGCATAGTTTGCGCATGCGCAAACTACAAAAAGTTGTTATGACATAGAATGTGTATACTTTGTTGATTCCATTTATGAAATAAATCACATTTTCTAAAAACTCGTGTTTTTTAAGAATTCATGTAAACATTCTAGAAGTTGTGATTTTAAAAAACGGGGGAAGTAAGCTTTTCTTATTTCCGGACGCATGCGCAAACTATAGAAAGTCGTTATGACGTAGAATGTGCATACTTTGTTAATTCCATTTATGAAATAAATCACATTTTCTAAAAACTCGTGTTTTTTAAGAAATCATGTAAACCTTCTAGAAGTTGTGATTTTAAAAAACGGGGGGGAAGTAAGCTTTTTTTTATTTCCGGAAGCATGCACAAACTATAGAAAGTCGTTATTACGTAGAATGTGCATAGTTTGCGCATGCGCAAACTACAGAAAGTCGTTATGACATAGAATGTGCATACTTTGTTGATTCCATTTATGAAATTAATCACATTTTCTAAAAACTCGTGTTTTTTAAGAAATCATGTAAACATTCTAGAAGTTGTAATTTTAAAAAATGGGGGGAAGTAAGGTTTTCTTATTTCTGGACGCATGCGCAAACTATAGAAAGTCGTTATGACATAGAATGTGCATACTTTGTTGATTCCATTTACGAAATAAATCACATTTTCTAAAAACTCATGTTTTTTAAGAAATCATGCAAACATTCTAGAAGTTGTGATTTTAAAAAATGGGGGAAAGTAAGCTTTTCTTATTTCCGGACGCATGCGCAAACTATAGAAAGTCGTTATGATGTAGAATGTGCATAATTTGTTGATTCCATTTATGAAATAAATCACATTTTCTTAAAACTCGTGTTTTTTAAGACATCATGTAAACCTTCTAGAAGTTGTGATTTTAAAAAAAGGGGGGAAGTAAGCTTTTCTTATTTTCGGAAGCATGCGCAAACTATAGAAAGTCGTTATTATGTAGAATGTGCATAGTTTGCACATGCGCAAACTACAGAAAGTCGTTATGACATAGAATGTGCATACTTTGTTGATTCCATTTATGAAATAAATCACATTTTCTAAAAACTCATGTTCTTTAAGAAATCATGTAAACCTTCTTGAAGCTGTGAATTTAAAAAAAGGGGGGAAGTAAGCTTTTCTTATTTCTGGACACATGCGCAAAGTATAGAAAGTCGTTATTACGTACAATGAGCATAGTTTGCGCATGCGCAAACTATCGAAAGTCGTTATGACATAGAATGTGCATACTTTGTTGATTCCATTTACGAAATAAATCACATTTTCTAAAAACTCGTGTTTTTTAAGAAATCATGTAAACCTTCTAGAAGTTGTGATTTTAAAAAACGGGGGGAAGTAAGCTTTTCTTATTTCCGGACGCATGCGCAAACTATAGAAAGTCGTTGTGACATACAATGTGCATAATTTGTTGATTCCATTTATGAAATAAATCACATTTTCTAAAAACTCGTGTTTTTTAAGAAATCATGTAAACCTTCTAGAAGTTGTGATTTTAGAAAACGGGGGGAATTAAGCTTTTCTTATTTCTGGACGCATGTGCAAACTATAGAAAGTCGTTATTACGTAGAATGTGCATATTTTAGGCATACGCAGACTACAGAAAGTCGTTATGACATAGAATGTGCATACTTTGTTGATTCCATTTAGCAAATAGATCACATTTTTTAAAAACTCGTGTTTTCTAAGAAATCATGTAAACCTTCTAGAAGTTGTGATTTTTAAAAACGGGGGGAAGTAAGCTTTTCTTATTTCTGGACGCATGCCCAAAGTATAGAAAGTCGTTATTACGTAGAATGTGCATAGTTTGCGCATGCGCAAACTACAGAAAGTCATTATGACATAGAATGTGCATACTTTGTTGATTCCATTTATGAAATAAATCACATTTTCTAAAAACTCGTGTTCTTTAAGAAATCATGTAAACCTTCTAGAAGCTGTGAATTTAAAAAAAGGGGGGTAGTAAGCTTTTCTTATTTCCGGACGCATGCGCAAATTATAGAAAGTCGTTATTACGTAGAATGTGCATAGTTTGCGCATGTGCAAACTATCGAAAGTCGTTATGACATAGAATGTTCATAGTTTGTTGATAATATTTATGAAATAAATCACATTTTCTAAAAACTCATGATTTTTAAGAAATTATGTAAACCTTCTAGAAGTTGTGATTTTAAAAAACAGGGGGAAGTAAGCTTTTCTTATTTTCGGAAGCATGTGCAAACTATAGAAAGTCGTTATTACGTAGAATGTGCATAGTTTGCGCATGCGCAAACTACAAAAAGTTGTTATGACATAGAATGTGCATACTTTGTTGATTCCATTTATGAAATAAATCACATTTTCTAAAAACTCATGTTTTTTAAGAATTCATGTAAACATTCTAGAAGTTGTGATTTTAAAAAACGGGGGGAGTAAGCTTTTCTTATTTCCGGACGCATGCGCAAACTATAGAAAGTCGTTATGACGTAGAATGTGCATACTTTGTTAATTCCATTTATGAAATAAATCACATTTTCTTAAAACTCGTGTTTTTTAAGAAATCATGTAAACCTTCTAGAAGTTGTGATTTTAAAAAACGGGGGGAAGTAAGCTTTTCTGCTTTCCTGACGCATGCGCAAACTATAGAAAGTCATTATTACATAGAATGTGCATAGTTTGCGCATGCGCAGACTACAGATAGTCGTTATGACATAGAATGTGCATACTTTGTTGATTCCATTTATGAAATAAATCACATTTTTTAAACACTCGTGTTTTTTAAGAAATCATGTAAACCTTCTAGAAGCTGTGAATTTAAAAAAAGGGGGGAAGTAAGCTTTTCTTATTTCCGGACGCATGCGCAAAGTATAGAAAGTCGTTATTACGTAGAATGTGCATAGTTTGCGCGTGCGCAAACTATCGGAAGTCGTTATGACATAGAATGTGCATACTTTGTTGATTCCATTTACGAAATAAATCACATTTTCTAAAAACTCATGTTTTTTAAGAAATCATGTAAACCTTCTAGAAGTTCTGATTTTAAAAAACGGGGGGAAGTAAGCTTTTCCTATTTTCGGAAGCATGCGCAAACTATAGAAAGTCGTTATTACGTAGAATGTGCATAGTTTGCGCATGCGCGAACTACAAAAAGTCGTTATGACATAGAATGTGAATACTTTGTTGATTCCATTTACGAAATAAATCACATTTTCTAAAAACTCGTGTTTTTTAAGAATTCATGTAAACATTCGAGAAGTTGTGATTTTAAAAAACGGGGGGAAGTAAGCTTTTCTTATTTCCGGACGCATGCGCAAACTATAGAAAGTCATTATGACGTAGAATGTGCATACTTTGATAATTCCATTTATGAAATAAATCACATTTTCTAAAAACTTGTGTTTTTTAAGAAATCATGTAAACCTTCTAGAAGTTGTGATTTTAAAAAACGGGGGGAAGTAAGCTTTTTTAATTTCCGGAAGCATGCGCAAACTATAGAAAGTCGTTATTACGTAGAATGTGCATAGTTTGCGCATGCACAAACTACAGAAAGTTGTTATGACATAGAATGTGCATACTTTGTTGATTCCATTTATGAAATAAATCACATTTTCTAAAAACTCGTGTTTTTTAAGAAATCATGTAAACCATCTAGAAGTTGTGATTTTAAAAAACGGGGGGAAGTAAGCTTTTCTTATTTCCGGAAGCATGCGCAAACTATAGAA
The DNA here is from genome assembly GCA_027924585.1 of Larix kaempferi. NCBI lineage: Eukaryota > Viridiplantae > Streptophyta > Pinopsida > Pinales > Pinaceae > Larix > Larix kaempferi. The sequence goes on along the minus strand of BSBM01000226.1, from coordinate 9,269,321 downwards.
AGTCGTTATTACGTAGAATGTGGATAGTTTGTGCATGCGCAAACTACAGAAAGTCGTTATGACATAGAATGTGCATACTTTGTTGATTTCATTTAGGAAATAAATCACATTTTTTAAAAACTCGTGTTTTCTAAGAAATCATGTAAACCTTCTAGAAGTTGTGATTTTAAAAAACGGGGGGAAGTAAGCTTTTCTGATTTCCGGAAGCATGCGCAAACTATAGAAAGTCGTTATTACGTAGATTGTGCATAGTTTGCGCATGCGCAAACTACAGAAAGTCGTTATGACATAGAATGTGCATAAATTGTTGATTCCATTTATGAAATGAATCACATTTTCTAGAAACTCGTGTTTTTTAAGAAATCATGTAAACCTTCTAGAAGTGATTTTAAAAAACGGGGGGAAGTAAGCTTTTCTTATTTCCGGACGCATGTGCAAACTATAGAAAGTCGTTATTACGTAGAGTTTGCATAGTTTGCGGACGCGCAGTCTACAGAAAGTCGTTATGACATAGAATGTGCATACTTTGTTGATTCCATTTGGGAAATAAATCACATTTTTTAAAAACTCGTGTTTTCTAAGAAATCATGTAAACCTTCTAGAAGTTGTGATTTTAAAAAACGGGGGGAAGTAAGCTTTTCTGATTTCCGGAAGCATGCGCAAACTATAGAAAGTCGTTATTACGTAGATTGTGCATAGTTTGCGCATGCGCAAACTACAGAAAGTCGTTATGACATAGAATGCGCATACTTTGTTGATTCCATTTATAAAATAAATCACATTTTCTAAAAACTCATGTTTTTTAAGAAATCATGTAAACCTTCTAGAAGCTATGAATTTAAAAAAAGGGGGGAAGTAAGCTTTTCTTATTTCCGGACGGATGCGCAAAGTATAGAAAATCGTTATTACGTACAATGTGCATAGTTTGTGCATGCGCGAAGTATCGAAAGTCGTTATGACATAGAATGTGCATACTTTGTTGATTCCATTTACGAAATAAATCACATTTTCTAAAAGCTCGTGTTTTTTAAGAAATCATGTAAACCTTCTAGAAGTTGTGATTTTAAAAAACGGGGGGAAGTAAGATTTTCTTATTACCAGAAGCATGCGCAGACTATAGAAAGTCGTTATTAACTAGAATCTGCATAGTTTGCGCACGCGCAAACTACAGAAAGTCGTTATGACATAGAATGTTCATACTTTGTTGATTCCATTTATGAAATAAATCATATTTTCTAAAAACTTGTGTTTTTTAAGAACTCATGTAAACCTTCTAGAAGTTGTGAATTTAAAAAACGGGGGAAGCAAGCTTTTCTTATTTCCGGACGCATGCGCAAACTATAGAAAGTCGTTATGACGTAGAATGTGCATACTTTATTGATTTCATTTATGAAATAAATCACATTTTCTAAAAACTCGTGTTTTCTAAGAAATTATGTAAACCTTCTAGAAGTTGTGATTTTAAAAAATGGGGGGAAGTAAGCTTTTCTTATTTCTGGATGCATGCGCAAACTATAGAAAATCGTTATTACGTAGAATGTGCATAGTTTGCGCATGCGCAGACTACAGAAAGTCGTTATGACATAGAATGTGCATAGTTTGTTGATTTCATTTACGAAATAAATCATATTTTCTAAAAATTAATGTTTTTTGAGAAATCATGTAAACCTTCTGGAAGTTGTGATTTTAAAAAACAGGGGGAAGTAAGCTTTTCTATTTTCCGGACGCATGCGCACACTATAGAAAGTCGTTATTACATAGAATGTGCATAGTTTGCGCATGCACAAACTAGAAAAAGTCGTTATGACATAGAATGTGCATACTTTGTTGATTCCATTTATGAATTAAATCACATTTTCTAAAAACTCGTGTTTTTAAGAAATCATGTAAACCTTCTAGAAGTTGTGATTTTAAAAAACGGGGGGAAGTAAGCTTTTCTTATTTCCGGATGCATGCACAAACTATAGAAAGTCCTTATTACGTAGAATGTGCATAGTTTGCGCATGCGCAAACTACAGAAAGTCATTATGACATAGAATGTGCAACTTTGTTGATTCCATTTATGAAATAAATCAGATTTCCTAAAAACTCGTGTTTTTTAAGAAATCATGTAAACAATCTAGAAGTTGCGATTTTAAAAAATGGGGGGAAGTAAGCTTTTCTTATTTCCGGATGCATGCGCAAACTATAGAAAGTCGTTATGACGTAGAATGTGCATACTTTGTTGATTCCATTTATGAAATAAATCACATTTTCTAAAAACTCGTGCTTTTTAAGAAATCATGTAAACCTTCTAGAAGTTGTGATTTTAAAAAACTGGGGGAAGTAAGCTTTTCTTATGTCCGGACGCATGCGCAAACTATAGAAAGTCATTATGACGTAGAATGTGCATAATTTGTTGATTCCATTTATGAAATAAATCATATTTTCTAAAAACTCGTTTTTTTTAAGAAATCATGTAAACCTTCTAGAAGTTCTGATTTTAAAAAACGGGGGGAAGTAAGCTTTTCCTATTTTCGGAAGCATGCGCAAACTATAGAAAGTCGTTATTACGTAGAATGTGCATAGTTTGCGCATGCGCGAACTACAAAAAGTCGTTATGACATAGAATGTGAATACTTTGTTGATTCCATTTACGAAATAAATCACATTTTCTAAAAACTCGTGTTTTTTAAGAATTCATGTAAACATTCGAGAAGTTGTGATTTTAAAAAACGGGGGGAAGTAAGCTTTTCTTATTTCCGGACGCATGCGCAAACTATAGAAAGTCATTATGACGTAGAATGTGCATACTTTGATAATTCCATTTATGAAATAAATCACATTTTCTAAAAACTCGTGTTTTTTAAGAAATGATGTAAACCTTCTAGAAGTTGTGATTTTAAAAAACGGGGGGAAGTAAGCTTTTTTAATTTCCGGAAGCATGCGCAAACTATAGAAAGTCGTTATTACGTAGAATGTGCATAGTTTGCGCATGCACAAACTACAGAAAGTTGTTATGACATAGAATGTGCATACTTTGTTGATTCCATTTATGAAATAAATCACATTTTCTAAAAACTCGTGTTTTTTAAGAAATCATGTAAACCATCTAGAAGTTGTGATTTTAAAAAACGGGGGGAAGTAAGCTTTTCTTATTTCCGGAAGCATGCGCAAACTATAGAAAGTCGTTATTACGTAGAATGTGGATAGTTTGTGCATGCGCAAACTACAGAAAGTCATTATGACATAGAATGTGCATACTTTGTTGATTGCATTTAGGAAATAAATCACATTTTTTAAAAACTCGTGTTTTCTAAGAAATCATGTAAAGCTTCTAGAAGTTGTGATTTTAAAAAACGGGGGAAGTAAGCTTTTCTGATTTCCGGAAGCATGCGCAAACTATAGAAAGTCGTTATTACGTAGATTGTGCATAGTTTGCGCATGCGCAAACTACAGAAAGTCGTTATGACATAGAATGTGCATAAATTGTTGATTCCATTTATGAAATGAATCACATTTTCTAAAAACTCTTGTTTTTTAAGAAATCATGTAAACCTTCTAGAAGTTGTGATTTTAAAAAACGGGGGGAAGTAAGCTTTTCTTTTTTCCGGATGCATGCGCAAACTATATAAAGTCGTTATTACCTAGAATGTGATAGATTGCGCATGTGCAAACTATAGAAACTCGTTATGACATAGAATGTGCATACTTTGTTGATACCATTTATGAAATAAATCACATTTTCTAAAAACTCGTGTTCTTTAAGAAATCATGTAAACCTTCTAGAAGTTGTATTTTAAAAAACGGGGGGAAGTAAGCTTTTCTTATTTCCGGACGCATGCACAAAGTATAGAAAGTCATTATGACGTAGAATGTGCATAATTTGTTGATTCCATTTAAGAAATAAATCAGATTTTCTTAAAACTCGTATTTTTTAAGAAATCATGTAAACCTTCTAGAAGCTGTGAATTTAAAAAAAGGGGGAAGTAAGCTTTTCTTATTTCCGGACGCATGCGCAAACTATAGAAAGTCATTATTACGTAGAATGTGCATAGTTTGCGCATGTCCAAACTATAGGAAGTCGATGAGACGTAGAATGTGCATACTTTGTTGATTCAATTTATGAAATAAATCAAATTTTCTAAAAACTCATGTTTTTAAAGAAATCATGTAAACCTTCAAGAAGTTGTGATTTTAAAAAACGGGGGGAAGTAAGCTTTTCTTATTTCCCGAAGCATGCGCAAACTATAGAAAGTCCTTATTATGTAGAATGTATATATTTTGCGCATTCGCAAACTACAGAAAGTCGTTATGACATAGAATGTGCATACATTGTTGATTCCATTTATGAAATAAATCACATTTTCTAAAAACTCGTGTTTTTTAAGAAATCATGTAAACCTTCTAGAAGCTGTGAATTTAAAAAGAGGGGGGAAGTAAGCTTTTCTTATTTCCGGATGCATGCGCAAAGTATAGAAAGTCGTTATTACGTACAATGTGCATAGTTTGCGCATACGAAAACTATCGAAAGTCGTTATGACATAGAATGTGCATACTTTGTTGATTCCATTTACGAAATAAATCACATTTTCTAAAAGCTCGTGTTTTTTAAGGAAACCATGTAAACCTTCTAGAAGTTGCGATTTTAAAAAACGGGGGGACGTAAGCCTTTCTTATTTCCGGACGCATGCGCAAACTATAGAAAGTCGTTATTACATAGAATGTGCATAGTTTGCACATGCGCAAACTACAGAAAGTCGTTATAACATAGAATGTGCATACTTTGTTGATTCCATTTACGAAATAAATCACATTTTCTAAAAACTCGTGTTTTTTAAGAAATCATGTAAACCTTCTAGAAGTTGTGATTTTAAAAAACGGGGGGAAGTAAGCTTTTCTTATTTCCGGACGCATGCGCAAACTATATCAAGTCGTTATTACCTAGAATGTGCATAGATTGCGCATGCGCAAGCTATAGAAAGTCGTTATGACATAGAATGTGCATACTTTGTTGATACCATTTATGAAATAAATCACATTTTCTAAAAGCTCGTGTTTTTTAAGAAATCATGTCAACCTTCTAGAAGCTGTGAATTTAAAAAAAGGGGGGAAGTAAGCTTTTCTTATTTCCTGAAGCATGCGCAAACTATAGAAAGTCGTTATTACGTAGAATGTGCATAGTTTGTGCATGCGCAAACTACTGAAAGTCGTTATGACATAGAATGTGCATACTTTGTTGATTCCATTTACGAAATAAATCACATTTTCTAAAAACTCATGTTTTTTAAGAAATCATGTAAACCTTCTAGAAGTTGTGATTTTAAAAAACGGGGGGAAGTAAGCTTTTCTTATTTCCGGACGCATGCGCAAACTATATAAAGTCGTTATTACCTAGAATGTGCATAGATTGCGCATGCGCAAGCTATAGAAAGTCGTTATGACATAGAATGTCCATAATTTGTTGATACCATTTATGAAATAAATCACATTTTCTAAAAGCTCGTGTTTTTTAAGAAATCATGTAAACCTTCTAGAAGCTGTGAATCTAAAAAAAGGGGGGAAGTAAGCTTTTCTTATTTCCTGAAGCATGCGCAAACTATAAAAAGTCGTTATTACGTAGAATGTGCATAGTTTGTGCATGCGCAAACTACTAAAAGTCGTTATGACATAGAATGTGCATACTTTGTTGATTCCATTTACGAAATAAATCACATTTTCTAAAAACTCGTGTTTTTTAAGAAATCATGTAAACCTTCTAGAAGTTGTGATTTTAAAAAACGGGGGGAAGTAAGGTTTTCTTATTTCCAGACGCATGCGCAAACTATATAAAGTCGTTATTACCTAGAATGTGCATAGATTGCGCATGCACAAACTATAGAAAGTCTTTATGACATAGAATGTGCATACTTTGTTGATTCCATTTATGAAATAAATGAAATTTTCTAAAAACTCATGTTTTTTAAGAAATCATGTAAACCTTCTAGAAGTTGTATTTTAAAAAACGGGGGGAAGTAAGCTTTTCTTATTTCCGGACGCATGCGCAAACTATAGAAAGTCATTATGACGTAGAATGTGCATAATTTGTTGATTCCATTTAAGAAATAAATCAGATTTTCTAAGAACTCGTGTTTTTTAAGAAATCATGTAAACCTTCTAGAAGCTGTGAATTTAAAAAAAGGGGGAAGTAAGCTTTTCTTATTTCCGGACGTATGCGCAAACTATAGAAAGTCGTTATTACGTAGAATGTGCATAGTTTGCGCATGCGCAAACTATAGAAAGTCGATGAGACGTAGAATGTGCATACTTTGTTGATTCCATTTATGAAATAAATCACATTTTCTAAAAAACTCATGTTTTTTAAGAAATCATGTAAACCTTCAAGAAGTTGTGATTTTAAAAAATGGGGGGAAGTAAGCTTTTCTTATTTCCGGAAGCATGCGCAAACTATAGAAAGTCGTTATTACGTAGAATGTGCATAGTTTGCACATGCGCAAACTACAGAAAGTCGTTATGACATAGAATGTGCATACTTTGTTGATTCCATTTATGAAATAAATAACATTTTCTAAAAACTCGTGTTTTTTAAGAAATCATGTAAACCTTCTAAAAGTTGTGAATTTAAAAAAAGGGGGAAAGTAAGCTTTTCTTATTTCCGGATGCATGCGCAAAGTATAGAAAGTCGTTATTACGTACAATGTGCATAGTTTGCGCATGCGCAAACTATCGAAAGTCGTTATGACATAGAATGTGCATACTTTGTTGATTCCATTTACGAAATAAATCACATTTTCTAAAAGCAACTGTTTTTTAAGAAATCATGTAAACCTTCTAATAGTTGTGATTTTAAAAAAAGGGGGGAAGTAAGCTTTTCTTATTTCCGAACGCATGCGCAATCTATAGAAAGTCGTTATTACGTAGAATGTGCATAGTTTGCGCATGCGGAAACTACAGAAAGTCATTATGACATAGAATGTGCATAATTTGTTGATTCCATTTACGAAATAAATCATATTTTCTAAAAACTCGTGTTTTCTTAGAAATCATGTAAACCTTTTAGAAGTTGTGATTTTAAAAAATTGGGGGAAGTAAGCTTTTCTTATTTCCGGACGCATGTGCAAACTATAGAAAGTCGTTATTACGTAGAATGTGCATAGTCTGCGCATACGCAGACTACAGAAAGTCGTTATGACATAGAATGTGCATACTTTGTTGTTTCCATTTAGCAAATAGATCACATTTTTTAAAAACTCGTGTTTTCTAAGAAATCATGTAAACCTTCTAGAAGTTGCGATTTTAAAAAACGGGGGGAAGAAAGCTTTTCTTATTTCCGGACGCATGCGCAAAGTATAGAAAGTCGTTATTACGTAGAATGTGCATAGTTTCCGCATGTGCAAACTATCGAAAGTCGTTATGACATAGAATGTGCATATTTTGTTGATTCCATTTACGAAATAAATCACATTTTCTAAAAAGTCGTGTTTTTTAAGAAATCATGTAAACCTTCTAGAAGTTGTGATTTTAAAAAACGAGGGAAGTAAGCTTTTCTTATTTTCGGACGCATGCGCAAACTATAGAAATTCGTTATGACGTAGAATGTGCATAATTTGTTGATTCCATTTATGAAATAAATCACATTTTCTTAAAACTCGTGTTTTTTAAGAAATCATGTAAACCTTCTAGAAGTTGTGGTTTTAAAAAATGGGGGGAAGTAAGCTTTTCTGCTTTCCTGACGCATGCGCAAACTATAGAAAGTCATTATTACATAGAATGTGCATAGTTTGCGCATGTGCAGACTACAGATAGTCGTTATGACATAGAATGTGCATACTTTGTTGATTCCATTTATGAAATAAATCACATTTTCTAAAAACTCGTGTTTTTAAAGAAATCATGTAAACCTTCTAGAAGCCGTGAATTTAAAAAAAGGGGGGAAGTAAGCTTTTCTTATTTCCGGACGCATGCGCAAAGTATAGAAAGTTGTTATTACGTACAATGAGCATAGTTTGAGCATGCGCAAACTATCGAAAGTCGTTATGACATAGAATGTGCATACTTTGTTGATTCCATTTACGAAAGAAATCACATTTTCTAAAAACTCGTGTTTTTTAAGAAATCATGTAAACCATCTAGAAGTTGTGATTTTAAAAAACCGGGGGAAGTAAGCTTTTCTTATTTCCGGACGCATGCGCAAACTATAGAAATTCGTTATGACATAGAATGTGCATAATTTGTTGATTCCATTTATGAAATGAATCACATTTTCTAAAAACTCGTGTTTTTTAAGAAATCATGTAAACCTTCTAGAAGTTGTGATTTTAAAAAACGGGGGGAAGTAAGCTTTTCTTATTTCCGGACGCATGTGCAAACTATAGAAAGTCGTTATTACGTAGAATGTGCATAGTTTGCGAATGCGCAGACTACAGAAAGTCGTTATGACATAGAATGTGCATACTTTGTTGATTCCATTTAGGAAATAAATCACATTTTTTAAAAACTCGTGTTTTCTAGGAAATCATGTAAACATTCTAGAAGTTGTGATTTTAAAAAACGGGGGGAGGTAAGCTTCTCTGATTTCCGGAATCATGCGCAAACTATAGAAAGTCGTTATTACGTAGATTGTGCATAGTTTGCGCATGCGCAAACTACAGAAAGTCGTTATGACATAGAATGTGCATACTTTGTTGATTGTATTTATGAAATAAATCACATTTTAAAAAAACTCGTGTTTTTTAAGAAATCATGTAAACCTTCTAGAAGTTGTGATTTTAAAAAACGGGGGGAAGTAAGCTTTTCTTATTTCCGAACGCATGCGCAAACTATAGAAAGTCGTTATGACCTAGAATGTGCATAATTTGTTGATTCCATTTATGAAATGAATCACATTTTCTAAAAACTCGTGTTTTTTAAGAAATCATGTAAACCTTCTAGAAGTTGTGATTTTAAAAAACGGGGGGATGTAAGCTTTTCTTATCTCCGGACGCATGTGCAAACTATAGAAAGTCGTTATTACATAGAATGTGCATAGTTTGCGCATGCGCAGACTACAGAAAGTCGTTATGACATAGAATGTGCATACTTTGTTGATTGCACTTAGGAAATAAATCACATTTTTTAAAAACTTGTGTTTTCTAAGAAATCATGTAAACCTTCTAGAAGTTGTGATTTTAAAAAATGGGGGGAAGTAATCTTTTCTTATTTCCGGATGCATGCGCAAACTATAGAAAGTCGTTATTACGTAGAATGTGCATATTTTGCGCATGCGCAAACTCCAGAAAGTTGTTATGACATAGAATGTGCATACTTTGTTGATTCCATTTATGAAATAAATCACATTTTCTAAAAACTCGTGTTTTTTAAGAAATCATGTAAACCATCTAGAAGTTGTGATTTTAAAAAACGGGGGGAAGTAAGCTTTTCTTATTTCCGGAAGCATGCGCAAACTATAGAAAGTCGTTATTACGTAGAATGTGGATAGTTTGTGCATGCGCAAACTACAGAAAGTCATTATGACATAGAATGTGCATACTTTGTTGATTGCATTTAGGAAATAAATCACATTTTTTAAAAACTCGTGTTTTCTAAGAAATCATGTAAAGCTTCTAGAAGTTGTGATTTTAAAAAACGGGGGGAAGTAAGCTTTTCTGATTTCCGGAAGCATGCGCAAACTATAGAAAGTCGTTATTACGTAGATTGTGCATAGTTTGCGCATGCGCAAACTACAGAAAGTCGTTATGACATAGAATGTGCATAAATTGTTGATTCCATTTATGAAATGAATCACATTTTCTAAAAACTCTTGTTTTTTAAGAAATCATGTAAACCTTCTAGAAGTTGTGATTTTAAAAAACGGGGGGAAGTAAGCTTTTCTTTTTTCCGGATGCATGCGCAAACTATATAAAGTCGTTATTACCTAGAATGTGATAGATTGCGCATGTGCAAACTATAGAAACTCGTTATGACATAGAATGTGCATACTTTGTTGATACCATTTATGAAATAAATCACATTTTCTAAAAACTCGTGTTCTTTAAGAAATCATGTAAACCTTCTAGAAGTTGTATTTTAAAAAACGGGGGGAAGTAAGCTTTTCTTATTTCCGGACGCATGCACAAAGTATAGAAAGTCATTATGACGTAGAATGTGCATAATTTGTTGATTCCATTTAAGAAATAAATCAGATTTTCTAAAAACTCGTATTTTTTAAGAAATCATGTAAACCTTCTAGAAGCTGTGAATTTAAAAAAAGGGGGAAGTAAGCTTTTCTTATTTCCGGACGCATGCGCAAACTATAGAAAGTCATTATTACGTAGAATGTGCATAGTTTGCGCATGTCCAAACTATAGGAAGTCGATGAGACGTAGAATGTGCATACTTTGTTGATTCAATTTATGAAATAAATCAAATTTTCTAAAAACTCATGTTTTTAAAGAAATCATGTAAACCTTCAAGAAGTTGTGATTTTAAAAAACGGGGGGAAGTAAGCTTTTCTTATTTCCCGAAGCATGCGCAAACTATAGAAAGTCGTTATTATGTAGAATGTATATATTTTGCGCATTCGCAAACTACAGAAAGTCGTTATGACATAGAATGTGCATACATTGTTGATTCCATTTATGAAATAAATCACATTTTCTAAAAACTCGTGTTTTTTAAGAAATCATGTAAACCTTCTAGAAGCTGTGAATTTAAAAAGAGGGGGGAAGTAAGCTTTTCTTATTTCCGGATGCATGCGCAAAGTATAGAAAGTCGTTATTACGTACAATGTGCATAGTTTGCGCATACGAAAACTATCGAAAGTCGTTATGACATAGAATGTGCATACTTTGTTGATTCCATTTACGAAATAAATCACATTTTCTAAAAGCTCGTGTTTTTTAAGAAACCATGTAAACCTTCTAGAAGTTGCGATTTTAAAAAACGGGGGGACGTAAGCCTTTCTTATTTCCGGACGCATGCGCAAACTATAGAAAGTCGTTATTACATAGAATGTGCATAGTTTGCACATGCGCAAACTACAGAAAGTCGTTATAACATAGAATGTGCATACTTTGTTGATTCCATTTACGAAATAAATCACATTTTCTAAAAACTCGTGTTTTTTAAGAAATCATGTAAACCTTCTAGAAGTTGTGATTTTAAAAAACGGGGGGAAGTAAGCTTTTCTTATTTCCGGACGCATGCGCAAACTATATCAAGTCGTTATTACCTAGAATGTGCATAGATTGCGCATGCGCAAGCTATAGAAAGTCGTTATGACATAGAATGTGCATACTTTGTTGATACCATTTATGAAATAAATCACATTTTCTAAAAGCTCGTGTTTTTTAAGAAATCATGTCAACCTTCTAGAAGCTGTGAATTTAAAAAAAGGGGGGAAGTAAGCTTTTCTTATTTCCTGAAGCATGCGCAAACTATAGAAAGTCGTTATTACGTAGAATGTGCATAGTTTGTGCATGCGCAAACTACTGAAAGTCGTTATGACATAGAATGTGCATACTTTGTTGATTCCATTTACGAAATAAATCACATTTTCTAAAAACTCATGTTTTTTAAGAAATCATGTAAACCTTCTAGAAGTTGTGATTTTAAAAAACGGGGGGAAGTAAGCTTTTCTTATTTCCGGACGCATGCGCAAACTATATAAAGTCGTTATTACCTAGAATGTGCATAGATTGCGCATGCGCAAGCTATAGAAAGTCGTTATGACATAGAATGTCCATAATTTGTTGATACCATTTATGAAATAAATCACATTTTCTAAAAGCTCGTGTTTTTTAAGAAATCATGTAAACCTTCTAGAAGCTGTGAATCTAAAAAAAGGGGGGAAGTAAGCTTTTCTTATTTCCTGAAGCATGCGCAAACTATAAAAAGTCGTTATTACGTAGAATGTGCATAGTTTGTGCATGCGCAAACTACTAAAAGTCGTTATGACATAGAATGTGCATACTTTGTTGATTCCATTTACGAAATAAATCACATTTTCTAAAAACTCGTGTTTTTTAAGAAATCATGTAAACCTTCTAGAAGTTGTGATTTTAAAAAACGGGGGGAAGTAAGGTTTTCTTATTTCCAGACGCATGCGCAAACTATATAAAGTCGTTATTACCTAGAATGTGCATAGATTGCGCATGCACAAACTATAGAAAGTCTTTATGACATAGAATGTGCATACTTTGTTGATTCCATTTATGAAATAAATCACATTTTCTAAAAACTCATGTTTTTTAAGAAATCATGTAAACCTTCTAGAAGTTGTATTTTAAAAAACGGGGGGAAGTAAGCTTTTCTTATTTCCGGACGCATGCGCAAACTATAGAAAGTCATTATGACGTAGAATGTGCATAATTTGTTGATTCCATTTAAGAAATAAATCAGATTTTCTAAGAACTCGTGTTTTTTAAGAAATCATGTAAACCTTCTAGAAGCTGTGAATTTAAAAAAAGGGGGAAGTAAGCTTTTCTTATTTCCGGACGTATGCGCAAACTATAGAAAGTCGTTATTACGTAGAATGTGCATAGTTTGCGCATGCGCAAACTATAGAAAGTCGATGAGACGTAGAATGTGCATACTTTGTTGATTCCATTTATGAAATAAATCACATTTTCTAAAAACTCATGTTTTTTAAGAAATCATGTAAACCTTCAAGAAGTTGTGATTTTAAAAAATGGGGGGAAGTAAGCTTTTCTTATTTCCGGAAGCATGCGCAAACTATAGAAAGTCGTTATTACGTAGAATGTGCATAGTTTGCACATGCGCAAACTACAGAAAGTCGTTATGACATAGAATGTGCATACTTTGTTGATTCCATTTATGAAATAAATAACATTTTCTAAAAACTCGTGTTTTTTAAGAAATCATGTAAACCTTCTAAAAGTTGTGAATTTAAAAAAAGGGGGAAAGTAAGCTTTTCTTATTTCCGGATGCATGCGCAAAGTATAGAAAGTCGTTATTACGTACAATGTGCATAGTTTGCGCATGCGCAAACTATCGAAAGTCGTTATGACATAGAATGTGCATACTTTGTTGATTCCATTTACGAAATAAATCACATTTTCTAAAAGCAACTGTTTTTTAAGAAATCATGTAAACCTTCTAATAGTTGTGATTTTAAAAAAAGGGGGGAAGTAAGCTTTTCTTATTTCCGAACGCATGCGCAATCTATAGAAAGTCGTTATTACGTAGAATGTGCATAGTTTGCGCATGCGGAAACTACAGAAAGTCATTATGACATAGAATGTGCATAATTTGTTGATTCCATTTACGAAATAAATCATATTTTCTAAAAACTCGTGTTTTCTTAGAAATCATGTAAACCTTTTAGAAGTTGTGATTTTAAAAAATTGGGGGAAGTAAGCTTTTCTTATTTCCGGACGCATGTGCAAACTATAGAAAGTCGTTATTACGTAGAATGTGCATAGTCTGCGCATACGCAGACTACAGAAAGTCGTTATGACATAGAATGTGCATACTTTGTTGTTTCCATTTAGCAAATAGATCACATTTTTTAAAAACTCGTGTTTTCTAAGAAATCATGTAAACCTTCTAGAAGTTGCGATTTTAAAAAACGGGGGGAAGAAAGCTTTTCTTATTTCCGGACGCATGCGCAAAGTATAGAAAGTCGTTATTACGTAGAATGTGCATAGTTTCCGCATGTGCAAACTATCGAAAGTCGTTATGACATAGAATGTGCATATTTTGTTGATTCCATTTACGAAATAAATCACATTCTCTAAAAAGTCGTGTTTTTTAAGAAATCATGTAAACCTTCTAGAAGTTGTGATTTTAAAAAACGAGGGAAGTAAGCTTTTCTTATTTTCGGACGCATGCGCAAACTATAGAAATTCGTTATGACGTAGAATGTGCATAATTTGTTGATTCCATTTATGAAATAAATCACATTTTCTTAAAACTCGTGTTTTTTAAGAAATCATGTAAACCTTCTAGAAGTTGTGGTTTTAAAAAATGGGGGGAAGTAAGCTTTTCTGCTTTCCTGACGCATGCGCAAACTATAGAAAGTCATTATTACATAGAATGTGCATAGTTTGCGCATGTGCAGACTACAGATAGTCGTTATGACATAGAATGTGCATACTTTGTTGATTCCATTTATGAAATAAATCACATTTTCTAAAAACTCGTGTTTTTAAAGAAATCATGTAAACCTTCTAGAAGCCGTGAATTTAAAAAAAGGGGGGAAGTAAGCTTTTCTTATTTCCGGACGCATGCGCAAAGTATAGAAAGTTGTTATTACGTACAATGAGCATAGTTTGAGCATGCGCAAACTATCGAAAGTCGTTATGACATAGAATGTGCATACTTTGTTGATTCCATTTACGAAAGAAATCACATTTTCTAAAAACTCGTGTTTTTTAAGAAATCATGTAAACCATCTAGAAGTTGTGATTTTAAAAAACCGGGGGAAGTAAGCTTTTCTTATTTCCGGACGCATGCGCAAACTATAGAAATTCGTTATGACATAGAATGTGCATAATTTGTTGATTCCATTTATGAAATGAATCACATTTTCTAAAAACTCGTGTTTTTTAAGAAATCATGTAAACCTTCTAGAAGTTGTGATTTTAAAAAACGGGGGGAAGTAAGCTTTTCTTATTTCCGGACGCATGTGCAAACTATAGAAAGTCGTTATTACGTAGAATGTGCATAGTTTGCGAATGCGCAGACTACAGAAAGTCGTTATGACATAGAATGTGCTTACTTTGTTGATTCCATTTAGGAAATAAATCACATTTTTTAAAAACTCGTGTTTTCTAGGAAATCATGTAAACATTCTAGAAGTTGTGATTTTAAAAAACGGGGGGAGGTAAGCTTCTCTGATTTCCGGAATCATGCGCAAACTATAGAAAGTCGTTATTACGTAGATTGTGCATAGTTTGCGCATGCGCAAACTACAGAAAGTCGTTATGACATAGAATGTGCATACTTTGTTGATTCCATTTATGAAATAAATCACATTTTTTAAAAACTCGTGTTTTTTAAGAAATCATGTAAACCTTCTAGAAGCTGTGAATGTAAAAAAAGGGGGGAAGTAAGCTTTTCTTATTTCCGGACGCATGCGCAAAGTATAGAAAGTCGTTATTACGTAGAATGTGCATAGGTTGCGCATGCGCAAACTATCAAAAGTTGTTATGACATAGAATGTGCATACTTTGTTGATTCCATTTACGAAATAAATCACATTTTCTAAAAACACGTGTTTTTTAAGAAATCATCTAAACCTTCTAGAAGTTGTGATTTTAAAAAACGGGGGGAAGTAAGCTTTTCTTATTTCCGGAAGCATGCGCAAACTATAGAAAGTCGTTATTACGTAGAATGTGGATAGTTTGCGCATGCGCAAACTACAGAAAGTCGTTATGACATAGAATGTGCATACTTTGTTGATTGCATTTATGAAATAAATCACATTTTAAAAAAACTCGTGTTTTTTAAGAAATCATGTAAACCTTCTAGAAGTTGTGATTTTAAAAAACGGGGGGACGTGTTAAATTTTCAGAATTTACTTCAATCTGATCTAGGATCTTAACTGAGAGAACAACATGTACAGCATATCTACAGCATATCAATCATGGAGACAATAATGCAAGCACACAAGAGACACAAAGATTTACTTGGGGAAAACCATAAAGGTGAAAAACCCCAATAACTTCCTTAGAGATAGATAGAGCAATGATACAACCAACCATGAGAGATAGACATAACCTAGCAGCAGATCCTCCTCCTCCATAAGTGCGCCACTCCTCCTTGAGTGCATGTGTGAGAAGTGAGTGAGTAAATAGAGTGCCTCCCGCACTCTATTTATACTTGACTTGACTTGCCTTTTTACCTAACTCATGTAGGCTCGAACTTAACCACATAACATAATGCTGAGTGGGCCGACCCCCAATAGGGTGGTCTAATAACCCTTTGACCCACATGGCCGACCCCCAATAGGGTGGTCTAATAACCCTTTGAACCACATGACTTATACAGGGCCGACCCCAAATAAGGTGGTCTAATAACCCATCAAGTATAAGTTACGACACTTACAATATAAATGACGACACTTCCTTATAGAGGAATAATACCATCTCTATAGGAATACAATATACATATATGTGAAATACATTCCGAAGTTACATATACATCAACACTCCCTCTTAACTAGGAAGGTATTTCTCAGCACAGTTCTTCTAGCACAAGTCATCTTCTCTGGATCATCGTCACTGGATAATCATCATCGTCACTGCTGCTGCTATCTCAATCAATATCTGAATCTACTCGTCATAGGAAGTTCTACAGAGCCAGTCCTTTTTCATACTGGATGTAGGCCCACCACCTGCAGGTCTTCATCATCACTGGCCATACTGTGGAATCCTCAGGACTTATTACGTGCGTCACAAAACCTCGAAAGAGCATCCCAGGATGTTACGGGTACACAACTCCGACCTGTAGGATCTCCCAGGGCGCTATTACATGTGACCCCACCACAAAACCTCGAAAGAGCATCTCAGGATGTTACGGGTACACAACTCCGACCTGAAATCTCCCAGGGCACAAATTACATGTGGTCCACCACAAAACCTCGCAAGAGCATCTCAGGATGTTACGGGTACACAACTCCAACCTGAAATCTCCCAGGGCACAAATTACATGTGGTCCACCACAAAACCTCGCAAGAGCATCTCAGGATGTTACGGGTACACAACTCCGACCTGAAATCTCCCAGGGCGCTATTACATGTGGTCATGGCAAAACCTCGAAAGAGCATCTCAGGATGTTACGGGTACACAACTCCGACCTGAAATCTCCCAGGGCCCAAATTACATGCCATAGGACAAAACCTCGCAAGAGCATCTCAGGATGTTATGGGTACACAACTCCGACCTGAGATCTCCCAGGGCACAAATTACATGTCCTCCCAGAGCAATGTCTCGAAAGATCATCCTAGGCTGTTACGGGTACACAACTCCGACCTATAGGATATCCCAGACATGCTCATCTGCACAACCTGATCCACGGCCACAGAGTATCAACCTGATACTCACCATACATCATCCTGATGTACTCATGATCGTCCTGATCATCATCACTGCAACGTCCTGCTGCATGTCATCTGGAGCAACATCCTGAAGCTCACCATCCATGATCATCTTGATCATCATCACTGCAACGTCCTGCTGCATGTCATCTAGAGCAACATCCTGAAGCTCATCATCCATGATCATCCTGATCATCACTGCAACATCCTGCTGCATGATCCACCTGATCATCAATGCATCCACCTGATGCATACCAAGTATCTACCTGATACATATCATCATACATGATCCTCCTGATCATACAATGTATCCACCTGATACATGATACATATCACCATACATGATCCACCCGATCATACAATGTATCCACCTGATACATATACAGATACATGGTCCAAGCATCCAACATGATGCATATACAAAATACATACACATGATCCACCTGATCATATCTAGCATCCAACATGATGCGTACATACATACATAAAAATGATCCAACTGATCATATCCAGCATCCAACATGATGCGTACATACATACATAAAAATGATCCAACTGATCATATCCAAGCAAAAACCAGAACATCATCCTGATGCTCATCATCCAGCGCTTACATCCACAGCCATGTGAAGGATCCTCCTTCCAACATGCTTGGAATGGCTTCAGCAAATGTGTCCATCACTTCTTCCTTGAAGTGTCCTCGATCTGAAGAACGCCAAGCCTCTCTCTCTGAAATACTCGAACTTCACCCTGGCTAGTGGCTTCGTCAGCACATCTGCAATCTGCTCGTCTGTCGCAACATATAGGAGCTTCACGGCTCCTCTCTGCACCATATCCCTGATATAGTGATATTTGATCTCTATGTGTTTCGACCTGTCATGAAACACTGGATTCTCAGACAGCTTCACACAACTCTGGTTATCACAGAATATATCAGTAGCTTCCAATGGGAGATCAAATAGCTCAGACAGTAACTTCCGTAGCCATACTGTCTCACAACTAGCTGAACAGGCTGCAACATGCTATGCCTCAGCTGTACTCAGTGCTACGCAGGACTGCTTCCTGCTAAACCAAGAGATCACACCTGATCCCATACTGAAGCAACACCCAGATGTGCTCTTCCTGTTTGCAGCACTGCCATCCCAATCTGAATAAACATAACCCTGCAGGTTAAACATTTGATTCTCCTCATACCTGAGCCCATAATCCACTGTACCCTTCAGGTACCTCAGAACATGCTTTACAGCAACCAGGTGAACACTCCTCGGATCCGTCAGGAACTGGCTCAATGTGTTCACAGCAAAGCAAATGTCTGGTCTCGTGTTCGTCAAGTACATCAAGGACCCAATCATCTGATGATACAAAGAGACATCAACCGGCTCAGATGAAGCATCATATAGAAGCTTCAGATTTGATGCCATAGGTGTGGCCATATCCTTGCAGTCCATCATCCCGAACCTCTTCAGGATCTCTACTACATACTTCCCTTGTCCAAGGAAGATTCCATATGCACTCTGCCACACCTCCATGCCAAAAACAAATAGTGCATCATCCCCAAGTTCTTCATCTCGAACTTGGAAGAAAGCTTCCGCTGCGTGTCGGCAATCAATCTATCTTTACCTGTAACAAACAGGTTATCTGCATATAAAAGTAGTATCACTGGATTTCCTTCTTCAACCTTGTAGAAAAGGTTGGAATCTGCTTTACTCTTGGTAACGCCCAAACTGGATAGAAAGCTGTCTATCCTACCATACCAAGTTCTACACACATATATGACTACACCATGCTGTCTTGAAATCCATCTGGTGCATCTTCTATTTCATCACTTTTATATTTCTTAATGCTGTCATCTGCAACATGCTTGATCTGATAGTTCCATTTGGAAGTCATAGCAAACTTCCCTTCATGTCTTGGGATTACATCCCAAACATCATTCTTCATGATCGACGGATCAAGGCATTTCATTTCTTCATCCCAGATCCTGGGAACTTCAATATCTTCAATATCTTCAATAGATATCTTTGTTGCTGGAACAAAATGTTGTAGTTCTTCTTTTGTAGGAGATGGCATACGATCTTTCCTACACAACAAGTTAAATTGCATGATTAGAAAACATCTCATAGTTTTCAGAACAAATTCTTACACATAAAGAAATATGCCATACAGTCATGCAATTATCTTAGCCAATGCTTCAATACAACATTTATCCATATTCCGTAACTTTCTAGATGCCTTCCAATCTCTACCAGAACATTGTTAAGAGTGTGCACAACTCCCAACATGTCAGCAAATAGGTTTCATTATAGATAAGTAGCAATGGAATGTTGTACAGTGCCATAGGCCACTTACCCATGCATATTAGGAGTATACTGTTCATCAATGTAATTATTCTAATATGCATAATACACAACCTAATTCTAGGAACATCAGTATATACATTATTGAACAATTTTATTTAAACAAACAAATATGCAAGAAATGATGATTAAAATACTTATCTTTCTTTGTTCGTTGGGTGGACTCCCTCTGAGTCTTTGCTTCGTTGTAGGAGCTGCTGGAGTCCTAATCTGAGGTAGCTTCTTCTACACCTTTTTGTTGTGAAATGTAGAGAGATGATCAACTCCCTCTGAATATCTGCATCCTTGCAGAAACTACTGAAGTGTGCTCCTTTGCTTTCTTGCAGGAACAACTAGAGTGTGCTCCCTCTTGATCTTTGCTTCCTGAATTACCTGTTCTTGAACTCATATTCATCCTTGGTCCCTATGCATGCTTATTAGTATCATGAATGTGTTATCCTTGTGATCTCATATAAAATCATACATTCATTAGTATACTATTAAAACACAATAATCTCAAGCATGTATAGTCATGATCATTTCAAACAGAAATAATAAGCATTAGCATTCAAGGATTCTTATGGTTAGTCAAATCATAAGAAACATAACATGTCTAAACCTGTAATTACTCAAGCCTATGACTCTTCAGGTTAGTTGAATCATCAATCAAGATAAGAGATATAAAATGCATAAAACCTGTGATTATTCAAACCTATACCATCATGACTCTTCTGGTTAGTCATATCATCAATTATGGTAAGAAACATAATATGCATACAATCATGATTATTCAAACCTATGACTTCATGAATAATCATTATCAACAACGCGATAGTATAAGATCCTAACCCAAGGTAGGAATCTAGCTTGATATAGGAAAAACATACCTGGATTATCATGTTAGCTAGTTATGTCTAACATACCCGTATAATGTCTTTTGGTTCTCTTCAGTGACTTGTGCTAGTAACCTGCATGTCTCATAAGTTAACCATTATAAAACCAAGTTATACATACCTCGTGAATGGATCTTGTATGAGATCCATGACAATGGATGAATCTTTGTCCTCATGTTATCATGATCATATGTTCTTGGACCAGAACATGATCTGTCTTTCTTGGTGTACCTTTCATGTTAGTAGACAACATAAACCTCATACAACACCATAATGCATTAGTACAATCATAAGTGTCAACACCCTAACCAATGAATATCTTCTATCATGCATTCATAATTTTGTTAAGGTGATACAACAAATCTAAAATCAAAATTGTACTAACCGTAATAACATGAAGACAAACATACCATAAACTTAATCATGGACAAATATCGAAACATACCTCAATGAGTCATACCTGTCGAGATCGCTTGTAATCTTCTTATGTAAGGCCTTATCCTCATCTCCCTCTGAGACAGGAACTTCTTTCACTTATGCAGGTGATCAATCCATCTTCTTCTAGGATTAACCCTATCCACTTGATTTGCAAGAACTGGACCTTGAGCTGGATATGGGTTTGTCAGAGAAACCCCAAAAATTCAAACTTTGAATTTCAACCTTTCGATAGGATAGGAATATGCGCCTTGATGAACTGATCAAACTGGTATATTCAGAATTTGAAAACTGCAAAGTTTCACTCCTCAATTTTTCCTTTGAAACTTCCGGATTCACTGGACGTGACCCTGAACTGGGGTTTGATGAAGCCCACTCTTTTGCCCCATCAAAATGTTTGATCCAAAGCTCTAAGCTTCTAGTTTTCTGAGGAGCTTCCAGCCGTGGTCACAGATTTCAAAAATTCCCATTTTTACAGAAGCCCTAATTTTCCACTTTTCTGATCAAAGTCCCGAACTAGGGTCTAATCAAGCCCGGCCTTCTGCCCAACCAAAAATTCTGATCTTTGTCTCTAAATTTCTATTTTGATGAGTAGCATCCAGCCGTGGTCTCCGATTACAAAAATTCCAACTTTCTCCAAAGCCCTAAATTCCGGAAGCCATGAATGAAGGTACCAAAAAATAATTCTGTTTTGACAGAAATATGTACCTGATTGTTTCTGATGTAAATCCAATATTTTTGATCCACAGGGTCTGAAAAAGTTTCCTGAGATAGCCTGACCTGTTATCTTTCCATCCTGACAGGTCTGACCTCAATTGGATTCTCTGAGAGAGAGTTATGCCAAATGTCGCAACGTGACCTGTTTATGGGATAATACAGGAGAGCGAACTTGTACGGCGTGCCACGTGTCACTGGTTCAACTTCGGCCTCTGAAACAGTTTTCTGAAATAGGGCAGACTGTGTACTACCTGTCACTTTTTACAAAATTTCATTTGGAGCTTCCTAGCCCAAGATATGACCTTTTTCCCAAGGTCACCTGATTTTGACTCAGATCTGGAAGAGGCAGAAACCCTATATTGTACAGATCATAAATCACAAAGTACAACGAATTAGAGGTTGTACTTTGGACACAAGATACCTGGAGATCTTAGCTTCGGCCTATAACAATTTCAGATCCGAAAAATTCGCCAAAATAGATTTATAGCGAAAGTGCTACGATGACTAGTTTTTGCTATATCAAGCCCTAGCATCGTAAGTGCAACAAGTGTCATACATGCCATATCATGCCTTCTTTCAGGCTAGCTCTGATACCATGTTAAATTTTCAGAATTTACTTCAATCTGATCTAGGATCTTAACTGAGAGAACAACATGTACAATATATCTACAGCATATCAATCATGGAGACAATAATGCAAGCACACAAGAGACACAAAGATTTACTTGGGGAAAACCATAAAGGTGAAAAACCCCAATAACTTCCTCAGAGATAGATAGAGCAATGATACAACCAACCATGAGAGATAGACACAACCTAGCAGCAGATCCTCCTCCTCCATAAGTGCGCCACTCCTCCTTGAGTGCATGTGTGAGAAGTGAGTGAGTAAATAGAGTGCCTCCCGCACTCTATTTATACTTGACTTGACTTGCCTTTTTACCTAACTCATGTAGGCTCGAACTTAACCACATAACATAATGCTGAGTGGGCCGACCCCCAATAGGGTGGTCTAATAACCCTTTGACCCACATGGCCGACCCCCAATAGGGTGGTCTAATAACCCTTTGACCAACATGACTTATACAGGGCCGACCTCAAATAAGGTGGTCTAATAACCCATCAAGTATAAGTTACGACACTTACAATATAAATGACGACACTTCCTTATAGAGGAATAATACCATCTCTATAGGAATACAATATACATATATGTGAAATACATTCCGAAGTTACATATACATCAACAGGAAGTAAGCTTTTCTTATTTCCGGACGCATGCGTAAACTATAGAAAGTCGTTATGACATAGAATGTGCATAATTTGTTGATTCCATTTACGAGATAAATCACATTTTCTAAAAACTCGTGTTTTTTAAGAAATCATGTAAACCTTCTAGAAGTTGTGATTTTAAAAAACAGGGGGAAGTAAGCTTTTCTTATTTCCGGAAGCATGCGCAAACTATAGAAAGTCGTTATTACGTAGAATGTGGATAGTTTGCGCATGCGCAAACTATAGAAAGTCGTTATGACATAGAATGTGCATACTTTGTTGATTGCATTTATGAAATAAATCACATTTTAAAAAAACTCGTGTTTTTTAAGAAATCATGTAAACCTTCTAGAAGTTGTGATTTTAAAAAACGGGGGGAAGTAAGCTTTTCTTATTTCCGTACGCATGCGCAAACTATAGAAAGTCGTTATGACATAGAATGTGCATAATTTGTTGATTCCATTTATAAAATAAATCACATTTTCTAAAAACTCGTGTTTTTTAAGAAATCATGTAAACCTTCTAGAAGTTGTGATTTTAAAAAACGGGGGGAAGTAAGCTTTTCTTATTTCCGGACGCATGTGCAAACTATAGAAAGTCGTTATTACGTATAATGTGCATAGTTTACGCATGCGCAGACTACAGAAAGTTGTTATGACATAGAATGTGCATACTTTGTTGATTCCATTTAGGAAATAAATCATATTTTTTAAAAACTCGTGTTTTCTAAGAAATCATGTAAACCTTCTAGAAGTTGTGATTTTAAAAAACGGGGGGAAGTAAGCTTTTCTTATTTCCGGACGCATGCGCAAATTATAGAAAGTCGTTATTACATAGAATGTGCATAGTTTGCGCATGTGCAGACCACAGAAGGTCGTTATGACATAGAATGTTTATACTTTGTGAATTCCATTTACAAAATAAATCACATTTTCTAAAAACTCATGTTCTTTAAGAAATCATGTAAACCTTCTAAAAGCTGTGAATTTAAAAAAAAGGGGGGAAGTAAGCTTTTCTTACTTCCGGACGCATGCGCAAAGTATTGAAAGTCGTTATTACGTAGAATGTGCATAGTTTGCGCATGCGCAAACTATCGAAAGTCGTTATGACATAGAATGTGCTTACTTTGTTGATTCCATTTACGAAATAAATCACATTTTCTAAAAACTCGTGTTTTTTAAGAAAGCATGTAAACCTTTTAGAAGTTGTGATTTTAAAAAACGGGGGGAAGTAAGCTTTTCTTATTTCCGGACACATGCGCAAACCATAGAAAGTCCTTATGACGTAGAATGTACATACTTTGTTGATTCCATTTATGAAATAAATCACATTTTCTAAAAACTCGTGTTTTCTAAGAAATCATGTAAACCTTCTAGAAGTTGTGATTTTAAAAAACGGGGGGAAGTAAGCTTTTCTTATTTCCGGACGCATGCGCAAACTATAGAAAGTTGTTATTACATAGAATGTGCATAGTTTGCACATGCGCAGACTACAAAAAGTCGTTATGACATAGAATGTGCATAGTTTGTTGATTCCATTTACGAAATAAATCACATTTTCTAAAAACTCGTGTTGTTTAAGAAATCATGTAAACCTTCTAGAAGTTGTGATTTTAAAAAACGGCGGGAAGTAAGCTTTTCTTATTTCCGGACGAATGCGCAAAGTATAGAAAGTCGTTATTACGTACAATGTGCATAGTTTGCGCATGCGCAAATTATCGAAAGTCGTCACGACATAGAATGTGCATACTTTGTTGATTCCATTTACGAAACAAATGACATTTTCTAAAAACTCATGTTTTTTAAGAAATCATGTAAACCTTCTAGAAGTTGTATTTTAAAAAACGGCGGGAAGTAAGCTTTTCTTATTTCCAGACGCATGCGCAAACTATAGAAAGTCATTATGACGTAGAATGTGCATAATTTGTTGATTCCATTTATGAAATAAATCATATTTCCTAAAAACTCGTGTTTTTTAAGAAATCATGTAAACCATCTAGAATCTGTGAATTTAAAAAAAGCGGGAAGTAAGCTTTTCTTATTTTCGGACGCATGCGCAAACTATACAAAGTCGTTATTACGTAGAATGTGCATAGTTTGCGCATGCGCAAACTATAGAAAGTCGATGAGACGTAGAATGTGCATACTTTGTTCATTCCATTTATGAAATAAATCACATTTTCTAAAAACTCATGTTTTTTAAGAAATCATGTAAACCTTCTAGAAGTTGTGATTTTAAAAAACGGGGGGAAGTAAGCTTTCCTTATTTCCGGACGCATGCGCAAACTATAGAATGTCGTTATGACGTAGAATGTGCATACTTTGTTTATTCCATTTATGAAATAAATCACATTTTCTAAAAACTCGTGTTTTTTATGAAATCATGTAAACCTTGTAGAAGTTGTGATTTTAAAAAACGGGGGGAAGTAAGCTTTTCTTATTTACGGACGCATGCACAAACTATAGAAAGTCCTTATGATGTAGAATGTGCATACTTTTTTTATTCCATTAATGAAATAAATGACATTTTCTTAAAACTCGTGTTTTTTAAGAAATCATGTAAACCTTCTAGAAGTTGTGATTTTAAAAAACGGGGGAAGCAAGCTTTTCTTATTTCCGGAAGCATGCGCAAACTATAGAAAGTTGTTATTACGTAGAATGTGCATAGTTTGCGCTTGCGCAGGCTACAGAAAGGCGTTATCACATAGAATGTGCATACTTTGTTGATTTCATTTATGAAATAAATCACATTTTCTGAAAACTCATGTTCTTTAAGAAATCATTTAAACCTTCTAGAAGCTGTGAATTTAAAAAAAATTGGGAAGTAAGCTTTTCTTATTTCTCGATGCATGCGCAAAGTATAGAAAGTAGTTCTTACATAGAATGTGCATAGTTTGCGCATGCGCAAACTATCGAAAGTCGTTAGGACATCGAATGTGCATACTTTGTTGATTCCATTTACGAAATAAATCACATTTTCTAAAAACTCGTGTTTTTTAAGAAATCATGTAAACCTTCTAGAAGTTGTGATTTTAAAAAACGGGGGGAAGTAAGATTTTCTTATTTCCGGACGCATGCGCAAACTATACAAAGGCGTTATTACGTAGAATGTGCATAGTTTGTGCATGCTAAAACTAGAAAATGTCGTTATGACATAGAATGTGCATACTTTGTTGATTCCATTTACGAAATAAATCACATTTTCTAAAAACTCATGTTTTTTAAGAAATCATGTAAACCTTCTAGAAGTTGTGATTTTAAAAAACGGGGGGAAGTAAGCTTTTCTTATTTCCGAACGCATGCGCAAACTGTAGAAAGTCGTTATTACGTAGAAAGTGCATAGTTTGCGCATGCGCAAACTATCGAAAGTCGTTATGACATAGAATGTGCATACTTTGTTGATTCCGTTTACGAAATAAATCACATTTTCTAAAACCTCGTGTTTTTTAAGAAATCATGTAAACCTTCTAGAAGTTGTGATTTTAAAAAACGGGGGGAAGCAAGCTTTTCTTATTTCCAGACGTATGCGCAAACTATAGAAAGTCGTTATTACGTAGAATGTGCGTAGATTGCGCATGCGCAAACTACAGAAAGTCGTTATGACATAGAATGTGCATACTTTGTTGATTCCATTTATGAAATAAATCACATTTTTTAAAAATTCGTGTTTTTTACGAAATCATGTAAACCTTCTAGAAGCTATGAATGTAAAAAAAGGGGGGAAGTAAGCTTTTCTTATTTCCGGACGCATGCGCAAAGTATAGAAAGTCGTTATTACGTAGAATGTGCATAGTTTGCGCATGCGCAAACTATCGAAAGTCGTTATGACATAGAATGTGCATACTTTGTTGATTCCATTTACGAAATAAATCACATTTTCTAAAAAATCGTGTTTTTTAAGAAATCATCTAAACCTTCTGGAAGTAAGATTTTCTTATTTCCGGAAGCATGCGCAAACTATAGAAAGTCGTTATTACGTAGAATGTGCATAGTTTGCGCATGTGCAAACTACAAAAAGTCGTTATGACATAGAATGTGCATACTTTGTTGATTGCATTTATGAAATAAATCACATTTTAAAAAAACTCGTGTTTTTTTAAGAAATCATGTAAACCTTGTAGAAGTTGTGATTTTAAAAAACGGGGGGAAGTAAGCTTTTCTTATTTCAGGACGCATGCACAAACTATAGAAAGTCGTTATTACGTAGAATGTGCATACTTTGTTGATTGCATTTATGAAATAAATCACATTTAGAAAAACTCGTGTTTTTTAAGAAATCATGTAAACCTTCTAGAAGTTGTGATTTTAAAAAACGGGGGGAAGTTAGCTTTTCTTATTTCCGGACGCATGCGCAAATTATAGAAAGTCGATATTACGTAGAATGTGCATAGTTTGCGCATGCGCAAACTATCGAAAGTCGTTATGACATAGAATGTGCATACTTTGTTGATTCCATTTACGAAATAAATCACATTTTCTAAAAACTCGTGTTTTTTAAGAAATCATGTAAACCTTCTAGAAGTTGTGATTTTAAAAAATGGGGGGAAGTAAGCTTTTCTTATTTCCGGATGCATGCGCAAACTATAGAAAGTCGTTATTACGTAGAATGTTCATAGTTTGCGCATGCACAAACTACAGAAAGTCGTTATTACATAGAATGTGCATACTTTGTTGATTCCATTTATGAAATAAACCACATTTTCTAAAAACTCGTGTTTTTTAAGAAATCATGTAAACCTTCTAGAAGCTATGAATTTAAAAAAAGGGGGGAAGTAAGCTTTTCTTATTTCCGGACAGATGCACAAAGTATAGAAAGTCGTTATTACGTACAATGTGCATAGTTTGCGCATGCGCAAAGTATCGAAAGTCGTTATGAGGTAGAATGTGTATACTTTGTTGATTCCATTTATGAAAGAAATCACATTTTCTAAAAAGTCACATTTTTTAAGAAATCGTGTAAACCTTCTAGAAGCTGTGATTTTAAAAAACGAGCGGAAGTAAGCTTTTCTTATTTCCGGACGAATGCGGAAACTATAGAAATTCGTTATTACGTAGAATGTTCATACTTTTTTTATTCCATTTATGAAAGAAATCACATTTTCTAAAAACTCGTGTTTTTTAAGAAATCATGTAAACCTTCTAGAAGCTGTGATTTTAAAAATGGGAGGAAGTAAGCTTTTTTATTTCCGGACGAATGTGCAAACTATAGAAAGTCGTTATTACGTAGAATGTTCATACTTTATTGATTCCATTTATGAAATAAATCACATTTTCTAAAAACTCGTGCTTTTAAAGAAATCATGTAAACCTTCTAGAAGCTGTGATTTTAAAAAACGATGGCAAGTAAGCTTCTCTTATTTCCGGACGCATTCGCAAACTATAGAAATTCGTTATTACGTAGAATGTTCATACTTTTTTTATTCCATTTATGAAAGAAATCACATTTTTTAAAAAGTCATGTTTTTTAAGAAATCATGTAAACCTTCTAGAAGCTGTGATTTTAAAAAACGGGCGGAAGTAAGCTTTTTTATTTCCGGACGAATGCGCAAATTATAGAAAGTCGTTATTACGTAGAATGTTCATACTTTGTTGATTCCATTTATGAAAGAAATCACATTTTCTAAAAACTTGTTTTTTTTAGAAATTCGTTATTACGTAGAATGTTCATACTTTTTTGATTCCAGTTATGAAAGAAATCACATTTTCAAAAAACTCGTGTTTTTTAAGAAATCATGTAAACCTTCTAGAAGCTATGATTTTAAAAAACGGGCGGAAGTAAGCTTTTTTATTTCCGGACGAATGTGCAAACTATAGAAAGTCGTTATTACGTAGAATGTTCATACTTTCTTGATTCCATTTATGAAATAAATCACATTTTCTAAAAACTCGTGCTTTTAAAGAAATCATGTAAACCTTCTAGAAGCTGTGATTTTAAAAAACGATGGCAAGTAAGTTTTTCTTATTTCCGGACACTTTCGCAAAGTATAGAAAGTCGTTATGATGTAGAATGTGCATACCTTGTTGATTCCATTTATGAAACAAACCACATTTTCTAAAAATTCATGTTTTTTAAGAAATCATGTAAACCTTCTAGAAGCTGTGATTTTAAAAAACCGGCGGAAGTAAGGTTTTTTATTTCCGGACGAATGCGCAAACTATAGAAAGTCGTTATTACGTAGAATGTTCATACTTTGTTGATTCCATTTATGAAAGAAATCACATTTTCTAAAAACTTGTGTTTTTTAAGAAATCATGTAAACCTTCTAGAAGCTGTGATTTTAAAAAACGGGCGGAAGTAAGCTTTTCTTATTTCCGGATGAATGCGCAAACTATAGAAATTCGTTATTACGTAGAATGTTCATAATTTTTTGATTCCATTTATGAAAGAAATCACATTTTCTAAAAAGTTGTGTTTTTTAAGAAATCATGTAAACCTTCTAGAAGCTGTGATTTTAAAAAACGGGCGAAAGTAAGCTTTTCTTATTTCCGGGCGAATGCGCAAACTATAGAAAGTCGTTATTACGTAGAATGTTCATACTTTGTTGATTCCATTTATGAAAGAAATCACATTTTTTAAAAACTCGTGTTTTTTAAGAAATCATGTAAACCTTCTAGAAGCTGTGATTTTAAAAAACGGGCAGAAGTAAGATTTTTTATTTCCGGACGAATGCGCAAACTATAGAAAGTCGTTATTATGTAGAATGTTCATACTTTGTTGAATCCATTTATGAAATAAATCAAATTTTCTAAAAACTCGTGTTTTTAAAGAAATCATGTAAACCTTCTAGAAGCTGTGATTTTAAAATTCGATGGGAAGTAAGCTTTTCTTATTTCCGAACGCATTCACAAACTATAGAACGTCGTTATGAGGTAGAATGTGCATACTTTGTGGATTCCATTTATGAAAGAAATCACATTTTCTAAAAAGTCATGTTTTTTAAGAAATTATGTAAACCTTCTAGAAGTTGTGATTTTAAAAAACGGGCGGAAGTAAGCTTTTCTTATTTTCAGACGAATTCGCAAACTATAGAAATTCGTTATTAGGTAGAATGTTCATACTTTTTTTATTCCATTTACGAAAGAAATCACATTTTCTAAAAAGTCGTGTTTTTTAAGAAATCATGTAAACCTTCTAGAAGTTGTGATTTTAAAAAACGGGCGAAAGTAAACTTTTCTTATTTCCGGACGAATGTGCAAACTATAGAAAGTCGTTATTACTTAGAATGTTCATACTTTGTTGATTCCATTTATGAAAGAAATCACATTTTCTAAAAACTCGTGTTTTTTAAGAAATCATGTAAACCTTCTAGAAGCTGTCATTTTAAAAAACGGGCGGAAGTAAGCTTTTTTTATTTCCGGACGAATGCGCAAACTATAGAAAGTCGTTATTACGTAGAATGTTCATACTTTATTGATTCCATTTATGAAAAATTCACATTTTCTAAAAACTCGTGTTTGTTAAGAAATCATGTAAACCTTCTAGAAGCTGTGATTTTAAAAAACGTTGGGAAGTAATCTTTTCTTATTTCCGGACGCAATCGCAAACTATAGAAAGTCGTTATGACATAGAATTTGCATACTTTGTCGATTCCATTTATGAAAGAAATCACATTTTCTAAAATGTCATGTTTTTTAAGAAATCATGTAAACCTTCTAGAAGCTGTGATTTTAAAAAACGGGAGGAAGTAAGCTTTTTTATTTCCAGACGAATGCACAAACTATAGAAAGTCGTTATTACATAGAATGTTCATACTTTGTTGATTCCATTTATGAAATAAATCAAATTTTATAAAAACTCGTGTTTTTAAAGAAATCATGTAAACCTTCTAGAAGCTGTGATTTTAAAAATCAATGGGAAGTAAGCTTTTCTTATTTCCGGACGCATTCACAAACTATAGAACGTCGTTATGAGGTAGAATGTGCATACTTTGTTGATTCCATTTATGAAAGAAATCACATTTTCTAAAAAGTGATGTTTTTTAAGAAATCGTGTAAACCTTCTAGAAGCTGTGATTTTAAAAAACGGGTCGAAGTAAGCTTTTCTTATTTCCGGACGAATGCGCAAACTATAGAAATTCGTTATTACGTAGAATGTTCATACTTTTTTGATTCCATGTATGAAAGAAATCACATTTTCTAAAAACTCGTGTTTTTTAAGAAATCATGTAAACCTTCTAGAAGCTGTGATTTTAAAAAACGGGCGAAAGTAAGCTTTTTTATTTCCGGACGAATGTGCAAACTATAGAAAGTCGTTATTACGTAGAATGTTCATACTTTATTGATTCCATTTATGAAATAAATCACATTTTCTAAAAACTCGTGCTTTTAAAGAAATGATGTAAACCTTCTAGAAGCTGTGATTTTAAAAAACGATGGCAAGTAAGCTTCTCTTATTTCCGGACGCATTCGCAAACTATAGAAAGTCGTTATGACGTAGAATGTGCATACTTTGTCGATTCCATTTATGAAAGAAATCACATTTTTTAAAAAGTCATGTTTTTTAAGAAATCATGTAAATCTTCTAGAAGCTGTGATTTTAAAAAATGGGCGGAAGTAAGATTTTTTATTTCCGGACGAATGCGCAAACTATAGAAGTTCGTTATTACGTAGAATGTTCATACTTTTTTGATTCCATTTATGAAAGAAATCACATTTTCTAGAAACTCGTATTTTTTAAGAAATCATGTAAACCTTCTAGAAGCTGTGATTTTAAAAAATGGTTGGAAGTAAGCTTTTTTATTTCCGGACGAATGCGCAAACTATAGAAAGTCGTTATTACGTAGAATGTTCATACTTTATTGATTCCATTTATGAAAAAAATCACATTTTCTAAAAACTCGTGTTTGTTAAGAAATCATGTAAACCTTCTAGAAGCTGTGATTTTAAAAAACGTTGGGAAGTAAGATTTTCTTATTTCCGGACGCAATCGCAAACTATAGAAAGTCGTTATGACATAGAATGTGCATACTTTGTCGATTCCATTTATGAAAGAAATCACATTTTCTAAAAAGTCATGTTTTTTAAGAAATCGTGTAAACCTTCTAGAAGTTGTGATTTTAAAAAATGGGCGGAAGTAAGCTTTTCTTATTTCCGGACGAATGCGCAAACTATAGAAATTCGTTATTATGTAGAATGTTCATACTTTTTTGATTCCATTTATGAAAGAAATCACATTTTCTAAAAACTAGTGTTTTTTAAGAAATCATGTAAACCTTCGAGAAGCTGTGATTTTAAAAAACGGGCGGAAGTAAGCTTTTTTATTTCTGTACGAATGTGCAAACTATAGAAAGTCGTTATTACGTAGAATGTTCATACTTTACTGAGTCCATTTATGAAGTAAATCACATTTTCTAAAAACTCGTGTTTTTTAAGAAATCATGTAAACCTTCTAGAAGTTGTGATTTTAAAAATCGATGGGAAGTAAGCTTTTCTTATTTCCGGAGGCATTCACAAACTATAGAATGTCGTTATGACGTAGAATGTGCATACTTTGTTGATTCCATTTATGAAAGAAATCACATTTTCTAAAAAGTTGTGTGTTTTAAGAAATCATGTAAACCTTTTAGAAGCTGTGATTTTAAAAAACGGGCGGAAGTAAGTTTTATTATTTCCGGACGAATGCGCAAACTATAGAAAGTCGTTATTATGTAGAATGTTCATACTTTGTTGATTCCATTTATGAAAGAAATCACATTTTCGAAAAACTTGTTTTTTTTAGAAATTCGTTATTACGTAGAATGTTCATACTTTTTTTATTCCATTTATGAAAGAAATCACATTTTCTAAAAACTCGTGTTTTTTAAGAAAATATGTAAACCTTCTAGAAGCTGTGATTTTAAAAAACGGGCGGAAGTAAGCTTTTTTATTTCCGGACGAATGTGCAAACTATAGAAAGTCGTTATTACGTAGAATGTTCATACTTTCTTGATTCCATTTATGAAATAAATCACATTTTCTAAAAACTCGTGCTTTTAAAGAAATCATGTAAACCTTCTAGAAGCTGTGATTTTAAAAAACGATGGCAAGTAAGCTTTTCTTATTTCTGGATGCATTCGCAAACAATAGAAAGTCGTTATGACGTAGAATGTGCATACTTTGTCGATTCCATTTATGAAAGAAATCACATTTTTTAAAAAGTCATGTTTTTTAAGAAATCATGTAAACCTTCTAGAAGCTGTGATTTTAAAAAACGGTCGGAAGTAAGCTTTTTTATTTCCGGACGAATGTGAAAACTATAGAAAGTCATTATTACGTAGAATGTTCTTACTTTATTGATTCCATTTATGAAAAAAATCACATTTTCTAAAAACTCGTGTTTGTTAAGAAATCATGTAAACCTTCTAGAAGCTGTGATTTTAAAAAACGGGCGGAAGTAAGCTTTTCTTATTTCCATACGAATGTGCAAACTATAGAAATTCATTATTACGTAGATTGTTCATACTATTTTGATTCCACTTATGAAAGAAATCACATTTTCTAAAAAGTCGTGTTTTTTAAGAAATCATGTAAACCTTCTAGAAGCTGTGATTTTAAAAAACGGACGAAAGTAAGCTTTTCTTATTTCCGGACGAATGCGGAAACTCTAGAAAGTCGTTATTACGTAGAATGTTCATACTTTGTTGATTCCATTTATGAAAGAAATCACATTTTATAAAAACTCGTGTTTTTTAAGAAATCATGTAAACCTTCTAGAAGCTGTGATTTTAAAAAACGGGCGAAAGAAAGCTTTTTTATTTCCGAACGAATGCGCAAATTATAGAAAGTCGTTATTACGTAGAATGTTCATACTTTGTTGATTCCATTTATGAAAGAAATCACATTTTCTAAAAACTTGTTTTTTTTAGAAATTCGTTATTACGTAGAATGTTCATACTTTTTTGATTCCAGTTATGAAAGAAATCACATTTTCAAAAAACTCGTGTTTTTTAAGAAATCATGTAAACCTTCTAGAAGCTATGATTTTAAAAAACGGGCAGAAGTAAGCTTTTTTATTTCCGGTCGAATGTGCAAACTATAGAAAGTCGTTATTACGTAGAATGTTCATACTTTATTGAGTCCATTTATGAAGTAAATCACATTTTCTAAAAACTCGTGTTTTTTAAGAAATCATGTAAACCTTCTAGAAGTTGTGATTTGAAAAATCGATGGGAAGTAAGCTTTTCTTATTTCCGGAGGCATTCACAAACTATAGAACGTCGTTATGACATAGAATGTGCATACTTTGTCGATTCCATTTATGAAAGAAATCACATTTTCTAAAAAGTCATGTTTTTTAAGAAATCATGTAAACCTTCAAGAAGCTGCGATTTTAAAAAACGGGCGGAAGTAAGCTTTATTATTTCCGGACGAATGCGCAAACTATAAAAAGACGTTATTACGTAGATTGTTCATACTTTGTTGATTCCATTTATGAAAGAAATCACATTTTCTAAAAACTCGTGTTTTTTAAGAACTCATGTAAACCTTCTAGAAGCTGTGATTTTAAAAAACGGGTGGAAGTAAGCTTTTTTATTTCCGGATGAATGCGCAAACTATAGAAAGTCGTTATTACGTAGAATGTTCATACTTTGTTGATTCCATTTATGAAATAAATCACATTTTCTAAACACTCGTGTTTTTTAAGAAATCATGTAAACCTTCTAGAAGCCGTGATTTTAAAAATCGATGGGAAGTAAGCTTTTCTTATTTCCAGACGCATTCACAAACTATAGAACATCGTTATGAGGTAGAATGTGCATACTTTGTTGATTCCATTTATGAAAGAAATCACATTTTCTAAAAAGTCGTGTTTTTTAAGAAATCATGTAAACCTTCTAGAAGCTGTGATTTTAAAAAACGGGTGGAAGTAAGCTTTTCTTATTTCTGGATGAATGCGCAAACTATAGAAAGTCGTTATCACGTAGAATGTTCATACTTTGTTGATTCCCTTTATGAAATAAATCACATTTTCTAAAAAGTCATGTTTTTTAAGAAATCATGTAAACCTTCTAGAAGCTGTGATTTTAAAAAACGGGCGGAAATAAGCTTTTTTATTTCCGGACGAATGCGCAAACTATAGAAAGTCGTTATTACGTAGAATGTTCATACTTTATTGATTCCATTTATGAAATAAATCACATTTTCTAAAAACTCGTGTTTTTCAAGAAATCATTTAAACCTTCTAGAAGCTATGATTTTAAAAAACGATGGGAAGTAAGCTTTTCTTATTTCCGGACGCATTCGCAAACTATAGAAAGTCATTATGACTTAGAATGTGCATACTTTGTCGATTCCATTTATGAAAGAAATAAAATTTTCTAAAAAGTCATGTTTTTTAAGAAATCATGTAAACCTTCTAGAAGCTGTGATTTTAAAAAACGGGCGGAAGTAAGCTTTTTTATTTCCGGACGAATGCGCAAACTATAGAAAGTCGTTATTACGTAGAATGTTCATACTTTGTAGAATCCATTTATGAAATAAATCAAATTTTCTAAAAACTTGTGTTTTTAAAGAAATCATGTAAACCTTGTAGAAGCTAAGATTTTAAAAGTCGATGGGAAGTAAGCTTTTCTTATTTCCGAA
Source organism: Larix kaempferi (assembly GCA_027924585.1). Taxonomy (NCBI): domain Eukaryota; kingdom Viridiplantae; phylum Streptophyta; class Pinopsida; order Pinales; family Pinaceae; genus Larix; species Larix kaempferi. Next base: position 9,234,094 of record BSBM01000226.1, on the reverse strand, counting down.
CGCATTCACAAACTATAGAACGTCGTTATTAGGTAGAATGTGCATACTTTGTTGATTCCATTTATGAAAGAAATCATATTTTCTAAAAACTCGTGTTTTTAAAGAAATCATGTAAACCTTCTAGAAGCTGTGATTTTAAAAATCGATTGGAAGTAAGCTTTTCTTATTTCCGGACGCATTCACAAACTATAGAACGTCGTTATAAGGTAGAATGTGCATACTTTGTTGATTCCATTTATGAAAGAAATCACATTTTCTAAAAGGTCGTGTTTTTTAAGAAATCATGTAAACCTTCTAGAAGCTGTGATTTTAAAAAAATGGCGGAACTAAGCTTTTCTTATTTCCAGACGAATGCGCAAACTATAGAAAGATGTTATTACGTAGAATGTTCATACTTTGTTGATTCCATTTATGAAAGAAATCACATTTTCTAAAAAGTCGTGTTTTTTAAGAAATCATGTAAACCTTCTAGAAGCTGTGATTTTAAAAAACGGGCGAAAGTAAGCTTTTCTTATCTCCGGATGAATGCTCAAACTATAAAAAGTCGTTATTACGTAGAATGTTCATACTTTGTCGATTCCATTTATGAAAGAAATCACATTTTCTAAAAACTCGTGTTTTTTAAGAAATCATGTAAACCTTCTAGAAGCTGTGATTTTAAAAAACGGGCGAAAGTAAGCTTTTTTATTTCCGGACAAATGCGCAAACTATAGAAAGTCGTTATTACGTAGAATGTTCATACTTTGTTGATTCCATTTATGAAATAAATCAAATTTTCTAAAAACTCGTGTTTTTAAAGAAATCATGTAAACCTTCTAGAAGCTGTGATTTTAAAAATCGATGGGAAGTAAGCTTTTCTTATTTCCGGACGCATTCACAAACTATAGAACGTCGTTATGACGTAGAATGTGCATACTTTGTTGATTCCATTTATGAAAGAAATCACATTTTCTTAAAAGTCATGTTTTTTAAGAAATCATGTAAACCTTCTAGAAGCTGTGATTTTAAAAAACGGGCGGAATTAAGCTTTTCTTATTTACGGACGAATGCGCAAACTATAGAAAGTCGTTATTACGTAGAATGTTCATACTTTGTTGATTCGATTTATGAAAGAAATTACATTTTCTAAACACTCATGTTTTTTAAGAAATCATGTCAACCTTCTAGAAGCTGTGATTTTAAAAAACGGGGAGAAGTAAGATTTTTTATTTCCGGACGAATGTGCATACTATAGAAAGTCGTTATTACGTAGAATGTTCATACTTTATTGATTCCATTTATGAAATAAATCACATTTTCTAAAAACTCATGCTTTTAAAGAAATCACGAAACCTTCTAGAAGCTGTGATTTTAAAAAACGATGGCAAGTAAGCTTTTCTTATTTCCGGACGCATTCGCAAACTATAGAAAGTCATTATGACGTAGAATGTGCATACTTTGTCGATTCCATTTATGAAAGAAATCACATTTTTTAAAAAGTCATGTTTTTTAAGAAATCATGTAAACCTTCTAGAAGCTGTGATTTTAAAAAACGGGTGGAAGTAAGATTTTTTTTATTTCCGGACGAATGCACAAACTATAGAAATTCGTTATTACGTAGAATGTTCATACTTTTTTGATTCCATTTATGAAAGAAATCACATTTTCTAGAAACTCGTGTTTCTTAAGAAATCATGTAAACCTTCTAGAAGCTGTCATTTTAAAAAACGGTCGAAAGTAAGCTTTTTTATTTCCGGACGAATGCGCAAACTATAGAAAGTCGTTATTACGTAGAATGTTCATACTTTATTGATTCCATTTATGAAAAAAATTACATTTTCTAAAAACTCGTGTTTGTTAAGAAATCATGTAAACCTTCTAGAAGCTGTGATTTTAAAAAACGTTGGGAAGTAATCTTTTCTTATTTCTGGATGCAATCGCAAAGTATAGAAAGTCGTTATGACATAGAATGTGCATACTTTGTCGATTCCATTTATGAAAGAAATCACATTTTCTAAAAAGTCATGTTTTTTAAGAAATCATGTAAACCTTCTAGAAGCTGTGATTTTAAAAAACGGGCGGAAGTAAGCTTTTTTATTTCCAGACGAATGCACAAATTATAGAAATTCGTTATTACGTAGAATGTTCATACTTTGTTGATTCCATTTATGAAAGAAATCACATTTTCTAAAACCTTGTGTTTTTTAAGAAATCATGTAAACCTTCTAGAAGCTGTGATTTTAAAAAACGTGCGGAAATAAGCTTTTCTTATTTCCGGACGAATGCGCAAACTATAGAAATTCGTTATTACGTAGAATTTTCACACTTTTTTGATTCCATTTATGAAAGAAATCATATTTTCTAAAAAGTCGTGTTTTTTAAGAAATCATGTAAACCTTCTAGAAGCTGTGATTTTAAAAAACGGGCGAAAGTAAGCTTTTCTTATTTCCGGACGAATGCGCAAACTATAGAAAGTCGTTATTACGTAGAATATTCATACTTTGTTGATTCCATTTATGAAAGAAATCACATCTTCTAAAAACTCGTGTTTTTTAAGAAATCATGTAAACCTTCTAGAAGTGGTGATTTTAAAAAACGGGCGGAAGTAAGCTTTTTTATTTCCGGACGAATGCGCAAACTATAGAAAGTCGTTATTACTTAGAATGTTCATACTTTGTTGATTCCATTTATGAAATAAATCAAATTTTCTAAAAACTCATGTTTTTAAAGAAATCATGTAAACCTTCTAGAAGCTGTGATTTTAAAAATCGATGGGAAGTAAGCTTTTCTTATTTCCGGACGCATTCACAAACTATAGAACGTCGTTATGAGGTAGAATGTGCATACTTTGTTGATTCCATTTATGAAAGAAATCACATTTTCTAAAAAGTCATGTTTTTAAGAAATCATGTAAACCTTCTAGAAGCTGTGATTTTAAAAAACGGGCAGAAGTAAGCTTTTCTTATTTCCGGACGAATGCGCAAACTATAGAAATTCGTTATTACGTAGAATGTTCATACTTTTTTGATTCCATTTATGAAAGAAATCACATTTTCTAAAAACTTGTGTTTTGTAAGAAATCATGTAAACCTTCTAGAAGCTGTGATTTTAAAAAACGGGCGGAAGTAAGCTTTTTTATTTCCGGACGAATGCGCAAACTATAGAAAGTCATTATTACGTAGAATGTTCATACTTTATTGATTCCATTTATGAAATAAATCACATTTTCTAAAAACTCGTGCTTTTAAAGAAATCATGTAAACCTTCTAGAAGCTGTGATTTTAAAAAACAATGGCAAGTAAGCTTTTCTTATTTCCGGACGCATTCGCAAACTATAGAAAGTCGTTATGACGTAGAATGTGCATACTTTGTCGATTCCATTAGTGAAAGAAATCACATTTTTTAAAAAGTCATGTTTTTTAAGAAATCATGTAAACCTTCTAGAAGCTGTGATTTTAAAAAACGGGCGGAAGTAAGCTTTTCTTATTTCTGGACGAATGTGCAAACTATAGAAATTCGTTATTACGTAGAATGTTCATAGGCATCCGGCCAATTGATCCATGTTATAAAAAAAAATCATTTTATTTCGTGTAACCTTTTTAGTTCATCATAGATGCGTATGACATATAACACTTCAATAATTCATATAAGAAGATGGTATTCATGTACCGAATCATATATTTCACATCTCATTAATGAAAACATATAACATATACTGTAATCGTAAAATAAAGAAATCACATGATAATCATGACATCATAACCGCATAACATAGTAACATCATAATCATGGTGAAATCATAAAACAGGGTAACATCATATAATGAGGTCCATCGTATCGTAATATAGTTTACTCAGTCGAGCTGAGTTCGACAGAATATATAAGAAAATAAAGTATGGTGTGTCTAATTGATAAATATGCCTAATCAAAATATGGGACATTACATAAAAACTCGTGTTTTTTAAGAAATCATGTAAACCTTCTAGAAGCTGTGATTTTAAAAAACGGGGGAAGTAAGCTTTTCTTATTTCCAAACGCATGCGCAAACTATAGAAAGTCGTTATGACGTAGAATGTGCATACTTTGTTGATTCCTTTTATGAAATAAAACACATTTTCTAAAAACTCGTGTTTTTTAAGAAATCATGTAAACCTTCCAGAAGCCGTGATTTTAAAAAACGGGGGAAGCAAGATTTTCTTATTTCCGGACGCATGCGCAAACTATAGAAAGTCGTTATGACGTAGAATGTGCATACTTTGTAGATTCCATTTATGAAATAAAACACATTTTCTAAAAACTCGTGTTTTTTACGAAATCATGTAAACCTTCTAGAAGCTGTGATTTTAAAAAATGGGCGGAAGTAAGCTTTTTTATTTCCGGACGAATGCGCAAACTATAGAAAGTCATTATTACGTAGAATGTTCATACTTTATTGATTCCATTTACGAAATAAATCACATTTTCTAAACACTCATGTTTTTTAAGAAATCATGTAAACCTTCTAGAAGCTGTGATTTTAAAAAACGGGCAAAAGTAAGATTTTTTTATTTCCGGACGAATGTGCATACTATAGAAAGTCGTTATTACGTAGAATGTTCATAATTTATTTAGTCCATTTATGAAGTAAATCACATTTTCTAAAAACTCGTGTTTTTTAAGAAATCATGTAAACCTTCTAGAAGTTGTGATTTGAAAAATCGACGGGAAGTAAGCTTTTCTTATTTCCGGAGGCATTCACAAACTATAGAACGTCGTTATGACGTAGAATGTGCATACTTTGTCGATTCCATTTATGAAAGAAATCACATTTTCTAAAAAGTCATGTTTTTTAAGAAATCATGTAAACCTTCAAGAAGCTGTGATTTTAAAAAACGGGCGGAAGTAAGCTTTATTATTTCGGGACGAATGCGCAAACTATAGAAAGACGTTATTACGTAGATTGTTCATACTTTGTTGATTCCATTTATGAAAGAAATCACAGTTTCTAAAAACTCGTGTTTTTTAAGAAATCATGTAAACCTTCTAGAAGCTGTGATTTTAAAAAACGGGTGGAAGTAAGCTTTTTTATTTCCGGATGAATGCGCAAACTATAGAAAGTCGTTATTACGTAGAATGTTCATACTTTATTGAATCCATTTAGAAATAAATCACATTTTATAAACACTCGTGTTTTTTAAGAAATCATGTAAACCTTCTAGAAGCTGTGATTTTAAAAAACGATGGCAAGTAAGCTTTTCTTATTTCCGGACGCATTCGCAAACTATAGAAAGTCGTTGTGACATACAATGTGCATAATTTGTTGATTCCATTTATGAAATAAATCACATTTTCTGAAAACTCGTGTTTTTTAAGAAATCATGTAAACCTTCTAGAAGTTGTGATTTTAGAAAACGGGGGGAAGTAAGCTTTTCTTATTTCCGGACGCATGCGCAAACTATAGAAAGTCGTTATGACGTAGAATGTGCATACTTTGTCGATTCCATTTATGAAAGAAATCACATTTTTTAAAAAGTCATGTTTTTTAAGAAATCATGTAAACCTTCTAGAAGCTGTGATTTTAAAAAACGGGTGGAAGTAAGATTTTTTACTTCCGGACGAATGCACAAACTATAGAAATTCGTTATTACGTAAAATGTTCATACTTTTTTGATTCCATTTATGAAAGAAATCACATTTTCTTGAAACTCGTGTTTCTTAAGAAATCATGTAAACCTTCTAGAAGCTGTGATTTTAAAAAACGGTCGGAAGTAAGCTTTTTTATTTCCGGACGAATGCGCAAACTATAGAAAGTCGTTATTACATAGAATGTTCATACTTTATTGATTCCATTTATGAAAAAATTCACATTTTCTAAAAACTCGTGTTTGTTAAGAAATCATGTAAACCTTCTAGAAGCTGTGATTTTAAAAAATGTTGGGAAGTAATCTTTTCTTATTTCTGGACGCAATCGCAAACTATAGAAAGTCGTTATGACATAGAATGTGCATACTTTGTCGATTCCATTTATGAAAGAAATCACATTTTCTAAAAAGTAATGTTTTTTAAGAAATCATGTAAACCTTCTAGAAGCTGTGATTTTAAAAAACGTGCGGAAATAAGCTTTTCTTATTTCCGGACGAATGCGCAAACTATAGAAATTCGTTATTACGTAGAATGTTCATACTTTTTTGATTCCATTTATGAAAGAAATCATATTTTCTAAAAAGTCGTGTTTTTTAAGAAATCATGTAAACCTTCTAGAAGCTGTGATTTTAAAAAACGGGCGAAAGTAAGCTTTTCTTATTTCCGGACGAATGCGCAAACTATAGAAAGTCGTTATTACGTAGAATGTTCATACTTTGTTGATTCCATTTATGAAAGAAATCACATCTTCTAAAACTCGTGTTTTTTAAGAAATCATGTAAACCTTCTAGAAGTGGTGATTTTAAAAAACGGGCGGAAGTAAGCTTTTTTATTTCCGGACGAATGCGCAAACTATAGAAAGTCGTTATTACGTAGAATGTTCATACTTTGTTGATTCCATTTATGAAATAAATGAAATTTTCTAAAAACTCGTGTTTTTAAAGAAATCATGTAAACCTTCTAGAAGCTGTGATTTTAAAAATCGATGGGAAGTAAGCTTTTCTTATTTCCGAACGCATGCGCAAACTATAGAAATTCGTTATTACATAGAATGTTCATACTTTTTTTATTCCATTTATGAAAGAAATCACATTTTCTAAAAACTTGTGTTTTTTAAGAAATCATGTAAACCTTCTAGAAGCTGTGATTTTAAAAAATGGGCGGAAGTAAGCTTTTTTATTTCCGGACGAATGCGCAAACTATAGAAAGTCATTATTACGTAGAATGTTCATACTTTATTGATTCCATTTATTAAATAAATCACATTTTCTAAAAACTCGTGCTTTTAAAGAAATCATGTAAACCTTCTAGAAGCTGTGATTTTAAAAAACGATGGCAAGTAAGCTTTTCTTATTTCCGGACGCATTCGCAAACTATAGAAAGTCGTTATGACGTAGAATGTGCATACTTTTTCGATTCCATTAGTGAAAGAAATCACATTTTTTAAAAAGTCATGTTTTTTAAGAAATCATGTAAACCTTCTAGAAGCTGTGATTTTAAAAAACGGGCGGAAGTAAGCTTTTCTTATTTCTGGACGAATGTGCAAACTATAGGAATTCGTTATTACGTAGAATGTTCATACTTTTTTTATTCCATTTATGAAAGAAATCACATTTTCTAAAAACTCGTGTTTTTTAAGAAATCATGTAAACCTTCTAGAAGCTGTGATTTTAAAAAACGGGCGGAAGTAAGCTTTTCTTATTTCTGGAAGAATGTGCAAACTATAGAAAGTCGTTATTACGTAGAATGTCCATACTTTATTGAGTCCATTTATGAACTAAATCTCATTTTCTAAAAACTCGTGTTTTTTAAGAAATCATGTAAACCTTATAGAAGTTGTGATTTTAAAAATCGATGGGAAGTAAGATTTTCTTATTTCCGGAGGCATTCACAAACTATAGAACGTCGTTATGACGTAGAATGTGCATACTTTGTAGATTCCATTTATGAAATAAAACACATTTTCTAAAAACTTGTGTTTTTTACGAAATCATGTAAACCTTCTAGAAGAAGTGATTTTAAAAAACGGTGGAAGTAAGCTTTTCCTATTTCTGGACGCATACGGAAACTATAGAAATTCGTTATGACGTAGAATATGCATACATGGTTGATTCCATTTATGAAATAAAACACATTTTCTAAAAACTCGTGTTTTTTAACAAATCATGTAAACCTTCTAGAAGCTGTGATTCTAAAAATCGGGGCAAGTAAGCTTTTCTTATTTCCGGATGCATGCGAAAACTATAGAAAGTCTTTATGACGTAGAAGGTGCATACTTTGTAGATTCCATTTATGAAATAAAACACATTTTCTAAAAACTCGTGTTTTTTACGAAATCATGTAAACCTTCTAGAAGCTGTGATTTTAAAGAACGGTGGAAGTAAGCTTTACTTATTTCCTGACGCATGCGCAAACTATAGAAAGTCGTTATGACGTAGAATGTGCATACATGGTTGACTCCATTTATGAAATAAAACACATTTTCTAAAAACTCGTGTTTTTTAAGAAATCATGTAAACCTTCTAGAAGCTGTGATTTTAGAAAACGTGGGAAGTAATCTTTTCTTATTTCCAAACGCGTGCGCAAACTATAGAAAGTCTTTATGACGTAGAATGTGCATACTTTGTTGATTCCATTTATGAAATAAAACATTTTCTAAAAACTCGTGTTTTTTAAGAAATCATGTAAACCTTCTAGAAGCTGTGATTTTAAAAAACGAGGGGAAGTAAGCTTTTCTTATTTCCGGACGCATGCGAAAAATATAGAAATTCGTTATGACGTAGAAGGTGCATACTTTGTTATTTCCATTTATGAAATAAATCACATTTTCTAAAAACTCGTGTTTTTTAAGAAATCATGTAAACCTTCTAGAAGTTGTGATTTTAAAAAACGGGGGGAAGTAAGCTTTTCTTATTTCCGGACCCATGCGTAAATTATAGAAAGTCGTTATTACGTAGAATGTGCATAGTTCGCGCATGCACAAACTACAGAAAGTCGTTATGACATAGAATGTGCATACTTTGTTGATTCCATTTATGAAATAAATCACATTTTCTAAAAACTCATGTTTTTACTTTGTTGATTCCATTTATGAAATAAAACACATTTTCTAAAAACTCATGTTTTTTAACAAATCATGTAAACCTTCTAGAAGCTGTGATTTTAAAAAATGGTGGAAGTAAGCCTTTTTTATTTCCGGACGCATCCGCAAACTATAGAAAGTCATTATGACGTAGAATGTGCATACTTTGTTGATTCTATTTATGAAATAAAACACATTTTCTAAAATCTCGTGTTTTTTAAGAAATCATGTAAACCTTCTAGAAGCTGTGATTTAAAAAAACGTGGGAAGTAAGCTTTTCTTATTTCCAAACGCATGCGCAAACTATAGAAAGTCATTATGACGAAGAATGTGCATACTTTGTAGATTCCATTTATGAAATAAAACACATTTTCTAAAAACTTTTGTTTTTTACGAAATCATGTAAACCTTCTAGAAGTTGTGATTTTAAAAAACGGGGGGAAGTAAGCTTTTCTTATTTCCGAACGAATGCGCAAAGTATAGAAAATTGTTATTACGTACAATGTGCATAGTTTGCGCATGCGCAAACTATCGAAAGTCGTCATAAGATAGAATGTGCATACTTTGTTGATTCCATTTACAAAATAAATCACATTTTCTAAAAACTCATGTTTTTTAAGAAATCATGTAAACCTTCTAGAAGTTGTGATTTAAAACAACGCGGGGAATTAAGCTTTTCTTATTTCCGGACGCATGCGCAAACTATATAAAGTCGTTATTACCTATAATGTGCATAGATTGCGCATGCGCAAACTATAGAAAGTCATTATGACATAGAATGTGCATACTTTGTTGATACCATTTATGAAATAAATCACATTTTCTAAAAACTAGTGTTCTTTAAGAAATCATGTAAACCTTCTAGAAGTTGTATTTTAAAAAACGGGGGGAAGTAATCTTTTCTTATTTCCGGACGCATGCGCAAACTATAGAAAGTCATTATGACGTAGAATATGCATAATTTGTTGATTCCATTTATGAAATAAATCATATTTTCTAAAAAATCGTGTTTTTTAAGAAATCATGTAAACCTTCTAGAATCTGTGAATTTAAAAAAAGTGGGAAGTAAGCTTTTCTTATTTCCGGACAAATGCGCAAACTATAGAAAGTCGTTATTACGTAGAATGTGCATAGTTTGCGCATGCGAAAACTATAGAAAGTCGATGAGACGTAGAATGTGCATACTTTGTTCATTCCATTTATGAAATAAATCACATTTTCTAAAAACTCATGTTTTTTAGGAAATCATGCAAACCTTCTAGAAGTTGTGATTTTAAAAAACGGGGGAAGCAAGCTTTTCTTATTTCCGGACGCATGCGCAAACTATAGAAAGTCGTTATTCCGTAGAATGTGCATAGTTTGCGCATGCGCAGACTACAGAAAGTCGTTATGACATAGAATGTGCATACTTTGTTGATTCCATTTATGAAATAAATCACATTTTCTAAAAACTCATCTTCTTTAGGAAATCATGTAAACCTTCTAGAAGCTGTGAATTTAAAAAAAGGGGTGAAGTAAGGTTTTCTTATTTCCGTACGCATGTCTAAAGAATAGAAAGTCGTTATTATGAAGAATGTGCTGTGTTTGCGCATGCGCAAACTATCGAAAGTCGTTATGACATAGAATGTGCATACTTTGTTGATTCCATTTACGAAATAAATCACATTTTCTAAAACCTCATGTTTTTTAAGAAATCATGTAAACCTTGTAGAAGTTGGGATTTTAAAAAACGGGGGGAAGCAAGCTTTTCTTATTTCTGGACGTATGCGCAAACTATAGAAAGTCGTTATGACATAGAATGTGCATAATTTGTTGCTTCCATTTATGAAATAAATCACATTTTCTAAATAGTCGTGTTTTTTAAGAAATCATGTAAACCTTCTAGAAGTTGTGATTTTAAAAAATGGGGGGAAGTAAGCTTTAAAAAAAAAAGTCGTTATGACATAGAATGTGCATACTTTGTTGATTTCTATTATGAAATAAATCACATTTTAAAAAAACTCGTGTTTTTTAAGAAATCATGTAAACCTTCTAGAAGTTGTGATTTTAAAAAACGGGGGGAAGTAAGCTTTTCTTATTTCCGGACGCATGCACAAACTATAGAAAGTCGTTATGACATAGAATGTGCATAATTTGTTGATTCCATTTATGAAATAAATCACATTTTCTAAAAACTCGTGTTTTTTAAGAAATCATGTAAACCTTCTAGAAGTTGTGATTTTAAAAAACGGGGGGAAGTAAGCTTTTCTTATTTCCGGACGCATGTGCAAACTATAGAAAGTCGTTATTACGTAGAATGTGCATAATTTGCACATGCGCAGACTACAGAAAGTCGTTATGACATAGAATGTGCACACTTTGTTGATTCCATTTAGGAAATAAATCACATTTTTTAAAAACTCGTGTTTTCTAAGAAATCATGTAAACCTTCTAGAAGTTGTGATTTTAAAAAACAGGGGGAAGTAAGCTTTTCGTATTTCCGGACGCATGCGCAAATTATAGAAAGTCGTTATTACATAGAATGTGCATAGTTTGCGCATGCAAAGACCACAGAAAGTCGTTATGACATAGAATGTGCATACCTTGTTGATTCCATTTGCAAAATAAATCACATTTTCTAAAAACTCATGTTCTTTAAGAAATCATGTAAACCTTCTAAAAGCTGTGAATTTAAAAAAAGGGGGGAAGTAACCTTTTCTTACTTCCGGACGCATGCGCAAAGTATTGAAAGTCGTTATTACGTAGAATGTGCATAGTTTGCGCATGCGCAAACTATCGAATGTCGTTATGACATAGAATGTGTATACTTTGTTGATTCCATTTACGAAATAAATCACATTTTCTAAAAACTCGTGTTTTTTAAGAAATCATCTAAACCTTCTAGAAGTTGTGATTTTAAAAAACGGGGGGAAGTAAGCTTTTCTTATTTCCGGAAGCATGCGCAAACTATAGAAAGTCGTTATTACGTAGAATGTGCATAGTTTGCGCATGCGGAAACTACAGAAAGTCATTATGACATAGAATGTGCATACTTTGTTGATTCCATTTATGAAATAAATCACATTTTCAAAAAACTCGTGTCTTCTAAGAAATCATGTAAACCTTCTAGAAGTTGTGATTTTAAAAAAAGGGGGGAAGTAAGCTTTTCTTATTTCCGGACGCATGCGCAAACCATAGAAAGTCGTTATGACGTAGAATGTGCATACTTTGTTGATTCCATTTATGAAATAAATCACATTTTCTAAAAACTCGTGTTTTCTAAGAAATCATGTAAACCTTCTAGAAGTTGTGATTTTAAAAAACGGGGGGAAGTAAGATTTTCTTATTTCCGGACGCATGCGCAAACTATAGAAAGTCCTTATTACATAGAATGTGCATAGTTTGCACATGCGCAGACTACACAAAGTCGTTATGACATAGAATGTGCATAGTTTGTTGATTGCATTTATGAAATAAATCACATTTTCTAAAAACTCGTGTTTTTTAAGAAATCATGTAAACCTTCTAGAAGTTGTGATTTTAAAAAACCGCGGGAAGTAAGCTTTTCTTATTTCCGGACGCATGCGCAAAGTATAGGAAGTCGTTATTACATAGAATGTGCATAGTTTCCGCATGTGCAAACTATCGAAAGTCGTTATGACATAGAATGTGCATACTTTGTTGATTCCATTTACGAAATAAATCACATTTTCTAAAAACTCGTGTTTTTTAAGAAATCATGTAAACCTTCTAGAAGTTGTGATTTTAAAAAACGGGGGGAAGTAAGCTTTTCTTATTTCCGAACGCATGCGCAAACTATAGAAAGTCGTTATTACGTAGAATGTGCATAGTTTGCGCATGCGCAAACTACAAAAAGTCGTTATGACATAGAATGTGCATACTTTGTTGATTCCATTTACGAAATAAATCACATTTTCTAAAAACTCGTGTTTTTTAAGAAATCATGTAAACCTTCTAGAAGTTGGGATTTTAAAAAACGGGGGGAAGCAAGATTTTCTTATTTCCGGACGTATGCGCAAACTATAGAAATTCGTTATTACATAGAATGTGCATAGATTGCGCATGCGCAAACTACAGAAAGTCATTATGACATAGAATGTGCATACTTTGTTGATTCCATTTATGAAATAAATCACATTTTTTAAAAACTTTTGTTTTTTAAGAAATCATGTAAACCTTCTAGAAGCTGTGAATGTAAAAAAAGGGGGGAAGTAAGCTTTTCTTATTTCCAGACGCATGCGCAAAGTATAGAAAGTCGTTATTACGTAGAATGTGCATAGTTTGCGCATGCGCAAACTATCGAAAGTCGTTATGACATAGAATGTGCATACTTTGTTGATTCCATTTACGAAATAAATCACATTTTCTAAAAACTCGTGTTTTTTAAGAAATCATCTAAACCTTCTAGAAGTTGTGATTTTAAAAAACGGGGGGAAGTAAGCTTTTCTTATTTCCGGAAGCATGCGCAAACTATAGAAAGTCGTTATTACGTAGAATGTGGATAGTTTGCGCATGCGCAAACTACAGAAAGTCGTTATGACATAGAATGTGCATACTTTGTTGATTGCATTTATGAAATAAATCACATTTTAAAAAAACTCGTGTTTTTTAAGAAATCATGTAAACCTTCTAGAAGTTGTGATTTTAAAAAATGGGGGGAAGTAAGCTTTTCTTATTTCCAGACGCATGCACAAACTATAGAAAGTCGTTATGACATAGAATGTGCATAATTTATTGATTCTATTTATGAAATAAATCACATTTTCTAAAAACTCGTGTTTTTTAAGAAACCATGTAAACCTTCTAGAAGTTGTGATTTTAAAAAACGGGGGGAAGTAAGCTTTTCTTATTTCCGGACGCATGGGCAAACCATAGAAAGTCGTTATGACGTAGAATGTGCATACTTTGTTGATTCCATTTATGAAATAAATCACATTTTCTAAAAACTCGTGTTTTCTAAGAAATCATGTAAACCTTCTAGAAGTTGTGATTTTAAAAAATGGGGGGAAGTAAGCTTTTCTTATTTCCGGACGCATGCGCAAACTATAGAAAGTCGTTATTACATAGAATGTGCATAGTTTGCACATGCGCAGACTACAGAAAGTCGTTATGACATAGAATGTGCATAGTTTGTTGATTCCATTTATGAAATAAATCACATTTTCTAAAAACTCGTGTTTTTTAAGAAATCATGTAAACCTTCTAGAAGTTGTGATTTTAAAAAATGGCGGGAAGTAAGCTTTTCTTATTTCTGGACGCATGCGCAAAGTATAGAAAGTCGTTATTACATAGAATGTGCATAGTTTCCGCATGCGCAATCTATCGAAAGTCGTTATGACATAGAATGTGCATACTTTGTTGATTCCATTTACGAAATAAATCACATTTTCTAAAAACTCGTGTTTTTTAAGAAATCATGTAAACCTTCTAGAAGTTGTGATTTTAAAAAACGGGGGGAAGTAAGCTTTTCTTATTTCCGGACGCATGCGCAAATTATAGAAAGTCGTTATTACATACAATGTGCATAGTTTGCGCATGCGCAGACCACAGAAAGTCGTTATGACATAGAATGTGCATACTTTGTTGATTCCATTTACGAAATAAATCACATTTTCAAAAAACTCGTGTTTTTTAAGAAATCATGTCAACCTTCTAGAAATTGTGATTTTAAAAAAAGGGGGGAAGTAAGCTTTTCTTATTTCTGGACGCATGGGAAACCATAGAAAGTCGTTATCACGTAGAATGTGCATACTTTGTTGATTCCATTTATGAAATAAATCACATTTTCTAAAAACTCGTGTTTTCTAAGAAATCATGTAAACCTTCTAGAAGTTGTGAATTTAAAAAACGGGGGGAAGTAAGCTTTTCTTATTTCTGGACGCATGCGCAAACTATAGAAAGTCGTTATTACATAGAATGTGCATAGTTTGCACATGCGCAGACTACAGAAAGTCGTTATGAAATAGAATGTGCATAGTTTGTTGATTCCATTTATGAAATAAATCACATTTTCTAAAAACTCGTGTTTTTTAAGAAATCATGTAAACCTTCTAGAAGTTGTGATTTTAAAAAATGGGGGGAAGTAAGCTTTTCTTATTTCCGGACGCATGCGCAAATTATAGAAAGTCGTTATTACATAGAATGTGCATAGTTTGCGCATGCGCAGACCACAGAAAGTCGTTATGACATAGAATGTGCATACTTTGTTGATTCCATTTACGAAATAAATCACATTTTCAAAAAACTCGTGTTTTTTAAGAAATCATGTAAACCTTCTAGAAGTTGTGATTTTAAAAAAAAGGGGGGAAGTAAGCTTTTCTTATTTCCGGACGCATGGGAAAACCATAGAAAGTCGTTATGACGTAGAATGTGCATACTTTGTTGATTCCATTTATGAAATAAATCACATTTTCTAAAAACTCGTGTTTTCTAACAAATCATGTAAACCTTCTAGAAGTTGTGATTTTAAAAAACGGGGGGAAGTAAGCTTTTCTTTTTTCCGGACGCATGCGCAAACTATAGAAAGTCGTTATTACATAGAATGTGCATAGTTTGCACATGCGCAGACTACAGAAAGTCGTTATGACATAGAATGTGCATAGTTTGTTGATTCCATTTATGAAATAAATCACATTTTCTAAAAACTCGTGTTTTTTAAGAAATCATGTAAACCTTCTAGAAGTTGTGATTTTAAAAAATGGCGGGAAGTAAGCTTTTCTTATTTCCGGACGCATGCGCAAAGTATAGAAAGTCGTTATTACATAGAATGTGCATAGTTTCCACATGCGCAATCTATCGAAAGTCGTTATGACATAGAATGTGCATACTTTGTTGATTCCATTTACGAAATAAATCACATTTTCTAAAAACTCGTGTTTTTTAAGAAATCATGTAAACCTTCCAGAAGTTGTGATTTTAAAAAACGGGGGGAAGTAATCTTTTCTTATTTCTGGATTCATGCGCAAACTATAGAAAGTCGTTATCACATAGAATGTCCATAGTTTACGCATGCGCAAACTACAGAAAGTCGTTATGACATATAATGTGCATACTTTGCTGATTCCATTTATGAAATAAATCACATTTTCTAAAAACTCGTGTTTTTTAATAAATCATGTAAACCTTCTAGAAGCTGGGATTTTAAAAAACGGGGGAAGTAAGCTTTCTTATTTCCAGAAGCATGCGCAAACTATAGAAAGTCCTTATGACGTAGAATGTGCATACTTTGTTGATTCCATTTATGAAATAAATCACATTTTCTAAAAATTTGTTTTTTTTAAGAAATCATGTAAACATTTTAGAAGCTGTGATTTTAAAAAACGGTGGAAGTAAGGTTTTCTTATTTTCGGACACATGCGCAAACTAAAGAAAGTCGTGATGACGTAGAATGTGCATACTTTGTTGATTCCATTTATGAAATAAATCACATTTTCTAAAAACTCGTGTTTTTTAAAAAATCATGTAAACCTTCTAGAATCTGTGAATTTTAAAAAAACGGGAAGTAAGCTTTTCTTATTTTCGAACGCATGCGCAAACTATAGAAAGTCGTTATTACGTAGAATGTGCATAGTTTGCGCATGCACAAACTATAGAAAGTCGATGAGACGTAGAATGTGCATACTTTGTTCATTCCATTTATGAAATAAATCACATTTTCTAAAAACTCATGTTTTTTAAGAAATCATGTAAACCTTCTAGAAGTTGTGATTTTAAAAAACGGGGGGAAGTAAGCTTTTCTTATTTCCGGACGCATGCGCAAACTATAGAAAGTCGTTATGACGTAGAATGTGCATAGTTTGTTGATTCCATTTATGAAATAAATCACATTTTCTAAAAACTCGTTTTTTCTAAGAAATCATGTAAACCTTCTAGAAGTTGTGATTTTAAAAAACGGGGGGAAGTAAGCTTTTCTTATTTACGGACGCATGCGCAAACTATAGAAAGTCGTTATGATGTAGAATGTGCATACTTTTTTGATTCCATTTATGAAATAAATTACATTTTCTTAAAACTCGTGTTTTTTAAGAAATCATGTAAACCTTCTAGAAGTTGTGTTTTAAAAAAACGGGGGAAGCAAGCTTTTCTTATTTCCGGAAGCATGCGCAAACTATAGAAAGTCTTTATTACGTAGAATGTGCATAGTTTGCGCATGTGCAGACTACAGATAGTCGTTATGACATAGAATGTGCATACTTTGTTGATTCCATTTATGAAATAAATCACATTTTCTAAAAACTAATGTTCTTTAAGAAATCATTTAAACCTTCTAGAAGCTGTTAATTTAAAAAAAGGGGGGAAGTAAGCTTTTCTTATTTCTCGATGCATGCACAAAGTATAGAAAGTCGTTATTACATAGAATGTGCATAGTTTGCGCATGCGCAAACTATCGAAAGTCGTTATGACATAGAATGTGCATACTTTGTGGATTCCATTTACGAAATAAATCACATTTTCGTGTCTTTTAAGAAATCATGTAAACCTTCTACAAGTTGTGATTTTAAAAAACGGGGGGAAGTAAGATTTTCTTATTTCCGGATGCATGCGCAAACTATAGAAAGGCGTTATTACGTAGAATGTGCATAGTTTGCGCATGCACAAACTAGAAAATGTCGTTATGACATAGAATGTGCATACTTTGTTGATTCCATTTACGAAATAAATCACATTTTCTAAAAACTCATGTTTTTTAAGAAATCGTGTAAACATTCTAGAAGTTGTGATTTTAAAAAACGGGGGGAAGTAAGCTTTTCTTATTTCCGAACGCATGCGCAAACTATAGAAAGTCGTTATTACGTAGAATGTGCATAGTTTGCGCAAACTATCGAAAGTCGTTATGACATATAATGTGCATACTTTGTTGATTCCATTTACGAAATAAATCACATTTTCTAAAACCTCGTGTTTTTTAAGAAATCATGTAAACCTTCTAGAAGTTGTGATTTTAAAAAACGGGGGGAAGCAAGCTTTTCTTATTTCCAGACGTATGCGCAAACTATAGAAAGTCGTTATTACGTAGAATGTGCGTAGATTGCGCATGCGCAAACTACAGAAAGTCGTTATGACATAGAATGTGCATACTTTGTTGATTCCATTTATGAAATAAATCACATTTTTTAAAAACTCGTGTTTTTTAAGAAATCATGTAAACCTTCTAGAAGCTGTGAATGTAAAAAAAGGGGGGAAGTAAGCTTCTCTTATTTCCGGACGCATGCGCAAAGTATAGAAAGTCGTTATTACATAGAATGTGCATAGTTTGCGCATGCGCAAACTATCGAAAGTCGTTATGACATAGAATGTGCATACTTTGTTGATTCCATTTACGAAATAAATCACATTTTCTAAAAACTCGTGTTTTTTAAGAAATCATCTAAACCTTCTAGAAGTTATGATTTTAAAAAACGGGGGGAAGTAAGATTTTCTTATTTCCGGAAGCATGCGCAAACTATAGAAAGTCGTTATTACGTAGAATGTGCATAGTTTGCGCATGCACAAACTACAGAAAGTCGTTATGACATAGAATGTGCATACTTTGTTGATTGCATTTATGAAATAAATCACATTTTAAAAAAACTCGTGTTTTTTAAGAAATCATGTAAACCTTCTAGAAGTTGTGATTTTAAAAAACGGGGGGAAGTAAGCTTTTCTTATTTCCGGACGCATGCACAAACTATAGAAAGTCCTTATTACGTAGAATGTGCATACTTTGTTGATTGCATTTATGAAATAAATCACATTTTAAAAAAACTCGTGTTTTTTAAGAAATCATGTAAACCTTCTAGAAGTTGTGATTTTAAAAAACGGGGGGAAGTTAGCTTTTCTTATTTCCGGACGCATGCGCAAATTATAGAAACTCGTTATTACGTAGAATGTGCATAGTTTGCGCATGCTCAAACTATCGAAAGTCGTTATGACATAGAATGTGCATACTTTGTTGATTCCATTGACGAAATAAATCACATTTTATAAAAACTCGTGTTTTTTAAGAAATCATGTAAACCTTCTAGAAGTTGTGATTTTAAAAAATGGGGGGAAGTAAGCTTTTCTTATTTCCGGATGCATGCGCAAACTATAGAAAGTCGTTATTACGTAGAATGTTCATAGTTTGGGCATGCACAAACTACAGAAAGTCGTTATTACATAGAATGTGCATACTTTGTTGATTCCATTTATGAAATAAATCACATTTTCTAAAAACTCGTATTTTTTAAGAAATCATGTAAACCTTATAGAGGCTATGAATTTAAAAAAAGGGGGGAAGTAAGCTTTTCTTATTTCCGGACAGATGCGCAAAGTATAGAAAGTCGTTATTACGTACAATGTGCATAGTTTGCGCATGCGCAAAGTATCGAAAGTCGTTATGACATAGAATGTGCATACTTTGTTGATTCCATTTACGAAATAAATCACATTTTCTAAAAGCTCGTGTTTTTTAAGAAATCATGTAAACCTTCTAGAAGCTGTGATTTTAAAAATCAATGGGAAGTAAGCTTTTCTTATTTCCGGATGCATTCACAAACTATAGAACGTCGTTATGAGGTAGAATGTGCATACTTTGTTGATTCCATTTATGAAAGAAATCACATTTTCTAAAAAGTCGCATTTTTTAAGAAATCGTGTAAACCTTCTAGAAGCTGTGATTTTAAAAAACGAGCGGAAGTAAGCTTTTCTTATTTCCGGATGAATGCGCAAACTATAGAAATTCTTTATTACGTAGAATGTTCATACTTTTTTTATTCCATTTATGAAAGAAATCACATTTTCTAAAAACTCGTGTTTTTTAAGAAATCATGTAAACCTTCTAGAAGCTGTGATTTTCAAAACGGGCGGAAGTAAGCTTTTTTATTTCCGAACGAATGTGCAAACTATAGAAAGTCGTTATTACGTAGAATGTTCATACTTTATTGATTCCATTTATGAAATAAATCACATTTTCTAAAAACTCGTGCTTTTAAAGAAATCATGTAAACCTTCTAGAAGCCGTGATTTTAAAAAACGATGGCAAGTAAGCTTCTCTTATTTCCGGACGCATTCGCAAACTATAGAAAGTCGTTATGACGTAGAATGTGCATACTTTGTTGATTCCATTTATGAAAGAAATCACATTTTTTAAAAAGTCATGTTTTTTAAGAAATCATGTAAACCTTCTAGAAGCTGTGATTTTAAAAAACGGGCGGAAGTAAGCTTTTTTATTTCCGGACGAATGCGCAAATTATAGAAAGTCGTTATTACGTAGAATGTTCATACTTTGTTGATTCCATTGATGAAAGAAATCACATTTTCTAAAAACTTGTTTTTTTTAGAAATTCGTTATTACGTAGAATGTTCATACTTTTTTGATTCCAGTTATGAAAGAAATCACATTTTCAAAAAACTTGTCTTTTTTAAGAAATCATGTAAACCTTCTAGAAGCTATGATTTTAAAAAACGGGCGGAAGTAAGCTTTTTTATTTCCGGACGAATGTGCAAACTATAGAAAGTCGTTATTACGTAGAATGTTCATACTTTCTTGATTCCATTTATGAAATAAATCACATTTTCTAAAAACTCGTGCTTTTAAAGAAATCATGTAAACCTTCTAGAAGCTGTGATTTTAAAAAACGGGCGAAAGTAAGCTTTTCTTATTTCCGGACGAATGCGCAAACTATAGAAAGTCATTATTACGTAGAATGTTCATACTTTGTTGATTCCATTTATGAAAGAAATCACATTTTTTAAAAACTCGTGTTTTTTAAGAAATCATGTAAACCTTCTAGAAGCTGTGATTTTAAAAAACGGGCGGAAGTAAGCTTTTTTATTTCCGGAGGAATGCGCAAACTATAGAAAGTCGTTATTACGTAGAATGTTCATACTTTGTTGAATCCATTTATGAAATAAATCAAATTTTCTAAAAACTCGTGTTTTTAAGGAAATCATGTAAACCTTCTAGAAGCTGTGATTTTAAAATTCGATGGGAAGTAAGCTTTTCTTATTTCCGAACGCATTCACAAACTATAGAACGTCGTTATGAGGTAGAATGTCCATACTTTGTGGATTCCATTAATTAAAGAAATCACATTTTCTAAAAAGTCATGTTTTTTAAGAAATCATGTAAACCTTCTAGAAGTTGTGATTTTAAAAAACGGGCGTAAGTAAGCTTTTCTTATTTCGGGACGAATGCGCAAACTATAGAAATTTGTTATTACGTAGAATGTTCATACTTTTTTGATTCCATTTATGAAAGAAATCACATTTTCTAAAAAGTCATGTTTTTTAAGAAATCATGTAAACCTTCTAGAAGTTGTGATTTTAAAAAATGGGCGAAAGTAAACTTTTCTTATTTCCGGACGAATGCGCAAACTATAGAAAGTCGTTATTACGTAGAATGTTCATACTTTGTTGATTCCATTTATGAAAGAAATCACATTTTCTAAAAAGTCATGTTTTTTAAGAAATAATTTAAACCTTCTAGAAGCTGTGATTTTAAAAAACGGGCGGAAGTAAGCTTTTTTATATCCTGACAAATGTGCAAACTATAGAAAGTCGTTATTACGTAGAATGTTCATACTTTGTTGATTCCTTTTATGAAATAAATCAAATTTTCTAAAAACTCGTGTTTTTAAAGAAATCATGTAAACCTTCTAGAAGCTGTGATTTTAAAAATCGATGGGAAGTAAGCCTTTCTTATTTCCGGACGCATTCACAAACTATAGAACGTCGTTATGACGTAGAATGTGCATACTTTGTTGATTCCATTTATGAAAGAAATCACATTTTCTAAGAAGTCTTGTTTTTTAAGAAATCATGTAAACCTTCTAGAAGCTGTGATTTTAAAAAACGGGCAGAAGTAAGCTTTTCTTATTTACGGACGAATGCGCAAACTATAGAAAGTCGTTATTACGTAGAATTTTCATACTTTGTTGATTCCATTTATGAAAGAAATCACATTTTCGAAAAACTTGTTTTTTTTAGAAATTCGTTATTACGTAGAATGTTCATACTTTTTTTATTCCATTTATGAAAGAAATCACATTTTCTAAAAACTCGTGTTTTTTAAGAAATCATGTAGACCTTCTAGAAGCTGTGATTTTAAAAAACGGTCGGAAGTAAGCTTTTTTATTTCCGGAAGAATGCGAAAACTATAGAAAGTCGTTATTACGTAGAATGTTCATACTTTATTGATTCCATTTATGAAAAAAATCACATTTTCTAAAAACTCGTGTTTGTTAAGAAATCATGTAAACCTTCTAGAAGCTGTGAATTTAAAAAACGGGCGGAAGTAAGCTTTTCTTATTTCCATACGAATGTGCAAACTATAGAAATTCATTATTATGTAGATTGTTCATACTATTTTGATTCCACTTATGAAAGAAATCACATTTTCTAAAAAGTCATGTTTTTTAAGAAATCATGTAAACCTTCTAGAAGCTGTGATTTTAAAGAACGGACGAAAGTAAGCTTTTCTTATTTCCGGACGAATGCGGAAACTATAGAAAGTCGTTATTACGTAGAATGTTCATACTTTGTTGATTCCATTTATGAAAGAAATCACATTTTCTAAAAACTCGTGTTTTTTAAGAAATCATGTAAACCTTCTAAAAGCTGTGATTTTAAAAAACGGGCGGAAGAAAGCTTTTTGATTTCCAGACGAATGTGCAAATTATAGAAAGTCGTTATTACGTATAATGTTCATACGTTGTTGATTCCATTTATGAAAGAATCACATTTTCTAAAAACTTGTTTTTTTTAGAAATTCGTTATTACGTAGAATGTTCGTACTTTTTTTATTCCAGTTATGAAAGAAATCACATTTTCTAAAAACTCGTGTTTTTTAAGAAATCATGTAAACCTTCTAGAAGCTATGAATTTAAAAAACGGGTGGAATTAAGCTTTTTTATTTCCGAACGAATGTGCAAACTATAGAAAGTCGTTATTACGTAGAATGTTCATACTTTCTTGATTCCATTTATGAAATAAATCACATTTTCTAAAAACTCGTGCTTTTAAAGAAATCATGTAAACCTTCTAGAAGCTGTGATTTTAAAAAACGATGGCAAGTAAGCTTTTCTTATTTCCGGACGCATTCGCAAACTATAGAAAGTCGTTATGATGTAGAATGTGCATACTTTGATGATTCCATTTATGAAAGAAATCACATTTTCTAAAAAGTCGTGTTTTTTAAGAAATCATGTAAACCTTCTAGAAGTTGTGATTTTAAAAAACGGGCGGAAGTAAGCTTTTCTTATTTCCGGACGAATGCGCAAACTATAGAAATTTGTTATTATGTAGAATGTTCATACTTTTTTGATTCCATTTATGAAAGAAATCACATTTTCTAAAAACTCGTGTTTTTTAAGAACTCATGTAAACCTTCTAGAAGCTGTGATTTTAAAAAACCTGCGGAAGTAAGCTTTTTTATTTCCGGACGAATGCGCAAACTATAGAAAGTCATTATTACGTAGAATGTTCATACTTTATTGATTCCATTTATGAAATAAATCACATTTTTTAAAAACTCGTGCTTTTAAAGAAATCATGTAAACATTCTAGAAGATGTGATTTTAAAAAACGATGGCAAGTAAGCTTTTCTTATTTCCAGACGCATTCGCAAACTATAGAAAGTCGTTATGACGTAGAATGTGCATACTTTGTCGATTCCATTTATGAAAGAAATCACATTTTTTAAAAAGTCATGTTTTTTAAGAAATCATGTAAACCTTCTAGAAGCTGTGATTTTAAAAAACCGGCGGAATTAAGCTTTTTTATTTCCGGACGAATGTGCAAACTATAGAAAGTCGTTATTACGTAGAATGTTCATACTTTCTTGATTCCATTTATGAAATAAATCACATTTTCTAAAAACTCGTGCTTTTAAAGAAATCATGTAAACCTTCTAGAAGCTGTGATTTTAAAAAACGATGGCAAGTAAACTTTTCTTATTTCCAGACGCATTCGCAAACTATAGAAAGTCGTTATGATGTAGAATGTGCATACTTTGTTGATTCCATTTATGAAAGAAACCACATTTTATAAAAAGTCATGTTTTTTAAGAAATCATGTAAAACTTCTAGAAGCTGTGATTTTAAAAAACGGGCGGAAGTAAGCCTTTCTTATTTCCGGACGAATGCGCAAACTGTAGAAATTCGTTATTACGTAGAATGTTCATAATTTTTTGCTTCCATTTATGAAAGAAATCACATTTTCTAAAAAGTCGTGTTTTTTAAGAAATCATGTAAACCTTCTAGAAGCTGTGATTTTAAAAAACGGGCGAAAGTAAGCTTTTCTTATTTCCGGACGAATGCGCAAACTATAGAAAGTCGTTATTACATAGACTGTTCATACTTTGTTGATTCCATTTATGAAAAAAATCACATTTTCTAAAAATTCATGTTTTTTAAGAAATCATGTAAACCTTCTAGAAGTTGTGATTTTAAAAAACGGGCGGAAGTAGGCTTTTCTTATTTCCGGATGAATGCGCAAACTATAGAAATTCGTTCTTACGTAGAACTTTCATACTTTTTTGATTCCATTTATGAAAGAAATCACATTTTCTAAAAACTCGTGTTTTTTAAGAAATCATGTAAACCTTCGAGAAGCTGTGATTTTAAAAAACGGGCGAAAGTAAACTTTTCTTATTTCCGGACAAATGCGCAAACTATAGAAAGTTGTTATTACGTAGAATGTTCATACTTTGTTGATTCCATTTATGAAAGAAATCACATTTTCTAAAAACTCGTGTTTTTTAAGAAATCATGTAAACCTTCGAGAAGCTGTGATTTTAAAAAACGGGCGGAAGTAATCTTTTTTATTTCTGAACGAATGTGCAAACTATAGAAAGTCGTTATTACGTAGAATGTTCATACTTTATTGAGTCCATTTATGAAGTACATCACATTTTCTAAAAACTCGTGTTTTTTAAGAAATCATGTAAACCTTCTACAAGTTGTGATTTGAAAAATCGATGGGAAGTAAGATTTTCTTATTTCCGGAGGCATTCACAAACTATAGAACGTCGTTAT
Source organism: Larix kaempferi (assembly GCA_027924585.1). Taxonomy (NCBI): domain Eukaryota; kingdom Viridiplantae; phylum Streptophyta; class Pinopsida; order Pinales; family Pinaceae; genus Larix; species Larix kaempferi. Next base: position 9,209,416 of record BSBM01000226.1, on the reverse strand, counting down.
GACGTAGAATGTGCATACTTTGTCGATTCCATTTATGAAAGAAATCACATTTTCTAAAAAGTCATGTTTTTTAAGAAATCATGTAAACCTTGTAGAAGCTGTGATTTAAAAAAACGGGCGGAAGTAAGCTTTATTATTTCTGGACGAATGCGCAAACTATAGAAAGATGTTATTACGTAGATTGTTCATACTTTGTTGATTCCATTTATGAAAGAAATCACATTTTCTAAAAACTCGTGTTTTTTAAGAAATCATGTAAACCTTCTAGAAGCTGTGATTTTAAAAAACCGGCGGAAGTAAGCTTTTTTATTTCCGGACGAATGCGCAAACTATAGAAAGTCATTATTACGTAGAATGTTCATACTTTATTGATTCCATTTATGAAATAAATCACATTTTTTAAAAACTCGTGCTTTTAAAGAAATCATGTAAACATTCTAGAAGATGTGATTTTAAAAAACGATGGCAAGTAAGCTTTTCTTATTTCCAGACGCATTCGCAAACTATAGAAAGTCGTTATGACGTAGAATGTGCATACTTTGTCGATTCCATTTATGAAAGAAATCACATTTTTAAAAAAATTCATGTTTTTTAAGAAATCATGTAAACCTTCTAGAAGCTGTGATTTTAAAAAACCGGCGGAATTAAGCTTTTTTATTTCCGGACGAATGTGCAAACTATAGAAAGTCGTTATTACGTAGAATGTTCATACTTTATTGATTCCATTTATGAAATAAATCACATTTTCTAAAAACTCGTGCTTTTAAAGAAATCATGTAAACCTTCTAGAAGCTGTGATTTTAAAAAACGATGGCAAGTAAGCTTTTCTTATTTCCAGACGCATTCGCAAACTATAGAAAGTCGTTATGATGTAGAATGTGCATACTTTGTTGATTCCATTTATGAAAGAAACCACATTTTATAAAAAGTCATGTTTTTTAAGAAATCATGTAAAACTTCTAGAAGCTGTGATTTTAAACAACGGGCGGAAGTAAGCCTTTCTTATTTCCGGACGAATGCGCAAACTGTAGAAATTCGTTATTACGTAGAATGTTCATAATTTTTTGATTCCATTTATGAAAGAAATCACATTTTCTAAAAAGTCGTGTTTTTTAAGAAATCATGTAAACCTTCTAGAAGCTGTGATTTTAAAAAACGGGCGAAAGTAAGCTTTTCTTATTTCCGGACAAATGCGCAAACTATAGAAAGTCGTTATTACGTAGACTGTTCATACTTTGTTGATTCCATTTATGAAAAAAATCACATTTTCTAAAAAGTCATGTTTTTTAAGAAATCATGTAAACCTTCTAGAAGTTGTGATTTTAAAAAACGGGCGGAAGTAAGCTTTTCTTATTTCCGGATGAATGCGCAAACTATAGAAATTCGTTCTTACGTAGAATTTTCATACTTTTTTGATTCCATTTATGAAAGAAATCACATTTTCTAAAAACTCGTGTTTTTTAAGAAATCATGTAAACCTTCGAGAAGCTGTGATTTTAAAAAACGGGCGAAAGTAAACTTTTCTTATTTCCGGACAAATGCGCAAACTATAGAAAGTTGTTATTACGTAGAATTTTCATACTTTGTTGATTCCATTTATGAAAGAAATCACATTTTCTAAAAACTCGTGTTTTTTAAGAAATCATGTAAACCTTCGAGAAGCTGTGATTTTAAAAAACGGGCGGAAGTAGTCTTTTTTATTTCTGAACGAATGTGCAAACTATAGAAAGTCGTTATTACGTAGAATGTTCATACTTTATTGAGTCCATTTATGAAGTAAATCACATTTTCTAAAAACTCGTGTTTTTTAAGAAATCATGTAAACCTTCTACAAGTTGTGATTTGAAAAATCGATGGGAAGTAAGATTTTCTTATTTCCGGAGGCATTCACAAACTATAGAACGTCGTTATGACGTAGAATGTGCATACTTTTTCGATTCCATTTATGAAAGAAATCACATTTTCTAAAAAGTCATGTTTTTTAAGAAATCATGTAAACCTTCTAGAAGCTGTGATTTTAAAAAACGGGCGGAAGTAAGCTTTATTATTTCCGGACGAATGCGCAAACTATAGAAAGATGTTATTACGTAGATTGTTCATACTTTGTTGATTCCATTTATGAACGAAATCACATTTTCTAAAAACTCGTGTTTTTTAAGAAATCATGTAAACCTTCTAGAAGCTGTGATTTTAAAAAATGGGTTGAAGTAAGCTTTTTTATTTCCGGATGAATGCGCAAACTATAGAAAGTCGTTATTAAGTAGAATGTTCATACTTTGTTGATTCCATTTATGAAATAAATCACATTTTCTAAACACTCGTGTTTTTTAAGAAATCATGTAAACCTTCTAGAAGCCGTGATTTTAAAAATCGATGGGAAGTAAGCTTTTCTTATTTCTGGACGCATTCACAAACTATAGAACATTGTTATGAGGTAGAATGTGCATACTTTGGTTATTCCATTTATGAAAGAAACCACATTTTCTAAAAAGTCATGTTTTTTAAGAAATCATGTAAACGTTCTAGAAGTTGTGATTTTAAAAAACGGGTGGAAGTAAGCTTTTCTTATTTCCGGACGAATGTGCAAACTATAGAAAGTCGTTATCACGTAGAATGTTCATACTTTGTTGATTCCCTTTATGAAATAAATCACATTTTCTAAAAAGTCATGTTTTTTAAGAAATCATGTAAACCTTCTAGAAGCTGTGATTTTAAAAAACGGGCGGAAGTAAGCTTTTTTATTTCCGGACGAATGCGCAAACTATAGAAAGTCGTTATTACGTAGAATGTTCATACTTTATTGATTCCATTTAAGAAATAAATCACATTTTCTAAAAACTCGTGTTTTTTAAGAAATCATTTAAATCTTCTAGAAGCTATGATTTTAAAAAACGATGGGAAGTAAGCTTTTCTTATTTCCGGACGCATTCGCAAACTATAGAAAGTCGTTATGACTTAGAATGTGCATACTTTGTCGATTCCATTTATGAAAGAAATCACATTTTCTAAAAAGTCATGTTTTTTAAGAAATCATGTAAACCTTCTAGAAGCTGTGATTTTAAAAAACGGGCGGAAGTAAGCTTTTTTATTTCCGGACGAATGCGCAAACTATAGAAAGTCGTTATTACGTAGAATGTTCATACTTTTTTGAATCCATTTATGAAATAAATTAAATTTTCTAAAAACTTGTGTATTTAAAGAAGCTGTGATTTTAAAAGTCGATGGGAAGTAAGCTTTTCTTATTTCCGAACGCATTCACAAACTATATAACGTCGTTATGAGGTAGAATGTGCATACTTTGTTGATTCCATTTGTGAAAGAAATCATATTTTCTAAAAACTCGTGTTTTTAAAGAAATCATGTAAACCTTCTAGAAGCTGTGATTTTAAAAATCGATTGGAAGCAAGCTTTTCTTATTTCCGGACGCATTCACAAACTATAGAACGTCGTTATAAGGTAGAATGTGCATACTTTGTTGATTCCATTTATGAAAGAAATCACATTTTCTAAAAAGTCATGTTTTTTAAGAAATCATGTAAACCTTCTAGAAGCTGTGATTTTAAAAAAATGGCGGAACTAAGCTTTTCTTATTTCCAGACGAATGCGCAAAATATAGAAAGATGTTATTACGTAGAATGTTCATACTTTGTTGATTCCATTTATGAAAGAAATCACATTTTCTAAAAAGTCGTGTTTTTTAAGAAATCATGTAAACCTTCTAGAAGCTGTGATTTTAAAAAACGGGCGAAAGTAAGATTTTCTTATTTCCGGATGAATGCGCAAACTATAGAAAGTCGTTATTACGTAGAATGTTCATACTTTGTTGATTCCATTTATGAAAGAAATCGCATTTTCTAAAAACTCGTGTTTTTTAAGAAATCATGTAAACCTTCTAGAAGCTGTGATTTTAAAAAACGGGCGAAAGTAAGCTTTTTTATGTCCAGACAAATGCGCAAACTATAGAAAGTCGTTATTACGTAGAATGTTCATACTTTGTTGATTCCATTTATGAAATAAATCAAATTTTCTAAAAACTCGTGTTTTTAAAGAAATCATGTAAACATTCTAGAAGCTGTGATTTTAAAAATCGATGGGAAGTAAGCTTTTCTTATTTCCGGACGCATTCACAAACTATAGAACGTCGCTATGACGTAGAATGTGCATACTTTGTTGATTCCATTTATGAAAGAAATCACATTTTCTTAAAAGTCATGTTTTTTAAGAAATCATGTAAACCTTCTAGAAGATGTGATTTTAAAAAACGGGCGGAAGTAAGCTTTTCTTATTTACGGACGAATGCGCAAACTATAGACAGTCGTTATTACGTAGAATGTTCATACTTTGTTGATTCGATTTATGAAAGAAATTACATTTTCTAAACAGTCATGTTTTTTAAGAAATCATGTAAACCTTCTAGAAGCTCTGATTTTAAAAAACGGGCAGAAGTAAGATTTTTTATTTCCGGACGAATGTGCATACTATAGAAAGTCGTTATTACGTAGAATGTTAATACTTTATATATTCCATTTATGAAATAAATCACATTTTCTAAAAACTCGTGCTTTTAAAGAAATCACGTAAACCTTCTAGAAGCTGTGATTTTAAAAAACGATGGCAAGTAAGCTTTTCTTATTTCCGGATGCATTTGCAAACTATAGAAAGTCATTATGACGTAGAATGTGCATACTTTGTCGATTCCATTTATGAAAGAAATCACATTTTTTAAAAAGTCATGTTTTTTAAGAAATCATGTAAACCTTCTAGAAGCTGTGATTTTAAAAAACGGGTGGAAGTAAGATTTTTTATTTCCGGACGAATGCACAAACTCTAGAAATTCGTTATTACGTAGAATGTTCATACTTTTTTGATTCCATTTATGAAAGAAATCACATTTTCTAGAAACTCGTGTTTCTTAAGAAATCATGCAAACCTTCTAGCAGCTGTCATTTTAAAAAACGGTCGGAAGTAAGCTTTTTTATTTCCGGACGAATGTGCAAACTATAGAAAGTCGTTATTACGTAGAATGTTCATACTTTATTGATTCCATTTATGGAAAATTCACATTTTCTAAAAACTCGTGTTTGTTAAGAAATCATGTAAACCTTCTAGAAGCTGTGATTTTAAAAAACGTTGGGAAGTAATCTTTTCTTATTTCTGGACGCAATCGCAAAGTATAGAAAGTCGTTATGACATAGAATGTGCATACTTTGTCGATTCCATATATGAAAGAAATCACATTTTCTAAAAAGTCATGTTTTTTAAGAAATCATGTAAACCTTCTAGAAGCTGTGATTTTAAAAAACGGGCGGAAGTAAGATTTTTTATTTCCGGACGAATGCACAAACTGTAGAAACTCGTTATTACGTAGAATGTTCATACTTTGTTGATTCCATTTATGAAAGAAATCACATTTTCTAAAAACTTGTGTTTTTTAAGAAATCATGTAAACCTTCTAGAAGCTTTGATTTTAAAAAACGTGCGGAAATAAGCTTTTCTTATTTCCGGACGAATGCGCAAACTATATAAATTCGTTATTACGTAGAATGTTCACACTTTTTTGATTCCATTTATGAAAGAAATCATATTTTCTAAAAAGTCGTGTTTTTTAAGAAATCATGTAAACCTTCTAGAAGCTGTGATTTTAAAAAACGGGTGAAAGTAAGCTTTTCTTATTTCCGGACGAATGCGCAAACTATAGAAAGTCGTTATTACGTAGAATTTTCATACTTTGTTGATTCCATTTATGAAAGAAATCACATCTTCTAAAAACTCGTGTTTTTTAAGAAATCATGTAAACCTTCTAGAAGTGGTGATTTTAAAAAACTGACGGAAGTAAGCTTTTTTATTTCCGGACGAATGCACAAACTATAGAAAGTCGTTATTACTTAGAATGTTCATACTTTGTTGATTCCATTTATGAAATAAATCAAATTTTCTAAAAACTCGTGTTTTTAAAGAAATCATGTAAACCTTCTAGAAGCTGTGATTTTAAAAATCGATGGGAAGTAAGCTTTTCTTATTTCCGGACGCATTCACAAACTATAGAACGTCGTTATGAGGTAGAATGTGCATACTTTGTTGATTCCATTTATGAAAGAAATCACATTTTCTAAAAAGTCATGTTTTTAAGAAATCATGTAAACCTTGTAGAAGCTGTGATTTTAAAAAACGGGCAGAAGTAAGCTTTTCTTATTTCCGGACGAATGCGCAAACTATAGAAATTCGTTATTACGTAGAATGTTCATACTTTTTTTATTCCATTTATGAAAGAAATAACATTTTCTTAAAACTTGTGTTTTTTAAGAAATCATGTAAACCTTCTAGCAGCTGTGATTTTAAAAAACGGGCGGAAGTAAGCTTTTTTATTTCCGGACGAATGCGCAAACTATAGAAAGTCATTATTACGTAGAATGTTCATACTTTATTGATTCCATTTATGAAATAAATCACATTTTCTAAACACTCCTGCTTTTAAAGAAATCATGTAAACCTTCTAGAAGCTGTGATTTTAAAAAACGATGGCAAGTAAGCTTTTCTTATTTTTGGACGCATTCGCAAACTATAGAAAGTCGTTATGACGTAGAATGTGCATACTTTGTCGATTCCATTAGTGAAAGAAATCACATTTTTTAAAAAGTCATGTTTTTTAAGAAATCATGTAAACCTTCTAGAAGCTGTGATTTTAAAAAACGGGCGGAAGTAAGCTTTTCTTATTTCTGGACGAATGTGCAAACTATAGAAATTCGTTATTACGTAGAATGTTCATACTTTTTTTATTCCATTTATGAAAGAAATCACATTTTCTAAAAACTCGTGTTTTTTACGAAATCATGTAAACCTTCTAGAAGCTGTGATTTTAAAGAACGGGCGGAAGTAAGCTTTTCTTATTTCTGGACGAATGTGCAAACTATAGAAAGTCGTTATTACGTAGAATGTCCATACTTTATTGAGTCCATTTATGAAGTAAATCACATTTTCTAAAAACTCGTGTTTTTTAAGAAATCATGTAAACCTTCTAGAAGTTGTGATTTTAAAAATCGATGGGAAGTAAGCTTTTCTTATTTCCGGAGGCGTTCACAAACTATAGAACGTCGTTATGACATAGAATGTGCATACTTTGTAGATTCCATTTATGAAATAAAACACATTTTCTAAAAACTTGTGTTTTTTACGAAATCATGTAAAGCTTCTAGAAGCTGTGATTTTAAAAAACGGTGGAAGTAAGCTTTTCTTATTTCCGGACGCATACGGAAACTATAGAAAGTCATTATGACGTAGAATATGCATACATGGTTGATTCCATTTATGAAATAAAACACATTTTCTAAAAACTCGTGTTTTTTAAGAAATCATGTAAACCTTCTAGAAGCTGTGATTTTAAAAAACGGGGCAAGTAAGCTTTTCTTATTTCCGTACGCATGCGCAAACTATAGAAAGTCTTTATGACGTAGGAGGTGCATACTTTGTAGATTCCATTTATGAAATAAAACATATTTTCTAAAAACTCGTGTTTTTTACGAAATCATGTAAACCTTCTAGAAGCTGTGATTTTAAAAAACGGTGGAAGTAAGCTTTTCTTATTTCCTGACGCATGCGCAAACTATAGAAAGTCGTTATGACGTAGAATGTGCATACATGGTTGACTCCATTTATGAAATAAAACACATTTTCTAAAATGTAGTGCTCTGGTTTTTACAGCAGAGCACTAAGTAAATTCCTAAGTTAATTTCCTATGTATTAATTCATTTAGGTATGTGTGAGTAACTGACATATCAATATTTCTATGCTTTTAAATTTCTATGCTTTTAAATGATGTTTAGCATATCGATAATCATACATTCGTATTTAAAAGAATAACTAACATATCAATATTTCCCTTCAACTATTTGTGGTTTCCGCATAAGAATATGTTCACAGTGAAAAAAATCAGTAAGAAGGTTTCAAAGTACATTTCCACATAATAATTAAACAAAATAATTAATCAAGGAAATTACCTGATGCTGATGCTAACCATAGGTTGTAGCAGGTTGTATATCCTCTTAGTCAGCCAAAATTAAGTTTCCACCCTACCGACCAGCTATTATCTTGCTGGCCCTTGGAAATCAAAGGATTTCCAAGCCCCCGAGCCCACAATCTGATAATCCCGAGAGCAGTCTTCACTTAAGTTCTCCAAACTTTTCTGTTCTCAAACCTCCTTTCTGTTCCCAAAACCTTTCCCTCCACTTCAAGCTATCCCCCCTACCTTCAACTCTCTTCCCCTCTATATACAATTCCTTCCTCGAGAAGACCTTGGGCTTACTCCACCGCCCCAAACTCCCCCTCTCGAGCCCCTCAAACATTTACTCCTCCCACTAGTTCATTCATACACGTTTCTTTATAAAAATATATTTTTCACACTCCATGTACCTAATAATTAATTACTATCATGGTAAATTCATTTGATTTTGATTGACGGTCATAAGAATTTATTACGGTGGGAATTATTACCCAAAGGTTATCCATTCGGGACAAGCTTCATTAATTACAAGTCTATTCACCATCCTTGGTATTTAATGTTATTAATGTAATTAATAAAATATTATATAATTAGTTGGCCCTTTTCAATTTGGACATGATGTGTCTTAATGGTCTACCTTATCCGTCGAGATCACTTATCTTGAGGTTTAATTTCCAAGATTAATATTGAATAATTAAATAACCATTTTCCATCACATCACATCCATTCAAGAATCGTTATCCTATTATTTTTAGCTTAGTAATGGAAATAATCACACTTTAATCATTTATTAATCAATATTTACATTTTTACCTATATTGCAATTGTTATGACATGGGTAGTAATATTATTAAAATAACGTTAATTAAGTAATAATATTAATTAAATCACCACAAGGAAATAATAAATGGTGAATTTAATAAATCGGGGAAAATGGTGAATTTAATAAAGATGTCTTTAAAATCATTTGTTTATCACATGAGTACCCTAACATCTACATAGTATCGTCGTTCTTCTAAACAAAGCACCCCTAAGGGCTTAAACAATCTTACTAATTAATTAGACAGTACCATTACCTTATTTACAACAGTTCTCAGACGATAATGTTAACTGATGACACTTGTCTCAATTGTATATCACGATGTTTACCAACGAGTAATACATAGCTTAATTGACTTGTTTTACACATCTTATATAACTTTATATTCATTATCTGAATTCGGTCAATGCATGATTAACCTAATTACTTATGACAACTTATACATTTATTCAATATGTTAAGTGTTTGTATATCGATACTAGTGTACATGTGCAAGGTGTGCATGCGTGGCCAGCGTATGCACAGATCATACATGTACTATAGACAAACCCCATCCCGCCTATGCATACCTGCTAACTAATAGTAGTATTTACCCCCATGTAGAAGAACAAACATAATATAAATAGTACAATTACTTCAACATTCTCAGTTATTTAATAGTTAATTCTTTACGATTTCACATCATTATCTTTATCTTTACATTAGTTTAATCAATCATGTACAAGGAAGGGTACCTACTACCACTAACTCGGAATCAAGGAATACTAAAACCCCAACAGTACTAACTAACACATTCTCCCATCATAACCTACGTCCAGCATCCTCCCTATCCTTCCTCTGCTAGTACAAAAGTGGAAGTCGGACTCACTGATCTGACCACATAGAACTTGAGAGCGATAGCGTCGGCTGAACAGCGGACCTATCCTCCCCTAGCAGGCATCCGACCATCGTCATCACAACAACATGGGGAGTGTGTCTCAGCACGGCCCTCCCACGACCTCGGGTCTCATGGAAACATAGGGTGGGAAACACATCCATCCCTCTCAATATACCGGGCCTACGCCCTTATCAACTCATACTTTGCTGCTATCGGGATTATCAGTTTGTGTTATCGTATCATCAGTATGCTTTTCTTATTTCCGGACGCATGCGCAAACTATAGAAAGTCGTTATGACATAGAATATGCATAAATGGTTGATTCCATTTATGAAATAAAACACATTTTCTAAAAACTCATGTTTTTTAAGAAATCATGTAAACCTTCTAGAAGCTGTGATTTTAAAAAACGGGGGAAGTATGCTTTTCTTATTTCCGGACGCATGCGCAAACTATAGAAAGTCATTATGACGTAGAATGTGCATACTTTGTTGATTCCATTTATGAAATAAAACACATTTTCTAAAAACTCATGTTTTTTAACAAATCATGTAAACCTTCTAGAAGCTGTGATTTTAAAAAATGGTGGAAGTAAGCCTTTTTTATTTCCGGACGCATCCGCAAACTATAGAAAGTCATTATGACGTAGAATGTGCATACTTTGTTGATTCTATTTATGAAATAAAACACATTTTCTAAAAACTCGTGTTTTTTAAGAAATCATGTAAACCTTCTAGAAGCTGTGATTTTAAAAAACGTGGGAAGTAAGCTTTTCTTATTTCCAAACGCATGCGCATACTATAGAAAGTCGTTATGATGTAGAATGTGCATACTTTGTAGATTCCATTTATGAAATAAAACACATTTTCTAAAAACTTGTGTTTTTTACGAAATCATGTAACCCTTCTAGAAGCTGTGATTTTAAAAAACGGTGGAAGTAAGCTTTTCTTATTTCCGGACGCATACGGAAACTATAGAAAGTCGTTATGACGTAGAATATACATACATGGTTGATTCCATTTATGAAATAAAATACATTTTCTAAAAACTCGTGTTTTTTAAGAAATCATGTAAACCTTCTCGAAGCTGTGATTTTAAAAAACGGGGGAAGTAAGATTTTCTTATTTCCAAACGCATGCGCAAACTATAGAAAGTCGTTATGACGTAGAATGTGCATACTTTGTTGATTCCTTTTATGAAAAAAAACACATTTTCTAAAAACTCGTGTTTTTTAAGAAATCATGTAAACCTTCTAGAAGTCGTGATTTTAAAAAACGGGGGAAGCAAGCTTTTCTTATTTCCGGACGCATGCGCAAACTATAGAAATTCGTTATGACGTAGAATGTGCATACTTTGTTGATTCCATTTATGAAATAAAACAGATTTTCTAAAAACTTGTGTTTTTTACGAAATCATGTAAACCTTCTAGAAGCTGTGATTTTAGAAAACGTCGGAAGTAAGCTTTTCTTCTTTCCAAACGCGTGCGCAAACTATAGAAAGTCGTTATGACGTAGAATGTGCATACTTTGTTGATTCCATTTATGAAATAAAACACATTTTCTAAAAACTCGTGTTTTTTACGAAATCATGTAAACCTTCTAGAAGCTGTGATTTTAAAAAACGGTGGAAGTGAGCTTTTCTTATTTCCGGTCGAATGCGCAAACTATAGAAAGTCGTTATGACGTAGAATGTGCATACTTTGTTGTTTCCATTTATCAAATAAAACACATTTTCTAAAAACTCGTGTTTTTTAAGAAATCATGTAAACCTTCTAGGAGCGGTGATTTTAAAAAACGGTGGAAGTAAGCTTTTCTTATTTCCGGACGCATGCGCAAACTATAGAAAGTCGTTATGACGTAGAATGTGCATACTTTGTTGATTCCATTTATGAAATAAAACACATTTTCTAAAAACTCATGTTTTTTAAGAAATCATGTAAACCTTCTAGAAGCTGTGATTTTAAAAAATGGGAGAAGTAAGCATTTCTTATTTCCAAACGCATGCTCAAACTATACAAATTCGTTATGACATAGAATGTGCATACTTTTTTGATTCCATTTATGAAATAAAACACATTTTCTTAAAACTCGTGTTTTTTAAGAAATCATGTAAACCTTCTAGAAGTTGTGATTTAAAAAAACGGGGGAAGTAAGCTTTTCTTATTTCCGGACGCATGCACAAACTATAGAAAGTCATTATGACATAGGATGTGCATACTTTGTTGATTCCATTTATGAAATAAAACACATTTTCAAAAAACTCATTTTTTTTAAGAAATCATGTAAACCTTCCAGAAGCTGTGATTTTAAAAAACGGGGGAAGTAAGCTTTTCTTATTTCCAGACGCGTGCGCAAACTATAGAAAGTCGTTATGACGTAGAATCTGCATACTTTGTTGATTCCATTTATGAAATAAAACACATTTTCAAAAAACTCGGTTTTTTAAAAAATAATGTAAAACTTCTAGAAGCTGTGATTTTAAAAAACGGGGGAAGTAAGCTTTTCTTATTTCCGGACGCATGCGCAAACTATAGAAAGTCGTTATGACGTAGAATGTGCATACTTTGTAGATTCCATTTAGGAAATAAAACACATTTTCTAAAAACTCGTGTTTTTTACGAAATCATGTAAACCTTCTAGAAGCTGTGATTTTAAAAAACGGTGGAAGTAAGCTTTTCTTATTTCCGGACGAATGCGCAAACTATAGAAAGTCATTATGACGTAGAATCTGCATACTTTGTTGATTCCATTTATGAAATAAAACACATTTTCTTAAAACTCGTGTTTTTTAAAAAATAATGTAAAACTTCTAGAAGCTGTGATTTTAAAAAACGGGGGAAGTAAGCTTTTCTTATTTCCGGACGCATGCACAAACTATAGAAAGTTATTATGACGTAGAATGTGCATACTTTGTAGATTCCATTTATGAAATAAAACACATTTTCTAAAAACTCGTGTTTTTTACGAAATCATGTAAATCTTCTAGAAGCTGTGATTTTAAAAAACGGTGCAAGTAAGCTTTTCTTATTTCCAGACGCATGCACAAACTATAGAAAGTCGTTATGACATAGAATGTGCATACTTTGTAGATTCCATTGATGAAATAAAACACATTTTCAAAAACTCGTATTTTTTACGAAATCATGTAAACCTTCTAGAAGCTGTGATTTTAAAAAACGGTGGAAGTAAGCTTTTCTTATTTCTGGAGGAATGCGCAAACTATAGAAAGTCGTTATGACATAGAATGTGCATACATTGTAGATTCCATTTATGAAATAAAACACATTTTCTAAAAACTCGTGTCTTTTACGAAATCATGTAAACCTTCTAGAAGCTGTGATTTTAAAAAACGGGGGATGTAAGCGTTTCTTATTTCCGGACGCATGCGCAAACTATAGAAAGTCGTTTTGACGTAGAATGTGCATACTTTGTGGATTCTATTTATGAAATAAAACACATTTTCTAAAAACTCGTGTTTTTTACGAAATCATGTAAACCTTCTAGAAGCTGTGATTTTAAAAAACGGTGGAAGTAAGCGTTTCTTATTTCCGGACGAATGCGCAAACTATAGAAAGTCGTTATGACGTAGAATGTGCATACTTTGTTGATTGTATTTATGGAATAAAACACATTTTCTAAAAACTCGTGTTTTTTAAGAAATCATGTAAAACTTCTAGAAGCTGTGATTTTAAAAAACGGGGGAAGTAAGCTTTTCTTATTTCCAAACGCATGCGCAAACTCTAGAAAGTCGTTATGACATAGAATGTGACCTTCTAGAAGCTGCGATTTTAAAAAACGGGGGAAGTAAGCATTTCTTATTTCCGGACGCATGCGCAAACTATAGAAAGGCGTTATGACGTAGAATGTGCATACTTTGTAGATTGCATTTATGAAATAAAATACATTTTCTAAAAACTCTTGTTTTTTACGAAATCATGTAAACCTTCTAGAAGCTGTGATTTTAAAAAACGGTGGAAGTAAGCTTTTCTTATTTCCGGACGAATGCGCAAACTATACAAAGTCGTTATGACGTAGAATGTGCATACTTTGTTTGTTCCATTGATGAAATAAAACACATTTTCTAAAAACTTGTGTTTTTTACGAAATTATGTAAACCTTCTAGAAGCTGTGATTTTAAAAAACGGTGGAAGTAAGCTTTTCTTATTTTCGGACGCATGCGCAAACTATAGAAGCTCGTTATGACATAGAATGTGCATAATTTGTTGATTCCATTTATGAAATAAAACACATTTTCTAAAAGTCGAGTTTTTTAAGAAATCATGTAAACCTTCTAGAAGTTGTGATTTTAAAAAACGGTGGAAGTAAGCTTTTCTTATTTCCGGACGCGTGCGCAAACTATAGAAAATCGTTATGACGTAGAATGTGCATACTTTGTTGATTCCATTTATGAAATAAAACACATTTTCTAAAAACTCGTGTTTTTTAAGAAATGATGTAATCCTTCTAGAAGCTGTGATTTTAAAAAACGGGGGAAGTAAGCTTTTCTTATTTCCGGACGCATCCGCAAACTATAGAAAGTCGTTATGACGTAGAATGTGCATACTTTGTAGATTCCATTTAGGAAATAAAACACATTTTCTAAAAACTCGTGTTTTTTACGAAATCATGTAAACCTTCTAGAAGCTGTGATTTTAAAAAACGGTGGAAGTGAGCTTTTCTTATTTCCGGTCGAATGTGCAAACTATAGAAAGTCGTTATGACGTAGAATGTGCATACTTTGTTGTTTCCATTTATCAAATAAAACACATTCTCTAAAAACTTGTGTTTTTTAAGAAATCATGTAAACCTTCTAGGAGCGGTGGATTTAAAAAATGGTGGAAGTAAGCTTTTCTTATTTCCGGACTCATGCGCAAACTATAGAAAGTCGTTATGACTTAGAATGTGCATACTTTGTTGATTCCATTTATGAAATAAAACACATTTTCTAAAAACTCATGTTTTTTAAGAAATCATGTAAACCTTCTAGAAGCTGTGATTTTAAAAAACGGGAGAAGTAAGCATTTCTTATTTCCAAATGCATGCTCAAACTATACAAATTCGTTATGACATAGAATGTGCATACTTTGTTGATTCCATTTATGAAATAAAACACATTTTCTAAAAACTCGTGTTTTTTAAGAAATCATGTAAACCTTCTAGAAGTTGTGATTTAAAAAAACGGGGGAAGTAAGCTTTTCTTATTTCCGGACGCATGCACAAACTATAGAAAGTCGTTATGACGTAGAATGTGCATACTTTGTAGATTCCATTTATGAAATAAAACAGATTTTCAAAAAATCGTGTTTTTTACGAAATCATGTAAATCTTGTAGAAGCTGTGATTTTAAAAAACGGTGCAAGTAAGCTTTTCTTATTTCCAGACGCATGCACAAACTATAGAAAGTCGTTATGACATAGAATGTGCACACTTTGTAGATTCCATTGATGAAATAAAACACATTTTCGAAAACTCGTGTTTTTTACGAAATCATGTAAACCTTCTAGAAGCTGTGATTTTAAAAAACAGTGGAAGTAAGCTTTTCTTATTTCCGGAGGAATGCGCAAACTATAGAAAGTCGTTATGAAGTAGAATGTGCATACTTTGTAGATTCCATTTATGAAATAAAACACATTTTCTAAAAACTCGTGTCTTTTACGAAATCATGTAAACCTTCTAGAAGCTGTGATTTTAAAAAACGGGGGATGTAAGCGTTTCTTATTTCCGGACGCATGCGCAAACTATAGAAAGTCGTTTTGACGTAGAATGTGCATACTTTGTGGATTCTATTTATGAAATAAAACACATTTTCTAAAAACTCGTGTTTTTTACGAAATCATGTAAACCTTCTAGAAGCTGTGATTTTAAAAAACGGTGGAAGTAAGCGTTTCTTATTTCCGGACGAATGCGCAAACTATAGAAAGTCGTTATGACGTAGAATGTGCATACTTTGTTGATTGTATTTATGGAATAAAACACATTTTCTAAAAACTCGTGTTTTTTAAGAAATCATGTAAAACTTCTAGAAGCTGTGATTTTAAAAAACGGGGGAAGTAAGCTTTTCTTATTTCCAAACGCATGCGCAAACTCTAGAAAGTCGTTATGACATAGAATGTGACCTTCTAGAAGCTGCGATTTTAAAAAACGGGGGAAGTAAGCATTTCTTATTTCCGGACGCATGCGCAAACTATAGAAAGGCGTTATGACGTAGAATGTGCATACTTTGTAGATTGCATTTATGAAATAAAATACATTTTCTAAAAACTCTTGTTTTTTACGAAATCATGTAAACCTTCTAGAAGCTGTGATTTTAAAAAACGGTGGAAGTAAGCTTTTCTTATTTCCGGACGAATGCGCAAACTATACAAAGTCGTTATGATGTAGAATGTGCATACTTTGTTTGTTCCATTGATGAAATAAAACACATTTTCTAAAAACTTGTGTTTTTTACGAAATTATGTAAACCTTCTAGAAGCTGTGATTTTAAAAAACGGTGGAAGTAAGCTTTTCTTATTTTCGGACGCACGCGCAAACTATAGAAACTCGTTATGACATAGAATGTGCATAATTTGTTGATTCCATTTATGAAATAAAACACATTTTCTAAAAGTCGGGTTTTTTAAGAAATCATGTAAACCTTCTAGAAGTTGTGATTTTAAAAAACGGTGGAAGTAAGCTTTTCTTATTTCCGGACGCGTGCGCAAACTATAGAAAATCGTTATGACGTAGAATGTGTATACTTTGTTGATTCCATTTATGAAATAAAACACATTTTCTAAAAACTCGTGTTTTTTAAGAAATGATGTAAACCTTCTAGAAGCTGTGATTTTAAAAAACGGGGGAAGTAAGCTTTTCTTATTTCCGGACGCATGCGCAAACTATAAAAAGTCGTTATGACGTAGAATGTGCATACTTTGTAGATTCCATTTAGGAAATAAAACACATTTTCTAAAAACTCGTGTTTTTTACGAAATCATGTAAACCTTCTAGAAGCTGTGATTTTAAAAAACGGTGGAAGTGAGCTTTTCTTATTTCCGGTCGAATGTGCAAACTATAGAAAGTCGTTATGACGTAGAATGTGCATACTTTGTTGTTTCCATTTATCAAATAAAACACATTTTCTAAAAACTTGTGTTTTTTAAGAAATCATGTAAACCTTCTAGGAGCGGTGGATTTAAAAAATGGTGGAAGTAAGCTTTTCTTATTTCCGGACTCATGCGCAAACTATAGAAAGTCGTTATGACTTAGAATGTGCATACTTTGTTGATTCCATTTATGAAATAAAACACATTTTCTAAAAACTCATGTTTTTTAAGAAATCATGTAAACCTTCTAGAAGCTGTGATTTTAAAAAACGGGAGAAGTAAGCATTTCTTATTTCCAAATGCATGCTCAAACTATACAAATTCGTTATGACATAGAATGTGCATACTTTGTTGATTCCATTTATGAAATAAAACACATTTTCTAAAAACTCGTGTTTTTTAAGAAATCATGTAAACCTTCTAGAAGTTGTGATTTAAAAAAACGGGGGAAGTAAGCTTTTCTTATTTCCGGACGCATGCACAAACTATAGAAAGTCGTTATGACGTAGAATGTGCATACTTTGTAGATTCCATTTATGAAATAAAACAGATTTTCAAAAAATCGTGTTTTTTACGAAATCATGTAAATCTTGTAGAAGCTGTGATTTTAAAAAACGGTGCAAGTAAGCTTTTCTTATTTCCAGACGCATGCACAAACTATAGAAAGTCGTTATGACATAGAATGTGCACACTTTGTAGATTCCATTGATGAAATAAAACACATTTTCAAAAACTCGTGTTTTTTACGAAATCATGTAAACCTTCTAGAAGCTGTGATTTTAAAAAACAGTGGAAGTAAGCTTTTCTTATTTCCGGAGGAATGCGCAAACTATAGAAAGTCGTTATGAAGTAGAATGTGCATACTTTGTAGATTCCATTTATGAAATAAAACACATTTTCTAAAAACTCGTGTCTTTTACGAAATCATGTAAACCTTCTAGAAGTTGTGATTTTAAAAAACGGGGGATGTAAGCGTTTCTTATTTCCGGACGCATGCGCAAACTATAGAAAGTCGTTTTGACGTAGAATGTGCATACTTTGTGGATTCTATTTATGAAAAAAAACACATTTTCTAAAAACTCGTGTTTTTTACGAAATCATGTAAACCTTCTAGAAGCTGTGATTTTAAAAAACGGTGGAAGTAAGCGTTTCTTATTTCCGGACGAATGCGCAAACTATAGAAAGTCGTTATGACGTAGAATGTGCATACTTTGTTGATTGTATTTATGGAATAAAACACATTTTCTAAAAACTCGTGTTTTTTAAGAAATCATGTAAAACTTCTAGAAGCTGTGATTTTAAAAAACGGGGGAAGTAAGCTTTTCTTATTTCCAAACGAATGCGCAAACTCTAGAAAGTCGTTATGACATAGAATGTGACCTTCTAGAAGCTGCGATTTTAAAAAACGGGGGAAGTAAGCATTTCTTATTTCCGGACGCATGCGCAAACTATAGAAAGGCGTTATGACGTAGAATGTGCATACTTTGTAGATTGCATTTATGAAATAAAATACATTTTCTAAAAACTCTTGTTTTTTACGAAATCATGTAAACCTTCTAGAAGCTGTGATTTTAAAAAACGGTGGAAGTAAGCTTTTCTTATTTCCGGACGAATGCGCAAACTATACAAAGTCGTTATGACGTAGAATGTGCATACTTTGTTTGTTCCATTGATGAAATAAAACACATTTTCTAAAAACTTGTGTTTTTTACGAAATTATGTAAACCTTCTAGAAGCTGTGATTTTAAAAAACGGTGGAAGTAAGCTTTTCTTATTTTCGGACGCACGCGCAAACTATAGAAACTCGTTATGACATAGAATGTGCATAATTTGTTGATTCCATTTATGAAATAAAACACATTTTCTAAAAGTCCGGTTTTTTAAGAAATCATGTAAACCTTCTAGAAGTTGTGATTTTAAAAAACGGTGGAAGTAAGCTTTTCTTATTTCCGGACGCGTGCGCAAACTATAGAAAATCGTTATGACGTAGAATGTGCATACTTTGTTGATTCCATTTATGAAATAAAACACATTTTCTAAAAACTCGTGTTTTTTAAGAAATGATGTAAACCTTCTAGAAGTTGTGATTTTAAAAAACGGGGGAAGTAAGCTTTTCTTATTTCCGGACGCATGCGCAAACTATAGAAAGTCGTTATGACGTAGAATGTGCATACTTTGTAGATTCCATTTAGGAAATAAAACACATTTTCTAAAAACTCGTGTTTTTTACGAAATCATGTAAACCTTCTAGAAGCTGTGATTTTAAAAAACGGTGGAAGTGAGCTTTTCTTATTTCCGGTCGAATGTGCAAACTATAGAAAGTCGTTATGACGTAGAATGTGCATACTTTGTTGTTTCCATTTATCAAATAAAACACATTTTCTAAAAACTTGTGTTTTTTAAGAAATCATGTAAACCTTCTAGGAGCGGTGGATTTAAAAAATGGTGGAAGTAAGCTTTTCTTATTTCCGGACTCATGCGCAAACTATAGAAAGTCGTTATGACTTAGAATGTGCATACTTTGTTGATTCCATTTATGAAATAAAACACATTTTCTAAAAACTCATGTTTTTTAAGAAATCATGTAAACCTTCTAGAAGCTGTGATTTTAAAAAACGGGAGAAGTAAGCATTTCTTATTTCCAAATGCATGCTCAAACTATACAAATTCGTTATGACATAGAATGTGCATACTTTGTTGATTCCATTTATGAAATAAAACACATTTTCTAAAAACTCGTGTTTTTTAAGAAATCATGTAAACCTTCTAGAAGTTGTGATTTTAAAAAACGGGGGAAGTAAGCTTTTCTTATTTCCGGACGCATGCACAAACTATAGAAAGTCGTTATGACGTAGAATGTGCATACTTTGTAGATTCCATTTATGAAATAAAACAGATTTTCAAAAAATCGTGTTTTTTACGAAATCATGTAAATCTTGTAGAAGCCGTGATTTTAAAAAACGGTGCAAGTAAGCTTTTCTTATTTCCAGACGCATGCACAAACTATAGAAAGTCGTTATGACATAGAATGTGCACACTTTGTAGATTCCATTGATGAAATAAAACACATTTTCAAAAACTCGTGTTTTTTACGAAATCATGTAAACCTTCTAGAAGCTGTGATTTTAAAAAACAGTGGAAGTAAGCTTTTCTTATTTCCGGAGGAATGCGCAAACTATAGAAAGTCGTTATGAAGTAGAATGTGCATACTTTGTAGATTCCATTTATGAAATAAAACACATTTTCTAAAAACTCGTGTCTTTTACGAAATCATGTAAACCTTCTAGAAGCTGTGATTTTAAAAAACGGGGGATGTAAGCATTTCTTATTTCCGGACGCATGCGCAAACTATAGAAAGTCATTTTGACGTAGAATGTGCATACTTTTTTGATTCTATTTATGAAATAAAACACATTTTCTAAAAACTCGTGTTTTTACGAAATCATGTAAACCTTCTAGAAGGTGTGATTTTAAAAAACGGTGGAAGTAAGCTTTTCTTATTTCCGGACGAATGCGCAAACTATAGATAGTCTTTATGACGTAGAATGTGCATACTTTGTTGATTCTATTTATCAAATAAAACACATTTTCTAAAAACTCGTGTTTTTTACGAAATCATGTAAACCTTCTAGAAGCTGTGATTTTAAAAAACGGTGGAAGTAAGCTTTTCTTATTTCCGGACGCATGCGCAAACTATAGAAAGTCGTTATGACGTAGAATGTGCATACTTTGTTGATTCCATTTATGAAATAAAACACATTTTCTAAAAACTCGTGTTTTTTAAGAAATCATGTAAACCTTCTAGAAGCTGTGATTTTAAAAAACGGGGGAAGTAAGCTTTTCTTATTTCCAAACGCATGCGCAAACTATAGAAAGTCGTTATGACGTAGAGTGTGCATACTTTGTAGATTCCATTTATGAAATAAAACACATTTTCTAAAAACTCGTGTTTTTTACGAAATCATGTAAACCTTCTAGAAGCTGTGATTTTAAAAAACGGTGGAAGTAAGCTTTTGTTATTTCCGGACGCATGCGCAAACTATAGAAAGTCGTTATGACTTAAAATGTGCATACTTTGTACATTCCATTTATGAAATAAAACACATTTTCTGAAAACTCGTGTCTTTTACGAAATCATATAAACCTTCTAGCAGCTGCGATTTTAAAAAACGGGGGAAGTAAGCATTTCTTATTTCCGGACGCATGCGCAAACTATAGAAAGGCGTTATGACGTAGAATGTGCATACTTTGTAGATTCCATTTATGAAATAAAACACATTTTCTAAAAACTCTTGTTTTCTACGAAATCATGTAAACCTTCTAGAAGCTGTGATTTTAAAAAACGGTGGAAGTAAGCTTTTCGTAATTCCGGACGAGTGCACAAACTATAGAAAGTCGTTATGACGTATAATGTGCATACTTTGTTGATTCCATTGATGAAATAAAACACATTTTCTAAAAACTCGTGTTTTTTACGAAATTATGTAAACCTTTTAGAAGCTGTGATTTTAAAAAACGGTGAAAGTAAGCTTTTCTTATTTCCGGACGCATGCACAAACTATAGAAAGTCGTTATGACGTAGAATGTGCATACTTTGTAGATTCCATTTATGAAATTAAACACATTTTCTAAAAACTCGTGTTTTTTAAGAAATAATGTAAACCTTCTAGAAGCTGTGATTTTAAAAAATGGGGGAAGTAAGCTTTTCTTATTTCCGGACGCATGCGCAAACTATAGAAAGTCGTTCTGACTTAGAATGTGCATACTTTGTAGATTCCATTTATGAAATAAAACACATTTTCTAAGAACTCGTGTTTTTTAATAAATCATGTAAACCTTCTAGAAGCCGTGATTTTAAAAAACGGGGGAAGTAAGGTTTTCTTATTTCCGGACGCATGCGCAAACTATAGAAAGTCGTTATGATGTAGAATGTGCATACTTTGTACATTCCAATTATGAAATAAAACACATTTTCTAAAAACTCCTGTTTTTTAAGAAATCATGTAAACCTTATAGAAGCTGTGATTTTAAAAAATGGTGGAAGTAAGCTTTTCTTATTTCCGGACGCATGCGCAAACTATAGAAAGTCTTTATGAAATAGAATGTGCATAGTTTGTAGATTCCATTTATGAAATAAAACACATTTTCTAAAAACTTGTGTTTTTTACGAAATCATGTAAACATTCTCGAAGCTGTGATTTTAAAAAACGGGGGAAGTAAGCGTTTCTTATTTCCGGACGCATGCACAAACTATAGAAAGTCGTTATGACATAGGATGTGCATACTTTGTTGATTCCATTTATGAAATAAAACACATTTTCAAAAAACTCATGTTTTTTAAGAAATCATGTAAACCTTCTAGAAGCTGTGATTTTAAAAAACGGGGGAAGTAAGCTTTTCTTATTTCCGGACGCATGCGCAAACTATAGAAAGTCGTTATGACGTAGAATGTACATACTTTGTAGATTCCATTTAGGAAATAAAACACATTTTCTAAAAACTCGTGTTTTTTACGAAATCATGTAAACCTTCTAGAAGCTGTGATTTTAAAAACGGTGGAAGTGAGCTTTTCTTATTTCCGGTCGAATGCGCAAACTATAGAAAGTCGTTATGACGTAGAATGTGCATACTTTGTTGTTTCCATTTATCAAATAAAACACATTTTCTAAAAACTCGTGTTTTTTAAGAAATCATGTAAACCTTCTAGGAGCGGTGATTTTAAAAAATGGTGGAAGTAAGCTTTTGTTATTTCCGGACGCATGCGCAAACTATAGAAAGTCGTTATGACGTAGAATGTGCATACTTTGTTGATTCCATTTATGAAATAAAACACATTTTCTAAAAACTCGTGTCTTTTACGAAATCATGTAAACCTTCTAGAAGCTGTGATTTAAAAAAACGGGGAATGTAAGCTTTTCTTATTTCCGGACGCATGCACAAACTATAGAAAGCCGTTATGATGTAGAATGTGCATACTTGGTAGATTCCATTTATGAAATAAAACAGATTTTCAAAAAATTGTGTTTTTTACGAAATCATGTAAATCTTCTAGAAGCTGTGATTTTAAAAAACGGTGGAAGTAAGCTTTTCTTATTTCCGGACGCATGCACAAACTATAGAAAGTCGTTATGACATAGAATGTGCATAATTTGTAGATTCCATTTATGAAATAAAACACATTTTCAAAAACTCGTGTTTTTTAAGAAATCATGTAAACCTTCTAGAAGCTGTGATTTTAAAAAACGGTGGAAGTAAGCTTTTCTTAATTCCGGACGAATGCGCAAACTATAGAAAGTCGTTATGATGTAGAATGTGCATACTTTGTTGATTCCATTGATGAAATAAAACACATTTTCTAAAAACTCGTGCTTTTTACGAAATTATGTAAACCTTTTAGAAGCTTTGATTTTAAAAAAACGATGAAAGTAAGCTTTTCTTATTTCCGGACGCATGCGCAAACTATAGAAAGTCGTTATGACATAGAATGTGCATACTTTGTAGATTCCATTTATGAAATAAAACACATTTTCTAAAAACTCGTGCTTTTTAAGAAATAATGTAAACCTTCTAGAAGCTGTGATTTTAAAAAATGGGGGAAGTAAGCTTTTCTTATTTCCGGACGCATGCGCAAACTATAGAAAGTCGTTATGACGTAGAATGTGCATACATTGTAGATTCCATTTATGAAATAAAACAAATTTTCTAAAAACTCGTGTTTTTTAATAAATCATGTAAACCTTCTAGAAGCCGTGATTTTAAAAAACGGGGGAAGTAAGCTTTTCTTATTTCCGGACGCATGCGCAAACTATAGAAAGTCGTTATGATGTGGAATGTGCATACTTTGTAAATTCCAATTATGAAATAAAACACATTTTCTAAAAACACTTGTTTTTTAAGAAATCATGTAAACCTTATAGAAGCTGTGATTTTAAAAAACGGTGGAAGTAAGCTTTTCTTATTTCCAGACGCATGCGCAAACTATAGAAAGTCGTTATGAAGTAGAATGTGCATAGTTTGTAGATTCCATTTATGAAATAAAACACATTTTCAAAAACTCGTGTTTTTTACCAAATCATGTAAACCTTCTAGAAGCTGTGATTTTAAAAAACGGTGGAAGTAAGCTTTTCTTATTTCCGGACGCATGCGCAAACTATAGAAATTCGTTATGACATAGGATGTGCATACTTTGTTGATTCCATTTATGAAATAAAACACATTTTCAAAAAACTCATGTTTTTTAAGAAATGATGTAAACCTTCTAGAAGCTGTGATTTTAAAAAACGGGGGAAGTAAGCTTTTCTTATTTCCGGACACATGCGCAAACTATAGAAAGTCGTTATGACGTAGAATGTGCATACTTTGTTGATTCCATTTAGGAAATAAAACACATTTTCTAAAAACTCGTGTTTTTTACGAAATCATGTAAACCTTCTAGAAGCTGTGATTTTAAAAAACGGTGGAAGTGAGCATTTCTTATTTCCGGTCGAATGCGCAAACTATAGAAAGTCGTTATGACGTAGAATGTGCATACTTTGTTGTTTCCATTTATCAAATAAAACACATTTTCTAAAAACTCGTGTTTTTTAAGAAATCATGTAAACCTTCTAGGAGCGGTGATTTTAAAAAACGGTGGAAGTAAGCTTTTCTTATTTCCGGACGCATGCGCAAACTATAGAAAGTCGTTATGACGTAGAATGTGCATACTTTGTTGATTCCATTTATGAAATAAAACACATTTTCTAAAAACTCGTGTCTTTTACGAAATCATGTAAACCTTCTAGAAGCTGTGATTTTAAAAAACGGGGGATGTAAGCTTTTCTTATTTCCAGACGCATGCACAAACTATAGAAAGTCGTTATGACGTAGAATGTGCATACTTTGTAGATTCCATTTATGAAATAAAACAGATTTTCAAAAAATCGTGTTTTTTACGAAATCATGTAAATCTTCTAGAAGCTGTGATTTTAAAAAACGGTGGAAGTAAGCTTTTCTTATTTCCGGACGCATGCACAAACTATAGAAAGTCGTTATGACATAGAATGTGCATACTTTGTAGATTCCATTTATGAAATAAAACACATTTTCAAAAACTCGTGTTTTTTACGAAATCATGTAAACCTTTTAGAAGCTGTGAGTTTAAAAAACGGTGGAAGTAAGCTTTTCTTATTTCCGGAGGAATGCGCAAACTATAGAAAGTCGTTATGAGGTAGAATTTGCATACTTTGTAGATTCCATTTATGAAATAAAACACATTTTCTAAAAACTTGTGTCTTTTACGAAATCATGTAAACCTTCTAGAAGCTGTGATTTTAAAAAACGGGGGATGTAAGCGTTTCTTATTTCCGGACGCATGCGCAAACTATAGAAAGTCGTTTTGACGTAGAATGTGCATAATTTGTTGATTCTATTTATGAAATAAAACACATTTTCTAAAAACTCGTGTTTTTTACGAAATCATGTAAACCTTCTAGAAGCTGTGATTTTAAAAAAAGGGGGAAGTAAGCTTTTCGTATTTCCGGACGCATGCGCAAACTATAGAAAGTCGTTATGACGTAGAATGTGCATACTTTGTAGATTCCATTTATGAAATAAAACACATTTTCTAAAAACTCGTGTTTTTTACGAAATCATGTAAACCTTCTAGAAGCTGTGATTTTAAAAAACGGTGGAAGTAAGCTTTTCGTATTTCCGGACGCATGCGCAAACTATAGAAAGTCGTTATGACATAGGATGTGCATACTTTGTTGATTCCATTTATGAAATAAAACACATTTTCAAAAAACTCATGTTTTTTAAGAAATCATGTAAACCTTCTAGAAGCTGTGATTTTAAAAAACGGGGGAAGTAAGCTTTTCTTATTTCTGGACGCGTGCGCAAACTATAGAAAGTCGTTATGACGTAGAATGTGCATACTTTGTTGATTCCATTTATGAAATAAAACACATTTTCTAAAAACTCGTGTTTTTTAAGAAATCATGTAAACCTTCTAGAAGCTGTGATTTTAAAAAACGGGGGAAGTAAGCTTTTCTTATTTCCGCACGCATGCCCAAACTATAGAAAGTCGTTCCGACGTAGAATGTGCATACTTTGTTGATTCCATTTATGAAATAAAACACATTTTCTAAAAACTCATGTTTTTTAAGAAATCATGTAAACCCTCTAGAAGCGGTGATTTTAAAAAACGGTGGAAGTAAGGTTTTCTTATTTCCGGACGCATGCGCAAACTATAGAAAGTCGTTATGACGTAGAATGTGCATACTTTGTTGATTCCATTTATGAAATAAAACACATTTTCTAAAAACTCGTGTTTTTTAAAAAATCATGTAAAACTTCTAGAAGCTGTGATTTTAAAAAATGGGGGAAGTAAGCTTTTCTTATTTCCGGACGCATGCGCAAACTATAGAAAGTCATTATGATGTAGAATGTGCATACTTTGTAGTTTCCATTTATGAAATAAAACACATTTTCTAAAAACTCATGTTTTTTAAGAAATCATGTAAACCTTCTAGAAGCTGTGATTTTAAAAAACGGGGGAAGTAAGTTTTTCATATTTCCAAACGCATGCGCAAACTATAGAAAGTCGTTATGATGTAGAATGTGCATACTTTGTTGATTTCATTTATGAAATAAAACACATTTTCTAAAAACTCATGTTTTTTACGAAATGATGTTAACCTTCTAGAAGCTGTGATTTTAAAAAACAGTGGAAGTAAGCTTTTCTTATTTCCGGACGCATGCGCAAACTATAGAAAGTCGTTATGACGTAGAATGTGCATACTTTGCTGATTCGATTTATGAAATAAAACACATTTTCTAAAAACTCGTGTTTTTTAAGAAATCATGTAAACCTTCTAGAAGCTGTGATTTTAAAAAACGGGAGAAGTAAGCTTTTCTTATTTCCAAACGCATGCTCAAACTATAGAAAGTCGTTATGACGTAGGATGTGCATACTTTGTTGATTCCATTTATGAAATAAAACACATTTTCTGAAAACTCGTGTCTTTTACGAAATCATGTAAACCTTCTAGAAGCCGTGATTTTAAAAAACGGGGGAAGTAAGCTTTTCTTATTTCCGGACGCATGCGCAAACTATAGAAACTCGTTATGACGTAGAATGTGCATACTTTGTACATTCCATTTATGAAATAAAACACATTTTCTGAAAACTCGTGTCTTTTACGAAATCATGTAAACCTTCTAGAAGCTGTGATTTTTAAAAATGGGGGAAGTAAGCTTTTCTTTTTTCCGGACGCATGCGCAAACTATAGAAAGTCGTTATGACGTAGAATGTGCATACTTTGTAGATTCCATTTATGAAATAAAACACATTTTCTAAAAACTCGTGTTTTTTACGAAATCATGTAAACCTTCTAGAAGCTGTGATTTTAAAAAACTGTGGAAGTAAGCTTTTCTTATTTCCGGACGCATGCACAAACTATAGAAAGTCATTATGACATAGGAAGTGCATACTTTGTTGATTCCATTTATGAAATAAACACATTTTCAAAAAACTCATGTTTTTTAAGAAATCATGTAAACCTTCCAGAAGCTGTGATTTTAAAAAACGGGCGAAGTAAGCTTTTCTTATTTCCGGACGCGTGCGCAAACTATAGAAAGTCGTTATGACGTAGAATCTGCATACTTTGTTGATTCCATTTATGAAATAAAACAAATTTTCAAAAAACTCGTGTTTTTTAAAAAATAATGTAAACCTTCTAAAAGCTGTGATTTTAAAAAACGGGGGAAGTAAGCTTTTCTTATTTCCGGACGCATGCGCAAACTATAGAAAGTTGTTATGACGTAGAATGTGCATACTTTGTAGATTCCATTTATGAAATAAAACACATTTTCTAAAAACTCGTGTTTTTTACGAAATCATGCAAACCTTCTAGAAGCTGTGATTTTAAAAAACTGTGGAAGTAAGCTTTTCTTATTTCCGGACGCATGCACAAACTATAGAAAGTCGTTATGACATAGGATGTGCATACTTTGTTGATTCCATTTTTGAAATAAAACACATTTTCTAAAAACTCATGTTTTTTAAGAAATCATGTAAACCCTCTAGAAGCGGTGATTTTAAAAAACGGTGGAAGTAAGCTTTTCTTATTTCCGAACGCATGCGCTGATCCGGATTTATGTGGGAACGAAACAAAAGATAGTATATACAGAATCATATACAGAGATATATTGCAAATAACACAGTGATACAGTAAACACATATTCTATTAAATAGCGGAAATAGAACAGACTGTAAAATACAATAGCTGGAATGGTGGTAGCTATCTCTGAGAAGAGATGTGGCCGCTATGCTCATTCGTGCCAAGATGAATACAAAGAGAGGCCGAAAGGGCCTATTTATCATAAGCATGAGGGAAAGAATCCCAAACATCCAAAAACCTAACCCTAGAAGATGAATCGTCATAAAGTTTGTTTCCCCAAGGTGGTTAGTTGAACAGTCAACTTCCCGGGGTCATAACTTTTGCATACGATCTCCGTTTAGGGCGCTCTATAGCCCGTTGGAATCGTCCCCAAATCGCCAAAAAATGTCGTTTAGCGCCTCAAAATGGCTCCGGAAGTTCAGGACCCGAAAAACTGCTAAAAATAGTAATTTACCAAAATTGCCAGAAGACTGTTTTGAGCCAGTTGGAAGAGGTGGGCTGCCACCGATATCCACCTAGATCAATCCTCCCTCCTTAGGAAGCAATGGTCTCCATTGCGTTAAATCCCTTATCATATGTCGAGCTGTGTGTCGAGTTGAGCTCTTGGTGCGACATTTGCTGAAGTGGAAAGATTGCCTTGCTTTGACATCTTCAAAGGGTTGTAATTGTTGTTGATGGATGCGCTGGAGCTGTTCAACAGTTTTGGTTGTTGTGGTATTTTGCATTGGTGTTGATGGTTTCTTTTTGGGGGACCACCTTGAATGTGTGGCCTTGCACTGCAAAGGAACTCGAATAGGTGATGCTGCACTGAACTTCTGTTTTTCTTGTTTCTGCTGAGTAGAGGGATGATGGGCAGAGGTTGTGGATGTCTCTGCGATATGATGTTCTCCTTTAGTGGCAATTGCGAATAGGGAAAATTTACCAGTGTGGGAGATTATCTTCCTTCCCTGCTCGTTTGGGGTAGGTGCAACTATCTCTGGTATCCGATAGAGTTGTCCTCCCAAAGTGACAATGACACTGCGAGGCCGTGATTCATATACAGCATGACGCTTCCACATATATGGTTGTCCTAAAAGAACATCACATACTTCAAGTGGGGCCACATCACACAATACCTCATCTTTGAAGGGCTTGATGCCATATGGTAGGCGACATTGGTGACTGACACGGATCCTTCGTCCTTGGCTTAGCCATCCAATGGTGTATGGTTGTGGGTGCGGTGTTATTGGTAGCTCCAATCTCTTGATGACTTCTTCTGAGATCAGGTTCTTCTGGCTGCCGCTGTCCACAACAAAGTGTAGGGGAATTCCCTTCACCCACATCTGTGAGGGGAAAAGGCGCTCCTCTGCATCTGACTCTTCAGGTTCCTCTGGTTGAATCTGTGTGGTGGCAACAACGGCACTGGGTTCTGCATCAATGATCTTCTTCCCATTGGCAACCATTTGGTCCCCCAAATCGCCAAAAAATGTCGTTTAGGGCCTCAAAATGGCTCCGGAAGTTCACGACCCGAAAAACTGCTAAAAATAGTAATTTACCAAAATTGCCAGAAGACTGTTTTGAGCCAGTTGGAAGAGGTGGGCTGCCACCGATATCCACCTGGATCATGCGCAAACTATAGAAAGTCGTTATGACGTAGAATGTGCATACTTTGTTGATTCCATTTATGAAATAAAACACATTTTCTAAAAACTCGTGTTTTTTAAAAAATCATGTAAAACTTCTAGAAGCTGTGATTTTAAAAAATGGGGGAAGTAAGCTTTTCTTATTTCCGGACGCATGCGCAAACTATAGAAAGTCGTTATGATGTAGAATGTGCATACTTTGTAGTTTCCATTTATGAAATAAAACACATTTTCTAAAAACTCATGTTTTTTACGAAATCATGTAAACCTTCTAGAAGCTGTGATTTTAAAAAACGGGGGAACTAAGTTTTTCTTATTTCCAAACGCATGCGCAAACTATAGAAAGTCGTTATGATGTAGCATGTGCATACTTTGTTGATTCCATTTATGAAATAAAACACATTTTCTAAAAACTCATGTTTTTTACGAAACGATGTAAACCTTCTAGAAGCTG
This sequence comes from Larix kaempferi, assembly GCA_027924585.1. Taxonomy (NCBI): domain Eukaryota; kingdom Viridiplantae; phylum Streptophyta; class Pinopsida; order Pinales; family Pinaceae; genus Larix; species Larix kaempferi. Next base: position 9,179,407 of record BSBM01000226.1, on the reverse strand, counting down.
TGATTTTAAAAAACGGTGGAAGTAAGCTTTTCTTATTTCCGGACACATGCGCAAACTATAGAAAGTCGTTATGATGTAGAATGTGCATACTTTGCTGATTAGATTGATGAAATAAAACACATTTTCTAAAAACTCGTGTTTTTTAAGAAATCATGTAAACCTTCTAGAAGCTGTGATTTTAAAAAACGGGAGAAGTAAGCTTTTCTTATTTCCAAACGCATGCTCAAACTATAGAAAGTCGTTATGACGTAGAATGTGCATACTTTGTGAATTCCATTTATGAAATAAAACACATTTTCTGAAAACTCGTGTCTTTTACGAAATCATGTAAACCTTCTAGAAGCCAAGATTTTAAAAAACAGGGGAAGTAAGCTTTTCTTATTCCCGGACGCATGCGCAAACTATAGAAAGTCGTTATGACGTAGAATGTGCATACTTTGTACATTCCATTTATGAAATAAAACACATTTTCTGAAAACTCGTGTCTTTTACGAAATCATGTAAACCTTCTAGAAGCTGCGATTTTAAAAAACGGGGGAAGTAAGCATTTCTTATTTCCGGACGCATGCGCAAACTATAGAAAGTCGTTATGACGTAGAATGTGCATACTTTGTAGATTCCATTTATGAAATAAAACACATTTTCTAAAAACTCGTGTTTTTTACGAAATTATGTAAACCTTCTAGAAGCTGTGATTTTAAAAAACGGTGGAAGTAAGCTTTTCTTTTTTCCGGACGCATGGGAAAACTATAGAAAGTCGTTATGACGTAGAATGTGCATACTTTGTTGATTCCATTTATGAAATAAAACACATTTTCTAAAAACTCGTGTTTTTTAAGAAATAATGTAAACCTTCTAGAAGCTGTGATTTTAAAAAACGGGGGAAGTAAGCTTTTCTTATTTTCGGGCGCATGCGCAAACTATAGAAAGTCGTTATGACGTAGAATGTGCATACTTTATAGATTCCATTTATGAAATAAAACACATTTCCTAAAAACTCATGTTTTTTAATAAATCATGTAAACCTTCTAGAAGCCGTGATTTTAAAAAACGGGGGAAGTAAGCTTTTCTTATTTCCGGACGCATGCGCAAACTATAAAAAGTCATTATGACATAGAATGTGCATACTTTGTACATTCCATTTATGAAATAAAACACATTTTCTAAAAACTCGTGTTTTTTAAGAAATCATGTAAACCTTATAGAAGCTGTGATTTAAAAAAACGGTGGAAGTAAGTTTTTCTTATTTCCGGACGCATGCGCAAACTATAGAAAGTCGTTATGAAGTAGAATGTGCATACTTTGTAGATTCCTTTTATGAAATAAAACACATTTTCTAAAAACTCGTGTTTTTTACGAAATCATGTAAACCTTCTAGAAGCTGTGATTTTAAAGAACGGTGGAAGTAAGCTTTTCTTATTTCCGGACGCACGCGCAAACTATAGAAAGTCGTTATCACGTAGAATGTGCATAATTTGTTGATTCCATTTATGAAATAAACACATTTTCTAAAAGTCGTGTTTTTTAAGAAATCATGTAAACCTTCTAGAAGTTGTGATTTTAAAAAACGGTGGAAGTAAGCTTTTCTTATTTCCGGACGCATCCGCAAACTATAGAAAGTCGTTATGACGTAGAATGTGCATACTTTGTTGATTCCATTTATGAAATAAAACACATTTTCTAAAAACTCGTGTTTTTTAAGAAATCATGTAAACCTTCTAGAAGCTGTGATTTTAAAAAACGGGGGAAGTAAGCTTTTCTTATTTCCAAACGCATGCGCAAACTGTAGAAAGTCGTTATGACGTAGAATGTGCATACTTTGTAGATTCCATTTATGAAATAAAACACATTTTCTAAAAACTCGTGTCTTTTACGAAATCATGTAAACCTTCTAGAAGCTGTGATTTTAAAAAATGGGGGATGTAAGCGTCTCTTATTTCCGGACGCATGCGCAAACTATAGAAAGTCGTTTTGACGTAGAATGTGCATAATTTGTTGATTCTATTTATGAAATAAAACACATTTTCTAAAAACTCGTGTTTTTTACGAAATCATGTAAACCTTCTAGAAGGTGTGATTTTAAAAAACGGTGGAAGTAAGCTTTTCTTATTTCCGGGCGAATGCGCAAACTATAGATAGTCGTTATGACGTAGAATGTGCATACATTGTTGGTACTATTTATGAAATAAAACACATTTTCTAAAAACTCGTGTTTTTTACGAAATCATGTAAACCTTCTAGAAGCTGTGATTTTAAAAAACGGTGGAAGTAAGATTTTCTTATTTCCGGACGAATGCGCAAACTATAGAAAGTCGTTATGACGTAGAATGTGCATACTTTGTTGATTGTATTTATGGAATAAAACACCTTTTCTAAAAACTCGTGTTTTTTAAGAAATCATGTAAAACTTCTAGAAGCTGTGATTTTAAAAAACGGGGGAAGTAAGCTTTTCTTATTTCCAAACGCATGCACAAACTCTAGAAAGTCGTTATGACATAGAATGTGCATACTTTGTTGATTACATTTATGAAATAAAACACATTTTCTAAAAACTCGTGTTTTTTGAGAAATCATGTAAACCTTCTAGAAGCTGTGATTTTAAAAAACGGGGGAAGTAAGCTTTTCGTATTTCCGGACGCATGCGCAAACTATAGAAAGTCGTTATGACGTAGAATGTGCATACTTTGTAGATTCCATTGATGAAATAAAACACATTTTCTAAAAACTCCTGTTTTTTACGAAATCATGTAAACCTTCTAGAAGCTGTGATTTTAAAAAACGGTGGAAGTAAGCTTTTCTTATTTTCGGACGCACACGCAAACTATAGAAAGTCGTTATGACATAGAATGTGCATAATTTGTTGATTCCATTTATGAAATAAAACACATTTTATAAAAGTCGTGTTTTTTAAGAAATCATGTAAACCTTCTAGAAGTTGTGATTTTAAAAAACGGTGGAAGTAAGCTTTTCTTATTTCCGGACGCGTGCGCAAACTATAGAAAATCGTTATGACGTAGAATGTGCATACTTTGTTGATTCCATTTATGAAATAAAACACATTTTGTAAAAACTCGTGTTTTTTAAGAAATGATGTAAACCTTCTAGAAGCTGTGATTTTAAAAAACGGGGGAAGTAAGCTTTTCTTATTTCCGGACGCATGCGCAAACTATAGAAAGTCGTTATGACGTAGAATGTGCATACTTTGTAGATTCCATTTAGGAAATAAAACACATTTTCTAAAAACTCGTGTTTTTTACGAAATCATGTAAACCTTCTAGAAGCTGTGATTTTAAAAAACGGTGGAAGTGAGCTTTTCTTATTTCCGGTCGAATGCGCAAACTATAGAAAGTCGTTATGACGTAGAATGTGCATACTTTGTTGTTTCCATTTATCAAATAAAACACATTTTCTAAAAACTCGTGTTTTTTAAGAAATCATGTAAACCTTCTAGGAGCGGTGATTTTAAAAAACGATGGAAGTAAGCTTTTCTTATTTCCGGACGCATGCGCAAACTATAGAAAGTCGTTATGACGTAGAATGTGCATACTTTGTTGATTCCATTTATGAAATAAAACACATTTTCTAAAAACTCATGTTTTTTAAGAAATCATGTAAACCTTCTAGAAGCTGTGGTTTTAAAAAACGGGAGAAGTAAGCATTTCTTATTTCCAAACGCATGCAAAAACTATACAAATTCGTTATGACATAGAATGTGCATACTTTGTTGATTCCATTTATGAAATAAAACACATTTTCTTAAAACTCGTGTTTTTTAAGAAATCATGTAAACCTTCTAGAAGTTGTGATTTAAAAAAACGGGGGAAGTAAGCTTTTCTTATTTCCGGACGCATGCACAAACTATAGAAAGTCATTATGACATAGGATGTGCATACTTTGTTGATTCCATTTATGAAATAAAACACATTTTCAAAAAACTCATGTTTTTTAAGAAATCATGTAAACCTTCCAGAAGCTGTGATTTTAAAAAACGGGGGAAGTAAGCTTTTCTTATTTCCGGACGCGTGCGCAAACTATAGAAAGTCGTTATGACGTAGAATCTGCATACTTTGTTGATTCCATTTATGAAATAAAACACATTTTCAAAAAACTCGTGTTTTTTAAAAAATAATGTAAACCTTCTAGAAGCTGTGATTTTAAAAAACGGGGGAAGTAAGCTTTTCTTATTTCCGGACGCATGCGCAAACTATAGAAAGTTATTATGACGTAGAATGTGCATACTTTGTAGATTCCATTTATGAAATAAAACACATTTTCTAAAAACTCGTGTTTTTTTCGAAATCATGTAAATCTTCTAGAAGCTGTGATTTTAAAAAACGGTGCAAGTAAGATTTTCTTATTTCCAGACGCATGCACAAACTATAGAAAGTCGTTATGACATAGAATGTGCACACTTTGTAGATTCCATTGATGAAATAAAACACATTTTCAAAAACTCGTGTTTTTTACGAAATCATGTAAACCTTCTAGAAGCTGTGATTTTAAAAAACAGTGGAAGTAAGCTTTTCTTATTTCCGGAGGAATGCACAAACTATAGAAAGTCGATATGAAGTAGAATGTGCATACTTTGTAGATTCCATTTATGAAATAAAACACATTTTCTAAAAACTCGTGTCTTTTACGAAATCATGTAAACCTTCTAGAAGCTGTGATTTTAAAAAACGGGGGATGTAAGCGTTTCTTATTTCCGGACGCATGCGCAAACTATAGAAAGTCGTTTTGACGTAGAATGTGCATACTTTTTTTATTCTATTTATGAAATAAAACACATTTTCTAAAAACTCGTGTTTTTACGAAATCATGTAAACCTTCTAGAAGGTGTGATTTTAAAATACGGTGGAAGTAAGCTTTTCTTATTTCCGGACGAATGCGCAAACTATAGATAGTCTTTATGACGTAGAATGTGCATACTTTGCTGATTCTATTTATCAAATAAAACACATTTTCTAAAAACTCGTGTTTTTTACGAAATCATGTAAACCTTCTAGAAGCTGTGATTTTAAAAAACGGTGGAAGTAAGCGTTTCTTATTTCCGGACGAATGCGCAAACTATAGAAAGTCGTTATGACGTAGAATGTGCATACTTTGTTGATTGTATTTATGGAATAAAACACATTTTCTAAAAACTCGTGTTTTTTAAGAAATCATGTAAAACTTCCAGAAGCTATGATTTTAAAAAACGGGGGAAGTAAGCTTTTCTTATTTCCAAACAAATGTGCAAACTCTAGAAAGTCGTTATGAAATAGTATGTGCATACTTTGTTGATTACATTTATGAAATAAAACACATTTTCTAAAAACTCGTGTTTTTTAAGAAATCATGTAAACCTTCTAGAAGCTGTGATTCTAAAAAACGGGGCAAGTAAGCTTTTCTTATTTCTAGACGCATGCGCAAACTATAGAAAGTCGTTATGACGTAGAATGTGCATAGTTTGTTGATTCTATTTATGAAATAAAAAACATTTTCTAAAAACTCGTGTTTTTTAAGAAATCATGTAAACCTTCTAGAAGCTGTGATTTTAAAAAACGGGGAAAGTAAGCTTTTCTTATTTCCAAACGCATGCGCAAACTATAGAAAGATCTTATGATGTAGAATATGCATACTTTGTTGATTCCATTTATGAAATAAAACACATTTTCTAAAAATTCGTGTTTTTTAAGAAATCATCTAAACCTTCTAGAAGCTGTGATTTTAAAAAACGGGGGAAGTAAGCTTTTCTTATTTTCAAACGCATGCGCAAACTATAGAAAGTCGTTATGACATAGAATGTGCATACTTTGTAGATTCCATTTATGAAATAAAACACATTTTCTAAAAACTTGTGTTTTTTACGAAATCATGTAAACCTTCTAGAAGCTGTGATTTTAAAAAACGGTGGGAGAAAGATTTTCTTATTTCCAGATGAATGCGGAAACTATAGAAAGTCATTATGACGTAGAATGTGCATACTTTGTTGATTCCATTTATGAAATAAAACGCATTTTCTAAAAACTCTTGTTTTTTAAGAAATCATATAAACCTTCTAGAAGCTGTGATTTTAAAAAACGGGGGAAGTAAGCTTCTCTTATTTCCAAACGCAAGCGCAAACTATAGAAAGTCGTTATGACGTAGAATGTGCATACTTTGTTGATTCCATTTATGAAATAAAACACATTTTCTAAAAACTCATGTTTTTTAAGAAATCATGTAAACCTTCTAGAAGCTGTGATTTTAAAAAACGGTGGAAGTAAGCTTTTCTTATTTCCAAACGCAAGCGCAAACTATAGAAAGTCGTTATGACGTAGAATGTCCATACTTTGTTGATTCCATTTATTTAATAAAACACATTTTCTAAAAACTCGTGTTTTTGAAGAAATCATGTAAACCTTCTAGAAGCTGTGATTTTAAAAAATGGTGGAAGTAAGCTTTTCTTAATTCCAGACGCATGCGCAAACTATAGAAAGTTGTTATGACATAGAATGTGCATACTTTGTTGATTCCGTTTATGAAATAAAACAAATTTCTAAAAACTCGTGTTTTTTAAGAAATCATGTAAACCTTCTAGAAGCTGTGATTTTAAAAAACGGGGGAAGTAAGCTTTTGTTATTTCCAAATGCAAGCGCAAACTATAGAAAGTCGTTATGACGTAGAATGTGCATACTTTGTTGATTCCATTTATGAAATAAAACACATTTTCTAAAAACTCGTGTTTTTTACGAAATCATGTAAACCTTCTAGAAGCTGTGATTTTAAAAAACGGGGGAAGTAAGCTTTTCTTCTTTCCAAACGCATGCAAAAACTATAGAAAGTCATTATGACGTAGAATGTGCATACTTTGTAGATACCATTTATGAAATAAAACACATTTTCTAAAAACTCGTGTTTTTGAAGAAATCATGTAAACCTTCTAGAAGCTGTGATTTTAAAAAACGGTGGAAGTAAAATTTTCTTATTTCCGGACGCATGCGCAAACTATAGAAAGTCGTTATGACATAGAATGTGCATACTTTGTTGATTCCGTTTATGAAATAAAACACATTTTCTAAAAACTCGTGTTTTTTAAGAAATCATGTAAACCTTCTAGAAGTTGTGATTTTAAAAAACGGGGGAAGTAAGCTTTTCTTATTTCCAAATGCAAGCGCAAACTATAGAAAGTCGTTATGACGTAGAATGTGCATACTTTGTTGATTCCATTTATGAAATAAAACACATTTTCTAAAAACTCGTGTTTTTTACGAAATCATGTAAACCTTCTAGAAGCTGTGATTTTAAAAAACGGGGGAAGTAAGCCTTTCTTATTTCCAAACGCATGCGCAAACTATAGAAATTCGTTATGACGTAGAATGTGCATACTTTGTAGATACCATTTATGAAATAAAACACATTTTCTAAAAACTCGTGTTTTTTACGAAATTATGTAAACCTTCTAGAAGCTGTGATTTTAAAAAACGGGGTAGGTAAGCTTTTCTTATTTCCAAACGCATGCGCAAACTATAGAAAGTCGTTATGATGTATAATGTGCATACTTTGTTGATTCCATTTATGAAATAAAACACATTTTCTAAAAACTCGTGTTTTTTACGAAATCATGTAAACATTCTAGAATTTGTGATTTTAAAAAACGGGGGAAGTAAGCGTTTCTTATTTCCGGACGCATGCGCAAACTATAGAAAGTCGTTATGACGTAGAATGTGCATACTTTGTAGATTCCATTTATGAAATAAAACACATTTTCTAAAAACTCATCTTTTTTACGAAATCATGTAAACCTTTCAGAAGCTGTGATTTTAAAAAACGGTCGAGGTAAGCTTTTCTTATTTCCAGACGAATGCGCAAAGTATAGAAAGTCGTTATGACGTAGAATGTGCATACTTTGATGATTCCATTTATGAAATAAAACACATTTTCTAAAAACTCGTGTTTTTTAAAAAATAATGTAAACCTTCTAGAAGCTGTGATTTTAAAAAACGGTGGAAGTAAGCTTTTCTTATTTCCGGACGCATGCGCAAACTATAGAAAGTCGTTATGACGTAGAATGTGCATACTTTGTAGATTCCATTTATGAAATAAAACACATTTTCTAAAAACTCGTGTTTTTTACGAAATCATGTAAACCTTCTAGAAGCTGTGATTTTAAAAAACGGTGAAAGTAAGCTTTTCTTATTTCCGAACGCATGCGCAAACTATAGAAAGTCGTTATGACGTAGAATGTGCATACTTTGTAGATTCCATTTATGAAATAAAACACATTTTCTAAAAACTCGTGTTTTTTAAGAAATCATGTAAACCTTCTAGAAGCTGTGATTTTAAAAAACGGGGAAGTAAGCTTTTCTTATTTCCAAACGCATGCGCAAACTATAGAAAGTCGTTATGACGTAGAATGTGCATACTTTGTAGATTCCATTTATGAAATAAAACACATTTTCTAAAAACTCGTGTTTTTTACGAAATCATGTAAACCTTCTAGAAGCTGTGATTTTAAAAAACGGTGAGAGTAAGTTTTCTTATTTCCGGACGCATGCGCAAACTATAGAAAGTCGTTATGACGTAGAATGTGCATACTTTGTAGATTCCATTTATGAAATAAAACAAATTTTCTAAAAACTCATGTTTTTTAAGAAATGATGTAAACCTTCTAGAAGCCGTGATTTTAAAAAACGGGGGAAGTAAGCTTTTCTTATTTCCGGACGCATGCGCAAACTATAGAAAGTCGTTATGATGTAGAATGTGCATACTTTGTACATTCCAATTATGAAATAAAACACATTTTCTAAAAACTCCTGGTTTTTAAGAAATCATGTAAACCTTATAGAAGCTGTGATTTTAAAAAACGGTGGAAGTAAGCTTTTCTTATTTCCGGACGCATGCGCAAACTATAGAAAGTCGTTATGAAATAGAATGTGCATAGTTTGTAGATTCCATTTATGAAATAAAACACATTTTCTAAAAACTTGTGTTGTTTACGAAATCATGTAAACATTCTAGAAGCTGTGATTTTAAAAAACGGGGGAAGTAAGCGTTTCTTATTTCCGGACGCATGCGCAAACTATAGAAAGTCGTTATGACATAGGATGTGCATACTTTGTTGATTCCATTTATGAAATAAAACACATTTTCAAAAAACTCATGTTTTTTAAGAAATCATGTAAACCTTCTAGAAGCTGTGATTTTAAAAAACGGGGGAAGTAAGCTTTTCTTATTTCCGGACGAATGCGCAAACTATAGAAAGTCGTTATGACGTAGAATGTGCATACTTTGTAGATTCCATTTAGGAAATAAAACACATTTTCTAAAAACTCGTGTTTTTTACGAAATCATGTAAACCTTCTAGAAGCTGTGATTTTAAAAAATGGTGGAAGTGAGCTTTTCTTATTTCCGGTCGAATGCACAAACTATAGAAAGTCGTTATGACGTAGAATGTGCATACTTTGTTGTTTCCATTTATCAAATAAAACACATTTTCTAAAAACTCGTGTTTTTTAAGAAATCATGTAAACCTTCTAGGAGCGGTGATTTTAAAAAACGGTGGAAGTAAGCTTTTCTTATTTCCGGACGCATGCGCAAACTATAGAAAGTCGTTATGAAATAGAATGTGCATAGTTTGTAGATTCCATTTATGAAATAAAACACATTTTCTAAAAACTTGTGTTGTTTACGAAATCATGTAAACATTCTAGAAGCTGTGATTTTAAAAAACGGGGGAAGTAAGCGTTTCTTATTTCCGTACGCATGCGCAAACTATAGAAAGTCGTTATGACATAGGATGTGCATACTTTGTTGATTCCATTTATGAAATAAAACACATTTTCAAAAAACTCATGTTTTTTAAGAAATCATGTAAACCTTCTAGAAGCTGTGATTTTAAAAAACGGGGGAAGTAAGCTTTTCTTATTTCCGGACGAATGCGCAAACTATAGAAAGTCGTTATGACGTAGAATGTGCATACTTTGTAGATTCCATTTAGGAAATAAAACACATTTTCTAAAAACTCGTGTTTTTTACGAAATCATGTAAACCTTCTAGAAGCTGTGATTTTAAAAAACGGGGTAAGTAAGCTTTTCTTATTTCCAAACGCATGCGCAAACTATAGAAAGTCGTTATGATGTATAATGTGCATACTTTGTTGATTCCATTTATGAAATAAAACACATTTTCTAAAAACTCATGTTTTTTACGAAATCATGTAAACATTCTAGAATTTGTGATTTTAAAAAACGGGGGAAGTAAGCGTTTCTTATTTCCGGACGCATGCGCAAACTATAGAAAGTCGTTGTAGATTCCATTTATGAAATAAAACAAATTTTCTAAAAACTCGTGTCTTTTACGAAATCATGTAAACCTTCTAGAAGCTGTGATTTTAAAAAACGGGGGATGTAAGCGTTTCTTATTTCCGGACGCATGCGCAAACTATAGAAAGTCGTTATGACTTAGAATGTGCATACTTTGTACATTCCATTTATGAAATAAAACACATTTTCTGAAAACTCGTGTCTTTTACGAAATCATGTAAACCTTCTAGAAGCTGCGATTTTAAAAAACGGGGGAAGTAAGCATTTCTTATTTCCGGACGCATGCGCAAACTATAGAAAGGCGTTATGACGTAGAATGTGCATACTTTGTAGATTCCATTTATGAAATAAAACACATTTTCTAAAAACTCGTGTTTTTTACGAAATCATGTAAACCTTCTAGAAGCTGTGATTTTAAAAAACGGTGGAAGTGAGCTTTTCTTATTTCCGGTCGAATGCGCAAACTATAGAAAGTCGTTATGACGTAGAATGTGCATACTTTGTTGTTTCCATTTATCAAATAAAACACATTTTCTAAAAACTCGTGTTTTTTAAGAAATCATGTAAACCTTCTAGGAGCGGTGATTTTAAAAAATGGTGGAAGTAAGCTTTTCTTATTTTCGGACGCATGCGCAAACTATAGAAAGTCGTTATGAAATAGAATGTGCATAGTTTGTAGATTCCATTTATGAAATAAAACACATTTTCTAAAAACTTGTGTTGTTTACGAAATCATGTAAACATTCTAGAAGCTGTGATTTTAAAAAACGGGGGAAGTAAGCGTTTCTTATTTCCGGACGCATGCGCAAACTATAGAAAGTCGTTATGACATAGGATGTGCATACTTTGTTGATTCCATTTATGAAATAAAACACATTTTAAAAAAACTCATGTTTTTTAAGAAATCATGTAAACCTTCTAGAAGCTGTGATTTTAAAAAACGGGGGAAGTAAGCTTTTCTTATTTCCGGACGAATGCGCAAACTATAGAAAGTCGTTATGACGTAGAATGTGCATACTTTGTAGATTCCATTTAGGAAATAAAACACATTTTCTAAAAACTCGTGTTTTTTACGAAATCATGTAAACCTTCTAGAAGCTGTGATTTTAAAAAACGGGGTAAGTAAGCTTTTCTTATTTCCAAACGCATGCGCAAACTATAGAAAGTCGTTATGATGTATAATGTGCATACTTTGTTGATTCCATTTATGAAATAAAACACATTTTCTAAAAACTCATGTTTTTTACGAAATCATGTAAACATTCTAGAATTTGTGATTTTAAAAAACGGGGGAAGTAAGCGTTTCTTATTTCCGGACGCATGTGCAAACTATAGAAAGTCGTTATGATGTAGAATGTGCATACTTTGTAGATTCCATTTATGAAATAAAACACATTTTCTAAAAACTCGTGTTTTTTACGAAATCATGTAAACCTTTCAAAAGATGTGATTTTAAAAAACGGTCGAGGTAAGCTTTTCTTATTTCCGGACGAATGCGCAAACTATAGAAAGTCTTTATGACGTAGAATGTGCATACTTTGTTGATTCCATTTATGAAATAAAACACATTTTCTAAAAACTCGTGTTTTTTAAAAAATAATGTAAACCTTCTAGAAGCTGTGATTTTAAAAAACGGTGGAAGTAAGCTTTTCTTATTTCCGGACGCATGCGCAAACTATAGAAAGTTGTTATGATGTAGAATGTGCATACTTTGTTGATTTCATTTATGAAATAAAACACATTTTCTAAAAACTCGTGTTTTTTAAGAAATCATGTAAACCTTCTAGAAGCTGTGATTTTAAAAAACGGGGAAGTAAGCTTTTCTTATTTCCAAACGCATGCGCAAACTATAGAAAGTCGTTATGACGTAGAATGTGCATACTTTGTAGATTCCATTTATGAAATAAAACACATTTTCTAAAAACTCGTGTTTTTTACGAAATCATGTAAACCTTCTAGAAGCTGTGATTTTAAAAAACGGTGAAAGTAAGCTTTTCTTATTTCCGGACGCATGCGCAAACTATAGAAAGTCGTTATGACGTAGAATGTGCATACTTTGTAGATTCCATTTATGAAATAAAACACATTTTCTAAAAACTCATGTTTTTTAAGAAATGATGTAAACCTTCTAGAAGCTGCGATTTTAAAAAACGGGGGAAGTAAGCATTTCTTATTTCCGGACGCATGCGCAAACTATAGAAAGGCGTTATGACGTAGAATGTGCATACTTTGTAGATTCCATTTATGAAATAAAACACATTTTCTAAAAACTCGTGTTTTTTAATAAATCATCTAAACCTTCTAGAAGCCGTGATTTTAAAAAACGGGGGAAGTAAGCTTTTCTTATTTCCGGACGCATGCGCAAACTATAGAAATTCGTTATGATGTAGAATGTGCATACTTTGTACATTCCAATTATGAAATAAAACACATTTTCTAAAAACTCCTGTTTTTTAAGAAATCATGTAAACCTTATAGAAGCTGTGATTTTAAAAAACGGTGGAAGTAAGCTTTTCTTATTTCCGTACGCATACGCAAACTATAGAAAGTCGTTATGAAATAGAATGTGCATAGTTTGTAGATTCCATTTATGAAATAAAACACATTTTCTAAAAACTTGTGTTGTTTACGAAATCATGTAAACATTCTAGAAGCTGTGATTTTAAAAAACGGGGGAAGTAAGCGTTTCTTATTTCCGGACGCATGCGCAAACTATAGAAAGTCGTTATGACATAGGATGTGCATACTTTGTTGATTCCATTTATGAAATAAAACACATTTTCAAAAAACTCATGTTTTTTAAGAAATCATGTAAACCTTCTAGAAGCTGTGATTTTAAAAAACGGGGGAAGTAAGCTTTTCTTATTTCCGGACGAATGCGCAAACTATAGAAAGTCGTTATGACGTAGAATGTGCATACTTTGTAGATTCCATTTAGGAAATAAAACACATTTTCTAAAAACTCGTGTTTTTTACGAAATCATGTAAACCTTCTAGAAGCTGTGATTTTAAAAAACGGTGGAAGTGAGCTTTTCTTATTTCCGGTCGAATGCGCAAACTATAGAAAGTCGTTATGACATAGAATGTGCATACTTTGTTGTTTCCATTTATCAAATAAAACACATTTTCTAAAAACTCGTGTTTTTTAAGAAATCATGTAAACCTTCTAGGAGCGGTGATTTTAAAAAACGGTGGAAGTAAGCTTTTCTTATTTCCGGACACATGCGCAAACTATAGAAAGTCGTTATGACGTAGAATGTGCATACTTTGTTGATTCCATTTATGAAATAAAACACATTTTCTAAAAACTCGTTTCTTTTACGAAATCATGTAAACCTTCTAGAAGCTGTGATTTTAAAAAACGGGGGATGTAAGCTTTTCTTATTTCCAGACGTATGCACAAACTATAGAAAGTCATTATGACGTAGAATGTGCATACTTTGTAGATTCCATTTATGAAATAAAACAGATTTTCAAAAAATCGTGTTTTTTACGAAATCATGTAAATCTTCTAGAAGCTGTGATTTTAAAAAACGGTGGAAGTAAGCTTTTCTTATTTCCGGACGCATGCACAAACTATAGAAAGTCGTTATGACATAGAATGTGCATACTTTGTAGATTCCATTTATGAAATAAAACACATTTTCAAAAACTCGTGTTTTTTACGAAATCATGTAAACCTTCTGGAAGCTGTGATTTTAAAAAACGGTGGAAGTAAGCTTTTCTTATTTCCGGACGCATGCGCAAACTATAGAAAGTCGTTATGACGTAGAATGTGCATACTTTGTAGATTCCATTTATGAAATAAAACAAATTTTCTAAAAACTCGTGTCTTTTACGAAATCATGTAAACCTTCTAGAAGCTGTGATTTTAAAAAACGAGGGATGTAAGCGTTTCTTATTTCCGGACGCATGCGCAAACTATAGAAAGTCGTTATGACTTAGAATGTGCATACTTTGTACATTCCATTTATGAAATAAAACACATTTTCTGAAAACTCGTGTCTTTTACGAAATCATGTAAACCTTCTAGAAGCTGCGATTTTAAAAAACGGGGGAAGTAAGCATTTCTTATTTCCGGACGCATGCGCAAACTATAGAAAGGCGTTATGACGTAGAATGTGCATACTTTGTAGATTCCATTTATGAAATAAAACACATTTTCTAAAAACTCGTGTTTTTTACGAAATCATGTAAACCTTCTAGAAGCTGTGATTTTAAAAAACGGTGGAAGTGAGCTTTTCTTATTTCCGGTCGAATGCGCAAACTATAGAAAGTCGTTATGACGTAGAATGTGCATACTTTGTTGTTTCCATTTATCAAATAAAACACATTTTCTAAAAACTCGTGTTTTTTAAGAAATCATGTAAACCTTCTAGGAGCGGTGATTTTAAAAAACGGTGGAAGTAAGCTTTTCTTATTTCCGGACGCATGCGCAAACTATAGAAAGTCGTTATGAAATAGAATGTGCATAGTTTGTAGATTCCATTTATGAAATAAAACACATTTTCTAAAAACTTGTGTTGTTTACGAAATCATGTAAACATTCTAGAAGCTGTGATTTTAAAAAACGGGGGAAGTAAGCGTTTCTTATTTCCGGACGCATGCGCAAACTATAGAAAGTCGTTATGACATAGGATGTGCATACTTTGTTGATTCCATTTATGAAATAAAACACATTTTCAAAAAACTCATGTTTTTTAAGAAATCATGTAAACCTTCTAGAAGCTGTGATTTTAAAAAACGGGGGAAGTAAGCTTTTCTTATTTCCGGACGAATGCGCAAACTATAGAAAGTCGTTATGACGTAGAATGTGCATACTTTGTAGATTCCATTTAGGAAATAAAACACATTTTCTAAAAACTCGTGTTTTTTACGAAATCATGTAAACCTTCTAGAAGCTGTGATTTTAAAAAATGGGGTAAGTAAGCTTTTCTTATTTCCAAACGCATGCTCAAACTATAGAAAGTCGTTATGATGTATAATGTGCATACTTTGTTGATTCCATTTATGAAATAAAACACATTTTCTAAAAACTCATGTTTTTTACGAAATCATGTAAACATTCTAGAATTTGTGATTTTAAAAAACGGGGGAAGTAAGCGTTTCTTATTTCCGGACGCATGTGCAAACTATAGAAAGTCGTTATGATGTAGAATGTGCATACTTTGTAGATTCCATTTATGAAATAAAACACATTTTCTAAAAACTCGTGTTTTTTACGAAATCATGTAAACCTTTCAGAAGATGTGATTTTAAAAAACGGTCGAGGTAAGCTTTTCTTATTTCCGGACGAATGCGCAAACTATAGAAAGTCGTTATGATGTAGAATGTGCATACTTTGTTGATTCCATTTATGAAATAAAACACATTTTCTAAAAACTCGTGTTTTTTAAAAAATAATGTAAACCTTCTAGAAGCTGTGATTTTAAAAAACGGTGGAAGTAAGCTTTTCTTATTTCCGGACGCATGCGCAAACTATAGAAAGTTGTTATGATGTAGAATGTGCATACTTTGTTGATTTCATTTATGAAATAAAACACATTTTCTAAAAACTCGTGTTTTTTAAGAAATCATGTAAACCTTCTAGAAGCTGTGATTTTAAAAAACGGGGAAGTAAGCTTTTCTTATTTCCAAACGCATGCGCAAACTATAGAAAGTCGTTATGACGTAGAATGTGCATACTTTGTAGATTCCATTTATGAAATAAAACACATTTTCTAAAAACTCGTGTTTTTTACGAAATCATGTAAACCTTCTAGAAGCTGTGATTTTAAAAAACGGTGAAAGTAAGCTTTTCTTATTTCCGGACGCATGCGCAAACTATAGAAAGTCGTTATGACGTAGAATGTGCATACTTTGTAGATTCCATTTATGAAATAAAACACATTTTCTAAAAACTCATGTTTTTTAAGAAATGATGTAAACCTTCTAGAAGCTGCGATTTTAAAAAACGGGGGAAGTAAGCATTTCTTATTTCCGGACGCATGCGCAAACTATAGAAAGGCGTGATGACGTAGAATGTGCATACTTTGTAGATTCCATTTATGAAATAAAACACATTTTCTAAAAACTCGTGTTTTTTAATAAATCATCTAAACCTTCTAGAAGCCGTGATTTTAAAAAACGGGGGAAGTAAGCTTTTCTTATTTCCGGACGCATGCGCAAACTATAGAAATTCGTTATGATGTAGAATGTGCATACTTTGTACATTCCAATTATGAAATAAAACACATTTTCTAAAAACTCCTGTTTTTTAAGAAATCATGTAAACCTTATAGAAGCTGTGATTTTAAAAAACGGTGGAAGTAAGCTTTTCTTATTTCCGGACGCATACGCAAACTATAGAAAGTCGTTATGAAATAGAATGTGCATAGTTTGTAGATTCCATTTATGAAATAAAACACATTTTCTAAAAACTTGTGTTGTTTACGAAATCATGTAAACATTCTAGAAGCTGTGATTTTAAAAAACGGGGGAAGTAAGCGTTTCTTATTTCCGGACGCATGCGCAAACTATAGAAAGACGTTATGACATAGGCTGTGCATACTTTGTTGATTCCATTTATGAAATAAAACACATTTTCAAAAAACTCATGTTTTTTAAGAAATCATGTAAACCTTCTAGAAGCTGTGATTTTAAAAAACGGGGGATGTAAGCTTTTCTTATTTCCGGACGAATGCACAAACTATAGAAAGTCGTTATGACGTAGAATGTGCATACTTTGTAGATTCCATTTAGGAAATAAAACACATTTTCTAAAAACTTGTGTTTTTTACGAAATCATGTAAACCTTCTAGAAGCTGTGATTTTAAAAAACGGTGGAAGTGAGCTTTTCTTATTTCCGGTCGAATGCGCAAACTATAGAAAGTCGTTATGACATACAATGTGCATACTTTGTTGTTTCCATTTATCAAATAAAACACATTTTCTAAAAACTCGTGTTTTTTAAGAAATCATGCAAACCTTCTAGGAGCGGTGATTTTAAAAAACGGTGGAAGTAAGCTTTTCTTATTTCCGGACACATGCGCAAACTATAGAAAGTCGTTATGACGTAGAATGTGCATACTTTGTTGATTCCATTTATGAAATAAAACACATTTTCTAAAAACTCGTTTCTTTTACGAAATCATGTAAACCTTCTAGAAGCTGTGATTTTAAAAAACGGGGGATTTAAGCTTTTCTTATTTCCAGACGTATGCACAAACTATAGAAAGTCGTTATGACGTAGAATGTGCATACTTTGTAGATTCCATTTATGAAATAAAACAGATTTTCAAAAAATCATGTTTTTTACGAAATCATGTAAATCTTCTAGAAGCTGTGATTTTAAAAAACGGTGGAAGTAAGCTTTTCTTATTTCCGGACGCATGCACAAACTATAGAAAGTCGTTATGACATAGAATGTGCATACTTTGTAGATTCCATTTATGAAATAAAACACATTTGCAAAAACTCGTGTTTTTTACGAAATCATGTAAACCTTCTGGAAGCTGTGATTTTAAAAAACGGTGGAAGTAAGCTTTTCTTATTTCCAGACGCATGCAGAAACTATAGAAAGTCGTTATGACGTAGAATGTGCATACTTTGTAGATTCCATTTATGAAATAAAACAAATTTTCTAAAAACTCGTGTCTTTTACGAAATCATGTAAACCTTCTAGAAGCTGTGATTTTAAAAAACGGGGGATGTAAGCGTTTCTTATTTCCGGACGCATGCGCAAACTATAGAAAGTCGTTATGACTTAGAATGTGCATACTTTGTACATTCCATTTATGAAATAAAACACATTTTCTGAAAACTCGTGTCTTTTACGAAATCATGTAAACCTTCTAGAAGCTGCGATTTTAAAAAACGGGGGAAGTAAGCATTTCTTATTTCCGGACGCATGCGCAAACTATAGAAAGGCGTTATGATGTAGAATGTGCATACTTTGTAGATTCCATTTATGAAATAAAACACATTTTCTAAAAACTCGTGTTTTTTACGAAATCATGTAAACCTTCTAGAAGCTGTGATTTTAAAAAACGGTG
Source organism: Larix kaempferi (assembly GCA_027924585.1). NCBI lineage: Eukaryota > Viridiplantae > Streptophyta > Pinopsida > Pinales > Pinaceae > Larix > Larix kaempferi. The sequence goes on along the minus strand of BSBM01000226.1, from coordinate 9,161,088 downwards.
GAAGTGAGCTTTTCTTATTTCCGGTCGAATGCGCAAACTATAGAAAGTCGTTATGACGTAGAATGTGCATACTTTGTTGTTTCCATTTACCAAATAAAACACATTTTCTAAAAACTCGTGTTTTTTAAGAAATCATGTAAACCTTCTAGGAGCGGTGATTTTAAAAAACGGTGGAAGTAAGCTTTTCTTATTTCCGGACGCATGCGCAAACTATAGAAAGTCGTTATGAAATAGAATGTGCATAGTTTGTAGATTCCATTTATGAAATAAAACACATTTTCTAAAAACTTGTGTTGTTTACGAAATCATGTAAACATTCTAGAAGCTGTGATTTTAAAAAACGGGGGAAGTAAGCGTTTCTTATTTCCGGACGCATGCGCAAACTAGAGAAAGTCGTTATGACATAGGATGTGCATACTTTGTTGATTCCTTTTATGAAATAAAACACATTTTCAAAAAACTCATGTTTTTTAAGAAATCATGTAAACCTTCTAGAAGCTGTGATTTTAAAAAACGGGGGAAGTAAGCTTTTCTTATTTCCGGACGAATGCGCAAACTATAGAAAGTCTTTATGACGTAGAATGTGCATACTTTGTAGATTCCATTTAGGAAATAAAACACATTTTCTAAAAACTCGTGTTTTTTACGAAATCATGTAAACCTTCTAGAAGCTGTGATTTTAAAAAACGGGGTAAGTAAGCTTTTCTTATTTCCAAACGCATGCGCAAACTATAGAAAGTCGTTATGATGTATAATGTGCATACTTTGTTGATACCATTTATGAAGTAAAACACATTTTCTAAAAACTCATGTTTTTTACGAAATCATGTAAACATTCTAGAATTTGTGATTTTAAAAAACGGGGGAAGTAAGCGTTTCTTATTTCCGGACGCATGTGCAAACTATAGAAAGTCGTTATGATGTAGAATGTGCATACTTTGTAGATTCCATTTATGAAATAAAACACATTTTCTAAAAACTCGTGTTTTTTACGAAATCATGTAAACCTTTCAGAAGATGTGATTTTAAAAAACGGTCGAGGTAAGCTTTTCTTATTTCCGGATGAATGCACAAACTATAGAAAGTCGTTATGACGTAGAATGTGCATACTTTGTTGATTCCATTTATGAAATAAAACACATTTTCTAAAAACTCGTGTTTTTTAAAAAATAATGTAAACCTTCTAGAAGCTGTGATTTTAAAAAACGGTGGAAGTAAGCTTTTCTTATTTCCGGACGCATGCGCAAACTATAGAAAGTTGTTATGATGTAGAATGTGCATACTTTGTTGATTTCATTTATGAAATAAAACACATTTTCTAAAAACTCGTGTTTTTTAAGAAATCATGTAAACCTTCTAGAAGCTGTGATTTTAAAAAACGGGGAAGTAAGCTTTTCTTATTTCCAAACGCATGCGCAAACTATCGAAAGTCGTTATGACGTAGAATGTGCATACTTTGTAGATTCCATTTATGAAATAAAACACATTTTCTAAAAACTCGTGTTTTTTACGAAATCATGTAAACCTTCTAGAAGTTGTGATTTTAAAAAACGGTGAAAGTAAGCTTTTCTTATTTCCGGACGCATGCGCAAACTATAGAAAGTCGTTATGACGTAGAATGTGCATACTTTGTAGATTCCATTTATGAAATAAAACACATTTTCTAAAAACTCATGTTTTTTAAGAAATGATGTAAACCTTCTAGAAGCTGCGATTTTAAAAAACGGGGGAAGTAAGCATTTCTTATTTCCGGACGCATGCGCAAACTATAGAAAGGCGTTATGACGTAGAATGTGCATACTTTGTAGATTCCATTTATGAAATAAAACACATTTTCTAAAAACTCCTGTTTTTAAATAAATCATCTAAACCTTCTAGAAGCCGTGATTTTAAAAAACGGGGGAAGTAAGCTTTTCTTATTTCCGGACGCATGCGCAAACTATAGAAATTCGTTATGATGTAGAATGTGCATACTTTGTACATTCCAATTATGAAATAAAACACATTTTGTAAAAACTCCTGTTTTTTAAGAAATCATGTAAACCTTATAGAAGCTGTGATTTTAAAAAACGGTGGAAGTAAGCTTTTCTTATTTCCGGACGCATACGCAAACTATAGAAAGTCGTTATGAAATAGAATGTGCATAGTTTGTAGATTCCATTTATGAAATAAAACACATTTTCTAAAAACTTGTGTTGTTTACGAAATCATGTAAACATTCTAGAAGCTGTGATTTTAAAAAACGGGGGAAGTAAGCGTTTCTTATTTCCGGACGCATGCGCAAACTATAGAAAGTCGTTATGACATAGGATGTGCATACTTTGTTGATTCCATTTATGAAATAAAACACATTTTCAAAAAACTCATGTTTTTTAAGAAATCATGTAAACCTTCTAGAAGCTGTGATTTTAAAAAACGGGGGAAATAAGCTTTTCTTATTTCCGGACGAATGCGCAAACTATAGAAAGTCGTTATGACGTAGAATGTGCATACTTTGTAGATTCCATTTAGGAAATAAAACACATTTTCTAAAAACTCGTGTTTTTTACGAAATCATGTAAACCTTCTAGAAGCTGTGATTTTAAAAAACGGTGGAAGTGAGCTTTTCTTATTTCCGGTCGAATGCGCAAACTATAGAAAGTCGTTATGACATAGAATGTGCATACTTTGTTGTTTCCATTTATCAAATAAAACACATTTTCTAAAAACTCGTGTTTTTTAAGAAATCATGTAAACCTTCTAGGAGCGGTGATTTTAAAAAACGGTGGAAGTAAGCTTTTCTTATTTCCGTACACATGCGCAAACTATAGAAAGTCGTTATGACGTAGAATGTGCATACTTTGTTGATTCCATTTATGAAATAAAACACATTTTCTAAAAACTCGTTTCTTTTACGAAATCATGTAAACCTTCTAGAAGCTGTGATTTTAAAAAACGGGGGATGTAAGCTTTTCTTATTTCCAGACGTATGCACAAACTATAGAAAGTCGTTATGACGTAGAATGTGCATACTTTGTAGATTCCATTTATGAAATAAAACAGATTTTCAAAAAATCGTGTTTTTTACGAAATCATGTAAATCTTCTAGAAGCTGTGATTTTAAAAAACGGTGGAAGTAAGCTTTTCTTATTTCCGGACGCATGCACAAACTATAGAAAGTCGTTATGACATAGAATGTGCATACTTTGTAGATTCCATTTATGAAATAAAACACATTTTAAAAAACTCGTGTTTTTTACGAAATCATGTAAACCTTCTGGAAGCTGTGATTTTAAAAAACGGTGGAAGTAAGCTTTTCTTATTTCCGGACGCATGCGCAAACTATAGAAAGTCGTTATGATGTAGAATGTGCATACTTTGTAGATTCCATTTATGAAATAAAACAAATTTTCTAAAAACTCGTGTCTTTTACGAAATCATGTAAACCTTCTAGAAGCTGTGATTTTAAAAAACGGGGGATGTAAGCGTTTCTTATTTCCGGGCGCATGCGCAAACTATAGAAAGTTGTTATGACTTAGAATGTGCATACTTTGTACATTCCATTTATGAAATAAAACACATTTTCTGAAAACTCGTTCCTTTTACGAAATCATGTAAACCTTCTAGAAGCTGCGATTTTAAAAAACGGGGGAAGTAAGCATTTCTTATTTACGGACGCATGACCAAACTATAGAAAGGCGTTATGAAGTAGAATGTGCATACTTTGTAGATTCCATTTATGAAATAAAACACATTTTCTAAAAACTTGTGTTTTTTAAGAAATCGTGTAAACCTTCTAGAAGCTGTGATTTTAAAAAACGGTGGAAGTAAGCTTTTCTTAATTCCGGACGAATGCGCAAACTATAGAAAGTCGTTATGACGTAGAATGTGCATACTTTGTTGATTCCATTGATGAAATAAAACACATTTTCTAAAAACTCGTGTTTTTTACGAAATTATGTAAACCTTTTAGAAGCTGTGATTTTAAAAAACGATGAAAGTAAGCTTTTCTTATTTCCGGACGCATGCGCAAAACATAGAAAGTCGTTATGACATAGAATGTGCATACTTTGTAGAGTCCATTTATGAAATAAAACACATTTTCTTAAAACTCGTGTTTTTTAAGAAATAATGTAAACCTTCTAGAAGCTGTGATTTTAAAAAACGGGGGAAGTAAGCTTTTCTTATTTCCGGGCGCATGCGCAAACTATAGAAAGTCATTATGACGTAGAATGTGCATACTTTGTAGATTCCATTTATGAAATAAAACACATTTTCTAAAAACTCGTGTTTGTTAATAAATCATGTAAACCTTCTAGAAGCCGTGATTTTAAAAAACGGGGGAAGTAAGCTTTTCTTATTTCCTGACGCATGCGCAAACTATAAAAAGTCGTTATGACGTAGAATGTGCATACTTTGTACATTCCATTTATGAAATAAAACACATTTTCTCAAAGTCGTGTTTTTTAAGAAATCATGTAAACCTTCTAGAAGTTGGGATTTTAAAAAACGGTGGAAGTAAGCTTTTCTTATTTCCGGACACGTGCGCAAACTATAGAAAGTCGTTATGACGTAGAATGTGCATACTTTGTTGATTCCATTTATGAAATAAAACACATTTTCTAAAAACTCATGTTTTTTACGAAATGATGTAAACATTCTAGAATTTGTGATTTTAAAAAACGGGGGAAGTAAGCGTTTCTTATTTCCGGACGCATGTGCAAACTATAGAAAGTCGTTATGATGTAGAATGTGCATACTTTGTAGATTCCATTTATGAAATAAAACACATTTTCTAAAAACTCGTGTTTTTTACGAAATCATGTAAACCTTTCAGAAGATGTGATTTTAAAAAACGGTCGAGGTAAGCTTTTCTTATTTCCGGACGAATGCGCAAACTATAGAAAGTCGTTATGACGTAGAATGTGCATACTTTGTTGATTCCATTTATGAAATAAAACACATTTTCTAAAAACTCGTGTTTTTTAAAAAATAATGTAAACCTTCTAGAAGCTGTGATTTTAAAAAACGGTGGAAGTAAGCTTTTCTTATTTCCGGACGCATGCGCAAACTATAGAAAGTTGTTATGATGTAGAATGTGCATACTTTGTTGATTTCATTTATGAAATAAAACACATTTTCTAAAAACTCGTGTTTTTTAAGAAATCATGTAAACCTTCTAGAAGCTGTGATTTTAAAAAACGGGGAAGTAAGCTTTTCTTATTTCCAAACGCATGCGCAAACTATAGAAAGTCGTTATGACGTAGAATGTGCATACTTTGTAGATTCCATTTATGAAATAAAACACATTTTCTAAAAACTCGTGTTTTTTACGAAATCATGTAAACCTTCTAGAAGCTGTGATTTTAAAAAACGGTGAAAGTAAGCTTTTCTTATTTCCGGACGCATGCGCAAACTATAGAAAGTCGTTATGACGTAGAATGTGCATACTTTGTAGATTCCATTTATGAAATAAAACACATTTTCTAAAAACTCATGTTTTTTAAGAAATGATGTAAACCTTCTAGAAGCTGCGATTTTAAAAAACGGGGGAAGTAAGCATTTCTTATTTCCGGACGCATGCGCAAACTATAGAAAGGCGTTATGACGTAGAATGTGCATACTTTGTAGATTCCATTTATGAAATAAAACACATTTTCTAAAAACTCGTGTTTTTTAATAAATCATCTAAACCTTCTAGAAGCCGTGATTTTAAAAAACGGGGGAAGTAAGCTTTTCTTATTTCCGGACGCATGCGCAAACTATAGAAATTCGTTATGATGTAGAATGTGCATACTTTGTACATTCCAATTATGAAATAAAACACATTTTCTAAAAACTCCTGTTTTTTAAGAAATCATGTAAACCTTATAGAAGCTGTGATTTTAAAAAACGGTGGAAGTAAGCTTTTCTTATTTCCGGACGCATACGCAAACTATAGAAAGTCGTTATGAAATAGAATGTGCATAGTTTGTAGATTCCATTTATGAAATAAAACACATTTTCTAAAAAACTTGTGTTGTTTACGAAATCATGTAAACATTCTAGAAGCTGTGATTTTAAAAAACGGGGGAAGTAAGCGTTTCTTATTTCCGGACGCATGCGCAAACTATAGAAAGTCGTTATGACATAGGATGTGCATACTTTGTTGATTCCATTTATGAAATAAAACACATTTTCAAAAAACTCATGTTTTTTAAGAAATCATGTAAACCTTCTAGAAGCTGTGATTTTAAAAAACGGGGGAAGTAAGCTTTTCTTATTTCCGGACGAATGTGCAAACTATAGAAAGTCGTTATGACGTAGAATGTGCATAATTTGTAGATTCCATTTAGGAAATAAAACACATTTTCTAAAAACTCGTGTTTTTTACGAAATCATGTAAACCTTCTAGAAGCTGTGATTTTGAAAAACGGTGGAAGTGATCTTTTCTTATTTCCGGTCGATTGCGCAAACTATAGAAAGTCGTTATGACATAGAATGTGCATACTTTGTTGTTTCCATTTATCAAATAAAACACATTTTCTAAAAACTCGTGTTTTTTAAGAAATCATGTAAACCTTCTAGGAGCGGTGATTTTAAAAAACGGTGGAAGTAAGCTTTTCTTATTTCCGGACACATGCGCAAACCATAGAAAGTCGTTATGACGTAGAATGTGCATACTTTGTTGATTCCAGTTATGAAATAAAACACATTTTCTAAAAACTCGTTTCTTTTACGAAATCATGTAAACCTTCTAGAAGCTGTGATTTTAAAAAACGGGGGATGTAAGCTTTTCTTATTTCCAGACGTATGCACAAACTATAGAAAGTCGTTATGACGTAGAATGTGCATACTTTGTAGATTCCATTTATGAAATAAAACAGATTTTCAAAAAATCGTGTTTTTTACGAAATCATGTAAATCTTCTAGAAGCTGTGATTTTAAAAAACGGTGGAAGTAAGCTTTTCTTATTTCCGGACGCATGCACAAACTATAGAAAGTCGTTATGACATAGAATGTGCATACTTTGTAGATTCCATTTATGAAATAAAACACATTTTCAAAAACTCGTGTTTTTTACGAAATCATGTAAACCTTCTGGAAGCTGTGATTTTAAAAAATGGTGGAAGTAAGCTTTTCTTATTTCCGGACGCATGCGCAAACTATAGAAAGTCGTTATGACGTAGAATGTGCATACTTTGTAGATTCCATTTATGAAATAAAACAAATTTTCTAAAAACTCGTGTCTTTTACGAAATCATGTAAACCTTCTAGAAGCTGTGATTTTAAAAAACGGGGGATGTAAGCGTTTCTTATTTCCGGACGCATGCGCAAACTATAGAAAGTCGTTATGACTTAGAATGTGCATACTTTGTACATTCCATTTATGAAATAAAACACATTTTCTGAAAACTCGTGTCTTTTACGAAATCATGTAAACCTTCTAGAAGCTGCGATTTTAAAAAACGGGGGAAGTAAGCATTTCTTATTTCCGGACGCATGCGCAAACTATAGAAAGGCGTTATGACGTAGAATGTGCATACTTTGTAGATTCCATTTATGAAATAAAACACATTTTCTAAAAACTTGTGTTTTTTAAGAAATCGTGTAAACCTTCTAGAAGCTGTGATTTTAAAAAACGGTGGAAGTAAGCTTTTCTTAATTCCGGACGAATGCGCAAACTATAGAAAGTCGTTATGACGTAGAATGTGCATACTTTGTTGATTCCATTGATGAAATAAAACACATTTTCTAAAAACTCGTGTTTTTTACGAAATTATGTAAACCTTTTAGAAGCTGTGATTTTAAAAAACGATGAAAGTAAGCTTTTCTTATTTCTGGACGCATGCGCAAAACATAGAAAGTCGTTATGACATAGAATGTGCATACTTTGTAGAGTCCATTTATGAAATAAAACACATTTTCTTAAAACTCGTGTTTTTTAAGAAATAATGTAAACCTTCTAGAAGCTGTGATTTTAAAAAACGGGGGAAGTAAGCTTTTCTTATTTCCGAGCACATGCGCAAACTATAGAAACTCGTTATGACGTAGAATGTGCATACTTTGTAGATTCCATTTATGAAATAAAACACATTTTCTAAAAACTCGTGTTTTTTAATAAATCATGTAAACCTTCTAGAAGCCGTGATTTTAAAAAACGGGGGAAGTAAGCTTTTCTTATTTCCGGACGCATGCGCAAACTATAAAAAGTCGTTATGACGTAGAATGTGCATACTTTGTACATTCCATTTATGAAATAAAACACATTTTCTCAAAGTCGTGTTTTTTAAGAAATCATGTAAACCTTCTAGAAGTTGGGATTTTAAAAAACGGTGGAAGTAAGCTTTTCTTATTTCCGGACACGTGCGCAAACTATAGAAAGTCGTTATGACGTAGAATGTGCATACTTTGTTGATTCCATTTATGAAATAAAACACATTTTCAAAAAACTCATGTTTTTTAAGAAATCATGTAAACCTTCTAGAAGCTGTGATTTTAAAAAACGGGGGAAGTAAGCTTTTCTTATTTCCGGACGAATGCACAAACTATAGAAAGTCGTTATGACGTAGAATGTGCATACTTTGTAGATTCCATTTAGGAAATAAAACACATTTTCTAAAAACTCGTGTTTTTTACGAAATCATGTAAACCTTCTAGAAGCTGTGATTTTAAAAAACGGTGGAAGTGAGCTTTTCTTATTTCCGGTCGAATGAGCAAACTATAGAAAGTCGTTATGACATAGAATGTGCATACTTTGTTGTTTCCATTTATCAAATAAAACACATTTTCTAAAAACTCGTGTTTTTTAAGAAATCATGTAAACCTTCTAGGAGCGGTGATTTTAAAAAACGGTGGAAGTAAGCTTTTCTTATTTCCGTACACATGCGCAAACTATAGAAAGTCGTTAAGACGTAGAATGTGCATACTTTGTAGATTCCATTTATGAAATAAAACAGATTTTCAAAAAATCATGTTTTTTACGAAATCATGTAAATCTTCTAGAAGCCGTGATTTTAAAAAACGGTGGAAGTAAGCTTTTCTTATTTCCGGACGCATGCACAAACTATAGAAAGTCGTTATGACATAGAATGTGCATACTTTGTAGATTCCATTTATGAAATAAAACACATTTTCAAAAACTCGTGTTTTTTACGAAATCATGTAAACCTTCTGGAAGCTGTGATTTTAAAAAACGGTGGAAGTAAGCTTTTCTTATTTCCGAACGCATGCGCAAACTATAGAAAGTCGTTATGACGTAGAATGTGCATACTTTGTAGATTCCATTTATGAAATAAAACAAATTTTCTAAAAACTCGTGTCTTTTACGAAATCATGTAAACCTTCTAGAAGCTGTGATTTTAAAAAACGGGGGATGTAAGCGTTTCTTATTTCCGGACGCATGCGCAAACTATAGAAAGTCGTTATGACTTAGAATGTGCATACTTTGTACATTCCATTTATGAAATAAAACACATTTTCTGAAAACTCGTGTCTTTTACGAAATCATGTAAACCTTCTAGAAGCTGCGATTTTAAAAAATGGGGGAAGTAAGCATTTCTTATTTCCGGACGCATTCGCAAACTATAGAAAGGCGTTATGACGTAGAATGTGCATACTTTGTAGATTCCATTTATGAAATAAAACACATTTTCTAAAAACTTGTGTTTTTTAAGAAATCGTGTAAACCTTCTAGAAGCTGTGATTTTAAAAAACGGTGGAAGTAAGCTTTTCTTAATTCCGGACGAATGCGCAAACTATAGAAAGTCGTTATGACGTAGAATGTGCATACTTTGTTGATTCCATTGATGAAATAAAACACATTTTCTAAAAACTCGTGTTTTTTACGAAATTATGTAAACCTTTTAGAAGCTGTGATTTTAAAAAACGATGAAAATAAGCTTTTCTTATTTCCGGACGCATGCGCAAAACATAGAAAGTCGTTATGACATAGAATGTGCATACTTTGTAGAGTCCATTTATGAAATAAAACACATTTTCTTAAAACTCGTGTTTTTTAAGAAATAATGTAAACCTTCTAGAAGCTGTGATTTTAAAAAACGGGGGAAGTAAGCTTTTCTTATTTCCGGGCGCATGCGCAAACTATAGAAACTCGTTATGACGTAGAATGTGCATACTTTGTAGATTCCATTTATGAAATAAAACACATTTTCTAAAAACTCGTGTTTTTTAATAAATGATGTAAACCTTCTAGAACCCGTGATTTTAAAAAACGGGGGAAGTAAGCTTTTCTTATTTCCGGACGCATGCGCAAACTATAAAAAGTCGTTATGACGTAGAATGTGCATACTTTGTACATTCCATTTATGAAATAAAACACATTTTCTCAAAGTCGTGTTTTTTAAGAAATCATGTAAACCTTCTAGAAGTTGGGATTTTAAAAAACGGTGGAAGTAAGCTTTTCTTATTTCCGGACACGTGCGCAAACTATAGAAAGTCGTTATGACGTAGAATGTGCATACTTTGTTGATTCCATTTATGAAATAAAACACATTTTCAAAAAACTCATGTTTTTTAAGAAATCATGTAAACCTTCTAGAAGCTGTGATTTAAAAAAACGGGGGAAGTAAGCTTTTCTTATTTCCGGACGAATGCGCAAACTATAGAAAGTCGTTATGACGTAGAATGTGCATACTTTGTAGATTCCATTTAGGAAATAAAACACATTTTCTAAAAACTCGTGTTTTTTACGAAATCATGTAAACCTTCTAGAAGCTGTGATTTTAAAAAACGGTGGAAGTGAGCTTTTCTTATTTCCGGTCGAATGCGCAAACTATAGAAAGTCGTTATGACATAGAATGTGCATACTTTGTTGTTTCCATTTATCAAATAAAACACATTTTCTAAAAACTCGTGTTTTTTAAGAGATCATGTAAACCTTCTAGGAGCGGTGATTTTAAAAAACGGTGGAAGTAAGCTTTTCTTATTTCCGTACACATGCGCAAACTATAGAAAGTCGTTATGACGTAGAATGTGCATACTTTGTTGATTCCATTTATGAAATAAAACACATTTTCTAAAAACTCGTGCTTTTTAAGAAATCATGTAAACCTTCTAGAAGCTGTGATTTTAAAAAACGGTGAAAGTAAGCTTTTCTTATTTCCGGACGCATGCGCAAACTATAGAAAGTCGTTATGACGTAGAATGTGCATACTTTGTAGATTCCATTTAGGAAATAAAACACATTTTCTAAAAACTCGTGTTTTTTACGAAATCATGTAAACCTTCTAGAAGCTGTGATTTTAAAAAACGGTGGAAGTGAGCTTTTCTTATTTCCGGTCGAATGCGCAAACTATAGAAAGTCGTTATGACATAGAATGTGCATACTTTGTTGTTTCCATTTATCAAATAAAACACATTTTCTAAAAACTCGTGTTTTTTAAGAAATCATGTAAACCTTCTAGGAGCGGTGATTTTAAAAAACGGTGGAAGTAAGCTTTTCTTATTTCCGTACACATGCGCAAACTATAGAAAGTCGTTATGACGTAGAATGTGCATACTTTGTAGATTCCATTTATGAAATAAAACAGATTTTCAAAAAATCGTGTTTTTTACGAAATCATGTAAATCTTCTAGAAGCCGTGATTTTAAAAAACGGTGGAAGTAAGCTTTTCTTATTTCCGGACGCATGCACAAACTATAGAAAGTCGTTATGACATAGAATGTGCATACTTTGTAGATTCCATTTATGAAATAAAACACATTTTCAAAAACTCGTGTTTTTTACGAAATCATGTAAACCTTCTGGAAGCTGTGATTTTAAAAAACGGTGGAAGTAAGCTTTTCTTATTTCCGAACGCATGCGCAAACTATAGAAAGTCGTTATGACGTAGAATGTGCATACTTTGTAGATTCCATTTATGAAATAAAACAAATTTTCTAAAAACTCGTGTCTTTTACGAAATCATGTAAACCTTCTAGAAGCTGTGATTTTAAAAAACGGGGGATGTAAGCGTTTCTTATTTCCGGACGCATGCGCAAACTATAGAAAGTCGTTATGACTTAGAATGTGCATACTTTGTACATTCCATTTATGAAATAAAACACATTTTCTGAAAACTCGTGTCTTTTACGAAATCATGTAAACCTTCTAGAAGCTGCGATTTTAAAAAACGGGGGAAGTAAGCATTTCTTATTTCCGGACGCATTCGCAAACTATAGAAAGGCGTTATGACGTAGAATGTGCATACTTCGTAGATTCCATTTATGAAATAAAACACATTTTCTAAAAACTTGTGTTTTTTAAGAAATCGTGTAAACCTTCTAGAAGCTGTGATTTTAAAAAACGGTGGAAGTAAGCTTTTCTTAATTCCGGACGAATGCGCAAACTATAGAAAGTCGTTATGACGTAGAATGTGCATACTTTGTTGATTCCATTGATGAAATAAAACACATTTTCTAAAAACTCGTGTTTTTTACGAAATTATGTAAACCTTTTAGAAGCTGTGATTTTAAAAAACGATGAAAATAAGCTTTTCTTATTTCCGGACGCATGCGCAAAACATAGAAAGTCGTTATGACATAGAATGTGCATACTTTGTAGAGTCCATTTATGAAATAAAACACATTTTCTTAAAACTCGTGTTTTTTAAGAAATAATGTAAACCTTCTAGAAGCTGTGATTTTAAAAAACGGGGGAAGTAAGCTTTTCTTATTTCCGGGCGCATGCGCAAACTATAGAAACTCGTTATGACGTAGAATGTGCATACTTTGTAGATTCCATTTATGAAATAAAACACATTTTCTAAAAACTCGTGTTTTTTAATAAATGATGTAAACCTTCTAGAACCCGTGATTTTAAAAAACGGGGGAAGTAAGCTTTTCTTATTTCCGGACGCATGCGCAAACTATAAAAATTCGTTATGACGTAGAATGTGCATACTTTGTACATTCCATTTATGAAATAAAACACATTTTCTCAAAGTCGTGTTTTTTAAGAAATCATGTAAACCTTCTAGAAGTTGGGATTTTAAAAAACGGTGGAAGTAAGCTTTTCTTATTTCCGGACACGTGCGCAAACTATAGAAAGTCGTTATGACGTAGAATGTGCATACTTTGTTGATTCCATTTATGAAATAAAACACATTTTCAAAAAACTCATGTTTTTTAAGAAATCATGTAAACCTTCTAGAAGCTGTGATTTTAAAAAACGGGGGAAGTAAGCTTTTCTTATTTCCGGACGAATGCGCAAACTATAGAAAGTCGTTATGACGTAGAATGTGCATACTTTGTAGATTCCATTTAGGAAATAAAACACATTTTCTAAAAACTCGTGTTTTTTACGAAATCATGTAAACCTTCTAGAAGCTGTGATTTTAAAAAACGGTGGAAGTGAGCTTTTCTTATTTCCGGTCGAATGCGCAAACTATAGAAAGTCGTTATGACATAGAATGTGCATACTTTGTTGTTTCCATTTATCAAATAAAACACATTTTCTAAAAACTCGTGTTTTTTAAGAGATCATGTAAACCTTCTAGGAGCGGTGATTTTAAAAAACGGTGGAAGTAAGCTTTTCTTATTTCCGTACACATGCGCAAACTATAGAAAGTCGTTATGACGTAGAATGTGCATACTTTGTTGATTCCATTTATGAAATAAAACACATTTTCTAAAAACTCGTGCTTTTTAAGAAATCATGTAAACCTTCTAGAAGCTGTGATTTTAAAAAACGGTGAAAGTAAGCTTTTCTTATTTCCGGACGCATGCGCAAACTATAGAAAGTCGTTATGACGTAGAATGTGCATACTTTGTAGATTCCATTTATGAAATAAAACACATTTTCTAAAAACTCATGTTTTTTAAGAAATGATGTAAACCTTCTAGAAGCTGCGATTTTAAAAAACGGGGGAAGTAAGCATTTCTTATTTCCGGACGCATGCGCAAACTATAGAAAGGCGTTATGACGTAGAATGTGCATACTTTGTAGATTCCATTTATGAAATAAAACACATTTTCTAAAAACTCGTGTTTTTTAATAAATCATCTAAACCTTCTAGAAGCCGTGATTTTAAAAAACGGGGGAAGTAAGCTTTTCTTATTTCCGGACGCATGCGCAAACTATAGAAATTCGTTATGATGTAGAATGTGCATACTTTGTACATTCCAATTATGAAATAAAACACATTTTCTAAAAACTCCTGTTTTTTAAGAAATCATGTAAACCTTATAGAAGCTGTGATTTTAAAAAACGGTGGAAGTAAGCTTTTCTTATTTCCGGACGCATACGCAAACTATAGAAAGTCGTTATGAAATAGAATGTGCATAGTTTGTAGATTCCATTTATGAAATAAAACACATTTTCTAAAAAACTTGTGTTGTTTACGAAATCATGTAAACATTCTAGAAGCTGTGATTTTAAAAAACGGGGGAAGTAAGCGTTTCTTATTTCCGGACGCATGCGCAAACTATAGAAAGTCGTTATGACATAGGATGTGCATACTTTGTTGATTCCATTTATGAAATAAAACACATTTTCAAAAAACTCATGTTTTTTAAGAAATCATGTAAACCTTCTAGAAGCTGTGATTTTAAAAAACGGGGGAAGTAAGCTTTTCTTATTTCCGGACGAATGTGCAAACTATAGAAAGTCGTTATGACGTAGAATGTGCATACTTTGTAGATTCCATTTAGGAAATAAAACACATTTTCTAAAGACTCGTGTTTTTTACGAAATCATGTAAACCTTCTAGAAGCTGTGATTTTAAAAAACGGTGGAAGTGAGCTTTTCTTATTTCCGGTCGATTGCGCAAACTATAGAAAGTCGTTATGACATAGAATGTGCATACTTTGTTGTTTCCATTTATCAAATAAAACACATTTTCTAAAAACTCGTGTTTTTTAAGAAATCATGTAAACCTTCTAGGAGCGGTGATTTTAAAAAACGGTGGAAGTAAGCTTTTCTTATTTCCGGACACATGCGCAAACTATAGAAAGTCGTTATGACGTAGAATGTGCATACTTTGTTGATTCCATTTATGAAATAAAACACATTTTCTAAAAACTCGTTTCTTTTACGAAATCATGTAAACCTTCTAGAAGCTGTGATTTTAAAAAACGGGGGATGTAAGCTTTTCTTATTTCCAGACGTATGCACAAACTATAGAAAGTCGTTATGACGTAGAATGTGCATACTTTGTAGATTCCATTTATGAAATAAAACAGATTTTCAAAAAATCGTGTTTTTTACGAAATCATGTAAATCTTCTAGAAGCTGTGATTTTAAAAAACGGTGGAAGTAAGCTTTTCTTATTTCCGGACGCATGCACAAACTATAGAAAGTCGTTATGACATAGAATGTGCATACTTTGTAGATTCCATTTATGAAATAAAACACATTTTCAAAAACTCGTGTTTTTTACGAAATCATGTAAACCTTCTGGAAGCTGTGATTTTAAAAAACGGTGGAAGTAAGCTTTTCTTATTTCCGGACGCATGCGCAAACTATAGAAAGTCGTTATGACGTAGAATGTGCATACTTTGTAGATTCCATTTATGAAATAAAACAAATTTTCTAAAAACTCGTGTCTTTTACGAAATCATGTAAACCTTCTAGAAGCTGTGATTTTAAAAAACGGGGGATGTAAGCGTTTCTTATTTCCGGACGCATGCGCAAACTATAGAAAGTCGTTATGACTTAGAATGTGCATACTTTGTACATTCCATTTATGAAATAAAACACATTTTCTGAAAACTCGTGTCTTTTACGAAATCATGTAAACCTTCTAGAAGCTGCGATTTTAAAAAACGGGGGAAGTAAGCATTTCTTATTTCCGGACGCATGCGCAAACTATAGAAAGGTGTTATGACGTAGAATGTGCATACTTTGTAGATTCCATTTATGAAATAAAACACATTTTCTAAAAACTTGTGTTTTTTAAGAAATCGTGTAAACCTTCTAGAAGCTGTGATTTTAAAAAACGGTGGAAGTAAGCTTTTCTTAATTCCGGACGAATGCGCAAACTATAGAAAGTCGTTATGACGTAGAATGTGCATACTTTGTTGATTCCATTGATGAAATAAAACACATTTTCTAAAAACTCGTGTTTTTTACGAAATTATGTAAACCTTTTAGAAGCTGTGATTTTAAAAAACGATGAAAGTAAGCTTTTCTTATTTCCGGACGCATGCGCAAAACATAGAAAGTCGTTATGACATAGAATGTGCATACTTTGTAGAGTCCATTTATGAAATAAAACACATTTTCTTAAAACTCGTGTTTTTTAAGAAATAATGTAAACCTTCTAGAAGCTGTGATTTTAAAAAACGGGGGAAGTAAGCTTTTCTTATTTCCGGGCGCATGCGCAAACTATAGAAACTCGTTATGACGTAGAATGTGCATACTTTGTAGATTCCATTTATGAAATAAAACACATTTTCTAAAAACTCGTGTTTTTTAATAAATCATGTAAACCTTCTAGAAGCCGTGATTTTAAAAAACGGGGGAAGTAAGCTTTTCTTATTTCCGGACGCATGCGCAAACTATAAAAAGTCGTTATGACGTAGAATGTGCATACTTTGTACATTCCATTTATGAAATAAAACACATTTTCTCAAAGTCGTGTTTTTTAAGAAATCATGTAAACCTTCTAGAAGTTGGGATTTTAAAAAACGGTGGAAGTAAGCTTTTCTTATTTCCGGACACGTGCGCAAACTATAGAAAGTCGTTATGACGTAGAATGTGCATACTTTGTTGATTCCATTTATGAAATAAAACACATTTTCTAAAAACTCGTGTTTTTTAAGAAATCATGTAAACCTTCTAGAAGCTGCGATTTTAAAAAACGGGGGAAGTAAGCATTTCTTATTTCCGGACGCATGCGCAAACTATAGAAAGTCGTTATGACGTAGAATGTGCATACTTTGTCGATTCCATTTATGAAATAAAACACATTTTCTAAAAACTCGTGTTTTTTAATAAATCATGTAAACCTTCTAGAAGCCGTGATTTTAAAAAACGGGGGAAGTAAGCTTTTCTTCTTTCCGGACGCATGCGCAAACTATAGAAAGTCGTTATGATGTAGAATGTGCATACTTTGTACATTCCAATTATGAAATAAAACACATTTTCTAAAAACTCCTGTTTTTTAAGAAATCATGTAAACCTTATAGAAGCTGTGATTTTAAAAAACGGTGGAAGTAAGCTTTTCTTAATTCCGGACGCATGCGCAAACTATAGAAAGTCATGATGACGTAGAATGTGCATACTTTGTAGATTCCATTTATGAAATAAAACACATTTTCTAAAAACTCGTGTTTTTTAATAAATCATGTTAACCTTCTAGAAGCCGTGATTTTAAAAAACGGGGGAAGTAAGCTTTTCTTATTTCCGGACGCATGCGCAAACTATAAAAATTCGTTATGACGTAGAATGTGCATACTTTGTACATTCCATTTATGAAATAAAACACATTTTCTAAAAACTCGTGTTTTTTAAGAAATCATGTAAACCTTATAGAAGCTGTGATTTAAAAAAACGGTGGAAGTAAGCTTTTCTTATTTATGGACGCATGCGCAAACTATAGAAAGTCATTAAGAAGTAGAATGTGCATACTTTGTAGATTCCATTTATGAAATAAAACACATTTTCTAAAAACTCGTGTTTTTTACGAAATCATATAAACCTTCTAGAAGCTGTGATTTTAAAGAACGGTGGAAGTAAGCTTTTCTTATTTCCGGACGCACTCGCAAACTATAGAAAGTCGTTATCACGTAGAATGTGCATAATTTGTTGATTCCATTTATGAAATAAAACACATTTTCTCAAAGTCGTGTTTTTTAAGAAATCATGTAAACCTTCTAGAAGTTGTGATTTTAAAAAACGGTGGAAGTAAGCTTTTCTTATTTTCGGACGCGTGCGCAAACTATAGAAAGTCGTTATGACGTAGAATGTGCATACTTTGTTGATTCCATTTATGAAATAAAACACATTTTCTAAAAACTCGTGTTTTTTAAG
Source organism: Larix kaempferi (assembly GCA_027924585.1). Lineage (NCBI taxonomy): Eukaryota > Viridiplantae > Streptophyta > Pinopsida > Pinales > Pinaceae > Larix > Larix kaempferi. The sequence goes on along the minus strand of BSBM01000226.1, from coordinate 9,143,156 downwards.
AAATCATGTAAACCTTCTAGAAGCTGTGATTTTAAAAAATGGGGGAAGTAAGCTTTTCTTATTTCCGGACGCATGCGCAAACTATAGAAAGTCGTTATGACGTAGAATGTGCATACTTTGTAGATTCCATTTAGGAAATAAAACACATTTTCTAAAAACTCGTGTTTTTTACGAAATCATGTAAACCTTCTAAAAGCTGTCATTTTAAAAAACGGTGGAAGTGAGCTTTTCTTATTTCCGATCGAATGCGCAAACTATAGAAAGTCTTTATGACTTAGAATGTGCATACTTTGTTGTTTCCATTTATCAAATAAAACACATTTTCTAAAAACTCGTGTTTTTTAAGAAATCATGTAAACCTTCTAGAAGCGGTGATTTTAAAAAACGGTGGAAGTAAGCTTTTCTTATTTCCGGACGCATGCGCAAACTATAGAAAGTCGTTATGACGTAGAATGTGCATACGTTGTTGATTCAATTTATGAAATAAAACACATTTTCTAAAAACTCATGTTTTTAAAGAAATCATGTCAACCTTCTAGAAGCTGTGATTTTAAAAAACGGGAGAAGTAAGCATTTCTTATTTCCAAACGCATGCTCAAACTATACAAAGTCATTATGACGTAGAATGTTCATACTTTGTTGATTCCATTTATGAAATAAAACACATTTTCTAAAAACTCGTGTTTTTTAAGAAATCATGTAAACCTTCTAGAAGCTGTGATTTTAAAAAATGGGGGAAGTAAGCGTTTCTTATTTCCGGACGCATGCGCAAACTATAGAAAGTCGTTATGACGTAGAATGTGCATACTTTGTTGATTCTATTTATGAAATAAAACACATTTTCTAAAAACTCGTGTTTTTTACGAAATCATGTAAACCTTCTAGAAGCTGTGATTTTAAAAAACGGTGGAAGTAAGCTTTTCTTATTTCTGGACGAATGCGCAAACTATAGATAGTCTTTATGACGTAGAATGTGCATACTTTGTTGATTCTATTTATGAAATAAAACACATTTTCTAAAATCTCGTGTTTTTTACGAAATCATGTAAACCTTCTAGAAGCTGTGATTTTAAAAAACGGTGGAAGTAAGCTTTTCTTATTTCCGGACGCATGCACAAACTATAGAAGGTCGTTATGACATAGGATATGCATACTTTGTTGATTCCATTTATGAAATAAAACACATTTTCAAAAAACTCATGTTTTTTAAGAAATCATGTAAACCTTCTAGAAGCTGTGATTTTAAAAAACAGGGGAAGTAAGCTTTTCTTATTTCCGGACGCGTGCGCAAACTATAGAAAGTCGTTATGACGTAGAATGTGCATACTTTGTTGATTCCATTTATGAAATAAAAAACATTTTCTAAAAACTCGTGTTTTTTAAGAAATCATGTAAACCTTCTAGAAGCTGTGATTTTAAAAAACGGGGGAAGTAAGCTTTTCTTATTTCCGCATGCATGCGCAAACTATAGAAAGTCGTTCTGACGTAGAATGTGCATACTTTGTTGATTCCATTTATGAAATAAAACACATTTTCCAAAAACTCATGTTTTTTAAGAAATCATGTAAACCCTCTAGAAGCGGTGATTTTAAAAAACGGTGGAAGTAAGCTTTTCTTATTTCCGGACGCATGCGCAAACTATAGAAAGTCGTTATGACGTAGAATGTGCATACTTTGTTGATTCCATTTATGAAATAAAACACATTTTCTAAAAACTCGTGTTTTCTAAAAAATCATGTAAAACTTGTAGAAGCTCTGATTTTAAAAAACGGGGGAAGTAAGCTTTTCTAATTTCCGGACGCATGCGCAAACTATAGAAAGTCGTTATGATGTAGAATGTGCATACTTTGTAGTTTCCATTTATGAAATAAAACACATTTTCTAAAAACTCATGTTTTTTACGAAATCATGTAAACCTTCTAGAAGCTGTGATTTTAAAAAACGGGGGAAGTAAGTTTTTCTTATTTCCAAACGCATGCGCAAACTATAGAAAGTCGTTATGATGTAGAATGTGCATACGTTTTTGATTCCATTTATGAAATAAAACACATTTTCTAAAAACTCGTGTTTTTTACGAAATGATGTAAACCTTCTAGAAGCTGTGATTTTAAAAAACGGTGGAAGTAAGCTTTTCTTATTTCCGGACGCATGCGCAAACTATAGAAAGTCGTTATGACGTAGAATGTGCATACTTTGCTGATTCGATTTATGAAATAAAACACATTTTCTAAAAACTCATGTTTTTTAAGAAATCATGTAAACCTTCTAGAAGCTGTGATTTTAAAAAACGGGAGAAGTAAGCTTTTATTATTTCCAAACGCATGCTCAAACTATAGAAAGTCGTTATGACGTAGAATGTGCATACTTTGTTGATTCCATTTATGAAATAAAACACATTTTCTGAAAACTCATGTCTTTTACGAAATCATGTAAACCTTCTAGAAGCCGTGATTTTAAAAAACGGGGGAAGTAAGCTTTTCTTATTTCCGGACGCATGCGCAAACTATAGAAAGTCGTTATGACGTAGAATGTGCATACTTTGTACATTCCATTTATGAAATAAAACACATTTTCTGAAAACTCGTGTCTTTTACGAAATCATGTAAACCTTCTAGAAGCTGTGATTTTAAAAAACGGGGGAAGTAAGCTTTTCTTATTTCCAGGGCGCATGCGCAAACTATAGAAACTCGTTATGACGTAGAATGTGCATACTTTGTAGATTCCATTTATGAAATAAAACACATTTTCTAAAAACTCGTGTTTTTTACGAAATCATGTAAACCTTCTAGAAGCTGTGATTTTAAAAAACTGTGGAAGTAAGCTTTTCTTATTTCCGGACGCATGCACAAACTATAGAAAGTCGTTATGACATAGGATGTGCATACTTTGTTGATTCCATTTATGAAATAAAACACATTTTCAAAAAACTCATGTTTTTTACGAAATCATGTAAACCTTCTAGAAGCTGTGATTTTAAAAAACGGGGGAAGTAAGCTTTTCTTATTTCCGGATGCGTGCGCAAACTATAGAAAGTCGTTATGACGTAGAATCTGCATACTTTGTTGATTCCATTTATGAAATAAAACACATTTTCTAAAAACTCGTGTTTTTAAAAAAATAATGTAAACCTTCTAGAAGCTGTGATTTTAAAAAATGGGGGAAGTAAGCTTTTCTTATTTCCGGACGCATGCGCAAACTATAGAAAGTCGTTATGACGTAGAATGTGCATACTTTGTTGATTCCATTTATGAAATAAAACACATTTTCTAAAATCTCGTGTTTTTTACGAAATCATGTAAACCTTCTAGAAGCTGTGATTTTAAAAAACTGTGGAAGTAAGCTTTTCTTATTTCCGGACGCATGCACAAACTATAGAAAGTCGTTATGACATAGGATGTGCATATTTTGTTGATTCCATTTATTCAATAAAACACATTTTCTAAAAACTCATGTTTTTTAAGAAATCATGTAAGCCTTTTAGAAGCTGTGATTTTAAAAAACGGGGGAAGTAAGCTTTTCTTATTTCCGGACGCGTGCGCAAACTATAGAAAGTTGTTATGACGTAGAATGTGCATACTTTGTTGATTCCACTTATGAAATAAAACACATTTTCTAAAAACTCGTGTTTTTTAAGAAATCATGTAAACCTTCTAGAAGCTGTGATTTTAAAAAACGGGGGAAGTAAGCTTTTCTTATTTCCGCACGCATGCGCAAACTATAGAAAGTCGTTCTGACGTAGAATGTGCATACTTTGTTGATTCCATTTATGAAATAAAACACATTTTCTAAAAATTCATGTTTTTTAAGAAATCATGTAAACCCTCTAGAAGCGGTGATTTAAAAAACGGTGGAAGTAAGCTTTTCTTATTTCCGGACGCATGCGCAAACTATAGAAAGTCGTTATGACGTAGAATGTGCATACTTTGTTGATTCCATTTATGAAATAAAACACATTTTCTTAAAACTCGTATTTTTTAAGAAATCATGTAAACCTTCTAGAAGCTGTGATTTTAAAAAACGGGGGAAGTAAGCTTTTCTTATTTCCGGACGCATGCGCAAACTATAGAAAGTCGTCCTGATGTAGAATGTGCATACTTTGTAGTTTCCATTTATGAAATAAAACACATTTTTAAAAACTCATGTTTTTTACGAAATCATGTAAACCCTTTAGAAGCGGTGATTTTAAAAAACGGTGGAAGTAAGCTTTTCTTATTTCCGGACGCATGCGCAAACTATAGAAAGTCGTTATGACGTAGAATGTGCATACTTTGTTGATTCCATTTATGAAATAAAACACATTTTCTAAAAAATCGTGTTTTTTAAAAAATCATGTAAAACTTCTAGAAGCTGTGATTTTAAAAAACGGGGGAAGTAAGCTTTTCTTATTTCCGGACGCATGAGCAAACTATAGAAAGTCGTTATGATGTAGAATGTGCATACTTTGTTGATTCCATTTATGAAATAAAACACATTTTCTAAAAACTCGTGTTTTTTACGAAATGATGTAAACCTTCTAGAAGCTGTGATTTTAAAAAACGGTGGAAGTAAGCTTTTCTTATTTCCGGACACATGCGCAAACTATAGAAAGTCGTTAAGACGTAGAATGTGCATACTTTGCTGATTCGATTGATGAAATAAAACACATTTTCTAAAAACTCGTGTCTTTTACGAAATCATGTAAACCTTCTAGAAGCTGCGATTTTAAAAAACGGGGGAAGTAAGCATTTTCTTATTTCCGGACGCATGCGCAAACTATAGAAAGTCGTTATGACATAGAATGTGCATACTTTGTAGATTCGATTTATGAAATAAAACACATTTTCTAAAAACTCGTGTTTTTTACGAAATCATGTAAACCTTCTAGAAGCTGTGATTTTAAAAAACGGTGGAAGTAAGCTTTTCTTATTTCCGGACGAATGCGCAAACTATAGAAAGTCGTTATGACATAGAATGTGCATACTTTGTTGATTCCATTGATGAAATAAAACACATTTTCTAAAAACTCGTGTTTTTTACGAAATTATGTAAACCTTCTAGAAGCTGTGATTTTAAAAAACAGTGGAAGTAAGCTTTTCTTATTTCCGGACGCATGCACAAACTATAGAAAGTCGTTATGACATAGAATGTGCATACTTTGTTGATTCCATTTATGAAATAAAACACATTTTCTAAAAACTCGTGTTTTTTAAGAAATAATGTAAACCTTCTAGAAGCTGTGATTTTAAAAAACGGGGGAAGTAAGCTTTTCTTATTTCCGGGCGCATGCGCAAACTATAGAAAGTCGTTATGACGTAGAATGTGCATACTTTGTAGATTCCATTTATGAAATAAAACACATTTTCTAAAAACTCGTGTTTTTTAATAAATCATGTAAACCTTCTAGAAGCCGTGATTTTAAAAAACGGGGGAAGTAAGCTTTTCTTATTTCCGGACGCATGCGCAAACTATAAAAAGTCGTTATGACGTAGAATGTGCATACTTTGTACATTCCATTTATGAAATAAAACACATTTTCTCAAAGTCGTGTTTTTTAAGAAATCATGTAAACCTTCTAGAAGTTGTGATTTTAAAAAACGGTGGAAGTAAGCTTTTCTTATTTCCGGACACGTGCGCAAACTATAGAAAGTCGTTATGACGTAGAATGTGCATACTTTGTTGATTCCATTTATGAAATAAAACACATTTTCTAAAAACTCGTGTTTTTTAAGAAATCATGTAAACCTTCTACAAGCTGTGATTTTAAAAAATGGGGGAAGTAAGCTTTTCTTATTTCCGGATGTATGCGCAAACTATAGAAAGTCGTTATGACGTATAATGCGCATACTTTGTAGATTCCATTTAGGAAATAAAACACATTTTCTCAAAGTCGTGTTTTTTAAGAAATCATGTAAACCTTCTAGAAGCTGTGATTTTAAAAAACGGTGGAAGTGAGCTTTTCTTATTTCCGGTCGAATGCGCAAACTATAGAAAGTTGTTATGACGTAGAATGTGCATACTTTGTTGTTTCCATTTATCAAATAAAACACATTTTCTAAAAACTCGTGTTTTTTAAGAAATCATGTAAACCTTCTAGAAGCGGTGATTTTAAAAAACGGTGGAAGTAAGCTTTTCTTATTTCCGGACGCATGCGCAAACTATAGAAAGTCGTTATGACGTAGAATGTGCATACTTTGTTGATTCCACTTATGAAATAAAACACATTTTCTAAAAACTCATGTTTTTTAAGAAATCATGTAAACCTTCTAGAAGCTGTGATTTTAAAAAACGGGGGAAGTAAGCATTTCTTATTTCCAAACGCATGCTCAAGCTATACAAAGTCGTTATGATGTAGAATGTCCATACTTTGTTGATTCCATTTATGAAATAAAACACATTTTCTAAAAACTCGTGTTTTTTAAGAAATCATGTAAACCTTCTAGAAGCTGTGATTTAAAAAAACGGGGGAAGTAAGCTTTTCTAATTTCCGGACGCATGCACAAACTATAGTAAGTCGTTATGACGTAGAATGTGCATACTTTGTAGATTCCATTTATGAAATAAAATAGATTTTCTAAAAATCGTGTTTTTTACGAAATCATGTAAATCTTCTAGAAGCTGTGATTTTAAAAAACGGTGGAAGTAAGCATTTCTTATTTCCGGACGCATGCACAAACTATAGAAAGTCGTTATGACATAGAATGTGCATACTTTGTAGATTCCATTTATGAAATAAAACACATTTTCAAAAACTCGTGTTTTTTACGAAATGATGTAAACCTTCTAGAAGCTGTGATTTTAAAAAACGGTGGAAGTAAGCTTTTCTTATTTCCGGAGGAATGCGCAAACTATAGAAAGTCGTTATGATGTAGAATGTGCATACTTTGTAGATTCCATTTATGAAATAAAACACATTTTCTAAAAACTCGTGTCTTTTACGAAATCATGTAAATCTTCTAGAAGCTGTGATTTTAAAAAATGGGGGAAGTAAGCGTTTCTTATTTCCGGACGCATGCGCAAACTATAGAAAGTCGTTATGACGTAGAATGTGCATACTTTGTTGATTCTATTTATGAAATAAAACACATTTTCTAAAAACTCGTGTTTTTTACGAAATCATGTAAACCTTCTAGAAGCTGCAATTTTAAAAAACGGTGGAAGTAAGCTTTTCTTATTTCTAGACGAATGCGGAAACTATAGATAGTCGTTATGACGTAGAATGTGCATACTTTGTTGATTCTATTTATGAAATAAAACACATTTTCTAAAAACTCGTGCTTTTTACGAAATCATGTAAACCTTCTAGAAGCTGTGATTTTAAAAAACGGTGGAAGTAAGCTTTTCTTATTTCCGGACGCATGCACAAACTATAGAAGGTCGTTATGACATAGGATATGCATACTTTGTTGATTCCATTTATGAAATAAAACACATTTTCAAACAACTCATGTTTTTTAAGAAATGATGTAAACCTTCAAGAAGCTGTGATTTTAAAAAACAGGGGAAGTAAGCTTTTCTTATTTCCGGACGCGTGCGCAAACTATAGAAAGTCGTTATGACGTAGAATGTGCATACTTTGTTGATTCCATTTATGAAATAAAAAACATTTTCTAAAAACTCGTGTTTTTTAAAAAATAATGTAAACCTTCTAGAAGCTGTGATTTTAAAAAACGGGGGGAGTAAGCTTTTCTTATTTCCGGACGCTTGCGCAAACTATAGAAAGTCGTTATGATGTAGAATGTGCATACTTTGTTGATTCCATTTATGAAATAAAACACATTTTCTAAAAACTCATGTTTTTTACGAAATCATGTAAACCCTCTAGAAGCGGTGATTTTAAAAAACGGTGGAAGTAAGCTTTTCTTATTTCCGGACGCATGCGCAAACTATAGAAAGTCGTTATGACGTAGAATGTGCATACTTTGTTGATTCCATTTATGAAATAAAACACATTTTCTAAAAACTCGTGTTTTCTAAAAAATCATGTAAAACTTCTAGAAGCTGTGATTTTAAAAAACGGGGGAAGTAAGCTTTTCTTATTTCTGGACGAATGCGGAAACTATAGATAGTCGTTATGACGTAGAATGTGCATACTTTGTTGATTCTATTTATGAAATAAAACACATTTTCTAAAAACTCATGTTTTTTACGAAATCATGTAAACCTTCTAGAAGCTGTGATTTTAAAAAACGGTGGAAGTAAGCTTTTCTTATTTCCGGACGCATGCACAAACTATAGAAGGTCGTTATGACATAGGATATGCATACTTTGTTGATTCCATTTATGAAATAAAACACATTTTCAAACAACTCATGTTTTTTAAGAAATGATGTAAACCTTCAAGAAGCTGTGATTTTAAAAAACAGGGGAAGTAAGCTTTTCTTATTTCCGGACGCGTGCGCAAACTATAGAAAGTCGTTATGACGTAGAATGTGCATACTTTGTTGATTCCATTTATGAAATAAAAAACATTTTCTAAAAACTCGTGTTTTTTAAAAAATAATGTAAACCTTCTAGAAGCTGTGATTTTAAAAAACGGGGGGAGTAAGCTTTTCTTATTTCCGGACGCTTGCACAAACTATAGAAAGTCGTTATGATGTAGAATGTGCATACTTTGTTGATTCCATTTATGAAATAAAACACATTTTCTAAAAACTCATGTTTTTTACGAAATCATGTAAACCCTCTAGAAGCGGTGATTTTAAAAAACGGTGGAAGTAAGCTTTTCTTATTTCCGGACGCATGCGCAAACTATAGAAAGTCGTTATGATGTAGAATGTGCATACTTTGTTGATTCCATTTATGAAATAAAACACATTTTCTAAAAACTCGTGTTTTTTACGAAATCATGTAAACCTTCTAGAAGCTGTGATTTTAAAAAACGGTGGAAGTAAGCTTTTCTTATTTCCGGACGAATGCGCAAACTATAGAAAGTCGTTATGACGTAGAATGTGCATACTTTGTTGATTCCATTTATGAAATAAAACACATTTTCTAAAAACTCATGTTTTTTACGAAATTATGGAAACCTTGTAGAAGCTGTGATTTTAAAAAACGGTGGAAGTAAGCTTTTCTTATTTCCGGACGCATGCGCAAACTATAGAAAGTCGTTATGACGTAGAATGTGCATACTTTGTTGATTCCATTTATGAAATAAAACACATTTTCTAAAAACTCGTGTTTTCTAAAAAATCATGTAAAACTTCTAGAAGCTGTGATTTTAAAAAACGGGGGAAGTAAGCTTTTCTTATTTCCGGACGCATGCGCAAACTATAGAAAGTCGTTATGATGTAGAATGTGCATACTTTGTTGATTCCATTTATGAAATAAAACACATTTTCTAAAAACTCGTGTTTTTTACGAAATCATGTAAACCTTCTAGAAGCTGTGATTTTAAAAAACGGTGGAAGTAAGCTTTTCTTATTTCCGGACGAATGCGCAAACTATAGAAAGTCGTTATGACGTAGAATGTGCATACTTTGTTGATTCCATTTATGAAATAAAACACATTTTCTAAAAACTCATGTTTTTTACGAAATTATGTAAACCTTGTAGAAGCTGTGATTTTAAAAAACGGTGGAAGTAAGCTTTTCTTATTTCCGGACGCATGCGCAAACTATAGAAAGTCGTTATGACGTAGAATGTGCATACTTTGTTGATTCCATTTATGAAATAAAACACATTTTCTAAAAACTCGTGTTTTCTAAAAAATCATGTAAAACTTCTAGAAGCTGTGATTTTAAAAAACGGGGGAAGTAAGCTTTTCTTATTTCCGGACGCATGCGCAAACTATAGAAAGTCGTTATGATGTAGAATGTGCATACTTTGTTGATTCCATTTATGAAATAAAACACATTTTCTAAAAACTCGTGTTTTTTACGAAATCATGTAAACCTTCTAGAAGCTGTGATTTTAAAAAACGGTGGAAGTAAGCTTTTCTTATTTCCGGACGAATGCGCAAACTATAGAAAGTCGTTATGACGTAGAATGTGCATACTTTGTTGATTCCATTGATGAAATAAAACAAATTTTCTAAAAACTCGTGTTTTTTATGAAATTATGTAAACCTTGTAGAAGCTGTGATTTTAAAAAACGGTGGAAGTAAGCTTTTCCTATTTCCAGACACATGCGCAAACTATAGAAAGTCGTTATGACATAGAATGTGCATACTTTGTTGATTCCATTTATGAAATAAAAAACATTTTCTAAAAACTCGTGTTTTTAAAAAAATAATGTAAACCTTCTAGAAGCTGTGATTTTAAAAAACGGGGGAAGTAAGCTTTTCTTATTTCCGGACGCTTGCGCAAACTATAGAAAGTCGTGATGACGTAGAATGTGCATACTTTGTAGATTCCATTTATGAAATAAAACACATTTTCTAAAAATTCGTGTTTTTAAAAAAATAATGTAAACCTTCTAGAAGCTGTGATTTTAAAAAACGGGGGAAGTAAGCTTTTCTTATTTCCGGACGCATGCGCAAACTATAGAAAGTCGTTATGACTTAGAATGTGCATACTTTGTATATTCCATTTATGAAATAAAACACATTTTCTGAAAACACGTGTTTTTTAAGAAATCATGTAAACCTTCTAGAAGCTATGATTTTAAAAAACGGGGGAAGTAAGCTTTTCTTATTTCCGGACGCATGCGCAAACTATAGAAATTCGTTATGACGTAGAATGTGCATACTTTGTACATTCCATTTATGAAATAAAACACATTTTCTAAAAACTCGTGTTTTTTACGAAATCACGTAAACCTTCTAGAAGCTGTGATTATAAAGAACGGTGGAAGTAAGCTTTTCTTATTTCCGGACGAATGCGCAAACTATAGAAAGTCGTTATGACATAGAATGTGCATACTTTGTTGATTCCATTGATGAAATAAAACAAATTTTCTAAAAACTCGTGTTTTTTACGAAATCATGTAAACCTTCTAGAAGCTGTGATTTTAAAAAATGGGGGAAGTAAGCTTTTCGTATTTCCGGACGCATTCGAAAACTGCAGAAAGTCGTTATGATGTAGAATGTGCATACTTCGTTGATTCCATTTATGAAATAAAAAACATTTTCTAAAAACTCGTGTTTTTTAAGAAGTCATGTAAACCTTCTAGAAGCTGTGATTTTAAAAAACGGTGGAAGTAAGCTTTTCTTATTTCCGGAGGCATGTGAAAACTATAGAAAGTCATTATGACGTATAATGTGCATACTTTATTGATTCCATTTATGAAATAAAACACATTTTCTAAAAACTCATGTTTTTTAAGAAATCATGTAAACCTTCTAGAAGCTGTGATTTTAAAAAACGGGGGATGTAAGCTTTTTTATTTCCAAACGCATGCGCAAACTATAGAAATTCGTTATGACGTAGAATGTGCATACTTTGTTGATTCCATTTATGAAATAAAACACATTTTCTAAAAACTCGTGTTTTTGAAGAAATCATGTAAACCTTCTAGAAGCTGTGATTTTAAAAAACGGGGGAAGTAAGCTTTTCTTATTTCCAAACGCATGCGCAAACTATAGAAAGTCGTTATGACGTAGAATGTGCATACTTTGTTGATTCCATTTATGAAATAAAACACATTTTCTAAAAACTCGTGTTTTTTACGAAATCATGTAAACCTTCTAGAAGCTGTGATTTTAAAAAACGGTTGAAGTAAGCTTTTATTATTTCTGGACGCATGCGCAAACTATAGAAAGTCGTTATGACGTAGAATGTGCATACTTTGTTGATTCTATTTATGAAAAAAAACACATTTTCTAAAAACTCGTGTTTTTTAAGAAATCATGTAAACCTTCTAGAAGCTGTGATTTTAAAAAATGGGGGAAGTAAGCTTTTCTTATTTCCGAACGCATGCGCAAACTATAGAAAGTTGTTATGACGTAGAATAGGCATACTTTGTTGATTCCATTTATGAAATAAAACACATTTTCTAAAAACTCCAGTTTTTTAAGAAATCATGTAAACCTTATAGAAGCTGTGATTTTAAAAAACGGGGGAAGTAAGATTTTCTTATTTCCTGACGCATGCGCAAACTATAGAAAGTCGTTATGAGATAGAATGTGCATACTTTGTAGATTCCATTTATGAAATAAAACACATTTTCTAAAAACTCATGTTTTTTACGAAATCATGTAAACCTTCTAGAAGCTGTGATTTTAAAAAACGGTGGAAGTAAGCTTTTCTTATTTCCAAACTTATGCGCAAACTATAGAGAGTCGTTATGACGTAGAATGTGCATACTTTGTTGATTCCATTTATGAAATAAAACATATTTTGTCAAAACTCGTTTTTTTTAAGAAATCATGTAAACCTTCTAAAAGCTGTGATTTTAAAAAACGGGGGAAGTAAGCTTTTCTTATCTCTGGACGCATGCGCAAACTATAGAAAGTCGTTATGACATAGAATTTCCATACTTTGTTGATTCCATTGATGAAATAAAACACATTTTCTAAAAACTCGTGTTTTTTAAGAAATCATGTAAACCTTCTAAAAGCTGTGATTTTAAAAAACGGGGGAATTAAGCTTTTCTTATTTCCAAACGCATGCGCAAACTATAGAAAGTCGTTATGACGTAGAATCTGCATACTTTGTTGATTCCATTTATGAAATAAAACACATTTTCTAAAAACTCGTGTTTTTAAAGAAATCATGTAAACCTTCTAGAAGCTGTGATTTTAAAAAACGGTGGAAGTAACCTATTCTTATTTCCAAACTTATGCGCAAACTATAGAAAGTCGTTATGACGTAGAATGTGCATACTTTGTTGATACCATTTATGAAATAAAACACATTTTCTAAAAACTCGTGTTTTTTAAGAAATCATGTAAACCTTCTAGAAGCTGTGGTTTTAAAAAACGGTGGAAGTAAGCTTTTCTTATTTCAGGACGCATGCGCAAACTATAGAAAGTCGTTGTGACGTAGAATGTGCATACTTTGTAGATTCCATTTATGAAATAAAACACATTTTCTAAAAACTCGTGTTTTTTACGAAATCATGTAAACCTTCTAGAAGCTGTGATTTTAAAAAACGGTGGAAGTAAGCTTTTCTTATTTCCGGACGCATGTGCAAACTATAGAAAGTCATTATGACGTATAATGTGCATACTTTATTGATTCCATTTATGAAATAAAACACATTTTCTAAAAACTCGTGTTTTTTAAGAAATCATGTAAACCTTCTAGAAGCTGTGATTTTAAAAAACGGGGGATGTAAGCTTTTTTATTTCCAAACGCATGCGCAAACTATAGAAATTCGTTATGACGTAGAATGTGCATACTTTGTTGATTCCATTTATTAAATAAAACACATTTTCTAAAAACTCGTGTTTTTGAAGAAATCATGTAAACCTTCTAGAAGCTGTGATTTTAAAAAACGGGGGAAGTAAGCTTTTCTTATTTCCAAACGCATGCGCAAACTATAGAAAGTCGTTATGACGTAGAATGTGCATACTTTGGTTATTCCATTTATGAAATAAAACACATTTTCTAAAAACTCGTGTTTTTTACGAAATCATGTAAACCTTCTAGAAGCTGTGATTTTAAAAAACGGTGGAAGTAAGCTTTTATTATTTCTGGACGCATGCGCAAACTATAGAAAGTCGTTATGACGTAGAATGTGCATACTTTGTTGATTCTATTTATGAAAAAAAACACATTTTCTAAAAACTCGTGTTTTTTAAGAAATCATGTAAACCTTCTAGAAGCTGTGATTTTAAAAAATGGGGGAAGTAAGCTTTTCTTATTTCCAAACGCATGCGCAAACTATAGAAAGTTGTTATGACGTAGAATAGGTGTAGTGCTCTGGTTTTTACGGCAAAGCACTATGTATAATTTCAGGTTTAATTTTCTACGTTTTAAACTTTATCAGTTTATGGAAGTGAATTTCAAAGAATTACTATGTGCCTAAATAATATTTAGTGTACTGTGGTGTTTTCACTAACCTTACATTCGTAATTTAAAATAAACAAACATATCGTTATTTTCTTTTCAACAATCATGTTCCGGCATAAGAATAGGTTTCACAACTTAGTAAATCAGTAAATAGCAGTAAATCAGTAAATAGTAAGTTTGCATGTTTACAGTAAGATTTAGCATAATAGTAAATAACGGAAATTACCTGATGCTGATGCTAACCGTAAGTTGTAGCAGGTTGTATAACCCCTTAGACAGCCAAACTGAAGTGTCCACCCTACCGACCAGCTATATTCTTGCTGGCCCTTGGAAATCAAAGGATTTCCAAGCCCCCGAGCCCACAATCTGATAATCCCGAGAGCAGTGTTTCCTTCCGTTCTCAAAATTCTTCTGTTCTCCAATCAAACTTTCTGTTCTCCCAATCTTCTGTTCTCAAAACTTCTTTTCTTCCCCAATCAAAAAAAACCTCCCCTTTCTCCAAGCTCTCCCCCTCTATATAACTTCCCTTCCTCGAGAATATCTTGGGCTTACTCCACCGCCCCAAAATCCCCCTCTCGAGCCCCTCAACATTTACCCCTATCACTAGTTCATTCATACACGGTTCTTTATAAAAATGTATAATTAATTACTCTCATGGAAAAATTAGTTGGTTTTGGATTGACGGTCGTAAATATTTATTACGGTGGGGATTATCACCCCAAGGTTATCCATTTGGGACAAGTTTCATTAAATACAAGTCTATCCGCCATCCTTGATATTTTAATGTTATTAATGTAATTAATAAAATATTATATAGTTAGTTGCCCCTTGTCAACTTGGACATGATGTGTCTTAATGATCCACCTTATCCGTCGAGACTACTTAGCTTGAGGTTTAAATTCCAAGATTAACATTGAATAATTAAATATCCATTTTCCATCACATCACGTTTATTCCAAAAATGATTATCTTATTATGGCTAACTTTTGAAATGGAATTAATCACACAATATTAATTTATAAATCAATATTTTAAATCTTACTTATATTGCATTTGTTACGATAGGGATATAAATGTTGCTGGAATATCATTTATTAATTAATAATAATAATTGAATCACCCTTTGACAATAATAAAAGGTGAATCAATCATAGTATTCTTAATTATTTGTTTATCACATGGGTACCCTATCATCAACACAGCATCCTTGTTCTTATAAACAAAGCACTTGTGAGGGCTTAAACAATTTTACTAATTAATTAGACACTATCATTACCCTATTCACAACAGTTCTTCTATGACAATGTTAACTGACGATACTTGTCTTAGTTTATTATTACAATGTTTTCATATAATTACTAATTCACTTATTTACACATTGACAACCTAACCATTCATTACCTAAGTTGATTGATGTATCCTTAACTGAGTTATCTATGACATTTATACTACCATTCATTACCTTCTAGAAGCTGTGATTTTAAAAAACAGTGGAAGTAAGCTTTTCTTATTTCCGGACGCATGCACAAACTATAGAAAGTCGTTATGACATAGAATGTGCATACTTTGTTGATTCCATTTATGAAATAAAACACATTTTCTAAAAACTCGTGTTTTTTAAGAAATAATGTAAACCTTCTAGAAGCTGTGATTTTAAAAAACGGGGGAAGTAAGCTTTTCTTATTTCCGGGCGCATGCGCAAACTATAGAAAGTCGTTATGACGTAGAATGTGCATACTTTGTAGATTCCATTTATGAAATAAAACACATTTTCTAAAAACTCGTGTTTTTTAATAAATCATGTAAACCTTCTAGAAGCCGTGATTTTAAAAAACGGGGGAAGTAAGCTTTTCTTATTTCCGGACGCATGCGCAAACTATAAAAAGTCGTTATGACGTAGAATGTGCATACTTTGTACATTCCATTTATGAAATAAAACACATTTTCTCAAAGTCGTGTTTTTTAAGAAATCATGTAAACCTTCTAGAAGTTGTGATTTTAAAAAACGGTGGAAGTAAGCTTTTCTTATTTCCGGACACGTGCGCAAACTATAGAAAGTCGTTATGACGTAGAATGTGCATACTTTGTTGATTCCATTTATGAAATAAAACACATTTTCTAAAAACTCGTGTTTTTTAAGAAATCATGTAAACCTTCTACAAGCTGTGATTTTAAAAAATGGGGGAAGTAAGCTTTTCTTATTTCCGGATGTATGCGCAAACTATAGAAAGTCGTTATGACGTATAATGCGCATACTTTGTAGATTCCATTTAGGAAATAAAACACATTTTCTCAAAGTCGTGTTTTTTAAGAAATCATGTAAACCTTCTAGAAGCTGTGATTTTAAAAAACGGTGGAAGTGAGCTTTTCTTATTTCCGGTCGAATGCGCAAACTATAGAAAGTTGTTATGACGTAGAATGTGCATACTTTGTTGTTTCCATTTATCAAATAAAACACATTTTCTAAAAACTCGTGTTTTTTAAGAAATCATGTAAACCTTCTAGAAGCGGTGATTTTAAAAAACGGTGGAAGTAAGCTTTTCTTATTTCCGGACGCATGCGCAAACTATAGAAAGTCGTTATGACGTAGAATGTGCATACTTTGTTGATTCCACTTATGAAATAAAACACATTTTCTAAAAACTCATGTTTTTTAAGAAATCATGTAAACCTTCTAGAAGCTGTGATTTTAAAAAACGGGGGAAGTAAGCATTTCTTATTTCCAAACGCATGCTCAAGCTATACAAAGTCGTTATGATGTAGAATGTCCATACTTTGTTGATTCCATTTATGAAATAAAACACATTTTCTAAAAACTCGTGTTTTTTAAGAAATCATGTAAACCTTCTAGAAGCTGTGATTTAAAAAAACGGGGGAAGTAAGCTTTTCTAATTTCCGGACGCATGCACAAACTATAGTAAGTCGTTATGACGTAGAATGTGCATACTTTGTAGATTCCATTTATGAAATAAAATAGATTTTCTAAAAATCGTGTTTTTTACGAAATCATGTAAATCTTCTAGAAGCTGTGATTTTAAAAAACGGTGGAAGTAAGCATTTCTTATTTCCGGACGCATGCACAAACTATAGAAAGTCGTTATGACATAGAATGTGCATACTTTGTAGATTCCATTTATGAAATAAAACACATTTTCAAAAACTCGTGTTTTTTACGAAATGATGTAAACCTTCTAGAAGCTGTGATTTTAAAAAACGGTGGAAGTAAGCTTTTCTTATTTCCGGAGGAATGCGCAAACTATAGAAAGTCGTTATGATGTAGAATGTGCATACTTTGTAGATTCCATTTATGAAATAAAACACATTTTCTAAAAACTCGTGTCTTTTACGAAATCATGTAAATCTTCTAGAAGCTGTGATTTTAAAAAATGGGGGAAGTAAGCGTTTCTTATTTCCGGACGCATGCGCAAACTATAGAAAGTCGTTATGACGTAGAATGTGCATACTTTGTTGATTCTATTTATGAAATAAAACACATTTTCTAAAAACTCGTGTTTTTTACGAAATCATGTAAACCTTCTAGAAGCTGCAATTTTAAAAAACGGTGGAAGTAAGCTTTTCTTATTTCTAGACGAATGCGGAAACTATAGATAGTCGTTATGACGTAGAATGTGCATACTTTGTTGATTCTATTTATGAAATAAAACACATTTTCTAAAAACTCGTGCTTTTTACGAAATCATGTAAACCTTCTAGAAGCTGTGATTTTAAAAAACGGTGGAAGTAAGCTTTTCTTATTTCCGGACGCATGCACAAACTATAGAAGGTCGTTATGACATAGGATATGCATACTTTGTTGATTCCATTTATGAAATAAAACACATTTTCAAACAACTCATGTTTTTTAAGAAATGATGTAAACCTTCAAGAAGCTGTGATTTTAAAAAACAGGGGAAGTAAGCTTTTCTTATTTCCGGACGCGTGCGCAAACTATAGAAAGTCGTTATGACGTAGAATGTGCATACTTTGTTGATTCCATTTATGAAATAAAAAACATTTTCTAAAAACTCGTGTTTTTTAAAAAATAATGTAAACCTTCTAGAAGCTGTGATTTTAAAAAACGGGGGGAGTAAGCTTTTCTTATTTCCGGACGCTTGCGCAAACTATAGAAAGTCGTTATGATGTAGAATGTGCATACTTTGTTGATTCCATTTATGAAATAAAACACATTTTCTAAAAACTCATGTTTTTTACGAAATCATGTAAACCCTCTAGAAGCGGTGATTTTAAAAAACGGTGGAAGTAAGCTTTTCTTATTTCCGGACGCATGCGCAAACTATAGAAAGTCGTTATGACGTAGAATGTGCATACTTTGTTGATTCCATTTATGAAATAAAACACATTTTCTAAAAACTCGTGTTTTCTAAAAAATCATGTAAAACTTCTAGAAGCTGTGATTTTAAAAAACGGGGGAAGTAAGCTTTTCTTATTTCTGGACGAATGCGGAAACTATAGATAGTCGTTATGACGTAGAATGTGCATACTTTGTTGATTCTATTTATGAAATAAAACACATTTTCTAAAAACTCATGTTTTTTACGAAATCATGTAAACCTTCTAGAAGCTGTGATTTTAAAAAACGGTGGAAGTAAGCTTTTCTTATTTCCGGACGCATGCACAAACTATAGAAGGTCGTTATGACATAGGATATGCATACTTTGTTGATTCCATTTATGAAATAAAACACATTTTCAAACAACTCATGTTTTTTAAGAAATGATGTAAACCTTCAAGAAGCTGTGATTTTAAAAAACAGGGGAAGTAAGCTTTTCTTATTTCCGGACGCGTGCGCAAACTATAGAAAGTCGTTATGACGTAGAATGTGCATACTTTGTTGATTCCATTTATGAAATAAAAAACATTTTCTAAAAACTCGTGTTTTTTAAAAAATAATGTAAACCTTCTAGAAGCTGTGATTTTAAAAAACGGGGGGGGTAAGCTTTTCTTATTTCCGGACGCTTGCGCAAACTATAGAAAGTCGTTATGATGTAGAATGTGCATACTTTGTTGATTCCATTTATGAAATAAAACACATTTTCTAAAAACACATGTTTTTTACGAAATCATGTAAACCCTCTAGAAGCGGTGATTTTAAAAAACGGTGGAAGTAAGCTTTTCTTATTTCCGGACGCATGCGCAAACTATAGAAAGTCGTTATGATGTAGAATGTGCATACTTTGTTGATTCCATTTATGAAATAAAACACATTTTCTAAAAACTCGTGTTTTTTACGAAATCATGTAAACCTTCTAGAAGCTGTGATTTTAAAAAACGGTGGAAGTAAGCTTTTCTTATTTCCGGACGAATGCGCAAACTATAGAAAGTCGTTATGACGTAGAATGTGCATACTTTGTTGATTCCATTTATGAAATAAAACACATTTTCTAAAAACTCATGTTTTTTACGAAATTATGGAAACCTTGTAGAAGCTGTGATTTTAAAAAACGGTGGAAGTAAGCTTTTCTTATTTCCGGACGCATGCGCAAACTATAGAAAGTCGTTATGACGTAGAATGTGCATACTTTGTTGATTCCATTTATGAAATAAAACACATTTTCTAAAAACTCGTGTTTTCTAAAAAATCATGTAAAACTTCTAGAAGCTGTGATTTTAAAAAACGGGGGAAGTAAGCTTTTCTTATTTCCGGACGCATGCGCAAACTATAGAAAGTCGTTATGATGTAGAATGTGCATACTTTGTTGATTCCATTTATGAAATAAAACACATTTTCTAAAAACTCGTGTTTTTTACGAAATCATGTAAACCTTCTAGAAGCTGTGATTTTAAAAAACGGTGGAAGTAAGCTTTTCTTATTTCCGGACGAATGCGCAAACTATAGAAAGTCGTTATGACGTAGAATGTGCATACTTTGTTGATTCCATTTATGAAATAAAACACATTTTCTAAAAACTCATGTTTTTTACGAAATTATGTAAACCTTGTAGAAGCTGTGATTTTAAAAAACGGTGGAAGTAAGCTTTTCTTATTTCCGGACGCATGCGCAAACTATAGAAAGTCGTTATGACGTAGAATGTGCATACTTTGTTGATTCCATTTATGAAATAAAACACATTTTCTAAAAACTCGTGTTTTCTAAAAAATCATGTAAAACTTCTAGAAGCTGTGATTTTAAAAAACGGGGGAAGTAAGCTTTTCTTATTTCCGGACGCATGCGCAAACTATAGAAAGTCGTTATGATGTAGAATGTGCATACTTTGTTGATTCCATTTATGAAATAAAACACATTTTCTAAAAACTCGTGTTTTTTACGAAATCATGTAAACCTTCTAGAAGCTGTGATTTTAAAAAACGGTGGAAGTAAGCTTTTCTTATTTCCGGACGAATGCGCAAACTATAGAAAGTCGTTATGACGTAGAATGTGCATACTTTGTTGATTCCATTGATGAAATAAAACAAATTTTCTAAAAACTCGTGTTTTTTATGAAATTATGTAAACCTTGTAGAAGCTGTGATTTTAAAAAACGGTGGAAGTAAGCTTTTCCTATTTCCAGACACATGCGCAAACTATAGAAAGTCGTTATGACATAGAATGTGCATACTTTGTTGATTCCATTTATGAAATAAAAAACATTTTCTAAAAACTCGTGTTTTTAAAAAAATAATGTAAACCTTCTAGAAGCTGTGATTTTAAAAAACGGGGGAAGTAAGCTTTTCTTATTTCCGGACGCTTGCGCAAACTATAGAAAGTCGTGATGACGTAGAATGTGCATACTTTGTAGATTCCATTTATGAAATAAAACACATTTTCTAAAAATTCGTGTTTTTAAAAAAATAATGTAAACCTTCTAGAAGCTGTGATTTTAAAAAACGGGGGAAGTAAGCTTTTCTTATTTCCGGACGCATGCGCAAACTATAGAAAGTCGTTATGACTTAGAATGTGCATACTTTGTATATTCCATTTATGAAATAAAACACATTTTCTGAAAACACGTGTTTTTTAAGAAATCATGTAAACCTTCTAGAAGCTATGATTTTAAAAAACGGGGGAAGTAAGCTTTTCTTATTTCCGGACGCATGCGCAAACTATAGAAATTCGTTATGACGTAGAATGTGCATACTTTGTACATTCCATTTATGAAATAAAACACATTTTCTAAAAACTCGTGTTTTTTACGAAATCACGTAAACCTTCTAGAAGCTGTGATTATAAAGAACGGTGGAAGTAAGCTTTTCTTATTTCCGGACGAATGCGCAAACTATAGAAAGTCGTTATGACATAGAATGTGCATACTTTGTTGATTCCATTGATGAAATAAAACAAATTTTCTAAAAACTCGTGTTTTTTACGAAATCATGTAAACCTTCTAGAAGCTGTGATTTTAAAAAATGGGGGAAGTAAGCTTTTCGTATTTCCGGACGCATTCGAAAACTGCAGAAAGTCGTTATGATGTAGAATGTGCATACTTCGTTGATTCCATTTATGAAATAAAAAACATTTTCTAAAAACTCGTGTTTTTTAAGAAGTCATGTAAACCTTCTAGAAGCTGTGATTTTAAAAAACGGTGGAAGTAAGCTTTTCTTATTTCCGGAGGCATGTGAAAACTATAGAAAGTCATTATGACGTATAATGTGCATACTTTATTGATTCCATTTATGAAATAAAACACATTTTCTAAAAACTCATGTTTTTTAAGAAATCATGTAAACCTTCTAGAAGCTGTGATTTTAAAAAACGGGGGATGTAAGCTTTTTTATTTCCAAACGCATGCGCAAACTATAGAAATTCGTTATGACGTAGAATGTGCATACTTTGTTGATTCCATTTATGAAATAAAACACATTTTCTAAAAACTCGTGTTTTTGAAGAAATCATGTAAACCTTCTAGAAGCTGTGATTTTAAAAAACGGGGGAAGTAAGCTTTTCTTATTTCCAAACGCATGCGCAAACTATAGAAAGTCGTTATGACGTAGAATGTGCATACTTTGTTGATTCCATTTATGAAATAAAACACATTTTCTAAAAACTCGTGTTTTTTACGAAATCATGTAAACCTTCTAGAAGCTGTGATTTTAAAAAACGGTTGAAGTAAGCTTTTATTATTTCTGGACGCATGCGCAAACTATAGAAAGTCGTTATGACGTAGAATGTGCATACTTTGTTGATTCTATTTATGAAAAAAAACACATTTTCTAAAAACTCGTGTTTTTTAAGAAATCATGTAAACCTTCTAGAAGCTGTGATTTTAAAAAATGGGGGAAGTAAGCTTTTCTTATTTCCGAACGCATGCGCAAACTATAGAAAGTTGTTATGACGTAGAATAGGCATACTTTGTTGATTCCATTTATGAAATAAAACACATTTTCTAAAAACTCCAGTTTTTTAAGAAATCATGTAAACCTTATAGAAGCTGTGATTTTAAAAAACGGGGGAAGTAAGATTTTCTTATTTCCTGACGCATGCGCAAACTATAGAAAGTCGTTATGAGATAGAATGTGCATACTTTGTAGATTCCATTTATGAAATAAAACACATTTTCTAAAAACTCATGTTTTTTACGAAATCATGTAAACCTTCTAGAAGCTGTGATTTTAAAAAACGGTGGAAGTAAGCTTTTCTTATTTCCAAACTTATGCGCAAACTATAGAGAGTCGTTATGACGTAGAATGTGCATACTTTGTTGATTCCATTTATGAAATAAAACATATTTTGTCAAAACTCGTTTTTTTTAAGAAATCATGTAAACCTTCTAAAAGCTGTGATTTTAAAAAACGGGGGAAGTAAGCTTTTCTTATCTCTGGACGCATGCGCAAACTATAGAAAGTCGTTATGACATAGAATTTCCATACTTTGTTGATTCCATTGATGAAATAAAACACATTTTCTAAAAACTCGTGTTTTTTAAGAAATCATGTAAACCTTCTAAAAGCTGTGATTTTAAAAAACGGGGGAATTAAGCTTTTCTTATTTCCAAACGCATGCGCAAACTATAGAAAGTCGTTATGACGTAGAATCTGCATACTTTGTTGATTCCATTTATGAAATAAAACACATTTTCTAAAAACTCGTGTTTTTAAAGAAATCATGTAAACCTTCTAGAAGCTGTGATTTTAAAAAACGGTGGAAGTAACCTATTCTTATTTCCAAACTTATGCGCAAACTATAGAAAGTCGTTATGACGTAGAATGTGCATACTTTGTTGATACCATTTATGAAATAAAACACATTTTCTAAAAACTCGTGTTTTTTAAGAAATCATGTAAACCTTCTAGAAGCTGTGGTTTTAAAAAACGGTGGAAGTAAGCTTTTCTTATTTCAGGACGCATGCGCAAACTATAGAAAGTCGTTGTGACGTAGAATGTGCATACTTTGTAGATTCCATTTATGAAATAAAACACATTTTCTAAAAACTCGTGTTTTTTACGAAATCATGTAAACCTTCTAGAAGCTGTGATTTTAAAAAACGGTGGAAGTAAGCTTTTCTTATTTCCGGACGCATGTGCAAACTATAGAAAGTCATTATGACGTATAATGTGCATACTTTATTGATTCCATTTATGAAATAAAACACATTTTCTAAAAACTCGTGTTTTTTAAGAAATCATGTAAACCTTCTAGAAGCTGTGATTTTAAAAAACGGGGGATGTAAGCTTTTTTATTTCCAAACGCATGCGCAAACTATAGAAATTCGTTATGACGTAGAATGTGCATACTTTGTTGATTCCATTTATTAAATAAAACACATTTTCTAAAAACTCGTGTTTTTGAAGAAATCATGTAAACCTTCTAGAAGCTGTGATTTTAAAAAACGGGGGAAGTAAGCTTTTCTTATTTCCAAACGCATGCGCAAACTATAGAAAGTCGTTATGACGTAGAATGTGCATACTTTGGTTATTCCATTTATGAAATAAAACACATTTTCTAAAAACTCGTGTTTTTTACGAAATCATGTAAACCTTCTAGAAGCTGTGATTTTAAAAAACGGTGGAAGTAAGCTTTTATTATTTCTGGACGCATGCGCAAACTATAGAAAGTCGTTATGACGTAGAATGTGCATACTTTGTTGATTCTATTTATGAAAAAAAACACATTTTCTAAAAACTCGTGTTTTTTAAGAAATCATGTAAACCTTCTAGAAGCTGTGATTTTAAAAAATGGGGGAAGTAAGCTTTTCTTATTTCCAAACGCATGCGCAAACTATAGAAAGTTGTTATGACGTAGAATAGGTGTAGTGCTCTGGTTTTTACGGCAAAGCACTATGTATAATTTCAGGTTTAATTTTCTACGTTTTAAACTTTATCAGTTTATGGAAGTGAATTTCAAAGAATTACTATGTGCCTAAATAATATTTAGTGTACTGTGGTGTTTTCACTAACCTTACATTCGTAATTTAAAATAAACAAACATATCGTTATTTTCTTTTCAACAATCATGTTCCGGCATAAGAATAGGTTTCACAACTTAGTAAATCAGTAAATAGCAGTAAATCAGTAAATAGTAAGTTTGCATGTTTACAGTAAGATTTAGCATAATAGTAAATAACGGAAATTACCTGATGCTGATGCTAACCGTAAGTTGTAGCAGGTTGTATAACCCCTTAGACAGCCAAACTGAAGTGTCCACCCTACCGACCAGCTATATTCTTGCTGGCCCTTGGAAATCAAAGGATTTCCAAGCCCCCGAGCCCACAATCTGATAATCCCGAGAGCAGTGTTTCCTTCCGTTCTCAAAATTCTTCTGTTCTCCAATCAAACTTTCTGTTCTCCCAATCTTCTGTTCTCAAAACTTCTTTTCTTCCCCAATCAAAAAAAACCTCCCCTTTCTCCAAGCTCTCCCCCTCTATATAACTTCCCTTCCTCGAGAATATCTTGGGCTTACTCCACCGCCCCAAAATCCCCCTCTCGAGCCCCTCAACATTTACCCCTATCACTAGTTCATTCATACACGGTTCTTTATAAAAATGTATAATTAATTACTCTCATGGAAAAATTAGTTGGTTTTGGATTGACGGTCGTAAATATTTATTACGGTGGGGATTATCACCCCAAGGTTATCCATTCGGGACAAGTTTCATTAAATACAAGTCTATCCGCCATCCTTGATATTTTAATGTTATTAATGTAATTAATAAAATATTATATAGTTAGTTGCCCCTTGTCAACTTGGACATGATGTGTCTTAATGATCCACCTTATCCGTCGAGACTACTTAGCTTGAGGTTTAAATTCCAAGATTAACATTGAATAATTAAATATCCATTTTCCATCACATCACGTTTATTCCAAAAATGATTATCTTATTATGGCTAACTTTTGAAATGGAATTAATCACACAATATTAATTTATAAATCAATATTTTAAATCTTACTTATATTGCATTTGTTACGATAGGGATATAAATGTTGCTGGAATATCATTTATTAATTAATAATAATAATTGAATCACCCTTTGACAATAATAAAAGGTGAATCAATCATAGTATTCTTAATTATTTGTTTATCACATGGGTACCCTATCATCAACACAGCATCCTTGTTCTTATAAACAAAGCACTTGTGAGGGCTTAAACAATTTTACTAATTAATTAGACACTATCATTACCCTATTCACAACAGTTCTTCTATGACAATGTTAACTGACGATACTTGTCTTAGTTTATTATTACAATGTTTTCATATAATTACTAATTCACTTATTTACACATTGACAACCTAACCATTCATTACCTAAGTTGATTGATGTATCCTTAACTGAGTTATCTATGACATTTATACTACTATTCAAGCATGACAAGTATGTTATACACCAGTAATATTGTACACGTACAAGGTGTGCATGCATGGCCAGTGTATGCACATGTCGGACATGTACTATAAACAAACCCCATTCCGCCTATGCATACTTGCTAACTAACAATAGTATCCACCCCCATGCAGAAGAGCAAGCATAATCTATAGTATAATTACTTTAACATCCTCGGTTATTTAACAGTTAACCCTTTACGTTTTAACATCATTGTCTTTATGTTTACATTAGTTTAATCAATCAAGTACAGGAAGGGTGCCTACTTCCACTAACTCGGAATCAAGGAATACTAAACCCCCAACAGTGCTAACTAACACATCCTCCCATCATAACCTACGTCCAGCATCCTCCCTATCCTTCCTCTGCTAGTACAACAGTGGATGTCGGACTCACCGATCTGACCACATAGAACTTGAGAGCGATAGCGTCGGCTGAACAGCGGACCTATCCTCCCCTAGCAGGCATCCGACAATCGTCATCACAACAACATGGGGAGCGTGTCTCAGCACGGCCCTCCCACGACCTCGGGTCTCATGGAAACATAGGGTGGGAAACACATCCATCCCTCTCAACATATTGGGCCTACGCCCTTATCAACTCATACTTGCTGCTATCGAGATTATCAGTTTGTGTTATCGTATCCTCATTTTGGCTGCTAAGGTTTGCTGTATGAACATGTTTTTCCTTTCCAATGTATATTAGATCAAGTAACTGGCTATCCCATAGCCCTTGTGTCCTGTAGGTTAGTGTTTTGCAAAATACAATTTATAGAAAGCATTTTCCATTGATCGCCAATTGATCCATGTTATCAATTCATTTCATGTAACCTTTTAGCTCATCATAGATACATATAACATTTCAATAATTCATATAAGAAGATGGTATCCACGTACCGAATCATATATTTCACATTTCATTAAGGAAAACATATAAACATATACTGCAATCGTAAAATAAGGAAATCATATGATAATCATGACATCATAACTGCATAACATAGTAACATCATAATCATGGTGAAATCATAAGACAGAGTAACATCATATAATGAGGTCCAATATAGTTTACTCAGTCGAGCTGAGTTCGACAAAATATATAGGAAATAAAGTATGGTGTGTCTAACTAATAAATATGCCGAATCAAAATATGGGCATTACATACACCCACCCTTCGGGAAACTTTGTCCCGAAGTTATGGTCAAAATAGTGAGGGAAAATCTCGACGCATGGTCTCTGCGTCCTCCTAGGTAGCAGACCCGGGGCTATACTTGTCCCATTGGACCTTAACTTGGTCCACATGGCGACTACGGAGCTGTCGAACCCTACGATCAAGTATACGTAATGGTTCGACCCTGAAGGTTCCCTCGTCCGAGACCTGCAATTCCTTCCAATGAATTTTGTGAGTCTCATCAGCTATGTAATGTCGTAATACAGAAACATGAAATACATTATGAGTTTTATGCAAGTGGGGGTGGCAGCGCGAGACGATAAGCAACTGGTCCGATTTTCTCAAGAATTTCAAATGGACCTATAAAGCGAGGTGACAACTTGGTACCCTTCCCAAACCGAATGGTACTTTTATTTGGTCTGATGCGAATAAATACACGATCCCCTACTCCATAAGTTCTATCTGATCTGTGTGCATCAGCGTAACTCTTTTGCCTATCCTGTGCTTCCTTCAGCCGCTGCCTAATCTGTATCACTTGCTCCTCAATTTCCTGAATCAATTCAGGCCCAATTAAAACTCGATCCTCTAACCTGTCCCAACTGAGTGGTGTCCTGCACGGCCTCCCATACAATGCCTGATATGGCGGCATACCAATGGAGCTGTGATGACTATTGTTGTATGCAAACTCCACTAAAGGAAGATATTTCTCCCACTGTGTCTGCTGATCCATAACATACATCCTAAGCATGTCCTCCATCACTTGATTCACCCTCTCAGTCTGTCCATCTGTCTCGGGGTGATAAGATGAGCTTAAGTTCAACTGTGTCCCTAATGCTGACTGCATGCTTGTCCAAAATCTGGAGGTGAACTTAGGGTCTCTGTAAGAGATTATCTTTTTAGGAACTCCATGAAGACGTACAATCTCATTTATGAATACCCTTGCCACATCTGTCACATCATAGGTGTCTCTGACTGGAATGAAGTGAGCACTTTTGGTCAGTTTGTCAACTACCACCAAAATAGCATTATGTCTCAGAGATGTGAGTGGTAATCCTACAACGAAGTCCATGGAAATGACTTCCCATTTAGTCATAGGAATATCATGCGGTTGTAGGAGACCGGCCGGGTGATGGTGATCTGCCTTCACTTGTTGACACTCAAGGCATTTCGAAACAAAATCCACTACATCCATCTTCATACCTGGCCAAAAGAAGAGTTGCTTCATGTCAACATACATCTTCTTCACTCCTGGGTGCGCACAGTAATGCGATCTATGGGCCTCTCTAAGGATGGTTTCCCTGGTATCACCTTCCTTAGGAACATACATCCTTCCCTGATACCGCAACAACCCATCTTCCTCAAGATGGTACCCATCATACTTCAATTCCTGTTTCTTTCCATTCTGAATAGCTGAGGTTACTTTTAGATACCAACTATCGCCCAATAGTTGTCCTAGTACCCTTTCCCTCAAGTCAACCTTCAAGGGAATTAAGGAGAAAAGTCTCGGCCTTCGGCTTAGAGCGTCTGCCACCACATTCTCCTTTCCTTTGATGTAAGAGATACCAAAGTCATACTCACTCATGAACTCACTCCATCTCCTTTTCCTAGCATTCAAATCCCTTTGGGTAAATATGTACTGCAAGCTCTGATGGTCTGTTTTAAGGGTGAAGCTTCTACCAACTAGGTAGTGCCTCCATAATTTTAGTGCCAACATTACTACTGCCAATTCTAGATCATGCGTGGCATACTGCTCCTCATGAGGTTTCAACTTTCGAGATGCATAAGCTATTACCCCACCTTCCTGCATCAACACCGCTCCTAATCCTTGCTTCGAGGCATCGGTGCATACCATGAAATCTTTATCCATGTCTGGTACCCGCAAGATCGGTGCACTTGTCAACAATCTTTTTAACTCTGTAAAAGCGGCATCGCATTCATCGGTCCATTCATACCGGATTCCCTTGCGTTGCAAGGTGGTAATAGGTTTTGCAATTTTAGAAAATCCTTCCACAAACCTCCGGTAATAGCCTGCTAACCCCATGAAGCTGCGCACCTCATGAGCATTCCTTGGAATTGGCCAATCTTCAATGGCCTTTACCTTTTCTGGGTCTACAGAGATCCCTTCACCTGAGATGATGTGCCCTAAGTAGTGAATCTCTTTTTGGAAGAAGGAACACTTTGATAATTTGCCATAAAGTTTATGTTCCCTCAGGCATGTCAAGACTAACCGCAAGTGTTCCTCGTGCTCCTTCTCATTCTTAGAATAGATAAGAATATCATCTAAGAATACCTAAACAAAGTGGTCCAAGTATTTTTGGAAGACACCATTCATGAGGCTCATGAATACAACTGGAGCATTGGTCAAACCAAATGGTACCACTACTAACTCGTAATGCCCAAATCGAGTTCGAAAGGCAGTCTTAGGAATGTCGCCTTCCTTGATCCTCAACTGGTGATACCCTGATCGTAAATCAATCTTTGAGAAGACTGACGCACCTTTCATTTGATCAAAGAGGTCATCAATTCTTGGTATGGGATACCTGTTCTTCACGGTGGCCTTGTTCAAATCTCTGTAATCTATGCACAGTCGCAGAGATCCATCCTTCTTCTTAACGAAGATCACTGGTGCTCCCCACGGTGAGATACTGGGTCTAATCAGTCCCAAATCTAGCAATTCTTTTAACTGGATCTGTAACTCATGGAGCTCTGGAGTTGTCATTCTATAAGGGGTTTTTGAGATAGGTTCTGCACCAGGTTTTAGTTCGATTGTGAAATCGAGCTCTCTTTCTGGAGGTAGTCCTGGTAATTCCTTCGGAAAGACATCCTTGAACTCATAAAGTATTGGGTAAGAATTCAAGGAAGGTCCTTTACTATCGCTCACGGCCTCCACTACGAACAACTGGAATCCTTGTCTTAGGCACCGCTTAGCTTTCACCATAGAGATGAAACGGAGGGATACCTTCCTCTTCAAGCCTTGGATTTGAATTGTCCTTCCCTCGTCATCGAGGCACAACACCTTCTTTGCATAGCAGTCTATGAAAGCTCTATGGTCTTCTAACCAATCCATGCCAATAATGAGGTCATAAGTCCCCAAATTGGTGACATAAGCATCCAACTTAGTGGTGCAAACTCCTAAGTCAACCCCACAACCTCTCACTTTAAGACCTACTGGTTGCTTAGTTCCTGAAGCCATTTCGACCAGTTTGAAATCATCGTGCTCGTAGGCTGCCAACCCACATTTATCTAATGCAAATGGTGAAATAAAACTATCAGTTGCTCCTGGATCAAACAAAATTTTAAGTTTGACATTGTTTACATTACCAGTGGATTCTACTACGGTAGACTGATGTTCTGCCTGGTGGTTATGCACCGCTGCATGAATCCGATGACTGTTACCCGAACTATCCATGGGTGCCTTTCCTTCCCTGTGCCTGCTGCTTGACTGACCCTTGGGACAGTCTCGTTGGAAATGAGGACCTCCGCATCCCCAACAAGAGAGATTGGGAGGGGCTTGCATGTTGCTCGAAGGAATCCTCTGAGATGAGTTCCTTCCCCTGGTTCCTCTAAAACCCCTTGCTCCTCTATAGGAACTTCCCTGTGTACGTCCCTGGCTTTGGTGGGTTGCGGACGATGCCTGCGAGATTGAGTTAACTGAAGTATTACCCCTCGGTGTGAACCTGTTACCGTAAGGAGGAGGCCTAGATTGTCCTCCCCTGAAGTAAGGGCGTGACGCCTTCCCTGTAACATACTGATTGGTTCCTGTCAACTTACTACCCCCTTTTCCATCTGACATATCAGCTGCATAACGAGCATACTCAACTGCCATGGCAACTGAAGTTGGCTTCCACATCCGCACAGCAGCTCTAATCTTGTAGTTAAGTCCATACACAAAACGCTCTACCTGACAATCATCTGCATCCAGGTAAGGAACATATTTTACTAGTTCCATAAACCGAGATTCATACTCCTCCACTGTCTTGTCTCCCTGTACTAAGGCATGGAGTGCACCTGCCTGTTCTTCCTTGTAATAATTTGGCAAATACTTCATGTGGAATCTCTCCTCGAACAGTTCCCAAGAAGTTGTATGAGGAGTAAGGTGCAACTGCTTCTCGAGATCTGACCACCAATTCAAAGCATCACCTTTAAGCTGAAAGACGGCCATCCTAGCCTTGGAACTAGATGTGTACTCATTCAATGCGAAGCATCTCTTCATGCCTTCCAGCCATGCTTCGGCATGCTTACCGGGTCGTCCTCCATAAAACTCTGGAACTTTTATCTTTTGTAACTCCCTCGATATGTCCTGAAGCGGTTCCAGTCTTGGGCCATGTGCCCTTTCAGAGTTCTCTCGACTCACTTGAGTGGTTTCCACCTCGGCGTCCCTTTCCGACTGCCTGTTCATCGTGGTCATAATAGCCTCCAATGACCTCATTATGATCTGCATTTCTGGTGTGGAGGTTGTTTGTGGCGGTGTTGGCGGTGGCGGAGGTGGTGGTGACGGTGGTCGACCTTGACCCCGACCTCGACCTCTGCGTGTTGTTACCATGATTGGTCCTGATTCATGGAGTAAAACATCACATCGTTTAGTTTCTAAGGAGCGTGTTAGTTGATCTTCAAATAGATGCCTTTCAGAAAAATAAGCTATAGCTCACTGCATTTTAATGAGGCCATCCGAAACTAAATCTACTAAAGATTCCTACGTAAACTCCAACCTCGATTTGCAAATTTCAAATGGATATTTGGAATAACATTCTATTCGGCATCAACCCTGACATTTATTTAATTTTTAAATGTTTAGGGTTTAACCTTTATTAATCTCATAATCATTAACCTTATTTTATAGGTTTAATCATCAATCTCAATATAATTAACCTTATAATTTTAAAGTCCATGATGAACTCTTTAATTAAAGTTTTATGAGTAACTTTATATCTTTAATATTAAATTTTAATTCTTCACAAAACTTAGGTTATACACTATATAAATGTATACCAAATTAAATTAAAATGATGCTAACACTATATAAATATATATATACAAAATTAAATTTAAATAAAGCAACGCTAACACTATATAAACGTATACAAAATTTAATTAATTTTTAAATAAAATGATACTAACACTATATAAATATATATATACGAAATTTGCCAAAACTTAGGTTATAACATTAAAACTAAATTTAAATAAAATAAATAAAAATAAATAAGGAAAATTTACTCGACCGCTTAGCCCTTTTTACTCGACTCTCGGCTAAGCAAAAGGTATGGCCACGCGGCTCTTCGTGTCAGTTCACCGCCATGCAAGAGTGGGAAAACCCTAAAATAGGGTCACTCTCCAAGGCGCGGCCATTTCCACCCTCTCTTTCGGAGTTTTAGCTCTGCAACTCAATGCAAGCTCGCTTAGGGTTTCAAAAAGGAAGGAGCTCTCCATTTTCTACTGCAGAACACTACTGTCTGTCCGACCTGCTTTTATAAAGAATGGACGAGCTTTACCCTTTCATTTCTGGTTTTTATGGCTATTGTAGTGCGTTATCTGATTAGTGTTCCTGTTATGTTTCCTTTCTGCGAGTAATTGGTATTATGAGTGCCTTATTCTATTTCTATTGCTGGCAGTCCAGGGAAATCGAACCTGGGTGGTGGATTGGGGAAATTTTCAGTCTCTTAGGCTTTCTATGAGCCCCTCTTTTCCATAGCTGTTCCGCTCTGCAACCATCAGCGAGCGCGACTCCATGGCCGGGGATACAAGGTTTTGTGTATGTCGGCGAGATATGTGCCTGAAGGAGAGGGTGCGACTGGTAATGCTCTTATGTGAGCCTGACGAATGCTCTTATGTGAGCCTGACGCTTGAAGGTTGCATGCCATTCGTGAGCAGCTGTTGTGGATCTGCCAGGGGTCGATACTTTGGGGTTCGAAACAAAATTTAAGGGCAACAAAACGAAGGTGAAGCCATTCGGTGAACTCTGCACACGGGTAAACTGGTGAATGCGGGGCCTCGTTGGACATGCCCTATGGGAGAAAGCCTCTTATGTGTTGTGCTCGGGCTATGGGCGCATGCCTCTTATGTGTTGTGCTCGGGCTGGGCCCATTTTGGTAACTACTGGGCGACTTCACACTGGAAGTTGTAGCGTTGGAGAGGGTGGGAGTTTAGAGGTAGATCTCTGAGACGTGATGGATCCCTGCGAAACACACTTGATCGATGTGCTTTTCTTTCGACGGATTGGTTATGTGCCTCGGTCTGGAGGAGCTCAGATCTGGAGTTTAAGGTACATCCTACAGCTCTCGTTTCGAACTGAAGGCGAATGCTTGAAATTTTAGAGTTTCCGAGAGGTCGCTACGTGACTAAGATCTCTGGATAGCTGGTAAGTCGAAAGACCTTGTGTTTATATTTCTTTCTACTTACTGGAAGATATGTGATTTTCGTGAAGCTATGAATGCGTTTGGGAAGGATAGTTTTATATTAATATATCTGCCAGCCAAAGCGAAGCTCTTAGTTTGGTTGAAATTTTATAAAGTTAACCCATTTACATATACTGTATTGAAACCAGATAGGTATGCTTGGAAATCATTTTATTGCTGAGATTCTCTTTTCGATTCATTTAAATTTAGAAGACATTCTGAAAGATTTGGGAAACTATCCTTAAAAACTCGATATCGGCTTTTTGTTCCCACATCAATCTCGCCGTTGTGGATCTCGACCCTGGCGATATACCATCAAGCTTTTGTTGTATGCTGCCTGCCTTTTCTTATTTTATTTCGTTACTACTGAGATTTCTAGGATCGAATTGCATGTATTTATACATTCTATTATATTATGATGTTACCCATGTTGGCTATGTGTGTTTGGAGAAAAAAAAAGCGGTTGAGGTATAATTATTATTTAAGTAAGTGGATAATAATGCGGAAAATTACATTCAGAATGATAGAATTATAATCGTATTGACTCCTGCACAATACGAACCTTGGTTACCTGTTTAGCTTCAAATTATCTTAGTATGTAGTTTACACATTGGGTTTTGACTTCTTACTATATATATATATATATATATATCTATTTTTAATGTAATTGTTGTTATCGTTGTGCAGGTACCTTGAAGGATGACTATGGCTGGAGGTCAAGTAGGTAAACTATCAAGTAAATTTTCTAGGTGAAGCATGAATAGGCCTGTAGGTTCAAGAGTCTGAACAAAGGCTCTGATACCATCTGTAGTGCTCTGGTTTTTACGGCAGAGCACTATGTATAATTTCAGGTTTAATTTTCTACGTTTTAAACTTTATCAGTTTATGGAAGTGAATTTCAAAGAATTACTATGTGCCTAAATAATATTTAGTGTACTGTGGTGTTTTCACTAACCTTACATTCGTAATTTAAAATAAATAAACATATCGTTATTTTCTTTTCAACAATCATGTTCCAGCATAAGAATAGGTTTCACAACTTAGTAAATCAGTAAATAGCAGTAAATCAGTAAATAGTAAGTTTGCATGTTTACAGTAAGATTTAGCATAATAGTAAATAACAGAAATTACCTGATGCTGATGCTAACCGTAAGTTGTAGCAGGTTGTATAACCCCTTAGACAGCCAAACTGAAGTGTCCACCCTACCGACCAGCTATATTCTTGCTGGCCCTTGGAAATCAAAGGATTTCCAAGCCCCCGAGCCCACAATCTGATAATCCCGAGAGCAGTGTTTCCTTCCGTTCTCAAAATTCTTCTGTTCTCCAATCAAACTTTCTGTTCTCCCAATCTTCTGTTCTCAAAACTTCTTTTCTTCCCCAATCAAAAAAAACCTCCCCTTTCTCCAAGCTCTCCCCCTCTATATAACTTCCCTTCCTCGAGAATATCTTGGGCTTACTCCACCGCCCCAAAATCCCCCTCTCGAGCCCCTCAACATTTACCCCTATCACTAGTTCATTCATACACGGTTCTTTATAAAAATGTATAATTAATTACTCTCATGGAAAAATTAGTTGGTTTTGGATTGACGGTCGTAAATATTTATTACGGTGGGGATTATCACCCCAAGGTTATCCATTCGGGACAAGTTTCATTAAATACAAGTCTATCCGCCATCCTTGATATTTTAATGTTATTAATGTAATTAATAAAATATTATATAGTTAGTTGCCCCTTGTCAACTTGGACATGATGTGTCTTAATGATCCACCTTATCCGTCGAGACTACTTAGCTTGAGGTTTAAATTCCAAGATTAACATTGAATAATTAAATATCCATTTTCCATCACATCACGTTTATTCCAAAAATGATTATCTTATTATGGCTAACTTTTGAAATGGAATTAATCACACAATATTAATTTATAAATCAATATTTTAAATCTTACTTATATTGCATTTGTTACGATAGGGATATAAATGTTGCTGGAATATCATTTATTAATTAATAATAATAATTGAATCACCCTTTGACAATAATAAAAGGTGAATCAATCATAGTATTCTTAATTATTTGTTTATCACATGGGTACCCTATCATCAACACAACATCCTTGTTCTTATAAACAAAGCACTTGTGAGGGCTTAAACAATTTTACTAATTAATTAGACACTATCATTACCCTATTCACAACAGTTCTTCTATGACAATGTTAACTGACGATACTTGTCTTAGTTTATTATTACAATGTTTTCATATAATTACTAATTCACTTATTTACACATTGACAACCTAACCATTCATTACCTAAGTTGATTGATGTATCCTTAACTGAGTTATCTATGACATTTATACTACTATTCAAGCATGACAAGTATGTTATACACCAGTAATATTGTACACGTACAAGGTGTGCATGCATGGCCAGTGTATGCACATGTCGGACATGTACTATAAACAAACCCCATTCCGCCTATGCATACTTGCTAACTAACAATAGTATCTACCCCCATGCAGAAGAGCAAGCATAATCTATAGTATAATTACTTTAACATCCTCGGTTATTTAACAGTTAACCCTTTACGTTTTAACATCATTGTCTTTATGTTTACATTAGTTTAATCAATCAAGTACAGGAAGGGTGCCTACTTCCACTAACTCGGAATCAAGGAATACTAAACCCCCAACAGTGCTAACTAACACATCCTCCCATCATAACCTACGTCCAACATCCTCCCTATCCTTCCTCTGGTAGTACAACAGTGGATGTCGGACTCACCGATCTGACCACATAGAACTTGAGAGCGATAGCGTCGGCTGAACATCGGACCTATCCTCCCCTAGCAGGCATCCGACAATCGTCATCACAACAACATGGGGAGCGTGTCTCAGCACGGCCCTCCCACGACCTCGGGTCTCATGGAAACATAGGGTGGGAAACACATCCATCCCTCTCAACATACTGGGCCTACGCCCTTATCAACTCATACTTGCTGCTATCGGGATTATCAGTTTGTGTTATCGTATCCTCATTTTGGCTGCTAAGGTTTGCTGTATGAACATGTTTTTCCTTTCCAATGTATATCAGATCAAGTAACTGGCTATCCCATAGCCCTTGTGTCCTGTAGGTTAGTGTTTTGCAAAATACAATTTATAGAAAGCATTTTCCATTGATCGCCAATTGATCCATGTTATCAATTCATTTCATGTAACCTTTTAGCTCATCATAGATACATATAACATTTCAATAATTCATATAAGAAGATGGTATCCACGTACCGAATCATATATTTCATATTTCATTAAGGAAAACATATAAACATATACTGCAATCGTAAAATAAGGAAATCATATGATAATCATGACATCATAACTGCATAACATAGTAACATCATAATCATGGTGAAATCATAAGACAGAGTAACATCATATAATGAGGTCCAACATAGTTTACTCAGTCGAGCTGAGTTCGACAAAATATATAAGAAATAAAGTATGGTGTGTCTAACTAATAAATATGCCGAATAAAAATATGGGCATTACAATAGGCATACTTTGTTGATTCCATTTATGAAATAAAACACATTTTCTAAAAACTCGTGTTTTTTACGAAATCATGTAAACCTTATAGAAGCTGTGATTTTAAAAAACGGTGGAAGTAAGCTTTTCTTATTTCAGGACGAATGCGCAAACTATAGAAAGTCATTATGACGTAGAATGTGCATACTTTGTTGATTCCATTTATGAAATAAAACACATTTTCTAAAAACTCGTGTTTTTTAAGAAACCATGTAAACCTTCTAGAAGCTGTGATTTTAAAAAACGGGGGAAGTAAGATTTTCTTATTTCCAAACACATGCACAAACTATAGAAAGTCGTTATGACGTAGAATGTGCATACTTTGTTGATTCCATTTATGAAATAAAACACATTTTCTAAAAACTCCAGTTTTTTAAGAAATCATGTAAACCTTCTAGAAGCTGTGATTTTAAAAAACGGGGGAAGTAAGCTTTTCTTATTTCCAAACGCATGCGCAAACTATAGAAAGTCGTTATGAGATAGAATGTGTATACTTTGTAGATTCCATTTATGAAATAAAACACATTTTCTAAAAACTCATGTTTTTTACGAAATCATGTAAACCTTCTAGAAGCTGTGATTTTAAAAAACGGTGGAAGTAAGCTTTTCTTATTTCCAAACTTATGCGCAAACTATAGAGAGTCGTTATGACGTAGAATGTGCATACTTTGTTGATTCCATTTATGAAATAAAACATATTTTGTAAAAACTCGTTTTTTTTAAGAAATCATGTAAACCTTCTAAAAGCTGTGATTTTAAAAAACGGGGGAAGTAAGCTTTTCTTATCTCTGGACGCATGCGCAAACTATAGAAAGTCGTTATGACGTAGAATTTCCATACTTTGTTGATTCCATTGATGAAATAAAACACATTTTCTAAAAACTCGTGTTTTTTAAGAAATCATGTAAACCTTCTAAAAGCTGTGATTTTAAAAAACGGGGGAATTAAGCTTTTCTTATTTCCAAACGCATGCGCAAACTATAGAAAGTCGTTATGACGTAGAATCTGCATACTTTGTTGATTCCATTTATGAAATAAAACACATTTTCTAAAAACTCATGTTTTTTACGAAATCATGTAAACCTTCTAGAAGCTGTGATTTTAAGAAACGGTGGAAGTAAGCTTTTCTTATTTCCGGACGCATGCGCAAACTGATAGAAAGTCGTTGTGACGTAGAATATGCATACTTTGTAGATTCCATTTATGAAATAAAACACATTTTCGAAAAACTCGTGTCTTTTACGAAATCATTTAAACCTTCTAGAAGCTGTGATTTTAAAAAACGGTGGAAGTAAGATTTTCTTATTTCCGGACACATGCGCAAACTATAGAAAGTCGTTATGACGTAGAATGTTCATACTTTGTTGATTCCATTTATGAAATAAAACACATTTTCTAAAAACTCGTGTTTTTTAAGAAATCATGTAAACCTTCTAGAAGCTGTGATTTTTAAAAAAGGGGGAAGTAAGCTTTTCTTATTTCCGGATGCATGCACAAACTATAGAAAGTCGTTATGATGTAGAATGTGCATACTTTGTAGATTCCATTTATGAAATAAAACACATTTTCTAAAAACTCGTGTTTTTTAAGAAATCATGTAAACCTTCTAGAAGCTGTGATTTTAAAAAACGGTGGAAGTAAGCTTTTCTTATTTCCGGACGCATGCGCAAACTATAGAAAGTCGTTATGACGTAGAATGTGCATACTTTGTTGATTCCATTTATGAAATAAAACACATTTTCTAAATACTCGTGTTTTTTAACAAATCATGTAAACCTTCTAGAAGCTGTAATTTTAAAAAACGGGGGAAGTAAGCTTTTCTTGTTTCCAAACACATGCGCAAACTATAGAAAGTCGTTATGATGTAGAATGTGCATACTTTGTTGATTCCATTTATGAAATAAAACACATTTTCTAAAAACTCGTGTTTTTTAAGAAATCATGTAAACCTCCTAGAAGCTGTGATTTTAAAAAACGGGGGAAGTAAGCTTTTCTTATTTCCGTACTCATGCGAAAACTATAGAAAGTCGTTACGACGTAGAATGTGCATACTTTGTAGATTCCATTTATGAAATAAAACACATTTTCCAAAAACTCGTGTTTTTTATGAAATCATGTAAACCTTCTAGAAGCTGTGATTTTAAAAAACGGTGGAAGTAAGCTTTTCTTATTTCTGGACAAATGCGCAAACTATAGAAAGTCGTTATGACATAGAATGTGCATACTTTGTTGATTCCATTTATGAAATAAAACACATTTTCTAAACAATCGTGTTTTTTAGGAAATCATGTAAACCTTCTAGAAGCTGTAATTTTAAAAAACGGTGGAAGTAAAGTTTTCTTATATCCGGACGCATGCGCAAACTATAGAAAGTCGCTATGACGTAGAATGTGCATACTTTGTAGATTTCATTTATGAAATAAAGCACATTTTCTAAAAACTCGTGTTTTTTACGAAATCATGTAAACCTTCTAGAAGCTGTGATTTTAAAAAACGGGGGAAGTAAGCTTTTCTTATTTCAAAACGCATGCGCAAACTATAGAAAGTCGTTATGACATAGAATGTGCATACTTTGTTAATTCCATTTATGAAATAAAACACATTTTGTAAAAGCTCATTTTTTTTAAGAAATCATGTAAACCTTCTAGAAGTTCTGATTTTAAAAAATGGGGGAAGTAAGCTTTTCTTATTTCCGGACGCATGCGCAAAATATAGAAAGTCGTTATGACGTAGAATGTGCATACTTTGTAGATTCCATTTATGAAATAAAACACATTTTCTAAAAACTCGTGTTTTTTACGAAATCATGTAAACCTTCTAGAAGCTGTGATTTTAAAAAACGCTGGAAGTAAGCTTTTCTTATTTCCGGACGAATGCACAAACTATAGGAAGTCGTTATGACGTAGAATGTGCATACTTTGTAGATTCCATTTATGAAATAGAACACATTTTCTAAAAACTCGTGTTTTTTACAAAATCATGTAAACCTTCTAGAAGCTGTGATTTTAAAAAACGGTGGAAGTAAGCTTTTCTTATTTCCGGACGCATGCGCAAACTATAGAAAGTCGTTATGATGTAGAATGTGCATACTTTGTAGATTCCATTTATGAAATAAAACAAATTTTCTAAAAACTCATGTTTTTTACGAAATCATTTAAACCTTCTAGAAGCTGTGATTTTAAAAAACGGAGGAAGTAAGGTTTTCTTATTTCCGGACGCATCCGCAAACTATAGAAAGTCGTTATGACGTAGAATGTGCATACTTTGTAGATTCCATTTATGAAATAAAACACATTTTCTAAAAACTCGTGTTTTTTACGAAATGATGTAAACCTTGTAGAAACTGTGATTTTAAAAAACGGTGGAAGTAAGCTTTTCTTATTTCCGGACGCATGCGCAAACTATAGAAAGTCGTTATGACGTAGAATGTGCATACTTTGTTGATTCCAGTTATGAAATAAAACACATTTTCTAAAAACTCATGTTTTTTACGAAATCATGTAAACGTTCTAGAAGCTGTGATTTTAAAAAACGGAGGAAGTAAGCTTTTCTTATTTCCGGACGCATCCGCAAACTATAGAAAGTCGTTATGACGTAGAATGTGCATACTTTGTAGATTCCATTTATGAAATAAAACACATTTTCTAAAAACTCGTGTTTTTTAGGAAATCATGTAAACCTTCTAGAAGCTGTGATTTTAAAAAACGGGGGAAGTAAGCTTTTCTTATTTCCGGACGCGTGCGCAAACTATAGAAATTCGTTATGACGTAGAATGTGCATACTTTGTTGATTCCATTTATGAAATAAAACACATTTTCTAAAAACTCGTGTTTTTTAAGAAATCATGTAAACCTTCTAGAAGCTGTGATTTTAAAAAACGGGGGAAGTAAGCTTTTCTTCTTTCCACACGCATGCGCAAACTATAGAAAGTCGTTCTGACGTAGAATGTGCATACTTTGTTGATTCCATTTATGAAATAAAACACATTTTCTAAAAACTCATGTTTTTTAAGAAATCATGTAAACTCTCTAGAAGCGGTGATTTTAAAAAACGGCGGAAGTAAGCTTTTCTTATTTCCGGACGCATGCGCAAAATATAGAAAGTCGTTATGACGTAGAATGTGCATACTTTGTAGATTCCATTTATGAAATAAAACACATTTTCTAAAAACTCGTGTTTTTTACGAAATCATGTAAACCTTGTAGAAGATGTGATTTTAAAAAACGGTGGAAGTAAGCTTTTGTTATTTCCGGACGCATGCGCAGACTATAGAAAGTCGTTATGACGTAGAATGTGCACACTTTGTTGATTCCATTTATGAAACAAAACACATTTTCTAAATACTCGTGTTTTTTAACAAATCATGTAAACCTTCTAGAAGCTGTAATTTTTAAAAACGGGGGAAGTAAGCTTTTCTTATTTCCAAACGCATCCGCAAACTATAGAAAGTCGTTATGACGTAGAATGTGCATACTTTGTTGATTCCATTTATGAAATAAAACACATTTTCTGAAAACTCGTGTTTTTTAAGAAATCATGTAAACCTTCTAGACGCTGTGATTTTAAAAAACGGAGGAAGTAAGCTTTTCTTATTTCCGGACGCATCCGCAAACTATAGAAAGTCGTTATGACGTAGAATGTGCATACTTTGTAGATTCCATTTATGAAATAAAACACATTTTCTAAAAACTCGTGTTTTTTACGAAATCATGTAAACCTTGTAGAAGATGTGATTTTAAAAAACGGTGGAAGTAAGCTTTTGTTATTTCCGGACGCATGCGCAGACTATAGAAAGTCGTTATGACGTAGAATGTGCACACTTTGTTGATTCCATTTATGAAATAAAACACATTTTCTAAATACTCGTGTTTTTTAACAAATCATGTAAACCTTCTAGAAGCTGTAATTTTTAAAAACGGGGGAAGTAAGCTTTTCTTATTTCCAAACGCATGCGCAAACTATAGAAAGTCGTTATGACGTAGAATGTGCATACTTTGTTGATTCCATTTATGAAATAAAACACATTTTCTGAAAACTCGTGTTTTTTAAGAAATCATGTAAACCTTCTAGACGCTGCGATTTTAAAAAACGGGGGAAGTAAGCTTTTCTTTTTTCCAAACGCATGCGCAAACTATAGAAAGTCGTTATGACGTAGAATGTGCATACTTTGTTGATTCCATTTATGAAAGAAAACACATTTTCTAAAAACTCGTGTTTTTTAAGAAATCATGTAAACCTTCTAGAAGCTGTGATTTTAAAAAACGAGGGAAGTAAGGTTTTCTTATCTCCAAATGCATGCGCAAACTATAGAAAGTCGTTATGACGTGGAATGTGCATACTTTGTTGATTCCATTTATGAAATAAAACACATTTTCTAAAAACTCATGTTGTTTAAGAAATCATGTAAACCTTCTAGAAGCTGTGATTTTAAGAAACGGTGGAATTAAGCTTTTCTTATTTCCGGACGAATGCCCAAACTATAGAAAGTCGTTATGACGTAGAATGTGCATACTTTGTTGATTCCATTTATGAAATAAAACACATTTTCTAAAAACTCGTGTTTTTTACGAAATCATGTAAACCTTCTAGAAGCTGTGATTTTAAGAAATGGTGGAAGTAAGCTTTTCTTAATTCCGGACGAATGCGGAAACTATAGAAAGTCGTTATGACTCAGAATGTGCATACTTTGTTGATTCCATTTATGAAATAAAACACATTTTCTAAAAACTCGTGTTTTTTACGAAATCATGTAAAGCTTCTAGAAGCTGTGATTTTAAAAAACGGAGGAAGTAAGCTTTTCTTATTTCCGGACGCATGCGGAAACTATAGAAAGTCGTTATGACGTAGAATGTGCATACTTTGTTGATTCCATTGATGAAATAGAACACATTTTCTAAAAACTCGTGTTTTTTACGAAATCATGTAAACCTTCTAGAAGCTGTGATTTTAAAAAACGGTGGAAGTAAGCTTTTCTTATTTCCAGACGCATGCGCAAACTATAGAAAGTTGTTATGACGTAGAATGTGCATACTTTTGTTGATTCCATTTATGAAATAAAACAAATTTTCTAAAAACTCGTGTTTTTTACGAAATCATGTAAACCTTCTAGAAGCTGTGATTTCAAAAAACGGTGGAAGTAAGCTTTTCTTATTTCCGGACGAATGCGCAAACTATAGAAAGTCGTTATGACGTAGAATGTGCATACTTTGTTGATTCCATTTATGAAATAAAACACATTTTCTAAAAACTTGTGTTTTTTAAGAAATCATGTAAACCTCCTAGAAGCTGTGATTTTTAAAAACGGGGGAAGTAAGCTTTTCTTATTTCCGGACGCATGCGCAAACTATAGAAAGACGTTATGACGTAGAATGTGCATACTTTGAAGATTACATTTATGAAATAAAACACATTTTCTAAAAACTCATGTTTTTTACGAAATCATGTAAACCTTCTAGAAGCTGTGATTTAAAAAAACGGTGGAAGTAAGCTTTTCTTATTTCCGGATGCATGCGCAAACTATAGAAAGTCATTATGACGTAGAATGTGCATACTTTGTAGATTCCATTTATGAAATAAAACACATTTTCGAAAAACTCGTGTTTTTTATGATATCATGTAAACCTTCTAGAAGCTGTGATTTTAAAAAATGGTGGAAGTAAGCTTTTCTTATTTCCGGACGCATGCGCAAACTATAGAAAGTCCTTATGACGTAAAATGTGCATACTTTGTTGATTCCATTTATGAAATAAAACACATTTTCTAAAAACTCGTTTTTTTTAAGAACTCATGTAAACCTTCTAGAAGCTGAGATTTCAAGAAACGGTGGAAGTAAGCTTTTCTTCTTTCCGGAAGAATGTGCAAACTAGAGAAAGTCGTTATGACGTAGAATGTGCATACTTTGTTGATTCCATTTATGAAATAAAACACATTTTCTAAAAACTCGTGTTTTTTACGAAATCATGTAAACCTTCTAGAAGCTGTGATTTTAAAAAAAGGGGGAAGTAAGCTTTTCTTATTTCCGGACGCATGCGCAAACTATAGAAAGTCGTTATGACGTAGAATGTGCATACTTTGTTGATTCCATTTATGAAATAAAACACATTTTCTAAAAACTCGTGTTTTTTACGAAATCATGTAAGCCTTCTAGAAGCTGTGATTTTAAAAAACGGGCGAAGTAAGCTTTTCTTATTTCCAAATGCAAGCGCAAACTATAGAAAGTTGTTATGACATAGAATGTGCATACTTTGTTGATTCCATTTATGATATAAAACACATTTTCTAAAAAGTCGTGTTTTCTAAGAAATCGTGTAAACCTTCTAGAAGCTGTGATTTTAAAAAACGGGGGAAGTAAGCTTTTCTTATTTCCGGACGCATGCGCAAACTATAGAAATTCGTTATGACGTAGAATGTGCATACTTTGTAGATTCCATGTATGAAATAAAATGCATTTTTTAAAAACTCGTGTTTTTTATGTAATCATGTAAACCTTCTAGAAGCTGTGATTTTAAAAAACGGTGGAAGTAAGCTTTTGTTATTTCCGGACGCATGCGCAAACTATAGAAAGCCATTATGACGTAGAATGTGCATACTTTTTAGATTCCATTTATGAAATAAAACACATTTTCTAAAAACTCGTGTTTTTTATGAAATCATGTAAACCTTCTAGAAGCTGTGATTTTAAAAAATGGTGGAAGTAAGCTTTTCTTATTTCCGGACGCATGCGCAAACTATAGAAAGTCGTTATGATGTAGAATGTGCATACTTTGTTGATTCCGTTTATGAAATAAAACACATTTTCTAAAAACTCGTGTTTTTTAAGAAATCATGTAAACCTTCTAGAAGCTGTGATTTTAAAAAACGGTCGAAGTAAGCTTTTCCTATTTCCAAACGCATGCGCAAACTATAGAAAGTCGTTATGACGTAGAATTTGCATACTTTGTAGATTCCATTTATGAAATAAAACACATTTTCTAAAAACTCGTGTTTTTTAAGAAATCATGTAAACTTCTAGAAGCTGTGATTTTAAAAAACGGTGGAAGTAAGCTTTTCTTATTTCCGGACGCATGCGCAAACTATAGAAAGTCGTTATGACGTAGAATGTGCATACTTTGTAGATTCCATTTATGAAATAAAACACATTTTCTAAAAACTCGTGTTTTTTAAGAAATGATGTAAACCTTCTAGG
Organism: Larix kaempferi; assembly: GCA_027924585.1. Classification (NCBI taxonomy): domain Eukaryota; kingdom Viridiplantae; phylum Streptophyta; class Pinopsida; order Pinales; family Pinaceae; genus Larix; species Larix kaempferi. The sequence goes on along the minus strand of BSBM01000226.1, from coordinate 9,098,177 downwards.
AGCTGTGGTTTTAAAAAACGGGGGAAGTAAGATTTTCTTATTTCCGGACGCATGCGCAAACTATAGAAATTCGTTATGACGTAGAATGTGCATACTTTGTAGATTCCATTTATGAAATAAAACACATTTTCTAAAAACTCGTGTTTTTTACGAAATCATGTAAACCTTCTAGAAGCTGTGATTTTAAAAAACGAGGGAAGTAAGCTTTTCTTATTTCCGGACGCATGCACAAACTATAGAAAGTCGTTATGACGTAGAATGTGCATACTTTGTAGATTCCATTTATGAAATAAAACACATTTTCTAAAAACTCGTGTTTTTTACGAAATCATGTAAACCTTCTAGAAGCTGTGATTTTAAAAAACTATGGAAGTAAGCCTTTCTGATTTCCGGACGAATGCACAAACTATAGAAATTCGTTATGACATAGAATGTGCATACTTTGTTGATTCCATTTATGAAATAAAACACATTTTCTAAAAACTCGTGTTTTTTAAGAATTCATGTTAACCTTCTAGAAGCTGTGATTTTAAAAAACGGTGGAAGTAAGCTTTTGTTATTTCCGGACACATCCGCAAACTATAGAAAGTCGTTATGATGTAGAATGTGCATGCTTTTCTGATTCCATTGATGAAATAAAACACATTTTCTAAAAACTCGTGTTTTTTAAGAAACCATGTAAACCTTTTAGAAGCTATGATTTTAAAAAACAGGGAAAGTAAGCTTTTCTTATTTCCAAATGGATGCGCAAACTATAGAAAGTCGTTATGACGTAGAATGTGCATACTTTGGTGATTCCATTTATGAAATAAAACACATTTTCTAAAAACTCGTGTTTTTTATGAAATCATGTAAACCTTCTAGAAGCTGTGATTTTAAAAAATGGTGGAAGTAAGCTTTTCTTATTTCCGGACGCATGCTCAAACTATAGAAAGTCGTTATGATGTAGAATGTGCATAGTTTGTTGATTCCATTTATGAAATAAAACACATTTTCTAAAAACTCGTGTTTTTTAAGAAATCATGTAAACCTTCTAGAAGCTGTGATTTTAAAAAACGGGGGAATTAAGCTTTTCTTATTTCCAAACCCATGCGCAAACTATAGAAAGTCGTTATGACGTAGAATGTGCATACTTTGTTGATTCCATTTATGAAATAAAACACATTTTCTAAAAACTCGTGTTTTTTACGAAATCATGTAAACCTTCTAGAAGCTGTGATTTTAAAAAACGGGGGAAGTAAGCTTTTCTTATTTCCATATGCATGCGCAAACTATAGAAAGTCGTTATGACGTAGAATGTGCATACTTTGTAGATTCCATTTATAAAATAAAACACATTTTCTAAAAGCTCGTGTTTTTTACGAAATCATGTAAACCTTCTAGAAGCTGTGATTTTAAAAAACGGGGGAAGTAAGCTTTTCTTATTTCCAGATGCATGCGCAAACTATAGAAAGTCGTTATGACGTAGAATGTGCATACTTTGTAGATTCCATTTATGAAATAAAACAGATTTTCTAAAAACTCGTGTTTTTTGCGAAATCATGTAAACCTTCTAGAAGCTGTGATTTTAAAAAACGGTGGAAGTAATCTTTTCTTATTTCCGGACGCATGCGCAAACTATAGAAAGTCATTATTACGTAGAATGTGCATACTTTGTTGAATCTATTTATGAAATAAAACACATTTTCTAAAAACTCATGTTTTTTACGAAATCATGTAAACCTTCTAGAATCTGTGATTTTAAAAAACGGGGGAGGTAAGCTTTTCTTATTTCCGGACGAATGCGCAAACTATAGAAATTCGTTATGACGTAGAATATTCATACTTTGTTGATTCCATTTATGAAATAACACAAATTTTCTAAAAACTCATGTTTTTTAAGAAATCATGTAAACGTTCTAGAAGCTGTGATTTTAAAAAACGGGGGAAGTAAGCTTTTCTTATTTCCAAACACATGCGCAAACTATAGAATGACCTTATGACGTAGAAAGTGCATACTTTGTAGATTCCATTTATGAAATAAAACACATTTTCTAAAAACTCGTGTTTTTTACGAAATCATGTAAACCTTCTAGAATCTGTGATTTTAAAAACGGGGGAGGTAAGATTTTTTTATTTCCGGACGCATGCACAAACTATAGAAAGTCGTTATGACGTAGAATCTACATACTTTGTTGATTCCATTTATGAAATAAAACACATTTTCTAAAAACTCGTGTTTTTTTCGAAATCATGTAAACCTTCTAGAATGAGTGATTTTTAAAAACGGGGGAAGTAAGCTTTTCTTATTTCCGGACGCATGCGCAATGTATAGAAATTCGTTATGACGTAGAATGTGCATACTTTGTTGATTCCATTTATGAAATAAAACACATTTTCTAAAAACTCGTGTTTTTTACGAAATCATGTAAACCTTCTAGAAGCTGTGATTTTAAAAAAAGGGGGAAGTAAGTTTTTCTTATTTCCGGACGCATGCGCAAACTATAGAAAGTCGTTATGACGTAGAATGTGCATACTTTGTAGATTCCATTTATGAAATAAAACACATTTTCTAAAAACTCGTGTTTTTTACGAAATCATGTAACCCTTCTAGAAGCTGTGATTTTAAAAAACTGTGGAAGTAAGCTTTTCTTATTTCTGGACGCATGCACAAACTATAGAAAGTCGTTATGACATAGGATGTGCATACTTTGTTGATTCCATTTATGAAATAAAACTCATGTTTTTTAAGAAATCATGTAAACCTTCTAGAAGCTGTGATTTTAAAAAACGGGGGAAGTAAGCTTTTCTTATTTCCGGACGCGTGCGCAAACTATAGAAATTCGTTATGACGTAGAATGTGCATACTTTGTTGATTCCATTTATGAAATAAAACACATTTTCTAAAAACTCGTGTTTTTTAAGAAATCATGTAAACCTTCTAGAAGCTGTGATTTTAAAAAACGGGGGAAGTAAGCTTTTCTTCTTTCCGCACGCATGCGCAAACTATAGAAAGTCGTTCTGACGTAGAATGTGCATACTTTGTTGATTCCATTTATGAAATAAAACACATTTTCTAAAAACTCATGTTTTTTAAGAAATCATGTAAACTCTCTAGAAGCGGTGATTTTAAAAAACGGCGGAAGTAAGCTTTTCTTATTTCCGGACGCATGCGCAAAATATAGAAAGTCGTTATGCCGTAGAATGTGCATACTTTGTTGATTCCATTTATGAAATAAAACACATTTTCTAAAAACTCGTGTTTTTTAAAAAATCATGTAAAACTTCTAGAAGCTGTGATTTTAAAAAACGGGGGAAGTAAGCTTTTCTTATTTCCGGACGCATGCGCAAACTATTGAAAGTCGTTATGATGTAGAATTTGCATACTTTGTAGTTTCCATTTATGAAATAAAACACATTTTCTAAAAACTCATGTTTTTTACGAAATCATGTAAACCTTCTAGAAGCTGTGATTTTAAAAAACGGGGGAAGTAAGTTTTTCTTATTTCCAAACGCATGCGCAAACTATAGAAAGTCGTTATGATGTAGGATGTGCATACTTTGTTGATTCCATTTATGAAATAAAACACATTTTCTAAAAACTCGTGTTTTTTACGAAGTGATGTAAACCTTCTAGAAGCTGTGATTTTAAAAAACGGTGGAAGTAAGCTTTTCTTATTTCCGGACACATGCGCAAACTATAGAAAGTCGTTATGATGTAGAATGTGCATACTTTGCTGATTCGATTGATGAAATAAAACACATTTTCTAAAACCTCGTGTTTTTTAAGAAATCATGTAAACCTTCTAGAAGCTGTGATTTTAAAATACGGGAGAAGTAAGGTTTTCTTATTTCCAAACGCATGCTCAAACTATAGAAAGTCGTTATGACGTAGAATGTGCATAATTTGTTGATTCCATTTATGAAATAAAACACATTTTCTGAAAACTCGTGTCTTGTACGAAATCATGTAAACCTTCTAGAAGCTGTGATTTTAAAAAACGGTGGAAGTAAGCTTTTTTATTTCCGGACGCAGGCGCAAACTATAGAAAGTCGTTATGATGTAGAATGTGCATACTTTGTAGTTTCCATTTATGAAATAAAACACATTTTTAAAAACTCATGTTTTTTACAAAATCATGTAAACCTTCTAGAAGCTGTGATTTTAAAAAACGGGGGAAGTAAGTTTTTCTTATTTCCAAACGCATGCGCAAACTATAGAAAGTCGTTATGATATAGAATGTGCATACTTTGTTGATTCCATTTATGAAATAAAATACATTTTCTAAAAACTCGTGTTTTTTACGAAATTATGTAAACCTTCTAGAAGCTGTGATTTTAAAAAACGGGGGAAGTAAGCTTTTCTTATTTCCGGATGCATGCGCAAACTATAGAAAGTCGTTATGACGTAGATTGTGCATACTTTGCTGATTCGATTGATGAAATAAAACACATTTCCTAAAAACTCGTGTCTTTTACGAAATCCTGTAAACCTTCTAGAAGCTGCGATTTTAAAAAACGGGGGAAGTAAGCATTTCTTATTTCCGGACGCATGCGCAAACTATAGAAAGTCGTTATGACGTAGAATGTGCATACTTTGTTGATTCCATTTATGAAATAAAACACATTTTCTAAAAACTCGTGTTTTTTAAGAAATAATGTAAACCTTCTAGAAGCTGTGATTTTAAAAAACGTGGAAAGTAAGCTTTTCTTATTTCCGGGCGCATGCGCAAACTATAGAAAGTCGTTATGACGTAGAATGTGCATACTTTGTAGATTCCATTTATGAAATAAAACACATTTTCTAAAAACTCGTGTTTTTTAATAAATCATGTAAACCTTCTAGAAGCCGTGATTTTAAAAAACGGGGGAAGTAAGCTTTTCTTATTTCCGGACGCATGCGCAAACTATAAAAAGTCGTTATGACGTAGAATGTGCATACTTTGTACATTCCATTTATGAAATAAAAAACATTTTCTAAAAACTCATGTTTTTTAAGAAATCATGTAAACCTTATAGAAGCTGTGATTTAAAAAAACGGTGGAAGTAAGGTTTTCTTATTTCCGGACGCGTGCGCAAACTATAGAAAGTCGTTATGACGTAGAATGTGCATACTTTGTTGATTCCATTTATGAAATAAAACACATTTTCTAAAAACTCGTGTTTTCTAAGAAATCATGTAAACCTTCTAGAAGCTATGATTAAAAAATGGGGGAAGTAAGCTTTTCTTATTTCCGGACGCATGCGCAAACTATAGAAAGTCGTTATGATGTAGAATGTGCATACTTTGTAGATTCCATTTAGGAAATAAAACCCATTTTCTAAAAACTCGTGTTTTTTACGAAATCATGTAAACCTTCTAGAAGCTGTGATTTTAAAAAACGGTGGAAGTGAGCTTTTCTTATTTCCGGTCGAATGCGCAAACTATAGAAAGTCGTTATGACGTAGAATGTGCATACTTTGTTGTTTCCATTTATCAAATAAAACACATTTTCTAAAAACTCGTGTTTTTTAAGAAATCATGTAAACCTTCTAGAAGCGGTGATTTTAAAAAATGGTGGAAGTAAGCTTTTCTTATTTCCGGACGCATGCGCAAACTATAGAAAGTCATTATGACGTAGAATGTGCATACTTTGTTGATTTCATTTATGAAATAAAACACATTTTCTAAAAACTCATGTTTTTTAAGAAATCATGTAAACCTTCTAGAAGCTGTGATTTTAAAAAACGGGAGAAGTAAGCATTTCTTATTTCCAAACGCATGCTCAAACTATACAAAGTCGTTATGACGTAGAATGTCCATACTTTGTTGATTCCATTTATGAAATAAAACACATTTTCTAAAAACTCGTGTTTTTTAAGAAATCATGTAAACCTTGTAGAAGCTGTGATTTAAAAAAACGGGGGAAGTAAGCTTTTCTTATTTTCGGACGCATGCACAAACTATAGTAAGTCGTTATGACGTAGAATGTGCATACTTTGTAGATACCATTTAGGAAATAAAACAGATTTTCAAAAAATCATGTTTTTTACGAAATCATGTAAATCTTCTAGAAGCTGTGATTTTAAAAAACGGTGGAAGTAAGCTTTTCTTATTTCCGGACGCATGCACAAACTATAGAAAGTCATTATGACATAGAATGTGCATACTTTGTAGATTCCATTTATGAAATAAAACACATTTTCAAAAACTCGTGTTTTTTACGAAATCATGTAAACCTTCTAGAAGCTGTGATTTTACAAAACGGTGGAAGTAAGCTTTTCTTATTTCCGGAGGAATGCGCAAACTATAGAAAGTCGTTATGATGTAGAATGTGCATACTTTGTAGATTCCATTTATGAAATAAAATACATTTTCTAAAAACTCGTGTCTTTTACGAAATCATGTAAACCTTCTAGAAGCTGTGATTTTAAAAAATGGGGGAAGTAAGCGTTTCTTATTTCCGGACGCATGCGCAAACTATAGAAAGTCGTTATGACGTAGAATGTGCATACTTTGTTGATTCTATTTATGAAATAAAACACATTTTCTAAAAACTCGTGTTTTTTACGAAATCATGTAAACCTTCTAGAAGCTGTGATTTTAAAAAATGGTGGAAGTAAGCTTTTCTTATTTCCGGACGAATGCGCAAACTATAGATAGTCGTTATGACGTAGAATGTGCATACTTTGTTGATTCTATTTATGAAATAAAACACATTTTCTAAAAACTCGTGTTTTTTACGAAATCATGTAAACCTTCTAGAAGCTGTGATTTTAAAAAACGGTGGAAGTATGCTTTTCTTATTTCCGGACGAATGCGCAAACTATAGAAAGTCGTTATGACGTAGAATGTGCATACTTTGTTGATTGTATTTATGGAATAAAACACACTTTCTAAAAACTCATGTTTTTAAGAAATCATGTAAAACTTCTAGAAGCTGTGATTTTAAAAAACGGGGGAAGTAAGCTTTTCTTATTTCCAAATGCATGCGCAAACTCTAGAAAGTCGTTATGACATAGAATGTGCATACTTTGTTGATTCCATTTATGAAATAAAACACATTTTCTTAAAACTCGTGTTTTTCATGAAATCATGTAAACCTTCTAGAAGCTGTGATTTTAAAAAATGGTGGAAGTAAGCTTTTCTTATTTCCGGACGCATGCGCAAACTATAGAAAGTCGTTATGATGTAGAATGTGCATACTTTGTTGACTCCATTTATGAAATAAAACACATTTTCTAAAAACTCGTGTTTTTAAGAAATCATGTAAACCTTCTAGAAGCTTTGATTTTAAAAAACGGGGGAAGTAAGCTTTTCTTATTTCCAAACGCATGCACAAATTATAGAAAGTCCTTAGGACGTAAAATTTGCATACTTTGTTGATTCCATTTATGAAATAAAACAAACTCGTGTTTTTTAAGAAACCATGTAAACCTTCTAGAAGCTATGATTTTAAAAAACGGGGGAAGTAAGCTTTTCTTATTTCCGGACGCATGCGCAAACTATAGAAAGTCGTTATGACGTAGAATGTGCATACTTTGTAGATTCCATTTATGAAATAAAACACATTTTCTAAAAACTCGTGTTTTTTACGAAATCATGTAAACCTTCTAGAAGCTGTGATTTTAAAAAACGGGGGAAGTAAGCTTTTCTTATTTCCGGACACATGCGCAAACTATAGAAAGTCGTTATGACGTAGAATGTGCATACTTTGTTGATTCCATTGATGAAATAAAACACATTTTCTAAAAACTCATGTTTTTTACGAAATCATGTAAACCTTCTAGAAGATGTGATTTTAAAAAACGGTGGAAGTAAGCTTTTCTTATTTCCGGACGAATGCGCAAACTATAGAAAGAGGTTATCACGTAGAATTTGCATACTTTGTTGATTCCATTTATGAAATAAAACACATTTTCTAAAAACTCGTGTTTTTTACGAAATCATGTAAACCTTCTAGAAGCTGTGATTTTAAAAAACGGGGGAAGTAAGCTTTTCTTATTTCCAAACGCATGCGCAAACTATAGAAAGTCATTATGACGTAGAATGTGCATATTTTGTTGATTCCATTTGTGAAACAAAACACATTTTCTAAAAACTCGTGTTTTTTAAGAAATCATGTAAACCTTCTAGAAGCTGTGATTTTAAAAAACGGGGGAAGTAAGCTTTTCTTATTTCCGGATGAATGCGCAAACTATAGAAAGTTGTTATGACGTAGAATGTGCATACTTTGTAGATTCCTTTTATGAAATAAAACACATTTTCTAAAAAACTCGTGTTTTTTAACAAATCATGTAAACCTTCTAGAAGCTGTGATTTTAAAAAATGGTGGAATTAAGCTTTTCTTATTTCCGGACGCATGCGCAAAGTATAGAAAGTTGTTATGACGTAGAATGTGCATACTTTGTAGATTCCATTTATGAAATAAAACAAATTTTCTAAAAAACTCGTGTTTTTTAACAAATCATGTAAACCTTCTAGAAGCTGTGATTTTAAAAAATGGTGGAAGTAAGCTTTTCTTATTTCCGGACGCATCCGCAAACTATAGAAAGTCGTTATGACGTAGAATGTGCATACTTTGTTGATTCCATTTATGAAATAAAAGATATTTTCTAAAAACTCGTGTTTTTTAAGAACTCATGTAAACCTTCTAGAAGCTGTGATTTTAAAAAACGAGGGAAGTAAGGTTTTCTTATTTCCGGACGCATGCACAAACTATAGAAAGTCGTTATGACGTAGAATTTGCATACCTTGTAGATTCCATTTATGAAATAAAACACATTTTCTAAAAACACGTGTTTTTTACGAAATCATGTAAACCTTCTAGAAGCTGTGATTTAAAAAAACGGTAGAAGTAAGCTTTTCTTATTTCCGGACGAATGCGCAAACTATAGAAAGTCGTTATGACGTAGAATGTGCATACTTTGTTGATTCTATTTATGAAATAAAACACATTTTCTAAAAACTCGTGTTTTTTAAGAAATCATGTAAACCTTCTAGAAGCTGTGATTTTAAAAAACGGGGGAAGTAAGCTTTTCTTATTTCCAAACGCATGCGCAAACTATAGAAAGTCGTTATGACGTAGAATGTGCATACTTTGTTGTTTCCATGTATGAAATAAAACACATATTCTAAAAACTCATGTTTTTTAAGAAATCATGTAAACCTTCTAGAAGCTGTGATTTTAAAAAACGGGGGAAGTAAGCTTTTCTTATTTCCAAACGCATGCGCAAACTATAGAAATTCGTTATGACGTAGAATGTGCATACTTTGCTGATTCCATTTATGAAATAAAACACATTTTCTAAAAACTCGTGTTTTTTAAGAAATCATGTAAACCTTCTAGAAGCTGTGATTTTAAAAAACGGGGGAAGTAAGCTTTTCTTATTTCCGGATGCATGCGCAAACTATAGAAAGTCGTTATGACATAGAATGTGCATACTTTGTTGATTCCATTTATGAAATAAAACACATTTTCTAAAAACTCATGTTTTTTACGAAATCCTGTAAACCTTCTAGAAGCTGTGATTTTAAAAAACGGGGGAAGTAAGCTTTTCTTATTTCCAAACGCATGCGCAAACTATAGAATGTCGTTATGACGTAGAATGTGCATACTTTGTTGATTCCATTTATGAAATAAAACACATTTTCTGAAAACTCGTGTTTTTTAAGAAATCATGTAAACCTTCTAGACGCTGTGATTTTAAAAAACGGGGGAAGTAAGCTTTTCTTTTTTCCAAACGCATGCGCAAACTATAGAAAGTCGTTATGACGTAGAATGTGCATACTTTGTTGATTCCATTTATGAAAGAAAACACATTTTCTAAAAACTCGTGTTTTTTAAGAAATCATGTAAACCTTCTAGAAGCTGTGATTTTAAAAAACGAGGGAAGTAAGGTTTTCTTATCTCCAAATGCATGCGCAAACTATAGAAAGTCGTTATGACGTGGAATGTGCATACTTTGTTGATTCCATTTATGAAATAAAACACATTTTCTAAAAACTCGTGTTGTTTAAGAAATCATGTAAACCTTCTAGAAGCTGTGATTTTAAGAAACGGTGGAATTAAGCTTTTCTTATTTCCGGACGAATGCCCAAACTATAGAAAGTCGTTATGACGTAGAATGTGCATACTTTGTTGATTCCATTTATGAAATAAAACACATTTTCTAAAAACTCGTGTTTTTTACGAAATCATGTAAACCTTCTAGAAGCTGTGATTTTAAGAAATGGTGGAAGTAAGCTTTTCTTATTTCCGGACGAATGCGGAAACTTTAGAAAGTCGTTATGACTTAGAATGTGCATACTTTGTTGATTCCATTTATGAAATAAAACACATTTTCTAAAAACTCGTGTTTTTTACGAAATCATGTAAAGCTTCTAGAAGCTGTGATTTTAAAAAACGGAGGAAGTAAGCTTTTCTTATTTCCGGACGCATGCGGAAACTATAGAAAGTCGTTATGACGTAGAATGTGCATACTTTGTTGATTCCATTGATGAAATAAAACACATTTTCTAAAAACTCGTGTTTTTTACGAAATCATGTAAACCTTCTAGAAGCTGTGATTTTAAAAAACGGTGGAAGTAAGCTTTTCTTATTTCCAGACGCATGCGCAAACTATAGAAAGTTGTTATGACGTAGAATGTGCATACTTTTGTTGATTCCATTTATGAAATAAAACAAATTTTCTAAAAACTCGTGTTTTTTACGAAATCATGTAAACCTTCTAGAAGCTGTGATTTCAAAAAACGGTGGAAGTAAGCTTTTCTTATTTCCGGACGAATGCGCAAACTATAGAAAGTCGTTATGACGTAGAATGTGCATACTTTGTTGATTCCAATTATGAAATAAAACACATTTTCTAAAAACTTGTGTTTTTTAAGAAATCATGTAAACCTCCTAGAAGCTGTGATTTTTAAAAACGGGGGAAGTAAGCTTTTCTTATTTCCGGACGCATGCGCAAACTATAGAAAGACGTTATGATGTAGAATGTGCATACTTTGAAGATTACATTTATGAAATAAAACACATTTTCTAAAAACTCATGTTTTTTACGAAATCATGTAAACCTTCTAGAAGCTGTGATTTAAAAAAATGGTGGAAGTAAGCTTTTCTTATTTCCGGATGCATGCGCAAACTATAGAAAGTCATTATGACGTAGAATGTGCATACTTTGTAGACTCCATTTATGAAATAAAACACATTTCCGAAAAACTCGTGTTTTTTATGATATCATGTAAACCTTCTAGAAGCTGTGATTTTAAAAAATGGTGGAAGTAAGCTTTTCTTATTTCCGGACGCATGCGCAAACTATAGAAAGTCCTTATGACGTAGAATGTGCATACTTTGTTGATTCCATTTATGAAATAAAACACATTTTCTAAAAACTCGTTTTTTTTAAGAACTCATGTAAACCTTCTAGAAGCTGAGATTTCAAGAAACGGTGGAAGTAAGCTTTTCTTCTTTCCGGACGAATGTGCAAACTAGAGAAAGTCGTTATGACGTAGAATGTGCATACTTTGTTGATTCCATTTATGAAATAAAACACATTTTCTAAAAACTCGTGTTTTTTACGAAATCATGTAAACCTTCTAGAAGCTGTGATTTTAAAAAAAGGGGGAAGTAAGCTTTTCTTATTTCCGGACGCATGCGCAAACTATAGAAAGTAGTTATGACGTAGAATGTGCATACTTTGTTGATTCCATTTATGAAATAAAACACATTTTCTAAAAACTTGTGTTTTTTACGAAATCATGTAAGCCTTCTAGAAGCTGTGATTTTAAAAAACGGGCGAAGTAAGCTTTTCTTATTTCCAAATGCAAGCGCAAACTATAGAAAGTTGTTATGACATAGAATGTGCATACTTTGTTGATTCCATTTATGATATAAAACACATTTTCTAAAAAGTCGTGTTTTCTAAGAAATCGTGTAAACCTTCTAGAAGCTGTGATTTTAAAAAATGGGGGAAGTAAGCTTTTCTTATTTCCGGACGCATGCGCAAACTATAGAAATTCGTTATGACGTAGAATGTGCATACTTTGTAGATTCCATGTATGAAATAAAATGCATTTTTTAAAAACTCGTGTTTTTTAGGTAATCATGTAAACCTTCTAGAAGCTGTGATTTTAAAAAACGGTGGAAGTAAGCTTTTGTTATTTCCGGACGCATGCGCAAACTATAGAAAGCCATTATGACGTAGAATGTGCATACTTTTTAGATTCCATTTATGAAATAAAACACATTTTCTAAAAACTCGTGTTTTTTATGAAATCATGTAAACCTTCTAGAAGCTGTGATTTTAAAAAATGGTGGAAGTAAGCTTTTCTTATTTCCGGACGCATGCGCAAACTATAGAAAGTCGTTATGATGTAGAATGTGCATACTTTGTTGATTCCGTTTATGAAATAAAACACATTTTCTAAAAACTCGTGTTTTTTAAGAAATCATGTAAACCTTCTAGAAGCTGTGATTTTAAAAAACGGGGGAAGTAAGCTTTTCCTATTCCCAAACGCATGCGCAAACTATAGAAAGTCGTTATGACGTAGAATTTGCATACTTTGTAGATTCCATTTATGAAATAAAACACATTTTCTAAAAACTCGTGTTTTTTAAGAAATCATGTAAACCTTCTAGAAGCTGTGATTTTAAAAAACGGTGGAAGTAAGCTTTTCTTATTTCCGGACGCATGCGCAAACTATAGAAAGTCGTTATGACGTAGAATGTGCATACTTTGTAGATTCCATTTATGAAATAAAACACATTTTCTAAAAACTCGTGTTTTTTAAGAAATGATGTAAACCTTCTAGGAGCTGTGGTTTTAAAAAACGGGGGAAGTAAGCTTTTCTTATTTCCGGACGCATGCGCAAACTATAGAAATTCGTTATGACGTAGAATGTGCATACTTTGTAGATTCCATTTATGAAATAAAACACATTTTCTAAAAACTCGTGTTTTTTACGAAATCATGTAAACCTTCTAGAAGCTATGATTTTAAAAAACGAGGGAAGTAAGCTTTTCTTATTTCCGGACGCATGCACAAACTATAGAAAGTCGTTATGACGTAGAATGTGCATACTTTGTAGATTCCATTTATGAAATAAAACACATTTTCTAAAAACTCGTGTTTTTTACGAAATCATGTAAACCTTCTAGAAGCTGTGATTTTAAAAAACTATGGAAGTAAGCCTTTCTGATTTCCGGACGAATGCACAAACTATAGAAATTCGTTATGACGTAGAATGTGCATACTTTGTTGATTCCATTTATGAAATAAAACACATTTTCTAAAAACTCGTGTTTTTTAAGAATTCATGTTAACCTTCTAGAAGCTGTGATTTTCAAAAACGGTGGAAGTAAGCTTTTGTTATTTCCGGACGCATCCGCAAACTATAGAAAGTCGTTATGATGTAGAATGTGCATGCTTTTCTGATTCCATTGATGAAATAAAACACATTTTCTAAAAACTCGTGTTTTTTAAGAAACCATGTAAACGTTTTAGAAGCTATGATTTTAAAAAACAGGGAAAGTAAGCTTTTCTTATTTCCAAATGGATGCGCAAACTATAGAAAGTCGTTATGACGTAGAATGTGCATACTTTGGTGATTCCATTTATGAAATAAAACACATTTTCTAAAAACTCGTGTTTTTTATGAAATCATGTAAACCTTCTAGAAGCTGTGATTTTAAAAAATGGTGGAAGTAAGCTTTTCTTATTTCCGGACGCATGCTCAAACTATAGAAAGTCGTTATGATGTAGAATGTGCATACTTTGTTGATTCCATTTATGAAATAAAACACATTTTCTAAAAACTCGTGTTTTTTAAGAAATCATGTAAACCTTCTAGAAGCTGTGATTTTAAAAAACGGGGGAATTAAGCTTTTCTTATTTCCAAACCCATGCGCAAACTATAGAAAGTCGTTATGACGTAGAATGTGCATACTTTGTTGATTCCATTTATGAAATAAAACACATTTTCTAAAAACTCGTGTTTTTTACGAAATCATGTAAACCTTCTAGAAGCTGTGATTTTAAAAAACGGGGGAAGTAAGCTTTTCTTATTTCCAGATGCATGCGCAAACTATAGAAAGTCGTTATGACGTAGAATGTGCATACTTTGTAGATTCCATTTATAAAATAAAACACATTTTCTAAAAGCTCGTGTTTTTTACGAAATCATGTAAACCTTCTAGAAGCTGTGATTTTAAAAAACGGGGGAAGTAAGCTTTTCTTATTTCCAGATGCATGCGCAAACTATAGAAAGTCGTTATGACGTAGAATGTGCATACTTTGTAGATTCCATTTATGAAATAAAACACATTTTCTAAAAACTCGTGTTTTTTACGAAATCATGTAAACCTTCTAGAAGCTGTGATTTTAAAAAACGGTGGAAGTAAGCTTTTCTTATTTCCGGACGCATGCGCAAACTATAGAAAGTCATTATTACGTAGAATGTGCATACTTTGTTGAATCTATTTATGAAATAAAACACATTTTCTAAAAACTCATGTTTTTTACGAAATCATGTAAACCTTCTAGAATCTGTGATTTTAAAAAACGGGGGAGGTAAGCTTTTCTTATTTCCGGACGAATGCGCAAACTATAGAAATTCGTTATGACGTAGAATATTCATACTTTGTTGATTCCATTTATGAAATAACACAAATTTTCTAAAAACTCATGTTTTTTAAGAAATCATGTAAACGTTCTAGAAGCTGTGATTTTAAAAAACGGGGGAAGTAAGCTTTTCTTATTTCCAAACACATGCGCAAACTATAGAATGACCTTATGACGTAGAAAGTGCATACTTTGTAGATTCCATTTATGAAATAAAACACATTTTCTAAAAACTCGTGTTTTTTACGAAATCATGTAAACCTTCTAGAATCTGTGATTTTAAAAACGGGGGAGGTAAGATTTTCTTATTTCCGGACGCATGCACAAACTATAGAAAGTCGTTATGACGTAGAATCTACATACTTTGTTGATTCCATTTATGAAATAAAACACATTTTCTAAAAACTCGTGTTTTTTTCGAAATCATGTAAACCTTCTAGAATGAGTGATTTTAAAAAACGGGGGAAGTAAGCTTTTCTTATTTCCGGACGCATACGCAATGTATAGAAATTCGTTATGACGTAGAATGTGCATACTTTGTTGATTCCATTTATGAAATAAAACACATTTTCTAAAAACTCGTGTTTTTTACGAAATCATGTAAACCTTCTAGAAGCTGTGATTTTAAAAAAAGGGGGAAGTAAGCTTTTCTTATTTCCGGACGCATGCGCAAACTATAGAAAGTCGTTATGACGTAGAATGTGCATACTTTGTAGATTCCATTTATGAAATAAAACACATTTTCTAAAAACTCGTGTTTTTTACGAAATCATGTAACCCTTCTAGAAGCTGTGATTTTAAAAAACTGTGGAAGTAAGCTTTTCTTATTTCCGGACGCATGCACAAACTATAGAAAGTCGTTATGACATAGGATGTGCATACTTTGTTGATTCCATTTATGAAATAAAACTCATGTTTTTTAAGAAATCATGTAAACCTTCTAGAAGCTGTGATTTTAAAAAACGGGGGAAGTAAGCTTTTCTTATTTCCGGACGCGTGCGCAAACTATAGAAATTCGTTATGACGTAGAATGTGCATACTTTGTTGATTCCATTTATGAAATAAAACACATTTTCTAAAAACTCGTGTTTTTTAAGAAATCATGTAAACCTTCTAGAAGCTGTGATTTTAAAAAACGGGGGAAGTAAGCTTTTCTTCTTTCCGCACGCATGCGCAAACTATAGAAAGTCGTTCTGACGTAGAATGTGCATACTTTGTTGATTCCATTTATGAAATAAAACACATTTTCTAAAAACTCATGTTTTTTAAGAAATCATGTAAACTCTCTAGAAGCGGTGATTTTAAAAAACGGCGGAAGTAAGCTTTTCTTATTTCCGGACGCATGCGCAAAATATAGAAAGTCGTTATGACGTAGAATGTGCATACTTTGTTGATTCCATTTATGAAATAAAACACATTTTCTAAAAACTCGTGTTTTTTAAAAAATCATGTAAAACTTCTAGAAGCTGTGATTTTAAAAAACGGGGGAAGTAAGCTTTTCTTATTTCCGGACGCATGCGCAAACTATAGAAAGTCGTTATGATGTAGAATTTGCATACTTTGTAGTTTCCATTTATGAAATAAAACACATTTTCTAAAAACTCATGTTTTTTACGAAATCATGTAAACCTTCTAGAAGCTGTGATTTTAAAAAACGGGGGAAGTAAGTTTTTCTTATTTCCAAACGCATGCGCAAACTATAGAAAGTCGTTATGATGTAGGATGTGCATACTTTGTTGATTCCATTTATGAAATAAAACACATTTTCTAAAAACTCGTGTTTTTTACGAAGTGATGTAAACCTTCTAGAAGCTGTCATTTTAAAAAACGGTGGAAGTAAGCTTTTCTTATTTCCGGACAGATGCGCAAACTATAGAAAGTCGTTATGATGTAGAATGTGCATACTTTGCTGATTCGATTGATGAAATAAAACACATTTTCTAAAACCTCGTGTTTTTTAAGAAATCATGTAAACCTTCTAGAAGCTGTGATTTTAAAATACGGGAGAAGTAAGGTTTTCTTATTTCCAAACGCATGCTCAAACTATAGAAAGTCGTTATGACATAGAATGTGCATAATTTGTTGATTCCATTTATGAAATAAAACACATTTTCTGAAAACTCGTGTCTTTTACGAAATCATGTAAACCTTCTAGAAGCCGTGATTTTAAAAAACGGTGGAAGTAAGCTTTTCTTATTTCCGGACGCAGGCGCAAACTATAGAAAGTCGTTATGATGTAGAATGTGCATACTTTGTAGTTTCCATTTATGAAATAAAACACATTTTTAAAAACTCATGTTTTTTACAAAATCATGTAAACCTTCTAGAAGCTGTGATTTTAAAAAACGGGGGAAGTAAGTTTTTCTTATTTCCAAACGCATGCGCAAACTATAGAAAGTCGTTATGATATAGAATGTGCATACTTTGTTGATTCCATTTATGAAATAAAATACATTTTCTAAAAACTCGTGTTTTTTACGAAATTATGCAAACCTTCTAGAAGCTGTGATTTTAAAAAACGGGGGAAGTAAGCTTTTCTTATTTCCGGACGCATGCGCAAACTATAGAAAGTCGTTATGATGTAGATTGTGCATACTTTGCTGATTCGATTGATGAAATAAAACACATTTCCTAAAAACTCGTGTCTTTTACGAAATCATGTAAACCTTCTAGAAGCTGCGATTTTAAAAAACGGGGGAAGTAAGCATTTATTATTTCCGGACGCATGCGCAAACTATAGAAAGTCGTTATGACGTAGAATGTGCATACTTTGTTGATTCCATTTATGAAATAAAACACATTTTCTAAAAACTCGTGTTTTTTAAGAAATAATGTCAACCTTCTAGAAGCTGTGATTTTAAAAAACGTGGAAAGTAAGCTTTTCTTATTTCCGGGCGCATGCGCAAACTATAGAAAGTCATTATGACGTAGAATGTGCATACTTTGTAGATTCCATTTATGAAATAAAACACATTTTCTAAAAACTCGTGTTTTTTAATAAATCATGTAAACCTTCTAGAAGCCGTGATTTTAAAAAACGGGGGAAGTAAGCTTTTCTTATTTCCGGACGCATGCGCAAACTATAAAAAGTCGTTATGACGTAGAATGTGCATACTTTGTACATTCCATTTATGAAATAAAAAACATTTTCTAAAAACTCATGTTTTTTAAGAAATCATGTAAACCTTATAGAAGCTGTGATTTAAAAAAACGGTGGAAGTAAGCTTTTCTTATTTCCGGACGCATGCGCAAACTATAGAAAGTCATTATGAAGTACAATGTGCATACTTTGTAGATTCCATTTATGAAATAAAACACATTTTCTAAAAACTCTTGTTTTTTACGAAATCATGTAAACCTTCTAGAAGCTGTGATTTTAAAGAACGGTGGAAGTAAGCTTTTCTTATTTCTGGACGCATGCACAAACTATAGAAAGTCGTTATCACGTAGAATGTGCATAATTTGTTGATTCCATTTATGAAATAAAACACATTTTCTCAAAGTCGTGTTTTTTAAGAAATCATGTAAACCTTCTATAAGTTCTGATTTTAAAAAACGGTGGAAGTAAGCTTTTCTTATTTCCGGACGCATGCGCAAACTATAGAAAGTCGTTATGACGTAGAATGTGCATACTTTGTTGATTCCATTTATGAAATAAAACACATTTTCTAAAAACTCGTGTTTTTTAAGAAATCATGTAAACCTTCTAGAAGCTGTGATTTTAAAAAACGGTGGAAGTAAGCTTTTCTTATTTTGGGACGCATGCGCAAACTATAGAAAGTCGTTATGACGTACAATGTGCATACTTTGTTGATTCCATTTATGAAATAAAACACATTTTCTAAAAACTCGTGTCTTTTACGAAACCATGTAAACCTTCTAGAAGCTGTGATTTTAAAAAACGGGGGAAGTAAGCGTTTCTTATTTCCGGATGCATGCGCAAACTATAGAAATTCGTTATGACATAGAATGTGCATACTTTGTATATTCCATTTATGAAATAAAACACATTTTCTAAAAACTCGTGTTTTTTAAGAAATCATGTAAACCTTCTAGAAGCGGTGATTTTAAAAAACGGTGGAAGTAAGCTTTTCTTATTTCCGGACGCATGCGCAACCTATAGAAAGTCGTTATGACGTAGAATGTGCATACTTTGTTGATTCCATTTATGAAATAAAACACATTTTCTAAAAATTCGTGTTTTTTAAGAAATCATGTAAACCTTCTAGAAGCTGTGATTTTAAAAAACGGGAGATATAAACTTTTCATATTTCCAAACGCATGCGCAAACTGTAGAAAGTCGTTATGACGTAGAATGTGCATACTTTGTAGATTCCATTTATGAAATAAAACACATTTTCCAAATACTCGTGTTTTTTACGAAATCATGTAAACCTTGTAGAAGCTGTGATTTTAAAAAACGGGGGAAGTAAGCTTTTCTTATTTCCAAACGCATGCGCAAACTTCAGAAAGTCGTTATGACGTAGAATGTGCATACTTTGTTGATTCCATTTATGAAATGAAACACATTTTCTAAAAACTCGTGTTTTTTACGAAATCATATAAACCTTCTAGAAGCTGTGATTTTAAAAAACGGTGGAAGTAAGCTTTTCTTATTTCCGGACGCATTCTCAAACTATAGAAAGTCGTTATGACGTAGAATGTGCAAACTTTGTTGATTCCTTTTATGAAATAAAACACATTTTCTAAAAACTCGTGTTTTTTCTGAAATCATGTAAACCTTCTAGAAGCTGTGATTTTAAAAAACGGGGGAAGTAAGCTTTTCTTATTTCCGGACGCATGCGCAAACTATAGAAATTCGTTATGACGTAGAATGTGCATACTTTGTAGATTCCATTTATGAAATAAAACACATTTTCTAAAAACTCGTGTTTTTTACGAAATAATGTAAACCTTCTAGAAGCTGTGATTTTAAAAAACGTTGTAAGTAAGCTTTTCTTATTTCCGGACGAATGCGCAAACTATAGAAATTCGTTATGACGTAGAATGTGCATACTTTGTTGATTCCATTTATGAAATAAAACACATTTTCTAAAAACTCGTGTTTTTTACGAAATCATGTAAACCTTCTAGAAGCTGTGATTTTAAAAAATGGTGGAAGTAAGCTCTTCTTATTTCCGGACGCATGCGCAAATTATAGAAATTCGTTATGACGTAGAATGTGCATACTTTGTTGATTCCATTTATGAAATAAAATACATTTTCTAAAAACTCTTGTTCTTTAAGAAATCATGTAAACCTTCCAGAAGCTGTGATTTTAAAAAACGGGGGAAGTAAGCTTTTCTTATTTCCGGCTCATGCATAAACTACAGTAAGTCGTTATGACGTAGAATGTGCATACTTTGTTGATTCCATTTATGAAATAAAACAAATTTTCTAAATCTCGTGTTTTTTAAGAAATCATGTAAACCTTCTAGAAGCTCTGATTTTAAAAAACGGGGGAAGTAAGCTTTTCTTATTTCCGGACGCATGCGCAAACTATAGAAAGTCGTTATGACGTAGAATGTGCATACTTTGTACATTCCATTTATGAAATAAAACACATTTTCTAAAAACTCGTGTTTTTTAATAAATCATGTAAATCTTCTAGAAGCTGTGATTTTAAAAAACGGGGGAAGTAAGCTTTTCTTATTTCCGGACGCATGCGCAAACTATAGAAAGTCGTTATGACGTAGAATGTGCATACTTTGTACATTCCATTTATGAAATAAAACACATTTTCTAAAAACTCGTGTTTTTTAAGAAATCATGCAAACCTTTTAGAAGCTGTGATTTTAAAAAATGGTGGTAGTAAGCTTTTCTTATTTCCGGACGCATGCGCAAACTATAGAAAGTCGTTATGACGTAGAATGTGCATACTTTGTAGATTCCATTTATGAAATAAAACACATTTTCTAAAAGCTCATGTTTTTTACGAAATCATGTAAACCTTCTAGAAGCTGTGATTTTAAAAAACGGTGGAAGTAAGCTTTTCTTATTTCCGGACGCGTGCGCAAACTATAGAAAGTCATTATGACGTAGAATGTGCATACTTTGTTGATTACATTTATGAAATAAAACACATTTTCCAAAAACTCATGTTTTTTAAAAAATCATGTAAACCTTCTAGAAGCTGTGATTTTAAAAAACGGGTGAAGTAAGCTTTTCTTATTTCCGGACGAATGCGCAAACTATAGAAAGTCGCTATGACGTAGAATGTGCATACTTTGTTGATTCCATTTATTAAATAAAACACATTTTCTAAAAACTCGTGTTTTTTAAGAAATCATGTAAACCTTCTAGAAGCGGTGATTTTAAAAAACGGTGGAGGTAAGCTTTTCTTATTTCCGGACGCATGCGCAAACTATAGAAAGTCTTTATGACGTAGAATGTGCATACTTTGTTGATTCCATTTATGAAATAAAACACGTTTTCTAAAAACTCGTGTTTTTTAAGAAATCATGTAAATCTTCTAGAAGCGGTGATTTTAAAAAACGGTGGAAGTAAGCTTTTCTTATTTCCGGACGCATGTGCAAACTATAGAAAGTCGTTATGACGTAGACTGTGCATACTTTGTTGATTCCATTTATGAAATAAAACACATTTTCTAAAAACTAGTGTTTTTTAAGAAATCATGTAAACCTTCTAGAAGACGTGATTCTAAAAAACGGGAGAAGTAAGCTTTTCTTATTTCCAAACGCATGCTCAAACTATAGAAAGTCGTTATGACGTAGAATGTGCATACTTTGTTGATTCCATTTATGAAATAAAACACATTTTCTAAAAACTCGTGTTTTTTAAGAAATCATGCAAACCTTCTAGAAGCTGTGATTTTAAAAAACGGGGGAAGTAAGCTTTTCTTATTTCCGGACACATGCGCAAACTATAGAAAGTAGTTATGACGTAGAATGTGCATTCTTTGTAGATTCCATTTATGAAATAAAACACATTTTCTAAAAACTCGTGTTTTTTAAGAAATCATGTAAACCTTCTAGAAGCTGTGATTTTAAAAAACGGTGGAAGTAAGCTTTTCTTATTTCCGGACGCGTACGCAAACTATAGAAATTCGTTATGACGTAGAATTTGGATAATTTGTTGATTCCATTTATGAAATAAAACACATTTTCTAAAAACTCGTCTTTTTTAAGAAATCATGTAAACCTTCTAGAAGCTGTGATTTTAAAAAACGGGGGAAGTAAGCTTTTCTTATTTCCGGACGCATGCGCAAACTATAGAAATTCGTTATGACTTAGAATGTGCATACTTTGTAGATTCCATTTACGAAATAAAACAAATTTTCTAAAAACTCGTGTTTTTTACGAAATCATGTAAACCTTCTAGAAGCTCTGATTTTAAAAAACGGTGGAAGTAAGCTTTTCTTATTTCCCGACGAATGCACAAAATATAGAAAGTCGTTATGACGTAGAATGTGCATACTTTGTAGATTCCATTTATGAAATAAAACTCATTTTATAAAAAGTCATGTTTTTTACGAAATCATGTAAACCTTCTAGAAGCTGTGATTTTAAAAAACGGTGAAAGTAAGCTTTTCTTATTTCTGGACGAATGCGCAAACTATAGAAAGTCGCTATGACGTAGAATGTGCATACTTTGTTGATTCCATTGATGAAATAAAACACATTTTCTAAAAACTCGTGTTTTTTACGAAATTATGTAAACCTTCTAGAAGCGTTGATTTTAAAAAATGGTGGAAGTAAGCTTTTCTTATTTCCGGACGCATGCGCAAACTATAGAAAGTCGTTATGACGTAGAATGTGCATACTTTGTAGATTCCATTTATGAAATAAAACACATTTTCTAAAAACTCATGTTTTTTACGAAATCATGTAAACCTTCTAGAAGCTGTGATTTTAAAAAACGGGGGAAGTAAGCTTTTCTTATTTCCAAACGCATGCGCAAACTATAGAAAGTCGTTATGACGTAGAATGTGCATACTTTGTTCATTCCATATATGAAATAAAACACATTTTCTAAAAACTCGTGTTTTTTACGAAATGATGTAAACCTTCTAGAAGCTGTGATTTTAAAAAACGGGGGAAGTAAGCTTTTCTTATTTCCGGACGCATGCAGAAACTATAGAAAGTCGTTGTTACGTAGAATGTGCATACTTTGTAGATTCCATTTATGAAATAAAACACATTTTCTAAAAACTCGTGTCTTTTACGAAATCATAAACCTTCTAGAAGCTGTGATTTTAAAAAACGGGGGAAGTAAGCGTTTCTTATTTCCGGACGCATGCGCAAAGTATAGAAAGTCGTTATGACGAAGAATGTGCATACTTTGTAGATTCCATTTATGAAATAAAACACATTTGCCAAAAACTCGTGTTTTTTAAGAAATCATGTAAACCTTCTAGAAGCTGTGATTTTAAAAAACCGTGGAAATAAGCTTTTCTTATTTCCGGACGCGTGCGCAAACTATAGAAAGTCGTTATGACATAGAATGTGCATACTTTATTGATTCCATTTATGAAATAAAACACATTTTCTAAAAACTCGTGTTTTTTAAGAAATCATGTAAACCTTCTAGAAGCTGTGATTTAAAAAAACGGGGGAAGTAAGATTTTCTTATTTCCGGACGCATGCGCAAACTATAGAAAGTCGTTATGACGTAGAATGTGCATACTTTGTTGATTCCATTTATGAAGTAAAACACATTTTCTAAAAACTCGTGTTTTTTAAGAAATCATGTAAACCTTCTAGAAGCTGTGATTTTAAAAAACGGGGGAAGTAAGCTTTTCTTATTTCCGGACGCATGCGCAAACTATAGAAAGTCGTTATGACGAAGAATGTGCATACTTTGTAGATTCCATTTATGAAATAAAACACATTTTCTAAAACCTCGTGTTTTTTTAGAAATAATGTAAACCTTCTAGAAGTTGTGATTTTAAAAAACGGTGGAAGTAAGCTTTTCTTATTTCCGGACGCATGCGCAAACTATAGAAAGTCGTTATGACTTAGAATGTGCATACTTTGTAGATTCCATTTATGAAATAAAACACATTTTCTAAAAACTCGTGTTTTTTAAGGAATCATGTAAACCTTCTAGAAGCTGTGATTTTAAAAAACGGTGGAAATAAGCTTTTCTTATTTCCGGACGCGTGCGCAAACTATAGAAAGTCGTTATGACGTAGAATGTGCATACTTTGTTGTTTCCATTTATGAAATAAAACACCTTTTCTAAAAAGTCGTGTTTTTTAAGAAATCATGTAAACCTTCTAGAAGCTGTGATTTTAAAAAACGGTGGAAATAAGCTTTTCTTATTTCCGGACGTGTGCGCAAACTATAGAAAGTCGTTATGACGTAGAATGTGCATACTTTGTTGATTCCATTTATGAAATAAAACACATTTTCTAAAAACTCGTGTTTTTTAAGAAATCATGTAAACCTTTTAGAAGCTGCTATTTTAAAAAACGGTGGAAGTAAGCTTTTCTTATTTCTGGACGCATGCGCAAACTATAGAAAGTCGTTATGACGTAGAATGTGTTTTTTACGAAATCATGTAAACCTTCTAGAAGCTGTGATTTTAAAAAACGGTGGAAGTGAGCTTTTCTTATTTCTGGACGAATGCGCAAACTATACAAAGTCGTTATGACGTAGAATGTGCATACTTTGTTGATTCCATTCATGAAATAAAACACATTTTCTAAAAACTCATTTTTTTTAAGAAATCATGTAAACCTTCTAGAAGCGGTGATTTTAAAAAACGGTGGAAGTAAGCTTTTCTTATTTCCGGACGCATGCACAAACTATAGAAAGTCGTTATGACGTAGAATGTGCATACTTTGTTGATTCCATTTATGAAATAAAACACATTTTCTAAAAACTCGTGTTTTTTAAGAAATCATGTAAACCTTCTAGAAGATGTGATTTTAAAAAACGGTAGAAAAAACTTTTCTTATTTCCAAACGCATGCTCAAACTATAGAAAGTCATTATGACATAGAATGTGCATACTTTGTTGATTCCATTTATGAAATAAAACACATTTTCTAAAAACTCGTGTTTTTTACGAAATCATGTAAAACTTTTAGAAGCTGTGATTTTAAAAAATGGTGGAAGTATGCTTTTCTTATTTCCGGAGGCATGCGCAAACTATAGAAAGTCGTTATGACGTAGAATGTGCATACTTTGTTGATTGCATTTATGAAATAAAACACATTTTCTAAAAACTCGTGTTTTTTAAGAAATCATGTAAACCTTCTAGAAGCTGTGATTTTAAAAAACGGGAGAAATAAACTTTTCATATTTCCAAACGCATGCGCAAACTGTAGAAAGTCGTTATGACGTAGAATGTGCATACTTTGTTGATTCCATTTATGAAATAAAACACATTTTCTAAAAACTCGTGTTTTTTACGAAATCATGTAAACGTTCTAGAAGCTGTGATTTTAAAAAACGGTGGAAGTAAGCTTTTCTTATTTCCGGACGCATGCGAAAACTATAGAAAGTCGTTAAGACGTAGAATGTGCATACTTTGTAGATTCCATTTATGAAATAAAACACATTTTCTAAAAACTCGTGTATTTTACGAAATCATGTAAACCTTCTAGAAGCTGTGATTTTGAAAAATGGTGGAAGTAAGCTTTTCTTATTTCCGGACGAATGCGCAAACTATAGAAAGTCGTTATGGCGTAGAATGTGCATACTTTGTTGATTCTATTTATGAAATAAAACACATTTTCTAAAAACTCGTGTTTTTTAAGAAATCATGTAAACCTTCTAGAAGCTGTGATTTTAAAAAACGGGGGAAGTAAGCTTTTCTAATTTCCGGACACATGCGCAAACTATAGAAAGTCGTTATGACGTAGAATGTGCATACTTTGTAGATTCCATTTATGAAATAAAACACATTTTCTGAAAACTCGTGTTTTTTACGAAATCATGTAATTTTTCTAGAAGCTGTGATTTTAAAATACGGTGGAAGTAAGCTTTTCTTATTTCTGGACGCATGCGCAAACTATAGAAAGTCGTTATGACGTAGAATGTGCATACTTTGTTGATTCCATTTATGAAATAAAACACATTTTCTAAAAACTCGTGTTTTTTACGAAATCATGTAAACCTTCTAGAAGCTGTGATTTTAAAAAACGGGGGAAGCAAGCTTTTCGAATTTCCAGACGCATGCACAAACTATAGAAAGTCGTTATGACGTAGAATGTGCATACATTGTTGATTCCATTTATGAAATAAAACACATATCCTAAAAACTCGTGTTTTTTACGAAATCATGTAAACCTTCTAGAAGCTGTGATTTTAAAAAACGGGGGAAGTAAGCATTTCTTATTTCAAAACGCATGCGCAAAGTATAGAAATTCGTTATGATGTAGAATGTGCATACTTTGTTGATTCCATTTATGAAATAAAACACATTTTCTAAAAACTCGTGTTTTTTAAGAAATCATGTAAACCTTCTAGAAGCTGTGATTTTAAAAAACGGGGGAAGTAAGCTTTTCTTATTTCCGGACGCATGCGCAAACTATAGAAATTCTTTATGACATAGAAGGTGCATACTTTGTAGATTCCATTTATGAAATAAAACACATTTTCTAAAAACTCGTGTTTTTTACGAAATCATGTAAACCTTCTAGAAGCTATGATTTAAAAAAACGGTAGAAGTAAGCTTTTCTTATTTCCGGACGAATGCGCAAACTATAGAAAGTCGTTATGACATAGAATTTGCATACTTTGTTGATTCCATTTATGAAATAAAACACATTTTCTAAAAACACGTGTTTTTTAAGAAATCATGTAAACCTTCTAGAAGCTGTGATTTTAAAAAACGGGGGAAGTAAGCTTTTCTTATTTCCGGACGCATGCGCAAACTATAGAAAGTCGTTATGACGTAGAATGTGCATACTTTGTAGAATCCATTTATGAAATAAAACACATTTTCTAAAAACTCATGTTTTTTACGAAATCATGTAAACCTTCTAGAAGCTGTGATTTTAAAAAATGGTGGAAGTAAGCTTTTCTTATTTCCGGATGCATGCGCAAACTATAGAAAGTCGTTATGACGTAGAATTTGCATACTTTGTAGATTCCATTTATGAAATAAAACACATTTTCTAAAAACTCGTGTTTTTTACGAAATCATGTAAACCTTCTAGAAGCTGTGACTTTAAAAAATGGGGGAAGTAAGCTTTTCTAAATTCCGGACGCATGCGCAAACTATAGAAAGTCGTTATGACATAGAATGTGCATACTTTGTTGATTCCTTTTATGAAATAAAACATATTTTCTAAAACCTAGTGTTTTTTACGAAATCATGTAAACCATCTAGAAGCTTTGATTTTAAAAAACGGGGGAAGTAAGCGTTTCTTATTTCCAAACGCATGCGCAAACTATAGAAAGTCATTATGACGTAGAATGTGCATACTTTGTTGATTCCATTTATGAAATAAAACACATTTTCTAAAAACTCGTGTTTTTTAAGAAATCTTGTAAACCTTCTAGAAGCTGTGATTTTAAAAAACGGGGGAAGTAAGTTTTTCTTATTTCCAAACGCATGCACAAACTATAGAAAGTCGTTATGACGTAGAATGTGCACACTTTGTTGATTCCATTTATGAAATAAAACACATTTTCTAAAAACTCGTGTTTTTTAAGAAATCATGTAAACCTTTTAAAAGCTGTAATTTAAAAAAACCGTGGAAGTAAGCTTTTCATATTTCGAAACGCATGCGCAAACTATAGAAAGTCGTTATGACGTAGAATTTGCATACTTTGTAGATTCCATTTATGAAATAAAACACATTTTCTAAAAACTCCTGTATTTTACGAAATCATGTAAACCTTCTAGAAGCTGTGATTTTAAAAAATGGTGGAAGTAAGCTTTTCTTATTTCCGGACGAATGCGCAAACTATAGAAAGTCGTTATGACATAGAATGTGCATACTTTGTTGATTCTATTTATGAAATAAAACACATTTTCTAAAAACTCGTGTTTTTTAAGAAATCATGTAAACCTTCTAGAAGCTGTGATTTTAAAAAACGGGGGAAGTAAGCTTTTCTTATTTCCGGATGCATGCGCAAACTATAGAAAGTCATTATGAAGTAGAATGTGCATACTTTGTAGATTCCATTTATGAAATAAAACACATTTTCTAAAAACTCGTGTTTTTTAGGAAATCAGGTAAACCTTCTAGAAGCTGTGATTTTAAAAAATGGTGGAAGTAAGCTTTTCTTATTTCCATGCGAATACAGAAACTATAGAAATTCGTTATGACGTAGAATGTGCATACTTTGTTGATTCCATTTATGAAATAAAACACATTTTCTAAAAACTCGTGTTTTTTACGAAATCATGTAAACCTTCTAGAAGCTGTGATTTTAAAAAACGGGGGAAGTAAGCGTTTCTTATTTCCAAACGCATGCGCAAAGTATAGAAAGTCGTTATGATGTAGAATGTGCATACTTTGTTGATTCCATTGATGAAATAAAACACATTTTCTAAAAACTCGTGTTTTTTAAGAAATCATGTAAACCTTCTAGAAGCTGTGATTTTAAAAAACGGGGGAAGTAAGCTTTTCTTATTTCCGGACGCATGCGCAAACTATAGAAATTCTTTATGACATAGAATGTGCATACTTTGTAGATTCCATTTATGAAATAAAACACATCTTCTAAAAACTCGTGTTTTTTACGAAATCATGTAAACCTTCTAGAAGCTGTGATTTAAAAAAATGGTAGAAGTAAGCTTTTCTTATTTCTGGACGAATGCGCAAACTATAGAAAGTCGTTATGACATAGAATTTGCATACTTTGTTGACTCCATTTATGAAATAAAACACATTTTCTAAAAACTCGTGTTTTTTAAGAAATCATGTAAACCTTTTAAAAGCTGTAATTTAAAAAAACCGTGGAAGTAAGCTTTTCATATTTCGAAAAGCATGCGCAAACTATAGAAAGTCGTTATGACGTAGAATGTGCATACTTTGTAGATTCGATTTATGAAATAAAACACATTTTCTAAAAACTCGTGTTTTTTACGAAATCATGTAAACCTTCTAGAAGCTGTGATTTTAAAAAACGGTGGAAGTAAGCTTTTCTTATTTCCGGACGCATGCGCAAACTATAGAAAGTCGTTATGACGTATAATGTGCATACTTTGTTGATTCTATTTATGAAATAAAACACATTTTCTAAAAACTCGTGTTTTTTACGAAATCATGTAAACCTTCTAGAAGCTGTGATTTAAAAAAACGGGGGAAGTAAGCTTTTCTTATTTCCGGATGTATGCGCAAACTATAAAAATTCGTTATGACGTAGAATGTGCATACTTTGTAAATTCCGTTTATGAAATAAAACACATTTTCTAAAAACTCGTGTTTTTTAAGAAATCATGTAAACCTTCTAGAAGCTGTGATTTTAAAAAACGGGGGAAGTAAGCTTTTCTTATTTCCGGATGCATGCGCAAACTATATAAAGTCGTTATGACGTAAAATGTGCATACTTTGTAGATTCCATTTATGAAATAAAACACATTTTCTAAAAACTCGTGTCTTATACGAAACCATGTAAACCTTCTAGAAGCTGTGATTTTAAAAAACGGGGGAAGTAAGCGTTTCTTATTTCCGGATGCATGCGCAAACTATAGAAAGTCGTTATGACATAGAATGTGCATACTTCGTATATTCCATTTATGAAATAAAACAAATTTTCTAAAAACTCGTGTTTTTTAAGAAATCATGTAAACCTTCTAGAAGCTGTGATTTTAAAAAACGGTGGAAGTAAGCTTTTCTTATTTGGGGACGCATGCGCAAACTATAGAAAGTCGTTATGACGTAGAATGTGCATACTTTGTTGATTCCATTTATGAAATAAAACACATTTTCTAAAAACTCGTGTTTTTTAAGAAATCATGTAAACCTTCTAGAAGCTGTGATTTTAAAAAACCGTGGAAGTAAACTGTTCATTTTTCCAAACGCATGCGCAAACTGTAGAAAGTCGTCATGACGTAGAATGTGCATACTTTGTAGATTCCATTTATGAAATAAAACACATTTTCCAAATACTCGTGTTTTTTACGAAATCATGTAAACCTTCTAGAAGCTGTGATTTTAAAAAACGGTGGAAGTAAGCTTTTCTTATTTCCGGACGCATCCGCAAACTATAGAAAGTCGTTATGACGTAGAATGTGCATACTTTGTTCATTCTATTTATGAAATAAAACACATTTTCTAAAAACTCGTGTTTTTTAAGGAATCATGTAAACTTCTAGAAGCTGTGATTTTAAAAAACGGGGCAAGTAAGCTTTTCTTATTTCCAAACGCATGCGCAAACTATAGACAGTCGTTATGATGTAGAATATGCATACTTTGTTGATTCCATTTATGAAATAAAACACATTTTCTAAAAACTCGTGTTTTTAAAGAAATCATGTAAACCTTCTAGAAGCTGTGATTTTAAAAAACGGGGGAAGTAAGCTTTTCTTATTTCCGGACGCATGCGCAAACTATAGAAAGTCGTTATGACGTAGAATGTGCATACTTTGTAGATTCCATTTATGAAATAAAACACATTCTCTAAAAACTTGTGTTTTTTACGAAATCATGTAAACCTTCTAGAAGCTGTGATTTTAAAAAACGGTGGAAGTGATCTTTTCTTATTTCCGGACGAATGCGCAAACTATAGAAAGTCGTTATGACGTAGAATGTGCATACTTTGTTGATTCCATTTATGAAATAAAACACATTTTCTAAAAACTCGTGTTTTTTAAGAAATCATGTAAACCTTCTAGAAGCGGTGATTTTAAAAAACGGTGGAAGTAAGCTTTTGTTATTTCCGGACGCATGCGCAAACTATAGAAAGTCGTTATGACGTAGAATGTGCATACTTTGTTGATTCCATTTATGAAATAAAAAACATTTTCTTAAAACTCGTGTTTTTTAAGAAATCATGTAAACCTTCTAGAAGCTGTGATTTTAAAAAACGAGAGAAGTAGACTTTCTTATTTCCAAACGCATGCTCAAACTATAGAAAGTCGTTATGCGGTAGAATGTGCATACTTTGTAGATTCCATTTATGAAATAAAACACATTTTCCAAAAACTCGTGTTTTTTACGAAATCATGTAAACCTTCTAGAAGCTGTGATTTTAAAAAACGGTGGAAGTAAGCTTTTCTTATTTTCGAACGCATGCGCAAACTATAGAAAGTCGTTATGACATAGAATGTGCATACTTTGTTGATTCTATTTATGAAATAAAACACATTTTCTAAAAACTCATGTTTTTTACGAAATCATGTAAACCTTCTAGAAGCTGTGATTTTAAATAACGGTGGAAGTAAGCTTTTCTTATTTCTGCACGCATGCGCAAACTATAGAAATTCGTTATGATGTAGAATGTGCATACTTGGTTGATTCTATTTATGAAATAAAACACATTTTCTAAAAACTCATGTTTTTTACGAAATCATGTAAACCTTCTAGAAGCTGTGATTTTAAATAACGGTGGAAGTAAGCTTTTCTTATTTCCGAACGCATGATCAAACTATAGAAAGTCGTTATGACATAGAATGTGCATACTTTGTTGATTCCATTTATGAAATAAAACACATTTTCTAAAAACTCGTGTTTTTTACGAAATCATGTAAACCTTCTAGAAGCTGTGATTTTAAAAAACGGTGGAAGTAAGCTTTTCTTATTTCCGGACGCATGCTCAAACTATAGAAAGTCGTTATGACGTAGAATGTGCAAACTTTGTTGATTCTATTTATGAAATAAAACACATTCTCTAAAAACTCCTGTTTTTTAAGAAATCATCTAAACTTTCTAGAAGCTGTGATTTTAAAAAACGGGGGAAGTAAGCTTTTCTTATTTCCAAACACATGCGCAAACTATAGAAAGTCGTTATGACGTAGAATGTGCATACTTTGTTGATTCCATTTATGAAATAAAACACATTTTCTAAAAACTCGTGTTTTTTCCGAAATCATGTAAACCTTCTAGAAGCTGTGATTTTAAAAAATGGGGGAAGTAAGCTTTTCTTATTTCCGGACGCATGCGCAAACTATAGAAATTCGTTATGACGTAGAATGTGCATACTTTGTAGATTCCATTTATGAAATAAAACACATTTTCTAAAAACTCGTGTTTTTTACGAAATAATGTAAACCTTCTAGAAGCTGTGATTTTAAAAAACGTTGGAAGTAAGCTTTTCTTATTTCCGGACAAATCCGCAAACTATAGAAATTCGTTATGACGTAGAATGTGCATACTTTGTTGATTCCATTTATGAAATAAAACACATTTTCTAAAAACTCGTGTTTTTTACGAAATCATGTAAACCTTCTAGAAGCTGTGATTTTAAAAAATGGTGGAAGTAAGCTTTTCTTATTTCCGGACGCATGCGCAAATTATAGAAATTCGTTATGACGTAGAATGTGCATACTTTGTTGATTCCATTTATGAAATAAAATACATTTTCTAAAAACTCTTGTTCTTTAAGAAATCATGTAAACCTTCCAGAAGCTGTGATTTTAAAAAACGGGGGAAGTAAGCTTTTCTTATTTCCGGCTCATGCATAAACTATAGTAAGTCGTTATGACGTAGAATGTGCATACTTTGTTGATTCCATTTATGAAATAAAACAAATTTTCTAAAAACTCGTGTTTTTTAACAAATCATGTAAACCTTCTAGAAGTTGTGATTTTAAAAAACGGGGGAAGTAAGCTTTTCTTATTTCCAAACGCATGCGCAAACTATAGAAAGTCGTTATGACATAGAATGTGCATACTTTGTAGATTCCATTTATGAAATAAAACACATTTTCTAAAAACTCGTGTTTTTTAAGAAATCATGTAAACCTTCTAGAAGCTGTGATTTTAAAAAACGGGGGAAGTAAGCTTTTCTTATTTCCGGACGCATGCGCAAACCATAGAAAGTTGTTCTGACGTAGAATGTGCATACTTTGTAGATTCCTTTTACGAAATAATACACATTTTCTAAAAACTCATGTTTTTTACGAAATCATGTAAACCTTCTAGAAGCTGTGATTTTAAAAAACGGTGGAAGTGAGCTTTTCTTATTTCCGGACGAATGCGCAAACTCATGAAAGTCGTTATGACGTAGAATTTGCATACTTTGTCGAATCCATTTATGAAATAAAACACATTTTCTAAAAACTCGTGTTTTTTAAGAAATCATGTAAACCTTCTAGAAGCGGTGATTTTAAAAAACGGTGGAAGTAAGCTTTTCTTATTTCCGGACGCATGCGCAAAGTATAGAAAGTCGTTATGACGAAGAATGTGCATACTTTGTAGTTTCCATTTATGAAATAAAACACATTTTCTAAAAACTCGTGTTTTTTAAGAAATCATTTAAACCTTCTAGAAGCTGTGATTTAAAAAAACGGGGGAAGTAAGATTTTCTTATTTCCGGACGCATGCGCAAACTATAGAAAGTCGTTATGACGTAGAATGTGCATACTTTGTAGATTCCATTTATGAAATAAAACACATTTTCTAAAAACTAGTGTTTTTTAAGAAATCATGTAAACCTTCTAGAAGTTGTGATTTTAAAAAACGGTGGAAGTAAGCGTTTCTTATTTCCGGACGCATGCAAAAACTATAGAAAGTCGTTATGACGTAGAATGTGCATACTTTGTAGATTCCATTGATGAAATAAAACACATTTTCTAAAAACTCGTGTTTTTTACGAAATCATTTAAACCTTCTAGAAGCTCCGATTTTAAAAAACGGGGGAAGTAAGATTTTCTTATTTCCGGACGCATGCGCAAACTATAGAAAGTCGTTATGACGTAGAATGTGCATACTTTTTTGATTCCATTTATGAAATAAAACACATTTTCTAAAAACTCGTGTTTTTTTAGAAATAATGTAAACCTTCTAGAAGTTGTGATTTTAAAAAACGGTCGAAGTAAGCTTTTCTTATTTCCGGACGCATGCGCAAACTATAGAAAGTCGTTATGACTTAGAATGTGCATACTTTGTAGATACCATTTATGAAATAAAACACATTTTCTAAAAACTCGTGTTTTTTAAGGAATCATGTAAACCTTCTAGAAGCTGTGATTTTAAAAAACGGTGGAAATAAGCTTTTCTTATTTCCGGACGCGTGTGCAAACTATAGAAAGTCGTTATGACGTAGAATGTGCATACTTTGTTGTTTCCATTTATGAAATAAAACACATTTTCTAAAAACTCGTGTTTTTTAAGAAATCATGTAAACCTTCTAGAAGCTGTGGTTTTAAAAAACAAGGGAAGTAAGCTTTTTTTATTTCCGGACGCATGCGCAAACTATAGAAAGTCGTTCTGACGTAGAATGTGCATACTTTGTACATTCCATTTATGAAATAAAACACATTTTCTAAAAACTCGTGTTTTTTAAGAAATCATTTAAACCTTCTAGAAGCTGTGATTTAAAAAAACGGGGGAAGTAAGATTTTCTTATTTCCGGACGCATGCGCAAACTATAGAAAGTCGTTATGACGTAGAATGTGCATACTTTGTAGATTCCATTTATGAAATAAAACACATTTTCTAAAAACTCGTGTTTTTTAAGAAATCATGTAAACCTTCTAGAAGTTGTGATTTTAAAAAACGGTGGAAGTAAGCGTTTCTTATTTCCGGACGCATGCGCAAACTATAGAAAGTCGTTACGACGTAGAATGTGCATACTTTGTAGATTCCATTGATGAAATAAAACACATTTTCTAAAAACTCGTGTTTTTTACGAAATCATTTAAACCTTCTAGAAGCTCCGATTTTAAAAAACGGGGGAAGTAAGATTTTCTTATTTCCGGACGCATGCGCAAACTATAGAAAGTCGTTATGACGTAGAATGTGCATACTTTTTTGATTCCATTTATGAAATAAAACACATTTTCTAAAAACTCGTGTTTTTTTAGAAATAATGTAAACCTTCTAGAAGTTGTGATTTTAAAAAACCGTGGAAGTAAGCTTTTCTTATTTCCGGACGCATGCGCAAACTATAGAAAGTCGTTATGACTTAGAATGTGCATACTTTGTAGATACCATTTATGAAATAAAACACATTTTCTAAAAACTCGTGTTTTTTAAGGAATCATGTAAACCTTCTAGAAGCTGTGATTTTAAAAAATGGTGGAAATAAGCTTTTCTTATTTCCGGACGCGTGTGCAAACTATAGAAAGTCGTTATGACGTAGAATGTGCATACTTTGTTGTTTCCATTTATGAAATAAAACACATTTTCTAAAAACTCGTGTTTTTTAAGAAATCATGTAAACCTTCTAGAAGCTGTGGTTTTAAAAAACAAGGGAAGTAAGCTTTTTTTATTTCCGGACGCATGCGCAAACTATAGAAAGTCGTTCTGACGTAGAATGTGCATACTTTGTACATTCCATTTATGAAATAAAACACATTTTCTAAAAACTCATGTTTTTTACGAAATCATGTAAACCTTCTAGAAGCTGTGATTTTAAAAAACGGTGGAAGTAAGCTTTTCTTATTTCCGGATGCATGAGCAAACTATAGAAATTCGTTATGACGTAGAATGTGCATAATTTGTTGATTCCATTTATGAAATAAAACACATTTTCTAAAAACTCGTGTTTTTTAAGAAATCATGTAAACCTTCTAGAAGTTGTGATTTTAAAAAACGGTGGAAGTAAGCTTTTCTTATTTCCGGACGCGTGCGCAAACTATAGAAAGTCCTTATGACGTAGAATGTGCATACTTTGTTGATTTCATTTATGAAATAAAACACATTTTCTAAAAACTCGTGTTTTTTACGAAATCATGTAAACCTTCTAGAAGTTGTGATTTAAAAAAAAAAGGAAGCAAGCTTTTCTTATTTCCGGACGCGTGCGCAAACTATAGAAAGTCGTTATGACGTAGAATGTGCATACTTTGTTGATTCTATTTATGAAATAAAACACATTTTCTAAAAACTCATGTTTTTTACGAAATCATGTAAACCTTCTAGAAGCTGTGATTTTAAAAAACGGGGGAAGTAAGCTTTTCTTATTTCTGGACGCATGCGCAAACCATAGAAAGTCATTATGACGTAGAATGTGCATACTTTGTTGATTCCATTTATGAAATAAAACAATTTTTCTAAAAACTCGTGTTTTTTACGAAATCATGTAAACCTTCTAGAAGCTGTGATTTTAGAAAACGGTGGAAGTAAGCTTTTCTTATTTCCGGACGAATGCGCAAACTATAGAATTTCGTTATGACGTAGAATGTGCATACTTTGTTGATTCCATTTAAGAAATAAAACACATTTTCTAAAAACTCATGCTTTTTAAGAAATCATGTAAACCTTCTAGAAGCTGTGATTTTAAAAAACGGGGGAAGTAAGCTTTTCTTGTTTCCAAACGCATGCGCAAACTATAGAAAGTTGTTAAGACGTAGAATGTGCATACTTTGTTGATTCCATTTATGAAATAAAACACATTTTCTAAAAATTCGTGTTTTTTAAGAAATCATGTAAACCTTCTAGAAGCTGTGATTTTAGAAAACAGGGGAAGTAAGCTTTTCTTATTTCCGGACGCATGCGCAAACTATAGAAAGTCGTTATGACGTAGAATGTGCATACTTTGTAGATTCCATTTATGAAATAAAACACATTTTCTAAAAACTCGTGTTTTTTAAGAAATCATGTATACCTTCTAGAAGCTGTGATTTTAAAAAATGGGGGATGTAAGCTTTTCTTATTTTCGGACGCATGCGCAAACTAGAGAAAGTCGTTATGACGTAGAATGTGCATACTTTGTTGATTCCATTTATGAAATAAAACACATTTTCTAAAAACTCGTGTTTTTTACGAAATCATGTAAACCTTCTAGAAGCTCTGATTTTAAAAAACTGTGGAAGTGAGCTTTTCTTATTTCCGGACGCGTGTGCAAACTATAGAAAGTCCTTATGACGCAGAATGTGCATACTTTGTTGATTCCTTTTATGAAATAAAACACATTTTCTAAAACTCATGTTTTTTAAGAAATCATGTAAACCTTCTATAAGCTGTGATTTTAAAAAACGGGGGATGTAAGCTTTTCTTATTTCCAAATGCATGCGCAAACTATAGAAAGTCGTTATGACGTAGAATGTGCATACTTTGTTGATTCCATTTATGAAATAAAACACATTTTCTAAAAACTCGTGTTTTTTAAGAAATCATGTAAACCTTCTAGAAGCTTTGATTTTAAAAAACGGGGGAAGTAAGCTTTTCTTATTTCCAAACGCAAGCGCAAACTATAGAAAGTCGTTATGACGTAGAATGTGCATACTTTGTTGATTCCATTTATGAAATAAAATACATTTTCTAAAAACTCGTGTTTTTTAAGAAATCATGTAAACCTTCTAGAAGCTGTGATTTTAAAAAACAGGGGAAGTTAGATTTTCTTATTTCCAAACGCAAGCGCAAACTATAGAAAGTCGTTATGACATAGAATGTGCATACTTTGTTTATTCCATTGATGAAATAAAACACATTTTCTAAAAACTCGTATTTTTTACGAAATCATGTAAACCTTCTAGAAGCTGTGATTTTAAAAAACGGTGGAAGTAAGCTTTTCTTATTTTCGGACGAATGCGCAAACTATAGAAAATACTTATGACATAGAATGTGCATACTTTGTTGATTCCATTGATGAAATAAAACACATTTTCTAAAAACTCGTGTTTTTTACGAAATCATGTAAACCTTCTAGAAGCTGTGATTTTAAAAAACGGTGGAAGTAAGCTTTTCTTATTTCCGGACAAATGCGAAAACTGCAGAAAGTCGTTATGACGTAGAATGTGCATACTTTGTTGATTCCATTTATGAAATAAAACACATTTTCTAAAAACTCGTGTTTTTTACGAAAACATGTAAACCTTCTAGAAGCTGTGATTTTAAAAAACGATGGAAGTAAGCTTTTCTTATTTCCGGACGAATGCGCAAACTATAGAAAGTCCTTATGACATAGAATGTGCATACTTTGTTGATTCCATTGATGAAATAAAACACATTTTCTAAAAACTCGTGTTTTTTACGAAATCATGTAAACCTTGTAGAAGCTGTGATTTTAAAAAACGGTGGAAGTAAGCTTTTCTTATTTCCGGACGAATGCGAAAACTGCAGAAATTCGTTATGACGTAGAATGTGCATACTTTGTTGATTCCATTTATGAAATAAAACACATTTTTTAAAAACTCGTGTTTTTTAAGAAGTCATGTAAACCTTCTAGAAGCTGTGATTTAAAAAAACGGTGGAAGTAAGCTTTTCTTATTTCCGGACGCATGTGCAAACTATAGAAAGTCATTATGACGTAGAATGTGCATACTTTGTTGATTCCATTTATGAAATAAAACACATTTTCTAAAAACTCGTGTTAAATTTTCAGTATTAAATTACAATACTATAGGATCTTTGCTGAGAGAATAACATCTACAGTATATCAATGCATGACAATCATAATATGACAAGCATCACAAGCATCACAAGAATCAAAAGCATAGAGACAAGAGACACAGAGTTTCCGTGGGGAAAACCCTAAGGTGAAAAACCCCACAACTTCCTCAGAGATAGAGAGAGCAATGGCTCAACCAAAATACAACCAAATAACACTGAGATAGTCTCCTAGCAGATGATCCTCCTCCTCCTCACTAGTGCGCCACTTTTCAGAGAGAGAGATAGTTACTTTTCCGAGTGAGTAAAATAGAGATCTCCTATCTCTATTTATACTCACCTTTTTGCCCAGTGACCTACTGGGGCCGACTTGTCAACTTGGATACATCCACATTATATTATATATTAATTAGGGCCGACCCCATAAGGTGGTCTAATAACCCATCGACAAGTTCACACACTTGCGACACTTGTCAATTCACATGACGACACTTCCTTATAGAGGAATAACACATCTCTTATAAGGGTACAATAAATATATATAAAATATACAGATGAAATACATTCCGAAGTTACATATACATCAACACTCCCTCTTAACTAGGAAGGTATTTCTCGACACAGATCTGCTAGACAAGTCTTCTTCTCTGGATCATCGTCATCGATGCATCGTCATCATCATCATCACTGCTGCTGCTATCTCATCCAATCTCTGTCTCTACTCGTCATGGGAAGTTCTACAGAGCCAGTCCTTTTTCATACTAGATGTAGGCCCACCACCTGCAGGTCTTCGTCATCACTGGCCATACTGTGGAATCCTCAGGACTTTTACGTGCGTCACAAAACCTCGAAAGAGCATCCCAGGCTGTTACGAGCACACAGCTCTACCTATAGGATCTCCCAGGGCGCTATTACATGTGACCCCACCACAAAACCTCGCAAGAGCATCTCAGGATGTTACGGGTACACAACTCCGACCTGAAATCTCCCAGGGCGCTATTATATGTGGTCCACCACAAAACCTCGTAAGAGCATCTCAGGATGTTACGGGTACACAACTCCGACCTGAAATCTCCCAGGGCGCTATTACATGTGGTCATGGAAAAACCTCGCAAGAGCATCCCAGGACTGATTACGGGCACACAGCCCAACCTATCGAATCTCCCAGGGCGCTATTACATTCCATAGGACAAAACCTCACAAGAGCATCTGCCAGATATCCCAGGGCGCTATTACATGCCATAGGAAAAACCTCGAAAGAATATCTGCAGATCTCCCAGGGCGCTATTACATGTCCTCCCAGAGCATAACCTCGAAAGAGCATTTGCCAGATGTCCCAGGGCACTGATATTACATGCCATAGGCAAAACCTTGAAAGACCATCTGCAAATCTCCCAGGGCGCTATTACATGCTCATCTGCACAACCTGATCCACAGCCATAGAGTATCAACCTGATACTCACCATACATCATTCTGATGTATCCATGATCATCCTGATCATCATCACTGCAACGTCCTGCTGCATGTCATCTGGAGAAACATCCTGAAGCTCGTCATCCATGATCATCCTGATCATCACTGCAACATCCTGCTGCATGTCATCTGGAGCAACATCCTGAAGCTCGTCATCCATGATCATCCTGATCATCATTGCAACATCCTACTGCATACCAAGTATCTACCTGATACATATCATCATACATGATCCTCCTGATCATACAATGTATCCACCTGATACAAATACAAATACATGATACATATCACCATACATGATCCTCCTGATCATACAATGTATCCACCTGATACATATACAGATACAAGGTCCAAGCATCCAACAAGATGCATATACAAAATACATACACATGATCCAACTGATCATATCCAGCATCCAACATGATGCGTACATACATACATAAAAATGATC
Organism: Larix kaempferi; assembly: GCA_027924585.1. Lineage (NCBI taxonomy): Eukaryota > Viridiplantae > Streptophyta > Pinopsida > Pinales > Pinaceae > Larix > Larix kaempferi. The sequence continues at coordinate 9,058,318 of BSBM01000226.1, read as the reverse complement.
CAACTGATCATATCTAGCATCCAACATGATGCGTACATACATACATAAAAATGATCCAACTGATCATATCCAGACAGAAACTAGAACATCATCCTGATGCTCATCATCCAGCACTTACATCCACAGCCATGTGAAGGATCCTCCTTCCAACATGCTTGGAATGGCTTCAGCAAATGTGTCCATCACTTCTTCCTCGAAGTGTCCTCGATCTGAAGAACGCCAAGCCTCTCTCTGAAGTACTCGAACTTCACCCTGGCTAGTGGCTTCGTCAGCACATCTGCAATCTGTTCGTCCGTCGCAACATACAGGAGCTTCACAGCTTCTCTCTGCACCATATCCCTGATATAGTGATATTTGATCTCTATGTGTTTCGACCTGTCATGAAACACTGGGTTCTCGGACAGCTTCACACAACTCTGGTTATCACAGAAGATGCCAGTAGCCTCCAACGGGAGATCAAATAACTCAGACAGTAGCTTCCGTAGCCATACTACCTCACAACTAGCTGAACAGGCTGCAACATACTCTGCCTCAGCTGTACTCAGTGCTACGCAGGACTGCTTCCTGCTAAACCAAGAGATCACACCTGATCCCATACTGAAGCAACACCCAGATGTGCTCTTCCTGTCTGTAGCACTGCCAGCCCAATCTGAATCAACATAACCCTGCAGGTTAAACTTTTGATTCGCCTCATACCTGAGCCCATAATCCACTGTACCCTTCAGGTACCTCAAAACATGCTTTACAGCAACCAGGTGAACACTTCTTGGATCCGTTAGGAACTGGCTCAATGTGTTCACAGCAAAGCAAATGTCCGGTCTCGTGTTCGTCAGGTACATCAAGGACCCAATCATCTGACGATACATAGAGACATCAACTGGCTCAGATGAAGCATCACATAGAAGCTTCAGATTCGATGCCATCGGTGTGGCCATGGCCTTGCAATCCATCATCCCGAATCTCTTTAGGATATCTACTGTGTACTTCCCTTGACCAAGGAAGATCCCACCTGCATTCTGCCACACCTCCATACCTAGGAAATAGTGCATCATTCCCAAATATTTCATATCGAATTCAGCTGCAAGCTTCCTCTTAGTATCTGCAATCAGTCTGTCATCTCCTGTCATAAATAGGTCATCAACATACAGAAGTAAAATCACTGGATTCCCTTCCTCAACTTTGTAGTAAAGGTTGGAATCTGCTTTACTCTTGGTAAAGCCCAAACTAGATAGGAAACTGTCCATCCTACCATACCAGGTTCTGGGAGCTTGCTTCAAGCCATACAAGGCTTTCTTCAATCTGCATACATATGATTCCCTGTCATGTATTTCAAAGCCGAGTGGCTGTTCCACATATACTTCCTCTTCTACTACACCATTCAGGAAAGCAGTCTTGACATCCATCTGGTGTATTTTCCATTTCATTGCTGCAGCCAGGGCAAGTACTGTTCTGATGGAAGTATATCTGGCTACAGGTGTAAAGGTTTCTTCATAATCTATTCCCTCTTTCTGAGAGAATCCTCGAGCTACGAATCTTGCTTTGTACTTCTCCACGCTGCCATCTGCAGCATGCTTGATTTTGTAGATCCATTTTGAAGTCACAACAGACTTCTCTTTAGGTCTTGGGACAACATCCCAAACATCATTCTTCATTATTGATTGGTATTCCTCGATCATAGCATCCTTCCATTCTTTCTTTTCCGCTGCCTCTTCATAACTGGAAGGTTCTTTGTTCATGATGTCACAGAGTAAAACAACATAACTGGTGTGTGATCTGGTTCTCTTCTTTGCTCTGTGTTCTTCTTCTGGAATGCCAAATCTTTCTGCATCATGAATGAGCTCTCTAGCCCATACAGGTTTCCTCTTGTGAGAGTTATCCTCACGGGGTGGATCTACAGGTTCTTGTGGATCTTCAAACTCACGAGCAACTTCTGGAACTGCTTCAGTCATGGTAGTGTCCCGAAATCTTGTTTCCTTAGGTTCTTCATAAACTTCGGTAGGTGCCTTCCTTGATTTGATGAATGCTGAGTTTTCATCAAATGTTACATCCCTGCTGACATCAATTTTCTTGAATCCTGGAAAGTATATTCTGTAAGCGTTAGAGCTTTCACTATAACCCACAAAGATGCCCTTCTTTCCTGAAGGATCTAGTTTAGTCCTCTTCTCTTTTGGGACATGAGTATATACTGGACAACCGAATATTCTGAGATGGCTGACTTCAGGTTTCTTACCAGAAAAGACCTCTTCTGGTGTCTTGTTGTCCAATATCTTGTGGGGTGTTCTGTTCTGCACATATACAGCTGTTCTAGCTGCTTCTGCCCATAGATGCATAGGAAGATCCTGGTCATGCAACATTGCCCTTGCTGCTTCCATGATAGTTCTGTTCTTCCTTTCTGCAACTCCATTCTATTGAGGATTATAAGGAGCAGTCAACTCCCTCTTAATCCCTGAATCACTGCAAAGCTTCTTGAAGTCATTTGAGGTGAATTCTCCACCATTGTCAGATCTGAATGTCTTGATTTTCTTGTCAGTTTGATTCTCCATCAAGGTTTTGAATTCCTTGAATTTATCAAGCACCTCATCTTTTCCCTTCAAGAAGTATACCCAAGTCTTCCTGGAGAAGTCACAATAAATGATACATAGTAAACATACCCACTCAGGGAGCTGGATGACATAGGGCCACATACATCTGAGTGGATGATTTCCAGGATGTCTTTTGCCTTGCTTTCACTGCTTGGGAAAGCCTTCTTAATGTTCTTACCTTTTGCACATCCTTTGCAAACACCTTCATGTTTGGTCTTGATTTCAGGAAGACCCTCTACAGCCTTGCTTGCAATTGGAAGTGCTCTATAGTGCATGTGAGCAAGTCTTCTATGCCAAAGTTCACTTGGCTCCATGGATTCATGTACCATGGCATGTTAGGGTTGACCCTTTAATTTATACAGTCCTCCCTCTTGCTCTCCAATCACTACTGCATCATCTATGGTCTTTCCCTTTGGCCACATTAGTACTTGGCCATCAACAAATGCAACCCTCATACCTTTTGCATCTAAAGCAGAGATGGAGAGTAAGTTCTTCTTGAGCCCAGGTACATAGAGGACTTCCTTCATCTTCAAAGATTTTCCAGAATCTAGGTTGTAAGAGGCTTCACCACTTCCTTTGATTGGGTATTAATAATCATCCCCAAGTTTCACCTTATGGGGTGACTCATGTTCAGATAGGTTCACAAAGGATTCTTTAAAACCAGTCATGTGTTTGGAAGCCCCACTATCAATCAACCAATCATTACATCCATGGGAGATGGTACATGTAAGAGCAGAGATCAGAACATACTCTTCTTCACTTGATGAGACATCATCACTATCACTTTCTGCCCTAGCCTTCTTCTTTGGGGGTTCATCATCTTCGGAAGCATGAGCATGAAATCTTCTTTTGTTGCCCTTCTTCTTCTTACTGAAGTTGTTGTTATTATCCCTTTTGTTCTTGGGACAATCTGAAGCATAGTGACCCTTCTCATTACATGTAAAGCATCTTAGGTCCTTCTTATGAGTTCTTTTGTGGTGAGAGTGATCCTTCTTGGTTTTGCTTCTTTTGGTGTGAGCTGCAAGGGCTTGATCTTCTCCTCCCATCTTTTCCTCACGAGCTATAAGTCTAGCTTCTGCTTGAGAACATTCTTCCCGAAGTCTACTGAAGGAGATCAACTTCTTCCTTGCACAAATTCCTTGAATAAAGGAATCCCATGACCTGGGAAGGCCATTTAGTGTAGTCATCACCACCTCACCATTCTCCACCATTTCATCCACTGCTTCTAATTGTTCCTTGATCTGAGAGACCCTTGAAAAGTAAGATTGAATGGTTTCTCCATTCTGAAACTTTACTGCTTTTAATTGGTTCCGCAGGGTCATCTTCTGATTTATGTTCTTTCCTTCAAATAGCTTGGTCAAGGATTCAAACATCTCCTTGGGTGTCTTGAGAGAAGACACATGGGATATGAGATGGTCTTTGATAGAATCAGCAATGATTCTCTTTGCCTTGACCAAGTTCTTCTTGTGCAATGCCTTGGCCTCTTCATCCTCTGGGATAGGGATGTCTTCTTTCACATATGAGTCCAACTCATTCTCTTCCAGGATTAGCCCAATCCTATACTTCCAAGCTCGGAAGTTATCAGCCCCTTCAAGCTTATCCTCAAGCTTGGTGAGAAGAGACATCTTTAAGAGTACTTCAAATGGAAATAGAAAAGATTTAGAACTTACCACTTGAAGTGCTGAAAACTGGATCTGGTCCTGGATTAGGGTTTGTCAGTGAAACCCTAAAAATTCAAAATGTGAATTTCAAAATTTTGGAAGGATAGAAAGATGCGCCTTGGAGAGCTGATCAGTTTAGTACATTCAGAATTTGGGATCAGCAAAGTCTTGCCCTTCAAAATTGCCTTTTTGTCTTCCCGGGTTCACTGGGGAGAGCCCTGAATTAGGGTTTGAGTTTCCCGGAGATCTACCCAGCCAAAAATCTCGATCCAAAGCTCAAACCTTCGATTTTTGCAAGGAGCTTCCAGCTGTGCCTTCAGTTTCCAGAAATTCCTATTTTTGTGGAAACCCTAATTTTTAGGGCCAAATCTGAAAATGCTCGGAACTGAATTATGATTGGACAGATAGATGCGCCTTGATGAGTAGATCCAATCTACTATACTGAATTTCAAAAATCTGTGGAGAGAAACCCAATAAACAAGGAATACAAGCTTCCATCACTGCAAAATGTCTTCTTCTCAGTTAGGCTCTGATACCATGTTAAATTTTCAGTATTAAATTACAATACTATAGGATCTTTGCTGAGAGAATAACATCTTCAGTATATCAATGCATGACAATCATAATATGACAAGCATCACAAGCATCACAAGAATCAAAAGCATAGAGACAAGAGACACAGAGTTTCCATGGGGAAAACCCTAAGGTGAAAAACCCCACAACTTCCTCAGAGATAGAGAGAGCAATGGCTCAACCAAAATACAACCAAATAACACTGAGATAGTCTCCTAGCAGATGATCCTCCTCCTCCTCACTAGTGCGCCACTTTTCAGAGAGAGAGATAGTTACTTTTCTGAGTGAGTAAAATAGAGATCTCCTATCTCTATTTATACTCACCTTTTTGCCCAGTGACCTACTGGGGCCGACTTGTCAACTTGGATACATCCACATTATATTATATATTAATTAGGGACGACCCCATAAGGTGGTCTAATAACCCATCGGCAAGTTCACACACTTGCGACACTTGTCAATTCACATGACGACACTTCCTTATAGAGGAATAACACATCTCTTATAAGGGTACAATAAATATATATAAAATATACAGATGAAATACATTCCGAAGTTACATATACATCAACACCGGACGCATGTGCAAACTATAGAAAGTCATTATGACGTAGAATGTGCATACTTTGTTGATTCCATTTATGAAATAAAACACATTTTCTAAAAACTCGTGTTTTTAAAAAAATCATGTAAACCTTCTAGAAGCTGTGATTTTAAAAAACGGGGGAAGTAAACTTTTCTTATTTCCGGACGCATGCACAAACTATAGAAAGTCGTTATGATGTAGAATGTGAATACTTTTTAGATTCCATTTATGAAATAAAACACATTTTCTAAAAACTCGTGTTTTTTACAAAATCATATAAATCTTCTAGAAGCTGTGATTTTAAAAAACGGTGGAAGTAAGCTTTTCTTATTTCCGGATGCATGCACAAACTATAGAAAGTCGTTATGACATAGAATGTGCATACTTTGTAGATTCCATTTATGAAATAAAACACAGTTTCTAAAAACTCATGTTTTTTACGAAATCATGTAAACCTTCTAGAAGCTGTGATTTTAAAAAACGGTGGAAGTAAGCTTTTCTTATTTCTGGACGAATGCGCAAACTATAGACAGCCGTTATGACGTAGAATGTGCATACTTTGTTGATTCCATTGATGAAATAAAACACATTTTCTAAAAACTCGTGTTTTTTACGAAATCATGTAAACCTTCTAGAAGCTGTGATTTTAAAAAACGGTGGAAGTAAGCTTTTCTTATTTCCGGACGAATGTGAAAACTGCAGAAAGTCGTTATGACGTAGAATGTGCATACTTTGTTGATTCCATTTATGAAATAAAACACATTTTCTAAAAACTCGTGTTTTTTAGGAAGTCATGTAAACCTTCTAGAAGCTATGATTTTAAAAAACGGTGGAAGTAAGCTTTTCTTATTTCCGGACGCATGCGCAAACTATAGAAAGTCGTTATGACGTAGAATGTGCATACTTTGTACATTCCATTTATGAAATAAAACACATTTTCTAAAAACTCGTGTTTTTTAAGAAATCATGTAAACATTTTAGAAGCTGTGATTTTAAAAAACGGGAAGTAAGCTTTTCTTATTTCCGGACGCATGCGCAAACTATAGAAATTCGTTATGACGAAGAATGTGCATACTTTGTAGATTCCATTTATGAAATAAAACACATTTTCTAAAAACTCATGTTTTTTACGAAATCATGTAAACCTTCTAGAAGCTGTGATTTTAAAAAACGGGGGGAAGTAAGCTTTTCTTATTTCCAAACACAAGCGCAAACTATAGAAAGTCGTTATGACGTAGAATGTGCATACTTTGTTGATTCCATTTATGAAATAAAACACATTTTCTAAAAACTCGTGTTTTTTACGAAATCATGTAAACCTTCTAGAAGCTGTGATTTTTAAAAACGGTGGAAGTAAGCTTTTCTTATTTCCGGACGAATGCGAAAACTGCAGAAAGTCGTTATGACGTAGAATGTGCATACTTTGTTGATTCCATTTATGAAATAAAACACATTTTTTGAAAACTCGTGTTTTTTAAGAAGTCATGTAAACCTTCTAGAAGCTGTGATTTTAAAAAACGGTGGAAGTGAGCTTTTCTTATTTCCGGACGCATGTGCAAACTATAGAAAGTCCTTATGACGTAGAATGTGCATACTTTGTTGATTCCATTTATGAAATAAAACACATTTTCTAAAAACTCGTATTTTTTAAGAAATCATGTAAACCTTCTATAAGCTGTGATTTTAAAAAACGGGGGATGTAAGCTTTAATTATTTCCAAACGCATGCGCAAACTATAGAAAGTCGTTATGACGTAGAATGTGCATACTTTGTTGATTCCATTTATGAAATAAAACACATTTTCTAAAAACTCATGTTTTTTAAGAAATCATGTAAACCTTCTAGAAGCCGTGATTTTAAAAAACGGGGGAAGTAAGCTTTTCTTATTTCCAAACGCAAGCGCAAACTATAGAAAGTCGTTATGACGTAGAATGTGCATACTTTGTTGATTCCATTTATGAAATAAAACACATTTTCTAAAAACTCGTGTTTTTTACGAAATCATGTAAACCTTCTAGAAGCTGTGATTTTAAAAAACGGTGGAAGTAAGCTTTTCTTATTTCCGGACAAATGCGAAAACTGCAGAAAGTCGTTATGACGTAGAATGTGCATACTTTGTTGATTCCATTTATGAAATAAAACACATTTTCTAAAAACTCGTGTTTTTTACGAAAACATGTAAACCTTCTAGAAGCTGTGATTTTAAAAAATGGTGGAAGTAAGCTTTTCTTATTTCCGGACGAATGCGCAAACTATAGAAAGTCCTTATGACATAGAATGTGCATACTTTGTTGATTCCATTGATGAAATAAAACACATTTTCTAAAAACTCGTGTTTTTACGAAATCATGTAAACCTTGTAGAAGTTGTGATTTTAAAAAACGAGGGAAGTAAGCTTTTCTTATTTCTGGACGAATGCAAAAACTGCATAAAGTCGTTATGACGTAGAATGTGCATACTTTGTTGATTCCATTTATGAAATAAAACACATTTTTTAAAAACTCGTGTTTTTTAAGAAGTCATGTAAAACTTCTAGAAGCTGTGATTTTAAAAAACGGTGGAAGTAAGCTTTTCTTATTTCCGGACGAATGCGCAAACTATAGAAAGTCCTTATGACATAAAATGTGCATACTTTGTTGATTCCATTGATGAAATAAAACACATTTTCTAAAACCTCGTGTTTTTACGAAATCATGTAAACCTTGTAGAAGCTGTGATTTTAAAAAACGGTGGAAGTAAGCTTTTCTTATTTCCGGACGAATGCGAAAACTGCAGAAAGTCGTTATGACATAGAATGTGCATACTTTGTTGATTCCATTTATGAAATAAAACACATTTTTCAAAAACTCGTGTTTTTTACGAAGTCATGTAAAACTTCTAGAGGCTGTGATTTTAAAAAATGGTGGAAGTAAGCTTTTCTTATTTCCGGACGAATGTGCAAACTATAGAAAGTCATTATGACGTAGAATGTGCATACTTTGTTGATTACATTTATGAAATAAAACACATTTTCTAAAAACTTGTGTTTTTTAATAAATCATGTAAAGCTTCTAGAAGCCGTGATTTTAAAAAACGGGGGAAGTAAGCTTTTCTTATTTCCGGACGCATGCACAAACTATAGAAAGTCGTTATGATGTAGAATGTGAATACTTTGTAGATTCCATTTATGAAATAAAACATATTTTCTAAAAACTCGTGTTTTTTACGATATCATATAAATCTTCTAGAAGCTGTGATTTTATAAAACGGTGGAAGTAAGCTTTTCTTATTTCCGGACGCATGCACAAACTATAGAAAGTCGTTATGACATAGAATGTGCATACTTTGTAGATTCCATTTATGAAATAAAACACATTTTCTAAAAACTCATGTTTTTTACGAAATCATGTAAACCTTCTAGAAGCTGTGATTTTAAAAAACGGTGGAAGTAAGCTTTTCTTATTTCCGGATGCATGCACAAACTATAGAAAGTCGTTATGACATAGAATGTGCATACTTTGTAGATTCCATTTATGAAATAAAACACAGTTTCTAAAAACTCATGTTTTTTACGAAATCATGTAAACCTTCTAGAAGCTGTGATTTTAAAAAACGGTGGAAGTAAGCTTTTCTTATTTCCGGACGAATGCGCAAACTATAGACAGCCGTTATGACGTAGAATGTGCATACTTTGTTGATTCCATTGATGAAATAAAACACATTTTCTAAAAACTCGTGTTTTTTACGAAATCATGTAAACCTTCTAGAAGCTGTGATTTTAAAAAACGGTGGAAGTAAGCTTTTCTTATTTCCGGACGAATGTGAAAACTGCAGAAAGTCGTTATGACGTAGAATGTGCATACTTTGTTGATTCCATTTATGAAATAAAACACATTTTCTAAAAACTCGTATTTTTTAAGAAGTCATGTAAACCTTCTAGAAGCTATGATTTTAAAAAACGGTGGAAGTAAGCTTTTCTTATTTCCGGACGCATGCGCAAACTATAGAAAGTCGTTATGACGTAGAATGTGCATACTTTGTACATTCCATTTATGAAATAAAACACATTTTCTAAAAACTCGTGTTTTTTAAGAAATCATGTAAACCTTTTAGAAGCTGTGATTTTAAAAAACGGGAAGTAAGCTTTTCTTATTTCCGGACGCATGCGCAAACTATAGAAATTCGTTATGACGTAGAATGTGCATACTTTGTAGATTCCATTTATGAAATAAAACACATTTTCTAAAAACTCATGTTTTTTACGAAATCATGTAAACCTTCTAGAAGCTGTGATTTTAAAAAACGGGGGAAGTAAGCTTTTCTTATTTCCAAACACAAGCGCAAACTATAGAAAGTCGTTATGACGTAGAATGTGCATACTTTGTTGATTCCATTTATGAAATAAAACACATTTTCTAAAAACTCGTGTTTTTTACGAAATCATGTAAACCTTCTAGAAGCTGTGATTTTTAAAAACGGTGGAAGTAAGCTTTTCTTATTTCCGGACGAATGCGAAAACTGCAGAAAGTCGTTATGACGTAGAATGTGCATACTTTGTTGATTCCATTTATGAAATAAAACACATTTTTTGAAAACTCGTGTTTTTTAAGAAGTCATGTAAACCTTCTAGAAGCTGTGATTTTAAAAAACGGTGGAAGTGAGCTTTTCTTATTTCCGGACGCATGTGCAAACTATAGAAAGTCCTTATGACGTAGAATGTGCATACTTTGTTGATTCCATTTATGAAATAAAACACATTTTCTAAAAACTCGTATTTTTTAAGAAATCATGTAAACCTTCTATAAGCTGTGATTTTAAAAAACGGGGGATGTAAGCTTTAATTATTTCCAAACGCATGCGCAAACTATAGAAAGTCGTTATGACGTAGAATGTGCATACTTTGTTGATTCCATTTATGAAATAAAACACATTTTCTAAAAACTCGTGTTTTTTAAGAAATCATGTAAACCTTCTAGAAGCCGTGATTTTAAAAAACGGGGGAAGTAAGCTTTTCTTATTTCCAAACGCAAGCGCAAACTATAGAAAGTCGTTATGACGTAGAATGTGCATACTTTTTTGATTCCATTTATGAAATAAAACACATTTTCTAAAAACTCGTGTTTTTTACGAAATCATGTAAACCTTCTAGAAGCTGTGATTTTAAAAAACGGTGGAAGTAAGCTTTTCTTATTTCCGGACAAATGCGAAAACTGCAGAAAGTCGTTATGACGTAGAATGTGCATACTTTGTTGATTCCATTTATGAAATAAAACACATTTTCTAAAAACTCGTGTTTTTTACGAAAACATGTAAACCTTCTAGAAGCTGTTATTTTAAAAAATGGTGGAAGTAAGCTTTTCTTATTTCCGGACGAATGCGCAAACTATAGAAAGTCCTTATGACATAGAATGTGCATACTTTGTTGATTCCATTGATGAAATAAAACACATTTTCTAAAAACTCGTGTTTTTACGAAATCATGTAAACCTTGTAGAAGTTGTGATTTTAAAAAACGGTGGAAGTAAGCTTTTCTTATTTCCGGACGAATGCAAAAACTGGATAAAGTCGTTATGACGTAGAATGTGCATACTTTGTTGATTCCATTTATGAAATAAAACACATTTTTTAAAAACTCGTGTTTGTTAAGAAGTCATGTAAAACTTCTAGAAGCTGTGATTTTAAAAAACGGTGGAAGTAAGCTTTTCTTATTTCCGGACGAATGCGCAAACTATAGAAAGTCCTTATGACATAAAATGTGCATACTTTGTTGATTCCATTGATGAAATAAAACACATTTTCTAAAACCTCGTGTTTTTACGAAATCATGTAAACCTTGTAGAAGCTGTGATTTTAAAAAACGGTGGAAGTAAGCTTTTCTTATTTCCGGACGAATGCGAAAACTGCAGAAAGTCGTTATGACATAGAATGTGCATAATTTGTTGATTCCATTTATGAAATAAAACACATTTTTCAAAAACTCGTGTTTTTTACGAAGTCATGTAAAACTTCTAGAAGCTGTGATTTTAAAAAATGGTGGAAGTAAGCTTTTCTTATTTCCGGACGAATGTGCAAACTATAGAAAGTCATTATGACGTAGAATGTGCATACTTTGTTGATTCCATTTATGAAATAAAACACATTTTCTAAAAACTCGTGTTTTTTAATAAATCATGTAAAGCTTCTAGAAGCCGTGATTTGAAAAAATGGGGGAAGTAAGCTTTTCTTATTTCCGGACGCATGCACAAACTATAGAAAGTCGTTATGATGTAGAATGTGAATACTTTGTAGATTCCATTTATGAAATAAAACACATTTTCTAAAAACTCGTGTTTTTTTACGATATCATATAAATCTTCTAGAAGCTGTGATTTTATAAAACGGTGGAAGTAAGCTTTTCTTATTTCCGGACGCATGCACAAACTATAGAAAGTCGTTATGACATAGAATGTGCATACTTTGTAGATTCCATTTATGAAATAAAACGCATTTTCTAAAAACTCATATTTTTTACGAAATCATGTAAACCTTCTAGAAGCTGTGATTTTAAAAAACGGTGGAAGTAAGCTTTTCTTATTTCCGGACGAATGCACAAACTATAGAAAGTCATTATGACGTAGAATGTGCATACTTTGTTGATTCCATTGATGAAATAAAACACATTTTCTAAAAACTCGTGTTTTTAACGAGATCATGTAAACCTTCTAGAAGCTGTGATTTTAAAAAACGGTGGAAGTAAGCTTTTCTTATTTCCGGACGAAATCGAAAACTGCAGAAAGTCGTTATGACGGAGAACGTGCATACTTTGTTGATTCCATTTATGAAATAAAAAACATTTTCTAAAAACTCGTGTTTTTTAAGAAGTAAGCTTTTCTTATTTCCGGACGCAATGCGCAAACTATAGAATGTCGTTATGACGTAGAATGTGCATACTTTGTACATTCCATTTATGAATTAAAACACAATTTCTAAAAACTCGTGTTTTTTAAGAAATCATGTAAACCTTTTAGAAGCTGTGATTTTAAAAAATGGTGGAAGTAAGCTTTTCTTATTTCCGGACGCATGCGCAAACTATAGAAATTCGTTATGACGTAGAATGTGCATACTTTGTAGATTCCATTTATGAAATAAAACACATTTTCTAAAAACTCGTGTTTTTTACGAAATCATTAAACCTTCTAGAAGATGTGATTTTAAAAAACGGCGGAAGTAAGCTTTTCTTATTTGCAAACGCAAGCGCAAACTATAGAAAGTCGTTATGACGTAGAATGTGCATACTTTGTTGATTCCATTTATGAAATAAAACACATTTTCTAAAAACTCGTGTTTTTTACGAAATCATGTAAAACTTCTAGAAGCTGTGATTTTAAAAAACGGTGGAAGTAAGCTTTTCTTATTTCTGGACGAATGCGAAAACTGCAGAAAGTCGTTATGACGTAGAATGTGCATACTTTGTTGATTCCATTTATGAAATAAAACACATTTTTTGAAAACTCGTGTTTTTTAAGAAGTCATGTAAACCTTCTAGAAGCTGTGATTTTAAAAAACGGTGGAAGTGAGCTTTTCTTATTTCCGGACGCATGGGCAAACTATAGAAAGTCCTTATGACGTAGAATGTGCATACTTTGTTGATTCCATTTATGAAATAAAACATATTTTCTAAAAACTCGTGTTTTTTAAGAAATCATGTAAACCTTCTATAAGCTGTGATTTTAAAAAATGGGGGATGTAAGCTTTTCTTATTTCCAAACGCATGCGCAAACTATAGAAAGTCGTTATGACGTAGAATGTGCATACTTTGTTGATTCCATTTATGAAATAAAACACATTTTCTAAAAACTCGTTTTTTTTAAGAAATCATGTAAACCTTCTAGAAGCTGTGATTTTAAAAAACGGGGGAAGTAAGCTTTTCTTATTTCCAAACGCAAGCGCAAACTATAGAAAGTCGTTATGACGTAGAATGTGCATACTTTGTTGATTCCATTTATGAAATAAAACACATTTTCTAAAAACTCGTGTTTTTTACGAAATCATGTAAACCTTCTAGAAGCTGTGATTTAAAAAAACGGTGGAAGTAAGCTTTTCTTATTTTCGGACGAATGCGCAAACTATAGAAAATCCTTATGACATAGAATGTGCATACTTTGTTGATTCCATTGATGAAATAAAACACATTTTCTAAAAACTCGTGTTTTTTACGAAATCATGTAAACCTTCTAGAAGCTGTGATTTTAAAAAACGGTGGAAGTAAGCTTTTCTTATTTCCGGACAAATGCGAAAACTGCAGAAAGTCGTTATGACGTAGAATGTGCATACTTTGTTGATTCCATTTATGGAATAAAACACATTTTCTAAAAAATCGTGTTTTTTACGAAAACATGTAAACCTTCTAGAAGCTGTGATTTTAAAAAACGGTGGAAGTAAGCTTTTCTTATTTCCGGACGAATGCGGAAACTATAGAAAGTCCTTATGACATAGAATGTGCATACTTTGTTGATTCCATTGATGAAATAAAACACATTTTCTAAAAACTCGTGTTTTTACGAAATCATGTAAACCTTGTAGAAGCTGTGATTTTAAAAAATGGTGGAAGTAAGCTTTTCTTATTTCCGGACGAATGCAAAAACTGCATAAAGTCGTTATGACGTAGAATGTGCATACTTTGTTGATTCCATTTATGAAATAAAACACATTTTTTAAAAACTCGTGTTTTTTAAGAAGTCATGTAAACCTTCTAGAAGCTGTGAATTTAAAAAATGGTGGAATTAAGCTTTTCTTATTTCCGGACGCATGTGCAAACTATAGAAAGTCATTATGACGTAGAATGTGCATACTTTGTTGATTCCATTTATGAAATAAAACACATTTTCTAAAAACTCGTGTTTTTTACAAAATCATGTAAACCTTCTAGAATCTGTGATTTGAAAAAACGTGGGATGTAAGCTTTTCTTATTTCCAAACGCATGTGCAAACTATAGAAAGTCGTTATGACGTAGAATGTGCATACTTTGTTGATTCCATTTTTGAAATAAAACACATTTTCTAAAAACTCATGTTTTTTAAGAAATCATGTAAACCTTGTAGAAGCTGTGATTTTAAAAAACGGTGGAAGTAAGCTTTTATTATTTCCGGACGAATGCGAAAACTATAGAAAGTCCTTATGACATAGAATGTGCATACTTTGTTGATTCCATTTATGAAATAAAACACATTTTCAAAAAAATCGTGTTTTTTACGAAATCATGTAAACCTTCTAGAAGCTGTGATTTTAAATAACCGTGGAAGTAAGCTTTTCGTATTTCCGGACGCATGCACAAACTATAGAAAGTCGTTATGACATAGAATGTGCATACTTTGTTGATTCTATTTATTAAATAAAACAAATTTTCTAAAAACTTGTGTTTTTTAGGAAATCATGTAAACTTTCTAGAAGCTGTGATTTTAAAAAAAGAGGGAAGTAAGCTTTTCTTATTTCCAAACGTATGCGCAAACTGTAGAAAGTCATGATGAGGTAGAATGTGCATACTTTGTTGATTCCATTTATGAAATAAAACACATTTTCTAAAAACTTGTGTTTTTTAAGAAATCATGTAAACCTTCTAGAAGCTGTGATTTTAAAAAACGGGGGAAGTAAGCTTTTCTTATTTCCAGACGCATGCGCAAACTATAGAAAGTCGTTATGAAGTAGAATATGCATACTTTGTAGATTCCATTTATGAAATAAAACACATTTTCTAAAAACTCATGTTTTTTACGAAATCATGTAAACCTTCTAAAAGCTGTGATTTTACAAAACGGTGGAAGTAAGCTTTTCTTATTTCCGGACGAATGCGTAAACTATAGAAAGTCGTTATGATGTAGAATGTGCATACTTTGTTGATTCCATTTATGAAATAAAACACATTTTCTAAAAACTCGTGTTTTTTAAGAAATCATGTAAACCTTCTAGAAGCTGTGATTTTAAAAAACGGTGGAAGTAAGCTTTTCTTATTTTCGGACGCATGCGCAAACTATAGAAAGTCGTTATGACGTAGAATGTGCATACTTTGTTGATTCCATTGATGAAATAAACACATTTTCTAAAAACTCGTGTTTTTTAAGAAATCATGTAAACCTTCTAGAAGCTGTGATTTTAAAAAATGGGGGATGTAAGCTTTTCTTATTTCCAAACTCATGCACAAACTATAGAAAGTCGTTATGACGTAGAATGTGCATACTTTGTTGATTCCATTTATGAAATAAAAGACATTTTCTAAAAACTCGTGTTTTTTAAAGAATCATGTAAACCTTCTAGAAGCTGTGATTTTAAAAAACGGGGGAAGTAAGCTTTTCTTATTTCCGGACGCATGCGCAAACTATAGAAAGTCGTTATGACATAGAATGTGCATACTTTGTAGATTCCAATTATGAGATAAAACACATTTTCTAAAAACTCATGTTTTTTAAGAAATCATGTAAACCTTCTAGAACCTGTGATTTTAAAAAACGGGGGATGTAAGCTTTTCTTATTTCCGGACGCATGCGCAAACTATAGAAAGTCGTTATGACGTAGAATGTGCATACTTTGTAGATTCCATTTATGAAATAAAACACATTTTCTAAAAAGTCGTGTTTTTTAAAAAATCATGTAAACCTTCTAGAAGCTGTGATTTTAAAAAACGGTGGAAGTAAGCTTTTCTTATTTTCAAACGCATGCACAGACTATAGAAAGTCGTTATGACGTAGAATGTGCATACTTTGTTGATTCGATTTATGAAATAAAACACATTTTCTAAAAACTCGTGTTTTTGAAGAAATCATGTAAACCTTCTAGAAGCTGTGATTTTAAAAAACGGGGTAAGTCAGCTTTTCTTATTTCCAAACGCATGTGCAAACTATAGAAAGTCATTATGACGTATAATGTGCATACTTTGTAGATTCCATTTATCAAATAAAACACATTTTCGAAAAACTCGTGTTTTCTAAGAAATCATGTAAACCTTCTAGAAGCTGTGATTTTAAAAAACGGTGGAAGTAAGCTTTTGTTATTTCCGGACGAATGCGCAAACTATAGAAAGTCGTTATGACGTAGAATGTGCATACTTTGTTGATTCCATTTATGAAATAAAACACATTTTCTAAAAACTCGTGTTTTTTAATAAATCATGTAAACCTTCTAGAAACTGTGATTTTAAAAAATGGTGGAAGTAAGTTTTTCTTATTTCCAAACGCATGCGCAAACTATAGAAAGTCGTTATGACGTAGAATGTGCATACTTTGTTGATTCCATTTATTTAATAAAACACATTTTCTAAAAACTCATGTTTTTTAAGAAATCATGTAAACCTTCTAGAAGCTGTGATTTTAGAAAACGGGGGAAGTAAGCTTTTCTTATTTCCAAACTCATGCGCAAACTATAGAAAGTTGTTATGACGTAGAATGTGCATACTTTGTTGATTCCATTTATTTAATAAAACACATTGTCTAAAAACTCGTGTTTTTTAAGAAATCATGTAAACCTTCTAGAAGCTGTGATTTTAAAAAACGGTGGAAGTAAGCTTCTCTTATTTCCAGACGCATGCGCAAACGATAGAAAGTCGTTATGACGTAGAATGTGCATACTTTGTTGATTCCATTTATTAAATAAAACACATTTTCTAAAAACTCGTGTTTTTTACGAAATTATGTAAACCTTCTAGAAGCTGTGATTTTAAAAAAAGGTTGAAGTAAGCTTTTCTTATTTCCAGACGCATGCGCAAACTATAGAAAGTCGTTATGACGTAGAATGTGCATACTTTGTTGATTCCATTTATTTAATAAAACACATTTTCTAAAAACTCGTGTTTTTTAAGAAATCATGTAAACCTTCTAGAAGCCGTGATTTTAAAAAACGGAGGAAGTAAGCTTTTCTTATTTCCAAACGCAAGCGCAAACTATAGAAAGTCGTTATGACGTAGAATGTGCATATTTTGTTGATTCCATTTATGAAATAAAACACATTTTCTAAAAACTCGTGTTTTTTACAAAATCATGTAAACCTTCTAGAAGCCGTGATTTTAAAAAACGGTGGAAGTAAGATTTTCTTATTTCCGGACGAATGCGCAAACTATAGAAAGTCGTTATGACGTAGAATGTGCATACTTTGTTGATTCCATTAATGAAATAAAACACATTTTCTAAAAACTCGTGTTTTTTACGAAATCATGTAAACCTTCTAGAAGCTGTGATTTTAAAAAACCGTGGAAGTAAGCTTTTCTTATTTCCAGATGCATGCGCAAACTATAGAAAGTCGTTATGACGTAGAATGTGCAAACTTTGTTGATTCCATTTATGAAATAATACACATTTTCTAAAAACTCGTGTTTTTTAAGAAATCATGTAAACCTTCTAGAAGCTGTGATTTTAAAATACGGGGGAAGTCAGCTTTTCTTATTTCCAAACACATGTGCAAACTATAGAAAGTCGTTACGACATAGAATGTGCATACTTTGTAGATTCCATTTATCAAATAAAACACATTTTCTAAAAACTCGTGTTTCTAAGAAATCATGTAAACCTTCTAGAAGCTGTGATTTTAAAAAACGGTGGAAGTAAGCTTTTCTTATTTCCGGACGAATGCGCAAACTATAGAAATTCATTATGACGTAGAATGTGCATACTTTGTTGATTCCATTGATGAAATAAAACACATTTTCTAAAAAATCATGTTTTTTACGAAATCATGTAAACCTTCTAGAAGCTGTGATTTTAAAAAAGGGTGGAAGTAAGCTTTTCTTATTTCCGGACGAATGCGAAAACTGCAGAAAGTCGTTATGACGTAGAATGTGCATACTTTGTTGATTCCATTTATGAAATAAAACACATTTTCTAAAAACTCGTGTTTTTTAAGAAATCATGTAAACCTTCTAGAAGCTATGATTTTAAAAAACGGCGGATGTAAGCTTTTATTATTTCCAAATGCATGCGCAAACTATAGAAAGTCGTTATGACGTAGAATGTGCATACTTTGTTGATTCCATTTATGAAATAAAACACATTTTCTATAAACTCATGTTTTTTAATAAATCATGTAAACCTTCTAGAAGCTATGATTTTAAAAAACGGTGGAAGTAATCTTTTCTTATTTCCAGACGAATGTGCAAACTATAGAAAGTCGTTATGACGTAGAATGTGCATACTTGTAGATTCGATTTATGAAATAAAACACATTTTCCAAAACTCGTGTTTTTTAAGAAATCATGTAAACCTTCTAGAAGCTGTGATTTTAAAAAACGGTTGAAGTAAGCTTTTCTTATTTCCGGACGCATGCGCACACTATAGAAAGTCGTTATGACGTAGAATGTGCATACTTTGTTGATTCCATTGATGAAATAAAACACATTTTCTAAAAACTCGTGTTTTTTACGAAATCATGTAAACCTTCTAGAAGGTGTGATTTTAAAAAACGGTGGAAGTAAGCTTTTCTTATTTCCGTACGAATGCGCAAACTATAGAAATTCGTTCTGATGTAGAATGTGCATACTTTGTAGATTCCATTTATGAAATAAAACACATTTTCTAAAAACTCGTGTTTTTAAGAAATCATGTAAACCTTCTAGAAGCTGTGATTTTACAAAACGGGGGAAGTAAGCTTTTCTTATTTCCAGACGCATGCGCAAACTATAGAAAGTCGTTATGACATAGAATGTACATACTTTTCAGATTCCATTTATGAAATAAAACACATTTTAAAAAAAATCGTGTTTTTTACGAAATCATGTAAACCTTCTAGAAGCTGTGATTTTAAATAACCGTGGAAGTAAGCTTTTCGTATTTCCGGACGCATGCACAAACTATAGAAATTCGTTATGACATAGAATGTGCATACTTTGTTGATTCTATTTATGAAATAAAACAAATTTTCTAAAAACTTGTGTTTTTTAAGAAATCATGTAAACTTTCTAGAAGCTGTGATTTTAAAAAAAGAGGGAAGTAAGCTTTTCTTATTTCCAAACGCATGCGCAAACTGTAGAAAGTCATGATGAGGTAGAATGTGCATACTTTGTTGATTCCATTTATGAAATAAAACACATTTTCTAAAAACTTGTGTTTTTTAAGAAATCATGTAAACCTTCTAGAAGCTGTGATTTTAAAAAACGGGGAAGTAAGCTTTTTTTATTTCCAGACGCATGCGCAAACTATAGAAAGTCGTTATGAAGTAGAATCTGCATACTTTGTAGATTCCATTTAGGAAATAAAACACATTTTCTAAAAACTCATGTTTTTTACGAAATCATGTAAACCTTCTAAAAGCTGCGATTTTACAAAACGGTGGAAGTAAGCTTTTCTTATTTCCCGACGAATGCGCAAACTATAGAAAGTCGTTATGATGTAGAATGTGTATACTTCGTTGATTCCATTTATGAAATAAAACACATTTTCTAAAAACTCGTGTTTTTTAAGAAATCATGTAAACCTTCTAGAAGCTGTGATTTTAAAAAACGGTGGAAGTAAGCTTTTCTTATTTTCGGACGCATGCGCAGACTATAGAAAGTCGTTATGACGTAGAATGTGCATACTTTGTTGATTCCATTTATGAAATAAAACAGATTTTCTAAAAACTCGTGTTTTTTACAAAATCATGTAAGCCTTCTAGAAGCTGTCATTTTAAAAAACGGTGGAAGTAAGCTTTTGTTATTTCCGGACGAATGCGCAAACTATAGAAAGTCGTTATGATGTAGAATGTGCATACTTTGTTGATTCCATTGAAGAAATAAAACACATTTTCTAAAAATTCGTGTTTTTTACGTAATCATGTAAACCTTCTAGAAGCTGTGATTTTAAAAAACGGTGGAAGTAAGCTTTTCTTATTTCCGGACGAATGCCAAAACTGCAGAAAGTCGTTATGACGTAGAATTTGCATACTTTGTAGATTCGATTTATGAAATAAAACATATTTTCCAAAAACTCGTGTTTTTTAAGAAATCATTTAAACCTTCTAGAAGCCGTGATTTTAAAAAACGAAGGAAGTAAGCTTTTCTTATTTCCAGACGCATGCGCAAACTATAGAAAGTCGTTATGACGTAGAATGTGCATACTTTGTAGATTCCATTTGTGAAATAAAACACATTTTCTAAAAACTCGTGTTTTTTACGAAAATATGTAAACCTTCTAGAAGCTGTGATTTTAAAAAATGGGGGAAGTAAGCTTTTCTTATTTCCAAACGCATGCGCAAACTATAGAAAGTCGTTATGATGTAGAATGTGCATACTTTGTAGATTCCATTTATGGAATAAAACACATTTTCTAAAAACTTGTGTTTTTTACGAAATCATGTAAACCTTCTAGAAGCTGTGATTTTAAAAAATGGGGGAAGTAAGCGTTTCTTATTTCCGGACGCATGCGCAAACTATAGAAAGTCGTTATGACGTAGAATGTGCATACTTTGTAGATTCCATTTATGAAATTCAACGCATTTTCTAAAAACTCGTGTTTTTTACGAAATCAGGTAAACCTTTTAGAAGCTGTGATTTTAAAAAACGGTGGAAGTAAGCTTTTCTTATTTCCGGATGAATGCGCAAACTATAGAAAGTAGTTATGACGTAGAATG
This sequence comes from Larix kaempferi, assembly GCA_027924585.1. Classification (NCBI taxonomy): domain Eukaryota; kingdom Viridiplantae; phylum Streptophyta; class Pinopsida; order Pinales; family Pinaceae; genus Larix; species Larix kaempferi. The sequence goes on along the minus strand of BSBM01000226.1, from coordinate 9,037,372 downwards.
TGCATACTTTGTTGATTCCATTGATGAAATAAAACACATTTTCTAAAAACTTGTGTTTTTTACGAAATGATGTAAACCTTCTAGAAGCTGTGATTTTAAAAAACGGTGGAAGTAAGCTTTTCTTATTTCCGGACGCATGCGCAAACTATAGAAAGTCGTTATGATGTAGAATGTGCATACTTTGTTGATTCCATTTATGAAATAAAACACATTTTCTAAAAACTCGTGTTTTTTAAGAAATCATGTAAACCTTCTAGAAGCTGTGATTTTAAAAAACGGGGGAAGTAAGCTTTTCTTATATCCAAACGCAAGCGCAAACTATAGAAAGTCGTTATGACGTAGAATGTGCATCCTTTGTTGATTCCATTTATGAAATAAAACACATTTTCTAAAAACTCGTGTTTTTTACAAAATCATGTAAACCTTCTAGAAGCTGTGATTTTAAAAAACGGTGGAAGTAAGCTTTTCTTATTTCCGGACGAATGCGCAAACTATAGAAAGTCGTTATGATGTAGAATGTGCATACTTTGTTGATTCCATTGAAGAAATAAAACACATTTTCTAAAAATTCGTGTTTTTTACGAAATCATGTAAACCTTCTAGAAGCTGTGATTTTAAAAAAAGGTGGAAGTAAGCTTTTCTTATTTCCGGACGAATGCCAAAACTGCAGAAAGTCGTTATGACGTAGAATGTGCATACTTTGTTGATTCCATTGATGAAATAAAACACATTTTCTAAAAACTCGTGTTTTTTACGAAATCATGTAAACCTTCTAGAAGCTGTGATTTTAAAAAAGGGTGGAAGTAAGCTTTTCTTATTTCCGGACGAATGGGAAAACTAAAGAAAGTCGTTATGACGTAGAATGTGCATACTTTGTTGATCCCATTTATGAAATAAAACACATTTTCTAAAAACTCGTGTTTTTTAAGAAATCATGTAAACCTTCTAGAAGCTGTGATTTTAAAAAACGGGGGATGTAAGATTTTCTTATTTCCAAACGCATGCGCAAACTATAGAAAGTCGTTATGACATAGAATGTGCATACTTTGTTGATTCCATTTATGAAATAAAACACATTTTCTAAAAACTCGTGTTTTTTACGAAATCATGTAAACCTTCTAAAAGTTGTGATTTTAAAAAACGGTGGAAGTAAGCTTTTCTTATTTCCGGACGAATGCTCAAACTATAGAAGGTCGTTATGACGTAGAATGTGCATACTTTGTTGATTCCATTTATGAAATAAAACACATTTTCTAAAAACTCATGTTTTTTAAGAAATCATGTAAACCTTCTAGAAGCTGTGATTTTAAAAAATGGTGGAAGTAAGCTTTTCTTATTTCCGGACGCATGCGCAAACTATAGAAAGTCGTTATGACGTAGAATGTGCATACTTTGTTGAAGCCATTGATGAAATAAAACACATTTCCTAAAAACTCGTGTTTTTTACGAAATCATGTAAACCTTTTAGAAGGTGTGATTTTAAAAAACGGTGGAAGTAAGCTTTTCTTATTTCCGGACGAATGCGCAAACTATAGAAATTCGTTATGATGTAGAATGTGCATACTTTGTAGATTCCATTTATGAAATAAAACACATTTTCTAAAAACTCGTGTTTTTTAAGAAATCATGTAAACCTTCTAGAAGCTATGATTTTAAAAAACGGGGGAAGTAAGCTTTTCTTATTTCCAAACGCAAGCGCAAACTATAGAAAGTCGTTATGACATAGAATGTGCATACTTTGTTGATTCCATTTATGAAATAAAACACATTTTCTAAAAACTTGTGTTTTTTACGAAATCATGTAAACCTTCTTGAAGCTGTGATTTTAAAAAATGGGGGAAGTAAGCTTTTCTTATTTCCAAATGCATGCGCAAACTATAGAAAGTCGTTATGACGTAGAATGTGCATACTTTGTAGATTCCATTTATGAAATAAAACACTTTTTCTAAAAACTCGTGTTTTTTAAGAAATCATGTAAACCTTCTAGAAGCTGTGATTTTAAAAAACGGGGGAAGTAAGCTTTTCTTAATTTCAAACGCATGCGCAAACTATAGAAAGTCGTTATGACGTAGAATGTGCATACTTTGTTGATTCCATTTATGAAATAAAACACATTTTCTGAAAACTCGCGTTTTTTAAGAAATCATGTAAACCTTCTAGAAGCTGTGATTTTACAAAACGGGGGAAGTAAGCTTTTCTTATTTCCGGACGCATGCGCAAACTATAGAAAGTCGTTATGACATAGAATGTACATACTTTGTAGATTCCATTTATGAAATAAAACACATTTTCAAAAAAATCGGGTTTTTTACGAAATCATGTAAACCTTCTAGAAGCTGTGATTTTAAATAACCGTGGAAGTAAGCTTTTCGTATTTCCGGACGCATGCACAAACTATAGAAAGTCGTTATGACATAGAATGTGCATACTTTGTTGATTCTATTTATGAAATAAAACAAATTTTCTAAAAACTTGTGTTTTTTAGGAAATCATGTAAACTTTCTAGAAGCTGTGATTTTAAAAAAAGAGGGAAGTAAGCTTTTCTTATTTCCAAACGTATGCGCAAACTGTAGAAAGTCATGATGAGGTAGAATGTGCATACTTTGTTGATTCCATTTATGAAATAAAACACATTTTCTAAAAACTTGTGTTTTTTAAGAAATCATGTAAACCTTCTAGAAGCTGTGATTTTAAAAAACGGGGGAAGTAAGCTTTTCTTATTTCCGGACGCATGCGCAAACTATAGAAAGTCGTTATGACGTAGAATGTGCATACTTTGTAGATTCCAATTATGAGATAAAACAAATTTTCTAAAAACTCATGTTTTTTAAGAAATCATGTAAACCTTCTAGAACCTGTGATTTTAAAAAACGGGGGATGTAAGCTTTTCTTATTTCCGGACGCATGCGCAAACTATAGAAAGTCGTTATGACGTAGAATGTGCATACTTTGTAGATTCCATTTATGAAATAAAACACATTTTCTAAAAAGTCGTGTTTTTTAAAAAATCATGTAAACCTTCTAGAAGCTGTGATTTTAAAAAACGGTGGAAGTAAGCTTTTCTTATTTTCAAACGCATGCACAAACTATAGAAAGTCGTTATGACGTAGAATGTGCATACTTGTTTGATTCGATTTATGAAATAAAACACATTTTCTAAAAACTCGTGTTTTTGAAGAAATCATGTAAACCTTCTAGAAGCTGTGATTTTAAAAAACGGGGTAAGTCAGCTTTTCTTATTTCCAAACGCATGTGCAAACTATAGAAAGTCATTATGACGTATAATGTGCATACTTTGTAGATTCCATTTATCAAATAAAACACATTTTCTAAAAACTCGTGTTTTCTAAGAAATCATGTAAACCTTCTAGAAGCTGTGATTTTAAAAAACGGTGGAAGTAAGCTTTTGTTACTTCCGGACGAATGCGCAAACTATAGAAAGTCGTTATGACGTAGAATGTGCATACTTTGTTGATTCCATTTATGAAATAAAACACATTTTCTAAAAACTCGTGTTTTTTAATAAATCATGTAAACCTTCTAGAAACTGTGATTTTAAAAAATGGTGGAAGTAAGTTTTTCTTATTTCCAAACGCATGCGCAAACTATAGAAAGTCATTATGACGTAGAATGTGCATATTTTGTTGATTCCATTTATGAAATAAAACACATTTTCTAAAAACTCGTGTTTTTTACAAAATCATGTAAACCTTCTAGAAGCCGTGATTTTAAAAAACGGTGGAAGTAAGATTTTCTTATTTCCGGACGAATGCGCAAACTATAGAAAGTCGTTATGACGTAGAATGTGCATACTTTGTTGATTCCATTTATGAAATAAAACACATTTTCTAAAAACTCGTGTTTTATACGAAATCATGTAAACCTTCTAGAAGCTGTGATTTTAAAAGACGGTGGAAGTAAGATTTTCTTATCTCCGGGCGAATGCAAACACTGCAGAAAGTCGTTATGATGTAGAATGTGCATAATTTGTTGATTCCATTAATTTAATAAAACACATTTTTTAAAAACTAGTGTTTTTTAAGAAATCATGCAAAACTTCTAGAATCTGTGATTTTAAAAAACGGGGGAGGTAAGCTTTTCTTATTTCCGGACGCATGCGCAAACTATAGAAAGTCGTTATGACGTAGAATGTGCATACTTTGTTGATTCTATTGATGAAATAAAACACATTTTCTAAAAACTCTTGTTTTTTACGAAATCATGTAAACCTTCTAGAAGCTGTGATTTTAAAAGACGGTGGAAGTAAGATTTTCTTATCTCCGGGCGAATGCAAACACTGCAGAAAGTCGTTATGATGTAGAATGTGCATAATTTGTTGATTCCATTAATTTAATAAAACACATTTTTTAAAAACTAGTGTTTTTTAAGAAATCATGCAAAACTTCTAGAATCTGTGATTTTAAAAAACGGGGGAGGTAAGCTTTTCTTATTTCCGGACGCATGCGCAAACTATAGAAAGTCGTTATGACGTAGAATGGGCATACTTTGAAGATTCCATTTATGAAATAAAACACATTTTCTAAAAATTCGTGTTTTTTACGAAAACATGTAAACCTTCTAGAAGCTGTGATTTTAAAAAACCGTGGAAGTAAGCTTTTCTTATTTCCGGACGCATGCGCAAACTATAGAAAGTCGTTATGACGTAGAATGTGCATACTTTGTTGATTCCATTTATGAAATAAAACACATTTTCTAAAAACTCGTGTTTTTTAAGAAATCATGTAAACCTTCTAGAAGCCGTGATTTTAAAAAACGGTGGAAATAAGATTTCTTATTTCCGGACGAATGCGCAAACTATAGAAAGTCGTTATGACGTAGAATGTACATACTTTGTACATTCCATTTATGAAATAAAACACATTTTCTAAAAACTCGTGTTTTTTACGAAATCATGTAAATTTTCTAGAAGCTGTGATTTTAAAAAACGGTGGAAGTAAGCTTTTGTTATTACCGGACGAATGCCAAAACTGCAGAAAGTCGTTATGACGTAGAATGTGCATACTTTGTTGATTCCATTTATGAAATAAAACACATTTTCTAAAAACTCGTGTTTTTTAAGAAGTCATGTAAACCTTCTAGAAGCTGTGATTTTAAAAACCGGGGGAAGTAAGCTTTTCTTATTTCCAAACGCAAGCACAAACTATAGAAAGTCGTTATGACGTAGAATGTGCATACTTTGTTGATTCCATTTATGAAATAAAACACATTTTCTAAAAACTCGTATTTTTTACGAAATCATGTAAACCTTCTAGAAGCTGTCATTTTGAAAAACGGTGGAAGTAAGCTTTTCTTATTTCCGGAAGAATGCGCAAACTATAGAAAGTGATTATGATGTAGAATGTGCATACTTTGTTGATTTCATTCATGAAATAAAACACATTTTCTAAAAACTCGTGTTTTTTACGAAATCATGTAAACCTTCTAGAAGCTGTGATTTTAAAAAACGGTGGAAGTAAGATTTTCTAATTTCCGGACGAATGTGAAAAATGCAGAAAGTCGTTATGATGTAGAATGTGCATACTTTGTTGATTCCATTAATTTAATAAAACACATTTTTTAAAAACTAGTGGTTTTTAAGAAATCATGCAAAACTTCTAGAATCTGTGATTTTAAAAAACGGGGGAGGCAAGCTTTTCTTATTTCCGGACGCATGCGCAAACTATAGAAAGTCGTTATGACGTAGAATTTGCATAATTTGTAGATTCCATTTATGAAATAAAACACATTTTCTAAAAACTCGTGTTTTTTACGAAATCATGTAAACCTTCTAGAAGCTGTGATTTTAAAAAACGGGGGAAGTCAGCTTTTCTTATTTCCAAACACATGTGCAAACTATAGAAAGTCGTTATGACATAGAATGTGCATACTTTGTAGATTCCATTTATCAAATAAAACACATTTTCTAAAAACTCGTGCTTTTAAGAGATCATGTAAACCTTCTAGAGTCTGTGATTTTAAAATACGGTGGAAGTAAGCTTTTCTTATTTCCGGACGAATGCGCAAACTATAGAAATTCGTTATGACGTAGAATGTGCATACTTTGTTGATTCCATTGATGAAATAAAACACATTTTCTAAAAAATCATGTTTTTTACGAAATCATGTAAACCTTCTAGAAGCTGTGATTTTAAAAAAGGGTGGAAGTAAGCTTTTTTTATTTCCGGAAGAATGCGAAAACTGCAGAAAGTTGTTATGACGTAGAATGTGCATACTTTGTTGATTCCATTTATGAAATAAAACACATTTTCTAAAAACTCGTGTTTTTTAAGAAATCATGTAAACCTTCTAGAAGCTATGATTTTAAAAAACGGGGGATGTAAGCTTTTATTATTTCCAAACGCATGCGCAAACTATAGAAAGTCGTTATGACGTAGAATGTGCATACTTTGTTCATTCCATTTATGAAATAAAACACATTTTCTATAAACTCATGTTTTTTAATAAATCATGTAAACCTTCTAGAAGCAGTGATTTTAAAAAACGGTGGAAGTAAGCTTTTCTTATTTCCGGACGAATGTGCAAACTATAGAAAGTCGTTATGACGTAGAATGTGCATACTTTGTAGATTCGATTTATGAAATAAAACACATTTTCCAAAAACTCGTGTTTTTTAAGAAATCATGTAAACCTTCTAGAAGCTGTGATTTTTAAAAACGGTGGAGGTAAGCTTTTCTTATTTCCGCACGCATGCGCAAACTATAGAAAGTCGTTATGACGTAGAATGTGCATACTTTGTTGATTCCATTGATGAAATAAAACACATTTTCTAAAAACTCGTGTTTTTTACGAAATCATGTAAACCTTTTAAAAGGTGTGATTTTAAAAAACGGTGGAAGTAAGCTTTTCTTATTTCCGGACGAATGCGCAAACTATAGAAATTCGTTATGATGTAGAATGTGCATACTTTGTAAATTCCATTTATGAAATAAAACACATTTTCTAAAAACTCGTGTTTTTTAAGAAATCATGTAAACCTTCTAGAAGCAGTGATTTTACAAAACGGGGGAAGTAAGCTTTTCTTATTTCCAGACGTATGCGCAAACTATAGAAAGTCGTTATGACATAGAATGTACATACTTTGTAGATTCCATTTATGAAATAAAACACATTTTCAAAAAAATCGTGTTTTTTACGAAATCATCTAAACCTTCTAGAAGCTGTGATTTTAAATAACCGTGGAAGTAAGCTTTTCGTATTTCCAGACGCATGCGCAAACTATAGAAAGTCGTTATGAAGTAGAATCTGCATACTTTGTTGATTCCATTTATGAAATAAAACACATTTTCTAAAAACTCGTGTTTTTTAAGAAATCATGTAAACCTTCTAGAAGCTATGATTTTAAAAAACGGGGGATGTAAGCTTTTCTTATTTCCAAACGCATGCGCAAACTATAGAAAGTCGTTGTGACGTAGAATGTGCATACTTTGTTTATTCCATTTATGAAATAAAACACATTTTCTATAAACTCATGTTTTTTAATAAATCATGTAAACCTTTTAGAAGCTGTGATTTTAAAAAACGGTGGAAGTAAGCTTTTCTTATTTCCGGACGAATGTGCAAACTATAGAAAGTCGTTATGACGTAGAATGTGCATACTTTGTTGATTCCATTGATGAAATAAAACACATTTTCTAAAAACTCGTGTTTTTTACGAAATCATGTAAACCTTCTAGAAGCTGTGATTTTAGAAAACGGGGGAAGTAAGCTTTTCTTATTTCAAACTCATGCGCAAACTATAGAAAGTTGTTATGATGTAGAATGTGCATACTTTGTTGATTCCATTTATTTAATAAAACACATTTTCTAAAAACTCGTGTTTTTTAAGAAATCATGTAAACCTTCTAGAAGCTGTGATTTTAAAAAACGGTGGAAGTAAGCTTTTCTTATTTCCAGACGCATGCGCAAACTATAGAAAGTCGTTATGACGTAGAATGTGCATACTTTGTTGATTCCATTTATGAAATAAAACACATTTTCTAAAAACTCGTGTTTTTTACGAAATTATGTAAACCTTCTAGAAGCTGTGATTTTAAAAAAAGGTGGAAGTAAGCTTTTCTTATTTCCAGACGCATGCGCAAACTATAGAAAGTCGTTATTCCGTAGAATGTGCATACTTTGTTGATTCCATTTATGAAATAAAACACATTTTCTAAAAGCTCGTGTTTTTTAAGAAATCATGTAAACCTTCTAGAAGCTGTGATTTTAAAACAAGGGGGAAGTAAGCTTTTCTTATTTCCAAACGGAAGCGCAAACTATAGAAAGTCGTTATGACGTAGAATGTGCATACTTTGTTGATAACATTTATGAAATAAAACACATTTTCTAAAAACTCGTGTTTTTTACGAAATCATGTAAACCTTCTTGAAGCTGTGATTTTAAAAAACGGGGGAAGTAAGCTTTTCTTATTTCCAGACGCATGCGCAAACTAAAGAAAGTCGTTATGACGTAGAATGTGCATACTTTGTAGATTCCATTTGTGAAATAAAACACATTTTCTAAAAACTCGTGTTTTTTACGAAATTATGTAAACCTTCTAGAAGCTGTGATTTTAAAAAATGGGGGAAGTAAGCTTTTCTTATTTCCAAACGCATGCGCAAACTATAGAAAGTCGTTATGATGTAGAATGTGCATACTTTGTAGATTCCATTTACGGAATAAAACACATTTTCTAAAAACTTGTGTTTTTTAAGAAATCATGTAAACCTTCTGGAAGCTGTGATTTTAAAAAATGGGGGAAGTAAGCGTTTCTTATTTCCGGACGCATGCGCAAACTATAGAAAGTCGTTATGACGTAGAATGTGCATACTTTGTAGATTCCATTTATGAAATTCAACGCATTTTCTAAAAACTCGTGTTTTTTACGAACTCATGTAAACCTTTTAGAAGCTGTGATTTTAAAAAACGGTGGAAGTAAGCTTTTCTTATTTCTGGATGAATGCGCAAACTATAGAAAGTAGTTATGACGTAGAATGTGCATACTTTGTTGTTTCCATTGATGAAATAAAACACATTTTCTAAAAACTCGTGTTTTTTACGAAATGATGTAAACCTTCTAGAAGCTGTGATTTTAAAAAACGGTGGAAGTAAGCTTTTCTTATTTCCGGACGCATGCGCAAACTATAGAAAGTCGTTATGATGTAGAATGTGCATACTTTGTTGATTCCATTTATGAAATAAAACACATTTTCTAAAAACTCGTGTTTTTTAAGAAATCATGTAAACCTTCTAGAAGCTGTGATTTTAAAAAACGGGGGAAGTAAGCATTTCTTATATCCAAACGCAAGAGCAAACTATAGAAAGTCGTTATGACGTAGAATGTGCATACTTTATTGATTCCATTTATGAAATAAAACAGATTTTCTAAAAACTCGTGTTTTTTACAAAATCATGTAAGCCTTCTAGAAGCTGTGATTTTAAAAAACGGTGGAAGTAAGCTTTTCTTATTTCCGGACGAATGCGCAAACTATAGAAAGTCGTTATGATGTAGAATGTGCATACTTTGTTGATTCCATTGAAGAAATAAAACACATTTTCTAAAAATTCGTGTTTTTTACGAAATCATGTAAACCTTCTAGAAGCTGTGATTTTAAAAAACGGTGGAAGTAAGCTTTTCTTATTTCCGGACGAATGCCAAAACTGCAGAAAGTCGTGATGACGTAGAATTTGCATACTTTGTTGATTCCATTGATGAAATAAAACACATTTTCTAAAAACTCGTGTTTTATACGAAATCATGTAAACCTTCTAGAAGCTGTGATTTTAAAAAAGGGTGGAAGTAAGCTTTTCTTATTTCCGGACGAATGGGAAAACTAAAGAAAGTCGTTATGACGTAGAATGTGCATACCTTGTTGATCCCATTTATGAAATAAAACACATTTTCTAAAAACTCGTGCTTTTTAAGAAATCATGTAAACCTTCTAGAAGCTGTGATTTTAAAAAACGGGGGATGTAAGCTTTTCTTATTTTCAAGCGCATGCGCAAACTATAGAAAGTCGTTATGACGTAGAATGTGCATACTTTGTTGATTCCATTTATGAAATAAAACACATTTTCTAAAAACTCGTGTTTTTTACGAAATCATGTAAACCTTCTAAAAGCTGTGATTTTAAAAAACGGTGGAAGTAAGTTTTTCTTATTTCCGGACGAATGCTCAAACTATAGAAAGTCGTTATGACGTAGAATGTGCATACTTTGTTGATTCCATTTATGAAATAAAACACATTTTCTAAAAACTCGTGTTTTTTAAGAAATCATGTAAACCTTCTAGAAGCTGTGATTTTAAAAAACGGTGGAAGTAAGCTTTTCTTATTTCCGGACGCATGCGCAAACTATAGAAAGTCGTTATGATGTAGAATGTGCATACTTTGTTGATTCCATTGATGAAATAAAACAAATTTTCTAAAAACTCGTATTTTTTACGAAATCATGTAAACCTTCTAGAAGGTGTGATTTTAAAAAACGGTGGAAGTAAGCTTTTCTTATTTCCGGACGAATGCGCAAACTATAGAAATTCGTTATGATGTAGAATGTGCATACTTTGTAGATTCCATTTATGAAATAAAACACATTTTCTAAAAACTCGTGTTTTTTAAGAAATCATGTAAACCTTCTAGAAGCTGTGATTTTACAAAACGGGGGAAGTAAGCTTTTCTTATTTCCGGACGCATGCGCAAACTATAGAAAGTCGTTATGACATAGAATGTACATACTTTGTATATTCCATTTATGAAATAAAACACATTTTCAAAAAAATCGTGTTTTTTACGAAATCATGTAAACCTTCTAGAAGCTGTGATTTTAAATAACCGTGGAAGTAAGCTTTTCTTATTTCCGGACACATGCACAAACTATAGAAAGTCGTTATGACATAGAATGTGCGTACTTTGTTGATTCTATTTATGAAATAAAACACATTTTCTAAAAACTTGTGTTTTTTAAGAAATCATGTAAACTTTCTAGAAGCTGTGATTTTAAAAAAAGAGGGAAGTAAGCTTTTCTTATTTCCAAACGCATGCGCAAACTGTAGAAAGTCATGATGAGGTAGAATGTGCATACTTTGTTGATTCCATTTATGAAATAAAACACATTTTCTAAAAACTTGTGTTTCTTAAGAAATCATGTAAACCTTCTAGAAGCTGTGATTTTAAAAAACGGGGGAAGTAAGCTTGTCTTATTTCCAGACGCATGCGCAAACTATAGAAAGTCGTTATGAAGTAGAATCTGCATACTTTGTAGATTCCATTTATGAAATAAAACACATTTTCTAAAAACTCATGTTTTTTATGAAATCATGTAAACCTTCTAAAAGCTGTGATTTTACAAAACAGTGGATGTAAGCTTTTCTTATTTCCGGACGAATGCGCAAACTATAGAAAGTCGTTATGATGTAGAATGTGCATACTTTGTTGATTCCATTTATGAAATAAAACACATTTTCTAAAAACTCGTGTTTTTTAAGAAATCATGTAAACCTTCTAGAAGCTGTGATTTTAAAAAACGGTGGAAGTAAGCTTTTCTTATTTTCGGACGCATGCGCAAACTATAGAAAGTCGTTATGACGTAGAATGTGCATACTTTGTTAATTCCATTGATGAAATAAAACACATTTTCTAAAAACTCGTGTTTTTTAAGAAATCATGTAAACCTTCTAGAAGCTGTGATTTTAAAAAACAGGGGATGTAAGCTTTTCTTATTTCCAAACTCATGCACAAACTATAGAAAGTCATTATGACGTAGAATGTGCATACTTTGTTGATTCCATTTATGAAATAAAAGACATTTTCTAAAAACTCGTGTTTTTTAAAAAATCATGTAAACCTTCTAGAAGCTGTGATTTTAAAAAACGGGGGAAGTAAGCTTTTCTTATTTCCGGACGCATGCGCAAACTATAGAAAGTCGTTATGACGTAGAATGTGCATACTTTGTAGATTCCAATTATGAGATAAAACACATTTTCTAAAAACTCATGTTTTTTAAGAAATCATGTAAACCTTCTAGAACCTGTGATTTTAAAAAAATGGGGGATGTAAGCTTTTCTTATTTCCGGACGCATGCGCAAACTATAGAAAATCGTTATGACGTAGAATGTGCATACTTTGTAGATTCCATTTATGAAATAAAACACATTTTCTAAAAACTCGTGTTTTTTAAGAAATTATGTAAACCTTCTAGAAGCCGTGATTTTAAAAAATGATGGAAGTAAGCTTTTCTTATTTTCAAACGCATGCACAAACTATAGAAAGTCGTTATGACGTAGAATGTGCATACTTTGTTGATTCGATTTATGAAATAAAACACATTTTCTAAAAACTCGTGTTTTTGAAGAAATCATGTAAACCTTCTAGAAGCTGTGATTTTAAAAAACGGGGGAAGTCAGCTTTTCTTATTTCCAAACGCATGTGCAAACTATAGAAAGTCATTATGACGTATAATGTGCATACTTTGTAGATTCCATTTATCAAATAAAACACATTTTCTAAAAACTCGTGTTTTCTAAGAAATCATGTAAACCTTCTAGAAGCTGTGATTTTAAAAAACGGTGGAAGTAAGCTTTTCTTATTTCCGGACGAATGCGCAAACTATAGAAAGTCGTTATGACGTAGAATGTGCATACTTTGTAGATTCCATTTATGAAATAAAACACATTTTCTAAAAACTCGTGGTTTTTACGAAATCATGTAAACCTTCTAGAAGCTGTGATTTTAAAAAACAGTGGAAGTAAGCTTTTCTTATTTCCAGACGCATGCGCAAACTATAGAAAGTCGTTATGACGTAGAATGTGCATACTTTGTTGATTCCATTTATGAAATAAAACACATTTTCTAAAAACTCGTGTTTTATACGAAATTATGTAAACCTTCAAGAAGCTGTGATTTAAAAAAAAGGTGGAAGTAAGCGTTTCTTATTTCTACACGCATGCGCAAACTATAGAAAGTCGTTATGACGTAGAATGTGCATACTTTGTTGATTCCATTTATGAAATAAAACACATTTTCTAAAAACTCGTGTTTTTTAAGAAATCATGTAAACCTTCTAGAAGCTATGATTTTAAAAAACGGGGGAAGTAAGCTTTTCTTATTTCCAAACGCAAGCGCAAACTATAGAAAGTCGTTATGACATAGAATGTGCATACTTTGTTGATTCCATTTATGAAATAAAACACATTTTCTAAAAACTTGTGTTTTTTACGAAATCATGTAAACCTTCTTGAAGCTGTGATTTTAAAAAATGGGGGAAGTAAGCTTTTCTTATTTCCAAACGCATGCGCAAACTATAGAAAGTCGTTATGACGTAGAATGTGCATACTTTGTAGATTCCATTTGTGAAATAAAACACTTTTTCTAAAAACTCGTGTTTTTTAAGAAATCATGTAAACCTTCTAGAAGCTGTGATTTTAAAAAACGGGGGAAGTAAGCTTTTCTTAATTTCAAACGCATGCGCAAACTATAGAAAGTCGTTATGACGTAGAATGTGCATACTTTGTTGATTCCATTTATGAAATAAAACACATTTTCTGAAAACTCGCGTTTTTTAAGAAATCATGTAAACCTTCTAGAAGCTGTGATTTTAAAAAACGGGGGAAGTAAGCTTTTCTTATTTCCAAACGCATGTGCAAACTATAGAAAGTCGTTATGACGTAGAATGTGCATACTTTGTAGATTCCATTTATCAAATAAAACACATTTTCTAAAAACTCGTGTTTTTTATGAAATCATGTAAACCTTCTAGAAGCTTTGATTTTACAAAACGGTGGAAGTAAGCTTTTCTTATTTCTGGACGAATGCGCAAACTATAGAAAGTCGTTATGACGTAGAATGTGCATACTTTGTAGATTCGATTTATGAAATAAAACACATTTTCCAAAAACTCGTGTTTTTTAAGAAATCATGTAAACCTTCTAGAAGCTGTGATTTTAAAAAATGGGGGAAGTAAGCTTTTCTTATTTCCAAACGCAAGCGCAAACTATAGAAAGTCGTTATGACGTAGAATGTGCATACTTTGTTGATTCCATTTATGAAATAAAACACATTTTCTAAAAACTCGTGTTTTATACGAAATTATGTAAACCTTCAAGAAGCTGTGATTTAAAAAAAAGGTGGAAGTAAGCGTTTCTTATTTCTACACGCATGCGCAAACTATAGAAAGTCGTTATGACGTAGAATGTGCATACTTTGTTGATTCCATTTATGAAATAAAACACATTTTCTAAAAACTTGTGTTTTTTAAGAAATCATGTAAACCTTCTAGAAGCTATGATTTTAAAAAACGGGGGAAGTAAGCTTTTCTTATTTCCAAACGCAAGCGCAAACTATAGAAAGTCGTTATGACATAGAATGTGCATACTTTGTTGATTCCATTTATGAAATAAAACACATTTTCTAAAAACTTGTTTTTTTTACGAAATCATGTAAACCTTCTTGAAGCTGTGATTTTAAAAAATGGGGGAAGTAAGCTTTTCTTATTTCCAAACGCATGCGCAAACTATAGAAAGTCGTTATGACGTAGAATGTGCATACTTTGTAGATTCCATTTATGAAATAAAACACTTTTTCTAAAAACTCGTGTTTTTTAAGAAATCATGTAAACCTTCTAGAAGCTGTGATTTTAAAAAACGGGGGAAGTAAGCTTTTCTTAATTTCAAACGCATGCGCAAACTATAGAAAGTCGTTATCACGTAGAATGTTCATACTTTGTTGATTCCATTTATGAAATAAAACACATTTTCTAAAAACTCGTGTTTTATACGAAATTATGTAAACCTTCAAGAAGCTGTGATTTAAAAAAAAGGTGGAAGTAAGCGTTTCTTATTTCTACACGCATGCGCAAACTATAGAAAGTCGTTATGACGTAGAATGTGCATACTTTGTTGATTCCATTTATGAAATAAAACACATTTTCTAAAAACTCGTGTTTTTTAAGAAATCATGTAAACCTTCTAGAAGCTATGATTTTAAAAAACGGGGGAAGTAAGCTTTTCTTATTTCCAAACGCAAGCGCAAACTATAGAAAGTCGTTATGACATAGAATGTGCATACTTTGTTGATTCCATTTATGAAATAAAACACATTTTCTAAAAACTTGTGTTTTTTACGAAATCATGTAAACCTTCTTGAAGCTGTGATTTTAAAAAATGGGGGAAGTAAGCTTTTCTTATTTCCAAACGCATGCGCAAACTATAGAAAGTCGTTATGACGTAGAATGTGCATACTTTGTAGATTCCATTTATGAAATAAAACACTTTTTCTAAAAACTCGTGTTTTTTAAGAAATCATGTAAACCTTCTAGAAGCTGTGATTTTAAAAAACGGGGGAAGTAAGCTTTTCTTAATTTCAAACGCATGCGCAAACTATAGAAAGTCGTTATGACGTAGAATGTGCATACTTTGTTGATTCCATTTATGAAATAAAACACATTTTCTGAAAACTCGCGTTTTTTAAGAAATCATGTAAACCTTCTAGAAGCTGTGATTTTAAAAAACGGGGGAAGTAAGCTTTTCTTATTTCCAAACGCATGTGCAAACTATAGAAAGTCGTTATGACGTAGAATGTGCATACTTTGTAGATTCCATTTATCAAATAAAACACATTTTCTAAAAACTCGTGTTTTTTATGAAATCATGTAAACCTTCTAGAAGCTTTGATTTTACAAAACGGTGGAAGTAAGCTTTTCTTATTTCTGGACGAATGCGCAAACTATAGAAAGTCGTTATGACGTAGAATGTGCATACTTTGTAGATTCGATTTATGAAATAAAACACATTTTCCAAAAACTCGTGTTTTTTAAGAAATCATGTAAACCTTCTAGAAGCTGTGATTTTAAAAAATGGGGGAAGTAAGCTTTTCTTATTTCCAAACGCAAGCGCAAACTATAGAAAGTCGTTATGACGTAGAATGTGCATACTTTGTTGATTCCATTTATGAAATAAAACACATTTTCTAAAAACTCGTGTTTTATACGAAATTATGTAAACCTTCAAGAAGCTGTGATTTAAAAAAAAGGTGGAAGTAAGCGTTTCTTATTTCTACACGCATGCGCAAACTATAGAAAGTCGTTATGACGTAGAATGTGCATACTTTGTTGATTCCATTTATGAAATAAAACACATTTTCTAAAAACTTGTGTTTTTTAAGAAATCATGTAAACCTTCTAGAAGCTATGATTTTAAAAAACGGGGGAAGTAAGCTTTTCTTATTTCCAAACGCAAGCGCAAACTATAGAAAGTCGTTATGACATAGAATGTGCATACTTTGTTGATTCCATTTATGAAATAAAACACATTTTCTAAAAACTTGTTTTTTTTACGAAATCATGTAAACCTTCTTGAAGCTGTGATTTTAAAAAATGGGGGAAGTAAGCTTTTCTTATTTCCAAACGCATGCGCAAACTATAGAAAGTCGTTATGACGTAGAATGTGCATACTTTGTAGATTCCATTTATGAAATAAAACACTTTTTCTAAAAACTCGTGTTTTTTAAGAAATCATGTAAACCTTCTAGAAGCTGTGATTTTAAAAAACGGGGGAAGTAAGCTTTTCTTAATTTCAAACGCATGCGCAAACTATAGAAAGTCGTTATCACGTAGAATGTTCATACTTTGTTGATTCCATTTATGAAATAAAACACATTTTCTAAAAACTCGTGTTTTTTAAGAAATCATGTAAACCTTCTAGAAGCTATGATTTTAAAAAACGGGGGAAGTAAGCTTTTCTTATTTCCAAACGCAAGCGCAAACTATAGAAAGTCGTTATGACATAGAATGTGCATACTTTGTTGATTCCATTTATGAAATAAAACACATTTTCTAAAAACTTGTGTTTTTTACGAAATCATGTAAACCTTCTTGAAGCTGTGATTTTAAAAAATGGGGGAAGTAAGCTTTTCTTATTTCCAAACGCATGCGCAAACTATAGAAAGTCGTTATGACGTAGAATGTGCATACTTTGTAGATTCCATTTATGAAATAAAACACTTTTTCTAAAAACTCGTGTTTTTTAAGAAATCATGTAAACCTTCTAGAAGCTGTGATTTTAAAAAACGGGGGAAGTAAGCTTTTCTTAATTTCAAACGCATGCGCAAACTATAGAAAGTCGTTATGACGTAGAATGTGCATACTTTGTTGATTCCATTTATGAAATAAAACACATTTTCTGAAAACTCGCGTTTTTTAAGAAATCATGTAAACCTTCTAGAAGCTGTGATTTTAAAAAACGGGGGAAGTAAGCTTTTCTTATTTCCAAACGCATGTGCAAACTATAGAAAGTCGTTATGACGTAGAATGTGCATACTTTGTAGATTCCATTTATCAAATAAAACACATTTTCTAAAAACTCGTGTTTTTTATGAAATCATGTAAACCTTCTAGAAGCTTTGATTTTACAAAACGGTGGAAGTAAGCTTTTCTTATTTCTGGACGAATGCGCAAACTATAGAAAGTCGTTATGACGTAGAATGTGCATACTTTGTAGATTCGATTTATGAAATAAAACACATTTTCCAAAAACTCGTGTTTTTTAAGAAATCATGTAAACCTTCTAGAAGCTGTGATTTTAAAAAATGGGGGAAGTAAGCTTTTCTTATTTCCAAACGCAAGCGCAAACTATAGAAAGTCGTTATGACGTAGAATGTGCATACTTTGTTGATTCCATTTATGAAATAAAACACATTTTCTAAAAACTCGTGTTTTATACGAAATTATGTAAACCTTCAAGAAGCTGTGATTTAAAAAAAAGGTGGAAGTAAGCGTTTCTTATTTCTACACGCATGCGCAAACTATAGAAAGTCGTTATGACGTAGAATGTGCATACTTTGTTGATTCCATTTATGAAATAAAACACATTTTCTAAAAACTTGTGTTTTTTAAGAAATCATGTAAACCTTCTAGAAGCTATGATTTTAAAAAACGGGGGAAGTAAGCTTT
This sequence comes from Larix kaempferi, assembly GCA_027924585.1. Classification (NCBI taxonomy): domain Eukaryota; kingdom Viridiplantae; phylum Streptophyta; class Pinopsida; order Pinales; family Pinaceae; genus Larix; species Larix kaempferi. The sequence continues at coordinate 9,019,435 of BSBM01000226.1, read as the reverse complement.
TCTTATTTCCAAACGCAAGCGCAAACTATAGAAAGTCGTTATGACATAGAATGTGCATACTTTGTTGATTCCATTTATGAAATAAAACACATTTTCTAAAAACTTGTTTTTTTTACGAAATCATGTAAACCTTCTTGAAGCTGTGATTTTAAAAAATGGGGGAAGTAAGCTTTTCTTATTTCCAAACGCATGCGCAAACTATAGAAAGTCGTTATGACGTAGAATGTGCATACTTTGTAGATTCCATTTATGAAATAAAACACTTTTTCTAAAAACTCGTGTTTTTTAAGAAATCATGTAAACCTTCTAGAAGCTGTGATTTTAAAAAACGGGGGAAGTAAGCTTTTCTTAATTTCAAACGCATGCGCAAACTATAGAAAGTCGTTATCACGTAGAATGTTCATACTTTGTTGATTCCATTTATGAAATAAAACACATTTTCTGAAAACTCGCGTTTTTTAAGAAATCAGGTAAACCTTCTAGAAGCTGTGATTTTAAAAAACGGGGGAAGTAAGCTTTTCTTATTTCCAAACGCATGTGCAAACTATAGAAAGTCGTTATGACGTAGAATGTGCATACTTTGTAGATTCCATTTATCAAATAAAACACATTTTCTAAAAACTCGTGTTTTTTATGAAATCATGTAAACCTTCTAGAAGCTTTGATTTTACAAAACGGTGGAAGTAAGCTTTTCTTATTTCTGGACGAATGCGCAAACTATAGAAAGTCGTTATGACGTAGAATGTGCATACTTTGTAGATTCGATTTATGAAATAAAACACATTTTCCAAAAACTCGTGTTTTTTAAGAAATCATGTAAACCTTCTAGAAGCTGTGATTTTAAAAAATGGGGGAAGTAAGCTTTTCTTATTTCCAAACGCAAGCGCAAACTATAGAAAGTCGTTATGACATAGAATGTGCATACTTTGTTGATTCCATTTATGAAATAAAACACATTTTCTAAAAACTCGTTTTTTTTAATAAATCATGTAAACCTTCTAGAAGCTGTGATTTTAAAAAATGGTGGAATTAAGTTTTTCTTATTTCCAAACGCATGCGCAAACTATAGAAATTCGTTATGACGTAGAATGTGCATACTTTGTTGATTCCATTTATTTAATAAAACACATTTTCTAAAAACTCGTGTTTTTTAAGAAATCATGTAAACCTTCTAGAAGCTGTGATTTTAGAAAACGGGGGAAGTAAGCTTTTCTTATTTCCAAACTCATGCGCAAACTATAGAAAGTTGTTATGACGTAGAATGTGCATACTTTGTTGATTCCATTTATTTAATAAAACACATTTTCTAAAAACTCGTGTTGTTTAAGAAATCATGTAAACCTTCTAGAAGCTGTGATTTTAAAAAACGGTGGAAGTAAGCTTCTCTTATTTCCAGACGCATGCGCAAACGATAGAAAGTCGTTATGACATAGAATGTGCATACTTTCTTGATTCCATTTATTAAATAAAACACATTTTCTAAAATCTCGTGTTTTTTAAAAAATTATGTAAACCTTCTAGAAGCTGTGATTTTAAAAAAAGGTGGAAGTAAGCTTTTCTTATTTCCAGACACATGCGCAAACTATAGAAAGTCGTTATGATGTAGAATGTGTATACTTTGTTGATTCCATTTATTTAATAAAACACATTATCTAAAAACTCGTGTTTTTTAAGAAATCATGTAAACCTCCTAGAAGCTGTGATTTTAAAAAACGGGGGAAGTAAGCTTTTCTTATTTCCAAACGCAAGCGCAAACTATAGAAAGTCGTTATGACGTAGAATGTGCATATTTTGTTGATTCCATTTATGAAATAAAACACATTTTCTAAAAACTCGTGTTTTTTACGAAATCATGTAAACCTTCTAGAAGCTGTGATTTTTAAAAACGGTGGAAGTAAGCTTTTCTTATTTCCGGACGAATGCGCAAACTATAGAAAGTCGTTATGACGTAGAATGTGCATACTTTGTTGATTCCATTGACGAAATAAAACACATTTTCTAAAAACTCGTGTTTTTTACGAAATCATGTAAACCTTCTAGAAGCTGTGATTTTAAAAAACGGTGGAAGTAAGATTTTCTTATCTCCGGGCGAATGCAAAAACTGCAGAAAGTCGTTATGATGTAGAATGTGCATACTTTGTTGATTCCATTAATTTAATAAAACACATTTTTTAAAAACTAGTGTTTTTTAAGAAATCATGCAAAACTTCTAGAATCTGTGATTTTAAAAAACGGGGGAGGTAAGCTTTTCTTATTTCCGGACGCATGCGCAAACTATAGAAAGTCATTATGACGTAGAATGTGCATACTTTGTAGATTCCATTGATGAAATAAAACACATTTTCTAAAAACTCGTGTTTTTTACGAAATCATGTAAACCTTCTAGAAGCTGTGATTTTAAAAAATGGTGGAAGTAAGCTTTTCTTATTTCCGGATGCATGCGCAAACTATAGAAAGTCGTTATGACATAGAATGTGCATACTTTGTAGATTCCATTTATGAAATAAAACAGATTTTCTAAAAACTCGTGTTTTTTACGAAATCATGTAAACCTTTTAGAAGCTGTGATTTTAAAAAACCGTGGAAGTAAGCTTTTCTTATTTCCGGACGCATGCGCAAACTATAGAAAGTCGTTATGACGTAGAATGTGCATACTTTGTTGATTCCATTTATGAAATAAAACACATTTTCTAAAAACTCGTGTTTTTTAAGAAATCATCTAAACCTTCTAGAAGCTGTGATTTTAAAAAACGGGGGAAGTAAGCTTTTCTTATTTCCAAACGCAAGCGCAAACTATAGAAAGTTGTTATGACGTAGAATGTGCATACTTTGTTGATACCATTTATGAAATAAAACACATTTTCTAAAAACTCGTGTTTTTTACAAAATCATGTAAACCTTCTAGAAGCCGTGATTTTAAAAAACGGTGGAAATAAGCTTTTCTTATTTCCGGACGAATGCGCAAACTATAGAAAGTCGTTATGACATAGAATGTGCATACTTTGTTGATTCCATTGATTAAATAAAACACATTTTCTAAGAACTCGTGTTTTTTACGAAATCATGTAAATTTTCTAGAAGCTGTGATTTTAAAAAATGGTGGAAGTAAGATTTTCTTATTTCCGGACGAATGCCAAAACTGCAGAAAGTCGTTATGACATAGAATGTGCATACTTTGTTGATTCCATTTATGAAATAAAACACATTTTCTAAAAACTCGTGTTTTTTAAGAAGTCATGTAAACCTTCTAGAAGCTGTGATTTTAAAAAACGGGGGAAGTAAGCTTTTCTTATTTCCAAACGCAAGCGCAAACTATAGAAAGTCGTTATGACGTAGAATGTGCATACTTTGTTGATTCCATTTATGAAATAAAACACATTTTCTAAAAACTCGTGTTTTTTACGAAATTATGTAAACCTTCTAGAAGCTGTGATTTTGAAAAACGGTGGAAGTAAGCTTTTCTTATTTCCGGACGAATGCGCAAACTATAGAAAGTCATTATGATGTAGAATGTGCATCCTTTGTTGATTTCATTGATGAAATAAAACACATTTTCTAAAAACTTGTGTTTTTTACGAAATCATGTAAACCTTCTAGAAGCTGTGATTTTAAAAAACGGTGGAAGTAAGATTTTCTTATTTCCGGACGAATGCGAAAACTGCAGGAAGTCGTTATGATGTAGAATGTGCATACTTTGTTGATTCCATTAATTTAATAAAACACATTTTTTAAAAACTAGTGTTTTTTAAGAAATCATGCAAAACTTCTAGAATCTGTGATTTTAAAAAACGGGGGAGGTAAGCTTTTCTTATTTCCGAACGCATGCGCAAACTATAGAAAGTTGTTATGACGTAGAATGTGCATACTTTGTAGATTCCATTTATGAAATAAAACACATTTTCTAAAAACTCGTGTTTTTTACGAAATCATGTAAACCTTCTAGAAGCTGTGATTTTAAAAAATGGTGGAAGTAAGCTTTTCTTATTTCCAGACGCATGCGCAAACTGTAGAAAGTCGTTATGACATAGAATGTGCATACTTTGTAGATTCCATTTATGAAATAAAATAGATTTTCTAAAAACTCGTGTTTTTTACGAAATCATGTAAACCTTCTAGAAGCTGTGATTTTAAAAAACCGTGGAAGTAAGCTTTTCTTATTTCCAGACGCATGCGCAAACTATAGAAAGTCGTTATGACGTAGAATGTGCATACTTTGTTGATTCCATTTATGAAATAAAACACATTTTCTAAAAACTCGTGTTTTTTACGAAATTATGTAAACCTTCTAGAAGCTGTGATTTTAAAAAAAGGTGGAAGTAAGCTTTTCTTATTTCCAGACGCATGCGCAAACTATAGAAAGTCGTTATTCCGTAGAATGTGCATACTTTGTTGATTCCATTTATGAGATAAAACACATTTTCTAAAAACTCGTGTTTTTTAAGAAATCATGTAAACCTTCTAGAAGCTGTGATTTTAAAACAAGGGGGAAGTAAGCTTTTCTTATTTCCAAACGCAAGCGCAAACTATAGAATGTCGTTATGACGTAGAATGTGCATACTTTGTTGATAACATTTATGAAATAAAACACATTTTCTAAAAACTCGTGTTTTTTACGAAATCATGTAAACCTTCTTGAAGCTGTGATTTTAAAAAACGGGGGAAGTAAGCTTTTCTTATTTCCAGACGCATGCGCAAACTAAAGAAAGTCGTTATGACGTAGAATGTGCATACTTTGTAGATTCCATTTGTGAAATAAAACACATTTTCTAAAAACTCGTGTTTTTTACGAAATTATGTAAACCTTCTAGAAGCTGTGATTTTAAAAAACGGGTGAAGTCAGCTTTTCTTATTTCCAAACGCATGTGCAAACTATAGAAAGTCGTTATGACATAGAATGTGCATACTTTGTAGATTCCATTTATCAAATAAAACACATTTTCTAAAAACTCGTGTTTTTAAGAAATCATGTAAACCTTCTAGAAGCTGTGATTTTAAAAAACGGTGGAAGTAAGCTTTTCTTATTTCCGGACGCATGCGCAAACTATAGAAATTCGTTATGACGTAGAATGTGCATACTTTGTTGATTCCATTGATGAAATAAAACACATTTTCTAAAAAATCATGTTATTTACAAAATCATGTAAACCTTCTAGAAGCTGTGATTTTAAAAGAGGGTGGAAGTAAGCTTTTCTTATTTCCGGACGAATGCGAAAACTGCAGAAAGTCGTTATGACGTAGAATGTGCATACTTTGTTGATTCCATTTATGAAATAAAACACATTTTCTAAAAACTCGTGTTTTTTAAGAAGTCATGTAAACCTTCTAGAAGCTATGATTTTAAAAAACGGGGGATGTAAGCTTTTCTTATTTCCAAACGCATGCGAAAACTATAGAAAGTCGTTATGACGTAGAATGTGCATACTTTGTTGATTCCATTTATGAAATAAAACACATTTTCTATAAACTCATGTTTTTTAATAAATCATGTAAACCTTCTAGAAGCTGTGATTTTAAAAAACGGTGGAAGTAAGCTTTTCTTACTTCCGGACGAATGTGCAAACTATAGAAAGTCGTTATGACGTAGAATGTGCATACTTTGTAGATTCGATTTATGAAATAAAACTCATTTTCCAAAAACTTGTGTTTTTTAAGAAATCATGTAAACCTTCTAGAAGCTGTGATTTTAAAAAACGGTGGAAGTAAGCTTTTCTTATTTCCAAACGCATGCGAAAACTATAGAAATTCGTTATGACGTAGAATGTGCATACTTTGTTGATTCCATTTATGAAATAAAACACATTTTCTAAAAACTCGTGTTTTTTAATAAATCATGTAAACCTTCTAGAAGCTGTGATTCTAAAAAACGGTGGAAGTAAGCTTTTCTTATTTCCAAACGCATGCGCAAACTATAGAAAGTCGTTATGACGTAGAATGTGCATACTTTGTTGATTCCATTGATGAAATAAAACACATTTTCTAAAAACTCGTGTTTTTTACGAAATCATGTAAACCTTCTAGAAGCTGTGATTTTAGAAAACGGGGGAAGTAAGCTTTTCTTATTTCAAACTCATGCGCAAACTATAGAAAGTTGTTGTGATGTAGAATGTGCATACTTTGTAGATTCCATTTATGAAATAAAACACATTTTCTAAAAACTCGTGTTTTTTAAGAAATTATGTAAACCTTCTAGAAGCTGTGATTTTAAAAAACGGTGGAAGTAAGCTTTTCTTATTTTCAAACGCATGCACAAACTATAGAAAGTCGTTATGACGTAGAATGTGCATACTTTGTTGATTCGATTTATGAAATAAAACACATTTTCTAAAAACTCGTGTTTTTGAAGAAATCATGTAAACCTTCTAGAAGCTGTGATTTTAAAAAACGGGGGAAGTCAGCTTTTCTTATTTTCAAACGCATGTGCAAACTATAGAAAGTCATTATGACGTATAATGTGCATACTTTGTAGATTCCATTTATCAAATAAAACACATTTTCTAAAAACTCGTGTTTTCTAAGAAATCATGTAAACCTTCTAGAAGCTGTGATTTTAAAAAACGGTGGAAGTAAGCTTTTCTTATTTCCGGACGAATGCGCAAACTATAGAAAGTCGTTATGACGTAGAATGTGCATACTTTGTAGATTCCATTTATGAAATAAAACACATTTTCTAAAAACTCGTGGTTTTTACGAAATCATGTAAACCTTCTAGAAGCTGTGATTTTAAAAAACGGTGGAAGTAAGCTTTTCTTATTTCCAGACGCATGCGCAAACTATAGAAAGTCGTTATGACGTAGAATGTGCATACTTTGTTGATTCCATTTATGAAATAAAACACATTTTCTAAAAACTCGTGTTTTATACGAAATCATGTAAACCTTCTAGAAGCTGTGATTCTAAAAAACGGTGGAAGTAAGCTTTTCTTATTTCCAAACGCATGCGCAAACTATAGAAAGTCGTTATGACGTAGAATGGGCATACTTTGTTGATTCCATTGATGAAATAAAACACATTTTCTAAAAACTCGTGTTTTTTACGAAATCATGTAAACCTTCTAGAAGCTGTGATTTTAGAAAACGGGGGAAGTAAGCTTTTCTTATTTCAAACTCATGCGCAAACTATAGAAAGTTGTTGTGATGTAGAATGTGCATACTTTGTAGATTCCATTTATGAAATAAAACACATTTTCTAAAAACTCGTGTTTTTTAAGAAATTATGTAAACCTTCTAGAAGCTGTGATTTTAAAAAACGGTGGAAGTAAGCTTTTCTTATTTTCAAACGCATGCACAAACTATAGAAAGTCGTTATGACGTAGAATGTGCATACTTTGTTGATTCGATTTATGAAATAAAACACATTTTCTAAAAACTCGTGTTTTTGAAGAAATCATGTAAACCTTCTAGAAGCTGTGATTTTAAAAAACGGGGGAAGTCAGCTTTTCTTATTTTCAAACGCATGTGCAAACTATAGAAAGTCATTATGACGTATAATGTGCATACTTTGTAGATTCCATTTATCAAATAAAACACATTTTCTAAAAACTCGTGTTTTCTAAGAAATCATGTAAACCTTCTAGAAGCTGTGATTTTAAAAAACGGTGGAAGTAAGCTTTTCTTATTTCCGGACGAATGCGCAAACTATAGAAAGTCGTTATGACGTAGAATGTGCATACTTTGTAGATTCCATTTATGAAATAAAACACATTTTCTAAAAACTCGTGGTTTTTACGAAATCATGTAAACCTTCTAGAAGCTGTGATTTTAAAAAACGGTGGAAGTAAGCTTTTCTTATTTCCAGACGCATGCGCAAACTATAGAAAGTCGTTATGACGTAGAATGTGCATACTTTGTTGATTCCATTTATGAAATAAAACACATTTTCTAAAAACTCGTGTTTTATACGAAATTATGTAAACCTTCAAGAAGCTGTGATTTAAAAAAAAGGTGGAAGTAAGCGTTTCTTATTTCTACACGCATGCGCAAACTATAGAAAGTCGTTATGACGTAGAATGTGCATACTTTGTTGATTCCATTTATGAAATAAAACACATTTTCTAAAAACTCGTGTTTTTTAAGAAATCATGTAAACCTTCTAGAAGCTATGATTTTAAAAAACGGGGGAAGTAAGCTTTTCTTATTTCCAAACGCAAGCGCAAACTATAGAAAGTCGTTATGACATAGAATGTGCATACTTTGTTGATTCCATTTATGAAATAAAACACATTTTCTAAAAACTTGTGTTTTTTACGAAATCATGTAAACCTTCTTGAAGCTGTGATTTTAAAAAATGGGGGAAGTAAGCTTTTCTTATTTCCAAATGCATGCGCAAACTATAGAAAGTCGTTATGACGTAGAATGTGCATTCTTTGTAGATTCCATTTATGAAATAAAACACTTTTTCTAAAAACTCGTGTTTTTTAAGAAATCATGTAAACCTTCTAGAAGCTGTGATTTTAAAAAACGGGGGAAGTAAGCTTTTCTTAATTTCAAACGCATGCGCAAACTATAGAAAGTCGTTATGACGTAGAATGTGCATACTTTGTTGATTCCATTTATGAAATAAAACACATTTTCTGAAAACTCGCGTTTTTTAAGAAATCATGTAAACCTTCTAGAAGCTGTGATTTTAAAAAACGGGGGAAGTAAGCTTTTCTTATTTCCAAACGCATGTGCAAACTATAGAAAGTCGTTATGACGTAGAATGTGCATACTTTGTAGATTCCATTTATCAAATAAAACACATTTTCTAAAAACTCGTGTTTTTTATGAAATCATGTAAACCTTCTAGAAGCTTTGATTTTACAAAACGGTGGAAGTAAGCTTTTCTTATTTCTGGACGAATGCGCAAACTATAGAAAGTCGTTATGACGTAGAATGTGCATACTTTGTAGATTCGATTTATGAAATAAAACACATTTTCCAAAAACTCGTGTTTTTTAAGAAATCATGTAAACCTTCTAGAAGCTGTGATTTTAAAAAATGGGGGAAGTAAGCTTTTCTTATTTCCAAACGCAAGCGCAAACTATAGAAACTCGTTATGACGTAGAATGTGCATACTTTGTTGATTCCATTTATGAAATAAAACACATTTTCTAAAAACTCGTGTTTTATACGAAATTATGTAAACCTTCCAGAAGCTGTGACTTAAAAAAAAGGTGGAAGTAAGCGTTTCTTATTTCTACACGCATGCGCAAACTATAGAAAGTCGTTATGACGTAGAATGTGCATACTTTGTTGATTCCATTTATGAAATAAAACACATTTTCTAAAAACTCGTGTTTTTTAAGAAATCATGTAAACCTTCTAGAAGCTATGATTTTAAAAAACGGGGGAAGTAAGCTTTTCTTATTTCCAAACGCAAGCGCAAACTATAGAAAGTCGTTATGACATAGAATGTGCATACTTTGTTGATTCCATTTATGAAATAAAACACATTTTCTAAAAACTTGTTTTTTTTACGAAATCATGTAAACCTTCTTGAAGCTGTGATTTTAAAAAATGGGGGAAGTAAGCTTTTCTTATTTCCAAACGCATGCGCAAACTATAGAAAGTCGTTATGACGTAGAATGTGCATACTTTGTAGATTCCATTTATTAAATAAAACACTTTTTCTAAAAACTCGTGTTTTTTAAGAAATCATGTAAACCTTCTAGAAGCTGTGATTTTAAAAAACGGGGGAAGTAAGCTTTTCTTAATTTCAAACGCATGCGGAAACTATAGAAAGTCGTTATGACGTAGAATGTGCATACTTTGTTGATTCCATTTATGAAATAAAACACATTTTCTGAAAACTCGCGTTTTTTAAGAAATCATGTAAACCTTCTAGAAGCTGTGATTTTAAAAAACGGGGGAAGTAAGCTTTTCTTATTTCCAAACGCATGTGCAAACTATAGAAAGTCGTTATGACGTAGAATGTGCATACTTTGTAGATTCCATTTATCAAATAAAACACATTTTCTAAAAACTCGTGTTTTTTATGAAATCATGTAAACCTTCTAGAAGCTTTGATTTTACAAAACGGTGGAAGTAAGCTTTTCTTATTTCTGGACGAATGCGCAAACTATAGAAAGTCGTTATGACGTAGAATGTGCATACTTTGTAGATTCGATTTATGAAATAAAACACATTTTCCAAAAACTCGTGTTTTTTAAGAAATCATGTAAACCTTCTAGAAGCTGTGATTTTAAAAAATGGGGGAAGTAAGCTTTTCTTATTTCCAAACGCAAGCGCAAACTATAGAAAGTCGTTATGACGTAGAATGTGCATACTTTGTTGATTCCATTTATGAAATAAAACACATTTTCTAAAAACTCGTTTTTTTTAATAAATCATGTAAACCTTCTAGAAGCTGTGATTTTAAAAAATGGTGGAATTAAGTTTTTCTTATTTCCAAACGCATGCGCAAACTATAGAAATTCGTTATGACGTAGAATGTGCATACTTTGTTGATTCCATTTATTTAATAAAACACATTTTCTAAAAACTCGTGTTTTTTAAGAAATCATGTAAACCTTCTAGAAGCTGTGATTTTAGAAAACGGGGGAAGTAAGCTTTTCTTATTTCCAAACTCATGCACAAACTATAGAAAGTTGTTATGACGTAGAATGTGCATACTTTGTTGATTCCATTTATTTAATAAAACACATTTTCTAAAAACTCGTGTTGTTTAAGAAATCATGTAAACCTTCTAGAAGCTGTGATTTTAAAAAACGGTGGAAGTAAGCTTCTCTTATTTCCAGACGCATGCGCAAACGATAGAAAGTCGTTATGACGTAGAATGTGCATACTTTCTTGATTCCATTTATTAAATAAAACACATTTTCTAAAAACTCGTGTTTTTTACGAAATTATGTAAACCTTCTAGAAGCTGTGATTTTAAAAAAAGGTGGAAGTAAGCTTTTCTTATTTCCAGACACATGCGCAAACTATAGAAAGTCGTTATGACGTAGAATGTGTATACTTTGTTGATTCAATTTATTTAATAAAACACATTATCTAAAAACTCGTGTTTTTTAAGAAATCATGTAAACCTCCTAGAAGCTGTGATTTTAAAAAACGGGGGAAGTAAGCTTTTCTTATTTCCAAACGCAAGCGCAAACTATAGAAAGTCGTTATGACGTAGAATGTGCATATTTTGTTGATTCCATTTATGAAATAAAACACATTTTCTAAAAACTCGTGTTTTTTACGAAATCATGTAAACCTTCTAGAAGCAGTGATTTTGAAAAACGGTGGAAGTAAGCTTTTCTTATTTCCGGACGAATGCGCAAACTATAGAAAGTCGTTATGACGTAGAATGTGCATACTTTGTTGATTCCATTGACGAAATAAAACACATTTTCTAAAAACTAGTGTTTTTTACGAAATCATGTAAACCTTCTAGAAGCTGTGATTTTAAAAAACAGTGGAAGTAAGATTTTCTTATCTCCGGGCGAATGCAAAAACTGCAGAAAGTCGTTATGATGTAGAATGTGCATACTTTGTTGATTCCATTAATTTAATAAAACACATTTTTCAAAAACTAGTGTTTTTTAAGAAATCATGCAAAACTTCTAGAATCTGTGATTTTAAAAAACGGGGGAGGTAAGCTTTTCTTATTTCCGGACGCATGCGCAAACTATAGAAAGTCATTATGACGTAGAATGTGCATACTTTGTAGATTCCATTGATGAAATAAAACACATTTTCTAAAAACTCGTGTTTTTTACGAAATCATGTAAACCTTCTAGAAGCTGTGATTTTAAAAAATGGTGGAAGTAAGCTTTTCTTATTTCCGGACGCATGCGCAAACTATAGAAAGTCGTTATGACATAGAATGTGCATACTTTGTAGATTCCATTTATGAAATAAAACAGATTTTCTAAAAACTCGTGTTTTTTACGAAATCATGTAAACCTTTTAGAAGCTGTGATTTTAAAAAACCGTGGAAGTAAGCTTTTCTTATTTCCGGACGCATGCGCAAACTATAGAAAGTCGTTATGACGTAGAATGTGCATACTTTGTTGATTCCATTTATGAAATAAAACACATTTTCTAAAAACTCGTGTTTTTTAAGAAATCATGTAAACCTTCTAGAAGCTGTGATTTTAAAAAACGGGGGAAGTAAGCTTTTCTTATTTCCAAACGCAAGCGCAAACTATAGAAAGTTGTTATGACGTAGAATGTGCATACTTTGTTGATACCATTTATGAAATAAAACACATTTTCTAAAAACTCGTGTTTTTTACAAAATCATGTAAACCTTCTAGAAGCCGTGATTTTAAAAAACGGTGGAAATAAGCTTTTCTTATTTCCGGACGAATGCGCAAACTATAGAAAGTCGTTATGACATAGAATGTGCATACTTTGTTGATTCCATTGACGAAATAAAACACATTTTCTAAAAACTCGTGTTTTTTACGAAATCATGTAAATTTTCTAGAAGCTGTGATTTTAAAAAATGGTGGAAGTAAGCTTTTCTTATTTCCGGACGAATGCCAAAACTGCAGAAAGTCGTTATGACATAGAATGTGCATACTTTGTTGATTCCATTTATGAAATAAAACACATTTTCTAAAAACTCGTGTTTTTTAAGAAGTCATGTAAACCTTCTAGAAGCTGTGATTTTAAAAAACGGGGGAAGTAAGCTTTTCTTATTTCCAAACGCAAGCGCAAACTATAGAAAGTCGTTATGACGTAGAATGTGCATACTTTGTTGATTCCATTTATGAAATAAAACACATTTTCTAAAAACTCGTGTTTTTTACGAAATCATGTAAACCTTCTAGAAGCTGTGATTTTGAAAAACGGTGGAAGTAAGCTTTTCTTATTTCCGGACGAATGCGCAAACTATAGAAAGTCATTATGATGTAGAATGTGCATACTTTGTTGATTTCATTGATGAAATAAAACACATTTTCTAAAAACTCGTGTTTTTTACGAAATCATGTAAACCTTCTAGAAGCTGTGATTTTAAAAAACGGTGGAAGTAAGATTTTCTTATTTCCGGACGAATGCGAAAACTGCAGGAAGTCGTTATGATGTAGAATGTGCATACTTTGTTGATTCCATTAATTTAATAAAACACATTTTTTAAAAACTAGTGTTTTTTAAGAAATCATGCAAAACTTCTAGAATCTGTGATTTTAAAAAACGGGGGAGGTAAGCTTTTCTTATTTTCGAACGCATGCGCAAACTATAGAAAGTTGTTATGACGTAGAATGTGCATACTTTGTAGATTCCATTTATGAAATAAAACACATTTTCTAAAAACTCGTGTTTTTTACGAAATCATGTAAACCTTCTAGAAGCTGTGATTTTAAAAAATGGTGGAAGTAAGCTTTTCTTATTTCCAGACGCATGCGCAAACTGTAGAAAGTCGTTATGACATAGAATGTGCATACTTTGTAGATTCCATTTATGAAATAAAACACATTTTCTAAAAACTCGTGTTTTTTACGAAATTATGTAAACCTTCTAGAAGCTGTGATTTTAAAAAAAGGTGGAAGTAAGCTTTTCTTATTTCCAGACGCATGCGCAAACTATAGAAAGTCGTTATTCCGTAGAATGTGCATACTTTGTTGATTCCATTTATGAGATAAAACACATTTTCTAAAAACTCGTGTTTTTTAAGAAATCATGTAAACCTTCTAGAAGCTGTGATTTTAAAACAAGGGGGAAGTAAGCTTTTCTTATTTCCAAACGCAAGCGCAAACTATAGAATGTCGTTATGACGTAGAATGTGCATACTTTGTTGATAACATTTATGAAATAAAACACATTTTCTAAAAACTCGTGTTTTTTACGAAATCATGTAAACCTTCTTGAAGCTGTGATTTTAAAAAACGGGGGAAGTAAGCTTTTCTTATTTCCAGACGCATGCGCAATCTAAAGAAAGTCGTTATGACGTAGAATGTGCATACTTTGTAGATTCCATTTGTGAAATAAAACACATTTTCTAAAAACTCGTGTTTTTTACGAAATTATGTAAACCTTCTAGAAGCTGTGATTTTAAAAAACGGGTGAAGTCAGCTTTTCTTATTTCCAAACGCATGTGAAAACTATAGAAAGTCGTTATGACATAGAATGTGCATACTTTGTAGATTCCATTTATCAAATAAAACACATTTTCTAAAAACTCGTGTTTTTAAGAAATCATGTAAACCTTCTAGAAGCTGTGATTTTAAAAAACGGTGGAAGTAAGCTTTTCTTGTTTCCGGACGCATGCGCAAACTATAGAAATTCGTTATGACGTAGAATGTGCATACTTTGTTGATTCCATTGATGAAATAAAACACATTTTCTAAAAAATCATGTTATTTACGAAATCATGTAAACCTTCTAGAAGCTGTGATTTTAAAAGAGGGTGGAAGTAAGCTTTTCTTATTTCCGGACGAATGCGAAAACTGCAGAAAGTCGTTATGACGTAGAATGTGCATACTTTGTTGATTCCATTTATGAAATAAAACACATTTTCTAAAAACTTGTGTTTTTTAAGAAATCATGTAAACCTTCTAGAAGCTATGATTTTAAAAAACGGGGGATGTAAGCTTTTCTTATTTCCAAACGCATGCGAAAACTACAGAAAGTCGTTATGACGTAGAATGTGCATACTTTGTTGATTCCATTTATGAAATAAAACACATTTTCTATAAACTCATGTTTTTTAATAAATCATGTAAACCTTCTAGAAGCTGTGATTTTAAAAAACGGTGGAAGTAAGCTTTTCTTACTTCCGGACGAATGTGCAAACTATAGAAAGTCGTTATGACGTAGAATGTGCATACTTTGTAGATTCGATTTATGAAATAAAACTCATTTTCCAAAAACTTGTGTTTTTTAAGAAATCATGTAAACCTTCTAGAAGCTGTGATTTTAAAAAACGGTGGAAGTAAGCTTTTCTTATTTCCAAACGCATGCGAAAGCTATAGAAATTCGTTATGACGTAGAATGTGCATACTTTGTTGATTCCATTTATGAAATAAAACACATTTTCTAAAAACTCGTGTTTTTTAATAAATCATGTAAACCTTCTAGAAGCTGTGATTTTAAAAAACGGTGGAAGTAAGCTTTTCTTCTTTCCAAACGCATGCGCAAACTATAGAAAGTCGTTATGACGTAGAATGTGCATACTTTGTTGATTCCATTGATGAAATAAAACACATTTTCTAAAAACTCGTGTTTTTTACGAAATCATGTAAACCTTCTAGAAGCTGTGATTTTAGAAAACGGGGGAAGTAAGCTTTTCTTATTTCAAACTCATGCGCAAACTATAGAAAGTTGTTGTGATGTAGAATGTGCATACTTTGTTGATTCCATTTATTTAATAAAACACATTTTCTAAAAACTCGTGTTTTTTAAGAAATCATGTAAACCTTCTAGAAGCTTTGATTTTAAAAAACGGTGGAAGTAAGCTTTTCTTATTTCCAGACGCATGCACAAACTATAGAAAGTCGTTATGATGTAGAATGTGCATACTTTGTTGATTCCATTTATGAAATAAAACACATTTTCTAAAAACTCGTGTTTTTTACGAAATTATGTAAACCTTCTAGAAGCTGTGATTTTAAAAAAAGGTGGAAGTAAGCTTTTCTTATTTCCAGACGCATGCGCAAACTATAGAAAGTCGTTATTCCGTAGAATGTGCATACTTTGTTGATTCCATTTATGAAATAAAACCCATTTTCTAAAAACTCGTGTTTTTTAAGAAATCATGTAAACCTTCTAGAAGCTGTGATTTTAAAACAAGTGGGAAGTAAGCTTTTCTTATTTCCAAACGCAAGCGCAAACTATAGAAAGTCGTTATGACGTAGAATGTGCATACTTTGTTGATTCCATTTATGAAATAAAACACATTTTCTAAAAACTCGTGTTTTTTACGAAATCATGTAAACCTTCTTGAAGCTGTGATTTTAAAAAACGGGGGAAGTAAGCTTTTCTTATTTCCAGACGCATGCGCAAACTATAGAAAGTCGTTATGACGTAGAATGTGCATACTTTGTAGATTCCATTTGTGAAATAAAACACATTTTCTAAAAACTCGTGTTTTTTACGAAATTATGTAAACCTTCTAGAAGCTGTGATTTTAAAAAATGGGGGAAGTAAGCTTTTCTTATTTCCAAACGCATGCGCAAACTATAGAAAGTCGTTATGATGTAGAATGTGCATACTTTGTAGATTCCATTTATGGAATAAAACACATTTTCTAAAAACTTGTGTTTTTTAGGAAATCATGTAAACCTTCTAGAAGCTGTGATTTTAAAAAATGGGGGAAGTAAGCGTTTCTTATTTCCGGATGCATGCGCAAACTATAGAAAGTAGTTATGACGTAGAATGTGCATACTTTGTAGATTCTATTTATGAAATTCAACGCATTTTCTAAAAACTCGTGTTTTTTACGAAATCATGTAAACCTTTTAGAAGCTGTGATTTTAAAAAACGGTGGAAGTAAGCTTTTCTTATTTCCGGATGAATGCGCAAACTATAGAAAGTAGTTATGACGTAGAATGTGCATACTTTGTTGATTCCATTGATGAAATAAAACACATTTTCTAAAAACTCGTGTTTTTTACGAAATGATGTAAACCTTCTAGAAGCTGTGATTTTAAAAAACGATGGAAGTAAGCTTTTCTTATTTCCGGACGCATGCGCAAACTATAGAAAGTCGTTATGATGTAGAATGTGCATACTTTGTTGATTCCATTTATGAAATAAAACACATTTTCTAAAAACTCGTGTGTTTTAAGAAATCATGTAAACCTTCTAGAAGCTGTGCTTTTAAAAAACGGGGGAAATAAGCTTTTCTTATATCCAAACGCAAGCGCAAACTATAGAAAGTCGTTATGACGTAGATTGTGCATACTTTGTTGATTCCATTTATGAAATAAAACGCATTTTCTAAAAACTCGTATTTTTTACAAAATCATGTAAACCTTCTAGAAGCTGTGATTTTAAAAAACGGTGGAAATAAGCTTTTCTTATTTCCGGACGAATGCGCAAACTATAGAAAGTCGTTATGATGTAGAATGTGCATACTTTGTTGATTCTATTGAAGAAATAAAACACATTTTCTAAAAATTGGTGTTTTTTACGAAATGATGTAAACCTTCTAGAAGCTGTGATTTTAAAAAACGGTGGAAGTAAGCTTTTCTTATTTCCGGACGAATGCCAAAACTGCAGAAAGTCGTTATGACGTAGAATGTGCATACTTTGTTGATTCCATTGATGAAATAAAACACATTTTCTAAAAACTCGTGTTTTTTAAGAAATCATGTAAACCTTCTAGAAGCTGTGATTTTAAAAAACGGGGGATGTAAGCTTTTCTTATTTCCAAACGCATGCGCAAACTATAGAAAGTCCTTATGACGTAGAATGTGCATACTTTGTTGATTCCATCTATGAAATAAAACACATTTTCTAAAAACTCGTGTTTTTTACGAAATCATGTAAACCTTCTAAAAGCTGTGATTTTAAAAAATGGTGGAAGTAAGCTTTTCTTATTTCCGGACGCATGCGCAAACTATAGAAAGTCGTTATGACGTAGAATGTCCATACTTTGTTGATTCCATTGATGAAATAAAACACATTTTCTAAAAACTCGAGTTTTTTACGAAATCATGTAAGCCTTCTAGAAGGTGTGATTTTAAAAAACGGTGGAAGTAAGCTTTTCTTATTTCCGGACGAATGCGCAAACTATAGAAATTCGTTATGATGTAGAATGTGCATACTTTGTAGATTCCATTTATGAAATAAAACACATTTTCTAAAAACTCGTGTTTTTTAAGAAATCATGTAAACCTTCTAGAAGCTGTGATTTTACAAAACGGGGGAAGTAAGCTTTTCTTATTTCCGGACGCATGCGCAAACTATAGAAAGTCGTTATGACATAGAATGTACATACTTCGTAGATTCCATTTATGAAATAAAACACAATTTCAAAAAAATCGTGTTTTTTACGAAATCATGTAAGCCTTCTAGAAGCTGTGATTTTAAATAACCGTGGAAGTAAGCTTTTCTTATTTCCGGACGCATGCACAAACTATAGAAAGTCGTTATGACATAGAATGTGCATACTTTGTTGATTCTATTTATGAAATAAAACACATTTTCTAAAAACTTGTGTTTTTTAAGAAATCATGTAAACTTTCTAGAAGCTGTGATTTTAAAAAAAGAGGGAAGTAAGCTTTTCTTATTTCCAAACGCATGCGCAAACTGTAGAAAGTCATGATGAGGTAGAATGTGCATACTTTGTTGATTCCATTTATGAAATAAAACACATTTTCTAAAAACTTGTGTTTTTTAAGAAATTATGTAAACCTTCTAGAAGCTGTGATTTTAAAAAACGGGGGAAGTAAGCTTTTCTTATTTCCAGACGCATGCGCAAACTATAGAAAGTCGTTATGAAGTAGAATCTGCATACTTTGTAGATTCCATTTATGAAATAAAACACGTTTTCTAAAAACTCATGTTTTTTACGAAATCATGTAAACCTTCTAAAAGCTGTGATTTTACAAAAGGGTGGAAGTAAGCTTTTCTTATTTCCGGACGAATGCGCAAACTATAGAAAGTCGTTATGATTTAGAATGTGCATACTTTGTTGATTCCATTTATGAAATAAAACACATTTTCTAAAAACTCGTGTTTTTTAAGAAATCATGTAAACCTTCTAGAAGCTGTGATTTTAAAAAACGGTGGAAGTAAGCTTTTCTTATTTTTGGACGCATGCGCAAACTATAGAAAGTCGTTATGACGTAGAATGTGCATACTTTGTTGATTCCATTTATTTAATAAAACACATTTTGTAAAAACTCGTGTTTTTTAAGAAATCATGTAAACCTTCTAGAAGCTGTGATTTAAAAAACGGGGGAAGTAAGCTTTTCTTATTTCCAAACTCATGCGCAAACTGCAGAAAGTCGTTATGTCGTAGAATGTGCATACTTTGTTGATTCCATTTATGAAATAAAACACATTTTCTAAAAACTCGTGTTTTTTCAGAAATCATGTAAACCTTATAGAAGTTGTGATTTTAAAAAACGGGGGATGTAAGCTTTTCTTATTTCCAAACGCATGCGCAAACTATAGAAAGTCGTTATGACGTAGAATGTGCATACTTTGCTGATTCCATTGGTGAAATAAAACATATTTCCTAAAAACTCATGTTTTTTAACAAATCATGTAAACCTTCGAGAAGCTGTGATTTTAAAAAACGGTGGAAGTAAGCTTTTCTTATTTCCGGACGCATGCGCAAACTATAGAAAGTCGTTATGATGTAGAATGTGCATACTTTGTTGATTCCATTTATGAAATAAAACACATTTTCTAAAAACTCGTGTTTTTTAACAAATCATGTAAACATTCTAGAAGCTGTGATTTTAAAAAACGGTGGAAGTAAGCTTTTCTTATTTCCAAATGCATGCGCAAACTATAGAAAGTCGTTATGACGTAGAATGTGCATACTTTGTTGATTCCATTTATTTAATAAAACACATTTTGTAAAAACTCGTGTTTTTTAAGAAATCATGTAAACCTTCTAGAAGCTGTGATTTAAAAAACGGGGGAAGTAAGCTTTTCTTATTTCCAAACTCATGCGCAAACTATAGAAAGTTGTTATGACATAGAATGTGCATACTTTGTTGATTCCATTTATTTAATAAAACACATTTTCTAAAAACTTGTGTTTTTTAAGAAATCATGTAAACCTTCTAGAAGCTGTGATTTTAAAAAACGGTGGAAGTAAGCTTTTCTTATTTCCAGACGCATGCGCAAACTATAGAAAGTCGTTATGACATAGAATGTGCATACTTTGTTGATTCCATTTATGAAATAAAACACATTTTCTAAAAACTCGTGTTTTATACGAAATTATGTAAACCTTCTAGAAGCTGTGATTTTAAAAAAAGGTGGAAGTAGGCTTTTCTTATTTCTAGACGCATGCGCAAACTATAGAAAGTCGTTATGACGTAGAATGTGCATACTTTGTTGATTCCATTTATGAAATAAAAAACATTTTCTAAAAACTCGTGTTTTTTAAGAAATCTTGTAAACCTTCTAGAAGCTGTGATTTTAAAAAACGGTGGAAGTAAGCTTTTCTTATTTCCGGACGAATGCGCAAACTATAGAAAGTCGTTATGACGTAGAATGTGCATACTTTGTAGATTCCATTTATGAAATAAAACACATTTTCTAAAAACTCGTGTTTTTTAAGAAGTCATGTAAACCTTCTAGAAGCTGTGATTTTAAAAAACGGGGGAAGTAAGCTTTTCTTATTTCCAAACGCAAGCGCAAACTATAGAAAGTCGTTATGACGTAGAATGTGCATACTTTGTTGATTCAATTTATGAAATAAAACACATTTTCTAAAAACTCGTGTTTTTTAGAAAATCATGTAAACCTTCTAGAAGCCGTGATTTTAAAAAACGGTGGAAATAAGCTTTTCTTATTTCCGAACGAATGCGCAAACTATAGAAAGTCGTTATGACGTAGAATGTGCATACTTTGTAGATTCCATTTATGAAATAAAACACATTCTCTAAAAACTCGTGTTTTTTACGAAATCATGTAAATTTTCTAGAAGCTGTGATTTTAAAAAACAGTGGAAGTAAGCTTTTCTTATTACCAGACGAATGCCAAAACTGCAGAAAGTCGTTATGACGTAGAATGTGCATACTTTGTTGATTCCATTTATGAAATAAAACACATTTTCTAAAAACTCGTGTTTTTTAAGAAGTCATGTAAACCTTCTAGAAGCTGTGATTTTAAAAAACGGGGGAAGTAAGCTTTTCTTATTTCCAAACGCAAGCGCAAACTATAGAAAGTCGTTATGACGTAGAATGTGCATACTTTGTTTATTCCATTTATGAAATAAAACACATTTTCTAAAAACTCGTGTTTTTTACGAAATCATGTAAACCTTCTAGAAGCTGTGATTTTGAAAAACGGTGGAAGTAAGCTTTTCTTATTTCCGGACGAATGCGCAAACTATAGAAAGTCGTTATGATGTAGAATGTGCATACTTTGTTGATTTCATTGATGAAATAAAACACATTTTCTAAAAACTCGTGTTTTTTACGAAATCATGTAAACCTTCTAGAAGCTGTGATTTTAAAAAACGGTGGAAGTAAGATTTTCTTATTTCCGGACGAATGCGAAAACTGCAGAAAGTCGTTATGATGTAGAATGTGCATACTTTGTTGATTCCCTTAATTTAATAAAACACATTTTTTAAAAACTAGTGTTTTTTAAGAAATCATGCAAAACTTCTAGAATCTGTGATTTTAAAAAACGGGGGAGGCAAGCTTTTCTTATTTCCGGACGCATGCGCAAACTATAGAAAGTTGTTATGACGTAGAATTTGCATACTTTGTAGATTCCATTTATGAAATAAAACACATTTTCTAAAAACTCGTGTTTTTTACGAAATCATGTAAACCTTCTAGAAGCTGTGATTTTAAAAATTGGTGGAAGTAAGCTTTTCTTATTTCCGGACGCATGCGCAAACTGTAGAAAGTCGTTATGACATAGAATGTGCATACTTTGTAGATTCCATTTATGAAATAGAACAGATTTTCTAAAAACTCGTGTTTTTTACGAAATCATGTAAACCTTCTAGAATCTGTGATTTTAAAAAACCGTGGAAGTAAGCTTTTCTTATTTCCAGACGCATGCGCAAACTATAGAAAGTCGTTATGACGTAGAATGTGCATACTTTGTTGGTTCCATTTATGAAATAATACACATTTTCTAAAAACTCGTGTTTATTAAGAAATCGTGTAAACCTTCTAGAAGCTGTGATTTTAAAAAACGGGGGAAGTCGGCTTTTCTTATTTCCAAACACATGTGCAAACTATAGAAAGTCGTTATGACGTAGAATGTGCATACTTTGTTGATTCCATTTATGAAATAAAACACATTTTCTAAAAACTTGTGTTTTTTAAGAAATCATGTAAACCTTCTAGAAGGTGTGATTTTAAAAAACGGGGGAAATAAGCTTTTCTTATTTCCGGACGCATGCGTAGACTATAGAAATTCGTTATGATGTAGAATGTGCATACTTTGTAGATTCCATTTATGAAATAAAACACATTTTCTAAAAACTCGTGTTTTTTAAGAAATCATGTAAACCTTCTGGAAGCTGTGATTTTAAAAAATGGGGGACGTAAGCTTTTCTTATTTCCAAACGCAAAAGCAAACTATAGAAAGTCATTATGACGTAGAATGTGCATACTTTCTTGATTCCATTTATGAAATAAAACACATTTTCTAAAAACTCGTGTTTTTTAAGAAGTCTTGTAAACCTTCTAGAAGCTGTGGTTTTAAAAAACGGGGGAAGTAAGCTTTTCTTATTTCCAAACGGAAGCGCAAACTATAGAAATTCGTTATGACATAGAATGTGCATACTTTGTTGATTCCATTTATGAAATAAAACACATTTTCTAAAAACTCATTTTTTTTACGAAATCATGTAAACCTTCTAGAAGTTGTGATTTTGAAAAACGGTGGAAGTAAGCTTTTCTTATTTCCGGACGAATGCGCAAACTATAGAAAGTCGTTATGACGTAGAATGTGCATACTTTGTCGATTCCATTGATGAAATAAAACACATTTTCTAAAAACTCGTGTTTTTTAAGAAATCATGTAAACCTTCTAGAAGCTGTGATTTTAAAAAACGGGGGAAGTAAGCTTTTCTTATTTCCAAACGCAAGCGCAAACTATAGAAAGTCGTTATGATGTAGAATGTGCATACTTTGTTGATTCCATTTATGAAATAAAACACATTTTCTAAAAACTCGTGTTTTTTAATAAATCATGTAAACCTTCTAGAAGTTGTGATTTTAAAAAACGGTGGAAGTAAGCTTTTCTTATTTCCAAACGCATGTGCAAACTATAGAAATTCGTTATGACGTAGAGTGTGCATACTTTGTTGATTCCATTTAATTAATAAAACACATTTTCTAAAAACTCGTGTTTTTTACGAAATCATGTAAACCTTCTAGAAGCTGTGATTTAAAAAACGGGGGAAGTAAGCTTTTCTTATTTCCGGACGCATGCGCAAACTATAGAAAGTCGTTATGACGTAGAATGTGCATACTTTGTAGATTCCATTTATGAAATAAAACACATTTTCTAAAAACTCGTGTTTTTTACGAAATCATATAAACCTTCTAGACGCTGTGATTTGAAAAAACGGGGGAAGTAAGCTTTTGTTATTTCCAAACGCATGCGCAAACTATAGAAAGTCGTTATGAGGTAGAATGTGCATACTTTGTTGATTCCATTTATGAAATAAAACACATTTTCTAAAAACTTGTGTTTTTTAAGAAATCATGTAAACCTTCTAGAAGCTGTGACTTTAAAAAACGGGGGAAGTAAGCTTTTCTTATTTCCGGATGCAAGCGCAAACTATAGAAATTCGTTATGACGTAGAATGTGCATACTTTGTAGATTCCATTTATGAAATTAAAGACATTTTCTAAAAACTCGTATTTTTTATGAAATCATGTAAACCTTCTAGAAGCTGTGATTTTAAAAAACGGTGGAAGTAAGCTTTTCTTATTTCCAAACGCAAAAGCAAACTATAGAAAGTCATTATGACGTAGAATGTGCATACTTTCTTGATTCCATTTATGAAATAAAACAAATTTTCTAAAAACTCGTGTTTTTTAAGAAGTCATGTAAACCTTCTAGAAGCTGTGGTTTTAGAAAACGGGGAAAGTAAGCTTTTCTTATTTCCAAACGCAAGCGCAAACTATAGAAAGTCGTTATGACATAGAATGTGCATACTTTGTTGATTCCATTTATGAAATAAAACACATTTTCAAAAAAATCGTGTTTTTTACGACATCATGTAAACCTTCTAGAAGCTGTGATTTTAAATAACCGTGGAAGTAAGCTTTTCTTATTTCCGGACGCATGCACAAACTATAGAAAGTCGTTATGACATAGAATGTGGATACTTTGTTGATTCTATTTATCAAATAAAACACATTTTCTAAAAACTTGTGTTTTTTAAGAAATCATGTAAACTTTCTAGAAGCTGTGATTTTAAAAAAAGAGGGAAGTAAGCTTTTCTTATTTCCAAATGCATGCGCAAACTGTAGAAAGTCATGATGAGGTAGAATGTGCATACTTTGTTGATTCCATTTATGAAATAAAACACATTTTCTAAAAACTTGTGTTTTTTAAGAAATCATGTAAACCTTCTAGAAGCTGTGATTTTAAAAAACGGGGGAAGTAAGCTTTTCTTATTTCCAGACGCATGCGCAAATTATAGAAAGTCGTTATGAAGTACAATCTGCATACTTTGTAGATTCCATTTATGAAATAAAACACATTTTCTAAAAACTCATGTTTTTTACGAAATCATGTAAACCTTCTAAAAGCTGTGATTTTACAAAACGGTGGAAGTAAACTTTTCTTATTTCCGGATGAATGCGCAAACTATAGAAAGTCGTTATGATGTAGAATGTGCATACTTTGTTGATTCCATTTATGAAATAAAACACATTTTCTAAAAACTCGTGTTTTTTAAGAAATCATGTAAACCTTCTAGAAGCTGTGATTTTAAAAAACAGTGGAAGTAAGCTTTTCTTATTTTCGGACGCATGCGCAAACTATAGAAAGTCGTTATGACGTAGAATGTGCATACTTTGTTGATTCCATTGATGAAATAAAACACATTTTCTAAAAACTCGTGTTTTTTAAGAAATCATGTAAACCTTCTAGAAGCTGTGATTTTAAGAAACGGTGGAAGTAAGCTTTTCTTATTTCCGAACGAATGCGAAAACTGCAGAAAGTTGTTATGAAGTAGAATGTGCATACTTTGTTGATTCCATTTATGAAATAAAACACATTTTCTAAAAACTCGTGTTTTTTCAGAAATCATGTAAACCTTCTAGAAGCTGTGATTTTAAAAAACGGGGGATGTAAGCTTTTCTTATTTCCAAACGCATGCGCAAACTATAGAAAGTTGTTATGATATAGAATGTGCATACTTTGTAGATTCCATTTATGAAATAAAACACATTTTCTAAAAACTCGTGTTTTTTAAGAAATCATGTAAACCTTCTAGAAGGTGTGATTTTAAAAAACGGGGGAAATAAGCTTTTCTTATTTCCGGACGCATGCGCAGTCTATAGAAATTCGTTATGATGTAGAATG
Organism: Larix kaempferi; assembly: GCA_027924585.1. NCBI lineage: Eukaryota > Viridiplantae > Streptophyta > Pinopsida > Pinales > Pinaceae > Larix > Larix kaempferi. Next base: position 8,994,305 of record BSBM01000226.1, on the reverse strand, counting down.
TGCATACTTTGTAGATTCCATTTATGAAATAAAACACATTTTCTAAAAACTCGTGTTTTTTAAGAAATCATGTAAACCTTCTGGAAGCTGTGATTTTAAAAAATGGGGTAAGTAAGCTTTTCTTATTTCCAAACGCAAAAGCAAACTATAGAAAGTCATTATGACGTAGAATGTGCATACTTTCTTGATTCCATTTATGAAATAAAACACATTTTCTAAAAACTCGTGTTTTTTAAGAAGTCATGTAAACCTTCTAGAAGCTGTGGTTTTAAAAAACGGGGGAAGTAAGCTTTTCTTATTTCCAAACGCAAGCGCAAACTATAGAAAGTCGTTATGACATAGAATGTGCATACTTTGTTGATTCCATTTATGAAATAAAACACATTTTCTAAAAACTCATGTTTTTTAAGAAATCATGTAAACCTTCTAGATGCTGTGATTTTGAAAAACGGTGGAAGTAAGCTTTTCTTATTTCTGGACGAATGCGCAAACTATAGAAAGTCGTTATGACGTAGAATGTGCATACTTTGTCGATTCCATTGATGAAATAAAACACATTTTCTAAAAACTCGTGTTTTTTAAGAAATCATGTAAACCTTCTAGAAGCTGTGATTTTAAAAAAGGGGGGAAGTAAGCTTTTCTTATTTCCAAACGCAAGCGCAAACTATAGAAAGTCGTTATGATGTAGAATGTGCATACTTTGTTGATTCCATTTATGAAATAAAACACATTTTCTAAAAACTCGTGTTTTTTAATAAATCATGTAAACCTTCTAGAAGTTGTGATTTTAAAAAACGGTGGAAGTAAGCTTTTCTTATTTCCAAACGCATGTGCAAACTATAGAAATTCGTTATGACGTAGAGTGTGCATACTTTGTTGATTCCATTTAATTAATAAAACACATTTTCTAAAAACTCGTGTTTTTTACGAAATCATGTAAACCTTCTAGAAGCTGTGATTTAAAAAACGGGGGAAGTAAGCTTTTCTTATTTCCGGACGCATGCGCAAACTATAGAAAGTCGTTATGACGTAGAATGTGCATACTTTGTAGATTCCATTTATGAAATAAAACACATTTTCTAAAAACTCGTGTTTTTTACGAAATCATGTAAACCTTCTAGAAGCTGTGATTTGAAAAAACGGGGGAAGTAAGCTTTTCTTACTTACGGACGCATGCGCAAACTATAGAAAGTCGTTATGAGGTAGAATGTACATACTTTGTAGATTCCATTTATGAAATAAAACACATTTTCTAAAAACTCGTGTTTTTTACGAAATCATGTAAACCTTCTAGAAGCTGTGATTTTAAATAACCGTGGAAGTAAGCTTTTCTTATTTCCGGACGCATGCACAAACTATAGAAAGTCGTTATAACATAGAATGTGCATACTTTGTTGATTCTATTTATGAAATAAAACACATTTTCTAAAAACTCGTGTTTTTTAAGAAATCATGTAAACTTTCTAGAAGCTGTGATTTTAAAAAACAGGGGAAGTAAGCTTTTCTTATTTCCAAACGCATGCGCAAACTATAGAAAGTCGTTATGATGTAGAATGTGCATACTTTGTTGATTCCATTTATGAAATAAAACACATTTTCTTAAAACTCGTGTTTTTTAAGAAATCATGTAAAACTTCTAGAAGCTTTGATTTTAAAAAACGGGGGAATCAGCTTTTCTTATTTCCAAACGCATGTGAAAACTATAGAAAGTCGTTATGACGTAGAATGTGCATACTTTGTAGATTCCGTTTATCAAATAAAACACATTTTCTAAAAACTCGTGTTTTTAAGAAATCATGTAAACCTTCTAAAAGCTGTGATTTTAAAAAAACAGGGGGTGGAAGCTTTTCTTATTTCCGGACGCATGCACAAACTATAGAAAGTCGTTATGACGTAGAATGTGCATACTTTGTAGATTCCATTAATGAAATAAAACGCATTTTCTAAAAACTCGTGGTTTTTAAGAAATCATGTAAACCTTCTAGAAGCTGTGATTTAAAAAAACGGGGCAAGTAAGCTTTTTTTATTTTCAAACGCATAAGCAAACTATAGAAAGTCGTTATGATGTAGAATGTGCATACTTCTTTGATTCCATTTATGAAATAAAACACATTTTCTAAAAACTCGTGTTTTTTAAGAAATCATGTAAACCTTCTAGAAGCTGTGATTTTAAAAATCGGGGGAATCAGCTTTTCTTATTTCCAAACGCATGTGCAAACTATAGAAAGTCATTATGACGTAGAATGTGCATACTTTGTAGATTCCATTTATCAAATAAAACACATTTTCTAAAAACTCGTGTTTTTAAGAAATCATGTAAACCTTCTAGAAGCTGTGATTTTAAAAAACGGTGGAAGTAAGCTTTTCTTATTTCCGGACGAATGCGCAAACTATAGAAATACGTTATGACGTAGAATGTGCATACTTTGTAGATTCCATTTATGAAATAAAACACATTTTCTAAAAACTCTTGTTTTTTAAGAAATCATGTAAACCTTCTAGAAGCTGTGATTTTAAAAAATGGTGGAAGTAAGCTTTTCTTATTTCCGGACGCATGCGCAAACTATAGAAATTCGTTATGACGTAGAATGTGCATACTTTTTTTATTCCATTTATGAAATAAAACACATTTTCTAAAAACTCGTGTTTTTTAAGAAATCATGTAAACCTTCTAGAAGCTGTGATTTTAAAAAACGGAGGAAGTAAGCTTTTCTTATTTCAAAACGCATGCTCAAACTATAGAAAGTCGTTATGACGTAGAATGTACATACTTTGTTGATTCCATTTTTGAAATAAAACACATTTTCTAAAAAATCATGTTTTTTAATAAATCATGTAAATCTTCTAGAAGCTGTGATTTTAAAAAACTGGGGAAGTAAGCTTTTCTTATTTCCGGACGCATGCGCAAACTTTAGAAAGTCGTTATGACATAGAATGTGCATACTTTGTAGATTCCATTTATGAAATAAAACACATTTTCTAAAAACTTGTGTTTTTTACGAACTCATCTAAACCTTATAGAAGCTGTGATTTTAAAAAACGGTGGAAGTAAGCTTTTCTTATTTCCGGACGCATGCGCAAACTATAGAAAATCGTTATGACGTAGAATGTGCATACATTGTAGATTCCATTGATGAAATAAAACACATTTTCTAAAAACTCGTGTTTTTTACGAAATCATGTAAACCTTCTAGAAGCTGTGATTTTAAAAAACGGTGGAAGTAAGCTTTTCTTATTTGCGGACGCATGCACAAACTATAGAAAGTCATTATGTCATAGAATGTGCATTCTTTGTTGATTCCATTTATGAAATAAAACACATTTTCTAAAAACTCATGTTTTTTACGAAATCATGTAAACCTTCAAGAATCTGTGATTTTAAAAAACGGTGGAAGTAAGCTTTTTTATTTACGGAGGCATGCGCAAACTATAGAAAGTCGTTATGACGTAGAATGAGCATACTTTGTTGATTCCATTGGTGAAATAAAACACATTTCCTAAAAACTCATGTTTTTTAACAAATCATGTAAACCTTCGAGAAGCTGTGATTTTAAAAAACGATGGAAGTAAGCTTTTCTTATTTCCAGACGCATGCGCAAACTATAGAAAGTCGTTATGACGTAGAATGTGCATACTTTGTTGATTCCATTTATGAAATAAAACACATTTTCTAAAAACTTGTGTTTTTTACGAAATCATGTAAACTTTCTTGAAGCTGTGATTTTAAAAAACGGGGGAAGTAAGCTTTTCTTATTTCCAAACGCATGCGCAAACTATAGAAAGTCGTTATGACGTAGAAGGTGCATACTTTGTAGATTCCATTTATGAAATAAAACACATTTTCTAAAAACTTGTGCTTTTACGAAATCATGTAAACCTTCTAGAAGCTGTGATTTTAAAAAACGGGGGAAGTAAGCGTTTCTTATTTCCGGACACATGCGCAAACTATAGAAAGTCGTTATGACGTAGAATGTGCATACTTTGTTGATTCCATTGATGAAATAAAACACATTTTCTAAAAACTCGTGTTTTTTACGAAATCATGTAAACCTTCTAGAAGCTGTGATTTTAAAAAACGGTGGAAGTAAGCTTTTCTTATTTCTGGACGAATCCGCAAACTATAGAAATTCGTTATGATGTAGAATGTGCATACTTTGTAGATTCCATTTATGAAATAAAACACATTTTCTAAAAACTCGTGTTTTTTAAGAAATCATGTAAACCTTCTAGAAGCTGTGATTTTACAAAACGGGGGAAGTAAGCTTTTCTTATTTCCGGACGCATGCGCAAACTATAGAAAGTCGTTATGACATAGAATGTACATACTTTGTAGATTCCATTTATGAAATAAAACACATTTTCAAAAAAATCGTGTTTTTTACGAAATCATGTAAGCCTTCTAGAAGCTGTGATTTTAAATAACCGTGGAAGTAAGCTTTTCTTATTTCCGGACGCATGCACAAACAATAGAAACTCGTTATGACATAGAATGTGCATACTTTGTTGATTCTATTTATGAAATAAAACACATTTTCTAAAAACTTGTGTTTTTTAAGAAATCATTTAAACTTTCTAGAAGCTGTGATTTTAAAAAAAGAGGGAAGTAAGCTTTTCTTATTTCCAAACGCATGCGCAAACTGTAGAAAGTCATGATGAGGTAGAATGTGCATACTTTGTTGATTCCATTTATGAAATAAAACACATTTTCTAAAAACTTGTGTTTTTTAAGAAATTATGTAAACCTTCTAGAAGCTGTGATTTTAAAAAACGGGGGAAGTAAGCTTTTCTTATTTCCAGACGCATGCGCAAACTATAGAAAGTCGTTATGAAGTAGAATCTGCATACTTTGTAGATTCCATTTATGAAATAAAACACATTTTCTAAAAACTCATGTTTTTTACGAAATCATGTAAACCTTCTAAAAGCTGTGATTTTACAAAACGGTGGAAGTAAGCTTTTCTTATTTCCGGACGAATGCGCAAACTATAGAAAGTCGTTATGATGTAGAATGTGCATACTTTGTTGATTCCATTTATGAAATAAAACACATTTTCTAAAAACTCGTGTTTTTTAAGAAATCATGTAAACCTTCTAGAAGCTGTGATTTTAAAAAACGGTGGAAGTAAGCTTTTCTTATTTTTGGACGCATGCGCAAACTATAGAAAGTCGTTATGACGTAGAATGTGCACACTTTGTTGATTCCATTGATGAAATAAAACACATTTTCTAAAAACTCGTGTTTTTTAAGAAATCATGTAAACCTTCTAGAAGCTGTGATTTTAAAAAACGGTGGAAGTAAGCTTTTCTTATTTCCGAACGAATGCGAAAACTGCAGAAAGTCGTTATGACGTAGAATGTGCATACTTTGTTGATTCCATTTATGAAATAAAACACATTTTCTAAAAACTCATGTTTTTTCAGAAATCATGTAAACCTTATAGAAGTTGTGATTTTAAAAAACGGGGGATGTAAGCTTTTCTTATTTCCAAACGCATGCGCAAACTATAGAAAGTTGTTATGACGTAGAATGTGCATACTTTGCTGATTCCATTGGTGAAATAAAACATATTTCCTAAAAACTCATGTTTTTTAACAAAACATGTAAACCTTCGAGAAGCTGTGATTTTAAAAAACGGTGGAAGTAAGCTTTTCTTATTTCCGGACGCATGCGCAAACTATAGAAAGTCGTTATGACGTAGAATGTGCATACTTTGTTGATTCCATTGATGAAATAAAACACATTTTCTAAAAACTCGTGTTTTTTAAGAAATCATGTAAACATTCTAGAAGCTGTGATTTTAAAAAACGGTGGAAGTAAGCTTTTCTTATTTCCAAATGCATGCGCAAACTATAGAAAGTCGTTATGACGTAGAATGTGCATACTTTGTTGATTCCATTTATTTAATAAAACACATTTTGTAAAAACTCGTGTTTTTTAAGAAATCATGTAAACCTTCTAGAAGCTGTGATTTAAAAAACGGGGGAAGTAAGCTTTTCTTATTTCCAAACTCATGCGCAAACTATAGAAAGTTGTTATGACATAGAATGTGCATACTTTGTTGATTCCATTTATTTAATAAAACACATTTTCTAAAAACTTGTGTTTTTTAAGAAATCATGTAAACCTTCTAGAAGCTGTGATTTTAAAAAACGGTGGAAGTAAGCTTTTCTTATTTCCAGACGCATGCGCAAACTATAGAAAGTCGTTATGACGTAGAATGTGCATACTTTGTTGATTCCATTTATGAAATAAAACACATTTTCTAAAAACTCGTGTTTTATACGAAATTATGTAAACCTTCTAGAAGCTGTGATTTTAAAAAAAGGTGGAAGTAGGCTTTTCTTATTTCTAGACGCATGCGCAAACTATAGAAAGTCGTTATGACGTAGAATGTGCATACTTTGTTGATTCCATTTATGAAATAAAAAACATTTTCTAAAAACTCGTGTTTTTTAAGAAATCTTGTAAACCTTCTAGAAGCCGTGATTTTAAAAAACGGTGGAAGTAATCTTTTCTTATTTCCGGACGAATGCGCAAACTATAGAAAGTCGTTATGACGTAGAATGTGCATACTTTGTAGATTCCATTTATGAAATAAAACACATTTTCTAAAAACTCGTGTTTTTTAAGAAGTCATGTAAACCTTCTAGAAGCTGTGATTTTAAAAAACGGGGGAAGTAAGCTTTTCTTATTTCCAAACGCAAGCGCAAACTATAGAAAGTCGTTATGACGTAGAATGTGCATACTTTGTTGATTCAATTTATGAAATAAAACACATTTTCTAAAAACTCGTGTTTTTTAGAAAATCATGTAAACCTTCTAGAAGCCGTGATTTTAAAAAACGGTGGAAATAAGCTTTTCTTATTTCCGAACGAATGCGCAAACTATAGAAAGTCGTTATGACGTAGAATGTGCATACTTTGTAGATTCCATTTATGAAATAAAACACATTCTCTAAAAACTCGTGTTTTTTACGAAATCATGTAAATTTTCTAGAAGCTGTGATTTTAAAAAACAGTGGAAGTAAGCTTTTCTTATTACCGGACGAATGCCAAAACTGCAGAAAGTCGTTATGACGTAGAATGTGCATACTTTGTTGATTCCATTTATGAAATAAAACACATTTTCTAAAAACTCCTGTTTTTTAAGAAGTCATGTAAACCTTCTAGAAGCTGTGATTTTAAAAAACGGGGGAAGTAAGCTTTTCTTATTTCCAAACGCAAGCGCAAACTATAGAAAGTCGTTATGACGTAGAATGTGCATACTTTGTTGATTCCATTTATGAAATAAAACACATTTTCTAAAAACTCGTGTTTTTTACGAAATCATGTAAACCTTCTAGAAGCTGTGATTTTGAAAAACGGTGGAAGTAAGCTTTTCTTATTTCCGGACGAATGCGCAAACTATAGAAAGTCGTTATGATGTAGAATGTGCATACTTTGTTGATTTCATTGATGAAATAAAACACATTTTCTAAAAACTCGTGTTTTTTACGAAATCATGTAAACCTTCTAGAAGCTGTGATTTTAAAAAACGGTGGAAGTAAGATTTTCTTATTTCCGGACGAATGCGAAAACTGCAGAAAGTCGTTATGATGTAGAATGTGCATACTTTGTTGATTCCCTTAATTTAATAAAACACATTTTTTAAAAACTAGTGTTTTTTAAGAAATCATGCAAAACTTCTAGAATCTGTGATTTTAAAAAACGGGGGAGGCAAGCTTTTCTTATTTCCGGACGCATGCGCAAACTATAGAAAGTTGTTATGACGTAGAATGTGCATACTTTGTAGATTCCATTTATGAAATAAAACACATTTTCTAAAAACTCATGTTTTTTACGAAATCATGTAAACCTTCTAGAAGCTGTGATTTGAAAAAACGGGGGAAGTAAGCTTTTCTTACTTACGGACGCATGCGCAAACTATAGAAAGTCGTTATGAGGTAGAATGTACATACTTTGTAGATTCCATTTATGAAATAAAACACATTTTCTAAAAACTCGTGTTTTTTACGAAATCATGTAAACCTTCTAGAAGCTGTGATTTTAAATAACCGTGGAAGTAAGCTTTTCTTATTTCCGGACGCATGCACAAACTATAGAAAGTCGTTATAACATAGAATGTGTATACTTTGTTGATTCTATTTATGAAATAAAACACATTTTCTAAAAACTCGTGTTTTTTAAGAAATCATGTAAACTTTCTAGAAGCTGTGATTTTAAAAAACAGGGGAAGTAAGCTTTTCTTATTTCCAAACGCATGCGCAAACTATAGAAAGTCGTTATGATGTAGAATGTGCATACTTTGTTGATTCCATTTATGAAATAAAACACATTTTCTTAAAACTCGTGTTTTTTAAGAAATCATGTAAACCTTCTAGAAGCTTTGATTTTAAAAAACGGGGGAATCAGCTTTTCTTATTTCCAAACGCATGTGAAAACTATAGAAAGTCGTTATGACGTAGAATGTGCATACTTTGTAGATTCCGTTTATCAAATAAAACACATTTTCTAAAAACTCGTGTTTTTAAGAAATCATGTAAACCTTCTAAAAGTTGTGATTTTAAAAAAACAGGGGGTGGAAGCTTTTCTTATTTCCGGACGCATGCACAAACTATAGAAAGTCGTTATGACGTAGAATGTGCATACTTTGTAGATTCCATTAATGAAATAAAACGCATTTTCTAAAAACTCGTGGTTTTTAAGAAATCATGTAAACCTTCTAGAAGCTGTGATTTAAAAAAACGGGGCAAGTAAGCTTTTTTTATTTTCAAACGCATAAGCAAACTATAGAAAGTCGTTATGATGTAGAATGTGCATACTTCTTTGATTCCATTTATGAAATAAAACACATTTTCTAAAAACTCGTGTTTTTTAAGAAATCATGTAAACCTTCTAGAAGCTGTGATTTTAAAAATCGGGGGAATCAGCTTTTCTTATTTCCAAACGCATGTGCAAACTATAGAAAGTCATTATGACGTAGAATGTGCATACTTTGTAGATTCCATTTATCAAATAAAACACATTTTCTAAAAACTCGTGTTTTTAAGAAATCATGTAAACCTTCTAGAAGCTGTGATTTTAAAAAACGGTGGAAGTAAGCTTTTCTTATTTCCGGACGAATGCGCAAACTATAGAAATACGTTATGACGTAGAATGTGCATACTTTGTAGATTCCATTTATGAAATAAAACACATTTTCTAAAAACTCTTGTTTTTTAAGAAATCATGTAAACCTTCTAGAAGCTGTGATTTTAAAAAATGGTGGAAGTAAGCTTTTCTTATTTCCGGACGCATGCGCAAACTATAGAAATTCGTTATGACGTAGAATGTGCATACTTTTTTGATTCCATTTATGAAATAAAACACATTTTCTAAAAACTCGTGTTTTATAAGAAATCATGTAAACCTTCTAGAAGCTGTGATTTTAAAAAACGGAGGAAGTAAGCTTTTCTTATTTCAAAACGCATGCTCAAACTATAGAAAGTCGTTATGACGTAGAATGTACATACTTTGTTGATTCCATTTTTGAAATAAAACACATTTTCTAAAAAATCATGTTTTTTAATAAATCATGTAAATCTTCTAGAAGCTGTGATTTTAAAAAACTGGGGAAGTAAGCTTTTCTTATTTCCGGACGCATGCGCAAACTTTAGAAAGTCGTTATGACATAGAATGTGCATACTTTGTAGATTCCATTTATGAAATAAAACACATTTTCTAAAAACTTGTGTTTTTTACGAACTCATCTAAACCTTATAGAAGCTGTGATTTTAAAAAACGGTGGAAGTAAGCTTTTCTTATTTCCGGACGCATGCGCAAACTATAGAAAATCGTTATGACGTAGAATGTGCATACATTGTAGATTCCATTGATGAAATAAAACACATTTTCTAAAAACTCGTGTTTTTTACGAAATCATGTAAACCTTCTAGAAGCTGTGATTTTAAAAAACGGTGGAAGTAAGCTTTTCTTATTTGCGGACGCATGCACAAACTATAGAAAGTCATTATGTCGTAGAATGTGCATTCTTTGTTGATTCCATTTATGAAATAAAACACATTTTCTAAAAACTCATGTTTTTTACGAAATCATGTAAACCTTCTAGAATCTGTGATTTTAAAAAACGGTGGAAGTAAGCTTTTTTATTTACGGAGGCATGCGCAAACTATAGAAAGTCGTTATGACGTAGAATGTGCATACTTTGTTGATTCCATTGGTGAAATAAAACACATTTCCTAAAAACTCATGTTTTTTAACAAATCATGTAAACCTTCGAGAAGCTGTGATTTTAAAAAACGATGGAAGTAAGCTTTTCTTATTTCCAGACGCATGCGCAAACTATAGAAAGTCGTTATGACGTAGAATGTGCATACTTTGTTGATTCCATTTATGAAATAAAACACATTTTCTAAAAACTTGTGTTTTTTACGAAATCATGTAAACTTTCTTGAAGCTGTGATTTTAAAAAACGGGGGAAGTAAGCTTTTCTTATTTCCAAACGCATGCGCAAACTATAGAAAGTCGTTATGACGTAGAAGGTGCATACTTTGTAGATTCCATTTATGAAATAAAACACATTTTCTAAAAACTTGTGCTTTTACGAAATCATGTAAACCTTCTAGAAGCTGTGATTTTAAAAAACGGGGGAAGTAAGCGTTTCTTATTTCCGGACACATGCGCAAACTATAGAAAGTCGTTATGACGTAGAATGTGCATACTTTGTTGATTCCATTGATGAAATAAAACACATTTTCTAAAAACTCGTGTTTTTTACGAAATCATGTAAACCTTCTAGAAGCTGTGATTTTAAAAAACGGTGGAAGTAAGCTTTTCTTATTTCCGGACGAATCCGCAAACTATAGAAATTCGTTATGATGTAGAATGTGCATACTTTGTAGATTCCATTTATGAAATAAAACACATTTTCTAAAAACTCGTGTTTTTTAAGAAATCATGTAAACCTTCTAGAAGCTGTGATTTTACAAAACGGGGGAAGTAAGCTTTTCTTATTTCCGGACGCATGCGCAAACTATAGAAAGTCGTTATGACATAGAATGTACATACTTTGTAGATTCCATTTATGAAATAAAACACATTTTCAAAAAAATCGTGTTTTTTACGAAATCATGTAAGCCTTCTAGAAGCTGTGATTTTAAATAACCGTGGAAGTAAGCTTTTCTTATTTCCGGACGCATGCACAAACTATAGAAAGTCGTTATGACATAGAATGTGCATACTTTGTTGATTCTATTTATGAAATAAAACACATTTTCTAAAAACTTGTGTTTTTTAAGAAATCATTTAAACTTTCTAGAAGCTGTGATTTTAAAAAAAGAGGGAAGTAAGCTTTTCTTATTTCCAAACGCATGCGCAAACTGTAGAAAGTCATGATGAGGTAGAATGTGCATACTTTGTTGATTCCATTTATGAAATAAAACACATTTTCTAAAAACTTGTGTTTTTTAAGAAATTATGTAAACCTTCTAGAAGCTGTGATTTTAAATAACGGGGGAAGTAAGCTTTTCTTATTTCCAGACGCATGCGCAAACTATAGAAAGTCGTTATGAAGTAGAATCTGCATACTTTGTAGATTCCATTTATGAAATAAAACACATTTTCTAAAAACTCATGTTTTTTACGAAATCATGTAAACCTTCTAAAAGCTGTGATTTTACAAAACGGTGGAAGTAAGCTTTTCTTATTTCCGGACGAATGCGCAAACTATAGAAAGTCGTTATGATGTAGAATGTGCATACTTTGTTGATTCCATTTATGAAATAAAACACATTTTCTAAAAACTCGTGTTTTTTAAGAAATCATGTAAACCTTCTAGAAGCTGTGATTTTAAAAAACGGTGGAAGTAAGCTTTTCTTATTTTTGGACGCATGCGCAAACTATAGAAAGTCGTTATGACGTAGAATGTGCACACTTTGTTGATTCCATTGATGAAATAAAACACATTTTCTAAAAACTCGTGTTTTTTAAGAAATCATGTAAACCTTCTAGACGCTGTGATTTTAAAAAACGGTGGAAGTAAGCTTTTCTTATTTCCGAACGAATGCGAAAACTGCAGAAAGTCGTTATGACGTAGAATGTGCATACTTTGTTGATTCCATTCATGAAATAAAACACATTTTCTAAAAACTCATGTTTTTTCAGAAATCATGTAAACCTTATAGAAGTTGTGATTTTAAAAAACGGGGGATGTAAGCTTTTCTTATTTCCAAACGCATGCGCAAACTATAGAAAGTCGTTATGACATAGAATGTGCATACTTTGCTGATTCCATTGGTGAAATAAAACATATTTCCTAAAAACTCATGTTTTTTAACAAATCATGTAAACCTTCGAGAAGCTGTGATTTTAAAAAACGGTGGAAGTAAGCTTTTCTTATTTACGGACGCATGCGCAAACTATAGAAAGTCGTTATGATGTAGAATGTGCATACTTTGTTGATTCCATTTATGAAATAAAACACATTTTCTAAAAACTCGTGTTTTTTAAGAAATCATGTAAACATTCTAGAAGCTGTGATTTTAAAAAACGCTGGAAGTAAGCTTTTCTTATTTCCAAATGCATGTGCAAACTATAGAAAGTCGTTATGACGTAGAATGTGCATACTTTGTTGATTCCATTTATTTAATAAAACACATTTTGTAAAAACTCGTGTTTTTTAAGAAATCATGTAAACCTTCTAGAAGCTGTGATTTAAAAAACGGGGGAAGTAAGCTTTTCTTATTTCCAAACTCATGCGCAAACTATAGAAAGTTGTTATGACATAGAATGTGCATACTTTGTTGATTCCATTTATTTAATAAAACACATTTTCTAAAAACTTGTGTTTTTTAAGAAATCATGTAAACCTTCTAGAAGCTGTGATTTTAAAAAACGGTGGAAGTAAGCTTTTCTTATTTCCAGACGCATGCGCAAACTATAGAAAGTCGTTATGACGTAGAATGTGCATACTTTGTTGATTCCATTTATGAAATAAAACACATTTTCTAAAAACTCATGTTTTATACGAAATTATGTAAACCTTCTAGAAGCTGTGATTTTAAAAAAAGGTGGAAGTAGGCTTTTCTTATTTCTAGACGCATGCGCAAACTATAGAAAGTCGTTATGACGTAGAATGTGCATACTTTGTTGATTCCATTTATGAAATAAAAAACATTTTCTAAAAACTCGTGTTTTTTAAGAAATCTTGTAAACCTTCTAGAAGCTGTGATTTTAAAAAACGGTGGAAGTAAGCTTTTCTTATTTCCGGACGAATGCGCAAACTATAGAAAGTCGTTATGACGTAGAATGTGCATACTTTGTAGATTCCATTTATGAAATAAAACACATTTTCTAAAAACTCGTGTTTTTTAAGAAGTCATGTAAACCTTCTAGAAGCTGTGATTTTAAAAAACGGGGGAAGTAAGGTTTTCTTATTTCCAAACGCAAGCGCAAACTATAGAAAGTCGTTATGACGTAGAATGTGCATACTTTGTTGATTCAATTTATGAAATAAAACACATTTTCTAAAAACTCGTGTTTTTTAGAAAATCATGTAAACCTTCTAGAAGCCGTGATTTTAAAAAACGGTGGAAATAAGCTTTTCTTATTTCCGAACGAATGCGCAAACTATAGAAAGTCGTTATGACGTAGAATGTGCATACTTTGTAGATTCCATTTATGAAATAAAACACATTCTCTAAAAACTCGTGTTTTTTACGAAATCATGTAAATTTTCTAGAAGCTGTGATTTTAAAAAACAGTGGAAGTAAGCTTTTCTTATTACCGGACGAATGCCAAAACTGCAGAAAGTCGTTATGATGTAGAATGTGCATACTTTGTTGATTCCATTTATGAAATAAAACACATTTTCTAAAAACTCCTGTTTTTTAAGAAGTCATGTAAACCTTCTAGAAGCTGTGATTTTAAAAAACGGGGGAAGTAAGCTTTTCTTATTTCCAAACGCAAGCGCAAACTATAGAAAGTCGTTATGACGTAGAATGTGCATACTTTGTTGATTCCATTTATGAAATAAAACACATTTTCTAAAAACTCGTGTTTTTTACGAAATCATGTAAACCTTCTAGAAGCTGTGATTTTGAAAAACGGTGGAAGTAAGCTTTTCTTATTTCCGGACGAATGCGCAAACTATAGAAAGTCGTTATGATGTAGAATGTGCATACTTTGTTGATTTCATTGATGAAATAAAACACATTTTCTAAAAACTCGTGTTTTTTACGAAATCATGTAAACCTTCTAGAAGCTGTGATTTTAAAAAACGGTGGAAGTAAGATTTTCTTATTTCCGGACGAATGCGAAAACTGCAGAAAGTCGTTATGATGTAGAATGTGCATACTTTGTTGATTCCCTTAATTTAATAAAACACATTTTTTAAAAACTAGTGTTTTTTAAGAAATCATGCAAAACTTCTAGAATCTGTGATTTTAAAAAACGGGGGAGGCAAGCTTTTCTTATTTCCGGACGCATGCGCAAACTATAGAAAGTTGTTATGACGTAGAATTTGCATACTTTGTAGATTCCATTTATGAAATAAAACACATTTTCTAAAAACTCATGTTTTTTACGAAATCATGTAAACCTTCTAGAAGCTGTGATTTTAAAAAATGGTGGAAGTAAGCTTTTCTTATTTCCGGACGCATGCGCAAACTGTAGAAAGTTGTTATGACATAGAATGTGCATACTTTGTAGATTCCATTTATGAAATAGAACAGATTTTCTAAAAACTCGTGTTTTTTACGAAATCATGTAAACCTTCTAGAATCTGTGATTTTAAAAAACCGTGGAAGTAAGCTTTTCTTATTTCCAGACGCATGCGCAAACTATAGAAAGTCGTTATGACGTAGAATGTGCATACTTTGTTGATTCCATTTATGAAATAATACACATTTTCTAAAAACTCGTGTTTTTTAAGAAATCATGTAAACCTTCTAGAAGCTGTGATTTTAAAAAACGGGGGAAGTCAGCTTTTCTTATTTCCAAACACATGTGCAAACTATAGAAAGTCGTTATGACGTAGAATGTGCATACTTTGTTGATTCCATTTATGAAATAAAACACATTTTCTAAAAACTCGTGTTTTTTAAGAAATCATGTAAACCTTCTAGAAGGTGTGATTTTAAAAAACGGGGGAAATAAGCTTTTCTTATTTCCGGACGCATGCGCAGACTATAGAAATTCGTTATGATGTAGAATGTGCATACTTTGTAGATTCCATTTATGAAATAAAACACATTTTCTAAAAACTCGTGTGTTTTAAGAAATCATGTAAACCTTCTGGAAGCTGTGATTTTAAAAAATGGGGGAAGTAAGCTTTTCTTATTTCCAAACGCAAAAGCAAACTATAGAAAGTCATTATGACGTAGAATGTGCATACTTTCTTGATTCCATTTATGAAATAAAACACATTTTCTAAAAACTCGTGTTTTTTAAGAAGTCTTGAAAACCTTCTAGAAGCTGTGGTTTTAAAAAACGGGGGAAGTAAGCTTTTCTTATTTCCAAACGCAAGCGCAAACTATAGAAATTCGTTATGACATAGAATGTGCATACTTTGTTGATTCCATTTACGAAATAAAACACATTTTCTCAAAACTCATTTTTTTTACGAAATCATGTAAACCTTCTAGAAGCTGTGATTTTGAAAAACCGTGGAAGTAAGCTTTTCTTATTTCCGGACGCATGCGCAAACTATAGAAAGTCGTTATGACGTAGAATTTGCATACTTTGTAGATTCCATTTATGAAATAAAACACATTTTCTAAAAACTCGTGTTTTTTACGAAATCATATAAACCTTCTAGACGCTGTGATTTGAAAAAACGGGGGAAGTAAGCTTTTGTTATTTCCAAACGCATGCGCAAACTATAGAAAGTCGTTATGAGGTAGAATGTGCATACTTTTTTGATTCCATTTATGAAATAAAACACATTTTCTAAAAACTCGTGTTTTTTAAGAAATCATGTAAACCTTCTAGAAGCTGTGATTTTAAAAAACGGGGGAAGTAAGCTTTTCTTATTTCCAAACGCAAGTGCAAACTATAGAAAGTCGTTATGATGTAGAATGTGCATACTTTGTTGATTCCATTTATGAAATAAAACACATTTTCTAAAAACTCGTGTTTTTTAATAAATCATGTAAACCTTCTAGAAGTTGTGATTTTAAAAAACGGTGGAAGTAAGCTTTTCTTATTTCCAAACGCATGTGCAAACTATAGAAATTCGTTATGACGTAGAGTGTGCATACTTTGTTGATTCCATTTAATTAATAAAACACATTTTCTAAAAACTCGTGTTTTTTACGAAATCATGTAAACCTTCTAGAAGCTGTGATTTAAAAAACGGGGGAAGTAAGCTTTTCTTATTTCCGGACGCATGCGCAAACTATAGAAAGTCGTTATGACGTAGAATGTGCATACTTTGTAGATTCCATTTATGAAATAAAACACATTTTCTAAAAACTCGTGTTTTTTACGAAATCATATAAACCTTCTAGACGCTGTGATTTGAAAAAACGGGGGAAGTAAGCTTTTGTTATTTCCAAACGCATGCGCAAACTATAGAAAGTCGTTATGAGGTAGAATGTGCATACTTTGTTGATTCCATTTATGAAATAAAACACATTTTCTAAAAACTTGTGTTTTTTAAGAAATCATGTAAACCTTCTAGAAGCTGTGACTTTAAAAAACGGGGGAAGTAAGCTTTTCTTATTTCCGGATGCAAGTGCAAACTATAGAAATTCGTTATGACGTAGAATGTGCATACTTTGTAGATTCCATTTATGAAATAAAAGACATTTTCTAAAAACTCGTATTTTTTATGAAATCATGTAAACCTTCTAGAAGCTGTGATTTTAAAAAACGGTGGAAGTAAGCTTTTCTTATTTCCAAACGCAAAAGCAAACTATAGAAAGTCATTATGACGTAGAATGTGCATACTTTCTTGATTCCATTTATGAAATAAAACACATTTTCTAAAAACTCGTGTTTTTTAAGAAGTCATGTAAACCTTCTAGAAGCTGTGGTTTTAAAAAACGGGGGAAGTAAGCTTTTCTTATTTCCAAACGCAAGCGCAAACTATAGAAAGTCGTTATGACATAGAATGTGCATACTTTGTTGATTCCATTTTTGAAATAAAACACATTTTCAAAAAAATCGTGTTTTTTACGACATCATGTAAACCTTCTAGAAGCTGTGATTTTAAATAACCGTGGAAGTAAGCTTTTCTTATTTCCGGACGCATGCACAAACTATAGAAAGTCGTTATGACATAGAATGTGGATACTTTGTTGATTCTATTTATGAAATAAAACACATTTTCTAAAAACTTGTGTTTTTTAAGAAATCATGTAAACTTTCTAGAAGCTGTGATTTTAAAAAAAGAGGGAAGTAAGCTTTTCTTATTTCCAAATGCATGCGCAAACTGTAGAAAGTCATGATGAGGTAGAAGGTGCATACTTTGTTGATTCCATTTATGAAATAAAACACATTTTCTAAAAACTTGTGTTTTTTAAGAAATCATGTAAACCTTCTAGAAGCTGTGATTTTAAAAAACGGGGGAAGTAAGCTTTCCTTATTTCCAGACGCATGCGCAAATTATAGAAAGTCGTTATGAAGTACAATCTGCATACTTTGTAGATTCCATTTATGAAATAAAACACATTTTCTAAAAACTCATGTTTTTTACAAAATCATGTAAACCTTCTAAAAGCTGTGATTTTACAAAACGGTGGAAGTAAGCTTTTCTTATTTCCGGATGAATGCGCAAACTATAGAAAGTCGTTATGATGTAGAATGTGCATACTTTGTTGATTCCATTTATGAAATAAAACACATTTTCTAAAAACTCGTGTTTTTTAAGAAATCATGTAAACCTTCTAGAAGCTGTGATTTTAAAAAACAGTGGAAGTAAGCTTTTCTTATTTTCGGACGCATGCGCAAACTATAGAAAGTCGTTATGACGTAGAATGTGCATACTTTGTTGATTCCATTGATGAAATAAAACACATTTTCTAAAAACTCGTGTTTTTTAAGAAATCATGTAAACCTTCTAGAAGCTGTGATTTTAAGAAACGGTGGAAGTAAGCTTTTCTTATTTCCGAACGAATGCGAAAACTGCAGAAAGTTGTTATGAAGTAGAATGTGCATACATTGTTGATTCCATTTATGAAATAAAACAAATTTTCTAAAAACTCGTGTTTTTTCAGAAATCATGTAAACCTTCTAGAAGCTGTGATTTTAAAAAACGGGGGATGTAAGCTTTTCTTATTTCCAAACGCATGCGCAAACTATAGAAAGTTGTTATGATATAGAATGTGCATACTTTGTAGATTCCATTTATGAAATAAAACACATTTTCTAAAAACTCGTGTTTTTTAAGAAATCATGTAAACCTTCTAGAAGGTGTGATTTTAAAAAACGGGGTAAATAAGCTTTTCTTATTTCCGGACGCATGCGCAGACTATAGAAATTCGTTATGATGTAGAATGTGCATACTTTGTAGATTCCATTTATGAAATAAAACACATTTTCTAAAAACTCGTGTTTTTTAAGAAATCATGTAAACCTTCTGGAAGCTGTGATTTTAAAAAATGGGGGAAGTAAGCTTTTCTTATTTCCAAACGCAAAAGCAAACTATAGAAAGTCATTATGACGTAGAATGTGCATACTTTCTTGATTCCATTTATGAAATAAAACACATTTTCTAAAAACTCGTGTTTTTTAAGAAGTCATGTAAACCTTCTAGAAGCTGTGGTTTTAAAAAACGGGGGAAGTAAGCTTTTCTTATTTCCAAACGCAAGCGCAAACTATAGAAAGTCGTTATGACATAGAATGTGCATACTTTGTTGATTCCATTTATGAAACAAAACACATTTTCTAAAAACTCATGTTTTTTACGAAATCATGTAAACCTTCTAGAAGCTGTGATTTTGAAAAACGGTGGAAGTAAGCTTTTCTTATTTCTGGACGAATGCGCAAACTATAGAAAGTCGTTATGACGTAGAATGTGCATACTTTGTCGATTCCATTGATGAAATAAAACACATTTTCTAAAAACTCGTGTTTTTTAAGAAATCATGTAAACCTTCTAGAAGCTGTGATTTTAAAAAACGGTGGAAGTAAGCTTTTCTTATTTCCAAACGCATGTGCAAACTATAGAAATTCGTTATGACGTAGAGTGTGCATACTTTGTTGATTCCATTTAATTAATAAAACACATTTTCTAAAAAGTCGTGTTTTTTACGAAATCATGTAAACCTTCTAGAAGCTGTGATTTAAAAAACGGGGGAAGTAAGCTTTTCTTATTTCCGGACGCATGCGCAAACTATAGAAATTCGTTATGACGTAGAATGTGCATACTTTGTAGATTCCATTTATGAAATAAAACACATTTTCTAAAAACTCGTGTTTTTTACGAAATCATGTAAACCTTCTAGAATCTGTGATTTGAAAAAACGGGGGAAGTAAGCTTTTCTTACTTACGGACGCATGCGCAAACTATAGAAAGTCGTTATGAGGTAGAATGTACATACTTTGTAGATTCCATTTATGAAATAAAACACATTTTCTAAAAACTCGTGTTTTTTACGAAATCATGTAAACCTTCTAGAAGCTGTGATTTTAAATAACCGTGGAAGTAAGCTTTTCTTATTTCCGGACGCATGCACAAACTATAGAAAGTCGTTATAACATAGAATGTGCATACTTTGTTGATTCTATTTATGAAATAAAACACATTTTCTAAAAACTTGTGTTTTTTAAGAAATCATGTAAACTTTCTAGAAGCTGTGATTTTAAAAAACAGGGGAAGTAAGCTTTTCTTATTTCCAAACGCATGCGCAAACTATAGAAAGTCGTTATGATGTAGAATGTGCATACTTTGTTGATTCCATTTATGAAATAAAACACATTTTCTTAAAACTCGTGTTTTTTAAGAAATCATGTAAACCTTCTAGAAGCTGTGATTTTAAAAAACGGGGGAATCAGCTTTTCTTATTTCCAAACGCATGTGAAAACTATAGAAAGTCGTTATGACGTAGAATGTGCATACTTTGTAGATTCCGTTTATCAAATAAAACACATTTTCTAAAAACTCGTGTTTTTAAGAAATCATGTAAACCTTCTAAAAGCTGTGATTTTAAAAAAACAGGGGGTGGAAGCTTTTCTTATTTCCGGACGCATGCACAAACTATAGAAAGTCCTTATGACGTAGAATGTGCATACTTTGTAGATTCCATTTATGAAATAAAACACATTTTCTAAAAACTCGTGGTTTTTAAGAAATCATGTAAACCTTCTAGAAGCTGTGATTTAAAAAAACAGGGCAAGTAAGCTTTTTTTATTTTCAAACGCATAAGCAAACTATAGAAAGTCGTTATGATGTAGAATGTGCATACTTCTTTGATTCCATTTATGAAATAAAACACATTTTCTAAAAACTCATGTTTTTTAAGAAATCATGTAAACCTTCTAGAAGCTGTGATTTTAAAAATCGGGGGAATCAGCTTTTCTTATTTCCAAACGCATGTGCAAACTATAGAAAGTCATTATGACGTAGAATGTGCATACTTTGTAGATTCCATTTATCAAATAAAACACATTTTCTAAAAACTCGTGTTTTTAAGAAATCATGTAAACCTTCTAGAAGCTGTGATTTTAAAAAACGGTGGAAGTAAGCTTTTCTTATTTCCGGACGAATGCGCAAACTATAGAAATACGTTATGACGTAGAATGTGCATACTTTGTAGATTCCATTTATGAAATAAAACACATTTTCTAAAAACTCTTGTTTTTTAAGAAATCATGTAAACCTTCTAGAAGCTGTGATTTTAAAAAATGGTGGAAGTAAACTTTTCTTATTTCCGGACGCATGCGCAAACTATAGAAATTCGTTATGACGTAGAATGTGCATAGTTTTTTTATTCCATTTATGAAATAAAACACATTTTCTAAAAACTCGTGTTTTTTAAGAAATCATGTAAACCTTCTAGAAGCTGTGATTTTAAAAAACGGAGGAAGTAAGCTTTTCTTATTTCAAAACGCATGCTCAAACTATAGAAAGTCGTTATGACGTAGAATGTACATACTTTGTTGATTCCATTTTTGAAATAAAACACATTTTCTAAAAACTCATGTTTTTTAATAAATCATGTAAATCTTCTAGAAGCTGTGATTTTAAAAAACTGGGGAAGTAAGCTTTTCTTATTTCCGGACGCATGCGCAAACTTTAGAAAGTCGTTATGACATAGAATGTGCATACTTTGTAGATTCCATTTATGAAATAAAACACATTTTCTAAAAACTTGTGTTTTTTACGAACTCATCTAAACCTTATAGAAGCTGTGATTTTAAAAAACGGTGGAAGTAAGCTTTTCTTATTTCCGGACGCATGCGCAAACTATAGAAAATCGTTATGACGTAGAATGTGCATACATTGTAGATTCCATTGATGAAATAAAACACATTTTCTAAAAACTCGTGTTTTTTACGAAATCATGTAAACCTTCTAGAAGCTGTCATTTTAAAAAACGGTGGAAGTAAGCTTTTCTTATTTCTGGACGCATGCGCAAACTATAGAAAGTTGTTATGACGTAGAATGTGCATACTTTGTAGATTCCATTTATGAAATAAAACACATTTTCTAAAAACTCGTGTTTTTTACGAAATCATGTAAACCTTCTAGAAGCTGTGATTTTAAAAAATGGTGGAAGTAAGCTTTTCTTATTTCCAGACGCATGCGCAAACTGTAGAAAGTCGTTATGACATAGAATGTGCATACTTTGTAGATTCCATTTATGAAATAAAATAGATTTTCTAAAAACTCGTGTTTTTTACGAAATCATGTAAACCTTCTAGAAGCTGTGATTTTAAAAAACCGTGGAAGTAAGCTTTTCTTATTTCCAGACGCATGCGCAAACTATAGAAAGTCGTTATGACGTAGAATGTGCATACTTTGTTGATTCCATTTATGAAATAAAACACATTTTCTAAAAACTCGTGTTTTTTACGAAATTATGTAAACCTTCTAGAAGCTGTGATTTTAAAAAAAGGTGGAAGTAAGCTTTTCTTATTTCCAGACGCATGCGCAAACTATAGAAAGTCGTTATTCCGTAGAATGTGCATACTTTGTTGATTCCATTTATGAGATAAAACACATTTTCTAAAAACTCGTGTTTTTTAAGAAATCATGTAAACCTTCTAGAAGCTGTGATTTTAAAACAAGGGGGAAGTAAGCTTTTCTTATTTCCAAACGCAAGCACAAACTATAGAATGTCGTTATGACGTAGAATGTGCATACTTTGTTGATAACATTTATGAAATAAAACACATTTTCTAAAAACTCGTGTTTTTTACGAAATCATGTAAACCTTCTTGAAGCTGTGATTTTAAAAAACGGGGGAAGTAAGCTTTTCTTATTTCCAGACGCATGCGCAATCTAAAGAAAGTCGTTATGACGTAGAATGTGCATACTTTGTAGATTCCATTTGTCAAATAAAACACATTTTCTAAAAACTCGTGTTTTTTACGAAATTATGTAAACCTTCTAGAAGCTGTGATTTTAAAAAACGAGTGAAGTCAGCTTTTCTTATTTCCAAACGCATGTGCAAACTATAGAAAGTCGTTATGACATAGAATGTGCATACTTTGTAGATTCCATTTATCAAATAAAACACATTTTCTAAAAACTCGTGTTTTTAAGAAATCATGTAAACCTTCTAGAAGCTGTGATTTTAAAAAACGGTGGAAGTAAGCTTTTCTTATTTCCGGACGCATGCGCAAACTATAGAAATTCGTTATGACGTAGAATGTGCATACTTTGTTGATTCCATTGATGAAATAAAACACATTTTCTAAAAAATCATGTTATTTACGAAATCATGTAAACCTTCTAGAAGCTGTGATTTTAAAAGAGGGTGGAAGTAAGCTTTTCTTATTTCCGGACGAATGCGAAAACTGCAGAAAGTCGTTATGACGTAGAATGTGCATACTTTGTTGATTCCATTTATGAAATAAAACACATTTTCTAAAAACTCATGTTTTTTAAGAAATCATGTAAACCTTCTAGAAGCTATGATTTTAAAAAACGGGGGATGTAAGCTTTTCTTATTTCCAAACGCATGCGAAAACTATAGAAAGTCGTTATGACGTAGAATGTGCATACTTTGTTGATTCCATTTATGAAATAAAACACATTTTCTATAAACTCATGTTTTTTAATAAATCATGTAAACCTTCTAGAAGCTGTGATTTTAAAAAACGGTGGAAGTAAGCTTTTCTTACTTCCGGACGAATGTGCAAACTATAGAAAGTCGTTATGACGTAGAATGTGCATACTTTGTAGATTCGATTTATGAAATAAAACTCATTTTCCAAAAACTTGTGTTTTTTAAGAAATCATGTAAACCTTCTAGAAGCTGTGATTTTAAAAAACGGTGGAAGTAAGCTTTTCTTATTTCCAAACGCATGCGAAAACTATAGAAATTCGTTATGACGTAGAATGTGCATACTTTGTTGATTCCATTTATGAAATAAAACACATTTTCTAAAAACTCGTGTTTTTTAATAAATCATGTAAACCTTCTAGAAGCTGTGATTTTAAAAAACGGTGGAAGTAAGCTTTTCTTATTTCCAAACGCATGCGCAAACTATAGAAAGTCGTTATGACGTAGAATGTGCATACTTTGTTGATTCCATTGATGAAATAAAACACATTTTCTAAAAACTCGTGTTTTTTACGAAATCATGTAAACCTTCTAGAAGCTGTGATTTTAGAAAACGGGGGAAGTAAGCTTTTCTTATTTCAAACTCATGCGCAAACTATAGAAAGTTGTTGTGATGTAGAATGTGCATACTTTGTTGATTCCATTTATTTAATAAAACACATTTTCTAAAAACTCGTGTTTTTTAAGAAATCATGTAAACCTTCTAGAAGCTTTGATTTTAAAAAACGGTGGAAGTAAGCTTTTCTTATTTCCAGACGCATGCGCAAACTATAGAAAGTCGTTATGATGTAGAATGTGCATACTTTGTTGATTCCATTTATGAAATAAAACACATTTTCTAAAAACTCGTGTTTTTTACGAAATTATGTAAACCTTCTAGAAGCTGTGATTTTAAAAAAAGGTGGAAGTAAGATTTTCTTATTTCCAGACGCATGCGCAAACTATAGAAAGTCGTTATTCCGTAGAATGTGCATACTTTGTTGATTCCATTTATGAAATAAAACCCATTTTCTAAAAACTCGTGTTTTTTAAGAAATCATGTAAACCTTCTAGAAGCTGTGATTTTAAAACAAGTGGGAAGTAAGCTTTTCTTATTTCCAAACGCAAGCGCAAACTATAGAAAGTCGTTATGACGTAGAATGTGCATACTTTGTTGATTCCATTTATGAAATAAAACACATTTTCTAAAAACTCGTGTTTTTTACGAAATCATGTAAACCTTCTTGAAGCTGTGATTTTAAAAAACGGGGGAAGTAAGCTTTTCTTATTTCCAGACGCATGCGCAAACTATAGAAAGTCGTTATGACGTAGAATGTGCATACTTTGTAGATTCCATTTGTGAAATAAAACACATTTTCTAAAAACTCGTGTTTTTTACGAAATTATGTAAACCTTCTAGAAGCTGTGATTTTAAAAAATGGGGGAAGTAAGCTTTTCTTATTTCCAAACGCATGCGCAAACTATAGAAAGTCGTTATGATGTAGAATGTGCATACTTTGTAGATTCCATTTATGGAATAAAACACATTTTCTAAAAACTTGTGTTTTTTAGGAAATCATGTAAACCTTCTAGAAGCTGTGATTTTAAAAAATGGGGGAAGTAAGCGTTTCTTATTTCCGGATGCATGCGCAAACTATAGAAAGTAGTTATGACGTAGAATGTGCATACTTTGTAGATTCTATTTATGAAATTCAACGCATTTTCTAAAAACTCGTGTTTTTTACGAAATCATGTAAACCTTTTAGAAGCTGTGATTTTAAAAAACGGTGGAAGTAAGCTTTTCTTATTTCCGGATGAATGCGCAAACTATAGAAAGTAGTTATGACGTAGAATGTGCATACTTTGTTGATTCCATTGATGAAATAAAACACATTTTCTAAAAACTCGTGTTTTTTACGAAATGATGTAAACCTTCTAGAAGCTGTGATTTTAAAAAACGATGGAAGTAAGCTTTTCTTATTTCCGGACGCATGCGCAAACTATAGAAAGTCGTTATGATGTAGAATGTGCATACTTTGTTGATTCCATTTATGAAATAAAACACATTTTCTAAAAACTCGTGTTTTTTAAGAAATCATGTAAACCTTCTAGAAGCTGTGCTTTTAAAAAACGGGGGAAGTAAGCTTTTCTTATATCCAAACGCAAGCGCAAACTATAGAAAGTCGTTATGACGTAGATTGTGCATACTTTGTTGATTCCATTTATGAAATAAAACACATTTTCTAAAAACTCGTGTTTTTTACAAAATCATGTAAACCTTCTAGAAGCTGTGATTTTAAAAAACGGTGGAAATAAGCTTTTCTTATTTCCGGACGAATGCGCAAACTATAGAAAGTCGTTATGATGTAGAATGTGCATACTTTGTTGATTCTATTGAAGAAATAAAACACATTTTCTAAAAATTGGTGTTTTTTACGAAATGATGTAAACCTTCTAGAAGCTGTGATTTTAAAAAACGGTGGAAGTAAGCTTTTCTTATTTCCGGACGAATGCCAAAACTGCAGAAAGTCGTTATGACGTAGAATGTGCATACTTTGTTGATTCCATTGATGAAATAAAACACATTTTCTAAAAACTCATGTTTTTTAAGAAATCATGTAAACCTTCTAGAAGCTGTGATTTTAAAAAACGGGGGATGTAAGCTTTTCTTATTTCCAAACGCATGCGCAAACTATAGAAAGTCCTTATGACGTAGAATGTGCATACTTTGTTGATTCCATCTATGAAATAAAACACATTTTCTAAAAACTCGTGTTTTTTACGAAATCATGTAAACCTTCTAAAAGCTGTGATTTTAAAAAATGGTGGAAGTAAGCTTTTCTTATTTCCGGACGCATGCGCAAACTATAGAAAGTCGTTATGACGTAGAATGTCCATACTTTGTTGATTCCATTGATGAAATAAAACACATTTTCTAAAAACTCGTGTTTTTTACGAAATCATGTAAGCCTTCTAGAAGGTGTGATTTTAAAAAACGGTGGAAGTAAGCTTTTCTTATTTCCGGACGAATGCGCAAACTATAGAAATTCGTTATGATGTAGAATGTGCATACTTTGTAGATTCCATTTATGAAATAAAACACATTTTCTCAAAACTCGTGTTTTTTAAGAAATCATGTAAACCTTCTAGAAGCTGTGATTTTACAAAACGGGGGAAGTAAGCTTTTCTTATTTCCGGACGCATGCGCAAACTATAGAAAGTCGTTATGACATAGAATGTACATACTTTGTAGATTCCATTTATGAAATAAAACACAATTTCAAAAAAATCGTGTTTTTTACGAAATCATGTAAGCCTTCTAGAAGCTGTGATTTTAAATAACCGTGGAAGTAAGCTTTTCTTATTTCCGGACGCATGCACAAACTATAGAAAGTCGTTATGACATAGAATGTGCATACTTTGTTGATTCTATTTATGAAATAAAACACATTTTCTAAAAACTTGTGTTTTTTAAGAAATCATGTAAACTTTCTAGAAGCTGTGATTTTAAAAAAAGAGGGAAGTAAGCTTTTCTTATTTCCAAACGCATGCGCAAACTGTAGAAAGTCATGATGAGGTAGAATGTGCATACTTTGTTGATTCCATTTATGAAATAAAACACATTTTCTAAAAACTTGTGTTTTTTAAGAAATTATGTAAACCTTCTAGAAGCTGTGATTTTAAAAAACGGGGGAAGTAAGCTTTTCTTATTTCCAGACGCATGCGCAAACTATAGAAAGTCGTTATGAAGTAGAATCTGCATACTTTGTAGATTCCATTTATGAAATAAAACACATTTTCTAAAAACTCATGTTTTTTACGAAATCATGTAAACCTTCTAAAAGCTGTGATTTTATAAAAGGGTGGAAGTAAGCTTTTCTTATTTCCGGACGAATGCGCAAACTATAGAAAGTCGTTATGATGTAGAATGTGCATACTTTGTTGATTCCATTTATGAAATAAAACACATTTTCTAAAAACTCGTGTTTTTTAAGAAATCATGTAAACCTTCTAGAAGCTGTGATTTTAAAAAACGGTGGAAGTAAGCTTTTCTTATTTTTGGACGCATGCGCAAACTATAGAAAGTCGTTATGACGTAGAATGTGCATACTTTGTTGATTCCATTTATTTAATAAAACACATTTTGTAAAAACTCATGTTTTTTAAGAAATCATGTAAACCTTCTAGAAGCTGTGATTTAAAAAACGGGGGAAGTAAGCTTTTCTTATTTCCAAACTCATGCGCAAACTGCAGAAAGTCGTTATGACGTAGAATGTGCATACTTTGTTGATTCCATTTATGAAATAAAACACATTTTCTAAAAACTCGTGTTTTTTCAGAAATCATGTAAACCTTATAGAAGTTGTGATTTTAAAAAACGGGGGATGTAAGCTTTTCTTATTTCCAAACGCATGCGCAAACTATAGAAAGTCGTTATAACGTAGAATGTGCATACTTTGCTGATTCCATTGGTGAAATAAAACATATTTCCTAAAAACTCATGTTTTTTAACAAATCATGTAAACCTTCGAGAAGCTGTGATTTTAAAAAACGGTGGAAGTAAGCTTTTCTTATTTCCGGACGCATGCGCAAACTATAGAAAGTCGTTATGATGTAGAATGTGCATACTTTGTTGATTCCATTTATGAAATAAAACACATTTTCTAAAAACTCGTGTTTTTTAATAAATCATGTAAACATTCTAGAAGCTGTGATTTTAAAAAACGGTGGAAGTAAGCTTTTCTTATTTCCAAATGCATGCGCAAACTATAGAAAGTCGTTATGACGTAGAATGTGCATACTTTGTTGATTCCATTTATTTAATAAAACACATTTTGTAAAAACTCGTGTTTTTTAAGAAATCATGTAAACCTTCTAGAAGCTGTGATTTAAAAAACGGGGGAAGTAAGCTTTTCTTATTTCCAAACTCATGCGCAAACTATAGAAAGTTGTTATGACATAGAATGTGCATACTTTGTTGATTCCATTTATTTAATAAAACACATTTTCTAAAAACTTGTGTTTTTTAAGAAATCATGTAAACCTTCTAGAAGCTGTGATTTTAAAAAACGGTGGAAGTAAGCTTTTCTTATTTCCAGACGCATGCGCAAACTATAGAAAGTCGTTATGACGTAGAATGTGCATACTTTGTTGATTCCATTTATGAAATAAAACACATTTTCTAAAAACTCGTGTTTTATACGAAATTATGTAAACCTTCTAGAAGCTATGATTTTAAAAAAAGGTGGAAGTAGGCTTTTCTTATTTCTAGACGCATGCGCAAACTATAGAAAGTCGTTATGACGTAGAATGTGCATACTTTGTTGATTCCATTTATGAAATAAAAAACATTTTCTAAAAACTCGTGTTTTTTAAGAAATCTTGTAAACCTTCTAGAAGCTGTGATTTTAAAAAACGGTGGAAGTAAGCTTTTCTTATTTCCGGACGAATGCGCAAACTATAGAAAGTCGTTATGACGTAGAATGTGCATACTTTGTAGATTCCATTTATGAAATAAAACACATTTTCTAAAAACTCGTGTTTTTTAAGAAGTCATGTAAACCTTCTAGAAGCTGTGATTTTAAAAAACGGGGGAAGTAAGCTTTTCTTATTTCCAAACGCAAGCGCAAACTATAGAAAGTCGTTATGACGTAGAATGTGCATACTTTGTTGATTCAATTTATGAAATAAAACACATTTTCTAAAAACTCGTGTTTTTTAGAAAATCATGTAAACCTTCTAGAAGCCGTGATTTTAAAAAACGGTGGAAATAAGCTTTTCTTATTTCCGAACGAATGCGCAAACTATAGAAAGTCGTTATGACGTAGAATGTGCATACTTTGTAGATTCCATTTATGAAATAAAACACATTCTCTAAAAACTCGTGTTTTTTACGAAATCATGTAAATTTTCTAGAAGCTGTGATTTTAAAAAACAGTGGAAGTAAGCTTTTCTTATTACCGGACGAATGCCAAAACTGCAGAAAGTCGTTATGACGTAGAATGTGCATACTTTGTTGATTCCATTTATGAAATAAAACACATTTTCTAAAAACTCGTGTTTTTTAAGAAGTCATGTAAACCTTCTAGAAGCTGTGATTTTAAAAAACGGGGGAATCAACTTTTCTTATTTCCAAACGCAAGCGCAAACTATAGAAAGTCGTTATGACGTAGAATGTGCATACTTTGTTGATTCCATTTATGAAATAAAACACATTTTCTAAAAACTCGTGTTTTTTACGAAATCATGTAAACCTTCTAGAAGCTGTGATTTTGAAAAACGGTGGAAGTAAGCTTTTCTTATTTCCGGACGAATGCGCAAACTATAGAAAGTCGTTATGATGTAGAATGTGCATACTTTGTTGATTTCATTGATGAAATAAAACACATTTTCTAAAAACTCGTGTTTTTTACGAAATCATGTAAACCTTCTAGAAGCTGTGATTTTAAAAAACGGTGGAAGTAAGATTTTCTTATTTCCGGACGAATGCGAAAACTGCAGAAAGTCGTTATGATGTAGAATGTGCATACTTTGTTGATTCCCTTAATTTAATAAAACACATTTTTTAAAAACTAGTGTTTTTTAAGAAATCATGCAAAACTTCTAGAATCTGTGATTTTAAAAAACGGGGGAGGCAAGCTTTTCTTATTTCCGGACGCATGCGCAAACTATAGAAAGTTGTTATGACGTAGAATTTGCATACTTTGTAGATTCCATTTATGAAATAAAACACATTTTCTAAAAACTCGTGTTTTTTACGAAATCATGTAAACCTTCTAGAAGCTGTGATTTTAAAAATTGGTGGAAGTAAGCTTTTCTTATTTCCGGACGCATGTGCAAACTGTAGAAAGTCGTTATGACATAGAATGTGCATACTTTGTAGATTCCATTTATGAAATAGAACAGATTTTCTAAAAACTCGTGTTTTTTACGAAATCATGTAAACCTTCTAGAATCTGTGATTTTAAAAAACCGTGGAAGTAAGCTTTTCTTATTTCCAGACGCATGCGCAAACTATAGAAAGTCGTTATGACGTAGAATGTGCATACTTTGTTGGTTCCATTTATGAAATAATACACATTTTCTAAAAACTCGTGTTTTTTAAGAAATCGTGTAAACCTTCTAGAAGCTGTGATTTTAAAAAATGGGGGAAGTCAGCTTTTCTTTTTTCCAAACACATGTGCAAACTATAGAAAGTCGTTATGACGTAGAATGTGCATACTTTGTTGATTCCATTTATGAAATAAAACACATTTTCTAAAAACTTGTGTTTTTTATGAAATCATGTAAACCTTCTAGAAGGTGTGATTTTAAAAAACGGGGGAAATAAGCTTTTCTTATTTCCGGACGCATGCGCAGACTATAGAAATTCGTTATGATGTAGAATGTGCATACTTTGTAGATTCCATTTATGAAATAAAACACATTTTCTAAAAACTCGTGTTTTTTAAGAAATCATGTAAACCTTCTGGAAGCTGTGATTTTAAAAAATGGGGGAAGTAAGCTTTTCTTATTTCCAAACGCAAAAGCAAACTATAGAAAGTCATTATGACGTAGAATGTGCATACTTTCTTGATTCCATTTATGAAATAAAACACATTTTCTAAAAACTCGTGTTTTTTAAGAAGTCTTGTAAACCTTCTAGAAGCTGTGGTTTTAAAAAACGGGGGAAGTAAGCTTTTCTTATTTCCAAACGGAAGCGCAAACTATAGAAAGTCGTTATGACATAGAATGTGCATACTTTGTTGATTCCATTGGTGAAATAAAACACATTTCCTAAAAACTCATGTTTTTTAACAAATCATGTAAACCTTCGAGAAGCTGTGATTTTAAAAAACGATGGAAGTAAGCTTTTCTTATTTCCAGACGCATGCGCAAACTATAGAAAGTCGTTATGACGTAGAATGTGCATACTTTGTTGATTCCATTTATGAAATAAAACACATTTTCTAAAAACTTGTGTTTTTTACGAAATCATGTAAACTTTCTTGAAGCTGTGATTTTAAAAAACGGGGGAAGTAAGCTTTTCTTATTTCCAAACGCATGCGCAAACTATAGAAAGTCATTATGACGTAGAAGGTGCATACTTTGTAGATTCCATTTATGAAATAAAACACATTTTCTAAAAACTTGTGCTTTTACGAAATCATGTAAACCTTCTAGAAGCTGTGATTTTAAAAAACGGGGGAAGTAAGCGTTTCTTATTTCCGGACACATGCGCAAACTATAGAAAGTCGTTATGACGTAGAATGTGCATACTTTGTTGATTCCATTGATGAAATAAAACACATTTTCTAAAAACTCGTGTTTTTTACGAAATCATGTAAACCTTCTACAAGCTGTGATTTAAAAAACGGGGGAAGTAAGCTTTTCTTATTTCCGGACGCATGCGCAAACTATAGAAAGTCGTTATGACGTAGAATGTGCATACTTTGTAGATTCCATTTATGAAATAAAACACATTTTCTAAAAACTCGTGTTTTTTACGAAATCATGTAAACCTTCTAGAAGCTGTGATTTGAAAAAACGGGGGAAGTAAGCTTTTCTTACTTACGGACGCATGCGCAAACTATAGAAAGTCGTTATGAGGTAGAATGTACATAATTTGTAGATTCCATTTATGAAATAAAACACATTTTCTAAAAACTCGTGTTTTTTACGAAATCATGTAAACCTTCTAGAAGCTGTGATTTTAAATAACCGTGGAAGTAAGCTTTTCTTATTTCCGGACGCATGCACAAACTATAGAAAGTCGTTATAACATAGAATGTGCATACTTTGTTGATTCTATTTATGAAATAAAACACATTTTCTAAAAACTTGTGTTTTTTAAGAAATCATGTAAACTTTCTAGAAGCTGTGATTTTAAAAAACAAGGGAAGTAAGCTTTTCTTATTTCCAAACGCATGCGCAAACTATAGAAAGTCGTTATGATGTAGAATGTGCATACTTTGTTGATTCCATTTATGAAATAAAACACATTTTCTTAAAACTCGTGTTTTTTAAGAAATCATGTAAACCTTCTAGAAGCTGTGATTTTAAAAAACGGGGGAATCAACTTTTCTTATTTCCAAACGCATGTGAAAACTATAGAAAGTCGTTATGACGTAGAATGTGCATACTTTGTAGATTCCGTTTATCAAATAAAACACATTTTCTAAAAACTCGTGTTTTTAAGAAATCATGTAAACCTTCTAAAAGCTGTGATTTTAAAAAAACAGGGGGTGGAAGCTTTTCTTATTTCCGGACGCATGCACAAACTATAGAAAGTCGTTATGACGTAGAATGTGCATACTTTGTAGATTCCATTAATGAAATAAAACGCATTTTCTAAAAACTCGTGGTTTTTAAGAAATCATGTAAACCTTCTAGAAGCTGTGATTTAAAAAAACGGGGCAAGTAAGCTTTTTTTATTTTCAAACGCATAAGCAAACTATAGAAAGTCGTTATGATGTAGAATGTGCATACTTCTTTGATTCCATTTATGAAATAAAACACATTTTCTAAAAACTCGTGTTTTTTAAGAAATCATGTAAACCTTCTAGAAGCTGTGATTTTAAAAATCGGGGGAATCAGCTTTTCTTATTTCCAAACGCATGTGCAAACTATAGAAAGTCATTATGACGTAGAATGTGCATACTTTGTAGATTCCATTTATCAAATAAAACACATTTTCTAAAAACTCGTGTTTTTAAGAAATCATGTAAACCTTCTAGAAGCTGTGATTTTAAAAAACGGTGGAAGTAAGCTTTTCTTATTTCCGGACGAATGCGCAAACTATAGAAATACGTTATGACGTAGAATGTGCATACTTTGTAGATTCCATTTATGAAATAAAACACATTTTCTAAAAACTCTTGTTTTTTAAGAAATCATGTAAACCTTCTAGAAGCTGTGATTTTAAAAAATGGTGGAAGTAAGCTTTTCTTATTTCCGGACGCATGCGCAAACTATAGAAATTCGTTATGACGTAGAATGTGCATACTTTTTTTATTCCATTTATGAAATAAAACACATTTTCTAAAAACTCGTGTTTTTTAAGAAATCATGTAAACCTTCTAGAAGCTGTGATTTTAAAAAACGGAGGAAGTAAGCTTTTCTTATTTCAAAACGCATGCTCAAACTATAGAAAGTCGTTATGACGTAGAATGTACATACTTTGTTGATTCCATTTTTGAAATAAAACACATTTTCTAAAAAATCATGTTTTTTAATAAATCATGTAAATCTTCTAGAAGCTGTGATTTTAAAAAACTGGGGAAGTAAGCTTTTCTTATTTCCGGACGCATGCGCAAACTTTAGAAAGTCGTTATGACATAGAATGTGGATACTTTGTAGATTCCATTTATGAAATAAAACACATTTTCTAAAAACTTGTGTTTTTTACGAACTCATCTAAACCTTATAGAAGCTGTGATTTTAAAAAACGGTGGAAGTAAGCTTTTCTTATTTCCGGACGCATGCGCAAACTATAGAAAATCGTTATGACGTAGAATGTGCATACATTGTAGATTCCATTGATGAAATAAAACACATTTTCTAAAAACTCGTGTTTTTTACGAAATCATGTAAACCTTCTAGAAGCTGTGATTTTAAAAAACGGTGGAAGTAAGCTTTTCTTATTTGCGGACGCATGCACAAACTATAGAAAGTCATTATGTCGTAGAATGTGCATTCTTTGTTGATTCCATTTATGAAATAAAACACATTTTCTAAGAACTCATGTTTTTTACGAAATCATGTAAACCTTCTTGAATCTGTGATTTTAAAAAACGGTGGAAGTAAGCTTTTCTTATTTAAGGAGGCATGCGCAAACTATAGAAAGTCGTTATGACGTAGAATGTGCATACTTTGTTGATTCCATTGGTGAAATAAAACACATTTCCTAAAAACTCATGTTTTTTAACAAATCATGTAAACCTTCGAGAAGCTGTGATTTTAAAAAACGATGGAAGTAAGCTTTTCTTATTTCCAGACGCATGCGCAAACTATAGAAAGTCGTTATGACGTAGAATGTGCATACTTTGTTGATTCCATTTATGAAATAAAACACATTTTCTAAAAACTTGTGTTTTTTACGAAATCATGTAAACTTTCTTGAAGCTGTGATTTTAAAAAACGGGGGAAGTAAGCTTTTCTTATTTCCAAACGCATGCGCAAACTATAGAAAGTCGTTATGACGTAGAAGGTGCATACTTTGTAGATTCCATTTATGAAATAAAACACATTTTCTAAAAACTTGTGCTTTTACGAAATCATGTAAACCTTCTAGAAGCTGTGATTTTAAAAAACGGGGGAAGTAAGCGTTTCTTATTTCCGGACACATGCGCAAACTATAGAAAGTCGTTATGACGTAGAATGTGCATACTTTGTTGATTCCATTGATGAAATAAAACACATTTTCTAAAAACTCGTGTTTTTTACGAAATCATGTAAACCTTCTACAAGCTGTGATTTAAAAAACGGGGGAAGTAAGCTTTTCTTATTTCCGGACGCATGCGCAAACTATAGAAAGTCGTTATGACGTAGAATGTGCATACTTTGTAGATTCCATTTATGAAATAAAACACATTTTCTAAAAACTCGTGTTTTTTACGAAATCATGTAAACCTTCTAGAAGCTGTGATTTGAAAAAACGGGGGAAGTAAGCTTTTCTTACTTACGGACGCATGCGCAAACTATAGAAAGTCGTTATGAGGTAGAATGTACATACTTTGTAGATTCCATTTATGAAATAAAACACATTTTCTAAAAACTCGTGTTTTTTACGAAATCATGTAAACCTTCTAGAAGCTGTGATTTTAAATAACCGTGGAAGTAAGCTTTTCTTATTTCCGGACGCATGCACAAACTATAGAAAGTCGTTATAACATAGAATGTGCATACTTTGTTGATTCTATTTATGAAATAAAACACATTTTCTAAAAACTTGTGTTTTTTAAGAAATCATGTAAACTTTCTAGAAGCTGTGATTTTAAAAAACAGGGGAAGTAAGCTTTTCTTATTTCCAAACGCATGCGCAAACTATAGAAAGTCGTTATGATGTAGAATGTGCATACTTTGTTGATTCCATTTATGAAATAAAACACATTTTCTTAAAACTCGTGTTTTTTAAGAAATCATGTAAACCTTCTAGAAGCTGTGATTTTAAAAAACGGGGGAATCAGCTTTTCTTATTTCCAAACGCATGTGAAAACTATAGAAAGTCGTTATGACGTAGAATGTGCATACTTTGTAGATTCCGTTTATCAAATAAAACACATTTTCTAAAAACTCGTGTTTTTAAGAAATCATGTAAACCTTCTAAAAGCTGTGATTTTAAAAAAACAGGGGGTGGAAGCTTTTCTTATTTCCGGACGCATGCACAAACTATAGAAAGTCGTTATGACGTAGAATGTGCATACTTTGTAGATTCCATTAATGAAATAAAACGCATTTTCTAAAAACTCGTGGTTTTTAAGAAATCATGTAAACCTTCTAGAAGCTGTGATTTAAAAAAACGGGGCAAGTAAGCTTTTTTTA
The DNA here is from genome assembly GCA_027924585.1 of Larix kaempferi. Taxonomy (NCBI): domain Eukaryota; kingdom Viridiplantae; phylum Streptophyta; class Pinopsida; order Pinales; family Pinaceae; genus Larix; species Larix kaempferi. Next base: position 8,958,573 of record BSBM01000226.1, on the reverse strand, counting down.
TTTTCAAACGCATAAGCAAACTATAGAAAGTCGTTATGATGTAGAATGTGCATACTTCTTTGATTCCATTTATGAAATAAAACACATTTTCTAAAAACTCGTGTTTTTTAAGAAATCATGTAAACCTTCTAGAAGCTGTGATTTTAAAAATCGGGGGAATCAGCTTTTCTTATTTCCAAACGCATGTGCAAACTATAGAAAGTCATTATGACGTAGAATGTGCATACTTTGTAGATTCCATTTATCAAATAAAACACATTTTCTAAAAACTCGTGTTTTTAAGAAATCATGTAAACCTTCTAGAAGCTGTGATTTTAAAAAACGGTGGAAGTAAGCTTTTCTTATTTCCGGACGAATGCGCAAACTATAGAAATACGTTATGACGTAGAATGTGCATACTTTGTAGATTCCATTTATGAAATAAAACACATTTTCTAAAAACTCTTGTTTTTTAAGAAATCATGTAAACCTTCTAGAAGCTGTGATTTTAAAAAATGGTGGAAGTAAGCTTTTCTTATTTCCGGACGCATGCGCAAACTATAGAAATTCGTTATGACGTAGAATGTGCATACTTTTTTTATTCCATTTATGAAATAAAACACATTTTCTAAAAACTCGTGTTTTTTAAGAAATCATGTAAACCTTCTAGAAGCTGTGATTTTAAAAAACGGAGGAAGTAAGCTTTTCTTATTTCAAAACGCATGCTCAAACTATAGAAAGTCGTTATGACGTAGAATGTACATACTTTGTTGATTCCATTTTTGAAATAAAACACATTTTCTAAAAAATCATGTTTTTTAATAAATCATGTAAATCTTCTAGAAGCTGTGATTTTAAAAAACTGGGGAAGTAAGCTTTTCTTATTTCCGGACGCATGCGCAAACTTTAGAAAGTCGTTATGACATAGAATGTGCATACTTTGAAGATTCCATTTATGAAATAAAACACATTTTCTAAAAACTTGTGTTTTTTACGAACTCATCTAAACCTTATAGAAGCTGTGATTTTAAAAAACGGTGGAAGTAAGCTTTTCTTATTTCCGGACGCATGCGCAAACTATAGAAAATCGTTATGACGTAGAATGTGCATACATTGTAGATTCCATTGATGAAATAAAACACATTTTCTAAAAACTCGTGTTTTTTACGAAATCATGTAAACCTTCTAGAAGCTGTGATTTTAAAAAACGGTGGAAGTAAGCTTTTCTTATTTGCGGACGCATGCACAAACTATAGAAAGTCATTATGTCGTAGAATGTGCATTCTTTGTTGATTCCATTTATGAAATAAAACACATTTTCTAAGAACTCATGTTTTTTACGAAATCATGTAAACCTTCTTGAATCTGTGATTTTAAAAAACGGTGGAAGTAAGCTTTTTTATTTACGGAGGCATGCGCAAACTATAGAAAGTCGTTATGACGTAGAATGTGCATACTTTGTTGATTCTATTGGTGAAATAAAACACATTTCCTAAAAACTCATGTTTTTTAACAAATCATGTAAACCTTCGAGAAGCTGTGATTTTAAAAAACGATGGAAGTAAGCTTTTCTTATTTCCAGACGCATGCGCAAACTATAGAAAGTCGTTATGACGTAGAATGTGCATACTTTGTTGATTCCATTTATGAAATAAAACACATTTTCTAAAAACTTGTGTTTTTTACGAAATCATGTAAACTTTCTTGAAGCTGTGATTTTAAAAAACGGGGGAAGTAAGCTTTTCTTATTTCCAAACGCATGCGCAAACTATAGAAAGTCGTTATGACGTAGAAGGTGCATACTTTGTAGATTCCATTTATGAAATAAAACACATTTTCTAAAAACTTGTGCTTTTACGAAATCATGTAAACCTTCTAGAAGCTGTGATTTTAAAAAACGGGGGGAAGTAAGCGTTTCTTATTTCCGGACACATGCGCAAACTATAGAAAGTCGTTATGACGTAGAATGTGCATACTTTGTTGATTCCATTGATGAAATAAAACACATTTTCTAAAAACTCGTGTTTTTTACGAAATCATGTAAACCTTCTAGAAGCTGTGATTTTAAAAAACGGTGGAAGTAAGCTTTTCTTATTTCCGGACGAATCCGCAAACTATAGAAATTCGTTATGATGTAGAATGTGCATACTTTGTAGATTCCATTTATGAAATAAAACACATTTTCTAAAAACTCGTGTTTTTTAAGAAATCATGTAAACCTTCTAGAAGCTGTGATTTTACAAAACGGGGGAAGTAAGCTTTTCTTATTTCCGGACGCATGCGCAAACTATAGAAAGTCGTTATGACATAGAATGTACATACTTTGTAGATTTCATTTATGAAATAAAACACATTTTCAAAAAAATCGTGTTTTTTACGAAATCATGTAAGCCTTCTAGAAGCTGTGATTTTAAATAACCGTGGAAGTAAGCTTTTCTTATTTCCGGACGCATGCACAAACTATAGAAAGTCGTTATGACATAGAATGTGCATACTTTGTTGATTCTATTTATGAAATAAAACACATTTTCTAAAAACTTGTGTTTTTTAAGAAATCATTTAAACTTTCTAGAAGCTGTGATTTTAAAAAAAGAGGGAAGTAAGCTTTTCTTATTTCCAAACGCATGCGCAAACTGTAGAAAGTCATGATGAGGTAGAATGTGCATACTTTGTTGATTCCATTTATGAAATAAAACACATTTTCTAAAAACTTGTGTTTTTTAAGAAATTATGTAAACCTTCTAGAAGCTGTGATTTTAAAAAACGGGGGAAGTAAGCTTTTCTTATTTCCAGACGCATGCGCAAACTATAGAAAGTCGTTATGAAGTAGAATCTGCATACTTTGTAGATTCCATTTATGAAATAAAACACATTTTCTAAAAACTCATGTTTTTTACGAAATCATGTAAACCTTCTAAAAGCTGTGATTTTACAAAACGGTGGAAGTAAGCTTTTCTTATTTCCGGACGAATGCGCAAACTATAGAAAGTCGTTATGATGTAGAATGTGCATACTTTGTTGATTCCATTTATGAAATAAAACACATTTTCTAAAAACTCGTGTTTTTTAAGAAATCATGTAAACCTTCTAGAAGCTGTGATTTTAAAAAACGGTGGAAGTAAGCTTTTCTTATTTTTGGACGCATGCGCAAACTATAGAAAGTCGTTATGACGTAGAATGTGCACACTTTGTTGATTCCATTGATGAAATAAAACACATTTTCTAAAAACTCGTGTTTTTTAAGAAATCATGTAAACCTTCTAGAAGCTGTGATTTTAAAAAACGGTGGAAGTAAGCTTTTCTTATTTCCGAACGAATGCGAAAACTGCAGAAAGTCGTTATGACGTAGAATGTGCATACTTTGTTGATTCCATTTATGAAATAAAACACATTTTCTAAAAACTCATGTTTTTTCAGAAATCATGTAAACCTTATAGAAGTTGTGATTTTAAAAAACGGGGGATGTAAGCTTTTCTTATTTCCAAACGCATGCGCAAACTATAGAAAGTCGTTATGACGTAGAATGTGCATACTTTGCTGATTCCATTGGTGAAATAAAACATATTTCCTAAAAACTCATGTTTTTTAACAAATCATGTAAACCTTCGAGAAGCTGTGATTTTAAAAAACGGTGGAAGTAAGCTTTTCTTATTTCCGGACGCATGCGCAAACTATAGAAAGTCGTTATGATGTAGAATGTGCATACTTTGTTGATTCCATTTATGAAATAAAACACATTTTCTAAAAACTCATGTTTTTTAAGAAATCATGTAAACATTCTAGAAGCTGTGATTTTAAAAAACGGTGGAAGTAAGCTTTTCTTATTTCCAAATGCATGCGCAAACTATAGAAAGTCGTTATGACGTAGAATGTGCATACTTTGTTGATTCCATTTATTTAATAAAACACATTTTGTAAAAACTCGTGTTTTTTAAGAAATCATGTAAACCTTCTAGAAGCTGTGATTTAAAAAACGGGGGAAGTAAGCTTTTCTTATTTCCAAACTCATGCGCAAACTATAGAAAGTTGTTATGACATAGAATGTGCATACTTTGTTGATTCCATTTATTTAATAAAACACATTTTCTAAAAACTTGTGTTTTTTAAGAAATCATGTAAACCTTCTAGAAGCTGTGATTTTAAAAAACGGTGGAAGTAAGCTTTTCTTATTTCCAGACGCATGCGCAAACTATAGAAAGTCGTTATGACGTAGAATGTGCATACTTTGTTGATTCCATTTATGAAATAAAACACATTTTCTAAAAACTCGTGTTTTATACGAAATTATGTAAACCTTCTAGAAGCTGTGATTTTAAAAAAAGGTGGAAGTAGGCTTTTCTTATTTCTAGACGCATGCGCAAACTATAGAAAGTCGTTATGACGTAGAATGTGCATACTTTGTTGATTCCATTTATGAAATAAAAAACATTTTCTAAAAACTCGTGTTTTTTAAGAAATCTTGTAAACCTTCTAGAAGCCGTGATTTTAAAAACGGTGGAAGTAAGCTTTTCTTATTTCCGGATGAATGCGCAAACTATAGAAAGTCGTTATGACGTAGAATGTGCATACTTTGTAGATTCCATTTATGAAATAAAACACATTTTCTAAAAACTCGTGTTTTTTAAGAAGTCATGTAAACCTTCTAGAAGCTGTGATTTTAAAAAACGGGGGAAGTAAGCTTTTCTTATTTCCAAACGCAAGCGCAAACTATAGAAAGTCGTTATGACGTAGAATGTGCATACTTTGTTGATTCAATTTATGAAATAAAACACATTTTCTAAAAACTCGTGTTTTTTAGAAAATCATGTAAACCTTCTAGAAGCCGTGATTTTAAAAAACGGTGGAAATAAGCTTTTCTTATTTCCGAACGAATGCGCAAACTATAGAAAGTCGTTATGACGTAGAATGTGCATACTTTGTAGATTCCATTTATGAAATAAAACACATTCTCTAAAAACTCGTTTTTTTTACGAAATCATGTAAATTTTCTAGAAGCTGTGATTTTAAAAAACAGTGGAAGTAAGCTTTTCTTATTACCGGACGAATGCCAAAACTGCAGAAAGTCGTTATGACGTAGAATGTGCATACTTTGTTGATTCCATTTATGAAATAAAACACATTTTCTAAAAACTCGTGTTTTTTAAGAAGTCATGTAAACCTTCTAGAAGCTGTGATTTTAAAAAACGGGGGAAGTAAGCTTTTCTTATTTCCAAACGCAAGCGCAAACTATAGAAAGTCGTTATGACGTAGAATGTGCATACTTTGTTGATTCCATTTATGAAATAAAACACATTTTCTAAAAACTCGTGTTTTTTACGAAATCATGTAAACCTTCTAGAAGCTGTGATTTTGAAAAACGGTGGAAGTAAGCTTTTCTTATTTCCGGACGAATGCGCAAACTATAGAAAGTCGTTATGATGTAGAATGTGCATACTTTGTTGATTTCATTGATGAAATAAAACACATTTTCTAAAAACTCGTGTTTTTTACGAAATCATGTAAACCTTCTAGAAGCTGTGATTTTAAAAAACGGTGGAAGTAAGATTTTCTTATTTCCGGACGAATGCGAAAACTGCAGAAAGTCGTTATGATGTAGAATGTGCATACTTTGTTGATTCCCTTAATTTAATAAAACACATTTTTTAAAAACTAGTGTTTTTTAAGAAATCATGCAAAACTTCTAGAATCTGTGATTTTAAAAAACGGGGGAGGCAAGCTTTTCTTATTTCCGGACGCATGCGCAAACTATAGAAAGTTGTTATGACGTAGAATGTGCATACTTTGTAGATTCCATTTATGAAATAAAACACATTTTCTAAAAACTCGTGTTTTTTACGAAATCATGTAAACCTTCTAGAAGCTGTGATTTGAAAAAACGGGGGGAAGTAAGCTTTTCCTATTTCCGGACGCATGCACAAACTATAGAAAGTCGTTATAACATAGAATGTGCATACTTTGTTGATTCTATTTATGAAATAAAACACATTTTCTAAAAACTCGTGTTTTTTAAGAAATCATGTAAACTTTCTAGAAGCTGTGATTTTAAAAAACAGGGGAAGTAAGCTTTTCTTATTTCCAAACGCATGCGCAAACTATAGAAAGTCGTTATGATGTAGAATGTGCATACTTTGTTGATTCCATTTATGAAATAAAACACATTTTCTTAAAACTCGTGTTTTTTAAGAAATCATGTAAACCTTCTAGAAGCTGTGATTTTAAAAAACGGGGGGAATCAGCTTTTCTTATATCCAAACGCATGTGAAAACTATAGAAAGTCGTTATGACGTAGAATGTGCATACTTTGTAGATTCCGTTTATCAAATAAAACACATTTTCTAAAAACTCGTGTTTTTAAGAAATCATGTAAACCTTCTAAAAGCTGTGATTTTAAAAAAACAGGGGGTGGAAGCTTTTCTTATTTCCGGACGCATGCACAAACTATAGAAAGTCGTTATGACGTAGAATGTGCATACTTTGTAGATTCCATTAATGAAATAAAACGCATTTTCTAAAAACTCGTGGTTTTTAAGAAATCATGTAAACCTTCTAGAAGCTGTGATTTAAAAAAACGGGGCAAGTAAGCTTTTTTTATTTTCAAACGCATAAGCAAACTATAGAAAGTCGTTATGATGTAGAATGTGCATACTTCTTTGATTCCATTTATGAAATAAAACACATTTTCTAAAAACTCGTGTTTTTTAAGAAATCATGTAAACCTTCTAGAAGCTGTGATTTTAAAAATCGGGGGAATCAGCTTTTCTTATTTCCAAACGCATGTGCAAACTATAGAAAGTCATTATGACGTAGAATGTGCATACTTTGTAGATTCCATTTATCAAATAAAACACATTTTCTAAAAACTCGTGTTTTTAAGAAATCATGTAAACCTTCTAGAAGCTGTGATTTTAAAAAACGGTGGAAGTAAGCTTTTCTTATTTCCGGACGAATGCGCAAACTATAGAAATACGTTATGACGTAGAATGTGCATACTTTGTAGATTCCATTTATGAAATAAAACACATTTTCTAAAAACTCTTGTTTTTTTAAGAAATCATGTAAACCTTCTAGAAGCTGTGATTTTAAAAAATGGTGGAAGTAAGCTTTTCTTATTTCCGGACGCATGCGCAAACTATAGAAATTCGTTATGACGTAGAATGTGCATACTTTTTTTATTCCATTTATGAAATAAAACACATTTTCTAAAAACTCGTGTTTTTTAAGAAATCATGTAAACCTTCTAGAAGCTGTGATTTTAAAAAACGGAGGAAGTAAGCTTTTCTTATTTCAAAACGCATGCTCAAACTATAGAAAGTCGTTATGACGTAGAATGTACATACTTTGTTGATTCCATTTTTGAAATAAAACACATTTTCTAAAAAATCATGTTTTTTAATAAATCATGTAAATCTTCTAGAAGCTGTGATTTTAAAAAACTGGGGAAGTAAGCTTTTCTTATTTCCGGACGCATGCGCAAACTTTAGAAAGTCGTTATGACATAGAATGTGCATACTTTGTAGATTCCATTTATAAAATAAAACACATTTTCTAAAAACTTGTGTTTTTTACGAACTCATCTAAACCTTATAGAAGCTGTGATTTTAAAAAACGGTGGAAGTAAGCTTTTCTTATTTCCGGACGCATGCGCAAACTATAGAAAATCGTTATGACGTAGAATGTGCATACATTGTAGATTCCATTGATGAAATAAAACACATTTTCTAAAAACTCGTGTTTTTTACGAAATCATGTAAACCTTCTAGAAGCTGTGATTTTAAAAAACGGTGGAAGTAAGCTTTTCTTATTTGCGGACGCATGCACAAACTATAGAAAGTCATTATGTCGTAGAATGTGCATTCTTTGTTGATTCCATTTATGAAATAAAACACATTTTCTAAAAACTCATGTTTTTTACGAAATCATGTAAACCTTCTAGAATCTGTGATTTTAAAAAACGGTGGAAGTAAGCTTTTTTATTTACGGAGGCATGCGCAAACTATAGAAAGTCGTTATGACGTAGAATGTGCATACTTTGTTGATTCCATTGGTGAAATAAAACACATTTCCTAAAAACTCATGTTTTTTAACAAATCATGTAAACCTTCGAGAAGCTGTGATTTTAAAAAACGATGGAAGTAAGCTTTTCTTATTTCCAAACGCATGCGCAAACTATAGAAAGTCGTTATGACGTAGAATGTGCATACTTTGTTGATTCCATTTATGAAATAAAACACATTTTCTAAAAACTTGTGTTTTTTACGAAATCATGTAAACTTTCTTGAAGCTGTGATTTTAAAAAACGGGGGAAGTAAGCTTTTCTTATTTCCAAACGCATGCGCAAACTATAGAAAGTCGTTATAAGGTAGAAGGTGCATACTTTGTAGATTCCATTTATGAAATAAAACACATTTTCTAAAAACTTGTGCTTTTACGAAATCATGTAAACCTTCTAGAAGCTGTGATTTTAAAAAACGGGGGAAGTAAGCGTTTCTTATTTCCGGACACATGCGCAAACTATAGAAAGTCGTTATGACGTAGAATGTGCATACTTTGTTGATTCCATTGATGAAATAAAACACATTTTCTAAAAACTCGTGTTTTTTACGAAATCATGTAAACCTTCTAGAAGCTGTGATTTTAAAAAACGGTGGAAGTAAGCTTTTCTTATTTCCGGACGAATCCGGAAACTATAGAAATTCGTTATGATGTAGAATGTGCATACTTTGTAGATTCCATTTATGAAATAAAACACATTTTCTAAAAACTCGTGTTTTTTAAGAAATCATGTAAACCTTCTAGAAGCTGTGATTTTACAAAACGGGGGAAGTAAGCTTTTCTTATTTCCGGACGCATGCGCAAACTATAGAAAGTCGTTATGACATAGAATGTACATACTTTGTAGATTCCATTTATGAAATAAAACACATTTTCAAAAAAATCGTGTTTTTTACGAAATCATGTAAGCCTTCTAGAAGCTGTGATTTTAAATAACCGTGGAAGTAAGCTTTTCTTATTTCCGGACGCATGCACAAACTATAGAAAGTCGTTATGACATAGAATGTGCATACTTTGTTGATTCTATTTATGAAATAAAACACATTTTCTAAAAACTTGTGTTTTTTAAGAAATCATTTAAACTTTCTAGAAGCTGTGATTTTAAAAAAAGAGGGAAGTAAGCTTTTCTTATTTCCAAACGCATGCGCAAACTGTAGAAAGTCATGATGAGGTAGAATGTGCATACTTTGTTGATTCCATTTATGAAATAAAACACATTTTCTAAAAACTTGTGTTTTTTAAGAAATTATGTAAACCTTCTAGAAGCTGTGATTTTAAATAACGGGGGAAGTAAGCTTTTCTTATTTCCAGACGCATGCGCAAACTATAGAAAGTCGTTATGAAGTAGAATCTGCATACTTTGTAGATTCCATTTATGAAATAAAACACATTTTCTAAAAACTCATGTTTTTTACGAAATCATGTAAACCTTCTAAAAGCTGTGATTTTACAAAACAGTGGAAGTAAGCTTTTCTTATTTCCGGACGAATGCGCAAACTATAGAAAGTCGTTATGATGTAGAATGTGCATACTTTGTTGATTCCATTTATGAAATAAAACACATTTTCTAAAAACTCGTGTTTTTTAAGAAATCATGTAAACCTTCTAGAAGCTGTGATTTTAAAAAACGGTGGAAGTAAGCTTTTCTTATTTTTGGACGCATGCGCAAACTATAGAAAGTCGTTATGACGTAGAATGTGCACACTTTGTTGATTCCATTGATGAAATAAAACACATTTTCTAAAAACTCGTGTTTTTTAAGAAATCATGTAAACCTTCTAGAAGCTGTGATTTTAAAAAACGGTGGAAGTAAGCTTTTCTTATTTCCGAACGAATGCGAAAACTGCAAAAAGTCGTTATGACGTAGAATGTGCATACTTTGTTGATTCCATTTATGAAATAAAACACATTTTCTAAAAACTCATGTTTTTTCAGAAATCATGTAAACCTTATAGAAGTTGTGATTTTAAAAAACGGGGGATGTAAGCTTTTCTTATTTCCAAACGCATGCGCAAACTATAGAAAGTCGTTATGACGTAGAATGTGCATACTTTGCTGATTCCATTGGTGAAATAAAACATATTTCCTAAAAACTCATGTTTTTTAACAAATCATGTAAACCTTCGAGAAGCTGTGATTTTAAAAAAACGGTGGAAGTAAGCTTTTCTTATTTCCGGACGCATGCGCAAACTATAGAAAGTCGTTATGATGTAGAATGTGCATACTTTGTTGATTCCATTTATGAAATAAAACACATTTTCTAAAAACTCGTGTTTTTTAACAAATCATGTAAACATTCTAGAAGCTGTGATTTTAAAAAACGGTGGAAGTAAGCTTTTCTTATTTCCAAATGCATGCGCAAACTATAGAAAGTCGTTATGACGTAGAATGTGCATACTTTGTTGATTCCATTTATTTAATAAAACACATTTTGTAAAAACTCGTGTTTTTTAAGAAATCATGTAAACCTTCTAGAAGCTGTGATTTAAAAAACGGGGGAAGTAAGCTTTTCTTATTTCCAAACTCATGAGCAAACTATAGAAAGTTGTTATGACATAGAATGTGCATACTTTGTTGATTCCATTTATTTAATAAAACACATTTTCTAAAAACTTGTGTTTTTTAAGAAATCATGTAAACCTTCTAGAAGCTGTGATTTTAAAAAACGGTGGAAGTAAGCTTTTCTTATTTCCAGACGCATGCGCAAACTATAGAAAGTCGTTATGACGTAGAATGTGCATACTTTGTTGATTCCATTTATGAAATAAAACACATTTTCTAAAAACTCGTGTTTTATACGAAATTATGTAAACCTTCTAGAAGCTGTGATTTTAAAAAAAGGTGGAAGTAGGCTTTTCTTATTTCTAGACGCATTCGCAAACTATAGAAAGTCGTTATGACGTAGAATGTGCATACTTTGTTGATTCCATTTATGAAATAAAAAACATTTTCTAAAAACTCGTGTTTTTTAAGAAATCTTGTAAACCTTCTAGAAGCTGTGATTTTAAAAAACGGTGGAAGTAAGCTTTTCTTATTTCCGGACGAATGCGCAAACTATAGAAAGTCGTTATGACGTAGAATGTGCATACTTTGTAGATTCCATTTATGAAATAAAACACATTTTCTAAAAACTCGTGTTTTTTAAGAAGTCATGTAAACCTTCTAGAAGCTGTGATTTTAAAAAACGGGGGAAGTAAGCTTTTCTTATTTCCAAACGCAAGCGCAAACTATAGAAAGTCGTTATGACGTAGAATGTGCATACTTTGTTGATTCAATTTATGAAATAAAACACATTTTCTAAAAACTCGTGTTTTTTAGAAAATCATGTAAACCTTCTAGAAGCCGTGATTTTAAAAAACGGTGGAAATAAGCTTTTCTTATTTCCGAACGAATGCGCAAACTATAGAAAGTCGTTATGACGTAGAATGTGCATACTTTGTAGATTCCATTTATGAAATAAAACACATTCTCTAAAAACTCGTGTTTTTTACGAAATCATGTAAATTTTTTAGAAGCTGTGATTTTAAAAAACAGTGGAAGTAAGCTTTTCTTATTACCGGACGAATGCCAAAACTGCAGAAAGTCGTTATGACGTAGAATGTGCATACTTTGTTGATTCCATTTATGAAATAAAACACATTTTCTAAAAACTCGTGTTTTTTAAGAAGTCATGTAAACCTTCTAGAAGCTGTGATTTTAAAAAACGGGGGAAGTAAGCTTTTCTTATTTCCAAACGCAAGCGCAAACTATAGAAAGTCGTTATGACGTAGAATGTGCATACTTTGTTGATTCCATTTATGAAATAAAACACATTTTCTAAAAACTCGTGTTTTTTACGAAATCATGTAAACCTTCTAGAAGCTGTGATTTTGAAAAACGTTGGAAGTAAGCTTTTCTTATTTCCGGACGAATGCGCAAACTATAGAAAGTCGTTATGATGTAGAATGTGCATACTTTGTTGATTTCATTGATGAAATAAAACACATTTTCTAAAAACTCGTGTTTTTTACGAAATCATGTAAACCTTCTAGAAGCTGTGATTTTAAAAAACGGTGGAAGTAAGATTTTCTTATTTCCGGACGAATGCGAAAACTGCAGAAAGTCGTTATGATGTAGAATGTGCATACTTTGTTGATTCCCTTAATTTAATAAAACACATTTTTTAAAAACTAGTGTTTTTTAAGAAATCATGCAAAACTTCTAGAATCTGTGATTTTAAAAAACGGGGGAGGCAAGCTTTTCTTATTTCCGGACGCATGCGCAAACTATAGAAAGTTGTTATGACGTAGAATTTGCATACTTTGTAGATTCCATTTATGAAATAAAACACATTTTCTAAAAACTCGTGTTTTTTACGAAATCATGTAAACCTTCTAGAAGCTGTGATTTTAAAAAATGGTGGAAGTAAACTTTTCTTATTTCCGGACGCATGCGCAAACTGTAGAAAGTTGTTATGACATAGAATGTGCATACTTTGTAGATTCCATTTATGAAATAGAACAAATTTTCTAAAAACTCGTGTTTTTTACGAAATCATGTAAACCTTCTAGAATCTGTGATTTTAAAAAACCGTGGAAGTAAGCTTTTCTTATTTCCAGACGCATGCGCAAACTATAGAAAGTCGTTATGACGTAGAATGTGCATACTTTGTTGATTCCATTTATGAAATAATACACATTTTCTAAAAACTCGTGTTTTTTAAGAAATCATGTAAACCTTCTAGAAGCTGTGATTTTAAAAAACGGGGGAAGTCAGCTTTTCTTACTTCCAAACACATGTGCAAACTATAGAAAGTCGTTATGACGTAGAATGTGCATACTTTGTTGATTCCATTTATGAAATAAAACACATTTTCTAAAAACTCGTGTTTTTTAAGAAATCATGTAAACCTTCTAGAAGGTGTGATTTTAAAAAACGGGGGAAATAAGCTTTTCTTATTTCCGGACGCATGCGCAGACTATAGAAATTCGTTATGATGTAGAATGTGCATACTTTGTAGATTCCATTTATGAAATAAAACACATTTTCTAAAAACTCGTGTTTTTTAAGAAATCATGTAAACCTTCTGGAAGCTGTGATTTTAAAAAATGGGGGAAGTAAGCTTTTCTTATTTCCAAACGCAAAAGCAAACTATAGAAAGTCATTATGACGTAGAATGTGCATACTTTCTTGATTCCATTTATGAAATAAAACACATTTTCTAAAAACTCGTGTTTTTTATGAAGTCTTGAAAACCTTCTAGAAGCTGTGGTTTTAAAAAAAGGGGGAAGTAAGCTTTTCTTATTTCCAAACGCAAGCGCAAACTATAGAAATTCGTTATGACATAGAATGTGCATACTTTGTTGATTCCATTTATGAAATAAAACACATTTTCTCAAAACTCATTTTTTTTACGAAATCATGTAAACCTTCTAGAAGCTGTGATTTTGAAAAACGGTGGAAGTAAGCTTTTCTTATTTCCGGATGCATGCGCAAACTATAGAAAGTCGTTATGACGTAGAATTTGCATACTTTGTAGATTCCATTTATGAAATAAAACACATTTTCTAAAAACTCGTGTTTTTTACGAAATCATATAAACCTTCTAGACGCTGTGATTTGAAAAAACGGGGGAAGTAAGCTTTTGTTATTTCCAAAAGCATGCGCAAACTATAGAAAGTCGTTATGAGGTAGAATGTGCATACTTTGTTGATTCCATTTATGAAATAAAACACATTTTCTAAAAACTCGTGTTTTTTAAGAAATCATGTAAACCTTCTAGAAGCTGTGATTTTAAAAAACGGGGGAAGTAAGCTTTTCTTATTTCCAAACGCAAGCGCAAACTATAGAAAGTCGTTATGATGTAGAATGTGCATACTTTGTTGATTCCATTTATGAAATAAAACACATTTTCTAAAAACTCGTGTTTTTTAATAAATCATGTAAACCTTCTAGAAGTTGTGATTTTAAAAAACGGTGGAAGTAAGCTTTTCTTATTTCCAAACGCATGTGCAAACTATAGAAATTCGTTATGACGTAGAGTGTGCATACTTTGTTGATTCCATTTAATTAATAAAACACATTTTCTAAAAACTCATGTTTTTTACGAAATCATGTAAACCTTCTAGAAGCTGTGATTTAAAAAACGGGGGAAGTAAGCTTTTCTTATTTCCGGACGCATGCGCAAACTATAGAAAGTCGTTATGACGTAGAATGTGCATACTTTGTAGATTCCATTTATGAAATAAAACACATTTTCTAAAAACTCATGTTATTTACGAAATCATATAAACCTTCTAGACGCTGTGATTTGAAAAAACGGGGGAAGTAAGCTTTTGTTATTTCCAAACGCATGCGCAAACTATAGAAAGTCGTTATGAGGTAGAATGTGCATACTTTGTTGATTCCATTTATGAAATAAAACACATTTTCTAAAAACTTGTGTTTTTTAAGAAATCATGTAAACCTTCTAGAAGCTGTGACTTTAAAAAATGGGGGAAGTAAGCTTTTCTTATTTCCGGATGGAAGCGCAAACTATAGAAATTCGTTATGACGTAGAATGTGCATACTTTGTAGATTCCATTTATGAAATAAAAGACATTTTCTAAAAACTCGTATTTTTTATGAAATCATGTAAACCTTCTAGAAGCTGTGATTTTAAAAAACGGTGGAAGTAAGCTTTTCTTATTTCCAAACGCAAAAGCAAACTATAGAAAGTCATTATGACGTAGAATGTGCATACTTTCTTGATTCCATTTATGAAATAAAACACATTTTCTAAAAACTCGTGTTTTTTAAGAAGTCATGTAAACCTTCTAGAAGCTGTGGTTTTAAAAAACGGGGGAAGTAAGCTTTTCTGATTTCCAAACGCAAGCGCAAACTATAGAAAGTCGTTATGACATAGAATGTGCATACTTTGTTGATTCCATTTATGAAATAAAACACATTTTCAAAAAAATCGTGTTTTTTACGACATCATGTAAACCTTCTAGAAGCTGTGATTTTAAATAACCGTGGAAGTAAGCTTTTCTTATTTCCGGACGCATGCACAAACTATAGAAAGTCGTTATGACATAGAATGTGGATACTTTGTTGATTCTATTTATGAAATAAAACACATTTTCTAAAAACTTGTGTTTTTTAAGAAATCATGTAAACTTTCTAGAAGCTGTGATTTTAAAAAAGAGGGAAGTAAGCTTTTCTTATTTCCAAATGCATGCGCAAACTGTAGAAAGTCATGATGAGGTAGAATGTGCATACTTTGTTGATTCCATTTATGAAATAAAACACATTTTCTAAAAACTCGTGTTTTTTAAGAAATCATGTAAACCTTCTAGAAGGTGTGATTTTAAAAAACGGGGGAAGTAAGCTTTCCTTATTTCCAGACGCATGCGCAAACTATAGAAAGTCGTTATGATGTAGAATGTGCATACTTTGTTGATTCCATTTATGAAATAAAACACATTTTCTAAAAACTCGTGTTTTTTACGAAATTATGTAAACCTTCTAGAAGCTGTGATTTTAAAAAAAGGTGGAAGTAAGCTTTTCTTATTTCCAGACGCATGCGCAAACTATAGAAAGTCGTTATTCCGTAGAATGTGCATACTTTGTTGATTCCATTTATGAAATAAAACCCATTTTCTAAAAACTCGTGTTTTTTAAGAAATCATGTAAACCTTCTAGAAGCTGTGATTTTAAAACAAGTGGGAAGTAAGCTTTTCTTATTTCCAAACGCAAGCGCAAAGTATAGAAAGTCGTTATGACGTAGAATGTGCATACTTTGTTGATTCCATTTATGAAATAAAACACATTTTCTAAAAACTCGTGTTTTTTACGAAATCATGTAAACCTTCTTGAAGCTGTGATTTTAAAAAACGGGGGAAGTGAGCTTTTCTTATTTCCAGACGCATGCGCAAACTATAGAAAGTCGTTATGACGTAGAATGTGCATACTTTGTAGATTCCATTTGTGAAATAAAACACATTTTCTAAAAACTCGTGTTTTTTACGAAATTATGTAAACCTTCTAGAAGCTGTGATTTTAAAAAATGGGGGAAGTAGGCTTTTCTTATTTCCAAACGCATGCGCAAACTATAGAAAGTCGTTATGATGTAGAATGTGCATACTTTGTAGATTCCATTTATGGAATAAAACACATTTTCTAAAAACTTGTGTTTTTTAGGAAATCATGTAAACCTTCTAGAAGCTGTGATTTTAAAAAATGGGGGAAGTAAGCGTTTCTTATTTCCGGATGCATGCGCAAACTATAGAAAGTAGTTATGACGTAGAATGTGCATACTTTGTAGATTCTATTTATGAAATTCAACGCATTTTCTAAAAACTCGTGTTTTTTACGAAATCATGTAAACCTTTTAGAAGCTGTGATTTTAAAAAACGGTGGAAGTAAGCTTTTCTTATTTCCGGATGAATGCGCAAACTATAGAAAGTAGTTATGACGTAGAATGTGCATACTTTGTTGATTCCATTGATGAAATAAAACACATTTTCTAAAAACTCGTGTTTTTTACGAAATGATGTAAACCTTCTAGAAGCTGTGATTTTAAAAAACGATGGAAGTAAGCTTTTCTTATTTCCGAACGCATGCGCAAACTATAGAAAGTCGTTATGATGTAGAATGTGCATACTTTGTTGATTCCATTTATGAAATAAAACACATTTTCTAAAAACTCGTGTTTTTTAAGAAATCATGTAAACCTTCTAGAAGCTGTGCTTTTAAAAAACGGGGGAAGTAAGCTTTTCTTATATCCAAACGCAAGCGCAAACTATAGAAAGTCGTTATGACGTAGATTGTGCATACTTTGTTGATTCCATTTATGAAATAAAACACATTTTCTAAAAACTCGTGTTTTTTACAAAATCATGTAAACCTTCTAGAAGCTGTGATTTTAAAAAACGGTGGAAATAAGCTTTTCTTATTTCCGGACGAATGCGCAAACTATAGAAAGTCGTTATGATGTAGAATGTGCATACTTTGTTGATTCTATTGAAAAAATAAAACACATTTTCTAAAAATTGGTGTTTTTTACGAAATGATGTAAACCTTCTAGAAGCTGTGATTTTAAAAAACGGTGGAAGTAAGCTTTTCTTATTTCCGGACGAATGCCAAAACTGCAGAAAGTCGTTATGACGTAGAATGTGCATACTTTGTTGATTCCATTGATGAAATAAAACACATTTTCTAAAAACTCGTGTTTTTTAAGAAATCATGTAAACCTTCTAGAAGCTGTGATTTTAAAAAACGGGGGATGTAAGCTTTTCTTATTTCCAAACGCATGCGCAAACTATAGAAAGTCCTTATGACGTAGAATGTGCATACTTTGTTGATTCCATCTATGAAATAAAACACATTTTCTAAAAACTCGTGTTTTTTACGAAATCATGTAAACCTTCTAAAAGCTGTGATTTTAAAAAATGGTGGAAGTAAGCTTTTCTTATTTCCGGACGCATGCGCAAACTATAGAAAGTCGTTATGACGTAGAATGTCCATACTTTGTTGATTCCATTGATGAAATAAAACACATTTTCTAAAAACTCGTGTTTTTTACGAAATCATGTAAGCCTTCTAGAAGGTGTGATTTTAAAAAACGGTGGAAGTAAGCTTTTCTTATTTCCGGATGAATGCGCAAACTATAGAAATTCGTTATGATGTAGAATGTGCATACTTTGTAGATTCCATTTATGAAATAAAACACATTTTCTAAAAACTCGTGTTTTTTAAGAAATCATGTAAACCTTCTAGAAGCTGTGATTTTACAAAACGGGGGAAGTAAGCTTTTCTTATTTCCGGACGCATGCGCAAACTATAGAAAGTCGTTATGACATAGAATGTACATACTTTGTAGATTCCATTTATGAAATAAAACACAATTTCAAAAAAATCGTGTTTTTTACGAAATCATGTAAGCCTTCTAGAAGCTGTGATTTTAAATAACCGTGGAAGTAAGCTTTTCTTATTTCCGGACGCATGCACAAACTATAGAAAGTCGTTATGACATAGAATGTGCATACTTTGTTGATTCTATTTATGAAATAAAACACATTTTCTAAAAACTTGTGTTTTTTAAGAAATCATGTAAACTTTCTAGAAGCTGTGATTTTAAAAAAAGAGGGAAGTAAGCTTTTCTTATTTCCAAACGCATGCGCAAACTGTAGAAAGTCATGATGAGGTAGAATGTGCATACTTTGTTGATTCCATTTATGAAATAAAACACATTTTCTAAAAACTTGTGTTTTTTAAGAAATTATGTAAACCTTCTAGAAGCTGTGATTTTAAAAAACGGGGGAAGTAAGCTTTTCTTATTTCCAGACGCATGCGCAAACTATAGAAAGTCGTTATGAAGTAGAATCTGCATACTTTGTAGATTCCATTTATGAAATAAAACACGTTTTCTAAAAACTCATGTTTTTTACGAAATCATGTAAACCTTCTAAAAGCTGTGATTTTACAAAAGGGTGGAAGTAAGCTTTTCTTATTTCCGGACGAATGCGCAAACTATAGAAAGTCGTTATGATGTAGAATGTGCATACTTTGTTGATTCCATTTATGAAATAAAACACATTTTCTAAAAACTCGTGTTTTTTAAGAAATCATGTAAACCTTCTAGAAGCTGTGATTTTAAAAAACGGTGGAAGTAAGCTTTTCTTATTTTTGGACGCATGCGCAAACTATAGAAAGTCGTTATGACGTAGAATGTGCATACTTTGTTGATTCCATTTATTTAATAAAACACATTTTGTAAAAACTCGTGTTTTTTAAGAAATCATGTAAACCTTCTAGAAGCTGTGATTTAAAAAACGGGGGAAGTAAGCTTTTCTTATTTCCAAACTCATGCGCAAACTGCAGAAAGTCGTTATGACGTAGAATGTGCATACTTTGTTGATTCCATTTATGAAATAAAACACATTTTCTAAAAACTCGTGTTTTTTCAGAAATCATGTAAACCTTATAGAAGTTGTGATTTTAAAAAACGGGGGATGTAAGCTTTTCTTATTTCCAAACGCATGCGCAAACTATAGAAAGTCGTTATGACGTAGAATGTGCATACTTTGCTGATTCCATTGGTGAAATAAAACATATTTCCTAAAAACTCATGTTTTTTAACAAATCATGTAAACCTTCGAGAAGCTGTGATTTTAAAAAACGGTGGAAGTAATATTTTCTTATTTCCGGACGCATGCGCAAACTATAGAAAGTCGTTATGATGTAGAATGTGCATACTTTGTTGATTCCATTTATGAAATAAAACACATTTTCTAAAAACTCGTGTTTTTTAATAAATCATGTAAACATTCTAGAAGCTGTGATTTTAAAAAACGGTGGAAGTAAGCTTTTCTTATTTCCAAATGCATGCGCAAACTATAGAAAGTCGTTATGACGTAGAATGTGCATACTTTGTTGATTCCATTTATTTAATAAAACACATTTTGTAAAAACTCGTGTTTTTTAAGAAATCATGTAAACCTTCTAGAAGCTGTGATTTAAAAAACGGGGGAAGTAAGCTTTTCTTATTTCCAAACTCATGCGCAAACTATAGAAAGTTGTTATGACATAGAATGTGCATACTTTGTTGATTCCATTTATTTAATAAAACACATTTTCTAAAAACTTGTGTTTTTTAAGAAATCATGTAAACCTTCTAGAAGCTGTGATTTTAAAAAACGGTGGAAGTAAGCTTTTCTTATTTCCAGACGCATGCGCAAACTATAGAAAGTCGTTATGACGTAGAATGTGCATACTTTGTTGATTCCATTTATGAAATAAAACACATTTTCTAAAAACTCGTGTTTTATACGAAATTATGCAAACCTTCTAGAAGCTGTGATTTTAAAAAAAGGTGGAAGTAGGCTTTTCTTATTTCTAGACGCATGCGCAAACTATAGAAAGTCGTTATGACGTAGAATGTGCATACTTTGTTGATTCCATTTATGAAATAAAAAACATTTTCTAAAAACTCGTGTTTTTTAAGAAATCTTGTAAACCTTCTAGAAGCTGTGATTTTAAAAAACGGTGGAAGTAAGCTTTTCTTATTTCCGGACGAATGCGCAAACTATAGAAAGTCGTTATGACGTAGAATGTGCATACTTTGTAGATTCCATTTATGAAATAAAACACATTTTCTAAAAACTCGTGTTTTTTAAGAAGTCATGTAAACCTTCTAGAAGCTGTGATTTTAAAAAACGGGGGAAGTAAGCTTTTCTTATTTCCAAACGCAAGCGCAAACTATAGAAAGTCGTTATGACGTAGAATGTGCATACTTTGTTGATTCAATTTATGAAATAAAACACATTTTCTAAAAACTCGTGTTTTTTAGAAAATCATGTAAACCTTCTAGAAGCCGTGATTTTAAAAAACGGTGGAAATAAGCTTTTCTTATTTCCGAACGAATGCGCAAACTATAGAAAGTCGTTATGACGTAGAATGTGCATACTTTGTAGATTCCATTTATGAAATAAAACACATTCTCTAAAAACTCGTGTTTTTTACGAAATCATGTAAATTTTCTAGAAGCTGTGATTTTAAAAAACAGTGGAAGTAAGCTTTTCTTATTACCGGACGAATGCCAAAACTGCAGAAAGTCGTTATGACGTAGAATGTGCATACTTTGTTGATTCCATTTATGAAATAAAACACATTTTCTAAAAACTCGTGTTTTTTAAGAATTCATGTAAACCTTCTAGAAGCTGTGATTTTAAAAAACGGGGGAAGTAAGCTTTTCTTATTTCCAAACGCAAGCGCAAACTATAGAAAGTCGTTATGACGTAGAATGTGCATACTTTGTTGATTCCATTTATGAAATAAAACACATTTTCTAAAAACTCATGTTTTTTACGAAATCATGTAAACCTTCTAGAAGCTGTGATTTTGAAAAACGGTGGAAGTAAGCTTTTCTTATTTCCGGACGAATGCGCAA
Source organism: Larix kaempferi (assembly GCA_027924585.1). Lineage (NCBI taxonomy): Eukaryota > Viridiplantae > Streptophyta > Pinopsida > Pinales > Pinaceae > Larix > Larix kaempferi. Next base: position 8,937,632 of record BSBM01000226.1, on the reverse strand, counting down.
ACTATAGAAAGTCGTTATGATGTAGAATGTGCATACTTTGTTGATTTCATTGATGAAATAAAACACATTTTCTAAAAACTCGTGTTTTTTACGAAATTATGTAAACCTTCTAGAAGCTGTGATTTTAAAAAACGGTGGAAGTAAGATTTTCTTATTTCCGGACGAATGCGAAAACTGCAGAAAGTCGTTATGATGTAGAATGTGCATACTTTGTTGATTCCCTTAATTTAATAAAACACATTTTTTAAAAACTAGTGTTTTTTAAGAAATCATCCAAAACTTCTAGAATCTGTGATTTTAAAAAACGGGGGAGGCAAGCTTTTCTTATTTCCGGACGCATGCGCAAACTATAGAAAGTTGTTATGACGTAGAATTTGCATACTTTGTAGATTCCATTTATGAAATAAAACACATTTTCTAAAAACTCGTGTTTTTTACGAAATCATGTAAACCTTCTAGAAGCTGTGATTTTAAAAATTGGTGGAAGTAAGCTTTTCTTATTTCCGGACGCATGCGCAAACTGTAGAAAGTCGTTATGACATAGAATGTGCATACTTTGTAGATTCCATTGATGAAATAGAACAGATTTTCTAAAAACTCATGTTTTTTACGAAATCATGTAAACCTTCTAGAATCTGTGATTTTAAAAAACCGTGGAAGTAAGCTTTTCTTATTTCCAGACGCATGCGCAAACTATAGAAAGTCGTTATGACGTAGAATGTGCATACTTTGTTGGTTCCATTTATGAAATAATACACATTTTCTAAAAACTCGTGTTTTTTAAGAAATCGTGTAAACCTTCTAGAAGCTGTGATTTTAAAAAACGGGGGAAGTCGGCTTTTCTTATTTCCAAACACATGTGCAAACTATAGAAAGTCGTTATGACGTAGAATGTGCATACTTTGTTGATTCCATTTATGAAATAAAACACATTTTCTAAAAACTTGTGTTTTTTAAGAAATCATGTAAACCTTCTAGAAAGTGTGATTTTAAAAAACGGGGGAAATAAGCTTTTCTTATTTCCGGACGCATGCGCAGACTATAGAAATTCGTTATGATGTAGAATGTGCATACTTTGTAGATTCCATTTATGAAATAAAACACATTTTCTAAAAACTCGTGTTTTTTAAGAAATCATGTAAACCTTCTGGAAGCTGTGATTTTAAAAAATGGGGGAAGTAAGCTTTTCTTATTTCCAAACGCAAAAGCAAACTATAGAAAGTCATTATGACGTAGAATGTGCATACTTTCTTGATTCCATTTATGAAATAAAACACATTTTCTAAAAACTCGTGTTTTTTAAGAAGTCTTGTAAACCTTCTAGAAGCTGTGGTTTTAAAAAACGGGGGAAGTAAGCTTTTCTTATTTCCAAACGGAAGCGCAAACTATAGAAATTCGTTATGACATAGAATGTGCATACTTTGTTGATTCCATTTATGAAATAAAACACATTTTCTAAAAACTCATTTTTTTTACGAAATCATGTAAACCTTCTAGAAGTTGTGATTTTGAAAAACGGTGGAAGTAAGCTTTTCTTATTTCCGGACGAATGCGCAAACTATAGAAAGTCGTTATGACGTAGAATGTGCATACTTTGTCGATTCCATTGATGAAATAAAACACATTTTCTAAAAACTCGTGTTTTTTAAGAAATCATGTAAACCTTCTAGAAGCTGTGATTTTAAAAAACGGGGGAAGTAAGCTTTTCTTATTTCCAAACGCAAGCGCAAACTATAGAAAGTCGTTATGATGTAGAATGTGCATACTTTGTTGATTCCATTTATGAAATAAAACACATTTTCTAAAAACTCGTGTTTTTTAATAAATCATGTAAACCTTCTAGAAGTTGTGATTTTAAAAAACGGTGGAAGTAAGCTTTTCTTATTTCCAAACGCATGTGCAAACTATAGAAATTCGTTATGACGTAGAGTGTGCATACTTTGTTGATTCCATTTAATTAATAAAACACATTTTCTAAAAACTCGTGTTTTTTACGAAATCATGTAAACCTTCTAGAAGCTGTGATTTAAAAAACGGGGGAAGTAAGCTTTTCTTATTTCCGGACGCATGCGCAAACTATAGAAAGTCGTTATGACGTAGAATGTGCATACTTTGTAGATTCCATTTATGAAATAAAACACATTTTCTAAAAACTCGTGTTTTTTACGAAATCATATAAACCTTCTAGACGCTGTGATTTGAAAAAACGGGTGAAGTAAGCTTTTGTTATTTCCAAACGCATGCACAAACTATAGAAAGTCGTTATGAGGTAGAATGTGCATACTTTGTTGATTCCATTTATGAAATAAAACACGTTTTCTAAAAACTTGTGTTTTTTAAGAAATCATGTAAACCTTCTAGAAGCTGTGACTTTAAAAAACGGGGGAAGTAAGCTTTTCTTATTTCCGGATGCAAGCGCAAACTATAGAAATTCGTTATGACGTAGAATGTGCATACTTTGTAGATTCCAATTATGAAATTAAAGACATTTTCTAAAAACTCGTATTTTTTATGAAATCATGTAAACCTTCTAGAAGCTGTGATTTTAAAAAACGGTGGAAGTAAGCTTTTCTTATTTCCAAACGCAAAAGCAAACTATAGAAAGTCATTATGACGTAGAATGTGCATACTTTGTTGATTCCATTTATGAAATAAAACAAATTTTCTAAAAACTCGTGTTTTTTAAGAAGTCATGTAAACCTTCTAGAAGCTGTGGTTTTAGAAAACGGGGGAAGTAAGCTTTTCTTATTTCCAAACGCAAGCGCAAACTATAGAAAGTCGTTATGACATAGAATGTGCATACTTTGTTGATTCCATTTATGAAATAAAACACATTTTCAAAAAAATCGTGTTTTTTACGACATCATGTAAACCTTCTAGAAGCTGTGATTTTAAATAACCGTGGAAGTAAGCTTTTCTTATTTCCGGACGCATGCACAAACTATAGAAAGTCGTTATGACATAGAATGTGGATACTTTGTTGATTCTATTTATCAAATAAAACACATTTTCTAAAAACTTGTGTTTTTTAAGAAATCATGTAAACTTTCTAGAAGCTGTGATTTTAAAAAAAGAGGGAAGTAAGCTTTTCTTATTTCCAAATGCATGCGCAAACTGTAGAAAGTCATGATGAGGTAGAATGTGCATACTTTGTTGATTCCATTTATGAAATAAAACACATTTTCTAAAAACTTGTGTTTTTTAAGAAATCATGTAAACCTTCTAGAAGCTGTGATTTTAAAAAACGGGGGAAGTAAGCTTTTCTTATTTCCAGACGCATGCGCAAATTATAGAAAGTCGTTATGAAGTACAATCTGCATACTTTGTAGATTCCATTTATGAAATAAAACACATTTTCTAAAAACTCATGTTTTTTACGAAATCATGTAAACCTTCTAAAAGCTGTGATTTTACAAAACGGTGGAAGTAAGCTTTTCTTATTTCCGGATGAATGCGCAAACTATAGAAAGTCGTTATGATGTAGAATGTGCATACTTTGTTGATTCCATTTATGAAATAAAACACATTTTCTAAAAACTCGTGTTTTTTAAGAAATCATGTAAACCTTCTAGAAGCTGTGATTTTAAAAAACAGTGGAAGTAAGCTTTTCTTATTTTCGGACGCATGCGCAAACTATAGAAAGTCGTTATGACGTAGAATGTGCATACTTTGTTGATTCCATTGATGAAATAAAACACATTTTCTAAAAACTCGTGTTTTTTAAGAAATCATGTAAACCTTCTAGAAGCTGTGATTTTAAGAAACGGTGGAAGTAAGCTTTTCTTATTTCCGAACGAATGCGAAAACTGCAGAAAGTTGTTATGAAGTAGAATGTGCATACTTTGTTGATTCCATTTATGAAATAAAACACATTTTCTAAAAACTCGTGTTTTTTCAGAAATCATGTAAACCTTCTAGAAGCTGTGATTTTAAAAAACGGGGGATGTAAGCTTTTCTTATTTCCAAACGCATGCGCAAACTATAGAAAGTTGTTATGATATAGAATGTGCATACTTTGTAGATTCCATTTATGAAATAAAACACATTTTCTAAAAACTCGTGTTTTTTAAGAAATCATGTAAACCTTCTAGAAGGTGTGATTTTAAAAAACGGGGGAAATAAGCTTTTGTTATTTCCGGACGCATGCGCAGTCTATAGAAATTCGTTATGATGTAGAATGTGCATACTTTGTAGATTCCATTTATGAAATAAAACACATTTTCTAAAAACTCGTGTTTTTTAAGAAATCATGTAAACCTTCTGGAAGCTGTGATTTTAAAAAATGGGGGAAGTAAGCTTTTCTTATTTCCAAACGCAAAAGCAAACTATAGAAAGTCATTATGACGTAGAATGTGCATACTTTCTTGATTCCATTTATGAAATAAAACACATTTTCTAAAAACTCGTGTTTTTTAAGAAGTCATGTAAACCTTCTAGAAGCTGTGGTTTTAAAAAACGGGGGAAGTAAGCTTTTCTTATTTCCAAACGCAAGCGCAAACTATAGAAAGTTGTTATGACATAGAATGTGCATACTTTGTTGATTCCATTTATGAAATAAAACACATTTTCTAAAAACTCATGTTTTTTAAGAAATCATGTAAACCTTCTAGATGCTGTGATTTTGAAAAACGGTGGAAGTAAGCTTTTCTTATTTCTGGACGAATGCGCAAACTATAGAAAGTCGTTATGACGTAGAATGTGCATACTTTGTCGATTCCATTGATGAAATAAAACACATTTTCTAAAAACTCGTGTTTTTTAAGAAATCATGTAAACCTTCTAGAAGCTGTGATTTTAAAAAAGGGGGGAAGTAAGCTTTTCTTATTTCCAAACGCAAGCGCAAACTATAGAAAGTCGTTATGATGTAGAATGTGCATACTTTGTTGATTCCATTTATGAAATAAAACACATTTTCTAAAAACTCGTGTTTTTTAATAAATCATGTAAACCTTCTAGAAGTTGTGATTTTAAAAAACGGTGGAAGTAAGCTTTTCTTATTTCCAAACGCATGTGCAAACTATAGAAATTCGTTATGACGTAGAGTGTGCATACTTTGTTGATTCCATTTAATTAATAAAACACATTTTCTAAAAACTCGTGTTTTTTACGAAATCATGTAAACCTTCTAGAAGCTGTGATTTAAAAAACGGGGGAAGTAAGCTTTTCTTATTTCCGGACGCATGCGCAAACTATAGAAAGTCGTTATGACGTAGAATGTGCATACTTTGTAGATTCCATTTATGAAATAAAACACATTTTCTAAAAACTCGTGTTTTTTACGAAATCATGTAAACCTTCTAGAAGCTGTGATTTGAAAAAACGGGGGAAGTGAGCTTTTCTTACTTACGGACGCATGCGCAAACTATAGAAAGTCGTTATGAGGTAGAATGTACATACTTTGTAGATTCCATTTATGAAATAAAACACATTTTCTAAAAACTCGTGTTTTTTACGAAATCATGTAAACCTTCTAGAAGCTGTGATTTTAAATAACCGTGGAAGTAAGCTTTTCTTATTTCCGGACGCATGCACAAACTATAGAAAGTCGTTATAACATAGAATGTGCATACTTTGTTGATTCTATTTATGAAATAAAACACATTTTCTAAAAACTCGTGTTTTTTAAGAAATCATGTAAACTTTCTAGAAGCTGTGATTTTAAAAAACAGGGGAAGTAAGCTTTTCTTATTTCCAAACGCATGCGCAAACTATAGAAAGTCGTTATGATGTAGAATGTGCATACTTTGTTGATTCCATTTATGAAATAAAACACATTTTCTTAAAACTCGTGTTTTTTAAGAAATCATGTAAACCTTCTAGAAGCTGTGATTTTAAAAAACGGGGGAATCAGCTTTTCTTATTTCCAAACGCATGTGAAAACTATAGAAAGTCGTTATGACGTAGAATGTGCATACTTTGTAGATTCCGTTTATCAAATAAAACACATTTTCTAAAAACTCGTGTTTTTAAGAAATCATGTAAACCTTCTAAAAGCTGTGATTTTAAAAAAACAGGGGGTGGAAGCTTTTCTTATTTCCGGACGCATGCACAAACTATAGAAAGTCGTTATGACGTAGAATGTGCATACTTTGTAGATTCCATTAATGAAATAAAACGCATTTTCTAAAAACTCGTGGTTTTTAAGAAATCATGTAAACCTTCTAGAAGCTGTGATTTAAAAAAACGGGGCAAGTAAGCTTTTTTTATTTTCAAACGCATAAGCAAACTATAGAAAGTCGTTATGATGTAGAATGTGCATACTTCTTTGATTCCATTTATGAAATAAAACACATTTTCTAAAAACTCGTGTTTTTTAAGAAATCATGTAAACCTTCTAGAAGCTGTGATTTTAAAAATCGGGGGAATCAGCTTTTCTTATTTCCAAACGCATGTGCAAACTATAGAAAGTCATTATGACGTAGAATGTGCATACTTTGTAGATTCCATTTATCAAATAAAACACATCTTCTAAAAACTCGTGTTTTTAAGAAATCATGTAAACCTTCTAGAAGCTGTGATTTTAAAAAACGGTGGAAGTAAGCTTTTCTTATTTCCGGACGAATGCGCAAACTATAGAAATACGTTATGACGTAGAATGTGCATACTTTGTAGATTCCATTTATGAAATAAAACACATTTTCTAAAAACTCTTGTTTTTTAAGAAATCATGTAAACCTTCTAGAAGCTGTGATTTTAAAAAATGGTGGAAGTAAGCTTTTCTTATTTCCGGACGCATGCGCAAACTATAGAAATTCGTTATGACGTAGAATGTGCATACTTTTTTTATTCCATTTATGAAATAAAACACATTTTCTAAAAACTCGTGTTTTTTAAGAAATCATGTAAACCTTCTAGAAGCTGTGATTTTAAAAAACGGAGGAAGTAAGCTTTTCTTATTTCAAAACGCATGCTCAAACTATAGAAAGTCGTTATGACGTAGAATGTACATACTTTGTTGATTCCATTTTTGAAATAAAACACATTTTCTAAAAAATCATGTTTTTTAATAAATCATGTAAATCTTCTAGAAGCTGTGATTTTAAAAAACTGGGGAAGTAAGCTTTTCTTATTTCCGGACGCATGCGCAAACTTTAGAAAGTCGTTATGACATAGAATGTGCATACTTTGTAGATTCCATTTATGAAATAAAACACATTTTCTAAAAACTTGTGTTTTTTACGAACTCATCTAAACCTTATAGAAGCTGTGATTTTAAAAAACGGTGGAAGTAAGCTTTTCTTATTTCCGGACGCATGCGCAAACTATAGAAAATCGTTATGACGTAGAATGTGCATACATTGTAGATTCCATTGATGAAATAAAACACATTTTCTAAAAACTCGTGTTTTTTACGAAATCATGTAAACCTTCTAGAAGCTGTGATTTTAAAAAACGGTGGAAGTAAGCTTTTCTTATTTGCGGACGCATGCACAAACTATAGAAAGTCATTATGTCGTAGAATGTGCATTCTTTGTTGATTCCATTTATGAAATAAAACACATTTTCTAAGAACTCATGTTTTTTACGAAATCATGTAAACCTTCTAGAATCTGTGATTTTAAAAAACGGTGGAAGTAAGCTTTTTTATTTACGGAGGCATGCGCAAACTATAGAAAGTCGTTATGACGTAGAATGTGCATACTTTGTTGATTCCATTGGTGAAATAAAACACATTTCCTAAAAACTCAGGTTTTTTAACAAATCATGTAAACCTTCGAGAAGCTGTGATTTTAAAAAACGATGGAAGTAAGCTTTTCTTATTTCCAGACGCATGCGCAAACTATAGAAAGTCGTTATGACGTAGAATGTGCATACTTTGTTGATTCCATTTATGAAATAAAACACATTTTCTAAAAACTTGTGTTTTTTACGAAATCATGTAAACTTTCTTGAAGCTGTGATTTTAAAAAACGGGGGAAGTAAGCTTTTCTTATTTCCAAACGCATGCGCAAACTATAGAAAGTCGTTATGACGTAGAAGGTGCATACTTTGTAGATTCCATTTATGAAATAAAACACATTTTCTAAAAACTTGTGCTTTTACGAAATCATGTAAACCTTCTAGAAGCTGTGATTTTAAAAAACGGGGGAAGTAAGCGTTTCTTATTTCCGGACACATGCGCAAACTATAGAAAGTCGTTATGACGTAGAATGTGCATACTTTGTTGATTCCATTGATGAAATAAAACACATTTTCTAAAAACTCGTGTTTTTTACGAAATCATGTAAACCTTCTAGAAGCTGTGATTTTAAAAAATGGTGGAAGTAAGCTTTTATTATTTCCGGACGAATCCGCAAACTATAGAAATTCGTTATGATGTAGAATGTGCATACTTTGTAGATTCCATTTATGAAATAAAACACATTTTCTAAAAACTCGTGTTTTTTAAGAAATCATGTAAACCTTCTAGAAGCTGTGATTTTACAAAACGGGGGAAGTAAGCTTTTCTTATTTCCGGACGCATGCGCAAACTATAGAAAGTCGTTATGACATAGAATGTACATACTTTGTAGATTCCATTTATGAAATAAAACACATTTTCAAAAAAATCATGTTTTTTACGAAATCATGTAAGCCTTCTAGAAGCTGTGATTTTAAATAACCGTGGAAGTAAGCTTTTCTTATTTCCGGACGCATGCACAAACTATAGAAAGTCGTTATGACATAGAATGTGCATACTTTGTTGATTCTATTTATGAAATAAAACACATTTTCTAAAAACTTGTGTTTTTTAAGAAATCATTTAAACTTTCTAGAAGCTGTGATTTTAAAAAAAGAGGGAAGTAAGCTTTTCTTATTTCCAAACGCATGCGCAAACTGTAGAAAGTCATGATGAGGTAGAATGTGCATACTTTGTTGATTCCATTTATGAAATAAAACACATTTTCTAAAAACTTGTGTTTTTTAAGAAATTATGTAAACCTTCTAGAAGCTGTGATTTTAAAAAACGGGGGAAGTAAGCTTTTCTTATTTCCAGACGCATGCGCAAACTATAGAAAGTCGTTATGAAGTAGAATCTGCATACTTTGTAGATTCCATTTATGAAATAAAACACATTTTCTAAAAACTCATGTTTTTTACGAAATCATGTAAACCTTCTAAAAGCTGTGATTTTACAAAACGGTGGAAGTAAGCTTTTCTTATTTCCGGACGAATGCGCAAACTATAGAAAGTCGTTATGATGTAGAATGTGCATACTTTGTTGATTCCATTTATGAAATAAAACACATTTTCTAAAAACTCGTGTTTTTTAAGAAATCATGTAAACCTTCTAGAAGCTGTGATTTTAAAAAACGGTGGAAGTAAGCTTTTCTTATTTTTGGACGCATGCGCAAACTATAGAAAGTCGTTATGACGTAGAATGTGCACACTTTGTTGATTCCATTGATGAAATAAAACACATTTTCTAAAAACTCGTGTTTTTTAAGAAATCATGTAAACCTTCTAGAAGCTGTGATTTTAAAAAACGGTGGAAGTAAGCTTTTCTTATTTCCGAACGAATGCGAAAACTGCAGAAAGTCGTTATGACGTAGAATGTGCATACTTTGTTGATTCCATTTATGAAATAAAACACATTTTCTAAAAACTCATGTTTTTTCAGAAATCATGTAAACCTTATAGAAGTTGTGATTTTAAAAAACGGGGGATGTAAGCTTTTCTTATTTCCAAACGCATGCGCAAACTATAGAAAGTCGTTATGACGTAGAATGTGCATACTTTGCTGATTCCATTGGTGAAATAAAACATATTTCCTAAAAACTCATGTTTTTTAACAAATCATGTAAACCTTCGAGAAGCTGTGATTTTAAAAAACGGTGGAAGTAAGCTTTTCTTATTTCCGGACGCATGCGCAAACTATAGAAAGTCGTTATGATGTAGAATGTGCATACTTTGTTGATTCCATTTATGAAATAAAACACATTTTCTAAAAACTCGTGTTTTTTAAGAAATCATGTAAACATTCTAGAAGCTGTGATTTTAAAAAACGGTGGAAGTAAGCTTTTCTTATTTCCAAATGCATGCGCAAACTATAGAAAGTCGTTATGACGTAGAATGTGCATACTTTGTTGATTCCATTTATTTAATAAAACACATTTTGTAAAAACTCGTGTTTTTTAAGAAATCATGTAAACCTTCTAGAAGCTGTGATTTAAAAAACGGGGGAAGTAAGCTTTTCTTATTTCCAAACTCATGCGCAAACTATAGAAAGTTGTTATGACATAGAATGTGCATACTTTGTTGATTCCATTTATTTAATAAAACACATTTTCTAAAAACTTGTGTTTTTTAAGAAATCATGTAAACCTTCTAGAAGCTGTGATTTTAAAAAACGGTGGAAGTAAGCTTTTCTTATTTCCAGACGCATGCGCAAACTATAGAAAGTCGTTATGACGTAGAATGTGCATACTTTGTTGATTCCATTTATGAAATAAAACACATTTTCTAAAAACTCGTGTTTTATACGAAATTATGTAAACCTTCTAGAAGCTGTGATTTTAAAAAAAGGTGGAAGTAGGCTTTTCTTATTTCTAGACGCATGCGCAAACTATAGAAAGTCGTTATGACGTAGAATGTGCATACTTTGTTGATTCCATTTATGAAATAAAAAACATTTTCTAAAAACTCGTGTTTTTTAAGAAATCTTGTAAACCTTCTAGAAGCCGTGATTTTAAAAAACGGTGGAAGTAAGCTTTTCTTATTTCCGGACGAATGCGCAAACTATAGAAAGTCGTTATGACGTAGAATGTGCATACTTTGTAGATTCCATTTATGAAATAAAACACATTTTCTAAAAACTCGTGTTTTTTAAGAAGTCATGTAAACCTTCTTGAAGCTGTGATTTTAAAAAACGGGGGAAGTAAGCTTTTCTTATTTCCAAACGCAAGCGCAAACTATAGAAAGTCGTTATGACGTAGAATGTGCATACTTTGTTGATTCAATTTATGAAATAAAACACATTTTCTAAAAACTCGTGTTTTTTAGAAAATCATGTAAACCTTCTAGAAGCCGTGATTTTAAAAAACGGTGGAAATAAGCTTTTCTTATTTCCGAACGAATGCGCAAACTATAGAAAGTCGTTATGACGTAGAATGTGCATACTTTGTAGATTCCATTTATGAAATAAAACACATTCTCTAAAAACTCGTGTTTTTTACGAAATCATGTAAATTTTCTAGAAGCTGTGATTTTAAAAAACAGTGGAAGTAAGCTTTTCTTATTACCGGACGAATGCCAAAACTGCAGAAAGTCGTTATGACGTAGAATGTGCATACTTTGTTGATTCCATTTATGAAATAAAACACATTTTCTAAAAACTCGTGTTTTTTAAGAAGTCATGTAAACCTTCTAGAAGCTGTGATTTTAAAAAACGGGGGAAGTAAGCTTTTCTTATTTCCAAACGCAAGCGCAAACTATAGAAAGTCGTTATGACGTAGAATGTGCATACTTTGTTGATTCCATTTATGAAATAAAACACATTTTCTAAAAACTCGTGTTTTTTACGAAATCATGTAAACCTTCTAGAAGCTGTGATTTTGAAAAACGGTGGAAGTAAGCTTTTCTTATTTCCGGACGAATGTGCAAACTATAGAAAGTCGTTATGATGTAGAATGTGCATACTTTGTTGATTTCATTGATGAAATAAAACACATTTTCTAAAAACTCGTGTTTTTTACGAAATCATGTAAACCTTCTAGAAGCTGTGATTTTAAAAAACGGTGGAAGTAAGATTTTCTTATTTCCAGACGAATGCGAAAACTGCAGAAAGTCGTTATGATGTAGAATGTGCATACTTTGTTGATTCCCTTAATTTAATAAAACACATTTTTTAAAAACTAGTGTTTTTTAAGAAATCATGCAAAACTTCTAGAATCTGTGATTTTAAAAAACGGGGGAGGCAAGCTTTTCTTAGTTCCGGACGCATGCGCAAACTATAGAAAGTTGTTATGACGTAGAATGTGCATACTTTGTAGATTCCATTTATGAAATAAAACACATTTTCTAAAAACTCGTGTTTTTTACGAAATCATGTAAACCTTCTAGAAGCTGTGATTTGAAAAAACGGGGGAAGTAAGCTTTTCTTACTTACGGACGCATGCGCAAACTATAGAAAGTCGTTATGAGGTAGAATGTACATACTTTGTAGATTCCATTTATGAAATAAAACACATTTTCTAAAAACTCGTGTTTTTTACGAAATCATGTAAACCTTCTAGAAGCTGTGATTTTAAATAACCGTGGAAGTAAGCTTTTCTTATTTCCGGACGCATGCACAAACTATAGAAAGTCGTTATAACATAGAATGTGCATACTTTGTTGATTCGATTTATGAAATAAAACACATTTTCTAAAAACTCGTGTTTTTTAAGAAATCATGTAAACTTTCTAGAAGCTGTGATTTTAAAAAACAGGGGAAGTAAGCTTTTCTTATTTCCAAACGCATGCGCAAACTATAGAAAGTCGTTATGATGTAGAATGTGCATACTTTGTTGATTCCATTTATGAAATAAAACACATTTTCTTAAAACTCGTGTTTTTTAAGAAATCATGTAAACCTTCTAGAAGCTGTGATTTTAAAAAACGGGGGAATCAGCTTTTCTTATTTCCAAACGCATGTGAAAACTATAGAAAGTCGTTATGACGTAGAATGTGCATACTTTGTAGATTCCGTTTATCAAATAAAACACATTTTCTAAAAACTCGAGTTTTTTAAGAAATCATGTAAACCTTCTGGAAGCTGTGATTTTAAAAAATGGGGGAAGTAAGCTTTTCTTATTTCCAAACGCAAAAGCAAACTATAGAAAGTCATTATGACGTAGAATGTGCATACTTTCTTGATTCCATTTATGAAATAAAACACATTTTCTAAAAACTCGTGTTTTTTAAGAAGTCTTGAAAACCTTCTAGAAGCTGTGGTTTTAAAAAACGGGGGAAGTAAGCTTTTCTTATTTCCAAACGCAAGCGCAAACTATAGAAATTCGTTATGACATAGTATGTGCATACTTTGTTGATTCCATTTATGAAATAAAACACATTTTCTCAAAACTCATTTTTTTTTACGAAATCATGTAAACCTTCTAGAAGCTGTGATTTTGAAAAACGGTGGAAGTAAGCTTTTCTTATTTCCGGACGCATGCGCAAACTATAGAAAGTCGTTATGACGTAGAATTTGCATACTTTGTAGATTCCATTTATGAAATAAAACACATTTTCTAAAAACTCGTGTTTTTTACGAAATCATATAAACCTTCTAGACGCTGTGATTTGAAAAAACGGGGGAAGTAAGCTTTTGTTATTTCCAAACGCATGCGCAAACTATAGAAAGTCGTTATGAGGTAGAATGTGCATACTTTGTTGATTCCATTTATGAAATAAAACACATTTTCTAAAAACTCGTGTTTTTTAAGAAATCATGTAAACCTTCTAGAAGCTGTGATTTTAAAAAACGCGGGAAGTAAGCTTTTCTTATTTCCAAACGCAAGCGCAAACTATAGAAAGTCGTTATGATGTAGAATGTGCATACTTTGTTGATTCCATTTATGAAATAAAACACATTTTCTAAAAACTCGTGTTTTTTAATAAATCATGTAAACCTTCTAGAAGTTGTGATTTTAAAAAACGGTGGAAGTAAGCTTTTCTTATTTCCAAACGCATGTGCAAACTATAGAAATTCGTTATGACGTAGAGTGTGCATACTTTGTTGATTCCATTTAATTAATAAAACACATTTTCTAAAAACTCGTGTTTTTTACGAAATCATGTAAACCTTCTAGAAGCTGTGATTTAAAAAACGGGGGAAGTAAGCTTTTCTTATTTCCGGACGCATGCGCAAACTATAGAAAGTCGTTATGACGTAGAATGTGCATACTTTGTAGATTCCATTTATGAAATAAAACACATTTTCTAAAAACTCGTGTTTTTTACGAAATCATATAAACCTTCTAGACGCTGTGATTTGAAAAAACAGGGGAAGTAAGCTTTTGTTATTTCCAAACGCATGCGCAAACTATAGAAAGTCGTTATGAGGTAGAATGTGCATACTTTGTTGATTCCATTTATGAAATAAAACACATTTTCTAAAAACTTGTGTTTTTTAAGAAATCATGTAAACCTTCTAGAAGCTGTGACTTTAAAAAACGGGGGAAGTAAGCTTTTCTTATTTCCGGATGGAAGCGCAAACTATAGAAATTCGTTATGACGTAGAATGTGCATACTTTGTAGATTCCATTTATGAAATAAAAGACATTTTCTAAAAACTCGTATTTTTTATGAAATCATGTAAACCTTCTAGAAGCTGTGATTTTAAAAAACGGTGGAAGTAAGCTTTTCTTATTTCCAAACGCAAAAGCAAACTATAGAAAGTCATTATGATGTAGAATGTGCATACTTTCTTGATTCCATTTATGAAATAAAACACATTTTCTAAAAACTCGTGTTTTTTAAGAAGTCATGTAAACCTTCTAGAAGCTGTGGTTTTAAAAAACGGGGGAAGTAAGCTTTTCTTATTTCCAAACGCAAGCGCAAACTATAGAAAGTCGTTATGACATAGAATGTGCATACTTTGTTGATTCCATTTATGAAATAAAACACATTTTCAAAAAAATCGTGTTTTTTACGACATCATGTAAACCTTCTAGAAGCTGTGATTTTAAATAACCGTGGAAGTAAGCTTTTCTTATTTCCGGACGCATGCACAAACTATAGAAAGTCGTTATGACATAGAATGTGGATACTTTGTTGATTCTATTTATGAAATAAAACACATTTTCTAAAAACTTGTGTTTTTTAAGAAATCATGTAAACTTTCTAGAAGCTGTGATTTTAAAAAAAGAGGGAAGTAAGCTTTTCTTATTTCCAAATGCATGCGCAAACTGTAGAAAGTCATGATGAGGTAGAATGTGCATACTTTGTTGATTCCATTTATGAAATAAAACACATTTTCTAAAAACTTGTGTTTTTTAGGAAATCATGTAAACCTTCTAGAAGCTGTGATTTTAAAAAACGGGGGAAGTAAGCTTTCCTTATTTCCAGACGCATGCGCAAATTATAGAAAGTCGTTATGAAGTACAATCTGCATACTTTGTAGATTCCATTTATGAAATAAAACACATTTTCTAAAAACTCATGTTTTTTACAAAATCATGTAAACCTTCTAAAAGCTGTGATTTTACAAAACGGTGGAAGTAAGCTTTTCTTATTTCCGGATGAATGCGCAAACTATAGAAAGTCGTTATGATTTAGAATGTGCATACTTTGTTGATTCCATTTATGAAATAAAACACATTTTCTAAAAACTCGTGTTTTTTAAGAAATCATGTAAACCTTCTAGAAGCTGTGATTATAAAAAACAGTGGAAGTAAGCTTTTCTTATTTTCGGACGCATGCGCAAACTATAGAAAGTCGTTATGACGTAGAATGTGCATACTTTGTTGATTCCATTGATGAAATAAAACACATTTTCTAAAAACTCGTGTTTTTTAAGAAATCATGTAAACCTTCTAGAAGCTGTGATTTTAAGAAACGGTGGAAGTAAGCTTTTCTTATTTCCGAACGAATGCGAAAACTGCAGAAAGTTGTTATGAAGTAGAATGTGCATACTTTGTTGATTCCATTTATGAAATAAAACAAATTTTCTAAAAACTCGTGTTTTTTCAGAAATCATGTAAACCTTCTAGAAGCTGTGATTTTAAAAAACGGGGGATGTAAGCTTTTCTTATTTCCAAACGCATGCGCAAACTATAGAAAGTTGTTATGATATAGAATGTGCATACTTTGTAGATTCCATTTATGAAATAAAACACATTTTCTAAAAACTCGTGTTTTTTAAGAAATCATGTAAACCTTCTAGAAGGTGTGATTTTAAAAAACGGGGTAAATAAGCTTTTCTTATTTCCGGACGCATGCGCAGACTATAGAAATTCGTTATGATGTAGAATGTGCATACTTTGTAGATTCCATTTATGAAATAAAACACATTTTCTAAAAACTCGTGTTTTTTAAGAAATCATGTAAACCTTCTGGAAGCTGTGATTTTAAAAAATGGGGGAAGTAAGCTTTTCTTATTTCCAAACGCAAAAGAAAACTATAGAGAGTCATTATGACGTAGAATGTGCATACTTTCTTGATTCCATTTATGAAATAAAACACATTTTCTAAAAACTCGTGTTTTTTAAGAAGTCATGTAAACCTTCTAGAAGCTGTGGTTTTAAAAAACGGGGGAAGTAAGCTTTTCTTATTTCCAAACGCAAGCGCAAACTATAGAGAGTCGTTATGACATAGAATGTGCATACTTTGTTGATTCCATTTATGAAACAAAACACATTTTCTAAAAACTCATGTTTTTTACGAAATCATGTAAACCTTCTAGAAGCTGTGATTTTGAAAAACGGTGGAAGTAAGCTTTTCTTATTTCTGGACGAATGCGCAAACTATAGAAAGTCGTTATGACGTAGAATGTGCATACTTTGTCGATTCCATTGATGAAATAAAACACATTTTCTAAAAACTCGTGTTTTTTAAGAAATCATGTAAACCTTCTAGAAGCTGTGATTTTAAAAAACGGTGGAAGTAAGCTTTTCTTATTTCCAAACGCATGTGCAAACTATAGAAATTCGTTATGACGTAGAGTGTGCATACTTTGTTGATTCCATTTAATTAATAAAACACATTTTCTAAAAACTCGTGTTTTTTACGAAATCATGTAAACCTTCTAGAAGCTGTGATTTAAAAAACGGGGGAAGTAAGCTTTTCTTATTTCCGGACGCATGCGCAAACTATAGAAAGTCGTTATGACGTAGAATGTGCATACTTTGTAGATTCCATTTATGAAATAAAACACATTTTCTAAAAACTCGTGTTTTTTACGAAATCATGTAAACCTTCTAGAATCTGTGATTTGAAAAAACGGGGGAAGTAAGCTTTTCTTACTTACGGACGCATGCGCAAACTATAGAAAGTCGTTATGAGGTAGAATGTACATACTTTGTAGATTCCATTTATGAAATAAAACACATTTTCTAAAAACTCGTGTTTTTTATGAAATCATTGAAACCTTCTAGAAGCTGTGATTTTAAATAACCGTGGAAGTAAGCTTTTCTTATTTCCGGACGCATGCACAAACTATAGAAAGTCGTTATAACATAGAATGTGCATACTTTGTTGATTCTATTTATGAAATAAAACACATTTTCTAAAAACTTGTGTTTTTTAAGAAATCATGTAAACTTTCTAGAAGCTGTGATTTTAAAAAACAGGGGAAGTAAGCTTTTCTTATTTCCAAACGCATGCGCAAACTATAGAAAGTCGTTATGATGTAGAATGTGCATACTTTGTTGATTCCATTTATGAAATAAAACACATTTTCTTAAAACTCGTGTTTTTTAAGAAATCATGTAAACCTTCTAGAAGCTGTGATTTTAAAAAACGGGGGAATCAGCTTTTCTTATTTCCAAACGGATGTGAAAACTATAGAAAGTCGTTATGACGTAGAATGTGCATACTTTGTAGATTCCGTTTATCAAATAAAACACATTTTCTAAAAACTCGTGTTTTTAAGAAATCATGTAAACCTTCTAAAAGCTGTGATTTTAAAAAAACAGGGGGTGGAAGCTTTTCTTATTTCCGGACGCATGCACAAACTATAGAAAGTCGTTATGACGTAGAATGTGCATACTTTGTAGATTCCATTTATGAAATAAAACACATTTTCTAAAAACTCGTGGTTTTTAAGAAATCATGTAAACCTTCTAGAAGCTGTGATTTAAAAAAACAGGGCAAGTAAGCTTTTTTTATTTTCAAACGCATAAGCAAACTATAGAAAGTCGTTATGATGTAGAATGTGCATACTTCTTTGATTCCATTTATGAAATAAAACACATTTTCTAAAAACTCGTGTTTTTTAAGAAATCATGTAAACCTTCTAGAAGCTGTGATTTTAAAAATCGGGGGAATCATGTAAACCTTCTAGAAGCTGTGATTTTACAAAACGGTTGAAGTAAGCTTTTCTTATTTCCGGATGAATGCGCAAACTATAGAAAGTCATTATGACGTAGAATGTGCATACTTTGTAGATTCCATTTATCAAATAAAACACATTTTCTAAAAACTCGTGTTTTTAAGAAATCATGTAAACCTTCTAGAAGCTGTGATTTTAAAAAACGGTGGAAGTAAGCTTTTCTTATTTCCGGACGAATGCGCAAACTATAGAAATACGTTATGACGTAGAATGTGCATACTTTGTAGATTCCATTTATGAAATAAAACACATTTTCTAAAAACTCTTGTTTTTTAAGAAATCATGTAAACCTTCTAGAAGCTGTGATTTTAAAAAATGGTGGAAGTAAGCTTTTCTTATTTCCGGACGCATGCGCAAACTATAGAAATTCGTTATGACGTAGAATGTGCATAGTTTTTTTATTCCATTTATGAAATAAAACACATTTTCTAAAAACTCGTGTTTTTTAAGAAATCATGTAAACCTTCTAGAAGCTGTGATTTTAAAAAACGGAGGAAGTAAGCTTTTCTTATTTCAAAACGCATGCTCAAACTATAGAAAGTCGTTATGACGTAGAATGTACATACTTTGTTGATTCCATTTTTGAAATAAAACACATTTTCTAAAAACTCATGTTTTTTAATAAATCATGTAAATCTTCTAGAAGCTGTGATTTTAAAAAACTGGGGAAGTAAGCTTTTCTTATTTCCGGACGCATGCGCAAACTTTAGAAAGTCGTTATGACATAGAATGTGCATACTTTGTAGATTCCATTTATGAAATAAAACACATTTTCTAAAAACTTGTGTTTTTTACGAACTCATCTAAACCTTATAGAAGCTGTGATTTTAAAAAACGGTGGAAGTAAGCTTTTCTTATTTCCGGACGCATGCGCAAACTATAGAAAATCGTTATGACGTAGAATGTGCATACATTGTAGATTCCATTGATGAAATAAAACACATTTTCTAAAAACTCGTGTTTTTTACGAAATCATGTAAACCTTCTAGAAGCTGTCATTTTAAAAAATGGTGGAAGTAAGCTTTTCTTATTTGCGGACGCATGCACAAACTATAGAAAGTCATTATGTCGTAGAATGTGCATTCTTTGTTGATTCCATTTATGAAATAAAACACATTTTCTAAAAACTCATGTTTTTTACGAAATCATGTAAACCTTCTAGAAGCTGTGATTTTAAAAAATGGTGGAAGTAAGCTTTTTTATTTACGGAGGCATGCGCAAACTATAGAAAGTCGTTATGACGTAGAATGTGCATACTTTGTTGATTCCATTGGTGAAATAAAACACATTTCCTAAAAACTCATGTTTTTTAACAAATCATGTAAACCTTCGAGAAGCTGTGATTTTAAAAAACGATGGAAGTAAGCTTTTCTTATTTCCAGACGCATGCGCAAACTATAGAAAGTCGTTATGACGTAGAATGTGCATACTTTGTTGATTCCATTTATGAAATAAAACACATTTTCTAAAAACTTGTGTTTTTTACGAAATCATGTAAACTTTCTTGAAGCTGTGATTTTAAAAAACGGGGGAAGTAAGCTTTTCTTATTTCCAAACGCATGCGCAAACTATAGAAAGTCATTATGACGTAGAAGGTGCATACTTTGTAGATTCCATTTATGAAATAAAACACATTTTCTAAAAACTTGTGCTTTTACGAAATCATGTAAACCTTCTAGAAGCTGTGATTTTAAAAAACGAGGGAAGTAAGCGTTTCTTATTTCCGGACACATGCGCAAACTATAGAAAGTCGTTATGACGTAGAATGTGCATACTTTGTTGATTCCATTGATGAATTAAAACAGATTTTCTAAAAACTCGTGTTTTTTACGAAATCATGTAAACCTTCTAGAAGCTGTGATTTTAAAAAACGGTGGAAGTAAGCTTTTCTTATTTCCGGACGAATCCGCAAACTATAGAAATTCGTTATGATGTAGAATGTGCATACTTTGTAGATTCCATTTATGAAATAAAACACATTTTCTAAAAACTCGTGTTTTTTAAGAAATCATGTAAACCTTCTAGAAGCTGTGATTTTACAAAACAGGGGAAGTAAGCTTTTCTTACTTACGGACGCATGCGCAAACTATAGAAAGTCGTTATGACATAGAATGTACATACTTTGTAGATTCCATTTATGAAATAAAACACATTTTCTAAAAACTCGTGTTTTTTACGAAATCATGTAAACCTTCTAGAAGCTGTGATTTTAAATAACCGTGGAAGTAAGCTTTTCTTATTTCCGGACGCATGCACAAACTATAGAAAGTCGTTATAACATAGAATGTGCATACTTTGTTGATTCTATTTATGAAATAAAACACATTTTCTAAAAACTCATGTTTTTTAAGAAATCATGTAAACTTTCTAGAAGCTGTGATTTTAAAAAACAGGGGAAGTAAGCTTTTCTTTTTTCCAAACGCATGCGCAAACTATATAAAGTCGTTATGATGTAGAATGTGCATACTTTGTTGATTCCATTTATGAAATAAAACACATTTTCTTAAAACTCGTGTTTTTTAAGAAATCATGTAAACCTTCTAGAAGCTGTGATTTTAAAAAACGGGGGAATCAGCTTTTCTTATTTCCAAACGCATGTGAAAACTATAGAAAGTTGTTATGACGTAGAATGTGCATACTTTGTAGATTCCGTTTATCAAATAAAACACATTTTCTAAAAACCCGTGTTTTTAAGAAATCATGTAAACCTTCTAAAAGCTGTGATTTTAAAAAAACAGGGGGTGGAAGCTTTTCTTATTTCCGGACGCATGCACAAACTATAGAAAGTCGTTATGACGTAGAATGTGCATACTTTGTAGATTCCATTTATGAAATAAAACACATTTTCTAAAAACTCGTGTTTTTTAAGAAATCATGTAAACCTTCTAGAAGCTGTGATTTAAAAAAACGGGGGAAGTAAGCTTTTTTTATTTTCAAACGCATAAGCAAACTATAGAAAGTCGTTATGATGTAGAATGTGCATACTTCTTTGATTCCATTTATGAAATAAAACACATTTTCTAAAAACTCGTGTTTTTTAAGAAATCATGTAAGCCTTCTAGAAGCTGTGATTTTAAAAATTGGGGGAATCAGCTTTTCTTATTTCCAAACGCATGTGCAAACTATAGAAAGTCATTATGACGTAGAATGTGCATACTTTGTATATTCTATTTATCAAATAAAACACATTTTCTAAAAACTCGTGTTTTTAAGAAATCATGTAAACGTTCTAGAAGCTGTGATTTTAAAAAACGGTGGAAGTAAGCTTTTCTTATTTCCGGACGAATGCGCAAACTATAGAAATACGTTATGACGTAGAATGTGCATACTTTGTAGATTCCATTTATGAAATAAAACACATTTTCTAAAAACTCTTGTTTTTTAAGAAATCATGTAAACCTTCTAGAAGCTGTGATTTTAAAAACTGGTGGAAGTAAGCTTTTCCTATTTCCGGACGCATGCTCAAACTATAGAAAGTCGTCATGACGTAGAATGTACATACTTTGTTGATTCCATTTTTGAAATAAAACACATTTTCTAAAAACTCATGTTTTTTAATAAATCATGTAAATCTTCTAGAAGCTGTGATTTTAAAAAACTGGGGAAGTAAGCTTTTCTTATTTCCGGACGCATGCGCAAACTTTAGAAAGTCGTTATGACATAGAATGTGCATACTTTGTAGATTCCATTTATGAAATAAAACACATTTTCTAAAAACTTGTGTTTTTTACGAGCTCATCTAAACCTTATAGAAGCTGTGATTTTAAAAAAAGGTGGAAGTAAGCTTTTCTTATTTCCGGACGCATGCGCAAACTATAGAAAATCGTTATGACGTAGAATGTGCATACATTGTAGATTCCATTGATGAAATAAAACACATTTTCTAAAAACTCGTGTTTTTTACGAAATCATGTAAACCTTCTAGAAGCTGTGATTTTAAAAAACGGTGGAAGTAAGCTTTTCTTATTTGCGGACGCATGCACAAACTATAGAAAGTCATTATGTCGTAGAATGTGCATTCTTTGTTTATT
Source organism: Larix kaempferi (assembly GCA_027924585.1). Classification (NCBI taxonomy): domain Eukaryota; kingdom Viridiplantae; phylum Streptophyta; class Pinopsida; order Pinales; family Pinaceae; genus Larix; species Larix kaempferi. Next base: position 8,915,588 of record BSBM01000226.1, on the reverse strand, counting down.
CCATTTATGAAATAAAACACATTTTCTAAAAACTCATGTTTTTTACGAAATCATGTAAACCTTCTAGAAGCTGTGATTTTAAAAAACGGTGGAAGTAAGCTTTTTTATTTACGGAGGCATGCGCAAACTATAGAAAGTCGTTATGACGTAGAATGTGCATACTTTGTTGATTCCATTGGTGAAATAAAACACATTTCCTAAAAACTCATGTTTTTTAACAAATCATGTAAACCTTCGAGAAGCTGTGATTTTAAAAAACGGTGGAAGTAAGCTTTTCTTATTTCCGGACGCATGCGCAAACTATAGAAAGTCGTTATGATGTAGAATGTGCATACTTTGTTGATTCCATTTATGAAATAAAACACATTTTCTAAAAACTCGTGTTTTTTGAGAAATCATGTAAACCTTCTAGAAGCTGTGATTTTAAAAAACGGGGGATGTAAGATTTTCTTATTTCCAAACGCATGCCCAAACAATAGAAAGTCGTTATGACATAGAATGTGCATACTTTGTTGATTCCATTTATTTAATAAAACACATTTTCTAAAAACTCGTGTTTTTTAAGAAATCATGCAAAACTTCTAGAATCTGTGATTTTAAAAAACGGGGGAGGTAAGCTTTTCTTATTTCCGGACGCATGCGCAAACTATAGAAAGTCGTTATGATGTAGAATGTGCGTACTTTGTTGATTCCATTTATAAAATTGAACACATTTTCTAAAAACTCGTGTTTTTTAAGAAATCATGTAAACCTTCTAGAAGCTGTGAATTTAAAAAACGGGGGAAGTAATCTATTCTTATTTCCAAATGCATGCGCAAACTATAGAAGGTCGTTATGATGTAGAATGTGCATACTTTGTTGATTCCATTTATGAAATAAAACACATTTTCTAAAAACTCATGTTTTTCACGAAATGATGTAAACCTTCTAGAAGCTGTGATTTTAAAAAACGGGGGAAGTAAGCTTTTCTCATTTCCAAACGCATGCGCAAACTATAGAAAGTCGTTATGACGTAGAATGTGCATACTTTGTTGATTCCATTTATGAAATAAAACACATTATCAAAAAACTGGTGTTTTTTAAGAAATCATGTAAACCTTCTAGAAGCTGTGATTTTAAAAAACGGGGGAAGTAAGCTTTTCTTATTTCGAAATGCATGCGCAAACAATAGAAAGTCGTTATGACGTAGAATGTGCATACTTTATTGATTCCATTTATGAAATAAAACACATTTTCTAAAAAATCATGTTTTTTACGAAATCATGTAAACCTTCTAGAAGCTGTTATTTTAAAAAACGGGGGAAGTAAGCTTTTCTTATTTACAAACGCATGCGCAAACTATAGAAAGTAATTATGACGTAGAATGTGCATACTTTGTTGATTCCATTTATGAAATAAAACACATTTTCTAAAAACTCGTGTTTTTTAAGAAATCATGTAAGCTTTCTAGAAGCTGTGATTTAAAAAAACAGGGGAAGTAAGCTTTTCTTATTTCCAAACGCATGCGCAAACAATAGAAAGCCGTTATGACGTAGAATGTGCATACTTTGTTGATTCCATTTATGAAATAAAACATATTTTCTAAAAACTCGTGTTTTTTACGAAATCATGTAAACCTTCTAGAAGCTGTGATTTTAAAAAACGGGGGAAGTAAGCTTTTCTTATTTCCGGACGCATGCGCAAACTATAGAAAGTCCTTATGACGTAGAATGTGCATACTTTGTAGATTCCATTTATGAAATAAAACACATTTTCTCTTAACTCGTGTTTTTTAAGAAGTCATGTAAACCTTCTAGAAGCTGTGATTTTAAAAAACGGGGGAAGTAAGCTTTTCTTATTTCCAAACGCAAGCGCAAACTATAGAAAGTCGTTATGACGTAGAATGTGCATACTTTGTTGATTCCATTTATGAAATAAAACAAATTTTCTAAAAACTCGTGTTTTTTACGAAATCATGTAAACCTTCTAGAAGCCGTGATTTTAAAAAACGGTGGAAGTAAGCTTTTCTTATTTCCGGATGGATGCGCAAACTATAGAAATTCGTTATGATGTAGAATGTGCATACTTTGTAGATTCCATTTATGAAATAAAACACATTTTCTAAAAACTCATGTTTTTTAAGAAATCATGTAAACCTTCTAGAAGCTGTGATTTTAAAAAACGGGGGATGTAAGCTTTTCTTATTTCCGGACGCATGCGCAAACTATAGAAAGTCGTTATGACATAGAATGTGCATACTTTGTAGATTCCATTTATGAAATAAAACACATTTTCTAAAAACTCGTGTTTTTTAAGAAATCATGTAAACCTTCTAGAAACTGTGATTTTGAAAAACGGGGGAAGTAAGCTTTTTTTATTTTCAAACGCATGCGAAAACTATAGAAAGTCGTTATGATGTAGAATGTGCATGCTTTGTTGATTCCATTTATGAAATAAAACACATTTTCTAAAAACTCGTGTTTTTTAAGAAGTCATGTAAACCTTCTATAAGCTGTGTTTTTAAAAAACGGGGGAATCAGCATTTCTTATTTCCAAACGCATGTGCAAACTATAGAAAGTCATTATGACGTAGAATGTGCATACTTTGTAGATTCCATTTATCAAATAAAACACATTTTCTAAAAACTCGTGTTTTTAAGAAATCATGTAAACCTTCTAGAAGCTTTCATATTAAAAAACGGTGGAAGTAAGCTTTTCTTACTTCCGGACGAATGCGCAAACTATAGAAAGTCGTTATGACGTAGAATGTGCATACTTTGTAGATTCCATTGATGAAATAAAACACATTTTCCAAAAACTCGTGTTTTTTAAGAAATCATGTAAACCTTCTAGAAGCTGTGATTTTAAAAAACGGGGGAAGTAAGCTTTTCTTGTTTCCAAACGCAAGCGCAAACTATAGAAAGTCGTTATGACGTAGAATGTGCATACTTTGTAGATTCCATTGATGAAATAAAACACATTTTCCAAAAACTCGTGTTTTTTAAGAAATCATGTAAACCTTCTAGAAGCTGTGATTTTAAAAAACGGGGGAAGTAAGCTTTTCTTGTTTCCAAACGCAAGCGCAAACTATAGAAAGTCGTTATGACGTAGAATGTGCATACTTTGTTGATTCCATTTATTTAATAAAACACATTTTCTAAAAACTCGTGTTTTTTAAGAAATCATGTAAACCTTCTAGAAGCTGTGATTTAAAAAACGGGAGAAGTAAGCTTTTCTTATTTCCAAACTCATGCGCAAAATATAGAAAGTTATTATGACGTAGAATGTGCATACTTTGTTGATTCCATTTATTTAATAAAACACATTTTCTAAAAACTCGTGTTTTTTAAGAAATCATGTAAACCTTCTAGAAGCTGTGATTTTAAAAAACGATGGAAGTAAGCTTTTCTTGATTCCAGACGCATGCGCAAACTATAGAAAGTCGTTATGACGTAGAATGTGCATACTTTGTTGATTCCATTTATGAAATAAAACACATTTTCTAAAAACTTGTGTTTTTTACGAAATCATGTAAACTTTCTTGAAGCTGTGATTTTAAAAAACGGGGGAAGTAAGCTTTTCTTATTTCCAAACGCATGCGCAAACTATAGAAAGTCGTTATGACGTACAATGTGCATACTTTGTAGATTCCATTTATGAAATAAAACACATTTTCTAAAAACTTGTGCTTTTACGAAATCATGTAAACCTTCTAGAAGCTGTGATTTTAAAAAACGGGGGAAGTAAGCGTTTCTTTTTTCCGGACGCATGCGCAAACTATAGAAAGTCGTTATGACGTAGAATGTGCATACTTTGTTGATTCCATTGATAAAATAAAACACATTTTCTAAAAACTCGTGTTTTGAACAAAATTATGTAAACCTTCTAGAAGCTGTGATTTTAAAAAACGGTGGAAGTAAGCTTTTCTTATTTCCGAACGAATGCGCAAACTATAGAAAGTAGTTATGACATAGAATGTGCATACTTTGTTGATTCCATTGATGAAATAAAACACATTTTCTAAAAACTCGTGTTTTTTACGAAATTATGTAAACCTTCTAGAAGCTATGATTTTAAAAAACGGTGGAAGTAAGCTTTTCTTATTTCCGGATGCATGCGCAAACTATAGAAAGTCGTTATGATGTAGAATGTGCATACTTTGTAGATTCCATTTATCAAATAAAACACATTTTCTAAAAACTCGTGTTTTTAAGAAATCATGTAAACCTTCTCGAAGCTGTGATTTTAAAAAACGGTGGAAGTAAGCTTTTCTTATTTCCGGACGAATGCGCAAACTATAGAAAGTTGTTATGACGTAGAATGTGCATACTTTCTTGATTCCATTTATGAAATAAAACACATTTTCTAAAAACTCGTCTTTTTTAAGAAGTCATGTAAACCTTCTAGAAGCTGTGATTTTAAAAAATGGTGGAAGTAAGCTTTTCTTATTTCCGGACGCATGCGCAAACTATAGAAAGTCGTTATGACGTAGAATGTGCATACTTTGTTGATTCCATTTATGAAATAAAACACATTTTCTAAAAACTCGTGTTTTTTAAGAAATCATGTAAACCTTCTAGAAGCTGTGATTTTAAAAAACGGGGGATGTAAGCTTCTCTTATTTCCAAACGCATGCGCAAGCTATAGAAAGTCGTTATGACGTAGAATGTGCATACTTTGTTGATTCCATTTATGAAATAAAACACATTTTCTAAAAACTCGTGTTTTTTAAGAAATCATGTAAACCTTCTAGAAGCTGTGATTTTAAAAAACGGGGGAAGTAAGCTTTTCTTATTTCCAAACGCATGCAGAAACAATAGAAAGTCGTTATGACGTAGAATGTGCATACATTGTTGATTCCATTTATGAAATAAAACATATTTTCTAAAAACTCGTGCTTTTTAAGAAATCATGTAAACCATCTAGAAGCTGTGATTTTAAAAAACGGGGGAGGTAAGCTTTTCTTATTTCCGGACGCATGCACAAACTATAGAAAGTCGTTATGACGTAGAATGTGCATACTTTGTAGATTCCATTTATGAAATAAAACACATTTTCTAAAAACTCGTGTTTTTTACTAAATCATGTAAACCTTCTAGAAGCTGTGATTTTGAAAAACGGTGGAAGTAAACTTTTCTTATTTCCGGACGCATGCGCAAACTTTTCTTAACTCGTGTTTTTTAAGAAGTCATGTAAACCTTCTAGAAGCTGTGATTTTAAAAAACGGGGGAAGTAAGCTTTTCTTTTTTCCAAACGCAAGCGCAAACTATAGAAAGTCGTTATGACGTAGAATGTGCATACTTTGTTGATTCCATTTATGAAATAAAACAAATTTTCTAAAAACTCGTGTTTTTTACGAAATCATGTAAACCTTCTAGAAGCCGTGATTTTAAAAAACGGTGGAAGTAAGCTTTTCTTATTTCCGGATGGATGCGCAAACTATAGAAATTCGTTATGATGTAGAATGTGCATACTTTGTAGATTCCATTTATGAAATAAAACACATTTTCTAAAAACTCATGTTTTTTAAGAAATCATGTAAACCTTCTAGAAGCTGTGATTTTAAAAAACGGGGGATGTAAGCTTTTCTTATTTCCGGACGCATGCGCAAACTATAGAAAGTCGTTATGACATAGAATGTGCATACTTTGTAGATTCCATTTATGAAATAAAACACATTTTCTAAAAACTCGTGTTTTTTAAGAAATCATGTAAACCTTCTAGAAACTGTGATTTTAAAAAAAGGGGGAAGTAAGCTTTTTTTATTTTCAAACGCATGCGCAAACTATAGAAAGTCGTTATGATGTAGAATGTGCATGCTTTGTTGATTCCATTTATGAAATAAAACACATTTTCTAAAAACTCGTGTTTTTTAAGAAGTCATGTAAACCTTCTATAAGCTGTGTTTTTAAAAAACGGGGGAATCAGCATTTCTTATTTCCAAACGCATGTGCAAACTATAGAAAGTCATTATGACGTAGAATGTGCATACTTTGTAGATTCCATTTATCAAATAAAACACATTTTCTAAAAACTCGTGTTTTTAAGAAATCATGTAAACCTTCTAGAAGCTGTCATATTAAAAAACGGTGGAAGTAAGCTTTTCTTACTTCCGGACAAATGCGCAAACTATAGAAAGTCGTTACGACGTAGAATGTGCATACTTTGTAGATTCCATTGATGAAATAAAACACATTTTCCAAAAACTCGTGTTTTTTAAGAAATCATGTAAACCTTCTAGAAGCTGTGATTTTAAAAAACGGGGGAAGTAAGCTTTTCTTGTTTCCAAACGCAAGCGCAAACTATAGAAAGTCGTTATGACGTAGAATGTGCATACTTTGTTGATTCCATTTATGAAATAAAACACATTTTCTAAAAACTCCTGTTTTTTAATAAATCATGTAAACCTTCTAGAAGCTGTGATTTTAAAAGACGGTGGAAGTAAGCATTTCTTATTTCCACACGCATGCGCAAACTATAGAAAGTCGTTATGACGTAGAATGTGCATACTTTGTTGATTCCATTTATTTAATAAAACACATTTTCTAAAAACTCGTGTTTTTTAAGAAATCATGTAAACCTTCTAGAAGCTGTGATTTAAAAAACGGGAGAAGTAAGCTTTTCTTATTTCCAAACTCATGCGCAAAATATAGAAAGTTATTATGACATAGAATGTGCATACTTTGTTGATTCCATTTATTTAATAAAACACATTTTCTAAAAACTCGTGTTTTTTAAGAAATCATGTAAACCTTCTAGAAGCTGTGATTTTAAAAAACGATGGAAGTAAGCTTTTCTTGATTCCAGACGCATGCGCAAACTATAGAAAGTCGTTATGACGTAGAATGTGCATACTTTGTTGATTCCATTTATGAAATAAAACACATTTTCTAAAAACTTGTGTTTTTTACGAAATCATGTAAACTTTCTTGAAGCTGTGATTTTAAAAAACGGGGGAAGTAAGCTTTTCTTATTTCCAAACGCATGCACAAACTATAGAAAGTCGTTATGACGTAGAATGTGCATACTTTGTAGATTTCATTTATGAAATAAAACACATTTTCTAAAAACTTGTGCTTTTACGAAATCATGTAAACCTTCTAGAAGCTGTGATTTTAAAAAACGGGGGAAGTAAGCGTTTCTTTTTTCCGGACGCATGCGCAAACTATAGAAAGTCGTTATGACGTAGAATGTGCATACTTTGTTGATTCCATTGATAAAATAAAACACATTTTCTAAAAACTCGTGTTTTGAACAAAATTATGTAAACCTTCTAGAAGCTGTGATTTTAAAAAACGGTGGAAGTAAGCTTTTCTTATTTCCGAACGAATGCGCAAACTATAGAAAGTAGTTATGACATAGAATGTGCATACTTTGTTGATTCCATTGATGAAATAAAACACATTTTCTAAAAACTCGTGTTTTTTACGAAATGATGTAAACCTTCTAGAAGCTATGATTTTAAAAAACGGTGGAAGTAAGCTTTTCTTATTTCCGGATGCATGCGCAAACTATAGAAAGTCGTTATGATGTAGAATGTGCATACTTTGTAGATTCCATTTATCAAATAAAACACATTTTCTAAAAACTCGTGTTTTTAAGAAATCATGTAAACCTTCTCGAAGCTGTGATTTTAAAAAACGGTGGAAGTAAGCTTTTCTTATTTCCGGACGAATGCGCAAACTATAGAAAGTCGTTATGACGTAGAATGTGCATACTTTCTTGATTCCATTTATGAAATAAAACACATTTTCTAAAAACTCGTGTTTTTTAAGAAATCATGTAAACCTTCTAGAAGCTGTGATTTTAAAAAACGGGGGATGTAAGCTTCTCTTATTTCCAAACGCATGCGCATGCTATAGAAAGTCGTTATGACGTAGAATGTGCATACTTTGTTGATTCCATTTATGAAATAAAACACATTTTCTAAAAACTCGTGTTTTTTAAGAAATCATGTAAACCTTCTAGAAGCTGTGATTTTAAAAAACGGGGGAAGTAAGCTTTTCTTATTTCCAAACGCATGCAGAAACAATAGAAAGTCGTTATGACGTAGAATGTGCATACTTTGTTGATTCCATTTATGAAATAAAACATATTTTCTAAAAACTCGTGCTTTTTAAGAAATCATGTAAACCATCTAGAAGCTGTGATTTTAAAAAACGGGGGAGGTAAGCTTTTCTTATTTCCGGACGCATTCACAAACTATAGAAAGTCGTTATGACGTAGAATGTGCATACTTTGTAGATTCCATTTATGAAATAAAACACATTTTCTAAAAACTCGTGTTTTTTACTAAATCATGTAAACCTTCTAGAAGCTGTGATTTTGAAAAACGGTGGAAGTAAACTTTTCTTATTTCCGGACGCATGCGCAAACTATAGAAAGTCGTTATGACGTAGAATGTGCATACTTTGTAGATTCCATTTATGAAATAAAACACATTTTCTCTTAACTCGTGTTTTTTAAGAAGTCATGTAAACCTTCTAGAAGCTGTGATTTTAAAAAACGGGGGAAGTAAGCTTTTCTTATTTCCAAACGCAAGCGCAAACTATAGAAAGTCGTTATGACGTAGAATGTGCATACTTTGTTGATTCCATTTATGAAATAAAACAAATTTTCTAAAAACTCGTGTTTTTTAGGAAATCATGTAAACCTTCTAGAAGCCGTGATTTTAAAAAACAGTGGAAGTAAGCTTTTCTTATTTCCGGATGGATGCGCAAACTATAGAAATTCGTTATGATGTAGAATGTGCATACTTTGTAGATTCCATTTATGAAATAAAACACATTTTCTAAAAACTCATGTTTTTTAACAAATCATGTAAACCTTCTAGAAGCTGTGATTTTAAAAAACGGGGGATGTAAGCTTTTCTTATTTCCGGACGCATGCGCAAACTATAGAAAGTCGTTATGACATAGAATGTGCATACTTTGTAGATTCCATTTATGAAATAAAACACATTTTCTAAAAACTCGTGTTTTTTAAGAAATCATGTAAACCTTCTAGAAACTGTGATTTTAAAAAACGGGGGAAGTAAGCTTTTTTTATTTTCAAACGCATGCGCAAACTATAGAAAGTCGTTATGATGTAGAATGTGCATGCTTTGTTGATTCCATTTATGAAATAAAACACATTTTCTAAAAACTCGTGTTTTTTAAGAAGTCATGTAAACCTTCTATAAGCTGTGTTTTTAAAAAAAGGGGGAATCAGCATTTCTTATTTCCAAACGCATGTGCAAACTATAGAAAGTCATTATGACGTAGAATGTGCATACTTTGTAGATTCCATTTATCAAATAAAACACATTTTCTAAAAACTCGTGTTTTTAAGAAATCATGTAAACCTTCTAGAAGCTGTCATATTAAAAATCGGTGGAAGTAAGCTTTTCTTACTTCCGGACGAATGCGCAAACTATAGAAAGTCGTTATGACGTAGAATGTGCATACTTTATAGATTCCATTGATGAAATAAAACACATTTTCCAAAAACTCGTGTTTTTTAAGAAATCATGTAAACCTTCTAGAAGCTGTGATTTTAAAAAATGGGGGAAGTAAGCTTTTCTTGTTTCCAAACGCAAGCGCAAACTATAGAAAGTCGTTATGACGTAGAATGTGCATACTTTGTTGATTCCATTTATGAAATAAAACACATTTTCTAAAAACTCGTGTTTTTTAATAAATCATGTAAACCTTCTAGAAGCTGTGATTTTAAAAGACGGTGGAAGTAAGCTTTTCTTATTTCCACACGCATGCGCAAACTATAGAAAGTCGTTATGACGTAGAATGTGCATACTTTGTTGATTCCATTTATTTAATAAAACACATTTTCTAAAAACTCGTGTTTTTTAAGAAATCATGTAAACCTTCTAGAAGCTGTGATTTAAAAAACGGGAGAAGTAAGCTTTTCTTATTTCCAAACTCATGCGCAAAATATAGAAAGTTATTATGACGTAGAATGTGCATACTTTGTTGATTCCATTTATTTAATAAAACACATTTTCTAAAAACTCGTGTTTTTTAAGAAATCATGTAAACCTTCTAGAAGCTGTGATTTTAAAAAACGATGGAAGTAAGCTTTTCTTGATTCCAGACGCATGCGCAAACTATAGAAAGTCGTTATGACGTAGAATGTGCATACTTTGTTGATTCCATTTATGAAATAAAACACATTTTCTAAAAACTTGTGTTTTTTACGAAATCATGTAAACTTTCTTGAAGCTGTGATTTTAAAAAACGGGGGAAGTAAGCTTTTCTTATTTCCAAACGCATGCGCAAACTATAGAAAGTCGTTATGACGTAGAATGTGCATACTTTGTAGATTCCATTTATGAAATAAAACACATTTTCTAAAAACTTGTGCTTTTACGAAATCATGTAAACCTTCTAGAAGCTGTGATTTTAAAAAACGGGGGAAGTAAGCGTTTCTTTTTTCCGGACGCATGCGCAAACTATAGAAAGTCGTTATGACGTAGAATGTGCATACTTTGTTGATTCCATTGATAAAATAAAACACATTTTCTAAAAACTCGTGTTTTGAACAAAATTATGTAAACCTTCTAGAAGCTGTGATTTTAAAAAACGGTGGAAGTAAGCTTTTCTTATTTCCGAACGAATGCGCAAACTATAGAAAGTAGTTATGACATAGAATGTGCATACTTTGTTGATTCCATTGATGAAATAAAACACATTTTCTAAAAACTTGCGTTTTTTACGAAATTATGTAAACCTTCTAGAAGCTATGATTTTAAAAAACGGTGGAAGTAAGCTTTTCTTATTTCCGGATGCATGCGCAAACTATAGAAAGTCGTTATGATGTAGAATGTGCATACTTTGTAGATTCCATTTATCAAATAAAACACATTTTCTAAAAACTCGTGTTTTTAAGAAATCATGTAAACCTTCTCGAAGCTGTGATTTTAAAAAATGGTGGAAGTAAGCTTTTCTTATTTCCGGACGAATGCACAAACTATAGAAAGTCGTTATGACGTAGAATGTGCATACTTTCTTGATTCCATTTATGAAATAAAACACATTTTCTAAAACCTCGTCTTTTTTAAGAAGTCATGTAAACCTTCTAGAAGCTGTGATTTTAAAAAATGGTGGAAGTAAGCTTTTCTTATTTCCGGACGCATGCGCAAACTATAGAAAGTCGTTATGACGTAGAATGTGCATACTTTGTTGATTCCATTTATGAAATAAAACACATTTTCTAAAAACTCGTGTTTTTTAAGAAATCATGTAAACCTTCTAGAAGCTATGATTTTAAAAAACGGGGGATGTAAGCTTCTCTTATTTCCAAACGCATGCGCAAGCTATAGAAAGTCGTTATGACGTAGAATGTGCATACTTTGTTGATTCCATTTATGAAATAAAACACATTTTCTAAAAACTCGTGTTTTTTAAGAAATCATGTAAACCTTCTAGAAGCTGTGATTTTAAAAAACGGGGGAAGTAAGCTTTTCTTATTTCCAAACGCATGCAGAAACAATAGAAAGTCGTTATGACGTAGAATGTGCATACTTTGTTGATTCCATTTATGAAATAAAACATATTTTCTAAAAACTCGTGCTTTTTAAGAAATCATGTAAACCATCTAGAAGCTGTGATTTTAAAAAACGGGGGAGGTAAGCTTTTCTTATTTCCGGACGCATGCACAAACTATAGAAAGTCGTTATGACGTAGAATGTGCATACTTTGTAGATTCCATTTATGAAATAAAACACATTTTCTAAACACTCGTGTTTTTTACTAAATCATGTAAACCTTCTAGAAGCTGTGATTTTAAAAAACGGTGGAAGTAAACTTTTCTTATTTCCGGACGCATGCGCAAACTATAGAAAGTCGTTATGACGTAGAATGTGCATACTTTGTATATTCCATTTATGAAATAAAACATATTTTCTAAAAACTCGTGTTTTTTAAGAAATCATGTAAACCTTCTAGAAGCTGTGATTTTAAAAAACGGTGGAAGTAAGCTTTTCTTATTTCCGGACGCATGCGCAAACTATAGAAAGTCGTTCTGACGTAGAATGTGCATACTTTTTTGATTCCATTTATGAAATAAAACACATTTTCTAAAAACTCATGTTTTTTAAGAAATCATGTAAACCTTCTAGAAGCTGTGATTTTAAAAAACGAAGGAAGTAAGCTTTTCTTATTCCCAAACGCATGCTCAAACTATAGAAAGTCGTTATGACGTAGAATGTACATACTTTGTTGATTCCATTTTTGAAATAAAACTCATTTTCTAAAACTCATGTTTTTTACGAAAGCGTGTAAACCTTCTAGAAGCTGTGATTTTAAAAAACGGGGGAAGTAAGCTTTTCTTATTTACAAACGCATGCGCAAACTATAGAAGGTCGTTATGATGTAGAATGTGCATACTTTGTTGATTCCAGTTATGAAATAAAACACATTTTCTAAAAACTGATGTTTTTTACGAAATCATGTAAACCTTCTAGAAGCTGTGATTTTAAAAAACGGGGGAAGTAAGCTTTTCTTATTTCCAAACGCATGCGCAAACTATAGAAACTCGTTATGATGTAGAATGTTCATACTTTGTTGATTCCATTGATGAAATAAAACACATTTTCTAAAAACTCATGTTTTTTAAGAAATCATGTAAACCTTCTAGAAGCTGTGATTTTAAAAAACGGGGGAAGTAATCTTTTCTTATTTCCAAACGTATGCGCAAACAATAGAAAGTCGTTATTACGTCGTATTTGCATACTTTGTTGATTGCATTTATGAAATAAAACTCATTTTCTAAAAAGTCATGTTTTTTACGAAAGCATGTAAACCTTCTAGAAGCTGTGATTTTAAAAAACGGGGGAAGTAAGCTTTTCTTATTTACAAACGCATGCGCAAACTATAGAAAGTCGTTATGACGTAGAATGTGCATACTTTCTTGATTCCATTTATGAAATAAAACACATTTTGTAAAAACTCGTGTTTTTTAATAAATCATGTAAACCTTCTAGAAGCTGTGATTTAAAAAAACAGGGGAAGTAAGCTTTTCTTATTTCCAAACGCATGCGCAAACAATAGAAATTCGTTATGACGTAGAATGTGCATACTTTGTTGATTCCATTTTTCAAATAAAATACATTTTCTAAAAACTTGTGTTTTTTAAGAAATCATGTAAACCTTCTAGAAGCTGTGATTTTAAAAAACGGGGGAAGTAAGCTTTTCTTATTTCCGGACGCATGCGCAAACTATAGAAAGTCGTTATGACGTATAATGTGCATACTTTGTAGATTCCATTTATGAGATAAAACAAATTTTCTAAAAACTCGTGTTTCTTACGAAATCATGTAAACCTTCTAGAAGCTGTGATTTTAAAAAACGGGGGAAGTAAGCTTTTCTTATTTCTGGACGCACGCGCAAACTATAGAAAGTCGTTATGACGTAGAATGTGCATACTTTGTAGATTCCATTTATGAAATAAAACACATTTTCTAAAAACTCGTGTTTTTTAAGAAGTCATGTAAACCTTCTAGAAGCTGTGATTTTAAAAAACGGGGGAAGTAAGCTTTTCTTATTTTTAAACGCAAGCGCAAACTATAGAAAGTCGTTATGACGTAGAATGTGCATACTTTGTTGATTCCATTTATGAAATAAAACACATTTTCTAAAAACTCGTGTTTTCTTAGAAATCATGTAAACCTTCTAGAAGCTGTGATTTTAAAAAACGGTCGAATTAAGCTTTTCTTATGGCCGGATGCATGCGCAAACTATAGAAAGTCGATATGACGTAGAATGTGCATACTTTGTAGATTCCATTTATGAAATAAAACACATTTTCTAAAAACTCGTGTTTTTTAAGAAGTCATGCGAACCTTCTAGAAGCTATGATTTTAAAAAACGGGGGAAGTAAGCTTTTCTTATTTCCAAACGCAAGCGCAAACTATAGAAAGTCGTTATGACGTAGAATGTGCATACTTTGTTGATTCCATTTATGAAATAAAACACATTTTCTAAAAACTCGTGTTTTTTAAGAAATCATGTAAACCTACTAGAAGTTGTGTTTTAAAAAAACAGGGGAAGTAAGCATTTCTTATTTCCAAACGCATGCGCAAACAATAGAAAGTCGTTATGACGTAGAATGTGCATACTTTGTTGATTCCATTTATGAAATAAAACACATTTTCTAAAAACTTGTGTTTTTTACGAAATCATGTAAACTTTCTTGAAGCTGTGATTTTAAAAAACGGGGGAAGTAAGCTTTTCTTATTTCCAAACGCATGCGCAAACTATAGAAAGTCGTTATGACGTACAATGTGCATACTTTGTAGATTCCATTTATGAAATAAAACACATTTTCTAAAAACTTGTGCTTTTACGAAATCATGTAAACCTTCTAGAAGCTGTGATTTTAAAAAACGGGGGAAGTAAGCGTTTCTTTTTTCCGGACGCATGCGCAAACTATAGAAAGTCGTTATGACGTAGAATGTGCATACTTTGTTGATTCCATTGATAAAATAAAACACATTTTCTAAAAACTCGTGTTTTGAACAAAATTATGTAAACCTTCTAGAAGCTGTGATTTTAAAAAACGGTGGAAGTAAGCTTTTCTTATTTCCGAACGAATGCGCAAACTATAGAAAGTAGTTATGACATAGAATGTGCATACTTTGTTGATTCCATTGATGAAATAAAACACATTTTCTAAAAACTCGTGTTTTTTACGAAATTATGTAAACCTTCTAGAAGCTATGATTTTAAAAAACGGTGGAAGTAAGCTTTTCTTATTTCCGGATGCATGCGCAAACTATAGAAAGTCGTTATGATGTAGAATGTGCATACTTTGTAGATTCCATTTATCAAATAAAACACATTTTCTAAAAACTCGTGTTTTTAAGAAATCATGTAAACCTTCTCGAAGCTGTGATTTTAAAAAACGGTGGAAGTAAGCTTTTCTTATTTCCGGACGAATGCGCAAACTATAGAAAGTTGTTATGACGTAGAATGTGCATACTTTCTTGATTCCATTTATGAAATAAAACACATTTTCTAAAAACTCGTCTTTTTTAAGAAGTCATGTAAACCTTCTAGAAGCTGTGATTTTAAAAAATGGTGGAAGTAAGCTTTTCTTATTTCCGGACGCATGCGCAAACTATAGAAAGTCGTTATGACGTAGAATGTGCATACTTTGTTGATTCCATTTATGAAATAAAACACATTTTCTAAAAACTCGTGTTTTTTAAGAAATCATGTAAACCTTCTAGAAGCTGTGATTTTAAAAAACGGGGGATGTAAGCTTCTCTTATTTCCAAACGCATGCGCAAGCTATAGAAAGTCGTTATGACGTAGAATGTGCATACTTTGTTGATTCCATTTATGAAATAAAACACATTTTCTAAAAACTCGTGTTTTTTAAGAAATCATGTAAACCTTCTAGAAGCTGTGATTTTAAAAAACGGGGGAAGTAAGCTTTTCTTATTTCCAAACGCATGCAGAAACAATAGAAAGTCGTTATGACGTAGAATGTGCATACATTGTTGATTCCATTTATGAAATAAAACATATTTTCTAAAAACTCGTGCTTTTTAAGAAATCATGTAAACCATCTAGAAGCTGTGATTTTAAAAAACGGGGGAGGTAAGCTTTTCTTATTTCCGGACGCATGCACAAACTATAGAAAGTCGTTATGACGTAGAATGTGCATACTTTGTAGATTCCATTTATGAAATAAAACACATTTTCTAAAAACTCGTGTTTTTTACTAAATCATGTAAACCTTCTAGAAGCTGTGATTTTGAAAAACGGTGGAAGTAAACTTTTCTTATTTCCGGACGCATGCGCAAACTTTTCTTAACTCGTGTTTTTTAAGAAGTCATGTAAACCTTCTAGAAGCTGTGATTTTAAAAAACGGGGGAAGTAAGCTTTTCTTTTTTCCAA
Source organism: Larix kaempferi (assembly GCA_027924585.1). NCBI lineage: Eukaryota > Viridiplantae > Streptophyta > Pinopsida > Pinales > Pinaceae > Larix > Larix kaempferi. The sequence continues at coordinate 8,899,710 of BSBM01000226.1, read as the reverse complement.
ACGCAAGCGCAAACTATAGAAAGTCGTTATGACGTAGAATGTGCATACTTTGTTGATTCCATTTATGAAATAAAACAAATTTTCTAAAAACTCGTGTTTTTTACGAAATCATGTAAACCTTCTAGAAGCCGTGATTTTAAAAAACGGTGGAAGTAAGCTTTTCTTATTTCCGGATGGATGCGCAAACTATAGAAATTCGTTATGATGTAGAATGTGCATACTTTGTAGATTCCATTTATGAAATAAAACACATTTTCTAAAAACTCATGTTTTTTAAGAAATCATGTAAACCTTCTAGAAGCTGTGATTTTAAAAAACGGGGGATGTAAGCTTTTCTTATTTCCGGACGCATGCGCAAACTATAGAAAGTCGTTATGACATAGAATGTGCATACTTTGTAGATTCCATTTATGAAATAAAACACATTTTCTAAAAACTCGTGTTTTTTAAGAAATCATGTAAACCTTCTAGAAACTGTGATTTTAAAAAAAGGGGGAAGTAAGCTTTTTTTATTTTCAAACGCATGCGCAAACTATAGAAAGTCGTTATGATGTAGAATGTGCATGCTTTGTTGATTCCATTTATGAAATAAAACACATTTTCTAAAAACTCGTGTTTTTTAAGAAGTCATGTAAACCTTCTATAAGCTGTGTTTTTAAAAAACGGGGGAATCAGCATTTCTTATTTCCAAACGCATGTGCAAACTATAGAAAGTCATTATGACGTAGAATGTGCATACTTTGTAGATTCCATTTATCAAATAAAACACATTTTCTAAAAACTCGTGTTTTTAAGAAATCATGTAAACCTTCTAGAAGCTGTCATATTAAAAAACGGTGGAAGTAAGCTTTTCTTACTTCCGGACAAATGCGCAAACTATAGAAAGTCGTTACGACGTAGAATGTGCATACTTTGTAGATTCCATTGATGAAATAAAACACATTTTCCAAAAACTCGTGTTTTTTAAGAAATCATGTAAACCTTCTAGAAGCTGTGATTTTAAAAAACGGGGGAAGTAAGCTTTTCTTGTTTCCAAACGCAAGCGCAAACTATAGAAAGTCGTTATGACGTAGAATGTGCATACTTTGTTGATTCCATTTATGAAATAAAACACATTTTCTAAAAACTCCTGTTTTTTAATAAATCATGTAAACCTTCTAGAAGCTGTGATTTTAAAAGACGGTGGAAGTAAGCATTTCTTATTTCCACACGCATGCGCAAACTATAGAAAGTCGTTATGACGTAGAATGTGCATACTTTGTTGATTCCATTTATTTAATAAAACACATTTTCTAAAAACTCGTGTTTTTTAAGAAATCATGTAAACCTTCTAGAAGCTGTGATTTAAAAAACGGGAGAAGTAAGCTTTTCTTATTTCCAAACTCATGCGCAAAATATAGAAAGTTATTATGACATAGAATGTGCATACTTTGTTGATTCCATTTATTTAATAAAACACATTTTCTAAAAACTCGTGTTTTTTAAGAAATCATGTAAACCTTCTAGAAGCTGTGATTTTAAAAAACGATGGAAGTAAGCTTTTCTTGATTCCAGACGCATGCGCAAACTATAGAAAGTCGTTATGACGTAGAATGTGCATACTTTGTTGATTCCATTTATGAAATAAAACACATTTTCTAAAAACTTGTGTTTTTTACGAAATCATGTAAACTTTCTTGAAGCTGTGATTTTAAAAAACGGGGGAAGTAAGCTTTTCTTATTTCCAAACGCATGCACAAACTATAGAAAGTCGTTTATGACGTAGAATGTGCATACTTTGTAGATTTCATTTATGAAATAAAACACATTTTCTAAAAACTTGTGCTTTTACGAAATCATGTAAACCTTCTAGAAGCTGTGATTTTAAAAAACGGGGGAAGTAAGCGTTTCTTTTTTCCGGACGCATGCGCAAACTATAGAAAGTCGTTATGACGTAGAATGTGCATACTTTGTTGATTCCATTGATAAAATAAAACACATTTTCTAAAAACTCGTGTTTTGAACAAAATTATGTAAACCTTCTAGAAGCTGTGATTTTAAAAAACGGTGGAAGTAAGCTTTTCTTATTTCCGAACGAATGCGCAAACTATAGAAAGTAGTTATGACATAGAATGTGCATACTTTGTTGATTCCATTGATGAAATAAAACACATTTTCTAAAAACTCGTGTTTTTTACGAAATGATGTAAACCTTCTAGAAGCTATGATTTTAAAAAACGGTGGAAGTAAGCTTTTCTTATTTCCGGATGCATGCGCAAACTATAGAAAGTCGTTATGATGTAGAATGTGCATACTTTGTAGATTCCATTTATCAAATAAAACACATTTTCTAAAAACTCGTGTTTTTAAGAAATCATGTAAACCTTCTCGAAGCTGTGATTTTAAAAAACGGTGGAAGTAAGCTTTTCTTATTTCCGGACGAATGCGCAAACTATAGAAAGTCGTTATGACGTAGAATGTGCATACTTTCTTGATTCCATTTATGAAATAAAACACATTTTCTAAAAACTCGTGTTTTTTAAGAAATCATGTAAACCTTCTAGAAGCTGTGATTTTAAAAAACGGGGGATGTAAGCTTCTCTTATTTCCAAACGCATGCGCATGCTATAGAAAGTCGTTATGACGTAGAATGTGCATACTTTGTTGATTCCATTTATGAAATAAAACACATTTTCTAAAAACTCGTGTTTTTTAAGAAATCATGTAAACCTTCTAGAAGCTGTGATTTTAAAAAACGGGGGAAGTAAGCTTTTCTTATTTCCAAACGCATGCAGAAACAATAGAAAGTCGTTATGACGTAGAATGTGCATACTTTGTTGATTCCATTTATGAAATAAAACATATTTTCTAAAAACTCGTGCTTTTTAAGAAATCATGTAAACCATCTAGAAGCTGTGATTTTAAAAAACGGGGGAGGTAAGCTTTTCTTATTTCCGGACGCATTCACAAACTATAGAAAGTCGTTATGACGTAGAATGTGCATACTTTGTAGATTCCATTTATGAAATAAAACACATTTTCTAAAAACTCGTGTTTTTTACTAAATCATGTAAACCTTCTAGAAGCTGTGATTTTGAAAAACGGTGGAAGTAAACTTTTCTTATTTCCGGACGCATGCGCAAACTATAGAAAGTCGTTATGACGTAGAATGTGCATACTTTGTAGATTCCATTTATGAAATAAAACACATTTTCTCTTAACTCGTGTTTTTTAAGAAGTCATGTAAACCTTCTAGAAGCTGTGATTTTAAAAAACGGGGGAAGTAAGCTTTTCTTATTTCCAAACGCAAGCGCAAACTATAGAAAGTCGTTATGACGTAGAATGTGCATACTTTGTTGATTCCATTTATGAAATAAAACAAATTTTCTAAAAACTCGTGTTTTTTAGGAAATCATGTAAACCTTCTAGAAGCCGTGATTTTAAAAAACAGTGGAAGTAAGCTTTTCTTATTTCCGGATGGATGCGCAAACTATAGAAATTCGTTATGATGTAGAATGTGCATACTTTGTAGATTCCATTTATGAAATAAAACACATTTTCTAAAAACTCATGTTTTTTAACAAATCATGTAAACCTTCTAGAAGCTGTGATTTTAAAAAACGGGGGATGTAAGCTTTTCTTATTTCCGGACGCATGCGCAAACTATAGAAAGTCGTTATGACATAGAATGTGCATACTTTGTAGATTCCATTTATGAAATAAAACACATTTTCTAAAAACTCGTGTTTTTTAAGAAATCATGTAAACCTTCTAGAAACTGTGATTTTAAAAAACGGGGGAAGTAAGCTTTTTTTATTTTCAAACGCATGCGCAAACTATAGAAAGTCGTTATGATGTAGAATGTGCATGCTTTGTTGATTCCATTTATGAAATAAAACACATTTTCTAAAAACTCGTGTTTTTTAAGAAGTCATGTAAACCTTCTATAAGCTGTGTTTTTAAAAAAAGGGGGAATCAGCATTTCTTATTTCCAAACGCATGTGCAAACTATAGAAAGTCATTATGACGTAGAATGTGCATACTTTGTAGATTCCATTTATCAAATAAAACACATTTTCTAAAAACTCGTGTTTTTAAGAAATCATGTAAACCTTCTAGAAGCTGTCATATTAAAAATCGGTGGAAGTAAGCTTTTCTTACTTCCGGACGAATGCGCAAACTATAGAAAGTCGTTATGACGTAGAATGTGCATACTTTATAGATTCCATTGATGAAATAAAACACATTTTCCAAAAACTCGTGTTTTTTAAGAAATCATGTAAACCTTCTAGAAGCTGTGATTTTAAAAAATGGGGGAAGTAAGCTTTTCTTGTTTCCAAACGCAAGCGCAAACTATAGAAAGTCGTTATGACGTAGAATGTGCATACTTTGTTGATTCCATTTATGAAATAAAACACATTTTCTAAAAACTCGTGTTTTTTAATAAATCATGTAAACCTTCTAGAAGCTGTGATTTTAAAAGACGGTGGAAGTAAGCTTTTCTTATTTCCACACGCATGCGCAAACTATAGAAAGTCGTTATGACGTAGAATGTGCATACTTTGTTGATTCCATTTATTTAATAAAACACATTTTCTAAAAACTCGTGTTTTTTAAGAAATCATGTAAACCTTCTAGAAGCTGTGATTTAAAAAACGGGAGAAGTAAGCTTTTCTTATTTCCAAACTCATGCGCAAAATATAGAAAGTTATTATGACGTAGAATGTGCATACTTTGTTGATTCCATTTATTTAATAAAACACATTTTCTAAAAACTCGTGTTTTTTAAGAAATCATGTAAACCTTCTAGAAGCTGTGATTTTAAAAAACGATGGAAGTAAGCTTTTCTTGATTCCAGACGCATGCGCAAACTATAGAAAGTCGTTATGACGTAGAATGTGCATACTTTGTTGATTCCATTTATGAAATAAAACACATTTTCTAAAAACTTGTGTTTTTTACGAAATCATGTAAACTTTCTTGAAGCTGTGATTTTAAAAAACGGGGGAAGTAAGCTTTTCTTATTTCCAAACGCATGCGCAAACTATAGAAAGTCGTTATGACGTAGAATGTGCATACTTTGTAGATTCCATTTATGAAATAAAACACATTTTCTAAAAACTTGTGCTTTTACGAAATCATGTAAACCTTCTAGAAGCTGTGATTTTAAAAAACGGGGGAAGTAAGCGTTTCTTTTTTCCGGACGCATGCGCAAACTATAGAAAGTCGTTATGACGTAGAATGTGCATACTTTGTTGATTCCATTGATAAAATAAAACACATTTTCTAAAAACTCGTGTTTTGAACAAAATTATGTAAACCTTCTAGAAGCTGTGATTTTAAAAAACGGTGGAAGTAAGCTTTTCTTATTTCCGAACGAATGCGCAAACTATAGAAAGTAGTTATGACATAGAATGTGCATACTTTGTTGATTCCATTGATGAAATAAAACACATTTTCTAAAAACTTGCGTTTTTTACGAAATTATGTAAACCTTCTAGAAGCTATGATTTTAAAAAACGGTGGAAGTAAGCTTTTCTTATTTCCGGATGCATGCGCAAACTATAGAAAGTCGTTATGATGTAGAATGTGCATACTTTGTAGATTCCATTTATCAAATAAAACACATTTTCTAAAAACTCGTGTTTTTAAGAAATCATGTAAACCTTCTCGAAGCTGTGATTTTAAAAAATGGTGGAAGTAAGCTTTTCTTATTTCCGGACGAATGCACAAACTATAGAAAGTCGTTATGACGTAGAATGTGCATACTTTCTTGATTCCATTTATGAAATAAAACACATTTTCTAAAACCTCGTCTTTTTTAAGAAGTCATGTAAACCTTCTAGAAGCTGTGATTTTAAAAAATGGTGGAAGTAAGCTTTTCTTATTTCCGGACGCATGCGCAAACTATAGAAAGTCGTTATGACGTAGAATGTGCATACTTTGTTGATTCCATTTATGAAATAAAACACATTTTCTAAAAACTCGTGTTTTTTAAGAAATCATGTAAACCTTCTAGAAGCTATGATTTTAAAAAACGGGGGATGTAAGCTTCTCTTATTTCCAAACGCATGCGCAAGCTATAGAAAGTCGTTATGACGTAGAATGTGCATACTTTGTTGATTCCATTTATGAAATAAAACACATTTTCTAAAAACTCGTGTTTTTTAAGAAATCATGTAAACCTTCTAGAAGCTGTGATTTTAAAAAACGGGGGAAGTAAGCTTTTCTTATTTCCAAACGCATGCAGAAACAATAGAAAGTCGTTATGACGTAGAATGTGCATACTTTGTTGATTCCATTTATGAAATAAAACATATTTTCTAAAAACTCGTGCTTTTTAAGAAATCATGTAAACCATCTAGAAGCTGTGATTTTAAAAAACGGGGGAGGTAAGCTTTTCTTATTTCCGGACGCATGCACAAACTATAGAAAGTCGTTATGACGTAGAATGTGCATACTTTGTAGATTCCATTTATGAAATAAAACACATTTTCTAAACACTCGTGTTTTTTACTAAATCATGTAAACCTTCTAGAAGCTGTGATTTTAAAAAACGGTGGAAGTAAACTTTTCTTATTTCCGGACGCATGCGCAAACTATAGAAAGTCGTTATGACGTAGAATGTGCATACTTTGTATATTCCATTTATGAAATAAAACATATTTTCTAAAAACTCGTGTTTTTTAAGAAATCATGTAAACCTTCTAGAAGCTGTGATTTTAAAAAACGGTGGAAGTAAGCTTTTCTTATTTCCGGACGCATGCGCAAACTATAGAAAGTCGTTCTGACGTAGAATGTGCATACTTTTTTGATTCCATTTATGAAATAAAACACATTTTCTAAAAACTCATGTTTTTTAAGAAATCATGTAAACCTTCTAGAAGCTGTGATTTTAAAAAACGAAGGAAGTAAGCTTTTCTTATTCCCAAACGCATGCTCAAACTATAGAAAGTCGTTATGACGTAGAATGTACATACTTTGTTGATTCCATTTTTGAAATAAAACTCATTTTCTAAAACTCATGTTTTTTACGAAAGCGTGTAAACCTTCTAGAAGCTGTGATTTTAAAAAACGGGGGAAGTAAGCTTTTCTTATTTACAAACGCATGCGCAAACTATAGAAGGTCGTTATGATGTAGAATGTGCATACTTTGTTGATTCCAGTTATGAAATAAAACACATTTTCTAAAAACTGATGTTTTTTACGAAATCATGTAAACCTTCTAGAAGCTGTGATTTTAAAAAACGGGGGAAGTAAGCTTTTCTTATTTCCAAACGCATGCGCAAACTATAGAAACTCGTTATGATGTAGAATGTTCATACTTTGTTGATTCCATTGATGAAATAAAACACATTTTCTAAAAACTCATGTTTTTTAAGAAATCATGTAAACCTTCTAGAAGCTGTGATTTTAAAAAACGGGGGAAGTAATCTTTTCTTATTTCCAAACGTATGCGCAAACAATAGAAAGTCGTTATTACGTCGTATTTGCATACTTTGTTGATTGCATTTATGAAATAAAACTCATTTTCTAAAAAGTCATGTTTTTTACGAAAGCATGTAAACCTTCTAGAAGCTGTGATTTTAAAAAACGGGGGAAGTAAGCTTTTCTTATTTACAAACGCATGCGCAAACTATAGAAAGTCGTTATGACGTAGAATGTGCATACTTTCTTGATTCCATTTATGAAATAAAACACATTTTGTAAAAACTCGTGTTTTTTAATAAATCATGTAAACCTTCTAGAAGCTGTGATTTAAAAAAACAGGGGAAGTAAGCTTTTCTTATTTCCAAACGCATGCGCAAACAATAGAAATTCGTTATGACGTAGAATGTGCATACTTTGTTGATTCCATTTTTCAAATAAAATACATTTTCTAAAAACTTGTGTTTTTTAAGAAATCATGTAAACCTTCTAGAAGCTGTGATTTTAAAAAACGGGGGAAGTAAGCTTTTCTTATTTCCGGACGCATGCGCAAACTATAGAAAGTCGTTATGACGTATAATGTGCATACTTTGTAGATTCCATTTATGAGATAAAACAAATTTTCTAAAAACTCGTGTTTCTTACGAAATCATGTAAACCTTCTAGAAGCTGTGATTTTAAAAAACGGGGGAAGTAAGCTTTTCTTATTTCTGGACGCACGCGCAAACTATAGAAAGTCGTTATGACGTAGAATGTGCATACTTTGTAGATTCCATTTATGAAATAAAACACATTTTCTAAAAACTCGTGTTTTTTAAGAAGTCATGTAAACCTTCTAGAAGCTGTGATTTTAAAAAACGGGGGAAGTAAGCTTTTCTTATTTCCAAACGCAAGCGCAAACTATAGAAAGTCGTTATGACGTAGAATGTGCATACTTTGTTGATTCCATTTATGAAATAAAACACATTTTCTAAAAACTCGTGTTTTCTTAGAAATCATGTAAACCTTCTAGAAGCTGTGATTTTAAAAAACGGTCGAATTAAGCTTTTCTTATGGCCGGATGCATGCGCAAACTATAGAAAGTCGATATGACGTAGAATGTGCATACTTTGTAGATTCCATTTATGAAATAAAACACATTTTCTAAAAACTCGTGTTTTTTAAGAAGTCATGCGAACCTTCTAGAAGCTATGATTTTAAAAAACGGGGGAAGTAAGCTTTTCTTATTTCCAAACGCAAGCGCAAACTATAGAAAGTCGTTATGACGTAGAATGTGCATACTTTGTTGATTCCATTTATGAAATAAAACACATTTTCTAAAAACTCGTGTTTTTTAAGAAATCATGTAAACCTACTAGAAGTTGTGTTTTAAAAAAACAGGGGAAGTAAGCATTTCTTATTTCCAAACGCATGCGCAAACAATAGAAAGTCGTTATGACGTAGAATGTGCATACTTTGTGTATTCCATTGAAGAAATAAAATACATTTTCTAAAAACTTGTGTTTTTTAAGAAATCATGTAAACCTTCTAGAAACTGTGATTTTAAAAAACGGGGGAAGTAAGCTTTTCATATTTCCTGACGCATGCGCAAACTATAGAAAGTCGTTATGATGTAGAATGTGCATACTTTGTAGATTCCTTTTATGAAATAAAACAAATTTTCTACAAACTCGTGTTTTTTACGAAATCATGTAAACCTTCTAGAAGCTGTGATTTTAAAAAACGGGGGAAGTAAGCTTTTCTTATTTCCGGACGCATGCGCAAACTATAGAAAGTCGTTATGACGTAGAATGTGCATACTTTGTAGATTCCATTTATGAAATAAAACACATTTTCTAAAAACTCGTGTTTTTTAAGAAGTCATGTAAACCTTCTAGAAGCTGTGATTTTAAAAAACGGGGGAAGTAAGCTTTTCTTATTTCCAAACGCAAGCGCAAACTATAGAAAGTCGTTATGACGTAGAATGTGCATACTTTGTTGATTCCATTTATGAAATAAAACACACTTTCTAAAAACTCGTGTTTTTTAAGAAATCATGTAAACCTTCTAGAAGCTGTGATTTAAAAAAACAGGGGAAGTAAGCTTTTCTTATTTCCAAACGCATGCGCAAACAATAGAAAGTCGTTATGACGTAGAATGTGCATACTTTGTTGATTCCATTTATGAAATAAAATACATTTTCTAAAAACTCGTGTTTTTTAAGAAATCATGTAAACCTTCTAGAAGCTGTGATTTTAAAAAACGGTGGAAGTAAGCTTTTCTTATTTCCGGACGCATCCGCAAACTATAGAAAGTCCTTATGACGTAGAATGTGCATACTTTGTTGATTCCATTTATGAAATAAAACACATTTTCTAAAAACTCGTGTTTTTTATGAAATCATGTAAACCTTCTAGAAGCTGTGATTTTAAAAAACGGGGGAAGTAAGCTTTTCTTATTTCCAAACGCATGCGCAAACTATATAAAGTCGTTATGACGTAGAATGTGCAAACTTTGTTGATTCCATTTATGAAATAAAACACATTTTCTAAAAACTCGTGTTTTTTAAGAAATCATGTAAACCTTCTAGAAGCTGTGATTTTAAAAAATGGGGGAAGTAAGCTTTTCTTATTTCCAAACGCATACCCAAACAATAGAAAGTCTCTATGACGTAGAATGTGCATACTTTGTTGATTCCATTTATGAAATAAAACACATTTTCTAAAAACTAGTATTTTTTAAGAAATCATGTAAACCTTCTAGAAGCTGTGATTTTAAAAAATGGGGGAAGTAAGCTTTTCTTATTTCCGGACGCATGCGCAAACTATAGAAAGTCGTTATGACGTAGAATCTGCATACTTTGTAGATTCCATTTATGAAATAAAACACATTTTATAAAAACTCATGTTTTTTACGAAATCATGTAAACCTTCTAGAAGTTGTGATTTTAAAAAACTGTCGAAGTAAACTTTTCTTATTTTCGGACGCATGCGCAAACTATAGAAAGTCGTTATGATGTAGAATGTGCATACTTTGTTGATTCCATTTATGAAATAAAACATATTTTATAAAAACTCGTGTTTTTGAAGAAATCATGTAAACCTTTTAGAAGCTGTGATTTTAAAAAACGGAGGAAGTAAGCTTTTCTTATTTCCGGACGCATGCACAAACTATAGAAAGTCATTGTGACGTAGAATGTGCTTACTTTGTAAATTCCATTTATGAAATAAAACACATTTTCTAAAAACTCGTGTTTTTTACGAAATTATGTAAACCTTCTAGAAGATGTGATTTTAAAGAACGGTGGAAGTAATCTTTTCTTATTTCCAGACGCATGCGCAAACTATAGAAATTCGTTATGACGTAGAATGTGCATACTTTGTTGATACCATTTATGAAATAAAACACAATTTCTAAAAACTCGTGTTTTTTAAGAAATCATGTAAACCTTCTAGAAGCTGTGATTTTAAAAAACGGTGGAAGTAAGCTTTTCTTATTTACGGACGCATGCGCAAACTATAGAAAGTCGATATGACGTAGAATGTGCATACTTTTTTGATTCCATTTATGAAATAAAACACATTTTCTAAAAACTCGTGTTTTTTAAGAAATCATGTAAACCTTCTAGAAGATGTGAATTTAAAAAACGGGGGAAGTAAGCTTTTCTTATTTCCAAACGCATGCTCAAACTATAGAAAGTCGTTATGACGTAGAATGTACATACTTTGTTGATTCCATTTTTGAAATAAAACACATTTTCTAAAAACTCATGTTTTTTAATAAATCATGTACACCTTCTAGAAGCTGTGATTTTTAAAAACGGGGGAAGTAAGCTTTTCTTATTTCCGGACGCATGTGCAAACTATAGAAAGTCGTTATGACATAGAATGTGCATACTTTGTAGATTCCATTTATGAATTAAAAACACATTTTCTAAAAACTCGTGTTTTTTAATAAATCATGTAAACCTTCTAGAAGCTGTGATTTTAAAAAACGGGGGAATTAAGCTTTTCTTATTTCCAGACGAATGCGCAAACTATAGAAATTCGTTATGACGTAGAATGTGCATACTTTGTTGATTCCATTTATGAAATAAAGCACATTTTCTAAAAACTCGTGTTTTTTAAGAAATCATGTAAACCTTCTAGAAGCTGTGATTTTAAAAAACTGTGGAAGTAAGCTTTTCTTATTTCCGGACGCATGCGGAAACTATAGAAATTCGTTATGACGTAGAATGTGCATACTTTGTTGATTCAGTTTATGAAATAAAACACATTTTCTAAAAACTCGTGTTTTTTACGAAATCATGTAAACCTTCTAGAAGCTGTGATTTTAAAAAACGGGGGAAGTAAGCTTTTCTTATTTCCGGACGCATGCGCAAACTATAGAAAGTAGTTATGACGTAGAATGTGCATACTTTGTAGATTCCATTTATGAAATAAAACATATTTTCTAAAAACTCGTGTTTTTTACGAAATCATGTAAACCTTCTAGAAGTTGTGATTTTAAAAAACGGTGGAAGTAAGCTTTTCTTATTTCCGGACGAATGCGCAAACTATAGAAAGTCGTTATGACATAGAATTTGCATACTTTGTTGATTCCATTTATGAAATAAAACATATTTTCTAAAAACTCGTGTTTTTTAAGAATTCATGTAAACCTTCTAGAAGCTGTGATTTTAAAAAACGGTGGAAGTAAGCTTTTCTTATTTCCGGACGAATGCGCAAACTATAGAAAGTCTTTATGACGTAGAATGTGCATACTTTGTTGATTCCATTTATGAAATAAAACACATTTTCTAAAAACTCATGTTTTTTATGAAATCATGTAAACCTTCTAAAAGCTGTGATTTTAAAAAACGGGGGAAGTAAGCTTTTTCTTATTTCCGGACAAATGCGCAAACCTTAGAAATTCGTTATGACGTAGAATGTGCATACTTTGTAGATTGAATTTATGAAATAAAACACATTTTCTAAAAACTCGTGTTTTTTACGAACTCATGTACACCTTCTAGAAGCTGTGATTTTAAAAAACGGTGGAAGTAAGCTTTTCTTATTTCTGGACGCATGCACAAGCTATAGAATGTCGTTATGACGTAGAATGTGCATACTTTGTAGATTCCATTTATGAAATAAAACACATTTTCTAAAAACTCATGTTTTTTACGAAATCATGTAAACCTTCTAGAAGCTTTGATTTTAAAAAACGGTGGAAGTAAGCTTTTCTTATTTCCGGACGAATGCGCAAACTATAGAAAGTCGTTATGACGTAGAATGTGCATACTTTGTTGATTCCATTTATGAAATAAAACACATTTTCTAAAAACTCGTGTTTTTTACGAAATCATGTAAACCTTCTAGAAGCTGTGATTTTAAAAAACGGTGGCAGTAAGCTTTTCTTATTTCCGGACGAATGCGCAAACTATAGAAAGTCATTATGACGTAGAATGTCCATACTTTGTTGATTCCATTTATGAAATAAAACACATTTTCTAAAAACTCGTGTTTATGAAGAAATCATGTAAACCTTCTAGAAGCTGTGATTTTAAAAACCGGTGGAAGTAAGCTTTTCTTATTTTCGGACGCATGCGCAAACTATAGAAAGCCGTTATGACATAGAATGTTCATACTTTGTTGATTCCATTTATGAAATAAAACACATTTCCTAAAAACTCGTGTTTTTTAAGAAATCATGTAAACCTTCTAGAAGCTGGGATTTTAAAAAACGGGGGAAGTAAGCTTTTCTTATTTCCAGACGCATGTGCAAACTATAGAAAGTCGTTGTGACGTAGAATGTGCATACTTTATAGATTCCATTTATGAAATAAAACACATTTTCTAAAAACTCGTGTTTTTTACGAAATCATGTAAACCTTCTAGAAGCGGTGATATTAAAAAACGGTGGAAGTAATCTTTTCTTATTTACGGACGCATGCACAAACTATAGAAAGTCCTTATGACGTAGAATGTGCATACTTTTTAGATTCCATTTATGAAATAAAACACATTTTCTAAAAACTCGTGTTTTTTACGAAATCATGTAAACCTTCTAGAAGCTGTGATTTTAAAAAACGGGGGAAGTAAGCTTTTCTTATTTCCAAACGCATGCTCAAACTATAGAAAGTCGTTATGACATAGAATGTGCATACTTTGTAGATTCCATTTATGAAATAAAACACATTTTCTAAAAACTCCTGTTTTTTAATAAATCATGTAAACCTTCTAGAAGCTGTGATTTTAAAAAACGGGGGAATTAAGCTTTTCTTATTTCCAGACGAATGCGCAAACTATAGAAATTCGTTATGACGTAGAATGTGCATACTTTGTTGATTCCATTTATGAAATAAAACACATTTTCTAAAAACTCGTGTTTTTTCAGAAATCATGTAAACCTTCTAGAAGCTGTGATTTTAAAAAACGGTGGAAGTAAGCTTTTCTTATTTCCGGACGCATGCGGAAACTATAGAAAGTCGTTATGACGTAGAATGTGCATACTTTGTTGATTCAGTTTATGAAATAAAACACATTTTCTAAAAACTCGTGTTTTTTACGAAATCATGTAAACCTTCTAGAAGCTGTGATTTTAAAAAACGGGGGAAGTAAGCTTTTCTTATTTCCGGACGCATGCGCAAACTATAGAAAGTAGTTATGACGTAGAATGTGCATACTTTGTAGATTTCATTTATGAAATAAAACATATTTTCTAAAAACTCGTGTTTTTAACGAAATCATGTAAACCTTCTAGAAGTTGTGATTTTAAAAAACGGTGGAAGTAAGCTTTTCTTATTTCCGGACGAATGCGCAAACTATAGAAAGTCGTTATGATATAGAATGTGCATACTTTGTTGATTCCATTTTTGAAATAAAACATATTTTCTAAAAACTCGTGTTTTTCACGAAATCATGTAAACCTTCTAGAAGCTGTGATTTTAAAAAATGGTGGAAGTAAGCTTTTCTTATTTCCGAACGCATGCGCAAACTATAGAAAGTCTTTATGACGTAGAATGTGCATACTTTGTTGATTCCATTTATGAAATAAAACAAATTTTCTAAAAACTCATGTTTTTTTTGAAATCATGTAAACCTTCTAAAAGCTGTGATTTTAAAAAAAGGGGGAAGTAAGCTTTTCTTATTATCGGACAAATGCGCAAACCTTAGAAATTCGTTATGCGCAGTGATTTTAAAAAACGGTGGAAGTAAGCTTTTCTTATTTCTAGACGCATGCACAAGCTATAGAAAGTCGTTATGACGTAGAATGTGCATACTTTGTTGATTCCATTGATGAAATAAAACACATTTTCTAAAAACTCATGTTTTTTAAGAAATCATGTAAACCTTCTAGAAGCTGTGATTTTAAAAAACGGGGGAAGTAAGCTTTTCCTATTTCCGGACGCATGCGCAAACTATAGAAAGTCGTTATGACGTAGAATGTGCATACTTTGTAGATTCCATTTATGAAATAAAACACATTTTCTAAAAACTCGTGTTTTTTAAGAAATCATGTAAACCTTCTAGAAGCTGTGATTTTAAAAAACGGGGGAAGTAAGCTTTTCTTATTTCCAAACGCATGCTCAAACAATAGAAAGTCGTTATGACGTAGAATGTGCATACTTTGTTGATTCCATTTTTGAAATAAAACACATATTCTAAAAACTCGTGTTTTTTAATAAATCATGTACACCTTCTAGAAGCTGTGATTTTAAAAAACGGGGGAAGTAAGCTTTTCTTATTTCCGGACGCATGCGCAAAGTATAGAAAGTCGTTATGACATAGAATGTGCATACTTTGTAGATTCTATTTATGAAATAAAACACATTTTCTAAAAACTCGTGTTTTTTACGAAATCATGTAAACCTTCTAGAATATGTGATTTTAAAAAACGGTGGAAGTAATCTTTTCTTATTTCCGGACGCATGCGCAAACTATAGAAAGTCGTTATGACGTTGAATGTGCCTACTTTGTTGATTCCATTTATGAAATAAAACACATTTTCTAAAAACTCGTGTTTCTTAAGAAATCATGTAAACCTTCTAGAAGCTATGATTTTAAAAAACGGTGGAAGTAAGCTTTTCTTATTTCCGGAAGAATGCGCAAACTATAGAAAGTCGTTATGACGTAGAATGTGCATACTTTGTTGATTCCATTTATGAAATAAAACACATTTTCTAAAAACTCGTGTTTTTTAAGAAATCATGTAAACCTTCTAGAAGCTGTGATTTTAAAAAATGGGGGAAGTAAGCTTTTCTTATTTCCGGACGCATGCGCAAACCTTAGAAAGTGGTTATGACGTAGAATGTGCATACCTTGTAGATTCCATTTATGAAATAAAACACATTTTCTAAAAACTCGTGTTTTTTACGAAATCATGTACACCTTCTAGAAGCTGTGATTTTAAAAAACGGTGGAAGTAAGATTTTCTTATTTCTGGACGCATGCACAAACTATAGAAAGTCGTTATGACGTAGAATGTGCATACTTTTTAGATTCCATTTATGAAATAAAACACATTTTCTAAAAACTCGTGTTTTTTAAGAAATCATGTCAACCTTCTAGAAGCTGTGATTTTAAAAAACGGGGGAAGTAAGCTTTTCTTATTACCAAACGCATGCACAAACTATAGAAAGTCGTTATGACATAGAATGTGCATACTTTGTTGATTCCATTTATGAAATAAAACACATTTTCTAAAAACTCGTGTTTTTTAAGAACTCATGTAAACCTTCTAGAAGCTGTGATTTTAAAAAACGGGGGAAGTAAGCTTTTCTTATTTCCGGACGCATGCACAAACTATAGAAAGTCGTTGTTACGTAGAATGTGCATACTTTGTAGATTCCATTTATGAAATAAAACACATTTTCTAAAAAGTCGTGTTTTTTACGAAATCATGTAAACCTTCTAGAAGTTGTGATTTTAAAAAACGGTGGAAGTAAGCTTTTCTTATTTCCGGACGAATGCGCAAACTATAGAAATTCGTTATGACGTAGAATGTGCATACTTTGTTGATTCCATTTATGAAATAAAACACATTTTCTAAAAACTCGTGTTTTTTAAGAAATCATGTAAACCTTCTAGAAGCTGTGATTTTAAAAAACGGTGGAAGTAAGCTTTTCTTATTTCCGGACGCATGCGCAAACTATAGAAAGTCGATATGACGTAGAATGTGCATACTTTTTTTATTCCATTTATGAAATAAAACACATTTTCTAAAAACTCGTGTTTTTTAAGAAATCATGTAAACCTTCTAGAAGCTGTGATTTTAAAAAACGGGGGAAGTAAGCTTTTCTTATTTCCAAACGCATGCTCAAACTATAGAAAGTCTTTATGACGTAGAATGTACATACTTTGCTGATTCCATTTTTGAAATAAAACACATTTTCTAAAAACTCATGTTTTTTAATAAATCATGTACAACTTCTAGAAGCTGTGATTTTAAAAAACGGGGGAAGTAATCTTTTCTTATTCCAGACGCATGCGCAAAATATAGAAATTTGTTATGACGTAGAATGTGCATACTTTGTTGATTCCATTTATGAAATAAAACACATTTTCTAAAAACTCATGTTTTTTAAGAAATCATGTAAACCTTCTAGAAGCTGTGATTTTAAAAAACGGTGGAAGTAAGCTTTTCTTATTTCCGGACGCATCCGCAAACTATAGAAAGTCCTTATGACGTAGAATGTGCATACTTTGTTGAATCCATTTATGAAATAAAACACATTTTCTAAAAACTCGTGTTTTTTATGAAATCATGTAAACCTTCTAGAAGCTGTGATTTTAAAAAACGGGCGAAGTAAGCTTTTCTTATTTCCAAATGCATGCGCAAACTATAGAAAGTCGTTATGATGTAGAATGTGCAAACTTTGTTGATTGCATTTATGAAATAAAACACATTTTCTAAAAACTCGTGTTTTTAAAGAAATCATGTAAACCTTCTAGAAGCTGTGATTTTAAAAAACGGGGGAAGTAAGCTTTTCTTATTTTAAAACGCATACGCAAACAATAGAAAGCCTTTATGACGTAGAATGTGCATACTTTGTTGATTCCATTTATGAAATAAAACACATTTTCTAAAAACTAGTGGTTTTTAAGAAATCATGTAAACCTTCTAGAAGCTGTGATTTTAAAAAATGGGGGAAGTAAGCTTTTCTTATTTCCGGACGCATGCGCAAACTATAGAAAGTCGTTATGACGTAGAATCTGCATACTTTGTAGATTCCATTTATGAAATAAAACACATTTTCTAAAAACTCGTGTTTGTTACGAAATCATGTAAACCTTCTAGAAGTTGTGATTTTAAAAAACGGTGGAAGTAAGCTTTTCTTATTTCCGGACGCATGTGGAAACTATAGAAAGTCGTTATGACGTAGAATGTGCATACTTTGTTGATTCCATTTATGAAATAAAACACATTTTCTAAAAACTCGTGTTTTTTACGAAATCATGTAAACCTTCCAGAAGCTGTGATTTTAAAAAATGGGGGATGTAAGCTTTTCTTATTTCCGTACGCATGCGCAAACTATAGAAAGTAGTTATGACGTAGAAATTGCATACTTTGTAGATTCCATTTATGAAATAAAACATATTTTCTAAAAACTCGTGTTTTTTACGAAATCATGTAAACCTTCTAGAAGTTGTGATTTTAAAAAACGGCGGAAGTAAGCTTTTCTTATTTCCGAAGGAATGCGCAAACTATAGAAAGTCGTTATGACATAGAATGTGCATACTTTGTTGATTCCATTTATGAAATAAAACACATTTTCTAAAAACTCGTGTTTTTGAAGAACTCATGTAAAGCTTCTAGAAGCTGTGATTTTAAAAAACGGGGGAAGTAAGCTTTGCTTATTTCCAAACGCATGCACAAACTATAGAAAGTCGTTGTGACGTAGAATGTGCATACTTTGTAGATTCCATTTATGAAATAAAACACATTTTCTAAAAACTCGTGTTTTTTACGAAATTATGTAAACCTTCTAGAAGCTGTGATTTTAAAGAACGGTGGAAGTAATCTTTTATTATTTCCAGACGCATGCGCAAAATATAGAAATTCGTTATGACGTAGAATGTGCATACTTTGTTGATTCCATTTATGAAATAAAACACATTTTCTAAAAACTCGTGTTTTTTAAGAACTCATGTAAAGCTTCTAGAAGCTGTGATTTTAAAAAACGGGGGGAAGTAAGCTTTGCTTACTTCCAAACGCATGCACAAACTATAGAAAGTCGTTGTGACGTAGAATGTGCATACTTTGTAGATTCCATTTATGAAATAAAACACATTTTCGAAAAACTCGTGTTTTTTACGAAATTATGTAAAGCTTCTAGAAGCTGTGATTTTAAAGAACGGTGGAAGTAATCTTTTATTATTTCCAGACGCATGCGCAAAATATAGAAATTCGTTATGACGTAGAATGTGCATACTTTGTTGATTCCATTTATGAAATAAAACACATTTTCTAAAAACTCGTGTTTTTTAAGAAATCATGTAAACCTTCTAGAAGCTGTGATTTTAAAAAACGGTGGAAGTAAGCTTTTCTTATTTCCGGATGCATCCGCAAACTATAGAAAGTCCTTATGACGTAGAATGTGCATACTTTGTTGATTCCATTTATGAAATAAAACACATTTTCTAAAAACTCGTGTTTTTTATGAAATCATGTAAACCTTCTAGAAGCTGTGATTTTAAAAAACGGGGGAAGTAAGCTTTTCTTATTTCCAAACACATGCGCAAACTATATAAAGTCGTTATGACGTAGAATGTGCAAACTTTGTTGATTCCATTTATGAAATAAAACACATTTTCTAAAAACTCGTGTTTTTTAAGAAATCATGTAAACCTTCTAGAAGCTGTGATTTTAAAAAACCAGGAAAGTACGCTTTTCTTATTTCCAAACGCATACGCAAACAATAATAAGTCTCTATGACGTAGAATTTGCATACTTTGTTGATTCCATTTATGAAATAAAACACATTTTCTAAAAACTAGTATTTTTTAAGAAATCATGTAAACCTTCTAGAAGCTGTGATTTTAAAAAATGGGGGAAGTAAGCTTTTCTTATTTCCGGACGCATGCGCAAACTATAGAAAGTCGTTATGACGTAGAATATGCATACTTTGTAGATTCCATTTATGAAATAAAACACATTTTCTAAAAACTCATGTTTTTTACGAAATCATGTAAACCTTCTAGAAGCTGTGATTTTAAAAAACGGTTGAAGAAAACTTTTCTTATTTCCGGACGCATGCGCAAACTATAGAAAGTCTTTATGACGTAGAATGTGCATACTTTGTTGATTCCATTTATGAAATAAAACACATTTTCTAAAAACTCCTGTTTTTTACGAAATCATGTAAACCTTCTAGAAGCTGTGATTTTAAAAAACGGGGGAAGTAAGCTTTTCTTATTTCCAAACGCATACGCAAATAATAGAAAGTCTCTATGACGTAGAATGTGCATACTTTGTTGATTCCATTTATGAAATAAAACACATTTTCTAAAAACTAGTATTTTTTAAGAAATGATGTAAACCTTCTAGAAGCTGTGATTTTAAAAAATGGGGGAAGTAAGCTTTTCTTATTTCCGGACGCATGCGCAAACTATAGAAAGTCGTTATGACGTAGAATCTGCATACTTTGTAGATTCCATTTATGAAATAAAACACATTTTCTAAAAACTCGTGTTTTTTAAGAAATCATGTAAACCTTCTAGAAGCTGTGATTTTAAAAAACGGGGGAAGTAAGCTTTTCTTATATCCAAACACATGCTCAAACTATAGAAATTCGTTATGATGTAGAATGAACATACTTTGTTGATGCCATTTTTGAAATAAAACACATTTTCTAAAAACTCGTGTTTTTTAATAAATCATGTACACCTTCTAGAAGCTGTGATTTTAAAAAACGGGGGAAGTAAGCTTTTCTTATTTCCGGACGAATGCGCAAACTATAGAAAGTCGTTATGACATAGAATGTGCATACTTTTTTGATTCCATTTATGAAATAAAACAAATTTTCTAAAAACTCGTGTTTTTTAAGAAATCATGTACACCTTCTAGAAGCTGTGATTTTAAAAAACGGGGGAAGTAAGCTTTTCTTATATCCAAACGCATGCTCAAACTATAGAAATTCGTTATGATGTACAATGAACATACTTTGTTGATGCCATTTTTGAAATAAAACACATTCTCTAAAAACTCGTGTTTTTTAATAAATCATGTACACCTTCTAGAAGCTGTGATTTTAAAAAACGGGGGAAGTAAGCTTTTCTTATTTCCGGACGCATGCGCAAACTATAGAAAGTCGTTATGACATAGAATGTACATACTTTGTTGATGCCATTTTTAAAATAAAACACATTTTCTAAAAACTCGTGTTTTTTAATAAATCATGTACACCTTCTAGAAGCTGTGATTTTAAAAAACGGGGGAAGTAAGCTTTTCTTATTTCCGGACGCATGCGCAAACTATAGAAAGTCGTTATGACATAGAATGTGCATACTTTGTAGATTCCATTTATGAAATAAAACACATTTTCTAAAAACTAGTGTTTTTTACGAAATCATGTAAACCTTCTAGAATATGTGATTTAAAAAACGGTGGAAGTAATCTTTTCTTATTTCCGGACGCATGCGCAAACTATAGAAAGTCGTTATGACGTAGAATGTGCATACTTTTGTGATTCCATTTATGAAATAAAACACATTTTCTAAAAACTCGTGTTTTTTACGAAATTATGTAAACCTTCTAGAAGCTGTGATTTTAAAAAACGGTGGAAGTAAACTTTTCTTATTTCCGGACGCATGCGCAAACAATAGAAAGTCGTTGTGACGTAGAATGTGCATACTTTGTAGATTCCATTTATGAAATAAAACACATTTTCTAAAAACTCGTGTTTTTTAAGAAATCATGTAAACCTTCTAGAAGCTGTGATTTTAAAAAACGGGGGAAGTAAGCTTTTCTTATTTCCGGACGCATGCGCAAACTATAGAAAGTCGTTATGACGTAGAATGTGCATACTTTGTAAATTCCATTTATGAAATAAAACCCATTTTCTAAAAACTCTTGTTTTTTACGAAATCATGTAAACCTTCTAGAAGCTGTGATTTTAAAAAACGGTGGAAGTAATCTTTTCTTATTTCCGGACGCATGCGCAAACTATAGAAAGTCGTTATGACGTAGAATGTGCATACTTTGTAGATTCCATTTATGAAATAAAACACATTTTCTAAAAACTCGTGTTTTTTACGAAATCATGTAAACCTTCTAGAAGCTGTGATTTTAAAAAATGGTGGAAGTAAGCTTTTCTTATTTCCAGACGCATGCGCAAACTATAGAAAGTCGTTATGACGTAGAATGTGCATACTTTGTTGATTCCATTGATGAAATAAAACACATTTTCTAAAAACTCATGTTTTTTAAGAAATCATGTAAACCTTCTAGAAGCTGTGATTTTAAAAAACGGGGGAAGTAAGCTTTTCTAATTTCCGGACACATGCGCAAACTATAGAAAGTCGTTATGACGTAGAATGTGCATACTTTGTAGATTCCATTTATGAAATAAAACACATTTTCTGAAAACTCGTGTTTTTTACGAAATCATGTAATTTTTCTAGAAGCTGTGATTTTAAAATACGGTGGAAGTAAGCTTTTCTTATTTCTGGACGCATGCGCAAACTATAGAAAGTCGTTATGACGTAGAATGTGCATACTTTGTTGATTCCATTTATGAAATAAAACACATTTTCTAAAACTCGTGTTTTTTAAGAAATCATGTAAACCTTCTAGAAGCTGTGGTTTTAAAAAACGGGGGAAGTAAGCTTTTCTTATTTCCAAACGCATGCGCAAACTATAGAAAGTCGTTATGACGTAGAATGTGCATACTTTGTTGATTCCATTTTTTAAATAAAACACATTTTCTAAAAACTCGTGTTTCTTAAGAACTCATGTAAACCTTCTAGAAGCTGTGATTTTAAAAAACGGGGGAAGTAAGCTTTTCTTATTTCCGGACGCATGTGCAAACTTTAGAAAGTCGTTATGACGTAGAATGTGGATACTTTGTAGATTCCATTTATGAAATAAAACACATTTTCTAAAAACTCGTGTTTTTTACGAAATTATGTAAACCTTCTAGAAGCTGTGATTTTAAAAAACGGTGGAAGTAATCTGTTCTTATTTCCGGATGCATGTGCAAACTATAGAAAGTCTCTATGACGTAGAATGTGCATACTTTGTTGATTCCATTTATGAAATAAAACACATTTTCTAAAAACTTGTGTTTTTTAAGAAATCATGTAAACCTTCTAGAACCTGTGATTTTAAAAAACGGTGGAAGTAAGCTTTTCTTATTTCCGAACGCATGCGCAAACTATAGAAAGTCGTTATGACGTAGAATGTGCATACTTTTTTGATTCCATTTATGAAATAAAACACATTTTCTAAAAACTCATGTTTTTTACGAAATTATGTAAACCTTCTAGAAGCTGTGATTTTAAAAAACGGTGGAAGTAAACTTTTCTTATTTCCGGACGCATGCGCAAACTATAGAAAGTCGTTGTGACGTAGAATGTGCATACTTTGTTGGTTCCATTTATGAAATAAAACACATTTTCTGAAAACTCGTGTTTTTTAAGAAATCATGTAAACCTTCTACAAGCTGTGATTTTAAAAAACGGGGGAAGTAATCTTTTCTTATTTCCAGACGAATGCGCAAACTATAGAAATTCGTTGTGACGTAGAATGTGCATACTCTGTTTATTCCATTTATGAAATAAAACACATTTTCTAAAAACTCATGTTTTTTAAGAAATCATGTAAACCTTCTAGAAGCTGTGATTTTAAAAAACGAGGGAAGTAAGCTTTTCTTATTTTCGGACGCATGCGCAAACTATAGAAAGTCATCGTGACGTAGAATGTGCATACTTTGTAGATTCCATTTACGAAATAAAACACATTTTCTAAAAACTCGTGTTTTTTACGAAATCATGTAAACCTTCTAGAAGCTGTGATTTTAAAAAATGGTGGAATTAATCTTTTCTTATTTCCTGACGCATGCGCAATCTATAGAAAGTCGTTATGACGTAGAATGTGCATACTTTGTTGATTCCATTTATGAAATAAATCACATTTTCTAAAAACTCATGTTTTTTAAGAAATCATGTAAACCTTCTCGAAGCTGTGATTTTAAAAAACGGTGGAAGTAAGCTTTTCTTATTTCCGGATGCATGCGCAAACTATAGAAAGTCGTTATGACGTAGAATGTGCATACTTTGTTGATTCCATTTATGAAATAAAACACATTTTCTAAAAACTCGTGTTTTTTACGAAATCATGTAAACCTTCTAGAAGCTGTGATTTTAAAAAACGGTGTAAGCAAGCTTTTGTTATTTCCGGACGCATGCGCACACTATAGAAAGTCGTTATGACGTAGAATGTGCATACTTTGTTGATTCCATTTATGAAATAAAACACATTTTCTAAAAACTCGTGTTTTTTAAGAAATCATGTAACCCTTCTAGAAGCTGTGATTTTAAAAAATGGGGGAAGTAAGCTTTTCTTATTTCCGGACACATGCGTAAACTATAGAAATTCGTTATGACGTAGAATGTGCATACTTTGTAGATTCCATTTATTAAATAAAACACATTTTCTGAAAACTCATGTTTTTTACGAAATCATGTAAACCTTCTAGAAGCTGTGATTTTAAAATACGGTGGAAGTAAGCTTTTCTTATTTCTGGACGCATGCGCAAACTATAGAAAGTCGTTATGATGTAGAATGTGCATACTTTGTTGATTCCATTTATGAAATAAAACACATTTTCTTAATCTCGTGTTTTTTAAGAAATCATGTAAACCTTCTAGAAGCTGTGATTTCAAAAAACGGGGGAAGTAAGCTTTTCTTATTTCCAAACGCATGCGCAAACTATAGAAAGTCGTTATGACGTAGAATGTGCATACTTTGTTGATTCCATTTATGAAATAAAACACATTTTCTAAAAACTCGTGTTTCTTAAGAACTCCTGTAAACCTTCTAGAAGCTGTGATTTTAAAAAAAGGGGGAAGTAAGCTTTTCTTATTTCCGGACACATTCGCAAACTATAGAAAGTCGTTATGACGTAGAATGTGCATACTTTGTAGATTCCATTTATGAAATAAAACACATTTTCTGAAAACTCGTGTTTTTTACGAAATCATGTAAACCTTCTAGAAGCTGTGATTTTAAAATACGGTGGAAGTAAGCTTTTCTTATTTCTGGACGCATGCGCAAACTATAGAAAGTCGTTATGACGTAGAATGTGCATACTTTGTTGATTCCATTTTTGAAATAAAACCCATTTTCTAAAAACTCGTGTTTCTTAAAAACTCATGTAAACCTTCTAGAAGCTGTGATTTTAAAAAACGGGGGAAGTAAGCTTTTCTTATTTCCGAACGCATGCGCAAACTATAGAAAGTCGTTATGACGTAGAATGTGCATACTTTGTAGATTCCATTTATGAAATCAAACACATTTTCTAAAAACTCGTGTTTTTTACGAAATCATGTAAACCTTCTAAAAGCTGTGATTTTAAAAAATGGTGGAAGTAAGCTTTTCTTATTTCCAGACGCATGCGCAAACTATAGAAAGTCGTTATGACGTAGAATGTGCATACTTTTTTGATTCCATTGATGAAATAAAACACATTTTCTAAAAACTCATGTTTTTTAAGAAATCATGTAAACCTTCTAGAAGCTGTAATTTTAAAAAACGAGGGAAGTAAGGTTTTCTTATTTCCGGACGCATGCGTAAACTATAGAAAGTTGTTATGACGTAGAATGTGCATACTTTGTAGATTCCATTTATGAAAAAAACACATTTTCTAAAAACTCGTGTTTTTTACGAAATCATGTAAACCTTCTAGAAGCTGTGATTTTTAAAAACGGTGGAAGGAAGCTTTTCTTATTTCCGGACGCATGCGCAAACTATAGAAAGTCGTTATGACATAGAATGTGCATACTTTGTTGATTCCATTTATGAAATAAAACACATTTTTTAAAAACTCGTGTTTTTTAAGAAATCATGTAAACCTTCTAGAAGCTGTGATTTTAAAAAACGGGGGAAGTAAGCTTTTCTAATTTCCGGACACATGCGCAAACTATAGAAAGTCGTTATGACGTAGAATGTGCATACTTTGTAGATTCCATTTATGAAATAAAACACATTTTCTGAAAACTCGTGTTTTTTACGAAATCATGTAATTTTTCTAGAAGCTGTGATTTTAAAATACGGTGGAAGTAAGCTTTTCTTATTTCTGGACGCATGCGCAAACTATAGAAAGTCGTTATGACGTAGAATGTGCATACTTTGTTGATTCCATTTATGAAATAAAACACATTTTCTAAAACTCGTGTTTTTTAAGAAATCATGTAAACCTTCTAGAAGCTGTGGTTTTAAAAAACGGGGGAAGTAAGCTTTTCTTATTTCCAAACGCATGCGCAAACTATAGAAAGTCGTTATGACGTAGAATGTGCATACTTTGTTGATTCCATTTTTTAAATAAAACACATTTTCTAAAAACTCGTGTTTCTTAAGAACTCATGTAAACCTTCTAGAAGCTGTGATTTTAAAAAACGGGGGAAGTAAGCTTTTCTTATTTCCGGACGCATGTGCAAACTTTAGAAAGTCGTTATGACGTAGAATGTGGATACTTTGTAGATTCCATTTATGAAATAAAACACATTTTTTAAAAACTCGTGTTTTTTACGAAATTATGTAAACCTTCTAGAAGCTGTGATTTTAAAAAACGGTGGAAGTAATCTTTTCTTATTTCCGGATGCATGTGCAAACTATAGAAAGTCTCTATGACGTAGAATGTGCATACTTTGTTGATTCCATTTATGAAATAAAACACATTTTCTAAAAACTTGTGTTTTTTAAGAAATCATGTAAACCTTCTAGAACCTGTGATTTTAAAAAACGGTGGAAGTAAGCTTTTCTTATTTCCGAACGCATGCGCAAACTATAGAAAGTCGTTATGACGTAGAATGTGCATACTTTTTTGATTCCATTTATGAAATAAAACACATTTTCTAAAAACTCATGTTTTTTACGAAATTATGTAAACCTTCTAGAAGCTGTGATTTTAAAAAACGGTGGAAGTAAACTTTTCTTATTTCCGGACGCATGCGCAAACTATAGAAAGTCGTTGTG
The DNA here is from genome assembly GCA_027924585.1 of Larix kaempferi. Taxonomy (NCBI): domain Eukaryota; kingdom Viridiplantae; phylum Streptophyta; class Pinopsida; order Pinales; family Pinaceae; genus Larix; species Larix kaempferi. The sequence continues at coordinate 8,873,145 of BSBM01000226.1, read as the reverse complement.
ACGTAGAATGTGCATACTTTGTTGGTTCCATTTATGAAATAAAACACATTTTCTAAAAACTCGTGTTCTTTAAGAAATCATGTAAACCTTCTAGAAGCTGTGATTTTAAAAAACGGGGGAAGTAATCTTTTCTTATTTCCAGACGAATGCGCAAACTATAGAAATTCGTTGTGACGTAGAATGTGCATACTCTGTTTATTCCATTTATGAAATAAAACACATTTTCTAAAAACTCATGTTTTTTAAGAAATCATGTAAACCTTCTAGAAGCTGTGATTTTAAAAAACGAGGGAAGTAAGCTTTTCTTATTTCCGGACGCATGCGCAAACTATAGAAAGTCATCGTGACGTAGAATGTGCATACTTTGTAGATTCCATTTACGAAATAAAACACATTTTCTAAAAACTCGTGTTTTTTACGAAATCATGTAAATCTTCTAGAAGCTGTGATTTTAAAAAATGGTGGAATTAATCTTTTCTTATTTCCTGACGCATGCGCAATCTATAGAAAGTCGTTATGACGTAGAATGTGCATACTTTGTTGATTCCATTTATGAAATAAATCACATTTTCTAAAAACTCATGTTTTTTAAGAAATCATGTAAACCTTCTCGAAGCTGTGATTTTAAAAAACGGTGGAAGTAAGCTTTTCTTATTTCCGGATGCATGCGCAAACTATAGAAAGTCGTTATGACGTAGAATGTGCATACTTTGTTGATTCCATTTATGAAATAAAACACATTTTCTAAAAACTCATGTTTTTTAACAAATCATGTAAACCTTCTAAAAGCTGTGATTTTAAAAAACGGGGGAAGTAAGCTTTTCTTATTTCCAAACGCATGCGCAATCTATAGAAAGTCGTTATGACGTAGAATGTGTATACTTTGTTGATTCCATTTATTAAATAAAACACATTTTCTAAAAACTCGTGTTTTTTAAGAAATCATGTAAACCTTCTAGAAGCTGTGATTTTAAAAAACGGGGGAAGTAAGCATTTCTTATTTCCGGACGCATGTGCAAACTATATAAAGTCGTTATGACGTAGAATGTGCATACTTTGTTTATTCCATTTATGAAATAAAACACATTTTCTAAAAACTCATGTTTTTTAAGAAATTATGTAAACCTTCTAGAAGCTGTGATTTTAAAAAACGGTGGAAGTAAGCTTTTCTTATTTCTGGACGCATGCGAAAACTATAGAAAGTCGTTATGACGTAGAATGTGCATACTTTGTTGATTTCATTTATGAAATAAAACACATTTTCTAAAAGCTCGTGTTTTTTACGAAATCATGTAAACCTTATAGAAGCTGTGATTTTAAAAAACGGTGGAAGTAAGCTTTTCTTATTTCTGGACGCATGCGCAAACTATAGAAAGTCGTTATGACGTAGAATGTGCATAATTTGTAGATTCCATTTATGAAATAAAACACATTTTCTAAAAACTCGTGTTTTTTACAAAATCATGTAAACCTTCTAGAAGCTGTGATTTTAAAAAACGGTGGAAGTAAGCTTTTCTTATTTCCGGACGCATGCGCAATCTATAGAAAGTCGTTAAGACATAGAATGTGCATACTTTGTTGATTCCATTTATGAAATAAAACACATTTTCTAAAAAATGTTAAATTTTCTTAATTTACTTCAATATGATCTAGGATCTTAACTGAGAGAACAACATGTACAGCATATCTACAACATATCAATCATGGAGACAATAATGCAAGCACACAAGAGACACAAAGATTTACTTGGGGAAAACCATAAAGGTGAAAAACCCCAATAACTTCCTCATAGATAGATAGAGGAAGCCGTAACCTAGCAGCAGACCTCCTTCTCCATAAGTGCGCCACTCCTCCTTGAGTGCATGTGTGAGAAGTGAGTGAGCAAATAGAGTGCCTCCCGCACTCTATTTATACTTGACTTGACTTGCCTTTTTACCTAACACATGTAGGCTCGAACTTAACCACATAACATAATGCTGACTGGGCCGACCCCCAATAGGGTGGTCTAATAACCCTTTGACCCACATGGCCAACCCCCAATAGGGTGGTCTAATAACCCTTTGACCCACATGACTTATACAGGGCCGACCCCAAACAAGGTGTTCTAATAACCCATCAAGTATAAGTTACGACACTTTCGTATAGAGGAATAATAACATCTCTATAGGAATACAATATACATATATGTGAAATACATTTCGAAGTTACATATACATCAACACTCCCTCTTAACTAGGAAGGTATTTCTCAGCACAGTTCTTCTAGCACAAGTCATCTTCTCTGGATCATCGTCACTGGATAATCGTCATCGAGTCATCATCATCGTCACTGCTGCTGCTATCTCAATCAATCTCTGAATCTACTCGTCATAGGAAGTTCTACACAGCCAGTCCTTTTTCATACTGGATGTAGGCCCACCACCTGCAGGTCTTCGTCATCACTGGCCATACTGTGGAATCCTCAGGACTTATTACATGCGTCACAAAACCTTGAAAGAGCATCCCAGGCTGTTACGAGCACACAGCTCTACCTATAGGATCTCCCAGGGCGCTATTACATGTGACCCCACCACAAAACCTCGAAAGAGCATCTCAGGATGTTACGGGTACACAACTCCGACCTGAAATCTCCCGGGGCACAAATTACATGTGGTCCACCACAAAACCTCGCAAGAGCATCTCAGGATGTTACGGGTACACAACTTTGACCTGAAATCTCCCAGGGCACTATTACATGTCGTCATGGCAAAACCTCGCAAGAGCATCCCAGGACTGATTACGGGCACACAGCCCAACCTATCGGATCTCCCAGGGCGCTATTACATGCCATAGGACAAAACCTCGCAAGAGCATCTGCCAGATATCCCAGGGCGCTATTACATGCCATAGGAAAAACCTCGAAAGACTATCTGCAGATCTCCCAGGGCACCGAATTACATGGCCTCCCAGAGCAAAACCTCGAAAGAGCATTTGCCAGATTTCCCAGGGCACCGAATTACATGCCATAGGCAAAACCTTGAAAGACCATCTGCAAATCTCCCAGGGCACCGGATTACATGCTCATCTGCACAACCTGATCCACAGCCACAGAGTATCAACTTGATACTCACCATACATCATCCTGATGTATCCATGATCATCCTAATCATCATCACTGCAACGTCCTGCTGCATGTCATCTGGAGCAACATCTTGAAGCTCGTCATCTATGATCATCCTGATCATCACTGCAACATCCTGCTACATGTCATCTGGAGCAACATCCTGAAGCTCGTCATCTATGATCATCCTGATCATCACTGCAACATCCTGCTGCATGTCATCTGGAGCAACATCCTGAAGCTCGTCATCTATGATCATCCTGATCATCACTGCAACATCCTGCTGCATGATCCACCTGATCATCAATGCATCTACCTGATGCATACCAAGTATCTACCTAATACATATCATCATACATGATCCTCCTGATCATCAATGTATCCACCTGATACAAATACATGATACATATCATCATACATGATCCTCCTGATCATCAATGCATCTACCTGATGCATACCAAGTATCTACCTGATACATATCATCATACATGATCCTCCTGATCATCAATGTATCCACCTGATACAAATACAAATACATGATACATATCACCATACATGATCCACCTGATCATACAATGTATCCACCTGATACATATACAGATACATGGTCCAAGCATCCAACATGATGCATATACAAAATACGTACACATGATCCAACTTATCATATCCAGCATCCAACATGATGCATACATACATACATAAAAATGATCCAACTGATCATATCAAGCAGAAACCAGAACATCATCCTGATGCTCATCATCCAGCGCTTACATCCACAGCCATGTGAAGGATCCTCCTTCCAACATGCTTGGAATGGCTTCAACAAATGTGTCCATCACTTCTTCCTTGAAGTTTCCTCGATCTGAAGAACGCCAAGCCTCTCTCTGAAGTACTCGAACTTCACTCTGGCTAGTGGCTTCGTCAACACATCTGCAATCTGCTCGTCCGTCGTAACATACAGGAGCTTCACAGCTCCTCTCTGCACCATATCCCTGATATAGTGATATTTGATCTCTATGTGTTTCGACCTGTCATGAAACACTGGGTTCTCGGACAGCTTCACACAACTCTGGTTATCATAGAAGATACCAGTAGCCTCCAACGGGAGATCAAATAACTCAGACAGTAGCTTCCGTAGCCATACTGCCTCACAACTAGCTGAACAGGCTGCAACATACTCTGCCTCAGCTGTACTTAGTGCTACGCAGGACTGCTTCCTGCTAAACCAAGAGATCACACCTGATCCCATACTGAAGCAACACCCAGATGTGCTCTTCCTATCTGTAGCACTGCCAGCCCAATCTGAATCAACATAACCATGCAGGTTAAAATTTTGATTCTCCTCATACCTGAGACCATAATCTACTGTACCCTTCAGGTACCTCAGAACATGCTTTACAGCAACCAGGTGAACACTTCTCGGATCCGTCAGGAACTGGCTCAATGTGTTCACAGCAAAGCAAATGTCTGGTCTCGTGTTCGTCAGGTACATCAAGGACCCAATCATCTGACGATACATAGAGACATCAACTGGCTCAGATGAAGCATCACATAGAAGCTTCAGATTCGATGCCATCGGTGTAGCCATGGCCTTGCAATCCATCATCCCGAATCTCTTCAGGATATCTACTGTGTACTTTCCTTGACCAAGGAAGATCCCACCTGCATTCTGCCACACCTCCATACCTAGGAAATAGTGCATCATCCCCAAGTTCTTCAACTCGAACTTGGTAGCAAGCTTCCGCTGCGTGTCGGCAATCAATCTACCAAATAGGTTATCCACATACAAAAGTAGTATCACTGGATTGCCTTCCTCAACCTTGTAGAAAAGTTTGGAATCTGCTTTATTCTTGGTAAAGCCCAAACTGGATAGAACGCTATCTATCCTACCATACCAAGTTCTGCACACATATATGACTACACCATGCTGTCTTGAAATCCATCTGGTGCATCTTCTATTTCATCACTTTTATATTTCTCAATGTTGTCATCTGCAACATGCTTGATCTGATAGTTCCATTTGGAAGTCACAACAGACTTCCCTTCAGCTCTTGGGACCGCATCCCAAACATCATTCTTCATGATCGACGGATCATGGCATTCCATTTCTTCATCCCAGATCCTGGGAACTTCAATATCTTCAATAGATATCTTTGTTGCTGGAACAAATGTTGTAGTCCTTTTGTAGGTGAAGATATACGGTCTTTCCTACAAAACAGGTTAAATTGCATGATTAGAAACATCTCATAATTTTCAGAACAAATTCTTACACATAAAGAAATATGTCATACAGTAATGCAATTAGCCAATGCTTCAATACAACATTTATCCATATCCTGTAACTTTCTAGATGCCTTCCAATCTCTACCAGAACATTGTTAAGAGTGTGCACAACTCCCAACATGTCAGCAAAGAGGTTTCATTCTAGATAAGTAGCAATGGAATGTTGTACAGTGCCATAGGCCACTTACCCATGCATATTAGTAGTATACTGTTCATTAATGTAATTATTCTAATATGCACAATACATATCCTAAGTCTAAGACCATGAGCATATACATCATTGAACAATTTTATTTAAACAAACAAATATGTAAGAAATGATAATTAAAATACTTATCTTTGTTTGTTTGTTGGGTGGACTCCCTCTGAGTCTTCACTTCCTTGCAGGAGCTGCTGGAGTCCTAATCTGAAGTAGCTTCTTCTACACCTTTCTGTTGTGGAATGTAGAGAGATGGTCAACTCCCTCTGAATATCTGCATCTTTGCATAAACCACTGGAATGTACTCCCTCTTGATCTTTGCTTCCTGGATTACCTGTTCTTGAATCTCATATTCATCCTTGGTCCCTATGCATGCTTATTAGTATCATGAATGTGTTATCCTTGTGATCTCATATAAAATCATACATTCATTAGTATACTATTAAAACACAATAATCTCAAGCATGTATAGTCATGATCATTTCAAACAGAAATAATAAGCATTAGCATTCAAGGTTTATGTAGGATTCTTATGGTTAGTCAAATCATAAGAAACATAACATGTCTAAACCTGTAATTACTCAAACCTATGACTCTTCAGGTTAGTTGAATCATCAATCAAGATAAGAGATATAAAATGCATAAAACCTGTGATTATTCAAAACCTATACCATCATGATTCTTCTGGTTAGTCATATCATCAATTATGGTAAGAAACATAATATGCATACAATCATGATTATTCAAACCTATGACTTCATGAATAATCATTATCAACAACAGTATAAGATCCTAACACACGGTAGGATTCTATCTTGATATAGGAAAAACATACCCGAATTAGCATGCTAGCTATTTATGTCTAACATACTCACATGATGTCTTCTTGTTCTTCTTCAATGACTTGTGCTAGTAACCTGTATATCTCATAGGTTAACTATTACAAAACCAAGTTATACATACCTCGTAAATGGATCTTCTATGAGATCCATGACAATGGATGAATCTTTGTCCTCATGTTATCATGATCATATGTTCTTGGACCAGAACATGATTTGTCTTTCTTGGTGTACCTTTCATGTTAGTAGACAACATAAACCTCATACAACACCATAATTCATTAGTACAATCATAAGTGTCAACACCCTAACCAATGAATATCTTCTATCATGCATTCATAATTTTGTTAAGGTTATACGACAAATCTAAAATCAAAATTGTACTAACCGTAATAACATGAAGACAAACATACCATAAACTTAATCATGGAAAAATATCAAAACATACCTCGATGAGTCATACCTGTCGAGATCGCTTGTAATCTTCTTATGCAAGGCCTTATCCTCATCTCCCTCTGAGACAGGAACGTCTTCACTTATGCAGGTGACCAATCCATCTTCTTCTAGGATTAACCCAATCCACTTGATTTGCAAGAACTGGACCTGGAGCTGGATATGGGTTTGTCAGAGAAACCCCAAAAATTCAAACTTTGAATTTCAAACTTCCGAAAATATAGAAATATGCGCCTTGATGAGCTAATCAAACTGGTATATTCAGAATTTGAAAACTGCAAAGTTTTACTCCTCAATTTTGCCTTTGAAACTTTCGGATTCACTGGACGTGACCCTGAACTGGGGTTTGATGAAGCCCACTCTTTTGCCCCATCAAAAGGTTTGATCCAAAGCTCTAAGCTTCTATTTTTCTGAGGAGCTTCCAGCCATGGTCACAGATTGCAAAAATTTCCATTTTTACAGAAGCCCTAATTTTCCACTTTTCTGATCAAAGTCCCGAACTAGGGTCTAATCAAGCCCGGCCTTCTGCCCAACCAAAAATTCTGATATTGGTCTCTAAATTTCTATTTTGATGAGTAGAATCCAGCCGTGGTCTCCGATTACAAAAATTCCAACTTTCTCCAAAGCCCTAAATTCCGGAAGCCATGAATGAAGGTACTCAAAAATAATTCTATTTTGACAGAAATATGTACCTGATTGTTTCTGGTGTAACTCAGAAATTTTGGATCCACAGGGTCTGAAAAAGTTTCCTGAGATAGCCTGACCTGTTATCTTTCCATCCTGATAGGTCTGACCTCAATTGGATTCTCTGAGAGAGAGTTATGCCAAATGTCGCAACGTGACCTTTTTTGGGATAAAACAGAAGAGCGAAATTGTACCGCGTGCCACGTGTCACTGTTTGAACTTCGGCCTCTGAAAACATTTCCTGAGATAGCTCGTCCTGTGATATTTCCATCCTAATAGGTCTGACCTCAATTGGACTCTCGGAGAGAGAGTTATGCCAAGTGTCGTAACATGACTTGTTTATGAGATAATACAGGAGAGCGAACTTGTACGGCGTGCCACGTGTCACTGGTTCAACTTCGGCCTCTGAAAACGTTTTCTGAGATAGTACAGACTGTGTACTACCTGTCACTTTTTACGAAATTTCATTTGGAGCTTCCTAGCCCAAGATATGACCTTTTTCCCAAGGTCACCTGATTTTGACTCAGATCTAGAACAGGCAGAAACCCTATATTGTACAGATCATAAATCACAAAGTACAACGAACTAGAGGTTGTCCTTTGGATACAAGGTACCTGGAGATTTAGTCTTCGTCCTGTAACAATTTCAGATCCGAAAACTTTGCCAAAACGGATTTATAGCGAAAGTGCTACGATGATTGGTTTTTGCTATATCAATCCCTAGCATCGTAAGTGCAACAAGTGTCATACATGCCATATCATGCCTTCTTTCAGGCTAGCTCTGATACCATGTTAAATTTTCTGAATTTACTTCAATATGATCTAGGATCTTAACTGAGAGAACAACATGTACAACATATCTACAGCATATCAATCATGGAGACAATAATGCAAGCACACAAGAGACACAAAGATTTACTTGGGGAAAACCATAAAGGTGAAAACCCCAATAACTTCCTCATAGATAGATAGAGCAATGATACAACTAGCCAAGAGAGATAGCCATAACCTAGCAACAGATCCTCCTTCTCCATAAGTGCGCCACTCCTCCTTCAGTGCATGTGTGAGAAGTGAGTGAGCAAATAGAGTGCCTCCTGCACTCTATTTATACTTGACTTGACTTGCCTTTTTACATAACACATGTAGGCTCGAACTTAACCACATAACATAATGCTGACTGGGCCGACCCCCAATAGGGTGGTCTAATAACCCTTTGACCCACATGGCCGACCCCCAATAGGGTGGTCTAATAACCCTTTGACCCACATGACTTATACAGGGCCGACCCCAAACAAGGTGGTCTAATAACCCATCAAGTATAAGTTACGACACTTTCGTATAGAGGAATAATAACATCTCTATAGGAATACAATATACATATATATGAAATACATTCCGAAGTTACATATACATCAACAAAAACTCGTGTTTTTTACGAAATCATGTAAACCTTCTAGAAGCTGTGATTTTAAAAAACGGTGGAAGTAATCTTTTCTTATTTCCGGACGCATGCGCAAACTATAGAAAGTCGTTATGACGTAGAATGTGCATACTTTGTAGATTCCATTTATGAAATAAAACACATTTTCTAAAAACTCGTGTTTTTTACGATATCATGCAAACCTTCTAGAAGCTGTGATTTTAAAAAATGGTGGAAGTAAGATTTTCTTATTTCCAGACGCATTAGCAAACTATAGAAAGTCGTTATGACGTAGAATGTGTATACTTTGTTGATTCCATTTATGAAATAAAACACATTTTCTAAAAACTCGTGTTTTTTAAGAAATCATGTAAACCTTCTAGAAGCTGTGATTTTAAAAAACGAGGGAAGTAAGCTTTTCTTATTTCCGGACGCATGCGCAAATTATATAAAGTCGTTATGACGTAGAATGTGCATACATTGTAGATTCCATTTATGAAATAAAACACACTTTCAAAAAACTCGTGTTTTTTACGAAATCATGTAAACCTTCTAAAAGCTGTGATTTTAAAAAACGGTGGAAGTAAGCTTTTCTTATTTCCGGACGAATGCGCAAACTATAGAAAGTCGTTATGACGTAGAATGTGCATACTTTGCTGATTCCATTTATGAAATAAAACACATTTTCTAAAAACTCGTGTTTTTTAAGAAATCATGTAAACCTTCTAGAAGCTGTGATTTTAAAAAACGGTGGAGGTTAGCTTTTCTTATTTCCGGACGCATGCGCAAACTATAGAAAGTCGTTATGACATAGAATGTGCATACTTTGTAGATTCCATTTATGAAATAAAACACATTTTCTAAAAACTCGTGTTTTTTACGAAATCATGTAAACCTTCTAGAAGCACTGATTTTAAAAAACGGTGGAAGTAAGCTTTTCTTATTTCCGGACGCATCCGCAAACTATAGAAAGTCGTTATGACGTAGAATGTGCATACTTTTTTGATTCTATTTATGAAATAAAACACATTTTCTAAAAACTCGTGTTTTTTAAGAAATGATGTAAACCTTCTAGAAGTTGTGATTTTAAAAAACGGGGGAAGTAAGATTTTCTTATTTCCAGACGCATGCGCAAACTATAGAAGGTCATTATGATGTAGAATGTGCATACTTTGTATATTCGATTTATGAAATAAAACACATTTTCTAAAAACTCATGTTTTTTACGAAATCATGTAAACCTTGTAGAAGCTGTGATTTTAAAAAACGGGGGGAAGTAAGCTTTTCTTATTTCCGGATGCATGCGCAAACTATAGAAAGTCGTTATGACGTAGAATGTGCATACTTTGTAGATTCCATTTATGAAATAAAACACATTTTCTAAAAACTCGTGTTTTTTACGAAATCATGTAAACCTTCTAGAAGCTGTGATTTTAAAAAACGGTGGAAGTAAGCTTTTCTTATCTCCGGACGCATGCGCAAACTATAGAAGTTCGTTATGACGTAGAATGTGCATACTTTGTTGATTCCATTTATGAAATAAAACACATTTTCTAAAAACTCGTGTTTTTTAAGAAATCATGTAAACCTTCTGGAAGCTGTGATTTTAAAAAACGGTGGAAGTAATCTTTTCTTATTTCCGGACGCATGCGCAAACTATAGAAAGTCGTTATGACGTAGAATGTGCATACTTTGTTGATTCCATTTATGAAATAAAACACATTTTCTAATAACTCGTGTTTCTTAAGAACTCAGGTAAACCTTCTAGAAGCTGTGATTTTAAAAAACGGGGGAAGTACGCTTTTCTTATTTCCGGACAGATGCGCAAACTATAGGAAGTCATTGTGACGTAGAATGTTCATACTTTGTAGATTCCATTTATGAAATAAAACACATTTTCTAAAAACTCGTGTTTTTTACGAAATTATGTAAACCTTCTGGAAGCTGTGATTTTAAAAAACGGTGGAAGTAATCTTTCCTTATTTCCGGACGCATGCGCAAACTATAGAAATTCGTTATGATGTAGAATGTGCATACTTTGTTGATTCCATTTATGAAATAAAACACATTTTCTAAAAACTCATGTTTTCTAAGAAATCATGTAAACCTTCTAGAAGCTGTGATTTTAAAAAACGGTGGAGGTAAACTTTTCTTATTTCCGGACTCATGCGCAAACTATAGAAAGTCGTTTTGACGTAGAATGTGCATACTTTGTTGATTCCATTTATGAAATAAAACACATTTTCTAAAAACTCATGTTTTTTAAGAAATCATGTAAACCTTCTAGAAGCTGTGATTTTAAAAAATGAGGGAAGTAAGCTTTTCTTATTTCCAAACGCATGCTCAAACTATAGAAAGTCGTTATGACGTAGAATGTACTTACTTTGTTGATTCCATTTTTGAAATAAAACACATTTTCTAAAAACTCGTGTTTTTTAAGAAATCATGTAACCCTTCTACAAGCTGTGATTTTAAAAAATGGGGGAAGTAAGCTTTTCTTATTTCCGGACGCATGCGCAAACTATAGAACGTCGTTATGACATAGAATGTGCATACTTTGTAGATTCCATTTATGAAATTAAACACATTTTCTAAAAATTCGTTTTTTTAAGAAATCATGTAAACCTTCTAGAAGCTGTGATTTTAAAAAATGGGGGAAGTAAGCTTTTCTTATTTCCAAACGCATGCGCAAACTATATAAAGTCGTTATGACGTAGAATGTGCACACTTTGTTGATTCCATTTATGAAATAAAACACATTTTCTAAAAACTCGTGTTTCTTAAGAACTCATGTAAACCTTCTAGAAGCTGTGATTTTAAAAAACGGGGGAAGTAAGCTTTACTTATTTCCGGACGCATGCGCAAACTATAGAAATTCATTGTGACGTAGAATGTGCATACTTTGTAGATTCCATTTATGAAATAAAACACATTTTCTAAAAACTCGTGTTTTTTACGAAATTATGTAAACCTTCTGGAAGCTGTGATTTTAAAAAACGGTGGAAGTAATCTTTTCTTATTTCCGGACGCATGCGCAAACTATAGAAAGTCGTTATGACGTAGAATGTGCATACTTTGTTGATTCCATTTATGAAATAAAACACATTTTCTAAAAACTCGTGTTTTCTAAGAAATCATGTAAACCTTCTAGAAGCTGTGATTTTAAAAAACGGTGGAAGTAAGCTTTCCTATTTCCGGATGCATGCGCAAACTATAGAAAGTTGTTATGCCGTAGAATTTGCATACTTTTTTGATTCCATTTAGGAAATAAAACACATTTTCTAAAAACTCGTGTTTTTTACGAAATCATGTAAACCTTCTAGAAGCTGTGATTTTAAAAAACGGGGGAAGTAAGCTTTTCTTATTTCCAAACACATGCTCAAACTATAGAAAGTCGTTATGACGTAGAATGTGCATACTTTGTAGATTCCATTTCTGAAATAAAACACATTTTCTAAAAACTCGTGTTTTTTACGAAATCATGTAAACCTTCTAGAAGCAGTGATTTTAAAAAACGGTGGAAATAAACTTTTCTTATTTCCGGACGCATGCGCAAACTATAGAAAGTCGTTGTGACGTAGAATGTGCATACTTTGTTGATTCCATTTATGAAATAAAACACATTTTCTAAAAACTCGTGTTTTTTAAGAAATCATGTAAACCTTCTAGAAGCTGTTATTTTAAAAAACGGGGGAAGTAAGCTTTTCTTATTTTCGGATGCATGCGCAAACTATAGAAAGTCGTTGTGACGTAGAATGTGCATACTTTGTAGATTCCATTTATGCAATAAAACACATTTTCTAAAAACTCGTGTTTTTTACGAAATTATGTAAACCTTCTAGAAGCTGTGATTTTAAAAAACGGTGGAAGTAATCTTTTCTTATTTCCGGATGCATGCGCAAACTATAGAAAGTCGTTATGACGTAGAATGTTTATACTTTTTTGATTCCATTTATGAAATAAAACACATTTTCTAAAAACTCGTGTTTTTTAAGAAATCATGTAAACCTTCTAGAAGCTGTGATTTTAAAAAACGGGGGAAGTAAGCTTTTCTTATTTCCGGACGCATGCGCAAACTATAGAAAGTTGTTATGACGTAGAATGTCCATACTTTTTTTATTCCATTTATGAAATTAAACAGATTTTCTAAAAACTCGTGTTTTTTAAGAAATCATGTAAACCTTCTAGAAGCTGTGATTTTAAAAAACGGGGGAAGTAAGCTTTTCTTCTTTCTGGACGCATGCACAAACTATAGAAAGTCGTTATCACGTAGAATGTTTATACTTTGTTGATTCCATTTATGAAATAAAACATATTTTCTAAAAACTCGTGTTTTTTAAGAAATCATGTAAACCTTCTAGAAGCTGTGATTTTAAAAAACGGTGGAAGTAAGCTTTTCTTATTTCCGGACGCATGCGCAAACTATAGAAAGTCGTTATGACGTAGAATGTGCATACTTTTTTGATTCCATTTATGAAATTAAACACATTTTATAAAAACTCGTGTTTTTTAAGAAATCATGTAAACCTTCTAGAAGCTGTGATTTTAAAAAATGGGGGAAGTAAGCTTTTCTTATTTCCAAACACATGCTCAAACTATAGAAAGTTGTTATGACGTAGAATGTGCATACTTTGTAGATTCCATTTCTGAAATAAAACACATTTTCTAAAAACTCGTGTTTTTTACGAAATCATGTAAACATTCTAGAAGCTGTGATTTTAAAAAACGATGGAAGTAAACTTTTCTTATTTCCGGACGCATGCGCAAACTATAGAAAGTCGTTGTGACGTAGAATGTGCATACTTTGTTGATTGCATTTATGAAATAAAACACATTTTCTAAAAACTCGTGTTTTTTAAGAAATCATGTAAACCTTCTAGAAGCTGTGATTTTAAAAAACGGGGGAAGTAAGCTTTTCTTATTTCCGGACGCATGCGCAAACTATAGAAAGTCGTTATGACGTAGAATGTTTATACTTTGTTGATTCCATTTATGAAATAAAACACATTTTCTAAAAACTCGTGTTTTTTAAGAAATCATGTAAACCTTCTAGAAGCTGTGATTTTAAAAAACGCTGGAAGTAAGCTTTTCTTATTTCTGGACGCATGCGCAAACTATAGAAAGTTGTTGTGACGTAGAATGTGCATACTTTGTTTATTCCATTTATGAAATAAAACATATTTTCTAAAAACTCGTGTTTTTTAAGAAATCATGTAAACCTTCTAGAAGCTGTGATTTTAAAAAACGGGGGAAGTAAGCTTTTCTTCTTTCTGGACGCATGCGCAAACTATAGAAAGTCGTTATCACGTAGAATGTTTATACTTTGTTGATTCCATTTATAAAATAAAACACATTTTCTAAAAACTCGTGTTTTTTAAGAAATCATGTAAACCTTCTAGAAGCTGTGATTTTAAAAAACGGTGGAAGTAAGCTTTTCTTATTTCCGGATGTTGATGTATATGTAACTTCAGAATGTATTTCATCTGTATATTATATATATATTTATTGTACCCTTATAAGAGATGTGTTATTCCTCTATAAGGAAGTGTCGTCATGTGGATTGACAAGTGTCGCAAGTGTGTGTACTTGCCGATGGGTTATTAGACCACCTTATGGGGTCGGTCCTGATTAATATATAATATAATGTGGGTGTATCTAAGTAGACAAGTCGGCCCCAGTAGGTCACTGGGCAAAAAGGTGAGTATAAATAGAGATAGGAGATCTCTATTTTACTCACTCGGAAAAGTAACTATCTCTTTCTCTGAAAAGTGGCGCACTAGTGAGGAGGAGGAGGATCATCTGCTAGGAGACTATCTCAGTGTTATTTGGTTGTATTTTGGTTGAGCCATTGCTCTCTCTATCTCTGAGGAAGTTGTGGGGTTTTTCACCTTAGGGTTTTCCCCACGGAAACTCTGTGTCTCTTGTCTCTATGCTTTTGATTCTTGTGATGCTTGTGATGCTTGTCATATTATGATTGTCATGCATTGATATACTGTAGATGTTAGTCTCTCAGCAAAGATCCTATAGTATTGTGATTTAATACTATAAATTTAACATGGTATCAGAGCTTAACTGAGAAGAAGACATTTTGCAGTGACGAAAGCTTGTATTCCTTGTTTATTGGGTTTCTCTCCACAGATTTTTAAAATTTAGTATAGTAGATTGGATCTACTCATCAAGGCGCATCTATCTGTCCAATCAGAATTCAGTTCCGAGCATTTTTAGTTTTGGCCCTAAAAATTAGGGTTTCCACAAAAATAGGAATTTTTGTAAACTGAAGGCACAGCTGGAAGCTCCTTGCAAAAATCGAAGGTTTGAGCTTTGGATCGAGATTTTTGGCTGGGTATATCTCCGGGAAACTCAAACCCTAATTCAGGGCTCTCCCCAGTGAACCCGGGAGGACAAAAAGGCAATTTTGAAGGGCAAGACCTTGCTGATCTCAAATTCTGAATGTACTAGGCTGATCAGCTCTCCAAGGCGCATCTTTCTATCCTTTCAGAATTTTGAAATTCAAATTTTGAATTTTTAGGGTTTCTCTGACAAACCCTAATCCAGGACCAGATCCAGTTTTCAGCACTTCAAGTGGATTGGGTTAATCCTGGAAGAAAATGAGTTGGACTCATATGTGAAAGAAGACATCCCTATCCCAGAGGATGAAGAGGCCAAGGCATTGCACAAGAAGAACTTGGTCAAGGCAAA
Source organism: Larix kaempferi (assembly GCA_027924585.1). Taxonomy (NCBI): domain Eukaryota; kingdom Viridiplantae; phylum Streptophyta; class Pinopsida; order Pinales; family Pinaceae; genus Larix; species Larix kaempferi. The sequence continues at coordinate 8,857,470 of BSBM01000226.1, read as the reverse complement.
GAGAATCATTGCTGATTCTATCAAAGACCATCTCATACCCCATGTGTCTTCTCTCAAGACACCCAAGGAGATGTTTGAATCCTTGACCAAGCTATTTGAAGGAAAGAACATAAATCGGAAGATGACCCTGCGGAACCAATTGAAAGCAGTAAAGTTTCAGAATGGAGAAACCATTCAATCTTATTTTTCAAGGGTCTCCCAGATCAAGGAACAACTAGAAGCAGTGGATGAAATGGTGGATAATGGTGAAGTGGTGATGACCACTCTAAATGGCCTACCCAGGTCATGGGATTCTTTTATTCAAGGAATTTGTGCAAGGAAGAAGTTGATCTCCTTCAACAGACTGAGGGAAGAATGCTCTCAAGAAGAAGCTAGGCTTATAGCTCGTGAGGAAAAGATGGGAGGAGAAGATCAAGCACTTGCAGCCCACACCAAAAGAAGCAAAACCAAGAAGGATCACTCTCACCACAAAAGATCTCATCAAAGGAGTAAGAAGGACCTAAGATGCTTTACATGCAATGAGAAGGGTCACTATGCTTCAGATTGTCCCAAGAACAAAAGGGATAATAACAACAACTTCAGTAAGAAGAAGAAGGGAAGTAAAAGAAGATTTCATGCTCATGCTGCCGAAGATGATGAACCCCCAAAGAAGAAGGCTAGGGCAGAAAGTGATAGTGATGATGTCTCATCAAGTGAAGAAGAGTATGTTCTGATCTCTGCTCTTACAGGTACCATCTCCCATGGATGTAATGATTGGTTGATTGATAGTGGGGCTTCCAAACACATGACTGGGTTTAAAGAATCCTTTGTGAACCTATATGAACATGAGTCACCCCATAAGGTGAAACTTGGGGATGATTATCAATACCCAATCAAAGGAAGTGGTGAAGCCTCCTACAACCTAGATTCTGGAAAATCATTGAAGATGAAAGAAGTACTTTATGTACCTGGGCTCAAGAAGAACTTACTCTCCATCTCTGCATTGGATGCAAAAGGTATGAGGGTTGCATTTGTGGATGGCCAAGTCCTAATGTGGCCAAAGGGAAAGACCATAGATGATGCAGTAGTGATTGGAAAGCAAGAGGGAGGTTTGTACAATTTGAAGGGACAACCTGAACATGCCATGTTGAGATAAATACAAAGATTCATCCATAGTCATGGATCACATAGAGGTATGTATAATTTGTTTCTGCAAAAGTTAACTAATAAGTTATGCAGGTCATTGAAGAGAACAAGAACACATTGCTAGACATAACTAGCAAATATAGTGACCAAGTATGTGTTTCTTATATCATAGGATCTATCATATAAGTATGCATGGCATGATTGATGATGATTAATGATGATTGTTCATAAAGTCATAAGTTTGAATAATCATGGGCATATGCATATTATGTGTCTTACCTTAATTAATAATATGACTAACCAGAAGAGTCATAGGTTTGAGTAATTACAGGTTTAGACATGTTATGATTTGACTAACCATAAGAATCCTACATAAACCTTCAATGCTAATGCTTATTATTTCTGTTTGAAATGATCATGACTATACATGCTTGAGATTATTGTGTTTTAATAGTATACTAATGAATGTATGATTTTATATGAGATCACAAGGATAACACATTCATGATACTAATAAGCATGCATAGGGACCAAGGATGAATATGAGTTCAAGAACAGGTAATCCAGGAAGCAAAGATCAAGAGGGAGTACACTCTAGTGGTTTATGCAAGGATGCAGATATTCAGAGGGAGTTGTCCATCTCTCTACATTCCACAACAGAAAGGTGTAGAAGAAGCTACTTCAGATTAGGACTCCAGCAGCTCCTGCAAGGAAGCGAAGACTCAGAGGGAGTCCACCCAACGAACAAACAAAGATAAGTATTTTAATTATCATTTCTTACATATTTGTTTGTTTAAATAAAATTGTTCAATGAGGTATATGCTCATGGTCTTAGACTTAGGATATGTATTGTGCATATTAGAATAATTACATTAATGAACAGTATACTACTAATATGCATGGGTAAGTAGCCTATGGCACTGTACAACATTCCATTGCTACTTGTCTAGAATGAAACCTCTTTGCTGACATGTTGGGAGTTGTGCACACTCTTAACAATGTTCTGGTAGAGATTGGAAGGCATCTAGAAAGTTACGGGATATGGATAAATGTTGTATTGAAGCATTGGCTAAGATAATTGCATGACTGTATGACATATCTATTTATGTGTAAGAATTTGTTCTGAAAACTATGAGATGTTTTCTAATCATGCAATTTAACTTGTTGTGTAGGAAAGATCGTATGCCATCTCCTACAAAAGAAGAACTACAACATTTGTTCAGCAACAAATTTATTTATTGAAGATATTGAAGTTCCCAGGATCTGGGATGAAGAAATGGAATTCCATGATCCGTCGATCATGAAGAATGATGTTTGGGATGTAGTCCCAAGACCTGAAGGGAAGTTTGTTATGACTTCCATATGGAACTATCAGATCAAGCATGTTGTAGATGGCAACATAGAGAAATATAAAAGTGATGAAATAGAAGATACACCAGATGGATTCAAGACAGCTTTCTTGAATGGTGTAGTTGAAGAAGAAGTGTATGTGGAGCGGCCACTTGGTTCTGAGACACATGATAGGAAATCATATATGTGCAGAACTTGGTATGGTGAAGATAGATTGATTGCCGACATGCAGCAGAAGCTTACTACCGAGTTAGAGATGAAGAACTTGGGGATGATGCACTATTTGTTTTTGGAGGTGTGGCAGAGTGCAGATGGAATCTTCCTTGGACAAGGGAAGTATGTAGTAGATATCCTGAAGAGGTTCGGGATGATGGACTGCAAGGATATGGCCACACCTATGGCATCGAATCTGAAGCTTCTATGTGATGCTTCATCTGAGCCGGTTGATGTCTCTTTGTATTGTCAGATGATTGGGTCCTTGATGTACCTGACAAACACGAGACTAGACATTTGCTTTGCTGTGAACACATTGAGCTAGTTCCTGACAGATCCGAGGAGTGTTCACCTGGTTGCTGTAAAGAATGTTCTGAAGTACCTGAAGGGTACAGTGGAATATGGACTCAGGTATGAGGCAGATCAAAAGTTTAACCTACAGGGTTATGTTGATTCAGATTGGGTTGGCAATGCTGCAGATAGGAAGAGCACATCTGGGTGTTGCTTCAGTATGGGATCAGGTGTGATCTCTTGGTTTAGCAGGAAGCAATCCTGCGTAGCACTGAGTACAGCTGAGGCAGAGTATGTTGTAGCCTGTTCAGCTAGTTGTGAGGCAGTATGGCTACGGAAGCTACTGTCTGATTTATTTGATCTCCCATTGGAGGCTACTGGTATCTTCTGTGATAACCAGAGTTGTGTGAAGCTGTCCGAGAACCCAGTGTTTCATGACAGGTCGAAACACATAGAGATCAAATATCACTATATCAGGGATATGGTGAAGAGAGGAGCTGTGAAGCTCCTGTATGTTGCGACAGACGAGCAGATTGCAGATGTGCTGACGAAGCCACTAGCTAGGGTGAAGTTCGAGTACTTCAGAGAGAGGCTTGGCGTTCTTCAGATCGAGGACACTTCGAGGAAGAAGTGATGGACACATTTGCTGAAGCCATTCCAAGCATGTCGGAAGGAGGATCCTTCACATGGCTGTGGATGTAAGCGCTGGATGATGAGCATCAGAATGATGTTCTGGTTTCTGCTTGGATATGATCAGTTGGATCATTTTATGTATGTATGTACGCATCATGTGGATGCTGGATATGATCAGTTGGAACATTTTATGTATGTATGTACGCATCATGTGGATGCTGGATGTGATCAGTTGGATCATTTTTATGTATGTATGTACGCATCATGTGGATGCTGGATATGATCCGTTGGATCATTTTATGTATGTATGTACGCATCATGTTGGATGCTTGGACCATGTATCTGTATATGTATCAGGTGGATACATTGTGTGATCAGGTGCATCATGTATGGTGATATGTATCATGTATGTGTATTTGTATCAGGTGGATACATTAATGATCAGGAGGATCATGTATGATGATATGTATCAGGTAGATACTTGGTATGCATCAGGTAGATGCATTAATGATCAGGATGATCATAGATGACGAGCTTCAGGATGTTGCTCCAGATGACATGCAGCAGGATGTTGCAGTGATGATCAGGATGATCATAGATGACGAGCTTCAGGATGTTGCTCCAGATGACATGCAGCAGGATGTTGCAGTGATGATCAGGATGATCATAGATGACGAGCTTCAGGATGTTGCTCCAGATGACATGCAGCAGGATGTTGCAGTGATGATCAGGATGATCATAGATGACGAGCTTCAGGATGTTCCTCCAGATGACATGCAGCAGGACGTTGCAGTGATGATGATCAGGATGATCATGGATGCATCAGGATGATGTATGGTGAGTATCAGGATGATACTCTATGGCCGTGGATCAGGTTGTGCAGATGAGCATGTAATCCGGTGCCCTGCGAGATTTGCAGATGGTCTTTCGAGGTTTTGCCTATGGCATGTAATATCGGTGCCCTGGGACATCTGGCAAATGCTCTTTCGAGGTTTTGCTCTGGGAGGACATGTAATTCGGTGCCCTGGGAGATCTACAGATAGTCTTTCGAGGTTTTGCCTATGGCATGTAATAGCGCCCTGGGATATCTGGCAGATGCTCTTGCGAGGTTTTGTCCTATGGCATGTAATAGCGCCCTGGGAGATCTGATAGGTTGGGCTGTGTGCCCGTAATCAGTCCTGGGATGCTCTTGCGAGGTTTTGCCATGACCACATGTAATAGCGCCCTGGGAGATTTCAGGTCGGCGTTGTGTACCCATAACATCCTGAGATGCTCTTGCGAGGTTTTGTGGTGGACCACATGTAATTTGTGCCCTGGGAGATTTCAGGTCAGAGTTGTGTACCCGTAACATCCTGAGATGCTCTTTCGAGGTTTTGTGGTGGGGTCACATGTAATAGCGCCTTGGGAGATCCTATAGGTAGAGTTGTGTGCTCGTAACAGCCTGGGATGCTCTTTCGAGGTTTTGGTGATGCACGTAATAAGTCCTGAGGATTCCACAGTATGGCCAGTGATGACGAAGACCTGCAGGTGGTGGGCCTACATCCAGTATGAAAAAGGACTGGCTCTGTAGAACTTCCTATGACGAGTAGAGTCAGAGATTGGTTGAGATAGTAGCAGCAGTGACGATGATGATGACGATGCATCGATGATGATGATCCAGAGAAGAAGACTTGTCTAGCAGATCTGTGTCGAGAAATACCTTCCTAGTTAAGAGGGAGTGTTGATGTATATGTAACTTCGGAATGTATTTCATCTGTATATTATATATATATTTATTGTACCCTTATAAGAGATGTGTTATTCCTCTATAAGGAAGTGTCGTCATGTGGATTGACAAGTGTCGCAAGTGTGTGTACTTGCCGATAGGTTATTAGACCACCTTATGGGGTCGGCCCTGATTAATATATAATATAATGTGGGTGTATATAAGTAGACAAGTCGGCCCCAGTAGGTCACTGGGCAAAAAGGTGAGTATAAATAGAGATAGGAGATCTCTATTTTACTCACTCAGAAAGGTAACTATCTCTCTCTCTGAAAAGTGGCGCACTAGTGAGGAGGAGGAGGATCATCTGCTAGGAGACTATCTCAGTGTTATTTGGTTGTATTTTGGTTGAGCCATTGCTCTCTCTATCTCTGAGGAAGTTGTGGGGTTTTTCACCTTAGGGTTTTCCCCACGGAAACTCTGTGTCTCTTGTCTCTATGCTTTTGATTCTTGTGATGCTTGTGATGCTTGTCATGCATTGATATGCTGTAGATGTTATTCTCTCAGCAAAGATCCTATAGTATTGTGATTTAATACTAAAAATTTAACACCGGACGCATGCGCAAACTATAGAAAGTTGTTATGACGTAGAATGTCCATACTTTTTTTATTCCATTTATGAAAGTAAACACATTTTATAAAAATTCATGTTTTTTAAGAAATCATGTAAACCTTCTAGAAGCTGTGATTTTAAAAAATGGGGGAAGTAAGCTTTTCTTATTTCCAAACGCATGCTCAAACTATAGAAAGTAGTTATGACGTAGAATGTACATACTTTGTTGATTCCATTTTTGAAATAAAACACATTTTCTAAAAACTCGTGTTTTTTAAGAAATCATGTAAACCTTCTAGAAGTTGTGATGTTAAAAAACGGGGGAAGTAAGCTTTTATTATTTCCGGACGCATGCGCAAACTATAGAAAGTCGTTATGACGTAGAATGTGCATACTTTGTAGATTCCATTTATGAAATAAAACACATTTTCTAAAAACTCGTGTTTTTTACGAAATCGTGTACACCTTCTAGAAGCTGTGATTTTAAAAAACAGTGGAAGGAAGCTTTTGTTATTTCCGGACGCATGCGCAAACTATAGAAAGTCGTTATGATGTAGAATGTGCATACTTTGTTGATTCCATTTATGAAATAAAACACATTTTCGAAAAACTCGTGTTTTTTAAGAACTCATGTAAACCTTCTAGACGCTGTGATTTAAAAAAACAGGGAAGTAAGCTTTTCTTATTTCCGGACACATGCACAAACTATAGAAAGTCGTTATGACGTAGAATGTGCATACTTTGTAGATTCCATTTATGAAATAAAACACATTTTCTGAAAACTCGTGTTTTTTACGAAATCATGTAAACCTTCTAGAAGCTGTGATTTTAAAATACGGTGGAAGTAAGCTTTTCTTATTTCTGGACGCATGGGCAAACTATAGAAAGTCGTTATGACGTAGAATGTGCATACTTTGTTGATTCCATTTATGAAATAAAACACATTTTCTAAAAACTCGTGTTTTTTAAGAAATCATGTAAACCTTCTAGAAGCTGTGATTTTAAAAAACGGGGGAAGTAAGCTTTTCTTATTTCCAAACACATGCGCAAACTATAGAAAGTCGTTATGACGTAGAATGTGCATACTTTGTTGATTCCATTTATGAAATAAAACACATTTTCTAAAAACTCGTGTTTCTTAAGAACTCATGTAAACCTTCTAGAAGCTGTGATTTTAAAAAATGGGGGAAGTAAGATTTTCTTATTTCCGGACGCATGCGCAAACTATAGAAAGTCATTGTGACGTAGAATGTGCATACTTTGTAGATTCCATTTATGAAATAAAACACATTTTCTAAAAACTCGTGTTTTTTACGAAATTATGTAAACCTTCTGGAAGCTGTGATTTTAAAAAACGGTGAAAGTAATCTTTTCTTATTTCCGGATGCATGCGCAAACTATAGAAAGTCGTTATGATGTAGAATTTTCATACTTTGTTGATTCCATTTTTGAAATAAAACACATTTTCTAAAAACTCGTGTTTTTTAAGAAATCATGTAAACCTTCTAGAAGCTGTGATTTTAAAAAACGGTGGAAGTAAGCTTTTCTTATTTCCGGACGCATGCGCAAACTATAGAAAGTCGTTATGACGCAGAATGTGCATACTTTTTTGATTCCATTTATGAAATAAAACACATTTTATAAAAACTCGTGTTTTTTAAGAAATCATGTAAACCTTCTAGAAGCTGTGATTTTAAAAAACGGGGGAAGTAAGCTTTTCTTATTTCCAAACACATGCTCAAACTATAGAAAGTCGTTATGACGTAGAATGTGCATACTTTGTAGATTCCATTTCTGAAAAAAAACACATTTTCTAAAAACTCGTGTCTTTTACGAAATCATGTAAACATTCTAGAAGCTGTGATTTTAAAAAACGGTGGAAGTAAACTTTTCTTATTTCCGGACGCATGCGCAAACTATAGAAAGTCGTTGTGACGTAGAATGTGCATACTTTGTTGATTCCATTTATGAAATAAAACACATTTTCTAAAAACTCGTGTTTTTTAAGAAATCATGTAAACCTTCTAGAAGCTGTGATTTTAAAAAACGGGGGAAGTAAGCTTTTCTTATTTCTGGATGCATGCGCAAACAATAGAAAGTCGTTGTGACATAGAATGTGCATACTTTGTAGATTCCATTTATGAAATAAAGCACATTTTCTAAAAACTCGTGTTTTTTACGAAATTATGTAAACCTTCTAGAAGCTGTGATTTTAAAAAACGGTGGAAGTAATCTTTTCTTATTTCCGGACGCATGCGCAAACTATAGAAAGTCGTTATGACGTAGAATGTTTATACTTTGTTAATTCCATTTATAAAATAAAACACATTTTCTAAAAACTCGTGTTTTTTAAGAAATCATGTAAACCTTCTAGAAGCTGTGATTTTAAAAAACGGTGCAAGTAAGCTTTTCTTATTTCCGGACGCATGCGCAAACTATAGAAAGTCGTTATGACGTAGAATGTGCATACTTTGTTGATTCCATTTATGAAATAAAACACATTTTCTAAAAACTCGTGTTTTTTAAGAAATCATGTAAACCCTCAAGAAGCTGTGATTTTAAAAAACGGGGGAAGTAAGCTTTTCTTATTTCCGGATGCATGCGCAAACAATAGAAAGTCGTTGTGACATAGAATGTGCATACTTTGTAGATTCCATTTATGCAATAAAACACATTTTCTAAAAACTCGTGTTTTTTACAAAATTATGTAAACCTTCTAGCAGCTGTGATTTTAAAAAACGGTGGAAGTAATCTTTTCTTATTTCCGGACGCATGCGCAAACTATAAAAAGTCGTTATGACGTAGAATGTGCATACTTTTTTTATTCCATTTATGAAAGTAAAAACATTTTATAAAAATTCGTGTTTTTTAAGAAATCATGTAAACCTTCTAGAAGCTGTGATTTTAAAAAATGGGGGAAGTAAGCTTTTCTTATTTCCAAACGCATGCTCAAACTATAGAAAGTAGTTATGACGTAGAATGTACATACTTTGTTGATTCCATTTTTGAAATAAAACACTTTTTCTAAAAACTCGTGTTTTTTAAGAAATCATGTAAACCTTCTAGAAGCTATGATTTTAAAAAATGGGGGAAGTAAGCTTTTCTTATTTCCGGACGCATGCACAAACCATAGAAAGTTGTTATGACGTAGAATGTGCATACTTTGTAGATTCCATTTATGAAATTAAACACATTTTCTAAAAACTCGTTTTTTTAAGAAATCATGTAAACCTTCTAGAAGCTGTGATTTTAAAAAACGGGGGAAGTAAGCTTTTCTTATTTCCAAACACATGCGCAAACTATAGAAATTCATTGTGACGTAGAATGTGCATAGTTTGTAGATTCCATTTATGAAATAAAACACATTTTCTAAAAACTCATGTTTTTTAAGAAGTCATGTAAACCTTCTAGAAGCTATGATTTTAAAAAGCGGGGGAAGTAAGCTTTACTTATTTCCGGACGCATGCGCAAACTATAGAAAGTCATTGTGACGTAGAATGTGCATACTTTGTAGATTCCATTTATGAAATAAAACACATTTTCTAAAAACTCGTCTTTTTTACGAAATTATGTAAACCTTCTCGAAGCTGTGATTTTAAAAAACGGTGGAAGTAATCTTTTCTTATTTCCGGACGCATGCGCAAACTATAGAAAGTCGTTATGACGTAGAATGTGCATACTTTGTTGATTCCATTTATGAAATAAAACACATTTTCTAAAAACTCGTGTTTTTTAAGAAATCATGTAAACCTTCTAGAAGCTGTGATTTTAAAAAACGGGGGAACTAAGCTTTTCTTCTTTCCAAACGCATGCGCAAACTATAGAAGGTCGTTATGATATAGAATGTGAATACTTTGTTGATTGCATTTATGAAATAAAACACATTTTCTAAAAACTCGTGTTTTTTACGAAATCATGTAAACCTTCTTGAAGCTGTGATTTTAAAAAACGGGGGAAGTTAGCTTTTCTTATATGCAAACGCATGCGCAAACTATAGAAAGTCGATATGACGTAGAATGTGCATACTTTGTTGATTCCATTTATTTAATAAAACACATTTTCTAAAAACTCGTGTTTTTAAAGAAATCATGCAAAACTTCTAGAATCTGTGATTTTAAAAAACGGGGGAGGTAAGCTTTTCTTATTTCCAGACGCATGCGCAAACTATAGAAAGTCGTTATGACGTAGAATGTGCATACTTTGTTGATTCCATTTATGAAATAAAACACATTTTCTAAAAACTCGTGTTTTTTAAGAAGTCATGTAAACATTCTAGAAGCTGTGATTTTAAAAAATGGTGCAAGTAAGCTTTTCTTATTTCCGGACGCATGCGCAAACCATAGAAATTCGTTATGACATAGAATGTGCATACTTTGTTGATTCCATTTATGAAATAAAACACATTTTCTAAAAACTCGTGTTTTTTAAGAAATCATGTAAACCTTCTGGAAGCTGTGATTTTAAAAAACCGGGGAAGTAAGCTTTTCTTATTTCCAAACGGATGCGCAAACTATAGAAAGTCGTTATGATGTAGAATGTGCATACTTTGTTGATTCCATTTATGAAATAAAACACATTTTCTAAAAACTCGTGTTTTTTAAGAAATCATGTAAACCTTCTAGAAGCTGTGATTTTAAAATCGGGGGAAGTCAGCTTTTCTTATTTCTGGACGCATGCGCAAACTATAGAAAGTTGTTATGACGTAGAATGTGCATACTTTGTAGATTCCATTTATGAAATAAAACACATTTTCTAAAAACTCGTGTTTATTACGAAATCATGTAAACCTTCTAGAAGCTGTGATTTTGAAAAACGGTCGAAGTAAACTTTTCTTATTTCCGGACGCATGCGCAAACTATAGAAAGTCGTTATGACGTAGAATGTGCATACTTTGCAGACTCCATTTATGAAATAAAACACATTTGATAAAAACTCATGTTTTTTACGAAATCATTAAAACCTTCTAGAAGCTGTGATTTTAAAAAATGGTGGAAGTAAGCTTTTCTTATTTCCAGACGCATGCGCAAACTATAGAAAGTCGTTATGACGTAGAATGTGCATACTTTGTTGATTCCATTGATGAAATAAAACACATTTTCTAAAAACTCGTTTTTTTTAAGAAATCATGTAAACCTTCTAGAAGCTGTGATTTTAAAAAACGGGGGAAGTAAGCTTTTCTTATTTCCGGACGCATGCGCAAACTATAAAAATGCATTATGACGTAGAATGTGCATACTTTGTAGATTCTATTTATGAAATAAAACACATTTTCTAAAAACTCATGTTTTTTACGAAATCATATAAACCTTCTAGAAGCTATGATTTTAAAAAACGGTGGAAGGAAGCTTTTCTTATTTCCGGACGCATGCGCAAACTATAAAAAGTCGTTATGACATATAATGTGCATACTTTGTTGATTCCATTTATGAAATAAAACACATTTTCTAAAAACTCATGTTTTTTAAGAAATCATGTAAACCTTGTAGAAGCTGTGATTTTAAAAAACTGGGGAAGTAATCTTTTCTTATTTTTGGACACATGCGCAAACTATAGAAAGTCATTATGACGTAGAATGTGCATACTTTGTAGATTCCATTTATGAAATAAAACACATTTTCTTAAAACTCGTGTTTTTTACGAAATCTTTTAAACCTTCTAGAAGCTGTGATTTTAAAATACGGTGGAAGTAAGCTTTTCTTATTTCCGGACGCATGCGCAAACTATAGAAAGTCGTTATGACGTAGAATGTGCAGACTTTTTTGATTCCATTTATGAAATAAAACACATTTTCTAAAAACTCGTGTTTTTTAAGAAATCATGTAAACCTTCTAGAAGCTGTGATTTTAAAAAATCAGGGAAGTAAGCTTTTCTTATTTCCAAACGCATGCGCAAACTATAGAAAGTCGTTATGACATAGAATGTGCATACTTTGTAGATTCCATTTATGAAATAAAACACATTTTCTAAAAACTCGTGTTTTTTACGAAATCATGTAAACCTTCTAGAAGCTGTGATTTTAAAAAACAGTGGAAGTAAGCTTTTCTTATTTCCGGACGCATGCACAAACTATAGAAAGTCGTTATGACGTAGAATGTGCATACTTTGTTGATTCCATTTATGAAATAAAACACATTTTCTAAAAACTCATGTTTTTTAAGAAATCATGTAAACCTTCTAGAAGCTGTGATTTTAAAAAACAGGGGAAGTAAGCTTTTCTTATTTCCAAACGCATGCGCAAACTATTGAAAGTCGTTATGATGTAGAATGTGCATACTTTGTTGATTCCATTTATGAAATAGAACACATTTTCTAAAAACTCATGCTTTTTAAGAAATCATGTAAACCTTCTAGCAGCTGTGATTTTAAAAAACAGGGGAAGTAAGCTTTTCTTATTTCCGGACGCATGCGCAAACTATAGAAAGTCGTTATGAGTTAGAATGTGCATACTTTGTAGATTCCATTTATGAAATAAAACACATTTTCTAAAAACTCGTGTTTTTTACGAAATCATGTAAACCTTGTAGAAGCTGTGATTTTAAAAAACGGTGGAAGTAAGCTTTTCTTATTTCCGGACGCATGCGCAAACTATAGAAAGTCGTTATGACGTAGAATGTGCATACTTTGTTGATTCCATTTATGAAATAAAACACATTTTCTAAAAACTCGTGTTTTTTAAGAAATCATGTAAACCTTCTAGAAGCTGTGAATTAAAAAAACGGGGGAAGTAAGCTTTTCTTATTTCCGGACGCATGCGCAAACTATAGAAAGTCGTTATGATGTAGAATGTGCATACTTTGTAGATTCCATTTATGAAATAAAACACATTTTCTAAAAACTCGTGTTTTTTACGAAATCATGTAAACCTTCAAGAAGCTGTGATTTTAAAAAACGGTGGAAGTAAGCTTTTGTTATTTCCGGTCGAATGCGCAAACTATAGAAAGTCGTTATGACGTAGAATGTGCATACTTTGTTGATTCCATTTACGAAATAAAACACATTTTCTAAAAACTCGTGGTTTTTATGAAATCATGTAAACCTTCAAGAAGCTGTGATTTTAAAAAACGGTGGAAGTAAGCTTTTCTTATTTCCGGACGCATGCGCAAACTATAGGAAGTCGTTATGACGTAGAATGTGCATACTTTTTTGATTCCATTTATGAAATAAAACACATTTTCTAAAAACTCTTGTTCTTTTAGAAATCATGTAAACCTTCTAGAAGCTGTGATTTTAAAAAACGGGGGAAGTAAGCTTTTCTTATTTCCGGACGCATGCGCAAACTATAGAAAGTCGTTATGACGTAGAATGTGCATACTTTGTTGATTCCATTTATGAAATAAAACATATTCTCTAAAAACTAGTGTTTTTTAAGAAATCATGTAAACCTTCTAGAAGCTGTGATTTTAAAAAACGGGGGATGTAAGCTTTTCTTATTTCCAAACGCATGCGTAAACTATAGAAAGTCATTATGATGTAGAATGTGCATTCTTTGTTGATTCAATTTATGAAATAAAACACATTTTCTAAAAACTCGTGTTTTTTACGAAATCATGTAAACCTTCTAGAAGCTGTGATTTTAAAAAATGGTGGATGTAAGCTTTTCTTATTTTCGGACGCATGCGAAAACTATAGAAAATCGTTCTGACGTAGAATGTGCATACTTTGTAGATTCCATTTATGAAATAAAACACATTTTCTAAAAACTCGTGTTTTTTACGAAATCATGTAAACCTTCTAGAAGCTATGATTTTAAAAAACGGTGGAAGTAAACTTTTCTTATTTCCAGACGCATGCGCAAACTATAGAAAGTCGTTATGACGTAGAATGTGCATACTTTGTAGATTCCATTTATGAAATAAAACAGATTTTCTAAAAACTAGTGTTTTTTACGAAATCATGTAAACCTTCTAGAAGCTGTGATTTTAAAAAATGGTGGAAGTAAGCTTTTCTTATTTCTCGACGCATGCGCAAACTATAGAAACTCGTTATGACGTAGAATGTGCATACTTTGTTGATTCCATTTATGAAATAAAACACTTTTTTTAAAAAATCGGGTTTTTTAAGAAATCATGTAAACCTTCTAGAAGCCGTGAATTAAAAAAATGGGGGAAGTAAGCTTTTCTTATTTCCGGACGCATGCGCAAACTATAGAAAGTCGTTATGACGTAGAATGTGCATACTTTGTAGATTCCATTGATGAAATAAAACACATTTTCTAAAAACTCGTGTTTTTTACGAAATCATGTAAACCTTCTAGAAGCTGTGATTTTAAAAAACGGTGGAAGTAACCTTTTCTTATTTCCGGTCGAATCTGCAAACTATAGAAAGTCGTTATGACGTAGAATGTGCATACTTTGTTGATTCCATATATGAAATAAAACACACTTTAAAAAAACTCTTGTTTTTTAAGAAATCATGTAAACCTTCTAGAAGCTGTGATTTTAAAAAACGGTGGAAGTAAGCTTTTCTTATTTCCGGACGCATGCGCAAACTATAGAAAGTCGTTATGACGTAGAATGTGCATACTTTGTTGATTCCATTTATGAAATAAAACATATTTTCTAAAAACTAGTGTTTTTTAAGGAATCATGTAAACCTTCTAGAAGCTGTGATTTTAAAAAACGGGGGAAGTAAGCTTTTCTTATTTCCAAACGCATGCGTAAACTATAGAAAGTCATTATGATGTAGAATGTGCATACTTTGTTTATTCCATTTATGAAATAAAACACATTTTCTAAAAACTCTTGTTTTTTAAGAAATCATGTAAACCTTCTAGAAGCTGTGATTTTAAAAAACGGGGGAAGTAAGCTTTTCTTATTTCCGGACGCATGCGCAAACTATAGAAAGTCGTTATGACATAGAATGTGCATACTTTGTTGATTCCATTTATGAAATAAAACACATTTTCTAAAAACTCGTGTTTTTTACGAAATCATGTAAACCTTCTAGAAACTGTGATTTTAAAAAACGGGGGAACTAAGCTTTTCTTATTTCCAGACGCATGCGCAAACTATAGAAAGTCGCTATGACGTAGAATGTGCATACTTTTTTGATTCCATTTATGAAATTAAACACATTTTATAAAAACTCGTGTTTTTTAAGAAATCATGTAAACCTTCTAGAAGCTGTGATTTTAAAAAATGGGGAAAGTAAGCTTTTCTTATTTCCAAACGCATGCTCAAACTATAGAAAGTTGTTATGACGTAGAATGTACATACTTTGTTGATTCCATTTTTGAAATAAAACACATTTTCAAAAAACTCATGTTTTTTAAGAAATCATGTACACCTTCTAGAAGCTGTGATTTTAAAAAACGGTGGAAGGAAGCTTTTCTTATTTCCGGACGCATGCGCAAACTATAGAAAGTCGTTATGACGTAGAATGTGTATACTTTGTTGATTCCATTTATGAAATAAAACACATTTTCTAAAAACTCGTGTTTTTTAAGAAATCATGTAAACCTTCTAGACGCTGTGATTTTAAAAAACAGGGAAGTAAGCTTTTCTTATTTCCGGACACATGCGCAAACTATAGAAAGTCGTTATGACGTAGAATGTGCATACTTTGTAGATTCCATTTATGAAATAAAACACATTTTCTGAAAACTCGTGTTTTTTACGAAATCATGTAAACCTTCTAGAAGCTGTGATTTTAAAATACGGTGGAAGTAAGCTTTTCTTATTTATGGACGCATGGGAAAACTAAAGAAAGTCGTTATGACGTTGAATGTGCATACTTTGTTGATTCTATTTATAAAATAAAACACATTTTCTAAAAACTCGTGTTTTTTAAAAAATCATGTAAACCTTCTAGAAGTTGTGATTTTAAAAAACGGGGGAAGTAAGCTTTTCTTATTTCCGAACGCATGCGCAAACTATAGAAAGTCGTTATGACGTAGAATGTGCATACTTTGTTGATTCCATTTATGAAATAAAACACATTTTCTAAAAACTCGTGTTTCTTAAGAAATCATGTAAACCTTCTAGAAGCTGTGATTTTAAAAAACGGGGGAAGTAATCTTTTCTTATTTCCGGACGCATGCGCAAATTATAGAAAGTCGTTTTGACGTAGAATGTGCATACTTTGTTGATTCCATTTATGAAATAAAACACATTTTCTAAAAACTCGTGTTTTTTACGAAATCATGTAAACCTTCTAGAAACTGTGATTTTAAAAAACGGGGGAACTAAGCTTTTCTTATTTCCGGACGCATGCGCAAACTATAGAAAGTCGCTATGACGTAGAATGTGCATACTTTTTTGATTCCATTTATGAAATTAAACACATTTTATAAAAACTCGTGTTTTTTAAGAAATCATGTAAACCTTCTAGAAGCTGTGATTTTAAAAAATGGGGGAAGTAAGCTTTTCTTATTTCCAAACGCATGCTCAAACTATAGAAAGTTGTTATGACGTAGAATGTACATACTTTGTTGATTCCATTTTTGAAATAAAACACATTTTCTAAAAACTCGTGTTTTTTAAAAAATCATGTACACCTTCTAGAAGCTGTGATTTTAAAAAACGGTGGAAGGAAGCTTTTCTTATTTCCAGACGCATGCGCAAACTATAGAAAGTCGTTATGACGTAGAATGTGTATACTTTGTTGATTCCATTTATGAAATAAAACACATTTTCTAAAAACTCGTGTTTTTTAAGAAATCATGTAAACCTTCTAGACGCTGTGATTTTAAAAAACAGGGAAGTAAGCTTTTCTTATTTCCGGGAACATGCGCAAACTATAGAAAGTCGTTATGACGTAGAATGTGCATACTTTGTAGATTCCATTTATGAAATAAAACACATTTTCTGAAAACTCGTGTTTTTTACGAAATCATGTAAACCTTCTAGAAGCTGTGATTTTAAAATACGGTGGAAGTAAGCTTTTCTTATTTCTGGACGCATGGGAAAACTAAAGAAAGTCGTTATGACGTTGAATGTGCATACTTTGTTGATTCTATTTATGAAATAAAACACATTTTCTAAAAACTCGTGTTTTTTAAAAAATCATGTAAACCTTATAGAAGTTGTGATTTTAAAAAACGGGGGAAGTAAGCTTTTCTTATTTCCGAACGCATGCGCAAACTATAGAAAGTCGTTATGACGTAGAATGTGCATACTTTGTTGATTCCATTTATGAAATAAAACACATTTTCTAAAAACTCGTGTTTCTTAAGAACTCATGTAAACCTTCTAGAAGCTGTGATTTTAAAAAACGGGGGAAGTAATCTTTTCTTATTTCTGGACGCATGCGCAAACTATAGAAAGTCATTGTGACCAAGAATGTGCATACTTTGTAGATTCCATTTATGAAATAAAACACATTTTCTAAAAACTCATGTTTTTTACGAAATTATGTAAACCTTCTGGAAGCTGTGATTTTAAAAAACGGTGGAAGTAATCTTTTTTTATTTCCGGACGCATGTGCAAACTATAGAAAGTCGTTATGACGTAAAATTTGCATACTTTGTTGATTCCATTTATGAAATAAAACACATTTTCTAAAAACTTGTGTTTTTTAAGAAATCATGTAAACCTTCTAGAAGCTGTGATTTTAAAAAACGGTGGAAGTAAGCTTTTCTTATTTCCGGACGCATGCGCAAACTATAGAAAGTCGTTATGACGTAGAATGTGCATACTTTTTTGATTCCATTTATGAAATAAAAAACATTTTATAAAAACTCGTGTTTTTTAAGAAATCATGTAAACCTTCTAGAAGCTGTGATTTTAAAAAATGGGGGAAGTAAGCTTTTCTTATTTCCAAACACATGCGCAAACTATAGAAAGTCGTTATGACGTAGAATGTGCATACTTTGTAGATTCCATTTCTGAAATAAAACACATTTTCTAAAAACTCGTGTTTTTTACGAAATCATGTAAACATTCTAGAAGCTGTGATTTTAAAAAACGGTGGAAGTAAACTTTTCTTATTTCCGGACGCATGCGCAAACTATAGAAATTCGTTGTGACGTAGAATGTGCATACTTTGTTGATTCCATTTATGAAATAAAACACATTTTCTAAAAACTAGTGTTTTTTAAGAAATCATGTAAACGTTCTAGAAGCTGTGATTTTAAAAAACGGGGGAAGTAAGCTTTTCTTATTTCCGGATGCATGCGCAAACAATACAAAGTTGTTGTGACGTAGAATGTCCATACTTTGTAGATTCCATTTATGCAATAAAACACATTTTCTAAAAACTCGTGTTTTTTACGAAATTATGTAAACCTTCTAGAAGCTGTGATTTTAAAAAACGGTGGAAGTAATCTTTTCTTATTTCCGGACGCATGCGCAAACTATAGAAAGTCGTTATCACGTAGAATGTTTATACTTTGTTGATTCCATTTATGAAATAAAACACATTTTATAAAAACTCGTGTTTTTTAAGAAATGATGTAAACCTTCTAGAAGCTGTGATTTTAAAAAACGGTGGAAGTAAGCTTTTCTTATTTCCGGACGCATGCGCAAACTATAGAAAGTCGTTATGACGTAGAATTTGCATACTTTTTTGATTCCATTTATGAAATAAAAAACATTTTATAAAAACTCGTGTTTTTTAAGAAATCATGTCAACCTTCTAGAAGCTGTGATTTTAAAAAACGGGGGAAGTAAGCTTTTCTTATTTCCAAACACATGCGCAAACTATAGAAAGTCGTTATGACGTAGAATGTGCATACTTTGTAGATTCCATTTCTGAAATAAAACACATTTTCTAAAAACTCGTGTTTTTTAAGAAATGATGTAAACCTTCTAGAAGCTGTGATTTTAAAAAACGGTGGAAGTAAGCTTTTCTTATTTCCGGACGCATGCGCAAACTATAGAAAGTCGTTGTGACGTAGAATGTGCATACTTTGTCGATTCCATTTATGAAATAAAACACATTTTCTAAAAACTAGTGTTTTTTAAGAAATCATGTAAACCTTCTAGAAGCTGTGATTTTAAAAAACGGGGGAAGTAAGCTTTTCTTATTTCCGGATGCATGCGCAAACAATAGAAAGTTGTTGTGACGTAGAATGTCCATACTTTGTAGATTCCATTTATGCAATAAAACACATTTTCTAAAAACTCGTGTTTTTTACGAAATTATGTAAACCTTCTAGAAGCTGTGATTTTAAAAAACGGTGGAAGTAATCTTTTCTTATTTCCGGACGCATGCGCAAACTATAGAAAGTCGTTCTCACGTAGAATGTTTATACTTTGTTGATTCCATTTATGAAATAAAACACATTTTATAAAAACTCGTGTTTTTTAAGAAATGATGTAAACCTTCTAGAAGCTGTGATTTTAAAAAACGGTGGAAGTAAGCTTTTCTTATTTCCGGACGCATGCGCAAACTATAGAAAGTCGTTATGACGTAGAATGTGCATACTTTTATGATTCCATTGATGAAATTAAACACATTTTCTAAAAACTCGAGTTTTTTAAGAAATCATGTAAACCTTCTAGAAGCTGTGATTTTAAAAAATGGGGGAAGTAAGCTTTTCTTATTTCCAAACGCATGCTGAAACTATAGAAGTTCGTTATGATGTAGAATGTGAATACTTTGTTGATTCCATTTATAAAATAAAACACATTTTCTAAAAACTCGTGTTTTTTACGAAATCATGTAAACCTTCTAGAAGCTGTTATTTTAAAAAACGGGGGAAGTAAGCTTTTCTTATTTCCAATCGCATGCACAAACTATAGAAAGTCGTTATGACGTAGAATGTGCATACTTTGTTGATTCCATTTATTTAACAAAACACATTTTCTAAAAACTCGTGTTTTTTAAGAAATCATGCAAAACTTCTAGAATCTGTGATTTTAAAAAACGGGGGATGTAAGCTTTTCTTATTTCCGGACGCATGCGCAAACCATAGAAAGTCGTTATGACATAGAATGTGCATACTTTGTTGATTCCATTTATGAAATAAAACACATTTTCTAAAAACTCGTGTTGTTTAAGAAATCATGTAAACCTTCTAGAAGCTGTGATTTTAAAAAACGGGGGATGTAAGCTTTTCTTATTTCGAAATGCATGCGCAAACTATAGAAAGTCGTTATGACGTAGAATGTGCATACTTTGTTGATTCCATTTATTTAATAAAACTCATTTTCTAAAAACTCGTGTTTTTTAAGAAATCATGCAAAACTTCTAGAATCTGTGATTTTAAAAAACTGGGGAGGTAAGCTTTTCTTATTTCTGGACGCATGCGTAAACTATAGAAATTCGTTATGACGTAGAATGTGCATACTTTGTTGATTCCATTTATGAAATAAAACACATTTTCTAAAAACTCGTGTTTTTTAATAAGTCATGTAAACCTTCTAGAAGCTGTGATTTTAAAAATCGGTGGAAGTAAGCTTTTCTTATTTCCGGACGCATGCGCAAACTATAGAATGTCGGTATGACGTAGAATGTGCATACTTTGATTATTCCATTTATGAAATAAAACACATTTTCTAAAAACTCGTGTTTTTTAAGAAATCATGTAAACCTTCTAGAAGCTGTGATTTTAAAAAACGGGGGAAGTAAGCTTTTCTTATTTCCGGACGCATGCGCAAACTATAGAAGGTCGTTATGACGTAGAATGTGCATACTTTGTAGATTCCATTTATGAAATAAAACACATTTTCTAAAAACTAGAGTTTTTTACGAAATCATGTACACCTTCTAGAAGCTGTGATTTTAAAAAACGGTGGAGGGAAGCTTTTCTTATTTCCGGACGCATGCGCAAACTATAGAAAGTCGTTATGACGTAGAATGTGCATACTTTGTTGATTCCATTTATGAAATAAAACACATTTTCTAAAAACTCGTGTTTTTTAAGAAATCATGTAAACCTTCTAGAAGCTGTGATTTTAAAAAACGGGGGAAGTAAGCTTTTCTTATTTCCGGACACATCCGCAAACTATAGAAAGTCGTTATGACGTAGAATGTGCATACTTTGTAGATTCCATTTATGAAATAAAACACATTTTCTGAAAACTCGTGTTTTTTACGAAATCATGTAAACCTTCTAGAAGCTGTGATTTTAAAATACGGTGGAAGTAAGCTTTTCTTATTTCTGGACGAATGCGCAAACTATAGAAAGTCGTTATGACGTAGAATGTGCATACTTTGTTGATTCCATTTATGAAATAAAACACATTTTCTAAAAACTCGTGTTTTTTAAGAAATCCTGTAAACCTTCTAGAAGCTGTGATTTTAAAAAATGGGGGAAGTAAGCTTTTCTTATTTCCAAACGCATGCGGAAACTATAGAAAGTCGTTATGACGTAGAATGTGCATACTTTGTTGATTCCATTTATGAAATAAAACACATTTTCTAATAACTCGTGTTTCTTAAGAACTCATGTAAACCTTCTAGAAGCTGTGATTTTAAAAAACGGGGGAAGTAAGATTTTCTTATTTCCGGACGCATGCGCAAACTATAGAAAGTCATTGTGATGTAGAATGTGCATACTTTGTAGATTCCATTTATGAAATAAAACACATTTTCTAAAAACTCGTGTTTTTTACGAAATTATGTAAACCTTCTGGAAGCTGTGATTTTAAAAAACTGTGGAAGTAAGCTTTTCTTATTTCCGGATGCATGCGCAAACTATAGAAAGTCGTTATGACGTAGAATGTGCATACTTTTTTGATTCCATTTATGAAATTAAACACATTTTCTAAAAACTCGTGTTTTTTAAGAAATCATGTAAACCTTCTAGAAGCTGTGATTTTAAAAAATGGGGGAAGTAAGCTTTTCTTATTTCCAAACGCATGCTCAAACTATAGAAAGTCGTTATGACGTAGAATGTACATACTTTGTTGATGCCATTTTTGAAATAAAACACATTTTCTGAAAACTCGTGTTTTTTAATAAATCATGTAAACCTTCTAGAAGCTGTGATTTTAAAAAACGGGGGAAGCAAGCTTTTCTTATTTGCGGACGCATGCGCAAACTATAGAAAGTCGTTATCACGTACAATGTGCATACTTTGTAGATTCCATTTATGAAATAAAACACATTTTCTAAAAACTCATGTTTTTTACGAAATCATATAAACCTTATAGAAGCTGTGATTTTAAAAAACGGTGGAAGTAAGCTTTTCTTATTTCCGGATGCATGCGCAAACTACAGAAAGTCGTTATGATGTAGAATGTGCATACTTTGTAGATTCCATTTATGAAATAAAACACATTTTCTAAAAACTCGTGTTTTTTACGAAATCATGTAAACCTTCTAGAAGCTGTGAATTTAAAAAACGGTGGAAGTAAGCTTTTCTTATTTCCGGACGCATGCGCAAACTATAGAAAGTCGTTATGACGTAGAATCTGCATACTTTGTTGATTCTATTTATGAAATAAAACACATTTTCTAAAAACTCGTGTTTTTTACGAAATCATGTAAACCTTCTAGAAGCTGTGATTTTAAAAAACGGTGGAAGTAAGCTTTTCTTATTTTCGGACGCATGCGCAAACTATAGAAAGTCGTTATGATGTAGAATCTGCATAGTTTGTTGATTCCATTTATGAAATAAAACACATTTTCTAAAAACTCGTGTTTTTTAAGAAATCATGTAAACCTTCTTGAAGCTATGATTTTACAAAACGGGGGAAGTAAGCTTTTCTTATTTCCGGACGCATGCGCAAACTATAGAAAGTCATTATGACGTAGAATGTGCATACTTTGTTGATTCCATTTATGAAATAAAACACATTTTCTAAAAACTCGTGTTTTTTACGAAATCATGTAAACCTTCTAGAAGCAGTGATTTTAAAAAACGGTGGAAGTAAGCTTTTCTTATTTCCGGACGCATGCGCAAACTATAGAAAGTCGTTATGATGTAGAATGTGCATAATTTTTTTATTCCATTTATGAAATTAAACACATTTTCTAAAAACTCGTGTTTTTTAAGAAATCATGTAAACCTTCTAGAAGCTGTGATTTTAAAAAATGGGGGAAGTAAGCTTTTCTTATTTCCAAACGCATGCTCAAACTATAGAAAGTCGTTATGATGTAGAATGTACATACTTTGTTGATTCCATTTTTGAAATAAAACACATTTTCTAAAAACTCGTGTTTTTTAAGAAATCATGTAAACCTTCTAGAATCTGTGATTTTAAAAAACGGGGGAAGTAAGCTTTTCTTACTTCCGGACGCATGCGCAAACTATAGAAAGTCGTTATGACGTAGAATGTGCATACTTTGTAGATTCCATTTATGAAATTAAACACATTTTCTAAAAACTCGTTTTTTTTAAGAAATTATGTAAACCTTCTAGAAGCTGTGATTTTAAAAAATGGGGGAAGTAAGCTTTTCTTATTTCCAAACGCATGCGCAAACTATAGAAAGTCGTTATGACGTAGAATGTGCATACTTTAGTGATTCCATTTATGAAATAAAACACATTTTCTAAAAACTCGTGTTTCTTAAGAACTCATGTAAACCTTCTAGAAGCTGTGATTTTAAAAAACGGGGGAAGTAAGCTTTACTTATTTCCGGACGCATTCGCAAACTATAGAAAGTCATTGTGACATAGAATGTGCATACTTTGTAGATTCCATTTATGAAATAAAACACATTTTCTAAAAACTCGTGTTTTTTACGAAATCATGTAAACCTTCTAGAAGCTGTGATTTTAAAAAACGGTCGAAGTAAGCTTTTCTTATCTCCGGACGCATGCGCAAACTATAGAAAGTCGTTATGACGTAGAATGTGCATACTTTGTTGATTCCATTTATGAAATAAAACACATTTTCTAAAAACTCGTGTTTTCTAAGAAATCATGTAAACCTTCTAGAAGCTGTGATTTTAAAAAACGGTGGAAGTAAGCTTTCCTATTTCCGGATGCATGCGCAAACTATAGAAAGTTGTTATGACGTAGAATTTGCATACTTTTTTGATTCCATTTATGAAATAAAACACATTTTATAAAAACTCGTGTTTTTTAAGAAATCATGTAAACCTTCTAGAAGCTGTGATTTTAAAAAACGGGGGAAGTAAGCTTTTCTTATTTCCAAACACATGCTCAAAGTATAGAAAGTCGTTATGACGTAGAATGTGCATACTTTGTAGATTCCATTTCTGAAATAAAACACATTTTCTAAAAACTCGTGTTTTTTACGAAATCATGTAAACCTTCTAGAAGCAGTGATTTTAAAAAACGGTGGAAATAAACTTTTCTTATTTCCGGACGCATGCGCAAACTATAGAAAGTCGTTGTGACGTAGAATGTGCATACTTTGTTGATTCCATTTATGAAATAAAACACATTTTCTAAAAACTCGTGTTTTTTAAGAAATCATGTAAACCTTCTAGAAGCTGTGATTTTAAAAAACGGGGGAAGTAAGCTTTTCTTATTTCCGGATGCATGCGCAAACTATAGAAAGTCGTTGTGACGTAGAATGTGCATACTTTGTAGATTCCATTTATGCAATAAAACACATTTTCTAAAAACTCGTGTTTTTTACGAAATTATGTAAACCTTCTAGAAGCTGTGATTTTAAAAAACGGTGGAAGTAATCTTTTCTTATTTCCGGACGCATGCGCAAACTATAGAAAGTCGTTATGACGTAGAATGTTTATACTTTTTTGATTCCATTTATGAAATAAAACACATTTTCTAAAAACTCGTGTTTTTTAAGAAATCATGTAAACCTTCTAGAAGCTGTGATTTTAAAAAACGGGGGAAGTAATCTTTTCTTATTTCCGGACGCATGCGCAAACTATAGAAAGTTGTTATGATGTAGAATGTCCATACTTTTTTGATTCCATTTATGAAATTAAACAGATTTTCTAAAAACTCGTGTTTTTTAAGAAATCATGTAAACCTTCTAGAAGCTGTGATTTTAAAAAACGGGGGAAGTAAGCTTTTCTTCTTTCTGGACACATGCGCAAACTATAGAAAGTCGTTATCACGTAGAATGTTTATACTTTGTTGATTCCATTTATGAAATAAAACACATTTTCTAAAAACTCGTGTTTTTTAAGAAATCATGTAAACCTTCTAGAAGCTGTGATTTTAAAAAACGGTGGAAGTAAGCTTTTCTTATTTCCGGACGCATGCGCAAACTATAGAAAGTCGTTATGACGTAGAATGTGCATACTTTTTTTATTCCATTTATGAAATTAAACACATTTTATAAAAACTGTTGTTCTTTAAGAAATCATGTAAACCTTCTAGAAGCTGTGATTTTAAAAAATGGGGGAAGTAAGCTTTTCTTATTTCCAAACACATGCTCAAACTATAGAAAGTCGTTATGATGTAGAATGTGCATACTTTGTAGATTCCATTTCTGAAATAAAACACAGTTTCTAAAAACTCATGTTTTTGATGAAATCATGTAAACATTCTAGAAGCTGTGATTTTAAAAAACGATGGAAGTAAACTTTTCTTATTTCCGGACGCATGCGCAAACTATAGAAAGTCGTTGTGACGTAGAATGTGCATACTTTGTTGATTGCATTTATGAAATAAAACACATTTTCTAAAAACTCGTGTTTTTTAAGAAATCATGTAAACCTTCTAGAAGCTGTGATTTTAAAAAACGGGGGAAGTAAGCTTTTCTTATTTCCGGACGCATGCGCAAACTATAGAAAGTCGTTATGATGTAGAATGTTTATACTTTGTTGATTCCATTTATGAAATAAAACACATTTTCTAAAAACTCGTGTTTTTTAAGAAATCATGTAAACCTTCTAGAAGCTGTGATTTTGAAAAATGGTGGAAGTAAGCTTTTCTTATTTCTGGACGCATGCGCAAACTATAGAAAGTTGTTGTGACGTAGAATGTGCATACTTTGTTGATTCCATTTATGAAATAAAACATATTTTCTCGGAAAAGTAACTATCTCTTTCTCTGAAAAGTGGTGCACTAGTGAGGAGGAGGAGGATCATCTGCTAGGAGACTATCTCAGTGTTATTTGGTTGTATTTTGGTTGAGCCATTGCTCTCTCTATCTCTGAGGAAGTTGTGGGGTTTTTCACCTTAGGGTTTTCCCCACGGAAACTCTGTGTCTCTTGTCTCTATGCTTTTGATTCTTGTGATGCTTGTGATGCTTGTCATATTATGATTGTCATGCATTGATATACTGTAGATGTTATTCTCTCAGCAAAGATCCTATAGTATTGTGATTTAATAGTAAAAATTTAACATGGTATTAGAGCTTAACTGAGAAGAAGACATTTTGCAGTGATGGAAGCTTGTATTCCTTGTTTATTGGGTTTCTCTCCACAGATTTTTAAAATTTAGTATAGTAGATTGGATCTACTCATCAAGGCGCATCTATCTGTCCAATCAGAATTCAGTTCCGAGCATTTTTAGTTTTGGCCCTAAAAATTAGGGTTTCCACAAAAATAGGAATTTCTGTAAACTGAAGGCACAGCTGGAAGCTCCTTGCAAAAATCGAAGGTTTGAGCTTTGGATCGAGATTTTTGGCTGGGTATATCTCCGGGAAACTCAAACCCTAATTCAGGGCTCTCCCCAGTGAACCCGGGAGGACAAAAAGGCAATTTTGAAGGGCAAGACCTTGCTGATCTCAAATTCTGAATGTACTAGGCTGATCAGCTCTCCAAGGCGCATCTTTCTATCCTTTCAGAATTTTGAAATTCAAATTTTGAATTTTTAGGGTTTCTCTGACAAACCCTAATCGAGGACCAGATCCATTTTTCAGCACTTCAAGTGGATTGGGTTAATCCTGGAAGAAAATGAGTTGGACTCATATGTGAAAGAAGACATCCCTATCCCAGAGGATGAAGAGTCCAAGGCATTGCACAAGAAGAACTTGGTCAAGGCAAAGAGAATCATTGCTGATTCTATCAAAGACCATCTCATACCCCATGTGTCTTCTCTCAAGACACCCAAGGAGATGTTTGAATCCTTGACCAAGCTATTTGAAGGAAAGAACATAAATCGGAAGATGACCCTGCGGAACCAATTGAAAGCAGTAAAGTTTCAGAATGGAGAAACCATTCAATCTTATTTTTCAAGGGTCTCCCAGATCAAGGAACAACTAGAAGCAGTGGATGAAATGGTGGAGAATGGTGAAGTGGTGATGACCACTCTAAATGGCCTACCCAGGTCATGGGATTCTTTTATTCAAGGAATTTTTGCAAGGAAGAAGTTGATATCCTTCAACAGACTGAGGGAAGAATGCTCTCAAGAAGAAGCTAGGCTTATAGCTCGTGAGGAAAAGATGGGAGGAGAAGATCAAGCACTTGCAGCCCACACCAAAAGAAGCAAAACCAAGAAGGATCACTCTCACCACAAAAGATCTCATCAAAGGAGTAAGAAGGACCTAAGATGCTTTACATGCAATGAGAAGGGTCACTATGCTTCAGATTGTCCCAAGAACAAAAGGGATAATAACAACAACTTCAGTAAGAAGAAGAAGGGAAGTAAAAGAAGATTTCATGCTCATGCTGCTGAAGATGATGAACCCCCAAAGAAGAAGGCTAGGGCAGAAAGTGATAGTGATGATGTCTCATCAAGTGAAGAAGAGTATGTTCTGATCTCTGCTCTTACAGGTACCATCTCCCATGGATGTAATGATTGGTTGATTGATAGTGGGGCTTCCAAACACATGACTGGGTTTAAAGAATCCTTTGTGAACCTATATGAACATGAGTCACCCCATAAGGTGAAACTTGGGGATGATTATCAATACCCAATCAAAGGAAGTGGTGAAGCCTCCTACAACCTAGATTCTGGAAAATTATTGAAGATGAAAGAAGTACTTTATGTACCTGGGCTCAAGAAGAACTTACTCTCCATCTCTGCATTGGATGCAAAAGGTATGAGGGTTGCATTTGTGGATGGCCAAGTCCTAATGTGGCCAAAGGGAAAGACCATAGATGATGCAGTAGTGATTGGAAAGCAAGAGGGAGGTTTGTACAATTTGAAGGGACAACCTGAACATGCCATGTTGAGATAAATACAAAGATTCATCCATAGTCATGGATCACATAGAGGTATGTATAATTTGTTTCTGCAAAAGTTAACTAATAAGTTATGCAGGTCATTGAAGAGAACAAGAACACATTGCCAGACATAACTAGCAAATATAGTGACCAAGTATGTGTTTCTTATATCATAGGATCTATCATATAAGTATGCATGGCATGATTGATGATGATTAATGATGATTGTTCATAAAGTCATAAGTTTGAATAATCATGGGCATATGCATATTATGTGTCTTACCTTAATTAATAATATGACTAACCAGAAGAGTCATAGGTTTGAGTAATTACAGGTTTAGACATGTTATGATTTGACTAACCATAAGAATCCTACATAAACCTTCAATGCTAATGCTTATTATTTCTGTTTGAAATGATCATGACTATACATGCTTGAGATTATTGTGTTTTAATAGTATACTAATGAATGTATGATTTTATATGAGATCACAAGGATAACACATTCATGATACTAATAAGCATGCATAGGGACCAAGGATGAATATGAGTTCAAGAACAGGTAATCCAGGAAGCAAAGATCAAGAGGGAGTACACTCTAGTGGTTTATGCAAGGATGCAGATATTCAGAGGGAGTTGTCCATCTCTCTACATTCCACAACAGAAAGGTGTAGAAGAAGCTACTTCAGATTAGGACTCCAGCAGCTCCTGCAAGGAAGCGAAGACTCAGAGGGAGTCCACCCAACGAACAAACAAAGATAAGTATTTTAATTATCATTTCTTACATATTTGTTTGTTTAAATAAAATTGTTCAATGAGGTATATGCTCATGGTCTTAGACTTAGGATATGTATTGTGCATATTAGAATAATTACATTAATGAACAGTATACTACTAATATGCATGGGTAAGTAGCCTATGGCACTGTACAACATTCCATTGCTACTTATCTAGAATGAAACCTCTTTGCTGACATGTTGGGAGTTGTGCACACTCTTAACAATGTTCTGGTAGAGATTGGAAGGCATCTAGAAAGTTACGGGATATGGATAAATGTTGTATTGAAGCATTGGCTAAGATAATTGCATGACTGTATGACATATCTATTTATGTGTAAGAATTTGTTCTGAAAACTATGAGATGTTTTCTAATCATGCAATTTAACTTGTTGTGTAGGAAAGATCGTATGCCATCTCCTACAAAAGAAGAACTACAACATTTGTTCAGCAACAAATTTATTTATTGAAGATATTGAAGTTCCCAGGATCTGGGATGAAGAAATGGAATTCCATGATCCATCGATCATGAAGAATGATGTTTGGGATGTAGTCCCAAGACCTGAAGGGAAGTTTGTTATGACTTCCATATGGAACTATCAGATCAAGCATGTTGTAGATGGCAACATAGAGAAATATAAAAGTGATGAAATAGAAGATACACCAGATGGATTCAAGACAGCTTTCTTGAATGGTGTAGTTGAAGAAGAAGTGTATGTGGAGCGGCCACTTGGTTCTGAGACACATGATAGGAAATCATATATGTGCAGAACTTGGTATGGTGAAGATAGATTGATTGCCGACATGCAGCAGAAGCTTACTACCGAGTTAGAGATGAAGAACTTGGGGATGATGCACTATTTGTTTTTGGAGGTGTGGCAGAGTGCAGATGGAATCTTCCTTGGACAAGGGAAGTATGTAGTAGATATCCTGAAGAGGTTCGGGATGATGGACTGCAAGGATATGGCCACACCTATGGCATCGAATCTGAAGCTTCTATGTGATGCTTCATCTGAGCCGGTTGATGTCTCTTTGTATTGTCAGATGATTGGGTCCTTGATGTACCTGACAAACACGAGACCAGACATTTGCTTTGCTGTGAACACATTGAGCTAGTTCCTGACGGATCCGAGGAGTGTTCACCTGGTTGCTGTAAAGAATGTTCTGAAGTACCTGAAGGGTACAGTGGATTATGGACTCAGGTATGAGGCAGATCAAAAGTTTAACCTACAGGGTTATGTTGATTCAGATTGGGTTGGCAATGCTGCAGATAGGAAGAGCACATCTGGGTGTTGCTTCAGTATGGGATCAGGTGTGATCTCTTGGTTTAGCAGGAAGCAATCCTGCGTAGCACTGAGTACAGCTGAGGCAGAGTATGTTGTAGCCTGTTCAGCTAGTTGTGAGGCAGTATGGCTACGGAAGCTACTGTCTGAGTTATTTGATCTCCCGTTGGAGGCTACTGGTATCTTCTGTGATAACCAGAGTTGTGTGAAGCTGTCCGAGAACCCAGTGTTTCATGACAGGTCGAAACACATAGAGATCAAATATCACTATATCAGGGATATGGTGCAGAGAGGAGCTGTGAAGCTCCTGTATGTTGCGACAGACGAGCAGATTGCAGATGTGCTGACGAAGCCACTAGCTAGGGTGAAGTTCGAGTACTTCAGAGAGAGGCTTGGCGTTCTTCAGATCAAGGACACTTCGAGGAAGAAGTGATGGACACATTTGCTGAAGCCATTCCAAGCATGTCGGAAGGAGGATCCTTCACATGGCTGTGGATGTAAGAGCTGGATGATGAGCATCAGAATGATGTTCTGGTTTCTGCTTGGATATGATCAGTTGGATCATTTTATGTATGTATGTACGCATCATGTGGATGCTGGATATGATCAGTTGGAACATTTTATGTATGTATGTACGCATCATGTGGATGCTGGATGTGATCAGTTGGATCATTTTTATGTATGTATGTACGCATCATGTGGATGCTGGATATGATCAGTTGGATCATTTTATGTATGTATGTACGCATCATGTTGGATGCTTGGACCATGTATCTGTATATGTATCAGGTGGATACATTGTGTGATCAGGTGGATCATGTATGGTGATATGTATCATGTATGTGTATTTGTATCAGGTGGATACATTAATGATCAGGAGGATCATGTATGATGATATGTATCAGGTAGATACTTGGTATGCATCAGGTAGATGCATTAATGATCAGGATGATCATAGATGACGAGCTTCAGGATGTTGCTCCAGATGACATGCAGCAGGATGTTGCAGTGATGATCAGGATGATCATAGATGACGAGCTTCAGGATGTTGCTCCAGATGACATGCAGCAGGATGTTGCAGTGATGATCAGGATGATCATAGATGACGAGCTTCAGGATGTTGCTCCAGATGACATGTAGCAGGATGTTGCAGTGATGATCAGGATGATCATAGATGACGAGCTTCAAGATGTTGCTCCAGATGACATGCAGCAGGACGTTGCAGTGATGATGATCAGGATGATCATGGATGCATCAGGATGATGTATGGTGAGTATCAGGATAATACTCTATGGCCGTGGATCAGGTTGTGCAGATGAGCATGTAATCTGGTGCCCTGGGAGATTTGCAGATGGTCTTTCGAGGTTTTGCCTAT
This sequence comes from Larix kaempferi, assembly GCA_027924585.1. NCBI lineage: Eukaryota > Viridiplantae > Streptophyta > Pinopsida > Pinales > Pinaceae > Larix > Larix kaempferi. The sequence goes on along the minus strand of BSBM01000226.1, from coordinate 8,826,225 downwards.
GGCATGTAATATCGGTGCCCTGGGACATCTGGCAAATGCTCTTTCGAGGTTTTGCTCTGGGAGGACATGTAATTCGGTGCCCTGGGAGATCTGCAGATAGTCTTTCGAGGTTTTGCCTATGGCATGTAATAGCGCCCTGGGATATCTGGCAGATGCTCTTGCGAGGTTTTGTCCTATGGCATGTAATAGCGCCCTGGGAGATCTGATAGGTTGGGCTGTGTGCCCGTAATCAGTCCTGGGATGCTCTTGCGAGGTTTTGCCATGACCACATGTAATAGCGCCCTGGGAGATTTCAAGTCGGAGTTGTGTACCCATAACATCCTGAGATGCTCTTGCGAGGTTTTGTGGTGGACCACATGTAATTTGTGCCCTGGGAGATTTCAGGTCGGAGTTGTGTACCCGTAACATCCTGAGATGCTCTTTCGAGGTTTTGTGGTGGGGTCACATATAATAGCGCCCTGGGAGATCCTATAGGTAGAGTTGTGTGCTCGTAACAGCCTGGGATGCTCTTTCGAGGTTTTGGTGATGCACGTAATAAGTCCTGAGGATTCCACAGTATGGCCAGTGATGACGAAGACCTGCAGGTGGTGGGCCTACATCCAGTATGAAAAAGGACTGGCTCTGTAGAACTTCCTATGACGAGTAGAGTCAGAGATTGGTTGAGATAGTAGCAGCAGTGACAATGATGATGACGATGCATCGATGATGATGATACAGAGAAGAAGACTTGTCTAGCAGATCTGTGTCGAGAAATACCTTCCTAGTTAAGAGGGAGTGTTGATGTATATGTAACTTCGGAATGTATTTCATCTGTATATTATATATATATTTATTGTACCCTTATAAGAGATGTGTTATTCCTCTATAAGGAAGTGTCGTCATGTGGATTGACAAGTGTCGCAAGTGTGTGTACTTGCCGATGGGTTATTAGACCACCTTATGGGGTCGGCCCTGATTAATATATAATATAATGTGGGTGTATCTAAGTAGACAAGTTGGCCCCAGTAGGTCACTGGGAAAAAAGGTGAGTATAAATAGAGATAGGAGATCTCTATTTTACTCACTCAGAAAGGTAACTATCTCTCTCTCTGAAAAGTGGCGCACTAGTGAGGAGGAGGAGGATCATCTGCTAGGAGACTATCTCAGTGTTATTTGGTTGAGCCATTGCTCTCTCTATCTCTGAGGAAGTTGTGGGGTTTTTCACCTTAGGGTTTTCCCCACGGAAACTCTGTGTCTCTTGTCTCTATGCTTTTGATTCTTGTGATGCTTGTGATGCTTGTCATGCATTGATATGCTGTAGATGTTATTCTCTCAGCAAAGATCCTATAGTATTGTGATTTAATACTAAAAATTTAACACCGGACGCATGCGCAAACTATAGAAAGTCGTTATGACATAGAATGTGCATACTTTTTTTATTCCATTTATGAAAGTAAACACATTTTATAAAAATTCGTGTTTTTTAAGAAATCATGTAAACCTTCTAGAAGCTGTGATTTTAAAAAATGGGGGAAGTAAGCTTTTCTTATTTCCAAACGCATGCTCAAACTATAGAAAGTTGTTATGACGTAGAAGGTACATACTTTCTTGATTCCATTTTTGAAATAAAACACATTTTCTAAAAACTCGTGTTTTTTAAGAAATCATGTAAACCTTCTAGAAGCTGTGATTTTAAAAAACGGGGGAAGTAAGCTTTTCTTATTTCCAGACGCATGCGCAAACTATAGAAAGTCGTTATGGCGTAGAATGTGCATACTTTGTAGATTCCATTTATGAAATAAAACACATTTTCTAAAAACTCGTGTTTTTACGAAATCGTGTACACCTTCTAGAAGCTGTGATTTTAAAAAACGGTGGAAGGAAGCTTTTGTTATTTCCGGACGCATGCGCAAACTATAGAAAGTCGTTATGATGTAGAATCTGCATACTTTGTTGATTCCATTTATGAAATAAAACACATTTTCTAAAAACTCGTGTTTTTTAAGAAATCATGTAAACCTTCTAGACGCTGTGATTTAAAAAAACAGGGAAGTAAGCTTTTCTTATTTCCGGACACATGCACAAACTATAGAAAGTCGTTATGACGTAGAATGTGCATACTTTGTAGATTCCATTTATGAAATAAAACACATTTTCTGAAAACTCATGTTTTTTACGAAATCATGTAAACCTTCTAGAAGCTGTGATTTTAAAATACGGTGGAAGTAAGCTTTTCTTATTTCTGGACGCATGGGCAAACTATAGAAAGTCGTTATGACGTAGAATGTGCATACTTTGTTGATTCCATTTATGAAATAAAACACATTTTCTAAAAACTCATGTTTTTTAAGAAATCATGTAAACCTTCTAGAAGCTGTGATTTTAAAAAACGGGGGAAGTAAGCTTTTCTTATTTCCAAACACATGCGCAAACTATAGAAAGTCGTTATGACGTAGAATGTGCATACTTTGTTGATTCCATTTATGAAATAAAACACATTTTCTAAAAACTCGTGTTTCTTAAGAACTCATGTAAACCTTCTAGAAGCTGTGATTTTAAAAAATGGGGGAAGTAAGATTTTCTTATTTCCGGACGCATGCGCAAACTATAGAAAGTCATTGTGACGTAGAATGTGCATACTTTGTAGATTCCATTTATGAAATAAAACACATTTTCTAAAAACTCGTGTTTTTTACGAAATTATGTAAACCTTCTGGAAGCTGTGATTTTAAAAAACGGTGAAAGTAATCTTTTCTTATTTCCGGACGCATGCGCAAACTATAGAAAGTCGTTATGACGTAGAATTTGCATACTTTGTTGATTCCATTTATGAAATAAAACACATTTTCTAAAAACTCGTGTTTTTTAAGAAATCATGTAAACCTTCTAGAAGCTGTGATTTTAAAAAACGGTGGAAGTAAGCTTTTCTTATTTCCGGACGCATGCGCAAACTATAGAAAGTCGTTATGACGCAGAATGTGCATACTTTTTTGATTCCATTTATGAAATAAAACACATTTTATAAAAAATCGTGTTTTTAAGAAATCATGTAAACCTTCTAGAAGCTGTGATTTTAAAAAATGGGGGAAGTAAGCTTTTCTTATTTCCAAACACATGCTCAAACTATAGAAAGTCGTTATGACGTAGAATGTGCATACTTTGTAGATTCCATTTCTGAAATAAAACACATTTTCTAAAAACTCGTGTTTTTTACGAAATCATGTAAACATTCTAGAAGCTGTGATTTTAAAAAACGGTGGAAGTAAACTTTTCTTATTTCTGGACGCATGCGCAAACTATAGAAAGTCGTTGTGACGTAGAATGTGCATACTTTGTTGATTACATTTATGAAATAAAACACATTTTCTAAAAACTCGTGTTTTTTAAGAAATCATGTAAACCTTCTAGAAGCCGTGATTTTAAAAAACGGGGGAAGTAAGCTTTTCTTATTTCCGGATGCATGTGCAAACAATAGAAAGTCGTTGTGACATAGAATGTGCATACTTTGTAGATTCCATTTATGCAATAAAACACTTTTTCTAAAAACTCGTGTTTTTTACGAAATTATGTAAACCTTCTAGAAGCTGTGATTTTAAAAAACGGTGGAAGTAATCTTTTCTTATTTCCGGACGCATGCGCAAACTATAGAAAGTCGTTATGACGTAGAATGTTTATACTTTGTTAATTCCATTTATGAAATAAAACACATTTTCTAAAAACTAGTGTTTTTTAAGAAATCATGTAAACCTTCTAGAAGCTGTGATTTTAAAAAACGGGGGAAGTAAGCTTTTCTTATTTCCGGATGCATGCGCAAACAATAGAAAGTTGTTGTGACGTAGAATGTCCATACTTTGTAGATTCCATTTATGCAATAAAACACATTTTCTAAAAACTCGTGTTTTTTACGAAATTATGTAAACCTTCTAGAAGCTGTGATTTTAAAAAACGGTGGAAGTAATCTTTTCTTATTTCCGGACGCATGCACAAACTATAGAAAGTCGTTATCACGTAGAATGCTTATACTTTGTTGATTCCATTTATGAAATAAAACACATTTTATAAAAACTCGTGTTTTTTAAGAAATGATGTAAACCTTCTAGAAGCTGTGATTTTAAAAAACGGTGGAAGTAAGCTTTTCTTATTTCCGGACGCATGCGCAAACTATAGAAAGTCGTTATGACGTAGAATGTGCATACTTTTTTGATTCCATTTATGAAATAAAAAACATTTTATAAAAACTCGTGTTTTTTAAGAAATCATGTCAACCTTCTAGAAGCTGTGATTTTAAAAAACGGGGGAAGTAAGCTTTTCTTATTTCCAAACACATGCGCAAACTATAGAAAGTCGTTATGACGTAGAATGTGCATACTTTGTAGATTCCATTTCTGAAATAAAACACATTTTCTAAAAACTCGTGTTTTTTAAGAAATGATGTAAACCTTCTAGAAGCTGTGATTTTAAAAAACGGTGGAAGTAAGCTTTTCTTATTTCCGGACGCATGCGCAAACTATAGAAAGTCGTTGTGACGTAGAATGTGCATACTTTGTCGATTCCATTTATGAAATAAAACACATTTTCTAAAAACTAGTGTTTTTTAAGAAATCATGTAAACCTTCTAGAAGCTATGATTTTAAAAAACGGGGGAAGTAAGCTTTTCTTATTTCCGGATGCATGCGCAAACAATAGAAAGTTGTTGTGACATAGAATGTCCATACTTTGTAGATTCCATTTATGCAATAAAACACATTTTCTAAAAACTCGTGTTTTTTACGAAATTATGTAAACCTTCTAGAAGCTGTGATTTTAAAAAACGGTGGAAGTAATCTTTTCTTATTTCCGGACGCATGCGCAAACTATAGAAAGTCGTTATCACGTAGAATGTTTATACTTTGTAGATTCCATTTATGAAATAAAACACATTTTATAAAAACTCGTGTTTTTTAAGAAATGATGTAAACCTTCTAGAAGCTGTGATTTTAAAAAACGGTGGAAGTAAGCTTTTCTTATTTCCGGACGCATGCGCAAACTATAGAAAGTCGTTATGACGTAGAATGTGCATACTTTTTTGATTCCATTGATGAAATTAAACACATTTTCTAAAAACTCGAGTTTTTTAAGAAATCATGTAAACCTTCTAGAAGCTGAGATTTTGAAAAATGGGGGAAGTAAGCTTTTCTTATTTCCAAACGCATGCTGAAACTATAGAAGGTCGTTATGATGTAGAATGTGAATACTTTGTTGATTCCATTTATAAAATAAAACACATTTTCTAAAAACTCGTGTTTTTTACGAAATCATGTAAACCTTCTAGAAGCTGTTATTTTAAAAAACGGGGGAAGTAAGCTTTTCTTATTTCCAATCACATGCACAAACTATAGAAAGTCGTTATGATGTAGAATGTGCATACTTTGTTGATTCCATTTATTTAATAAAACACATTTTCTAAAAACTCGTGTTTTTTAAGAAATCATGCAAAACTTCTAGAATCTGTGATTTTAAAAAACGGGGGAGGTAAGCTTTTCTTATTTCCGGACGCATGCGCAAACCATAGAAAGTCGTTATGACATAGAATGTGCATACTTTGTTGATTCCATTTATGAAATAAAACACATTTTCTAAAAACTCGTGTTGTTTAAGAAATCATGTAAACCTTCTAGAAGCTGTGATTTTAAAAAACGGGGGATGTAAGCTTTTCTTATTTCGAAATGCATGCGCAAACTATAGAAAGTCGTTATGACATAGAATGTGCATACTTTGTTGATTCCATTTATTTAATAAAACACATTTTCTAAAAACTCGTGTTTTTTAAGAAATCATGCAAAACTTCTAGAATCTGTGATTTTAAAAAACTGGGGAGGTAAGCTTTTCTTATTTCTGGACGCATGCGCAAACTATAGAAATTCGTTATGACATAGAATGTGCATACTTTGTTGATTCCATTTATGAAATAAAACACATTTTCTAAAAACTCGTGTTGTTTAAGAAATCATGTAAACCTTCTAGAAGCTGTGATTTTAAAAAACGGGGGAGGTAAGCTTTTCTTATTTCGAAATGCATGCGCAAACTATAGAAAGTCGTTATGACATAGAATGTGCATACTTTGTTGATTCCATTTATTTAATAAAACACATTTTCTAAAAACTCGTGTTTTACGAAATCATGTAAACATTCTAGAAGCTGTGATTTTAAAAAACGGTGGAAGTAAACTTTTCTTATTTCTGGACGCATGTGCAACCTATAGAAAGTCGTTGTGACGTAGAATGTGCATACTTTGTTGATTCCATTTATGAAATAAAACACATTTTCTAAAAACTCGTGTTTTTTAAGAAATCATGTAAACCTTCTAGAAGCTGTGATTTTAAAAAACGGGGGAAGTAAGCTTTTCTTATTTCCGGATGCATGTGCAAACAATAGAAAGTCGTTGTGACATAGAATGTGCATACTTTGTAGATTCCATTTATGCAATAAAACACTTTTTCTAAAAACTCGTGTTTTTTACGAAATTATGTAAACCTTCTAGAAGCTGTGATTTTAAAAAACGGTGGAAGTAATCTTTTCTTATTTCCGGACGCATGCGCAAACTATAGAAAGTCGTTATGACGTAGAATGTTTATACTTTGTTAATTCCATTTATGAAATAAAACACATTTTCTAAAAACTAGTGTTTTTTAAGAAATCATGTAAACCTTCTAGAAGCTGTGATTTTAAAAAACGGTGGAAGTAAGCTTTTCTTATTTCCGGACGCATGCGCAAACTATAGAAAGACGTTATGATGTAGAATGTGCATACTTTTTTGATTCCATTTATGAAATTAAACACATTTTCTAAAAACTCGTGTTTTTTAAGAAATCATGTAAACCTTCTAGAAGCTGTGATTTTAAAAAATGGGGGAAGTAAGCTTTTCTTATTTCCAAACGCATGCTCAAACTATAGAAAGTCGTTATGACGTAGAATGTACATACTTTGTTGATGCCATTTTTGAAATAAAACACATTTTCTGAAAACTCGTTTTTTTTAATAAATCATGTAAACCTTCTAGAAGCTGTGATTTTAAAAAACGGGGGAAGTAAGCTTTTCTTATTTCCGGACGCATGCGCAAACTATAGAAAGTCGTTATCACGTAGAATGTGCATACTTTGTAGATTCCATTTATGAAATAAAACACATTTTCTAAAAACTCATGTTTTTTACGAAATCATGTAAACCTTATAGAAGCTGTGATTTTAAAAAACGGTGGAAGTAAGCTTTTCTTATTTCCGGATGCATGCGCAAACTACAGAAAGTCGTTATGATGTAGAATGTGCATACTTTGTAGATTCCATTTATGAAATAAAACACATTTTCTAAAAACTCGTGTTTTTTACGAAATCATGTAAACCTTCTAGAAGCTGTGATTTTAAAAAACGGTGGAAGTAAGCTTTTCTTATTTCCGGACGCATGCGCAAACTATAGAAAGTCGTTATGACGTAGAATGTGCATACTTTGTTGATTCTATTTATGAAATAAAACACATTTTCTAAAAACTCGTGTTTTTTACGAAATCATGTAAACCTTCTAGAAGCTGTGATTTTAAAAAACGGTGGAAGTAAGCTTTTCTTATTTTCGGACGCATGCGCAAACTATAGAAAGTCGTTATGATGTAGAATCTGCATAGTTTGTTGATTCCATTTATGAAATAAAACACATTTTCTAAAAACTCGTGTTTTTTAAGAAATCATGTAAACCTTCTTGAAGCTATGATTTTACAAAACGGGGGAAGTAAGCTTTTCTTATTTCCGGACGCATGCGCAAACTATAGAAAGTCATTATGACGTAGAATGTGCATACTTTGTTGATTCCATTTATGAAATAAAACACATTTTCTAAAAACTCGTGTTTTTTACGAAATCATGTAAACCTTCTAGAAGCAGTGATTTTAAAAAACGGTGGAAGTAAGCTTTTCTTATTTCCGGACGCATGCGCAAACTATAGAAAGTCGTTATGATGTAGAATGTGCATACTTTTTTTATTCCATTTATGAAATTAAACACATTTTCTAAAAACTCGTGTTTTTTAAGAAATCATGTAAACCTTCTAGAAGCTGTGATTTTAAAAAATGGGGGAAGTAAGCTTTTCTTATTTCCAAACGCATGCTCAAACTATAGAAAGTCGTTATGACGTAGAATGTACATACTTTGTTGATTCCATTTTTGAAATAAAACACATTTTCTAAAAACTCGTGTTTTTTAAGAAATCATGTAAACCTTCTAGAATCTGTGATTTTAAAAAACGGGGGAAGTAAGCTTTTCTTACTTCCGGACGCATGCGCAAACTATAGAAAGTCGTTATGACGTAGAATGTGCATACTTTGTAGATTCCATTTATGAAATTAAACACATTTTCTAAAAACTCGTTTTTTTTAAGAAATCATGTAAACCTTCTAGAAGCTGTGATTTTAAAAAATGGGGGAAGTAAGCTTTTCTTATTTCCAAACGCATGCGCAAACTATAGAAAGTCGTTATGACGTAGAATGTGCATACTTTAGTGATTCCATTTATGAAATAAAACACATTTTCTAAAAACTCGTGTTTCTTAAGAACTCATGTAAACCTTCTAGAAGCTGTGATTTTAAAAAACGGCGGAAGTAAGCTTTACTTATTTCCGGACGCATTCGCAAACTATAGAAAGTCATTGTGACATAGAATGTGCATACTTTGTAGATTCCATTTATGAAATAAAACACATTTTCTAAAAACTCGTGTTTTTTACGAAATTATGTAAACCTTCTGGAAGCTGTGATTTTAAAAAACGGTGGAAGTAATCTTTTCTTATTTCCGGACGCATGCGCAAACTATAGAAAGTTGTTATGACGTAGAATGTGCATACTTTGTTGATTCCATTTATGAAATAAAACACATTTTCTAAAAACTCGTGTTTTCTAAGAAATCATGTAAACCTTCTAGAAGCTGTGATTTTAAAAAACGGTGGAAGTAAGCTTTCCTAATTTCCGGATGCATGCGCAAACTATAGAAAGTCGTTATGACGTAGAATGTGAATACTTTTTTGATTCCATTTATGAAATAAAACACATTTTATAAAAACTCATGTTTTTTAAGAAATCATGTAAACCTTCTAGAAGCTGTGATTTTAAAAAACGGGGGAAGTAAGCTTTTCTTATTTCCAAACACATGCTCAAACTATAGAAATTCGTTATGACGTAGAATGTGCATACTTTGTAGATTCCATTTCTGAAATAAAACACATTTTCTAAAAACTCGTGTATTTTACGAAATCATGTAAACCTTCTACACGCTGTGATTTTAAAAAACGGTGGAAGTAAACTTTTGTTATTTCCGGACGCATGCGCAAACTATTGAAAGTCATTGTGACGTAGAATGTGCATACTTTGTTGATTCCATTTATGAAATAAAACACATTTTCTAAAAACTCGTGTTTTTTAAGAAATCATGTAAACCTTCTAGAAGCTGTGATTTTAAAAAACGGGGGAAGTAAGCTTTTCTTATTTCCGGATGCATGCGCAAACTATAGAAAGTCGCTGTGACGTAGAATGTGCATACTTTGTAGATTCGATTTATGAAATAAAACACATTTTCTAAAAACTCATGTTTTTTACGAAATCATGTAAACCTTGTAGAAGCTGTGATTTTAAAAAACAGTGGAAGTAAGCTTTTCTTATTTCCGGATGCATGCGCAAACTATAGAAAGCCGTTATGACGTAGAATGTGCATACTTTGTAGATTCCATTTAGGAAATAAAACACATTTTCTAAAAACTCGTGTTTTTTACGAAATCATGTAAACCTTCTAGAAGCTGTGATTTTAAAAAACGGTGGAAGTAAGCTTTTCTTATCTCCGGACACATGCGCAAACTATAGAAAGTCGTTATGACGTAGAATGTTTATACTTTGTTGATTCCATTTATGAAATAAAACACATTTTCTAAAAACTCGTGTTTTTTAAGAAATCATGTAAACCTTCTAGAAGCTGTGATTTTAAAAAACGGTGGAAGTAAGCTTTTCTTATTTCCGGACGCATGCGCAAACTATAGAAAGTCGTTATGACGTAGAATGTGCATACTTTTTTGATTCCATTTATGAAATTAAACACATTTTATAAAAACTCTTGTTTTTTAAGAAATCATGTTAACCTTCTAGAAGCTGTGATTTTAAAAAATGGGGGAAGTAAGCTTTTCTTATTTCCAAACACATGCTCAAACTATAGAAAGTCGTTATGATGTAGAATGTGCATACTTTGTAGATTCCATTTCTGAAATAAAACACAGTTTCTAAAAACTCGTGTTTTTGATGAAATCATGTAAACATTCTAGAAGCTGTGATTTTAAAAAACGATGGAAGTAAACTTTTCTTATTTCCGGACGCATGCGCAAACTATAGAAAGTCGTTGTGACGTAGAATGTGCATACTTTGTTGATTGCATTTATGAAATAAAACACATTTTCTAAAAACTCGTGTTTTTTAAGAAATCATGTAAACCTTCTAGAAGCTGTGATTTTAAAAAACGGGGGAAGTAAGCTTTTCTTATTTCCGGACGCATGCGCAAACTATAGAAAGTCGTTATGATGTAGAATGTTTATACTTTGTTGATTCCATTTATGAAATAAAACACATTTTCTAAAAACTCGTGTTTTTTAAGAAATCATGTAAACCTTCTAGAAGCTGTGATTTTGAAAAACGGTGGAAGTAAGCTTTTCTTATTTCTGGACGCATGCGCAAACTATAGAAAGTTGTTGTGACGTAGAATGTGCATACTTTGTTGATTCCATTTATGAAATAAAACATATTTTCTAAAAACTCGTGTTTTTTAAGAAATCATGTAAACCTTCTAGAAGCTGTGATTTTAAAAAACGGGGGAAGTAAGCTTTTCTTCTTTCTGGACGCATGCGCAAACTATAGAAAGTCGTTATCACGTAGAATGTTTATACTTTGTTGATTCCATTTATGAAATAAAACACATTTTCTAAAAACTCGTGTTTTTTAAGAAATCATGTAAACCTTCTAGAAGCTGTGATTTTAAAAAACGGTGGAACTAAGCTTTTCTTATTTCCGGATGTTGATGTATATATAACTTCGGAATGTATTTCATCTGTATATTATATATATATATATTGTACCCTTATAAGAGATGTGTTATTCCTCTATAAGGAAGTGTCGTCATGTGTATTGACAAGTGTCGCAAGTGTGTGTACTTGCCGATGGGTTATTAGACCACCTTATGGGGTCGGCCCTAATTAATATATAATATAATGTGGGTGTATCTAAGTAGACAAGTCGGCCCCAGTAGGTCACTGGGCAAAAAGGTGAGTATAAATAGAGATAGGAGATCTCTATTTTACTCACTCGGAAAAGTAACTATCTCTTTCTCTGAAAAGTGGCGCACTAGTGAGGAGGAGGAGGATCATCTGCTAGGAGACTATATCAGTGTTATTTGGTTGTATTTTGGTTGAGCCATTGCTCTCTCTATCTCTGAGGAAGTTGTGGGGTTTTTCACCTTAGGGTTTTCCCCACGGAAACTCTGTGTCTCTTGTCTCTATGCTTTTGATTCTTGTGATGCTTGTGATGCTTGTCATATTATGATTGTCATGCATTGATATACTGTAGATGTTATTCTCTCAGCAAAGATCCTATAGTATTGTGATTTAATAGTAAAAATTTAACATGGTATTAGAGCTTAACTGAGAAGAAGACATTTTGCAGTGATGGAAGCTTGTATTCCTTGTTTATTGGGTTTCTCTCCACAGATTTTTAAAATTTAGTATAGTAGATTGGATCTACTCATCAAGGCGCATCTATCTGTCCAATCAGAATTCAGTTCCGAGCATTTTTAGTTTTGGCCCTAAAAATTAGGGTTTCCACAAAAATAGGAATTTCTGTAAACTGAAGGCACAGCTGGAAGCTCCTTGCAAAAATCGAAGGTTTGAGCTTTGGATCGAGATTTTTGGCTGGGTATATCTCCGGGAAACTCAAACCCTAATTCAGGGCTCTCCCCAGTGAACCCGGGAGGACAAAAAGGCAATTTTGAAGGGCAAGACCTTGCTGATCTCAAATTCTGAATGTACTAGGCTGATCAGCTCTCCAAGGCGCATCTTTCTATCCTTTCAGAATTTTGAAATTCAAATTTTGAATTTTTAGGGTTTCTCTGACAAACCCTAATCGAGGACCAGATCCATTTTTCAGCACTTCAAGTGGATTGGGTTAATCCTGGAAGAAAATGAGTTGGACTCATATGTGAAAGAAGACATCCCTATCCCAGAGGATGAAGAGTCCAAGGCATTGCACAAGAAGAACTTGGTCAAGGCAAAGAGAATCATTGCTGATTCTATCAAAGACCATCTCATACCCCATGTGTCTTCTCTCAAGACACCCAAGGAGATGTTTGAATCCTTGACCAAGCTATTTGAAGGAAAGAACATAAATCGGAAGATGACCCTGCGGAACCAATTGAAAGCAGTAAAGTTTCAGAATGGAGAAACCATTCAATCTTATTTTTCAAGGGTCTCCCAGATCAAGGAACAACTAGAAGCAGTGGATGAAATGGTGGAGAATGGTGAAGTGGTGATGACCACTCTAAATGGCCAACCCAGGTCATGGGATTCTTTTATTCAAGGAATTTTTGCAAGGAAGAAGTTGATATCCTTCAACAGACTGAGGGAAGAATGCTCTCAAGAAGAAGCTAGGCTTATAGCTCGTGAGGAAAAGATGGGAGGAGAAGATCAAGCACTTGCAGCCCACACCAAAAGAAGCAAAACCAAGAAGGATCACTCTCACCACAAAAGATCTCATCAAAGGAGTAAGAAGGACCTAAGATGCTTTACATGCAATGAGAAGGGTCACTATGCTTCAGATTGTCCCAAGAACAAAAGGGATAATAACAACAACTTCAGTAAGAAGAAGAAGGGAAGTAAAAGAAGATTTCATGCTCATGCTGCCGAAGATGATGAACCCCCAAAGAAGAAGGCTAGGGCAGAAAGTGATAGTGATGATGTCTCATCAAGTGAAGAAGAGTATGTTCTGATCTCTGCTCTTACAGGTACCATCTCCCATGGATGTAATGATTGGTTGATTGATAGTGGGGCTTCCAAACACATGACTGGGTTTAAAGAATCCTTTGTGAACCTATATGAACATGAGTCACCCAATAAGGTGAAACTTGGGGATGATTATCAATACCCAATCAAAGGAAGTGGTGAAGCCTCCTACAACCTAGATTCTGGAAAATTATTGAAGATGAAAGAAGTACTTTATGTACCTGGGCTCAAGAAGAACTTACTCTCCATCTCTGCATTGGATGCAAAAGGTATGAGGGTTGCATTTGTGGATGGCCAAGTCCTAATGTGGCCAAAGGGAAAGACCATAGATGATGCAGTAGTGATTGGAAAGCAAGAGGGAGGTTTGTACAATTTGAAGGGACAACCTGAACATGCCATGTTGAGATAAATACAAAGATTCATCCATAGTCATGGATCACATAGAGGTATGTATAATTTGTTTATGCAAAAGTTAACTAATAAGTTATGCAGGTCATTGAAGAGAACAAGAACACATTGCCAGACATAACTAGCAAATATAGTGACCAAGTATGTGTTTCTTATATCATAGGATCTATCATATAAGTATGCATGGCATGATTGATGATGATTAATGATGATTGTTCATAAAGTCATAAGTTTGAATAATCATGGGCATATGCATATTATGTGTCTTACCTTAATTAATAATATGACTAACCAGAAGAGTCATAGGTTTGAGTAATTACAGGTTTAGACATGTTATGATTTGACTAACCATAAGAATCCTACATAAACCTTCAATGCTAATGCTTATTATTTCTGTTTGAAATGATCATGACTATACATGCTTGAGATTATTGTGTTTTAATAGTATACTAATGAATGTATGATTTTATATGAGATCACAAGGATAACACATTCATGATACTAATAAGCATGCATAGGGACCAAGGATGAATATGAGTTCAAGAACAGGTAATCCAGGAAGCAAAGATCAAGAGGGAGTACACTCTAGTGGTTTATGCAAGGATGCAGATATTCAGAGGGAGTTGTCCATCTCTCTACATTCCACAACAGAAAGGTGTAGAAGAAGCTACTTCAGATTAGGACTCCAGCAGCTCCTGCAAGGAAGCGAAGACTCAGAGGGAGTCCACCCAACGAACAAACAAAGATAAGTATTTTAATTATCATTTCTTACATATTTGTTTGTTTAAATAAAATTGTTCAATGAGGTATATGCTCATGGTCTTAGACTTAGGATATGTATTGTGCATATTAGAATAATTACATTAATGAACAGTATACTACTAATATGCATGGGTAAGTAGCCTATGGCACTGTACAACATTCCATTGCTACTTATCTAGAATGAAACCTCTTTGCTGACATGTTGGGAGTTGTGCACACTCTTAACAATGTTCTGGTAGAGATTGGAAGGCATCTAGAAAGTTACGGGATATGGATAAATGTTGTATTGAAGCATTGGCTAAGATAATTGCATGACTGTATGACATATCTATTTATGTGTAAGAATTTGTTCTGAAAACTATGAGATGTTTTCTAATCATGCAATTTAACTTGTTGTGTAGGAAAGATCGTATGCCATCTCCTACAAAAGAAGAACTACAACATTTGTTCAGCAACAAATTTATTTATTGAAGATATTGAAGTTCCCAGGATCTGGGATGAAGAAATGGAATTCCATGATCCATCGATCATGAAGAATGATGTTTGGGATGTAGTCCCAAGACCTGAAGGGAAGTTTGTTATGACTTCCATATGGAACTATCAGATCAAGCATGTTGTAGATGGCAACATAGAGAAATATAAAAGTGATGAAATAGAAGATACACCAGATGGATTCAAGACAGCTTTCTTGAATGGTGTAGTTGAAGAAGAAGTGTATGTGGAGCGGCCACTTGGTTCTGAGACACATGATAGGAAATCATATATGTGCAGAACTTGGTATGGTGAAGATAGATTGATTGCCGACATGCAGCAGAAGCTTACTACCGAGTTAGAGATGAAGAACTTGGGGATGATGCACTATTTGTTTTTGGAGGTGTGGCAGAGTGCAGATGGAATCTTCCTTGGACAAGGGAAGTATGTAGTAGATATCCTGAAGAGGTTCGGGATGATGGACTGCAAGGATATGGCCACACCTATGGAATCGAATCTGAAGCTTCTATGTGATGCTTCATCTGAGCCGGTTGATGTCTCTTTGTATTGTCAGATGATTGGGTCCTTGATGTACCTGACAAACACGAGACCAGACATTTGCTTTGCTGTGAACACATTGAGCTAGTTCCTGACGGATCCGAGGAGTGTTCACCTGGTTGCTGTAAAGAATGTTCTGAAGTACCTGAAGGGTACAGTGGATTATGGACTCAGGTATGAGGCAGATCAAAAGTTTAACCTACAGGGTTATGTTGATTCAGATTGGGTTGGCAATGCTGCAGATAGGAAGAGCACATCTGGGTGTTGCTTCAGTATGGGATCAGGTGTGATCTCTTGGTTTAGCAGGAAGCAATCCTGCGTAGCACTGAGTACAGCTGAGGCAGAGTATGTTGTAGCCTGTTCAGCTAGTTGTGAGGCAGTATGGCTACGGAAGCTACTGTCTGAGTTATTTGATCTCCCGTTGGAGGCTACTGGTATCTTCTGTGATAACCAGAGTTGTGTGAAGCTGTCCGAGAACCCAGTGTTTCATGACAGGTCGAAACACATAGAGATCAAATATCACTATATCAGGGATATGGTGCAGAGAGGAGCTGTGAAGCTCCTGTATGTTGCGACAGACGAGCAGATTGCAGATGTGCTGACGAAGC
This sequence comes from Larix kaempferi, assembly GCA_027924585.1. NCBI lineage: Eukaryota > Viridiplantae > Streptophyta > Pinopsida > Pinales > Pinaceae > Larix > Larix kaempferi. The sequence continues at coordinate 8,810,395 of BSBM01000226.1, read as the reverse complement.
CACTAGCTAGGGTGAAGTTCGAGTACTTCAGAGAGAGGCTTGGCGTTCTTCAGATCAAGGACACTTCGAGGAAGAAGTGATGGACACATTTGCTGAAGCCATTCCAAGCATGTCGGAAGGAGGATCCTTCACATGGCTGTGGATGTAAGCGCTGGATGATGAGCATCAGAATGATGTTCTGGTTTCTGCTTGGATATGATCAGTTGGATCATTTTATGTATGTATGTACGCATCATGTGGATGCTGGATATGATCAGTTGGAACATTTTATGTATGTATGTACGCATCATGTGGATGCTGGATGTGATCAGTTGGATCATTTTTATGTATGTATGTACGCATCATGTGGATGCTGGATATGATCAGTTGGATCATTTTATGTATGTATGTACGCATCATGTTGGATGCTTGGACCATGTATCTGTATATGTATCAGGTGGATACATTGTGTGATCAGGTGGATCATGTATGGTGATATGTATCATGTATGTGTATTTGTATCAGGTGGATACATTAATGATCAGGAGGATCATGTATGATGATATGTATCAGGTAGATACTTGGTATGCATCAGGTAGATGCATTAATGATCAGGATGATCATAGATGACGAGCTTCAGGATGTTGCTCCAGATGACATGCAGCAGGATGTTGCAGTGATGATCAGGATGATCATAGATGACGAGCTTCAGGATGTTGCTCCAGATGACATGCAGCAGGATGTTGCAGTGATGATCAGGATGATCATAGATGACGAGCTTCAGGATGTTGCTCCAGATGACATGCAGCAGGATGTTGCAGTGATGATCAGGATGATCATAGATGACGAGCTTCAGGATGTTGCTCCAGATGACATGCAGCAGGACGTTGCAGTGATGATGATCAGGATGATCATGGATGCATCAGGATGATGTATGGTGAGTATCAGGATGATACTCTATGGCCGTGGATCAGGTTGTGCAGATGAGCATGTAATCTGGTGCCCTGGGAGATTTGCAGATGGTCTTTCGAGGTTTTGCCTATGGCATGTAATATCGGTTCCCTGGGACATCTGGCAAATGCTCTTTCGAGGTTTTGCTCTGGGAGGACATGTAATTCGGTGCCCTGGGAGATCTGCAGATAGTCTTTCGAGGTTTTGCCTATGGCATGTAATAGCGCCCTGGGATATCTGGCAGATGCTCTTGCGAGGTTTTGTCCTATGGCATGTAATAGCGCCCTGGGAGATCTGATAGGTTGGGCTGTGTGCCCGTAATCAGTCCTGGGATGCTCTTGCGAGGTTTTGCCATGACCACATGTAATAGCGCCCTGGGAGATTTCAGGTCGGAGTTGTGTACCCATAACATCCTGAGATGCTCTTGCGAGGTTTTGTGGTGGACCACATGTAATTTGTGCCCTGGGAGATTTCAGGTCGGAGTTGTGTACCCGTAACATCCTGAGATGCTCTTTCGAGGTTTTGTGGTGGGGTCACATGTAATAGCGCCCTGGGAGATCCTATAGGTAGAGTTGTGTGCTCGTAACAGCCTGGGATGCTCTTTCGAGGTTTTGGTGATGCACGTAATAAGTCCTGAGGATTCCACAGTATGGCCAGTGATGACGAAGACCTGCAGGTGGTGGGCCTACATCCAGTATGAAAAAGGACTGGCTCTGTAGAACTTCCTATGACGAGTAGAGTCAGAGATTGGTTGAGATAGTAGCAGCAGTGACAATGATGATGACGATGCATCGATGATGATGATCCAGAGAAGAAGACTTGTCTAGCAGATCTGTGTCGAGAAATACCTTCCTAGTTAAGAGGGAGTGTTGATGTATATGTAACTTCGGAATGTATTTCATCTGTATATTATATATATATTTATTGTACCCTTATAAGAGATGTGTTATTCCTCTATAAGGAAGTGTCGTCATGTGGATTGACAAGTGTCGCAAGTGTGTGTACTTGCCGATGGGTTATTAGACCACCTTATGGGGTCGGCCCTGATTAATATATAATATAATGTGGGTGTATCTAAGTAGACAAGTTGGCCCCAGTAGGTCACTGGGCAAAAAGGTGAGTATAAATAGAGATAGGAGATCTCTATTTTACTCACTCAGAAAGGTAACTATCTCTCTCTCTAAAAAGTGGCGCACTAGTGAGGAGGAGGAGGATCATCTGCTAGGAGACTATCTCAGTGTTATTTGGTTGAGCCATTGCTCTCTCTATCTCTGAGGAAGTTGTGGGGTTTTTCACCTTAGGGTTTTCCCCACGGAAACTCTGTGTCTCTTGTCTCTATGCTTTTGATTCTTGTGATGCTTGTGATGCTTGTCATGCATTGATATGCTGTAGATGTTATTCTCTCAGCAAAGATCCTATAGTATTGTGATTTAATACTAAAAATTTAACACCGGACGCATGCGCAAACTATAGAAAGTCGTTATGACGTAGAATGTGCAAACTTTTTTTATTCCATTTATGAAAGTAAACACATTTTATAAAAATTCGTGTTTTTTAAGAAATCATGTAAACCTTCTAGAAGCTGTGATTTTAAAAAATGGGGGAAGTAAGCTTTTCTTATTTCCAAACGCATGCTCAAACTATAGAAAGTTGTTATGACGTAGAAGGTACATACTTTGTTGATTCCATTTTTGAAATAAAACACATTTTCTAAAAACTCGTGTTTTTTAAGAAATCATGTAAACCTTCTAGAAGCTGTGATTTTAAAAAACGGGGGAAGTAAGCTTTTCTTATTTCCGGACGCATGCGCAAACTATAGAAAGTCGTTATGGCGTAGAATGTGCATACTTTGTAGATTCCATTTATGAAATAAAACACATTTTCTAAAAACTCGTGTTTTTACGAAATCGTGTACACCTTCTAGAAGCTGTGATTTTAAAAAACGGTGGAAGGAAGCTTTTGTTATTTCCGGACGCATGCGCAAACTATAGAAAGTCGTTATGATGTAGAATCTGCATACTTTGTTGATTCCATTTATGAAATAAAACACATTTTCTAAAAACTCGTGTTTTTTAAGAAATCATGTAAACCTTCTAGACGCTGTGATTTAAAAAAACAGGGAAGTAAGCTTTTCTTATTTCCGGACACATGCACAAACTATAGAAAGTCGTTATGACGTAGAATGTGCATACTTTGTAGATTCCATTTATGAAATAAAACACATTTTCTGAAAACTCATGTTTTTTACGAAATCATGTAAACCTTCTAGAAGCTGTGATTTTAAAATACGGTGGAAGTAAGCTTTTCTTATTTCTGGACGCATGGGCAAACTATAGAAAGTCGTTATGACGTAGAATGTGCATACTTTGTTGATTCCATTTATGAAATAAAACACATTTTCTAAAAACTCATGTTTTTTAAGAAATCATGTAAACCTTCTAGAAGCTGTGATTTTAAAAAACGGGGGAAGTAAGCTTTTCTTATTTCCAAACACATGCGCAAACTATAGAAAGTCGTTATGACGTAGAATGTGCATACTTTGTTGATTCCATTTATGAAATAAAACACATTTTCTAAAAACTCGTGTTTCTTAAGAACTCATGTAAACCTTCTAGAAGCTGTGATTTTAAAAAATGGGGGAAGTAAGATTTTCTTATTTCCGGACGCATGCGCAAACTATAGAAAGTCATTGTGACGTAGAATGTGCATACTTTGTAGATTCCATTTATGAAATAAAACACATTTTCTAAAAACTCGTGTTTTTTACGAAATTATGTAAACCTTCTGGAAGCTGTGATTTTAAAAAACGGTGAAAGTAATCTTTTCTTATTTCTGGACGCATGCGCAAACTATAGAAAGTCGTTATGACGTAGAATTTGCATACTTTGTTGATTCCATTTATGAAAAAAAACACATTTTCTAAAAACTCGTGTTTTTTAAGAAATCATGTAAACCTTCTAGAAGCTGTGATTTTAAAAAATGGTGGAAGTAAGCTTTTCTTATTTCCGGACGCATGCGCAAACTATAGAAAGTCGTTATGACGCAGAATGTGCATACTTTTTTGATTCCATTTATGAAATAAAACACATTTTATAAAAACTCGTGTTTTTAAGAAATCATGTAAACCTTCTAGAAGCTATGATTTTAAAAAACGGGGGAAGTAAGCTTTTCTTATTTCCAAACACATGCTCAAACTATAGAAAGTCGTTATGACGTAGAATGTGCATACTTTGTAGATTCCATTTCTGAAATAAAACACATTTTCTAAAAACTCGTGTTTTTTACGAAATCATGTAAACATTCTAGAAGCTGTGATTTTAAAAAACGGTGGAAGTAAACTTTTCTTATTTCTGGACGCATGCGCAAACTATAGAAAGTCGTTGTGACGTAGAATGTGCATACTTTGTTGATTCCATTTATGAAATAAAACACATTTTCTAAAAACTCGTGTTTTTTAAGAAATCATGTAAACCTTCTAGAAGCTGTGATTTTAAAAAACGGGGGAAGTAAGCTTTTCTTATTTCCGGATGCATGTGCAAACAATAGAAAGTCGTTGTGACATAGAGTGTGCATACTTTGTAGATTCCATTTATGCAATAAAACACATTTTCTAAAAACTCGTGTTTTTTACGAAATTATGTAAACCTTCTAGAAGCTGTGATTTTAAAAAACGGTGGAAGTAATCTTTTCTTATTTCCGGACGCATGCGCAAACTATAGAAAGTCGTTATGACGTAGAATGTTTATACTTTGTTAATTCCATTTATGAAATAAAACACATTTTCTAAAAACTAGTGTTTTTTAAGAAATCATGTAAACCTTCTAGAAGCTGTGATTTTAAAAAACGGGGGAAGTAAGCTTTTCTTATTTCCGGATGCATGCGCAAACAATAGAAAGTTGTTGTGACGTAGAATGTCCATACTTTGTAGATTCCATTTATGCAATAAAACACATTTTCTAAAAACTCGTGTTTTTTACGAAATTATGTAAACCTTCTAGAAGCTGTGATTTTAAAAAACGGTCGAAGTAATCTTTTCTTATTTCCGGACGCATGCGCAAACTATAGAAAGTCGTTATCACGTAGAATGTTTATACTTTGTTGATTCCATTTATGAAATAAAACACATTTTATAAAAACTCGTGTTTTTTAAGAAATGATGTAAACCTTCTAGAAGCTGTGATTTTAAAAAACGGTGGAAGTAAGCTTTTCTTATTTCCGGACGCATGCGCAAACTATAGAAAGTCGTTATGACGTAGAATGTGCATACTTTTTTGATTCCATTTATGAAATAAAAAACATTTTATAAAAACTCGTGTTTTTTAAGAAATCATGTCAACCTTCTAGAAGCTGTGATTTTAAAAAACGGGGGAAGTAAGCTTTTCTTATTTCCAAACACATGCGCAAACTATAGAAAGTCGTTATGACGTAGAATGTGCATACTTTGTAGATTCCATTTCTGAAATAAAACACATTTTCTAAAAACTCGTGTTTTTTAAGAAATGATGTAAACCTTCTAGAAGCTGTGATTTTAAAAAACGGTGGAAGTAAGCTTTTCTTATTTCCGGACGCATGCGCAAACTATAGAAAGTCGTTGTGACGTAGAATGTGCATACTTTGTCGATTCCATTTATGAAATAAAACACATTTTCTAAAAACTAGTGTTTTTTAAGAAATCATGTAAACCTTCTAGAAGCTGTGATTTTAAAAAACGGGGGAAGTAAGCTTTTCTTATTTCCGGATGCATGCGCAAACAATAGAAAGTTGTTGTGACGTAGAATGTCCATACTTTGTAGATTCCATTTATGCAATAAAACACATTTTCTAAAAACTCATGTTTTTTACGAAATTATGTAAACCTTCTAGAAGCTGTGATTTTAAAAAACGGTGGAAGTAATCTTTTCTTATTTCCGGACGCATGCGCAAACTATAGAAAGTCGTTATCACGTAGAATGTTTATACTTTGTTGATTCCATTTATGAAATAAAACACATTTTATAAAAACTCGTGTTTTTTAAGAAATGATGTAAACCTTCTAGAAGCTGTGATTTTAAAAAACGGTGGAAGTAAGCTTTTCTTATTTCCGGACGCATGCGCAAACTATAGAAAGTCGTTATGACGTAGAATGTGCATACTTTTTTGATTCCATTGATGAAATTAAACACATTTTCTAAAAACTCGAGTTTTTTAAGAAATCATGTAAACATTCTAGAAGCTGTGATTTTGAAAAATGGGGGAAGTAAGCTTTTCTTATTTCCAAACGCATGCTGAAACTATAGAAGGTTGTTATGATGTAGAATGTGAATACTTTGTTGATTCCATTTATAAAATAAAACACATTTTCTAAAAACTCGTGTTTTTTACGAAATCATGTAAACCTTCTAGAAGCTGTTATTTTAAAAAACGGGGGAAGTAAGCTTTTCTTATTTCCAATCGCATGCACAAACTATAGAAAGTCGTTATGACGTAGAATGTGCATACTTTGTTGATTCCATTTATTTAATAAAACACATTTTCTAAAAACTCGTGTTTTTTAAGAAATCATGCAAAACTTCTAGAATCTGTGATTTTAAAAAACGGGGGAGGTAAGCTTTTCTTATTTCCGGACGCATGCGCAAACCATAGAAAGTCGTTATGACATAGAATGTGCATAATTTGTTGATTCCATTTATGAAATAAAACACATTTTCTAAAAACTCGTGTTGTTTAAGAAATCATGTAAACCTTCTAGAAGCTGTGATTTTAAAAAACGGGGGATGTAAGCTTTTCTTATTTCGAAATGCATGCGCAAACTATAGAAAGTCGTTATGACGTAGAATGTGCATACTTTGTTGATTCCATTTATTTAATAAAACACATTTTCTAAAAACTCGTGTTTTTTAAGAAATCATGCAAAACTTCTAGAATCTGTGATTTTAAAAAACTGGGGAGGTAAGCTTTTCTTATTTCTGGACGCATGCGCAAACTATAGAAATTCGTTATGACGTAGAATGTGCATACTTTGTTGATTCCATTTATGAAATAAAACACATTTTCTAAAAACTCGTGTTTTTTAATAAGTCATGTAAACCTTCTAGAAGCTGTGATTTTAAAAATCGGTGGAAGTAAGCTTTTCTTATTTCCGGACGCATGCGCAAACTATAGAAAGTCGTTATGACGTAGAATGTGCATACTTTGTTTATTCCATTTATGAAATAAAACACATTTTCTAAAAACTCGTGTTTTTTAAGAAATCATGTAAACCTTCTAGAAGCTGTGATTTTAAAAAACGGGGGAAGTAAGCTTTTCTTATTTCCGGACGCATGCGCAAACTATAGAAGGTCGTTATGACGTAGAATGTGCATACTTTGTAGATTCCATTTATGAAATAAAACACATTTTCTAAAAACTCGAGTTTTTTACGAAATCATGTACACCTTCTAGAAGCTGTGATTTTAAAAAACGGTGGAGGGAAGCTTTTCTTATTTCCGGACGCATGCGCAAACTATAGAAAGTCGTTATGACGTAGAATGTGCATACTTTGTTGATTCCATTTACGAAATAAAACACATTTTCTAAAAACTCGTGTTTTTTAAGAAATCATGTAAACCTTCTAGAAGCTGTGATTTTAAAAAACGGGGGAAGTAAGCTTTTCTTATTTCCGGACACATCCGCAAACTATAGAAAGTCGTTATGACGTAGAATGTGCATACTTTGTAGATTCCATTTATGAAATAAAACACATTTTCTGAAAACTCGTGTTTTTTACGAAATCATGTAAACCTTCTAGAAGCTGTGATTTTAAAATACGGTGGAAGTAAGCTTTTCTTATTTCTGGACGAATGCGCAAACTATAGAAAGTCGTTATGACGTAGAATGTGCATACTTTGTTGATTCCATTTATGAAATAAAACACATTTTCTAAAAACTCGTGTTTTTTAAGAAATCCTGTAAACCTTCTAGAAGCTGTGATTTTAAAAAATGGGGGAAGTAAGCTTTTCTTATTTCCAAACGCATGCGGAAACTATAGAAAGTCGTTATGACGTAGAATGTGCATACTTTGTTGATTCCATTTATGAAATAAAACACATTTTCTAATAACTCGTGTTTCTTAAGAACTCATGTAAACCTTCTAGAAGCTGTGATTTTAAAAAACGGGGGAAGTAAGCTTTTCTTATTTCCGGACGCATGCGCAAACTATAGAAAGTCATTGTGACATAGAATGTGCATACTTTGTAGATTCCATTTATGAAATAAAACACATTTTCTAAAAACTCGTGTTTTTTACGAAATTATGTAAACCTTCTGGAAGCTGTGATTTTAAAAAACGGTGGAAGTAAGCTTTTCTTATTTCCGGATGCATGCGCAAACTATAGAAAGTCGTTATGACGTAGAATGTGCATACTTTTTTGATTCCATTTATGAAATTAAACACATTTTCTAAAAACTCGTCTTTTTTAAGAAATCATGTAAACCTTCTAGAAGCTGTGATTTTAAAAAATGGGGGAAGTAAGCTTTTCTTATTTCCAAACGCATGCTCAAACTATAGAACGTCGTTATGACGTAGAATGTACATACTTTGTTGATGCCATTTTTGAAATAAAACACATTTTCTGAAAACTCGTGTTTTTTAATAAATCATGTAAACCTTCTAGAAGCTGTGATTTTAAAAAACGGGGGAAGTAAGCTTTTCTTATTTCCGGACGCATGCGCAAACAATAGAAAGTCGTTATCACGTAGAATGTGCATACTTTGTAGATTCCATTTATGAAATAAAACACATTTTCTAAAAACTCATGTTTTTTACGAAATCATGTAAACCTTATAGAAGCTGTGATTTTAAAAAACGGTGGAAGTAAGATTTTCTTATTTCCGGATGCATGCGCAAACTACAGAAAGTCGTTATGATGTAGAATGTGCATACTTTGTAGATTCCATTTATGAAATAAAACACATTTTCTAAAAACTCGTGTTTTTTACGAAATCATGTAAACCTTATAGAAGCTGTGATTTTAAAAAACGGTGGAAGTAAGCTTTTCTTATTTCCGGATGCATGCGCAAACTATAGAAAGTCGTTATGACGTAGAATGTGCATACTTTGTTGATTCTATTTATGAAATAAAACACATTTTCTAAAGACTCGTGTATTTTACGAAATCATGTAAACCTTCTAGAAGCTGTGATTTTAAAAAACGGTGGAAGTAAGCTTTTCTTATTTTCGGACGCATGCGCAAACTATAGAAAGTCGTTATGATGTACAATCTGCATAGTTTGTTGATTCCATTTATGAAATAAAACACATTTTCTAAAAACTCATGTTTTTTAAGAAATCATGTAAACCTTCTTGAAGCTATGATTTTACAAAACGGGGGAAGTAAGCTTTTCTTATTTCCGGACGCATGCGCAAACTATAGAAAGTCATTATGACGTAGAATGTGCATACTTTGTTGATTCCATTTATGAAATAAAACACATTTTCTAAAAACTCGTGTTTTTTACGAAATCATGTAAACCTTCTAGAAGCAGTGATTTTAAAAAACGGTGGAAGTAAGCTTTTCTTATTTCCGGACGCATGCGCAAACTATAGAAAGTCGTTATGATGTAGAATGTGCATACTTTTTTTATTCCATTTATGAAATTAAACACATTTTCTAAAAACTCGTGTTTTTTAAGAAATCATGTAAACCTTCTAGAAGCTGTGATTTTAAAAAATGGGGGAAGTAAGCTTTTCTTATTTCCAAACGCATGCTCAAACTATAGAAAGTCGTTATGACGTAGAATGTACATACTTTGTTGATTCCATTTTTGAAATAAAACACATTTTCTAAAAACTCGTGTTTTTTAAGAAATCATGTAAACCTTCTAGAATCTGTGATTTTAAAAAACGGGGGAAGTAAGCTTTTCTTACTTCCGGACACATGCGCAAACTATAGAAAGTCGTTATGACGTAGAATGTGCATACTTTGTAGATTCCATTTATGAAATTAAACACATTTTCTAAAAACTCGTTTTTTTTAAGAAATCATGTAAACCTTCTAGAAGCTGTGATTTTAAAAAATGGGGGAAGTAAGCTTTTCTTATTTCCAAACGCATGCGCAAACTATAGAAAGTCGTTATGACGTAGAATGTGCATACTTTAGTGATTCCATTTATGAAATAAAACACATTTTCTAAAAACTCGTGTTTCTTAAGAACTCATGTAAACCTTCTAGAAGCTGTGATTTTAAAAAACGGGGGAAGTAAGCTTTACTTATTTCCGGACGCATTCGCAAACTATAGAAAGTCATTGTGACATAGAATGTGCATACTTTGTAGATTCCATTTATGAAATAAAACACATTTTCTAAAAACTCGTGTTTTTTACGAAATTATGTAAACCTTCTGGAAGCTGTGATTTTAAAAAACGGTGGAAGTAATCTTTTCTTATTTCCGGACGCATGCGCAAACTATAGAAAGTTGTTATGACGTAGAATGTGCATACTTTGTTGATTCCATTTATGAAATAAAACACATTTTCTAAAAACTCGTGTTTTCTAAGAAATCATGTAAACCTTCTAGAAGCTGTGATTTTAAAAAACGGTGGAAGTAAGCTTTCCTTATTTCCGGATGCATGCGCAAACTATAGAAAGTCGTTATGACGTAGAATGTGCATACTTTTTTGATTCCATTTATGAAATAAAACACATTTTATAAAAACTCATGTTTTTTAAGAAATCATGTAAACCTTCTAGAAGCTGTGATTTTAAAAAACGGGGGAAGTAAGCTTTTCTTATTTCCAAACACATGCTCAAACTATAGAAATTCGTTATGACGTAGAATGTGCATACTTTGTAGATTCCATTTCTGAAATAAAACACATTTTCTAAAAACTCGTGTATTTTACGAAATCATGTAAACCTTCTACACGCTGTGATTTTAAAAAACGGTGGAAGTAAACTTTTGTTATTTCCGGACGCATGCGCAAACTATAGAAAGTCATTGTGACGTAGAATGTGCATACTTTGTTGATTCCATTTATGAAATAAAACACATTTTCTAAAAACTCGTGTTTTTTAAGAAATCATGTAAACCTTCTAGAAGCTGTGATTTTAAAAAACGGGGGAAGTAAGCTTTTCTTATTTCCGGATGCATGCGCAAACTATAGAAAGTCGCTGTGACGTAGAATGTGCATACTTTGTAGATTCGATTTATGAAATAAAACACATTTTCTAAAAACTCATGTTTTTTACGAAATCATGTAAACCTTGTAGAAGCTGTGATTTTAAAAAACAGTGGAAGTAAGCTTTTCTTATTTCCGGATGCATGCGCAAACTATAGAAAGCCGTTATGACGTAGAATGTGCATACTTTGTAGATTCCATTTAGGAAATAAAACACATTTTCTAAAAACTCGTGTTTTTTACGAAATCATGTAAACCTTCTAGAAGCTGTGATTTTAAAAAACGGTGGAAGTAAGCTTTTCTTATCTCCGGACACATGCGCAAACTATAGAAAGTCGTTATGACGTAGAATGTTTATACTTTGTTGATTCCATTTATGAAATAAAACACATTTTCTAAAAACTCGTGTTTTTTAAGAAATCATGTAAACCTTCTAGAAGCTGTGATTTTAAAAAACGGTGGAAGTAAGCTTTTCTTATTTCCGGACGCATGCGCAAACTATAGAAAGTCGTTATGACGTAGAATGTGCATACTTTTTTGATTCCATTTATGAAATTAAACACATTTTATAAAAACTCTTGTTTTTTAAGAAATCATGTTAACCTTCTAGAAGCTGTGATTTTAAAAAATGGGGGAAGTAAGCTTTTCTTATTTCCAAACACATGCTCAAACTATAGAAAGTCGTTATGATGTAGAATGTGCATACTTTGTAGATTCCATTTCTGAAATAAAACACAGTTTCTAAAAACTCGTGTTTTTGATGAAATCATGTAAACATTCTAGAAGCTGTGATTTTAAAAAACGATGGAAGTAAACTTTTCTTATTTCCGGACGCATGCGCAAACTATAGAAAGTCGTTGTGACGTAGAATGTGCATACTTTGTTGATTGCATTTATGAAATAAAACACATTTTCTAAAAACTCGTGTTTTTTAAGAAATCATGTAAACCTTCTAGAAGCTGTGATTTTAAAAAATGGGGGAAGTAAGCTTTTCTTATTTCCGGACGCATGCGCAAACTATAGAAAGTCGTTATGATGTAGAATGTTTATACTTTGTTGATTCCATTTATGAAATAAAACACATTTTCTAAAAACTCGTGTTTTTTACGAAATCATGTAAACCTTCTAGAAGCTGTGATTTTGAAAAACGGTGGAAGTAAGCTTTTCTTATTTCTGGACGCATGCGCAAACTATAGAAAGTTGTTGTGACGTAGAATGTGCATACTTTGTTGATTCCATTTATGAAATAAAACATATTTTCTAAAAACTCGTGTTTTTTAAGAAATCATGTAAACCTTCTAGAAGCTGTGATTTTAAAAAACGGGGGAAGTAAGCTTTTCTTCTTTCTGGACGCATGCGCAAACTATAGAAAGTCGTTATCACGTAGAATGTTTATACTTTGTTGATTCCATTTATGAAATAAAACACATTTTCTAAAAACTCGTGTTTTTTAAGAAATCATGTAAACCTTCTAGAAGCTGTGATTTTAAAAAACGGTGGAACTAAGCTTTTCTTATTTCCGGATGTTGATGTATATATAACTTCGGAATGTATTTCATCTGTATATTATATATATATATATTGTACCCTTATAAGAGATGTGTTATTCCTCTATAAGGAAGTGTCGTCATGTGTATTGACAAGTGTCGCAAGTGTGTGTACTTGCCGATGGGTTATTAGACCACCTTATGGGGTCGGCCCTAATTAATATATAATATAATGTGGGTGTATCTAAGTAGACAAGTCGGCCCCAGTAGGTCACTGGGCAAAAAGGTGAGTATAAATAGAGATAGGAGATCTCTATTTTACTCACTCGGAAAAGTAACTATCTCTTTCTCTGAAAAGTGGCGCACTAGTGAGGAGGAGGAGGATCATCTGCTAGGAGACTATATCAGTGTTATTTGGTTGTATTTTGGTTGAGCCATTGCTCTCTCTATCTCTGAGGAAGTTGTGGGGTTTTTCACCTTAGGGTTTTCCCCACGGAAACTCTGTGTCTCTTGTCTCTATGCTTTTGATTCTTGTGATGCTTGTGATGCTTGTCATATTATGATTGTCATGCATTGATATACTGTAGATGTTATTCTCTCAGCAAAGATCCTATAGTATTGTGATTTAATAGTAAAAATTTAACATGGTATTAGAGCTTAACTGAGAAGAAGACATTTTGCAGTGATGGAAGCTTGTATTCCTTGTTTATTGGGTTTCTCTCCACAGATTTTTAAAATTTAGTATAGTAGATTGGATCTACTCATCAAGGCGCATCTATCTGTCCAATCAGAATTCAGTTCCGAGCATTTTTAGTTTTGGCCCTAAAAATTAGGGTTTCCACAAAAATAGGAATTTCTGTAAACTGAAGGCACAGCTGGAAGCTCCTTGCAAAAATCGAAGGTTTGAGCTTTGGATCGAGATTTTTGGCTGGGTATATCTCCGGGAAACTCAAACCCTAATTCAGGGCTCTCCCCAGTGAACCCGGGAGGACAAAAAGGCAATTTTGAAGGGCAAGACCTTGCTGATCTCAAATTCTGAATGTACTAGGCTGATCAGCTCTCCAAGGCGCATCTTTCTATCCTTTCAGAATTTTGAAATTCAAATTTTGAATTTTTAGGGTTTCTCTGACAAACCCTAATCGAGGACCAGATCCATTTTTCAGCACTTCAAGTGGATTGGGTTAATCCTGGAAGAAAATGAGTTGGACTCATATGTGAAAGAAGACATCCCTATCCCAGAGGATGAAGAGTCCAAGGCATTGCACAAGAAGAACTTGGTCAAGGCAAAGAGAATCATTGCTGATTCTATCAAAGACCATCTCATACCCCATGTGTCTTCTCTCAAGACACCCAAGGAGATGTTTGAATCCTTGACCAAGCTATTTGAAGGAAAGAACATAAATCGGAAGATGACCCTGCGGAACCAATTGAAAGCAGTAAAGTTTCAGAATGGAGAAACCATTCAATCTTATTTTTCAAGGGTCTCCCAGATCAAGGAACAACTAGAAGCAGTGGATGAAATGGTGGAGAATGGTGAAGTGGTGATGACCACTCTAAATGGCCAACCCAGGTCATGGGATTCTTTTATTCAAGGAATTTTTGCAAGGAAGAAGTTGATATCCTTCAACAGACTGAGGGAAGAATGCTCTCAAGAAGAAGCTAGGCTTATAGCTCGTGAGGAAAAGATGGGAGGAGAAGATCAAGCACTTGCAGCCCACACCAAAAGAAGCAAAACCAAGAAGGATCACTCTCACCACAAAAGATCTCATCAAAGGAGTAAGAAGGACCTAAGATGCTTTACATGCAATGAGAAGGGTCACTATGCTTCAGATTGTCCCAAGAACAAAAGGGATAATAACAACAACTTCAGTAAGAAGAAGAAGGGAAGTAAAAGAAGATTTCATGCTCATGCTGCCGAAGATGATGAACCCCCAAAGAAGAAGGCTAGGGCAGAAAGTGATAGTGATGATGTCTCATCAAGTGAAGAAGAGTATGTTATGATCTCTGCTCTTACAGGTACCATCTCCCATGGATGTAATGATTGGTTGATTGATAGTGGGGCTTCCAAACACATGACTGGGTTTAAAGAATCCTTTGTGAACCTATATGAACATGAGTCACCCAATAAGGTGAAACTTGGGGATGATTATCAATACCCAATCAAAGGAAGTGGTGAAGCCTCCTACAACCTAGATTCTGGAAAATTATTGAAGATGAAAGAAGTACTTTATGTACCTGGGCTCAAGAAGAACTTACTCTCCATCTCTGCATTGGATGCAAAAGGTATGAGGGTTGCATTTGTGGATGGCCAAGTCCTAATGTGGCCAAAGGGAAAGACCATAGATGATGCAGTAGTGATTGGAAAGCAAGAGGGAGGTTTGTACAATTTGAAGGGACAACCTGAACATGCCATGTTGAGATAAATACAAAGATTCATCCATAGTCATGGATCACATAGAGGTATGTATAATTTGTTTATGCAAAAGTTAACTAATAAGTTATGCAGGTCATTGAAGAGAACAAGAACACATTGCCAGACATAACTAGCAAATATAGTGACCAAGTATGTGTTTCTTATATCATAGGATCTATCATATAAGTATGCATGGCATGATTGATGATGATTAATGATGATTGTTCATAAAGTCATAAGTTTGAATAATCATGGGCATATGCATATTATGTGTCTTACCTTAATTAATAATATGACTAACCAGAAGAGTCATAGGTTTGAGTAATTACAGGTTTAGACATGTTATGATTTGACTAACCATAAGAATCCTACATAAACCTTCAATGCTAATGCTTATTATTTCTGTTTGAAATGATCATGACTATACATGCTTGAGATTATTGTGTTTTAATAGTATACTAATGAATGTATGATTTTATATGAGATCACAAGGATAACACATTCATGATACTAATAAGCATGCATAGGGACCAAGGATGAATATGAGTTCAAGAACAGGTAATCCAGGAAGCAAAGATCAAGAGGGAGTACACTCTAGTGGTTTATGCAAGGATGCAGATATTCAGAGGGAGTTGTCCATCTCTCTACATTCCACAACAGAAAGGTGTAGAAGAAGCTACTTCAGATTAGGACTCCAGCAGCTCCTGCAAGGAAGCAAAGACTCAGAGGGAGTCCACCCAACGAACAAACAAAGATAAGTATTTTAATTATCATTTCTTACATATTTGTTTGTTTAAATAAAATTGTTCAATGAGGTATATGCTCATGGTCTTAGACTTAGGATATGTATTGTGCATATTAGAATAATTACATTAATGAACAGTATACTACTAATATGCATGGGTAAGTAGCCTATGGCACTGTACAACATTCCATTGCTACTTATCTAGAATGAAACCTCTTTGCTGACATGTTGGGAGTTGTGCACACTCTTAACAATGTTCTGGTAGAGATTGGAAGGCATCTAGAAAGTTACGGGATATGGATAAATGTTGTATTGAAGCATTGGCTAAGATAATTGCATGACTGTATGACATATCTATTTATGTGTAAGAATTTGTTCTGAAAACTATGAGATGTTTTCTAATCATGCAATTTAACTTGTTGTGTAGGAAAGATCGTATGCCATCTCCTACAAAAGAAGAACTACAACATTTGTTCAGCAACAAATTTATTTATTGAAGATATTGAAGTTCCCAGGATCTGGGATGAAGAAATGGAATTCCATGATCCATCGATCATGAAGAATGATGTTTGGGATGTAGTCCCAAGACCTGAAGGGAAGTTTGTTATGACTTCCATATGGAACTATCAGATCAAGCATGTTGTAGATGGCAACATAGAGAAATATAAAAGTGATGAAATAGAAGATACACCAGATGGATTCAAGACAGCTTTCTTGAATGGTGTAGTTGAAGAAGAAGTGTATGTGGAGCGGCCACTTGGTTCTGAGACACATGATAGGAAATCATATATGTGCAGAACTTGGTATGGTGAAGATAGATTGATTGCCGACATGCAGCAGAAGCTTACTACCGAGTTAGAGATGAAGAACTTGGGGATGATGCACTATTTGTTTTTGGAGGTGTGGCAGAGTGCAGATGGAATCTTCCTTGGACAAGGGAAGTATGTAGTAGATATCCTGAAGAGGTTCGGGATGATGGACTGCAAGGATATGGCCACACCTATGGCATCGAATCTGAAGCTTCTATGTGATGCTTCATCTGAGCCGGTTGATGTCTCTTTGTATTGTCAGATGATTGGGTCCTTGATGTACCTGACAAACACGAGACCAGACATTTGCTTTGCTGTGAACACATTGAGCTAGTTCCTGACGGATCCGAGGAGTGTTCACCTGGTTGCTGTAAAGAATGTTCTGAAGTACCTGAAGGGTACAGTGGATTATGGACTCAGGTATGAGGCAGATCAAAAGTTTAACCTACAGGGTTATGTTGATTCAGATTGGGTTGGCAATGCTGCAGATAGGAAGAGCACATCTGGGTGTTGCTTCAGTATGGGATCAGGTGTGATCTCTTGGTTTAGCAGGAAGCAATCCTGCGTAGCACTGAGTACAGCTGAGGCAGAGTATGTTGTAGCCTGTTCAGCTAGTTGTGAGGCAGTATGGCTACGGAAGCTACTGTCTGAGTTATTTGATCTCCCGTTGGAGGCTATTGGTATCTTCTGTGATAACCAGAGTTGTGTGAAGCTGTCCGAGAACCCAGTGTTTCATGACAGGTCGAAACACATAGAGATCAAATATCACTATATCAGGGATATGGTGCAGAGAGGAGCTGTGAAGCTCCTGTATGTTGCGACAGACGAGCAGATTGCAGATGTGCTGACGAAGCCACTAGCTAGGGTGAAGTTCGAGTACTTCAGAGAGAGGCTTGGCGTTCTTCAGATCAAGGACACTTCGAGGAAGAAGTGATGGACACATTTGCTGAAGCCATTCCAAGCATGTCGGAAGGAGGATCCTTCACATGGCTGTGGATGTAAGCGCTGGATGATGAGCATCAGAATGATGTTCTGGTTTCTGCTTGGATATGATCAGTTGGATCATTTTATGTATGTATGTACGCATCATGTGGATGCTGGATATGATCAGTTGGAACATTTTATGTATGTATGTACGCATCATGTGGATGCTGGATGTGATCAGTTGGATCATTTTTATGTATGTATGTACGCATCATGTGGATGCTGGATATGATCAGTTGGATCATTTTATGTATGTATGTACGCATCATGTTGGATGCTTGGACCATGTATCTGTATATGTATCAGGTGGATACATTGTGTGATCAGGTGGATCATGTATGGTGATATGTATCATGTATGTGTATTTGTATCAGGTGGATACATTAATGATCAGGAGGATCATGTATGATGATATGTATCAGGTAGATACTTGGTATGCATCAGGTAGATGCATTAATGATCAGGATGATAATAGATGACGAGCTTCAGGATGTTGCTCCAGATGACATGCAGCAGGATGTTGCAGTGATGATCAGGATGATCATAGATGACGAGCTTCAGGATGTTGCTCCAGATGACATGCAGCAGGATGTTGCAGTGATGATCAGGATGATCATAGATGACGAGCTTCAGGATGTTGCTCCAGATGACATGCAGCAGGATGTTGCAGTGATGATCAGGATGATCATAGATGACGAGCTTCAGGATGTTGCTCCAGATGACATGCAGCAGGACGTTGCAGTGATGATGATCAGGATGATCATGGATGCATCAGGATGATGTATGGTGAGTATCAGGATGATACTCTATGGCCGTGGATCAGGTTGTGCAGATGAGCATGTAATCTGGTGCCCTGGGAGATTTGCAGATGGTCTTTCGAGGTTTTGCCTATGGCATGTAATATCGGTGCCCTGGGACATCTGGCAAATGCTCTTTCGAGGTTTTGCTCTGGGAGGACATGTAATTCGGTGCCCTGGGAGATCTGCAGATAGTCTTTCGAGGTTTTTCCTATGGCATGTAATAGCGCCCTGGGATATCTGGCAGATGCTCTTGCGAGGTTTTGTCCTATGGCATGTAATAGCGCCCTGGGAGATCTGATAGGTTGGGCTGTGTGCCCGTAATCAGTCCTGGGATGCTCTTGCGAGGTTTTGCCATGACCACATGTAATAGCGCCCTGGGAGATTTCAGGTCGGAGTTGTGTACCCATAACATCCTGAGATGCTCTTGCGAGGTTTTGTGGTGGACCACATGTAATTTGTGCCCTGGGAGATTTCAGGTCGGAGTTGTGTACCCGTAACATCCTGAGATGCTCTTTCGAGGTTTTGTGGTGGGGTCACATGTAATAGCGCCCTGGGAGATCCTATAGGTAGAGTTGTGTGCTCGTAACAGCCTGGGATGCTCTTTCGAGGTTTTGGTGATGAACGTAATAAGTCCTGAGGATTCCACAGTATGGCCAGTGATGACGAAGACCTGCAGGTGGTGGGCCTACATCCAGTATGAAAAAGGACTGGCTCTGTAGAACTTCCTATGAGGAGTAGAGTCAGAGATTGGTTGAGATAGTAGCAGCAGTGACAATGATGATGACGATGCATCGATGATGATGATCCAGAGAAGAAGACTTGTCTAGCAGATCTGTGTCGAGAAATACCTTCCTAGTTAAGAGGGAGTGTTGATGTATATGTAACTTCTGAATGTATTTCATCTGTATATTATATATATATTTATTGTACCCTTATAAGAGATGTGTTATTCCTCTATAAGGAAGTGTCGTCATGTGGATTGACAAGTGTCGCAAGTGTGTGTACTTGCCGATGGGTTATTAGACCACCTTATGGGGTCGGCCCTGATTAATATATAATATAATGTGGGTGTATCTAAGTAGACAAGTTGGCCCCAGTAGGTCACTGGGCAAAAAGGTGAGTATAAATAGAGATAGGAGATCTCTATTTTACTCACTCAGAAAGGTAACTATCTCTCTCTCTGAAAAGTGGCGCACTAGTGAGGAGGAGGAGGATCATCTGCTAGGAGACTATCTCAGTGTTATTTGGTTGAGCCATTGCTCTCTCTATCTCTGAGGAAGTTGTGGGGTTTTTCACCTTAGGGTTTTCCCCACGGAAACTCTGTGTCTCTTGTCTCTATGCTTTTGATTCTTGTGATGCTTGTGATGCTTGTCATGCATTGATATGCTGTAGATGTTATTCTCTCAGCAAAGATCCTATAGTATTGTGATTTAATACTAAAAATTTAACACCGGACGCATGCGCAAACTATAGAAAGTCGTTATGACGTAGAATGTGCATACTTTTTTTATTCCATTTATGAAAGTAAACACATTTTATAAAAATTCGTGTTTTTTAAGAAATCATGTAAACCTTCTAGAAGCTGTGATTTTAAAAAATGGGGGAAGTAAGCTTTTCTTATTTCCAAACGCATGCTCAAACTATAGAAAGTTGTTATGACGTAGAAGGTACATACTTTGTTGATTCCATTTTTGAAATAAAACACATTTTCTAAAAACTCGTGTTTTTTAAGAAATCATGTAAACCTTCTAGAAGCTGTGATTTTAAAAAACGGGGGAAGTAAGCTTTTCTTATTTCCAGACGCATGCGCAAACTATAGAAAGTCGTTATGGCGTAGAATGTGCATACTTTGTAGATTCCATTTATGAAATAAAACACATTTTCTAAAAACTCGTGTTTTTACGAAATCGTGTACACCTTCTAGAAGCTGTGATTTTAAAAAACGGTGGAAGGAAGCTTTTGTTATTTCCGGACGCATGCGCAAACTATAGAGAGTCGTTATGATGTAGAATCTGCATACTTTGTTGATTCCATTTATGAAATAAAACACATTTTCTAAAAACTCGTGTTTTTTAAGAAATCATGTAAACCTTCTAGACGCTGTGATTTAAAAAAACAGGGAAGTAAGCTTTTCTTATTTCCGGACACATGCAAAAACTATAGAAAGTCGTTATGACGTAGAATGTGCATACTTTGTAGATTCCATTTATGAAATAAAACACATTTTCTGAAAACTCATGTTTTTTACGAAATCATGTAAACCTTCTAGAAGCTGTGATTTTAAAATACGGTGGAAGTAAGCTTTTCTTATTTCTGGACGCATGGGCAAACTATAGAAAGTCGTTATGACGTAGAATGTGCATACTTTGTTGATTCCATTTATGAAATAAAACTTATTTTCTAAAAACTCGTGTTTTTTAAGAAATCATGTAAACCTTCTAGAAGCTGTGATTTTAAAAAACGGGGGAAGTAAGCTTTTCTTATTTCCAAACACATGCGCAAACTATAGAAAGTCGTTATGACGTAGAATGTGCATACTTTGTTGATTCCATTTATGAAATAAAACACATTTTCTAAAAACTCGTGTTTCTTAAGAACTCATGTAAACCTTCTAGAAGCTGTGATTTTAAAAAATGGGGGAAGTAAGATTTTCTTATTTCCGGACGCATGCGCAAACTATAGAAAGTCATTGTGACGTAGAATGTGCATACTTTGTAGATTCCATTTATGAAATAAAACACATTTTCTAAAAACTCGTGTTTTTTACGAAATTATGTAAACCTTCTGGAAGCTGTGATTTTAAAAAACGGTGAAAGTAATCTTTTCTTATTTCCGGACGCATGCGCAAACTATAGAAAGTCGTTATGACGTAGAATTTGCATACTTTGTTGATTCCATTTATGAAATAAAACACATTTTCTAAAAACTCGTGTTTTTTAAGAAATCATGTAAACCTTCTAGAAGCTGTGATTTTAAAAAACGGTGGAAGTAAGCTTTTCTTATTTCCGGACGCATGCGCAAACTATAGAAAGTCGTTATGACGCAGAATGTGCATACTTTTTTGATTCCATTTATGAAATAAAACACATTTTATAAAAACTCGTGTTTTTAAGAAATCATGTAAACCTTCTAGAAGCTGTGATTTTAAAAAACGGGGGAAGTAAGCTTTTCTTATTTCCAAACACATGCTCAAACTATAGAAAGTCGTTATGACGTAGAATGTGCATACTTTGTAGATTCCATTTCTGAAATAAAACACATTTTCTAAAAACTCGTGTTTTTTACGAAATCATGTAAACATTCTAGAAGCTGTGATTTTAAAAAACGGTGGAAGTAAACTTTTCTTATTTCTGGACGCATGCGCAAACTATAGAAAGTCGTTGTGACGTAGAATGTGCATACTTTGTTGATTCCATTTATGAAATAAAACACATTTTCTAAAAACTCGTGTTTTTTAAGAAATCATGTAAACCTTCTAGAAGCTGTGATTTTAAAAAACGGGGGAAGTAAGCTTTTCTTATTTCCGGATGCATGTGCAAACAATAGAAAGTCGTTGTGACATAGAATGTGCATACTTTGTAGATTCCATTTATGCAATAAAACACATTTTCTAAAAACTCGTGTTTTTTACGAAATTATGTAAACCTTCTAGAAGCTGTGATTTTAAAAAACGGTGGAAGTAATCTTTTCTTATTTCCGGACGCATGCGCAAACTATAGAAAGTCATTATGACGTAGAATGTTTATACTTTGTTAATTCCATTTATGAAATAAAACACATTTTCTAAAAACTCGTGTTTTTTAAGAAATCATGTAAACCTTCTAGAAGCTGTGATTTTAAAAAACGGTGGAAGTAAGCTTTTCTTATTTCCGGACGCATGCGCAAACTATAGAAAGTCGTTATGATGTAGAATGTGCATACTTTGTTGATTCCATTTATGAAATAAAACACATTTTCTAAAAACTCGTGTTTTTTAAGAAATCATGTAAACCTTCTAGAAGCTGTGATTTTAAAAAATGGGGGAAGTAAGCTTTTCTTATTTCCGGATGCATGCGCAAACAATAGAAAGTCGTTGTGACATAGAATGTGCATACTTTGTAGATTCCATTTATGCAATAAAACACATTTTCTAAAAACTCGTGTTTTTTACGAAATTATGTAAACCTTCTAGAAGCTGTGATATTAAAAAATGGGGGAAGTAAGCTTTTCTTATTTCCAAACGCATGCTCAAACTATAGAAAGTAGTTATGACGTAGAATGTACATACTTTGTTGATTCCATTTTTGAAATAAAACACTTTTTCTAAAAACTCGTGTTTTTTAAGAAATCATGTAAACCTTCTAGAAGCTGTGATTTTAAAAAACGGGGAAAGTAAGCTTTTCTTATTTCCGGACGCATGCGCAAACTATAGAAAGTTGTTATGACGTAGAATGTGCATACCTTGTAGATTCCATTTATGAAATTAAACACATTTTCTAAAAACTCGTTTTTTTAAGAAATCATGTAAACCTTCTAGAAGCTGTGATTTTAAAAAACGGGGGAAGTAAGCTTTTCCTTTTTCCAAACGCATGCGCAAACTATAGAAAGTCATTGTGACGTAGAATGTGCATAGTTTGTAGATTCCATTTATGAAATAAAACACATTTTCTAAAAACTCGTGTTTTTTAAGAAAGCATGTAAACCTTCTAGAAGCTGTGATTTTAAAAAACGGGGGAAGTAAGCTTTACTTATTTCCGGACGCATGCGCAAACTATAGAAAGTCATTGTGACGTAGAATGTGCATACTTTGTAGATTCCATTTATGAAATAAAACACATTTTCTAAAAACTCGTGTTTTTTACGAAATTATGTAAACCTTCTCGAAGCTGTGATTTTAAAAAACGGTGGAAGTAATCTTTTCTTATTTCCGGACGCATGCGCAAACTATAGAAAGTCGTTATGATGTAGAATGTGCATACTTTGTTGATTCCATTTATGAAATAAAACACATTTTCTAAAAACTCGTGTTTTTTAAGAAATCATGTAAACCTTCTAGAAGCTGTGATTTTAAAAAACGGGGGAAGTAAGCTTTTCTTCTTTCCAAACGCATGCGCAAACTATAGAAGGTCGGTATGATATAGAATGTGAATACTTTGTTGATTCCATTTATGAAATAAAACACATTTTCTAAAAACTCGTGTTTTTTACGAAATCATGTAAACTTTCTTGAAGCTGTGATTTTAAAAAACGGGGGAAGTAAGCTTTTCTTATATGCAAACGCATGCGCAAACTATAGAAAGTCGATATGACGTAGAATGTGCATACTTTGTTGATTCCATTTATGAAATAAAACACATTTTCTAAAAACTCTTGTTTTTTTTAGAAATCATGTAAACCTTCTAGAAGCTGTGATTTTAAAAAACGGGGGAAGTAAGCTTTTCTTATTTCCGGACGCATGCGCAAACTATAGAAAGTCGTTATGACGTAGAATGTGCATACTTTGTTGATTCCATTTATGAAATAAAACATATTTTCTAAAAACTAGTGTTTTTTAAGAAATCATGTAAACCTTCTAGAAGCTGTGATTTTAAAAAACGGGGGAAGTAAGCTTTTCTTATTTCCAAACGTATGCGTAAACTATAGAAAGTCATTATGATGTAGAATGTGCATTCTTTGTTGATTCCATTTTTGAAATAAAACACATTTTCTAAAAACTCGTGTTTTTTAAGAAATCATGTAAACCTTCTAGAAGCTATGATTTTAAAAAATGGGGGAAGTAAGCTTTTCTTATATCCGGACGCATGCGCAAACTATAGAAAGTTGTTATGACGTAGAATGTGCATACTTTGTAGATAATATTTATGAAATAAAAAACATTTTCTAAAAACTCGTGTTTTTTAAGAAATCATGTAAACCTTCTAGAAGCTGTGATTTTAAAAAACGGTGGAAGTAACCATTTCTTATTTCCAGACGCATGCGCAAACTATATAAAGTCGTTATAATGTAGAATGTGCATACTTTGTAGATTCCATTTATGAAATAAAACACATTTTCTAAAAACTCGTGTTTTTTACGAAATCATGTAAACCTTCTAGAAGCTGTGATTTTAAAAAATTGTGGATGTAAGCTTTTCTTATTTTCGGACGCATGCGAAAACTATAGAAAATCGTTCTGAAGTAGAATGTGCATACTTTGTAGATTCCATTTATGAAATAAAACACATTTTCTAAAAACTCGTGTTTTTTACGAAATCATGTAAACCTTCTAGAAGCTATGATTTTAAAAAACGGTGGAAGTAAAATTTTCTTATTTCCAGACGCATGCGCAAACTATATAAAGTCGTTATGACGTAGAATGTGCATACTTTATAGATTCCATTTATGAAATAAAAGACATTTTCTAAAAACTCATGTTTTTTACGAAATCATGTAAACCTTCTAGAAGCTGTGATTTTAAAAAATGGTGGAAGTAAGCTTTTCTTATTTCTCGACGCATGCGCAAACTATAGAAAGTCGTTATGACGTAGAATGTGCATACATTGTTGATTCCATTTATGAAATAAAAGACATTTTCTAAAAACTCGTGTTTTTTAAGAAATCATGTAAACCTTCTAGAAGCCGTGAATTAAAAACACGGGGGAAGTAAGCTTTTCTTATTTCCGGACGCATGCGCAAACTATAGAAAGTCGTTATGACGTAGAATGTGCATACTTTGTTGATTCCATTGCTGAAATAAAACACGTTTTCTAAAAACTCGTGTTTTTTAAGAAATCATGTAAACCTTCTAGAAGCTGTGATATTAAAAAACGGGGGAAGTAAGCTTTTCTTATTTCTGGATGCATGCGCAAACTATAGAAAGTTGTTATGATGTAGAATGTGCATAGTTTGTAGATTCCATTTATGAAATAAAACACATTTTCTGAAAACTCGTGTTTTTTACGAAATCATGTAAACCTTCTAGAAGCTGTGATTTTAAAATACGGTGGAAGTAAGCTTTTCTTATTTCCGGACGCATGCGCAAACTATAGAAAGTCGTTATGATGTAGAATGTGCATACTTTGTTGATTCCATTTATGAAATAAAACACATTTTCTAAAAACTCGTGTTTTTTACGAAATCATGTAAACCTTCTAAAAGCTGTGATTTTAAAAAATGGTGGAAGTAAGCTTTTCTTATTTCCAGACGCATGCGCAAACTATAGAAAGTCGTTATGACATAGAATGTGCATACTTTTTTGATTCCATTTATGAAATTAAACACATTTTCTAAAAACTCGTGTTTTTTAAGAAATCATGTAAACCTTCTAGAAGCTGTGATTTTAAAAAACGGGGGAAGTAAGCTTTTCTTATTTCCGGACGCATGCGCAAACTATAGAAAGTCGTTATGACGTAGAATGTGCATACTTTATAGATTCCATTTATGAAATAAAACACATTTTCTAAAAACTCGTGTTTTTTACGAAATCATGTAAACCTTCTAGAAGCTGTGATTTTAAAAAACCGTGGAAGGAAGCTTTTCTTATTTCAGGACGCATGCGCAAACTATAGAAAGTCGTTATGACGTAGAATGTGCATACTTTGTTGATTCCATTTTTTAAATAAAACACATTTTCTAAAAACTCGTGTTTTTTAAGAAATCATGTAAACCTTCTAGAAGCTGTGATTTTAAAAAATGGGGGAAGTAAGCTTTTCTTATTTCCGGACACATGCGCAAACTATAGAAAGTTGTTATGACATAGAATGTGCATACTTTGTAGATTCCATTTACGAAATAAAACACATTTTCTTAAAACTCGTGTTTTTTACGAAATCATGTAAACCTTCTAGAAGCTGTGATTTTAAAATACGGTGGAAGTAAGCTTTTCTTATTTATGGACGCATGCGCAAACTATAGAAAGTCATTATGACGTAGAATGTGCATACATTGTTGATTCCATTTATGAAATCAAACACATTTTCTAAAAACTCGTGTTTTTTAAGAAATCATGTAAACCTTCTAGAAGCTGTGATTTTAAAAAACTGGGGAAGTAAGCTTTTCCTATTTCCAAATGCATGCGCAAGCTATAGAAAGTCGTTATGACGTAGAATGTGCATACTTTGTTGATTCCATTTATGAAATAAAACACATTTTCCAAAAACTCGTATTTCTTAAGAACTCATGTAAACCTTCTACAAGCTGTGATTTTAAAAAACAGGGGAAGTAAGCTTTTCTTATTTCCGGACGCATGCGCAAACTATAGAAAGTCGTTATGACATAGAATGTGCATACTTTGTAGATTCCATTTATGAAATAAAACACATTTTCTAAAAACTCATGTTTTTTAAGAAATCATGTAAAGCTTCTAGAAGTTGTGATTTTAAAAAATGGGGGAAGTAAGCTTTTCTTATTTCCAAACGGATGCGCAAACTATAGAAAGTCGTTATGACGTAGAATGTGCATACTTTGTTGATTCCATTTATGAAATAAAACACATTTTAAAAAAACTCGTGTTTTTTAAGAAATCATGTAAACCTTCTAGAAGCTGTGATTTTAAAAAACAGTGGAAGTAAGCTTTTCTTATTTCCAGACGCATGCGCAATCTATAGAAAGTCGTTATGACGTAGAATGTGCATACTTTGTTTATTCCATTTATGAAATAAAAAACATTTTCTAAAAACTCGTGTTTTTTAAGAAATCATGTAAACCTTCTAGAAGCTATGATTTTAAAAAACAGTGGAAGTAAGCTTTTCTTATTTCCGGACACATGCGCAAACTATAGAAAGTCGTTATGACGTAGAATGTGCATACTTTGTAGATTCCATTTATAAAATAAAACACATTTTCTGAAAACTCATGTTTTTTACGAAATCATGTAAACCTTCTAGAAGCTCTGATTTTAAAAAACGGTGGAAGTAAGCTTTTCTTATTTCCAGACGCATGCGCAATCTATAGAAAGTCGTTATGACGTAGATTGTGCATACTTTGTTTATTCCATTTATGAAATAAAACACATTTTCTAAAAACTCGTGTTTTTTAAGAAATCATGTAAACCTTCTAGAAGCTGTGATTTTAAAATACGGTGGAAGTAAGCTTTTCTTATTTATGGACGCATGCACAAACTATAGAAAGTCGTTATGACGTAGAATGTGCATACTTTGAAGATTCCATTTATAAAATAAAACACATTTTCTGAAAACTCATGTTTTTTACGAAATCATGTAAACCTTCTAGAAGCTCTGATTTTAAAAAACGGGGGAAGTCAGCTTTTCTTATTTTCAGACGCATGCGCAAACTATAGAAAGTCGTTATGACGTAGAATGTGCATACTTTGTAGATTCCATTTATGAAATAAAACACATTTTCTAAAAACTCGTGTTTTTTACGAAATCGTGTAAACCTTCTAGAAGCTGTGATTTTAAAAAATGGTGGAAGTAAGTTTTTCTTATTTCTAGAAGCATGCGCAAACTATAGAAAGTCGTTATGACGTAGAATGTGCATACTTTGTTGATTCCATTGATGAAATAAAACACATTTTCTAAAAACTCGTGTTTTTTAAGAAATCATGTAAACCTTCTAGAAGCTGTGATTTTAAAAAACGGGGGAAGTAAGCTTTTCTTATTTCCGGACGCATGCGCAAACTATAGAAATTCGTTATGACGTAGAATGTGCATACTTTGTAGATTCCATTTATGAAATAAAACACATTTTCTAAAAACTCATGTTTTTTACGAAATCATGTACACCTTCTAGAAGCTGTGATTTTAAAAAACGGTGGAAGGAAGCCTTTCTTATTTCCGGACGCATGCGCAAACTATAGAAAGTCGTTATGACGTAGAATGTGCATACTTTGTTGATTCCATTTATGAAATAAAACACATTTTCTAAAAACTCATGTTTTTTAAGAAATCATGTAAAGCTTCTAGAAGCTGTGATTTTAAAAAATGGGGGAAGTAAGCTTTTCTTATTTCCAAACGGATGCGCAAACTATAGAAAGTCGTTATGACGTAGAATGTGCATACTTTGTTGATTCCATTTATGAAATAAAACACATTTTCTAAAAACTCGTGTTTTTTAAGAAATCATGTAAACCTTCTAGAAGCTGTGATTTTAAAAAACGGGGGAAGTAAGCTTTTGTTATTTCTGGACACATGCGCAAACTATAGAAAGTCGTTATGACGTAGAATGTGCATACTTTGTAGATTCCATTTATGAAATAAAACACATTTTCTAAAAACTCGTGTTTTTTACGAAATCATTTAAACCTTCTAGAAGCTGTGATTTTAATAAACTGTGGAAGTAACCTTTTCTTATTTCCGGACGCATGCGCAAACTATAGAAAGTCGTTATGACGTTGAATGTGCATACTTTGTAGATTCCATTTATGAACTAAAACACATTTTCTAAAAACTCGTGTTTTTTACGAAATCATGTAAACCTTCTAGAAGCTGTGATTTTAAAAAATGGTGGAAGTAAGTTTTTCTTATTTCCAGACGCATGCACAAACTATAGAAAGTCGTTATGACGTAGAATGTGCATACTTTGTTGATTCCATTGCTGAAATAAAACATGTTTTCTAAAAACTCGTGTTTTTTAAGAAATCATGTAAACCTTCTAGAAGCTGTGATATTAAAAAACGGGGGAAGTAAGATTTTCTTATTTCTGGATGCATGCGCAAACTATAGAAAGTCATTATGATGTAGAATGTGCATAGTTTGTAGATTCCATTTATGAAATAAAACACATTTTCTGAAAACTCGTGTTTTTTACGAAATCATGTAAACCTTCTAGAAGCTGTGATTTTAAAATACGGTGGAAGTAAGCTTTTCTTATTTCCAGACGCATGCGCAAACTATAGAAAGTCGTTATGACGTAGAATGAGCATACTTTGTTGATTCCATTTATGAAATAAAACACATTTTCTAAAAACTCGTGTTTTTTACGAAATCATGTAAACCTTCTAGAAGCTGTGATTTTAAAAAATGGTGGTAGTAAGCTTTTCTTATTTCCAGACGCATGCGCAAACTATAGAAAGTCGTTACGACGTAGAATGTGCATACTTTGTTGATTCCATTTATGAAATAAAACACGTTTTCTAAAAACTCGTGTTTTTTAAGAAATCATGTAAACCTTCTAGAAGCTGTGATATTAAAAAACGGGGGAAGTAAGCTTTTCTTATTTCTGGATGCATGCGCAAACTATAGAAAGTCGTTATGATGTAGAATGTGCATAGTTTGTAGATTCCATTTATGAAATAAAACACATTTTCTGAAAACTCGTGTTTTTTACGAAATCATGTAAACCTTCTAGAAGCTGTGATTTTAAAATACGGTGGAAGTAAGCTTTTCTTATTTCCGGACGCATGCGCAAACTATAGAAAGTCGTTATGACGTAGAATGTGCATACTTTGTTGATTCCATTTATGAAATAAAACACATTTTCTAAAAACTCGTGTTTTTTAAGAAATCATGTAAACCTTCTAAAAGCTGTGATTTTAAAAAACGGGGGAAGTAAGCTTTTCTTATTTCCAAACGCATGCGCAAACTATAGAAAGTCGTTATGACATAGAATGTGCATACTTTGTAGATTCCATTTATGAAATAAAACACGTTTTCTAAAAACTCGTGTTTTTTAAGAAATCATGTAAACCTTCTAGAAGCTGTGATATTAAAAAACGGGGGGTAGTAAGCTTTACTTATTTCCGGACGCACGCGGAAAATATAGAAATTCGTTATGACGTAGAATGTGCATACTTTGTTGATTCCATTTATGAAATAAAACACATTTTCTAAAAACTCGTGTTTTTTAAGAAATCATGTAAACCTTATAGAAGCTGTGATTTTAAAAAACGGGGGAAGTAAGCTTTTCTTATTTCCGGATGCATGCGCAAACTATAGAAAGTCGTTATGACGTAGAATGTGCATACTTTGTAGATTCCATTTATGAAATAAAACACATTTTCTAAAAACACGTGTTTTTTACGAAATCGTGTAAACCTTCTACAAGCTGTGATTTTAAAAAACGGTGGAACTAAGCTTTTCTTATTTCCGGACGAATGCGCAAACTATAGAAAGTCGTTATGAAGTAGAATGTGCATACTTTGTTGATTCCATTTATGAAATAAAACATATTTTCTAAAAACTCGTGTTTTTTAAGAAATCATGTAAACCTTCTAGAAGCTGTGATTTTAAAAAACGGTGGAAGTAAGCTTTTCTTATTTCCGGACGCATGCGCAAACTATAGAAAGTCGTTATGACGTAGAATGTGCATACTTTTTTGATTCCATTTATGAAATTAAACACATTTTCTAAAAACTCGTGTTTTTTAAGAAATCATGTAAACCTTCTAGAAGCTGTGATTTTATAAAACGGGGGAAGTAAGCTTTTCTTATTTCCGGACGCATGTGCAAACTATAGAAAGTCGTTATGACGTAGAATGTGCATACTTTGTAGATTCCATTTTTGAAATAAAACACATTTTCTAAAAACTCGTGTTTTTTACGAAATCATGTAAACCTTCTAGAAGCTGTGATTTTAAAAAACGGTGGAAGTAAGCTTTTCTTATTTCCGGACGCATGCGCAAACTATAGAAATTCGTTATGATGTAGAATGTGCATACTTTGTTGATTCCATATATGAAATAAAACACATTTTAAAAAAACTCGTGTTTTTTAAGAAATCATGTAAACCTTCTAGAAGCTGTGATTTAAAAAAACGGTGGAAGTAAGCTTTTCTTATTTCCGGACGCATGCGCAAACTATAGAAAGTCGTTATGACGTAGAATGTGCATACTTTGTTGATTCCATTTATGAAATAAAACATATTTTCTAAAAACTAGTGTTTTTTAAGAAATCATGTAAACCTTCTAGAAGCTGTGATTTTAAAAAACGGGGGAAGTAAGCTTTTCTTATTTCCAAACGCATGCGCAAACTATATAAAGTCGTTATGACGTAGAATGTGCATAATTTGTTGATTCCATTTATGAAATAAAACACATTTTCTAAAAACTCGTGTTTTTTAACAAATCAAGTAAACCTTCTAGTAGCTGTGATTTTAAAAAACGGGGGAAGTAAGCTTTTCTTATTTCCGGACGCATGTGCAAACTATAGAAAGTCATTATGACATAGAATGTGCATACTTTGTAGATTCCATTTATGAAATAAAACACATTTTCTAAAAACTCGTGTTTTTTAAGAAATCATGTAAACCTTCTAGAAGCTGTGATTTTAAAAAACGGTGGAAGTAATCTTTTCTTATTTCCGGACGCATGCGCAAACTATAGAAAGTCGTTATGACGTAGAATGTGCATTCTTTATAGATTCCATTTATGAAATAAAACACTTTTTCTAAAAACTCGTGTTTTTTACGAAATCATGTAAACCTTCTAGAAGCTGTGATTTTAAAAAACCGTGGAAGGAAGCTTTTATTATTTCAGGACGCATGCGCAAACTATAGAAAGTCGTTATGACGTAGAATGTGCATACTTTGTTGATTCCATTTATTAAATAAAACACATTTTCTAAAAACTCGTGTTTTTTAAGAAATCATGTAAACCTTCTAGAAGCTGTGATTTTAAAAAATGGGGGAAGTAAGCTTTTCTTTTTTGCGGACACATCTGCAAACTATAAAAAGTCGTTATGACGTAGAATGTGCATACTTTGTAGATTCCATTTATGAAATAAAACACATTTTCTTAAAACTCGTGTTTTTTACGAAATCATGTAAACCTTCTAGAAGCTGTGATTTTAAAATACGGTGGAAGTAAGCTTTTCTTATTTATGGACGCATGCGCAAACTATCGAAAGTCGTTATGACGTAGAATGTGCATACATTGTTGATTCCATTTATGAAATCAAACACATTTTCTAAAAACTCATGTTTTTTAAGAAATCATGTAAACCTTCTAGAAGCTGTGATTTTAAAAAACTGGGGAAGTAAGCTTTTCCTATTTCCAAATGCATGCGCAAGCTATAGAAAGTCGTTATGACGTAGAATGTGCATACTTTGTTGATTCCATTTATGAAATAAAACACATTTTCTAAAAACTCGTGTTTCTTAAGAACTCATGTAAACCTTCTACAAGCTGTGATTTTAAAAAACGGGGGAAGTAAGCTTTTCTTATTTCCGGACGCATGCGCAAACTATAGAAAGTCGTTATGACGTAGAATGTGCATACTTTGTAGATTCCATTTATGAAATAAAACACATTTTCTAAAAACTCATGTTTTTTACGAAATCATGTAAACCTTCTAGAAGCTGTGATTTTAAAAAACGGTGGAAGTAAGCTTTTCTTATTTCCGGACGCATGCGCAAACTATAGAAAGTCGTTATGATGTATAATTTGCATACTTTGTTGATTCCATATATGAAATAAAACACATTTTAAAAAAAACTCGTGTTTTTTAAGAAATCATGTAAACCTTCTAGAAGCTGTGATTTTAAAAAAACAGTGGAAGTAAGCTTTTCTTATTTCCAGACGCATGCGCAATCTATAGAAAGTCGTTATGACGTAGAATGTGCATACTTTGTTTATTCCATTTTTGAAATAAAACACATTTTCTAAAAACTCGTGTTTTTTAAGAAATCATGTAAACCTTCTAGAAGCTATGATTTTAAAAAACGGTGGAAGTAAGCTTTTCTTATTTCCGGACACATGCGCAAACTATAGAAAATCGTTATGACGTAGAATGTGCATACTTTGTAGATTCCATTTATGAAATAAAACACATTTTCTGAAAACTCGTGTTTTTTACGAAATCATGTAAACCTTCTAGAAGCTGTGATTTTAAAATACGGTGGAAGTAAGCTTTTCTTATTTATGGACGCATGCGCAAACTATAGAAAGTCGTTATGACGTAGAATGTGCATACTTTGTAGATTCCATTTATAAAATAAAACACATTTTTTGAAAACTCATGTTTTTTACGAAATCATGTAAACCTTCTAGAAGCTCTGATTTTAAAAAACGGGGGAAGTCAGCTTTTCTTATTTTCGGACGCATGCGCAAACTATAGAAAGTCGTTATGACGTAGAATGTGCATACTTTGTAGATTCCATTTATGAAATAAAACACATTTTCTAAAAACTCGTGTTTATTACGAAATCATGTAAACCTTCTAGAAGCTGTGATTTTGAAAAATGGTCGAAGTAAACTTTTTTTATTTCCGGACGCATGCGCAAACTATAGAAAGTCGTTATGACGTAGAATGTGCATACTTTGTAGATTCCATTTATGAAATAAAACACATTTTCTAAAAACTCGTGTTTTTTACGAAATCATGTAAACCTTCTAGAAGCTGTGATTTTAAAAAATGGTGGAAGTAAGCTTTTCTTATTTCCAGACGCGTGCGCAAACTATAGAAAGTCGTTATGACATAGAATGTGCATACTTTGTTGATTCCATTGATGAAATAAAACACATTTTCTAAAAACTCGTGTTTTTTAAGAAATCATGTAAACCTTCTAGAAGCTGTGATTTTAAAAAACGGGGGAAGTAAGCTTTTCTTATTTCCGGACGCATGCGCAAACTATAGAAAGTCGTTATGACGTAGAATGTGCATACTTTGTAGATTCCATTTATGAAATAAAACACATTTTCTAAAAACTCTGTTTTTTACGAAATCATGTAAACCTTCTAGAAGCTGTGATTTTAAAAAACAGGGGAAGGAAGCTTTTCTTATTTCCGGACGCTTGCGAAAACTATAGAAAGTCGTTATGATGTAGAATGTGCATACTTTGTAGATTCCATTTATGAAATGAAACACATTTTCTAAAAACTTGTGTTTATTACGAAATCATGTAAACCTTCTAGAAGCTGTGATTTTAAAAAACGGGGGAAGTAAGCTTTTCTTATTTCCGGAGACATGCGCAAACTATAGAAATTCGTTATGACGTAGAATGTGCATACTTTGTAGATTCCATTTATAAACTAAAACACATTTTCTAAAAACTCGTGATTTTTACGAAATCATGTAAACCTTCTAGAAGCTGTGATTTTAAAATACGGTGGAAGTAAGCTTTTCTTATTTCCAAACGCATGTGCAAACTATAGAAAGTCGTTATGACGTAGAATGTGCATACTTTGTTGATTCCATTTATGAAATAAAACACATTTTCTAAAAACTCGTGTTTTTTAAGAAATCATGTAAACCTTCTAGAAGCTGTGATTTTAAAAAATGGGGGAAGTAAGTTTTTCTTATTTCCAAACGCATGCGCAAACTATAGAAAGTCGTTATGACATAGAATGTGCATACTTTGTAGATTCCATTTATGAAATAAAACACATTTTCTAAAAACTCGTGTTTTTTAAGAAATCATGTAAACCTTCTAGAAGCTGTGATTTTAAAAAACGGGGGAAGTAAGCTTTTCTTATTTCCACACGCATGTGCAAACTATAGAAGGTCGTTATGATGTAGAATGTGCATACTTTGTTGATTCCATTTATGAAATAAAAGACATTTTCTAAAAACTCGTGTTTTTTACGAAATCATGTAAACCTTCTAGAAGCTGTTATTTTAAAAAACGGGGGAAGTAAGCTTTTCTTATTTCCAAACGCATGCGCAAACTATAGAAAGTCATTATGACGTAGAATGTGCCTACTTTGTTGATTCCATTTATTTAATAAAACACATTTTCAAAAAACTCGTGTTTTTTAAGAAATCATGCAAAACTTCCAGAATCTGTGATTTTAAAAAAAGGGGAGGTAATCTTTTCTTATTTCCACACGCATGCGCAAACTATAGAAGGTCGTTATGATGTAGAATGTGCATACTTTGTTGATTCCATTTATGAAATAAAACACATTTTCTAAAAACTCGTGTTTTTTAAGAAGTCATGTAAACCTTCTAGAAGCTGTGATTTTAAAAAATGGTGCAAGTAAGCTTTTCTTATTTCCGGACACATGCACAAACTATAGAAAGTCGTTATGACATAGAATGTGCATACTTTGTTGATTCCATTTACGAAATAAAACACATTTTCTAAAAACTCGTGTTTTTTAAGAAATCATGTAAACCTTCTAGAAGCTATGATTTTAAAAAACGGGGGATGTAAGCTTTTCTTATTTCGAAATGCATGCGCATACTATAGAAAGTCGTTATGATGTAGAATGTGCATAATTTGTTGATTCCATTTATGAAATAAAACACATTTTCTAAAAACTCGTGTTTTTTAAGAAATCATGTAAACCTTCTAGAAGCTGTGATTTTAAAAAACGAGGGAAGTAAGCTTTTCTTATTTCCAAACGGATGCGCAAACTATAGAAAGTCGTTATGACGTAGAATGTGCATACTTTGTTGATTCCATTTATGAAATAAAACACATTTTCTAAAAACTCGTGTTTTTTAAGAAATCATATAAACCTTCTAGAAGCTGTGATTTTAAAAAACGGTGGAAGTCAGCTTTTCTTATTTCCGGACGCATGCGCAAACTATAGAAAGTCGTTATGATGTAGAATTTGCATAATTTGTAGATTCCATTTATGAAATAAAACACATTTTATAAAAACTCGTGTTTATTACGAAATCATGTAAACCTTCTAGAAGCTGTGATTTTGAAAAATGGTCGAAGTAAACTTTTCTTATTTCCAAACGCATGCGCAAACTATAGAAAGTCGTTATGACGTAGAATGTGCATACTTTGTAGATTCCATTTATGAAATAAAACACATTTTCTAAAAACTCGTGTTTTTTACGAAATCATGTAAACCTTCTAGAAGCTGTGATTTTAAAAAATGGTGGAAGTAAGCTTTTCTTATTTCCAGACGCATGCGCAAACTATAGAAAGTCGTTATGACGTACAATGTGCATACCTTGTTGATTCCATTGATGAAATAAAACACATTTTCTAAAAACTCGTGTTTTTTAAGAAATCATGTAAACCTTCTAGAAGCTGTGATTTTAAAAAACGGGGGAAGTAAGCTTTTCTTATTTCCGGACGCATGCGCAAAATATAGAAAGTCGTTATGATGTAGAATGTGCATACTTTGTAGATTCCATTTATGAAATAAAACACATTTTCTAAAAACTCGTGTTTTTTACGAAATCATGTAAACCTTCTAGAAGTTGTGATTTTAAAAAACGGTGGAAGGAAGCTTTTCTTATTTCCGGACGCATGCGCAAACTATAGAAAGTCGCTATGACGTAGAATGTGCATACTTTGTTGATTCCATTTATGAAATAAAACACATTTTCTAAAAACTCATGTTTTTTAAGAAATCATTTAAACCTTCTAGAAGCTGTGATTTTAAAAAACGGGGGAAGTAAGCTTTTCTTATTTCCGGACACATGCGCAAACTATAGAAAGTCGTTATGATGTAGAATGTGCATAGTTTGTAGATTCCATTTATGAAATAAAACACATTTTCTGAAAACTCGTGTTTTTTACGAAATCATGTAAACCTTCTAGAAGCTGTGATTTTAAAATACGGTGGAAGTAAGCTTTTCTTATTTCCGGACGCATGCGCAAACTATAGAAAGTCGTTATGACGTAGAATGTGCATACTTTGTTGATTCCATTTATGAAATAAAACACATTTTCTAAAAACTCATGTTTTTTAACAAATCATGTAAACCTTCTAGAAGCCGTGATTTTACAAAACGGGGGAAGTAAGCTTTTCTTATTTCCAAACGCATGCGCAAACTATAGAAAGTCGTTATGACATAGAATGTGCATACTTTGTAGATTCCATTGATGAAATAAAACACATTTTCTAAAAACTCGTGTTTTTTACGAAATCATGTAAACCTTATAGAAGCTGTGATTTTAAAAAACAGCGGAAGTAAGCTTTTCTTATTTCCAGACGCATGTGCAAACTATAGAAAGTCGTTGTGACATAGAATGTGCATACTTTGTAGATTCCATTTATGAAATAAAACACCTTTTCAAAAAACTCGTGTTTTTTACGAAATTATGTAATACTTCTAGAAGCTGTGATTTTAAAAAACGGTGGAACTAATCTTTTCTTATTTCCGGACGCATGCGCAAACTATAGAAAGTCGTTATGACGTAGAATGTCCATACTTTGTAGATTCCATTTATGAAATAAAACACATTTTCTAAAAACTCGTGTTTTTTACGAAATCGTGTAAACCTTCTAGAAGCTGTGATTTTAAAAAATGGTGGAAGTAAGCTTTTCTTATTTCCAGACGCATGCGCAAACTATAGAAAGTCGTTATGACGTAGAATGTGCATACTTTGTTGATTCCATTGATGAAATAAAACACATTTTCTAAAAACTCGTGTTTTTTAAGAAATCATGTAAACCTTCTAGAAGCTGTGATTTTAAAAAACGGGGGAAGTAAGCTTTTCTTATTTCCGGACGCATGCGCAAACTATAGAAAGTCGTTATGACGTAGAATGTGCATACTTTGTAGGTTCCATTTATGAAATAAAACACATTTTCTAAAAACTCATGTTTTTTACGAAATCATGTACACCTTCTAGAAGCTGTGATTTTAAAAAACGGTGGAAGGAAGCCTTTCTTATTTCCGGACGCATGCGCAAACTATAGAAAGTCGTTATGACGTAGAATGTGCACACTTTGTTGATTCCATTTATGAAATAAAACACATTTTCTAAAAACTCATGTTTTTTAAGAAATCATGTAAACCTTCTAGAAGCTGTGATTTTAAAAAACGGGGGAAGTAAGCTTTTGTTATTTCCGGACACATGCGCAAACTATAGAAAGTCGTTATGACGTAGAATGTGCATACTTTGTAGATTCCATTTATGAAATAAAACACATTTTCTAAAAACTCGTGTTTTATTACGAAATCATGTAAACCTTCTAGAAGCTGTGATTTTAAAAAATGGTGGAAGTAAGCTTTTCTTATTTCCAGACGCATGCGCAAACTATAGAAAGTCATTATGACGTAGAATGTGCATACTTTGTTGATTCCATTGATGAAATAAAACACATTTTCTAAAAACTCGTGTTTTTTAAGAAATCATGTAAACCTTCTAGAAGCTGTGATTTTAAAAAACGGGGGAAGTAAGCTTTTCTTATTTCCGGACGCGTGCGCAAACTATAGAAATTCGTTATGACGTAGAATGTGCATACTTTGTAGATTCCATTGATGAAATAAAACACATTTTCTAAAAACTCGTGTTTTTTACGAAATCATGTAAACCTTCTAGAAGCTGTGATTTTAAAAAACGGTGGAAGGAAGCTTTTCTTATTTCCGGACGCATGCGCAAACTATAGAAAGTCGTTATGACATAGAAAGTGCATACTTTGTTGATTCCATTTATGAAATAAAACACATTTTCTAAAAACTCATCTTTTTTAAGAAATCATGTAAACCTTCTAGAAGCTGTGATTTTAAAAAACGGGGGAAGTAAGCTTTTCTTATTTCCGGACACATGCGCAAACTATAGAAAGTCGTTATGATGTAGAATGTGCATAGTTTGTAGATTCCATTTATGAAATAAAACACATTTTCTGAAAACTCGTGTTTTTTATGAAATCATGTAAACCTTCTAGAAGCTGTGATTTTAAAATACGGTGGAAGTAAGCTTTTCTTATTTCCGGACGCATGCGCAAACTATAGAAAGTCGTTATGATGTAGAATGTGCATACTTTGTTGATTCCATTTATGAAATAAAACACATTTTCTAAAAACTCATGTTTTTTAACAAATCATGTAAACCTTCTAGAAGCTGTGATTTTACAAAACGGGGGAAGTAAGCTTTTCTTATTTCCAAACGCATGCGCAAACTATAGAAATTCGTTATGACATAGAATGTGCATACTTTGTAGATTCCATTGATGAAATAAAACACATTTTCTAAAAACTCGTGTTTTTTACGAAATCATGTAAACCTTATAGAATCTGTGATTTTAAAAAACGGCGGAAGTAAGCTTTTCTTATTTCCAAACGCATGCGCAAACTATAGAAAGTCGTTGTGACGTAGAATGTGCATACTTTGTAGATTCCATTTATGAAATAAAACACATTTTCTAAAAACTCGTGTTTTTTAACAAATCAAGTAAACCTTCTAGAAGTTGTGATTTTAAAAAACGGGGGAAGTAAGCTTTTCTTATTTCCGGACGCATGTGCAAACTATAGAAAGTCATTATGACATAGAATTTGCATACTTTGTAGATTCCATTTATGAAATAAAACACATTTTCTAAAAACTCGTGTTTTTTAAGAAATCATGTAAACCTTCTAGAAGCTGTGATTGTAAAAAACGGTGGAAGTAAGCTTTTCTTATTTCCGGACGCATGCGCAAACTATAGAGAGTCGTTATGACGTAGAATGTGCATACTTTATAGATTCCATTTATGAAATAAAACACATTTTCTAAAAACTCGTGTTTTTTACGAAATCATGTAAACCTTCTAGAAGATGTGATTTTAAAAAACCGTGGAAGGAAGCTTTTCTTATTTCAGGACGGATGCGCAAACTATAGAAAGTCGTTATGACGTAGAATGTGCATACTTTATTGATTCCATTTATTAAATAAAACACATTTTCTGAAAACTCGTGTTTTTTAAGAAATCATGTAAACCTTCTAGAAGCTGTGATTTTAAAAAATGGGGGAAGTAAGCTTTTCTTATTTCCGGACACATGCGCAAACTATAGAAAGTCGTTATGACGTAGAATGTGCATACTTTGTAGATTCCATTTATGAAATAAAACACATTTTCTTAAAACTCGTGTTTTTTACGAAATCATGTAAACCTTCTAGAAGCTGTGATTTTAAAATACGAAGGAAGTAAGCTTTTCTTATTTATGGACGCATGCACAAACTATAGAAAGTCGTTATGACGTAGAATGTGCATACATTGTTGATTCCATTTATGAAATCAAACACATTTTCTAAAAACTCGTGTTTTTTAAGAAATCATGTAAACCTTCTAGAAGCTGTGATTTTAAAAAACTGGGGAAGTAAGCTTTTCCTATTTCCAAATGCATGCGCAAGCTATAGAAAGTCGTTATGACATAGAATGTGCATACTTTGTTGATTCCATTTATGAAATAAATCACATTTTCTAAAAACTCGTGTTTCTTAAGAACTCATGTAAACCTTCTACAAGCTGTGATTTTAAAAAACGGGGGAAGTAAGCTTTTCTTATTTCCGGACGCATGCGCAAACTATAGAAAGTCGTTATGACGTAGAATGTGCATACTTTTTAGATTCCATTTATGAAATAAAACACATTTTCTAAAAACTCATGTTTTTTACGAAATCATCTAAACCTTCTAGAAGCTGTGATTTTAAAAAACGGTGGAAGTAAGCTTTTCTTATTTCCGGACGCAAGCGCAAACTATAGAAAGTCGTTATGATGTATAATTTGCATACTTTGTTGATTCCATATATGAAATAAAACACATTTTAAAAAAACTCGTGTTTTTTAAGAAATCATGTAAACCTTCTAGAAGCTGTGATTTTAAAAAACAGTGGAAGTAAGCTTTTCTTATTTCCAGACGCATGCGCAATCTATAGAAAGTCATTATGACGTAGAATGTGCATACTTTGTTTATTCCATTTATGAAATAAAACACATTTTCTAAAAACTCGTGTTTTTTAAGAAATCATGTAAACCTTCCAGAAGCTATGATTTTAAAAAACGGTGGAAGTAAGCTTTTCTTATTTCCGGACACATGCGCAAACTATAGAAAGTCGTTATGACGTAGAATGTGCATACTTTGTAGATTCCATTTATGAAATAAAACACATTTTCTGAAAACTCGTGTTTTTTACGAAATCATGTAAACCTTCTAGAAGCTGTGATTTTAAAATACGGTGGAAGTAAGCTTTTCTTATTTATGGACGCATGCGCAAACTATAGAAAGTCGTTATGACGTAGAATGTGCATACTTTGTAGATTCCATTTATAAAATAAAACACATTTTCTGAAAACTCATGTTTTTTACGAAATCATGTAAACCTTCTAGAAGCTCTGATTTTAAAAAACGGGGGAAGTCAGCTTTTCTTATTTTCGGACGCATGCGCAAACTATAGAAAGTCGTTATGACGTAGAATGTGCATACTTTGTAGATTCCATTTATGAAATCAAACACATTTTCTAAAAACTCGTGTTTTTTAAGAAATCATGTAAACCTTCTAGAAGCTGTGATTTTAAAAAACTGGGGAAGTCAGCTTTTCCTATTTCCAAATGCATGCGCAAGCTATAGAAAGTTGTTAGAAAGTTGTTATGACGTAGAATGTGCATACTTTGTTGATTCCATTTATGAAATAAAACACATTTTCTAAAAACTCGTGTTTCTTAAGAACTCATGTAAACCTTCTACAAGCTGTGATTTTAAAAAACGGGGGAAGTAAGCTTTTCTTATTTCCGAACGCATGCGCAAACTATAGAAAGTCGTTATGACGTAGAATGTGCATACTTTGTAGATTCCATTTATGAAATAAAACACATTTTCTAAAAACTCATGTTTTTTACGAAATCATCTAAACCTTCTAGAAGCTGTGATTTTAAAAAACGGTGGAAGTAAGCTTTTCTTATTTCCGGACGCATGCGCAAACTCTAGAAAGTCGTTATGATGTATAATTTGCATACTTTGTTGATTCCATATATGAAATAAAACACATTTTAAAAAAACTCGTGTTTTTTAAGAAATCATGTAAACCTTCTAGAAGCTGTGATTTTAAAAAACAGTGGAAGTAAGCTTTTCTTATTTCCAGACGCATGCGCAATCTATAGAAAGTCGTTATGACGTAGAATGTGCATACTTTGTTTATTCCATTTATGAAATAAAACACATTTTCTAAAAACTCGTGTTTTTTAAGAAATCATGTAAACCTTCTAGAAGCTATGATTTTAAAAAACGGTGGAAGTAAGATTTTCTTATTTCCGGACACATGCGCAAACTATAGAAAGTCGTTATGACGTAGAATGTGCATACTTTTTAGATTCCATTTATGAAATAAAACACATTTTCTGAAAACTCGTGTTTTATACGAAATCATGTAAACCTTCTAGAAGCTGTGATTTTAAAATACGGTGGAAGTAAGCTTTTCTTATTTATGGACGCATGCGCAAACTATAGAAAGTCGTTATGACGTAGAATGTGCATACTTTGTAGATTCCATTTATAAAATAAAACACATTTTCTGAAAACTCATGTTTTTTACGAAATCATGTAAACCTTCTAGAAGCTCTGATTTTAAAAAACGATGGAAGTAATCTTTTCTCATTTCCGGACGCATGCACAAACTATAGAAAGTCGTTATGATGTAGAATGTGCATACTTTGTTGATTCCATTTATGTAATAAAACACACTTTAAAAAAACTCTTGTTTTTTAAGAAATCATGTAAACCTTCTAGAAGCTGTGATTTTAAAAAACGGTGGAAGTAAGCTTTTCTTATTTCCGGACGCATGCGCAAACTATAGAAAGTCGTTATGATGTAGAATGTGCATAATTTGTTGATTCCATATATGAAATAAAACACACTTTAAAAAAACTCTTGTTTTTTAAGAAATCATGTAAACCTTCTAGAAGCTGTGATTTTAAAAAACGGTGGAAGTAAGCTTTTCTTATTTCCGGACGCATGCGCAAACTATAGAAAGTCGTTATGACGTAGAATGT
Organism: Larix kaempferi; assembly: GCA_027924585.1. Taxonomy (NCBI): domain Eukaryota; kingdom Viridiplantae; phylum Streptophyta; class Pinopsida; order Pinales; family Pinaceae; genus Larix; species Larix kaempferi. Next base: position 8,767,577 of record BSBM01000226.1, on the reverse strand, counting down.
GCATACTTTGTTGATTCCATTTATGAAATAAAACATATTTTCTAAAAACTAGTGTTTTTTAAGAAATCATGTAAACCTTCTAGAAGCTGTGATTTTAAAAAACGGGGGAAGTAAGCCTTTCCTATTTCCGAACGCATGCATAAACTATAGAAAGTCATTATGACGTAGAATGTGCATACTTTGTTGATTCCATTTATGAAATAAAACACATTTTCTAAAAACTCGTGTTTCTTAAGAACTCATGTAAACCTTCTACAAGCTGTGATTTTAAAAAACGGGGGAAGTAAGCTTTTCTTATTTCCGAACGCATGCGCAAACTATAGAAAGTCGTTATGACGTAGAATGTGCATACTTTGTAGATTACATTTATGAAATAAAACACATTTTCTAAAAACTCATGTTTTTTACGAAATCATCTAAACCTTCTAGAAGCTGTGATTTTAAAAAACGTTGGAAGTAAGCTTTTCTTATTTCCGGACGCATGCGCAAACTATAGAAAGTCGTTATGATGTATAATTTGCATACTTTGTTGATTCCATATATGAAATAAAACACATTTTAAAAAAACTCGTGTTTTTTAAGAAATCATGTAAACCTTCTAGAAGCTGTGATTTTAAAAAACAGTGGAAGTAAGCTTTTCTTATTTCCAGACGCATGCGCAATCTATAGAAAGTCGTTATGACGTAGAATGTGCATACTTTTTTGATTCCATTTATGAAATTAAACACATTTTCTAAAAACTCGTGTTTTTTAAGAAATCATGTAAACCTTCTAGAAGCTGTGATTTTAAAAAATGGGGGAAGTAAGCTTTTCTGATTTCCAAACGCATGCTCAAACTATAGAAAGTCGTTATGACGTAGAATGTACATACTTTGTTGATTCCATTTTTGAAATAAAACACATTTTCTAAAAACTCGTGTTTTTTAAGAAATCCTGTAAACCTTCTAGAAGCTGTGATTTTAAAAAACGGGGGAAGTAAGCTTTTCTTATTTCCGGACGCATGCGCAAACTATAGAATGTCGTTATGACATAGAATGTGCATACTTTGTAGATTCCATTTATGAAATAAAACACATTTTCTAAAAACTCGTGTTTTTTACGAAATCATGTAAACCTTCTAGAAGCTGTGATTTTAAAAAACGGGGGAAGTAAGCTTTTCTTATTTCCGGACGCATGCGCAAACTATAGAAAGTCGTTATGACGTAGAATGTGCATACTTTGTAGATTCCATTTATGAAATAAAACACATTTTCTAAAAACTCGTGTTTTTTAAGAAATCATGTAAACCTTCTAGAAGCTGTGATTTTAAAAAATGGTGGATGTAAGCTTTTCTTATTTTCGGACGCATGCGAAAACTATAGAAAGTCGTTCTGACGTAGAATGTGCATACTTTGTAGATTCCATTTATGCAATAAAACACATTTTCTAAAAACTCGTGTTTTTTACGAAATCATGTAAACCTTCTAGAAGCTATGATTTTAAAAAACGGCGGAAGTAAACTTTTCCTATTTCCGGACGCATGCGCAAACTATAGAAAGTCGTTATGACGTAGAATGTGCATACTTTGTAGATTCCATTTATGAAATAAAACACATTTTCTAAAAACTCATGTTTTTTACGAAATCATGTAAACCTTCTAGAAGCTGTGATTTAAAAAACGGGGGAAGTAAGATTTTCTTATTTCCAGACGCATGCGCAAACTATAGAAAGTCGTTATGACGTAGAATGTGCATACTTTGTAGATTTCATTTATGAAATAAAACACATTTTCTAAAAACTCGTGTTTTTTACGAAATCATGTAAACCTTCTAGAAGCTGTGATTTTAAAAAACGGTGGAAGTAAGCTTTTCTTATTTCCGGACGCATGCGCAAACTATAGAAAGTCGTTATGATGTAGAATGTGCATACTTTGTTGATTCCATATATGAAATAAAACACATTTTAAAAAAACTCGTGTTTTTTAAGAAATCATGTAAACCTTCTAGAAGCTGTGATTTTAAAAAACGGTGGAAGTAAGCTTTTCTTATTTCCGGACACATGCGCAAACTATAGAAAGTCGTTATGACGTAGAATGTGCATACTTTGTTGATTCCATTCATGAAATAAAACATATTTTCTAAAAACTAGTGTTTTTTAAGAAATCATGTAAACCTTCTAGACGCTGTGATTTTAAAAAACGGGGGAAGTAAGCTTTTCTTATTTCCAAACGCATGCGCAAACTATAGAAAGTCGTTATGACGTAGAATGTGCATACTTTGTTGATTCCATTTATGAAATAAAACACATTTTCTAAAAACTCGTGTTTTTTAAGAAATCATGTAAACCTTCTAGAAGCTGTGATTTTAAAAAACGGGGGAAGTAAGCTTTTCTTATTTCCGGACGCACGCGCAAACTATAGAAAGTCGTTATGACGTAGAATGTGTATACTTTGTAGATTCCATTTATGAAATAAAACACATTTTAAAAAAACTTGTGTTTTTTAAGAAATCATGTAAACCTTCTAGAAGTTGTGCTTTTAAAAAACGGTGGAAGTAAGCTTTTCTTATTTCCAGACGCATGCGCAAATTATAGAAAGTCGTTATGACGTAGAATGTGCATACTTTGTTGATTCCATTCATGAAATAAAACATATTTTCTAAAAACTAGTGTTTTTTAAGAAATCATGTAAACCTTCTACAAGCTGTGATTTTAAAAAACGGGGGAAGTAAGCTTTTCTTATTTCCAAACAGATGCGCGAACTATAGAAGGTCGTTATGACGTAGAATGTGCATACTTTGTTGATTCCATTTATGAAATAAAACACATTTTCTAAAAACTCGTGTTTTTTAAGAAATCATATAAACCTTCTAGAAGCTGTGATTTTAAAAAACGGGGAAGTAAGCTTTTCTTATTTCCGGACGCATGCACAAACTATAGAAAGTCGTTATGACGTAGAATGTGCATACTTTTTTGATTCCATTTATGAAATTAAACACATTTTCTAAAAACTCGTGTTTTTTAAGAAATCATGTAAACCTTCTAGAAGCTGTGATTTTAAAAAATGGGGGAAGTAAGCTTTTCTGATTTCCAAACGCATGCTCAAACTATAGAAAGTCGTTATGACGTAGAATGTACATACTTTGTTGATTCCATTTTTGAAATAAAACACATTTTCTAAAAACTCGTGTTTTTTAAGAAATCATGTAAACGTTCTAGAAGCTGTGATTTTAAAAAACAGGGGAAGTAAGCTTTTCTTATTTCCGGACGCGTGCGGAAACTATAGAAAGTCGTTATGTCGTAGAATGTGCATACTTTGTAGATTCCATTTATGAAATTAAACACATTTTCTAAAAACTCGTTTTTTTAAGAAATCATGTAAACCTTCTAGAAGCTCTGATTTTAAAAAACGGGGGAAGTAATCTTTTCTTATTTCCAAACGCATGCGCAAACTATAGAAAGTCGTTATGACATAGAATGTGCATACTTTGTTGATTCCATTTATGAAATAAAACACATTTTCTAAAAACTCGTGTTTCTTAAGAACTCATGTAAACCTTCTAGAAGCTGTGATTTTAAAAAACAGGGGAAGTAAGCTTTTCCTAATTCCAAATGCATGCGCAAACTATAGAAAGTCGTTATGACGTAGAATGTGCATACTTTGTTGATTCCATTTATGAAATAAAACACATTTTCTAAAAACTCGTGTTTCTTAAGAGCTCATGTAAACCTTCTAGAAGCTGGGATTTTAAAAAACGGGGGAAATAAGCTTTTCTTATTTCCGGACGCATGCGCAAACTATAGAAAGTCGTTATGACGTAGAATGTGCATACTTTGTAGATTCCATTTATGAAATAAAACACATTTTCTAAAAACTCATGTTTTTTACGAAATCATGTAAACCTTCTAGAAGCTGTGATTTAAAAAAACGGTGGAAGTAAGCTTTTCTTATTTCCGGACGCATGCGCAAACTATAGAAAGTCGTTATGATGTATAATTTGCATACTTTGTTGATTCCATATATGAAATAAAACACATTTTAAAAAAACTCATGTTTTTTAAGAAATCATGTAAACCTTCTAGAAGCTGTGATTTTAAAAAATGGTGGAAGTAAACTTTTCTTATTTCCAGACGCATGCGCAAACTATAGAAAGTTGTCATGACGTAGAATGTGCATACTTTGTTGATTCCATTTATGAAATAAAACATATTTTCTAAAAACTAGTGTTTTTTAAGAAATCATGTAAACCTTCTAGAAGCTGTGATTTTAAAAAACGGGGGAAGTAAGCTTTTCTTATTTCCAAATGCATGCGCAAACTATAGAAAGTCGTTATGACGTAGAATGTGCATACTTTGTAGATTCCATTTATGAAATAAAACACATTTTCTAAAAACTCGTGTTTTTTACGAAATCATGTAAACCTTCTAGAAGCTGTGATTTTAAAAAACGGTGGAAGGAAGCTTTTCTTATTTCCTGACGCATGCGCAAACTATAGAAAGTCGTTATGACGTAGAATGTGCATACTTTGTTGATTCCATTTTTGAAATAAAACACATTTTCTAAAAACTCGTGTTTTTAAAAAAATCATGTAATCCTTCTAGAAGCTGTGATTTTAAAAAACGGGGGAAGTAAGCTTTTCTTATTTCCGGACGTATGCGCAAACTATAGAAAGTCGTTATGACGTAGAATGTGCATACTTTGTAGATTCCATTTATGAAAGAAAACACATTTTCTAAAAACTCGTTTTTTTTTACGAAATCATGTAAACCTTCTAGAAGTTGTGGTTTTAAAAAACGATGGAAGTAAGCTTTTCTTATTTCCGGACGCATGCACAAATTATAGAAAGTCGTTATGACGTCGAATGTGCATACTTCGTTGATTCCATTTATGAAATAAAACACATTTTCTAAAAACTCGTGTTTTTTAAGAAATCATGTAAACCTTCTAGAATCTGTGATTTTAAAAAACGGGGGAAGTAAGCTTTTCTTATTTCCAGACGCATGCGCAAACTATAGAAAGTCGTTATGACGTAGAATGTGCATACTTTGTAGATTCCATTTATGAAATAAAACACATTTTCTAAAAACACGTGTTTTTTACGAAATCGTGTAAACCTTCTACAAGCTGTGATTTTAAAAAATGGTGGAACTAAGTTTTTCTTATTTCCGGACGAATGCGCAAACTATAGAAAGTCGTTATGACGTAGAATGTGCATACATTGTTGGTTCCATTTATGAAATAAAACACATTTTCTAAAAACTCGTGTTTTTTAAGAAATCATGTAAACCTTCTAGAAGTTGTCATTTTAAAAAACGGTGGAAGTAAGCTTTTCTTATTTCCGGATGCATGCGCAAACTATAGAAAGTCGTTATGACGTAGAATGTGCATACTTTGTTGATTCCATTTATGAAATAAAACACATTTTCTAAAAACTCATGTTTTTTAAGAAATTATGTAAACCTTCTAGAAGCTGTGATTTTAAAAAACGGGGGAAGTAAGCTTTTCTTATTTTCGGACACATGCGCAAACTATAGAAAGTCGTTATGACGTAGAATGTGCATAGTTTGTAGATTCCATTTATGAAATAAAACACATTTTCTGAAAACTCGTGATTTTTACGAAATCATGTAAACCTTCTAGAAGCTGTGATTTTAAAATACGGTGGAAGTAAGCTTTTCTTATTTCCGGACGCATGCGCAAACTATAGAAAGTCGTTATGACGTAGAATGTGCATACTTTGTTGATTCCATTTATGAAATAAAACACATTTTCTAAAAACTCGTGTTTTTAAAGAAATCATGTAAACCTTCTAGAAGCTGTGATTTTAAAAAACGGAGGAAGTAAGCTTTTCTTATTTCCAAACGCATGCGCAAACTATAGAAAGTCGTTATGACATAGAATGTGCATACTTTGTAGATTCCATTTATGAAATAAAACACATTTTCTAAAAACTCGTGTTTTTTACGAAATCATGTACACCTTCTAGACGCTGTGGTTTTAAAAAACGATGGAAGTAAGCTTTTCTTATTTCCGGACGCATGCACAAATTATAGAAAGTAGTTATGACGTAGAATGTGCATACTTTGTTGATTCCATTTATGAAATAAAACATATTTTCTAAAAACTCGTGTTTTTTAAGAAATCATGTAAACCTTCTAGAAGCTGTGATTTTAAAAAACGGGGGAAGTAAGCTTTTCATATTTCCGGACGCATGCGCAAACTATAGAAAGTCGTTATGACATAGAATGTGCATACTTTGTAGATTCCATTTATGAAATAAAATACATTTTCTAAAAACACGTGTTTTTTACGAAATCGTGTAAACCTTCTACAAGCTGTGATTTTAAAAAACGGTGGAACTAAGCTTTTCTTATTTCCGAATGAATGCGAAAACTATCGAAAGTCGTTATGACGTAGAATGTGCATACTTTGTTGATTCCATTTATGAAATAAAACACATTTTCTAAAAACTCTTGTTTTTTAAGAAATCATGTAAACCTTCTAGAAGCTGTGATTTTAAAAAACGGTGGAAGTAAGCTTTTCTTATTTCCGGACGCATGCGCAAACTATAGAAAGTCGTTATGACGTAGAATGTGCATACTTTGTTGATTCCATTTATGAAATTAAACACATTTTCTAAAAACTCGTGTTTTTTAAGAAATCATGTAAACCTTCTAGAAGCTGTGATTTTAAAAAATGGGGGAAGTATTCTTTTCTTATTTCCAAACGCATGCTCAAACTATAGAAAGTCGTTATGACGTAGAATGTACATACTTTGTTGATTCCATTTTTGAAATAAAACACATTTTCTAAAAACTCGTGTTTTTTTAAGAAATCATGTAAACCTTCTAGAAGCTGTGATTTTAAAAAACGGGGGAAGTAAGCTTTTCTTATTTCCGGACGCATGCACAAACTATAGAAAGTCGTTATGACGTAGAATGTGCATACTTTGTAGATTCCATTTATGAAATTAAACACATTTTCTAAAAACTCATTTTTTTTAAGAAATCATGTAAACCTTCTAGAAGCTGTGATTTTAAAAAACAGGGGAAGTAAGCTTTACTTATTTCCGGACGCATGCGCAAACTATAGAAAGTCATTGTGATGTAGAATGTGCATACTTTGTATATTCCATTTATGAAATAAAACACATTTTCTAAAAACTCGTGTTTTTTACGAAATTATGTAAACCTTCTGGAAGCTGTGATTTTAAAAAACGGTGAAGTAATCTTTTCTTATTTCTGGACGCATGCGCAAACTATAGAAAGTCGTTATGACGTAGAATGTGCATACTTTGTTGATTCCATTTATGAAATAAAACACATTTTCTAAAAGCTCGTGTTTTTTTAGAACTCATGTAAACCTTCTAGAAGCTGTGATTTTAAAAAACGGGAGAAGTAAGCTTTTCTTATTTCCGGACGCATGCGCAAACTATAGAAAGTCGTTATGATGTAGAATGTGCATACTTTGTTGATTCCATATATGAAATAAAACACACTTTAAAAAAACTCTTGTTTTTTAAGAAATCATGTAAACCTTCTAGAAGCTGTGATTTTAAAAAACGGTGGAAGTAAGCTTTTCTTATTTCCGGACGCATGCGCAAACTATAGAAAGTCGTTATGACGTAGAATGTGCATACTTTGTTGATTCCATTTATGAAATAAAACATATTTTCTAAAAACTAGTGTTTTTTAAGAAATCATGTAAACGTTTTAGAAGCTGTGATTTTAAAAAACGGGGGAAGTAAGCTTTTCTTATTTCCAAACGCATGCGTAAACTATAGAAATGCTGAAATATTGTAACTTCAAAGAATATTATATTTGTATATTATTTATTTCGGAGATGTTCCATACCTCCGATGTGATTATACTATAAATCCGGAGATGTTTATTCCTCCAGGTTGGTTGTGGTAACTAGGGTTATTAGACCCACCATGTGGGGGTCGGCCCAGTCAGTTATAATGGGGTATTTAACCTAATGGTTAAATACGAGCCTACATGTACTTGTGTAAAATACATATCAAAGTAATGTATAAATAGAGGAGGTGTGTTCCTCATTTGATACACACACACTTGAGGAGAGCGCACTTGTGGAGAAGAGGTCTGCTATTGTGGAGGAGGAGATCATGTCTCAGGGTTTCATCTTTGTATATTGCTGGTCATCTATATTGAGGAAGCTTTGCTGGGTTTTCTACCCCATGAGGGTTTCCCAGGATAAATCTCTGTCTCTTGTGTTTATGCTATGCTTGTTGTTTCTTCAGTGATCCTGTATATGCTATTATTGTGAAATGGAGTGTAATGCTGCTATTTTCTGTCTTAGCATATTGAATCTTAACATGGTATCAGAGCTAACCTGAAGGAAGACAAGGTATGGCACTAACGACACTTGCTTTACTTACGACAATTTGAAGGTTAGGGTTTTACATAGAAAAAACCAGTCATCGTAGCACTTTCGCTATAAATCCGTTTTGGAGAAGTTTTCGGATCTGAAATTGCTACAGGACGAATATTAAATCTCCAGGTACCTTGTGTCCAAAGGACAACCTCTAATTCGTTGTACTTTGTCATTTATGATCTGTACAATATAGGGTTTCTGCCTCTTCCAGATCTGAGTCAAAATCAGGTGACCTTGGGAAAAAGGTCATATCTTGGGCTAGGAAGCTCCAAATGAAATTTCATAAAATGTGACAGGTAGTACACAGTCTGTACTATCTCAGAAAACGTTTTCAGAGGCCGAAGTTGAACCAGTGACACGTGGCACTCCGTACAAGTTCGCTCTCATGTATTATCCCATAAACAGGTCATGTTGCGACACTTTGAATAACTCTCTCTCAGGGAGTCCAATTGAGGTCAGACCTGTCAGGATGGAAATATAACAGGCCGAGCTACCTCAAGAAATGTTTTCAGAGGCCGAAGTTCAAACAGTGACACGTGGCATGCCGTACAAGTTCGCTCTTCTGTTTTATCCCAAAACAGGTCACGTTGCGACATTTGACATAACTCTCTCTCAGAGAATCCAATTGAGGTCAGACCTGTCAGGATGGAAAGATAACAGGTCAGGCTATCTTATAAAACTTGTTCATACCCTGTGGATTGAAAAGTTTGGAGTTACACCAGAAACAATCAGGTACATATTTCTGTCAAAACAGAATTATTTTTTGAGTACCTTCATGGCTTCCGGAATTTAGGGCTTTGAAGAAAGTTGGAATTTTTGTAAATGGAGACCACGGCTGAATGCTACTCATCAAAATAGAAATTTAGAGACCAATATCAGATTTTTTGGTTGGGTAGAAGGCCGGGCTTGATCAAACCCTAGTTCGGGACTTTGATCAGAAAAGTGGAAAATTAGGGCTTCTGCAAAAATGAGAATTTTTGAAATCTGTGACCATGGCTGGAAGCTCCTCAGAAAAAAAATAGAAGCTTAGAGCTTTGGATCAAACATTTTGATTGAGCAGAAGAGTGGGATTCATCAAACCCCAGTTCAGGGTCACGTCCAGTGAATCCGGAAGTTTCAAAGGCAAAATTGAGGAGTGAAACTTTGCAGTTTTCAAATTCTGAATATATCAGTTTGATCAGCTCATCAAGGCACATATTTCTATCCTTTCGGAAGTTTGAAATTCAAAGTTTGAATTTTTGGGGTTTCTCTGACAAACCCATATCCAGCTCCAGGTCCAGTTCTTGCAAATCAAGTGGATAGGGTTAATCCTAGAAGAAGATGGATTGGTCACCTGCATAAGTGAAGGAGTTCCTATTTCAGAGGGAGATGAGGCTAAGGCTTTACATAAGGAGATTACAAGCGATCTCGACAGGTATGACTCATCGAGGTATGTTTTGAGATTTGTTCATGATTAAGTTTATGGTATGTTTGTCTTCATGTTATTACGGTTAGTACAATCTTGATTTTAGATTTGTTGTATCACCTTAACAAAATTATGAATGCATGATAGAAGATATTCATTGGTTAGGGTGTTGACACTTATGATTGTACTAATATGATGTTGTGTGAGGTTGATGTTGTCTTCTAACAAGATACAGGTACATCACAAAAGACAAATCAGGTTCCATGACCATGAAAACATGAAGACAAAGACTCATCCACAATATTTGTTCTACTTACGAGGTATGTATGACTTTGTTATATTATGCTTAACCTATGAGACATGCAGGTTCTAGCTCAGGATCTCTAAATCATTGAAGAGATTATTTATGTATGTTGTACATAACCAAGTAGGTATACTAATCCAGGTATGTTTCCCATGAATCTTACCTTGTGTTAGGATCCCTTATATAAGTATACTTGGAATGATTGGTTATGCTTATTCATAAAGTTAGTAATCAAGGGATTATGCATATTATATCTTTTATCTTGATTGATGATATGCATGAGTAAAAGAAGACTTCCCTGAAATCTTGAATACTAATGTTTATTAACTATAATCATGACTATACATTTTCAAGATTATTTAGTACTATAATGTTTTGATAGCATTTAGAATATACTAATGAGTATGTGTTTGTGAGGATGACTATTGAGCATGCACAGTAGTACAGAATGAATAGAAGTTCAAAAGATATGCAGAAGATCATTCAATGCTGAGTGTGAATAATGGACAATTGACAGCTTCATGACAAAGCTTGGGCTTTACCAGAAGTAAAGTTGTTCCTAACCTTAAGGTTGTGGATGATGAACCTATCATACCATTATTGTATGACGATGATCTCTTTCTGACAAGGAATGAGAAACAGGTCATGAAAATGGCTGCATAAATGAAAATGAAAGATCTCAGATTAATACTTCTTAGGTCTAGAAGTATGGCAATATCCAAAAGGAATCTTTTATTTCAAGGTAAGTATGCTGTGAAGTTTCTAAAAAGGATTTGATGTGTTGGAGTATAAAGCCATGGCCACTCCCATGGACTCCAACTTGAAGTTGTTAGTTAATGACTCATCGTATTTAGTGGACCTAACCCTATTTATAGACAAATCATTAGGTCATTGACATATTTAACAAATACTAGGCCAGATATATGCCTTGTTGTAAATACCCTAAGTCAGTATCTAGTAGAACCTAGAAAGGTTCACTTAATAACTACAAAGCATGTAGTGAGGTACCTAAAAGGTAAAATAGATTTTGGTCTATATTATCTTGGAGGTCATGAACTCCGTTTACATGGTTACTCAGATTCTGATTGGGCAGGAAGTGCCTCAGACAAAAAGAGTACATCAGGTGGATGTTATAGTCTTGAATCTGCCATGATCTCATGGTTCAGCAAGGAACAATCTAGTGTGGCTCTCAGTACTGCTGAAGCAGAATATATATATAGCTGTCTGCTCTGCCAGCTGTGAAGCAGTGTGGCTTCAGAAGCTATTATATGGAGTGTTTGACTTAGAAATGAATCAAGATAGAAAATCTTGTATTCCACAATAAGTCAATAACACATAGAGATCCGATACTTCTATATACGAGATATGGTGCAGAGAGGAGCTATCAAGCTCGAGTATATAAGAACTGAGGATCAGATTGCTAATATCTTGACTAAACCTCTGTCTCGAGTAAAGTTTAAATACTTCCGAGACAAGCTTGGTATAGTCCAGAAGGACCCTCCTCGAAAGGGGGAGTAGCATAGTATCTGATAACAAGTCTGTCTCATCAATGATGAGGTTACCTATTTACTGCACTTAGCTACTTAGAATTATTTAGATTTAGAACTCTTATATATCTTTTATTTTAGATGTATACATGTTTTTGATGTGATGTATACATGTTTTGATGTTAGATGTATTAGTGAGAATACATACTAGATGTATACATGTTTTGATTAGTGATGTATACATGTTTTGATGTTAGATGTATTAGTGAGAATACATGCTAGATGTATACATGTTTTTGATGTGATGTATACATGTTTTGATTAGTGATGTATACATGTTTTGATGTGATACATGCTCTTGGATATTTGTACCTGTATAGATGAGAATACAGATAAGGATTGGATCATCCTTGAACTTAAGTTCTAAAGTGAGCCGTAGACGCGAGGTCTCCGAGAATGAAGTCCTTAGTGGACAGTTGAGGGGATTGGATCATCCCTGGACTTCAGTCCGAAAGAAGAGCCGTAGACGTATGTCTTCGAAAATGAAGTTCTTGGTGAACATGTGAAGGGATTGGATCATTCTTGGACTTCAGTCCGAAAGAAGAGCCGTAGACGTATGTCTTCGAAAATGAAGTTCTTAGTGAACATGTGAGGGGATTGGATCATTCCTGGACTTCAGTCCTAAAGAAGAACCGTAGACATGAGGTCTCCGATAACAGAACGATAGGACTGGATCGTCCCTGGACCTCGGTTCAAAATGTACGTGACAAATCCTAGAATTGCTCTAGGTTAAATCCAGCATGAAACAGGGTTGGCTCTGTAGTTGTGATACATCCAGCATGAAACAGGGCTGGCTCTGTAGTTGTGATACATCCAGCATGAAACAGGGCTGGCTCTATAGTTGTGATACATCCAGCATGAAACAGGGCTGGCTCTGTAGTTGTGATACATTCAGCATGAAACAGGGCTGGCTCTGTAGTTGTGATACATCCAGCATGAAACAGGGCTGGCTCTGTAGTTGTGATACATCCAGCATGAAACAGGGCTGGCTCTGTAGTTGTGATACATCCAGCATGAAACAGGGATGGCTCTGTAGTTGTGATACATCCAGCATGAAACAGGGCTGGCTCTGTAGTTGTGATACATCCAGCATGAAACAGGGCTGGCTCTGTAGTTGTGATACATCCAGCATGAAACAGGGCTGGCTCTGTAGTTGTGATACATCCAGCATGAAACAGGGCTGGCTCTGTAGTTGTGATACATCCAGCATGAAACAGGGCTGGCTCTGTAGATGTGACACATCTAGTATGAAAGAGGACTGGCACTGTGGTCGGGATTGAAGTGTCCCTAGACATGAGACTTGTCTTAAAAGAGATAAGGATTGATCATCCTGTAATATGATCGTGTGATGACGATGCTGCTGATCCTGTGATGACGATGCTGCTGATCGTGTGATGATGATGCTGCTGATCGTGTGATGACGATGCTGCTGATCGTGTGATGAAGATGCTGCTGATCGTGTGATGACGATGCTGCTGATCGTGTGATGATGATGCTGCTGATCCTGTGATGACGATGCTGTTGATCCTGTGATGATGATGTTGCTGATCGTGTGATGACGATGCTGTTGATCGCGTGATGATGATGCTGCTGATCGTGTGATGACGATGCTGCTGATCGTGTGATGACGATGCTGCTGATCGTGTGATGATGATGCTACTGATCATGTGATGACGATGTTGCTGATCGTGTGATGATGATGCTGCTGATCGTGTGATGATGATGCTGCTGATCGTGTGATGACGATGCGACTGATCGTGTGATGATGATGCGACTGATCATGTGATGACGATGCTGATCGTATGATGATGATGCTGATCATGTGGTAACAATGCTACTGATCGTGTGATGACGATGTGACTGATCATGTGATGACGATGCGACTGATCGTGTGATGACGATGCTGATCGTATGATGATGATGCTGATCGTGTGGTGACGATGCTACTGATCGTGTGATGACGATGCTATTGATCGTATGATGACGATGGTGATTGTGTGATGACGGTACTGATGATAGTGATGATATCAATGCTGATGATCGAGTGATATCGATGTTCCAGTAACTAGTTAAGTTACTGATGATGATGAACTGAAGAAAGCTTCCGATGATATATAGATGTGTCATGTATGATGTTGATGACTCCTTGCTTGTGCAGACACTGTTATAATATCCTTCTCGTTAAGGGGGAGTGTTGAAATATTGTAACTTCAAAGAATATTATATTTGTATATTATTTATTTCGGAGATGTTCCATACCTCCGAGGTGATTATACTATAAATCCGGAGATGTTTATTCCTCCAAGTTGGTTGTGGTAACTAGGGTTATTAGACCCACCATGTGGGGGTCGGCCCAGTCAGTTATAATGGGGTATTTAACCTAATGGATAAATACGAGCCTACATGTACTTGTGTAAAATACCTATCAAAGTAGTGTATAAATAGAGGAGGTGTGTTCCTCATTTGATACACACACACTTGAGGAGAGCACACTTGTGGAGAAGAGGTCTGCTATTGTGGAGGAGGAGATCATGTCTCAGGGTTTCATCTTTGTATATTGCTGGTCATCTATATTGAGGAAGCTTTGTTGGGTTTTCTACCCCATGAGGGTTTCCCAGGATAAATCTCTGTCTCTTGTGTTTATGCTATGCTTGTTGTTTCTTCAGTGATCCTGTATATGCTATTATTGTGAAATGGAATGTAATGCTGCTATTTTCTGTCTTAGCATATTGAATCTTAACAAGAAAGTCATTATGACGTAGAATGTGCATACTTTGTTGATTCCATTTATGAAATAAAACACATTTTCTAAAAACTCGTGTTTTTTAAGAAATCATGTAAACCTTCTAGAAGCTGTGATTTTAAAAAACGGGGGAAGTAAGCTTTTATTATTTCCGGACGCATGCGTAAACTATAGAAAGTCGTTATGACGTAGAATGTGCATACTTTGTAGATTCCATTTATGAAATAAAACACATTTTCTAAAAACTCGTGTATTCTAAGAAATCATGTAAACCTTCTAGAAGCTGTGATTTTAAAAAACGGTGGAAGTAAGCTTTTCTTATTTCCGGACGCATGCGCAAACTATATAAAGTCGTTATGATGTAGAATGTGCATACTTTGTAGATTCCATTTATGAAATAAAACACATTTTCTAAAAACTCGTGTTTTTTACGAAATCATGTAAACCTTCTAGAAGCTGTGATTTTAAAAAATGGTGGATGTAAGCTTTTCTTATTTTCGGACGCATGCGAAAACTATAGAAAGTCGTTCTGACGTAGAATGTGCACACTTTGTAGATTCCATTTATGAAATAAAACACATTTTCTAAAAACTCGTGTTTTTTACGAAATCATGTAAACCTTCTAGAAGCTATGATTTTAAAAAATGGTGGAAGTAAAGTTTTCTTATTTCCGGACGCATGCGCAAACTATAGAAAGTCGTTATGACGTAGAATGTGCATACTTTGTAGATTCCATTTATGAAATAAAACACATTTTCTAAAAACTCGTGTTTTTTACGAAATCATGTAAACCTTCTAGAAGCTGTGATTTTAAAAAACGGAGGAAGTAAGCTTTTCTTATTTCTGGACGCATGCGCAAACTATAGAAAGTCGTTATGACGTAGAATGTGCATACTTTGTTGATTCCATTTATGAAATAAAACACATTTTCTAAAAACTCGTGTTTTTTAAGATATCATGTAAACCTTCTAGAAGCTGTGAATTAAAAAAACGGGGGAAGTAAGCTTTTCTTATTTCCGGATCCATGCGCAAACTATAGAAAGTCGTTATGACGTAGAATGTGCATACTTTGTAGATTCCATTTATGAAATAAAACACATTTTCTAAAAACTCGTGTTTTTTACGAAATCATGTAAACCTTCAAGAAGCTGTGATTTTAAAAAACGGTGGAACTAAGCTTTTCTTATTTTCGGTCGAATCCGCAAACTATAGAAAGTCGTTATGACGTAGAATGTGCATACTTTGTTGATTCCATTTATTAAATAAAACACATTTTCTAAAAACTCGTGTTTTTTTATGAAATCATGTAAACCTTCTAGAAGCTGTGATTTTATAAAACAGTGGAAGTAAGCTTTTCTTATTTCCGGACGCATGCGCAAACTATAGAAAGTCGTTATGACGTAGAATGTGCATACTTTGTTGATTCCATTTATGAAATAAAACACATTTTCTAAAAACTCGTGTTTTTTTAGAAATCATGTAAACCTTCTAGAAGCTGTGATTTTAAAAAACGGGGGAAGTAAGCTTTTCTTATTTCCGGACGCATGCGCAAACTATAGAAAGTGGTTATGACTTAGAATGTGCATACTTTGTAGATTAAATTTATGAAATAAAACACATTTTCTAAAAACTCGTGTTTTTTACGAAATCATGTAAACCTTCTAGAAGCTGTGATTTTAAAAAACGGTGGAAGTAAGCTTTTCTTATTTCCGGACGCATGCTCAAACTATACAAAGTCGTTATGATGTAGAATGTGCATACTTTGTTGATTCTATATATGAAATAAAACACATTTTAAAAAAACTCGTGCTTTTTAAGGAATCATGTAAACCTTCTAGAAGCTGTGATTTTAAAAAACGGTGGAAGTAAGCTTTTCTTATTTCCGGACGCATGCACAAACTATAGAAATTCGTTATGACGTAGAATGTGCATACTTTGTAGATTCCATTTATGAAATAAAACACATTTTCTAAAAACTCGTGTCTTTTACGAAATCATGTAAACCTTCTAGAAGCAGTGATTTTAAAAAACGGTGGAAGGAAGCTTTTCTTATTTCTTGACGCATGCGCAAACTATAGAAAGTCGTTATGACGTAGAATGTGCATACTTTGTTGATTCCATTTTTGAAATAAAACACATTTTCTAAAAACTCGTGTTTTCTAAGAAATCATGTAATCCTTCTAGAAGCTGTGATTTTAAAAAACGGGGGAAGTAAGTTTTTCTTATTTCCGGACGCATGCGCAAACTATAGAAAGTCGGTATGACGTAGAATGTGCATACTTTGTAGATTCCATTTATGAAATAAAACAAATTTTCTAAAAACTCGTGTTTTTTACGAAATCATGTAAACCTTATAGAAGCTGTGATTTTAAAAAACGATGGAAGTAAGCTTTTCTTATTTCCGGACGCATGCGCAAACTATAGAAAGTCGTTATGAAGTAGAATGTGCATACTTTGTAGATTCCATTTATGAAATAAAACACATTTTCTAAAAACTCGTGTTTTTTACGAAATCATGTAAACCTTCTAGAAGCTGTGATTTTAAAAAACGGTGGAAGTAAGCTTTTCTTATTTCCGGACGCCTGCGCAAACTATAGAAAGTCGTTATGACATAGAATGTGCATACTTTGTTGATTCCATTTATGAAATAAAACACATTTTCTAAAAACTCGTGTTTTTTACGAAATCATGTAAACCTTCTAGAAGCTGTGATTTTAAAAAACGGTGGAAGTAAGCTTTTCTTATTTCCGGACGCATGCACAAACTATAGAAAGTCGTTATGATGTAGAATGCGCATACTTTGTTGATTCCATTTATGAAATAAAACACATTTTCTAAAAACTCATGTTATTTAAAAAATAATGTAAACCTTCTAGAAGCTGTGATTTTACAAAACGGGGGAAGTAAGCTTTTCTTATTTCCAAACGCATGCGCAAACTATAGAAAGTCGTTTTGACGTAGAATGTGTATACTTTGTTGATCCCATTTATGAAATAAAACACATTTTCTAAAAACTCGTGTTTTTTACGAAATCATGTAAACCTTCTAGAAGCTGTGATTTTAAAAAACGGGGGAAGTAAGCTTTTCTTATTTCCGGACGCATGCGCAAACTATAAAAAGTCGTTATGACGTAGAATGTGCATACTTTGTAGATTCCATTGATGAAATAAAACACATTTTCTAAAAACTCGTGTTTTTTAAGAAATCATGTAAACCTTCTAGAAGCTGTGATTTTAAAAAACGGGGGAAGTAAGCTTTTCTTATTTCCGGACGCATGCGCAAACTATATAAAGTCGTTATGACGTAGAATGTGCATACTTTGTAGATTCCATTGATGAAATAAAACACATTTTCTAAAAACTCGTGTTTTTTACGAAATCATGTAAACCTTATAGAAGCTGTGATTTTAAAAAACGGCGGAAGTAAGCTTTTCTTATTTCCAGACGCATGCGCAAACTATAGAAAGTCGTTGTGACATAGAATGTGCATACTTTGTAGATTCCATTTATGAAATAAAACACATTTTCTAAAAACTCGTGTTTTTTACGAAATTATGTAATACTTCTAGAAGCTGTGATTTTAAAAAACGGTGGAAGTAATCTTTTCTTATTTCCGGACGCATGCGCAAACTATAGAAAGTCATTATGACGTAGAATGTGCATACTTTGTAGATTCCATTTATGAAATAAAACACATTTTCTAAAAACTCGTGTTTTTTACGAACTCGTCTAAACCTTCTAGAAGCTGTGATTTTAAAAAATGGGGGAAGTAAGCTTTTCTTATTTCCAGACGCATGCACAAACTATAGAAAGTAGTTATGACGTAGAATGTGCATACTTTGTTGATTCCATTGATGAAATAAAACACATTTTCTAAAAACTCGTGTTTTTTAAGAAATCATGTAAACCTTCTAGAAGCTGTGATTTTAAAAAACGGGGGAAGTAAGCTTTTCTTATTTCCGGACGCATGCACAAACTATAGAAAGTCGTTATGACGTAGAATGTGCATACTTTGTAGATTCCATTTATAAAATAAAACACATTTTCTAAAAACTCATGTTTTTTACGAAATCATGTACACCTTCTAGAAGCTGTGATTTTAAAAAACGGTGGAAGGAAGCTTTTCTTATTTCCGGACGCATGCGCAAACTATAGAAAGTCGTTATGACGTAGAATGTGCATACTTTGTTGATTCCATTGATAAAATAAAACACATTTTCTAAAAACTCATGTTTTTTAAGAAATCATGTAAAGCTTCTAGAAGCTGTGATTTTAAAAAATGGGGGAAGTAAGCTTTTCTTATTTCCAAACGGATGCGCAAACTATAGAAAGTCGTTATGACGTAGAATGTGCATACTTTGTTGATTCCATTTATGAAATAAAACACATTTTCTAAAAACTCGTGTTTTTTAAGAAATCATGTAAACCTTCTAGAAGCTGTGATTTTAAAAAACGGGGGAAGTAAGCTTTTGTTATTTCCGGACACATGCGCAAACTATAGAAAGTCGTTATGACGTAGAATGTGCATACTTTGTAGATTCCATTTATGAAATAAAACACATTTTCTAAAAACTCATGTTTTTTACGAAATCATTTAAACCTTCTAGAAGCTGTGATTTTAAAAAACAGTAGAAGTAACCTTTTCTTATTTCCGGACGCATGCGCAAACTATAGAAAGTCGTTATGACATAGAATATGCATACTTTGTAGATTCCATTTATGAACTAAAACACATTTTCTAAAATCTCGTGTTTTTTACGAAATCATGTAAACCTTCTAGAAGCTGTGATTTTAAAAAATGGTGGAAGTAAGCTTTTCTTAAATCCAGACGCATGCGCAAACTATAGAAAGTCGTTATGACGTAGAATGTGCATACTTTGTTTATTCCATTGCTGAAATAAAACACGTTTTCTAAAAAATCGTGTTTTTTAAGAAATCATGTAAACCTTCTAGAAGCTGTGATATTAAAAAACGGGGGAAGTAAGCTTTTCTTATTTCTGGATGCATGCGCAAACTATAGAAAGTCGTTATGACGTAGAATGTGCATACTTTGTAGATTCCATTGATGAAATAAAACACATTTTCTAAAAACTCGTGTTTTTTACGAAATCATGTAAACCTTCTAGAAGCTGTGATTTTAAAAAACGATGGAAGTAAGCTTTTCTTATTTCCGGACACATGCGCAAACTATAGAAAGTCGTTATGACGTAGAATGTGCATACTTTGTAGATTCCATTTATGAAATAAAACACATTTTCTGAAAACTCGTGTTTTTTACGAAATCATGTAAAGCTTCTAGCAGCTGTGATTTTAAAATACGGTGGAAGTAAGCTTTTCTTATTTCCGGATGCATGCGAAAACTATAGAAATTCGTTATGACGTAGAATGCGCATAGTTTGTTGATTCCATTTATGAAATAAAACACATTTTCTAAAAACTCGTGTTTTTTAAGAAATCATGTAAACCTTCTGGAAGCTGTGATTTTAAAAAACGGGGGAAGTAAGCTTTTCTTATTTCCGGACGCATGCGCAAACTATAGAAAGTCGTTATGACGTAGAATGTGCATACTTTGTAGATTCCATTTATGAAATAAAACACATTTTCTAAAAACTCATGTTTTTTAAGAAATCATTTAAACCTTCTAGAAGCTGTGATTTTAAAAAACGGGGGTAGTAAGCTTTTCTTATTTCCGGACGCATGCGCAAACTATAGAAAGTCGTTATGACGTAGAATGTGCATACTTGGTAGATTCCATTTATGAAATAAAACACATTTTCTAAAAACACGTGTTTTTTACGAAATCGTGTAAACCTTCTAGAAGATGTGATTTTAAAAAACGGTGGAAGTAAGCTTTTCTTAATTCTGGACGCATGCGCAAACTATAGAAAGTCGTTATGACGTAGAACGTGCATACTTTGTTGATTCCATTTATGAAATAAAACACATTTTCTAAAAACTCGTGTTTTTTACGAAATCGTGTAAACTTTTTGAAGCTGTGATTTTAAAAAATGGTGGAAGTAAGCTTTTCTTATTTCCAGACGCATGCGCAAACTATAGAAAGTCGTTATAACGTAGAATGTGCATACTTTGTTGATTCCATTTATGAAATAAAACACATTTTCTAAAAACTCGTGTTTTTTAAGAAATCATGTAAACCTTCTAGAAGCTGTGATTTTAAAAAACGGGGGAAGTAAGCTTTTGTTATTTCCGGACACATGCGCAACCTATAGAAAGTCGTTATGACGTAGAATGTGCATACTTTGTAGATTCCATTTATGAAATAAAACACATTTTCTAAAAACTCGTGTTTTTTACGAAATCATTTAAACCTTCTAGAAGCTGTGATTTTAAAAAACAGTAGAAGTAACCTTTTCTTATTTCCGGACGCATGCGCAAACTATAGAAAGTCGTTATGACGTAGAATATGCATACTTTGTAGATTCCATTTATGAACTAAAACACATTTTCTAAAAACTCGTGTTTTTTACGAAATCATGTAAACCTTCTAGAAGCTGTGATTTTAAAAAATGGTGGAAGTAAGCTTTTCTTATTTCCAGACGCATGCGCAAACTATAGAAAGTCGTTATGACGTAGAATGTGCATACTTTGTTGATTCCATTGCTGAAATAAAACACGTTTTCTAAAAAATCGTGTTTTTTAAGAAATCATGTAAACCTTCTAGAAGCTGTGATATTAAAAAACGGGGGAAGTAAGCTTTTCTTATTTCTGGAAGCATGCGCAAACTATAGAAAGTCGTTATGACGTAGAATGTGCATACTTTGTAGATTCCATTGATGAAATAAAACACATTTTCTAAAAACTCGTGTTTTTTACGAAATCATGTAAACCTTCTAGAAGCTGTGATTTTAAAAAACGATGGAAGTAAGCTTTTCTTATTTCCGGACACATGCGCAAACTATAGAAAGTCGTTATGACGTAGAATGTGCATACTTTGTAGATTCCATTTATGAAATAAAACACATTTTCTGAAAACTCGTGTTTTTTACGAAATCATGTAAAGCTTCTAGAAGCTGTGATTTTAAAATACGGTGGAAGTAAGCTTTTCTTATTTCCGGACGCATGCGAAAACTATAGAAAGTCGTTATGACGTAGAATGCGCATACTTTGTTGATTCCATTTATGAAATGAAACACATTTTCTAAAAACTCGTGTTTTTTAAGAAATCATGTAAACCTTCTGGAAGCTGTGATTTTAAAAAACGGGGGAAGTAAGCTTTTCTTATTTCCGGACGCATGCGCAAACTATAAAAAGTCGTTATGACGTAGAATGTGCATACTTTGTAGATTCCATTTATGAAATAAAACACATTTTCTAAAAACTCGTGTTTTTTACGAAATCATGTAAACCTTCTAAAAGCTGTGATTTTAAAAAACGGTGGAAGGAAGCTTTTCTTATTTCCGGACGCTTGTGCAAACTATAGAAAGTCATTATGACGTAGAATGTGCATACTTTGTTGATTCCATTTATGAAATAAAACACATTTTCTAAAAACTCGTGTTTTTTACGAAATCGTGTAAACTTTCTAGAAGCTGTGATTTTAAAAAATGGTGGAAGTAAGCTTTTCTTATTTCCAGACGCATGCGCAAACTATAGAAAGTCGTTATGACGTAGAATGTGCATACTTTTTTGATTCCATTGATGAAATAAAACACATTTTCTAAAAACTCGTGTTTTTTAAGAAATCATGTAAACCTTCTAGAAGCTGTGATTTTAAAAAATGGGGGAAGTAAGCTTTTCTTATTTCCGGACGCATGCGCAAACTATAGAAAGTCGTTATGACGTAGAATGTGCATACTTTGTAGATTCCATTTATGAAATAAAACACATTTTCTAAAAACTCATGTTTTTTACGAAATCATGTACACCTTCTAGAAGCTCTGATTTTCAAAAACGGTGGAAGGAAGCTTTTCTTATTTCCGGACGCATGCGCAAACTATAGAAAGTCGTTATGATGTAGAATGTGCATACTTTGTTGATTCCATTTATGAAATAAAACACATTTTCTAAAAACTCATGTTTTTTAAGAAATCATGTAAAGCTTCTAGAAGCTGTCATTTTAAAAAATGGGGGAAGTAAGCTTTTCTTGTTTCCAAACGGATGCGCAAACTATAGAAAGTCGTTATGACGTAGAATGTGCATACTTTGTTGATTCCATTTATGAAATAAAACACATTTTCTAAAAACTCATGTTTTTTAAGAAATCATGTAAACCTTCTAGAAGCTGTGATTTTAAAAAACGGGGGAAGTAAGCTTTTGTTATTTCCGGACACATGCGCAAACTATAGAAAGTCGATATGACGTAGAATGTGCATACTTTGTAGATTCCATTTATGAAATAAAACACATTTTCTAAAAACTCGTGTTTTTTACGAAATCATGTAAACCTTCTAGAAGCTGTGATTTTAAAAAACAGTGGAAGTAACCTTTTCTTATTTCCGGACGCATGCGCAAACTATAGAAAGTCGTTATGACGTAGAATGTGCATACTTTGTAGATTCCATTTATGAAATATTACACATTTTCTAAGAACTCGTGTTTTTTACGAAATCATGTAAAACTTCTAGAAGATGTGATTTTCAAAAATGGTGGAAGTAAGCTTTTCTTATTTCCAGACGCATGCGCAAACTATAGAAAGTCGTTATGACGTAGAATGTGCATACTTTGTTGATTCCATTGATGAAATAAAACACTTTTTCTAAAAACTCGTGTTTTTTAAGAAATCATGTAAACCTTCTAGAAGCTGTGATTTTAAAAAACGGGGGAAGTAAGCTTTTCTTATTTCTGGATGCATGCGCAAACTATAGAAAGTCGTTATGACGTAGAATGTGCATACTTTCTAGATTCCATTGATGAAATAAAACACATTTTCTAAAAACTCATGTTTTTTATGAAATCATGTAAAGCTTCTAGAAGCTGTGATTTTAAAAAACGGTTGAAGTAAGCTTTTCTTATTTCCGGATGCATGCGCAAACTATAGAAAGTCATTATGACGTAGAATGTGCATACTTTGTAGATTCCATTTATGAAATAAAACACATTTTCTAAAAACTCGTGTTTTTTACGAAATCATGTAAACCATCTAGAAGCTGTGATTTTAAAAAACGGGGGAAGTAAGCTTTTCTTATTTCCGGACACATGCGCAAACTATAGAAAGTCGTTATGACGTAGAATGTGCATACTTTGTAGATTCCATTTATGAAATAAAACACATTTTCTGAAAACTCGTGTTTTTTACGAAATCATGTAAACCTTCTAGAAGCTGTGATTTTAAAATAGGGTGGAAGTAAGCTTTTCTTATTTATGGACGCATGCGCAAACTATAGAAAGTCGTTATGACGTAGAATGTGCATACTTTGTTGATTCCATTTATGAAATAAAACACATTTTCTAAAAACTCTTGTTTTTTAAGAAATCATGTAAACCTTCTAGAAGCTGTGATTTTAAAAAACGGGGGAAGTAAGCTTTTCCTATTTCCAAACGCATGCGCAAACTAGAGAAAGTCGTTATGACATAGAATGTGCATACTTTGTGGATTCCATTTATGAAATAAAACACATTTTCTAAAAACTCATGTTTTTTACGAAATCATATAAACCTTCAAGAAGCTGTGGTTTTAAAAAACGATGGAAGTAAGCTTTTCTTATTTCCGGACGCATGCACAAATCATAGAAAGTCGTTATGACGTAGAATGTGCATACTTTGTCGATTCCATTTATGAAATAAAACACATTTTCTAAAAACTCGTGTTTTTTAAGAAATCATGTAAACCTTCTAGAAGCTGTGATTTTAAAAAACGGGGGAAGTAAGCTTTTCTTATTTCCGGATGCATGCGCAAACCATAGAAAGTCGTTATGACGTAGAATGTGCATACTTTGTAGATTCCATTTATGAAATAAAACACATTTTCTAAAAACACGTGTTTTTTTTGAAATCGTGTAAACCTTCTACAAGCTGTGATTTTAAAAAACGGTGGAACTAAGCTTTTCTTATTTCCGGACGAATACGCAAACTATAGAAAGTCGTTATGACGTAGAATGTGCATACTTTGTTGATTCCATTTATGAAATAAAACACATTTTCTAAAAACTCGTGTTTTTTAAGAAATCATGTAAACCTTCTAGAAGCTGTAATTTTAAAAAACGGTGGAAGTAAGCTTTTCTTATTTCCGGACGAATGCGCAAACTATAGAAAGTCGTTATGACGTAGAATGTGCATACTTTGTTGATTCCATTTATGAAATAAAACACATTTTCTAAAAACTCGTGTTTTTTATGAAATCATGTAAACCTTCTAAAAGCTGTCATTTTAAAAAACGGTGGAAGTAAGCTTTTCTTATTTCCGGACGGATGCGCAAACTATAGAAAGTCGTTATGACGTAGAATGTGCATACTTTGTTGATTCCATTTATGAAATAAAACACATTTTCTAAAAACTCGTGTTTTTTTAGAAATCATGTAAACCTTCTAGAAGTTGTGATTTTAAAAAACGAGGGAAGTAAGCTTTTCTTATTTCCGGACGCATGCACAAACTATAGAAAGTCGTTATGACGTAGAATGTGCATACTTTGTAGATTCCGTTTATGAAATAAAACACATTTTCTAAAAACTCGTGTTTTTTACGAAATCATGTAAACCTTCTAGAAGCTGTGATTTTAAAAAACGGTAGAAGTAAGCTTTTCTTATTTCCGGACGTATGCGCAAACTATAGAAAGTCGTTATGATGTAGAATGTGCATACTTTGTTGATTCCATATACGAAATAAAACACATTTTAAAAAAACTCGTGTTTTTTAAGAAATCATGTAAACCTTCTAGAAGCTGTGATTTTAAAAAACGGTGGAAGTAAGCTTTTCTTATTTCCGGACGCATGCGCAAACTATAGAAAGTCGTTATGACGTAGAATGTGCATAGTTTGTTGATTCCATTTATGAAATAACACATATTTTCTAAAAACTAATGTTTTTTAAGAAATCATGTAAACCTTCTAGAACTTGTGATTTTAAAAAACGGGGGAAGTAAGCTTTTCTTATTTCCAAACGCATGCGCAAACTATAGAAAGTCGTTATGACGTAGAATGTGCATACTTTGTTGATTCCATTTATGAAATAAAACACATTTTCTAAAAACTCGTGTTTTTTAAGAAATCATGTAAACCTTGTACAAGCTGTGATTTTAAAAAACGAGGGAAGTAAGCTTTTCTTATTTCCGGACGCATGCGCAAACTATAGAAAGTCGTTATGACGTAGAATGTGCATACTTTGTAGATTCCATTTATGAAATAAAACACATTTTCTAAAAACTCGTGTTTTTTAAGAAATCATGTAAACCTTCTAGAAGCCGTGATTATAAAAAACGGTGGAAGTAAGCTTTTCTTATTTCCGGACGCATGCGCAAGCTATAGAAAGTCGTTATGACATAGAATATGCATACTTTGTAGATTCCATTTATGAAATAAAACAGATTTTCTAAAAACTCGTGTTTTTTACGAAATCATGTAAACCTTCTAGAAGCTGTGATTTTAAAAAACGGTGGATGTAAGCTTTTCTTATTTCTGGACGCATGCGAAAACTATAGAAATTCATTCTGACATAGAATGTGCATACTTTGTAGATTCCATTTATGAAATAAAACACATTTTCTAAAAACACGTGTTTTTTACGAAATCATGTAAACCATCTAGAAGCTGTGATTTTAAAAAACGGTGGAAGTAAGCTTTTCTTATTTCCAGACGCATGCGCAAACTATAGAAAGTCGTTATGACGTAGAATTTGCATACTTTGTTGATTCCATTTATGAAATAAAAAACATTTTCTAACAACTCGTGTTTTTTACGAAATCATGTAAACCTTCTAGAAGCTGTGATTTTAAAAAACGGTGGAAGTAAGATTTTCTTATTTCCAGACTCATGCGCAAACTATAGAAAGTCGTTATGACGTAGAATGTGCATACTTTGTTGATTCCATTTATGAAATAAAACACATTTTCTAAAAACTTGTGTTTTTTAAGAAATCATGTAAACCTTCTAGAAGCTGTGATTTTAAAAAATGGGGGAAGTAAGATTTTCTTATTTCCAAACGCATGCGCAAACTATAGAAAGTCATTATGACGTAGAATGTGCCTACTTTGTTGATTCCATTTATTTAATAAAACACATTTTCTAAAAACTCGTGTTTTTTAAGAAATCATGCAAAACTTCCAGAATCTGTGATTTTAAAAAACGGGGGAGGTAAGCTTTTCTTATTTCCGGACGCATGCGCAAACTATAGAAAGTCGTTATGACGTAGAATGTGCATACTTTGTTGATTCCATTTATGAAATAAAAAACATTTTCTAAAAACTCGTGTTTTTTAAGAGGTCATGTAAACCTTCTAGAAGCTGTGATTTTAAAAAATGGTGCAAGTAAGCTTTTCTTATTTCCGGACACATGCGCAAACTATAGAAAGTCGTTATGACATCGAATGTGCATACTTGATTGATTCCATTTATGAAATAAAACACATTTTCTAAAAACTCGTGTTTATTACGAAATCATGTAAACCTTCTAGAAGCTGTGATTTTAAAAAACGGGGTATGTAAGCTTTTCTTATTTCGAAACGCATGCGCAAACTATAGAAAGTCGTTATGATGTAGAATGTGCATACTTTGTAGATTCCATTTATGAAATAAAACACATTTTCTAAAAACTCGTGTTTTTTAAGAGATCATGTAAACCTTCTAGAAGCTGTGATTTTAAAAAAAGGGGGAAGTCATTTTTTCTTATTTCCGGACGCATGCGCAAACTATAGAAAGTCGTTATGACGTAGAATGTGCATAATTTGTAGATTCCATTTATGAAATAAAACACATTTTCTAAAAACTCGTGTTTATTACGAAATCATGTAAACCTTATAGAAGCTGTGATTTTGAAAAACGGTCGAAGTAAACTTTTCTTATTTCCAAACGCATGCGCAAACTATAGAAAGTCGTTATGACGTAGAATGTGCATACTTTGTAGATTCCATTTATGAAATAAAACACATTTTCTAAAAACTCGTGTTTTTTACGAAATCATGTAAACCTTCTAGAAGCTGTGATTTTAAAAAATGGTGGAAGTAAGCTTTTCTTATTTCAAGACGCATGCGCAAACTATAGAAAGTCGTTATGACGTAGAATGTGCATACTTTCTTGATTCCATTGATGAAATAAAACACATTTTCTAAAAACTCGTGTTTTTTAAGAAATCATGTAAACCTTCTAGAAGCTGTGATTTTAAAAAACGGGGGAAGTAAGCTTTTCTTATTTCCGGACGCATGCGCAAACTATAGAAAGTCGTTATGACGTAGAATGTGCAGACTTTGTAGATTCCATTTATGAAATAAAACAAATTTTGTAAAAAGTCGTGTTTTTTACGAAATCATGTAAACCTTCTAGAAGCTGTGATTTTAAAAAACGGTGGAAGGAAGCTTTTCTTATTTCCAAACGCATGCGCAAACTATAGAAAGTCGTTATGACGTAGAATGTGCATACTTTGTTGATTCCATTTATGAAATAAAACACATTTTCTAAAAACTCATGTTTTTTAAGAAATCATGTAAACCTTCTAGAAGCTGTGATTTTAAAAAACGGGGGAAGTAAGCTTTTCTTATTTCCGGACACATGCGCAAACTATAGAAAGTCATTATGACGTAGAATGTGCATAGTTTGTAGATTCCATTTACGAAATAAAACACATTTTCTGAATACTCGTGTTTTTTACGAAATCATGTAAACCTTCTAGAAGCTGTGATTTTAAAATACGGTGGAAGTAAGCTTTTCTTATTTCCGGATGCATGCGCAAACTATAGAAAGTCGTTATGACGTGGAATGTGCATACTTTGTTGATTCCATTTATGAAGTAAAACACATTTTCTAAAAACTCGTGTTTTTTAAGAAATCATGTAAACCTTCTAGAAGCTGTGATTTTAAAAAACGGGGGAAGTAAGCTTTTCTTATTTCCAAACGCATGCGCAAACTATAGAAAGTCGTTATGACATAGAATGTGCATACTTTGTAGATTCCATTTATGAAATAAAACACATTTTCTAAAAACTCATGTTTTTTACGAAATCATGTAAAACTTCTAGAAGCTGTGGTTTTAAAAAACGATGGAAGTAAGCTTTTCTTATTTCCGGATGCATGCACAAATTATAGAAAGTCGTTATGACGTACAATGTGCATACTTTGTCGATTATATTTATGAAATAAAACACATTTTCTAAATACTCGTGTTTTTTAAGAAATCATGTAAACCTTCTAGAAGCTGTGATTTTAAAAAACGGGGGAAGTAAGCTTTTCTTATTTCCGGACGCATGCGCAAACCATAGAAAGTCGTTATGACGTAGAATGTGCATACTTTGTAGATTCCATTTATGAAATAAAACACATTTTCTAAAAACACGTGTTTTTTACGAAATCCTGTAAACCTTCTACAAGCTGTGATTTTAAAAAACGGTGGAACTAAGCTTTTCTTATTTCCGGACGAATGCGCAAACTATAGAAAGTCGTTATGACGTAGAATGTGCATACTTTGTTGATTCCATTTATGAACTAAAACACATTTTCTAAAAACTCGTGTTTTTTAAGAAATCATGTAAACCTTCTAGAAGCTGTGATTTTAAAAAACGGTGGAAGTAAGCTTTTCTTATTTCCGGACGAATGCGCAAACTATAGAAAGTCGTTATGACGTAGAATGTGCATACTTTGTAGATTCCATTTATGAAATAAAACACATTTTCTATAAACACGTGTTTTTTACGAAATCATGTAAACCTTCTAGAAGCTGTGATTTTAAAAAACGGTGGAAGTAAGCTTTTCTTATTTCCAAACGCATGCGCAAACTATAGAAAGTCGTTGTGACGTAGAATTTGCATACTTTGTTGATTCCATTTATGAAATAAAACACATTTTCTAACAACTCTTGTTTTTTAAGAAATCATGTAAACCTTCTAGAAGCTGTGATTTTAAAAAACGGGGGAAGTAAGCTTTTCTTAGTTCCGGACGCATGCGCAAACTATAGAAAGTCGTTATGACGTAGAATGTCCATACTTTGTAGATTCCATTTATTCAATAAAACATATTTTCTAAAAACTCGTGTTTTTTTACGAAATCATGTAAACCTTCTAGAAGCTGTGATTTTAAAAAACGGTGGAAGTAAGCTTTTCTTATTTCCGGACACATGCGCAAACTATAGAAAGTCGTTATGACGTAGAATGTGCATACTTTGTAGATTCCATTTATGAAATAAAACACATTTTCTAAAAACTCGTGTTTTTTACGAAATCATGTAAACCTTCTAGAAGCTGTGATTTTAAAAAACAGTGGAAGTAACCTTTTCTTATTTCCGGACGCATGCGCAAACTATAGAAAGTCGTTATGACGTAGAATGTGCATACTTCGTAGATTCCATTTATGAAATAATACACATTTTCTAAGAACTCGTGTTTTTTACGAAATCATGTAAAACTTCTAGAAGATGTGATTTTAAAAGATGGTGGAAGTAAGCTTTTCTTATTTCCAGACGCATGCGCAAACTATAGAAAGTCGTTATGACGTAGAATGTGCATACTTTGTTGATTCCATTGATGAAATAAAACACTTTTTCTAAAAACTCGTGTTTTTTAAGAAATCATGTAAACCTTCTAGAAGCTGTGATTTTAAAAAACGGGGGAAGTAAGCTTTTCTTATTTCTGGATGCATGCGCAAACTATAGAAAGTCGTTATGACGTAGAATGTGCATACTTTGTAGATTCCATTGATGAAATAAAACACATTTTCTAAAAACTCATGTTTTTTATGAAATCATGTAAAGCTTCTAGAAGCTGTGATTTTAAAAAACGGTTGAAGTAAGCTTTTCTTATTTCCGGACGCATGCGCAAACTATAGAAAGTCATTATGACGTAGAATGTGCATACTTTGTAGATTCCATTTATGAAATAAAACACATTTTCTAAAAACTCGTGTTTTTTACGAAATCATGTAAACCATCTAGAAGCTGTGATTTTAAAAAACGGGGGAAGTAAGCTTTTCTTATTTCCGGACACATGCGCAAACTATAGAAAGCCGTTATGACATAGAATGTGCATACTTTGTAGATTCCATTTATGAAATAAAACACATTTTCTGAAAACTCGTGTTTTTTACGAAATCACGTAAACCTTCTAGAAGCTGTGATTTTAAAATACGGTGGAAGTAAGCTTTTCTTATTTATGGACGCATGCGCAAACTATAGAAAGTCGTTATGACGTAGAATGTGCATACTTTGTTGATTCCATTTATGAAATAAAACACATTTTCTAAAAACTCGTGTTTTTTAAGAAATCATGTAAACCTTCTAGAAGCTGTGATTTTAAAAAACGGGGGAAGTAAGCTTTTCCTATTTCCAAACGCATGCGCAAACTAGAGAAAGTCGTTATGACATAGAATGTGCATACTTTGTGGATTCCATTTATGAAATAAAACACATTTTCTAAAAACTCGTGTTTTTTACGAAATCATGTAAACCTTCAAGAAGCTGTGGTTTTAAAAAACGATGGAAGTAAGCTTTTCTTATTTCCGGACGCATGCACAAATTATAGAAAGTCGTTATGACGTAGAATGTGCATACTTTGTCGATTCCATTTATGAAATAAAACACATTTTCTAAAAACTCGTGTTTTTTAAGAAATCATGTAAACCTTCTAGAAGCTGTGATTTTAAAAAACGGGGGAAGTAAGCTTTTCTTATTTCCGGACGCATGCGCAAACCATAGAAAGTCGTTATGACGTAGAATGTGCATACTTTGTATATTCCATTTATGAAATAAAACACATTTTCTAAAAACACGTGTTTTTTTTGAAATCGTGTAAACCTTCTACAAGCTGTGATTTTAAAAAACGGTGGAAGTAAGCTTTTCTTATTTCCGAACGAATACGCAAACTATAGAAAGTCGTTATGACGTAGAATGTGCATACTTTGTTGATTCCATTTATGAAATAAAACACATTTTCTAAAAACTCGTGTTTTTTAAGAAATCATGTAAACCTTCTAGAAGCTGTAATTTTAAAAAACGGTGGAAGTAAGCTTTTCTTATTTCCGGACGAATGCGCAAACTATAGAAAGTCTTTATGACGTAGAATGTGCATACTTTGTTGATTCCATTTATGAAATAAAACACATTTTCTAAAAACTCGTGTTTTTTATGAAATCATGTAAACCTTCTAAAAGCTGTGATTTTAAAAAACGGTGGAAGTAAGCTTTTCTTATTTCCGGACGCATGCGCAAACTATAGAAAGTCGTTATGACGTAGAATGTGCTTACTTTGTTGATTCCATTTATGAAATAAAACACATTTTCTAAAAACTCGTGTTTTTTTAGAAATCATGTAAACCTTCTAGAAGTTGTGATTTTAAAAAACGAGGGAAGTAAGCTTTTCTTATTTCCGGACGCATGCGCAAACTATAGAAAGTCGTTATGACGTAGAATGTGCATACTTTGTAGATTCCGTTTATGAAATAAAACACATTTTCTAAAAACTCGTGTTTTTTACGAAATCATGTAAACCTTCTAGAAGCTGTGATTTTAAAAAACGGTAGAAGTAAGCTTTTCTTATTTCCGGACGCATGCGCAAACTATAGAAAGTCGTTATGATGTAGAATGTGCATACTTTGTTGATTCCATATACGAAATAAAACACATTTTAAAAAAACTCGTGTTTTTTAAGAAATCATGTAAACCTTCTAGAAGCTGTGATTTTAAAAAACGGTGGAAGTAAGCTTTTCTTATTTCCGGACGCATGCGCAAACTATAGAAAGTCGTTATGACGTAGAATGTGCATAGTTTGTTGATTCCATTTATGAAATAACACATATTTTCTAAAAACTAATGTTTTTTAAGAAATCATGTAAACCTTCTAGAACTTGTGATTTTAAAAAACGGGGGAAGTAAGCTTTTCTTATTTCCAAACGCATGCGCAAACTATAGAAAGTCGTTATGATGTAGAATGTGCATACTTTGTTGATTCCATTTATGAAATAAAACACATTTTCTAAAAACTCGTGTTTTTTAAGAAATCATGTAAACCTTGTACAAGCTGTGATTTTAAAAAACGAGGGAAGTAAGCTTTTCTTATTTCCGGACGCATGCGCAAACTATAGAAAGTCGTTATGACGTAGAATGTGCATACTTTGTAGATTCCATTTATGAAATAAAACACATTTTCTAAAAACTCGTGTTTTTTAAGAAATCATGTAAACCTTCTAGAAGCTGTGATTATAAAAAACGGTGGAAGTAAGCTTTTCTTATTTCCGGACGCATGCGCAAGCTATAGAAAGTCGTTATGACGTAGAATATGCATACTTTGTAGATTCCATTTATGAAATAAAACAGATGTTCTAAAAACTCGTGTTTTTTACGAAATCATGTAAACCTTCTAGAAGCTGTGATTTGAAAAAACGGTGGATGTAAGCTTTTCTTATTTCTGGACGCATGCGAAAACTATAGAAATTCGTTCTGACATAGAATGTGCATACTTTGTAGATTCCATTTATGAAATAAAACACATTTTCTAAAAACACGTGTTTTTTACGAAATCATGTAAACCTTCTAGAAGCTGTGATTTTAAAAAACGGTGGAAGTAAGCTTTTCTTATTTCCGGACGCATGCGCAAACTATAGAAAGTCGTTATGACGTAGAATTTGCATACTTTGTTGATTCCATTTATGAAATAAAAAACATTTTCTAACAACTCGTGTTTTTTACGAAATCATGTAAACCTTCTAGAAGCTGTGATTTTAAAAAACGGTGGAAGTAAGCTTTTCTTATTTCCGGACTCATGCGCAAACTATAGAAAGTCGTTATGACGTAGAATGTGCATACTTTGTTGATTCCATTTATGAAATAAAACACATTTTCTAAAAACTTGTGTTTTTTAAGAAATCATGTAAACCTTCTAGAAGCTGTGATTTTAAAAAATGGGGGAAGTAAGATTTTCTTATTTCCAAACGCATGCGCAAACTATAGAAAGTCATTATGACGTAGAATGTGCCTACTTTGTTGATTCCATTTATTTAATAAAACACATTTTCTAAAAACTCGTGTTTTTTAAGAAATCATGCAAAACTTCCAGAATCTGTGATTTTAAAAAACGGGGGAGGTAAGCTTTTCTTATTTCCGGACGCATGCGCAAACTATAGAAAGTCGTTATGACGTAGAATGTGCATACTTTGTTGATTCCATTTATGAAATAAAAAACATTTTCTAAAAACTCGTGTTTTTTAAGAAGTCATGTAAACCTTCTAGAAGCTGTGATTTTAAAAAATGGTGCAAGTAAGCTTTTCTTATTTCCGGACACATGCGCAAACTATAGAAAGTCGTTATGACATCGAATGTGCATACTTGATTGATTCCATTTATGAAATAAAACACATTTTCTAAAAACTCGTGTTTATTAAGAAATCATGTAAACCTTCTAGAAGCTGTGATTTTAAAAAACGGGGGATGTAAGCTTTTCTTATTTCGAAACGCATGCGCAAACTATAGAAAGTCGTTATGATGTAGAATGTGCATACTTTGTAGATTCCATTTATGAAATAAAACACATTTTCTAAAAACTCGTGTTTTTTAAGAGATCATGTAAACCTTCTAGAAGCTGTGATTTTAAAAAAAGGGGGAAGTCATTTTTTCTTATTTCCAGACGCATGCGCAAACTATAGAAAGTCGTTATGACGTAGAATGTGCATAATTTGTAGATTCCATTTATGAAATAAAGCACATTTTCTAAAAACTCGTGTTTATTACGAAATCATGTAAACCTTATAGAAGCTGTGATTTTGAAAAACGGTCGAAGTAAACTTTTCTTATTTCCAAACGCATGCGCAAACTATAGAAAGTCGTTATGACGTAGAATGTGCATACTTTGTAGATTCCATTTATGAAATAAAACACATTTTCTAAAAACTCGTGTTTTTTACGAAATCATGTAAACCTTCTAGAAGCTGTGATTTTAAAAAATGGTGGAAGTAAGCTTTTCTTATTTCCAGACGCATGCGCAAACTATAGAAAGTCGTTATGACGTAGAATGTGCATACTTTGTTGATTCCATTTATGAAATAAAACACATTTTCTAAAAACACGTGTTTTTTACGAAATCATTTAAACCTTCTAGAAGCTGTGATTTTAAAAAACGGTGGAAGTAAGCTTTTCTTATTTCCGGACGCATGCGCAAACTATAGAAAGTCGTTATGACGTAGAATTTGCATACTTTGTTGATTCCATTTATGAAATAAAACACATTTTCTAACAACTCGTGTTTTTTACGAAATCATGTAAACCTTCTAGAAGCTGTGATTTTAAAAAACGGTGGAAGTAAGCTTTTCTTATTTCCAGACTCATGTGCAAACTATAGAAAGTCTTTATGACGTAGAATGTGCATACTTTGTAGATTCCATTTATGAAATAAAACACATTCTCTAAAAACACGTGTTTTTTACGAAATCGTGTAAACCTTCTAGAAGCTGTGATTTTAAAAAACGGTGGAAGTAAGCTTTTCTTATTTCCGGACGCATGCGCAAACTATAGAAAGTCATTATGACATAGAATGTGCATACTTTGTAGATTCCATTAATGAAATAAAACACATTTTCTAAAAACTCGTGTTTTTTAAGATATCATGTAAACCTTATAGAAGCTGTGATTTTAAAAAACGGTGAAAGTAAGCTTTTCTTATTTCCGGATGCATTCGCAAACTATAGAAAGTCGTTATGACGTAGAATGTGCATACTTTGTTGATTCCATTTGTGAAATAAAACACATTTTCTAAAAACTCATGTTTTTTAAGAAATCATGTAAACCTTCTAGAAGCTGTGATTTTAAAAAAAGGGGGAAGTAAGCTTTTCTTATTACCAAACGCATGCGCAAACTATAGAAAGTCGTTATGACGTAGAATGTGCATACTTTGTTGATTCCATTTATGAAATAAAACATATTTTCTAAAAACTCGTGTTTTTTAAGAAGTCATGTAAACCTTCTAGAAGCTGTGATTTTAAAAAATGGTGGAAGTAAGCTTTTCTTATTTCCGGACGCATGCGCAAACTATAGAAATTCGTTATGACGTAGAATGTGCATACTTTGTTGATTCCATTGATGAAATAAAACACATTTTCTAAAAACTCATGTTTTTTAAGAAATCATGTAAACATTCTAGAAGCTGTGATTTTAAAAAACGGGGGAAGTAAGCTTTTCTTATTTCCAAACGCGTGCGAAAACTATAGAAAGTCGTTATGACGTAGAATGTGCATAATTTGTTGATTCCATTTATGAAATAAAACATATTATCTAAAAACTCGTGTTTTTTAAGAAATCATGTAAACCTTCTAGAAGCTGTGATTTAGAAAAACGGGGGAAGTAAGCTTTTCTTATTTCCAGACGCATGCGGAAACTATAGAAAGTCGTTATGACGTGGAATGTGCATACTTTGTAGATTCCATTTATGAAATAAAACACATTTTCTAAAAACTCGTGTTTTTTACGAAATCATGTAAAGCTTCCAGAAGCTGTGATTTTAAAAAATGGTGGAAGTAAGCTTTTCTTATTTCCGGACGCATGCGCAAACTATAGAAAGTCGTTATGACGTAGAATTTGCATACTTTGTAGATTCCATTTATGAAATAAAACACATTATCTAAAAACTCCTGTTTTTTAAGAAATCATGTAAACCTTCTAGAAGCTGTGATTTTAAAAAACGGTGGAAGTAAGCTTTTCTTATTTCCGGACGCATGCGCAAACTATAGAAAGTCGTTATGACGTAGAATGTGCATACTTTGTTGATTCCATTTATGAAATAAAACACATTTTCTCTTAACTCGTGTTTTTTTAGAAATCATGTAAACCTTCTAGAAGCTATGATTTTAAAAAACGGGGGAAGTAAGCTTTTCTTATTTCCGGACGTATGCGCAAACTATAGAAAGTCGTTATGATGTAGAATGTGCATACTTTGTAGATTCCATTTATGAAATAAAACACATTTTCTAAAATCTCGTGTTTTTTACGAAATCATGTAAACCTTGTAGAAGCTGTGATTTTAAAAAAACGGGGGAAGTAAGCTTTTCTTATTTCCGGACGCATGCGCAAACTATAGAAAGTCGTTATGACATAGAATGTGCATACTTTGTAGATTCCATTTATGAAATAAAACACATTTTCTAAAATCTCGTGTTTTTTACGAAATCATGTAAACCTTGTAGAAGCTGTGATTTTAAAAAACGGGGGAAGTAAGCTTTTCTTATTTCTGGACGAATGCGCAAACTATAGAAAGTCGTTATGACGTAGAATGTGCATACTTTGTAGATTCCATTTACGAAATAAAACACATTTTCTAAAAACTCGTGTTTTTTACGAAATCATGTAAACCTTCTAGAAGTTGTGATTTTATAAAATCGTCGAAGTAAACTTTTCTTATTTCCGGACGCATGCGCAAACTATAGAAAGTCGTTATGACGTAGAATGTGCATACTTTGTTGATTCCATTTATAAAATAAAACACATTTTCTAAAAACTCGTGTTTTTTAAGAAATGATGTAAACCTTCTAGAAGCAGTGATTTAAAAAAACAGGGGAATTAAGCTTTTCTTACTTCCGGACGCATGTGCAAACTATAGAAAATCGTTATGACGTAGAATGTGCATACTTTGTAGATTCCATTTACGAAATAAAACACATTTTCTAAAAACTCGTGTTTTTTACGAAATCATGTAAACCTTCTAGAAGCTGTGATTTTAAAAAACGGGGGAAGTAAGCTTTTCTTATTTACGGACGCATGCGCAAACTATAGAAAGTTGTTATGACGTAGAATGTGCATACTTTGTAGATTCCATTTATGAAATAAAACACATTTTCTAAAAACTCGTGTTTTTTACGAAATCATGTAAACCTTCTAGAAGCTGTGATTTTAAAAAACGGTGGAAGTAAGCTTTTCTTATTTACGGACGCATGCGCAAACTATAGAAAGTCGTTATGACGTAGAATGTGCATACTTTGTAGATTCCATTTATGAAATAAAACACATTTTCTAAAAACTCGTGTTTTTTACGAAATCATGTAAACCTTGTAGAAGCTGTAATTTTAAAAAACGGGGGAAGTAAGCTTTTCTTATTTACGGACGCATGCGCAAACTATAGAAAGTCATTATGACGTAGAATGTGCATACTTTGTAGATTCCATTTATGAAATAAAACACATTTTCTAAAAACTCGTGTTTTTTACGAAATCATGTAAACCTTCTAGAAGCTGTGATTTTAAAAAACAGTGGAAGTAAGCTTTTCTTATTTACGGACGCATGCGCAAACTATAGAAAGTCGTTATGATGTAGAATGTGCATACTTTGTAGATTCCATTTATGAAATAAAACACATTTTCTAAAAACTCGTGTTTTTTACGAAATCATGTAAACCTTCTAGAAGCTGTGATTTTAAAAAACGGTGGAAGTAAGCTTTTCTTATTTCCGGACGCATGCGCAAACTATAGAAAGTCGTTATGACGTAGAATGTGCATACTTTGTTGATTCCATTTATAAAATAAAACACATTTTCTAAAAACTCGTGTTTTTTAAGAAATGATGTAAACCTTCTAGAAGCAGTGATTTAAAAAAACGGGGGAATTAAGCTTTTCTTACTTCCGGACGCATGTGCAAACTATAGAAAGTCGTTATGACGTAGAATGTGCATACTTTGTAGATTCCATTTACGAAATAAAACACATTTTCTAAAAACTCGTGTTTTTTACGAAATCATGTAAACCTTCTAGAAGCTGTGATTTTAAAAAACGGGGGAAGTAAGCTTTTCTTATTTACGGACGCATGCGCAAACTATAGAAAGTTG
Source organism: Larix kaempferi (assembly GCA_027924585.1). NCBI lineage: Eukaryota > Viridiplantae > Streptophyta > Pinopsida > Pinales > Pinaceae > Larix > Larix kaempferi. Next base: position 8,729,323 of record BSBM01000226.1, on the reverse strand, counting down.
TTATGACGTAGAATGTGCATACTTTGTAGATTCCATTTATGAAATAAAACACATTTTCTAAAAACTCGTGTTTTTTACGAAATCATGTAAACCTTCTAGAAGCTGTGATTTTAAAAAACGGTGGAAGTAAGCTTTTCTTATTTACGGACGCATGCGCAAACTATAGAAAGTCGTTATGATGTAGAATGTGCATACTTTGTAGATTCCATTTATGAAATAAAACACATTTTCTAAAAACTCGTGTTTTTTACGAAATCATGTAAACCTTGTAGAAGCTGTGATTTTAAAAAACGGGGGAAGTAAGCTTTTCTTATTTACGGACGCATGCGCAAACTATAGAAAGTCGTTATGGCGTAGAATGTGCATACTTTGTAGATTCCATTTATGAAATAAAACACATTTTCTAAAAACTCGTATTTTTGAAGAAATCATGTAAACCTTCTAGAAGTTGTGATTTTAAAAAATGGTGGAAGTAAGCTTTTCTTATTTCCGGACGAATGCGCAAACTATAGAAAGTCGTTATGACGTAGAATGTGCATACTTTGTTGATTCCATCTATGAAATAAAACACATTTTCTAAAAAATCGTGTTTTTTAAGAAATTATGTAAACCTTCTAGAAGCTGTGATTTTAAAAAACGGGGGAAGTAAGATTTTCTTATTTCCGGACCAATGCGCAAACTATAGAAAGTCGTTATGACGTAGACTGTGCATACTTTGTTGATTCCATGTATGAAATAAAACACATTTTCTAAAAACTCGTGTTTTTTAAGAAATCATGTAAACCTTCTAGAAGCTGTGATTTTAAAAAACGGGGGAAGTAAGCTTTTCTTATTTCCGGACTCATGCGCAAACTATAGAAAGCCGTTATGACGTAGAATGTGCATACTTTGTTGATTCCATTTATGAAATAAAACACATTTTCTAAAAACTTGTGTTTTTTAAGAAATCATGTAAACCTTCTAGAAGCTGTGATTTTAAAAGACGGGGGAAGTAAGCTTTTCTTATTTCCGGATGCATGCGCAAACTATAGAAAGTCATTATGACGTAGAATGTGAATACTTTGTAGATTCCATTTATGAAATAAAACACATTTGCTTAAAACACGTGTTTTTTACGAAATCGTGTAAACCTTCTATAAGCTGTGATTTTAAAAAACGGTGGAAGTAAGCTTTTCTTATTTCCGGACGAATGCGCAAACTATACAAAATCGTTATGACGTAGAATGTGCATACTTTGTTGATTCCATTTATGAAATAAAACACATTTTCTAAAAACTCGTGTTTTTTATGAAATCATGCAAACCTTCTAGAAGCTGTGATTTTAAAAAACGGTGGAAGTAAGCTTTTCTTATTTCCGGACGCATGCGCAAACTATAGAAATTCGTTATGACGTAGAATGTGCATACTTTGTTGATTCCATTGATGAAATAAAACACATTTTCTAAAAACTCATGTTTTTTAAGAAATCATGTAAACATTCTAGAAGCTGTGATTTAAAAAAACGGGGGAAGTAAGCTTTTCTTATTTCCAAACGCGTGCGAAAACTATAGAAAGTCGTTATGACGTAGAATGTGCATAATTTGTTGATTCCATTTATGAAATAAAACATATTATCTAAAAACTCGTGTTTTTTAAGAAATCATGTAAACCTTCTAGAAGCTGTGATTTAGAAAAACGGGGGAAGTAAGCTTTTCTTATTTCCAGACGCATGCGGAAACTATAGAAAGTCGTTATGACGTGGAATGTGCATACTTTGTAGATTCCATTTATGAAATAAAACACATTTTCTAAAAACTCGTGTTTTTTACGAAATCATGTAAAGCTTCCAGAAGCTGTGATTTTAAAAAATGGTGGAAGTAAGCTTTTCTTATTTCCGGACGCATGCGCAAACTATAGAAAGTCGTTATGACGTAGAATGTGCATACTTTGTAGATTCCATTTATGAAATAAAACACATTATCTAAAAACTCCTGTTTTTTAAGAAATCATGTAAACCTTCTAGAAGCTGTGATTTTAAAAAACGGTGGAAGTAAGCTTTTCTTATTTCCGGACGCATGCGCAAACTATAGAAAGTCGTTATGAGGTAGAATGTGCATACTTTGTTGATTCCATTTATGAAATAAAACACATTTTCTAAAAACTCGTGTTTTTTTAGAAATCATGTAAACCTTCTAGAAGTTATGATTTTAAAAAACGGGGGAAGTAAGCTTTTCTTATTTCCGGACGTATGCGCAAACTATAGAAAGTCGTTATGATGTAGAATGTGCATACTTTGTAGATTCCATTTATGAAATAAAACACATATTCTAAAATCTCGTGTTTTTTACGAAATCATGTAAACCTTGTAGAAGCTGTGATTTTAAAAAACGGGGGAAGTAAGCTTTTCTTATTTCCGGACGCATGCGCAAACTATAGAAAGTCGTTATGACATAGAATGTGCATACTTTGTAGATTCCATTTATGAAATAAAACACATTTTCTAAAATCTCGTGTTTTTTACGAAATCATGTAAACCTTGTAGAAGCTGTGATTTTAAAAAACGGGGGAAGTAAGCTTTTCTTATTTCCGGACGAATGCGCAAACTATAGAAAGTCGTTATGACGTAGAATGTGCATACTTTGTAGATTCCATTTACGAAATAAAACACATTTTCTAAAAACCCGTGTTTTTTACGAAATCATGTAAACCTTCTAGAAGCTGTGATTTTAAAAAACGGGGGAAGTAAGCTTTTCTTATTTCCGGACGCATGTGCAAACTATAGAAAGTCGTTATGACGTAGAATGTGCATACTTTGTAGATTACATTTATGAAATAAAACACATTTTCTAAAAACACGTGTTTTTTACGAAATCATGTAAACCTTCTAGAAGCTGTGATTTTAAAAAACGGTGGAAGTAAGCTTTTCTTATTTCCGGACGCATGCGCAAACTATAGAAAGTCGTTATGACGTAGAATTTGCATACTTTGTTGATTCCATTTATGAAATAAAACACATTTTCTAACAACTCGTGTTTTTTACGAAATCATGTAAACCTTCTAGAAGCTGTGATTTTAAAAAACGGTGGAAGTAAGCTTTTCTTATTTCCGGACTCATGTGCAAACTATAGAAAGTCTTTATGACGTAGAATGTGCATACTTTGTAGATTCCATTTATGAAATAAAACACATTCTCTAAAAACACGTGTTTTTTACGAAATCGTGTAAACCTTCTAGAAGCTGTGATTTTAAAAAACGGTGGAAGTAAGCTTTTCTTATTTCCGGACGCATGCGCAAACTATAGAAAGTCATTATGACATAGAATGTGCATACTTTGTAGATTCCATTAATGAAATAAAACACATTTTCTAAAAACTCGTGTTTTTTAAGATATCATGTAAACCTTCTAGAAGCTGTGATTTTAAAAAACGGTGGAAGTAAGCTTTTCTTATTTCCGGATGCATTCGCAAACTATAGAAAGTCGTTATGACGTAGAATGTGCATACTTTGTTGATTCCATTTGTGAAATAAAACACATTTTCTAAAAACTCATGTTTTTTAAGAAATCATGTAAACCTTCTAGAAGCTGTGATTTTAAAAAAAGGGGGAAGTAAGCTTTTCTTATTACCAAATGCATGCGCAAACTATAGAAAGTCGTTATGACGTAGAATGTGCATACTTTGTTGATTCCATTTATGAAATAAAACATATTTTCTAAAAACTCGTGTTTTTTTAGAAGTCATGTAAACCTTCTAGAAGCTGTGATTTTAAAAAATGGTGGAAGTAAGCTTTTCTTATTTCTAGATCCATGCGAAAACTATAGAAATTCGTTATGACGTAGAATGTGCATACTTTGTTGATTCCATTTATGAAATAAAACACATTTTCTAAAAACTCGTGTTTTTTAAGAAATCATGTAAACATTCTAGAAGCTGTGATTTTAAAAAACAGAGGAAGTAAGCTTTTCCTATTTCCAAACGCATGCGCAAACTATAGAAAGTCGTTATGATGTAGAATGTGCATACTTTCTTGATTCCATTTATGAAATAAAACACATTTTCTAAAAACTCTTGTTTTTTAAGAAATCATGTAAACCTTCTAGAAGCTGTGATTTTAAAAAACGGTGGAAGTAAACTTTTCTTATTTCCGGACGCATGCGCAAACTATAGAAAGTCGTTATGACGTAGAATGTGCATACTTTGTAGATTCCATTTATGAAATAAAACACATTTTCTAAAAACTCGTGTTTTTTACGAAATCATGTAAACCTTCTAGAAGCTGTGATTTTAAAAAACGGTGGAAGTAAGCTTTTCTTATTTCCGGACGCATGCGCAAACTATACAAAGTCGTTATGACGTAGAATGTGCATACTTTGTAGATTCCATTTATGAAATAAAACACATTTTCTAAAAACTCATGTTTTTTACGAAATCATGTAAACCTTCTTGAAGCTGTGATTTTAAAAAACGGGGTAAGTAAGCTTTTCTTATTTCCGGACGCATGCGCAAACTATAGAAAGTCGTTATGACGTAGAATGTGCATACTTTGTAGATTCCATTTACGTAATAAAACACATTTTCTAAAAACTCGTGTTTTTTACGAAATCATGTAAACCTTCTAGCAACTGTGATTTTAAAAAACGGTGGAAGTAAACTTTTCTTATTTCCGGACGCATGCGCAAACTATAGAAAGTCGTTATGACGTAGAATGTGCATACTTTGTAGATTCCATTTATGAAATAAAACACATTTTCTAAAAACTCGTGTTTTTTACGAAATCATGTAAACCTTCTAGAAGCTGTGATTTTAAAAAACGCTGGAAGTAAGCTTTTCTTATTTCCGGACGCATGCGCAAACTATAGAAAGTCGTTGTGACGTAGAATGTGCATACTTTGTATATTCCATTTATGAAATAAAACACATTTTCTAAAAACTCGTGTTTTTTAAGAAATCATGTAAACCTTCTAGAAGCTGTGATTTAAAAAAACGGGGGAATTAAGCTTTTCTTATTTCCGGACGAATGCGCAAACTATAGAAAGTCGTTATGACGTAGAATGTGCATACTTTGTAGATTCCATTTATGAAATAAAAGACATTTTCTAAAAATTCGTGTTATTTACGAAATCATGTAAACCTTCTAGAAGCTGTGATTTTAAAAAACGGTGGAAGTAAGCTTTTCTTATTTCCGGACGCATGCGCAAACTTTAGAAAGTCGTTATGACGTAGAATGTGCATACTTTGTTGATTCCATATATGAAATAAAACACATTTTCAAAAAACTCATGTTTTTAAAGAAATCATGTAAACCTTCTAGAAGCTGTGATTTTAAAAAACGGTGGAAGTAAGCTTTTCTTATTTCTGGACGCATTCGCAAAGTATAGAAAGTTGTTATGACGTAGAATGTGCATACTTTGTTGATTCCATTTATGAAATAAAACATATTTTCTAAAAACTAGTGTTTTTAAAAAAATCATGTAAACCTTCTAGAAGCTGTGATTTTAAAAAACTGGGTAAGTAAGCTTTTCTTATTTCCAAACGCATGCGCAAACTATAGAAAGTCGTTATGACGTAGAATGTGCATACTTTGTTGACTCTATTTATTAAATAAAACACATTTTCTAAAAATTCATGTTTTTTAAGAAATCATGTAAACCTTCTAGAAGCTGTGATTTTAAAAAACGGGGGAAGTAAGCTTTTCTTATTTCCGGATGCATGCGCAAACTATAGAAAGTTGTTATGACGTAGAATGTGCATACTTTGTAGATTCCATTTATGAAATAAAACACATTTTCTAAAAACTCGTGTTTTTTACGAAATCATGTAAACCTTCTAGAAGCTGTGATTTTAAAAAACGGTGGAAGTAAGCTTTTCTTATTTCTGGACGCATGAGCAAACTATAGAAAATCGTTATGACGTAGAATGTGCATACTTTGTTGATTCCATTTATGAAATAAAACACATTTTCTAAAAACTTGTGTTTTTTAAGAAATCATGTAAACCTTCTAGAAGCTGTGATTTTAAAAAACGGGGGAAGTAAGCTTTTCTTATTTCCAAACTCATGCACAAACTATAGAAAGTTGTTATGACTTAGAATATGCATACTTTGTAGATTCCATTTATGAAATAAAACACATTTTCTAAAAACACGTGTTTTTTACGAAATCGTGTAAACCTTTTATAAGCTACGATTTTAAAAAACGGTGGAAGTAAGCTTTTCCTATTTCCGGACGAATGCGCAAACTATAGAAAGTCGTTATGACGTAGAATGTGCATACTTTGTAGATTCCATTTATGAAATAAAACACATTTTCTAAAAACTCGTGTTTTTTACGAAATCATGTAAACCTTCTAGAAGCTGTGATTTTAAAAAACGGTGGAAGTAAGCTTTTCTTATTTCTGGACGCATGAGCAAACTATAGAAAATCGTTATGACGTAGAATGTGCATACTTTGTAGATTCCATTTATGAAATAAAACACATTTTCTAAAAACTCATGTTTTTTACGAAATCATGTAAACCTTCTAGAAGCTGTGGTTTTAAAAAATGATGGAAGTAAGCTTTTCTTATTTCCGGACGCATGCACAAATTATAGAAAGTCGTTATGACGTAGAATGTGCATACTTTGTCGATTCCATTTATGAAATAAAACACATTTTCTAAAAACTCGTGTTTTTTAAGAACTCATGTAAACCTTCTAGGAGCTGTGATTTTAAAAAACGGGGGAAGTAAGCTTTTCTTGTTTCCGGACGCATGCGCAAACCATAGAAAGGCGTTATGACGTAGAATTTGCATACTTTGTAGATTCCATTTATGAAATAAAACACATTTTCTAAAAACACGTGTTTTTTTCGAAATCGTGTAAACCTTCTACAAGCTGTGATTTTAAAAAACGGTGGAACTAAGCTTTTCTTATTTCCGGACGAATACGCAAACTATAGAAAGTCGTTATGACGTAGAATGTGCATACTTTGTTGATTCCATTTATGAAATAAAACACATTTTCTAAAAACTCGTGTTTTTTAAGAAATCATGTAAACCTTCTAGAAGCTGTAATTTTAAAAAACGGTGGAAGTAAGCTTTTCTTATTTCCGGACGAATGCGCAAACTATAGAAAGTCGTTATGACATAGAATGTGCATACTTTGTAGATTCCATTTATGAAATAAAACACATTTTCTAAAAACTCGTGTTTTTTACGAAATCATGTAAACCTTCAAGAAGCTGTGCTTTTAAAAAACGGTTGAAGTGAGCTTTTCTTATTTCCGGTCGAATGCGCAAACTATAGAAAGTCGTTATGACGTAGAATGTGCATACTTTGTTGATTCCATTTATGAAATAAAACACATTTTCTAAAAACTCGTGTTTTTTATGAAATCATGTAAACCTTCTAAAAGCTGTGATTTTAAAAAACGGTGGAAGTAAGCTTTTCTTATTTCCGGACGCATGCGCAAACTATAGAAAGTCGTTATGACGTAGAATGTGCATACTTTGTTGATTCCATTTATGAAATAAAACACATTTTCTAAAAACTCGTGTTTTTTTAGAAATCATGTAAACCTTCTAGAAGCTGTGATTTTAAAAAACGAGGGAAGTAAGCTTTTCTTATTTCCGGACGCATGCGCAAACTATAGAAAGTCGTTATGACGTAGAATGTGCATACTTTGTAGATTCCATTTATGAAATAAAACACATTTTCTAAAAACTCGTGTTTTTTACGAAATCATGTAAACCTTCTAGAAGCTGTGATTTTAAAAAACGGTGGAAGTAAGCTTTTCTTATTTCCGGACGCATGCGCAAACTATAGAAAGTTGTTATGATGTAGAATGTGCATACTTTGTTGCTTCCATATACGAAATAAAACACATTTTAAAAAAACTCGTGTTTTTTAAGAAATCATGTAAACCTTCTAGAAGCTGTGATTTTAAAAAACGATGAAAGTAAGCTTTTCTTATTTCCGGACGCATGCGCAAACTATAGAAAGTCGTTATGACGTAGAATGTGCATAGTTTGTTGATTCCATTTATGAAATAACACATATTTTAAAAAACTAATGTTTTTTAAGAAATCATGTAAACCTTCTAGAACTTGTGATTTTAAAAAACGGGGGAAGTAAGCTTTTCTTATTTCCAAACGCATGCGCAAACTATAGAAAGTCGTTATGACGTAGAATGTGCGTACTTTGTTGATTCCATTTATGAAATAAAACACATTTTCTAAAAACTCGTGTTTTTTAAGAAATCATGTCAACCTTGTACAAGCTGTGATTTTAAAAAACGAGGGAAGTAAGCTTTTCTTATTTCCGGACGCATGCGCAAACTATAGAAAGTTGTTATGACGTAGAATGTGCATACTTTGTAGATTCCATTTATGAAATAAAACACATTTTCTAAAAACTCGTGTTTTTTAAGAAATCATGTAAACCTTCTAGAAGCTGTAATTTTAAAAAACGGTGGAAGTAAGCTTTTCTTATTTCCGGACGCATGCGCAAGCTATAGAAAGTCGTTATGATATAGAATATGCATACTTTGTAGATTCCATTTATGAAATAAAACAGATTTTCTAAAAACTCGTGTTTTTTACGAAATCATGTAAACCTTCTAGAAGCTGTGATTTTAAAAAACGGTGGATGTAAGCTTTTCTTATTTCTGGACGCATGCGAAAACTATAGAAAGTCGTTCTGACATAGAATGTGCATACTTTGTAGATTCCATTTATGAAATAAAACACATTTTCTAAAAACACGTGTTTTTTACGAAATCATGTAAACCTTCTAGAAGCTCTGATTTTAAAAAACGGTGGAAGTAAGCTTTTCTTATTTCCGGACGCATGCGCAAACTATAGAAAGTTGTTATGACGTAGAATTTGCATACTTTGTTGATTCCATTTATGAAATAAAACACATTTTCTAACAACTCGTGTTTTTTACGAAATCATGTAAACCTTCTAGAAGCTGTGATTTTAAAAAACGGTGGAAGTAAGCTTTTCTTATTTCCGGACTCATGTGCAAACTATAGAAAGTCGTTATGACGTAGAATGTGCATACTTTTTTGATTCCATTTATGAAATAAAACACATTTTCCAAAAACTTGTGTTTTTGAAGAAATCATGTAAACCTTCTAGAAGCTGTGATTTTAAAAAATGGGGGAAGTAAGCTTTTCTTATTTCCAAACGCATGCGCAAACTATAGAAAGTCATTATGACGTAGAATGTGCCTACTTTGTTGATTCCATTTATTTAATAAAACACATTTTCTAAAAACTCGTGTTTTTTAAGAAATCATGCAAAACTTCCAGAATCTGTGATTTTAAAAAACGGGGGAGGTAAGCTTTTCTTATTTCCGGACGCATGCGCAAACTATAGAAAGTCGTTATGACGTAGAATGTGCATACTTTGTTGATTACATTTATGAAATAAAAAACATTTTCTAAAAACTCATGTTTTTTAAGAAGTTATGTAAACCTTCTAAAAGCTGTGATTTTTAAAAATGGTGCAAGTAAGCTTTTCTTATTTCCGGGCACATGCGCAAACTATAGAAAGTCGTTATGACATCGAATGTGCATACTTGATTGATTCCATTTATGAAATAAAACACATTTTCTAAAAACTCGTGTTTATTACGAAATCATGTAAACCTTCTAGACGCTGTGATTTTAAAAAACGGGGGATGTAGGCTTTTCTTATTTCGAAACGCATGCGCAAACTATAGAAAGTCGTTATGATGTAGAATGTGCATACTTTGTAGATTCCATTTATGAAATAAAACACATTTTCTAAAAACTCGTGTTTTTTAAGAAATCATGTAAACCTTCTAGAAGCTGTGATTTTAAAAAACGGGGGAAGTCAGATTTTCTTATTTCCAGACGCATGCGCAAACTATAGAAAGTCGTTATGACGTAGAATGTGCATACTTTGTTGATTCCATTTATGACATAAAACACATTTTCTAAAAACTCATGTTTTTTAAGAAATCATGTAAACCTTCTAGAAGCTGTGATTTTAAAAAACGGGGGAAGTAAGCTTTTCTTATCTCCGGACACATGCGCAAACTATAGAAAGTCGTTATGACGTAGAATGTGCATAGTTTGTAGATTCCATTTACGAAATAAAACACATTTTCTGAATACTCGTGTTTTTTACGAAATCATGTAAACCTTCTAGAAGCTGTGATTTTAAAATACGGCGGAAGTAAGCTTTTCTTATTTCCGGACGCATGCGCAAACTATAGAAAGTCGTTATGACGTAGAATGTGCATACTTTGTTGATTCCATTTATGAAGTAAAACACATTTTCTAAAAACTCGTGTTTTTTAAGAAATCATGTAAACCTTCTAGAAGCTGTGATTTTAAAAAACGGGGGAAGTAAGCTTTTCTGATTTCCAAACGCATGCGCAAACTATAGAAAGTCGTTATGACATAGAATGTGCATACTTTGTAGATTCCATTTATGAAATAAAACACATTTTCTAAAAACTCATGTTTTTTACGAAATCATGTAAAACTTCTAGAAGCTGTGGTTTTAAAAAACGATGGAAGTAAGCTTTTCTTATTTCCGGATGCATGCACAAATTATAGAAAGTCGTTATGACGTAGAATGTGCATACTTTGTCGATTATATTTATGAAATAAAACACATTTTCTAAAAACTCGTGTTTTTTAAGAAATAATGTAAACCTTCTAGAAGCTGTGATTTTAAAAAACGGGGGAAGTAAGCTTTTCTTATTTCCGGACGCATGCGCAAACCATAGAAAGTCGTTATGACGTAGAATGTGCATACTTTGTAGATTCCATTTATGAAATAAAACACATTTTCTAAAAACACGTGTTTTTTACGAAATCGTGTAAACCTTCTACAAGCTGTGATTTTAAAAAACGGTGGAACTAAGCTTTTCTTATTTCCGGACGAATGCGCAAACTATAGAAAGTCGTTATGACGTAGAATGTGCATACTTTGTTGATTCCATTTATGAAATAAAACACATTTTCTAAAAACTCATGTTTTTTAAGAAATCATGTAAACCTTCTAGAAGCTGTGATTTTAAAAAACCGTGGAAGTAAGCTTTTCTTATTTCCGGACGAATGCGCAAACTATATAAAGTCGTTATGACGTAGAATGTGCATACTTTGTAGATTCCATTTATGAAATAAAACACATTTTATAAAAACTCGTGTTTTTTACGAAATCATGTAAACCTTCAAGAAGCTGTGTTTTTAAAAAACGGTTGAAGTGAGCTTTTCTTATTTCCGGTAGAATGCGCAAACTATAGAAATTCGTTATGACGTAGAATGTGCATACTTTGTTGATTCCATTTATGAAATAAAACACATTTTCTAAAAACTCGTGTTTTTTATGAAATCATGTAAACCTTCTAGAAGCTGTGATTTTAAAAAACGGTGGAAGTAAGCTTTTCTTATTTCCGGACGGATGCGCAAACTATAGAAAGTCGTTATGACGTAGAATGTGCATACTTTGTTGATTCCATTTATGAAATAAAACACATTTTCTAAAAACTCGTGTTTTTTTAGAAATCATGTAAACCTTCTAGAAGCTGTGATTTTAAAAAACAGGGGAAGTAAGCTTTTCTTATTTCCGGACGCATGCGCAAACTATAGAAAGTCGTTATGACGTAGAATGTGCATACTTTGTAGATTCCATTTATGAAATAAAACACATTTTCTAAAAATTCGTGTTTTTTACGAAATCATGTAAACCTTCTAGAAGCTGTGATTTTAAAAAACGGTAGAAGTAAGCTTTTCTTATTTCCGAACGCATGCGCAAACTATAGAAAGTCATTATGATGTAGAATGTGCATACTTTGTTGATTCCATATACGAAATAAAACACATTTTAAAAAAACTCGTGTTTTTTAAGAAACCATGTAAACCTTCTAGAAGCTGTGATTTTAAAAAACGGTGGAAGTAAGCATTTCTTATTTCCGGATGCATGCGCAAACTATAGAAAGTCGTTATGACGTAGAATGTGCATACTTTGTTGATTCCATTTATGAAATAAAACATATTTTCTAAAAACTAATGTTTTTTAAGAAATCATGTAAACCTTGTAGAAGCTGTGATTTTAAAAAACGGGGGAAGTAAGCTTTTCTTATTTCCAAACTCATGCGCAAACTATAGAAAGTCGTTATGACTTAGAATGTGCATACTTTGTTGATTCCATTTATGAAATAAAACACATTTTCTAAAAAGTCATGTTTTTTACGAAATCATGTAAACCTTCTAGAAGCTGTGATTTTAAAAAACGGTAGAAGTAAGCTTTTCTTATTTCCGGACGCATGCGCAAACTATAGAAAGTCGTTATGATGTATAATTTGCATACTTTGTTGATTCCATATATGAAATAAAACACATTTTAAAAAAACTCGTGTTTTTTAAGAAATCATGTAAACCTTCTAGAAGCTGTGATTTTAAAAAACGGTGGAAGTAAGCTTTTCTTATTTCCGGACGCATGCGCAAGCTATAGAAATTCGTTATGACGTAGAATGTGCATACTTTGTAGATTCCATTTATGAAATAAAACACATTTTCTAAATACTCGTGTTTTTTACGAAATCATGTAAACCTTCTAGAAGCTGTGATTTTAAAAAACGGTGGATGTAAGCTTTTCTTATTTCTGGACGCATGCGAAAACAATAGAAAGTCGTTCTAACATAGAATGTGCATACTTTGTAGATTCCATTTATGAAATGAAACACATTTTCTAAAAACACATGTTTTTTACGAAATCATGTAAAGCTTCTAGAAGCTGTGATTTTAAAAAACGGTGGAAGTAAGCTTTTCTTATTTCCAAACGCATGCGGAAACTATAGAAAGTTGTTGTGACGTAGAATTTGCATACTTTGTTGATTCCATTTATGAAATAAAACACATTTTCTAACAACTCTTGTTTTTTAAGAAATCATGTAAACCTTCTAGAAGCTGTGATTTTAAAAAACGGCGGAAGTAAGCTTTTCTTAGTTCCGGATGCATGCGCAAACTATAGAAAGTCGTTATGACGTAGAATGTCCATACTTTGTAGATTCCATTTATGAAATAAAACATATTTTCTAAAAACTCGTGTTTTTTACGAAATCATGTAAACCTTCTAGAAGCTGTGATTTTAAAAAACGGTGGAAGTAAGCTTTTCTTATTTCCGGACTCATGCGCAAACTATAGAAAGTCGTTATGACGTAGAATGTGCATACTTTGTTGATTCCATTTATGAAATAAAACACATTTTCTAAAAACTTGTGTTTTTTAAGAAATCATGTAAACCTTCTAGAAGCTGTGATTTTAAAAAACGGGGGAAGTAAGCTTTTCTTATTTCCGGATGCATGCGCAAACTATAGAAAGTCGTTATGACGTAGAATGTGAATACTTTGTAGATTCCATTTATGAAATAAAACACATTTTCTAAAAACACGTGTTTTTTACGAAATCGTGTAAACCTTCTATAAGCTGTGATTTTGAAAAAACGGTGGAAGTAAGCTTTTCTTGTTTCCGGACGAATGCGCAAACTATAGAAAATCGTTATGACGTAGAATGTGCATACTTTGTTGATTCCATTTATGAAATAAAACACATTTTCTAAATACTCGTGTTTTTTATGAAATCATGTAAACCTTCTAGAAGCTGTGATTTTAAAAAACGGTGGAAGTAAGCTTTTCTTATTTCCGGACGCATGCGCAAACTATAGAAATTCGTTATAACGTAGAATGTGCATACTTTCTTGATTCCATTTATGAAATAAAACACATTTTCTAAAAACTCATGTTTTTTAAGAAATCATGTAAACCTTCTAGAAGCTGTGATTTTAAAAAACGGTAGAAGTAAGCTTTTCTTATTTCCAAACGCGTGCGAAAACTATAGAAAGTCGTTATGACGTAGAATGTGCATACTTTGTTGATTCCATTTATGAAATAAAACACATTATCTAAAAACTCGTGTTTTTTAAGAAATCATGTAAACCTTCTAGAAGCTGTGATTTAGAAAAACGGGGGAAGTAAGCTTTTCTTATTTCCGGACGCATGCGCAAACTATAGAAAGTCGTTATGACGTGGAATGTGCATACTTTGTAGATTCCATTTATGAAATAACACACATTTTCTAAAAACTCGTGTTTTTTACGAAATCATGTAAAGCTTCCAGAAGCTGTGATTTTAAAAAATGGTGGAAGTAAGCTTTTCTTATTTCCGGACGCATGCGCAAACTATAGAAAGTCGTTATGACGTAGAATGTGCATACTTTGTAGATTCCATTTATGAAATAAAGAACATTATCTAAAAACTCGTGTTTTTTAAGAAATCATGTAAACCTTCTAGGAGCTGTGATTTAGAAAAACGGGGGAAGTAAGCTTTTCTTATTTCCAGACGCATGCGCAAACTATAGAAAGTCGTTATGACGTAGAATGTGCATACTTTGTTGATTCCATTTAAGACATGAAACACATTTTCTAAAAACTCATGTTTTTTAAGAAATCATGTAAACCTTCTAGAAGCTGTGATTTTAAAAAACGGGGGAAGTAAGCTTTTCTTATTTCCGGACACATGCGCAAACTATAGAAAGTCGTTATGACGTAGAATGTGCATAGTTTGTAGATTCCATTTACGAAATAAAACACATTTTCTGAATACTCGTGTTTTTTACGAAATCATGTAAACCTTCTAGAAGCTGTGATTTTAAAATACGGCGGAAGTAAGCTTTTCTTATTTCCGGACGCATGCGCAAACTATAGAAAGTCGTTATGACGTAGAATGTGCATACTTTGTTGATTCCATTTATGAAGTAAAACACATTTTCTAAAAACTCGTGTTTTTTAAGAAATCATGTAAACCTTCTAGAAGCTGTGATTTTAAAAAACGGGGGAAGTAAGCTTTTCTGATTTCCAAACGCATGCGCAAACTATAGAAAGTCGTTATGACATAGAATGTGCATACTTTGTAGATTCCATTTATGAAATAAAACACATTTTCTAAAAACTCATGTTTTTTACGAAATCATGTAAAACTTCTAGAAGCTGTGGTTTTAAAAAACGATGGAAGTAAGCTTTTCTTATTTCCGGATGCATGCACAAATTATAGAAAGTCGTTATGACGTAGAATGTGCATACTTTGTCGATTATATTTATGAAATAAAACACATTTTCTAAAAACTCGTGTTTTTTAAGAAATAATGTAAACCTTCTAGAAGCTGTGATTTTAAAAAACGGGGGAAGTAAGCTTTTCTTATTTCCGGACGCATGCGCAAACCATAGAAAGTCGTTATGACGTAGAATGTGCATACTTTGTAGATTCCATTTATGAAATAAAACACATTTTCTAAAAACACGTGTTTTTTACGAAATCGTGTAAACCTTCTACAAGCTGTGATTTTAAAAAACGGTGGAACTAAGCTTTTCTTATTTCCGGACGAATGCGCAAACTATAGAAAGTCGTTATGACGTAGAATGTGCATACTTTGTTGATTCCATTTATGAAATAAAACACATTTTCTAAAAACTCGTGTTTTTTAAGAAATCATGTAAACCTTCTAGAAGCTGTGATTTTAAAAAACCGTGGAAGTAAGCTTTTCTTATTTCCGGACGAATGCGCAAACTATATAAAGTCGTTATGACGTAGAATGTGCATACTTTGTAGATTCCATTTATGAAATAAAACACATTTTATAAAAACTCGTGTTTTTTACGAAATCATGTAAACCTTCAAGAAGCTGTGTTTTTAAAAAACGGTTGAAGTGAGCTTTTCTTATTTCCGGTAGAATGCGCAAACTATAGAAATTCGTTATGACGTAGAATGTGCATACTTTGTTGATTCCATTTATGAAATAAAACACATTTTCTAAAAACTCGTGTTTTTTATGAAATCATGTAAACCTTCTAGAAGCTGTGATTTTAAAAAACGGTGGAAGTAAGCTTTTCTTATTTCCGGACGGATGCGCAAACTATAGAAAGTCGTTATGACGTAGAATGTGCATACTTTGTTGATTCCATTTATGAAATAAAACACATTTTCTAAAAACTCGTGTTTTTTTAGAAATCATGTAAACCTTCTAGAAGCTGTGATTTTAAAAAACAGGGGAAGTAAGCTTTTCTTATTTCCGGACGCATGCGCAAACTATAGAAAGTCGTTATGACGTAGAATGTGCATACTTTGTAGATTCCATTTATGAAATAAAACACATTTTCTAAAAATTCGTGTTTTTTACGAAATCATGTAAACCTTCTAGAAGCTGTGATTTTAAAAAACGGTAGAAGTAAGCTTTTCTTATTTCCGGACGCATGCGCAAACTATAGAAAGTCATTATGATGTAGAATGTGCATACTTTGTTGATTCCATATACGAAATAAAACACATTTTAAAAAAACTCGTGTTTTTTAAGAAACCATGTAAACCTTCTAGAAGCTGTGATTTTAAAAAACGGTGGAAGTAAGCATTTCTTATTTCCGGATGCATGCGCAAACTATAGAAAGTCGTTATGACGTAGAATGTGCATACTTTGTTGATTCCATTTATAAAATAAAACATATTTTCTAAAAACTAATGTTTTTTAAGAAATCATGTAAACCTTGTAGAAGCTGTGATTTTAAAAAACGGGGGAAGTAAGCTTTTCTTATTTCCAAACTCATGCGCAAACTATAGAAAGTCGTTATGACTTAGAATGTGCATACTTTGTTGATTCCATTTATGAAATAAAACACATTTTCTAAAAAGTCCTGTTTTTTACGAAATCATGTAAACCTTCTAGAAGCTGTGATTTTAAAAAACGGTAGAAGTAAGCTTTTCTTATTTCCGGACGCATGCGCAAACTATAGAAAGTCGTTATGATGTATAATTTGCATACTTTGTTGATTCCATATATGAAATAAAACACATTTTAAAAAAACTCGTGTTTTTTAAGAAATCATGTAAACCTTCTAGAAGCTGTGATTTAAAAAAACGGTGGAAGTAAGCTTTTCTTATTTCCGGACGCATGCGCAAGCTATAGAAATTCGTTATGACGTAGAATGTGCATACTTTGTAGATTCCATTTATGAAATAAAACACATTTTCTAAATACTCGTGTTTTTTACGAAATCATGTAAACCTTCTAGAAGCTGTGATTTTAAAAAACGGTGGATGTATGCTTTTCTTATTTCTGGACGCATGCGAAAACAATAGAAAGTCGTTCTGACATAGAATGTGCATACTTTGTAGATTCCATTTATGAAATGAAACACATTTTCTAAAAACACATGTTTTTTACGAAATCATGTAAAGCTTCTAGAAGCTGTGATTTTAAAAAACGGTGGAAGTAAGCTTTTCTTATTTCCAAACGCATGCGGAAACTATAGAAAGTTGTTGTGACGTAGAATTTGCATACTTTGTTGATTCCATTTATGAAATAAAACACATTTTCTAACAACTCTTGTTTTTTAAGAAATCATGTAAACCTTCTAGAAGCTGTGATTTTAAAAAACGGGGGAAGTAAGCTTTTCTTAGTTCCGGATGCATGCGCAAACTATAGAAAGTCGTTATGACGTAGAATGTCCATACTTTGTAGATTCCATTTATGAAATAAAACATATTTTCTAAAAACTCGTGTTTTTTACGAAATCATGTAAACCTTCTAGAAGCTGTGATTTTAAAAAACGGTGGAAGTAAGCTTTTCTTATTTCCGGACTCATGCGCAAACTATAGAAAGTCGTTATGACGTAGAATGTGCATACTTTGTTGATTCCATTTATGAAATAAAACACATTTTCTAAAAACTTGTGTTTTTTAAGAAATCATGTAAACCTTCTAGAAGCTGTGATTTTAAAAAACGGGGGAAGTAAGCTTTTCTTATTTCCGGATGCATGCGCAAACTATAGAAAGTCGTTATGACGTAGAATGTGAATACTTTGTAGATTCCATTTATGAAATAAAACACATTTTCTAAAAACACGTGTTTTTTACGAAATCGTGTAAACCTTCTATAAGCTGTGATTTTGAAAAAACGGTGGAAGTAAGCTTTTCTTGTTTCCGGACGAATGCGCAAACTATAGAAAATCGTTATGACGTAGAATGTGCATACTTTGTTGATTCCATTTATGAAATAAAACACATTTTCTAGAAACTCGTGTTTTTTATGAAATCATGTAAACCTTCTAGAAGCTGTGATTTTAAAAAACGGTGGAAGTAAGCTTTTCTTATTTCCGGACGCATGCGCAAACTATAGAAATTCGTTATAACGTAGAATGTGCATACTTTCTTGATTCCATTTATGAAATAAAACACATTTTCTAAAAACTCATGTTTTTTAAGAAATCATGTAAACCTTCTAGAAGCTGTGATTTTAAAAAACGGGGGAAGTAAGCTTTTCTTATTTCCAAACGCGTGCGAAAACTATAGAAAGTCGTTATGACGTAGAATGTGCATACTTTGTTGATTCCATTTATGAAATAAAACACATTATCTAAAAACTCGTGTTTTTTAAGAAATCATGTAAACCTTCTAGAAGCTGTGATTTAGAAAAACGGGGGAAGTAAGCTTTTCTTATTTCCGGACGCATGCGCAAACTATAGAAAGTCGTTATGACGTGGAATGTGCATACTTTGTAGATTCCATTTATGAAATAACACACATTTTCTAAAAACTCGTGTTTTTTACGAAATCATGTAAAGCTTCCAGAAGCTGTGATTTTAAAAAATGGTGGAAGTAAGCTTTTCTTATTTCCGGACGCATGCGCAAACTATAGAAAGTCGTTATGACGTAGAATGTGCATACTTTGTAGATTCCATTTATGAAATAAAGAACATTATCTAAAAACTCGTGTTTTTTAAGAAATCATGTAAACCTTCTAGGAGCTGTGATTTAGAAAAACGGGGGAAGTAAGCTTTTCTTATTTCCAGACGCATGCGCAAACTATAGAAAGTCGTTATGACGTAGAATGTGCATACTTTGTTGATTCCATTTATGAAATAAAACACATTTTCTAAAAACTCGTGTTTTTTAAGAAATCATGTAAACCTTCTAGAAGCTGTGATTTTAAAAAACGGTGGAAGTAAGCTTTTCTTATTTCCGGACGAATGCGCAAACTATAGAAAGTCGTTATGACGTAGAATGTGCATACTTTGTAGATTCCATTTATGAAATAAAAAACATTTTCTAAAAACTCGTGTTTTTTAAGATATCATGTAAACCTTCTAGAAGCTGTCATTTTAAAAAACGGGGGAAGTAAGCTTTTCTTATTTCTAAACGCATGCCCAAACTATAGAAATTCATTATGACATAGAATGTGCATACTTTGTTGATTCCATTTATGAAATAAAACACATTTTCTAAAAACACATGTTTTTTACGAAATCATGTAAACTTTCTAGAAGCTGTGATTTAAAAAAATGGGAGAAGTAGGCTTTTCTAATTTCCGGACGCATGTGAAAACTATAGAATGTCGTTATGACGTAGAATGTGCATACTTTGTAGATTCCATTTATGAAATAAAACACATTTTCTAAAAATTCATGTTTTTTACGAAATCATGTAAACCTTCTAGAAGCTGTGATTTAAAAAAACGGGAGAAGTAGGCTTTTCTTATTTCCGGACGCATGTGCAAACTATAGAATGTCGTTATGACGTAGAATGTGCATACTTTGTAGATTCCATTTATGAAATAAAACACATTTTCTAAAAACTCGTCTTTTTTACGAAATCATGTAAACCTTCTAGAAGCCGTGATATAAAAAAACGGTGGAAGTAAGCTTTTCTTATTTCCGGACGCATGCGCAAACTATAGAAAGTCGTTATGACGTAGAATGTGCATACTTTGTTGATTCCATTTATGAAATAAAACACATTTTCTAAAAACTCCTCTTTTTTAACAAATTATGTACACCTTCTAGAAGCTGTGATTTTAAAAAAAGGGGGATGTAAGCTTTTCTTATTTCCAAACGCATGCGCAAACTATAGAAGGTCGTTATGATGTAGAATGTGCATACTTTATTGATTCCATTTATGAAATAAAACACATTTTCTAAAAACTCGTGTTTTTTACGAAATCATGTAAACCTTCTAGAATCTGTGATTTTAAAAAACGAGGGAAGTAAGCTTTTCTTATTTCCAAATGTATGCGCAAACAATAGAAAGTCGTTATGACGTAGAATGTGCATACTTTGTTGATTCCATTTATTTAATAAAACACATTTTCTAAAAACTCGTGTTTTTTAAGAAATCATGCAAAGCTTCTAGAATCTGTGATTTTAAAAAACAGGCGGAGGTAAGCTTTTCTTATTTCCGGACGCATGCGCAAACTATAGAAAGTCGTTATGACGTATAATGCGCATACTTTGTTGATTCCATTTATGAAATAAAACACATTTTCTAAAAACTCGTGTTTTTTAACAAATTATGTACACCTTCTAGAAGCTGTGATTTTAAAAAAAGGGGGATGTAAGCTTTTCTTATTTCCAAACGCATGCGCAAACTATAGAAGGTCGTTATGATGTAGAATGTGCATACTTTGTTTATTCCATTTATGAAATAAAACACATTTTCTAAAAACTCGTGTTTTTTAAGAAATCATGTAAACCTTCTAGAAGCTGTGATTTTAAAAAACGGGGGAAGTAAGCTTTTCTTATTTCCAAACGGATGCGCAAACTATAGAAAGTCGTTATGACATAGAATGTGCATACTTTGTAGATTCCATTTATGAAATAAAACACATTTTCTAAAAACTCGTGTTTATTACGAAATCATGTAAACCTTCTAGAAGCTGTGATTTTGAAAAATGGTCGAAGTAAACTTTTCTTATTTCTGGACGCATGCGCAAACTATAGAAAGTCGTTATGACGTAGAATGTGCATACTTTGTAGATTCCATTTATGAAATAAACACATTTTCTAAAAACTCGTGTTTTTTACGTAATCATGTAAACCTTCTAGAAGCTGTGATTTTAAAAAATGGTGGAAGTAAGCTTTTCTTATTTCCGGACGCATGCGCAAACTATAGAAAGTCGTTATGACGTAGAATGTGCTTACTTTGTTGATTCCATTGACGAAATAAAACACATTTTCTAAAAACTCATGTTTTTTAAGAAATCATGTAAACCTTCTAGAAGCTGTGATTTTAAAAGACGGGGGAAGTAAGCTTTTCTTATTTCCGGACGCATGCGCAAACTATAGAAAGTCGTTATGACGTAGAATGTGCATACTTTGTAGATTCCATTTATGAAATAAAACACATTTTCTAAAAACTCGTGTTTTTTACGAAATCAAGTAAACCTTCTAGAAGCTGTGCTTTTAAAAAACGGTGGAAGGAAGCTTTTCTTATTTCTGGACGCTTGCGCAAACTATAGAAATTCGTTATGACGTAGAATGTGCATACTTTGTTGATTCCATTGATGAAATAAAACACATTTTCTAAAAACTCGTGTTTTTTAAGAAGTCATGTAAACCTTCTAGAAGCTGTGATTTTAAAAAACGGGGGAAGTAAGCTTTTCTTATTTCCAAACGCATGCACAAACTATAGAAAGTCGTTATGACGTAGAATGTGCATACTTTGTTGATTCCATTTATGAAATAAAACACATTTTCTAAAAACTCGTGTTTTTTAAGAAATCATGTAAACCTTCTAGAAGCTGTGATTTTAAAAAACGGGGGAAGTAAGCTTTTCTTATTTCCAAACGGATGCGCAAACTATAGAAAGTCGTTATGACATAGAATGTGCATACTTTGTTGATTCCATTTACGAAATAAAACACATTTTCTAAAAACTCGTGTTTTTTAAGAAATCATGTAAACCTTATAGAAGCTGTGATTTAGAAAAACAGGGGAAGTAAGCTTTTCTTGTTTCCGGACGCATGCGCAAAATATAGAAAGTCGTTATGACGTAGAATGTGCATACTTTGTAGATTCCATTTATGAAATAAAACACATTTTATAAAAAACTCGTGTTTTTTACGAAATCATGTAAACCTTCTTGAAGCTGTGATTTTAAAAAACGGTGGAAGTAAGCTTTTCTTATTTCCGGACGCATGCGCAAACTATAGAAAGTCGTTATGACGTAGAATGTGCATACTTTGTAGATTCCATTTATGAAATAAAACACATTTTCTAAAAACTCGTGTTTTTTACGAAATCATGTAAACCTTCTAGAAGCTGTGATTTTAAAAAACGGTGGAAGTAAGCTTTTCTTATTTCCGGACGCATGCGCAAACTATAGAAAGTCGTTATGACATAGAATGTGCATACTTTGTAGATTCCATTTATGAAATAAAACACATTTTCTAAAAACTCGTGTTTTTTACGAAATCAAGTAAACCTTCTAGAAGCTGTGCTTTTAAAAAACGGTGGAAGGAAGCTTTTCTTATTTCCGGACGCTTGCGCAAACTATAGAAAGTCGTTATGACGTAGAATGTCCATACTTTGTTGATTCCATTTATGAAATAAAA
This sequence comes from Larix kaempferi, assembly GCA_027924585.1. Classification (NCBI taxonomy): domain Eukaryota; kingdom Viridiplantae; phylum Streptophyta; class Pinopsida; order Pinales; family Pinaceae; genus Larix; species Larix kaempferi. The sequence continues at coordinate 8,706,955 of BSBM01000226.1, read as the reverse complement.
CACATTTTCTAAAAACTCATGTTTTTTACAAAATCATGTAAACCTTCTAGAAGCTGTGATTTAAAAAAACGGGGGAAGTAAGCTTTTCTTATTTCCAGACGCCTGTGCAAACTATAGAAATTCGTTATGACGTAGAATGTGCATACTTTGTAGATTCCATTTATGAAATAAAACACATTTTCTAAAAACTCGTGTTTTTGAAGAAATCATGTAAACCTTCTAGAAGTTGTGATTTTAAAAAATGGTGGAAGTAAGCTTTTCTTATTTCCGGACGAATGCGCAAACTATAGAAAGTCGTTATGACGTAGAATGTGCATACTTTGTTGATTCCATCTATGAAATAAAACACATTTTCTAAAAAATCGTGTTTTTTAAGAAATTATGTAAACCTTCTAGAAGCTGTGATTTTAAAAAACGGGGGAAGTAAGATTTTCTTATTTCCGGACCAATGCGCAAACTATAGAAAGTCGTTATGACGTAGACTGTGCATACTTTGTTGATTCCATGTATGAAATAAAACACATTTTCTAAAAACTCGTGTTTTTTAAGAAATCATGTAAACCTTCTAGAAGCTGTGATTTTAAAAAACGGTGGAAGTAAGCTTTTCTTATCTCCGGACGCATGCGCAAACTATAGAAAGTCGTTATGACGTAGAATGTGCATACTTTGTAAATTCCATTTATGAAGTAAAAAACATTTTCTAAAAACTCGTGTTTTTTAAGGAATCATGTAAACCTTCTAGAAGCTGTCATTTTAAAAAACGGGGGAAGTAAGCTTTTCTTATTTCCAAACGCATGCGCAAACTATAGAAAGTCGTTATGACATAGTATGTGCATACTTTGTTGATTCCATTTATGAAATAAAACACATTTTCTAAAAACACGTGTTTTTTACGAAATCATGTAAACCTTCTAGAAGCTGTGATTTAAAAAAAACCGGAGAAGTAGGCTTTTCTTATTTCCGGACGCATGTGCAAACTATAGAATGTCGTTATGGCGTAGAATGTGCATACTTTGTAGATTCCATTTATGAAATAAAACACATTTTCTAAAAATTCGTGTTTTTTACAAAATCATGTAAACCTTCTAGAAGCTGTGATTTAAAAAAACGGGAGAAGTAGGCTTTTCTTATTTCCGGACGCATGTGCAAACTATAGAATGTCGTTATGACGTAGAATGTGCATACTTTGTAGATTCCATATATGAAATAAAACACATTTTCTAAAAACTCGTCTTTTTTACGAAATCATGTAAACCTTCTAGAAGCTGTGATTTAAAAAAACGGTGGAAGTAAGCTTTTCTTATTTCCGGACGCCTGCGCAAGCTATAGAAAGTCGTTATGACGTAGAATGTGCATACTTTGTTGATTCCATTTATGAAATAAAACACATTTTCTAAAAACTCTTGTTTTTTAACAAATTATGTACACCTTCTAGAAGCTGTGATTTTAAAAAAACGGGGATGTAAGCTTTTCTTATTTCCAAACGCATGCGCAAACTATAGAAGGTCGTTATGATGTAGAATGTGCATACTTTATTGATTCCATTTATGAAATAAAACACATTTTCTAAAAACTCGTGTTTTTTACGAAATCATGTAAACCTTCTAGAAGCTGTGATTTTAAAAAACGGGGGAAGTAAGCTTTTCTTATTTCCAAACGCATGCGCAAACAATAGAAAGTCGTTATGACGAAGAATGTGCATACTTTGTTGATTCCATTTATTTAATAAAACACATTTTCTAAAAACTCGTGTTTTTTAAGAAATCATGCGAAGCTTCTAGAATCTGTGATTTTAAAAAACAGGCGGAGGTAAGCTTTTCTTATTTCCGGACGCATGCGCAAACTATAGAAAGTCGTTATGACGTATAATGTGCATACTTTGTTGATTCCATTTATGAAATAAAACACATTTTCTAAAAACTCGTGTTTTTTAAGAAGTCATGTAAACCTTCTAGAAGCTGTGATTTTAAAAAATGGTGCAAGTAAGCTTTTCTTATTTCCGGACACATGCGCAAACTATAGAAAGTCGTTATGACATAGAATGTGCATACTTTGTTCATTCTATTTATGAAATAAAACACATTTTCTAAAAACTCGTGTTTTTTAAGAAATCATGTAAACTTCTAGAAGCTGTGATTTTAAAAAACGGGGGATGTAAGCTTTTCTTATTTCGAATCGCATGCGCAAACTATAGAAAGTCGTTATGATGTAGAATGTGCATACTTTGTTGATTCCATTTATGAAATAAAACACATTTTCTAAAAACTCATGTTTTTTAAGAAATCATGTAAACCTTCTAGAAGCTGTGATTTTAAAAAACGGGGGAAGTAAGCTTTTCTTATTTCCAAACGGATGCGCAAACTATAGAAAGTCGTTATGAAATAGAATGTGCATACTTTGTAGATTCCATTTATGAAATAAAACACATTTTCTAAAAACTCGTGTTTATTACGAAATCATGTAAACCTTCTAGAAGCTGTGATTTTGAAAAATGGTCGAAGTAAACTTTTCTTATTTCTGGACGCATGCGCAAACTATAGAAAGTCGTTATGACGTAGAATGTGCATACTTTGTAGATTCCATTTATGAAATAAAACACATTTTCTAAAAACTCATGTTTTTTACGAAATCATGTAAACCTTCTAGAAGCTGTGATTTTAAAAAATGGTGGAAGTAAGCTTTTCTTATTTCCGGACGCATGCGCAAACTATAGAAAGTCGTTATGACGTAGAATGTGCATACTTTGTTGATTCCATTGACGAAATAAAACACATTTTCTAAAAACTCGTGTTTTTTAAGAAATCATGTAAACCTTCTAGAAGCTGTGATTTTAAAAAACGGGGGAAGTAAGCTTTTCTTATTTCCGGACGCATGCGCAAACTATAGAAAGTCGTTATGACGTAGAATGTGCATACTTTGTAGATTCCATTTATGAAATAAAACACATTTTCTAAAAACTCATGTTTTTTAAGAAATCATTTAAACCTTCTAGAAGCTGTGATTTTAAAAAACGGGGGTAGTAAGCTTTTCTTATTTCCGGACGCATGCGCAAACTATAGAAAGTCGTTATGACGTAGAATGTGCATACTTGGTAGATTCCATTTATGAAATAAAACACATTTTCTAAAAACACGTGTTTTTTACGAAATCGTGTAAACCTTCTAGAAGATGTGATTTTAAAAAACGGTGGAAGTAAGCTTTTCTTAATTCTGGACGCATGCGCAAACTATAGAAATTCATTGTGACGTAGAATATGCATACTTTGTCGATTCCATTCATGAAAAAAAACACATTTTCTAAAAACTCGTGTTTTCTAAGAAATCATGTAAACCTTCTAGAAGCTGTGGTTTTAAAAAATGTGGGAAGTAAGCTTTTCTTATTTCCAGACGCATGCGCAAACTATAGAAAGTCGTTATGACATAGAATGTGCATACTTTGTAGATTCCATTTATGAAATAAAATACATTTTCTAAAAACTCGTGTTTTTTACGAAATCATGTAAACCTTCTAGAAGCTGTGATTTTAAAAAACGGTGGAAGTAAGCTTTTCTTATTTCTGGACGCATGCGCAAACTATAGAAAGTCGTTATGACATAGAATGTGCATACTCTGTAGATTCCATTTATGAAATAAAACACATTTTCTAAAAACTCGTGTTTTTTAAGGAATTATGTAAACCTTCTAGAAGCTGTGATTTTAAAAAACGGTGGAAGTAAGCTTTTCTTAATTCCGAACGCATACGCAAACTATAGAAAGTCGTTATGACGTAGAATGTCCATACTTTGTTGATTCCATTTATGAAATAAAACACATTTTCTAAAAACTCGTGTTTTTTACAAAATCATGTAAACCTTCTAGAAGCTGTGATTTTAAAAAACGGGGGAAGTAAGCTTTTCTTATTTCCAGACGCCTGTGCAAACTATAGAAAGTCGTTATGACGTAGAATGTGCATACTTTGTAGATTCCATTTATGAAATAAAACACATTTTCTAAAAACTCGTGTTTTTTACGAAATCATGTAAACCTTCTAGAAGCTGTGATTTTAAAAAATGGTGGAAGTAAGCTTTTCTTATTTCCGGATGCATGCGCAAACTATAGAAAGTCGTTATGACGTAGAATGTGCATACTTTGTTGATTCCATTGACGAAATAAAACACATTTTCTAAAAACTCGTGTTTTTTAAGAAATCATGTAAACTTCTAGAAGCTGTGATTTTAAAAAATGGGGGATGTAAGCTTTTCTTATTTCGAATCGCATGCGCAAACTATAGAAATTCGTTATGATGTAGAATATGCATACTTTGTTGATTCCATTTATGAAATAAAACACATTTTCTAAAAACTCGTGTTTTTTAAGAAATCATGTAAACCTTCTAGAAGCTGTGATTTTAAAAAACGGGGGAAGTAAGCTTTTCTTATTTCCAAACGGATGCGCAAACTATAGAAAGTCGTTATGACATAGAATGTGCATACTTTGTAGATTCCATTTATGAAATAAAACACATTTTCTAAAAACTCGTGTTTATTACGAAATCATGTAAACCTTCTAAAAGCTGTGATTTTGAAAAATGGTCGAAGTAAACTTTTCTTATTTCTGGACGCATGCGCAAACTATAGAAAGTCGTTATGACGTAGAATGTGCATACTTTGTAGATTCCATTTATGAAATAAAACACATTTTCTAAAAACTCATGTTTTTTACGAAATCATGTAAACCTTCTAGAAGCTGTGATTTTAAAAAATGGTGGAAGTAAGCTTTTCTTATTTCCGGACGCATGCGCAAACTATAGAAAGTCGTTATGACGTAGAATGTGCATACTTTGTTGATTCCATTGACGAAATAAAACACATTTTCTAAAAACTCGTGTTTTTTAAGAAATCATGTAAACCTTCTAGAAGCTGTGATTTTAAAAAACGGGGGAAGTAAGCTTTTCTTATTTCCGGACGCATGCGCAAACTATAGAAAGTCGTTATGACGTAGAATGTGCATACTTTGTAGATTCCATTTATGAAATAAAACACATTTTCTAAAAACTCATGTTTTTTAAGAAATCATTTAAACCTTCTAGAAGCTGTGATTTTAAAAAACGGGGGTAGTAAGCTTTTCTTATTTCCGGACGCATGCGCAAACTATAGAACGTCGTTATGACGTAGAATGTGCATACTTGGTAGATTCCATTTATGAAATAAAACACATTTTCTAAAAACACGTGTTTTTTACGAAATCGTGTAAACCTTCTAGAAGATGTGATTTTAAAAAACGGTGGAAGTAAGCTTTTCTTAATTCTGGACGCATGCGCAAACTATAGAAATTCATTGTGACGTAGAATATGCATACTTTGTCGATTCCATTCATGAAAAAAAACACATTTTCTAAAAACTCGTGTTTTCTAAGAAATCATGTAAACCTTCTAGAAGCTGTGATTTTAAAAAACGGGGAAGTAAGCTTGTCTTATTTCCGGACACATCCGCAAACTATAGAAAGTCGTTGTGACGCAGAATGTGCATACTTTGTCGATTCCATTTATGAAATAAAACACATTTTCCAAAAACTCGTGTTTTTTAAGAAATCATGTAAACCTTCTAGAAGCTGTGATTTTAAAAAAGGAGGGAAGTAAGCTTTTCTTATTTCCGGACGCATGCGCAAACTATAGAAAGTTGTTATGACGTAGAATGTTCATACTTTGCAGATTCCATTTATGAAATAAAACACATTTTCTAAAAACTCATGTTTTTTACGAAATCATGTAAACCTTCTAGAAGCTGTGATTTTAAAAAATGTGGGAAGTAAGCTTTTCTTATTTCCAGACGCATGCGCAAACTATAGAAAGTCGTTATGACATAGAATGTGCATACTTTGTAGATTCCATTTATGAAATAAAACACATTTTCTAAAAACTCGTGTTTTTTACGAAATCATGTAAACCTTCTAGAAGCTGTGATTTTAAAAAACGGTGGAAGTAAGCTTTTCTTATTTCTGGACGCATGCGCAAACTATAGAAAGTCGTTATGACATAGAATGTGCATACTCTGTAGATTCCATTTATGAAGTAAAACACATTTTCTAAAAACTCGTGTTTTTTAAGGAATTATGTAAACCTTCTAGAAGCTGTGATTTTAAAAAACGGTGGAAGTAAGCTTTTCTTAATTCCGAACGCATGCGCAAACTATAGAAAGTCGTTATGACGTAGAATGTCCATACTTTGTTGATTCCATTTATGAAATAAAACACATTTTCTAAAAACTCGTGTTTTTTACAAAATCATGTAAACCTTCTAGAAGCTGTGATTTTAAAAAACGGTGGAAGTAAGCTTTTCTTATTTCCGGACGCATGCGCAAACTATAGAAAGTCGTTATGACGTGGAATGTGCATACTTTGTAGATTCCATTTATGAAATAACACACATTTTCTAAAAACTCGTGTTTTTTACGAAATCATGTAAAGCTTCCAGAAGCTGTGATTTTAAAAAATGGTGGAAGTAAGCTTTTCTTATTTCCGGACGCATGCGCAAACTATAGAAAGTCGTTATGACGTAGAATGTGCATACTTTGTAGATTCCATTTATGAAATAAAGAACATTATCTAAAAACTCGTGTTTTTTAAGAAATCATGTAAACCTTCTAGGAGCTGTGATTTAGAAAAACGGGGGAAGTAAGCTTTTCTTATTTCCAGACGCATGCGCAAACTATAGAAAGTCGTTATGACGTAGAATGTGCATACTTTGTTGATTCCATTTATGACATAAAACACATTTTCTAAAAACTCATGTTTTTTAAGAAATCATGTAAACCTTCTAGAAGCTGTGATTTTAAAAAACGGGGGAAGTAAGCTTTTCTTATTTCCGGACACATGCGCAAACTATAGAAAGTCGTTATGACGTAGAATGTGCATAGTTTGTAGATTCCATTTACGAAATAAAACACATTTTCTGAATACTCGTGTTTTTTACGAAATCATGTAAACCTTCTAGAAGCTGTGATTTTAAAATACGGCGGAAGTAAGCTTTTCTTATTTCCGGACGCATGCGCAAACTATAGAAAGTCGTTATGACGTAGAATGTGCATACTTTGTTGATTCCATTTATGAAGTAAAACACATTTTCTAAAAACTCGTGTTTTTTAAGAAATCATGTAAACCTTCTAGAAGCTGTGATTTTAAAAAACGGGGGAAGTAAGCTTTTCTGATTTCCAAACGCATGCGCAAACTATAGAAAGTCGTTATGACATAGAATGTGCATACTTTGTAGATTCCATTTATGAAATAAAACACATTTTCTAAAAACTCATGTTTTTTACGAAATCATGTAAAACTTCTAGAAGCTGTGGTTTTAAAAAACGATGGAAGTAAGCTTTTCTTATTTCCGGATGCATGCACAAATTATAGAAAGTCGTTATGACGTAGAATGTGCATACTTTGTCGATTATATTTATGAAATAAAACACATTTTCTAAAAACTCGTGTTTTTTAAGAAATAATGTAAACCTTCTAGAAGCTGTGATTTTAAAAAACGGGGGAAGTAAGCTTTTCTTATTTCCGGACGCATGCGCAAACCATAGAAAGTCGTTATGACGTAGAATGTGCATACTTTGTAGATTCCATTTATGAAATAAAACACATTTTCTAAAAACACGTGTTTTTTACGAAATCGTGTAAACCTTCTACAAGCTGTGATTTTAAAAAACGGTGGAACTAAGCTTTTCTTATTTCCGGACGAATGCGCAAACTATAGAAAGTCGTTATGACGTAGAATGTGCATACTTTGTTGATTCCATTTATGAAATAAAACACATTTTCTAAAAACTCGTGTTTTTTAAGAAATCATGTAAACCTTCTAGAAGCTGTGATTTTAAAAAACCGTGGAAGTAAGCTTTTCTTATTTCCGGACGAATGCGCAAACTATATAAAGTCGTTATGACGTAGAATGTGCATACTTTGTAGATTCCATTTATGAAATAAAACACATTTTATAAAAACTCGTGTTTTTTACGAAATCATGTAAACCTTCAAGAAGCTGTGTTTTTAAAAAACGGTTGAAGTGAGCTTTTCTTATTTCCGGTAGAATGCGCAAACTATAGAAATTCGTTATGACGTAGAATGTGCATACTTTGTTGATTCCATTTATGAAATAAAACACATTTTCTAAAAACTCGTGTTTTTTATGAAATCATGTAAACCTTCTAGAAGCTGTGATTTTAAAAAACGGTGGAAGTAAGCTTTTCTTATTTCCGGACGGATGCGCAAACTATAGAAAGTCGTTATGACGTAGAATGTGCATACTTTGTTGATTCCATTTATGAAATAAAACACATTTTCTAAAAACTCGTGTTTTTTTAGAAATCATGTAAACCTTCTAGAAGCTGTGATTTTAAAAAACAGGGGAAGTAAGATTTTCTTATTTCCGGACGCATGCGCAAACTATAGAAAGTCGTTATGACGTAGAATGTGCATACTTTGTAGATTCCATTTATGAAATAAAACACATTTTCTAAAAATTCGTGTTTTTTACGAAATCATGTAAACCTTCTAGAAGCTGTGATTTTAAAAAACGGTAGAAGTAAGCTTTTCTTATTTCCGGACGCATGCGCAAACTATAGAAAGTCATTATGATGTAGAATGTGCATACTTTGTTGATTCCATATACGAAATAAAACACATTTTAAAAAAACTCGTGTTTTTTAAGAAACCATGTAAACCTTCTAGAAGCTGTGATTTTAAAAAACGGTGGAAGTAAGCATTTCTTATTTCCGGATGCATGCGCAAACTATAGAAAGTCGTTATGACGTAGAATGTGCATACTTTGTTGATTCCATTTATGAAATAAAACATATTTTCTAAAAACTAATGTTTTTTAAGAAATCATGTAAACCTTGTAGAAGCTGTGATTTTAAAAAACGGGGGAAGTAAGCTTTTCTTATTTCCAAACTCATGCGCAAACTATAGAAAGTCGTTATGACTTAGAATGTGCATACTTTGTTGATTCCATTTATGAAATAAAACACATTTTCTAAAAAGTCCTGTTTTTTACGAAATCATGTAAACCTTCTAGAAGCTGTGATTTTAAAAAACGGTAGAAGTAAGCTTTTCTTATTTCCGGACGCATGCGCAAACTATAGAAAGTCGTTATGATGTATAATTTGCATACTTTGTTGATTCCATATATGAAATAAAACACATTTTAAAAAAACTCGTGTTTTTTAAGAAATCATGTAAACCTTCTAGAAGCTGTGATTTTAAAAAACGGTGGAAGTAAGCTTTTCTTATTTCCGGACGCATGCGCAAGCTATAGAAATTCGTTATGACGTAGAATGTGCATACTTTGTAGATTCCATTTATGAAATAAAACACATTTTCTAAATACTCGTGTTTTTTACGAAATCATGTAAACCTTCTAGAAGCTGTGATTTTAAAAAACGGTGGATGTATGATTTTCTTATTTCTGGACGCATGCGAAAACAATAGAAAGTCGTTCTGACATAGAATGTGCATACTTTGTAGATTCCATTTATGAAATGAAACACATTTTCTAAAAACACATGTTTTTTACGAAATCATGTAAAGCTTCTAGAAGCTGTGATTTTAAAAAACGGTGGAAGTAAGCTTTTCTTATTTCCAAACGCATGCGGAAACTATAGAAAGTTGTTGTGACGTAGAATTTGCATACTTTGTTGATTCCATTTATGAAATAAAACACATTTTCTAACAACTCTTGTTTTTTAAGAAATCATGTAAACCTTCTAGAAGCTGTGATTTTAAAAAACGGGGGAAGTAAGCTTTTCTTAGTTCCGGATGCATGCGCAAACTATAGAAAGTCGTTATGACGTAGAATGTCCATACTTTGTAGATTCCATTTATGAAATAAAACATATTTTCTAAAAACTCGTGTTTTTTACGAAATCATGTAAACCTTCTAGAAGCTGTGATTTTAAAAAACGGTGGAAGTAAGCTTTTCTTATTTCCGGACTCATGCGCAAACTATAGAAAGTCGTTATGACGTAGAATGTGCATACTTTGTTGATTCCATTTATGAAATAAAACACATTTTCTAAAAACTTGTGTTTTTTAAGAAATCATGTAAACCTTCTAGAAGCTGTGATTTTAAAAAACGGGGGAAGTAAGCTTTTCTTATTTCCGGATGCATGCGCAAACTATAGAAAGTCGTTATGACGTAGAATGTGAATACTTTGTAGATTCCATTTATGAAATAAAACACATTTTCTAAAAACACGTGTTTTTTACGAAATCGTGTAAACCTTCTATAAGCTGTGATTTTGAAAAAACGGTGGAAGTAAGCTTTTCTTGTTTCCGGACGAATGCGCAAACTATAGAAAATCGTTATGACGTAGAATGTGCATACTTTGTTGATTCCATTTATGAAATAAAACACATTTTCTAGAAACTCGTGTTTTTTATGAAATCATGTAAACCTTCTAGAAGCTGTGATTTTAAAAAACGGTGGAAGTAAGCTTTTCTTATTTCCGGACGCATGCGCAAACTATAGAAATTCGTTATAACGTAGAATGTGCATACTTTCTTGATTCCATTTATGAAATAAAACACATTTTCTAAAAACTCATGTTTTTTAAGAAATCATGTAAACCTTCTAGAAGCTGTGATTTTAAAAAACGGGGGAAGTAAGCTTTTCTTATTTCCAAACGCGTGCGAAAACTATAGAAAGTCGTTATGACGTAGAATGTGCATACTTTGTTGATTCCATTTATGAAATAAAACACATTATCTAAAAACTCGTGTTTTTTAAGAAATCATGTAAACCTTCTAGAAGCTGTGATTTAGAAAAACGGGGGAAGTAAGCTTTTCTTATTTCCGGACGCATGCGCAAACTATAGAAAGTCGTTATGACGTGGAATGTGCATACTTTGTAGATTCCATTTATGAAATAACACACATTTTCTAAAAACTCGTGTTTTTTACGAAATCATGTAAAGCTTCCAGAAGCTGTGATTTTAAAAAATGGTGGAAGTAAGCTTTTCTTATTTCCGGACGCATGCGCAAACTATAGAAAGTCGTTATGACGTAGAATGTGCATACTTTGTAGATTCCATTTATGAAATAAAGAACATTATCTAAAAACTCGTGTTTTTTAAGAAATCATGTAAACCTTCTAGGAGCTGTGATTTAGAAAAACGGGGGAAGTAAGCTTTTCTTATTTCCAGACGCATGCGCAAACTATAGAAAGTCGTTATGACGTAGAATGTGCATACTTTGTTGATTCCATTTATGAAATAAAACACATTTTCTAAAAACTCGTGTTTTTTAAGAAATCATGTAAACCTTCTAGAAGCTGTGATTTTAAAAAACGGTGGAAGTAAGCTTTTCTTATTTCCGGACGAATGCGCAAACTATAGAAAGTCGTTATGACGTAGAATGTGCATACTTTGTAGATTCCATTTATGAAATAAAAAACATTTTCTAAAAACTCGTGTTTTTTAAGATATCATGTAAACCTTCTAGAAGCTGTCATTTTAAAAAACGGGGGAAGTAAGCTTTTCTTATTTCCAAACGCATGCCCAAACTATAGAAATTCATTATGACATAGAATGTGCATACTTTGTTGATTCCATTTATGAAATAAAACACATTTTCTAAAAACACATGTTTTTTACGAAATCATGTAAACTTTCTAGAAGCTGTGATTTAAAAAAATGGGAGAAGTAGGCTTTTCTAATTTCCGGACGCATGTGAAAACTATAGAATGTCGTTATGACGTAGAATGTGCATACTTTGTAGATTCCATTTATGAAATAAAACACATTTTCTAAAAATTCATGTTTTTTACGAAATCATGTAAACCTTCTAGAAGCTGTGATTTAAAAAAACGGGAGAAGTAGGCTTTTCTTATTTCCGGACGCATGTGCAAACTATAGAATGTCGTTATGACGTAGAATGTGCATACTTTGTAGATTCCATTTATGAAATAAAACACATTTTCTAAAAACTCGTCTTTTTTACGAAATCATGTAAACCTTCTAGAAGCCGTGATATAAAAAAACGGTGGAAGTAAGCTTTTCTTATTTCCGGACGCATGCGCAAACTATAGAAAGTCGTTATGACGTAGAATGTGCATACTTTGTTGATTCCATTTATGAAATAAAACACATTTTCTAAAAACTCTTGTTTTTTAACAAATTATGTACACCTTCTAGAAGCTGTGATTTTAAAAAAAGGGGGATGTAAGCTTTTCTTATTTCCAAACGCATGCGCAAACTATAGAAGGTCGTTATGATGTAGAATGTGCATACTTTATTGATTCCATTTATGAAATAAAACACATTTTCTAAAAACTCGTGTTTTTTACGAAATCATGTAAACCTTCTAGAATCTGTGATTTTAAAAAACGGGGGAAGTAAGCTTTTCTTATTTCCAAATGTATGCGCAAACAATAGAAAGTCGTTATGACGTAGAATGTGCATACTTTGTTGATTCCATTTATTTAATAAAACACATTTTCTAAAAACTCGTGTTTTTTAAGAAATCATGCAAAGCTTCTAGAATCTGTGATTTTAAAAAACAGGCGGAGGTAAGCTTTTCTTATTTCCGGACGCATGCGCAAACTATAGAAAGTCGTTATGACGTATAATGCGCATACTTTGTTGATTCCATTTATGAAATAAAACACATTTTCTAAAAAATCGTGTTTTTTAAGAAATTATGTAAACCTTCTAGAAGCTGTGATTTTAAAAAACGGGGGAAGTAAGATTTTCTTATTTCCGGACCAATGCGCAAACTATAGAAAGTCGTTATGACGTAGACTGTGCATACTTTGTTGATTCCATGTATGAAATAAAACACATTTTCTAAAAACTCGTGTTTTTTAAGAAATCATGTAAACCTTCTAGAAGCTGTGATTTTAAAAAACGGTGGAAGTAAGCTTTTCTTATCTCCGGACGCATGCGCAAACTATAGAAAGTCGTTATGACGTAGAATGTGCATACTTTGTAAATTCCATTTATGAAGTAAAAAACATTTTCTAAAAACTCGTGTTTTTTAAGGAATCATGTAAACCTTCTAGAAGCTGTCATTTTAAAAAACGGGGGAAGTAAGCTTTTCTTATTTCCAAACGCATGCGCAAACTATAGAAAGTCGTTATGACATAGTATGTGCATACTTTGTTGATTCCATTTATGAAATAAAACACATTTTCTAAAAACACGTGTTTTTTACGAAATCATGTAAACCTTCTAGAAGCTGTGATTTAAAAAAACCGGAGAAGTAGGCTTTTCTTATTTCCGGACGCATGTGCAAACTATAGAATGTCGTTATGGCGTAGAATGTGCATACTTTGTAGATTCCATTTATGAAATAAAACACATTTTCTAAAAATTCGTGTTTTTTACAAAATCATGTAAACCTTCTAGAAGCTGTGATTTAAAAAAACGGGAGAAGTAGGATTTTCTTATTTCCGGACGCATGTGCAAACTATAGAATGTCGTTATGACGTAGAATGTGCATACTTTGTAGATTCCATATATGAAATAAAACACATTTTCTAAAAACTCGTCTTTTTTACGAAATCATGTAAACCTTCTAGAAGCTGTGATTTAAAAAAACGGTGGAAGTAAGCTTTTCTTATTTCCGGACGCCTGCGCAAGCTATAGAAAGTCGTTATGACGTAGAATGTGCATACTTTGTTGATTCCATTTATGAAATAAAACACATTTTCTAAAAACTCTTGTTTTTTAACAAATTATGTACACCTTCTAGAAGCTGTGATTTTAAAAAAACGGGGATGTAAGCTTTTCTTATTTCCAAACGCATGCGCAAACTATAGAAGGTCGTTATGATGTAGAATGTGCATACTTTATTGATTCCATTTATGAAATAAAACACATTTTCTAAAAACTCGTGTTTTTTACGAAATCATGTAAACCTTCTAGAAGCTGTGATTTTAAAAAACGGGGGAAGTAAGCTTTTCTTATTTCCAAACGCATGCGCAAACAATAGAAAGTCGTTATGACGAAGAATGTGCATACTTTGTTGATTCCATTTATTTAATAAAACACATTTTCTAAAAACTCGTGTTTTTTAAGAAATCATGCGAAGCTTCTAGAATCTGTGATTTTAAAAAACAGGCGGAGGTAAGCTTTTCTTATTTCCGGACGCATGCGCAAACTATAGAAAGTCGTTATGACGTATAATGTGCATACTTTGTTGATTCCATTTATGAAATAAAACACATTTTCTAAAAACTCGTGTTTTTTAAGAAGTCATGTAAACCTTCTAGAAGCTGTGATTTTAAAAAATGGTGCAAGTAAGCTTTTCTTATTTCCGGACACATGCGCAAACTATAGAAAGTCGTTATGACATAGAATGTGCATACTTTGTTCATTCTATTTATGAAATAAAACACATTTTCTAAAAACTCGTGTTTTTTAAGAAATCATGTAAACTTCTAGAAGCTGTGATTTTAAAAAACGGGGGATGTAAGCTTTTCTTATTTCGAATCGCATGCGCAAACTATAGAAAGTCGTTATGATGTAGAATGTGCATACTTTGTTGATTCCATTTATGAAATAAAACACATTTTCTAAAAACTCATGTTTTTTAAGAAATCATGTAAACCTTCTAGAAGCTGTGATTTTAAAAAACGGGGGAAGTAAGCTTTTCTTATTTCCAAACGGATGCGCAAACTATAGAAAGTCGTTATGAAATAGAATGTGCATACTTTGTAGATTCCATTTATGAAATAAAACACATTTTCTAAAAACTCGTGTTTATTACGAAATCATGTAAACCTTCTAGAAGCTGTGATTTTGAAAAATGGTCGAAGTAAACTTTTCTTATTTCTGGACGCATGCGCAAACTATAGAAAGTCGTTATGACGTAGAATGTGCATACTTTGTAGATTCCATTTATGAAATAAAACACATTTTCTAAAAACTCATGTTTTTTACGAAATCATGTAAACCTTCTAGAAGCTGTGATTTTAAAAAATGGTGGAAGTAAGCTTTTCTTATTTCCGGACGCATGCGCAAACTATAGAAAGTCGTTATGACGTAGAATGTGCATACTTTGTTGATTCCATTGACGAAATAAAACACATTTTCTAAAAACTCGTGTTTTTTAAGAAATCATGTAAACCTTCTAGAAGCTGTGATTTTAAAAAACGGGGGAAGTAAGCTTTTCTTATTTCCGGACGCATGCGCAAACTATAGAAAGTCGTTATGACGTAGAATGTGCATACTTTGTAGATTCCATTTATGAAATAAAACACATTTTCTAAAAACTCATGTTTTTTAAGAAATCATTTAAACCTTCTAGAAGCTGTGATTTTAAAAAACGGGGGTAGTAAGCTTTTCTTATTTCCGGACGCATGCGCAAACTATAGAAAGTCGTTATGACGTAGAATGTGCATACTTGGTAGATTCCATTTATGAAATAAAACACATTTTCTAAAAACACGTGTTTTTTACGAAATCGTGTAAACCTTCTAGAAGATGTGATTTTAAAAAACGGTGGAAGTAAGCTTTTCTTAATTCTGGACGCATGCGCAAACTATAGAAATTCATTGTGACGTAGAATATGCATACTTTGTCGATTCCATTCATGAAAAAAAACACATTTTCTAAAAACTCGTGTTTTCTAAGAAATCATGTAAACCTTCTAGAAGCTGTGATTTTAAAAAACGGGGAAGTAAGCTTGTCTTATTTCCGGACACATCCGCAAACTATAGAAAGTCGTTGTGACGCAGAATGTGCATACTTTGTCGATTCCATTTATGAAATAAAACACATTTTCTAAAAACTCGTGTTTTTTAAGAAATCATGTAAACCTTCTAGAAGCTGTGATTTTAAAAAAGGAGGGAAGTAAGCTTTTCTTATTTCCGGACGCATGCGCAAACTATAGAAAGTTGTTATGACGTAGAATGTTCATACTTTGTAGATTCCATTTATGAAATAAAACACATTTTCTAAAAACTCATGTTTTTTACGAAATCATGTAAACCTTCTAGAAGCTGTGGTTTTAAAAAATGTGGGAAGTAAGCTTTTCTTATTTCCAGACGCATGCGCAAACTATAGAAAGTCGTTATGACATAGAATGTGCATACTTTGTAGATTCCATTTATGAAATAAAATACATTTTCTAAAAACTCGTGTTTTTTACGAAATCATGTAAACCTTCTAGAAGCTGTGATTTTAAAAAACGGTGGAAGTAAGCTTTTCTTATTTCTGGACGCATGCGCAAACTATAGAAAGTCGTTATGACATAGAATGTGCATACTCTGTAGATTCCATTTATGAAATAAAACACATTTTCTAAAAACTCGTGTTTTTTAAGGAATTATGTAAACCTTCTAGAAGCTGTGATTTTAAAAAACGGTGGAAGTAAGCTTTTCTTAATTCCGAACGCATACGCAAACTATAGAAAGTCGTTATGACGTAGAATGTCCATACTTTGTTGATTCCATTTATGAAATAAAACACATTTTCTAAAAACTCGTGTTTTTTACAAAATCATGTAAACCTTCTAGAAGCTGTGATTTTAAAAAACGGGGGAAGTAAGCTTTTCTTATTTCCAGACGCCTGTGCAAACTATAGAAAGTCGTTATGACGTAGAATGTGCATACTTTGTAGATTCCATTTATGAAATAAAACACATTTTCTAAAAACTCGTGTTTTTTACGAAATCATGTAAACCTTCTAGAAGCTGTGATTTTAAAAAATGGTGGAAGTAAGCTTTTCTTATTTCCGGATGCATGCGCAAACTATAGAAAGTCGTTATGACGTAGAATGTGCATACTTTGTTGATTCCATTGACGAAATAAAACACATTTTCTAAAAACTCGTGTTTTTTAAGAAATCATGTAAACTTCTAGAAGCTGTGATTTTAAAAAATGGGGGATGTAAGCTTTTCTTATTTCGAATCGCATGCGCAAACTATAGAAATTCGTTATGATGTAGAATATGCATACTTTGTTGATTCCATTTATGAAATAAAACACATTTTCTAAAAACTCGTGT
The DNA here is from genome assembly GCA_027924585.1 of Larix kaempferi. Lineage (NCBI taxonomy): Eukaryota > Viridiplantae > Streptophyta > Pinopsida > Pinales > Pinaceae > Larix > Larix kaempferi. The sequence continues at coordinate 8,689,980 of BSBM01000226.1, read as the reverse complement.
TTTTTAAGAAATCATGTAAACCTTCTAGAAGCTGTGATTTTAAAAAACGGGGGAAGTAAGCTTTTCTTATTTCCAAACGGATGCGCAAACTATAGAAAGTCGTTATGACATAGAATGTGCATACTTTGTAGATTCCATTTATGAAATAAAACACATTTTCTAAAAACTCGTGTTTATTACGAAATCATGTAAACCTTCTAAAAGCTGTGATTTTGAAAAATGGTCGAAGTAAACTTTTCTTATTTCTGGACGCATGCGCAAACTATAGAAAGTCGTTATGACGTAGAATGTGCATACTTTGTAGATTCCATTTATGAAATAAAACACATTTTCTAAAAACTCATGTTTTTTACGAAATCATGTAAACCTTCTAGAAGCTGTGATTTTAAAAAATGGTGGAAGTAAGCTTTTCTTATTTCCGGACGCATGCGCAAACTATAGAAAGTCGTTATGACGTAGAATGTGCATACTTTGTTGATTCCATTGACGAAATAAAACACATTTTCTAAAAACTCGTGTTTTTTAAGAAATCATGTAAACCTTCTAGAAGCTGTGATTTTAAAAAACGGGGGAAGTAAGCTTTTCTTATTTCCGGATGCATGCGCAAACTATAGAAAGTCGTTATGACGTAGAATGTGCATACTTTGTAGATTCCATTTATGAAATAAAACACATTTTCTAAAAACTCATGTTTTTTAAGAAATCATTTAAACCTTCTAGAAGCTGTGATTTTAAAAAACGGGGGTAGTAAGCTTTTCTTATTTCCGGACGCATGCGCAAACTATAGAAAGTCGTTATGACGTAGAATGTGCATACTTGGTAGATTCCATTTATGAAATAAAACACATTTTCTAAAAACACGTGTTTTTTACGAAATCGTGTAAACCTTCTAGAAGATGTGATTTTAAAAAACGGTGGAAGTAAGCTTTTCTTAATTCTGGACGCATGCGCAAACTATAGAAATTCATTGTGACGTAGAATATGCATACTTTGTCGATTCCATTTATGAAATAAAGAACATTATCTAAAAACTCGTGTTTTTTAAGAAATCATGTAAACCTTCTAGGAGCTGTGATTTAGAAAAACGGGGGAAGTAAGCTTTTCTTATTTCCAGACGCATGCGCAAACTATAGAAAGTCGTTATGACGTAGAATGTGCATACTTTGTAGATTCCATTTATGAAATAAAGAACATTATCTAAAAACTCGTGTTTTTTAAGAAATCATGTAAACCTTCTAGGAGCTGTGATTTAGAAAAACGGGGGAAGTAAGCTTTTCTTATTTCCAGACGCATGCGCAAACTATAGAAAGTCGTTATGACGTAGAATGTGCATACTTTGTTGATTCCATTTATGAAATAAAACACATTTTCTAAAAACTCGTGTTTTTTAAGAAATCATGTAAACCTTCTAGAAGCTGTGATTTTAAAAAACGGTGGAAGTAAGCTTTTCTTATTTCCGGACGAATGCGCAAACTATAGAAAGTCGTTATGACGTAGAATGTGCATACTTTGTAGATTCCATTTATGAAATAAAAAACATTTTCTAAAAACTCGTGTTTTTTAAGATATCATGTAAACCTTCTAGAAGCTGTCATTTTAAAAAACGGGGGAAGTAAGCTTTTCTTATTTCCAAACGCATGCCCAAACTATAGAAATTCATTATGACATAGAATGTGCATACTTTGTTGATTCCATTTATGAAATAAAACACATTTTCTAAAAACACATGTTTTTTACGAAATCATGTAAACTTTCTAGAAGCTGTGATTTAAAAAAATGGGAGAAGTAGGCTTTTCTAATTTCCGGACGCATGTGAAAACTATAGAATGTCGTTATGACGTAGAATGTGCATACTTTGTAGATTCCATTTATGAAATAAAACACATTTTCTAAAAATTCATGTTTTTTACGAAATCATGTAAACCTTCTAGAAGCTGTGATTTAAAAAAACGGGAGAAGTAGGCTTTTCTTATTTCCGGACGCATGTGCAAACTATAGAATGTCGTTATGACGTAGAATGTGCATACTTTGTAGATTCCATTTATGAAATAAAACACATTTTCTAAAAACTCGTCTTTTTTACGAAATCATGTAAACCTTCTAGAAGCCGTGATATAAAAAAACGGTGGAAGTAAGCTTTTCTTATTTCCGGACGCATGCGCAAACTATAGAAAGTCGTTATGACAAAGAATGTGCATACTTTGTTGATTCCATTTATGAAATAAAACACATTTTCTAAAAACTCTTGTTTTTTAACAAATTATGTACACCTTCTAGAAGCTGTGATTTTAAAAAAAGGGGGATGTAAGCTTTTCTTATTTCCAAACGCATGCGCAAACTATAGAAGGTCGTTATGATGTAGAATGTGCATACTTTATTGATTCCATTTATGAAATAAAACACATTTTCTAAAAACTCGTGTTTTTTACGAAATCATGTAAACCTTCTAGAATCTGTGATTTTAAAAAACGGGGGAAGTAAGCTTTTCTTATTTCCAAATGTATGCGCAAACAATAGAAAGTCGTTATGACGTAGAATGTGCATACTTTGTTGATTCCATTTATTTAATAAAACACATTTTCTAAAAACTCGTGTTTTTTAAGAAATCATGCAAAGCTTCTAGAATCTGTGATTTTAAAAAACAGGCGGAGGTAAGCTTTTCTTATTTCCGGACGCATGCGCAAACTATAGAAAGTCGTTATGACGTATAATGCGCATACTTTGTTGATTCCATTTATGAAATAAAACACATTTTCTAAAAACTCGTGTTTTTTAACAAATTATGTACACCTTCTAGAAGCTGTGATTTTAAAAAAAGGGGGATGTAAGCTTTTCTTATTTCCAAACGCATGCGCAAACTATAGAAGGTCGTTATGATGTAGAATGTGCATACTTTGTTGATTCCATTTATGAAATAAAACACATTTTCTAAAAACTCGTGTTTTTTAAGAAATCATGTAAACCTTCTAGAAGCTGTGATTTTAAAAAACGGGGGAAGTAAGCTTTTCTTATTTCCAAACGGATGCGCAAACTATAGAAAGTCGTTATGACATAGAATGTGCATACTTTGTAGATTCCATTTATGAAATAAAACACATTTTCTAAAAACTCGTGTTTATTACGAAATCATGTAAACCTTCTAGAAGCTGTGATTTTGAAAAATGGTCGAAGTAAACTTTTCTTATTTCTGGACGCATGCGCAAACTATAGAAAGTCGTTATGACGTAGAATGTGCATACTTTGTAGATTCCATTTATGAAATAAAACACATTTTCTAAAAACTCGTGTTTTTTACGTAATCATGTAAACCTTCTAGAAGCTGTGATTTTAAAAAATGGTGGAAGTAAGCTTTTCTTATTTCCGAACGCATGCGCAAACTATAGAAAGTCGTTATGACGTAGAATGTGCTTACTTTGTTGATTCCATTGACGAAATAAAACACATTTTCTAAAAACTCATGTTTTTTAAGAAATCATGTAAACCTTCTAGAAGCTGTGATTTTAAAAGACGGGGGAAGTAAGCTTTTCTTATTTCCGGACGCATGCGCAAACTATAGAAAGTCGTTATGACGTAGAATGTGCATACTTTGTAGATTCCATTTATGAAATAAAACACATTTTCTAAAAACTCGTGTTTTTTACGAAATCAAGTAAACCTTCTAGAAGCTGTGCTTTTAAAAAACGGTGGAAGGAAGCTTTTCTTATTTCTGGACGCTTGCGCAAACTATAGAAATTCGTTATGACGTAGAATGTGCATACTTTGTTGATTCCATTGATGAAATAAAACACATTTTCTAAAAACTCGTGTTTTTTAAGAAGTCATGTAAACCTTCTAGAAGCTGTGATTTTAAAAAACGGGGGAAGTAAGCTTTTCTTATTTCCAAACGCATGCACAAACTATAGAAAGTCGTTATGACGTAGAATGTGCATACTTTGTTGATTCCATTTATGAAATAAAACACATTTTCTAAAAACTCGTGTTTTTTAAGAAATCATGTAAACCTTCTAGAAGCTGTGATTTTAAAAAACGGGGGAAGTAAGCTTTTCTTATTTCCAAACGGATGCGCAAACTATAGAAAGTCGTTATGACATAGAATGTGCATACTTTGTTGATTCCATTTACGAAATAAAACACATTTTCTAAAAACTCGTGTTTTTTAAGAAATCATGTAAACCTTATAGAAGCTGTGATTTAGAAAAACAGGGGAAGTAAGCTTTTCTTGTTTCCGGACGCATGCGCAAAATATAGAAAGTCGTTATGACGTAGAATGTGCATACTTTGTAGATTCCATTTATGAAATAAAACACATTTTATAAAAAACTCGTGTTTTTTACGAAATCATGTAAACCTTCTTGAAGCTGTGATTTTAAAAAACGGTGGAAGTAAGCTTTTCTTATTTCCGGACGCATGCGCAAACTATAGAAAGTCGTTATGACGTAGAATGTGCATACTTTGTAGATTCCATTTATGAAATAAAACACATTTTCTAAAAACTCGTGTTTTTTACGAAATCATGTAAACCTTCTAGAAGCTGTGATTTTAAAAAACGGTGGAAGTAAGCTTTTCTTATTTCCGGACGCATGCGCAAACTATAGAAAGTCGTTATGACATAGAATGTGCATACTTTGTAGATTCCATTTATGAAATAAAACACATTTTCTAAAAACTCGTGTTTTTTACGAAATCAAGTAAACCTTCTAGAAGCTGTGCTTTTAAAAAACGGTGGAAGGAAGCTTTTCTTATTTCCGGACGCTTGCGCAAACTATAGAAAGTCGTTATGACGTAGAATGTCCATACTTTGTTGATTCCATTTATGAAATAAAACACATTTTCTAAAAACTCATGTTTTTTACAAAATCATGTAAACCTTCTAGAAGCTGTGATTTAAAAAAACGGGGGAAGTAAGCTTTTCTTATTTCCAGACGCCTGTGCAAACTATAGAAATTCGTTATGACGTAGAATGTGCATACTTTGTAGATTCCATTTATGAAATAAAACACATTTTCTAAAAACTCGTGTTTTTGAAGAAATCATGTAAACCTTCTAGAAGTTGTGATTTTAAAAAATGGTGGAAGTAAGCTTTTCTTATTTCCGGACGAATGCGCAAACTATAGAAAGTCGTTATGACGTAGAATGTGCATACTTTGTTGATTCCATCTATGAAATAAAACACATTTTCTAAAAAATCGTGTTTTTTAAGAAATTATGTAAACCTTCTAGAAGCTGTGATTTTAAAAAACGGGGGAAGTAAGATTTTCTTATTTCCGGACCAATGCGCAAACTATAGAAAGTCGTTATGACGTAGACTGTGCATACTTTGTTGATTCCATGTATGAAATAAAACACATTTTCTAAAAACTCGTGTTTTTTAAGAAATCATGTAAACCTTCTAGAAGCTGTGATTTTAAAAAACGGTGGAAGTAAGCTTTTCTTATCTCCGGACGCATGCGCAAACTATAGAAAGTCGTTATGACGTAGAATGTGCATACTTTGTAAATTCCATTTATGAAGTAAAAAACATTTTCTAAAAACTCGTGTTTTTTAAGGAATCATGTAAACCTTCTAGAAGCTGTCATTTTAAAAAACGGGGGAAGTAAGCTTTTCTTATTTCCAAACGCATGCGCAAACTATAGAAAGTCGTTATGACATAGTATGTGCATACTTTGTTGATTCCATTTATGAAATAAAACACATTTTCTAAAAACACGTGTTTTTTACGAAATCATGTAAACCTTCTAGAAGCTGTGATTTAAAAAAACCGGAGAAGTAGGCTTTTCTTATTTCCGGACGCATGTGCAAACTATAGAATGTCGTTATGGCGTAGAATGTGCATACTTTGTAGATTCCATTTATGAAATAAAACACATTTTCTAAAAATTCGTGTTTTTTACAAAATCATGTAAACCTTCTAGAAGCTGTGATTTAAAAAAACGGGAGAAGTAGGCTTTTCTTATTTCCGGACGCATGTGCAAACTATAGAATGTCGTTATGACGTAGAATGTGCATACTTTGTAGATTCCATATATGAAATAAAACACATTTTCTAAAAACTCGTCTTTTTTACGAAATCATGTAAACCTTCTAGAAGCTGTGATTTAAAAAAACGGTGGAAGTAAGCTTTTCTTATTTCCGGACGCCTGCGCAAGCTATAGAAAGTCGTTATGACGTAGAATGTGCATACTTTGTTGATTCCATTTATGAAATAAAACACATTTTCTAAAAACTCTTGTTTTTTAACAAATTATGTACACCTTCTAGAAGCTGTGATTTTAAAAAAACGGGGATGTAAGCTTTTCTTATTTCCAAACGTATGCGCAAACTATAGAAGGTCATTATGATGTAGAATGTGCATACTTTATTGATTCCATTTATGAAATAAAACACATTTTCTAAAAACTCGTGTTTTTTACGAAATCATGTAAACCTTCTAGAAGCTGTGATTTTAAAAAACGGGGGAAGTAAGCTTTTCTTATTTCCAAACGCATGCGCAAACAATAGAAAGTCGTTATGACGAAGAATGTGCATACTTTGTTGATTCCATTTATTTAATAAAACACATTTTCTAAAAACTCGTGTTTTTTAAGAAATCATGCGAAGCTTCTAGAATCTGTGATTTTAAAAAACAGGCGGAGGTAAGCTTTTCTTATTTCCGGACGCATGCGCAAACTATAGAAAGTCGTTATGACGTATAATGTGCATACTTTGTTGATTCCATTTATGAAATAAAACACATTTTCTAAAAACTCGTGTTTTTTAAGAAGTCATGTAAACCTTCTAGAAGCTGTGATTTTAAAAAATGGTGCAAGTAAGCTTTTCTTATTTCCGGACACATGCGCAAACTATAGAAAGTCGTTATGACATAGAATGTGCATACTTTGTTCATTCTATTTATGAAATAAAACACATTTTCTAAAAACTCGTGTTTTTTAAGAAATCATGTAAACTTCTAGAAGCTGTGATTTTAAAAAACGGGGGATGTAAGCTTTTCTTATTTCGAATCGCATGCGCAAACTATAGAAAGTCGTTATGATGTAGAATGTGCATACTTTGTTGATTCCATTTATGAAATAAAACACATTTTCTAAAAACTCATGTTTTTTAAGAAATCATGTAAACCTTCTAGAAGCTGTGATTTTAAAAAACGGGGGAAGTAAGCTTTTCTTATTTCCAAACGGATGCGCAAACTATAGAAAGTCGTTATGAAATAGAATGTGCATACTTTGTAGATTCCATTTATGAAATAAAACACATTTTCTAAAAACTCGTGTTTATTACGAAATCATGTAAACCTTCTAGAAGCTGTGATTTTGAAAAATGGTCGAAGTAAACTTTTCTTATTTCTGGACGCATGCGCAAACTATAGAAAGTCGTTATGACGTAGAATGTGCATACTTTGTAGATTCCATTTATGAAATAAAACACATTTTCTAAAAACTCATGTTTTTTACGAAATCATGTAAACCTTCTAGAAGCTGTGATTTTAAAAAATGGTGGAAGTAAGCTTTTCTTATTTCCGGACGCATGCGCAAACTATAGAAAGTCGTTATGACGTAGAATGTGCATACTTTGTTGATTCCATTGACGAAATAAAACACATTTTCTAAAAACTCGTGTTTTTTAAGAAATCATGTAAACCTTCTAGAAGCTGTGATTTTAAAAAACGGGGGAAGTAAGCTTTTCTTATTTCCGGACGCATGCGCAAACTATAGAAAGTCGTTATGACGTAGAATGTGCATACTTTGTAGATTCCATTTATGAAATAAAACACATTTTCTAAAAACTCATGTTTTTTAAGAAATCATTTAAACCTTCTAGAAGCTGTGATTTTAAAAAACGGGGGTAGTAAGCTTTTCTTATTTCCGGACGCATGCGCAAACTATAGAAAGTCGTTATGACGTAGAATGTGCATACTTGGTAGATTCCATTTATGAAATAAAACACATTTTCTAAAAACACGTGTTTTTTACGAAATCGTGTAAACCTTCTAGAAGATGTGATTTTAAAAAACGGTGGAAGTAAGCTTTTCTTAATTCTGGACGCATGCGCAAACTATAGAAATTCATTGTGACGTAGAATATGCATACTTTGTCGATTCCATTCATGAAAAAAAACACATTTTCTAAAAACTCGTGTTTTCTAAGAAATCATGTAAACCTTCTAGAAGCTGTGATTTTAAAAAACGGGGAAGTAAGCTTGTCTTATTTCCGGACACATCCGCAAACTATAGAAAGTCGTTGTGACGCAGAATGTGCATACTTTGTCGATTCCATTTATGAAATAAAACACATTTTCTAAAAACTCGTGTTTTTTAAGAAATCATGTAAACCTTCTAGAAGCTGTGATTTTAAAAAAGGAGGGAAGTAAGCTTTTCTTATTTCCGGACGCATGCGCAAACTATAGAAAGTTGTTATGACGTAGAATGTTCATACTTTGTAGATTCCATTTATGAAATAAAACACATTTTCTAAAAACTCATGTTTTTTACGAAATCATGTAAACCTTCTAGAAGCTGTGGTTTTAAAAAATGTGGGAAGTAAGCTTTTCTTATTTCCAGACGCATGCGCAAACTATAGAAAGTCGTTATGACATAGAATGTGCATACTTTGTAGATTCCATTTATGAAATAAAACACATTTTCTAAAAACTCGTGTTTTTTACGAAATCATGTAAACCTTCTAGAAGCTGTGATTTTAAAAAACGGCGGAAGTAAGCTTTTCTTATTTCTGGACGCATGCGCAAACTATAGAAAGTCGTTATGACATAGAATGTGCATACTCTGTAGATTCCATTTATGAAATAAAACACATTTTCTAAAAACTCGTGTTTTTTAAGGAATTATGTAAACCTTCTAGAAGCTGTGATTTTAAAAAACGGTGGAAGTAAGCTTTTCTTAATTCCGAACGCATACGCAAACTATAGAAAGTCGTTATGACGTAGAATGTCCATACTTTGTTGATTCCATTTATGAAATAAAACACATTTTCTAAAAACTCGTGTTTTTTACAAAATCATGTAAACCTTCTAGAAGCTGTGATTTTAAAAAACGGGGGAAGTAAGCTTTTCTTATTTCCAGACGCCTGTGCAAACTATAGAAAGTCGTTATGACGTAGAATGTGCATACTTTGTAGATTCCATTTATGAAATAAAACACATTTTCTAAAAACTCATGTTTTTTACGAAATCATGTAAACCTTCTAGAAGCTGTGATTTTAAAAAATGGTGGAAGTAAGCTTTTCTTATTTCCGGATGCATGCGCAAACTATAGAAAGTCGTTATGACGTAGAATGTGCATACTTTGTTGATTCCATTGACGAAATAAAACACATTTTCTAAAAACTCGTGTTTTTTAAGAAATCATGTAAACTTCTAGAAGCTGTGATTTTAAAAAATGGGGGATGTAAGCTTTTCTTATTTCGAATCGCATGCGCAAACTATAGAAATTCGTTATGATGTAGAATATGCATACTTTGTTGATTCCATTTATGAAATAAAACACATTTTCTAAAAACTCGTGTTTTTTAAGAAATCATGTAAACCTTCTAGAAGCTGTGATTTTAAAAAACGGGGGAAGTAAGCTTTTCTTATTTCCAAACGGATGCGCAAACTATAGAAAGTCGTTATGACATAGAATGTGCATACTTTGTAGATTCCATTTATGAAATAAAACACATTTTCTAAAAACTCGTGTTTATACGAAATCATGTAAACCTTCTAAAAGCTGTGATTTTGAAAAATGGTCGAAGTAAACTTTTCTTATTTCTGGACGCATGCGCAAACTATAGAAAGTCGTTATGACGTAGAATGTGCATACTTTGTAGATTCCATTTATGAAATAAAACACATTTTCTAAAAACTCATGTTTTTTACGAAATGATGTAAACCTTCTAGAAGCTGTGATTTTAAAAAATGGTGGAAGTAAGCTTTTCTTATTTCCGGACGCATGCGCAAACTATAGAAAGTCGTTATGACGTAGAATGTGCATACTTTGTTGATTCCATTGACGAAATAAAACACATTTTCTAAAAACTCGTGTTTTTTAAGAAATCATGTAAACCTTCTAGAAGCTGTGATTTTAAAAAACGGGGGAAGTAAGCTTTTCTTATTTCCGGACGCATGCGCAAACTATAGAAAGTCGTTATGACGTAGAATGTGCATACTTTGTAGATTCCATTTATGAAATAAAACACATTTTCTAAAAACTCATGTTTTTTAAGAAATCATTTAAACCTTCTAGAAGCTGTGATTTTAAAAAACGGGGGTAGTAAGCTTTTCTTATTTCCGGATGCATGCGCAAACTATAGAAAGTCGTTATGACGTAGAATGTGCATACTTGGTAGATTCCATTTATGAAATAAAACACATTTTCTAAAAACACGTGTTTTTTACGAAATCGTGTAAACCTTCTAGAAGATGTGATTTTAAAAAACGGTGGAAGTAAGCTTTTCTTAATTCTGGACGCATGCGCAAACTATAGAAATTCATTGTGACGTAGAATATGCATACTTTGTCGATTCCATTCATGAAAAAAAACACATTTTCTAAAAACTCGTGTTTTCTAAGAAATCATGTAAACCTTCTAGAAGCTGTGATTTTAAAAAACGGGGAAGTAAGCTTGTCTTATTTCCGGACACATCCGCAAACTATAGAAAGTCGTTGTGACGCAGAATGTGCATACTTTGTCGATTCCATTTATGAAATAAAACACATTTTCCAAAAACTCGTGTTTTTTAAGAAATCATGTAAACCTTCTAGAAGCTGTGATTTTAAAAAAGGAGGGAAGTAAGCTTTTCTTATTTCCGGACGCATGCGCAAACTATAGAAAGTTGTTATGACGTAGAATGTTCATACTTTGCAGATTCCATTTATGAAATAAAACACATTTTCTAAAAACTCATGTTTTTTACGAAATCATGTAAACCTTCTAGAAGCTGTGATTTTAAAAAATGTGGGAAGTAAGCTTTTCTTATTTCCAGACGCATGCGCAAACTATAGAAAGTCGTTATGACATAGAATGTGCATACTTTGTAGATTCCATTTATGAAATAAAACACATTTTCTAAAAACTCGTGTTTTTTACGAAATCATGTAAACCTTCTAGAAGCTGTGATTTTAAAAAACGGTGGAAGTAAGCTTTTCTTATTTCTGGACGCATGCGCAAACTATAGAAAGTCGTTATGACATAGAATGTGCATACTCTGTAGATTCCATTTATGAAGTAAAACACATTTTCTAAAAACTCGTGTTTTTTAAGGAATTATGTAAACCTTCTAGAAGCTGTGATTTTAAAAAACGGTGGAAGTAAGCTTTTCTTAATTCCGAACGCATGCGCAAACTATAGAAAGTCGTTATGACGTAGAATGTCCATACTTTGTTGATTCCATTTATGAAATAAAACACATTTTCTAAAAACTCGTGTTTTTTACAAAATCATGTAAACCTTCTAGAAGCTGTGATTTTAAAAAACGGGGGAAGTAAGCTTTTCTTATTTCCAGACGCCTGTGCAAACTATAGAAAGTCGTTATGACGTAGAATGTGCATACTTTGTAGATTCCATTTATGAAATAAAACACATTTTCTAAAAACTCGTGTTTTTTACGAAATCATGTAAACCTTCTAGAAGCTGTGATTTTAAAAAATGGTGGAAGTAAGCTTTTCTTATTTCCGGATGCATGCGCAAACTATAGAAAGTCGTTATGACGTAGAATGTGCATACTTTGTTGATTCCATTGACGAAATAAAACACATTTTCTAAAAACTCGTGTTTTTTAAGAAATCATGTAAACTTCTAGAAGCTGTGATTTTAAAAAATGGGGGATGTAAGCTTTTCTTATTTCGAATCGCATGCGCAAACTATAGAAATTCGTTATGATGTAGAATATGCATACTTTGTTGATTCCATTTATGAAATAAAACACATTTTCTAAAAACTCGTGTTTTTTAAGAAATCATGTAAACCTTCTAGAAGCTGTGATTTTAAAAAACGGGGGAAGTAAGCTTTTCTTATTTCCAAACGGATGCGCAAACTATAGAAAGTCGTTATGACATAGAATGTGCATACTTTGTAGATTCTATTTATGAAATAAAACAGATTTTCTAAAAACTCGTGTTTATTACGAAATCATGTAAACCTTCTAAAAGCTGTGATTTTGAAAAATGGTCGACGTAAACTTTTCTTATTTCTGGACGCATGCGCAAACTATAGAAATTCGTTATGACGTAGAATGTGCATACTTTGTAGATTCCATTTATGAAATAAAACACATTTTCTAAAAACTCATGTTTTTTACGAAATCATGTAAACCTTCTAGAAGCTGTGATTTTAAAAAATGGTGGAAGTAAGCTTTTCTTATTTCCGGACGCATGCGCAAACTATAGAAAGTCGTTATGACGTAGAATGTGCATACTTTGTTGATTCCATTGACGAAATAAAACACATTTTCTAAAAACTCGTGTTTTTTAAGAAATCATGTAAACCTTCTAGAAGCTGTGATTTTAAAAAACGGGGGAAGTAAGCTTTTCTTATTTCCGGACGCATGCGCAAACTATAGAAAGTCGTTATGACGTAGAATGTGCATACTTTGTAGATTCCATTTATGAAATAAAACACATTTTCTAAAAACTCATGTTTTTTAAGAAATCATTTAAACCTTCTAGAAGCTGTGATTTTAAAAAACGGGGGTAGTAAGCTTTTCTTATTTCCGGACGCATGCGCAAACTATAGAAAGTCGTTATGACGTAGAATGTGCATACTTGGTAGATTCCATTTATGAAATAAAACACATTTTCTAAAAACACGTGTTTTTTACGAAATCGTGTAAACCTTCTAGAAGATGTGATTTTAAAAAACGGTGGAAGTAAGCTTTTCTTAATTCTGGACGAATGCGCAAACTATAGAAATTCATTGTGACGTAGAATATGCATACTTTGTCGATTCCATTCATGAAAAAAAAACACATTTTCTAAAAACTCGTGTTTTCTAAGAAATCATGTAAACCTTCTAGAAGCTGTGATTTTAAAAAACGGGGAAGTAAGCTTGTCTTATTTCCGGACACATCCGCAAACTATAGAAAGTCGTTGTGACGCAGAATGTGCATACTTTGTCGATTCCATTTATGAAATAAAACACATTTTCTAAAAACTCGTGTTTTTTAAGAAATCATGTAAACCTTCTAGAAGCTGTGATTTTAAAAAAGGAGGGAAGTAAGCTTTTCTTATTTCCGGACGCATGCGCAAACTATAGAAAGTTGTTATGACGTAGAATGTTCATACTTTGTAGATTCCATTTATGAAATAAAACACATTTTCTAAAAACTCATGTTTTTTACGAAATCATGTAAACCTTCTAGAAGCTGTGATTTTAAAAAATGTGGGAAGTAAGCTTTTCTTATTTCCAGACGCATGCGCAAACTATAGAAAGTCGTTATGACATAGAATGTGCATACTTTGTAGATTCCATTTATGAAATAAAACACATTTTCTAAAAACTCGTGTTTTTTACGAAATCATGTAAACCTTCTAGAAGCTGTGATTTTAAAAAACGGTGGAAGTAAGCTTTTCTTATTTCTGGACGCATGCGCAAACTATAGAAAGTCGTTATGACATAGAATGTGCATACTCTGTAGATTCCATTTATGAAATAAAACACATTTTCTAAAAACTCGTGTTTTTTAAGGAATTATGTAAACCTTCTAGAAGCTGTGATTTTAAAAAACGGTGGAAGTAAGCTTTTCTTAATTCCGAACGCATGCGCAAACTATAGAAAGTCGTTATGACGTAGAATGTCCATACTTTGTTGATTCCATTTATGAAATAAAACATATTTTCTAAAAACTCGTGTTTTTTACAAAATCATGTAAACCTTCTAGAAGCTGTGATTTTAAAAAACGGGGGAAGTAAGCTTTTCTTATTTCCAGACGCCTGTGCAAACTATAGAAAGTCGTTATGACGTAGAATGTGCATACTTTGTAGATTCCATTTATGAAATAAAACACATTTTCTAAAAACTCGTGTTTTTGAAGAAATCATGTAAACCTTCTAGAAGTTGTGATTTTAAAAAATGGTGGAAGTAAGCTTTTCTTATTTCCGGACGAATGCGCAAACTATAGAAAGTCGTTATGACGTAGAATGTGCATACTTTGTTGATTCCATCTATGAAATAAAACACATTTTCTAAAAAATCGTGTTTTTTAAGAAATTATGTAAACCTTCTAGAAGCTGTGATTTTAAAAAACGGGGGAAGTAAGATTTTCTTATTTCCGGACCAATGCGCAAACTATAGAAAGTCGTTATGACGTAGACTGTGCATACTTTGTTGATTCCATGTATGAAATAAAACACATTTTCTAAAAACTCGTGTTTTTTAAGAAATCATGTAAACCTTCTAGAAGCTGTGATTTTAAAAAACGGTGGAAGTAAGCTTTTCTTATTTCCGGACGCATGCGCAAACTATAGAAAGTCGTTATGACGTAGAATGTGCATACTTTGTAGATTCCATTTATGAGATAAAAAACATTTTCTAAAAACTCGTGTTTTTTAAGGAATCATGTAAACCTTCTAGAAGCTGTCATTTTAAAAAACGGGGGAAGAAAGCTTTTCTTATTTCCAAACGCATGCGCAAACTATAGAAAGTCGTTATGACATAGAATGTGCATACTTTGTTGATTCCATCTATGAAATAAAACACATTTTCTAAAAACACGTGTTTTTTACGAAATAATGTAAACCCTCTAGAAGCTGTGATTTAAAAAAACGGGAGAAGTAGGCTTTTCTTATTTCCGGACGCATGTGAAAACTATAGAATGTCGTTATGACGTAGAATGTGCATACTTTGTAGATTCCATTTATGAAATAAATCACATTTTCTAAAAATTCATGTTTTTTACGAAATCATGTAAACCTTCTAGAAGCCGTGATTTAAAAAAAACGGGAGAAGTAGGCTTTTCTTATTTCCGGACGCATGTGCAAACTATAGAATTTCGTTATAAGGTAGAATGTGCATACTTTGTAGATTCCATTTATGAAATAAAACACATTTTCTAAAAGCTCGTCTTTTTTACGAAATCATGTAAACCTTCTAGAAGCCGTGATTTAAAAAAACGGTGGAAGTAAGCTTTTCTTATTTCCGGACGACTGCGCAAACTATAGAAAGTCGTTATGACGTAGAATGTGCATACTTTGTTGATTCCATTTATGAAATAAAACACATTTTCTAAAAACTCTTGTTTTTTAACAAATTATGTACACCTTCTAGAAGCTGTGATTTTAAAAAAAGGGGGATGTAAGCTTTTCTTATTTCCAAACGCATGCGCAAACTATAGAAGGTCGTTATGATGTAGAATGTGCATACTTTATTGATTCCATTTATGAAATAAAACACATTTTCTAAAAACTCGTGTTTTTTACGAAATCATGTAAACCTTCTAGAAGCTGTGATTTTAAAAAACGGGGGAAGTAAGCTTTTCTTATTTCCAAATGCATGCGCAAACAATAGAAAGTCGTTATGACGTAGAATGTGCATACTTTGTTGATTCCATTTATTTAATAAAACACATTTTCTAAAAACTCGTGTTTTTTAAGAAATCATGCAAAGCTTCTAGAATCTGTGATTTTAAAAAACAGGCGGAGGTAAGCTTTTCTTATTTCCGGACGCATGCGCAAACTATAGAAAGTCATTATGACGTATAATGTACATACTTTGTTGATTCCATTTATGAAATAAAACACATTTTCTAAAAACTCGTGTTTTTTAAGAAGTCATGTAAACCTTTTAGAAGCTGTGATTTTAAAAAATGGTGCAAGTAAGCTTTTCTTATTTCCGGACACATGTGCAAACTATAGAAAGTCGTTATGGCATAGAATGTGCATACTTTGTTCATTCTATTTATGAAATAAAACACATTTTCTAAAAACTCGTGTTTTTTAAGAAATCATGTAAACTTCTAGAAGCTGTGATTTTAAAAAACGGGGGATGTAAGCTTTTCTTATTTCGAATCGCATGCGCAAAATATAGAAAGTCGTTATGATGTAAAATGTGCATACTTTGTTGATTCCATTTATGAAATAAAACACATTTTCTAAAAACTCGTGTTTTTTAAGAAATCATGTAAACCTTCTAGAAGCTGTGATCTTAAAAACCGGGGGAAGTAAGCTTTTCTTATTTCCAAACGGATGCGCAAACTATAGAAAGTCGTTATGACATAGAATGTGCATACTTTGTAGATTCCATTTATGAAATAAAACACATTTTCTAAAAACTCGTGTTTATTACGAAATCATGTAAACCTTCTAGAAGTTGTGATTTTGAAAAATGGTCGAAGTAAACTTTTCTTATTTCTGGACGCATGCGCAAACTATAGAAAGTCGTTATGACGTAGAATGTGCATACTTTGTAGATTCCATTTATGAAATAAAACACATTTTCTAAAAACTCGTGTTTTTTACGAAATCATGTAAACCTTCTAGAAGCTGTGATTTTAAAAAATGGTGGAAGTAAGCTTTTCTTATTTCCGGACGCATGCGCAAACTATAGAAAGTCGTTATGACGTAGAATGTGCTTACTTTGTTGATTCCATTGACGAAATAAAACACATTTTCTAAAAACTCGTGTTTTTTAAGAAATCATGTAAACCTTCTAGAAGCTGTGATTTTAAAAAACGGGGGAAGTAAGCTTTTCTTATTTCCGGACGCATGCGCAAACTATAGAAAGTCGTTACGACGTAGAATGTGCATACTTTGTAGATTCCATTTATGAAATAAAACACATTTTCTAAAAACTCGTGTTTTTTTACGAAATCAAGTAAACCTTCTAGAAGCTGTGCTTTTAAAAAACGGTGGAAGGAAGCTTTTCTTATTTCCGGACGCTTGCGCAAACTATAGAAAGTCGTTATGACGTAGAATGTGCATACTTTGTTGATTCCATTTATGAAATAAAACACATTTTCTAAAAACTCGTGTTTTTTAAGAAGTCATGTAAACCTTCTAGAAGCTGTGATTTTAAAAAACGGGGGAAGTAAGCTTTTCTTATTTCCAAACGCATGCGCAAACTATAGAAAGTCGTTATGACGTAGAATGTGCATACTTTGTTGATTCCATTTATGAAATAAAACACATTTTCTAAAAACTCGTGTTTTTTAAGAAATCATGTAAACCTTCTAGAAGCTGTGTTTTTAAAAAACGGGGGAAGTAAGCATTTCTTATTTCCAAACGCATACGAAAACTATAGAAAGTCGTTATGACGTAGAATGTGCATACTTTGTTGATTCCATTTACGAAATAAAACACATTTTCTAAAAACTCGTGTTTTTTAAGAAATCATGTAAACCTTATAGAAGCTGTGATTTAGAAAAACAGGGGAAGTAAGCTTTTCTTGTTTCCGGACGCATGCGCAAAATATAGAAAGTCGTTATGACGTAGAATGTGCATACTTTGTAGATTCCATTTATGAAATAAAACACATTTTATAAAAAACTTGTGTTTTTTACGAAATCATGTAAACCTTCTTGAAGCTGTGATTTTAAAAAACGGTGGAAGTAAGCTTTTCTTATTTCCGGAGGCATGCGCAAACTATAGAAAGTCGTTATGACGTAGAATGTACATACTTTGTAGATTCCATTTATGAAATAAAACACATTTTCTAAAAACTCGTGTTTTTTACGAAATCATGTAAACCTTCTAGAAGCTGTGATTTTAAAAAACGGTGGAAGTAAGCTTTTCTTATTTCCGGACGCATGCGCAAACTATAGAAAGTCGTTATGACATAGAATGTGCATACTCTGTAGATTCCATTTATGAAATAAAACACATTTTCTAAAAACTCGTGTTTTTTTAGGAATCATGTAAACCTTCTAGAAGCTGTGATTTTAAAAAACGGTGGAAGTAAGCTTTTCTTAATTCCGAACGCATGCGCAAACTATAGAAAGTCGTTATGACGTAGAATGTCCATACTTTGTTAATTCCATTTATGAAATAAAACACATTTTCTAAAAACTCGTGTTTTTTACAAAATCATGTAAACCTTCTAGAAGCTGTGATTTAAAAAAACGGGGGAAGTAAGCTTTTCTTATTTCCAGACGCCTGTGCAAACTATAGAAAGTCGTTATGACGTAGAATGTGCATACTTTGTAGATTACATTTATGAAATAAAACACATTTTCTAAAAACTCGTGTTTTTGAAGAAATCATGTAAACCTTCTAGAAGTTGTGATTTTAAAAAATGGTGGAAGTAAGCTTTTCTTATTTCCGGACGAATGCGCAAACTATAGAAAGTCGTTATGACGTAGAATGTGCATACTTTGTTGATTCCATCTATGAAATAAAACACATTTTCTAAAAAATCGTGTTTTTTAAGAAATTATGTAAACCTTCTAGAAGCTGTGATTTTAAAAAACGGGGGAAGTAAGATTTTCTTATTTCTGGACCAATGCGCAAACTATAGAAAGTCGTTATGACGTAGACTGTGCATACTTTGTTGATTCCATGTATGAAATAAAACACATTTTCTAAAAACTCGTGTTTTTTAAGAAATCATGTAAACCTTCTAGAAGCTGTGATTTTAAAAAACGGTGGAAGTAAGCTTTTCTTATCTCCGGACGCATGCGCAAACTATAGAAATTCGTTATGACGTAGAACGTGCATACTTTGTAAATTCCATTTATTAAATAAAAAACATTTTCTAAAAACTCGTGTTTTTTAAGGAATCATGTAAACCTTCTAGAAGCTGTCATTTTTAAAAACGGGGGAAGTAAGCTTTTCTTATTTCCAAACGCATGCGCAAACTATAGAAAGTCGTGATGACATAGTATGTGCATACTTTGTTGATTCCATTTATGAAATAAAACACATTTTCTAAAAACACGTGTTTTTTACGAAATCATGTAAACCTTCTAGAAGCTGTGATTTAAAAAAACGGGAGAAGTAGGCTTTTCTTATTTCCGGACACATGTGCAAACTATAGAATGTCGTTATGGCGTAGAATGTGCATACTTTGTAGATTCCATTTATGAAATAAAACACATTTTCTAAAAATTCGTGTTTTTTACGAAATCATGTAAACCTTCTAGAAGCTGTGATTTAAAAAAACGGGAGAAGTAGGCTTTTCTTATTTCCGGACGCCTGTGCAAACTATAGAATGTCGTTATGACGTAGAATGTGCATACTTTGTAGATTCCATATATGAAATAAAACACATTTTCTAAAAACTCGTCTTTTTTACGAAATCATGTAAACCTTCTAGAAGCTGTGATTTAAAAAAACGGTGGAAGTAAGCTTTTCTTATTTCCGGACGCCTGCGCAAACTATAGAAAGTCGTTATGACGTAGAATGTGCATACTTTGTTGATTCCATTTATGAAATAAAACACATTTTCTAAAAACTCTTGTTTTTTAACAAATTATGTACACCTTCTAGAAGCTGTGATTTTAAAAAAAGGGGGATGTAAGCTTTTCTTATTTCCAAATGCATGCGCAAACTATAGAAGGTCGTTATGATGTAGAATGTGCATACTTTATTGATTCCATTTATGAAATAAAACACATTTTCTAAAAACTCGTGTTTTTTACGAAATCATGTAAACCTTCTAGAAGCTGTGATTTTAAAAAACGGGGGAAGTAAGCTTTTCTTATTTCCGGACGCATGCGCAAACTATAGAAAGTCGTTATGACGTAGAATGTGCATACTTTGTAGATTCCATTTATGAAATAAAACACATTTTCTAAAAACTGGTGTTTTTTACGAAATCAAGTAAACCTTCTAGAAGCTGTGCTTTTAAAAAACGGTGGAAGGAAGCTTTTCTTATTTCCGGACGCTTGCGCAAACTATAGAAAGTCGTTATGACGTAGAATGTGCATACTTTGTTGATTCCATTTATGAAATAAAACACATTTTCTAAAAACTCGTGTTTTTTAAGAAGTCATGTAAACCTTCTAGAAGCTGTGATTTTAAAAAACGGGGGAAGTAAGCTTTTCTTATTTCCAAACGCATGCGCAAACTATAGAAAGTCGTTATGACGTAGAATGTGCATACTTTGTTGATTCCATTTATGAAATAAAACACATTTTCTAAAAACTCGTGTTTTTTAAGAAATCATGTAAACCTTCTAGAAGCTGTGTTTTTAAAAAACGGGGGAAGTAAGCATTTCTTATTTCCAAACGCATGCGAAAACTATAGAAAGTCGTTATGACGTAGAATGTGCATACTTTGTTGATTCCATTTACGAAATAAAACACATTTTCTAAAAACTCGTGTTTTTTAAGAAATCATGTAAACCTTATAGAAGCTGTGATTTAGAAAAACAGGGGAAGTAAGCTTTTCTTGTTTCCGGACGCATGCGCAAAATATAGAAAGTTGTTATGACGTAGAATGTGCATACTTTGTAGATTCCATTTATGAAATAAAACACATTTTATAAAAAACTCGTGTTTTTTACGAAATCATGTAAACCTTCTTGAAGCTGTGATTTTAAAAAACGGTGGAAGTAAGCTTTTCTTATTTCCGGATGCATGCGCAAACTATAGAAAGTCGTTATGACGTAGAATGTGCATACTTTGTAGATTCCATTTATGAAATAAAACACATTTTCTAAAAACTCGTGTTTTTTACGAAATCATGTAAACCTTCTAGAAGCTGTGATTTTAAAAAACGGTGGAAGTAAGCCTTTCTTATTTCCGGACGCATGCGCAAACTATAGAAAGTCGTTATGACATAGAATGTGCATACTCTGTAGATTCCATTTATGAAATAAAACACATTTTCTAAAAACTCGTGTTTTTTAAGGAATCATGTAAACCTTCTAGAAGCTGTGATTTTAAAAAACGGTGGAAGTAAGCTTTTCTTAATTCTGAACGCATGCGCAAACTATAGAAAGTCGTTATGACCTAGAATGTCCATACTTTGTTGATTCCATTTATGAAATAAAACACATTTTCTAAAAACTCGTGTTTTTTACAAAATCATGTAAACCTTCTAGAAGCTGTGATTTAAAAAAACGGGGGAAGTAAGCTTTTCTTATTTCCAGACGCCTGTGCAAACTATAGAAAGTCGTTATGACGTAGAATGTGCATACTTTGTAGATTCCATTTATGAAATAAAACACATTTTCTAAAAACTCATGTTTTTGAAGAAATCATGTAAACCTTCTAGAAGTTGTGATTTTAAAAAATGGTGGAAGTAAGCTTTTCTTATTTCCGGACGAATGCGCAAACTATAGAAAGTCGTTATGACGTAGAATGTGCATACTTTGTTGATTCCATCTATGAAATAAAACACATTTTCTAAAAAATCGTGTTTTTTAAGAAATTATGTAAACCTTCTAGAAGCTGTGATTTTAAAAAACGGGGGAAGTAAGATTTTCTTATTTCCGGACCAATGCGCAAACTATAGAAAGTCGTTATGACGTAGACTGTGCATACTTTGTTGATTCCATGTATGAAATAAAACACATTTTCTAAAAACTCGTCTTTTTTAAGAAATCATGTAAACCTTCTAGAAGCTGTGATTTAAAAAACGGTGGAAGTAAGCTTTTCTTATCTCCGGACGCATGCGCAAACTATAGAAAGTCGTTATGACGTAGAATTTGCATACTTTGTGAATTCCATTTATGAAATAAAAAACATTTTCTAAAAACTCGTGTTTTTTAAGGAATCATGTAAACCTTCTAGAAGCTGTCATTTTAAAAAACGGGGGAAGTAAGCTTTTCTTATTTCCAAACGCATGCGCAAACTATAGAAAGTCGTGATGACATAGTATGTGCATACTTTGTTGATTCCATTTATGAAATAAAACACATTTTCTAAAAACACGTGTTTTTTACGAAATCATGTAAACCTTCTAGAAGCTGTGATTTAAAAAAACGGGAGAAGTAGGCTTTTCTTATTTCCGGACGCATGTGCAAACTATAGAATGTCGTTATGGCGTAGAATGTGCATACTTTGTAGATTCCATTTATGAAATAAAACACATTTTCTAAAAATTCGTGTTTTTTACGAAATCATGTAAACCTTCTAGAAGCTGTGATTTAAAAAAACAGGAGAAGTAGGCTTTTCTTATTTCCGGACGCATGTGCAAACTATAGAATGTCGTTATGACATAGAATGTGCATACTTTGTAGATTCCATATATGAAATAAAACACATTTTCTAAAAACTCGTCTTTTTTACGAAATCATGTAAACCTTCTAGAAGCTGTGATTTAAAAAAACGGTGGAAGTAAGCTTTTCTTATTTCCGGACGCCTGCGCAAACTATAGAAAGTCGTTATGACGTAGAATGTGCATACTTTGTTGATTCCATTTATGAAATAAAACACATTTTCTAAAAACTCTTGTTTTTTAACAAATTATGTACACCTTCTAGAAGCTGTGATTTTAAAAAAAGGGGGATGTAAGCTTTTCTTATTTCCAAACGCATGCGCAAACTATAGAAGGTCGTTATGATGTAGAATGTGAATACTTTATTGATTCCATTTATGAAATAAAACACATTTTCTAAAAACTCGTGTTTTTTACGAAATCATGTAAACCTTCTAGAAGCTGTGATTTTACAAAACGGGGGAAGTAAGCTTTTCTTATTTCCAAACGCATGCGCAAACAATAGAAAGTCGTTATGACGTAGAATGTGCATACTTTGTTGATTCCATTTATTTAATAAAACACATTTTCTAAAAACTCGTGTTTTTTAAGAAATCATGCGAAGCTTCTAGAATCTGTGATTTTAAAAAACAGGCGGACGTAAGCTTTTCTTATTTCCGGACGCATGCGCAAACTATAGAAAGTCGTTATGACGTATAATGTGCATACTTTGTTGATTCCATTTATGAAATAAAACACATTTTCTAAAAACTCTTGTTTTTTAAGAAGTCATGTAAACCTTCTAGAAGCTGTGATTTTAAAAAATGGTGCAAGTAAGCTTTTCTTATTTCCGGACACATGCGCAAACTATAGAAAGTCGTTATGACATAGAATGTGCATACTTTGTTCATTCTATTTATGAAATAAAACACATTTTCTAAAAACTCGTGTTTTTTAAGAAATCATGTAAACTTCTAGAAGCTGTGATTTTAAAAAACGGTGGATGTAAGCTTTTCTTCTTTCGAATCGCATGCGCAAAATATAGAAAGTCGTTATGATGTAGAATGTGCATACTTTGTTGATTCCATTTATGAAATAAAACACAGTTTCTAAAAACTCGTGTTTTTTAAGAAATCATGTAAACCTTCTAGAAGCTGTGATTTTAAAAAACGGGGGAAGTAAGCTTTTCTTATTTCCAAACGGATGCGCAAACTATAGAAAGTCGTTATGACATAGAATGTGCATACTTTGTAGATTCCATTTATGAAATAAAACACATTTTCTAAAAACTCGTGTTTATTACGAAATCATGTAAACCTTCTAGAAGCTGTGATTTTGAAAAATGGTCGAAGTAAACTTTTCTTATTTCTGGACGCATGCGCAAACTATAGAAAGTCGTTATGACGTAGAATGTGCATACTTTGTAGATTCCATTTATGAAATAAAACACATTTTCTAAAAACTCGTGTTTTTTACGAAATCATGTAAACCTTCTAGAAGCTGTGATTTTAAAAAATGGTGGAAGTAAGCTTTTCTTATTTCCGGACGCATGCGCAAACTATAGAAAGTCGTTATGACGTAGAATGTGCTTACTTTGTTGATTCCATTGACGAAATAAAACACATTTTCTAAAAACTCATGTTTTTTAAGAAATCATGTAAACCTTCTAGAAGCTGTGATTTTAAAAAACGGGGGAAGTAAGCTTTTCTTATTTCCGGACGCATGCGCAAACTATAGAAAGTCTATATGACGTAGAATGTTCATACTTTGTAAATTCCATTGATGAAATAAAACACATTTTCTAAAAACTCGTGTTTTTTACAAAATCAAGTAAACCTTCTAGAAGCTGTGCTTTTAAAAAAACGGTGGAAGGAAGCTTTTCTTATTTCTGGACGCTTGCGCAAACTATAGAAAGTCGTTATGACGTAGAATGTGCATACTTTGTTGATTCCATTTATGAAATAAAACACATTTTCTAAAAACTCGTGTTTTTTAAGAAATCATGTAAACCTTCTAGAAGCTGTGTTTTTAAAAAACGGGGGAAGTAAGCATTTCTTATTTCCAAACGCATGCGAAAACTATAGAAAGTCGTTATGACGTAGAATGTGCATACTTTGTTGATTCCATTGACGAAATAAAACACATTTTCTAAAAACTCGTGTTTTTTAAGAAATCATGTAAACTTCTAGAAGCTGTGATTTTAAAAAATGGGGGATGTAAGCTTTTCTTATTTCGATTCGCATGCGCAAACTATAGAAATTCGTTATGATGTAGAATATGCATACTTTGTTGATTCCATTTATGAAATAAAACACATTTTCTAAAAACTCGTGTTTATTACGAAATCATGTAAACCTTCTAAAAGCTGTGATTTTGAAAAATGGTCGAAGTAAACTTTTCTTATTTCTGGACGCATGCGCAAACTATAGAAAGTCGTTATGACGTAGAATGTGCATACTTTGTAGATTCCATTTATGAAATAAAACACATTTTCTAAAAACTCATGTTTTTTACGAAATCATGTAAACCTTCTAGAAGCTGTGATTTTAAAAAATGGTGGAAGTAAGCTTTTCTTATTTCCGGACGCATGCGCAAACTATAGAAAGTCGTTATGACGTAGAATGTGCATACTTTGTTGATTCCATTGACGAAATAAAACACATTTTCTAAAAACTCGTGTTTTTTAAGAAATCATGTAAACCTTCTAGAAGCTGTGATTTTAAAAAACGGGGGAAGTAAGCTTTTCTTATTTCCGGACGCATGCGCAAACTATAGAAAGTCGTTATGACGTAGAATGTGCATACTTTGTAGATTCCATTTA
The DNA here is from genome assembly GCA_027924585.1 of Larix kaempferi. NCBI lineage: Eukaryota > Viridiplantae > Streptophyta > Pinopsida > Pinales > Pinaceae > Larix > Larix kaempferi. The sequence continues at coordinate 8,665,100 of BSBM01000226.1, read as the reverse complement.
TGAAATAAAACACATTTTCTAAAAACTCATGTTTTTTAAGAAATCATTTAAACCTTCTAGAAGCTGTGATTTTAAAAAACGGGGGTAGTAAGCTTTTCTTATTTCCGGACGCATGCGCAAACTATAGAAAGTCGTTATGACGTAGAATGTGCATACTTGGTAGATTCCATTTATGAAATAAAACACATTTTCTAAAAACACGTGTTTTTTACGAAATCGTGTAAACCTTCTAGAAGATGTGATTTTAAAAAACGGTGGAAGTAAGCTTTTCTTAATTCTGGACGCATGCGCAAACTATAGAAATTCATTGTGACGTAGAATATGCATACTTTGTCGATTCCATTCATGAAAAAAAACACATTTTCTAAAAACTCGTGTTTTCTAAGAAATCATGTAAACCTTCTAGAAGCTGTGATTTTAAAAAACGGGGAAGTAAGCTTGTCTTATTTCCGGACACATCCGCAAACTATAGAAAGTCGTTGTGACGCAGAATGTGCATACTTTGTCGATTCCATTTATGAAATAAAACACATTTTCTAAAAACTCGTGTTTTTTAAGAAATCATGTAAACCTTCTAGAAGCTGTGATTTTAAAAAAGGAGGGAAGTAAGCTTTTCTTATTTCCGGACGCATGCGCAAACTATAGAAAGTTGTTATGACGTAGAATGTTCATACTTTGCAGATTCCATTTATGAAATAAAACACATTTTCTAAAAACTCATGTTTTTTACGAAATCATGTAAACCTTCTAGAAGCTGTGATTTTAAAAAATGTGGGAAGTAAGCTTTTCTTATTTCCAGACGCATGCGCAAACTATAGAAAGTCGTTATGACATAGAATGTGCATACTTTGTAGATTCCATTTATGAAATAAAACACATTTTCTAAAAACTCGTGTTTTTTACGAAATCATGTAAACCTTCTAGAAGCTGTGATTTTAAAAAACGGTGGAAGTAAGCTTTTCTTATTTCTGGACGCATGCGCAAACTATAGAAAGTCGTTATGACATAGAATGTGCATACTCTGTAGATTCCATTTATGAAATAAAACACATTTTCTAAAAACTCGTGTTTTTTAAGGAATTATGTAAACCTTCTAGAAGCTGTGATTTTAAAAAACGGTGGAAGTAAGCTTTTCTTAATTCCGAACGCATGCGCAAACTATAGAAAGTCGTTATCACGTAGAATGTCCATACTTTGTTGATTCCATTTATGAAATAAAACACATTTTCTAAAAACTCGTGTTTTTTACAAAATCATGTAAACCTTCTAGAAGCTGTGATTTTAAAAAACGGGGGAAGTAAGCTTTTCTTATTTCCAGACGCCTGTGCAAACTATAGAAAGTCGTTATGACGTAGAATGTGCATACTTTGTAGATTCCATTTATGAAATAAAACACATTTTCTAAAAACTCGTGTTTTTTACGAAATCATGTAAACCTTCTAGAAGCTGTGATTTTAAAAAATGGTGGAAGTAAGCTTTTCTTATTTCCGGATGCATGCGCAAACTATAGAAAGTCGTTATGACGTAGAATGTGCATACTTTGTTGATTCCATTGACGAAATAAAACACATTTTCTAAAAACTCGTGTTTTTTAAGAAATCATGTAAACTTCTAGAAGCTGTGATTTTAAAAAATGGGGGATGTAAGCTTTTCTTATTTCGAATCGCATGCGCAAACTATAGAAATTCGTTATGATGTAGAATATGCATACTTTGTTGATTCCATTTATGAAATAAAACACATTTTCTAAAAACTCGTGTTTTTTAAGAAATCATGTAAACCTTCTAGAAGCTGTGATTTTAAAAAACGGGGGAAGTAAGCTTTTCTTATTTCCAAACGGATGCGCAAACTATAGAAAGTCGTTATGACATAGAATGTGCATACTTTGTAGATTCCATTTATGAAATAAAACACATTTTCTAAAAACTCGTGTTTATTACGAAATCATGTAAACCTTCTAAAAGCTGTGATTTTGAAAAATGGTCGACGTAAACTTTTCTTATTTCTGGACGCATGCGCAAACTATAGAAAGTCGTTATGACGTAGAATGTGCATACTTTGTAGATTCCATTTATGAAATAAAACACATTTTCTAAAAACTCATGTTTTTTACGAAATCATGTAAACCTTCTAGAAGCTGTGATTTTAAAAAATGGTGGAAGTAAGCTTTTCTTATTTCCGGACGCATGCGCAAACTATAGAAAGTCGTTATGACGTAGAATGTGCATACTTTGTTGATTCCATTGACGAAATAAAACACATTTTCTAAAAACTCGTGTTTTTTAAGAAATCATGTAAACTTCTAGAAGCTGTGATTTTAAAAAACGGTGGAAGTAAGCTTTTCTTAATTCCGAACGCATGCGCAAACTATAGAAAGTCGTTATGACGTAGAATGTCCATACTTTGTTGATTCCATTTATGAAATAAAACACATTTTCTAAAAACTCGTGTTTTTTACAAAATCATGTAAACCTTCTAGAAGCTGTGATTTTAAAAAACGGGGGAAGTAAGCTTTTCTTATTTCCAGACGCCTGTGCAAACTATAGAAAGTCGTTATGACGTAGAATGTGCATACTTTGTAGATTCCATTTATGAAATAAAACACATTTTCTAAAAACTCGTGTTTTTGAAGAAATCATGTAAACCTTCTAGAAGTTGTGATTTTAAAAAATGGTGGAAGTAAGCTTTTCTTATTTCCGGACGAATGCGCAAACTATAGAAAGTCGTTATGACGTAGAATGTGCATACTTTGTTGATTCCATCTATGAAATAAAACACATTTTCTAAAAAATCGTGTTTTTTAAGAAATTATGTAAACCTTCTAGAAGCTGTGATTTTAAAAAACGGGGGAAGTAAGATTTTCTTATTTCCGGACCAATGCGCAAACTATAGAAAGTCGTTATGACGTAGACTGTGCATACTTTGTTGATTCCATGTATGAAATAAAACACATTTTCTAAAAACTCCTGTTTTTTAAGAAATCATGTAAACCTTCTAGAAGCTGTGATTTTAAAAAACGGTGGAAGTAAGCTTTTCTTATTTCCGGACGCATGCGCAAACTATAGAAAGTCGTTATGACGTAGAATGTGCATACTTTGTAGATTCCATTTATGAGATAAAAAACATTTTCTAAAAACTCGTGTTTTTTAAGGAATCATGTAAACCTTCTAGAAGCTGTCATTTTAAAAAACGGGGGAAGTAAGCTTTTCTTATTTCCAAACGCATGCGCAAACTATAGAAAGTCGTTATGACATAGAATGTGCATACTTTGTTGATTCCATCTATGAAATAAAACACATTTTCTAAAAACACGTGTTTTTTACGAAATAATGTAAACCTTCTAGAAGCTGTGATTTAAAAAAACGGGGAGAAGTAGGCTTTTCTTATTTCCGGACGCATGTGAAAACTATAGAATGTCGTTATGACGTAGAATGTGCATACTTTGTAGATTCCATTTATGAAATAAATCACATTTTCTAAAAATTCATGTTTTTTACGAAATCATGTAAACCTTCTAGAAGCTGTGATTTAAAAAAACGGGAGAAGTAGGCTTTTCTTATTTCCGGACGCATGTGCAAACTATAGAATTTCGTTATAAGGTAGAATGTGCATACTTTGTAGATTCCATTTATGAAATAAAACACATTTTCTAAAAGCTCGTCTTTTTTACGAAATCATGTAAACCTTCTAGAAGCCGTGATTTAAAAAAACGGTGGAAGTAAGCTTTTCTTATTTCCGGACGACTGCGCAAACTATAGAAAGTCGTTATGACGTAGAATGTGCATACTTTGTTGATTCCATTTATGAAATAAAACACATTTTCTAAAAACTCTTGTTTTTTAACAAATTATGTACACCTTCTAGAAGCTGTGATTTTAAAAAAAGGGGGATGTAAGCTTTTCTTATTTCCAAACGCATGCGCAAACTATAGAAGGTCGTTATGATGTAGAATGTGCATACTTTATTGATTCCATTTATGAAATAAAACACATTTTCTAAAAACTCGTGTTTTTTACGAAATCATGTAAACCTTCTAGAAGCTGTGATTTTAAAAACCGGGGGAAGTAAGCTTTTCTTATTTCCAAATGCATGCGCAAACAATAGAAAGTCGTTATGACGTAGAATGTGCATACTTTGTTGATTCCATTTATTTAATAAAACACATTTTCTAAAAACTCGTGTTTTTTAAGAAATCATGCAAAGCTTCTAGAATCTGTGATTTTAAAAAACAGGCGGAGGTAAGCTTTTCTTATTTCCGGACACATGCGCAAACTATAGAAAGTCATTATGACGTATAATGTACATACTTTGTTGATTCCATTTATGAAATAAAACACATTTTCTAAAAACTCGTGTTTTTTAAGAAGTCATGTAAACCTTTTAGAAGCTGTGATTTTAAAAAATATTGCAAGTAAGCTTTTCTTATTTCCGGACACATGTACAAACTATAGAAAGTCGTTATGGCATAGAATGTGCATACTTTGTTCATTCTATTTATGAAATAAAACACATTTTCTAAAAACTCGTGTTTTTTAAGAAATCATGTAAACTTCTAGAAGCTGTGATTTTAAAAAACGGGGGATGTAAGCTTTTCTTATTTCGAATCGCATGCGCAAAATATAGAAAGTCGTTATGATGTAAAATGTGCATACTTTGTTGATTCCATTTATGAAATAAAACACATTTTCTAAAAACTCGTGTTTTTTAAGAAATCATGTAAACCTTCTAGAAGCTGTGATCTTAAAAACCGGGGGAAGTAAGCTTTTCTTATTTCCAAACGGATGCGCAAACTATAGAAAGTCGTTATGACATAGAATGTGCATACTTTGTAGATTCCATTTATGAAATAAAACACATTTTCTAAAAACTCGTGTTTATTACGAAATCATGTAAACCTTCTAGAAGTTGTGATTTTGAAAAATGGTCGAAGTAAACTTTTCTTATTTCTGGACGCATGCGCAAACTATAGAAAGTCGTTATGACGTAGAATGTGCATACTTTGTAGATTCCATTTATGAAATAAAACACATTTTCTAAAAACTCATGTTTTTTACGAAATCATGTAAACCTTCTAGAAGCTGTGATTTTAAAAAATGGTGGAAGTAAGCTTTTCTTATTTCCGGACGCATGCGCAAACTATAGAAAGTCGTTATGACGTAGAATGTGCTTACTTTGTTGATTCCATTGACGAAATAAAACACATTTTCTAAAAACTCGTGTTTTTTAAGAAATCATGTAAACCTTCTAGAAGCTGTGATTTTAAAAAACGGGGGAAGTAAGCTTTTCTTATTTCCGGACGCATGCGCAAACTATAGAAAGTCGTTATGACGTAGATGTGCATACTTTGTAGATTCCATTTATGAAATAAAACACATTTTCTAAAAACTCGTGTTTTTTTACGAAATCAAGTAAACCTTCTAGAAGCTGTGCTTTTAAAAAACGGTGGAAGGAAGCTTTTCTTATTTCCGGACGCTTGCGCAAACTATAGAAAGTCGTTATGACGTAGAATGTGCATACTTTGTTGATTCCATTTATGAAATAAAACACATTTTCTAAAAACTCGTGTTTTTTAAGAAGTCATGTAAACCTTCTAGAAGCTGTGATTTTAAAAAACGGGGGAAGTAAGCTTTTCTTATTTCCAAACGCATGCGCAAACTATAGAAAGTCGTTATGACGTAGAATGTGCATACTTTGTTGATTCCATTTATGAAATAAAACACATTTTCTAAAAACTCGTGTTTTTTAAGAAATCATGTAAACCTTCTAGAAGCTGTGTTTTTAAAAAACGGGGGAAGTAAGCATTTCTTATTTCCAAACGCATACGAAAACTATAGAAAGTCGTTATGACGTAGAATGTGCATACTTTGTTGATTCCATTTACGAAATAAAACACATTTTCTAAAAACTCGTGTTTTTTAAGAAATCATGTAAACCTTATAGAAGCTGTGATTTAGAAAAACAGGGGAAGTAAGCTTTTCTTGTTTCCGGACGCATGCGCAAAATATAGAAAGTCGTTATGACGTAGAATGTGCATACTTTGTAGATTCCATTTATGAAATAAAACACATTTTATAAAAAACTTGTGTTTTTTACGAAATCATGTAAACCTTCTTGAAGCTGTGATTTTAAAAAACGGTGGAAGTAAGCTTTTCTTATTTCCGGAGGCATGAGCAAACTATAGAAAGTCGTTATGACGTAGAATGTACATACTTTGTAGATTCCATTTATGAAATAAAACACATTTTCTAAAAACTCGTGTTTTTTACGAAATCATGTAAACCTTCTAGAAGCTGTGATTTTAAAAAACGGTGGAAGTAAGCTTTTCTTATTTCCGTACGCATGCGCAAACTATAGAAAGTCGTTATGACATAGAATGTGCATACTCTGTAGATTCCATTTATGAAATAAAACACATTTTCTAAAAACTCGTGTTTTTTAAGGAATCATGTAAACCTTCTAGAAGCTGTGATTTTAAAAAACGGTGGAAGTAAGCTTTTCTTAATTCCGAACGCATGCGCAAACTATAGAAAGTCGTTATGACGTAGAATGTCTATACTTTGTTAATTCCATTTATGAAATAAAACACATTTTCTAAAAACTCGTGTTTTTTACAAAATCATGTAAACCTTCTAGAAGCTGTGATTTAAAAAAACGGGGGAAGTAAGCTTTTCTTATTTCCAGACGCCTGTGGAAACTATAGAAAGTCGTTATGACGTAGAATGTGCATACTTTGTAGATTCCATTTATGAAATAAAACACATTTTCTAAAAACTCGTGTTTTTGAAGAAATCATGTAAACCTTCTAGAAGTTGTGATTTTAAAAAATGGTGGAAGTAAGCTTTTCTTATTTCCGGACGAATGCGCAAACTATAGAAAGTCGTTATGACGTAGAATGTGCATACTTTGTTGATTCCATCTATGAAATAAAACACATTTTCTAAAAAATCGTGTTTTTTAAGAAATTATGTAAACCTTCTAGAAGCTGTGATTTTAAAAAACGGGGGAAGTAAGATTTTCTTATTTCCGGACCAATGCGCAAACTATAGAAAGTCGTTATGACGTAGACTGTGCATACTTTGTTGATTCCATGTATGAAATAAAACACATTTTCTAAAAACTCGTGTTTTTTAAGAAATCATGTAAACCTTCTAGAAGCTGTGATTTTAAAAAACGGTGGAAGTAAGCTTTTCTTATCTCCGGACGCATGCGCAAACTATAGAAATTCGTTATGACGTAGAATGTGCATACTTTGTAAATTCCATTTATTAAATAAAAAACATTTTCTAAAAACTCGTGTTTTTTAAGGAATCATGTAAACCTTCTAGAAGCTGTCATTTTTAAAAACGGGGGAAGTAAGCTTTTCTTATTTCCAAACGCATGCGCAAACTATAGAAAGTCGTGATGACATAGTATGTGCATACTTTGTTGATTCCATTTATGAAATAAAACACATTTTCTAAAAACACGTGTTTTTTACGAAATCATGTAAACCTTCTAGAAGCTGTGATTTAAAAAAACGGGAGAAGTAGGCTTTTCTTATTTCCGGACGCATGTGCAAACTATAGAATGTCGTTATGGCGTAGAATGTGCATACTTTGTAGATTCCATTTATGAAATAAAACACATTTTCTAAAAATTCGTGTTTTTTACGAAATCATGTAAACCTTCTAGAAGCTGTGATTTAAAAAAACGGGAGAAGTAGGCTTTTCTTATTTCCGGACGCCTGTGCAAACTATAGAATGTCGTTATGACGTAGAATGTGCATACTTTGTAGATTCCATATATGAAATAAAACACATTTTCTAAAAACTCGTCTTTTTTACGAAATCATGTAAACCTTCTAGAAGCTGTGATTTAAAAAAACGGTGGAAGTAAGCTTTTCTTATTTCCGGACGCCTGCGCAAACTATAGAAAGTCGTTATGACGTAGAATGTGCATACTTTGTTGATTCCATTTATGAAATAAAACACATTTTCTAAAAACTCTTGTTTTTTAACAAATTATGTACACCTTCTAGAAGCTGTGATTTTAAAAAAAGGGGGATGTAAGCTTTTCTTATTTCCAAATGCATGCGCAAACTATAGAAGGTCGTTATGATGTAGAATGTGCATACTTTATTGATTCCATTTATGAAATAAAACACATTTTCTAAAAACTCGTGTTTTTTACGAAATCATGTAAACCTTCTAGAAGCTGTGATTTTAAAAAACGGGGGAAGTAAGCTTTTCTTATTTCCGGACGCATGCGCAAACTATAGAAAGTCGTTATGACGTAGAATGTGCATACTTTGTAGATTCCATTTATGAAATAAAACACATTTTCTAAAAACTGGTGTTTTTTACGAAATCAAGTAAACCTTCTAGAAGCTGTGCTTTTAAAAAACGGTGGAAGGAAGCTTTTCTTATTTCCGGACGCTTGCGCAAACTATAGAAAGTCGTTATGACGTAGAATGTGCATACTTTGTTGATTCCATTTATGAAATAAAACACATTTTCTAAAAACTCGTGTTTTTTAAGAAGTCATGTAAACCTTCTAGAAGCTGTGATTTTAAAAAACGGGGGAAGTAAGCTTTTCTTATTTCCAAACGCATGCGCAAACTATAGAAAGTCGTTATGACGTAGAATGTGCATACTTTGTTGATTCCATTTATGAAATAAAACACATTTTCTAAAAACTCGTGTTTTTTAAGAAATCATGTAAACCTTCTAGAAGCTGTGTTTTTAAAAAACGGGGGAAGTAAGCATTTCTTATTTCCAAACGCATGCGAAAACTATAGAAAGTCGTTATGACGTAGAATGTGCATACTTTGTTGATTCCATTTACGAAATAAAACACATTTTCTAAAAACTCGTGTTTTTTAAGAAATCATGTAAACCTTATAGAAGCTGTGATTTAGAAAAACAGGGGAAGTAAGCTTTTCTTGTTTCCGGACGCATGCGCAAAATATAGAAAGTTGTTATGACGTAGAATGTGCATACTTTGTAGATTCCATTTATGAAATAAAACACATTTTATAAAAAACTCGTGTTTTTTACGAAATCATGTAAACCTTCTTGAAGCTGTGATTTTAAAAAACGGTGGAAGTAAGCTTTTCTTATTTCCGGATGCATGCGCAAACTATAGAAAGTCGTTATGACGTAGAATGTGCATACTTTGTAGATTCCATTTATGAAATAAAACACATTTTCTAAAAACTCGTGTTTTTTACGAAATCATGTAAACCTTCTAGAAGCTGTGATTTTAAAAAACGGTGGAAGTAAGCTTTTCTTATTTCCGGACGCATGCGCAAACTATAGAAAGTCGTTATGACATAGAATGTGCATACTCTGTAGATTCCATTTATGAAATAAAACACATTTTCTAAAAACTCGTGTTTTTTAAGGAATCATGTAAACCTTCTAGAAGCTGTGATTTTAAAAAACGGTGGAAGTAAGCTTTTCTTAATTCTGAACGCATGCGCAAACTATAGAAAGTCGTTATGACCTAGAATGTCCATACTTTGTTGATTCCATTTATGAAATAAAACACATTTTCTAAAAACTCGTGCTTTTTACAAAATCATGTAAACCTTCTAGAAGCTGTGATTTAAAAAAACGGGGGAAGTAAGCTTTTCTTATTTCCAGACGCCTGTGCAAACTATAGAAAGTCGTTATGACGTAGAATGTGCATACTTTGTAGATTCCATTTATGAAATAAAACACATTTTCTAAAAACTCATGTTTTTGAAGAAATCATGTAAACCTTCTAGAAGTTGTGATTTTAAAAAATGGTGGAAGTAAGCTTTTCTTATTTCCGGACGAATGCGCAAACTATAGAAAGTCGTTATGACGTAGAATGTGCATACTTTGTTGATTCCATCTATGAAATAAAACACATTTTCTAAAAAATCGTGTTTTTTAAGAAATTATGTAAACCTTCTAGAAGCTGTGATTTTAAAAAACGGGGGAAGTAAGATTTTCTTATTTCCGGACCAATGCGCAAACTATAGAAAGTCGTTATGACGTAGACTGTGCATACTTTGTTGATTCCATGTATGAAATAAAACACATTTTCTAAAAACTCGTCTTTTTTAAGAAATCATGTAAACCTTCTAGAAGCTGTGATTTAAAAAACGGTGGAAGTAAGCTTTTCTTATCTCCGGACGCATGCGCAAACTATAGAAAGTCGTTATGACGTAGAATTTGCATACTTTGTAAATTCCATTTATGAAATAAAAAACATTTTCTAAAAACTCGTGTTTTTTAAGGAATCATGTAAACCTTCTAGAAGCTGTCATTTTAAAAAACGGGGGAAGTAAGCTTTTCTTATTTCCAAACGCATGCGCAAACTATAGAAAGTCGTGATGACATAGTATGTGCATACTTTGTTGATTCCATTTATGAAATAAAACACATTTTCTAAAAACACGTGTTTTTTACGAAATCATGTAAACCTTCTAGAAGCTGTGATTTAAAAAAACGGGAGAAGTAGGCTTTTCTTATTTCCAGACGCATGTGCAAACTATAGAATGTCGTTATGGCGTAGAATGTGCATACTTTGTAGATTCCATTTATGAAATAAAACACATTTTCTAAAAATTCGTGTTTTTTACGAAATCATGTAAACCTTCTAGAAGCTGTGATTTAAAAAAACAGGAGAAGTAGGCTTTTCTTATTTCCGGACGCATGTGCAAACTATAGAATGTCGTTATGACATAGAATGTGCATGCTTTGTAGATTCCATATATGAAATAAAACACATTTTCTAAAAACTCGTCTTTTTTACGAAATCATGTAAACCTTCTAGAAGCTGTGATTTAAAAAAACGGTGGAAGTAAGCTTTTCTTATTTCCGGACGCCTGCGCAAACTATAGAAAGTCGTTATGACGTAGAATGTGCATACTTTGTTGATTCCATTTATGAAATAAAACACATTTTCTAAAAACTCTTGTTTTTTAACAAATTATGTACACCTTCTAGAAGCTGTGATTTTAAAAAAAGGGGGATGTAAGCTTTTCTTATTTCCAAACGCATGCGCAAACTATAGAAGGTCGTTATGATGTAGAATGTGAATACTTTATTGATTCCATTTATGAAATAAAACACATTTTCTAAAAACTCGTGTTTTTTACGAAATCATGTAAACCTTCTAGAAGCTGTGATTTTACAAAACGGGGGAAGTAAGCTTTTCTTATTTCCAAACGCATGCGCAAACAATAGAAAGTCGTTATGACGTAGAATGTGCATACTTTGTTGATTCCATTTATTTAATAAAACACATTTTCTAAAAACTCGTGTTTTTTAAGAAATCATGCGAAGCTTCTAGAATCTGTGATTTTAAAAAATAGGCGGACGTAAGCTTTTCTTATTTCCGGACGCATGCGCAAACTATAGAAAGTCGTTATGACGTATAATGTGCATACTTTGTTGATTCCATTTATGAAATAAAACACATTTTCTAAAAACTCTTGTTTTTTAAGAAGTCATGTAAACCTTCTAGAAGCTGTGATTTTAAAAAATGGTGCAAGTAAGCTTTTCTTATTTCCGGACACATGCGCAAACTATAGAAAGTCGTTATGACATAGAATGTGCATACTTTGTTCATTCTATTTATGAAATAAAACACATTTTCTAAAAACTCGTGTTTTTTAAGAAATCAAGTAAACTTCTAGAAGCTGTGATTTTAAAAAACGGTGGATGTAAGCTTTTCTTCTTTCGAATCGCATGCGCAAAATATAGAAAGTCGTTATGATGTAGAATGTGCATACTTTGTTGATTCCATTTATGAAATAAAACACATTTTCTAAAAACTCGTGTTTTTTAAGAAATCATGTAAACCTTCTAGAAGCTGTGATTTTAAAAAACGGGGGAAGTAAGCTTTTCTTATTTCCAAACGGATGCGCAAACTATAGAAAGTCGTTATGACATAGAATGTGCATACTTTGTAGATTCCATTTATGAAATAAAACACATTTTCTAAAAACTCGTGTTTATTACGAAATCATGTAAACCTTCTAGAAGCTGTGATTTTGAAAAATGGTCGAAGTAAACTTTTCTTATTTCTGGACGCATGCGCAAACTATAGAAAGTCGTTATGACGTAGAATGTGCATACTTTGTAGATTCCATTTATGAAATAAAACACATTTTCTAAAAACTCGTGTTTTTTACGAAATCATGTAAACCTTCTAGAAGCTGTGATTTTAAAAAATGGTGGAAGTAAGCTTTTCTTATTTCCGGACGCATGCGCAAACTATAGAAAGTCGTTATGACGTAGAATGTGCTTACTTTGTTGATTCCATTGACGAAATAAAACACATTTTCTAAAAACTCGTGTTTTTTAAGAAATCATGTAAACCTTCTAGAAGCTGTGATTTTAAAAAACGGGGGAAGTAAGCTTTTCTTATTTCCGGACGCATGCGCAAACTATAGAAAGTCGTTATGACGTAGAATGTTCATACTTTGTAAATTCCATTGATGAAATAAAACACATTTTCTAAAAACTCGTGTTTTTTACAAAATCAAGTAAACCTTCTAGAAGCTGTGCTTTTAAAAAACGGTGGAAGGAAGCTTTTCTTATTTCTGGACGCTTGCGCAAACTATAGAAAGTCGTTATGACGTAGAATGTGCATACTTTGTTGATTCCATTTATGAAATAAAACACATTTTCTAAAAACTCGTGTTTTTTAAGAAATCATGTAAACCTTCTAGAAGCTGTGTTTTTAAAAAACGGGGGAAGTAAGCATTTCTTATTTCCAAACGCATGCGAAAACTATAGAAAGTCGTTATGACGTAGAATGTGCATACTTTGTTGATTCCATTTACGAAATAAAACACATTTTCTAAAAACTCGTGTTTTTTAAGAAATCATGTAAACCTTATAGAAGCTGTGATTTAGAAAAACAGGGGAAGTAAGCTTTTCTTGTTTCCAGACGCATGCGGAAAATATAGAAAGTCGTTATGACGTAGAATGTGCATACTTTGTAGATTCCATTTATGAAATAAAACACATTTTATAAAAAACTCGTGTTTTTTACGAAATCATGTAAACCTTCTTGAAGCTGTGATTTTAAAAAACGGTGGAAGTAAGCTTTTCTTATTTCCGGACGCATGCGCAAACTATAGAAAATCGTTATGACGTAGAATGTGCATACTTTGTATATTCCATTTATGAAATAAAACACATTTTCTAAAAACTCGTGTTTTTTACGAAATCATGTAAACCTTCTAGAAGCTGTGATTTTAAAAAACGGTGGAAGTAAGCTTTTCTTATTTCCGGACGCATGCACAAACTATAGAAAGTCGTTATGACATAGAATGTGCATACTCTATAGATTCCATTTATGAAATAAAACACATTTTCTAAAAACTCGTGTTTTTTAAGGAATCATGTAAACCTTCTAGAAGCTGTGATTTTAAAAAACGGTGGAAGTAAGCTTTTCTTAATTCCGAACGCATGCGCAAACTATAGAAAGTCGTTATGACGTAGAATGTCCATACTTTGTTGATTCCATTTATGAAATAAAACACATTTTCTAAAAACTCGTGTTTTTTACAAAATCATGTAAACCTTCTAGAAGCTGTGATTTAAAAAAACGGGGGAAGTAAGCTTTTCTGATTTCCAGACGCCTGTGCAAACTATAGAAAGTCGTTATGACGTAGAATGTGCGTACTTTGTAGATTCCATTTATGAAATAAAACACATTTTCTAAAAACTCGTGTTTTTGAAGAAATCATGTAAACCTTCTAGAAGTTGTGATTTTAAAAAATGGTGGAAGTGAGCTTTTCTTATTTCCGGACGAATGCACAAACTATAGAAAGTCGTTATGACGTAGAATGTGCATACTTTGTTGATTCCATCTATGAAATAAAACACATTTTCTAATAAATCGTGTTTTTTAAGAAATTATGTAAACCTTCTAGAAGCTGTGATTTTAAAAAACGGGGGAAGTAAGATTTTCTTATTTCCGGACCAATGCGCAAACTATAGAAAGTCGTTATGACGAAGACTGTGCATACTTTGTTGATTCCATGTATGAAATAAAACACATTTTCTAAAAACTCGTGTTTTTTAAGAAATCATGTAAACCTTCTAGAAGCTGTGATTTTAAAAAACGGTGGAAGTAAGCTTTTCTTATCTCCGGACGCATGCGCAAACTATAGAAAGTCGTTATGACGTAGAATGTGCATACTTTGTAAATTCCATTTATGAAATAAAAAACATTTTCTAAAAACTCGTGTTTTTTAAGGAATCATGTAAACCATCTAGAAGCTGTCATTTTAAAAAACGGGGGAAGTAAGCTTTTCTTATTTCCAAACGCATGCGCAAACTATAGAAAGTCGTTATGACATAGAATGTGCATACTTTGTTGATTCCATTTATGAAATAAAACACATTTTCTAAAAACACCATTTTTTTACGAAATCATGTAAACCTTCTAGAAGCTGTGATTTAAAAAAACGGGAGAAGTAGGCTTTTCTTATTTCCGGACGCATGTGCAAACTATAGAATGTCGTTATGGCGTAGAATGTGCATACTTTGTAGATTCCATTTATGAAATAAAACACATTTTCTAAAAATTCGTGTTTTTTACGAAATCATGTAAACCTTCTAGAAGCTGTGATTTAAAAAAACGGGAGAAGTAGGCTTTTCTTATTTCCGGACGCATGTGCAAACTATAGAATGTCGTTATGACGTAGAATGTGCATACTTTGTAGATTCCATATATGAAATAAAACACATTTTCTAAAAACTCGTCTTTTTTACAAAATCATGTAAACCTTCTAGAAGCTGTGATTTAAAAAAACGGTGGAAGTAAGCTTTTCTTATTTCCGGACGCCTGCGCAAACTATAGAAAGTCGTTATGACGTAGAATGTGCATACTTTGTTGATTCCATTTATGAAATAAAACACATTTTCTAAAAACTCTTGTTTTTTAACAAATTATGTACACCTTCTAGAAGCTGTGATTTTAAAAAAAGGGGGATGTAAGCTTTTCTTATTTCCAAACGCATGCGCAAACTATAGAAGGTCGTTATGATGTAGAATGTGCATACTTTATTGATTCCATTTATGAAATAAAACACATTTTCTAAAAACTCGTGTTTTTTACGAAATCATGTAAACCTTCTAGAAGCTGTGATTTTAAAAAACGGGGGAAGTAAGCTTTTCTTATTTCCAAACGCATGCGGAAACAATAGAAAGTCGTTATGACGTAGAATGTGCATACTTTGTAGATTCCATTTATTTAATAAAACACATTTTCTAAAAACTCGTGTTTTTTAAGAAATCATGCAAAGCTTCTAGAATCTGTAATTTTAAAAAACAGGCGGAGGTAAGCTTTTCTTATTTCCGGACGCATGCGCAAACTATATAAAGTCGTTATGACGTATAATGTGCATACTTTGTTGATTCCATTTATGAAATAAAACACATTTTCTAAAAACTCGTGTTTTTTAAGAAGTCATGTAAAACTTCTAGAAGCTGTGATTTTAAAAAATGGTGCAAGTAAGCTTTTCTTATTTCCGGACACATGCGCAAACTATAGAAAGTCGTTATGACATAGAATGTGCATACTTTGTTCATTCTATTTATGAAATAAAACACATTTTCTAAAAACTCATGTTTTTTAAGAAATCATGTAAACTTCTAGAAGCTGTGATTTTAAAAAACGGGGGGTGTAAGCTTTTCTTATTTCGAATCGCATGCGCAAACAATAGAAAGTCGTTATGATGTAGAATGTGCATACTTTGTTGATTCCATTTATGAAATAAAACACATTTTCTAAAAACTCGTGTTTTTTAAGAAATCATGTAAACCTTCTAGAAGCTGTGATTTTAAAAAACGGGGGAAGTAAGCTTTTCTTATTTCCAAACGGATGCGCAAACTATAGAAAGTCATTATGACATAGAATGTGCATACTTTGTAGATTCCATTTATGAAATAAAACACATTTTCTAAAAACTCGTGTTTATTACGAAATCATGTAAACCTTCTAGAAGCTGTGATTTTGAAAAATGGTCGAAGTAAACTTTTCTTATTTCTGGACGCATGCGCAAACTATAGAAAGTCGTTATGACGTAGAATGTGCATACTTTGTAGATTCCATTTATGAAATAAAACACATTTTCTAAAAACTCGTGTTTTTTACGAAATCATGTAAACCTTCTAGAAGCTGTGATTTTAAAAAATGGTGGAAGTAAGCTTTTCTTATTTCCGGACGCATGCGCAAACTATAGAAAGTCGTTATGACGTAGAATGTGCATACTTTGTTGATTCCATTGACGAAATAAAACACATTTTCTAAAAACTCGTGTTTTTTAAGAAATCATGTAAACTTCTAGAAGCTGTGATTTTAAAAAACGGGGGATGTAAGCTTTTCTTATTTCGAATCGCATGCGCAGACTATAGAAATTCGTTATGATGTAGAATGTGCATACTTTGTTGATTCCATTTATGAAATAAAACACATTTTCTAAAAACTCGTGTTTTTTAAGAAATCATGTAAACCTTCTAGAAGCTGTGATTTTAAAAAACGGGGGAAGTAAGATTTTCTTATTTCCAAACGGATGCGCAAACTATAGAAAGTCGTTATGACATAGAATGTGCATACTTTGTAGATTCCATTTATGAAATAAAACACATTTTCTAAAAACTCGTGTTTATTACGAAATCATGTAAACCTTCTAGAAGCTGTGATTTTGAAAAATGGTCGAAGTAAACTTTTCTTATTTCTGGACGCATGCGCAAACTATAGAAAGTCGTTATGACGTAGAATGTGCATACTTTGTAGATTCCATTTATGAAATAAAACACATTTTCTAAAAACTCATTTTTTTTACGAAATCATGTAAACCTTCTAGAAGCTGTGATTTTAAAAAATGGTGGAAGTAAGCTTTTCTTATTTCCGGACGCATGCGCAAACTATAGAAAGTCGTTATGACGTAGAATGTGCATACTTTGTTGATTCCATTGATGAAATAAAACACATTTTCTAAAAACTCGTGTTTTTTAAGAAATCATGTAAACCTTCTAGAAGCTGTGATTTTAAAAAACGGGGGAAGTAAGCTTTTCTTATTTCCGGACGCATGCGCAAACTATAGAAAGTCGTTATGACGTAGAATGTGCATACTTTGTAGATTCCATTTATGAAATAAAACACATTTTCTAAAAACTCGTGTTTTTTAAGAAGTCATGTAAACCTTTTAGAAGCTGTGATTTTAAAAAACGGGGGAAGTAAGCTTTTCTTATTTCCAAACGCATGCGAAAACTATAGAAAGTCGTTATGACGTAGAATGTGCATACTTTGTTGATTCCATTTACGAAATAAAACACATTTTCTAAAAACTCGTGTTTTTTAAGAAATCATGTAAACCTTATAGAAGCTGTGATTTTAAAAAACGGGGGAAGTAAGCTTTTCTTATTTCCGGACGCATGCGCAAACTATAGAAAGTCGTTATGACGTAGAATGTGCATACTTTGTAGATTCCATTTATGAAATAAAACACATTTTCTAAAAACTCATGTTTTTTACGAAATCATGTAAACCTTATAGAAGCTGTGATTTTAAAAAACGGTGGAAGTAAGCTTTTCTTATTTCCGGACGCATGTGCAAACTATAGAATGTCGTTATGACGTAGAATGTGTATACTTTGTAGATTCCATTTATGAAATAAAACACATTTTCTAAAAACTCGTGTTTTTTACGAAATCATGTAAACCTTCTAAAAGCTGTGATTTTAAAAAACGGTGGAAGTAAGCTTTTCTTATTTCCGGACGCCTGCGCAAACTATAGAAAGTCGATATGACGTCGAATGTGCATACTTTGTTGATTCCATTTATGAAATAAAACACATTTTCTAAAAACTCTTGTTTTTTAAGAAATCATGTAAACCTTCTAGAAGCTGTGATTTAAAAAAACGGTGGAAGTAAGCTTTTGTTATTTCCGGACGCATGCGCAAACTATAGAAAGTCGTTATGACGTAGAATGTGCATACTTTGTTGATTCCATTTATGAAATAAAACACATTTTCTAAAAACTAATGTTTTTTAAGAAATCATGTAAAGCTTCTAGAAGCTGTCATTTTAAAAAATGGGGGAAGTAAGTTTTTCTTGTTTCCAAACGGATGTGCAAACTATAGAAAGTCGTTATGACGTAGAATGTGCATACTTTGTTGATTCCATTTATGAAATAAAACACATTTTCTAAAAACTCATGTTTTTTAAGAAATCATGTAAACCTTCTAGAAGCTGTGATTTTACAAAACGGGGGAAGTAAGCTTTTCTTATTTCCAAACGCATGCGCAAACTATAGAAAGTCGTTTTGACGTAGAATGTGTATACTTTGTTGATCCCATTTATGAAATAAAACACATTTTCTAAAAACTCGTGCTTTTTAAGAAATCATGTAAACCTTCTAGAAGCTGTGATTTTAAAAAAGGGGGGAAGTAAGCTTTTCTTATTTCCGGACTTATGCGCAAACTATAAAAAGTCGTTATGACGTAGAATGTGCATACTTTGTAGATTCCATTTATGAAATAAAACACATTTTCTAAAAACTCGTGTTTTTTACGAAATTATGTAATCCTTCTAGAAGCTGTGATTTTAAAAAACGGTGGAAGTAATCTTTTCTTATTTCCGGACACATGCGCAAACTATAGAAAGTCGTTATGACGTAGAATGTGCCTACTTTGTAGATTCCATTTATGAAATAAAACACATTTTCTAAAAACTCGTGTTTTTTACGAAATCGTGTAAACCTTCTAGAAGCTGTGATTTTAAAAAACGGGGGAAGTAAGCTTTTCTTATTTCCGGACACATGCGCAAACTATAGAAAGTCGTAATGACGTAGAATGTTCATACTTTGTAGATTCCATTTATGAAATAAAACACATTTTCTGAAAACTCGTGTTTTTTACGAAATCATGTAAACCTTCTAGAAGCTGTGATTTTAAAATACGGTGGAAGTAAGCTTTTCTTATTTATGGACGCATGCGCAAACTATAGAAAGTCGTTATGACATAGAATGTGCATACTTTGTTGATTCCATTTATGAAATAAAACACATTTTCTAAAAACTCGTGTTTTTTAAGAAATCATGTAAACCTTCTAGAAGCCGTGATTTTAAAAAACGGGGGAAGTAAGCTTTTCTTATTTCCAGACGCATGCGCAAACTATAGAAAGTCGTTATGACGTAGAATGTGCATACTTTGTTGATTCCATTTATGAAATAAAACACATTTTCTAAAAACTCGTGTTTTTTAAGAAATCATGTAAACCTTCTAGAAGCTGTGATTTAAAAAAACGGGGGAAGTAAGCTTTTCTTATTTCCGGACGCATGCGCAAACTATAGAAAGTCGTTATGACGTAGAATGTGCATACTTTGTAGATTCCATTCATTAAATAAAACACATTTTCTAAAAACTCTTGTTTTTTACGAAATCATGTAAACCTTCAAGAAGCTGTGATTTTAAAAAACGGTTGAAGTAAGCTTTTCTTATTTCCGGTCGAATGCGCAAACTATAGAAAGTCGTTATGACATAGAATGTGCATACTTTGTAGATTCCATTTATGAAATAAAACACATTTTTAAAAACTCATGTTTTTTAAGAAATCATTTAAACCTTCTAGAAGCTGTGATTTTAAAAAACGGGGGTAGTAAGCTTTTCTTATTTCCGGACGCATGTGCAAACTATAGAAAGTCGTTATGACGTAGAATGTGCATACTTGGTAGATTCCATTTATGAAATAAAACACATTTTCTAAAAACACGTGTTTTTTACGAAATCGTGTAAACCTTCTAGAAGATGTGATTTTAAAAAACGGTGGAAGTAAGCTTTTCTTAATTCTGGACGCATGCGCAAACTATAGAAATTTGTTGTGACGTAGAATGTGCATACTTTGTCAATTCCATTCATAAAAAAAAACACATTTTCTAAAAACTCGTGTTTTCTAAGAAATCATGTAAACCTTCTAGAAGCTGTGATTTTAAAAAACGGGGAAGTAAGCTTTTATTATTTCCGGACACATGCGCAAACTATAGAAAGTCATTGTGACGCAGAATGTGCATACTTTGTTGATTCCATTTATGAAATAAAACACATTTTCTAAAAACTCGTGTTTTTTAAGAAATCATGTAAACCTTCTAGAAGCTGTGATTTTAAAAAAGGAGGGAAGTAAGCTTTTCTTATTTCCAGACGCATGCACAAACTATAGAAAGTCGTTATGACGTAGAATGTTCATACTTTGTAGATTCCATTTATGAAATAAAACACATTTTCTAAAAACTCATGTTTTTTACGAAATCATGTAAACCTTCTAGAAGCTGTGATTTTAAAAAATGTGGGAAGTAAGCTTTTCTTATTTCCAGACGCATGCGCAAACTATAGAAAGTCGTTATGACGTAGAATGTGCATACTTTGTAGATTCCATTTATGAAATAAAACACATTTTCTAAAAACTCGTGTTTTTTAAGAAATCATGTAAACCTTCTAGAAGCTGTGATTTTAAAAAATGGTGGAAGTAAGCTTTTCTTATTTCCGGATGCATGCGCAAACTATAGAAAGTCGTTATGATGTATAATTTGAATACTTTGTTGATTCCATATATGAAATAAAACACATTTTAAAAAAACTCGTGTTTTTTAAGAAATGATGTAAATCTTCTAGAAGCTGTGATTTTAAAAAACGGTGGAAGTAAGCTTTTCTTATTTCCGGACGCATGCGCAAACTATAGAAAGTCGTTATGACGTAGAATGTGCATACTTTATTGATTCCATTTTTGAAATAAAACATATTTTTTAAAAACTAGTGTTTTTTAAGAAATCATGTAAACCTTCTAGAAGCTGTGATTTTAAAAAACGGGGGAATTAAGCTTTTCTTATTTCCAAACGCATGCGCAAACTATAGAAAGTCGTTATGACGTAGAATGTGCATACTTTGTTGATTCCATTTATGAAATAAAACACATTTTCTAAAAACTCGTGTTTTTTAAGAAATCATGTAAACCTTCTAGAAGCTGTGATTTTAAAAAACGGTGGAAGTAAGCTTTTCTTATTTCCGGACGCATGCGCAAACTATAGAAAGTCATTATGACGTAGAATGTGCATACTTTGTAGATTCCATTTATGAAATTAAACACATTTTCTAAAAACTCGTGTTTTTTAAGAAATCATGTAAACCTTCTAGAAGCTGTGATTTTAAAAAACGGTGGAAGTAAGCTTTTCTTATTTCCGGAAGCATACGCAAACTATAGAAAGTCGTTATGACGTAGAATGTGCCTACTTTGTAGATTCCATTTATGAAATAAAACACATTTTCTAAAAACTCGTGTTTTTTACGAAATCATGTAAACCTTCTAGAAGCTGTGATTTTAAAAAATGGTGGAAGGAAGCTTTTCTTATTTCCGGACGAATGAGCAAACTATAGAAAGTCGTTATGACGTAGAATGTGCATACTTTGTTGATTCCATTTATGAAATAAAACACATTTTCTAAAAACTCGTGTTTTTTAAGAAATCATGTAAGCCTTCTAGAAGCTGTGATTTTAAGAAACGGGGGAAGTAAGCTTTTCTTATTTCCGGACACATGCGCAAACTATAGAAAGTCGTTATGATGTAGAATGTGCATACTTTGTAGATTCCATTTATGAAATAAAACACATTTTCTGAAAACTCGTGTTTTTTACGAAATCATGTAAACCTTCTAGAAGCTGTGATTTTAAAAAATGGTGGAAGTAAGCTTTTCTTATTTTCGGACGAATGCGCAAACTATAAAAAGTCGTTATGAAATAGAATGTGCATATTTTGTTGATTCCATTTATGAAATAAAACACATTTTCTAAAAACTCGTGTTTTTTAAGAAATCATGTAAACCTTCTAGAAGCTGTGATTTTAAAAAACGGGGGAAGTAAGCGTTTCTTATTTCCAAACGCATGCGCAAACTATAGAAAGTCGTTATGACGTAGAAAGTGCATACTTTTTTGATTCCATTTATGAAATAAGACACATTTTCTAAAAACTTGTGTTTTTTACGAAATCATGTAAACCTTCTAGAAGCTGTGATTTTAAAAAATGGTGGAAGTAAGCTTTTCTTATTTTCGGACGAATGCGCAAACTATAAAAAGTCGTTATGACATAGAATGTGCATATTTTGTTGATTCCATTTATGAAATAAAACACATTTTCTAAAAACTCGTGTTTTTTAAGAAATCATGTAAACCTTCTAGAAGCTGTGATTTTAAAAAACGGGGGAAGTAAGCGTTTCTTATTTCCAAACGCATGCGCAAACTATAGAAAGTCGTTATGACGTAGAAAGTGCATACTTTTTTGATTCCATTTATGAAATAAAACACATTTTCTAAAAACTCGTGTTTTTTAAGAAATCATGTAAACCTTCTAGAAGCTGTGATTTTAAAAAATGGTGGAAGTAAGCTTTTCTTATTTCCGGACGCATGCGCAAACTATAGAAAGTCGTTATGACATAGAATGTGCATACTTTGTAGATTCCATTTATGAAATAAAACACATTTTCTAAAAACACGTGTTTTTTAATAAATCATGTAAACCTTCTAGAAGCTGTGATTTTAAAAAACGGGGGAAGTAACCTTTTCTATTTCCAGACGAATGCGCAAAATATAGAAATTCGTTATGACGTAGAATGTGCATACTTTGTTGATTCCATTTATGAAATAAAACACATTTTCTAAAAACTCGTGTTTTTTAAGAAATCATGTAAACCTTCTAGAAGCTGTGATTTTAAAAAATGGTGGAAGTAAGCTTTTCTTATTTCCGGACGCATGCGCAAACTATAGAAAGTCGTTATGACGTAGATTGTGCATACTTTGTAGATTCCATTTATGAAATAAAACACATTTTCTAAAAACTCGTGTTTTTTACGAAATCATGTAAACCTTCTAGAAGCTGTGATTTTAAAAAACGGTGGAAGTAAGCTTTTCTTATTTCCGGACGCATCCGCAAACTATAGAAAGTCCTTATGACGTAGAATGTGCATACTTTGTTGATTCCATTTTAGAAATAAAACACATTTTCTAAAAACTCGTGTTTTTTACGAAATCATGTAAACCTTCTAGAAGCTGTGATTTTAAAAAACGGTGGAAGGAAGCTTTTCTTATTTCCAAATGCATGCGCAAACTATAGAAAGTCGTTATGACGTAGAATGTGCATACTTTGTTGATTCCATTTTTGAAATAAAACACATTTTCTAAAAACTCGTGTTTTTTAGGAAATCATATAAACCTTCTAGAAGCTGTGATTTTAAAAAACGGGGGAAGTAAGCTTTTCTTATTTCCAAATGCATACGCAAACAATAGAAAGTCTTTATGACGTAGAATGTGCATACTTTGTTGATTCCATTTATGAAATAAAACACATTTTCTAAAAACTCGTGTTTTTTAAGAAAACATGTAAACCTTCTATAACCTGTGATCTTAAAAAACGGGGGAAGTAAGCTTTTCTTATTTCCGGACGCATGCGCAAACTATAGAAATTTGTTATGACGTAGAATGTGCATACTTTGTAGATTCCATTTATGAAATAAAACACATTTTCTAAAAACTCGTGTTTTTTACGAAATCATGTAAACCTTCTAGAAGCTGTGATTTTAAAAAACGGTGGAAGTAAACTTTTCTTATTTCCGGATCCATGCGCAAACTATAGAAATTCGTTATGACATAGAATGTGCATACTTTGTAGATTCCATTTATGAAATAAAACATATTTTCTAAAAACTCGTGTTTTTTAAGAAATCATGTAAACCTTCTAGAAACTGTGATTTTAAAAAACGGTGGAAGTAAGCTTTTCTTATTTCCGGACGAATGCGCAAACTATAAAAAGTCGTTATGACATAGAATGTGCATACTTTGTTGATTCCATTTATGAAATAAAACACATTTTCTAAAAACTCGTGTTTTTTAAGAAATCATGTAAACCTTCTTGAAGCTGTGATTTTAAAAAACGGGGGAAGTAAGCTTTGCTTATTTCCAAACGCATGCACAAACTATAGAAAGTCGTTATGACGTAGAATGTGCATACTTTTTTGATTCCATTTATGAAATAAAACACATTTTCTAAAAACTCGTGTTTTTTAAGAAATCATGTAAACCTTCTAGAAGCTGTGATTTTAAAAAATGGTGGAAGTAAGCTTTTCTTATTTCCGGACGCATGCGCAAACTATAGAAATTCGTTATGACGTAGAATGTGTATACTTTTTTTATTCCATTTATGAAATAAAACACATTTTCTAAAAACTCATGTTTTTTAAGAAATCATTTAAACCTTCTAGAAGCTGTGATTTTAAAAAACGGGGGAAGTAAGCTTTTCTTATTTCCGAACGCATGCGCAAACTATAGAAAGTCGTTATGACGTAGAATGTACATACTTTGTTGATTACATTTATGAAATAAAATACATTTTCTAAAAACTCGTGTTTTTTAATAAATCATGTAAACCTTCTAGAAGCTGTGATCTTAAAAAACGGGGGAAGTAAGCTTTTCTTATTTCCGGACGCATGCGCAAACTATAGAAAGTCGTTATGACATAGAATGTGCATACTTTGTAGATTCCATTTATGAAATAAAACACATTTTCTAAAAACTCGTGTTTTTTAATAAATCATGTAAACCTTCTAGAAGCTGTGATTTTAAAAAACGGGGGAAGTAAGCTTTTCTTATTTCCAGACAAATGCGCAAACTATAGAAATTCGTTATGACGTAGAATGTGCATACTTTGTTGATTCCATTTATGAAATAAAACACATTTTCTAAAAACTCGTGTTTTTTAAGAAATCATGTAAACCTTCTAGAAGCTGAGATTTTAAAAAACGGTAGAAGTAAGCTTTTCTTATTTCCGGACGCATGCGCAAACTATAGAAAGTCGTTATGACGTAGAATGTGCATACTTTGTAGATTCCATTTATGAAATAAAACATATTTTCTAAAAACTCGTGTTTTTTACGAAATTATGTAAACCTTCTACAAGCTGTGATTTTAAAAAACGGTGGAAGTAAGCTTTTCTTATTTTCGGACGAATGCGCAAACTATAAAAAGTCGTTATGACATAGAATGTGCATATTTTGTTGATTCCATTTATGAAATAAAACACATTTTCTAAAAACTCGTGTTTTTTAAGAAATCATGTAAACCTTCTAGAAGCTGTGATTTTAAAAAACGGGGGAAGTAAGCTTTGCTTATTTCCAAACGCATGCACAAACTATAGAAAGTCGTTATGACGTAGAATGTGCATACTTTGTTGATTCCATTTATGAAATAAAACACATTTTCTAAAATCTCGTGTTTTTTACGAAATTATTTAAACTTTCTAGAAGCTGTGATTTTAAAAAACGGTGGAAGTAATCTTTTCTTATTTCCGGACGCATGCGCAAACTATAGAAAGTCGTTATGACGTAGAATGTGCATACTTTGTTGATTCCATTTATGAAATAAAACACATTTTCTAAAAACTCGTGTTTTTTAAGAAATCATGTAAACCTTCTAGAAGCTGTGATTTTAAAAAATGGTGGAAGTAAGCTTTTCTTATTTCCGGACGCATGCGCAAACTATAGAATGTCGTTATGACGTAAAATGTGCATACTTTGTAGATTCCATTTATGAAATAAAACACATTTTCTAAAAACTCGTGTTTTTTACGAAATCATGTAAACTTTCTAGAAGCTGTGATTTTAAAAAATGGTGGAAGGAAGCTTTTCTTATTTCCGGACGAATGAGCAAACTATAGAAAGTCGTTATGACGTAGAATGTGCATACTTTGTTGATTCCATTTATGAAATAAAACACATTTTCTAAAAACTCGTGTTTTTTAAGAAATCATGTAAGCCTTCTAGAAGCTGTGATTTTAAGAAACGGGGGAAGTAAGCTTTTCTTATTTCCGGACACATGCGTAAACTATAGAAAGTCGTTATGATGTAGAATGTGCATACTTTGTAGATTCCATTTATGAAATAAAACACATTTTCTGAAAACTCGTGTTTTTTACGAATCATGTAAACCTTCTAGAAGCTGTGATTTTAAAAAACGGGGGAAGTAAGCTTTTCTTATTTCCGGACGCATGCGCAAACTATAGAAAGTCGTTATGACTTATAATGTGCATACTTTGTAGATTCCATTTATGAAATAAAACATATTTTCTAAAAACTCGTGTTTTTTACGAAATCATGTAAACCTTCTAGAAGCTGTGATTTTAAAAAACGGTGGAAGTAAGCTTTTCTTATTTCCGGACGAATGCGCAAACTATAGAAAGTCGTTATGACATAGAATGTGCATACTCTGTTGATTCCATTTATGAAATAAAACACATTTTCTAAAAACTCGTGTTTTTTACGAAATCATGTACACCTTCTAGAAGCTGTAATTTTAAAAAATGGTGGAAATTAGCTTTTCTTATTTCTGGACGCATGCACAAACTATAGAAAGTCGTTATGACGTAGAATGTGCATACTTTGTTGATTCCATTTATGAAATAAAACACATTTTCTAAAAACTCGTGTTTTTTCAGAAATCATGTAAACCTTCTAGAAGCTATGATTTTAAAAAACGGTGGAAGTAAGCTTTTCTTATTTCCGGATGCATGCGCAAACTATAGAAAGTCGTTATGACGTAGAATGTGCATACTTTGTAGATTCGATTGATCAAATAAAACACATTTTCTAAAAACTCGTGTTTTTTACGAATCATGTAAACCTTCTAGAAGCTGTGATTTTAAAAAACGGGGGAAGTAAGCTTTTCTTATTTCCGGACGCATGCGCAAACTATAGAAAGTCGTTATGACTTATAATGTGCATACTTTGTAGATTCCATTTATGAAATAAAACATATTTTCTAAAAACTCGTGTTTCTTACGAAATCATGTAAACCTTCTAGAAGCTGTGATTTTAAAAAACGGTGGAAGTAAGCTTTTCTTATTTCCGGACGAATGCGCAAACTATAGAAAGTCGTTATGACATAGAATGTGCATACTTTGTTGATTCCATTTATGAAATAAAACACATTTTCTAAAAACTCATGTTTTTTAAGAAATCATGTAAACCTTCTAAAAGCTGTGATTTTAAAAAACGGTGGAAGTAAGCTTTTCTTATTTCCGGACGCATGCGCAATCTATAGAAAGTCGTTATGACGCAGAATGTGCATACTTTGTTGATTCCATTTATGAAATAAAACACATTTTCTAAAAACTCATGTTTTTTATGAAATCATGTAAACCTTCTAAAAGCTGTGATTTTAAAAAACTGGGGAAGTAAGCTTTTCTTATTTCCGGACGCATGCGCAAACCTTAGAAAGTCGTTATGACGTAGAATGCGCATACTTTTTAGATTGCATTTATGAAATAAAACACATTTTCTAAAAAATCGTGTTTTTTACGGAATCTTGTACACCTTCTAGAAGCTGTAATTTTAAAAAACGGTGGAAATTAGCTTTTCTTATTTCTGGACGCATGCACAAACTATAGAAAGTCGTTATGACGTAGAATGTGCATACTTTGTTGATTCCATTTATGAAATAAAACACATTTTCTAAAAACTCGTGTTTTTTCAGAAATCATGTAAACCTTCTAGAAGCTATGATTTTAAAAAACGGTGGAAGTAAGCTTTTCTTATTTCCGGACGCATGCGCAAACTATAGAAAGACGTTATGACGTAGAATTTGCATACTTTGTAGATTCCATTTATGAAATAAAACACATTTTCTAAAAACTCGTGTTTTTTATGAAATCATGTAAACCTTCTAGAAGCTGTGATTTTAAAAAATGGAGGGAAGTAAGCTTTTCTTATTTCCGGACGCATGCGCAAACTATATAAATTCGTTATGACAAAGAATGTGCATACTTTGTAGATTCCATTTATAAAATAAAACACATTTTCTAAAAACTCGTGTTTTTTACGAAATCATGTAAACCTTCTAGAAGCTATTATTTTAAAAAACGGTGGAAGTAAGATTTTTTTATTTCCGGACGCATGCGCAAACTATAGAAAGTCATTATGACATCGAATGTGCATACTTTGTAGAATGCATTTATGAAATAAGACACATTTTCTAAAAACTCGTGTTTTTTACGAATTCATGTAAACCTTCAAGAAGCTGTGATTTTAAAAAATGGTGGAAGTGAGCTTTTCTTATTTCCGGACGCATGCGCAAACTATAGAAATTCGTTATGACGTAGAATGTGTATACTTTTTTTATTCCATTTATGAAATAAAACACATTTTCTAAAAACTCGTGTTTTTTAATAAATCATGTAAACCTTCTAGAAGCTGTGATCTTAAAAAACGGGGGAAGTAAGCTTTTCTTATTTCCGGACGCATGCACAAACTATAGAAAGTCGTTATGACATAGAATGTGCATACTTTGTAGATTCCATTTATGAAATAAAACACATTTTCTAAAAACTCGTGTTTTTTAATAAATCATGTAAACCTTCTAGAAGCTGTGATTTTAAAAAACGGGGGAAGTAAGCTTTTCTTATATCCAGACGAATGCGCAAACTATAGAAATTCGTTATGACGTAGAATGTGCATACTTTGTTGATTCCATTTATGAAATAAAACACATTTTCTAAAAACTCGTGTTTTTTAAGAAATCATGTAAACCTTCTAGAAGCTGAGATTTTAAAAAACGGTGGAAGTAAGCTTTTCTTATTTCCAGACGCATGCGCAAACTATAGAAAGTCGTTATGACGTAGAATGTGCATACTTTGTAGATTCCATTTATGAAATAAAACATATTTTCTAAAAACTCGTGTTTTTTACGAAATCATGTAAACCTTCTAGAAGCTGTGATTTTAAAAAATGGTGGAAGTAAGCTTTTCTTATTTTCGGACGAATGCGCAAACTATAAAAAGTCGTTATGACATAGAATGTGCATATTTTGTTGATTCCATTTATGAAATAAAACACATTTTCTAAAAACTCGTGTTTTTTAAGAAATCATGTAAACCTTCTAGAAGCTGTGATTTTAAAAAACGGGGGAAGTAAGCGTTTCTTATTTCCAAACGCATGCGCAAACTATAGAAAGTCGTTATGACGTAGAAAGTGCATACTTTTTTGATTCCATTTATGAAATAAGACACATTTTCTAAAAACTTGTGTTTTTTAAGAAATCATGTAAACCTTCTAGAAGCCGTGATTTTAAAAAACAGGGGAAGTAAGCTTTTCTTATTTCCGGACGCATGCGCAAACTATAGAAAGACGTTATGACGTAGAATGTGCATACTTTGTAGATTCCATTTATGAAATAAAACACATTTTCTAAAAACTCGTGTTTTTTATGAAATCATGTAAACCTTCTAGAAGCTGTGATTTTAAAAAACGGGGGGAAGTAAGCTTTTCTTATTTCCGGACGCATGCGCAAACTATATAAATTCGTTATGACAAAGAATGTGCATACTTTGTAGATTCCATTTATAAAATAAAACACATTTTCTAAAAACTCGTGTTTTTTACGAAATCATGTAAACCTTCTAGAAGCTATTATTTTAAAAAACGGTGGAAGTAAGATTTTTTTATTTCCGGACGCATGCGCAAACTATAGAAAGTCATTATGACATCGAGTGTGCATACTTTGTAGAATGCATTTATGAAATAAGACACATTTTCTAAAAACTCGTGTTTTTTACGAATTCATGTAAACCTTCAAGAAGCTGTGATTTTAAAAAATGGTGGAAGTGAGCTTTTCTTATTTCCGGACGCATGCGCAAACTATAGAAATTCGTTATGACGTAGAATGTGTATACTTTTTTTATTCCATTTATGAAATAAAACACATTTTCTAAAAACTCGTGTTTTTTAAGAAATCATTTAAACCTTCTAGAAGCTGTGATTTTAAAAAACGGGGGAAGTAAGCTTTTCTTATTTCCAAACGCATGCGCAAACTATAGAAAGTCGTTATGACGTAGAATGTACATACTTTGTTGATTCCATTTATGAAATAAAATACATTTTCTAAAAACTCATCTTTTTTAATAAATCATGTAAACCTTCTAGAAGCTGTGATCTTAAAAAACGGGGGAAGTAAGCTTTTCTTATTTCCGGACGCATGCACAAACTATAGAAAGTCGTTATGACATAGAATGTGCATACTTTGTAGATTCCATTTATGAAATAAAACACATTTTCTAAAAACTCGTGTTTTTTAATAAATCATGTAAACCTTCTAGAAGCTGTGATTTTAAAAAACGGGGGAAGTAAGCTTTTCTTATTTCCAGACGAATGCGCAAACTATAGAAATTCGTTATGACGTAGAATGTGCATACTTTGTTGATTCCATTTATGAAATAAAACACATTTTCTAAAAACTCGTGTGTTTTAAGAAATCATGTAAACCTTCTAGAAGCTGAGATTTTAAAAAACGGTGGAAGTAAGCTTTTCTTATTTCCAGACGCATGCGCAAACTATAGAAAGTCGTTATGACGTAGAATGTGCATACTTTGTAGATTCCATTTATGAAATAAAACATATTTTCTAAAAACTCGTGTTTTTTACGAAATCATGTAAACCTTCTAGAAGCTGTGATTTTAAAAAACGGTGGAAGTAAGCTTTTCTTATTTTCGGACGAATGCGCAAACTATAAAAAGTAGTTATGACATAGAATGTGCATATTTTGTTGATTCCATTTATGAAATAAAACACATTTTCTAAAAACTCGTGTTTTTTAAGAAATCATGTAAACCTTCTAGAAGCTGTGATTTTAAAAAACGGGGGAAGTAAGCTTTGCTTATTTCCAAACGCATACACAAACTATAGAAAGTCGTTATGACGTAGAATTTGCATACTTTGTTGATTCCATTTATGAAATAAAACACATTTTCTAAAAACTCGTGTTTTTTACGAAATTATTTAAACCTTCTAGAAGCTGTGATTTTAAAAAACGGTGGAAGTAATCTTTTTTTATTTCCGGACGCATGCGCAAACTATAGAAAGTCGTTATGACGTAGAATGTGCATATTTTGTTGATTCCATTTATGAAATAAAACACATTTTCTAAAAACTCGTGTTTTTTAAGAAATCATGTGAACCTTCTAGAAGCTGTGATTTTAAAAAACGGTGGAAGTAATCTTTTCTTATTTCCGGACGCATGCACAAACTATAGAAAGTCGTTATGACGTAGAATGTGCATACTTTTTTTATTCCATTTATGAAATAAAACACATTTTCTAAAAACTCGTGTTTTTTCAGAAATCATGTAAACCTTCTAGAAGCTATGATTTTAAAAAACGGTGGAAGTAAACTTTTCTTATTTCCGGACGCATGCGCAAACTATAGAAAGTCGTTATGACGTAAAATGTGCATACTTTGTAGATTCGATTGATCAAATAAAACACATTTTCTAAAAACTCGTGTTTTTTACGAATCATGTAAACCTTCTAGAAGCTGTGATTTTAAAAAACGGGGGAAGTAAGCTTTTCTTATTTCCGGACGCATGCGCAAACTATAGAAAGTCGTTATGACTTAGAATGTGCATACTTTGTAGATTCCATTTATGAAATAAAACATATTTTCTAAAAACTCGTGTTTTTTACGACATCATGTAAACCTTCTAGAAGCTGTGATTTTAAAAAACGGTGGAAGTAAGCTTTTCTTATTTCCGGACGAATGCGCAAACTATAGAAAGTCGTTATGACATAGAATGTGCATACTTTGTTGATTCCATTTATGAAATAAAACACATTTTCTAAAAACTCCTGTTTTTTAAGAAATCATGTAAATCTTCTAGAAGCTGTGATTTTAAAAAACGGTGGAAGTAAGCTTTTCTTATTTCCGGACGCATGCGCAAACTATAGAAAGTCGTTATGACGTAGAATTTGCATACTTTGTTGATTCCATTTATGAAATAAAACACATTTTCTAAAAACTCATGTTTTTTATGAAATCATGTAAACCTTCTAAAAGCTGTGATTTTAAAAAACGGGGGAAGTAAGCTTTTCTTATTTCCGGACGCATGCGCAAACCTTAGAAAGTCGTTATGAAGTAGAATGTGCATACTTTGTAGATTGCCTTTATGAAATAAAACACATTTTCTAAAAAATCATGTTTTTTACGAAATCATGTACACCTTCTAGAAGCTGTAATTTTAAAAAACGGTGGAAATTAGCTTTTCTTATTTCTGGACGCATGCACAAACTATAGAAAGTCGTTATGACGTAGAATGTGCATACTTTGTTGATTCCATTTATGAAATAAAACACATTTTCTAAAAACTCGTGTTTTTTCAGAAATCATGTAAACCTTCTAGAAGCTATGATTTTAAAAAACGGTGGAAGTAAGCTTTTCTTATTTCCGGACGCATGCGCAAACCATAGAAAGTCGTTATGACGTAGAATGTGCATACTTTTTTTATTTCATTTATGAAATAAAACACATTTTCTAAAAACTCGTGTTTTTTAAGAAATCATGTAAACCTCCTAGAAGCTTTGATTTTAAAAAACGGGGGAAGTAAGCTTTTCTTATTTTCAAATGCATGCGCAAACTATAGAAAGTTGTTATGACGTAGAATGTACATACTTTGTTGATTCCATTTATGAAATAAAACACATTTTCTAAAAACTCGTGTTTTTTAATAAATCATCTAAACCTTCTAGAAGCTGTGATTTTAAAAAACGGGGGAGGTTAGCTTTTCTTATTTCCGGACGCATGTGCAAACTATAGAAAGTCGTTATGACATAGAATGTGCATAATTTGTAGATTCCATTTATGAAATAAAACACATTTTCTAAAAACTCGTGTTTTTTAATAAATCATGTAAACCTTCCAGAAGCTGTGATTTTAAAAAACGGGGGAAGTAAGCTTTTCTTATTTCCAGACGAATGCGCAAACTATAGAAATTCGTTATGACGTAGAATGTGCATACTTTGTTGATTCCATTTATGAAATAAAACACATTTTCTAAAAACTCGTGTTTTTTAAGAAATCATGTAAACCTTCTAGAAGCTGTGATTTTAAGAAACGGTGGAAGTAAGCTTTTCTTATTTCTGGACGCATGCGAAAACTATAGAAAGTCGTTATGACGTAGAATGTGCATACTTTGTAGATTCCATTTATGAAATAAAACACATTTTCTAAAAACTCGTGTTTTTTACGAAATCATGTAAACCTTCTAGAAGCTGTGATTTTAAAAAACGGTGGAAGTAAACTTTTCTTATTTCCGGACGCATGCGCAAGCTATAGAAAGTCGTTATGACGTAGAATGTGCATACTTTGTAGATTCCATTTATGAAATAAAACATATTTTCTAAAAACTCGTGTTTTTTACGAAATCATGTAAACCTTCTAGAAGCTGTGATTTTAAAAAACGATGGAAGTAAGCTTTTCTTATTTCCGGACGCATGCACAAACTATAGAAAGTTGTTACGACATAGAATGTGCATACTTTGTTGTTTCCATTTATGAAATAAAACACATTTTAGAAGCTGTGATTTTAAAAAACGGGGGAAGTAAGCTTTGCTTATTTCCAAACGCATGCACAAACTATAGAAAGTCGTTATGACGTAGAATGTGCATACTTTGTTGATTCCATTTATGAAATAAAACACATTTTCTAAAAACTCGTGTTTTTTACGAAATTATTTAAACCTTCTAGAAGCTGTGATTTTAAAAAACGGTGGAAGTAATCTTTTCTTATTTCCGGACGCATGCGCAAACTATAGAAAGTCGTTATGACGTAGAATGTGCATACTTTGTTGATTCCATTTATGAAATAAAACACATTTTCTAAAAACTCGTGTTTTTTAAGAAATCATGTAAACCTTCTAGAAGCTGTGATTTTAAAAAATGGTGGAAGTAAGCTTTTCTTATTTCCGGACGCATGCGCAAACTATAGAATGTCGTTATGACGTAAAATGTGCATACTTTGTAGATTCCATTTATGAAATAAAACACATTTTCTAAAAACTCGTGTTTTTTACGAAATCATGTAAACTTTCTAGAAGCTGTGATTTTATAAAATGGTGGAAGGAAGCTTTTCTTATTTCCGGACGAATGAGCAAACTATAGAAAGTCGTTATGACGTAGAATGTGCATACTTTGTTGATTCCATTTATGAAATAAAACACATTTTCTAAAAACTCGTGTTTTTTAAGAAATCATGTAAGCCTTCTAGAAGCTGTGATTTTAAGAAACGGGGGAAGTAAGCTTTTCTTATTTCCGGACACATGCGCAAACTATAGAAAGTCGTTATGATGTAGAATGTGCATACTTTGTAGATTCCATTTATGAAATAAAACACATTTTCTGAAAACTCGTGTTTTTTACGAATCATGTAAACCTTCTAGAAGCTGTGATTTTAAAAAACGGGGGAAGTAAGCTTTTCTTATTTCCGGACGCATGCGCAAACTATAGAAAGTCGTTATGACTTATAATGTGCATACTTTGTAGATTCCATTTATGAAATAAAACATATTTTCTAAAAACTCGTGTTTTTTACGAAATCATGTAAACCTTCTAGAAGCTGTGATTTTAAAAAACGGTGGAAGTAAGCTTTTCTTATTTCCGGACGAATGCGCAAACTATAGAAAGTCGTTATGACATAGAATGTGCATACTCTGTTGATTCCATTTATGAAATAAAACACATTTTCTAAAAACTCGTGTTTTTTACGAAATCATGTACACCTTCTAGAAGCTGTAATTTTAAAAAATGGTGGAAATTAGCTTTTCTTATTTCTGGACGCATGCACAAACTATAGAAAGTCGTTATGACGTAGAATGTGCATACTTTGTTGATTCCATTTATGAAATAAAACACATTTTCTAAAAACTCGTGTTTTTTCAGAAATCATGTAAACCTTCTAGAAGCTATGATTTTAAAAAACGGTGGAAGTAAGCTTTTCTTATTTCCGGATGCATGCGCAAACTATAGAAAGTCGTTATGACGTAGAATGTGCATACTTTGTAGATTCGATTGATCAAATAAAACACATTTTCTAAAAACTCGTGTTTTTTACGAATCATGTAAACCTTCTAGAAGCTGTGATTTTAAAAAACGGGGGAAGTAAGCTTTTCTTATTTCCGGACGCATGCGCAAACTATAGAAAGTCGTTATGACTTATAATGTGCATACTTTGTAGATTCCATTTATGAAATAAAACATATTTTCTAAAAACTCGTGTTTCTTACGAAATCATGTAAACCTTCTAGAAGCTGTGATTTTAAAAAACGGTGGAAGTAAGCTTTTCTTATTTCCGGACGAATGCGCAAACTATAGAAAGTCGTTATGACATAGAATGTGCATACTTTGTTGATTCCATTTATGAAATAAAACACATTTTCTAAAAACTCATGTTTTTTAAGAAATCATGTAAACCTTCTAAAAGCTGTGATTTTAAAAAACGGTGGAAGTAAGCTTTTCTTATTTCCGGACGCATGCGCAATCTATAGAAAGTCGTTATGACGCAGAATGTGCATACTTTGTTGATTCCATTTATGAAATAAAACACATTTTCTAAAAACTCATGTTTTTTATGAAATCATGTAAACCTTCTAAAAGCTGTGATTTTAAAAAACTGGGGAAGTAAGCTTTTCTTATTTCCGGACGCATGCGCAAACCTTAGAAAGTCGTTATGACGTAGAATGCGCATACTTTTTAGATTGCATTTATGAAATAAAACACATTTTCTAAAAAATCGTGTTTTTTACGGAATCTTGTACACCTTCTAGAAGCTGTAATTTTAAAAAACGGTGGAAATTAGCTTTTCTTATTTCTGGACGCATGCACAAACTATAGAAAGTCGTTATGACGTAGAATGTGCATACTTTGTTGATTCCATTTATGAAATAAAACACATTTTCTAAAAACTCGTGTTTTTTCAGAAATCATGTAAACCTTCTAGAAGCTATGATTTTAAAAAACGGTGGAAGTAAGCTTTTCTTATTTCCGGACGCATGCGCAAACTATAGAAAGACGTTATGACGTAGAATTTGCATACTTTGTAGATTCCATTTATGAAATAAAACACATTTTCTAAAAACTCGTGTTTTTTATGAAATCATGTAAACCTTCTAGAAGCTGTGATTTTAAAAAACGGAGGGAAGTAAGCTTTTCTTATTTCCGGACGCATGCGCAAACTATATAAATTCGTTATGACAAAGAATGTGCATACTTTGTAGATTCCATTTATAAAATAAAACACATTTTCTAAAAACTCGTGTTTTTTACGAAATCATGTAAACCTTCTAGAAGCTATTATTTTAAAAAACGGTGGAAGTAAGATTTTTTTATTTCCGGACGCATGCGCAAACTATAGAAAGTCATTATGACATCGAATGTGCATACTTTGTAGAATGCATTTATGAAATAAGACACATTTTCTAAAAACTCGTGTTTTTTACGAATTCATGTAAACCTTCAAGAAGCTGTGATTTTAAAAAATGGTGGAAGTGAGCTTTTCTTATTTCCGGACGCATGCGCAAACTATAGAAATTCGTTATGACGTAGAATGTGTATACTTTTTTTATTCCATTTATGAAATAAAACACATTTTCTAAAAACTCGTGTTTTTTAATAAATCATGTAAACCTTCTAGAAGCTGTGATCTTAAAAAACGGGGGAAGTAAGCTTTTCTTATTTCCGGACGCATGCACAAACTATAGAAAGTCGTTATGACATAGAATGTGCATACTTTGTAGATTCCATTTATGAAATAAAACACATTTTCTAAAAACTCGTGTTTTTTAATAAATCATGTAAACCTTCTAGAAGCTGTGATTTTAAAAAACGGGGGAAGTAAGCTTTTCTTATTTCCAGACGAATGCGCAAACTATAGAAATTCGTTATGACGTAGAATGTGCATACTTTGTTGATTCCATTTATGAAATAAAACACATTTTCTAAAAACTCGTGTTTTTTAAGAAATCATGTAAACCTTCTAGAAGCTGAGATTTTAAAAAACGGTGGAAGTAAGCTTTTCTTATTTCCAGACGCATGCGCAAACTATAGAAAGTCGTTATGACGTAGAATGTGCATACTTTGTAGATTCCATTTATGAAATAAAACATATTTTCTAAAAACTCGTGTTTTTTACGAAATCATGTAAACCTTCTAGAAGCTGTGATTTTAAAAAATGGTGGAAGTAAGCTTTTCTTATTTTCGGACGAATGCGCAAACTATAAAAAGTCGTTATGACATAGAATGTGCATATTTTGTTGATTCCATTTATGAAATAAAACACATTTTCTAAAAACTCGTGTTTTTTAAGAAATCATGTAAACCTTCTAGAAGCTGTGATTTTAAAAAACGGGGGAAGTAAGCGTTTCTTATTTCCAAACGCATGCGCAAACTATAGAAAGTCGTTATGACGTAGAAAGTGCATACTTTTTTGATTCCATTTATGAAATAAGACACATTTTCTAAAAACTTGTGTTTTTTAAGAAATCATGTAAACCTTCTAGAAGCCGTGATTTTAAAAAACAGGGGAAGTAAGCTTTTCTTATTTCCGGACGCATGCGCAAACTATAGAAAGACGTTATGACGTAGAATGTGCATACTTTGTAGATTCCATTTATGAAATAAAACACATTTTCTAAAAACTCGTGTTTTTTATGAAATCATGTAAACCTTCTAGAAGCTGTGATTTTAAAAAACGGGGGGAAGTAAGCTTTTCTTATTTCCGGACGCATGCGCAAACTATATAAATTCGTTATGACAAAGAATGTGCATACTTTGTAGATTCCATTTATAAAATAAAACACATTTTCTAAAAACTCGTGTTTTTTACGAAATCATGTAAACCTTCTAGAAGCTATTATTTTAAAAAACGGTGGAAGTAAGATTTTTTTATTTCCGGACGCATGCGCAAACTATAGAAAGTCATTATGACATCGAGTGTGCATACTTTGTAGAATGCATTTATGAAATAAGACACATTTTCTAAAAACTCGTGTTTTTTACGAATTCATGTAAACCTTCAAGAAGCTGTGATTTTAAAAAATGGTGGAAGTGAGCTTTTCTTATTTCCGGACGCATGCGCAAACTATAGAAATTCGTTATGACGTAGAATGTGTATACTTTTTTTATTCCATTTATGAAATAAAACACATTTTCTAAAAACTCGTGTTTTTTAAGAAATCATTTAAACCTTCTAGAAGCTGTGATTTTAAAAAACGGGGGAAGTAAGCTTTTCTTATTTCCAAACGCATGCGCAAACTATAGAAAGTCGTTATGACGTAGAATGTACATACTTTGTTGATTCCATTTATGAAATAAAATACATTTTCTAAAAACTCATCTTTTTTAATAAATCATGTAAACCTTCTAGAAGCTGTGATCTTAAAAAACGGGGGAAGTAAGCTTTTCTTATTTCCGGACGCATGCACAAACTATAGAAAGTCGTTATGACATAGAATGTGCATACTTTGTAGATTCCATTTATGAAATAAAACACATTTTCTAAAAACTCGTGTTTTTTAATAAATCATGTAAACCTTCTAGAAGCTGTGATTTTAAAAAACGGGGGAAGTAAGCTTTTCTTATTTCCAGACGAATGCGCAAACTATAGAAATTCGTTATGACGTAGAATGTGCATACTTTGTTGATTCCATTTATGAAATAAAACACATTTTCTAAAAACTCGTGTGTTTTAAGAAATCATGTAAACCTTCTAGAAGCTGAGATTTTAAAAAACGGTGGAAGTAAGCTTTTCTTATTTCCAGACGCATGCGCAAACTATAGAAAGTCGTTATGACGTAGAATGTGCATACTTTGTAGATTCCATTTATGAAATAAAACATATTTTCTAAAAACTCGTGTTTTTTACGAAATCATGTAAACCTTCTAGAAGCTGTGATTTTAAAAAACGGTGGAAGTAAGCTTTTCTTATTTTCGGACGAATGCGCAAACTATAAAAAGTAGTTATGACATAGAATGTGCATATTTTGTTGATTCCATTTATGAAATAAAACACATTTTCTAAAAACTCGTGTTTTTTAAGAAATCATGTAAACCTTCTAGAAGCTGTGATTTTAAAAAACGGGGGAAGTAAGCTTTGCTTATTTCCAAACGCATACACAAACTATAGAAAGTCGTTATGACGTAGAATTTGCATACTTTGTTGATTCCATTTATGAAATAAAACACATTTTCTAAAAACTCGTGTTTTTTACGAAATTATTTAAACCTTCTAGAAGCTGTGATTTTAAAAAACGGTGGAAGTAATCTTTTTTTATTTCCGGACGCATGCGCAAACTATAGAAAGTCGTTATGACGTAGAATGTGCATATTTTGTTGATTCCATTTATGAAATAAAACACATTTTCTAAAAACTCGTGTTTTTTAAGAAATCATGTGAACCTTCTAGAAGCTGTGATTTTAAAAAACGGTGGAAGTAATCTTTTCTTATTTCCGGACGCATGCACAAACTATAGAAAGTCGTTATGACGTAGAATGTGCATACTTTTTTTATTCCATTTATGAAATAAAACACATTTTCTAAAAACTCGTGTTTTTTCAGAAATCATGTAAACCTTCTAGAAGCTATGATTTTAAAAAACGGTGGAAGTAAACTTTTCTTATTTCCGGACGCATGCGCAAACTATAGAAAGTCGTTATGACGTAAAATGTGCATACTTTGTAGATTCGATTGATCAAATAAAACACATTTTCTAAAAACTCGTGTTTTTTACGAATCATGTAAACCTTCTAGAAGCTGTGATTTTAAAAAACGGGGGAAGTAAGCTTTTCTTATTTCCGGACGCATGCGCAAACTATAGAAAGTCGTTATGACTTAGAATGTGCATACTTTGTAGATTCCATTTATGAAATAAAACATATTTTCTAAAAACTCGTGGTTTTTACGACATCATGTAAACCTTCTAGAAGCTGTGATTTTAAAAAACGGTGGAAGTAAGCTTTTCTTATTTCCGGACGAATGCGCAAACTATAGAAAGTCGTTATGACATAGAATGTGCATACTTTGTTGATTCCATTTATGAAATAAAACACATTTTCTAAAAACTCCTGTTTTTTAAGAAATCATGTAAATCTTCTAGAAGCTGTGATTTTAAAAAACGGTGGAAGTAAGCTTTTCTTATTTCCGGACGCATGCGCAAACTATAGAAAGTCGTTATGACGTAGAATTTGCATACTTTGTTGATTCCATTTATGAAATAAAACACATTTTCTAAAAACTCATGTTTTTTATGAAATCATGTAAACCTTCTAAAAGCTGTGATTTTAAAAAACGGGGGAAGTAAGCTTT
This sequence comes from Larix kaempferi, assembly GCA_027924585.1. Classification (NCBI taxonomy): domain Eukaryota; kingdom Viridiplantae; phylum Streptophyta; class Pinopsida; order Pinales; family Pinaceae; genus Larix; species Larix kaempferi. Next base: position 8,624,914 of record BSBM01000226.1, on the reverse strand, counting down.
TCTTATTTCCGGACGCATGCGCAAACCTTAGAAAGTCGTTATGAAGTAGAATGTGCATACTTTGTAGATTGCCTTTATGAAATAAAACACATTTTCTAAAAAATCATGTTTTTTACGAAATCATGTACACCTTCTAGAAGCTGTAATTTTAAAAAACGGTGGAAATTAGCTTTTCTTATTTCTGGACGCATGCACAAACTATAGAAAGTCGTTATGACGTAGAATGTGCATACTTTGTTGATTCCATTTATGAAATAAAACACATTTTCTAAAAACTCGTGTTTTTTCAGAACCTTCTAGAAGCTATGATTTTAAAAAACGGTGGAAGTAAGCTTTTCTTATTTCCGGACGCATGCGCAAACCATAGAAAGTCGTTATGACGTAGAATGTGCATACTTTTTTTATTTCATTTATGAAATAAAACACATTTTCTAAAAACTCGTGTTTTTTAAGAAATCATGTAAACCTCCTAGAAGCTTTGATTTTAAAAAACGGGGGAAGTAAGCTTTTCTTATTTTCAAATGCATGCGCAAACTATAGAAAGTTGTTATGACGTAGAATGTACATACTTTGTTGATTCCATTTATGAAATAAAACACATTTTCTAAAAACTCGTGTTTTTTAATAAATCATCTAAACCTTCTAGAAGCTGTGATTTTAAAAAACGGGGGAGGTTAGCTTTTCTTATTTCCGGACGCATGTGCAAACTATAGAAAGTCGTTATGACATAGAATGTGCATACTTTGTAGATTCCATTTATGAAATAAAACACATTTTCTAAAAACTCGTGTTTTTTAATAAATCATGTAAACCTTCCAGAAGCTGTGATTTTAAAAAACGGGGGAAGTAAGCTTTTCTTATTTCCAGACGAATGCGCAAACTATAGAAATTCGTTATGACGTAGAATGTGCATACTTTGTTGATTCCATTTATGAAATAAAACACATTTTCTAAAAACTCGTGTTTTTTAAGAAATCATGTAAACCTTCTAGAAGCTGTGATTTTAAGAAACGGTGGAAGTAAGCTTTTCTTATTTCTGGACGCATGCGAAAACTATAGAAAGTCGTTATGACGTAGAATGTGCATACTTTGTAGATTCCATTTATGAAATAAAACACATTTTCTAAAAACTCGTGTTTTTTACGAAATCATGTAAACCTTCTAGAAGCTGTGATTTTAAAAAACGGTGGAAGTAAACTTTTCTTATTTCCGGACGCATGCGCAAGCTATAGAAAGTCGTTATGACGTAGAATGTGCATACTTTGTAGATTCCATTTATGAAATAAAACATATTTTCTAAAAACTCGTGTTTTTTACGAAATCATGTAAACCTTCTAGAAGCTGTGATTTTAAAAAACGATGGAAGTAAGCTTTTCTTATTTCCGGACGCATGCACAAACTATAGAAAGTTGTTACGACATAGAATGTGCATACTTTGTTGTTTCCATTTATGAAATAAAACACATTTTCTAAAAACTCGTGTTTTTTAAGAAATCATGTAAACCTTCTAGAAGCTGTGATTTTAAAAAACTGGGGAAGTAAGCGTTTCTTATTTCCAAACGCATGCGCAAACTATAGAAAGTCGTTATGACGTAGAAACTGCATACTTTGTTGATTCCATTTATGAAATAAGACACATTTTCTAAAAACTTGTGTTTTTTAAGAAATCATGTAAACCTTCTAGAAGCCGTGATTTTAAAAAACAAGGGAAGTAAGCTTTTCTTATTTCCGGACGCATGCGCAAACTATAGAAAGACGTTTTGACGTAGAATGTGCATACTTTGTAGATTCCACTTATGAAATAAAACACATTTTCTAAAAACTCATGTTTTTTATGAAATCATGTAAACCTTCTAGAAGCTGTGATTTTAAAAATCGGGGGGAAGTAAGCTTTTCTTATTTCCGGACGCATGCGCAAACTATATAAATTCGTTATGACAAAGAATGTGCATACTTTGTAGATTCCATTTATGAAATAAAACATATTTTCTAAAAACTCGTGTTTTTTACGAAATCATGTAAACCTTCTAGAAGCTATTATTTTAAAAAACGGTGGAAGTAAGCTTTTCTTATTTCCAGACGCATGCGCAAACTATAGAAAGTCGTTATCACGTAGAGTGTCCATACTTTGTAGATTCCATTTATGAAATAAAACACATTTTCTAAAAACTCGTGTTTTTTACGAATTCATGTAAACCTTCAAGAAGCTGTGATTTTAAAAAATGGTGGAAGTAAGCTTTTCTTATTTCCGGATGCATGCGCAAACTATAGAAAGTCGTTATGACGTAGAATGTGCATACTTTGTAGATTCCATTTATGAAATAAAACAGATTTTCTAAAAACTCTTGTTTTTTAAGAAATGATGTAAACCTTCTAGAAGCTGTGATTTTAAAAAACGGTGGAAGTAAGCTTTTCTTATTTCTGGACGCATGCGCAAACTATAGAAAGTCGTTATGACGAAGAATGTGCATACTTTGTAGATTCCATTTATGAAATAAAACACATTTTCTAAAAAATCGTGTTTTTTACGAAACCATGTAAACCTTCTAGAAGCTATTATTTTAAAAAACGGTGGAAGTAAGATTTTCTTATTTCCGGATGCATGCGCAAACTATAGAAATTCATTATGACATAGAATGTGCATACTTTGTAGAATCCATTTATGAAATAAAACACATTTTCTAAACACTCGTGTTTTTTAAGAAATCATGTAAACCTTCTAGAAGCTGTGATTTTAAAAAACGGTGGAAGGAAGCTTTTCTTATTTCCGGACGCATGCGCAAACTATAGAAAGTCGTTATGACGTAGAATTTGCATACTTTGTAGATTCCATTTATGAAATAAAACACATTTTCTAAAAACTCGTGTTTTTTAAGAACTCATGTAAACCTTCTAGAAGCTGTGATTTTAAAAAACGGTGGAAGGAAGCTTTTCTTATTTCTGGACGCATGCGCAAACTATAGAAATTCGTTATGACGTAGAATGTGCATACTTTGAAGATTCCATTTATGAAATAAAACACATTTTCTAAAAACTCATGTTTTCTAAGAAATCATGTAAACCTTCTACAAGCTGTGATTTTAAAAAACGGGGGAAGTAAGCTTTTCTTATTTCCGGACGCATGCGCAAACAATAGAAAGTCGTTATGACGTAGAAGGTGCATACTTTGTAGATTCCATTTATGAAATAAAACACATTTTCTAAAAACTCGTGTTTTTTACGAAATCATGTAATCCTTCTAGAAGCTGTGATTTTAAAATACGGTGGAAGTAAGCTTTTCTTATTTCTGGACGAATGCGCAAACTATAGAAAGTCGTTATGATGTAGAATGTGCATACTTTGTTGATTCCATTTATGAAATAAAACACATTTTCTAAAAACTCGTTTTTTTTAAGAAATCATGTAAACCTTCTAGAAGCTGTGATTTTAAAAAACGGGGGAAGTAAGCTTTTCTTATTTCCAAACGCATGCGCAAATTATAGAAAGTCATTATGACGTAGAATGCGCAACCTTTGTTGATTCCATTTATGAAATAAAACACATTTTCTAAAAACTCGTGTTTTTTAAGAAATCATGTAAACCTTCTAGAAGCTGTGATTTTAAAAAATGGTGGAAGTAAGCTTTTCTTATTTCCGGACGAATGCGCAAACTATAGAAAGTCGTTATGACGTAGAATGTGCATACTTTGTTGATTCCATTTATGAAATAAAACACATTTTCTAAAAATTGGTGTTTTTTAAGAAATCATGTAAACCTTCTAGAAGCTGTGATTTTAAAAAAAAGGGGAAGTAAGCTTTTCTTATTTCCGGACGCATGCGCAAACTATAGAAAGTCGTTATGACGTAGAATGTGCATACCTTGTAGATTACATTTATGAAATAAAACACATTTTCTAAAAACTCGTGTTTTTTAAGAAATCATGTAAACCTTCTAGAAGTTGTGATTTTAAAAAACGGGGGAAGTAAGCTTTTCTTATTTCCAGACGCATGCGCAAACTAGAGAAAGTCGTCATGACGTAGAATGTGCCTACTTTGTAGATTCCATTTATGAAATAAAACACATTTTCTAAAAACTCGTGTTTTTTACGAAATCATGTAAACCTTCTAGAAGTTATTATTTTAAAAAACGGTGGAAGTAAGCTTTTCTTATTTCCGGACGCATGCGCCAACTATAGAAAGTCGTTATGACGTAGAATGTGCATACTTTGTAGATTCCTTTTATGAAATAAAACACTTTTTCTAAAAACTCATGTTTTTTACGAAATCATGTAAACCTTCTAGAAGCTGTGATTTTAAAAAACGGTGGAAGTAAGCTTTTCTTATTTCCGGACGCATGCGCAAACTATAGAAAGTCGTTATGACGTAGAATGTGCATACTTTGTTGATTCCATTTATGAAATAAAACACATTTTCTAAAAGCTCGTGTTTTTTAACAAATCATGTAAACCTTCTAGAAGCTGTGATATTAAAAAACGGGGGAAGTAAGCTTTTCTTATTTCCAAACGCATGCGCAAACTATAGAAATTCGTTATGACGTAGAAGGTGCATACTTTGTTGATTCCATTTATGAAATAAAACAAATTTTCTAAAAACTCATGTTTTTTACGAAATCACGTAAACCTTCTAGAAGCTGTGATTTTAAAAAACGGGGGAAGTAAGCTTTTCTTATTTCCGGACGCATGCGCAAACTATAGAAAGTCATTATGACGTAGAATGTGCATACTTTGTTTATTCCATTTATGAAATAAAACATATTTTCTAAAAACTCGTGTTTTTTAAGAAATCATGTAAACCTTCTAGAAGCTGTGATTTTAAAAAATGAGGGAAGTAATCTTTTCTTATTTCCAAACGCATGCGCAAACTATAGAAAGTCGTTATGACGTAGAATGTGCATACTTTGTTGATTCCATTTATGAAATAAAAAACATTTTCTAAAAACTCGTGTTTTTTAAGAAATCAAGTAAACCTTCTAGAAGCTGTGATTTTAAAAAACGGGGGAAGTAATGTTTTCTTATTTCCGGACGCATGCGCAAACTATAGAAAGTCGTTATGACGTAGAATGTGCATACTTTGTAGATTCCATTTATGAAATATAGCACATTTTCTAAAAAACTCGTGTTTTTTACGAAATCATGTAAACCTTCTAGAAGCTGTGATTTTAAAAAACGGTGGAAGTAAGCTTTTCTTATTTCCGGACGCATGCGCAAAATATAAAAGTCGTTATGACGTAGAATGTGCATACTTTGTTGATTCCATTTATGAAATAAAACACATTTTCTAAAAACTCCTTTTTTTTAACAAATCCTGTAAACCTTCTAGAAGCTGTGATTTTAAAAAACGGTGGAAGTAAGCTTTTCTTATTTCCGGACGCATGCGCAAACTATAGAAAGTTGTTATGACGTAGAATGTGCATACTTTGTAGATTCCATTTATGTAATAAAACACATTTTTTTAAAACTCGTGTTTTTTACGAAATCATTTCAACCTTCTAGAAGTTGTTATTTTAAAAAACAGTGGAAGTAAGGTTTTCTTATTTCCGGACGCATGCACAAACTATAGAAAGTCGTTATGTCGTATCATGTGCATACTTTGTATATTCCATTAATGAAATAAAAAACATTTTCTAAAACCTCGTGTTTTTTACGAAATCATGTAAACCTTCTAGAAGCTGTGATTTGAAAAAACGGGGGAAGTAAGCTTTTTTTATTTCCGGACGCATGCGCAAACTATAGAAAGTCGTTACGATGTAGAATGTGCATACTTTGTAGATTCCATTTATGAAATAAAACACATTTTTTAAAAACTCGTGTTTTTTACGAAATCATGTAAACCCTTTAGAAGCTGTGGTTTTAAAAAACGGTGGAAGTAAGCTTTTCTTATTTCCGGACGCATGCGCAAAATATAAAAGTCGTTATGACGTAGAATGTGCATACTTTGTTGATTCCATTTATGAAATAAAACACATTTTCTAAAAACTCCTGTTTTTCAACAAATCCTGTAAACCTTCTAGAAGCTGTGATTTTAAAAAACCGTGGAAGTAAGCTTTTCTTATTTCCGGACGAATGCGCAAACTATAGAAAGTCGTTATGACGTAGAATGTGCTTACTTTGTCGATTCCATTGATGAAATAAAACACATTTTCTAAAAACTCGTGTTTTTTAAGAAAGCATGTAAACCTTCTAGAAGCTGTGATTTTAAAAAACGGGGGAAGTAAGTTCTTCTTATTTCCGGACGCATGCGCAAACTATAGAAATTCGTTATGACGTAGAATGTGCATACTTTGTTGTTTCCATTTATGAAATAAAACACATTTTCTAAAAACTCGTGTTTTTTAAGAAATTATGTAAACCTTCTAGAAGCTGTGATTTTACAAAACGGGGGAAGTAAGCATTTCTTATTTCCAAACGGATGCGCAAACTATAGAAAGTCGTTATGACGTAGAATGTGCATACTTTGTTGATTCCATTTATGAAATAAAACACATTTTCAAAAAACTCCAGTTTTTTAAGAAATCATGTAAACCTTCTAGAAGCTGTGATTTTAAAAAAGGGGGGAAGTAAGCTTTTCTTTTTCCAGACGCATGCGCAAACTATAGAAAGTCGTTATGACGTACAATGTGCATACTTTGTAGATTCCATATATGAAATAAAACACATTTACTAAAAACTCTTGTTTTTTACGAAATCATGTCAACGGTGATGTAAACGGTGGAAGTAAGCCTTTCTTATTTCCGGACGCATGCGCAAACTATAGAAAGTCGTTATGATGTACAATGTGCATAATTTGTAGATTCCATTTATGAAATAAAACACATTTTCTAAAAACTCATGTTTTTTACGAAATGATGTAAACCTTCTAGAAGCTGTGATTTTAAAAAACGGTGGAAGTAAGCTTTTCTTATTTCCGGACGCATGCGCAAACTATAGAAAGTCGTTATGACGTAGAATGTGCATACTTTGTTGATTCCGTTTATGAAATAAAACACATTTTCTAAAAACTCGTGTTGTTTAAGAAATCATGTAAAGCTTCTAGAAGCCGTGATTTTAAAAAACGGTGGAAGGAAGCTTTTCTTATTTCCGGACGCATGCGCAAACTATAGAAAGTCGTTATGACGTAGAATGTGCATACTTTGTAGATTGCATTTATGTAATAAAACAAATTTTTTAAAAACTCGTGTTTTTTACGAAATCATTTAAACCTTCTAGAAGTTGTGATTTTAAAAAACGGTGGAAGTAAGCTTTTCTTATTTCCGGACGCGTGCGTAAACTATAGAAAGTCGTTATGTCGTAGAATGTGCATACTTTGTAGATTCCATTAATGAAATAAAACACATTTTCTAAAAACTCGTGTTTTTTACGAAATCATGTAAACCTTCTAGAAGCTATTATTTTAAAAAACGGTGGAAGTAAGCTTTTCTTATTTCCGGATGCATGCCCAAACTATAGAAAGTTGTTATGACGTAGAATGTGCATACTTTGTTGATTCCATTTATGAAATAAAACACATTTTCTAAAAACTCGTGTTTTTTAACAAATCATGTAAACCTTCTAGAAGCTGTGATTTTAAAAAACGGGGGAAGTAAGCTTTTCTTATTTTCGGACGCCTGAGCAAACTATAGAAAGTCGTTATGACGTAGAATGTGCATACTTTGTAGATTCCATTTATGAAATAAAACACATTTTCTAAAAACTCGTGTTTTTTACGAAATCATGTAAACCTTCTAGAAGCTGTGATTTTAAAAAACAGTGGAAGTAAGCTTTTCTTATTTCCGGACGCATGCGCAAACTATAGAAAGTCGTTATGACGTAGAATGTGCATACTTTGTAGATTCCATTTATGTAATAAAACAAATTTTTTAAAAACTCGTGTTTTTTACGAAATCATTTAAACCTTCTAGAAGTTGTGATTTTAAAAAACGGTGGAAGTAAGCTTTTCTTATTTCCGGACGCATGCGTAAACTATAGAAAGTCGTTATGTCATAGAATGTGCATACTTTGTAGATTCCATTAATGAAATAAAACACATTTTCTAAAAACTCGTGTTTTTTACGAAATCATGTAAACCTTCTAGAAGCTATTATTTTAAAAAACGGTGGAAGTAAGCTTTTCTTATTTCCGGACGCATGCCCAAACTATAGAAAGTTGTTATGACGTAGAATGTGCATACTTTGTTGATTCCATTTATGAAATAAAACACATTTTCTAAAAACTCGTGTTTTTTAACAAATCATGTAAACCTTCTAGAAGCTGTGATTTTAAAAAACGGGGGAAGTAAGCTTTTCTTATTTCCGGACGCCTGAGCAAACTATAGAAAGTCGTTATGACGTAGAATGTGCATACTTTGTAGATTCCATTTATGAAATAAAACACATTTTCTAAAAACTCGTGTTTTTTTACGAAATCATGTAAACCTTCTAGAAGCTGTGATTTTAAAAAACAGTGGAAGTAAGCTTTTCTTATTTCCGGACGCATGCGCAAACTATAGAAAGTCGTTATGACTTAGAATGTGGATACTTTGTTGATTCCATTTATGAAATAAAACACATTTTCTTTTAACTTGTGTTTTTTAAGAAATCATGTAAACCTTCTAGAAACTGTGATTTTAAAAAACGGTGGAAGTAAGCTTTTCTTATTTCTGGACGCATGCGCAAACTATAGAAAGTCGTTTTGACGTAGAATGTGCATACTTTGTAGATTCCATTTATGAAATAAAACACATTTTCTAAAAACTCGTGTTTTTTAAGAAATCATGTAAACCTTCTAGAAGCTGTGATTTTAAAAAACGGTGGAAGTAAGCTTTTCTTATTTCCGGACGCATGCGCAAACTATAGAAAGTCGTTATGATCTATAATGTGCATACTTCGTAGATTCCATTTATGAAATAAAACACATTTTCTGAAAACACGTGTTTTTTACGAAATCGTGTAAACCTTCTAGAAGCTGTGATTTTAAAAAACGGTGGAAGTAAGCTTTTCTTATTTCCGGACGAATGCGCAAACTATAGAAAGTCGTTATGACGTAGAATGTGCATACTTTGTTGATTCCATTTATGAAATAAAACACATTTTCTAAAAACTCGTGTTTTTTAAGAAATCATGTAAACCTTCTAGAAGCTGTGATTTTAAAAAACGGTGGAAGTAAGCTTTTCTTATTTCCGGACGCATGCGCAAACTATAGAAATTCGTTATGACGTAGATTGTGCATACTTTGTTGATTCCATTTATGAAATAAAACACATTTTCTAAAAACTCGTGTTTTTTACGAAATCATGTAAACCTTCTAGAAGCTGTGATTTTAAAAAACGGTGGAAATAAGCTTTTCTTATTTCCGGACGAATGTGCAAACTATAGAAAGTAGTTATGACGTAGAATGTTCATACTTTGTTGATTCCATATATGAAATAAAACACATTTTCAAAAAACTCGTGTTTTTTAAGAAATCATGTAAACCTTGTAGAAGCTGTGATTTTAAAAAACGGTGGAAGTAAGCTTTTCTTATTTCCGGATGCATGCGTAAACTATAGAAAGTCGTTATGACGTAGAATGTGCATACTTTGTTGATTCCATTTATGAAATAAAACACATTTTCTAAAAACTCGTGTTTTTTAAGAGATCATGTAAACCTTCTAGAAGCTGTGATTTTAAAAAACGGTGGAAGTAAGATTTTCTTATTTCCAAACACATGCGACAACTATAGAATGTCGTTATGACGTAGAATGTGCATACTTTGTTGATTCCATTTATGAAATAAAACACATTTTCTAAAAACTCGTGTTCTTTAAGAAATCAAGTAAACCTTCTAGAAGCTGTGATTTTAAAAAACGGGGGAAGTAAGCTTTTCTTATTTCCGGACGCCTGAGCAAACTATAGAAAGTCATTATGACGTAGAATGTGCATACTTTGTAGATTCCATTTATGAAATAAAACACATTTTCTAAAAACTCGTGTTTTTTACGAAATCATGTAAACCTTCTAGAAGCTGTGATTTTAAAAAACGGTGGAAATAAGCTTTTCTTATTTCCGGACGAATGTGCAAACTATAGAAAGTAGTTATGACGTAGAATGTTCATACTTTGTTGATTCCATATATGAAATAAAACACATTTTCAAAAAACTCGTGTTTTTTAAGAAATCATGTAAACCTTGTAGAAGCTGTGATTTCAAAAAACGGTGGAAGTAAGCTTTTCTTATTTCCGGATGCATGCGCAAACTATAGAAAGTCGTTATGACGTAGAATGTGCATACTTTGTTGATTCCATTTATGAAATAAAACACATTTTCTAAAAACTCGTGTTTTTTAAGAAATCATGTAAACCTTCTAGAAGCTGTGATTTTAAAAAACGGTGGAAGTAAGATTTTCTTATTTCCAAACACATGCGACAACTATAGAATGTCGTTATGACGTAGAATGTGCATACTTTGTTGATTCCATTTATGAAATAAAACACATTTTCTAAAAACTCGTGTTCTTTAAGAAATCAAGTAAACCTTCTAGAAGGTGTGATTTTAAAAAACGGGGGAAGTAAGCTTTTCTTATTTCCGGATGCATGCGCAAACTATAGAAAGTCGTTATGACGTAGAATGTGCATACTTTGTTGATTCCATTTATGAAATAAAACACATTTTCTAAAATCTCGTGTTTTTTAAGAAATCATGTAAACCTTCTAGAAGCTGTGATTTTAAAAAACGGTGGAAGTAAGATTTTCTTATTTCCAAACGCATGCGACAAATATAGAATGTCGTTATGACGTAGAATGTACATACTTTGTTGATTCCATTTATGAAATAAAACACATTTTCTAAAAAATCGTGTTTTTTAAGAAATCATGTAAACCTTCTAGAAGCTGTGATTTAGAAAAACGGGGGAAGTAAGCTTTTCTTATTTCCGGACGCCTGAGCAAACTATAGAAAGTAGTTATGACGTAGAATGTGCATACTTTGTAGATTCCATTTATGAAATAAAACACATTTTCTAAAAACTCGTGTTTTTTACGAAATCATCTAAACCTTCTAGAAGCTGTGATTTTAAAAAACGGTGGAAGTAAGCTTTTCTTATTTCCGGACGCATGCGCAAACTATAGAAAGTCGTTATGACGTAGAATGTGCATACTTTGTTGATTCCATTTATGAAATAAAACACATTTTCTAAAAACTCGTGTTTTTTAAGAAATCATGTAAACCTTCTAGAAGCTGTGATTTTAAAAAACGGGGGAAGTAAGCTTTTCTTATTTCCGGACGCATGCGCAAACTATAGAAAGTCGTTATGACGTAGAATGTGCATACTTTGTAGATTCCATTTATGAAATAAAACACATTTTCTAAAAACTCGTGTTTTTTACGAAATCATCTAAACCTTCTAGAAGCTGTGATTTAAAAAAACGATGGAAGTAAGCTTTTCTTATTTCCGGATGCATGAGAAAACTATAGAAAGTTGTTATGACGTAGAATGTGCATACTTTGTTGATTCCATTTATGAAATAAAACACATTTTCAAAAAACTCGTGTTTTTTAAGAAATCATGTAAACCTTCTAGAAGCTGTGATTTTAAAAAACAGTGGAAGTAAGCTTTTCTTATTTCCGGACGCATGCGCAAACTATAGAGAGTCGTTATGACGTAGAATGTCCATACTTTGTTGATTCCATTTATATAATAAAACACATTTTCTAAAAACTCGTGTTTTTTAAGAAATCATGTAAACCTTCTAGAAGCTGTGATTTTAAAAAACGGGGGAAGTAAGCTTTTCTTATTTCCGGACGCATGCGCAAACTATAGAAAGTCGTTATGATGTAGAATGTGCATACTTTGTTGATTCCATTTATGAAATAAAACACATTTTCTAAAAACTCGTGTTTTTTAAGAAATCATGTAAACCTTCTAGAAGCTGTGATTTAAAAAAACGGGGGAAGTAAGCTTTTCTTATTTCCGGACGCATGCGTAAACTATAGAAAGTCGTTATGACGTAGAATGTGCATACTTTGTAGATTCCATTTAAGAAATAAAACACATTTTCTAAAAACTCGTGTTTTGTACGAAATCATGTAAACCTTCTAGAAACTGTGATTTTAAAAAACGGTAGAAATAAGCTTTTCTTATTTCCGGACGAATGTGCAAACTATAGAAAGTAGTTATGACGTAGAATGTTCATACTTTGTTGATTGCATATATGAAATAAAACACATTTTCTAAAAACTCGTGTTTTTTAAGAAATCATGTAAACCTTCTAGAAGCTGTGATTTTAAAAAATGGTGGAAGTAAGCTTTTCTTATTCTGGGATGCATGCGCAAACTATAGAAAGTCGTTATGACGTAGAATGTGCATACTTTGTTGATTCCATTTATGAAATAAAACACATTTTCTAAAATCTCGTGTTTTTTAAGAAATCATGTAAACCTTCTAGAAGCTGTGATTTTAAAAAACGGTGGAAGTAAGATTTTCTTATTTCCAAACGCATGCGACAACTATAGAATGTCGTTATGACGTAGAATGTACATACTTTGTTGATTCCATTTATGAAATAAAACACATTTTCTAAAAACTCGTGTTTTTTAAGAAATCATGTAAACCTTCTAGAAGCTGTGATTTAGAAAAACGGGGGAAGTAAGCTTTTCTTATTTCCGGACGCCTGAGCAAACTATAGAAAGTAGTTATGATGTAGAATGTGCATACTTTGTAGATTCCATTTATGAAATAAAACACATTTTCTAAAAACTCGTGTTTTTTACGAAATCATGTAAACCTTCTAGAAGCTGTGATTTTAAAAAACGGTGGAAGTAAGCTTTTCTTATTTCCGGACGCATGCGCAAAACATAGAAAGTCGTTATGACGTAGAATGTGCATAGTTTGTTGATTCCATTTATGAAATAAAACACATTTTCTTTTAACTCGTGTTTTTTAAGAAATCATGTAAACCTTCTAGAAGCTGTGATTTTAAAAAACGGGGGAAGTAAGCTTTTCTTATTTCCGGACGCATCCGCAAACTATAGAAAGTCGTTATGACGTAGAATGTGCATACTTTGTAGATTCCATTTATGAAATAAAACACATTTTCTAAAAACTCGTGTTTTTTACGAAATCATGTAAACCTTCTAGAAACTGTGATTATAAAAAACGGTGGAAGTAAGCTTTTCTTATTTCCGGACGAATGCGCAAACTATAGAAAGTCGTTATGACATAGAATGTGCATACTTTGTTGATTCCATTTATGAAATAAAACACATTTTCTAAAAACTCGTGTTTTTTAAGAAATCATGTAAACCTTCTAGAAGCTGTGATTTTAAAAAACGGGGGAAGTAAGCTTTTCTTATTTCCGGATGCATGCGCAAACTATAGAAAGTCGTTATGGCGTAGAATGTGCATACTTTGTTGATTCCATTTATGAAATAAAACACATTTTCTAAAAACTCGTGTTTTTTAAGAAATCATGTAAACCTTCTAGAAGCTGTGATTTAGAAAAACGGGGGAAGTAAGCTTTTCTTATTTCCGGACGCATGCGCAAACTATAGAAAGTTGTTATGTTTTAGAATGTGCCTACTTTGTAGATTCCATTTATGAAATAAAACACATTTTATAAAAACTCGTGTTTTTTAAGAAATCATGTAAACCTTCTAGAAGCTGTGATTTTAAAAAACGGTGGAAGTAAGCTTTTCTTATTTCCGGACGCATGAGCAAACTATAGAAAGTAGTTATGACGTAGAATGTGCCTACTTTGTAGATTCCATTTATGAAATAAAACACATTTTATAAAAACTCATGTTTTTTACGAAATCATGTAAACTTTCTAGAAGCTGTGATTTTAAAAAACGGTGGAAGTAAGCTTTTCTTATTTCCAGACGCATGCGCAAACTATAGAAAGTCGTTATGACGTAGAATGTGCATACTTTGTTGATTCCATTTATGAAATAAAACACATTTTCTAAAAACTCGTGTTTTTTAAGAAATCATGTAAACCTTTTAGAAGCTGTGATTTTAAAAAACGGGGGAAGTAAGCTTTTCTTATTTCCGGACGCATGCGCAAACTATAGAAAGTCGTTATGACGTAGAATGTGCATACTTTGTTGATTCCATTTATGAAATAAAACACATTTTCTAAAAACTCGTGTTTTTTACGAAATCATTTAAACCTTCTAGAAGCTGTGATTTTAAAAAACGGTGGAAGTAAGCTTTTCTTATTTCCGGACGAATGCGCAAACTATAGAAAGTCGTTATGACGTAGAATGTGCATACTTTGTTGATTCCATTTATGAAATAAAACACATTTTAAAAAAACTCGTGTTCTTTAAGAAATCATGTAAACCTTCTAGAAGCTGTGATTTTAAAAAACAGTGGAAGTAAGCTTTTCTTATTTCCGGACGTATGCGTAAACTATAGAAAGTCTTTATGACGTATAATGTGCATACTTTGTAGATTCCATTGATTTAATAAAACACATTTTCTAAAAACTCGTGTTTTTTACGAAATCACGTAAACCTTCTAGAAGCTGTGATTTTAAGTAATGGTGGAAGTAAGCTTTTCTTATTTCCGGATGCATGAGAAAACTATAGAAAGTTGTTATGACGTAGAATGTGCATACTTTGTAGATTCCATTTATGAAATAAAACACATTTTCTAAAAATTCATGTTTTTTACGAAATCATGTAAACCTTCTAGAAGCCGTGATTTTAAAAAACGGTGGAAGTAAGCTTTTCTTATTTCCGGACGCATGCACAAACTATAGAAAGTCGTTATGACGTAGAATGTGCATACTTTGTTGATTCCATTTATGAAATAAAACACATTTTCTAAAAACTCGTGTTTTTTAAGAAATCAAGTAAACCTTCTAGAAGCTGTGATTTTAAAAAACGGGGGAAGTAAGCTTTTCTTATTTTCGGACGCATACGCAAACTATAGAAAGTCGTTATGACGTAGAATGTGCATACTTTGTAGATTCCATTTATGAAATAAAACACATTTTCTAAAAACTCGTGTTTTTTACGAAATCATGTAAACCTTCTAGAAGCTGTGATTTTAAAAAACGGTGGAAGTAAGCTTTTCTTATTTCCGGACAAATGCGCAAACTATAGAAAGACGTTATGACGTTGAATGTGCATACTTTGTTGATTCCATTTATGAAATAAAACACATTTTCAAAAAACTCGTGTTTTTTAAGAAATCATGTAAATCTTCTAGAAGCTGTGATTTTAAAAAACAGTGGAAGTAAGCTTTTCTTATTTCCGGACGCATGCGCAAACTATAGAAAGTCGTTATGACGTAGAATGTCCATACTTTGTTGATTCCATTTATGAAATAAAACACATTTTCTAAAAACTCGTGTTTTTTAAGAAATCATGTAAACCTTCTAGAAGCTGTGATTTTAAAAAACGGGGGAAGTAAGCTTTTCTTATTTCCGGACGCATGCGCAAACTATAGAAATTCGTTATGACGTAGAATGTGCATACTTTGTTGATTCCATTAATGAAATAAAACACATTTTCTAAAAACTCGTGTTTTTTAAGAAATCATGTAAACCTTCTAGAAGCTGTGATTTAAAAAAACGGGGGAAGTAAGCTTTTCTTTTTTCCAAACGCATGCTCAAACTATAGAAAGTCGTTATGACGTAGAATGTGCATACTTTGTAGACTCCATTTATGAAATAAAACAAATTTTCTAAAAACTCGTGTTTTTTAAGAAATCATCTAAACCTTCTAGAAGCTGTGATTTTAAAAAACGGTGGAAGTAAGCTTTTCTTATTTTCGGACGAATGTGCAAACTATAGAAAGTCGTTATGATGTAGAATGTGCATACTTTGTTGATTCCATATATGAAATAAAACACATTTTCAAAAAACTCGTGTTTTTTAAGAAATCATGTAAAGCTTCTAGAAGCTGTGATTTTAAAAAACGGGGGAAGTAAGCTTTTCTTATTTCCGGATGCATGCGCAAACTATAGAAAGTCGTTATGGCGTAGAATGTGCATACTTTGTTGATTCCATTTATGAAATAAAACACATTTTCTAAAAACTCATATTTTTTAAGAAATCATGTAAACCTTCTAGAAGCTGTGATTTTAAAAAACGGTGGAAGTAAGCTTTTCTTATTTCCAAACGCATGCGCAAACTATAGAATGTCGTTATGACGTAGAATGTGCATACTTTGTAGATTCCATTGATGAAATAAAATACATTTTCTAAAAACTCGTGTTTTTTACGAAATCATGTAAACCTTCTAGAAGCTGTGATTTTAAAAAACGGTGGAAGTAAGCTTTTCTTATTTCCGGACGCATGCGCAAACTATTGAAAGTCGTTATGACGTAGAATGTGCATACTTTGTTGATTCCATTTATGAAATAAAACACATTTTCTAAAAACTCGTGTTTTTTAAGAAATCATGTAAACCTTCTAGAAGCTGTGATTTTAAAAAACGGGGGAAGTAAGCTTTTCTTATTTCCGGACGCATGCGCAAACTATAGAAAGTCGTTATGACGTAGAATGTGCATACTTCATAGATTCCATTTATGAAATAAAACACATTTTCTGAAAACTCGTGTTTTTTATGAAATCATCTAAACCTTCTAGAAGCTGTCATTTTAAAAAACGCTGGAAGTAAGCTTTTCTTATTTCCGGCCGAATGCGCAAACTATAGAAAGTCGTTATGATGTAGAATGTGCATACTTTGTTGATTCCATTTATGAAATAAAACACATTTTCTAAAAACTCGTGTTTTTTAAGAAATCATGTAAACCTTCTAGAAGCTGTGATTTTAAAAAACGGTGGAAGTAAGATTTTCTTATTTCCAAACACATGCGACAACTATAGAATGTCGTTATGACGTAGAATGTGCATACTTTGTTGATTCCATTTATGAAATAAAACACATTTTCTAAAAACTCGTGTTCTTTAAGAAATCAAGTAAACCTTCTAGAAGCTGTGATTTTAAAAAACGGGGGAAGTAAGCTTTTCTTATTTCCGGACGCCTGAGCAAACTATAGAAAGTCGTTATGACGTAGAATGTGCATACTTTGTAGATTCCATTTATGAAATAAAACACATTTTCTAAAAACTCGTGTTTTTTACGAAATCATGTAAACCTTCTAGAAGCTGTGATTTTAAAAAACGGTGGAAATAAGCTTTTCTTATTTCCGGACGAATGTGCAAACTATAGAAAGTAGTTATGACGTAGAATGTTCATACTTTGTTGATTCCATATATGAAATAAAACACATTTTCAAAAAACTCGTGTTTTTTAAGAAATCATGTAAACCTTGTAGAAGCTGTGATTTCAAAAAACGGTGGAAGTAAGCTTTTCTTATTTCCGGATGCATGCGCAAACTATAGAAAGTCGTTATAAAGTAGAATGTGCATACTTTGTTGATTCCATTTATGAAATAAAACACATTTTCTAAAAACTCGTGTTTTTTAAGAAATCATGTAAACCTTCTAGAAGCTATGATTTTAAAAAACAGTGGAAGTAAGATTTTCTTATTTCCAAACACATGCGACAACTATAGAATGTCGTTATGACGTAGAATGTGCATACTTTGTTGATTCCATTTATGAAATAAAACACATTTTCTAAAAACTCGTGTTCTTTAAGAAATCAAGTAAACCTTCTAGAAGGTGTGATTTTAAAAAACGGGGGAAGTAAGCTTTTCTTATTTCCGGATGCATGCGCAAACTATAGAAAGTCGTTATGACGTAGAATGTGCATACTTTGTTGATTCCATTTATGAAATAAAACACATTTTCTAAAATCTCGTGTTTTTTAAGAAATCATGTAAACCTTCTAGAAGCTGTGATTTTAAAAAACGGTGGAAGTAAGATTTTCTTATTTCCAAACGCATGCGACAAATATAGAATGTCGTTATGACGTAGAATGTACATACTTTGTTGATTCCATTTATGAAATAAAACACATTTTCTAAAAAATCGTGTTTTTTAAGAAATCATGTAAACCTTCTAGAAGCTGTGATTTAGAAAAACGGGGGAAGTAAGCTTTTCTTATTTCCGGACGCCTGAGCAAACTATAGAAAGTAGTTATGACGTAGAATGTGCATACTTTGTAGATTCCATTTATGAAATAAAACACATTTTCTAAAAACTCGTGTTTTTTACGAAATCATCTAAACCTTCTAGAAGCTGTGATTTTAAAAAACGGTGGAAGTAAGCTTTTCTTATTTCCGGACGCATGCGCAAACTATAGAAAGTCGTTATGACGTAGAATGTGCATACTTTGTTGATTCCATTTATGAAATAAAACACATTTTCTAAAAACTCGTGTTTTTTAAGAAATCATGTAAACCTTCTAGAAGCTGTGATTTTAAAAAACGGGGGAAGTAAGCTTTTCTTATTTCCGGACGCATGCGCAAACTATAGAAAGTCGTTATGACGTAGAATGTGCATACTTTGTAGATTCCATTTATGAAATAAAACACATTTTCTAAAAACTCGTGTTTTTTACGAAATCATCTAAACCTTCTAGAAGCTGTGATTTAAAAAAACGATGGAAGTAAGCTTTTCTTATTTCCGGACGAATGCGCAAACTATAGAAAGTCGTTATGACGTAGAATGTGCATACTTTGTTGATTCCATTTATGAAATAAAACACATTTTCAAAAAACTCGTGTTTTTTAAGAAATCATGTAAACCTTCTAGAAGCTGTGATTTTAAAAAACAGTGGAAGTAAGCTTTTCTTATTTCCGGACGCATGCGCAAACTATAGAAAGTCGTTATGACGTAGAATGTCCATACTTTGTTGATTCCATTTATGAAATAAAACACATTTTCTAAAAACTCGTGTTTTTTAAGAAATCATGTAAACCTTCTAGAAGCTGTGATTTTAAAAAACGGGGGAAGTAAGCTTTTCTTATTTCCGGACGCATGCGCAAACTATAGAAAGTCGTTATGACGTAGAATGTGCATACTTTGTTGATTCCATTTATGAAATAAAACACATTTTCTAAAAACTCGTGTTTTTTAAGAAATCATGTAAACCTTCTAGAAGCTGTGATTTAAAAAAACGGGGGAAGTAAGCTTTTCTTATTTCCGGACGCATGCGCAAACTATAGAAAGTCGTTATGACGTAGAATGTGCATACTTTGTAGATTCCATTTAAGAAATAAAACACATTTTCTAAAAACTCGTGTTTTGTACGAAATCATGTAAACCTTCTAGAAACTGTGATTTTAAAAAACGGTAGAAATAAGCTTTTCTTATTTCCGGACGAATGTGCAAACTATAGAAAGTAGTTATGACGTAGAATGTTCATACTTTGTTGATTGCATATATGAAATAAAACACATTTTCTAAAAACTCGTGTTTTTTAAGAAATCATGTAAACCTTCTAGAAGCTGTGATTTTAAAAAATGGTGGAAGTAAGCTTTTCTTATTCTGGGATGCATGCGCAAACTATAGAAAGTCGTTATGACGTAGAATGTGCATACTTTGTTGATTCCATTTATGAAATAAAACACATTTTCTAAAATCTCGTGTTTTTTAAGAAATCATGTAAACCTTCTAGAAGCTGTGATTTTAAAAAACGGTGGAAGTAAGATTTTCTTATTTCCAAACGCATGCGACAACTATAGAATGTCGTTATGACGTAGAATGTACATACTTTGTTGATTCCATTTATGAAATAAAACACATTTTCTAAAAACTCGTGTTTTTTAAGAAATCATGTAAACCTTCTAGAAGCTGTGATTTAGAAAAACGGGGGAAGTAAGCTTTTCTTATTTCCGGACGCCTGAGCAAACTATAGAAAGTAGTTATGATGTAGAATGTGCATACTTTGTAGATTCCATTTATGAAATAAAACACATTTTCTAAAAACTCGTGTTTTTTACGAAATCATGTAAACCTTCTAGAAGCTGTGATTTTAAAAAACGGTGGAAGTAAGCTTTTCTTATTTCCGGACGCATGCGCAAACTATAGAAAGTCGTTATGACGTAGAATGTGCATAGTTTGTTGATTCCATTTATGAAATAAAACACATTTTCTTTTAACTCGTGTTTTTTAAGAAATCATGTAAACCTTCTAGAAGCTGTGATTTTAAAAAACGGGGGAAGTAAGCTTTTCTTATTCCCGGACGCATCCGCAAACTATAGAAAGTCGTTATGACGTAGAATGTGCATACTTTGTAGATTCCATTTATGAAATAAAACACATTTTCTAAAAACTCGTGTTTTTTACGAAATCATGTAAACCTTCTAGAAACTGTGATTATAAAAAACGGTGGAAGTAAGCTTTTCTTATTTCCGGACGAATGCGCAAACTATAGAAAGTCGTTATGACATAGAATGTGCATACTTTGTTGATTCCATTTATGAAATAAAACACATTTTCTAAAAACTCGTGTTTTTTAAGAAATCATGTAAACCTTCTAGAAGCTGTGATTTTAAAAAACGGGGGAAGTAAGCTTTTCTTATTTCCGGATGCATGCGCAAACTATAGAAAGTCGTTATGGCTTAGAATGTGCATACTTTGTTGATTCCATTTATGAAATAAAACACATTTTCTAAAAACTCGTGTTTTTTAAGAAATCATGTAAACCTTCTAGAAGCTGTGATTTAGAAAAACGGGGGAAGTAAGCTTTTCTTATTTCCGGACGCATGCGCAAACTATAGAAAGTTGTTATGTTTTAGAATGTGCCTACTTTGTAGATTCCATTTATGAAATAAAACACATTTTATAAAAACTCATGTTTTTTAAGAAATCATGTAAACCTTCTAGAAGCTGTGATTTTAAAAAACGGTGGAAGTAAGCTTTTCTTATTTCCGGACGCATGAGCAAACTATAGAAAGTAGTTATGACGTAGAATGTGCTTACTTTGTAGATTCCATTTATGAAATAAAACACATTTTATAAAAACTCGTGTTTTTTACGAAATCATGTAAACTTTCTAGAAGCTGTGATTTTAAAAAACGGTGGAAGTAAGCTTTTCTTATTTCCAGACGCATGCGCAAACTATAGAAAGTCGTTATGACGTAGAATGTGTATACTTTGTTGATTCCATTTATGAAATAAAACACATTTTCTAAAAACTCGTGTTTTTTAAGAAATCATGTAAACCTTCTAGAAGCTGTGATTTTAAAAAACGGGGGAAGTAAGCTTTTCTTATTTCCGGACGCATGCGCAAACTATAGAAAGTCGTTATGACGTAGAATGTGCATACTTTGTTGATTCCATTTATGAAATAAAACACATTTTCTAAAAACTCGTGTTTTTTACGAAATCATTTAAACCTTCTAGAAGCTGTGATTTTAAAAAACGGTGGAAGTAAGCTTTTCTTATTTCCGGACGAATGCGCAAACTATAGAAAGTCGTTATGACGTAGAATGTGCTTACTTTGTTGATTCCATTTATGAAATAAAACACATTTTCAAAAAACTCGTGTTCTTTAAGAAATCATGTAAACCTTCTAGAAGCTGTGATTTTAAAAAACAGTGGAAGTAAGCTTTTCTTATTTCCGGACGTATGCGTAAACTATAGAAAGTCTTTATGACGTATAATGTGCATACTTTGTAGATTCCATTGATTTAATAAAACACATTTTCTAAAAACTCGTGTTTTTTACGAAATCACGTAAACCTTCTAGAAGCTGTGATTTTAAGTAATGGTGGAAGTAAGCTTTTCTTATTTCCGGATGCATGAGAAAACTATAGAAAGTTGTTATGACGTAGAATGTGCATACTTTGTAGATTCCATTTATGAAATAAAACACATTTTCTAAAAATTCATGTTTTTTACGAAATCATGTAAACCTTCTAGAAGCCGTGATTTTAAAAAACGGTGGAAGTAAGCTTTTCTTATTTTCGGACGCATGCACAAACTATAGAAAGTCGTTATGACGTAGAATGTGCATACTTTGTTGATTCCATTTATGAAATAAAACACATTTTCTAAAAACTCGTGTTTTTTAAGAAATCAAGTAAACCTTCTAGAAGCTGTGATTTTAAAAAACGGGGGAAGTAAGCTTTTCTTATTTTCGGACGCATACGCAAACTATAGAAAGTCGTTATGACGTAGAATGTGCATACTTTGTAGATTCCATTTATGAAATAAAACACATTTTCTAAAAACTCGTGTTTTTTACGAAATCATGTAAACCTTCTAGAAGCTGTGATTTTAAAAAACGGTGGAAGTAAGCTTTTCTTATTTCCGGACAAATGCGCAAACTATAGAAAGACGTTATGACGTTGAATGTGCATACTTTGTTGATTCCATTTATGAAATAAAACACATTTTCAAAAAACTCGTGTTTTTTAAGAAATCATGTAAATCTTCTAGAAGCTGTGATTTTAAAAAACAGTGGAAGTAAGCTTTTCTTATTTCCGGACGCATGCGCAAACTATAGAAAGTCGTTATGACGTAGAATGTCCATACTTTGTTGATTCCATTTATGAAATAAAACACATTTTCTAAAAACTCGTGTTTTTTAAGAAATCATGTAAACCTTCTAGAAGCTG
Organism: Larix kaempferi; assembly: GCA_027924585.1. Taxonomy (NCBI): domain Eukaryota; kingdom Viridiplantae; phylum Streptophyta; class Pinopsida; order Pinales; family Pinaceae; genus Larix; species Larix kaempferi. The sequence continues at coordinate 8,602,479 of BSBM01000226.1, read as the reverse complement.
TGATTTTAAAAAACGGGGGAAGTAAGCTTTTCTTATTTCCAGACGCATGCGCAAACTATAGAAAGTCGTTATGACGTAGAATGTGCATACTTTGTTGATTCCATTAATGAAATAAAACACATTTTCTAAAAACTCGTGTTTTTTAAGAAATCATGTAAACCTTCTAGAAGCTGTGATTTAAAAAAACGGGGGAAGTAAGCTTTTCTTATTTCCAAACGCATGCTCAAACTATAGAAATTCGTTATGACGTAGAATGTGCATACTTTGTAGACTCCATTTATGAAATAAAACAAATTTTCTAAAAACTCGTGTTTTTTAAGAAATCATCTAAACCTTCTAGAAGCTGTGATTTTAAAAAACGGTGGAAGTAAGCTTTTCTTATTTTCGGACGAATGTGCAAACTATAGAAAGTCGTTATGATGTAGAATGTGCATACTTTGTTGATTCCATATATGAAATAAAACACATTTTAAAAAAACTCGTGTTTTTTAAGAAATCATGTAAAGCTTCTAGAAGCTGTGATTTTAAAAAACGGGGGAAGTAAGCTTTTCTTATTTCCGGATGCATGCGCAAACTATAGAAAGTCGTTATGGCGTAGAATGTGCATACTTTGTTGATTCCATTTATGAAATAAAACACATTTTCTAAAAACTCATATTTTTTAAGAAATCATGTAAACCTTCTAGAAGCTGTGATTTTAAAAAACGGTGGAAGTAAGCTTTTCTTATTTCCAAACGCATGCGCAAACTATAGAATGTCGTTATGACGTAGAATGTGCATACTTTGTAGATTCCATTTATGAAATAAAACACATTTTCTAAAAACTCGTGTTTTTTACGAAATCATGTAAACCTTCTAGAAGCTGTGATTTTAAAAAACGGTGGAAGTAAGCTTTTCTTATTTCCGGACGCATGCGCAAACTATTGAAAGTCGTTATGACGTAGAATGTGCATACTTTGTTGATTCCATTTATGAAATAAAACACATTTTCTAAAAACTCGTGTTTTTTAAGAAATCATGTAAACCTTCTAGAAGCTGTGATTTTAAAAAACGGGGGAAGTAAGCTTTTCTTATTTCCGGACGCATGCGCAAACTATAGAAAGTCGTTATGACGTAGAATGTGCATACTTCATAGATTCCATTTATGAAATAAAACACATTTTCTGAAAACTCGTGTTTTTTATGAAATCATCTAAACCTTCTAGAAGCTGTCATTTTAAAAAACGCTGGAAGTAAGCTTTTCTTATTTCCGGCCGAATGCGCAAACTATAGAAAGTCGTTATGATGTAGAATGTGCATACTTTGTTGATTCCATTTATGAAATAAAACACATTTTCAAAAAACTCATGTTTTTTAAGAAATCATGTAAACCTTCTAGAAGCTGTGATTTTAAAAAACAGTGGAAGTAAGCTTTTCTTATTTCCGGACGCATGCGCAAACTATAGAAAGTCGTAATGACTTAGAATGTGCATACTTTGTTGATTCCATTTATGAAATAAAACACATTTTCTAAAAACTCGTGTTTTTTACGAAATCATGTAAACCTTCTAGAAGCTGTGATTTTAAAAAACGGTGGAAGTAAGCTTTTCTTATATCCGGACGCATGCGCAAACTATAGAAAGTCGTAATGACTTAGAATGTGCATACTTTGTTGATTCCATTTATGAAATAAAACACATTTTCTAAAAACTCGTGTTTTTTAAGAAATGATGTAAACCTTCTAGAAGCTGTGATTTTAAAAAACAGGGGAAGTAAGCTTTTCTTATTTCCGGACGCATGCTCAAACTATAGAAAGTCATTATGACGTAGAATGTGCATACTTTGTAGATTCCATTTATGAAATAAAACACATTTTCTAAAAACTTGTGTTTTTTACGAAATCATGTAAACCTTCTAGAAGCTGTGATTTTAAAAAACGGTGGAAGTAAGCTTTTCTTATTTCCGGACGAATGCGCAAACTATAGAAAGTCGTTATGACGTAGAATGTGCATACTTTGTTGATTCCATTTATGAAATAAAACACGTTTTCAAAAAACTCGCGTTTTTTAAGAAATCATGTAAACCTTCTAGAAGCTGTGATTTTAAAAAATAGTGGAAGTAAGCTTTTCTTATTTCCGGACGAATGCGCAAACTATAGAAAGTCGTTATGACGTAGAATGTCCATACTTTGTTGATTCCATTTATGAAATAAAACACATTTTCTAAAAACTCGTGTTTTTTAAGAAATCATGTAAACCTTCTAGAAGCTGTGATTTTAAAAAACGGGGGAAGTAAGCTTTTCTTATTTCCGGACGCATGCGCAAACGATAGAAAGTCGTTATGACGTAGCATGTGCATACTTTGTTGATTCCATTTATGAAATAAAACACATTTTCTAAAAACTTGTGTTTTTTAGGAAATCATGTAAACCTTCTAGAAGCTGTGATTTAAAAAAACGGGGGAAGTAAGCTTTTGTTATTTCCGCACGCATAAGCAAACTATAGAAATTCATTATGACGTGGAATGTGCATACTTTGTTGATTCCATATATGAAATAAAACACATTTTCAAAAAACTAGTGTTTTTTAAGAAATCACGTAAACCTTCTAGAAGCTGTGATTTTAAAAAACGGTGGAAGTAAGCTTTTCTTATTTCCGGATGCATGCGCAAACTATAGAAAGTCGTTATGACGTAGAATGTGCACACTTTGTTGATTCCATTTATGAAATAAAACAAATTTTCTAAAACCTCGTGTTTTTTAAGAAATCATGTAAACCTTCTAGAAGCTGTGATTTTAAAAAATGGTGGAAGTAAGCTTTTCTTATTTCCGGACGCATGAGCAAACTATACAAAGTAGTTATGACGTAGAATGTGCATACTTTGTAGATTCCATTGATGAAATAAAACACCTTTTCTAAAAACTCTTGTTTTTTACGAAATCATGTAAACCTTCTAGAAGCTGTGATTTTAAAAAACGGTGGAAGTAAGCTTTTCTTATTTCCGGACGCATGCGCAAACTATAGAAAGTCGTTATGACGTAGAATGTGCATACTTTGTTGATTCCATTTATGAAATAAAACACATTTTCGTTTAACTCGTGTTTTTTAAGAAATGATGTAAACCTTCTAGAAGCTGTGATTTCAAAAAACGAGGGAAGTAAGCTTTTCTTATTTCCGGACGCATGCGCAAACTATAGAAAGTCGTTATGACGTAGAATGTCCATACTTTGTTGATTCCATTTATGAAATAAAACACATTTTCTAAAAACTCGTGTTTTTTAAGAAATCATGTAAACCCTCTAGAAGCTGTGATTTTAAATAATGGGGGAAGCAAGCTTTTCTTATTTCCGGACGCATGCGCAAACTATAGAAATTCGTTATGACATAGAATGTGCATACTGTGTAGATTCCATTTATGAAATAAAACACATTTTCTAAAAACTCGTGTTTTTTACGAAATCATATAAACCTTCTAAAAGCTGTGATTTTAAAAATCGGTGGAAGTTAGCTTTTCTTATTTCCGGACGAATGCGCAAACTATAGAAAGTCGTTATGACGTAGAATGTGCATACTTTGTTGCTTCCATTTATGAAATAAAACACATTTTCTAAAAACTCGTGTTTTTTAAGAAATCATGTAAACCTTCTAGAAGTTGTGATTTTAAAAAACGGGCGAAGTAAGCTTTTGTTATTTCCGGACGCATGCGCAAACTATAGAAAGTCGTTATGACGTAGAATGTCCATACTTTGTTGATTCCATTTATGAAATAAAACACATTTTCTAAAAACTCGTGTTTTTTAAGAAATCATGTAAACCTTCTAGAAGCTGTGATTTTAAAAAACGGGGGAAGTTAGCTTTTCTTATTTCCGGACGCATGCGCAAACTATAGAAGGTCGTTATGACGTAGAATGTGCATACTTCGTAGATTCCATTTATGAAATAAAACACATTTTCTAAAAACTCGTGTTTTTTACGAAATCATGTAAACCTTCTAGAAGCTGTGATTTTAAAAAACGGTGGAAGTTAGCTTTTCTTATTTCCGAACGAATGCGCAAACTATAGAAAGTCGTTATGACGTAGAATGTGCATACTTTTGTGATTCCATTTATGAAATAAAACACATTTTCTAAAAACTCGTGTTTTTTAAGAAATCATGTAAACCTTCTAGAAGCTGTGATTTTAAAAAACGGTGGAAGTAAGCTTTTCTTATTTGCGGACGCATGCGCAAACTATAGAAAGTCGTTATGACGTAGAATGTGCATACTTTGTAGATTCCATTTATGAGATAAAACACATTTTCTAAAAACTCGTGTTTTTTACGAAATCATGTAAACCTTCTAGAAGCTGTGATTTTAAAAAACGGTAGAAGTAAGCTTTTCTTATTTCCGGACGCATGCGCAAACTATAGAAAGTCGTTATGACGTAGAATGTGCATACTTTGTTGATTCCATTTATGAAATAAAACACATTTTCAAAAAACTCGTGTTTTTTAAGAAATCATGTAAAACTTCTAGAAGCTGTGATTTTAAAAAACGGGGGAAGTAAGCTTTTCTTATTTCCAAACGCATGCGCAAATATAGAAAGTCGTTATGACGTAGAATGTGCATACTTTGTAGATTCCATTTATGAAATAAAACACATTTTTTAAAAACTTTTGTTTTTTACGAAATCATGTAAACCTTCTAGAAGCTGTGATTTTAAAAAACGGTGGAAGTAAGCTTTTCTTATTTCCGGACGCATCCGCAAACTATAGAAAGTCGTTATGACGTAGAATGTGCATACTTTGTTGAATCCATTTATGAAATAAAAGATATTTTCTAAAAACTCGTGTTTTTTTAGAAATCATGTAAACCTTCTAGAAGCTGTGATTTTAAAAAACGGGGAAAGTAAGGTTTTCTTATTTCTGGACACATGCGCAAACTATAGAAAGTCGTTATGACATAGAATGTGCATACTTTGTAGATTCCATTTATGAAATAAAACACATTTTCTAAAAACACGTGTTTTTTACGAAATCATGTAAACCTTCTAGAAGCTGTGATTTTAAAAAACGGTGGAAGTGAGATTTTCTTATTTCCGGACGCATGCGCAAACTATAGAAAGTCGTTATGACGTAGAATGTGCATACTTTGTTGATTCTATTGATAAAATAAAACACATTTTCTAAAAACTCGTGTTTTTTAAGAAATCATGTAAAGCTTCTAGAAGCTGTGATTTTAAAAAACGGGGGAAGTAAGCTTTTCTTATTTCCAAACGCATGCACAAACTATAGAAAGTTGTTATGACGTAGAATGTGCATACTTTGTAGATTTCATTTATGAAATAAAACACATTTTCTAAAAACTCGTGCTTTTTACGAAATCATGTAAACCTTCTAGAAGCTGTGATTTTAAAAAACGGTGGAAGTAAGCTTTTCTTATTTCCGGACGCATGCGCAAACTATAGAAAGTCGTTATGACGTAGAATGTGCATACTTTCTAGATTCCATTTTTGAAATAAAACACATTTTCTAAAAACTCGTGTTTTTTACGAAATCATGTAAACCTTCTAGAAGCTGTGATTTTAAAAAACGGTTGAAGTAAGCTTTTCTTATTTCCGGACGTATGCGCAAACTATAGAAAGTCGTTATGATGTAGAATGTGCATACTTTGTTGATTCCATTTATGAAATAAAACACATTTTCAAAAAACTCGTGTTTTTTAAGAAATCATGTAAACCTTCTAGAAGCTGTGATTTTAAAAAATAGTGGAAGTAAGCTTTTCTTACTTCCGGATGCATGAGCAAACTATAGAAAGTAGTTATGACGTAGAATGTGCATACTTTGTAGATTCCATTTATGAAATAAAACACATTTTCTAAAAACTCGTGTTTTTTACGAAATCATGTAAACCTTCTAGACGCTGTGATTTTAAAAAACGGTGGAAGTAAGCTTTTCTTATTTCCGGACGAATGCGCAAACTATAGAAAGTCGTTATGACGTAGAATGTGCATACTTTGTTGATTGCATTTATGAAATAAAACACATTTTCAAAAAACTTGTGTTTTTTAAGAAATCATGTAAACCTTCTAGAAGCTGTGATTTAAAAAAACGAGGGAAGTAAGCTTTTCTTATTTCCGCACGCATGCGCAAACTATAGAAATTCGTTATGACGTAGAATGTGCATACTTTGTAGATTCTATTGATGAAATAAAACACATTTTCTAAAAACTCGTGTTTTTTACGAAATCATGTAAACCTTCTAGAAGCTGTGATTTTAAAAAACGGTGGAAGTAAGCTTTTCTTAATTCCGGACGAATGTGCAAACTATAGAAAGTCATTATGACGTAGAATGTGCATACTTTGTTGATTCCATTTATGAAATAAAACACATTTTCTTTTAACTCGTGTTTTTTAAGAAATCATGTAAACCTTCTAGAAGCTGTGATTTCAAAAAATGAGGGAAGTAAGCTTTTCTTATTTCCGGACGCATGCGCAAACTATAGAAATTCGTTATGACGTAGAACGTGCATACTTTGTAGATTCCATTTATGAAATAAAACATATTTTCTAAAAACTCGTGTTTTTTACGAAATCATGTAAACATTCTAGAAGCTGTGATTTTAAAAATCGGTGGAAGTTATCTTTTCTTATTTCCGGACGAATGCGCAAACTATAGAAAGTCGTTATGACGTAGAATGTGCATACTTTGTTGATTCCATTTATGAAATAAAACACATTTTCTAAAAACTCGTGTTTTTTAAGAAATCATGTAAACCTTCTAGAAGCTGTGATTTAAAAAAACGGGCGAAGTAAGCTTTTCTTATTTCCGGACGAATGCGCAAACTATAGAAAGTCGTTATGACGTAGAATGTCCATACTTTGTTGATTCCATTTATGAAATAAATCACATTTTCTAAAAACTCATGTTTTTTAAGAAATCATGTAAACCTTCTAGAAGCTGTGATTTTAAAAAATGGGGGAAGTTAGCTTTTCTTATTTCCGGACGCATGCGCAAACTATAGAAAGTCGTTATGATGTAGAATGTGCATACTTTGTTGATTCCATTTATGAAATAAAACACATTTTCTAAAAAATCGTGTTTTTTAAGAAATCATGTAAACCTTCTAGAAGTTGTGATTTTAAAAAATGGGGGAAGTAAGCTTTTCTTATTTCCAAACGCATGCGCAAACTATAGAAAGTCGTTATGACGTAGAATGTGCATACTTTGTAGATTCCATTTATGAAATAAAACACATTTTCTAAAAACTCATTTTTTTTACGAAATCATGTAAACCTTCTAGAAGCTGTGATTTTAAAAAACGGTGGAAGTAAGCTTTTCTTACTTCCGGACGCATCCGCAAACTATAGAAAGTCGTTATAACGTAGAATATGCATACTTTGTTGATTCCATTTATGAAATAAAAGATATTTTCTAAAAACTCATGTTTTTTAAGAAATCATGTCAACCTTCTAGAAGCTGTGATTTTAAAAAACGGGGGAAGTAAGGTTTTCTTATTTCCGGATGCATGCGCAAACTATAGAAAGTCGTTATGACATAGAATGCGCATACTTTGTAGATTCCATTTATGAAATAAAACACATTTTCTAAAAACGCGTGTTTTTTACGAAATCATGTAAACCTTCTAGAAGCTGTGATTTTAAAAAACGGTGGAAGTAAGCTTTTCTTATTTCCGGACGCATGCGCAAACTATAGAAAGTCGTTAAGATGTAGAATGTGCATACTTTGTTGATTCTATTTATGAAATAAAACACATTTTCTAAAAACTCGTGTTTTTTAAGAAATCATGTAAACCTTCTAGAAGCTGTGATTTTAAAAAACGGGGGAAGTAAGCTTTTCTTATTTCCAAACGCATGCACAAACTATAGAATGTGGTTATGACGTAGAATGTGCATACTTTGTAGATTCCATTTATGAAATAAAACACATTTTCTAAGAACTCGTGTTTTTTAAGAAATCATGTAAACCTTCTAGAAGCTGTGATTTTAAAAAACGGGGGAAGTAAGCTTTTCTTATTTCCGGACGCATGCGCAAACTATAGAAAGTCGTTATGACGTAGAATGTGCATACTTTGTAGATTCCATTTATGAAATAAAACACATTTTCTGAAAACTCATGTTTTTTATGAAATCATGTAAACCTACTAGAAGCTGTGATTTTAAAAAACGGTGGAAGTAAGCTTTTCTTATTTCCGGACGAATGCACCAACTATAGAAAGTCGTTATGACGTAGAATGTGCATACTTTGTTGATTCCATTTATGAAATAAAACAGATTTTCTGAAAACTCATGTTTTTTAAGAAATCATGTAAACCTTCTAGAAGCTGTGATTTTAAAAAACGGGGGAAGTAAGCTTTTCTTATTTCCGGACGCATGCGCAAACTATAGAAAGTCGTTATGACGTAGAATGTGCATACTTTGTAGATTCCATTTATGAAATAAAACACATTTTCTAAAAACTCGTGTTTTTTACGAAATCATGTAAATCTTGTAGAAGCTATGATTTTAAAAAACGGTGGAAGTAAGTTTTTCTTATTTCCGGACGCATGCGCAAACTATAGAAAGTTGTTATGACATAGAATGTGCATACTTTGTTGATTCCTTTTATGAAATAAAACACATTTTCTAAAAACTCATGTTTTTTAAGAAATCATGTAAACCCTCTAGAAGCTATGATTTTAAAAAATGGTGGAAGTAAGCTTTTCTTATTTCAGGACGCATGCGCAAACTATAGAAAGTCGTTATGACGTAGAATGTGCATACTTTGTTGATTCCATTTATGAAATAAAACACATTTTCTAAAAACTCGTGTTTTTTAAGAAATCATGTAAAACTTCTAGAAGCTGTGATTTTAAAAAACGGGGGAAGTAAGCTTTTCTTATTTCCAAACGCATGCGCAAACTATAGAAAGTCGTTATGACGTAGAATGTGCATACTTTGTAGATTCCATTTATGAAATAAAACACATTTTTTAAAAACTTTTGTTTTTTACGAAATCATGTAAACCTTCTAGAAGCTGTGATTTTAAAAAACGGTGGAAGTAAGCTTTTCTTATTTCCGGACGCATCCGCAAACTATAGAAAGTCGTTATGACGTAGAATGTGCATACTTTGTTGAATCCATTTATGAAATAAAAGATATTTTCTAAAAACTCGTGTTTTTTTAGAAATCATGTAAACCTTCTAGAAGCTGTGATTTTAAAAAACGGGGAAAGTAAAGTTTTCTTATTTCTGGACGCATGCGCAAACTATAGAAAGTCGTTATGACATAGAATGTGCATACTTTGTAGATTCCATTTATGAAATAAAACACATTTTCTAAAAACACGTGTTTTTTACGAAATCATGTAAACCTTCTAGAAGCTGTGATTTTAAAAAACGGTGGAAGTGAGATTTTCTTATTTCCGGACGCATGCGCAAACTATAGAAAGTCGTTATGACGTAGAATGTGCATACTTTGTTGATTCTATTGATAAAATAAAACACATTTTCTAAAAACTCGTGTTTTTTAAGAAATCATGTAAAGCTTCTAGAAGCTGTGATTTTAAAAAACGGGGGAAGTAAGCTTTTCTTATTTCCAAACGCATGCACAAACTATAGAAAGTTGTTATGACGTAGAATGTGCATACTTTGTAGATTTCATTTATGAAATAAAACACATTTTCTAAAACTCGTGTTTTTTACGAAATCATGTAAACCTTCTAGAAGCTGTGATTTTAAAAAACGGTGGAAGTAAGCTTTTCTTATTTCCGGACGCATGCGCAAACTATAGAAAGTCGTTATGACGTAGAATGTGCATACTTTCTAGATTCCATTTTTGAAATAAAACACATTTTCTAAAAACTCGTGTTTTTTACGAAATCATGTAAACCTTCTAGAAGCTGTGATTTTAAAAAACGGTTGAAGTAAGCTTTTCTTATTTCCGGACGCATGCGAAAACTATAGAAAGTCGTTATGACGTAGAATGTGCATACTTTGTAGATTCCATTTATGAAATAAAACACATTTTCTAAAAACTCGTGTTTTTTACGAAATCATGTAAACCTTCTAGAAGCTGTGATTTTAAAAAACGGTGGAAGTAAGCTTTTCTTATTTCCAAACGCATGCGCAAACTATAGAGAGTCGTTATGACGTAGAATGTGCATACTTTGTAGATTCCATTTATGAAATAAAACACATTTTCTAAAAACTCGTGTTTTTTACGAAATCATGTAAACCTTCTAGAAGCTGTGATTTTGAAAAACGGGGGTAGTAAGCTTTTCTTATTTCCGGACGCATGCGCAAACATTAGAAAGTCGTTATGACGTAGAATGGGCATACTTTGTAGATTCCATTTATGAAATAAAACACATTTTCTAAAAACACGTGTTTTTTAAGAAATCATGTAAACTTTCTAGATGCTGTGATTTTAAAAAACGGGGGAAGTAAGCTTTTCTTATTTCTGGACGAATGCGCAAACAGTAGAAAGTCGTTATGACGTAGAATGTGCATACTTTGTTGATTCCATTTATGAAATAAAACATATTTTCTAAAAACTCGTGTTTTTTAAGAAGTCATGTAAACCTTCGAGAAGCTGTGATTTTAAAAAACGGTGGAAGTAAGCTTTTCTTATTTCCGGACGCATGTGCAAACTATAGAAAGTCTTTATGACGTAGAATGTGCATACTTTGTTGATTCCATTTATGAAATAAAACACATTTTCTAAAAACTCATGTTTTTTAAGAAATCATGTAAACCTTCTTAGAAGATATGATTTTAAAAAACGGGGGAAGTATGCTTTTCTTATTTCCGGACGCATGCGCAAATTATAGAAAGTCGTTATGACGTAGAATGTGCATACTTTGTAGATTCCATTTATGAAATAAAACACATTTTCTAAAAACTCATGTTTTTTAAGAAATCATGTAAACCTTCTAGAAACTGTGATTTTAAAAAACTAGGGAAGTAAGCTTTTCTTATTTCCAAACGCATGCGCAAACTATAGAAAGTCGTTATGATGTAGAATGTGCATACTTTGTTGATTCCAATTATGAAATAAAACACATTTTCTAAAAACTTGTGTTTTTTAAGAAATCATGTAAACCTTCTTAGAAGATATGATTTTAAAAAACGGGGGAAGTATGCTTTTCTTATTTCCGGACGCATGCGCAAACTAGAGAAAGTCGTTATGACGTAGAATGTGCATACTTTGTAAATTCCATTTATGAAATAAAACACATTTTCTAAAAACTCGTGTTTTTTACGAAATCATGTAAACCTTCTAGAAGTTGTGATTTTAAAAAACGGTGGAAGTAAGGTTTTCTTATTTCCGGATGCATGCGCAAACTATAGAAAGTCGTTATGACATAGAATGCGCATACTTTGTAGATTTCATTTATGAAATAAAACACATTTTCTAAAAACGCGTGTTTTTTACGAAATCATGTAAACCTTCTAGAAGCTGTGATTTTAAAAAACGGTGGAAGTAAGCTTTTCTTATTTCCGGACGCATGCGCAAACTATAGAAAGTCGTTAAGATGTAGAATGTGCATACTTTGTTGATTCTATTTATGAAATAAAACACATTTTCTAAAAACTCGTGTTTTTTAAGAAATCATGTAAACCTTCTAGAAGCTGTGATTTTAAAAAACGGGGGAAGTAAGCTTTTCTTGTTTCCAAACGCATGCACAAACTATAGAATGTCGTTATGACGTAGAATGTGCATACTTTGTAGATTCCATTTATGAAATAAAACACATTTTCTAAGAACTCGTGTTTTTTAAGAAATCATGTAAACCTTCTAGAAGCTGTGATTTTAAAAAACGGGGGAAGTAAGCTTTTCTTATTTCCGGACGCATGCGCAAACTATAGAAAGTCGTTATGACGTAGAATGTGCATACTTTGTAGATTCCATTTATGAAATAAAACACATTTTCTGAAAACTCATGTTTTTTACGAAATCATGTAAACCTACTAGAAGCTGTGATTTTAAAAAACGGTGGAAGTAAGCTTTTCTTATTTCCGGACGAATGCACCAACTATAGAAAGTCGTTATGACGTAGAATGTGCATACTTTGTTGATTCCATTTATGAAATAAAACAGATTTTCTGAAAACTCATATTTTTTAAGAAATCATGTAAACCTTCTAGAAGCTGTGATTTTAAAAAACGGGGGAAGTAAGCTTTTCTTATTTCCGGACGCATGCGCAAACTATAGAAAGTCGTTATGACGTAGAATGTGCATACTTTGTAGATTCCATTTATGAAATAAAACACATTTTCTAAAAACTCGTGTTTTTTACGAAATCATGTAAATCTTGTAGAAGCTATGATTTTAAAAAACGGTGGAAGTAAGTTTTTCTTATTTCCGGACGCATGCGCAAACTATAGAAAGTTGTTATGACATAGAATGTGCATACTTTGTTGATTCCTTTTATGAAATAAAACACATTTTCTAAAAACTCATGTTTTTTAAGAAATCATGTAAACCCTCTAGAAGCTATGATTTTAAAAAATGGTGGAAGTAAGCTTTTCTTATTTCCGGACGCATGCGCAAACTGTAGAAAGTCGTTATGACGTAGAATGTGCATACTTTGTTGATTCCATTTATGAAATAAAACACATTTTCTAAAAACTCGTGTTTTTTAAGAAATCATGTAAAACTTCTAGAAGCTGTGATTTTAAAAAACGGGGGAAGTAAGCTTTTCTTATTTCCAAACGCATGCGCAAACTATAGAAAGTCGTTATGACGTAGAATGTGCATACTTTGTAGATTCCATTTATGAAATAAAACACATTTTTTAAAAACTTTTGTTTTTTACGAAATCATGTAAACCTTCTAGAAGCTGTGATTTTAAAAAACGGTGGAAGTAAGCTTTTCTTATTTCCGGACGCATCCGCAAACTATAGAAAGTCGTTATGACGTAGAATGTGCATACTTTGTTGAATCCATTTAAGAAATAAAAGATATTTTCTAAAAACTCGTGTTTTTTTAGAAATCATGTAAACCTTCTAGAAGCTGTGATTTTAAAAAACGGGGAAAGTAAGGTTTTCTTATTTTTGGACGCATGCGCAAACTATAGAAAGTCGTTATGACATAGAATGTGCATACTTTGTAGATTCCATTTATGAAATAAAACACATTTTCTAAAAACACGTGTTTTTTACGAAATCATGTAAACCTTCTAGAAGCTGTGATTTTAAAAAACGGTGGAAGTGAGATTTTCTTATTTCCGGACGCATGCGCAAACTATAGAAAGTCGTTATGACGTAGAATGTGCATACTTTGTTGATTCTATTGATAAAATAAAACACATTTTCTAAAAACTCGTGTTTTTTAAGAAATCATGTAAAGCTTCTAGAAGCTGTGATTTTAAAAAACGGGGGAAGTAAGCTTTTCTTATTTCCAAACGCATGCACAAACTATAGAAAGTTGTTATGACGTAGAATGTGCATACTTTGTAGATTTCATTTATGAAATAAAACACATTTTCTAAAAACTCGTGTTTTTTACGAAATCATGTAAACCTTCTAGAAGCTGTGATTTTAAAAAACGGTGGAAGTAAGCTTTTCTTATTTCCGGACGCATGCGCAAACATTAGAAAGTCGTTATGACGTAGAATGGGCATACTTTGTAGATTCCATTTATGAAATAAAACACATTTTCTAAAAACTCGTGTTTTTTACGAAATCATGTAAACCTTCTAGAAGCTGTGATTTTAAAAAACGGTTGAAGTAAGCTTTTCTTATTTCCGGACGCATGCGAAAACTATAGAAAGTCGTTATGACGTAGAATGTGCATACTTTGTAGATTCCATTTATGAAATAAAACACATTTTCTAAAAACTCGTGTTTTTTACGAAATCATGTAAACCTTCTAGAAGCTGTGATTTTAAAAACGGTGGAAGTAAGCTTTTCTTATTTCCAGACGCATGCGCAAACTATAGAGAGTCGTTATGACGTAGAATGTGCATACTTTGTAGATTCCATTTATGAAATAAAACACATTTTCTAAAAACACGTGTTTTTTAAGAAATCATGTAAACTTTCTAGATGCTGTGATTTTAAAAAACGGGGGAAGTAAGCTTTTCTTATTTCTGGACGAATGCGCAAACAGTAGAAATTCGTTATGACGTAGAATGTGCATACTTTGTTGATTCCATTTATGAAATAAAACATATTTTCTAAAAACTCGTGTTTTTTAAGAAGTCATGTAAACCTTCGAGAAGCTGTGATTTTAAAAAACGGTGGAAGTAAGCTTTTCTTATTTCCGGACGCATGTGCAAACTATAGAAAGTCTTTATGACGTAGAATGTGCATACTTTGTTGATTCCATTTATGAAATAAAACACATTTTCTAAAAATTCATGTTTTTTAAGAAATCATGTAAACCTTCTTAGAAGAGATGATTTTAAAAAATGGGGGAAGTATGCTTTTCTTATTTCCGGAAGCATGCGCAAATTATAGAAAGTCGTTATGACGTAGAATGTGCATACTTTGTAGATTCCATTTATGAAATAAAACACATTTTCTAAAAACTCGTGTTTTTTAAGAAATCATGTAAACCTTCTAGAAACTGTGATTTTAAAAAACTAGGGAAGTAAGCTTTTCTTATTTCCAAACGCATGCGCAAACTATAGAAAGTCGTTATGATGTAGAATGTGCATACTTTGTTGATTCCAATTATGAAATAAAACACATTTTCTAAAAACTTGTGTTTTTTAAGAAATCATGTAAACCTTCTTAGAAGATATGATTTTAAAAAACGGGGGAAGTATGCTTTTCTTATTTCCGGACGCATGCGCAAACTAGAGAAATTCGTTATGACGTCGAATGTGCATACTTTGTAAATTCCATTTATGAAATAAAACACATTTTCTAAAAACTCGTGTTTTTTACGAAATCATGTAAACCTTCTAGAAGTTGTGATTTTAAAAAACGGTGGAAGTAAGGTTTTCTTATTTCCGGATGCATGCGCAAACTATAGAAAGTCGTTATGACATAGAATGCGCATACTTTGTAGATTCCATTTATGAAATAAAACACATTTTCTAAAAACGCGTGTTTTTTACGAAATCATGTAAACCTTCTAGAAGCTGTGATTTTAAAAAACGGTGGAAGTAAGATTTTCTTATTTCCGGACGCATGCGCAAACTATAGAAAGTCGTTAAGATGTAGAATGTGCATACTTTGTAGATTCCATTTAGGAAATAAAACACATTTTCTAAAAACTCCTGTTTTTTAAGCAATCATGTAAACCTTCTAGAAGCTGTGATTTTAAAAAACGGTGGAAGTAAGCTTTTCTTATTTCCGGAAGCATGCGCAAACTATAGAAAGTCGTTATGATGTAGAATGTGCATACTTTGTTGATTCCATTTATGAAATAAAACACAGTTTCTAAAAACTCGTGTTTTTTAAGAAATCATGTAAACCTTCTAGAAGCTGTGATTTTAAAAAACGGGGGAAGTAAGCTTTTCTTATTTCCAAATGCATGCGCAAACTATAGAAAGTCGTTATGACGTAGAATGTGCATACTTTGTAGATTCCATTTATGAAATAAAACACATTTTCTAAAAACTCGTGTTTTTTACGAAATCATGTAAACCTTCTAGAAGCTGTGATTTTAAAAAACGGTGGAAGTAAGCTTTTCTTATTTCGAGACGAATGCGCAAACTATAGAAAGTCGTTATGACGTAGAATGTGCATACTTTGTAGATTCCATTTAGGAAATAAAACACATTTTTTAAAAACTCGTGTTTTTTAAGAAATCATGTAAACCTTCTAGAAGCTATGATTTAGAAAAACGGGGGAAGTAAGCTTTTCTTATTTCCGGACGCATGCGGAAACTATAGAAAGTCGTTATGACGTAGAATGTGCATAATTTGTAGATTCCATTTATGAAATAAAACACATTTTCTAAAAACTCGTGTTTTTTACGAAATCATGTAAACCTTCTAGAAGCTATGATTTTAAAAAACGGTGGAAGTAAGTTTTTCTTATTTCCGGACGCATGCGCAAACTATAGAAAGTTGTTATGACATATAATGTGCATACTTTGTTGATTCCTTTTATGAAATAAAACACATTTTCTAAAAACTCATGTTTTTTAAGAAATCATGTAAACCCTCTAGAAGCTATGATTTTAAAAAATGGTGGAAGTAAGATTTTCTTATTTCCGGACGCATGCGCAAACTGTAGAAAGTCGTTATGACGTAGAATGTGCATACTTTGTTGATTCCATTTATGAAATAAAACACATTTTCTAAAAACTCGTGTTTTTTAAGAAATCATGTAAAACTTCTAGAAGCTGTGATTTTAAAAAACGGGGGAAGTAAGCTTTTCTTATTTCCAAACGCATGCGCAAACTATAGAAAGTCGTTATGACGTAGAATGTGCATACTTTGTAGATTCCATTTATGAAATAAAACACATTTTTTAAAAACTTTTGTTTTTTACGAAATCATGTAAACCTTCTAGAAGCTGTGATTTTAAAAAACGGTGGAAGTAAGCTTTTCTTATTTCCGGACGCATCCGCAAACTATAGAAAGTCGTTATGACGTAGAATGTGCATACTTTGTTGAATCCATTTATGAAATAAAATATATTTTCTAAAAACTCGTGTTTTTTTAGAAATCATGTAAACCTTCTAGAAGCTGTGATTTTAAAAAACGGGGAAAGTAAGGTTTTCTTATTTCTGGACGCATGCGCAAACTATAGAAAGTCGTTATGACATAGAATGTGCATACTTTGTAGATTCCATTTATGAAATAAAACACATTTTCTAAAAACACGTGTGTTTTACGAAATCATGTAAACCTTCTAGAAGCTGTGATTTTAAAAAACGGTGGAAGTGAGATTTTCTTATTTCCGGACGCATGCGCAAACTATAGAAAGTCGTTATGACGTAGAATGTGCATACTTTGTTGATTCTATTGATAAAATAAAACACATTTTCTAAAAACTCGTGTTTTTTAAGAAATCATGTAAAGCTTCTAGAAGCTGTGATTTTAAAAAACGGGGGAAGTAAGCTTTTCTTATTTCCAAACGCATGCACAAACTATAGAAAGTTGTTATGACGTAGAATGTGCATACTTTGTAGATTTCATTTATGAAATAAAACACATTTTCTAAAAACTCGTGTTTTTTACGAAATCATGTAAACCTTCTAGAAGCTGTGATTTTAAAAAACGGTGGAAGTAAGCTTTTCTTATTTCCGGACGCATGCGCAAACTATAGAAAGTCGTTATGACGTAGAATGTGCATACTTTCTAGATTCCATTTTTGAAATAAAACACATTTTCTAAAAACTCGTGTTTTTTACGAAATCATGTAAACCTTCTAGAAGCTGTGATTTTAAAAAACGGTTGAAGTAAGCTTTTCTTATTTCCGGACGCATGCGAAAACTATAGAAAGTCGTTATGACGTAGAATGTGCATACTTTGTAGATTCCATTTATGAAATAAAACACATTTTCTAAAAACTCATGTTTTTTACGAAATCATGTAAACCTTCTAGAAGCTGTGATTTTAAAAAACGGTGGAAGTAAGCTTTTCTTATTTCCAGACGCATTCGCAAACTATAGAGAGTCGTTATGACGTAGAATGTGCATACTTTGTAGATTCCATTTATGAAATAAAACACATTTTCTAAAAACTCGTGTTTTTTACGAAATCATGTAAACCTTCTAGAAGCTGTGATTTTGAAAAACGGGGGTAGTAAGCTTTTCTTATTTCCGGACGCATGCACAAACATTAGAAAGTCGTTATGACGTAGAATGGGCATACTTTGTAGATTCCATTTATGAAATAAAACACATTTTCTAAAAACACGTGTTTTTTAAGAAATCATGTAAACTTTCTAGATGCTGTGATTTTAAAAAACGGGGGAAGTAAGCTTTTCTTATTTCTGGACGAATGCGCAAACAGTAGAAAGTCGTTATGACGTAGAATGTGCATACTTTGTTGATTCCATTTATGAAATAAAACATATTTTCTAAAAACTCGTGTTTTTTAAGAAGTCATGTAAACCTTCGAGAAGCTGTGATTTTAAAAAACGGTGGAAGTAAGCTTTTCTTATTTCCGGACGCATGTGCAAACTATAGAAAGTCTTTATGACGTAGAATGTGCATACTTTGTTGATTCCATTTATGAAATAAAACAAATTTTCTAAAAACTCATGTTTTTTAAGAAATCATGTAAACCTTCTTAGAAGATATGATTTTAAAAAACGGGGGAAGTATGCTTTTCTTATTTCCGGACGCATGCGCAAATTATAGAAAGTCGTTATGACGTAGAATGTGCATACTTTGTAGATTCCATTTATGAAATAAAACACATTTTCTAAAAACTCGTGTTTTTTAAGAAATCATGTAAACCTTCTAGAAACTGTGATTTTAAAAAACTAGGGAAGTAAGCTTTTCTTATTTCCAAACGCATGCGCAAACTATAGAAAGTCGTTATGATGTAGAATGTGCATACTTTGTTGATTCCAATTATGAAATAAAACACATTTTCTAAAAACTTGTGTTTTTTAAGAAATCATGTAAACCTTCTTAGAAGATATGATTTTAAAAAACGAGGGAAGTATGCTTTTCTTATTTCCGGACGCATGCGCAAACTAGAGAAAGTCGTTATGACGTAGAATGTGCATACTTTGTTGATTCCATTTATTAAATAAAACACATTTTCTAAAAACTCGTGTTTTTTAACAAATCATGTAAACCTTCTAGATGCTGTGATTTTAAAAAAACGGGGGAAGTAAGCTTTTCTTATTCCCAAACGCATGCGCAAACTAGAGAAAGTCGTTATGACGTAGAATGTGCATACTTTGTTGATTCCATTTATGAAATAAAACACATTTTCTAAAAACTCGTGTTTTTTAACAAATCATGTAAACCTTCTAGAAGCTGTGATTTTAAAAAACGGGGGAAGTAAGCTTTTCTTATTTCCGGACGCATGCGCAAACTATAGAAATTCGTTATGACATAGAATGTGCATACTTTGTAGATTCCATTTTGGAAATAAAAAACATTTTCTAAAAACTCGTGTTTTTTACGAAATCATGTAAACCTTCTAGAAGCTGTGATTTTAAAAAACGGTGGAAGTAAGCTTTTCTTATTTCCGGACGAATGCGCAAACTATAGAAAGTCGTTATGACGTAGAAAGTGCATACTTTGTTGATTCCATTTATTAAATAAAACACATTTTCTAAAAACACGTGTTTTTTAAGAAATCATGTAAACCTTCTAGAAGCTGTGATTTTAAAAAACGGTGGAAGTAAGCTTTTCTTATTTCCGGATGCATGCGCAAACTATAGAAAGTCGTTATGACGTAGAATGTGCATACTTTGTTGATTATATTTATGAAATAAAACACATTTTCTAAAAACTCGTGTTTTTTAAGAAATCATGTAAAGCTTCTAGAAGCTGTGATTTTAAAAAACGGGGGAAGTAAGCTTTTCTTATTTCCAAATGCATGCACAAACTATAGAAAGTCGTTATGATGTAGAATGTGCATACTTTGTAGATTCCATTTATGAAATAAAACACATTTTCTAAAAACTCGTGTTTTTTACGAAATCATGTAAACCTTCTAGAAGCTGTGATTTTAAAAAACGGTGGAAGTAAGCTTTTCTTATTTCCGGACGCATGCGCAAACAATAGAAAGTCGTTATGACGTAGAATGTGCATACTTTGTTGATTCCATTTATGAAATAAAACACATTTTCTAAAAACTCGTGTTTTTTACGAAATCATGTAAACCTTTTAGAAGCTGTGATTTTAAAAAACGGTGGAACTAAGCTTTTCTTATTTCCGGACGCATGCGCAAACTATAGAAAGTCGTTATGACGTAGAATGTGCATACATTGTTGATTCCATTTATGAAATAAAAAACATTTTCTAAAAACTCGTGTTTTTTAAGAAATCATGTAAACCTTCTCGGAGCTGTGATTTTAAAAAACGGTGGAAGTAGGCTTTTCTTATTTCCGGACGAATGCGCAAACTATAGAAAATCATTATGACGTAGAATGTGCATACTTTGTATATTTCATTTATTAAATAAAACACATTTTCTAAAAACTCGTGTTTTTTAAGAAATCATGTAATCTTCTAGAAGCTGTGATTTTAAAAAACGGTGGAAGTAAGCTTTTCTTATTTCCGGACGCATGCGCAAACTATAGAAAGTCGTTGTGACGTAGAATGTTCATACTTTGTTGATTCCATTTATGAAATAAAACACATTTTCTAAAAAATCATGTTTTTTACGAAATCATGTAAACCTTCTAGAAGCTGTGATTTTAAAAAACTGTGGAAGTAAGCTTTTCTCATTTCCGGACGCATGCGCAAACTATAGAAAGTCGTTCTGACGTAGAATGTGCATACTTTGTAGATTCCATTTATGAAATAAAACACATTTTCTAAAAACACGTGTTTTTTACGAAATCGTGCAAACCTTCTAGAAGCTGTGATTTTAAAAAACGGTGGAAGTAAGCTTTTCTTATTTCCGGATGCATGCACAAACTATAGAAAGTCGTTATGATGTAGAATGTGCAAACTTTGTTGATTCCATTTATGAAATAAAACACATTTTCTAAAAACTCGTGTTTTTTAAGAAATCATGTAAACCTTTTAGAAGCTGTGATTTTAAAAAACGGGGGCAGTAAGCTTTTCTTATTTCCGGACGCATGCGCAAACTATAGAAAGTTGTTATGACGTACAATGTGCATACTTTGTTGATTCCATTTACGAAATAAAACACATTTTCTTAAAACTCGTGTTTTTTAAGAAATCATGTAAACCTTCTAGAAGCTGTGATTTTAATAAACGGGGGAAGTAAGCTTTTATTATTTCCAAACCCATGCGAAAACTATAGAAAGTCTTTATGACGTAGAATGTGCATACTTTGTAGATTCCATTTATGAAATAAAACACATTTTCTAAAAACTCGTGTTTTTTAAGAAATCATGTAAATCTTCTAGAAGCTGTGATTTAGGAAAACGGGGGAAGTAAGCTTTTCTTATTTCTGGACGCATGCGCAAACTATAGAAAGTCGTTATGACATAGAATGTGCATACTTTGTAGATTCCATTTATGAAATAAAACACATTTTCTAAAAACACGTGTTTTTTAAGAAATCATGTGAACCTTCTAGATGCTGTGATTTTAAAAAACTGGGGAAGTAAGCTTTTCTTATTTTTGGATGAATGCGCAAACCGTAGAAAGTTGTTATGACGTAGAATGTGCATACTTTGTTGATTCCATTTATGAAATAAAACACATTTTCTAAAAACTCATGTTTTTTAAGAAGTCATGTAAACTTTCTAGAAGCTGTGATTTTAAAAAACGGTGGAAGTAAGCTTTTCTTATTTCTGGACGCATGTGCAAACTATAGAAAGTCGTTATGACGTAGAATGTGCATACTTTGTTGATTCTATTTATGAAATAAAACAAATTTTCTAAAAACTCGTGTTTTTTAAGAAATCATTTAAACCTTCTAGAAGCTGTGATTTTAAAAAACGAGGGAAGTAAGCTTTTCTTATTTCTAAACGCATGCGCAAACTATAGAAAGTCGTTATGACGTAGAATGTGCATACTTTGTTGATTCCATTTATGAAATAAAACACATTTTCTAAAAACTCGTGTTTTTTAAGAAATCATGTAAACCTTCTTAGAAGCTATGATTTTAAAAAACAGGGGAACTATGCTTTTCTTATTTCCGGACGCATACGCAAATTATAGAAAGTCGTTATGACGTAGAATGTGCATACTTTGTAGATTCCATTTATGAAATAAAACACATTTTCTAAAAACTCGTATTTTTTACGAAATCATGTAAACCTTTTAGAAGCTGTGATTTTAAAAAATGGTGGAAGTAAGCTTTTCTTATTTCTAGACAAATGCGCAAACTATAGAAAGTCGTTATGACGTAGAATGTGAATACTTTGTTGATTCCATTTATGAAATAAAACACAGTTTCTAAAAACTCGTGTTTTTTAAGAAATCATGTAAACCTTCTAGAAGCTTTGATTTTAAAAAACGGTGGAAGTAAGCTTTTCTTATTTCCGGACGCATGCGCAAACTATAGAAAGTCGTTATGACATAGAATGTGCATACATTGTTTATTCCATTTATGAAATAAAACACATTTTCTAAAAACTCGTGTTTTTTACGAAATCATGTAAACCTTGTAGAAGCTGTGATTTTAAAAAACGGTGGAAGTAAGCTTTTCTTATTTCCGGACGCATGCGCAAACTATAGAAAGTCGTTATGACATAGAATGTGCATACTTTGTAGATTCCATTTATGAAATAAAACACATTTTCTAAAAACTCGTGTTTTTTACGAAATCATGTAAACCTTCTAGAAGCTGTGATTTTAAAAAATGGTGGAAGTAAGCTTTTCTTATTTCCGGACGCATGCGCAAACTATAGAAAGTCGTTATGACGTAGAATGTGCATACTTTGTTGATTCCATTTATGAAATAAAACACAGTTTCTAAAAACTCGTGTTTTTTAAGAAATCATGTAAACCTTCTAGAAGCTGTGATTTTAAAAAACGGGGGAAGTAAGCTTTTCTTATTTCCGGACGCATACGCAAACTATAGAAAGTCGTTATGACGTAGAATGTGAATACTTTGTAGACTCCATTTATGTAATAAAACACATTTTCTAAAAACTTGTGTTTTTTAAGAAATCATGTAAACCTTCTAGAAGCTGTGATTTTAAAAAACGGGGGAAGTAAGCTTTTCTTATTTCCAAACGCATGCGCAAACTATAGAAAGTCGTTATGACGTAGAATGTGCATACTTTGTTGATTCCATTTATGAAATAAAACACATTTTCTAAAAACTCGTGTTTTTTAAGAAATCATGTAAACCTTCTAGAAGCTGTGATTTTAAAAAACGGGGGAAGTAAGCTTTTCTTATTTCCAAACGCATGCGCAAACTATAGAAAGTCGTTATGACGTAGAATGTGCATACGTTGTAGATTCCATTTATGAAATAAAACACATTTTCTAAAAACTCGTGTTTTTTACGAAATCAAGTAAACCTTCTAGAAGCTTTGATTTTAAAAAACGGGGGAAGTAAGCTTTTCTTATTTCCGGACGCATGCTCAAACTATAGAAAGTCGTTATGACGTAGAATGTGCATACTTTGTAGATTCCATTTATGAAATAAAACACATTTTCTAAAAACTCGTGTTTTTTAAGAAATCATGTAAACCTTCTAGAAGCTGTGATTTTAAAAAACAGTGGAAGTAAGCTTTTCTTATTTCCGGACGAATGCGCAAACTATAGAAAGTCGTTATGACGTAGAATGTGCATACTTTCTAGCTTCCATTTATGAAATAAAACACATTTTCTAAAAACTCGTGTTTTTTACGAAATCATGTAAACCTTCTAGAAGCTGTGATTTTAAAAAACGGTGGAAGTAAGCTTTTCTTATTTCCGGACGCATGCGCAGACTATAGAAAGTCGTTATGACGTAGAATGTGCATACTTTGTTGATTCCATTTATGAAATAAAACGCATTTTGTAAAAACTCATGTTTTTTAACAAATCATGTAAACCTTCTAGAAGCTGTGATTTTAAAAAACGGGGGAAGTAAGCTTTTCTTATTTCCAAACGCATGCGCAAACTATAGAAAGTCGTTATGACGTAGAATGTGCATACTTTGTTGATTCCATTTATGAAATAAAACACATTTTCTAAAGACTAGTGTTTTTTAAGAAATCATGTAAACCTTCTAGATGCTGTGATTTTAAAAAACGGAGGAAGTAAGCTTTTCTTATTTCCGGACGCATGCGCAAACTATATAAAGTCGTTATGACGTAGAATGTGCATACTTTGTAGATTCCATTTATGAAATAAAACACATTTTCTAAAAACTAGTGTTTTTTAAGAAATCATGTAAACCTTCTAGAAGCTGTGATTTTAAAAAACGGGAGAAGTAAGCTTTTCTTATTTCCAAACGCATGCGCAAACTATAGAAAGTCGTTATGAAGTAGAATGTGCATACTTTGTTGATTCCATTTATGAAATAAAACACATTTTCTAAAATTTCATGTTTTTTAAGAACTCATGTAAACCTTCTAGAAGCTGTGATTTTAAAAAACGGGGGAAGTAAGCTTTTCTTATTTCCGAACGCATGCGCAAACTATTGAAAGTCGTTATGACGTAGAATGTGCATACTTTGTAGATTGCATTTATTAAATAAAACACATTTTCTAAAAACTCGTGTTTTTTAAGAAGTCATGTAAACCTTCTAGAAGCTGTGATTTTAAAAAACGGGGGAAGTAAGCTTTTCTTATTTCCGGACGCATGCGCAAACTATAGAAAGTAGTTATGACGTAGAATGTGCATACTTTGTTGATTACATTTATGAAATAAAACACATTTTCTAAAAACTCGTGTTTTTTACGAAATCATGTAAACCTTCTAGAAGCTGTGATTATGAAAAACGGGGGAAGTAAGCTTTTCTTAGTTGCGAACCCATGCGCAAACTATAGAAATTCGTTATGATGTAGAATGTGCATACTTTGTAGATTCCATTTATGAAATAAAACACATTTTCTAAAAACTCGTGTTTTTTAAGAAATCATGTAAACCTTCTAGAAGCTGTGATTTTAAAAAACGGGGGAAGTAAGCTTTTCTTATTTCCAAAGGCATGCGAAAACTATAGAAAGTCGTTATGATGTAGAATGTGCATACTTTGTTGATTCCTTTTATGAAATAAAACACATTTTCTAAAAACTCGTGTTTTTTAAGAAATCATGTAAACCTTCTAGAAGCTGTGATTTTAAAAAACGGGGGAAGTAAGCTTTTCTTATTTCCAAACGCATGCGCAAACTATAGAAAGTCGTTATGACGTAGAATGTGCATACTTTGTTGATTCCATTTACGAAATAAAACACATTTTCTAAAAACTCGTGTTTTTTAAGAAATCATGTAAACCTACTAGAAGCTGTGATTTTAAAAAACAGGGGAAGTAAGCTTTTCTTATTTCCAAACGCATGTGCAAACTATAGAAAGACGTTATGACGTAGAATGTGCATACTTTGTTGATTCCATTTATGAAATAAAACACATTTTCTAAAAACTCGTGTTTTTTAAGAAATCATGTAAACCTTCTAGAAGCTGTGATCTTAAAAAACGGGAGAGGTAAGCTTTTCTTATTTCCGAACGCATGCGCAAACTATAGAAAGTCATTATGACGTAGAATGTGCATACTTTGTAGATTCCATTTATGAAATAAATATACATTTTCTAAAAACTCGCATTTTTTACGAAATCATCTAAACCTTCTAGAAGCTGTGATTTTAAAAAACGGGGGAAGTAAGCTTTTCTTATTTCCGGACACATGCGCAAACTATAGAAAGTCGTTATGACGTAGAATGTGCATACTTTGTAGATTCAATTTATGAAATAAAACACATTTTCTAAAAACTCGTGTTTTTTATGAAATCATGTAAACCTTCTAGAAGCTGTGATTTTAAAAAACGGTAGAAGTAAGCTTGTCTTATTTCCGGACGCATGCGCAAACTATAGAAAGTCGTTATGACGTAGAATGTGCATACTTTGTTGATTCCATTTATGAAATAAAACACATTTTCTAAAAACTCGTGTTTTTTAAGAAATCATGTAAACCTTCTAGAAGCTGTGATTTTAAAAAACGGGGGAAGTAAGCTTTTCTTATTTCCAAACGCATGCGCAAACTATAGAAAGTCGTTATGACGTAGAATGTGCATACGTTGTAGATTCCATTTATGAAATAAAACACATTTTCTAAAAACTCGTGTTTTTTACGAAATCAAGTAAACCTTCTAGAAGCTTTGATTTTAAAAAACGGGGGAAGTAAGCTTTTCTTATTTCCGGACGCATGCTCAAACTATAGAAAGTCGTTATGACGTAGAATGTGCATACTTTGTAGATTCCATTTATGAAATAAAACACATTTTCTAAAAACTCGTTTTTTTTACGAAATCATGTAAACCTTCTAGAAGCTGTGATTTTAAAAAACAGTGGAAGTAAGCTTTTCTTATTTCCGGACGAATGCGCAAACTATAGAAAGTCGTTATGACGTAGAATGTGCATACTTTCTAGCTTCCATTTATGAAATAAAACACATTTTCTAAAAACTCGTGTTTTTTACGAAATCATGTAAACCTTCTAGAAGCTGTGATTTTAAAAAACGGTGGAAGTAAGCTTTTCTTATTTCCGGACGCATGCGCAGACTATAGAAAGTCGTTATGACGTAGAATGTGCATACTTTGTTGATTCCATTTATGAAATAAAACGCATTTTGTAAAAACTCATGTTTTTTAACAAATCATGTAAACCTTCTAGAAGCTGTGATTTTAAAAAACGGGGGAAGTAAGCTTTTCTTATTTCCAAACGCATGCGCAAACTATAGAAAGTCGTTATGACGTAGAATGTGCATACTTTGTTGATTCCATTTATGAAATAAAACACATTTTCTAAAGACTAGTGTTTTTTAAGAAATCATGTAAACCTTCTAGATGCTGTGATTTTAAAAAACGGAGGAAGTAAGCTTTTCTTATTTCCGGACGCATGCGCAAACTATATAAAGTCGTTATGACGTAGAATGTGCATACTTTGTAGATTCCATTTATGAAATAAAACACATTTTCTAAAAACTAGTGTTTTTTAAGAAATCATGTAAACCTTCTAGAAGCTGTGATTTTAAAAAACGGGAGAAGTAAGCTTTTCTTATTTCCAAACGCATGCGCAAACTATAGAAAGTCGTTATGAAGTAGAATGTGCATACTTTGTTGATTCCATTTATGAAATAAAACACATTTTCTAAAATTTCATGTTTTTTAAGAACTCATGTAAACCTTCTAGAAGCTGTGATTTTAAAAAACGGGGGAAGTAAGCTTTTCTTATTTCCGAACGCATGCGCAAACTATTGAAAGTCGTTATGACGTAGAATGTGCATACTTTGTAGATTGCATTTATTAAATAAAACACATTTTCTAAAAACTCGTGTTTTTTAAGAAGTCATGTAAACCTTCTAGAAGCTGTGATTTTAAAAAACGGGGGAAGTAAGCTTTTCTTATTTCCGGACGCATGCGCAAACTATAGAAAGTAGTTATGACGTAGAATGTGCATACTTTGTTGATTACATTTATGAAATAAAACACATTTTCTAAAAACTCGTGTTTTTTACGAAATCATGTAAACCTTCTAGAAGCTGTGATTATGAAAAACGGGGGAAGTAAGCTTTTCTTAGTTGCGAACCCATGCGCAAACTATAGAAATTCGTTATGATGTAGAATGTGCATACTTTGTAGATTCCATTTATGAAATAAAACACATTTTCTAAAAACTCGTGTTTTTTAAGAAATCATGTAAACCTTCTAGAAGCTGTGATTTTAAAAAACGGGGGAAGTAAGCTTTTCTTATTTCCAAAGGCATGCGAAAACTATAGAAAGTCGTTATGATGTAGAATGTGCATACTTTGTTGATTCCTTTTATGAAATAAAACACATTTTCTAAAAACTCGTGTTTTTTAAGAAATCATGTAAACCTTCTAGAAGCTGTGATTTTAAAAAACGGGGGAAGTAAGCTTTTCTTATTTCCAAACGCATGCGCAAACTATAGAAAGTCGTTATGACGTAGAATGTGCATACTTTGTTGATTCCATTTACGAAATAAAACACATTTTCTAAAAACTCGTGTTTTTTAAGAAATCATGTAAACCTACTAGAAGCTGTGATTTTAAAAAACAGGGGAAGTAAGCTTTTCTTATTTCCAAACGCATGTGCAAACTATAGAAAGACGTTATGACGTAGAATGTGCATACTTTGTTGATTCCATTTATGAAATAAAACACATTTTCTAAAAACTCGTGTTTTTTAAGAAATCATGTAAACCTTCTAGAAGCTGTGATCTTAAAAAACGGGAGAGGTAAGCTTTTCTTATTTCCGAACGCATGCGCAAACTATAGAAAGTCATTATGACGTA
The DNA here is from genome assembly GCA_027924585.1 of Larix kaempferi. Lineage (NCBI taxonomy): Eukaryota > Viridiplantae > Streptophyta > Pinopsida > Pinales > Pinaceae > Larix > Larix kaempferi. The sequence continues at coordinate 8,574,543 of BSBM01000226.1, read as the reverse complement.
GAATGTGCATACTTTGTAGATTCCATTTATGAAATAAATATACATTTTCTAAAAACTCGCATTTTTTACGAAATCATCTAAACCTTCTAGAAGCTGTGATTTTAAAAAACGGGGGAAGTAAGCTTTTCTTATTTCCGGACACATGCGCAAACTATAGAAAGTCGTTATGACGTAGAATGTGCATACTTTGTAGATTCAATTTATGAAATAAAACACATTTTCTAAAAACTCGTGTTTTTTATGAAATCATGTAAACCTTCTAGAAGCTGTGATTTTAAAAAACGGTAGAAGTAAGCTTGTCTTATTTCCGGACGCATGCGCAAACTATAGAAAGTCGTTATGACGTAGAATGTGCATACTTTGTTGATTCCATTTATGAAATAAAACACATTTTGTAAAAACTCGTGTTTTTTAACAAATCATGTAAACCTTCTAGAAGCTGTGATTTTAAAAAACGGGGGAAGTAAGCTTCTCTTATTTCCAAACGCATGCTGAAACTATAGAAAGTCGTTATGACATAGAATGTGCATACTTTGTTGATTCCATTTATGAAATAAAACACATTTTCTAAAAACACTTGTTTTTTAAGAAATCATGTAAACTTTCTAGAAGCTGTGATTTTAAAAAACGGGGGAAGTAAGCTTTTCTTATTTCCGGACGCATGCGCAAACTATACAAAGTCATTATGACATAGAATGTGCATACTTTGTAGATTCCATCTATGAAATAAAACACATTTTCTAAAAACTCGTGTTTTTTACGAAATCATGTAAACCTTCTAGAAGTTGTGATTTTAAAAAACGGTGGAAGTAAGCTTTTCTCATTTCCGGACGCATGCACAAACTATAGAAAGTCGTTATGACGTAGAATGTGCATACTTTGTAGATTCCATTTATAAAATAAAACACATTTTCTAAAAACTCGTGTTTTTTACGAAATCATATAAACCTTCTAGAAGCTGTGATTTTAAAAAACAGTGGAAGTAAGCTTTTCTTATTTCCGGACGCATGCGCAAACTATAGAAAGTCGTTATGACGTAGAATGTGCATACTTTGTAGCTTGCATTTATGAAATAAAACACATTTTCTAAAAAGTCGTGTTTTTTACGAAATCATGTAAACCTTCTAGAAGCTGTGATTTTAAAAAACGGTGGAAGTAAGCTTTTCTTATTTCCGGACGCATGCGAAAACTATAGAAAGTTGTTATGGCGTAGAATGTGCATACTTTGTTGATTCCATTTATGAAATAAAACGCATTTTGTAAAAACTCATGTTTTTTAACAAATCATGTAAACCTTCTAGAAGCTGTGATTTTAAAAAACGGGGGAAGTAAGCTTTTCTTATTTCCAAACGCATGCGCAAACTCTAGAAAGTTGTTATGACGTAGAATGTGCATACTTTGTTGATTCCATTTATGAAATAAAACACATTTTCTAAAAACTAGTGTTTTTTAAGAAATCATGTAAACCTTCTAGAAGCTGTGATTTTAAAAAACGGGAGAAGTAAGCTTTTCTTATTTCCAAACGCATGCGCAAACTATAGAAAGTCATTATGAAGTAGAATGTGCATACTTTGTTGATTCCATTTATGAAATAAAACACATTTTCTAAAATCTCGTGTTTTTTAAGAACTCATGTAAACCTTCTAGAAGCTGTGATTTTAAAAAACGGGGGAAGTAAGCTTTTCTTATTTCCGAACGCATGCGCAAACTATAGAAAGTCGTTATGACGTAGAATGTGCATACTTTGTAGATTCCATTTATTAAATAAAACACATTTTCTAAAAACTCGTGTTTTTTAAGAAGTCATGTAAACCTTCTAGAAGCTGTGATTTTAAAAAACGGGGAAAGTAAGCTTTTCTTATTTCCGGACGCATGCGCAAACTATAGAAAGTCGTTATGAAGTAGAATGTGCATACTTTGTTGATTCCATTTATGAAATAAAACACATTTTCTAAAAACTCGTGTTTTTTAAGAACTCATGTAAACCTTCTAGAAGCTGTGATTTTAAAAAACAGTGGAAGTAAGCTTTTCTTATTTCCGAACGCATGCGCAAACTATTGAAAGTCGTTATGACGTAGAATGTGCATACTTTGTAGATTGCATTTATTAAATAAAACACATTTTCTAAAAACTCGTGTTTTTTTAGAAATCATGTAAACCTTCTAGAAGCTGTGATTTTAAAAAACGGGGGAAGTAAGCTTTTCTTATTTCCGGACGCATGCGCAAACTATAGAAAGTAGTTATGACGTAGAATGTGCATACTTTGTTGATTACATTTATGAAATAAAACACATTTTCTAAAAACTCGTGTTTTTTACGAAATCATGTAAACCTTCTAGAAGCTGTGATTCTGAAAAACGGGGGAAGTAAGCTTTTCTTAGTTGCGAACCCATGCGCAAACTATAGAAATTCGTTATGATGTAGAATGTGCATACTTTGTAGATTCCATTTATGAAATAAAACACATTTTCTAAAAACTCGTGTTTTTTAAGAAATCATGTAAACCTTCTAGAAGCTGTGATTTTAAAAAACGGGGGAAGTAAGCTTTTCTTATTTCCAAAGGCATGCGAAAACTATAGAAAGTCGTTATGATGTAGAATGTGCATACTTTGTTGATTCCTTTTATGAAATAAAACACATTTTCTAAAAACTCGTGTTTTTTAAGAAATCATGTAAACCTTCTAGAAGCTGTGATTTTAAAAAACGGGGGAAGTAAGCTTTTCTTATTTCCAAACGCATGCGCAAACTATAGAAAGTCGTTATGACGTAGAATGTGCATACTTTGTTGATTCCATTTATGAAATAAAACACATTTTCTAAAAACTCGTGTTTTTTAAGAAATCATGTAAACCTACTAGAAGCTGTGATTTTAAAAAACAGGGGAAGTAAGCTTTTCTTATTTCCAAACGCATGTGCAAACTATAGAAAGACGTTATGACGTAGAATGTGCATACTTTGTTGATTCCATTTATGAAATAAAACACATTTTCTAAAAACTCGTGTTTTTTAAGAAATCATGTAAACCTTCTAGAAGCTGTGATCTTAAAAAACGGGAGAGGTAAGCTTTTCTTATTTCCGAACGCATGCGCAAACTATAGAAAGTCATTATGACGTAGAATGTGCATACTTTGTAGATTCCATTTATGAAATAAATATACATTTTCTAAAAACTCGCATTTTTTACGAAATCATCTAAACCTTCTAGAAGCTGTGATTTTAAAAAACGGGGGAAGTAAGCTTTTCTTATTTCCGGACACATGCGCAAACTATAGAAAGTCGTTATGACGTAGAATGTGCATACTTTGTAGATTCAATTTATGAAATAAAACACATTTTCTAAAAACTCGTGTTTTTTACGAAATCATGTAAACCTTCTAGAAGCTGTGATTTTAAAAAACGGTAGAAGTAAGCTTGTCTTATTTCCGGACGCATGCACAAACTATAGAAAGTCGTTATGACGTAGAATGTGCATACTTTGTTGATTCCATTTATGAAATAAAACACATTTTGTAAAAACTCGTGTTTTTTAACAAATCATGTAAACCTTCTAGAAGCTGTGATTTTAAAAAACGGGGGAAGTAAGCTTCTCTTATTTCCAAACGCATGCTCAAACTATAGAAAGTCGTTATGACATAGAATGTGCATACTTTGTTGATTCCATTTATGAAATAAAACACATTTTCTAAAAACACTTGTTTTTTAAGAAATCATGTAAACTTTCTAGAAGCTGTGATTTTAAAAAACGGGGGAAGTAAGCTTTTCTTATTTCCGGACGCATGCGCAAACTATATAAAGTCATTATGACGTAGAATGTGCATACTTTGTAGATTCCATCTATGAAATAAAACACATTTTCTAAAAACTCGTGTTTTTTACGAAATCATGTAAACCTTCTAGAAGTTGTGATTTTAAAAAACGGTGGAAGTAAGCTTTTCTCATTTCCGGACGCATGCACAAACTATAGAAAGTCGTTATGACGTAGAATGTGCATACTTTGTTGATTCCATTTATGAAATAAAACACATTTTCTAAAAACTCTGTTTTTTAAGAAATCATGTAAACCTTCTAGAAGCTGTGATTTTAAAAAATGGTGGAAGTAAGCTTTTCTTATTTCTGGACGCGTGCGCAAACTATAGAAAGTCGTTATGACGTAGAATGTGCATACTTTGTTGATTCCATTTATGAAATAAAACACATTTTCTAAAAACTCGTGTTTTTTAAGAAATCATGTAAAGCTTCTAGAAGCTGTGATTTTAAAAAACGGGGGAAATAAGCTTTTCTTATTTCCAAACGCATGCGGAAACTATAGAAAGTCGTTATGATGTAGAGTGTGCATACTTTGTTGATTCCATTTATGAAATAAAACACATTTTCTAAAAAGTCGTGTTTTTTAAGAAATCATGTAAACCTTCTAGAAGCTGTGATTTTAAAAAACGGGGGAAGTAAGCTTTTCTTATTTTCAAAAGCATGCGAAAACTATAGAAATTCGTTATGATGTAGAATGTGCATACTTTGTTGATTCCTTTTATGAAATAAAACACATTTTCTAAAATCTCGTGTTTTTTAAGAACTCATGTAAACCTTCTAGAAGCTGTGATTTTAAAAAACGGGGGAAGTAAGCTTTTCTTATTTCTGAACGCATGCGCAAACTATAGAAAGTCGTTATGACGTAGAATGTGCATACTTTGTAGATTCCATTTTTTAAATATAACACATTTTCTAAAAACTCGTGTTTTTTAAGAAGTCATGTAAACCTTCTAGAAGCTGTGATTTTAAAAAACGGGGGAAGTAAGCTTTTCTTATTTCCGGACGAATGCGCAAACTATAGAAAGTCGTTATGACGTAGAATGTGCATACTTTGTTGATTACATTTATGAAATAAAACACATTTTCTAAAAACTCGTGTTTTTTACGAAATCATGTAAACCTTCTAGAAGCTGTGATTTTGAAAAACGGGGGAAGTAAGCTTTTCTTATTTGCAAACCCATGCGCAAACTATAGAAAGTCGTTATGACGTAGAATGTGCATACTTTGTAGATTCCATTGATGAAATAAAACACATTTTCTAAAAACTCGTGTTTTTTAAGAAATCATGTAAACCTTCTAGAAGCTGTGATTTTAAAAAACGGGAGAAGTAAGCTTTTCTTATTTCCAAACGCATGTGCAAACTATAGAAAGTCGTTATGAAGTAGAATGTTCATACTTTGTTGATTCCATTTATGAAATAAAACACATTTTCTAAAATCTCGTGTTTTTTAAGATATCATGTAAACCTTCTAGAAGCTGTGATTTTGTAAAACGGGGAAAGTAAGCTTTTCTTATTTCCAAACGCATGCGCAAACTATAGAAAGTCGTTATGACGTAGAATGTGCATACTTTGTTGATTCCATTTATGAAATAAAACACATTTTCTAAAAACTAATGTTTTTTAAGAAATCATGTAAACCTTCTAGAGGATGTGATTTAAAAAAACGGTGGAAGTAAGCTTTTCTTATTTCCAAACGCATGCGCAAACTATAGAAAGTCGCTATGACATAGAATGTGCATACTTTCTTGATTCCATTTATGAAATAAAACACATTTTTTAAAAACTCGTGTTTTTTAAGAAATCATGTAAACCTTCTAGAAGCTGTGATTTTAAAAAACGGGGGAAGTAAGCTTTTCTTATTTCCAAACGCATGCGCAAACTATAGAAAGTCGTTATGACGTAGAATGTGCATACTTTGTTGATTCCATTTATGAAATAAAACACATTTTCTAAAAACTCGTGTTTTTTACGAAATCAAGTAAACCTTCTAGAAGCTTTGATTTTAAAAAACGGGGGAAGTAAGCTTTTCTTATTTCTGGACGCATGCTCAAACTATAGAAAGTCGTTATGACGTAGAATGTGCATACTTTGTAGATTCCATTTATAAAATAAAACACATTTTCTAAAAACTCGTGTTTTTTACGAAATCATATAAACCTTCTAGAAGCTGTGATTTTAAAAAACAGTGGAAGTAAGCTTTTCTTATTTCCGGACGCATGCGCAAACTATAGAAAGTCGTTATGACGTAGAATGTGCATACTTTGTAGCTTGCATTTATGAAATAAAACACATTTTCTAAAAAGTCGTGTTTTTTACGAAATCATGTAAACCTTCTAGAAGCTGTGATTTTAAAAAACGGTGGAAGTAAGCTTTTCTTATTTCCGGACGCATGCGCAAACTATAGAAAGTAGTTATGGCGTAGAATGTGCATACTTTGTTGATTCCATTTATGAAATAAAACGAATTTTGTAAAAACTCATGTTTTTTAACAAATCATGTAAACCTTCTAGAAGCTGTGATTTTAAAAAACGGGGGAAGTAAGCTTTTCTTATTTCCAAACGCATGCGCAAACTCTAGAAAGTTGTTATGACGTAGAATGTGCATACTTTGTTGATTCCATTTATGAAATAAAACACATTTTCTAAAAACTAGTGTTTTTTAAGAAATCATGTAAACCTTCTAGAAGCTGTGATTTTAAAAAACGGGAGAAGTAAGCTTTTCTTATTTCCAAACGCATGCGCAAACTATAGAAAGTCATTATGAAGTAGAATGTGCATACTTTGTTGATTCCATTTATGAAATAAAACACATTTTCTAAAATCTCGTGTTTTTTAAGAACTCATGTAAACCTTCTAGAAGCTGTGATTTTAAAAAACGGGGGAAGTAAGCTTTTCTTATTTCCGAACGCATGCGCAAACTATAGAAAGTCGTTATGACGTAGAATGTGCATACTTTGTAGATTCCATTTATTAAATAAAACACATTTTCTAAAAACTCGTGTTTTTTAAGAAGTCATGTAAACCTTCTAGAAGCTGTGATTTTAAAAAACGGGGAAAGTAAGCTTTTCTTATTTCCGGACGCATGCGCAAACTATAGAAAGTCGTTATGACGTAGAATGTGCATACTTTGTTGATTCCATTGATGAAATAAAACACATTTTCTAAAAACTCGTGTTTTTTAAGAAATCATGTAAACCTTCTAGAATCCGTGATTTTAAAAAATGGTGGAAGTAAGCTTTTCTTATTTCCGGAGTAATACGCAAACTGTAGAAAGTCGTTATGACGTAGAATGTTCAGACTTTGTTGATTCCATTTATGAAATAAAACACATTTTCTAAAAACTCGTGTTTTTTAAGAAGTCATGTAAACCTTCTTGAAGCTGTGATTTTAAAAAACGGTGGAAGTAAGCTTTTCTTATTTCCGGACGCATGTGCAAACTATAGAAAGTCGTTATGACGTAGAATGTGCATACTTTGTAGATTCCATTTATGAAATAAAACACATTTTCTAAAAACTCGTGTTTTTTAAGAAATCATGTAAACCTTCTAGAAGCTGTGATTTTAAAAAACGGGAGAAGTAAGCTTTTCTTATTTCCAAACGCATGCGCAAACTATAGAAAGTCGTTATGAAGTAGAATGTGCATACTTTGTTGATTCCATTTATGAAATAAAACACATTTTCTAAAAACTCGTGTTTTTTAAGAAATCATGTAAACCTTCTAGAAGCTGTGATTTTAAAAAACAGTGGAAGTAAGATTTTCTTATTTCCGGACGCATGCGCAAACTATAGAAAGTCGTTATGACGTAGAATTTGCATACTTTGTAGCTTCCATTTATGAAATAAAACACATTTTCTAAAAAATCGTGTTTTTTACGAAATCAAGTAAACCTTCTAGAAGCTTTGATTTTAAAAAACGGGGGAAGTAAGCTTTTCTTATTTCCGGACGCATGCTCAAACTATAGAAAGTCGTTATGACGTAGAATGTGCATACTTTGTTGATTCCATTTATGAAATAAAACACATTTTCTAAAAACTCGTGTTTTTTAAGAAATCATGTAAACCTTCTAGAGGATGTGATTTAAAAAAACGGTGGAAGTAAGCTTTTCTTATTTCCAAACGCATGTGCAAACTATAGAAAGTCGCTATGACATAGAATGTGCATACTTTGTTGATTCCATTTATAAAATAAAACACATTTTGTAAAAACTCGTGTTTTTTAAGAAATCATGTAAACCTTCTAGAAGCTGTGATTTTAAAAAATGGGGGAAGTAAGCTTTTCTTATTTCCAAACGCATGCGCAAACTATAGAAAGTCGTTATGACGTAGAATGTGCATACTTTGTTGATTCCATTTATGAAATAAAACACATTTTCTAAAAACTCGTGTTTTTTACGAAATCAAGTAAACCTTCTAGAAGCTTTGATTTTAAAAAACGGGGGAAGTAAGCTTTTCTTATTTCCGGACGCATGCTCAAACTATAGAAAGTCGTTATGACGTAGAATGTGCATACTTTGTAGATTCCATTTATGAAATAAAACACATTTTCTAAAAACTCGTGTTTTTTACAAAATCATGTAAACCTTCTAGAAGCTGTGATTTTAAAAAACAGTGGAAGTAAGCTTTTCTTATTTCCAGACGCATGCGCAAACTATAGAAAGTCGTTATGACGTAGAATGTGCATACTTTGTAGCTTCCATTTATGAAATAAAACACATTTTCTAAAAACTCGTGTTTTTTACGAAATCATGTAAACCTTCTAGAAGCTGTGATTTTAAAAAACGGTGGAACTAAGCTTTTCTTATTTCCGGATGCATGCGCAAACTATAGAAAGTCGTTATGACGTAGAATGTGCATACTTTGTTGATTCCATTTATGAAATAAAACGCATTTTGTAAAAACTCATGTTTTTTAAGAAATCATGTAAACCTTCTAGAAGCTGTGATTTTAAAAAACGGGGGAAGTAGGCTTTTCTTATTTCCAAACGCATGCGCAAACTATAGAAAGTCGTTATGACGTAGAATGTGCATACTTTGTTGATTCCATTTATGAAATAAAACACATTTTCTAAAAACTAGTGTTTTTTAAGAAATCATGTAAACCCTCTAGATGCTGTGATTTTAAAAAACGGAGGAAGTAAGCTTTTCTTATTTCCGGACGCATGCGCAAACTATATAAAGTCGTTATGACGTAGAATGTGCATACTTTGTAGATTCCATTTATGAAATAAAACACATTTTCTAAAAACTAGTGTTTTTTAAGAAATCATGTAAACCTTCTAGAAGCTGTGATTTTAAAAAACGGGAGAAGTAAGCTTTTCTTATTTCCAAACGCATGCGCAAACTATAGAAAGTCGTTATGAAGTAGAATGTGCATACTTTGTTGATTCCATTTATGAAATAAAACACATTTTCTAAAATCTCGTGTTTTTTAAGAACTCATGTAAACCTTCTAGAAGCTGTGATTTTAAAAAACGGGGGAAGTAAGCTTTTCTTATTTCCGAACGCATGCGCAAACTATAGAAAGTCGTTATGACGTAGAATGTGCATACTTTGTAGATTCCATTTATTAAATAAATCACATTTTCTAAAAACTCGTGTTTTTTAAGAAGTCATGTAAACCTTCTAGAATCCGTGATTTTAAAAAACGGGGGAAGTAAGCTTTTCTTATTTCCGGACGCATGCGCAAACTGTAGAAAGTCGTTATGACGTAGAATGTGCATACTTTGTTGATTCCATTTATGAAATAAAACACATTTTCTAAAAACTCGTGTTTTTTAAGAAATCATGTAAACCTTCTAGAAGCTGTGATTTTAAAAAACGGTGGAAGTAAGCTTTTCTTATTTCCAAACGCATGCGCAAACTATAGAAAGTCGTTATGACGTAGAATGTGCATACTTTGTTGATTCTATTTATGAAATAAAACACATTTTCTAAAAACTCGTGTTTTTTAAGAAATCATGTAAACCTTCTAGAAGCTGTAATTTTAAAAAACGGGGGAAGTAATCTTTTCTTATTTCCGGACACATGCGCAAACTATATAAAGTCGTTATGACATAGAATGTGCATACTTTGTAGATTCCATTTATGAAATAAAACACATTTTCTAAAAACTCATGTTTTTTAAGAAATCATGTAAACCCTCTAGAAGCTGTGATTTTAAAAAACGGTGGAAGTAAGCTTTTCTTATTTCCGGACGAATGCGCAAACTATAGAAAGTCGTTATGACATAGAATGCGCATACTTTGTTGATTCCATTTATGAAATAAAACACATTTTCTAAAAATTCATGTTTTTTAAGAAACCGTGTAAACCTTCTAGAAGCTGTGATTTTAAAAAATGGTGGAAGTAAGCTTTTCTTATTTCCGGACGCATGCGCAAACTACAGAAAGTCGTTATGACATAGAATGTGCATACTTTGTTGATTCCATTTATGAAATAAAACACATTTTCTAAAAACTCTGTTTTTTAAGAAATCATGTAAACCTTCTAGAAGCTGTGATTTTAAAAAATGGTGGAAGTAAGCTTTTCTTATTTCTGGACGCGTGCGCAAACTATAGAAAGTCGTTATGACGTAGAATGTGCATACTTTGTTGATTCCATTTATGAAATAAAACACATTTTCTAAAAACTCGTGTTTTTTAAGAAATCATGTAAAGCTTCTAGAAGCTGTGATTTTAAAAAACGGGGGAAATAAGCTTTTCTTTTTTCCAAACGCATGCGGAAACTATAGAAAGTCGTTATGATGTAGAATGTGCATACTTTGTTGATTCCATTTATGAAGTAAAACACATTTTCTAAAAAGTCGTGTTTTTTAAGAAATCATGTAAACCTTCTAGAAGCTGTGATTTTAAAAAACGGGGGAAGTAAGCTTTTCTTATCTCCAAAAGCATGCGAAAACTATAGAAAGTCGTTATGATGTAGAATGTGCATACTTTGTTGATTCCTTTTATGAAATAAAACACATTTTCTAAAAACTCGTGTTTTTTAAGAAATCATGTAAACCTTCTAGAAGCTGTGATTTTAAAAAACGGGGGAAGTAAGCTTTTCTTATTTCCAAACGCATGCGCAAACTATAGAAAGTCGTTATGACGTAGAATGTGCATACTTTGTTGATTCCATTTATGAAATAAAACACATTTTCTAAAAACTCGTGTTTTTTAAGAAATCATGTAAACCTACTAGAAGCTGTGATTTTAAAAAACGGGGGAAGTAAGCTTTTCTTATTTCCAAACGCATGTGCAAACTATAGAAAGACGTTATGACGTAGAATGTGCATACTTTGTTGATTCCATTTATGAAATAAAACACATTTTCTAAAAACTCGTGTTTTTTAAGAAATCATGTAAACCTTCTAGAAGCTGTGATCTTAAAAAACGGGAGAAGCTTTTCTTATTTCCGAACGCATGCGCAAACTATAGAAAGTCATTATGACGTAGAATGTGCATACTTTGTAGATTCCATTTATGAAATAAAATACATTTTCTAAAAACTCGCATTTTTTACGAAATCATCTAAACCTTCTAGAAGCTGTGATTTTAAAAAACGGGGGAAGTAAGCTTTTCTTATTTCCGGACACATGCGCAAACTATAGAAAGTCGTTATGACGTAGAATGTGCATACTTTGTAGATTCAATTTATGAAATAAAACACATTTTCTAAAAACTCGTGTTTTTTACGAAATCATGTAAACCTTCTAGAAGCTGTGATTTTAAAAAACGGTAGAAGTAAGCTTGTCTTATTTCCGGACGCATGCGCAAACTATAGAAAGTCGTTATGACGTAGAATGTGCATACTTTGTTGATTCCATTTATGAAATAAAACACATTTTGTAAAAACTCGTATTTTTTAACAAATCATGTAAACCTTCTAGAAGCTGTGATTTTAAAAAACGGGGGAAGTAAGCTTTTCTTATTTCCAAACGCATGCTCAAACTATAGAAAGTCGTTATGACATAGAATGTGCATACTTTGTTGATTCCATTTATGAAATAAAACACACTTTCTAAAAACTCGTGTTTTTTAAGAAATCATGTAAACCTTCTAGAAGCTGTGATTTTAAAAAACGTTGGAAGTAAGCTTTTCTTATTTCCGGACGCATGCGCAAACTATAGAAAGTCGTTAAGATGTAGAATGTGCATACTTTGTTGATTCCATTTATGAAATAAAACACATTTTCTAAAAACTCTTGTTTTTTACGAAATCATGTAAACCTTCTAGAAGCCGTGATTTTAAAAAACGGTGGAAGTAATCTTTTCTTATTTCCGGACGCATGGGCAAACTATAGAAAGTCGTTAAGACGTAGAATGTGCATACTTTGTTGATTCTATTTATGAAATAAAACACATTTTCTAAAAACTCGTGTTTATTAAGAAATCATGTAAACCTTCTAGAAGCTGTGATTTTAAAAAACGGTGGAAGTAAGCTTTTCTTATTTCCGGACGTATGCGCAAACTATAGAAAGTTGTTATGACGTAGAATGTGCATACTTTGTAGATTCCATTTATGAAATAAAACACATTTTCTAAAAACTCGTGTTTTTTAAGAAATCATGTAAACCTTCTAGAAGCTGTGATTTTAAAACACGGGAGAAGTAAGCTTTTCTTATTTCCAAACGCGTGCGCAAACTATAGAAATTCGTTATGACGTAGAATGTGCATACTTTGTTGATTCCATTTATGAAATAAAACACATTTTCTAAAAACTCGTGTTTTTTAAGAAATCATGTAAACCTTCTAGAAGCTGTGATTTTAAAAAACGGGGGAAGTAAGTTTTTCTTATTTCCGGACGCATGCGCAAACTATAGAAAGTCGTTATGACGTAGAATGTGCATACTTTGTAGATTCCATTTATGAAATAAAAAACATTTTCTAAAAACTCGTGTTTTTTACGAAATCATGTAAACCTTCTAGAAGCTGTGATTTTAAAAAACAGTGGAAGTAAGCTTTTCTTATTTCCGGACGCATACGCAAACTATAGAAAGTCGTTATGACGTAGAATGTGCATACTTTGTAGATTCCATTTATCAAATAAAACACATTTTCTAAAAACTCGTGTTTTTTAAGAAATCATGTAAACCTTCTAGAAGCTGTGATTTTAAAAAATGTTGGAAGTAAGCTTTTCTTATTTCCGGATGCATGGGCAAACTATAGAAAGTCGTTAAGACGTAGAATGTGCATACTTTGTTGATTCCATTTATGAAATAAAACACATTTTCTAAAAACTCTTGTTTTTTAGGAAATCATGTAAACCTTCTAGAAGCTGTGATTTTAAAAAACGGTGGAAGTAAGCTTTTCTTATTTCCAAACGGATGCGCAAACTATAGAAAGTCGTTATGACGTAGAATGTGCATACTTTGTTGATTCCATTGATGAAATAAAACACATTTTCTAAAAACTAGTGTTTTTTAAGAAGTCATGTAAACGTTCTAGAAGCTGTGATTTTAAAAAATGGTGGAAGTAAGCTTTTCTTATTTCCGGACGCATGTGCAAACTATAGAAAGTCGTTATGACGTAGAATGTGCATACTTTGTTGATTCCATTTATGAAATAAAACACATTTTCTAAAAACTCGTGTTTTTTAAGAAATCATGTAAACCTTCCAGAAGCTGTGATTTTAAAAAACGGGGGAAGTAGGCATTTCTTATTTCCAAACGCATGCACAAACTATAGAAAGTCGTTATGACATAGAATGTGCATACTTTGTTGATTCCATTTATGAAATAAAACACATTTTGTAAAAACTCGTGTTTTTTAAGAAATAATGTAAACCTTCTAGAAGCTGTGATTTTAAGAAACGGGGGAAGTAAGCTTTTCTTATTTCCAAACGCATGCGCAAACTATAGAAAGTCGTTATGACGTAGAATGTGCATACTTTGTTGATTCCATTTATGAAATAAAACACATTTTCTAAAAACTCTTGTTTTTTAAGAAATCGTGTAAACCTTCTAGAAGCTGTGATTTTAAAAAATGGTGGAAGTAAGCTTTTCTTATTTCCGGACGCATGCGCAAACTATAGAAAGTCATTATGACGTAGAATGTGCATATTTTGTTGATTCCATTTATGAAATAAAACACACTTTCTAAAAACTCGTGTTTTTTAAGAAATCATGTAAACCTTCTAGAAGCCGTGATTTTAAAAAACGGGGGAAGTAAGCTTTTCTTATTTCCGGACGCATGCGCAAACTATATAAATTCGTTATGACGTAGAATGTGCATACTTTGTAGATTCCATTTATGAAATAAAACACATTTTCTAAAAACTTGTGTTTTTTAAGAAATCATGTAAACCTTCTAGAAGCTGTGATTTTAAAAAACGGGGGAAGTAAGCTTTTCTTATTTCCGGACGCATGCGCAAACTATAGAAAGTCGTTATGACGTAGAATGTGCATACTTTGTAGATTCCATTTATGAAATAAAAAACATTTTCTAAAAACTCGTGTTTTTTACGAAATCATGTAAACCTTCTAGAAGCTGTGATTTTAAAAAACAATGGAAGTAAGCTTTTCTTATTTCCGGACGCATGCGCAAACTATAGAAAGTCGTTATGACGTAGAATGTGCATACTTTGTTGATTCCATTTATGAAATAAAACACATTTTGTAAAAACTCGTGTTTTTTAACAAATCATGTAAACCTTCTAGAAGCTGTGATTTTAAAAAACGGGGGAAGTAAGCTTTTCTTATTTCCAAACGCATGCTCAAACTATAGAATGTCGTTATGACATAGAATGTGCATACTTTGTTGATTCCATTTATGAAATAAAACACATTTTCTAAAAACACGTGTTTTTTAAGAAATCATGTAAACCTTCTAGAAGCTGTGATTTTAAAAAACGGGGGAAGTAAGCTTTTCTTATTTCCGGACGCATGCGCAAACTATATAAAGTCCTTATGACGTAGAATGTGCATACTTTGTAGATTCCATTTATGAAATAAAACACATTTTCTAAAAACTCGTGTTTTTTACGAAATCACGTAAACCTTCTAGAAGTTGTGATTTTAAAAAACGGTGGAAGTAAGCTTTTCTCATCTCCGGACGCATACACAAACTATAGAAAGTCGTTATGACGTAGAATGTGCATACTTTGTAGATTCCATTTATGAAATAAAATACATTTTCAAAAAACTCGTGTCTTTTAAGAAATCATGTAAACCTTCTAGAAGCTGTGATTTTAAAAAACGGGGGAAGTAAGCTTTTCTTATTTCCGGACGCATGCGCAAACTATAGAAAGTCGTTATGACGTAGAATGTGCATACTTTGTAGATTCCATTTATGAAATAAAACACATTTTCTAAAAACTCGTGTTTTTTACGAAATCATGTAAACCTTCTAGAAGCTGTGATTTTAAAAAACGGTGGAAGTAAGCTTTTCCTATTTCCAAACGCAAGCGCAAACTATAGAAAGCCGTTATGATGTAGAATGTGCATACTTTGTTGATTCCATTTATGAAATAAAACACATTTTCTAAAAACTCTTGTTTTTTAAGAAATCGTGTAAACCTTCTAGAAGCTGTGATTTTAAAAAATGGTGGAAGTAAGCTTTTCTTATTTCCGGACGCATGCGCAAACTATAGAAAGTCATTATGACGTAGAATGTGCATATTTTGTTGATTCCATTTATGAAATAAAACACACTTTCTAAAAACTCGTGTTTTTTAAGAAATCATGTAAACCTTCTAGAAGCTGTGATTTTAAAAAACGGGGGAAGTAAGCTTTTCTTATTTCCGGACGCATGCGCAAACTATATAAAGTCGTTATGACGTAGAATGTGCATACTTTGTAGATTCCATTTATGAAATAAAACACATTTTCTAAAAACTCGTGTTTTTTACGAAATCATGTAAACCTTCTAGAAGCTGTGATTTTAAAACACGGGGGAAGTAAGCTTTTCTTATTTCCAAACGCGTGCGCAAACTATAGAAAGTCGTTATGACGTAGAATGTGCATACTTTGTTGATTCCATTGATGAAATAAAATACATTTTCTAAAAACTTGTGTTTTTTAAGAAATCATGTAAACCTTCTAGAAGCTGTGATTTTAAAAAACGGGGGAAGTAAGCTTTTCTTATTTCCGGACGCATGCGCAAACTATAGAAAGTCGTTATGACGTAGAATGTGCATACTTTGTAGATTCCATTTATGAAATAAAAAACATTTTCTAAAAACTCGTGTTTTTTACGAAATCATGTAAACCTTCTAGAAGCTGTGATTTTAAAAAACAGTGGAAGTAAGCTTTTCTTATTTCCGGACGCATGCGCAAACTATAGAAAGTCGTTATGACGTAGAATGTGCATACTTTGTTGATTCCATTTATGAAATAAAACACATTTTGTAAAAACTCGTGTTTTTTAACAAATCATGTAAACCTTCTAGAAGCTGTGATTTTAAAAAACGGGGGAAGTAAGCTTTTCTTATTTCCAAACGCATGCTCAAACTATAGAAAGTCGTTATGACATAGAATGTGCATACATTGTTGATTCCATTTATGAAATAAAACACATTTTCTAAAAACACGTGCTTTTTAAGAAATCATGTAAACCTTCTAGAAGCTGTGATTTTAAAAAACGGGGGAAGTAAGCTTTTCTTATTTCCGGACGCATGCGCAAACTATATAAAGTCGTTATGACGTAGAATGTGCATACTTTGTAGATTCCATTTATGAAATAAAACACATTTTCTAAAAACTCGTGTTTTTTACGAAATCACGTAAACCTTCTAGAAGTTGTGATTTTAAAAAACGGTGGAAGTAAGCTTTTCTCATCTCCGGACGCATACACAAACTATAGAAAGTCGTTATGAAATAGAATGTTCATACTTTGTAGATTCCATTTATGAAATAAAATACATTTTCAAAAAACTCGTGTCTTTTAAGAAATCATGTAAACCTTCTAGAAGCTGTGATTTTAAAAAACGGGGGAAGTAAGCTTTTCTTATTTCCAAAAGCATGCGAAAACTATAGAAAGTCGTTATGATGTAGAATGTGCATACTTTGTTGATTCCTTCTATGAAATAAAACACATTTTCTAAAAACTCGTGTTTTTTAAGAAATCATGTAAACCTTCTAGAAGTTGTGATTTTAAAAAACGGTGGAAGCAAGCTTTTCTCATTTCCGGACGCATGCACAAACTATAGAAAGTCGTTATGACGTAGAATGTGCATACTTTGTAGATTCCATTTATGAAATAAAACAAATTTTCAAAAAACTCGTGTTTTTTACGAAATCATGTAAACCTTCTAGAAGCTGTGATTTTAAAAAACGGCGGAAGTAAGCTTTTCTTATTTCCAAACGCATTCGCAAACTATAGAAAGTCGTTATGACGTAGAATGTGCATACTTTGTTGATTCCATTTATGAAATAAAACACATTTTCAAAAAACTCTTGTTTTTTAAGAAATCATGTAAACCTTCTAGAAGCTGTGATTTTAAAAAACGGTGGAAGTAAGCTTTTCTTATTTCCGGACGCATGCGCAAACTATAGAAAGTCGTTATGATGTAGAATGTGCATACTTTGTTGATTCCATTTATGAAATAAAACACATTTTCGAAAAACTCGTGTTTTTTACGAAATCATGTAAACCTTCTAGAAGCTGTGATTTTAAAAAACCGTGGAAGTAAGCTTTTTTTTATTTCCAGACGCATACGCAAACTATAGAAAGTCGTTATGATGTATAATGTGCATACTTTGTTGATTCCATATATGAAATAAAACACATTTTCTAAAAACTCGTGTTTTTTAAGAAATCATGTAAACCTTCTAGAAGCTGTGATTTTAAAAAACGCTGGAAGTAAGCTTTGCTTATTTCCGGACGCATGCGCAAACTATAGAAAGTCATTATGACGTAGAATGTGCATACTTTGTTGATTCCATTTATGAAATAAAACACATTTTCTAAAAAGTCTTGTTTTTTACGAAATCATGTAAACCTTCTAGAAGCTGTGATTTTAAAAAACGGTGGAAGTAAGCTTTTCTCATTTCGGGACGCATGCAAAAATTATAGAAAGTTGTTATGACGTAGAATGTGCATACTTTGTAGATTCCATTTATGAAATAAAACACATTTTCTAAAAACTCGTGTTTTTTAAGAAATCATGTAAACCTTCTAGAAGCTGTGATTTTAAAAAACGGTGGAAGTAAGCTTTTCTTATTTCCGGACGCATGCGCAAACTATAGAAAGTCGTTATGACGTAGAATGTGCATTCTTTGTTGATTCCATTTATGAAATAAAACACATTTTCTAAAAACTCGTGTTTTTTAAGAAATCATGTAAACCTTCTAGAAGCTGTGATTTTGAAAAATGGGGGAAGTCATCTTTTCTTATTTCCATACACATGCGCAAACTATATAAAGTCGTTATGACATAGAATGTGCATACTTTGTAGATTCCATTTATGAAATAAAACACATTTTCTAAAAACTCGTGTTTTTTAAGAAATCATGTAAACCTTCTAGAAGCTGTGATTTTAAAAAACGGTGGAAGTAAGCTTTTCTTAATTCTGGACGAATGCGCAAACTATAGAAAGTCGTTATGACATAGAATGTGCATACTTTGTTGATTCCATTTATGAAATAAAACACATTTTCTAAAAATTCATGTTTTTTAAGAAATCGAGTAAACATTCTAAAAGCTGTGATTTTAAAAAATGGTGGAAGTAAGCTTTTCTTATTTCCGGACGCATGCGCAAACTACAGAAAGTCGTTATGACATAGAATGTGCATACTTTGTTGATTCCATTTATGAAATAAAACACATTTTCAAAAAACTCGTGTTTTTTAAGAAATCATGTAAACCTTCTAGAAGCTGTGATTTTAAAAAATGGTGGAAGTAAGCTTTTCTTATTTCCGGACGCATGCGCAAACTATAGAAAGTCATTATGACGTAGAATGTGCATACTTTGTTGATTCAATTTATGAAATAAAACACATTTTCTAAAAACTCGTGTTTTTTACGAAATCATGTAAACCTTCTAGAAGCTGTGATTTTAACAAACGGTAGAAGTAAGCTTTTCTTATTTCCGGACGCATGCGCAAACTATAGAAAGTCGTTATGACATAGAATGTGCATACTTTGTTGATTCCATTTATGAAATAAAACACATTTTGTAAAAACTCGTGTTTTTTAACAAATCATGTAAACCTTCTAGAAGCTGTGATTTTAAAAAACGGGGGAAGTAAGCTTTTCTTATTTCCAAACGCATGCTCAAACTATAGAAAGTCGTTATGACATAGAATGTGCATACTTTTTTGATTCCATTTATGAAATAAAACACATTTTCTAAAAACACGTGTTTTTTAAGCAATCATGTAAACCTTCTAGAAGCTGTGATTTTAAAAAACGGGGGAAGTAAGCTTTTCTTATTTCGGGACACATGCGCAAACTATATAAAGTCGTTATGACGTAGAATGTGCATACTTTGTAGATTCCATTTATGAAATAAAACACATTTTCTAAAAACTCGTGTTTTTTACGAAATCACGTAAACCTTCTAGAAGTTGTGATTTTAAAAAACGGTGGAAGTAAGCTTTTCTCATTTCCGGATGCATACACAAACTATAGAAAGTCGTTATGACGTAGAATGTGCATACTTTGTAGATTCCATTTCTGAAATAAAACACATTTTCAAAAAACTCGTGTTTTTTACGAAATCATGTAAACCTTCTAGAAGCTGTGATTTTAAAAAACGGTGGAAGTAAGATTTTCTTATTTCCGGACGCATGCGCAAACTATAGAAAGTCGTTATGACGTAGAATGTGCATACTTTGTTGATTCCATTTATGAAATAAAACACATTTTCTAAAAACTCGTGTTTTTTAAGAAATCATGTAAACCTTCTAGAAGCCGTGATTTTAAAAAATGGTGGAAGTAAGCTTTTCTTATTTCTGGACGAATGCGCAAACTGTAGAAAGTCGTTATGATGTAGAATGTGCATACTTTGTTGATTCCATTTATGAAATAAAACACATTTTCTAAAAACTCGTGTTTTTTAAGAAGTCATGTAAACCTTCTAGAAGCTGTGATTTTAAAAAACGGTGGAAGTAAGCTTTTCTTATTTCCGGACGCATGTGCAAACTATAGAAAGTCGTTATGACGTAGAATGTGCATACTTTGTTGATTCCATTTATGAAATAACACACATTTTCTAAAAACTCGTGTTTTTTAAGAAATCATGTAAACCTTCTAGAAGCTGTGATTTTAAAAAATGGGGGGAAGTAAGAATTTCTTATTTCCAAACGCATGCGCAAACTATAGAAAGTCGTTATGACGTAGAATGTGCATACTTTGTTGATTCCATTTATGAAATAAAACACATTTTCTAAAAACTAGTGTTTTTTAAGAAATCATGTAAACCTTCTAGAAGCTGTGATTTTAAAAAACTGGGGAAGTAAGCTTTTATTATTTCTGGACGCATGCGCAATTTATAGAAAGTCGTTATGACGTAGAATGTGCATACTTTGTAGATTCCATTTATGAAATAAAACACATTTTCTAAAAACTCGTGTTTTTTACGAAATCATGTAAACCTTCTGGAAGCTATGATTTTAAAAAACAGTGGAAGTAAGCTTTTCTTATTTCCGAACGCATGCACAAACTATAGAAATTCGTTATGACATAGAATGTGCATACTTTGTAGATTCCATTTATGAAATAAAACACATTTTCTAAAAACTCGTGTTTTTTACGAAATCATGTAAACCTTCTAGAAGCTGTGATTTTAAAAAATGGTGGAAGTAAGCTTTTCTTATTTCCGGACGCATGCGCAAACTATAGAAAGTCGTTATGACGTAGAATGTGCATACTTTGTTGATTCCATTTATGAAATAAAACACAGTTTCTAAAAACTCGTGTTTTTTAAGAAATCATGTAAACCTTCTAGAAGCTGTGATTTTAAAAAACGGGGGAAGTAAGCTTTTCTTATTTCCGGACGCATACGCAAACTATAGAAAGTCGTTATGAGGTAGAATGTGCATACTTTGTAGATTCCATTTATGAAATAAAACACATTTTCTAAAAACTCGTGTTTTTTACGAAATCATGTAAACCTTCTAGAAGTTGTGATTTTAAAAAACGGTGGAAGTAAGCTTTTCTCATTTCCGGACGCATGCACAAACTATAGAAAGTCATTATGACGTAGAATGTGCATACTTTGTAGATTCCCTTTATGAAACAAAACAAATTTTCAAAAAACTCATGTTTTTTACGAAATCATGTAAACCTTCTAGAAGCTGTGATTTTAAAAAACGGTGGAAGTAAGCTTTTCTTATTTCCGAACGCATGCGCAAACTATAGAAAGTCGTTGTGACGTAGAATGTGCATACTTTGTAGATTCCATTTATGAAATAAAACACATTTTCTAAAAACTCGTGTTTTTTAAGAAATCATGTAAACCTTCTAGAAGCTGTGATTTTAAAAAACGGGGGAAGTAAGCTTTTCTTATTTCCAAACGCATGTGCAAACTATAGAAAGACGTTATGACGTAGAATGTGCATACTTTGTTGATTCCATTTATGAAATAAAACACATTTTCTAAAAACTCGTGTTTTTTAAGAAATCATGTAAACCTTCTAGAAGCTGTGATCTTAAAAAACGGGAGACGTAAGCTTTTCTTATTTCCGAATGCATGCGCAAACTATAGAAAGTCATTATGACGTAGAATGTGCATACTTTGTAGATTCCATTGATGAAATAAAATACATTTTCTAAAAACTCGCATTTTTTACGAAATCATCTAAACCTTCTAGAAGCTGTGATTTTAAAAAACGGGGGAAGTAAGCTTTTCTTATTTCCGGACACATGCGCAAAATATAGAAAGTCGTTATGACGTAGAATGTGCATACTTTGTAGATTCCATTTATGAAATAAAACACATTTTCTAAAAACTCGTGTTTTTTACGAAATCATGTAAACCTTCTAGAAGCTGTGATTTTAAAAAACGGTAGAAGTAAGCTTGTCTTATTTCCGGACGCATGCGCAAACTATAGAAATTCGTTATGACGTAGAATGTGCATACTTTGTTGATTCCATTTATGAAATAAAACACATTTTGTAAAAACTCGTGTTTTTTAACAAATCATGTAAACCTTCTAGAAGCTGTGATTTTAAAAAACGGGGGAAGTAAGCTTTTCTTATTTCCAAACGCATGCTCAAACTATAGAAAGTCGTTATGACATAGAATGTGCATAGTTTGTTGATTCCATTTATGAAATAAAACACATTTTCTAAAAACACGTGTTTTTTAAGAAATCATGTAAACCTTCTAGGAGCTGTGATTTTAAAAAACGGGGGAAGTAAGCTTTTCTTATTTCCGGACGCATGCGCAAACTATATAAAGTCGTTATGACGTAGAATGTGCATACTTTGTAGATTCCATTTATGAAATAAAACACATTTTCTAAAAACTCGTGTTTTTTACGAAATCATGTAAACCTTCTAGAAGTTGTGATTTTAAAAAACGGTGGAAGCAAGCTTTTCTCATTTCCGGACGCATGCACAAACTATAGAAAGTCGTTATGACGTAAAATGTGCATACTTTGTAGATTCCATTTATGAAATAAAACACATTTTAAAAAAACTCGTGTTTTTTACGAAATCATGTAAACCTTCTAGAAGCTGTGATTTTAAAAAACGGCGGAAGTAAGCTTTTCTTATTTCCAAACGCATTCGCAAACTATAGAAAGTCGTTATGACGTAGAATGTGCATACTTTGTTGATTCCATTTATGAAATAAAACACATTTTCAAAAAACTCGTGTTTTTTAAGAAATCATGTAAACCTTCTAGAAGCTGTGATTTTAAAAAACGGTGGAAGTAAGCTTTTCTTATTTCCGGACGCATGCGCAAACTATAGAAAGTCGTTATGACGTAGAATGTGCATACTTTGTTGATTCCATTTATGAAATAAAACACATTTTCTAAAAACTCGTGTTTTTTACGAAATCATGTAAACCTTCTAGAAGCTGTGATTTTAAAAAACGGCGGAAGTAAGCTTTTCTTATTTCCAAACGCATTCGCAAACTATAGAAAGTCGTTATGACGTAGAATGTGCATACTTTGTTGATTCCATATATGAAATAAAACACATTTTCTAAAAACTCGTGTTTTTTAAGAAATCATGTAAACCTTCTAGAAGCTGTGATTTTAAAAAACGCTGGAAGTAAGCTTTTCTTATTTCTGGATGCATGCGCAAACTATAGAAAGTCGTTATGACGTAGAATGTGCATAGTTTGTTGATTCCATTTATGAAATAAAACACATTTTCTAAAAACTCTTGTTTTTTACGAAATCATGTAAACCTTCTAGAAGCTGTGATTTTAAAAAACGGTGGAAGTAAGCTTTTCTTATTTCCAAACGGATGCGCAAACTATAGAAAGTCGTTATGACGTAGAATGTGCATTCTTTGTTGATTCCATTTATGAAATAAAACACATTTTCTAAAAACTCGTGTTTTTTAAGAAATCATGTAAACCTTCTAGAAGCTGTGATTTTAAAAAACGGGGGAAGTCATCTTTTCTTATTTCCGGACACATGCGCAAACTATATAAAGTCGTTATGACATAGAATCTGCATACTTTGTAGATTCCATTTATGAAATAAAACACATTTTCTAAAAACTCGTGTTTTTTAAGAAATCATGTAAACCTTCTAGAAGCTGTGATTTTAAAAAACGGTGGAAGTAAGCTTTTCTTATTTCCGGACGAATGCGCAAACTATAGAAAGTCGTTATGACATAGAATGTGCATACTTTGTTGATTCCATATATGAAATAAAACACATTTTCTAAAAATTCATGTTTTTTAAGAAATCGTGTAAACATTCTAAAAGCTGTGATTTTAAAAAATGGTGGAAGTAAGCTTTTCTTATTTCCGGACGCATGCGCAAACTACAGAAAGTCGTTATGACATAGAATGTGCATACTTTGTTGATTCCATTTATGAAATAAAACACATTTTCTAAAAACTCGTGTTTTTTAAGAAATGATGTAAACCTTCTAGAAGCTGTGATTTTAAAAAATGGTGGAAGTAAGCTTTTCTTATTTCCGGACGCATGCGCAAACTATAGAAAGTCATTATGACGTAGAATGTGCATACTTCGTTGATTCAATTTATGAAATAAAACACATTTTCTAAAAACTCGTGTTTTTTACGAAATCATGTAAACCTTCTAGAAGCTGTGATTTTAAAAAACGGTAGAAGTAAGCTTGTCTTATTTCCGGATGCATGCGCAAACTATAGAAAGTCGTTATGACGTAGAATGTGCATAGTTTGTTGATTCCATTTATGAAATAAAACACATTTTCTAAAAACTCTTGTTTTTTACGAAATCATGTAAACCTTCTAGAAGCTGTGATTTTAAAAAACGGTGGAAGTAAGCTTTTCTTATTACCAAACGGATGCGCAAACTATAGAAAGTCGTTATGACGTAGAATGTGCATTCTTTGTTGATTCCATTTATGAAATAAAACACATTTTCTAAAAACTCGTGTTTTTTAAGAAATCATGTAAACCTTCTAGAAGCTGTGATTTTAAAAAACGGGGGAAGTCATCTTTTCTTATTTCCGGACACATGCGCAAACTATATAAAGTCGTTATGACATAGAATCTGCATACTTTGTAGATTCCATTTATGAAATAAAACACATTTTCTAAAAACTCGTGTTTTTTAAGAAATCATGTAAACCTTCTAGAAGCTGTGATTTTAAAAAACGGTGGAAGTAAGCTTTTCTTATTTCCGGACGAATGCGCAAACTATAGAAAGTCGTTATGACATAGAATGTGCATACTTTGTTGATTCCATATATGAAATAAAACACATTTTCTAAAAATTCATGTTTTTTAAGAAATCGTGTAAACATTCTAAAAGCTGTGATTTTAAAAAATGGTGGAAGTAAGCTTTTCTTATTTCCGGACGCATGCGCAAACTACAGAAAGTCGTTATGACATAGAATGTGCATACTTTGTTGATTCCATTTATGAAATAAAACACATTTTCTAAAAACTCGTGTTTTTTAAGAAATGATGTAAACCTTCTAGAAGCTGTGATTTTAAAAAATGGTGGAAGTAAGCTTTTCTTATTTCCGGACGCATGTGCAAACTATAGAAAGTCATTATGACGTAGAATGTGCATACTTCGTTGATTCAATTTATGAAATAAAACACATTTTCTAAAAACTCGTGTTTTTTACGAAATCATGTAAACCTTCTAGAAGCTGTGATTTTAAAAAACGGTAGAAGTAAGCTTGTCTTATTTCCGGATGCATGCGCAAACTATAGAAAGTCGTTATGACGTAGAATGTGCATACTTTGTTGATTCCATTTATGAAATAAAACACATTTTTTAAAAACTCGTGTTTTTTAACAAATCATGTAAACCTTCTAGAAGCTGTGATTTTAAAAAACGGGGGAAGTAAGCTTTTCTTATTTCCAAACGCATGCTCAAACTATAGAAAGTCGTTATGCAATAGAATGTGCATACTTTGTTGATTCCATTTATGAAATAAAACACATTTTCTAAAAACACGTGTTTTTTAAGAAATCATGTAAACCTTCTAGAAGCTGTGATTTTAAAAAACGGGGGAAGTAAGCTTTTCTTATTTCCGGACGCATGCGCAAACTATATAAAGTCGTTATGACGTAGAATGTGCATACTTTGTAGATTCCATTTATGAAATAAAACACATTTTCTAAAAACTCGTGTTTTTTACGAAATCACGTAAACCTTCTAGAAGTTGTGATTTTAAAAAACGGTGGAAGTAAGCTTTTCTCATTTCCGGACGCATACACAAACTATAGAAAGTCGTTATGACGTAGAATGTGCATACCTTGTAGATTCTATTTATGAAATAAAACACATTTTCAAAAAACTCGTGTTTTTTACGAAATCATGTAAACCTTCTAGAAGCTGTGATTTTAAAAAACGGTGGAAGTAAGCTTTTCTTATTTCCGGACGCATGCGCAAACTATAGAAAGTCGTTATGACGTAGAATGTGCATACTTTGTTGATTCCATTTATGAAATAAAACACATTTTCTAAAAACTCATGTTTTTTAAGAAATCATGTAAACCTTCTAGAAGCTGTGATTTTAAAAAACGGGGGAAGTAAGCTTTTCTTATTTCCAAACGCATGTGCAAACTATAGAAAGACGTTATGACGTAGAATGTGCATACTTTGTTGATTCCATTTATGAAATAAAACAAATTTTCTAAAAACTCGTGTTTTTTAAGAAATCTTGTAAACCTTCTAGAAGCTGTGATCTTAAAAAACGGGAGAAGTAAGCTTTTCTTATTTCCGAACGCATGCGCAAACTATAGAAAGTCATTATGACGTAGAATGTGCATACTTTGTAGATTCCATTTATGAAATAAAATACATTTTCTAAAAACTCGCATTTTTTATGAAAACATCTAAACCTTCTAGAAGCTGTGATTTTAAAAAATGGGGGAAGTAAGCTTTTCTTATTTCCGGACACATGCGCAAAATATAGAAAGTCATTATGACGTAGAATGTGCATACTTTGTAGATTCCATTTATGAAATAAAACACATTTTCTAAAAACTCGTGTTTTTTACGAAATCATGTAAACCTTCTAGAAGATGTGATTTTAAAAAACGGTAGAAGTAAGCTTGTCTTATTTCCGAACGCATGCGCAAACCATAGAAAGTCGTTATGACGTAGAATGTGCATACTTTGTTGATTCCATTTATGAAATAAAACAGATTTTGTAAAAACTCGTGTTTTTTAACAAATCATGTAAACCTTCTAGAAGCTGTGATTTTAAAAACCGGGGGAAGTAAGCTTTTCTTATTTCCAAACGCATGCTTAAACTATAGAAAGTCGTTATGACATAGAATGTGCATACTTTGTTGATTCCATTTATGAAATAAAACACATTTTCTAAAAACACGTGTTTTTTAAGAAATCATGTAAACCTTCTAGAAGCTGTGATTTTAAAAAACGGGGGAAGTAAGCTTTTCTTATTTCCGGACGCATGCGCAAACTATATAAAGTCGTTATGACGTAGAATGTGCATACTTTGTAGATTCCATTTATGAAATAAAACACATTTTCTAAAAACTCGTGTTTTTTACGAAATCATGTAAACCTTCTAGAAGTTGTCATTTTAAAAAACGGTGGAAGTAAGCTTTTCTCATTTCCGGACGCATGCAAAAACTATAGAAAGTTGTTATGATGTAGAATGTGCATACTTTGTAGATTCCATTTATGAAATAAAACACATTTTCTAAAAACTCGTGTTTTTTAAGAAATCATGTAAACCTTCTAGAAGCTGTGATTTTAAAAAACGGTGGAAGTAAGCTTTTCTTATTTCCGGACGCATGCGCAAACTATAGAAAGTCGTTATGACGTAGAATGTGCATACTTTGTTGATTTCATTTATGAAATAAAACACATTTTCTAAAAACTCGTGTTTTTTACGAAATCATGTAAACCTTCTAGAAGCTGTGATTTTAAAAAACCGTGGAAGTAAGCTTTTTTTATTTCCGGACGCATGCGCAAACTATAGAAATTCGTTATGACGTAGAATGTGCATACTTTGTTGATTCCATATATGAAATAAAACACATTTTCTAAAAACTCGTGTTTTTTAAGAAATCATGTAAACCTTCTAGAAGCTGTGATTTTAAAAAACGGTGGAAGTAAGCTTTTCTTATTTCCGGACGCATGCGCAAACTATAGAAAGTCTTTATGACGTAGAATGTGCATACTTTGTTGATTCCATTTATGAAATAAAACACATTTTCTAAAAACTCTTGTTTTTTACGAAATCATCTAAACCTTCTAGAAGCTGTGATTTTAAAAAACGGTGGAAGTAAGCTTTTCTTATTTCCAAACGGATGCGCAAACTATAGAAAGTCGTTATGACGTAGAATGTGCATACTTTGTTGATTCCATTTATGAAATAAAACACATTTTCTAAAAACTCGTGTTTTTTAAGAAATCATGTAAACCTTCTAGAAGCTGTGATTTTAAAAAATGGGGGAAGTAATCTTTTCTTATTTCCGGACACATGCGCAAACTATATAAAGTCGTTATGACATAGAATGTGCATACTTTGTAGATTCCATTTATGAAATAAAACACATTTTCTAAAAACTCGTGTTTTTTAAGAAATCATGTAAACCTTCTAGAAGCTGTGATTTTAAAAAACGATGGAAGTAAGCTTTTCTTATTTCCGGACGAATGCGCAAACTATAGAAAGTCGTTATGACATAGAATGTGCATACTTTGTTGATTCCATTTATGAAATAAAACACATCTTCTAAAAATTCGTGTTTTTTAAGAAATCGTGTAAACCTTCTACAAGCTGTGATTTTAAAAAATGGTGGAAGTAAGCTTTTCTTATTTCCGGACGCATGCGCAAACTACAGAAAGTCGTTATGACATAGAATGTGCATACTTTGTTGATTCCATTTATGAAATAAAACACATTTTCTAAAAACTCGTGTTTTTTAAGAAATCATGTAAACCTTCTAGAAGCTGTGATTTTAAAAAATGGTGGAAGTAAGCTTTTCTTATTTCCGGACGCATGCGCAAACTATAGAAAGTCGTTATGACGTAGAATGTGCATACTTTGTTGATTCCATTTATGAAATAAAACACATTTTCTAAAAACTCGTGTTTTTTAAGAAATCATGTAAAGCTTCTAGAAGCTATGATTTTAAAAAACGGGGGAAATAAGCTTTTCTTATTTCCAAACACATGCGAAAACTATAGAAAGTCGTTATGACGTAGAATGTGCATACTTTGTTGATTCCATTTATGAAATAAAACACATTTTCTAAAAAGTCGTGTTTTTTAAGAAATCATGTAAACCTTCTAGAAGCTGTGATTTTAAAAAACGGGGCAAGTAAGCTTTTCTTATTTCCAAACGCATGCGCAAACTATAGAAAGTCGTTATGATGTAGAATGTGCATACTTTGTTGATTCCTTTTATGAAATAAAACACATTTTCTAAAAACTCGTGTTTTTTAAGAAATCATGTAAACCTTCTAGAAGCTGTGATTTTAAAAAACGGGGGAAGTAAGCTTTTCTTATTTCCAAACGCATGCGCAAACTATAGAAAGACGTTATGACGTAGAATGTGCATACTTTGTTGATTCCATTTATGAAATAAAACACATTTTCTAAAAAATCGTGTTTTTTAAGAAATCATGTAAACCTTCTAGAAGCTGTGATCTTAAAAAACGGGAGAAGTAAGCTTTTCTTATTTCCGGACGCATGCGCAAACTATAGAAATTCGTTATGACGTAGAATGTGCATACTTTGTTGATTCCATATATGAAATAAAACACATTTTCTAAAAACTCGTGTTTTTTAAGAAATCATGTAAACCTTCTAGAAGCTGTGATTTTAAAAAACGCTGGAAGTAAGCTTATCTTATTTCCGGACGCATGCGCAAACTATAGAAAGTCGTTATGACGTAGAATGTGCATACTTTGTAGATTCCATTTATGAAATAAAACACATTTTCTAAAAACTCGTGTTTTTTACGAAATCTTGTAAACCTTCTAGAAGCTGTGATTTTAAAAAACGGGGGAAGTAAGCTTTTCTTATTTCCGGACACATGCGCAAACTATAGAAAGTCGTTATGACGTAGAATGTGCATACTTTGTAGATTCCATTTATGAAATAAAACACATTTTCTAAAAACTCGTGTTTTTTACGAAATCATGTAAACCTTCTAGAACCTGTGATTTTAAAAAACGGTGGAAGTAAGCTTGTCTTATTTCCGGACGCATGCGCAAACTATAGAAAGTCGTTATGACTTAGAATGTGCATACTTTGTTGATTCCATTTATGAAATAAAACACATTTTGTAAAAACTCGTGTTTTTTAACAAATCATGTAAACCTTCTAGAAGCTGTGATTTTAAAAAAAGGGGGAAGTAAGCTTTTCTTATTTCCAAACGCATGCGCAAACTATAGAAATTCGTTATGACATAGAATGTGCATACTTTGTTGATTCCATTTATGAAATAAAACACATTTTCTAAAAACTCGTGTTTTTTAAGAAATCATGTAAACCTTCTAGAAGTTGTGATTTTAAAAAACGGGGCAAGTAAGCTTTTCTTATTTCCAAACGCATGCGCAAACTATAGAAAGTCGTTATGATGTAGAATGTGCATACTTTGTTGATTCCTTTTATGAAATAAAACACATTTTCTAAAAACTCGTGTTTTTTAAGAAATCATGTAAACCTTCTAGAAGCTGTGATTTTAAAAAACGGGGGAAGTAAGCTTTTCTTATTTCCAAACGCATGCGCAAACTATAGAAAGTCGTTATGACGTAGAATGTGCATACTTTGTTGATTCCATTTATGAAATAAAACACATTTTCTAAAAACTCGTGTTTTTTACGAAATCATGTAAACCTTCTAGAAGCTGTGATTTTAAAAAACGGGGGAAGTAAGCTTTTCTTATTTCCGGACACATGCACAAACTATAGAAAGTCGTTATGACGTAGAATGTGCATACTTTGTAGATTTCATTTATGAAATAAAACACATTTTCTAAAAACTCATGTTTTTTACGAAATCATGTAAACCTTCTAGAAGCTGTGATTTTAAAAAACGGTGGAAGTAAGCTTTTCTTATTTCCGGACGCATGCGCAAACTATAGAAAGTCGTTATGACGTAGAATGTGCATAGTTTGTTGTTTCCATTTATGAAATAAAACACAGTTTCTAAAAACTCGTGTTTTTTAAGAAATCATGTAAACCTTCTAGAAGTTGTGATTTTAAAAAACGGGGGAAGTAAGCTTTTCTTATTTCCGGACGCATGCACAAACTATAGAAAGTCGTTATGACGTAGAATGTGCATACTTTGTAGATTCCATTTATGAAATAAAACACATTTTCAAAAAACTCATGTTTTTTAAGAAATCATGTAAACCTTCTAGAAGCTGTGATTTTAAAAAACGGGGGAAGTAAGCTTTTCTTATTTCCGGACGCATGCACAAACTATAGAAAGTCGTTATGACGTAGAATGTGCATACTTTGTAGATTCCATTTATGAAATAAAACACATTTTCAAAAAACTCGTGTTTTTTACGAAATCATGTAAACCTTCTAAAAGCTGTGATTTTAAAAAACGGTGGAAGTAAGCTTTTCTTATTTCCGGACGCATGCGCAAACTATAGAAAGTCGTTATGACGTAAAATGTGCATAGTTTGTTGTTTCCATTTATGAAATAAAACACAGTTTCTAAAAACTCGTGTTTTTTAAGAAATCATGTAAACCTTCTAGAAGCTGTGATTTTAAAAAACGGGGGAAGTAAGCTTTTCTTATTTCCAAACGCATGCACAAACTATAGAAAGTCGTTATGACGTAGAATGTGCATACTTTGTTGTTTCCATTTATGAAATAAAACACATTTTCTAAAAACGCATGTTTTTTAAGAAATCATGTAAACCTTCTAAAGGATGTGATTTTAAAAAACGGTGGAAGTAAGCTTTTCTTATTTCCAAACGCATGCGCAAACTATAGAAAGTTGCTATGACATAGAATGTGCATACTTTGTTGATTCCATTTATGAAATAAAACACATTTTGTAAAAACTCGTGTTTTTTAAGAAATCATGTAAACCTTCTAGAAGTTGTGATTTTAAAAAATGGGGGAAGTAAGCTTTTCTTATTTCCAAACGCATGCACAAACTATAGAAAGTCATTATGACGTAGAATGTGCATACTTTGTTGATTCCATTTATGAAATAAAACACATTTTCTAAAAACTCGTGTTTTTTAAGAAATCATGTAATTCTTCTAGAGGATGTGATTTTAAAAAACGGTGGAAGTAAGCTTTTGTTATTTCCAAACGCATGCGCAAACTATAGAAAGTTGCTATGACATAGAATGTGCATACTTTGTTGATTCCATTTATGAAATAAAACACATTTTGTAAAAACTCGTGTTTTTTAAGAAATCATGTAAACCTTCTAGAAGCTGTTATTTTAAAAAATGGTGGAAGTAAGCTTTTCTTATTTCCGGACGCATGCGCAAACTATAGAAAGTCATTATGACGTAGAATGTGTATACTTTGTTTATTACATTTATGAAATAAAACACACTTTATAAAAACTCGTGTTTTTTAAGAAATCATGTAAACCTTCTAGAAGCCATGATTTTAAGAAACGGGGAAAGTAAGCCATTCTTATTTCCAAACGCATGCGCAAACTACAGAAAGTCGTTATGACGTAGAATGTGCATACTTTGTAGATTCCATTTATGAAATAAAATACATTTTCTAAAAACTCGTGTTTTTTACGAAATCATGTAAACCTTCTAGAAGCCGTGATTTTAAAAAACGGTGGAAGTAATCTTTTCTTATTTCCGGACGAATGCGCAAACTATAGAAAGTCGTTATGACGTAGAATGTGCATACTTTGTTTATTCTATTTATGAAATAAAACACATTTTCTAAAAACTCGTGTTTATTAAGAAATCATATAAACCTTCTAGAAGCTGTGATTTTAAAAAACGGTGGAAGTAAGCTTTTCTTATTTCCGGACGCATGCGCAAACAATAGAAAGTGGTTATGACGTAGAATGTGCATACTTTGTTGATTCCATTTATGAAATAAAACACATTTTCTAAAAACTCGTGTTTTTTAAGAAATCATGTAAACCTTCTAGAAGCTGTGATTTTAAAACACGGGGGAAGTAAGCTTTTCTTATTTCCAAACGCGTGCGCAAACTATAGAAAGTCGTTATGACGTAGAATGTGCATACTTTGTTGATTCCATTTATGAAATAAAACACATTTTCTAAAAACTTGTGTTTTTTAAGAAATTATGTAAACCTTCTAGAAGCTGTGATTTTAAAAAACGGGGGAAGTAAGCTTTTCTTATTTCCGGACGCATGCGCAAACTATAGAAAGTCGTTATGACGTAGAATGTGCATACTTTGTAGATTCCATTTATGAAATAAAAAACATTTTCTAAAAACTCGTGTTTTTTACGAAATCATGTAAACCTTCTAGAAGCTGTGATTTTAAAAAACAGTGGAAGTAAGCTTTTCTTATTTCCGGACGCATGCGCAAACTATAGAAAGTCGTTATGACCTAGAATGTGCATACTTTGTAGATTCCATTTATGAAATAAAACACATTTTCTAAAAACTCGTGTTTTTTAAGAAATCATGTAAACCTTCTAGAAGCTGTGATTTTAAAAAACGTTGGAAGTAAGCTTTTCTTATTTCCGGACGCATGCGCAAACTATAGAAAGTCGTTATGACGTAGAATGTGCATACTTTGTTGATTCCATTTATGAAATAAAACACATTTTCTAAAAACTCTTGTTTTTTACGAAATCATGTAAACCTTCTAGAAGCTGTGATTTTAAAAAACGGTGGAAGTAAGCTTTTCTTATTTCCAAACGGATGCGCAAACTATAGAAATTCGTTATGACGTAGAATGTGCATACTTTGTTGATTCCATTTATGAAATAAAACACATTTTCTAAAAACTCGTGTTTTTTAAGAAATCATGTAAACCTTCTAGAAGCTGTGATTTTAAAAAATGGGGGAAGTAATCTTTTCTTATTTCCGGACACATGCGCAAACTATATAAAGTCGTTATGACATAGAATGTCCATACTTTGTAGATTCCATTTATGAAATAAAATACATTTTCTAAAAACTCTTGTTTTTTAAGAAATCATGTAAACCTTCTAGAAGCTGTGATTTTAAAAAACGGTGGAAGTAAGCTTTTCTTATTTCCGGACGAATGCGCAAACTATAGAAAGTCATTATGACATAGAATGTGCATAATTTGTTGATTCCATTTATGAAATAAAACACATTTTCTAAAAATTCATGTTTTTTAAGAAATCGTGTAAACCTTCTAGAAGCTGTGATTTTAAAAAATGGTGGAAGTAAGCTTTTCTTATTTCCGGACGCATGCGCAAACTATAGAAAGTTGTTATGACATAGAATGTGCATACTTTGTTGATTCCATTTATGAAATAAAACACATTTTCTAAAAACTCATGTTTTTTAAGAAATCATGTAAACCTTCTAGAAGCTGTGATTTTAAAAAACGGTGGAAGTAAGCTTTTCTTATTTCTGGACGCATGCGCAAACTATAGAAAGTCGTTATGACGTAGAATGTGCATACTTTATTGATTCCATTTATGAAATAAAACACATTTTCGAAAAACTCGTGTTTTTTAAGAAATCATGTAAAGCTTCTAGAAGCTGTGATTTTAAAAAACGGGGGAAATAAGCTTTTCTTATTTGCAAACGCATGCGGAAACTATAGAAAGTCGTTATGATGTAGAATGTGCATACTTTGTTGATTCCATTTATGAAATAAAACACATTTTCTAAAAAATCATGTTTTTTAAGAAATCATGTAAACCTTCTGGAAGCTGTGATTTTAAAAAACGGGGGAAGTAAGGTTTTCTTATTTCGAAACGCATGCGCAAACTATAGAAAGTCGTTATGATGTAGAATGTGCATACTTTGTTGATTCCATTTATGAAATAAAACACATTTTCTAAAAACTCATGTTTTTTAAGAAATCATGTAAACCTTCTAGAAGCTGTGATTTTAAAAAACGGTGGAAGTAAGCTTTTCTTATTTCTAGACGCATGCGCAAATTATGGAAAGTGGTTATGACGTAGAATGTGCATACTTTGTTGATTCCATTTATGAAATAAAACACATTTTCTAAAAACTCGTGTTTTTTAAGAAATCATGTAAACCTTCCAGAAGCTGTGATTTTAAAAAACGGGGGAAGTAGGCTTTTCTTATTTCCAAACGCATGCACAAACTATAGAAACTCGTTATGACGTAGAATGTGCATACTTTGTTGATTCTATTTATGAAATAAAAAACATTTTCTAAAAATTCGTGTTTTTTAAGAAATCAGGTAAACCTTCTAGAAGCTGTGATTTTAAAAAACGGGGGAAGTAAGCTTTTCTTATTTCCGGACGCATGCGCAAACTATAGAAAGTGGTTATGACGTAGAATGTGCATACTTTGTTGATTCCATTTATGAAATAAAACACATTTTCTAAAAACTCGTATTTTTTAAGAAATCATGTAAACCTTCTAGAAGCTGTGATTTTAAAAAATGGGAAGAAGTAAGCTTTTCTTATTTCCAAACGCATGCGCAAACTATAGAAAGTCGTTATGATATAGACTGTGCATACTTTGTTGATTCTATTTATGAAATAAAACACATTTTCTAAAAACTCGTGTTTTTTAAGAAAAAATGTAAACCTTCTAGAATCCGTGATTTTAAAAAATGGTGGAAGTAAGCTTTTCTTATTTCCAGACGCATGCGCAAACTATAGAAAGTCGTTATGACGTAGAATGTGCATACTTTGTTGATTCCATTTATGAAATAAAACACAGTTTCTAAAAACTCGTGTTTTTTACGAAATCATGTAAACCTTCTAGAAGCTGTGATTTTAAAAAACAGGGGAAGTAAGCTTTTCTTATTTCCAAACGCATGCGCAAACTATAGAAATTCGTTATGACGTAGAATGTGCATACTTTGTTGATTCCATTTATGAAATAAAACACATTTTCTAAAAACTCGTGTTTCTTAAGAAATCATGTAAACCTTCTAGAAGATGTGATTTTAAAAAACGGGGGAAGTAAGCTTTTCTTATTTCCAAACGCATGCGCAAACTATAGAAAGTCGTTATGACGTAGAATGTGCATACTTTGTTGATTCCATTTGTGAAATAAAACACATTTTCTAAAAACTCGTGTTTTTTAAGAAATCATGTAAACCTTCTAGAATCCGTGATTTTAAAAAATGGGGGAAGTAAGCTTTTCTTATTTCCAGACGCATGCGCAAACTATAGAAAGTCGTTGTGACGTAGAATGTGCATACTTTGTTGATTCCATTTATGAAATAAAACACATTTTCTAAAAACTCGTGTTTTTTAAGAAGTCATGTAAACCTTCTAGAAGCTGTGATTTTAAAAAACGGTGGAAGTAAGCTTTTCTTATTTCCGGACGCATGTGCAAACTATAGAAATTCGTTATGATGTAGAATGTGCATACTTTGTTGATTCCATTTATGAAATAAAACACATTTTCTAAAAACTCGTGTTTTTTAAGAAATCATGTAAACCTTCTAGAAGCTGTGATTTTAAGAAACGGGGGAAGTAAGATTTTCTTATATCCAAACGCATGTGCAAACTATAGAAAGTCGTCATGACGTAGAATGTGCATACTTTGTTGATTCCATTTATGAAATAAAACACATTTTCTAAAAACTGGTGTTTTTTAAGAAATCATGTAAACCTTCTAGAAGCTGTGATTTTAAAAACGGGGGAAGTAAGCTTTTCTTATTTCCAAACGCATGCGCAAACTATCGAAAGTCGTTATGAGGTAGAATGTGCATACTTTGTTGATTCCATTTATGAAATAAAACACATTTTCTAAAAACTTGTGTTTTTTAAGAAATCATGTAAACCTTCTAGAAGCTGTGATTTTAGAAAACGGCGGAAGTAAGCTTTTCTTATTTCCGGACGCATGGGAAAACTATAGAAAGTCGTTATGACGTAGAATGTGCATACTTTGTTGATTCCATTTATGAAATAAAACACATTTTCTAAAAACTCGTGTTTTTTAAGAAATCATGTAAACCTTCCAGAAGCTGTGATTTTAAAAAACGGGGGAACTAGGCTTTTCTTATTTCCAAACGCATGCACAAACTATAGAAAGTCGTTATGACGTAGAATGTGCATACTTTGTTGATTCCATTGATGAAATAAAACACATTTTCTAAAAACTCGTGTTTTTTAAGAAATCATGTAAACCTTCTAGAAGCTGTGATTTTAAAAAACGGGGGAAGTAAGCTTTTCTTATTTCTGGACGCATGCACAAACTATAGAAAGTCGTTATGACGTAGAATGTGCATACTTTGTAGATTCCATTTATGAAATAAAACACATTTTCTAAAAACTCGTGTTTTTTTACGAAATCATGTAAACCTTCTAGAAGCTGTGATTTTAAAAAACAGTGGAAGTAAGCTTTTCTTATTTATGGACGTATGCGCAAACTATAGAAAGTCGTTATGACGTAGAATGTGCATACTTTGGTGATTCCATTTATGAAATAAAACACATTTTGTAAAAACTCATGTTTTTTAACAAATCATGTAAACCTTCTAGAAGCTGTGATTTTAAAAAATGGGGGAAGTAAGCTTTTCTTATTTCCAAACCCATGCGCAAACTATTGAAAGTCGTTATGACGTAGAATGTGCATACATTGTTGATTCCATTTATGAAATAAAAGACATTTTCTAAAAACTCGTGTTTTTTACGAAATCATGTAAACCTTCTAGAAGCTGTGATTTTGAAAAATGGGGGAAGTAAGCTTTTCTTATTTGCAAACGCATGCGCAAACTATAGAAAGTCGTTATGACGTACAATGTGCATACTTTGTAGATTCTATTTATGAAATAAAACACATTTTCTAAAAACTCGTGTTTTTTAAGAAATCATGTAAACCTTCTAGAAGCTGTGATTTTAAAAAACAGGGGAAGTAAGCTTTTCATATTTCCGGACGCATGCGCAAACTATAGAAAGTCGTTATGACATAGAATGTGCATACTTTGTTCATTCCATTTATGAAATAAAACACATTTTCTAAAAACTCGTGTTTTTAACAAATCATGTAAACTTTCTAAAAGCTGTGATTTTAAAAAACGGGGGAAGTAAGCTTTTCTTATTTCCGGACGCATGCGCAAACTATAGAAAGTCGTTATGACGTAGAATGTGCATACTTTGTCGATTCCATTGATGAAATAAAACACATTTTCTAAAAACTCGTGTTTTTTAAGAAATCATGTAAACCTTCTAGAAGCTGTGATTTTAAAAAACGGTGGAAGTAAGCTTTTCTTATATCCATACGCATGCGCAAACTATAGAAAGTCGTTATGACGTAGAATGTGCATACTTTGTTGATTTCTTTTATGAAATAAAACACATTTTCTAAATACTCGTGTTTTTTAAGAAATCATGTAAACCTTCTAGAAGCTGTGATTTTAAAAAATGAGGGAAGTAAGCTTTTCTTATTTCCAAACGCACGCGCAAACTATAGAAAGTAGTTATGACGTAGAATGTGCATACTTTGTTGATTCCATTTATGAAATAAAACACATTTTCTAAAAACTCGTGTTTTTTAAGAAATCATGTAAACCTTCTAGAAGCTGTGAGTTTAAAAAACGGGGGAAGTAAGCTTTTCTTATTTCCGGACGCATGTGCAAACTATAGAAAGTCGTTATGACGTAGAATGTGCATTCTTTGTAGATTCCATTTATGAAATAAAGCACATTTTCTAAAAACTCGTGTTTTTTACGAAATCATGTAAACCTTCTAGAAGCTGTGATTTTAAAAAACGCGAGAAGTAAGCTTTTCTTATTTCCAAAGGCATGCGCAAACTATAGAAAGTCGTTATGACGTAGAATGTGCATACTTTGTTGATTCCATTTATGAAATAAAACACATTTTCTAAAATCTCGTGTTTTTTAAGAAATCATGTAAACCTTCTAGAAGCTGTGATTTTAAAAAAAGGGGGAAGTAAGCTTTTCTTATTTCCGGACGCATGCGCAAACTATAGAAAGTCGTTATGACGTAGAATGTGCATACTTTGTAGATTCCTTTTATGAAATAAAGCACATTTTCTAAAAACTCGTGTTTTTTAGGAAATCATGTAAACCTTCTAGAAGCTGTGATTTTAAAAAACGGTGGAAGTAAGCTTTTCTTATTTCCGGACGAATGCACAAACTATAGAAAGTCGTTATGACGTAGAATGTGCATACTTTGTCGATTCGATTGATGAAATAAAACACATTTTCTAAAAACTCGTGTTTTTTAAGAAATCATGTAAACCTTCTAGAAGCTGTGATTTTAAAAAACGGTGGAAGTAAGCTTTTCTTATTTCCGGACGCATGCGCAAACTATAGAAAGTCGTTATGACGTAGAATGTGTATACTTTGTTGATTTCATTTATGAAATAAAACACATTTTCTAAAAACTCCTGTTTTTTAAGAAATCATGTAAACCTTCTAGAAGCTGTGATTTTAAAAAACGGGGGAAGTAAGCTTTTCTTTTTTCCGGACGCATGCGCAAACTATAGAAAGTCATTATGACGTAGAATGTGCGTACTTTGTAGATTCCATTTATCAAATAAAACACATTTTCCCAAAACTCGTGTTTTTTACGAAATCATGTAAACCTTCTAGAAGCTGTGATTTTAAAAAACGGTGGAAGTAAGCTTTTGTTATTTCCGGACGAATGCGCAAACTATAGAAAGTCGTTATGACGTAGAATGTGCATACTTTGTTGATTCCATTTATGAAACAAAACACATTTTCTAAAAACTCGTGTTTTTTAAGAAATCATGTAAACCTTCCAGAAGCTGTGATTTTAAAAAACGGGGGAAGTAAGCTTTTCTTATTTCCGGACACATGCGCAAACTATAGAAAGTCGTTATGACGTAGAATGTGCATACTTTGTTGATTCCATTTATGAAATAAAACACATTTTCTAAAAACTCGTGTTTTTTAAGAAATCATGTAAACCTTCTAGAAGCTGTGATTTTAAAAAATGGGGGAAGTAAGCTTTTCTTATTTCCGGACACATGCGCAAAATATAGAAAGTCGTTATGACGTAGAATGTGCATACTTTGTAGATTCCATTTATGAAATAAAACACATTTTCTAAAAACTCATGTTTTTAACAATATCATGTAAACCTTCTAGAAGCTGTGATTTTAAAAAACGGGGGAAGTAAGCTCTTCTTATTTCCAAACGCATGCGCAAACTATAGGAAGTTGTTATGACGTAGAATGTGCATACTTTGTTGATTCCATTTATGAAATAAAACACATTTTCTAAAAACTCATGTTTTTTACGAAATCAGGTAAACCTTCTAGAAGCTGTGATTTTAAAAAACGGGGGAAGTAAGCTTTTCTTATTTCCGGATGCATGCGCAAACTATAGAAAGTCGTTATGACGTAGAATGTGCATACTTTGTAGATTCCATTTATGAAATAAAACACATTTTCTAAAAACACGTATTTTTTAAGAAATCATGTAAACCTTCTAAAAGCTGCGATTTTAAAAAACGGGGGAAGTAAGCTTTTCTTATTTCCGGTCGCATGCGTAAACGATAGAAAGTCGTTATGACGTAGAATGTGCATACTTTGTAGATTCCATTGATGAAATAAAACACATTTTTTAAAAACTCATGTTTTTTACGAAATCATGTAAACCTTCTAGAAGCTGTGATTTTAAAAAACGGTGGAAGTAAGCTTTTCTTATTTCTGGACGCATGCGCAAAATATAAAATTCGTTATGACGTAGAATGTGCATACTTTGTTGATTCCATTTATGAAATAAAACACATTTTCTAAAAACTCGTGTTTTTTAACAAATCCTGTAAACCTTCTAGAAGCTGTGATTTTAAAAAACGGGGGAAGTAAGCATTTCTTATTTCCAGACGCATGCGCAAACTATGGAAAGTCGTTATGACATAGAATGTGCATACTTTGTTGATTCCATTTATTAAATAAAACACATTTTCTAAAAACTCGTGTTTTTTAAGAAATCATGTAAACCTTCTAGAAGCTGTGATTTTTAAAAACGGGGGAAGTAAGCTTTTCTTATTTCCGGACAAATGCGCAACCTATAGAAAGTCGTTATGACGTAGAATGTGCATACTTTGTTGATTCCATTTATGAAATAAAACACATTTTCTAAAATCTCGTGTTTTTTAAGAAATCATGTAATCCTTCTAGAAGCTGTGATTTTAAAAAAAGGGGGAAGTAAGCTTTTCTTATTTCCGGACGCATGCGCAAACTATAGAAAGTCGTTATGATGTATAATGTGCATACTTTGTAGATTCCGTTTATGAAATAAAACACATTTTCTAAAAACTCGTGTTTTTTAAGAAATCATGTAAACCTTCTAGAAGCTGTGATTTAAAAAAACGGGGGAAGTAAGCTTTTCTTATTTCCAAACGCATGCGCAAACTATAGAAAATCGTTATGACATAGAATGTGCATACTTTGTTGATTCCATTTATGAAATAAAACACATTTTCTAAAAACTCGTGTTTTTTAGGAAATCATGTAAACCTTCTAGAAGCTGTGATTTTAAAAAATGGTGGAAGTAAGCTTTTCTTATTTCCGGACGCATGCGCAAACTATAGAAATTCGTTATGACGTAGAATGTGCATACTTTGTCGATTCCATTTATGAAATAAAGCACATTTTCTAAAAACTTGTGTTTTTTACGAAATCATGTAAACCTTCTAGAAGCTGTGATTTTAAAAAACGGTGGAAGTAAGCTTTTCTTATTTCCAAACGAATGCGCAAACTATAGATGTTGATGTATATGTAACTTCGGAATGTATTTCACATATATGTATATTGTATTCCTATAGAGATGGTATTATTCCTCTATAAGGAAGTGTCGTCATTTATATTGTAAGTGTCGTAACTTATACTTGATGGGTTATTAGACCACCTTATTTGGGGTTGGCCCTGTATAAGTCATGTGGGTCAAAGGGTTATTAGACCACCCTATTGGGGTTCGGCCCAGTCAGCATTATGTTATGTGGTAAAGTTCGATCCTACATGAGTTAGGTAAAAAGGCAAGTCAAGTCAAGTATAAATAGAGTGCGGGAGGCACTCTATTTACTCACTCACTTCTCACACATGCACTCAAGGAGGAGTGGTGCACTTATGGAGGAGGAGGATCTGCTGCTAGGTTATGGCTATCTCTCTTGGTTGGTTGTATCATTGCTCTATCTATCTCTGAGGAAGTTATTGGGGTTTTTCACCTTTATGGTTTTCCCCAAGTAAATCTTTGTGTCTCTTGTGTGATTGCATTATTGTCTCCATGACTGATATGGTGTAGATATGATGTACATGTTGTTCTCTCAGTTAAGATCCTAGATCAGATTGAT
Organism: Larix kaempferi; assembly: GCA_027924585.1. Taxonomy (NCBI): domain Eukaryota; kingdom Viridiplantae; phylum Streptophyta; class Pinopsida; order Pinales; family Pinaceae; genus Larix; species Larix kaempferi. The sequence continues at coordinate 8,532,803 of BSBM01000226.1, read as the reverse complement.
GTAAATTCAGAAAATTTAACATGGTATCAGAGCTAGCCTGAAAGAAGGCATGATATGGCATGTATGACACTTGTTGCACTTACGATGCTAGGGCTTGATATAGCAAAAACCAGTCATCGTAGCACTTTCGCTATAAATCCGTTTTGGCGAATTTTTCGGATCTGAAATTGTTACAGGACGAATATTAAATCTCCAGGTACCTTGTTTCCAAAGGACAACCTCTAATTCGTTGTACTTTGTGATTTATGATCTATACAATATAGGGTTTCTGCCTCTTCCAGATCTGAGTCAAAATCAGGTGACCTTGGGAAAAAGGTCATATCTTGGGCTAGGAAGCTCCAAATGAAATTTCGTAAAAAGTGACATGTAGTAAAAAGTCTGTACTATCTCAGAAAACGTTTTCAGAGGCCGAAGTTGAACCAGTGACACGTGGAACTCCGTACAAGTTCGCTCTCTGATATTATCCCATAAACAGGTCATGTTGCGACACTTGGAATAAATCTCTCTCAGAGAGTCCAATTGAGGTCAGACCTATCAGGATGGAAATATAACAGGCTGAGCTATCTCATTAAATTTTTTCAGAGGCCGAAGTTCAAACCGTGACATGTGGCACGCCGTACAAGTTCGCTCTTCTGTTTTATCCCAAAAAAGGTCACGTTGCAACATTTGACATAACTCTCTCTCAGAGAATCCAATTGAGGTCAGACCTGTCAGGATGGAAAGATAACAGGTCAGGCTATCTCAAAAAACTTTTTCAGACCCTGTGGATTGAAAAGTTTGGAGTTACACCAGAAACAATCAGGTACATATTTCTGTCAAAACAGAATTATTTTTGGTACCTTCATTCATGGCTTCCGGAATTTAGGACTTTGGAGAAAGTTGGAATTTTTGTAAACGGAGACCACGGCTGAATGCTACTCATCAAAATAGAAATTTAGAGACCAAGATCAGAATTTTTGGTTGGGCATAAGGCCGGGCTTGATTAGACCCTAGTTCGGTACTTTGATAAGAAAAGTGGAAAATTAGGGCTTCTGTAAAAATGGGAATTTTTGAAATCTGTGACCATGGCTGGAAGCTCCTCGGAAATTTAGAAACTTAGAGCTTTGGATCAAACATTTTGATTGGGCAGAAGAGTGGGATTCATCAAACCCCAGTTCAGGGTCACGTCCAGTGAATCCGGAAGTTTCAAAGGCAAAATTGAGGAGTGAAACTTTGCAGTTTTCAATTTCTGAATATACCAACTTGATCAGCTCATCAAGGCACATATTTCTATCTTGTCAGAAGTTTGAAATTCAAAGTTTGAATTTTTGGGGTTTCTCTGACAAACCCATATCCAGCTCGAAGTCCAGTTCTTGCAATCAAGTGGATTGGGTTAAACCTAGAAGAAGATGGATTGGTCACCTGCATAAGTGAAGAAGTTCCTGTTTCAGAGGGAGATGAGGCTAAGGCCTTACATAAGAAGATTACAAGCAATCTCGACAGGTATGACTCATCGAGGTATGTTTCGATATTGTCCATGATTAAGTTTATGGTATGTTTGTCTTCATGTTATTACGGTCAGTACAATTTTGATTTTAGATTTGTCGTATCACCTTAACAAAATTATGAATGCATGATAGAAGATATTCATTGGTTAGGGTGTTGACACTTATGATTGTACTAATGCATTATGGTGTTGTATGAGGTTTATGTTGTCTACTAACATGAAAGGTACACCAAGAAAGACAAATCATGTTCTGTTCCAAGAACATATGATCATGATAACATGAGGACAAAGATTCATCCATTGTCATGGATCTCATAGAAGATCCATTTACGAGGTATGTATAACTTGGTTTTGTAATAGTTAACCTATGAGATATACAGGTTACTAGCACAAGTCATTGAAGAAGAACAAGAAGACATCATGTGAGTATGTTCGACATAAATAGCTAGCATGCTAATCCAGGTATGTTTTTCCTATATCAAGCTAGAATCCTACCTTGTGTTAGGATCTTATACTGTTGTTGATAATGATTATTCATGAAGTCATAGGTTTGAATAATCATGGTTGTATGCATATTATGTTTCTTACCATAATTGAGGATATGACTAACCAAAAGAGTCATGAAGGTATAGGTTTGAATAATCACAGGTTTTATGCATATTATATCTCTTATCTTGATTGATGATTCAACTAACCTGAAGAGTCACAGGTTTGAGTAATTACAGGTTTAGACATGTTATGTTTCTTATGATTTGACTAACCATAAGAATCCTACATAAACCTTGAATAATAATGCTTATTATTTTCTGTTTGAAATGATCATGACTATACATGCTTGAGATTATTGTGTTTTAATAGTATACTAATGAATGTATGATTTTATATGAGATCACAAGGATAACACAATCATGATACTAATAAGCATGCATAGGAACCAAGGATAAATGTAAGTTCAAGTACAGGTAATCCAGGAAGCAAAGATCAAGAGGGAGTACACTCCAGTGGTTTATGCAAGGATGCAGATATTCAGAGGGAGTTGACCATCTCTCTACATCCCACAACAGAAAGGTGTAGAAGAAGCTACTTCAGATTAGGACTCCAGCAGCTCCTGCAAGGAAGTGAAGACTCAAAGGGAGTCCACCCAACGAACAAACAAAGATAAGTATTTGAATTGTCATTTCTTAAATAATACTATTCAATAATGTATATACTGATGTTCCTAGAATTAGGTTGTGTATTATGCATATTAGAATAATTGCATTGATGAACAGTATACTCCTAATATGCATGGGTAAGTGGCCTATGGCACTGTACAACATTCCATTGCTACTTATCTAGAATGAAACCTCTTTGCTGACATGTTGGGAGTTGTGCACACTCTTAACAATGTTCTGGTAGAGATTGGAAGGCATCTAGAAAGTTACGGAATATGGATAAATGTTGTATTGAAGCATTGGCTAAGATAATTGCATGACTGTATGGCATATTTCTTTATGTGTAAGAATTTGTTCTGAAAACTATGAGATGTTTTCTAATCATGCAATTTAACTTGTTGTGTAGGAAAGATCGTATGCCATCTCCTACAAAAGAAGAACTACAACATTTGTTCCAGCAACAAAGATATCTATTGAAGATATTGAAGATATTGAAGTTCCCAGGATCTGGGATGAAGAAATGAAATGCCATGATCTGTCGATCATGAAGAATGATGTTTGGGATGTAATCCCAAGACATGAAGGGAAGTTTGCTATGACTTTCAAATGGAACTATCAGATCAAGCATGTTGCAGATGGCAACATTGAGAAATATAAAAGTGATGAAATAGAAGATACACCAGATGGATTCAAGATAGCTTCCTTGAATGGTGTAGTTGAAGAAGAAGTGTATGTAGAGCAGCCACTTGGTTCTGAGACACATGATAGGAAATCATATATGTGCAGAATTTGGTATGGTGAAGATAGATTGATTGCCGACACGCAACGGAAGCTTACTACCGAGTTCGAGACGAAGAACTTGGGGATGATGCACTATTTGTTTTTGGCATGGAGGTGTGGAAGAGTGCAGATAGAATCTTCCTTGGACAAGGGAAGTATGCAGTAGAGATCTCAAAGAGGTTCGGGATGATGGATTGCAAGGCCATGGCCACACCTATGGCATCAAATCTGAAGCTTCTATGTGATGCTTCATCTGAGCCGATTGATGTCTCTATGTATCTCCAGATGATTGGGTCCTTGATGTACCTGACGAACACGAGACCAGACATTTGCTTTGCTGTGAACACATTAAGCCAGTTCCTGACGGATCCGAGGAGTGTTCACCTGGTTGCTGTAAAGCATATTCTGAGGTACCTGAAGGGTACAATGGATTATGGGCTCAGGTATGAGGCGAATCAAAAGTTTAACCTGCAGGGTTATGTTGATTCAGATTGGGCTGGCAGTGCTGCAGACAGGAAGAGCACATCTGGGTGCTGCTTCAGTATGGGATCAGGTGTGATCTCTTGGTTTAGCAGGAAGCAGTCCTGCGTAGCACTGAATATAGATGAGGCAGAGTATGTTGCATCCTGTTCAGCTAGTTGTGAGGCAGTATGGCTACGGAAGCTACTGTCTGAGTTATTTGATCTCCTGTTGGATGCTACTGGTATCTTCTGTGATAACCAGAGTTGTGTGAAGCTGTCCAAGAACCCAGTGTTTCATGACAGGTCGAAACACATAGAGATCAAATATCACTATATCAGGGATATGGTGCAGAGAGGAGCTGTGAAGCTCCTGTATGTTGCGACGGACGAGCAGATTACAGATGTGCTGACGAAGCCACTAGCCAGGGTGAAGTTCGAGTACTTCAGAGAGAGGCTTGGCGTTCTCCAGATCGAGGACACTTCAAGGAAGAAGTGATGGACACATTTTCTAAAGCCATTCCAAGCATGTTGGAAGGAGGATCCTTCACATGGCTGTGGATGTAAGCGCTGGATGATGAGCATCAGGATGATGTTCTGGTTTCTGCTTGATATGATCAGTTGGATCATTTTTATGTATGTATGTACGCATCATGTTGGATGCTGGATATGATCAGTTGGATCATTTATGTATGTATGCATCATGTTGGATGCTGGATATGATCAGTTGGATCATGTGTACGTATTTTGTATATGCATCATGTTGGATGCTTGGACCATGTATCTGTATATGTATCAGGTGGATACATTGCATGATCAGGTGGATCATGTATGGTGATATGTATCATGTATTTGTATTTGTATCAGGTGGATACATTGATGATCAGGAGGATCATGTATGATGATATGTATCAGGTAGATACTTGGTATGCATCAGGTAGATGCATTGATGATCAGGAGGATCATGTATGATGATATGTATCATGTATTTGTATCAGGTGGATACATTGATGATCAGGAGGATCATGTATGATGATATGTATCATGTATTTGTATCAGGTGGATACATTGATGATCAGGAGGATCATGTATGATGATATGTATCATGTATTTGTATCAGGTGGATACATTGATGATCAGGAGGATCATGTATGATGATATGTATCAGGTAGATACTTGGTATGCATCAGGTAGATGCATTGATGATCAGGTGGATCATGCAGCAGGATGTTGCAGTGATGATCAGGATGATCATAGATGACGAGCTTCAGGATGTTGCTCCAGATGACATGCAGCAGGATGTTGCAATGATGATGATCAGGATGATCATGGATACATCAGGATGATGTATGGTGAGTATCAGGTTGATACTCTGTGGCCGTGGATCAGGTTGTGCAGATGAGCATGTAATCCGGTGCCCTGGGAGATTTGCAGATGGTCTTTCGAGGTTTTGCCTATGGCATGTAATTCGGTGCCCTGGGACATCTGGCAAATGCTCTTTCGAGGTTTTGCTCTGGGAGGACATGTAATTTGGTGCCCTGGGAGATCTGCAGATAGTCTTTCGAGGTTTTGCCTATGGCATGTAATTCGGTTCCCTGGGATATCTGGCAGATGCTCTTTCGAGCTTTTGTCCTATGGCATGTAATTCGTTTCCCTGGGAGATCCGATAGGTTGGGCTGTGTGCCCGTAATCAGTCCTGGGATGCTCTTGCGAGGTTTTTCCATGACCACATGTAATTCGTTGCCCTGGGAGATCCTATAGGTAGAGTTGTGTGCTCATAACAGCCTGGGATGCTCTTGCGAGGTTTTGTGGTGAGGTCACATGTAATTCGGTGCCCTGGGAGATCCTATAGGTAGAGCTGTGTGCTCGTAACAGCCTGGGATGCTCTTTCAAGGTTTTGTGACGGACGTAATAAGTCCTGAGGATTCCACAGTATGGCCAGTGATGATGAAGACTTGCAGGTGGTGGGCCTACATCCAGTATGAAAAAGGACTGGCTCTGTAGAACTTCCTATGACGAGTAGATTCAGAGATTGATTGAGATAGCAGCAGCAGTGACGATGATGATGACTCGATGACGATTATCTAGTGACGATGATCCAGAGAAGATGACTTGTGCTAGAAGAACTGTGCTGAGAAATACCTTCCTAGTTAAGAGGGAGTGTTGATGTATATGTAACTTCGGAATGTATTTCACATATATGTATATTGTATTCCTATAGAGATGGTATTATTCCTCTATAAGGAAGTGTCGTCATTTATATTGTAAGTGTCGTAACTTATACTTGATGGGTTATTAGACCACCTTATTTGGGGTCGGCCCTATATAAGTCATGTGGGTCAAAGGGTTATTAGACCACCCTATTGGGGGTCGGCCATGTGGGTCAAAGGGTTATTAGACCACCCTATTGGGGGTCGGCCCAGTCAGCATTATGTTATGTGGTAAAGTTCGAGCCTACATGAGTTAGGTAAAAAGGAAAGTCAAGTCAAGTATAAATAGAGTGCGGGAGGCACTCTATTTACTCACTCACTTCTCACACATGCACTCAAGGAGGAGTGGTGCACTTATGAAGGAGGAGGATCTGCTGCTAGGTTATGGCTATCTCTCTTGGTTGGTTGTATCATTGTTCTATCTATCTCTGAGGAAGTTATTGGGGTTTTTCACCTTTATGGTTTTCCCCAAGTAAATCCTTGTGTCTCTTGTGTGCTTGCATTATTGTCTCCATGATTGATATGCTGTAGATATGCTGTAAATGTTGTTCTCTCAGTTAAGATCCTAGATCAGATTGAAGTAAATTCAGAAAATTTACCAATAGAAAGTCGTTATGACGTAGAATGTGCATACTATGTTGTTTCCATTTATGAAATAAAACACATTTTCTAAAAACTCGTGTTTTTTAAGAAAATCATGTAAACCTTCTAGAAGCTGTGATTTTAAAAAACGGGGGAAGTAAGCTTTTCTTATTTCCAAACGCATGCACAAACTATAGAAAGTCGTTATGACGTACAATGTGCATACTTTGTTGATTCCATTTATGAAATAAAACACATTTTCTAAAAACTCGTGTTTTTTAAGAAATCATGTAAACCTTCTAGAAGCTGTGATTTTAAAAAATGGGGGAAGTAAGCTTTTCTTATTTTTGGACGCATGCGCAAACTATAGAAAGTCGTTATGACGTAGAATGTGCATACTTTGTAGATTCCATTTATGAAATAAAACACATTTTCTAAAAACTCATGTTTTTTACGAAATCATGTAAACCTTCTAGAAGCTGTGATTTTAAAAAACGGTGGAAGGAAGCTTTTCTTATTTCCGGACGCATGCGCAAAGTATAGAAAGTCGTTATGACGTAGAATGTCCATACTTTGTTGATTCCATTTATGAAATAAAACACATTTTCTAAAAACTCGTGTTTTTTAAGAAATCATGTAAACCTTCTAGAAGCTGTGATTTTAAAAAATGGGGGAAGTAAGCTTTTCTTATTTCCGGACACATGCGCAAACTATAGAAAGTCATTATGACGTAGAATGTGCATACTTTGTAGATTCCATTTATGAAATAAAACACATTTTCTGAAAACTCGTGTTTTTTACGAAATCATGTAAACCTTCTAGAAGCTGTGATTTTAAAATACGGTGGAAGTAAGCTTTTCTTATTTCTGGACGCATGCGCAAACTATAGTAAGTCGTTATGATGTAGAATGTGCATACTTTGTTCATTCCATTTATGAAATAAAACACATTTTCTAAAACTCGTGTTTTTTAAGAAATCATGTAAACCTTCTAGAAGCTGTGATTTTAAAAAACGGGGGAAGTAAGCTTTTCTTATTTCCAAACGCATGCGCAAACTATAGAAAGTCGTTATCACGTAGAATGTGCATACTTTGTTGAATCCATTTATGAAATCAAACACATTTTCTAAAAACACGTGTTTCTTAAGAACTCATGTAAACCTTCTAGAAGCTGTGATTTTAAAAAACGGGGGAAGTAAGCTTTTCTTATTTCCGGACGCATGCGCAAAATATAGAAAGTCGTTGTGAGATTGAATGTGCATATTTTGTTGATTCCATTTATGAAATAAAACACATTTTCTAAAAACTCGTGTTTCTTAAGAACTCATGTAAACCTTCTAGAAGCTGTGATTTTAAAAAATGGGGGAAGTAAGCTTTTCTTATTTCCGGACGCATGCGCAAACTATAGAAAGTCGTTGTGACGTAGAATGTCCATACTTTGTAGATTCCATTTATGAAATAAAACATATTTTCTAAAAACTCGTGTTTTTTACGAAATCATGTAAACCTTCTAGAAGCTGTGATTTTAAAAAACGGTGGAAGTAATCTTTTCTTATTTCCGGACGAATGCGCAAACTATAGAAAGTCGTTATGACGTAGAATGTGCGTACTTGGTTGATTCCATTTATGAAGTAAAACACATTTTCTAAAAACTCATGTTTTTTAAGAAATCATGTAAACCCTCTAGAAGCTGTGATTTTAAAAAACGGTGGAAGTAAGCTTTTCTTATTTCCGGACGCATGCGCAAACTATAGAAAGTCGTTATGAAGTAGAATGTCCATACTTTGTTCATTTCATTTATGAAATAAAACACATTTTCTAAAAACTCGTGTTTTTTAAGAAATCATGTAAACCTTCTAGAAGCTGTGATTTTAAAAAACAGGGGAAGTAAGCTTTTCTTATTACTGGACGCATGCGCAACCTATAGAAAGTCGTTATGACGTAGAATGTGCATACTTTGTAGATTCCATTTATGAAATAAAACACATTTTCTAAAAACTTGTGTTTTTTACGAAATCATGTAAACCTTCTAGAAGCTGTGATTTTAAAAAACGGTGGAAGTAAGCTTTTTTTATTTCCGGATGCATGCACAAACTATAGAAAGTCGTTATGACGTAGAATGTGCATACTTTGTAGATTCCATTTATGAAATAAAACACATTTTCTAAAAACTCATGTTTTTTACGAAATCATGTAAAGCTTCCAGAAGCTGTGATTTTAAAAAACGGTGGAAGTAAGCTTTTCTTATTTCTGGACGCATGCGCAAACTATAGAAAGTCGTTATGATGTAGAATGTGCATACTTTGTAGATTCCATTTATGAAATAAAACAGATTTTCTTAAAACTCGTGTTTTTTACGAAATCATGTAAACCTTCTAGAAGCTGTGATTTTAAAATACGGTGGAAGTAAGCTTTTCTTATTTCTGGACGCATGCGCAAACTATAGAAAGTCGTTATGACGTAGAATGTGCATGCGCAAAGTATAGAAAGTCGTTATCACGTAGAATGTGCATACTTTGCTGATTCCATTTAGGAAATAAAACACATTTTCTAAAAACTCGTGTTTTTTAAGAAATCATGTAAACCTTCTAGAAGCTGTGATTTTAAAAAATGGGGGAAGTAAGCTTTTCTTATTTCCGGACACATGCGCAAACTATAGAAAGTCATTATGACGTAGAATGTGCATACTTTGTAGATTCCATTGATGAAATAAAACACATTTTCTGAAAACTCGTGTTTTTTACGAAATCATGTAAACCTTCTAGAAGCTGTGATTTTAAAATATGGTGGAAGTAAGCGTTTCTTATTTCTAGAAGCATGCGCAAACTATAGTAAGTCGTTATGATGTAGAATGTGCATACTTTGTTCATTCCATTTATGAAATAAAACACATTTTCTAAAACTCGTGTTTTTTGAGAAATCATGTAAACCTTCTAGAAGCTGTGATTTTAAAAAACGGGGGAAGTAAGCTTTTCTTATTTCCAAACGCATGCGCAAACTATAGAATGTCGTTATGACGTAGAATGTGCATAGTTTGTTGAATCCATTTATGAAATAAAACACATTTTCTAAAAACTCGTGTTTCTTAAGAACTCATGTAAACCTTCTAGAAGCTGTGATTTTAAAAAACGGGGGAAGTAAGCTTTTCTTATTTCTGGACGCATGCGCAAAATATAGAAAGTCGTTGTGACATTGAATGTGCATACTTTGTAGATTCCGTTTATGAAATAAAACACATTTTTCTAAAAACTCGTGTTTTTTACGAAATTATGTAAACCTTATAGAAGCTGTGATTTTAAAAAACGGTGGAAGTAAGCTTTTCTTATTTCCGGACGCATGCGCAAACTATAGAAAGTCGTTATGACGTAGAATGTGCATACTTTGTAGATTCCATTTATGAAATAAAACACATTTTCTAAAAACTCGTGTTTTTTACGAAATCATGTAAACCTTCTAGAATCTGTTATTTTAAAAAACGGGGGATGTAAGCTTTTCTTATTTCCGGACGCATGCGCTAACTTTAGAAAGCCGTTGTGACGTAAAATGTGCATACTTTGTAGATTCCATTTATGAAATAAAACATATTTTTCTAAAAACTCATGTTTTTTACGAAATTATGTAAACCTTATAGAAGCTGTGATTTTAAAAAACGGTGAAAGTAAGCTTTTCTTATTTCCGGACGCATGCGCAAACTATAGAACGTCATTATGACGTAGAATGTGCATACTTTGTAGATTCCATTTATGAAATAAAACACATTTTCTAGAAACTCGTGTTTTTTACGAAATCATGTAAACCTTCTAGAAGCTGTGATTTTAAAAAATGGTGGAAGTAAGCTTTTCTTATTTCCAGACGCATGCGCAAACTATAGAAAGTCGTTCTGACGTAGAATGTGCATAATTTGTTGATTCCATTGATGAAATAAAACTCATTTTCTAAAAACTCGTGTTTTTTAAGAAATCATGTAAACCTTCCAGAAGCTGTGATTTTAAAAAATGGGGGAAGTAAGCTTTTCTTATTTCCGGACGCATGAGCAAACTATAGAAAGTCGTTATGACGTAGAATGTGCATACTTTCTAGATTCCATTTATGAAATAAAACACATTTTCTAAAAACTCGTGTTTTTTACGAAATCATGTAAACCTTCTAGAAGCTGTGATTTTAAAAAACGATGGAAGGAAGCTTTTCTTATTTCCGGACGTATGCGCAAACTATAGAAAGTCGTTATGACGTAGAATGTGCATACTTTGTTGATTCCATTTATGAAATAAAACACATTTTCTAAAAACTCGTGTTTTTTAAGAAATCATGTAAACCTTCTAGAAGCTGTGATTTTAAAAAATGGGGGAAGTAAGCTTTTCTTATTTCCGGACACATGCGCAAACTATAGAAAGTCGTTATGACGTAGAATGTGCATACTTTGTAGATTCCATTTATGAAATAAAACACATTTTCTGAAAACTCGTGTTTTTTACGAAATCATGTAAACCTTCTAGAAGCTGTGATTTTAAAATACGGTGGAAGTAAGCTTTTCTTATTTCTGGACGCATGGGAAAACTATAGAAAGTCGTTATGATGTAGAATGTGCATACTTTGTTGATTCCATTTATGAAATAAAACACATTTTCTAAAACTCGTGTTTTTTAAGAAATCATGTAAACCTTCTAGAAGCTGTGATTTTAAAAAACGGGGGAAGTAAGCTTTTCTTATTTCCAAACGCATGCTCAAACTATAGAAAGTCGTTATGACGTAGAATGTGCATACTTTGTTGATTCCATTTATGAAATAAAACACATTTTCTAAAAACTCGTGTTTCTTAAGAACTGATGTAAACCTTATAGAAGCTGTGATTTTAAAAAACGGGGGAAGTAAGCTTTTCTGATTGACGGACACATTCGCAAACTATAGAAAGTCGTTATGACGTAGAATGTGCATACTTTGTAGATTCCATTTATGAAATAAAACACATTTTCTGAAAACTCGTGTTTTTTACTAAATCATGTAAACCTTCTAGAAGCTATGATTTTAAAATACGGTGGAAGTAAGCTTTTCTTATTTCTGGACGCATGTGCAAACTATAGAAAGTCGTTATGACGTAGAATGTGCATACTTTGTTGATTCCATTGATGAAATAAAACACATTTTCTAAAACTCGTGTTTTTTAAGAAATCATGTAAACCTTCTAGAAGCTGTGGTTTTAAAAAACGGGGGAAGTAAGCTTTTCTTATTTCCAAACGCATGCGCAAACTATAGAAAGTCGTTATGACGTAGAATGTGCATACTTTGTTGATTCCATTTTTGAAATAAAACACATTTTCTAAAAACTCGTGTTTCTTAAAAACTCATGTAAACCTTCTAGAAGCTATGATTTTAAAAAACGGGGGAAGTAAGCTTTTCTTATTTCCGGACGCATGCACAAACTATAGAAACTCGTTATGACGTAGAATTTGCATACTTTGTAGATTCCATTTATGAAATAAAACACATTTTATAAAACTCGTGTTTTTTACGAAATCATGTAAACCTTCTAGAAGCTGTGATTTTAAAAAATGGTGGAAGTAAGCTTTTCTTATTTCCAGACGCATGCGCAAACTATAGAAAGTCGTTATGATGTAGAATGTGCATACTTTGTTGATTCCATTGATGAAATAAAAGACATTTTCTAAAAACTCGTGTTTTTTAAGAAATCATGTAAACCTTCTAGAAGCTGTGATTTTAAAAAACGGTGGAAGGAAGCTTTTCTTATTTCCGGACGCATGCGTAAACTATAGAAAGTCGTTATGACGTAGAATGTGCATACTTTGTTGATTCCATTTATGAAATAAAACACATTTTCTAAAAACTCGTGTTTTTTAAGAAATCATGTAAACCTTCTAGAAGCTGTGATTTTAAAAAACGGGGGGAAGTAAGCTTTTCTTATTTCCGGACACATTCGCAAACTATAGAAAGTCGTTATGACGTAGAATGTGCATACTTTGTAGATTACATTTATGAAATAAAACACATTTTCTGAAAAATCGTGTTTTTTACGAAATCATGTAAACTTTCTAGAAGCTGTGATTTTAAAATACGGTGGAAGTAAGCTTTTCTTATTTCTGGACGCATGCGAAAACTATAGAAAGTCGTTATGACGTAGAATGTGCATACTTTGTTGATTCCATTTATGAAATAAAACACATTTTCTAAAACTCGTGTTTTTTAAGAAATCATGTAAACCTTCTAGAAGCTGTGGTTTTAAAAAACAGGGGAAGTAAGCTTTTCTTATTTCCAAACGCATGCGCAAACTATAGAAATTCGTTATGACGTAGAATGTGCATACTTTGTTGATTCCATTTTTGAAATAAAACCCATTTTCTAAAAACTCGTGTTTCTTAAGAACTCATGTAAACCTTCTAGAAGCTGTGATTTTAAAAAACGGGGGAAGTAATCTTTTCTTATTTCCGGACGCATGCGCATACTATAGAAAGTCTCTATGACGTAGAATGTGCATACTTTGTTGATTCCATTTATGAAAGAAAACACATTTTCTAAAAACTTGTGTTTTTTAAGAAATCATGTAAACCTTCTAGAAGCTGTGATTTTAAAAAACGGGGGAAGTAAGCTTTTCTAATTTCCGGATGCATGCGCAAACAATAGAAAGTCGTTGTGACGTAGAATGTGCATACTTTGTAGATTCCATTTATGCAATAAAAAACATTTTCTAAAAACTCGTTTTTTTTATGAAATTATGTAAACCTTCTAGAAGCTGTGATTTTAAAAAACGGTAGAAGTAATCTTTTCTTATTTCCGGACGCATGCGCAACTATAGAAAGTAGTTATGACGTAGAATGTGCATACTTTGTAGATTCCATTTATGAAATAAAACACATTTTCTAAAAACTCGTGTTTTTTACGAAATCATGTACACCTTCTAGAAGCTGTGATTTAAAAAAACGGTGGAAGGAAGCTTTTCTTATTTCCGGACGCATGCACAAACTATAGAAAGTCGTTATGACGTAGAATGTGCATAGTTTGTTGATTCCATTTATGAAATAAAACACATTTTCTAAAAACTTGTGTTTTTTAAGAAATCATGTAAACCTTCTAGACGCTGTGATTTTAAAAAATGGTGGAAGTAAGCTTTTCTTATTTCCAGACGCATGCGCAAACTATAGAAAGTCGTTCTGACGTAGAATGTGCATACTTTGTTGATTCCATTGATGAAATAAAACTCATTTTCTAAAAACTCGTGTTTTTTAAGAAATCATGTAAACCTTCCAGAAGCTGTGATTTTAAAAAACGGGGGAAGTAAGCTTTTCTTATTTCCGGACGCATGTGCAAACTATAGAAAGTCGTTATGACGTAGAATGTGCATACTTTCTAGATTCCATTTATGAAATAAAACACATTTTCTAAAAACTCGTGTTTTTTACGAAATCATGTAAACCTTCTAGAAGCTGTGATTTTAAAAAACGATGGAAGGAAGCTTTTCTTATTTCCGGACGCATGCGCAAACTATAGAAAGTCGTTACGACGTAGAATGTGCATACTTTGTTGATTCCATTTATGAAATAAAACACATTTTCTAAAAACTCGTGTTTTTTAAGAAATCATGTAAACCTTCTAGAAGCTGTGATTTTAAAAAATGGGGGAAGTAAGCTTTTCTTATTTCCGGACACATGCGCAAACTATAGAAAGTCGTTATGACGTAGAATGTGCATACTTTGTAGATTCCATTTATGAAATAAAACACATTTTCTGAAAACTCGTGTTTTTTACGAAATCATGTAAACCTTCTAGAAGCTGTGATTTTAAAATACGGTGGAAGTAAGCTTTTCTTATTTCTGGACGCATGGGAAAACTATAGAAAGTCGTTCTGATGTAGAATGTGCATACTTTGTTGATTCCATTTATGAAATAAAACACATTTTCTAAAACTCGTGTTTTTTAAGAAATCATGTAAACCTTCTAGAAGCTGTGATTTTAAAAAACGGGGGAAGTAAGCTTTTCTTATTTCTAAACGCATGCTCAAACTATAGAAAGTCGTTATGACGTAGAATGTGCATACTTTGTTGATTCCATTTATGAAATAAAACACATTTTCTAAAAACTCGTGTTTCTTAAGAACTGATGTAAACCTTATAGAAGCTGTGATTTTAAAAAACGGGGGAAGTAAGCTTTTTTTTATTTACGGACACATTCGCAAACTATAGAAAGTCGTTATGACGTAGAATGTGCATACTTTGTAGATTCCATTTATGAAATAAAACACATTTTCTGAAAACTCGTGTTTTTTACTAAATCATGTAAACCTTCTAGAAGCTATGATTTTAAAATACGGTGGAAGTAAGCTTTTCTTATTTCTAGACGCATACGCAAACTATAGAAAGTCGTTATGACGTAGAATGTGCATACTTTGTTGATTCCATTGATGAAATAAAACACATTTTCTAAAACTCGTGTTTTTTAAGAAATCATGTAAACCTTCTAGAAGCTGTGGTTTTAAAAAACGGGGGAAGTAAGCTTTTCTTATTTCCAAACGCATGCGCAAACTATAGAAAGTCGTTATGACGTAGAATGTGCATACTTTGTTGATTCCATTTTTGAAATAAAACACATTTTCTAAAAACTCGTGTTTCTTAAAAACTCATGTAAAACTTCTAGAAGCTATGATTTTAAAAAACGGGGGAAGTAAGCTTTTCTTATTTCCGGACGCATGCACAAACTATAGAAAGTCGTTATGACGTAGAATTTGCATACTTTGTAGATTCCATTTATGAAATAAAACACATTTTATAAAACTCGTGTTTTTTACGAAATCATGTAAACCTTCTAGAAGCTGTGATTTTAAAAAATGGTGGAAGTAAGCTTTTCTTATTTCCAGACGCATGCGCAAACTATAGAAAGTCGTTATGATGTAGAATGTGCATACTTTGTTGATTCCATTGATGAAATAAAACACATTTTCTAAAAACTCGTGTTTTTTAAGAAATCATGTAAACCTTCTAGAAGCTGTGATTTTAAAAAACGGTGGAAGGAAGCTTTTCTTATTTCCGGACGCATGCGTAAACTATAGAAAGTCGTTATGACGTAGAATGTGCATACTTTGTTGATTCCATTTATGAAATAAAACACATTTTCTAAAAACTCGTGTTTTTTAAGAAATCATGTAAACCTTCTAGAAGCTGTGATTTTAAAAAACGGGGGAAGTAAGCTTTTCTTATTTCCGGACACATTCGCAAACTATAGAAAGTCGTTATGACGTAGAATGTGCATACTTTGTAGATTCCATTTATGAAATAAAACACATTTTCTGAAAAATCGTGTTTTTTACGAAATCATGTAAACTTTCTAGAAGCTGTGATTTTAAAATACGGTGGAAGTAAGCTTTTCTTATTTCTGGACGCATGCGAAAACTATAGAAAGTCGTTATGACGTAGAATGTGCATACTTTGTTGATTCCATTTATGAAATAAAACACATTTTCTAAAACTCGTGTTTTTTCAGAAATCATGTAAACCTTCTAGAAGCTGTGGTTTTAAAAAACAGGGGAAGTAAGCTTTTCTTATTTCCAAACGCATGCGCAAACTATAGAAATTCGTTATGACGTAGAATGTGCATACTTTGTTGATTCCATTTTTGAAATAAAACCCATTTTCTAAAAACTCGTGTTTCTTAAGAACTCATGTAAACCTTCTAGAAGCTGTGATTTTAAAAAACGGGGGAAGTAATCTTTTCTTATTTCCGGACGCATGCGCATACTATAGAAAGTCTCTATGACGTAGAATGTGCATACTTTGTTGATTCCATTTATGAAATAAAACACATTTTCTAAAAACTTGTGTTTTTTAAGAAATCATGTAAACCTTCTAGAAGCTGTGATTTTAAAAAACGGGGGAAGTAAGCTTTTCTTATTTCCGAACGCATGCGCAAACTATAGAAAGTCGTTATGACGTAGAATGTGCATACTTTTTTGATTCCATTTATGAAATAAATCACATTTTCTAAAAACTCGTGTTTTTTAGGAAATCATGTAAACCTTCTAGAAGCTGTGATTTTAAAAAATGGTAGAAGTAAGCTTTTCTTATTTCCGGACGCATGCGCAAACTATAGAAAGTCGTTTTGACGTAGAATGTGCATACTTTGTAGTTCCATTTATGAAATAAAACACATTTTCTAAAAACTCATGTTTTTTACGAAATCGTGTAAACCTTCTAGAGGCTGTGATTTTAAAAAACGGGGGAAGTAAGATTTTCTTATTTCCGGACGCATGCGCAAACTATAGAAAGTCGTTATGACGTAGAATGTGCATACTTTTTTGATTCCATTTATGAAATTAAACACAATTTCTAAAAACTCATGTTTTTTAAGAAATCATGTAAACCATCTAGAAGCTGTGATTTTAAAAAACGATGGAAGGAAGCTTTTCTTATTTCCGGACGCATGCGCAAACTATACAAAGTCGTTATGACGTAGAATGTGCATACTTTGTTGATTCCATTTATGAAATAAAACACATTTTCTAAAAACTCGTGTTTTTTAAGAAATCATGTAAACCTTCTAGAAGCTGTGATTTTAAAAAATGGGGGAAGTAAGCTTTTCTTATTTCCGGACACATGCGCAAACTATAGAAAGTCGTTATGACGTAGAATGTGCATACTTTGTAGATTCCATTTATGAAATAAAACACATTTTCTGAAAACTCGTGTTTTTTACGAAATCATGTAAACCTTCTAGAAGCCGTGATTTTAAAATACGGTGGAAGTAAGCTTTTCTTATTTCTGGACGCATGGGAAAACTATAGAAAGTCGTTATGATGTAGAATGTGCATACTTTGTTGATTCCATTTATGAAATAAAACACATTTTCTAAAACTCGTGTTTTTTAAGAAATCATGTAAACCTTCTAGAAGCTGTGATTTTAAAAAACGGGGGAAGTAAGCTTTTCTTATTTCCAAACGCATGCTCAAACTATAGAAAGTCGTTATGACGTAGAATGTGCGTACTTTGTTGATTCCATTTATGAAATAAAACACATTTTCTAAAAACACGTGTTTCTTAAGAACTCATGTAAACCTTCTAGAAGCTGTGATTTTAAAAAACGGGGGAAGTAAGCTTTTCTTATTTCCGGACGCATGCGCAAAATATAGAAAGTCGTTGTGACATTGAATGTGCATATTTTGTTGATTCCATTTATGAAATAAAACACATTTTCTAAAAACTCGTGTTTCTTAAGAACTCATGTAAACCTTCTAGAAGCTGTGATTTTAAAAAATGGGGGAAGTAAGCTTTTCTTATTTCCGGACGCATGCGCAAACTATAGAAAGTCGTTGTGACGTAGAATGTCCATACTTTGTAGATTCCATTTATGAAATAAAACATATTTTCTAAAAACTCGTGTTTTTTACGAAATCATGTAAACCTTCTAGAAGCTGTGATTTTAAAAAACGGTGGAAGTAAGCTTTTCTTATTTCCGGACGAATGCGCAAACTATAGAAAGTCGTTATGACGTAGAATGTGCGTACTTGGTTGATTCCATTTATGAAGTAAAACACATTTTCTAAAAACTCGTGTTTTTTAAGAAATCATGTAAACCCTCTAGAAGCTGTGATTTTAAAAAACGGTGGAAGTAAGCTTTTCTTATTTCCGGACGCATGCGCAAACTATAGAAAGTCGTTATGAAGTAGAATGTCCATACTTTGTTCATTTCATTTATAAAATAAAACACATTTTCTAAAAACTCGTGTTTTTTAAGAAATCATGTAAACCTTCTAGAAGCTGTGATTTTAAAAAACAGGGGAAGTAAGCTTTTCTTATTACTGGACGCATGCGCAACCTATAGAAAGTCGTTATGACGTAGAATGTGCATACTTTGTAGATTCCATTTATGAAATAAAACACATTTTCTAAACACTTGTGTTTTTTACGAAATCATGTAAACCTTCTAGAAGCTGTGATTTTAAAAAACGGTGGAAGTAAGCTTTTTTTATTTCCGGATGCATGCAAAAACTATAGAAAGTCATTATGACGTAGAATGTGCATACTTTGTAGATTCCATTTATGAAATAAAACACATTTTCTAAAAACTCATGTTTTTTACGAAATCATGTAAAGCTTCCAGAAGCTGTGATTTTAAAAAACGGTGGAAGTAAGCTTTTCTTATTTCTGGACGCATGCGCAAACTATAGAAAGTCGTTATGATGTAGAATGTGCATACTTTTTAGATTCCATTTATGAAATAAAACAGATTTTCTTAAAACTCGTGTTTTTTACGAAATCATGTAAACCTTCTAGAAGCTGTGATTTTAAAATACGGTGGAAGTAAGCTTTTCTTATTTCTGGACGCATGCGCAAACTATAGAAAGTCGTTATGACGTAGAATGTGCATACTTTGTTGATTCCATTTATGAAATAAAACACATTTTCTAAAAACTCGTGTTTTTTAAGAAATCATGTAAACCTTCTAGAAGCTGTGATTTTAGAAAACGGGGGAAGTAATCTTTTCTTATTTCCGGACGCATGCACAAACTATAGAAAGTCGTTATGACGTAGAATGTGCATACTTTGTAGATTCCATTTATGAAATAAAACACATTTTCTAAAAACTCGTGTTTTTTACGAAATCATGTAAACCTTTTAGAAGCTGTGATTTTAAAAAATGGTGGAAGTAAGCTTTTCTTATTTCCAGACGCATGCGCAAACTATAGAAAGTCGTTATGACGTAGAATGTGCATACTTTGTTGATTCCATCGATGAAATAAAATACATTTTCTAAAAAGTCATGTTTTTTAAGAAATCATGTAAACCTTCTAGAAGCTGTGATTTTAAAAAATGGGGGAAGTAAGCTTTTCTTATTTCCGGACGCATGCGCAAACTATAGAAAGTCGTTATGACGTAGAATGTGCATACTTTGTAGATTCCATTTATGAAATAAAACACATTTTCTAAAAACTCATGTTTTTTACGAAATCATGTAAACCTTCTAGAAGCTGTGATTTTAAAAAACGGTGGAAGGAAGCTTTTCTTATTTCCGGACGCATGCGCAAAGTATAGAATGTCGTTATGACGTAGAATGTGCATACTTTGTTGATTCCATTTAGGAAATAAAACACATTTTCTAAAAACTCGTGTTTTTTAAGAAATCATGTAAACCTTCTAGAAGCTGTGATTTTAAAAAATGGGGGAAGTAAGCTCTTCTTATTTCCGGACACATGCGCAAACTATAGAAAGTCATTATGACGTAGAATGTGCATACTTTGTAGATTCCATTTATGAAATAAAACACATTTTCTGAAAACTCGTGTTTTTTACGAAATCATGTAAACCTTCTAGAAGCTGTGATTTTAAAATACGGTGGAAGTAAGCGTTTCTTATTTCTAGAAGCATGCACAAACTATAGTAAGTTGTTATGATGTAGAATGTGCATACTTTGTTCATTCCATTTATGAAATAAAACACATTTTCTAAAACTCGTGTTTTTTGAGAAATCATGTAAACCTTCTAGAAGCTGTGATTTTAAAAAACGGGGGAAGTAAGCTTTTCTTATTTCCAAACGCATGCGCAAACTATAGAAAGTCGTTATGACGTAGAATGTGCATAGTTTGTTGAATCCATTTATGAAATAAAACACATTTTCTAAAAACTCGTGTTTCTTAAGAACTCATGTAAACCTTCTAGAAGCTGTGATTTTAAAAAACGGGGGAAGTAAGCTTTTCTTATTTCCGGACGCATGCGCAAAATATAGAAAGTCGTTGTGACATTGAATGTGCATACTTTGTAGATTCCGTTTATGAAATAAAACACATTTTTCTAAAAACTCGTGTTTTTTACGAAATTATGTAAACCTTATAGAAGCTGTGATTTTAAAAAACGGTGGAAGTAAGCTTTTCTTATTTCCGGACGCATGCGCAAACTATAGAAAGTCGTTATGACGTAGAATGTGCATACTTTGTAGATTCCATTTATGAAATAAAACACATTTTCTAAAAACTCGTGTTTTTTACGAAATCATGTAAACCTTCTAGAATCTGTTATTTTAAAAAACGGGGGATGTAAGCTTTTCTTATTTCCGGACGCATGCGCTAACTTTAGAAAGCCGTTGTGACGTAAAATGTGCATACTTTGTAGATTCCATTTCTGAAATAAAACATATTTTTCTAAAAACTCATGTTTTTTACGAAATTATGTAAACCTTATAGAAGCTGTGATTTTAAAAAACGGTGAAAGTAAGCTTTTCTTATTTCCGGACGCATGCGCAAACTATAGAACGTCATTATGACGTAGAATGTGCATACTTTGTAGATTCCATTTATGAAATAAAACACATTTTCTAGAAACACGTGTTTTTTACGAAATCATGTAAACCTTCTAGACGCTGTGATTTTAAAAAATGGTGGAAGTAAGCTTTTCTTATTTCCAGACGCATGCGCAAACTATAGAAAGTCGTTCTGACGTAGAATGTGCATACTTTGTTGATTCCATTGATGAAATAAAACTCATTTTCTAAAAACTCGTGTTTTTTAAGAAATCATGTAAACCTTCCAGAAGCTGTGATTTTAAAAAACGGGGGAAGTAAGCTTTTCTTATTTCCGGACGCATGCGCAAACTATAGAAAGTCGTTATGACGTAGAATGTGCATACTTTCTAGATTCCATTTATGAAATAAAACACATTTTCTAAAAACTCGTGTTTTTTACGAAATCATGTAAACCTTCTAGAAGGTGTGATTTTAAAAAACGATGGAAGGAAGCTTTTCTTATTTCCGGACGCATGCGCAAACTATAGAAAGTCGTTATGACGTAGAATGTGCATACTTTGTTGATTCCATTTATGAAATAAAACACATTTTCTAAAAACTCGTGTTTTTTAAGAAATCATGTAAACCTTCTAGAAGCTGTGATTTTAAAAAATGGGGGAAGTAAGCTTTTCTTATTTCCGGACACATGCGCAAACTATAGAAAGTCGTTATGACGTAGAATGTGCATACTTTGTAGATTCCATTTATGAAATAAAACACATTTTCTGAAAACTCGTGTTTTTTACGAAATCATGTAAACCTTCTAGAAGCTGTGATTTTAAAATACGGTGGAAGTAAGCTTTTCTTATTTCTGGACGCATGGAAAAACTATAGAAAGTCGTTATGATGTAGAATGTGCATACTTTGTTGATTCCATTTATGAAATAAAACACATTTTCTAAAACTCGTGTTTTTTAAGAAATCATGTAAACCTTCTAGAAGCTGTGATTTTAAAAAACGGGGGAAGTAAGCTTTTCTTATTTCCAAACGCATGCTCAAACTATAGAAAGTCGTTATGACGTAGAATGTGCATACTTTGTTGATTCCATTTATGAAATAAAACGCATTTTCTAAAAACTCGTGTTTCTTAAGAACTGATGTAAACCTTATAGAAGCTGTGATTTTAAAAAACGGGGGAAGTAAGCTTTTCTTATTTACGGACACATTCGCAAACTATAGAAAGTCGTTATGACGTAGAATGTGCATACTTTGTTGATTCCATTTATGAAATAAAACACATTTTCTGAAAACTCGTGTTTTTTACTAAATCATGTAAACCTTCTAGAAGCTATGATTTTAAAATACGGTGGAAGTAAGCTTTTCTTATTTCTGGACGCATGCGCAAACTATAGAAAGTCGTTATGACGTAGAATGTGCATACTTTGTTGATTCCATTGATGAAATAAAACACATTTTCTAAAACTCGTGTTTTTTAAGAAATCATGTAAACCTTCTAGAAGCTGTGGTTTTAAAAAACGGGGGAAGTAAGCTTTTCTTATTTCCAAACGCATGCGCAAACTATAGAAAGTCGTTATGACGTAGAATCTGCATACTTTGTTGATTCCATTTTTGAAATAAAACGCATTTTCTAAAAACTCGTGTTTCTTAAAAACTCATGTAAACCTTCTAGAAGCTATGATTTTAAAAAACGGGGGAAGTAAGCTTTTCTTATGTCCGGACGCATGCACAAACTATAGAAAGTCGTTATGACGTAGAATTTGCATACTTTGTAGATTCCATTTATGAAATAAAACACATTTTATAAAACTCGTGTTTTTTACGAAATCATGTAAACCTTCTAGAAGCTGTGATTTTAAAAAATGGTGGAAGTAAGCTTTTCTTATTTCCAGACGCATGCGCAAACTATAGAAAGTCGTTATGATGTAGAATGTGCATACTTTGTTGATTCCATTGATGAAATAAAACACATTTTCTGAAAACTCATGTTTTTTAAGAAATCATGTAAACCTTCTAGAAGCTGTGATTTTAAAAAACGGTGGAAGGAAGCTTTTCTTATTTCCGGACGCATGCGTAGACTACAGAAAGTCGTTATGACGTAGAATGTGCATACTTTGTTGATTCCATTTATGAAATAAAACACATTTTCTAAAAACTCGTGTTTTTTAAGAAATCATGTAAACCTTCTAGAAGCTGTGATTTTAAAAAACGGGGGAAGTAAGCTTTTCTTATTTCCGGACACATTCGCAAACTATAGAAAGTCGTTATGACGTAGAATGTGCATACTTTGTAGATTCCATTTATGGAATAAAACACATTTTCTGAAAAATCGTGTTTTTTACGAAATCATGTAAACTTTCTAGAAGCTGTGATTTTAAAATACGGTGGAAGTAAGCTTTTCTTATTTCTGGACGCATGCGAAAACTATAGAAAGTCGTTATGACGTAGAATGTGCATACTTTGTTGATTCCATTTATGAAATAAAACACATTTTCTAAAACTCGTGTTTTTTAAGAAATCATGTAAACCTTCTAGAAGTTGTGGTTTTAAAAAACAGGGGAAGTAAGCTTTTCTTATTTCCAAACGCATGCGCAAACTATAGAAATTCGTTATGACGTAGAATGTGCATACTTTGTTGATTCCATTTTTGAAATAAAACCCATTTTCTAAAAACTCGTGTTTCTTAAGAACTCATGTAAACCTTCTAGAAGCTGTGATTTTAAAAAACGGGGGAAGTAATCTTTTCTTATTTCCGGACGCATACGCATACTATAGAAAGTCTCTATGACGTAGAATGTGCATACTTTGTTGATTCCATTTATGAAATAAAACACATTTTCTAAAAACTTGTGTTTTTTAAGAAATCATGTAAACCTTCTAGAAGCTGTGATTTTAAAAAACGGGGGAAGTAAGCTTTTCTTATTTCCGAACGCATGCGCAAACTATAGAAAGTCGTTATGACGTAGAATGTGCATACTTTTTTGATTCCATTTATGAAATAAATCACATTTTCTAAAAACTCGTGTTTTTTAGGAAATCATGTAAACCTTCTAGAAGCTGTGATTTTAAAAAATGGTAGAAGTAAGCTTTTCTTATTTCCGGACGCATGCGCAAACTATAGAAAGTCGTTTTGACGTAGAATGTGCATACTTTGTAGATTCCATTTATGAAATAAAACACATTTTCTAAAAACTCGTGTTTTTTACGAAATCGTGTAAACCTTCTAGAGGCTGTGATTTTAAAAAACGGGGGAAGTAAGATTTTCTTATTTCCGGACGCATGCGCAAACTATAGAAAGTCGTTATGACGTAGAATGTGCATACTTTTTTGATTCCATTTATGAAATTAAACACAATTTCTAAAAACTCCTGTTTTTTAAGAAATCATGTAAACCTTCTAGAAGCTGTGATTTTAAAAAAATGGGGGAAGTAAGCTTTTCTTATTTCCAAACGCATGCTCAAACTATAGAAAGTCGTTATGACGTAGAATGTACATACTTTGTTGATTCCATTTTTGAAATAAAACTCATTTTCTAAAAACTCGTGTTTTTTAAGAAATCGTGTAAACCTTCTAGAAGTTGTGATTTTAAAAAACGGGGGAAGTAAGCTTTTCTTATTTCCGGACGCATGCGCAAACTATAGAAAGTAGTTATGATGTAGAATGTGCATACTTTGTAGATTCCATTTATGAAATAAAACACATTTTCTAAAAACTCGTGTTTTTTACGAAATCATGTACACCTTCTAGAAGCTGTGATTTAAAAAAAACGGTGGAAGGAAGCTTTTCTTATTTCCGGATGCATGCACAAACTATAGAAAGTCGTTATGACGTAGAATGTGCATAGTTTGTTGATTCCATTTATGAAATAAAACACATTTTCTAAAAACTTGTGTTTTTTAAGAAATCATGTAAACCTTCTAGACGCTGTGATTTTAAAAAACGGGGCAAGTAAGCTTTTCTTATTTCTGGACACATGCGCAAACTATAGAAAATCGTTATGACGTAGAATGTGCATACTTTGTAGATTCCATTTATGAAATAAAACAGATTTTCTGAAAACTCGTGTTTTTTACGAAATCATGTAAACCTTCTAGAAGCTGTGATTTTAAAATACGGTGGAAGTAAGCTTTTCTTATTTCTGGACGCATGCGCAAACTATAGAAAGTCGTTATAACGTAGAATGTGCATACTTTGTTGATTCCATTTATGAAATAAAACACATTTTCTAAAAACTCGTGTTTTTTAAGAAATCATGTAAATCTTCTAGAAGCTGTGATTTTAGAAAACGGGGGAAGTAATCTTTTCTTATTTCCGGACGCATGCACAAACTATAGAAAGTCGTTATGACGTAGAATGTGCATACTTTGTAGATTCCATTTATGAAATAAAACACATTTTCTAAAAACTCGTGTTTTTTACGAAATGATGTAAACCTTCTAGAAGCTGTGATTTTAAAAAATGGTGGAAGTAAGCTTTTCTTATTTCCAAACGCATGCGCAAACTATAGAAATTCGTTATGACGTAGAATGTGCATACTTTGTTGATTCCATTTTTGAAATAAAACACATTTTCTAAAAACTCGTGTTTCTTAAAAACTCATGTAAACCTTCTAGAAGCTATGATTTTAAAAAACGGGGGAAGTAAGCTTTTCTTATTTCCGGACGCATGCGCAAACTATAGAAAGTCATTGTGACGTAGAATGTGCATACTTTGTAGATTCCATTTATGAAATAAAACACATTTTCTAAAAACTCGTGTTTTTTACGAAATTACGTAAACCTTCTGGAAGCTGTGATTTTAAAAAACGGTGGAAGTAATCTTTTCTTATTTCCGGACGCATGCGCAAACTATAGAAAGTCGTTATGACGTAGAATTTGCATACTTTGTTGATTCCATTTATGAAATAAAACACATTTTCTAAAAACTCATGTTTTTTAAGAAATCATGTAAACCTTCTAGAAGCTGTGATTTTAAAAAACGGTGGAAGTAAGCTTTTCTTATTTCCGGACGCATGCGCAAACTATAGAAAGTCGTTATGGCGTAGAATGTGCATACTTTTTTTATTCCATTTATGAAATAAAACACATTTTATAAAAACTCGTGTTTTTTAAGAAATCATGTAAACCTTCTAGAAGCTGTGATTTAAAAAAACGGGGGAAGTAAGCTTTTCTTATTTCCAAACACATGCTCAAACTATAGAAATTCGTTATGACGTAGAATGTGCATACTTTGTAGATTCCATTTCTGAAATAAAACACATTTTCTAAAAACTTGTGTTTTTTACGAAATCATGTAAACATTCTAGAAGCTGTGATTTTAAAAAACGGTGGAAGTAAACTTTTCTTATTTCCGGATGCATGCGCAAAGTATAGAAAGTCGTTGTGACGTAGAATGTGCATACTTTGTTGATTCCATTTATGAAAGAAAACACATTTTCTAAAAACTTGTGTTTTTTAAGAAATCATGTAAACCTTCTAGAAGCTGTGATTTTAAAAAACGGGGGAAGTAAGCTTTTCTAATTTCCGGATGCATGCGCAAACAATAGAAAGTCGTTGTGACGTAGAATGTGCATACTTTGTAGATTCCATTTATGCAATAAAAAACATTTTCTAAAAACTCGTTTTTTTTATGAAATTATGTAAACCTTCTAGAAGCTGTGATTTTAAAAAACGGTGGAAGTAATCTTTTCTTATTTCCGGACGCATGCGCAACTATAGAAAGTAGTTATGACGTAGAATGTGCATACTTTGTAGATTCCATTTATGAAATAAAACACATTTTCTAAAAACTCGTGTTTTTTACGAAATCATGTACACCTTCTAGAAGCTGTGATTTAAAAAAACGGTGGAAGGAAGCTTTTCTTATTTCCGGACGCATGCACAAACTATAGAAAGTCGTTATGACGTAGAATGTGCATAGTTTGTTGATTCCATTTATGAAATAAAACACATTTTCTAAAAACTTGTGTTTTTTAAGAAATCATGTAAACCTTCTAGACGCTGTGATTTTAAAAAATGGTGGAAGTAAGCTTTTCTTATTTCCAGACGCATGCGCAAACTATAGAAAGTCGTTCTGACGTAGAATGTGCATACTTTGTTGATTCCATTGATGAAATAAAACTCATTTTCTAAAAACTCGTGTTTTTTAAGAAATCATGTAAACCTTCCAGAAGCTGTGATTTTAAAAAACGGAGGAAGTAAGCTTTTCTTATTTCCGGCGCATGCGCAAACTATAGAAAGTCGTTATGACGTAGAATGTGCATACTTTCTAGATTCCATTTATGAAATAAAACACATTTTCTAAAAACTCGTGTTTTTTACGAAATCATGTAAACCTTCTAGAAGCTGTGATTTTAAAAAACGATGGAAGGAAGCTTTTCTTATTTCCGGACGCATGCGCAAACTATAGAAAGTCGTTATGACGTAGAATGTGCATACTTTGTTGATTCCATTTATGAAATAAAACACATTTTCTAAAAACTCGTGTTTTTTAAGAAATCATGTAAACCTTCTAGAAGCTGTGATTTTAAAAAATGGGGGAAGTAAGCTTTTCTTATTTCCGGACACATGCGCAAACTACAGAAAGTCGTTATGACGTAGAATGTGCATACTTTGTAGATTCCATTTATGAAATAAAACACATTTTCTGAAAACTCGTGTTTTTTACGAAATCATGTAAACCTTCTAGAAGCTGTGATTTTAAAATACGGTGGAAGTAAGCTTTTCTTATTTCTGGACGCATGGGAAAACTATAGAAAGTCGTTATGATGTAGAATGTGCATACTTTGTTGATTCCATTTATGAAATAAAACACATTTTCTAAAACTCGTGTTTTTTAAGAAATCATGTAAACCTTCTAGAAGCTGTGATTTTAAAAAACGGGGGAAGTAAGCTTTTCTTATTTCCAAACGCATGCTCAAACTATAGAAAGTCGTTATGACGTAGAATGTGCATACTTTGTTGATTCCATTTATGAAATAAAACACATTTTCTAAAAACTCGTGTTTCTTAAGAACTGATGTAAACCTTATAGAAGCTGTGATTTTAAAAAACGGGGGAAGTAAGCTTTTCTTATTTACGGACACATTCGCAAACTATAGAAAGTCGTTATGACGTAGAATGTGCATACTTTGTAGATTCCATTTATGAAATAAAACACATTTTCTGAAAACTCGTGTTTTTTACTAAATCATGTAAACCTTCTAGAAGCTATGATTTTAAAATACGGTGGAAGTAAGCTTTTCTTATTTCTGGACGCATGCGCAAACTATAGAAAGTCGTAATGACGTAGAATGTGCATACTTTGTTGATTCCATTGATGAAATAAAACACATTTTCTAAAACTCGTGTTTTTTAAGAAATCATGTAAACCTTCTAGAAGCTGTGGTTTTAAAAAACGGGGGAAGTAATCTTTTCTTATTTCCAAACGCATGCGCAAACTATAGAAAGTCGTTATGACGTAGAATGTGCATACTTTGTTGATTCCATTTTTGAAATAAAACACATTTTCTAAAAACTCGTGTTTCTTAAAAACTCATGTAAACCTTCTAGAAGCTATGATTTTAAAAAACGGGGGAAGTAAGCTTTTCTTATTTCCGGACGCATGCACAAACTATAGAAAGTCGTTATGACGTAGAATTTGCATACTTTGTAGATTCCATTTATGAAATAAAACACATTTTATAAAACTCGTGTTTTTTACGAAATCATGTAAACCTTCTAGAAGCTGTGATTTTAAAAAATGGTGGAAGTAAGCTTTTCTTATTTCCAGACGCATGCGCAAACTATAGAAAGTCGTTATGATGTAGAATGTGCATACTTTGTTGATTCCATTGATGAAATAAAACACATTTTCTAAAAACTCGTGTTTTTTAAGAAATCATGTAAACCTTCTAGAAGCTGTGATTTTAAAAAACGGTGGAAGGAAGCTTTTCTTATTTCCGGACGCATGCGTAAACTATAGAAAGTCGTTATGACGTAGAATGTGCATACTTTGTTGATTCCATTTATGAAATAAAACACATTTTCTAAAAACTCGTGTTTTTTAAGAAATCATGTAAACCTTCTAGAAGCTGTGATTTGAAAAAACGGGGGAAGTAAGCTTTTCTTATTTCCGGACACATTCGCAAACTATAGAAAGTCGTTATGACGTAGAATGTGCATACTTTGTAGATTCCATTTATGAAATAAAACACATTTTCTGAAAAATCATGTTTTTTACGAAATCATGTAAACTTTCTAGAAGCTGTGATTTTAAAATACGGTGGAAGTAAGCTTTTCTTATTTCTGGACGCATGCGAAAACTATAGAAAGTCGTTATGACGTAGAATGTGCATACTTTGTTGATTCCATTTATGAAATAAAACACATTTTCTAAAACTCGTGTTTTTTAAGAAATCATGTAAACCTTCTAGAAGCTGTGGTTTTAAAAAACAGGGGAAGTAAGCTTTTCTTATTTCCAAACGCATGCGCAAACTATAGAAATTCGTTATGACGTAGAATGTGCATACTTTGTTGATTCCATTTTTGAAATAAAACCCATTTTCTAAAAACTCGTGTTTCTTAAGAACTCATGTAAACCTTCTAGAAGCTGTGATTTTAAAAAACGGGGGAAGTAATCTTTTCTTATTTCTGGACACATGCGCATACTATGGAAAGTCTCTATGACGTAGAATGTGCATACTTTGTTGATTCCATTTATGAAATAAAACACATTTTCTAAAAACTTGTGTTTTTTAAGAAATCATGTAAACCTTCTAGAAGCTGTGATTTTAAAAAACGGGGGAAGTAAGCTTTTCTTATTTCCGAACGCATGCGCAAACTATAGAAAGTCGTTATGACGTAGAATGTGCATACTTTTTTGATTCCATTTATGAAATAAATCACATTTTCTAAAAACTCGTGTTTTTTAGGAAATCATGTAAACCTTCTAGAAGCTGTGATTTTAAAAAATGGTAGAAGTAAGCTTTTCTTATTTCCGGACGCATGCGCAAACTATAGAAAGTCGTTTTGACGTAGAATGTGCATACTTTGTAGATTCCATTTATGAAATAAAACACATTTTCTAAAAACTCGTGTTTTTTACGAAATCGTGTAAACCTTCTAGAGGCTGTGATTTTAAAAAACGGGGGAAGTAAGATTTTCTTATTTCCGGACGCATGCGCAAACTATAGAAAGTCGTTATGATGTAGAATGTGCATACTTTTTTGATTCCATTTATGAAATTAAACACAATTTCTAAAAACTCGTGTTTTTTAAGAAATCATGTAAACCTTCTAGAAGCCGTGATTTTAAAAAATGGGGGAAGTAAGCTTTTCTTATTTCCAAACGCATGCTCAAACTATAGAAAGTCGTTATGACGTAGAATGTACATACTTTGTTGATTCCATTTTTGAAATAAAACTCATTTTCTAAAAACTCGTGTTTTTTAAGAAATCGTGTAAACCTTCTAGAAGCTGTGATTTTAAAAAACGGGGGAAGTAAGCTTTTCTTATTTCCGGACGCATGCGCAAACTATAGAAAGTAGTTATGACGTAGAATGTGCATACTTTGTAGATTCCATTTATGAAATAAAACACATTTTCTAAAAACTCGTGTTTTTTACGAAATCATGTACACCTTCTAGAAGCTGTGATTTAAAAAAACGGTGGAAGGAAGCTTTTCTTATTTCCGGACGCATGCACAAACTATAGAAAGTCGTTATGACGTAGAATGTGCATAGTTTGTTGATTCCATTTATGAAATAAAACACATTTTCTAAAAACTTGTGTTTTTTAAGAAATCATGTAAACCTTCTAGACGCTGTGATTTTAAAAAACGGGGCAAGTAAGCTTTTCTTATTTCTGGACACATGCGCAAACTATAGAAAGTCGTTATGACGTAGAATGTGCATACTTTGTAGATTCCATTTATGAAATAAAACAGATTTTCTGAAAACTCGTGTTTTTTACGAAATCATGTAAATCTTCTAGAAGCTGTGATTTTAAAATACGGTGGAAGTAAGCTTTTCTTATTTCTGGACGCATGCGCAAACTATAGAAAGTCGTTATAACATAGAATGTGCATACTTTGTTGATTCCATTTATGAAATAAAACACATTTTCTAAAAACTCGTGTTTTTTAAGAAATCATGTAAACCTTCTAGAAGCTGTGATTTTAGAAAACGGGGGAAGTAATCTTTTCTTATTTCCGGACGCATGCACAAACTATAGAAAGTCGTTATGACGTAGAATTTGCATACTTTGTAGATTCCATTTATGAAATAAAACACATTTTCTAAAAACTCGTGTTTTTTACGAAATGATGTAAACCTTCTAGAAGCTGTGATTTTAAAAAATGGTGGAAGTAAGCTTTTCTTATTTCCAAACGCATGCGCAAACTATAGAAATTCGTTATGAAGTAGAATGTGCATACTTTGTTGAT
Source organism: Larix kaempferi (assembly GCA_027924585.1). Classification (NCBI taxonomy): domain Eukaryota; kingdom Viridiplantae; phylum Streptophyta; class Pinopsida; order Pinales; family Pinaceae; genus Larix; species Larix kaempferi. The sequence continues at coordinate 8,501,481 of BSBM01000226.1, read as the reverse complement.
TCCATTTTTGAAATAAAACACATTTTCTAAAAACTCGTGTTTCTTAAAAACTCATGTAAACCTTCTAGAAGCTATGATTTTAAAAAACGGGGGAAGTAAGCTTTTCTTATTTCCGGACGCATGCGCAAACTATAGAACGTCATTGTGACGTAGAATGTGCATACTTTGTAGATTCCATTTATGAAATAAAACACATTTTCTAAAAACTCGTGTTTTTTACGAAATTATGTAAACCTTCTGGAAGCTGTGATTTTAAAAAACGGTGGAAGTAATCTTTTCTTATTTCCGGACGCGTGCGCAAACTATAGAAAGTCGTTATGACGTAGAATTTGCATACTTTGTTGATTCCATTTATGAAATAAAACACATTTTCTAAAAACTCGTGTTTTTTAAGAAATCATGTAAACCTTCTAGAAGCTGTGATTTTAAAAAACGGTGGAAGTAAGCTTTTCTTATTTCCGGACGCATGCGCAAACTATAGAAAGTCGTTATGGCGTAGAATGTGCATACTTTTTTTATTCCATTTATGAAATAAAACACATTTTCTAAAAACTCGTGTTTTTTACGAAATCATGTAAACATTCTAGAAGCTGTGATTTTAAAAAACGGTGGAAGTAAACTTTTCTTATTTCCGGATGCATGCGCAAAGTATAGAAAGTCGTTGTGGCGTAGAATGTGCATACTTTGTAGATTCCATTTCTGAAATAAAACACATTTTCTAAAAACTCGTGTTTTTTACGAAATCATGTAAACATTCTAGAAGCTGTGATTTTAAAAAACGGTGGAAGTAAACTTTTCTTATTTCCGGATGCATGCGCAAAGTATAGAAAGTCGTTGTGACGTAGAATGTGCATACTTTGTTGATTCCATTTATGAAAGAAAACACATTTTCTAAAAACTTGTGTTTTTTAAGAAATCATGTAAACCTTCTAGAAGCTGTGATTTTAAAAAACGGTGGAAGTAAGCTTTTCTAATTTCCGGATGCATGCGCAAACAATAGAAAGTCGTTGTGACGTAGAATGTGCATACTTTGTAGATTCCATTTATGCAATAAAAAACATTTTCTAAAAACTCGTTTTTTTTATGAAATTATGTAAACCTTCTAGAAGCTGTGATTTTAAAAAACGGTGGAAGTAATCTTTTCTTATTTCCGGACGCATGCGCAAACTATAGAAAGTAGTTATGACGTAGAATGTGCATACTTTGTAGATTCCATTTATGAAATAAAATACATTTTCTAAAAACTCGTGTTTTTTACGAAATCATGTACACCTTCTAGAAGCTGTGATTTAAAAAAACGGTGGAAGGAAGCTTTTCTTATTTCCGGACGCATGCACAAACTATAGAAAGTCGTTATGACGTAGAATGTGCATAGTTTGTTGATTCCGTTTATGAAATAAAACACATTTTCTAAAAACTTGTGTTTTTTAAGAAATCATGTAAACCTTCTAGACGCTGTGATTTTAAAAAACGGGGCAAGTAAGCTTTTCTTATTTACGGACCCATGCGCAAACTATAGAAAGTAGTTATGACGTAGAATGTGCATACTTTGTAGATTCCATTTATGAAATAAAACACATTTTCTAAAAACTCGTGTTTTTTAAGAAATCATGTAAACCTTCTAGAAGTTGTGATTTTAAAAAACGGTGGAAGTAAGCTTTTCTTATTTCCGGACGCATGCGCAAACTATAGAAAGTCGTTATGACGTAGAATGTGCATACTTTTTTGATTCCATTGATGAAATTAAACACATTTTCTAAAAACTCGTGTTTTTTAAGAAATCATGTAAACCAGCTAGAAGCTGTGATTTTAAAAAATGGGGGAAGTAAGCTTTTCTTATTTCCAAACGCATGCTCAAACTATAGAAAGTCGTTATGATGTAGAATGTACATACTTTGTTGATTCGATTTTTGAAATAAAACACATTTTCTAAAAACTCGTGTTTTTTAATAAATAATGTAAACCTTCTAGAAGCTGTGATTTTAAAAAACGGAGGAAGTAAGCTTTTCTTATTTCCGGACGCATGCGCAAACTATAGAAAGTCGTTATCACGTAGTGTGTGCATACTTTGTAGATTCCATTTATGAAATAAAACACATTTTCTAAAAACTCGTGTTTTTTACGAAATCATGTAAACCTTATAGAATCTGTGATTTTAAAAAACGGTGGAAGTAAGCTTTTCTTATTTCTGGATGCATGCGCAAACTATAGAAAGTCGTTATGACGTAGAATGTGCATACTTTGTAGATTCCATTTATGCAATAAAACACATTTTCTAAAAACTCGTGTTTTTTACGAAATTATGTAAACCTTCTAGAAGCTGTGATTTTAAAAAACGTTGGAAGTAATCTTTTCTTATTTTCGGACGCATGCGCAAACTATAGAAAGTCGTTATGACGTAGAATGTTTATACTTTGCTGATTCCATTTATGAAATAAAACACATTTTCTAAAAACTCATGTTTTTTAAGAAATCATGTAAACCTTCTAGAAGCTCTGATTTTAGAAAACGGTGGAAGTAAGCTTTTCTTATTTCCGAACGCATGCGCAAACTATAGAAAGTCGTTATGACGTAGAATGTGCATACTTTAGTGATTCCATTTATGAAATTAAACAGATTTTCTAAAAACTCGTGTTTTTTAAGAAATCATGTAAACCTTCTAGAAGCTGTGATTTTAAAAAACGGGGGAAGTAAGCTTTTCTTCTTTCTCGACGCATGCGCAAACTATAGAAAGTCGTTATGACGTAGAATGTTTATACTTTGTTGATTCCATTTATGAAATGAAACACATTTTCTAAAAACTCGTGTTTTTTAAGAAATCATGTAAACCTTCTAGAAGTTGTGATTTTAAAAAACGGTGGAAGTAAGCTTTTCTTATTTCCGGACGCATGCGCAAACTATAGAAAGTCGTTATGACGTAGAATGTGCATACTTTTTTTATTCCATTGATGAAATTAAACACATTTTCTAAAAACTCTTGTTTTTTAAGAAATCATGTAAACCTTCTAGAAGCTGTGATTTTAAAAAACGGGGGAAGTAAGCTTTTCTTCTTTCTCGACGCATGCGCAAACTATAGAAAGTCGTTATGACGTAGAATGTTTATACTTTGTTGATTCCATTTATGAAATGAAACACATTTTCTAAAAACTCGTGTTTTTTAAGAAATCATGTAAACCTTCTAGAAGCTGTGATTTTAAAAAACGGGGGAAGTAAGCTTTTCTTATTTCCGGACGCATGTGCAAACTATAGAAAGTCGTTATGACGTAGAATGTGCATACTTTGTAGATTCCATTTATGCAATAAAACACATTTTCTAAAAACTCGTGTTTTTTACGAAATTATGTAAACCTTCTAGAAGCTGTGATTTTAAAAAACGTTGGAAGTAATCTTTTCTTATTTTCGGACGCATGCGCAAACTATAGAAAGTCGTTATGACGTAGAATGTTTATACTTTGCTGATTCCATTTATGAAATAAAACACATTTTCTAAAAACTCATGTTTTTTAAGAAATCATGTAAACCTTCTAGAAGCTGTGATTTTAGAAAACGGTGGAAGTAAGCTTTTCTTATTTCCGAACGCATGCGCAAACTATAGAAAGTCGTTATGACGTAGAATGTGCATACTTTAGTGATTCCATTTATGAAATTAAACAGATTTTCTAAAAACTCGTGTTTTTTAAGAAATCATGTAAACGTTCTAGAAGCTGTGATTTTAAAAAACGGGGGAAGTAAGCTTTTCTTCTTTCTCGACGCATGCGCAAACTATAGAAAGTCGTTATGACGTAGAATGTTTATACTTTGTTGATTCCATTTATGAAATGAAACACATTTTCTAAAAACTCGTGTTTTTTAAGAAATCATGTAAACCTTCTAGAAGTTGTGATTTTAAAAAACGGTGGAAGTAAGCTTTTCTTATTTCCGGACGCATGCGCAAACTATAGAAAGTCGTTATGACGTAGAATGTGCATACTTTTTTTATTCCATTGATGAAATTAAACACATTTTCTAAAAACTCGTGTTTTTTAAGAAATCATGTAAACCTTCTAGAAGCTGTGATTTCAAAAAATGGGGGAAGTAAGCTTTTCTTATTTCCAAACGCATGCTCAAACTATAGAAAGTCGTTATGACGTAGAATGTACATACTTTGTTGATTCGATTTTTGAAATAAAACACATTTTCTAAAAACTCGTGTTTTTTAATAAATCATGTAAACCTTCTAGAAGCTTTGATTTTAAAAAACGGGGGAAGTAAGCTTTTCTTATTTCCGGACGCATGCGCAAACTATAGAAAGTCGTTATCACGTATAATGTGCATAGTTTGTAGATTCCATTTATGAAATAAAACACATTTTCTAAAAACTCGTGTTTTTTACGAAATCATGTAAACCTTATAGAAGCCGTGATTTTAAAAAACGGTGGAAGTAAGCTTTTATTATTTCCGGATGCATGCGCAAACTATAGAAAGTCGTTATGACGTAGAATGTGCATACTTTGTAGATTCCATTTATGAAATAAAACACATTTTCTAAAAACTCGTGTTTTTTACGAAATCATGTAAACCTTCAAGAAGCTGTGATTTTAAAAAATGGTGGAAGTAAGCTTTTCTTATTTCCGGACGCATGCGCAAACTATAGAAAGTCGTTATGACGTAGAATGTGCATACTTTGTTGATAGCATTTATGAAATAAAACACATTTTCTAAAAACTCGTCTTTTTTACGAAATCATGTAAACCTTCTAGAAGCTGTGATTTTAAAAAACGGTGGAAGTAAGCTTTTCTTATTTCTAGACGCATGCGCAAACTATAGAAAGTCGTTATGACGTAGAATGTGCATACTTTGTTGATTCCATTTATGAAATAAAACATATTTTCTAAAAACTCGTGTTTTTAAAGAAATCATGTAAACCTTCTAGAAGCTGTGATTTTACAAAACGGGGGAAGTAAGCTTTTCTTATTTCCAAACGCATGCGCAAACTATATTAAGTCGTTATGACGTAGAATGTGCATACTTTGTAGATTCCATTTATGAAATAAAACACATTTTCTAAAAACTCGTGTTTTTTACGAAATCATGTAAACCATCTAGAAGCTGTGATTTTAAAAAATGGTGGAAGTAAGCTTTTCTTATTTCCGGACGCATCCGCAAACTATAGAAAGTCATTATGACGTAGAATGTGCATACTTTTTTGATTCTATTTATGAAATAAAACACATTTTCTAAAAACTCGTGTTTTTTAAGAAATCATGTAAACCTTCTAGAAGCTGTGATTTTAAAAAACGGGGGAAGTCAGCTTTTCTTATTTCCAAACGCATGCGCAAACTATAGAAGGTCGTTATGATGTAGAATGTGAATACTTTGTTGATTCCATTTATGAAATAAAACACATTTTCTAAAAACTCGTGTTTTTTACGAAATCATGTAAACCTTCTAGAAGCTGTGATTTTAAAAAACGGGGGAAGTAAGCTTTTCTTATTTCCAAACGCATGCGCAAACTATAGAAAGTCGTTATGACGTAGAATGTGCATACTTTGTTGATTCCATTTATTTAATAAATCACATTTTCTAAAAACTCGTGTTTTTTAAGAAATCATGCAAAACTTCTAGAATCTGTGATTTTAAAAAACGGGGGAGGTAAGCTTTTCTTATTTCCGGACGCATGCGCAAACTATAGAAAGTCGTTATGACGTAGAATGTGCATACTTTGTTGATTCGATTTATGAAATAAAACACATTTTCTAAAAACTAGTGTTTTTTAAGAAGTCATGTAAACATTCTAGAAGCTGTGATTTTAACAAATGGTGCAACTAAGCTTTTCTTATTTCCGGACACATGCACAAACTATAGAAAGTCGTTATGACATAGAATGTGCATACTTTGTTGATTCCATTTATGAAATAAAACACATTTTCTAGAAACTCGTGTTTTTTAAGAAATCATGTAAACCTTCTAGAAGCTGTGATTTTAAAAAACGGGGGATGTAAGCTTTTCTTATTTCGAAACGCATGCGCAAACTATAGAAAGTCGTTATGACGTAGAATGTGCATACTTTGTTGATTCCAATTTATGAAATAAAACACATTTTCTAAAAACTCGTGTTTTTTAAGAAATCATGTAAACCTTCTAGAAGCTGTGATTTTAAAAAACGGGGGAAGTAAGCTTTTCTTATTTCCAAACGGATGCGCAAACTATAGAAAGTCGTTATGACGTAGAATGTGCATACTTTGTTGATTCCATTTACGAAATAAAACACATTTTCTAAAAACTCGTGTTTTTTAAGAAATCATGTAAACCTTCTAGAAGCTGTGATTTTAAAAAACGGGGGAAGTCAGCTTTTCTTATTTTTGGACGCAAGCGCAAACTATAGAAAGTTGTTATGACGTAGAATGTGCATACTTTGTAGATTCCATTTATGAAATAAAACATATTTTCTAAAAACTTGTGTTTATTACGAAATCATGTAAACCTTCTAGAAGCTGTGATTTTAAAAAACGGTCGAAGTAAACTTTTCTTATTTCCGGACGCATGCGCAAACTATAGAAAGTCGTTATGACGTAGAATGTGCATACTTTGTAGATTCCATTTATGAAATAAAACACATTTTCTAAAAACTCATGTTTTTTACGAAATCATGTAAACCTTCTAGAAGCTGCGATTTTAAAAAATGGTGGAAGTAAGCTTTTCTTATTTCCAGACGCATGCGCAAACTATAGAATTCGTTATGACGTAGAATGTGCATACTTTGTTGATTCCATTGATGAAATAAAACACATTTTCTAAAAACTCGTGTTTTTTAAGAAATCATGTAAACCTTCTAGAAGCTGTGGTTTTAAAAAACAGGGGAAGTTAGCTTTTCTTATTTCCGGACGCATGCGCAAACTATAAAAATTCGTTATGACGTAGAATGTGCATACTTTGTAGATTCTATTTATGAAATAAAACACATTTTCTAAAAACTCATGTTTTTTACGAAATCATGTAAACCTTCTAGAAGCTGTGATTTTAAAAAACGGTCGAAGGAAGCTTTTCTTATTTCCGGACGCATGCGCAAACTATATAAAGTCGTTATGACATAGAATGTGCATACTTTGTTGATTCCATTTATGAAATAAAACACATTTTCTAAAAACTCATGTTTTTTAAGAAATCATGTAAACCTTCTAGAAGCTGTGATTTTAAAAAACGGGGGAAGTAAGCTTTTCTTATTTCTGGACACATGCGCAAACTATAGAAAGTCATTACGACGTAGAATGTGCATACTTTGTAGATTCCATTTATGAAATAAAACACATTTTCTGAAAACTCATGTTTTTTACGAAATCATGTAAACCTTCTAGAAGCTGTGATTTTAAAATACGGTGGAAGTAAGCTTTTCTTATTTCCAGACGCATGCGCAAACTATAGAAAGTCGTTATGACGTAGAATGTGCAGACTTTTTTATTCCATTTATGAAATAAAACACATTTTCTAAAAACTCGTGTTTTTTAAGAAATCATGTAAACCTTCTAGAAGCTGTGATTTAAAAAAATGCAGGAAGTAAGCTTTTCTTATTTCCAAACGCATGCGCAAACTATAGAAAGTCGTTATGACATAGAATGTGCATACTTTGTAGATTCCATTTATGAAATAAAACACATTTTCTAAAAACTCGTGTTTTTTACGAAATCATGTAAACCTTCTAGAAGCTGTGATTTTAAAAAATGGTGGAAGTAAGCTTTTCTTATTTCCGGACGCATGCACAAACTATAGAAAGTCGTTATGACGTAGAATGTGCATACTTTGTTGATTCCATTTATGAAATAAAACACATTTTCTAAAAACTCGTGTTTTTTAAGAAATCATGTAAACCTTCTAGAAGCTATGATTTTAAAAAACGGTGGAAGTAAGCTTTTCTTATTTCCGGACGCATGCGCAAACTATAGAAAGTCGTTATGACGTAGAATGTGCATACTTTGTAGATTGCATTTATGAAATAAAACACATTTTCTAAAAACACGTGTTTTTTACGAAATCGTGTAAACCTTCTAGAAGCTGTGATTTTAAAAAACGGTGGAAGTAAGATTTTCTTATTTCCGGATGAATGCGCAAACTATAGAAAGTCGTTATGACGTAGAATGTGCATACTTTGTGGATTCCATTTATGAAATAAAACACATTTTCTAAAAACTCATGTTTTTTAAGAAATCATGTAAACCTTCTAGAAGCTGTGATTTTAAAAAACGGTGGAAGTAAGCTTTTCTTATTTCCGGACGCATTCGCAAACTATAAAAAGTCATTATGACGTAGAATGTGCATACTTTGTTGATTCCATTTATGAAATAAAACACATTTTCTAAAAACTCATGTTTTTTAAGAAATCATGTAAACCTTCTAGAAGCCGTGATTTTAAAAAACGGGGGAAGTAAGCTTTTCTTATTTCCAAACGCATGCCCAAACTATAGAAATCATTATGACGTAGAATGTGCATACTTTGTTGATTCCATTTATGAAATAAAACACATTTTCTAAAAACTCGTGTTTTTTAAGAAGTCATGTAAACCTTCTAGAAGCTGTGATTTTAAAAAGTGGTGGAAGTAAGCTTTTCTTATTTCCGGACGCATGTGCAAACTATAGAAAGTCGTTATGACGTAGAATGTGCATACTTTGTTGATTCCATTTATGAAATAAAACACATTTTCTAAAAACTCGTGTTTTTTAAGAAATCATGTAAACCCTCTAGAAGTTGTGATTTTAAAAAACGGGGGATGTAAGCTTTTCTTATTTCCAAACGCATGCGCAAACTATAGAAATTCGTTATGACGTAGAATGTGCATACTTTGTTGATTCCATTTATGAAATAAAACACATTTTCTAAAAACTCGTGTTTTTTAAGAAATCATGTAAACCTTCTAGAAGCTGTGATTTTAAAAAAACAGGGGAAGTAAGCTTTTCTTATTTCCAAACGCATGCGCAAAATATAGAAAGTCGTTATGATGTAGAATGTGCATACTTTGTAGATTCCATTTATGAAATAAAACACATTTTCTAAAAACCCGTGTTTTTTAAAAAATCATGTAAACCTTCTAGAAGCTGTGTGTAGGACCCCTCCTTTAGGGTCCCCTTGAACTGAACCTGAAACTTTAAAAGCTTCATACAAACAAATTAGCCGTTATAGTTATTGGAAAAATAAAATAAAAGAGTGAATAACTTAACAAAAATAAGAAAACCTTAACCTGTCAACCCGATCCAGCTGGTCCATTGTTGTCTGCGTCTTCCGTAGGACCCCTCCAGCAAAGCTCGTTTAACCATAGGCGAAGTAACCGTTAGCTTCGCCACCCAACCATAGGCTCATGCTTTCAGTCGCATGGCCTCCCCCGAGCTTTGGGTCGTAGAGCTCACACAAGTATTTCAGAAATTCAGCTTGGGCTTCCCTTCCCACCAGGATTTCTAAGCCAAACCCTTAGATAGCAGCAAGTCTTTGAGGTATTCGAAAATTACAACAATCGTCCAAATTATGGGCCCCTTCCCCATTCCTTAATCCTTCCTTATAAAGGGAAATCTCCTGCGACACATGTCGCTTCATGCATAGTTAAATATTTTTAATTATTTATTTAATTAAAACACTCACCCATCCAAGTGTCAGTTTATCTGGGAAGTGCACCTACATCCCTAAGTTTGCTCTAGTTTGTCCCCCAGATATTTTAATCAACTCCTAGCTTTTAGTTGACTAGGTGTCTAATTTATTTTGCTCCTAAATAATAATTTCTATTAATTTAAATGCTCAACAAAATAACTATTCATGTGCAAATGTCTAAGCTATTGTTATGCATTTGCTAAGTAATAATCTAGAGTTATTCTCCTAAGTTTTTATGCAGTTTAATTTAACAATCAAACTCACTAGGATCACAGTGCCGCGTCGTTCGGCTCCTGGTTCCTTAATTTTTTTAATCCCCTGACATGGCACCACTCCGTCGGGTCCAATCATCCATGGTTTCCATTCCTTGGCATGGTACCACCTCGTTGGGTCCTTGCGTCCATTCTTTCCGTTCTTGACAGGGTACCGCATCGTTGGGCCCTTCTGCCACCATCTTTCCGTTTTGACTTGCGGGAACTCTTGTAGGGATTTTAGGAATCGTTACCATCCATCCTCTGTCTACATGCTATCTAGGGACTAATGGCGCTGAGGAGTGAGTCCGTTCTCACTGCGCGCCCCTCAACTCGTACGTGACCAGCTCCGTCGTGGCCCACCTCGTACGTCCTCACGCATTCCTCTTGAGCAAGCGGATCAATGCTTATCTGCTCATGCGTGGTATTCTTGTCGGAAGTTGACATCGTCGTCGCTTCCCCTGTGTGTGATTTACCCGTACTCTACGACCCTCCATGTTCCTTTGTGTGTCCGTTGGTGAACCGTCTCACTTGTTTCTACACACACTTCTCGCAACAAATTATTAGTAGCACTGTTCTCAACAATCATCATCTGGTTTCTAACTCTAGCATTGTTAAACATTTATGATTTATTCAAACTGCTCATTCATCTTATCAAATATACATTTCGTCGCCAAATACATAATCACCATACAGCTAGTCGTTAAGCATTATCCATCAACATAATTTTCCATAGTCATAGCTAATCGTTTAACATATGCAATTATTCATTTACCTCAATAGTTCAGATACACATACTCAAAAAAATAAGGTCAAAAGGTTATTTAATTAATGTTTCAATCAGCCGGGTCACTCAGCAGGTGCCCTCAATGTCTACACAAGTCTAGGGGCACTACATACACCCCTACTTAAATAGAACTTCGTCCTGAAGTTAATTTGCGTTCTTGTACTTGCCTTATCTTAATTTCTATTCTCATCTTCTGTCATTCTATTCTTTTTTTTTTTTTTTTTTTAACAATGATAGCTATAAGCACAAGTGGTTCTAATAATTTGTTCATCCAACACGGTTCCAATACCTCCTCAGGAATTTTAATCATAAGCTTTGCGTAATGCAATTTTAATAATTCTTTTAATAACTATCATTCTCTACTTAGATTTGGACTATATCTCCTATTCATCTTCAAAGACTCATGGTATCTGATCTAACCACAAGTTATATTGCATCAAAAGCCACACCTTAGTTATCCAATCATATTTTTGCATAACAAATCCGAATGAGATTTCAAATCAAATGGATGTCCTTTCCTCCCAGACGAGGAAGTAAAGATTATACAATCTTCCTTAGAATACAAATGGGTAAGTTATAATCATGAATTAACAAATCAAGAGCGACTACGAAATATTCCAAAATCCAATTCCCAAAAGACTACTTCCAAATCCCTAAAGGTTTTTAGTATGATAGGATTCGAGGCATTGAGACTTAGTGGCTCAGTCGAACGTATTTGAATTTATCACTTAGTCCTTTCATTATTAACATCATGTCCAAGTCAATGAGCTTATCACATTCCTACCTCATTACATCATTTCCATTGCCATATGACCACTTCGACAAACTCATCAAGTCACGCTAAGTATTGTATTCCATATCTAGGGTTATTCCACTTTTCATCAAGGTTTTTCCATGTCCTTTGGATAGCTGCATTACATTTAGTTCATTGCGTTTATCAAATTCATACATCATTTTACTAAAATCGTCATCGTTTGGCCCCTTCGGTGGTCTTTCCTAATTGAGAAATCACAAGATAAAAAAAAAAAAAACTAAATATGTAATGCCTTCTTCCTATGTCTATTAGTAAATATAAAGATGACCATCAAAGTTTGACAACAAAACTCAGTTTTACAATTGCTTATATGATTAATCTCATATTACCCTCCTTAATTCATCGTGATTCCTATTAAGAATACTATTTGTGTTGCTTTTAACAAAATAAGTGATGTATTGATTTCCTTATATCCCATTCCAAATAATTTATCATCCCTACCTTATGTTTTTTTTACATTCGTATTACTTTTGTCCCTTAATTGTGCCTCCATTTCAATGATAAGTCAACTATATTGTACATCCAATCATCCTTAGTCTAGTTATCCTTTGGTATAAATATACATATGCTCCCCTTTTATGATGCCACTATTATGTTCACCCTTAACCCCCTTAATATGACTTATACCACTTCTTTTATACAACCAGTATATATCATTTCTTTAATATGACACGTATACCCTTGGTAGAACCTCATACTCATATGATAATTACACCTTTCTACATTAGTATCTTCATTAGACCTAGGGATTGCCATGATGTGTATAAAATCCTTCTTAGAATGGTAAACTATATAGTTTCCTTTGGGCCTAAAATATCTAAATGGATATTCCAACTTCCTAACACTACATATAACTTACAAGTACAGGCTTATGTATGCTTCCTCCTACTTCATAACACTTCATGCAACTATAATAGGACATATATATAGGTACCATGTATCCCAACGTAGAGGTATTCAATGTTATAAAGACCAAATGTAGGGCTCGACAATGTAGGATTTGTCATTTTTTTTTTTAGTCATCTCTATATATAATTCTCCCTTTTCATAATTCATCATATTTATATAATTAACCACAATACAATTGTATTCTATGACAATAAGATGAATTCTAAATTTGGTGCATGATTACAAAATGAAACATCTACTTTCCCAACCCTTTCCATAATAATAGAATAAATTCTAATTAATGCATAAACACAAAATTTGATGCATAAGATATAAAAGGAAATCTTTACTTTCTCAACCATAATACTGAAGTGAATTCTACCAAATGCTTAAAATATGAAATGGAATCTCTATTCCCTCCACCATTTTCACAACAAATGAATAGATTCTATTTGATACATAAAAACATAATCAAATGTCCCTTTTCAACACCAATTTTATAATAATGGATGTTATTTAACACCTAAAGGGAAGAAGTAAAACCGCAGCTCCGATTTTTCCGCGTCGATCTCCATGCATCGCTCATCGTAAGTCACAATATCCCATTATTAAACATTGTGTATTCATTCCTCCTTGATAGTAAATCATAAGCATCCCACCTTCAAAATTATCTAAGCACTTCTTTCCTTAAATTCATATATGGCCATTGCTTGTCATTTATCCTCAAATACATCCACAATAACTATGTCTTACATTCTATTTGAACATGATCTATTTAATTCAATAGTGTAAGAATCATTCTCAAAAAGATTTAAAAGACATTATATTGATACACAATACATGTATATAATAAAGAGATTCATACATCCCTATCGTCATTAAATTTTATAGCACATAATCCATTGAGCGAATTCGAGGCGTTTTAGTACTCAACATTCATTCTAAAGGTACACTTATAGCGTTTTTTTCTTCAATTTAATTAAAGTATATAATTCTTTAGATTCGTACTTAAGCCATGGTCATCGTCTATTCTTCTATTATTCTAGTACATTTACGGACGTCCTTTCAAGGTGGAAGTAAATGTAGGGTCTCTTCTCACGAGTAAGTGAATTGTTTATTTATTTTTTAATCTAGAGTTATTCTCCTAAGTTTTTAAGCAGTTTAATTTAACAATCAAACTCACTAGGATCACGGTGCCGCGTCGTTCGGCTCCTGGTTCCTTAATTTTTTTAATCCCCTGACATGGCACCACTCCATCGGGTCCAATCATCCATGGTTTCCATTCCTTGGCATGGTACCACCTCGTTGGGTCCTTGCGTCCATTCTTTCCGTTCTTGACAGGGTACCGCATCGTTGGGCCCTTCTGCCACCATCTTTCCGTTTTGACTTGCGTGAACTCTTGTAGGGATTTTAGGAATCGTTACCATCCATCCTCCGTCTACATGCTATCTAGGGACTAATGGCGCTGAGGAGTGAGTCCGTTCTCACTGCGCGCCCCTCAACTCGTACGTGACCAGCTCCGTCGTGGCCCACCTCGTACGTCCTCACACATTCCTCTTGAGCAAGCGGATCAATGCTTATCTGCTCATGTGTGGTATTCTTGTCGGAAGTTGACATCGTCGTCGCTTCCCCTGTGTGTGATTTACCCGTACTCTACGACCCTCCATGTTCCTTTGTGTGTCCGTTGGTGAATCGTCTCACTTGTTTCTACACACACTTCTCGCAACAAATTATTAGTAGCACTGTTCTCAACAATCATCATCTGGTTTCTAACTCTAGCATTGTTAAACATTTATGATTTATTCAAACTGCTCATTCATCTTATCAAATATACATTTCGTCACCAAATACATAATCACCATACAGCTAGTCGTTAAGCATTATCCATCAACATAATTTTCCATAGTCATAGCTAATCGTTTAACATATTCAATTATTCATTTACCTCAATAGTTCAGATACACATACTCAAAAAGATAAGGTCAAAAGGTTATTTAATTAATGTTTCAATCAGCCGGGTCACTCAGCAGGTGCCCTCAATGTCTACACAAGTCTAGGGGCACTACACTGTGATTTTAAAAAATGGGGGATGTAAGCTTTTCTTATTTCCAAATGCATGCGGAAACTATAGAAAGTCGTTATGACGTAGAATGTGCATACTTTGTTGATTCCATTTATGAAATAAAACAGATTTTCTAAAAACTCGTGTTTTTTAAGAAATCATGTAAACCTTCTAGAAGCTGTGATTTTAAAAAACAGGGGAAGTAAGATTTTCTTATTTCCAAACGCATGCGCAAACTATAGAAAGTCGTTATGATGTAGAATGTGCATACTTTGTTGATTCCATTTATGAAATAGAACACATTTTCTAAAAACTCGTGTTTTTTAAGAAATCATGTAAACCTTCTAGAAGCTGTGATTTTAAAAAACAGGGGAAGTAAGCTTTTCTTATTTCCAAACGCATGCGCAAACTATAGAAAGTCGTTATGATGTAGAATGTGCATACTTTGTTGATTCCATTTATGAAATAAAACACATTTTCTAAAAACTCATGTTTTTAAAGAAATCATGTAAACCTTCTAGCAGCTGTGATTTAAAAAAACGGGGGAAGTAAGATTTTCTTATTTCCGGACGCATGTGCAAACTATAGAAATTGGTTATGACGTAGAATGTGCATACTTTGTAGATTCCATTTATGAAATAAAACACATTTTCTAAAAACTCGTGTTTTTTACGAAATCATGTAAACCTTCTAGAAGCTGTGATTTAAAAAAACGGTGGAAGTAAAATTTTCTTATTTCCAGACGCATGCGCAAACTATAGAAAGTCGTTATGAGGTAGAATGTGCATACTTTGTAGATTCCATTTATGAAATAAAACACATTTTCTAAAAACTCGTGTTTTTTACGAAATCATGTAAACCTTCTAGAAGCTGTGATTTTAAAAACGGTGGAAGTAAGCTTTTCTTATTTCCGGACGCATGCGCAAACTATAGAAAGTCGTTATGACGTAGAATGTGCATACTTTGTTGATTCCATTTATGAAATAAAACACATTTTCTAAAAACTCGTGTTTTTTAAGAAATCATGTAAACCTTCTAGAAGCTGTGAATTAAAAAAACGGGGGAAGTAAGCTTTTCTTATTTCCGGACGCATGCGCAAACTATAGAAAGTCGTTATGACGTAGAATGTGCATACTTTGTAGATTCCATTTATGAAATAAAACACATTTTCTAAAAACTCGTGTTTTTTAAGAAATCATGTAAACCTTCAAGAAGCTGTGATTTTAAAAAACGGTGGAAGTAAGCTTTTCTTATTTCCGGTCGAATGCGCAAACTATAGAAAGTCGTTATGACGTAGAATGTGCATACTTTGTTGATTCCATTTATGAAATAAAACACATTTTCTAAAAACTCGTGGTTTTTACGAAATCATGTAAACCTTCTAGAAGCTGTGATTTTAAAAAACAGTGGAAGTAAGCTTTTCTTATTTCCGGACGCATGCGCAAACTATAGAAAGTCGTTATGACGTAGAATGTGCATACTTTGTTGATTATGAAATAAAACACATTTTCTAAAAACTCGTGTTTTTTTAGAAATCATGTAAACCTTCTAGAAGCTGTGATTTTAAAAAACGGGGGTAGTAAGCTTTTCTTATTTCCGGACGCATGCGCAAACTATAGAAAGTCGTTATGACGTAGAATGTGCATACTTTGTAGATTCCATTTATGAAATAAAACACATTTTCTAAAAACTCGTGTTTTTTACGAAATCATGTAAACCTTCTAGAAGCTGTGATTTTAAAAAATGGTGGAAGTAAGATTTTATTATTTCCGGACGCATGCGCAAACTATAGAAAGTCGTTATGATGTAGAATGTGCATACTTTGTTGATTCCATATATGAAATAAAACACACTTTAAAAAAACTCTTGTTTTTTAAGAAATCATGTAAACCTTCTAGAAGCTGTGATTTTAAAAAACGGTGGAAGTAAGCTTTTCTTATTTCCGGACGCATGCGCAAACTATAGAAATTCGTTATGACGTAGAATGTGCATACTTTGTTGATTCCATTTATGAAATAAAACACATTTTCTAAAAACTCGTGTTTTTTAAGAAATCATGTAAACCTTCGAGAAGCTGTGAATTAAAAAAACGGGGGAAGTAAGCTTTTCTTATTTCCGGATGCATGCGCAAACTATAGAAAGTCGTTATGACGTAGAATGTGCATACTTTGTAGATTCCATTTATGAAATAAAACACATTTTCTAAAAACTCGTGTTTTTTACGAAATCATGTAAACCTTCAAGAAGCTGTGATTTTAAAAAACGGTGGAAGTAAGCTTTTCTTATTTCCGGTCGAATCCGCAAACTATAGAAAGTCGTTATGACGTAGAATGTGCATACTTTGTTGATTCCATTTATGAAATAAAACACATTTTCTAAAAACTAGTGTTTTTTATGAAATCATGTAAACCTTCTAGAAGCTGTGATTTTAAAAAACGGTGGAAGTAAGCTTTTCTTAATTCCGGACGCATGCACAAACTATAGAAAGTCGTTATGATGTAGAATGTGCATACTTTGTTGATTCCATATATGAAATAAAACACATTTTCTAAAAACTCGTGTTTTTTAAGAAATCATGTAAACCTTCTAGAAGCTGTGATTTTAAAAAACGGGGGAAGTAAGCTTTTCTTATTTCCGGACGCATGCGCAAACTATAGAAAGTCGTTATGACGTAGAATGTGCATACTTTGAAGATTCCATTTATGAAATAAAACACATTTTCTAAAGACTCGTGTTTTTTAAGAAATCATGTAAACCTTCTAGAAGCTGTGATTTTAAAAAACGGTGGAAGTAAGCTTTTCTTATTTCCGGATGCATGCACAAACTATATAAAGTCGTTATGACGTAGAATGTGCATACTTTGTAGATTCCATTTATGAAATAAAAAACATTTTCTAAAAACTCATGTTTTTTACGAAATCATGTAAACCTTCTAGAATTGTGATTTTAAAAAACGGTGCAAGGAAGCTTTTCTTATTTCCGGACGGATGTGCAAACTATAGAAAGTCATTATGACGTAGAATGTGCATACTTTGTTGATTCCATTTATTAAATAAAACACATTTTCTAAAAACTCATGTTTTTTAAGAAATCATGTAAACCTTCTAGAAGCTGTGATTTTAAAAAACGGGGGAAGTAAGCTTTTCTTATTTCCGGACACATGCGCAAACTATAGAAAGTCGTTATGACGTAGAATGTGCATACTTTGTAGATTCCATTTATGAAATAAAACACATTTTCTGAAAACTCGTGTTTTTTACGAAATCATGTAAACCTTCTAGAAGTTGTGATTTTAAAATACGGTGGAAGTAAGCTTTTCTTATTTATGGACGCATGGGCAAACTATAGAAAGTCATTATGACGTAGAATGTGCATACATTGTTGATTCCATTTATGAAATAAAACACATTTTCTAAAAACTCGTGTTTTTTAAGAAATCATGTAAACCTTCTAGAAGCTGTGATTTTAAAAAACTGGGGAAGTAAGCTTTTCCTATTTCCAAACGCATGCGCAAACTATAGAAAGTCGTTATCACGTAGAATGTGCATACTTTATTGATTCCATTTATGAAATAAAACACATTTTCTAAAAACTCGTGTTTCTTAAGAACTCATGTAAACCTTCTAGAAGCTGTGATTTTAAAAAACGGGGGAAGTAAGTTTTTCTTATTTCCGGACGCATTCGCAAACTATAGAAAGTCGTTATGACGTAGAATGTGCATACTTTGTAGATTCCATTTATGAAATAAAACACATTTTAAAAAAACTCGTGTTTTTTAAGAAATCATGTAAACCTTCTAGAAGCTGTGATTTTAAAAAACGGTGGAAGTAAGCTTTTCTTATTTCCAGACGCATGCGCAAACTATAGAAAGTCGTTATGACGTAGAACGTGCATACTTTTACGAAATCATGTAAACCTTCTAGAAGCTGTGATTTTAAAAAACGGTGGAAGTAAGCTTTTCTTATTTCCGGACGCATGCGCAAACTATAGAAAGTCGTTATGATGTATAATTTGCATACTTTGTTGATTCCATATATGAAATAAAACACATCTTAAAAAAACTCGTGTTTTTTAAGAAATCTTGTAAACCTTCTAGAAGCTGTGATTTTAAAAAACGGTGGAAGTAAGCTTTTCTTATTTCCAGACGCATGCCAAAACTATAGAAAGTCGTTATGACGTAGAATGTGCATACTTTGTTGATTCCATTTATGAAATAAAACATATTTTCTAAAAACTAGTGTTTTTTAAGAAATCATATAAACCTTCTAGAAGTTGTGATTTTAAAAAACGGGGGAACTAAGCTTTTCTTATTTCCAAACACATGCACAAGATATAGAAAGTCGTTATGACGTAGAATGTGCATACTTTGTTGATTGCATTTATGAAATAAAACACATTTTCCAAAAACTCGTGTTTTTTAAGAAATCATGTAAACCTTCTAGAAGCTGTGATTTAAAAAAAACGGGGGAAGTAAGATTTTCGTATTTCTGGACGCATGCACAAACTATAGAAAGTCGTTATGACGTAGAATGTGCATACTTTGTAGATTCCATTTATGAAATAAAATACATTTTCTAAAAACTCATGTTTTTTAAGAAATCAAGTAAACCTTCTAGAAGCTTTGATTTTAAAAAACGGTGGAAGTAAGCTTTTCTTATTTCCGGACGCATGCGCAAACTATAGAAAGTCGTTATGACGTAGAATGTGCATACTTTGAAGATTCCATTTATGAAATAAAACACATTTTCTAAAAACTTGTGTTTTTTACGAAATCATGTAAACCTTCTAGAAGCTCTGATTTTAAAAAACGGTGGAAGGAAGCTTTTCTTATTTCCGGACGCATGCGCAAACTATAGAAAGTCGTTATGACGTAGAATGTGTATACTTTGTTGATTCCATTTTTTAAATAAAACACATTTTCTAAAAACTCGTGTTTTTAAAAAAATCATATAATCCTTCTAGAAGCTGTGATTTAAAAAAACGGGGGAAGTAAGCTTTTCTTATTTCCGGACGCATGCGAAAACTATAGAAAGTCGTTATGATGTAGGATGTGCATACTTTGTAGATTCCATTTATGAAATAAAACACATTTTCTAAAAACTCGTGTTTTTTACGAAATCATGTAAACCTTATAGAAGCTGTGATTTTAAAAAACGGTGGAAGTAAGCTTTTCTTATTTCCGGACGCATGCGCAAACTATAGAAAGTCGTTGTGACGTAGAATGTGCATACTTTGTAGATTCCATTTATGAAATAAAACACATTTTCTGAAAACTCGTGTTTTTTACGAAATCATGTAAACCTTCTAGAAGTTGTGATTTTGAAATACGGTGGAAGTAAGCTTTTCTTATTTCCGGACGCCTGCGCAAACTATAGCAAGTCGTTATGACGTAGAATGTGCATACTTTGTTGATTCCATTTATTAAATAAAACACATTTTCTAAAAACTCGTGTTTTTTAAGAAATCATGTAAACCTTCTAGAAGCTGTGATTTTAAAAAACGGGGAAAGTAAGCTTTTCTTATTTCCGGACACATGCGCAAACTATAGAAAGTCGTTATGACGTAGAATGTGCATACTTTGTAGATTCCATTTATGAAATAAAACACATTTTCTGAAAACTCGTGTTTTTTACGAAATCATGTAAACCTTCTAGAAGTTGTGATTTTAAAATACGGTGGAAGTAAGCTTTTCTTATTTATGGACGCATGTGCAAACTATAGAAAGTCGTTATGACGTAGAATGTGCATACTTTGTTGATTCCATTTATTAAATAAAACACATTTTCTAAAAACTCGTGTTTTTTAAGAAATCATGTAAACCTTCTAGAAGCTGTGATTTTAAAAAACGGGGGAAGTAAGCTTTTCTTATTTCCGGACACATGCGCAAACTATAGAAAGTCGTTATGACGTAGAATGTGCATACTTTGTAGATTCCATTTATGAAATAAAACACATTTTCTGAAAACTCGTGTTTTTTACGAAATCATGTAAACCTTCTAGAAGTTGTGATTTTAAAATACGGTGGAAGTAAGCTTTTCTTATTTATGGACGCATGCGCAAACTATAGAAAGTCGTTATGACGTAGAATGTGCATACATTGTTGATTCCATTTATGAAATAAAACACATTTTCTAAAAACTCGTGTTTTTTAAGAAATCATGTAAACCTTCTAGAAGCTGTGATTTTAAAAAACGGGGGAAGTAAGTTTTTATTATTTCCGGACGCATTCGCAAACTATAGAAAGTCGTTATGACGTAGAATGTGCATACTTTGTAGATTCCATTTATGAAATAAAACACATTTTAAAAAAACTCGTGTTTTTTAAGAAATCATGTAAACCTTCTAGAAGCTGTGATTTTAAAAAACGGTGGAAGTAAGCTTTTCTTATTTCCAGACGCATGCGCAAACTATAGAAAGTCGTTATGACGTAGAACGTGCATACTTTTACGAAATCATGTAAACCTTCTAGAAGCTGTGATTTTAAAAAACGGTGGAAGTAAGCTTTTCTTATTTCCGGACGCATGCGCAAACTATAGAAAGTCGTTATGATGTATAATTTGCATACTTTGTTGATTCCATATATGAAATAAAACACATTTTAAAAAAACTCGTGTTTTTTAAGAAATCTTGTAAACCTTCTAGAAGCTGTGATTTTAAAAAACGGTGGAAGTAAGCTTTTATTATTTCCAGACGCATGCGCAAACTATAGAAAGTCGTTATGACGTAGAATGTGCATACTTTGTTGATTCCATTTATGAAATAAAACATATTTTCTAAAAACTAGTGTTTTTTAAGAAATCATATAAACCTTCTAGAAGTTGTGATTTTAAAAAATGGGGGAACTAAGCTTTTCTTATTTCCAAACACATGCACAAGCTATAGAAAGTCGTTATGACGTAGAATGTGCATACTTTGTTGATTCCATTTATGAAATAAAACACATTTTCTAAAAACTCGTGTTTTTTAAGAAATCATGTAAACCTTCTAGAAGCTGTGATTTAAAAAAACGGGGGAAGTAAGATTTTCTTATTTCCGGACGCATGCGCAAACTATAGAAAGTCGTTATGACGTAGAATGTGCATACTTTGTAGATTCCATTTATGAAATAAAACACATTTTCTAAAAACTCGTGTTTTTTAAGAAATCAAGTAAACCTTCTAGAAGCTTTGATTTTAAAAAACGGTGGAAGTAAGCTTTTCTTATTTCCGGACGCATGCGCAAACTATAGAAAGTCGTTATGACGTAGAATGTGAATACTTTGTAGATTCCATTTATGAAATAAAACACATTTTCTAAAAACTCGTGTTTTTTACGAAATCATGTAAACCTTCTAGAAGCTCTGATTTTAAAAAACGGTGGAAGGAAGCTTTTCTTATTTCCGGACGCATGCGCAAACTATAGAAAGTCGTTATGACGTAGAATGTGCATACTTTGTTGATTCCATTTTTGAAATAAAACACATTTTCTAAAAACTCGTGTTTTTAAAAAAATCATATAATCCTTCTAGAAGCTGTGATTTTAAAAAACGGGGGAAGTAAGCTTTTCTTATTTCCGGATGCATGCGAAAACTATAGAAAGTCGTTATCATGTAGGATGTGCATACTTTGTAGATTCCATTTATGAAATAAAACACATTTTCTAAAAACTCGTGTTTTTTACGAAATCATGTAAACCTTATAGAAGCTGTGATTTTAAAAAACGGTGGAAGTAAGCTTTTCTTATTTCCGGACGCATGCGCAAACTATAGAAAGTCGTTGTGACGTAGAATGTGCATACTTTGTAGATTCCATTTATGAAATAAAACACATTTTCTGAAAACTCGTGTTTTTTACGAAATCATGTAAACCTTCTAGAAGTTGTGATTTTAAAATACGGTGGAAGTAAGCTTTTCTTATTTCCGGACGCCTGCGCAAACTATAGCAAGTCGTTATGACGTAGAATGTGCATACTTTGTTGATTCCATTTATTAAATAAAACACATTTTCTAAAAACTCGTGTTTTTTAAGAAATCATGTAAACCTTCTAGAAGCTGTGATTTTAAAAAACGGGGGAAGTAAGATTTTCTTATTTCCGGACACATGCGCAAACTATAGAAAGTCGTTATGACGTAGAATGTGCATACTTTGTAGATTCCATTTATGAAATAAAGCACATTTTCTGAAAACTCATGTTTTTTACGAAATCATGTAAACCTTCTAGAAGTTGTGATTTTAAAATACGGTGGAAGTAAGCTTTTCTTATTTATGGACGCATGCGCAAACTATAGAAAGTCGTTATGACGTAGAATGTGCATACATTGTTGATTCCATTTATGAAATAAAACACATTTTCTAAAAACTCGTGTTTTTTAAGAAATCATGTAAACCTTCTAGAAGCTGTGATTTTAAAAAATGGGGGAAGTAAGCTTTTCTTATTTCCGGACACATGCGCAAGCTATAGAAAGTCGTTATGACGTAGAATGTGCATACTTTGTAGATTCCATTTATGAAATAAAACACATTTTCTGAAAACTCGTGTTTTTTACGAAATGATGTAAACCTTCTAGAAGTTGTGATTTTAAAATACGGTGGAAGTAAGCTTTTCTTATTTATGGACGCATGCGCAAACTATAGAAAGTCGTTATGACGTAGAATGTGCATACATTGTTGATTCCATTTATGAAATAAAACACATTTTCTAAAAACTCGTGTTTTTTAAGAAATCATGTAAACATTCTAGAAGCTGTGATTTTAAAAAACTGGAGAAGTAAGCTTTTCCTATTTCCAAACGCATGCGCAAACTATAGAAAGTCGTTATCACGTAGAATGTGCATACTTTGTTGATTCCATTTATGAAATAAAACACATTTTCTAAAAACTCGTGTGTCTTAAGAACTCATGTAAACCTTCTAGAAGCTGTGATTTTAAAAAATGGGGGAAGTAAGTTTTTCTTATTTCCGGACGCATTCGCAAACTATAGAAAGTCGTTATGACGTAGAATGTGCATACTTTGTAGATTCCATTTATGAAATAAAACACATTTTAAAAAAACTCGTGTTTTTTAAGAAATCATGTAAACCTTCTAGAAGCTGTGATTTTAAAAAACGGTGGAAGTAAGCTTTTCTTATTTCCAGACGCATGCGCAAACTATAGAAAGTCGTTATGACATAGAATGTGCATACTTTTACGAAATCATGTAAACCTTCTAGAAGCTGTGATTTTAAAAAACGGTGGAAGTAAGCTTTTCTTATTTCCGGACGCATGCGCAAACTATAGAAAGTCGTTATGATGTATAATTTGCATACTTTGTAGATTCCATTTATGAAATAAAACACATTTTAAAAAAACTCGTGTTTTTTAAGAAATCATGTAAACCTTCTAGAAGCTGTGATTTTAAAAAACGGTGGAAGTAAGCTTTTCTTATTTCCAGACGCATGCGCAAACTATAGAAATTCGTTATGACGTAGAATGTGCATACTTTGTTGATTCCATTTATGAAATAAAACATATTTTCTAAAAACTAGTGTTTTTTAAGAAATCATATAAACCTTCTAGAAGCTGTGATTTTAAACAACGGGGGAACTAAGCTTTTCTTATTTCCAAACACATGCACAAGCTATAGAAAGTCATTATGACGTAGAATGTGCATACTTTGTTGATTCCATTTATGAAATAAAACACATTTTCTAAAAACTTGTGTTTTTTAAGAAATCATGTAAACCTTCTAGAAGCTGTGATTTAAAAAAACGGGGGAAGTAAGCTTTTCTTATTTCCGGACGCATGCGCAAACTATAGAAAGTCGTTATGACGTAGAATGTGCATACTTTGTTGATTCCATTTTTGAAATAAAACACATTTTCTAAAAACTCGTGTTTTTTACGAAATGATGTAAACCTTCTAGAAGCTGTGATTTTAAAAAACGGTGGAAGTAAGCTTTTCTTATTTCCGGACGCATGCGCAAACTATAGAAAGTCGTTATGACGTAGAATGTGCATACTTTGTTGATTCCATTTTTGAAATAAAACACATTTTCTAAAAACTCGTGTTTTTAAAAAAATCATGTAATCCTTCTAGAAGCTGTGATTTTAAAAAACGGGGGAAGTAAGCTTTTCTTATTTCCGGACACATGCGAAAACTATAGAAAGTCGTTATGATGTAGGATGTGCATACTTTGTAGATTCCATTTATGAAATAAAACACATTTTCTAAAAACTCGTGTTTTTTACGAAATCATGTAAACCTTATAGAAGCTGTGATTTTAAAAAACGGTGGAAGTAAGCTTTTCTTATTTCCGGACGCATGCGCAAACTATAGAAAGTCGTTGTGACGTAGAATGTGCATACTTTGTAGATTCCATTTATGAAATAAAACACATTTTCTAAAAACTCGTGTTTTTTACGAAATCATGTAAACCTTCTAGAAGCTGTGATTTTAAAAAACGGTGGAAGTAAGCTTTTCTTATTTCCGGACGCCTGCGCAAACTATAGCAAGTCGTTATGACGTAGAATGTGCATACTTTGTTGATTCCATTTATGAAATAAAACACATTTTCTAAAAACTCGTGTTTTTTACGAAATCATGTAAACCTTCTAGAAGCTGTGATTTTAAAAAATGGGGGATGTAAGCTTTTCTTATTTTCGAACGCATGCGCAAACTATAGAAAGTCGTTATGACGTAGAATGTGCATACTTTGTTGATTCCATTTATGAAATAAAACACATTTTCTAAAAACTCGTGTTTTTTAAGAAATCATGTAAACCTTCTAGAAGCTGTGATTTTAAAAAACAGGGGAAGTAAGCTTTTCGTATTTCCGGACGCATGCACAAACTATAGAAAGTCGTTATGACGTAGAATGTCCATACTTTGTAGATTCCATTTATTAAATAAAACACATTTTCTAAAAACTCGTGTTTTTTACGAAATTATGTAAACCTTCTAGAAGCTGTGATTTTAAAAAACGGTGGAAGTAAGCTTTTCTTATTTCCGGTCGAATGCGCAAACTATAGAAAGTCGTTATGACGTAGAATGTGCATACTTTGTTGATTCCATTTATGAAATAAAACACATTTTCTAAAAACTCGTGTTTTTTAAGAAATCATGTAAACCTTCTAGAAGCTGTGATTTTAAAAAACGGGAGAAGTAAGCTTTTCTTATTTCCGGACGCATTCGCAAACTATAGAAATTCGTTATGAAGTAGAATGTGCATACTTTGTAGATTCCATTTATGAAATAAAAAATATTTTCTAAAAACACGTGTTTTTTACGAAATCGTGTAAACCTTCTAGAAGCTGTGATTTTAAAAAACGGTGGAAGTAAACTTTTCTTATTTCCGGACGCATGCGCAAACTATAGAAAGTCGTTGTGACGTAGAATGTGCATACTTTCTTGATTTCATTTATGAAATAAAACACATTTTCTAAAAACTCGTGTTTTTTACGAAATCATGTAAACCTTCTAGAAGCTGTGATTTTAAAAAACGGTGGAAGTAAGCTTTTCTTATTTCCGGACGCATGCACAAACTATAGAAAGTCGTTATGACGTAGAATGTGCATACTTTGTTGATTCCATTTATGAAATAAAACACATTTTCTAAAAACTCGTGTTTTTTAAGAAATCATGTAAACCTTCTAGAAGTTGTGATTTTAAAAAACGGGGGAAGAAAGCTTTTCTTATTTCCGGACACATGCGCAAACTATAGAAATTCGTTGTGAGGTAGAATGTGCATACTTTGTTGATTCCATTTATGAAATAAAACACATTTTCTAAAAACTCCTGTTTTTTAAGAAATCATGTAAACCTTCTAGAAGCTGTGATTTTAAAAAACGGGGGAAGTTGTTGAGATATTGTAACTTCAAAGAATATTATATTTGTACTTTATTATTCCAGAGATGTTTCATTCCTCCGTGAAGATCTTATTGTATATCCGGAGATGTTTCATTCCTCCGTGAAGATCTTATTGTATATTCGGAGATGTTTATTCCTCCGTCGGAATGTGGTAACTCGGGTTATTAGACTTCCCTAGTAGGGGTCGGCCCTGTATGTGTTATGTGGGTCAAAGGGTTATTAGACCACCCTAGAGGGGTCGGCCCAGTTAGTTGTAGTGGGGTATTTAACCTATTGGTTAAATACGAGCCTACGTGTACTTGTGTAAAATACATATCAGAGTAGTGTATAAATAGAGGAGGTGTGTTCCTCATTATACAGACTCACTCACTGGAGAAAGGCGCATTTGTGGAGGAGAGGTATGCTATGGAGGAGAAGGAGCTTATGCTCAGGGTTTGCATCTTTGTATATTGCTGGTCATCTATATTGAGGAAGCTTTGCTGGGTTTTCTACCCCATGAGGGTTTCCCAGGATAAATCTCTGTCTCTTATGTTTATGCTATGCTTGTTGTTTCTTCAGTGATCCTGTATATGCTATTATTGTGAAATGGAATGTAATGCTGCTATTTTCTATCTTAGCATATTGAATTTTAACATGGTATCAGAGCTAACCTGAAGGAAGACAAGGTATGGCACTAAAGACACTTGCTTTACTTACGACAATTTGAAGGTTAGGGTTTTACATAGCAAAAACCAGTCATCGTAGCACTTTCGCTATAAATCCGTTTTGGCGAAGTTTTCGGATCTGAAATTGTTACAGGACGAAGCTAAAATCTCCAGGTACCTTGTGTCCAAAGGACAACCTCTAATTCGCTGTACTTTGTGATTTATGATCTGTACAATATAGGGTTTCTTCCTCTTCCAGATCTGAGTCAAAATCAGGTGACCTCGGGAAAAAGGTCATATCTTGGGCTAGGAAGCTCCAAATTAAATTTCGTAAAAAGTGACAGGTAGAAAACAGTATGCACTATCTCAGAAAACGTTTTCAGAGGCCGAAGTTGAACCAGTGACACGTGGCACTCCGTACAAGTGCGCTCTCCTGTATTATCCCATAAACAGGTCACGTTGCGACACTTGGCATAACTCTCTCTCAGAAAATACAATTGAGGTCAGACCTGTCAAGATGGAAAGATAACAGGCCGAGATATCTCAGAAAACGTTTTCAGAGGCCGAAGGTCAAACAGTGACACGTGGCACGCCGTACAATTTCGCTCTCCTGTATTTTCCCAAAACAGGTCACGTTGCGACATTTGGCATAACTCTCTCTCAGAGAATCCAATTGAGGTCAGACCTGTCAGGATGGAAAGATAACAGGTCAGGCTATCTCAGGAAACTTTTTCAGACCCTGTGGATCAAAAATTTCAGAGTTACACCAGAAACAATCAGGTACATATTTCTATCAAAACAGAATTATTTTTTGGTACCTTCATTCATGACTTCCGGAATTTAGGGCTTTGGAGAAAGTTGGAATTTTTGTAATCGGAGACCACGGCTGGATGCTACTCATCAAAATAGAAATTTAGAGACCAAGATCATAATTTTTGGTTGGGCAGAAGGCCGGGCTTGATTAGACCCTAGTTCGGGACTTTGATAAGAAAAACGGAAAATTAGGGCTTCTGTAAAAATGGGAATTTTTGAAATCTGTGACCACGGCTGGAAGCTCCTCAGAAAAATAGTAGCTTAGAGCTTTGGATCAAACCTTTTGATGGGGCAAAAGAGTGGGCTTCATCAAACCCCAGTTCAGGGTCACGTCCAGTGAATCCGAAAGTTTCAAAGGCAAAATTGAGGAGTAAAACTTTGCAGTTTTCAAATTCTGAATATATCAGTTTGATCAGCTCATCAAGGCGCATATCTCTATCCTTTCGGAAGTTTGAAATTCAAAGTTTGAATTTTTGGGGTTTCTCTGACAAACCCATATCCAGCTCCAGGTCCAGTTCTTGCAAATCAAGTGGATAGGGTTAATCCTAGAAGAAGATGGATTGGTCACCTACATAAGTGAAGGAGTTCATGTTTCAGAGGGAGATGAGGCTAAGGCTTTACATGAGGAGATTACAAGCGATCTCGATAGGTATGACTCATCGAGGTATGTTTTGAGATTTGTTCATGATTAAGTTTATGGTATGTTTGTCTTCATGTTATTACAGTTAGTACAATCTTGATTTTAGATTTGTTGTATCACCTTAACAAAATTATGAATGCATGATAGAAGATATTCATTGGTTAGGGTGTTGACACTTATGATTGTACTAATGCATTATGGTGTTGTGTGAGGTTGAGGTTGTCTGCTAACAAGATACAGGTACATCACAAAAGACAAATCAGGCTCCATGACCATGAAAACATGAAGACAAAGACTCATCCATAATCTTTGTTCTACTTACGAGGTATGTATGACTTTGTTATATTATGCTTAACCTATGAGACATGCAGGTTCTAGCTCAGGATCTCTAAATCATTGAAGAGATTGTTTAGGTATGTTATACATAACCAAGTAGGTATACTAATCCAGGTATGTTTCCCATGAATCTTACCTTGTGTTAGGATCCCTTATATAAGTATACTTGGAATGATTGGTTATGCTTATTCATAAAGTTAGTAATCAAGGGATTATGCATATTATATCTTTTATCAATGATATGCATGAGTAAAAGAAGACTTCCCTGAAATCTTGAATACTAATGTTTATTAACTATAATCATGACTATACGTTTTCAAGATTATTTAGTTTTGATAGCATTTAGAATATACTAATGAGTGTATGTTTGTGTATGAGATCATGAGGATGACTCTTGAGCATGCACAGTGGTACAGAATGAATAGAAGTTCAAAAGACATACAGAAGATCAACCGGGAGGCAGCCACACAAACATAAAAGATAAGTATTTGAGTTGCTATTTGAAATAGTAATGATATTGCCTGCATGCATATTTGTATTCCTAGAATATATAATGCTGAGTGTAAACATTCATAGAGCATTGAACAGTATACAACTAATGTGCATATGTTTGGACAAACATTCCATTGTTGCTTGTCTAGAATGAAACCTCCTTGCTGACATGCTGAGAGTTGTGCACACTCTCGATAGTATGTTCTGGTAGAGATGGAAGGCATCTAGATAGCCACTGTATGCATACAGGATATGGGAAAGTGTTGTGCCAAAGTATTGGTCAAAATAGTTGCATCACTATGTAAATGATATCTGTATGCATAATGGGTTATCTTTTGATGATTATGAAGTATTACTAATCATGTACTTAATTTTGATTTGTAGGAAAGGTCATGAAGAATGACGAACATCGTACAAGTGGTGGATGTTCAAACAAGAAGATTTACAAATCAAACAAAATATAGAAGGTTCATGGCTAGAAGATTCTCTTAGAAAGGGGAAGAGAATCACGACAAGATGTTTGCTCAAAGTATGGTGTAATTAAAGAAGAAGTATGAATCAGGTTCTGTATAGGTACCTAGGATCGATAATAATTTGATAAGCTTAATGATCACCATGGGTGATGTGGATCTCAACCCTTTGCTACAAGGTTGAATATGATACACATATGACATGGATGCAAGAAGGAACTCACCACAGAGTTCGAATGATATTGAGGCTCATATCAGTAGACCCATCTAACGAGAGATGGCACAGATAGATATGCAGAAGATCATTCAATGCAGAAATGAAAAATGAAAGATCTCAATTGATGCTTTACTTCCTAGGTCTGGAAGTATGGCAAGGCTCAGAATGAATATTTCTCAACCAGGGAAAGTATGATGAGAAATATGACTTGAGGTGTTGGAATGACCACTCTTATGGATTCCAACTTGAAGCTGTTAGGGGATAACTCATCAGAGTTAGTGGATATAACTCTGTACAGTCATTTATTGGGTCTTTGATATATCTAACATATACTAGGTTAGATATATGCTTTGTTATGAACACCTTGAGTTAGTATCTAGTGGAAACTAGATGTGTTTACCTGATAGTTGCAAAGTATGTGATGAGGCACATAAAGGACACGATAGAATTTGATCTATGCTATCTTGAAGATCATGACTTCAGATGGCTATTCAGATTCTATTTGGGAAGGAAGTGTATCAGACAAGAAGAACACATCGAGAGGATGTTATTGTCTGGGATTAGCCATGATCTCGTGGTTTAGCTGGAAGCAGTCTAGTGTGACTCTCAGCACAAGCGGAATATATGGCTGCTTGCTCTGCTAGTTGTGAAGAAGTTTGGCTTTAGGATTGTTTGACTTAGAGATAGAACCAACTGAGATCCTATGTGATAATTAGAGTTGTATCAAGATGACATAGAATCTAGTGTTCCATGATAAGTCAAAGAACATAGGGAACTAACAAGATATGACACAGAAAGGAACTCTAAAAGTTTGAATTTGTAACAGGTTACCATTGTACTAACCAAGCCTCTACGTCAAGTGAAGAAGTTACCAACCAAACCTCTATCTCGAGTGAAGTTTGAATACTTCCGAGACAAGCTTGGTGTAGTTAAAAAGGACCCTCCTCGAAAGGGGGAGTAGTATAGTCACTACTGATGAGATTGTCTCATCAAACAACAAGGTCATTGATGAGGTAACCTGTTCTCTACACCCAGTTACTTAGAAATATTTAGATTTAGGACTCTTATACTTAGAATACTTAGCTTTACTTATACATGCTTTTGATGATAGATGTATTGGTGAGAATACATGCTAGATGTATACATGTTTTGGTGTGATGTATACATGTTTTGATGTATTAGTAAGAATACATGCTAGTTGTGATGTATACATGTTTTGATGATGATGATACATGTTGTGATTATACATGTTTTGATGATGATGATACATGTTGTGATTATACATGTTTTGATGATGATGATACATGTTGTGGTTATACATGTTTTGATGATGATGATACATGTTGTGATTATACATGTTTTGATAATGATGATACATGTTGTGGTTATACATGTTTTGATGATGATGATACATGTTGTGGTTATACATGTTTTGATGATGATGATACATGTTGTGATTATACATGTTTTGATGATGATGATACATGTTGTGATTATACATGTTTTGATGATGATGATACATGTTGTGATGATGATGATACATGTTGTGGTTATACATGTTTTAATGATGAGGGTACATGTTCTGTTTTGGTGAACATGTGAAGGGATTGGATCATTCCTGGACTTCAGTCCGAAAGAAGAGCCGTAGACATATGTCTTCGATAATGAAGTTCTTGGTGAACATGTGAAGGGATTGGATCATTCCTGGACTTCAGTCCGAAAGAAGAACCGTAGACGTATGTCTTCGATAATGAAGTTCTTGATGAACATGTGAGGGGATTGGATCATTCCCGGACTTCAGTCCTAAAGAAGAGCCGTAGACATGAGGTCTCCGATAACTGAACGACAGGACTGAATCGTCCCTGGACCTCGGTTCAAAATGTACGTGACAAATCCTAGAATTACTCTAGGTTACATCCAGCATGAAACAGGGCTGGCTCTGTAGTTGTGATACATCCAGCATGAAACAGGGATGGCTCTGTAGTTATGATACATCCAGCATGAAACAGGGCTGGCTCTGTAGTTGTGATACATCCAGCATGAAACAGGGCTGGCTCTGTAGTTGTGGTACATCCAGCATGAAACAGGGCTGGCTCTGTAGTTGTGATACATCCAGCATGAAACAGGGCTGGCTCTGTAGTTGTGATACATCCAGCATGAAACAGGGCTGGCTCTGTAGTTGTGGTACATCCAGCATGAAACAGGGTTGGCTCTGTAGTTGTGATACATCCAGCATGAACCAGGGCTGGCTCTGTAGTTGTGATACATCCAGCATGAAACAGGGCTGGCTCTGTAGTTGTGGTACATCCAGCATGAAACAGGGATGGCTCTGTAGTTGTGATACATCCAGCATGAAACAGGGCTGGCTCTGTAGTTGTGATACATCCAGCATGAAACAGGGCTGGCTCTGTAGTTGTGATACATCCAGCATGAAACAGGGCTGGCTCTGTAGTTATGATACATCCAGCATGAAACAGGGATGGCTCTGTAGTTGTGATACATCCAGCATGAAACAGGGCTGGCTCTGTAATTGTGTTACATCCAGCATGAAACAGGGCTGGCTCTGTAGTTGTGATAAGGATTGATCATCCTGGAACCTGATCTGGATTGTATCATCCATGGACTCATGTCCTAAAGAGAGCAGGATTGATCATCCTGTAAATATGATCGTGTGATGACGATGCTGCTGATCGTGTGATGACGATGCTGCTGATCACGTGATGACGATGTTGCTGATCGTGTGATGACGATGCTGCTGATTGTGTGATGACGATGCTGCTGATCGTGTGATGACGATGCTGCTGATCGTGTGATGATGATGCTGCTGATCGTGTGATGACGATGCTGCTGATCATGTGATGACGATGCTGCTGATCGTGTGATGACGATGCTGCTGATCGTGGGATGACGATGCTGATGATCGTATGATGACGATGCTGATGATCATGTCATGATGATGCTTATGATCGTGTGATGACGATGTTGATGATCGTGTGACGATGATGATGATGATCGTGTGATGACGATGCTGATGATCGTATGATGACGATGCTGATGATCGTGTGATGACGATGCTTATGATCGTGTGATGACGATGTTGATGATCGTGTGACGATGATGATGATGATCGTGTGATGACGATGCTGATGATCGTATGACGATGCTGATGATGATGTTGATGTTCCAGTAACTAGTCAAGTTACTGATGATGATGAATTGAAGAAAGCTTCCAATGATTTATAGATGTATCATGTATGATGTTGATGACTCCTTGCTCGTGCAGATGTTGTTATAATATCCTTCTCGTTAAGGGGGAGTGTTGAGATATTGTAACTTCAAAGAATATTATATTTGTACTTTATTATTCCGGAGATGTTTCATTCCTCCGTGAAGATCTTATTGTATATCCGGAGATGTTTCATTCCTCCGTGAAGATCTTATTGTATATCCGGAGATGTTTATTCCTCCGTCGGAATGTGGTAACTCGGGTTATTAGACTTCCCTAGTAGGGGTCGGCCCTGTATGTGTTATGTGGGTCAAAGGGTTATTAGACCACCCTAGAGGGGTCGGCCCAGTTAGTTGTAGTGGGGTATTTAACCTATTGGTTAAATACGAGCCTACGTGTACTTGTGTAAAATACATATCAGAGTAGTGTATAAATAGAGGAGGTGTGTTCCTCATTATACACACTCACTCACTAGAGAAAGGCGCATTTGTGGAGGAGAGGTCTGCTATGGAGGAGAAGGAGCTTATGCTCAGGGTTTGCATCTTTGTATATTGCTGGTCATCTATATTGAGGAAGCTTTGCTGGGTTTTCTACCCCATGAGGGTTTCCCAGGATAAATCTCTGTCTCTTATGTTTATGCTATGCTTGTTGTTTCTTCAGTGATCCTGTATATGCTATTATTGTGAAATGGAATGTAATGCTGCTATTTTCTGTCTTAGCATATTGAATTTTAACAGAAGTAAGCTTTTCTTATTTCCGGACGCATGCGCAAACTATAGAAAGTCTTTATGACGTAGAATGTGCATACTTTGTAGATTTCATTTATGAAATAAAACACATTTTCTAAAAACTCGTGTTTTTTACGAAATCATGTAAACCTTCTAGAAGCTGTGATTTTAAAAAACGGGGGAAGTAAGCTTTTCTTATTTCCGGACGCATGCGCAAACTATAGAAAGTCGTTATGACGTAGATTGTGCATACTTTGTAGATTCCAATGATGAAATAAAACACATTTTCTAAAAACTCGTGTTTTTTACGAAATCATGTAAACCTTCTAGAAGCTGTGATTTTAAAAAACGGTGGAAGTAAGCTTTTCTTATTTCCGGACGCATGCACAAACTATAGAAAGTCGTTATGACGTAGAATGTGCATACTTTGTTGATTCAATTTATGAAATAAAACACATTTTCTAAAAACTCGTGTTTTTTAAGAAATCATGTAAACCTTCTAGAAGCTGTGATTTTAAAAAACGGGGGAAGTAAGCTTTTCTTATTTCCGGACGCATGCGAAAACTATAGAAAGTCGTTATGACGTAGAATGTGCATACTTTGTAGATAATATTTATGAAATAAAACACATTTTCTAAAAACACGTGTTTTTTACGAAATCGTGTAAACCTTCTAGAAGCTATGATTTTAAAAAACGGTGGAAGTAAGCTTTTCTTATTTCCGGACGAATGCGCAAACTATAGAAAGTCGTTATGACGTAGAATGTGCATACTTTGTTGATTCCATTTATGAAATAAAACACATTTCCTAAAAACTCGTGTTTTTTAAGAAATCATGTAAACCTTCTAGAAGCCATGATTTTAAAAAACGGGGGAAGTAAGCTTTTCTTATTTCCAAACGCATACGCAAACTATAGAAAGTCGTTATGACGTAGAATGTGCATACTTTGTTGATTCCATTTATGAAATAAAACACATTTTCTAAAAACTCGTGTTTTTTAAGAAGTCATGTAAACCTTCTAGAAGCTGTGATTTTAAAAAATGGTGGAAGTAAGCTTTTCTTATTTCCGGACGCATGTGCAAACTATCGAAAGTCGTTATGACGTAGAATGTGCATACTTTGTTGATTCCATTTAAGAAATAAAGCACATTTTCTAAAAACTCGTGTTTTTTAAGAAATCATGTAATCCTTCTAGAAGCTGTGATTTTAAAAAACGGGGGATGTAAGCTTTTCTCATTTCCGAACGCATGCGCAAACTATAGAAAGTCGTTATGACGTAGAATGTGCATACTTTGTTGATTCCATTTATGAAATAAAACACATTTTCTAAAAACTCGTGTTTTTTAAGAAATCATGTAAACCTTCTAGAAGCTGTGATTTAAAAAAACGGGGAAGTAAGCTTTTCTTATTTCCGGACGCATGCACAAACTATAGAAAGTCGTTATGACGTAGAATGTGCATACTTTGTAGATTCCATTTATGAAATAAAACACATTTTCTAAAAACTCGTGTTTTTTATGAAATCATGTAAACCTTCAAGAAGCTGTGATTTTAAAAAACGGTGGAAGTAAGCTTTTCTTATTTGCGGTCGAATGCGCAAACTATAGAAAGTCGTTATGACGTAGAATGTGCATACTTTGTTGATTCCATTTATGAAATAAAACACATTTTCTAAAAACTCGTGCTTTTTACGAAATCATGTAAACCTTCTAGAAGCTGTGATTTTAAAAAACGGTGGAAGTAAGCTTTTCTTATTTCCGGACGAATGCGCAAACTATAGAAAGTTGTTATGACGTAGAATGTGCATACTTTGTTGATTCCATTAATGAAATAAAACACATTTTCTAAAAACTCGTGTTTTTTAAGAAATCATGTAAACCTTCTACAAGCTGTGATTTTAAAAAATGGTGGAAGGAAGCTTTTCTTATCTCCGGACGCATGCGCAAACTATAGAAAGTCGTTATGACGTAGAATGTGCATACTTTGTAGATTCATTTTATGAAATAAAACACATTTTCTAAAAACTCGTGTTTTTTACGAAATCATGTAAACCTTCTAGAAGCTGTGATTTTAAAAAACGGTGGCAGTAAGCTTTTCTTACTTCCGGACGCATTCGCAAACTATAGAAAGTCGTTATGACGTAGAATATGCATACTTTGTTGATTTCATTTATGAAATAAACACACATTTTCTAAAAACTCGTGTTTTTTAAGAAATCATGTAAACCTTCTAGAAGCTGTGATTTTAAAAAACGGGGGGAGTAAGCTTTTCTTATTTCCGGATGCATGTGCAAACTATAGAAAGTCATTATGACGTAGAATGTGGATACTTTGTAGATTCCATTTATGAAATAAAACACATTTTCTAAAAACTCGTGTTTTTTACGAAATCATGTAAACCTTCTAGAAGGTGTGATTTTAAAAAACGGTGGAAGTAAACTTTTCTTATTTCTGGACGCATGCGCAAACTATAGAAAGTCGTTATGACGTAGAATGTGCATAC
The DNA here is from genome assembly GCA_027924585.1 of Larix kaempferi. Classification (NCBI taxonomy): domain Eukaryota; kingdom Viridiplantae; phylum Streptophyta; class Pinopsida; order Pinales; family Pinaceae; genus Larix; species Larix kaempferi. Next base: position 8,465,179 of record BSBM01000226.1, on the reverse strand, counting down.
TTTGTAGATTCCATTTATAGAATAAAACACATTTTCTAAAAACTCGTGTTTTTTACGAAATCATGTAAACCTTCTAGAAGCTGTGATTTTAAAAAACGGTGAAAGTAAGCTTCTCTTATTTCCGGACGCATGCGCAAACAATAGAAAGTCATTATGATGTAGAATGTGCATACTTTGTTGATTCCATTTATGAAATGAAACACATTTTCTAAAAACTCGTGTTTTTTACGAAATCATGTAAACCTTCTAGAAGCTATGATTTTAAAAAACGGTGGAAGTAAGCTTTTCTTATTTCCGGACGCATGCGCAAAGTATAGAAAGTCATTATGACGTAGAATGTGCATACTTTGTTGATTCCATTTATGAAAAAAAACACATTTTCTAAAAACTCGTGTTTTTAAAGAAATCATGTAAACCTTCTAGAAGCTGTGATTTTAAAAAACGGTGGAAGTACGCTTTTCTTATTTCCGGACGCATGCGCAAACTATAGAAAGTCGTTATCACGTAGAATGTGCATACTTTGTTGATTCCATTTATGAAATAAAACACATTTTCTAAAAACTCGTGTTTTTTAAGAAATCATGTAAACCTTCTAGAAGCTGTGATTTTAAAAAACGGGGGAAGTAAGCTTTTCTTATTTCCGGACACATGCGCAAACTAAAGAAATTCGTTATGACGTAGAATGTGCATACTTTGTAGATTCCATTTATGAAATAAAACACATTTTCTGAAAACTCGTGTTTTTTACGAAATCATGTAAACCTTCTAGAAGCTGTGATTTTAAAATACGGTGGAAGTAAGCTTTTCTTATTTCTGGACGCATGCACAAACTATAGAAAGTCGTTATGACGTAGAATGTGCATACTTTGTTGACTCCATTTATGAAATAAAACACATTTTCTAAAAACTCGTGTTTTTTAAGAAATCATGTAAACCTTCTAGAAGCTGTGATTTTAAAAAACGGTGGAAGTAAGCTTTTCATATTTCCAAACGCATGCGCAAACTATAGAAAGTCGTTATGACGTAGAATGTGCATACCTTGTTGATTCCATTTATGAAATAAAACACATTTTCTAAAAACTCGTGTTTTTTAAGAAATCATGTAAACCTTCTAGAAGCTGTGATTTAAAAAAACGGGGGAAGTAAGCTTTTCTTATTTCCGGACGCATGCGCAAACTATAGAAAGTCGTTATGATGTAGAATGTGCATACTTTGTAGATTCGATTTATGAAATAAAACACATTTTCTAAAAACTCGTGTTTTTTACGATATCATGTAAACCTTCAAGAAGCTGTCATTTTAAAAAACGGTGGAAGTAAGCTTTTCTTATTTCCGGACGCATGCGCAAACTATAGAAAGTCGTTGTGACGTAGAATGTGCATACTTTGTAGATTCCATTTATCAAATAAAACACATTTTCTAAAAACTTGTGTTTTTTACGAAATCATGTAAACCTTCTAGAAGCTGTGATTTAGAAAAACAGGGGAAGTAAGCTTTTCTTATTTCCGGACGCATGCGCAAACTATAGAAAGTCGTTATGACGTAGAATGTGCATACCTTGTTGATTCCATTTATGAAATAAAACACATTCTCTAAAAACTCGTGTTTTTTAAGAAATCATGTAAACCTTCTAGAAGCTGTGATTTAAAAAAACGGGGGAAGTAAGCTTTTCTTATTTCTGGACGCATGTGCAAACTATAGAAAGTTGTTATGACGTAGAATGTGCATACTTTGTAGATTCCATTTATGAAATAAAACACATTTTCTAAAAACTCGTGTTTTTTACGATATCATGTAAACCTTCTAGAAGCTGTGATTTTAAAAAACGGTGGAAGTAACCTTTTCTTATTTCCGGACGCATGCGCAAACTATAGAAAGTCGTTATGACGTAGAATGTGCATACCTTGTTGATTACATTTATGAAATAAAACACATTTTCTAAAAACTCGTGTTTTTTAAGAAATCATGTAAACCTTCTAGAAGCTGTGATTTAAAAAAACGGGGGAAGTAAGCTTTTCTTATTTCCGGACGCATGCGCAAACTATAGAAATTCGTTATGACGTAGAATGTGCATACTTTGTAGATTCCATTTATGAAATAAAACACAATTTCTAAAAACTCGTGTTTTTTACGATATCATGTAAACCTTCAAGAAGCTGTGATTTTAAAAAAAGGTGGAAGTAAGCTTTTCTTATTTCCGGACGCATGCGCAAACTATAGAAAGTCGTTATGATGTAGAATGTGCATACTTTGTATATTCCATTTATGAAATAAAACACATTTTCCAAAAACTCGTGTTTTTTACGAAATCATGTAAACCTTCAAGAAGCTGTGATTTTAAAAAACGGTGGAAGTAAGCTTTTCTTATTTCGGGACGAATGCGCAAACTATAGAAAGTCATTTTGATGTAGAATGTGCATACTTTGTTGATTCCATTTATGAAAGAAAACACATTTTCTAAAAACACGTGTTTTTTACGAAATCATGTAAACCTTCTAGAAGCTGTGATTTTAAAAAACAGTGGAAGTAAGCTTTTCTTATTTCCGGACGAATGTGCAAACTATAGAAAGTCGTTTTGACGTAGAATGTGCATACTTTGTTGATTCCATTTATGAAATAAAACACATTTTCTAAAAACTCGTGTTTTTTAAGAAATCATGTAAACCTTCTAGAAGCTGTGATTTTAAAAAACGGTGGAAGTAAGCTTTTCTTATTTCCGGACGCATTCTCAAACTATAGAAAGTCGTTATGACCTAGAATGTGCATACTTTGTTGATTCCATTTATGAAATAAAACACATTTTCTAAAAACTCGTGTTTTTTAAGAAATCATGTAAACCTTCTAGAAGCTGTGATTTTAAAAAATGGGGGAAGTAAGCTTTTCTTATTTCCAAACGCGTGCGCAAACTATAGAAAGTCGTTATGACATAGAATGTGCATACTTTGTTGATTCCATTTATGAAATAAAACACATTTTCTAAAAACTCGTGTTTTTTAAGAAGTCATGTAAACCTTCTAGAAGATGTGATTTTAAAAAATGGTGGAAGTATGCTTTTCTTATTTCCGGACGCATGTGCAAACTATAGAAAATCGTTATAACGTAGAATGTGCATACTTTGTTGATTCCATTTATGAAATAAAACACATTTTCTAAAAACTCGTGTTTTTTAAGAAATCATGTAAACATTCTAGAAGCTGTGATTTTAAAAAACGGGGGATGTAAGCTTTTCTTATTTCCGAACGTATGCGCAAACTATAGAAAGTCGTTATGACGTAGAATGTCCATACTTTGTTGATTCCATTTATGAAATAAAACACATTTTCTAAAAACTCGTGTTTTTTAAGAAATCATGTAAACCTTCTAGAAGCTGTGATTTTAAAAAACAGGGGAAGTAAGCTTTTCTTATTTCCAAACGCATGCGCAAACTATAGAAAGTCGTTATGATTTAGAATGTGCATACTTTGTTGATTCCATTTATGAAATAAAACACATTTTCTAAAAACTCGTGTTTTTTAAGAAGTCATGTAAACCTTCTAGAAGCTGTGATTTTAAAAAATGGTGGAAGTAAGCTTTTCTTATTTCCGGACGCATATGCAAACTATAGAAATTCGTTATGACGTAGAATGTGCATACTTTGCTGATTCCATTTAAGAAATAAAACACATTTTCTAAAAACTCGTGTTTTTTAAGAAATCATGTAATCCTTCTAGAAGCTGTGATTTTAAAAAACGGGGGATGTAAGCTTTTCTTATTTCCGAACGCATGCACAATTTATAGGAAGTCGTTATGACGTAGAATGTGCATACTTTGTTGATTCCATTTATGAAATAAAACACATTCTCTAAAAACTCGTGTTTTTTATGAAATCATGTAAACCTTCTAGAAGCTGTGATTTAAAAAAACGGGGAAGTAAGCTTTTCTTATTTCCGGACGCATGCACAAACTATAGAAAGTCGTTATGACGTAGAATGTGCATACTTTGTAGATTGCATTTATGAAATAAAACACATTTTCTAAAAACTCGTGTTTTTTACGAAATCATGTAAACCTTCAAGAAGCTGTGATTTTAAAAAACGGTGGAAGTAAGCTTTTCTTATTTGCGGTCGAATGCGCAAACTATAGAAAGTCGTTATGACGTAGAATGTGCATACTTTGTTGATTCCATTTATGAAATAAAACACATTTTCTAAAAACTCGTGCTTTTTACGAAATCATGTAAACCTTCTAGAAGCTGTGATTTTAAAAAATGAGGGGTGTAAGCTTTTCTTATTTCCGGACGCATGCGCAAACTATAGAAAGTTGTTATGACGTAGAATGTGCATACTTTGTAGATTCCATTTATGAAATAAAACACATTTTCTAAAAACTCGTGTTTTTTAAGAAATCATGTAAACCTTCTAGAAGCTGTGATTTTAAAAAACGGTGGAAGTAAGCTTTTCTTATTTCCGGACGCATGCGCAAACTATAGAAAGTAATTATGACGTAGAATGTGCATACTTTGTAGATTCCATTTATGAAATAAAACACATTTTCTAAAAACTCGTGTTTTTTAAGAAATCATGTAAACCTTCTAGAAGCTGTGATTTTAAAAAACGGTGGAAGTAAGCTTTTCTTATTTCCGGACGAATGCGCAAACTATAGAAAGTCGTTATGACGTAGAATGTGCATACTTTGTAGATTCCATTTATGAAATAAAACACATTTTCTAAAAACTCGTGTTTTTTACGAAATCATGTAAACCTTCTAGAAGCTGTGATTTTAAAAAATGGTGGAAGGAAGCTTTTCTTATTTCCGGACGCATGCGCAAACTATAGAAAGTCGTTATGACGTAGAATGTGCATACTTTGTAGATTCCTTTTATGAAATTAAAAACATTTTCTAAAAACTCGTGTTTTTTACGAAATCATGTAAACCTTCTAGAAGCTGTGATTTTAAAAAACGGGGGAAGTAAGCTTTTCTTATTTCCGGACACATGCACAAACTATAGAAAGTCGTTATGACGTAGAATGTGCATACTTTGTAGATTCCATTTATGAAATAAAACACATTTTTTGAAAACTCGTGTGTTTTATGAAATCATGTAAACCTTCTAGAAGCTGTGATTTTAAAATACGGTGGAAGTAAGCTTTTCTTATTTATGGATGCATGCGCAAACTATAGAAATTCGTTATGATGTATAATTTGCATACTTTGTGGATTCCATATATGAAATAAAACACATTTTAAAAAAACTCGTGATTTTTAAGAAATCATGTAAACCTTCTAGAAGCTGTGATTTTAAAAAACGGTGGAAGTAAGCTTTTCTTATTTCCGGACGCATGCGCAAACTATAGAAAGTCGTTATGACGTAGAATGTGCATACTTTGTAGATTCCATTTATGAAATAAAACACATTTTCTAAAAACTCGTGTTTTTTAAGAAATCATGTAAACCTTCTAGAAGCTGTGATTTTAAAAAACGGTGGAAGTAAGCTTTTCTTATTTCCGGACGCATGCGCAAACTATAGAAAGTCGTTATGACGTAGAATGTGCATACTTTGTAGATTCCATTTATGAAATAAAACACATTTTCTAAAAACTCGTGCTTTTTACGAAATCATGTAAACCTTCTAGAAGCTGTGATTTTAAAAAATGAGGGGAGTAAGCTTTTCTTATTTCCGGACGCATGCGCAAACTATAGAAAGTTGTTATGACGTAGAATGTGCATACTTTGTAGATTCCATTTATGAAATAAAACACATTTTCTAAAAACTCGTGTTTTTTAAGAAATCATGTAAACCTTCTAGAAGCTGTGATTTTAAAAAACGGTGGAAGTAAGCTTTTCTTATTTCCGGACGCATGCGCAAACTATAGAAAGTAATTATGACGTAGAATGTGCATACTTTGTAGATTCCATTAATGAAATAAAACACATTTTCTAAAAAATCGTGTTTTTTTAAGAAATCATGTAAACCTTCTAGAAGCTGTGATTTTAAAAAACGGTGGAAGTAAGCTTTTCTTATTTCCGGACGAATGCGCAAACTATAGAAAGTCGTTATGACGTAGAATGTGCATACTTTGTAGATTCCATTTATGAAATAAAACACATTTTCTAAAAACTCGTGTTTTTTACGAAATCATGTAAACCTTCTAGAAGCTGTGATTTTAAAAAATGGTGGAAGGAAGCTTTTCTTATTTCCGGACGCATGCGCAAACTATAGAAAGTCATTATGACGTAGAATGTGCATACTTTGTAGATTCCTTTTATGAAATTAAAAACATTTTCTAAAAACTCGTGTTTTTTACGAAATCATGTAAACCTTCTAGAAGCTGTGATTTTAAAAAACGGGGGAAGTAAGCTTTTCTTATTTCCGGACACATGCACAAACTATAGAAAGTCGTTATGACGTAGAATGTGCATACTTTGTAGATTCCATTTATGAAATAAAACACATTTTTTGAAAACTCGTGTGTTTAATGAAATCATGTAAACCTTCTAGAAGCTGTGATTTTAAAATACGGTGGAAGTAAGCTTTTCTTATTTATGGATGCATGCGCAAACTATAGAAATTCGTTATGATGTATAATTTGCATACTTTGTGGATTCCATATATGAAATAAAACACATTTTAAAAAAACTCGTGATTTTTAAGAAATCATGTAAACCTTCTAGAAGCTGTGATTTTAAAAAACGGTGGAAGTAAGCTTTTCTTATTTCCGGACGCATGCGCAAACTATAGAAAGTCGTTATGACGTAGAATGTGCATACTTTGTAGATTCCATTTATGAAATAAAACACATTTTCTAAAAACTCGTGTTTTTTAAGAAATCATGTAAACCTTCTAGAAGCTGTGATTTTAAAAAACGGTGGAAGTAAGCTTTTCTTATTTCCGGACGCATGCGCAAACTATAGAAAGTCGTTATGACGTAGAATGTGCATACTTTGTAGATTCCATTTATGAAATAAAACACATTTTCTAAAAACTCGTGTTTTTTACGAAATCATGTAAACCTTCAAGAAGCTGTGATTTTAAAAAATGGTGGAAGTAAGCTTTTCTTATTTGCGGTCCAATGCGCAAACTATAGAAAGTCGTTATGACGTAGAATGTGCATACCTTGTTGATTCCATTTATGAAATAAAACACATTTTCTAAAAACTCGTGTTTTTTACGAAATCATGTAAACCTTCTAGAAGCTGTGATTTTAAAAAACGGTGGAAGTAAGCTTTTCTTATTTCCGGACGCATGCGCAAACTATAGAAAGTCGTTATGACGTAGAATGTGCATACTTTGTTGATTCCATTTATGAAATAAAACACATTTACTAAAAACTCGTGTTTTTTTAGAAATCATGTAAACCTTCTAGAAGCTGTGATTTTAAAAAACGGTGGAAGTAAACTTTTCTTGTTTCCGGACGCATGCGCAAACTATAGAAAGTCATTATGACGTAGAATGTGCATACTTTGTAGATTCCATTTATGAAATAAAACACATTTTCTAAAAACTCGTGTTTTTTACGAAATCATGTAAACCTTCTAGAAGCTGTGATTTTAAAAAATGAGGGGTGTAAGCTTTTCTTATTTCCGGACGCATGCGCAAACTATAGAAAGTTGTTATGACGTAGAATGTGCATACTTTGTAGATTCCATTTATGAAATAAAACACATTTTCTAAAAACTCGTGTTTTTTAAGAAATCATGTAAACCTTCTAGAAGCTGTGATTTTAAAAAACGGTGGAAGTAAGCTTTTCTTATTTCCGGACGCATGCGCAAACTATAGAAAGTAATTATGACGTAGAATGTGCATACTTTGTAGATTCCATTTATGAAATAAAACACATTTTCTAAAAACTCGTGTTTTTTAAGAAATCATGTAAACCTTCTAGAAGCTGTGATTTTAAAAAACGGTGGAAGTAAGCTTTTCTTATTTCCGGACGAATGCGCAAACTATAGAAAGTCGTTATGACGTAGAATGTGCATACTTTGTAGATTCCATTTATGAAATAAAACACATTTTCTAAAAACTCGTGTTTTTTACGAAATCATGTAAACCTTCTAGAAGCTGTGATTTTAAAAAATGGTGGAAGGAAGCTTTTCTTATTTCCGGACGCATGCGCAAACTATAGAAAGTCGTTATGACGTAGAATGTGCATACTTTGTAGATTCCTTTTATGAAATTAAAAACATTTTCTAAAAACTCGTGTTTTTTACGAAATCATGTAAACCTTCTAGAAGCTGTGATTTTAAAAAACGGGGGAAGTAAGCTTTTCTTATTTCCGGACACATGCACAAACTATAGAAAGTCGTTATGACGTAGAATGTGCATACTTTGTAGATTCCATTTATGAAATAAAACACATTTTTTGAAAACTCGTGTGTTTTATGAAATCATGTAAACCTTCTAGAAGCTGTGATTTTAAAATACGGTGGAAGTAAGCTTTTCTTATTTATGGATGCATGCGCAAACTATAGAAATTCGTTATGATGTATAATTTGCATACTTTGTGGATTCCATATATGAAATAAAACACATTTTAAAAAAACTCGTGATTTTTAAGAAATCATGTAAACCTTCTAGAAGCTGTGATTTTAAAAAACGGTGGAAGTAAGCTTTTCTTATTTCCGGACGCATGCGCAAACTATAGAAAGTCGTTATGACGTAGAATGTGCATACTTTGTAGATTCCATTTATGAAATAAAACACATTTTCTAAAAACTCGTGTTTTTTAAGAAATCATGTAAACCTTCTAGAAGCTGTGATTTTAAAAAACGGTGGAAGTAAGCTTTTCTTATTTCCGGACGCATGCGCAAACTATAGAAAGTCGTTATGACGTAGAATGTGCATACTTTGTAGATTCCATTTATGAAATAAAACACATTTTCTAAAAACTCGTGCTTTTTACGAAATCATGTAAACCTTCTAGAAGCTGTGATTTTAAAAAATGAGGGGAGTAAGCTTTTCTTATTTCCGGACGCATGCGCAAACTATAGAAAGTTGTTATGACGTAGAATGTGCATACTTTGTAGATTCCATTTATGAAATAAAACACATTTTCTAAAAACTCGTGTTTTTTAAGAAATCATGTAAACCTTCTAGAAGCTGTGATTTTAAAAAACGGTGGAAGTAAGCTTTTCTTATTTCCGGACGCATGCGCAAACTATAGAAAGTAATTATGACGTAGAATGTGCATACTTTGTAGATTCCATTAATGAAATAAAACACATTTTCTAAAAACTCGTGTTTTTTAAGAAATCATGTAAACCTTCTAGAAGCTGTGATTTTAAAAAACGGTGGAAGTAAGCTTTTCTTATTTCCGGACGAATGCGCAAACTATAGAAAGTCGTTATGACGTAGAATGTGCATACTTTGTAGATTCCATTTATGAAATAAAACACATTTTCTAAAAACTCGTGTTTTTTACGAAATCATGTAAACCTTCTAGAAGCTGTGATTTTAAAAAATGGTGGAAGGAAGCTTTTCTTATTTCCGGACGCATGCGCAAACTATAGAAAGTCATTATGACGTAGAATGTGCATACTTTGTAGATTCCTTTTATGAAATTAAAAACATTTTCTAAAAACTCGTGTTTTTTACGAAATCATGTAAACCTTCTAGAAGCTGTGATTTTAAAAAACGGGGGAAGTAAGCTTTTCTTATTTCCGGACACATGCACAAACTATAGAAAGTCGTTATGACGTAGAATGTGCATACTTTGTAGATTCCATTTATGAAATAAAACACATTTTTTGAAAACTCGTGTGTTTTATGAAATCATGTAAACCTTCTAGAAGCTGTGATTTTAAAATACGGTGGAAGTAAGCTTTTCTTATTTATGGATGCATGCGCAAACTATAGAAATTCGTTATGATGTATAATTTGCATACTTTGTGGATTCCATATATGAAATAAAACACATTTTAAAAAAACTCGTGATTTTTAAGAAATCATGTAAACCTTCTAGAAGCTGTGATTTTAAAAAACGGTGGAAGTAAGCTTTTCTTATTTCCGGACGCATGCGCAAACTATAGAAAGTCGTTATGACGTAGAATGTGCATACTTTGTAGATTCCATTTATGAAATAAAACACATTTTCTAAAAACTCGTGTTTTTTAAGAAATCATGTAAACCTTCTAGAAGCTGTGATTTTAAAAAACGGTGGAAGTAAGCTTTTCTTATTTCCGGACGCATGCGCAAACTATAGAAAGTCGTTATGACGTAGAATGTGCATACTTTGTAGATTCCATTTATGAAATAAAACACATTTTCTAAAAACTCGTGTTTTTTACGAAATCATGTAAACCTTCAAGAAGCTGTGATTTTAAAAAATGGTGGAAGTAAGCTTTTCTTATTTGCGGTCCAATGCGCAAACTATAGAAAGTCGTTATGACGTAGAATGTGCATACCTTGTTGATTCCATTTATGAAATAAAACACATTTTCTAAAAACTCGTGTTTTTTACGAAATCATGTAAACCTTCTAGAAGCTGTGATTTTAAAAAACGGTGGAAGTAAGCTTTTCTTATTTCCGGACGCATGCGCAAACTATAGAAAGTCGTTATGACATAGAATGTGCATACTTTGTTGATTCCATTTATGAAATAAAACACATTTACTAAAAACTCGTGTTTTTTTAGAAATCATGTAAACCTTCTAGAAGCTGTGATTTTAAAAAACGGTGGAAGTAAACTTTTCTTGTTTCCGGACGCATGCGCAAACTATAGAAAGTCATTATGACGTAGAATGTGCATACTTTGTAGATTCCATTTATGAAATAAAACACATTTTCTAAAAACTCGTGTTTTTTACGAAATCATGTAAACCTTCTAGAAGCTGTGATTTTAAAAAACGGTGGAAGTAAGCTTTTCTTATTTCCGGACGCTTGCGCAAACTATAGAAAGTCGTTATGACGTAGAATGTGCATACTTTGTTGATTCCATTTATGAAATACAACACATTTTCTAAAAACTCGTGTTTTTTAAGAAATCATGTAAACCTTCCAGAAGCTGTGATTTAAAAAAACGGGGGAAGTAAGCTTTTCTTATTTCCGGACGCATGCACAAACTATAGAAAGTCGTTATGACGTAGAATGTGCATACTTTGTAGATTCCATTTATGAAATAAAACACATTTTCTAAAAACTCATGTTTTTTACGAAATCATGTAAACCTTCAAGAAGCTGTGATTTTAAAAAACGGTGGAAGTAAGCTTTTCTTATTTGCGGTCGAATGCGCAAACTATAGAAAGTCGTTATGACGTAGAATGTGCATACTTTGTTGATTCCATTTATGAAATAAAACTCATTTTCTAAAAACTCGTGTTTTTTACGAAATCATGTAAACCTTCTAGAAGCTGTGATTTTAAAAAACGGTGGAAGTAAGCTTTTCTTATTTCCAAACGCATGCGCAAACTATAGAAATTCGTTATGACGTAGAATGTGCATACTTTGTTGATTCCATTTATGAAATAAAACACATTTTCTAAAAACTTGTGTTTTTTTAGAAATCATGTAAACCTTCTTGAAGCTGTGATTTTAAAAAACGGGGGAAGTAAGCTTTTCTTATTTCCGGACGCATGCGCAAACTATAGAAAGTCGTTAAGACGTAGAATGTGCATACTTTGTAGATTCCATTTATGAAATAAAACACATTTTCTAAAAACTCGTGTTTTTTACGAAATCATGTAAACCTTCTAGAAGATGTGATTTTAAAAAACGGGGGAAGTAAGCTTTTCTTATTTCCGGACGCATGCGCAAACTATAGAAAGTTGTTATGACATAGAATGTGCATACTTTGTAGATTCCATTTATAAAATAAAACACATTTTCTAAAAACTCGTGTTTTTTAAGAAATCATGTAAACCTTCTAGAAGCTGTGATTTTAAAAAACGGTGGAAGTAAGCTTTTCTTATTTCCGGACGCATGCGCAAACTTTAGAAAGTCGTTATGACGTAGAATGTGCATACTTTGTAGATTCCATTTATGAAATAAAACACATTTTCTAAAAACTCGTGTTTTTTAAGAAATCATGTAAACCTTCTAGAAGCTGTGATTTTAAAAAACGGTTGAAGTAAGCTTTTCTTATTTCCGGACGCATGCGCAAACTATAGAAAGTCGTTATGACGTAGAATGTGCATACTTTGTAGATTCCATTTATGAAATAAAACACATTTTCTAAAAACTCGTGCTTTTTACGAAATCATGTAAACCTTCTAGAAGCTGTGATTTTAAAAAATGGTGGAAGGAAGCTTTTCTTATTTCCGGACGCATGCGCAAACTATAGAAAGTCATTATGACGTAGAATGTGCATACTTTGTAGATTCGTTTTATGAAATAAAACACATTTTCTAAAAACTCGTGTTTTTTACGAAATCATGTAAACCTTCTAGAAGCTGTGATTTTAAAAAACGGGGGAAGTAAGATTTTCTTATTTCCGGACACATGCACAAACTATAGAAAGTCGTTATGACGTAGAATGTGCATACTTTGTAGATTCCATTTATGAAATAAAACACATTTTCTGAAAACTCGTGTGTTTTACAAAATCATGTAAACCTTCTAGAAGATGTGATTTTAAAATACGGTGGAAGTAAGCTTTTCTTATTTATGGATGCATGCGCAAACTATAGAAAGACGTTATGATGTATAATTTGCATACTTTGTTGATTCCATATATGAAATAAAACACATTTTAAAAAAACTCGTGTTTTTTAAGAAATCATGTAAACCTTCTAGAAGCCGTGATTTTAAAAAACGGTGGAAGTAAGCTTTTCCTATTTCCAAACGCATGCGCAAACTATAGAAAGTCGTTATGACGTAGAATGTGCATACTTTGTTGATTCCATTTATGAAATAAAACACATTTTCTAAAAACTCGTGTTTCTTAAGAACTCATGTAAACCTTCTAGAAGCTGTGATTTTAAAAAACGGGGGAAGTAAGCTTTTCTTATTTCCGGACGCATGCGCAAACTATAGAAAGTCGTTATGACGTAGAATGTGCATACTTTCTAGATTCGATTTATGAAATAAAACACATTTTCTAAAAACTCGTGTGTTTTACGAAATCATGTAAACCTTCTAGAAGCTGTGATTTTAAAAAACGGTGGAAGTAAGCTTTTCTTATTTCCGGACGCATGCGCAAACTATAGAAAGTCGTTATGATGTATAATTTGCATACTTTGTTGATTCCATATATGAAATAAAACACATTTTAAAAAAACTCGTGTTTTTTAAGAAATCATGTAAACCTTCTAGAAGCTGTGATTTTAAAAAACGGTGGAAGTAAGCTTTTCCTATTTCCGGACGCATGCGCAAACTATAGAAAGTCGTTATCACGTAGAATGTGCATACTTTGTTGATTCCATTTATGAAATAAAACATATTTTCTAAAAACTAGTGTTTTTTAAGAAATCATGTAAACCTTCTAGAAGCTGTGATTTTAAAAAACGGGGGAAGTAAGCTTTTCTTATTTCCAAACACATGCGCAAACTATAGAAAGTCGTTATGACGTAGAATGTACATACTTTGTTGATAGCATTTATGAAATAAAACAAAATTTCTAAAAACTCGTGTTTTTAAAGAAATCATGTAAACCTTCTAGAAGCTGTGATTTTAAAAAACAGGGGAAGTAAGCTTTTCTTATTTCCGGACGCATGCGCAAACTGTTGAGATATTGTAACTTCAAAGAATATTATATTTGTACTTTATTATTCCGGAGATGTTTCATTCTTCCGTGAATATCTTATTGTATATCCGGAGATGTTTATTCCTTCGTCGGAATGTGGTAACTCGGGTTATTAGACTTCCCTAGTAGGGGTCGGCCCTGTATGTGTTATGTGGGTCAAAGGGTTATTAGACCACCCTAGAGGGGTCGGCCCAGTTAGTTGTAGTGGGGTATTTAACCTATTGGTTAAATACGAGCCTACGTGTACTTGTGTAAAATACATATCAGAGTAGTGTATAAATAGAGGAGGTGTGTTCCTCATTATACACACTCACTCACTTGAGAAAGGCGCATTTGTGGAGGAGAGGTCTGCTATGGAGGAGAAGGAGCTTATGCTCAGGGTTTGCATCTTTGTATATTGCTGGTCATCTATATTGAGGAAGCTTTGCTGGGTTTTCTACCCCATGAGGGTTTCCCAGGATAAATCTCTGTCTCTTGTGTTTATGCTATGCTTGTTGTTTCTTCAGTGATCCTGTATATGCTATTATTGTGAAATGGAATGTAATGCTGCTATTTTCTGTATTAGCATATTGAATTTTAACACAAACTATAGAAAGTCGTTATGACGTAGAATGTGCATACTTTGTAGATTCCATTTATGAAATAAAACACATTTTCTAAAAACTCGTGTTTTTTAAGAAATCATGTAAACCTTCTAGAAGCTGTGATTTTAAAAAATGGGGGAAGTAAGCTTTTCTTATTTCCAAACGCATGCGCAAACTATAGAAATTCATTATGACGTAGAATGTGCATACTTTGTTGATTCCATTTATGAAATAAAACAAATTTTCTAAAAACTCGTGTATTTTAAGAAATCATGTAAACCTTCTAAAAGCTGTGATTTTAAAAAACGGTGGAAGTAAGCTTTTCTTATTTTCGGACGCATGCGCAAACTATAGAAAGTCGTTATGATGTATAATGTGCATACTTTGTTGATTCCATTTATGAAATAAAACACATTTTCTAAAAACTCGTGTTTTTTAAGAAATCATGTAAACCTTCTAGAAGCTGTGATTTTAAAAAAGGGGGGAAGTAAGCTTTTCTTATTTCTGGACGCATGTGCAAATTATAGAAAGTCGTTATGACGTAGAATGTGCATACTTTGTAGATTCCATTTATGAAATAAAACACATTTTCTAAAAAATCGTTTTTTTTTACGAAATCATGTAAACCTTCTAGAAGCTGTGATTTTAAAAAACGGTGGAAGTAACCTTTTCTTATTTCCGGACGCATGTGCAAACTATAGAAAGTCGTTATGACGTAGTATGTGCATACTTTGTAGATTCCATTTATGAAATAAAACACATTTTCTAAAAACTCGGGTTTTTTACGAAATCATGAAAACTTCTAGAAGCTGTGATTTTAAAAAACGGTGGAAGTAAACTTTTCTTATTTCCGGACGCATGCGCAAACTATAGAAAGTCGTTATGACGTAGAATGTGCATACTTTGGAGATTCGATTTATCAAATAAAACACATTTTCTAAAAACTCGTGTTTTTTACGAAATCATGTAAACCTTCTAGAAGCTGTGATTTTAAAAAACGGTGGAAGTAAGCTTTTCTTATTTCCGGACGCATGCGCAAACTATAGAAAGTCGTTATGACGTAGAATGTGCATACCTTGTTGATTCCATTTATGAAATAAAACACATTTTCTAAAAACTCGTGTTTTTTAAGAAATCATGTAAACCTTCTAGAAGCTGTGATTTAAAAAAACGGGGGAAGTAAGCTTTTCTTATTTCCGGACGCATGCGCAAACTATAGAAATTCGTTATGATGTATAATGTGCATACTTTGTTGATTCCATTTATGAAATAAAACACATTTTCTAAAAACTCGTGTTTTTTAAGAAATCATGTAAACCTTCTAGAAGCTGTGATTTTAAAAAAGGGGGGAAGTAAGCTTTTCTTATTTCCAGACGCATGTGCAAACTATAGAAAGTCGTTATGACGTAGAATGTGCATACTTTGTAGATTCCATTTATGAAATAAAACACATTTATTCCGGAGATGATTCATTCCTCCGTGAAGATCTTATTGTATATCCGGAGATGTTTATTCCTCCGTCGGAATGTGGTAACTTGGGTTATTAGACTTCCCTAGTGGGGGTCGGCCCTGTATGTGTTATGTGGGTCAAAGGGTTATTAGACCACCCTAGAGGGGTCGGCCCAGTCAATTATAATGGGGTATTTAACCTAATGGTTAAATACGAGCCTACATGTACTTGTGTAAAATACATATCAGAGTAGTGTATAAATAGAGGAGGTGTGTTCCTCATTATACACATTCACTCACTTGAGGATAGCGCACTTGTGGAGGAGAGGTCTGCTATTGTGGAGGAGGAGATCATGTCTCAGGGTTTCATCTTTGTATATTGCTGGTCATCTATATTGAGGAAGCTTTGCTGGGTTTTCTACCCCATGAGGGTTTTCCAGGATAAATCTCTGTCTCTTGTGTTTATGCTGTGCTTGTTGTTTCTTCAGTGATCCTGTATATGCTATTATTGTGAAATGGAATGTAATGCTGCTATTTTCTGTCTTAGCATATTAAACCTTAACATGGTATCAGAGCTAACCTGAAGAAAGACAAGGTATGGCACTAAAGACACTTGCTTTACTTACGACAATTTGAAGGTTAGGGTTTTACATAGCAAAAACCAGTCATCGTAGCACTTTCGCTATAAATCCGTTTTGGCAAATTTTTCGGATCTGAAATTGTTACAGGACGAAGCTAAAATCTCCAGGTACCTTGTGTCCAAAGGACAACCTCTAATTCGTTGTACTTTGTGATTTATGATCTGTACAATATAGGGTTTTTGCCTCTTCCAGATCTGAGTCAAAATCAGGTGACCTTGGGAAAAAGGTCATAACATGGGCTAGGAAGCTCCAAATGAAATTTCGTGAAAAGTGACAGGTAGTACACAGACTGTACTATCTCCGAAAACGTTTTCAAAGGCCGAAGTTGAACCAGTGACACGTGGCACGCCGTACAAGTTCGCTCTCCTGTATTATCCCATAAACATGTCACGTTGCGACACTTGGCATAACTATCTCTCAGAGAATCCAATTGAGGTCAGACCTGTCAGGATGGAAAGATAACAGGACGAGCTATCTCATAAAACTTTTTGAGAGGCTGAAGGTCAAACAGTGACACGTGGCACACCGTACAAGTTCGCTCTCCTGTATTTTCCCAAAACAGGTCACGTTGCGACATTTGGCATAACTCTCTCTCAGAACATCCAATTGAGGTCAGACCTGTCAGGATGGAAAGCTAACAGGTCAGGCTATCTCAGAAAATGTTTTCAGACCCTGTGGATCAAAAAAATTTGGAGTTACACCAGAAACTATCAGGTACATATTTCTATCAAAACAGAATTATTTTTTGGTACCTTCATTCATGGCTTCCGGAATTTAGGGATTTGAAGAAAGTTGGAATTTTTGTAATCGGAGACCACGGCTGGATGCTACTCATCAAAATAGAAATTTAGAGACCAAGATCAGAATTTTTGGTTGGGCAGAAGGCCGGGCTTGATTAGACCCTAGTTCGGGACTTTGATCAGAAAAGTGGAAAATTAGGGCTTCTGTAAAAATGGGAATTTTTTAAACCTGTGACCACGACTGGAAGCTCCTCAGAAAAATAGAAGCTTAGAGCTTTGGATCAAACCTTTTGATGGGGAAAAAGAGTGGGCTTCATCAAACCCCAGTTCAGGGTCACGTCCAGTGAATCCGAAAGTTTCAAAGGCAAAATTGAGGAGTAAAACTTTGCAGTTTTCAAATTCTGAATATACCAGTTTGATCAGCTCATCAAGGCGCATATTTCTATCCTTTTGGAAGTTTGAAATTCAAAGTTTGAATTTTTTGGGTTTCTCTGACAAACCCATATCTAGCTCCAGGTCCAGTTCTTGCAAATCAAGTGGATTGGGTTAATCCTAGAAGAAGATGGATTGGTCACCTGCATAAGTGAAGAAGTTCCTGTCTCAGAGGGAGATGAGGATAAGGCCTTACATAAGAAGAATACAAGCGATCTCGACAGGTATGACTCATCGAGGTATGTTTCGATATTTGTCAATGATTAAGTTTATGGTATGTTTGTCTTCAGGTTATTACAGTTAGTACAATTTTGATTTTAGATTTGTCGTATAACCTTAACAAAATTATGAATGCATGATAGAAGATATTCATTGGTTAGGGTGTTGACACTTATGATTGTACTAATGCATTATGATGTTGTGTGAGGTTGATGTTGTCTGCTAACAAGATACAGGTACATCACAAAAGACAAATCAGGTTCCATGACCATGAAAACATGAAGACAAAGACTCATCCATAATCTTTGTTCTACTTACGAGGTATGTATGACTTTGTTATATTATGCTTAACCTATGAGACATGCAGGTTCTAGCTCAGGATCTCTAAATCATTGAAGAGATTGTTTACGTGTGTTGTACATAACCAAGTAGGTATACTAATCCAGGTATGTTTCCCATGAATCTTACCTTGTGTTAGGATCCCTTATATAAGTATACTTGGAATGATTGGTTATGCTTATTCATAAAGTTAGTAATCAAGGGATTACGCATATTATATCTTTTATCTTGATTGATGATATGCATGAGTAAAAGAAGACTTACTTGAAACCCTGAATACTAATGATCATGACTATACATATTCAAGATTATTTAGAATTAGAATGTTTTGAGAATATACTAATGAATGAATGTTTGTGTATGAGATCATGAGGATGACACTAGTGCACACTTGAGCATGCACAGTGGTACAGAATGAATAGAAGTTCAAAGGACATATAGAAGATCAAGTGGGAGGCAACCACACAAACATAAAAGATAAGTATTTGAGTTGTTATTTGAAATAGTAAATGATATTTCTTGTATGCATATTTGTATTCCTAGAACATATCATGCTGAGTGCAAACATTCATAGAGCATTGAACATTATACTACTAATATGCATATGATTGGTAAGTTGGACAAACATTCCATTGTTGCTTGTCTAGAATGAAACCTCTTTGCTGACATGCTGAGAGCTGTGCACACTCTCGATAGTATGTTCTGGTAGAGATGGAAGGCATCTAGATAGCCACTGTATGCATACAGGATATGGGAAAGTGTTGTGCCAAAGTATTGGTCAAGATAGTTGCATAACTATGTAAATGATATCTGTATGCATAATAGGTTATCATGATTTCATGATTATGAAGGATTACTAATCATGTACTTAATTTTGTTTTGTAGGAAAGATCATGAAGAATAATGAACACCGAACAAGTGATGGATGTTCAACAAGAATATTTACAAATCAAACAAAATATAGAAGGCTTGTGGCTAGAAGATTCTCTTAGAAAGAGGAAGAGAATCATGATGAGATGTTTGCTCCAAGTGGCTAGATAAGACCATTCTCTTAATGGTGTAATTAAAGAAGAAGTGTGAATCAGGTTCTGTATGGGTTCCCAGGATCGATAGTATATTGATGAGAATACATGTGGGGATTGTATCATCCTTGAACACTTGTTCTAAAGTGAGCCGTAGACAGGTGTCTCCGAGAAAGAAAAGGGGATTGGATCATCCCTGGACTTTCAGTCCTAAAGAGAGCCGTAGACGTGAGGTCTCCGAGAATGAATTCCTTAGTGGACAGTTGAGGGGATTGGATCATCCCTGGACTTTCAGTCCTAAAGAGAGCCGTAGACTTGAGGTCTCCAAGAATGAAGTCCTGAGTGGACAGTTGAGGGGATTGGATCATCCCTGGACTTTCAGTCCTAAAGAGAGCCGTAGACGTAAGGTCTCCGAGAATGAAGTCCTTAGTGGACATTTAAGGGGATTGGATCATCCCTGGACTTTCAGTCCTAAAGAGAGCCGTAGACGTGAGGTCTCCGAGAATGAAGTCCTTAGTGGACAGTTGAAGGGATTGGATCATCCCTGGACTTTCAGTCCTAAAGAGAGCCGTAGACGTGAGGTCTCCGAGAATGAAGTCCTTAGTGGACAGTTGAGGGGATTGGATCATCCCTGGACTTTCAGTCCTAAAGAGAGCCGTAGACGTAAGGTCTCCGAGAAGTGGGGATTGTATCATCCCCGGACCTTGGTCCCTGAATTGATCCGTAGACGTATGGTCTTTGAGAATAAAGTGATGGGGATTGCATCATCCCGGAACCACTAGTTCAAAATGTACGTGAGGACTGCATCGTCCATGAACTGGGTTCAAAATGTACGTGAGGACTGCATCGTCCATGAACTGGGTTCAAAATGTACGTGAGGACTGCATCGTCCATGAACTGGGTTCAAAATGTACGTGAGGACTGCATCGTCCATGAACTGGGTTCAAAATGTACGTGAGGACTGCATCGTCCATGAACTGGGTTCAAAATGTACGTGAGGACTGCATCGTCCATGAACTGGGTTCAAAATGTACGCGATGGGATTGCATCGTCCCTAGACATGAGACTTGTCTTAAAGTGATAAGGACTAATCATCCTGTAAGTAGATTGGGATTGCATCGTCCCTAGACATGGTGAGGTGTCTTAAAGTGATAAGGACTAATCATCCTGTAAGTAGATTGGGATTGCATCGTCCCTAGACATGATGAGGTGTCTTAAAGTGATAAGGACTAATCCTCCTGTAAGTAGATTGGGATTGCATCGTCCCTAGACATGGTGAAGTGTCTTAAAGTGATAAGGACTAATCATCCTGTAAGTAGATTGGGATTGCATCGTCCCTAGACATGGTGAGGTGTCTTAAAGTGATAAGGACTAATCATCCTGTAAGTAGATTGGGATTGCATGGTCCCTAGACATGGTGAGGTGTCTTAAAGAGATAAGGACTAATCATCCTGTAAGTAGATTGGGATTGCATCGTCCCTAGACATGGTGAGGTGTCTTAAAGTGATAAGGACTAATCATCCTGTAAGTAGATTGGGATTGCATCGTCCCTAGACATGGTGAGGTGTCTTAAAGTGATAAGGACTAATCATCCTGTAAGTAGATTGGGATTGCATCATCCCTAGACATGGTGAGGTGTCTTAAAGTGATAAGGACTAATCATCCTGTAAGTAGATTGGGATTGCATCGTCCCTAGACATGGTAAGGTGTCTTAAAGTGATAAGGAGTAATCATCCTATAAGTTGATTCGAGATTGCATCATCCTTAGACATGGTGAGGTGTCTTAAAAGGATAAGGATTGATCATCCTGTAAGTTGATCTGGATTGCATCATCCATAGACATGAGAGATGTCTTAAATTGAGAGGGATTGACCATCCCGTAATTGGATCATGTGTGTTGCAGGGTATGTTGCTGTTGTGTATACTTGTATCAGCGTGGATACTTGTATTGATAGATGTATTAGTGAGAATACATGCTTTTGATGATAGATGTATTAGTGAGAATACATGCTTTTGATGATATATGTATTAGTAAGAATACATGTTTTGATGATAGATGTATTGGTGAGAATACATACTTTTGATGATACATGTATTGATTAATGTACTTGTATGGTTGAGGATACTTATGTTGTAGATCGAGATGATCCAGATGCTGTAGATCGTGATGATCCAGATGCTGTAGATCGAGATGATCCAGATGCTGTAGATCGAGATGATCCAGATGCTGTAGATCGAGATGATCCAGATACTGTAGATCGTGATGATCCAGATGCTGTAGATCGTAATGATCCAGATGCTGTAGATCGAGATGATCCAGATGGTGTAGATCGAGATGATCCAGATGGTGTAGATCGATATGATCCAGATGCTGTAGATGAGATGATCCAGATGCTGTAGATCGAGATGATCCAGATGTTATAGATCGAGATGATCCAGATGCTGTAGATCGAGATGATCCAGATGTTGTAGATCGTGATGATCCAGATGCTGTAGATCGAGATGATCCAGATGCTGTAGATCGAGATGATATGACAATGCTGATGATCGTTAGATAACGATGCGGATGATCATAAGATGACGATGCTAATGATCGTGTGATGACGATGCTGATGATCGTGAGATGACGATGCTGATGATTGTGTGATGACGATGCTGATGATCGTGAGATGACGATGTTGATGATCGTGTGATGACGATGTTGATGATAGTGAGATGACGATGTTGTTGTTCATGTGATGACGATGCTGATGATCGTGTGATGGCGATGCTGACAATCGTGAGGATTCAGATATTGATGTTGCTGTAGCTGTTTGAGTGCTGTAGAAGATAAAGACTCAGTACTGAAGATGTTGATGTTCCAGTATTGAAGATATTCCAGTAACTGGTTGAGTTACTGATGATGTTGAGAAAGCTTCCAATGATTTATAGATGTATCATGTATGATGTTGATGACTCCTTGCTCGTGCAGATGCTGTTATAATATCCTTCTCGTTAAGGGGGAGTGTTGAGATATTGTAACTTCAAAGAATATTATATTTGTACTTTATTATTCCGGAGATGATTCATTCCTCCGTGAAGATCTTATTGTATATCCGGAGATGTTTATTCCTCCGTCGGAATGTGGTAACTTGGGTTATTAGACTTCCCTAGTGGGGGTCGGCCCTGTATGTGTTATGTGGGTCAAAGGGTTATTAGACCACCCTAGAGGGGTCGGCCCAGTCAATTATAATGGGGTATTTAACCTAATGGTTAAATACGAGCCTACATGTACTTGTGTAAAATACATATCAGAGTAGTGTATAAATAGAGGAGGTGTGTTCCTCATTATACACATTCACTCACTTGAGGATAGCGCACTTGTGGAGGAGAGGTCTGCTATTGTGGAGGAGGAGATCATGTCTCAGGGTTTATCCTTTGTATATTGCTGGTCATCTATATTGAGGAAGCTTTGCTGGGTTTTCTACCCCATGAGGGTTTCCCAGGATAAATCTCTGTCTCTTGTGTTTATGCTGTGCTTGTTGTTTCTTCAGTGATCCTGTATATGCTATTATTGTGAAATGGAATGTAATGCTGCTATTTTCTGTCTTAGCATATTAAATCTTAACAATGTGCATACCTTGTTGATTCCATTTATGAAATAAAACACATTTTCTAAAAACTCGTGTTTTTTAAGAAATCATGTAAACCTTCTAGAAGCTGTGATTTAAAAAAACGGGGGAAGTAAGCTTTTCTTATTTCCGGACGCATGCGCAAACTATAGAAATTCGTTATGATGTATAATGTGCATACTTTGTTGATTCCATTTATGAAATAAAACACATTTTCTAAAAACTCGTGTTTTTTAAGAAATCATGTAAACCTTCTAGAAGCTGTGATTTTAAAAAAGGGGGGAAGTAAGCTTTTATTATTTCCGGACGCATGTGCAAACTATAGAAAGTCATTATGACGTAGAATGTGCATACTTTGTAGATTCCATTTATGAAATAAAACACATTTTCCAAAAAATCGTTTTTTTTTACGAAATCATGTAAACCTTCTAGAAGCTGTGATTTTAAAAAACGGTGGAAGTAACCTTTTCTTATTTCCGGACGCATGTGCAAACTATAGAAAGTCGTTATGACGTAGTATGTGCATACTTTGTAGATTCCATTTATGAAATAAAACACATTTTCTAAAAACTCGGGTTTTTTACGAAATCATGTAAAACTTCTAGAAGCTGTGATTTTAAAAAACGGTGGAAGTAAACTTTTCTTATTTCCGGACGCATGCGCAAACTATAGAAAGTCGTTATGACGTAGAATGTGCATACTTTGGAGATTCGATTTATCAAATAAAACACATTTTCTAAAACTCGTGTTTTTTACGAAATCATGTAAACCTTCTAGAAGCTGTGATTTTAAAAAACGGTGGAAGAAAGCTTTTCTTATTTCCGGACGCATGCGCAAACTATAGAAATTCGTTATGACGTAGAATGTGCATACCTTGTTGATTCCATTTATGAAATAAAACACATTTTCTAAAAACTCGTGTTTTTTAAGAAATCATGTAAACCTTCTAGAAGCTGTGATTTAAAAAAACGGGGGAAGTAAGCTTTTCTTATTTCCGGACGCATGCGCAAACTATAGAAATTCGTTATGATGTATAATGTGCATACTTTGTTGATTCCATTTATGAAATAAAACACATTTTCTAAAAACTCGTGTTTTTTAAGAAATCATGTAAACCTTCTAGAAGCTGTGATTTTAAAAAAGGGGGGAAGTAAGCTTTTCTTATTTCCGGACGCATGTGCAAACTATAGAAAGTCGTTATGACGTAGAATGTGCATACTTTGTAGATTCCATTTATGAAATAAAACACATTTTCTAAAAAATCGTTTTTTTTACGAAATCATGTAAACCTTCTAGAAGCTGTGATTTTAAAAAACGGTGGAAGTAACCTTTTCTTATTTCCGGACGCATGTGCAAACTATAGAAAGTCGTTATGACGTAGTATGTGCATACTTTGTAGATTCCATTTATGAAATAAAACACATTTTCTAAAAACTCGGGTTTTTTACGAAATCATGTAAAACTTCTAGAAGCTGTGATTTTAAAAAACGGTGGAAGTAAACTTTTCTTATTTCCGGACGCATGCGCAAACTATAGAAAGTCATTATGACGTAGAATGTGCATACTTTGGAGATTCGATTTATCAAATAAAACACATTTTCTAAAACTCGTGTTTTTTACGAAATCATGTAAACCTTCTAGAAGCTGTGATTTTAAAAAACGGTGGAAGTAAGCTTTTCTTATTTCTGGACGCATGCGCAAACTATAGAAAGTCGTTATGACGTAGAATGTGCATACCTTGTTGATTCCATTTATGAAATAAAACACATTTTCTAAAAACTTGTGTTTTTTAAGAAATCATGTAAACCTTCTAGAAGCTGTGATTTAAAAAAACGGCAGAAGTAAGCTTTTCTTATTTGCGGACGCATGTGCAAACTATAGAAAGTCGTTATGACGTAGAATGTGCATACTTTGTAGATTCCATTTATGAAATAAAACACAATTTCTAAAAACTCGTGTTTTTTACGATATCATGTAAACCTTCAAGAAGCTATGATTTTAAAAAACGGTGGAAGTAAGCTTTTCTTATTTCCGGACGCATGCGCCAACTATAGAAAGTCAAATGACGTAGAATGTGCATACTTTGTAGATTCCATTTATGAAATAAAAAACATTTTCTAAAAACACGTGTTTTTTACGAAATCGTGTAAACCTTCTAGAAGCTGTGATTTTAAAAAACGGTGGAAGTAAGCTTTTCTTATTTCTGGACGCATGCGCAAACTATAGAAAGTCGTTATGACGTAGAATGTGCATACTTTGTAGATTCCATTTATGAAATAAAACACATTTTCTAAAAACTCATGTTTTTTACGAAATCATGTAAACCTTCAAGAAGCTGTGATTTTAAAAAACGGTGGAAGTAAACTTTTCTTATTTCCGGATGAATGCGCAAACTATAGAAAGTCGTTTTGATGTAGAATGTGCATACTTTGTTGATTCCATTTATGAAATAAAACACATTTTCTAAAAACACGTGTTTTTTACGAAATCATGTACACCTTCTAGAAGCTGTGATTTTAAAAAACGGTGGAAGTAACCTTTTCTTATTTCCGGACGAATGCGCAAACTATAGAAAGTCATTTTGACGTAGAATGTGCATACTTTGTTGATTCCATTTATGAAATAAAACACATTTTCTAAAAACTCGTGTTTTTTAAGAAATCATGTAAACCTTCTAGAAGCTGTGATTTTAAAAAACGGTGGAAGTAAGCTTTTCTTATTTCCGGACGCATTCGCAAACTATAGAAAGTCGTTATGATCTAGAATGTGCATACTTTGTTGATTCCATTTATGAAATAAAACACATTTTCTAAAAACTCGTGTTTTTTAAGAAATCATGTAAACCTTCTAGAAGTTGTGATTTTAAAAAATGGGGGAAGTAAGCTTTTCTTATTTCCAAACGCATGCGCAAACTATAGAAAGTCGTTATGACATAGAATGTGCATACTTTGTTGATTCCATTTATGAAATAAAACACATTTTCTAAAAACTCGTGTTTTTTAAGAAGTCATGTAAACCTTCTAGAAGCTGTGATTTTAAAAAATGGTGGAAGTAAGCTTTTCTTATTTCCAGACGCATGTGCAAACTATAGAAAGTCGTTATGACGTAGAATGTGCACACTTTGTTGATTGCATTTATGAAATAAAACACATTTTCTAAAAACTCGTGATTTTTAAGAAATCATGTAAACCTTCTAGAAGCTGTGATTTTAAAAAACGGGGGATGTAAGCTTTTCTTATTTCCGAACGCATGCGCAAACTATAGAAAGTCGTTATGACGTAGAATGTGCATACTTTGTAGATTCCATTTATGAAATAAAACACATTTTCTAAAAACTCGTGTTTTTTACGAAATCATGTAAACCTTCTAGAAGCTGTGATTTTGAAAAACGGTGGAAGTAAGCTTTTCTTATTTCCGGACGCATGCGCAAACTATAGAAAGTCGTTATGATGTATAATTTGCATAGTTTGTTGATTCCATATATGAAATAAAACACATTTTAAAAAAACTCGTGTTTTTTAAGAAATCATGTAAACCTTCTAGAAGCTGTGATTATAAAAAATGGTGGAAGTAAGCTTTTCTTATTTCCGGACGCATGCGCAAACTATAGAAAGTCGTTATGATGTATAATTTGCATACTTTGTTGATTCCATATATGAAATAAAACACATTTTAAAAAAACTCGTGTTTTTTAAGAAATCATGTAAACCTTCAAGAAGCTGTGATTTTAAAAAACGGGGGAAGTAAGCTTTTCTTATTTCCGGACGCATGCGCAAACTATAGAAAGTCGTTATGACGTAGAATGTGCATACTTTGTAGATTCCATTTATGAAATAAAACACATTTTCTAAAAACTTGTGTTTTTTACGAAATCATGTAAACCTTCTAAAAGCTGTGATTTTAAAAAAGGGGGGAAGTAAGCTTTTCTTATTTCCGGACGCATGCGCAAACTATAGAAAGTCGTTATGACGTAGAATGTGCATACTTTTTAGATTCCATTTATGAAATAAAACACATTTTCTAAAAACTCGTGTTTTTTACGAAATCATGTAAACCTTCTAGAAGCTGTGATTTTAAAAAACGGTGGAAGTAAGCTTTTCTTATTTCCGGACGCATGCACAAACTATAGAAAATCGTTATGACGTAGAATGTGCATACTTTGTTGATTCCATTTATGAAATAAAACACATTTTCTAAAAATTCATGTTTTTTAAGAAATCATGTAAACCTTCTAGAAGCTGTGATTTTAAAAAACGGGGGAAGTAAGCTTTTCTTATTTCCAGACGCATGCACAAACTATAGAAAGTCGTTATGACGTAGAATGTGCATACTTTGTAGATAAAATTTATGAAATAAAACACATTTTCTAAAAACACGTGTTTTTTACGAAATCGTGTAAAACTTCTAAAAGCTGTGATTTTAAAAAACGGTGGAAGTAAGATTTTCTTATTTCCGGACGCATGCGCAAACTATAGAAAGTCGTTATGACGTAGAATGTGCATACTTTGTAGATTCCATTTATGAAATAAAACACATTTTCTAAAAACTCGTGTTTTTTACGAAATCATGTAAACCTTCTAGAAGCTGTGATTTTAAAAAACGGTGGAAGTAAGCTTTTCATATTTCCGGACGCATGCGCAAACTATAGAAATTCGTTATGACATAGAATGTGCATACTTTGTTGATTCCATTTATGAAATAAAACACATTTTCTAAAAACTCGTGTTTTTTAAGAAATCATGTAAACCTTCTAGAAGCTGTGATTTAAAAAAACGGGGGAAGTAAGCTTTTCTTAATTCCGAACGCATGCGCAAACTATAGAAAGTCGTTATGACGTAGAATGTGCATACTTTGTACATTCCATTTATGAAATAAAACACATTTTCTAAAAACTCCTGTTATTTACGAAATCATGTAAACCTTTAAGAAGCTGTGATTTTAAAAAACGGTGGAAGTAAGCTTTTCTTATTTCCGGTCGAATGCACAAACTATAGAAAGTCGTTATGACATAGAATGTGCATACTTTGTTGATTCCATTTATGAAATAACACACATTTTCTAAAAACTCGTGTTTTTTAAGAAATCATGTAAACCTTCAAGAAGCTGTGATTTTAAAAAATGGTGGAAGTAAGCTTTTCTTATTTCTGGACGCATGCGCAAACTATAGAAAGTCGTTATGACGTAGAATGTGCATGCTTTGTTTATTCCATTTATGAAATAAATCACATTTTCTAAAAACTCGTGTTTTTTAAGAAATCATGTAAACCTTCTAGAAGCTCTGATTTTAAAAAAAGGGGGATGTAAGCTTTTCTTATTTCCAAACGCATGCGCAAACTATAGAAAGACGTTATGACATAGAATTTGCATACTTTGTAGATTCCATTTATGAAATAAAACACATTTTCTAAAAACTCGTCTTTTTTAAGAAATCATGTAAACCTTCTAGAAGGTGTGATTTAGAAAAACGGGGGAAGTAAGCTTTTCTCATTTCCGGACGCATGCGCAAACTATAGAAAGTCGTTATGACGTAGAATGTGCATAGTTTTTTGATTCCATTTATGAAATAAAACACATTTTCTAAAAACTCGTGTTTTTTAAGAAATCATGTAAACCTTCTAGAAGCCGTGATTTAAAAAAACGGGGGAAGTAAGCTTTTCTTATTTCCGGACGCATGCGCAAACTATAGAAAGTCGTTATGACGTAGAATGTGCATACTTTGTAGATTCCATTTATGAAATAAAACACATTTTCTAAAAACTTGTGTTTTTTACGAAATCATGTAAACCTTCTAAAAGCTGTGATTTTAAAAAAGGGGGGAAGTAAGCTTTTCTTATTTCCGGACGCATGCGCAAACTATAGAAAGTCGTTATGACGTAGAATGTGCATACTTTTTAGATTCCATTTATGAAATAAAACACATTTTCTAAAAACTCGTGTTTTTTACGAAATCATGTAAACCTTCAAGAAGCTGTGATTTTAAAAAACGGTGTAAGTAAGCTTTTCTTATTTCCGGACGCATGCGCAAACTATAGAAAGTCGTTATGACGTAGAATGTGCATACTTTGTAGATTCCATTTATGAAATAAAACACATTTTATAAAAACTCGTGTTTTTTACGAAATCATGTAAAGCTTCTAGAAGCTGTGATTTTAAAAAACGGTGGAAGTAAGGTTTTCTTATATCCGAACGCATGCGCAAACTATAGAAAGTCGTTATGATGTAGAATGTGCATACTTTGTTGATTCCATTTATGAAATAAAACACATTTTCTAAGAACTCATGTTTTTTAAGAAATCATGTAAACCTTCTAGAAGCTGTGATTTAAAAAAACGGGGGAAGTAAGCTTTTCTTATTTCCGGACGCATGCGCAAACTATAGAAAGTTGTTATGACGTAGAATGTGCATACTTTGTAGATTCCATTTATGAAATAAAACACATTTTCTGAAAACTCGTGTTTTTTACGAAATCATGTAAACTTTCTAGAAGCTGTGATTTTAAAAAACGGGGGAAGTAAGCTTTTCTTATTTCCGGACGCATGCGCAAACTATAGAAAGTGGTTATGACGTAGAATGTGCATACTTTGTAGATTCCATTTATGAAATAAAACACATTTTCTAAAAACTCGTGTTTTTTATGAAATCATGTAAACCTTCTAGAAGCTGTGATTTTAAAAAACGGGGGATGTAAGCTTTTCTTATTTCCCAAAGCATGCGCAAACTATAGAAAGTTTTTATGACGTAGAATGTGCATACTTTGTTGATTCCACTTATGAAATAAGACACATTTTCTAAAAACTCGTGTTTTTTAAGAAATCATGTAAACCTTCTAGAAGCTGTGATTTTAAAAAACAGGGGAAGTAAGCTTTT
Organism: Larix kaempferi; assembly: GCA_027924585.1. Taxonomy (NCBI): domain Eukaryota; kingdom Viridiplantae; phylum Streptophyta; class Pinopsida; order Pinales; family Pinaceae; genus Larix; species Larix kaempferi. Next base: position 8,435,620 of record BSBM01000226.1, on the reverse strand, counting down.
CTTATTTCCGGACGCATGCGCAAACTATAGAAAGTTGTTATGACGTAGAATGTGAATACTTTATAGATTCCATTTATGAAATAAAACACATTTTCTAAAAACACGTGTTTTTTAAGAAATCGTGTAAACCTTCTAGAAGCTGTGATTTTAAAAAACGGTGGAAGTAAGCTTTTCTTATTTCCGGACGCATGCGTAAAACTATAGAAAGTCGTTGTGACGTAGAATGTGCATACTTTGTTGATTCCATTTATGAAATAAAACACATTTTCTAAAAACTCGTGTTTTTTAAGAAATCATGTAAACCTTCTAGAAGCTGTGATTTTAAAAAACTGGGGAAGTAAGCTTTTCTTATTTCCGGACACATGCGCAAACTATAGAAAGTCGTTGTGACGTAGAATGTGCATACCTTGTTGATTCCATTTATGAAATAAAACACATTTTCTAAAAACTCGTGTTTTTTAAGAAATCATGTAAACCTTCTAGAAGCTGTGATTTTAAAAAACGGGGAAGTAAGATTTTCTTATTTCCGGACACATGCGCAAACTATAGAAAGTCGTTCTGACGTAGAATGTGCATACTTTGTAGATTCCATTTATGAAATAAAACACATTTTCTAAAAACTCGTGTTTTTTACGAAATCATGTAAACCTTCTAGAAGCTATGATTTTAACAAACAGGGGAAGTAAGCTTTTCTTATTTCCGGACGCATGCGCAAACTATAGAAATTCGTTATGACGTAGAATGTGCATACTTTGTAGATTCCATTTATGAAATAAAACACATTTTTAAAAAACACGTGTTTTTTACGAAATCGTCTAAACCTTCTAAAAGCTGTGATTTTAAAAAACGGTGGAAGTAAGCTTTTCTAATTTCCGGACGAATACGCAAACTATAGAAAGTCGTTATGACATAGAATGTGCATACTTTGTTGATTCCATTTATGAAATAAAGCACATTTTCTAAAAACTCGTGTTTGTTAAGAAATCATGTAAACCTTCTAGAAGCTGTGATTTTAAAAAATGGTGGAAGTAAGCTTTTCTTATTTCCAGACGCATGCGCAAACTATCGAAAGTCGTCATCACGTAGAATGTGCATACTTCGTAGATTCCATTTATGAAATAAAACACATTTTCTAAAAAATCGTGTTTTTTACGAAATCATGTAAACCTTCTAGAAGCTGTGATTTTAAAAAATAGTGGAACTAAGCTTTTCTTATTTCCGGACGCATGCGCAAACTATAGAAATTCGTTATGACATAGAATGTGCATACTTTGTAGATTCCATTTATGAAATAAAACACATTTTCTAAAAAAACGTGTTTTTTACGAAATCATGTAAACCTTCTAGAAGCTGTGATTTTAAAAAACGGTGGAAGTAAGCTTTTCTTATTTCCGGACGCATGGGCAAACTATAGAAAATTGTTATGACGTAGAATGTGCATACTTTGTTGATTCCATTTATGAAATAAAACACATTTTCTAAAAACTCGTGTTTTTTAGAAAAATCATGTAAACATTCTAGAAGCTGTGATTTTAAAAAACGGGGGAAGTAAGCTTTTCTTATTTCCAAACGCATGCGCAAACTATAGAAAGTCGTTATGACGTAGAATGTGCATACTTTGTTGATTCCATTTATGAAATAAAACACATTTTCTAAAAACTTATGTTTTTTACGAAATCATGTAAACCTTCTAGAAGCTGTGATTTTAAAAAATGGTGGAAGTAAGCTTTTCTTATTTCCGGACGCGTGCGCAAACTATAGAAAGTCGTTATGACATAGAATGTGCATACTTTGTTGATTCCATTTATGAAATAAAACACATTTTCTAAAAACTCTTGTTTTTTAAGAAATCATGTAAACCTTCTAGTATCTGTGATTTTAAAAAACGGGGGAAGTAAGCTTTTCTTATTTCTAAACGTGTGCGCAAACTATTGAAAGTCGTTATGACGTAGAATCTGCATACTTTGCTGATTCCATTTATGAAATAAAACACATTTTCTAAAAACTCATGTTTTTTAAAAAATCATGTAAACCTTCTAGAAGCTGTGATTTTAAAAAACGGGGGAAGTAAGCTTTTCTTATTTCCGGACGCATGCGCAAACTATAGAAATTCGTTATGATGTAGAATGTGCATACTTTGTAGAGTCCATTTATCAAATAAAACACATTTTCTAAAAACTCGTGTTTTTTAAGAAATCATGTAAACCTTCTAGAAGTTGTGATTTTAACAAACGGTGGAAGTAAGCTTTTCTTATTTCCAAGCGCATGCGCAAAGTATAGAAATTCGTTATGACGTAGAATGTGCATACTTTGTTGATTACATTTATGAAATAAAACACATTTTCTAAAAACTCTTGTTTTTTAAGAAATCATGTAAACCTTCTAGAAGCTGTGATTTTAAAAATCGGTGGAAGTAAGCTTTTCTTATTTCCAAACGCATGCGCAAACTATAGAAAGTCGTTATGACGTAGAATGTGCATACTTTTTAGATACCATTTATGAAATGAAACACATTTTCTAAAAACTCGTGTTTTTTACGAAATCATGTAAACCTTCTAGAAGCTGTGATTTTAAAAAACGGTGGAAGTAAGGTTTTCTTATTTCCGGACGCATGTGCAAACTATAGAAAGTCGTTATGACATAGAATGTACATACTTTGTTGATTCCATTTATGAAATAAAACACATTTTCTAAAAACTCGTGTTTTTTAAGAAATCATGTAAACCTTCTAGAAGCTGTGATCTTAAAAAACGGGGGAAGTAAGCTTTTCTTATTTCCAAACGCGTCCGCAAACTATTGAAAGTCGTTATGACGTAGAATCTGCATACTTTGTTGATTCCATTTATGAAATAAAACACATTTTCTAAAAACTCATGTTTTTTAAAAAATCATGTAATTCTTCTAGAAGCTGTGATTTTAAAAAACGGGGTAAGTAAGCTTTTCTTATTTCCGGACGCATGCGCAACCTATAGAAAGTCGTTATGACGTAGAATGTGCATACTTTGTAGATTACATTTATCAAATAAAACACATTTTATAAAAACTCGTGTTTTTTACGAAATCATGTAAACCTTCCAGAACCTGTGATTTTAAAAAACGGTGGAAGTAAGATTTTCTTATTTCTGGAAGAATGCGCAAACTATAGAAAGTTGTTATGACGTAGAATGTGCAGACTTTGTTGATTCCATTTATGAAATAAAACACATTTTCTAAAAACTCGTGTTTTTTAAGAAATCATGTAAACCTTGTAGAAGCTGTGATTTTAAAAAATGGTGGAAGTAAGCTTTTCTTATTTCCGGACGCATGCGCAAACTATATAAAGTCGTTATGACGTAGAATGTGCATACTTTGTTGATTCCATTTATGAAATAAAACACATTTTCTAAAAACTCGTGTTTTTTAAGAAATCATGTAAGCCTTCTAGAAGCTGTGATTTTAAAAAATGGGGGAAGTAAGCTTTTCTTATTTCCAAACGCATGCCCAAACTATAGAAATTCGTTATGACGTAGAATGTGCATACTTGTTTGATTCCATTTATGAAATAAAACACATTTTCTAAAAACTCGTGTTTTTTAAGAAATCATGTAAACCTTCTAGAAGCTGTGATTTTAAAAAACGGTGGAAGTAAGCTTTTCTTATTTCCGGACGCAAGCGCAAACTATAGAAAGTCGTTATGACGTAGAACGGGCATACTTTGTTGATTCCATTTATGAAATAAAACACATTTTCTAAAAACTCGTGTTTTTTACGATATCATGTAAACCTTCTAGAAACTGTGATTTTAAAAAATGGGGGAAGTAAGCTTTTCTTATTTCCGGACGCATGCGCAAACTATAGAAAGTCGTTATGACGTAGAATGTGCATACTTTGTTGATTCCATTTATGAAATAAAACACATTTTCTAAAAACTCGTGTTTTTTAAGAAATCATGTAAACCTTCTAGAAGCTGTGATTTTAAAAAACGGCGGAAGTAAGCTTTTCTTATTTCCAAACGCATGCGCAAACTATAGAAAGTCGTTATGACATAGAATGTGCATACTTTGTAGATTCCATTTATGAAATAAAACACATTTTCTAAAAACTCGTGTTTTTTACGAAATCATATAAACCTTCTAGAAGCTGTGATTTTAAAAAACGATGGAAGTAAGCTTTTCTTATTTCCGCACGCATGCGCAAACTATAGAAAGTCGTTATGATGTAGAATGTGCATACTTTGTAGATTCCATTTATGAAATAAAACACATTTTCTAAAAACTTATGTTTTTTACGAAATCATGTAAACATTCTAGAAGCTGTGATTTTAAAAAATGGTGGAAGTAAGCTTTTCTTATTTCCGGACGCGTGCGCAAACTATAGAAAGTCGTTATGACATAGAATGTGCATACTTTGTTGATTCCATTTATGAAATAAAACACATTTTCTAAAAACTCGTGTTTTTTAAGAAATCATGTAAACCTTCTAGAACCTGTGATTTTAAAAAACAGGGGAAGTAAGCTTCTCTTATTTCCAAACGCGTGCGCAAACTATTGAAAGTCGTTATGACGTAGAATATGCATACTTTGTTGATTCCATTTATGAAATAAAACACATTTTCTAAAAACTCATGTTTTTTAAAAAATCATGTAAACCTTCTAGAAGCTGTGATTTTAAAAAACGGGCGAAGTAAGCTTTTCTTATTTCCGGACGCATGCGCAAACTATAGAAAGTCGTTATGACGTAGAATGTGCATACTTTGTAGAGTCCATTTATAAAATAAAACACATTTTCTAAAACCTCGTGTTTTTTAAGAAATCATGTAAACCTTCTAGAAGCTGTGATTTTAAAAAACGGTGGAAGTAAGCTTTTCTTATTTCCAAACGTATGCGCAAAGTATAGAAAGTCGTTATGACCTAGAATGTGCATACTTTGTTGATTCCATTTATGAAATAAAACACATTTTCTAAAAACTCGTGTTTTTTAAGAAATCATGTAAACCTTCTAGAAGCTGTGATTTTAAAAAACGGTGGAAGTAGGCTTTTCTTATTTCCAGACGAATGCGCAAACTACAGAAAGTCGTGATGATGTAGAATGTGCATACTTTGTTGATTCCATTTATTAAATAAAGCACATTTTCTAAAAACTCGTGTTTTTTACGAAATCATGTAAACCTTCTAGAAGCTGTGATTTTAAAAAAAGGTGGAAGTAATCTTTTCTTATTTCCGCACGCGTGCGCAAACTATAGAAAGTCGTTATGACATAGAATGTGCATACTTTTTTGATTCCATTTATGAAATAAAACACATTTTCTAAAAACTCATGTTTTTTAAGAAATCATGTAAACCTTCTAGAAGCTGTGATTTTAAAAAACGGTGGAAGTAAGCCTTTTTTATTTCCAGACGCAAGCGCAAACTATAGAAAGTGGTTATGACGTAGAACGGGCATACTTTGTGGATTCCATTTATAAAATAAAACACATTTTCTAAAAATCGTGTTTTTCACGAAATCATATAAACATTCCAGAAGCTGTGATTTTAAAATACGGTGGAAGTAAGCTTTTCTTATTTCCGGACGCATCAGCAAACTATAGAAAGTCGTTATGACGTAGAACGAGCATACTTCGTTAATTCCATTTATGAAATAAAACACATTTTCTAAAAACTCGTGTTTTTTAAGAAATCATGTAAACCTTCTAGACGCTGTAATTTTAAAAAACGGTGGAAGTAAGCTTTTCTTATTTCCGGACGCATGCACAAACTATAGAAAGTTCTTATGACGTAGAATGTGCATACTTTGTTGATTCCATTTATGAAATAAAACACATTTTCTAAAAACTCGTGTTTTTTAAGAAATCATGTAAACCTTCTAGAAGCTGTGATTTTAAAAAACGGGGGAAGTAAGCTTTTCTTTTATCCAAACGCATGCGCAAACTATAGAAAGACGTTATGATGTAGAATGTGCATACTTTGTAGATTCCATTTATGGAATAAAACACATTTTCTAAAAACTCGTGTTTTTTAAGAGATCATGTAAACCTTCTAGAAGCTGTGATTTTAAAAAACGGTGGAAGTAAGCTTTTCGTATTTCCAGACGCATGCGCAAACTATAGAAAGTCGTTATGATGTAGAATGTGCATACTTTGTAGATTCCATTTATGAAATAAGACACATTTTCTAAAAACTCGTGTTTTTTAAGAAATCATGTAAACCTTCTACAAGCTGTGATTTTAAAAAACGGTGGAAGTAAGCTTTTCTTATTTCCGGATGAATGCGCAAACTATAGAAAGTCGTTATGACGTAGAATGTGCATACTTTGTTGATTGCATTTATGAAATAAAACACATTTTCTAAAAACTCGTTTTTTTTTAGAAATCATGTAAACCTTCTAGAAGCTGTGATTTTAAAAAACGGTGGAAGTAAGCTTTTCTTATTTCCGGACGCATGCGCAAACTATAGAAAGTTCTTATGACGTAGAATGTGCATACTTTGTTGATTGCATTTATGAAATAAAACACATTTTCTAAAAACTCGTGTTTTTTAAGAAATCATGTAAACCTTCTAGAAGCTGAGATTTTAAAAAATGGTGGAAGTAAGCTTTTCTTATTTCCGGACGCATGTGCGAACTATAGAAAGTTCTTATGACATAGAATGTGCATACCTTGTTGATTCCATTTATGAAATAAAACACATTTTCTAAAAACTCGTGTTTTTTAAGAAATCATGTAAACCTTCAGAAGTTGTGATTTTAAAAAACGGGGGAAGTAAGCTTTTCTTTTATCCAAATGCATGCGCAAACTATAGAAAGTCGTTATGATGTAGAATGTGCATACTTTGTAGATTCCATTTATGAAATAAAACACATTTTCCAAAAACTCGTGCTTTTTAAGAAATCATGTAAACCTTCTAGAAGGTGTGATTTTAAAAAACGGTGGAAGTAAGCTTTTCTTATTTCTGGACGCATGCGCAAACTATAGAAAGTTCTTATGACGTAGAATGTGCATGCTTTGTTGATTCCATTTATGAAATAAACCACATTTTCTAAAAACTCGTGTTTTTTAAGAAATCATGTAAACCTTCTAGAAGCTGTGATTTTAAAAAACGGTGGAAGTAGGCTTTTCTTATTTCCAGACGAATGCGCAAACTACAGAAAGTCGTGATGATGTAGAATGTGCATACTTTGTTGATTCCATTTATTAAATAAAGCACATTTTCTAAAAACTCGTGTTTTTTACGAAATCATGTAAACCTTCTAGAAGCTGTGATTTTAAAAAACGGTGGAAGTAATCTTTTCTTATTTCCGGACGCGTGCGCAAACTATAGAAAGTCGTTATGACATAGAATGTGCATACTTTGTTGATTCCATTTATGAAATAAAACACATTTTCTAAAAACTCATGTTTTTTAAGAAATCATGTAAACCTTCTAGAAGCTGTGATTTTAAAAAACGGGGGAAGTATGCTTTTCTTATTTCCAAACGCGTGCGCAAACTATAGAAAGTCGTTATGACGTAGAATGTGCATACCTTGTTGATTCCATTTATGAAATAAAACACATTTTCTAAAAACTCGTGTTTTTTAAAAAATCATGTAAACCTTCTAGAAGCCGTGATTTTAAAAAATGGGGGAAGTAAGCTTTTCTTATTTCCGGACGCATGCGCAAATTATAGAAATTCGTTATGACGTAGAATGTGCATACTTTGTAGAGTCCATTTATCAAATAAAACACATTTTCTAAAAACTCGTGTTTTTTAAGAAATCATGTAAACCTTCTAGAAGCTGTGATTTTAAAAAACGGTGGAAGTAAGCTTTTCTTATTTCCAGACGCATGCGCAAACTATAGAAAGTTCTTATGACATAGAATGTGCATACTTTGATGATTCCGTTTATGAAATAAAACACATTTTCTAAAAACTCGTGTTTTTTAAGAAATCATGTAAACCTTCTAGAAGTTGTGATTTTAAAAAACGGTGGAAGTAAGCTTTTCTTATTTCCGGACGCATGCGCAAACTATAGAAAGTTCTTATGACGTAGAATGTGCATACTTTGTTGATTCCATTTATGAAATAAAACACATTTTCTAAAAACTCGTGTTTTTTAAAAAATCATTTAAACCTTCTAGAAGCTGTGATTTTAAAAAACGGGGGAAGTAAGCTGTTCTTTTATCCAAACGCATGCGCAAACTATAGAAAGTCGTTATGATGTAGAATGTGCATACTTGTTTGATACCATTTATGAAATAAAACACATTTTCTAAAAGCTCATGTTTTTTAAGAAATCATGTAAACCTTCTAGAAGCTGTGATTTTAAAAAACGGTGGAAGTAAGCCTTTCTTATTTCCAGACGCAAGCGCAAACTATAGAAAGTGGTTATGACGTAGAACGGGCATACTTTGTGGATTCCATTTATGAAATAAAACACATTTTCTAAAAATCGTGTTTTTCACGAAATCATATAAACATTCCAGAAGCTGTGATTTTAAAATACGGTGGAAGTAAGCTTTTCTTATTTCCGGACACATCAGCAAACTATAGAAAGTCGTTATGACGTAGAACGAGCATACTTCGTTGATTCCATTTATGAAATAAAACACATTTTCTAAAAACTCGTGTTTTTTAAGAAATCATGTAAACCTTCTAGACGCTGTGATTTTAAAAAACGGTGGAAGTAAGATTTTCTTATTTCCGGACGCATGCACAAACTATAGAAAGTTCTTATGACGTAGAATCTGCATACTTTGTTGATTCCATTTATGAAATAAAACACATTTTCTAAAAACTCGTGTTTTTTAAGAAATCATGTAAACCTTCTAGAAGATGTGATTTTAAAAAACGGGGGAAGTAAGCTTTTATTTTATCCAAACACATGCGCAAACTATAGAAATTCGTTATGATGTAGAATGTGCATACTTTGTAGATTCCATTTATGAAATAAAACACATTTTCTAAAAACTCGTGTTTTTTAAGAGATCATGTAAACCTTCTAGAAGCTGTGATTTTAAAAAACGGTCGAAGTAAGCTTTTCGTATTTCCAGACGCATGCGCAAACTATAGAAAGTTGTTATGATGTAGAATGTGCATACTTTGTAGATTCCATTTATGAAATAAGACACATTTTCTAAAAACTCGTGTTTTTTAAGAAATCATGTAAACCTTCTAGAAGCTGTGATTTTAAAAAACGGTGGAAGTAAGCTTTTCTTATTTCCGGATGAATGCGCAAACTATAGAAAGTCGTTATGACGTAGAATGTGCATACTTTGTTGATTGCATTTATGAAATAAAACACATTTTCTAAAAACTCTTTTTTTTTTAGAAATCATGTAAACCTTCTAGAAGCTGTGATTTTAAAAAACGGTGGAAGTAAGCTTTTCTTATTTCCGGACGCATGCGCAAACTATAGAAAGTTCTTATGACGTAGAATGTGCATACTTTGTTGATTGCATTTATGAAATAAAACACATTTTCTAAAAACTCGTGTTTTTAAAGAAATCATGTAAACCTTCTAGAAGCTGAGATTTTAAAAAATGGTGGAAGTAAGCTTTTCTTATTTCCGGACGCATGCGCAAACTATAGAAAGTTCTTATGACGTAGAATGTGCATACCTTGTTGATTCCATTTATGAAATAAAACACATTTTCTAAAAACTCGTGTTTTTTAAGAAATCATGTAAACCTTCAGAAGTTGTGATTTTAAAAAACGGGGGAAGTAAGCTTTTCTTTTATCCAAATGCATGCGCAAACTATAGAAATTCGTTATGATGTAGAATGTGCATACTTTGTAGATTCTATTTATGAAATAAAACACATTTTCTAAAAAATCGTGTTTTTTAAGAAATCATGCAAACTTTCTCGAAGCTATGATTTTAAAAAACGGTGGAAGTAAGCCTTTCTTATTTCCAGACGCATGCGCAACTATAGAAATTCGTTATGATGTAGAATCTGCATAATTTGTAGATTCCATTTATGAAATAAAACACATTTTCTAAAAACTCGTGTTTTTTAGGAAATGATGTAAACCTTCTAGAAGCTGTGATTTTAAAAAACGGTGGAAGTAGGCTTTTCTTATTTCCGGACGAATGCGCAAACTATAGAAAGTCGTTATGACGTAGAATGTGCATACTTTGTTGATTCCATTTATGAAATAAAACACATTTTCTAAAAACTCGTGTTTTTTAAGAAATCATGTAAACCTTCTAGAAGCTGTGATTTTAAAAAATGGGGGAAGTAAGCTTTTCTTTTATCCAAACACATGGCCAAACTATAGAACGTCATTATGATGTAGAATGTGCATACTTTGTTGATTACATTTATGAAATAAAACACATTTTCTAAAAACTCGTGTTTTTTAAGAAATCATGTAAACCTTCTAGAAGCTATGATTTTAAAAAACGGGGGAGGTAAGCTTTTCTTATTTCCGGACGCATGCGCAAACTATAGAAAGTCGTTATGACGTAGAATGTGCATACTTTGTAGATTCCATTTATGAAATAAAACATATTTTCTAAAAACTCGTGTTTTTTAAGAAATCATGTAAACCTTCTAGAAGCTGTGATTTTAAAAAACGGGGGAAGTAAGCTTTTCTTATTTCCGAACGAATGCGCAAACTATAGAAAGTCGTTATGATGTAGAATGTGTAGACTTTGTTGATTCCATTTATGAAATAAAACACATTTTCTAAAAACTTGTGTTTTTTAAGAAATCATGTAAACCTTCTAGAAGCTGTGATTTAAAAAAACGGTGGAAGTTAGCTTTTCTTATTTCCGGACGCATGCGCAAACTATAGAAAGTCGTTATGACGTAGAATGTGCATACTTTGTTGATTCCATTTATGAAATAAAACACATTTTCTAAAAACTCGTGTTTTTTACGAAATCATGTAAACCTTCTAGAAGCTGTGATTTTAAAAAATTGTGGAAGTAAGCTTTTCTTATTTCCGGACGAATGTGCAAACTATAGAAAGTCATTATAACGTAGAATATGCATACCTTGTTGATTCCATTTAGGAAATAAAACACATTTTCTAAAAACTCGTGTTTTTTAAGAAATCATGTAAACCTTCTAGAAGCTGTGATTTTGAAAAACGGTGGAAGTAAGCTTTTCTTATATCCGGACGAATGCGCAAACTATAGAAAGTCGTTATGACGTAGAATGTGCATACTTTGTAGATTCCAATTATGAAATAAAACACATTTTCTAAAAACTTGTGTTTTTTACGAAATCATGTAAACCTTCTAAAAGCTGTGATTTTAAAAAAGGGGGGAAGTAAGCTTTTCTTATTTCCGGACGCATGCGCAAACTATAGAAAGTCGTTATGACGTAGAATGTGCATACTTTTTAGATTCCATTTATGAAATAAAACACATTTTCTAAAAACTCGTGTTTTTTACGAAATCATGTAAACCTTCAAGAAGCTGTGATTTTAAAAAACGGTGTAAGTAAGCTTTTCTTATTTCCGGACGCATGCGCAAACTATAGAAAGTCGTTATGACGTAGAATGTGCATACTTTGTAGATTCCATTTATGAAATAAAACACATTTTATAAAAACTCGTGTTTTTTACGAAATCATGTAAAGCTTCTAGAAGCTGTGATTTTAAAAAACGGTGGAAGTAAGGTTTTCTTATATCCGAACGCATGCGCAAACTATAGAAAGTCGTTATGATGTAGAATGTGCATACTTTGTTGATTCCATTTATGAAATAAAACACATTTTCTAAGAACTCATGTTTTTTAAGAAATCATGTAAACCTTCTAGAAGCTGTGATTTAAAAAAACGGGGGAAGTAAGCTTTTCTTATTTCCGGACGCATGCGCAAACTATAGAAAGTTGTTATGACGTAGAATGTGCATACTTTGTAGATTCCATTTATGAAATAAAACACATTTTCTGAAAACTCATTTTTTTTACGAAATCATGTAAACTTTCTAGAAGCTGTGATTTTAAAAAACGGGGGAAGTAAGCTTTTCTTATTTCCGGACGCATGCGCAAACTATAGAAAGTGGTTATGACGTAGAATGTGCATACTTTGTAGATTCCATTTATGAAATAAAACACATTTTCTAAAAACTCGTGTTTTTTATGAAATCATGTAAACCTTCTAGAAGCTGTGATTTTAAAAAACGGGGGATGTAAGCTTTTCTTATTTCCCAAAGCATGCGCAAACTATAGAAAGTCTTTATGACGTAGAATGTGCATACTTTGTTGATTCCACTTATGAAATAAGACACATTTTCTAAAAACTCGTGTTTTTTAAGAAATCATGTAAACCTTCTAGAAGCTGTGATTTTAAAAAACAGGGGAAGTAAGCTTTTCTTATTTCCGGACGCATGCGCAAACTATAGAAAGTTGTTATGACGTAGAATGTGCATACTTTATAGATTCCATTTATGAAATAAAACACATTTTCTAAAAACACGTGTTTTTTAAGAAATCGTGTAAACCTTCTAGAAGCTGTGATTTTAAAAAACGGAGGAAGTAAGCTTTTCTTATTTCCGGACGCATGCGTAAAACTATAGAAAGTCGTTGTGACGTAGAATGTGCATACTTTGTTGATTCCATTTATGAAATAAAACACATTTTCTAAAAACTCGTGTTTTTTAAGAAATCATGTAAACCTTCTAGAAGCTGTGATTTTAAAAAACTGGGGAAGTAAGATTTTCTTATTTCCGGACACATGCGCAAACTATAGAAAGTCGTTGTGACGTAGAATGTGCATACCTTGTTGATTCCATTTATGAAATAAAACACATTTTCTAAAAACTCGTGTTTTTTAAGAAATCATGTAAACCTTCTAGAAGCTGTGATTTTAAAAAACGGGGAAGTAAGATTTTCTTATTTCCGGACACATGCGCAAACTATAGAAAGTCGTTATGACGTAGAATGTGCATACTTTGTAGATTCCATTTATGAAATAAAACACATTTTCTAAAAACTCGTGTTTTTTACGAAATCATGTAAACCTTCTAGAAGCTATGATTTTAACAAACAGGGGAAGTAAGCTTTTCTTATTTCCGGACGCATGCGCAAACTATAGAAATTCGTTATGACGTAGAATGTGCATACTTTGTAGATTCCATTTATGAAATAAAACACATTTTTAAAAAACACGTGTTTTTTACGAAATCGTCTAAACCTTCTAAAAGCTGTGATTTTAAAAAACGGTGGAAGTAAGCTTTTCTAATTTCCGGACGAATACGCAAACTATAGAAAGTCGTTATGACATAGAATGTGCATACTTTGTTGATTCCATTTATGAAATAAAGCACATTTTCTAAAAACTCGTGTTTTTTAAGAAATCATGTAAACCTTCTAGAAGCTGTGATTTTAAAAAATGGTGGAAGTAAGCTTTTCTTATTTCCAGACGCATGCGCAAACTATCGAAAGTCGTCATCACGTAGAATGTGCATACTTCGTAGATTCCATTTATGAAATAAAACACATTTTCTAAAAAATCGTGTTTTTTACGAAATCATGTAAACCTTCTAGAAGCTGTGATTTTAAAAAACAGTGGAACTAAGCTTTTCTTATTTCCGGACGCATGCGCAAACTATAGAAATTCGTTATGACATAGAATGTGCATACTTTGTAGATTCCATTTATGAAATAAAACACATTTTCTAAAAAAACGTGTTTTTTACGAAATCATGTAAACCTTCTAGAAGCTGTGATTTTAAAAAACGGTGGAAGTAAGCTTTTCTTATTTCCGGACGCATGGGCAAACTATAGAAAATTGTTATGACGTAGAATGTGCATACTTTGTTGATTCCATTTATGAAATAAAACACATTTTCTAAAAACTCGTGTTTTTTAGAAAAATCATGTAAACATTCTAGAAGCTGTGATTTTAAAAAACGGGGGAAGTAAGCTTTTCTTATTTCCAAACGCATGCGCAAACTATAGAAAGTCGTTATGACGTAGAATGTGCATACTTTGTTGATTCCATTTATGAAATAAAACACATTTTCTAAAAACTTATGTTTTTTACGAAATCATGTAAACCTTCTAGAAGCTGTGATTTTAAAAAATGGTGGAAGTAAGCTTTTCTTATTTCCGGACGCGTGCGCAAACTATAGAAAGTCGTTATGACATAGAATGTGCATACTTTGTTGATTCCATTTATGAAATAAAACACATTTTCTAAAAACTCTTGTTTTTTAAGAAATCATGTAAACCTTCTAGTATCTGTGATTTTAAAAAACGGGGGAAGTAAGCTTTTCTTATTTCTAAACGTGTGCGCAAACTATTGAAAGTCGTTATGACGTAGAATCTGCATACTTTGCTGATTCCATTTATGAAATAAAACACATTTTCTAAAAACTCATGTTTTTTAAAAAATCATGTAAACCTTCTAGAAGCTGTGATTTTAAAAAACGGGGGAAGTAAGCTTTTCTTATTTCTGGACGCATGCGCAAACTATAGAAATTCATTATGATGCAGAATGTGCATACTTTGTAGAGTCCTATTATCAAATAAAACACATTTTCTAAAAACTCGTGTTTTTTAAGAAATCATGTAAACCTTCTAGAAGTTGTGATTTTAACAAACGGTGGAAGTAAGCTTTTCTTATTTCCAAGCGCATGCGCAAAGTATAGAAATTCGTTATGACGTAGAATGTGCATACTTTGTTGATTACATTTATGAAATAAAACACATTTTCTAAAAACTCTTGTTTTTTAAGAAATCATGTAAACCTTCTAGAAGCTGTGATTTTAAAAATCGGTGGAAGTAAGCTTTTCTTATTTCCAAACGCATGCGCAAACTATAGAAAGTCGTTATGACGTAGAATGTGCATACTTTTTAGATACCATTTATGAAATGAAACACATTTTCTAAAAACTCGTGTTTTTTACGAAATCATTTAAACCTTCTAGAAGCTGTGATTTTAAAAAACGGTGGAAGTAAGGTTTTCTTATTTCCGGACGCATGTGCAAACTATAGAAAGTCGTTATGACATAGAATGTGCATACTTTGTTGATTCCATTTATGAAATAAAACACATTTTCTAAAAACTCGTGTTTTTTAAGAAATCATGTAAACCTTCTAGAAGCTGTGATCTTAAAAAACGGGGGAAGTAAGCTTTTCTTATTTCCAAACGCGTCCGCAAACTATTGAAAGTCGTTATGACGTAGAATCTGCATACTTTGTTGATTCCATTTATGAAATAAAACACATTTTCTAAAAACTCATGTTTTTTAAAAAATCATGTAATTCTTCTAGAAGCTGTGATTTTAAAAAACGGGGGTAAGTAAGCTTTTCTTATTTCCGGACGCATGCGCAACCTATAGAAAGTCGTTATGACGTGGAATGTGCATACTTTGTAGATTACATTTATCAAATAAAACACATTTTATAAAAACTCGTGTTTTTTACGAAATCATGTAAACCTTCCAGAACCTGTGATTTTAAAAAACGGTGGAAGTAAGATTTTCTTATTTCTGGAAGAATGCGCAAACTATAGAAAGTCGTTATGACGTAGAATGTGCAGACTTTGTTGATTCCATTTATGAAATAAAACACATTTTCTAAAAACTCGTGTTTTTTAAGAAATCATGTAAACCTTGTAGAAGCTGTGATTTTAAAAAATGGTGGAAGTAAGCTTTTCTTATTTCCGGACGCATGCGCAAACTATATAAAGTCGTTATGACGTAGAATGTGCATACTTTGTTGATTCCATTTATGAAATAAAACACATTTTCTAAAAACTCGTGTTTTTTAAGAAATCATGTAAGCCTTCTAGAAGCTGTGATTTTAAAAAATGGGGGAAGTAAGCTTTTCTTATTTCCAAACGCATGCCCAAACTATAGAAATTCGTTATGACGTAGAATGTGCATACTTGTTTGATTCCATTTATGAAATAAAACACATTTTCTAAAAACTCGTGTTTTTTAAGAAATCATGTAAACCTTCTAGAAACTGTGATTTTAAAAAACGGTGGAAGTAAGCTTTTCTTATTTCCGGACGCAAGCGCAAACTATAGAAAGTCGTTATGACGTAGAACGGGCATACTTTGTTGATTCCATTTATGAAATAAAACACATTTTCTAAAAACTCGTGTTTTTTACGATATCATGTAAACCTTCTAGAAACTGTGATTTTAAAAAACGGGGGAAGTAAGCTTTTCTTATTTCCGGACGCATGCGCAAACTATAGAAAGTCGTTATGACGTAGAATGTGCATACTTTGTTGATTCCATTTATGAAATAAAACACATTTTCTAAAAACTCGTGTTTTTTAAGAAATCATGTAAACCTTCTAGAAGCTGTGATTTTAAAAAACGGCGGAAGTAAGCTTTTCTTATTTCCAAACGCATGCGCAAACTATAGAAAGTCGTTATGACATAGAATGTGCATACTTTGTAGATTCCATTTATGAAATAAAACACATTTTCTAAAAACTCGTGTTTTTTACGAAATCATATAAACCTTCTAGAAGCTGTGATTTTAAAAAACGATGGAAGTAAGCTTTTCTTATTTCCGCACGCATGCGCAAACTATAGAAAGTCGTTATGATGTAGAATGTGCATACTTTGTAGATTCCATTTATGAAATAAAACACATTTTCTAAAAACTTATGTTTTTTACGAAATCATGTAAACATTCTAGAAGCTGTGATTTTAAAAAATGGTGGAAGTAAGCTTTTCTTATTTCCGGACGCGTGCGCAAACTATAGAAAGTCGTTATGACATAGAATGTGCATACTTTGTTGATTCCATTTATGAAATAAAACACATTTTCTAAAAACTCGTGTTTTTTAAGAAATCATGTAAACCTTCTAGAACCTGTGATTTTAAAAAACAGGGGAAGTAAGCTTTTCTTATTTCCAAACGCGTGCGCAAACTATTGAAAGTCGTTATGACGTAGAATATGCATACTTTGTTGATTCCATTTATGAAATAAAACACATTTTCTAAAAACTCATGTTTTTTAAAAAATCATGTAAACCTTCTAGAAGCTGTGATTTTAAAAAACGGGCGAAGTAAGCTTTTCTTATTTCCGGACGCATGCACAAACTATAGAAAGTCGTTATGACGTAGAATGTGCATACTTTGTAGAGTCCATTTATAAAATAAAACACATTTTCTAAAACCTCGTGTTTTTTAAGAAATCATGTAAACCTTCTAGAAGCTGTGATTTTAAAAAACGGTGGAAGTAAGCTTTTCTTATTTCCAAACGTATGCGCAAAGTATAGAAAGTCATTATGACCTAGAATGTGCATACTTTGTTGATTCCATTTATGAAATAAAACACATTTTCTAAAAACTCGTGTTTTTTAAGAAATCATGTAAACCTTCTAGAAGCTGTGATTTTAAAAAACGGTGGAAGTAGGCTTTTCTTATTTCCAGACGAATGCGCAAACTACAGAAAGTCGTGATGATGTAGAATGTGCATACTTTGTTGATTCCATTTATTAAATAAAGCACATTTTCTAAAAACTCGTGTTTTTTACGAAATCATGTAAACCTTCTAGAAGCTGTGATTTTAAAAAAAGGTGGAAGTAATCTTTTCTTATTTCCGCACGCGTGCGCAAACTATAGAAAGTCGTTATGACATAGAATGTGCATACTTTTTTGATTCCATTTATGAAATAAAACACATTTTCTAAAAACTCATGTTTTTTAAGAAATCATGTAAACCTTCTAGAAGCTGTGATTTTAAAAAACGGTGGAAGTAAGCCTTTCTTATTTCCAGACGCAAGCGCAAACTATAGAAAGTGGTTATGACGTAGAACGGGCATACTTTGTGGATTCCATTTATAAAATAAAACACATTTTCTAAAAATCGTGTTTTTCACGAAATCATATAAACATTCCAGAAGCTGTGATTTTAAAATACGGTGGAAGTAAGCTTTTCTTATTTCCGGACGCATCAGCAAACTATAGAAAGTCGTTATGACGTAGAACGAGCATACTTCGTTAATTCCATTTATGAAATAAAACACATTTTCTAAAAACTCGTGTTTTTTAAGAAATCATGTAAACCTTCTAGACGCTGTAATTTTAAAAAACGGTGGAAGTAAGCTTTTCTTATTTCCGGACACATGCACAAACTATAGAAAGTTCTTATGACGTAGAATGTGCATACTTTGTTGATTCCATTTATGAAATAAAACACATTTTCTAAAAACTCGTGTTTTTTAAGAAATCATGTAAACCTTCTAGAAGCTGTGATTTTAAAAAACGGGGGAAGTAAGCTTTTCTTTTATCCAAACGCATGCGCAAACTATAGAAAGACGTTATGATGTAGAATGTGCATACTTTGTAGATTCCATTTATGGAATAAAACACATTTTCTAAAAACTCGTGTTTTTTAAGAGATCATGTAAACCTTCTAGAAGCTGTGATTTTAAAAAACGGTGGAAGTAAGCTTTTCGTATTTCCAGACGCATGCGCAAACTATAGAAAGTCGTTATGATGTAGAATGTGCATACTTTGTAGATTCCATTTATGAAATAAGACACATTTTCTAAAAACTCGTGTTTTTTAAGAAATCATGTAAACCTTCTACAAGCTGTGATTTTAAAAAACGGTGGAAGTAAGCTTTTCTTATTTCCGGATGAATGCGCAAACTATAGAAAGTCGTTATGACGTAGAATGTGCATACTTTGTTGATTGCATTTATGAAATAAAACACATTTTCTAAAAACTCGTTTTTTTTAGAAATCATGTAAACCTTCTAGAAGCTGTGATTTTAAAAAACGGTGGAAGTAAGCTTTTCTTATTTCCGGACGCATGCGCAAACTATAGAAAGTTCTTATGACGTAGAATGTGCATACTTTGTTGATTGTATTTATGAAATAAAACACATTTTCTAAAAACTCGTGTTTTTTAAGAAATCATGTAAACCTTCTAGAAGCTGAGATTTTAAAAAATGGTGGAAGTAAGCTTTTCTTATTTCCGGACGCATGTGCGAACTATAGAAAGTTCTTATGACGTAGAATGTGCATACCTTGTTGATTCCATTTATGAAATAAAACACATTTTCTAAAAACTCGTGTTTTTTAAGAAATCATGTAAACCTTCAGAAGTTGTGATTTTAAAAAACGGGGGAAGTAAGCTTTTCTTTTATCCAAATGCATGCGCAAACTATAGAAAGTCGTTATGATGTAGAATGTGCATACTTTGTAGATTCCATTTATGAAATAAAACACATTTTCCAAAAACTCGTGCTTTTTAAGAAATCATGTAAACCTTCTAGAAGGTGTGATTTTAAAAAACGGTGGAAGTAAGCTTTTCTTATTTCTGGACGCATGCGCAAACTATAGAAAGTTCTTATGACGTAGAATGTGCATGCTTTGTTGATTCCATTTATGAAATAAACCACATTTTCTAAAAACTCGTGTTTTTTAAGAAATCATGTAAACCTTCTAGAAGCTGTGATTTTAAAAAACGGTGGAAGTAGGCTTTTCTTATTTCCAGACGAATGCGCAAACTACAGAAAGTCGTGATGATGTAGAATGTGCATACTTTGTTGATTCCATTTATTAAATAAAGCACATTTTCTAAAAACTCGTGTTTTTTACGAAATCATGTAAACCTTCTAGAAGCTGTGATTTTAAAAAACGGTGGAAGTAATCTTTTCTTATTTCCGGACGCGTGCGCAAACTATAGAAAGTCGTTATGACATAGAATGTGCATACTTTGTTGATTCCATTTATGAAATAAAACACATTTTCTAAAAACTCATGTTTTTTAAGAAATCATGTAAACCTTCTAGAAGCTGTGATTTTAAAAAACGGGGGAAGTATGCTTTTCTTATTTCCAAACGCGTGCGCAAACTATAGAAAGTCGTTATGACGTAGAATGTGCATACCTTGTTGATTCCATTTATGAAATAAAACACATTTTCTAAAAACTCGTGTTTTTTAAAAAATCATGTAAACCTTCTAGAAGCCGTGATTTTAAAAAACGGGGGAAGTAAGCTTTTCTTATTTCCGGACGCATGCGCAAATTATAGAAAGTCGTTATGACGTAGAATGTGCATACTTTGTAGAGTCCATTTATCAAATAAAACACATTTTCTAAAAACTCGTGTTTTTTAAGAAATCATGTAAACCTTCTAGAAGCTGTGATTTTAAAAAACGGTGGAAGTAAGCTTTTCTTATTTCCAGACGCATGCGCAAACTATAGAAAGTTCTTATGACATAGAATGTGCATACTTTGATGATTCCATTTATGAAATAAAACACATTTTCTAAAAACTCGTGTTTTTTAAGAAATCATGTAAACCTTCTAGAAGTTGTGATTTTAAAAAACGGTGGAAGTAAGCTTTTCTTATTTCCGGACGCATGCGCAAACTATAGAAAGTTCTTATGACGTAGAATGTGCATACTTTGTTGATTCCATTTATGAAATAAAACACATTTTCTAAAAACTCGTGTTTTTTAAAAAATCATTTAAACCTTCTAGAAGCTGTGATTTTAAAAAACGGGGGAAGTAAGCTGTTCTTTTATCCAAACGCATGCGCAAACTATAGAAAGTCGTTATGATGTAGAATGTGCATACTTGTTTGATACCATTTATGAAATAAAACACATTTTCTAAAAGCTCATGTTTTTTAAGAAATCATGTAAACCTTCTAGAAGCTGTGATTTTAAAAAACGGTGGAAGTAAGCCTTTCTTATTTCCAGACGCAAGCGCAAACTATAGAAAGTGGTTATGACGTAGAACGGGCATACTTTGTGGATTCCATTTATGAAATAAAACACATTTTCTAAAAATCGTGTTTTTCACGAAATCATATAAACATTCCAGAAGCTGTGATTTTAAAATACGGTGGAAGTAAGCTTTTCTTATTTCCGGACACATCAGCAAACTATAGAAAGTCGTTATGACGTAGAACGAGCATACTTCGTTGATTCCATTTATGAAATAAAACACATTTTCTAAAAACTCGTGTTTTTTAAGAAATCATGTAAACCTTCTAGACGCTGTGATTTTAAAAAACGGTGGAAGTAAGCTTTTCTTATTTCCGGACGCATGCACAAACTATAGAAAGTTCTTATGACGTAGAATGTGCATACTTTGTTGATTCCATTTATGAAATAAAACACATTTTCTAAAAACTCGTGTTTTTTAAGAAATCATGTAAACCTTCTAGAAGATGTGATTTTAAAAAACGGGGGAAGTAAGCTTTTCTTTTATCCAAACACATGCGCAAACTATAGAAATTCGTTATGATGTAGAATGTGCATACTTTGTAGATTCCATTTATGAAATAAAACACATTTTCTAAAAACTCGTGTTTTTTAAGAGATCATGTAAACCTTCTAGAAGCTGTGATTTTAAAAAACGGTCGAAGTAAGCTTTTCGTATTTCCAGACGCATGCGCAAACTATAGAAAGTTGTTATGATGTAGAATGTGCATACTTTGTAGATTCCATTTATGAAATAAGACACATTTTCTAAAAACTCGTGTTTTTTAAGAAATCATGTAAACCTTCTAGAAGCTGTGATTTTAAAAAACGGTGGAAGTAAGCTTTTCTTATTTCCGGATGAATGCGCAAACTATAGAAAGTCGTTATGACGTAGAATGTGCATACTTTGTTGATTGCATTTATGAAATAAAACACATTTTCTAAAAACTCGTTTTTTTTTAGAAATCATGTAAACCTTCTAGAAGCTGTGATTTTAAAAAACGGTGGAAGTAAGCTTTTCTTATTTCCGGACGCATGCGCAAACTATAGAAATTTCTTATGACGTAGAATGTGCATACTTTGTTGATTGCATTTATGAAATAAAACACATTTTCTAAAAACTCGTGTTTTTAAAGAAATCATGTAAACCTTCTAGAACCTGAGATTTTAAAAAATGGTGGAAGTAAGCTTTTCTTATTTCCGGACGCATGCGCAAACTATAGAAAGTTCCTATGACGTAGAATGTGCATACCTTGTTGATTCCATTTATGAAATAAAACACATTTTCTAAAAACTCGTGTTTTTTAAGAAATCATGTAAACCTTCAGAAGTTGTGATTTTAAAAAACGGGGGAAGTAAGCTTTTCTTTTATCCAAATGCATGCGCAAACTATAGAAATTCGTTATGATGTAGAATGTGCATACTTTGTAGATTCCATTTATGAAATAAAACACATTTTCTAAAAAATCGTGTTTTTTAAGAAATCATGCAAACTTTCTCGAAGCTGTGATTTTAAAAAACGGTGGAAGTAAGCATTTCTTATTTCCAGACGCATGCGCAACTATAGAAATTCGTTATGATGTAGAATGTGCATAATTTGTAGATTCCATTTATGAAATAAAACACATTTTCTAAAAACTCGTGTTTTTTAGGAAATCATGTAAACCTTGTAGAAGCTGTGATTTTAAAAAACGGTGGAAGTAGGCTTTTCTTATTTCCGGACGAATGCGCAAACTATAGAAAGTCGTTATGACGTAGAATGTGCATACTTTGTTGATTCCATTTATGAAATAAAACACATTTTCTAAAAACTCGTGTTTTTTAAGAAATCATGTAAACCTTCTAGAAGCTGTGATTTTAAAAAATGGGGGAAGTAAGCTTTTCTTTTATCCAAACACATGGCCAAACTATAGAACGTCATTATGATGTAGAATGTGCATACTTTGTTGATTACATTTATGAAATAAAACACATTTTCTAAAAACTCGTGTTTTTTAAGAAATCATGTAAACCTTCTAGAAGCTATGATTTTAAAAAACGGGGGAGGTAAGCTTTTCTTATTTCCGGACGCATGCGCAAACTATAGAAAGTCGTTATGACGTAGAATGTGCATACTTTGTAGATTCCATTTATGAAATAAAACATATTATCTAAAAACTCGTGTTTTTTAAGAAATCATGTAAACCTTCTAGAAGCTGTGATTTTAAAAAACGGGGGAAGTAAGCTTTTCTTATTTCCGAACGAATGCGCAAACTATAGAAAGTCGTTATGATGTAGAATGTGTAGACTTTGTTGATTCCATTTATGAAATAAAACACATTTTCTAAAAACTTGTGTTTTTTAAGAAATCATGTAAACCTTCTAGAAGCTGTGATTTAAAAAAACGGTGGAAGTTAGCTTTTCTTATTTCCGGACGCATGCGCAAACTATAGAAAGTCGTTATGACGTAGAATGTGCATACTTTGTTGATTCCATTTATGAAATAAAACACATTTTCTAAAAACTCGTGTTTTTTACGAAATCATGTAAACCTTTCTATAGTTTGCGCATGCGTCCCGAATTAAGAAAAGCTTACTTCCACGGTTTTTTAAAATCACAGCTTCTAGAAGGTTTACATGATTTCTTAAAAAACACGAATTTTTAGAAAATGTGTTTTATTTCATAAATGGAATCAGCAAAGTCTACACATTCTATGTCATAATGACTTTCTATAGTTTGCGCATTCGTCCGGAAATAAGAAAAGCTTACTTCCACCGTTTATAAAATCACAGCTTCTAGTAGGTTTACATGATTTCGTAAAAAACACGAGTTTTTAGAAAATGTGTTTTATTTTATAAATGAAATCTACAAAGTATGCACATTCTACGTCATAACGACTTTCTATAGTTTGTGCATTCGTCCGGAAATAAGAAAAGCTTACTTCCATCGTTTTTTAAAATCACAGCTTCTAGAAGGTTTACATGATTTCGTAAAGAACACGAGTTTTTAGAAAATTTGTTTTATTTCATAAATGGAATCTACAAAGTATGCACATTCTACATCATAACGACTTTCTATAGTTTGCGCATGCGTCCGGAAATAAGAAAAGCTTACTTCCACCGTTTTTCAAAATCACAGCTTCTACAAGGTTTACATGATTTCTTAAAAAACACGAGTTTTTAGAAAATGTGTTTTATTTCATAAATGGAATCAACAAAGTCTGCACATTTTATGTCATAACGACTTTCTTTTTTAAGAAATCATGTAAACCTTCTAGAAGCTGTGATTTTAAAAAACCGGGGAAGAAAGCTTTTCTTATTTCCAAACGCATGCGCAAACTATTGAAAGTCGTTATGACATAGAATGTGCATACTTTGTTGATTCCATTTATGAAATAAAACACATTTTCTAAAAACTCGTGTTTTTAAAAAAATCATGTAAACCTTCTAGAAGCTGTGATTTTAAAAAACGGGGGAAGTAAGCTTTTCTTATTTTCAGACGCATGCGCAAACTATAGAAAGTCGTTATGGCGTAGAATGTGCATACTTTGTAGAGTCCATTTATTAAATAAAACACATTTTCTAAAAACTCGTGTTTTTTACGAAATCGTGTAAACCTTCTAGAAGCTGTGATTTTAAAAAACGGTGGAAGTAAGCTTTTCTTATTTCGGGACGAATGCACAAACTATAGAAAGTCGTTATGACATAAAATGTGCAGACTTTGTTGATTCCATTTATGAAATAAAACACATTTTCTAAAAACTCGTGTTTTTTAAGAAATCATGTAAACCTTGTAGAAGCTGTGATTTTGAAAAACGGTGGAAGTAAGCTTTTCTTATTTCCGGACGCATGCGCAAACTATAGAAAGTCGTTATGATGTAGAATGTGCATACTTTGTAGATTCCATTTATGAAATAAAACAAATTTTCTAAAAACTCGTGTTCTTTACGAAATCATGTAAACCTTCTAGAAGCTGTGATTTTAAAAAACGATGGAAGTAAGCTTTTCTTATTTCCGGACGAATGCACAAACTATAGAAAGTCGTTATGACGTAGAATGTGCATACTTTGTAGATTTAATTTATAAAATAAAACACATTTTCTAAAAACTCGTGTTTTTTACGAAATCATGTAAACCTACTAGAAGCTGTGATTTTATAAACGGTGGAAGTAAGCTTTTCTTATTTCCGGACGAATGCGCAAACTATAGAAAGTCATTATGACATAGAATGTGTAGACTTTGCTGATTCCATTTATGAAATAAAACACATTTTCTAAAAATTCGTGTTTTTTAAGAAATCATGTAAACCTTCTAGAAGCTGTCATTTTAAAAAACGGTGGAAGTAAGCTTTTCTTATTTTCGGACGAATGCGCAAACTATATAAAGTCATTATAACGTAGAATGTGCATACTTTGTTGATTCCATTTATGAAATAAAACACATTTTCTAAAAACTCGTGTTTTTTACGAAATCATGTAAACCTTCTAGAAGCTGCGATTTTCTTATTTCGGGACCCATGCGCAAACTATAGAAACTCGTTACGACGTAGAATGTGCATACTCTGTTGATTCCATTTATGAAATAAAACACATTTTCTAAAAACTCGTGTTTTTTAAGAAATCATGTAAACCTTCTAGAAGCTGTGATTTTAGAAAACGGGGGAAGGAAGCTTTTCTTATTTCCGGACACATGCGCAAACTATAGAAAGTCGTTATGACGTAGAATGTGCATACTTTGTAAATTGCACTTATGAAATAAAACGCATTTTCTAAAAACTCATGTTTTTTACGAAATCATGTAAACCTTCTAGAAGCTGTCATTTTAAAAAACGGTGGAAGTAAGCTTTTCTTATTTTCGGACGAATGCGCAAACTATATAAAGTCATTATAACGTAGAATGTGCATACTTTGTTGATTCCATTTATGAAATAAAACACATTTTCTAAAAACTCGTGTTTTTTACGAAATCATGTAAACCTTCTAGAAGCTGTGATTTTAAAAAACGGTGGAAGCAAGCTTTTCTTATTTCCGGACGAATGCGCAAACTATAGAAAGTCATTATAACGTAGAATGTGCATACTTTGTTGATTCCATTTAGGAAATAAAACACATTTTCTAAAAACTCGTGTTTTTTAAGAAATCATGTAAACCTTCTAAAAGCTGTGATTTTAAAAAACGGTGGAAGTAAGCTTTTCTTATTTCCGGACGAATGCGCAAACTATAGAAATTCGTTATGACGTAGAACGAGCATACTTTGTTGATTCCATTGATGAAATAAAACACATTTTCTAAGAACTCGTGTTTTTTAAGAAATCATGTAAACCTTCTAGAAGCTGCGATTTTAAAAAACGGTGGAAGTAAGCTTTTCTTATTTCGGGACCCATGCACAAACTATAGAAACTCGTTACGACGTAGAATGTGCATACTTTGTTGATTACATTTATGAAATAAAACACATTTTCTAAAAACTCGTGTTTTTTAAGAAATCATGTAAACCTTCTAGAAGCTGTGATTTTAGAAAACGGGGGAAGTAAGCTTTTCTTATTTCTGGACACATGCGCAAACTATAGAAAGTCGTTATGACGTAGAATGTGCATACTTTGTAAATTGCACTTATGAAATAAAACGCATTTTCCAAAAAATCATGTTTTTTACGAAATCATGTAAACCTTCTAGAAGCTGTGATTTTAAAAAACGGTGGAAGTAAGCTTTTCTTATTTTCGGACGAATGCGCAAACTATATAAAGTCATTATAACGTAGAATGTGCATACTTTGTTGATTCCATTTATGAAATAATACACATTTTCCAAAAACTCGTGTTTTTTAAGAAATTATGTAAACCTTCTAGAAGATGTGATTTTAAAAAACTGTGGAAGTAAGCTTCTCTTAATTCCGGACGCATGCACAAAGTATAGAAAGTTGTTATGACATAGAATGCGCATACTTTGTTGATTCCATTTATGAAATAAAACACATTTTCTAAAAACTCGTTATTTTTAAGAAATCATGTAAACGTTCTAGAAGCTGTGATTTTAAAAAACGGGGGAAGTAAGCTTTTCTTATTACCAAACGCATGTGCAAACTATAGAAAGTTCTTATGACGTGGAATGTCCATATTTTGTTGATTCCATTTATGAAATAAAACACATTTTCTAAAAACTCGTGTTTTTTAAGAAATCATGTAAACCTTCTAGAAACTGTGATTTTAAAAAACGGTGGAAGTAGGCTTTTCTTAGTTCCGGACGAATGCGCAAACTATAGAAAGTCGTTATGACATAGAATGTGCATACTTTGTTGATTCCATTTATGAAATAAAACACATTTTCTAAAAACTCGTGTTTTTTACGAAATCATATAAACCTTTTAGAAGCTGTGATTTTAAAAAACGGTGGAAGTAAGCTTTTCTTATTTCCGGACGCGTGCGCAAACTATAGAAAGTCGTTATGACATAGAATGTGCATACTTTGTTGATTCCATTTATGAAATAAAACACATTTTCTAAAAACTCGTGTTTTTTAAGAAATCATGTAAACCTTCTAGAAGCTGTGATTTTAAAAAACCGGGGAAGAAAGCTTTTCTTATTTCCAAACGCATGCGCAAACTATTGAAAGTCATTATGACATAGAATGTGCATACTTTGTTGATTCCATTTATGAAATAAAACACATTTTCTAAAAACTCGTGTTTTTAAAAAAATCATGTAAACCTTCTAGAAGCTGTGATTTTAAAAAACGGGGGAAGTAAGCTTTTCTTATTTTCAGACGCATGCGCAAACTATAGAAAGTCGTTATGGCGTAGAATGTGCATACTTTGTAGAGTCCATTTATTAAATAAAACACATTTTCTAAAAACTCGTGTTTTTTACGAAATCGTGTAAACCTTCTAGAAGCTGTGATTTTAAAAAACGGTGGAAGTAAGCTTTTCTTATTTCGGGACGAATGCACAAACTATAGAAAGTCGTTATGACATAAAATGTGCAGACTTTGTTGATTCCATTTATGAAATAAAACACATTTTCTAAAAACTCGTGTTTTTTAAGAAATCATGTAAACCTTGTAGAAGCTGTGATTTTGAAAAACGGTGGAAGTAAGCTTTTCTTATTTCCGGACGCATGCGCAAACTATAGAAAGTCGTTATGATGTAGAATGTGCATACTTTGTAGATTCCATTTATGAAATAAAACAAATTTTCTAAAAACTCGTGTTCTTTACGAAATCATGTAAACCTTCTAGAAGCTGTGATTTTAAAAAACGATGGAAGTAAGCTTTTCTTATTTCCGGACGAATGCACAAACTATAGAAAGTCGTTATGACGTAGAATGTGCATACTTTGTAGATTTCATTTATAAAATAAAACACATTTTCTAAAAACTCGTGTTTTTTACGAAATCATGTAAACCTACTAGAAGCTGTGATTTTATAAACGGTGGAAGTAAGCTTTTCTTATTTCCGGACGAATGCGCAAACTATAGAAAGTCATTATGACATAGAATGTGTAGACTTTGCTGATTCCATTTATGAAATAAAACACATTTTCTAAAAATTCGTGTTTTTTAAGAAATCATGTAAACCTTCTAGAAGCTGTGATTTTAAAAAACCGTGGAAGTAAGCTTTTCTTAATTCGGGACGCATGCGCAAACTATAGAAAGTCCTTATGATGTAGAATGTGCATACTTTGTTGATTCCATTTATGAAATAAAACACATTTTCTAAAAACTCGTGTTTTTTACGAAATCATATAAACCTTTTAGAAGCTGTGATTTTAAAAAACGGTGGAAGTAAGCTTTTCTTATTTCCGGATGCGTGCGTAAACTATAGAAAGTCGTAATGACATAGAATGTGCATACTTTGTTGATTCCATTTATGAAATAAAACACATTTTCTAAAAAATCGTGTTTTTTAAGAAATCATGTAAAACTTCTAGAAGCTGTGATTTTAAAAAACCGGGGAAGAAAGCTTTTCTTATTTCCAAACGCATGCGCAAACTATTGAAAGTCGTTATGACATAGAATGTGCATACTTTGTTGATTCCATTTATGAAATAAAACACATTTTCTAAAAACTCGTGTTTTTAAAAAAATCATGTAAACCTTCTAGAAGCTGTGATTTTAAAAAACGGTGGAAGTAAGCTTTTCTTATTTTCAGACGCATGCGCAAACTATAGAAAGTCGTTATGGCGTAGAATGTGCATACTTTGTAGAGTCCATTTATCAAATAAAACACATTTTCTAAAAACTCGTGTTTTTTAAGAAATCATGTAAACCTTCTAGAAGCTGTGATTTTAAAAAACGGGGGAAGTAAGATTTTCTTATTTCCGGACACATGCACAAACTATAGAAATTCGTTATGACGTAGAATGTGCATACTTTGTAGATTCCATTTATGAAATAAAACACATTTTCTGAAAACTCGTGTGTTTTACAAAATCATGTAAACCTTCTAGAAGTTGTGATTTTAAAATACGGTGGAAGTAAGCTTTTCTTATTTATGGATGCATGCGCAAACTATAGAAAGTCGTTATGATGTATAATTTGCATACTTTGTTGATTCCATATATGAAATAAAACACATTTTAAAAAAACTCGTGTTTCTTAAGAAATCATGTAAACCTTCTAGAAGCTGTGATTTTAAAAAACGGTGGAAGTAAGCTTTTCCTATTTCCAAACGCATGCGCAAACTATAGAAAGTCGTTATGACGTAGAATGTGCATACTTTGTTGATTCCATTTATGAAATAAAACAGATTTTCTAAAAACTCGTGTTTCTTAAGAACTCATGTAAACCTTCTAGAAGCTGTGATTTTAAAAAACGGGGGAAGTAAGCTTTTCTTATTTCCGGACGCATGCGCAAACTATAGAAAGTCGTTATGACGTAGAATGTGCATACTTTGTAGATTCGATTTATGAAATAAAACACATTTTCTAAAAACTCGTGTTTTTTACGAAATCATGTAAACCTTCTAGAAGCTGTGATTTTAAAAAACGGTGGAAGTAAGCTTTTCTTATTTCCGGACGCATGCGCAAACTATAGAAAGTCGTTATGATGTATAATTTGCATACTTTGTTGATTCCATATATGAAATAAAATACATTTTAAAAAAACTCGTGTTTTTTAAGAAATCATGTAAACCTTCTAGAAGCTGTGATTTTAAAAAACGGTGGAAGTAAGCTTTTCTTATTTCCGGACGCATGCGCAAACTATAGAAAGTCGTTATCACGTAGAATGTGCATACTTTGTTGATTCCATTTATGAAATAAAACATATTTTCTAAAAACTAGTGTTTTTTAAGAAATCATGTAAACCTTCTAGAAGCTGTGATTTTAAAAAACGGGGGAAGTAAGCTTTTCTTATTTCCAAACGCATGCGCAAACTATAGAAAGTCGTTATGACGTAGAATGTACATACTTTGTTGATAGCATTTATGAAATAAAACAAAATTTCTAAAAACTCGTGTTTTTAAAGAAATCATGTAAACCTTCTAGAAGCTGTGATTTTAAAAAACAGGGGAAGTAAGCTTTTCTTATTTCCGGACGCATGCGCAAACTATAGAAAGTCGTTATGACGTAGAATGTGCATACTTTGTAGATTCCATTTATGAAATAAAACACATTTTCTAAAAACTCGTGTTTTTTAAGAAATCATGTAAACCTTCTAGAAGCTGTGATTTTAAAAAATGGGGGAAGTAAGCTTTTCTTATTTCCAAACGCATGCGCAAACTATAGAAAGTCATTATGACGTAGAATGTGCATACTTTGTTGATTCCATTTATGAAATAAAACAAATTTTCTAAAAACTCGTGTTTTTTAAGAAATCATGTAAACCTTCTAAAAGCTGTGATTTTAAAAAACGGTGGAAGTAAGTTTTTCTTATTTTCGGACGCATGCGCAAACTATAGAAAGTCTTTATGATGTATAATGTGCATACTTTGTTGATTCCATTTATGAAATAAAACACATTTTCTAAAAACTCGTGTTTTTTAAGAAATCATGTAAACCTTCTAGAAGCTGTGATTTTAAAAAAGGGGGGAAGTAAGCTTTTCTTATTTCCGGACGCATGTGCAAACTATAGAAAGTCGTTATGACGTAGAATGTGCATACTTTGTAGATTCCATTTATGAAATAAAACACATTTTGTAAAAACTCGTGTTTTTTACGATATCATGTAAACCTTCAAGAAGCTGTGATTTTAAAAAACGGTGGAAGTAAGCTTTTCTTATTTCTGGACGCATGCGCAAACTATAGAAAGTCGTTATGACGTAGAATGTGCATACTTTGTAGATTCAATTTATCAAATAAAACACATTTTCTAAAAACTCGTGTTTTTTACGAAATCATGTAAACCTTCTAGAAGCTGTGATTTAAAAAAACGGGGGAAGTAAGCTTTTCTTATTTCCGGAGGCATGCGCAAACTATAGAAAGTCGTTATGACGTAGAATGTGCATACCTTGTTGATTCCATTTATGAAATAAAACAAATTTTCTAAAAACTCGTGTTTTTTAAGAAATCATGTAAACCTTCTAGAAGCTGTGATTTAAAAAAACGGGGGAAGTAAGCTTTTCTTATTTCCGGACGCATACGCAAACTATAGAAAGTCGTTATGACGTAGAATGTGCATACTTTGTAGATTCCATTTATGAAATAAAACACATTTTCTAAAAACTCGTGTTTTTTACGATATCATGTAAACCTTCTAGAAGCTGTGATTTTAAAAAACGGTGGAAGTAAGCTTTTCTTATTTCCGGACGCATGCGCAAACTATAGAAAGTCGTTATGACGTAGAATGTGCATACCTTGTTGATTCCTTATGAAATAAAACACATTTTCTAAAAACTCGTGTTTTTTAAGAAATCATGTAAACCTTCTAGAAGTTGTGATTTAAAAAAACGGGCGAAGTAAGCTTTTCTTATTTCCGGACGCATGCGCAAGATATAGAAATTCATTATGACGTAGAATGTGCATACTTTGTTGATTCCATTTATGAAATAAAACACATTTTCTAAAAACTCGTGTTTTTTTAGAAATCATGTAAACCTTCTTGAAGCTGTGATTTTAAAAAACGGGGGAAGTAAGCTTTTCTTATTTCTGGACGCATGCGCAATCTATAGAAAGTCGTTAAGACGTAGAATGTGCATACTTTGTAGATTCCATTTATGAAATAAAACACATTTTCTAAAAACTCGTGGTTTTTACGAAATCATGTAAACCTTCTAGAAGCTGTGATTTAAAAAAACGGGGGAAGTAAGCTTTTCTTATTTCCGGACGCATACGCAAACTATAGAAAGTCGTTATGATGTAGAATGTGCATACTTTGTAGATTCCATTTATGAAATAAAACACATTTTCTAAAAACTCGTGTTTTTTACGATATCATGTAAACCTTCTAGAAGCTATGATTTTAAAAAACGGTGGAAGTAAGCTTTTCTTATTTCCGGACGCATGCGCAAACTATAGAAAGTCGTTATGACGTAGAATGTGCATACTTTGTTGATTCCATTTATGAAATAAAACACATTTTCTAAAAACACGTGTTTTTTAAGAAATCATGTAAACCTTCTAGAAGCTGTGATTTTAGAAAACGGGGGAAGTAAGCTTTTCTTATTTCCGGACACATGCGCAAACTATAGAAAGTCGTTATGACGTAGAATGTGCATACTTTGTAAATTGCACTTATGAAATAAAACGCATTTTCCAAAAAATCATGTTTTTTACGAAATCATGTAAACCTTCTAGAAGCTGTGATTTTAAAAAACGGTGGAAGTAAGCTTTTCTTATTTTCGGACGAATGCGCAAACTATATAAAGTCATTATAACGTAGAATGTGCATACTTTGTTGATTCCATTTATGAAATAATACACATTTTCCAAAAACTCGTGTTTTTTAAGAAATTATGTAAACCTTCTAGAAGATGTGATTTTAAAAAACTTTGGAAGTAAGCTTCTCTTAATTCCGGACGCATGCACAAACTATAGAAAGTTGCTATGACATAGAATGCGCATACTTTGTTGAATCCATTTATGAAATAAAACACATTTTCTAAAAACTCGTTATTTTTAAGAAATCATGTAAACCTTCTAGAAGCTGTGATTTTAAAAAACGGGGGAAGTAAGATTTTCTTATTACCAAACGCATGCGCAAACTATAGAAAGTTCTTATGACGTGGAATGTCCATATTTTGTTGATTCCATTTATGAAATAAAACACATTTTCTAAAAACTCGTGTTTTTTAAGAAATCATGTAAACCTTCTAGAAACTGTGATTTTAAAAAACGGTGGAAGTAGGCTTTTCTTAGTTCCGGACGAATGCGCAAACTATAGAAAGTCGTTATGACATAGAATGTGCATACTTTGTTGATTCCATTTATGAAATAAAACACATTTTCTAAAAACTCGTGTTTTTTAAGAAATCATGTAAACCTTCTAGAAGCTGTGGTTTTAAAAAACCGGGGAAGAAAGCTTTTCTTATTTCCAAACGCATGCGCAAACTATTGAAAGTCGTTATGACATAGAATGTGCATACTTTGTTGATTCCATTTATGAAATAAAACACATTTTCTAAAAACTCGTGTTTTTAAAAAAATCATGTAAACCTTCTAGAAGCTGTGATTTTAAAAAACGGGGGAAGTAAGCTTTTCTTATTTTCAGACGCATGCGCAAACTATAGAAAGTCGTTATGGTGTAGAATGTGCATACTTTGTAGAGTCCATTTATCAAATAAAACACATTTTCTAAAAACTCGTGTTTTTTAAGAAATCATGTAAACCTTCTAGAAGCTGTGATTTTAAAAAACGGTGGAAGTAAGCTTTTCTTATTTCCAGACGCATGCGCAAACTATAGAAAGTCGTTATGGCGTAGAATGTGCATACTTTGTAGAGTCCATTTATCAAATAAAACACATTTTCTAAAAACTCGTGTTTTTTAAGAAATCATGTAAACCTTCTAGAAGCTGTGATTTTAAAAAACGGGGGAAGTAAGATTTTCTTATTTCCGGACACATGCACAAACTATAGAAAGTCGTTATGACGTAGAATGTGCATACTTTGTAGATTCCATTTATGAAATAAAACACATTTTCTGAAAACTCGTGTGTTTTACAAAATCATGTAAACCTTCTAGAAGTTGTGATTTTAAAATACGGTGGAAGTAAGCTTTTCTTATTTATGGATGCATGCGCAAACTATAGAAAGTCGTTATGATGTATAATTTGCATACTTTGTTGATTCCATATATGAAATAAAACACATTTTAAAAAAACTCGTGTTTTTTAAGAAATCATGTAAACCTTCTAGAAGCTGTGATTTTAAAAAACGGTGGAAGTAAGCTTTTCCTATTTCCGAACGCATGCGCAAACTATAGAAAGTCGTTATGACGTAGAATGTGCATAATTTGTTGATTCCATTTATGAAATAAAACACATTTTCTAAAAACTCGTGTTTCTTAAGAACTCATGTAAACCTTCTAGAAGCTGTGATTTTAAAAAACGGGGGAAGTAAGCTTTTCTTATTTCCGGACGCATGCGCAAACTATAGAAAGTCGTTATGACGTAGAATGTGCATACTTTGTAGATTCCATTTATGAAATAAAACACATTTTCTAAAAACTCGTGTTTTTTAAGAAATCATGTAAACCTTCTAGAAGCTGTGATTTTAAAAAATGGGCGAAGTAAGCTTTTCTTATTTCCAAACGCATGCGCAAACTATAGAAAGTCATTATGACGTAGAATGTGCATACTTTGTTGATTCCATTTATGAAATAAAACAAATTTTCTAAAAACTCGTGTTTTTTAAGAAATCATGTAAACCTTCTAAAAGCTGTGATTTTAAAAAACGGTGGAAGTAAGCTTTTCTTATTTTCAGACGCATGCGCAAACTATAGAAAGTCTTTATGATGTATAATGTGCATACTTTGTTGATTCCATTTATGAAATAAAACACATTTTCTAAAAACTCGTGTTTTTTAAGAAATCATGTAAACCTTCTAGAAGCTGTGATTTTAAAAAAGGGGGGAAGTAAGCTTTTCTTATTTCCGGACGCATGTGCAAACTATAGAAAGTCGTTATGACGTAGAATGTGCATACTTTGTAGATTCCATTTATGAAATAAAACACATTTTCTAAAAACTCGTGTTTTTTACGATATCATGTAAACCTTCAAGAAGCTGTGATTTTAAAAAGCGGTGGAAGTAAGCTTTTCTTATTTCTGGACGCATGCGCAAACTATAGAAAGTCGTTATGACGTAGAATGTGCATACTTTGTAGATTCCATTTATCAAATAAAACACATTTTCTAAAAACTCGTGTTTTTTACGAAATCATGTAAACCTTCTAGAAGCTGTGATTTAAAAAAACGGGGGAAGTAAGCTTTTCTTATTTCCGGAGGCATGCGCAAACTATAGAAAGTCGTTATGATGTAGAATGTGCATACCTTGTTGATTCCATTTATGAAATAAAACAAATTTTCTAAAAACTCGTGTTTTTTAAGAAATCATGTAAACCTTCTAGAAGCTGTGATTTAAAAAAACGGGGGAAGTAAGCTTTTCTTATTTCCGGACGCATACGCAAACTATAGAAAGTCGTTATGACGTAGAATGTGCATACTTTGTAGATTCCATTTATGAAATAAAACACATTTTCTAAAAACTCGTGTTTTTTACGATATCATGTAAACCTTCTAGAAGCTGTGATTTTAAAAAACGGTGGAAGTAAGCTTTTCTTATTTCCGGACGCATGCGCAAACTATAGAAAGTCGTTATGACGTAGAATGTGCATACCTTGTTGATTCCTTATGAAATAAAACACATTTTCTAAAAACTCGTGTTTTTTAAGAAATCATGTAAACCTTCTAGAAGCTGTGATTTAAAAAAACGGGCGAAGTAAGCTTTTCTTATTTCCGGACGCATGCGCAAGATATAGAAATTCGTTATGACGTAGAATGTGCATACTTTGTTGTTTCCATTTATGAAATAATACACATTTTCTAAAAACTTGTGTTTTTTTAGAAATCATGTAAACCTTCTTGAAGCTGTGATTTTAAAAAACGGGGGAAGTAAGCTTTTCTTATTTCTGGACGCATGCGCAATCTATAGAAAGTCGTTAAGACGTAGAATGTGCATACTTTGTAGATTCCATTTATGAAATAAAACACATTTTCTAAAAACTCGTGTTTTTTACGAAATCATGTAAACCTTCTAGAAGCTGTGATTTAAAAAAACGGGGGAAGTAAGCTTTTCTTATTTCCGGACGCATACGCAAACTATAGAAAGTCGTTATGATGTAGAATGTGCATACTTTGTAGATTCCATTTATGAAATAAAACACATTTTCTAAAAACTCGTGTTTTTTACGATATCATGTAAACCTTCTAGAAGCTGTGATTTTAAAAAACGGTGGAAGTAAGCTTTTCTTATTTCCGGACGCATGCGCAAACTATAGAAATTCGTTATGACTTAGAATGTGCATACTTTGTAGATTCCATTTATGAAATAAAACACATTTTCTAAAAAATCGTTTTTTTTACGAAATCATGTAAACCTTCTAGAAGCTGTGATTTTAAAAAACGGTGGAAGTAACCTTTTCTTATTTCCGGACGCATGTGCAAACTATAGAAAGTCGTTATGACGTAGTATGTGCATACTTTGTAGATTCCATTTATGAAATAAAACACATTTTCTAAAAACTCGGGTTTTTTACGAAATCATG
This sequence comes from Larix kaempferi, assembly GCA_027924585.1. Taxonomy (NCBI): domain Eukaryota; kingdom Viridiplantae; phylum Streptophyta; class Pinopsida; order Pinales; family Pinaceae; genus Larix; species Larix kaempferi. Next base: position 8,399,351 of record BSBM01000226.1, on the reverse strand, counting down.
TAAAACTTCTAGAAGCTGTGATTTTAAAAAACGGTGGAAGTAAACTTTTCTTATTTCCGGACGCATGCGCAAACTATAAAAAGTCGTTATGACGTAGAATGTGCATACTTTGGAGATTCGATTTATCAAATAAAACACATTTTCTAAAAACTCGTGTTTTTTACGAAATCATGTCAACCTTCTAGAAGCTGTGATTTTAAAAAACGGTGGAAGTAAGCTTTTCTTATTTCTGGACGCATGCGGAAACTATAGAAAGTCGTTATGACGTAGAATGTGCATACCTTGTTGATTCCATTTATGAAATAAAACACATTTTCTAAAAACTCGTGTTTTTTAAGAAATCATGTAAACCTTCTAGAAGCTGTGATTTAAAAAAACGGGGGAAGTAAGCTTTTCTTATTTCCGGACGCATGCGCAAACTATAGAAAGTCGTTATGACGTAGAATGTGCATACTTTGTAGATTCCATTTATGAAATAAAACACAATTTCTAAAAACTCATGTTTTTTACGATATCATGTAAACCTTCAAGAATCTATGATTTTAAAAAACGGTGGAAGTAAGCTTTTCTTATTTCCGGACGCATGCGCCAACTATAGAAAGTCAAATGACGTAGAATGTGCATACTTTGTAGATTCCATTTATGAAATAAAAAACATTTTCTAAAAACACGTGTTTTTTACGAAATCGTGTAAACCTTCTAGAAGCTGTGATTTTAAAAAACAGTGGAAGTAAGCTTTTCTTATTTCTGGACGCATGCGCAAACTATAGAAAGTCGTTATGACGTAGAATGTGCATACTTTGTAGATTCCATTTATGAAATAAAACACATTTTCTAAAAACTCATGTTTTTTACGAAATCATGTAAACCTTCAAGAAGCTGTGATTTTAAAAAACGGTGGAAGTAAGCTTTTCTTATTTCCGGACGAATGCGTAAACTATAGAAAGTCGTTTTGATGTAGAATGTGCATACTTTGTTGATTCCATTTATGAAATAAAACACATTTTCTAAAAACACGTGTTTTTTACGAAATCATGTACACCTTCTAGAAGCTGTGATTTTAAAAAACGGTAGAAGTAAGCTTTTCTTATTTCCGGACGAATGCGCAAACTATAAAAAGTCGTTTTGACGTAGAATGTGCATACTTTGTTGATTCCATTTATGAAATAAAACACATTTTCTAAAAACTCGTGTTTTTTAAGAAATCATGTAAACCTTCTAGAAGCTGTGATTTTAAAAAACGGTGGAAGTAAGCTTTTCTTATTTCCGGACGCATTCGCAAACTATAGAAAGTCGTTATGACCTAGAATGTGCATACTTTGTTGATTCCATTTATGAAATAAAACACATTTTCTAAAAACTCGTGTTTTTTAAGAAATCATGTAAACCTTCTAGAAGTTGTGATTTTAAAAAATGGGGGAAGTAAGATTTTCTTATTTCCAAACGCATGCGCAAACTATAGAAAGTCGTTATGACATAGAATGTGCATACTTTGTTGATTCCATTTATGAAATAAAACACATTTTCTAAAAACTCGTGTTTTTTAAGAAGTCATGTAAACCTTCTAGAAGCTGTGATTTTAAAAAATGGTGGAAGTAAGCTTTTCTTATTTCCAGACGCATGTGCAAACTATAGAAAGTCGTTATGACGTAGAATGTGCATACTTTGTTGATTGCATTTATGAAATAAAACACATTTTCTAAAAACTCGTGATTTTTAAGAAATCATGTAAACCTTCTAGAAGCTGTGATTTTAAAAAATGGGGGATGTAAGCTTTTCTTATTTCCGAACGCATGCGCAAACTATAGAAAGTCGTTATGACGTAGAATGTGCATACTTTGTAGATTCCATTTATGAAATAAAACACATTTTCTAAAAACTCGTGTTTTTTACGATATCATGTAAACCTTCAAGAAGCTGTGATTTTAAAAAACGGTGGAAGTAAGCTTTTCTTATTTCCGGACGCATGCGCAAACTATAGAAAGTCGATATGACGTAGAATGTGCATACTTTGTAGATTCCATTTATCAAATAAAACACATTTTCTAAAAACTCGTGTTTTTTACGAAATCATGTAAACCTTCTAGAAGCTGTGATTTAAAAAAACGGGGGAAGTAAGCTTTTCTTATTTCCGGAGGCATGCGCAAACTATAGAAAGTCGTTATGACGTAGAATGTGCATACCTTGTTGATTCCATTTATGAAATAAAACAAATTTTCTAAAAACTCGTGTTTTTTAAGAAATCATGTAAACCTTCTAGAAGCTGTGATTTAAAAAAACGGGGGAAGTAAGCTTTTCTTATTTCCGGACGCATACGCAAACTATAGAAAGTCGTTATGACGTAGAATGTGCATACTTTGTTGATTGCATTTATGAAATAAAACACATTTTTTAAAAACTCGTGTTTTTTACGAAATCATGTAAACCTTCAAGAAGCTGTGATTTTAAAAAACGGTGGAAGTAAGCTTTTCTTATTTCCGGACGAATGCGCAAACAATAGAAAGTCGTTTTGATGTAGAATGTGCATACTTTGTTGATTCCATTTATGAAATAAAACACATTTTCTAAAAACACGTGTTTTTTACGAAATCATGTAAACCTTCTAGAAGCTGTGATTTTAAAAAACGGTGGAAGTAAGCTTTTCTTATTTCCGGACGAATGCGCAAACTATAGAAAGTCGTTTTGACGTAGAATGTGCATACTTTGTTGATTCCATTTATGAAATAAAACACATTTTCTAAAAACTCGTGTTTTTTAAGAAATCATGTAAACCTTCAAGAAGCTGTGATTTTAAAAAACGGTGGAAGTAAGCTTTTCTTATTTCTGGACGCATGCGCAAACTATAGAAAGTCGTTATGACGTAGAATGTGCATACTTTGTAGATTCCATTTATCAAATAAAACACATTTTCTAAAAACTCGTGTTTTTTACGAAATCATGTAAACCTTCTAGAAGCTGTGATTTAAAAAAACGGGGGAAGTAAGCTTTTCTTATTTCCGGAGGCATGCGCAAACTATAGAAAGTCGTTATGACGTAGAATGTGCATACCTTGTTGATTCCATTTATGAAATAAAACAAATTTTCTAAAAACTCGTGTTTTTTAAGAAATCATGTAAACCTTCTAGAAGCTGTGATTTAAAAAAACGGGGGAAGTAAGCTTTTCTTATTTCCGGACGCATACGCAAACTATAAAAAGTTGTTATGACGTAGAATGTGCATACTTTGTAGATTCCATTTATGAAATAAAACACATTTTCTAAAAACTCGTGTTTTTTACGATATCATGTAAACCTTCTAGAAGCTGTGATTTTAAAAAATGGTGGATGTAAGCTTTTCTTATTTCCGGACGCATGCGCAAACTATAGAAAGTCGTTATGACGTAGAATGTGCATACCTTGTAGATTCCATTTATGAAATAAAACACATTTTCTAAAAACTCGTGTTTTTTAAGAAATCATGTAAACCTTCTAGAAGCTGTGATTTTAAAAAACGGTGGAAGTAAGCTTTTCTTATTTCCGGACGCATGCGCAAACTATAGAAAGTCGTTATGACGTAGAATGTGCATACTTTCTAGATTCCATTTATGAAATAAAACACATTTTCTAAAAACTCGTGGTTTTTACGAAATCATGTAAACCTTCAAGAAGCTGTGATTTTAAAAAATGGTGGAAGTAAGCTTTTCTTATTTGCGTTCGAATGCGCAAACTATAGAAAGTCGTTATGACATAGAATGTGCATACCTTGTTGATTCCATTTATGAAATAAAACACATTTTCTAAAAACTCGTGTTTTTTACGAAATCATGTAAACCTTCTTGAAGCTGTGATTTTAAAAAATGGTGGAAGGAAGCTTTTCTTATTTCCGGACGCATGCGCAAACTATAGAAAGTCGTTATGACGTAGAATGTGCATACTTTGTAGATTCCTTTTATGAAATAAAACACATTTTCTAAAAACTCGTGTTTTTTACGAAATCATGTAAACCTTCTAGAAGCTGTGATTTTAAAAAACGGGGGAAGTAAGCTTTTCTTATTTCCGTACACATGCACAAACTATAGAAAGTCGTTATGACGTAGAATGTGCATACTTTGTAGATTCCATTTATGAAATAAAACACATTTTCTGAAAACTCGTGTGTTTTACGAAATCATGTAAACCTTCTAGAAGCTGTGATTTTAAAATACGGTGGAAGTAAGCTTTTCTTATTTATGGACGCATGCGCAAACTACAGAAAGTCGTTATGATGTATAATTTGCATACTTTGTTGATTCCATATATGAAATAAAACACATTTTAAAAAAACTCGTGTTTTTTAAGAAATCATGTAAACCTTCTAGAAGCTGTGATTTTAAAAAACGGTGGAAGTAAGCTTTTCTTATTTCCGGACGCATGCGCAAACTATAGAAAGTCGTTATGACGTAGAATGTCCATACTTTGTAGATTCCATTTATGAAATAAAACACATTTTCTAAAAACTCGTGTTTTTTAAGAAATCATGTAAACCTTCTAGAAGCTGTGATTTTAAAAAACGGTGGAAGTAAGCTTTTCTTATTTCCGGACACATGCGCAAACTATGGAAAGTCGTTATGACGTAGAATGTGCATAATTTGTAGATTCCATTTATGAAATAAAGCACATTTTCTAAAAACTCGTGGTTTTTACGAAATCATGTAAACCTTCAAGAAGCTGTGATTTTAAAAAATGGTGGAAGTAAGCTTTTGTTATTTGCTGTCGAATGCGCAAACTATAGAAAGTCGTTATGACGTAGAATGTGCATACCTTGTTGATTCCATTTATGAAATAAAACACATTTTCTAAAAACTCGTGTTTTTTACGAAATCATGTAAACCTTCTAGAAGCTGTGATTTTAAAAAACGGTGGAAGTAAGCTTTTCTTATTTGCGGTCGAATGCGCAAACTATAGAAAGTCGTTATGACGTAGAATGTGCATACTTTGTTGATTCGATTTATGAAATAAAACACATTTTCTAAAAAATCGTGTTTTTTACGAAATCATGTAAACCTTCTAGAAGCTGTGATTTTAAAAAACGGTGGAAGTAAGCTTTTCTTATTTCCGGACGCATGCGCAAACTATAGAAATTCGTTATGACGTAGAATGTGCATACTTTGTTGATTCCATTTATGAAATAAAACACATTTTCTAAAAACTCGTGTTTTTTTAGAAATCATGTAAACCTTCTTGAAGCTGTGATTTTAAAAAACGGGGGAAGTAAGCTTTTCTTATTTCCGGACGCATGCGCAAACTATAGAAAGTCGTTAAGACGTAGAATGTGCATACTTTGTAGATTCCATTTATGAAATAAAACACATTTTCTAAAAACTCGTGTTTTTTACGAAATCATGTAAACCTTCTAGAAACTGTGATTTTAAAAAACGGGGGAAGTAAGCTTTTATTATTTCCGGACGCATGCGCAAACTATAGAAAGTTGTTATGACATAGAATGTGCATACTTTGTAGATTCCATTTATGAAATAAAACACATTTTCTCAAAACTCGTGTTTTTTAAGAAATCATGTAAACCTTCTAGAAGCTGTGATTTTAAAAAATGGTGGAAGTAAGCTTTTCTTATTTCCGGACGCATGCGCAAACTATAGAAAGTCGTTATGACGTAGAATGTGCATACTTTGTAGATTCCATTTATGAAATAAAACACATTTTCTAAAAACTCGTGTTTTTTAAGAAATCATGTAAACCTTCTAGAAGCTGTGATTTTAAAAAACGGTGGAAGTAAGCTTTTCTTATTTCCGGACGCATGCGCAAACTATAGAAAGTCGTTATGACGTAGAATGTGCATACTTTGTAGATTCCATTTATGAAATAAAACACATTTTCTAAAAACTCGTGTTTTTTACGAAATCATGTAAACCTTCTAGAAGCTGTGATTTTAAAAAATGGTGGAAGTAAGCTTTTCTTATTTCCGGACGCATGCGCAAACTATAGAAAGTCATTATGACGTAGAATGTGCATACTTTGTAGATTCCATTTATGAAATAAAACACATTTTCTAAAAACTCGTGTTTTTTAAGAAATCATGTAAACCTTCTAGAAGCTGTGATTTTAAAAAACGGTGGAAGTAAGCTTTTCTTATTTCCGGACGCATGCGCAAACTATAGAAAGCGTTATGACGTAGAATGTGCATACTTTGTAGATTCCATTTATGAAATAAAACACATTTTCTAAAAACTCGTGGTTTTTACGAAATCATCTAAACCTTCAAGAAGCTGTGATTTTAAAAAATGGTGGAAGTAAGCTTTTCTTATTTGCGGTCGAATGCGCAAACTATAGAAAGTCGTTATGACATAGAATGTGCATACCTTGTTGATTCCATTTATGAAATAAAACACATTTCTAAAAACTCGTGTTTTTTACGAAATCATGTAAACCTTCTAGAAGCTGTGATTTTAAAAAACGGTGGAAGTAAGCTTTTCTTATTTGTGGTCGAATGCGCAAACTATAGAAAGTCGTTATGACGTAGAATGTGCATACTTTGTTTATTCGATTTATGAAATAAAACACATTTTCTAAAAACTCGTGTTTTTTACGAAATCATGTAAACCTTCTAGAAGCTGTGATTTTAAAAAACGGTGGAAGTAAGCTTTTATTATTTCGGGACGCATGCGCAAACTATAGAAATTCGTTATGACGTAGAGTGTGCATACTTTGTTGATTCCATTTATGAAATAAAACACATTTTCTAAAAACTCGTGTTTTTTTAGAAATCATGTAAACCTTCTTGAAGCTGTGATTTTAAAAAACGGGGGAAGTAAGTTTTTCTTATTTCCGGACGCATGCGCAAACTATAGAAAGTCGTTAAGACGTAGAATGTGCATACTTTGTAGATTCCATTTATGAAATAAAACACATTTTCTAAAAACTCGTGGTTTTTACGAAATCATGTAAACCTTCTAGAAGCTGTGATTTTAAAAAACGGTGGAAGTAAGCTTTTCTTATTTCCGGACGCATGCGCAAACTATAGAAAGTCGTTATGACGTAGAATGTGCATACTTTGTAGATTCCATTTATGAAATAAAACACATTTATAAAAACTCGTGTTTTTTACGAAATCATGTAAACCTTCTAGAAGCTGTGATTTTAAAAAATGGTGGAAGGAAGCTTTTCTTATTTCCGGACGCATGCGCAAACTATAGAAAGTCGTTATGACATAGAATGTGCATACTTTGTAGATTCCTTTTATGAAATAAAACACATTTTCTAAAAACTCGTGTTTTTTACGAAATCATGTAAACCTTCTAGAAGCTGTGATTTTAAAAAACGGGGGAAGTAAGCTTTTCTTATTCCCGGACACATGCACAAACTATAGAAAGTCGTTATGACGTAGAATGTGCATACTTTGTAGATTCCATTTATGAAATAAAACACATTTTCTGAAAACTCGTGTGTTTTACAAAATCATGTAAACCTTCTAGAAGCTGTGATTTTAAAATACGGTGGAAGTAAGCTTTTCTTATTTATTGACGCATGCGCAAACTATATAAAGTCGTTATGATGTATAATTTGCATACTTTGTTGATTCCATATATGAAATAAAACACATTTTAAAAAAACTCGTGTTTTTTAAGAAATCATGTAAACCTTCTAGAAGCTGTGATTTTAAAAAACGGTGGAAGTAAGCTTTTCCTATTTCCAAACGCATGCGCAAACTATAGAAAGTCGTTATGACGTAGAATGTGCATACTTTGTTGCTTCCATTTATGAAATAAAACACATTTTCTAAAAACTCGTGTTTCTTAAGAACTCATGTAAACCTTCTAGAAGCTGTGATTTTAAAAAACGGGGGAAGTAAGCTTTTCTTATTTCCGGACGCATGCGCAAACTATAGAAAGTCGTTATGACGTAGAATGTGCATACTTTGTAGATTCCATTTATGAAATAAAACACATTTTAAAAAAACTCGTGTTTTTTAAGAAATCATGTAAACCTTCTAGAAGCTGTGATTTTAAAAAACGGTGGAAGTAAGCTTTTCTTATTTCCGGACGCATGCGCAAACTATAGAAAGTCGTTATGACGTAGAATGTGCATACTTTGTTGCTTCCATTTATGAAATAAAACACATTTTCTAAAAACTCGTGTTTCTTAAGAACTCATGTAAACCTTCTAGAAGCTGTGATTTTAAAAAACGGGGGAAGTAAGCTTTCTTATTTCCGGACGCATGCGCAAACTATAGAAAGTCGTTATGACGTAGAATGTGCATACTTTGTTGCTTCCATTTATGAAATAAAACACATTTTAAAAAAACTCGTGTTTTTTAAGAAATCATGTAAACCTTCTAGAAGCTGTGATTTTAAAAAACGGTGGAAGTAAGCTTTTCTTATTTCCGGATGCATGCGCAAACTATAGAAAGTCGTTATCACGTAGAATGTGCATACTTTGTTGATTCCATTTATGAAATAAAACATATTTTCTAAAAACTAGTGTTTTTTAAGAAATCATGTAAACCTTCTAGAAGCTGTGATTTTAAAAAACGGGGGAAGTAAGCTTTTCTTATTTCCAAACGCATGCGCAAACTATAGAAAGTCGTTATGACGTAGAATGGACATACTTTGTTGATAGCATTTATGAAATAAAACACATTTTCTAAAAACTCGTGTTTTTAAAGAAATCATGTAAACCTTCTAGAAGTTGTGATTTTAAAAAACAGGGGAAGTAAGCTTTTCTTATTTCCAGACGCATGCGCAAACTATAGAAAGTCGTTATGACGTAGAATGTGCATACTTTGTAGATTCCATTTATGAAATAAAACACATTTTCTAAAAACTCGTGTTTTTTAAGAAATCATGTAAACCTTCTAGAAGCTGTGATTTTAAAAAATGGGGGAAGTAAGCTTTTCTTATTATCAAACGCATGCGCAAACTATACAAAGTCGTTATGACGTAGAATGTGCATACTTTGTTGATTCCATTTATGAAATAAAACAAATTTTCTATAAACTCGTGTTTTTTAAGAAATCATGTAAACCTTCTAGAAGCTGTGATTTTAAAAAACGGGGGATGTAAGCTTTTCTTATTTTCGGACGAATGCGCAAACTATAGAAATTCGTTATGACGTAGAATGTGCATACTTTGTTGATTCCATTTATGAAATAAAACACATTTTCTAAAAATTCGTGTTTTTTAAGAAATCATGTAAACCTTCTAGAAGCTGTGATTTTAAAAAACGGGGGAAGTAAGCTTTTCTTATTTCCAAACGCATGCGCAAACTATAGAAAGTCGTTATGACGTAGATACTTTGTTGATTCCATTTTTGAAATAAAACACATTTTCTAAAAACTCGTGTTTTTAAAGAAATCATGTAAACCTTCTAGAAGCTGTGATTTTAAAAAACGGTGGAAGTAAGCTTTTCTTATTTACGGACGCATGCGCAAACTATAGAAAGTCGTTATGACGTAGAATGTGCATACTTTGTTGATTCCATTTATGAAATAAAACACATTTTCTAAAAACTCGTGTTTTTTAAGAAATCATGTAAACCTTCTAGAAGCTGTGATTTTAAAAAACGGGGGAAGTAAGCTTTTCTTATTTCCGGACACATGCGCAAACTATAGAAAGTCGTTATGACGTAGAATGTGCATACTTTGTAGATTCCATTTATGAAATAAAACACATTTTCTGAAAACTCGTGTTTTTTACGAAATCATGTAAACCTTCTAGAAGCTGTGATTAAAACTCGTGTTTTTTACGAAATCATGTAAACCTTCTAGAAGCTGTGATTTTAAAATATGGTGGAAGTAAACTTTTCTTATTTATGGACGCATACACAAACTATAGAAAGTCGTTATGACGTAGAATGTGCATACTTTGTTGATTCCATTTATGAAATAAAACACATTTTCTAAAAACTCGTGTTTTTTAAGAAATCATGTAAACCTTCTAGAAGCTGTGATTTTAAAAAACAGGGGAAGTAAGCTTTTCTTATTTCCAAACGCATGTGCAAACTATAGAAAGTCGTTATGATGTATAATGTGCATACTTTGTTGATTCCATTTATGAAATAAAACACATTTTCTAAAAACTCGTGTTTTTTAAGAAATCATGTAAACCTTCTAGAAGCAGTGATTTTAAAAAAGGGGGGAAGTAAGCTTTTCTTATTTCCGGATGCATGCGCAAACTATAGAAAGTCGTTATGACGTAGAATGTGCATACTTTGTAGATTCCATTTATGAAATAAAACACATTTTCTAAAAAATCGTGTTTTTTACGAAATCATGTAAACCTTCTAGAAGCTTTGATTTTAAAAAACGGTGGAAGTAACCTTTTCTTATTTCCGGACGCATGTGCAAACTATAGAAAGTCGTTATGACGTAGTATGTGCATACTTTGTAGATTCCATTTACGAAATAAAACACATTTTCTAAAAACTCGGGTTTTTTACGAAATCATGTAAAACTTCTAGAAGCTGTGATTTTAAAAAACGGTGGAAGTAAACTTTTCTTATTTCCAGACGCATGCGCAAACTATAGAAAGTCATTATGACGTAGAATGTGCATACTTTGTAGATTCGATTTATCAAATAAAACACATTTTCTAAAAACTCGTGTTTTTTACGAAATCATGTAAACCTTCAAGAAGCTGTGATTTTAAAAAACGGTGGAAGTAAGCTTTTCTCATTTCCGGACGAATGCGCAAACTATAGAAATTCGTTTTGATGTAGAATGTAAATACTTTGTTGATTCCATTTATGAAATAAAACACATTTTCTAAAAACACGTGTTTTTTACGAAATCACGTACACTTTCTAGAAGCTGTGATTTTAAAAAACGGTGGAAGTAAGCTTTTCTTATTTCCGGACGAATGCGCAAACTATAGAAAGTCGTTTTGACGTAGAATGTGCATACTTTGTTGATTCCATTTATGAAATAAAACACATTTTCTAAAAACTCGTGTTTTTTAAGAAATCATGTAAACCTTCTAGAAGCTGTGATTTTAAAAAACGGTGGAAGTAAGCTTTTCTTATTTCCGGACGCATTCGCAAACTATAGAAAGTCGTTATGACCTAGAATGTGCATACTTTCTTAATTCCATTTATGAAATAAAACACATTTTCTAAAAACTCGTGTTTTTTAAGAAATCATGTAAACCTTCTAGAAGCTGTGATTTTAAAAAATGGGGGAAGTAAGCTTTTCTTATTTCCAAACGCATGCGCAAACTATAGAAAGTCGTTATGACATAGAATGTGCATACTTTGTTGATTCCTTTTATGAAATAAAACACATTTTCTAAAAACTCATGTTTTTTAAGAAGTCATGTAAACCTTCTAGAAGCTGTGATTTTAAAAAATGGTGGAAGTAAGCTTTTCTTATTTCCAGACGCATGTGCAATCTATAGAAAGTCGTTATGACGTAGAATGTGCATACTTTGTTGATTGCATTTATGAAATAAAACACATTTTCTAAAAACTCGTGTTTTTTAAGAAATCATGTAAACCTTCTAGAAGCTGTGATTTTAAAAAACGGGGGATGTAAGCTTTTCTTATTTCCGAACGCATGCGCAAACTATAGAAAGTCGTTATCACGTAGAATGTGCATACTTTGTTGATTCCATTTATGAAATAAAACACATTTTCTAAAAACTCGTGTTTTTTAAGAAATCATGTAAACCTTCTAGAAGCTGTGATTTTAAAAAACAGGGGAAGTAAGCTTTTCTTATTTCCAAACGCAAACGCAAACTATAGAAAGTCGTTATGATTTAGAATGTGCATACTTTGTTGATTCCATTTATGAAATAAAACACATTTTCTAAAAACTCGTGTTTTTTAAGAAGTCATGTAAACCTTCTAGAAGCTGTGATTTTAAAAAATGGTGGAAGTAAGCTTTTCTTATTTCCGGACGCATGTGCAAACTATAGAAAGTCGTTATGACGTAGAATGTGCATACTTTGTTGATTCCATTTAAGAAATAAAACACATTTTCTAAAAACTCGTGTTTTTTAAGAAATCATGTAATCCTTCTAGAAGCTGTGATTTTAAAAAACGGGGCATGTAAGCTTTTCTTATTTCCGAACGCATGCGCAAACTAAAGAAAGTCGTTATGACGTAGAATGTGCATACTTTGTTGATTCCATTTATGAAACAAAACACATTTTCTAAAAACTCGTGTTTTTTAAGAAATCATGTAAACCTTCTAGAAGCTGTGATTTAAAAAAACGATGAAGTAAGCTTTTCTTATTTCCGGACGCATGCACAAACTATAGAAAGTCGTTATGACGTAGAATGTGCATACTTTGTAGATTCCATTTATGAAATAAAACACATTTTCTAAAAACTCGTGTTTTTTACGAAATCATGTAAACCTTCAAGAAGCTGTGATTTTAAAAAACGGTGGAAGTAAGCTTTTCTTATTTGCGGTCGAATGCGCATACTATAGAAAGTCGTTATGACGTAGAATGTGCATACTTTGTTGATTCCATTTATGAAATAAAACACATTTTCTAAAAACTCGTGTTTTTTACGAAATCATGTAAACCTTCTAGAAGCTGTGATTTTAAAAAACGGGGGAAGTAAGCTTTTCTTATTTCCGGACGCATGCGCAAACTATAGAAAGTTGTTATGACGTAGAATGTGCATACTTTGTAGATTCCATTTATGAAATAAAACACATTTTCTAAAAACTCGTGTTTTTTAAGAAATCATGTAAACCTTCTAGAAGCTGTGATTTTAAAAAACGGTGGAAGTAAGCTTTTCTTATTTCCGGACGCATGCGCAAACTATAGAAAGTCGTTATGACGTAGAATGTGCATACTTTGTAGATTCCATTTATGAAATAAAACACATTTTCTAAAAACTCGTGTTTTTTAAGAAATCATGTAAACCTTCTAGAAGCTGTGATTTTAAAAAACGGTGGAAGTAAGCTTTTCTTATTTCCGGACGCATGCGCAAACTATAGAAATTCGTTATGACGTAGAATGTGCATACTTTGTAGATTCCATTTATGAAATAAAACACATTTTCTAAAAACTCGTGTTTTTTAAGAAATCTTCTAAACCTTCTAGAAGTTGTGATTTTAAAAAATGGTGGAAGGAAGCTTTTCTTATTTCCGGACGCATGCGCAAACTATAGAAAGTCGTTATGACGTAGAATGTGCATACTTTGTAGATTCCTTTTATGAAATAAAACACATTTTCTAAAAACTCGTGTTTTTTACGAAATCATGTAAACCTTCTAGAAGCTGTGATTTTAAAAAACGGGGGAAGTAAGCTTTTCTTATTTCCGGACACATGCACAAACTATAGAAAGTCGTTATGACGTAGAATGTGCATACTTTGTAGATTCCATTTATGAAATAAAACACAATTTCTGAAAACTCGTGTGTGTTACGAAATCATGTAAACCTTCTAGAAGCTGTGATTTTAAAATACGGTGGAAGTAAGCTTGTCTTATTTATGGACGCATGCGCAAACTATAGAAAGTCGTTATGATGTATAATTTCCATACTTTGTTGATTCCATATATGAAATAAAACACATTTTAAAAAAACTCGTGTTTTTTAAGAAATCATGTAAACCTTCTAGAGGTTGTGATTTTAAAAAACGGTGGAAGTAAGCTTTTCTTATTTCCAGACGCATGCGCAAACTCTAGAAAGTCGTTATGACGTAGAATGTGCATACTTTGTAGATTCCATTTATGAAATAAAACACATTTTCTAAAAACTCGTGTTTTTTAAGAAATCATGTAAACCTTCTAGAAGCTGTGATTTTAAAAAACGGTGGAAGTAAGCTTTTCTTATTTCCGGACGCATGCGCAAACTATAGAAAGTCGTTATGACATAGAATGTGCATACTTTGTATATTCCATTTATGAAATAAAACACATTTTCTAAAAACTCGTTTTTTTTACGAAATCATGTAAACCTTCAAGAAGCTGTGATTTTAAAAAACGGTGGAAGTAAGCTTTTCTTATTTGCGGTCGAATGCGCAAACTATAGAAAGTTGTTATGACGTAGAATGTGCATACTTTGTTGATTCCATTTATGAAATAAAACACATTTTCTAAAAAATCGTGTTTTTTACGAAATCATGTAAACCTTCTGGAAGCTGTGATTTTAAAAAACGGTGGAAGTAAGCTTTTTTATTTCCGGTCGCATGCGAAAACTATAGAAAGTCGTTATGACGTAGAATGTGCATACTTTGTTGATTCAATTTATGAAATAAAACACATATTCTAAACACTCGTGTTTTTTTAGAAATCATGTAAACCTTCTTGAAGCTGTGATTTTAAAAAATGGGGGAAGTAAGCTTTTCTTATTTCCGGACGCATGCGCAAACTATAGAAAGTCGTTATGACGTAGAATGTGCATACTTTGTAGATTCCATTTATCAAATAAAACACATTTTCTAAAAACTCGTGTTTTTTACGAAATCATGTAAACCTTCTAGAAGCTGTGATTTTAAAAAACGGGGGAAGTAAGCTTTTCTTATTTCCGGACGCATGGGCAAACTATAGAAAGTTGTTATGACGTAGAATGTGCATACTTTGTAGATTCCATTTATGAAATAAAACACATTTTCTAAAAACTCGTGGTTTTTAAGAAATCATGTAAACCTTGTAGAAGCTGTCATTTTAAAAAACGGTGGAAGTAAGCTTTTCTTATTTCCGGACGCATGCGCAAACTATAGAAAGTCGTTATGACGTAGAATGTGCATACTTTATAGATTCCATTTATGAAATAAAACACATTTTCTAAAAACTCGTGTTTTTTACGAAATCATGTAAACCTTCTAGAAGCTGTGATTTTAAAAAATGGTGGAAGGAAGCTTTTCTTATTTCCGGACGCATGCGCAAACTATAGAAAGTCGTTATGACGTAGAATGTGCATACTTTGTTCATTAAATTTATGAAATAAAACACATTTTCTAAAAACTCGTGTTTTTTAAGCTATCATGTAAACCTTCTTGAAGCTCTGATTTTAAAAAACGGGGGGAAGTAAGCTTTTCTTATTTCCGGACACATGCACAAACTATAGAAAGTCGTTATGACGTAGAATGTGCATACTTTATAGATTCCATTTATGAAATAATACACATTTTTCTGAAAACTTTTGTGTTTTACGAAATCATGTAAACCTTCTAGAAGCTGTGATTTTAAAATACGGTGGAAGTAAGCTTTTCTTATTTCTGGACGCATGTGCAAACTATGGAAAGTCGTTATGACGTAGAATGTGCATACTTTGTAGATTCCATTTATGAAATAAAACACAATTTCTAAAAACTCGTGTTTTCTACGAAATCATGTAAACCTTCAAGAAGCGGTGATTTTAAAAAACGGTGGAAGTAAGCTTTTCTTATTTCCGGACGCATGCACAAACTATAGAAAGTCGTTATGACGTAGAATGTGCATACTTTGTTGATTCCATTTATGAAATAAAAAACATTTTCTAAAAATTCGTGTTTTTTAAGAAATCATGTAAACCTTCTAGAAGCTGTGATTTTAAAAAACGGGGGAAGTAAGCTGTTCTTATTTCCGGACGCATGCGCAAACTATAGAAAGTCGTTATGACGTAGAATGTGCATACTTTGTAATTTCCATTTTTGAAATAAAACACATTTTCTAAAAAC
The DNA here is from genome assembly GCA_027924585.1 of Larix kaempferi. Lineage (NCBI taxonomy): Eukaryota > Viridiplantae > Streptophyta > Pinopsida > Pinales > Pinaceae > Larix > Larix kaempferi. Next base: position 8,383,765 of record BSBM01000226.1, on the reverse strand, counting down.
ACATGTTTTTTACGAAATCGTGTAAACCTTCTAGAAGCTGTGATTTTAAAAAACGGTGGAAGTAAGCTTTTCTTATTTCCGGAAGAATGGGAAAACTATAGAAAGTCGTTATGACGTAGAATGTGCATACTTTGTTGATTCCATTTATGAAATAAAACACATTTTCTAAAAACTCGTGTTTTTTAAGAAATCATGTAAACCTTCTAGAAGCTGTGATTTTAAAAAATGGTGGAAGTAAGCTTTTCTTATTTCCGGACGCATTCGCAAACTATAGAAAGTCGTTATGACGTAGAATGTGCATACTTTGTTGATTCCATTTATGAAATAAAACACATTTTCTAAAAACTCGTGTTTTTTAAGAAATCATGTAAACCTTCTAGAAGCTGTGATTTTAAAAAACGGGGGAAGTAAGCTTTTCTTATTCCCAAACGAATGCGCAAACTATAGAAATTCATTATGACGTAGAATGTGCATACTTTGTTGATTCCATTTATGAAATAAAACACATTTTCTAAAAACTCGTGTTTTTTAAAAAGTCATGTAAACTTTCAAGAAGCTGGGTTTTTAAAAAAGCGGGGAAGTAAGCTTTTCTTATTTCCGGACGCATGTGCAAACTATAGAAAGTCGTTATGACGTAGAATGTGCATACTTTGTAGATTCCATTTATGAAATAAAACACATTTTCTAAAAACTCGTGTTTTTTACGAATTCATGTAAACCTTCTAGAAGCTGTGATTTTAAAAAACGGTGGAAGTAAACTTTTCTTATTTCCGGACGCATGCGCAAACTATAGAAAGTCATTATGACGTAGAATGTGCATACTTTGTAGATCCCATTTATGAAATAAAACACATTTTCTAAAAACTCGTGTTTTTTACGAAATCATGTAAACCTTTTAGAAGCTGTGATTTTAAAAAACGGTGGAAGTAAGCTTTTCTTATTTCCGGACACTTGCGCAAACTATAGAAAGTCGTTATGACGTAGAATGTGCATACTTTGTTGACTCCATTTATGAAATAAAACACATTTTCTAAAAACTCGTGTTTTTTAAAAAGTCATGTAAACCTTCTAGAAGCTGTGATTTTAAAAAATGGTGGAAGTAAGCTTTTCTTATTTCCGGACGCATGCGCAAACTATAGAAAGTCATTATGATGTAGAATGTGCATACTTTGTTGATTCCATTTATGAAATAAAACACATTTTCTAAAAACTTGTGTTTTTTAAGAAATCATGTAAACTTTCCAGAAGCTTGGTTTTTAAAAAAGGGGGAAAGTGAGCTTTTCTTATTTCCGGACGCATGTGCAAACTATAGAAAGTCGTTATGACGTAGAATGTGCATACTTTGTAGATTCCATTTATGAAATAAAACACATTATCTAAAAACTCGTGTTTAGTACGAATTCATGTAAACCTTCTAGAAGCTGTGATTTTAAAAAAACGGTGGAAGTAAACTTTTCTTATTTCCGGACGCATGCGCAAACTATAGAAAGTCATTATGACGTAGAATGTGCATACTTTGTAGATCCCATTTATGAAATAAAACACATTTTCTAAAAACTCGTGTTTTTTACGAAATCATGTAAACCTTCTAGAAGCTGTGATTTTAAAAAACGGTGGAAGTAAGCTTTTCTTATTTCCGGACGCTTGTGCAAACTATAGAAAGTCGTTATGACGTAGAATGTGCATACTTTGTTGATTCCTTTTATGAAATAAAACACATTTTCTAAAAACTCGTGTTTTTTAAGAAATCATGTAAACCTTCTAGAAGCTGTGATTTTAAAAAACGGTGGAAGTAAGCTTTTCTTATTTCCGGACGCATTCGCAAACTATAGAAAGTCGTTATGACATAGAATGTGCATACTTTGTTGATTCCATTTATGAAATAAAACACATTTTCTAAAAACTCGTGTTTTTTAAGAAATCATGTAAACCTTCTAGAAGCTGTGATTTTAAAAAACGAGGGAAGTAAGCTTTTCTTATTCCCAAACGAATGCGCAAACTATAGAAAGTCGTTATGACGTAGAATGTGCATACTTTGTTGACTCCATTTATGAAATAAAACACATTTTCTAAAAACTCGTGTTTTTTAAAAAGTCATGTAAACCTTCTAGAAGCCGTGATTTTAAAAAATGGAGGAAGTAAGCTTTTCTTATTTCCGGACGCATGACGTAGAATGTGCATACTTTGTTGATTCCATTTATGAAATAAAACACATTTTCTAAAAACTCGTGTTTTTTACGAAATCATGTAAACCTTCTAGAAGCTGTGATTTTAAAAAACGGTGGAAGTAAGCTTTTCTTATTTCCGGACGCATGTGCAAACTATAGAAATTCGTTATGACGTAGAATGTGCATACTTTGTTGATTCCTTTTATGAAATAAAACACATTTTCTAAAAACTCGTGTTTTTTAAGAAATCATGTAAACCTTCTAGAAGCTGTGATTTTAAAAAACGGGGGAAGTAAGCTGTTCTTATTTCCGGACGCATGCGCAAACTATAGAAAGTCGTTATGACGTAGAATGTGCATACTTTGTAATTTCCATTTTTGAAATAAAACACATTTTCTAAAAACACATGTTTTTTACGAAATCGTGTAAACCTTCTAGAAGCTGTGATTTTAAAAAACGGTGGAAGTAAGCTTTTCTTATTTCCGGAAGAATGGGCAAACTATAGAAAGTCGTTATGACGTAGAATGTGCATACTTTGTTGATTCCATTTATGAAATAAAACACATTTTCTAAAAACTCGTGTTTTTTAAGAAATCATGTAAACCTTCTAGAAGCTGTGATTTTAAAAAATGGTGGAAGTAAGCTTTTCTTATTTCCGGACGCATTCGCAAACTATAGAAAGTCGTTATGACGTAGAATGTGCATACTTTGTTGATTCCATTTATGAAATAAAACACATTTTCTAAAAACTCGTGTTTTTTAAGAAATCATGTAAACCTTCTAGAAGCTGTGATTTTAAAAAACGGGGGAAGTAAGCTTTTCTTATTCCCAAACGAATGCGCAAACTATAGAAATTCATTATGACGTAGAATGTGCATACTTTGTTGATTCCATTTATGAAATAAAACACATTTTCTAAAAACTCGTGTTTTTTAAAAAGTCATGTAAACTTTCAAGAAGCTGGGTTTTTAAAAAAGGGGGGAAGTAAGCTTTTCTTATTTCCGGACGCATGTGCAAACTATAGAAAGTCGTTATGACGTAGAATGTGCATACTTTGTAGATTCCATTTATGAAATAAAACACATTTTCTAAAAACTCGTGTTTTTTACGAAATCATGTAAACCTTCTAGAAGCTGTGATTTTAAAAAATGGTGGAAGTAAGCTTTTCTTATTTCCGGACGCATGCGCAAACTATAGAAAGTCGTTATGACGTAGAATGTGCATACTTTGTAGATTCCATTTATGAAATAAAACACATTTTCTAAAAACTCGTGTTTTTTAAGAAATCATGTAAACCTTCTAGAAGCTGTGATTTTAAAAAACGGTGGAAGTAAGCTTTTCTTATTTCCGGACGCATGCCAAACTATAGAAAGTCGTTATGACGTAGAATGTGCATACTTTGTAGATTCCATTTATGAAATAAAACACATTTTCTAAAAACTCCTGTTTTTTAAGAAATCATGTAAACCTTCTAGAAGCTGTGATTTTAAAAAATGGGGGAAGTAAGATTTTCCTATTTCCAAACGCATGCGCAAACTATAGAAAGTCGTTATGACGTAGAATGTGCATACTTTGTTGATTCCATTTATGAAATAAAACACATTTTCTAAAAACTCGTGTTTTTTAACAAATCATGTAAACCTTCCAGAAGTTGTGATTTAAAAAAACGGGGGGAAGTAAGCTTTTCTTATTTCCGGACGCATGCACAAACTATAGAAAGTCGTTATGACGTAGAATGTGCATACTTTGTAGATTCCATTTATGAAATAAAACACATTTTCTAAAAACTCGTGTTTTTTACGAAATCATGTAAACCTTCAAGAAGCTGTGATTTTAAAAAACGGTGGAAGTAAACTTTTCTTATTTGCGGTCGAATGCGCAAACTATAGAAAGTTGTTATGACATAGAATGTGCATACTTTGTTGATTCCATTTATGAAATAAAACACATTTTCTAAAAACTCGTGTTTTTTACGAAATCTTGTAAACCTTCTAGAAGCTGTGATTTTAAAAAACGGTGGAAGTAAGCTTTTCTTATTTCTGGACGGATGCGCAAACTATAGAAATTCGTTATGACGTAGAATGTGCATACTTTGTTGATTCTATTTATGAAATAAAACATACTTTCTAAAAACTCGTGTTTTTTTAGAAATCATGTAAACCTTCTTGAAGCTGTGATTTTAAAAAACGGGGGAAGTAAGCTTTTCTTATTTCCGGACGCATGCGCAAACTATAGAAAGTTGTTATGACGTAGAATGTGCATACTTTGTAGATTCCATTTATGAAATAAAACACATTTTCTGAAAACTCGTGTTTTTTACGAAATCATGTAAACCTTCTAGAAGCTGTGATTTTAAAAAACGGGTGAAGTAAGCTTTTCTTATTTCCGGATGCATGCGCAAACTATAGAAAGTCGTTATGACGTAGAATGTGCATACTTTGTAGATTCCATTTATGAAATAAAACACATTTTCTAAAAACTCGTGTTTTTTACGAAATCATGTAAACCTTCAAGAAGCTGTGATTTTAAAAAACGGTGGAAGTAAGCTTTTCTTATTTGCGGTCGAATGCGCAAACTATAGAAAGTCGTTATGACGTAGAATGTGCATACTTTGTTGATTCCATTTATGAAATAAAACACATTTTCTAAAAACTCGTGTTTTTTACGAAATCATGTAAACCTTCTAGAAGCTGTGATTTTAAAAAACGGTGGAAGTAAGCTTTTCTTATTTCCGGACGCATGCGCAAAATATAGAAAGTCGTTATGACGTAGAATGTGCATACTTTGTTGATTCCATTTATGAAATAAAACACATTTTCTAAAAACTCGTGTTTTTTTAGAAATCATGTAAACCTTCTTGAAGCTGTGATTTTAAAAAACGGGGGAAGTAAGCTTTTCTTATTTCCGGACGCATGCGCAAACTATAGAAAGTTGTTATGACGTAGAATGTGCATACTTTGTAGATTCCATTTATGAAATAAAACACATTTTCTGAAAACTCGTGTTTTTTACGAAATCATGTAAACCTTCTAGAAGCTGTGATTTTAAAAAACGGGTGAAGTAAGCTTTTCTTATTTCCGGATGCATGCGCAAACTATAGAAAGTCGTTATGACGTAGAATGTGCATACTTTGTAGATTCCATTTATGAAATAAAACACATTTTCTAAAAACTCGTGTTTTTTACGAAATCATGTAAACCTTCAAGAAGCTGTGATTTTAAAAAACGGTGGAAGTAAGCTTTTCTTATTTGCGGTCGAATGCGCAAACTATAGAAAGTCGTTATGACGTAGAATGTGCATACTTTGTTGATTCCATTTATGAAATAAAACACATTTTCTAAAAACTCGTGTTTTTTACGAAATCATGTAAACCTTCTAGAAGCTGTGATTTTAAAAAACGGTGGAAGTAAGCTTTTCTTATTTCCGGACGCATGCGCAAAATATAGAAAGTCGTTATGACGTAGAATGTGCATACTTTGTTGATTCCATTTATGAAATAAAACACATTTTCTAAAAACTCGTGTTTTTTTAGAAATCATGTAAACATTCTTGAAGCTGTGATTTTAAAAAACGGGGGAAGTAAGCTTTTCTTATTTCCGGACGCATGCGCAAACTATAGAAAGTCGTTATGACGTAGAATGTGCATACTTTGTAGATTCCATTTATGAAATAAAACACATTTTCTAAAAACTCGTGTTTTTTAAGAAATCATGTAAACCTTCTAGAAGTTGTGATTTTAAAAAACGGGGGAAGTAAGTTTTTCTTATTTCCGGACGCATGCGCAAACTATAGAAAGTCGTTATGACGTAGAATGTGCATACTTTGTAGATTCCATTTATGAAATAAAACACATTTTCTAAAGACTCGTGTTTTTTAAGAAATCATGTAAACCTTCTAGAAGCTGTGATTTTAAAAAACGGTGGAAGTAAGCTTTTCTTATTTCCGGACGCATGCGCAAACTATAGAAAGTCGTTATGACGTAGAATGTGCATACTTTATAGATTCCATTTATGAAATAAAACACATTTTCTAAAAACTCGTGTTTTTTACGAAATCATGTAAACCTTCTAGAAGTTGTGATTTTAAAAAATGGCGGAAGGAAGCTTTTCTTATTTCCGGACGTATGCGCAAACTATAGAAAGTCGTTATGACGTAGAATGTGCATACTTTGTTGATTCCATTTATGAAATAAAACACATTTTCTAAAAACTCGTGTTTTTTAAGCTATCATGTAAACCTTCTTGAAGCTCTGATTTTAAAAAACGGGGGAAGTAAGCTTTTCTTATTTCCGGACACATGCACAAACTATAGAAAGTCGTTATGACGTAGAATGTGCATACTTTGTAGATTCCATTTATGAAATAAAACACATTTTCTGAAAACTTGTGTGTTTTACGAAATCATGTAAACCTTCTCGAAGCTGTGATTTTAAAATACGGTGGAAGTAAGCTTTTCTTATTTCTGGACGCATGTGCAAACTATAGAAAGTCGTTATGACGTAGAATGTGCATACTTTGTAGATTCCATTTATGAAATAAAACACAATTTCTAAAAACTCGTGTTTTCTACGAAATCATGTAAACCTTCAAGAAGCGGTGATTTTAAAAAACGGTGGAAGTAAGCTTTTCTTATTTCCGGACGCATGCACAAACTATAGAAAGTCGTTATGACATAGAATGTGCATACTTTGTTTATTCCATTTATGAAATAAAAAACATTTTCTAAAAATTCGTGTTTTTTAAGAAATCATGTAAACCTTCTAGAAGCTGTGATTTTAAAAAACGGGGGAAGTAAGCTTTTCTTATTTCCGGACGCATGCGCAAACTATAGAAATTCGTTATGACGTAGAATGTGCATACTTTGTAATTTCCATTTTTGAAATAAAACACATTTTCTAAAAACTTATGTTTTTTACGAAATCGTGTAAACCTTCTAGAAGCTGTGATTTTAAAAAACGGTGGAAGTAAGCTTTTCTTATTTCCGGACGAATGGACAAACTATAGAAAGTCGTTATGACGTAGAATGTGCATACTTTGTTGATTCCATTTATGAAATAAAACACATTTTCTAAAAACTCGTGTTTTTTAAGAAATCATGTAAACCTTCTAGAAGCTGTGATTTTAAAAAACGGTGGAAGTAAGCTTTTCTTATTTCCGGACGCATTCGCAAACTATAGAATGTCGTTATGACGTAGAATGTGCATACTTTGTTGATACCATTTATGAAATAAAACACATTTTCTAAAAACTCGTGTTTTTTAAGAAATCATGTAAACCTTCTAGAAGCTGTGATTTTAAAAAACGGGGGAAGTAAGCTTTTCTTATTCCCAAACGAATGCGCAAACTATAGAAAAGTCGTTATGACGTAGAATGTGCATAATTTGTTGACTCCATTTATGAAATAAAACACATTTTCTAAAAACTCATGTTTTTTAAAAAGTCATGTAAACCTTCTAGAAGCTGTGATTTTAAAAAATGGTGGAAGTAAGCTTTTCTTATTTCCGGACGCATGCGCAAACTATAGAAAGTCATTATGATGTAGAATGTGCATACTTTGTTGATTCCATTTATGAAATAAAACACATTTTCTAAAAACTTGTGTTTTTTAAGAAATCATGTAAACTTTTCAGAAGCTGGGTTTTTAAAAAAGGGGGAAAGTAAGCTTTTCTTATTTCCGGACGCATGTGCAAACTATAGAAAGTCGTTATGACGTAGAATGTGCATACTTTGTAGATTCCATTTATGAAATAAAACACATTATCTAAAAACTCGTGTTTTTTACGAATTCATGTAAACCTTCTAGAAGCTGTGATTTAAAAAAAATGGTGGAAGTAAACTTTTCTTATTTCCGGACGCATGCGCAAACTATAGAAAGTCATTATGACGTAGAATTTGCATACTTTGTAGAACCCATTTATGAAATAAAACACATTTTCTAAAAACTCGTGTTTTTTACGAAATCATGTAAACCTTCTAAAAGCTGTGATTTTAAAAAACGGTGGAGGTAAGCTTTTCTTATTTCCGGACGCTTGCGCAAACTATAGAAAGTCGTTATGACGTAGAATGTGCATACTTTGTTGATTCCTTTTATGAAATAAAACACATTTTCTAAAAACTCGTGTTTTTTAAGAAATCATGTAAACCTTCTAGAAGCTGTGATTTTAAAAAACGGTGGAAGTAAGCTTTTCTTATTTCCGGACGCATTCGCAAACTATAGAAAGTCGTTATGACGTAGAATGTGCATACTTTGTAGATTCCATTTATGAAATAAAACACATTTTCTAAAAACTCGTGTGTTTTACGAAATCATGTAAACCTTCTAGAAGCTGTGATTTTAAAAAATGGTGGAAGTAAGCTTTTCTTATTTCCGGACGCATGGGAAAACTATAGAAAGTTGTTATGACGTAGAATGTGCATACTTTGTAGATTCCTTTTATGAAATAAAACACATTTTCTAAAAACTCGTGTTTTTTACGAAATCATGTAAACCTTCTAGAAGCTGTGATTTTAAAAAACGGGGGAAGTAAACTTTTCTTATTTCCGCACGCATGCACAAACTATAGAAAGTCGTTATGACGTAGAATGTGCATACTTTGTAGATTCCATTTATGAAATAAAACACATTTTCTAAAAACTCGTGTGTTTTACGAAATCATGTAAACCTTCTAGAAGCTGTGATTTTAAAATACGGTGGAAGTAAGCTTTTCTTATTTATGGACGCATGCGCAAACTATAGAAAGTCGTTATGATGTATAATTTGCATACTTTATAGATTCCATTTATGAAATAAAACACATTTTCTAAAAACTCGTGTTTTTTACGAAATCATGTAAACCTTCTAGAAGCTGTGATTTTAAAAAATGGTGGAAGTAAGCTTTTCTTATTTCCGGACGCATGTGCAAACTATAGAAAGTCATTATGACTTAGAATGTGCATACTTTGTATATTCCATTTATGAAATAAAACACATTTTCTAAAAACTCGTGTTTTTTAAGAAATCATGTAAACCTTCTAGAAGCTGTGATTTTAAAAAAACGGTGGAAGTAAGCTTTTCTTATTTCCGGACGCATGCGCAAACTATAGAAAGTCGTTATGACGTAGAATGTGCATACTTTGTAGATTCCATTTACGAAATAAAACACATTTTCTAAAAACTCGTGTTTTTTACGAAATCATGTAAACCTTCAAGAAGCTGTGATTTTAAAAAACGGTGGAAGTAAGCTTTTCTTATTTGCGGTCGAATGCGCAAACTATAGAAAGTCGTTATGACGTAGAATGTGCATACTTTGTTGATTCCATTTATGAAATAAAACACATTTTCTAAAAATTCGTGTTTTTTAAGAAATCATGTAAACCTTCTAGAAGCTGTGATTTTAAAAAACGGGGGAAGTAAGCTTTTCTTATTTCCGGACGCATGCGCAAACTATAGAAAGTCGTTATGATGTAGAATTTGCATACTTTGTAATTTCCATTTATGAAATAAAACACATTTTCTAAAAACACATGTTTTTTACGAAATCGTGTAAACCTTCTAGAAGCTGTGATTTTAAAAAACGGTGGAAGTAAGCTTTTCTTATTTCCGGACGAATGGCCAAACTATAGAATGTCGTTATGACGTAGAATGTGCATACTTTGTTGATTCCAATTATGAAATAAAACACATTTTCTAAAAACTCGTGTTTTTTAAGAAATCATGTAAACCTTCTAGAAGCTGTGATTTTAAAAAACGGTGGAAGTAAGCTTTTCTTATTTCCGGACGCATTCGCAAACTATAGAAAGTCGTTATGACGTAGAATGTGCATACTTTGTTGATTCCATTGATTCCATTTATGAAATAAAACACATTTTCTAAAAACTCGTGTTTTTTACGAAATCATGTAAACCTTCAAGAAGCTGTGATTTTAAAAAACGGTGGAAGTAAGCTTTTCTTTTTTGCGGTCGAATGCGCAAACTATAGAAAGTCGTTATGACGTAGAATGTGCATACTTTGTTGATTCCATTTATGAAATAAAACACATTTTCTAAAAATTCGTGTTTTTTAAGAAATCATGTAAACCTTCTAGAAGCTGTGATTTTACAAAACGGGGGAAGTAAGCTTTTCTTATTTCCGGACGCATGCGCAAACTATAGAAAGTCGTTATGACGTAGAATGTGCATACTTTGTAATTTCCATTTTTGAAATAAAACACATTTTCTAAAAACACATGTTTTTTACGAAATCGTGTAAACCTTCTAGAAGCTGTGATTTTAAAAAACGGTGGAAGTAAGCTTTTCTTATTTCCGGACGAATGCGCAAACTATATAAAGTCGTCATGACGTAGAATGTGCATACTTTGTTGATTCCATTTATGAAATAAAACACATTTTCTAAAAATTCGTGTTTTTTAAGAAATCATCTAAACCTTCTAGAAGCTGTGATTTTAAAAAACGGGGGAATTAAGCTTTTCTTATTTCCGGACGCATGCGCAAACTATAGAAAGTCGTTATGACGTAGAATGTGCATACTTTGTAATTTCCATTTTTGAAATAAAACACATTTTCTAAAAACACATGTTTTTTACGAAATCGTGTAAACCTTCTAGAAGCTGTGATTTTAAAAAACGGTGGAAGTAAGCTTTTCTTATTTCCGGACGAATGGGCAAACTATAGAAAGTCGTTATGACGTAGAATGTGCATACTTTGTTGATTCCATTTATGAAATAAAACACATTTTCTAAAAACTCGTGTTTTTTAAGAAATCATGTAAACCTTCTAGAAGCTGTGATTTTAAAAAACGGTGGAAGTAAGCTTTTCTTATTTCCGGACGCATTCGCAAACTATAGAAAGTCGTTATGACGTAGAATGTGCATACTTTGTTGATTCCATTTATGAAATAAAACACATTTTCTAAAAACTCGTGTTTTTTACGAAATCATGTAAACCTTCTAGAAGCTATGATTTTAACAAACAGGGGAAGTAAGCTTTTCTTATTTCCGGACGCATGCGCAAACTATAGAAAGTCGTTATGACGTAGAATGTGCATACTTTGTTGATTCCATTTATGAAATAAAACACATTTTTAAAAAACACGTGTTTTTTACGAAATCGTCTAAACCTTCTAGAAGCTGTGATTTTAAAAAACGGTGGAAGTAAGCTTTTCTAATTTCCGGACGAATGCGCAAACTATAGAAAGTCGTTATGACGTAGAATGTGCATACTTTGTAGATTCGATTTATCAAATAAAACACATTTTCTAAAAACTCGTGTTTTTTACGAAATCATGTAAACCTTCAAGAAGCTGTGATTTTAAAAAACGGTGGAAGTTAGCTTTTCTCATTTCCGGACGAATGCGCAAACTATAGAAATTCGTTTTGATGTAGAATGTGCATACTTTGTTGATTCCATTTATGAAATAAAACACATTTTCTAAAAACACGTGTTTTTTACGAAATCATGTACACTTTCTAGAAGCTGTGATTTTAAAAAACGGTGGAAGTAAGCTTTTCTTATTTCCGGACGAATGCGCAAACTATAGAAAGTCGTTTTGACGTAGAATGTGCATACTTTGTTGATTGCATTTATGAAATAAAACACATTTTCTAAAAACTCGTGTTTTTTAAGAAATCATGTAAACCTTCTAGAAGCTGTGATTTTAAAAAACGGTGGAAGTAAGCTTTTCTTATTTCCGGACGCATTCGCAAACTATAGAAAGTCGTTATGACCTAGAATGTGCATACTTTCTTGATTCCATTTATGAAATAAAACACATTTTCTAAAAACTCGTGTTTTTTAAGAAATCATGTAATTCTTCTAGAAGCTGTGATTTTAAAAAATGGGGGAAGTAAGCTTTTCTTTTTTCCAAACGCATGCGCAAACTATAGAAAGTCGTTATGACAAAGAATGTGCATACTTTGTTGATTCCTTTTATGAAATAAAACACATTTTCTAAAAACTCGTGTTTTTTAAGAAGTCATGTAAACCTTCTAGAAGCTGTGATTTTAAAAAATGGTGGAAGTAAGCTTTTCTTATTTCCAGACGCATGTGCAAACTATAGAAAGTCGTTGTGACGTAGAATGTGCATACTTTGTTGATTGCATTTATGAAATAAAACACATTTTCTAAAAACTCGTGTTTTTTAAGAAATCATGTAAACCTTCTAGAAGCTATGATTTTAAAAAACGGGGGATGTAAGCTTTTCTTATTTCCGAACGCATGCGCAAACTTTAGAAAGTCGTTATGACGTAGAATGTGCATACTTTGTTGATTCCATTTATGAAATAAAACACATTTTCTAAAAACTCGTGTTTTTTAAGAAATCATGTAAACCTTATAGAAGCTGTGATTTTAAAAAACAGGGGAAGTAGGCTTTTCTTATTTCCAAACGCAAGCGCAAACTATAGAAAGTCGTTATGATTTAGAATGTGCATACTTTGTTGATTCCATTTATGAAATAAAACACATTTTCTAAAAACTCGTGTTTTTTACGAAATCATGTAAACCTTCTAGAAGCTGTGATTTTAAAAAACGGTGGAAGTAAGCTTTTCTCATTTCCGGACGAATGCGCAAACTATAGAAATTCGTTTTGATGTAGAATGTGCATACTTTGTTGATTCCATTTATGAAATAAAACACATTTTCTAAAAACATGTGTTTTTTACGAAATCATGTACACTTTCTAGAAGCTGTGATTTTAAAAAACGGTGGAAGTAAGCTTTTCTTATTTCCGGACGAATGCGCAAACTATAGAAAGTCGTTATGACGTAGAATGTGCACACTTTGTTGATTCCATTTAAGAAATAAAACACATTTTCTAAAAACTCGTGTTTTTTAAGAAATCATGTAAACCTTCTAGAAGCTGTGATTTTAAAAAACGGGGTAAGTAAGCTTTTCTTATTTCCGGACGCATGCACAACCTATAGAAAGTCGTTATGACGTAGAATGTCCATACTTTGTAGATTACATTTATGAAATAAAACACATTTTCTAAAAACTCGTGTTTTTTAAGAAATCATGTAAACCTTCTAGAAGCTGTGATTTTAAAAAACGGGGGAAGTAAGCTTTTCTTATTTCCGGACGCATGCGCAAACTATAGAAAGTCGTTATGACGTAGAATGTGCATACTTTGTAGATTCCATTTATGAAATAAAACACATTTTCTAAAAACTCGTGTTTTTTAAGAAATCTTGTAAACCTTCTAGAAGCTGTGATTTTAAAAAACGGGGGAAGTAAGCTTTTCTTATTTCCGGACGCATGGGAAAACTATAGAAAGTTGTTATGACGTAGAATGTGCATACTTTGTAGATTCCTTTTATGAAATAAAACACATTTTCTAAAAACTCGTGTTTTTTACGAAATCATGTAAACCTTCTAGAAGCTGTGATTTTAAAAAATGGGGGAAGTAAGCTTTTCTTATTTCCGGACGCATGCACAAACTATAGAAAGTCGTTATGACGTAGAATGTGCATACTTTGTAGATTCCATTTATGAAATAAAACACATTTTCTAAAAACTCGTGTGTTTTACGAAAGCATGTAAACCTTCTAGAAGCTGTGATTTTAAAATACGGTGGAAGTAAGCTTTTCTTATTTATGGACGCATGCGCAAACTATAGAAAGTCGTTATGATGTATAATTTGCATACTTTATAGAATCCATTTATGAAATAAAACACATTTTCTAAAAACTCGTGTTTTTTACGAAATCATGTAAACCTTCTAGAAGCTGTGATTTTAAAAAATGGTGGAAGTAAGCTTTTCTTATTTCCGGACGCATGCGCAAACTATAGAAAGTCGTTATGACGTAGAATGTGCATACTTTGTATATTCCATTTATGAAATAAAACACATTTTCTAAAAACTCGTGTTTTTTAAGAAATCATGTAAACCTTCTAGAAGCTGTGATTTTGAAAAAACGGTGGAAGTAAGCTTTTCTTATTTCCGGACGCATGCGCAAACTATAGAAAGTCGTTATGACGTAGAATGTGCATACTTTGTAGATTCCATTTATGAAATAAAACACAATTTCTAAAAACTCGTGTTTTCTACGAAATCATGTAAACCTTCAAGAAGCGGTGATTTTAAAAAACGGTGGAAGTAAGCTTTTCTTATTTCCGGACGCATGCACAAACTATAGAAAGTCGTTATGACGTAGAATGTGCATACTTTGTTGATTCCATTTATGAAATAAAAAACATTTTCTAAAAATTCGTGTTTTTTAAGAAATCATGTAAACCTTCTAGAAGCTGTGATTTTAAAAAACGGGGGAAGTAAGCTTTTCTTATTTCCGGAAGCATGCGCAAACTATAGAAAGTCGTTATGACGTAGAATGTGCATACTTTGTAATTTCCATTTTTGAAATAAAACACATTTTCTAAAAACACATGTTTTTTACGAAATCGTGTAAACCTTCTAGAAGCTGTGATTTTAAAAAACGGTGGAAGTAAGCTTTTCTTATTTCCGGACGAATGGGCAAACTATAGAAAGTCGTTATGACGTAGAATGTGCATACTTTGTTGATTCCATTTATGAAATAAAACACATTTTCTAAAAATTCGTGTTTTTTAAGAAATCATGTAAACCTTCTAGAAGCTGTGATTTTAAAAAACGGGGGAATTAAGCTTTTCTTATTTCCGGACGCATGCGCAAACTATAGAAAGTCGTTATGACGTAGAATGTGCATACTTTGTAATTTCCATTTTTGAAATAAAACACATTTTCTAAAAACACATGTTTTTTACGAAATCGTGTAAACCTTCTAGAAGCTGTGATTTTAAAAAACGGTGGAAGTAAGCTTTTCTTATTTCCGGACGAATGGGCAAACTATAGAAAGTCGTTATGACGTAGAATGTGCATACTTTGTTGATTCCATTTATGAAATAAAACACATTTTCTAAAAACTCGTGTTTTTTAAGAAATCATGTAAACCTTCTAGAAGCTGTGATTTTAAAAAACGGTGGAAGTAAGCTTTTCTTATTTCCGGACGCATTCGCAAACTATAGAAAGTCGTTATGACGTAGAATGTGCATACTTTGTTGATTCCATTTATGAAATAAAACACATTTTCTAAAAACTCGTGTTTTTTACGAAATCATGTAAACCTTCTAGAAGCTATGATTTTAACAAACAGGGGAAGTAAGCTTTTCTTATTTCCGGACGCATGCGCAAACTATAGAAAGTCGTTATGACGTAGAATGTGCATACTTTGTTGATTCCATTTATGAAATAAAACACATTTTTAAAAAACACGTGTTTTTTACGAAATCGTCTAAACCTTCTAGAAGCTGTGATTTTAAAAAACGGTGGAAGTAAGCTTTTCTAATTTCCGGACGAATGCGCAAACTATAGAAAGTCGTTATGACGTAGAATGTGCATACTTTGTAGATTCGATTTATCAAATAAAACACATTTTCTAAAAACTCGTGTTTTTTACGAAATCATGTAAACCTTCAAGAAGCTGTGATTTTAAAAAACGGTGGAAGTTAGCTTTTCTCATTTCCGGACGAATGCGCAAACTATAGAAATTCGTTTTGATGTAGAATGTGCATACTTTGTTGATTCCATTTATGAAATAAAACACATTTTCTAAAAACACGTGTTTTTTACGAAATCATGTACACTTTCTAGAAGCTGTGATTTTAAAAAACGGTGGAAGTAAGCTTTTCTTATTTCTGGACGAATGCGCAAACTATAGAAAGTCGTTTTGACGTAGAATGTGCATACTTTGTTGATTGCATTTATGAAATAAAACACATTTTCTAAAAACTCGTGTTTTTTAAGAAATCATGTAAACCTTCTAGAAGCTGTGATTTTAAAAAACGGTGGAAGTAAGCTTTTCTTATTTCCGGACGCATTCGCAAACTATAGAAAGTCGTTATGACCTAGAATGTGCATACTTTCTTGATTCCATTTATGAAATAAAACACATTTTCTAAAAACTCGTGTTTTTTAAGAAATCATGTAATTCTTCTAGAAGCTGTGATTTTAAAAAATGGGGGAAGTAAGCTTTTCTTTTTTCCAAACGCATGCGCAAACTATAGAAAGTCGTTATGACAAAGAATGTGCATACTTTGTTGATTCCTTTTATGAAATAAAACACATTTTCTAAAAACTCGTGTTTTTTAAGAAGTCATGTAAACCTTCTAGAAGCTGTGATTTTAAAAAATGGTGGAAGTAAGCTTTTCTTATTTCCAGACGCATGTGCAAACTATAGAAAGTCGTTGTGACGTAGAATGTGCATACTTTGTTGATTGCATTTATGAAATAAAACACATTTTCTAAAAAATCGTGTTTTTTAAGAAATCATGTAAACCTTCTAGAAGCTATGATTTTAAAAAACGGGGGATGTAAGCTTTTCTTATTTCCGAACGCATGCGCAAACTTTAGAAAGTCGTTATGACGTAGAATGTGCATACTTTGTTGATTCCATTTATGAAATAAAACACATTTTCTAAAAACTCGTGTTTTTTAAGAAATCATGTAAACCTTATAGAAGCTGTGATTTTAAAAAACAGGGGAAGTAAGCTTTTCTTATTTCCAAACGCAAGCGCAAACTATAGAAAGTCGTTATGATTTAGAATGTGCATACTTTGTTGATTCCATTTATGAAATAAAACACATTTTCTAAAAACTCGTGTTTTTTACGAAATCATGTAAACCTTCTAGAAGCTGTGATTTTAAAAAACGGTGGAAGTAAGCTTTTCTCATTTCCGGACGAATGCGCAAACTATAGAAATTTGTTTTGATGTAGAATGTGCATACTTTGTTGATTCCATTTATGAAATAAAACACATTTTCTAAAAACACGTGTTTTTTACGAAATCATGTACACTTTCTAGAAGCTGTGATTTTAAAAAACGGTGGAAGTAAGCTTTTCTTATTTCCGGACGAATGCGCAAACTATAGAAAGCCGTTATGACGTAGAATGTGCACACTTTGTTGATTCCATTTAAGAAATAAAACACATTTTCTAAAAACTCGTGTTTTTTAAGAAATCATGTAAACCTTCTAGAAGCTGTGATTTTAAAAAACGGGGTAAGTAAGCTTTTCTTATTTCCGGACGCATGCACAACCTATAGAAAGTCGTTATGACGTAGAATGTGCATACTTTGTAGATTACATTTATGAAATAAAACACATTTTCTAAAAACTCGTGTTTTTTAAGAAATCATGTAAACCTTCTAGAAGCTGTGATTTTAAAAAACGGGGGAAGTAAGCTTTTCTTTTTTCCGGACGTATGCGCAAACTATAGAAAGTCGTTATGACGTAGAATGTGCATACTTTGTAGATTCCATTTATGAAATAAAACACATTTTCTAAAAACTCGTGTTTTTTAAGAAATCTTGTAAACCTTCTAGAAGCTGTGATTTTAAAAAACGGGGGAAGTAAGCTTTTCTTATTTCCGGACGCATGGGCAAACTATAGAAAGTTGTTATGACGTAGAATGTGCATACTTTGTAGATTCCTTTTATGAAATAAAACACATTTTCTAAAAACTCGTGTTTTTTACGAAATCATGTAAACCTTCTAGAAGCTGTGATTTTAAAAAACGGGGGAAGTAAGCTTTTCTTATTTCCGGACGCATGCACAAACTATAGAAAGTCGTTATGACGTAGAATGTGCATACTTTGTAGATTCCATTTATGAAATAAAACACATTTTCTAAAAACTCGTGTGTTTTACGAAAGCATGTAAACCTTCTAGAAGCTGTGATTTTAAAATACGGTGGAAGTAAGCTTTTCTTATTTATGGACGCATGCGCAAACTATAGAAAGTCGTTATGATGTATAATTTGCATACTTTATAGATTCCATTTATGAAATAAAACACATTTTCTAAAAACTCGTGTTTTTTACGAAATCATGTAAACCTTCTAGAAGCTGTGATTTTAAAAAATGGTGGAAGTAAGCTTTTCTTATTTCCGGACGCATGCGCAAACTATAGAAAGTCGTTATGACGTAGAATGTGCATACTTTGTATATTCCATTTATGAAATAAAACACATTTTCTAAAAACTCGTGTTTTTTAAGAAATCATGTAAACCTTCTAGAAGCTGTGATTTTGAAAAAACGGTGGAAGTAAGCTTTTCTTATTTCCGGACGCATGCGCAAACTATAGAAAGTCGTTATGACGTAGAATGTGCATACTTTGTAGATTCCATTTATGAAATAAAACACAATTTCTAAAAACTCGTGTTTTCTACGAAATCATGTAAACCTTCAAGAAGCGGTGATTTTAAAAAACGGTGGAAGTAAGCTTTTCTTATTTCCGGACGCATGCACAAACTATAGAAAGTCGTTATGACGTAGAATGTGCATACTTTGTTGATTCCATTTATGAAATAAAAAACATTTTCTAAAAATTCGTGTTTTTTAAGAAATCATGTAAACCTTCTAGAAGCTGTGATTTTAAAAAACGGGGGAAGTAAGCTTTTCTTATTTCCGGACGCATGCGCAAACTATAGAAAGTCGTTATGACGTAGAATGTGCATACTTTGTAATTTCCATTTTTGAAATAAAACACATTTTCTAAAAACACATGTTTTTTACGAAATCGTGTAAACCTTCTAGAAGCTGTGATTTTAAAAAACGGTGGAAGTAAGCTTTTCTTATTTCCGGACGAATGGGCAAACTATAGAAAGTCGTTATGACGTAGAATGTGCATACTTTGTTGATTCCATTTATGAAATAAAACACATTTTCTAAAAACTCGTGTTTTTTAAGAAATCATGTAAACCTTCTAGAAGCTGTGATTTTAAAAAACGGTGGAAGTAAGCTTTTCTTATTTCCGGACGCATTCGCAAACTATAGAAAGTCGTTATGACGTAGAATGTGCATACTTTGTTGATTCCATTTATGAAATAAAACACATTTTCTAAAAACTCGTGTTTTTTAAGAAATCATGTAAACCTTCTAGAAGCTGTGATTTTAAAAAACGGGGGAAGTAAGCTTTTCTTATTCCCAAACGAATGCGCAAACTATGGAAATTCGTTATGACGTAGAATGTGCATACTTTGTTGATTCCATTTATGGAATAAAACACATTTTCTAAAAACTCGTGTTTTTTAAAAAGTCATGTAAACTTTCCAGAAGCTGGGTTTTTAAAAAAGGGGGGAAGTAAGCTTTTCTTATTTCCGGACGCATGTGCAAACTATAGAAAGTCGTTATGACGTAGAATGTGCATACTTTGTAGATTCCATTTATGAAATAAAACACATTTTCTAAAAACTCGTGTTTTTTACGAATTCATGTAAACCTTCTAGAAGCTGTGATTTTAAAAAACGGTGGAAGTAAACTTTTCTTATTTCTGGACGCATGCGCAAACTATAGAAAGTCATTATGACGTAGAATGTGCATACTTTGTAGATCCCATTTATGAAATAAAACACATTTTCTAAAAACTCGTGTT
Source organism: Larix kaempferi (assembly GCA_027924585.1). NCBI lineage: Eukaryota > Viridiplantae > Streptophyta > Pinopsida > Pinales > Pinaceae > Larix > Larix kaempferi. Next base: position 8,364,218 of record BSBM01000226.1, on the reverse strand, counting down.
TTTTACGAAATCATGTAAACCTTCTAGAAGCTGTGATTTTAAAAAACGGTGGAAGTAAGCTTTTCTTATTTCCGGACGCTTGCGCAAACTATAGAAAGTCGTTATGACGTAGAATGTGCATACTTTGTTGATTCCATTTATGAAATAAAACACATTTTCTAAAAACTCGTGTTTTTTAAGAAATCATGTAAACCTTCCAGAAGTTGTGATTTAAAAAAACGGGGGAAGTAAGCTTTTCTTATTTCCGGACGCATGCACAAACTATAGAAAGTCGTTATGACATAGAATGTGCATACTTTGTAGATTCCATTTATGAAATAAAACACATTTTCTAAAAACTCGTGTTTTTTACGAAATCATGTAAACCTTCAAGAAGCTGTGATTTTAAAAAACGGTGGAAGTAAACTTTTCTTATTTGCGGTCGAATGCGCAAACTATAGAAAGTTGTTATGACATAGAATGTGCATACTTTGTAGATTCCATTTATCAAATAAAACACATTTGAAAAAAACTCGTGTTTTTTACGAAATCATGTAAACCTTCTAGAAGCTGTGATTTTAAAAAACGGTGGAAGTAAGCTTTTCTTATTTCCGGACGCATGTGCAAACTATAGAAATTCGTTATGACGTAGAATGTGCATACTTTGTTGATTCTATTTATGAAATAAAACATATTTTCTAAAAACTCGTGTTTTTTTAGAAATCATGTAAACCTTCTTGAAGCTGTGATTTTAAAAAACGGGGGAAGTAAGCTTTTCTTATTTCCGGACGCATGCGCAAACTATAGAAAGTTGTTATGACGTAGAATGTGCATACTTTGTAGATTCCATTTATGAAATAAAACACATTTTCTGAAAACTCGTGTTTTTAACGAAATCATGTAAACCTTCTAGAAGCTGTGATTTTAAAAAACGGGGGAAGTAAGCTTTTCTTATTTCCGGCCGCATGCGCAAACTATAGAAAGTTGTTATGACGTAGAATGTGCATACTTTGTAGATTAAATTTATGAAATAAAACACATTTTCTAAAAACTCGTGTTTTTTAAGAAATCATGTAAACCTTCTAGAAGCTGTGATTTTAAAAAACGGGGGAAGTAAGCTTTTCTTATTTCCGGACGCATGCGCAAACTATAGAAAGTCGTTATGACGTAGAATGTGCATACTTTGTAGATTCCATTTATGAAATAAAACACATTTTCTAAAAACTCGTGTTTTTTAAGAAATCTTGTAAACCTTCTAGAAGCTGTGATTTTAAAAAACGGGGGAAGTAAGCTTTTCTTATTTCCGGACGCATGGGCAAACTATAGAAAGTTGTTATGACGTAGAATGTGCATACTTTGTAGATTCCTTTTATGAAATAAAACACATTTTCTAAAAACTCGTGTTTTTTACGAAATCATGTAAACCTTCTAGAAGCTGTGATTTTAAAAAACGGGGGAAGTAAGCTTTTCTTATTTCCGGACGCATGCACAAACTATAGAAAGTCGTTATGACGTAGAATGTGCATACTTTGTAGATTCCATTTATGAAATAAAACACATTTTCTAAAAACTAGTGTGTTTTACGAAAGCATGTAAACCTTCTAGAAGCTGTGATTTTAAAATACGGTGGAAGTAAGCTTTTCTTATTTATGGACGCATGCGCAAACTATAGAAAGTCGTTATGATGTATAATTTGCATACTTTATAGATTCCATTTATGAAATAAAACACATTTTCTAAAAACTCGTGTTTTTTACGAAATCATGTAAACCTTCTAGAAGCTGTGATTTTAAAAAATGGTGGAAGTAAGCTTTTCTTATTTCCGGACGCATGCGCAAACTATAGAAAGTCGTTATGACGTAGAATGTGCATACTTTGTATATTCCATTTATGAAATAAAACACATTTTCTAAAAACTCGTGTTTTTTAAGAAATCATGTAAACCTTCTAGAAGCTGTGATTTTGAAAAAACGGTGGAAGTAAGCTTTTCTTATTTACGGACGCATGCGCAAACTATAGAAAGTCGTTATGACGTAGAATGTGCATACTTTGTAGATTCCATTTATGAAATAAAACACAATTTCTAAAAACTCGTGTTTTCTACGAAATCATGTAAACCTTCAAGAAGCGGTGATTTTAAAAAACGGTGGAAGTAAGCTTTTCTTATTTCCGGACGCATGCACAAACTATAGAAAGTCGTTATGACGTAGAATGTGCATACTTTGTTGATTCCATTTATGAAATAAAAAACATTTTCTAAAAATTCGTGTTTTTTAAGAAATCATGTAAACCTTCTAGAAGCTGTGATTTTAAAAAACGGGGGAAGTAAGCTTTTCTTATTTCCGGACGCATGCGCAAACTATAGAAAGTCGTTATGACGTAGAATGTGCATACTTTGTAATTTCCATTTTTGAAATAAAACACATTTTCTAAAAACACATGTTTTTTACGAAATCGTGTAAACCTTCTAGAAGCTGTGATTTTAAAAAACGGTGGAAGTAAGCTTTTCTTATTTCCGGACGAATGGGCAAACTATAGAAAGTCGTTATGACGTAGAATGTGCATACTTTGTTGATTCCATTTATGAAATAAAACACATTTTCTAAAAACTCGTGTTTTTTAAGAAATCATGTAAACCTTCTAGAAGCTGTGATTTTAAAAAACGGTGGAAGTAAGCTTTTCTTATTTCCGGACGCATTCGCAAACTATAGAAAGTCGTTATGACGTAGAATGTGCATACTTTGTTGATTCCATTTATGAAATAAAACACATTTTCTAAAAACTCGTGTTTTTTAAGAAATCATGTAAACCTTCTAGAATCCGTGATTTTAAAAAATGGTGGAAGTAAGCTTTTCTTATTTCCAGACGAATGCGCAAACTGTAGAAAGTCGTTATGATGTAGAATGTGCATACTTTGTTGATTCCATTTATGAAATAAAACACATTTTCTAAAAACTCGTGTTTTTTAAGAAGTCATGTAAACCTTCTAGAAGCTGTGATTTTAAAAAACGGTGGAAGTAAGCTTTTCTTATTTCCGGACGCATGTCCAAACTATAGAAAGTCGTTATGACGTAGAATGTGCATACTTTGTTGATTCCATTTATGAAATAACACACATTTTCTAAAAACTCGTGTTTTTTAAGAAATCATGTAAACCTTCTAGAAGCTGTGATTTTAAAAAACGGTGGAAGTAAACTTTTCTTATTTCCGGACGCATGCGCAAACTATAGAAAGTCATTATGACATAGAATGTGCATACTTTGTAGATCCCATTTATGAAATAAAACACATTTTCTAAAAACTCGTGTTTTTTACGAAATCATGTAAACCTTCTAGAAGCTGTGATTTTAAAAAACGGTGGAAGTAAGCTTTTCTTATTTCCGGACGCTTGCGCAAACTATAGAAAGTCGTTATGACGTAGAATGTGCATACTTTGTTGATTCCATTTATGAAATAAAACACATTTTCTAAAAACTCGTGTTTTTTAAGAAATCATGTAAACCTTCCAGAAGTTGTGATTTAAAAAAACGGGGGAAGTAAGCTTTTCTTATTTCCGGACGCATGCACAAACTATAGAAAGTCGTTATGACGTAGAATGTGCATACTTTGTAGATTCCATTTATGAAATAAAACACATTTTCTAAAAACTCGTGTTTTTTACGAAATCATGTAAACCTTCAAGAAGCTGTGATTTTAAAAAACGGTGGAAGTAAACTTTTCTTATTTGCGGTCGAATGCGCAAACTATAGAAAGTTGTTATGACATAGAATGTGCATACTTTGTTGATTCCATTTATGAAATAAAACACATTTGAAAAAAACTCGTGTTTTTTACGAAATCATGTAAACCTTCTAGAAGCTGTGATTTTAAAAAACGGTGGAAGTAAGCTTTTCTTATTTCCGGACGCATGCGCAAACTATAGAAATTCGTTATGACGCAGAATGTGCATACTTTGTTGATTCTATTTATGAAATAAAACACATTTTCTGAAAACTCGTGTTTTTAACGAAATCATGTAAAACTTCTAGAAGCTGTGATTTTAAAAAACGGGGGAAGTAAGCTTTTCTTATTTCCGGACGCATGCGCAAACTATAGAAAGTTGTTATGACGTAGAATGTGCATACTTTGTAGATTCCATTTATGAAATAAAACACATTTTCTAAAAACTCGTGTTTTTTACGAAATCATGTAAACCTTCTAGAAGCTGTGATTTTAAAAAACGGTGGAAGTAAGCTTTTCTTATTTCCGGACGCTTGCGCAAACTATAGAAAGTCGTTATGACGTAGAATGTGCATACTTTGTTGATTCCATTTATGAAATAAAACACATTTTCTAAAAACTCGTGTTTTTTAAGAAATCATGTAAACCTTCCAGAAGTTGTGATTTAAAAATACGGGGGAAGTAAGCTTTTCTTATTTCCGGACGCATGCACAAACTATAGAAAGTCGTTATGACATAGAATGTGCATACTTTGTAGATTCCATTTATGAAATAAAACACATTTTCTAAAAACTCGTGTTTTTTACGAAATCATGTAAACCTTCAAGAAGCTGTGATTTTAAAAAACGGTGGAAGTAAACTTTTCTTATTTGCGGTCGAATGCGCAAACTATAGAAAGTTGTTATGACATAGAATGTGCATACTTTGTTGATTCCATTTATGAAATAAAACACATTTGAAAAAAACCCGTGTTTTTTACGAAATCATGTAAACCTTCTAGAAGCTGTGATTTTAAAAAACGGTGGAAGTAAGCTTTTCTTATTTCCGGACGCATGTGCAAACTATAGAAATTCGTTATGACGTAGAATGTGCATACTTTGTTGATTCTATTTATGAAATAAAACATATTTTCTAAAAACTCGTGTTTTTTTAGAAATCATGTAAACCTTCTTGAAGCTGTGATTTTAAAAAACGGGGGAAGTAAGCTTTTCTTATTTCCGGACGCATGCGCAAACTATAGAAAGTCGTTATGACGTAGAATGTGCATACTTTGTAGATTCCATTTATGAAATAAAACACATTTTCTGAAAACTCGTGTTTTTAACGAAATCATGTAAACCTTCTAGAAGCTGTGATTTTAAAAAACGGGGGAAGTAAGCTTTTCTTATTTCCGGACGCATGCGCAAACTATAGAAAGTTGTTATGACGTAGAATGTGCATACTTTGTAGATTACATTTATGAAATAAAACACATTTTCTAAAAACTCGTGTTTTTTAAGAAATCATGTAAACCTTCTAGAAGCTGTGATTTTAAAAAACGGGGGAAGTAAGCTTTTCTTATTTCCGGACGCATGCGCAAACTATAGAAAGTCGTTATGACGTAGAATGTGCATACTTTGTAGATTCCATTTATGAAATAAAACACATTTTCTAAAAACTCGTGTTTTTTAAGAAATCTTGTAAACCTTCTAGAAGCTGTGATTTTAAAAAACGGGGGAAGTAAGCTTTTCTTATTTCCGGACGCATGGGCAAACTATAGAAAGTTGTTATGACGTAGAATGTGCATACTTTTTAGATAAATTTTATGAAATAAAACACATTTTCTAAAAACTCGTGTTTTTTACGAAATCATGTAAACCTTCTAGAAGCTGTGATTTTAAAAAACGGGGGAAGTAAGCTTTTCTTATTTCCGGACGCATGCACAAACTAAAGAAAGTCGTTATGACGTAGAATGTGCATACTTTGTAGATTCCATTTATGAAATAAAACACATTTTCTAAAAACTCGTGTGTTTTACGAAAGCATGTAAACCTTCTAGAAGCTGTGATTTTAAAATACGGTGGAAGTAAGCTTTTCTTATTTATGGACGCATGCGCAAACTATAGAAAGTCGTTATGATGTATAATTTGCATACTTTATAGATTCCATTTATGAAATAAAACACATTTTCTAAAAACTCGTGTTTTTTACGAAATCATGTAAACCTTCTAGAAGCTGTGATTTTAAAAAATGGTGGAAGTAAGCTTTTCTTATTTCCGGACGCATGCGCAAACTATAGAAAGTCGTTATGACGTAGAATGTGCATACTTTGTATATTCCATTTATGAAATAAAACACATTTTCTAAAAACTCGTGTTTTTTAAGAAATCATGTAAACCTTCTAGAAGCTGTGATTTTGAAAAAACGGTGGAAGTAAGCTTTTCTTATTTCCGGACGCATGCGCAAACTATAGAAAGTCGTTATGACATAGAATGTGCATACTTTGTAGATTCCATTTATGAAATAAAACACAATTTCTAAAAACTCGTGTTTTCTACGAAATCATGTAAACCTTCAAGAAGCGGTGATTTTAAAAAACGGTGGAAGTAAGCTTTTCTTATTTCCGGATGCATGCACAAACTATAGAAAGTCGTTATGACGTAGAATGTGCATACTTTGTTGATTCCATTTATGAAATAAAAAACATTTTCTAAAAATTCGTGTTTTTTAAGAAATCATGTAAACCTTCTAGAAGCTGTGATTTTAAAAAACGGGGGAAGTAAGCTTTTCTTATTTCCGGACGCATGCGCAAACTATAGAAAGTCGTTATGACGTAGAATGTGCATACTTTGTAATTTCCATTTTTGAAATAAAACACATTTTCTAAAAACACATGTTTTTTACGAAATCGTGTAAACCTTCTAGAAGCTGTGATTTTAAAAAACGGTGGAAGTAAGCTTTTCTTATTTCCGGACGAATGGGCAAACTATAGAAAGTCGTTATGACGTAGAATGTGCATACTTTGTTGATTCCATTTATGAAATAAAACACATTTTCTAAAAACTCGTGTTTTTTAAGAAATCATGTAAACCTTCTAGAAGCTGTGATTTTAAAAAACGGTGGAAGTAAGCTTTTCTTATTTCCGGACGCATTCGCAAACTATAGAAAGTCGTTATGACGTAGAATGTGCATACTTTGTTGATTCCATTTATGAAATAAAACACATTTTCTAAAAACTCGTGTTTTTTAAGAAATCATGTAAACCTTCTAGAATCCGTGATTTTAAAAAATGGTGGAAGTAAGCTTTTCTTATTTCCGGACGAATGCGCAAACTGTAGAAAGTCGTTATGATGTAGAATGTGCATACTTTGTTGATTCCATTTATGAAATAAAACACATTTTCTAAAAACTCGTGTTTTTTAAGAAGTCATGTAAACCTTCTAGAAGCTGTGATTTTAAAAAACGGTGGAAGTAAGCTTTTCTTATTTCCGGACGCATGTGCAAACTATAGAAAGTCGTTATGACGTAGAATGTGCATACTTTGTTGATTCCATTTATGAAATAACACACATTTTCTAAAAACTCGTGTTTTTTAAGAAATCATGTAAACCTTCTAGAAGCTGTGATTTTAAAAAACGGTGGAAGTAAACTTTTCTTATTTCCGGACGCATGCGCAAACTATAGAAAGTCATTATGACGTAGAATTTGCATACTTTGTAGATCCCATTTATGAAATAAAACACATTTTCTAAAAACTCGTGTTTTTTACGAAATCATGTAAACCTTCTATTAGCTGTGATTTTAAAAAACGGTGGAAGTAAGCTTTTCTTATTTCCGGACGCTTGCGCAAACTATAGAAAGTCGTTATGACGTAGAATGTGCATACTTTGTTGATTCCATTTATGAAATAAAACACATTTTCTAAAAACTCGTGTTTTTTAAGAAATCATGTAAACCTTCCAGAAGTTGTGATTTAAAAAAACGGGGGAAGTAAGCTTTTCTTATTTCCGGACGCATGCACAAACTATAGAAAGTCGTTATGACGTAGAATGTGCATACTTTGTAGATTCCATTTATGAAATAAAACACATTTTCTAAAAACTCGTGTTTTTTACGAAATCATGTAAACCTTCAAGAAGCTGTGATTTTAAAAAACGGTGGAAGTAAACTTTTCTTATTTGCGGTCGAATGCGCAAACTATAGAAAGTTGTTATGACATAGAATGTGCATACTTTGTTGATTCCATTTATGAAATAAAACACATTTGAAAAAAACTCGTGTTTTTTACGAAATCATGTAAACCTTCTAGAAGCTGTGATTTTAAAAAACGGTGGAAGTAAGCTTTTCTTATTTCCGGACGCATGCGCAAACTATAGAAATTCGTTATGACATAGAATGTGCATACTTTGTTGATTCTATTTATGAAATAAAACACATTTTCTGAAAACTCGTGTTTTTAACGAAATCATGTAAAACTTCTAGAAGCTGTGATTTTAAAAAACGGGGGAAGTAAGCTTTTCTTATTTCCGGACGCATGCGCAAACTATAGAAAGTCGTTATGACGTAGAATGTGCATACTTTGTAGATTCCATTTATGAAATAAAACACATTTTCTAAAAACTCGTGTTTTTTAAGAAATCTTGTAAACCTTCTAGAAGCTGTGATTTTAAAAAACGGGGGAAGTAAGCTTTTCTTATTTCCGGACGCATGCGCAAACTATAGAAAGTTGTTATGACGTAGAATGTGCATACTTTGTAGATTCCATTTATGAAATAAAACACATTTTCTGAAAACTCGTGTTTTTAACGAAATCATGTAAACCTTCTAGAAGCTGTGATTTTAAAAAACGGGGGAAGTAAGCTTTTCTTATTTCCGGACGCATGCGCAAACTATAGAAAGTTGTTATGACGTAGAATGTGCATACTTTGTAGATTCCATATATGAAATAAAACACATTTTCTGAAAACTCGTGTTTTTAACGAAATCATGTAAAACTTCTAGAAGCTGTGATTTTAAAAAACGGGGGAAGTAAGATTTTCTTATTTCCGGACGCATGCGCAAACTATAGAAAGTTGTTATGACGTAGAATGTGCATACTTTGTAGATTCCATTTATGAAATAAAACACATTTTCTAAAAACTCGTGTTTTTTAAGAAATCATGTAAACCTTCTAGAAGTTGTGATTTTAAAAAACGGTGGAAGTAAGCTTTTCTTATTTCCGGACGCATGCGCAAACTATAGAAAGTCGTTATGACGTAGAATGTGCATACTTTGTAGATTCCATTTATGAAATAAAACACATTTTTTAAAAACTCCTGTTTTTTAAGAAATCATGTAAACCTTCTAGAAGCTGTGATTTTAAAAAACGGGGGAAGTAAACTTTTCCTATTTCCAAACGCATGCGCAAACTATAGAAAGTCGTTATGACGTAGAATGTGCAAACTTTGTTGATTCCATTTATGAAATAAAACACATTTTCTAAAAACTCGTGTTTCTTAAGAACTCATGTAAACCTTCTAGAAGCTGTGATTTTAAAAAACGGGGGAAGTAAGCTTTTCTTATTTCCGGACGCATGCACAAACTATAGAAAGTCGTTATGACGTAGAATGTGCATACTTTGTAGATTCCATTTATGAAATAAAACACATTTTCTAAAAACTCGTGTTTTTTACGAAATCATGTAAACCTTCTAGAAGCTGTGATTTTAAAAAACGGTGGAAGTAAGCTTTTCTTTTTTCCGGACGCATGCGCAAACTATAGAAAGTCGTTATGATGTATAATTTGCATACTTTGTTGATTCCATATATGAAATAAAACACATTTTAAAAAAACTCGTGTTTTTTAAGAAATCATGTAAACCTTCTAGAAGCTGTGATTTTAAAAAATGGTGGAAGTAAGCTTTTCTTATTTCCAGACGCATGCGCAAACTATAGAAAGTCGTTATGACGTAGAATGTGCATACTTTGTAGATTCCATTTATGAAATAAAACACATTTTCTAAAAACTTGTGTTTTTTACGAAATCATGTAAACCTTCTAAAACCTGTGATTTTAAAAAACGGGGGAAGTAAGCTTTTCTTATTTCCGGACGCATGCGCAAACTATAGAAAGTCGTTATGACGTAGAATGTGCATACTTTTTAAATTCCATTTATGAAATAAAACACATTTTCTAAAAACTCGTGTTTTTTACGAAATCATGTAAACCTTCTAGAAGCTGTGATTTTAAAAAACGGTGGAAGTAAGCTTTTCTTATTTCCGGACGCATGCACAAACTATAGAAAATCGTTATGACGTAGAATGTGCATACTTTGTTGATTCCATTTATGAAATAAAACACATTTTCTAAAAATTCGTGTTTTTTAAGAAATCATGTAAACCTTCTAGAAGCTGTGATTTTAAAAAACGGGGGAAGTAAGCTTTTCTTATTTCCGGACGCATGCGCAAACTATAGAAAGTCGTTATGACGTAGAATGTGCATACTTTGTAGATTCCATTTATGAAATAAAACACATTTTCTAAAAACACGTGTTTTTTACGAAATCGTGTAAACCTTCTAAAAGTTGTGATTTTAAAAAACGGTGGAAGTAAGATTTTCTTATTTCCGGACGCATGCGCAAACTATAGAAAGTCGTTATGACGTAGAATGTGCATACTTTGTAGATTCCATTTATGAAATAAAACACATTTTCTAAAAACTCGTGTTTTTTACGAAATCATGTAAACCTTCTAGAAGCTGTGATTTTAAAAAACGGTGGAAGTAAGCTTTTCTTATTTCCGGACGCATGCGCAAACTATAGAAAGTCGTTATGACGTAGAATGTGCATACTTTGTAGATTCCATTTATGAAATAAAACACATTTTCTAAAAACTCGTGTTTTTTACGAAATCATGTAAACCTTCAAGAAGCTGTGATTTTAAAAAACGGTGGAAGTAAGCTTTTCTTATTTCCGGACGCATGCGCAAACTATAGAAAGTCATTATGACGTAGAATGTGCATACTTTGTTGATTCCATTTATGAAATAAAACACATTTTCTAAAAACTCATGTTTTTTAAGAAATCATGTAAACCTTCTAGAAGCTGTGATTTAAAAAAACGGGGGAAGTAAGCTTTTCTTATTTCCGGACGCATGCGCAAACTATAGAAAGTCGTTATGACGTAGAATGTGCATACTTTGTAGATTCCTTTTATGAAATAAAACACATTTTCTAAAAACTCGTGTTTTTTACGAAATCATGTAAACCTTCTAGAAGCTGTGATTTTAAAAAACGGGGAAAGTAAGCTTTTCTTATTTCCGGACGCATGCACAAACTATAGAAAGTCGTTATGACGTAGAATGTGCATACTTTGTAGATTCCATTTATGAAATAAAACACATTTTCTAAAAACTCGTGTGTTTTACGAAATCATGTAAACCTTCTAGAAGCTGTGATTTTAAAATACGGTGGAAGTAAGCTTTTCTTATTTATGGACGCATGCGCAAACTATAGAAAGTCATTATGATGTATAATTTGCATACTTTATAGATTCCATTTATGAAATAAAACACATTTTCTAAAAACTCGTGTTTTTTAAGAAATCATGTAAACCTTCTAGAGGCTGTGATTTTAAAAAACGGTGGAAGTAAGCTTTTCTTATTTCCAGACGCATGCGCAAACTATAGAAAGTCGTTATGACGTAGAATGTGCATACTTTGTATATTCCATTTATGAAATAAAACACATTTTCTAAAAACTCGTGTTTTTTAAGAAATCATGTAAACCTTCTAGAAGCTGTGATTTTGAAAAAACGGTGGAAGTAAGCTTTTCTTATTTCCGGACGCATGCGCAAACTATAGAAAGTCGTTATGACGTAGAATGTGCATACTTTGTAGATTCCATTTATGAAATAAAACACATTTTCTAAAAATTCGTGTTTTTTACGAAATCATGTAAACCTTCAAGAAGCTGTGATTTTAAAAAACGGTGGAAGTAAGCTTTTCTTATTTGCGGTCGAATGCGCAAACTATAGAAAGTCGTTATGACGTAGAATGTGCATACTTTGTTGATTCCATTTATGAAATAAAACACATTTTCTAAAAACTCGTGTTTTTTACGAAATCATGTAAACCTTCTAGAAGCTGTGATTTTAAAAAACGGTGGAAGTAAGCTTTTCTTATTTCCGGACGCATGCGCAAACTATAGAAAGTCGTTATGACGTAGAATGTGCATACTTTGTTGATTCCATTTATGAAATAAAACACATTTTCTAAAAACTCGTGTTTTTTTAGAAATCATGTAAACCTTCTTGAAGCTGTGATTTTAAAAAACGGTGGAAGTAAGCTTTTCTTATTTCCAGACGCATGCGCAAACTATAGAAAGTCGTTATGACGTAGAATGTGCATACTTTGTAGATTCCATTTATGAAATAAAACACATTTTCTAAAAACTCGTGTTTTTTACGAAATCATGTAAACCTTCTAGAAGCTGTGATTTTAAAAAACGGGGGAAGTAAGCTTTTCTTATTTCCGAACGCATGGGCAAACTATAGAAAGTTGTTATGACGTAGAATGTGCATACTTTGTAGATTCCATTTATGAAATAAAACACATTTTCTAAAAACTCGTGTTTTTTAAGAAATCATGTAAACCTTCTAGAAGCTGTGATTTTAAAAAACGGGGGAAGTAAGCTTTTCTTATTTCCGGACGCATGCGCAAACTATAGAAAGTCGTTATGACGTAGAATGTGCATACTTTGTAGATTCCATTTATGAAATAAAACACATTTTCTAAAAACTCGTGTTTTTTAAGAAATCATGTAAACCTTCTAGAAGCTGTGATTTTAAAAAACGGTGGAAGTAAGCTTTTCTTATTTCCGGACGCATGCGCAAACTATAGAAAGTCGTTATGACGTAGAATGTGCATACTTTATAGATTCCATTTATGAAATAAAACACATTTTCTAAAAACTCGTGTTTTTTACGAAATCATGTAAACCTTCTAGAAGCTGTGATTTTAAAAAATGGTGGAAGGAAGCTTTTCTTATTTCTGGACGCATGCGCAAACTATAGAAAGTCATTATGACGTAGAATGTGCATACTTTGTTGATTCCATTTATGAAATAAAACACATTTTCTAAAAACTCGTGGTTTTTAAGCTATCATGTAAACCTTCTTGAAGCTCTGATTTTAAAAAACGGGGGAAGTAAGCTTTTCTTATTTCCGGACACATGCACAAACTATAGAAAGTCGTTATGACGTAGAATGTGCATACTTTGTAGATTCCATTTATGAAATAAAACACATTTTCTGAAAACTTGTGTGTTTTACGAAATCATGTAAACCTTCTAGAAGCTGTGATTTTAAAATACGGTGGAAGTAAGCTTTTCTTATTTCTGGACGCATGTGCAAACTATAGAAAGTCGTTATGACGTAGAATGTGCATACTTTGTAGATTCCATTTATGAAATAAAACACAATTTCTAAAAACTCGTGTTTTCTACGAAATCATGTAAACCTTCAAGAAGCGGTGATTTTAAAAAACGGTGGAAGTAAGCTTTTCTTATTTCCGGACGCATGCATAAACTATAGAAAGTCGTTATGACGTAGAATGTGCATTCTTTGTTGATTCCATTTATGAAATAAAAAACATTTTCTAAAAATTCGTGTTTTTTAAGAAATCATGTAAACCTTCTAGAAGCTGTGATTTTAAAAAACGGGGGAAGTAAGCTTTTCTTATTTCCGGACGCATGCGCAAACTATAGAAAGTCGTTATGACGTAGAATGTGCATACTTTGTAATTTCCATTTTTGAAATAAAACATATTTTCTAAAAACACATGTTTTTTACGAAATCGTGTAAACCTTCTAGAAGCTGTGATTTTAAAAAACGGTGGAAGTAAGCTTTTCTTATTTCCGGACGAATGGGAAAACTATAGAAAGTCGTTATGACGTAGAATGTGCATACTTTGTTGATTCCATTTATGAAATAAAACACATTTTCTAAAAACTCGTGTTTTTTAAGAAATCATGTAAACCTTCTAGAAGCTGTGATTTTAAAAAACGGTGGAAGTAAGCTTTTCTTATTTCCGGATGCATTCGCAAACTATAGAAAGTCGTTATGACGTAGAATGTGCATACTTTGTTGATTCCATTTATGAAATAAAACACATCTTCTAAAAACTCGTGTTTTTTAAGAAATCATGTAAACCTTCTAGAAGCTGTGATTTTAAAAAACGGGGGAAGTAAGCTTTTCTTATTCCCAAACGAATGCGCAAACTATAGAAAGTCGTTATGACGTAGAATGTGCATACTTTGTTGACTCCATTTATGAAATAAAACACATTTTCTAAAAACTCGTGTTTTTTAAAAAGTCATGTAAACCTCCTAGAAGCTGTGATTTTAAAAAATGGTGGAAGTAAGCTTTTCTTATTTCCGGACGCATGCGCAAACTATAGAAAGTCATTATGATGTAGAATGTGCATACTTTGTTGATTCCATTTATGAAATAAAACACATTTTCTAAAAACTTGTGTTTTTTAAGAAATCATGTAAACTTTCCAGAAGCTGGGTTTTTAAAAAAGGGGGAAAGTAAGCTTTTCTTATTTCCGGACGCATGTGCAAACTATAGAAAGTCGTTATGACGTAGAATGTGCATACTTTGTAGATTCCATTTATGAAATAAAACACATTATCTAAAAACTCGTGTTTTTTACGAATTCATGTAAACCTTCTAGAAGCTGTGATTTTAAAAAAACGGTGGAAGTAAACTTTTCTTATTTCCGGACGCATGCGCAAACTATAGAAAGTCATTATGACGTAGAATGTGCATACTTTGTAGATCCCATTTATGAAATAAAACACATTTTCTAAAAACTCGTGTTTTTTACGAAATCATGTAAACCTTTTGGAAGCTGTGATTTTAAAAAACGGTGGAAGTAAGCTTTTCTTATTTCCGGACGCTTGCGCAAACTATAGAAAGTCGTTATGACGTAGAATGTGCATACTTTGTTCATTCCATTTATGAAATAAAACACATTTTCTAAAAACTCGTGTTTTTTAAGAAATCATGTAAACCTTACAGAAGCTGTGATTTAAAAAAACGGGGGAAGTAAGCTTTTCTTATTTCCGGACGCATGCACAAACTATAGAAAGTCGTTAGGACGTAGAATGTGCATACTTTGTAGATTCCATTTATGAAATAAAACACATTTTCTAAAAACTCGTGTTTTTTACGAAATCATGTAAACCTTCAAGAAGCTGTGATTTTAAAAAACGGTGGAAGTAAACTTTTCTTATTTGCGGTCGAATGCGCAAACTATAGAAATTCGTTATGATGTAGAATGTGCATACTTTGTAAATTCCATTTTTGAAATAAAACATGTTTTCTAAAAACTCGTGTTTTTTACGAAATCATGTAAACCTTCTTGAAGCTGTGATTTTAAAAAACGGGGGAAGTAGGCTTTTCTTATTTCCGGACGCATGCGCAAACTATAGAAAGTCGTTATGACGTAGAATCTGCATACTTTGTAAATTCCATTGATGAAATAAAACACATTTTCTAAAAACTCGTGTTTTTTACGAAATCATGTAAACCTTCTAGAAGCTGTGATTTTAAAAAACGGTGGAAGTAAGCTTTTCTTTTTTCCGGACGCATGCGCAAACTATTTAAAGTCGCTATGACGTAGAATGTGCATACTTTGTTGATTCCATTTATGAAATAGAACACATTTTCTAAAAACTCGTGTTTTTTACGAAATCATGTAAACCTTCTAGAAACTGTGATTTTAAAAAACGGGGGAAGTAAGCTTTTCTTATTTCCGGACGCATGCGCAAACTATAGAAAGTCGTTATGACGTAGAATGTGCATACTTTGTTGATTCCATTTATGAAATAAAACACATTTTCTAAAAACACGTGTTTTTTAAGAAATCATGTAAACCTTCTAGAAGCTGTGATTTTAAAAAACGGAGGAAGTAAGCTTTTCTTATTTCCAGACGCATGCGCAAACTATAGAAAGTCGTTATGACGTAGAATGTGCATACTTTGTTGATTACATTTATGAAATAGAACACATTTTCTAAAAACTCGTGTTTTTTAAGAAATCATGTAAACCTTCTAGAAGCTGTGAGTTTAAAAAACGGGGGAAGTAAGCTTTTCTTATTTCTGGACGCATGCGCAAATTATAGAAAGTCGTTATGACGAAGAATGTGCATACTTTGTAGATTGCACTTATGAAATAAAACACATTTTCTAAAAACTCGTGTTTTTTACGAAATCATGTAAACCTTCTAGAAGCTTTGATTTTAAAAAACGGTGGAAGTAAGCTTTTCTTATTTTCGGACGAATGCGCAAACTATAGAAAGTCATTATAACGTAGAATGTGCATACATTGTTGATTCCATTTATGAAATAAAACATATTTTCTAACAACTCGTGTTTTTTAAGAAATCATGTAAAATTTCTAGAAGCTGTGATTTTAAAAAACGGGGGAAGTAAGCTTTTCTTATTTCCGGAGGCATGCGCAAACTATAGAAAGTCGTTATGACGTAGAATGTGCATACTTTGTTGATTCCATTTATGAAATAAAACACATTTTCTAAAAACTCGTGTTTTTTAAGAAATCATGTAAACCTTCTAGAAGCTGTGATTTTAAAAAACGGGGGAAGTAAGCTTTTCTTATTTCCAAACGCATGCGCAAACTATAGAAAGTCGTTATGATGTAGAATGTGCATACTTTGTTGATTCTATTTAGTAAATAAAACACATTTTCTAAAAACTGGTGCTTTTTAAGAAATCATGTAAACCTTCTAGAAGCTGTGATTTTAAAAAACGGGGAAAGTAAGCTTTTCTTATTTCCAAACGCATGCGCAAACTATAAAAAGTCGTTATGACGTAGAATGTGCATACTTTGTTGATTCCATTTATGAAATAAAACACATTTTCTAAAAACTCATGTTTTTTAAGAAATCATGTAAACCTTCTAGAAGCTGTGATTTTAAAAAACGGGGGAAGTAAGATTTTTTTATTTCCGGACACATGCGCAAACTATAAAAAGTCGTTATGACGTAGAATGTGCATACTTTGTTGATTCCATTATGAAATAAAACACATTTTCTAAAAACTCATGTTTTTTAAGAAATCATGTAAACCTTCTAGAAGCTGTGATTTTAAAAAACGGGGGAAGTAAGATTTTTTTATTTCCGGACACATGCGCAAACAATAGAAAATCGTTATGACGTAGAATGTGCATACTATGTAGATTCCATTATGAAATAAAAGACATTTTCTAAAAACTCGTGTTTTTTACGAAATCATGTGAACCTTCTAGAAGCTGTGATTTTAAAAAACGGTTGAATTAAGGTTTTCTTATTTCCGGACGCATGCGCAAACTATAGAAAGTCGTTATGACGTAGAATGTGCATACTTTGTAGATTCAATTTATCAAATAAAACACATTTTCTAAAAACTCGTGTTTTTTACGAAATCATGTAAACCTTCTAGAAGTTGTGATTTAGAAAACGGTGGAAGTATGCTTTTCTTATTTCCGTACGAATGCGCAAACTATAGAATGTCATTATGACGTAGAATGTGCATACTTTCTTGATTCCATTTATGAAATAAAACACATTTTCTAAAAACTCGTGTTTTTTAAGAAATCATGTAAACCTTCTAGAAGTTGTGATTTTTAAAAACGGAGGAAGTAAGCATTTCTTATTTCCAAACACATGCGCAAACTATAGAAAGTCGTTATGACGTAGAATGTGCATACTTTGTTGATTCCATTTATGAAATAGAACACATTTTCTAAAAACTCGTGTTTTTTGAGAAATCATGTAAACCTTCTAGAAGCTGTGAGTTTAAAAAACGGGGGAAGTAAGCTTTTCTTATTTCTGGACGCATGCGCAAACTATAGAAAGTCGTTTTGACGTAGAATGTGCATACTTTGTTGATTCCATTTATGAAATAAAACACATTTTCTAAAAACTCGTGTTTTTTAAGAAATCATGTAAACCTTCTAGAAGCTGTGATTTTTAAAAATGGGGGAAGTAACCTTTTCTTATTTCCAAACGCATGCACAAACTATAGAAAGTCGTTATGACGTAGAATGTGCATACTTTGTTGATTCCATTTATGAAATAAAACACATTTTCTAAAAACTCGTGTTTTTTAAGAAATCATGTAAACCTTTTGGAAGTTGTGATTTAAAAAAACAGTGGAACTAAGCTTTTCTTATTTCCGGACGCATGCGCAAACTATAGAAAGTCATTATGACGTAGAATGTGCATACTTTGTTGATTCCATTTATGAAATAAAGCACATTTTCTAAAAACTCGTGTTTTTTACAAAATCATGTAAACCTTCTAGAAGCTGTGGTTTTAAAAAACGGTGGAAGTAAGCTTTTCTTATTTCCGGAAGAATGCGCAAACTATAGAAAGTCGTTATGACGTAGAATGTGCATACTTTGTTGATTCCATTTATGAAATAAAACACATTTTCTAAAAACTCGTGTTTTTTACGAAATCATGTAAACCTTCTAGAAGCTGTGATTTTAAAAAACGGTGGAAGTAAGCTTTTCTTATTTCCAGAAGAATGCGCAAACTATAGAAAGTCGTTATGACGTAGAATGTGCATACTTTGTTGATTCCATTTATGAAATAAAACACATTTTCTAAAAACTCGTGTTTTTTAAGAAATCATGTAAACCTTCTAGAAGCTGTGGTTTTAAAAAACGGGGGAAGTAAGCTTTTCTTATTTTCGGACGCATGCGCAAACTATAGAAAGTCGTTATGACGTAGAATGTGCATACCTTGTAGATTCCATTTATGAAAGGAAACACATTTTCTAAAAACTCGTGTTTTTTACGAAATCATGTAAACCTTCAAGAAGCTGTGATTTTAAAAAACGGTGGAAGTAAGCTTTTCTTATTTCCGGATGCATGCGCAAACTATAGAAAGTCGTTATGACTCACAATGTGCATACTTTGTAAATTCCATTTTTGAAATAAAACACATTTTCTAAAAACTCGTGTTTTTTACGAAATCATGTAAACCTTCTAGAAGCTGTGATTTTAAAAAACGGTGGAAGTAAGCTTTTCTTATTTCCGGACGCATGTGCAAACTATAGAAAGTCGTTATGACATAGAATGTGCATACTTTGTAAATTCCATTTATGAAATAAAACACATATTCTAAAAAGTCGTGTTTTTTACGAAATCATGTAAACCTTCTAGAAGCTGTGATTTTAAAAAACGGTGGAAGTAAGCTTTTCTTATTTCCGGACGCATGCGCAAACTATTGAAAGTCGCTATGATGTAGAATGTGCATACTTTGTTGATTCCATTTATGAAATAAAACACATTTTCTAAAAACTCGTGTTTTTTAAGGAATCATGTAAACCTTCCAGAAGCTGTGATTTTAAAAAACGGGGGAAGTTAGCTTTTCTTATTTCCGGACGCATGCGCAAACTATAGAAAGTCGTTATGACGTAGAATGTGCATACTTTGTAGATTCCATTTATGAAATAACACACATTTTGTAAAAACTCGTGTTTTTTACGAAATCATGTAAACCTTCTAGAAGCTGTGATTTTAAAAAACGGTTGAAGTAAGCTTTTCTTATTTCCGGATGCATGCGCACACTATAGAAAGTCATTATGATGTAGAATGTGCATACTTTGTAGATTCCATTTATGAAATAAAACACATTTTCTAAAAAGTCGTGTTTTTTACGAAATCATGTAAACCTTCTAGAAGCTGTGATTTTAAAAAATGGTGGAAGTGTTAGGATATTCCTATACTCCATCCTAGTCCCACCAGTATTTTGATCATTTACATTTTCAGTCATGCATGCACCTTTTAGGGTTTGCATGCATTCTAGGGTTTGCATGCATTTTGCATGCATCCCAGTCATCAGTCCAGCACTTAGCCCTCAGTTAGCCAGCCCCCAGGAGCTTCTCACTATTCAGTTTTAGCCCTCCAGTTGCTTAATGCGCCCTTCTTCCTTGATTTTAGGGAGCAACTCGCCCTCCTTCACCTACCAGTCCAGTTGTCACTCAGTTACACTCAGTTACAGTCAGTTACAGTCAGTTACACTTAGTTACACTCAGTTACACTCAGTTACATTCAGTTACATTCAGTTACACTCAGTTACACTCAGTTACATTCAGTTACACTCAGTTACATTGAGTTACACTCAGTTACATTGAGTTACACTCAGTTACACCTACCAGAGTTAGTTTGACTGATGGTTGACAGTTACTTGAGCATTGATGACTCCACTGATGATGATGAAGACTTCCAGTTGCGCTCCGATGATCATGAGGACACCTAGTTGTGCTCCGATGACACTCCAGTGATCCTTTGATCACTCCATGAAGGCTAATTCGAATTGCCACCTTAGGCATTCGAATTCCTCATGCATTGTATTATTTATATGTCCATTTGTGATTAATAACATAGTATGACCGAAGTATTATTGCTTCTATCTGAGTTCTACTGTACCATATTATTCTGTTGCTCATTATACTGCATGTATCACTCTTCTTCTATTTTCTTGCTTAATCATAATTATTCTCTTGTGAGATACATCATCTCTTAGATCTGCTGTGAGGATTTTCACATGGTATCAGAGCATGTTGAGAGTATTGTTTATCTCCATTCTTGAGAGTTTTTTGCAGGTTATTACCAAGATTTCAAGTTCAGCAGTTGCAGCAGTTTCTGCATTTTTGCAGCAGTAGCAGTTGTAGTTATTCTATATTGTTTTTGCAGGTCTTCTACAACTTCAATGAATTTAGAAGAAATTACTCCTCTTTCTCCATTCAACTATGATGAATGGAAACCAAGAATGATAGCATATTTGAAGAGCCATGATCTCTTTGATTGCTATTTTGAAAGAGAGTTCGAATCCTCTACAAAGAAGATTAAATGGTTGAATAAAGGTGACATGCACATTGGAAGAATGAAGCTTACTATGACTGATTACATATTGTACCCGACCATCTTTGATATTAAAACTCCAAAAGAGTTATGGGCTCATCTGGATGAAAGATTCGGCAAAAAGAATGATGGATTTGGTCCAAATCCCTTCAAAAGCAAGCAAGTTGATGCATTCGCTCCACTTGATGGTCTCTCAGATCATGATGCATTCGCTCCTCCTGATGGTCTCTCAGATCATGTTGCATTCGCTCCCCTTGATGATCTCTCAGATCATGAACCAGTATCATCTCATATTGAAGTTGTTGACAAAGAACTTGCAGATTCTCCGCTCATGCTCAAACTTTCTTCTCTTTCTGTGCCAGTTCACACTCTAGATATTGCAGAAGGTCCTAAATCCTCTCTTGCACCAGAGTTTGTTGGTTTGCATCATGATCACATGATTATTTCGGAGGTAACATTAGCTATTGGAGGTAATGCATTCGCTCCTCTTCAGCAAACATCTCTTATTTACTACTATATGATCATTAGCACATGCTTTCAGAAGGTTATTGAAGAATATGGCCATTGCCACCCGCTTGAGATAATTTCTCATGCATATGATAGTTTTGATCTCACCCTTGCTGGTTCAAAGGAGATCTCAAGAAACTGTTTTGAAAGTCTTAAATCTGATTTTGATTTCAAGCAAACATGTAATAGTTCTTTTTGGCATAATCTCACCCATGGTGGTTCGAAGGAGAAGACAAAGGACTATATGCACATTCAAAAATTTGATCCTACCTCAGCTGATTTGAATCACAGGTTCAAGGATCATTCTAATACTGTTGGATTTGTTCTCATCACATTCGATCTGAAGAGCAAGTACAAGCACATGCTTTTTGAGCATGATCCACTTCTTCCCAAGAAGAAGATACCTCCAGACATATGACCAAGCATCACACATGCTTGAGTTTGGAGCTTTTATTTTTTATGTGTGCCTTACAGTCTATTTTTTGAGGAGGGGGTATGTTTCCCATGAAATTTTCCCACTTCCTTGGTTTATTGATTGTTATTATTCATTGTATTGGGTGACCTTTGGTCTTAGTTACCAGGGCCCAGGATGGATTAAGGGGGGGTGTTAGGATATTCCTATACTCCATCCTAGTCCCACCAGTATTTTGATCATTTACATTTTCAGTCATGCATGCACCTTTTAGGGTTTGCATGCATTCTAGGGTTTGCATGCATCCCAGTCATCAGTCCAGCACCTAGCCCTCAGTTATCCAGCCCCCAGGAGCTTCTCACTATTCAGTTTTAGCCCTCCAGTTGCTTAATGTGCCCTTCTTCCTTGATTTTAGGGAGCAACTCGCCCTCCTTCACCTACCAGTCCAGTTGTCACTCAGTTACACTCAGTTACAGTCAGTTACAGTCAGTTACACTTAGTTACACTCAGTTACACTCAGTTACAGTCAGATACACTCAGTTACATTCAGTTACATTCAGTTACACTCAGTTACATTCAGTTACACTCAGTTACATTGAGTTACACTCAATTACATTGAGTTACACTCAGTTACACCTACCAGAGTTAGTTTGACTGATGGTTGACAGTTACTTGAGCATTGATGACTCCACTGATGATGATGAAGACTTCCAGTTGCGCTCCGATGATCATGAGGACACCTAGTTGTGCTCCGATGACACTCCAGTGATCCTTTGATCACTCCATGAAGGCTAATTCGAATTGCCACCTTAGGCATTCGAATTCCTCATGCATTGTATTATTTATATGTCCATTTGTGATTAATAACATAGTATGACCGAAGTATTATTGCTTCTATCTGAGTTCTACTGTACCATATTATTTTGTTGCTCATTATACTGCATGTATCACTCTTCTTCTATTTTCTTGCTTAATCATAATTATTCTCTTGTGAGATACATCATCTCTTAGATCTGCTGTGAGGATTTTCACAGGAAGTAAGCTTTTCTTATTTCCGGACGCATACGGAAACTATAGAAAGTCGTTATGACGTAGAATGTGCATACTTTGTTGATTCCATTTATGAAATAAAACACATTTTCTAAAAACTCGTGTTTTTTAAGAAATCATGTAAACCTTCTAGAAGCTGTGATTTTTAAAAACGGAGAAAGTAAGCTTTTCTTATTTCCAAATGCATGCGCAAACTATAGAAAGTCGTTATGACGTAGAATGTGCATACTTTGTTGATTCCATTTATGAAATAGAACACATTTTCTAAAAACTCGTGTTTTTTAAGAAATCATGTAAACCTTCTAGAAGCTCTGAGTTTAAAAAACGGGGGAAGTAAGCTTTTCTTATTTCTGGACGCATGCGCAAACTATAGAAAGTCGTTATGACGTAGAATGTGCATACTTTGTAGATTGCACTTATGAAATAAAACACATTTTCTAAATACTCGTGTTTTTTACGAAATCATGTAAAACTTCTAGAAGCTGTGATTTTAAAAAACGGTGGAAGTAAGCTTTTCTTATTTCCGGACGAATGCGCAAACTATAGAATGTCATTATAACGTAGAATGTGCATACATTGCTGATTCCATTTATGAAAAATAACACATTTTCTAAAACCTCGTGTTTTTTAAGAAATCATGTAAAACTTCTAGAAGCTGTGATTTTAAAAAACGGGGGAAGTAAGCTTTTCTTATTTCCGGACGCATGCGCAAACTATAGAAAGTCGTTACGACGTAGAATGTGCATACTTTGTTGATTCCATTTATGAAATAAAACACATTTTCTAAAAATCGTGTTTTTTAACAAATCATGTAAACCTTCTAGAAGCTGTGATTTTAAAAAATGGGGGCAGTAAGCTTTTCTTATTTCCAAACGCATGCGCAAACTATAGAAAGTCGTTATGACGTAGAATGTGAATAGTTTGTAAATTCCATTTATGAAATAAAACACATTTTCTAAAAACTCGTGTTTTTTACGAAATCATGTAAACCTTCTAGAAGCTGTGATTTAGAAAACGGTGGAAGTATGCTTTTCTTATTTCCGTACGAATGCGCAAACTATAGAAAGTCGTTATGACGTAGAATGTGCATACTTTGTTGATTCCATTTATGAAATAAAACACATTTTCTAAAAACTCATGTTTTTTAAGAAATCATGTAAACCTTCTAGAAGCTGTGATTTTTAAAAACGGAGGAAGTAAGCTTTTCTTATTTCCAAACGCATGCGCAAACTATAGAAAGTCGTTATGACGTAGAATCTGCATACTTTGTAAATTCCATTTTTGAAATAAAACACATTTTCTAAAAACTCGTGTTTTTTACGAAATCATGTAAACCTTCTAGAAGCTGTGATTTTAAAAAACGGTGGAAGTAAGCTTTTCTTATTTCCGGACGCATGCGCAAACTATTGAAAGTTGCTATGACGTAGAATGTGCATACTTTGTTGATTCCTTTTATGAAATAAAACACATTTTCTAAAAACTCGTGTTTTTGAAGAAATCATGTAAACCTTCCAGAAGCTGTGATTTTAAAAAACGGGGGAAGTAAGCGTTTCTTATTTCCGGACGCATGCGCAAACTATAGAAAGTCGTTATGACGTAGAATGTGCATACTTTGTAGATTCCATTTATGAAAAAAAACACATTTTCTAAAAACTCGTGTTTTTTACGAAATCAGGTAAACCTTCTAGAAACTGTGATTTTAAAAAACGGTGGAAGTAAGCTTTTCTTATTTCCGGACGAATGCGCAAACTATACAAAGTCGTTATGACATAGAATGTGCATACTTTGTTGATTCGATTTATCAAATAAAACACATTTTCTAAAAACTCGTGTTTTTTAAGAAATCATGTAAACCTTCTAGAAGCTGTGATTTTAAAAAACGGGGGAAGTAAGCTTTTCTTGTGTCCGGACGAATGCACAAACTATAGAAAGTCGTTATGACGTAGAATGTGCATACTTTGTTGATTCCATTTATGAAATAAAACACATTTTCTAAAAACTCATGGTTTTTAAGAAATCATGTAAACCTTCTAGAAGCTGTGATTTTAAAAAATGGTGGAAGTAAGCTTTTCTTATTTCCGGACACATGCGCAAACTATAGAAAGTCGTTATGACGTAGAATGTGCATACTTTGTTGATTCCATTTATGAAATAAAACCCATTTTCTAAAAACTCGTATTTTTTAAGAAATCATGTAAACCTTCTAGAAGCTGTGATTTTAAAAACCGGGAGAAGTAAGCTTTTCTTATTTCCAAACGCATGCGCAAACTATAGAAAGTCGTTATGACGTAGAATTTGCATACTTTGTTGATTCCATTTAAGAAATAAAACACATTTTCTAAAAACTCGTGGTTTTTAAGAAATCATGTAAACATTCTAGAAGCTGTGATTTTAAAAAATGCGGGAAATAAGCTTTTCTTATTTTTGGACGCATGTGCAAACTATAGAAAGTCGTTATGATGTAGAAGATGCATACTTTGTAGATTCCATTTATGAAATAAAACACATTTTCTAAAAACTCGTGGTTTTTACGAAATCATGTAAAGCTTCTAGAAGCTGTGATTTTAAAAAACGGTGGAAGTAAGCTTTTCTTATTTCCAGACGCATGCGCAAACTATAGAAAGTCATTATGATGTAGAATGTGCATACTTTGTAGATTCCATTTATGAAATAAAACACATTTTCTAAAAACTCGTGTTTTTTACGAAATCATGTAAAGCTTCTAGAAGCTGTGATTTTAAAAAACGGTGGAAGTAAGCTTTTCTTATTTACGGACGCATGCGCAAACTATAGAAAGTCGTTATGACATAGAATGTGCATACTTTGTAAATTCCATTGATGAAATAAAACACATTTTCTAAAAACTCGTGGTTTTTACGAAATCATGTAAACTTCTAGAAGCTGTGATTTTAAAAAACGGTGGAAGTAAGCTTTTCTTATTTCCAGACGCATGCGCAAACTATAGAAAGTCGTTATGATGTAGAGTGTGCATACTTTGTAGATTCCATTTATGAAATAAAACACATTTTCTAAAAACTCGTGTTTTTTACGAAATCATGTAAACCTTCTAGAAGCTGTGATTTTAAAAAACGGTGGAAGTAAGCTTTTCTTATTTCCGGACGCATGAGCAAACTATAGAAAGTCGTTTTGACATAGAATGTGCATACTTTGTAGATTCCATTTATGAAATAAAACACATTTTCTAAAAACTCGTGTTTTTTATGAAATCATGTAAAGCTTCTAGAAGCTATGATTTTAAAAAACGGTGGAAGTCAGCTTTTTTTGTTTCCGGACGCATGCGCAATATATAGAAAGTCGTTATGACGTAGAATGTGCATACTTTGTAGATTCTAGTTATGAAATAAAACACATTTTCTAAAAACTAGTGTTTTTTACGAAATCATGTAAACCTTCTAGAAGTTGTGATTCTAAAAAACGGTGGAAGTAAGCTTTTCTTATATCGGGACGCATGCGCAAACTATAGAAAGTCGTTATGACGTAGAATGTGCATACTTTGTAGATTCCATTTATGAAATAAAACACATTTTCTAAAAACTCGTGTTTTTTACGAAATCATGTAAAGCTTCTAGAAGCTGTGATTTTAAAAAACGGTGGAAGTAAGCTTTTCTTATTTCCGGACGCATCCACACACTATAGAAAGTCGTTATGATGTAGAATGTGCATACTTTGTAGATTCCATTTATGAAATAAAACACATTTTCTAAAAACTCGTGTTTTTTACGAAATCATGTAATCCTTCTAGAAACTGTGATTTTAAAAAACGGGGGAGGTAAGCTTTTCTTATTTCCGGACGCATGCGCAAACTATAGAAATTCGTTATAACGTAGAATGTGCATACTTTGTAGATTCCATTTATGAAATAAAACACATTTTCTAAAAACTCATGTTTTTTAACAAATCATGTAAACCTTCTAGAAGCTATGATTTTAAAAAACGGTGGAAGTCAGCTTTTCTTATTTCCGGACGCATGCGCAAACTATAGAAAGTCGTTATGACGTAGAATGTGCATACTTTGTAGATTCCATTTATGAAATAAAACACATTTTCTAAAAACTCGTGTTTTTTACGAAATCATGTAAACCTTCTAGAAGCTGTGATTTTAAAAAACGGTGGAAGTAAGCTTTTCTTTTTTCCGGACGCATGCGCAAACTATAGAAATTCGTTATGACGTAGAATGTGCATACTTTGTACATTCCATTGATGAAATAAAACACATTTTCTAAAAACTCGTGTTTTTTACGAAATCATGTAAAGCTTCTAGAAGCTGTGATTTTAAAAAACGGTGGAAGTAAGATTTTTTTATTTCCGGACGCATGCGCAAACTATAGAAAGTCATTATGACGTAGAATGTGCATACTTTGTTGATTCTATTTATGAAATAAAACAGATTTTCTAAAAACTCGTGTTTTTTACGAAATCATGTAAAGCTTCTAGAAGCTGTCATTTTAAAAAATGGGGGAGGTAAGCTTTTATTATTTCCGGACGGATGCGCAAACTATAGAAAGTCGTTATGACGTAGAATGTGCATACTTTGTTGATTCCATTTATGAAATAAAACACATTTTCTAAAAACTCATGTTTTTTACGAAATCATGTAAACTTTCCAGAAGCTGTGATTTTTAAAAAATGGTGGAAGTAAGCTTTTCTTATTTCCGGACGCATGCGCAAACTATAGAAAGTCGTTATAACGTAGAATGTAGATACTTTGTTGATTCCATTTATGAAATAAAACACATTTTCTAAAAACTCGTGTTTTTTAGGAAATCATGTAAACGTTCTAGAAGCTGTGATTTTAAAAAACGGGGGAAGTAACTTTTCTTATTTCCAAACGCATGCGCAAACTAAAGAAAGTCGTTATGACGTAGAATGTGCATACTTTGTTGATTCCATTTATGAAATAAAACACATTTTTTAAAAACTCGTGTTTTTTAGGAAATCATGTAAACCTTCTAGAAGCTGTGATTTTAAAAAACGGGGAAAGTAAGCTTTTCTTATTTCCGGACCCATGCGCAAACTATAGAAAGTCGTTATGACGTAGAATGTGCATACTTTGTAGATTCCATTTATGAAATAAACCACATTTTTTAAAAAATCGTGTTTTTTACGAAATCATGTAAACCTTCTAGAAGCTGTGATTTTAAAAAACGGTTGAAGTAAGATTTTCTTATTTCCGGACGCATGCGCAAACTATAGAAAGTCGTTATGACGTAGAATGTGCATACTTTGTAGATTCTATTTATGAAATAAAACACATTTTCTAAAAACTCGTGTTTTTTACGAAATCATGTAAACCTTCTAGAATATGTGATTTTAAAAAATGGGGGACGTAAGCTTTTCTTATTTCCGGACGCATGCGCAAACTATAGAAAGTCGTTATGAAATAGAATGTGCATGCTTTGTAGATTCCATTTATGAAATAAAACACCTTTTATAAAAACTCGTGTTTTTTAAGAAATCATGTAAACCTTCTAGAAGCTGTGATTTTAAAAAACGGGGGAAGTAAGCTTTTTTATTTCCGGACGCATGCACAAACTATAGAAAGTCATTATGACGTAGAATGTCCATACTTTGTAGATTCCATTTATGAAATAAAATACATTTTCTAAAAACTCGTGTTTTTTACGAAATCATGTAAACCTTCTAGAAGATGTGATTTCAAAAAACGGTGGAAGTAAGCTTTTCTTATTTCCGGACGCATGCGCAAACTATAGAAAGTCGTTATGACGTAGAATGTGCATACTTTGTAGATTCCATTTATGAAATAAAACACATTTTCTAAAAACTCGTGTTTTTTAAGAAATCATGTAAACCTTCTAGAAGACGTGATTTTAAAAAACGGGGAAAGTAAGCTTTGTTATTTCCAAACGCATGCGCAAACTATAGAAATTCGTTATGACATAGAATGTGCATACTTTGTTCATTCCATTTATGAAATAAAACACATTTTCCAAAAAATCGTGTTTTTTAGGAAATCCTGTAAAGCTTCTAGAAGCTGTGATTTTAAAAAATGGGGGGGGTAAGCTTTTCTTATTTCCGGACGGATGCACAAACTATAGAAAGTCGTTATGACGTAGAATGTACATACTTTTTTGATTCCATTTATGAAATAAAACACATATTCTAAAAACTCGTGTTTTTTAAGAAATCATGTAAAGCTTCTAAAAGCTGTGATTTTAAAAAACGGTGGAAGTAAGCTTTTCTTATTTCGGGATGCATGCGAAAACTATACAAATTCGTTATGACGTAGAATATGCATACTTTGTAGATTCCATTTATGAAATAAAACACATTTTCTAAAAACTCATGTTTTTTACGAAATCATGTAAAGCTTATAGAAGCTGTGATTTTAAAAAACGGTGGAAGTAAGCTTTTCTTATTTCCGGATGCATGCGCAAACTATAGAAAGTCGTTATGACGTAGAATGTGCATACTTTGTAGATTCCATTTATGAAATAAAACACATTTTCTAAAAACTCATGTTTTTTACGAAATCATGTAAAGCTTCTAGAAGCTGTGATTTTAAAAAACGGTCGAAGTAAGCTTTTCTTATTTCCGGACGCATGCGCAAACTATTGAAAGTCGTTATGACGTAGAATGTGCATACTTTGTTGATTCTATTTATGAAATAAAACACATTTTCTAAAAACTCGTGTTTTTTACGAAATCATGTAAATCTTCTAGAAACTGTGATTTTAAAAAACGGGGGAGGTAAGCTTTTCTTATTTCCGGACGCATGCGCAAACTATAGAAAGTCGTTATGACGTAGAATGTGCATACTTTGTAGATTCCATTTATGAAATAAAACACATTTTCTAAAAACTTGTGTTTTTTACGAAATCATGTAAACCTTCTAGAAGCTGTGATTTTAAAAAACGGTGGAAGTAAGCTTTTCTTATTTCCGGACGCATGCGCAAACTATAGAAAGTCGTTATGACGTAGCATGTCCATACTTTGTTGATTCTATTTATGAAATAAAACACATTTTCTAAAAACTCGTGTTTTTTACGAAATCATGTAAACCTTCTAGAATCTGTGATTTTAAAAAACGGGGGAGGTAAGCTTTTCTTTTTTCCGGACGGATGCGCAAACTATATAAATTCGTTATGAAATAGAATGTGCATACTTTGTAGATTCCATTTACGAAATAAAACACATTTTATAAAAACTCGTGTCTTTTAAGAAATCATGTAAACCTTCTAGAAGTTGTGATTTTAAAAAACGAGGGAAGTAAACTTTTTTATTTGCGGACGCATGCACAGAATATAGAAAGTCATTATGACCTAGAATGTCCATACTTTCTAGATTCCATTTATGAAATAAAACACATTTTCTAAAAACTCGTGTTTTTTACGAAATCATGTAACCTTCTAGAAGCTGTGATTTTAAAAAACAGGGGAAGTAAGCTTTTCTTATTTCCGGACGCATGCGCAAACTATAGAAAGTCGTTATGACGTAGAATGTGCATACTTTGTAGATTCCATTTATGAAATAAAACACATTTTCTAAAAACTCTTGTTTTTTTAGGAAATCATGTAAACCTTCTAGAAGCTGTGATTTTAAAAAACGGTGGAAGTAAGCTTTTCTTATTTCCGGACGCATGCAAAAACTATAGAAAGTCGTTATGACGTAGAATGTGCATACTTTGTAGATTCCATTTATGAAATAAAACACATTTTCTAAAAACACGTGTTGTTTACGAAATCGTGTAAACCTTCTACAAGCTGTGATTTTAAAAAATGGTGGAAGTAAGCGTTTTTTATTTCCGGACGCATGCGCAAACTATAGAAAGTCGTTATGACGTAGAATGTGCATACTTTGTTGATTCTATTTATGAAATAAAACACATTTTCTAAAAACTCGTGTTTTTTACGAAATCATGTAAAGCTTCTAGAAGCTGTGATTTTAAAAAGCGGGGGAGGTAAGCTTTTCAATTTTCCGGACGGATGCGCAAACTATAGAAAGTCATTATGACGTAGAATGTGCATACTTTGTTGATTCCATTTATGAAATAAAATACATTTTCTAAAAACTCATGTTTTTTACGAAATCATGTAAACTTTCTAGAAGCTGTGATTTTAAAAAATGGTGGAAGTAAGCTTTTCTTATTTCCGGACGCATGCGCAAACTATAGAAAGTCCTTATGACGTAGAATGTGCATACTTTGTTGATTCTATTTATGAAATAAAACACATTTTCTAAAAACTCGTGTTTTTTACGAAATCATGTAAAGCTTCTAGAAGCTGTGATTTTAAAAAACGGGGGAAGTAACTTTTCCTATTTCCAAACGCATGCGCAAACTAAAGAAAGTCGTTATGACGTAGAATGTGCATACTTTGTTGATTCCATTTATGAAATAAAACAAATTTTCTAAAAACTCGTGTTTTTTAAGAAATCATGTAAACCTTCTAGAAGCTGTGATTTAAAAAAACGGGGGAAGTAAGCTTTTAGTATTTCCGGACGCATGCGCAAACTATAGAAAGTCGTTATGACGTAGAATGTGCAATCTTTGTAGATTCCCTTTATGAAATAAAACACATTTTCTAAAAAATCGTGCTTTTTACGAAATCATGTAAAGCTTTTAGAAGCTGTGATTTTAAAAAACGGTGGAAGTAAGCTTTTCTTATTTCCGGACGCATGCGCAAACTATAGAAATTCGTTATGACGTAGAATGTGCATACTTTGTACATTCCATTTATGAAATAAAACACATTTTCTAAAAACTCGTGTTTTATACGAAATCATGTAAAGCTTCTAGAAGCTGTGATTTTAAAAAACGGTGGAAGTAAGATTTTATTATTTCCGGACGCATGCGCAAACTATAGAAAGTCGTTATGACGTAGAATGTGCATACTTTGTTGATTCTATTTATGAAATAAAACACATTTTCTAAAAACTCGTGTTTTTTACGAAATCATGTAAAGCTTCTAGAAGCTGTGATTTTTAAAAAATGGTGGAAGTAAGCTTTTCTTATTTCCGGACGCATGCGCAAACTATAGAAAGTCGTTATGACGAAGAATGTAGATACTTTGTTGATTCCATTTATGAAATAAAACACATTTTCTAAAAGCTCTTGTTTTTTAGGAAATCATGTAAACCTTCTAGAAGCTGTGATTTTTAAAAATGGGGGAAGTAACTTTTCTTATTTCCAAACACATGCGCAAACTAAAGAAAGTCGTTATGACGTAGAATGTGCATACTTTGTTGATTCCATTTATGAAATAAAACACATTTTCTAAAAACTCGTGTTTTTAGAAAATCATGTAAACCTTCTAGAAGCTGTGATTTTAAAAAATGGGGGAAGTAACTTTTCTTATTTCCAAACACATGCGCAAACTAAAGAAAGTTGTTATGACGTAGAATGTGCATACTTTGTAGATTCCATTTATGAAATAAAACAGATTTTCTAAAAAATCGTGTTTTTTACGAAATCATGTAAACCTTCTAGAAGCTCTGATTTTAAAAACGGTGGAAGTAAG
Source organism: Larix kaempferi (assembly GCA_027924585.1). Taxonomy (NCBI): domain Eukaryota; kingdom Viridiplantae; phylum Streptophyta; class Pinopsida; order Pinales; family Pinaceae; genus Larix; species Larix kaempferi. The sequence continues at coordinate 8,332,163 of BSBM01000226.1, read as the reverse complement.
CTTTTCTTATTTCCGGACGCATGCGCAAACTATAGAAAGTCGTTATGACGTAGAATGTCCATACTTTGTAGATTCTATTTATGAAATAAAACACATTTTCTAAAAACTCGTGTTTTTTACGAAATCATGTAAACCTTCTAGAATATGTGATTTTAAAAAATGGGGGAGGTAAGCTTTTCTTATTTCCGGACGCATGCGCAAACTATAGAAAGTCGTTATGAAATAGAATGTGCATACTTTGTAGATTCCATTTATGAAATAAAACACCTTTTATAAAAACTCGTGTTTTTTAAGAAATCATGTAAACCTTCTAGAAGCTGTGATTTTAAAAAACGGGGGAAGTAAGCTTTTTTATTTCCGGACGCATGCACAAACTATAGAAAGTCATTATGACGTAGAATGTCCATACTTTGTAGATTCCATTTATGAAATAAAATACATTTTCTAAAAACTCGTGTTTTTTACGAAATCATGTAAACCTTCTAGAAGATGTGATTTCAAAAAACGGTGGAAGTAAGCTTTTCTTATTTGCGGACGCATGCGCAAACTATAGAAAGTCATTATGACCTAGAATCTGCATACCTTGTAGATTCCATTTATGAAATAAAACACATTTTCTAAAAACTCGTGTTTTTTAAGAAATCATGTAAACCTTCTAGAAGCCGTGATTTTAAAAAACGGGGGAAGTAAGCTTTGTTATTTCCAAACGCATGCGCAAACTACAGAAATTCGTTATGACATAGAATGTGCATACTTTGTTCATTCCATTTATGAAATAAAACACATTTTCTAAAAACTCGTGTTTTTTAAGAAATCATGTAAACCTTCTAGAAGCTGTGATTTTAAAAAACGGGGGAAATAAGCTTTTCTTATTTCCAAACGCATGCGCAAACTATAGAAAGTTGTTATGACATAGAATGTGCATACTTTGTAGGTTCCATTTATGAAATAAAACACATTTTCTAAAAACTCGTGTTTTTTCCGAAATCATGTAAAGCTTCTAGAAGCTGTGATTTTAAAAAACGGTGGAAGTAAGCTTTTCTTATTTCCGGACGCATGCGCAAACAATAGAAAGTCGTTATGACGTAGAATGTGCATACTTTGTTGATTCCATTTATGAAATAAAACACATTTTCTAAAAACTCGTGTTTTTTACGAAATCATGTAAAGCTTCTAGAAGCTGTGATTTTAAAAAACGGGGGAGGTAAGCTTTTCTTATTTCCGGACGGATGCGCAAACTATAGAAAGTCGTTATGACGTAGAATGTGCGTACTTTGTTGATTCCATTTATGAAATAAAACACATTTTCTAAAAACTCATGTTTTTTACGAAATCATGTAAACTTTCTAGAAGCTGTGATTTTAAAAAACGGTGGAAGTAAGCTTTTCTTATTTCCGGACGCATGCGCAAACTATAGAAATTCGTTATGATGTAGAATGTACATACTTTGTTGATTCCATTTATGAAATAAAACACATTTTCTAAAAATTCGTGTTTTCTAAGAAATCATGTAAACCTTCTAGAAGCTGTGATTTTAAAAAACGGGGGAAGTAAGCTTTTCTTATTTCCAAACGCATGCGCAAACTATAGAAATTCATTATGATGTAGAATGTGCATACTTTGTAGATTCCATTTATGAAATAAAACACATTTTCTAAAAACTCGTGTTTTTTACGAAATCATGTAAAGCTTCTAGAAGCTGTGATTTTAGAAAATGGTGGAAGTAAGATTTTCTTATTTCCGGACGCATGCGCAAACTATAGAAAGTCGTTATGACGTAGAATGTGCATACTTTGTTGATTCCATTTATGAAATAAAACACATTTTCTAAAAATTCGTGTTTTCTACGAAATCATGTAAACCTTCTAGAAACTGTGATTTTAAAAAACGGGGGAGGTAAGCTTTTCTTATTTCCGGACGCATGCGCAAACTATAGAAAGTCGTTATGACGTAGCATGTGCATACTTTGTTGATTCTATTAATGAAATAAAACACATTTTCTAAAAACTCGTGTTTTTTACGAAATCATGTAAACCTTCTAGAATCTGTGATTTTAAAAAACGGGGGAGGTAAGCTTTTCTTATTTCCGGATGGATGCGCAAACTATAGAAAGTCGTTATGAAATAGAATGTGCATACTTTGTAGATTCCATTTATGAAATAAAACACATTTTATAAAAACTCGTGTCTTTTAAGAAATCATGTAAACCTTCTAGAAGCTGTGATTTTAAAAAACGGGGGAGGTAAGCTTTTCTTATTTCCGGATGGATGCGCAAACTATAGAAAGTCGTTATGAAATAGAATGTGCATACTTTGTAGATTCCATTTATGAAATAAAACACATTTTATAAAAACTCGTGTCTTTTAAGAAATCATGTAAACCTTCTAGAAGCTGTGATTTAAAAAAACAGGGGAAGTAAGCTTTTCTTATTTCCGGACGCATGCGCAAACTATAGAAAGTTGTTATGACGTAGAATGTGCATACTTTGTAGGTTCCATTTATGAAATAAAACACATTTTCTAAAAACTCGTGTTTTTTACGAAATCATGTAAACCTTCTAGAAGCTGTGATTTTAAAAAACGGTGGAAGTAAGCTTTTCTTATTTCCGGACGCATGCGCAAACTATAGAAAGTCATTATGACGTAGAATGTGCATACTTTGTAGATTCCAATTATGAAATAAAACACATTTTCTAAAAACTCGTGTTTTTTACGAAATCATGTAACCTTCTAGAAGCCGTGATTTTAAAAAACAGGGGAAGTAAGCTTTTCTTATTTCCGGACGCATGCGAAAACTATAGAAAGTCGTTATGACGTAGAATGTGCATACTTTGTAGATTCCATTTATGAAATAAAACACATTTTCTAAAAACTCATGTTTTTTACGAAATCATGTAAAGCTTCTAGAAGCTGTGATTTTAAAAAACGGTGGAAGTAAGCTTTTCTTATTTCCGGACGCATGCGCAAACTATAGAAAGTCGTTATGACGTAGAATGTGCATACTTTGTAGATTCCATTTATGAAATAAAGCACATTTTCTAAAAACTCGTGTTTTTTACGAAATCATGTAAAGCTTCTAGAAGCTGTGATTTTAAAAAACGGTGGAAGTAAGCTTTTCTTATTTCCGGACGCATGCACAAACTATAGAAAGTCGTTATGACGTAGAATATGCATACTTTGTTGATTCTATTTATTAAATAAAACACATTTTCTAAAAACTCGTGTTTTTTACGAAATCATGTAAACCTTCTAGAAACTGTGATTTTAAAAAACGGGGGAGGTAAGCTTTTCTTATTTCCGGACGCATGCGCAAACTATAGAAATTCGTTATGACGTAGAATGTGCATACTTTGTAGATTCCATTTATGAAATAAAACACATTTTCTAAAAACTCGTGTTTTTTACGAAATCATGTAAACCTTCTAGAAGCTGTGATTTTAAAAAACGGTGGAAGTAAGCTTTTCTTATTTCCTGACGCATGCGCAAACTATAGAAATTCGTTATGACGTAGCATGTGCATACTTTGTAGATTCCAATTATGAAATAAAACACATTTTCTAAAAACTCGTGTTTTTTACGAAATCATGTAACCTTCTAGAAGCTGTGATTTTAAAAAACAGGGGAAGTAAGCTTTTCTTATTTCCGGACGCATGCGCAAACTATAGAAATTTGTTATGACGTAGAATGTGCATACTTTGTAGGTTCCATTTATGAAATAAAACACATTTTCTAAAAACTCGTGTTTTTTACGAAATCATGTAAATCTTCTAGAAGCTGTGATTTTAAAAAACGGTGGAAGTAAGCTTTTCTTATTTCCGGATGCATGAGCAAACTATATAAAGTCGTTATGACGTAGAATGTGCATACTTTGTAGATTCCAATTATGAAATAAAACACCTTTTCTAAAAACTCATGTTTTTTACGAAATCATGTAAAGCTTCTAGAAGCTGTGATGTTAAAAAACGGTGGAAGTAAGCTTTTCTTATTTCCGGACGCATGCGCAAACTATAGAAAGTCGTTATGACGTAGAATGTGCATACTTTTTAGATTCCATTTATGAAATAAAACACATTTTCTAAAAACTCGAGTTTTTTACGAAATCATGTAAAGCTTCTAGAAGCTGTGATTTTAAAAAACGGTGGAAGTAAGCTTTTCTTATTTCCGGACGCATGCGCAAACTATAGAAAGTCGTTATGACGTAGAATGTGCATACTTTGTACATTCCATTGATGAAATACAACACATTTTCTAAAAACTCGTGTTTTTTACGAAATCATGTAAACCTTCTAGAAGCTGTGATTTTAAAAAACGGTGGAAGTAAGCTTTTCTTGGTTCCGGACGCATGCGCAAACTATAGAAAGTCGTTATGACGTAGAATGTGCATACTTTGTTGATTATGTTTATGAAATAAAACACATTTTCTAAAAACTCGTGTTTTTTACGAAATCATGTAAAGCTTCTAGAAGCTGTGATTTTAAAAAACGGGGGAGGTAACCTTTTCTTATTTCCGGACGGATGCGCAAACTATAGAAAGTCGTTATGACGTAGAATGTGCATACTTTGTTGATTCCATTTATGAAATAAAACAAATTTTCTAAAAACTCCTGTTTTTTACGAAATCATGTAAACTTTCTAGAAGATGTGATTTTAAAAAACGGTGGAAGTAAGCTTTTCTTATTTCCGGACGCATGCGCAAACTATAGAAAGTCGTTATGACGTAGAATGTACATACTTTGTTGATTCCATTTATGAAATATAACACATTTTCTAAAAATTCGTGTTTTTTAAGAAATCATGTAAACCTTCTAGAAGCTGTGATTTTAAAAAACGGGGGAAGTAAGCTTTTCTTATTTCCAAACGCATGCGCAAACTATAGAAAGTCGTTATGATGTAGAATGTGCATACTTTGTAGATTCCATTTATGAAATAAAACACATTTTCTAAAAACTCGTGTTTTTTACGAAATCATGTAAAGCTTCTAGAAGCTGTGATTTTAAAAAACGGTGGAAGTAAGCTTTTCTTATTTCCGGACGAATGCGCAAACTATAGAAATTCGTTATGACGTAGAATGTGCATACTTTGTTGATTCCATTTATGAAATAAAACACATTTTCTAAAAACTCGTGTTTTTTACGAAATCATGTAAACCTTCTAGGAGCTGTGATTTTAAAAAATGGTGGAAGTAAGCTTTTCTTATTTCCGGACGCATGTGCAAATTATAGAAATTCGTTATGACGTAGAATGTGCATACTTTGTTGATTCCATTTATGAAATAAAATACATTTTCTAAAAACTTTTGTTCTTTAAGAAATCATGTAAACCTTCCAGAAGCTCTGATTTTAAAAAACGGGGGAAGTAAGCTTTTCTTATTTCCGGACTCATGCGTAAACTATAGTAAGTCGTTATGACGTAGAATGTGCATACTTTGTTGATTCCATTTATGAAATAAAACACATTTTCTAAACACTCGTGTTTTTTAAGAAATCATGTAAACCTTCTAGAAGCTCTAATTTTAAAAAATGGGGGAAGTAAGCTTTTCTTATTTCCGGACGTATGCACAAACTATAGAAAGTCGTTATGACGTAGAATGTGCATACTTTGTTGATTCCATTTATGAAATAAAACACATTTTCTAAAAACTTGTGTTTTTTAAAAAATCATGTAAAACTTCCAGAAGCTGTGATTTTAAAAAACGGGGGAAGTAAGCTTTTCTTATTTCCGGACGCATGCGTAAACTATAGGAAGTCGTTATGACGTAGAATGTGCATACTTTGTACATTCCATTTATGAAATAAAACACATTTTCTAAAAACTCGTGTTTTTTACGAAATCATGTAAACCTTCTAGAAGCTGTGATTTTAAAAAACGGGGGAAGTAAGCTTTTCTTATTTCCAAACGCATGCGCAAACTATAGAAAGTCGTTATGACATAGAATGTGCATACTTTGTTGATTCCATTTATGAAATAAAACACATTTTCTAAAAACTCGTGTTTTTTACGAAATGATGTAAACCTTCTAGAAGCTGTGATTTTAAAAAATGGGGGAAGTAAGCTTTTCTTATTTCCAGACGCATGCGCAAACTATAGAAAGTCGTTATGACATAGAATGTGCATACTTTGTACATTCCATTGATGAAATACAACACATTTTCTAAAAACTCGTGTTTTTTACGAAATCATGTAAACCTTCTAGAAGCTGTGATTTTAAAAAACGGTGGAAGTAAGCTTTTCTTATTTCCGGACGCATGCGCAAACTATAGAAAGTCGTTATGACGTAGAATGTGCATACTTTGTTGATTCTATTTATGAAATAAAACACATTTTCTAAAAACTCGTGTTTTTTACGAAATCATGTAAAGCTTCTAGAATCTGTGATTTTAAAAAACGGGGGAGGTAACCTTTTCTTATTTCCGGACGGATGCGCAAACTATAGAAAGTCGTTATGACGTAGAATGTGCATACTTTGTTGATTCCATTTATGAAATAAAACAAATTTTCTAAAAACTCCTGTTTTTTACGAAATCATGTAAACTTTCTAGAAGCTGTGATTTTAAAAAACGGTGGAAGTAAGCTTTTCTTATTTCCAGACGCATGCGCAAACTATAGAAATTCGTTATGACGTAGAATGTGCATACTTTGTAGATTCCATTTATGAAATAAAACACATTTTCTAAAAACTCGTGTTTTTTACGAAATCATGTAAAGCTTCTAGAAGCTGTGATTTTAAAAAACGGTGGAAGTAAGCTTTTCTTATTTCCGGACGCATGCGCAAACTATAGAAAGTCGTTATGACGTAGAATGTGCATACTTTGTTGATTTCATTTATGAAATAAAACACATTTTCTAAAAACTCATGTTTTTTAAGAAATCATGTAAAGCTTCTAGAAGCTGTGATTTTAAAAAACGGTGGAAGTAAGCTTTTCTTATTTCCGGACGCATGCGCAAACTATAGAAAGTCGTTATGACGTAGAATGTGCATAATTTTTACATTCCATTGATGAAATAAAACACATTTTCTAAAAACTCGTGTTTTTTCCGAAATCATGTAAAACTTCTAGAAGCTGTGATTTTAAAAAACGGTGGAAGTAAGCTTTTCTTATTTCCGGACGCATGCGCAAACTATAGAAAGTCGTTATGATGTAGAATGTGCATACTTTGTACATTCCATTTATGAAATAAAACACATTTTCTAAAAACTCGTGTTTTTTACGAAATCATGTAAAGCTTCTGGAAGCTGTGATTTTAAAAAACGGGGGAGGTAAGCTTTTCTTATTTCCGGACGGATGCGCAAACTATAGAAAGTTGTTATGACATAGAATGTGCATACTTTGTTGATTCCATTGATGTAATAAAACACATTTTCTAAAAACTCGTGTTTTTTACGAAATCATGTAAACTTTCTAGAAGCTGTGATTTTAAAAAATGGTGGAAGTAAGCTTTTCTTATTTCCGGACGAATGCGCAAACTATAGAAAGTCGTTATGACGTAGAATGTACATACTTTGTTGATTCCATTTATGAAATAAAACACATTTTCTAAAAACTCGTGTTTTTTAAGAAATCATGTAAACCTTCTAGAAGCTGTGATTTTAAAAAACGGGGGAAGTAAGCGTTTCTTATTTCCAAACGAATGCGCAAACTATAGAAAGTCGTTATGACGTAGAATGTGCATACTTTGTAGATTCCATTAATGAAATAAAACACATTTTCTAAAAACTCGTGTTTTTTACGAAATCATGTAAAGCTTCTAGAAGCTGTGATTTTAAAAAACGGTGGAAGTAAGCTTTTCTTATTTCGGGACGCATGCGCAAACTATAGAAAGTCGTTATGACGTAGAATGTGCATACTTTGTAGATTCCATTTATGAAATAAAACACATTTTCTAAAAACTCGTGTTTTTTACGAAATCATGTAAAGCTTCTAGAAGCTGTGATTTTAAAAAACGGTGGAAGTAAGCTTTTCATATTTCCGGACGCATGCGCAAACTATAGAAAGTCGTTATGACGTAGAATGTGCATACTTTGTAGATTCTATTTATCAAATAAAACACATTTTCTAAAAACTCGTGTTTTTTACGAAATCATGTAACCTTCTAGAAGCTGTGATTTTAAAAAACAGGGGAAGTAAGCTTTTCTTATTTCCGGACGCATGCGCAAACTAGAGAAAGTTGTTATGACGTAGAATGTGCATACTTTGTACATTCCATTTATGAAATAAAACACATTTTCTAAAAACTCGTGTTTTTTACGAAATCATGTAAAGCTTCTGGAAGCTGTGATTTTAAAAAACGGGGGAGGTAAGCTTTTCTTATTTCCGGACGGATGCGCAAACTATAGAAAGTTGTTATGACATAGAATGTGCATGCTTTGTTGATTCCATTGATGAAATAAAACACATTTTCTAAAAACTCGTGTTTTTTACGAAATCATGTAAACTTTCTAGAAGCTGTGATTTTAAAAAATGGTGGAAGTAAGCTTTTCTTATTTCCGGACGAATGCGCAAACTATAGAAAGTCGTTATGACGTAGAATGTACATACTTTGTTGATTCCATTTATGAAATAAAACACATTTTCTAAAAACTCGTGTTTTTTAAGAAATCATGTAAACCTTCTAGAAGCTTTGATTTTAAAAAACGGGGGAAGTAAGCGTTTCTTATTTCCAAACGCATGCGCAAACTATAGAAAGTCGTTATGACGTATAATGTGCATACTTTGTAGATTCCATTTATCAAATAAAACACATTTTCTAAAAACTCGTGTTTTTTACGAAATCATGTAACCTTCTAGAAGCTGTGATTTTAAAAAACAGGGGAAGTAAGCTTTTCTTATTTCCGGACGCATGCGCAAACTAGAGAAAGTTGTTATGACGTAGAATGTGCATACTTTGTAGGTTCCATTTATGAAATAAAACACATTTTCTAAAAACTCGTGTTTTTTACGAAATCATGTAAACCTTCTAGAAGCTGTGATTTTAAAAAACGGTGGAAGTAAGCTTTTCTTATCTACGGACGCATGCACAAACTATAGAAAGTCGTTATGACGTAGAATGTGCATACTTTGTAGATTCCAATTATGAAATAAAACACATTTTCTAAAAACTCATGTTTTTTACGAAATCATGTAAAGCTTCTAGAAGCTGTGATTTTAAAAAACGGTGGAAGTAAGCTTTTCTTATTTCCGGACGCATGCTCAAACTATAGAAAGTCGTTATGACGTAGAATGTGCATACTTTGTAGATTCCATTTATGAAATAAAACACTTTTTCTAAAATCTCATGTTTTTAACGAAATCATGTAAAGCTTCTAGAAGCTGTGATTTTAAAAAACGGTGGAAGTAAGCTTTTCTTATTTCCGGACGCATGCGCAAACTATAGAAAGTCGTTATGACGTAGAATGTGCATACTTTGTACATTCCATTGATGAAATACAACACATTTTCTAAAAACTCGTGTTTTTTACGAAATCATGTAAACCTTCTAGAAGCTGTGATTTTAAAAAACGGTGGAAGTAAGCTTTTCTTATTTCCGGACGCATGCGCAAACTATAGAAAGTCGTTATGACATAGAATGTGTATACTTTGTTGATTCTATTTATGAAATAAAACACATTTTCTAAAATCTCGTGTTTTTTACGAAATCATGTAAAGCTTCTAGAAGCTGTGATTTTAAAAAATGGGGGAGGTAACCTTTTCTTATTTCCGGACGGATGCGCAAACTATAGAAATTCGTTATGACGTAGAATGTGCATACTTTGTTGATTCCATTTATGAAATAAAACAAATTTTCTAAAGACTCCTGTTTTTTACGAAATCATGTAAACTTTCTAGAAGCTGTGATATTAAAAAACGGTGGAAGTAAGCTTTTCTTATTTCCGGACGCATGCGCAAACTATAGAAAGTCGTTATGATGTAGAATGTGCATACTTTGTACATTCCATTTATGAAATAAAACACATTTTCTAAAAACTCGTGTTTTTTACGAAATCATGTAAAGCTTCTGGAAGCTGTGATTTTAAAAAACGGGGGAGTAAGCTTTTCTTATTTCCGGACGGATGCGCAAACTATAGAAAGTTGTTATGACATAGAATGTGCATACTTTGTTGATTCCATTGATGAAATAAAACACATTTTCTAAAAACTCGTGTTTTTTACGAAATCATGTAAACTTTCTAGAAGCTGTGATTTTAAAAAATGGTGGAAGTAAGCTTTTCTTATTTCCGGACGAATGCGCAAACTATAGAAAGTCGTTATGACGTAGAATGTACATACTTTGTTGATTCCATTTATGAAATAAAACACATTTTCTAAAAACTCGTGTTTTTTAAGAAATCATGTAAACCTTCTAGAAGCTGTGATTTTAAAAAACGGGGGAAGTAAGCGTTTCTTATTTCCAAACGAATGCGCAAACTATAGAAAGTCGTTATGACGTAGAATGTGCATACTTTGTAGATTCCATTAATGAAATAAAACACATTTTCTAAAAACTCGTGTTTTTTACGAAATCATGTAAAGCTTCTAGAAGCTGTGATTTTAAAAAACGGTGGAAGTAAGCTTTTCTTATTTCGGGACGCATGCGCAAACTATAGAAAGTCGTTATGACCTAGAATGTGCATACTTTGTAGATTCCATTTATGAAATAAAACACATTTTCTAAAAACTCGTGTTTTTTACGAAATCATGTAAACCTTCTAGAAGCTGTGATAAACGGTGGAAGTGAGCTTTTCTTATTTCCGGACGAATGCGCAAACTATAGAAAGTCGTTATGACGTAGAATGTGCATACTTTTTTTATTCCATTTATGAAATAAAACACATTTTCTAAAAACTCGTGTTTTTTAAGAAATCATGTAAACCTTCTAGAAGCGGTGATTTTAAAAAACGGTGGAAGTAAGCTTTTCTTATTTCCGGACGCATGCGCAAACTATAGAAAGTCGTTATGAAGTAGAATGTGCATACTTTGTTGATTCCATTTATGAAATAAAACACATTTTCTAAAAACTCGTGTTTTTTAAGAAATCATGTAAACCTTCTAGAAGTTGTGATTTTAAAAAACGGGAGAAATAAACTTTTCTTATTTCCAAACGCATGCTCAAACTATAGAAAGTCGTTATGACGTAGAATGTGCATACTTTGTTGATTCCATTTATGAAATAAAACACATTTTCTAAAAACTCGTGTTTTTTAAGAAATCATGTAAACCTTCTAGAAGCTGTGATTTTAAAAAACGGGGGAAGTAAGCTTTTCTTATTTCCGGACGCATGCGCAAAGTATAGAAAGTCGTTCTGACGTAGAATGTGCATACTTTGTAAATTCCATTGATCAAATAAAACACATTTTCTAAAAACTCGTGTTTTTTACGAAATCATGTAAACCTTCTAGAAGCTGTGATTTTAAAAAACGGTGGAAGTAAGCTTTTCTTATTTCCGGACGCATGCGCAAACTATAGAAAGTCGTTATGACGTAGAATGTGCATACTTTGTTGATTCTATTTATGAAATAAAACACATTCTCTAAAAACTCGTGTTTTTTAAGAAATCATCTAAACCTTCTAGAAGCTGTGATTTTAAAAAACGGGGGAAGTAAGCTTTTCTTATTTCCAAACGCATGCGCAAACTATAGAAAGTCGTTATGACGTAGAATGTGCATACTTTGTTGATTCCATTTATGAAATAAAACACATTTTCTAAAAACTCGTGTTTTTTACGAAATCATGTAAACCTTCTAGAAGGTGTGATTTTAAAAAATGGGGGAAGTAAGCGTTTCTTATTTCCGGACGCATGCGAGAACTATAGAAATTTGTTATGACGTAGAATGTGCATACTTTGTAGATTCCATTTATGAAATAAAACTCATTTTCTAAAAAGTCGTGTTTTTTACGAAATCATGTAAACCTTCTAGAAGCTGTGATTTTAAAAAACGGTGGAAGTAAGCTTTTCTTATTTCCGGACGCGTGCGCAAACTATAGAAAGTCGTTATGACGTAGAATGTGCATACTTTGTTGTTTCCATTTGTGAAATAAAACACATTTTCTAAAAACTCGTGTTTTTTAAGAAATCATGTAAACCTTCTAGAAGCTGTGATTTTAAAAAACGGGGGAAGTTAGCTTTTCTTATTTCCGGACGCATGCGCAAACTATAGAAAGTCGTTCTGACGTAGAATGTGCATACTTTGTAGATTCCATTTATGAAATAAAACACATTTTCTAAAAACTCGTGTTTTTAAGAAATCATGTAAACCTTCTAGAAGCTGTGGTTTTAAAAAACAGGGTAAGTAAGCTTTTCTTATTTCCGGACGCATGCGCAAACTATAGAAAGTCGTTATGACGTAGAATGTGCATAGTTTGTAGATTCCATTTATGAAATAAAACACATTTTCTAAAAACTCGTGTTTTTTACGAAATCATGTAAACCTTCTAGAAGCTGTGATTTTAAAAAACGGTGGAAGTAAGCTTTTCTTATTTCCGGACGCATGTGCAAACTATAGAAAGTCGTTATGACGTAGAATGTGCATACTTTGTTGATTCCATTTATGAAATAAAACAAATTTTCTAAAAACTCGTGTTTTTTAACAAATCATGTAAACCTTCTAGAAGTTGTGATTTTAAAAAACGAGGGAAGTAAGCTTTTCTTATTTCCAAACGCATGCGCAAACTATAGAAAGTCATTATGACATCGAATGTGCATACTTTGTTCATTCCATTTATGAAATAAAACACATTTTTAAAAACTCGTGTTTTTTAAGAAATCATGTAAACCTTCCAGAAGCTGCGATTTTAAAAAACGGGGGAAGTAAGCTTTTCTTATTTCCGGACGCATGCGCAAACTATAGAAAGTCGTTATGACGTAGAATGTGCATACTTTGTAGATTCCATTTATCAAATAAAACACATTTTCTAAAAACTCGTGTTTTTTACGAAAACATGTAAACCTTCTAGAAGCTGTGATTTAGAAAATGGTGGAAGTAAGATTTTCTTATTTCTGGACGAATGCGCAAACTATAGAAAGTCGTTATGACGTAGAATGTGCATACTTCGTTGATTCCATTAATGAAATAAAATACATTTTCTAAAAACTCGTGGTTTTTAAGAAATCATGTAAACCTTCTAGAAGCAGTGATTTTAAAAAACGGTGGAAGTAAGCTTTTCTTATTTCAGGACGCATGCGCAAACTATAGAAAGTCATTATGACGTAGAATGTGCCTACTTTGTTGATTCTATTTATGAAATAAAACACATTTTCTAAAAACTCATGTTTTTTAAGAAATCATGTAAACCTTCTAGAAGTTGTGATTTTAAATAACGGGGGAAGTAAGCTTTTCTTATTTCCGGACGCATGCGCAAACTATAGAAAGTCGTTATGACGTAGAATGTGCATACTTTCTAGATTCCATTTATCAAATAGAACACATTTTCTAAAAACTCGTGTTTTTTTACGAAATCATGTAAACCTTCTAGAATATGTGATTTTAAAAAACAGTGGAAGTAAGCTTTTCTTATTTCCAGACGCATGCGTAAACTATAGAAAGTCGTTATGACGTAGAATGTACATACTTTCTTGATTTTATTTATGATATAAAACTCGTGGTTTTTAAGAAATCATGTAAACCTTCTAGAAGCTGTGATTTTAAAAAACGGTGGAAGTAAGCTTTTCTTATTTCAGGACGCATGCGGAAACTATAGAAAGTCGTTATGACGTAGAATGTGCCTACTTTGTTGATTCCATTTATGAAATAAAACACATTTTCTAAAAACTCGTGTTTTTTAAGAAATCATGTAAACCTTCTAGAAGCTGTGATTTTAAAAAACGGGGGAAGTAAGCTTTTCTTATTTCCGGACGTATGCGCAAACTATAGAAAGTCGTTATGACGTAGAATGTGCATACTTTGTTGATTCCATTTATGAAATAAAACACATTTTCTAAAAACTCGTGTTTTTTACGAAATCATGTAAACCGTCTAGAAGCTGTGATTTTAAAAAACGGTGGAAGTAAGCTTTTCTTATTTCCGGCTGCATGCGGAAACTATAGAAAGTAGTTATGACGTAGAATCTACATACTCTGTTGATTCCATTTATGAAATAAAACACATTTTCTAAAAACTCGTTTTTTTTAAGAAATCATGTAAACCTTCTAGAAGCTGTGATTTTAAAAAACGGGGGAAGTAAGTTTTTCTTATTTCCGGACGCGTGCGCAAACTATAGAAAGTCATTATGACATAGAATGTGCATACTTTGTAGATTCCATTTATCAAATAAAACACATTTTCTAAAAACTCGTGTTTTTTACGAAATCATGTAAACCTTCTAGAAGCTGTGATTTTAAAAAACGGTGGAAGTAAGCTTTTCTTATTTCCCGACGAATGCGCAAACTATAGAAAGTCGTTATGACGTAGAATGTGCATACTTTATTGATTCCATTTATGAAATAAAACACATTTTCTAAAAACTCGTGTTTTTTAAGAAATCATGTAAACCTTCTAGAAGCGGTGATTTTAAAAAACGGTGGAAGTAAGCTTTTCTTATTTGCGGACGCATGAGCAAACTATAGAAAGTCATTATGACATAGAATGTGCATACTTTGTTGATTCCATTTATGAAATAAAACACATTTTCTAAAAACTCGTGTTTTTTAAGAAATCATGTAAACCTTCTAGAAGTTGTGATTTTAAAAGCGGTGGAAGTAAGCTTTTCTTATCTCCGGACGCATGCGCAAACTATAGAAAGTCTTTATGACTTAGAATGTGCATACTTTGTAGATTCCATTTATGAAATAAAACACATTTTCTAAAAACTCGTGTTTTTTAAGAAATCATGTAATCCTTCTATCAGCGGTGATTTTAAAAAACGGTGGAAGTAAGCTTTTCTTATTTGCGGACGCATGCGCAAACTATAGAAAGTCGTTATGACGTAGAATGTGCATACTTTGTTGATTCCATTTATGAAATAAAACACATTTTCTAAAAACTCGTGTTTTTTATGAAATCATGTAAACCTTCTAGAAGTTGTGATTTTAAAAAACGGTGGAAGTAAGCTTTTCTTATTTCCGGACGCATGCGCAAACTATAGAAAGTCGTTATGACTAAGAATGTGCATACTTTGTAGATTCCATTTATGAAATAAAACACATTTTCTAAAAACTCGTGTTTTTTAAGAAATCATGTAAACCTTCTAGAAGTTGTGATTTTAAAAAACGGTGGAAGTAAGCTTTTCTTATTTCCGGACGCGTGCGCAAACTATAGAAAGTCGTTATGACGTAGAATGTGCATACTTTGTTGATTCCATTTATGAAATAAAACACATTTTCTAAAAACTCGTGTTTTTTAAGAAATCATGTAAACCTTCTAGAAGCTGTGATTTTAAAAAATGGGGGAAGTAAGCTTTTCTTATTTCCCGACGCATGCGCCAACTATGGAAAGTCGTTATGACGTAGAATGTGCATACTTTGTAGATTCCATTTATGAAATAAAACACATTTTCTAAAAACTCGTGTTTTTTACGAAATCATGTAAACCTTCTAGAAGCTGTCATTTTAAAAAACGGTGGAAGTGAGCTTTTCTTATTTCTGGACGAATGCGCAAACTATAGAAAGTCGTTATGACATAGAATGTGCATACTTTGTTGATTCCATTTATGAAATAAACACATTTTCTAAAAACTCGTGTTTTTTAAGAAATCATGTAAACCTTCTAGAAGCGGTGATTTTAAAAAACGGTGGAAGTAAGTTTTTCTTATTTCCAGACGCGTGCGGAAACTATAGATAGTCGTTATGACTTAGAATGTGCATACTTTGTTGATTCCATTTATGAAATAAAACACATTTTCTAAAAACTCGTGTTTTCGAAGAAATCATGTAAACTGTAATGCCCATATTTTTGATTCGGCATATTTATTAGTTAGACACACCATACTTTATTTCTTATATATTCTGTTGAACTCAGCTCGATTGAGTAAACTATAGTGGACCTCATTATATGATGTTACTCTGTTTTATGATTTCACCATGATTATGATGTACTATGTTATGCAGTTATAATGTCATGATTATCATATGATTTCGTTATTTTATGATTACAGTATATGTTTATATGTTTTCATTAATGAAAAGTGAAATATACGATTCGGTACGTGGATACCATCTTCTTACATGAATTATTGAAGTGTTATATGTCATACGCATCTATGATGAGCTAAAAAGGTTACATGAAATAAAATGATTTTTTTTTTATAACATGGATCAATTGGCGATCAATGGGAAATGCTTTCTATAAATTTGTATTTTGCAAAATACTAACCTACAGGACACAAGGGCTATGGGATAGCCAGTTACTTGATCTGATGTATATTGGAAAGGAAAAACATGTTCATACAGTAAACCTTATCAGCCAAAATGATGATACGATAACACAAACTGATAATCCCGATAGCAGCAAAGTATGAGTTGATAAGGGCGTAGGCCCAGTATGTTGAGAGGGATGGATGTGTTTCCCACCCTATGTTTCCATGAGACCCGAGGTCGTGGGAGGGCCGTGCTGAGACACGCTCCCCATGTTGTTGTGATGACGATGGTCGGATGCCTGCTAGGGGAGGATAGGTCCGCTGTTCAGCTGACGCTATCGCTCTCAAGTTCTATGTGGTCAGATCGGTGAGTCCGACATCCACTTTTGTACTAGCAGAGGAAGGATAGGGAGGATGCTGGACGTAGGTTATGATGGGAGGATGTGTTAGTTAGTACTGTTGGGAGTTTAGTATTCCTTGATTCCGAGTTAGTGGTAGTAGGAACCCTTCCTTGTACATGAGTGATTAAACTAATGTAAAGATAAAGAGAATGATGTGAAATCGTAAAGAATTAACTGTTAAATAACTGAGAATGTTGAAGTAATTGTACTATATATATTATGTTTGTTCTTCTACATGGGGGTAAATATTACTATTATTTAGTAGGTATGCATAGGCCGGATGGGGTTTGTCTATAGTACATTTATGATGTGTGCATACGCTGGCCACGCATGCACACCTTGCACATGTACACTAGTATCGATATACAAACACTTAACATATTGAATAAATGTATAAGTTGTCATAAGTAATTAGGTTAATCATGCATTGACTGAATTCAAATAAAGAATATAAAGTTATTTAAGATGTGTAAAACAAGTCGATTAAGCTATGTATTACTCGTTGGTAAACATCGTGATATACAATGGAGACAAGTGTCACCAGTTAACATTGTCGTCTGAGAATTGTTGTAAATAAGGTAATGGCACTGTCTAATTAATTAGTAAGATTGTTTAAGCACTTAAGGGTGCTTTGTTTAGAAGAACGACGATACTATGTAGATGTTAGGGTACTCATGTGATAAACAAATGATTTAACAGACTTTTTTAATTAAATTCACCATTTATTATTACTTTGTGGTGATTTAATTAATGTTATTTCGTAATTAATGTTATTTTAAAAAATATTACTACCCATGTCTTAACAATTGCAATATAGGTAAAAATGTAAATATTGATTAATGAATGATTATATTGATTAATGAATGATTAGAATGTGATTATTTTACATTTCTGAATTAGACATAATAGGATAACAATTTTTGGAATGAACGTGATGTGATGGAAAATGGGTTATTACTATTTAATTATTCAATATGAATCATAGAATTTAAAATCTCAAGATAAGTGATCTCGACGGATAAGGTAGACCCTTAAGACACGCCATGTCCAAATTGAAAGGGGTCAAATAATTATATAATATTTTATTAAATACCTTAATAACAATAAATACAAGGTTTGGTGAAAAGACTTGTAATTAATAAACCTTGTCCCAAATGGATAACCTTTGGGCGATAATTCCCACCGTAATAAATACTTACGACCGTCAATCCAAAACCCAAATAAATTTTCCATGAGAGTAATTAATTATACATTTTTATAATAAGACGTGGATGAATGAACTAGGGAAAAGAGTAAATGTTTGAGGGGCTCGAGAGGGGGAGTTGGGGCGGTGGAGTAAGCCCAAGGCCTTCTCGAGGATGGACAGGTATATAGAGGAGGAGGAGGTTGAAGGGAAGGGGGGAAAGAAAAAGAGAACTGGAAGTGGAGAGAAAGGTTGGAGGACAGAAAAGTTTAAGGACGGAGAAAGGTTTTGAGAACCGAAGGAAACACTGCTCTCGGGATTATCAGATTGTGAGCTCGGGGGCTTGGAAATCCTTTGATTTCCAAGGGCCAGCAAGATAATAGCTGGTCGGTAGGGTGGACACTTCATTTTGGCTGTCTGAGGGGTTATACAACCTGCTACAACCTACGGTTAGCATCAGCATCAGGTAATTTTCTTGATTATTTATTTTATTTAATTATTATGTGGAAACGAACTCTGAAACCTGCATATACCTTCTTACTGATTTATGATTTATCACTGTGAACATATTCTTATGCAAAAACTACAAGTTATTGAAGGAAAATATTGATATATTAGTTATTCCATTAAATGCGAATGTATGATTATTGGAGACAACACAGTATGCTAAACATCATTTAAAAGCATAGAATTTTCTTCAGAAATTTACTCACACATACCTGAATGAATTACTACATGGGAAATTAACTTAGAAATTTACTTGGTGCTCTGCTGTAAAAACCAGAGCACTACATAAACCTTCTAGAAGCTGTGATTTTAAAAAACGGGGGAAGTAAGCTTTTCTTATTTCCGGACGCATGCGCAAACTATAGAAAGTCATTATGACGTAGAATGTGCATACTTTGTAGATTCCATTTATGAAATAAAACACATTTTCTAAAAACTCGTGTTTTTTACGAAATCATTTAAACCTTCTAGAAGCTGTGATTTTAAAAAACGGTGGAAGTAAGCTTTTCTTATTTCCCGACGAATGCGCAAATTATAGAAAGTCGTTATGATGTAGAATGTTCATACTTTGTTGATTCCATTTATGAAATAAAACACATTTTCTAAAAACTCGTGTTTTTTAAGAAATCATGTAAACCTTCTAGAAGCGATGATTTTAAAAAACGGTGGAAGTAAGCTTTTCTTATTTGCGGACGCATGCGCAAACTATAGAAAGTCGTTATGACGTAGAATGTGCATACTTTGTTGATTCCATTTATGAAATAAAACACATTTTCTAAAAACTCGTGTTTTTTAAGAAATCATGTAAACCTTCTAGAAGTTGTGATTTTAAAAAACGGTGGAAGTAAGCTTTTCTTATCTCCGGACGCATGCGCAAACTATAGAAAGTCGTTATGACTTAGAATGTGCATACTTTGTAGATTCCATTTATGAAATAAAACACATTTTCTAAAAACTCGTGTTTTTTAAGAAATCATGTAAACCTTCTAGAAGCGGTGATTTTAAAAAACGGTGAAAGTAAGCTTTTCTTATTTCCGGACGCATGCGCAAACTATAGAAAGTCGTTATGACGTAGAATGTGCATACTTTGTAGATTCCATTTATGAAATAAAACACATTTTCTAAAAACTCGTGTTTTTTAAGAAATCGTGTAAACCTTCTAGAAGTTGTGATTTTAAAAAACGGTGGAAGTAAGCTTTTCTTATTTCCGGATGCATGCGCAAACTATAGAAATTCGTTATGACTTAGAATGTGCATACTTTGTAGATTCCATTTATGAAATAAAACACATTTTCTAAAAACTCGTGTTTTTTAAGTAATCATGTAAACCTTTTAGAAGCGGTGATTTTAAAAAACGGTGGAAGTAAGCTTTTCTTATTTCCGGACGCGTGCGCAAACTATAGAAAGTCGTTATGACGTAGAATGTGCATACTTTGTTGTTTCCATTTATGAAATAAAACACATTTTCTAAAAACTCGTGTTTTTTAAGAAATCATGTAAACCTTCTAAAAGCTGTGATTTTAAAAAACGGGGGAAGTAAGGTTTTCTTATTTCCGGACGCATGCGCAAACTATAGAAAGTCGTTCTGACGTAGAATGTGCATACTTTGTAGATTCCATTTATGAAATAAAACTCATTTTCTAAAAACTCGTGTTTTTAAGAAATCATGTAAACCTTCTAGAAGCTGTGGTTTTAAAAAACAGGGAGAAGTAAGCTTTTCTTATTTCCGGACGCATGCCCAAACTATAGAAAGTCGTTATGACGTAGAATGTGCATATTTTGTAGATTCCATTTATGAAATAAAACACATTTTCTAAAAACTCGTGTTTTTTACGAAATCATGTAAACCTTCTAGAAGCTGTGATTTTAAAAAACGGTGGAAGTAAGCTTTTCTTATTTCCGGACGCATGTGCAAACTATAGAAAGTCGTTATGACGTAGAATGTGCATACTTTGTTGATTCCATTTATGAAATAAAACAAATTTTCTAAAAACTCGTATTTTTTAAGAAATCATGTAAACCTTCTAGAAGCTGTGATTTTAAAAAACGGGAGAAGTAAGCTTTTCTTATTTCCAAACGCATGCGCAAACTATAGAAATTCGTTATGACATCGAATGTGCATACTTTGTTCATTCCATTTATGAAATAAAACACATTTTCTAAAAACTCGTGTTTTTTAAGAAATCATGTAAACCTTCTAGAAGCTGTGATTTTAAAAAACGGGGGAAGTAAGCTTTTCTTATTTCCGGACACATGCGCAAACTATAGAAAGTCGTTATGACGTAGAATGTGCATACTTTGTAGATTCCATTTATCAAATAAAACACATTTTCTAAAAACTCGTGTTTTTTACGAAAACATGTAAACCTTCTAGAAGCTGTGATTTAGAAAATGGTGGAAGTAAGCTTTTCTTATTTCCGGACGAATGCGCAAACTATAAAAAGTTGTTATGACGTAGAATGTGCATACTTCGTTGATTCCATTAATGAAATAAAATACATTTTCTAAAAACTCGTGGTTTTTAAGAAATCATGTAAACCTTCTAGAAGCTGTGATTTTCAAAAACGGTGGAAGTAAGCTTTTCTTATTTCAGGACGCATGCGCAAACTATAGAAAGTCATTATGACGTAGAATGTGCCTACTTTGTTGATTCTATTTATGAAATAAAACACATTTTCTAAAAACTCATGTTTTTTAAGAAATCATGTAAACCTTCTAGAAGTTGTGATTTTAAATAACGGGGGAAGTAAGCTTTTCTTATTTCCGGACGCATGCGCAAACTATAGAAATTCGTTATGACGTAGAATGTGCATACTTTGTAGATTCCATTTATCAAATAAAACACATTTTCTAAAAACTCGTGTTTTTTACGAAATCGTGTAAACCTTCTAGAAGCTGTGATTTTAAAAAACGGTGGAAGTAAGCTTTTCTTATTTCCGGACGAATGCGCAAACTATAGAAAGTCGTTATGACGTAGAATGTACATACTTTCTTGATTCCATTTATGATATAAAACTCGTGGTTTTTAAGAAATGATGTAAACCTTCTAGAAGCTGTGATTTTAAAAAATGGTGGAAGTAAGCTTTTCTTATTTCAGGACGCATGCGCAAACTATAGAAAGTCGTTATGACGTAGAATGTGTGTACTTTGTTGATTCCATTTATGAAATAAAACACATTTTCTAAAAACTCGTGTTTTTTAAGAAATCATGTAAACCTTCTAGAAGCTGTGATTTTAAAAAACGGGGGAAGTAAGCTTTTCTTATTTCCGGACGTATGCGCAAACTATAGAAAGTCGTTATGACGTAGATTGTGCATACTTTGTAGATTCCATTTATCAAATAAAACACATTCTCTAAAAACTCGTGTTTTTTACGAAATCATGTAAACCTTCTAGAAGCTGTGATTTTAAAAAACGGTGGAAGTAAGCTTTTCTTATTTCCGGACGCATGTGCAAACTATAGAAAGTCGTTATGACGTAGAATGTGCATACTTTGTTGATTCCATTTATGAAATAAAACAAATTTTCTAAAAACTCGTATTTTTTAAGAAATCATGTAAACCTTCTAGAAGCTGTGATTTTAAAAAACGGGAGAAGTAAGCTTTTCTTATTTCTGGACGGATGCGCAAACTATAGAAAGTCGTTATGACGTAGAATGTGCATATTTTGTAGATTCCATTTATGAAATAAAACACATTTTCTAAAAACTCGTGTTTTTTACGAAATCATGTAAACCTTCTAGAAGCTGTGATTTTAAAAAACGGTGGAAGTAAGCTTTTCTTATTTCCGGAAGCATGCGCATACTATAGAAAGTCGTTATGACGTAGAATGTGCATACTTTATTGATTCCATTTATGAAATAAAACACATTTTCTAAAAACTCGTGTTTTTTACGAAAACATGTAAACCTTCTAGAAGCTGTGATTTAGAAAACGGTGGAAGTAAGCTTTTCTTATTTCCGGACGAATGCGCAAACTATAGAAAGTCGTTATGACGTAGAATGTGCATACTTCGTTTATTCCATTAATGAAATAAAATACATTTTCTAAAAACTCGTGGTTTTTAAGAAATCATGTAAACCTTCTAGAAGTTGTGATTTTAAAAAATGGGGGAAGTAAGCTTTTCTTATTTCCGGACGGATGCGCAAACTATAGGAAGTCGTTATGACGTAGAATGTGCATACTTTGTAGATTCCATTTATCAAATAAAACACATTTTCTAAAAACTCGTGTTTTTTACAAAATCGTGTAAACCTTCTAGAAGCTGTGATTTTAAAAAACGGTGGAAGTAAGCTTTTCTTATTTCTGGACGAATGCGCAAACTATAGAAAGTCGTTATGACGTAGAATGTACATACTTTCTTGATTCCATTTATGATATAAAACTCGTGGTTTTTAAGAAATCATGTAAACCTTCTAGAAGCTGTGATTTTAAAAAATGGTGGAAGTAAGTTTTTCTTATTTCAGGACGCATGGGCAAACTATAGAAAGTCGTTATGACGTAGAATGTGCATACTTTGTTGATTCCATTTATGAAATAAAACACATTTTCTAAAAACTCGTGTTTTTTAAGATATCATGTAAACCTTCTAGAAGCTGTGATTTTAAAAAACGGGGGAAGTAAGCTTTTCTTATTTCCGGACGTATGCACAAAATATAGAAAGTCGTTATGACGTAGATTGTGCATACTTTGTAGATTCCATTTATCAAATAAAACACATTCTCTAAAAACTCGTGTTTTTTACGAAATCATGTAAACCTTCTAGAAGCTGTGATTTTAAAAAACGGTGGAAGTAAGCTTTTCTTATTTCCGGACGAATGCGCAAACTATAGAAAGTCGTTATGACGTAGAATTTGCATACTTTGTTGATTCCATTTATGAAATAAAACACATTTTCTAAAAACTCGTGTTTTTTAAGAAATCATGTAAACCTTCTAGAAGCTGTGATTTTAAAAAACGGTGGAAGTAAGCTTTTCTTATTTCCGGACACATGCGCAAACTATAGAAAGTCGTTATGACGTAGAAGGTGCATACTTTGTTGATTCCATTTATGAAATAAAACACATTTTCTAAAAACTCGTGTTTTTTAAGAAATCATGTAAACCTTCTAGAAGCTGTGATTTTAAAAAACGGGGGAAGTAAGCTTTTCTTATTTCCAAACGCATGCGCAAACTATAGAAAGTCGTTATGACATAGAATGTGCATACTTTGTTGATTCCATTTATGAAATAAAACACATTTTCTAAAAACTCGTCTTTTTTAAGAAATCATGTAAACCTTCTAGAAGCTGTGATTTTAAAAAAAGTTGGAAGTAAGCTTTTCTTATTTCCGGACGCATGCGCAAACTATAGAAAGTCGTTATGACGTAGAATGTGCATAGTTTGTTGATTCCATTTATGAAATAAAACACATTTTCTAAAAACTCGTTTTTTTTAAGAAATCATGTAAACCTTCTAGAAGCTGTGATTTTAAAAAACGGGGGAAGAAAGCTTTTCTTATTTCCGGACGGATGCGCAAACTATAGAAAGTCGTTATGACGTAGAATGTGCATACTTTGTTGATTCCATTTATGAAATAAAACACATTTTCTAAAAATTCGTGTTTTTTACGAAATCATGTAAACCTTCTAGAAGCTGTGATTTTAAAAAACGGTGGAAGTAAGCTTTTCTTATTTCCGGACGAATGCGCAAACTATAGAAAGTCGTTATGACTTAGAATGTGCATACTTTGTTGATTCCATTTATGAAATAAAACACATTTTCTAAAAACTCGTGTTTTTTAAGAAATCATGTAAACCTTCTAGAAGCTGTGATTTTAAAAAACGGTGGAAGTAAGCTTTTCTTATTTCCGGACACATGCGCAAACTATAGAAAGTCGTTATGACGTAGAAGGTGCATACTTTGTTGATTCCATTTATGAAATAAAACACATTTTCTAAAAACTCGTGTTTTTTAAGAAATCATGTAAACCTTCTAGAAGCTGTGATTTTAAAAAACGGGGGAAGTAAGCTTTTCTTATTTCCAAACGCATGCGCAAACTATAGAAAGTCGTTATGACATAGAATGTGCATACTTTGTTGGTTCCATTTATGAAATAAAACACATTTTCTAAAAACTCATGTTTTTTAAGAAATCATGTAAACCTTCTAGAAGCTGTGATTTTAAAAAACGGGGGAAGTAAGCTTTTCTTATTTCTGGACGCATGTGCAAACTATAGAAAGTCGTTATGACGTAGAATGTGCATACTTTGTAGATTCCATTTATGAAATAAAACACATTTTCTAAAAACTCGTGTTTTTTACGAAATCATGTAAACCTTCTAGAAGCTGTGATTTTAAAAAACGGTGGAAGTAAGCTTTTCTTATTTCCGGACGCATGCGCAAACTATAGAAAGTCCTTTTGACGTAGAATGTGCATACTTTGTAGATTCCATTTATGAAATAAAACACATTTTCTAAAAACTCGTGTTTTTTACAAAATCATGTAAACCTTATAGAAGCTGTGATTTCAAAAAACGGTGGAAGAAGCTTTTCTTATTTCCAGACGCATGCGCAAACTATACAAAGTCGTTATGACGTAGAATGTGCATACTTTGTTGATTCTATTTATAAAATAAAACACATTTTCTAAAAACTCGTGTTTTTCAAGAAATCATGTAAAGCTTCTAGAAGCTGTGATTTTAAAAAACGGGGGAAGTAAGCTTTTCTTATTTCCAAAAGCATGCGCAAACTATAGAAAGTCGTTATGACGTAGAATGTGCATACTTTGTTGATTCCATTTATGAAATAAAACACATTTTTTAAAAACTCGTGTTTTTTAAGAAATCATGTAAACCTTCTAGAAGCTGTGATTTTAAAAAACGGGGTAAGTAAGCTTTTCTTATTTTCGGACGCATGCGCAAACTATAGAAAGTCGTTATGACGTAGAATGTGCATACTTTGTAGATTCCATTTATGAAATAAAACACATTTTCTAAAAACTCGTGTTTTTTACGAAATCATGTAAACCTTCTAGAAGCTGTGATTTTAAAAAACGGTGGAAGTAATCTTCTCTTATTTCCTGACTCATGCGCAAACTATAGAAAGTCGTTATGACGTAGAATGTGCATACTTTGTTTATTCCATTTATGAAATAAAACATATTTTCTAAAAACTCATGTTTTTTAAGAAATCATGTAAACCTTCTAGAAGCTGTGATTTTAAAACACGGGGGAAGTAAGCTTTTCTTATTTCCGGACGCATGCGCAAACTATAGAAAGTCGTTATGATGTAGAATGTGCATACTTTGTAGATTCCATTTATGAAATAAAACACATTTTCTAAAAACTCGTGTTTTTTACGAAATCATGTAAACCTTCTAGAAGCTGTGATTTTAAAAAATGGTGGAAGTAAGCTTTTCTTATTTCCGGACGCATGCGCAAACTATAGAAAGTATTTATGATGTAGAATGTGCATACTTTGTTGATTCCATTTATGAAATAAAACACATTTTCTAAAAACTCTTGTTTTTAAAAAAATCATGTAAACCTTCTAGAAGCTGTGATTTTAAAAAACGGGGGAAGTAAGCTTTTCTTATTTCCAAACGCATGCGCAAACTATAGAAAGTCGTTATGACGTAGAATGTGCATACTTTGTAGATTCCATTTATGAAATAAAACACATTTTCTAAAAACTCGTGTTTTTTACGAAATCATGTAAAGCTTCTAGAAGCTGTGATTTTAAAAAACGGTGGAAGTAAGCTTTTCTTAGTTCCGGACGCATCCGCACACTATAGAAAGTCGTTATGACGTAGAATGTGCATACTTTGTATATTCCTTTTATGAAATAAAACACATTTTCTAAAAACTCGTGTTTTTTACGAAATCATGTAAAGCTTCTAGAAGCTGTGATTTTAAAAAATTGTGGAAGTAAGCTTTTCTTATTTCCGGACGCATGCGCAAACTATAGAAAGTCGTTATGGCGTAGAATGTGCATACTTTGTTGATTCTATTTATGAAATAAAACACATTTTCTAAAAACTCGTGTTTTTTACGAAATCATGTAAACCTTCTAGAATCTCTGATTTTAAAAAACGGGGGAGGTAAGCTTTTCTTATTTCCGGACGCATTCGCAAACTATAGAAAGTCGTTATAACGTAGAATGTGCATACTTTGTAGATTCCATTTATGAAATAAAACACATTTTCTAAAAACGCGTGTTTTTTAAGAAATCATGTAAATCTTCTGGAAGCTGTGATTTTAAAAAACAGGGGAAGTAAGCTTTTCTTAGTTCCGGACGCATGCGCAAACTATAGAAAGTCATTATGACGTAGAATGTGCATACTTTGCTGATTCTATTTATGAAATAAAACACATTTTCTAAAAACTCGTATTTTTTACGAAATCATGTAAACCTTCTAGAATCTCTGATTTTAAAAAACGGGGGAGGTAAGCTTTTCTTATTTCCGGACACATAAGCAAACTATAGAAAGTCGTTATAACGTGGAATGTGCATACTTTGTAGATTCCATTTATGAAATAAAACACATTTTCTAAAAACTCGTGTTTTTTAAGAAATCATGTAAACCTTCTAGAAGCTGTGATTTTAAAAAACAGGGGAAGTAAGCTTTTCTTATTTCCGGACGCATGCGCAAACTATAGAAAGTCATTATGACGTAGAATGTGCATACTTTGTAGATTGGATTTATGAAATAAAACACATTTTCTAAAAACTCGTGTTTTTTACGAAATCATGTGAAGCTTCTAGAAGCTGTGATTTTAAAAAACGGTGGAAGTAAGCTTTTCTTATTTCCGGACGCATGCGAAAACTATAGAAAGTCGTTATGACGTAGAATGTGCATACTTTTTAGATTCTATTTATGAAATAAAACACATTTTCTAAAAACTCGTGTTTTTTACGAAATCATGTAAACCTTCTGTTAAAATTTTCTGAATTTACTTCAATATGATCTAGGATCTTAACTGAGAGAACAACATGTACAGCATATCTACAGCATATCAATCATGGAGACAATAATGCAAGCACACAAGAGACACAAAGATTTACTTGGGGAAAACCATAAAGGTGAAAAACCCCAATAACTTCCTCAGAGATAGATAGAGCAATGATACAACCAACCAAGAGAGATAGCCAAACCTAGCAGCAGATCCTCCTCCTCCATAAGTGCGCCTCTCCTCCTTGAGAGCATGTGTGAGAAGTGAGTGAGTAAATAGAGTGCCTCCCGCACTCTATTTATACTTGACTTGACTTGCCTTTTTACCTAACTCATGTAGGCTTGAACTTAACCACATAATATAATGCTGACTGGGCCGACCCCCAATAGGGTGGTCTAATAACCCTTCGACCCACATGGCCGACCCCCAATAGGGTGGTCTAATAACCCTTTGACCCACATGACTTATACAAGGCCTACCCCAACAAGGTGGTCTAATAACCCATCAAGTATAAGTTACGACACTTACAATATAAATGACGACACTTCCGTATAGAGGAATAAAACCATCTCTATAGGAGTACATACAACATATATAAAATACATTTCGAAGTTACATATACATCAACACTCCCTCTTAACTAGGAAGGTATTTCTCAGCACAGTTCTTCTAGCACAAGTCATCTTCTCTGGATCATCGTCATTGGATAATCGTCATCGAGTCATCATCATCGTCACTGCTGCTGCTATCTCAATCAATCTCTGAATCTACTCGTCATAGGAAGTTCTACAGAGCCAGTCCTTTTTCATACTGGATGTAGGCCCACCACCTGCAGGTCTTCGTCATCACTGGCCATACTGTGGAATCCTCAGGACTTTTACGTGCGTCACAAAACCTCGAAAGAGAATCCCAGGCTGTTACGAGCACACGGCTCTACCTATAGGATCTCCCAGGGCGCAAATTACATGTGACCTCACCACAAAACCTCGAAAGAGAATCCGAGGACTGATTACGAGCACAAGGCTCAACCTATCGGATCTCCCAGGGCACAAATTACATGTGGTCACCACAAAACCTCGAAAGAGCATCCCAGGACTGATTACGAGCACACAGCTCAATCTATCGGATCTCCCAGGGCACAAATTATATGTGGTCATGGCAAAACCTTGAAAGAGCATCCCAGGACTGATTACGAGCACACAGCTCAACCTATCGGATCTCCCAGGGCACAAATTACATGCCATAGGACAAAACCTCGAAAGAGCATCTGCCAGATATCCCAGGGCACAAATTACATGCCATAGGCAAAACCTCGAAAGACTATCTGCAGATCTCCCAGGGCACAAATTATATGTCCTCCCAAGCAAAACCTCGAAAGAGCATTTGCCAGATGTCCCAGGGCACAAATTACATGCCATAGGCAAAACCTCGAAAGACCATCTGCAAATCTCCCAGGGCACAAATTACATGCTTATCTGCACAACCTGATCCACGGCCACAGAGTATCAACCTGATACTCACCATACATCATCCTGATGTATCCATGATCATCCTGATCATCATCACTGCAACGTCCTGCTGCATGTCATCTGGAGCAACATCCTGAAGCTCGTCATCTATGATCATCCTGATCATCTCTGCAACATCCTGCTGCATGTCATCTGGAGCAACATCCTGAAGCTCGTCATCTATGATCATCCTGATCATCACTGCAACATCCTGCTGCATGATCCACCTGATCATCAATGCATCTACCTGATGCATACCAAGTATCTACCTGATACATATCATCATACATGATCCTCCTGATCATCAATGTATCCACCTGATACAAATACATGATACATATCATCATACATGATCCTCCTGATCATACAATGTATCTACCTGATGCATACCAAGTATCTACCTGATGCATACCAAGTATCTACCTGATCCTCCTGATCATACAATGTATCCACCTGATACATATACAGATACATGGTCCAAGCATCTAACATGATGCATATACAAAATACATACACATGATCCAACTGATCATATCCAACATCCAACATGATGCGTACATACATATAAATGATCCAACTGTCATATCCAGCATCCAACATGATGCATACATACATACATATAATGATCCAACTGATCATATCCAAGCAGAAACCAGAACATCATCCTGATGCTCACCATCCAGCGCTTACATCCACAGCCATGTGAAGGATCCCCCTTCCAACATGCTTGGAATGGATTCAGCAAATGTGTCCATCACTTCTTCCTCGAAGTGTCCTCGATCTGAAGCACGCCAAGCCTCTCTGAAGTACTCGAACTTCACTCTGGCTAGTGGCTTCGTCAGCACATCTGCAATCTGCTCGTCCGTCGCAACATACAGGAGCTTCACAGCTCCTCTCTGCACCATATCCCTGATATAGTGATATTTGATCTCTATGTGTTTCGACCTGTCATGAAACACTGGGTTCTTGAATAGCTTCACACAGCTCTGGTTATCACAGAAGATACCAGTAGCTTCCAACGGGAGATCAAATAACTCAGACAGTAGCTTCCATAGCCATACTGCCTCACAACTAGCTGAACAGGCTGCAACATACTCTCCCTCAGCTGTACTCAGTGCTACGCAGGACTGCTTCCTGCTAAACCAAGAGATCACACCTGATCCCATACTGAAGCAGCACCCAGATGTGCTCTTCCTATCTGCAGCACTGCCAGCCCAATCTGAATCAACATAACCCTGCAGGTTAAACTTTTGATTCACCTCATACCTGAGCCCATAATCCATTGTACCCTTCAGGTACCTCAGAACATGCTTTACAGCAACTAGGTGAACACTCCTCGGATCTGTCAGGAACTGGCTCAATGTGTTCACAGCAAAGCAAATGTCTGGTCTTGTGTTCGTCAGGTATGTCAAGGACCCAATCATCTGACGATACATAGAGACATCAACCGGCTTAGATGAAGCATCACATAGAAGCTTCAGATTCGATGTCATAGGTGTGGCCATGGCCTTGCAGTCCATCATCCCGAACCTCTTCAGGATCTCTACTGCATACTTCCCTTGTCCAAGGAAGATTCTATCTGCACTCTGCCACACCTCCATGTCAAAAACAAATAGTGCATCATCCCCAACTTCTTCATCTCGAACTCGGTAGTAAGCTTCTGCTGCATGTCGGCAATCAATCTATCTTCACCATACCAAGTTCTGCACATATATGATTTCCTATCATGTGTCTCAGAACCAAGTGGCTACTCTACATATACTTCTTCTTCAACTACACCATTCAAGGAAGCCGTCTTGAATCCATCTGGTGTATCTTCTATTTCATCACTTTTATATTTCTCAATGTTGCCATCTGCAACATGCTTGATCTGATAGTTCCATTTGGAAGTCATAGCAAACTT
Source organism: Larix kaempferi (assembly GCA_027924585.1). Lineage (NCBI taxonomy): Eukaryota > Viridiplantae > Streptophyta > Pinopsida > Pinales > Pinaceae > Larix > Larix kaempferi. The sequence continues at coordinate 8,301,467 of BSBM01000226.1, read as the reverse complement.
CCCTTCATGTCTTGGGATTACATCATTCTTCATGATCGACGGATCATGGCATTCTTCCCGTATCCTGGGAACTTCAATATCTTCAATAGATAATTTTTGTTGTTGAACAAATGTTGTAGTTCTTCTTTTGTAGGTGATGGCATATGATCTTTCCTACAAAACAAGTTAAATTGCATGATTAGAAAACATCTCATAGTTTTCATAACAAATTCTTACACATAAATAAATATGTCATACAGTCATGCAATTATCTTAGCCAATGCTTCAATACAACATTTATCCATATCCCGTAACTTTCTAGATGCCTTCCAATCTCTACCAGAACATTGTTAAGAGTGTGCACAACTCCCAACATGTCAGCAAAGAGGTTTCATTCTAGATAAGTAGCAATGGAATGTTGTACAGTTCCATAGGCCACTTACCCATGTGTATTAGTAGTATACTGTTCATTAATGCAACTATTCTAATATGCACAAGACATATCCTAAGTCTAGGAACATGAGCATATACATCATTGAACAATTTTACTTAAACAAACAAATATACAAGAAATGATAATTAAAATACTTATCTTTGTTTGTTCGTTGGGTGGACTCCCTCTGAGTCTTTGCTTCCTCATAGGAGATGCTGGAGTCCTAATCTGAAGTAGCTTCTTCTACACCTTTATGTTGTGGAATGTAGAAACATGGTCAACTCCCTTTGAATATCTGCATTCTTGCAGAAACTACTGAAGTGTGCTCCTTTTATTTATTGCAGGAACAACTGGAGTGTGCTCCTTTGGCAGGAGCAACTAGAGTGTGCTCCCTCTTGATCTTTGCTTCCTGAATTACCTGTTCTTGAACTCATATTCATCCTTGGTCCCTATGCATGCTTATTAGTATCATGATTCATATAAAATCATACATTCATTAGTATACTATTAAAACACAATAATCTCAAGCATGTATACTCATGATCATTTCAATCAGAAATAATAAGCATTAGCATTCAAGGTTTATGTAGGATTCTTATGGTTAGTCAAATCATAAGAAGCATAACATGTCTAAACCTATAATTACTCAAACCTATGACTCTTCACGTTAGTTGAATCATCAATTAAGATAAGAGATATAATGTGCATAAAACCTGTGATTATTCAAACCTATACTTTTATGATTCTTCTGGTTAGTCATATCATCAATTATAGTAAGAACAATAATATACATCCAACCATGATTATTCAAACCTATGACTTCATGAATAATCATTATCAGCAACAGTATAAGATCCTAACACAAGGTAGGATTCTAGCTTGATATAGGAAAAACATACCTGGATTAGCATGCTAGCTATTTATGTCTAACATAACCGCATAATGTCTTCTAGTTCTCTTTAGTGACTTGTGCTAGTAACCTGCATGTCTCATAAGTTAACCATTATAAAACCAAGTTATACATACCTCGAGAATGGATCTTCTATGAGATCCATGGCAATGGATGAATCTTTGTCCTCATGTCATCATGATCATATGTTCTTGAACCAGAACATGATTTGCCTTCTTGGTGTACCTTTCATGTTAGTAGACAACATAAAACTCATACAACATCACAATGTGTTAGTACAAACATAAGTTTCATACTCCTAATAAATGAATGACTTCTATCATGCATTCATAATTTTATTAAGGTGATATGACAAGTCTAAAATCAAGATTGTACTAACCGTGATAACATGAAGACAAACATACCATAAACTTAATTATGAACAAATATCGAAACATACCTCGATGAGTCATACCTGTCGAGATCGCTTGTAATCTTGTTATGTAAGGCCTTAGCCTCATCTCCCTCTGAAACAGGAACTCCTTCACTTATGCAGGTGACCAATCCATCTTCTTCTAGGATTAACCCTATCCACTTGATTTGCAAGAACTGGACCTGGAGCTAGATATGGGTTTGTCAGAGAAACCCCAAAAGTTCAAACTTTGAATTTCAAACTTCCGAAAGGATAGAAATATGCGCCTTGATGAGCTGATCAAGCTGGTATATTCAGAATTTGAAAACTGCAAAGTTTCACTCCTCAATTTTTCTTTTGAAACTTCTGGATTCACTGGACGAGACCCTGAACTGGGGTTTGATGAAGCCCACTCTTCTTCCCAATCAAAATGTTTGATCCAAATCTCTAAGCTTCTATTTTTCTGAGGAGCTTCCAGCCGTGGTCACATATTTCAAAAATTCCCATTTTTACAAAAGCCCTAATTTTCCACTTTTCTGATCAAAGTCCCGAACTAGGGTCTAATCAAGCCCGGCCTTCTGCCCAACCAAAAATTTTGATCTTGGTCTCTAAATTTCTATTTTGATGAGTAGCATCCAGCTGTGGTCTCCGATTACAAAAATTCCAACTTTCTCCAAAGCCCTAAATTTCGGAAGCCATGAATGAAGGTACCAAAAAATAATTCTGTTTTGACAGAAATATGTACCTGATTGTTTCTGGTGTAACTTTGAAATTTTTGATCCACAGGGTCTGAAAAAAGTTTCTTGAGATAGCCGGACCTGTTATCTTTCCATCCTGATAGGTCTGACCTCAATTTGATTCTCTGAGAGAGAGATATGCCAAATGTCGCAACGTGACCTGTTTTGGGATAAAACAGGAGAGCGAACTTGTACAGCGTGCCACGTGTCACTGTTTTAACTTCGTCCTCTGAAAATGTTTCCTGAGATAGCTCGGCCTGTTACCTTTCCATCCTCACAGGTCTGACCTCAATTGGATTCTCTGAGAGAGAGTTATGACAAATGTCGCAACGTGACCTGTTTATGGGATAATACAGGAGAGCGAACTTGTACGGCGTTCCACGTGTCACTGGTTCACCTTCGGCCTCTTAAAACGTTTTCTGAGATAGTACAGTCTGTGTAATACCTGTCACATTTTACGAAATTTCATTTGGAGCTTCCTAGCCCAAGTTATGACCTTTTTCCCAAGGTCACCTGATTTTGACTCAGATCTGGAAGAGGCTGAAACCCTATATTGTACATATCATAAATCACAAAGTACAACGAATTAGAGGCTGTCCTTTTGACACAAGGTACCTGGAGATTTAATCTTCGTCCTGTAACAATTTCAGATCCGAAAAATGCGCCGAAACGGATTTATAGCGAAAGTGCTACGATGACTGGTTTTTGCTATATCAAGCCCTAGCATCGTAAGTGCAACAAGTGTCATACATGCCATATCATGCCTTCTTTCAGGCTAGCTCTGATACCATGTTAAATTTTCTGAATTTACTTCAATATGATCTAGGATCTTAACTGAGAGAACAACATGTACAGCATATCTATAGCATATCAATCATGGAGACAATAATGCAAGCACACAAGAGACACAAAGATTTACTTGGGGAAAACCATAAAGGTGAAAAACCCCAATAACTTCCTCAGAGATAGATAGAGCAATGATACAACCAACCAAGAGAAATAGCCATAACCTAGCAGCAGATCCTCCTCCTCCATAAGTGCGCCTCTCCTCCTTGAGAGCATGTGTGAGAAGTGAGTGAGTAAATAGAGTGCCTCCCGCACTCTATTTATACTTGACTTGACTTGCCTTTTTACCTAACTCATGTAGGCTCGAACTTAACCACATAATATAATGCTGACTGGGCCGACCCCCAATAGGGTGGTCTAATAACCCTTCGACCCACATGGACGACCCCCAATAGGGTGGTCTAATAACCCTTTGACCCACATGACTTATACAAGGCCAACCCCAACAAGGTGGTCTAATAACCCATCAAGTATAAGTTACGACACTTACAATATAAATGACGACACTTCCGTATAGAGGAATAAAACCATCTCTATAGGAGTACATACAACATATATAAAATACATTCCGAAGTTACATATACATCAACACCTTCTAGAAGCTGTGATTTTAAAAAACGGTGGAAGTAAGTTTTTTCTTTTTATTTCCGGACGCATGCGCAAACTATAGAAAGTTGTTATGACGTGGAATGTGCATACTTTGTAGATTCCATTTATGAAATAAAACACATTTTCTAAAAACTCGTGTTTTTTACGAAATCATGTAAAGCTTCTAGAAGCTGTGATTTTAAAAAATGGTGGAAGTAAGCTTTTCTTATTTCCGGACGCATCCGCACACTATAGAAAGTCGTTATGACGTAGAATGTGCATACTTTGTAGAATCCATTTATGAAATAAAACACATTTTCTAAAAACTCGTGTTTTTTACGAAATCATGTAAAGCTTCTAGAAGTTGTGATTTTAAAAAACGGTGGAAGTAAGCTTTTCTTATTTCCGGCCGCATGCGCAAACTATAGAAAGTCGTTATGACGTAGAATGTGCATACTTTCTTGATTCTATTTATGAAATAAAACACATTTTCTAAAAACTCGTGTTTTTTACGAAATCATGTAAACCTTCTAGAATCTCTGATTTTAAAAAACGGGGGAGGTAAGCTTTTCTTATTTCCGGAAGCATGCGCAAACTATAGAAAGTCGTTATAACGTAGAATGTGCATACTTTGTAGATTCCATTTATGAAATAAAACACATTTTCTAAAAACTCATGTTTTTTAAGAAATCATGTAAATCTTCTGGAAGCTGTGATTTTAAAAAACAGGGGAAGTAAGCTTTTCTTAGTTCCGGACGCATGCGCAAACTATAGAAATTCGTTATGACGTAGAATGTGCATACTTTGTCGATTCTATTTATGAAATAAAACACATTTTCTAAAAACTCGTATGTTTTACGAAATCATGTAAACCTTCTAGAATCTCTGATTTTAAAAAACTGGGGAGGTAAGCTTTTCTTATTTCCGGACGCATGCGCAAACTATAGAAAGTCGTTATAACGTAGAATCTGAATACTTTGTAGATTCCATTTATGAAATAAAACACATTTTCTAAAAACTCGTGTTTTTTACGAAATCATGAAAACCTTCTAGAGGCTGTGATTTTAAAAAACAGGGGAAGTAAGCTTTTCTTATTTCTGGACGCATGCGCAAACTATAGAAAGTCGTTATGACGTAGAATGTGCATACTTTGTAGATTCCATTTATGAAATAAAACACATTTTCTAAAAACTCGTGTTTTTTACGAAATCATGTAAACCTTCTAGAAGCTGTGATTTTAAAAAACGGTGGAAGTAAGCTTTTCTTATTTCCGGACGCATACGCAAACTATAGAAAGTCATTATGACGTAGAATGTGCATACTTTGTAGATTCCATTTATGAAATAAAACACATTTTCTAAAAACTTGTGTTTTTTACGAAATCATGTGAAGCTTCTAGAAGCTGTGATTTTAAAAAACGGTGGAAGTAAGCTTTTCCTTTTTCCGGACGCATGCGCAAAGTATAGAAAGTCGTTATGACGTAGAATGTGCATACTTTGTAGATTCCATTTATGAAATAAAACACATTTCTAAAAACTCGTGTTTTTTACGAAATCATGTAAACCTTCTAGAAGCTGTGATTTTAAAAAATGGTGGAAGTAAGCTTTTCTTATTTCCGGACGCATGCGCAAACTATAGAAAGTCGTTATGACGTGGAATGTGCATACTTTGTAGATTCCATTTATGAAATAAAACACATTTTCTAAAAACTCGTGTTTTTTACGAAATCATGTAAAGCTTCTAGAAGCTGTGATTTTAAAAAACGGTGGAAGTAAGCTTCTCTTATTTCCGGACACATCCGCAAACTATAGAAAGTCGTTATGACGTAGAATGCGCATACTTTGTAGATTGCATTTATGAAATAAAACACATTTTCTAAAAATTCGTGTTTTTTACGAAATCACGTAAAGCTTCTAGAAGATGTGATTTTAAAAAATGGTGGAAGTAAGCTTTTCTTATTTCCGGACGCATGCGCAAACTATAGAAAGTCGTTATGACGTAGAATGTGCATACTTTGTTGATTCTATTTATGAAATAAAACACATTTTCTAAAAACTCGTGTTTTTTAAGAAATCATGTAAACCTTCTATAAGCTGTGATTTTAAAAAATGGTGGAAGTAAGCTTTTCTTATTTCCAGACGCATGCGCAAACTATAGAAAGTCATTATGATGTAGAATGTGCATACTTTCTAGATTCCATTTATAAAATAAAACACATTTTCTAAAAACTCGTGTTTTTTACGAAATCATGTAAACCTTCTAGAAGCTGTGATTTTAAAAAATGATGGAAGTAAGCTTTTCTTATTTCCGGACGCATGCGCAAACTATAGAAAGTCGTTATGACGTAGAATTTGCATACTTTGTAGATTCCATTTATGAAAATAAAAAACATTTTCTAAAAACTCGTGTTTTTTACGAAATCATGTAAAGCTTCTAGAAGCTGTGATTTTAAAAAACGATGGAAGTAAGCTTTTCTTATTTCCGGACGCATGCGCAAACTATAGAAAGTCGTTATGACGTAGAATGTGCATACTTTGTAGATTCTATTTATGAAGTAAAACACATTTTCTAAAAACTCGTGTTTTTTACGAAATCATGTAAACCTTCTAGAAGCTGTGATTTTAAAAAACGGTGGAAGTAAGCTTTTCTTATTTCCGGACGCATGCGCAAACTATAGAAAGTCGTTATGACGTAGAATGTGCATACTTTGTAGATTCCATTTATGAAATAAAACACATTTTCTAAAAACTCATGTTTTTTACGAAATCATGTAAAGCTTCTAGAAGCTGTGATTTTAAAAAACGGTGGAAGTAAGCTTTTCTTATTTCCGGACGCATGCGCAAACTATAGAAAGTCGTTATGACGTAGAATGTGCATACTTTGTAGATTCTATTTATGAAATAAAACACATTTTCTAAAAACTCGTGTTTTTTACGAAATCATGTAAACCTTCTAGAAGCTGTGATTCTAAAAAACGGTGGAAGTAAGCTTTTCTTATTTCCGGACGCATCCGCAATCTATAGAAAGTCGTTATGACGTAGAATGTGCATACTTTGTAGATTCCATTTATGAAATAAAACACATTTTCTAAAAACTCGTGTTTTTTACGAAATCATGTAAAGCTTCTATAAGCAGTGATTTTAAAAAACGGTGGAAGTAAGGTTTTCTTATTTTCGAACGCATGCGCAAACTATAGGAAGTCGTTATGACGTAGAATGTGCATACTTTGTTGATTCTATTTATGAAATAAAACACATTTTCTAAAAACTCGTGTTTTTAAGAAATCATGTAAACCTTCTAGAAGCTGTGATTTTAAAAAACGGTGGAAGTAAGCTTTTCTTATTTCCGGACGCATGTGCAAACTATAGAAAGTCGTTATTACGTAGAATGTGCATACTTTGTAGATTCCATTTATGAAATAAAACACATTTTCTAAAAACTCGTGTTTTTTACGAAATCATGTAAACCTTCTAGAAGATGTGATTTTAAAAAACGGTGGAAGTAAGCTTTTCTTATTTCCGGACGCATGCGCAAACTATAGAAAGTCGTTATGACGTAGAATGTGCATACTTTGTAGATTCTATTTATGAAATAAAACACATTTTCTAAAAACTCGTGTTTTTTACGAAATCATGTAAACCTTCTAGAAGCTGTGATTTTAAAAAAGGGTGGAAGTAGGCTTTTCTTATTTCCGGACGCATGCGCAAACTATAGAAAGCCGTTATGACGTAGAATGTGCATACTTTCTTGATTCTATTTATGAAATAAAACACATTTTCTAAAAACTCGTGTTTTTTACGAAATCATGTAAACCTTCTAGAATCTCTGATTTTAAAAAACGGGGGAGGTAAGCTTTTCTTATTTCCGGACGCATGCGCAAACTATAGAAAGTCGTTATAACGTAGAATGTGCATACTTTGTAGATTCCATTTATGAAATAAAACACATTTTCTAAAAACTCATGTTTTTTAAGAAATCATGTAAATCTTCAGGAAGCTGTGATTTTAAAAAACAGGGGAAGTAAGCTTTTCTTAGTTCCGGACGTATGCGCAAACTATAGAAATTCGTTATGATGTAGAATGTGCATACTTTGCTGATTCTATTTATGAAATAAAACACATTTTCTAAAAACTCGTATGTTTTACGAAATCATGTAAACCTTCTAGAATCTCTGATTTTAAAAAACGGGGGAGGTAAGCTTTTCTTATTTCCGGACGCATGCGCAAACTATAGAAAGTCGTTATAACGTAGAATCTGAATACTTTGTAGATTCCATTTATGAAATAAAACACATTTTCTAAAAACTCGTGTTTTTTAAGAAATCATGTAAACCTTTTAGAAGCTGTGATTTTAAAAAACAGGGGAAGTAAGCTTTTCTTATATCCGGACGCATGCGCAAACTATAGAAAGTCGTTATGACGTAGAATGTGCATACTTTGTAGATTCTATTTATGAAATAAAACACATTTTCTAAAAACTCATGTTTTTTACGAAATCATGTAAAGCTTCTAGAAGCTGTGATTTTCAAAAACGGTGGAAGTAAGCTTTTCTTATTTCCGGACGGATGCGCAAACTATAGAAAGTCGTTATGACGTAGAATGTGCATACTTTGTAGATTCCATTTATGAAATAAAACACATTTTCTAAAAACTCGTGTTTTTTACGAAATCATGTGAAGCTTCTAGATGCTGTGATTTTGAAAAACGGTGGAAGTAAGCTTTTCTTATTTCCGGACGCATGCGCAAACTATAGAAAGTCGTTATGACGTAGAATGTGCATACTTTGTAGATTCCATTTATGAAATAAAACACATTTTCTAAAAACTCGTGTTTTTTACGAAATCATGTAAACCTTCTAGAAGCTGTGATTTTAAAAAACGGTGGAAGTAAGCTTTTCTTATTTCCGGACGCATGCGCAAACTATATAAATTCGTTATGACGTGGAATGTGCATACTTTGTAGATTCCATTTATGAAATAAAACACATTTTCTAAAAACTCGTGTTTTTTACGAAATCATGTAAAGCTTCTAGAAGCAGTGATTTTAAAAAACGGTGGAAGTAAGCTTCTCTTATTTCCGGACGCATGCGCAAACTATAGAAAGTCGTTATGACGTAGAATGTGCATACTTTGTAGATTCCATTTATGAAATAAAACACATTTTCTAAAAACTCGTGTTTTTTACGAAATCATGTAAAGCTTCTAGAAGCTGTGATTTTAAAAAACGGTGGAAGTAAGCTTTTCTTATTTCCGGACGCATGCACAAACTATAGAAAGTCGTTATGACGTAGAATGTGCATACTTTGTAGATTCCATTTATGAAATAAAACACATTTTCTAAAAACTCGTGTTTTTTACGAAATCATGTAAAGCTTCTAGAAGCTGTGATTTTAAAAAACGGTGGAAGTAAGCTTTTCTTATTTCCGGACGCATGCGCAAACTATAGAAAGTCATTATGACGTAGAATGTGCATACTTTGTACATTCCATTGATGAAATAAAACACATTTTCTAAAAACTCATGTTTTTTACGAAATCATGTAAACCTTCTAGAAGCTGTGATTTTAAAAAATGGTGGAAGTAAGCTTTTCTTATTTCCGGACGCATGCGCAAAGTATAGAAAGTCGATATGATGTAGAATGTGCATACTTTGTAGATTCCATTTATGAAATAAAACACATTTTCTAAAAACTCGTGTTTTTTACGAAATCATGTAAAGCTTCTAGAAGCTGTGATTTTAAAAAACGGTGGAAGTAAGCTTTTCTTATTTCCGGACGCATGCGCAAACTATAGAAATTCGTTATGACGTAAAATGTGCATACTTTGTTGATTCTATTTATGAAACAAAACACATTTTCTAAAAACTCGTGTTTTTTACGAAATCATGTAAACCTTCAGGAATCTGTGATTTTAAAAAATGGGGGAGGTAAGCTTTTCTTATTTCCAAATGCATGCGCAAACTATAGAAAGTCATTATGACGTGGAATGTGCATACTTTGTTGATTCCATTTATGAAATAAAACACATTTTCTAAAAACTCGTGTTTCTTACGAAATCATGTAAACCTTCTAGAAGTTGTGATTTTAAAAAATGGTGGAAGTAAGCTTTTCTTATTTCCAAACGCATGCGAAAACTATAGAAATTCGTTCTGACGTAGGATGTGCATACTTTGTAGATTCCATTTATGAAATAAAACACATTTTCTAAAAACACGTGTTTTTTACGAAATCATGTAAAGCTTCTAGAAGCTGTGATTTTAAAAAACGGTGGAAGTAAGCTTTTCTTATTTCCAAACGCATCCGCAAACTATAGAAAGTCGTTGTGACTTAGAATGTGCATACTTTGTTGATTCCATTTATGAAATAAAACACATTTTCTAAAAACTCGTGTTTTTTAAGAAATCATGTAAACCTTCTAGAAGCTGTGATTTTAAAAAACGGGGGAAGTAAGCTTTTCTTATTTCCGGACGCATGCGCAAACTATCGAAAGTCGTTATGACGTAGAATGTGCATACTTTGTAGATTCGATTTATGAAATAAAACACATTTTCTAAAAACTCGTGTTTTTTAAGAAATCATGTAAACCTTCTAGAAGCTGTGATTTTAAAAAACGGGGGAAGTAAGCTTTTCTTATTTTCGGACGAATGCGCAAACTATAGAAAGTCGTTATGACGTAGAATGGGCATACTTTGTAGATTCCATTTATGAAATAAAACACATTTTCTAAAAACTAGTGTTTTTTACGAAATTATGTAAACCTTCTAGAAGCTGTGATTTTAAAAAACGGTGGAAGTAAGCTTTTCTTATTTCCGGACGCATGCGCAAACTATAGAAAGTCGTTATGACGTAGAATGTGCATACTTTGTTGATTCCATTTATGAAATAAAACACATTTTCTAAAAACTCGTGTTTTTTAAGAAATAATGTAAACCTTCTAGAAGCTGTGATTTAAAAAACGGGGGAAGTAAACTTTTCTTATTTCCGGTCGCATCCGCAAACTATAGAAATCGTTATGACGTAGAATGTGCATACTTCGTTAATTCCATTTATGAAATAAAACACATTTTCTAAAAACTCGTGTTTTTTAAGAAATCATGTAAACCTTCTAGAAGGTGTGATTTTAAAAAACGGGGGAAGTAAGCTTTTCTTATTTCCAAACGCATGCGGAAACTATAGAAAGTCGTTATGACGTAGAATGTGCATATTTTATTGATTACATTATGAAATAAAACACATTTTCTAAAAACTCGTGTTTTTTAAGAAATCATGTAAACCTTCTAGAAGCTGTGATTTTAAAAAACGGGGGAAGTAAGCTTTTCTTATTTCCGGACGCATGCGCAAACTATAGAAAGTCGTTATAACATAGAATGTGCATACTTTGTAGATTCCATTTATGAAATAAAACACATTTTCTAAAAACTCGTGTTTTTTACGAAATGATGTAAACCTTCTAGAAGCTGTGATTTTAAAAAACGGTGGAAGTAAGCTTTTCTTATTTCCGGACGCATGCACAAACTATAGAAAGTCGTTATGACGTAGAATGTGCATACTTTGTAGATTCCATTTATGAAATAAAACACATTTTCTAAAAACTCGTGTTTTTTACGAAATCATGTAAAGCTTCTAGAAGCTGTGATTTTAAAAAACGGTGGAAGTAAGCTTTTCTTATTTCCGGACGCATATGCAAACTATAGAAAGTCGTTATGACGTAGAATGTGCATACTTTGTACATTCCATTGATGAAATAAAACACATTTTCTAAAAACTCGTGTTTTTTACGAAATCATGTAAACCTTCTAGAAGCTGTGATTTTAAAAAATGGTGGAAGTAAGCTTTTCTTATTTCCGGACGCATGCGCAAACTATAGAAAGTCGATATGATGTAGAATGTGCATACTTTGTAGATTCCATTTATGAAATAAAACACATTTTCTAAAAACTCGTGTTTTTTACGAAATCATGTAAAGCTTCTAGAAGCTGTGATTTTAAAAAACGGTGGAAGTAAGCTTTTCTTATTTCCGGACGCATGCGCAAACTATAGAAATTCGTTATGACATAAAATGTGCATACTTTGTTGATTCTATTTATGAAACAAAACACATTTTCTAAAAACTCGTGTTTTTTACGAAATCATGTAAACCTTCAGGAATCTGTGATTTTAAAAAATGGGGGAGGTAAGCTTTTCTTATTTCCAAACGCATGCGCAAACTATAGAAAGTCATTATGACGTGGAATGTGCATACTTTGTTGATTCCATTTATGAAATAAAACACATTTTCTAAAAACTCGTGTTTCTTACGAAATCATGTAAACCTTCTAGAAGTTGTGATTTTAAAAAATGGTGGAAGTAAGCTTTTCTTATTTCCAAACGCATGCGCAAACTATAGAAATTCGTTCTGACGTAGAATGTGCATACTTTGTAGATTCCATTTATGAAATAAAACACATTTTCTAAAAACACGTGTTTTTTACGAAATCATGTAAAGCTTCTAGAAGCTGTGATTTTAAAAAACGGTGGAAGTAAGCTTTTCTTATTTCCAAACGCATCCGCAAACTATAGAAAGTCGTTGTGACTTAGAATGTGCATACTTTGTTGATTCCATTTATGAAATAAAACACATTTTCTAAAAACTCGTGTTTTTTAAGAAATCATGTAAACCTTCTAGAAGCTGTGATTTTAAAAAACGGGGGAAGTAAGCTTTTCTTATTTCCGGACGCATGCGCAAACTATCGAAAGTCGTTATGACGTAGAATGTGCATACTTTGTAGATTCGATTTATGAAATAAAACACATTTTCTAAAAACTCGTGTTTTTTAAGAAATCATGTAAACCTTCTAGAAGCTGTGATTTTAAAAAACGGGGGAAGTAAGCTTTTCTTATTTTCGGACGAATGCGCAAACTATAGAAAGTCGTTATGACGTAGAATGGGCATACTTTGTAGATTCCATTTATGAAATAAAACACATTTTCTAAAAACTAGTGTTTTTTACGAAATTATGTAAACCTTCTAGAAGCTGTGATTTTAAAAAGCGGTGGAAGTAAGCTTTTCTTATTTCCAGACGCATGCACAAACTATAGAAAGTCATTATGACGTAGAATGTGCATACTTTGTTGATTCCATTTATGAAATAAAACACATTTTCTAAAAACTCGTGTTTTTTAAGAAATAATGTAAACCTTCTAGAAGCTGTGATTTAAAAAACGGGGGAAGTAAACTTTTCTTATTTCCGGTCGCATCCGCAAACTATAGAAATCGTTATGACGTAGAATGTGCATACTTCGTTAATTCCATTTATGAAATAAAACACATTTTCTAAAAACTCGTGTTTTTTAAGAAATCATGTAAACCTTCTAGAAGGTGTGATTTTAAAAAACGGGGGAAGTAAGCTTTTCTTATTTCCGGACGCATGCGCAAACTATAGAAAGTCGTTATGACATAGAATGTGCATACTTTGTAGATTCCATTTATGAAATAAAACACATTTTCTAAAAACTCGTGTTTTTTACGAAATGATGTAAACCTTCTAGAAGCTGTGATTTTAAAACGGTGGAAGTAAGCTTTTCTTATTTCCGGACGCATGCGCAAACTATAGAAAGTCGTTATGTCATAGAATGTGCATACTTTGTTGATTCCATTTATGAAATAAAACACATTTTCTAAAAACTCGTGTTTTTTAAGAAATCATATAAACCTTCTAGAAGCTGTGATTTTAAAAAACGGTGGAAGTAAGCTTTTCTTATTTCCGGAGGCATGCGTAAAATATAGAAAGTCGTTATGACGTAGAATGTGCATACTTTGTTGATTCCATTTATGAAATAAAACACATTTTCTAAAAACTCGTGTCTTTTAAGAAATCATGTAAACCTTCTAGAAGCTGTGATTTTAAAAAACGGGGGAAGTAAGCTTTTCTTATTTCCGGACGCATGCGCAAACTATAGAAATTCGTTATGAAGTAGAATGTGCATACTTTGTAGATTCCATTTATGAAATAAAACACATTTTCTAAAAACTCGTGTTTTTTAACAAATCATGTAAACCTTCTAGAATCTGTGATTTTAAAAAACGGTGGAAGTAAGCTTTTCTTATTTCCGGACGCATGCGCAAACTATAGAAAGTCGTTATGACGTAGAATGTGCATAGTTTGTAGATTCCATTTATGAAATAAAACACATTTTCTAAAAACTCGTGGTTTTTACGAAATCATGTAAACCTTCTAGAAGCTGTGATTTTAAAAAAGGGTGGAAGTAAGCTTTTCTTATTTCCGGACGCATGCGCAAACTATAGAAAGTCGTTCTGACGTAGAATGTGCATACTTTCTAGATTCCATTTATGAAATAAAACACATTTTCTAAAAACACGTGTTTATTACGAAATCATGTAAACCTTCTAGAAGCTGTGATTTTAAAAAACGGTGGAAGTAAGCTTCTCTTATTTCCAAACGCATGCGCAAACTACAGAAATCGTTATGACGTAGAATGTGCATACTTTGTTGATTTCATTTATGAAATAAAACACATTTTCTAAAAACTCGTGTTTTTTACGAAATCATATAAACCTTGTAGAAGCTGTGATTTTGAAAAACAGGGGAACTAAGCTTTTTTTATTTACGGACGCATGCGCAAACTATAGAAAGTCGTTATGACGTAGCATCTGCATACTTTGTTGATTCCATTTATGAAATAAAACACATTTTCTAAAAATTCGTGTTTTTTAAGAAATCATGTAACCCTTCTAGAAGATGTGATTTTAAAAAATGGTGGAAGTAAGCTTTTCTTATTTCCGGACGCATGCGCAAACTATAGAAAGTCGTTATGACAGAGAATGGGCATACTTTGTCGATTCCATTGATGAAATAAAACACATTTTCTAAAAACTCGTGTTTTTTAAGATATCATGTAAACCTTCTAGAAGCTGTAATTTTAAAAAACGGGGGAAGTCAGCTTTTCTTATTTCCAAACGCATGCGCAAACTATAGAAAGTCGTTATGATGAAGAATGTGCATACTTTGTTGATTTCATTTATGAAATAAAACACATTTTCTAAAAACTCGTGTTTTTTAAGAAATCATGTAAACCTTCTAAAAGCTGTGATTTTAAAAAACGGTGGAAGTAAGCTTTTCTTATTTCCGGACGAATGCGCAAACTATAGAAAGTCGTTATGATGTAGAATGTGCATACTTTGTTGATTCCATTTATGAAATAAAACACATTTTCTAAAAACTCGTGTTTTTTACGAAATCATGTAAACCTTCTAGAAGCTGTGATTTTAAAAAACGGTGGAAGTAAGCTTTTCTTATTTCTGGTCGAATGCGGAAACTATAGAAAATTGTTATTACGTAGAATGTGCACACTTTGTTGATGCCATTTATCAAATAAAACACATTTTCTGAAAACTCGTGTTTTTTAAGAAATCATGTAAACCTTCTAGAAGCTGTGATTTTAAAAAACGGTGGAAGTAAGCTTTTCTTATTTCCGGATGAATGTGCAAACTATAGAAAGTCGTTATGACGTAGAATGTGCATACTTTGTAGATTCCATTTATGAAATAAAACACATTTTCTAAAAACTCGTGTTTTTTACGAAATCATGTAAACCTTCTAGAAGTTGTGATTTTAAAAAACGGTGGAAGTAAGCTTTTCTTATTTCCGGACGAATGCGCAAACTACAGAAAGTCGTTATGACATAGAATGTGCATACTTTGTAGATTCCATTTATGAAATAAAACACATTTTCTAAAAACTCCTGTTTTTTACGAAATCATGTAAACCTTCTAGAAGCTGTGATTTTAAAAAACGGTGGAAGTAAGCTTTTCTTATTTCCGGACACTTGCGGAAACTATAGAAAGTCGTTATGACGTAGAATGTGCATACTTTGTTGATTCCATTTATGAAATAAAACACATTTTCTACAAACTCGTGTTTTTTACGAAATCATGTAAACTTTCTAGAAGCTGTGATTTTAAAAAACGGTGCAAGTAAGCTCTTCTTATTTCCGGACGCATGCGCAAACTATAGAAAGACGTTATGACGTAGAATGTACATACTTTGTTGATTCCATTTATGAAATAAAACACATTTTCTTAAATCTCGTGTTTTTTAAGAAATCATGTAAACCTTCTAGAAGCTGTGATTTTAAAAAACGGGGGAAGTAAGCTTTTCTTATTTCCAAACGCATGCGCATACTATAGAAAGTCGTTATGACGTAGAATGTGCATACTTTGTATATTCCATTTATGAAATAAAACACATTTTCTAAAAACTCGTGTTTTTGACGAAATCATGTAAAGCTTCTAGAAGCTGTGATTTTAAAAAACGGTGGAAGTAAGCTTTTCTTATTTCGGGACGCATGCGCAAGCTATAGAAAGTCGTTATGACATAGAATGTGCATACTTTGCTGATTCTATTTATGAAATAAAACACATTTTCTAAAAACTCGTGTTTGTTAAGAAATCATGTAAACCTTCTAGAAGCTGTGATTTTAAAAAATGGGGGAAGTAAGCTTTTCTTATTTCCAAACGCATACGCAAACTATAGAAAGTCGTTATGACGTAGAATGTGCATACTTTGTTGATTCCATTTAGGAAGATAAAACACATTTTCTAAAAACTCGTGTTTTTTACGAAATCATGTAAATCTTCTAGAAGCTGTGATTTTAAAAAACGGGGAAAGTAAGCTTTTCTTATTTCCGGACGCATGCGTAAATTATAGAAAGTCGTTATGACTTAGAATGTGCATACTTGTTAGATTCCATTTATGAAATAAAACACATTTTCTAAAAACACGTGTTTTTTACGAAATCATGTAAACCTTCTAGTTGCTGTGATCTTAAAAAACGGTGCAAGTAAGCTTTTCTTATTTCCAAACGCATCCGCAAACTATAGAAAGTCGTTGTGAAGTAGAATGTGCATACTTTGTTGATTCCATTTATGAAATAAAACACATTTTCTAAAAACTCGTGTTTTTTAAGAAATCATGTAAACCTTCTAGAAGCTGTGATTTTAAAAAACGGGGGAAGTAAGCTTTTCTTATTTCCGGACGCATGCGCAAACTATCGAAAGTCGTTATGACGTAGAATGTGCATACTTTGTAGATTCGATTTATGAAATAAAACACATTTTCTAAAAACTCGTGTTTTTTAAGAAATCATGTAAACCTTCTAGAAGCTGTGATTTTAAAAAACGGGGGAAGTAAGCTTTTCTTATTTTCGGACGAATGCGCAAACTATAGAAAGTCGTTATGACGTAGAATGTGCATACTTTGTAGATTCCATTTATGAAATAAAACACATTTTCTAAAAATTAGTGTTTTTTACGAAATCATGTAAACCTTGTAGAAGCTGTGATTTTAAAAAACGGTGGAAGTAAGCTTTTCTTATTTCCGGACGCATGCGCAAACTATAGAAAGTCGTTACGATGTAGAATGTGCATACTTTGTTGATTCCATTTATGAAATAAAACACATTTTCTAAAAACTCGTGTTTTTTAAGAAATCATGTAAACCTTCTAGAAGCTGTGATTTAAAAAACGGGGGAAGTAAGCTTTTCTTATTTCCGGTCGCATCCGCAAACTATAGAAATCGTTCTGACGTACAATGTGCATACTTTGTTGATTCCATTTAGGAAATAAAACACATTCTCTAAAAACTCGTGTTTTTTAAGAAATCATGTAAACCTTCTAGAAGGTGTGATTTTAAAAAATGGGGGAAGTAAGCTTTGCTTATTTCCAAACGCATGCGCAAACTATAGAAAGTCGTTATGACGTAGAATGTGCTTACTTTGTTGATTCCATTATGAAATAAAACACATTTTCTAAAAACTCGTGTTTTTTAAGAAATCATGTAAACCTTCTAGAAGCTGTGATTTTAAAAAACGGGGGAAGTAAGCTTTTCTTATTTCCGGACGCATGAGCAAACTATAGAAAGTCGTTATGACGTAGAATGTGTATACTTTGTAGATTCCATTTATGAAATAAAACACATTTTCTAAAAACTCATGTTTTTTACGAAATGATGTAAACCTTCTAGAAGCTGTGATTTTAAAACGGTGGAAGTAAGCTTTTCTTATTTCCGGACGCATGCGCAAACTATAGAAGGTCGTTATGTCATAGAATGTGCATACTTTGTTGATTCCATTTATGAAATAAAACACATTTTCTAAAAACTCGTGTTTTTTAAGAAATCATATAAACCTTCTAGAAGCTGTGATTTTAAAAAACGGTGGAAGTAAGCTTTTCTTATTTCCGGACGCATGCGTAAACTATAGAAAGTCGTTATGAGGTAGAATGTGCATACTTTGTTGATTCCATTTATGAAATAAAACACATTTTCTAAAAACTCGTGTTTTTTAAGAAATCATGTAAACCTTCTAGAACGTGTGATTTTAAAAAACGGGGAAAGTGAGCTTTTCTTATTTCCGGACGCATGCGCAAATTATAGAAAGTCGTTATGACGTAGAATGTGCATATTTGTTAGATTCCATTTATGAAATAAAACACATTTTCTAAAAACACGTGTTTTTTACGAAATCATGTAAAGCTTCTAGAAGCTGTGATTTTAAAAAACGGTGGAAGTAAGCTTTTCTTATTTCCAAACGCATCCGCAAACTATAGAAATTCGTTGTGACGTAGAATGTGCATACTTTGTTGATTCCATTTATGAAATAAAACACATTTTCTAAAAACTCGTGTTTTTTAAGAAATCATGTAAACCTTCTAGAAGCTGTGATTTTAAAAAATGGGGGAAGTAAGGTTTTCTTATTTCCGGATGCATGCGCAGACTATCGAAAGTCGTTATGACGTAGAATGTGCATACTTTGTAGATTCGATTTATGAAATAAAACACATTTTCTAAAAACTCGTGTTTTTTAAGAAATCATGTAAACCTTCTAGAAGCTGTGATTTTAAAAAACGGGGGAAGTAAGCTTTTCTTATTTTCGGACGAATGCGCAAACTATAGAAAGTCGTTATGACGTAGAATGTGCATACTTTGTAGATTCCATTTATGAAATAAAACACATTTTCTAAAAACTAGTGTTTTTTACGAAATCATGTAAACCTTCTAGAAGCCGTGATTTTAAAAAACGGTGGAAGTGAGCTTTTCTTATTTGTGGACAAATGCGCAAACTATAGAAAGTCATTATGACGTAGAATGTGCATACTTTGTTGATTCCATTTATGAAATAAAACATATTTTCTAAAAACTCGTGTTTTTTAAGAAATCATGTAAACCTTCTAGAAGCGGTGATTTTAAAAAACGGTGGAAGTAAGTTTTTCTTATTTCCAGACGCGTGCGGAAACTATAGAAAGTCGTTATGATGTAGAATGTGCATACTTTGTTGATTCCATTTATGAAATAAAACACATTTTCTAAAAACTCGTGTTTTCTAAGAAATCATGTAAACCTACTAGAAGCTGTGATTTTAAAAAATGGAGCAAGTAAGCTTTCTTATTTCCGGACGCATGCGCAAACTATAGAAAGTCATTATGACATAGAATGTGCATACTTTGTAGATTCCATTTATGAAATAAAACACATTTTCTAAAAACTCGTGTTTTTTACGAAATCATTTAAACCTAAAAGAAGCTGTGATTTTAAAAAACGGTGGAAGTAAGCTTTTCTTATTTCCCGACGAATGCGCAAAATATAGAAAGTCGTTATGACGTAGAATGTGCATATTTTGTTGATTCCATTTATGAAATAAAACACATTTTCTAAAAACTCGTGTTTTTTAAGAAATCATGTAAACCTTCTAGAAGCGGTGATTTTAAAAAACGGTGGAAGTAAGCTTTTCTTATTTGCGGACGCATGCGCAAACTATAGAAAGACGTTATGACGTAGAATGTACATACTTTGTTGATTCCATTTATGAAATAAAACACATTTTCTAAAAACTCGTGTTTTTTAAGAAATCATGTAAACCTTCTAGAAGCTGTGATTTTAAAAAACGGGGGAAGTAAGCTTTTCTTATTTCCAAACGCATGCGCATACTATAGAAAGTCGTTATGACGTAGAATGTGCATACTTTGTAGATTCCATTTATGAAATAAAACACATTTTCTAAAAACTCGTGTTTTTTACGAAATCATGTAAAGCTTCTAGAAGCTGTGATTTTAAAAAACGGTGGCCATACCTTTTGCTTAGCCGAGAGTGGAGTGAAAAGGGCTAAGCGGTCGAGTAAATTTTCGTTATTTATTTTTATTTTCATTTTATTTAAATTTAATTTCGTATATATATTTATAAAGTGTTAGTATCATTTTATTTAAAAATTAATTAAATTTTGTATACGTTATATAATGTTAGCGTTGCTTTATTTAAATTTAATTTCGTATATATATTTATATAGTGATAGTATCATTTATTTAAAAATTAATTAAATTTTGTATACGTTTATATAGTGTTAGCGTTGCTTTATTTAAATTTAATTTCGTATATACATTTGTATAGTGTTAGCACCATTTTATTTAATTTAATTAAATTTGGTATACATTTATATAGTGTATAACCTAAGTTTTGTTAAGAATTAAAATTTAATATTAAAAATTTTGCCGAGATTTCAACTCCTAGTCGAAGAGATGAAAGAGACCCGAAAAGTCAAAAACAAGACACCATTAAGACCAGCACGACGAGCTGAACACCATGACAAGATTGTTTAATAAAAACGACTATAGATTTTACTGCGCTAATCCTGACAATCTGTTATCTCATGATGCAAGTTATTTCTTATGCATAAGTATAAGTGTATGAATACCTACATTTTAGTTCCGCGTGTATTT
The DNA here is from genome assembly GCA_027924585.1 of Larix kaempferi. Lineage (NCBI taxonomy): Eukaryota > Viridiplantae > Streptophyta > Pinopsida > Pinales > Pinaceae > Larix > Larix kaempferi. Next base: position 8,280,819 of record BSBM01000226.1, on the reverse strand, counting down.
GATTGAACAACTAAGGACATGACTTTATTTTAATAACTCAGGGACTATCATGGTGACAACACGCAGAGGTCGAGGTCGGGGTCAAGGTCGACCACCGTCACCACCACCTCCACCACCGCCAACACCGCCACCACCAACCTCAACACCAGAAATGCAGATCATAATGAGGTCATTGGAGGCTATTATGACCACGATGAACAGGCAGTCGGAAAGGGCCGCCGAGGTGGAAACCACTCAAGTGAGTCGAGAGAACTCTGAAAGGGCACATGGCCCAAGACTGGAACCGCTTCAGGACATATCGAGGGAGTTACAAAAGATAAAGGTTCCAGAGTTTTCTGGAGGACGACCCGGTAAGCATGCCGAAGCATGGCTGGAAGGCATGAAGAGATGCTTCGCATTGAATGAGTACACATCTAGTTCCAAGGCTAGGATGGCCGTCTTTCAGCTTAAAGGTGATGCTTTGAATTGGTGGTCAGACCTCGAGAAGCAGTTGCACCTTACTCCTCTTACAACTTCTTGGGAACTGTTCGAGGAAAGGTTCCACATGAAGTATTTACCAAATTATTACAAGGAAGAACAGGCAGGTGCACTCCATGCCTTAGTACAGGGAGACAAGACAGTGGAGGAGTACGAATCTCGGTTTATGGAACTGGTAAAATATGTTCCTTACCTTGATGCAGATGATTGTCAGGTAGAGCGTTTTGTGTATGGACTTAACTACAAGATTAGAGCTGCTGTGCAGATGTGGAAGCCAACTTCAGTTGCCATGGCAGTTGAGTATGCTCATTATGCAGCTGATATGTCAGATGGAAAAGGGGGCAGTAAGTTGACAGGAACCAATCAGTATGTTTCAGGGAAGGCATCACGTCCTTACTTCAGGGGAGGACAATCTAGACCTCCTCCTTATGGTAACCGGTTCACACCGAGGGGTAATACTTCAGTTAACTCAATCTCGCAGGCATCGTCCGCAACCCACCAAAGCCAGGGACGTACACAGGGAAGTTCCTATAGAGGAGCAAGGGGTTTTAGAGGAACCAGGGGAAGGAACTCATCTCAGAGGATTCCTTCGAGCAACAGGCAAGCCCCTCCCAATCTCTCTTGTTGGGGATGCGGAGGTCCTCATTTCCAGCGAGACTGTCCCAAGGGTCAGTCAAGCAGCAGGCACAGGGAAGGAAAGGCACCCATGGATAGTTCGGGTAACAGTCATCGGATTCATGCAGCGGTGCATAACCACCAGGCAGAACATCAGTCTACCGTAGTAGAATCCACTGGTAATGTAAACAATGTCAAACTTAAAATTTTGTTTGATCCAGGAGCAACTGATAGTTTTATTTCACCATTTGCATTAGATAAATGTGGGTTGGCAGCCTACGAGCACGATGATTTCAAACTGGTCGAAATGGCTTCAGGAACTAAGCAACCAGTAGGTCTTAAAGTGAGAGGTTGTGGGGTTGACTTAGGAGTTTGCACCACTAAGTTGGATGCTTATGTCACCAATTTGGGGACTTATGACCTCATTATTGGCATGGATTGGTTAGAAGACCATAGAGCTTTCATAGACTGCTATGCAAAGAAGGTGTTGTGCCTCGATGACGAGGGAAGGACAATTCAAATCCAAGGCTTGAAGAGGAAGGTATCCCTCCGTTTCATCTCTATGGTGAAAGCTAAGCGGTGCCTAAGACAAGGATGCCAGTTGTTCGTAGTGGAGGCCGTGAGCGATAGTAAAGGACCTTCCTTGAATTCTTACCCAGTGCTTTCTGAGTTCAAGGATGTCTTTCCGAAGGAATTACCAGGACTACCTCCAGAAAGAGAGCTCGATTTCACAATCGAACTAAAACCTGGTGCAGAACCTATCTCAAAGACTCCGTATAGAATGACAACTCCAGAGCTCCGTGAGTTACAGATCCAGTTAAAAGAATTGCTAGATTTGGGACTGATTAGACCCAGTATCTCACCGTGGGGAGCACCAGTGATCTTCGTTAAGAAGAAGGATGGATCTCTGCGACTGTGCATAGATTACAGAGATTTGAACAAGGCCACCGTGAAGAATAGGTATCCCATACCAAGAATTGATGACCTCTTTGATCAAATGAAAGGTGCGTCAGTCTTCTCAAATATTGATTTACGATCAGGGTATCACCAGTTGAGGATCAAGGAAGGCGACATTCCTAAGACTGCCTTTCGAACTCGATTTGGGCATTACGAGTTTGTAGTGGTACCATTTGGTTTGACCAATGCTCCAGCTGTATTCATGAGCCTCATGAATGGAGTCTTCCGAAAATACTTGGACCGCTTTGTTCAGGTCTTCTTAGATGATATTCTTATCTATTCTAAGAATGAGAAGGAGCACGAGGAACACTTGCGGTTAGTCTTGACATGCTTAAGGGAACATAAACTTTATGGTAAATTGTCAAAGTGTTCCTTCTTCCAAAAAGAGATTCACTACTTGGGGCACATCATCTTAGGTGAAGGGATCTCTGTAGACCCAGAAAAGGTAAAGGCCATTGAAGATTGGCCAATTCCAAGGAATGCTCATGAGGTGCGCAGCTTCATGGGGTTAGCAGGCTATTACCGGAGGTTTGTGGAAGGATTCTCTAAAATTGCAAAACCTATTACCACCTTGCAACGCAAGGGAATCCGGTATGAATGGACCGATGAATGCGATGCCGCTTTTACAGAGTTAAAAAGGTTGTTGACAAGTGCACCGATCTTGCGGGTACCAGACATGGATAAAGATTTCATGGTATGCACCGATGCCTCGAAGCAGGGATTAGGAGCGGTGTTGATGCAGGAAGGTGGGGTAATAGCTTATGCATCTCGAAAGTTGAAACCTCATGAGGAGCAGTATGCCACACATGATCTAGAATTGGCAGCAGTAATGTTGGCACTAAAATTATGGAGGCACTACCTAGTTGGTAGAAGCTTCACCCTTAAAACAGACCATCAGAGCTTGCAATACATCTTTACCCAAAGGGATTTGAATGCTAGGCAAAGGCGATGGAGTGAGTTCATGAGTGAGTATGACTTTGGTATCTCTTACATCAAAGGAAAGGAGAATGTGGTGGCAGACGCTCTAAGCCGAAGGCCGAGACTTTTCTCCTTAATTCCCTTGAAGGTTGACTTGAGGGAAAGGGTACTAGGACAACTGTTGGGCGATAGTTGGTATCTAAAAGTAACCTCAGCTATTCAGAATGGAAAGAAACAGGAATTGAAGTATGATGGGTACCATCTTGAGGTAGATGGATTGTTGCGGTATCAGGGAAGGATGTATGTTCCTAAGGAAGGTGATATCAGGGAAACCATCCTTAGAGAGGCCCATAGATCGCATTACTGTGCGCACCCAGGGGTGAAGAAGATGTATGCTGACATGAAGCAACTCTTCTTTTGGCCAGGTATGAAGATGGATGTAGTGGATTTTGTTTCAAAGTGCCTTGAGTGTCAACAAGTGAAGGCAGATCATCGTCACCCGGCCGGTCTCCTACAACCGCATGATATCCCTATGACTAAATGGGAAGTCATTTCCATGGACTTCGTTGTAGGATTACCACTCACATCTCTGAGACATAATGCTATTTTGGTGGTAGTCGACAAACTGACCAAAAGTGCTCACTTCATTCCAGTCAGAGACACCTATGATGTGACATATGTGGCAAGGGTATTCATAAATGAGATTGTACGTCTTCATGGAGTTCCTAAAAAGATAATCTCTGACAGAGACCCTAAGTTCACCTCCAGATTTTGGACAAGCATGCAGTCAGCATTGGGGACACAGTTGAACTTAAGCTCAGCTTATCACCCCGAGACAGATGGACAGACTGAGAGGGTGAATCAAGTGATGGAGGACATGCTTAGGATGTATGTTATGGATCAGCAGACACAGTGGGAGAAGTATCTTCCTTTAGTGGAGTTTGCATACAATAATAGTCATCACAGCTCCATTGGTATGCCGCCATATCAGGCATTGTATGGGAGGCCGTGCAGGACACCACTCAGTTGGGACAGGTTAGAGGATCGAGTTTTAATTGGGCCTGAATTGATTCAGGAAATGGAGGAGCAAGTGATACAGATTAGGCAGCGGCTGAAGGAAGCACAGGATAGGCAAAAGAGTTACGCTGATGCACACAGATCAGATAGAACTTATGGAGTAGGGGATCGCGTATTTATTCGCATCAGACCAAATAAAAGTACCATTCGGTTTGGGAAGGGTACCAAGTTGTCACCTCGCTTTATAGGTCCATTTGAGATTCTTGAGAAAATCGGACCAGTTGCTTATCGTCTCGCGCTACCACCCCACTTGCATAAAACTCATAATGTATTTCATGTTTCTGTATTACGACATTACATAGCTGATGAGACTCACAAAATTCATTGGAAGGAATTGCAGGTCTCGGACGAGGGAACCTTCAGGGTCGAACCATTACGTATACTTGATCGTAGGGTTCGACAGCTCCGTAGTCGCCATGTGGACCAAGTTAAGGTCCAATGGGACAAGTATAGCCCAGGGTCTGCTACCTGGGAGGATGCAGAGACCATGCGTCGAGATTTTCCCTCACTATTTTGACCATAACTTTGGGACGAAGTTTCCCGAAGGGTGGGTGTATGTAATGCCCATATTTTGATTCGGCATATTTATTAGTTAGACACACCATACTTTACTTCTTATATATTTTGTCGAACTCAGCTCGACTGAGTAAACTATATTGGACCTCATTATATGATGTTACTCTGTCTTATGATTTCACCATGATTATGATGTTACTATGTTATGCAGCTATGATGTCATGATTATCATATGATTTCCTTATTTTACAATTGCAGTATATGATTATATGTTTTCCTTAATGAAATGTGAAATATATGATTCGGTACGTGGATACCATCTTCTTATATGAATTGCTGAAATGTTATATGTCATACGCATCTATGATGAGCTAAAAAGTTACATGAAATAAAATGATAACATGGATCAATTGGCGATTAATGGAAAATGCTTTCTATAAATTGTATTTTGCAAAACACTAACTTACAGGACACAGGGGCTATGGGATAGCCAGTTACTTGATCTGATATATATTGGAAAGGAAAAATATGTTCATACAGCAAACCTTAGCAGCCAAAATGAGGATACGATAACACAAACTGATAATCCCGATAGCAGCAAGTATGAGTTGATAAGGGCGTAGGCCCAGTATGTTGAGAGGGATGGATGTGTTTCCCACCCTATGTTTCCATGAGACCCGAGGTCGTGGGAGGGCCGTGCTGAGACACGCTCCCCATGTTGTTGAGATGACGATTGTCGGATGCCTGCTAGGGGAGGATAGGTCCGCTGTTCAGCCGACGCTATCGCTCTCAAGTTCTATGTGGTCAGATCGGTGAGTCCGACATCCACTGTTGTACTAGCAGAGGAAGGATAGGGAGGATGCTGGACGTAGGTTATGAAGGGAGGATGTGTTAGTTAGCACTGTTGGGGGTTTAGTATTCCTTGATTCCGAGTTAGTGGAAGTAGGCACCCTTCCTGTACTTGATTGATTAAACTAATGTAAACATAAAGACAATGATGTTAAATCGTAAAGGGTTAACTGTTAAATAACCGAGGATGTTAAAGTAATTATACTATAGATTATGCTTGCTCTTCTGCATGGGGGTAGATACTATTGTTAGTTAGCAAGTATGCATAGGCGGAATGGGGTTTGTTTATAGTACATGTCCGACATGTGAATACACTGGCCATGCATGCACACCTTGTACGTGTACAATATTACTGGTGTATAACATACTTGTCCTGCTTGAATAGTAGTATAAATGTCATAGATAACTCAGTTAAGGATACATCAATAAACTTAGGTAATGAATGGTTAGGTTGTCAATGTGTAAATAAGTGAATTAGTAATTATATGAAAACATTGTAATAATAAACAAAGACAAGTATCGTCAGTTAACATTGTCATAGAAGAACTGTTGTGAATAGGGTAATGATAGTGTCTAAGTAATTAGTAAAATTGTTTAAGCCCTCACAAGTGCTTTGTTTATAAGAACAAGGATGCTATGTTGATGATAGGGCACCCATGTGATAAACAAATAATTAAGAATACTATGATTGATTCACCTTTTATTATTGTCAAAGGGTGATTTAATTATTATTATTAATTAATAAATGATATTCCAGCAACATTTATATCCCTATCGTAACAAATGCAATATAAGTAAGATTTAAAATATTGATTTATAAATTAAATATTGCGTGATTAATTCCATTTCAAAGTTAGCCATAATAAGATAATCCTTTTTGGAATAACCGTGATGTGATGGAAAATGGATATTTAATTGTTCAATGTTAATCTTGGAATTTAAACCTCAAGCTAAAGTAGTCTCGACGGATAAGGTGGATCATTAAGACACATCATGTCCAAGTTGACAAGGGGCAACTAATTATATAATATTTTATTAATTACATTAATAACATTAAAATATCAAGGATGGCGGATAGACTTGTATTTAATAAAACTTGTCCCGAATGGATAACCTTGGGGTGATAATTCCCACCGTAATAAATAATTACGACCGTCAATCCAAAACCAAATGAAATTTCCATAAGAGTAATTAATTATACAATTTTTATAATGAGACGTGGATGAATGAACTAGGGAAAGGAGTAAAGGTTTGAGGGGCTCGAGAGGGGGAGTTTGGGGCGGTGGAGTAAGCCCAAGGTCTTCTCGAGGATGGACATGTATATAGAGGGGGAGAAGGTTGAAGGTTGAGGAGGTTTTTTTGATTGGGGAAGAAAAGAAGTTTGGAGAACAGAATTTGGGAGAACAGAAAGTTTGGCGAACAGAAAGATTTTGAGAACAGAAGGAAAGACTGCTCTCGGTATTATCAGATTGTGGGCTCGGGGGCTTGGAAATCCTTTGATTTCCAAGGGCCAACAAGATTATAGCTGGTCGGTAGGGTGGACACTTCAGTTTGGCTGTCTAAGGGGATTATACAACCTGCTACAACTTACGGTTAGCATCAGCATCAGGTAATTTCCGTTATTTACTATTATGCTAAATCTTACTGTAAACATGCAAACTTACTATTTACTGATTCACTGCTATTTACTGATTTACTAAGTTGTGAAACCTATTCTTATGCTGTTGAAAAGAAAATAACGATATGTTTGTTTATATTCAAATTTCGAATGTAAGGTTAGTGAAAACACCACAGTACGCTAAATGTTATTTCGGCACATAGAAATTCTTAGAAATTCTCTTCCATAAACTGATAAAGTTTAAAACGTAGAAAATTAAACCTGAAATTTTACATAGTGCTCTGCTGTAAAAACCAGAGCACTACAGAAATCATGTAAAGCTTCTAGAAGCTGTGATTTTAAAAAACGGTGGAAGTAAGCTTTTCTTATTTCCAAACGCATCCGCAAACTATAGAAAGTCGTTGTGACGTAGAATGTGCATACTTTGTTGATTCCATTTATGAAATAAAATACATTTTCTAAAAACTCGTGTTTTTTAAGAAATCATTTAAACCTTCTAGAAGCTGTGATTTTAAAAAATGGGGGAAGTAAGCTTTTCTTATTTCCGGACGCATGCGCAAACTATCGAAATTCGTTATGACGTAGAATGTGCATACTTTGTAGATTCGATTTATGAAATAAAACACATTTTCTAAAAACTCGTGTTTTTTAAGAAATCATGTAAACCTTCTAGAAGCTGTGATTTTAAAAAACGGGGGAAGTAAGCTTTTCTTATTTTCGGATGAATGCGCAAACTATAGAAAGTCGTTATGACGTAGAATGTGCATACTTTGTTGATTCCATTTATGAAATAAAACACATTTTCTAAAAACTCGTGTTTTTTACGAAATCATGTAAACCTTCTAGAAGCTGTGATTTTAAAAAACGGTGGAAGTAAGCTTTTCTTATTTCCGGACGCATGCGCAAATTATAGAAAGTCGTTATGACGTAGAATGTGCATACTTGTTAGATTCCATTTATGAAATAAAACACATTTTCTAAAAACTCGTGTCTTTTACGAAATCATGTAAACCTTCTAGAAGCTGTGATTTTAAAAAACGGGGGAAGTAAGCGTTTCTTATTTCCGGACGCATGCGCAAACTATAGAAAGTCATTATGACGTAGAATGTGCATACTTTGTAGATTCCATTTATGAAATAAAACACATTTAATAAAAACTCGTGTTTTTTACGAAATCATTTGAACTTTCTAGAAGCTGTGATTTTAAAAAACGGTGGAAGTAAGCTTTTCTTATTTCCCGACGAATGCGCAAACTATAGAAAGTCGTTATGACGTAGAATGTGCATACTTTGTTGATTCCATTTATGAAATAAAACACATTTTCTAAAAACATGTGTTTTTTAAGAAATCATGTAAACCTTCTAGAAGCGGTGATTTTAAAAAACGGTGGAAGTAAGCTTTTCTTATTTGCGGACGCATGCGCAAACTATAGAAAGTCATTATGACGTAGAATGTGTATACTTTGTTAATTCGATTTATGAAATAAAACACATTTTCTAAAAACTCGTGTTTTTTAAGAAATCATGTAAACCTTCTAGAAGCGGTGATTTTAAAAAACGGTGGAAGTAAGCTTTTCTTATTTGCGGACGCATGCGCAAACTATAGAAAGTCATTATGACGTAGAATGTGCATACCTTGTTAATTCCATTTATGAAATAAAACACATTTTCTAAAAACTCGTGTTTTTTAAGAATTCATGTAAACCTTCTAGAAGTTGTGATTTTAAAAAACGGTGGAAGTAAGCTTTTCTTATCTCCGGACGCATGCGCAAACTATAGAAAGTCGTTATGACTTAGAATGTGCATACTTTGTAGATTCCATTTATGAAATAAAACACATTTTCTAAAAACTCGTGTTTTTTAAGAAATCATGTAACCCTTCTAGAAGCGGTGATTTTAAAAAACGGTGGAAGTAAGATTTTCTTATTTGCGGACGCATGCGCAAACTATAGAAATTCGTTATGACGTAGAATGTGCATACTTTGTTGATTCCATTTATGAAATAAAATACATTTTCTAAAAACTCGTGTTTTTTAAGAAATCATGTAAACCTTCTAGAAGTTGTGATTTTAAAAAACGGTGGAAGTAAGCTTTTCTTATTTCCGGACGCATGCGCAAACTATAGAATGTCGTTATGACTTAGAATGTGCATACTTTGTAGATTCTATTTATGAAATAAAACACATTTTCTAAAAACTCGTGTTTTTTAAGAAATCATGTAAACCTTCTAGAAGTTGTGATTTTAAAAAATGGTGGAAGCAAGCTTTTCTTATTTCCGGACGCGTGCGCAAACTATAGAAAGTCGTTATGACGTAGAATGTGCATACTTTGTTGATTCCATTTATGAAATAAAACACATTTTCTAAAAACTCGTGTTTTTTAAGAAATCATGTAAACCTTCTAGAAGCGGTGATTTTAAAAAACGGGGAAAGTAAGCATTTCTTATTTCCGGACGCATGCACAAACTATAGAAAGTCGTTATGACGTAGAGTGTGCATACTTTGTAGATTCCCTTTATGAAATAAAACACATTTTATAAAAACTCGTGTTTTTTACGAAATCATGTAAACCTTCTAGAAGCTGTGATTTTAAAAAACGGTGGAAGTAAGCTTTTCTTATTTCTAGACGCATGCGCAAACTATAGAAAGTCGTTATGACGTAGAATCTGCATACTTTGTTGATTCCATTTATGAAATAAAACACATTTTCTAAAAACTTGTGTCTTTTACGAAATCATGTAAACCTTCTAGAAGCTGTGATTTTAAAAAACGGGGGAAGTAAGCATTTCTTATTTCCGGACGCATGCGAAAACTATAGAAAGTCGTTATGACGTAGAGTGTGCATACTTTGTAGATTCCCTTTATGAAATAAAACACATTTTCTAAAAACTCATGTTTTTTACGAAATCATGTAAACCTTCTAGAAGCTGTGATTTTAAAAAACGGTGGAAGTAAGCTTTTCTTATTTCTAGACGCATGCGCAAACTATAGAAAGTCGTTATGACGTAGAATGAACATAATTTGTTGATTCCATTTACGAAATAACACACATTTTCTAAAACCTCGTGTTTTTTATGAAATCATGTAAACCTTCTAGAAGTTGTGATTTTAAAAAACGGTGGAAGTAAGGTTTTCTTATTTCCGAACGCGTGCGCAAACTATAGAAAGTCGTTATGACGTAGAATGTGCATACTTTGTTGATTCCATTTATGAAATAAAACAAATTTTCTAAAAACTCGTGTTTTTTAAGAAATCATGTAAACCTTCTAGAAGCTGTGATTTTAAAAAACGGGGGAAGTAAGCTTTTCTTATTACCCGACGCATGCGCAAACTATGAAAAGTCGTTATGACGTAGAATGTGCATACTTTGTAGATTCCATTTATGAAATAAAACACATTTTCGAAAAACTCGTGTTTTTTACAAAATCATGTAAACCTTCTAGAAGCTGTGATTTTAAAAAACGGTGGAAGTGAGCTTTTCTTATTTCCGGACGAATGCGCAAACTATAGAAAGTCGTTATGACGTAGAATCTGCATACTTTGTTGATTCCATTTATGAAATAAAACACATTTTCTAAAAACTCATGTTTTTTAAGAAATCATGTAAACCTTCTAGAAGCGGTGATTTTAAAAAACGGTGGAAGTACGTTTTTCTTATTTCCGGACGCGTGCGCAAACTATAGAAAGTCATTATGACGTAGAATGTGCATACTTTGTAGATTCCATTTATGAAATAAAACACATTTTCTAAAAACTCGTGTTTTTTACGAAATCATTTAAACATTCTAGAAGCTGTGATTTTAAAAAACGGTGGAAGTAAGCTTTTCTTATTTCCCGACGAATGCGCAAACTATAGAAAGTCGTTATGACGTAGAATGTGCATACTTTGTTGATTCCATTTATGAAATAAAACACATTTTCTAAAAACTCGTGTTTTTTAAGAAATCATGTAAACCTTCTAGAAGCGGTGATTTTAAAAAACGGTGGTAGTAAGCTTTTCTTATTTGCGGACGCATGCGCAAACTATAGAAAGTCGTTATGACGTAGAATGTGCATACTTTGTTGATTCCATTTATGAAATAAAACACATTTTCTAAAAAATCGTGTTTTTTAAGAAATCATGTAAACCTTCTACAAGTTGTGATTTTAAAAAACGGTGGAAGTAAGCTTTTCTTATCTCCGGACGCATGCGCAAACAATAGAAAGTCGTTATGACTTAGAATGTGCATACTTTGTAGATTCCATTTATGAAATAAAACACATTTTCTAAAAACTCGTGTTTTTTAAGAAATCATGTAAACCTTCTAGCAGCGGTGATTTTAAAAAACGGTGGAAGTAAGCTTTTCTTATTTGCGGACGCATGCGCAAACTATAGAAAGTCGTTATGATGTAGAATGTGCATACTTTGTTGATTCCATTTATGAAATAAAACACATTTTCTAAAAACTCGTGTTTTTTAAGAAATCATGTAAACCTTCTAGAAGTTGTGATTTTAAAAAACAGTGGAAGTAAGATTTTCTTATTTCCGGACGCATGCGCAAACTATAGAAAGTCGTTATGACGTAGAATGTGCATACTTTGTTGATTCCATTTATGAAATAAAACACATTTTCTAAAAACTCGTGTTTTTTAAGAAATCATGTAAACCTTCTAGAAGCTGTGATTTTAAAAAACGGTGGAAGTAAGCTTTTCTTATTTCCCGACGCATGCGCAAACTATGGAAAGTCGTTATGACGTAGAATGTGCATACTTTGTAGATTCCATTGAAGAAATAAAACACATTTTCGAAAAACTCGTGTTTTTTACGAAATCATGTAAACCTTCTAGAAGCTGTGATTTTAAAAAACGGTGGAAGTGAGCTTTTCTTATTTCTGTACGAATGCGCAAACTATCGAAAGTCGTTATGACGTAGAATGTGCATACTTTGTTGATTCCATTTATGAAATAAAACATATTTTCTAAAAACTCGTGTTTTTTAAGAAATCATGTAAACCTTCTAGAAGCGGTGATTTTAAAAAACGGTGGAAGTAAGTATTTCTTATTTCTAGACGCGTGCGGAAACTATAGAAAGTCGTTATGATGTAGAATGTGCATACTTTGTTGATTCCATTTATGAAATAAAACACATTTTCTAAAAACTCGTGTTTTCTAAGAAATCGCGCAAACCTTCTAGAAGCTGTGATTTTAAAAAACGGAGGAAGTAAGCTTTTCTTATTTCCGGACGCATGCGCAAACTCTAGAAAGTCATTATGACGAAGAATGTGCATACTTTGTAGATTCCATTTATGAAATAAAACACATTTTCTAAAAACTCGTGTTTTTTACGAAATCATTTAAACCTAAAAGAAGCTGTGATTTTAAAAAACGGTGGAAGTAAGCTTTTCTTATCTCCGGACGCATGCGCAAACTATAGAAAGTCGTTATGACTTAGAATGTGCATACTTTGTAGATTCCATTTATGAAATAAAACACATTTTCTAAAAACTCGTGTTTTTTAAGAAATCATGTAAACCTTCTAGAAGCGGTGATTTTAAAAAAAGGTTGAAGTAAGCTTTTCTTATTTGCGGACGCATGCGCAAACTATAGAAAGTTGTTATGACGTAGAATATGCATACTTTGTTGATTCCATTTATGAAATAAAACACATTTTCTAAAAACTCCTGTTTTTTAAGAAATCATGTAAACCTTATAGAAGTTGTGATTTTAAAAAACGGTGGAAGTAAGCTTTTCTTATTTCCGGACGCATGCGCAAACTATAGAAAGTCGTTATGACTTAGAATGTGCATACTTTGTAGATTCCATTTATGAAATAAAACACATTTTCTAAAAACTCGTGTTTTTTAAGAAATCATGTAAACCTTCTAGAAGCGGTGATTTTAAAAAACGGTGGAAGTAAGCTTTTCTTTTTTCCGGACGCGTGCGCAAACTATAGAAAGTCGTTATGACGTAGAATGTGCATACGTTTTTGTTTCAATTTATGAAATAAAACACATTTTCTAAAAACTCGTGTTTTTTAAGAAATCATGTAAACCTTCTAGAAGCTGTGATTTTAAAAAACGGGGGAAGTAAGCTTTTCTTATTTCCGGACGCATGCGCAAACTATAGAAAGTCGTTCTGACGTAGAATGTGCATACTTTGTAGATTCCATTTATGAAATAATACACATTTTCTAAAAACTCATGTTTTTTACGAAATAATGTAAACCTTCTAGAAGCTGTGATTTTAAAAAACGGTGGAAGTGAGCTTTTCTTATTTCCGGACGAATGCGCAAACTATAGAAAGTCGTTATGACGTAGAATGTGCATACTTTGTTGAATCCATTTATGAAATAAAACACATTTTCGAAAAACTCGTGTTTTTTAAGAAATCATGTAAACCTTCTAGAAGCGTTGATTTTAAAAAACGGGGGAAGTAAGCTTTTCTTATTTCCGGACGCATACAAAAACTATAGAAAGTCATTCTCACGTAGAATGTGCATACTTTGTAGATTCCATTTATGAAATAAAACACATTTTCTAAATACTCATGTTTTTTACGAAATCATGTAAACCTTCTAGAAGCTATGATTTAAAAAAATGGTGGAAGTGAGCTTTTCTTATTTCCGGATGAATGCGCAAACTATAGAAAGTCGTTATGACGTAGAATGTGCATACTTTGTTGTATCCATTTATGAAATAAAACACATTTTCTAAAAACTCATGTTTTTTAAGAAATCATGTAAACCTTCTAGAAGCTGTGATTTTAAAAAACGGTGGAAGTGAGCTTTTCTTATTTCCGGACGACTGCGCAAACTATAGAAAGTTGTTATGACATAGAATGTGCATACTTTGTTGATTCCATTTATGAAATAAAACACATTTTCTAAAAACTCGTATTTTTTAAGAAATCATGTAAACCTTCTAGAAGCGGTGATTTTAAAAAACGGTGGAAGTAAGCTTTTCTTATTTGCAGACGCTTGCGCAAACTATAGAAAGTCGTTATGACATAGAATGTGCATACTTTATTTATTCCATTTATGAAATAAAACACATTTTCTAAAAACTCGTGTTTTTTAAGAAATCATGTAAACCTTCTAGAAGCTGTGATTTTAAAAAACGGGGGAAGTAAGCTTTTTTTATTTCCGGACGCATGCGCAAACTATAGAAAGTCATTCTGACGTAGAATGTGCATACTTTGTAGATTCCATTTATGAAATAAAACACATTTTCTAAAAACTCGTGTTTTTTACGAAATCATGTAAACCTTCTAGAAGCTGTGATTTTAAAAAACGGTGGAAGTAAGCTTTTCTTATTTCTAGACACATGCGCAAACTATAGAAAGTCGTTATGACATAGAATGAACATAATTTGTTGATTCCATTTATGAAATAAAACACATTTTCTAAAAACTCGTGTTTTTTAAGAAATCATGTAAACCTTTTAGAAGTTGTGATATTAAAAAACGGTGGAAGTAAGGTTTTCTTATTTCCAGACACGTGCGCAAACTATAGAAAGTCGTTATGACGTAGAATGTGCATACTTTGTTGATTCCATTTAGGAAATAAAACACATTTTCTAAAAACTCATGTTTTTTAAGAAATCATGTAAACCTTCTAGAAGCTGTGATTTTAAAAAACAAGGGAAGTAAGCTTTTCTTATTTCCCGACGCATGCGCAAACTATGGAAAGTCGTTATGACGTAGAATGTGCATACTTTGTAGATTCCATTTATGAAATAAAACACATTTTCTAAAAACTCATGTTTTTTAAGAAATCATGTAAACCTTATAGAAGCGGTGATTTTAAAAAATGGTGGAATTAAGTTTTTCTTATTTCCGGACGCGTGCACAAACTATAGAAAGTCATTATGACGTAGAATGTGCATACTTTGTAGATTCCATTTATGAAATAAAACACATTTTCTAAAAACTCGTGTTTTTGACGAAATCATGTAAACCTTCTAGAAGCTGTGATTTTAAAAACCGGTGGAAGTGATCTTTTCTAATTTCCGGACGCGTGCGCAAACTATAGAAAGTCGTTATGACGTAGAATGTGCATACTTTGTTGATTCCATTTATGAAATAAAACACATTTTCTAAAAACAAGTATTTTTTAAGAAATCATGTAAACCTTCTGGAAGCTGTGATTTTAAAAAACGGGGGAAGTAAGCTTTTCTTATTTCCTGACGCATGCGCAAACTATGGAAAGTCGTTATGACGTATAATGTGCATACTTTGTAGATTCCATTTATGAAATAAAACACGTTTTCTAAAAACTCGTGTTTTTTACGAAATCATGTAAACCTTCTAGAAGCTGTGATTTTAAAAAACGGTGGAAGTGAGCTTTTCTTATTTCTGGACGAATGCGCAAACTATAGAAAGTCATTATGACGTAGAATGTGCATACTTTGTTGATTCCATTTATGAAATAAAACACATTTTCTAAAAACTCGTGTTTTTTAAGAAATCATGTAAACCTTCTAGAAGCGGTGATTTTAAAAAACGGTGGAAGTAAGTTTTTCTTATTTCCAGACGCGTGCGGAAACTATAGAAAGTCGTTATGACGTAGAATGTGCATACTTTGTTGATTCCATTTATGAAATAAAACACATTTTCTAAAAACTCGTGTTT
Organism: Larix kaempferi; assembly: GCA_027924585.1. Classification (NCBI taxonomy): domain Eukaryota; kingdom Viridiplantae; phylum Streptophyta; class Pinopsida; order Pinales; family Pinaceae; genus Larix; species Larix kaempferi. The sequence goes on along the minus strand of BSBM01000226.1, from coordinate 8,265,187 downwards.
TCTAAGAAATCATGTAAACCTTCTAGAAGCTGTGATTTTAAAAAACGGGGGAAGTAAGCTTTTCTTATTTCCGGGCGCATGCTCAAACTATAGAAAGTCATTATGACGTAGAATGTGCATACTTTGTAGATTCCATTTATGAAATAAAACACATTTTCTAAAAACTCGTGTTTTTTACGAAATCATGTAAACCTTCTAGAAGCTGTGATTTTAAAAAACGGTGGAAGTAAACTTTTCTTATTTCTGGACGCATACGCAAACTATAGAAAGTCGTTATGACGTAGAATGTGCATACTTTGTAGATTCCATTTATGAAATAAAACACATTTTCTAAAAACTCGTGTTTTTTAAGAAATCATGTAAACCTTCTAGAAGCTGTGATTTTAAAAAACGGGGGAAGTAAGCTTTTCTTGTTTCCGGACGCATGCGCAAACTATAGAAAGTCGTTATGACTTAGAATGTGCATACTTTGTAGATTCCATTTATGAAATAAAACACATTTTCTAAAAACTCGTGTTTTTTAAGAAATCATGTAAACCTTCTAGAAGCGGTGATTTTAAAAAACGGTGGAAGTAAGCTTTTCTTATTTTCGGACGCGTGCGCAAACTATAGAAAGTCGTTATGATGTAGAATGTGCATACTTTGTTGTTTCCATTTATGAAATAAAACACATTTTCTAAAAACTCGTGTTTTTTAAGAAATCATGTAAACCTTCTACAAGCTTTGATTTTAAAAAACGGGGGAAGTAAGCTTTTCTTATTTCCGGACGCATGCGCAAACTATAGAAAGTCGTTATGACGTAGAATGTGCATACTTTGTAGATTCCATTTATGAAATAAAACACATTTTCTAAAAACTCGTGTTTTTTAAGAAATCATGTAAGCCTTCTAGAAGCTGTGATTTTAAAAAAGGGGGGAAGTAAGCTTTTCTTATTTTCGGACGCATGTGCAAACTATAGAAAGTCGTTATGACGTAGAATGTGCATACTTTGTAGATTCCATTTATGAAATAAAACACATTTTCTAAAAACTCGTGTTTTTTACGAAATCATGTAAACCGTCTAGAAGCTGTGATTTTAAAAAACGGTGGAAGTAAGCTTTTCTTATTTCCGACTGCATGCGCAAACTATAGAAAGTCGTTATGACGTAGAATGTGCATACTTTGTTGATTCCATTTATGAAATAAAACACATTTTCTAAAAACTTGTGTTTTTTAAGAAATCATGTAAACCTTCTAGAAGTTGTGATTTTAAAAAACGGTGGAAGTAAGCTTTTCTTATCTCCGGACGCATGCGCAAACTATAGAAAGTCGTTATGACTTAGAATGTGCATATTTTGTAGATTCCATTTACGAAATAAAACACATTTTCTAAAAACTCGTGTTTTTTAAGAAATCATGTAAACCTTCTAGCAGCGGTGATTTTAAAAAACGGTGGAGGTAAGCTTTTTTATTTGCGGATGCACTCGCAAACTATAGAAAGTCATTATGACGTCGAATGTGCATACTTTGTTGATTCCATTTATGAAATAAAACACATTTTCTAAAAACTCATGTTTTTTAAGAAATCATGTAAACCTTCTAGAAGTTGTGATTTTAAAAAACGGTGCAAGTAAGCTTTTCTTATTTCCGAACGCATGCGCAAACTATAGAAAGTCGTTATGACTTAGAATGTGCATACTTTGTAGATTCCATTTATGAAATAAAACACATTTTCTAAAAACTCGTGTTTTTTAAGAAATCATGTAAACCTTCTAGAAGTTGTGATTTTAAAAAACGGTGGAAGTAAGCTTTTCTTATTTCCGGACGCGTGCGCAAACAATAGAAAGTCGTTATGACATAGAATGTGCATACTTTGTTGACTCCATTTATGAAATAAAACACATTTTCTAAAAACTCGTGTTTTTTAAGAAATCATGTAAACCTTCTAGAAGCTGTGATTTTAAAAAACGGGGGATGTAAGCTTTTCTTATTTCCCGACGCATGCGCAAACTATGGAAAGTCGTTATGACAAAGAATGTGCATACTTTGTTGATTCCATTTATGAATTAAGACACACATTTTCTAAAAACTCGTGTTTTTTACGAAATCATGTGAACCTTCTAGAAGCTGTGATTTTAAAAAACGGGGAAAGTAAGCATTTCTTATTTCCGGACACATGCGCAAACTATAGAAAGTCGTTATGACGTAGAATGTGCATACTTTGTAGATTCCATTTATGAAATAAAACACATTTTCTAAACACTCGTGTCTTTTACGAAATCATGTAAACCTTCTAGAAGTTGTGATTTTAAAAAACCGTGGAAGTAAGCTTTTCTTATCTCCGGACGCATGCGCAAACTATAGAAAGTCATTATGACTTAGAATGTGCATACTTTGTAGATTCCATTTATGAAATAAAACACATTTTCTAAAAACTCGTGTTTTTTAAGAAATCATGTAAAGCTTCTAGAAGCGGTGATTTTAAAAAACGGTGGAAGTAAGCTTTTCTTATTTGCGGACGCATGCGCAAACTATAGAAAGTCGTTATGACGTAGAATGTGCATACTTTGTTGATTCCATTTATGAAATAAAACACATTTTCTAAAAACTCGTGTTTTTTAAGAAATCGTGTAAACCTTCTAGAAGTTGTGATTTTAAAAAACGGTGGAAGTAAGCTTTTCTTATTTCCGGACGCATGCGCAAACTATAGAAAGTCGTTATGACTTAGAATGTGCATACTTTGTAGATTCCATTTATGAAATGAAACACATTTTCTAAAAACTCGTGTTTTTTGAGAAATCATGTAAACCTTCTAGAAGCGGTGATTTTAAAAAACGGTGGAAGTAAGCTTTTCTTATTTCCGGACGCGTGCGCAAACTATAGAAAGTCGTTATGACGTAGAATGTGCATACTTTGTTTTTTCCATTTATGAAAAAAAACACATTTTCTAAAAACTCGTGTTTTTTAAGAAATCATGTAAACCTTCTAGAAGCTGTGATTTTAAAAAACGGGGGAAGTAAGCTTTTCTTATTTCCGGATGCATGCGCAAACTATAGAATGTCATTCTGACGTAGAATGTGCATACTTTGTAGATTCCATTTATGAAATAATACACATTTTCTAAAAACTCATGTTTTTTACGAAATCATGTAAACCTTCTAGAAGCTGTGATTTTAAAAAACGGTGGAAGTGAGCTTTTCTTATTTCCGGACGAATGCGCAAACTATAGAAAGTCGTTATGACGTAGAATGTGCATACTTTGTGGAATCCATTTATGAAATAAAACACATTTTCTAAAAACTCGTGTTTTTTAAGAAATCATGTAAACCTTCTAGAAGCGTTGATTTTAAAAAACGGTGGAAGTAAGCTTTTCTTATTTCCGGACGCATGCGCAAACTATAGAAAGTCGTTATGACGTAGAATGTGCATACTTTGTAGGTTCCATTTATGAAATAAAACACATTTTCTAAAAACTCGTGTTTTTTAAGAAATCATGTAAACCTTCTAGAAGCTGTGATTTTAAAAAACGGTGGAAATAAGCTTTTCTTATTTCCGGACGCAGGTGCAAACTATAGAAAGTCGTTATGACATAGAATGTGCATACTTTATTTTTTCCATTTATGAAATAAAACACATTTGTTAAAAACTCGTGTTTTTTAAGACATCATGTAAACCTTCTAAAAGCTGTGATTTTAAAAAACGGGGGAAGTAAGCTTTTCTTATTTCCGGACGCATGCGCAAACTATAGAAATTCATTCTGACGTAGAATGTGCATACTTTGTAGATTCCATTTATGAAATAAAACACATTTTCTAAAAACTCATGTTTTTTACGAAATCATGTAAACCTTCTAGAAGCTGTGATTTAAAAAAACGGTGGAAGTGAGCTTTTCTTATTTCCGGATGAATGCGCAAACTATAGAAAGTCGTTATGACGTAGAATGTGCATACTTTGTTGAATCCATTTATGAAATAAAACACATTTTCTAAAAACTCGTGTTTTTTAAGAAATCATGTAAACCTTCTAGAAGCGGTGATTTTAAAAAACGTGGAAGTAAGCTTTTCTTATTTCCGGACGCATGCGCAAACTATAGAAAGCCATTATGACGTAGAATGTGCATACTTTGTTGATTCCATTTATGAAATAAATGGCATTTTCTAAAAACTCGTGTTTTTTAAGAAATCATGTAAACCTTCTAGAAGCGGTGATTTTAAAAAACGGTGGAAGTAAGCTTTTCTTATTTCCGGACGAATGCGCAAACTATAGAAAGCCATTATGACGTAGAATGTGCATACTTTGTTGATTCCATTTATGAAATAAATGGCATTTTCTAAAAACTCGTGTTTTTTGAGAAATCATGTAAACCTTCTAGAAGCGGTGATTTTAAAAAACGGTGGAAGTAAGCTTTTCTTATTTCCGGACGCATGCACAAACTATAGAAAGTCGTTTTGACGTAGAATGTGCATACTTTGTAGATTCCATTTATGAAATAAAACACATTTTCTAAAAACTTGTGTTTTTTAAGAAATCATGTAAACCTTCTAGAAGCTGTGATTTTAAAAAACGGGGGAAGTAAGCTTTTCTTATTTCCGGACGCATGCACAAACTATAGAAAGTCGTTTTGACGTAGACTGTGCATACTTTGTAGATTCCATTTATGAAATAAAAGACATTTTCTAAAAACTTGTGTTTTTTATGAAATCATGTAAACTGTCTAGAAGCTGTGATTTTAAAAAACGGTGGAAGTAAGCTTTTCTTATTTCTGGCTGCATGCGCAAACTATAGAAAGTCGTTATGACGTAGAATGTGCATACTTTGTTGATTCTATTTATGAAATAAAACACATTTTCTAAAAACTCGTGTTTTTTAAGAAATCATGTAAACCTTCTAGAAGCTGTGATTTTGAAAAATGGGGGAAGTAAGCTTTTCTTATTTCCAAACGCATGCGCAAAATATAGAAAGTCGTTATGACGTAGAATGTGCATACTTTGTTGATTCCATTTATGAAATAAAACACATTTTCTAAAAACTCGTGTTTTTTACGAAATCATGTGAACCTTCTAGAAGCTGTGATTTTAAAAAACGGGGAAAGTAAGCATTTCTTATTTCCGGACGCATGCGCAAACTATAGAAAGTCGTTATGACGTACAATGTGCATACTTTGTAGATTCCATTTATGAAATAAAACACATTTTCTAAAAACTCGTGTTTTTTAAGAAATCATGTAAACCTTCTAGAAGCTGTGATTTTAAAAAACGGGGAAAGTAAGCTTTTCTTATTTCCGGACGCATGCACAAACTATAGAAAGTCGTTTTGACGTAGAATGTGCATACTTTGTAGATTCCATTTATGAAATAAAACACATTTTCTAAAAACTCGTGTTTTTTACGAAATCATTTAAACCTTCTAGAAGCTGTGATTTTAAAAAACGGGGGAAGTAAGCTTTTCTTATTTCCGGAGGCATGCACAAACTATAGAAAGTCGTTTTGACGTAGAATGTGCATACTTTGTAGATTCCATTTATGAAATAAAACACATTTTCTAAAAACTCGTGTTTTTTAAGAAATCATGTAAACCTTCTAGAAGCTGTGATTTTAAAAAACGGGGGAAGTAAGCTTTTCTTGTTTCCGGACGCATGCACAAACTATAGAAAGTCGTTTTGACGTAGAATGTGCATACTTTGTAGATTCCATTTATGAAATAAAACACATTTTCTAAAAACTCGTGTTTTTTACGAAATCATGTAAACCGTCTAGAAGCTGTGATTTTAAAAAACGGTGGAAGTAAGCTTTTCTTATTTCCAACTGCATGCGCAAACTATAGAAAGTCGTTATGACGTAGAATGTGCATACTTTGTTGATTTTATTTATGAAATAAAACACATTTTCAAAAAATCGTGTTTTTTAAGAACTCATGTAAACCTTCTAGAAGCTGTGATTTTAAAAAATCGGGGAAGTAAGCTTTTCTTACTTCCAAACGCATGCGCAAAATATAGAAAGTCGTTATGACGTAGAATGTGCATACTTTGTTGATTCCATTTATGAAATAAAACACATTTTCTAAAAACTCGTGTTTTTTACGAAATCATGTGAACCTTCTAGAAGCTGTGATTTTAAAAAACGAGGAAAGTAAGCATTTCTTATTTCCGGACGCATGCGCAAACTATAGAAAGTCGTTATGACGTAGAATGTGCATACTTTGTAGATTCCATTTATGAAATAAAACACATCTTCTAAACACTCGTGTCTTTTACAAAATCATGTAAACCTTCTAGAAGCTGTGATTTTAAACAAACGGTGGAAGTAAGCTTTTCTTATTTCCGGACGAATGCGCAAACTATAAAAAGTCATTATGACGTAGAATGTGCATACTTTGTAGATTCCATTTATGAAATAAAATACATTTTCTAAAAAATCGTGTTTTTCACGAAATCATGTAAACCTTCTAGAAGCTGTGATTTTAAAAAACGGTGGAAGTAAGCTTTTCTTATTTTCGGACGCATGCGCAAACTATAGAAAGTCGTTATGACATAGAATGTGCATACTTTGTATATTCCATTTATGAAATAAAACACATTTTCTAAAAACTCGTGTCTTTTACGAAATCATGTAAACCTTCTAGAAGCTGTGATTTTAAAAAACGGGGGAAGTAAGCATTTTTTATTTCCGGACGCATTCGCAAACTATAGAAAGTCGTTATGACGTAGAATGTGCATACTTTGTAGATTCCATTTATGAAATAAAACACATTTTCTAAAAACTCGTGTTTTTTACGAAATCATGTAAACCTTCTAGAAGTTGTGATTTTAAAAAACGGTGGAAGTAAGCTTTTATTATTTCTAGACGCATGCGCAAATTATAGAAAGTCGTAATGATGTAGAATGTGCATACTTTGTTGATTCCATTTATGAAATAAAACACATTTTCTAAAAACTCGTGTTTTTTAATAAATCATGTAAACCTTCTAGAAGCTGTGATTTTAAAAAACGGGGGAAGTAAGCTTTTCTTATTTCCGGACACATGCGCAAACTATAGAAAGTCGTTATGATGTAGAATGTGCATATTTGTAGATTCCATTTATGAAATAAAATACATTTTCTAAAAACTCGTGTTTTTTAAGAAATCATGTAAACCTTCTAGAAGCTGTGATTTTAAAAAACGGGGGAAGTAAGCTTTTCTTGTTTCCGGACGCATGCACAAACTATAGAAATTCGTTTTGACATAGAATGTGCATACTTTGTAGATTCCATTTATGAAATAAAATACATTTTCTAAAAACTCGTGTTTTTCACGAAATCATGTAAACCTTCTAGAAGCTGTGATTTTAAAAAACGGTGGAAGTAAGCTTTTCTTATTTTCGGACGCATGCGCAAACTATAGAAAGTCGTTATGACATAGAATGTGCATACTTTGTATATTCCATTTATGAAATAAAACACATTTTCTAAAAACTCGTGTCTTTTACGAAATCATGTAAACCTTCTAGAAGCTGTGATTTTAAAAAACGGGGGAAGTAAGCATTTTTTATTTCCGGACGCATTCGCAAACTATAGAAAGTCGTTATGACGTAGAATGTGCATACTTTGTAGATTCCATTTATGAAATAAAACACATTTTCTAAAAACTCGTGTTTTTTACGAAATCATGTAAACCTTCTAGAAGTTGTGATTTTAAAAAACGGTGGAAGTAAGCTTTTATTATTTCTAGACGCATGCGCAAATTATAGAAAGTCGTAATGATGTAGAATGTGCATACTTTGTTGATTCCATTTATGAAATAAAACACATTTTCTAAAAACTCGTGTTTTTTAATAAATCATGTAAACCTTCTAGAAGCTGTGATTTTAAAAAACGGGGGAAGTAAGCTTTTCTTATTTCCGGACACATGCGCAAACTATAGAAAGTCGTTATGATGTAGAATGTGCATATTTGTAGATTCCATTTATGAAATAAAATACATTTTCTAAAAACTCGTGTTTTTTAAGAAATCATGTAAACCTTCTAGAAGCTGTGATTTTAAAAAACGGGGGAAGTAAGCTTTTCTTATTTCCGGACACATGCGCAAACTATAGAAATTCGTTACGACGTAGAATGTGCATACTTTGTTGATTCTATTTATGAAATAAAACACATTTTCTAAAAACTCGTGTTTTTTAAGAAATCATGTAAACCTTCTAGAAGCTGTGATTTTAAAAAATGGGGGAAGTAAGCTTTTCTTATTTCCAAAGGCATGCGCAAAATATAGAAATTCGTTATGACGTAGAATGTGCATACTTTGTTGATTCCATTTATGAAATAAAACACATTTTCTAAAAACTCGTGTTTTTTACGAAATCATGTGAACCTTCTAGAAGCTGTGATTTTAAAAAACGGGGAAAGTAAGCATTTCTTATTTCCGGACGCATGCGCAAACTATAGAAAGTCATTATGACGTAGAATGTGCATACTTTGTAGATTCTATTTATGAAATAAAACACATTTTCTAAACACTCGTGTCTTTTACGAAATCATGTAAACCTTCTAGAAGCTGTGATTTTAAAAAAACGGTCGAAGTAAGCTTTTCTTATTTCCGGACGCATGCGCAAACTATATAAAGTCGTTATGACGTAGAATGTGCATACTTTGTACATTCCATTTATGAAATAAAACACATTTCCTAAAAACTCGTGTCTTTTACGAAATCATGTAAACCTTCTAGAAGCTGTGATTTTAAAAAACGGGGGAAGTAAGCATTTTTTATTTCCGGACGCATGCGCAAACTATAGAAAGTCGTTATGACGTAGAATGTGCATACTTTGTAGATTCCATTTATGAAATAAAACACATTTTCTAAAAACTCATGTTTTTTACAAAATCATGTAAACCTTCTAGAAGTTGTGATTTTAAAAAACGGTGGAAGTAAGCTTTTATTATTTCTAGACGCATGCGCAAATTATAGAAAGTCGTAATGATGTAGAATGTGCATACTTTGTTGATTCCATTTATGAAATAAAACACATTTTCTAAAAACTCGTGTTTTTTAATAAATCATGTAAACCTTCTAGAAGCTGTGATTTTAAAAAACGGTGGAAGTAAGCTTTTCTTATTTCCGGACGCATGCGCAAACTATAGAAAGTCGTTATGATGTAGAATGTGCATACTTTGTACATTCCATTTATGAAATAAAACACATTTTCTAAAAACTCGTGTTTTTTAAGAAATCATGTAGACCTTATAGAAGCTGTGATTTTAAAAAACGGTGGAAGTAAGCTTTTCTTATTTCCGGACGCATGCGAAAACTATAGAATGTCGTTATGACGTAGAATGTGCATACTTTGTAGATTCCATTTATGAAATAAAACACATTTTCTAAAAACTCGTGTTTTTTACGAAATCATGTAAACCTTCTAGAAGCTGTGATTTTAAAAAACGGGGGAAGTAAGCTTTTCTTATTTCCGGAGGCATGCACAAACTATAGAAAGTCGTTTTGACGTAGAATGTGCATACTTTGTAGATTCCATTTATGAAATAAAACACATTTTCTAAAAACTCATGTTTTTTAAGAAATCATGTAAACCTTCTAGAAGCTGTGATTTTAAAAAACGGGGGAAGTAAGCTTTTCTTGTTTCCGGACGCATGGACAAACTATAGAAAGTCATTTTGACGTAGAATGTGCATACTTTGTAGATTCCATTTATGAAATAAAACACATTTTCTAAAAACTCGTGTTTTTTACGAAATCATGTAAACCGTCTAGAAGCTGTGATTTTAAAAAACGGTGGAAGTAAGCTTTTCTTATTTCCGACTGCATGCGCAAACTATAGAAAGTCGTTATGACGTAGAATGTGCATACTTTGTTGATTCTATTTATGAAATAACACATATTTTCTAAAAACTCGTGTTTTTTAAGAAATCATGTAAACCTTCTAGAAGCTGTGATTTTAAAAAATGGGGGAAGTAAGCTTTTCTTATTTCCAAACGCATGCGCAAAATATAGAAAGTCGTTATGACGTAGAATGTGCATACTTTGTTGATTCCATTTATGAAATAAAACACATTTTCTAAAAACTCGTGTTTTTTACGAAATCATGTGAACCTTCTAGAAGCTGTGATTTTAAAAAACGGGGAAAGTAAGCATTTCTTATTTCCGGACGCATGCGCAAACTATAGAAAGTCGTTATGACGTAGAATTTGCATACTTTGTAGATTCCATTTATGAAATAAAACACATTTTCTAAAAACTCGTGTCTTTTACGAAATCATGTAAACCTTCTAGAAGCTGTGATTTTAAAAAACGGGGGAAGTAAGCGTTTCTTATTTCCGGACGCATGCGCAAACTATAGAAAGTCGTTATGACGTAGAATGTGTATACTTTGTAGATTCCATTTATGAAATAAAACACATTTTCTAAAAACTCGTGTTTTTTACGAAATCATGTAAACCTTATAGAAGCTGTGATTTTAAAAAATGGTGGAAGTAAGCTTTTCTTATTTCCGAACGAATGCGCAAATTATAGAAAGTCGTTATGACGTAGAATGTGCATACTTTGTAGATTCCATTTATGAAATAAAACACATTTTCTAAAAACTCGTGTTTTTCATGAAATCATGTAAACCTTCTAGAAGCTGTGATTTTAAAAAACGGTGGAAGTAAGCTTTTCTTATTTCCGGACGCATGCGCAAACTATAGAAAGTCGTTATGACGTAGAATGTGCATACTTTGTACATTCCATTTATGAAATAAAACACATTTTCTAAAAACTCGTGGTTTTTAAGAAATCATGTAAACCTTATAGAAGCTGTGATTTTAAAAAACGGTGGAAGTACGCTTTTCTTATTTCCGGACGCGTGCGCAAACTATAGAAAGTCGTTATGACTTAGAATGTGCATACTTTGTTGACTCCATTTATGAAATAAAACACATTTTCTAAAAACTCGTGTTTTTTAAGAAATCATGTAAACCTTCTAGAAGCGGTGATTTAAAAAAACGGTGGAAGTTAGTTTTTCTTATTTCCGGATGCGTGCGCAAACTATAGAAAGTCGTTATGACGTAGAATGTGCATACTTTGTTGATTCCATTTATGAAATAAAACACATTTTCTAAAAACTTGTGTTTTTTAAGAATTCATGTAAACCTTCTAGAAGCGGTGATTTTAAAAAACGGTGGAAGTAAGCTTTTCTTATTTCCGGACGCATGCGCAAACTATAGAAAGTCGTTATGACGTAGAATGTGCATACTTTGTAGATTCCATTTATGAAATAAAACACATTTTCTAAAAACTCGTGTTTTTTAAGAAATCATGTAAACCTTCTAGAAGCTGTGATTTTAAAAAACGGTGGAAATAAGCTTTTCTTATTTCCGGACGCGTGCGCAAACTATAGAAAGTCGTTATGACGTAGAATGTGCATACTTTGTTGATTCCATTTATGAAATAAAACACATTTTATAAAAACTCGTAATTTTTAAGAAATCATGTAAACCTTCTAGAAGTTGTAATTTTAAGGTGGAAGTAAGCGTTTCTTATTTCCGGACGCATGCGCAAACTATAGAAAGTCATTATGACGTTGAATGTGCATACCTTGTAGATTCCATTGATGAAATAAAACACATTTTCTAAAAACTCGTGTTTTTTACGAAATCATGTAAACCTTCTAGAAGCTGTGATTTTGAAAAACGGTGGAAGTAAGCGTTTCTTATTTCTGGACGCATGCGCAAACTATAGAAAGTCGTTATGACGTAGAATGTGGATACTTTGTAGATTCCATTTATGAAATAAAACACATTTTCTAAAAACTCGTGTCTTTTAAGAAATCATGTAAACCTTCTAGAAGCTGTGATTTTAAAAAAACGGAGGAAATAAGCTTTTCTTATTTCCGGACGCGTGCGCAAACTATAGAAAGTCGTTATGACGTAGAATGTGCATACTTTGTACATTCCATTGATGAAATATAACAAATTTTCTAAAAACTCATGTTTTTTAAGAAATCATGTAAACCTTCTAGAAGCTGTGATTTTAAAAAACGGTGGAAATAAGCTTTTCTTATTTCCGGACGCGTGCGCAAACTATTGAAAGTCGTTATGACGTAGAATGTGCATACTTTGTTGATTCCATTTATGAAATAAAACATATTTTCTAAAAACTCGTGTTTTTTAAGAAATCATGTAAACCTTCTAGAAGTTGTAATTTTAAAAAAACGGTGGAAGTAAGCGTTTCTTATTTCCAGACACATGCGCAAACTATAGAAAGTCGTTATGACGTAGAATGTGCATACTTTGTAGATTCCATTAATGAAATAAAACACATTTTCTAAAAACTCGTGTTTTTTACGAAATCATGTAAACCTTGTAGAAGCTGTGATTTTAAAAAACGGGGGAAGTAAGCTTTTCTTATTTCCAAACGCATGCGCAAACTATAGAAAGTCGTTTTGATGTAGAATGTGCATACTTTGTAGATTCCATTTATGAAATAAAACACATTTTCTAAAAACTCGTGTTTTTTACGAAATCATGTAAACCGTCTAGAAGCTGTGATTTTAAAAAACGGTGGAAGTAAGCTTTTCTTATTTCCGGACGCATGCGCAAACTATAGAAAGTCGTTATGACGTAGAATGTGCATACTTTATAGATTCCATTTATGAAATAAAACACATTTTCTAAAAACTCGCGTCTTTTACGAAATCATGTAAACCTTCTAGAAGCTGTGATTTTAAAAAACGGGGGAATTAAGCGTTTCTTATTTCCGGACGCATGCGCAAACTATAGAAAGTCGTTATGACGTAGAATGTGCATACTTTGTAGATTCCATTTATGAAATAAAACACATTTTCTAAAAACTCGTGTTTTTTACGAAATCATGTAAACCTTCTAGAAGCTGTGATTTTAAAAAACGGTGGAAGTAAGATTTTCTTATTTCCGGACGAATGCGCAAACTATAGAAAGTCGTTATGACGTAGAATGTGCATACTTTGTTGATTCCATTGATGAAATAAAACACATTTTCTAAAAACTCGTGTTTTTTACGAAATGATGTAAACCTTCTAGAAGCTGTGATTTTAAAAAACGGGGGAAGTAGGCTTTTCTTATTTCCGGAAGCATGCGCAAACTATAGAAAGTCGTTATGATCTAGAATGTGCATACTTTGTACATTCCATTTATGAAATAAAACACATTTTCTAATAACTCGTGGTTTTTAAGAAATCATGTAAACCTTATAGAAGCTGTGATTTTAAAAAACGGTGGAAGTAAGCTTTTCTTATTTCCGGACGCGTGCGCAAACTATAGAAAGTCGTTATGACTTGGAATGTGCATACTTTGTTGACTCCATTTATGAAATAAAACACATTTTCTAAAAACTCGTGTTTTTTAAGAAATCATGTAAACCTTCTAGAAGCGGTGATTTTAAAAAACGGTGGAAGTTAGTTTTTCTTATTTCCGTATGCGTGCGCAAACTATAGAAAGTCGTTATGACGTAGAATGTGCATACTTTGTTGATTCCATTTATGAAATAAAACACATTTTCTAAAAACTTGTGTTTTTTAAGAATTCATGTAAACCTTCTAGAAGCGGTGATTTTAAAAAACGGTGGAAGTAAGCTTTTCTTATTTCCGGACGCATGCGCAAACTATAGAAAGTCGTTATGACGTAGAATCTGCATACTTTGTAGATTCCATTTATGAAATAAAACACATTTTTAAAAACTCGTGTTTTTTAAGAAATCATGTAAACCTTCTAGAAGCTGTGATTTTAAAAAACGGTGGAAATAAGCTTTTCTTATTTCCGGACGCGTGCGCAAACTATAGAAAGTCGTTATGACGTAGAATGTGCATACTTTGTTGATTCCATTTATGAAATAAAACACATTTTCTAAAAACTCGTAATTTTTAAGAAATCATGTAAACCTGCTAGAAGTTGTAATTTTAAGGTGGAAGTAAGCGTTTCTTATTTCCGGACGCATGCGCAAACTATAGAAAGTCATTATGACGTTGAATGTGCATACCTTGTAGATTCCATTGATGAAATAAAACACATTTTCTAAAAACTCGTGTTTTTTACGAAATCATGTAAACCTTCTAGAAGCTGTGATTTTGAAAAACGGTGGAAGTAAGCGTTTCTTATTTCCGGACGCATGCGAAAACTATAGAAAGTCGTTATGACATAGAATGTGCATACTTTGTAGATTCCATTTATGAAATAAAACACATTTTCTAAAAACTCGTGTTTTTTAAGAAATCATGTAAACCTTCTAGAAGCTGTGATTTAAAAAAAACGGAGGAAATAAGCTTTTCTTATTTCCGGACGCGTGCGCAAACTATAGAAAGTCGTTATGACGTAGAATGTGCATACTTTGTACATTCCATTGATGAAATAAAACAAATTTTCTAAAAACTCGTGTTTTTTAAGAAATCATGTAAACCTTCTAGAAGCTGTGATTTTAAAAAACGGTGGAAATAAGCTTTTCTTATTTCCGGACGCGTGCGCAAACTATTGAAAGTCGTTATGACGTAGAATGTGCATACTTTGTTGATTCCATTTATGAAATAAAACACATTTTCTAAAAACTCGTGTTTTTTAAGAAATCATGTAAACCTTCTAGAAGTTGTAATTTTAAAAAACGGTGGAAGTAAGCGTTTCTTATTTCCGGACACATGCGCAAACTATAGAAAGTCGTTATGACGTAGAATGTGCATACTTTGTAGATTCCATTAATGAAATAAAACACATTTTCTAAAAACTCGTGTTTTTTACGAAATCATTTAAACCTTCTAGAAGCTGTGATTTTAAAAAACGGGGGAAGTAAGCTTTTCTTATTTCCAAACGCATGCGCAAACTATAGAAAGTCGTTTTGACGTAGAATGTGCATACTTTGTAGATTCCATTTATGAAATAAAACACATTTTCTAAAAACTCGTGTTTTTTACGAAATCATGTAAACCGTCTAGAAGCTGTGATTTTAAAAAACGGTGGAAGTAAGCTTTTCTTATTTCCGGACGCATGCGCAAACTATAGAAAGTCGTTATGACGTAGAATGTGCATACTTTGTAGATTCCATTTATGAAATAAAACACATTTTCTAAAAACTCGTGTCTTTTACGAAATCATGTAAACCTTCTAGAAGCTGTGATTTTAAAAAACGGGGGAAGTAAGCGTTTCTTATTTCCGGACGCATGCGCAAACTATAGAAAGTCGTTATGACGTAGAATGTGCATACTTTGTAGATTCCATTTATGAAATAAAACACATTTTCTAAAAACTCGTGTTTTTTACGAAATCATGTAAACCTTCTAGAAGCTGTGATTTTAAAAAACGGTGGAAGTAAGCTTTTCTTATTTCCGGACGAATGCGCAAACTATAGAAAGTCGTTATGACGTAGAATGTGCATACTTTGTTGATTTCATTTATGAAATAAAACACATTTTATAAAAACTCGTGGTTTTTAAGAAATCATGTAAACCTTCTAGAAGGTGTGATTTTAAAAAATGGGGGAAGTAAGCTTTTCTTATTTCCGGACGCGTGCGCAAACTATAGAAAGTCGTTATGACGTAGAATGTGCATACTTTGTTGACTCCATTTATGAAATAAAACACATTTTCTAAAAACTCGTGTTTTTTAAGAAATCATGTAAACCTTATAGAAGCTATGATTTTAAAAAAAGGTGGAAGTAAGCTTTTCTTATTTCCGGACGCATGCGCAAACTATAGAAAGTCGTTATGACGTAGAATGTGCATACTTTGTTGATTCTATTTATGGAATAAAACACATTTTCTAAAAACTCGTGTTTTTTAAGAAATCATGTAAACCTTCTAGAAGCTGTGATTTTATAAAACGGGGGAAGTAAGCATTTTTTATTTCCGGACGCATGCGCAAACTATAGAAAGTCATTATGACGTAGAATGTGCATACTTTGTAGATTCAATTTATGAAATAAAACACATTTTCTAAAAACTCGTGTTTTTTACGAAATCATGTAAACCTTCTAGAAGTTGTGATTTTAAAAAACGGTGGAAGTAAGCTTTTATTATTTCTAGACGCATGCGCAAACTATAGAAAGTCGTAATGATGTAGAATGTGCATACTTTGTTGATTCCATTTATGAAATAAAACACATTTTCTAAAAACTCGTGTTTTTTAATAAATCATGTAAACATTCTAGAAGCTGTGATTTTAAAAAACGGGGGAAGTAAGCTTTTCTTATTTCCGGACGCATGCGCAAACTATAGAAAGTCATTATGACGTAGAATGTGCATACTTTGTACATACCATTTATGAAATAAAACACATTTTCTAAAAACTCGTGTTTTTTAAGAAATCATGTAAACCTTATAGAAGCTGTGATTTTAAAAAACGGTGGAAGTAAGCTTTTCTTATTTCCGGACGCGTGCGCAAACTATAGAAAGTCGTTATGACGTAGAATGTGCATTCTTTGTTGACTCCATTTATGAAATAAAACACATTTTCTAAAAACTCGTGTTTTTTAAGAAATCATGTAAACCTTCTAGAAGCGGTGATTTTAAAAAACGGTGGAAGTTAGTTTTTCTTATTTCCGGATGCGTGCGCAAACTATAGAAAGTCGTTATGACGTAGAATGTGCATACTTTGTAGATTCCATTTATGAAATAAAACACATTTTCTAAAAACTCGTGTTTTTTAAGAAATCATGTAAACCTTCTAGAAGCTGTGATTTTAAAAAACGGTGGAAATAAGCTTTTCTTATTTCCAGACGCGTGCGCAAACTATAGAAAGTCGTTATGACGTAGAATGTGCATACTTTGTTGATTCCATTTATAAATAAAACACATTTTCTAAAAACTCGTGTTTTTTAAGAAATCATGAAAACCTTCTAGAAGTGGTAATTTTAAAAAACGGTGGAAGTAAGCGTTTCTTATTTCCGGACGCATGCGCAAACTATAGAAAGTCATTATGATGTAGAATGTGCATACCTTGTAGATTCCATTGATGAAATAAAACACATTTTCTAAAAACACGTGTTTTTTACGAAATCATGTAAACCTTCTAGAAGCTGTGATTTTGAAAAACGGTGGAAGTAAGCGTTTCTTATTTCCGGACGCATGCGCAAACTATAGAAAGTCGTTATGACGTAGAAGGTGCATAGTTTGTTGATTCTATTTATGAAATAAAACACATTTTCTAAAAACTCGTGTTTTTTAAGAAATCATGTAAACCTTCTAGAAGTGGTGATTTTAAAAAACAGGGAAAGTAAGCGTTTCTTATTTCCAAACGCAAGCGCAAACTATAGAAAGTCATTATGATGTAGAATGTGCATACCTTGTAGATTCCATTGATGAAATAAAACACATTTTCTAAAAACTCGTGTTTTTGACGAAATCATGTAAACCTTCTAGAAGCTGTGATTTTAAAAAACGGTGGAAGTAAGCGTTTCTTATTTCCGGACGCATGCACAAACTATAGAAAGTCGTTATGACGTAGAATGTGCATAGTTTGTTGATTCTATTTATGAAATAAAACACATTTTCTAAAAACTCGTGTTTTTTAAGAAATCATGTAAACCTTCTAGAAGTTGTGATTTTAAAAAACGGTGGAAGTAAGCTTTTCTTATTTCCGGACACATGCGCAAACTATAAAAAGTCGTTATGACGTAGAATGTGCATACTTTGTAGATTCCATCAATTAAATAAAACACATTTTCTAAAAACTCGTGTTTTTTACGAAATCATGTAAACCTTCTAGAAGCTGTGATTTTAAAAAACGGTGGAAATAAGCTTTTCTTATTTCCGGACGCATGCGCAAACTATTGAAAGTCGTTATGACGTAGAATGTGCATACTTTGTTGATTCCATTTATGAAATAAAACACATTTTCTAAAAACTCGTGTTGTTTAAGAAATCATGTAAACCTTCTAGAAGTTGTAATTTTAAAAAACGGTGGAAGTAAGCGTTTCTTATTTCCGGACAGATGCACAAACTATAGAAATCGTTATGACGTAGAATGTGCATACTTTGTAGATTCCATTAATGAAATAAAACACATTTTCTAAAAATTCATGTTTTTTACGAAATCATGTAAACCTTCTAGAAGCTGTGATTTTAAAAAACGGGGGAAGTAAGCTTTTCTTATTTCCAAACGCATGCGCAAACTATAGAAAGTCATTTTGACGTAGAATGTGCATACTTTGTAGATTCCATTTATGAAATAAAACACATTTTCTAAAAACTCGTGTTTTTTACGAAATCATGTAAACCGTCTAGAAGCTGTGATTTTAAAAAACGGTGGAAGTAAGCTTTTCTTATTTCCGGACGCATGCGCAAACTATAGAAAGTCGTTATGACGTAGAATGTGCATACTTTGTAGATTCCATTTATGAAATAAAACACATTTTCTAAAAACTCGTGTCTTTTACGAAATCATGTAAACCTTCTAGAAGCTGTGATTTTAAAAAATGGGGGAAGTAAGCGTTTGTTATTTCCGGACGCATGCGCAAACTATAGAAAGTCGTTATGACGTAGAATGTGCATACTTTGTAGATTCCATTTATGAATTAAAACACATTTTCTAAAAACTCGTGTTTTTTACGAAATCATGTAAACCTTCTAGAAGCTGTGAATTTAAAAAACGGTGGAAGTAAGCTTTTCTTATTTCCGGACGAATGCGCAAACTATAGAAAGTCGTTATGACGTAGAATGTGCATACTTTGTTGATTCCATTGATGAAATAAAACACATTTTCTAAAAACTTGTGTTTTTTACGAAATTATGTAAACCTTCTAGAAGCTGTGATTTTAAAAAACGGGGGAAGTAAGCTTTTCTTATTTCCAAACGCATGCGCAAACTCTAGAAAGTCGTTATGACGTAGAATGTGCATACTTTATTGATTCTATTTATGAAATAAAACACATTTTCTAAAAACTCTTGTTTTTTAAGAAATCATGTAAACCTTCTAGAAGCTGTGATTTTAAGAAACGGGGGAAGTAAGCTTTTCTTATTTCCGGATGCATGCGCAAACTATAGAAAGTCGTTATGACGTAGAATGTGCATACTTTGTGGATTCCATTTATGAAATAAAACACATTTTCTAAAAACTCGTGTCTTTTACGAAATCATGTAAACCTTCTAGAAGCTGTGATTTTAAAAAACAGGAGAATTAAATGTTTCTTATTTCCGGACGCATGCGCAAACTATAGAAAGTCGTTATGACGTAGAATATGCATAATTTGTAGATTCCATTTATGAAATAAAACACATTTTCTAAAAACTCGTGTTTTTTACGAAATCATGTAAACCTTCTAGAAGCTGTGATTTTAAATAACGGTGGAAGTAAGCTTTTCTTATTTCCAGACGAATGCAGAAACTATAGAAAGTCGTTATGACGTAGAATGTGCATACTTTGTTGATTCCATTGATGAAATAAAACACATTTTCTAAAAACTCGTGTTTTTTACGAAGTTATGTAAACCTTCTCGAAGCTGTGATTTTAAAAAACAGTGGAAGTAAGCTTTTCTTATTTCCAGACGCATGCGCAAACTATAGAAAGTCGTTATGATGTATAATATGCATACTTTGTTGATTCCATTTATGAAATAAAACACATTTTCTAAAAACTCGTGTTTTTTAAGAAGTCATGTAGACCTTCTAGGAGCTGTGATTTTAAAAAACAGGGGAAGTAAGCTTTTCTTATATCCAAACGCAAG
Source organism: Larix kaempferi (assembly GCA_027924585.1). Lineage (NCBI taxonomy): Eukaryota > Viridiplantae > Streptophyta > Pinopsida > Pinales > Pinaceae > Larix > Larix kaempferi. Next base: position 8,245,568 of record BSBM01000226.1, on the reverse strand, counting down.
CGCAAACTATAGAAAGTCGTTACGACATAGAATGTGCATACTTTGTTGATTCCATTTATGAAATAAAACACATTTTCTAAAAACTCGTTTTTTTACAAAATCATGTAAACCTTCTAGAAGCTGTGATTTTAAAAAAGGGTGGAAGTAAGCTTTTCTTATTTCCAAACAAATGCGCAAACTATAGAAAGTCGTTATGATGTAGAATGTGCATACTTTGTTGATTCCAGTGATGAAATAAAACACATTTTCTAAAAACTCGTGTTTTTTACGAAATCATGTAAACCTCCTAGAAGCTGTGATTTTAAAAAACGGTGGAAGTAAGCTTTTCTTATTTCCAAACGCATCCGCAAACTATAGAAAGTTGTTAAGACGTAGAATGTGCATACTTTGTTGATTCCATTTATGAAATAAAACACATTTTCTAAAAACTCGTGTTTTTTAAGAAATCATGTAAACCTTCTAGAAGCTGTGATTTTAAAAAACAGGGGAATTAAGCTTTTCTTATTTCCGGACGCATGCGCAAACTATAGAAAGTCGTTATGACGTAGAATGTGCATACTTTGTAGATTCCATTTATGAAATAAAACACATTTTCTAAAAACTCGTGTTTTTTAAGAAATCATGTAAACCTTCTAGAAGCTGTGATTTTAAAAAATGGGGGATTTAAGCTTTTCTTATTTCCGGACGCATGCGCAAACTAGAGAAAGTCGTTATGGCGTAGAATGTGCATACTTTGTTGATTCCATTTATGAAATAAAACACATTCTCTAAAAACTCGTGTTTTTTATGAAATCATGTAAACCTTCTAGAAGCTGTGATTTTAAAAAACAGTGGAAGTGAGCTTTTCTTATTTCCGGACGCATGTGCAAACTATAGAAAGTCCTTGTGACGTAGAATGTGCATACTTTGTTGATTCCATTTATGAAATAAAACACATTTTCTAAAAACTCGTGTTTTTTAAGAAATCATGTAAACCTTCTATAATCTGTGATTTTAAAAAACGGGGGATGTAAGCTTTTCTTATTTCCAAACGCATGCGCAAACTATAGAAAGTCGTTATGACGTAGAATGTGCATACTTTGTTGATTCCATTGATGAAATAAAACACATTTTCTAAAAACTCGTGTTTTTTACGAAATGATGTAAACCTTCTTGAAGCGGTGATTTTAAAAAACGGTGGAAGTAAGCTTTTCGTATTTCCAGACGCATGCGCAAACTATAGAAAGTCGTTATGATGTATAATGTGCATACTTTGTTGATTCCATTTATGAAATAAAACACATTTTCTAAAAACTCATGTTTTTTACGAAAACATGTAAACCTTCTAGAAGCTGTGATTTTAAAAAACCGTGGAAGTAAGCTTTTCTTATTTCCGGACGAATGCGCAAACTATAGAAAGTCGTTATGACATAGAATGTGCATACTTTGTTGATTCCATTGATGAAATAAAACACATTTTCTAAAAACTCGTGTTTTTTACGAAATCATGTAAACCTTCTAGAAGCTGTGATTTTAAAAAACGGTTGAAGTAAGCTTTTCTTATTTCCGGACGAATGTGAAAACTGCAGAAAGTCGTTATGACGTAGAATGTGCACACTTTGTTGATTCCATTTATGAAATAAAACACATTTTTTAAAAACTCGTGTTTTTTAAGAAGTCATGTAAACTTTCTAGAAGCTGTGATTTTAAAAAATGGTGGAAGTAAGCTTTTCTCATTTCCGGACGCATGTGCAAACTATAGAAAGTCATTATGACGTAGAATGTGCATACTTTGTTGATTCCATTTATGAAATTAAACACATTTTCTAAAAACTCGTGTTTTTTAATAAATCATGTAAACCTTCTAGAAGCTGTGATTTTAAAAAACGGGGGAAGTAAGCTTTTCTTATTTCCGGACGCATGCACAAACTATAGAAAGTCGTTATGATGTAGAATGTGAATACTTTGTAGATTCCATTTATGAAATAAAACACATTTTCTAAAAACTCGTGTTTTTTAAGAAATCATGTAAACCTTGTAGAAGCTGTGATTTTAAAAAACGGTGGAAGTAAGCTTTTCTTATTTCCGGACGCATGCGCAAACTATAGAAAGTCGTTATGACATAGAATGTGCATACTTTGTTGATTCTATTTATGGAATAAAACACATTTTCTAAAAACTCGTGTTTTTTAAGAAATCATGTAAACCTTCTATAAGCTGTGATTTTAAAAAACGGGGGAAGTAAGCTTTTCTTATTTCCAAACGCATGCGCAAACTCTAGAAAGTCGTTATGACGTAGAATGTGCATACCTTGTAGATTCCATTTATGAAATAAAACACATTTTCTAAAAACTCGTGTTTTTTACGAAATCATGTAAACCTTTTAGAAGCTTTGATTTTAAAAAACGGTGGAAGTAAGCTTTTCTTATTTCCGGACGAATGCGCAAACTATGGAAAGTAGTTATGACGTAGAATGTGCATACTTTGTTGATTCCATTGATGAAATAAAACACATTTTCTAAAAACTCGTGTTTTTTACGAAATGATGTAAACCTTCTTGAAGCTGTGATTTTAAAAAACGGTGGAAGTAAGCTTTTCTTATTTCCATACGCATGCGCAAACTATAGAAAGTCGTTATGATGTATAATGTGCATACTTTGTTGATTCCATTTATGAAATAAAACACATTTTCTAAAAACTCGTGTTTTTTAAGAAGTCATGTAAACCTTCTAGAAGCTGTGATTTTAAAAAACGGGGGAAGTAAGCTTTTCTTATATCCAAACGCAAGCGCAAACTATAGAAAGTCGTTACGACATAGAATGTGCATACTTTGTTGATTCCATTTATTAAATAAAACACATTTTCTAAAAACTCGTTTTTTTACAAAATCATGTAAACCTTCTAGAAGCTGTGATTTTAAAAAAGGGTGGAAGTAAGCTTTTCTTATTTCCAAACAAATGCGCAAACTATAGAAAGTCGTTATGATGTAGAATGTGCATACTTTGTTGATTCCATTGATGAAATAAAACACATTTTCTAAAAACTCGTGTTTTTTACGAAATCATGTAAACCTTCTAGAAGCTGTGATTTTAAAAAACCGTGGAAGTAAGCTTTTCTTATTTTCGGAGGAATGCGCAAACTATAGAAATTCGTTATGACGTATAATGTGCATACTTTGTTGACTCCATTTATGAAATAAAACACATTTTCTAAAAACTCATGTTTTTTAAAAAATCATGTAAACCTTCTAGAAGCTGTGATTTTAAAAAACGGGGAAAGTAAGCTTTTCTTATTTCCAACCGCATCCGCAAACTATAGAAAGTTGTTAAGACATAGAATGTGCATACTTTGTTGATTCCATTTATGAAATAAAACACATTTTCTAAAAACTCGTGTTTTTTAAGAAATCATGTAAACCTTCTAGAAGCTGTGATTTTAAAAAACAGGGGAAGTAAGCTTTTCTTATTTCCGGACGCATGCGCAAACTATAGAAAGTCTTTATGACGTAGAATGTGCATACTTTGTAGATTCCATTTATGAAATAAAACACATTTTCTAAAAACTCGTGTTTTTTAAGAAATCATGTAAACCTTCTAGAAGCTGTGATTTTAAAAAATGGGGGATTTAAGCTTTTCTTATTTCCGGACGCATGCGCAAACTAGAGAAAGTCGTTATGGCGTAGAATATGCATACTTTGTTGATTCCATTTATGAAATAAAACACATTCTCTAAAAACTCGTGTTTTTTATGAAATCATGTAAACCTTCTAGAAGCTGTGATTTTAAAAAACAGTGGAAGTGAGCTTTTCTTATTTCCGGACGCATGTGCAAACTATAGAAAGTCCTTGTGACGTAGAATGTGCATACTTTGTTGATTCCATTTATGAAATAAAACACATTTTCTAAAAACTCGTGTTTTTTAAGAAATCATGTAAACCTTCTATAATCTGTGATTTTAAAAAACGGGGGATGTAAGCTTTTCTTATTTCCAAACGCATGCGCAAACTATAGAAAGTCGTTATGACGTAGAATGTGCATACTTTGTTGATTCCATTTATGAAATAAAACACATTTTCTAAAAACTCGTGTTTTTTAAGAAATCATGTAAACCTTCTAGAAGCTGTGATTTTAAAAAACGGGGGAAGTAAGCTTTTCTTATTTCCAAACGCAAGCGCAAACTATAGAAAGTCATTATGACGTAGAATGTGCATACTTTGTTGATTCCATTTATGAAATAAAACACATTTTCTAAAAACTCGTGTTTTTTACGAAATCATGTAAACCTTCTAGAAGCTGTGATTTTAAAAAACGGTGGAAGTAAACTTTTCTTATTTTCGGACGAATGCGCAAACTATAGAAAATCCTTATGACATAGAATGTGCATACTTTGTTGATTCCATTGATGAAATAAAACACATTTTCTAAAAACTCATGTTTTTTACGAAATCATGTAAACCTTCTAGAAGCTGTGATTTTAAAAAACGGTGGAAGTAAGCTTTTCTTATTTCCGGACGCGTGTGCAAACTATTGAAAGTCGTTATGATGTAGAATGTGCATACTTTGTTGATTCCATTTATGAAATAAAACACATTTCTAAAAACTCATGTTTTTTACGAAAACATGTAAACCTTTTAAAAGCTGTGATTTTAAAAAACCGTGGAAGTAAGCTTTTCTTATTTCCGGACGAATGCGAAAACTATAGAAAGTCGTTATGACATAGAATGTGCATACTTTGTTCATTCCATTGATGAAATAAAACACATTTTCTAAAAACTCGTGTTTTTTACGAAATCATGTAAACCTTCTAGAAGCTGTGATTTTAAAAAATGGTGGAAGTAAGCTTTTCTTATTTCCGGACGAATGCGAAAACTGCGGAAAGTCGTTATGACGTAGAATGTGCACACTTTGTTGATTCCATTTATGAAATAAAACACATTTTTTAAAAACTCGTGTTTTTTGAGAAGTCATGTAAACTTTCTAGAAGCTGTGATTTTAAAAAACGGTGGAAGTAAGATTTTCTAATTTCCGGACGCATGTGCAAACTATGGAAAGTAGTTATGACGTAGAATGTGCATACTTTGTTGATTCCATTGATGAAATAAAACACATTTTCTAAAAACTCGTGTTTTTTACGAAATGATGTAAACCTTCTTGAAGCTGTGATTTTAAAAAACGGTGGAAGTAAGCTTTTCTTATTTCCAGACGCATGCGCAAACTATAGAAAGTCGTTATGACGTAGAATGTGCATACTTTGTTGACTCCATTTATGAAATAAAACACATTTTCTAAAAACTCATGTTTTTTAAAAAATCATGTAAACCTTCTAGAAGCTGTGATTTTAAAAAACGGGGGAAGTAAGCTTTTCTTATTTCCAACCGCATCCGCAAACTATAGAAAGTTGTTAAGACGTAGAATGTGCACACTTTGTTGATTCCATTTATGAAATAAAACACATTTTCTAAAAACTCGTGTTTTTTAAGAAATCATGTAAACCTTCTAGAAGCTGTGATTTTAAAAAACAGGGGAAGTAAGCTTTTCTTATTTCCGGACGCATGCGCAAACTATAGAAAGTCTTTATGACGTAGAATGTGCATACTTTGTAGATTCCATTTATGAAATAAAACACATTTTCTAAAAACTCGTGTTTTTTAAGAAATCATGTAAACCTTCTAGACGCTGTGATTTTAAAAAATGGGGGATTTAAGCTTTTCTTATTTCCGGACGCATGCGCAAACTAGAGAAAGTCGTTATGGCGTAGAATGTGCATACTTTGTTGATTCCATTTATGAAATAAAACACATTCTCTAAAAACTCGTGTTTTTTATGAAATCATGTAAACCTTCTAGAAGCTGTGATTTTAAAAAACAGTGGAAGTGAGCTTTTCTTATTTCCGGACGCATGTGCAAACTATAGAAAGTCCTTGTGACGTAGAATGTGCATACTTTGTTAATTCCATTTATGAAATAAAACACATTTTCTAAAAACTCGTGTTTTTTAAGAAATCATGTAAACCTTCTATAATCTGTGATTTTAAAAAACGGGGGATGTAAGCTTTTCTTATTTCCAAACGCATGCGCAAACTATAGAAAGTCGTTATGACGTAGAATGTGCATACTTTGTTGATTCCATTTATGAAATAAAACACATTTTCTAAAAACTCGTGTTTTTTAAGAAATCATGTAAACCTTCTAGAAGCTGTGATTTTAAAAAACGGGGGAAGTAAGCTTTTCTTATTTCCAAACGCAAGCGCAAACTATAGAAAGTCGTTATGACGTAGAATGTGCATACTTTGTTGATTCCATTTATGAAATAAAACACATTTTCTAAAAACTCGTGTTTTTTACGAAATCATGTAAACCTTCTAGAAGCTGTGATTTTAAAAAACGGTGGAAGTAAACTTTTCTTATTTTCGGACGAATGCGCAAACTATAGAAAATCCTTATGACATAGAATGTGCATACTTTGTTGATTCCATTGATGAAATAAAACACATTTTCTAAAAACTCATGTTTTTTACGAAATCATGTAAACCTTCTAGAAGCTGTGATTTTAAAAAACGGTGGAAGTAAGCTTTTCTTATTTCCGGACGCGTGTGCAAACTATTGAAAGTCGTTATGACGTAGAATGTGCATACTTTGTTGATTCCATTTATGAAATAAAACACATTTTCTAAAAACTCATGTTTTTTACGAAAACATGTAAACCTTTTAGAAGCTGTGATTTTAAAAAACCGTGGAAGTAAGCTTTTCTTATTTCCGGACGAATGCGAAAACTATAGAAAGTCGTTATGACATAGAATGTGCATACTTTGTTCATTCCATTGATGAAATAAAACACATTTTCTAAAAACTCGTGTTTTTTACGAATTCATGTAAACCTTCTAGAAGCTGTGATTTTAAAAAACGGTGGAAGTAAGCTTTTCTTATTTCCGGACGAATGCGAAAAATGCGGAAAGTCGTTATGACGTAGAATGTGCACACTTTGTTGATTCCATTTATGAAATAAAACACATTTTTTAAAAACTCGTGTTTTTTGAGAAGTCATGTAAACTTTCTAGAAGCTGTGATTTTAAAAAACGGTGGAAGTAAGATTTTCTAATTTCCGGACGCATGTGCAAACTATAGAAAGTCATTATGACGTAGAATGTGCATACTTTGTTGATTCCATTTATGAAATAAAACACATTTTCTAAAAACTCGTGTTTTTTAATAAATCATGTAAACCTTCTAGAAGCTGTGATTTTAAAAAACGGGGGAAGTAAGATTTTCTTATTTCCAAACGCATGAGCAAACTATAGAAAGTCGTTATGACGTAGAATGTGCATACTTTGTTGATTCCATTATGAAATAAAACACCTTTTCTAAAAACTCGTGTTTTTTAATACATCATGTAAACCTTCTAGAAGCTGTGATTTTAAAAAACGGGAGATGTAAGCTTTTCTTATTTCCAAACGCTTGCACAAACTATAGAAAGTCGTTATGACATAGAATGTGCATACTTTGTTGATTCCATTTATGAAATAAAACACATTTTCTAAAAACTCGTGTTTTTTAAGAAATCATGTAAACTTTGTAGAAGCTATGATTTTAAAAAACGGGGGAAGTAAGCTTTTCTTATTTCCGGACGTATGCGCAAACTATAGAAAGTAGTTATGATGTAGAATGTGCATACTTTGTAGATTCCATTTACGAAATAAAACACATTTTCTAAAAACTCGTGTTTTTTAAGAAATCATGTAAACCTTCTAGAAGCTGTGATTTTAAAAAACGGGGGAAATAAGCTTTTCTTATTTCCGGACGCATGGGCAAACTATAGAAATTCGTTGTGGCGTAGAATGTGCATACTTTGTAGATTCCATTTACGAAATAAAACACATTTTCTAAAAACTCGTGTTTTTTAAGAAATCATGTAAACCTTCTAGAAGCTGTGATTTTAAAAAACGGGGGAAGTAAGCTTTTCTTATTTCCGGACGCATGCGCAAACTATAGAAAGTCGTTATGACATAGAATGTGCATACTTTGTTGATTCCATTTATGAAATAAAACACATTTTCTAAAAACTCGCGTTTTTTAAGAAATCATGTAAACCTTTTAGAAGCTGTGATTTTAAAAAACGGGGGAAGTAAGCTTTTCTTATTTCCAAACGCAGGCGCAAACTATAGAAAGTCATTATGACGTAGAATGTGCATAGTTTGTTGATTCCATTTATGAAATAAAACAAATTTTCTAAAAACTCGTGTTTTTTAAGAAATCATGTAAACCTTCTAGAAGCTGTGATTTTAAAAAACGGGGGAAGTAAGCTTTTCTTATTTCCAAACGCATGCGCAAACTATAGAAAGTCGTGATGAGGTAGAATGTGCATACTTTGTTGATTCCATTGATGAAATAAAACACATTTTCTAAAACCTCGTGTTTTTTAAGAAATCATGTAAACCTTCTAGAAGCTGTGATTTTAAAAAACGGTGGAAGTAAGCTTTTCTTATTTCCGGACGCATGCGCAAACTATAGAAAGTCGTTATGACGTAGAATGTGCATACTTTGTTGATTCCATTGATGAAATAAAACACATTTTCTAAAACCTCGTGTTTTTTACGAAATCATGTAAACCTTCTAGAAGCTGTGATTTTAAAAAACGGTGGAAGTAAGCTTTTCTTATTTCCGGACGAATGCGCAGACTATAGAAATTCGTTATGATGTAGAATGTGCATACTTTGTAGATTCCATTTATGAAATAAAACACATTTTCTAAAAACTCGTGTTTTTTAAGAAATCATGTAAACCTTCTAGAAGCTGTGATTTTAAAAAACGGGGGAAGTAAGCTTTTCTTATTTCCGGACGCATGTGCAAACTATAGAAAGTCGTTATGACATAGAATGTGCATACTTTGTAGATTCCATTTATGAAATAAAACACATTTTCTAAAAACTCGTGTTTTTTACGAAATCATGTAAACCTTCTAGAAGCTGTGATTTTAAAAAACGGTGGAAGTAAACTTTTCTTATTTCCGGACGCATGCGCAAACTATAGAAAATCGTTATGACGTAGAATGTGCATACTTTGTTGATTCTATTTATGAAATAAAACACATTTTCTAAAAACTTGTGTTTTTTAAGAAATCATGTAAACTTTCTAGAAGCTGTGATTTTAAAAAACGGGGGAAGTAAGCTTTTCTTATTTCCAAACGCATGCGCAAACTATAGAAAGTCGTTATGACGTAGAATGTGCATACTTTGTTGATTCCATTTATGAAATAAAACACATTTTCTAAAAACTTGTGTTTTTTAAGAAATCATGTAAACCTTCTAGAAGCTGTGATTTTAAAAAACGGGGGAAGTAAGCTTTTCTTATTTCCGGACGCATGCGCAAAGTATAGAAATTTGTTATGACGTAGAATGTGCATACTTTGTTTATTCCATTAATGAAATAAAACACATTTTCTAAAAACTCGTGTTTTTTACGAAATCATGTAAACCTTCTAGAAGCTGTGATTTTAAAAAAGGGTGGAGGTAAGCTTTTCTTATTTCCGGACGAATGCGAAAACTGCAGAAAGTCGTTATGACGTAGAATGTGGATACTTTGTTGATTCCATTGATGAAATAAAACACATTTTCTAAAAACTCGTGTTTTTTAAGAAATCATGTAAACCTTCTAGAAGTTGTGATTTTAAAAAACGGTTGATGTAAGCTTTTCTTATTTCCGGACGCATGCGCAAACTATAGAAATTCGTTATGACGTAGAATGTGCATACTTTGTTGATTCCATTGATGAAATAAAACACATTTTCTAAAAACTCGTGGTTTTTACGAAATCATGTAAACCTTCTAGAAGCTGTGATTTTAAAAAACGGGAGATGTAAGCTTTTCTTATTTCCGAACGCTTGCACAAACTATAGAAAGTCGTTATGACATAGAATGTGCATACTTTGTTGATTCCATTTATGAAATAAAACACATTTTCTAAAAACTCGTGATTTTTTAAGAAATCATGTAAACCTTGTAGAAGCTGTGATTTTAAAAAACGGGGGAAGTAAGCTTTTCTTATTTCCGGACGCATGCGCAAACTATAGAAAGTCGTTATGATGTAGAATGTGCATACTTTGTAGATTCAATTTATGAAATAAAACACATTTTCTAAAAACTCATGTTTTTTAAGAAATCATGTAAACCTTTTAGAAGCTGTGATTTTAAAAAATGGGGGATGTAAGCTTTTCTTATTTCCGGACGCATGTGCAAACTATAGAAAGTCGTTATGACGTAGCATGTGCATACTTTGTAGATTCCATTTATGAAATAAAACACATTTTCTAAAAACTCGTGTTTTTTAAGAAATCATGTAAACCTTCTAGAAGCTGTGATTTTGAAAAACGGTGGAAGTAATATTTTCTTATTTCCGGATGAATGCGCAAACTATAGAAAGTCGTTATGACGTGGAATGTGCATACTTTGTCAATTCCATTGATGAAATAAAACACATTTTCTAAAAACTCGTGTTTTTTAAGAAATCATGTAAACCTCCTAGAAGCTGTGATTTTAAAAGACGGGGGAAGTAAGCTTTTCTTATTTCCAAACGCAAGCGCAAACTATAGAAAGTCGTTATGACGTAGAATGTGCATAATTTGTTGATTCCATTTATGAAATAAAACACATTTTCTAAAAACTCGTGTTTTTTAATAAATCATGTAAACCTTCTAGAAGCTGTGATTTTAAAAAATGGTGGAAGTAAGCTTTTCTTATTTCCAAACGCATGCGCAAACTATAGAAAGTCATTATGACGTAGAATGTACATACTTTGTTGATTCCATTTATTTAATAAAACACATTTTCTAAAAACTAGTGTTTTTTAAGAAATCATGTAAACCTTCTAGAAGCTGTGATTTTAAAAACGGGGGAAGTAAGCTTTTCTTATTTCCGGACGCATGCGCAAACTATATAAAGTCGTTATGAAGTAGAATGTGCATACTTTGTTGATTCCATTTATGAAATAAAACACATTTTCTGAAAACTCGTGTTTTTTAATAAATCATGTAAACCTTCTAGAAGCTACGATTTTAAAAAACGGGAGATGTAAGCTTTTCTTATTTCGAAACGCATGCGCAAACTATAGAAAGTCGTTATAACATAGAATGTGCATACTTTGTTGATTCCATTTATGAAATAAAACACATTTTCTAAAAACTCGTTTTTTTTAAGAAATCATGTAAACCTTCTAGAAGCTGTGATTTTAAAAAACGGGGGAAGTAAGCTTTTCTTATTTCCGGACGCATGCGCAAACTATAGAAAGTCGTTATGATGTAGAATGTGCATACTTTGTAGATTCAATTTATGAAATAAAACACATTTTCTAAAAACTCGTGTTTTTTAAGAAATCATGTAAACCTTCTAGAAGCTGTGATTTTAAAAAATGGGGGATGTAAGCTTTTCTTATTTCCGGATGCATGCGCAAACAATAGAAAGTCGTTATGACATAGAATGTGCATACTTTGTAGATTCCATTTATGAAATAATTCACATTTTCTAAAAACTCTTGTTTTTTAAGAAATCATGTAAACCTTCTAGAAGCTGTAATTTTAAAAAACGGGGGAAGTAAGCTTTTTTTTATTTTCAAACGCATGCGCAAACTATAGAAAGTCGTTATGATGTAGAATGTGCATACTTTGTTGATTCCATTTATGAAATAAAACACATTTTCTAAAAACTCGTGTTTTTTAAGAAATCATGTAAACCTTCTAGAAGCTGTGATTTTAAAAAACGGGGGAATCAGCTTTTCTTATTTCCAAACGCATGTGCAAACTATAGAAAGTCGTTATGACGTAGAATGTGCATACTTTGTAGATTCCATTTATCAAATAAAACACATTTTCTAAAAACTCGTGTTTTTTAAGAAATCATGTAAACCTTCTAGAAGCTGTGATTTTAAAAAATGGGGGATGTAAGCTTTTCTTATTTCCGGATGCATGCGCAAACAATAGAAAGTCGTTATGACATAGAATGTGCATACTTTGTAGATTCCATTTATGAAATAATTCACATTTTCTAAAAACTCTTGTTTTTTAAGAAATCATGTAAACCTCCTAGAAGCTGTGATTTTAAAAAACGGGGGAAGTAAGCTTTTCTTATTTCCAAACGCAAGCGCAAACTATAGAAATTCGTTATTACGTAGAATGTGCATACTTTGTTGATTCCATTTATGAAATAAAACACATTTTCTAAAAACTCGTGTTTTTTAATAAATCATGTAAACCTTCTAGAAGCTGTGATTTTAAAAAATGGTGGAAGTAAGCTTTTCTTATTTCCAAATGCATGCGCAAACTATAGAAAGTCATTATGACGTAGAATGTGCATACTTTGTTGATTCCATTTATTTAATAAAACACATTTTCTAAAAACTAGTGTTTTTTAAGAAATCATGTAGACCTTCTAGAAGCTGTGATTTAAAAAACGGGGGAAGTAAGCTTTTCTTATTTCCAAACTCATGCGCAAACTATAGAAAGTTGTTATGACGTAGAATGTGCATACTTTGTTGATTCCATTTATTTAATAAAACACATTTTCTAAAAACTCGTGTTTTTTAAGAAATCATGTAAACCTTCTAGAAGCTGTGATTTTAAAAAACGATGGAAGTAAGCTTTTCTTATTTCCAGACGCATGCGCAAACTATAGAAAGTCGTTATGATGTAGAATGTGCATACTTTGTTGATTCCATTTATGAAATAAAACACATTTTCTAAAAACTTGTGTTTTTTACGAAATCATGTAAACTTTCTTGAGGCTGTGATTTTAAAAAACGGGGGAAGTAAGCTTTTCTTATTTCCAAACGCATGCGCAAACTATAGAAAGTCGTTATGACGTAGAATGTGCATACTTTTTAGATTCCATTAATGAAATAAAACACATTTCTAAAAACTTGTGCTTTTACGAAATCATGTAAACCTTCTAGAAGCTGTGATTTTAAAAAACGGGGGAAGTAAGCGTTTCTTATTTCCGGACGCATGCGCAAACTATAGAAAGTCGTTATGACATAGAATGTGCATACTTTGTTGATTCCATTGATGAAATAAAACACATTTTCTAAAGACTCGTGTTTTTTACGAAATTATGTAAATCTTCTAGAAGCTGTGATTTTAAAAAACGGTGGAAGTAAGCTTTTCTTATTTTCGGACGCATGCGCAAACTATAGAAAGTCGTTATGATGTAGAATGTGCATACTTTGTTGATTCCATTTATGAAATAAAACACATTTTCCTAAAACTCGTGTTTTTTAAGAAATCATGTAAACCTTCTAGAAGCTGTGATTTTAAAAAACGGCGGAAGTAAGCTTTTCTTATTTCCAAACGCAAGCGCAAACTATAGAAAGTCGTTATGACGTAGAATGTGCATACTTTCTTGATTCCATTTATGAAATAAAAAACATTTTTAAAAACTCGTGTTTTTTACAAAATAAGGTAAACCTTCTAGAAGTTGTGATTTTAAAAAACGGTGCAAGTAAGCTTTTCTTATTTCCGGACCAATGTGAAAACTGCAGAAAGTCGTTATGACGTAGAATGTGCATACTTTGTTGATTCCATTTATTTAATAAAACACATTTTCTAAAAACTCGTGTTTTTTAAGAAATCATGTAAACCTTCTAGAAGCTGTGATTTTAAAAAACGGGGGAAGTAAGATTTTTTTATTTCCAAACGCAAGCGCAAACTATAGAAAGTCATTATGACATAGAATGTGCATACTTTGTTGATTCCATTTATGAAATAAAACACATTTTCTAAAAACTCGTGTTTTTTACGAAATCATGTAAACCTTCTAGAAGCTGTGATTTTGAAAAACGGTGGAAGTAATATTTTCTTATTTCCGGATGAATGCGCAAACTATAGAAAGTCGTTATGACGTGGAATGTGCATACTTTGTCAATTCCATTGATGAAATAAAACACATTTTCTAAAAACTCGTGTTTTTTACGAAATCATGTAAACATTCTAGAAGCTGTGATTTTAAAAAACGTTGGAAGTAAGATTTTCTTATTTCCGGATGAATGCTAAAACTGCAGAAAGTCGTTATGACGTAGAATGTGCATACTTTGGTGATTCCATTGATTTAATAAAACACATTTTTTAAAAACTCATTTTTTTTAAGAAAACATGCAAAACTTCTAGAATCTGTGATTTTAAAAAACGGGGGAGGTAAGCTTTTCTTATTTCCGGACGCATGCGCAAACTATAGAATGTCATTATAACGTAGAATGTGCATACTTTGTTGATTCCATTTATGAAATAAAACACATTTTCTAAAAACTCGTGTTTTTTAAGAAGTCATGTAAACCTTCTAGAAGCTGTGATTTTAAAAAACAGGGGATGTAAGCTTCTCTTGTTTCCAAACACATGCGCAAACTATAGAAATTCGTTATGACGTAGAATGTGTATACTTTGTTAATTCCATTTATGAAATAAAACACATTTTCTAAAAACTCGTGTTTTTTAAGAAATCATGTAAACCTTCTAGAAGCTGTGATTTTAAAAAATGGGGGAAGTAAGCTTTTCTTATTTCCAAACGCATGCACAAACAATATAAAGTCGTTATGACGTAGAATTTGCATACTTTGTTCATTCCATTTATGAAATAAAACAGATTTTCTAAAAACTTGTGCTTTTTAAGAAATCATGTAAACCATCTAGAAGCTGTGATTTTAAAAAACGGGGGAAGTAAGCTTTTCTTATTTCCAGACGCATGCGCAAACTATAGAAAGTCGTTATGACGTAGAATGTGCATACTTTGTAGATTCCATTTATGAAATAAAACACATTTTCTAAAAACTCATGTTTTTTACGAAATCATGTAAACCTTCTAGAAGCTGTGATTTTAAAAAACAGGGAAGTAAACTTTTCTAATTTCTGGACGCATGCGCAAACTATAGAAAGTCGTTATGACGTAGAATGTGCATACTTTGTAGATTCCATTTATGAAATAAAACACATTTTCTAAAAAATCGTGTTTTTTAACAAATCATGTAAACTTTCTAGAAGTTGTGATTTTAAAAAACGGTGGAAGTAAGCTTTTCTTATTTCCAGATGCATGCGCAAACTATAGAAAGTCATTATGACGTAGAATGTGCATACTTTTTTGATTCCATTTACGAAATAAAACACATTTTCTAAAAACTCGTGTTTTTTAAGAAATCATGTAAACCTTCTAGAAGCTGTGATTTTAAAAAACGGAGGAACTAAGCTTTTCTTATTTCCAAACGCATGCTCAAACTATAGAAAGTCCTTATGACGTAGAATGTACATACTTTGTTGATTCCATTTTTGAAATAAAACACATTTTCTAAAAAGTCATGTTTTTTAATAAAACATGTAAACCTTCTACAAGCTGTGATTTTAAAAAACTGGGGAAGTAAGCTTTTCTTATTTCCTGACGCATGCGCAAACTATAGAAAGTCGTTATGACATAGAATGTGCATACTTTGTAGATTCCATTTATGAAATAAAACACATTTTCTAAAAACTCGTGTTTTTTACGAACTTATGTAAACCTTATAGAAGCTGTGATTTTAAAAAATGGGGGAAGTAAGCTTTTCTTATTTCCGAACGCATGCGCAAACTTTAGAAAGTCGTCATGACGTAGAATATGCATACTTTGTTGATTCCATTTATTAAATAAAACACATTTTCTAAAAACTCGTGTTTTTTAAGAAATCATGTAAACCTTCTAGAAGCTGTGATTTTAAAAAACGGGGGAAGTAAGCTTTTCTTATTTCCAAACGCAAGCGCAAACTATAGAAAGTCGTTATGACGTATGTGCATACTTTGTTAATTCCATTTATGATATAAAAAACATTTTCTAAAAACTCGTGTTTTTTACGAAATCATGTAAACCTTTTAGAAGCTGTGATTTTAAAAAATGGTGGAAGTAAGCTTTTCTTATTTCCGGATGCATGGGAAAACTATAGAAATTCGTTATGACGTAGAATGTGCATACTTTGTAGATTCCATTTATGAAATAAAACACATTTTCTAAAAACTCGTGTTTTTTACGAAATCATGTAAACCTTCTAGAAGCTGTGATTTTAAAAAACGGGGGAAGTAAGCTTTTCTTATTTCTGGACGCATGCGCAAACTATAGAAAGTCATTATGACGTAGAATGTGCATACTTTGTAGATTCCATTTATGAAATAAAACATATTTTCTAAAAACTCGTGTTTTTTACGAAATCATGTAAACCTTCTAGAAGCTGTGATTTTAAAAAACGGTGGAAGTAAGCTTTTCTTATATCCGGACGAATGCGCAAACTATAGAAAGTCGTTATGACGTAGAATGTGCATACTTTGTTGATTCCATTTATGAAATAAAACACATTTTCTAAAAACTCGTGTTTATTAAGAAATCATGTAAACCTTCTAGAAGCTGTGATTTTAAAAAACGGTGGAAGTAAGCTTTTCTTATTTCCGGACGCATGCGCAAACTATCGAAAGTCGTTATGACATAGAATGTGCATACTTTGTAGATTCCATTTATGAAATAAAACACATTTTCTAAAAACTCGTGTTTTTTACGAAATCATGTAAACCTTCTAAAAGCTGTCATTTTAAAAAACGGGGGAAGTAAGCTTTTATTATTTCTGGACGCATGCGCAAACTATAGAAAGTCATTATGACGTAGAATGTGCATACTTTGTAGATTCCATTTATGAAATAAAACTTATTTTCTAAAAACTCGTGTTTTTTAAGAAGTCATGTAAACCTTCTAGAAGCTGTGATTTTAAAAAATGGTGGAAGTAAGTTTTTCTTATTTCCAAACGCAAGCGCAAACTATAGAAAGTCGTTATGACGTAGAATGTGCATACTTTGTTGATTCGATTTATGAAATGAAACACATTTTCAAAAAACTCGTGTTTTTTACGAAATCATGTAAACCTTCTAGAAGCTGTGATTTTAAAAAACGGTGGAAGTAAGCTTTTCTTATTTCTGGATGCATGCGCAAACTATAGAAAGTCGTTATGATGTAGAATGTGCATACTTTGTAGATTCCATTTATGAAATAAAACACATTTTCAAAAAACTCTTGTTTTTTACGAAATCATGTAAACCTTCTAGAAGTTGTGATTTTAAAAAACGGGGGAAGTAAGCTTTTCTTATTTCTGGACGCGTGCGCAAACTATAGAAAGTCGTTATGACGTAGAATGTGCATACTTTGTAATTTCCATTTATGAAATAAAACATATTTTCTAAAAACTCTTGTTTTTTATGAAATCATGTACACCTTCTAGAAGCTGTGATTTTAAAAAACGGTGAAAGTAAGATTTTCTTATTTCCGGACGAATGCGCAAACTATAGAAAGTCGTTATGACGTAGAATGTGCATACTTTGTTGATTCCATTTATGAAATAAAACACATTTTCTAAAAACTCGTGTTTATTAAGAAATCATGTAAACCTTCTAGAAGCTGTGATTTTAAAAAACGGTGGAAGTAAGCTTTTCTTATTTCCGGACGCATGCGCAAACTATAGAAAGTTGTTATGACGTATAATGTGCATACTTTGTTGATTCCATTTATGAAATAAAACACATTTTCTAAAAACTCGTGGTTTTTACGAAATCATGTAAACCTTCTAGAAGCTGTGATTTTAAAGAACGGTGGAAGTAAGCTTTTCTTATTTCCGGACGCATGCGCAAACTATAGAAAGTCGTTATGATGTAGAATGTGCATACTTTGTTGATTCCATTTATGAAATAAAACACATGTTCTAAAAACTCGTGTTTTTTAAGAAATCATGTAAACCTTCTAGAAGCTGTGATTTTAAAAAACGGGGGAAGTAAGCTTTTCTTATTTCCAAACGCATGCGCAAACTATAGAAAGTCGTTATGACGTAGAATGTGCATACTTTGTAGATTCCATTTATGAAATAAAACACATTTTCTAAAAACTCATGTTTTTTACGAAATCATGTAAACCATCTAGAAGCTGTGATTTTAAAAAACAGGGGAAGTAAGCTTTTCTTATTTCCGGACGCATGCGCAAACTATAGAAAGTCGTTATGACGTAGAATGTGCATACTTTGTTGATTCCATTTATGAAATAAAACACATTTTCTAAAAACTCGTGTTTATTAAGAAATCATGTAAACCTTCTAGAAGCTGTGATTTTAAAAAACGGTGGAAGTAAGCTTTTCTTATTTCCGGACGCATGCGCAAACTATAGAAAGTTGTTATGACGTATAATGTGCATACTTTGTTGATTCCATTTATGAAATAAAACACATTTTCTAAAAACTCGTGGTTTTTAGGAAATCATGTAAACCTTCTAGAAGCTGTGATTTTAAAAAACGGTGGAAGTAAGCTTTTCTTATTTCCGGACACATGCGCAAACTATAGAAAGTCGTTATGATGTAGAATGTGCATACTTTGTTGATTCCATTTATGAAATAAAACACATGTTCTAAAAACTCGTGTTTTTTAAGAAATCATGTAAACCTTCTAGAAGCTGTGATTTTAAAAAACGGGGGATGTAAGCTTGTCTTATTTCCAAACGCATGCGGAAACTATAGAAAGTCGTTATGACGTAGAATGTGCATACTTTGTTGATTCCATTTATGAAATAAAACAGATTTTCTAAAAACTCGTGTTTTTTAAGAAATCATGTAAAACTTCTAGAAGCTGTGATTTTAAAAAACAGGGGAAGTAAGATTTTCTTATTTCCAAACGCATGCACAAACTATAGAAATTCGTTATGATGTAGAATGTGCATACTTTGTTGATTCCATTTATGAAATAGAACACATTTTCTAAAAACTCGTGTTTTTTAAGAAATCATGTAAACCTTCTAGAAGCTGTGATTTTAAAAAACAGGGGAAGTAAGCTTTTCTTATTTCCAAACGCATGCGCAAACTATAGAAAGTCGTTATGATGTAGAATGTGCATACTTTGTTGATTCCATTTATGAAATGAAAACACATTTTCTAAAAACTCGTGTTTTTTAAGAAATCATGTAAACCTTCTAGCAGCTGTGATTTTAAAAAACGGGGGAAGTAAGCTTTTCTTATTTCCGGACGCATGTGGAAACTATAGAAAGTCGTTATGACGTAGAATGTGCATACTTTGTAGATTCCATTTATGAAATAAAACACATTTTCTAAAAACTCGTGTTTTTTACGAAATCATGTAAACCTTCTAGAAGCTGTGATTTTAAAAAACGGTGGAAGTAAACTTTTCTTTTTTCCGGACGCATACGCAAACTATAGAAAGTCGTTATGAGGTAGAATGTGCATACTTTGTAGATTCCATTTATGAAATAAAACACATTTTCTAAAAACTCGTGTTTTTTACGAAATCATGTAAACCTTCTAGAAGCTTTGATTTTAAAAAACGGTGGAAGTAAGATTTTCTTATCTCCGGACGCATGCGCAAACTATAGAAAGTTGTTATGACGTAGAATGTGCATACTTTGTTGATTCCATTTATGAAATAAAACACATTTTCTAAAAACTCGTGTCTTTTAAGAAATCATGTAAACCTTCTAGAAGCTGTGAATTAAAAAAACGGGGGAAGTAAGGTTTTCTTATTTCCGGACGCATGCGGAAACTATAGAATGTCGTTATGACGTAGAATGTGCATACTTTGTAGATTCCATTTATGAAATAAAACACATTTTCTAAAAACTCGTTCTTTTTACGAAATCATGTAAACCTTCTAGAAGCTGTGATTTTAAAAAACGGTGGAAGTAAACTCTTCTTATTTACGGACGCAGGCGCAATTTATAGAAAGTCGTTATGAGGTAGATTGTGCATACTTTGTAGATTCCATTTATGAATTAAAACACATTTTCTAAAAACTCGTGTTTTTTACGAAATCATGTAAACCTTCTAGAAGCTGTGATTTTAAAAAACGGTGGAAGTAAGCTTTTCTTATTTCCAGACGCATGCGCAAACTATAGAAAGTCGTTATGACATAGAATGTGCATACTTTGTTGATTCCATTTATGAAATAAAACACATTTTCTAAAAACTCGTGTTTTTTAAGAAATCATGTAAACCTTCTAGAAGCTGTGAATTAAAAAAATGGGGGAAGTAAGCTTTTCTTATTTCCGGACGCAAGCGCAAACTATAGAAAGTCGTTATGACGTAGAATGTGCATACTTTGTAGATTCCATTTATGAAATAAAACACATTTTCTAAAAACTCGTGTTTTTTACGAAATCATGTAAACCTTCAAGATGCTGTGATTTTAAAAAACGGTGGAAGTAAACTTTTCTTATTTCCGGTCGAATGCGCAAACTATAGAAAGTCATTATGACGTAGAATGTTCATACTATGTTGATTCCATTTGTGAAATAAAACAAATTTTCTAAAAACTCGTGGTTTTTATGAAATCATGTAAACCTTCTAGAAGCTGTGATTTTAAAAAACGGTGGAAGTAAGCTTTTCTTATTTCCGGACGCATGCGCAAACTATAGAAAGTCGTTATGATGTAGAATGTGCATACTTTGTTGATTCCATTTATGAAATAAAACACATTTTCTAAAAACTCGTGTTTTTTTAGAAATCATGTAAACCTTCTAGAAGCTGTGATTTTAAAAAACGGGGGAAGTAAGCTTTTCTTATTTCCGGACGCATGCGCAAACTATATAAAGTCGTTATGACGTAGAATGTGCATACTTTGTAGATTCCATTTATGAAATAAAACACATTTTCTAAAACCTCGTGTTTTTTACGAAATCATGTAAACCTTCTAGAAGTTGTGATTTTAAAAAACGGTGGAAGTAAGATTTTCTTATTTCTGGACGCATGCGCAAACTATAGAAAGTCGTTATGATGTAGAATGTGCATACTTTGTTGATTCCATATATGAAATAAAACACATTTTAAAAAAACTCATGTTTTTTAAGAAATCATGTAAACCTTCTAGAAGCTGTGATTTTAAAAAACGGTGGAAGTAAGCTTTTCTTATTTCCGGACGCATGCGCAAACTATAGAAAGTCGTTATGACGTAGAATGTGCATACTTTGTTGATTCCATTTATGAAAGAAAACATATTTTCAAAAAACTAGTGTTTTTTAAGAAATCATGTAAACCTTCTAGAAGCTGTGATTTTAAAAAACGGGGGCAGTAAGCTTTTTTTATTTCCAAACGCATGCGCAAACTATAGAAAGTCGTTATGACGTAGAATGTGCATACTTTGTTGATTCCATTTATGAAATAAAACACATTTTCTAAAAACTCGTGTTTTTTACGAAATCATGTAAACCTTCTAGAAGCTGTGATTTTAAAAAACGGTGGACGTAACCTTTTCTTATTTCCGGACGAATGCGCAAACTATAGAAAGTCGTTATGACGTAGAATGTGCATACTTTGTAGATTCCATTTATGAAATAAAACACATTTTCTAAAAACTCGTGTTTTTTACGAATCATGTAAACCTTCTAGAAGCTGTGATTTTAAAAAACGGTGGAAGTAAGCTTTTATTTTTTCCAAACGCATGCGCAAACTATAGAAAGTCGTTATGATGTAGAATGTGCATACTTTGTTGATTCCATTTATGAAATAAAACACATTTTCTAAAAACTCGTCTTTTTTAAGAAATCATGTAAACCTTCTAGAAGCTGTGATTTTAAAAAACGGGGGAGGTAAGCTTTTCTTATTTCCAAACGCATGCGCAAACTATAGAAAGTCGTTATGACGTAGAATGTGCATACTTTGTTGATTCCATTTATGAAATAAAAAACATTTTCTAAAAACTCGTGTTTTTAAAGAAATCATGTAAACCTTCTAGAAGCTGTGATTTTAAAAAATGGTGGAAGTAAGCTTTTCTTATTTCCGGATGCATGCGCAAACTATAGAAAGTCGTTATGACGTAGAATGTGCATACTTTGTTGATTCCATTGATGAAATAAAACACATTTTCTAAAAACTCGTGTTTTTTACGAAATCATGTAAACCTTCTAGAAGCTGTGATCTTAAAAAGCGGTGGAAGTAAGCTTTTCTTATTTCCGGACGCATGCGCAAACTATAGAAAGTTGTTATGACGTAGAATGTGCATACTTTGTTGATTCCATTTATGAAATAAAACACTTTTTCTAAGAACTCGTGTTTTTTACGAAATCATGTAAAGCTTCTAGAAGCTGTGATTTTAAAAAACGGTGGAAGTAAGCTTTTCTTATTTCCGGACGCTTGCGCAAACTATAGAAAGTCGTTATGACGTAGAATGTACATACTTTGTTGATTCCCTTTATGAAATAAAACACATTTTCTTAAAACTCGTGTTTTTTAAGAAATCATGTAAACCTTCTAGAAGCTGTGATTTTAAAAAACGGGGGAAGTAAGCTTTTCTTATTTTCGGATGCATGCGCAAACTATAGAAAATCGTTATGACGTAGAATGAGCATACTTTGTAGATTCCATTTATGAAATAAAACACATTTTCTAAAAACTCGTGTTTTTTACGAAATCATGTAAACCTTCTAGAAGCTGTGATTTTAAAAAACGGGGGAAGTAAGCTTTTCTTATTTCCGGACGCATGCGCAAACTATAGAAAGTCGTTATGACATAGCATGTGCATACTTTGTAGATTCCATTTATGAAATAAAACACATTTCCTAAAAACTCATGTTTTTTACGAAATCTTGTAAACCTTCTAGAAGCAGTGATTTTAAAAAATGGTGGAAGTAAGCGTTTCTTATTTCCGGACGCATGCGCAAACTATAGAAAGTCGCTATGACGTATAATGTGCATACTTTGTAGATTCCATTTATGAAATAAAACAAATTTTCTAAAAACTCCTGTTTTTTACGAAATCATGTAAACCTTCTAGAAGCTGTGATTTTAAAAAACGAGGGAAGTAAGCTTTTCTTATTTCCGGATGCATGCACAAAGTATAGAAAGTTGTTATGACGTAGAATGTGCTTACTTTGTTGATTATATTGATGAAATAAAACACATTTTCTAAAAACTCGTGTTTTTTAAGAAATCATCTAAACCTTCTAGAAGCTGTGATTTTAGAAAACGGGGGAAGTAAGCTTTTCTTATTTCCGGAAGCATGCGCAAACTATAGAAAGTCATTATGACGTAGAATGTGCATACTTTGTAGATTCCATTTATAAAATAAAACACATTTTCTAAAAACTCATGTTTTTTACGAAATCATGTAAACCTTCTAGAAGCTGTGATTTTAAAAAACGGGGGAAATAAGCTTTTCTTATTTCCGGACGCATGCGCAAAGTATAGAAAGTCGTTATGACATAGAATGTGCATACTTTGTAGATTCCATTTATGAAATAAAACACATTTTCTAAAAACTCGTGTTTTTTACGAAATCATGTAAACTTTCTAGAAACTGTGATTTTAAAAAACAGGGGAAGTAAACTTTTCTTATTTCCGGACGCATGCGCAAACTATAGAAAGTCGTTATGACGTAGAATGTGCATACTTTGTAGATTCCATTTATGAAATAGAACACATTTTCTAAAAACTCGTGTTTTTTAGGAAATCATGTAAACCTTCTTGAAGTTGTGATTTTAAAAAACGGTAGAAGTAAGCTTTTCTTATTTCCGGACGAATGCGCAAACTATAGAAAGTCGTTATGATGTAGAATGTGCATACTTTGTTGATTCCATTTATGAAATAAAACACATTTTCTAAAAATTCGTGTTTTTTAAGAAATCATGTAAATCTTCTAGAAGTTGTGATTTTAAAAAACGGGGGAAGTAAGCTTTTCTTATTTCCAAACGCATGCGCAAACTATAGAAAGTCGTTATGACGTAGAATGTGCATACTTTGTTGATTCCATTTATGAAAGAAAACACATTTTCTAAAAACTCGTGTTTTTAAAGAAATCATGTAAACCTTCTAGAAGCTGTGATTTTAAAAAACTGGGGAAGTAATCTTTTCTTATTTCCGCACGCATGCACAAACTATAGAATGTCGTTATGACATAGAATGTGCATACTTTGTAGATTCCATTTATGAAATAAAACACATTTTCTAAAAACTCGTGTTTTTTACGAAATCATGTAAACCTTCTAGAAGCTGTGATATTAAAAAACGGGGGAAGTAAGCGTTTCTTATTTCCGGACGCATGCGCAAACTATAGAAATTCGTTATGACGTAGAAGGAGCATACTTTGTAGATTCCATTTATGAAATAAAACACATTTTCTAAAAACTCATGTTTTTTAAGAAATCATGTAAACCTTCTAGAAGCTGTGATTTTAAAAAATGGTGGAAGTAAGCTTTTCTTCTTTCCGGACGAATGCGCAAACTATAGAGAGTCGTTATGACGTAGAATGTGCATACTTTGTTGATTCCATTTATGAAATAAAACTCATGTTTTTTACGAAATCATGTAAACCTTCTAGAAGCTGTGATTTTAAAAAACGGCGGAAGTAAGCTTTTCTTATTTTCGGAAGCATGAGCAAACTATAGAAAGTCGTTATGACATAGAATGTGCATACTTTGTAGATTCCATTTATGAAATAAAACACATTTTCTAAAAACTCGTGTTTTTTACGAAATCATGTAAACCTTCTAGAAGCTGTGATTTTAAAAAACGGTGGAAGTAAGCTTTTCTTATTTCCGGATGCATGCGCAAACTATAGAAAGTCGTTATGACGTAGAATCAGCATACTTTTTAGATTCCATTTATGAAATAAAACACATTTTCTAAAAACTCGTGTTTTTTAGGAAATCATGTAAAGCTTCTAGAAGCTGTGATTTTAAAAAACGGTGGAAATAAGCTTTTCTTCTTTCCGGACGAATGCGCAAACTATAGAAAGTCGTTATGATGTAGAATGTGCATACTTTGTTGATTCCATTTATGAAGTAAAACACATTTTCTAAAAACTCGTGTTTTTTACGAAATCATGTAAACCTTCTAGAAGCTGTGATTTTAAAAAACGGTGGAAGTAAGTGTTTCTTATTTCCGGACGCATGCGCAAACTATAGAAAGTCGTTATGACGTAGAATGTGCATACTTTGTAGATTCCCTTTATGAAATAAAACACATTTTCTAAAAACTCATGTTTTTTACTAAATCATGTAAACCTTCTAGAAGCTGTGATTTTAAAAAATGGGGGAAGTAAGCTTTTCTTATTTCCAAACGCATGCGCAAAGTATAGAAAGTCGTTATGACATACAATGTGCATACTTTGTTGATTATATTTATGAAATAAAACACATTTTCTAAAAACTGTGTTTTTTAAGAAATCATGTAAACCTTCTAGAAGCTGTGATTTTAAAAAACGGGGGAGGTAAGCTTTTCTTATTTCCAAATGCATTCGCAAACTATAGAAAGTCGTTATGACATAGAATGTGCATCATTTGTTGATTCCATTTATGAAAGAAAACACATTTTCTAAAAACTCGTGTTTTTTAAGAAATCATGTAAACCTTTTAGAAGCTGTGATTTTAATAAACCGGGGAAGTAAGCTTTTCTTATTTCCGGACGCATGCGCAAACTATAGAAACTTGTAATGATGTAGAATATGCATAATTTGTAGATTCCATTTATGAAATAAAACACATTTTCTAAAAACTCATGTTTTTTACGAAATCATGTAAACCTTCTAGAAGCTGTGATTTTAAAAAACGGTGGAAGTAAGCTTTCCTTATTTCCGGACGCATGTGCAAACTATAGAAAGTCGTTATGACGTAGAATGTGCATACTTTGTTGATTCTATTTATGAAATAATACACATTTTCTAAAAACGCGTGTTTTTTAAGAAATCATGTAAACCTTCTAGAAGCTGTGATTTTAAAAAACGGGGGAAGTATGCTTTTCTTATTTCCAAACGCATGCGCAAACTATAGAAAGTTGTTATGACGTAGAATGTGCATACTTTGTTGATTCGATTTATGAAATAAAACACATTTTCAAAAAACTCGTGTTTTTTAAGAAATCATGTAAACCTTCTAGAAGCTGTGATTTTAAAAAACGGGGGAAGTAAGCTTTTCTTATTTCCAAACGCATGCACAAACTATAGAAATTAGTTATGACGTAGAATGTGCATACTTTGTTGATTCCATTTATGAAATAAAACACATTTTCTAAAAACTCATGTTTTTTACGAAATCCTGTAAACCTTCTAGAAGGTATGATTTTAAAAAACGGTGGAAGTAAGCTTTTCTTATTTCCGGACGAATGTGCAAACTATAGAAAGTCGTTATGACGTAGAATGTGCATACTTTGTTGATTCCATTTATGAAATAAAACACATTTTCTAAAAACTCATGTTTTTTACGAAATCATGTAAACCTTCTAGAAGCTGTGATTTTAAAAAACGGTGGAAGTAAGCTTTTCTTATTTCCAGACGCATGCGCAAACTATAGAAAGTCGTTATGACGTAGAATGTGCATACTTTGTAGATTCCATTTATGAAATAAAACATATTTTCTAAAAACTCATGTTTTTTACAAAATCATGTAAACCTTCTAGAAGCCGTGATTTTAAAAAACGGTGGAAGTTAGCTTTTCTTATTTCCGGACGCATGCGCAAACTATAGAAAGTCGTTATGACGTAGAATGTGCATACTTTGTTGATTCCATTTATGAAATAAAACACATTTTCTAAAAACTCGTTTTTTTTACGAAATCATGTAAACCTTCTAGAAGCTGTGATTTTAAAAAACAGGGGAAGTAAGCTTTTCTTATTTCTGGACGAATGCGCAAACTATAGAAAGTCGTTATGACATAGAATGTGCATACTTTGTAGATTCCATTTATGAAATAAAACACATTTTCTAAAAACTCGTGTTTTTTACGAAATCATGTAAACCTTCTAGAAGCTGTGATTTTAAAAAACGGTGGAAGTAAGCTTTTCTTATTTCCAAAGGCATGCGCAAATTATAGAAAGTCGTTATGATGTAGAATGTGCATACTTTGTAGATTCCATTTATGAAATAAAACAAATTTTGTAAAAAATCGTGTTTTTTAAGAAATCATGTAAACCTTCTAGAAGCTGTGATTTTAAAAAACGGGGGAAGTAAGCTTTTCTTATTTCCGGACGCATGCGCAAACTATAGAAATTCGTTATGACGTAGAATGTGCATACTTTGTAGATTCTATTTAAGAAACAAAAGAAATTTTCTAAAAACTCATGTTTTTTACGAAATCATGTAAACCTTCTAGAAGCTGTGATTTTAAAAAACGGTGGAAGTAAGCTTTTCTTATTTCTGGACGCATGCGCAAACTATAGAAATTCGTTATGACATAGAATGTGCATACTTTGTAGATTCCATTTATGAAAAAAAACACACTTTCTAAAAACTCGTGTTTTTTAGGAAATCATGTAAACCTTCTAGAAGCCATGATTTTAAAAAACGGGGGAAGTAAGCTTTTCTTATTTCCGGACACATGTGCAAACTATAGAAATTCGTTATGACGTAGAATGTGCATACTTTGTAGATTCCATTTAAGAAATAAAACACATTTTCTAAAAACTCATGTTTTTTACGAAATCATGTAAACCTTCTAGAAGCTGTGATTTTAAAAAACGGTGGAAGTAAGCTTTTCTTATTTCCGGACGCATGCACAAACTATAGAAAGTCGTTATGACATAGAATGTACATACTTTGTAGATTCCATTTATGAAATGAAACACATTTTCTAAAAACTCGTGTTTTTTACGAAATCATGTAAACCTTCTAGAAGCTGTGATTTTAAAAAATGGTGGAAGTAAACTTTTCTTATTTCCGGACGCATGCGCAAACTATATAAAGTCATTATGACGTAGAATGTGCATACTTTGTAGATTCCATTTATGAAATAAAACACATTTTCTAAAAACTCTTGTTTTTTACGAAATCATGTAAACCTTCTAGAACCTGTGATTTTAAAAAACGGGGGAGGTAAGATTTTCTTATTTCCGGACGCATGCGCAAACCATAGAAAGTCGTTATGACGTAGAATCTGCATACTTTGTTGATTCCATTTATGAAATAAAACACATTTTCTAAAAACTAGTGTTTTTTACGAAATCATGTAAACCTTCTAGAAGCTGTGATTTTAAACAACGGGGGAAGTAAGCTTTTCTTATTTTCGGACGCATGCGCAAACTATAGAAAGTCATTATGACGTAGAATGTGCATACTTTGTTGATTCCATTTATGAAATAAAACACATTTTCTAAAAACTCGTGTTTTTTACGAAATCATGTAAACCTTCTAGAAGCTGTGATTTTAAAAAACGGTGGAAGTAGGCTTTTCTTATTTCCGGATGCATGGGAAACCTATAAAAAGTCGTTATGACGTAGAATGTGCATACTTTGTTGATTCCATTTATGAAATAAAACACATTTTCTCAAAACTCGTGTTTTTTAAGAAATCATGTAAACCTTCTAGAACCTGTGATTTTAATAAACGGGGGAAGTAAGCTTTTCTTATTTCCAAAGGAATGCGCAAAGAATAGAAAGTCTTTATGACGTAGAATGTGCATACTTTATAGATTCCATTTATGAAATAAAACAAATTTTCTAAAAACTCGTGTTTTTTACGAAATCATGTAAACCTTCTAGAAGCTGTGATTTTAAAAAACGGTGGAAGTAAGCTTTTCTTATTTCCGGACGCATGCGCAAACTATAGAAAGTCGTTATGACGTAGAATGCAAATACTTTGTTGATTCCATTTATGAAATAAAACACATTTTCTAAAAACTCATGTTTTTTACGAAATCATGTAAAGCTTCTAGAAGTTGTGATTTTAAAAAACGGTGGAAGTAAGCTTTTCTTATTTCCGGACGCGTGCGCAAACTATAGAAAGTCGTTATGACGTAGAATGTGCATACTTTGTAGATTAAATTTATGAAATAAAACACATTTTCTAAAAACTCGTGTGTTTTACGAAATCATGTAAACCTTCTAGAAGCTGTGATTTTAAAAAACGGTGGAAGTAAGCTTTTCTTATTTCCGGACGAATGCACAAACTATAGAAATTCGTTATGACGTAGAATCTGCATACTTTGTTGATTCCATTTATGAAATAAAAAACATTTTCTAAAAACTCGTGTTTTTTACGAAATCATGTAAACCTTCTAGAAGCTGTGATTTTAAAAAACAGTGGAAGTAAGCTTTTCTTATTTCCGGAGGCATGCGCAAACTATAGAAAGTCATTATGACGTAGAATGTGCATACTTTGTTGATTCCATTTATGAAATAAAACACATTTTCTAAAAACTCGTGTTTTTTACGAAATCATGTAAACCTTCTAGAAGCTGTGATTTTAAAAAACGGTGGAAGTAAGGTTTTCTTTTTTCCGGACGTATGGGAAACCTATAGAAAGTCGATATGACGTAGAATGTGCATACTTTGTTGATTCCATTTATGAAATAAAACAGATTTTCTGAAAACTCGTGTTTTTTAAGAAATCATTTAAACCTTCTAGAACCTGTGATTTTAATAAACGGGGGAAGTAAGCTTTTCTTATTTCCAAAGGCATGCGCAAAGTATAGAAAGTCATTATGACGTAGAATGTGCATACTTTATAGATTCCATTTATGAAATAAAACACATTTTCTAAAAACTCGTGTTTTTTAAGAAATCATGTAAACCTTCTAGAAGCTGTGATTTCAAAAAACGGGGGAAGTAAGCTTTTCTTATTTCTGGACGCATGCGCAAACTATAGAAATTAGTTATGACGTAGAATGTGCATACTTTGTAGATTCCATTTAAGAAATAAAACACATTTTCTAAAAACTCGTGTTTTTTACGAAATCATGTAAACCTTCTAGAAGCTGTGATTTTAAAAAACGGTGGAAGTAAGCTTTTCTTATTTCCGGATGCATGCGCAAACTATAGAAAGTCGTTATGACGTAGAATGTGCATACTTTATAGATTCCATTTATGAAATAAAACACATTTTCTAAAAACTCGTGTTTTTTAAGAAATCATGTAAACCTTCTAGAAGCTGTGATTTAAAAAAACGGGGGAAGTAAGCTTTTCTTATTTCTGGACGCATGCGCAAACTATAGAAATTAGTTATGACGTAGAAGGTGCATACTTTGTAGATTCCATTTAAGAAATAAAACACATTTTCTAAAAACACGTGTTTTTTACGAAATCATGTAAACCTTCTAGAGGCTGTGATTTTAAAAAACGGAGGAAGTAAGCTTTTCTTATTTCCGGACGCATGCGCAAACTATAGAAAGTCATTATGACGTAGAATGTGCATACTTTGTAGATTCCATTTATGAACTAAAACACATTTTCTAAAAACTCGTGTGTTTTACGAAATCATGTAAACCTTCTAGAAGCTGTGATTTCAAAAAACGGGGGAAGTAAGCATTTCTTATTTCTGGACGCATCCGCAAACTATAGAAATTAGTTATGACGTAGAATGTGCATACTTTGTTGATTCCATTTATGAAATAAAACACATTTTCTAAAAACACGTGTTTTTTACAAAATCATGTAAACCTTCTAGAAGCTGTGATTTTAAAAAACAGAGGAAGTAAGCTTTTCTTATTTCCGGACGCATGCACAAACTATAGAAATTCATTATGACGTAGAATGTGCATACTTTGTAGATTCCATTTATGAAATAAAACACATTTTCTAAAAACTCGTGTTTTTTACGAAATCATGTAAACCTTCTAGAAGCTGTGATTTTAAAAAATGGTGGAAGTAAGCTTTTCTTATTTCCGGAGGCATGCGCAAACTATAGAAAGTCGTTATGACGTAGAATGTGCATACTTTGTTGATTCCATTTATTAAATAAATGACAATTTCTAAAAACTCGTTTTTTTTACGAAATCATGTAAACCTTCCGGAAGCTGTGATTTTAAAAAATGGGGGAAGTAAGCCTTTCTTATTTCCGGACGCATGCGCAAACTATAGAAAGTCATTATGACGTAGAAGGTGCATACTTTCTTGATTCCATTTATCAAATAATTAACATTTTCTAAAAACTCGTGTTTTTTAACAAATCACGTAAACCTTCTAGAAGCTGTGATTTTAAAAAACGGGGGAAGTAATCTTTTCTTATTTCCGGACGCATGCGCAAACTATAGAAAGTCATTATGACGTAGAATCTGAATACTTTGTAGATTCCATTTATGAAATAAAACACATTTTCTAAAAACTCGTGTTTTTTAAGAAATCATGTAAACCTTCTAGAAGCTGTGATTTTAAAAAACGGGGGAAGTAAGCTTTTCTTATTTCAAAACGCATGTGCAAACTATAGAAAGTCGTTATGACATAGAGTGTGCATACTTTGTTGATTCCATTTATCAAATAAAACACATTTTCTAAAAACTCGTGTTTTTTACGAAATCATGTAAACCTTCTAGAAGCTGTGATTTTAAAAAACGGTGGAAGTAAGCTTTTCTTATTTCCGGACGCTTGCGCAAACTATAGAAGGTCGTTATGACGTAGAATGTGCATACTTTGTTGATTCCATTTATGAGATAAAAAACATTTTCTAAAAACTCGTGTTTTTTACGAAATCATGTAAAACTTCTAGAAGCTGTGATTTTAAAAAATGGGGGAAGTAAGCTTTTCTTATTTCCGGACGCATGCGCAAACTATAGAAAGTCCTTATGACGTAGAATGTGCATACTTTGTAGATTCCATTTATGAAATAAAACACATTTTCTAAAAACTCGTGTTTTTTACGAAATCATGTAAACCTTCTAGTAGCTGTGATTTTAAAAAACGGTGGAAGTAAGCTTTTCTTATTTCCGGACGCATGCGCAAACTATAGAAAGTCGATATGACGTAGAATGTGCATACTTTGCAGATTCCATTTATGAAATAAAACACATTTTCTAAAAACTCGTGTTTTTTACGAAATCATGTAAACCTTCTAGAAGCTGTGATTTTAAAAAACGGTGGAAGTAAGCTTTTCTTATTTCCGGACGCATGCGCAAACTATAGAAAGTCGTTATGACGTAGAATGTGCATACTTTGTAGATTCCATTTATGAAATAAAACACATTTTCTAAAACCTCGTGTTTTTTACAAAATCATGTAAAGCTTCTAGAAGCTGTGATTTTAAAAAATGGTGGAAGTAATCTTTTCTTATTTCCGGACGCATGCGCAAACTATAGAAAGTCGTTATGACGTAGAATCTGAATACTTTGTACATTTCATTTATGAAATAAAACACATTTTCTAAAAACTCGTGTTTTTTACGAAATCATGTAAACCTTCTAGAAGCTGTGATTTTAAAAAACGGTGGAAGTAAGCTTTTTCTTATTTCCGGACGCATGCGCAAACTATAGAAAGTCGTTATGACGTAGAATGTGCATACTTTGTTGATTCCATTTATGAAATAAAACACATTTTCTAAAAACTAGTGTTTTTTACGAAATCATGTAAACCTTCTAGAAGCTGTGATTTTAAAAAACGGTGGAAGTAAGCTTTTCTTATTTCCGGACGCATGCACAAAGTATAGAAATTCGTTATGACGTAGAATCTGCATACTTTGTTGATTCCATTTATGAAATAAAACACATTTTCTAAAAACTAGTGTTTTTTACGAAATCATGTAAACCTTCTAGAAGCTGTGATTTTAAAAAACAGTGGAAGTAAGCTTTTCTTATTTCCGGACGCATGCGCAGACTATAGAAAGTCGTTATGACGTAGAATGTGCATACTTTGTTGATTCCATTTATGAAATAAAACACATTTTCTAAAAACTCGTGTTTTTTACGAAATCATGTAAACCTTCTAGAAGCTGTGGTTTTAAAAAACGGTGGAAGTAAGCTTTTCTTATTTCCGGACGCATGCCCAAACTATAGAAAGTCGTTATGACGTAGAATGTGCATACTTTGTAGATTCCATTTATGAAATAAAACACATTTTCTAAAAACTCGTGTTTTTTACGAAATCATGTAAACCTTCTAGAAGATGTGATTTTAAAAAACGGTGGAGGTAAGCTTTTCTTATTTCCGGACGCATGCGCAAACTATAGAAAGTCGTTATGACGTAGAATCTGCATACTTTGTTGATTCCATTTATGAAATAAAACACATTTTCTAAAAACTCGTGTTTTTTACGAAATCATGTAAACCTTCTAGAAGCTGTGATTTTAAAAAACGGGGGAAGTAAGCTTTTCTTATTTCCGGACGCATGCACAAACTATAGAAAGTCGTTATGACGTAGAATGTGCATACTTTGTTGATTCCATTTATGAAATAAAACACATTTTCTAAAAACTAGTGTTTTTTACGAAATCATGTAAACCTTCTAGAGGCCGTGATTTTAAAAAACGGTGGAAGTAAGCTTTTCTTATTTCCTGACGCATGCGCAAACTATAGAAAGTCGTTATGACGTAGAATCTGCATACTTTGTTGATTCCATTTATGAAATAAAACACATTTTCTTCAAACTCGTGTTTTTTACGAAATCATGTAAACCTTCTAGAAGCTATGATTTTAAAAAATGGTGGAAGTAAGCTTTTCTTATTTCTGGACGCATGCGCAAACTATAGAAAGTCGTTGTGACTTAGAATGTGCATACTTTGTTGATTCCATTTATGAAATAAAAAACATTTTCTAAAAACTCGTGTTTTTTACGAAATCATGTAAACCTTCTAGATGCTGTGATTTTAAAAAATGGTGGAAGTAAGCTTTTCTTATTTCCGGACGCATGCAGAAACTATAGAAAGTCGTTATGACGTAGAATGTGCATACTTTGTTGATTCAATTGATGAAATAAAACACATTTTCTAAAAACTCGTGTTTTTTACGAAATCATGTAAACCTTCTAGAAGCTGTGATTTTAAAAAACGGTGGAAGTAAGCTTTTTTATTTCCAAACGCATGCGCAAACTATAGAAATTCGTTATGACGTAGAATGTACATACTTTTCGATTCAATTTATGAAATAAAACACATTTTCTAAAAACTCGTGATTTTTACGAAATCATGTAAACCTTCAAGAAGCTGTGATTTGAAAAAGCGGTGGAAGTAAGCTTTTCTTATTTCCGGACGCATGCGCAAACTATAGAAAGTCGTTATGACGTAGAATCTGCATACTTTGTTGATTCCATTTATGAAATAAAACACTTTTTCTAAGAACTCGTGTTTTTTACGAAATCATGTAAAGCTTCTAGAAGCTGTGATTTTAAAAAACGGTGGAAGTAAGCTTTTCTTATTTCCGGACGCATGCGCAAACTATAGAAAGTCGTTATGACGTAGAATGTGCATACTTTGTAGATTCCATTTATGAAATAAAACACATTTTCTAAAAACTCGTGTTTTTTACGAAATCATGTAAACCTTCTCGAAACTGTGATTTTAAAAAACGGGGGAAGTAAGCTTTTCTTATTTCCGGACGCTTGCGCAAACTATATAAAGTCGTTATGACGTAGAATGTACATACTTTGTTGATTCCCTTTATGAAATAAAACACATTTTCTTAAAACTCGTGTTTTTTAAGAAATCATGTAAACCTTCTAGAAGCTGTGATTTTAAAAAACAGGGGAAGTAAGCTTTTCTTATTTCCAAACGCATGCGCAAACTATAGAAAGTCGTTATGACGTAGAATGTGCATACTTTGTTGATTCCATTTATGAAATAAAACACTTTTTCTAAGAACTCGTGTTTTTTACGAAATCATGTAAAGCTTCTAGAAGCTGTGATTTTAAAAAACGGTGGAAGTAAGCTTTTCTTATTTCCGGACGCATGCGCAAACTATAGAAAGTCGTTATGACGTAGAATGTGCATACTTTGTAGATTCCATTTATGAAATAAAACACATTTTCTAAAAACTCGTGTTTTTTAAGAAATCATGTAAACCTTCTAGAAGCTGTGATTTTAAAAAATAGGGGAAGTAAGCTTTTCTTATTTCCGGACGCATGCGCAAACTATAGAAAGTCTTTATGACGTAGAATGTGCATACTTTGTTGATTCCATTTATGAAATAAAACACATTTTCTAAAAACTTGTGTTTTTTAAGAAATCATGTAAACCTTCTAGAAGCTGTGATTTTAATAAACGGGGGAAGTAAGCTTTTCTTATTTCCAAAGGCATGCGCAAAGTATAGAAAGTCGTTATGACGTAGAATGTGCATAGTTTGTAGATTCCATTTATGAAATAAAACACATTTTGTAAAAAATCGTGTTTTTTAAGAATTCATGTAAACCTTCTGGAAGCTGTGATTTTATAAAACGGGGGAAGTAAGCTTTTCTTATTTCCGGACGCATGCGCAAACTATAGAAATTCGTTATGACGTAGAATGTGCATACTTTGTAGATTCCATTTAAGAAATAAAAGAAATTTTCTAAAAACTCATGTTTTTTACGAAATCATGTAAACCTTCTAGAAGCTGTGATTTTAAAAAACGGTGGAAGTAAGCTTTTCTTATTTCCGGACGCATGCGCAAACTATAGAAAGTCGTTATGACGTAGAATGTGCATACTTTGTAGATTCCATTCATGAAAAAAAACACACTTTCTAAAAACTCGTGTTTTTTAAGAAATCATGTAAACCTTCTAGAAGCTGTGATTTTAAAAAACGGTGGAAGTAAGCTTTTCTTATTTCCGGACGCATGCGCAAACTATAGAAAGTCGTTATGATGTAGAATGTGCATACTTTGTAGATTCCATTTATGAAATAAAACACATTTTCTAAAAACTCGTGTTTTTTACGAAATCATGTAAAGCTTCTAGAAGCTGTGATTTTAAAAAAAGGGGGAAGTAAGCTTTTCTTATTTCCAAACGCATGCGAAAACTATAGAAAGTCGTTATGACGTAGAATGTGCATACTTTGTTGATTCCATTTATGAAATAAAAAACATTTTCTAAAAACTCGTGTTTTTTACGAAATCATGTAAACCTTCTAGAAGCTGTGATTTTAATAAATGATGGAAGTAAGCTTTTCTTATTTCCGGACGCATGCGGAAACTATAGAAAGTCATTATGACGTAGAATGTGCATACTTTGTAGATTCCATTTATGAAATAAAACACATTTTCTAAAAACTCGTGTTTTTTACGAAATCATGTAAACCTTCTAGAAGCCGTGATTTTAAAAAACGGTGGAGGTAAGCTTTTCATATTTCCGGACGCATGCAAAAACTATAGAAAGTCGTTATGACCTAGAATCTGCATGCTTTGTTGATTCCATTTATGAAATAAAACACATTTTCTAAAAACTCTTGTTTTTTACGAAATCATGTAAACCTTCTAGAAGCTATGATTTTAAAAAACGGTGGAAGTAAGCTTTTCTTATTTCCGGACGCATGTTCAAACTATAGAAAGTCGTTATGACGTAGAATGTGCATACTTTGTTGATTCCATTTATGAAATAAAGCACATTTTCTAAAAACTCGTGTTTTTTACGAAATCATGTAAACCTTCTAGAAGCTGTGATTTTAAAAAACGGTTGAAGTAAGCTTTTCTTATTTCCGGACGCATGCGCAAACTATAGAAAGTCGTTATAACGTAGAATGTGCATACTTTGTTGATTCCAGTTATGAAATAAAACACATTTTCTAAAAACTCGTGTTTTTTACGAAATCATGTAAAGCTTCTAGAAGCTGTGATTTTAAAAAACGGTGGAAGTAAGCTTTTCTTATTTCCGGACCCATGCGCAAACTATAGAAAGTCGTTATGACGTAGAATCTGCATACTTTGTTGATTCCATTTATGAAATAAAACACATTTTCTAAAAACTCGTGTTTTTTACAAAATCAAGTAAACCTTCTAGAAGCTATGATTTTAAAAAACGGTGGAAGTAAGCTTTTCTTATTTCCGGACGCATGTGCAAACTATAGAAAGTCGTTATGACGTAGAATGTGCATACTTTGTTGCTTCCATTTATGAAATAAAACTCATTTTCTAAAAACTCGTGTTTTTTACGAAATCATGTAAACCTTCTAGAAGCTGTGATTTTAAAAAACGGTGGAAGTAAGCTTTTCTTATTTCCGGACGCATGCGCAAACTATAGAAAGTCGTTATGACGTAGAATGTGCATATTTTGTTGATTCTATTTATGAAATAAAACACATTTTCTAAAAACTCGTGTTTTTTACGAAATCATGTAAACCTTCTAGAAGCTGTGATTTTAAAGAACGGTGGAAGTAAGCTTTTCTTATTTCCGGACGCATGCCCAAACTATAGAAAGTCGTTATGACGTAGAATGTGCATACTTTGTAGATTCCATTTATGAAATAAAACACATTTTCTAAAAACTCGTGTTTTTTACGAAATCATGTAAACCTTCTAGAAGATGTGATTTTAAAAAACGGTGGAGGTAAGCTTTTCTTATTTCCGGACGCATGCGCAAACTATAGAAAGTCGTTATGACGTAGAATCTGCATACTTTGTTGATTCCATTTATGAAATAAAACACATTTTCTAAAAACTCGTGTTTTTTACGAAATCATGTAAACCTTCTATAAGCTGTGATTTTAAAAAACGGTGGAAGTAAGCTTTTCTTATTTCTGGACGCATGCGCAAACTATAGAAAGTCGGTGTGACGTAGAATGTGCATACTTTGTTGTTTCCATTTATGAAATAAAAAACATTTTCTAAAAACTCGTGTTTTTAAAGAAATCATGTAAAGCTTCTAGAAGCTGTGATTTTAAAAAATGGTGGAAGTAAGCTTTTCTTATTTCTGGACGCATGCGCAAACTATAGAACGTCGTTATGACGTAGAATGTGCATACTTTGTTGATTCCATTGATGAAATAAAACACATTTTCTAAAAACTCGTGTTTTTTACGAAATCATGTAAACCTTCTAGAAGCTGTGATTTTAAAAAACGGTGGAAGTAAGCTTTTCTTATTTCCTCACGCATGTCCAAACTATAGAAAGTCGTGATGACGTAGAATGTACATACTTTGTCGATTCAATTTATGAAATAAAACACATTTTCTAAAAACTCGTGATTTTTACGAAATCATGTAAACCTTCTAGAAGCTGT
Source organism: Larix kaempferi (assembly GCA_027924585.1). Classification (NCBI taxonomy): domain Eukaryota; kingdom Viridiplantae; phylum Streptophyta; class Pinopsida; order Pinales; family Pinaceae; genus Larix; species Larix kaempferi. Next base: position 8,207,758 of record BSBM01000226.1, on the reverse strand, counting down.
GATTTTAAAAAGCGGTGGAAGTAAGATTTTCTTATTTCCGGACGCATGCGCAAACTATAGAAAGTCGTTATGACGTAGAATGTGCATACTTTGTAGATTCCATTTATGAAATAAAACACATTTTCTAAAAACTCGTGTTTTTTACGAAATCATGTAAACCTTCTAGAAGATGTGATTTTAAAAAACGGTGGAGGTAAGCTTTTCTTATTTCCGGACGCATGCGCAAACTATAGAAAGTCGTTATGACGTAGAATCTGCATACTTTGTTGATTCCATTTATGAAATAAAACACATTTTCTAAAAACTCGTGTTTTTTACGAAATCATGTAAACCTTCTATAAGCTGTGATTTTAAAAAACGGTGGAAGTAAGCTTTTCTTATTTCTGGACGCATGCGCAAACTATAGAAAGTCGGTGTGACGTAGAATGTGCATACTTTGTTGTTTCCATTTATGAAATAAAAAACATTTTCTAAAAACTCGTGTTTTTAAAGAAATCATGTAAAGCTTCTAGAAGCTGTGATTTTAAAAAATGGTGGAAGTAAGCTTTTCTTATTTCTGGACGCATGCGCAAACTATAGAACGTCGTTATGACGTAGAATGTGCATACTTTGTTGATTCCATTGATGAAATAAAACACATTTTCTAAAAACTCGTGTTTTTTACGAAATCATGTAAACCTTCTAGAAGCTGTGATTTTAAAAAACGGTGGAAGTAAGCTTTTCTTATTTCCTCACGCATGTCCAAACTATAGAAAGTCGTGATGACGTAGAATGTACATACTTTGTCGATTCAATTTATGAAATAAAACACATTTTCTAAAAACTCGTGATTTTTACGAAATCATGTAAACCTTCTAGAAGCTGTGATTTTAAAAAACGGTGGAAGTAAGCTTTTCTTATTTCCTCACGCATGTCCAAACTATAGAAAGTCGTTATGACGTAGAATGTGCATACTTTGTTGATTCTATTTATGAAATAAAACACTTTTTCTAAGAACTCGTGTTTTTTACGAAATCATGTAAAGCTTCTAGAAGCTGTGATTTTAAAAAACGGTGGAAGTAAGCTTTTCTAATTTCCGGACGCATGCGCAAACTATAGAAAGTCGTTATGACGTAGAATGTGCATACTTTGTAGATTCCATTTATGAAATAAAACACATTTTCTAAAAACTCGTGTTTTTTACGAAATCATGTAAACCTTCTAGAAGCTGTGATTTTAAAAAGCGGTGGAAGTAAGCTTTTCTTATTTCCGGACGCTTGCGCAAACTATAGAAAGTCGTTATGACGTAGAATGTACATACTTTGTTGATTCCCTTTATGAAATAAAACACATTTTCTTAAAACTCGTGTTTTTTAAGAAATCATGTAAACCTTCTAGAAGCTGTGATTTTAAAAAACAGGGGAAGTAAGCTTTTCTTATTTCCAAACGCATCCACAAACTATAGAAAGTCGTTATGACGTAGAATGTGCATACTTTGTTGATTCCATTTATGAAATAAAACAGTTTTTCTAAGAACTCGTGTTTTTTACGAAATCATGTAAAGCTTCTAGAAGCTGTGATTTTAAAAAACGGTGGAAGTAATCTTTTCTTATTTCTGGACGCATGCGCAAACTATAGAAAGTCGTTATGATGTAGAATGTGCATACTTTGTAGATTCCATTTATGAAATAAAACACATTTTCTAAAAACTCATGTTTTTTACGAAATCATGTAAACCTTCTAGAAGCTGTGATTTTAAAAAACAGTGGAAGTAAGCTTTTCTTATTTCCGGACGCATGCTCAAACTATAGAAAGTCGTTATGACGTAGAATGTGCATACTTTGTAGATTCCATTTATGAAAAAAAACACACTTTCTAAAAACTCGTGTTTTTTAAGAAATCATGTAAACCTTCTAGAAGCTGTGATTTTAAAAAACGGTGGAAGTAAGCTTTTCTTATTTCCGGACGCATGCGCAAACTATAGAAAGTCGTTATGAAGTAGAATGTGCATACTTTGTAGATTCCATTTATGAAATAAAACACATTTTCTAAAAACTCGTGTTTTTTACGAAATCATGTAAACCTTCTCGAAGCTGTGCTTATAAAAAACGGGGGAAGTAAGCTTTTCTTATTTCCGGACGCTTGCGCAAACTATAGAAAGTCATTATGACATAGAATGTATATACTTTGTTGATTCCCTTTATGAAATAAAACACATTTTCTTAAAACTCGTGTTTTTTAAGAAATCATGTAAACCTTCTAGAAGCTGTGATTTTAAAAAATGATGGAAGTAAGCTTTTCTTATTTCCGGACGCATGCGGAAACTATAGAAAACTGTTATGACGTAGAATCTGCATACTTTGTTGATTCCATTTATGAAATAAAACACATTTTCTAAAAACTCGTGTTTTTTACGAAATCATGTAAACCTTCTATAAGCTGTGATTTTAAAAAACGGTGGAAGTAAGCTTTTCTTATTTCTGGACGCATGCGCAAACTATAGAAAGTCGGTGTGACGTAGAATGTGCATACTTTGTTGATTCCATTTATGAAATAAAAAACATTTTCTAAAAACTCGTGTTTTTAAAGAAATCATGTAAAGCTTCTAGAAGCTGTGATTTTAAAAAATGGTGGAAGTAAGCTTTTCTTATTTCTGGACGCATGCGCAAACTATAGAAAGTCGTTATGACGTAGAATGTGCATACTTTGTTGATTCCATTGATGAAATAAAACACATTTTCTAAAAACTCGTGTTTTTTACGAAATCATGTAAACCTTCTAGAAGCTGTGATTTTAAAAAACGGTGGAAGTAAGCTTTTCTTATTTCCTGACGCATGTCCAAACTATAGAAAGTCGTGATGACGTAGAATGTACATACTTTGTCGATTCAATTTATGAAATAAAACACATTTTCTAAAAACTCGTGATTTTTACGAAATCATGTAAACCTTCTAGAAGCTGTGATTTTAAAAAGCGGTGGAAGTAAGCTTTTCTTATTTCCAGACGCATGCGCAAACTATAGAAAGTCGTTATGACGTAGAATGTGCATACTTTGTTGATTCTATTTATGAAATAAAACACTTTTTCTAAGAACTCGTGTTTTTTACGAAATCATGTAAAGCTTCTAGAAGCTGTGATTTTAAAAAACGGTGGAAGTAAGCTTTTCTTATTTCCGGACGCATGCGCAAACTATAGAAAGTCGTTATGACGTAGAATGTGCATACTTTGTAGATTCCATTTATGAAATAAAACACATTTTCTAAAAACTCGTGTTTTTTACGAAATCATGTAAACCTTCTAGAAGCTGTGATTTTAAAAAGCGGTGGAAGTAAGCTTTTCTTATTTCCGGACGCTTGCGTAAACTATAGAAAGTCGTTATGACGTAGAATGTACATACTTTGTTGATTCCCTTTATGAAATAAAACACATTTTCTTAAAACTCGTGTTTTTTAAGAAATCATGTAAACCTTCTAGAAGCTGTGATTTTAAAAAACAGGGGAAGTAAGCTTTTCTTATTTCCAAACGCATGCACAAACTATAGAAAGTCGTTATGACGTAGAATGTGCATACTTTGTTGATTCCATTTATGAAATAAAACAGTTTTTCTAAGAACTCGTGTTTTTTACGAAATCATGTAAAGCTTCTAGAAGCTGTGATTTTAAAAAACGGTGGAAGTAAGCTTTTCTTATTTCTGGACGCATGCGCAAACTATAGAAAGTCGTTATGATGTAGAATGTGCATACTTTGTAGATTCCATTTATGAAATAAAACACATTTTCTAAAAACTCATGTTTTTTACGAAATCATGTAAACCTTCTAGAAGCTGTGATTTTAAAAAACAGTGGAAGTAAGCTTTTCTTATTTCCGGACGCATGCTCAAACTATAGAAAGTTGTTATGACGTAGAATGTGCATACTTTGTAGATTCCATTTATGAAAAAAAACACACTTTCTAAAACTCGTGTTTTTTAAGAAATCATGTAAACCTTCTAGAAGCTGTGATTTTAAAAAACGGTGGAAGTAAGCTTTTCTTATTTCCGGACGCATGCGCAAACTATAGAAAGTCGTTATGACGTAGAATGTGCATACTTTGTAGATTCCATTTATGAAATAAAACACATTTTCTAAAAACTCGTGTTTTTTAGGAAATCATGTAAACCTTCTCGAAACTGTGATTATAAAAAACGGGGGAAGTAAGCTTTTCTTATTTCCGGACGCTTGCGCAAACTATAGAAAGTCATTATGACATAGAATGTATATACTTTGTTGATTCCCTTTATGAAATAAAACACATTTTCTTAAAACTCGTGTTTTTTAAGAAATCATGTAAACCTTCTAGAAGCTGTGATTTTAAAAAACGGGGGAAGTAAGCTTTTCTTAATTCCAAACGCATGCGCAAACTATAGAAAGTCGTTATGACGTAGAATGTGCATACTTTGTTGATTCCATTGATGAAATAAAACACATTTTCTAAAAACTCGTGTTTTTTACGAAATCATGTAAACCTTCTAGAAGCTGTGATTTTAAAAAACGGTGGAAGTAAGCTTTTCTTATTTCCTGACGCATGTCCAAAGTATAGAAAGTCGTGATGACGTAGAATGTACATACTTTGTCGATTCAATTTATGAAATAAAACACATTTTCTAAAAACTCGTGATTTTTACGAAATCATGTAAACCTTCTAGAAGCTGTGATTTTAAAAAGCGGTGGAAGTAAGCTTTTCTTATTTCCGGACGCATGCGCAAACTATAGAAAGTCGTTATGACGTAGAATGTGCATACTTTGTTGATTCTATTTATGAAATAAAACACTTTTTCTAAGAACTCGTGTTTTTTACGAAATCATGTAAAGCTTCTAGAAGCTGTGATTTTAAAAAACGGTGGAAGTAAGCTTTTCTAATTTCCGGACGCATGCGCAAACTATAGAAAGTCGTTATGACGTAGAATGTGCATACTTTGTAGATTCCATTTATGAAATAAAACACATTTTCTAAAAACTCGTGTTTTTTACGAAATCATGTAAACCTTCTAGAAGCTGTGATTTTAAAAAGCGGTGGAAGTAAGCTTTTCTTTTTTCCGGACGCTTGCGCAAACTATAGAAAGTCGTTATGACGTAGAATGTACATACTTTGTTGATTCCCTTTATGAAATAAAACACATTTTCTTAAAACTCGTGTTTTTTAAGAAATCATGTAAACCTTCTAGAAGCTGTGATTTTAAAAAACAGGGGAAGTAAGCTTTTCTTATTTCCAAACGCATGCACAAACTATAGAAAGTCGTTATGACGTAGAATGTGCATACTTTGTTGATTCCATTTATGAAATAAAACAGTTTTTCTAAGAACTCGTGTTTTTTACGAAATCATGTAAAGCTTCTAGAAGCTGTGATTTTAAAAAACGGTGGAAGTAATCTTTTCTTATTTCTGGACGCATGCGCAAACTATAGAAAGTCGTTATGATGTAGAATGTGCATACTTTGTAGATTCCATTTATGAAATAAAACACATTTTCTAAAAACTCATGTTTTTTACGAAATCATGTAAACCTTCTAGAAGCTGTGATTTTAAAAAACAGTGGAAGTAAGCTTTTCTTATTTCCGGACGCATGCTCAAACTATAGAAAGTCGTTATGACGTAGAATGTGCATACTTTGTAGATTCCATTTATGAAAAAAAACACACTTTCTAAAAACTCGTGTTTTTTAAGAAATCATGTAAACCTTCTAGAAGCTGTGATTTTAAAAAACGGTGGAAGTAAGCTTTTCTTATTTCCGGACGCATGCGCAAACTATAGAAAGTCGTTATGACGTAGAATGTGCATACTTTGTAGATTCCATTTATGAAATAAAACACATTTTCTAAAAACTCGTGTTTTTTACGAAATCATGTAAACCTTCTCGAAGCTGTGCTTATAAAAAACGGGGGAAGTAAGCTTTTCTTATTTCCGGACGCTTGCGCAAACTATAGAAAGTCATTATGACATAGAATGTATATACTTTGTTGATTCCCTTTATGAAATAAAACACATTTTCTTAAAACTCGTGTTTTTTAAGAAATCATGTAAACCTTCTAGAAGCTGTGATTTTAAAAAATGATGGAAGTAAGCTTTTCTTATTTCCAGACGCATGCGGAAACTATAGAAAGTCGTTATGACGTAGAATCTGCATACTTTGTTGATTCCATTTATGAAATAAAACACATTTTCTAAAAACTCGTGTTTTTTACGAAATCATGTAAACCTTCTATAAGCTGTGATTTTAAAAAACGGTGGAAGTAAGCTTTTCTTATTTCTGGACGCATGCGCAAACTATAGAAAGTCGGTGTGACGTAGAATGTGCATACTTTGTTGATTCCATTTATGAAATAAAAAACATTTTCTAAAAACTCGTGTTTTTAAAGAAATCATGTAAAGCTTCTAGAAGCTGTGATTTTAAAAAATGGTGGAAGTAAGCTTTTCTTATTTCTGGACGCATGCGCAAACTATAGAAAGTCGTTATGACGTAGAATGTGCATACTTTGTTGATTCCATTGATGAAATAAAACACATTTTCTAAAAACTCGTGTTTTTTACGAAATCATGTAAACCTTCTAGAAGCTGTGATTTTAAAAAACGGTGGAAGTAAGCTTTTCTTATTTCCTGACGCATGTCCAAACTATAGAAAGTCGTGATGACGTAGAATGTACATACTTTGTCGATTCAATTTATGAAATAAAACACATTTTCTAAAAACTCGTGATTTTTACGAAATCATGTAAACCTTCTAGAAGCTGTGATTTTAAAAAGCGGTGGAAGTAAGCTTTTCTTATTTCCGGACGCATGCGCAAACTATAGAAAGTCGTTATGACGTAGAATGTGCATACTTTGTTGATTCTATTTATGAAATAAAACACTTTTTCTAAGAACTCGTGTTTTTTACGAAATCATGTAAAGCTTCTAGAAGCTGTGATTTTAAAAAACGGTGGAAGTAAGCTTTTCTTATTTCCGGACGCATGCGCAAACTATAGAAAGTCGTTATGACGTAGAATGTGCATACTTTGTAGATTCCATTTATGAAATAAAACACATTTTCTAAAAACTCGTGTTTTTTACGAAATCATGTAAACCTTCTAGAAGCTGTGATTTTAAAAAGCGGTGGAAGTAAGCTTTTCTTATTTCCGGACGCTTGCGCAAACTATAGAAAGTCGTTATGACGTAGAATGTACATACTTTGTTGATTCCCTTTATGAAATAAAACACATTTTCTTAAAACTCGTGTTTTTTAAGAAATCATGTAAACCTTCTAGAAGCTGTGATTTTAAAAAACAGGGGAAGTAAGCTTTTCTTATTTCCAAACGCATGCACAAACTATAGAAAGTCGTTATGACGTAGAATGTGCATACTTTGTTGATTCCATTTATGAAATAAAACAGTTTTTCTAAGAACTCGTGTTTTTTACGAAATCATGTAAAGCTTCTAGAAGCTGTGATTTTAAAAAACGGTGGAAGTAAGCTTTTCTTATTTCTGGACGCATGCGCAAACTATAGAAAGTCGTTATGATGTAGAATGTGCATACTTTGTAGATTCCATTTATGAAATAAAACACATTTTCTAAAAACTCATGTTTTTTACGAAATCATGTAAACCTTCTAGAAGCTGTGATTTTAAAAAACAGTGGAAGTAAGCTTTTCTTATTTCCGGACGCATGCTCAAACTATAGAAAGTCATTATGACGTAGAATGTGCATACTTTGTAGATTCCATTTATGAAAAAAAACACACTTTCTAAAACTCGTGTTTTTTAAGAAATCATGTAAACCTTCTAGAAGCTGTGATTTTAAAAAACAGTGGAAGTAAGCTTTTCTTATTTCCGGACGCATGCGCAAACTATAGAAAGTCGTTATGACGTAGAATGTGCATACTTTGTAGATTCCATTTATGAAATAAAACACATTTTCTAAAAACTCGTGTTTTTTAGGAAATCATGTAAACCTTCTCGAAGCTGTGATTATAAAAAACGGGGGAAGTAAGCTTTTCTTATTTCCGGACGCTTGCGCAAACTATAGAAAGTCATTATGACATAGAATGTATATACTTTGTTGATTCCCTTTATGAAATAAAACACATTTTCTTAAAACTCGTGTTTTTTAAGAAATCATGTAAACCTTCTAGAAGCTGTGATTTTAAAAAACGGGGGAAGTAAGCTTTTCTTAATTCCAAACGCATGCGCAAACTATAGAAAGTCGTTATGACGTAGAATGTGCATACTTGGTTGATTCCATTGATGAAATAAAACACATTTTGTAAAAACTCGTGTTTTTTACGAAATCATGTAAACCTTCTAGAAGCTGTGATTTTAAAAAACGGTGGAAGTAAGCTTTTCTTATTTCCTGACGCATGTCCAAAGTATAGAAAGTCGTGATGACGTAGAATGTACATACTTTGTCGATTCAATTTATGAAATAAAACACATTTTCTAAAAACTCGTGATTTTTACGAAATCATGTAAACCTTCTAGAAGCTGTGATTTTAAAAAGCGGTGGAAGTAAGCTTTTCTTATTTCCGGACGCATGCGCAAACTATAGAAAGTCGTTATGACGTAGAATGTGCATACTTTGTTGATTCTATTTATGAAATAAAACACTTTTTCTAAGAACTCGTGTTTTTTACGAAATCATGTAAAGCTTCTAGAAGCTGTGATTTTAAAAAACGGTGGAAGTAAGCTTTTCTAATTTCCGGACGCATGCGCAAACTATAGAAAGTCGTTATGACGTAGAATGTGCATACTTTGTAGATTCCATTTATGAAATAAAACACATTTTCTAAAAACTCGTGTTTTTTACGAAATCATGTAAACCTTCTAGAAGCTGTGATTTTAAAAAGCGGTGGAAGTAAGCTTTTCTTATTTCCGGACACTTGCGCAAACTATAGAAAGTCGTTATGACGTAGAATGTACATACTTTGTTGATTCCCTTTATGAAATAAAACACATTTTCTTAAAACTCGTGTTTTTTAAGAAATCATGTAAACCTTCTAGAAGCTGTGATTTTAAAAAACAGGGGAAGTAAGCTTTTCTTATTTCCAAACGCATGCACAAACTATAGAAAGTCGTTATGACGTAGAATGTGCATACTTTGTTGATTCCATTTATGAAATAAAACAGTTTTTCTAAGAACTCGTGTTTTTTACGAAATCATGTAAAGCTTCTAGAAGCTGTGATTTTAAAAAACGGTGGAAGTAATCTTTTCTTATTTCTGGACGCATGCGCAAACTATAGAAAGTCGTTATGATGTAGAATGTGCATACTTTGTAGATTCCATTTATGAAATAAAACACATTTTCTAAAAACTCATGTTTTTTACGAAATCATGTAAACCTTCTAGAAGCTGTGATTTTAAAAAACAGTGGAAGTAAGATTTTCTTATTTCCGGACGCATGCTCAAACTATAGAAAGTCGTTATGACGTAGAATGTGCATACTTTGTAGATTCCATTTATGAAAAAAAACACACTTTCTAAAAACTCGTGTTTTTTAAGAAATCATGTAAACCTTCTAGAAGCTGTGATTTTAAAAAACGGTGGAAGTAAGCTTTTCTTATTTCCGGACGCATGCGCAAACTATAGAAAGTCGTTATGACGTAGAATGTGCATACTTTGTAGATTCCATTTATGAAATAAAACACATTTTCTAAAAACTCGTGTTTTTTACGAAATCATGTAAACCTTCTCGAAGCTGTGCTTATAAAAAACGGGGGAAGTAAGCTTTTCTTATTTCCGGACGCTTGCGCAAACTATAGAAAGTCATTATGACATAGAATGTATATACTTTGTTGATTCCCTTTATGAAATAAAACACATTTTCTTAAAACTCGTGTTTTTTAAGAAATCATGTAAACCTTCTAGAAGCTGTGATTTTAAAAAACGGGGGAAGTAAGCTTTTCTTAATTCCAAACGCATGCGCAAACTATAGAAAGTCGTTATGACGTAGAATGTGCATACTTTGTTGATTCCATTTATGAAATAAAACACTTTTTCTAAGAACTCGTGTTTTTTACGAAATCATGTCAAGCTTCTAGAAGCTGTGATTTTAAAAAACTGTGGAAGTAAGCTTTTCTTATTTCCGGACGCATGCGCAAACTATAGAAAGTCGTTATGACGTAGAATGTGCATACTTTGTAGATTCCATTTATGAAATAAAACACATTTTCTAAAAACTCGTGTTTTTTACGAAATCATGTAAACCTTCTAGAAGCTCTGATTTTAAAAAACGGGGGAAGTAAGCTTTTCTTATTTCCAAACGCATGCGAAAACTATAGAAAGTCGTTATGACGTAGAATGTGCATACTTTGTTGATTCCATTTATGAAAAAAAAAACATTTTCTAAAAACTCGTGTTTTTTACGAAATCATGTAAACCTTCTAGAAGCTGTGATTTTAAAAAATGATGGAAGTAAGCTTTTCTTATTTCCAGACGCATGCGCAAACTATAGAAAGTCATTATGACGTAGAATGTGCATACTTTGTAGATTCCATTTATGAAATAAAACACATTTTCTAAAAACTCGTGTTTTTTACGAAATCATGTAAACCTTCTAGAAGCCGTGATTTTAAAAAACGGTGGAGGTAAGCTTTTCATATTTCCGGACGCATGCACAAACTATAGAAAGTCGTTATGACATAGAATCTGCATGCTTTGTTGATTCCATTTATGAAATAAAACACATTTTCTAAAAACTCGTGTTTTTTACGAAATCATGTAAACCTTCTAGAAGCTATGATTTTAAAAAACGGTGGAAGTAAGCTTTTCTTATTTCCGGACGCATGTGCAAACTATAGAAAGTTGTTATGACGTAGAATGTGCATGCTTTGTTGATTCCATTTATGAAATAAAACACATTTTCTAAAAACTCATGTTTTTTACGAAATCATGTAAACCTTCTAGAAGCTGTGATTTTAAAAAATGGTGGAAGTAAGCTTTTCTTATTTCCAGACGCATGCGCAAACTATAGAAAGTCGTTATGACGTAGAATGTGAATACTTTGTTGATTCCAGTTATGAAATAAAACACATTTTCTAAAAACTCGTGTTTTTTACGAAATCATGTAAAGCTTCTAGAAGCTGTGATTTTTAAAAACGGTGGAAGTAAGCTTCTCTTATTTCCGGACCCATGCGCAAACTATAGAAAGTCGTTATGACGTAGAATCTGCATACTTTGTTGATTCCATTTATGAAATAAAACACATTTTCTAAAAACTCGTGTTTTTTACGAAATCATGTAAACCTTCTAGAAGCTATGATTTTAAAAAACGGTGGAAGTAAGCTTTTCTTATTTCCGGACGCATGTGCAAACTATAGAAAGTCGTTGTGACGTAGAATGTGCATACTTTGTTGCTTCCATTTATGAAATAAAACTCATTTTCTAAAAACTCGTGTTTTTTACGAAATCATGTAAACTTTCTAGAAGCTGTGATTTTAAAAAACGGTGGAAGTAAGCTTTTCTTATTTCCGGACGCATGCGCAAACTATAGAAAGTCGTTATGACGTAGAATGTGCATACTTTGTTGATTCCATTTATGAAATAAAACACATTTTCTAAAAACTCGTGTTTTTTACGAAATCATGTAAACCTTCTAGAAGCTGTGATTTTAAAAAACGGTGGAAGTAAGCTTTTCTTATTTCCGGACGCATGCCCAAACTATAGAAAGTCGTTATGACGTAGAATGTGTATACTTTGTAGATTCCATTTATGAAATAAAACACATTTTCTAAAAACTCGTGTTTTTTACGAAATCATGTAAACCTTCTAGAAGATGTGATTTTAAAAAACGGTGGAGGTAAGCTTTTCTTATTTCCGGACGCATGCGCAAACTATAGAAAGTCGTTATGACGTAGAATCTGCATACTTTGTTGATTCCATTTATGAAATAAAACACATTTTCTAAAAACTCGTGTTTTTTACGAAATCATGTAAACCTTCTATAAGCTGTGATTTTAAAAAACGGTGGAAGTAAGCTTTTCTTATTTCTGGACGCATGCGCAAACTATAGAAAGTCGTTGTGACGTAGAATGTGCATACTTTGTTGATTCCATTTATGAAATAAAAAACATTTTCTAAAAACTCGTGTTTTTAAAGAAATCATGTAAACCTTCTAGAAGCTGTGATTTTAAAAAATGGTGGAAGTAAGCTTTTCTTATTTCCGGACGCATGCGCAAACTATAGAAAGTCGTTATGACGTAGAATGTGCATACTTTGTTTATTCCATTGATGAAATAAAACACATTTTCTAAAAACTCGTGTTTTTTACGAAATCATGTAAACCTTCTAGAAGCTGTGATTTTAAAAAACGGTGTAAGTAAGCTTTTCTTATTTCCTGACGCATGTCCAAACTATAGAAAGTCGTGATGACGTAGAATGTACATACTTTGTCGATTCAATTTATGAAATAAAACACATTTTCTAAAAACTCGTGATTTTTACGAAATCATGTAAACCTTCTAGAAGCTATGATTTTAAAAAGCGGTGGAAGTAAGCTTTTCTTATTTCCGGACGCATGCGCAAACTATAGAAAGTCGTTATGACGTAGAATGTGCATACTTTGTTGATTCCATTTATGAAATAAAACACATTTTCTAAAAACTCGTGTTTTTTACGAAATCATGTAAACCTTCTAGAAGCTGTGATTTTAAAAAACGGTGGAAGTAAGCTTTTCTTATTTCCGGACGCATGCCCAAACTATAGAAAGTCATTATGACGTAGAATGTGCATACTTTGTAGATTCCATTTATGAAATAAAACACATTTTCTAAAAACTCGTGTTTTTTACGAAATCATGTAAACCTTCTAGAAGATGTGATTTTAAAAAACGGTGGAGGTAAGCTTTTCTTATTTCCGGACGCATGCGCAAACTATAGAAAGTCGTTATGATGTAGAATCTGCATACTTTGTGATTCCATTTATGAAATAAAACACATTTTCTAAAAACTCGTGTTTTTTACGAAATCATGTAAACCTTCTATAAGCTGTGATTTTAAAAAACGGTGGAAGTAAGCTTTTCTTATTTCTGGACGCATGCGCAAACTATAGAAAGTCGTTGTGACGTAGAATGTGCATACTTTGTTGATTCCATTTATGAAATAAAAAACATTTTCTAAAAACTCGTGTTTTTAAAGAAATCATGTAAACCTTCTAGAAGCTGTGATTTTAAAAAATGGTGGAAGTAAGCTTTTCTTATTTCCGGACGCATGCGCAAACTATAGAAAGTCGTTATGACGTAGAATGTGCATACTTTGTTGATTCCATTGATGAAATAAAACACATTTTCTAAAAACTCGTGTTTTTTACGAAATCATGTAAACCTTCTAGAAGCTGTGATTTTAAAAAACGGTGTAAGTAAGCTTTTCTTATTTCCTCACGCATGTCCAAACTATAGAAAGTCGTGATGACGTAGAATGTACATACTTTGTCGATTCAATTTATGAAATAAAACACATTTTCTAAAAACTCGTGATTTTTACGAAATCATGTAAACCTTCTAGAAGCTGTGATTTTAAAAAGCGGTGGAAGTAAGCTTTTCTTATTTCCGGACGCATGCGCAAACTATAGAAAGTCGTTATGACGTAGAATGTGCATACTTTGTTGATTCCATTTATGAAATAAAACACTTTTTCTAAGAACTCGTGTTTTTTACGAAATCATGTAAAGCTTCTAGAAGCTGTGATTTTAAAAAACGGTGGAAGTAAGCTTTTCTTAATTCCGGACGCATGCGCAAACTATAGAAAGTCGTGATCACGTAGAATGTGCATACTTTGTAGATTCCATTTATGAAATAAAACACATTTTCTAAAAACTCGTGTTTTTTACGAAATCATGTAAACCTTCTAGAAGCTGTGATTTTAAAAAGCGGTGGAAGTAAGCTTTTCTTATTTCCGGACGCTTGCGCAAACTATAGAAAGTCGTTATGACGTAGAATGTACATACTTTGTTGATTCCCTTTATGAAATAAAACACATTTTCTTAAAACTCGTGTTTTTCAAGAAATCATGTAAACCTTCTAGAAGCTGTGATTTTAAAAAACAGTTGAAGTAAGCTTTTCTTATTTCCAAACGCATGCGCAAACTATAGAAAGTCGTTATGACGTAGCATGTCCATACTTTGTTGATTCCATTTATGAAATAAAACAGTTTTTCTAAGAACTCGTGTTTTTTACGAAATCATGTAAAGCTTCCAGAAGCTGTGATTTTAAAAAACGGTGGAAGTAAGCTTTTCTTATTTCCGGATGCATGCGCAAACTATAGAAAGTCGTTATGATGTAGAATGTGCATACTTTGTAGATTCCATTTATGAAATAAAACACATTTTCTAAAAACTCGTGTTTTTTACGAAATCATGTAAACCTTCTAGAAGCTGTGATTTTAAAAAACGGGCGAAGTAAGCTTTTCTTATTTCCGGACGCTTGCGCAAACTATAGAAAGTCGTTATGACGTAGAATGTACATACTTTGTTGATTCCATTTATGAAATAAAACACATTTTCTTAAAACTCGTGTTTTTTAAAAAATCATGTAAACCTTCTAGAAGCTGTGATTTTAAAAAACGGGGGAAGTAAGCTTTTCTTATTTCCAAACGCATGCGAAAACTATAGAAAGTCGTTATGACGTAGAATGTGCATACTTTGTTGATTCCATTTATGAAATAAAAAACATTTTCTAAAAACTCGTGTTTTTTACGAAATCATGTAAACCTTCTAGAAGCTGTGATTTTAAAAAATGGTGGAAGTAAGCTTTTCTTATTTCCGGACGCATGTGCAAACTATAGAAAGTCGTTATGACGTAGAATGTGCATACTTTGTAGATTCCATTTATGAAATAAAACACATTTTCTAAAAACTCGTGTTTTTTACGAAATCATGTAAACCTTCTAGAAGCCGTGATTTTAAAAAACGGTGGAGGTAAGCTTTTCTTATTTCCGGACGCATGCACAAACTATAGAAAGTGGTTATGACCTAGAATCTGCATGCTTTGTTGATTCCATTTATGAAATAAAACATATTTTCTAAAAACTCGTGTTTTTTACGAAATCATGTAAACCTTCTAGAAGCTATGATTTTAAAAAACGGTGGAAGTAAGCTTTTCTTATTTCCGGACGCATGTTCAAACTATAGAAAGTCGTTATGACGTAGAATGTGCATACTTTGTTGATTCCATTTATGAAATAAAACACATTTTCTAAAAACTCGTGTTTTTTACGAAATCATGTAAACCTTCTAGAAGCTGTGATTTTAAAAAACGGTGGAAGTAAGCTTTTCTTATTTCCGGACGCATGCGCAAACTATAGAAAGTCGTTATGACGTAGAATGTGCATACTTTGTTGATTCTATTTATGAAATAAAACACTTTTTCTAAGAACTCGTGTTTTTTACGAAATCATGTAAAGCTTCTAGAAGCTGTGATTTTAAAAAACGGTGGAAGTAAGCTTTTCTTATTTCCGGACGCATGCGCAAACTATAGAAAGTCGTTATGACGTAGAATGTGCATACTTTGTAGATTCCATTTATGAAATAAAACACATTTTCTAAAAACTCGTGTTTTTTATGAAATCATGTAAACCTTCTATAAGCTGTGATTTTAAAAAACGGTGGAAGTAAGCTTTTCTTATTTCTGGACGCATGCGCAAACTATAGAAAGTTGGTGTGACGTAAAATGTGCATACTTTGTTGATTCCATTTATGAAATAAAAAACATTTTCTAAAAACTCGTGTTTTTAAAGAAATCATGTAAAGCTTCTAGAAGCTGTGATTTTAAAAAATAGTGGAAGTAAGCTTTTCTTATTTCTGGACGCATGCGCAAACTATAGAAAGTCGTTATGACGTAGAATGTGCATACTTTGTTGATTCCATTGATGAAATAAAACACATTTTCTAAAAACTAGTGTTTTTTACGAAATCATGTAAACCTTCTAGAAGCTGTGATTTTAAAAAACGGTGGAAGTAAGCTTTTCTTATTTCCTGACGCATATCCAAACTATAGAAAGTCGTGATGACGTAGAATGTACATACTTTGTCGATTCAATTTATGAAATAAAACACATTTTCTAAAAACTCGTGATTTTTACGAAATCATGTAAACCTTCTAGAAGCTGTGATTTTAAAAAGCGGTGGAAGTAAGCTTTTCTTATTTCCGGATGCATGCGCAAACTATAGAAAGTCGTTATGACGTAGAATGTGCATACTTTGTAGATTCCATTTATGAAATAAAACACATTTTCTAAAAACTCGTGTTTTTTACGAAATCATGTAAACCTTCTAGAAGCTCTGATTTTAAAAAACGGGGGAAGTAAGCTTTTCTTATTTCCAAACGCATGCGAAAACTATAGAAAGTCGTTATGACGTAGAATGTGCATACTTTGTTGATTCCATTTATGAAAAAAAAAACATTTTCTAAAAACTCGTGTTTTTTACGAAATCATGTAAACCTTCTAGAAGCTGTGATTTTAAAAAATGATGGAAGTAAGCTTTTCTTATTTCCAGACGCATGCGCAAACTATAGAAAGTCATTATGACGTAGAATGTGCATACTTTGTAGATTCCATTTATGAAATAAAACACATTTTCTAAAAACTCGTGTTTTTTACGAAATCATGTAAACCTTCTAGAAGCCGTGATTTTAAAAAACGGTGGAGGTAAGCTTTTCATATTTCCGGACGCATGCACAAACTATAGAAAGTCGTTATGACGTAGAATCTGCATGCTTTGTTGATTCCATTTATGAAATAAAACACATTTTCTAAAAACTCGTGTTTTTTACGAAATCATGTAAACCTTCTAGAAGCTATGATTTTAAAAAACGGTGGAAGTAAGCTTTTCTTATTTCCGGACGCATGTGCAAACTATAGAAAGTTGTTATGACGTAGAATGTGCATGCTTTGTTGATTCCATTTATGAAATAAAACACATTTTCTAAAAACTCATGTTTTTTACGAAATCATGTAAACCTTCTAGAAGCTGTGATTTTAAAAAATGGTGGAAGTAAGCTTTTCTTATTTCCAGACGCATGCGCAAACTATAGAAAGTCGTTATGACGTAGAATGTGAATACTTTGTTGATTCCAGTTATGAAATAAAACACATTTTCTAAAAACTCGTGTTTTTTACGAAATCATGGAAAGCTTCTAAAAGCTGTGATTTTTAAAAACGGTGGAAGTAAGCTTCTCTTATTTCCGGACCCATGCGCAAACTATAGAAAGTCGTTATGACGTAGAATCTGCATACTTTGTTGATTCCATTTATGAAATAAAACACATTTTCTAAAAACTCGTGTTTTTTACGAAATCATGTAAACCTTCGAGAAGCTATGATTTTAAAAAACGGTGGAAGTAAGCTTTTCTTATTTCCGGACGCATGTGCAAACTATAGAAAGTCGTTATGACGTAGAATGTGCATACTTTGTTGCTTCCATTTATGAAATAAAACTCATTTTCTAAAAACTCGTGTTTTTTACGAAATCATGTAAACTTTCTAGAAGCTGTGATTTTAAAAAACGGTGGAAGTAAGCTTTTCTTATTTCCGGACGCATGCGCAAACTATAGAAAGTCGTTATGACGTAGAATGTGCATACTTTGTTGATTCCATTTATGAAATAAAACACATTTTCTAAAAACTCGTGTTTTTT
Source organism: Larix kaempferi (assembly GCA_027924585.1). Lineage (NCBI taxonomy): Eukaryota > Viridiplantae > Streptophyta > Pinopsida > Pinales > Pinaceae > Larix > Larix kaempferi. The sequence goes on along the minus strand of BSBM01000226.1, from coordinate 8,190,145 downwards.
ACGAAATCATGTAAACCTTCTAGAAGCTGTGATTTTAAAAAACGGTGGAAGTAAGCTTTTCTTATTTCCGGACGCATGCCCAAACTATAGAAAGTCGTTATGACGTAGAATGTGCATACTTTGTAGATTCCATTTATGAAATAAAACACATTTTCTAAAAACTCGTGTTTTTTACGAAATCATGTAAACCTTCTAGAAGATGTGATTTTAAAAAACGGTGGAGGTAAGCTTTTCTTATTTCCGGACGCATGCGCAAACTATAGAAAGTCGTTATGACGTAGAATCTGCATACTTTGTTGATTCCATTTATGAAATAAAACACATTTTCTAAAAACTCGTGTTTTTTACGAAATCATGTAAACCTTCTATAAGCTGTGATTTTAAAAAACGGTGGAAGTAAGCTTTTCTTATTTCTGGACGCATGCGCAAACTATAGAAAGTCGTTGTGACGTAGAATGTGCATACTTTGTTGATTCCATTTATGAAATAAAAAACATTTTCTAAAAACTCGTGTTTTTAAAGAAATCATGTAAACCTTCTAGAAGCTGTGATTTTAAAAAATGGTGGAAGTAAGCTTTTCTTATTTCCGGACGCATGCGCAAACTATAGAAAGTCGTTATGACGTAGAATGTGCATACTTTGTTGATTCCATTGATGAAATAAAACACATTTTCTAAAAACTCGTGTTTTTTACGAAATCATGTAAACCTTCTAGAAGCTGTGATTTTAAAAAACGGTGTAAGTAAGCTTTTCTTATTTCCTGACGCATGTCCAAACTATAGAAAGTCGTGATGACGTAGAATGTACATACTTTGTCGATTCAATTTATGAAATAAAACACATTTTCTAAAAACTCGTGATTTTTACGAAATCATGTAAACCTTCTAGAAGCTGTGATTTTAAAAAGCAGTGGAAGTAAGCTTTTCTTATTTCCGGACGCATGCGCAAACTATAGAAAGTCGTTATGACGTAGAATGTGCATACTTTGTTGATTCCATTTATGAAATAAAACACTTTTTCTAAGAACTCGTGTTTTTTACGAAATCATGTAAAGCTTCTAGAAGCTGTGATTTTAAAAAACGGTGGAAGTAAGCTTTTCTTAATTCCGGACGCATGCGCAAACTATAGAAAGTCGTGATGACGTAGAATGTGCATACTTTGTAGATTCCATTTATGAAATAAAACACATTTTCTAAAAACTCGTGTTTTTTACGAAATCATGTAAACCTTCTAGAAGCTGTGATTTTAAAAAGCGGTGGAAGTAAGCTTTTCTTATTTCCGGACGCTTGCGCAAACTATAGAAAGTCGTTATGACGTAGAATGTACATACTTTGTTGATTCCCTTTATGAAATAAAACACATTTTCTTAAAACTCGTGTTTTTCAAGAAATCATGTAAACCTTCTAGAAGCTGTGATTTTAAAAAACAGTTGAAGTAAGCTTTTCTTATTTCCAAACGCACGCGCAAACTATAGAAAGTCGTTATGACGTAGAATTTGCATACTTTGTTTATTCCATTTATGAAATAAAACAGTTTTTCTAAGAACTCGTGTTTTTTACGAAATCATGTAAAGCTTCTAGAAGCTGTGATTTTAAAAAACGGTGGAAGTAAGCTTTTCTTATTTCCGGACGCATGCGCAAACTATAGAAAGTCGTTATGATGTAGAATGTGCATACTTTGTAGATTCCATTTATGAAATAAAACACATTTTCTAAAAACTCGTGTTTTTTACGAAATCATGTAAACCTTCTAGAAGCTGTGATTTTAAAAAACGGGCGAAGTAAGCTTTTCTTATTTCCGGACGCTTGCGCAAACTATAGAAAGTCGTTATGACGTAGAATGTACATACTTTGTTGATTCCATTTATGAAATAAAACACATTTTCTTAAAACTCGTGTTTTTTAAGAAATCATGTAAACCTTCTAGAAGCTGTGATTTTAAAAAACGGGGGAAGTAAGCTTTTATTATTTCCAAACGCATGCGAAAACTATAGAAAGTCGTTATGACGTAGAATGTGCATACTTTGTTGATTCCATTTATGAAATAAAAAACATTTTCTAAAAACTCGTGTTTTTTACGAAACCATGTAAACCTTCTAGAAGCTGTGATTTTAAAAAATGGTGGAAGTAAGCTTTTCTTATTTCCGGACGCATGTGCAAACTATAGAAAGTCGTTATGACGTAGAATGTGCATACTTTGTAGATTCCATTTATGAAATAAAACACATTTTCTAAAAACTCGTGTTTTTTACGAAATCATGTAAACCTTCTAGAAGCCGTGATTTTAAAAAACGGTGGAGGTAAGCTTTTCTTATTTCCGGACGCATGCACAAACTATAGAAAGTGGTTATGACCTAGAATCTGCATGCTTTGTTGATTCCATTTATGAAATAAAACATATTTTCTAAAAACTCGTGTTTTTTACGAAACCATGTAAACCTTCTAGAAGCTATGATTTTAGAAAACGGTGGAAGTAAGCTTTTCTTATTTCCGGACGAATGTTCAAACTATAGAAAGTCGTTATGACGTAGAATGTGCATACTTTGTTGATTCCATTTATGAAATAAAACACATTTTCTAAAAACTCGTGTTTTTTACGAAATCATGTAAACCTTCTAGAAGCTGTGATTTTAAAAAACGGTGGAAGTAAGCTTTTCTTATTTCCGGACGCATGCGCAAACTATAGAAAGTCGTTATAACGTAGAATGTGCATACTTTGTTGATTCCAGTTATGAAATAAAACACATTTTCTAAAAACTCGTGTTTTTTACGAAATCATGTAAAGCTTCTAGAAGCTGTGATTTTAAAAAACGGTGGAAGTAAGCTTTTCTTATTTCCGGACCCATGCGCAAACTATAGAAAGTCGTTATGACGTAGAATCTGCATACTTTGTTGATTCCATTTATGAAATAAAACACATTTTCTAAAAACTCGTGTTTTTTACGAAATCAAGTAAACCTTCTAGAAGCTATGATTTAAAAAAACGGTGGAAGTAAGCTTTTCTTATTTCTGGACGCATGTGCAAACTATAGAAAGTCGTTATGACGTAGAATGTGCATACTTTGTTGCTTCCATTTATGAAATAAAACTCATTTTCTAAAAACTCGTGTTTTTTACGAAATCATGTAAACCTTCTAGAAGCTGTGATTTTAAAAAACGGTGGAAGTAAGCTTTTCTTATTTCCGGACGCATGCGCAAACTATAGAAAGTCGTTATGACGTAGAATGTGCATACTTTGTTGATTCCATTTATGAAATAAAACACATTTTCTAAAAACTCGTGTTTTTTACGAAATCATGTAAACCTTCTAGAAGCTGTGATTTTAAAAAACGGTGGAAGTAAGCTTTTCTTATTTCTGGACGCATGCCCAAACTATAGAAAGTCGTTATGACGTAGAATGTGCATACTTTGTAGATTCCATTTATGAAATAAAACACATTTTCTAAAAACTCGTGTTTTTTACGAAATCATGTAAACCTTCTAGAAGATGTGATTTTAAAAAACGGTGGAGGTAAGCTTTTCTTATTTCCGGACGCATGCGCAAACTATAGAAAGTCGTTATGACGTAGAATCTGCATACTTTGTTGATTCCATTTATGAAATAAAACACATTTTCTAAAAACTCGTGTTTTTTACGAAATCATGTAAACCTTCTATAAGCTGTGATTTTAAAAAACGGTGGAAGTAAGCTTTTCTTATTTCTGGACGCATGCGCAAACTATAGAAAGTCGTTGTGACGTAGAATGTGCATACTTTGTTGATTCCATTTATGAAATAAAAAACATTTTCTAAAAACTCGTGTTTTTAAAGAAATCATGTAAAGCTTCTAGAAGCTGTGATTTTAAAAAATGGTTCAAGTAAGCTTTTCTTATTTCTGGACGCATGCGCAAACTATAGAAAGTCGTTATGACGTAGAATGTGCTTACTTTGTTGATTCCATTGATGAAATAAAACACATTTTCTAAAAACTCGTGTTTTTTACGAAATCATGTAAACCTTCTAGAAGCTGTGATTTTAAAAAACGGTGGAAGTAAGCTTTTCTTATTTCCTGACGCATGTCCAAACTATAGAAAGTCGTGATGACGTAGAATGTACATACTTTGTCGATTCAATTTATGAAATAAAACACATTTTCTAAAAACTCGTGATTTTTACGAAATCATGTAAACCTTCTAGAAGCTGTGATTTTAAAAAGCGGTGGAAGTAAGCTTTTCTTATTTCCGGACGCATGCGCAAACTATAGAAAGTCGTTATGACGTAGAATGTGCATACTTTGTTGATTCCATTTATGAAATAAAACACTTTTTCTAAGAACTCGTGTTTTTTACGAAATCATGTAAAGCTTCTAGAAGCTGTGATTTTAAAAAACGGTGGAAGTAAGCTTTTCTTATTTCCGGACGCATGCGCAAACTATAGAAAGTCGTTATGACGTAGAATGTGCATACTTTGTAGATTCCATTTATGAAATAAAACACATTTTCTAAAAACTCGTGTTTTTTACGAAATCATGTAAACCTTCTAGAAGCTGTGATTTTAAAAAGCTGTGGAAGTAAGCTTTTCTTATTTCCGGACGCTTGCGCAAACTATAGAAAGTCGTTATGACGTAGAATGTACATACTTTGTTGATTCCCTTGATGAAATAAAACACATTTTCTAAAAACTCGTGTTTTTTACGAAATCATGTAAACCTTCTAGAAGCTGTGATTTTAAAAAACGGTGGAAGTAAGCTTTTCTTATTTCCGGACGCATGCCCAAACTATAGAAAGTCGTTATGACGTAGAATGTGCATACTTTGTAGATTCCATTTATGAAATAAAACACATTTTCTAAAAACTCGTGTTTTTTACGAAATCATGTAAACCTTCTAGAAGATGTGATTTTAAAAAACGGTCGAGGTAAGCTTTTCTTATTTCCGGACGCATGCGCAAACTATAGAAAGTCGTTATGACGTAGAATCTGCATACTTTGTTGATTCCATTTATGAAATAAAACACATTTTCTAAAAACTCGTGTTTTTTACGAAATCATGTAAACCTTCTATAAGCTGTGATTTTAAAAAACGGTGGAAGTAAGCTTTTCTTATTTCTGGACGCATGCGCAAACTATAGAAAGTCGTTGTGACGTAGAATGTGCATACTTTATTGATTCCATTTATGAAATAAAAAACATTTTCTAAAAACTCGTGTTTTTAAAGAAATCATGTAAACCTTCTAGAAGCTGTGATTTTAAAAAATGGTGGAAGTAAGCTTTTCTTATTTCCGGACGCATGCGCAAACTATAGAAAGTCGTTATGACATAGAATGTGCATACTTTGTTGATTCCATTGATGAAATAAAACACATTTTCTAAAAACTTGTGTTTTTTACGAAATCATGTAAACCTTCTAGAAGCTGTGATTTTAAAAAACGGTGGAAGTAAGCTTTTCTTATTTCCTGACGCATGTCCAAACTATAGAAAGTCGTGATGACGTAGAATGTACATACTTTGTCGATTCAATTTATGAAATAAAACACATTTTCTAAAAACTCGTGATTTTTACGAAATCATGTAAACCTTCTAGAATCTGTGATTTTAAAAAGCGGTGGAAGTAAGCTTTTCTTATTTCCGGACGCATGCGCAAACTATAGAAAGTCGTTATGACGTAGAATGTGCATACTTTGTTGATTCCATTTATGAAATAAAACACTTTTTCTAAGAACTCGTGTTTTTTACGAAATCATGTAAAGCTTCTAGAAGCTTTGATTTTAAAAAACGGTGGAAGTAAGCTTTTCTTAATTCCGGACGCATGCGCAAACTATAGAAAGTCGTGATGACGTAGAATGTGCATACTTTGTAGATTCCATTTATGAAATAAAACACATTTTCTAAAAACTCGTGTTTTTTACGAAATCATGTAAACCTTCTAGAAGCTGTGATTTTAAAAAGCGGTGGAAGTAAGCTTTTCTTATTTCCGGACGCTTGCGCAAACTATAGAAAGTCGTTATGACGTAGAATGTACATACTTTGTTGATTCCCTTTATGAAATAAAACACATTTTCTTAAAACTCGTGTTTTTCAAGAAATCATGTAAACCTTCTAGAAGCTGTGATTTTAAAAAACAGTTGAAGTAAGCTTTTCTTATTTCCAAACGCATGCGCAAACTATAGAAAGTCGTTATGACGTAGAATTTGCATACTTTGTTGATTCCATTTATGAAATAAAACAGTTTTTCTAAGAACTCGTGTTTTTTACGAAATCATGTAAAGCTTCTAGAAACTGTGATTTTAAAAAACGGTGGAAGTAAGCTTTTCTTATTTCCGGACGCATGCGCAAACTATAGAAAGTCGTTATGATGTAGAATGTGCATACTTTGTAGATTCCATTTATGAAATAAAACACATTTTCTAAAAACTCGTGTTTTTTACGAAATCATGTAAACCTTCTAGAAGCTGTGATTTTAAAAAACGGGCGAAGTAAGCTTTTCTTATTTCCGGACGCTTGCGCAAACTATAGAAAGTCGTTATGACGTAGAATGTACATACTTTGTTGATTCCATTTATGAAATAAAACACATTTTCTTAAAACTCGTGTTTTTTAAGAAATCATGTAAACCTTCTAGAAGCTGTGATTTTAAAAAACGGGGGAAGTAAGCTTTTCTTATTTCCAAACGCATGCGAAAACTATAGAAAGTCATTATGACGTAGAATGTGCATACTTTGTTGATTCCATTTATGAAATAAAAAACATTTTCTAAAAACTCGTGTTTTTTACGAAATCATGTAAACCTTCTAGAAGCTGTGATTTTAAAAAGCGGTGGAAGTAAGCTTTTCTTATTTCCGGACGCTTGCGCAAACTATAGAAAGTCGTTATGACGTAGAATGTACATACTTTGTTGATTCCCTTTATGAAATAAAACACATTTTCTTAAAACTCGTGTTTTTCAAGAAATCATGTAAACCTTCTAGAAGCTGTGATTTTAAAAAACCGTTGAAGTAAGCTTTTCTTATTTCCAAACGCATGCGCAAACTATAGAAAGTCGTTATGACGTAGAATGTGCATACTTTGTTGATTCCATTTATGAAATAAAACAGTTTTTCTAAGAACTCGTGTTTTTTACGAAATCATGTAAAGCTTCTAGAAACTGTGATTTTAAAAAACGGTGGAAGTAAGCTTTTCTTATTTCCGGACGCATGCGCAAACTATAGAAAGTCGTTATGATGTAGAATGTGCATACTTTGTAGATTCCATTTATGAAATAAAACACATTTTCTAAAAACTCGTGTTTTTTACGAAATCATGTAAACCTTCTAGAAGCTGTGATTTTAAAAAACGGGCGAAGTAAGCTTTTCTTATTTCCGGTCGCTTGCGCAAACTATAGAAAGTCGTTATGACGTAGAATGTACATACTTTGTTGATTCCATTTATGAAATAAAACACATTTTCTTAAAACTCGTGTTTTTTAAGAAATCATGTAAACCTTCTAGAAGCTGTGATTTTAAAAAACGGGGGAAGTAAGCTTTTCTTATTTCCAAACGCATGCGAAAACTATAGAAAGTCATTATGACGTAGAATGTGCATACTTTGTTGATTCCATTTATGAAATAAAAAACATTTTCTAAAAACTCGTGTTTTTTACGAAATCATGTAAACCTTCTAGAAGCTGTGATTTTAATAAATGGTGGAAGTAAGCTTTTCTTATTTCCGGACGCATGTGCAAACTATAGAAAGTCGTTATGACGTAGAATGTGCATACTTTGTAGATTCCATTTATGAAATAAAACACATTTTCTAAAAACTCGTGTTTTTTACGAAATCATGTAAACCTTCTAGAAGCCGTTATTTTAAAAAACGGTGGAAGTAAGCTTTTCTTATTTCCGGACGCATGCACAAACTATAGAAAGTGGTTATGACGTAGAATCTGCATGCTTTGTTGATTCCATTTATGAAATAGAACACATTTTCTAAAAACTCGTGTTTTTTACGAAATCATGTAAACCTTCTAGAAGCTATGATTTTAAAAAACGGTGGAAGTAAGCTTTTCTTATTTCCGGACGCATGTGAAAACTATAGAAAGTCGTTATGACGTGAAATGTGCATACTTTGTTGATTCCATTTATGAAATAAAACACATTTTCTAAAAACTCGTGTTTTTTACGAAATCATGTAAACCTTCTAGAAGCTGTGATTTTAAAAAACGGTGGAAGTAAGCTATTCTTATTTCCGGATGCATGCGCAAACTATAGAAAGTCGTTATGACGTAGAATGTGCATACTTTGTTGGTTCCAGTTATGAAATAAAACAGTTTTTCTAAAAACTCGTGTTTTTTACGAAATCATGTAAAGCTTCTAGAAGCTGTGATTTTAAAAAATGGTGGAAGTAAGCTTTTCTTATTTCCGGACGCATGCGCAAACTATAGAAAGTCGTTATGACGTAGAATGTACATACTTTGTTGATTCCATTTATGAAATAAAACACATTTTCTAAAAACTCGTGTTTTTTAAGAAATCATGTAAAGCTTCTAGAAGCTGTGATTTTAAAAAACGGTGGAAGTAAGATTTTCTTATTTCCAAACGCATGCGCAAACTATAGAAAGTCGTTATGACATAGAATGTGCATACTTTGTTGATTCCATTTATGAAATAAAACACATTTTCTAAAAACTCGTGTTTTTTAAGAAATCATGTAAACCTTCTAGAAGCTGTGATTTTAAAAAAGGGGGGAAGTGTTGATGTATATGTAACTTCGGAATGTATTTTACATATATGTATATTGTATTCCTATAGAGATGGTATTATTCCTCTATAAGGAAGTGTCGTTATTTATATTGTAAGTGTCGTAACTTATACTTGATGGGTTATTAGACCACCTTGTTGGGGTCGGCCCTATATAAGTCATGTGGGTCAAAGGGTTATTAGACCACCCTATTGGGGGTCGGCCATGTGGGTCAAAGGGTTATTAGACCACCCTATTTAGGGTCGGCCCAGTCAGCATTATGTTATGTGGTTAAGTTCGAGCCTACATGAGTTAGGTAAAAAGGCAAGTCAAGTCAAGTATAAATAGAGTGCGGGAGGCACTCTATTTACTCACTCACTTCTCACACATGCACTCAAGGAGGAGTGGCGCACTTATGGAGGAGGAGGATTTGCTGCTAGGTTGTGTCTATCTCTCATGGTTGGTTGTATCATTGCTCTATCTATCTCTGAGGAAGTTAATGGGGTTTTTCACCTTTATGGTTTTCCCCAAGTAAATCTTTGTGTCTCTTGTGTGCTTGCATTATTGTCTCCATGATTGATATGCTGTAGATATGCTGTACATGTTGTTCTCTCAGTTAAGATCCTAGATCAGATTGAAGTAAATTCTGAAAATTTAACATGGTATCAGAGCTAGCCTGAAAGAATGCATGATATGGCATGTATGACACTTGTTGCACTTATGATGCTAGGGCTTGATATAGAAAAAACCAGTCATCGTAGAACTTTCGCTATAAATCCGTTTTAGCGAAGTTTTCAGATCTTAAATTGTTACAGGACAAAGCTAAGATCCCCATGTACTTTGTGTCCAAAGGACAACCTCTAATTCGTTGTACATTGTGATTTATCATCTGTACAATATAGGGTTTATGCCTCTTCCAGATCTGAGTCAAAATCAGGTGACCTTGGGAAAAAGGTCATAACCTGGGATAGGAAACTCCAAATGAAATTTAGTAAAACGTGACAGGTAGTACACAGACTGTACTATCTCAGGAAACGTTTTCAGAGGCCTAAGTTGAACCAGTGACACGTGGAACGCCGTACAAGTTCGCTCTCCTGTATTATCCCATAAACAGGTCACGTTGCGACACTTGGCATAAATCTCTCTCAGAGAGTCCAATTGAGGTCAGACCTGTCAGGATGGAAAGATAACAGGGCTATATATATTAAGAAAATTTGTCAGATGCCGAAGTTCAAACAGTGACACGTGGCACGCCATACAAGTTCGCTCTCCTGTATTAACCCAAAACAGGTCACGTTGCGACATTTGGCATAACTCTCTCTCAGAGAATCCAATTGAGGTCAGAATTGTCAGGTTGGAAAGATAACAGGTGAGGCTATCTCAGGAAACTTTTTCAGACCCTATGGATCAAAAAGTTCAGAGTTACACCAGAAACAATCAGGTACATATTTCTGTCAAAACAAAATTATTTTTGAGTACCTTCATTCATGGCTTCCAGAATTTAGGGCTTTGGAGAAAGTTGAAATTTCTGTAATCGGAGACCACGGCTGAATGCTACTCATTAAAATAAAAATTTAGAGACCAAGATCAGAACTTTTGGTTGGGCAGAAGGCTGGGCTTGATCAAACCCTAGTTCGGGACTTTGATCAGAAAAGTGGAAAATTAGGGCTTCTGTAAAAATGGGAATTTTTGAAATCTGTGACCATGACTGGAAGCTCCTCAGAAAAATAGCAGCTTAGAGCTTTGGATCAAATTTTTTGATTGGGAAGAAGAGTGGGTTTCATCAAACCCCAGTTCAAGGTCACGTCCGGTGAATTCGGAAGTTTCAAAGGCAAAATTGAGGAGTGAAACTTTGCAGTTTTCAAATTCTGAATATACAAGTTTGATCAGCTCATCAAGGCGCACATTTCTATCCTTTCAGAAGTTTGAAATTCAAAGTTTGAGTTTTTGGGGTTTCTCTGACAGACCCATATCCAGCTCCAGGTCCAGTTCTTGCAAATCAAGTGGATTGGTTAATCCTAGAAGAAGATGGATTGATCATCTGCATAAGTGAAGAAGTTCTTCTTTCAGAGGGAGATGAGGCTAAGGCCTTACATAAGAACATTACAAGCGATCTCGACAGGTATGACTTATCGAGGTATGTTTCGATATTTGTTCATGATTAAGTTTATGGTATGTTTGTCTTCATGTTATTACGATTAGTACAATCTTGATATTAGATTTGTCGTATCACCTTAACAAACTTATGAATGCACGATAGAAAATATTCATTGATTAGGGTGTTGACACTTATGATTGTACTAATGAACTATGGTGTTGTATGAGGTTTATGTTGTCTACTAACATGAAAGGTACACCAAGAAAGACAAATCATGTTCTAGTTCAAGAACATATGATCATGATGACATGAGGACAAAGATTCATCCATTGTCATGGATCTCATAAAAGATCCATTCACGAGGTATGTATAACTTGGTTTTATAATGGCTAACCTATGAGATATACAGGTTACTAGCACAAGTCATTGAAGAAGAACAAGAAGACATCATGTGAGTATGTTAGACATAACTAACTAGCATGCTAATCCAGGTATGTTTTTTTCTATTTCAAGATAGAATCCTACCTTGGGTTAGGATCTTATACTATTGTGTTGTTGATAATGATTATTCATGAAGTCATAAGTTTGAATAATCATGGGTATATGCATTAATGATATGACTAACCTGAAGAGTCATATGTTTGAGTAATTATAGGTTTAGACATGTTATGTTTCTTATGATTTGACTAACCAGAAAAATCATGAAGGTATAGGTTTGAGTAATCACAGGTTTTATGCATATTATATCTCTTATCTTGATTAATGATTTAACTAACCAAAAGAGTCGTATGATCAAATAAGAATATGCATGAGCAAAAGAAGACTTCCCTGAAACCTTGAATACTAATGTTTATTATTTGTGTTTGAAATGATCCTGACTATACATGCTTTAGATTATTGTGTTTTGATAATATTAAGATTATTCTAATGAATTTTTGATTATGTATGAGACCTAGACGATAACACAATGATGATACTAACAAGCATGCATAGGGATCAAGAATGAGTATAAGTTCAAAGATAGGTAATCCAGGAAGCAAAGATCAAGAGGGAGCACACTCCAGTTGTTCCTGCAAGAAAGCAAAGGAGCAAACTTCAGTAGTTTCTGCAAGGATGCAGATATTCAGAGGGAGTTGACCATCTCTCTACATTCCACAACAGAAAGGTGTAGAAGAAGCTACTTCAGATTAGGACTCCAACAGCTCCTGCAAGGAAGCAAAGACTCAGAGGGATATTCATTTGTTTAAATAAAATTGTTCAATGATGTATATGCTCATGTTCCTAGACTTAGGATATGTATTGTGCATATTAGAATAGTTGCATTGATGAACAGTATACTACTAATATACATGGGTAAGTGGCCTATGGCACTGTACAACATTCCATTGCTACTTATCTAGAATGAAACCTCTTTGCTGACATGTTGGGAGTTGTGCACACTCTTAACAATGTTCTGGTAGAGATTGGAAGGCATCTAGAAAGTTACGGGATATGGATAAATGTTGTATTGAAGCATTGGCTAAGATAATTGCATGACTGTATGACATATTTCTTTATGTGTAAGAATTTGTTCTGAAAACTGTGAGATGTTTTCTAATCATGCAATTTAACTTGTTGTGTAGGAAAGATCGTATGCCATCTCCTACAAAAGAAGAACTACAACATTTGTTCAGCAACAAAATTATATATTGAAGATATTGAAGTTCCCAGGATCTGGGATGAAGAAATGAAATGCCATGATCCGTCGATCATGAAGAATGATGTTTGGGATGTAGTCCCAAGATGTGAAGGGAAGTTTGTTATGACTTCCAAATGGAACTATCAGATCAAGCATATTGCAGATGGCAGCATTGAGAAATATAAAAGTGATGAAATAGAAGATGCACCAGATGTATTTCAAGACAGCATGGTGTAGTCATATATGTGTGCAGAACTTGGTATGTTGAAGATAGATTGATTGCCGACACGCAGCGGAAGCTTACTACCGAGTTCGAGATGAAGAACTTGGGGATGATGCACTATTTGTTTTTGGCATGGAGGTGTGGCAGAGTGCAAAAGGAATCTTCCTTGGACAAGGGAAGTATGCAGTAGAGATCTTGAAGAGGTTTAGGATGATGGATTGCAAGGCCATGGCCACACCTATGGCATCAAATATGAAGCTTCTATGTGATGCTTCATCTGAGCTGGTTGATGTCTCTACGTATCGTCAGATGATTGGGTCCTTGATATACCTGACGAACACGAGACCAGACATTTGCTTTGCTGTGAACACATTGAGCCAGTTCCTGACGGATCCGAGGAGTGTTCACCTGGTTGCTGTAAATCATGTTCTGAGGTACCTGAAGGGTACAGTGGATTATGGGCTCAAGTATGAAGCGAATCAAAAGTTTAACCTGCAGGGTTATGTTGATTCAGATTGGGCTGGCAGTGCCACAGATAGGAAGAGCACATCTGGGTGTTGCTTCAGTATGGGATCAGGTGTGATCTCTTGGTTTAGCAGGAAGCAGTCCTGTGTAGCACTAAGTACAGCTGAGGCTGAGTATGTTGCAGCATGTTCAGCTAGTTGTGAGGCAGTATGGCTACGGAAGCTACTGTTTGAGTTATTTGATCTCCCGTTGGATGCTACTGGTATCTTCTGTGATAACCAAAGTTGTGTGAAGCTGTCCGAGAACCCAGTGTTTGATGACAGGTTGAAACACATAGAGATAAAATATCACTATATCATGGATATGGTACATGATATCACATAGAGTTATTTCCGGACGCATGCGCAAACTATAGAAAGTCGTTATGACGTAGAATGTGCATACTTTGTAGATTCCATTTATGAAATAAAACACATTTTCTAAAAACTCGTGTTTTTTACGAAATCATGTAAACCTTCTAGAAGCTCTGATTTTAAAAAACGGGGGAAGTAAGCTTTTCTTATTTCCAAACGCATGCGAAAACTATAGAAAGTCGTTATGACGTAGAATGTGCATACTTTGTTGATTCCATTTATGAAATAAAAAACATTTTCTAAAAACTCGTGTTTTTTACGAAATCATGTAAACCTTCTAGAAGCCGTGATTTTAAAAAACGGTGGAGGTAAGCTTTTCTTATTTCCGGACGCATGCACAAACTATAGAAAGTGGTTATGACCTAGAATCTGCATGCTTTGTTGATTCCATTTATGAAATAAAACATATTTTCTAAAAACTCGTGTTTTTTACGAAATCATGTAAACCTTCTAGAAGCTATGATTTTAAAAAACGGTGGAAGTAAGCTTTTCTTATTTCCGGACGCATGTTCAAACTATAGAAAGTCGTTATGATGTAGAATGTGCATACTTTGTTGATTCCATTTATGAAATAAAACACATTTTCTAAAAACTCGTGTTTTTTACGAAATCATGTAAACCTTCTAGAAGCTGTGATTTTAAAAAACGGTGGAAGTAAGCTTTTCTTATTTCCGGACGCATGCGCAAACTATAGAAAGTCGTTATGACGTAGAATGTGCATACTTTGTTGATTCTATTTATGAAATAAAACACTTTTTCTAAGAACTCGTGTTTTTTACGAAATCATGTAAAGCTTCTAGAAGCTGTGATTTTAAAAAACGGTGGAAGTAAGCTTTTCTTATTTCCGGACGCATGCGCAAACTATAGAAAGTCGTTATGACGTAGAATGTGCATACTTTGTAGATTCCATTTATGAAATAAAACACATTTTCTAAAAGCCCGTGTTTTTTATGAAATCATGTAAACCTTCTATAAGCTGTGATTTTAAAAAACGGTGGAAGTAAGCTTTTCTTATTTCTGGACGCATGCGCAAACTATAGAAAGTTGGTGTGACGTAAAATGTGCATACTTTGTTGATTCCATTTATGAAATAAAAAACATTTTCTAAAAACTCGTGTTTTTAAAGAAATCATGTAAAGCTTCTAGAAGCTGTGATTTTAAAAAATGGTGGAAGTAAGCTTTTCTTATTTCTGGGCGCATGCGCAAACTATAGAAAGTCGTTATGACGTAGAATGTGCATACTTTGTTGATTCCATTGATGAAATAAAACACATTTTCTAAAAACTAGTGTTTTTTACGAAATCATGTAAACCTTCTAGAAGCTGTGATTTTAAAAAACGGTGGAAGTAAGCTTTTCTTATTTCCTGACGCATGTCCAAACTATAGAAAGTCGTGATGACGTAGAATGTACATACTTTGTCGATTCAATTTATGAAATAAAACACATTTTCTAAAACCTCGTGAGTTTTACGAAATCATGTAAACCTTCTAGAAGCTGTGATTTTAAAAAGCGGTGGAAGTAAGCTTTTCTTATTTCCGGATGCATGCGCAAACTATAGAAAGTCGTTATGACGTAGAATGTGCATACTTTGTTGATTCTATTTATGAAATAAAACACTTTTTCTAAGAACTCGTGTTTTTTACGAAATCATGTAAAGCTTCTAGAAGCTGTGATTTTAAAAAACGGTGGAAGTAAGCTTTTCTTATTTCCGGACGCATGCGCAAACTATAGAAAGTCGTTATGACGTAGAATGTGCATACTTTGTAGATTCCATTTATGAAATAAAACACATTTTCTAAAAACTCGTGTTTTTTACGAAATCATGTAAACCTTCTAGAAGCTGTGATTTTAAAAAGCGGTGGAAGTAAGCTTTTCTTATTTCCGGACGCTTGCGCAAACTATAGAAAGTCGTTATGACGTAGAATGTACATACTTTGTTGATTCCCTTTATGAAATAAAACACATTTTCTAAAAACTCGTGTGTTTTACGAAATCATGTAAACCTTCTAGAAGCTGTGATTTTAAAAAACAGGGGAAGTAAGCTTTTCTTATTTCCAAACACATGCACAAACTATAGAAAGTCGTTATGACGTAGAATGTGCATACTTTGTTGATTCCATTTATGAAATAAAACAGTTTTTCTAAGAACTCGTGTTTTTTACAAAATCATGTAAAGCTTCTAGAAGCTGTGATTTTAAAAAACGGTGGAAGTAAGCTTTTCTTATTTCTGGACGCATGCGCAAACTATAGAAAGTCGTTATGATGTAGAATGTGCATACTTTGTAGATTCCATTTATGAAATAAAACACATTTTCTAAAAACTCATGTTTTTTACGAAATCATGTAAACCTTCTAGAAGCTGTGATTTTAAAAAACAGTGGAAGTAAGCTTTTCTTATTTCCGGACGCATGCTAAAACTATAGAAAGTCGTTATGACGTAGAATGTGCATACTTTGTAGATTCCATTTATGAAAAAAAACACACTTTCTAAAAACTCGTGTTTTTTAAGAAATCATGTAAACCTTCTAGAAGCTGTGATTTTAAAAAACGGTGGAAGTAAGCTTTTCTTATTTCCGGACGCATGCGCAAACTATAGAAAGTCGTTATGACGTAGAATGTGCATACTTTGTAGATTCCATTTATGAAATAAAACACATTTTCTAAAAACTCGTGTTTTTTACGAAATCATGTAAACCTTCTCGAAGCTGTGATTATAAAAAACGGGGGAAGTAAGCTTTTCTTTTTTCCGGACGCTTGCGCAAACTATAGAAAGTCATTATGACATAGAATGTATATACTTTGTTGATTCCCTTTATGAAATAAAACACATTTTCTTAAAACTCGTGTTTTTTAAGAAATCATGTAAACCTTCTAGAAGCTGTGATTTTAAAAAACGGGGGGAAGTAAGCTTTTCTTAATTCCAAACGCATGCGCAAACTATAGAAAGTCGTTATGACGTAGAATGTGCATACTTTGTTGATTCCATTTATGAAATAAAACACTTTTTCTAAGAACTCGTGTTTTTTTACGAAATCATGTCAAGCTTCTAGAAGCTGTGATTTTAAAAAACTGTGGAAGTAAGCTTTTCTTATTTCCGGACGCATGCGCAAACTATAGAAAGTCGTTATGACGTAGAATGTGCATACTTTGTAGATTCCATTTATGAAATAAAACACATTTTCTAAAAACTCGTGTTTTTTACGAAATCATGTAAACCTTCTAGAAGCTCTGATTTTAAAAAACGGGGGAAGTAAGCTTTTCTTATTTCCAAACGCATGCGAAAACTATAGAAAGTCGTTATGACGTAGAATGTGCATACTTTGTTGATTCCATTTATGAAAAAAAAAACATTTTCTAAAAACTCGTGTTTTTTACGAAATCATGTAAACCTTCTAGAAGCTGTGATTTTAAAAAATGATGGAAGTAAGCTTTTCTTATTTCCGGACGCATGCGCAAACTATAGAAAGTCATTATGACGTAGAATGTGCATACTTTGTAAATTCCATTTATGAAATAAAACACATTTTCTAAAAACTCGTGTTTTTTACGAAATCATGTAAACCTTCTAGAAGCCGTGATTTTAAAAAACGGTGGAGGTAAGCTTTTCATATTTCCGGACGCATGCACAAACTATAGAAAGTCGTTATGACGTAGAATCTGCATGCTTTGTTGATTCCATTTATGAAATAAAACACATTTTCTAAAAACTCGTGTTTTTTACGAAATCATGTAAACCTTCTAGAAGCTATGATTTTAAAAAACGGTGGAAGTAAGCTTTTCTTATTTCCGGACGCATGTGCAAACTATAGAAAGTTGTTATGACGTAGAATGTGCATGCTTTGTTGATTCCATTTATGAAATAAAACACATTTTCTAAAAAATCATGTTTTTTACGAAATCATGTAAACCTTCTAGAAGCTGTGATTTTAAAAAATGGTGGAAGTAAGCTTTTCTTATTTCCAGACGCATGCGCAAACTATAGAAAGTCGTTATGACGTAGAATGTGAATACTTTGTTGATTCCAGTTATGAAATAAAACACATTTTCTAAAAACTCGTGTTTTTTACGAAATCATGTAAAGCTTCTAAAAGCTGTGATTTTGAAAAACGGTGGAAGTAAGCTTCTCTTATTTCCGGACCCATGCGCAAACTATAGAAAGTCGTTATGACGTAGAATCTGCATACTTTGTTGATTCCATTTATGAAATAAAACACATTTTCTAAAAACTCGTGTTTTTTACGAAATCATGTAAACCTTCTAGAAGCTATGATTTTAAAAAACGGTGGAAGTAAGCTTTTCTTATTTCCGGACGCATGTGCAAACTATAGAAAGTCGTTATGACGTAGAATGTGCATACTTTGTTGCTTCCATTTATGAAATAAAACTAATTTTCTAAAAACTCGTGTTTTTTACGAAATCATGTAAACTTTCTAGAAGCTGTGATTTTAAAAAACGGTGGAAGTAAGCTTTTCTTATTTCCGGACGCATGCGCAAACTATAGAAAGTCGTTATGACGTAGAATGTGCATACTTTGTTGATTCCATTTATGAAATAAAACACATTTTCTAAAAACTCGTGTTTTTTACGAAATCATGTAAACCTTCTAGAAGCTGTGATTTTAAAAAACGGTGGAAGTAAGCTTTTCTTATTTCCGGACGCATGCCCAAACTATAGAAAGTCGTTATGACGTAGAATGTGCATACTTTGTAGATTCCATTTATGAAATAAAACACATTTTCTAAAAACTCGTGTTTTTTACGAAATCATGTAAACCTTCTAGAAGATGTGATTTTAAAAAACGGTGGAGGTAAGCTTTTCTTATTTCCGGACGCATGCGCAAACTATAGAAAGTCGTTATGACGTAGAATCTGCATACTTTGTTGATTCCATTTATGAAATAAAACACATTTTCTAAAAACTCGTGTTTTTTACGAAATCATGTAAACCTTCTATAAGCTGTGATTTTAAAAAACGGTGGAAGTAAGCTTTTCTTATTTCTGGACGCATGCGCAAACTATAGAAAGTCGTTGTGACGTAGAATGTGCATACTTTGTTGATTCCATTTATGAAATAAAAAACATTTTCTAAAAACTCGTGTTTTTAAAGAAATCATGTAAACCTTCTAGAAGCTGTGATTTTAAAAAATGGTGGAAGTAAGCTTTTCTTATTTCCGGACGCATGCGCAAACTATAGAAAGTCGTTATGACGTAGAATGTGCATACTTTGTTGATTCCATTGATGAAATAAAACACATTTTCTAAAAACTCGTGTTTTTTACGAAATCATGTAAACCTTCTAGAAGCTGTGATTTTAAAAAACGGTGTAAGTAAGCTTTTCTTATTTCCTGACGCATGTCCAAACTATAGAAAGTCGTGATGACGTAGAATGTACATACTTTGTCGATTCAATTTATGAAATAAAACACATTTTCTAAAAACTCGTGATTTTTACGAAATCATGTAAACCTTCTAGAAGCTGTGATTTTAAAAAGCAGTGGAAGTAAGCTTTTCTTATTTCCGGACGCATGCGCAAACTATAGAAAGTCGTTATGACGTAGAATGTGCATACTTTGTTGATTCCATTTATGAAATAAAACACTTTTTCTAAGAACTCGTGTTTTTTACGAAATCATGTAAAGCTTCTAGAAGCTGTGATTTTAAAAAACGGTGGAAGTAAGCTTTTCTTAATTCCGGACGCATGCGCAAACTATAGAAAGTCGTGATGACGTAGAATGTGCATACTTTGTAGATTCCATTTATGAAATAAAACACATTTTCTAAAAACTCGTGTTTTTTACGAAATCATGTAAACCTTCTAGAAGCTGTGATTTTAAAAAGCGGTGGAAGTAAGCTTTTCTTATTTCCGGACGCTTGCGCAAACTATAGAAAGTCGTTATGACGTAGAATGTACATACTTTGTTGATTCCCTTTATGAAATAAAACACATTTTCTTAAAACTCGTGTTTTTCAAGAAATCATGTAAACCTTCTAGAAGCTGTGATTTTAAAAAACAGTTGAAGTAAGCTTTTCTTATTTCCAAACGCACGTGCAAACTATAGAAAGTCGTTATGACGTAGAATGTGCATACTTTGTTTATTCCATTTATGAAATAAAACAGTTTTTCTAAGAACTCGTGTTTTTTACGAAATCATGTAAAGTTTCTAGAAGCTGTGATTTTAAAAAATGGTGGAAGTAAGCTTTTCTTATTTCCGGACGCATGCGCAAACTATAGAAAGTCGTTATGATGTAGAATGTGCATACTTTGTAGATTCCATTTATGAAATAAAACACATTTTCTAAAAACTCGTGTTTTTTACGAAATCATGTAAACCTTCTAGAAGCTGTGATTTTAAAAAACGGGCGAAGTAAGCTTTTCTTATTTCCGGACGCTTGCGCAAACTATAGAAAGTCGTTATGACGTAGAATGTACATACTTTGTTGATTCCATTTATGAAATAAAACACATTTTCTTAAAACTCGTGTTTTTTAAGAAATCATGTAAACCTTCTAGAAGCTGTGATTTTAAAAAACGGGGGAAGTAAGCTTTTCTTATTTCCAAACGCATGCGAAAACTATAGAAAGTCGTTATGACGTAGAATGTGCATACTTTGTTGATTCCATTTATGAAATAAAAAACATTTTCTAAAAACTCGTGTTTTTTACGAAATCATGTAAACCTTCTAGAAGCTGTGATTTTAAAAAACGGTGGAAGTAAGCTTTTCTTATTTCCTGACGCATGTCCAAACTATAGAAAGTCGTGATGACGTAGAATGTACATACTTTGTCGATTCAATTTATGAAATAAAACACATTTTCTAAAAACTCGTGATTTTTACGAAATCATGTAAACCTTCTAGAAGCTGTGATTTTAAAAAGCGGTGGAAGTAAGCTTTTCTTATTTCCGGACGCATGCGCAAACTATAGAAAGTCGTTATGACGTAGAATGTGCATACTTTGTTGATTCCATTTATGAAATAAAACACTTTTTCTAAGAACTCGTGTTTTTTACGAAATCATGTAAAGCTTCTAGAAGCTGTGATTTTAAAAAACGGTGGAAGTAAGCTTTTCTTATTTCCGGACGCATGCGCAAACTATAGAAAGTCGTTATGACGTAGAATGTGCATACTTTGTAGATTCCATTTATGAAATAAAACACATTTTCTAAAAACTCGTGTTTTTTACGAAATCATGTAAACCTTCTAGAAGCTGTGATTTTAAAAAGCTGTGGAAGTAAGCTTTTCTTATTTCCGGACGCTTGCGCAAACTATAGAAAGTCGTTATGACGTAGAATGTACATACTTTGTTGATTCCCTTGATGAAATAAAACACATTTTCTAAAAACTCGTGTTTTTTACGAAATCATGTAAACCTTCTAGAAGCTGTGATTTTAAAAAACGGTGGAAGTAAGCTTTTCTTATTTCCGGACGCATGCCCAAACTATAGAAAGTCGTTATGACGTAGAATGTGCATACTTTGTAGATTCCATTTATGAAATAAAACACATTTTCTAAAAACTCGTGTTTTTTACGAAATCATGTAAACCTTCTAGAAGATGTGATTTTAAAAAACGGTCGAGGTAAGCTTTTCTTATTTCCGGACGCATGCGCAAACTATAGAAAGTCGTTATGACGTAGAATCTGCATACTTTGTTGATTCCATTTATGAAATAAAACACATTTTCTAAAAACTCGTGTTTTTTACGAAATCATGTAAACCTTCTATAAGCTGTGATTTTAAAAAACGGTGGAAGTAAGCTTTTCTTATTTCTGGACGCATGCGCAAACTATAGAAAGTCGTTGTGACGTAGAATGTGCATACTTTATTGATTCCATTTATGAAATAAAAAACATTTTCTAAAAACTCGTGTTTTTAAAGAAATCATGTAAACCTTCTATAAGCTGTGATTTTAAAAAATGGTGGAAGTAAGCTTTTCTTATTTCCGGACGCATGCGCAAACTATAGAAAGTCGTTATGACGTAGAATGTGCATACTTTGTTGATTCCATTGATGAAATAAAACACATTTTCTAAAAACTCGTGTTTTTTACGAAATCATGTAAACCTTCTAGAAGCTGTGATTTTAAAAAACGGTGGAAGTAAGCTTTTCTTATTTCCTGACGCATGTCCAAACTATAGAAAGTCGTGATGACGTAGAATGTACATACTTTGTCGATTCAATTTATGAAATAAAACACATTTTCTAAAAACTCGTGATTTTTACGAAATCATGTAAACCTTCTAGAAGCTGTGATTTTAAAAAGCGGTGGAAGTAAGCTTTTCTTATTTCCGGACGCATGCGCAAACTATAGAAAGTCGTTATGACGTAGAATGTGCATACTTTGTTGATTCCATTTATGAAATAAAACACTTTTTCTAAGAACTCGTGTTTTTTACGAAATCATGTAAAGCTTCTAGAAGCTGTGATTTTAAAAAACGGTGGAAGTAAGCTTTTCTTAATTCCGGACACATGCGCAAACTATAGAAAGTCGTGATGACGTAGAATGTGCATACTTTGTAGATTCCATTTATGAAATAAAACACATTTTCTAAAAACTCGTGTTTTTTACGAAATCATGTAAACCTTCTAGAAGCTGTGATTTTAAAAAGCGGTGGAAGTAAGCTTTTCTTATTTCCGGACGCTTGCGCAAACTATAGAAAGTCGTTATGACGTAGAATGTACATACTTTGTTGATTCCCTTTATGAAATAAAACACATTTTCTTAAAACTCGTGTTTTTCAAGAAATCATGTAAACCTTCTAGAAGCTGTGATTTTAAAAAACAGTTGAAGTAAGCTTTTCTTATTTCCAAACGCATGCGCAAACTATAGAAAGTCGTTATGACGTAGAATGTGCATACTTTGTTGATTCCATTTATGAAATAAAACAGTTTTTCTAAGAACTCGTGTTTTTTACGAAATCATGTAAAGCTTCTAGAAACTGTGATTTTAAAAAACGGTGGAAGTAAGCTTTTCTTATTTCCGGACGCATGCGCAAACTATAGAAAGTCGTTATGATGTAGAATGTGCATACTTTGTAGATTCCATTTATGAAATAAAACACATTTTCTAAAAACTCGTGTTTTTTACGAAATCATGTAAACCTTCTAGAAGCTGTGATTTTAAAAAACGGGCGAAGTAAGCTTTTCTTATTTCCGGTCGCTTGCGCAAACTATAGAAAGTCGTTATGACGTAGAATGTACATACTTTGTTGATTCCATTTATGAAATAAAACACATTTTCTTAAAACTCGTGTTTTTTAAGAAATCATGTAAACCTTCTAGAAGCTGTGATTTTAAAAAACGGGGGAAGTAAGCTTTTCTTATTTCCAAACGCATGCGAAAACTATAGAAAGTCATTATGACGTAGAATGTGCATACTTTGTTGATTCCATTTATGAAATAAAAAACATTTTCTAAAAACTCGTGTTTTTTACGAAATCATGTAAACCTTCTAGAAGCTGTGATTTTAATAAATGGTGGAAGTAAGCTTTTCTTATTTCCGGACGCATGTGCAAACTATAGAAAGTCGTTATGACGTAGAATGTGCATACTTTGTAGATTCCATTTATGAAATAAAACACATTTTCTAAAAACTCGTGTTTTTTACGAAATCATGTAAACCTTCTAGAAGCCGTTATTTTAAAAAACGGTGGAAGTAAGCTTTTCTTATTTCCGGACGCATGCACAAACTATAGAAAGTGGTTATGACGTAGAATCTGCATGCTTTGTTGATTCCATTTATGAAATAGAACACATTTTCTAAAAACTCGTGTTTTTTACGAAATCATGTAAACCTTCTAGAAGCTATGATTTTAAAAAACGGTGGAAGTAAGCTTTTCTTATTTCCGGACGCATGTGAAAACTATAGAAAGTCGTTATGACGTGAAATGTGCATACTTTGTTGATTCCATTTATGAAATAAAACACATTTTCTAAAAACTCGTGTTTTTTACGAAATCATGTAAACCTTCTAGAAGCTGTGATTTTAAAAAACGGTGGAAGTAAGCTATTCTTATTTCCGGATGCATGCGCAAACTATAGAAAGTCGTTATGACGTAGAATGTGCATACTTTGTTGGTTCCAGTTATGAAATAAAACAGTTTTTCTAAAAACTCGTGTTTTTTACGAAATCATGTAAAGCTTCTAGAAGCTGTGATTTTAAAAAATGGTGGAAGTAAGCTTTTCTTATTTCCGGACGCATGCGCAAACTATAGAAAGTCGTTATGACGTAGAATGTACATACTTTGTTGATTCCATTTATGAAATAAAACACATTTTCTAAAAACTCGTGTTTTTTAAGAAATCATGTAAAGCTTCTAGAAGCTGTGATTTTAAAAAACGGTGGAAGTAAGATTTTCTTATTTCCAAACGCATGCGCAAACTATAGAAAGTCGTTATGACATAGAATGTGCATACTTTGTTGATTCCATTTATGAAATAAAACACATTTTCTAAAAACTCGTGTTTTTTAAGAAATCATGTAAACCTTCTAGAAGCTGTGATTTTAAAAAAGGGGGGAAGTGTTGATGTATATGTAACTTCGGAATGTATTTTACATATATGTATATTGTATTCCTATAGAGATGGTATTATTCCTCTATAATGAAGTGTCGTTATTTATATTGTAAGTGTCGTAACTTATACTTGATGGGTTATTAGACCACCTTGTTGGGGTCGGCCCTATATAAGTCATGTGGGTCAAAGGGTTATTAGACCACCCTATTGGGGGTCGGCCATGTGGGTCAAAGGGTTATTAGACCACCCTATTTAGGGTCGGCCCAGTCAGCATTATGTTATGTGGTTAAGTTCGAGCCTACATGAGTTAGGTAAAAAGGCAAGTCAAGTCAAGTATAAATAGAGTGCGGGAGGCACTCTATTTACTCACTCACTTCTCACACATGCACTCAAGGAGGAGTGGCGCACTTATGGAGGAGGAGGATTTGCTGCTAGGTTGTGTCTATCTCTCATGGTTGGTTGTATCATTGCTCTATCTATCTCTGAGGAAGTTAATGGGGTTTTTCACCTTTATGGTTTTCCCCAAGTAAATCTTTGTGTCTCTTGTGTGCTTGCATTATTGTCTCCATGATTGATATGCTGTAGATATGCTGTACATGTTGTTCTCTCAGTTAAGATCCTAGATCAGATTGAAGTAAATTCTGAAAATTTAACATGGTATCAGAGCTAGCCTGAAAGAATGCATGATATGGCATGTATGACACTTGTTGCACTTATGATGCTAGGGCTTGATATAGAAAAAACCAGTCATCGTAGAACTTTCGCTATAAATCCGTTTTAGCGAAGTTTTCAGATCTTAAATTGTTACAGGACAAAGCTAAGATCCCCATGTACTTTGTGTCCAAAGGACAACCTCTAATTCGTTGTACATTGTGATTTATCATCTGTACAATATAGGGTTTATGCCTCTTCCAGATCTGAGTCAAAATCAGGTGACCTTGGGAAAAAGGTCATAACCTGGGATAGGAAACTCCAAATGAAATTTAGTAAAACGTGACAGGTAGTACACAGACTGTACTATCTCAGGAAACGTTTTCAGAGGCCTAAGTTGAACCAGTGACACGTGGAACGCCGTACAAGTTCGCTCTCCTGTATTATCCCATAAACAGGTCACGTTGCGACACTTGGCATAAATCTCTCTCAGAGAGTCCAATTGAGGTCAGACCTGTCAGGATGGAAAGATAACAGGGCTATATATATTAAGAAAATTTGTCAGATGCCGAAGTTCAAACAGTGACACGTGGCACGCCATACAAGTTCGCTCTCCTGTATTAACCCAAAACAGGTCACGTTGCGACATTTGGCATAACTCTCTCTCAGAGAATCCAATTGAGGTCAGAATTGTCAGGTTGGAAAGATAACAGGTCAGGCTATCTCAGGAAACTTTTTCAGACCCTATGGATCAAAAAGTTCAGAGTTACACCAGAAACAATCAGGTACATATTTCTGTCAAAACAAAATTATTTTTGAGTACCTTCATTCATGGCTTCCAGAATTTAGGGCTTTGGAGAAAGTTGAAATTTCTGTAATCGGAGACCACGGCTGAATGCTACTCATTAAAATAAAAATTTAGAGACCAAGATCAGAACTTTTGGTTGGGCAGAAGGCTGGGCTTGATCAAACCCTAGTTCGGGACTTTGATCAGAAAAGTGGAAAATTAGGGCTTCTGTAAAAATGGGAATTTTTGAAATCTGTGACCATGACTGGAAGCTCCTCAGAAAAATAGCAGCTTAGAGCTTTGGATCAAATTTTTTGATTGGGAAGAAGAGTGGGTTTCATCAAACCCCAGTTCAAGGTCACGTCCGGTGAATTCGGAAGTTTCAAAGGCAAAATTGAGGAGTGAAACTTTGCAGTTTTCAAATTCTGAATATACAAGTTTGATCAGCTCATCAAGGCGCACATTTCTATCCTTTCAGAAGTTTGAAATTCAAAGTTTGAGTTTTTGGGGTTTCTCTGACAGACCCATATCCAGCTCCAGGTCCAGTTCTTGCAAATCAAGTGGATTGGTTAATCCTAGAAGAAGATGGATTGATCATCTGCATAAGTGAAGAAGTTCTTCTTTCAGAGGGAGATGAGGCTAAGGCCTTACATAAGAACATTACAAGCGATCTCGACAGGTATGACTTATCGAGGTATGTTTCGATATTTGTTCATGATTAAGTTTATGGTATGTTTGTCTTCATGTTATTACGATTAGTACAATCTTGATATTAGATTTGTCGTATCACCTTAACAAACTTATGAATGCACGATAGAAAATATTCATTGATTAGGGTGTTGACACTTATGATTGTACTAATGAACTATGGTGTTGTATGAGGTTTATGTTGTCTACTAACATGAAAGGTACACCAAGAAAGACAAATCATGTTCTAGTTCAAGAACATATGATCATGATGACATGAGGACAAAGATTCATCCATTGTCATGGATCTCATAAAAGATCCATTCACGAGGTATGTATAACTTGGTTTTATAATGGCTAACCTATGAGATATACAGGTTACTAGCACAAGTCATTGAAGAAGAACAAGAAGACATCATGTGAGTATGTTAGACATAACTAACTAGCATGCTAATCCAGGTATGTTTTTTTCTATTTCAAGATAGAATCCTACCTTGGGTTAGGATCTTATACTATTGTGTTGTTGATAATGATTATTCATGAAGTCATAAGTTTGAATAATCATGGGTATATGCATTAATGATATGACTAACCTGAAGAGTCATATGTTTGAGTAATTATAGGTTTAGACATGTTATGTTTCTTATGATTTGACTAACCAGAAAAATCATGAAGGTATAGGTTTGAGTAATCACAGGTTTTATGCATATTATATCTCTTATCTTGATTAATGATTTAACTAACCAAAAGAGTCGTATGATCAAATAAGAATATGCATGAGCAAAAGAATACTTCCCTGAAACCTTGAATACTAATGTTTATTATTTGTGTTTGAAATGATCCTGACTATACATGCTTTAGATTATTGTGTTTTGATAATATTAAGATTATTCTAATGAATTTTTGATTATGTATGAGACCTAGACGATAACACAATGATGATACTAACAAGCATGCATAGGGATCAAGAATGAGTATAAGTTCAAAGATAGGTAATCCAGGAAGCAAAGATCAAGAGGGAGCACACTCCAGTTGTTCCTGCAAGAAAGCAAAGGAGCAAACTTCAGTAGTTTCTGCAAGGATGCAGATATTCAGAGGGAGTTGACCATCTCTCTACATTCCACAACAGAAAGGTGTAGAAGAAGCTACTTCAGATTAGGACTCCAACAGCTCCTGCAAGGAAGCAAAGACTCAGAGGGATATTCATTTGTTTAAATAAAATTGTTCAATGATGTATATGCTCATGTTCCTAGACTTAGGATATGTATTGTGCATATTAGAATAGTTGCATTGATGAATAGTATACTACTAATATACATGGGTAAGTGGCCTATGGCACTGTACAACATTCCATTGCTACTTATCTAGAATGAAACCTCTTTGCTGACATGTTGGGAGTTGTGCACACTCTTAACAATGTTCTGGTAGAGATTGGAAGGCATCTAGAAAGTTACGGGATATGGATAAATGTTGTATTGAAGCATTGGCTAAGATAATTGCATGACTGTATGACATATTTCTTTATGTGTAAGAATTTGTTCTGAAAACTGTGAGATGTTTTCTAATCATGCAATTTAACTTGTTGTGTAGGAAAGATCGTATGCCATCTCCTACAAAAGAAGAACTACAACATTTGTTCAGCAACAAAATTATATATTGAAGATATTGAAGTTCCCAGGATCTGGGATGAAGAAATGAAATGCCATGATCCGTCGATCATGAAGAATGATGTTTGGGATGTAGTCCCAAGATGTGAAGGGAAGTTTGTTATGACTTCCAAATGGAACTATCAGATCAAGCATATTGCAGATGGCAGCATTGAGAAATATAAAAGTGATGAAATAGAAGATGCACCAGATGTATTTCAAGACAGCATGGTGTAGTCATATATGTGTGCAGAACTTGGTATGTTGAAGATAGATTGATTGCCGACACGCAGCGGAAGCTTACTACCGAGTTCGAGATGAAGAACTTGGGGATGATGCACTATTTGTTTTTGGCATGGAGGTGTGGCAGAGTGCAAAAGGAATCTTCCTTGGACAAGGGAAGTATGCAGTAGAGATCTTGAAGAGGTTTAGGATGATGGATTGCAAGGCCATGGCCACACCTATGGCATCGAATATGAAGCTTCTATGTGATGCTTCATCTGAGCTGGTTGATGTCTCTACGTATCGTCAGATGATTGGGTCCTTGATATACCTGACGAACACGAGACCAGACATTTGCTTTGCTGTGAACACATTGAGCCAGTTCCTGACGGATCCGAGGAGTGTTCACCTGGTTGCTGTAAATCATGTTCTGAGGTACCTGAAGGGTACAGTGGATTATGGGCTCAAGTATGAAGCGAATCAAAAGTTTAACCTGCAGGGTTATGTTGATTCAGATTGGGCTGGCAGTGCTACGGATAGGAAGAGCACATCTGGGTGTTGCTTCAGTATGGGATCAGGTGTGATCTCTTGGTTTAGCAGGAAGCAGTCCTGTGTAGCACTAAGTACAGCTGAGGCTGAGTATGTTGCAGCATGTTCAGCTAGTTGTGAGGCAGTATGGCTACGGAAGCTACTGTTTGAGTTATTTGATCTCCCGTTGGATGCTACTGGTATCTTCTGTGATAACCAAAGTTGTGTGAAGCTGTCCGAGAACCCAGTGTTTGATGACAGGTTGAAACACATAGAGATAAAATATCACTATATCATGGATATGGTACAGAGAGGAGCTGTGAAGCTCCTGTATGTTGCGACGGACGAGCAGATTGCAGATGTGCTGACGAAGCCACTAGCCAGGGTGAAGTTCAAGTACTTCAGAGAGAGGCTTGGCGTGCTTCAGATCGAGGATACTTCGAGGAAGAAGTGATGGACACATTTGCTGAAGCCATTCCAAGCATGTTGGAAGGGGGATCCTTCACATGGCTGCTGATATAAGCGCTGGATGATGAGCATCAGGATGATGTTCTAGTTTCTGCTTAGATATGATCAGTTGGATCATTATATGTATGTATGTATGCATCATGTTGGATGCTGGATATGATCAGTTGGATCATTTATATGTATGTACGCATCATGTTGGATGCTGGATATGATCGGTTGGATCATGTGTATGTATTTTGTATGAACGCATCATGTTGGATGTTGTTGGTTACATTGTGTGGATCATGTATCTTTGTATGATCAGGTAGATCATGTATGTTGTTGGATACATTATGTGGATCATGTATCTTTGTATGATCAGGTAGATCATGGATGCTGATGGATACATTGTGTGGATCATGTATCTTTGTATGATCAGGTAGATCATGTATGATTAATGGATACATTGTGTGGATCATGTATCTATGTTTGCATCAGATGGATGCGTTGTATGATCAGGATGATTGTGGATGACGAGCTTCTCCAGATGACATGCAACAGGATGTTGCAGTGATGATGATGAGTATCAGATGATACTTTGTGGCCGTGGATCAGGTTGTGCAGGAAAGCATGTAATTTGTTCCCTGGGAGATTTGCATATGGTCTTTCGAGGTTTTTCCTATGGCATGTAATTCGGTGCCCTGGGACATCTGGAAAATGCTCTTGCGAGGTTTTGCTTGGGAGGACATGTAATTTGTGCCCTGGGAGATCTACAGATAGTCTTTCGAGGTTTTGCCTATGGCATGTAATTCGGTGCCCTGGGATATCTGGTAGATGCTCTTGCGAGGTTTTGTCCTATGGCATGTAATTTGCTCCTGGGAGATCTGGACAGGATGAAAACGGCCTCAGATGCTTCAGCCAGGTTTTTCCATGACCACATGTAATTTGCTCCTGGGAGATCTGGATAGGATGAAAAAGGCCTCAGATGATTCAGCCAGGTTTTGTGGTGATATCACATGTAATGTGCTCCTGGGAGATCCGACAGGTAGAGCCGTGTGCTCGTAACAACCTGGGATGCTTCAGCCAGGTTTTGTGATGGGTCACATGTAATGTGCTCCTGGGAGATCCTACAGGTAGAGCTGTGTGCTCGTAATAGCCTGGGATGTTGTAGCCAGGTTTTGTGACGCACGTAATAAGTCCTGAGGATTCCACAGTATGGCCAGTGATGATGAAGACCTGCAGGTAGTATGAAAAAGGACTGGCTCTGTAGAACTTCCTATGATGAGTAGATTCAGAGATTGATTGAGATAGCAGCATCAGTGATGATGATGATGACTCGATGACGATTATCCAGTGACGATGATCCAGAGAAGATGACATGTGCTAGAAGAACTGTGCTGAGAAATACCTTCCTAGTTAAGAGGGAGTGTTGATGTATATGTAACTTCGGAATGTATTTCACATATATGTATATTGTATTCCTATAGAGATGGTATTATTCCTCTATAAGGAAGTGTCGTTATTTATATTGTAAGTGTCGTAACTTATACTTGATGGGTTATTAGACCACCTTGTTGGGGTCGGCCCTGTATAAGTCATCTGGGTTAAAGGGTTATTAGACCACCCTATTGGGGGTCGGCCATGTGGGTCAAAGGGTTATTAGACCACCCTATTGGGGGTCGGCCATGTGGGTCAAAGGGTTATTATACCACCCTATTGGGGGTCGTCCATGTGGGTCAAAGGGTTATTAGACCACCCTATTGGGGGTCGGCCCAGTCAGCATTATGTTATGTGGTTAAGTTCGATCCTACATGAGTTAGGTAAAAAGGCAAGTCAAGTCAAGTATAAATAGAGTGCGGGAGGCACTCTATTTACTCACTCACTTCTCACACATGCACTCAAGGAGGAGTGGCGCACTTATGGAGGGGGAGGATCTGCTGCTAGGTTGTCTCTATCTCTCATGGTTGGTTGTATCATTGCTCTATCTATCTCTGAGGAAGTTATTGGGGTTTTTCACCTTTATGGTTTTCCCCAAGTAAATCTTTGTGTCTCTTGTGTGCTTGCATTATTGTCTCCATGATTGATATGCTGTAGATATGCTGTACATGTTGTTCTCTCAGTTAAGATCCTAGATCAGATTGAAGTAAATTCTGAAAATTTAACAGGAAGTAAGCTTTTCTTATTTCCGGACGCATGCGCAAAGTATAGAAAGTCGTTATGACGTAGAATGTGCATACTTTGTAGATTCCATTTATGAAATAAAACACATTTTCTAAAAACTCGTGTTTTTTACGAAATCATGTAAACCTTCTAGAAGCTGTGATTTTAAAAAACGATGGAAGTAAGCTTTTCTTATTTCCGGACGCATGCGCAAACTATAGAAATTCGTTATGACGTAGAATGTGCATACTTTGTTGATTCCATTTATGAAATAAAACACATTTTCTAAAAACTCATGTTTTTTAAGAAATCATGTAAACCTTCTAGAAGCTGTGATTTTAAAAAACGGGGGAAGTAAGCTTTTCTTATTTCCGGACGCATGCGCAAACTATAGAAAGTCGTTATGACGTAGAATGTGCATACTTTGTAGATTCCATTTATGAAATAAAACACATTTTCTAAAAACTCGTGTTTTTTAAGAAATCATGTAAAGCTTCTAGAAGCTGTGATTTTAAAAAACGGGGGAAGTAAGCTTTTCTTATTTCTGGACGCATGCGGAAACTATAGAAAGTCGTTATGACGTAGAATGTGCATACTTTGTAAATTCCATTTATGAAATAAAACACATTTTCTAAAAACTCGTGTTTTTTACAAAATCATGTAAACCTTCTAGAATCTGTGATTTTAAAAAACGGGGGAGGTAAGCTTTTCTTATTTCCGGACGCATGCGCAAACTATAGAAAGTCGTTATGACGTAGAATGTGCATACTTTGTAGATTCCATTTATGAAATAAAACACATTTTCTAAAAACTCGTGTTTTTTACGAAATCATGTAAACCTTCTAGAAGCTGTGATTTTAAAAAACGGTGGAAGTAAGCTTTTGTTATTTCTGGACGCATGCGCAAACAATAGAAAATCTTTATGACGTAGAATGTGCATACTTTGTTGATTCCATTTATGAAATAAAACACATTTTCTAAAAACTCATGTTTTTTACGAAATCATGTAAAGCTTCTAGAAGCTGTGATTTTAAAAAACGGTGGAAGTAAGCTTTTCTTATTTCCGGACGCATGCGCAAACTATAGAAAGTCGTTATGACGTAGAATGTACATACTTTGTTGATTCCATTTATGAAATAAAACACATTTTCTAAAAACTCGTGTTTTTTAAGAAATCATGTAAAGCTTCTAGAAGCTGTGATTTAAAAAAACGGTGGAAGTAACCTTTTCTTATTTCCAAACGCATGCGCAAATTATAGAAAGTTGTTATGACATAGAATGTGCATACTTTGTTGATTCCATTTATGAAATAAAACACATTTTCTAAAAACTCGTGTTTTTTAAGAAATCATGTAAACCTTCTAGAAGTTGTGATTTTAAAAAATGGGGGAAGTAAGCTTTTCTTATTTCCGGACGCATGCGCAAACTATAGAAAGTCGTTATGACGTAGAATGTGCATACTTTGTAGATTCCATTTATGAAATAAAACACATTTTCTAAAAATTCGTGTTTTTTACAAAATCATGTAAACCTTCTAGAAGCTGTGATTTTAAAAAACGGTGGAAGTAAGGTTTTCTTATTTCCGGACGCATGCGCAAACTATAGAAAGTCGTTATGACGTAGAATGTGCATACTTTGTTGATTCGATTTATAAAATAAAACACATTTTCTAAAAACTCGTGTTTTTTAAGAAATCATGTAAACCTTCTAGAAGCTGTGATTTTAAAAAATGGGGGAAGTAAGCTTTTCTTATTTCCGGACGCATGCGCAAACTATAGAAAGTCATTATGACGTAGAATGTGCATACTTTCTAGATTCCATTTATGAAATAAAACACATTTTCTAAAAACTCGTGTTTTTTACGAAATCATGTAAACCTTCTAGAAGCTGTGATTTTAATAAACGGTGAAGGTAAGATTTTCTTATTTCCGGACGCATGCGCAAACTATAGAAAGTCGTTATGACGTAGAATCTTCATACTTTGTTGATTCCATTTATGAAATAAAAAACATTTTCTAAAAACTCGTATTTTTTACGAAATCATGTAAACCTTCCAGAAGCTGTGATTTTAAAAAACGGGGGAAGTAAGCTTTTCTTATTTCCGGACGCATGCGCAAACTATAGAAAGTCGTTATGACGTAGAATGTGCATACTTTGTAGATTGAATTTATGAAATAAAACACATTTTCTAAAAACTCATGTTTTTTATGAAATCATGTAAACCTTCTAGAAGCTGTGATATTAAAAAACGGTGGAAGTAAGCTTTTCTTATTTCCGGACGCACGCGCAACCTATAGAAAGTCGTTATGACATAGAATGTGCATACTTTGTTGATTCCATTTATGAAATAAAACATATTTTCTAAAAACTCGTGTTTTTTAAGAAATCATGTAAACCTTCTAGAAGCTGAGATTTTAAAAAACGGGAGAAGTAAGCTTTTCTTATTTCCAAACGCATGCGCAAACTATAGAAAGTCGTTATGACGTAGAATGCGCATACTTTGTACATTCCATCTATGAAATAAAACACATTTTCTAAAAACTCGTGTTTTTTAAGAAATCATTTAAACCTTCTAGAAGCTGTGATTTTAAAAAACAGTGGAAGTAAGCTTTTCTTATTTCCGGATGCATGCGCAAACTATAGAAAGTCGTTATGACGTAGAATGTGCATACTTTGTAGATTCCATTTATGAAATAAAACACATTTTCTAAAAACTCATGTTTTTTACGAAATCATGTAAACCTTCTAGAAGCTGTGATTTTAAAAAACGGTGGAAGTAAGATTTTCTTATTTCCGGACGCATGCGCAAACTATAGAAAGTCGTATGACGTAGAATCTGCATACTTTGTAGATTCCATTTATGAAATAAAACACATTTTCTAAAAAGTCGTGTTTTTTACGAAATCATGTAAACCTTCTAGAAGCTGTGATTTTAAAAAACGGTGGAAGTAAGCTTTTCTTATTTGCGGACGAATGCGCAAACTATAGAAATTTGTTATGATGTAGAATGTGCTTACTTTGTTGATTCCATTTATGAAATAAAACACATTTTCTAAAAACTCGTGTTTTTTACGAAATCATGGAAACCATCTAGAAGCTGTGATTTTAAAAAATGTTGGAAGTAAGCTTTTCTTATTTCCAAACGCATGCGCAAACTATAGAAAGTCGTTATGACGTAGAATGTGCATACTTTGTTGATTCCATTTATGACATAAAACAAATTTTCTAAAAACTCGTGTTTTTTAAGAAATCATGTAAAGCTTCTAGAAGCTGTGATTTGAAAAAACGGGGGAAGTAAGCTTTTCTTATTTCCAAACGCATGCGCAAACTATAGAAAGTCGTTATGACGTAGAATGTGCTACTTTGTAGATTCCATTTATGAAATAAAACACATTTTCTAAAAATTCGTGTTTTTTACAAAATCATGTAAACCTTCTAGAAGCTGTGATTTTAAAAAACGGTGGAAGTTGTGAAAATCCTCACAGCAGATCTAAGAGATGATGTATCTCACAAGAGAATAATTATGATTAAGCAAGAAAATAGAAGAAGAGTGATACATGCAGTATAATGAGCAACAGAATAATATGGTACAGTAGAACTCAGATAGAAGCAATAATACTTCGGTCATACTAGATTATTAATCACAAATGGACATATAAATAATACAATGCATGAGGAATTCGAATGCCTAAGGTGGCAATTCGAATTAGCCTTCATGGAGTGATCAAAGGATCACTGGAGTGTCATCGGAGCACAACTAGGTGTCCTCATGATCATCGGAGCGCAACTGGAAGTCTTCATCATCATCAGTGGAGTCATCAATGCTCAAGTAACTGTCAACCATCAGTCAAACTAACTCTGGTAGGTGTAACTCAGTGTAACTAAGTGTAACTCAGTGTAACTGAGTGTAACTGAGTGTAACTCAATGTAACTAAGTGTAACTCAATGTAACTAAGAGTAACTGAATGTAACTGAGTGTAACTCAATGTAACTGAGTGTAACTGACTGTAACTAACTGTAACTGAATGTAACTGAGTGTAACTGAGTGTAACTCAATGTAACTGAGTGTAACTGACTGTAACTGACTGTAACTGAGTGTAACTGAACTGGTAGGTGAAGAAGGGCGAGTTGCTCCCTAAAATCAAGGAAGAAGGGCGCACTAAGCAACTGGAGGGCTAAAACTGAATAGTGAGAAGCTCCTGGGGGCTGGCTAACTGAGGGCTAGGTGCTGGACTGATGACTGGGATGCATGCAAAATGCATGCAAACCCTAGAATGCATGCAAACCCAAAAAGGTGCATGCATGACTGAAAATGTAAATGATCAAAATACTGGTGGGACTAGGATGGAGTATAGGAATATCCTAACACCCCCCCTTAATCCATCCTGGGCCTTGGTAACTAAGACCAAAGGTCACCCAATACAATGAATAATAACAATCAATAAACCAAGGAAGTGGGAAAATTTCATGGGAAACATACCCCCTCCTCAAAAATAGACTGTAAGGCACACATAAAAAATAAAAGCTCCAAACTCAAGCATGTGTGATGCTTGGTCATATGTCTGGAGGTATCTTCTTCTTGGGAAGAAGTGGATCATGCTCAAAAAGCATGTGCTTGTACTTGCTCTTCAGATCGAATGTGATGAGAACAAATCCAACAGTATTAGAATGATCCTTGAACCTGTGATTCGAATCAGCTGAGGTAGGATCAAATTTTTGAATGTGCATATAGTCCTTTGTCTTCTCCTTCGAACCACCATGGGTGAGATTATGCCAAAAAGAACTATTACAGGTTTGCTTGAAATCAAAATCAGATTTAAGACTTTCAAAACAGTTTCTTGAGATCTCCTTTGAACCAGCAGGGGTGAGATCAAAACTATCATATGATGCATGAGAAATTATCTCAAGCGGGTGGCAATGGCCATATTCTTCAATAACCTTCTGAAAGCATGTGCTAATGATCATATAGTAGTAAATAAGAGATGTTTGCTGAAGAGGAGCGAATGCATTACCTCCAATAGCTGATGTTACCTCCGAAATAATCATGTGATCATGATGCAAACCAACAAACTCTGGTGCAAGGCAGGATTTAGGACCTTCTGCAATATGTAGAGTGTGAGCTGGCACAGAAAGAGAAGAAAGTTTGAGCATGAGCGGAGAATCTGCAAGTTCTTTGTCAACAACTTCAATATGAGATGATACTGGTTCATGATCTGAGAGATCATCAAGGGGAGCGAATGCAACATGATCTGAGAGACCATCAGGAGGAGCGAATGCATCATGATCTGAGAGACCATCAAGTGGAGCGAATGCATCAACTTGCTTGCTTTTGAAGGGATTTGGACCAAAACCATCATTCTTTTTGCCGAATCTTTCATCTAGATGAGCCCATAACTCTTTTGGAGTTTCAATATCAAAGATGGTCGGGTACAATATGTAATCAGTCATAGTAAGCTTCATTCTTCCAATGTGCATGTCACCTTTATTCAACCATTTAATCTTCTTTGTAGAGGATTCAAACTCTCTTTCAAAATAGCAATCAAAGAGATCATGGCTCTTTAAATATGCTATTATTTTTGGTTTCCATTCATCATAGTTGAATAGAGAAAGAGGAGTGATTTCTTCTAATTCAGGATACATTGAAGATGTAGAAGACCTGCAAAAACAATATAGAATAACTGCAACTGCTACTGCTGCAAAAATGCAGAAACTGATGCAACTGCTGCACTCGAAATCTTGGTAATAACCTGCAAAAAACTCTCAAGAATGGAGATAAACAATACTCTCAACATGCTCTGATACCATGTGAAAATCCTCACAGCAGATCTAAGAGATGATGTATCTCACAAGAGAATAATTATGATTAAGCAAGAAAATAGAAGAAGAGTGATACATGCAGTATAATGAGCAACAGAATAATATGGTACAGTAGAACTCAGATAGAAGCAATAATACTTCGGTCATACTAGATTATTAATCACAAATGGACATATAAATAATACAATGCATGAGGAATTCGAATGCCTAAGGTGGCAATTCGAATTAGCCTTCATGGAGTGATCAAAGGATCACTGGAGTGTCATCGGAGCACAACTAGGTGTCCTCATGATCATCGGAGCGCAACTGGAAGTCTTCATCATCATCAGTGGAGTCATCAATGCTCAAGTAACTGTCAACCATCAGTCAAACTAACTCTGGTAGGTGTAACTCAGTGTAACTAAGTGTAACTCAGTGTAACTCAGTGTAACTGAGTGTAACTCAATGTAACTAAGTGTAACTCAATGTAACTAAGAGTAACTGAATGTAACTGAGTGTAACTCAATGTAACTGAGTGTAACTGACTGTAACTAACTGTAACTGAATGTAACTGAGTGTAACTGAGTGTAACTCAATGTAACTGAGTGTAACTGACTGTAACTGACTGTAACTGAGTGTAACTGAACTGGTAGGTGAAGAAGGGCGAGTTGCTCCCTAAAATCAAGGAAGAAGGGCGCACTAAGCAACTGGAGGGCTAAAACTGAATAGTGAGAAGCTCCTGGGGGCTGGCTAACTGAGGGCTAGGTGCTGGACTGATGACTGGGATGCATGCAAAATGCATGCAAACCCTAGAATGCATGCAAACCCAAAAAGGTGCATGCATGACTGAAAATGTAAATGATCAAAATACTGGTGGGACTAGGATGGAGTATAGGAATATCCTAACAGAAGTAAGGTTTTCTTATTTCCGGATGCATGCGCAAACTATAGAAAGTCGTTATGACGTAGAATGTGCATACTTTGTTGATTCCATTTATGAAATAAAACACATTTTCTAAAAACTCATGTTTTTTAAGAAATCATGTAAACCTTCTAGAAGCTGTGATTTTAAAAAACGGGGGAAGTAAGCTTTTCTTATTTCTGAATGCATGCGCAAACTATAGAAAGTCGTTATGACGTAGAATGTGCATACTTTGTTGATTCCATTTATGAAATAAAACACATTTTCTAAAAACTCGTGTTTTTTAAGAAATCATGTAAACCTTCTAGAAGCTGTGATTTTAAAAAATGGGGGAAGTAAGCTTTTCTTATTTCTGGACGCATGCGCAAACTATAGAAAGTCGTTATGACGTAGAATGTGCATACTTTGTAGTTTCCATTTATGAAATAAAACACATTTTCTGAAAACCCGTGTTTTTTACGAAATCATGTAAACCTTCTAGAAGCTGTGATTTTAAAAAACGGGGGAAGTAAGCTTTTCTTATTTCCGGACGCATGCGCAAACTATAGAAAGTCGTTATGACGTAGAATGTGCATACTTTGTAGATACCATTTATGAAATAAAACACATTTTCTAAAAACTCGTGTTTTTTACGAAATCATGTAAACCTTCTAGAAGCTGTGATTTTAAAAAACGGTGGAACTAAGCTTTTCTTATTTCCGGACACATGCGCACACTATAGAAAGTCGTTATGACGTAGAATGTGCATACTTTGTTGATTCCATTTATGAAATACAACACATTTTCTAAAAACTCGTGTTTTTTAAGAAATCATTTAAACCTTCTAGAAGCTGCGATTTTAAAAAACGGGGGAAGCAAGCTTTTCTTATTTCCACACGAATGCGCAAACTATAGAAAGTCGTTATGACGTAGAATGTGCATACTTTGTTGATTCGATTTATAAAATAAAACACATTTTCTAAAAACTCGTGTTTTTTAAGAAATCATGTAAACCTTCTAGAAGCTGTGATTTTAAAAAACGGTGGAAGTAAGCATTTATTATTTTGGGACACATGCGCAAGCTATAGAAATTCATTATGACGTAGAATGTGCCTACTTTGTAGATTCCATTTATGAAATAAACCACATTTTCTAAAAACTTGTGTTTTTTACGAAATCATGTAAACCTTCTAGAAGCTGTGATTTTAAAAAACGGTGGAAGTAAGCTTTTCTTATTTCTAGACGCATGCGCAAACTATACAAAGTGGTTATGACGTAGAATGTGCATACTTTGTTGATTCTATTTATGAAATAAAACACATTTTCTAAAAACTCGTGTTTTAGACCAAATCATGTAAACCTTCTAGAAGCTGTGATTTTAAAAAATGGTGGAAGTAAGCTTTTCTTATTTCCGAACGCATTCGCAAACTATAGAAGGTCGTTATGACCTAAAATGTGCATACTTTGTTGATTCCTTTTATGAAATAAAACACATTTTCTAAAAACTCGTGTTTTTTAAGAAATCATGTAAACCTTCTAGAAGCTGTGATTTTAAAAAACGGGGGAAGTAAGCTTTTCTTATTTCCGGACGCATGCACAAACTATAGAAGGTCGTTATGACGTAGAATGTGCATACTTTGTAGATCCATTAATGAAATAAAACACATTTTCTAAAAACTCGTGTTTTTTACGAAATCATGTAAACCTTCTAGAAGCTGTGATTTTAAAAAATGGTGGAAGTAAGCTTTACTTATTTCCGGACGCATGCGCAAACTATAGAAAGTCGTTATGACGTAGAATGTGCATACTTTGTAGATTCCATTTATGAAATAAAACACATTTTCTAAAAATCCGTGTTTTTTACGAAATCATGTAAACCTTCTAGAAGCTGTGATTTTAAAAAACGGTTGATTAAGCTTTTCTTATTTCCAGACGCATGCACAAACTATACAAAGTCGTTATGACATAGAATGTGCATACTTTGTTGATTCCATTTATGAAATAAAACACACTTTCTAAAAACTCGTGTTTTTTACGAAATCTTGTAAACCTTCTAGAAGCTGTGATTTTAAAAAATGGTGGAAGTAAGCTTTTCTTATTTCCGGACGCATGCGCAAACTATAGAAAGCCGTTATGACGTAGAATGTGCATACTTTGTAGATTCCATTTATGAAATAAAACACATTTTCTAAAAATCCGTGTTTTTTACGAAATCATGTAAACCTTCTAGAAGCTGTGATTTTAAAAAACGGTGGAAGTAAGCTTTTCTTATTTCCGGACGCATGCGCAAACTATAGAAATTCGTTATGACGTAGAATGTGTATACTTTGTAGATTCCATTTATGAAATAAAACATATTTTCTAAAAACTTGTGTTTTTTACGAAATCATGTAAACCTTCTAGAAGCTGTGATTTTAAAAAACGGTGGAAGTAAGATTTTCTTATTTCCGGACGCATACGCAAACTATAGAATGTCGTTATGACGTAGAATGTGCATACTTTGTAGATTCCATTTATGAAATAAAACACATTTTCTAAAAACTTGTGTTTTTTACGAAATCATGTAAACCTTCTAGAAGCTGTGATTTTAAAAAACGGGGGAAGTAAGCTTTTCTTATTTCCGGACGCATGCCCAAACTATAGAAAGTCGTTATGACGGAGAATGTGCATACTTTGTAGATTCCATTTATGAAATAAAACAGATTTTCTAAAAACTCGTGTTTTTTACGAAATCATGTAAACCTTCTAGAAGCTGTGATTTTAAAAAACGGTGGAAGTAAGCTTTTCTTATTTGCGGACGAATGCGCAAACTATAGAAAGTTGTTATGATATAGAATGTGCTTACTTTGTTGATTCCATTTATGAAATAAAACACATTTTCTAAAAACTCGTGTTTTTAACGAAATCATGGAAACCATCTAGAAGCTGTGATTTTAAAAAATGTTGGAAGTAAGCTTTTCTTATTTCCAAACGCATGCGCAAACTATAGAAAGTCGTTATGACGTAGAATGTGCATACTTTGTTGATTCCATTTATGAAATAAAACAAATTTTCTAAAAACTCGTGTTTTTTAATAAATCATGTAAACCTTCTAGAAGCTGTGATTTGAAAAAACGGGGGAAGTAAGCTTTTCTTATTTCCAAACGCATGCTCAAACTATAGAAAGTCGTTATGACGTAGAATGTGCTACTTTGTTGATTCTATTTAAGAATTAAAACACATTTTTCTAAAAACTCATGTTTTTTAAGAAATCATGTAAACCTTCTAGAAGCTGTTATTTTAAAAAACGGGGGAAGTAAGCTTTTCTTATTTCCAAACGCATGCGCAACCTATAGAAAATCGTTATGACGTAGAATGTGCTTACTTTTTTGATTCCATTTATGAAATAAAACACATTTTCTAAAAACTCATGTTTTTTAAGAAATCATGTAAACCTTCTAGAAGCTGTGATTTTAAAAAGCGGGGGAAGTAAGCTTTTCTTATTTCCGGACGCATGCGCAAACTATAGAAACTCGTTATGCCGTAGAATGTGCATACTTTGTAGATTCCATTTATGAAATAAAACACATTTTCTAAAAACCCGTGTTTTTTACGAAATCATGTAAACCTTCTAGATGCTGTGATTTTAAAAAATGGTGGAAGTGAGCTTTTCTTATTTCCAGACGAATGCGCAAACTATAGAAGGTCGTTATGACGTAGAATGTGCATACTTTGTTGATTCCATTTATGAAATAAAACACATTTTCTAAAAACTCGTATTTTTTAAGAAATCATGTAAACCTTCTAGAAGCTGTGATTTTAAAAAACGGGGGAAGTAAGCTTTTCTTATTTCCAAATGCATGCGCAAACTATAGAAAGTCGTTATGACGTAGAATGTGCATACTTTGTTGATTCCATTTATGAAATAAAACACATTTTCTAAAAACTCGTGTTTTTTAAGAAATCATGTAAACCTTCTAGAAGCTGTGATTTTAAAAAATGGGGGAAGTAAGCTTTTCTTATTTCTGGACGCATGCGCAAACTATAGAAAGTCGTTATGACGTAGAATGTGCATACTTTGTAGATTCCATTTATGAAATAAAACACATTTTATAAAAACTCGTGTTTTTTACGAAATCATGTAAACCTTCTAGAAGCTGTGATTTTAAAAAACGGGGGAAGTAAGCGTTTCTTATTTCCGGAGACATGCGCAAACTATAAAAATTCGTTATGACGTAGAATGTGCATACTTTGTATATTCCATTTATGAACTAAAACACATTTTCTAAAAACTCGTGTTTTTTACGAAATCATGTAAACCTTCTAGAAGCTGTGATTTTAAAAATCGGTGGAAGTAAGATTTTCTTATTTCCGGATGAATGCGCAAACTATAGAAAGTCGTTATGATTTAGAATGTGCAAACTTTGTTGATTCCATTTAAGAAATAAAACACATTTTCTGAAAACTCGTGTTTTTTACGAAATCATGTAAACCTTTTAGAAGCTGTGATTTTAAAAAACGGTGGAAGTAAGCTTTTCTTATTTCCGGACGCATGCATAAGCCATAGAAAGTTGTTATGATGTAGAATGTGCATACTTTGTTGATTCCATTTATGAAATAAAACATATTTTCTAAAAAATCGTGTTTTTTAAGAAATCATATAAACCTTCTAGAAGCTGTGATTTTAAAAAACGGGGGAAGTAAGCTTTTCTTATTTCCAAACGCATGCATAAACTATAGAAACTCATTATGACGTAGAATGTGCATACTTTGTTGATTCCATTTCTGAAATAAAACACATTTTCTAAAAACTCGTGTTTTTTAAGAAATCATGTAAACCTTCCAGAAGCTGTGATTTTAAAAAACGGGGGAAGTAAGCTTTTCTTATATACGGACGTATGCGCAAACTATAGAAAGTCGTTATGACATAGAATGTGCATACTTTGTAGATTCCATTTATGAAATAAAACACATTTTCTAAAAACTCGTGTTTTTTACGAAATCATGTAAACCTTCTAGATGCTGTGATTTTAAAGAATGGTGGAAGTAAGCTTTTCTTATTTCCGGACGCATGCGCAAACTATAGAAAGTCGTTATGACGTAGAATGTGCATACTTTGTTGATTCTATTTATGAAATAAAACACATTTTCTAAAAACTCGTGTTTTTTACGAAATCATGTAAACCTTCTAGAAGCTGTGATTTTAAAAAACGGTGGAAGTAAGCTTTTCTTATTTCCAGACGCATGCGCAAACTATAGAAAGTGGTTATGACGTAGAATGTGCATACTTTGTTGATTCCATTTATGAAATAAAATACATTCTCTAAAAACTCGTGTTTTTTAAGAAATCATGTAAACCTTCTAGAAGCTGTGATTTTAAAAAACGGGGGAAGTAAGCTTTTCTTATTTACGGACGCATGCAGAAACTATAGAAAGTCGATTTGACGTAGAATGTGCATACTTTGTAGATTCCATTTATGAAATAAAACACATTTTCTAAAAACTCGTGTTTTTTAATAAATCATGTAAACCTTCTAGAAGCTGTGATTTTAAAAAACGGGGAAAGTAAGCTTTTCTTATTTCCGGACGCATGCGCAAACTATAGAAAGTCGTTATGACGTAGAATGTGCATACTTTGTACATTCCATTTATGAAATAAAACACATTTTCTAAAAACTCGTGTTTTTTAAGAAATCATGTAAACCTTATAGAAGCTGTGATTTTAAAAAACGGTGGAAGTAAGCTTTTCTTATTTCTGGATGCATGCGCAAACTATAGAAAGTCGTTATGACGTAGAATGTGCATACTTTGTAGATTCCAATTATGAAATAAAACACATTTTCTAAAAACTCGTGTTTTTTACGAAATCATGTAAACCTTCTAGAAGCTGTGATTTTAAAAAACGGTGGAAGTAAGCTTTTCTTATTTCAGAACGCATGCACAAACTATAGAAAGTCGTTATGACGTAGAATGTGCATAATTTGTTGATTCCATTTATGAAATAAAACACATTTTCTAAAAACTCGTG
Source organism: Larix kaempferi (assembly GCA_027924585.1). NCBI lineage: Eukaryota > Viridiplantae > Streptophyta > Pinopsida > Pinales > Pinaceae > Larix > Larix kaempferi. The sequence continues at coordinate 8,146,234 of BSBM01000226.1, read as the reverse complement.
TTTTTTAAGAAATCATGTAAACCTTCTAGAAGCTGTGATTTTAAAAAACGGTGGAAGTAATCTTTTCTTATTTCCGGACGCATGCACAATTTATAGAAAGTCGTTATGACGTAGAATGTGCATAATTTGTTGATTCCATTTATGAAATAAAACACATTTTCTAAAAACTCGTGTTTTTTAAGAAATCATGTAAACGTTCTAGAAGCTGTGATTTTAAAAAACGGTGGAAGTAAGCTTTTCTTATTTCCGGACGCATGCGCAAACTATAGAAAGCCGTTATGACGTAGAATGTGCATACTTTGTAGATTCCATTTAGGAAATAAAACACATTTTCTAAAAACTCATGTTTTTTACAAAATCATGTAAACCTTCTAGAAGCTGTGATTTTAAAAAACGGTGGAAGTGAGCTTTTCTTATTTCCGGACGAATGCGCAAACTATAGAAAGTCGTTATGACATAGAATGTGCATACTTTGTTGATTCCATTTATCAAATAAAACACATTTTCTATAAACTCGTGTTTTTTAAGAAATCATGTAAACCTTCTAGAAGCGGCGATTTTAAAAAACGGTGGAAGTAAGCTTTTCTTATTTCCGGACGCATGCGCAAACTATAGAAAGTCGTTATGACGTAGAATGTGCATACTTTGTACATTCCATTTATGAAATAAAACACATTTTCTAAAAACTCGTGTTTTTTAAGAAATCATGTAAACTTTATAGAAGCTGTGATTTTAAAAAACGGTGGAAGTGAGCTTTTCTTATTTCCGGACGCGTGCACAAACTATAGAAAGTCGTTATGACGTAGAATGTGCATACTTTGTTGATTCTATTTATGAAATAAAACACATTTTCTAAAAACTCGTGTTTTCTACGAAATCATGTAAACCTTCTAGAAGCTGTGATTTTAAAAAACGGTGGAAGTAAGCTTTTCTTATTTCCGGACGCATGCGCAAACTATAGAAAGTCGTTATGATGTAGAATGTGCATAATTTGTTGATTCCATTTATGAAATAAAACACATTTTCTAAAAGCTCATGTTTTTTACGAAATCATGTAAACCTTCTAGAAGCTGTGATTTTAAAAAACGGTGGAAGTGAGCTTTTCTTATTTCCGGACGAATGCGCAAACTATAGAAAGTCGTTATGACATAGAATGTGCATACTTTGTTGATTCCATTTATCAAATAAAACACATTTTCTATAAACTCGTGTTTTTTAAGAAATCACGTAAACCTTCTAGAAGCTGTGATTTTAAGAAACGGTGGAAGTAAGCTTCTCTTATTTCCGGACGCATGCGCAAACTATAGAATGTCGTTATGACGTAGAATGTGAATACTTTGTAGATTCCATTTATGAAATAAAACACATTTTCTAAAAACTCGTATTTTTTACGAAATCATGTAAACCTTCTAGATGCTGTGTTTTTAAAAAATGGTGGAAGTAAGCTTTTCTGATTTCTGGACGCGTGCGCAAACTATAGAAAGTCGTTATGATGTAGAATGTGCATACTTTGTTGATTCCATTTATGAAATAAAACACATTTTCTAAAAACTCGTGTTTTTTAAGAAATCATGTAAACCTTCTAGAAGCTGTGATTTTAAAAAATGGGGGAAGTAAGCTTTTCTTATTTCCGGACGCATGCGTAAACTATAGAAAGTCGTTATGACGTAGAATGTGCATACTTTGTAGATTCCATTTAGGAAATAAAACACATTTTCTAAAAACTCGTGTTTTTTACGAAATCATGTAAACCTTCTAGAAGTTGTGATTTTAAAAAACGGTGGAAGTAAGCTTTTCTTATTTCCGGACACATGCGCAAACTATAGAAAGTCGTTATGACGTAGAATGTGCATAATTTGTTGATTCCATTTATGAAATAAAACAAATTTTCTAAAAACTCATGTTTTTTAAGAAATCATGTAAACCTTCTAGAAGATGTGATTTTAAAAAACGGTGGAAGTAAGCTTTTCTTATTTCCGGACGCGTGCGCAAACTATAGAAAGTCGTTATGACGTAGAATGTGCATACTTTGTTGACTCCATTTACGAAATAAAACACATTTTCTAAAAACTCGTGTTTTTTAAGAAATCATGTAAACCTTCTAGAAGCTGTGATTTTAAAAAACGGGGGAAGTAAGCTTTTCTTATTTCCGAACGGATGCGCAAACTATAGAAAGTTGTTATGACGTAGAATGTGCATACTTTGTAGCTTCCATTGATGAAATATAACCCCTTTTCTAAAAACTCGTGTTTTTTACGAAATCATGTAAACCTTCTAGAAGCTGTGATTTTAAAAAACGGCGGAAGTAAGCTTTTCTTATTTCCGGACGAATGCGCACACTATAGAAAGTCGTTATGACGTAGAATGTGCATACTTTGTTGATTCCATTGATGAAATAAAACACATTTTCTAAAAACTCGTGTTTTTTACGAAATTATGTAAACCTTCTAGAAGCTGTGATTTTAAAAAACGGTGGAAGTAAGCTTTTCTTATTTCCAGACGCATGCGCAAACTATAGAAAGTGGTTATGACGTAGAATGTGCATACTTTGTTGATTCCATTTATGAAATAAAACACATTCTCTAAAAACTCGTGTTTTTTAAGAAATCATGTAAACCTTCTAGAAGCTGTGATTTTAAAAAACGGGGGAAGTAAGCTTTTCTTATTTACGGACGCATGCGGAAACTATAGAAAGTCGTTATGACGTAGAATGTGCATACTTTGTAGATTCCATTTATGAAATAAAACACATTTTCTAAAAACTCGTGTTTTTTAATAAATCATGTAAACCTTCTAGAAGCTGTGATTTTAAAAAACGGGGGAAGTAAGCTTTTCTTATTTCCGGACGCATGCGCAAACTATAGAAAGTCGTTATGACGTAGAATGTGCATACTTTGTACATTCCATTTATGAAATAAAACACATTTTCTAAAAACTCGTGTTTTTTAAGAAATCATGTAAACCTTATAGAAGCTGTGATTTTAAAAAACGGTGGAAGTAAGCTTTTCTTATTTCTGGACGCATGCGCAAACTATAGAAAGTCGTTATGATGTAGAATGTGCATACTTTGTAGATTCCATTTATTAAATAAAACACATTTTCTAAAAACTCGTGTTTTTTACGAAATCATGTAAACCTTCTAGAAGCTGTGATTTTAAAAAACGGTGGAAGTAAGCTTTTCTTATTTCCGGACGCATGCACAAACTATAGAAAGTCGTTATGACGTAGAATGTGCATAATTTGTTGATTCCATTTATGAAATAAAACACATTTTCTAAAAACTCGTGTTTTTTACGAAATCATGTAAACCTTCTAGAAGCCGTGATTTTAAAAAACGGTGGAGGTAAGCTTTTCTTATTTCCGGACGCATGCACAAACTATAGAAAGTGGTTATGACGTAGAATCTGCATGCTTTGTTGATTCCATTTATGAAATAAAACACATTTTCTAAAAACTCATGTTTTTTACGAAATCATGTAAACCTTCTAGAAGCTGTGATTTTAAAAAATGGTGGAAGTGAGCTTTTCTTATTTCCGGACGCGTGCGCAAACTATAGAAAGTCGTTATGACGTAGAATGTGCATACTTTGTTGACTCCATTTATGAAATAAAACACATTTTCTAAAAACTCGTGTTTTTTAAGAAATCATGTAAACCTTCTAGAAGCTGTGATTTTAAAAAACGGGGGAAGTAAGCTTTTCTTATTTCCGAACGGATGCGCAAACTATAGAAAGTTGTTATGACGTAGAATGTGCATACTTTGTAGCTTCCATTGATGAAATATAACCCCTTTTCTAAAAACTCGTGTTTTTTACGAAATCATGTAAACCTTCTAGAAGCTGTGATTTTAAAAAACGGCGGAAGTAAGCTTTTCTTATTTCCAGACGAATGCGCACACTATAGAAAGTCGTTATGACGTAGAATGTGCATACTTTGTTGATTCCATTGATGAAATAAAACACATTTTCTAAAAACTCGTGTTTTTTACGAAATTATGTAAACCTTCAAGAAGCTGTGATTTTAAAAAACGGTGGAAGTAAGCTTTTCTTATTTCCAGACGCATGCGCAAACTATAGAAAGTGGTTATGACGTAGAATGTGCATACTTTGTTGATTCCATTTATGAAATAAAACACATTCTCTAAAAACTCGTGTTTTTTAAGAAATCATGTAAACCTTCTAGAAGCTGTGATTTTAAAAAAACGGGGGAAGTAAGCTTTTCTTATTTACGGACGCATGCGGAAACTATAGAAAGCCGTTATGACGTAGAATGTGAATACTTTGTAGATTCCATTTATGAAATAAAACACATTTTCTAAAAACTCGTATTTTTTACGAAATCATGTAAACCTTCTAGATGCTGTGTTTTTAAAAAATGGTGGAAGTAAGCTTTTCTGATTTCTGGACGCGTGCGCAAACTATAGAAAGTCGTTATGATGTAGAATGTGCATACTTTGTTGATTCCATTTATGAAATAAAACACATTTTCTAAAAACTCATGTTTTTTAAGAAATCATGTAAACCTTCTAGAAGCTGTGATTTTAAAAAATGGTGGAAGTAAGCTTTTCTTATTTCCGGACGCATGCGTAAACTATAGAAAGTCGTTATGACGTAGAATGTGCATACTTTGTAGATTCCATTTAGGAAATAAAACACATTTTCTAAAAACTCGTGTTTTTTACGAAATCATGTAAACCTTCTAGAAGTTGTGATTTTAAAAAACGGTGGAAGTAAGCTTTTCTTATTTCCGGACACATGCGCAAACTATAGAAAGTCGTTATGACGTAGAATGTGCATAATTTGTTGATTCCATTTATGAAATAAAACAAATTTTCTAAAAACTCGTGTTTTTTAAGAAATCATGTAAACCTTATAGAAGATGTGATTTTAAAAAACGGTGGAAGTAAGCTTTTCTTATTTCCGGACGCGTGCGCAAACTATAGAAAGTCGTTATGACGTAGAATGTGCATACTTTGTTGACTCCATTTATGAAATAAAACACATTTTCTAAAAACTCGTGTTTTTTAAGAAATCATGTAAACCTTCTAGAAGCTGTGATTTTAAAAAACGGGGGAAGTAAGCTTTTCTTATTTCCGAACGGATGCGCAAACTATAGAAAGTTGTTATGACGTAGAATGTGCATACTTTGTAGCTTCCATTGATGAAATATAACCCCTTTTCTAAAAACTCGTGTTTTTTACGAAATCATGTAAACCTTCTAGAAGCTGTGATTTTAAAAAACGGCGGAAGTAAGCTTTTCTTATTTCCGGACGAATGCGCACACTATAGAAAGTCGTTATGACGTAGAATGTGCATACTTTGTTGATTCCATTGATGAAATAAAACACATTTTCTAAAAACTCGTGTTTTTTACGAAATTATGTAAACCTTCTAGAAGCTGTGATTTTAAAAAACGGTGGAAGTAAGCTTTTCTTATTTCCAGACGCATGCGCAAACTATAGAAAGTGTTTATGACGTAGAATGTGCATACTTTGTTGATTCCATTTATGAAATAAAACACATTCTCTAAAAACTCGTGTTTTTTAAGAAATCATGTAAACCTTCTAGAAGCTGTGATTTTAAAAAACGGGGGAAGTAAGATTTTCTTATTTACGGACGCATGCGGAAACTATAGAAAGTCGTTATGACGTAGAATGTGCATACTTTGTAGATTCCATTTATGAAATAAAACACATTTTCTAAAAACTCGTGTTTTTTAATAAATCATGTAAACCTTCTAGAAGCCGTGATTTTAAAAAACGGGGGAAGTAAGCTTTTCTTATTTCCGGACGCATGCGCAAACTATAGAAAGTCGTTATGACGTAGAATGTGCATACTTTGTACATTCCATTTATGAAATAAAACACATTTTCTAAAAAATCGTGTTTTTTAAGAAATCATGTAAACCTTATAGAAGCTGTGATTTTAAAAAACGGTGGAAGTAAGCTTTTCTTATTTCTGGACGCATGCGCAAACTATAGAAAGTCGTTATGATGTAGAATGTGCATACTTTGTAGATTCCATTTATTAAATAAAACACATTTTCTAAAAACTCGTGTTTTTTACGAAATCATGTAAACCTTCTAGAAGCTGTGATTTTAAAAAACGGTGGAAGTAAGCTTTTCTTATTTCCGGACGCATGCACAAACTATAGAAAGTCGTTATGACGTAGAATGTGCATAATTTGTTGATTCCATTTATGAAATAAAACACATTTTCTAAAAACTCGTGTTTTTTAAGAAATCATCTAAACCTTCTAGAAGCTGTGATTTTAAAAAACGGTGGGAGTAAGCTTTTCTTATTTCCGGACGCATGCGCAAACTATAGAAAGTCGTTATGACGTAGAATGTGCATACTTTGTAGATTCCATTTAGGAAATAAAACACATTTTCTAAAAACTCATGTTTTTTACGAAATCATGTAAACCTTCTAGAAGCTGTGATTTTAAAAAATGGTGGAAGTGAGCTTTTCTTATTTCCGGACGAATGCGCAAACTATAGAAAGTCGTTATGACATAGAATGTGCATACTTTGTTGATTCCATTTATCAAATAAAACACATTTTCTATAAACTCGTGTTTTTTTAAGAAATCATGTAAACCTTCTAGAAGCGGTGATTTTAAAAAACGGTGGAAGTAAGCTTTTCTTATTTCCGGACGCATGCGCAAACTATAGAAAGTCGTTATGACGTAGAATTTGCATACTTTGTAAATTCCATTTATGAAATAAAACACATTTTCTAAAAACTCGTGTTTTTTAAGAAATCATGTAAACTTTCTAGAAGCTGTGATTTTAAAAAATGGTGGAAGTAAGCTTTTCTTATTTCCGGACGCGTGCACAAACTTTATGTTAAGTTTAAACCAAATAACCAAGCAAGATCACTGAAAGAAGCATAATCACAAGATAGACACACAATATATCCTGGGAAACCCTCATGGGGTAGAAAACCCAGCAAAGCTTTCCTCAATAAGATGATCAACCAAAATACAAGATGTGCTCCTCCTTCCTTTGTCTCCTTAGCTGATCTCCCAGACAAGTGCGCACTCTTCCACAAGTGAGTGAGTGATTTAATGAGGAGTTCACCTCCTCTATTTATACTTGACTCTCAACTGACTAAAAGACCTGTTGGGGCCGACCTCACCTGGAGAAGTCTAATAACCCCTAAAATATAACTACAGGGCCGACCCACACATGGTGGGTCTAATAACCCTATTTAATATCAAACCCTGGAGGAATAAACATCTCGAGATACATAGTAGGATTACCTCGGAGGAATGAAACATCTCCGGAATAAATAATGTACAATTATAATATTCTTAGAAGTTACAATATTCAACACTCCCCCTTAGCGAGAAGGATATTATAACAACATCTGTAGGAGCAAGGAGTCATTTACTACATCATCTATATATCATCGGAAGCTTTCTTCATTTCGTCATCATCAGTAACTTGACTAGTTACTGGAACATCAACATCGTCATCAGCATCGTCATACGATCATTAGCATCGTCATCACACGATCATCATCATCATCGCCACACGATCATCATCATCGTCATCACACGATCATCAGCATCGTCATCACACGATCATCAACATCATCGCCACACGATCATCAACATCGTCATCACACGATCATCATCATCATCACCACACGATCATCATCATCGTCATCACACGATCATCAGCATCGTCATCACACGATCATCAGCATCATCGCCACACGATCATCAACATCGTCATCACACGATCATCAGCATCGTCATCACACGATCATCAGCATCGTCATCACACGATCATCGGCATCGGCATCACACGATCATCAGCATCGTCATCATACGATCATCAGCATCGTCATCACACGATCATCATCATCGTCAAGGAATGATGTAAACCAGTCATGTACCTTTTGAACCGAAGTCCAGGGACGATCCAGTCCTATCATGTTCTCGGAGACCTCACGTCTACGGCTCAGTTTACAGGACCAAAGTCCAAGGATGATCCAATCCTTCACCGTGCTTTTAGGACCTACGTCCAAGGATGACTTAATCCTCAACCGTCCACCAAGGACTTCATTCTCGAAGACATACGTCTACGGCTCTTCTTTCGGACTGAAGTCCAGGAATGATCCAATCCCTTCATTATCGAAGACATACGTCTACGGCTCTTCTTTCGGACTGAAGTCCAGGAATGATCCAATCCCTTCATTATCGAAGACATACGTCTACGGCTCTTCTTTCGGACTGAAGTCCAGGAATGATCCAATCCCTTCATTCTCGAAGACATACGTCTACGGCTCTTCTTTCGGACTGAAGTCCAGGAATGATCCAATCCCTTCATTCTCGAAGACATACGTCTACGGCTCTTCTTTCGGACTGAAGTCCAGGAATGATCCAATCCCTTCATTATCGAAGACATACGTCTACGGCTCTTCTTTCGGACTGAAGTCCAGGAATGATCCAATCCCTTCATTCTCGAAGACATACGTCTACGGCTCTTCTTTCGGACTGAAGTCTAGGAATGATCCAATCCCTTCATTCTCGAAGACATACGTCTACGGCTCTTCTTTCGGACTGAAGTCCAGGAATGATCCAATCCCTTCATTCTTGAAGACATATGTCTACGGCTCTTCTTTCGGACTGAAGTCCAGGAATGATCCAATCCCCTCAACTGTCCACTAAGGACTTCATTCTCGGAGACCTCACGTCTACGGCTCTCTTTAGGACTGAAAGTCCAGGGATGATCCAATCCCCTCAACTGTCCACTAAGGACTTCATTCTCGGAGACCTCACGTCTACGGCTCTCTTTAGGACTGAAAATCCAGGGATGATCCAATCCCCTCAACTTTCCACTAAGGACTTCATTCTCGGAGACCTCACGTTTACGGATCTCTTTAGGACTGAAAGTCCAGGGATGATCCAATCCCCTCAACTGTCCACTAAGGACTTCATTCTCAGAGACCTTACGTCTACGGCTCTCTTTAGGACTGAAAGTCCAGGGATGATCCAATCCCCTCAACTGTCCACTAAGGACTTCATTCTCGGAGACCTCACGTCTACGGCTCTCTTTAGGACTGAAAGTCCAGGGATGATCCAATCCCTTCACATGTTCATCAAGAACATGTATCCTCATCATCATAACATGTATCACCACAACATGTATCATCAACATCAAAACATGTATAACCAAAACATGTGTCATCATCATCAAAACATGTATAACCACAACATGTATCATCATCATCAAAACATGTATAACCACAACATGTATCATCATCATCAAAACATGTATAACCACAACATGTATCATCATCATCAAAACATGTATACATCTATCATCAAAAGCATGTATACATCTAATCATCATCAAAAGTATCTAGCATGTATACATCTAATCATCAAAAGCATCTAACATCAAAAGCATGTATACATCTATCATCAAAAGTATGTATACATCTAATCATCATCAAAAGTATCTAGCATGTATACATCTATCATCAAAAGTATGTATACATCTAATCATCATCAAAAGTATCTAGCATGTATACATCTATCATCAAAAGTATGTATACATCTAATCATAAAAATAAAGAATATAAGAGTCCTAAATCTAAATAATTCTAGGTGAGTAAGTGCAAAGAAAAATAAGTAACCTCATCATTGATGAGATAGGCTTGTCTGTCTCATACTGTGCTACTCCCCCTTTCGAGGAGGGTTCTTCTGAACTACACCAAGCTTGTCTCGGAAGTGTTCAAACTTTACTCGAGACAGAGGCTTGGTCAGGATATCAGCAATTTGATCCTCAGTGCTTATATACTCTAGCTTGATAGCTCCTTTCTGCACCATATCTCGAATATAAAAGTAACGGATCTCTATGTGTTTTGACTTATCATGAAACACAGGATTTTCAGTCATCTTGATGCAGCTTTGATTATCACACATAATCACAGTGGGTTCCATTTCTAAGTCAAACACTCCAGATAAAAGTTTCCGAAGCCATACTGCTTCACAGCTAGCAGAACAGGCAGCTATGTATTCAGCTTCAGCAGTACTGAGGGCCACACTTGATTGTTTCTTGCTGAACCATGAGATCATGGCAGATCCAAGACCATAACATCCACCTGAGGTACTTTTTCTATCTGAGACACTACCTGCCCAATCAGAATCTGAGTAACCATGTAATCTGAGTTCATGACCTCCAAGATAAAATAGGCCAAAATCTAATGTACCTTTTAGGTACCTCATTATATGCTTTGCAGCTATTAAATGAACCTTTCTAGGTTCTACTAGATACTGACTTAGGGTATTTACAGCAAAGCATATATCAGGTCTAGTATTTGTTAAATACATCAATGATCCAATGATTTGTCTATATAGAGTTATGTCCACTAGTTCTGATGAATCATTAGCTAATAACTTTAAGTTGGAGTCCATGGGAGTGGCCATGGATTTACACTCCAACATATCAAATCTTTTGAGAATCTCCACAGTGTACTTACCTTGATTTAGAAAAATCCCTTTTGGTTCTTGCCATACTTCTAGACCTAAGAAGTAGTGCATTAGTCCGAGATCCTTCATCTCGAATTCTGAAGAAAGCTTCTTCTTGCTTTCAATAATCTGTTTCTCATCTCCAGTTAGGAAAAGATCATCTACATACAACAGCAATATAACTGGTTCATCATCCATCACCTTGAGATAAATATTTGGGTCAGCTTTACTTTTGGTAAAGCCCATGCTAGTTAATAAATTGTCAATCCTTCCGTACCAAGCCCTTGGAGCTTGTTTTAAACCATATAATGCCTTCTTTAATTTGCATACATGAGTTCTTCCATCATTAACCTCAAACCCTTGAGGTTGCTCTATGTATACTTCTTCTTCAATTACTCCATTCAGAAAAGCTGTCTTAACATCCATTTGGTGTAATTTCCACTTCATCATGGATGCAAGAGCCATAATAGTTCTAATTGAAGTATACCTAGCAACTGGTGCAAATGTTTCTTCGTAGTCAATTCCCTCCTTCTGAGAGAATCCTCTGGCTACAAATCTTGCTTTGTATTTTTCAATGCTTCCATCTGCGGCATGTTTTATTTTGAAGATCCATTTGGAAGAAACCACACTTTTATCTTTTGGCTTGGGAACTATATCCCAAACATCATTTTTCATTATTGACTAATATTCTTCTGTCATTGCTTCTACCCATTCTTTCTTCTGAGCTGCCTCTTCATAGCTAGTAGGTAGTTGATCCACAAGGTCACACATTAAGGCCATATAGTTGGATACTAGCTTTGGTTTCTTTCTTTCTCTAGTGGAGCCTTCAGGAGCTCCATATCTTTCAGCTCCTTGAATAATATATCTAGCCCATGCTGGTCTTCTTTTCCTGGATAGTTCTGCAACAGGGGGTTCTTGAGGTTCCAGCATGTCATGATCCTCTGGTGTAGCTTCTTCAGGGATGTGAACAGTCTCTGAATTTCTGGGTGATGAATATTCTTCATAAACTTCTTCAAGTTGACACTTTCTGGATTTCTTGAGAGCTGCTTCCTCATCAAAGGTTACATCTCTACTTATTTCTATATGATGGAAACCTGGTATGTAGATTCTGAAGGCTTTGGAAGTTTCACAATAACCAACAAACATTCCCTTCTTACCTGAGGGATCCAACTTGGTTCTCTTTTCTTTTGGAATGTGGATATACACAGGACACCCAAATATTTTAAGATGACTTACCTCAGGCTTCTTACCTGTAAACACTTCTTCTGGAGTTTTGAATTCAAGAGCACTGTGAGATAATCTATTTTGCACATAAACTGCTGTCTTGGCTGCTTCAGCCAATAAGTACATGGGAAGATCTTGGTCATGTATCATGGTCTTCACAACTTCCATGATTGTTCTATTTTTCCTTTCAGCCACCCCATTCTGTTGGGGATTGTAGGGAGTAGTTAGTTCCCTTTTAATTCCAGCTTCTTTGCAAAAGTCCTCAAATTCCTTTGAGGTGAATTCTCCGCCATTATCTGTTCTGAGAGTTTTGATTTTCTTGTCTGATAGATTTTCTATTAGAGCCTTGAACTCTTTGAATTTTCCAAAGACTTCATTCTTCCCTTTTAGGAAGTATATCCAAGTTTTCCTTGAATAGTCATCTATGAATGAAAGATAGTATTCAAACCCACTTAAGGAAGTGGTGGGCATTGGACCACATACATCTGAGTGTATAAGCTCTAAAATGTTCTTAGTCTTTGTTTCACTCTTTGGAAAGGGGTTCTTGATATTTTTCCCTTTCTTACATCCTTTACATGAGCCATCATGATCAGCTTTTAAATCTGGTAATCCTATGACTACCTTGCTTACATAGGGTAAGGCTTTAAAGTTGATGTGGGCTAATCTTCTATGCCATAGCTCACTGGGGCTAGAGATCTCATGTGCAAGGGCAGCTTCTGGATGACCCTTGAGTTTATAGAGACCTCCTTCTTCTTCACCAATAACAACTGCATCTTTAATTGTCTTCCCTTTGGACCACATGAGTACTTGTCCATCTATGAAGGCTACTCTGAAGCCTTTCTTATCTAGAGCTGAAATGGAGAGAAGGTTCTTCTTTAAACCTGGGACATATAAGATGTCTTTCATCTTCAAGGGTGTTCCAGAATCTAGCTTATAGCTAGCTTCACCAATTCCTTTGATAGGATATTGGTAGTCATCTCCTAGAGATACTTTCTGTGAAGAAGACTTTTCTTCAAGATTTGAGAAGGTCTTCCTTTGACCTGTCATGTGCTTGGAAGCACCACTATCAATGAGCCATGTATCTTCTCCAGGAGATACAGATCCAGAGAGTGCAGAGAATAGAACATATTCTTCTGGATCTTCTTTCTTCACCTTACATCTTTTCCTTTTGGGTTTTACCTCTACCTCTTCTTCTTCATCATCTTCTTCCTCTTCTTCTTCTTCACTTTCATTTTCTGCCATATGTGCATGATGTCTTTTGTGGAATACTTTCTTCTTTTGAGAAGGACAAAATATGGAGATGTGTCCCAATTTATGACAACTATAGCATTCTACCGTAGAAAGATCTCTTGCTGAATTGGGTCCTCTTCTCTTGTTAGATCTAGAGAAGTGTTGAGATCCTTTGTGGTCAACTCTCTTGAAATGACTCATTCTTCTTCTTTTGGTATGAGTGGCTAAGGCTTGGTCATCCTCTTTGAGAAGGGCTTCTCTATTTGCAACCCTAGCTTCTTCTTGAACACAATCCTCCCATACTACATCAAACTTCATGCTCTCTTTCCTGGCACACATGGTTTGTATAAATGACTCCCAAGATCTAGTGAGACCATTGAGGGCAGTCATCACAAGTTCATCCTCATCAAGGGTATCACCAATTGCATCTAGTTGTTCCTTGATTTGTGAAACCCTTGAGAAGTAGTCTTGAATGGATTCTCCTTTTTGCATCTTGGTGCTCTTCAATTTAGACCTCAGATTCATCTTCCTATTGATGTTCTTCCCTTCATACATTCTTCCTAGGGCATCATACATTTCCTTTGGAGTCTTCTTGGAGGCCACTTGGGGAATCAAGTGGTCTTTGATGGAATCAGCTATGATTCTCTTTGCCCTAATCAAATCTTTCCTATGTTTCTCTTTGGCTTCATCTCCTTCTGGTTCTGCAACTTCTTCCTTGATAAGTTGAGCAAGATCATTCTCTTCAAGAATGAGACCAATTCTGTATTTCCATGCCCGGAAATTCTCTATGCCTTCTAGCTTGTCTTCAAGCTTAGTATTTGGAGCCATCTTCTCTTGGGGGAGTCCAAGAGACAGAGTAGACTTACTTGGAAAGTTACTTTTCACTTTTCCGGAAACTGAAACAGAATTTTATCGCACTTTTGGTAGAATTAGGGTTTGACTTTCCCGGAGTTCTACTTAACCAAAAAGTTCGATATATAGCTTAAAAGAATGCTCTTGATAAGGGCTATCCAACCATGTAATCAGAAATAAAAAATTCCAACTTTTTTCTGAAACCAAAGTCTGACGTATCGCACTTTTGGTAGAATTAGAGTTTGCAATTCCCAGAGTTCTACCCAACCAAAAAGTTCGATCTAGGGCTTAAAAGAAAGGTATTGAGGAGGGCTATCCAGCCATGCAACCAAAAATCAATAATACCAACTTTGGGCTGAAACCCTAACTTCACCAAAGAGAGAGAGAGAGATAATCTTACCTTGTGAAAGATGTCCTATTCAGTCTAGCTCTGATACCATGTTAAGTTTAAACCAAATAACCAAGCAAGATCACTGAAAGAAGCATAATCACAAGATAGACACACAATATATCCTGGGAAACCCTCATGGGGTAGAAAACCCAGCAAAGCTTTCCTCAATAAGATGATCAACCAAAATACAAGATGTGCTCCTCCTTCCTTTGTCTCCTTAGCTGATCTCCAAGACAAGTGCGCACTCTTCCACAAGTGAGTGAGTGATCTAATGAGCAGTTCACCTCCTCTATTTATACTTGACTCTCAACTGAGTAAAAGACCTGTTGGGGCCGACCTCACCTGGAGAAGTCTAATAACCCCTAAAATATAACTACAGGGCCGACCCACACAAGGTGGGTCTAATAACCCTAGTTAATATCAAACCCTGGAGGAATAAACATCTCCAAATACATAGTAGGATTACCTCGGAGGAATGAAACATCTCGGGAATAAATAATGTACAATTATAATATTCTTAGAAGTTACAATATTCAACACTATAGAAATTCGTTATGACGTAGAATGTGCATAATTTGTTGATTCCATTTATGAAATAAAACACATTTTCTAAAAACTCGTGTCTTTTAAGAAATCATGTAAACCTTCTAGAAGTTGTGATTTTAAAAAACGGTGGAAGTAAGCTTTTCTGATTTCCGGACGCGTGCGCAAACTATAGAAAGTCGTTATGACGTAGAATGTGCATACTTTGTTGATTCCATTTATGAAATAAAACAAATTTTCTAAAAACTCGTGTTTTTTAAGAAATCATGTAAACCTTCTAGAAGTTGTGATTTTAAAAAACGGTGGAAGTAAGCTTTTCTTATTTCCGGACGTGTGCGCAAACTATAGAAAGTCGTTATGACATAGAATGTGCATACTTTGTTGATTCCATTTATGAAATAAAACACATTTTCTAAAAACTCGTGTTTTTTAAGAAATCATGTAAACCTTCTAGAAGCTGTGATTTTAAAAAACGGGGGAAGTAAGCTTTTCTTATTTCCGAACGCATGCGCAAACTATAGAAAGTCGTTATGACGTAGAATGTGCATACTTTGTAGCTTCCATTTAGGAAATAAAACACATTTTCTAAAAACTCGTGTTTTTTACGAAATCATGTAAACCTTCTAGAAGCTGTGATTTTAAAAAACAGTGGAAGTGAGCTTTTCTTATTTCCGGACGAATGCGCAAACTATAGAAAGTCGTTATGACGTAGAATGTGCATACTTTGTTGATTCCATTTATCAAATAAAACACATTTTCTAAAAACTCGTGTTTTTTAAGAAATCATGTAAACCTTCTAGAAGCAATGATTTTAAAAAACGGTGGAAGTAAGCTTTTCTTATCTCCGAACGCATGCGCAAACTATAGAAAGTCGTTATGACGTAGAATGTGCATACTTTGTTGATTCCATTTATGAAATAAAACACATTTTCTAAAAACTCGTGTTTTTTAAGAAATCATGTAAACCTTCTAGAAGCTGTGATTTTAAAAAACGGGAGAAGTAAGCTTTTCTTATTTCCAAACACATGCTCAAACTATAGAAATTCGTTATGACGTAGAATGTGCATACTTTGTTGATTCCATTTATGAAGTAAAACACATTTTCTAAAAACTCGTGTTTTTTAAGAAATCATGTAAACCTTCTAGAAGCTGTGATTTTAAAAAACGGTGAAAGTAAGCTTTTCTTATTTCCGGACGCATGCGCAAACTATACAAAGTCGTTATGACGTAGAATGTCCATACTTTGTAGATTCCATTTATGAAATAAAACACATTTTCTAAAAACTCGTGTTTTTTACGAAATCATGTAAACCCTGTAGAAGCTGTGATTTTAAAAAATGGTGGAAGTAAGCTTTTCTTATTTCCGGACGCATGCCCAAACTATAGAAAGTCGTTATGACGTAGAATGTGCATACTTTGTTGATTCCATTTATGAAATAAAACACATTTTCTAAAAACTCGTGTTTTTTAAGAAATCATGTAAACCTTCTAAAAGCTGTGATTTTAAAAAACGGGGGAAGTAAGCTTTTCTTATTTCCGGACGCATGCAAGAAATATAGAAGGTCGTTATGACGTAGAATGTGCATACTTTGTAGATTCCATTAATGAAATAAAGCACATTTTCTAAAAACTTGTGTTTTTTACGAAATCATGTAAACCCTCTAGAAGCTGTGATTTTAAAAAACAGTGGAAGTAAGCTTTTCTTATTTCCAAACGCATGCGCAAACTATAGAAAGTCGTTATGACGTAGAATGTGCATACTTTGTTGATTCCATTTATGAAATAAAACACATTTTCTAAAAACTCGTGTTTTTTAAGAAATCATGTAAACCTTCTAGAAGCTGTGATTTGAAAAAACGGTGGAAGTAAGCTTTTCTTATTTCCGGACGCATGCGTAAACTATAGAAAGTCGTTATGACGTAGAATGTGCATACTTTGTAGATTCCATTTAGGAAATAAAACACGTTTTCTAAAAACTCGTGTTTTTTACGAAATCATGTAAACCTTCTAGAAGTTGTGATTTTAAAAAACGGTGGAAGTAAGCTTTTCTTATTTCCGGACACATGCGCAAACTATAGAAAGTCGTTATGACGTAGAATGTGCATAATTTGTTGATTCCATTTATGAAATAAAACAAATTTTCTAAAAACTCGTGTTTTTTAAGAAATCATGTAAACCTTCTAGAAGATGTGATTTTAAAGAACGGTGGAAGTAAGCTTTTCTTATTTCCGGACGCATGCGCAAACTATAGAAAGTCGTTATGACGTAGAATGTGCATACTTTGTTGATTCCATTTATGAAATAAAACACATTTTCTAAAAATTGTGTTTTTTAAGAAATCATGTAAACCTTCCAGAAGCTGTGATTTTAAGAAACGGGGGAAGTAAGCTTTTCTTATATCCGGACGTATGCGCAAACTATACAAAGTCGTTATGACATAGAATGTGCATACTTTGTAGATTCCATTTATGAAATAAAACACATTTTCTAAAAACTCGTGTTTTTTACGAAATCATGTAAACCTTCTAGATGCTGTGATTTTAAAGAATGGTGGAAGTAAGTTTTTCTTATTTCCGGACACATGCGCAAACAATAGAAAGTCGTTATGACGTAGAATGTGCATACTTTGTTGATTCTATTTATGAAATAAAACACATTTTCTAAAAACTCGTGTTTTTTACGAAATCATGTAAACCTTCTAGAAGCTGTGATTTTAAAAAACGGTGGAAGTAAGCTTTTCTTATTTCCGGTTGCATGCGCAAACTAGAGAATGTCGTTATGACGTAGAATGTGCATACTTTGTAGATTCCATTTATGAAATAAAACACATTTTCTAAAAACTCGTGTTTTTTACGAAATCATGTAAACCTTCTAGATGCTGTGATTTTAAAGAATGGTGGAATTAAGCATTTCTTATTTCCGGACGCATGCGCAAACTATAGAAAGTCGTTATGACGTAGAATGTGCATACTTTGTTGATTCTATTTATGAAATAAAACACATTTTCTAAAAACTCGTGTTTTTTAAGAAATCATGTAAACCTTCTAGAAGCTGTGATTTTCAAAAACGGGGGAATTAAGCTTTTCTTATTTCCGGACGCATGCGCAAACTATAGAAAGTCATTATGACGTAGAATGTGCATACTTTGTTGATTCCATTTATGAAATAAAACAAATTTTCTAAAAACTCGTGTTTTTTAAGAAATCATGTCAACCTTCTAGAAGCTGTGATTTTAAAAAACGGGGGAAGTAAGCTTTTCTTATTTCCGGACGCATGCGCAAACTATAGAAAGTCGTTATGACGTAGAATGTGCATACTTTGTAGATTCCATTTATGAAATAAAACACATTTTCTAAAAACTCGTGTTTTTTACGAAATCATGTAAACCTTCTAGATGCTGTGATTTTAAAAAATGGTGGAAGTAAGCTTTTCTGATTTCCGGACGCGTGCGCAAACTATAGAAAGTCGTTATGACGTAGAATGTGCATACTTTTTTGATTCCATTTATGAAATAAAACACATTTTCTAAAAACTCGTGTTTTTTAAGAAATCATGTAAACCTTCTAGAAGCTGTGATTTTAAAAAACGGGGGAAGTAAGCTTTTCTTATTTCCGGACGCATGCGTAAACTATAGAAAGTCGTTATGACGTATGATGTGCATACTTTGTAGATTCCATTTAGGAAATAAAACACATTTTCTAAAAACTCGTGTTTTTTACGAAATCATGTAAACCTTCTAGAAGTTGTGATTTTAAAAAACGGTGGAAGTAAGCTTTTCTTATTTCCGGACACATGCGCAAACTATAGAAAGTCGTTATGACGTAGAATGTGCATAATTTGTTGATTCCATTTATGAAATAAAACAAATCTTCTAAAAACTCGTGTTTTTTAAGAAATTATGTAAACCTTCTAGAAGCTGTGATTTTAAAAAACGGTGGAAGTAATCTTTTCTTATTTCCGGATGCATGCGCAAACTAGAGAATGTCGTTATGACGTAGAATGTGCATAGATTGTAGATTCCATTTATGAAATAAAACACATTTTCTAAAAACTCGTGTTTTTTACGAAATCATGTAAACCTTCTAGAAGCTGTGATTTTAAAGAATGGTGGAAGTAAGCATTTCTTATTTCTGGACGCATGCGCAAACTATAGAAAGTCGTTATGACGTAGAATGTGCATACTTTGTTGATTCTATTTATGAAATAAAACACATTTTCTAAAAACTCGTGTTTTTTAAGAAATCATGTAAACCTTCTAGAAGCTGTGATTTTCAAAAACGGGGGAATTAAGCTTTTCTTATTTCCGGACGCATGCGCAAACTATAGAAAGTCGTTATGACGTAGAATGTGCATACTTTGTTGATTCTATTTATGAAATAAAACACATTTTCTAAAAACTCGTGTTTTTTACGAAATCATGTAAACCTTCTAGAAGCTGTGATTTCAAAAAACGGTGGAAGTAAGCTTTTCTTATTTCCGGATGCCTGCGCAAACTAGAGAATGTCGTTATGACGTAGAATGTGCATACTTTGTAGATTCCATTTATGAAATAAAACACATTTTCTAAAAACTCGTGTTTTTTACGAAATCATGTAAACCTTCTAGATGCTGTGATTTTAAAGAATGGTGGAAGTAAGCATTTCTTATTTCCGGACGCATGCGCAAACTATAGAAAGTCGTTATGACGTAGAATGTGAATACTTTGTTGATTCTATTTATGAAATAAAACACATTTTCTAAAAACTCGTGTTTTTTAAGAAATCATGTAAACCTTCTAGAAGCTGTGATTTTCAAAAACGAGGGAAGTAATCTTTTCTTATTTCCAAACGCATGCGCAAACTATAGAAAGTCGTGATGACGTAGAATGTTCATACTTTGTTGATTCCATTTATGAAATAAAACACATTTTCTAAAAACTCGTGTTTTTTAAGAAATCATGTAAACCTTCTAGAAGCTGTGATTTTAAAAAACGGGGGAAGAAAGCTTTTCTTATTTCCGGACGCATGCGCAAACTATAGAAAGTCGTTATGACGTAGAATGTGCTTACTTTGTAGATTCCATTTATGAAATAAAACACATTTTATAAAAGCTCGTGTTTTTTACGAAATCATCTAAACCTTCTAGAAGCTGTGATTTTAAAAAACGGGGGAAGTAAGCGTTTCTTATTTCCGGACACATGCACAAACTATAAAAATTCGTTATGACGTAGAATGTGCATATTTTGTATATTCCATTTATGAACTAAAACACATTTTCTAAAAACTCGTGTTTTTGACGAAATCATGTAAACCTTCTAGAAGCTGTGATTTTAAAAAACGGTGGAAGTAAGATTTTCTTATTTCCGGACGAATGCGCAAACTATAGAAAGTCGTTATGATGTAGAATGTGCATACTTTGTTGATTCCATTTAAGAAATAAAACACATTTTCTAAAAACTCGTGTTTTTTTCGAAATCATGTAAACCTTTTAGAAGCTGTGATTTTAAAAAACGGTGGAAGTAAGCTTTTCTTATTTCCGGACGCATGCATAAGCCATAGAAAGTTGTTATGATGTAGAATGTGCATACTTTGTTGATTCCATTTATGAAATAAAACACATTTTCAAAAAAATCGTGTTTTTTAAGAAATCATATAAACCTTCTAGAAGCTGTGATTTTAAAAAACGAGGGAAGTAAGCTTTTCTTATTTCCAAACGCATGCATAAACTATAGAAACTCATTATGGCGTAGAATGTGCATACTTTGTTGATTCTATTTATGAAATAAAACACATTTTCTAAAAACTCGTGTTTTTTAAGAAATCATGTAAACCTTCCAGAAGCTGTGATTTTAAAAAATGGGGGAAGTAAGCTTTTCTTATATCCGGACGTATGCGCAAACTATAGAAAGTCGTTATGACATAGAATGTGCATACTTTGTAGATTCCATTTATGAAATAAAACACATTTTCTAAAAACTCGTGTTTTTTACGAAATCATGTAAACCTTCTAGATGCTGTGATTTTAAAGAATGGTGGAACTAAGCTTTTCTTATTTCCGGACGCATGCGCAAACTATAGAAAGTCGTTATGACGTAGAATGTGCATACTTTGTTGATTCTATTTATGAAATAAAACACATTTTCTAAAAACTCGTGTTTTTTACGAAATCATGTAAACCTTCTAGAAGCTGTGATTTTAAAAAATGGTGGAAGTAAGCTTTTTTTATTTCCGGACGCATGCGCAAACTATAGAATGTCGTTATGACGTAGAATGTGCATACTTTGTAGATTCCATTTATGAAATAAAACACATTTTCTAAAAACTCGTGTTTTTTACGAAATCATGTAAACCTTCTAGATGCTGTGATTTTAAAGAATGGTGGAAGGAAGCTTTTCTTATTTCCGGACGCATGCGCAAACTATAGAAAGTCGTTATGACGTAGAATGTGCATACTTTGTTGATTCCATTTATGAAATAAAACACATTTTCTAAAAACTCGTGTTTTTTAAGAAATCATGTAAACCTTCTAGAAGCTGTGATTTTCAAAAACGGGGGAAGTAAGCTTTTCTTATTTCCGGACGCATGCGCAAACTATAGAAAGTCGTTATGACGTAGAATGTGCATACTTTGTAGATTCCATTTATGAAATAAAACACATTTTCTAAAAACTCGTGTTTTTTGCGAAATCATGTAAACCTTCTAGAAGCTGTGATTTTAAAAAACGGTGGAAGTAAGCTTTTCTTATTTCCGGACGCATGCGCAAACTATAGAAAGTCGTTATGACGTAGAATGTGCATACTTTGTTGATTCCATTTATGAAATAAAACACATTTTCTAAAAACTCGTGTTTTTTAAGAAATCATGTAAACCTTCTAGAAGCTGTGATTTTAAAAAACGGGGGAAGTAAGCTTTTCTTATTTCCAAACGCATGCGCAAACTATAGAAAGTCCTTATGACGTAGAATGTGCATACTTTGTTGATTCCATTTATGAAATAAAACATATTTTCTAAAAACTCGTGTTTTTTAAGAAATCATGTAAACCTTCTAGAAGCTGTGATTTTAAAAAATGGGGGAAGTAAGCTTTTCTTATTTCCGGACAAATGCGCAAACTATAGAAAGTCGTTATGACGTAGAATGTGCATACTTTGTACATTCCATTTATGAAATAAAACATATTTTCTATCAACTCGTGTTTTTTAAGAAATCATGTAAACCTTATAGAAGCTGTGATTTTAAAAAACGGTGGAAGTAAGCTTTTCTTATTTCTGGACGCATGCGCAAACTATAGAAAGTCGTTATGACGTAGAATGTGCATACTTTGTAGATTCCATTTATGAAATAAAACACATTTCCTAAAAACTCATGTTTTTTACGAAATCATGTAAACCTTCTAGAAGCGGTGATTTTAAAAAACGGTGGAAGTAAGCTTTTCTTATTTCCAGACGCATGCACAAACTATAGAAAGTCGTTATGATGTAGAATGTGCATAATTTGTTGATTCCATTTATGAAATAAAACACATTTTCTAAAAACTCGTGTTTTTTAAGAAATCATGTAAACCTTCTAGAAGCTGTGATTTTAAAAAATGGTGGAAGTAAGCTTTTCTTATTTCCGGACGCATGCGCAAACTATAGAAACTCGTTATGACGTAGAATGTGCATACTTTGTAGATTCCATTTAGGAAATAAAATACATTTTCTAAAAACTCATGTTTTTTACGAAATCATATAAACCTTCTAGAAGCTTTGATTTTAAAAAACGGTGGAAGTGAGCTTTTCTTATTTCCGGACGAATGCGCAAACTATAGAAAGTCGTTATGACATAGAATGTGCATACTTTGTTGATTCCATTTATCAAATAAAACACATTTTCTATAAACTCGTGTTTTTTAAGAAATCATGTAAACCTTCTAGAAGTGGTGATTTTAAAAAACGGTGGAAGTAAGCTTTTCTTATTTCCGGACGCATGCGCAAACTATAGAAAGTCGTTATGATGTAGAATGTGCATACTTTGTAGATTCCATTTATGAAATAAAACACATTTTCTAAAAACTCGTGTTTTTTAAGAAATCATGTAAACTTTCTAGAAGCTGTGATTTTAAAAAACGGTGGAAGTAAGCTTTTCTTATTTCCGGACGCGTGCACAAACTATAGAAAGTCGTTATGACGTAGAATGTGCATAATTTATTGATTCCATTTATGAAATAAAACACATTTTCTAAAAACTCGTGTTTGTTAAGAAATCATGTAAACCTTCTAGAAGTTGTGATTTTAAAAAACGGTGGAAGTAAGCTTTTCTTATTTCCGGACGCGTGCGCAAACTATAGAAAGTCGTTATGATGTAGAATGTGCATACTTTGTTGATTCCATTTATGAAATAAAACACATTTTCTAAAAACTCGTGTTTTTTAAGAAATCATGTAAACCTTCTAGAAGCTGTGATTTTAAAAAACGGGGGAAGTAAGCTTTTCTTATTTCCGGACGCATGCGTAAACTATAGAAAGTCGTTATGACGTAGAATGTGCATACTTTGTAGATTCCATTTAGGAAATAAAACACATTTTCTAAAAACTCGTGTTTTTTACGAAATCATGTAAACCTTCTAGAAGTTGTGATTTTAAAAAACGGTGGAAGTAAGCTTTTCTTATTTCCGGACACATGCGCAAACTATAGAAAGTCGTTATGACGTAGAATGTGCATAATTTGTTGATTCCATTTATGAAATAAAACAAATTTTCTAAAAACTCGTGTTTTTTAAGAAATCATGTAAACCTTCTAGAAGATGTGATTTTAAAAAACGGTGGATGTAAGCTTTTCTTATTTCCGGACGCGTGCGCAAACTATAGAAAGTCGTTATGACGTAGAATGTGCATACTTTGTTGATTCCATTTATGAAATAAAACACATTTTCTAAAAACTTGTGTTTTTTAAGAAATCATGTAAACCTTCTAGAAGCTGTGATTTTAAAAAACGGGGGAAGTAAGCTTTTCTTATTTCCGAACGGATGCGCAAACTATAGAAAGTCATTATGACGTAGAATGTGCATACTTTGTAGCTTCCATTGATGAAATATAACACATTTTCTAAAAACTCGTGTTTTTTAAGAAATCATGTAAACCTTCTAGAAGCTGTGATTTTAAAAAACGGTGGAAGTAAGCTTTTCTTATTTCCGGACGTATGCGCAAACTATAGAAAGTCGTTATGACGTAGAATGTCCATACTTTGTAGATTCCATTTATGAAATAAAACACATTTTCTAAAAACTCATGTTTTTTACGAAATCATGTAAACCCTCTAGAAGCTGTGATTTTAAAAAATGGTGGAAGTAAGCTATTCTTATTTCCGGACGCATGCCCAAACTATAGAAAGTCGTTATGACGTAGAATGTGCATACTTTGTTGATTCCATTTATGAAATAAAACACATTTTCTAAAAACTCGTGTTTTTTAAGAAATCATGTAAACCTTCTAGAAGCTGTGATTTTAAAAAACGGGGGAAGTAAGCTTTTCTTATTTCCGGAAGCATGCACAAACTATAGAAGGTCGTTATGACGTAGAATTTGCATACTTTGTAGACTCCATTAATGAAATAAAGCACATTTTCTAAAAACTTGTGTTTTTTACGAAATCATGTAAACCCTCTAGAAGCTGTGATTTTAAAAAACGGTGGAAGTAAGCTTTTCTTATTTCCAAACGCATGCGCAAACTATAGAAAGTCGTTATGACGTAGAATGTGCATACTTTGTTGATTCCATTTATGAAATAAAACACATTTTCTAAAAACTCGTGTTTTTTAAGAAATCATGTAAACCTTCTAGAAACTGTGATTTTAAAAAACGGGGGAAGTAAACTTTTCTTATTTCCGGACGCATGCGCAAACTATAGAAAGTCGTTATGACGTAGAATGTGCATACTTTGTAGACTCCATTTATGAAATAAAACACATTTTATAAAAACTCATGTTTCTTACGAAATCATGTAAACCTTCTAGAAGCTGTGATTTTAAAAAACGGTGGAAGTAAGCTTTTCTTATTTCCGGACGCATGCCCAAACTATGGAAATTCGTTATGACGTAGAATGTGCATACTTTGTAGATTCCATTTATGAAATAAAACACATTTTCTAAAAACTCGTGTTTTTTACGAAATCTTGTAAACCTTCTAGAAGTTGTGATTTTAAAAAACGGTGGAAGTAAGCTTTTCTTATTTCCGGACGAGTGCGCAACCTATAGAAAGTCGTTATGATGTAGAATGTGCATACTTTGTTGATTCCATTTATGAAATAAAACACATTTTCTAAAAACTCGTGTTTTTTAAGAAATCATGTAAACCTTCTAGAAGCTGTGATTTTAAAAAACGATGGAAGTAAGCTTTTCTTATTTCCGGACGCATGCCCAAACTATAGAAAGTCGTTATGACGTAGAATGTGCATACTTTGTTGATTCCATTTATGAAATAAAACACTTTTTCTAAAAACTCGTGTTTTTTAAGAAATCATGTAAACCTTCTAGAAGCTGTGATTTTAAAAAACGGGGGAAGTAAGCTTTTCTTATTTCCGGACGCATGCGCAAACTATAGAAAGTCGTTATGACGTAGAATGTGCATACTTTGTAGATTCCATTTATGAAATAAAACACATTTTCTAAAAACTCGTGTTTTTTGCGAAATCATGTAAACCTTCTAGAAGCTGTGATTTTAAAAAACGGTGGAAGTAAGCTTTTCTTATTTCCGGACGCATGCGCAAACTATAGAAAGTCGTTATGACGTAGAATGTGCATACTTTGTTGCTTCCATTTATGAAATAAAACACATTTTCTAAAAACTCGTGTTTTTTAAGAAATCATGTAAACCTTCTAGAAGCTGTGATTTTAAAAAACGGGGGAAGTAAGCTTTTCTTATTTCCAAACGCATGCGCAAACTATAGAAAGTCCTTATGACGTAGAATGTGCATACTTTGTTGATTCCTTTTATGAAATAAAACATATTTTCTAAAAACGCGTGTTTTTTAAGAAATCATGTAAACCTTCTAGAAGCTGTGATTTTAAAAAATGGGGGAAGTAAGCTTTTCTTATTTCTGGACGCATGCGCAAACTATAGAAAGTCGTTACGACGTAGAATGTGCATACTTTGTAGATTCCATTTATGAAATAAAACACATTTTCTAAAAACTCGTGTTTTTTACGAAACCATGTAAACCTTCTAGAAGCTGTGATTTTAAAAAACGGTGGAAGTAAGCTTTTCTTATTTCCGGACGCATGCGCAAACTATAGAAAGTCGTTATGACGTAGAATGTGCATACTTTGTAGATTCCATTTATGAAATAAAACACATTTTCTAAAAACTCTTTTTTTTTACGAAATCATGTAAACCTTCTAGAAGCTGTGATTTTAAAAAACTGTGGTAGTAAGCTTTTCTTATATCCGGACGCATGCGCAAACTATAGAAAGTCGTTATGAAGTAGAATGTGCATACTTTGTTCATTCCATTTACGAAATAAAACACATTTTCTAAAAACTCGTGTTTTTTAAGAAATCATGTAAACCTTCTAGAAGCTGTGATTTTAAAAAATGGGGGAAGTAAGCTTTTCTTATTTCCGGACGGATTCGCAAACTATAGAAAGTCGTTATGACGTAGAATGTGCATACTTTGTAGATTCCATTTATGAAATAAAACACATTTTCTAAAAACTCGTGTTTTTTACGAAATCATGTAAACCTTCTAGAAGCTGTGATTTTAAAAAACGGTGGAAGTAAGCTTCTCTTATTTCCGGACGCATGCGCAAACTATAGAATGTCATTATGACGTAGAATGTGCATACTTTGTAGATTCCATTTATGAAATAAAACACATTTTCTAAAAACTCGTGTTTTTTACGAAATCATGTAAACCTTCTAGATGCTGTGATTTTAACCAATGGTGGAAGTAAGCTTTTCTGATTTCCGGACGCGTGCGCAAACTATCGAAATTCGTTATGACGTATAATGTGCATACTTTGTTGATTCCATTTATGAAATAAAACACATTTTCTAAAAACTCGTGTTTTTTAAGAAATCATGTAAACCTTCTAGAAGCTGTGATTTTAAAAAACGGTGGAAGTAAGCTTTTCTTATTTCCAGACACATGCGCAAACTATAGAAAGTCGTTATGACGTAGAATGTGCATAATTTGTTGATTCCATTTATGAAATAAAACAAATTTTATAAAAACTCGTGTTTTTTAAGAAATCATGCAAACCTTCTAGAAGATGTGATTTTAAAAAACGGTGGAAGTAAGCTTTTCTTATTTCCGGACGCGTGCGCAAACTATAGAAAGTCGTTATGACGTAGAATGTGCATCCTTTGTTGATTCCATTTATGAAATAAAACACATTTTCTAAAAACTCGTGTTTTTTAAGAAATCATGTAAACCTTCTAGAAGCTGTGATTTTAAAAAACGGGGGAAGTAAGCTTTTCTTATTTCCGAACGGATGCGCAAACTATAGAAATTCGTTATGACGTAGAATGTGCATACTTTGTAGCTTCCATTGATGAAATATAACACATTTTCTAAAAACTCGTGTTTTTTACGAAATCTTGTAAACCTTCTAGAAGCTGTGATTTTAAAAAACGGCGGAAGTAAGCTTTTCTTATTTCCGGACGAATGCGCACACTATAGAAAGTCGTTATGACGTAGAATGTGCATACTTTGTTGATTCCATTTATCAAATAAAACACATTCTCTAAAAACTCGTGTTTTTTAAGAAATCATGTAAACCTTCTATAAGCTATGATTTTAAAAAATGGGGGAAGTAAGCTTTTCTTATTTACGGACGCATGCGCAAACTATAGAAAGTCGATATGACGTAGAAAGTGCATACTTTGTAGATTCCATTTATGAAATAAAACACATTTTCTAAAAACTCGTGTTTTTTAATAAATGATGTAAACCTTCTAGAAGCTGTGATTTTAAAAAACGGGGGAAGTAAGCTTTTCTTATTTGCGGATGCATGCGCAAACTATAGAAAGTCGTTATGACATAGAATGTGCATACTTTGTACATTCCATTTATGAAATAAAACACATTTTCTAAAAACTCGTGTTTTTTAAGAAATCATGTAAACCTTAGAGAAGCTGTGATTTTAAAAAACGGTGGAAGTAAGCTTTTCTTATTTCTGGACGCATGCGCAAACTATAGAAAGTTGTTATGACGTAGAATGTGAATACTTTGTAGATTCCATTTATGAAATAAAACACATTTTCTAAAAACTCGTGTTTTTTACGAAATCATGTAAACCTTCTAGAAGCTGTGATTTTAAAAAACGGTGGAAGTAAGCTTTCCTTATTTCCGGACGCATGCACAAACTATAGAAAGTCGTTATGACGTAGAATGTGCATAATTTGTTGATTCCATTTATGAAATAAAACACATTTTCTAAAAACTCGTGTTTTTTAAAAAATCATGTAAACCTTCTAGAAGCTGTGATTTTAAAAAACGGTGGAAGTAAGCTTTTCTTATTTCCGGACGCATGCGCAAACTATAGAAAGTCGTTATGACGTAGAATGTGCATACTTTGTAGATTCCATTTAGGAAATAAAACATATTTTCTAAAAACTCATGTGTTTTACGAAATCATGTAAACCTTCTAGAAGCTGTGATTTTAAAAAACGGTGGAAGTGAGCTTTTCTTATTTCCGGACGAATGCGCAAACTATAGAAAGTCGTTATGACATAGAATGTGCATACTTTGTTGATTCCATTTATCAAATAAAACACATTTTCTATAAACTCGTGTTTTTTAAGAAATCATGTAAACCTTCTAGAAGCGGTGATTTTAAAAAATGGTGGAAGTAAGCTTTTCTTATTTCCGGACGCATGCGCAAACTATAGAAAGTCGTTATGACGTAGAATGTGCATACTTTGTAGATTCCATTTATTAAATAAAACACATTTTCTAAAAACTCGTGTTTTTTAAGAAATCATGTAAACTTTCTAGAAGCTGTGATTTTAAAAAACGGTGGAAGTAAGCTTTTCTTATTTCCGGACTCGTGCACAAACTATAGAAAGTCGTTATGACGTAGAATGTGCATAATTTGTTGATCCTATTTATGAAATAAAACACATTTTCTAAAAATTGGTGTTTTTTAAGAAATCATGTAAACCTTCTAGAAGTTGTGATTTTAAAAAACGGTGGAAGTAAGCTTTTCTGATTTCCGGACGCGTGCGCAAACTATAGAAAGTCGTTATGACGTAGAATGTGCATACTTTGTTGATTCTATTTATGAAATAAAACAAATTTTCTAAAAACTCGTGTTTTTTAAGAAATCATGTAAACCTTCTAGAAGTAGTGATTTTAAAAAACGGTGGAAGTAAGCTTTTCTTATTTCCGGACGCGTGCGCAAACTATAGAAAGTCGTTATGATGTAGAATGTGCATATTTTGTTTATTCCATTTATGAAATAAAACACATTCTCTAAAAACTCGTGTTTTTTAAGAAATCATGTAAACCTTCTAGAAGCTGTGATTTTAAAAAACGGCGGAAGTAAGCTTTTCTTATTTCCGGACGAATGCGCACACTATAGAAAGTCGTTATGACGTAGAATGTGCATACTTTGTTGATTCCATTTATCAAATAAAACACATTCTCTAAAAACTCGTGTTTTTTAAGAAATCATGTAAACCTTCTATAAGCTATGATTTTAAAAAATGGGGGAAGTAAGCTTTTCTTATTTACGGACGCATGCGCAAACTATAGAAAGTCGATATGACGTAGAAAGTGCATACTTTGTAGATTCCATTTATGAAATAAAACACATTTTCTAAAAACTCGTGTTTTTTAATAAATCATGTAAACCTTCTAGAAGCTGTGATTTTAAAAAACGGGGGAAGTAAGCTTTTCTTATTTGCGGATGCATGCGCAAACTATAGAAAGTCGTTATGACATAGAATGTGCATACTTTGTACATTCCATTTATGAAATAAAACACATTTTCTAAAAACTCGTGTTTTTTAAGAAATCATGTAAACCTTAGAGAAGCTGTGATTTTAAAAAACGGTGGAAGTAAGCTTTTCTTATTTCTGGACGCATGCGCAAACTATAGAAAGTTGTTATGACGTAGAATGTGAATACTTTGTAGATTCCATTTATGAAATAAAACACATTTTCTAAAAACTCGTGTTTTTTACGAAATCATGTAAACCTTCTAGAAGCTGTGATTTTAAAAAACGGTGGAAGTAAGCTTTCCTTATTTCCGGACGCATGCAAAAACTATAGAAAGTCGTTATGACGTAGAATGTGCATAATTTGTTGATTCCATTTATGAAATAAAACACATTTTCTAAAAACTCGTGTTTTTTAAAAAATCATGTAAACCTTCTAGAAGCTGTGATTTTAAAAAACGGTGGAAGTAAGCTTTTCTTATTTCCGGACGCATGCGCAAACTATAGAAAGTCGTTATGACGTAGAATGTGCATACTTTGTAGATTCCATTTAGGAAATAAAACATATTTTCTAAAAACTCATGTGTTTTACGAAATCATGTAAACCTTCTAGAAGCTGTGATTTTAAAAAACGGTGGAAGTGAGCTTTTCTTATTTCCGGACGAATGCGCAAACTATAGAAAGTCGTTATGACATAGAATGTGCATACTTTGTTGATTCCATTTATCAAATAAAACACATTTTCTATAAACTCGTGTTTTTTAAGAAATCATGTAAACCTTCTAGCAGCGGTGATTTTAAAAAATGGTGGAAGTAAGCTTTTCTTATTTCCGGACGCATGCGCAAACTATAGAAAGTCGTTATGACGTAGAATGTGCATACTTTGTAGATTCCATTTATGAAATAAAACACATTTTCTAAAAACTCGTGTTTTTTAAGAAATCATGTAAACTTTCTAGAAGCTGTGATTTTAAAAAACGGTGGAAGTAAGCTTTTCTTATTTCCGGACTCGTGCACAAACTATAGAAAGTCGTTATGACGTAGAATGTGCATAATTTGTTGATCCTATTTATGAAATAAAACACATTTTCTAAAAATTGGTGTTTTTTAAGAAATCATGTAAACCTTCTAGAAGTTGTGATTTTAAAAAACGGTGGAAGTAAGCTTTTCTGATTTCCGGACGCGTGCGCAAACTATAGAAAGTCGTTATGACGTAGAATGTGCATACTTTGTTGATTCTATTTATGAAATAAAACAAATTTTCTAAAAACTCGTGTTTTTTAAGAAATCATGTAAACCTTCTAGAAGTAGTGATTTTAAAAAACGGTGGAAGTAAGCTTTTCTTATTTCCGGACGCGTGCGCAAACTATAGAAAGTCGTTATGATGTAGAATGTGCATATTTTGTTGATTCCATTTATGAAATAACACACATTTTCTAAAAACTCGTGTTTTTTAAGAAATCATGTAAACCTTCTAGAAGCTGTGATTTTAAAAAACGAGGGAAGTAAGCTTTTCTTATTTCCGGACGCATGCGCAAACTATAGAAAGTCGTTATGACGTAGAATGTGCATACTTTGTAGCTTCCATTTAGGAAATAAAACGCATTTTCTAAAAACTCGTGTTTTTTACAAAATCATGTAAACCTTCTAGAAGCTGTGATTTTAAAAAACGGTGGAAAAGAGCTTTTCTTATTTCCAGACGAATGCGCAAACTATAGAAAGTCGTTATGACGTAGAATGTGCATACTTTGTTGATTCCATTTATCAAATAAAACACATTTTCTATAAACTCGTGTTTTTTAAGAAATCATGTAAACCTCTTAGAAGCGGTGATTTTAAAAAACGGTGGAAGTAAGCTTTTCTTATTTCCGGACGCATGCGAAAACTATAGAATGTCGTTATGACGTAGAATGTGCATACTTTGTAGATTCCATTTATGAAATAAAACACATTTTCTAAAAACTCGTGTTTTTTACGAAATCATGTAAACCTTCTAGATGCTGTGATTTTAAAAAACGGTGGAAGTAAGCTTCTCTTATTTCCGGACGCATGTGCAAACTATAGAATGTCGTTATGATGTAGAATGTGCATACTTTGTAGATTCCATTTATGAAATAAAACACATTTTCTAAAAACTCTTGTTTTTTACGAAATCATGTAAACCTTCTAGATGCTGTGATTTTAAAAAATGGTGGAAGTAAGCTTTTCTGATTTCCGGACGCGTGCGTAAACTATAGAAAGTCGTTATGACGTAGAATGTGCATACTTTGTTGATTCCATTTATGAAATAAAACACATTTTCTAAAAACTCATGTTTTTTAAGAAATCATGTAAACCTTCTAGAAGCTGTGATTTTAAAAAACGGGGGAAGTAAGCTTTTCTTATTTCCGGACGCATGCGTAAACTATAGAAAGTCGTTATGACGTAGAATGTGCATACTTTGTAGATTCCATTTAGGAAATAAAACACATTTTCTAAAAACTCGTGTTTTTTACGAAATCATGTAAACCTTCTAGAAGTTGTGATTTTAAAAAACGGTGGAAGTAAGCTTTTCTTATTTCCGGACACATGCGCAAACTATAGAAAGTCGTTATGACGTAGAATGTGCATAATTTGTTGATTCCATTTATGAAATAAAACACATTTTCCAAAAAGTCATGTTTTTTACGAAATCATGTAAACCTTGTAGAAGATGTGATTTTAAAAAACGGTGGAAGTAAGCTTTTCTTATTTACGGACGAATGCGCAAAGTATAGAAAGTCGTTATGACGTAGAATGTGCATACTTTGTTGATTCCATTTATGAAATAAAAAACATTTTCTAAAAAATCGTGTTTTTTAAGAAATCATGTAAACCTTCTAGAAGCTGTGATTTTAAAAAACGGTGGAAGTAAGCTTTTCTTTTTTCCGGACGCATGCGCAAACTATAGAAATTCCTTATGACGTAGAATGTGCATACTTTGTTGATTCAATTTATGAAATAAAACACATTTTCTAAAAACTCGTGTTTTTTAAGAAATCATGTAAACCTTCTAGAAGCTGTGATTTTAAAAAACGAGGGAAGTAAGCTTTTCTTATTTCCAAAAGCATGGGCAAACTATAGAAAGTCGTTATGACGTAGAATGTGCATACTTTGTAGATTACATTTATGAAATAAAACACATTTTCTAAAAACTCGTATTTTTTAAGAAATCATGTAAACCTTCTAGAAGCTGTGATTTTAAAAAACGGTGGAAGTAAGCTTTTCTTATTTCCGGACGCGTGCACAAACTATAGAAAGTATTTATGACGTAGAATGGGCATACTTTGTAGATTCCATTTATGAAATAAAACACATTTTCTAAAAACTCGTGTTTGTTAAGAAATCATGTAAACCTTCTAGAAGCTGTGATTTTAAAAAACGGTGGAAGTAAGATTTTCTTATTTCCGGACGAATGCGCAAACTATAGAAAGTCGTTATGACGCAGAATGCGCATACTTTGTTGATTCCATTTACGAAATAAAACACATTTTCTAAAAACTTGTGTTTTTTATGAAATAATGTAAACCTTCTAGAAGTTGTGATTTTAAAAAACGGTGGAAGTAAGCTTTTCGTATTTCCGGACGCATGTGCAAACTATGGAAAGTCGTTATGACGTAGAATGTGCATACTTTGTTGATTCCATTTATGAAATAAAACACATTTTCTAAAAACTTGTGTTTTTTAAGAAATCATGTAAACCTTCTAGAAGCTGCGATTTTAAAAAACAGTGGAAGTAAGCTTTTCTTATTTCCGGACGCATGCGCAAACTATAGCAAGTCGTTATGACGTAGAATGTGCATACTTTGTTGATTCCATTTATGAAATAAAACACATTTTCTAAAAACTTGTGTTTTTTAAGAAATCATGTAAAACTTCTAGAAGCTGTGATTTTAAAAAACGGTGGAAGTAAGCTTTTCTTATTTCCGGACGCATGCACAAACTATAGAAAGTCATTATGACGTAGAATGTGCATACTTTGTTGATTCCATTTATGAAATAAAACACATTTTCTAAAAACTCGTGTTTTTTAAAAAATCATGCAAACCTTCTAGAAGCTATGATTTTAAAAAACGGTGGAAGTAAGCTTTTCTTATTTCCGGACGCATGCGCAAACTATAGAAAGTCCTTATGACGTAGAATGTGCATACTTTGTTGATTCCATTTATGAAATAAAACACATTTTTTAAAAACCCGTGTTTTTTAAGAAATCATGTAAACCTTCTAGAAGCTGTGATTTTAAAAAACGGGGGAAGTAAGCTTTTCTTTTTTCCAAACGCATGGGCAAACTATAGAAAGTCGTTATGATGTAGATTGTGCATACTTTTTAGATTACATTTATGAAATAAAACACATTTTCTAAAAACTCACGTTTTTTACGAAATCATGTAAACCTTCTAGAAGCTGTGATTTCAAAAAACGGTGGAAGTAAGCTTTTCTTATTTCCGGATGCATGCGCAAACTATAGAAAGTCGTTATGATGTAGAATTTGCATACTTTGTTGATTCCATTTATGAAATAAAACACATTTTCTAAAAACTCGTGTTTTTTAAGGAATCATGTAAACCTTCTAGAAGCTGTGATTTTAAAAAACGAGGGAAGTAAGCTTTTCTTATTTCCAAACGCATGCGCAAACTATAGAAAGTCGTTATGACGTAGAATGTGCATACTTTGTTGATTCCATTTATTAAATAAAACACATTTTCTAAAAACTCATGTTTTTTAAGAAATCATGTAAACCTTCTAGAAGCTGTGATTTTAAAAAACGGGGCAAGTAAGCTTTTCTTATTTCCGGACGCATGTGCAAACTATAGAAAGTCGTTATGACGTAGAATGTGCATACTTTGTACATTCCATTTATGAAATAAAGCACATTTTCTAAAAACTCGTGTTTTTTACGAAATCATGTAAACCTTGTAGAAGCTGTGATTTTAAAAAACAGTGGAAGTAAGCTTTTCTTATTTCCGGACGAATGCGCAAACTATAGAAAGTCGTTATGACGTAGAATGTGGATACTTTGTTGATTCCATTTATGAAATAAAACACATTTTCTAAAAACTCGTGTTTTTTAAGAAATCATGTAAACCTTCTAGAAGCTATGATTTTAAAAAACGGTGGAAGTAAGCTTTTCTTATTTCCGGACGCATGCGCAAACTATAGAAAGTCCTTATGACGTAGAATTTGCATACTTTGTTGATTCCATTTATGAAATAAAACACATTTTCTAAAAACTCGTGTTTTTTAAGAAATCATGTAAACCTTCTAAAAGCTGTGATTTTAAAAAACGGAGGGAAAACTATAGAAAGTCGTTATGATGTAGAATGTGCATACTTTTTAGATTACAATTATGAAATAAAACACATTTTCTAAAAACTCACGTTTTTTACGAAATCATGTAAACCTTCTAGAAGCTGCGATTTTAAAAAACGGGGGAAGCAAGCTTTTCTTATTTCCGGACACATGCGCAAACTATAGAAAGTCGTTATGACGTAGAATGTGCATACTTTGTAGATTCCATTTAGGAAATAAAACACATTTTCTAAAAACTCATGTTTTTTACGAAATCATGTAAACATTCTAGAAGCTGTGATTTTAAAAAATGGTTGAAGTAAGATTTTCTTATTTCCGGACGAATGCGCAAACTATAGAAAGTCGTTATGACGTAGAATGTGCATACTTTGTTGATTCCTTTTATGAAATAAAACACATTTTCTAAAAACTCGTGTTTTTTAGGAAATCATGTAAAGCTTCTAGAAGCTGTTATTTTAAAAAACGGTCGAAGTAAGCTTTTCTTATTTCCGGACGCATTCGCAAACTATAGAAAGTCGTTATGACGTAGAATTTGCATACTTTGTTGATTCCATTTATGAAATAAAGCACATTTTCTAAAAACTCGTGTTTTTAAAAAATATTGTAAACCTTCTAGAAGTTGTGATTTTAAAAAACGAGGGAAGTAAGCTTTTCTTATTTCCAAACGCATGCGTAAACTATAGAAAGTCGTTATGACGTAGAATGTGCATACTTTGTTGATTCCATTTATGAAATAAAACACATTTTCTAAAAATCATGTTTTTTAAGAAATCATGTGAACCTTCTAGAAGCTGTGATTTTAAAAAACGGGGGAAGAAAGCTTTTCTTATTTCCGGACGCATGCGCAAACTATAGAAAGTCGTTATGACGTAGAATGTGCATACTTTGTTGATTCCATTTAGGAAATAAAACACATTTTCTATAAACTTGTGTTTTTTACGAAATCATGTAAACCTTCTAGAAGTTGTAATTTTAAAAAACGGTGGAAGTAAGCTTTTCTTATATCTGGACACATGCGCAAACTATAGAAAGTCGTTATGACGTAGAATGTGCATAATTTGTTGATTCCATTTATGAAATAAAACAAATTTTCTAAAAACTCGTGTTTTTTAAGAAATCATGTAAACCTTCTAGAAGATGTGATTTTAAAAAACGGTGGAAGTAAGCTTTTCTTATTTCCGGACGCGTGCGCAAACTATAGAAATTCGTTATGACGTAGAATGTGCATACTTTGTGGATTCCATTTATGAAATAAAACACATTTTCTAAAAACTCGTGTTTTTTAAGAAATCATGTAAAGCTTCTAGAAGCTGTGATTTTAAAAAACGAGGGAAGTAAGCTTTTCTTATTTCCTAACGCATGCGCAAACTATAGAAAGTCGTTATGACGTAGAATGTGCATGCTTTGTTGATTCCATTTATGAAATAAAACACATTTTCTAAGAACTCGTGTTTTTTACGAAATTATGTAAACCTTCTAGAAGCTGTGATTTTAAAAAAACGGTGGAAGTAAGCTTTTCTTATTTCCAAATGCATGCGCAAACTATAGAAAGTGGTTATGACGTAGAATGTGCATACTTTGTTGATTCCATTTATGAAATAAAACACATTCTCTAAAAACTCATGTTTTTTAAGAAATCATGTAAACCTTCTAGAAGCTGTGATTTTAAAAAACGGGAGAAGTAAGCTTTTCTTATTTCCAAACGCATGCTCAAACTATAAAAATTCGTTATGACGTAGAATGTGCATACTTTGTTGATTCCATTTATGAAGTAAAACACATTTTCTAAAAACTTGTGTTTTTTAAGAAATCATGTAAACCTTCTAGAAGCTGTGATTTTAAAAAACGGTGGTAGTAAGCTTTTTTTTATATCCGGACGCATGCCCAAACTATAGAAAGTCGTTATGACGTAGAATGTGCATACTTTGTTGATTCCATTTATGAAATAAAACACTTTTTCTAAAAACTCGTGTTTTTTAAGAAATCATGTAAACCTTCTAGAAGCTGTGATTTTAAAAAACGGTGGAAGTAAGCTTTTCTTATTTCCGGACGCACGCGCAAACTATAGAAAGTTGTTATGATGTAGAATGTGCATACTTTGTTGATTCCATTTATGAAATAAAACACATTTTCTAGAAACTCGTGTTTTTTAAGAAATCATGTAAACCTCCTAGAAGCTATGATTTTTAAAAACGGGGGAAGTAAGCTTTTCTTATTTCCGGACGCATGTGCAAACTATAGAAAGTCGTTATGACGTAGAATGTGCATACTTTGTAGATTGCATTTATGAAATAAAACACATTTTCTAAAATCTCGTGTTTTTTACGAAATCATGTAAACCTTCTATAAGCTGTGATTTCAAAAAACGGTGGAAGTAAGCTTTTCTAATTTCTGGACACATGCGCAAACTATAGAAAGTCGTTATGACGTAGAATGTGCATACTTTGTAGATTACATTTATGAAATAAAACACATTTTCTAAAAACTCGTGTTTTTTACGAAATCATGTAAACATTCTAGAAGCTGTGATTTTAAAAAACGGTGGAAGTAAGATTTTCTTATTTCTGGATGAATGCGCAAACTATAGAAACTCGTTATGACGTAGAATGTGCATACTTTGTTGATTCCATTTATGAAATAAAACACATTTTCTAAAAACTCGTGTTTTTTAAGAAATCATGTAAACCTTCTAGAAGCTGTTATTTTAAAAAACGTTGGAAGTAAGCTTTTCTTATTTCCGGACGCATGCGCAAACTATAGAAAGTCGTTATGACGTAGAATTTTCATACTTTTTTGTTTCCATTTATGAAATAAAGCGCATTTTCTAAAAACTCGTGTTTTTTAAGAAATCATGTAAACCTTCTAGAAGCCGTGATTTTAAAAAACGAGGGAAGTAAGCTTTTCTTATTTCCAAACGCATGCGCAAACTATAGAAAGTCGTTATGACGTAGAATGTGCATACTTTGTTGATTCCATTTATGAAATAAAACACATTTTCTAAAAACTCATGTTTTTTAAGAAATCATGTAAACCTTCTAGAAGCTGTGATTTTAAAAAACGGGGGAAGAAAAGTTTTCTTATTTCCGGACGCATGCGCAAACTATAGAAAGTCGTTATGACGTAGAATGTGAATACTTTGTTGATTCCATTTATGAAATAAAACACATTTTCTAAAAACTCATGTTTTTTAAGAAATCATGTAAACCTTCTAAAAGCTGTGATTTTAAAAAACGGGGGAAGTAAGCTTTTCTTATTTTCGGACGCATGCGCAAACTATAGTAAGTCGTTATGACGTAGAATGTGCATACTTTGTTGATTCCATTTATGAAATAAAGCAGATTTTCTAAAAACTCGTGTTTTTTACGAAATCATGTAAACCTTATAGAAGCTGTGATTTTAAAAAAAGGTGGAAGTAAGCTTTTCTTATTTCCGGACGAATGCGCAAACTATAGAAAGTAGTTATGACGTAGAATGTACATACTTTGTTGATTCCATTTATCAAATAAAACACATTTTCTATAAACTCGTGTTTTTTAAGAAATCATGTAAACCTTCTAGAAGCGGTGATTTTAAAAAACGGTGGAAGTAAGCTTTTCTTATTTCCGGACGCATGCGCAAACTATAGAAAGTCGTTATGACGTAGAATGTGCATACTTTGTAGATTCCATTTATGAAATAAAACACATTTTCTAAAAACTCGTGTTTTTTAAGAAATCATGTAAACTTTCTAGAAGCTGTGATTTTAAAAAACGGTGGAAGTAAGCTTTTCTTATTTCCGGACGCATGCCCAAACTATAGAAAGTCGTTATGATGTAGAATGTTCATACTTTGTAGATTCCATTTATGAAATAAAACACATTTTCTAAAAACTCGTGTTTTTTAAGAAATCATGTAAACTTTCTAGAAGCTGTGATTTTAAAAAATGGTGGAAGTAACCTTTTCTTATTTCCGGACGCGTGCACAAACTATAGAAAGTCGTTATGACGTAGAATGTGCATAATTTGTTGATTCCATTTATGAAATAAAACACATTTTCTAAAAACTCGTGTTTGTTAAGAAATCATGTAAACCTTCTAGAAGTTGTGATTTTAAAAAACCGTGGAAGTAAGCTTTTCTTATTTCCGGACGCGTGCGCAAACTATAGAAAGTCGTTATGATGTAGAATGTGCATACTTTGTTGATTCCATTGATGAAATAAAACACATTTTCTAAAAACTCGTGTTTTTTAAGAAATCATGTAAACCTTCTAGAAGCTGTGATTTTAAAAAACAGTGGAAGTAAGCTTTTCTTATTTCCGGACACATGCGCAAACTATAGAAAGTCGTTATGACGTAGAATGTGCATAATTTGTTGATTCCATTTATGAAATAAAACAAATTTTCTAAAAACTCGTGTTTTTTAAGAAATCATGTAAACCTTCTAGAAGATGTGATTTTAAAAAACGGTGGAAGTAAGCTTTTCTTATTTCCGGACGCGTGCGCAAACTATAGAAAGTCGTTATGACGTAGAATGTGCATACTTTGTTGATTCCATTTATGAAATAAAACACATTTTCTAAAAACTTGTGTTTTTTAAGAAATCATGTAAACCTTCTAGAAGCTGTGATTTTAAAAAACGGGGGAAGTAAGCTTCTCTTATTTCCGAACGGATGCGCAAACTATAGAAAGTCGTTATGACATAGAATGTGCATACTTTGTAGCTTCCATTGATGAAATATAACACATTTTCTAAAAACTCGTGTTTTTTAAGAAATCATGTAAACCTTCTAGAAGCTGTGATTTTAAAAAACGGTGGAAGTAAGCTTTTCTTATTTCCGGACGTATGCGCAAACTATAGAAAGTTGTTATGACGTAGAATGTCCATACTTTGTAGATTCCATTT
Organism: Larix kaempferi; assembly: GCA_027924585.1. Taxonomy (NCBI): domain Eukaryota; kingdom Viridiplantae; phylum Streptophyta; class Pinopsida; order Pinales; family Pinaceae; genus Larix; species Larix kaempferi. The sequence continues at coordinate 8,106,410 of BSBM01000226.1, read as the reverse complement.
ATGAAATAAAACACATTTTCTAAAAACTCATGTTTTTTACGAAATCATGTAAACCCTCTAGAAGCTGTGATTTTAAAAAATGGTGGAAGTAAGCTATTCTTATTTCCGGACGCATGCCCAAACTATAGAAAGTCGTTATGACATAGAATGTGCATACTTTGTTGATTCCATTTATGAAATAAAACACATTTTCTAAAAACTCGTGTTTTTTAAGAAATCATGTAAACCTTCTAGAAGCTGTGATTTTAAAAAACGGGGGAAGTAAGCTTTTCTTATTTCCGGAAGCATGCACAAACTATAGAAGGTCGTTATGACGTAGAATTTGCATACTTTGTAGATTCCATTAATGAAATAAAGCACATTTTCTAAAAACTTGTGTTTTTTACGAAATCATGTAAACCCTCTAGAAGCTGTGATTTTAAAAAACGGTGGAAGTAAGCTTTTCTTATTTCCAAACGCATGCGCAAACTATAGAAAGTCTTTATGACGTAGAATGTGCATACTTTGTTGATTCCATTTATGAAATAAAATACATTTTCTAAAAACTCGTGTTTTTTAAGAAATCATGTAAACCTTCTAGAAACTGTGATTTTAAAAAACGGGGGAAGTAAACTTTTCTTATTTCCGGACGCATGCGCAAACTATAGAAAGTCGTTATGACGTAGAATGTGCATACTTTGTAGACTCCATTTATGAAATAAAACACATTTTATAAAAACTCATGTTTCTTATGAAATCATGTAAACCTTCTAGAAGCTGTGATTTTAAAAAACGGTGGAAGTAAGCTTTTCTTATTTCCGGACGCATGCCCAAACTATGGAAATTCGTTATGACGTAGAATGTGCATACTTTGTAGATTCCATTTATGAAATAAAACACATTTTCTAAAAACTCTTTTTTTTTACGAAATCATGTAAACCTTCTAGAAGCTGTGATTTTAAAAAACTGTGGTAGTAAGCTTTTCTTATATCCGGACGCATGCGCAAACTATAGAAAGTCGTTATGAAGTAGAATGTGCATACTTTGTTCATTCCATTTACGAAATAAAACACATTTTCTAAAAACTCGTGTTTTTTAAGAAATCATGTAAACCTTCTAGAAGCTGTGATTTTAAAAAATGGGGGAAGTAAGCTTTTCTTATTTCCGGACGGATTCGCAAACTATAGAAAGTCGTTATGACGTAGAATGTGCATACTTTGTAGATTCCATTTATGAAATAAAACACATTTTCTAAAAACTCGTGTTTGTTAAGAAATCATGTAAACCTTCTCGAAGTTGTGATTTTAAAAAACCGTGGAAGTAAGCTTTTCTTATTTCCGGACGAGTGCGCAACCTATAGAAAGTCGTTATGATGTAGAATGTGCATACTTTGTTGATTCCATTTATGAAATAAAACACATTTTCTAAAAACTCGTGTTTTTTAAGAAATCATGTAAACCTTCTAGAAGCTGTGATTTTAAAAAACGGTGGAAGTAAGCTTTTCTTTTTTCCGGACGCATGCCCAAACTATAGAAAGTCGTTATGACGTAGAATGTGCATACTTTGTTGATTCCATTTATGAAATAAAACACTTTTTCTAAAAACTCGTGTTTTTTAAGAAATCATGTAAACCTTCTAGAAGCTGTGATTTTAAAAAACGGGGGAAGTAAGCTTTTCTTATTTCCGGACAAATGCGCAAACTATAGAAAGTCGTTATGACGTAGAATGTGCATACTTTGTATATTCCATTTATGAAATAAAACACATTTTCTAAAAACTCGTGTTTTTTGCGAAATCATGTAAACCTTCTAGAAGCTGTGATTTTAAAAAACGGTGGAAGTAAGCTTCTCTTTTTCCGGACGCATGCGCAAACTATAGAAAGTCGTTATGACGTAGCATGTGCATACTTTGTTGCTTCCATTTATGAAATAAAACACATTTTCTAAAAACTCATGTTTTTTAAGAAATCATGTAAACCTTCTAGAAGCTGTGATTTTAAAAAACGGGGGAAGTAAGCTTTTCTTATTTCCAAACGCATGCGCAAACTATAGAAAGTCCTTATGACGTAGAATGTGCATACTTTGTTGATTCCTTTTATGAAATAAAACATATTTTCTAAAAACGCGTGTTTTTTAAGAAATCATGTAAACCTTCTAGAAGCTGTGATTATAAAAAATGGGAGAAGTAAGCTTTTCTTATTTCTGGACGCATGCGCAAACTATAGAAAGTCGTTACGACGTAGAATGTGCATACTTTGTAGATTCCATTTATGAAATAAAACACATTTTCTAAAAACTCGTGTTTTTTACGAAACCATGTAAACCTTCTAGAAGCTGTGATTTTAAAAAACGGTGGAAGTAAGCTTTTCTTATTTCCGGACGCATGCGCAAACTATAGAAATTCGTTATGACATAGAATGTGCATACTTTGTAGATTCCATTTATGAAATAAAACACATTTTCTAAAAACTCTTTTTTTTTACGAAATAATGTAAACCTTCTAGAAGCTGTGATTTTAAAAAACTGTGGTAGTAAGCTTTTCTTATATCCGGACGCATGCGCAAACTATAGAAAGTCGTTATGAAGTAGAATGTGCATACTTTGTTCATTCCATTTACGAAATAAAACACATTTTCTAAAAACTCGTGTTTTTTAAGAAATCATGTAAACCTTCTAGAAGCTGTGATTTTAAAAAATGGGGGAAGTAAGCTTTTCTTATTTCCGGACGGATTTGCAAACTATAGAAAGTCGTTATGACGTAGAATGTGCATACTTTGTAGATTCCATTTATGAAATAAAACACATTTTCTAAAAACTCGTGTTTTTTACGAAATCATGTAAACCTTCTAGAAGCTGTGATTTTAAAAAACGGTGGAAGTAAGCTTCTCTTATTTCCGGACGCATGCGCAAACTATAGAATGTCATTATGACGTAGAATGTGCATACTTTGTAGATTCCATTTATGAAATAAAACACATTTTCTAAAAACTCGTGTTTTTTACGAAATCATGTAAACCTTCTAGATGTTGTGATTTTAACCAATGGTGGAAGTAAGCTTTTTTGATTTCCGGACGCGTGCGCAAACTATCGAAATTCGTTATGGAGTATAATGTGCATACTTTGTTGATTCCATTTATGAAATAAAACACATTTTCTAAAAACTCGTGTTTTTTAAGAAATCATGTAAACCTTCTAGAAGCTGTGATTTTAAAAAACGGTGGAAGTAAGCTTTTCTTATTTCCGGACACATGCGCAAACTATAGAAAGTCGTTATGACGTAGAATGTGCATAATTTGTTGATTCCATTTATGAAATAAAACAAATTTTATAAAAACTCGTGTTTTTTAAGAAATCATGCAAACCTTCTAGAAGATGTGATTTTAAAAAATGGTGGAAGTAAGCTTTTCTTATTTCCGGACGCGTGCGCAAACTATAGAAAGTCGTTATGACGTAGAATGTGCATACTTTGTTGATTCCATTTATGAAATAAAACACATTTTTTAAAAACCCGTGTTTTTTAAGAAATCATGTAAACCTTCTAGAAGCTGTGATTTTAAAAAACGGGGGAAGTAAGCTTTTCTTTTTTCCAAACGCATGGGCAAACTATAGAAAGTCGTTATGATGTAGAATGTGCATACTTTTTAGATTACATTTATGAAATAAAACACATTTTCTAAAAACTCACGTTTTTTACGAAATCATGTAAACCTTCTAGAAGCTGTGATTTCAAAAAACGGTGGAAGTAAGCTTTTCTTATTTCCGGATGCATGCGCAAACTATAGAAAGTCGTTATGATGCAGAATTTGCATACTTTGTTGATTCCATTTATGAAATAAAACACATTTTCTAAAAACTCGTGTTTTTTAAGGAATCATGTAAACCTTCTAGAAGCTGTGATTTTAAAAAACGAGGGAAGTAAGCTTTTCTTATTTCCAAACGCATGCGCAAACTATAGAAAGTCGTTATGACGTAGAATGTGCATACTTTGTTGATTCCAATTATGAAATAAAACACATTTTCTAAAAACTCATGTTTTTTAAGAAATCATGTAAACCTTCTAGAAGCTGTGATTTTAAAAAACGGGGGAAGTAAGCTTTTCTTATTTCCGGACGCATGTGCAAACTATAGAAAGTCGTTATGACGTAGAATGTGCATACTTTGTAGATTCCATTTATGAAATAAAGCACATTTTCTAAAAACTCGTGTTTTTTACGAAATCATGTAAACCTTGTAGAAGCTGTGATTTTAAAAAACAGTGGAAGTAAGCTTTTCTTATTTCCGGACGAATGCGCAAACTATAGAAAGTCGTTGTGACGTAGAATGTGGATACTTTGTTGATTCCATTGATGAAATAAAACACATTTTCTAAAAACTCGTGTTTTTTAAGAAATCATGTAAACCTTCTAGAAGCTATGATTTTAAAAAACGGTGGAAGTAAGCTTTTCTTATTTCCGGACGCATGCGCAAACTATAGAAAGTCCTTATGACGTAGAATTTGCATACTTTGTTGATTCCATTTATGAAATAAAACACATTTTCTAAAAACTCGTGTTTTTTAAGAAATCATGTAAACCTTCTAAAAGCTGTGATTTTAAAAAACGGAGGAAGTAAGCTTTTCTTTTTTCCAAACGCATGGGAAAACTATAGAAAGTCGTTATGATGTAGAATGTGCATACTTTTTAGATTACAATTATGAAATAAAACACATTTTCTAAAAACTCACGTTTTTTACGAAATCATGTAAACCTTCTAGAAGCTGCGATTTTAAAAAACGGGGGAAGCAAGCTTTTCTTATTTCCGGACACATGCGCAAACTATAGAAAGTCGTTATGACGTAGAATGTGCATACTTTTTTGATTCCTTTTATGAAATAAAACACATTTTCTAAAAACTCGTGTTTTTTAGGAAATCATGTAAAGCTTCTAGAAGCTGTTATTTTAAAAAACGATCAAAGTAAGCTTTTCTTATTTCCGGACGCATTCACAAACTATAGAAAGTCGTTATGACGTAGAATTTGCATACTTTGTTGATTCCATTTATGAAATAAAGCACATTTTCTAAAAACTCGTGTTTTTAAAAAATCTTGTAAACCTTCTAGAAGCTGTGATTTTAAAAAACGAGGGAAGTAAGCTTTTCTTATTTCCAAACGCATGCGTAAACTATAGAAAGTCGTTATGACGTAGAATGTGCATACTTTGTTGATTCCATTTATGAAATAAAACACATTTTCTAAAAATCATGTTTTTTAAGAAATCATGTAAACCTTCTAGAAGCTGTGATTTTAAAAAACGGGGGAAGAAAGCTTTTCTTATTTCCGGACGCATGCGCAAACTATAGAAAGTCGTTATGACGTAGAATGTGCATACTTTGTTGATTCCATTTAGGAAATAAAACACATTTTCTATAAACTTGTGTTTTTTACGAAATCATGTAAACCTTCTAGAAGTTGTAATTTAAAAAAACGGTGGAAGTAAGCTTTTCTTATATCTGGACACATGCGCAAACTATAGAAAGTCGTTATGACGTAGAATGTGCATAATTTGCTGATTCCATTTATGAAATAAAACAAATTTTCTAAAAACTCGTGTTTTTTAAGAAATCATGTAAACCTTCTAGAAGATGTGATTTTAAAAAACGGTGGAAGTAAGCTTTTCTTATTTCCGGACGCGTGCGCAAACTATAGAAATTCGTTATGACGTAGAATGTGCATACTTTGTTGATTCCATTTATGAAATAAAACACATTTTCTAAAAACTCGTGTTTTTTAAGAAATCATGAAAAGCTTCTAGAAGCTGTGATTTTAAAAAACGGGGGAAGTAAGCTTTTCTTATTTCCAAACGCATGCGCAAACTATAGAAAGTCGTTATGACGTAGAATGTGCATGCTTTGTTGATTCCATTTATGAAATAAAACACATTTTCTAAAAACTCGTGTTTTTTACGAAATTATGTAAACCTTCTAGAAGCTGTGATTTTAAAAAAACGGTGGAAGTAAGCTTTTCTTATTTCCAGATGCATGCGCAAACTATAGAAAGTGGTTATGACGTAGAATGTGCATACTTTGTTGATTCCATTTATGAAATAAAACACATTCTCTAAAAACTCATGTTTTTTAAGAAATCATGTAAACCTTCTAGAAGCTGTGATTTTAAAAAACGGGAGAAGTAAGCTTTTCTTATTTCCAAACGCATGCTCAAACTATAGAAATTCGTTATGACGTAGAATGTGCATACTTTGTTGATTCCATTTATGAAGTAAAACACATTTTCTAAAAACTTGTGTTTTTTAAGAAATCATGTAAACCTTCTAGAAGCTGTGATTTTAAAAAACGGTGGTAGTAAGCTTTTTTTTATTTCCGGACGCATGCCCAAACTATAGAAAGTCGTTATGACGTAGAATGTGCATACTTTGTTGATTCCATTTATGAAATAAAACACATTTTCTAGAAACTCGTGGTTTTTAAGAAATCATGTAAACCTCCTAGAAGCTATGATTTTTAAAAACGGGGGAAGTAAGCTTTTCTTATTTCCGGACGCATGTGCAAACTATAGAAAGTCGTTATGACGTAGAATGTGCATACTTTGTAGATTACATTTATGAAATAAAACACATTTTCTAAAATCTCGTGTTTTTTACGAAATCATGTAAACCTTCTATAAGCTGTGATTTCAAAAAACGGTGGAAGTAAGCTTTTCTTATTTCTGGACACATGCGCAAACTATAGAAAGTCGTTATGACGTAGAATGTGCATACTTTGTAGATTACATTTATGAAATAAAACACATTTTCTAAAAACTCGTGTTTTTTACGAAATCATGTAAACATTCTAGAAGCTGTGATTTTAAAAAACGGTGGAAGTAAGATTTTCTTATTTCTGGATGAATGCGCAAACTATAGAAACTCGTTATGACGTAGAATGTGCATACTTTGTTGATTCCATTTATGAAATAAAACACATTTTCTAAAAACTCATGTTTTTTAAGAAATCATGTAAACCTTCTAGAAGCTGTTATTTTAAAAAACGTTGGAAGTAAGCTTTTCTTATTTCCGGACGCATGCGCAAACTATAGAAAGTCGTTATGACGTAGAATTTTCATACTTTTTTGATTCCATTTATGAAATAAAGCGCATTTTCTAAAAACTCGTGCTTTTTAAGAAATCATGTAAACCTTCTAGAAGCTGTGATTTTAAAAAACGAGGGAAGTAAGCTTTTCTTATTTCCAAACGCATGCGCAAACTATAAAAAGTCGTTATGACGTAGAATGTGAATACTTTGTTGATTCCATTTATGAAATAAAACATATTTTCTAAAAACTCATGTTTTTTAAGAAATCATGTAAACCTTCTAGAAGCTGTGATTTTAAAAAACGAGGGAAGAAAGCTTTTCTTATTTCCGGACGCATGCGCAAACTATTGAAAGTCGTTATGACGTAGAATGTGAATACTTTGTTGATTCCATTTATGAAATAAAACACATTTTCTAAAAACTCATGTTTTTTAAGAAATCATGTAAACCTTCTAGAAGCTGTGATTTTAAAAAACGGGGGAAGTAAGCTTTTCTTATTTTCGGACGCATGCGCAAACTATAGTAAGTCGTTATGACGTAGAATGTGCATACTTTGTTGATTCCATTTATGAAATAAAGCACATTTTCTAAAAACTCGTGTTTTTTACGAAATCATGTAAACCTTATAGAAGCTGTGATTTTAAAAAACGGTGGAAGTAAGCTTTTCTTATTTCCGGACGAATGCGCAAACTATAGAAAGTAGTTATGACGTAGAATGTACATACTTTGTTGATTCCATTTATGAAATAAAGCACATTTTCTAAAAACTCGTGTTTTTTAAGAAATCATGTAAACCTTCTAGAAGCTGTTATTTTAAAAAACGGTGGAAGTAAGCTTTTCTTATTTCCGGACGCATGCGCAAACTATAGAAAGTCGTTATGACGTAGAACGTGCATACTTTGTTGATTCCATTTATCAAATAAAACACATTTTCTAAAAACTTGTGTTTTTTAAGAAATCATGTAAACCTTCTAGAAGCTGCGATTTTAAAAAACAGTGGAAGTAAGCTTTTCTTATTTCCGGACGCATGCTCCAACTATAGAAAGTCGTTATGACGCAGAATGTGCATACTTTGTTGATTCCATTTATGAAATAAAACACATTTTCTAAAAACTTGTGTTTTTTAAGAAATCATGTAAACCTTCTAGAAGCTGTGATTTTAAAAAACGGTGGAAGTAAGCTTTTCTTATTTCCGGACGCATGCGCAAACTATAGAAAGTCATTATGATGTATAATGTGCATACTTTGTTGATTCCATTTATGAAATAAAACACATTTTCTAAAAACTCGTGTTTTTTAAAAAATCATGCAAACCTTCTAGAAGCTATGATTTTAAAAAACGGTGCAAGTAAGCTTTTCTTATTTCTGGACACATGCGCAAACTATAGAAAGTCGTTATGACGTAGAATGTGCATAATTTGTTGATTCCATTTATGGAATAAAACAAATTTTCTAAAAACTCGTGTTTTTTAAGAAATCATGTAAACCTTCTAGAAGATGTGATTTTAAAAAACGGTGGAAGTAAGCTTTTCTTATTTCCAAACGCATGCGCAAACTATAGAAAGTCGTTATGACGTAGAATGTGCATACTTTGTTGATTCCATTTATGAAATAAAACACATTTTCTAAAAACTCATGTTTTTTAAGAAATCATGTAAACCTTCTAGAAGCTGTGATTTTAAAAAACGGGGGAAGTAAGCTTTTCTTATTTCCGGACGCGTGCGCAAACTATAGAAAGTCGTTATGACGTAGAATGTGCATACTTTGTTGATTCCGTTTATGAAATAAAACACATTTTCTAAAAACTCATGTTTTTTAAGAAATCATGTAAACCTTCTAGAAGCTGTGATTTTAAAAAACGGGGGAAGTAAGATTTTCTTATTTCCGGACGCATGCGCAAACTATAGAAAGTCGTTATGACGTAGAATGTGCATACTTTGTTGATTCCGTTTATGAAATAAAACACATTTTCTAAAAACTCATGTTTTTTAAGAAATCATGTAAACCTTCTAAAAGATGTGATTTTAAAAAACGAGGGAAGTAAGCTTTTCTTATTTTCGGACGCATGCGCAAACTATAGAAAGTCGTTATGATGTAGAATGTGCATACTTTTTAGATTACATTTATGAAATAAAACACATTTTCTAAAAACTCGCGTTTTTTACGAAATCATGTAAACCTTCTAGAAGCTGTGATTTCAAAAAACGGTGGAAGTAAGCTTTTCTTATTTCCGAAAGCATGCGCAAACTATAGAAAGTCGTTATGATGTAGAATTTGCATACTTTGTTGATTGCATTTATGAGATAAAACACATTTTCTAAAAACTCGTGTTTTTTAAGGAATCATGTAAACCTTCTAGAAGCTGTGATTTTAAAAAACGAGGGAAGTAAGCTTTTATTATTTCCAAACGCATGCGCAAACTATAGAAATTCGTTATGACGTAGAATGTGCATACTTTGTTGATTCCATTTATGAAATAAAACACATTTTCTAAAAACTCATGTTTTTTAAGAAATCATGTAAACCTTCTAGAAGCTGTGATTTTAAAAAACGGGGGAAGTAAGCTTTTCTTATTTCCGGACGCGTGCGCAAACTATAGAAAGTCGTTATGACGTAGAGTGTGCATACTTTGTTGATTCCATTTAGGAAATAAAACACATTTTCTAAAAACTCGTGTTTTTTAAGAAATCATGTAAACCTTCTAGAAGCTGTGATTTTCAAAAACGGGGGAAGTAAGCTTTTCTTATTTCCGAACGCATGCGCAAACTATAGAAATTCGTTATGACGTAGAATGTGCATACTTTGTAGCTTCCATTGATGAAATATAACACATTTTCTAAAAACTCGTGTTTTTTACGAAATCTGTAAACCTTCTAGAAGCTGTGATTTTAAAAAACGGCGGAAGTAAGCTTTTCTTATTTCCGGACGAATGCGCAAACTATAGAAAGTCGTTATGACATAGAATGTGCATACTTTGTTGATTCCATTAATGAAATAAAACACATTTTCTAAAAACTCGTGTTTTTTAGGAAATTATGTAAACCTTCTAGAAGCTGTGATTTTAAAAAACGGTGGAAGTAAGCTTTTCTTATTTCCAGACGCATGCGCAAACTATAGAAAGTGGTTATGATGTAGAATGTGCATACTTTGTTGATTCCATTTATGAAATAAAACACATTCTCTAAAAACTCGTGTTTTTTAAGAAATCATGTAAACCTTATAGAAGCTGTGATTTTAAAAAACGGTGGAAGTAAGCTTTTCTTATTTCCGGACGCATGCGCAAACTATAGAAAGTCGTTATGACGTAGAATGTGCATACTTTGTTGATTCCATTTAGGAAATAAAACACATCTTCTAAAAACTCATGTTTTTTACGACATCATATAAACCTTCTAGAAGCTGTGATTTTAAAAAACGGTGGAAGTGAGCTTTTCTTATTTTCGGACGAATGCGCAAACTATAGAAAGTCGTTATGACGTAAAATGTGCATATTTTGTTGATTCCATTTATCAAATAAAACACATTTTCTATAAACTCGTGTTTTTTAAGAAATCATGTAAACCTTCTAGAAGCGATGATTTTAAAAAACGGTGGAAGTAAGCTTTTCTTATTTCCGGACGCATGTGCAAACTATAGAAAGTCGTTATGACATAGAATCTGCATACTTTGTAGATTCCATTTATAAAATAAAACACATTTTCTAAAAACTCGTGTTTTTTAAGAAATCATGTAAACCTTCTAGAAGCTGTGATTTTAAAAAACGGGAGAAGTAAGCTTTTCTTATTTCCAAACACATGCTCAACCTATAGAGAGTCGTTATGACATAGAATGTGCATACTTTGTTGATTCCATTTATGAAATAAAACACATTTTCTAAAAACTCGTGTTTTTTAAGAAATCATGTAAACCTTCTAGAAGCTGTGATTTTAAAAAACGGTGGAATTAAGCTTTTCTTATTTCTGGACGCGTGCGCAAACTATAGAAAGTCATTATGACGTAGAATGTGCATATTTTGTTGATTCCATTTATGAAATAAAACACATTCTCTAAAAAATCATGTTTTTTAAGAAATCATGTAAACCTTCTAGAAGCTGTGATTTTAAAAAACGGTGGAAGTAAGCTTTTCTTATTTCCGGACGCGTGCGCAAACTATAGAAAGTCGTTATGACGTAGAATGTGCATAATTTGTTGATTCCATTTATGAAATAAAACACATTTTCTAAAAACTCGTGTTTTTTAAGAAATCATGTAAACCTTCTAGAAGTTGTGATTTTAAAAAACGGTGGAAGTAAGCTTTTCTGATTTCCGGACGCGTGTGCAAACTATAGAAAGTCGTTATGATGTAGAATGTGCATACTTTGTTGATTCCATTTATGAAATAAAACAAATTTTCTAAAAACTCGGTTTTTTTAAGAAATCATGTAAACCTTCTAGAAGTTGTGATTTTAAAAAACGGTGGAAGTAAGCTTTTCTTATTTCCGGACGCGTGCGCAAACTATAGAAAGTCGTTATGACGTAGAATGTGCATACTTTGTTGATTCCATTTATGAAATAAAACACATTTTCTAAAAACTCGTGTTTTTTAAGAAATCATGTAAACCTTCTAGAAGCTGTGTTTTTAAAAAACGGGGGAAGTAAGCTTTTCTTATTTCCGGACGCGTGCGCAAACTATAGAAAGTCGTTATGACGTAGAATGTGCATACTTTGTTGATTCCATTTATGAAATAAAACACATTTTCTAAAAACTCGTTTTTTTTACGAAATCATGTAAACCTTCTAGAAGCTGTGATTTTAAAAAACGGTGGAAGTGAGCTTTTCTTATTTCCGGACGAATAAGCAAACTATAGAAATCATGTAAACCTTCTAGAAGCTGTGATTTTAAAAAACGGTGGAAGTAAGCTATTCTTATTTCTGGACGCGTGCGCAAACTATAGAAAGTCGTTATGACGTAGAATGTGCATATTTTGTTGATTCCATTTATGAAATAAAACACATTCTCTAAAAAATCATGTTTTTTAAGAAATCATGTAAACCTTCTAGAAGCTGTGATTTTAAAAAACGGTGGAAGTAAGCTTTTCTTATTTCCGGACGCGTGCGCAAACTATAGAAACTCGTTATGACGTAGAATGTGCATAATTTGTTGATTCCATTTATCAAATAAAACACATTTTCTATAAACTCGTGTTTTTTAAGAAATCATGTAAACCTTCTAGAAGCGATGATTTTAAAAAACGGTGGAAGTAAGCTTTTCTTATTTCCGGACGCATGCGCAAACTATAGAAAGTCGTTATGACATAGAATGTGCATACTTTGTAGATTCCATTTATAAAATAAAACACATTTTCTAAAAACTCGTGTTTTTTAAGAAATCATGTAAACCTTCTAGAAGCTGTGATTTTAAAAAACGGGAGAAGTAAGCTTTTCTTATTTCCAAACGCATGCTCAAACTATAGAGAGTCGTTATGACGTAGAATGTGCATACTTTGGTGATTCCATTTATGAAATAAAACACATTTTCTAAAAACTTGTGTTTTTTACGAAATCATGTAAACCTTCTAGAAGTTGTAATTTTAAAAAACGGTGGAAGTAAGCTTTTCTTATTTCTGGACACATGCGCAAACTAAAGAAAGTCGTTATGACGTAGAATGTGCATAATTTGTTGATTCCATTTATGAAATAAAACAAATTTTCTAAAAACTCGTGTTTTTTAAGAAATCATGTAAACCTTCTAGAAGATGTGATTTTAAAAAACGGTGGAAGTAAGCTTTTCTTATTTCCGGACGCGTGCGCAAACTATAGAAATTCGTTATGACGTAGAATGTGCATACTTTGTTGATTCCATTTATGAAATAAAACACATTTTCTAAAAACTCATGTTTTTTAAGAAATCATGTAAAGCTTCTAGAAGCAGTGATTTTAAAAAACGGTGGAAGTAAGCTTTTCTTATTTTCGGACGCATGTGCAAATTATAGAAAGTTGTTATGACGTAGAATGTGCATACTTTGTAGATTCCATTTATGAAATAAAGCACATTTTCTAAAAACTCGTGTTTTTTACGAAATCATGGAAACCTTGTAGAAGCTGTGATTTTAAAAAACAGTGGAAGTAAGCTTTTCTTATTTCCGGACGAATGCGCAAACTATAGAAAGTCGTTATGACGTAGAATATGCATACTTTGTTGATTCCATTTATCAAATAAAACACATTTTCTAAAAACTCGTGTTTTTTAAGAAATCATGTAAACCTTCTAGAAGCTGTGATTTTAAAAAACGGTGGAAGTAAGCTTTTCTTATTTCAAGACGCATGCGCAAACTATAGAAAGTCCTTATGACGTAGAATGTGCATACTTTGTTGATTCCATTTATGAAATAAAACACATTTTCTAAAAACTCATGTTTTTTAAGAAATGATGTAAACCTTCTAGAAGCTGTGATTTTAAAAAACGGGGGAAGTAAGCTTTTGTTATTTCCGGACGCATGCGCAAACTATAGAATGTCGTAATGACGTAGAATGTGCATACTTTGTAGACTCAATTTATGAAATAAAACACATTTTATAAAAACTCATGTTTTTTACGAAATCATGTAAACCTTCTAGAAGCTGTGATTTTAAAAAAGGTGGAAGTAAGCTTTTCTTATTTCCGGACGCATGCGCAAACTATAGAAATTCGTTATGACGTAGAATGTGCATACTTTGTAGATTCCATTTATGAAATAAAACACATTTTCTAAAAACTCGTGTTTTTTACGAAATCATGTAAACCTTCTAGAAGCTGTGATTTTAAAAAACGGTGGAAGTAAGCTTTTCTTATTTCCGGACGAATGCGCAACCTATAGAAAGTCGTTATGACGTAGAATGTGCATACTTTGTTGATTCCATTTATGAAATAAAACACATTTTCTAAAAACTCATGTTTTTTAAGAAATCATGTAAACCTTCTAGAAGCTGTGATTTCAAAAAACGGCGGAAGTAAGCTTTTCTTATTTCTGGACGCATGCGCAAACTATAGAAAGTCTTTATGACGTAGAATGTGCATACTTTGTAGATTCCATTTATGAAATAAAACACATTTTCTAAAAACTCATGTTTTTTACGAAATCATGTAAACCTTCTAGAAGCTGTGATTTTAAAAAACGGTGCCAGTAAGATTTTCTTATTTCCGGACGAATGCGCAAACTATAGAAAGTCGTTATGACGCAGAATGTGCATACTTTGTTGATTCCATTGATGAAATAAAACACATTTTCTAAAAACTTGTGTTTTTTAAGAAATAATGTAAACCTTCTAGAAGCTGTGATTTTAAAAAACGGTGGAAGTAATCTTTTCTTATTTCCGGACGCATTCGCAAACTATAGAAAGTCGTTATGACGTAGAATGTGCATACTTTGTTGATTCCATTTATGAAATAAAACACATTTTCTAAAAACTTGTGTTTTTTAAGAAATCATGTAAACCTTCTAGAAGCTGCGATTTTAAAAAACAGGGGAAGTAAGCTTTTCTTATTTCCGGACGCATGCGCAAACTATAGAAAGTCGTTATGACGTAGAATGTGCATACTTTGTTGATTCCATTTATGAAATAAAACACATTTTCTAAAAGCTTGTGTTTTTTAAGAAATCATGTAAACCTTCTAGAAGCTGTGATTTTAAAAAACGGGGGAAGTAAGATTTTCTTATTTCCGGACGAATGCGCAAACTATAGAGAGTCGTTATGACGCAGAATGCGCATACTTTGTTGATTCCATTTACGAAATAAAACACATTTTCTAAAAACTTGTGTTTTTTAAGAAATAATGTAAACCTTCTAAAAGCTGTGATTTTAAAAAACGGTGGAAGTAAGCTTTTCGTATTTCCGGACGCATGCGCAAACTATAGAAAGTCGTTATGACATAGAATGTGCATACTTTGTTGATTCCATTTATGAAATAAAACACATTTTCTATAAACTCGTGTTTTTTAAGAAATCATGTAAACCTTCTAGAAGCTGTGATTTTAAAAAACGGTGGAATTAAGCTTTTCTTATTTCCAAACACATGCTCAACCTATAGAGAGTCGTTATGACATAGAATGTGCATACTTTGTTGATTCCATTTATGAAATAAAACACATTTTCTAAAAACTCGTGTTTTTTAAGAAATCATGTAAACCTTCTAGAAGCTGTGATTTTAAAAAACGGTGGAATTAAGCTTTTCTTATTTCTGGACGCGTGCGCAAACTATAGAAAGTCATTATGACGTAGAATGTGCATATTTTGTTGATTCCATTTATGAAATAAAACACATTCTCTAAAAAATCATGTTTTTTAAGAAATCATGTAAACCTTCTAGAAGCTGTGATTTTAAAAAACGGTGGAAGTAAGCTTTTCTTATTTCCGGACGCGTGCGCAAACTATAGAAAGTCGTTATGACGTAGAATGTGCATAATTTGTTGATTCCATTTATGAAATAAAACACATTTTCTAAAAACTCGTGTTTTTTAAGAAATCATGTAAACCTTCTAGAAGTTGTGATTTTAAAAAACGGTGGAAGTAAGCTTTTCTGATTTCCGGACGCGTGTGCAAACTATAGAAAGTCGTTATGATGTAGAATGTGCATACTTTGTTGATTCCATTTATGAAATAAAACAAATTTTCTAAAAACTCGGTTTTTTTAAGAAATCATGTAAACCTTCTAGAAGTTGTGATTTTAAAAAACGGTGGAAGTAAGCTTTTCTTATTTCCGGACGCGTGCGCAAACTATAGAAAGTCGTTATGACGTAGAATGTGCATACTTTGTTGATTCCATTTATGAAATAAAACACATTTTCTAAAAACTCGTGTTTTTTAAGAAATCATGTAAACCTTCTAGAAGCTGTGTTTTTAAAAAACGGGGGAAGTAAGCTTTTCTTATTTCCGGACGCGTGCGCAAACTATAGAAAGTCGTTATGACGTAGAATGTGCATACTTTGTTGATTCCATTTATGAAATAAAACACATTTTCTAAAAACTCGTGTTTTTTACGAAATCATGTAAACCTTCTAGAAGCTGTGATTTTAAAAAACGGTGGAAGTGAGCTTTTCTTATTTCCAGACGAATAAGCAAACTATAGAAATCATGTAAACCTTCTAGAAGCTGTGATTTTAAAAAACGGTGGAAGTAAGCTATTCTTATTTCTGGACGCGTGCGCAAACTATAGAAAGTCGTTATGACGTAGAATGTGCATATTTTGTTGATTCCATTTATGAAATAAAACACATTCTCTAAAAAATCATGTTTTTTAAGAAATCATGTAAACCTTCTAGAAGCTGTGATTTTAAAAAACGGTGGAAGTAAGCTTTTCTTATTTCCGGACGCGTGCGCAAACTATAGAAACTCGTTATGACGTAGAATGTGCATAATTTGTTGATTCCATTTATCAAATAAAACACATTTTCTATAAACTCGTGTTTTTTAAGAAATCATGTAAACCTTCTAGAAGCGATGATTTTAAAAAACGGTGGAAGTAAGCTTTTCTTATTTCCGGACGCATGCGCAAACTATAGAAAGTCGTTATGACATAGAATGTGCATACTTTGTAGATTCCATTTATAAAATAAAACACATTTTCTAAAAACTCGTGTTTTTTAAGAAATCATGTAAACCTTCTAGAAGCTGTGATTTTAAAAAACGGGAGAAGTAAGCTTTTCTTATTTCCAAACGCATGCTCAAACTATAGAGAGTCGTTATGACGTAGAATGTGCATACTTTGGTGATTCCATTTATGAAATAAAACACATTTTCTAAAAACTTGTGTTTTTTACGAAATCATGTAAACCTTCTAGAAGTTGTAATTTTAAAAAACGGTGGAAGTAAGCTTTTCTTATTTCTGGACACATGCGCAAACTAAAGAAAGTCGTTATGACGTAGAATGTGCATAATTTGTTGATTCCATTTATGAAATAAAACAAATTTTCTAAAAACTCGTGTTTTTTAAGAAATCATGTAAACCTTCTAGAAGATGTGATTTTAAAAAACGGTGGAAGTAAGCTTTTCTTATTTCCGGACGCGTGCGCAAACTATAGAAATTCGTTATGACGTAGAATGTGCATACTTTGTTGATTCCATTTATGAAATAAAACACATTTTCTAAAAACTCATGTTTTTTAAGAAATCATGTAAAGCTTCTAGAAGCAGTGATTTTAAAAAACGGGGGAAGTAAGCTTTTCTTATTTTCGGACGCATGCGCAAACTATAGAAAGTCCTTATGACGTAGAATGAGCATACTTTGTTGATTCCATTTATGAAATAAAACACATTTTCTAAAAACTCATGTTTTTTAAGAAATGATGTAAACCTTCTAGAAGCTGTGATTTTAAAAAACGGGGGAAGTAAGCTTTTGTTATTTCCGGACGCATGCGCAAACTATAGAATGTCGTAATGACGTAGAATGTGCATACTTTGTAGACTCAATTTATGAAATAAAACACATTTTATAAAAACTCATGTTTTTTACGAAATCATGTAAACCTTCTAGCAGCTGTGATTTTAAAAAAGGTGGAAGTAAGCTTTTCTTATTTCCGGACGCATGCGCAAACTATAGAAATTCGTTATGACGTAGAATGTGCATACTTTGTAGATTCCATTTATGAAATAAAACACATTTTCTAAAAACTCGTGTTTTTTACGAAATCATGTAAACCTTCTAGAAGCTGTGATTTTAAAAAACGGTGGAAGTAAGCTTTTCTTATTTCCGGACGAATGCGCAACCTATAGAAAGTCGTTATGACGTAGAATGTGCATACTTTGTTGATTCCATTTATGAAATAAAACACATTTTCTAAAAACTCATGTTTTTTAAGAAATCATGTAAACCTTCTAGAAGCTGTGATTTCAAAAAACGGCGGAAGTAAGCTTTTCTTATTTCTGGACGCATGCGCAAACTATAGAAAGTCTTTATGACGTAGAATGTGCATACTTTGTAGATTCCATTTATGAAATAAAACACATTTTCTAAAAACTCATGTTTTTTACGAAATCATGTAAACCTTCTAGAAGCTGTGATTTTAAAAAACGGTGCCAGTAAGATTTTCTTATTTCCGGACGAATGCGCAAACTATAGAAAGTCGTTATGACGCAGAATGTGCATACTTTGTTGATTCCATTGATGAAATAAAACACATTTTCTAAAAACTTGTGTTTTTTAAGAAATAATGTAAACCTTCTAGAAGCTGTGATTTTAAAAAACGGTGGAAGTAATCTTTTCTTATTTCCGGACGCATTCGCAAACTATAGAAAGTCGTTATGACGTAGAATGTGCATACTTTGTTGATTCCATTTATGAAATAAAACACATTTTCTAAAAACTTGTGTTTTTTAAGAAATCATGTAAACCTTCTAGAAGCTGCGATTTTAAAAAACAGGGGAAGTAAGCTTTTCTTATTTCCGGACGCATGCGCAAACTATAGAAAGTCGTTATGACGTAGAATGTGCATACTTTGTTGATTCCATTTATGAAATAAAACACATTTTCTAAAAGCTTGTGTTTTTTAAGAAATCATGTAAACCTTCTAGAAGCTGTGATTTTAAAAAACGGGGGAAGTAAGATTTTCTTATTTCCGGACGAATGCGCAAACTATAGAGAGTCGTTATGACGCAGAATGCGCATACTTTGTTGATTCCATTTACGAAATAAAACACATTTTCTAAAAACTTGTGTTTTTTAAGAAATAATGTAAACCTTCTAAAAGCTGTGATTTTAAAAAACGGTGGAAGTAAGCTTTTCGTATTTCCGGACGCATGCGCAAACTATAGAAAGTCGTTATGACATAGAATGTGCATACTTTGTTGATTCCATTTATGAAATAAAACACATTTTCTATAAACTCGTGTTTTTTAAGAAATCATGTAAACCTTCTAGAAGCTGTGACTTTAAAAAACGGTGGAATTAAGCTTTTCTTATTTACGGACGCATGCGCAAACTATAGAAAGTCGTTATGACGTAGAATATGCATACTTTGTAGATTCCATTTATGAAATAAAACACATTTTCTAAAAACTCGTGTTTTTTAAGAAATCATGTAAACCTTCTAGAAGCCGTGATTTTAAAAAAAGGTGGAAGTAAGCTTTTCTTATTTCCGGACGCATGCGCAAACTATAGAAATTCATTATGACGTAGAATGTGCATACTTTGTAGATTCCATTTATGAAATAAAACACATTTTCTAAAAACTCATGTTTTTTAAGAAATCATGTAAACCTTCTAGAAGCTGTGATTTTAAAAAACGGGGGAAGAAAGCTTTTCTTATTTCCGGACGCATGCGCAAACTATAGAAAGTCGTTATGACGTAGAATGTGCATACTTTGTTGATTCCATTTATGAAATAAAACACATTTTCTAAAAACTCATGTTTTTTAAGAAATCATGTAAACCTTCTAGAAGCCGTGATTTTAAAAAACGGGGGAAGTAAGCTTTTCTTATTTTCGGACGCATGCGCAAATGATAGAAAGTCGTTATGACGAAGAATGTGCATACTTTGTACATTCCATTTATGAAATAAAGCACATTTTCTAAAAACTCGTGTTTTTTACGAAATCATGTAAACCTTGTAGAAGCTGTGATTTTAAAAAATGGTGGAAGTAAGCTTTTCTTATTTCCGGACGAATTCGCAAACTTTAGAAAGTCGTTATGACGTAGAATGTGCATACTTTGTTGATTCCATTTATGAAATAAAACACATTTTCTAAAAGTTCGTGTTTTTTAAGAAATCATGTAAACCTTCTAGAAGCTGTGATTTTAAAAAACGGTGGAAGTAAGCTTTTCTTATTTCCGGACGCATGCGCAAACTATAGGAAGTCGTTATGACGTAGAATGTGCATACTTTGTACATTCCATTTATGAAATAAAACACATTTTCTAAAAACTCGTGTTTTTTAAGAAATCATGTAAACCTTCTAGAAGCTGTGATTTTAAAAAACGGGGGAAGTAAGCTTTTCTTATTTCCAAACGCATGCGCAAACTATAGAAAGTCGTTATGACATAGAATGTGCATACTTTGTAGATTACATTTATGAAATAAAACACATTTTCTAAAAACTCGTATTTTTTACGAAATCATGTAAACCTTCTAGAAGCTGTGATTTCAAAAAACGGTGGAAGTAAGCTTTTCTTATTTCTGGACGCATGCGCAAACTATAGAAAGTCTTTATGACGTAGAATGTGCATACTTTGTAGATTCCATTTATGAAATAAAACACATTTTCTAAAAACTCATGTTTTTTACGAAATCATGTAAACCTTCTAGAAGCTGTGATTTTAAAAAACGGTGGAAGTAAGATTTTCTTATTTCCGGACGAATGCGCAAACTATAGAGAGTCGTTATGACGCAGAATGCGCATACTTTGTTGATTCCATTTACGAAATAAAACACATTTTCTAAAAACTTGTGTTTTTTAAGAAATAATGTAAACCTTCTAAAAGCTGTGATTTTAAAAAACGGTGGAAGTAAGCTTTTCGTATTTCCGGACGCATGCGCAAACTATAGAAAGTCATTATGACATAGAATGTGCATACTTTGTTGATTCCATTTATGAAATAAAACACATTTTCTATAAACTCGTGTTTTTTAAGAAATCATGAAAACCTTCTAGAAGCTGCGATTTTAAAAAACAGTGGAAGTAAGCTTTTCTTATTTCTGGACGCATGCGCAAACTATAGAAAGTCGTTATGACGTAGAATGTGCATACTTTGTTGATTCCATTTATCAAATAAAACACATTTTCTAAAAACTTGTGTTTTTTAAGAAATAATGTAAACCTTCTAGAAGCTGTGATTTTAAAAAACGGTGGAAGTAAGTTTTTCTAATTTCCGGACGCATGCGCAAACTATAGAACGTCATTATGATGTAGAATGTGCATACTTTGTTGATTCCATTTATGAAATAAAACACATTTTCTAAAAACTTGTGTTTTTTAAAAAATCATGCAAACCTTCTAGAAGCTATGATTTTAAAAAACGGTGGAAGTAAGTTTTTCTAATTTCCGGACGCATGCGCAAACTATAGAAAGTCATTATGATGTAGAATGTGCATACTTTGTTGATTCCATTGATGAAATAAAACACATTTTCTAAAAACTCGTGTTTTTTAAAAAATCATGCAAACCTTCTAGAAGCTATGATTTCAAAAAACGGTGGAAGTAAGCTTTTCTTATTTCCGGACGCATGCGCAAACTATAGAAAGTCGTTATGATGTAGAATTTGCATACTTTGTTGATTCCATTTATGAAATAAAACACATTTTCTAAAACTCGTGTTTTTTAAGGAATCATGTAAACCTTCTAGAAGCTGTGATTTTAAAAAACGAGGGAAGTAAGCTTTTCTTATTTCCGGACGCATGTGCAAACTATAGAAAGTCGTTATGACGTAGAATGTGCATACTTTGTTGATTCCATTTATGAAATAAAACACATTTTCTAAAAACTCATGTTTTTTAAGAAATCATGTAAACCTTCTAGAAGATGTGATTTTAAAAAACGAGGGAAGTAAGCTTTTCTTATTTTCGGACGCATGCGCAAACTATAGAAATTCGTTATGACGTAGTATGTGCATACTTTGTAGATTCCATTTATGAAATAAAGCACATTTTCTAAAAACTCGTGTATTTTACGAAATCATGTAAATCTTCTAGAAGCTTTGATTTTCAAAAACGGTGGAAGTAAGCTTTTCTTATTTCCGGACGCATGCGCAAACTATAAAAAGCATTTATGACATAGAATGTGCATACTTTGTCGATTCCATTTATGAAATAAAACACATTTTCTAAAAACTCATGTTTTTTAAGAAATCATGTAAACCTTCTAGAAGCTGTGATTTTAAAAAACGGGGGAAGTAAGCTTTTCTTATTTCCGGACGCATGCGCAAACTATAGAAAGTCGTTATGACGTAGAATGTGCATACTTTGTAGACTCCATTTAGGAAATAAAACACATTTTCTAAAAACTCGTGTTTTTTAAGGAATCATGTAAACCTTCTAGAAGCTGTGATTTTAAAAACGAGGGAAGTAAGCTTTTCTTATTTCCAAACGCATGCGCAAACTATAGAAAGTCGTTATGATGTAGAATGTGCATACTTTGTTGATTCCATTTAAGAAATAAAACACATTTTCTAAAAACTCATGTTTTTTAAGAAATCATGTAAACCTTCTAGAAGTTGTGATTTTAAAAAACGGGGGAAGTAAGCTTTTCTTATTTCCGGACGCATGTGCAAACTATAGAAAGTCGTTATGACGTAGAATGTGCATACTTTGTTGATTCCATTTTTGAAATAAAACACATTTTCTAAAAACTCATGTTTTTTAAGAAATCATGTAAACCTTCTAGAAGATGTGATTTTAAAAAACGAGGGAAGTAAGCTTTTCTTATTTTCGGACGCATGCGCAAACTATAGAAAGTCGTTATGACGTAGAATGTGCATACTTTGTAGATTCCATTTATGAAATAAAGCACATTTTCTAAAAACTCGTGTTTTTTACGAAATCATGTAAACCTTGTAGAAGCTGTGATTTTAAAAAACAGTGGAAGTAAGCTTTTCTTATTTCCGGACGAATGCGCAAACTATAGAAAGTCGTTATGATGTAGAATGTGCATACTTTGTTGATTCCATTTATGAAATAAAACACATTTTCTAAAAACTCGTGTTTTTTAAGAAATCATGTAAACCTTCTAGAAGCTGTGATTTTAAAAAACGGTGGAAGTAAGTTTTCTTATTTCAGGACGCATGCGCAAACTATAGAAAGTCCTTATGACGTAGAATGTGCATACTTTGTTGATTCCATTTATGAAATAAAACACATTTTCTAAAAACTCATGTTTTTTAAGAAATCATGTAAACCTTCTAGAAGCTGTGATTTTAAAAAACGGGGGAAGTAAGCTTTTCTTATTTCCGGACGCATGCGCAAACTATAGAAATTCGTTATGACGTAGAATGTGCATACTTTGTAGATTCCATTTATGAAATAAAGCACATTTTCTAAAAACTCGTGTTTTTTACGAAATCATGTAAACCCTGTAGAAGCTGTGATTTTAAAAAACGGTGGAAGTAAGCTTTTCTTATTTCCGGACGAATGCGCAAACTATAGAAAGTCGTTATGACGTAGAATGTGCATACTTTGTTGATTCCATTTATGAAATAAAACACATTTTCTAAAAACTCGTGTTTTTTAAGAAATCATGTAAACCTTCTAGAAGCTGTGATTTTAAAAAACGGTGGAAGTAAGCTTTTCTAATTTCCGGACGCATGCGCAAACTATAGAAAGTCATTATGATGTAGAATGTGCATACTTTGTTGATTCCATTTAAGAAATAAAACACATTTTCTAAAAACTCATGTTTTTTAAGAAATCATGTAAAGCTTCTAGAAGCTGTGATTTTAAAAAACGGGGGAAGTAAGCTTTTCTTATTTCCGGACGCATGCGCAAACTATAGAAAGTCGTTATGACTCAGAATGTGCATACTTTGTTGATTCCATTTATGAAATAAAACACATTTTCTAAAAACTAATGTTTTTTAAGAAATCATGTAAACCTTCTAGAAGCTGTGATTTTAAAAAACGGGGGAAGTAAGTTTTTCTTATTTTCAGACGCATGCGCAAACTATAGAAAGTCGTTATGACGTAGAATGTGCATACTTTGTAGATTACATTTATGAAATAAAGCACATTTTCTAAAAACTCGTGTTTTTTACGAAATCATGTAAACCTTCTAGAAGCTGTGATTTTAAAAAACGGTGCAAGTAAGCTTCTCTTATTTCCGGATGCATGCGCAAACTATAGAAAGTCGTTATGACGTAGAATTTGCATACTTTGTTTATTCCGTTTATGAAATAAAGCACATTTTCTAAAAACTCGTGTTTTTTACGAAATCATGTAAACCCTCTAGAAGCTGTGATTTTAAAAAACGAGGGCAGTAAGCTTTTCTTATTTCCAAACGCATGCGCAAACTATAGAAATTCGTTATGACGTAGAATGCGCATACTTTGTTGATTCCATTTAAGAAATAAAACACATTTTCTAAAAACTCATGTTTTTTAAGAAATCATGCAAAGCTTCTAGAAGCTGTGATTTTAAAAAACGGGGGAAGTAAGCTTTTCTTATTTCCAGACGCATGCGCAAACTATAGAAAGTCCTTATGACGCAGAATGTGCAGACTTTGTTGATTCCATTTATGAAATAAAACATATTTTCTAAAAACTAATGTTTTTTAAGAAATCATGTAAACCTTCTAGAAGCTGTGATTTTAAAAAACGGGGGAAGTAAGTTTTTCTTATTTTCAGACGCATGCGCAAACTATAGAAAGTCGTTATGACGTAGAATGTGCATACTTTGTAAATTACATTTATGAAATAAAGCACATTTTCTAAAAACTCGTGTTTTTTACGAAATCATGTAAACCTTCTAGAAGCTGTGATTTTAAAAAACGGTGCAAGTAAGCTTTTCTTATTTCCGGATGCATGCGCAAACTATAGAAAGTTGTTATGACGTAGAATTTGCATACTTTGTTTATTCCATTTATGAAATAAAGCACATTTTCTAAAAACTCGTGTTTTTTACGAAATCATGTAAACCCTCTAGAAGCTGTGATTTTAAAAAACGAGGGCAGTAAGCTTTTCTTATTTCCAAACGCATGCGCAAACTATAGGAAGTCGTTATGACGTAGAATGCGCATACTTTGTTGATTCCATTTAAGAAATAAAACACATTTTCTAAAAACTCATGTTTTTTAAGAAATCATGTAAAGCTTCTAGAAGCTGTGATTTTAAAAAACGGGGGAAGTAAGCTTTTCTTATTTACGGACGCATGCACAAACTATAGAAAGTCGTTATGAATCAGAATGTGCATACTTTGTTGATTCCATTTATGAAATAAAATACATTTTCTAAAAACTCATGTTTTTTAAGAAATCATGTAAACCTTCTAGAAGCTGTGATTTTAAAAAACGCGGGAAGTAAGTTTTTCTTATTTTCAGACGCATGCGCAAACTATAGAAAGTCGTTATGACGTAGAATGTGCACACTTTGTAGATTACATTTATGAAATAAAGCACATTTTCTAAAAACTCGTGTTTTTTACGAAATCATGTAAACCTTGTAGAAGCTGTGATTTTAAAAAACGGTGGAATTAAGATTTTCTTATTTCCGGACGAATGCGCAAACTATAGAAAGTCGTTATGACGTAGAATGTGCATACTTTGTTGATTCCATTTATGAAATAAAACACATTTTCTAAAAACTTGTGTTTTTTAAGAAATCATGTAAACCTTCTAGAAGCTGTGATTTTAAAAAACGGTTGAAGTAAGCTTTTCTTATTTCCGTACGCATGCGCAAACTATAGAAAGTCGTTATGACGTAGAATGTTCATACTTTGTTGATTCCATTTATCAAATAAAACACATTTTCTAGAAACTCATGTTTTTTACGAAATCATGTAAACCTTCTAGAAGCTGTGATTTCAAAAAACGGTGGAAGTAAGCTTTTCTTATTTCCGGACGAATGCGCAAACTATAGAAAGTCGTTATGACGTAGAATGTGCATACTTTTTTGATTCCATTTATGAAATAAAACACATTTTCTAAAAACTCGTGTTTTTTAAGAAATCATGTAAACCTTCTAGAAGCTGTGATTTTAAAAAACGGTGGAAGTAAGCTTTTCTAATTTCCGGACGCATGCGCAAACTATAGAAAGTCATTATGATGTAGAATGTGCATACTTTGTTGATTCCATTTAAGAAATAAAACACATTTTCTAAAAACTCATGTTTTTTAAGAAATCATGTAAAGCTTCTAGAAGCTGTGATTTTAAAAAACGGGGGAAGTAAGCTTTTCTTATTTCCGGATGCATGCGCAAACTATAGAAAGTCGTTATGACTCAGAATGTGCATACTTTCTTGATTCCATTTATGAAATAAAACACATTTTCTAAAAACTAATGTTTTTTAAGAAATCATGTAAACCTTCTAGAAGCTGTGATTTTAAAAAATGGGGGAAGTAAGTTTTTCTTATTTTCAGACGCATGCGCAAACTATAGAAAGTCCTTATGACGTAGAATGTGCATACTTTGTAGATTACATTTATGAAATAAAGCACATTTTCTAAAAACTCGTGTTTTTTACGAAATCATGTAAACCTTCTAGAAGCTGTGATTTTAAAAAACGGTGCAAGTAAGCTTTTCTTATTTCCGGATGCATGCGCAAACTATAGAAAGTCGTTATGACGTAGAATTTGCATACTTTGTTGATTCCATTTATGAAATAAAGCACATTTTCTAAAAACTCGTGTTTTTTACGAAATCATGTAAACCCTCTAGAAGCTGTGATTTTAAAAAACGAGGGAAGTAAGCTTTTCTTATTTCCAAACGCATGCCCAAACTATAGAAATTCGTTATGACGTAGAATGCGCATACTTTGTTGATTCCATTTAAGAAATAAAACACATTTTCTAAAAACTCATGTTTTTTAAGAAATCATGCAAAGCTTCTAGAAGCTGTGATTTTAAAAAACGGGGGAAGTAAGCTTTTCTTATTTCCGGACGCATGCACAAACTATAGAAAGTCGTTATGACTCAGAATGTGCATACTTTGTTGATTCCATTTATGAAATAAAACACATTTTCTAAAAACTCATGTTTTTTAAGAAATCATGTAAACCTTCTAGAAGCTGTGATTTTAAAAAACGGGGGAAGTAAGTTTTTCTTATTTTCAGACGCATGCGCAAACTATAGAAAGTCGTTATGACGTAGAATGTGCATACTTTGTAGATTACATTGATGAAATAAAGCACATTTTCTAAAAACTCGTGTTTTTTACGAAATCATGTAAACCTTGTAGAAGCTGTGATTTTAAAAAACGGTGGAAGTAAGATTTTCTTATTTCTGGACGAATGCGCAAACTATAGAAAGTCGTTATGACGTAGAATGTGCATACTTTGTTGATTCCATTTATGAAATAAAACACATTTTCTAAAAACTTGTGTTTTTTAAGAAATCATGTAAACCTTCTAGAAGCTGTGATTTTAAAAAACGGTGGAAGTAAGCTTTTCTTATTTCCGTACGCATGCGCAAACTATAGAAAGTCGTTATGATGTAGAATGTGCATACTTTGTTGATTCCATTTATCAAATAAAACACATTTTCTAGAAACTCATGTTTTTTACGAAATCATGTAAACCTTCTAGAAGCTGTGATTTCAAAAAACGGTGGAAGTAAGCTTTTCTTATTTCCGGACGCATGCGCAAACTATAGAAAGTCGTTATGACTCAGAATGTGCATACTTTGTTGATTCCATTTATGAAATAAAACACATTTTCTAAAAACTCATGTTTTTTAAGAAATCATGTAAACCTTCTAGAAGCTGTGATTTTAAAAAACGGGGGAAGTAAGTTTTTCTTATTTTCAGACGCATGCGCAAACTATAGAAAGTCGTTATGACGTAGAATGTGCATACTTTGTAGATTCCATTTATGAAATAAAGCACTTTTTCTAAAAACTCATGTTTTTTACGAAATCATGTAAACCTTGTAGAAGCTGTGATTTTAAAAAACGGTGCAAGTAGGCTTTTCTTATTTCCGGACGAATGCGCAAACTATAGAAAGTCGTTATGACGTAGAATGTGCATACTTTATTGATTCCATTTATGAAATAAAACACATTTTCTAAAAACTTGTGTTTTTTAAAAAATCATGTAAACCTTCAAGAAGCTGTGATTTTAAAAAACGATGGAAGTAAGCTTTTCTTATTTCCAGACGCATGTGTAAACTATAGAAAGTCCTTATGACGCAGAATGTGCAGACTTTGTTGATTCCATTTATGAAATAAAACATATTTTCTAAAATCTCTTGTTTTTTAAGAAATCATGTAAACCTTCTAGAAGCCGTGATTTTAAAAAACGGGGGAAGTAAGCTTTTCTTATTTTCGGACGCATGCGCAAATGATAGAAAGTCGTTATTACGAAGAATGTGCATACTTTGTAGATTCCATTTATGAAATAAAGCACATTTTCTAAAAACTCGTGTTTTTTACGAAATCATGTAAACCCTGTAGAAGCTGTGATTTTAAAAAACGGTGGAAGTAAGCTTTTCTTATTTCCGGACGAATGCGCAAACTATAGAAAGTCGTTATGACGTAGAATGTGCATACTTTGTTGATTCCATTTATGAAATAAAACACATTTTCTAAAAACTCGTGTTTTGTAAGAAATCATGTAAACCTTCTAGAAGCTGTGATTTTAAAAAACGGTGGAAGTAAGTTTTTCTTATTTTCAGACGCATGCGCAAACTATAGAAAGTCGTTATGACGTAGAATGTGCATACTTTGTAGATTACATTTATGAAATAAAGCACATTTTCTAAAAACTCGTGTTTTTTACGAAATCATGTAAACCTTCTAGAAGCTGTGATTTTAAAAAACGGTGCAAGTAAGCTTTTCTTATTTCCGGATGCATGCGCAAACTATAGAAAGTCGTTATGACGTAGAATTTGCATACTTTGTTGATTTCATTTATGAAATAAAGCACATTTTCTAAAAACTCGTGTTTTTTACGAAATCATGTAAACCCTCTAGAAGTTGTGATTTTAAAAAACGAGGGAAGTAAGCTTTTCTTATTTCCAAACGCATGCGCAAACTATAGAAAGTCGTTATGACGTAGAATGCGCATACTTTGTTGATTCCATTTAAGAAATAAAACACATTTTCTAAAAACTCATGTTTTTTAAGAAATCATGTAAACATTCTAGAAGCTGTGATTTTAAAAAATGGGGGAAGTAAGCTTTTCTTATTTCCGGATGCATGCGCAAACTATAGAAAGTCGTTATGACGTAGAATGTGCATACTTTGTTGATTCCATTTATCAAATAAAACACATTTTCTAAAAACTCGTGTTGTTTACGAAATCAGGTAAACCTTCTAGAAGCTGTGATTTCAAAAAACGGTGGAAGTAAGCTTTTCTTATTTCCGGATGCATGCGCAAACTATAGAAAGTCGTTATGACCTAGAATGCGCATACTTTGTTGATTCCATTTAAGAAATAAAACACATTTTCTAAAAACTCATGTTTTTTAAGAAATCATGTAAACCTTCTAGAAGCTGTGATTTTAAAAAACGGTGGAAGTAAGCTTTTCTAATTTCCGGACGCATGCGCAAACTATAGAAAGTCATTATGATGTAGAATGTGCATACTTTGTTGATTCCATTTAAGAAATAAAACACATTTTCTAAAAACTCATGTTTTTTAAGAAATCATGTAAAGCTTCTAGAAGCTGTGATTTTAAAAAACGGGGCAAGTAAGCTTTTCTTATTTCCGGATGCATGCGCAAACTATAGAAAGTCGTTATGACTCAGAATGTGCATACTTTGTTGATTCCATTTATGAAATAAAACACATTTTCTAAAAACTAATGTTTTTTAAGAAATCATGTAAACCTTCTAGAAGCTGTGATTTTAAAAAATGGGGGAAGTAAGTTTTTCTTATTTTCAGACGCATGCGCAAACTATAGAAAGTCGTTATGACGTAGAATGTGCATACTTTGTTGATTCCATTTATGAAATAAAACACATTTTCTAAAAACTCATGTTTTTTAAGAAATCATGTAAACATTCTAGAAGCTGTGATTTTAAAAAATGGGGGAAGTAAGCTTTTCTTATTTCCGGACGCATGCGCAAACTATAGAAAGTCGTTATGACGTAGAATGTGCATACTTTGTTGATTCCATTTATGAAATAAAACACATTTTCTAAAAACTCATGTTTTTTAAGAAATCATGTAAACCTTCTAGAAGCTATGATTTTAAAAAACGGGGGAAGTAAGCTTTTCTTATTTTCGGACACATGCGCAAACTATAGAAAGTCGTTATGACGTAGAATGTGCATACTTTGTAGATTCCATTCATGAAATAAAACACATTTTCTAAAAACTCGTGTTTTTTACGAAATCATGTAAACCTTCTAGAAGCTGTGATTTTAAAAAACGGTGGAAGTAAGATTTTCTTATTTCCGGACGAATACGAAAACTATAGAAAATCGTTATGACGTAGAATGTGCATACTTTGTTGATTCCATTTATGAAATAAAACACATTTTCTAAAAACTCGTGTTTTTTAAGAAATCATGTAAACCTTCTAGAAGCTGTTATTTTAAAAAACGGTGGAAGTAAGCTTTTCTTGTTTCCGGACGCATGCGCAAACTATAGAAATTCGTTATGACGTAGAATTTGCATACTTTGTTGATTCCATTTATGAAATAAAGGTCATTTTCTAAAAACTCGTGTTTTTTACGAAATCATGTAAACCCTCTAGAAGCTGTGATTTTAAAAAACGGTGGAAGTAAGCTTTTCTTATTTCCGGACGCACGCGCAAACTATAGAAAGTCGTTATGACTCAGAATGTGCATACTTTGTTGATTCCATTTAAGAAATAAAACACATTTTCTAAAAACTAATGTTTTTAAGAAATCATGTAAACCTTCTAGAAGCTGTGATTTTAAAAAACGGGGGAAGTAAGTTTTTCTTATTTTCAGACGCATGCGCAAACTATAGAAAGTCGTTATGACGTAGAATGTGCATACTTTGTAGATTACATTTATGAAATAAAGCACATTTTCTAAAAACTCATGTTTTTTACGAAATCATGTAAACCTTCTAGAAGCTGTGATTTTAAAAAACGGTGCAAGTAAGCTTTTCTTATTTCCGGATGCATGCGCAAACTATAGAAAGTTTTTATGACGTAGAATTTGCATACTTTGTTGATTCCATTTATGAAATAAAGCACATTTTCTAAAAACTCGTGTTTTTTACGAAATCATGTAAACCTTCTAGAAGCTGTTATTTTAAAAAACGGTGGAAGTAAGCTTTTCTCATTTCTGGATGCATGCGCAAACTATAGAAAGTCTTTATGATGTAGAATGTGCATACTTTGTAGATTCCATTTATGAAATAAAACACATTTTCTAAAAACTCATGTTTTTTACGAAATCATGTAAACCTTCTAGAAGCTGTGATTTTAAAAAACGGTGCCAGTAAGATTTTCTTATTTCCAGACGAATGCGCAAACTATAGAAAGTCGTTATGACGCAGAATGTGCATATTTTGTTGATTCCATTTACGAAATAAAACACATTTTCTAAAAACTTGTGTTTTTTAAGAAATAATGTAAACCTTCTAGAAGCTGTGATTTTAAAAAACGGTGGAAGTAAGTTTTTCTTATTTCCAGACGCATGCGCAAACTATAGAAAGTCGTTATGACGTAGAATGTGCATACTTTGTTGATTCCATTTATGAAATAAAACACATTTTCTAAAAACTTGTGTTTTTAAGAAATCATGTAAACCTTCTAGAAGCTGCGATTTTAAAAAACAGGGGAAGTAAGCTTTTCTTATTTCCGGATGCATGCGCAAACTATAGAAAGTCGTTCTGACGTAGAATGTGCATACTTTGTTGATTCCATTTATGAAATAAAACACATTTTCTAAAAACTTGTGTTTTTTAAGAAATCATGTAAACCTTCTAAAAGCTGTGATTTTAAAAAATGGGTGAAGTAAGCTTTTCTTATTTCCGGACGCATGCGCAAACTATAGAAAGTCGTTATGACGTAGAATGTGCATACTTTGTAGACTCCATTTATGAAATAAAACACATTTTATAAAAACTCGTGTTTTTTAAGAAATCATGTAAACCTTCTAGAAGCTGTGACTTTAAAAAACGGTGGAAGTAAGCTTTTCTAATTTCCGGACGCATGCGCAAACTGTAGAAAGTCATTATGATGTAGAATGTGCATACTTTGTTGATTCCATTTAAGAAATAAAACACATTTTCTAAAAACTCATGTTTTTTAAGAAATCATGTAAAGCTTCTAGAAGCTGTGATTTTAAAAAACGGGGGAAGTAAGCTTTTCTTATTTCCGGACGCATGCACAAACTATAGAAAGTCGTTATGACTCAGAATGTGCATACTTTGTTGATTCCATTTATGAAATAAAACACATTTTCTAAAAACTAATGTTTTTTAAGAAATCATGTAAACCTTCTAGAAGTTGTGATTTTAAAAAACGGGGGAAGTAAGTTTTTCTTATTTTCAGACGCATGCGCAAACTATAGAAAGTCGTTATGACGTAGAATGTGCATACTTTGTAGATTACATTTATGAAATAAAGCACATTTTCTAAAAACTCGTGTTTTTTACGAAATCATGTAAACCTTCTAGAAGCTGTGATTTTAAAAAACGCTGCAAGTAAGCTTTTCTTATTTCCGGATGCATGCGCAAACTATAGAAAGTCGTTATGACGTAGAATTTGCATACTTTGTTGATTCCATTTATGAAATAAAGCACATTTTCTAAAAACTCGTGTTTTTTACGAAATCATGTAAACCCTCTAGAAGCTGTGATTTTAAAAAACGAGGGAAGTAAGCTTTTCTTATTTCCAAACGCATGCGCAAACTATAGAAAGTCGTTATGACGTAGAATGCGCATACTTTGTTGATTCCATTTAAGAAATAAAACACATTTTCTAAAAACTCATGTTTTTTAAGAAATCATGTAAAGCTTCTAGAAGCTGTGATTTTAAAAAACGGGGGAAGTAAGCTTTTCTTATTTCCGGACGCATGCACAAACTATAGAAAGTCGTTATGAATTAGAATGTGCATACTTTGTTGATTCCATTTATGAAATAAAACACATTTTCTAAAAACTCATGTTTTTTAAGAAATCATGTAAACCTTCTAGAAGCTGTGATTTTAAAAAACGTGGGAAGTAAGTTTTTTTTATTTTCAGACGCATGCGCAAACTATAGAAAGTCGTTATGACGTAGAATGTGCACACTTTGTAGATTACATTTATGAAATAAAGCACATTTTCTAAAAACTCGTGTTTTTTACGAAATCATGTAAACCTTGTAGAAGCTGTGATTTTAAAAAACGGTGGAAGTAAGATTTTCTTATTTCCGGACGAATGCGCAAACTATAGAAAGTCGTTATGACGTAGAATGTGCATACTTTGTTGATTCCATTTATGAAATAAAACACATTTTCTAAAAACTTGTGTTTTTTAAGAAATAATGTAAACCTTCTAGAAGCTGTGATTTTAAAAAACGGTGGAAGTAAGCTTTTCTTATTTCCGTACGCATGCGCAAACTATAGAAAGTCGTTATGACGTAGAATGTTCATACTTTGTTGATTCCATTTATCAAATAAAACACATTTTCTAGAAACTCATGTTTTTTACGAAATCATGTAAACCTTCTAGAAGCTGTGATTTCAAAAAACGGTGGAAGTAAGCTTTTCTTATTTCCGGACGCATGCGCAAACTATAGAAAGTCGTTATGACTCAGAATGTGCATACTTTGTTGATTCCATTTATGAAATAAAACACATTTTCTAAAAACTCATGTTTTTTAAGAAATCATGTAAACCTTCTAGAAGCTGTGATTTTAAAAAACGGGGGAAGTAAGTTTTTCTTATTTTCAGACGCATGCGCAAACTATAGAAAGTCGTTATGACGTAGAATGTGCATACTTTGTAGATTCCATTTATGAAATAAAGCACTTTTTCTAAAAACTCATGTTTTTTACGAAATCATGTAAACCTTGTAGAAGCTGTGATTTTAAAAAACGGTGCAAGTAGGCTTTTCTTATTTCCGGACGAATGCGCAAACTATAGAAAGTCGTTATGACGTAGAATGTGCATACTTTATTGATTCCATTTATGAAATAAAACACATTTTCTAAAAACTTGTGTTTTTTAAAAAATCATGTAAACCTTCAAGAAGCTGTGATTTTAAAAAACGATGGAAGTAAGCTTTTCTTATTTCCAGACGCATGTGTAAACTATAGAAAGTCCTTATGACGCAGAATGTGCAGACTTTGTTGATTCCATTTATGAAATAAAACATATTTTCTAAAATCTCTTGTTTTTTAAGAAATCATGTAAACCTTCTAGAAGCCGTGATTTTAAAAAACGGGGGAAGTAAGCTTTTCTTATTTTCGGACGCATGCACAAATGATAGAAAGTCGTTATTACGAAGAATGTGCATACTTTGTAGATTCCATTTATGAAATAAAGCACATTTTCTAAAAACTCGTGTTTTTTACGAAATCATGTAAACCCTGTAGAAGCTGTGATTTTAAAAAACGGTGGAAGTAAGCTTTTCTTATTTCCGGACGAATGCGCAAACTATAGAAAGTCGTTATGACGTAGAATGTGCATACTTTGTTGATTCCATTTATGAAATAAAACACATTTTCTAAAAACTCGTGTTTTGTAAGAAATCATGTAAACCTTCTAGATGCTGTGATTTTAAAAAACGGTGGAAGTAAGCTTTTCTAATTTCCGGACGCATGCGCAAACTATAGAAAGTCATTATGATGTAGAATGTGCATACTTTGTTGATTCCATTTAAGAAATAAAACACATTTTCTAAAAACTCATGTTTTTTAAGAAATCATGTAAAGCTTCTAGAAGCTGTGATTTTAAAAAACGGGGGGAAGTAAGCTTTTCTTATTTCCGGACGCATGCGCAAACTATAGAAAGTCGTTATGACTCAGAATGTGCATACTTTGTTGATTCCATTTATGAAATAAAACACATTTTCTAAAAACTAATGTTTTTTAAGAAATCATGTAAACCTTCTAGAAGCTGTGATTTTAAAAAACGGGGGAAGTAAGTTTTTCTTATTTTCAGACGCATGCGCAAACTATAGAAAGTCGTTATGACGTAGAATGTGCATACTTTGTAGATTACATTTATGAAATAAAGCACATTTTCTAAAAACTCGTGTTTTTTACGAAATCATGTAAACCTTCTAGAAGCTGTGATTTTAAAAAACGGTGCAAGTAAGCTTTTCTTATTTCCGGATGCATGCGCAAACTATAGAAAGTCGTTATGACGTAGAATTTGCATACTTTGTTGATTTCATTTATGAAATAAAGCACATTTTCTAAAAACTCGTGTTTTTTACGAAATCATGTAAACCCTCTAGAACTTGTGATTTTAAAAAACGGTCGAAGTAAGCTTTTCTTATTTCCGGACACATGCGCAAACTATAGAAAGTCGTTATGACGTAGAATGTGCATAATTTGTTGATTCCATTTATGAAATAAAACAAATTTTCTAAAAACTCGTGTTTTTTAAGAAATCATGTAAACCTTCTAGAAGATGTGATTTTAAAAAACGGTGGAAGTAAGCTTTTCTTATTTCCGGACGCGTGCGCAAACTATAGAAAGTCGTTATGACGTAGAATGTGCATACTTTGTTGATTCCATTTATGAAATAAAACACATTTTCTAAAAACTCCTGTTTTTTAAGAAATCATGTAAACCTTCTAGAAGCTGTGATTTTAAAAAACGGGGGAAGTAAGCTTTTCTTATTTCCGAACGCATGCGCAAACTATAGAAAGTCGTTATGACGTAGAATGTGCATACTTTGTTGATTCCATTTATGAAATAAAACATATTTTCTAAAAACTCATGTTTTTTAAGAAATCATGTAAACCTTCTAGAAGATGTGATTTTAAAAAACGGGGGAAGTAACCTTTTCTTATTTTCGGAAGCATGCGCAAACTATAAAAAGTCGTTATGACGTAGAATGTGCATACTTTGTAGATTCCATTTATGAAATAAAGCACATTTTCTAAAAACTCGTGTTTTTTACGAAATCATGTAAACCTTGTAGAAGCTGTGATTTTAAAAAACGGTGGAAGTAAGCTTTTCTTATTTCCGGACGAATGCGCAAACTATAGAAAGTCGTTATGACGTAGAATGTGCATACTTTGTTGATTCCATTTATGAAATAAAACACATTTTCTAAAAAGTCGTGTTTTTTAAGAAATCATGTAAACCTTCTAGAAGCTGTGATTTTAAAAAACGGTGGAAGTAAGCTTTTGTTATTTCCGAACGCATGCGCAAACTATAGAAATTCCTTATGACGTAGAATATGAATACTTTGTTGATTCAATTTATGAAATAAAACACATTTACTAAAAACTCGTGTTTTTTAAGAAATCATGTAAACCTTCTAGAAGCTGTGATTTTAAAAAACGGGGGAAGTAAGCTTTTCTTATTTCCAAACGTATGGGCAAACTATAGAAAGTCGTTATGATGTAGAATGTGCATACTTTGTAGATTACATTTATGAAATAAAACACATTTTCTAAAAACTCGTATTTTTTACGAAATCATGTAAACCTTCTAGAAGCTGTGATTTAAAAAAACGGTGGAAGTAAGCTTTTCTTATTTCTGCACCGATGCGCAAACTATAGAAAGTCTTTATGACGTAGAATGTGCATACTTTGTAGATTCCATTTATGAAATAAAACACATTTTCTAAAAACTCATGTTTTTTACGAAATCATGTAAACCTTCTAGAAGCTGTGATTTTAAAAAACTGTGCCAGTAAGATTTTCTTATTTCCGGACGAATGCGCAAACTATAGAAAGTCGTTATGATGCAGAATGTGCATACTTTGTTGATTCCATTTATGAAATAAAACACATTTTCTAAAAACTTGTGTTTTTTAAGAAATCATGTAAACCTTCTAGAAGCTGTGATTTTAAAAAATGGGGGAAGTAAGCTTTTCTTATTTCCAGACGCATGCGCAAACTATAGAAAGTCGTTATGACGTAGAATGTGCATACTTTGTATACTCCATTTATGAAATAAAACACATTTTATAAAAACTCGTGTTTTTTAAGAAATCATGTAAACCTTCTAGAAGCTGCGACTTTAAAAAATAGGGGAAGTAAGCTTTTCTTATTTACGGACGCATGCGCAAACTATAGAAAGTCCTTATGGCGTAGAATATGCATACTTTGTAGATTCCATTTATGAAATAAAACACATTTTCTAAAAACTCGTGTTTTTTACGAAATCATGTAAACCCTCTAGAAGCTGTGATTTTAAAAAATGGTGGAAGTAAGCTTTTCTTATTTCCGGACGCATGCCCAAACTATAGAAAGTCGTTATGACGTAGAATGTGCATACTTTGTTGATTCCATTTATGAAATAAAACACATTTTCTAAAAATTCGTGTTTTTTATGAAATCATGTAAACCTTCTAGAAGCTGTGATTTTAAAAAACGGGGGAAGTAAGCTTTAATTATTTCCGGACGCATGCACAAACTATAGAGAGTCGTTATGACGTAGAATGTGCATACTTTGTAGATTCCATTAATGAAATAAAGCACATTTTCTAAAAATTTGTGTTTTTTACGAAATCATGTAAACCCTCTAGAAGCTGTGATTTTAAAAAACGGTGGAAGTAAGCTTTTCTTATTTCCAAACGCATGCGCAAACTATAGAAAGTCGTTATGACGTAGAATGTGCATACTTTGTTGATTCCATTTATGAAATAGAACACATTTTCTAAAAACTCGTGTTTTTTAAGAAATCATGTAAACCTTCTAGAAGCTGTGATTTTAAAAAATGAGGGAAGTAAACTTTTCTTATTTCCGGACGCATGCGCAAACTATAGAAAGTCGTTATGACGTAGAATGTGCATACTTGTAGACTCCATTTATGAAATAAAACACATTTTATAAAAACTCGTGTTTTTTACGAAATCATGTAAACCTTCTAGAAGCTGTGATGTTAAAAAAAGGTGGAAGTAAGCTTTTCTTATTTCCGGACGCATGCGCAAACTATAGAAATTCGTTATGACGTAGAATGTGCATACCTTGTTGATTCCATTTATGAAATAAAACACATTTTCTAAAAACTCGTGTTTTTTACGAAATCATATAAACCTTCTAGAAGCTGTGATTTTAAAAAACTGTGGAAGTAAGCTTTTCTTATTTCCGGACGAATGCGCAACCTATAGAAAGTCGTTATGACGTAGAATGTGCATACTTTGTTGATTCCATTTATGAAATAAAACACATTTTCTAAAAACTCGTGTTTTTTAAGAAATCATGTAAACCTTCTAGAAGCTGTGATTTTAAAAAACGGTGGAAGTAAGCTTTTCTTATTTCCGGACGCATGCCCAAACTATAGAAAGTCGTTATGACGTAGAATGTGCATACTTTGTTGATTCCATTTATGAAATAAAACACTTTTTCTAAAAACTCGTGTTTTTTAAGAAATCGTGTAAACCTTCTAGAAGCTGTGATTTTAAAAAACGGTGGAAGTAAGATTTTCTTATTTCCGGACGCACGCGCAAACTATAGAAAGTTGTTATGATGTAGAATGTGCATACTTTGTTGATTTCATTTATGAAATAAAACACATTTTCTAAAAACTCGTGTTTTTTAAGAAATCATGTAAACCTCCTAGAAGCTATGATTTTTAAAAATGGGGGAAGTAAGCTTTTCTTATTTCCGGACGCATGTGCAAACTATATAAAGTCGTTATGACGTAGAATGTGCATACTTTGTAGATTGCATTTATGAAATAAAACACATTTTCTAAAAACTCATGTTTTTTACGAAATCATGTAAACCTTCTAGAAGTTGTGATTTCAAAAAACGGTGGAAGTAAGCTTTTCTTATTTCTAAACGCATGCTCAAACTAGAGAAAGTCATTATGACGTAGAATGTGCATACTTTGTTGATTCCATTTATGAAGTAAAACCCATTTTCTAAAAACTCATCTTTTTTAAGAAATCATGTAAACCTTCTAGAAGCTGTGATTTTAAGAAACGGGGGAAGTAAGCTTTTCTTATTTCCGGACACATGCGCAAACTATAGAAAGTCGTTATGATGTAGAATGTGCATACTTTGTAGATTACATTTATGAAATAAAACACATTTTCTAAAAACTCGTGTTTTTTACGAAATCATGTAAACCTTCTAGAAGCAGTGATTTTAAAAAACGGGGGAAGTAAGCTTTTTTTATTTTCGGACGCATGCGCAAATGATAGAAATTCGTTATGACGAAGAATGTGCATACTTTGTAGATTCCATTTATGAAATAAAGCACATTTTCTAAAAACTCGTGTTTTTTACGAAATCATGTAAACCTTGTAGAAGCTGTGATTTTAAAAAATGGTGGAAGTAAGCTTTTCTTATTTCCGGACGAATGCGCAAACTATAGAAAGTCGTTATGACATAGAATGTGCATACTTTGTTGATTCCATTTATGAAATAAAACACATTTTTAAAAACTCGTGTTTTTTAAGAAATCATGTAAACCTTCTAGAAGCTGTGATTTTAAAAAACGGTGGAAGTAAGCTTTTCTTATTTCCGGACGCATGCGCAAACTATAGAAAGTCGTTATGACGTAGAATGTGCAAACTTTGTTGATTCCATTTATGAAATAAAACACATTTTCTAAAAAATCATGTTTTTTAAGAAATCATGTAAACCTTCTAGAAACTGTGATTTTAAAAAACGGGGGAAGAAAGCTTTTCTTATTTCCGAACGCATGCGCAAACTATAGAAAGTCGTTATGACGTAGAATGTGCATACTTTGTTGATTCCATTTAGGAAATAAAACACATTTTCTAAAAACTCATGTTTTTTAAGAAATCATGTAAACCTTCTAGAAGCCGTGATTTTAAAAAACGGGGGAAGTAAGCTTTTCTTATTTTCGGACGCATGCGCAAATGATAGAAAGTCATTATGACAAAGAATGTGCATAATTTGTTGATTCCATTTATGAAATAAAACACATTTTCTAAAAACTCGTGTTTTTTAAGAAATCATGTAAACCTCCTAGAAGCTATGATTTTTAAAAACGGGAGAAGTAAGCTTTTTTCTATTTCCGGATGCATGTGCAAACTATAGAAAGTCGTTATGACGTAGAATGTGCATACTTTGTAGATTACATTTAAGAAATAAAACACATTTTCTAAAAACTCGTATTTTTTACGAAATCATGTAAACCTTCTAGAAGCTGTGATTTCAAAAATCGGTGGAAGTAAGCTTTTCTTATTTCCAGACACATGCGCAAACTATAGAAAGTCGTTATGACGTAGAATGTGCATACTTTGTAGATTCCATTTATGAAATAAAACACATTTTCTAAAAACTCGTGTTTTTTACGAAATCATGTAAACATTCTAGAAGCTGTGATTTTAAAAAACGGTGGAAGTAAGATTTTCTTCTTTCCGGATGAATGCGCAAACTATAGAAACTTGTTATGACGTAGAATGTGCATACTTTGTTGATTCCATTTATGAAATAAAACACATTTTCTAAAAACTCATGTTTTTTAAGAAATCATGTAAACCTTCTAGAAGCTGTGATTTTAAAAAATGGGGGAAGAAAGCTTTTCTTATTTCCGGATGCATGCGCAAACTATAGAAAGTCGTTATGACCTAGAATTTGCATACTTTGTTGATTCCATTTATGAAATAAAACACATTTTCTAAAAACTCTTGTTTTTTAAGAAATCATGTAAACCTTCTAGAAGCTGCGATTTTAAAAAACGGGGGAAGTAAGCTTTTCTTATTTTCGGACGCATGCGCAAACTATAGAAAGTCGTTATGACGTAGAATGTGCATACTTTGTAGATTCCATTTATGAAATAAAGCACATTTTCTAAAAACTCGTTTTTTTTACGAAATCATGTAAACCTTGTAGAAGCTGTGAT
The DNA here is from genome assembly GCA_027924585.1 of Larix kaempferi. NCBI lineage: Eukaryota > Viridiplantae > Streptophyta > Pinopsida > Pinales > Pinaceae > Larix > Larix kaempferi. Next base: position 8,065,865 of record BSBM01000226.1, on the reverse strand, counting down.
TTTAAAAAACGGTGGAAGTAAGCTTTTCTTATTTCCGGACAAATGCGCAAACTATAGAAGGTCGTTATGACGTAGAATGTGCATACTTTGTTGATTCCATTTATGAAATAAAACACATTTTCTAAAAACTCGTGTTTTTTAAGAAATCATGTAAACCTTCTAGAAGCTGTGACTTTAAAAAACGGTGGAAGTAAGCTTTTCTTATTTCCGGACGCATGCGCAAACTATAGAAATTCCTTATGACGTAGAATGTGCATACTTTGTTGATTCCATTTATGAAATAAAACACATTTTCTAAAAATTCGTGTTTTTTAAGAAATCATGTAAACCTTCTAGACGCTGTGATTTTAAAAAAAGGGGGAAGTAAGCTTTTCTTATTTCCAAATTCATGCGCAAACTATAGAAATTCGTTATGACGTAGAATGTGCATACTTTGTTGATTCCATTTATCAAATAAAACACATTTTCTAAAAACTCGTGTTTTTTAAGAAATCATGTAAACCTACTAGAAGCTGTGATTTTAAAAAACGGGGGAAGTAAACTTTTCTTCTTTTCGGACGCATGCGCAAACTATAGAAAGTAGTTATGACGTATATTGTGCATACTTTGTAGATTAAATTTATGAAATAAAACACATTTTCTAAAAACTCGTGTTTTTTACGAAATCATGTAAACCTTCTGGAAGCTGTGATTTTAAAAAACGGTGGAAGTAAGCTTTTCTTATTTCCAAACGCATGCTCAAACTATAGAAAGTCATTATGACGTAGAATGTGCATACTTTGTAGATTCCATTTATGAAATAAAACACATTTTCTAAAAAATCGTGTTTTTTACGAAATCATGTAAACCCTCTAGAAGCTGTGATTTTAAAAAACGGTGGAAGTAAGCTTTTCTTATTTCCAAACGCATGCGCAAACTATAGAAAGTCGTGATGACGTAGAATGTGCATACTTTCTAGATTCCATTTATGAAATAAAACACATTTTCTAAAAACTCGTGTTTTTTACGAAATCATGTAAACCCTCTAGAAGCTGTGATTTTAAAAAACGGTGGAAGTAAGCTTTTCTTATTTCCGGACGCATGCCCAAACTATAGAATGTCGTTATGACGTAGAATGTGCATACTTTGTTGATTCCATTTATGAAATAAAACACATTTTCTAAAAATTTGTGTTTTTTAAGAAATCATGTAAACCTTCTAGATGTTGTGATTTTAAAAAACGGGGGAAGTAAGCTTTTCTTATTTCCGGACGCATGCACAAACTATAGAAAGTCGTTATGACGTAGAATGTGCATACTTTGTAGATTCCATTAATGAAATCAAGCACATTTTCTAAAAACCCATGTTTTTTACGAAATCATGTAAACCCTCTAGAAGCTGTGATTTTAAAAAACGGTGGAAGTAAGCTTTTCTTATTTCCAAACGCATGCGCAAACTATAGAAAGTTGTTATGACGTAGAATGTGCATACTTTGTTGATTCCATTTATGAAATAAAACACATTTTCTAAAAACTCGTGTTTTTTATGAAACCATGTAAACCTTCTAGAAGCTGTGATTTTAAAAAACGGTGGAAGTAACCATTTCTTATTTCCGGACGCATGCGCAAACTATAGAAAGTCGTTATGACGTAGAATGTGCATACTTTTCTGATTCCATTTATGAAATAAAACACATTTTCTAAAAATTCGTGTTTTTTTAGAAATCATGTAAACCTTCTAGAAGCTGTGACTTTAAAAAACGGTGGAAGTAAGCTTTTCTTATTTCCGGACGCATGCGCAAACTATAGAAATTCCTTATGACGTAGAATGTGCATACTTTGTTGATTCCATTTATGAAATAAAACACATTTTCTAAAAATTCGTGTTTTTTAAGAAATCATGTAAACCTTCTAGACGCTGTGATTTTAAAAAAAGGGGGAAGTAAGCTTTTCTTATTTCCAAATTCATGCGCAAACTATAGAAATTCGTTATGACGTAGAATGTGCATACTTTGTTGATTCCATTTATCAAATAAAACACATTTTCTAAAAACTCGTGTTTTTTAAGAAATCATGTAAACCTACTAGAAGCTGTGATTTTAAAAAACGGGGGAAGTAAACTTTTCTTCTTTTCGGACGCATGCGCAAACTATAGAAAGTAGTTATGACGTATATTGTGCATACTTTGTAGATTAAATTTATGAAATAAAACACATTTTCTAAAAACTCGTGTTTTTTACGAAATCATGTAAACCTTCTGGAAGCTGTGATTTTAAAAAACGGTGGAAGTAAGCTTTTCTTATTTCCAAACGCATGCTCAAACTATAGAAAGTCATTATGACGTAGAATGTGCATACTTTGTAGATTCCATTTATGAAATAAAACACATTTTCTAAAAAATCGTGTTTTTTACGAAATCATGTAAACCCTCTAGAAGCTGTGATTTTAAAAAACGGTGGAAGTAAGCTTTTCTTATTTCCAAACGCATGCGCAAACTATAGAAAGTCGTGATGACGTAGAATGTGCATACTTTCTAGATTCCATTTATGAAATAAAACACATTTTCTAAAAACTCGTGTTTTTTACGAAATCATGTAAACCCTCTAGAAGCTGTGATTTTAAAAAACGGTGGAAGTAAGCTTTTCTTATTTCCGGACGCATGCCCAAACTATAGAATGTCGTTATGACGTAGAATGTGCATACTTTGTTGATTCCATTTATGAAATAAAACACATTTTCTAAAAATTTGTGTTTTTTAAGAAATCATGTAAACCTTCTAGATGTTGTGATTTTAAAAAACGGGGGAAGTAAGCTTTTCTTATTTCCGGACGCATGCACAAACTATAGAAAGTCGTTATGACGTAGAATGTGCATACTTTGTAGATTCCATTAATGAAATCAAGCACATTTTCTAAAAACCCATGTTTTTTACGAAATCATGTAAACCCTCTAGAAGCTGTGATTTTAAAAAACGGTGGAAGTAAGCTTTTCTTATTTCCAAACGCATGCGCAAACTATAGAAAGTTGTTATGACGTAGAATGTGCATACTTTGTTGATTCCATTTATGAAATAAAACACATTTTCTAAAAACTCGTGTTTTTTATGAAACCATGTAAACCTTCTAGAAGCTGTGATTTTAAAAAACGGTGGAAGTAACCATTTCTTATTTCCGGACGCATGCGCAAACTATAGAAAGTCGTTATGACGTAGAATGTGCATACTTTTCTGATTCCATTTATGAAATAAAACACATTTTCTAAAAATTCGTGTTTTTTTAGAAATCATGTAAACCTTCTAGAAGCTGTGATTTTAAAAAAAGGGGGAAGTAAGCTTTTCTTATTTCCAAATGCATGCGCAAACTATAGAAAGTCGTTATGACATAGAATGTGCATACTTTGTTGATTCCATTTATCAAATAAAACACATTTTCTAAAAACTCGTGTTTTTTAAGAAATCATGTAAACCTACTAGAAGCTGTGATTTTAAAAAACGGGGGAAGTAAACTTTTCTTCTTTCCGGACGCATGTGCAAACTATAGAAAGTCGTTATGACGTAGATTGTTCATAATTTGTAGATTAAATTTATGAAATAAAACACATTTTCTAAAAACTCGTGTTTTTTACAAAATCATGTAAACCTTCTGGAAGCTGTGATTTTAAAAAACGGTGGAAGTAAGCTTTTCTTATTTCCAAACGCATGCGCAAACTATAGAAAGTCATTATGACGTAGAATGTGCATACTTTGTAGATTCCATTTATGAAATAAAACACATTTTCTAAAAAATCGTGTTTTTTACGAAATCATGTAAACCCTCTAGAAGCTGTGATTTTAAAAAACAGTGGAAGTAAGCTTTTCTTATTTCCAAACGCATGCGCAAACTATAGAAAGTCGTGATGACGTAGAATGTGCATACTTTCTAGATTCCATTTATGAAATAAAACACATTTTCTAAAAACTCGTGTTTTTTACGAAATCATGTAAACCCTCTAGAAGCTGTGATTTTAAAAAACGGTGGAAGTAAGCTTTTCTTATTTCCGGACGCATGCCCAAACTATAGAATGTCGTTATGACGTAGAATGTGCATACTTTGTTGATTCCATTTATGAAATAAAACACATTTTCTAAAAATTTGTGTTTTTTAAGAAATCATGTAAACCTTCTAGATGCTGTGATTTTAAAAAACGGGGGAAGTAAGCTTTTCTTATTTCCGGACGCATGCACAAACTATAGAAAGTTGTTATGACGTAGAATGTGCATACTTTGTAGATTCCATTAATGAAATCAAGCACATTTTCTAAAAACCCATGTTTTTTACGAAATCATGTAAACCCTCTAGAAGCTGTGATTTTAAAAAACGGTGGAAGTAAGCTTTTCTTATTTCCAAACGCATGCGCAAACTATAGAAAGTTGTTATGACGTAGAATGTGCATACTTTGTTGATTCCATTTATGAAAAATAACACATTTTCTAAAAACTCGTGTTTTTTATGAAATCATGTAAACCTTCTAGAAGCTGTGATTTTAAAAAACGGTGGAAGTAACCATTTCTTATTTCCGGACGCATGCGCAAACTATAGAAAGTCGTTACGACGTAGAATGTGCATACTTTGTTGATTCCATTTATGAAATAAAACACATTTTCTAAAAACTCGTGTTTTTTACGAAATCATGTAAACCTTCTAGAAGCTGTGATTTCAAAAAACGGTGTAAGTAAGCTTTTCTTATTTCTGGACGCATGCGCAAACTATAGAAAGTCGTTATGACGTAGAATGTGCATACTTTGTAGATTCCATTTATGAAATAAAACACATTTTCTAAAAACTCGTGTTTTTTACGAAATCATTTAAACCTTCTAGAAGCTGTGATTTTAAAAAACGGTAGAAGTAAGCTTTTCTTATTTCCGAACGCATGCGCAAACTATAGAAAGTCGTTACGCCGTAAAAAGTGCATACTTTGTTGATTCCATTTATGAAATAAAACACATTTTCTAAAACTCGTGTTTTTTAAGAAATCATGTAAACCTTCTAGAAGCTATGATTTTAAAAAACGGTGGAAGTAAGCTTTTCTTATTTCCGGACACATGCGCAAACTATAGAAAGTCGTTATGACGTAAAAAGTGCATACTTTGTTGATTCCATTTATGGAATAAAACACATTTTCTAAAAACTCGTGTTTTTTAAGAAATCATGTAAACCTTCTAGAAGCTGTGGTTTTAAAAAATGGTGGAAGTAAGATTTTCTTATTTCCGGACGAATGCGCAAACTATAGAAAGTCGTTATGACGTAGAATGTGCATACTTTGTTGATTCCATTGATGAAATAAAACACATTTTCTAAAAACTCATGTTTTTTAAGAAATCATGTAAACCTTCTAGAAGCTGTGATTTTAAAAAACGGTGGAAGTAAGCTTTTCTTATTTCCGGACGCATGCGCAAACTATAGAAAGTCATAATGATGTAGAATGTGCATACTTTATTGATTCCATTTATGAAATAAAACACATTTTCTAAAAACTTGTGTTTTTTAAGAAATCATGTAAACCTTCTAGAAGCTGTGATTTTAAAAAAAGGGGGAAGTAAGCTTTTCTTATTTCCAAACGCATGCGCAAACTATAGAAAGTCGTTATGACGTAGAATGTGCATACTTTGTTGATTCCATTTATCAAATAAAACACATTTTCTAAAAACTCATGTTTTCTAAGAAATCATGTAAACCTTCTAGAAGCTGTGATTTTAAAAAACGGGGCAAGTAAGCTTTTCTTATTTCCGGACGCATGCGCAAACTATAGAAAGTCGTTATGACGTAGATTGTGCATACTTTGTAGATTACATTTATGAAATAAAACACATTTTCTAAAAACTCATGTTTTTTACGAAATCATGTAAACCTTCTAGAAGCTGTGATTTTAAAAAACGGGGGAAGTAAGCTTTTCTTATTTCCGGATGCATGCGCAAACTATAGAAAGTCGTTATGACATAGAATGTGCATACTTTGTAGATTCAATTTATGAAATAAAACACATTTTCTAAAAACTCGTGTTTTTTACGAAATCATGTAAACCTTCTAGAAGCTGTGATTTTAAAAAACGGTGGAAGTAAGCTTTTCTTATTTCCAAACACATGCGCAAACTATAGAAAGTCGTTATGACGTAGAATGTGCATACTTTGTTGATTCCATTTATCAAATAAAACACATTTTCTAAAAACTCATGTTTTTTAAGAAATCATGTAAACCTTCTAGAAGCTGTGATTTTAAAAAACGGGGCAAGTAAGCTTTTCTTATTTCCGGACGCATGCGCAAACTATAGAAAGTCGTTATGACGTAGATTGTGCATACTTTGTAGATTACATTTATGAAATAAAACACATTTTCTAAAAACTCATGTTTTTTATGAAATCATGTAAACCTTCTAGAAGCTGTGATTTTAAAAAACGGGGGAAGTAAGCTTTTCTTATTTCCGGATGCATGCGCAAACTATAGAAAGTCGTTATGACATAGAATGTGCATACTTTGTAGATTCAATTTATGAAATAAAACACATTTTCTAAAAACTCGTGTTTTTTACGAAATCATGTAAACCTTCTAGAAGCTGTGATTTTAAAAAACGGTGGAAGTAAGCTTTTCTTATTTATGGACGCATGCGCAAACTATAGAAAGTCGTTATGACGTAGAATGTGCATACTTTGTTGATTCCATTTATGAAATAACACACATTTACTAAAAACTCGTGTTTTTTACGAAATCATGTAAACCTTCTAGAAGCTGTGATTTCAAAAAACGGTGGAAGTAAGCTTTTCTTATTTATGGACGCATGCGCAAACTATAGAAAGTCGTTAGGACGTAGATTGTGCATACTTTCTAGATTACATTTATGAAATAAAACACATTTTCTAAAAACTTGTGTTTTTTACGAAATCATGTAAACCTTCTAGAAGCTGTGATTTTAAAAAACGGTGGAAGTAAGATTTTCTTATTTCAAACGCATGCGCAAACTATTGAAAGTCGTTATCATTTAGAATGTGCATACTTTGTCGATTCCATTTATGAAATAAAACACATTTTCTAAAAACTCGTGTTTTTTACGAAATCATGTAAACCTTCTAGAAGCCGTGATTTTAAAAAACGGTGGAAGTAAGATTTACTTATTTCCGGACGCATGCACAAACTATAGAAAGTCGTTATGACGTAGAATGTGCATACTTTGTAGATTCCATTAATGAAATAAAGCACATTTTCTAAAAACTCGTGTTTTTTACGAAATCATGTAAACCCTCTAGAAGCTGTGATTTAAAAAAACGGTGGAAGTAAGCTTTTCTAATTTCCAAACGCATGCACAAACTATAGAAAGTCGTTATGACGTAGAATGTGCATACTTTGTAGATTCCATTTATGAAATAAAACACATTTTCTAAAAACTTGTGTTTTTTACGAAATCATGTAAACCCTCTAGAAGCTGTGATTTTAAAAAACGGTGGAAGTAAGATTTTCTAATTTCCAAACGCATGCACAAACTATAAAAAGTCGTTATGACGTAGAATGTGCATACTTTGTAGATTCCATTTATGAAATAAAACACATTTTCTAAAAACTCGTGTTTTTTACGAAATCATGTAAACCTTCTAGAAGCTGTGATTTTAAAAAACGGTGGAAGTAAGCTTTTCTTATTTCCGGACGCATGCGCACACTATAGAAATTCGTTATGACCTAGAATGTGCTTACTTTGTTGACTCCATTTATGAAATAAAACACATTTTCTAAAAACTCGTGTTTTTTAAGAAATCATGTAAACCTTCTAGAAGCTGTGATTTCAAAAAACGGTGGAAGTAAGCTTTTCTTATTTCGGGACGCATGCCTAAACTATAGAAAGTCATTATGACGTAGAATGTGTATACTTTGTTGATTCCATTTATGAAATAAAACACATTTTCTAAAAACTCGTGTTTTTTAAGAAATCATGTAAGCCTTCTAGAAGCTGTGATTTTAGAAAACGGTGGAGGTAAGCTTTTCTTATTTCCGGACGCATGCGCAAACTATAGAAATTCGTTATGACGTAGAATGTGCATACTTTGTTGATTCCATTTATGAAATAAAACACATTTTCTAAAAACTCGTGTTTTTTAAGAAATCATGTAAACCTTCTAGAAGCCGTGATTTTAAAAAACGGGGGAAGTAAGCTTTTCTTATTTCCAAACACATGCGCAAACTATAGAAAGTCGTTATGATGTAGAATGTGCATACTTTGTTGATTGCATTTATGAAATAAAACACATTTTCTAAAAACTCCTGTTTTTTAAGAAATCATGTAAACCTTCTAGAAGCTGTGATTTTAAAAAATGGGGGAAGTAAGCTTTTCTTATTTCCAAGCGCATGCGCAAACTATAGAAAGTCATTATGACATAGAATGTGCATACTTTGTAGATTCCATTTATGAAATAAAACACATTATCTAAAAACTCGTGTTTTTTACGAAATCATGTAAACCTTCTAGAAGCTGTGATTTTAAAAAACGGTGTTAGTAAGCTTTTCTTATTTCCGGACGAATGCGCAATCTATAGAAAGTCGTTATGACGTAGAATGTGCATACTTTGTTGATTCCGTTTATGAAATAAAACACATTTTCTAAAAACTCGTATTTTTTAAGAAATCATGTAAACCTTCTAAAAGCTGTTATTTTAAAAAACGGTGGAAGTAAGCTTTTCTTATTTCCAAACGCATGCGCAAACTATAGAAAGTCGTTATGACGTAGAATGTGCATACTTTGTTGATTCCTATTATGAAATAAAACACATTTTATACAAACTCGTGTTTTTTAAGAAATCATGTAAACCTTCTAGAAGCTGCGATTTTAAAAAACGGTGGAAGTAAGCTTTTCTTATTTCCGGACGCATGCGCAAACTATAGAAAGTCCTTATGACGTAGAATGTGCATACTTTGTTGATTCCATTTATGAAATAAAACACATTTTCTAAAAACTCATGTTTTTTAAGAAATCATGTAAACCTTCTAAAAGCCGTGATTTTAAAAAACGGGGGAAGTAAGCCTTTCTTATTTCCAAACGCATGCGCAAACTATAGAAAGTCGTTATGACGTAGAATGTGCATACTTTGTTGATTGCATTTATAAAATAAAACACATTTTCTAAAAACTCGTGTTTTTTAAGAAATCATGTAAACCTTCTAGAAGCTGTGATTTTAAAAAACGGGGGAAGTAAGCTTTTCTTATTTCCAAACGCATGCGCAAACTATAGAAAGTCCTTATGACGTAGAATGTGCATACTTTGTTGATTCCATTTATGAAATAAAACTTATTTTCTAAACACTCGTGTTTTTTAAGAAATCATGTAAACCTTCTAGAATCCGTGATTTTAAAAAATGGGGGAGGTAAGCTTTTCTTATTTCCAGACGCATGAGCAAAGTATAGAAAGTCGTTATGACGTAGAATGTGAATACTTTTTAGATTCCATTTATGAAATAAAACACATTTTCTAAAAACTCGTGTTTTTTACGAAATCATGTAAACCTTCTAGAAGCTGTGATTTTAAAAAACGGTGGAAGTAAGCTTTTCTTATTTCCGGACGAATGCGCAAACTATAGAAAGTCCTTATGACGTACAATGTGCATATTTTGTTGATTCCATTTATGAAATAAAACACATTTTCTAAAAACTCGTGTTTTTTAAGAAATCATGTAAACCTTCTAGAAGCTGTGATTTTAAAAAACGGGGGAAGTAAGCTTTTCTTATTTCCAAACGCATGCGCAAACTATAGAAAGTCGTTATGACGTAGAATGTGCATACTTTGTTGATTCCATTTATGAAATAAAACACATTTTTTAAAAACTCATGTTTTTTAAGAAATCATGTAAATCTTCTAGAAGCTGTGATTTTAAAAAACGGGGGAAGTAAGCTTTTCTTATTTCCAAACGCATGCGCAAACTATAGAAAGTCGTTATGACGTAGAATGTGCATACTTTGTTGATTCCATTTATGAAATAAAACACATTTTCTAAAAACTCGTGTTTTTTACGAAATCATGTAAACCTTCTAGAAGCTGTGAGTTTAAAAAACGGTGGAAGTAAGCTTTTCTTATTTCCAAACGAATGCGCAAACTATAGAAAGTCGTTATGACGTAGAATTTGTATACTTTGTTGATTCCATTTATGAATTAAAACACTTTTTCTAAAAACTCATGTTTTTTACAAAAATCATGTAAACCTTCTAGAAGCTGTGATTTTAAAAAATGGTGGAAGTAAGCTTTTCTTATTTCCGGACGCATGCGCAAACTATAGAAACGCGTTATGACGTTGAATTTGCATGCTTTGTTGATTCCATTTATGAAATAAAACACATTTTCTAAAAACTCGTGTTTTTTACGAAATCATGTAAACCTTCTAGAAGCTGTGATTTTAAAAAACGGGGGAAGTAAGCTTTTCTTATTTCCGGACGCATGCGCAAACTATAGAAAGTCGTTATGACGTAGAATGTGCATACTTTGTTGATTCCATTTATGAAATAAAACACATTTTCTAAAAACTCGTGTTTTTTAAGAAATCATGTAAACCTTCTGTTAAATTTTCTGAATTTACTTCAATATGATCTAGGATCTTAACTGAGAGAACAACATGTACAGTATATCTACAGCATATCAATCATGGAGACAATAATGCAAGCACACAAGAGACACAAAGATTTACTTGGGGAAAACCATAAAGGTGAAAAACCCCAATAACTTCCTCAGAGATAGATAGAGCAATGATAGAACCAACCAAGAAAGATAGCCATAACCTAGCAGCAGATCCTCCTCCTCCATAAGTGCGCCACTCCTCCTTGAGTGCATGTGTGAGAAGTGAGTGAGTAAATAGAGTGCCTCCCGCACTCTATTTATACTTGACTTGACTTTCCTTTTTTTTTACCTAACTCATGTAGGCTCGAACTTAACCACATAACATAATGCTGAGTGGGCCGACCCCCAATAGGGTGGTCTAATAACCCTTTGACCCACATGGACAACCCCCAATAGGGTGGTCTAATAACCCTTTGACCCACATGACTTATACAGGGCCAACCCCAAACAAGGTGGTCTAATAACCCATCAAGTATAAGCTACGACACTTACAATATAATTGACGACACTTCCTTATAGAGGAATAATACCATCTCTATAGGAATACAATATACATATATGTGAAATACATTCCGAAGTTACATATACATCAACACTCCCTCTTAACTAGGAAGGTATTTCTCAACACAGTTCTTCTAGCACAAGTCATCTTCTCTGGATCATCGTCACTGGATAATCGTCATCGAGTCATCATCATCGTCACTGTTGCTGCTATCTCAATCAATCTCTGAATCTACTCGTCATAGGAAGTTCTACGGAGGCAGTCCTTTTTCATACTGGATGTAGGCCCACCACCTGCAGGTCTTCATCATCACTGGCCATACTGTGGAATCCTCAGGACTTATTACGTGCATCACAAAACCTGGCTGCAGCATCCCAGGCTATTACGAGCACACAGCTCTACCTGTAGGATCTCCCAGGAGCACATTACATGTGACCCATCACAAAACCTGGATGAAGCATCCCAGGCTGTTACGAGCACGCGGCTCTACCTGTCGGATCTCCCAGGAGCACATTACATGTGATCTCACCACAAAACCTGGCTGAAGCATCTGAGGCCTTTTTCATCCTGTCCAGATCTCCCAGGAGCAAATTACATGTGGTCATGGCAAAACCTGGCTGAAGCATCTGAGGCCTTTTTCATCCTGTCCAGATCTCCCAGGAGCAAATTACATGCCATAGGACAAAACCTCGCAAGAGCATCTGCCAGATATCCTAGGGCACCGAATTACATGCCATAGGCAAAACCTCGAAAGACTATCTGCAGATCTCCCAGGGCACAAATTACATGTCCTCCCAAGCAAAACCTCGCAAGAGCATTTTCCAGATGTCCCAGGGCACCGAATTACATGCCATAGGCAAAACCTCGAAAGACCATCTGCAAATCTCCCAGGGCACAAATTACATGCTTTCCTGCACAACCTGATCCACGGCCATAAAGTATCATCTGATACTCATCAAACATCATCCTGATGTACACATGATCATCCTGATCATCATCACTGCAACATCCTGCTGCATGTCATTTGGAGAAGCTCGTCATCCACGATCATCCAAGTATACATAGATACATGATCCACACAATGTATCCATCGACATACATGATCTACCTGATCATACAAAGATACATGATCCACACAATGTATCCATCAATATACATGATCTGCCTGATCATCATCACTGCAACATCCTGCTGCATGTCATCTGGAGAAGCTCGTCATCCACGATCATCCAAGTATCCACCTGATACATACATAGATACATGATCCACACAATGTATCCGTCAGCATACATGATCTACCTGATCATACAAAGATACATGATCCACACAATGTATCCATCAGCATCCAACATGATGCGTTCATACAAAATACATACACATGATCCATCCGATCATATCCAGCATCCAACATGATGCATATACAAAATACATACTCATGATCCAACCGATCATATCCAGCATCCAACATGATGCATACATATATACATATAATGATCCAACTGATCATATCCAAGCAGAAACCAGAACATCATCCTGATGCTCATCATCTAGCGCTTACATCCATAGCCATGTGAAGAGTTCCCCTTCCAACATGCTTGGAATGGCTTCAGCAAATGTGTCCATCACTTCTTCCTCGAAGTATCCTCGATATGAAGCACGCCAAGCCTCTCTCTGAAGTACTCGAACTTCACCCTGGCTAGTGGCTTCGTCAGCACATCTGCAATCTGCTCGTCCGTCGCAACATACAGGAGCTTCACAGCTCCTCTCTGCACCATATCCCTGATATAGTGATATTTGATCTCTATGTGTTTCGACCTGTCATGAAACACTGGGTTCTCGGACAGCTTCACACAACTTTGGTTATCACAGAAGATACCAGTAGCATCCAACAGGAGATCAAATAACTCAGACAGTAGCTTCCGTAGTCATGCTGCCTCACAACTAGCTGAACAGGCTGCAACATACTCTGCCTCAGCTGTACTCAGTGCTACGTAGGACTGCTTCTTGCTAAACCAAGAGATCACACCTGATCCCATACTGAAGCAGCACCCAGATGTGCTCTTCCTATCTGCAGCACTGCCAACCCAATCTGAATCAACATAACCCTGCAGGTTAAACTTTTGATTCGCCTCATACCTGAGCCCATAATCCACTGTACCCTTCAGGTACCTCAGAATATGCTTTACAGCAACCAGGTGAACACTCCTTGGATCCGTCAGGAACTGGCTCAATGTGTTCACAGCAAAGCAAATGTCTGGTCTCGTGTTCGTCAGGTACATCAAGGACCCAATCATCTGGCGATACATAGAGACATCAATCGGCTCAGATGAAGCATCACATAGAAGCTTCAGATTTGATGCCATAGGTGTGGCCATGGCCTTGCAATCCATCATCCCGAACCTCTTTGGGATCTCTACTGCATACTTCCCTTGTCCAAGGAAGATTCTATCTGCACTCTGCCACACCTCCATGCCAAAAACAAATAGTGCATCATCCCCAAGTTCTTCATCTCGAACTCGGTAGTAAGCTTCCGCTACGTGCTTCAATACAGTCATGCAATTATCTTAGCCAATGCTTCAATACAACATTTATCCATATTCCGTAACTTTCTAGATGCCTTCCAATCTCTACCAGAACATTGTTAAGAGTGTGCACAACTCCCAACATGTCAGCAAAGAGGTTTCATTCTAGATAAGTAGCAATGGAATGTTGTACAGTGCCATAGGCCACTTACCCATGCATATTAGGAGTATACTGTTCATCAATGCAATTATTCTAATATGCATAATACACAACCTAATTCTAGGAACATCAGTATATACATTATTGAACAGTATTATTTAAGAAATGACAATTCAAATACTTATCTTTGTTTGTTCGTTGGGTGGACTCCCTCTGAGTCTTCGCTTCCTTGCAGGAGCTGCTGGAGTCCTAATCTGAAGTAGCTTCTTCTACACCTTTCTGTTGTGGGATGTAGAGAGATGGTCAACTCCCTTTGAATATTTGCATCCTTTCATAAACCACTGGAGTGTACTCCCTCTTGATCTTTGCTTCCTGGATTACCTGTCCTTGAACTTACATTCATCTTTGGTTCCTATGCATGCTTATTAGTATCATGATTGTGTTATCCTTGTGATCTCATATAAAATCATACATTCATTAGTATACTATTAAAACACAATAATCTCAAGCATGTATAGTCATGATCATTTCAAACAGAAAATAATAAGCATTAGCATTCAAGGTTTATGTAGAATTCTTAAGTTTAGTCAAATCATAAGAAACATAACATGTCTAAACCTGTAATTACTCAAACCTATGACTCTTCAGGTTAGTTGAATCATCAATCAAGATAAGAGATATATTATGCATAAAACCTGTGATTATTCAAACCTATACCTTCATGATTCTTCTGGTTAGTCATATCATCAATTAAGGTAAGAAACATAATATGCATACAATCATGATTATTCAAACCTATGACTTCATGAATAATCATTATCAACAACAGTATTAGATCCTAACACAAGGTAGGATTCTATCTTGATATAGGAAAAACATACCTGGATTAGCATGCTAGTTTTTTTATGTCTAACATACTCACATGATGTCTTCTTGTTCTTCTTCAATGACTTGTGCTAGTAACCTATATATCTCATAGGTTAACTATTACAAAACCAAGTTATACATACCTCGTAAATGGATCTTCTATGAGATCCATGACAATGGATGAATCTTTGTCCTCATATTATCATGATCATATGTTCTTGGACCAGAACATGATTTGTCTTTCTTGGTGTACCTTTCATGTTAGTAGACAACATAAACCTCATACAACACCATAATGTATTAGTACAATCATAAGTGTCAACACCCTAACCAATGAATATCTTCTATCATGCATTCATAATTTTGTTAAGGTGATACGACAAATCTAAAATCAAAATTGTACTAACCGTAATAACATGAAGACAAACATACCATAAAATTAATCATGGACAAATATCGAAACATACCTCGATGAGTCATACCTGTCGAGATCGCTTGTAATCTTTTTATGTAAGGCCTTAGCCTCATCTCCCTCTGAAACAAGAACTTCTTCACTCATGCAGATGATCAATCCATCTTCTTCTAGGATTAACCCAATCCACTTGATTTGCAAGAACTGGACCTTGAGCTGGATATGGGTTTGTCAGAGAAACCCCAAAAATTCAAACTTTGAATTTCAAACTTCTGACATGATAGAAATATGTGCCTTGATGAGCTGATCAAGTTGGTATATTCAGAATTTGAAAACTGCAAAGTTTCACTCCTCAATTTTGCTTTTGAAACTTCTGGATTCACTGGACGTGACCCTGAACTGGGGTTTGATGAAGCCCACTCTTCTGCCCAATCAAAATGTTTGATCCAAAGCTCTAAGCTTCTATTTTTCTGAGGAGCTTCCAGCCATGGTCACAGATTTCAAAAATTCCCATTTTTACAGAAGCCCTAATTTTCCACTTTTCTGATCAAAGTCCCGAACTAGGGTCTAATCAAGCTCGGCCTTCTGCCCAACGAAAAATCCTGATCTTGGTCTCTAAATTTCTATTTTGATGAGTAGCATCCAGCCATGGTCTCGGATTACAAAAATTCCAATTTTCTCCAAAGCCCTAAATTCCGGAAGCCATGAATGAAGGTACCAAAAAATAATTTTGTTTTGACAGAAATATGTACCTGATTGTTTCTGGTGTAACTCCGAAATTTTTGATCCACAGGGTCTGAAAAAGTTTCCTGAGATAGCCTGACCTGTTATCTTTCCATCCTGACAGGTCTGACCTCAATTGGATTCTCTGAGAGAGAGATATGCCAAATGTCGCAACGTCACTTGTTTTGGGATAAAAAAGGAGAGCGAACTTGTACGGAGTGCCACGTGTCACTGGTTCAACTTAGGCCTCTGAAAACGTTTTCTGATATAGTACAGACTGTGTACTACCTGTCACTTTTTACGAAATTTCATTTGGAGCTTCCTAGCCCAAGATATGACCTTTTTCCCAAGGTCACCTGATTTTGACTCAGATCTGGAAGAGGCAGAAACCCTATATTGTACAGATCATAAATCACAAATTACAACGAATTAGAGGTTGTCCTTTGGACACAAGGTACCTGGAGATTTAATCTTCGTCCTGTAACAATTTCAGATCTGAAAAATTCCCCAAAACGGATTTATAGCGAAAGTTCTACGATGACTGGTTTTTGCTATATCAAGCCCTAGCATCGTAAGTGCAACAAGTGTCATACATGCCATATCATGCCTTCTTTCAGGCTAGCTATGATACCATGTTAAATTTTTTGAATTTACTTCAATAAGATCTAGGATCTTAACTGAGAGAACAACATGTACAACATATCTACAGCATATCAATCATGGAGACAATAATGCAAGCACACAAGAGACACAAAGATTTACTTGGGGAAAACCATAAAGGTGCAAAACCCCAATAACTTCCTCAGAGATAGATAGAGCAATCATACAACCAACCAAGAGAGATAGCCATAACCTAGCAGCAGATCCTCCTCCTCCATAAGTGCGCCACTCCTCCTTGAGTGCATGTGTGAGAAGTGAGTGAGTAAATAGAGTGCCTCCCGCACTCTATTTATACTTGACTTGACTTTCCTTTTTTTTTACCTAACTCATGTAGGCTCGAACTTAACCACATAACATAATGCTGAGTGGGACGACCCCCAATAGGGTGGTCTAATAACCCTTTGACCCACATGGCCAACCCCCAATAGGGTGGTCTAATAACCCTTTGACCCACATGACTTATACAGGGCTGACCCCAAACAAGGTGGTCTAATAACCCATCAAGTATAAGTTACGACACTTACAATATAATTGACGACACTTCCTTATAGAGGAATAATACCATCTCTATAGGAATACAATATACATATATGTGAAATACATTCCGAAGTTACATATACATCAACACCTTCTAGAAGCTGTGATTTGAAAAAATGGGGGAAGTAAGCTTTTGTTATTTCCGGACGCATGCGCAAAAAATAGAAAGTCGTTATGACATAGAATGTGCATACTTTGTAGATTCCATTTATTAAATAATGCACATTTTCTAAAAACTCGTGTTTTTTAAGAAATCATGTAAACCTTCTAGAAGCTGTAATTTTAAAAAACGGTGGAAGTAAGCTTTTCTTATTTCCGGACGAATGCACAAACTATAGAAAGTCGTTATGACGTAGAATGTGCATACTTTGTTGCTTCCGTTTATGAAATAAAACACATTTTCTAAAAACTCGTGTTTTTTAAGAAACCATGTAAACCTTCTAGAAGCTGTGATTTAGAAAAACGGGGGAAGTAAGCTTTTCTTATTTCTGGACGCATGCGCAAACTTTAGAAAGTCGTTATGACGTAGAATGTGCATACTTTGTTGATTCCATTTATGAAATAAAACACATTTTCTAAAAACTCGTGTTCTTTACGAAATCATGTAAACCTTCTAGAAGCTGTGATTTTAAAAAACGGGGGAAGTACGCTTTTCTTATTTCCAAACGCATGCGCAAACTATAGAAATTCGTTATGACGTAGAATGTGCATACTTTGTTGATTCCATTTATGAAATAAAACACATTTTCTAAAAACTCGTGTTTTTTACGAAATCATGAAAACCTTCTAGAAGCTGTGATTTTAAAAAATGGTGGAAATAAGCTTTTCTTATTTCTGGACGCATGCGCAAACTATAGAAAGTCGTTATGGCGTAGAATGTGCATACTTTGTAGATTCCATTTATGAAATAAAACACATTTTCTAAAATCTCGTGTTTTTTAAGAAATCATGTAAACCTTCTAGAAGCTGTGATTTTAAAAAACGGTGGAAGTAAGCTTTTCTTATTTCCGGACGAATGCGCAAACTATAGAAAGTCGTTATGACGTAGAATGTGCATACTTTGTTGATTCCATTTATGAAATAAAACACATTTTCAAAAACTCATGGTTTTTAAGAAATCATGTAAACCTTCTAGAAGCTGTGATTTTAAAAAACGGTGGAAGTAAGCTTTTCTTATTTCCGGACGCATGCGCAAACTATAGAAATTCGTTATGACGTAGAATGTGTATACTTTGTTGATTCCATTTATGAAATAAAACACATTTTCTAAAAACTCGTGTTTTTTAAGAAATCATGTAAACCTTCTAGAAGCTGTGATTTTAAAAAATGGTGGAAGTAAGCTTTTCTTATTTCCGGACGCATGCGCAAACTATAGAAACGCGTTATGATGTTGAATGTGCATACTTTGTTGATTCCAATTATGAGATAAAACACATTTTTCTAAAAACTCGTGTTTTTTACGAAATCATGTAAACCTTCTAGAAGCTGTGATTTTAAAAAACTGTGGAAGCAAGCTTTTCTTATTTCCGGCCGCATGCGCAAACTATAGAAAGTCGTTATGACATAGAATGTGCATAATTTGTAGATTCCATTTATGAAATAAAACACATTTTCTAAAAACTCGTGTTTTTTACGAAATCATGTAAACCTTCTAGACGCTGTGATTTTAAAAAATGGTGGAAGTAAGCTTTTCTTATTTCCGGACGAATGCGCAAACTATAGAAAGTCGTTATGACGTACAATGTGCATACTTTGCTGATTCCATTTATGAATTAAAACACATTTTCTAAAAACTCGTGTTTTTTAAGAAATCATGTAAACCTTCTAGAAGCTGTGATTTTAAAAAACGGGGGAAGTAAGCTTTTCTTATTTCCAAACGCATGCGCAAACTATAGAAAGTCGTTATGACGTAGAATGTGCATACTTATTTGATTCCATTTATGAAATAAAACACATTTTCTAAAAACTCGTGATTTTTAAGAAATCATCTAAACCTTCTAGAAGCTGTGATTTTAAAAAACGGGGGAAGTAAGCTTTTCTTATTTCCAAACGCATGCGCAAACTATAGAAAGTCGTTATGACGTAGAATGTGTATACTTTGTTGATTCCATTTATGAAATAAAACACATTTTCTAAAAACTCGTGTTTTTTAAGAAATCATGTAAACCTTCTAGAAGCTGTGATTTTAAAAAACGGTGGAGGTAAGCTTTTCTTATTTCCGGATGCATGCGCAAACTATAGAAAGTCGTTATGAAATAGAATGTGCATACTTTGTTGATTCCATTTATGAAATAAAACACATTTTCTAAAAACTCGTGTTTTTTAAGAAATCATGTAAACCTTCTAGGAGCCGTGATTTTAAAAAACGGGGGAAGTAAGATTTTCTTATTTCCAAACGCATGCGCAAACTATAGAAAGTCGTTATGACGTAGAATGTGCAAACTTTGTTGATTGCATTTATGAAATAAAACACATTTTCTAAAAACTCGTGTTTTTTAAGAAATCATGTAAACCTTCTAGAAGCTGTGATTTTAAAAAACGGGGGAAGTAAGCTTTTCTTATTTCCAAACGCATGCGCAAACTATAGAAAGTCGTTATGACATAGAATGTGCATACTTTGTAGATTCCATTTATGAAATAAAACACATTTTCTAAAAACTCGTGTTTTTTACGAAATCATGTAAACCTTCTAGAAGCTGTGATTTTAAAAAACGGTGGAAGTAAGCTTTTCTTATTTCCGGACGAATGCGCAAACTATAGAAAGTCGTTATGACGTAGAATGTGCATACTTTGTTGGTTCCGTTTATGAAATAAAACACATTTTCTAAAAACTCGTATTTTTTAAGAAATCATGTAAACCTTCTAAAAGCTGTGATTTTAAAAAACGGGGGAAGTAAGTTTTTCTTATTTCCGGACGCATGCGAAAACTATAGAAAGTTGTTATGACATAGAATGTGCATAATTTGTAGATTCCATTTATGAAATAAAACACATTTTCTAAAAACTCGTGTTTTTTACGAAATCATGTAAACCTTCTAGACGCTGTGATTTTAAAAAACGGTGGAAGTAAGCTTTTCTTATTTCCTGACGAATGCGCAAACTATAGAAAGTCGTTATGACGTACAATGTGCATACTTTGTTGATTCCATTTATGAATTAAAACACATTTTCTAAAAACTCGTGTTTTTTAAGAAATCATATAAACCTTCTAGAAGCTGTGATTTTAAAAAACGGGGGAAGTAAGCTTTTCTTATTTCCAAACGCATGCGCAAACTATAGAAAGTCGTTATGACGTAGAATGTGCATACTTATTTGATTCCATTTATGAAATAAAACACATTTTCTAAAAACTTGTGATTTTTAAGAAATCATGTAAACCTTCTAGAAGCTGTGATTTTAAAAAACGGTGGAGGTAAGCTTTTATTATTTCCGGACGCATGCGCAAACTATAGAAAGTCGTTATGACGTAGAATGTGCATACTTTGTTGATTCCATTTATGAAATAAAACACATTTTCTAAAAACTCGTGTTTTTTAAGAAATCATGTAAACCTTCTAGAAGCCGTGATTTTAAAAAACGGGGGAAGTAAGCTTTTCTTATTTCCAAACGCATGTGCAAACTATAGAAAGTCGTTATGACGTAGAATGTGCATACTTTGTTGATTGCATTTATGAAATAAAACACATTTTCTAAAAACTCGTGTTTTTTAAGAAATCATGTAAACCTTCTAGAAGCTGTGATTTTAAAAAACGGGGGAAGTAAGCTTTTCTTATTTCCAAACGCATGCGCAAACTATAGAAAGTCGTTATGACATAGAATGTGCATACTTTGTAGATTCCATTTATGAAATAAAACACATTTTCTAAAAACTCGTGTTTGTTACGAAATCATGTAAACCTTCTAGAAGCTGTGATTTTAAAAAACGGTGGAAGTAAGCTTTTCTTATTTCCGGACGAATGCGCAAACTATAGAAAGTCGTTATGACGTAGAATGTGCATACTTTGTTGGTTCCGTTTATGAAGTAAAACACATTTTCTAAAAACTCGTATTTTTTAAGAAATCATGTAAACCTTCTAAAAGCTGTGATTTTAAAAAACGGGGGAAGTAAGCTTTTCTTATTTCCGAACGCATGCGCAAACAATACAAAGTCGTTATGACGTAGAATGTGCATACTTTGTTGATTCCGTTTATGAAATAAAACACATTTTCTAAAAAATCGTGTTTTTTAAGAAATCATGTAAACCTTCTAGAAGCTGTGATTTTAAAAAACGGTGGAAGTAAGCTTTTCTTATTTCCGGACGCATGCGCAAACTATAGAAAGTCGTTATGACGTAGAATGTGCATACTTTCCTGATTCCATTTATGAAATAAAACACATTTTCTAAAAACTCGTGTTTTTTAAGAAATCATGTAAACCTTCTAGAAGCTGTGATTTTAAAAAACGGGGGAAGTAAGCTTTTGTTATTTCCAAATGCATGCGCAAACTATAGAAAGTCGTTATGACGTAGAATGTGCATACTTTGTTGATTGCATTTATGAAATAAAACACATTTTCTAAAAACTCGTGTTTTTTAAGAAATCATGTAAACCTTCTAGAATCCGTGATTTTAAAAAACGGGGGAAATAAGCTTTTCTTATTTCCAAACGCATGCGCAAACTATACAAAGTCGTTATGACGTAGAATGTGCATACTTTGTTGATTCCGTTTATGAAATAAAACACATTTTCTAAAAACTCGTGTTTTTTAAGAAATCATGTAAACCTTCTAGAAGCTGTGATTTTAAAAAACGGTGGAAGTAAGCTTTTCTTATTTCCGGACGCATGCGCAAACTATAGAAAGTCGTTATGACGTAGAATGTGCATACTTTGCTGATTCCATTTATGAAATAAAACACATTTTCTAAAAACTCGTGTTTTTTAAGAAATCATGTAAACCTTCTAGAAGCCGTGATTTTAAAAAACGGGGGAAGTAAGCCTTTCTTATTTCCAAACGCATGCGCAAACTATTGAAAGTCGTTATGACATAGAATGTGCATACTTTGTTGATTGCATTTATAAAATAAAACACATTTTCTAAAAACTCGTGTTTTTTAAGAAATCATGTAAACCTTCTAGAAGCTGTGATTTTAAGAAGCGGGGGAAGTAAGCCTTTCTTATTTCCAAACGCATGCGCAAACTATTGAAAGTCATTATGACGTAGAATGTGCATACTTTGTTGATTCCGTTTATGAAATAAAACACATTTTCTAAAAACTCGTGTTTTTTAAGAAATCATGTAAACCTTCTAGAAGCTGTGATTTTAAAAAACGGTGGAAGTAAGCTTTTCTTATTTCCGGACGCATGCGCAAACTGTAGAAAGTCGTTATGACGTAGAATGTGCATACTTTACTGATTCCATTTATGAAATAAAACACATTTTCTAAAAACTCGTTTTTTTTAAGAAATCATGTAAACCTTCTAGAAGCCGTGATTTTAAAAAACGGGGGAAGTAAGCCTTTCTTATTTCCAAACGCATGCGCAAACTATTGAAAGTCGTTATGACGTAGAATGTGCATACTTTGTTGATACCATTTATGAAATAAAACACATTTTCTAAAAACTCGTGTTTTTTAAGAAATCATGTAAACCTTCTAGAATCCGTGATTTTAAAAAACGGGGGAAATAAGCTTTTCTTATTTCCGGATGCATGCGCAAACTATAGAAAGTCGTTATGACGTAGAATGTGCATACTTTGTAGATTCCATTTATGAAATAAAACACATTTTCTAAAAACTCGTGTTTTTTATGAAATCATGTAAACCTTCTAGAAGCTGTGATTTTAAAAAACGGTGGAAGTAAGCTTTTCTTATTTCCGGACGAATGCGCAAACTATAGAAAGTCGTTATGACGTAGAATGTGTATACTTTGTTGATTCCATTTATGAAATAAAACAAATTTTCTAAAAACTCATGGTTTTTAAGAAATCATGTAAACCTTCTAGAAGCTGTGATTTTAAAAAACGGTGGAAGTAAGCTTTTCTTATTTCCGGACGCATGCGCAAACTATAGAAAGTCGTTATGACGTAGAATGTGCATACTTTGTTGATTCCATTTATGAAATAAAACACATTTTCTAAAAACTCGTGTTTTTTAAGAAATCATGTAAACCTTCTAGAAGCTGTGATTTTAAAAAACGGGGGAAGTAAGCTTTTGTTATTTCCAAATGCATGCGCAAACTACAGAAAGTCGTTATGACGTAGAATGTGCATACTTTGTTGATTCCATTTATGAAATAAAACACATTTTCTAAAAACTCATGTTTTTTAAGAAATCATGTAAACCTTCTAGAAGCTGTGATTTTAAAAAACGGGGGAAGTAAGCTTTTCTTATTTCCGGACGCATGCGCAAACTATAGAAAGTCGTTATATAGTAGAATGTGCATACTTTGTAGATTCCAGTTATGAAATAAAACACATTTTCCAAAAACTCGTGTTTTTTACGAAATCATGTAAACCTTCTAGAAGCTGTGATTTTAAAAAACGGTGGAAGTAAGCTTTTCTTATTTCCGGACGAATGCGCAAACTATAGAAAGTCGTTATGACATAGAATGTGCATACTTTGTTGATTCCATTTATGAAATAAAACACATTTTCTAAAAACTCGTGTTTTTTAAGAAATCATGTAAACCTTCTAGAAGCTGTGATTTTAAAAAAAGGGGGAAGTAAGATTTTCTTATTTCCAAACGTATGCGCAAACTATAGAAAGTCCTTATGACGTAGAATGTGCATACTTTGTTGATTCCATTGATGAAATAAAACACATTTCCTAAAAACTCGTGTTTTTTAAGAAATCATGTAAACCTTCTAGAAGCTGTGATTTTAAAAAACGGGGGAAGTAAGCTTTTCTTATTTCCGAACGCATGCGCAAACTATAGAAAGTCCTTATGACGTAGAATGTGCATACTTTATTGATTCCATTTATGAAATAAAACGCATTTTCTAAAAACTCGTGTTTTTTAAGAAATCATGTAAACCTTTGAGAATCCGTGATTTTAAAAAACCGGGGAAGTAACCTTTTCTTATTTCCGGACAAATGCGCAAACTATAGAAAGTCATTATGACGTAGAATCTGTATACTTTGTTGATTCCATTTATGAAATAAAACACATTTTCTAAAAACTTGTGTTTTTTAAGAAATCATGTAAACCTTCTAGAAGCTGTGATTTTAAAAAATGGTGGAAGTAAGCTTTTCTTATTTCCGGACGAATGCGCAAACAATAGAAAGTCGTTATGACGTAGAATGTGCATACTTTCTTGATTCCATTTATGAAATAAAACACATTTTCTAAAAACTCGTGTTTTTTAAGAAGTCAAGTAAACCTTCTAGAAGTTGTGATTTTAAAAAACGGTGGAAGTAAGCTTTTCTTATTTCCAAACGCATGCGTAAACTATAGAAAGTCGTTATGACGTAGAATGTGCATACTTTGTTGATTCCATATTTGAAATAAAACACATTTTCTAAAAACTCGTGTTTTTTAAGAAATGATGTAAACGTTCTAGAAGCTGTGATTTTAAAAAACAGGGGAAGTAAGCTTTTCTTATTTCCGGACGCATGCGCAAACTATAGAAATTCGTTATGACGTAGAATGTGCATACTTTGTTGATTTCATTTATGAAATAAAACACATTTTCTAAAAACTCGTGTTTTTTAAGAAATCATGTAAACCTTCTAGAAGCTGTGATTTTAAAAAACGGGGGAAGTAAGCTTTTCTTATTTCCAAACGCATGCGCAAACTATAGAAAGTCGTTATGACATAGAATGTGCATACTTTGTAGATTTCATTTATGAAATAAAACACATTTTCTAAAAACTCGTGTTTGTTACGAAATCATGTAAACCTTCTAGAAGCTGTGATTTTAAAAAACGGTGGAAGTAAGCTTTTCTTATTTCCGGACGAATGCGCAAACTATAGAAAGTCGTTATGACGTAGAATGTGCATACTTTGTTGGTTCCGTTTATGAAGTAAAACACATTTTCTAAAAACTCGTATTTTTTAAGAAATCATGTAAACCTTCTAAAAGCTGTGATTTTAAAAAACGGGGGAAGTAAGCTTTTCTTATTTCCAAACGCATGCGCAAACTATACAAAGTCGTTATGACGTAGAATGTGCATACTTTGTTGATTCCGTTTATGAAATAAAACACATTTTCTAGAAACTCGTGTTTTTTAAGAAATCATGTAAACCTTCTAGAAGCTGTGATTTTAAAAAAAGGGGGAAGTAAGCTTTTCTTATTTCCGGACGCATGCGCAAACTATAGAAAGTCGTTATGACGTAGAATGTGCATACTTTGTTGATTCCATTTATGAAATAAAACACATTTTCTAAAAACTCGTGTTTTTTAAGAAATCATGTAAACCTTCTAGAAGCTGTGATTTTAAAAAACGGTGGAAGTAAGCTTTTCTTATTTTCGGACGCATGCGCAAACTATAGAAAGTCGTTATGATGTAGAATGTGCATACTTTGTTGATTCCATTTATGAAATAAAACAAATTTTCTAAAAACTCGTGTTTTTTAAGAAATCATGTAAACCTTCTAGAAGCTGTGATTTTAAAAAACGGGGGAAGTAAGCTTTTGTTATTTCCAAATGAATGCGCAAACTATAGAAAGTCATTATGACTTAGAATGTGCATACTTTGTTGATTCCATTTATGAAATAAAACACATTTTCTAAAAACTCGTGTTTTTTAAGAAATGATGTAAACCTTCTAGAAGCAGTGATTTTAAAAAACAGGGGAAGTAAGCTTTTCTTATTTCCGGACGCATGCGCAAACTATAGAAAGTCGTTATGACGTAGAATGTGCATACTTTGTAGATTCCATTTATGAAATAAAACACATTTTCTAAAAACGCGTGTTTTTTACGAAATCATGTAAACCTTCTAGACGCTGTGATTTTAAAAAACGGTGGAAGTAAGCTTTTCTTATTTCCGGACGAATGCGCAAACTATAGAAAGTCGTTATGACGTACAATGTGCATACTTTGTTGATTCCATTTATGAAATAAAACACATTTTCTGAAAACTCGTGTTTTTTAAGAAATCATGTAAACATTCTAGAAGCTGTGATTTTAAAAAACGGGGGAAGTAAGATTTTCTTATTTCCAAACGCATGCTCAAACTATAGAAAGTCGTTATGACGTACAATGTGCATACTTTGTTGATTCCATTTATGAAATAAAACACATTCTCTAAAAACTCGTGTTTTTTAAGAAATCATGTAAACCTTCTAGAAGCTGTGATTTTAAAAAACGGGGGAAGTAAGCTTTTCTTATTTCCAAACACATGTGCAAACTATAGAAAGTCGTTATGACGTAGAATGTGCATACTTTGTTGATTCCATTTATGAAATAAAACACATTTTCTAAAATCTCATGTTTTTTAAGAAATCATGTAAACCTTCTAGAAGCCGTGATTTTAAAAAACGGGGGAAGTAAGCTTTTCTTATTTCCGGACGAATGCGCAAACTATAGAAAGTCGTTATGACGTAGAATGTGCATACTTTGTTGATTCCATTGATGAAATAAAACACATTTTCTAAAAACTCATGTTTTTTACGAAATCATGTAAACCCTTTAGAACCTGTGATTTTAAAAAACGTTGGAAGTAAGCTTTTCTTATTTTCGGACGCATGCGCAAACTGTAGAAAGTCGTTAGGACGTAGAATGTGGATACTTTGTAGATTCCATTTATGAAATAAAACACATTTTCTAAAAACTTGTGTTTTTTAAGAAATCATGTAAACCTTCTAGAAGTTGTGATTTTAAAAAACGGGGGAAGTAAGCTTTTGTTATTTCCGGACGAATGCGCAAACTATAGAAAGTTGTTATGACGTAGAATGTGCATACTTTTTTGATTCCATTTATGAAATAAAACACATTTTCTAAAAACTCGTGTTTTTTAAGAAATCATGTAAACATTCTAGAAGCTGTGATTTTAAAAAACGGTGGAAGTAAGCTTTTCTTATTTCCGGACGCATGCGCAAACTATAGAAAGTTGTTATGACGTAGAATGTGCATACTTTGTTGATTCCATTTATGAAATAAAACACATTTTCTAAAAACTCGTGTTTTTTAAGAAATCGTGTAAACCTTCTAGAAGCTATGATTTTAAAAAACGGGGGAAGTAAGCTTTTCTTATTTCCAGACGCATGCGCAAACTATAGAAAGTCATTATGACGTAGAATGTGCATACTTTGTAGATTCTGTTTGTGAAATAAAGCACATTTTCTAAAAACTCGTGTTTTTTACGAAATCATGTAAACCTTCTAGAAGCTGTGATTTTAAAAAACGATGGAAGTAAGCTTTTCTTATTTCCAAACGCATGCTAAAGCTATAGAAATTCGTTATGACGTAGAATGTGCATACTTTGTTGATTCCATTTATGAAATAAAACACATTTTCTAAAAACTCGTGTTTTTTAAGAAATCATGTAAACCTTCTAGAAGCTGTAATTTTAAAAATTGGTGGAAGTAAGCTTCTCTTATTTCCGGACGAATGCGCAAACTGTAGAAAGTCATTATGACGTAGAATGTGCATACTTTGTAGATTCCATTTATGAAATAAAACACATTTTCTAAAAACTCGTGTTTTTTACGAAATCATGTAAACCTTCTAGAAGCTGTGATTATAAAAAACATTAGAAGTAAGCTTTTCTTATTTCCGGACGAATGCGCAAACTGTAGAAAGTCGTTATGACGTAGAATGTGCATACTTTGTTGATTCCATTTATGAAATAAAACACATTTTCTAAAAACTCGTGTTTTTTACGAAATCATGTAAACCTTCTAGAAGATGTGATTTTAAAAAACGGTGGAGGTAAGCTTTTCTTATTTCCGGACGCATGCGCAAACTATAGAAAGTCGTTATGACGTAGAATCTGCATACTTTGTTGATTCCATTTATGAAATAAAACACATTTTCTAAAAACTCGTGTTTTTTA
This sequence comes from Larix kaempferi, assembly GCA_027924585.1. NCBI lineage: Eukaryota > Viridiplantae > Streptophyta > Pinopsida > Pinales > Pinaceae > Larix > Larix kaempferi. Next base: position 8,037,909 of record BSBM01000226.1, on the reverse strand, counting down.
AGAGATCATGTAAACCTTCTAGAAGCTGTGATTTTAAAAAATGGTGGAAGTAAGCTTTTCTTATTTCCGGACGCATGCGCAAACTATAGAAAGTCGTTATGACATAGAATGTGCATACTTTGTTGATTCCATTTATGAAATAAAACACATTTTCTAAAAACTCGTTTTTTTTAACAAATCATGTAAACCTTCTAGAAGGTGTGATTTTAAAAAACGTGGGAAATAAGCTTTTCTTATTTCCGGACGAATGTGCGCACTATAGAAAGTCGTTATGACGTAGAATGTGCAGACTTTGTAGATTCCATTTATGAAATAAAACACATTTTCTAAAAACTCATGTTTTTTAAGAAATCATGTAAACCTTCTAGAAGCTGTGATTTTAAAAAACGGTGGAAGTAAGCTTTTCTTATTTCCGGACGCATGCGCAAACTATAGAAAGTTGTTATGACATAGAATGTGCATACTTTGTTGATTCCATTTATGAAATAAAACACATTTTCTAAAAACTCGTTTTTTTTAACAAATCATGTAAACCTTCTAGAAGGTGTGATTTTAAAAAACGGGGGAAATAAGCTTTTCTTATTTACGGACGAATGTGCGCACTATAGAAAGTCATTATGACGTAGAATATGCATACTTTGTAGATTACATTTATGAAATAAAACACATTTTCTAAAAACTCGTGTTTTTTACGAAAGCATGTAAACCTTCTAGAAGCTGTGATTTTATAAAACGGTGGAAGTAAGCTTTTCTTAATTCCAGACGCATGCACAAACTATAGAAAGTCGTTATGACGTAGAATGTGCATACTTTGTTGATTCCATTTATGAAAAAAAACACATTTTCTAAAAACTCGTGTTTTTTAAGAAATCATGTAAACCTTCTAGAAGCTGTGATTTTAAAAAACTGGGGAAGTAAACTTTTCTTATTTCCGGATGCATGCGCAAACTATAGAAAGTCATTATGATGTAGAATGTGCATACTTTGTTGATTCCATTTATGAAATAAAACACATTTTCTAAAAACTCGTGTTTTTTAAGAAATCATGTAAAGCTTCTAGAAGCTGTGATTTTAAAAAACGGGGGAAGTAAGCTTGTCTTATTTCCAAACACATGCGCAAACTATAGAAAGTCATTATGACGTAGAATGTGCATACTTTGTTGATTCCATTTATGAAATAAAATACATTTTCTAAAAACTCGTGTTTTTTACGAAATCATGTAAACCTTCTAGAAGCTGTGATTATAAAAAACATTAGAAGTAAGCTTTTCTTATTTCCGGACGAATGCGCAAACTGTAGAAAGTTGTTATGACGTAGAATGTGCATACTTTGTTGATTCCATTTATGAAATAAAACACATTTTCTAAAAACTCGTGTTTTTTACGAAATCATGTAACCCTTCTAGAAGCTGTGATTTTAAAAAACGGTGGAAGTAAGCTTTTCTTATTTCCAAACGCATGCGGAAACTATAGAAAGTCGTTATGACGTAGGATGTGCATACTTTGTTGATTCCATTTATGAAATAAAACACATTTTCTAAAAACTCGTGTTTTTTACGAAATCATGTAAACCTTCTAGAAGCTGTGATTTTAAAAAACGGTGGAAGTAAGCTTTTCTTATTTCCGGACGAATGCGCAAACTGTAGAAAGTCATTATGACGTAGAATGTGCATACTTTGTAGATTCCATTTATGAAATAAAACACATTTTCTAAAAACTCGTGTTTTTTACGAAATCATGTAAACCTTCTAGAAGCTGTGATTATAAAAAACATTAGAAGTAAGCTTTTCTTATTTCCGGACGAATGCGCAAACTGTAGAAAGTTGTTATGACGTAGAATGTGCATACTTTGTTGATTCCATTTATGAAATAAAACACATTTTCTAAAAACTCGTGTTTTTTACGAAATCATGTAACCCTTCTAGAAGCTGTGATTATAAAAAACATTAGAAGTAAGCTTTTCTTATTTCCGGACGAATGCGCAAACTGTAGAAAGTTGTTATGACGTAGAATGTGCATACTTTGTTGATTCCATTTATGAAATAAAACACATTTTCTAAAAACTCGTGTTTTTTACGAAATCATGTAACCCTTCTAGAAGCTGTGATTTTAAAAAACGGTGGAAGTAAGCTTTTCTTATTTCCAAACGCATGCGGAAACTATAGAAAGTCGTTATGACGTAGGATGTGCATACTTTGTTGATTCCATTTATGAAATAAAACACATTTTCTAAAAACTCGTGTTTTTTACGAAATCATGTAAACCTTCTAGAAGCTGTGATTTTAAAAAACGGTGGAAGTAAGCTTTTCTTATTTCCGGACGAATGCGCAAACTGTAGAAAGTCGTTATGACGTAGAATGTGCATAGTTTGTTGACTCCATTTATGAAATAAAACACATTTTCTAAAAACTCATGTTTTTTAAGAAATCATGTAAACCTTCTAGAAGCTGTGATTTTAAAAAACGGTGGAAGTAAGATTTTCTTATTTCCGGACGCATGTGAAAAATATACAAAGTCGCTATGCCGTAGAATGTGCATACTTTGTAGATTACATTTATGAAATAAAACACATTTTCTAAAAACTCGTGTTTTTTACGAAAGCATGTAAACCTTCTAGAAGCTCTGATTTTAAAAAACGGGCGAAGTAAGCTTTTCTTATTTCCAAACGCATGCGCAAACTATAGAGAGTCGTTATGACGTAGAATGTGCATACTTTGTAGATTCCATTTATGAAATAAAACACATCTTCTAAAAACTCATGTTTTTTACGAAATCATGTAACCCTTCTAGAAGCTGTGATTTTAAAAAACGGTGGAAGTAAGCTTTTCTTATTTCCGGACGAATGCGCAAACTGTAGAAAGTCGTTATGACGTAGAATGTGCATACTTTGTTGATTCCATTTATGAAATAAAACACATTTTCTAAAAACTCATGTTTTTTAAGAAATCATGTAAACCTTCTAGAAGCTGTGATTTTAAAAAACGGTGGAAGTAAGATTTTCTTATTTCCGGACGCATGCGCAAACTATAGAAAGTCGTTATGACATAGAATGTGCATACTTTGTTGATTCCATTTATGAAATAAAACACATTTTCTAAAAACTCATTTTTTTAACAAATCATGTAAACCTTCTAGAAGGTGTGATTTTAAAAAACGGGGGAAATAAGCTTTTCTTATTTACGGACGAATGTGCGCACTATAGAAAGTCATTATGACGTAGAATATGCATACTTTGTAGATTACATTTATGAAATAAAACACATTTTCTAAAAACTCGTGTTTTTTACGAAAGCATGTAAACCTTCTAGAAGCTGTGATTTTATAAAACGGTGGAAGTAAGCTTTTCTTATTTCTAGACGCGTGCACAAACTATACAAAGTCGTTATGACGTGGAATGTGCATACTTTGTTGATTCCATTTATGAAAAAAAACACATTTTCTAAAAACTCGTGTTTTTTAAGAAATCATGTAAACCTTCTAGAAGCTGTGATTTTAAAAAACTGGGGAAGTAAACTTTTCTTATTTCCGGATGCATGCGCAAACTATAGAAAGTCATTATGATGTAGAATGTGCATACTTTGTTGATTCCATTTATGAAATAAAACACATTTTCTAAAAACTCGTGTTTTTTAAGAAATCATGTAAAGCTTCTAGAAGCTGTGATTTTAAAAAACGGGGGAAGTAAGCTTGTCTTATTTCCAAACACATGCGCAAACTATAGAAAGTCATTATGACGTAGAATGTGCATACTTTGTTGATTCCATTTATGAAATAAAATACATTTTCTAAAAACTTGTGTTTTTTACGAAATCATGTAAACCTTCTAGAATCAGTGATTTTAAAAAAAAAGGGAGGTAAGCTTTTCTTATTTCCAGACGCATGCGCAAACTATAGAAAGTCGTTATGACGTAGAATGTGCATATTTTGTTGATTCCATTTAGGAAAGAAAACACATTTTCTAAAAACTCGTGTTTTTTAAGAAATCATGTAAATCTTCTAGAAGCTGTAATTTTAAAAAACGGTGGAAGTAAGCTTCTCTTATTTCTGGACGAATGCGCAAACTATAGAAAGTTGTTATGACGTAGAATGTGCATACTTTGTAGATTCCATTTATGAAATAAAACACATTTTCTAAAAACTCGTGTTTTTTACGGAATCACGTAAACCTTCTAGAAGTTGTGATTTTAAAAAACGGTGGCAGTAAGCTTTTCTTATTTCCGGACGAATGCGCAACATATAGAAAGTAGTTATGACGTAGAATGTGCATACTTTTTTGATTCCATTGATGAAATAAAACACATTTTCTAAAAACTTGTGCTTTTTAAGAAATCATGTAAACCTTCTAGAAGCTGTGATTTTAAAAAACGCTGGAAGTAAGATTTTTTTATTTTCGGACGCATGCGCAAACTATAGAAAGTCGTTATGACGTAGAATGTGCATACTTTGTTCATTCAATTTATGAAATAAAACACAATTTATAAAAACTCGTGTTTTTTACGATATCATGTAAACCTTCTAGAAGCTGTGATTTTAAAAAACGGGGGAAGTATGCTTTTCTTATTTCCGGACGCATGCGCAAACTATAGAAAGTCGTTATGACGTAGAATGTGCATACTTTGTAGATTCCATTTATGAAATAAAACACATTTTCTAAAAACTCTTGTTTTTTAAGAAATCATGTAAACCTTTTACAAGCTGTGATTTTAAAAAACGGTGGAAGTAAGCTTTTCTTATTTCCAAACGCATGCGCAAACTATACAAAGTCGTTATGACGTAGAATGCGCATACTTTGTTGATTCCATTTATGAAATAAAACACATTTTCTAAAAACTCGTGTTTTTTAAGAAATCATGTAAACGTTCTAGAAGGTGTGATTTTAAAAAAAGGGGGAAGTAAGCTTTTCTTATTTCCGGACGCATGTGCAAACTATAGAAAGTCGTTATGACGTAGAATGTGCATACTTTGTAGATTAAATTTGTGAAATAAAACACATTTTCTAAAAACTCGTGTTTTTTACGAAAGCATGTAAACCTTCTAGAAGCTGTGATTTTAAAAAATGGTGGAGGTAAGCTTTTGTTATTTCCAGACGCATGGGAAAACTATAGAAAGTCGTTATGACGTAAGCTTTTCTTATTTCCGGACACATGCGCAAACTATGAATCTATGAATTTAAAAAACGGGGGAAGTAAGCTTTTCTTATTTCCGGACACATGCGCAAACTATAGAAAGTCATTATGACGTAGAATGTGCATACTTTGTTGATTCCATTTATGAAATAAAACACATTTTCTAAAAACTCGTGTTTTTTAAGAAATCATGTAAACCTTCTAGAAGCTGTGATTTTAAAAAACGGGGGAAGTAAGCTTTTCTTATTTCCAAACGCATGCTAAAGCTATAGAAAGTCGTTATGACGTAGAATGTGCATACTTTGTTGATTCCATTTATGAAATAAAACACATTTTCTAAAAACTCGTGTTTTTTAAGAAATCATGTAAACCTTCTAGAAGCTGTAATTTTAAAAAATGGTGGAAGTAAGCTTCTCTTATTTCCGGATGAATGCACAAACTATAGAAAGTCGTTATAACGTAGAATGTGCATACTTTGTAGATTCCATTTATGAAATAAAACACATTTTCTAAAAACTCGTGTTTTTTAAGAAATCATGTAAACCTTCTAGAAGCTGTAATTTTAAAAAATGGTGGAAGTAAGCTTCTCTTATTTCCGGACGAATGCACAAACTGTAGAAAGTCGTTATGACATAGAATGTGCATACTTTGTTGATTCCATTTATGAAATAAAACATATTTTCTAAAAACTCGTGTTTTTTAAGAAATCATGTAAACCTTCTAGAAGATATGATTTTAAAAAATGGGGGAAGTAAGCTTTTCTTATTTCCAAACGCATGCGCAAACTATACAAAGTCGTTATGATGTAGAATGTGCATACTTTTTTGATACCATTTATGAAATAAAACACATTTTCTAAAAACTCGTGCTTTTTACGAAATCATGTAAACCTTCTAGAAGTTGTGATTTTAAAAAACGGTGGAAGTAAGCTTTTCTTATTTCCGGACGAATGCGCAAACTGTAGAAAGTCGTTATGATGTAGAATGTGCATACTTTGTTGATTCCATTTATGAAATAAAAAACATTTTCTAAAAACTCGTGTTTTTTAAGAAATCATGTAAACCTTCTAGAAGCTGTGATTTTAAAAAACGGGGGAAGTAAGCTTTTCTTATTTCCAAACGCATGCGCAAACTATACAAAGTCGTTATGATGTAGAATGTGCATACTTTTTTGATACCATTTATGAAATAAATGACATTTTCTAAAAACTCGTGCTTTTTACGAAATCATGTAAACCTTCTAGAAGCTGTGATTTTAAAAAATGGTGGAAGTAAGCTTTTCTTATTTCCGGACGAATGCGCAAACTATAGAAACTCGTTATGGCGTAGAATGTGCATACTTTGTAGATTCCATTTATGAAATAAAACACATTTTCTAAACACTCGTGTTTTTTAAGAAATCATGTAAACCTTGTAGAAGCTGTGATTTTAAAAAACGGGGGAAGTAAGCTTTTCTTATTTCCAAACGCTTTCTAAAGCTATAGAAAGTCGTTATGACGTAGAATGTGCATACTTTGTTGATTCCATTTATGAAATAAAACACATTTTCTAAAAACTCGTGTTTTTTAAGAAATCATGTAAACCTTCTAGAAGCTGTAATTTTAAAAAATGTTGGAAGTAAGCTTCTCTTATTTCCGGATGAATGCGCAAACTGTAGAAAGTCGTTATGACGTAGAATGTGCATACTTTGTAGATTCCATTTATGAAATAAAACACATTTTCTAAAAACTCGTGTTTTTTAAGAAATCATGTAAACCTTCTAGAAGCTGTAATTTTAAAAAATGGTGGAAGTAAGCTTCTCTTATTTCCGGACGAATGCACAAACTGTAGAAATTCATTATGACATAGAATGTGCATACTTTGTTGATTCCATTTATGAAATAAAACACATTTTCTAAAAACTCGTGTTTTTTACGAAATCATGTTAACCTTTTAGAAGCTGTGATTTTAAAAAACGGTGGAAGTAAGCTTTTCTTATTTCTGGACGAATGCGCAAACTATAGAAAGTCGTTATGACATAGAATGTGCATACTTTGTTGATTCAATTTATGAAATAAAACACATTTTCTAAAAACTCGTGTTTTTTAAGAAATCATGTAAACCTTCTAGAAGCTGTGATTTTAAAAAACGGGGGAAGTAAGCTTTTCTTATTTCCAAACGCATGCGCAAACTATAGAAAGTCGTTATGATGTAGAATGTGCATACTTTTTTGATACCATTTATGAAATAAAACACATTTTCTAAAAACTCGTGCTTTTTACGAAATCATGTAAACCTTCTAGAAGCTGTGATTTTAAAAAACGGTGGAAGTAAGCTTTTCTTATTTCCGGACGAATGCGCAAACTATACAAACTCGTTATGGCGTAGAATGTGCATACTTTGTTGATTCCATTTATGAAATCAAACACATTTTCTAAAAACTCGTTTTTTTTAAGAAATCATGTAAACCTTCTAGAAGCTGTGATTTTAAAAAACGGTGGAAGTAAGCTTTTCTTATTTCCGGACGAATGCACAAACTACAGAAAGTCGTTATGACGTAGAATGTGCATACTTTGTTGATTCCATTTATGAAATAAAACAAATTTTCTAAAAACTCGTGTTTTTTAAGAAATCATGTAAACCTTCTAGAAGCTGTGATTTTAAAAAACGGTGGAAGTAAGCTTTTCTTATTTCTGGACGCATGCGCAAACTATAGAAAGTCGTTATGACGTAGAATGTGCATACTTTGTTGATTCCATTTATGAAATAAAACACATTTTCTAAAAACTCGTGTTTTTTAAGAAATCATGTAAACCTTCTAGAAGCTGTGATTTTAAAAAACGGGGGAAGTAAGCTTTTCTTATTTCCAAACGCATGCACAAACTATAGAAAGTCGTTATGACATTGAATGTGCACAGTTTGTTGATTCCATTTATGTAATAAAACACATTTTCTAAAAACTCGTGTTTTTTACGAAATCATGTAAACCTTTTAGAAGCTGTGATTTTAAAAAACGGTGGAAGTAAGCTTTTCTTATTTCCGGAAGAATGCGCAAACTATAGAAAGTCTCTATGACGTAGAATGTGCATACTTTGTTGATTCCATATATGAAATAAAACACATTTTCTAAAAACTCGTGTTTTTTAAGAAATAATGTAAACCTTCTAGAAGCTGTGATTTTAAAAAATGGGGGAAGTAAGGTTTTCTTATTTCCAAACGCATGCGCAAACTATAGAAAGTCGTTATGACGTAGAATGTGCATACTTTGTTGATTCCATTTATGAAATAAAACACATTTTCTAAAAACTCGTGTTTATTACGAAATCATGTAAACCTTCTAGAAGCTGCGATTTTAAAAAACAGGGGAGGTAAGCTTTTCTTATTTCCAAGCACATGGACAAACTATAGAAAGTCGTAATGACGTAGAATGTGCATACTTTGTAGATTCCCTTTATGAAATAAAACATCCGCAAACTGTAGAAATAAGCTTTTCTTATTTTCGGACGCATGCGCAAACTGTAGAAAGTCGTTATGACGTAGAATGTGCATACTTTGTAGATTCCATTTATGAAACAAAACACATTTTCTAAAAACTCGTGTTTTTTACGAAATCTTGTAAACCTTCTAGAAGCTGTGATTTTAAAAAACGGTGGAAGTAAGCTTTTCTTATATCCGGATGCATGTGCAAACTATAGAAAGTCGTTATGACGTAGAATGTGCATACTTTGTTGATTCCATTTATGAAAAAAAACACATTTTCTAAAAACTCATGTTTTTTAAGAAATCATTTAAACCTTCTAGAAGATGTGATTTTAAAAAACAGGGGAAGTAAGCTTTTCTTATTTCCGGATGCATGCGCAAACTATAGAAAGTCGTTATGACGTAGAATGTGCATACTTTGTTGATTCCATTTATGAAATAAAACACATTTTCTAAAAACTCGTGTTTTTTAAGAAATCATGTAAAGCTTCTAGAAGCTGTGATTTTAAAAAACGGGGGAAGTAAGCTTTTCTTATTTCCAAACACATGCGCAAACTATAGAAAGTCATTATGACATAGAATGTGCATACTTTGTTGATTCCATTTATGACATAAAACACATTTTCTAAAAACTCATGTTTTTTACGAAATCATGTAAACTTTATAGAATCCGTGATTTTAGAAAACAAGGGAGGTAAGCTTTTCTTATTTCCAGGCGCATGCGCAAACTATAGAAAGTCGTTATGACGTAGAATGTGCATACTTTGTTGATTCCATTTATGAAATAAAACACATTTTCTAAAAACTCGTGTTTTTTAAGAAATCATGTAAATCTTCTAGAAGCTGTAATTTTAAAAAACTGTGGAAGTAAGCTTCTCTTATTTCTGGACGAATGCGCAAACTATAGAAAGTCGTTATGACGTAGAATGTGCATACCTTGTAGATTCCATTTATGAAATAAAACACATTTTCTAAAAACTCGTGTTTTTTACGAAGTCATGTAAACCTTCTAGAAGCTGTGATTTTAAAAAACGGTGGAAGTAAGCTTTTCTTATTTCCGGACGAATGCCCAAACTATAGAAAGTACTTATGATGTAGAATGTGCATACTTTGTTGATTCCATTGATGAAATAAAACACATTTTCTAAAAACTCGTGTTTTTTAAGAAAATCATGTAAACCTTCTAAAAGCCGTGATTTTAAAAAACGCTGGAAGTAAGATTTTCTTATTTTCGGACGCATGCGCAAACTATAGAAAGTCGTTATGACGTAGAATGTGCATACTCTATTCATTCCATTTATGAAATAAAACACATTTTCTAAAAACTCGTGTTTTTTACGATATAATGTAAACCTTCTAGAAGCTGTGATTTTAAAAAACGGGGGAAGTAAGCTTTTCTTATTTCCGGACGCATGCGCAAACTATAGAAAGTCGTTATGACGTAGAATGTGCATACTTTGTAGATTCCATTTATGAAATAAAACACATTTTCTAAAAACTCTTGTTTTTTAAGAAATCATGTAAACCTTTTAGAAGCTGTGATTTTAAAAAACGGTGGAAGTAAGCTTTTCTTATTTCCAAACGCATGCGCAAACTATAGAAAGTCGTTATGACGTAGACTGTGCATACTTTGTTGATTCCATTTATGAAATAAAACACATTTTCTAAAAAACTCGTGTTTTTTAAAAAATCATGTAAACCTTCTAGAATGTGTGATTTTAAATAACGGGGGAAGTAAGCTTTTCTTATTTCCGGACGCATGTGCAAACTATAGAAAGTCGTTATGACGTAGAATGTGCATAATTTGTAGATTGCATTTATGAAATAAAACAGATTTTCTAAAAACTCGTGTTTTTTACGAAAGCATCTAAACCTTATAGAAGCTGTGATTTTAAAAAACGGTGGAAGTAAGCTTTTCTTATTTCCGGACGTATGCACAAACTGTAGAAAGTTGTTATGACGTAGAATGTGCATACTTTGTTGATTCCATTTACGAAATAAAACACATTTTCTAAAAACTCGTGTTTTTTACGAAATCATGTAAACCTTCTAGAAGACGTGATTTTAAAAAACGGTGGAAGTAAGCTTTTCTTATTTCCGGACGAATGCGCAAACTGTAGAAAGTCGTTAGGACGTAGAATTTGCATACTTTGTTGATTGCATTTATGAAATAAAACACATTTTCTAAAAACTCGTGTTTTTTACGAAATCATGTAAACCTTCTAGAAGCTGTGATTTTAAAAAACGGTAGAAGTAAGCTTTTCTTATTTCCAAACGCATGCGCAAACTATAGAAAGTCGTTATGACGTAGAATGTGCATACTTTGTTGATTCCATTTATGTAATAAAACACATTTTCTAAAAACTCGTGTTTTTTTGGAAATCATGTAAACCTTTTAGAAGCTTTGATTTTAAAAAACGGTGGAAGTAAGCTTTTCTTATTTCCGGACGAATGCGCAAACTGTAGAAAGTCGTTATGACATAAAATGTGCATACTTTGTTGATTCCATTTATGAAATAAAACACATTTTCTAAAAACTCGTGTTTTTTAAGAAATCATGTAAACCTTCTAGAAGCTGTGATTTTTAAAAACGGTGGAAGTGAGATTTTCTTATTTCCGGACGCATGCGCAAACTATAGAAAGTCGTTATGACGTAGAATGTGCATACTTTGTTGATTCCATTTATGAAATAAAACACATTTTCTAAAAACTCGTGTTTTTTATGAAATCATGTAAACCTTCTAGAAGGTGTGATTTTAAATAACGGGGGAAGTAAGCTTTTCTTATTTCCGGACGCATGTGCAAACTATAGAAAGTCGTTATGACGTAGAATGTGCATAATTTGAAGATTGCATTTATGAAATAAAACACATTTTCTAAAAACTCGTGTTTTTTACGAAAGCATGTAAACCTTCTAGAAGCTGTGATTTTAAAAAACGGGGGAAGTAAGGTTTTCTTAGTTCCAAACGCATGCGCAAACTATAGAAAGTCGTTATGACGTAGAATGTGCATACTTTGTAGATTCCATTTATGAAATAAAACACATTTTCTAAAAACTCGTGTTTTTTACGAAATCATGTAAACCTTCTAGAAGCTATGATTTTAAAAAACGGGGGAAGTAAGCTTTTCTTATTTCCAAACGCATGCGCAAACTGTAGAAAGTCGTTATGACATAGAATGTGCATACTTTGTTGATTCCATTTATGAAATAAAACACATTTTCTAAAAACTCATCTTTTTTACGAAATCATGTAAACCTTCTAGAAGCCGTGATTTTAAAAAACGGTGGAAGTAAGCTTTTCTTATTTCCAAACGCATGCGCAAACTATAGAAAGTCGTTATGATGTAGAATTTGCATACTTTTTTGATACCATTTATGAAATAAAACACATTTTCTAAATACTCGTGTTTTTTACGAAATCATGTAAACCTTTGAGAAGCTGTGATTTTAAAAAACGGTGGAAGTAAGCTTTTCTTATTTCCGGACGAATGCGCAAACTATAGAAAGTCGTTATGGCGTAGAATGTGCATACTTTGTTGATTCCATTTATGAAATTAAACACTTTTTCTAAAAACTCATGTTTTTTAAGAAATCATGTAAACCTTCTAGAAGCTGTGATTTTAAAAAACGGTGGAAGTAAGCTTTTCTTATTTCCGGACAAATGCCCAAACTATACAAAGTCGTTATGACGTAGAATGTGCATACTTTGTTGAATCCATTTATGAAATAAAACACATTTTCTAAAACTCGTGTTTTTTAAGAAATCATGTAAACCTTCTAGAAGCTGTGATTTTAAAAACCGGTGGAAGTTAGGTTTTCTTATTTCCAAACGCATGCGCAAACTATAGAAAGTATCTATGACGTAGAATGTGCATACTTTGTTGATTCCATTTTTGAAATAAAACACATTTTCTAAAAACTCGTGTTTTTTAAGAAATCATGTAAACCTTCTAGAAGCTGTGATTTTAAAAAATGGGGGAAGTAAGCTTTTCTTATTTCCAAATGCATGCGCAAACTATAGAAAGTCGTTATGACGTTGAATGTGCATACTTTGTTGATTCCATTGATGAAATAAAACACATTTTCTTAAAACTAGTGTTTTTTACGAAAACATGTAAACCTTTTAGAAGCTGCGATTTTAAAAAACGGTGAAAGTAAGCTTTTCTTATTTCCAGACGAATGCGCAAACTGTAGAAATTCATTATGACGTAGAATGTGCATACTTTGTTGATTCCGTTTATGAAATAAAACACATTTTCTAAAAACTCGTGTTTTTTAAGAAATCATGTAAACCTTCTAGAAGCTGTGATTTTAAAAAACGGGGGAAGTAAGCTTTTCTTATTTTCGGACGCATACGCAAACTATAGAAAGTCGGTATGACGTAGAATGTGCATACTTTGTAGATTCCATTTATGAAATAAAACACATTTTCTAAAAACTCGTGTTTTTTACGAACTCATGTAAACCTTCTAGAAGCTGTGATTTTAAAAAACAGGGGAAGTAAGCTTTTCTTATTTCCGGACGCATGCGCAAACTATAGAAAGTCGTTATGACGTAGAATGTGCATACTTTTTAGATTCCATTTATGAAATAAAACACATTTTCTAAAAACTCGTTTTTTTTAAGAAATCATGTAAACCTTCTAGAAGCTGCGATTTTAAAAAACGGTGGAAGTAAGCTTTTCTTATTTCCGGACGAATGCGCAAACTATAGAAAGTCGTTATGATGTAGAATGTGCATACTTTGTAGATTCCATTTATGAAATAAAACACATTTTCTAAAAGCTCATGTTTTTTACGAAAAGATGTAAACCTTCTAGACCCTGTGATTTCAAAAAACGGAGGAAGTAAGCTTTTCTTATTTCCGGACGCATGCGCAAACTATAGAAAGTCGTTATGACGTAGAATGTGCATACTTTGTAGATTCCATTTATGAAATAAAACACATTTTCTAAAAACTCGTGTTTTTTAAGAAATTATGTAAACCTTCTAGAAGCTGTGATTTTTGAAAAACGGTGGAAGTAAGCTTTTCTTATTATCGGACGCATGCGCAAACTATAGAAAGTCGTTATGACGTAGAATGTGCATACTTTGTAGATTCCATTTATTAAATAAAACACATTTTCTAAAAACTCATGTTTTTTCCGAAATCATGTGAACCTTCTAGAAGCTGTGATTTTAAAAAACGGTGGAAGTAAGCTTTTCTTATTTCCGGACGCATGCGCAAACTATAGAAAGTCGTTATGACCTAGAATGTGCATACTTTGTAGATTCCATTTATGAAATAAAACACATTTTCTAAAAACTCGTGTTTTTTAAGAAATTATGTAAACCTTCTAGAAGCCGTGATTTTAAAAAACGGTGGAAGTAAGCTTTTCTTATTTCCGGACGCATGCGCAAACTTTAGAAAGTCATTATGACGTAGAATGTGCATACTTTGTTCATTCCATTTATGAAATAAAACACATTTTCTAAAAGCTCATGTTTTTTACGAAATCATGTAAACCTTCTAGAAGTTGTGATTTTAAAAAACGGGGGAAGTAAGCTTTTCTTATTTCCGGATGCAAGTGCAAACTATAGAAAGTACTTATGACATAGAATGTGCATACTTTGTAGATTCCATTGATGAAATAAAACACATTTTCTAAAAACTCGTGTTTTTTACGAAATCATGTAAACCTTCTAGAAGCTGTGATTTAAAAAAACGGTGGAAGTAAGCTTTTCTTAATTCCGGACGCATGCACAAACTATAGAATGTCGCTATGACATAGAATGTGCATACTTTGTCGATTCCATTTATGAAATAAAACACATTTTCTAAAAACTCGTGTTTTTTACGAAATCATGTAAAGCTTCTAGAAGCTGTGATTTTAAAAAATGGTGGAAGTAAGCTTTTCTTATTTCCGGACGCATTCGCAAACTATAGAAAGTCGTTATGATGTAGAATGTGCATACTTCGTCGATTCCATTTATGAAATAAAACACATTTTCTAAGAACTCGTGTTTTTTAAGAAATCATGTAAACCTTCTAGAAGATATGATTTTAAAAAACGGGGGAAGTAAGCTTTTCTTATTTCCAAACGCATTCGCAAACTACAGAAAGTCGTTATGACGTAGAATGTGCATACTTTGTTGATTCCATTTATGAAATAAAACACATTTTCTAAAAACTCGTGTTTTTTAAGAAATCATGTAAACCTTCTAGAAGCTGTGATTTTAAAAAATGGTGGAAGTAAGCTTTTCATATTTCCGGATGAATGCGCAAACTATATAAAGTCGTTATGACGTAGAATGTGCATACTTTGTTCATTCCATTTATGAAATAAAACACATTTTCTAAAAACTCGTGTTTTTAAAGAAATCATGTAAACCTTCTAGAAGCTATGATTTTAAAAAACGGGGGAAGTAAGCTTTTCTTATTTCCAAACGCATTCGCAAACTATAGAAAGTCGTTATGACGTAGAATATGCATACTTTGTTGATTCCATTTATGAAATAAAACACATTTTCTAAAAACTCGTGTTTTTTAAGAAATCATGTAAACCTTCTAGAAGCTGTGATTTTAAAAAACGGGGGAAGTAAGTTTTTCTTATTTCCGGACGCATGCGCAAACTATAGAAAGTCGTTATGACGTAGAATGTGCATACTTTGTAGATTCCATTTATGAAATAAAACACTTTTTCTAAAAACTCGTGTTTTTTACGAAATCATGTAAAGCTTCTAGAAGCTGTCATTTTAAAAAACAGTGGAAGTAAGCTTTTCTTAATTCCGGACGCATGCGCAAACTATAGAAAGTCGTTATGACGTAGAATGTCCATACTTTGTCGATTCCATTTATGAAATAAAACACATTTTCTAAAAACTCGTGTTTTTTAAGAAATCATGTAAACCTTCTAGAAGCTGTGATTTTAAAAAACGGGGGAAGTAAGCTTTTCCTATTTCCGGACGCATGCGCAAACTATAGAAAGTCGTTATGACATAGAATGTGCATACTTTGTAGATTCCATTTATGAAATAAAACACATTTTCTAAAAACTCGTGTTTTTTACGAAATCATGTAAACCTTCTAGAAGCTGTGATTTTAAAAAACAGGGGAATTAAGCTTTTCTTTTTTCCGGACTCATGGGCAAACTATAGAAAGTCGTTATGACGTAGAATGTGCATACTTTGTAGATTCCATTTATGAAATAAAACACTTTTTGTAAAAACTCATGTTTTTTACGAAAAGATGTAAACCTTCTAGAACCTGTGATTTCAAAAAATGGTGGAAGTAAGCTTTTCTTATTTCCGGAGGAATGCACAAACTATAGAAAGTCGTTATGACGTAGAATGTGCATACTTTGTCGATTCCATTTATGAAATAAAACACATTTTCTAGAAACTCGTGTTTTTTAAGAAATCATGTAAACCTTCTAGAAGCTGCGATTTTAAAAAACGGTGGAAGTAAGCTTTTCTTATTTCCGGACTCATGCGCAAACTATAGAAAGTCGTTATGATGTAGAATGTGCATACTTTGTAGATTCCATTTATGAAATAAAACACATTTTCTAAAAACTCATGTTTTTTACGGAAAGATGTAAACCTTCTAGAACCTGTGATTTCAAAAAACGATGGAAGTAAGCTTTTCTTATTTCCGGACGCATGCACAAACTATAGAAAGTTGTTATGACATAGAATGTGCATACTTTGTCGATTCCATTTATGAAATAAAACACATTTTCTAAAAACTCGTGTTTTTTATGAAATCATGTAAACCTTCTAGAAGCTGTGATTTTAAAAAACAGGGGAAGTAAGCTTTTCTTATTTCCGGACGCATGCGCAAACTATAGAAAATCATTATGACGTAGAATGTGCATACTTTGTAAATTCCATTTATGAAATAAAACACATTTTCTAAAAACTCGTGTTTTTTAAGAAATCATGTAAACCTTCTAGAAGCTGCGATTTTAAAAAACGGTGGAAGTAAGCTTTTCTTATTTCCGGACGAATGCGCAAACTGTAGAAATTCGTTATGACGTAGAATGTGCATACTTTGTTGATTCCATTTATGAAATAAAACACATTTTCTAAAAACTCGTGTTTTTTAAGAAATCATGTAAACCTTCTAGAAGCTGTGATTTTAAAAAACGGGGGAAGTAAGCTTTTCTTATTTCCGGACGCATGCGCAAACTATAGAAATTCGTTATGACGTAGAATGTGCATACTTTGTAGATTCCATTTATGAAATAAAACACATTTTCTAAAAACTCGTGTTTTTACGAAATCATGTAAACCTTCTAGAAGCTGTGATTTTAAAAAACGGTGGAAGTAAGCTTTTCTTATTTCTGGACTCATGCGAAAACTATAGAAAGTCGTTATGACGTAGAATGTGCATACTTTGTAGATTCCATTTATGAAATAAAACACATTTTCTAAAAACTCATGTTTTTTACGAAAAGTTGTAAACCTTCTAGAACCTGTGATTTAAAAAAACGGTGGAAGTAAGCTTTTCTTATTTCCGGAGGCATGCGCAAACTATAGAAAGTCGTTATGACGTAGAATGTGCATACATTGTAGATTCCATTTATGAAATAAAACACATTTTCTAAAAACTCGTGTTTTTTAAGAAATCATGTAAACCTTCTAGAAGCTGTGATTTTAAAAAACGGTGGAAGTAAGGTTTTCTTGTTTCCTGACGCATGCGCAAACTATAGAAAGTCGTTATGACGTAGAATGTGCATACTTTGTTCATTTCATTTATGAAATAAAACACATTTTCTAAAAGCTCATGTTTTTTACGAAATCATGTAAACCTTCTAGAAGCTGTGATTTTAAACAAATCGGGAAGTAAGCTTTTCTTATTTCCGGATGCATGTGCAAACTATAGAAATTCCTTATGACATAGAATGTGCATACTTTGTAGATTCCATTTATGAAATAAAACACAATTTCTAAAAACTCGTGTTTTTTAAGAAATTATGTAAACCTTCTAGAAGCTGTGATTTTAAAAAACAGTGGAAGTAAACTTTTGTTATTTCCGGACGCATGCGCAAACTATAGAAAGTCGTTATGACGTAGAATGTGCATACTTTGTTCTATCCATTTATGAAATAAAACACATTTTCTAAAATCTCATGTTTTTTACGAAATCATGTAAACCTTCTAGAAGTTGTGATTTTAAAAAACGGGGGAAGTAAGCTTTTCTTATTTCCGGATGCATGTGCAAACTATAGAAAGTCCTTATGACATAGAATGTGCATACTTTGTAGATTCCATTTATGAAATAAAACACATTTTCAAAAAACTCGTGTTTTTTACGAAATCATGTAAACCTTCAAGAAGCTGTGATTTAAAAAAACGGTGGAAGTAAGCTTTTCTTATTTCCGGACGCATGCACAAACTATAGAATGTCGTTATGACGTAGAATGTGCATACTTTGTCGATTCCATTTATGAAATAAAACACATTTTCTAAAAACTCGTGTTTTTTACGAAATCATGTAAAGCTTATAGAAGCTGTGATTTTAAAAAACGGTGGAAGTAAGCTTTTCTTATTTCTGGACGCATTCGCAAACTATAGAAAGTCATTATGACGTAGAATGTGCATACTTTGTTGATTCCATTTATGAAATAAAACACATTTTCTAAAAACTCGTGTTTTTTAAGAAATCATGTAAACCTTCTAGAAGCAATGATTTTAAAAAACGGGGGAAGTAAGCTTTTCTTATTTCCAAACGCATTCGCAAACTATAGAAAGTCGTTATGACGTAGAATGTGCATACTTTGTTGATTCCATTTATGAAATAAAACACATTTTTTAAAAACTCATGTTTTTTAAGAAATCATGTAAACCTTCTAGAAGCTATGATTTTAAAAAATGGTGGAAGTAACCTTTTCTTATTTCCGGACGAATGCGCAAACTATATAAAGTCGTTATGACGTAGAATGTGCATACTTTGTAGATTCCATTTATGAAATAAAACACATTTTCTAAAAACTCGTGTTTTTTACGAAATCATGTAAACCTTCTAGAATCTGTGATTTTAAAAAACGGGGGAAGTAAGCTTTTCTTATTTCCGGACGCATGCGCAAACTATAGAAAGTCGTTATGACGTAGAATGTGCATACTTTTTAGATTATATTGATGAAATAAAACACTTTTTCTAAAAACTCGTGTTTTTTACGAAATCATGTAAAGCTTCTAGAAGCTGTCATTTTAAAAAACGGTGGAAGTAAGCTTTTCTTAATTCCAGACGCATGCGCAAACTATAGAAAGTCGTTATGACGTAGATTGTGCATACTTTGTCGATTCCATTTATGAAATAAAACACATTTTCTAAAAACTCGTGTTTTTTAAGAAATCATGTAAACCTTCTAGAAGCTGTGATTTTAAAAAACGGGGGAACTAAGCTTTTCTTTTTTCCGGACGCATGCCAAACTATAGAAAGTCATTATGACGTAGAATGTGCATACTTTGTAGATTCCATTTATGAAATAAAACACATTTTCTAAAAACTCGTGTTTTTTACGAAAACATGTAAACCTTCTAAAAGCTGTGATTTTAAAAAACAGGGGAAGTAAGCTTTTCTTATTTGCGGACTCATGGGCAAACTATAGAAAGTCGTTATGACGTAGAATGTGCATACTTTGTAGATTCCATTGATGAAATAAAACACATTTTCTAAAAACTCATGTTTTTTTACGAAAAGATGTAAACCTTCTAGAACCTGTGATTTCAAAAAATGGTGGAAGTAAGCTTTTCTTATTTCCGGACGCATGCGCAAACTATAGAAAGTCATTATGACGTAGAATGTGCATAATTTGTCGATTCCATTTATGAAATAAAACACATTTTCTAGAAACTCGTGTTTTTTAAGAAATCATGTAAACCTTCTAGAAGCTGCGATTTTAAAAAACGGTGGAAGTAAGCTTTTCTTATTTCCGGACTCATGCGCAAACTATAGAAAGTCGTTATGACGTAGAATGTGCATACTTTGTAGATTCCATTTATGAAAGAAAACACATTTTCTAAAAACTCATGTTTTTTACGAAAAGATGTAAACCTTCTAGAACCTGTGATTTCAAAAAACGATGGAAGTAAGCTTTTCTTATTTCCGGACGCATGCACAAACTATAGAAAGTCGTTATGACGTAGAATGTGAATACTTTGTCGATTCCATTTATGAAATAAAACACATTTTCTAAAAACTCGTGTTTTTTATGAAATCATGTAAACCTTCTAGAAGCTGTGATTTTAAAAAACAGGGGAAGTAAGCTTTTCTTATTTCTGGACGCATGCGCAAACTATAGAAAATCGTTATGACGTAGAATGTGCATACTTTTTAGATTCCATTTATGAAATAAAACACAATTTCTAAAAACTCGTGTTTTTTAAGAAATCATGTAAACCTTCTAGAAGCTGCGATTTTAAAAAACGGTGGAAGTAAGCTTTCTTATTTCCGGACGAATGCGCAAACTGTAGAAATTCGTTATGATGTAGAATGTGCATACTTTGTAGATTCCATTTATGAAATAAAACACATTTTCTAAAAACTCGTGTTTTTTACGAAATCATGTAAACCTTCTAGAAGCTGTGATTTTAAAAAACAGTGGAAGTAAGCTTTTCTTATTTCCGGACTCATGCGAAAGCTATAGAAAGTCGTTATGACGTAGAATGTGCATACTTTGTAGATTCCATTTATGAAATAAAACACATTTTCTAAAAACTCATGTTTTTTACGAAAAGTTGTAACCTTCTAGAACCTGTGATTTCAAAAAACGGTGGAAGTAAGCTTTTCTTATTTCCGGACGCATGCGCAAACTATAGAAAGTCGTTATGACGTAGAATGTGCATACTTTGTAGATTCCATTTATGAAATAAAACACATTTTCTAAAACCTCGTGTTTTTTAAGAAATCATGTAAACCTTCTAGAAGCTGTGATTTTAAAAAACGGTGGAAGTAAGCTTTTCTTATTTCCGGACGCATGCGCAAACTATAGAAAGTCGTTATGACATGGAATGTGCATACTTTGTTCATTCCATTTATGAAATAAAACACATTTTCTAAAAGCTCATGTTTTTTACGAAATCATGTAAACCTTCTAGAAGCTGTGATTTTAAAAAAATCGGGAAGTAAGCTTTTCTTCTTTCGGGATGCATGTGCAAACTATAGAAAGTCCTTATGATGTAGAATGTGCATATTTTGTAGATTCCATTTATGAAATAAAACACATTTTCTAAAAACTCATGTTTTTTACGAAATCATGTAAACCTTCTAGAAGCTGTGATTTTAAAAAACGGTGGAAGTAAGCTTTTCTTATTTCCGGACGCATTCACAAACTATAGAAAGTCGTTATGACGTAGAATGTGCATAATTTGTTGATTCCTTTTATGAAATAAAACACATTTTCTAAAAACTCGTGTTTTTTACGAAATCATGTAAAGCTTCTAGAAGCTGTGATTTTAAAAAACGGTGGAAGTAAGCTTTTCTTATTTCCAGACGCATGCACAAACTATAGAAAGTCGTTATGACGTAGAATGTGCATACTTTGTCGATTCCATTTATGAAATAAAACACATTTTCTAAAAACTCATGTTTTTTAAGAAATCATGTAAACCTTCTAGAAGCTGTGATTTTAAAAAACGGGGGAAGTAAGCTTTTCTTATTTCCAAACGCATTCACAAACTATAGAAAGTCGTTATGACGTAGAATGTGCATACTTTGTTGATTCCATTTACGAAATAAAACACATTTTCTAAAAACTCGTGTTTTTTAAGAAATCATGTAAACCTTCTAGAAGCTGTGATTTTAAAAAACGGGGGAAGTAAGCTTTTCTTATTTCCGGACGCATTCACAAACTATAGAAAGTCGTTATGACATAGAATGTGCATACTTTGTTGATTCCATTTACGAAATAAAACACATTTTCTAAAAACTCGTGTTTTTTAAGAAATCACGTAAACCTTCTAGAAGCTGTGATTTTAAAAAACGGGGGAAGTAAGCTTTTCTTATTTCCGGACGCATGCACAAACTATAGAAAGTCGTTATGACGTAGAATGTGCATACTTTGTAGATTCCATTTATGAAATAAAAAACATTTTTTAAAAACTCGTGTTTTTTACGAAATCATGTAAACCTTCTAGAAGCGGTGATTTTATAAAACGGCGGAAGTAAGCTTTTCTTATTTCCGGACGAATGTGCAAACTATAGAAAGTCATTATGACGTAGCATGTGCATACTTTGTTGATTCCATTTATGAAATAAAACACATTTTCTAAAAACTCGTGTTTTTTACGAAATCATGTAAACCTTCTAGAAGCTGTGATTTTAAAAAACGGGGGAAAGTAAGCTTTTCTTATTTCCGGACACATGCACCATCTATAGAAAGTCGTTATGACGTAGAATTTGCATACTTTGTCGATTCCATTTATGAAATAAAACACATTTTCTAAAAACTCTTGTTTTTTAAGAAAACATGTAAACCTTCTAGAAGCCGTGATTTTAAAAAGCGGGGGAAGTAAGCTTTTCTTATTTCCAAACGCGTGCGCAAACTATAGAAAGTCGTTATGACGTAGAATGTGCATAGTTTGTTCATTCCATTTATGAAATAAAACACATTTTCTAAAAACTCGTGTTTTTTAAGATATCATGTAAACCTTCTAGAAGCTGTGATTTTAAAAAATGGGGGAAGTAAGCTTTTCTTATTTCCGGACGCATGCACAAACTATAGAAAGTCGTTATGACGTAGAATGTGCATACTTTGTTGATTCCATTTACAAAATAAAACACATTTTCTAAAAACTCGTGTTTTTTAAGAAATCATGTAAACCTTCTAGAAGCTGTGATTTTAAAAAACGGGGGAAGTAAGCTTTTCTTATTTCCGGACGCATGCGCAAACTATAGAAAGTCGTTATGACGTAGAATGTGCATACTTTGTAGATTCCATTTATGAAATAAAACACATTTTCTAAAAACTCATGTTTTTTAAGAAATCATGTAAACCTTCTAGAAGCTGTGATTTAAAAAAACGGCGGAAGTAAGCTTTTCTTACTTCCGGACGAATGCGCAAACTATAGAAAGTCATTATGACGTAGAATGTGCATACTTTGTTGATTCCATTTATGAAATAAAACACATTTTCTAAAAACTCGTGTTTTTTAAGAAATCATGTAAACCTTCTAGAAGCTGTGATTTTAAAAAACAGGGAAAGTAAGCTTTTCTTATTTCCGGACGCATGCACCATTCATAGAAAGTCGTTATGACGTAGAATTTACATACTTTGTCGATTCCATTTATGAAATAAAACACATTTTCTAAAAACTCTTGTTTTTTAAGAAATCATGTAAACATTCTAGAAGCTGTGATTTTAAAAAGCGGGGGAAGTAAGCTTTTCTTATTTCCAAATGCGTGCGCAAACTATAGAAAGTCGTTATGACGTAGAATGTGCATAGTTTGTTCTTTCCATTTATGAAATAAAACACATTTTCTAAAAACTTGTGTTGTTTAAGAAATCATGTAAACCTTCTAGAAGCTGTGATTTTAAAAAATGGGGGAAGTAAGCTTTTCTTATTTCCGGACGCATGCACAAACTATAGAAATTCGTTATGACGTAGAATGTGCATACTTTGTAGATTCCATTTATGAAATAAAACACATTTTCTAAAACTCATGTTTTTTAAGAAATCATGTAAACCTTCTAGAAGCTGTGATTTTAAAAAACGGGGGAAGTAAGCTTTTCTTATTTCCAAATGCATGCGCAAACTATAGAAAGTCGTTATGACGTTGAATGTGCATACTTTGTTTGTTCCATTTATGAAATAACACACATTTTCTAAAAACTCGTGTTTTTTAAGAAATCATGTAAACCTTCTAGAAGCTGTGATTTTAAAACACGGGAGAAGTAAGCTTTTCTTATTTCCAAACGCATGCGCAAACTATAGAAAGTCGTTATAATGTAGAATGTGCATACTTTGTTGATTCCATTGATGAAATATAACACATTTTCTAGAAACTCGTGTTTTTTACGAAATCATGTAAACCTTCTAGGAGTTGTGATTTTAAAAAATGGTGGAAGTAAGCTTTTCTTATTTCCGGACGCATGCGCAAACTATAGAAAGTCGTTATGACGTAGAATGTGCATACTTTGTAGATTCCATTTATGAAATAAAACAGATTTTCTAAAAACTCGTGTTTTTTACGAAATCATGTAAACCTTCTAGAAGCTGTGATTTTAAAAAACGGTGGAAGTAAGCTTTTCTTTTTTCCGGACGCATGCGCAAACTATAGAATGTCGTTATGACGTAGAATTTCCATACTTTGTCGATTCCATTTATGAAATAAAACACATTTTCTAAAAACTCGTGTTTTTTAAGAAATCATGTAAACCTTCAAGAAGCTGTGATTTAAAAAAACGGGGGAAGTAAGCTTTTCTTATTTCCAAATGCATACGCAAACTATAGAAAGTCGTTATGATATAGAATGTGCATACTCTGTTGATTCCAATTATGAAATAAAACACATTTTCTAAAAACTCGTGTTTTTTAAGAAATCATGTAAACCTTCCAGAAGCTGTGATTTTAAAAAATGGGGGAAGTAAGCTTTTCATATTTCCGGATGAATGCGCAAACTATATAAAGTCGTTATGACGTAGAATGTGCATACTTTGTTCATTCCATTTATGAAATAAAACACATTTTCTAAAAACTCGTGTTTTTTAAGAAATCATGTAAACCTTCTAGAAGCTGTGATTTTAAAAAATGGTGGAAGTAAGCTTTTATTATTTCCGGACGAATGCCCAAACTATAGAAAGTCGTTATGACGTAGAATGTGCATACTTTGTTGATTCCATTTATGAAATAAACACATTTTCTAAAAACTCGTGTTTTTTAAGAAATCATGTAAACCTTCCAGAAGCTGTGATTTTAAAAAACGGGTAAAGTAAGCTTTTCTTATTTCCAAACGCATGCGCAAACTATAGAAAGTCATTATGACGTAGAATGTGCATGCTTTGTAGATTCCATTTATCAAATAAAACACATTTTCTAAAAACTCGTGTTTTTTACGAAATCATGTAAACCTTCTAGAAGCTGTGATTTTAAAAAACGGTGGAAGTAAGCTTTTCTTATTTCCGGACGAATGCGCAAACTATAGAAAGTCGTTATCACGTAGAATGTGCATACTTAGTAGATTCCATTTATGAAATAAAACACATTTTCTAAAAACTCGTGTTTTTTACGAAATCATGTAAACCTTCTAGAAGCTGTGATCCGGAAAAAACGGTCGAAGTAAGCTTTTCTTATTTCCAGACGAATGCGCAAACTATAGAAAGAGTTTATGACGTAGAATGTGCATACTTTGTAGATTCCATTTATGAAATAAAACACATTTTCTAAAAACTTGTGTTTTTTACGAAATCATGTAAACCTTCTAGAAGCTGTGATTTGAAAAAACGGTGGAAGTAAGCTTTTCTTATTTCCGGAAGAATGCGCAAACTATAGAAAGTCGTTATGACGTAGAATGTGCATACTTTGTAGATTCCATTTATGAAATAAAACACATTTTCTAAAAACTAGTGTTTTTTAAGAAATCATGTAAACCTTCTAGAAGCTGTGATTTTAAAAAACGGTGGAAGTAAGCTTTTCTTATTTCCGGACGCATGTGCAAACTATAGAAAGTCGTTATGACGTAGAATGTGCATACTTCGTCGATTCCATTTATGAAATAAAACACATTTTCTAAAAACTCGTGTTTTTTAAGAAATCATGTAAACCTTCTAGAAGCTGTGATTTTAAAAAAAGGGGGACGTAAGCTTTTCTTATTTCCGGACGCATGCGCAAACTATAGAAAGTCGTTATGACGTAGAATGTGCATACTTTGTAGATTCCATTTATGAAATAAAACACATTTTCTAAAAACTCGTGTTTTTTACGAAAACATGTAAACCTTCTAGAAGCTGTGATTTTAAAAAACGGTGGAAGTAATCTTTTCTAATTTCCGGACGAATGCGCAAACTATAGAATGTCGTTATGAAGTAAAATGTGCATACTTTGTTGAATCCATTTATGAAATAAAACACATTTTCTAAAAACTCGTGTTTTTTACGAAATCATGTAAACCATCTAGAAGCTGTGATTTAAAAAAACGGTGGAAGTAAGCTTTTCTTATTTCCGGACGAATGCGCAAACTATAGAAAGTCGTTATGATGTAGAATGTGCATACTTTTTAGATTCCATTTATGAAATAAAACACATTTTTTAAAAACTCGTGTTTTTTACGAAATCATGTAAACCTTCTAGAACCTTTGATTTTAAAAAACGGTGGAAGTGAGCTTTTCTTATTTCCGGACGAATGCGCAAACTATAGAAAGTCGTTATCACGTAGAATGTGCATACTTTGTTGATTCCATTTATGAAATAAAACACGTTTTCTAAAAACTCGTGTTTTTTAAGAAATCATGTAAACATTTTAGAAGCTGTGATTTTTAAAAACAGGGGAAGTAAGCTTTTCTTTTTTCCGGACGCATGCGCAAACTATAGAAAGTCGTTATGACGTAGAATGTGCATACTTTGTAGATTCCATTTATGAAATAAAACACATTTTCTAAAAACTCGTGTTTTTTACGAAATCATGTAAGCCTTCCAGAAGCAGTGATTTAAAAAAACGGTGGAAGTAAGCGTTTCTTATTTCCGGACGAATGCGCAAACTATAGAAAGTCGTTATGACGTAGAATGTGCATACTCTGTAGATTCCATTTATGAAATAAAACACATTTTCTAAAAACTCTTGTTTTTTACGAAATCATGTAAACCTTCTAAAAGTTGTGATTTTAAAAAACGGTGGAAGTAAGCTTTTCTTATTTCCGGACGCATGCGCAAACTATAGAAAGTTGTTATGACGTAGAATGTGCATACTTTGTCGATTCCATTTATGAAATAAAACACATTTCCTAAAAACTCGTGTTTTTTAAGAAATCATGTAAACCTTCTAGAAGCTGTGATTTTAAAAAACGGGGGAAGTAAGCTTTTCTTATTTCCAAACGCATGCGCAAACTATATAAAGTCGTTATGACGTAGAATGTGCATACTTTGTTGATTCCATTTATGAATTACAACACATTTTCTAAAAACTAGTGTTTTTTAAAAAATCATGTAAACCTTCTAGAAGTTGTGATTTTAAAAAACGGGGGAAGTAAGCTTTTCTTATTTCCGGACGAATGCCCAAACTATAGAAAGTCGTTATGACGTAGAACGTGCATTCTTTGTAGATTCCATTTATGAAATAAAACACATTTTCTAAAAACTCGTGTTTTTTACGAAATCATGTAAACCTTCTAGAAGCTGTGATTTTAAAAAACGTTGAAACTAAGCTTTTCTTATTTCCAAACGCATGCGCAAACTATAGAAAGTCGTTATGATGTAGAGTGTGCATACTTTGTAGATTCCATTTATGAAATAAAACACATTTTCTAAAAACTCGTGTTTTTTACGAAATCATGTAAACCTTCTAGAAGCTGTGATTTTAAAAAATGGTGGAAGTAAGCTTTTCTTATTTCTGGACGAATGCGCAAACTATAGAAAGTCGTTATGACGTAGAATGTGCATACTTTGTTGATTCCATTTATGAAATAAAACACATTTTCTAAAAACTCATGTTTTTTAAGAAATCATGTAAACCTTCTAGAAGCTGTGATTTTAAAAAATGGTGGAAGTAAGCTTTTATTATTTCCGTACACATGCGCAAACTATAGAAAGTCGTTATGACGTAGAATGTGCATACTTTGTTGATTCCATTTATGAAATAAAATACATTTTCTAAAAACTCATGTTTTTTAAGAAATCATGTAAACCTTCTAGAAGCTGTGATTTTAAAAAACGGGGGAAGTAAGCTTTTCTTATTTCCAAACGCGAGCGCAACCTATAGAAAGTCGTTATCACGTAGAATGTGCATACGCTGTTGATTCCATTTATGAAATAAAACACATTTTCTAAAAACTCGTGTTTTTTAAGAAATCATGGAAACCTTCTAGAAGCTATGATTTTAAAAAACGGGGGAAGTAAGCTTTTCTTATTTCCGGACGCATGTGAAAACTGTAGAATGTCGTTATGACGTAGAATGTGCATACTTTGTAGATTCCATTTATGAAATAAAACACATTTTCTAAAAACTCGTGTTTTTTACGAAATCATGTAAACCTTCTAGAAGCAGTGATTTTAAAAAACGGTGGAAGTAAGCTTTTCTTACTTCCGGACTGATGTGCAAACTATAGAAAGTCGTTATGACGTAGAATGTGCATACTTTGTAGATGCCATTTATGAAATAAAACACATTTTCTAAAAACTCATGTTTTTTACGAAATCATGTAAACCTTCTCGAAGCTGTGATTTCAAAAAACGGTGGAAGTAAGCTTCTCTTATTTCGGGACGCATGCGCAAACTATAGAAAGTCGTTATGGCGTGGAAAGGGCATACTTTGTTGATACCATTGATGAAATAAAACACATTTCCTAAAAACTAGTGTTTTTTAAGAAATCATGTAAACCTTCTAGAAGCTGTGATTTTAAAAAACGGGGGAAGTAAGCTTTTCTTATTTCCGGACGCATGCGCAAACTATAGAAAGTCGTTATGACGTAGAATGTGCATACTTTGTAGATCCCATTTATGAAATAAAACATATTTTCTAAAAACTCGTGTTTTTTACGAAATCATGTAAACCTTCTAGAAGCTGTGATTTTAAAAAACGGTGGAAGTAAGCTTTTCTTATTTCTGGACGAATGCGCAAACTATAGAAAGTCGTTATGACGTAGAGTGTGCATACTTTGTTGATTCCATTTATGAAATAAATGACATTTTCTAAAAACTCATGTTTTTTAAGAAATCATGTAAACCTTCTAGAAGCTGTGATTTTAAAAACGGGGAAAGTAAGCTTTTCTTATTTCCAAACGCATGCGCAAACTATAGAAAGTCGTTATGACGTGGAATGTGCATACTTTGTAGATTCCATTTATGAAACAAAACACATTTTCTAAAAACTCATGTTTTTTACGAAATCATGTAAACCTTCTAGAAGCCGTGATTTTAAAAAACGGTGGAAGTAAGCTTTTCTTATTTCCGGATGAACGCGCAAACTATAGAAAGTCGTTATGACGTAGAATGTGCATACTTTGTTGATTCCATTTATGAAATAAAACACATTTTCTAAAAACTCGTGTTTTTTAAGAAATCATGTAAAACTTCTAGAAGCTGTGATTTTAAAAAATGGTGGAAGTGAGCTTTTATTATTTCCGTACGCATGCGCAAACTATAGAAAGTCGTTATGACGTAGAATGTGTATACTTTGTTGATTCCATTTATGAAATAAAACACATTTTCTAAAAACTCGTCTTTTTTAAGAAATCATGTAAACCTTCTAGAAGCTGTGATTTTAAAAAACGGTGGAAGTAAGCTTTTCTTATTTCCAAACGCATGCGCAAACTATAGAAAGTCGTTATGACGTAGAATGTTCATACTTTGTAGATTCCATTTATGAAATAAAACACATTTTCTAAAAACTTGTGTTTTTTACGAAATCATGTAAACCTTCTAGAAGCTGTGATTTTAAAAAATTGTTGAAGTAAGCTTTTCTTATTTCTGGACGAATGCGCAAACTATAGAAAGTCGTTATGACGTAGAATGTGCATACTTTGTTCATTCCATTTATGAAATAAAATACATTTTCTAAAAACTCGTGTTTTTTAAGAAATCATAAAAACCTTCTAGAAACTGTGATTTTAAAAAACGGTGGAAGTAAGCTTTTCTTATTTCCAGACGAATGCACAAACTATAGAATGTTGTTATGACGTAGAATGTGCATACTTTGTTGATTCCATTTATGAAATAAAACACATTTTCTAAAATCTCTTGTTTTTTAAGAAATCATGTAAAACTTCTAGAAGCTGTGATTTTAAAAAATGGTGGAAGTGAGATTTTATTATTTCCGTACGCATGCGCAAACTATAGAAAGTCGTTATGACGTAGAATGTGTATACTTTGTTGATTCCATTTATGAAATAAAACACATTTTCTAAAAACTCGTCTTTTTTAAGAAATCATGTAAACCTTCTAGAAGCTGTGATTTTAAAAAACGGTGGAAGTAAGCTTTTCTTATTTCCAAACGCATGCGCAAACTATAGAAAGTCGTTATGACGTAGAATGTTCATACTTTGTAGATTCCATTTATGAAATAAAACACATTTTCTAAAAACTTGTGTTTTTTACGAAATCATGTAAACCTTCTAGAAGCTGTGATTTTAAAAAATGGTTGAAGTAAGCTTTTCTTATTTCCGGACGAATGCGCAAACTATAGAAAGTCGTTATGACGTAGAATGTGCATACTTTGTTCATTCCATTTATGAAATAAAATACATTTTCTAAAAACTCGTGTTTTTTAAGAAATCATAAAAACCTTCTAGAAACTGTGATTTTAAAAAACGGTGGAAGTAAGCTTTTCTTATTTCCAGACGAATGCACAAACTATAGAATGTTGTTATGACGTAGAATGTGCATACTTTGTTGATTCCATTTATGAAATAAAACACATTTTCTAAAATCTCTTGTTTTTTAAGAAATCATGTAAACCTTCTAGAAGCTGTGATTTTAAAAAACGGGGGAAGTAAGCTTTTCATATTTCCAAACGCATGCGCAAACTATAGAAAGTCGTTATGACGTAGAATGTGCATACTTTGTTGATTCCATTTATGAAATAAAACACATTTTCTAAAAACTCATGTTTTTTCAGAAATCATGTAAACCTTCTAGAAGCTCTGATTTTAAAAAACGGTGGAAGTAAGCTTTTCTTATTTCCGGACGCATGCGCAAACTATAGAACGTCGTTATGACCTAGAATGTGCATACTTTGTCGATTCCATTTATGAAATAAAACACATTTCCTAAAAACTCGTGTTTTTTAAGAACTCAAGTAAACCTTCTAGAAGCTGTGATTTTAAAAAACGGGGGAAGTAAGCTTTTCTTTTTTCCAAACGCATGCGCAAACTATAGAAAGTCGTTATGACATAGAATGTGCATACTTTGTTGCTTCCATTTATGAAATAAAACACATTTTCTAAAAACTCGTGTTTTTTAAGAAATCATGTAAACCTTCTAGAAGCTGTGATTTTAAAAAACGGGGGAAGTAAGCTTTTCTTATTTCCGGACGCATGCGCAAACTATAGAAAGTCGTTATGACGTAGAATGTGCATACTTTGTAGATTCCATTTATGAAATAAAACACATTTTCTAAAAACTCGTGTTTTTTACGAAATCATGTAAACCTTCTAGAAGCTGTGAGCCGGAAAAAATGGTGGAAGTAAGCTTTTCTTATTTCTGGACGAATGCGCAAACTATAGAAAGTCGTTATGACGTAGAATGTTCATACTTTGTAGATTCCATTTATGAAATAAAACACATTTTCTAAAAACTTGTGTTTTTTACGAAATCATGTAAACCTTCTAGAAGCTGTGATTTTAAAAAACGGTGGAAGTAAGCTTTTCTTATTTCCGGACGAATGCGCAAACTATAGAAAGTCGTTATGATGTAGAATGTGCATACTTAGTAGATTCCATTTATGAAATAAAACACATTTTCTAAAAACTTGTGTTTTTTACGAAATCATGTAAACCTTCTAGAAGCTGTGATTTTAAAAAACGATGGAAGTAAGCTTTTCTTATTTCCGGACGAATGCGCAAACTATAGAAAGTTGTTATGACGTAGAATGTGCATACTTTGTAGATTCCATTTATGAAATAAAACACATTTTCTAAAAACTCGCGTTTTTTACGAAATCATGTAAACCTTCTAGAAGCTGTGATCCGGAAAAAACGGTGGAAGTAAGCTTTTCTTATTTCCGGACAAATGCGCAAACTATAGAAAGTTGTTATGACGTAGAATGTGCATACTTTGTAGATTCCATTTATGAAATAAAACACATTTTCTAAAAACTAGTGTTTTTTAAGAAATCATGTAACCCTTCTAGAAGCTGTGATTTTAAAAAACGGTGGAAGTAAGCTTTTCTTATTTCCGGACGCATGCGCAAACTATAGAAAGTCGTTATGACGTAGAATGTGCATACTTTGTTGATTCCACTTATGAAATAAAACACATTTTCTAAAAACTTGTGTTTTTTAAGAAATCATGTAAACCTTCTAGAAGCTGTGATTTTAAAAAATGGGGGAAGTAAGCTTTTCTTATTTCCGGACGCATGCGCAAACTATAGAAAGTCGTTATGACGTAGAATGTGCATACTTTGTAGCTTCCCTTTATGAAATAAAACACATTTTCTAAAAACTCGTGTTTTTTACGAAATCATGTAAACCTTCTAGAAGCTGTGATTTAAAAAAATGGTGGAAGCAAGCTTTTCTTATTTCCGGACGCATGCGCAAACTATAGAAATTCGTTATGACATAGAATGTGCATACTTTGTAGCTTCCATTTATGAAATAAAACACATTTTCTAAAAACTCGTGTTTTTTACGAAATCAGGTAAACCTTCTAGAAGCTGTGATTTTAAAAAACGGTGGAAGTAAGCTTTTCTTATTTCCGGACGCATGCGCAAACCATAGAAAGTCGTTATGACGTAGAATGTGCATACTTTGTAGATTCCATTTATGAAATAAAACACATTTTCTAAAAACTCGTGTTTTTTACGAAATCATGTAAACCTTCTAGAAGCTGTGATTTTAAAAAACGGTGGAAGTAAGCTTTTCTTATTTCTGGACAAGTGCGCAAACTATAGAAAGTCCTTATGACATAGAATGTGCATACTTTGACGTAGAATGTGCATACTTTGTAGATTCCATTTATGAAATAAAATACATTTTCTAAAAACTCGTGTTTTTTACGAAATCATGTAAACCTTCTAGAAGCTGTGATTTTAAAAAACGATGGAAGTAAGATTTTCTTATTTTCGGACGCATGCGCAAACTATAGAAAGTCGTTATGACGTAGAATGTGCATACTTTGTAGATTCCATTTATGAAATAAAACACATTTTCTAAAAGCTCGTGTTTTTTATGAAATCATGTAAACCTTCTAGAAGCTGTGATTTTAAAAAACGGTGGAAGTAAGCTTTTCTTATTTCCGGACGAATGCGCAAACTATAGAAAGTCGTTATGACGTATAATGTGCATACTTTGTTGATTCCATTTATGAAATAAAACACATTTTCTAAAAACTCGTGTTTTTTAAGAAATCATGTAAACCTTCTAGAAGCTGTGATTTTAAAAAACGGGGGAAGTAAGCTTTTCTTATTTCCAAACGCATGCGCAAACTATAGAAATTCGTTATGACGTAGAATGTGCATACTTTGTAGATTCCATTTATGAAAGAAAACACATTTTCTAAAAACTCGTGTTTTTTACGAAATCATGTAAACCTTCTAGAAGCTGTGATTTTAAAAAACGGTGGAAGTAAGCTTTTCTTATTTCCAGACGAATGCGCAAACTATAGAAAGTCGTTATGACGTAGAATGTGCATACTTTGATGTAGAATGTGCATACTTTGTAGATTCCATTTCTGAAATAAAATACATTTTCTAAAAACTCGTGTTTTTTACGAAATCATGTAAACCTTCTAGAAGCCGTGATTTTAAAAAACGATGGAAGTAAGCTTTTCTTATTTCCGGATGCATGCGCAAACTATAGAAAGTCGTTATGACGTAGAATGTGCATACTTTGTCGATTCCATTTATGAAATAAAACACATTTTCTAAAAACTCATGTTTTTTAAGAAATCATGTAAACCTTCTAGAAGCTGTGATTTTAAAAAACGGGGGAAGTAAGCTTTTCTTATTTCCAAACGCATGCGCAAACTATAGAAAGTCGTTATGACGTAGAATGTGCATACTTTGTAGATTCCATTTATGAAATAAAACACATTTTCTAAAAACTAGTGTTTTTTAAGAAATCATGTAAACCTTCTGGAAGCTGTGATTTTAAAAAACGGTGGAAGTAAGCTTTTCTTATTTCCGGACGAATGCGCAAACTATAGAAAGTTGTTATGAGGTAGAATGTGCATACTTTGTTGATTCCATTTATCAAATAAAACACATTTTCTAAAAACTCGTGTTTTTTAAGAAACCATTTAAACCTTCTAGAAGATGTGATTTTAAAAAATGGTGGAAGTAAGCTTTTCTTATTTCCGGACGAATGCGCAAACTATAGAATGTCGTTATGATGTAGAATATGCATACTTTGTTGATTCCATTTATAAAATAAAACACATTTTCTAAAAACTCGTGCTTTTTTAGAAATCATGTAACCCTTCTATAAGCTGTGATTTTAAAAACCGGGGGAAGTAAGCTTTTCTTATTTCCGGACGCATGCGCAAACTATAGAAAGTCGTTATGACGTAGAATGTGCATACATTGTTGATTCAATTTATGAAATAAAAAACATTTTCTAAAAACTCGTGTTTTTTAAGAAACCATGTAAACGTTCTAGAAGCTGTGATTTTAAAAAATGGGGCAAGTAAGCTTTTCTTATTTCCAAACGCATGCGCAAACTATAGAAAGTCATTATGACATAGAATGTGCATACTTTGTTGATTCCATTTATGAAATAAAACACATTTTCTAAAAACTCGTGTTTTTTGAGAAATCATGTAAACCTTCTAGAAGTTGTGATTTGAAAAAACGGGGGAAGTAAGCTTTTCTTATTTCCAAACGCATGCGCAAACTATAGAAATTCGTTATGACGTAGAATGTGCATACTTTGTAGATTCCATTTATGAAATAAAACACATTTTCTAAAAACTCGTGTTTTTTACGAAATCATGTAAACCTTCTAGAAGTTGTGATTTTCAAAAACGGTGGAAGTAAGCTTTTCTTATTTCCGGACGCATGCGCAAGCTATAGATATTCGTTATGACGTAGAATGTGAATACTTTGTTGATTCCATTTATGAAATAAAACACATTTTCTAAAAACTCGTGATTTTTAAGAAATCATGTAAACCTTCTGGAAGTTGTGATTTTAAAAAACAGGGGAAGTAAGCTTTTTTATTTCCGGACGCATGCGCAAACTATAGAAAGTCGTTATGACGTACAATGTGCATACATTGTTGATTAAATTTATGAAATAAAAAACATTTTCTAAAAACTCGTGTTTTTTAAGAAACCATGTAAACGTTCTAGAAGCTGTGATTTTAAAAAACGGGGGAAGTAATCTTTTCTTATTTCCAAACGCATGCGCAAACTATAGAAATTCGTTATGACGTAGAATGTGCATACTTAGTAGATTCCATTTATGAAATAAAACACATTTTCTAAAAACTCGTGTTTTTTACGAAATCATGTAAATCTTCTAGAAGCTGTGATTTTAAAAAACGGTGGAAGTAAGCTTTTGTTATTTCCGGACGAATGCGCAAACTATAGAAACTCGTTATGACGTAGAATGTGCATACAGTGTTGATTCCATTGATCAAATAAAACACATTTTCTAAAAACTCATGTTTTTTAAGAAACCATGTAAACCTTCTAGAAGATGTGATTTTAAAAAACGGTGGAAGTAAGCTTTTCTTATTTCCGGACGAATACGCAAACTATAAAATGTCGTTATGACGTAGAATATGCATACTTTGTTGAGTCCATTTATAAAATACAACACATTTTCTAAAAACTCGTCCTTTTTTAGAAATCATGTA
Organism: Larix kaempferi; assembly: GCA_027924585.1. Classification (NCBI taxonomy): domain Eukaryota; kingdom Viridiplantae; phylum Streptophyta; class Pinopsida; order Pinales; family Pinaceae; genus Larix; species Larix kaempferi. The sequence continues at coordinate 8,002,677 of BSBM01000226.1, read as the reverse complement.
AACCTTCTAGAAGCTGTGATTTTAAAAAACGGGGGAAGTAAGCTTTTCTTATTTCCAAACGCATGCGCAAACTATAGAAAGTCGTTATGACGTAGAATGTGCATACATTGAAGATTCAATTTATGAAATAAAAAACATTTTCTAAAAACTCGTGTTTTTTAAGAAACCATGTAAACGTTCTAGAAGCTGTGATTTTAAAAAACGGGGGAAGTAAGCTTTTCTTATTTCCAAACGCATGCGCAAACTATAGAAAGTCGTTATGACATAGAATGTGCATACTTTGGTGATTCCATTTATGAAATAAACCACATTTTCTAAAAACTCGTGTTTTTTAAGAAATCATGTAAACCTTCTAGAAGCTGTGATTTTAAAAAATGGGGGAAGTACGCTTTTCTTATTTCCGGACGCATGCGCAAACTATAGAAAGTCGTTATGACGTAGAATGTGCATACTTTGTAGATTCCATTTGTGAAATAAAACACATTTTCTAAAAACTCGTGTTTTTTAAGAAATCATGTAAACCTTCTAGAAGCTGTGATTTGAAAAAACGGTGGAAGTAAGCTTTTCTTATTTCCGGACGAATGCGCAAACTATAGAATGTCGTTATGACGTAGAATGTGCATACTTTGTTGATTCCAGTTATGAAATAAAACACATTTTCTAAAAACTTGTGCTTTTTTAGAAATCATGTAAACCTTCTAGAAGCTGTGATTTTAAAAAACGGGGGAAGTAAGCTCTTCTTATTTCCGGACGCATGCGCAAACTATAGAAAGTCGTTATGACGTAGAATGTGCATACATTGTTGATTCCATTTATCAAATAAAATACATTTTCTAAAAACTCGTGTTTTTTAAGAAACCATGTAAACGTTCTAGAAGCTGTGATTTTAAAAAACGGGGGAAGTAAGATTTTCTTATTTCCAAACGCATGTGCAAACTATAGAATGTCGTTATGGCGTAGAATGTGCATACTTTGTTGATTCCATTTATGAAATAAAACACATTTTCTAAAAACTCGTGTTTTTTAAGAAATCATGTAAACCTTCTAGAAGCTGTGATTTTAAAAAATGGGGGAAGTAAGCTTTTCTTATTTCCGGACGCATGTGCAAACTATAGAAAGTCGTTTTGACGTAGAATGTGCATACTTTGTAGATTCCATTTATGAAATAAAACACATTTTCTAAAAACTCGTGTTTTTTAAGAAATCATGTAAACCTTCTAGAAGCTATGATTTTAAAAAACGGTGGAAGTAAGATTTTCTTATTTCCGGACGCATGCGCAAACTATAGAAATTCGTTATGACATAGAATGTGCATACTTTGTTGATTCCATTTATGAAATCAAACACATTTTCTTAAAACTCGTGTTTTTTAAGAAATCATGTAAACCTTCTAGAAGTTGTGATTTGAAAAAACGGAGGAAGTAAGCTTTTATTCTTTCCAAACGCATGCGTAAACTATAGAAAGTCGTTATGACGTAGAATGTGCATACTTTGTAGATTCCATTTATGAAATAAAACACATTTTCTAAAAACTCATGCTTTTTACGAAATCATGTAAACCTTCTAGAAGCTGTGATTTTAAAAAACGGTGGAAGTAAGCTTTTCTTATTTCCGGACGAATGCGCAAACTATAGAATGTCGTTATGACGTAGAATGTTCATACTTTGTTGATTCCATTTATGAAATAAAACACATTTTCTAAAAACTCGTGCTTTTTTAGAAATCATGTAAACCTTCTAGAAGCTGTGATTTTAAAAAACGGGGGAAGTAAGCTTTTCTTATTTCCGGACGCATGCACAAACTATAGAAAGTCGTTATGACGTAGAATGTGCATACATTGTTGATTCCATTTATGAAATAAAATACATTTTCTAAAAACTCGTGTTTTTTAAGAAACCATGTAAACGTTCTAGAAGCTGTGATTTTAGAAAACGGGGGAAGTAAGCTTTTCTTATTTCCAAACGCATGCCCAAACTATAGAAAGTCGTTATGACGTAGATTGTGCATACTTTGTAGATTCCATTTATTAAATAAAACACATTTTCTAAAAACTCGTGTTTTTTACGAAATCATGTAAACTTTCTAGAAGCTGTGATTTTAAAAAACGGTGGAAGTAAGCTTTTCTTATTTCCGGACGCATGCGCAAACTATAGAAATTCGTTATGACATAGAATGTGCATACTTTGTTGATTCCATTTATGAAATAAAACACATTTTCTAAAAACTCGTGTTTTTTAAGAAATCATGTAAACCTTCTAGAAGTTGTGATTTTAAAAAACGGGGGAAGTAAGCTTTTCTTATTTCCAAACGCATGCACAAACTATAGAAAGTCGTTATGACGTAGAATCTGCATACTTTGTAGATTCCATTTATGAAATAAAACACATTTTCTAAAAACTCGTGTTTTTTTAGAAATCATGTAAACCTTCTAGAAGCTGTGATTTTAAAAAACAGTGGAAGTAGGCTTTTCTTATTTCCGGACGCATGCGCAAACTATAGAAAGTCGTTATGATGTAGAATGTGCATATATTGTTGATTCCATTTATGAAATAAAACACATTTTCTAAAAACTCGTGTTTTTTAAGAAACCATGTAAACCTTCTAGAAGCTGTGATTTTAAAAAATGGGGGAACTAAGCTTTTCTTATTTCCAAACGAATGCGCAAACTATAGAAAGTCGTTATGACGTAGAATGTGCATACTTTGTTGATAACATTTATGAAATAAAACACATTTTCTAAAAACTCGTGTTTTTTAAGAAATCATGTAAACCTTCTAGAAGCTGTGATTTTAAACAACGGGGGAAGTAAGCTTTTCTTATTTCCAAACGCATGCGCAAACTATAGAAAGTCGTTATGACGTAGAATGTGCATACTTTGTTGATTCCATTTATGAAATAAAACACATTTTCTAAAAACTCGTGTTTTTTAAGAAATCATGTAAACCTTCTAAAAGCTGTGATTTTAAAAAACAGGGGAAGTAAGCTTTTCTTAGTTCCAAACGCATGCGCAAACTATAGAAAGTCGTTATGACGTAGAATCTGCATACTTTGTTGATTCCATTTATGAAATCAAACACATTTTCTAAAAACTCGTGTTTTTTAAGAAATCATGTAAACCTTCTAGACGCCGTGATTTTAAAAAACGGGGGAAGTAAGCTTTTCTTATTTCTGGATGCATGCGCAAACTATAGAATGTCGTTATGACATAGAATGTGCATACTTTGTTGATTCCATTTATGAAATAAAACACATTTTCTAAAAACTCGTGTTTTTTAAGAAATCATGTAAACCTTCTAGAAGCTGTGATTTGAAAAAACGGTGGAAGTAAGCTTTTCTTATTTCCGGACGAATGCGCAAACTATAGAAAGTCGTTATGAGGTAGAATGTGCATACTTTGTTGATTCCATATATGAAATAAAACACATTTTCTAAAAACTCGTGTTTTTTAAGAAATCATGTAAACCTTCTAGAAGCTGTGATTTAAAAAAACGGGGGAAGTAAGCTTTTTTTATTTCCGGACGCATGCGCAAACTATAGAAAGTCTTTATGACGTAGAATGTGCATACTTTGTAGATTCCATTTATGAAATAAAACACATTTTCTAAAAACTTGTGTTTTTTACGAAATCATGTAAACTTTCTAGAAGCTGTGATTTTAAAAAACGGTGGAAGTAAGCTTTTCTTATTTCCGAACGAATGCGCAAACTATAGAAAGTCGTTATGACGTATAATGTGCATACTTTGTTGATTCCATTTATGAAATAAAACACATTTTCTAAAAACTCGTGTTTTTTAGGAAATCATGTAAACCTTTTAGAAGTCGTGATTTTAAAAAATAGGTGAAGTAAGCTTTTCTTATTTCCAGACGCATGCGCAAACTATAGAAACTCGTTATGATGTAGAATGTGCATACTTTGTTGATTCCATTTATGAAATAAAACACATTTTCTAAAAACTAGTGTTTTTTAAGAAATCATGTAAACCTTCTAGAAGTTGTGATTTGAAAAAACGGAGGAAGTAAGCTTTTCTTATTTCCGGACGAATGCGCAAACTATAGAAAGTTGTTATGAGGTAGAATGTGCATACTTTGTTGATTCCATTTATCAAATAAAACACATTTTCTAAAAACTCGTGTTTTTTAAGAAACCATGTAAACCTTCTAGAAGATGTGATTTTAAAAAACGGTGGAAGTAAGCTTTTCTTATTTCCGGACGAATGTGCAAACTATAGAATGTCGTTATGACGTAGAATATGCATACTTTGTTGATTCCATTTATAAAATAAAACACATTTTCTAAAAACTCATGTTTTTTTAGAAATCATGTAAACCTTCTTTAAGCTGTGATTTTAAAAAACGGGGGAAGTAAGCTTTTCTTATTTCCGGACGCATGCGCAAACTATAGAAAGTCGTTATGACGTAGAATGTGCATACATTGTTGATTCAATTTATGAAATAAAAAACATTTTCTAAAAACTCATGTTTTTTAAGAAACCATGTAAACGTTCTAGAAGCTGTGATTTTAAAAAACGGGGGAAGTAAGCTTTTCTTATTTCCAAACGCATGCGCAAACTATAGAAAGTCGTTATGACATAGAATGTGCATACTTTGTTGATTCCTTTATGAAATAAAACACATTTTCTAAAAACTCGTCTTTTTTGAGAAATCATGTAAACCTTCTAGAAGTTGTGATTTGAAAAAACGGGGGAAGTAAGCTTTTCTTATTTCCAAACGCATGCGCAAACTATAGAAATTCGTTATGACGTAGAATGTGCATACTTTGTAGATTCCATTTATGAAATAAAACACATTTTCTAAAAACTCGTGTTTTTTACGAAATCATATAAACCTTCTAAAAGCTGTGATTTTCAAAAACGGTGGAAGTAAGCTTTTCTTATTTCCGGACGCATGCGCAAGCTATAGATATTCGTTATGACGTAGAATGTGCATACTTTGTTGATTCCATTTATGAAATAAAACACATTTTCTGAAAACTCGTGATTTTTAAGAAATCATGTAAACCTTCTAGAAGTTGTGATTTTAAAAAACAGGGGAAGTAAGCTTTTCTTATTTCCGGACGCATGCGCAAACTATAGAAAGTCGTTATGACATACAATGTGCATACATTGTTGATTCAATTTATGAAATAAAAAACATTTTCTAAAAAATCGTGTTTTTTAAGAAACCATGTAAACGTTCTAGAAGCTGTGATTTTAAAAAACAGGGGAAGTAAGCTTTTCTTATTTCCGGACGCATGCGCAAACTATAGAAATTCGTTGACATAGAATGTGCATACTTTGTTGATTCCATTTATGAAATAAAACACATTTTCTAAAAACTCGTGTTTTTTGAGAAATCATGTAAACCTTCTAGAAGTAGTGATTTGAAAAAACGGGGGAAGTAAGCTTTTCTTATTTCCAAACGCATGCGCAAACTGTATAAATTTGTTATGACGTAGAATGTGCATACTTTGTAGATTCCATTTATGAAATAAAACACATTTTCTAAAAACTCATGTTTTTTACGAAATCATGTAAACCTTCTAGAAGCTGTGATTTCAAAAAACGGTGGAAGTAAGCTTTTCTTATTTCCGGACGAATGCGCAAACTATAGAATGTCGTTATGATGTAGAATGTGCATACTTTGTTGATTCCATTTATGAAATAAAACATATTTTCTAAAAACTCGTGCTTTTTTAGAAATCATGTAAACCTTCTAGAAGCTGTGATTTTAAAAAACGGGGGAAGTAAGCTTTTCTTATTTCCGGACGCATGCGCAAACTATAGAAAGTCATTATGACGTAGAATGTGCATACATTGTTGATTCCATTTATGAAATAAAATACATTTTCTAAAAACTCGTGTTTTTTAAGAAACCATGTAAACGTTCTAGAAGCTGTGATTTTAGAAAACGGGGAAAGTAAGCTTTTCTTATTTCCAAACGCATGCGCAAACTATAGAAAGTCGTTATGACATAGAATGTGCATACTTTGTTGATTCCATTTATGAAATAAAACACATTTTCTAAAAACTCGTGTTTTTTAAGAAATCATGTAAACCTTCTAGAAGATTTGATTTTAAAAAATGGGGGAAGTAAGCTTTTCTTATTTCCGGACGCATGCGCAAACTATAGAAAGTCGTTATGACGTAGAATGTGCATACTTTGTAGATTCCATTTATGAAATAAAACACATTTTCTAAAAACTTGTGTTTTTTACGAAATCATGTAAACTTTCTAGAAGCTGTGATTTTAAAAAACGGTGGAAGTAAGCTTTTCTTATTTCCGGATGCATGCGCAAACTATAGAAATTCGTTATGACATAGAATGTGCATACTTTGTTGATTCCATTTATGAAATAAAACACATTTTCTAAAAACTCGTGTTTTTTAAGAAATCATGTAAACCTTCTAGAAGTTGTGATTTTAAAAAACGGGGGAAGTAAGCTTTTCTTATTTCCAAACGCATGCGCAAACTATAGAAAGTCGTTATGACGTAGAATGTGCATACTTTGTAGATTCCATTTATGAAATAAAACACATTTTCTAAAAACTCGTGTTTTTTAAGAAATCATGTAAACCTTCTAGAAGCTGTGATTTTAAAATATGGTGGAAGTAAGCTTTTCTTATTTCCGGACGAATGCGCAAACTATAGAATGTCATTATTACGTAGAATGTGCATACTTTGTTGATTGCATTTATGAAATAAAACACATTTTCTAAAAACTCGTGTTTTTTTAGAAATCATGTAAACCTTCTAGAAGCTGTGATTTTAAAAAACGGTGGAAGTAAGCTTTTCTTATTTCCGGACGAATGTGCAAACTATAGAATGTCGTTATGACGTAGAATATGCATACTTTGTTGATTCCATTTATAAAATAAAACACATTTTCTAAAAACTCGTGCTTTTTTAGAAATCATGTAAACCTTCTATAAGCTGTGATTTTAAAAAACGGGGGAAGTAAGCTTTTCTTATTTCCGGACGCATGCGCAAACTATAGAAAGTCGTTATGACGTAGAATGTGCATACATTGTTGATTCAATTTATGAAATAAAAAACATTTTCTAAAAACTCGTGTTTTTTAAGAAACCATGTAAACGTTCTAGAAGCTGTGATTTTAAAAAACAGGGGAAGTAAGCTTTTCTTATTTCCGGACGCATGCGCAAACTATAGAAATTCGTTGACATAGAATGTGCATACTTTGTTGATTCCATTTATGAAATAAAACACATTTTCTAAAAACTCGTGTTTTTTGAGAAATCATGTAAACCTTCTAGAAGTAGTGATTTGAAAAAACGGGGGAAGTAAGCTTTTCTTATTTCCAAACGCATGCGCAAACTGTATAAATTTGTTATGACGTAGAATGTGCATACTTTGTAGATTCCATTTATGAAATAAAACACATTTTCTAAAAACTCATGTTTTTTACGAAATCATGTAAACCTTCTAGAAGCTGTGATTTTAAAAAACGGTGGAAGTAAGCTTTTCTTATTTCCGGACGAATGCGCAAACTATAGAATGTCGTTATGATGTAGAATGTGCATACTTTGTTGATTCCATTTATGAAATAAAACATATTTTCTAAAAACTCGTGCTTTTTTAGAAATCATGTAAACCTTCTAGAAGCTGTGATTTTAAAAAACGGGGGAAGTAAGCTTTTCTTATTTCCGGACGCATGCGCAAACTATAGAAAGTCATTATGACGTAGAATGTGCATACATTGTTGATTCCATTTATGAAATAAAATACATTTTCTAAAAACTCGTGTTTTTTAAGAAACCATGTAAACGTTCTAGAAGCTGTGATTTTAGAAAACGGGGAAAGTAAGCTTTTCTTATTTCCAAACGCATGCGCAAACTATAGAAAGTCGTTATGACATAGAATGTGCATACTTTGTTGATTCCATTTATGAAATAAAACACATTTTCTAAAAACTCGTGTTTTTTAAGAAATCATGTAAACCTTCTAGAAGATTTGATTTTAAAAAATGGGGGAAGTAAGCTTTTCTTATTTCCGGACGCATGTGCAAACTATAGAAAGTCGTTATGACATAGAATGTGCATACTTTGTAGATTCCATTTATGAAATAAAACACATTTTCTAAAAACTTGTGTTTTTTACGAAATCATGTAAACTTTCTAGAAGCTGTGATTTTAAAAAACGGTGGAAGTAAGCTTTTCTTATTTCCGGATGCATGCGCAAACTATAGAAATTCGTTATGACATAGAATGTGCATACTTTGTTGATTCCATTTATGAAATAAAACACATTTTCTAAAAACTCGTGTTTTTTAAGAAATCATGTAAACCTTCTAGAAGTTGTGATTTTAAAAAACGGGGGAAGTAAGCTTTTCTTATTTCCAAACGCATGCGCAAACTATAGAAAGTCGTTATGACGTAGAATGTGCATACTTTGTAGATTCCATTTATGAAATAAAACACATTTTCTAAAAACTCGTGTTTTTTAAGAAATCATGTAAACCTTCTAGAAGCTGTGATTTTAAAATATGGTGGAAGTAAGCTTTTCTTATTTCCGGACGAATGCGCAAACTATAGAATGTCATTATTGCGTAGAATGTGCATACTTTGTTGATTGCATTTATGAAATAAAACACATTTTCTAAAAACTCGTGTTTTTTTAGAAATCATGTAAACCTTCTAGAAGCTGTGATTTTAAAAAACGGTGGAAGTAAGCTTTTCTTATTTCCGGACGAATGCGCAAACTATAGAAAGTCGTTATGACGTATAATGTGCATACTTTGTTGATTCCATTTATGAAATAAAACACATTTTCTAAAAACTCGTGTTTTTTAAGAAATCATGTAAACCTTTTAGAAGCCGTGATTTTAAAAAACCGGTGAAGTAAGCTTTTCTTATTTCCGGACGCATGCGCAAACTATAGAAAGTCGTTATGACGTAGAATGTGCATACATTGTTGATTCCATTTATGAAATAAAACACATTTTCTAAAAACTCGTGTTTTTTTAGAAATAATGTAAACCTTCTAGAAGCTGTGATTTTAAAAAACGGGGGAAGTAAGCTTTTCTTATTTCCGGACGCATGCGCAAACTATAGAAAGTCGTTATGACGTAGAATGTGCATACATTGTTGATTCCATTTTTGAAATAAAAAACATTTTCTAAAAACTCGTGTTTTTTAAGAAACCATGTAAATGTTCTAGAAGCTGTGATTTTAAAAACGGGGGAAGTAAGCTTTTCTTATTTCCAAACGCATGCGCAAACTATAGAAAGTCGTTATGACGTAGAATGTGCATACTTTGTTGATTCCATTTATGAAATAAAACACATTTTCTAAAAACTCGTGTTTTTTACGAAATCATGTAAACCTTCTAGAAGCTGTGATTTTAAAAAACAGTGGAAGTAAGCTTTTCATATTTCCAGACGCATGCGCAAACTATAGAAGGTCGTTACGACGTAGAATGTGCATACTTTGTAGATTCCATTTATGAAATAAAACACATTTTCTAAAAACACGTGTTTTTTACGAAATCATGTAAACCCTCTAGAAGCTGTGATTTTAAAAAACGGTGGAAGTAAGCTTTTCTTATTTCCGGACGCATGCGCAAACTATAGAAAGTCGTTATGACGTAGAATGTGCATACTTTGTTGATTCCATTTATGAAATAAAACACATTTTCTAAAAACTCGTGTTTTTTAAGAAATCATGTAAACCTTCTAGAAGCTATGATTTTAAAAAACGGGGGAAGTAAGCTTTTCTTATTTCCGGACGCATGTGCAAACTGTAGAATGTCGTTATGACGTAGAATGTGCATACTTTGTAGATTCCATTTATGAAATAAAACACATTTTCTAAAAACTCGTGTTTTTTACGAAATCATGTAAACCTTCTAGAAGCTGTGATTTTAAAAAACGGTGGAAGTAAGCTTTTCTTACTTCCGGACTGATGTGCAAACTATAGAAAGTCGTTATGACGTAGAATGTGCATACTTTGTAGATGCCATTTATGAAATAAAACACATTTTCTAAAAACTCATGTTTTTTACGAAATCATGTAAACCTTCTCGAAGCTGTGATTTCAAAAAACGGTGGAAGTAAGCTTCTCTTATTTCGGGACGCATGCGCAAACTATAGAAATTCGTTATGGCGTAGAAAGGGCATACTTTGTTGATACCATTGATGAAATAAAACACATTTCCTAAAAACTAGTGTTTTTTAAGAAATCATGTAAACCTTCTAGAAGCTGTGATTTTAAAAAACGGGGGAAGTAAGCTTTTCTTATTTCCGGACGCATGCGCAAACTATAGAAAGTCGTCATGACGTAGAATGTGCATACTTTGTAGATCCCATTTATGAAATAAAACATATTTTCTAAAAACTCGTGTTTTTTACGAAATCATGTAAACCTTCTAGAAGCTGTGATTTTAAAAAACGGTGGAAGTAAGCTTTTCTTATTTCTGGACGAATGCGCAAACTATAGAAAGTCGTTATGACGTAGAGTGTGCATACTTTGTTGATTCCATTTATGAAATAAATGACATTTTCTAAAAACTCATGTTTTTTAAGAAATCATGTAAACCTTCTAGAAGCTGTGATTTTAAAAACGGGGAAAGTAAGCTTTTCTTATTTCCAAACGCATGCGCAAACTATAGAAAGTCGTTATGACGTGGAATGTGCATACTTTGTAGATTCCATTTATGAAACAAAACACATTTTCTAAAAACTCATGTTTTTTACGAAATCATGTAAACCTTCTAGAAGCCGTGATTTTAAAAAACGGTGGAAGTAAGCTTTTCTTATTTCCGGATGAACGCGCAAACTATAGAAAGTCGTTATGACGTAGAATGTGCATACTTTGTTGATTCCATTTATGAAATAAAACACATTTTCTAAAAACTCGTGTTTTTTAAGAAATCATGTAAAACTTCTAGAAGCTGTGATTTTAAAAAATGGTGGAAGTGAGCTTTTATTATTTCCGTACGCATGCGCAAACTATAGAAAGTCGTTATGACGTAGAATGTGTATACTTTGTTGATTCCATTTATGAAATAAAACACATTTTCTAAAAACTCGTCTTTTTTAAGAAATCATGTAAACCTTCTAGAAGCTGTGATTTTAAAAAACGGTGGAAGTAAGCTTTTCTTATTTCCAAACGCATGCGCAAACTATAGAAAGTCGTTATGACGTAGAATGTTCATACTTTGTAGATTCCATTTATGAAATAAAACACATTTTCTAAAAACTTGTGTTTTTTACGAAATCATGTAAACCTTCTAGAAGCTGTGATTTTAAAAAATTGTTGAAGTAAGCTTTTCTTATTTCTGGACGAATGCGCAAACTATAGAAAGTCGTTATGACGTAGAATGTGCATACTTTGTTCATTCCATTTATGAAATAAAATACATTTTCTAAAAACTCGTGTTTTTTAAGAAATCATAAAAACCTTCTAGAAACTGTGATTTTAAAAAACGGTGGAAGTAAGCTTTTCTTATTTCCAGACGAATGCACAAACTATAGAATGTTGTTATGACGTAGAATGTGCATACTTTGTTGATTCCATTTATGAAATAAAACACATTTTCTAAAATCTCTTGTTTTTTAAGAAATCATGTAAAACTTCTAGAAGCTGTGATTTTAAAAAATGGTGGAAGTGAGCTTTTATTATTTCCGTACGCATGCGCAAACTATAGAAAGTCGTTATGACGTAGAATGTGTATACTTTGTTGATTCCATTTATGAAATAAAACACATTTTCTAAAAACTCGTCTTTTTTAAGAAATCATGTAAACCTTCTAGAAGCTGTGATTTTAAAAAACGGTGGAAGTAAGCTTTTCTTATTTCCAAACGCATGCGCAAACTATAGAAAGTCGTTATGACGTAGAATGTTCATACTTTGTAGATTCCATTTATGAAATAAAACACATTTTCTAAAAACTTGTGTTTTTTACGAAATCATGTAAACCTTCTAGAAGCTGTGATTTTAAAAAATGGTTGAAGTAAGCTTTTCTTATTTCCGGACGAATGCGCAAACTATAGAAAGTCGTTATGACGTAGAATGTGCATACTTTGTTCATTCCATTTATGAAATAAAATACATTTTCTAAAAACTCGTGTTTTTTAAGAAATCATAAAAACCTTCTAGAAACTGTGATTTTAAAAAACGGTGGAAGTAAGCTTTTCTTATTTCCAGACGAATGCACAAACTATAGAATGTTGTTATGACGTAGAATGTGCATACTTTGTTGATTCCATTTATGAAATAAAACACATTTTCTAAAATCTCTTGTTTTTTAAGAAATCATGTAAACCTTCTAGAAGCTGTGATTTTAAAAAACGGGGGAAGTAAGCTTTTCATATTTCCAAACGCATGCGCAAACTATAGAAAGTCGTTATGACGTAGAATGTGCATACTTTGTTGATTCCATTTATGAAATAAAACACATTTTCTAAAAACTCATGTTTTTTCAGAAATCATGTAAACCTTCTAGAAGCTCTGATTTTAAAAAACGGTGGAAGTAAGCTTTTCTTATTTCCGGACGCATGCGCAAACTATAGAACGTCGTTATGACCTAGAATGTGCATACTTTGTCGATTCCATTTATGAAATAAAACACATTTCCTAAAAACTCGTGTTTTTTAAGAACTCAAGTAAACCTTCTAGAAGCTGTGATTTTAAAAAACGGGGGAAGTAAGCTTTTCTTTTTTCCAAACGCATGCGCAAACTATAGAAAGTCGTTATGACATAGAATGTGCATACTTTGTTGCTTCCATTTATGAAATAAAACACATTTTCTAAAAACTCGTGTTTTTTAAGAAATCATGTAAACCTTCTAGAAGCTGTGATTTTAAAAAACGGGGGAAGTAAGCTTTTCTTATTTCCGGACGCATGCGCAAACTATAGAAAGTCGTTATGACGTAGAATGTGCATACTTTGTAGATTCCATTTATGAAATAAAACACATTTTCTAAAAACTCGTGTTTTTTACGAAATCATGTAAACCTTCTAGAAGCTGTGAGCCGGAAAAAATGGTGGAAGTAAGCTTTTCTTATTTCTGGACGAATGCGCAAACTATAGAAAGTCGTTATGACGTAGAATGTTCATACTTTGTAGATTCCATTTATGAAATAAAACACATTTTCTAAAAACTTGTGTTTTTTACGAAATCATGTAAACCTTCTAGAAGCTGTGATTTTAAAAAACGGTGGAAGTAAGCTTTTCTTATTTCCGGACGAATGCGCAAACTATAGAAAGTCGTTATGATGTAGAATGTGCATACTTAGTAGATTCCATTTATGAAATAAAACACATTTTCTAAAAACTTGTGTTTTTTACGAAATCATGTAAACCTTCTAGAAGCTGTGATTTTAAAAAACGATGGAAGTAAGCTTTTCTTATTTCCGGACGAATGCGCAAACTATAGAAAGTTGTTATGACGTAGAATGTGCATACTTTGTAGATTCCATTTATGAAATAAAACACATTTTCTAAAAACTCGCGTTTTTTACGAAATCATGTAAACCTTCTAGAAGCTGTGATCCGGAAAAAACGGTGGAAGTAAGCTTTTCTTATTTCCGGACAAATGCGCAAACTATAGAAAGTTGTTATGACGTAGAATGTGCATACTTTGTAGATTCCATTTATGAAATAAAACACATTTTCTAAAAACTTGTGTTTTTTACGAAATCATGTAAACCTTCTAGAAGCTCTGATTTTAAAATACGGTGGAAGTAAGCTTTTCTTATTTCCGGACGAATGCGCAAACTATAGAAAGTCCTTATGACGTAGAATGTGCATACTTTGTAGATTCCATTTATGAAATAAAACACATTTTCTAAAAACTAGTGTTTTTTAAGAAATCATGTAACCCTTCTAGAAGCTGTGATTTTAAAAAACGGTGGAAGTAAGCTTTTCTTATTTCCGGACGCATGCGCAAACTATAGAAAGTCGTTATGACGTAGAATGTGCATACTTTGTTGATTCCACTTATGAAATAAAACACATTTTCTAAAAACTTGTGTTTTTTAAGAAATCATGTAAACCTTCTAGAAGCTGTGATTTTAAAAAATGGGGGAAGTAAGCTTTTCTTATTTCCGGACGCATGCGCAAACTATAGAAAGTCGTTATGACGTAGAATGTGCATACTTTGTAGCTTCCCTTTATGAAATAAAACACATTTTCTAAAAACTCGTGTTTTTTACGAAATCATGTAAACCTTCTAAAAGCTGTGATTTAAAAAAATGGTGGAAGCAAGCTTTTCTTATTTCCGGACGCATGCGCAAACTATAGAAATTCGTTATGACATAGAATGTGCATACTTTGTAGCTTCCATTTATGAAATAAAACACATTTTCTAAAAACTCGTGTTTTTTACGAAATCAGGTAAACCTTCTAGAACCTGTGATTTTAAAAAACGGTGGAAGTAAGCTTTTCTTATTTCCGGACGCATGCGCAAACCATAGAAAGTCGTTATGACGTAGAATGTGCATACTTTGTAGATTCCATTTATGAAATAAAACACATTTTCTAAAAACTCGTGTTTTTTACGAAATCATGTAAACCTTCTAGAAGCTGTGATTTTAAAAAACGGTGGAAGTAAGCTTTTCTTATTTCTGGACAAGTGCGCAAACTATAGAAAGTCCTTATGACATAGAATGTGCATACTTTGACGTAGAATGTGCATACTTTGTAGATTCCATTTATGAAATAAAATACATTTTCTAAAAACTCGTGTTTTTTACGAAATCATGTAAACCTTCTAGAAGCTGTGATTTTAAAAAACGATGGAAGTAAGATTTTCTTATTTTCGGACGCATGCGCAAACTATAGAAAGTCGTTATGACGTAGAATGTGCATACTTTGTAGATTCCATTTATGAAATAAAACACATTTTCTAAAAGCTCGTGTTTTTTATGAAATCATGTAAACCTTCTAGAAGCTGTGATTTTAAAAAACGGTGGAAGTAAGCTTTTCTTATTTCCGGACGAATGCGCAAACTATAGAAAGTCGTTATGACGTATAATGTGCATACTTTGTTGATTCCATTTATGAAATAAAACACATTTTCTAAAAACTCGTGTTTTTTAAGAAATCATGTAAACCTTCTAGAAGCTGTGATTTTAAAAAACGGGGGAAGTAAGCTTTTCTTATTTCCAAACGCATGCGCAAACTATAGAAATTCGTTATGACGTAGAATGTGCATACTTTGTAGATTCCATTTATGAAAGAAAACACATTTTCTAAAAACTCGTGTTTTTTACGAAATCATGTAAACCTTCTAGAAGCTGTGATTTTAAAAAACGGTGGAAGTAAGCTTTTCTTATTTCCAGACGAATGCGCAAACTATAGAAAGTCGTTATGACGTAGAATGTGCATACTTTGATGTAGAATGTGCATACTTTGTAGATTCCATTTCTGAAATAAAATACATTTTCTAAAAACTCGTGTTTTTTACGAAATCATGTAAACCTTCTAGAAGCCGTGATTTTAAAAAACGATGGAAGTAAGCTTTTCTTATTTCCGGATGCATGCGCAAACTATAGAAAGTCGTTATGACGTAGAATGTGCATACTTTGTCGATTCCATTTATGAAATAAAACACATTTTCTAAAAACTCATGTTTTTTAAGAAATCATGTAAACCTTCTAGAAGCTGTGATTTTAAAAAACGGGGGAAGTAAGCTTTTCTTATTTCCAAACGCATGCGCAAACTATAGAAAGTCGTTATGACGTAGAATGTGCATACTTTGTAGATTCCATTTATGAAATAAAACACATTTTCTAAAAACTAGTGTTTTTTAAGAAATAATGTAAACCTTCTGGAAGCTGTGATTTTAAAAAACGGTGGAAGTAAGCTTTTCTTATTTCCGGACGAATGCGCAAACTATAGAAAGTTGTTATGAGGTAGAATGTGCATACTTTGTTGATTCCATTTATCAAATAAAACACATTTTCTAAAAACTCGTGTTTTTTAAGAAACCATTTAAACCTTCTAGAAGATGTGATTTTAAAAAATGGTGGAAGTAAGCTTTTCTTATTTCCGGACGAATGCGCAAACTATAGAATGTCGTTATGACGTAGAATATGCATACTTTGTTGATTCCATTTATAAAATAAAACACATTTTCTAAAAACTCGTGCTTTTTTAGAAATCATGTAACCCTTCTATAAGCTGTGATTTTAAAAACCGGGGGAAGTAAGCTTTTCTTATTTCCGGACGCATGCGCAAACTATAGAAAGTCGTTATGACGTAGAATGTGCATACATTGTTGATTCAATTTATGAAATAAAAAACATTTTCTAAAAACTCGTGTTTTTTAAGAAACCATGTAAACGTTCTAGAAGCTGTGATTTTAAAAAATGGGGCAAGTAAGCTTTTCTTATTTCCAAACGCATGCGCAAACTATAGAAAGTCGTTATGACATAGAATGTGCATACTTTGTTGATTCCATTTATGAAATAAAACACATTTTCTAAAAACTCATGTTTTTTGAGAAATCATGTAAACCTTCTAGAAGTTGTGATTTGAAAAAACGGGGGAAGTAAGCTTTTCTTATTTCCAAACGCATGCGCAAACTATAGAAATTCGTTATGACGTAGAATGTGCATACTTTGTAGATTCCATTTATGAAATAAAACACATTTTCTAAAAACTCGTGTTTTTTACGAAATCATGTAAACCTTCTAGAAGTTGTGATTTTCAAAAACGGTGGAAGTAAGCTTTTCTTATTTCCGGACGCATGCGCAAGCTATAGATATTCGTTATGACGTAGAATGTGAATACTTTGTTGATTCCATTTATGAAATAAAACACATTTTCTAAAAACTCGTGATTTTTAAGAAATCATGTAAACCTTCTGGAAGTTGTGATTTTAAAAAACAGGGGAAGTAAGCTTTTTTATTTCCGGACGCATGCGCAAACTATAGAAAGTCGTTATGACGTACAATGTGCATACATTGTTGATTAAATTTATGAAATAAAAAACATTTTCTAAAAACTCGTGTTTTTTAAGAAACCATGTAAACGTTCTAGAAGCTGTGATTTTAAAAAACAGGGGAAGTAAGCTTTTCTTATATCCGGACGCATGCGCAAACTATAGAAATTCGTTATGACATAGAATGTGCATACTTTGTTGATTCCATTTATGAAATAAAACACATTTTCTAAAAACTCGTGTTTTTTGAGAAATCATGTAAACCTTCTAGAAGTTGTGATTTGAAAAAACGGGGGAAGTAAGCTTTTCTTATTTCCAAACGCATGCGCAAACTATAGAAATTTGTTATGACGTAGAATGTGCATACTTTGTAGATTCCATTTATGAAATAAAACACATTTTCTAAAAACTCATGTTTTTTACGAAATCATGTAAACCTTCTAGAAGCTGTGATTTTAAAAAACGGTGGAAGTAAGCTTTTCTTATTTCCAGACGAATGCGCAAACTATAGAATGTCGTTATGACGTAGAATGTGCATACTTTGTTGATTCCATTTATGAAATAAAACACATTTTCTAAAAACTCGTGCTTTTTTAGAAATCATGTAAACCTTCTAGAAGCTGTGATTTTAAAAAACGGGGGAAGTAATCTTTTCTTATTTCCAAACGCATGCGCAAACTATAGAAATTCGTTATGACGTGGAATGTGCATACTTAGTAGATTCCATTTATGAAATAAAACACATTTTCTAAAAACTCGTGTTTTTTACGAAATCATGTAAATCTTCTAGAAGCTGTGATTTTAAAAAACGGTGGAAGTAAGCTTTTGTTATTTCCGGACGAATGCGCAAACTATAGAAACTCGTTATGACGTAGAATGTGCATACAGTGTTGATTCCATTGATCAAATAAAACACATTTTCTAAAAACTCATGTTTTTTAAGAAACCATGTAAACCTTCTAGAAGATGTGATTTTAAAAAACGGTGGAAGTAAGCTTTTCTTATTTCCGGACGAATGCGCAAACTATAAAATGTCGTTATGACGTAGAATATGCATACTTTGTTGAGTCCATTTATAAAATACAACACATTTTCTAAAAACTCGTCCTTTTTTAGAAATCATGTAAACCTTCTAGAAGCTGTGATTTTAAAAAACGGGGGAAGTAAGCTTTTCTTATTTCCAAACGCATGCGCAAACTATAGAAAGTCGTTATGACGTAGAATGTGCATACATTGAAGATTCAATTTATGAAATAAAAAACATTTTCTAAAAACTCGTGTTTTTTAAGAAACCATGTAAACGTTCTAGAAGCTGTGATTTTAAAAAACGGGGGAAGTAAGCTTTTCTTATTTCCAAACGCATGCGCAAACTATAGAAAGTCGTTATGACATAGAATGTGCATACTTTGGTGATTCCATTTATGAAATAAACCACATTTTCTAAAAACTCGTGTTTTTTAAGAAATCATGTAAACCTTCTAGAAGCTGTGATTTTAAAAAATGGGGGAAGTACGCTTTTCTTATTTCCGGACGCATGCGCAAACTATAGAAAGTCGTTATGACGTAGAATGTGCATACTTTGTAGATTCCATTTGTGAAATAAAACACATTTTCTAAAAACTCGTGTTTTTTAAGAAATCATGTAAACCTTCTAGAAGATGTGATTTGAAAAAACGGTGGAAGTAAGCTTTTCTTATTTCCGGACGAATGCGCAAACTATAGAATGTCGTTATGACGTAGAATGTGCATACTTTGTTGATTCCAGTTATGAAATAAAACACATTTTCTAAAAACTTGTGCTTTTTTAGAAATCATGTAAACCTTCTAGAAGCTGTGATTTTAAAAAACGGGGGAAGTAAGCTCTTCTTATTTCCGGACGCATGCGCAAACTATAGAAAGTCGTTATGACGTAGAATGTGCATACATTGTTGATTCCATTTATCAAATAAAATACATTTTCTAAAAACTCGTGTTTTTTAAGAAACCATGTAAACGTTCTAGAAGCTGTGATTTTAAAAAACGGGGGAAGTAAGATTTTCTTATTTCCAAACGCATGTGCAAACTATAGAATGTCGTTATGGCGTAGAATGTGCATACTTTGTTGATTCCATTTATGAAATAAAACACATTTTCTAAAAACTCGTGTTTTTTAAGAAATCATGTAAACCTTCTAGAAGCTGTGATTTTAAAAAATGGGGGAAGTAAGCTTTTCTTATTTCCGGACGCATGTGCAAACTATAGAAAGTCGTTTTGACGTAGAATGTGCATACTTTGTAGATTCCATTTATGAAATAAAACACATTTTCTAAAAACTCGTGTTTTTTAAGAAATCATGTAAACCTTCTAGAAGCTGTGATTTTAAAAAACGGTGGAAGTAAGATTTTCTTATTTCCGGACGCATGCGCAAACTATAGAAATTCGTTATGACATAGAATGTGCATACTTTGTTGATTCCATTTATGAAATCAAACACATTTTCTTAAAACTCGTGTTTTTTAAGAAATCATGTAAACCTTCTAGAAGTTGTGATTTGAAAAAACGGAGGAAGTAAGCTTTTATTCTTTCCAAACGCATGCGTAAACTATAGAAAGTCGTTATGACGTAGAATGTGCATACTTTGTAGATTCCATTTATGAAATAAAACACATTTTCTAAAAACTCATGTTTTTTACGAAATCATGTAAACCTTCTAGAAGCTGTGATTTTAAAAAACGGTGGAAGTAAGCTTTTCTTATTTCCGGACGAATGCGCAAACTATAGAATGTCGTTATGACGTAGAATGTTCATACTTTGTTGATTCCATTTATGAAATAAAACACATTTTCTAAAAACTCGTGCTTTTTTAGAAATCATGTAAACCTTCTAGAAGCTGTGATTTTAAAAAACGGGGGAAGTAAGCTTTTCTTATTTCCGGACGCATGCACAAACTATAGAAAGTCGTTATGACGTAGAATGTGCATACATTGTTGATTCCATTTATGAAATAAAATACATTTTCTAAAAACTCGTGTTTTTTAAGAAACCATGTAAACGTTCTAGAAGCTGTGATTTTAGAAAACGGGGGAAGTAAGCTTTTCTTATTTCCAAACGCATGCCCAAACTATAGAAAGTCGTTATGACGTAGATTGTGCATACTTTGTAGATTCCATTTATTAAATAAAACACATTTTCTAAAAACTCGTGTTTTTTACGAAATCATGTAAACTTTCTAGAAGCTGTGATTTTAAAAAACGGTGGAAGTAAGCTTTTCTTATTTCCGGACGCATGCGCAAACTATAGAAATTCGTTATGACATAGAATGTGCATACTTTGTTGATTCCATTTATGAAATAAAACACATTTTCTAAAAACTCGTGTTTTTTAAGAAATCATGTAAACCTTCTAGAAGTTGTGATTTTAAAAAACGGGGGAAGTAAGCTTTTCTTATTTCCAAACGCATGCACAAACTATAGAAAGTCGTTATGACGTAGAATCTGCATACTTTGTAGATTCCATTTATGAAATAAAACACATTTTCTAAAAACTCGTGTTTTTTTAGAAATCATGTAAACCTTCTAGAAGCTGTGATTTTAAAAAACAGTGGAAGTAGGCTTTTCTTATTTCCGGACGCATGCGCAAACTATAGAAAGTCGTTATGATGTAGAATGTGCATATATTGTTGATTCCATTTATGAAATAAAACACATTTTCTAAAAACTCGTGTTTTTTAAGAAACCATGTAAACCTTCTAGAAGCTGTGATTTTAAAAAATGGGGGAACTAAGCTTTTCTTATTTCCAAACGAATGCGCAAACTATAGAAAGTCGTTATGACGTAGAATGTGCATACTTTGTTGATAACATTTATGAAATAAAACACATTTTCTAAAAACTCGTGTTTTTTAAGAAATCATGTAAACCTTCTAGAAGCTGTGATTTTAAACAACGGGGGAAGTAAGCTTTTCTTATTTCCAAACGCATGCGCAAACTATAGAAAGTCGTTATGACGTAGAATGTGCATACTTTGTTGATTCCATTTATGAAATAAAACACATTTTCTAAAAACTCGTGTTTTTTAAGAAATCATGTAAACCTTCTAAAAGCTGTGATTTTAAAAAACAGGGGAAGTAAGCTTTTCTTAGTTCCAAACGCATGCGCAAACTATAGAAAGTCGTTATGACGTAGAATCTGCATACTTTGTTGATTCCATTTATGAAATCAAACACATTTTCTAAAAACTCGTGTTTTTTAAGAAATCATGTAAACCTTCTAGACGCTGTGATTTTAAAAAACGGGGGAAGTAAGCTTTTCTTATTTCTGGATGCATGCGCAAACTATAGAATGTCGTTATGACATAGAATGTGCATACTTTGTTGATTCCATTTATGAAATAAAACACATTTTCTAAAAACTCGTGTTTTTTAAGAAATCATGTAAACCTTCTAGAAGCTGTGATTTGAAAAAACGGTGGAAGTAAGCTTTTCTTATTTCCGGACGAATGCGCAAACTATAGAAAGTCGTTATGAGGTAGAATGTGCATACTTTGTTGATTCCATATATGAAATAAAACACATTTTCTAAAAACTCGTGTTTTTTAAGAAATCATGTAAACCTTCTAGAAGCTGTGATTTAAAAAAACGGGGGAAGTAAGCTTTTTTTATTTCCGGACACATGCGCAAACTATAGAAAGTCTTTATGACGTAGAATGTGCATACTTTGTAGATTCCATTTATGAAATAAAACACAATTTCTAAAAACTTGTGTTTTTTACGAAATCATGTAAACTTTCTAGAAGCTGTGATTTTAAAAAACGGTGGAAGTAAGCTTTTCTTATTTCCGAACGAATGCGCAAACTATAGAAAGTCGTTATGACGTATAATGTGCATACTTTGTTGATTCCATTTATGAAATAAAACACATTTTCTAAAAACTCGTGTTTTTTAGGAAATCATGTAAACCTTTTAGAAGTCGTGATTTTAAAAAACAGGTGAAGTAAGCTTTTCTTATTTCCAGACGCATGCGCAAACTATAGAAACTCGTTATGATGTAGAATGTGCATACTTTGTTGATTCCATTTATGAAATAAAACACATTTTCTAAAAACTAGTGTTTTTTAAGAAATCATGTAAACCTTCTAGAAGTTGTGATTTGAAAAAACGGAGGAAGTAAGCTTTTCTTATTTCCGGACGAATGCGCAAACTATAGAAAGTTGTTATGAGGTAGAATGTGCATACTTTGTTGATTCCATTTATCAAATAAAACACATTTTCTAAAAACTCGTGTTTTTTAAGAAACCATGTAAACCTTCTAGAAGATGTGATTTTAAAAAACGGTGGAAGTAAGCTTTTCTTATTTCCGGACGAATGTGCAAACTATAGAATGTCGTTATGACGTAGAATATGCATACTTTGTTGATTCCATTTATAAAATAAAACACATTTTCTAAAAACTCGTGTTTTTTTAGAAATCATGTAAACCTTCTATAAGCTGTGATTTTAAAAAATGGGGGAAGTAAGCTTTTCTTATTTCCGGACGCATGCGCAAACTATAGAAAGTCGTTATGACGTAGAATGTGCATACATTGTTGATTCAATTTATGAAATAAAAAACATTTTCTAAAAACTCATGTTTTTTAAGAAACCATGTAAACGTTCTAGAAGCTGTGATTTTAAAAAACGGGGGAAGTAAGCTTTTCTTATTTCCAAACGCATGCGCAAACTATAGAAAGTCGTTATGACATAGAATGTGCATACTTTGTTGATTCCTTTATGAAATAAAACACATTTTCTAAAAACTCGTCTTTTTTGAGAAATCATGTAAACCTTCTAGAAGTTGTGATTTGAAAAAACGGGGGAAGTAAGCTTTTCTTATTTCCAAACGCATGCGCAAACTATAGAAATTCGTTATGACGTAGAATGTGCATACTTTGTAGATTCCATTTATGAAATAAAACACATTTTCTAAAAACTCGTGTTTTTTACGAAATCATATAAACCTTCTAGAAGCTGTGATTTTCAAAAACGGTGGAAGTAAGCTTTTCTTATTTCCGGACGCATGCGCAAGCTATAGATATTCGTTATGACGTAGAATGTGCATACTTTGTTGATTCCATTTATGAAATAAAACACATTTTCTAAAAACTCGTGATTTTTAAGAAATCATGTAAACCTTCTAGAAGTTGTGATTTTAAAAAACAGGGGAAGTAAGCTTTTCTTATTTCCGGACGCATGCGCAAACTATAGAAAGTCGTTATGACATACAATGTGCATACATTGTTGATTCAATTTATGAAATAAAAAACATTTTCTAAAAAATCGTGTTTTTTAAGAAACCATGTAAACGTTCTAGAAGCTGTGATTTTAAAAAACAGGGGAAGTAAGCTTTTCTTATTTCCGGACGCATGCGCAAACTATAGAAATTCATTGACATAGAATGTGCATACTTTGTTGATTCCATTTATGAAATAAAACACATTTTCTAAAAACTCGTGTTTTTTGAGAAATCATGTAAACCTTCTAGAAGTAGTGATTTGAAAAAACGGGGGAAGTAAGCTTTTCTTATTTCCAAACGCATGCGCAAACTATATAAATTTGTTATGACGTAGAATGTGCATACTTTGTAGATTCCATTTATGAAATAAAACACATTTTCTAAAAACTCATGTTTTTTACGAAATCATGTAAACCTTCTAGAAGCTGTGATTTTAAAAAACGGTGGAAGTAAGCTTTTCTTATTTCCGGACGAATGCGCAAACTATAGAATGTCGTTATGATGTAGAATGTGCATACTTTGTTGATTCCATTTATGAAATAAAACATATTTTCTAAAAACTCGTGCTTTTTTAGAAATCATGTAAACCTTCTAGAAGCTGTGATTTTAAAAAACGGGGGAAGTAAGCTTTTCTTATTTCCGGACGCATGCGCAAACTATAGAAAGTCATTATGACGTAGAATGTGCATACATTGTTGATTCCATTTATGAAATAAAATACATTTTCTAAAAACTCGTGTTTTTTAAGAAACCATGTAAACGTTCTAGAAGCTGTGATTTTAGAAAACGGGGAAAGTAAGCTTTTCTTATTTCCAAACGCATGCGCAAACTATAGAAAGTCGTTATGACATAGAATGTGCATACTTTGTTGATTCCATTTATGAAATAAAACACATTTTCTAAAAACTCGTGTTTTTTAAGAAATCATGTAAACCTTCTAGAAGATTTGATTTTAAAAAATGGGGGAAGTAAGCTTTTCTTATTTCCGGACGCATGCGCAAACTATAGAAAGTCGTTATGACGTAGAATGTGCATACTTTGTAGATTCCATTTATGAAATAAAACACATTTTCTAAAAACTTGTGTTTTTTACGAAATCATGTAAACTTTCTAGAAGCTGTGATTTTAAAAAACGGTGGAAGTAAGCTTTTCTTATTTCCGGATGCATGCGCAAACTATAGAAATTCGTTATGACATAGAATGTGCATACTTTGTTGATTCCATTTATGAAATAAAACACATTTTCTAAAAACTCGTGTTTTTTAAGAAATCATGTAAACCTTCTAGAAGTTGTGATTTTAAAAAACGGGGGAAGTAAGCTTTTCTTATTTCCAAACGCATGCGCAAACTACAGAAAGTCGTTATGACGTAGAATGTGCATACTTTGTAGATTCCATTTATGAAATAAAACACATTTTCTAAAAACTCGTGTTTTTTAAGAAATCATGTAAACCTTCTAGAAGCTGTGATTTTAAAATATGGTGGAAGTAAGCTTTTCTTATTTCCGGACGAATGCGCAAACTATAGAATGTCATTATTACGTAGAATGTGCATACTTTGTTGATTGCATTTATGAAATAAAACACATTTTCTAAAAACTCGTGTTTTTTTAGAAATCATGTAAACCTTCTAGAAGCTGTGATTTTAAAAAACGGTGGAAGTAAGCTTTTCTTATTTCCGGACGAATGTGCAAACTATAGAATGTCGTTATGACGTAGAATATGCATACTTTGTTGATTCCATTTATAAAATAAAACACATTTTCTAAAAACTCGTGCTTTTTTAGAAATCATGTAAACCTTCTATAAGCTGTGATTTTAAAAAACGGGGGAAGTAAGCTTTTCTTATTTCCGGACGCATGCGCAAACTATAGAAAGTCGTTATGACGTAGAATGTGCATACATTGTTGATTCAATTTATGAAATAAAAAACATTTTCTAAAAACTCATGTTTTTTAAGAAACCATGTAAACGTTCTAGAAGCTGTGATTTTAAAAAACGGGGGAAGTAAGCTTTTCTTATTTCCAAACGCATGCGCAAACTATAGAAAGTCGTTATGACATAGAATGTGCATACTTTGTTGATTCCTTTATGAAATAAAACACATTTTCTAAAAACTCGTCTTTTTTGAGAAATCATGTAAACCTTCTAGAAGTTGTGATTTGAAAAAACGGGGGAAGTAAGCTTTTCTTATTTCCAAACGCATGCGCAAACTATAGAAATTCGTTATGACGTAGAATGTGCATACTTTGTAGATTCCATTTATGAAATAAAACACATTTTCTAAAAACTCGTGTTTTTTACGAAATCATATAAACCTTCTAGAAGCTATGATTTTCAAAAACGGTGGAAGTAAGCTTTTCTTATTTCCGGACGCATGCGCAAGCTATAGATATTCGTTATGACGTAGAATGTGCATACTTTGTTGATTCCATTTATGAAATAAAACACATTTTCTAAAAACTCGTGATTTTTAAGAAATCATGTAAACCTTCTAGAAGTTGTGATTTTAAAAAACAGGGGAAGTAAGCTTTTCTTATTTCCGGACGCATGCGCAAACTATAGAAAGTCGTTATGACATACAATGTGCATACATTGTTGATTCAATTTATGAAATAAAAAACATTTTCTAAAAAATCTTGTTTTTTAAGAAACCATGTAAACGTTCTAGAAGCTGTGATTTTAAAAAACAGGGGAAGTAAGCTTTTCTTATTTCCGGACGCATGCGCAAACTATAGAAATTCGTTGACATAGAATGTGCATACTTTGTTGATTCCATTTATGAAATAAAACACATTTTCTAAAAACTCGTGTTTTTTGAGAAATCATGTAAACCTTCTAGAAGTAGTGATTTGAAAAAACGGGGGAAGTAAGCTTTTCTTATTTCCAAACGCATGCGCAAACTGTATAAATTTGTTATGACGTAGAATGTGCATACTTTGTAGATTCCATTTATGAAATAAAACACATTTTCTAAAAACTCATGTTTTTTACGAAATCATGTAAACCTTCTAGAAGCTGTGATTTTAAAAAACGGTGGAAGTAAGCTTTTCTTATTTCCGGACGAATGCGCAAACTATAGAATGTCGTTATGATGTAGAATGTGCATACTTTGTTGATTCCATTTATGAAATAAAACATATTTTCTAAAAACTCGTGCTTTTTTAGAAATCATGTAAACCTTCTAGAAGCTGTGATTTTAAAAAACGGGGGAAGTAAGCTTTTCTTATTTCCGGACGCATGCGCAAACTATAGAAAGTCATTATGACGTAGAATGTGCATACATTGTTGATTCCATTTATGAAATAAAATACATTTTCTAAAAACTCGTGTTTTTTAAGAAACCATGTAAACGTTCTAGAAGCTGTGATTTTAGAAAACGGGGAAAGTAAGCTTTTCTTATTTCCAAACGCATGCGCAAACTATAGAAAGTCGTTATGACATAGAATGTGCATACTTTGTTGATTCCATTTATGAAATAAAACACATTTTCTAAAAACTCGTGTTTTTTAAGAAATCATGTAAACCTTCTAGAAGATTTGATTTTAAAAAATGGGGGAAGTAAGCTTTTCTTATTTCCGGACGCATGCGCAAACTATAGAAAGTCGTTATGACATAGAATGTGCATACTTTGTAGATTCCATTTATGAAATAAAACACATTTTCTAAAAACTTGTGTTTTTTACGAAATCATGTAAACTTTCTAGAAGCTGTGATTTTAAAAAACGGTGGAAGTAAGCTTTTCTTATTTCCGGATGCATGCGCAAACTATAGAAATTCGTTATGACATAGAATGTGCATACTTTGTTGATTCCATTTATGAAATAAAACACATTTTCTAAAAACTCGTGTTTTTTAAGAAATCATGTAAACCTTCTAGAAGTTGTGATTTTAAAAAACGGGGGAAGTAAGCTTTTCTTATTTCCAAACGCATGCGCAAACTATAGAAATTCGTTATGACGTAGAATGTGCATACTTTGTAGATTCCATTTATGAAATAAAACACATTTTCTAAAAACTCGTGTTTTTTAAGAAATCATGTAAACCTTCTAGAAGCTGTGATTTTAAAATATGGTGGAAGTAAGCTTTTCTTATTTCCGGACGAATGCGCAAACTATAGAATGTCATTATTACGTAGAATGTGCATACTTTGTTGATTGCATTTATGAAATAAAACACATTTTCTAAAAACTCGTGTTTTTTTAGAAATCATGTAAACCTTCTAGAAGCTGTGATTTTAAAAAACGGTGGAAGTAAGCTTTTCTTATTTCCGGACGAATGCGCAAACTATAGAAAGTCGTTATGACGTATAATGTGCATACTTTGTTGATTCCATTTATGAAATAAAACACATTTTCTAAAAACTCGTGTTTTTTAAGAAATCATGTAAACCTTTTAGAAGCCGTGATTTTAAAAAACCGGTGAAGTAAGCTTTTCTTATTTCCGGACGCATGCGCAAACTATAGAAAGTCGTTATGACGTAGAATGTGCATACATTGTTGATTCCATTTATGAAATAAAACACATTTTCTAAAAACTCGTGTTTTTTTAGAAATAATGTAAACCTTCTAGAAGCTGTGATTTTAAAAAACGGGGGAAGTAAGCTTTTCTTATTTCCGGACGCATGCGCAAACTATAGAAAGTCGTTATGACGTAGAATGTGCATACATTGTTGATTCCATTTTTGAAATAAAAAACATTTTCTAAAAACTCGTGTTTTTTAAGAAACCATGTAAATGTTCTAGAAGCTGTGATTTTAAAAACGGGGGAAGTAAGCTTTTCTTATTTCCAAACGCATGCGCAAACTATAGAAAGTCGTTATGACGTAGAATGTGCATACTTTGTTGATTCCATTTATGAAATAAAACACATTTTCTAAAAACTCGTGTTTTTTAAGAAAACATGTAAACCTTCTAGAAGCTGTGATTTTAAAAAACGGGGGAAGTAAGCTTTTGTTATTTCCGGACGCATGCGCAAACTATAGAAAGTCGTTATGACATAGAATGTGCATACTTTGTAGATTCCATTTATGAAATAAAATACATTTTCTAAAAACTCGTGTTTTTTACGAAATCATGTAAACCTTCTAGAAGCTGTGATTTAAAAAAAAAAAAGTGGAAGTAAGCTTTTCTTATTTCCGGATTCATGCGCAAACTATAGAAAGTCGTTATGACGTAGAATGTGCATACTTTGTAGATTCCATTTATGAAATAAAACACATTTTCTAAAAACTCATGTTTTTTAAGGAACCATGTAAACCTTCTAGAAGCTGTGATTTTAAAAAATGGGGGAAGTAAGCTTTTCTTATTTCCAAACGCATGCGCAAACTATAGAAAGTCGTTATGACGTAGAATGTGCATACTTTGTTGATTCCATTTATGAAATAAAACACATTTTCTAAAAACTCGTGTTTTTTAAGAAATCATGTAAACCTTCTAGAAGCTATGATTTTAAAAAACGGCGGAAGTAAGCTTTTCTTATTTCCAAACGCATGCGCAAACTATAGAAAGTCGTTCTGACGTAGAATGTGCATACTTTGTTGATTCCATTTATGAAATAAAACACATTTTCTAAAAACTCGTGTTTTTTACGAAATCATGTAAACCTTCTAGAAGCTGTGATTTTAAAAAACGGGGGAAGTAAGCTTTTCTTACTTCCGGACGCATGGGAAAACTATAGAAAGTCGTTATGAAGTAGAATGTGCATACTTTGTAGATTCCATTTATGAAATAAAACACATTTTCTAAAAACTCGTGTTTTTTAAGAAATCATGTAAACCTTCTAGAAGCTGTGATTTTAAAAAACGGGGGAAGTAAGCTTTTCTTTTTTCCGGACACATGCGCAAACTATAGAAAGTCGTTATGACGTAGAATGTGCATACATTGTTGATTCCATTTATTAAATAAAAAACATTTTCTAAAAACTCGTGTTTTTTAAGAAACCATGTAAACGTTCTAGAAGCTGTGATTTTAAAAAACGGGGGAAGTAAGCTTTTCTTATTTCCGAACGAATGCGCAAACTATAGAAAGTCGTTATGACGTAGAATGTGCATACTTTGTTGATTCCATTTATGAAATAAAACACATTTTCTAAAAACTCGTGTTTTTTAAGAAATCATGTAAACCTTCTAGAAACTGTGATTTTAAAAAACGGGGGGAGTAAGCTTTTCTTATTTCCGGACGCATGCGCAAACTATAGAAATTCGTTATGACGTAGAATCTGCGTACATTGTTGATTCCATTTATGAAATAAAAAACATTTTCTAAAAACTCGTGTTTTTTAAGAAACTATGTAAACGTTCTAGAAGCTGTGATTTTAAAAAATGCGGGAAGTAAGCTTTTCTTATTTCCAAACGCATGCGCAAACTATAGAAAGTCATTATGACGTAGAATGTGCATACTTTGTTGATTCCATTTATGAAATAAAACACATTTTTTAAAAACTCGTGTTTTTTAAGAAACCATGTAAACCTTCTAGAAGCTGTGATTTTAAAAAATAGGGGAAGTAAGCTTTTCTTATTTCCGGACGCATGCGCAAACTATAGAAATTCGTTATGACGTAGAATCTGCGTACATTGTTGATTCCATTTATGAAATAAAAAACATTTTCTAAAAACTCGTGTTTTTTAAGAAACTATGTAAACCTTCTAGAAGCCGTGATTTAAAAAAGCGAGGGAAGTAAGCTTTTCTTACTTCCGGACGCATGCGCAAACTATAGAAAGTCGTTATGACGTAGAATGTGCATACTTTGTAGATTCCATTTATGAAATAAAACACATTTTCTAAAAACTCGTGGTTTTTAAGAAATCATGTAAACCTTCTAGAAGCTGTGATTTTAAAAAACGGTGGAAGTAAGTTTTTCTTATTTCCGGACGAATGCACAAACTATAGAAAGTCGTTATGAGGTAGAATGTGCATACTTTGTTGATTCCATTTATGAAATAAAACACATTTTCTAAAAATTCGTGCTTTTTAAGAAATCATGTAAACCTTCTAGAAGCTGTAATTTTAAAAAACGGGGGAAGTAAGCTTTTCTTATTTCCAAACGCATGCGCAAACTATAGAAAGTCGTTATGACGTAGAATGTGCATACTTTGTTGATTCCATTTATGAAATAAAACACATTTTCTAAAAACTCGTGTTTTTTAAGAAATCATGTAAACCTTCTAGAAGCTGTAATTTTAAAAAACGGGGGAAGTAAGCATTTCTTATTTCCGAACGCATGCGCAAACTATAGAAAGTCATTATGACGTAGAATGTGCATACTTTGTTGATTCCATTTATGAAATAAAACACATTTTCTAAAAACTCGTGTTTTTTAAGAAATCATGTAAACCTTCTAGAAGCTGTGATTTTAAAAAACGGTGGAAGTAAGCTTTTCTTAATTCCGGATGCATGCGCAAACTATAGAAAGTCGTTATGACGTAGAATTTGCATACATTGTTGATTCCATTTATGAAATAAATAACATTTTCTAAAAACTCGTGTTTTTTAAGAAACCATGTAAACCTTCTAGAAGCTGTGATTTTAAAAAACGTGGGAAGTAAGCTTTTCTTATTTCCGAACGCATGCGCAAACTATAGAAAGTCGTTATGACGTAGAATGTGCATAATTTGTTGATTCCATTTATGAAATAAAACACATTTTCTAAAAACTCGTGTTTTTTAAGAAATCATGTAAACCTTCTAGAAGCTGTGATTTTAAAAAACGGGGAAAGTAAGCTTTTCTTATTTCCAAATGAATGCGCAAACTATAGAAAGTCGTTATGATGTAGAATGTGCATACTTTGTTGATTCCATTTATGAAATAAAACACATTTTCTAAAAACTCGTGTTTTTTAAGAAATCATTTAAACCTTCTAGAAGCTGTGATTTTAAAAAACGGGGGAAGTAAGCTTTTCTTATTTCCGGACGAATGCGCAAACTATAGAAAGTCGTTATGACGTAGAATGTGCATACTTTGTTGATTCCATTTATGAAATAAAACACATTTTCTAAAAACTCGTGTTTTTTAGGAAATCATGTAAACCTTCTAGAAGCTGTGATTTTAAAAAACCGGGCAAGTAAGCTTTTCTTATTTCCGGACGCATGCACAAAGTATAGAAAGTCGTTATGACGTAGAATGTGCATACTTTGTAGATTCCATTTATGAAATAAAAGACATTTTCTAAAAACTCGTGTTTTTACCAAATCATGTAAACCTTCTAGAAGCTGTGATTTTAAAAAACGGTGGAAGTAAGCTTTTCTTATTTCCGGACGCATGCGCAAACTATAGAAATTCGTTATGATGTAGAATGTGCATGCTTTGTAGATTCCATTTATGAAATAAAAAACATTTTCTAAAAACTCATGTTTTTTACGAAATAATGTAAACCTTCTAGAAGCTGTGATTTTAAAAAAACGGTGGAAGTAAGCTTTTCTTATTTCCGGACGCATGGGCAAACTATAGAAAGTCATTATGACGTAGAATGTGCATACTTTGTCGATTCCATTTATGAAATAAAACACATTTTCTAAAAACCTCGTGTTTTTTAAGAAATCATGTAAACCTTCTAGAAGCTGTGATTTTAAAAAACGGGGGAAGTAAGCTTTTCTTATTTGCAAATGCATACGCAAACTATAGAAAGTCGTTATGACGTAGAATGTGCATACTTTGTTGATTCAATTTATGAAATAAAACACATTTTATAAAAACTCGTGTTTTTTAAGAAATCATGTAAACCTTCTAGAAGCTGTGATTTTAAAAAACGGGGGAAGTAAGCTTTTCTTATTTCCGGACGCATGGGCAAACTATAGAAAGTCGTTATGACGTAGAATGTGCATACATTGTTGATTCCATTTATTAAATAAAACACATTTTCTAAAAATTCTTGCTTTTTAAGAAATCATGTAAACCTTCTAGAAGCTGTGATTTTAAAAAACGGTGGAAGTAAGCTTTTCTTATTTCCGGACGAATGCGCAAACTATAGAATGTCGTTATGACGTAGAATGTGCATACTTTGTTGATTCCATTTATGAAATAAAACAAATTTTCTAAAAACTCGTGTTTTTTTAGAAAGCATGTAAACCTTATAGAAGCTGTGATTTTAAAAAACGGTGGAAGTAAGCTTTTCTTATTTCCGGACGCATGGGCAAACTATAGAAAGTCGTTATGACGTAGAATGTGCATACATTGTTGATTCCATTTATGAAATAAAACACATTTGCTAAAAACTCATGTTTTTTAAGAAACCATGTAAACCTTCTAGAAGCTGTGATTTTAAAAAATGGGGGAAGTAAGCTTTTCTTATTTCCAAACGCATTCGCAAACTATAGAAAGTCATTATGACGTAGAATGTGCATACTTTGTTGATTCCATTTATGAAATAAAACACATTTTCTAAAAACCCGTGTTTTTTAAGAAATCATGTAAACCTTCTAGAAGCTGTGATTTTAAAAAACGGGCGAACCTTCTAGAAGCTGTGATTTTAAAAAATGGGGGAAGTAAGCTTTTCTTATTTCCAAACGCATGCGCAAGCTATAGAAAGTCATTATGACATAGAATGTGTATACTTTGTTGATTCCATTTATGAAATAAAACACATTTTCTAAAAACTCGTGTTTTTTAAGAAATCATTTAAACCTTCTAGAAGCTGTGATTTTAAAAAACGGGCGAAGTAAGCTTTTCTTATTTCCAAACGCATGCGCAAAGTATAGAAAGTCGTTATGACGTAGAATGTGAATACTTTGTTGATTCCATTTATGAAATAAAACACATTTTCCAAAAACTCGTGTTTTTTACGAAATCATGTAAACCTTCTAGAAGCTGTGATTTTAAAAAACGGGGGAAGTAAGCTTTTCTTACTTCCGGACGCATGCGCAAACTATAGAAAGTCGTTATGACGTAGAATGTGCATACTTTGTTGATTCCATTTATGAAATAAAACACATTTTCTAAAAACTCGTGTTTGTTAAGAAATCATGTAAACCTTCTAGAAGCTGTGTTTTAAAAAACGGGGGAAGTAAGCATTTCTAATTTCCGAACGCATGCGCAAACTATAGAAAGTCATTATGACGTAGAATGTGCATACTTTGTTGATTCCATTTATGAAATAAAACACATTTTCTAAAAACTCGTGTTTTTTAAGAAATCATGTAAACCTTCTAGAAGCTGTGATTTTAAAAAACGGTGGAAGTAAGCTTTTCTTAATTCCGGATGCATGCGCAAACTATAGAAAGTCGTTATGACGTAGAATTTGCATAAATTGTTGATTCCATTTATGAAATAAATAACATTTTCTAAAAACTCGTGTTTTTTAAGAAACCATGTAAACCTTCTAGAAGCTGTGATTTTAAAAAACGGGGGAAGTAAGCTTTTCTTATTTCCGGACGCATGCACAAACTATAGAAAGTTGTTATGACGTAGAATGTGCATACTTTGTAGATTGCATTTATGAAATAAAACACATTTTCTAAAAACTCGTGTCGTTTAAGAAATCATGTAAACCTTCTAGAAGCTGTGATTTTAAAAAACGGGTGAAGCAAGCTTTTCTTATTTCCGGACACATGTGCAAACTATAGAAAGTCGTTATGACGTAGAATTTGCATACTTTCTAGATTCCATTTATGAAATAAAACACATTTTCTAAAAACTCGTGTTTTTTACGAAATGATGTAAACTTTCTAGAAGCTGTGATTTTAAAAAACGGAGGAAGTAAGATTTTCTTATTTCCAAACGCATGCGCAAACTATAGAAAGTCGTTATGACGTAGAATGTGCATACTTTGTTGATTCCACTTATGAAATAAAACACATTTTCTAAAAACTCGTGTTTTTTAAGAAATCATGTAAACCTTCTAGAACCTTCGATTTTAAAAAACGGGGGAAGTAAGCTTTTCTTATTTCCGGACGCATGCGCAAACTATAGAAAGTTGTTATGATGTAGAATGTGCATACTTTGTAGATTCCATTTATGAAATAAAACACAGTTTCTAAAAACTCGTGTTTTTTAAGAAATCATGTAAACCTTCTAGAAGCTGTGATTTTAAAAAATGGGGGAAGTAAGCTTTCCTTATTTGCAAATGCATGCGCAAACTATAGAAAGACGTTATGACGTAGAATGTACATACTTTGTAGATTCCATTTATGAAATAAAACACATTTTCTAAAAACTCGTGTTTTTTAAGAAATCATGTAAACCTTCTGGAAGCTGTGATTTTAAAAAACAAAGGAAGTAAGCTTTTCTTATTTCCGGACGCATGCGCAAACTATAGAAAGTCGTTATGACGTAGAATGTGCATACTTTGTAGATTCCATTCATGAAATAAAACACATTTTCTAAAAACTCGTGTTTTTTACGAAATCATGTAAACCTTCTAGAAGCTGTGATTTTAAAAAACAGGGGAAGTAAGCTTTTTTTATTTCCGGACGCATGCGCAAACTATAGAAAGTCGTTATGGCGTAGAATGTGCATACTTTGTAGATTCCATTTATGAAATAAAACACATTTTCTAAAAACTCGTGTTTTTTACGAAATCATGTAAACCTTCTAGAAGCTATTATTTTAAAAAACGGTGGAAGTAAGCTTTTCTTATTTCCCGACGCATACGCAAACTATAGAAAGTCGTTATGACATAGAATGTGCATACTTTGTTGATTCCATTTATGAAATAAAACAAATTTTCTAAAAACTCGTGTTTTTTAAGAAATCATGTAAACCTTCTAGAAGCTGTGATTTTAAAAAACGGGGGAAGTAAGATTTTCTTATTTCAAAACTCATGCGCAAACTATAAAAAGTCGTTATGACGTAGAATGTGCATACTTTGTAGATTCCATTTATAAAATAAAACACATTTTCTAAAAAC
Source organism: Larix kaempferi (assembly GCA_027924585.1). Lineage (NCBI taxonomy): Eukaryota > Viridiplantae > Streptophyta > Pinopsida > Pinales > Pinaceae > Larix > Larix kaempferi. The sequence continues at coordinate 7,967,688 of BSBM01000226.1, read as the reverse complement.
TCGTGTTTTTTACGAAATCATGTAAACCTCCTAGACGCTGTGATTTTAAAAAACGGTGGAAGTAAGCTTTTCTTATTTCCAAACTTATGCGCAAACTATAGAAATTCGTTATGGTGTAGAATGTGCATAGTTTGTTGATTCCATTTATGAAATAAAACACATTTTCTAAAAACTCGTTTTTTTAAGAAATCATGTAAACCTTCTAGAAGCTGTGATTTTAAAAAACGGGGGAGGTAAGCTTTTCTTATTTCCAAACGCATGCTCAAACTATAGAAAGTCGTTATAACGTAGAATGTGCATACTTTGTAGATTCCATTTATGAAATAAAACACAGTTTCTAAAAACTCGTGTTTTTTAAGAAATCATGTAAACCTTTTAGAAGTTGTGATTTTAAAAAACGGGGGAAGTAAGCTTTTCTTATTTCCAAACGCATGCGCAAACTATAGAAAGTCGTTATGAGGTAGAATGTCCATAATTTGTTGATTCCATTTATGAAATAAAACACATTTTCTAAAAACTCGTGTTTTTTAAGAAATCATGTAAACCTTCTAGAAGCTTTGATTTTAAAAAACGGGGGAAGTAAGCTTTTCTTATTTCCGGCCCCATGCGCAAACTATAGAAAGTCGTTATGACGTAGAATGTGCATACTTTGTAGATTCCATTTATGAAACAAAACACATTTTCTAAAAACTCATGTTTTTTACGAAATCATGTAAACCTTCTAGAAGCTGTGATTTTAAAAAACGCTGGAAGTAAGATTTTCTTATTTCCGGATGAATGCGCAAACTATAGAAAGTTGTTATGACGTAGAATGTGCATACTTTGTTGATTCCATTGATGAAATAAAACACATTTTCTAAAAACTCATGTTTTTTAAGAGATCATGTAAACCTTCTAGAAGCTGTGATTTTAAAAAACGGTGGAAGTAAGCTTTTTTTATTTCCGGACGAATGCGCAAACTATAGAAAGTCGTTATGACGTATAATGTGCATACTTTTTTGATTCCATTTATGAAATAAAACACATTTTCTAAAAACTAGTGTTTTTTAAGAAATGATGTAAACCTTCTAGAAGCTGTGATTTTAAGAAACGGTGGAAGTAAGCTTTTCTTATTTCCGGACGCATGCGGAAACTATAGAAAGTCATTATGACGTAGAATGTGCATACTTTGTTGATTCCATTTATGAAATAAAACACATTTTCTAAAAACTCGTGTTTTTTACGAAATCATGTAAACCTTCTAGAAGCTGTGATTTTAAAAAACGGGGGAAGTAAGCTTTTCTTATTTCCAAACGCATGCGCAAACTATAGAAAGTCGTTATGAGGTAGAATGTCCATACTTTGTTGATTCCATTTATGAAATAAAACACATTTTCTAAAAACTCGTGTTTTTTAAGAAATCATGTAAACCTTCTAGAAGCTTTGATTTTAAAAAACGGGGGAAGTAAGCTTTTCTTATTTCCGGCCCCATGCGCAAACTATAGAAAGTCGTTATGACGTAAAATGTGCATACTTTGTAGATTCCATTTATGAAACAAAACACATTTTCTAAAAACTCATGTTTTTTACGAAATCATGTAAACCTTCTAGAAGCTGTGATTTTAAAAAACGCTGGAAGTAAGATTTTCTTATTTCCGGATGAATGCGCAAACTATAGAAAGTCATTATGACGTAAAATGTGCATACTTTGTTGATTCCATTTATGAAATAAATCACATTTTCTAAAAACTAGTGGTTTTTAAGAAATCATGTAAACCTTCTAGAAGCTGTGATTTTAAAAAACGGTGGAAGTAAGCTTTTCTTATTTCCGGACGCATGCGCAAACTATAGAAAGTCCTTATGACGTAGAATGTGCATACTTTGTAGATTCCATTTATGAAATAAAACACATTTTTTAAAAACTCGTGTTTTTTACGAAATCATGTAAACCTTCTAGAAGCTGTGATTTTAAAAAACGGTGGAAGTAAGCTTTTCTTATTTCCAAACTTATGCTCAAACTATAGAAATTCATTATGGTGTAGAATGTACATAGTTTGTTGATTCCATTTATGAAATAAAACACATTTTCTAAAAACTCGTCTTTTTTAAGAAATCATGTAAACCTTCTAGAAGCTGTGATTTTAAAAAACGGGGGAGGTAAGCTTTTCTTATTTCCAAACGCATGCGCAAACTATAGAAAGTCGTTATGACGTAGAATGTGCATACTTTTTAGATTCCATTTATGAAATAAAACACAGTTTCTAAAAACTCGTGTTTTTTAAGAAATCATGTAAACCTTCTAGAAACTGTGATTTTAAAAAACGGGGGAAGTAAGCTTTTCTTATTTGCGAATGCATGCGCAAACTATAGAAAGACGTTATGACGTAGAATGTGCATACTTTGTAGGTTCCATTTATGAAATAAAATACATTTTCTAAAAACTCCTGTTTTTTACGAAATCATGTAAACCTTCTAGAAGCTATGATTTTAAAAAACGGTGGTAGTAAGCTTTTCTTATTTCCGGACGAATGCGCAAACTATAGAAAGTCGTTATGACGTAGAATGTACGTAGTTTGTTGATTCCATTTATGAAATAAAACACAATTTCTAAAAACTTGTGTTTTTTAAGAAATCATGTAAACCTTCTTGAAGTTGTGATTTTGAAAAACGGTGGAAGTAAGCTTTTCTTATTTCCGGACGCATGCACAATCTATAGAAAGTCCTTATGACGTAGAATGTGCATATTTTGTTGATTCCATTTATGAAATAAAACACATTTTCTAAAAACTCGTGTTTTTTACGAAATCATGTAAACCTTCTAGAAGCTGTGATTTTAAAAAACGGGGGAAGCAAGCTTTTCTTATTTCCGGATGCATGCGCAAACTATAGAAAGTCGTTATGACGTAGAATGTGCATACTTTGTAGATTCCATTTATGAAATAAAACACATTTTCTAAAAACTCGTGTTTTTTACGAAATCATGTAAACCTTCTAGAAGCTGTGATTTTAAAAAACGGAGGAAGTAAGATTTTCTTATTTCCAAACGCATGCGCACACTATAGAAAGTCGTTATGACGTAGAATGTGCATACTTTGTTGATTCCATTTATGAAATAAAACACATTTTCTAAAAACTCGTGTTTTTTAAGAAATCATGTAAACCTTCTAGAAGCTTCGATTTTAAAAACCGGGGGAAGGAAGCTTTTCTTATTTCCGGCACATGCGCAAACTATAGAAAGTCGTTATGACGTAGAATGTGCATACTTTGTTGATTCCATTTATGAAATAAAACACATTTTCTAAAAAATCGTGTTTTTTAAGAAATCATGTAAACCTTCTAGAAGCTGTGATTTTAAAAAACAGGGGAAATAAGCTTTTCTTATTTCCAAACGCATGCGCAAACTATAGAAATTCGTTATGACGTAGAATGTGCATACTTTGTTAATTCCATTTATGAAATAAAACACATTTTCTAAAAACTCGTGTTTTTTAAAAAATCATGTAAACCTTCTAGAAGCTGTGATTTTAAAAAACGGGGGAAGTAAGCTTTTCTTATTTCCAAACGCATGCGCAAACTATAGAAAGTCGTTATGACGTAGAATGTGCATACTTTGTAGATTCCATTTATGAAATAAAACACATTTTCTAAAAACTCGTGTTTTTTACGAAATCATGTAAACCTTCTAGAAGCTGTGATTTTAAAAAACGGTGGAAGTAAGCTTTTCTTATTTCCGGACGCATTCGCAAACTATAGAAATTCGTTATGACGTAGAATGTGGATACTTTGTTCATTCCATTTATTAAATAAAACACATTTTCTAAAAACTCGTGTTTTTTAACAAATCATGTAAACCTTCTAGAAGCTGTGATTTTAAAAAACGGGGGAAGTAAGCTTTTCTTATTTCCACACGCATGCACAAACTATAGAAAGTCGTTATGACGTAGAATGTGCATACTTTGTTGATTCCATTTATGAAATAAAACACATTTTCTAAAAACTCGTGTTTTTTAAGAAATCATGTAAACCTTCTAGAAGATGTGATTTTAAAAAACGGGGGAAGTAAGCTTTTCTTATTTCCGGACGCATGCAAAAAATATAGAAAATCGTTATGACGTAGAATGTGCATACTTTGTTGATTCCATTTATGAAATAAAACACATTTTCTAAAAACTCGTGTTTTTTACGAAATCATGTAATTCTTATAGAAGCTGTGATTTTAAAAAATGGTGGAAGTAAGCTTTTCTTATTTCCGGACGAATGCGCAAACTATAGAAAGTCGTTATGACGTAGAATGTACGTACTTTGTTGATTCCATTTATGAAATAAAACACAATTTCTAAAAACTCGTGTTTTTTAACAAATCATGTAAACCTTCTAGAAGCTGTGATTTTAAAAAACGGGGGAAGTAAGAGTGTCTTATTTCCGGACGCATGCGCAAACTATAGAAAGTCGTTATGACGTAGAATGTGCATACTTTGTAGATTCCATTTATGAAATAAAACACATTTTCTAAAAACTCATGTTTTTTACGAAATCATGTAAACCTTCTAGAAGCTGTGATTTTAAAAAACGGTGGAAGTAAGCTTTTCTTATTTCTGGACGCATGCGCAAACTATAGAAAGTCGTTATGACGTAGAATGTGCATACTTTGTTGATTCCATTTATGAAATAAAAAACATTTTCGAAAAACTCGTGTTTTTTAAGAAATCATGTAAACCGTCTAGAAGCTGTGATTTTAAAAAACGGGGGAAGTAAGCTTTTCTTATTTCCAAACGCTTGCGCAAACTATAGAAAGTCGTTATGATGTAGAATGTGCATACTTTGTTGATTCCATTTATGAAATAAAACACATTTTCTAAAAACTCGTGTTTTTTAAGAAATCATGTAAACCTTCTGGAAGCTGTGATTTTAAAAAACGGGGGGAAGTAAGCTTTTCTTATTTCCAGACGCATGCGCAAACTATAGAAATTCGTTATGACGTAGAATGTGCATACTTTGTAGATTCCATTTATGAAATAAAACACATTTTCTAAAAACTCGTGTTTTTTACGAAATCATGTAAACCTTCTAGAAGCTGTGATTTTAAAAAACGGTGGAAGTAAGCTTTTCTTATTTCCGGACGAATGCGCAAACTATAGAAAGTCGTTATGACGTAGAATGTGCATACTTTGTTGATTCCATTTATGAAATAAAACACATTTTCTAAAAAATCGTGTTTTTTAAGAAATCATGTAAACCTTCTAGAAGCTTTGATTTTAAAAAACGGTGGAAGTAAGCTTTTCTTATTTCTGGACGCATGCGCAAACTATAGAAATTCGTTATGACGTACAATGTGCATACTTTGTTGATTCTATTTATGAAATAAAACACATTTTCTAACAACTCGTGTTTTTTAAGAAATCATGTAAACCTTCTAGAAGCTGTGATTTTAAAAAACGGGAGAAGTAAGCTTTTCTTATTTCCAAATGCATTCACAAACTATAGAAAGTCATTATGACGTAGAATATGCATACTTTGTTGATTCCATTTATGAAATAAAACACATTTTCTAAAAACTCGTGTTTTTTAAGAAATCATGTAAGCCTTCTAGAAGCTGTGATTTTAAAAAATGGGGGAAGTAAGCTTTTCTTATTTCCGGACGCATGCGAAAACTATAGAAAGTCGTTATGACGTAGAATGTGCATACTTTGTAGATTCCATTTATGAAATCAAACACATTTTCTAAAAACTCGTGTTTTTTACGAAATCATGTAAATCTTCTAGAAGCTGTGATTTTAAAAAACGGTGGAAGTAAGCTTTTCTTATTTCCGGACGCATGCGCAAACTATAGAAAGTCATTATGACATAGAATGTGCATACTTTGTAGATTCCATTTATGAAATAAAACACATTTTCTAAAAACTCGTGTTTTTTACGAAATCATGTAAACCTTCTAGAAGCTGTGATTTTAAAAAACGGTGGAAGTATGCTTTTCTTATTTCCGCACGCATGCGCAAACTATAGAAAGTCGTTATGACGTAGAATGTGCATATGTTTTTGATTCTATTTATGAAATAAAACACATTTTCTAAAAACTCATGTTTTTTAAGAAATCATGTATACCTTCTAGAAGCTGTGATTTTAAAAAACAGGGGAAGTAAGCTTTTCTTATTTCCAAACGCATGTGCAAACTATAGAAAGTCATTATGACGTAGAATGTGCATACTTTGTTAATTCCATTTATGAAATAAAACACATTTTCTAAAAACTCGTGTTTTTTAAAAAATCATGTAAACCTTCTAGAAGCTGTGATTTTAAAAAACGGTGGAAGTAAGCTTTTCTTATTTCCGGACGCATGCGCAAACTATAGAAAGTCGTTATGACGTAGAATGTGCATACTTTGTAGATTCCATTTATGAAATAGAACACATTTTCGAAAAACTCATGTTTTTTAAGAAATCATGTAAACCTTCTAGAAGCTTTGATTTTAAAAAACGGTGGAAGTAAGCTTCTCTTATTTCTGGACGCATGCGCAAACTATAGAAAGTCGTTATGACGTAGAAACTGCATACCTTGTAGATTCCATTTCTGAAATAAAACACATTTTCTAAACACACGTGTTTTTTACGATATCATGTAAACCTTCTAGAAGCTGTGATTTTAAAAAACGGTGGAAGTAAGCTTTTCTTATTTCCGGACGCATCCGAAAAATATAGAAAGTCGTTATGACATAGAATGTGCATACTTTGTTGATTCAATTTATGAAATAAAACACATTTTCTAAAAACTCGTGTTTTTTAAGAAATCATGTAAACCTTCTAGAAGCTGTGATTTTAAAAAACGGGGGAAGTAAGCTTTTCTTATTTCCGGACGCATGCACAAACTATAGAAAGTTGTTATGACGTAGAATGTGCATACTTTGTAGATTGCATTTATGAAATAAAACACATTTTCTAAAAACTCGTGTCGTTTAAGAAATCATGTAAACCTTCTAGAAGGTGTGATTTTAAAAAACGGGGAAGGCAAGCTTTTCTTATTTCCGGACACATGTGCAAACTATAGAAAGTCGTTATGACGAAGAATTTGCATACTTTGTAGATTAAATTTATGAAATAAAACACATTTTCTAAAAACTCGTGTTTTTTACGAAATGATGTAAACTTTCTAGAAGCTGTGATTTTAAAAAACGGAGGAAGTAAGATTTTCTTATTTCCAAACGCATGCGCAAACTATAGAAAGTCGTTATGACGTAGAATGTGCATACTTTGTTGATTCCACTTATGAAATAAAACACATTTTCTAAAAACTCGTGTTTTTTAAGAAATCATGTAAACCTTCTAGAACCTTCGATTTTAAAAAACGGGGGAAGTAAGCTTTTCTTATTTCCGGACGCATGCGCAAACTATAGAAAGTCGTTATGACGTAGAATGTGCATACTTTGTAGATTCCATTTATGAAATAAAACACAGTTTCTAAAAACCCGTGTTTTTTAAGAAATCATGTAAACCTTCTAGAAGCTGTGATTTTAAAAAATGGGGGAAGTAAGCTTTCCTTATTTGCAAATGCATGCGCAAACTATAGAAAGACGTTATGACGTAGAATGTACATACTTTTAGATTCCATTTATGAAATAAAACACATTTTCTAAAAACTCGTGTTTTTTAAGAAATCATGTAAACCTTCTAGAATCTGTGATTTTAAAAAACGGGGGAAGTAAGCTTTTCTTACTTCCGGACGCATGCGCAAACTATAGAAAGTCGTTATGAAGTAGAATGTGCATACTTTGTAGATTCCATTTATGAAATAAAACACATTTTCTAAAAACTCGTGTTTTTTACGAAATCATGTAAACCTTCTAGAAGCTGTGATTTTAAAAAACGGTGGAAGTAAGCTTTTCTTACTTCTGGACGCATGCGCAAACTATAGAAAGTCGTTATGACATAGAATGTGCATACTTTGTTGATTCCATTTATGAATTAAAACACATTTTCTAAAAACTCGTGTTTTTTACGAAATCATGTAAACCTTCTAGAAGCCGTGATTTAAAAAAACGAGGGAAGTAAGCTTTTCTTACTTCCGGACGCATGCGAAAACTATAGAAAGTCATTATGACGTAGAATGTGCATACATTGTAGATTCCATTTATGAAATAATACATATTTTCTAAAAACTCGTGTTTTTTACGAAATCATGTAAACCTTCTAGAAGCTGTGATTTTAAAAAACGGTGGAAGTAAGCTTTTCTTATTTCCAGACGCATGCGGAAACTATAGAAAGTCGTTATGACATAGAATGTGCATACTTTGTTGATTCCATTTATGAAATAAAACACATTTTCTAAAAACTCGTGGTTTTTAAGAAATCATGTAAACCTTCTAGAAGCTGTGATTTTAAAAAACGGTGGAAGTAAGTTTTTCTTATTTCCGGACGAATGCACAAACTATAGAAAGTCGTTATGAGGTAGAATGTGCATACTTTGTTGATTCCATTTATGAAATAAAACACATTTTCTAAAAATTCGTGCTTTTGAAGAAATCATGTAAACATTCTAGAAGCTGTGATTTTAAAAAACGGTGGAAGTAAGCTTTTCTTATTTCCGGACGCATGGGCAAATTATAGAAAGTCCTTATGACGTAGAATGTGCATACATTGTTGATTCCATTTATGAAATAAAACACATTTTCTAAAAACTCATGTTTTTTAAGAAACCATGTAAACCTTCTAGAAGCTGTGATTTTAAAAAATAGGGGAAGTAAGCTTTTCTTATTTCCAAACGCATGCGCAAACTATAGAAAGTCATTATGATGTAGAATGTGCATACTTTGTTGATTCCATTTATGAAATAAAACACATTTTCTAAAAACTCGTGTTTTTTAAGAAATCATGTAAACCTTCTAGAAGCTGTGATTTTAAAAAACGGGCGAACCTTCTAGAAGCTGTGATTTTAAAAAATGGGGGAAGTAAGCTTTTCTTATTTCCAAACGCATGCGCAAACTATAGAAATTCATTATGACATAGAATGTGCATACTTTGTTGATTCCATTTATGAAATAAAACACATTTTCTAAAAACTCATGTTTTTTAAGAAATCATGTAAACCTTCTAGAAGCTGTGATTTTAAAAAACGGGCGAAGTAAGCTTTTCTTATTTCCAAACGCATGTGCAAAGTATAGAAATTCGTTATGACATAGAATGTGCATACTTTGTTGATTCCATTTATGAAATAAAACACATTTTCTAAAAACTCGTGTTTTTTACGAAATCATGTAAACCTTCTAGAAGCTGTGATTTTAAAAAACGGGGGAAGTAAGCTTTTCTTACTTCCGGACGCATGCGCAATCTATAGAAAGTCGTTATGACGTAGAATATGCATAATTTGTAGATTCCATTTATCAAATAAAACACATTTTCTAAAAACTCGTGTTTTTTACGAAATCATGTAAACCTTCTAGAAGATGTGATTTTAAAAAACGGTGGAAGTAAGCTTTTCTTATTTCCGAACGCATGCGCAAACTATAGAAAGTCGTTATGACGTAGAATGTGCATACTTTGTAGATTCCATTTATGAAATAAAACACATTTTCTAAAAACTCATGTTTTTTAAGAAATCATGTAAACCTTCTAGAAGCTGTGATTTTAAAAAACGGGGGAAGTAAGCTTTTCTTATTTCCAAACGCATGCGCAAACTATAGAAAGTCGTTATGACATAGAATGTGCATACTTTGTAGATTCCATTTATGAAATAAAACACATTTTCTGAAAACTCGTGTTTTTAACGAAATCATGTAAACCTTCTAGAAGCTGTGATTTTAAAAAACAGGGGAAGTAAGCTTTTTTTATTTCCGGACGCATGCGCAAACTATAGAAAGTCGTTATGACGTAGAATGTGCATACTTTGTAGATTCCATTTATGAAATAAAACACATTTTCTAAAAACTCGTGTTTTTTACGAAATCATGTAAACCTTCTAGAAGCTATTATTTTAAAAAACGGTGGAAGTAAGCTTTTCTTATTTCCCAACGCATGCGCAAACTATAGAAAGTCGTTATGACGTAGAATGTGCATACTTTGTTGATTCCATTTATGAAATAAAACACATTTTCTAAAAACTCGTGTTTTTTAAGAAATCATGTAAACCTTCTAGAAGCTGTGATTTTAAAAAACGGGGGAAGTAAGATTTTCTTATTTCCAAACTCATGCGCAAACTATAAAAAGTCGTTATGACGTAGAATGTGCATACTTTGTAGATTCCATTTATGAAATAAAACACATTTTCTAAAAACTCGTGTTTTTTACGAAATCATGTAAACCTCCTAGACGCTGTGATTTTATGAAACGGTGGAAGTAAGCTTTTCTTATTTCCAAACTTATGCGCAAACTATAGAAATTCGTTATGGTGTAGAATGTGCATAGTTTGTTGATTCCATTTATGAAATAAAACACATTTTCTAAAAACTCATTTTTTTAAGAAATCATGTAAACCTTCTAGAAGCTGTGATTTTAAAAAATGGGGGAGGTAAGCTTTTCTTATTTCCAAACGCATGCGCAAACTATAGAAAGTCGTTATGACGTAGAATGTGCATACTTTGTAGATTCCATTTATGAAATAAAACACAGTTTCTAAAAACTCGTGTTTTTTAAGAAATCATGTAAACCCTCTAGAAGCTGTGATTTTAAAAAACGGGGGAAGTAAGCTTTTCTTATTTCCAAACGCATGCGCAAACTATAGAAAGTCGTTATGAGGTAGAATGTCCATACTTTGTTGATTCCATTTATGAAATAAAACACATTTTCTAAAAACTCGTGTTTTTTAAGAAATCATGTAAACCTTCTAGAAGCTTTGATTTTAAAAAACGGGGGAAGTAAGCTTTTCTTATTTCCGGCCCCATGCGCAAACTATAGAAAGTCGTTATGACGTAGAATGTGCATGCTTTGTAGATTCCATTTATGAAACAAAACACATTTTCTAAAAACTCATGTTTTTTACGAAATCATGTAAACCTTCTAGAAGCTGTGATTTTAAAAAACGCTGGAAGTAAGATTTTCTTATTTCCGGATGAATGCGCAAACTATAGAAAGTCGTTATGACGTAGAATGTGCATACTTTGTTGATTCCATTTATGAAATAAAACACATTTTCTAAAAACTCATGTTTTTTAAGAGATCATGTAAACCTTCTAGAAGCTGTGATTTTAAAAAACGGTGGAAGTAAGCTTTTCTTATTTCCGGACGAATGCGCAAACTATAGAAAGTCGTTATGACGTAGAATGTGCATACTTTGTTGATTCCATTTATGAAATAAAACACATTTTCTAAAAACTAGTGTTTTTTAAGAAATCATGTAAACCTTCTAGAAGCTGTGATTTTAAGAAACGGTGGAAGTAAGCTTTTCTTATTTCCGGACGCATGCGGAAACTATAGAAAGTCATTATGACGTATAATGTGCATACTTTGTTGATTCCATTTATGAAATAAAACACATTTTCTAAAAACTCGTGTTTTTTACGAAATCATGTAAACCTTCTAGAAGCTGTGATTTTAAAAAACGGGGGAAGTAAGCTTTTCTTATTTCCAAACGCATGCGCAAACTATAGAAAGTCGTTATGAGGTAGAATGTCCATACTTTGGTGATTCCATTTATGAAATAAAACACATTTTCTAAAAACTCGTGTTTTTTAAGAAATCATGTAAACCTTCTAGAAGCTTTGATTTTAAAAAACGCTGGAAGTAAGATTTTCTTATTTCCGGATGAATGCGCAAACTATAGAAAGTCGTTATGACGTAGAATGTGCATACTTTGTAGATTCCATTTATGAAACAAAACACATTTTCTAAAAACTCATGTTTTTTACGAAATCATGTAAACCTTCTAGAAGCTGTGATTTTAAAAAACGCTGGAAGTAAGATTTTCTTATTTCCGGATGAATGCGCAAACTATAGAAAGTCGTTATGACGTAGAATGTGCATACTTTGTTGATTCCATTTATGAAATAAAACACATTTTCTAAAAACTAGTGTTTTTTAATAAATCATGTAAACCTTCTAGAAGCTGTGATTTTAAAAAACGGTGGAAGTAAGCTTTTCTTATTTCCGGACGCATGCGCAAACTATAGAAAGTCCTTATGACGTAGAATGTGCATACTTTGTAGATTCCATTTATGAAATAAAACTTATTTTTTAAAATCTCGTGTTTTTTAAGAAATCATGTAAACCTTCTAGAAGCTGTGATTTTAAAAAACGGTGGAAGTAAGCTTTTCTTATTTCCAAACTTATGCGCAAACTATAGAAATTCGTTATGGTGTAGAATGTACATAGTTTGTTGATTCCATTTATGAAATAAAACAAATTTTCTAAAAACTCGTCTTTTTTAAGAAATCATGTAAACCTTCTAGAAGCTGTGATTTTAAAAAACGGGGGAGGTAAGCTTTTCTTATTTCCAAACGCATGCGCAAACTATAGAAATTCGTTATGACGTAGAATGTGCATACTTTGTAGATTCCATTTATGAAATAAAACACAGTTTCTAAAAACTCGTGTTTTTTAAGAAATCATGTAAACCTTCTAGAAGCTGTGATTTTAAAAAACGGGGGAAGTAAGCTTTTCTTATTTGCGAATGCATGCGCAAACTATAGAAAGACGTTATGACATAGAATGTGCATACTTTGGAGATTCCATTTATGAAATAAAATACATTTTCTAAAAACTCCTGTTTTTTACGAAATCATGTAAACCTTCTAGAAGCTATGATTTTAAAAAACGGTGGAAGTAAGCTTTTCTTATTTCCGGACGAATGCGCAAACTATAGAAAGTCGTTATGACGTAGAATGTACGTAGTTTGTTGATTCCATTTATGAAATAAAACACAATTTCTAAAAACTCGTGTTTTTTAAGAAATCATGTAAACCTTCTTGAAGTTGTGATTTTGAAAAACGGTGGAAGTAAGCTTTTCTTATTTCCGGACGCATGCGCAATCTATAGAAAGTCCTTATGACGTAGAATGTGCATATTTTGTTGATTCCATTTATGTAATAAAACACATTTTCTAAAAACTCGTGTTTTTTACGAAATCATGTAAACCTTCTAGAAGCTGTGATTTTAAAAAACGGGGGAAGCAAGCATTTCTTATTTCCGGACGCATGCGCAAACTATAGAAAGTCGTTATGACGTAGAAAGGGAATACTTTGTAGATTCCATTTATGAAATAAAACACATTTTCTAAAAACTCGTGTTTTTTACGAAATCATGTAAACCTTCTAGAAGCTGTGATTTTAAAAAACGGAGGAAGTAAGATTTTCTTATTTCCAAACGCATGCGCAAACTATAGAAAGTCGTTATGACGTATAATGTTCATACTTTGTTGATTCCATTTATGAAATAAAAACACATTTTCTAAAAACTCGTGTTTTTTAAGAAATCATGTAAACCTTTTAGAAGCTTCGATTTTAAAAACCGGGGGAAGGAAGCTTTTCTTATTTCCGGACACATGCGCAAACTATAGAAAGTCGTTATGACGTAGAATGTGCATACTTTGTTGATTCCATTTATGAAATAAAACACATTTTCTAAAAAATCGTGTTTTTTAAGAAATCATGTAAACCTTCTAGAAGCTGTGATTTTAAAAAACAGGGGAAGTAAGCTTTTCTTATTTCCAAAAGCATGCACAAACTATAGAAAGTCGTTATGACGTAGAATGTGCATACTTTGTTAATTCCATTTATGAAATAAAACACATTTTCTAAAAACTCATGTTTTTTAAGAAATCATGTATACCTTCTAGAAGCTGTGATTTTAAAAAACAGGGGAAGTAAGCTTTTCTTATTTCCAAACACATGTGCAAACTATAGAAAGTCGTTATGACGTAGAATGTGCATACTTTGTTAATTCCATTTATGAAATAAAACACATTTTCTAAAAACTCGTGTTTTTTAAAAAATCATGTAAACCTTCTAGAAGCTGTGATTTTAAAAAACGGGGGAAGTAAGCTTTTCTTATTTCCAAACGCATGCGCAAACTATAGAAAGTCGTTATGACGTAGAATGTGCATACTTTGTAGATTCCATTTATGAAATAAAACACATTTTCTAAAAACTCGTGTTTTTTACAAAATCATGTAAACCTTCTAGAAGCTGTGATTTTAAAAAACGGTGGAAGTAAGCTTTTCTTATTTCTGGACGCATGCGCAAACTATAGAAATTCGTTATGACGTAGAATGTGCATACTTTGTTCATTCCATTTATTAAATAAAACACATTTTCTAAAAACTCGTGTTTTTTAACAAATCATGTAAACCTTCTAGAAGTTGTGATTTTAAAAAACGGGGGAGGTAAGCTTTTCTTATTTCCACACGCATGCGCAAACTATAGAAAGTCGTTATGACGTAGAATGTGCATACTTTGTTGATTCCATTTATGAAATAAAACACATTTTCTAAAAACTCGTGTTTTTTAAGAAATCATGTAAACCTTCTAGAAGATGTGATTTTAAAAAACGGGGGAAGTAAGCTTTTCTTATTTCCGGACGCATGCACAAAATATAGAAAATCGTTATGACGTAGAATGTGCATACTTTGTAGATTCCATTTATGAAATAAAACACATTTTCTAAAAACTCGTGTTTTTTACGAAATCATGTAAACCTTATAGAAGCTGTGTTTTTAAAAAACGGTGGAAGTAAGCTTTTCTTATTTCCGGACGAATGCGCAAACTATAGAAAGTCGTTATGACGTAGAATGTACGTACTTTGTTGATTCCATTTATGAAATAAAACACAATTTCTAAAAACTCGTGTTTTTTAATAAATCATGTAAACCTTCTAGAAGCTTTGATTTTAAAAAACGGGGGAAGTAAGCGTTTCTTATTTCCGGACGCATGCGCAAACTATAGAAAGTCATTATGATGTAGAATGTGCATACTTTGTAGATTCCATTTATGAAATAAAACACATTTTCTAAAAACTCGTGTTTTTTACGAAATCATGTAAACCTTCTAGAGGCTATGATTTTAAAAAACGGTGGAAGTAAGCTTTTCTTATTTCCGGACGCATGCGCAAAATATAGAAAGTCGTTATGACGTAGAATGTGCATACTTTGTAGATTCCATTTATGAAATAGAACACATTTTCTAAAAACCCGTGTTTTTTAAGAAATCATGTAAACCTTCTAGAAGCTCTGATTTTAAAAAACGGGGGAAGTAAGCTTTTCTTATTTCTGGACGCATGCGCAAACTATAGAAAGTCGTTATGACGTAGAAACTGCATACCTTGTAGATTCCATTTCTGAAATAAAACACATTTTCTAAACACACGTGTTTTTTACGATATCATGTAAACCTTCTAGAAGCTGTGATTTTAAAAAACGGTGGAAGTAAGCTTTTCTTATTTCCGGACGCATGCGAAAACTATAGAAAGTCGTTATGACGTAGAATGTGCATACTTTGTTGATTCAATTTATGAAATAAAACACATTTTCTAAAAACTCGTGTTTTTTAAGAAATCATGTAAACCTTCTAGAAGCTGTGATTTTAAAAAACGGGGGAAGTAAGCTTTTCTTATTTCCGGACGCATGCACAAACTATAGAAAGTCGTTATGACGTAGAATGTGCATACTTTGTAGATTCCATTTATCAAATAAAACACATTTTCTAAAAACTCATGTTTTTTACGAAATCATGTAAACCTTCTAGAAGCTGTGATTTTAAAAAACGGTGGAAGTAAGCTTTTCTTATTTCCGGACACATGTGCAAACTATAGAAAGTCGTAATGACGTAGAATGTGCATACTTTGTTGATTGCATTGATGAAATAAAACACATTTTCTAAAAACTCGTGTTTTTTAAGAAATCATGTAAACCTTCTAGAAGATGTGATTTTAAAAAACGGGGGAAGTAAGCTTTTCTTATTTCCGGACGCATGCACAAAATATAGAAAATCGTTATGACGTAGAATGTGCATACTTTGTAGATTCCATTTATGAAATAAAACACATTTTCTAAAAACTCGTGTTTTTTACGAAATCATGTAAACCTTCTAGAAGCTGTGATTTTAAAAAACGGTGGAAGTAAGTTTTTCTTATTTCCGGACGAATGCGCAAACTATAGAAATTCATTATGGTGTAGAATGTGCATAGTTTGTTGATTCCATTTATGAAATAAAACACATTTTCTAAAAATTCGTGCTTTTGAAGAAATCATGTAAACCTTCTAGAAGCTGTGATTTTAAAAAACGGGGGAGGTAAGATTTTCTTATTTCCAAACGCATGCGCAAACTATAGAAAGTCGTTATGACGTAGAATGTGCATACTTTGTAGATTCCATTTATGAAATAAAACACAGTTTCTAAAAACTCGTGTTTTTTAAGAAATCATGTAAACCTTCTAGAAGCTGTGATTTTAAAAAACGGGGGAAGTAAGCTTTTCTTATTTGCAAATGCATGCGCAAACTATAGAAAGACGTTATGACGTAGAATGTGCCTACTTTGTAGATTCCATTTATGAAATAAAACACATTTTCTAAAAACTCCTGTTTTTTACGAAATCATGTAAACCTTCTCGAAGCTATGATTTTAAAAAACGGTGGAAGTAAGCTTTTCTTATTTCCGGACGAATGTGCAAACTATAGAAAGTCGTTATGACGTAGAATGTACGTACTTTGTTGATTCCATTTATGAAATAAAACACAATTTCTAAAAACTCGTGTTTTTTAATAAATCATGTAAACCTTCTAGAAGCTGTGATTTTAAAAAATGGGGGAAGTAAGCGTTTCTTATTTCCGGACGCATGCGCAAACTATAGAAAGTCGTTATGACGTAGAATGTGCATACTTTGTAGATTCCATTTATGAAATAAAACACATTTTCTAAAAACTCATGTTTTTTACGAAATCATGTAAACCTTCTAGAAGCTGTGATTTTAAAAAACGGTGGAAGTAAGCTTTTCTTATTTCTGGACGCATGCGCAAACTATAGAAAGTCGTTATGACGTCGAATGTGCATACTTTGTTGATTGCATTGATGAAATAAAACACATTTTCTAAAAACTCGTGTTTTTTAAGAAATCATGTAAACCTTCTAGAAGCTGTGATTTTAAAAAACGGGGGAAGTAAGCTTTTCTTATTTCCAAACGCTTGCGCAAACTATAGAAATTCGTTATGACGTAGAATGTGCATACTTTGTTGATTCCATTTATGAAATAAAACACATTTTCTAAAAACTCGTGGTTTTTAAGAAATCATGTAAACCTTCTGGAAGCTGTGATTTTAAAAAACGGGGGAAGTAAGCTTTTCTTATTTCCGGACGCATCCGCAAACAATTGAAAGTCGTTATGACGTAGAATGTGCATACTTTGTAGATTCCATTTATGAAATAGAACACATTTTCTAAAAACTCGTGTTTTTTACGAAATCATGTAAACCTTCTAGAAGCTGTGATTTTAAAAAACGGTGGAAGTAAGCTTTTCTTATTTCCGGACGAATGCGCAAACTATAGAAAGTCGTTATGACGTAGAATGTGCATACTTTGTTGATTCCATTTATGAAATAAAACACATTTTCTAAAAAATCGTGTTTTTTAAGAAATCATGTAAACCTTCTAGAAGCTTTGATTTTAAAAAACGGTGGAAGTAAGCTTTTCTTATTTCCGGACGCATGCGCAAACTATGGAAAGTCGTTATGACGTACAATGTGCATACTTTGTTGATTCCATTTATGAAATAAAACACATTTTCTAACAACTCGTGTTTTTTAAGAAATCATGTAAACCTTCTAGAAGCTGTGATTTTAAAAAACGGGAGAAGTAAGCTTTTCTTATTTCCAAACGCATGCACAAACTATAGAAACTCATTATGACATAGAATATGCATACTTTTTTGATTCCATTTATGAAATAAAACACATTTCCTAAAAACTCATGTTTTTTAAGAAATCATGTAAGCCTTCTAGAAGCTGTGATTTTAAAAAACGGGGGGAACTAAGCTTTTCTTATTTCCGGACGCATGCGCAAACTATAGAAAGTCGTTATGACGTAGAATGTGCATACTTTGTAGATTCCATTTATGAAATAAAACACATTTTCTAAAAACTCGTGTTTTTTACGAAATCATGTAAATCTTCTAGAAGCTGTGATTTTAAAAAACGGTGGAAGTAAGCTTTTCTTATTTCCGGACGCATGCGCAAACTATAGAAATTCGTTATCACATAGAATGTGCATACTTTGTAGATTCCATTTATGAAATAAAACACATTTTCTAAAAACTCATGTTTTTTACGAAATCATGTAAACCTTCTAGAAGCTGTGATTTTAAAAAACGGTGGAAGTAAGCTTTTCTTATTTCCGGACGCATGCGCAAACTATAGAAAGTCGTTATGACATAGAATGTGCATACTTTGTAGATTCCATTTATGAAATAAAACACATTTTCTAAAAACTCGTGTTTTTTACGAAATAATGTAAACCTTCTAGAAGCTATGATTTTAAAAAACGGGGGAAGTAAGCTTTTCTTATTTCCAAACGCATGCGCAAACTATAGAAAGTCGTTATGACTTAGAATGTGCATACTTTGTAGATTCCATTGATCAAATAAAACAAATTTTATAAAAACTCATGTTTTTTACAAAATCATATAAACCTTCTAGAAGCTGTGATTTTAAAAAACGGTGGAAGTAAGCTTTTTTTTATTTCTGAACGCATGCACAATCTACAGAAAGTCGTTATGAAGGTTAGGGTTTTACATAGCAAAAACCAGTCATCGTAGCACTTTCACTATAAATCCGTTTTGGCGACGTTTTCGGATCTGAAATTGTTACAGGACAAAGCTAAAATCTCCAGGTACCTTGTGTCCAAAGGACAACCTCTAATTCGTTGTACTTTGTGATTTATGATCTGTACAATATAGGGTTTCTGCCTCTTCCAGATCTGAGTCAAAATCAGGTGACCTTGGGAAAAAGGTCATATCTTGGGATAGGAAGATCCAAATGAAATTTTGTAAAAAGTGACAGGTAGTACACAGTATTCACTATCTCAGAAAACCTTTTCAGAGGCCGAAGTTGAACCAGTCACACGTGGCACTCCGTACAAGTGCGCTCTCCTGTATTATCCCATAAACAGGTCACGTTGCGACACTTGGCATAACTCTCTCTCAGAAAATCCAATTGAGTTCATACCTGTCAGGATGGAAAGATAAAAGGCCGAGCTATCTCAGAAAACTTTTTCAGAGGCCGAAGGTCAAACAGTGACACGTGGAACGCCGTACAAGTTCGCTCTCCTGTATTTTCCCAAAACAGGTCACGTTGCGACATTTGGCATAACTCTCTCTCAGAGAATCCAATTGAGGTCAGACCTGTCAGGATGGAAAGACAACAGGTCAGGCTATCTCAGGAAACTTTTTCAGAGCCTGTGGATCAAAAATTTCAGAGTTACACCAGAAACAATCAGGTACATATTTATGTCAAAACAGAATTATTTTTTGGTACCTTCATTCATGACTTCCAGAATTTAGGGCTTTGGAGAAAGTTGGAATTTTTGTAATCGGAGACCACGGCTGGATGCTACTCATCAAAATAGAAATTTAGAGACCAAGATCAGAATTTTTGGTTGGGCAGAAGGCCAGACTTGATTAGACCCTAGTTCGGGACTTTGATCAGAAAAGCGGAAAATTAGGGCTTCTGTAAAAATGGGAATTTTTGAAATCTGTGACCACGGCTGGAAGCTCCTCAAAAAAATAGAAGCTTAGAGCTTTGGATCAAACTTTTTGATGGGGAAAAAGAGTGGGCTTCATCAAACCCCAGTTCAGGGTCACGTCCAGTGAATCCGAAAGTTTCAAAGGCAAAATTGAGGAGTAAAACTTTGCAGTTTTCAAATTCTGAATATATCAGTTTGATCAGCTCATCAAGGCACATATCTCTATCCTTTCGGAAGTTTGAAATTCAAAGTTTGAATTTTTGGGGTTTCTCTGACAAACCCATATCCAGCTCCAGGTCCAGTTCTTGCAAATCAAGTGGATAGGGTTAATCCTAGAAGAAGATGGATTGGTCACCTACATAAGTGAAGGAGTTCATGTTTCAGAGGGAGATGAGGCTAAGGCTTTACATAAGGAGATTACAAGCGATCTCGATAGGTATGACTCATCGAGGTATGTTTTGAGATTTGTTCATGATTAAGTTTATGGTATGTTTGTCTTCATGTTATTACAGTTAGTACAATCTTGATTTTAGATTTGTTGTATCACCTTAACAAAATTATGAATGCATGATAGAAGATATTCATTGGTTAGGGTGTTGACACTTATGATTGTACTTAATGCATTATGGTGTTGTGTGAGGTTGAGGTTGTCTGCTAACAAGATACAGGTACATCACAAAAGACAAATCAGGCTCCATGACCATGAAAACATGAAGACAAAGACTCATCCATAATCTTTGTTCTACTTACGAGGTATGTATGACTTTGTTATATTATGCTTAACCTATGAGACATGCAGGTTCTAGCTCAGGATCTCTAAATCATTGAAGAGATTGTTTAGGTATGTTGTACATAACCAAGTAGGTATACTAATCCAGGTATGTTTCCCATGAATCTTACCTTGTGTTAGGATCCCTTATATAAGTATACTTGGAATGATTGGTTATGCTTATTCATAAAGTTAGTAATCAAGGGATTATGCATATTATATCTTTTATCAATGATATGCATGAGTAAAAGAAGACTTCCCTGAAATCTTGAATACTAATGTTTATTAACTATAATCATGACTATACGTTTTCAAGATTATTTAGTACTATAATGTTTTGATAGCATTTAGAATATACTAATGAGTGTATGTTTGTGTATGAGATCATGAGGATGACTCTTGAGCATGCACAGTGGTACAGAATGAATAGAAGTTCAAAAGACATACAGAAGATCAAGCGGGAGGCATCCACACAAACATAAAAGAAAAGTATTTGAGTTGCTATTTGAAATAGTAATGATATTGCCTGCATGCATATTTGTATTCCTAGAATATATAATGCTGAGTGTAAACATTCATAGAGCATTGAACAGTATACAACTAATATGCATATGTTTGGACAAACATTCCATTGTTGCTTGTCTAGAATGAAACCTCTTTGCTGACATGCTGAGAGTTGTGCACACTCTCGATAGTATGTTCTGGTAGAGATGGAAGGCATCTAGATAGCCACTGTATGCATACAGGATATGGGAAAGTGTTGTGCTAAAGTATTGGTCAAAATAGTTGCATCACTATGTAAATGATATCTGTATGCATAATGGGTTATCTTTTGATGATTATGAAGTATTACTAATCATGTACTTAATTTTGATTTGTAGGAAAGGTCATGAAGAATGATGGACACCGTACAAGTGGTGGATGTTCAAACAAGAAGATTTACAAATCAAACAAAATATAGAAGGCTCATGGCTAGAAGATTCTCTTAGAAAGGGGAAGAGAATCACGACAAGATGTTTGCTCCAAGTATGGTGTAATTAAAGAAGAAGTATGAATCAGGTTCTGTATAGGTACCTAGGATCGATAATAATTTGATAAGCTTAATGATCACCATGGGTGATGTGGATCTCAACCTTTGCTACAAGGTTGAATATGATACACATATGACATGGATGCAAGAAGGAACTCACCACAGAGTTCGAATGATATTGAGGCTCATATCAGTAGACCCATCTAACGAGAGATGGCACATATAGATATGCAGAAGATCATTCAATGCAGAAATGAAAAATGAAAGATCTCAAATTGATGCTTTACTTCCTAGGTCTGGAAGTATGGCAAGGCTCAGAAGGAATATTTCTCAACCAGGGAAAGTATGATGAGAAAGATGACTTGAGGTGTTGGAATGGCCACTCTTATGGATTCCAACTTGAAGCTGTTAGGGGATAACTCATCAGAGTTAGTGGATATAACTCTGTACAGTCAAATTATTGGGTCTTTGATATATCTAACATATACTAGGTTAGATATATGCTTTGTTATGAACACCTTGAGTTAGTATCTAGTGGAAACTAGATGTGTTTACCTGATAGTTGCAAAGTATGTGATGAGACACATAAAGGACACGATAGAATTTGATCTATGCTATCTTGAAGATCATGACTTCAGATGGCTATTCAGATTCTGTTTGGGCAGGAAGTGTATCAGACAAGAAGAACACATCGAGAGGATGTTATTGTCTGGGATTAGCCATGATCTCATGGTTTAGCTGGAAGCAGTCTAGTGTGGCTCTCAGCACAAGCGGAATATATGGCTGCTTGCTCTGCTAGTTGTGAAGAAGTTTGGCTTTAGGATTGTTTGACTTAGAGATAGAACCAACTGAGATCCTATGTGATAATTAGAGTTGTATCAAGATGACATAGAATCTAGTGTTCCATGATAAGTCAAAGAACATAGGGAACCAACAAGATATGACACAGAAAGGAACTCTAAAAGTTTGAATTTGTAACAGGTTACCGTTGTACTAACCAAGCCTCTACGTCAAGTGAAGAAGTTACCAACCAAACCTCTGTCTCGAGTAAAGTTTGAATACTTCCGAGACAAGCTTGGTGTAGTTCAAAAGGACCCTCCTCGAAAGGGGGAGTAGTATAGTCACTACTGATGAGATTGTCTCATCAAACAACAAGGTCGTTGATGAGGTAACCTGTTCTCTACACCCAAGTTACTTAGAAATATTTAGATTTAGGACTCTTATACTTAGAATACTTAGCTTTACTTATACATGCTTTTGATGATAGATGTATTGGTGAGAATACATGCTAGATGTATACATGTTTTGGTGTGATGTATACATGTTTTGATGTTAGATGTATTAGTAAGAATACATGCTAGTTGTGATGTATACATGTTTTGGTGTGATGTATACATGTTTTGATGTATTAGTAAGAATACATGCTAGTTGTGATGTATACATGTTTTGATGTTAGATGTATTAGTAAGAATACATGCTAGATGTGATGTATACATGTTTTGATGTATTAGTAAGAATACATGCTAGTTGTGATGTATACATGTTTTGGTGTGATGTATACATGTTTTGATGTATTGGTGAGAATACATGCTAATGTGATAACTGCTCTTGTATAGATGAGAATACAGAAAGGGATTGGATCATCCCTGGACTTTCAGTCCTAAAGAAGAGCCGTAGACGTGAGGTCTCCGAGAATGAAGTCCTTAGTGGACAGTTGAGGGGATTGGATCATCCCTGGACTTTCAGTCCTAAAGAGAGCCGTAGACGTGAGGTCTCCGAGAATGAAGTCCTTAGTGGACAGTTGAGGGGATTGGATCATCCCTGGACTTTCAGTCCTAAAGAGAGCCGTAGACGTGAGGTCTCCGAGAACGAAGTCCTTGGTGGACTTGAGGGGATTGGATCATCCCTGGACTTTCAGTCCTAAAGAGAGCCGTAGACGTGAGGTCTCCGAGAATGAAGTCCTTAGTGGACAGTTGAGGGGATTGGATCATCCCTGGACTTTCAGTCCTAAAGAGAGCCGTAGACGTGAGGTCTCCGAGAATGAAGTCCTTAGTGGACAGTTGAGGGGATTGGGATCATCCCTGGACTTTCAGTCCTAAAGAGAGCCATAGACGTGAGGTCTCCGAGAATGAAGTCCTTAGTGGACAGTTGAGGGGATTGGGATCATCCCTGGACTTTCAGTCCTAAAGAGAGCCGTAGACGTGAGGTCTTCGATAATGAAGGGATTGGGATCATTCCTGGATTTCGGTCCGAAAGAAGAGCCGTAGACGTATGTCTCCGATAATAAAGGGATTGGGATCATTCCTGGACTTCAGTCCGAAAGAAGAGTCGTAGACGTATGTCTCCGATAATGAAGGGATTGGGATCATTCCTGGACTTCAGTCCGAAAGAAGAGCCGTAGACGTATGTCTCCGATAATGAAGGGATTGGGATCATTCCTGGACTTCAGTCCGAAAGAAGAGCCGTAGACGTATGTCTCCGATAATGAAGGGATTGGGATCATTCCTGGACTTCGGTCCGAAAGAAGAGCCGTAGACGTATGTCTCCGATAATAAAGGGATTGGGATCATTCCTGGACTTCAGTCCGAAAGAAGAGCCGTAGACGTATGTCTCCGATAATGAAGGGATTGGGATCATTCCTGGACTTCAGTCCGAAAGAAGAGCCGTAGACGTATGTCTCCGATAATGAAGGGACTGGGATCATTCCTGGACTTCAGTCCGAAAGAAGAGCCGTAGACGTATGTCTTCGAGAATGAAGGGATTGGATCATTCCTGGACTTAAGTCCGAAAGAAGAGCCGTAGACGTATGTCTTCGATAATGATAGGACTGGATCATCCCTGGACTTCGGTTCAAAAGGTACATGACTGGTTTACATCATTCCTTGACGATGCCGATGATCGTGTGATGACGATGCTGATGATCGTATGATGACGATGCTGATGATCGTGTGATGACGATGCCGATGATCGTGTGATGACGATGCTGATGATCGTATGATGACGATGCTGATGATCGTATGATGACGATGCTGATGACCGTGCGGTGATGATGCTTATGATCGTATGATGACGATGCTGATGACGATGCTGATGATCGTGTGATGACGATGCTGATGACGATACTGATGATCGTATGATGACGATGCTGATGATCGTGTGATGACGATGCTGATGATCGTGTGATGACGATGCTGATGATCGTGTGATGATGATGCTGATGATCGTATGATGACGATGCTGATTGTGCTGCTGTTGATCGTGTGATGATGATGCTGCTGATCGTGTGATTACGATGCTGATGATCGTAATGCTGATGTTGATGTTGACATTAATGTACCAGTAACTGTTTGAGTTACTGATGAAGACAAATTGAAGAAAGCTTCCAATGATTTCTAGATGTATCATGTATGATGTTGATGACTCCTTGCTCGTGCAGATGTTGTTATAATATCCTTCTCGTTAAGGGGGAGTGTTGAGATATTGTAACTTCAAAGAATATTATATTTGTACTTTATTATTCCGGAGATGTTTCATTCCTCCGTGAAGATCTTATTGTATATCCGGAGATGTTTATTCCTCCGTCGAAATGTGGTAACTCGGGTTATTAGACTTCCCTAGTAGGGGTCGGCCCTGTATGTGTTATGTGGGTCAAAGGGTTATTAGACCACCCTAGAGGGGTCGGCCCAGTTAGTTGTAGTGGGGTATTTAACCTATTGGTTAAATACGAGCCTACGTGTACTTGTGTAAAATACATATCAGAGTAGTGTATAAATAGAGGAGGTGTGTTCCTCATTATACACACTCACTCACTTGAAAAAGGCGCATTTGTGGAGGAGAGGTCTGCTATGGAGGAGAAGGAGCTTATGCTCAGGGTTTTCATCTTTGTATATTGTTGGTCATCTATATTGAGGAAGCTTTGCTGGGTTTTCTACCCCATGAGGGTTTCCCAGGATAAATCTCTGTCTCTTGTGTTTATGCTATGCTTGTTGTTTCTTCAGTGATCCTGTATATACTATTATTGTGAAATGGAATGTAATGCTGCTATTTTCTGTCTTAGCATATTGAATTTTAACATGGTATCAGAGCTGACCTGAAGGAAGACAAGGTATGGCACTAAAGACACTTGCTTTAGTTACGACAATTTGAAGGTTAGGGTTTTACATAGCAAAAACCAGTCATCGTAGAACTTTCGCTATAAATCCGTTTTGGCGAGGTTTTCGGATCTGAACTTGTTACAGGACGAAGCTAAAATATCCAGGTACCTTGTGTCCAAAGGACAACCTCTAATTCGTTGTACTTTGTGATTTATGATCTGTACAATATAGGGTTTCTGCCTCTTCCAGATCTGAGTCAAAATCAGGTGACCTTGGGAAAAAGGTCATATCTTGGGATAGGAAGATCCAAATGAAATTTTGTAAAAAGTGACAGGTAGTACACAGTATGCACTATCTCAGAAAACGTTTTCAGAGGCCGAAGTTGAACCAGTGACACGTGGCACTCCATACAAGTGCGCTCTCCTGTATTATCCCATAAACAGGTCACATTGCGACACTTGGCATAACTCTCTCTCAGAAAATCCAATTGAGTGCATACCTATTAGGATGGAAAGATAAAAGGCCGAGCTATCTCAGAAAACTTTTTCAGAGGCCGAAGGTCAAACAGTGACACGTGGCACGCCGTACAAGTTCGCTCTCCTGTATTTTCCCAAAACAGGTCACGTTGCGACATTTGGCATAACTCTCTCTCAGAGAATCCAATTGAGGTCAGACCTGTCAGGATGGAAAGACAATAGGTCAGGCTATCTCAGGAAACTTTTTCAGAGCTTGTGGATCAAAAATTTCAGAGTTACACCAGAAACAATCAGGTACATATTTCTGTCAAAACAGAATTATTTTTTGGTACCTTCATTCATGACTTCCGGAATTTAGGGCTTTGGAGAAAGTTGGAATTTTTGTAATCGGAGACCACGGCTGGATGCTACTCATCAAAATAGAAATTTAGAGACCAAGATCAGAATTTTTGGTTGGGCAGAAGGCCGGACTTGATTAGACCCTAGTTCGGGACTTTGATCAGAAAAGCGGAAAATTAGGGCTTCTGTAAAAATGGGAATTTTTGAAATCTGTGACCACGGCTGGAAGCTCCTCAGAAAAATAGAAGCTTAGAGCTTTGGATCAAACTTTTTGATGGGGAAAAAGAGTGGGCTTCATCAAACCCCAGTTCAGGGTCACGTCCAGTGAATCCGAAAGTTTCAAAGGCAAAATTGAGGAGTAAAACTTTGCAGTTTTCAAATTCTGAATATATCAGTTTGATCAGCTCATCAAGGCACATATCTCTATCCTTTCGGAAGTTTGAAATTCAAAGTTTGAATTTTTGGGGTTTCTCTGACAAACCCATATCCAGCTCCAGGTCCAGTTCTTGCAAATCAAGTGGATAGGGTTAATCCTAGAAGAAGATGGATTGGTCACCTACATAAGTGAAGGAGTTCATGTTTCAGAGGGAGATGAGGCTAAGGCTTTACATAAGGAGATTACAAGCGATCTCGATAGGTATGACTCATCGAGGTATGTTTTGAGATTTGTTCATGATTAAGTTTATGGTATGTTTGTCTTCATGTTATTACAGTTAGTACAATCTTGATTTTAGATTTGTTGTATCACCTTAACAAAATTATGAATGCATGATAGAAGATATTCATTGGTTAGGGTGTTGACACTTATGATTGTACTTAATGCATTATGGTGTTGTGTGAGGTTGAGGTTGTCTGCTAACAAGATACAGGTACATCACAAAAGACAAATCAGGCTCCATGACCATGAAAACATGAAGACAAAGACTCATCCATAATCTTTGTTCTACTTACGAGGTATGTATGACTTTGTTATATTATGCTTAACCTATGAGACATGCAGGTTCTAGCTCAGGATCTCTAAATCATTGAAGAGATTGTTTAGGTATGTTGTACATAACCAAGTAGGTATACTAATCCAGGTATGTTTCCCATGAATCTTACCTTGTGTTAGGATCCCTTATATAAGTATACTTGGAATGATTGGTTATGCTTATTCATAAAGTTAGTAATCAAGGGATTATGCATATTATATCTTTTATCAATGATATGCATGAGTAAAAGAAGACTTCCCTGAAATCTTGAATACTAATGTTTATTAACTATAATCATGACTATACGTTTTCAAGATTATTTAGTACTATAATGTTTTGATAGCATTTAGAATATACTAATGAGTGTATGTTTGTGTATGAGATCATGAGGATGACTCTTGAGCATGCACAGTGGTACAGAATGAATAGAAGTTCAAAAGACATACAGAAGATCAAGCGGGAGGCAGCCACACAAACATAAAAGATAAGTATTTGAGTTGCTATTTGAAATAGTAATGATATTGCCTGCATGCATATTTGTATTCCTAGAATATATAATGCTGAGTGTAAACATTCATAGAGCATTGAACAGTATACAACTAATGTGCATATGTTTGGACAAACATTCCATTGTTGCTTGTCTAGAATGAAACCTCTTTGCTGACATGCTGAGAGTTGTGCACACTCTCGATAGTATGTTCTGGTAGAGATGGAAGGCATCTAGATAGCCACTGTATGCATACAGGATATGGGAAAGTGTTGTGCTAAAGTATTGGTCAAAATAGTTGCATCACTATGTAAATGATATCTGTATGCATAATGGGTTATCTTTTGATGATTATGAAGTATTACTAATCATGTACTTAATTTTGATTTGTAGGAAAGGTCATGAAGAATGATGGACACTGTACAAGTGGTGGATGTTCAAACAAGAATATTTACAAATCAAACAAAATATAGAAGGCTCATGGCTAGAAGATTCTCTTAGAAAGGGGAAGAGAATCACGACAAGATGTTTGCTCCAAGTATGGTGTAATTAAAGAAGAAGTATGAATCAGGTTCTGTATAGGTACCTAGGATCGATAATAATTTGATAAGCTTAATGATCACCATGGGTGATGTGGATCTCAACCTTTGCTACAAGGTTGAATATGATACACATATGACATGGATGCAAGAAGGAACTCACCACAGAGTTCGAATGATATTGAGGCTCATATCAGTAGACCCATCTAACGAGAGATGGCACAGATAGATATGCAGAAGATCATTCAATGCAGAAATGAAAAATGAAAGATCTCAAATTGATGCTTTACTTCCTAGGTCTGGAAGTATGGCAAGGCTCAGAAGGAATATTTCTCAACCAGGGAAAGTATGATGAGAAAGATGACTTGAGGTGTTGGAATGGCCACTCTTATGGATTCCAACTTGAAGCTGTTAGGGGATAACTCATCAGAGTTAGTGGATATAACTCTGTACAGTCAAATTATTGGGTCTTTGATATATCTAACATATACTAGGTTAGATATATGCTTTGTTATGAACACCTTGAGTTAGTATCTAGTGGAAACTAGATGTGTTTACCTGATAGTTGCAAAGTATGTGATGAGACACATAAAGGACACGATAGAATTTGATCTATGCTATCTTGAAGATCATGACTTCAGATGGCTATTCAGATTTTGTTTGGGCAAGAAGTGTATCAGACAAGAAGAACACATCGAGAGGATGTTATTGTCTGGGATTAGCCATGATCTCATGGTTTAGCTGGAAGCAGTCTAGTGTGGCTCTCAGCACAAGCGGAATATATGGCTGCTTGCTCTGCTAGTTGTGAAGAAGTTTGGCTTTAGGATTGTTTGACTTAGAGATAGAACCAACTGAGATCCTATGTGATAATTAGAGTTGTATCAAGATGACATAGAATCTAGTGTTCCATGATAAGTCAAAGAACATAGGGAACTAACAAGATATGACACAGAAAGGAACTCTAAAAGTTTGAATTTGTAACAGGTTACCGTTGTACTAACCAAGCCTCTACGTCAAGTGAAGAAGTTACCAACCAAACCTCTGTCTCGAGTAAAGTTTGAATACTTCCGAGACAAGCTTGGTGTAGTTCAAAAGGACCCTCCTCGAAAGGGGGAGTAGTATAGTCACTACTGATGAGATTGTCTCATCAAACAACAAGGTCGTTGATGAGGTAACCTGTTCTCTACACCCAAGTTACTTAGAAATATTTAGATTTAGGACTCTTATACTTAGAATACTTAGCTTTACTTATACATGCTTTTGATGATAGATGTATTGGTGAGAATACATGCTAGATGTATACATGTTTTGGTGTGATGTATACATGTTTTGATGTTAGATGTATTAGTAAGAATACATGCTAGTTGTGATGTATACATGTTTTGGTGTGATGTATACATGTTTTGATGTATTAGTAAGAATACATGCTAGTTGTGATGTATACATGTTTTGATGTTAGATGTATTAGTAAGAATACATGCTAGATGTGATGTATACATGTTTTGATGTATTAGTAAGAATACATGCTAGTTGTGATGTATACATGTTTTGGTGTGATGTATACATGTTTTGATGTATTGGTGAGAATACATGCTAATGTGATAACTGCTCTTGTATAGATGAGAATACAGAAAGGGATTGGATCATCCCTGGACTTTCAGTCCTAAAGAAGAGCCGTAGACGTGAGGTCTCCGAGAATGAAGTCCTTAGTGGACAGTTGAGGGGATTGGATCATCCCTGGACTTTCAGTCCTAAAGAGAGCCGTAGACGTGAGGTCTCCAAGAATGAAGTCCTTAGTGGACAGTTGAGGGGATTGGATCATCCCTGGACTTTCAGTCCTAAAGAGAGCCGTAGACGTGAGGTCTCCGAGAATGAAGTCTTTGGTGGACTTGAGGGGATTGGATCATCCCTGGACTTTCAGTCCTAAAGAGAGCCGTAGACGTGAGGTCTCCGAGAATGAAGTCCTTAGTGGACAGTTGAGGGGATTGGATCATCCCTGGACTTTCAGTCCTAAAGAGAGCCGTAGACGTGAGGTCTCCGAGAATGAAGTCCTTAGTGGACAGTTGAGGGGATTGGGATCATCCCTGGACTTTCAGTCCTAAAGAGAGCCGTAGACGTGAGGTCTCCGAGAATGAAGTCCTTAGTAGACAGTTGAGGGGATTGGGATCATCCCTGGACTTTCAGTCCTAAAGAGAGCCGTAGACGTGAGGTCTTCGATAATGAAGGGATTGGGATCATTCCTGGACTTCGGTCCGAAAGAAGAGCCGTAGACGTATGTCTCCGATAATAAAGGGATTGGGATCATTCCTGGACTTCAGTCCGAAAGAAGAGCCGTAGACATATGTCTCCGATAATGAAGGGATTGGGATCATTCCTGGACTTCAGTCCGAAAGAAGAGCCGTAGACGTATGTCTCCGATAATGAAGGGATTGGGATCATTCCTGGACTTCAGTCCGAAAGAAGAGCCGTAGACGTATGTCTCCGATAATGAAGGGATTGGGATCATTCCTGGACTTCGGTCCGAAAGAAGAGCCGTAGACGTATGTCTCCGATAATAAAGGGATTGGGATCATTCCTGGACTTCAGTCCGAAAGAAGAGCCGTAGACGTATGTCTCCGATAATGAAGAGATTGGGATCATTCCTGGACTTCAGTCCGAAAGAAGAGCCGTAGACGTATGTCTCCGATAATGAAGGGATTGGGATCATTCCTGGACTTCAGTCCGAAAGAAGAGCCGTAGACGTATGTCTTCGAGAATGAAGGGATTGGATCATTCCTGGACTTAAGTCCGAAAGAAGAGCCGTAGATGTATGTCTTCGATAATGATATGACTGGATCGTCCCTGGACTTCGGTTCAAAAGGTACATGACTGGTTTACATCATTCCTTGACGATGCCGATGATCGTGTGATGACGATGCTGATGATCGTATGATGACGATGCTGATGATCGTGTGATGACGATGCCGATGATCATGTGATGACGATGCTGATGATCGTGCGGTGATGATGCTGATGATCGTATGATGACGATGCTGATGACGATGCTGATGATCGTGTGATGACGATGCTGATGACGATACTGATGATCGTATGATGATGATGCTGATGATCGTGTGATGACGATGCTGATGATCGTGTGATGATGATGCTGATGATCGTATGATGACGATGCTGATTGTGCTGCTGTTGATCGTGTGATGATGATGCTGCTGATCGTGTGATTACGATGCTGATGATCGTAATGCTGATGTTGATGTTGAAATTAATGTACCAGTAACTGTTTGAGTTACTGATGAAGACAAATTGAAGAAAGCTTCCAATGATTTATAGATGTATCATGTATGATGTTGATGACTCCTTGCTCGTGTAGATGTTGTTATAATATCCTTCTCGTTAAGGGGGAGTGTTGAGATATTGTAACTTCAAAGAATATTATATTTGTACTTTATTATTCCGGAGATGTTTCATTCCTCCGTGAAGATCTTATTGTATATCCGGAGATGTTTATTCCTCCGTCGGAATGTGGTAACTCGGTTTATTAGACTTCCCTAGTAGGGGTCGGCCCTGTATGTGTTATGTGGGTCAAAGGGTTATTAGACCACCCTAGAGGGGTCGACCCAGTTCGTTGTAGTGGGGTATTTAACCTATTGGTTAAATACGAGCCTACGTGTACTTGTGTAAAATACATATAAGAGTAGTGTATAAATAGAGGAGGTGTGTTCCTCATTATACACACTCACTCACTTGAAAAATGCGCATTTGTGGAGGAGAGGTCTGCTATGGAGGAGAAGGAGCTTATGCTCAGGGTTTGCATCTTTGTATATTGCTGGTCATCTATATTGAGGAAGCTTTGCTGGGTTTTCTACCCCATGAGGGTTTCCCAGGATAAATCTCTGTCTCTTGTGTTTATGCTATGCTTGTTGTTTCTTCAGTGATCCTGTATATACTATTATTGTGAAATGGAATGTAATGCTGCTATTTTCTGTCTTAGCATATTGAATATTAACACAAGCTATAGAAAGTTGTTATGACGTAGAATGTGCATACTTTGTAGATTCCATTTATCAAATAAAACACATTTTCTAAAAACTCATGTTTTTTACGAAATCATGTAAACCTTCTAGAAGCAGTGATTTTAAAAAACGGTTGGAAGTAAGCTTTTCTTATTTCCGGACGCATGCGCAAACTATAGAAAGTCGTTATGACGTAGCATGTACATACTTTGTAGATTCCATTTATGAAATAAAACACATTTTCTAAAAACTCGTGTTTTTTACGAAATCATGTAAACCTTCTAGAAGCTGTGATTTTAAAAAACGGTGGAAGTAAGCTTTTCTTATTTCTGGACGAATGCGCAAACTATAGAAAGTCATTATTACGTAGAATGTGAATACTTTGACGTAGAATGTGCATACTTTGTAGATTCCATTTATGAAATAAAATACATTTTCTAAAAACTCGTGTTTTTTACGAAATCATGTAAACCTTCTAGAAGCTGTGCTTTTAAAAAACGGTGGAAGTAAGCTTTTCTTATTTCCGGACACATGCGCAAACTATAGAAAGTCGTTATGACGTAGAATCTGCATACTTTGTTGATTCCATTTATGAAATAAAACACATTTTCTAAAAACTCCTGTTTTTTAAGAAATCATGTAAACCTTCTAGAAGCTGTGATTTTAAAAAATGGGGGAAGTAAGCTTTTCTTATTTCCAAACGCATGCACAAACTACAGAAAGTCGTTATGACGTAGAATGTGCATACTTTGTCAATTCCATTTATGAAATAAAACACATTTTCTAAAAACTCGTGTTTTTTAAGAAATCATGTAAACCTCCTAGAAGCTGTGATTTTAAAAAACGGGGGAAGTAAGCTTTTCTTATTTCCAAACGCATGCGCAAACTATAGAAAGTTGCTATAATGTAGAATGTGCATATTTTGTTGATTCCATTTATGAAATAAAACACATTTTCTAAAAACTCGTGTTTTTTAAGAAATCATGTAAACTTTCTAGAAGCTGTGATTTTAAAAAACGGGGGGAAGTATGCTTTTCTTATTTCCAAACGCATGCGCAAACTATAGAAAGTCGTTATGATGTAGAATGTGCATACTTTGTAGATTCCATTTCTTAAATAAAACACAGTTTCTAAAAACTCGTGTTTTTTACGAAATCATGTAAACCTTCTAGAAGCTGTGATTTTAAAAAATGGTGGAAGTAAGTTTTTCTTATTTCTGGACGCATGCGCAAACTATAGAAAGTCGTTATGACGTAGAATGTGCATATTTCGTAGATTCCATTTATGAAATAAAACACATTTTCTAAAAACTCGTGTCTTTTATGAAATCATGTAAACCTTCTAGAAGCTGTGATTTTAAAAAACGGTGGAAGTAAGCTTTTCTTATTTCCGGACGCATGCGCAAACTATAGAAAGTCGTTATGACGTAGAATATGCTTAATTTGTTGATTCCATTTATGAAATAAAACACATTTTCTAAAAACTCGTGTTTTTTAACAAAACATGTAAACGTTCTAGAAGCTGTGATTTTAAAAAACGGGGGAAGTAAGTTTTTCTTATTTCCGGACGCATGCGCAAACTATAGAAATTCGTTATGATGTAGAATGTGCATACTTTGTTGATTCCATTTACGAAATAAAACACATTTTCTAAAAACTCGTGTTTTTTAAGAAATCATGTAAACCTTCTAGAAGCTGTGATTTTAAAAAACGGTGGAAGTAAGCTTTTCTTATTTTCAAACGCATGCGCAAACTATAGAAAGTCGCTATGACATAGAATGTGCATACTTTGTTGATTCCATTTATGAAATAAAACACATTTTCTAAAAAGTCGTGTTTTTTAAGAAATCATGTAAACCTTTTAGAAGCTGTGATTTTAAAAAACGGTGGAAGTAAGCTTTTCTTATTTCCAAACGCATGCGCAAACTATAGAAAGTCGCTAAGACATAGAATGTGCATACTTTGTTGATTCCATTTATGAAATAAAACACATTTTCTAAAAACTCATGTTTTTTAAGAAATCATGTAAACTTTCTAGAAGCTGCGATTTTAAAAAACGGTGGAAGTAAGCTTTTCTTATTTCCAAACGCATGCGCAAACTATAGAAATTCGATATGACGTAGAATGTGCATACTTTGTAGATTCCATTTATGAAATAAAACACATTTTCTAAAAACTCGTGTTTTTTAAGAAATCGTGTAAATCTTCTAGAAGCTGTGATTTTAAAAAACGGGGGAAGTAGGATTTTCTTATTTCCAAACGCATGCGCAAACTATAGAAAGTCATTATGACGTAGAATGTGCATACTTTGTAGATTCCATTTATGAAATAAAATACATTTTCTAAAAACTCGTGTTTTTTACGAAATCATGTAAACCTTCTAGAAGCTTTGATTTTAAAAAATGGTGGAAGTAAGCTTTTCTTATTTCCGGACGAATGCGCAAACTATAGAAAGTCGTTATGACTTAGAATGTGCATACTTTGTTGATTCCTTCTATGAAATAAAACACATTTTCTAAAAACTCGTGTTTTTTAAGAAATCATGTAAACCTTCTAGAAGCTGTGATTGTAAAAAACGGTGGAAGTAAGCTTTTCTTATTTCCGGACGCATGCACAAACTATAGAAAGTCGTTATGACGTAGAATGTGCATACTTTGTTGATTCCATTTATGAAATAAAACACATTTTCTAAAAACTCGTGTTTTTTAAGAAATCATGTAAACCTTCTAGAAGCTGTGATTTTAAAAAACGGGGGAAGTAAGCTTTTCTTATTCCAAACGCATGCGCAAACTATAGAAAGTTGTTATGAAGTAGAATGTGCATACTTTGTTGATTCCATTTATGAAATAAAACACATTTTCTAAAAACTCGTATTTTTTAAGAAATCATGTAAACCTTCTAGAAGCTGTGATTTTAAAAAACGGGGGAAGTAAGCTCTTCATATTTCCAAATGCATGCGCAAACTATAGAAAGTCATTATGACGTAGAATGTACATACTTTGTTGATTCCATTTATGAAATAAAACACATTTTCTAAAAACTCGTGTTTTTTAAGAAATCATGTAAATTTTCTAGAATCCGTGATTTTAAAAAATGGTGGAAGTAAGCTTTTCTTATTTCCGGACGCATGTGCAAACTATAGAAAT
The DNA here is from genome assembly GCA_027924585.1 of Larix kaempferi. Lineage (NCBI taxonomy): Eukaryota > Viridiplantae > Streptophyta > Pinopsida > Pinales > Pinaceae > Larix > Larix kaempferi. The sequence goes on along the minus strand of BSBM01000226.1, from coordinate 7,932,201 downwards.
TCGTTATGACGTAGAATGTGCATACTTTGTTGATTCTATTTATGAAATAAAACACATTTTCTAAAAACTCGTGTTTTTTAAGAATCATTTAAACCTTCTAGAAGCTGTGATTTTAAAAAACGGGGGAAGTAAGCTTTTCTTATTTCCAAACGCATGCGCAAACTATAGAAAGTCGTTATGACGTAGAATGTGCATACTTTGTTGATTCCATTTATGAAATAAAACACATTTTCTAAAAACTCGTGTTTTTTAAGAAGTCATGTAAACCTTCTAGAAGCTATGATTTTAAAAAACAGGGGAAGTAAGCTTTTCTTATTTCCGGACGCATGCGCAAACTATAGAAAGTCGTTATGACGTAGAATGTGCATACTTTGTTGATTCCATTTACGAGATAAAACACATTTTCTAAAAACTCGTGTTTTTTAAGAAATCATGTAAACCTTCTAGAAGCTGTGATTTTAAAAAACGGTGGAAGTAAGCTTTTCTTATTTCCAAACGCATGCGCAAACTATAGAAAGTCGCTATTACATAGAATGTCCATACTTTGTTGATTCCATTTATGAAATAAAACACATTTTCTAAAAACTCATGTTTTTTAAGAAATCATGTAAACCTTCTAGAAGCTGTGATTTTAAAAAACGGGGGAAGTAAGCTTTTCTTATTTCCAAACTCATGTGCAAACTATAGAAATTCGATATGACGTAGAATGTGCATACTTTGTAGATTCCATTTATGAAATAAAACACATTTTCTAAAAACTCGTGTTTTTTAAGAAATCATGTAAACCTTCTAAAAGCTGTGATTTTGAAAAAAGGGGGAAGTAAGCTTTTCTTATTTCCGGATCCATGCACAAACTATAGAAAGTCGTTATGACGTAGAATTTGCATACTTTGTAGATTCCATTTATGAAATAAAACACATTTTCTAAAAACTCGTGTTTTTTACGAAATCATGTAAACCTTCTACAAGCTGTGATTTTAAAAAATGGTGGAAGTAATGTAATGCCCATATTTTTGATTCGGCATATTTATTAGTTAGACACACCATACTTTATTTCTTATATATTCTGTTGAACTCAACTCGACTGAGTAAACTATATTGGACCTCATTACATGATGTTACTCTGTTTTATGATTTCACGATGATTATGATGTTACTATGTTATGCGGTTATAATGTCATGATTATCATATGATTTCGTTATTTTACGATTACAGTATATGTTTATATGTTTTCATTAATGAAATGTGAAATATATGATTCGGTACATGGATACCATCTTCTTATATGAATGATTGAAGTGTTATATGTCATACGCATCTATGATGAGCTAAAAAGGTTGCATGAAATAAAATGATTTTTTGATAGCATGGATCAATTGGCGATCAATGGGAAATGCTTTCTATAAATTTGTATTTTGCAAAATACTAACCTACAGGACACAAGGGCTCTGGGATAGCCAGTTACTTGATCTGATATATATTGGAAAGGAAAAACATGTTCATACAGTAAACCTTAGCAGCCAAAATGATGATACGATAACACAAACTGATAATCCCGATAGCAGCAGAGTATGAGTTGATAAGGGCGTAGGCCTAGTATGTTGAGAGGGATGGATGTGTTTCCCACCCTATGTTTCCATGAGAGCCGAGGTTGTGGGAGGGCCGTGCTGAGACACGCTCCCCATGTTGTTGTGATGACGATGGTCGGATGCCTGCTAGGGGAGGATAGGTCCGCTGTTCAGCCGACGCTATCGCTCTCAAGTTCTATGTGGTCAGATTAGTGAGTCCGACATCCACTTTTGTACTAGCAGAGGAAGGATAGGGAGGATGCTGGACGTAGGTTATGATGGGAGGATGTGTTAGTTAGTACTGTTAAGGGTTTAGTATTCCTTGATTCCGAGTTAGTGGTAGTAGGTACCCTTCCTTGTACACGATTGATTAAACTAATGTAAAGATAAAGATAATGATGTGAAATCGTAAAGAACTAACTGTTAAATAACTGAGAATGTTGAAGTAATTGTACTATATATATATTATGTTTGTTCTTCTACATGGGGGTAAATACTACTATTAGTTAGCAGGTATGCATAGGCGGGATGGGGTTTGTCTATAGTACATTTATGATCTGTGCATGCGCTGGCCACACATGCACACCTTGCACATGTACACTAGTATCGATATACAAACACTTAACATATTGAATAAATGTATAAGTTGTCATAAGTAATCAGGTTAATCATGCATTGACCGAATTCAGATAATGAATATAAAGTTATTTAAGATGTGTAAAACAAGTCAATTAAGCTATGTATTACTCATTGGTAAACATTGTGATATACAATTGAGACAAGTGTCATTAGTTAACATTATCGTCTGAGAATTGTTGTAAATAAGGTAATGGTACTGTCTAATTAATTAGTAAGATTGTTTAAGCCCTTAAGGGTGCTTTGTTTAGAAGAACGACGATACTATGTAGATGTTAGGGTACTCATGTGATAAACAAATGATTTAAAAGACATCTTTATTAAATTCACCATTTATTATTTCCTTGTGGTGATTTGATTAATATTATTACTTAATTAATGTTATTTTAACAATATTACTACCCATGTCATAACAATTGCAATATAGGTAAATAAATGATTAAAGTGTGATTATTTCCATTACTAAGCAAAAAAATAGGATAACGATTCTTGAATGGATGAGATGTGATGGAAAATGGTTATTTAATTATTCAATATTAATCTTGGAATTTAAATCTCAAGATAAGTGATCTCGACGGATGAGGTAGACCATTAAGCCACATCATGTCCAAGTTGAAAAGGGTCAACTAATTATATAATATTTTATTAATTACATTAAAAACATTAAATACCAAGGATGGTGAATAGACTTGTAATTAATGAAGCTTGTCCCGAATGGATAACCTTTGGGTAATAATTCCCACCGTAATAAATTCTTACGACCGTCAATCAAAATCAAATGAATTTACCATGAGAGTTATTAATTATTAGGTACATTGAGTGTGAAAAATATATTTTTATAAAGAAACGTGTATGAATGAACTAGTGGGAGGAGTAAATGTTTGAGGGGCTCGAGAGGGGGAGTTTGGGGCGGTGGAGTAAGCCCAATGTCTTCTCGAGGAAGGAACTGTATATAGAGGGGGAGAGAGTTGAAGGTAAGGGGGGATAGCTGGAAGTGGAGAGAAAGGTTTTGGGAACAGAAAGGAGGTTGAGAACAGAAAAGTTGGGAGAACTTAAGGGAAGACTGCTCTCGGGATTATCAGATTGTGGGCTCGGGGGCTTGGAAATCCTTTGATTTCCAAGGGCCGGCAAGATAATAGCTGGTCGGTAGGGTGGACACTTCATTTTGGCTGACTAAGAGGATATACAACCTGCTACAACCTACGGTTAGCATCAGCATCAGGTAATTTCCTTGATTATTTATTTTATATAACTATTATGTGGAAACGTACTTTGAGACCTTCTTACTGATCTTTTTTACTGTGAACATATTCTTATGCGGAAACCACAAATAGTTGAAGGGAAATATTGATATGTTAGTTATTCTTTTAAATACGAATGTATGATTATCGGTATGCTAAACATCATTTAAAAGTATACAAATTTAAAAGCATAGAAATATTGATATGTCAGTTACTCACACATACCTGAATGAATTAATACATAGCAAATTAACTTAGAAGTTTACTTAGTGCTCTGCTGTAAAAACTGGAGCACTACAAGTAAGCTTTTCTTATTTCCGGACGCATGCGCAAACTATAGAAAGTCGTTATGACGTAGAATGTGCATACTTTGTTGATTCCATTTATGAAATAAAACACATTTTCTAAAAACTCGTGTTTTTTAAGAAATCATGTAAAACTTCTAGAAGCTGTGATTTTAAAAAACGGGGGAAGTAAGCTTTTCTTATTTCCGGATGCATGCGCAAACTATAGAAAGTCGTTATGACGTAGAATGTGCATACTTTGTAGATTCCATTAATGAAATAAAACACATTTTCTAAAAACTCGTGTTTTTTACGAAATCATGTAAACCTTCTAGAAGCTGTGATTTTAAAAAACGCTGGAAGTAAGCTTTTCTTATTTCCGGAAGAATGCGCAAACTATAGAAAGTCGTTATGACGTAGAATGTGCATACTTTGTTGATTCCATTTATGAAATAAAACACATTCTCTAAAAACTAGTGTTTTTTAAGAAATCATGTAAACCTTCTAGAAGCTCTAATTTTAAAAAATGGTGGAAGTAAGCTTTTCTTATTTCTGGACGCATGCGCAAACTATAGAAAGTCGTTATGACGTAGAATTTCCATACTTTGTTGATTCCATTTATGAAATAAAACACATTTTCTAAAAACTCGTGTTTTTTAAGAAAACATGTAAACCTTCTAGAAGCTGTGATTTTAAAAAATGGGGGAAGTAAGCTTTTCTTATTTCCAAACACATGCGCAAACTATAGAAAGTCGTTATGACGTAGAATGTGCATACTTTGTTGATTCCATTTATGAAATAAAACACATTTTCTAAAAACTCGTGTTTTCTAAGAAATCATGTAAACCTTCTAGAAGCTGTGATTTTAAAAAACGGGGGAAGTAAGCTTTTCTTATTTCCGGCCGCATGCACAAACTATAGAAATTCGTTATGACGTAGAATGTGCATACTTTGTAGATTCCATTTATGAAATAAAACACATTTTCTAAAAACTCGTGTTTTTTAAGAAATCATGTAAACCTTCTAGAAGCTGTGATTTTAAAAAACGGGGGAAGTAAGCTTTTCTTATTTCCGGCCCCATGCGCAAACTATAGAAAGTCGTTATGACGTAGAATTTGCATACTTTGTAGATTCCATTTATGAAATAAAACACATTTTCTAAAAACTCGTGTTTTTTATGAAATCATGTAAACCTTCTAGAAGCTGTGATTTTAAAAAAATGGTGGAAGTAAGCTTTTCTTATTTCCGGACGAATGCGAAAACTATAGAAAGTCGTTATGACATAGAATGTGCATACTTTGTTGATTCCATTTAGGAAATAAAACACATTTTCTAAAAACTCGTGTTTTTTACGAAATCATGTAAACCTTCTAGAAGCTGTGATTTTAAAAAACGGGGGAAGTAAGCTTTTCTTATTTCCAAACGCATGCGCAAACTATAGAAAGTCATTATGAGGTAGAATGTGCATACTTTGTTGATTCCATTTATGAAATAAAACACATTTTCTAAAAAATCATGTTTTTTAAGAAATCATGTAAACCTTCTAGAAGCTGTGATTTTAAAAAACGGGGGAAGTAAGCTTTTCTTATTTCTGGCCCCATGCGCAAACTATAGAAAGTCGTTATGACGTAGAATGTGCATACTTTGTAGATTCCATTTATGAAATAAAACACATTTTCTAAAAACTCGTGTTTTTTACGAAATCATGTAAACCTTCTAGAAGCTGTGATTTTAAAAAACGCTGGAAGTAAGCTTTTCTTATTTCCGGACGAATGCGCAAACTATAGAAAGTCGTTATGACGTAGAATGTGCATACTTTGTTGATTCCATTTATGAAATAAAACACATTTTCTAAAAACTAGTGTTTTTTAAGAAATCATGTAAACGTTCTAGAAGCTGTGATTTTAAGAAACGGTGGAAGTAAGCTTTTCTTATTTCCGGACGCATGCGGAAACTATAGAAAGTCATTATGACGTAGAATGTGCATACTTTGTTGATTCCATTTATGAAATAAAACACATTTTCTAAAAACTCGTGTGTTTTACGAAATCATGTAAACCTTCTAGAAGCTGTGATTTTAAAAAACGGGGGAAGTAAGCTTTTCTTATTTCCAAACGCATGCGCAAACTATAGAAAGTCGTTATGAGGTAGAATGTGCATACTTTGTTGATTCCATTTATGAAATAAAACACATTTTCTAAAAACTCGTGTTTTTAAAGAAATCATGTAAACCTTCTAGAAGCTTTGATTTTAAAAAACGGGGGAAGTAAGCTTTTCTTATTTCCGGCCCCATGCGCAAACTATAGAAAGTCGTTATGACGTAGAATGTGCATACTTTGTAGATTCCATTTATGAAACAAAACACATTTTCTAAAAACTCATGTTTTTTACGAAATCATGTAAACCTTCTAGAAGCTGTGATTTTAAAAAACGCTGCAAGTAAGATTTTCTTATTTCCGGATGAATGCGCAAACTATAGAAAGTCGTTATGACGTAGAATGTGCATACTTTGTTGATTCCATTTATGAAATAAAACACATTTTCTAAAAACTAGTGTTTTTTAAGAAATCATGTAAACCTTCTAGAAGCTGTGATTTTAAAAAATGGTGGAAGTAAGCTTTTCTTATATCCGGACGCATGCGCAAACTATAGAAAGTCCTTATGACGTAGAATGTGCATACTTTGTAGATTCCATTTATGAAATAAAACACATTTTCTAAAAACTCGTGTTTTTTACGAAATCATGTAAACCTTCTAGAAGCTGTGATTTTAAAAAACGGTGGAAGTAAGCTTTTCTTATTTCCAAACTTCTGCGCAAACTATAGAAATTCGTTATGGTGTAGAATGTACATAGTTTGTTGATTCCATTTATGAAATAAAACACATTTTCTAAAAACTCGTCTTTTTTAAGAAATCATGTAAACCTTCTAGAAGCTATGATTTTAAAAAACGGGGGAGGTAAGTTTTTCTTATTTCCAAACATATGCGCAAACTATAGTAAGTCGTTATGACGTAGAATGTGCATACTTTGTAGATTCCAATTATGAAATAAAACACAGTTTCTAAAAACTCGTGTTTTTTAAGAAATCATGTAAACCTTCTAGAAGCTGTGATTTTAAAAAACGGCGGAAGTAAGCTTTTCTTATTTGCAAATGCATGCGCAAACTATAGAAAGACGTTATGATGTAGAATGTGCATACTTTGTAGATTCCATTTATGAAATAAAATACATTTTCTAAAAACTCGTGTTTTTTAAGAAATCATGTAAACCTTCTAGAACCTTCGATTTTAAAAAACGGGGGAAGTAGGCTTTTCTTATTTCCGGACGCATGCGCAAACTATAGAAAGTCGTTATGACGTAGAATGTGCATACTTTGTAGATTCCATTTATGAAATAAAACACAGTTTCTAAAAACTCGTGTTTTTTAAGAAATCATGTAAACCTTCTAGAAGCTGTGATTTTCAAAAACGGGGGAAGTAAGCTTTTCTTATTTGCAAATGCATGCGCGAACTATAGAAAGACGTTATGACGTAGAATGTGCATACTTTTTAGATTCCATTTATGAAATAAAACACAGTTTCTAAAAACTTGTGTTTTTTAAGAAATCATGTAAACCTTCTGGAAGCTGTGATTTTAAAAAACACGGGAAGTAAGCTTTTCTTATTTCCGGAAGCATGCGCAAACTATAGAAAGTCATTATGACGTAGAATGTGCATACTTTGTAGATTCCATTTATGAAATAAAACACATTTTCTAAAAACTCGTGTTTTTTACGAAATCATGTAAACCTTCTAGAAGCTGTGATTTTAAAAAACAGGGGAAGTAAGCTTTTTTTATTTCCGGACGCATGCGCAAACTATAGAAAGTCATTATGACGTAGAATGTGCATACTTGGTAGATTCCATGTATGAAATAAAACACATTTTCTAAAAACTCATGTTTTTTACGAAATCATGTAAACCTTCTAGAAGCTATTATTTTAAAAAACGGTGGAAGTAAGCTTTTCTTATTTCCGGACGCATGCGCAAACTATAGAAAGTCGTTATGACGTAGAATGTGCATACTTTGTTGATTCCATTTATGAAATAAAACACATTTTCTAAAAACTCGTGTTTTTTAAGAAATCGTGTATACCTTCTAGAAGCTGTGATTTTAAAAAACGGGGGAAGTAAGATTTTCTTATTTCCAAACTCATGCGCAAACTATAAAAAGTCGTTATGACGTAGAATGTGCATACTTTGTAGATTCCATTTATGAAATAAAACACATTTTCTAAAAACTTGTGTTTTTTACGAAATCATGTAAACTTCCTAGAAGCTGTGATTTTAAAAAACGGTGGAAGTAAGCTTTTCTTATTTCCAAACTTATGCGCAAACTATAGAAATTCGTTATGGTGTAGAATGTGCATAGTTTGTTGATTCCATTTATGAAATAAAACACATTTTCTAAAAACTCAATTTTTTAAGAAATCATGTAAACCTTCTAGAAGCTGTGATTTTAAAAAACGGGGGAGGTAAGCTTTTCTTATTTCAAAACGCATGCGCAAACTATAGAAAGTCGTTATGACGTAGAATGTGCATACTTTGTAGATTCCATTTATGAAATAAAACACAGTTTCTAAAAACTCGTGTTTTTTAAGAAATCATGTAAACCTTCTAGAAGCTGTGATTTTAAAAAACGGGGGAAGTAAGCTTTTCTTATTTGCAAATGCATGCGCAAACTATAGAAAGACGTTATGGCGTAGAATGTGCCTACTTTGTAGATTCCATTTATGAAATAAAACACATTTTCTAAAAACTCCTGTTTTTTACGAAATCATGTAAACCTTCTCGAAGCTATGATTTTAAAAAAACGGTGGAAGTAAGCTTTTCTTATTTCCGGACGAATGCGCTAACTATAGAAAGTCGTTATGACGTAGAATGTACGTACTTTGTTGATTCCATTTATGAAATAAAACACAATTTCTAAAAACTCGTGTTTTTTAATAAATCATGTAAACCTTCTAGAAGCTGTGATTTTAAAAAACGAGGGAAGTAAGCGTTTCTTATTTCCGGACGCATGCGCAAACTATAGAAATTCATTATGACGTAGAATGTGCATACTTTGTAGATTCCATTTATTAAATAAAACACATTTTCTAAAAAGTCATGTTTTTTACGAAATCATGTAAACCTTCTAGAAGCTGTGATTTTAAAAAACGGTGGAAGTAAGCTTTTGTTATTTCTGGACGCATGCGAAAACTATAGAAAGTCGTTATGACGTATAATGTCCATACTTTGTTGATTGCATTTATGAAATAAAACACATTTTCTAAAAACTCGTGTTTTTTAAGAAATCATGTAAACCTTCTAGAAGCTGTGATTTTAAAAAACGGGGGAAGTAAGCTTTTCTTATTTCCAAACGCTTGCGCAAACTATAGAAAGTCGTTATGACGTAGAATGTGCATACTTTGTTGATTCCATTTATGAAATAAAACACATTTTCTAAAAACTCGTGTTTTTTAAGAAATCATGTAAACCTTCTGGAAGCTGTTATTTTAAAAAACGGGGGGAAGTAAGCTTTTCTTATTTCCGGACGCATGCGCAAACTATAGAAAGTCGTTATGACGTAGAATGTGCATACTTTGTAGATTCCATTTATGAAATAAAACACATTTTCTAAAAACTCGTGTTTTTTACGAAATCATGTAAACCTTCTAGAAGCTGTGATTTTAAAAAACAGTGGAAGTAATCTTTTCTTATTTCTGGACGAATGCGCAAACTATAGAAAGTCGTTATGACGTAGAATGTGCATACTTTGTTGATTCCATTTATGAAATAAAACACAGTTTCTAAAAACTCGTGTTTTTTACGAAATCATGTAAACCTTCTAGAAGCTATTATTTTAAAAAACGGTGGAAGTAAGCTTTTCTTATTTCCGGACGCATGCGCAAACTATAGAAAGTCGTTATGACGTAGAATGTGCATACTTTGTTGATTCCATTTATGAAATAAAACACATTTTCTAAAAACTCATGTTTTTTAACAAATCATGTAAACCTTCTAGAAGCTGTGATTTTAAAAAACGGGGGAAGTAAGATTTTCTTATTTCCAAACGCATGCGCAAACGATAGAAAGTCGTTATGACGTAGAATGTGCATACTTTGTAGATTCGATTTATGAAATAAAACACATCTTCTAAAAACTCGTGTTTTTTACGAAATCATGTAAACCTTCCAGAAGCTGTGATTTTAAAAAACGGTGGAAGTAAGCTTTTCTTATTTCCAAACTTATGCGCAAACTATAGAAATTCGTTATGGTGTAGAATGTGCATAGTTTGTTGATTCCATTTATGAAATAAAACACATTTTCTAAAAGCTTGTCTTTTTTACGAAATCATGTAAACCTTCTAGAAGCTGTGATTTTAAAAAATGGGGGAGGTAAGCTTTTCTTATTTCCGAACGCATGCGCAAACTATAGAAAGTTGTTATGACGTAGAATGTGCATAGTTTGTAGATTCCATTTATGAAATAAAACGTAGTTTCTAAAAACTCGTGTTTTTTAAGAAATCATGTAAACCTTCTAGAAGCTGTGATTTTAAAAAACGGGGGAAGTAACCTTTTCTTATTTGTAAATGCATGCGCAAACTATAGAAAGACGTTATGACGTAGAATGTGCATACTTTGTAGATTCCATTTATGAAATAAATCACATTTTCTAAAAACTCGTGTTTTTTAAGAAATCATGTAAACCTTCTAAAAGCTGTGATTTTAAAAAACGGGGGAAGTAAGATTTTCTTATTTCCGGACGCATGCGCAAACTATAGAAAGTCGTTATGATGTAGAATGTGCATACTTTGTTTATTCCATTTATGAAATAATACACATTTTCTAAAAACTCGTGTTTTTTACGAAATCATGTAAACGTTCTAGAAGCTGTGATTTTAAAAAAAGGGGAAGTAAGCTTTTCTTATTTCCAAACGCATGCGCAAACTATAGAATTCGTTATAACTTAGAATGTGCATACTTTTTTGATTCCATTGATGAAATAAAACACATTTTCTAAGAACTCGTGTTTTTTAAGAAATCATGTAAACCTTCTAGAAGCTGTGATTTTAAAAAACGGGGGAACTAAGCTTTTCTTATTTCCGGACGCATACGCAAACTATAGAAAGTCGTTATGACGTAGAATGTGCATACTTTTTTGATTCCGTTTATGAAATAAAACACATTTTCTAAAACCTCGTGTTTTTTAAGAAATCATGTAAACCTTCTAGAAGCTGTGATTTTAAAAAACGGGGGAAGTAAGCTTTTCCTATTTCCGAACGAATGCGCAAACTATAGAAAGTCGTTATGACTTAGAATGTACATACTTTTTTGATTCCATTTGTGAAATAAAACACAATTTGTAAAAACTCGTGTTTTTTAATAAATCATGTAAACCTTCTAGAAGCCGTGATTTTAAAAAACGGGGGAAGTAAGCGTTTCTTATTTCCGGATGCATGCGCAAACTATAGAAAGTCGTTATGACGTAGAATGTGCATACTTTGTAGATTCCATTTATGAAATAAAACACATTTTCTAAAAACTCATGTTTTTTACGAAATCATGTAAACCTTCTAGAAGCTGTGATTTTAAAAAACGGTGGAAGTAAGCTTTTCTTATTTCTGGACGCATGCGCAAACTATAGAAAGTCGTTATGACGTAGAATTTGCATACTTTGTTGATTCCATTTATGAAATAAAACACATTTTCTAAAAACTCGTGTTTTTTAAGAAATCATGTAAACCTTCTAGAAGCTGTGATTTTAAAAAACGGGGGAAGTAAGCTTTTCTTATTTCCAAACGCTTGCGCAAACTATAGAAAATCGTTATGACGTAGAATGTGCATACTTTGTTGATTCCATTTATGAAATAAAACACATTTTCTAAAAACTCGTGTTTTTTAAGAAATCATGTAAACCTTCTGCAAGCTGTGATTTTAAAAAACGGGGGAAGTAAGCTTTTCTTATTTCCGGACGCATGCGCAAACTATAGAAAGTCGTTATGACGTAGAATGTGCATACTTTGTAGATTCCATTTATGAAATAAAACACATTTTCTAAAAACTCGTGTTTTTTACGAAATCATGTAAACCTTCTTGAAGCTGTGATTTTAAAAAACGGTGGAATTAAGCTTTTCTTATTTCCGAACGAATGCGCAAACTATAGAAAGTCGTTATGACTTAGAATGTGCATACTTTGTTGATTCCATTTATGAAATAAAACACATTTTCTAAAAAATCATGTTTTTTAAGAAATCATGTAAACCTTCTAGAAGCTTTGATTTTAAAAAACGGTGGAAGTATGCTTTTCTTATTTCCGGACACATGCGCAAACTATAGAAAGTCGTTATGACGTAGAATGTGCATACTTTGTTGATTCCATTTATGAAATAAAACACATTTTCTAACAACTCGTATTTTTTAAGAAATCATGTAAACCTTCTAGAAGGTGTGATTTTAAAAAACGGGAAAAGTAAGCTTTCCTTATTTACCAACGCATGCACAAACTATAGAAAGTCATTATAACGTAGAATATGCATACTTTGATGATTCCATTTATGAAATAAAACACATTTTCTAAAAACTCATGTTTTTTAAGAAATCATGTAAGCCTTCTAGAAGTTGTGATTTCAAAAAACGGGGGAAGTAAGCTTTTCTTATTTCCGGACGCATGCGCAAACCATAGAAAGTCGTTATGACGTAGAATGTGCATACTTTGTAGATTCCATTTATGAAATAAAAGACATTTTCTAAGAACTCATGTTTTTTACGAAATCATGTAACCCTTCTAGAAGCTGTGATTTTAAAAAACGGTGGAAGTAAGCTTTTCTTATTTCCGGACGCATGCACAAACTATACAAAGTCGTTATGACATAGAATGTGCATACTTTTTAGATTCCATTTATGAAATAAAACACATTTTCTAAAAACTCGTGTTTTTTACGAAATCATGTAAACCTTCTAGAAGCTGTGATTTTAAAAAACGGTGGAAGTATGCTTTTCTTATTTCCGCACGCATGTGCAAACTATAGAAAATCGTTATGATGTAGAATGTGCATACTTTGTTGATTCTATTTATGAAATAAAACACATTTTCTAAAAACTCGTGTTCTTTAAGAAATCATGTATACCTTCTAGAAGCTGTGATCTTAAAAAAGCGGGGAAGTAAGGTTTTCTTATTTCCAAACGCATGCGCAAACTATAGAAAGTCGTTATGACATAGAATGTCATACTTTGTTAATTCCATTTATGAAATAAAACACATTTTCTAAAAACTCGTGTTTTTTAAAAATTCATGTAAACCTTCTAGAAGCTGTGATTTTAAAAAACGGGGGAAGTAAGCTTTTCTTATTTCCAAACGCATGCGCAAACTATAGAAAGTCGTTATGACGTAGAATGTGCATACTTTGTAGATTCCATTTATGAAATAAAACAAATTTTCTAAAAACTCGTGTTTTTTACGAAATCATGTAAACCTTCTAGAAGCTGTGATTTTAAAAAACGGGGGGAGTAAGCTTTTCTTATTTCCAGACGCATGCGCAAACTATAGAAAGTCGTTATGACGTAGAATGTGCATACTTTGTTGATTCCGTTTATGAAATAAAACACATTTTTTAAAAACTCGTGTTTTTTAAGAAATCATGTAAACCTTCTAGAAGTTGGATTTTAAAAAACGGGGGAAGTAAGCTTTTCTTATTTCCGGACGCATGCACAAACTATAGAAAGTCGTTATGACGTAGAATGTGCATACTTTGTTGATTCCATTTATGAAATAAAACACATTTTCTAAAAACTCGTGTTTTTTAAGAAATCATGTAAACCTTCTAGAAGCTGGATTTTAAAAAACGGGGGAAGTATGCTTTTCTTATTTCCGGACGCATGTGCAAACTATAGAAAGTCGTTATGACGTAGAATGTGCATACTTTGTAGATTCCATTTATGAAATAAAACACATTTTCTAAAAACTCGTGTTTTTTACGAAATCATGTAAAACTTCAAGAAGCTGTGATTTTAAAAAACAGTGGAAGTAAGCTTTTCTTATTTCCGGACGCATGCGCAAACTATAGAAAGTCGTTATGACGTAGAATGTGCATACTTTGTAGATTCCATTTATGAAATAAAACACATTTTCTAAAAACTCGTGTTTTTTACGAAATGATGTAAACCTTCTAGAAGCTGTGATTTTAAAAAACGGTGGAAGTGAGCTTTTCTTATTTCTGGACGCATGCGCAAACTATAGAAAGTCGTTAAGACATACAATGTGCATACTTTGTTGCTTCCGTTTATGAAATAAAACACATTTTCTAAAAACTCGTGTTTTTTAAGAAATCATGTAAACCTTCTAGAAGCTGTGATTTTAAAAAACGTGGAAAGTAAGCTTTTCTTATTTCCAAACGCATGCGCAAACTATAGAAATTCGTTATGACGTAGAATGTGCATACTTTGTTGATTCCATTTATGAAATAAAACACATTTTCTAAAAACTCGTGTTTTTTAAGAACTCATGTAAACCTTCTTGAAGCTGTGATTTTAAAAAACGGGGGAAGTAAGATTTTCTTATTTCCGGACGCATGCGCAAACTATAGAATGTCGTTATGACGTAGAATATGCATACTTTGTTGATTCCATTTATGAAATAAAACACATTTTCTAAAAATTCCTGTTTTTTAAGAAATCATGTAAACCTTCTAGAAGCTGTGATTTTAAAAAACAGGGGAAGTAAGCTTTCTTATTTCCAAACACATGCGCAAACTATAGATAGTCGTTATGACGTAGAATGTGCATACTTTGTTGATTCCATTTATGAAATAAAACACATTTTCTAAAAACTCGTGTTTTTTAACAAATCATGTAAATCTTCTAGAAGTTGTGATTTTAAAAAACGGGGGAAGTAAGCTTTTCTTATTTCCAAACGCATGCGCAAACTATAGAAAGTCGTTATGACGAAGAATATGCATACTTTGTTGATTCCATTTATGAAATAAAACAAATTTTCTAAAAACTCGTGTTTTTTAAGAAATCATGTAAACATTCTAGAAGCTGTGATTTTGAAAAACGGTGGAAGTAAGCTTTTCTTATTTCCGGACGCATGCGCAAACTATAGAAAGTCGTTATGACGTAGAATGTGCATACTTTGTAGATTCCATTTATGAAATAAAACACATTTTCTAAAAACTCGTGTTTTTTAAGAAATCATGTAAACGTTCTAGAAGCTGTGATTTTAAAAAACGGTGGAAGTAAGCTTTTCTTATTTCTGGACGCATGCGCAAACTATAGAAAGTCGTTATGACGGAGAATGTGTATACTTTGTTGATTCCATTTATGAAATAAAACACATTTTCTAAAAACTCATGTTTTTTAAGAAATCATGTAAACCTTCTAGAAGCTGTGATTTTAAAAAACGGGGGAAGTAAGCTTTTCTTATTTCCAAACGCTTGCGCAAACTATGGAAAGTCCTTATGACGTTGAATTTGCATACTTTGTTGATTCCATTTATGAAATAAAACACATTTTCTAAAAACTCGTGTTTTTTACGAAATCATGTAAACCTTCTAGAACTGTGATTTTAAAAAACGGTCGAAGTAAGCTTTTCTTATTTCCGGACGCATGCGCAAACTATAGAAAGTCGTTATGACATAGAATGTGCATACTTTGTTGATTCCATTTATGAAATAAAATACATTTTCTAAAAAATCGTGTTTTTTGAGAAATCATGTAAACCTTCTAGAAGCTTTGATTTTAAAAAACGGTGGAAGTAAGCTTTTCTTATTTCCGGACGCATGCGCAAACTATAGAAAGTCGTTATGACATAGAATGTGCATACTTTGTTGATTCCATTTATGAAATAAAACACATTTTCTAACAACTCTTGTTTTTTAAGAAATCATGTAAACCTTCTAGAAGCTGTGATTTTAAAAAATAGGAGAAGTAAGCTTTTCTTATTTCCAAACGCATGCGCAAACTATAGAAAGTCATTATGACGTAGAATATGCATACTTTGTTGATTCCATTGATGAAATAAAACACATTTTCTAAAAACTCGTGTTTTTTAAGAAATCATGTAAGCCTTCTAGAAGCTGTGATTTTAAAAAACGGGGGAAGTAAGCTTTTCTTATTTCCGGACGCATGCGCAATCTATAGAAAGTCGTTATGATGTAGAATGTGCATACTTTGTTAATTCCATTTATGAAATAAAACACATTTTCTAAAAACTCTTATTTTTTAAGAAATCATGTAAGCCTTCTAGAAGCTGTGATTTTAAAAAACGGGGGAAGTAAGCTTTTCTTATTTCCGGACGCATGCGCAAACTATAGAAAGTCGTTATGACGTAGAATGTGCATACTTTGTAGATTCCATTTATGAAATAAAACACATTTTGTAAAAACTCATGTTTTTTAAGAAATCATATAAACCTTCTAGAAGCTGTGATTTTAAAAAACGGGGGAAGTAAGCTTTTCTTATTTCCAAACGCTTGCGCAAACTATGGAAAGTCGTTATGACGTAGAATGTGCATACTTTGTTGATTCCATTTATGAAATAAAATAGATTTTCTAAAAACTCGTGTTTTTTACGAAATCATGTAAACCTTCTAGAAGCTGTGATTTTAAAAATCGGTGGAAGTATGCTTTTCTTATTTCCGCACGCATGCGCAAACTATAGAAAGTCGTTATGACTTAGAATGTGCATACTTTGTTGATTCCGTTTATCAAATAAAACACTTTTTCTAAAAACTCGTGTTTTTTAAGAAATCATGTATACCTTCTAGAAGCTGTGATTTTAAAAGACAGGGGAAGTAAGCTTTTCTTATTTCCAAACGCATGCGCAAACTATAGAAAGTCGTTATGACGTAGAATGTGCATACTTTGTTAATTCCATTTATGAAATAAAACACATTTTCTAAAAACTCGTGTTTTTAAAAAAATCATCTAAACCTTCTAGAAGCTGTGATTTTAAAAAACGGGGGAAGTAAGTTTTTCTTATTTCCAAACGCATGCGCAAATTATAGAAAGTTGTTATGACGTAGAATGTGCATACTTTGTACATTCCATTTATGAAATAAAACACATTTTCTAAAAACTCGTGTTTTTTACGAAATCATGTAAACCTTCTAGAAGCTGTGATTTTAAAAAACGGTGGGAGTAAGCTTTTCTTATTTCCGGACGCATGCGCAAACTATAGAAAGTCGTTATGATGTAGAATGTGCATACTTTGTTGATTCCATTTATTAAATAAAACACAATTTCTAAAAACTCATGTTTTTTAACAAATCATGTAAACCTTCTAGAAGTTGTGATTTTAAAAAACGGGGGAAGTAAGCTTTTCTTATTTACACACGCATGCGCAAACTATAGAAAGTCGTTCTGACGTAGAATGTGCATACTTTGTTGATTCCATTTATGAAATAAAACAAATTTTCTAAAAAATCGTGTTTTTTAAGAAATCATGTAAACCTTCTAGAAGATGTGATTTTAAAAAACGAGGGAAGTAAGCTTTTCTTATTTCCAGACGCATGCACAAACTATAGAAAGTCGTTATGACGTAGAATGTGCATACTTTATAGATTCCATTTATGAAATAAAACACATTTTCTAAAAACTCGTGTTTTTTAAGAAATCATGTAAACCTTCTAGAAGCTGTGATTTTAAAAAACGGTGGAAGTAAGCTTTTCTTATTTCTGGACGCATGCGCAAACTATAGAAAGTCGTTATGACGGAGAATGTGTATACTTTGTTGATTCCATTTATGAAATAAAACACATTTTCTAAAAACTCATGTTTTTTAAGAAATCATGTAAACCTTCTAGAAGCTGTGATTTTAAAAAACGGTGGAAGTAAGCTTTTCTTATTTCCAAACGCTTGCGCAAACTATGGAAAGTCGTTATGACGTAGAATTTGCATACTTTGTTGATTCCATTTATGAAATAAAACACATTTTCTAAAAACTCGTGTTTTTTACGAAATCATGTAAACCTTCTAGAACTGTGATTTTAAAAAACGGTGGAAGTAAGCTTTTCTTATTTCCGGACGCATGCGCAAACTATAGAAAGTCGTTATGACATAGAATGTGCATACTTTGTTGATTCCATTTATGAAATAAAATACATTTTCTAAAAAATCGTGTTTTTTAAGAAATCATGTAAACCTTCTAGAAGCTTTGATTTTAAAAAATGGTGGAAGTAAGCTTTTCTTATTTCCGGACGCATGCGCAAACTATAGAAAGTCGTTATGACATAGAATGTGCATACTTTGTTGATTCCATTTATGAAATAAAACACATTTTCTAACAACTCTTGTTTTTTAAGAAATCATGTAAACCTTCTAGAAGCTGTGATTTTAAAAAATAGGAGAAGTAAGTTTTTCTTATTTCCAAACGCATGCGCAAACTATAGAAAGTCATTATGACGTAGAATATGCATACTTTGTTGATTCCATTTATGAAATAAAACACATTTTCTAAAAACTCGTGTTTTTTAAGAAATCATGTAAGCCTTCTAGAAGCTGTGATTTTAAAAAACGGGGGAAGTAAGCTTTTCTTATTTCCGGACGCATGCGCAAACTATAGAAAGTCGTTATGATGTAGAATGTGCATACTTTGTTAATTCCATTTATGAAATAAAACACATTTTCTAAAAACTCTTATTTTTTAAGAAATCATGTAAGCCTTCTAGAAGCTGTGATTTTAAAAAACGGGGGAAGTAAGCTTTTCTTATTTCCGGACGCATGCGCAAACTATAGAAAGTCGTTATGACGTAGAATGTGCATACTTTGTAGATTCCATTTATGAAATAAAACACATTTTGTAAAAATTCGTGTTTTTTAAGAAATCATATAAACCTTCTAGAAGCTGTGATTTTAAAAAACGGTGGAAGTAAGCTTTTCTTATTTCCAAACGCTTGCGCAAACTATCGAAAGTCGTTATGACGTAGAATGTGCATACTTTGTTGATTCCATTTATGAAATAAAATAGATTTTCTAAAAACTCGTGTTTTTTACGAAATCATGTAAACCTTCTAGAAGCTGTGATTTTAAAAATCGGTGGAAGTATGCTTTTCTTATTTCCGCACGCATGTGCAAACTATAGAAAGTCGTTATGACGTAGAATGTGCATACTTTGTTGATTCCGTTTATCAAATAAAACACTTTTTCTAAAAACTCGTGTTTTTTAAGAAATCATGTATACCTTCTAGAAGCTGTGATTTTAAAAAACAGGGGAAGTAAGCTTTTCTTATTTCCAAACGCATGCGCAAACTATAGAAAGTCGTTATGACGTAGAATGTGCATACTTTGTTAATTCCATTTATGAAATAAAACACATTTTCTAAAAACTCGTGTTTTTTAAAAAATCATGTAAACCTTCTAGAAGCTGTGATTTTAAAAAACGGGGGAAGTAAGTTTTTCTTATTTCCAAACGCATGCGCAAACTATAGAAAGTTGTTATGACGTAGAATGTGCATACTTTGTACATTCCATTTATGAAATAAAACACATTTTCTAAAAACTCGTGTTTTTTACGAAATCATGTAAACCTTCTAGAAGCTGTGATTTTAAAAAACGGTGGGAGTAAGCTTTTCTTATTTCCGGACGCATGCGCAAACTATAGAAAGTCGTTATGATGTAGAATGTGCATACTTTGTTGATTCCATTTATTAAATAAAACACAATTTCTAAAAACTCGTGTTTTTTAACAAATCATGTAAACCTTCTAGAAGCTGTGATTTTGAAAAACGGGGGAAGTAAGCTTTTCTTATTTCCACACGCATGCGCAAACTATAGAAAGTCGTTGTGACATAGAATGTGCATACTTTGTTGATTCCATTTATGAAATAAAACATATTTTCTAAAAACTCGTGTTTTTTAAGAAATCATGTAAACCTTCTAGAAGATGTGATTTTAAAAAACGGGGGAAGTAAGCTTTTCTTATTTCCAGACGCATGCACAAACTATAGAAAGTCGTTATGACGTAGAATGTGCATACTTTATAGATTCCATTTATGAAATAAAACACATTTTCTAAAAACTCGTGTTTTTTAAGAAATCATGTAAACCTTCTAGAAGCTGTGATTTTAAAAAACGGTGGAAGTAAGCTTTTCTTATTTCTGGACGCATGCGCAAACTATAGAAAGTCGTTATGACGGAGAATGTGTATACTTTGTTGATTCCATTTATGAAATAAAACACATTTTCTAAAAACTCATGTTTTTTAAGAAATCATGTAAACCTTCTAGAAGCTGTGATTTTAAAAAACGGTGGAAGTAAGCTTTTCTTATTTCCAAACGCTTGCGCAAACTATGGAAAGTCGTTATGACGTAGAATGTGCATACTTTGTTGATTCCATTTATGAAATAAAACACATTTTCTAAAAATTTGTGTTTTTTACGAAATCATGTAAACCTTCTAGAAGCTGTGATTTTAAAAAACGGTGGAAGTAAGCTTTTCTTATTTCCGGACGCATGCGCAAACTATAGAAAGTCGTTATGACATAGAATGTGCATACTTTGTTGATTCCATTTATGAAATAAAACACATTTTCTAAAAAATCATGTTTTTTAAGAAATCATGTAAACCTTCTAGAATGTTTGATTTTAAAAAACTGTGCAAGTAAGCTTTTCTTATTTCCGGACACATGCGTAAACTATAGAAAGTCGTTATGACATAGAATGTGCATACTTTTTTGATTCCATTTATGAAATAAAACACATTTTCTAACAACTCGTGTTTTTTAAGAAATCATGTAAACCTTCTAGAAGCTGTGATTTTAAAAAACGGGAGAAGTAAGCTTTTCTTATTTCCAAACGCATGCGCAAACTATAGAAAGCCATTATGACGTAAAATATGCATACTTTGTTGATTCCATTGATGAAATAAAACACATTTTCTAAAAACTCATGTTTTTTAAGAAATCATGTAAGCCTTCTAGAAGCTGTGATTTTGAAAAACGGGGGAAGTAAGCTTTTCTTATTTCCGGACGCATGCGCAAACTATAGAAAGTCGTTATGACATAGAATGTGCATACTTTGTAGATTCCATTTATGAAATAAAACATATTTTCTAAAAACTCGTGTTTTTTACGAAATCATCTAAATCTTCTAGAAGCTGTGATTTTAAAAAACGGTGGAAGTAAGCTTGTCTTATTTCCGGACGCATGCGCAAACTATAGAAAGTCGTTATGAGATAGAATGTGCATACTTTGTAGATTCCATTTATGAAATAAAACACATTTTCTAAAAACTCGTGTTTTTTACGAAATCATGTAAACCTTCTAGAAGCTGTGATTTTAAAAAACGGGGGAAGTAAGCGTTTCTTATTTCCGGACGAATGCGCAAACTATAGAAAGTCGTTATGACGTAGAATGTGCATACTTTGTAGATTCCATTTATGAAATAAAACACATTTTCTAAAAACTCATGTTTTTTAAGAAATCATGTAAACCTTCTAGAAGCTGTGATTTTAAAAAACGGGGGAAGTAGCTTTTCTTTTTTCCAAACTCTTGCGCAAACTTTCGAAAGTCGTTATGACGTAGAATGTGCATACTTTGTTGATTCCATTTATGAAATAAAACACATTTTCTAAAAACTCGTGTTTTTTAAGAAATCATGTAAACCTTCTAGAATCTATGAATTTAAAAAACGGGGGAAGTAAGCTTTTCTTATTTCCGGACACATGCGCAAACTATAGAAAGTCATTATGACGTAGAATGTGCATACTTTGTTGATTCCATTTATGAAATAAAACACATTTTCTAAAAACTCGTGTTTTTTAAGAAATCATGTAAACCTTCTAGAAGCTGTGATTTTAAAAAACGGGGGAAGTAAGCTTTTCTTATTTCCAAACGCATGCGCAAATTATAGAAATTCGTTATGAGGTAGAATGTCCATACTTTGTTGATTCCATTTATTTAATAAAACACATTTTCTAAAAACTCGTGTTTTTTAAGAAATCATCTAAAACTTCTAGAATCTGTGATTTTAAAAAACGGGGGAGGTAAGCTTTTCTTATTTCCAGACGCATGCGCAAACTATAGAAAATCGTTATGACGTAGAATGTGCATACTTTGTAGATTCAATTTATGAAATAAAACACATTTTCTAAAAACTCGGGTTTTTTAAGAAATCGTGTAAACCTTCTAGAAGCTTTGATTTTAAAAAACGGTGGAAGTAAGCTTTTCTTATTTCCGGACGCATGGGAAAACTATAGAAAGTCGTTATGACGTAGAATGTGCATACTTTGTTGATTCCATTTATGAAATAAAACACATTTTCTAAAAACTCGTGTTTTTTAAGAAATCATGTAAACCTTCTAGAAGCTGTGATTTTAAAAAACGGGGGAAGTAAGCTTTTTTTATTTCCAAACGCATGCGCAAACTATAGAAAGTCGCTATGACATAGAATGTGCATACTTTGTTGATTCCATTTACGAAATAAAACACATTTTCTAAAAACTCGTCTTTTTTAAGAAATCATGTAAACCTTCTAGAAGCTGTGATTTTAAAAAACGGGGGAAGTAAGCTTTTCTTATTTCCAAACGCATGCGCAAATTATAGAAATTCGTTATGATGTAGAATGTCCATACTTTGTTGATTCCATTTATTTAATAAAACACATTTTCTAAAAACTCGTGTTTTTTAAGAAATCATGTAAAACTTCTAGAATCTGTGATTTTAAAAAACGGGGGAGGTAAGCTTTTCTTATTTCTAGACGCCTGCGCAAACTATAGAAAATCGTTATGACGTAGAATGAGCATACTTTGTAAATTCCATTTATGAAATAAAACACATTTTCTAAAAACTCGTGTTTTTTACGAAATCATGTAAACCTTCTATAAGCTGTGATTTTAAAAAACAGTGGAAGTAAGATTTTCTTATTTCTGGACGAATGCGGAAACAGTAGAAAGTCGTTATGACGTAGAATGTGCATACTTTGTTGATTCCAATTATGAAATAAAACACATTTTCTAAAAACTCGTGTTTTTTAAGAAGTCATGTAAACCTTCTAGAAGCTGTGATTTCAAAAAATGGTGGAAGTAAGCTTTTCTTATTTCCGGATGCATGTGCAAACTATAGAAAGTCGTTATGACGTAGAATGTGCATACTTTGTTGATTCCATTTATGAAATAAAACACATTTTCTAAAAACTCGTGTTTTTTAACAAATCATGTAAACCTTCTAGAAGATGTGATTTTAAAAAACGAGGGAAGTAAGCTTTTCTTATTTCCAAACGCATGCGCAAACTATAGAAAGTCGATATGACGTAGAATGCGCATACTTTGTTGATTTCATTTATGAAATAAAACACATTTTCTTAAAACTCGTGTTTTTTACGAAATCATGTAAACCTTCTAGAAGTTGTGATTTTAAAAAACGGTGGAAGTAAGCTTTTCTTATTTCCCGACGAATGCGCAAACTATAGAAAGTCATTATGACGTAGAATGTGCATACTTTGTTGATTCCATTTATGAAATAAAACACATTTTCTAAAAACTCGTGTTTTTTACGAAATCATGTAAACCTTCTAGAAGCTGTGATTTTAAAAAACGGGGGAAGTAATCTTTTCTTATTTCCGGACGCATGCGCAAACTATAGAAAGTCGTTATGACGTAGAATGTGCATACTTTGTAGATTCCATTTATGAAATAAAACACATTTTCTAAAAACTCGTGTTTTTTACGAAATCATGTAAACCTTCTAGAAGCTGTGATTTTAAAAAACGGTGGAAGTAAGCTTTTCTTATTTCCGGACGCATGCGCAAACTATAGAAAGTCATTATGACGTAGAATGTGCATACTTTGTAGATTCCATTTATGAAATAATACACATTTTCTAAAAACTTGTGTTTTCTACGAAATCATGTAAAACTTCTAGAAGCTACGATTTTAAAAAACGGTGGAAATAAGCTTTTCTTATTTCCGGACGAATGCGCAAACTATAGAAAGTCGTTATGACGTAGAATGTGCATACTTTATTGATTCCATTTATGAAATAAAACACATTTTCTAAAAAATCGTGTTTTTTAAGAAAACGTGTAAACCTTCTAGAAGCTGTGATTTTAAAAAACGGTGGAAGTAAGCTTTTCTTATTTCCGCACGCATGCGCAAATTACAAAAAGTCGTTATGACGTAGAATGTGCATACTTTGTTGATTCCATTTATGAAATAAAACACAGTTTCTAAAAACTCATGTTTTTTAAGAAATCATGTAAACCTTCTAGAAGCTGTGATTTGAAAAAACGGGGGAAGTAAGCTTTTCTTATTTCCAAACACATGTGCAAACTATAGAATGTCGTTATGACGTAGAATGTGCATACTTTGTAGATTCCATTTATGAAATAAAACATATTTTCTAAAAACTCGTGTTTTTTACGAAATCATGTAAACCTTCTAGAAGCTGTGATTTTAAAAAACGGTGGAAGTAAGCTTTTCTTATTTCCGGACACATGCGCAAACTATAGAAAGTCATTATGACGTAGAATGTGCATACTTTGTTGATTCCATTTATTAAATAAAACACATTTTCTAGAAACTCGTGTTTTTTAACAAATCATGTAAACCTTCTAGAAGCTGTGATTTTAAAAAACGGGGGAGGTAAGCTTTTCTTATTTCCAAACGCATGCGCAAACTATAGAAAGTCGTTATGACATAGAATGTGCATACTTTGTTGATTCCATTTATGAAATAAAACACATTTTCTAAAAACTCGTGTTTTTTAAGAAATCATGTAAACCTTCTAGAAGCTGTGATTTTAAAAAACGGGGGAAGTAAGCTTTTCTTATTTCCGGACGCATGCGAAACTATAGAAAGTCATTATGACGTAGAATGTGCATACTTTGTAGATTAAATTTAGGAAAGAAAACACATTTTCTAAAAACTCGTGTTTTTTACGAAATCATGTAAATCTTCTAGAAGCTGTGATTTTAAAAAATGGTGGAAGTAAGCTTTTCTTATTTCCGGACGCATGCGCAAACTATAGAAAGTCGTTATGACATAGAATGTGCATACTTTGTAGATTCCATTTATGAAATAAAACACATTTTCTAAAAACTCGTGTTTTTTACGAAATCATGTAAACCTTCTAGAAGCTGTGATTTTAAAAAACGGTGGAAGTATGCTTTTCTTATTTCCGCACGCATGCGCAAACCATAGAAAGTCGTTATGACGTAGAATGTGCATACTTTGTTGATTCTATTTATGAAATAAAACACATTTTCTAAAAACTCATGTTTTTTAAGAAATCATGTATACCTTCTAGAAGCTGTGATTTTAAAAAACGGGGGAAGTAAGCTTTTCTTATTTCCGGACGCATGTGCAAACTATAGAAAGTCGTTATGACGTAGAATGTGCATACTTTGTAGATTCCATTTATGAAATAAAACACATCTTCTAAAAACTCGTGTTTTTTACGAAATCATGTAAACCTTCTAGAAGCTGTGATTTTAAAAAACGGTGGAAGTAAGCTTTTCTTATTTCCGGACGCATGCGCAAACTATAGAAAGTCGTTATGATGTAGAATGTGCATACTTTATTGATTCCATTTATTAAATAAAACACATTTTCTAAAAACTCGTGTTTTTTAAGAAATCGTGTAAACCTTCTAGAAGCTGTGATTTTAAAAAACGGTGGAAGTAAGCTTTTCTTATTTCCGCACGCATGCGCAAACTATAGAAAGTCGTTACCACGTAGAATGTGCATACTTTGTTGATTCCATTTATGAAATAAAACACAGTTTCTAAAAACTCGTGTTTTTTAAGAAATCATGTAAACCTTCTAGAAGCTGTGATTTGAAAAAACGGGGGAAGTAAGCTTTTCTTATTTCCAAACGCATGCGCAAACTATAGAAAATCGTTATGACGTAGAATGTGCATACTTTGTAGATTCCATTTATGAAATAAAACACATTTTCTAAAAACTCGTGTTTTTTAAGAAATCATGTAAACCTTCTAGAAGCTGTGATTTTAAAAAACGGGGGAAGTAAGCTTTTCTTATTTCCGGACGGATGCGCAAACTATAGAAAGTCGTTATGATGTAGAATGTGCATACTTTGTTGATTCCATTTATTAAATAAAACACATTTTCTAAAAACTCGTGTTTTTTAAGAAATCATGTAAACCTTCTAGAAGCTGTGATTTTAAAAAACGGGGGAAGTGAGCTTTTTTAATCTCCAAACGCATGTGCAAACTATAGAAAGTCGTTATGACATAGAATGTGCATACTTTTTTGATTCCATTTATGAAATAAAACACATTTTCTAAAAACTCGTGTTTTTTAGGAAATCATGTAAACCTTCTAGAAGCTGTGATTTTAAAAAACGGTGGAAGTAAGCTTTTCTTATTTCTGGACGCATGTGCAAACTATGGAAAGTCGTTATGACGTAGAATGTGCATACTTTGTTGAATCCATTTATGAAATAAAACACATTTTCTAAAAACTCGTGTTTTTTAAGAAATCATGTAAACCTTCTAGAAGCTGTGATTTAAAAAAACGGGGGAAGTAAGCTTTTCTTATTTCCAAACGCATGCGCAAACTATAGAAAGTCGTTATGACATAGAATGTGCATACTTTGTTGATTCCATTTATGAAATAAAACACATTTTCTAAAAACTCGTGTTTTTTAAGAAATCATGTAAACCTTCTAGAAGCTGTGATTTTAAAAAACGGGGGAAGTAAGCTTTTCTTATTTCCGGACGCATGCGCAAACTATAGAAAGTCGTTATGACATAGAATGTGCATACTTTGTAGATTCCATTTATGAAATAAAACACATTTTCTAAAAACTCGTGTTTTTTACGAAATCATGTAAACCTTGTAGAAGCTGTGATTTTAAAAAACGTTGGAAGTAACCTTTTCTTATTTCCGGACGCATGCGCAAACTATAGAAATTCGTTATGATGTAGAATGTGCATACTTTGTAGATTCCATTAATGAAATAAAACACATTTTCTAAAAACTCGTGTTTTTTACGAAATCATGTAAACCTTCTAGAAGTTGTGATTTTAAAAAACGGTGGAAGTAAGCGTTTCTGATTTCCGGACGCATGCGGAAACTATAGAAAGTCGTTATGACGTAGAATGTGCATACTTTGTTGATTCCATTTATTAAATAAAACACATTTTCTAAAAGCTCGTGTTTTTTAAGAAATCATGTAAACCTTCTAGAAGCTGTGATTTTAAAAAACGGGGGAAGTAAGCTTTTCTTATTTACGGACGCATGCGCAAACTATAGAAAGTCATTATGACGTAGAATGTGCATACTTTGTAGATTCCAGATAGGAAATAAAACACATTTTCTAAAAACTCGTGTTTTTTACGAAATCATGTAAACCTTCTAGAAGTTGTGATTTTAAAAAATGGTGGAAGTAAGCTTTCCTTATTTCCGGACGAATGCGCAAACTATAGAAAGTCGTTAAGACGTAGAATATGCATACTTGGTTGATTCCATTTATGAAATAAAACACATTTTCTAAAAACTCATGTTTTTTAAGAAATCGTGTAAACCTTCTAGAAGCTGTGATTTTAAAAAACGGTGGAAGTAAGCTTTTCTTATTTCCGGACACATGCGGAAACTATAGAAAGTCGTTATGACATAGAATGTGCATACTTTGTTGATTCCATTTATGAAATAAAACACAGTTTCTAAAAACACGTGTTTTTTAAGAAATCATGTAAACCTTCTAGAAGCTGTGATTTTAAAAAACGGGGGAAGTAAGCTTTTCTTATTTCCAAACGCATGCGCAAACTATAGAAAGTCGTTATGACGTAGAATGTGCATACTTTGTAGATTCCATTTATGAAATAAAACACATTTTCTAAAAACTCATTTTTTTTACGAAATCATGTAAACCTTCTAGAAGCTATGATTTTAAAAAACGGTGGAAGTAAGCTTTTCTTATTTCCGGACGAATGCGCAAACTATAGAAAGTCGTTATGACGTAGAATGTACATACTTAGTTGATTCCATTTATGAAATGAAACACAATTTCTAAAAACTCGTGTTTTTTAATAAATCATGTAAATCTTCTAGAAGCTGTGATTTCAAAAAACGGGGGAAGTAAGTGTTTCTTATTTCCGGACGCATGCGCAAACTATAGAAAGTCGTTATGACGTAGAATGTGCATACTTTGTAGATTCCATTTATGAAATAAAAGACATTTTCTAAAAAGTCGTGTTTTTTACGAAATCATGTAAACCTTCTAGAAGCTGTGATTTTAAAAAACGGTGGAAGTAAGCTTTTCTTATTTCTGGACGCATGCGCAAACTATAGAAAGTCGTTATGACGTAGAATGTGCATACTTTGTAGATTCCATTTATGAAATAAACCACATTTTCTAAAAACTCGTGTTTTTTACGAAATCATGTAAACCTTCTAGAAGCTGTGATTTTAAAAAACGGTGGAAGTAAGCTTTTCTTATTTCCGGACGCATGAGCAAACTATAGAAAGTCGTTATTGTTGATGTATATGTAACTTCGGAATGTATTTCACATATATGTATATTGTATTCCTATAGAGATGGTATTATTCCTCTATAAGGAAGTGTCGTAACTTATAATTCAAAGGGTTATTAGACCACCCTATGGGGGGTCGGCCATGTGGGTCAAAGGGTTATTAGACCACCCTATTGGGGGTCGGCCCACTCAGCATTATGTTATGTGGTAAAGTTCGAGCCTACATGAGTTAGGTAAAAAGGCAAGTCAAGTCAAGTATAAATAGAGTGTGGGAGGCACTCTATTTACTCACTCACTTCTCACACATGCACTCAAGGAGGAGTGGCGCTCTTATGGAGGAGGAGGATCTGCTGCTAGGTTATGGCTATCTCTCTTGGTTGGTTGTATCATTGCTCTATCTATCTCTGAGGAAGTTATTGGGGTTTTTCACCTTTATGGTTTTCCCCAAGTAAATCTTTGTGTCTCTTGTATGCTGGCATTATTGTCTCCATGATTGATATGCTGTAGATATGCTGTACATGTTGTTCTCTCAGTTAAGATCCTAGATCAGATTGAAGTAAATTCTGAAAATCTAACATGGTATCAGAGCTAGCCTGAAAGAAGGCATGATATGGCATGTATGACACTTGTTGCACTTACGATGCTAGGGCTTGATATAGCAAAAACCAGTCATCGTAGAACTTTCGCTATAAATCCGTTTTGGCGAAGTTTTCGGATCTGAAATTGTTACAGGACGAAGATAAGATCTCCATGTACCTTTCTTCCAAAGGACAATATCTAATTCGTTGTACTTTGGGATTTATGATCTGTGCAATATAGGGTTTCTGCCTCTTCCAGATCTGAGTTAAAATCAGGTGACCTTGGGAAAAATGTCATAACTTGGGCTAGGAAGCTCCAAATGAAATTTCGTGAAAAGTGACAGGTAGAACACAGACTGTACTATCTCAGAAAACGTTTTCAGAGGCCGAAGTTGAACCAGTGACACGTGGCACTCCGTACAAGTGCGCTCTCCTGTATTATCCCATAAACAGGTCATGTTGCGACATTTGGCATAACGCTCTCTCAGAGAGTCCAATTGAGGTCAGACCTATCAGGATAGAAAGGTAACAGGCCGAGATATCTCAGGAAACGTTTTCAGAGGCCGAAGTTAAAACAGTGACACGTGGCACGCCGTACAAGTTCGCTCTCCTGTTTTATCCCAAAACAGGTCACGTTGCGACATTTGGCATAACTCTCTCTAAGAGAATCCAATTGAGGTCATACCTGTCATGATGGAAAGATAACAAGTCAGGATATCTCAGAAAACTTTTTCAGACCCTGTGGATCAAAAATTTCGGAGTTACACCAGAAACAATCAGGTACATATTTCTGTCAAAACAGAATTATTTTTTGGTACCTTCATTCATGGCTTCCGGAATTTAGGGCTTTGGAGAAAGTTGGAATTTTTGTAATCAACGACCACGGCTGGATGCTACTCATCAAAATAGAAATTTAGAGACCAAGATCAGAATTTTTGGTTGGGCAGAAGGCCGGGCTTGATTAGACCCTAGTTCGGGACTTTGATCAGAAAAGTGGAAAATTAGGGCTTCTGTAAAAATGGGAATTTTTGAAATATGTGACCACGGCTGGAAGCTCCTCAGAAAAATAGAAGCTTAGAGCTTTGGATCAAACATTTTGATTGGGAAGAAGAGTGAGCTTCATCAAACCCCAATTCAGGGTCACGTCCAGTGAATCCAGAAGTTTCAAAAGCAAAATTGAGGAGTGAAACTTTGCAGTTTTCAAATTCTGAATATACCAACTTGATCAGCTCATCAAGGCACATATTTCTATCCTGTCAGAAGTTTGAAATTCAAAGTTTGAATTTTTGGGGTTTCTCTGACAAACCCATATCCAGATCAAGGTCCAGTTCTTGCAAATCAAGTGGATTGGGTTAATCCTAGAAGAAGATGGATTGATCACCTGCATAAGTGAAGAAGTTCCTGTCTCAGAGGGAGATGAGGATAAGGCCTTACATAAGAAGATTACAAGCGATCTCGACAGGTATGACTCATCGAGGTATGGTTCGATATTTGTCCATGATTAAGTTTATGGTATGTTTGTCTTCATGTTATTACGGTTAGTACAATTCTGATTTTAGATTTGTCGTATCACCTTAACAAAATTATGAATGCATGATAGAAGATATTCATTGGTTAGGGTGTTGACACTTATGATTGTACTAATGCATTATGGTGTTGTATGAGGTTTATGTTGTCTACTAACATGAAAGGTACACCAAGAAAGACAAATCATGTTCTGGTCCAAGAACATATGATCATGATAACATGAGGACAAAGATTCATCCATTGTCATGGATCTCATAGAAGATTCATTTACGAGGTATGTATAACTTGGTTTTATAATGGCTAACCTATGAGATATATAGGTTACTAGCACAAGTCATTGAAGAAGATCAAGAAGACATCATGTGAGTATGTTAGACATAACTAACTAGCATACTAATCCAGGTATGTTTTTCCTATATCAAGATAGAATCCTACCTTGTGTTAGGATCTTATACTGTTGTTGATAATGATTATTCATGAAGTCATAGGTTTGAATAATCATGATTGTATGCATATTATGTTTCTTACCATAATTGATGATATGACTAACCAGAAGAATCATGATGGTATAGGTTTGAGTAATTACAGGTTTAGACATGTTATGTTTCTTATGATTTGACTAACCATAAGAATCCTACATAAACCTTGAATGCTAATGCTTATTATTTCTGTTTGAAATGATCATGACTATACATGCTTGAGATTATTGTGTTTTAATAGTATACTAATGAATGTATGATTTTATATGAGATCACAATGATAACACATTCATGATACTAATAAGCATGCATAGGGACCAAGGATGAATATGAGATTCAAGAACAGGTAATCCAGGAAGCAAAGATCAAGAGGGAGTACACTCCAGTGGTTTATGCAAGGATGCAGATATTCAGAGGGAGTTGACCATCTCTCTACATCCCACAACAGAAAGGTGTAGAAGAAGCTACTTCAGATTAGGACTCCAGCAGCTCCTGCAAGGAAGCGAAGACTCAGAGGGAGTCCACCCAATGAACAAACAAAGATAAGTATTTGAATTGTCATTTCTTAAATAATACTGTTCAATAATGTATATACTGATGTTCCTAGAATTAGGTTGTGTATTATGCATATTAGAATAATTGCATTGATGAACAGTATACTCCTAATATGCATGGGTAAGTGGCCTATGGCACTGTACAAAATTCCATTGCTACTTATCTAGAATGAAACCTCTTTGCTGAAATGTTGGGAGTTGTGCACACTCTTAACAATGTTCTGGTAGAGATTGGAAGGCATCTAGAAAGTTACGGAATATGGATAAATGTTGTATTGAAGCATTGGCTAAGATAATTGCATGACTGTATGGCATATTTCTTTATGTGTAAGAATTTGTTCTGAAAACTATGAGATGATTTCTAATCATGTAATTTAACTTGTTGTGTAGGAAAGATCGTATGCCATCTCCTACAAAAGAACTACAACATTTTGTTCCAGCAACAAAGATATCTATTGAAGATATTGAAGATATTGAAGTTCCCAGGATCTGGGATGAAGAAATGAAATGCCACGATCCGTCGATCATGAAGAATGATGTTTGGGATGTAATCCCAAGACATGGAGGGAAGTTTGCTATGACTTCCAAATGGAACTATCAGATCAAGCATGTTGCAGATGGCAGCATTGAGAAATATAAAAGTGATGAAATAGAAGATACACCAGGTGGATTCAAGACAGCTTCCTTGAATGGTGTAGTTGAAGAAGAAGTGTATGTAGAGCAGCCACTTGGTTCTGAGACACAAGATAGGAAATCATATATGTGCAGAACTTGGTATGGTGAAGGTAGATTGATTGCCGACACGCAGCGGAAGCTTACTACCGAGTTCGAGATGAAGAACTTGGGGATGATGCACTATTTGTTTTTGGCATGGAGGTGTGGCAGAGTGCAGATAGAATCTTCCTTGAACAAGGGAAGTATGCAGTAGAGATCCCGAAGAGGTTCGGGATGATGGATTGCAAGGCCATGGCCACACCTATGGCATCAAATCTGAAGCTTCTATGTGATGCTTCATCTGAGCCGATTGATGTCTCTATGTATTGCCAGATGATTGGGTCCTTGATGTACCTGACGAACACGAGACCAGACATTTGCTTTGCTGTGAACACATTGAGCCAGTTCCTGACAGATCCAAGAAGTGTTCACCTGGTTGCTCTAAAGCATGTTCTGAGGTACCTAAAGGGTACAGTGGATTATGGGCTCAGGTATGAGACGAATCAAAAGTTTAACTTGCAGGGTTATGTTGATTCAGACTGGGCTGGCAGTGCTGCAGACAGGAAGAGCACATCTGGGTGTTTCTTCAGTATGGGATCAGGTGTGATCTCTTGGTTTAGCAGGAAGCAGTCCTGCGTAGCACTGAGTACAGCTGAGGCAGAGTATGTTGCAGCCTGTTCAGCTAGTTGTGAGGCAGTATGGCTACGGAAGCTACTGTCTGAGTTATTTGATCTCCCGTTGGAGGCTACTGGTATCTTCTGTGATAACCAGAGTTGTGTGAAGCTGTCTAAGAACCCAGTGTTTCATGACAGGTCGAAACACATAGAGATCAAATATCACTATATCAGGGATATGGTGCAGAGAGGAGCTGTGAAGCTCCTGTATGTTGCGACGGACGAGCAGATTGCAGATGTGCTGACGAAGCCACTAGCCAGGGTGAAGTTCGAGTACTTGAGAGAGAGGCTTGGCGTGCTTCAGATCGAGGATACTTCGAGGAAGAAGTGATGGACACATTTGCTGAAGCCATTCCAAGCATGTTGGAAGGAGGATCCTTCACATGGCTGTGGATGTAAGCGCTGGATGATGAGCATCAGAATGATGTTCTGGTTTTTGCTTGGATATGATCAGTTGGATCATTTTATGTATGTATGTACGCATCATGTGGATGCTGGATATGATCAGTTGGATCATTTTATGTATGTATGTACGCATCATGTGGATGCTGGATATGATCAGTTGGATCATTTTATGTATGTATGTATGCATCATGTTGGATGCTTGGACCATGTATCTGTATATGTATCAGGTGGATACATTGTATGATCAGGTGGATCATGTATGGTGATATGTATCATGTATTTGTATTTGTATCAGGTGGATACATTGATGATCAGGAGGATCATGTATGATGATATGTATCAGGTAGATACTTGGTATGCATCAGGTAGATGCATTGAAGATCAGGAGGATCATGTATGATGATATGTATCATGTATTTGTATCAGGTGGATACATTGATGATCAGGAGGATCATGTATGATACTTGGTATGCATTAGGTAGATGCATTGATGATCAGGTGGATCATGCAGCAGGATGTTGCAGTGATGATCAGGATGATCATAGATGACGAGCTTCAGGATGTTGCTCCAGATGACATGCAGCAGGATGTTGCAGTGATGATCAGGATGATCATAGATGACGAGCTTCAGGATGTTGCTCCAAATGACTTGCAGCAGGACGTTGCAGTGATGATGATTAGGATGATCATGGATACATCAGGATGATGTATGGTGAGTATCAGGTTGATACTCTATGGCCGTGGATCAGGTTGTGCAGATGAGCATGTAATTCGGTGCCCTGGGACATCTGGCAAATGCTCTTTCGAGGTTTTGCTCTAGGAGGACATGTAATTCGTTGCCCTGGGAGATCTGCAGATAGTCGTTCGAGGTTTTGCCTATGGCATATAATAGCGCCCTGGGATATCTGGCAGATGCTCTTGCGAGGTTTTGTCCTATGGCATGTAATTCGTTTCCCTGGGAGATCCGATAGGTTGGGCTGTGTGCCCGTAATCAGTCCTGGGATGCTCTTACGAGGTTTTGCCATGACCACATGTAATTCGTTGCCCTGGGAGATCCTATAGGTAGAGATGTGTGCTCGTAACAGCCTGGGATGCTCTTGCGAGGTTTTGTGGTGAGGTCACATGTAATTCGTTGCCCTGGGAGATCCTATAGGTAGAGCTGTGTGCTCGTAACAGCCTGGGATGCTCTTTCGAGGTTTTGTGACGCACGTAAAAGTCCTGAGGATTCCACAGTATGGCCAGTGATGACGAAGACCTGCAGGTGGTGGGCCTACATCCAGTATGAAAAAGGACTGGCTCTGTAGACCTTCCTATGACGAGTAGATTCAGAGATTGATTGAGATAGCAGCAGCAGTGACGATGATGATGACTCGATGACGATTATCTAGTGACGATGATCCAGAGAAGATGACTTGTGCTAGAAGAACTGTGCTGAGAAATACCTTCCTAGTTAAGAGGGAGTGTTGATGGATATGTAACTTCGGAATGTATTTCACATATATGTATATTGTATTCCTATAGAGATGGTATTATTCCTCTATAAGGAAG
Source organism: Larix kaempferi (assembly GCA_027924585.1). NCBI lineage: Eukaryota > Viridiplantae > Streptophyta > Pinopsida > Pinales > Pinaceae > Larix > Larix kaempferi. The sequence goes on along the minus strand of BSBM01000226.1, from coordinate 7,897,542 downwards.
TGTCGTAACTTATAATTCAAAGGGTTATTAGACCACCCTATTGGGGGTCGGCCATGTGGGTCAAAGGGTTATTAGACCACCCTATTGGGGGTCGGCCCACTCAGCACTATGTTATGTGGTAAAGTTCGAGCCTACATGAGTTAGGTAAAAAGGCAAGTCAAGTCAAGTATAAATAGAGTGTGGGAGGCACTCTATTTACTCACTCACTTCTCACACATGCACTCAAGGAGGGGTGGCGCTCTTATGGAGGAGGAGGATCTGCTGCTAGGTTATGGCTATCTCTCTTGGTTGGTTGTATCATTGCTCTATCTATCTCTGAGGAAGTTATTGGGGTTTTTCACCTTTATGGTTTTCCCCAAGTAAATCTTTGTGTCTCTTGTATGCTGGCATTATTGTCTCCATGATTGATATGCTGTAGATATGCTGTACATGTTGTTCTCTCAGTTAAGATCCTAGATCAGATTGAAGTAAATTCTGAAAATCTAACATTTATGACGTAGAATGTGCATACTTTGTTGATTCCATTTATGAAATAAAACACATTTTCTAAAAACTCGTGTTTTCTAAGAAATCATGTAAACCTTCTAGAAGCTGTGATTTTAAAAAGTGGGGGAAGTAAGCTTTTCTTATTTCCAAATGCTTGCGCAAACTATAGAAAGTCGTTATGACGTAGAATGTGCATACTTTGTTGATTGCATTTATGAAATAAAACACATTTTCTAAAAACTCGTGTTTTTTAAGAAATCGTGTAAACCTTCTAGAAGCTTTGATTTTAAAAAACGGGGGAAGTAATATTTTCTTATTTCCGGACGAATGCGCAAACTATAGAAAGTCGTTATGACGTAGAATGTGCATACTTTCTTGATTCCATTTATGTAATAAAACACATTTTCTAAAAACTCATGTTTTTTAAGAAATCATGTAAACCTTCTAGAAGCTGTGATTTTAAAAAACGGTGGAAGTAAGCTTTTCTTATTTCCGGACGCATGCGCAAACTATAGAAAGTCGTTATGACGTAGAATGTGCATACTTTGTTGATTCCATTTATGAAATAAAACACAGTTTCTAAAAACTCATGTTTTTTAAGAAATCATGTAAACCTTTTGGAAGCCGTGATTTTAAAAAACGGGGGAAGTAAGCTTTTCTTATTTCCAAACGCATGCGCAAACTATAGAAAGTCGTTATGACGTAGAATGTGCATACTTTGTAGATTCCATTGATGAAATAAAACACATTTTCTAAAAACTCGTGTTTTTTACGAAATCATGTAAACCTTCTAGAAGCTGTGATTTTAAAAAACGGTGGAAGTCAGCTTTTCTTATTTCTAGATGCATGCGCAAACTATAGAAAGTCGTTATGACATAGAATGTGCATACTTTGTTGATTCCATTTATTAAATAAAACACATTTTCTAAAAACTCGTGTTTTTTAACAAATCATGTAAACCTTCTAGAAGCTGTGATTTTAAAAAATGGGGGAAGTAAGCTTTTCTTATTTCCGGACGAATGCGCAAACTATAGAAAGTCGTTATGACTAAGAATGTGCATACTTTGTTGATTCCATTTATGAAATAAAACACATTTTCTAAAAACTCGTGTTTTTTAAGAAATCAAGTAAACCTTCTAGAATCCGTGATTTTAAAAAATAGTGGAAGTAAGCTTTTCTTATTTCTGGACGCATGCGCAAACTATAGAAAGGCACTATGACGTAGAATGTGCATACTTTGTAGATTCCATTTATAAATAAAACACATTTTCTAAAAACTCGTCTTTTTTCAGAAATCATGTAAACCTTCTAGAAGTTGTGATTTTAAAAAACGGTGGAAGTAAGCTTTTCTTATTTCCGGACGAATGTGCAAACTATAGAAAGTTGTTATGACTTAGAATGTGCATACTTTTTTGATTCCATTTATGAAATAAAACACATTTTCTAAAAACTCGTGTTTTTTAAGAAAATATGTAAACCTTCTAGAATCCGTGATTTTAAAAAATAGTGGAAGTAAGCTTTTCTTATTTCCGGACGCATGCGCAAACTATAGAAAGTCGTTATGACGTAGAATGTGCATACTTTGTTGATTCCATTTATGAAATAAAACACATTTTCTAAAAACTCATGTTTTTTAAGAAATCATGTAAACCTTCTAGAAGCTATGATTTTAAAAAACGGGGGAAGTAAGCTTTTCTTATTTCCAAACGCATGCGCAAACTATAGAAAGTCGTTATGACATAGAATGTGCATACTTTGTTGATTCCATTTATGAAATAAAACACATTTTCTAAAACTCGTGTTTTTTAAGAAATCATGTAAACCTTCTAAAAGCTGTGATTTTAAAAAATGGGGGAAGTAAGCTTTTCTTATTTCCAAACGCATGCGCAAAGTATAGAAAGTCGTTATGAAGTAGAATGTGCATACTTTGTTGATTCCATTTATGAAATAAAACACATTTTCTAAAAACTCGAGTTTTTTAAGAAATCATATAAACCTTCTAGAATCCGTGATTTTAAAAAATGGTGGAAGTAAGCTTTTCTTATTTCCGGACGCATGTGCAAACTATAGAAAGTCGTTATGACGTAGAATGTGCATACTTTGTTGATTCCATTTATGAAATAAAACACATTTTCTAAAAAATCGTGTTTTTTAAGAAATCATGTAAACCTTCTAGAATCCGTGATTTTAAAAAACGGGGGAAGTAAGCTTTCTTATTTCCAAACGCTTGCGCAAACTATAGAAATTCGTTATGACGTAGAATGTGCATACTTTGTTGATTCCATTTATGAAATAAAACACATTTTCTAAAAACTCGTGTTTTTTAAGAAATCATGTAAACCTTCTAGAAGCTGTGATTTTGAAAAACGGGGCAAGTAAGCTTTTCTTATTTCCGGACGCATGTTCAAACTATAGAAAGTCGTTATGACGTAGAATGTGCATACTTTGTTTATTCCATTTATGAAATAAAACACATTTTCTAAAAACTCGTGTTTTTTAAGAAATCATGTAAACCTTCTAGAAGCTGTGATTTTAAAAAACGCGGGAAGTAAGCTTTTCTTATTTCCAAACGCATGCGCAAACTATAGAAAGTCGTTATGACATAGAATGTGCATACTTTGTAGATTCCATTTATGAAATAAAACACATTTTCTAAAAACTCGTGCTTTTTACGAAATCATGTAAACCTTCTAGAAGCTGTGATTTTCAAAAACATTGAAGTAAGCTTTTCTTATTTCCGGACACATGCGCAAACTATAGAAAGTCGTTATGACGTAGAATGTGCATACTTTGTAGATTCCATTTATGAAATAAAACACATTTTCTAAAAACTCATGTTTTTTACGAAATCATGTAAACCTTCTAGAAGCTGTGATTTTAAAAAACGGTGGAAGTAAGCTTTTCTTATTTCTGGACGCTTGCGCAAACTATAGAAAGTCGTTACGACATAGAATGTGCATACTTTGTTGATTCAATTTATGAAATAAAACATATTTTCTAAAAACTCATGTTTTTTAACAAATCATGTAAACCTTCTAGAAGCTGTGATTTTAAAAAACGGGGGAAGTAAGCTTTTCATATTTCCAAACGCATGCGCAAACTATAGAAAGTCGTTATGACGTAGAATGTGCATACTTTGTTGATTCCATTTATGAAATAAAACACATTTTCTAAAAACTCATGTTTTTTAAGAAATCATGTAAACCTTCTAGAAGCCGTGATTTTAAAAAACGGGGAAGTAAGCTTTTCTTATTTCCAAACGCATGCGCAAACTATAGAAAGTCGTTATGACGTAGAATGTGCATACTTTGTAGATTCCATTGATGAAATAAAACACATTTTCAAAAAACTCGTGTTTTTTACGAAATCATGTAAACCTTCTAGAAGCTGTGATTTTAAAAAACGGTGGAAGTCAGCTTTTCTTATTTCCGGACACATGCGCAAACTATAGAAAGTCGTTATGACGTAGAATGTGCATAATTTGTTGATTCCATTTATGAAATAAAACACATTTTCTAAAAACTTGTGTTTTTTACGAAATCATGTAAACCTTCTAGAAGCTGTGATTTTAAAAAATGGTGGAAGTAAGCTTTTCTTATTTCCGGACGCATGCGCAAACTATAGAAAGTCATTATGACAAAGAATGTGCATACTTTGTTGATTCCATTTATGAAATAAAACACATTTTCTAAAAACTCATGTTTTTTAAGAAATCATGTAAACCTTCTAGAAGCTGTGATTTTAAAAAATGGGGGAAGGAAGCTTTTCTTATTTCCAAACGCTTGCGCAAACTATAGAAAGTCGTTATGACGTAGAATGTGCATACTTTGTTGATTCCATTTATGAAATAAAACACATTTTCTAAAAACTCGTGATTTTTACGAAATCATGTAAACCTTCTAGAAGTTGTGATTTTAAAAAATGGGAGAAGTAAGCTTTTCTTATTTCCGGACGGATGCGCAAACTATAGAAAGTCGTTATGACGTAGAATGTGCATACTTTGTATATTCCAGATAGGAAATAAAACACATTTTCTAAAAACTCGTGTTTTTTACGAAATCATGTAAACCTTCTATAAGCTGTGATTTTAAAAAATGGTGGAAGTAAGCTTTTCTTATTTCCGGACGAATGCGCAAACTATAGAAAGTCGTTAAGACGTAGAATGTGCATACTTGGTTGATTCCATTTATGAAATAAAACACATTTTCTAAAAACTCATGTTTTGTAAGAAATCGTGTAAACCTTCTAGAAGCTGTGATTTTAAAAAACGGTGGAAGTAAGCTTTTCTTATTTTCGGACACATGCAGAAACTATAGAGAGTCGTTATGACATAGAATGTGCATAATTTGTTGATTCCATTTATGAAATAAAACACAGTTTCTAAAAACTCGTGTTTTTTAAGAAATCATGTAAACCTTCTAGAAGCTGTGATTTTAAAAAACGGTGGAAGTAAGCTTTTCTTATTTCCAAACGCATGCGCAAACTATAGAAAGTCCTTATGACGTAGAATATGCATACTTTGTAGATTCCTTTTATGAAATAAAACACATTTTCTAAAAACTCGTGTTTTTTACGAAATGATGTAAACCTTCTAAAAGCTGTGATTTTAAAAAACGGTGGAAGTAAGCTTTTCTTATTTCCGGACGAATGCGCAAACTATAGAAAGTCGTTATGACGTAGAATGTGCATACTTAGTTTATTCCATTTATGAAATAAAACACAATTTCTAAAAACTCATGTTTTTTAAGAAATCATGTAAACCTTCTAGAAGCTGTAATTTTAAAAAACGGGGGACGTAAGTGTTTCTTATTTCCGAACGCATGCGCAAACTATAGAAAGTCGTTATGCGTAGAATGTGCATACTTTGTAGATTCCATTTATGAAATAAAGACATTTTCTAAAAACTCATGTTTTTTACGAAATCATGTAAACCTTCTAGAAGCTGTGATTTTAAAAAATGGGGGAAGTAAGCTTTTCTTATTTCCAAACGCATGCGGAAACTATAGAAAGTCGCTATGACGTAGAATGTGCATACTTTGTAGATTCCATTTATGAAATAAAACACATTTTCTAATATCTCGTGTTTTTTAAGAAATCGTGTAAACCTTCTAGAAGCTGTGATTTTAAAAAACGGTGGAAGTAAGCTTTTCTTATTTCCAAATGCATGCGCAAACTATAGAAAGTCGTTATGACGTAGAATTAGCATAATTTGTTGATTCCATTTATGAAATAAAACACATTTTCTAAAAACTCGTGTTTTTTAAGAAATCATGTAAACCTTCTAGAATCTGTGATTTTAAAAAACGGGGGAAGTAAGCTTTTCTTATTTCCAAACGCATGCGCAAACTATAGAAAGTCGTTATGACTTAGAATGTGCATACTTTGTTGATTCCATTTATGAAATAAAACACATTTTCTAAAAACTCGTGTTTTTTAAGAAATCATGTAAACCTTCTAGAAGCTGTGATTTTAAAAAACAGGGGAAGTAAGCCTTTCTTATTTCCGGACGCATGCGCAAACTATAGAAAGTCGTTATGACGTAGAATGTGCATACTTGGTAGATTCCATTTATGAAATAAAACACATTTTCTAAAAACTCGTGTTTTTTAAGAAATCATGTAAACCTTCTAGAAGCTTTGATTTTAAAAAACTGTGGAAGTAAGCTTTTCTTATTTCCGGACGAATGCGCAAACTATAGAAAGTCGTTATGACGTAGAATGTGCATACTTTGTTGATTCCATTTATGAAATAAAACACATTTTCTAACAACTCGTGTTTTTTAAGAAATCATGTAAACCTTCTAGAAGCTGTGATTTTAAAAAACGGGAGAAGTAAGCTTTTCTTATTTCCGGATGAAAGCGCAAACTATAGAAAGTCGTTATGACTTAGAATGTGCATACTTTGTTGATTCCATTTATGAAATAAAACACATTTTCTAAAAACTCGTGTTTTTTAAGAAATCATGTAAACCTTCTAGAAGCTGTGATTTTAAAAAACGGTGGAAGTAAGCTTTTCTTATTTCCAAACGCATGCGCAAAATATAGAAAGTCCCTATGACATAGAATGTGCATACTTTGTTGATTCCATTTACGAAATAAAACACATTTTCTAAAAACTCGTGTTTTTTAGGAAATCATGTAAACCTTCTAGAAGCTGTGATTTTAAAAAACGGGGGAAGTAAGCTTTTCTTATTTCTAAACGCATGCGCAAATTATAGAAATTCGTTATGACGTAGAATGTCCATACTTTGTTGATTCCATTTATTTAATAAAACACATTTTCTAAAAACTCGTGTTTTTTAAGAAATCATGTAAAACTTCTAGAATCTGTGATTTTAAAAAACGGGGGAGGTAAGCTTTTCTTATTTCCAGACGCATGCGCAAACTATAGAAAATCGTTATGACGTAGAATGTGCATACTTTGTAGATTCCATTTATGAAATAAAACACATTTTCTAAAAACTCATGTTTTTTAAGAAATCATGTAAACCTTCTAGAAGTCGTGATTTTAAAAAACGGGGAAGTAAGATTTTCTTATTTCCGGACGCATGTGCAAACTATAGAAAGTCGTTATGACGTAGAATGTGCATACTTTGTAGATTCCATTTATGAAATAAAACACATTTTCTAAAAACTCGTGTTTTTTACGAAATCATGTAAACCTTCTAGAAGCTGTGATTTGAAAAAACGGTGGAAGTAATCTTTTCTTATTTCCGGACACATGCGCAAACTATAGAAAGTCGTTATGACGTAGAATGTGCATACTTTGTTGATTCCATTTATTAAATAAAACACATTTTCTAAAAACTCGTGTTTTTTAACAAATCGTGTAAACCTTCTAGAAGCTGTGATTTTAAAAAACGGGGGAAGTAAGCTTTTCTTATTTCCAGACGAATGCGCAAACTATAGAAAGTCGTTATGACTTAGAATGTGCATACTTTGTTGATTCCATTGATGAAATAAAACAAATTTTCTAAAAACTCGTGTTTTTTAAGAAATCATGTAAACCTTCTAGAATCCGTGATTTTAAAAAATAGTGGAAGTAAGCTTTTCTTATTTCCGGACGCATGCGCAAACTATAGAAAGTCGTTATGACGTAGAATGTGCATACTTTGTAGATTCCATTTATGAAATAAAACACATTTTCTAAAAACTCGTGTTTTTTCAGAAATCATGTAAACCTTCTAGAAGCTGTGATTTTAAAAAACGGTGGAAGTAAGCTTTTCTTATTTTCGGACGCATGTGCAAACTATAGAAAGTCGTTATGACGTAGAATGTGGATTCTTTGTTGATTCCATTTATGAAATAAAACACATTTTCTAAAAACTCATGTTTTTTAAGAAATCATGTAAACCTTCTAGAAGCTGTGATTTTAAAAAACGGGGGAACTAAGCTTTTCTTATTTCCAAACGCATGCGCAAACTATAGAAAGTCGTTATGACATAGAATGTGCATACTTTGTTGATTCCATTTATGAAATAAAACACATTTTCTAAAACTCGTGTTTTTTAAGAAATCATGTAAACCTTCTAGAAGCTGTGATTTTAAAAAACGGGGGAAGTAAGCTTTTCTTTTTTCCAAACGCATGCGCAAAGTATAGAAAGTCATTATGAAGTATAAGGTGCATACTTTGTTGATTCCATTTATGAAATAAAACACATTTTCTAAAAGCTCGTGTTTTTTAAGAAATCATATAAACCTTCTAGAATCTGTGATTTTAAAAAATGGTGGAAGTAAGCTTTTCTTATTTCCGGACGCATGCGCAAACTATAGAAAGTCGTTATGACGTAGAATGTGCATACTTTGTTGATTCCATTTATGAAATAAAACACATTTTCTAAAAATTCGTGTTTTTTAAGAAATCATGTAAACCTTCTAGAATCCGTGATTTTAAAAAACGGGGGAAGTAAGCTTTTCTTATTTTCAGACGCTTGCGCAAACTATAGAAAGTCGTTATGACGTAGAATGTACATACTTTGTTGATTCCATTTATGAAATAAAACACATTTTCTAAAAACTTGTGTTTTTTAAGAAATCATGTAAATCTTCTAGAAGCTGTGATTTTAAAAAACGGTGGAAGTAAGCTTTTCTTATTTCCGGACGCATTCACAAACTATAGAATGTCGTTATGACGTAGAATGTGCATACTTTGTTGATTCCACTTATGAAATAAAACACATTTTCTAAAAACTCATGTTTTTAGACAAATCATGTAAACCTTCTAGAAGCTGTGATTTTAAAAAACGGTGGAAGTAAGCTTTTCCTATTTCTGGACGCTTGCGCAAACTATAGAAAGTCGTTATGACATAGAATGTGCATACTTTGTTGATTCCATTTATGAAATAAAACATATTTTCTAAAAACTCATGTTTTTTAACAAATCATGTAAACCTTCTAGAAGCTGTGATTTTAAAAAACGGGGGAAGTAAGCTTTTCTTATTTCCAAACGCATGCGCAAACTATAGAAAGTCGTTATGACGTAGAATGTACATACTTTGTTGATTCCATTTATGAAATAAAACACATTTTCTAAAAACTTGTGTTTTTTAAGAAATCATGTAAATCTTCTAGAAGCTGTGATTTTAAAAAACGGTGGAAGTAAGCTTTTCTTATTTCTGGACGCATTCACAAACTATAGAATGTCGTTATGACGTAGAATGTGCATACTTTGTTGATTCCATTTATGAAATAAAACACATTTTCTAAAAACTCATGTTTTTAGACAAATCATGTAAACCTTCTAGAAGCTGTGATTTTAAAAAACGGGGGAAGTAAGCTTTTCTTATTTCCAAACACATGCGCAAATTATAGAAAGTCGTTATGACGTAGAATGTGCATACTTGGTTGATTCCATTTATGAAATAAAACACATTTTCTAAAAACTCGTGTTTTTTAAGAAATCATGTAAACCTTCTAGAAGCTGTGATTTTAAGAAACGGTGGAAGTAAGCTTTTCTTATTTCTGGACGCATGCACAAACTATAGAATGTCGTTATGACGTAGAATGTGCATACTTTGTTGATTCCATTTATGAAATAAAACACATTTTCTAAAAACTCATGTTTTTAGACAAATCATGTAAACCTTCTAGAAGCTGTGATTTTAAAAAACGGGGGAGGTAAGCTTTTCTTATTTCCAAACACATGAGCAAATTATAGAAAGTCGTTATGACGTAGAATGTGCATACTTTGTTGATTCCATTTATGAAATAAAACACATTTTTTAAAAACTCGTGTTTTTTAAGAAATCGTGTAAACCTTCTAGAAGCTGTGATTTTAAAAAACGGTGGAAGTAAGCTTTTCTTATTTCCAAACACATGCGCAAACTATAGAAAGTCGTTATGACGTAGAATGTGCATACTTTGTTGATTCCATTTATGAAATAAAACAGATTTTTTAAAAACTCGTGTTTTTTAAGAAATCGTGTAAACCTTCTAGAAGCTGTGATTTTAAAAAACGGTGGAAGTAAGCTTTTCTTATTTCCAAACGCATGCGCAAACTATAGAAAGTCGTTATGACGTAGAATTAGCATAATTTGTTGATTCCATTTATGAAATAAAACACATTTTCTAAAAACTCGTGTTTTTTAAGAAATCATGTAAACCTTCTAGAAGCTGTGATTTTAAGAAACGGGGGAAGTAAGCTTTTTCTTATTTCCAAACGCATGTGCAAACTATAGAAAGTCGTTATGACTTAGAATGTGCATACCTTGTTGATTCCATTTATGAAATAAAACACATTTTCTAAAAACTCGTGTTTTTTAAGAAATCATGTAAACCTTCTAGAAGCTGTGATTTTAAAAAACGGGGGAAGTAAGCTTTTCTTATTTCCAAACGCATGCGCAAACTATAGAAAGTCGTTATGACTTAGAATGTGCATATTTTGTTGATTCCATTTATGAAATAAAACACATTTTTTAAAAACTCGTGTTTTTGAAGAAATCATGTAAACCTTCTAGAAGCTTTGATTTTAAGAAACGGTGGAAGAAAGCTTTTCTTATTTCCGGACGCATGCGCAAACTATAGAAAGTCGTTATGACGTAGAATGTGCATACTTTGTAGATTCCATTTATGAAATAAAACACATTTTCTAAAAACTCGTGTTTTTCAAGAAATCATGTAAACGTTCTAGAAGCTGTGATTTTAAAAAATGGGGGAAGTAAGCTTTTCTTATTTCCAAACGCATCCGCAAAATATAGAAAGTCGTTATGACGTAGAATGTGCATACTTTGTTGATTCTATTTATGAAATAAAACACATTTTCTAAAAACTCGTGTTTTTTAAGAAATCATATAAACCTTCTAGAAGCTGTGATTTTAAAAAACGGTGGAAGTAAGTTTTTCTTATTTCCGGACGCATGTGCAAACTATAGAAATTCGTTATGACGTAGAATGTGCATACTTTGTTGATTCCATTTATGAAATAAAACACATTTTCTAATATCTCGTGTTTTTTAAGAAATCTTGTAAACCTTCTCGAAGCTGTGATTTTAAAAAACGGGGGAAGTAAGCTTTTCTTATTTCTGGATGAATGCGCAAACTATAGAAAGTCGTTATGACTTAGAATGTGCATACTTTGTTGATTCCATTTATGAAATAAAACACATTTTCTAAAAACCTTCTAGAAATCATGAAATGTGCATACTGTGTTTTTCAAGAAATCATGTAAACCTTCTAGAAGCTGTGATTTTAAAAAACGATGGAAGTAAGCTTTTCTTATTTCCGGACGCATGCGTAAACTATAGAAAGTCGTTATGACGTAGAATGTGCACACTTTGTTGATTCCATATATGAAATAAAACACATTTTCTAAAAACTCGTGTTTTTTAAGAAATCATGTAAACCTTCTAGAATCCGTGATTTTAAAAAAGGGGAGAAGTAAGCTTTTCTTATTTCCAAACGCATGCGCAAACTATAGAAAGTCATTATGACGTAGAATGTGCATACTTTGTTGATTCTATTTATGAATTAAAACACATTTTCTAAAAACTCGTGTTTTTTCAGAAATCATGTAAACCTTCTAGAAGCTGTGATTTTAAAAAACGGTGGAAGTAAGCTTTTCTTATTTCCGGACGCATGCGTAAACTATAGAAACTCGTTATGACGTAAAATGTGCATACTTTGTTGATTCCATTTATGAAATAAAACACATTTTCTAAAAACTCGTGTTCTTTAAGAAATCATGTAAACCTTCTAGAAGCTGTGATTTTAAAAAACGGGGGAAGTAAGCTTTTCTTATTTCCAAACGCATGCGCAAACTATAGAAAGTCGTTATGAAGTAGAATATGCATACTTTGTTGATTCCATTGATGAAATAAAACACATTTTCTAAAAACTCGTGTTTTTTAAGAAATCATGTAAACCTTCTAGAAGCCGTGATTTTAAAAAACGGGGGAAGTAAGCTTTTCTTATTTCCAAACGCATGCGCAAACTATAGAAAGTCGTTATGACATAGAATGTGCATACTTTGTTGATTGAATTTATGAAATAAAACACATTTTCTAAAAACTCGTGTTTTTTAAGAAATCATGTAAACCTTCAAGAAGCTGTGATTTTAAAAAACGGGGGAAGTAAGCTTTTCTTATTTCCAAACGCATGCGCAAACTATAGAAAGTCGTTATGACGTAGAATGTGCATACTTTGTTGATTCCATTTATTTAATAAAACACCTTTTCTAAAAACTCGTGTTTTTTAAGAAATCATGCAAAACTTGTAGAATCTGTGATTTTAAAAAACGGGGGAGGTAAGCTTTTCTTATTTCCGGACGCATGCACAAACTATAGAAAATCGTTATGATGCAGAATGTGCATACTTTGTTGATTCCATTTATGAAATAAAACACATTTTCTAAAAACTTGTGTTTTTCAAGAAATCATGTAAACCTTCTAGAAGCAGTGGTTTTAAAAAATGGGGGAAGTAAGCTTTTCTTATTTCCAAATGCATGCGTAAACTATAGAAAGTCGTTATGACGTAGAATGTGCATACTTTGTTGATTCCATTTATGAAAAAAAACACATTTTCTAAAAACTCGTGTTTTTTAAGAAATCATGTAAACCTTCTAGAATCCGTGATTTTAAAAAATGGTGGAAGTAAGCTTTTCTTATTTCCGGACGCATGCGCAAACTATAGAAAGTCGTTATGACGTAGAATGTGCATACTTTGTTGATTCTATTTATGAAATAAAATACATTTTCTAAAAACTCGTGTTTTTTAAGAAATCATGTAAACCTTCTAGAAGCTGTGATTTTAAAAAACGGGGGAAGTAAGCTTTTCTTATTTCCAAACGCATGCGCAAACTATAGAAAGTCGTTATGGCGTAGAATGTGCATACTTTGTTGATTCCATTTATGAAATAAAACACATTTTCTAAAAACTCATGTTTTTTAAGAAATCATGTAAACCTTCTAGAAGCTGAGATTTTAAAAAATGGGGGAAGTAAGTTTTTCTTATTTCAGGACGCATGCGCAAACTATATAAAGTCGTTATGACGTAGAATGTGCATACTTTTTTTATTCCATTTATGAAATAAAACACATTTTCTAAAAACTCGTGTTTTTTCAGAAATCATGTAAACCTTCTAGAAGTTGTGATTTTAAAAAACGAGGCAAGTAAGCTTTTCTTATTTCCGGACGCATGCGCAAACTATAAAAAGTCGTTATGACGTAGAATGTGAATACTTTGTAGATTCCATTTATGAAATAAAACACATTTTCTAAAAACTCGTGTTTTTTACGAAATCATGTAAACCTTCTAGAAGCTGTGATTTTAAAAAACGGTGGAAGTAAGCTTTTCTTATTTCCAAACGCATACGCAAACTATAGAAAGTCGTTATGACGTAGAATGTGCATACTTTGTTGATTCCATTTATGAAATAAAACACATTTTCTAAAAACTTGTGTTTTTTACGAAATCATGTAAACCTTCTAGAACTGTGATTTTAAAAAACAGTGGAAGTAAGCTTTTCTTATTTCCGGACGCATGCGCAAACTATAGAAAGTCGTTATGACGTAGAATGTGCATACTTTGTTGATTCCATTTATGAAATAAAACACATTTTCTAAAAACTCGTGTTTTTCAAGAAATCATGTAAACCTTCTAGAAGCAGTGATTTTAAAAAATGGGGGAAGTAAGCTTTTCTTATTTCCAAACGCATGCGCAAACTATAGAAAGTCGTTATGACATAGAACGTGCATACTTTGTTGATTCCATTTATGAAATAAAAGACATTTTGTAAAAACTCGTGTTTTTTAAGAAATCATGTAAACCTTCTAGAATCCGTGATTTTAAAAAATGGTGGAAGTAAGCTTTTCTTATTTCCGGACGCATGCGCAATCTATAGAAAGTCGTTATGACGTAGAATGTGCATACTTTGTTGATTCTATTTATGAAATAAAACACATTTTCTAAAAACTCGTGTTTTTTAAGAAATCATGTAAACCTTCTAGAAGCTGTGATTTTAAAAAACGGGGGAAGTAAGCTTTTCTTATTTCCAAACGCATGCGCAAACTATAGAAAGTCGTTATGGCGTAGACTGTTCATACTTTGTTGATTCCATTTATGAAATAAAACACATTTTCTAAAAACTCATGTTTTTTAAGAAATCATGTAAACCTTCTAGAAAATGTGATTTTAAAAAATGGGGGAAGTAAGCTTTTCTTATTTCAGGACGCATGCGCAAACTATATAAAGTCGTTATGACGTAGAATGTGCATACTTTGTTGATTCCATTTATGAAATAAAACATATTTTCTAAAAACTCGTGTTTTTTTCAGAAATCATGTAAACCTCCTAGAAGCTGTGATTTTAAAAAACGGGGGAAGTAAGCTTTTCTTATTTCTGGACGCATGCGCAAACTATATAAATTCGTTATGACGTAGAATGTGCATACTTTGTAGATTCCATTTATGAAATAAAACACATTTTCTAAAAACTCGTGTTTTTTAAGAAATCATGTAAACCTTCTAGAATCCGTGATTTTAAAAAATGGTGGAAGTAAGCTTTTCTTATTTCCGGACGCATATGCAAACTATAGTAATGTGAAATTTTCTGAATTTACTTCAATTTGATCTAGGATCTTATGTGAGAGAACAACATGTACAGCATATCTACAGCATATCAATAATGGAGACAATAATGCAAGCACACAAGAGACACAAAGATTTACTTGGGGAAAACCATAAAGGTGAAAAACCCCAATAACTTCCTCAGAGATAGATAGAGCAATGATACAACCAACCAAGAGAGATAGCCATAACCTAGCAGCAGATCCTCCTCCTCCATAAGTGCGCCACTCCTCCTTGAGTGCATGTGTGAGAAGTGAGTGAGCAAATAGAGTGCCTCCCGCACTCTATTTATACTTGACTTGACTTGCCTTTTTACCTAACTCATGTAGGCTCGAACTTAACCACATAACATAATGCTGAGTGGGCCGACCCCCAATAGGGTGGTCTAATAACCCTTTGACCCACATGACTTATACAGGGCCGACCCCAAACAAGGTGGTCTAATAACCCATCAAGTATAAGTTACGACACTTACAATATAAATGACGACACTCCCGTATAGAGGAATAATAACATCTCTATAGGAATACAATATACATATATGTGAAATACATTCCGAAGTTACATATACATCAACACTCCTTCTTAACTAGGAAGGTATTTCTCAGCACAGTTCTTCTAGCACAAGTAATCTTCTCTGGATCATCGTCACTGGATAATCGTCATCGAGTCATCATCATCGTCACTGCTGCTTCTATCTCAATCAATCTCTGAATCTACTCGTCATAGGAAGTTCTACAGAGCCAGTCCTTTTTCATACTGGATGTAGGCCCACCACCTGCAGGTCTTCATCATCACTGGCCATACTGTGGAATCCTCAGGACTTATTACGTGCATCACAAAACCTCGAAAGAGCATCCCAGGATGTTACGGGTACACAACTCCGACCTGTAGGATCTCCCAGGGCGCTATTACATGTGACCCCACCACAAAACCTCGAAAGAGCATCTCAGGATGTTACGGGTACACAACTCCGACCTGAAATCTACCAGGGCACAAATTACATGTGGTCCACCACAAAACCTAGCAAGAGCATCTCAGGATGTTACGGGTACACAACTCCGACCTGAAATCTCCCAGTGCACAAATTACATGTGGTCCACCACAAAACCTAGCAAGAGCATCTCAGGATGTTACGGGTACACAACTCCGACCTGAAATCTCCCAGGGCACAAATTACATGTGGTCATGGCAAAACCTCGAAAGAGCATCTCAGGATCTTACGGGTACACAACTCCGACCTGAAATCTCCCAGGGCCCAAATTACATGCCATAGGACAAAACCTCGCAAGAGCATCTCAAGATGTTACGGGTACACAACTCCGACCTGAAATCTCCCAGGGCACAAATTACATGTCCTCGCAGAGCAATGTCTTGAAAGAGCATCCCAGGTTGTTACGGGTACACAACTCCGACCTATAGGATCTCCCAGACATGCTCATCTGCACAACCTGATCCACGGCCACAGAGTATCAACCTGATACTCACCATACATCATCCTGATGTACTCATGATCGTCCTGATCATCATCACTGCAACGTCCTGCTGCATGTCATCTGGAGCAACATCCTGAAGCTCATCATCCATGATCATCCTGATCATACAATGTATCCACCTCATACATGATACATATCACCATACATGATCCACCTGATCATACAATGTATCCACCTGATACATATACAGATACATGGTCTAAGCATCCAACATGATGCATATACAAAATACATACACATGATCCAACTGATCATATCCAGCATCCAACATGATGCATACATACATAAATGATCCAACTGATCATATCTAGCATCCAACATGATGTGTACATACATAAATGATCCAACTGATCATATCCAAGCAGAAACCAGAACATCATCCTGATGCCCATTATCCAGCGCTTACACCCACAGCCATGTGAAGGATCCTCCTTCCAACATGCTTGGAATGGCTTCAGCAAATGTGTCCATCACTTCTTCCTCGAAGTGTCCTCGATCTGAAGAATGCCAAGCCTCTCTCTGAAGTACTCGAACTTCACTCTGGCTAGTGGCTTCGTCACCACATCTACAATTTGCTCGTCCGTCGCAACATACAGAAGCTTCACAGCTCCTCTCTGCACCATATCCATGATATAGTGATATTTGATCTCTATGTGTTTCGACCTGTCATTAAACATTGGGTTCTTGGACAGCTTCACACAACTCTGGTTATCACAGAAGATACCAGTAGCCTCCAACAGGAGATCAAATAACTCAGAAGGTAGCTTCCGTAGCCATACTGCCTCACAACTAGCTGAACAGGCTGCAACATACTCTGCCTCAGCTGTACTCAATGCTACACAGGACTGCTTCCTGCTAAACCAAGAGATCACACCCGATCCCATATTGAAACATCACCCAGATGTGTTCTTCCTATCTGCAGCACTGCCAGCCCAATCTGAATCAACATAACCCTGTAGGTTAAACTTTTGATTCGCTTCATACTTGAGCCCATAATCCACTGTACCCTTTAGGTACCTCAGAACATGCTTTACAGCAACCAGGTGAACACTCCTCGGATCCGTCAGGAACTGGCTCAATGTGTTCACAGCAAAGCAAATATCTGGTCTCGTGTTCGTCAGGTAAATCAAGGAGCCAATCATCTGACGATACATAGAGACATCAACCGGCTCAGATGAAGCATCACATAGAAGCTTCAAATTCGATGCCATAGGTATGGCCATGGCCTTGCAATCCATCATCCCAAACCTCTTCAGGATCTCTACTGCATACTTCCCTTATCCAAGGAATATTCCATCTGCACTCTGCCACACCTCCATGCCAAAAAAAAAAAAAATAGTGCATCATCCCCAAGTTCTTCATCTCGAACTCGGTAGTAAGCTTCCACTGCGTGTCGGCAATCAATCTATCTTCACCATACCAAGTTCTGCACATATATGATTTCCTATCATGTGTCTCAGAACCAAATGGCTGCTCCACATACACTTCTTCTTCAACTACACCATTCAAGGAAGCTGTCTTGAATCCATCTGGTGTATCTTCTATTTCATCACTTTTATATTTCTCTATGCTGCCATCTGCAACATGCTTGATCTGATAGTTTCATCTGGAAGTCATAACAAACTTCCCTTCAGGTCTTGGGACTACATCCCAAACATCGTTCTTCATGATCGACGGATCATGGCATTCCATTTCTTCATCCCAGATCCTAGGAACTTCAATATCTTCAATAGATATCTTTGTTGCTGGAACAAATGTTGTAGACCTTTTGTAGGTGAAGATATACGGTCTTTCCTACAAAACAGGTTAAATTGCATGATTAGAAACATCTCATAATTTTTAGAACAAATTCTTATACATAAAGAAATATGTCATACAGTCATGCAATTAGCCAATGCTTCAATACAACATTTATCCATGTCCCATAACTTTCTAGATGTCTTCCAATCTCTACCAGAACATTGTTAAGAGTGTGCACAACTCCCAACATGTCAGCAAAGAGGTTTCATTCTAGATAAGTAGCAATGGAATGTTGTACAGTGCCATAGGCCACTTACCCATGTATATTAGTAGTTTACTGTTCATTAATGCAACTATTTTACTATGCACAATACATATCCTAAGTCTAGGAACATGAGCATATACATCATTGAACAATTTTATTTAAACAAACAAATATGCAAGAAATGATGATTAAAATACTTATCTTTCTTTGTTCATTGGGTGGACTCCCTCTGAGTCTTTGCTTTCTTGCAGGAGCTGCTGGAGTCCTAATCTGTAGTAGCTTCTTCTACACCTTTCTGTTGTGGAATGTAGAGAGATGGACAACTCCCTCTGAATATCTGCATCCTTTCATAAACCACTGGAGTGTACTCCCTCTTGATCTTTGCTCCTTGGATTACCTATCCTTGAACTTATATACATTCTCGATCCCTATGCATGCTTGTTAGTATCATCATTGTGTTATCCTCTAGGTCTAATAGAAAATCATACATTCATTAGTATACTATTAAAACACAATAATCTCAAGCATGTATAGTCATGATCATTTCAAACAGAAATAGTAAGCATTATTATTCAAGGTTTATGTAGGATTCTTATGGTTAGTCAAATCATAAGAAACATAACATGTCTAAACCTGTAATTACTCAAACCTATGACTCTTCAGGTTAGTTGAATCATCAATCAAGATAAGAGATATAATATGCATAAAACCTGTGATTATTCAAACCTATACCTTCATGATTCTTCTGGTTAGTCATATCATCAATTATGGTAAGAAACATAATATGCATACAACCATGATTATTCAAACCTATGACTCTTAAGGAATAATCATTATCAACAACAATATAAGATCCTAACACAAGGTAGGATTCTAGCTTGATATAGGAAAAACATACCTGGATTAGCATGCTAGCTATTTATGTCTAACATACTCACATGATGTCTTCTTGTCTTTCTTCAATGACTTGTGCTAGTAACCTGTATATCTCATAGGTCAACTATTACAAAACCGAGTTATACATACCTCGTAAATGGATCTTCTATGAGATCCATGACAATGGATGAATCCTTGTCTTCATGCCACCATGATCATACGTTCTTGAACCAGAACATGATTTGTCTTTCTTGGTGTACCTTTCATGTTAGTAGACAACATAAACCTCATACAACACCACAATGCATTAGTACATTCATAAGTGTCAACACCCTAACCAATGAATATCTTCTATCATGCATTCATAATTTTGTTAAGGTGATACGAAAAATCTAAAATCAAAATTGTACTAACCGTAATAACATGAAGACAAACATACCATAAAATTAATCATGGACAAATATCGAAACATACCTCGATGAGTCATACCTATCGAGATCGCTTGTAATCTTCTTATGTAAGGCCTTAGCCTCATCTCCTTCTGAAACAGGAACTTCTTCACTCATGCAGATGATCAATCCATCTTCTTCTAGGATTAACCCAATCCACTTGATTTGCAAGAACTGGACCTAGAGCTGGATATGGGTTTGTCAGAGAAACCCCAAAAATTCAAACTTTGAATTTCAAACTTCCGAAAGGATAGAAATATGCGCCTTGATGAGCTGATCAAACTGGGATATTCAGAATTTGAAAACTGCAAAGTTTCACTCCTCAATTTTGCCTTTGAAACTTCCGGATTCACTGGACGTGACCCTGAACTGGGGTTTGATGAAGCCCACTCTTTTTCCCCATCAAAAGGTTTGATCGAAAGCTCTAAGCTTCTATTTTTCTGAGGAGCTTCCAGCCGTGGTCACAGAATGCAAAAATTCCCATTTTTACAGAAGCCCTAGTTTTCCACTTTTCTGATCAAAGTCCCGAACTAGGGTTTGATCAAGCCCGACCTTTTTCCCAACCAAAAATTCTGATATTGGTCTCTAAATTTCTATCTTGATGAGTATCATCCAGCCGTGGTCTCCGATTACAAAAATTCCAACTTTCTCCAAAGCCCTAAATTTCGGAAGCCATGAATGAAGGTACTCAAAAATAATTCTGTTTTGACAGAAATATGTACCTGATTGTTTCTGGTGTAACTCCAAACTTTTCAATCCACAGGGTCTGAAAACGTTTCTTGAGATAGCCTGACCTGTTATCTTTCCATCCTGACAGGTCTGACCTCAATTAGATTCTCTGAGAGAGAGTTATGTCAAATGTCGCAACGTGACCTGTTTTGGGATAAAACAGAAGAGCGAACTTGTACGGCGTTCCACGTGTCACTATTTGAACTTCGGCCTCTGAAAAAAATTTCTGAGATAGCTCGGCCTGTTATATTTCCATCCTGACAGGTCTGACCTCAATTGGACTCTCTGAGAGAGAGTTATGCCAAGTGTCGCAACATAACCTGTTTATGGGATAATACAGGAGAGCAAAATTGAATGGCGTGCCACGTGTCACTGGTTCAACTTCGGCCTCTGAAAAAGTTTTCTGAGATAGTACATACGGTGTACTACCTGTCACATTTTACGAAATGTCACTTGGAGCTTCCTAGCCCAGGATATGACCTTTTTCCCAAGGTCACCTGATTTTGACTCAGATCTGGAAGAGGCAGAAACCCTATATTGTACAGATCATAAATCACAAAGTACAACGAATTAGAGGTTGTCCTTTGGACACAAGGTACCTGTGGATTTAATATTCGTCCTATAACAATTTCAGATCCGAAAAATTCTCCAAAACGGATTTATAGCGAAAGTGCTACGATGACTGGTTTTTGCTATATCAAGCCCTAGCATCGTAAGTGCAACAAGTTTCATACATGCCATATCATGCCTTCTTTCAGGATAGCTCTGATACCATGTTAAATTTTCTGAATTTACTTCAATTTGATCTAGGATCTTAACTGAGAGAACAACATGTACATCATATCTACATCATATCAATCATGAAGACAATAATGCAAGCACACAAGAGACACAAAGATTTACTTGGGGAAAACCATAAAGGTGAAAAACCCCAATAACTTCCTCAGAGATAGATAGAGCAATGATACAACCAACCAAGAGAGATAGCCATAACCTAGCAGCAGATCCTCCTCCTCCATAAGTGCGCCACTCCTCCTTGAGTGCATGTGTGAGAAGTGAGTGAGCAAATAGAGTGCCTCCCGCACTCTATTTATACTTGACTTGACTTGCCTTTTTACCTAACTCATGTAGGCTCGAACTTAACCACATAACATAATGTTGAGTGGGCCGACCCCCAATAGGGTGGTCTAATAACCCTTTGACCAACATGACTTATAAAGGGCCGACCCCAAACAAGGTGGTCTAATAACCCATCAAGTATAAGTTACGACACTTAAAATATAAATGACGACACTCCCGTATAGAGGAATAATAACATCTCTATAGGAATACAATATACATATATGTGAAATACATTCCGAAGTTACATATACATCAACAAGAAAGTCGTTATGACGTAGAATGTGCATACTTTGTAGATTCCATTTATGAAATAAAACACATTTTCTAAAAACTCGTGTTTTTTCAGAAATCATGTAAAACTTCTAGAAGCTGTGATTATAAAAAATGGGGGAAGTAAGCTTTTCTTATTTCCAAACGCATGCGCAAACTATAGAAAGTCGTTATGACGTAGAATGTGCATACTTTGTTGATTCCATTTATGAAATAAAACACATTTTCTAAAAACTCATGTTTTTTAAGAAATCATATAAACCTTCTAGAATCCGTGATTTTAAAAAATGGTGGAAGTAAGCTTTTCTTATTTCCGAACGCATGCGCAAACTATAGAAAGTCGTTATGACGTAGAATGTGCATACTTTGTTGATTCCATTTATGAAATAAAACACATTTTCTAAAAACTCGTGTTTTTTAAGAAATCATGTAAACCTTCTAGAATCCGTGATTTTAAAAAATGGGGGAAGTAAGCTTTTCTTATTTCCAAACGCTTGAGAAAACTATAGAAAGTCGTTGTGACGTAGAATGTGCATACTTTGTTGATTCCATTTATGAAATAAAACACATTTTCTAAAAACTCGTGTTTTTTAAGAAATCATGTAAACCTTCTAGAAGCTATGATTTTGAAAAATGGGGGAAGTAAGTTTTTCTTATTTCAGGACACATGCGCAAACTATAAAAAGTCATTATGACGTAGAATGTGCATACTTTGTAGATTCCATTTATGAAATAAAACACATTTTCTAAAAACTCGTGTTTTTTACGAAATCATGTAAACCTTCTAGAAGCTGTGATTTTAAAAAACGGTGGAAGCAAGCTTTTCTTATTTCCGGACGCATGCGCAAACTATAGAAAGTCGTTATGACGTAGAATGTGCATACTTTGTTGATTCCATTTATGAAATAAAACACATTTTCTAAAAACTCGCCTTTTTTAAGAAATCATGTAAACCTTCTAGAAGCTGTGATTTTAAAAAACGGTTGAAGTAAGCTTTTCTTATTTCCGGACGCATGCGCAAACTATAGAAAGTCGTTATGACTTAGAATGTGCATACTTTGTTGATTGAATTTATGAAATAAAACACATTTTCTAAAAACTCGTGTTTTTTAAGAAATCATGTAAACCTTCTAGAATACGTGATTTTAAAAAATGGGGGAAGTAAGCTTTTCTTATTTCCAAACGCTTGCGAAAACTATAGAAAGTCGTTGTGACGTAGAATGTGCATACTTTGTTGATTCCATTTATGAAATAAAACACATTTTCTAAAAACTCGTGTTTTTTAAGAAATCATGTAAACCTTCTAGAAGCTGTGATTTTGAAAAATGGGGGAAGTAAGCTTTTCTTATTTACGGACGCATGTGCAAACTATAGAAAGTCGTTATGACGTAGAATGTGCATACTTTGTTTATTCCATTTATGACATAAAACACATTTTCTGAAAACTCGTGCTTTTTAAGAAATAATGTAAACCTTCTAGAAGCTGTGATTTTAAAAAACGCGGGAAGTAAGCTTTTCTTATTTCCAAACGCATGCGCAAACTATAGAAAGTCGTTATGACGTAGAATATGCATACTTTGTAGATTCCATTTATGAAATAAAACACATTTTCTAAAAACTCGTGTTTTTTACGAAATCATGTAAACCTTCTAGAAGCTGTGATTTTAAGAAACATTGAAGTAAGCTTTTCTTATTTCCGGACGCATGCGCAAACTATAGAAAGTCGTTATGACATAGAATGTGCATACTTTGTAGATTCCATTTCTGAAATAAAACACATTTTCTAAAAACTCGTGTTTTTTACGAAATCATGTAAACCTTCTAGAAGCTGTGATTTGAAAAAACGATGGAAGTAAGCTTTTCTTATTTCTGGACGCTTGCGCAAACTACAGAAAGTCGTTATGACATAGAATGTGCATACTTTGTTTATTCCATTTATGAAATAAAACATATTTTCTAAAAACTCATGTTTTTTAACAAATCATGTAAACCTTCTAGAAGCTGTGATTTTAAAAAACGGGGGAAGTAAGCTTTTCTTATTTCCAAACGCATGCGCAAACGTAGAATGTGCATACTTTGTTGATTCCATTTATGAAATAAAACACATTTTCTAAAAACTCGTGTTTTTTAAGAAATCATGTAAACCTTCTAGAAGCTGTGATTTTAAAAAACGATGGAAGTAAGATTTTCTTATTTCCGGACGCATGCGTAAACTATAGAATGTCGTTATGATGTAGAATGTGCATACTTTGTTGATTCCATTTATGAAATAAAACACATTTTTTAAAAACTCATGTTTTTTAACAAATCATGTAAACCTTCTAGAAGCTGTGATTTTAAAAAACGGGGGAAGTAAGCTTTTCTTATTTCCAAACACATCTGCAAACTATAGAAAGTCGTTATGACGTAGAATGTGCATACTTTGTTGACTCCATTTATGAAATAAAACACATTTTCTAAAAACTCGTGTTTTTTAAGAAATCATGTAAACCTTCTAGAAGCTGTGATTTTAAAAAACGAGGGAAGTAAGCTTTTCTTATTTCCGGACGCATGCGCAAACTATATAAAGTCGTTATGATGTAGAATGTGCATACTTTGTAGATTCCATTTATGAAATAAAACACATTTCCTAAAAACTTGTGTTTTTTACGAAATCATGTAAACCTTCTAGAAGCTGTGATTTTAAAAAACGGTGGAAGTAAGCTTTTCTTATTTCCGGACGAATGCGCAAACTATAGAAAGTCGTTATGACGTAGAATGTGCATACTTTGTTGATTCCATTTATGAAATAAAACACATTTTTTAAAAACTCGTGTTTTTTAAGAAATCGTGCAAACCTTCTAGAAGCTCTGATTTTAAAAAACAGTGGAAGTAAGCTTTTCTTATTTCCAAACGCATGCGCAAACTATAGAAAGTCATTATGACGTAGAATTAGCATAATTTGTTGATTCCATTTATGAAATAAAACACATTTTCTAAAAACTCGTGTTTTTCAAGAAATCATGTAAACCTTCTAGAAGCTGTGATTTTAAAAAACGGGGGAAGTAAGCTTTTCTTATTTCCAAACGCATGCGCAAACTATAGAAAGTCGTTATGACGTAGAATGTGCATTCTTTGTTGATTCCATTTATGAAATAAAACACATTTTCTAAAAACTCGTGTTTTTTAAGAAATCATGTAAACCTTCTAGAATCCGTGATTTTAAAAAACGGTGGAAGTAAGTTTTTCTTATTTCCGGACGCATGAGCAAACTATAGAAAGTCGTTATGACGTAGAATGTGCATACTTTGTTGATTCTATTTATGAAATAAAACACATTTTCTAAAAACTCGTGTTTTTTAAGAAATCATGTAAACCTTCTAGAAGCTGTGATTTTAAAAAACGGGGGAAGTAAGCTTTTCTTATTTCCAAACGCATGCGCAAACTATAGAAAGTCATTATGGCGTAGAATGTGCATACTTTGTTGATTCCATTTATGAAATAAAACACATTTTCTAAAAACTCATGTTTTTTAAGAAATCATGTAAAACTTCTAGAAGCTGTGATTTTAAAAAATGGGGGAAGTAAGCTTTTCTTATTTCAGGATGCATGCGCAAACTATAAAAATTCGTTATGACGTAGAATGTGCATACTTTGAAGATTCCATTTATGAAATAAAACACATTTTCTAAAAACTCGTGTTTTTTACGAAATCATGTAAACCTTCTAGAAGCTGTGATTTTAAAAAATGGTGGAAGTAAGCTTTTCTTATTTCCGGACGTATGCGCAAACTATAGAAAGTCGTTATGACGTAGAATGTGCATACTTTGTTGATTCCATTGATGAAATAAAACACATTTTCTAAAAACTCGTGTTTTTTAAGAAATCATGTAAACCTTCTAGAAGCTGTGATTTTAAAAAACGGGGGAAGTAATCTTTTCTTATTTCCAAACGCATGAGCAAACTATAGAAAGTCGTTATGACATAGAATGTGCATACTTTGTTGATTGAATTTATGAAATAAAACACATTTTCTAAAAACTCGTGTTTTTTAAGAAATCATGTAAACCTTCTAGAAGCTGTGATTTTAAAAAATGGGGGAAGTAAGCTTTTCTTATTTCCAAACGCATGCGCAAACTATAGAAATTCGTTATGAAGTAGAATGTGCATACTTTGTTGATTCCATTTATGAAATAAAACACATTTTCTAAAAACTCGTGTTTTTTAAGAAATCATGTAAACCTTATAGAATCCGTGATTTTAAAAAATGGTGGAAGTAAGCTTTTCTTATTTCTGGACGCATGCGCAAACTATAGAAAGTCGTTATGACGTAGAATGTGCATACTTTGTTGATTCCATTTATGAAATAAAACACATTTTCTAAAAACTCGTGTTTTTTAAGAAATCATGTAAACCTTCTAGAATCCGTGATTTTAAAAAACGGGGGAAGTAAGCTTTTCTTATTTCCAAACGCATGCACAAACTATAGAAAGTCATTATGACGTAGAATGTGCATACTTTGTTGATTGTATTTACGAAATAAAACACATTTTCTAAAAACTCGTGTTTTTTCAGAAATCATGTAAACCTTCTAGAAGCTGTGATTTTAAAAAATGGTGGAAGTAAGCTTTTCTTATTTCTGGATGCATGTGCAAACTATAGAAAGTCGTTATGACGTAGAATGTGCATACTTTGTTGATTCCATTTATGAAATAAAACACATTTTCTAAAAACTCGTGTTTTTTAAGAAATCATGTAAACCTTCTAGAAGCTGCGATTTTAAAACACGGGGGAAGTAAGCTTTTCTTATTTCCAAACGCATGCGCAAACTATAGAAAGTCGTTATGACATAGAATGTGCATACTTTGTTGATTGAATTTATGGAATAAAACACATTTTCTAAAAACTTGTGTTTTTTAAGAAATCATGTAAACCTTCTAGAAGCTGTGATTTTAAAAAACGAGGGAAGTAATCTTTTCTTATTTCCAAACGCATGCGCAGACTATGGAAAGTCGTTATGACGTAGAATGTGCATACTTTGTTGATTCCATTTATTTAATAAAACACCTTTTCTAAAAACTCGTGTTTTTTAAGAAATCATGCAAAACTTCTAGAATCTGTGATTTTAAAAAACGGGGGAGGTAAGCTTTTCTTATTTCCGGACGCATGCACAAACTATAGAAAATCGTTATGATGCAGAATGTGCATACTTTGTTGATTCGATTTATGAAATAAAACACACTTTCTAAAAACTCGTGTTTTTTACGAAATCATGTAAACCTTCTAGAAGCTGTGATTTTAAAAAATGGTGGAAGTAAGATTTTCTTATTTCTGGACGAATGCGCAAAATGTAGAAAGTCGATATGACGTAGAATTTGCATACTTTGTTGATTCCATTTATGAAATAAAACACATTTTCTAAAAACTTGTGTTTTTTAAGAAGTCATGTAAACCTTCTAGAAGCTGTGATTTTAAAAAACGGTGGAAGTAAGCTTTTCTTATTTCCGGACGCATGTGCAAACTATAGAAAGTCGTTATGACGTAGGATGTGCATACTTTGTTGATTCCATTTATGAAATAAAACACATTTTCTAAAAACTCGTGTTTTTTAAGAAATCATGTAAACCTTCTAGAAGCTGTGATTTTAAAAAACGGGGGACGTAAGCTTTTCTTATTTCCAAACGCATGCGCAAACTATAGGAAGTCGTTATGACGTAGAATGTGCATACTTTGTTGATTCCATTTATGAAATAAAACACATTTTCTAAAAACTCGTGTTTTTCAAGAAATCATGTAAACCTTCTAGAAGCAGTGATTTTAAAAAATGGGGGAAGTAAGCTTTTCTTATTTCCAAACGCATGCGCAAACTATAGAAAGTCGTTATGACGTAGAATGTGCATACTTTGTTGATTCCATTTATGAAATAAAACACATTTTCTAAAAACTCGTGTTTTTTACGAAATCATGTAAACCTTCTAGAAGCTGTGATTTTAAAAAACGGTGGAAGTAAGCTTTTCTTATTTCCGGACGAATGCGCAAAATGTAGAAAGTCGATATGACATAGAATGTGCATACTTTGTTGATTCCATTTATGAAATAAAACACATTTTCTAAAAACTTGTGTTTTTTAAGAAGTCATGTAAACCTTTTAGAAGCTGTGATTTTAAAAAACGGTGGAAGTAAGCTTTTCTTATTTCTTGACGCATGTGAAAACTATAGAAAGTCGTTATGACGTAGGATGTGCATACTTTGTTGATTCCATTTATGAAATAAAACACATTTTCTAAAAACTCGTGTTTTTTAAGAAATCATGTAAACCTTCTAGAAGCTGTGATTTTAAAAAACGGTGGAAGTAAGCTTTTCTTATTTCCGGACGCATGTGCAAACTTTAGAAAGTCGTTATGACGTAGAATGTGCATACTTTGTTGATTCCATTTATGAAATAAAACACATTTTCTAAAAACTCATGTTTTTTAAGAAATCATGTAAACCTTCTAGAAGCTGTGATTTTAAAAAACGGAGGACGTAAGCTTTTCTTATTTCCAAACACATGCGCAAACTATAGAAAGTCGTTATGACGTAGAATGTGCATACTTTGTTGATTCCATTTATGAAATAAAACACATTTTCTAAAAACTCATGTTTTTCAAGAAATCATGTAAACCTTCTAGAAGCAGTGATTTTAAAAAATGGGGGAAGTAAGCTTTTCTTATTTCCAAACGCATGCGCAAACTATAGAAAGTCGTTATGACGTAGAATGTGCATACTTTGTTGATTCCATTTATGAAATAAAACACATTTTCTAAAAACTCGTGTTTTTTAAGAAATCATGTAAACCTTCTAGAATCCGTGATTTTAAAAAATGGTGGAAGTAAGCTTTTCTTATTTCCGAACGCATGCGCAAACTATAGAAAGTCGTTATGACGTAGAATGTGCATACTTTGTTGATTCTATTTATGAAATAAAACACATTTTCTAAAAACTCGTGTTTTTTAAGAAATCATGTAAACCTTCTAGAAGCTGTGATTTTAAAAAACGGGGGAAGTAAGCTTTTCTTATTTCCAAACGCATGCGCAAACTATAGAAAGTCGTTATGGCATAGAATGTCCATACTTTGTTAATTCCATTTATGAAATAAAACACATTTTCTAAAAACTCATGTTTTTTAAGAAATCATGTAAACCTTCTAGAAGCTGTGATTTTAAAAAATGGGGGAAGTAAGCTTTTCTTATTTCAGGACGCATGCGCAAACTATATAAAGTCGTTATGACGTAGAATGTGCATACTTTGTTGATTCCATTTATGAAATAAAACACATTTTCTAAAAACTCGTGTTTTTTCAGAAATCATGTAAACCTTCTAGAAGGTGTGATTTTAAAAAACGGGGGAAGTAAGCTTTTCTTATTTCCGGACGCATGCGCAAACTATATAAAGTCGTTATGACATAGAATGTGCATACTTTGTAGATTCCATTTATGAAATAAAACACATTTTCTAAAAACTCGTGTTTTTTACGAAATCATGTAAACCTTCTAGAAGGTGTGATTTTAAAAAACGGTGGAAGTAAGCTTTTCTTATTTCCGGACGCATGCGCAAAATATAGAAAGTCGTTATGACGTAGAATGTGCATACTTTGTTGATTCCATTTATGAAATAAAACACATTTTCTAAAAACTCGTGTTTTTTCAGAAATCATGTAAACCTTCTAGAAGCTGTCACTTTAAAAAACTGGGGAAGTAAGCTTTTCTTATTTCCAAACGCATGCGCAAACTATAGAAAGTCGTTATGACATAGAATGTGCATACTTTGTTGATTGAATTTATGAAATAAAACACATTTTCTAAAAACTCGTGTTTTTTAAGAAATCATGTAAACCTTCTAGAAGCTGTGATTTTAAAAAATGGGGGAAGTAATCTTTTGTTATTTCCAAACGCATGCGCAAACTATAGAAAGTCGTAATGATGTAGAATGTGCATACTTTTTTGATTCCATTTATGAAATAAAACACAGTTTCTAAAAACTCGTGTTTTTTAAGAAATCATGTAAACCTTCTAGAAGCCGTGATTTGAAAAAAAGGGGGAAGTAAGCTTTTCTTATTTCCAAACGCATGCGCAAACTAGAGAAAGTCGTTATGAAGTAGAATGTTCATACTTTGTTGATTCCATTTATGAAATAAAACACATTTTCTAAAAACTCGTGTTTTATCAGAAATCATGTAAACCTTCTCGAAGCTGTGATTTTAAAAAACGGTGGAAGTAAGCTTTTCTTATTTCCGGACGCATGTGCAAACCATAGAAAGTCGTTATGACGTAGAATGTGCATACTTTGTTGATTCCATTTATGAAATAAAACACATTTTCTAAAAACTCATGTTTTTTAAGAAATCATGTAAACCTTCTAGAAGCTGTGATTTTAAAAAATGGGGGAAGTAAGCTTTTCTTATTTCCAAACGCATGCGCAAACTATAGAAAGTCGTTATGACGTAGAATGTGCATACTTTGTTGATTCCATTTATGAAATAAAACACATTTTCTAAAAACTCTTGTTTTTTAAGAAATCATGTAAACCTTCTAGAAGCTGTGATTTTAAAAAACTGGGGAAGTAATCTTTTCTTATTTCCAAATGCATGCGCAAACTATAGAAAGTCGTTATGACATAGAATGTGCATACTTTGTTGATTGAATTTATGAAATAAAACACATTTTCTAAAAACTTGTGTTTTTTAAGAAATCATGTAAACCTTCTAGAAACTGTGATTTTAAAAAACGGGGGAAGTAAGCTTTTCTTATTTCCAAACGCATGCGCAGACTATAGAAAGTCGTTATGACATAGAATGTGCATACTTTGTTGATTCCATTTATTTAATAAAATACCTTTTCTAAAAACTCGTGTTTTTTAAGAAATCATGCAAAACTTCTAGAATCTGTGATTTTAAAAAACGGGGGAGGTAAGCTTTTATTATTTCCGGACGCATGCACAAACTATAGAAAATCGTTATGATGCAGAATGTGCATACTTTGTTGATTCCATTTATGAAATAAAACACATTTTCTAAAAACTCGTGTTTTTTACGAAATAATGTAAACCTTCTAGAAGCTGTCATTTTAAAAAACGGTGGAAGTAAGCTTTTCTTATTTCCGGACGAATGCGCAAAATGTAGAAAGTCGTTATGACGTAGAATGTGCATACTTTGTTGATTCCATTTATGAAATAAAACACATTTTCTAAAAACTCGTGTTTTTTAAGAAGTCATGTAAACCTTCTAGAAGCTGTGATTTTAAAAAACGGTGGAGGTAAGCTTTTCTTATTTCCGGACGCATGTGCAAACTATAGAAAGTCGTTATGACGTAGGATGTGCATACTTTGTTGATTCCATTTATGAAATAAAACACATTTTCTAAAAACTCGTGTTTTTTAAGAAATCATGTAAACCTTCTAGAAGCTGTGATTTTAAAAAACGGTGGAAGTAAGCTTTTCTTATTTCCGGACGCATGCGCAAACTATAGAAAGTCGTTATGACGTAGAATGTGCATACTTTGTTGATTCCATTTATGAAATAAAACACATTTTCTAAAAACTCGTGTTTTTTAAGAAATCATGTAAACCTTCTAGAAGCTGTGATTTTAAAAAATGGGGGACGTAAGCTTTTCTAATTTCCAAACGCATGCGCAAACTATAGAAAGTCGTTATGACGTAGAATGTGCATACTTTGTTGATTCCATTTATGAAATAAAACACATTTTCTAAAAACTCGTGTTTTTCAAGAAATCATGTAAACCTTCTAGAAGCAGTGATTTTAAAAAATGGGGGAAGTAAGCTTTTCTTATTTCCAAACGCATGCGCAAACTATAGAAATTCGTTATGACGTAGAATGTGCATACTTTGTTGATTCCATTTATGAAATAAAACACATTTTCTAAAAACTCGTGTTTTTTAAGAAATCATGTAAACCTTCTAGAATCCATGATTTTAAAAAATGGTGGAAGTAAGCTTTTCTTATTTCCGGACGCATGCGCAATCTATAGAAAGTCGTTATGACGTAGAATGTGCATACTTTGTTGATTCTATTTATGAAATAAAACACATTTTCTAAAAACTCGTGTTTTTTAAGAAATCATGTAAACCTTCTAGAAGCTGTGATTTAAAAAAACGGGGGAAGTAAGCTTTTCTTATTTCCAAACGCATGCGCAAACTATAGAAAGTCGTTATGGCATGGACTGTGCATACTTTGTTGATTCCATTTATGAAATAAAACACATTTTCTAAAAACTCATGTTTTTTAAGAAATCATGTAAACCTTCTAGAAAATGTGATTTTAAAAAATGGGGGAAGTAAGCTTTTCTTATTTCAGGACGCATGCGCAAACTATATAAAGTCGTTATGACGTAGAATGTGCATACTTTGTTGATTCCATTTATGAAATAAAACACATTTTCTAAAAACTCGTGTTTTTTCAGAAATCATGTAAACCTTCTAGAAGCTGTGTTTTAAAAAACGGGGGAAGTAAGCTTTTCTTATTTCCAAACGCATGCGCAAACTATAGAAACTCGTTATGACTTAGAATGTGCATACTTTGTTGATTCTATTTATGAAATAAAACACATTTTCTAAAAACTTGTGTTTTTTAAGAAGTCATGTAAACCTTCTAGAAGCTGTGATTTTAAAAAACGGTGGAAGTAAGCTTTTCTTATTTCCGGACGCATGTGCAAACTATAGAAAGTCGTTATGACGTAGGATGTGCATACTTTGTTGATTCCATTTATGAAATAAAACACATTTTCTAAAAACTCGTGTTTTTTAAGAAATCATGTAAACCTTCTAGAAGCTGTGATTTTAAAAAACGGGGGACGTAAGCTTTTCTTATTTCCAAACGCATGCGCAAACTATAGAAAGTCGTTATGACGTAGAATGTGCATACTTTGTTGATTCCATTTATGAAATAAAACACATTTTCTAAAAACTCGTGTTTTTTAAGAAGTCATGTAAACCTTCTAGAATCTGTCATTTGAAAAACGGGGGGAAGTAAGCTTTTCTTATTTCCAGACGCATGCACAAACTGTAGAAAGTCGTTATGACGTAGAATGTGCATACTTTGTAGATTCCATTTATGAAATAAAACAGATTTTCTAAAAACTCGTGTTTTTTACGAAATCATGTAAACCTTCTAGAAGCTGTGATTTTAAAAAACGGTGGAAGAAAGCTTTTCTTATTTCCGGACGCATGCGAAAACTATAGAAAGTCGTTATGACATAGAATGTGCATGCTTTGTAGATTCCATTTATGAAATAAAACACATTTTCTAAAAACTTGTGTTTTTTACGAAATCATGTAAACCTTCTAGAAGCTGTGATTTTAAAAAATGGTGGAAGTAAGCTTTTCTTATCTCCAGACGCATGCGCAAACTATAGAAAGTCGTTATGACGTAGAATGTGCATACCTTGTTGATTCCATTTATGAAATAAAACACATTTTCTAAAAACTCGTGTTTTTTAAGAAATCATGTAAACCTTCTAGAAGTTGTGATTTTAAAAAACGGGGGAAGTAAGCTTTTCTTATTTCCCAACGCTTGCGCAAACTATAGAAAGTCGTTATGACGTAGAATGTGCATACTTTGTTGATTCCATTTATGAAATAAAACACATTTTCTAAAAACTCGTGTTTTTTAAGAAATCGTGTAAACCTTCTAGAAGCTGTGATTTTCAAAAACGGTGGAAGTAAGCTTTTCTTATTTCCAAACGAATGCGCAAACTATAGAAATTCGTTATGACGTAGAATGTGCATACTTTGTTGATTCCATTTATGAAATAAAACACATTTTCTAAAAACTCGTGTTTTTTAAGAAATCATGTAAACCTTGTAGAAGCTGTGATTTTAAAAAACGGGGGAAGTAATCTTTTCTTATTTCCAAACGCATGCGCAAACTTTAGAAAGTCGTTATGACTTAGAATGTGCATACTTTGTTGAATCCATTTATGAAATAAAACACATTTTCTAAAAACTCATGTTTTTTAAGAAACATGTAAACCTTCTAGAAGCTTTGATTTTAAAAAACGCGGGAAGTAAGCTTTTCTTATTTCCGGACGAATGCGCAAACTCTAGAATGTCGTTATGACTTAGAATGTGCAGACTTTGTTGATTCCATTTATGAAATAAAACACATTTTCTAAAAACTCGTGTTTTTTAAGAAATCATGTAAACCTTCTAGAATCCGTGATTTTAAAAAATGGTGGAAGTAAGCTTTTCTTATTTCCGGACGCATGCGCAAACTATAGAAAGTCGTTATGACGTAGAATGTGCATACTTTGTAGATTCCATTTATGAAATAAAACACATTTTCTAAAAACTCGTGTTTTATCAGAAATCATGTAAACCTTCTCGAAGCTGTGATTTTAAAAAACGGTGGAAGTAAGCTTTTCTTATTTCCGGACGCATGTGCAAACCATAGAAAGTCGTTATGACGTAGAATGTGCATACTTTGTTGATTCCATTTATGAAATAAAACACATTTTCTAAAAACTCATGTTTTTTAAGAAATCATGTAAACCTTCTAGAAGCTGTGATTTTAAAAAATGGGGGAAGTAAGCTTTTCTTATTTCCAAACGCATGCGCAAACTATAGAAAGTCGTTATGACGTAGAATGTGCATACTTTGTTGATTCCATTTATGAAATAAAACACATTTTCTAAAAACTCGTGTTTTTTAAGAAATCATGTAAACCTTCTAGAATCGGTGATTTTAAAAAACGGGGGAAGTAAGCTTTTCTTATTTCCAAACGCTTGCGAAAACTATAGAAAGTCGTTGTGACGTAGAATGTGCATACTTTGTTGATTCCATTTATGAAATAAAACACATTTTCTAAAAACTCGTGTTTTTTAAGAAATCATGTAAACCTTCTAGAATCCGTGATTTTAAAAAATGGTGGAAGTAAGCTTTTCTTATTTCCGGACGCATGTGCAAACTATAGAAATGTTAAATTTTCTGAATTTACTTCAATTTGATCTAGGATCTTAACTGAGAGAACAACATGTACAGCATATCTACAGCATATCAATCATGGAGACAATAATGCAAGCACACAAGAGACACAAAGATTTACTTGGGGAAAACCATAAAGGTGAAAAACCCCAATAACTTCCTCAGAGATAGATAGAGCAATGATACAACCAACCAAGAGAGATAGCCATAACCTAGTAGCAGATCCTCCTCCTCCATAAGTGCGCCACTCCTCCTTGAGTGCATGTGTGAGAAGTGAGTGAGCAAATAGAGTGCCTCCCGCACTCTATTTATACTTGACTTGATTTGCCTTTTTACCTAACTCATGTAGGCTCGATTTTAACCACATAACATAATGCTGAGTGGGCCGACCCCCAATAGGGTGGTCTAATAACCCTTTGACCCACATGACTTATACAGGGCCGACCCCAAACAAGGTGGTCTAATAACCCGTCAAGTATAAGTTACGACACTTACAATATAAATGACGACACTCCCGTATAGAGGAATAATAACATCTCTATAGGAATACAATATACATATATGTGAAATACATTCCGAAGTTACATATACATCAACACTCCCTCTTAACTAGGAAGGTATTTCTGAGCACAGTTCTTCTAGCACAAGTCATCTTCTCTGGATCATCGTCACTGGATAATCGTCATCGAGTCATCATCATTGTCACTGCTGCTGCTATCTCAATCAATCTCTGAATCTACTCGTCATAGGAAGTTCTACAGAGCCAGTCCTTTTTCATATTGGATGCAGGCCCACCACCTGCAGGTCTTCATCATCACTGGCCATACTGTGGAATCCTTAGGACTTATTACGTGCATCACAAAACCTTGAAAGAGCATCCCAGGATGTTACGGGTACACAACTCCGACCTGTAGGATCTCCCAGGGTGCTATTACATGTGACCCCACCACAAAACCTCGAAAGAGCATCTCAGGATGTTACGGGTACACAACTCCGACCTGAAATCTACCAGGGCACAAATTACATGTGGTCCACCACAAAACCTAGCAAGAGCATCTTAGGATGTTACGGGTACACAACTCCGACCTGAAATCTCCCAGTGCACAAATTACATGTGGTCCACCACAAAACCTAGCAAGAGCATCTCAGGATGTTACGGGTACACAACTCCAACCTGAAATCTCCCAGGGCACAAATTACATGTGGTCATGGCAAAACCTCGAAAGAGCATCTCAGGATGTTACGGGTACACAACTCCGACCTGAAATCTCCCAGGGCCCAAATTACATGCCATAGGACAAAGCCTCGCAAGAGCATCTCAGGATGTTACGGGTACACAACTCCGACCTGAAATCTCCAAGGGCACAAATTACATGTCCTCCCAGAGCAATGTCTTGAAAAAGCATCCCAGGCTGTTACGGGTACACAACTCCGACCTATAGGATCTCCCAGACATGCTCATCTGCACAACCTGATCCACGGCCACAGAGTATCAACCTGATACTCACCATACATCATCCTGATGTACTCATGATCGTCCTGATCATCATCACTGCAACGTCCTGCTGCATGTCATCTGGAGCAACATCCTGAAGCTCATCATCCATGATCATCCTGATCATACAATGTATCCACCTCATACATGATACATATCACCATACATGATCCACCTGATCATACAATGTATCCACCTGATACATATACAGATACATGGTCCAAGCATCCAACATGATGCATATACAAAATACATACACATGATCCAATTGATCATATCCAGCATCCAACATGATGCATACATACATAAATGATCCAACTGATCATATCCAGCATCCAACATGATGCATACATACATAAATGATCCAACTGATCATATCCAGCATCCAACATGATGTGTACATACATAAATGATCCAACTGATCATATCCAAGCAGAAACCAGAACATCATCCTGATGCCCATTATCCAGCGCTTACACCCACAGCCATGTGAAGGATCCTCCTTCCAACATGCTTGGAATGGCTTCAGCAAATGTGTCCATCACTTCTTCCTCGAAGTGTCCTCGATCTGAAGAATGCCAAGCCTCTCTCTGAAGTACTCGAACTTCACTCTGGCTAGTGGCTTCGTCAGCACATCTGCAATCTGCTCGTCCGTCGCAACATACAGAAGCTTCACAGCTCCTCTCTGCACCATATCCCTGATATAGTGATATTTGATCTCTATGTGTTTCGACCTGTCATGAAACATTGGGTTCTCGGACAGCTTCACACAACTCTGGTTATCACAGAAGATACCAGTAGCCTCCAACGGGAGATCAAATAACTCAGAAGGTAGCTTCCGTAGCCATACTACCTCACAACTAGCTGAACAGGCTGCAACATACTCTGCCTCAGCTGTACTCAGTGCTACACAGGACTGCTTCCTGCTAAACCAAGAGATC
Source organism: Larix kaempferi (assembly GCA_027924585.1). NCBI lineage: Eukaryota > Viridiplantae > Streptophyta > Pinopsida > Pinales > Pinaceae > Larix > Larix kaempferi. The sequence goes on along the minus strand of BSBM01000226.1, from coordinate 7,860,661 downwards.
ACACCCGATCCCATATTGAAACATCACCCAGATGTGTTCTTCCTATCTGCAGCACTGCCAGCCCAATCTGAATCAACATAACCCTGTAGGTTAAACTTTTGATTCACTTCATACTTGAGCCCATAATCCACTGTACCCTTTAGGTACCTCAGAACATGCTTTACAGCAACCAGGTGAACACTCCTCGGATCCGTCAGGAACTGGCTCAATGTGTTCACAGCAAAGCAAATATCTGCTCTCGTGTTCGTCAGTTAAATCAAGGAGCCAATCATCTGACGATACATAGTGACATCAACCGGCTCAGATGAAGCATCACATAGAAGCTTCAAATTCGATGCCATAGGAATGGCCATGGCATTGCAATCCATCATCCCAAACCTCTTCAGGATCTCTACTGCATACTTCCCTTGTCCAAGGAATATTCCATCTGCACTCTGCCACACCTCCATGCCAAAAAAAAAACAAAGAGTGCATCATCCCCAAGTTCTTCATCTCGAACTCGGTACTAAGCTTCCACTGCGTGTCGGCAATCAATCTATCTTCACCATACCAAGTTCTGCACATATATGATTTCCTATCATGTGTCTCAGAACCAAATGGCTGCTCCACATACACTTCTTCTTCAACTACACCATTCAAGGAAGCTGTCTTGAATCCATCTGGTGTATCTTCTATTTCATCACTTTTATATTTCTCTATGCTGCCATCTGCAACATGCTTGATCTGATAGTTTCATCTGGAATTCATAACAAACTTCCCTTCAGGTCTTGGGACTACATCCCAAACATCGTTCTTCATGATCGACGGATCATGGCATTCCATTTCTTCATCCCAGATCCTGGGAACTTCAATATCTTCAATAGATATCTTTGTTGCTGGAACAAATGTTGTAGACCTTTTGTAGGTGAAGATATACGGTCTTTCCTACAAAACAGGTTAAATTGCATGATTAGAAACATCTCATAATTTTTAGAAAAAATTCTTATACATAAAGAAATATGTCATACAGTCATGCAATTAGCCAATGCTTCAATACAACATTTATCCATGTCCCATAACTTTCTAGATGTCTTCCAATCTCTACCAGAACATTGTTAAGAGTGTGCACAACTCCCAACATGTCAGCAAAGAGGTTTCATTCTAGATAAGTAGCAATGGAATGTTGTACAGTGCCATAGGCCACTTACCCATGTATATTATTAGTTTACTGTTCATTAATGCAACTATTTTACTATGCACAATACATATCCTAAGTCTAGGAACATGAGCATATACATCATTGAACAATTTTATTTAAACAAACAAATATGCAATAAATGATGATTAAAATACTTATCTTTCTTTGTTCATTGGGTGGACGCCCTCTGAGTCTTTGCTTTCTTGCAGGAGCTGTTGGAGTCCTAATCTGTAGTAGCTTCTTCTACACCTTTCTGTTGTGGAATGTAGAGAGATGGACAACTCCCTCTGAATATCTGCATCCTTTCATAAACCACTGGAGTGTACTCCCTCTTGATCTTTGCTCCCTGGATTACCTGTCCTTGAACTTATATACATTCTCGATCCCTATGCATGCTTGTTAGTATCATCATTGTGTTATCCTCTAGGTCTAATATAAAATCATACATTCATTAGTATACTATTAAAACACAATAATCTCAAGCATGTATAGTCATGATCATTTCAAACAGAAATAGTAAGCATTATTATTCAAGGTTTATGTAGGATTCTTATGGTTAGTCAAATCATAAGAAACATAACATGTCTAAACCTGTAATTACTCAAACCTATGACTCTTCAGGTTAGTTGAATCATCAATCAAGATAAGAGATATAATATGCATAAAACCTGTGATTATTCAAACCTATACCTTCATGATTCTTCTGGTTAGTCATATCATCAATTATGGTAAGAAACATAATATGCATACAACCATGATTATTCAAACCTATGACTCTTCAGGAATAATCATTATCAACAACAATATAAGATCCTAACACAAGGTAGGATTCTAGCTTGATATAGGAAAAACATACCTGGATTAGCATGCTAGCTATTTATGTCTAACATACTCACATGATGTCTTCTTGTCTTTCTTCAATGACTTGTGCTAGTAACCTGTATATCTCATAGGTCAACTATTACAAAACCGAGTTATACATACCTCGTAAATGGATCTTCTATGAGATCCATGACAATGGATGAATCCTTGTCTTCATGCCACCATGATCATACGTTCTTGAACCAGAACATGATTTGTCTTTCTTGGTGTACCTTTCATGTTAGTAGACAACATAAACCTCATACAACACCACAATGCATTAGTACATTCATAAGTGTCAACACCCTAACCAATGAATATCTTCTATCATGCATTCATAATTTTGTTAAGGTGATACGACAAATCTAAAATCAAAATTGTACTAACCGTAATAACATGAAGACAAACATACCATAAACTTAATCATGGACAAATATCGAAACATACCTCGATGAGTCATACCTATCGAGATCGCTTGTAATCTTCTTATGTAAGGCCTTAGCCTCATCTCCTTCTGAAACAGGAACTTCTTCACTCATGCAGATGATCAATCCATCTTCTTCTAGGATTAACCCAATCCACTTGATTTGCAAGAACTGGACCTAGAGCTGGATATGGGTTTGTCAGAGAAACCCCAAAAATTCAAACTTTGAATTTCAAACTTCCGAAAGGATAGAAATATGCGCCTTGATGAGTTGATCAAACTGGTATATTCAGAATTTGAAAACTGCAAAGTTTCACTCCTCAATTTTGCCTTTGAAACTTCCGGATTCACTTGACGTGACCCTGAACTGGGGTTTGATGAAGCCCACTCTTTTTCCCCATAAAAAGGTTTTATCCAAAGCTCTAAGCTTCTATTTTTCTGAGGAGCTTCCAGCCGTGGTCACAGATTGCAAAAATTCCCATTTTTACAGAAGCCCTAGTTTTCCACTTTTCTGATTAAAGTCCCGAACTAGGGTTTGATCAAGCCCGGCCTTTTTCCCAACCAAAAATTCTGATATTGGTCTCTAAATTTCTATCTTGATGAGTATCATTCAGCCGTGGTCTCCGATTACAAAAATTCCAACTTTCTCCAAAGCCCTAAATTCCGAAAGCCATGAATGAAGGTACTCAAAAATAATTCTGTTTTGACAGAAATATGTACCTGATTGTTTCTGGTGTAACTCCAAACTTTTCAATCCACAGGGTCTGAAAAAGTTTCTTGAGATAGCCTGACCTGTTATCTTTCCATCTTGACAGGTCTGACCTCAATTGGATTCTCTGAGAGAGAGTTATGTCAAATGTCGCAACGTGACCTGTTTTGGGATAAAACAGAAGAGCGAACTTGTACGGCGTTCCACGTGTCACTATTTGAACTTCGGCCTCTGAAAATATTTTCTGAGATAGCTCGGCCTGTTATATTTCCATCCTGATAGGTATGACCTCAATTGGACTCTCTGAGAGAGAGTTATGCCACGTGTCGCAACATGACCTGTTTATGGGATAATATAGGAGAGCAAACTTGTATGGCGTGCCACATGTCACTGGTTCAACTTCGGCCTCTGAAAAAGTTTTCTGAGATAGTACATACTGTGTAATACCTGTCACATTTTACGAAATTTCATTTGGAGCTTCCTAGCCCAGGATATGACCTTTTTCCCAAGGTCACCTGATTTTGACTCAGATCTGGAAGAGGCAGAAACCCTATATTGTACAGATCATAAATCACAAAGTACAACAAATTAGAGGTTGTCCTTTGGACACAAGGTACCTGTGGATTTAATCTTCGTCCTATAACAATTTCAGATCCGAAAACTTCTCCAAAACGGATTTATAGCGAAAGTGCTACGATGCATGGTTTTTGCTATATCAAGCCCTAGCATCGTAAGTGCAACAAGTGTCATACATGCCATATCATGCCTTCTTTCAGGATAGCTCTGATACCATGTTAAATTTTCTGAATTTACTTCAATTTGATCTAGGATCTTAACTGAGAGAACAACATGTACAGCATATCTACAGCATATCAATCATGGAGACAATAATGCAAGCACACAAGAGACACAAAGATTTACTTGGGGAAAACCATAAAGAAGAAAAACCCCAATAACTTCCTCAGAGATAGATAGAGCAATGATACAACCAACCAAGAGAGATAGCCATAACCTAGCAGCAGATCCTCCTCCTCCATAAGTGCACCACTCCTCCTTGAGTGCATGTGTGAGAAGTGACTGAGCAAATAGAGTGCCTCCCGCACTCTATTTATACTTGACTTGACTTGCCTTTTTACCTAACTCATGTAGGCTCGAACTTAACCACATAACATAATGCTGAGTGGGCCGACCCCCAATAGGGTGGTCTAATAACCCTTTGACCCACATGACTTATACAGGGCCGACCCCAAACAAGGTGGTCTAATAACCCATCAAGTATAAGTTACGACACTTAAAATATAAATGACGACACTCCCGTATAGAGGAATAATAACATCTCTATAGGAATACAATATACATATATGTGAAATACATTCCGAAGTTACATATACATCAACAAGAAATTCGTTATGACGTAGAATGTGCATACTTTGTAGATTCCATTTATGAAATAAAACACATTTTCTAAAAACTCGTGTTTTTTCAGAAATCATGTAAACCTTCTAGAAGCTGTAATTATAAAAAATGGGGGAAGTAAGCTTTTCTTATTTCCAAATGCATGCGCAAACTATAGAAAGTCGTTATGACGTAGAATGTGCATACTTTGTTGATTCCATTTATGAAATAAAACACATTTTCTAAAAACTCATGTTTTTTAAGAAATCATATAAACCTTCTAGAATCTGTGATTTTAAAAAATGGTGGAAGTAAGCTTTTCCTATTTCCGAACGCATGCGCAAACTATAGAAAGTCGTTATGACGTAGAATGTGCATACTTTGTTGATTCCATTTATGAAATAAAACACATTTTCTAAAAACTCGTGTTTTTTAAGAAATCATGTAAACCTTCTAGAAGCTGTGATTTTGAAAAATGGGGGAAGTAAGCTTTTCTTATTTCCGGACGCATGTGCAAACTATATAAACTCGTTATGACGTAGAATGTGCATACTTTGTTTATTACATTTATGACATAAAACACATTTTCTAAAAACTCGTGTTTTTTAAGAAATCATGTAAACCTTCTAGAAGCTGTGATTTTAAAAAACGCGGGAAGTAAGCTTTTCTTATTTCCTAACGCATGCGCAAACTATAGAAAGTCGTTATGACGTAGAATGTGCATACTTTGTAGATTCCATTTATGAAATAAAACACATTTTCTAAAAACTCGTGTTTTTTACGAAATCATGTAAACCTTCTAGAAGCTGTGATTTTAAAAAACATTGAAGTAAGCTTTTCTTATTTCCGGACGCATGTGCAAACTATAGAAAGTCGTTATGACGTAGAATGTGCATACTTTGTAGATTCCATTTATGAAATAAAACACATTTTCTAAAAACTCGTGTTTTTTACGAAATCATGTAAACCTTCTAGAAGCTGTGATTTTAAAAAACGGTGGAAGTAAGCTTTTCTTATTTCTGGACGCTTGCGCAAACTATAGAAAGTCGTTATGACATAGAATGTGCATACTTTGTTGATTCCATTTATGAAATAAAACATATTTTCTAAAAACTCATGTTTTCTAACAAATCATGTAAACCTTCTAGAAGCTGTGATTTTAAAAAACGGGGGAAGTAAGCTTTTCTTATTTCCAAACGCATGCGCAAACGTAGAATGTGCATACTTTGTTGATTCCATTTATGAAATAAAACACATTTTCTAAAAACTCGTGTTTTTTAAGAAATCATGTAAACCTTCTAGAAGCTGTGATTTTAAAAAACGATGGAAGTAAGCTTTTCTTATTTCCGGACGCATGCGCAAACTATAGAATGTCGTTATGATGTAGAATGTGCATACTTTGTTGATTCCATTTATGAAATAAAACAAATTTTCTAAAAACTCATGTTTTTTAAAAAATCATGTAAACCTTCTAGAAGCTGTGATTTTAAAAAACGAGGGAAGTAAGCTTTTCTTATTTCCAAACACATCCGCAAACTATAGAAAGTCGTTATGACATAGAATGTGCATACTTTGTTGATTCCATTTATGAAATAAAACACATTTTCTAAAAACTCGTGTTTTTTTAGAAATCATGTAAACCTTCTAGAAGCTGTGATTTTAAAAAACGGGGGAAGTAAGCTTTTCTTATTTCCGGACGCATGCGCAAACTATATAAAGTCGTTATGATGTAGAATGTGCATACTTTGTAGATTCCATTTATGAAATAAAACACATTTCCTAAAAACTTGTGTTTTTTACGAAATCATGTAAACCTTCTAGAAGCTGTGATTTTAAAAAACGGTGGAAGTAAGATTTTCTTATTTCCGGACGAATGCGCAAACTATAGAAAGTCGTTATGACGTAGAATGTGCATACTTTGTTGATTCCATTTATGAAATAAAACACATTTTTTAAAAACTCGTGTTTTTTAAGAAATCGTGCAAACCTTCTAAAAGCTGTGATTTTAAAAAACGGTGGAAGTAAGCTTTTCTTATTTCCAAACGCATGCGCAAACTATAGAAAGTCGTTATGACGTAGAATTAGCATAATTTCTTGATTCCATTTATGAAATAAAACACATTTTCTAAAAACTCGTGTTTTTTAAGAAATCATGTAAACCTTCTAGAAGCTGTGATTTTAAAAAACGGGGGAAGTAAGCTTTTCTTATTTCCAAACGCATGCGCAAACTATAGAAAGTCATTATGACTTAGAATGTGCATACCTTGTTGATTCCATTTATGAAATAAAACACATTTTCTAAAAACTCGTGTTTTTTAAGAAATCATGTAAACCTTCTAGAAGCTTTGATTTTAAAAAACGGTGGAAGTAAGCTTTTCTTATTTCCGGACGAATGCGCAAACTATAGAAAGTCGTTATGATGTAGAATATGCATACTTTGTTGACTCCATTTATTAAATAAAACACATTTTCTAAAAACTCGTGTTTTTTACGAAATCATGCAAACCTTCTAGAAGCTGTGATTTTAAAAAACGGTGGAAGTAAGCTTCTCTTATTTCCGGACGCATGGGAAAACTATAGAAAGTCGTTATGACGTAGAATGTGCATACTTTGTTGATTCCATTTATGAAATAAAACACATTTTCTAAAAATTCATGTTTTTTAAGAAATCGTGTAAACCTTTTAGAAGCTGTGATTTTAAAAAACGGTGGAAGTAAGCTTTTCTTATTTCCAAACGCATGCGCAAACTATAGAAAGTCGTTATGATGTAGAATATGCATACTTTGTTGATTCCATTTATGAAATAAAACACATTTTCTAAAAACTCGTGTTTTTTAAGAAATCATGTAAACCTTCTAGAAGCTGTGATTTTAAAAAACGGGGGAAGTAAGCTTTTCTTATTTCCAAATGCATGCGCAAACTATAGAAAGTCGTTATGACGTAGAATGTGCATACTTTGTTGATTCCATTTATGAAATAAAACACATTTTCTAAAAACTCGTGTTTTTTAAGAAATCATGTAAACCTTTTAGAAGCTGTGATTTTAAAAAATGGGGTAAGTAAGCTTTTCTTATTTCCAAACGCATGCGCAAACTATAGAAAGTCGTTATGACTTAGAATGTGCATACTTTGTTTATTCCATTTATGAAATAAAACACATTTTCTAAAAACTCGTGTTTTTTAAGAAATCATGTAAACCTTCTAGAAGGTTTGATTTTAAAAAACGATGGAAGTAAGCTTTTCTTATTTCCGGACGAATGCGCAAACTATAGAAAGTCGTTATGACGTAGAATGTGCATACTTTGTTGATTCCATTTATGAAATAAAACACATTTTCTAAAAACTCGTGTTTTTTACGTAATCATGTAAACCTTCTAGAAGCTGTGATTTTAAAAAACGGTGGAAGTAAGCTTTTCTTATTTCCGGACGCATGCGCAAACTATAGAAAGTCGTTATGACGTAGAATGTGCATACTTTGTTGATTCCATTTATGAAATAAAACACATTTTCTAAAAAACTCGTGTTTTTTAAGAAATCATGTAAACCTTCTAGAATCCGTGATTTTAAAAAACGGTGGAAGTAAGCTTTTCTTATTTCCGGACGAATGCGCAAACTGTAGAAAGTCGTTATGACGTAGAATGTGCATAGTTTGTAGATTCCATTTATGAAATAAAACACATTTTCTAGAAACTCGTGTTTTTTAAGAAATCATGTAAACCTTCTAGAAGCTGTGATTTTAAAAAACGGGGGAAGTAAGCTTTTCTTATTTCCAAATGCATGCGCAAACTATAGAAAGTCGTTATGACGTAGAATGTGCATACTTTGTTGATTCCATTTATGAAATAAAACACATTTTCTAAAAACTCGTGTTTTTTAAGAAATCATGTAAACCTTCTAGAAGCTTTGATTTTAAAAAACGGTGGAAGTAAGCTTTTCTTATTTCCGGACGCACGCGCAAACTATACAAAGTTGTTATGACGTAGAATGTGCATACTTTGTAGATTCCATTTATGAAATAAAACACATTTTCTAAAAACTCGTGTTTTTTACGAAATCATGTAAACCTTCTAGAAGCTGTGATTTTAAAAAACGGTGGAAGTAAGCTTTTCTTATTTCCGGACGCATGCGCAAACTATAGAAAGTCGTTATGACGTAGAATGTGCATACTTTGTTGATTCCATTTATGAAATAAAACACATTTTCTAAAAACTCGTGTTTTTTAAGAAATCATGTAAACCTTCTAGAAGCTGTGATTTTCAAAAACGGTGGAAGTAAGCTTTTCTTATTTCCAAACGCATGCGCAGACTATAGAATGTCGTTATGACGTAGAATGTGCATACTTTGTTGATTCCATTTATGAAATAAAACACATTTTCTAAAAACTCGTGTTTTTTAAGAAATCATGTAAACCTTCTACAATCCGTGATTTTAAAAAACGGGGGAAGTAAGCTTTTCTTATTTCCAAACGCATGCGCAAACTATAGAAAGTCGTTATGACGTAGAATTAGCATAATTTCTTGATTCCATTTATGAAATAAAACACATTTTCTAAAAACTCGTGTTTTTTAAGAAATCATGTAAACCTTCTAGAAGCTGTGATGTTAAAAAACGGTGGAAGTAAGCTTTTCTTATTTCCGGACGCATGCGCAAACTATAGAAAGTCGTTATGACGTAGAATGTGCATACCTTGTTGATTCCATTTAGAAATAAAACACATTTTCTAAAAACTCGTGTTTTTTAAGAAATCATGTAAACCTTCTAGAAGCTGTGATTTTAAAAAACGGGGGAAGTAAGCTTTTCTTATCTCCGAACGCATGAGCAAACTATAGAAAGTCGTTATGAAGTAGAATGTGCATACTTTGTTGATTCCATTTATGAAATAAAACACATTTTCTAAAAACTCGTGTTTTTTAAGAAATCATGTAAACCTTATAGAATCCGTGATTTTAAAAAATGGTGGAAGTAAGCTTTTCTTATTTCCGGACGCATGCGCAAACTAAAGAAAGTCGTTATGATGTAGAATGTGCATACTTTGTAGATTTCATTTATGAAATCAAATACATTTTCTAAAAACTCGTGTTTTTTACGAAATCATGTAAACCTTCTAGAAGCTGTGATTTTAAAAAACGGTGGAAGTAAGCTTTTCTTATTTCCGGACGAATGCGCAAACTATAGAAATTCATTATGACGTAGAATGTGCATACTTTGTTGATTCCATATCTGAAATAAAACACATTTTTTCAAAACTCGTGTTTTTTAAGAAATCGTGTAAACCTTCTAGAAGTTGTGATTTTAAAAAACGGTGGAAGTAAGCTTTTCTTATTTCCAAACGCATGCGCAAACTATAGAAAGTCGTTATGACTTAGAATGTGCATACTTTGTTGATTCCATTTATGAAATAAAACACATTTTCTAAAAACTCGTGTTTTTTAAGAAATCATGTAAACCTTCTAGAAGCTTTGATTTTAGAAAACGGTCGAAGTAAGCTTTTCTTATTTCCGGACGAATGAGAAAACTATAGAAAGTCGTTATGACGTAGAATGTGCATACTTTGTTGATTCCATTTATGAAATAAAACACATTTTCTAAAAACTCGTGTTTTTTACGAAATCATGTAAACCTTCTAGAAGCTGTGATTTTAAAAAACGGTGGAAGTAAGCTTTTCTTATTTCCGGACGCATGCGCAAACTATAGAAAGTCGTTATGACGTAGAATGTGCATACTTTGTTGTTTCCATTTATGAAATAAAACACATTTTCTAAAAACTCGTGTTTTTTAAGAAATCATGTAAACCTTCTAGAAGCTGTGATTTTAAAAAACGGGGGAAGTAAGCTTTTCTTATTTCCAAACGCATGCGCAAACTATAGAAAGTCGTTATGACTTAGAATGTGCATACTTTGTTGATTCCATTTATGAAATAAAACACATTTTGTAAAAACTCGTGTTTTTTAAGAAATCATGTAAACCTTCTAGAAGCTGTGATTTTAAAAAACTGTGGAAGTAAGCTTTTCTTATTTCCAGACGAATGCGCAAACTACAGAAAGTCGTTATGACTTAGAATGTGCATACTTTGTTGATTCCATTTATGAAATAAAACACATTTTCTAAAAACTCGTGCTTTTTAAGAAATCATGTAAACCTTCTAGAAGCTGTGATTTTAAAAAACGGGGGAAGTAAGCTTTTCTTATTTCCGGACGAATGCGCAAACTATAGAAAGTCGTTATGACGTAGAATGTGCATACTTTGTTGATTCCATTTATGAAATAAAACACATTTTCTAAAAACTCGTGTAAACCTTCTAGAAGCTGTGATTTTAAAAAACGGTGGAAGGAAGCTTTTCTTATTTCCAAACGCATGCGCAAACTATAGAAAGTCGTTATGACGTAGAATGTGCATACTTTGTTGATTCCATTTATGAAATAAAACACATTTTCTAAAAACTCGTGTTTTTTAAGAAATCATGTAAACCTTCTAGAAGCTGTGATTTTAAAAAACGGTGGAAGTAATCTTTTCTTATTTCCAAACGCATGCGCAAACTATAGAAAGTCGTTATGACGTAGAATGTGCATACTTTGTTGATTCCATTTATGAAATAAAACACATTTTCTAAAAACTCGTGTTTTTTAAGAAATCATGTAAACCTTCTAGAAGCTGTCATTTTTAAAAACGGGGGAAGTAAGCTTTTCTTATTTCCGGACGCATGCGCAAACTATACAAAGTCGTTATGACTTAGAATGTGCATACTTTGTTGATTCCATTTATGAAATAAAACACATTTTCTAAAAACTCGTGCTTTTTAAGAAATCATGTAAACCTTCTAGAAGCTGTGATTTTAAAAAATGGGGGAAGTAAGCTTTTCTTATTTCCGGACGAATGCGCAAACTATAGAAAGTCGTTATGACGTAGAATGTGCATACTTTGTTGATTCCATTTATGAAATAAAACACATTTTCTAAAAACTCGTGTTTTTTAACAAATCGTGTAAACCTTCTAGAAGCTGTGATTTTAAAAAACGGTGGAAGGAAGCTTTTCTTATTTCCAAACGCATGCGCAAACTATAGAAAGTCGTTATGACGTAGAATGTGCATAATTTGTTAATTCCATTTATGAAATAAAACACATTTTCTAAAAACTCGTGTTTTTTAAGAAATCATGTAAACCTTCTAGAAGCTGTGATTTTAAAAAACGGGGGAAGTAAGCTTTTCTTATTTCCAAACGCATGCGCAAACTATAGAAAGTCGTTATGACGTACAATGTGCATACTTTGTTGATTCCATTTATGAAATAAAACACATTTTCTAAAAACTCGTGTTTTTTAAGAAATCATGTAAACCTTCTAGAAGCTGTCATTTTTAAAAACGTGGGAAGTAAGCTTTTCTTATTTCCGGACGCATGCGCAAACTATACAAAGTCGTTATGACGTAGAATGTGCATACTTTTTAGTTTCCATTTATGAAATAAAACACATTTTCTAAAAACTCTTGTTTTTTACGAAATCGTGTAAACCTTCTAGAAGCTGTGATTTTAAAAAACGGTGGAAGGAAGCTTTTCTTATTTCCAAACGCATGCGCAAACTATAGAAAGTCATTATGACGTAGAATGTGCATAATTTGTTCATTCCATTTATGAAATAAAACACATTTTCTAAAAACTCGTGTTTTTTAAGAAATCATGTAAACCTTCTAGAAGCTGTGATTTTTAAAAACGGGGGAAGTATGCTTTTCTTATTTCCAAACGCATGCGCAAACTATAGAAATTCGTTATGACGTAGAATGTGCATACTTTGTTGATTCCATTTATGAAATAAAACACATTTTCTAAAAATTCATGTTTTTTAAGAAATCGTGTAAACCTTCTAGAAGCTGTGATTTTCAAAAACGGTGGAAGTAAGCTTTTCTTATTTCCAAACGCATGCGCAAACTATAGAAAGTCGTTATGATGTAGAATATGCATACTTTGTTGATTCCATTTATGAAATAAAACACATTTTCTAAAAACTCGTGTTTTTTAAGAAATCATGTAAACCTTCTAGAAGCTGTGATTTTAAAAAACGGGGGAAGTAAGCTTTTCTTATTTCCGGACGAATGCGCAAACTATAGAAATTCGTTATGACGTAGAATGTGCATACTTTGTTGATTCCATTTATGAAATAAAACACATTTTCTAAAAACTCATGTTTTTTAAGAAATCATGTAAACCTTCTAGAAGCTGTGATTTTAAAAAACGGGGGAAGTAAGCTTTTCTTATTTCCGGACGAATGCGCAAACTATAGAAAGTCGTTATGACGTAGAATGTGCATACTTTGTTGATTCCATTTATGAAATAAAACACATTTTCTAAAAACTCGTGTAAACCTTCTAGAAGCTGTGATTTTAAAAAACGGTGGAAGGAAGCTTTTCTTATTTCCAAACGCATGCGCAAACTATAGAAAGTCGTTATGACGTAGAATGTGCATACTTTGTTGATTCCATTTATGAAATAAAACACATTTTCTAAAAACTTGTGTTTTTTAAGAAATCATGTAAACCTTCTAGAAGCTGTGATTTTAAAAAACGGGGGAAGTAATCTTTTCTTATTTCCAAACGCATGCGCAAACTATAGAAAGTCGTTATGACGTAGAATGTGCATACTTTGTTGATTCCATTTATGAAATAAAACACATTTTCTAAAAACTCGTGTTTTTTAAGAAATCATGTAAACCTTCTAGAAGCTGTGATTTTAAAAAACGGGGGAAGTAAGCTTTTCTTATTTCCGGACGAATGCGCAAACTATAGAAAGTCGTTATGACTTAGAATGTGCATACTTTGTTGATTCCATTTATGAAATAAAACACATTTTCTAAAAACTCGTGTTTTTTAAGAAATCATGTAAACCTTCTAGAAGCTGTGATGTTAAAAAATGGTGGAAGTAAGCTTTTCTTATTTCCGGACGCATGCGCAAACTATAGAAAGTCGTTATGACGTAGAATGTGCATACTTTGTTGATTCCATTTAGAAATAAAACACATTTTCTAAAAACTCGTGTTTTTTAAGAAATCATGTAAACCTTCTAGAAGCTGTGATTTTAAAAAACGGGGCAAGTAAGCTTTTCTTATCTCCGAACGCATGCGCAAACTATAGAAAGTCGTTATGAAGTAGAATGTGCATACTTTGTTGATTCCATTTATGAAATAAAACACATTTTCTAAAAACTCGTGTTTTTTAAGAAATCATGTAAACCTTATAGAATCCGTGATTTTAAAAAATGGTGGAAGTAAGCTTTTCTTATTTCCGGACGCATGCGCAAACTATAGAAAGTCGTTATGATGTAGAATGTGCATACTTTGTAGATTTCATTTATGAAATCAAATACATTTTCTAAAAACTCGTGTTTTTTACGAAATCATGTAAACCTTCTAGAAGCTGTGATTTTAAAAAACGGTGGAAGTAAGCTTTTCTTATTTCCGGACGAATGCGCAAACTATAGAAATTCATTATGACGTAGAATGTGCATACTTTGTTGATTCCATTTCTGAAATAAAACACATTTTTTAAAAACTCGTGTTTTTTAAGAAATCGTGTAAACCTTCTAGAAGTTGTGATTTTAAAAAACGGTGGAAGTAAGCTTTTCTTATTTCCAAACGCATGCGCAAACTATAGAAAGTCGTTATGACTTAGAATGTGCATACTTTGTTGATTCCATTTATGAAATAAAACACATTTTCTAAAAACTCGTGTTTTTTAAGAAATCATGTAAACCTTCTAGAAGCTTTGATTTTAGAAAACGGTCGAAGTAAGCTTTTCTTATTTCCGGACGAATGAGAAAACTATAGAAAGTCGTTATGACGTAGAATGTGCATACTTTGTTGATTCCATTTATGAAATAAAACACATTTTCTAAAAACTCGTGTTTTTTACGAAATCATGTAAACCTTCTAGAAGCTGTGATTTTAAAAAATGGTGGAAGTAAGCTTTTCTTATTTCCGGACGCATGCGCAAACTATAGAAAGTCGTTATGACGTAGAATGTGCATACTTTGTTGATTCCATTTATGAAATAAAACACATTTTCTAAAAACTCGTGTTTTTTAAGAAATCATGTAAACCTTCTAGAAGCTGTGATTTTAAAAAACGGGGGAAGTAAGCTTTTCTTATTTCCAAACGCATGCGCAAACTATAGAAAGTCGTTATGACTTAGAATGTGCATACTTTGTTGATTCCATTTATGAAATAAAAAACATTTTGTAAAAACTCGTGTTTTTTAAGAAATCATGTAAACCTTCTAGAAGCTGTGATTTTAAAAAACTGTGGAAGTAAGTTTTTCTTATTTCCAGACGAATGCGCAAACTACAGAAAGTCGTTATGACTTAGAATATGCATACTTTGTTGATTCCATTTATGAAATAAAACACATTTTCTAAAAACTCGTGCTTTTTAAAAAATCATGTAAACCCTCTAGAAGCTGTGATTTTAAAAAATGGGGGAAGTAAGCTTTTCTTATTTCCGGACGAATGCGCAAACTATAGAAAGTCGTTATGACGTAGAATGTGCATACTTTGTTGATTCTATTTATGAAATAAAACACATTTTCTAAAAACTCGTGTTTTTTAACAAATCGTGTAAACCTTCTAGAAGCTGTGATTTTAAAAAACGGTGGAAGGAAGCTTTTCTTATTTCCAAACGCATGCGCAAACTATAGAAAGTCGTTATGACGTAGAATGTGCATAATTTGTTAATTCCATTTATGAAATAAAACACATTTTCTAAAAACTCGTGTTTTTTAAGAAATCATGTAAACCTTCTAGAAGCTGTGATTTTAAAAAACGGGGGAAGTAAGCTTTTCTTATTTCCAAACGCATGCGCAAACTATAGAAAGTCGTTATGACGTAGAATGTGCATACTTTGTTGATTCCATTTATGAAATAAAACACATTTTCTAAAAACTCGTGTTTTTTAAGAAATCATGTAAACCTTCTAGAAGCTGTCATTTTTAAAAATGGGGGAAGTAAGCTTTTCTTATTTCCGGACGCATGCGCAAACTATACAAAGTCGTTATGACGTAGAATGTGCATACTTTGTAGATTCCATTTATGAAATAAAACACATTTTCAAAAAACTCTTGTTTTTTACGAAATCGTGTAAACCTTCTAGAAGCTGTGATTTTAAAAAACGGTGGAAGGAAGCTTTTCTTATTTCCAAACGCATGCGCAAACTATAGAAAGTCGTTATGACGTAGAATGTGCATAATTTGTTCATTCCATTTATGAAATAAAACACATTTTCTAAAAACTCGCGTTTTTTAAGAAATCATGTAAACCTTCTAGAAGCTGTGATTTTTAAAAACGGGGGAAGTAAGCTTTTCTTATTTCCAAACGCATGCGCAAACTATAGAAATTCGTTATGACGTAGAATGTGCATACTTTGTTGATTCCATTTATGAAATAAAACACATTTTCTAAAAACTCATGTTTTTTAAGAAATCATGTAAACCTTCTAGAAGCTGTGATTTAAAAAAACCGGGGAAGTAAGCTTTTCTTATTTCCGGACGCATGCGCAAACTATACAAAGTCGTTATGACGTAGAATGTGCATACTTTGTAGATTCCATTTATGAAATAAAACACATTTTCTAAAAACTCTTGTTTTTTACGAAATCATGTAAACCTTCTTGAAGCTGTGATTTTAAAAAATGGGGGATGTAAGCTTTTCTTATTTCCAAACGCATTCACAAACTATAGAAAGTCGTTATGACGTAGAATGTGCATACTTTGTTGATTCCATTTATGAAATAAAACACATTTTGTAAAAACTCATGTTTTTTCAGAAATCATGTAAACCTTCTAGAAGCTGTGATTTTAAAAAATGGGGGATGTAAGCTTTTCTTATTTCCAAACGCATTCACAAACTATAGAAAGTCGTTATGGCGTAGAATGTGCATACTTTGTTGATTCCATTTATGAAATAAAACACATTTTCTAAAAACTCGTGTTTTTTAAGAAATCATGTAAACCTTTTAGAAGCTGTGATTTTAAAAAACGGGGGAAGTAATCTTTTCTTATTTCCGGACGCATGCGCAAACTATAGAAAGTCGTTATGACGTAGAATATGCATACTTTGTTGATTCCATTTAGGAAATAAAACACATTTTCTAAAAACTCGTGTTTTTAAGAAATCATGTAAACCTTCTAGAAGCTGTGATTTTAAAAAACGGGGGAAGTAAGCTTTTCGTATTTGCGAATGCATGCGCAAACTATAGAAAGTCGTTATGACGTAGAATGTGCATACTTTGTTGATTCCATTTATGAAATAAAACACATTTTCTAAAAACTCGTGTTTTTTAAGAAATCATGTAAACCTTCTAGAGGCTGTGATTTTAAAAAATGGGGGAAGTAAGCTTTTCTTATTTCCGGACGCATGCACAAACTATAGAAAGTTGTTATGGCGTAGAATGTGCATACTTTGTAGATTCCATTTATGAAATAAAACACATTTTCTAAAAACTCGTGTTTTTTACGAAATCATGTAAACCTTCTAGAAGCTGTGATTTTAAAAAACGGGGGAAGTAAGCTTTTCTTATTTCCGGATAAATGCGCAAACTATAGAAAGTCGTTATGACGTAGAATGTGCATACTTTGTTGATTCCATTTATGAAATAAAACACATTTTCTAAAATACGTGTTTTTAAAGAAATCATGTAAACCTTCTAGAAGCTGTGATTTTAAAAAACGGGGGAGGTAAGCTTTTCTTATTTCCAAACGCATGCGTAAACTATAGAAAGTCGCTATGACGTAGAATGTAGATAGTTTTTTGATTCCATTTATGAAATAAAACACATTTTCTAAAAACTCTTGTTTTTTACGAAATCGTGTAAACCTTCTAGAAGCTGTGATTTTAAAAAACGGGGGAAGTAAGCTTTTCTTATTTCCGGACGCATGCGCAAACTATACAAAGTCGTTATGACGTAGAATGTGCATACTTTGTAGATTCCATTTATGAAATAAAACACATTTTCTAAAAACTCTTGTTTTTTACGAAATCGTGTAAACCTTCTAGAAGCTGTGATTTTAAAAAACGGTGGAAGGAAGCTTTTCTTATTTCCGAACGCATGCGCAAACGATAGAAAGTCGTTATGACGTAGAATGTGCATAATTTGTTCATTCCATTTATGAAATAAAACACATTTTCTAAAAACTCGCGTTTTTTAAGAAATCATGTAAACCTTCTAGAAGCTGTGATTTCATATAAAACGGGGGAAGTAAGCTTTTCTTATTTCCAAACGCATGCGCAAACTATAGAAATTCGTTATGACGTAGAAAGTGCATACTTTGTTGATTCCATTTATGAAATAAAACACATTTTCTAAAAACTCATGTTTTTTAAGAAATCATGTAAACCTTCTAGAAGCTGTGATTTTAAAAAACGGGGGAAGTAAGCTTTTCTTATTTCCGGACGCATGCGCAAACTATACAAAGTCGTTATGACGTAGAATGTGCATACTTTGTAGATTCCATTTATGAAATAAAACACATTTTCTAAAAACTCTTGTTTTTTACGAAATCATGTAAACCTTCTTGAAGCTGTGATTTTAAAAAATGGGGGATGTAAGCTTTTCTTATTTCCAAACGCATTCACAAACTATAGAAAGTCGTTATGACGTAGAATGTGCATACTTTGTTGATTCCATTTATGAAATAAAACACATTTTGTAAAAACTCATGTTTTTTCAGAAATCATGTAAACCTTCTAGAAGCTGTGATTTTAAAAAATGGGGGAAGTAAGCATTTCTTATTTTCGGACGAATGCGCAAACAGTAGAAAGCATTTATGACGTAGAATGTGCATACTTTGTTGATTCACTTTATGAAATAAAAGACATTTTCTAAAAACTCGTGTTGTTTAAGAAGTCATGTAAACCTTCTAGAAGCTGTGATTTTAAAAAACGGTGGAAGTAAGCTTTTCTTATTTTCAGACGCATGTGCAAACTATAGAAAGTTGTTATGACGTAGAATGTGCATAATTTGTTGATTCCATTTATGAAATAAAACACATTTTCTAAGAACTCGTGTTTTTTAAGAAATCATGTAAACCTTCTAGAAGCTGTGATTTTAAAAAACGGGGGAATTAATCTTTTCTTATTTCCAAACGCATGCGCAAACTATAGAAAGTCGTTATGACATAGAATGTGCATACTTTATAGATTCCATTTACGAAATAAAACAGATTTTCTAAAAACTCGTGTTTTTTACGAAATCATGTAAACCTTCTAGAAGCTGTGATTTTAAAAAACGGGGGAAGTAAGCTTTTCTTATTTCCAAACACATGCGCAAACTATAGAAAGTCGTTATGACATAGAATGTGCATACTTTGTAGATTCCATTTATGAAATAAAACACATTTTCTAAAAACTCGTGTTTTTTACGAAATCATGTAAACCTTCTAGATGCTGTGATTTTAAAAAACGATGGAAGTAAGCATTTCTTATTTCCGGACGAAGGCGCAAACAGTAGAAAGTCGTTATGACGTAGAATGTCCATACTTTGTTGATTCCATTTATGAAATAAAACACATTTTCTAAAAACTCGTGTTTTTTAAGAAGTCATGTAAACCTTCTAGAAGCTGTGATTTTAAAAAACGGTGGAAGTAAGCTTTTCTTATTTCCGGACGCATGTGCAAACTATAGAAAGTTGTTATGATGTAGAATGTGCATACTTTGTTGATTCCATTTATGAAATAAAACACATTTTCTAAAAACTCGTGTTTTTTAAGAAATCATGTAAACCTTCTAGAAGCTGTGATTTTAAAAAACGGGGGAAGTAAGCTTTTCTTATTTCCAAACACATGCGCAAAGTATAGAAAGTCGTTATGACATAGAATGTGCATACTTTGTAGATTCCATTTATGAAATAAAACACATTTTCTAAAAACTCGTGTTTTTTACGAAATCATGTAAACCTTCTAGAAGCTGTGATTTTAAAAAACGGTGGAAGTAAGCTTTTCTTATTTCCGGACGAATGCGCAAACTATACAAAGTCGTTATGACGTAGAATGTGCATACTTTGTAGATTCCATTTATGAAATAAAACACATTTTCTAAAAACTCGTGTTTTTTACGAAATCATGTAAACCTTCTAGAAGCTGTGATTTTAAAAAACGGTGGAAGTAAGCTTTTCGTATTTCCGGACGAATGCGCAAACTATAGAAAGTCGTTATGACGTAGAATGTGCATACTTTGTTGATTCCATTGATGAAATAAAACACATTTTCTAAAAACTCGTGTATTTTAAGAAATCGTGTAAACCTTCTAGAAGCTGTCATTTTAAAAAACGGTGGAAGTAAGGTTTTCTTATTTCCGGACACATGCACAAACTATAGAAAGTCGTTATGATGTAGAATGTGCATACTTTGTTGATTCCATTTATGAAATAAAACACATTTTCTAAAAACTCTTGTTTTTTAAGAAATCATGTAAACCTTCTAGAAGCTGTGATTTTAAAAAAACGGGGGGAAGTAAGCTTTTCTTACTTCCAACCGCATGCGCAAACTATAGAAAGTCGTTATGACGTAGAATGTGCATACTTTGTAGATTCCATTTATGAAATAAAACACATTTTCTAAAAACTCCTGTTTTTTACGAAATCATGTAAACCTTCTAGAAGTTGTGATTTTAAAAAACGGTGGAAGTAAGCTTTTCTTATTTCCGGACGAATGCGCAAACTATAGAAATTCGTTATGACTTAGAATGTGCATACTTTGTTGAGTCCATTTATGAAATAAAACACATTTTCTTAAAACTCATTTTTTTGAAGAAATCATGTAAACCTTCTAGAAGCTCTGATTTTAAGAATCGGTGGAAGTAAGCTTTTTTTATTTCCGGACGCATGCGCAAACTATAGAAAGTCGTTATGACGTAGAATGTGCATACTTTGTTGATTCCATTTATGAAATAAAACACATTTTCTAAAAACTCGTGTTTTCTAAGAAATCATGTAAACCTTCTAGAAGCTGTGATTTTAAAAAACGAGGGAAGTAAGCTTTTCTTATTTCCAAACGCATGCGCAAACTATAGAAAGTCGTTATGAAGTAGAATGTGCATACTTTGTTGATTCCATTTATGAAATAAAACACATTTTCTAAAAACTCGTGTTTTTTAAGAAATCATGTAAACCTTCTAGAAGCTGTGATTTTAAAAAACGGGGGAAGTAAGCTTTTCTTATTTCCAAACGCATGGGCAAACTATAGAAAGTCGTTATGACGTAGAATGTGCATACTTTGTTGATTCCATTTATGAAATAAAACACATTTTCTAAAAACTCGTGTTTTTTAAGAAATCAAGTAAACCTTCTAGAAGCTGTGATTTTAAAAAATGGGGGAAGTAAGCTTTTCTTATTTCCAAACGCATGCGCAAACTATATAAAGTCGTTATGACGTAGAATGTGCATACTTTGTTGATTCCATTTATGAAATAAAACACATTTTCTAAAAACTCGTGTTTTTTCAGAAATCATGTAAACCTTCTAGAAGCTGTGATTTTAAAAAACGGGGGGAAGTAAGCTTTTCTTATTTCCAGACGCATGCGCAAACTATAGAAAGTCGTTATGATGTAGAATGTGCATACTTTGTAGATTCCATTTATGAAATAAAACACATTTTCTAAAAACTCGTGTTTTTTACGAAACCATGTAAACCTTATGGAAGCTGTGATTTTAAAAAATGGGGGAAGTAAGCATTTCTTATTTCCGGATGAATGCACAAACAGTAGAAAGTCATTATGATGTAGAATGTGCATAATTTGTTGATTCCATTTATGAAATAAAACACATTTTCTAAAAACTCGTGTTTTTTAAGAAGTCATGTAAACCTTCTAGAAGCTGTGATTTTAAAAAACGGTGGAAGTAAGCTTTTCTTATTTTCGGACGCATGTGCAAACTATAGAAAGTCGTTATGACGTAGAATGTGAATACTTTGTTGATTCCATTTATGAAATAAAACACATTTTCTAAAAACTCGTGTTTTTTAAGAAATCATGTAAACATTCTAGAAGCTGTGATTTTAAAAAACGGGGGAAGTAAGCTTTTCTTATTTCCAAACACATGCGCAAACTATAGAAAGTCGTTATGACGTAGAATTAGCATAATTTGTTGATTCCATTTATGAAATAAAACACATTTTCTAAAAACACGTGTTTTTTAAGAAATCATGTACACCTTTTAGAAGCTGTGATTTTAAAAAATGGGGTAAGTAAGCTTTTCTTATTTCCAAACGCATGCGCAAACTATAGAAAGTCGTTATGACTTAGAATGTGCATACTTTGTTGATTCCATTTATGAAATAAAACACATTTTCTAAAAACTCGTGTTTTTTAAGAAATCATGTAAACCTTCTAGAAGGTTTGATTTTAAAAAACGATGGAAGTAAGCTTTTCTTATTTCCGGACGAATGCGCAAACTATAGAAAGTCGTTATGACGTAGAATTTGCATACTTTGTTGATTCCATTTATGAAATAAAACACATTTTCTAAAAACTCGTGTTTTTTACGTAATCATGTAAACCTTCTAGAAGCTGTGATTTTAAAAAACGGTGGAAGTAAGCTTTTCTTATTTCCGGACGCATGCGCAAACTATAGAAAGTCGTTATGACGTAGAATGTGCATACTTTGTTGATTCCATTTATGAAATAAAACACATTTTCTAAAAAACTCGTGTTTTTTAAGAAATCATGTAAACCTTCTAGAATCCGTGATTTTAAAAAACGGTGGAAGTAAGCTTTTCTTATTTCCGGACGAATGCGCAAACTGTAGAAAGTCGTTATGACGTAGAATGTGCATAGTTTGTAGATTCCATTTAAGAAATAAAACACATTTTCTAGAAACTCGTGTTTTTTAAGAAATCATGTAAACCTTCTAGAAGCTGTGATTTTAAAAAACGGGGGAAGTAAGCTTTTCTTATTTCCAAATGCATGCGCAAACTATAGAAAGTCGTTATGACGTAGAATGTGCATACTTTGTTGATTCCATTTATGAAATAAAACACATTTTCTAAAAACTCGTGTTTTTTAAGAAATCATGTAAACCTTTTAGAAGCTGTGATTTTAAAAAATGGGGTAAGTAAGCTTTTCTTATTTCCAAACGCATGCGCAAACTATAGAAAGTCGTTATGACTTAGAATGTGCATACTTTGTTTATTCCATTTATGAAATAAAACACATTTTCTAAAAACTCGTGTTTTTTAAGAAATCATGTAAACCTTCTAGAAGGTTTGATTTTAAAAAACGATGGAAGTAAGCTTTTCTTATTTCCGGACGAATGCGCAAACTATAGAAAGTCGTTATGACGTAGAATGTGCATACTTTGTTGATTCCATTTATGAAATAAAACACATTTTCTAAAAACTCGTGTTTTTTACGTAATCATGTAAACCTTCTAGAAGCTGTGATTTTAAAAAACGGTGGAAGTAAGCTTTTCTTATTTCCGGACGCATGCGCAAACTATAGAAAGTCGTTATGACGTAGAATGTGCATACTTTGTTGATTCCATTTATGAAATAAAACACATTTTCTAAAAAGCTCGTGTTTTTTAAGAAATCATGTAAACCTTCTAGAATCCGTGATTTTAAAAAACGGTGGAAGTAAGCTTTTCTTATTTCCGGACGAATGCGCAAACTGTAGAAAGTCGTTATGACGTAGAATGTGCATAGTTTGTAGATTCCATTTATGAAATAAAACACATTTTCTAGAAACTCGTGTTTTTTAAGAAATCATGTAAACCTTCTAGAAGCTGTGATTTTAAAAAACGGGGGAAGTAAGCTTTTCTTATTTCCAAATGCATGCGCAAACTATAGAAAGTCGTTATGACGTAGAATGTGCATACTTTGTTGATTCCATTTATGAAATAAAACACATTTTCTAAAAACTCGTGTTTTTTAAGAAATCATGTAAACCTTCTAGAAGCTTTGATTTTAAAAAACGGTGGAAGTAAGCTTTTCTTATTTCCGGACGCACGCGCAAACTATACAAAGTTGTTATGACGTAGAATGTGCATACTTTGTAGATTCCATTTATGAAATAAAACACATTTTCTAAAAACTCGTGTTTTTTACGAAATCATGTAAACCTTCTAGAAGCTGTGATTTTAAAAAACGGTGGAAGTAAGCTTTTCTTATTTCCGGACGCATGCGCAAACTATAGAAAGTCGTTATGACGTAGAATGTGCATACTTTGTTGATTCCATTTATGAAATAAAACACATTTTCTAAAAACTCGTGTTTTTTAAGAAATCATGTAAACCTTCTAGAAGCTGTGATTTTCAAAAACGGTGGAAGTAAGCTTTTCTTATTTCCAAACGCATGCGCAGACTATAGAATGTCGTTATGACGTAGAATGTGCATACTTTGTTGATTCCATTTATGAAATAAAACACATTTTCTAAAAACTCGTGTTTTTTAAGAAATCATGTAAACCTTCTACAATCCGTGATTTTAAAAAACGGGGGAAGTAAGCTTTTCTTATTTCCAAACGCATGCGCAAACTATAGAAAGTAGTTATGACATAGAATGTGCATACTTTGTTGATTCCATTTATGAAATAAAACACATTTTCTAAAAACTCGTGTTTTTTAAGAAATCGTGTAAACCTTCTAGAAGCTGTGATTTCAAAAAACGGTGGAAGTAAGCTTTTCTTATTTCGAAAGGCATGCGCAAACTATAGAAAGTCACTATGACATAGAATCTGCATACTTTGTTGATTCCATTTATGAAATAAAACACATTTTCTAAAAACTCATGTTTTTTAAGAAATCCTGTAAACCTTCTAGAAGCTGTGATTTTAAAAAACGGGGGAAGTAAGCTTTTCTTATTTCCAAACGCATGCGCAAACTATAGAAAGTCGTTCTGACGTACAATGTGAATACTTTGTTGATTCCATTTATTTAATAAAACCTATTTTCTAAAAACTCGTGTTCTTTAAGAAATCATGCAAAACTTCTAGAATCTGTGATTTTAAAAAACGGGGGAGGAAAGATTTTCTTATTTCCGGACGCATGCACAAACTGTAGAAAGTCGTTATGAGGTTTAATGTGCATACTTTGTTGATTCCATTTATGAAATAAAACACATTTTCTAAAAACTCGTGTTTTTTACGAAATCATGTAAACCTTCTAGAAGCTGTGATTTTAAAAAACGGTGGAAGTAAGCTTTTCTTATTTTCGGACGCATGCGCAAACTATAGAAAGTCGTTATGATGTAGAATGTGCATACTTTGTAGATTCCATTTATGAAATAAAACACATTTTCTAAAAACTCGTGTTTTTTACGAAATCATGTAAACCTTCTTGATGCTGTGATTTTAAAAAACGATGGAAGTAAGCATTTCTTATTTCCGGACGAAGGCGCAAACAGTAGAAAGTCGTTATGACGTAGAATGTCCATACTTTGTTGATTCCATTTATGAAATAAAACACATTTTCTAAAAACTCGTGTTTTTTAAGAAGTCATGTAAACCTTCTAGAAGCTGTGATTTTAAAAAATGGTGGAAGTAAGCTTTTCTTATTTCCGGACGCATGTGCAAACTATAGAAAGTCGTTATGATGTAGAATGTGCATACTTTGTTGATTCCATTTATGAAATAAAACACATTTTCTAAAAACTCGTGTTTTTTAAGAAATCATGTAAACCTTCTAGAAGCTGTGATTTTAAAAAACGGGGGAAGTAAGCTTTTCTTATTTCCAAACACATGCGCAAAGTATAGAAAGTCGTTATGACATAGAATGTGCATACTTTGTAGATTCCATTTATGAAATAAAACACATTTTCTAAAAACTCGTGTTTTTTACGAAATCATGTAAACCTTCTAGAAGCTGTGATTTTAAAAAACGGTGGACGTAAGCTTTTCTTATTTCCGGACGAATGCGCAAACTATACAAAGTCGTTATGACGTAGAATGTGCATACTTTGTAGATTCCATTTATGAAATAAAACACATTTTCTAAAAACTCGTGTTTTTTACGAAATCATGTAAACCTTCTAGAAGCTGTGATTTTAAAAAACGGTGGAAGTAAGCTTTTCGTATTTCCGGACGAATGCGCAAACTATAGAAAGTCGTTATGACGTAGAATGTGCATACTTTGTTGATTCCATTGATGAAATAAAACACATTTTCTAAAAACTCGTGTATTTTAAGAAATCGTGTAAACCTTCTAGAAGCTGTCATTTTAAAAAACGGTGGAAGTAAGGTTTTCATATTTCCGGACACATGCACAAACTATAGAAAGTCGTTATGGCGTAGAATGTGCATACTTTGTTGATTCCATTTATGAAATAAAACACATTTTCTAAAAACTCGTGTTTTTTAAGAAATCATGTAAACCTTCTAGAAGCTGTGATTTTAAAAAACGGGGGAAGTAAGCTTTTCTTATTTCCAAACACATGCGCAAAGTATAGAAAGTCGTTATGACATAGAATGTGCATACTTTGTAGATTCCATTTATGAAATAAAACACATTTTCTAAAAACTCGTGTTTTTTACGAAATCATGTAAACCTTCTAGAAGCTGTGATTTTAAAAAACGGTGGACGTAAGCTTTTCTTATTTCCGGACGAATGCGCAAACTATACAAAGTCGTTATGACGTAGAATGTGCATACTTTGTAGATTCCATTTATGAAATAAAACACATTTTCTAAAAACTCGTGTTTTTTACGAAATCATGTAAACCTTCTAGAAGCTGTGATTTTAAAAAACGGTGGAAGTAAGCTTTTCGTATTTCCGGACGAATGCGCAAACTATAGAAAGTCGTTATGACGTAGAATGTGCATACTTTGTTGATTCCATTGATGAAATAAAACACATTTTCTAAAAACTCGTGTATTTTAAGAAATCGTGTAAACCTTCTAGAAGCTGTCATTTTAAAAAACGGTGGAAGTAAGGTTTTCTTATTTCCGGACACATGCACAAACTATAGAAAGTCGTTATGGCGTAGAATGTGCATACTTTGTTGATTCCATTTATGAAATAAAACACATTTTCTAAAAACTCTTGTTTTTTAAGAAATCATGTAAACCTTCTAGAAGCTGTGATTTTAAAAAACGGGGGAAGTAAGCTTTTCTTACTTCCAACCGCATGCGCAAACTATAGAAAGTCGTTATGACGTAGAATTTGCATACTTTGTAGATTCCATTTATGAAATAAAACACATTTTCTAAAAACTCCTGTTTTTTACGAAATCATGTAAACCTTCTAGAAGCTGTGATTTTAAAAAACGGTGGAAGTAAGCTTTTCTTATTTCCAAACGCATGGGCAAACTATAGAAAGTCGTTATGACGTAGAATGTGCATACTTTGTTGATTCCATTTATGAAATAAAACACATTTTCTAAAAACTCGTGTTTTTTAAGAAATCATGTAAACCTTCTAGAATCCGTGATTTTAAAAAACGGTGAAAGTAAGCATTTCTTATTTCCGGACGCATGCGCAAACTATAGAAAGTCGTTATGACGTAGAATGTGCATACTTTGTTGATTCTATTTATGAAATAAAACACATTTTCTAAAAACTCGTGTTTTTTAAGAAATCAAGTAAACCTTCTAGAAGCTGTGATTTTAAAAAACGGGGGAAGTAAGCTTTTCTTATTTCCAAACGCATGCGCAAACTATATAAAGTCGTTATGACGTAGAATGTGCATACTTTGTTGATTCCATTTATGAAATAAAACACATTTTCTAAAAACTCGTGTTTTTTCAGAAATCATGTAAACCTTCTAGAAGCTGTGATTTTAAAAAACGGGGGAAGTAAGCTTTTCTTATTTCCAGACGCATGCGCAAACTATAGAAAGTCGTTATGATGTAGAATGTGCATACTTTGTAGATTCCATTTATGAAATAAAACACATTTTCTAAAAACTCGTGTTTTTTACGAAACCATGTAAACCTTCTGGAAGCTGTGATTTTAAAAAATGGGGGAAGTAAGCATTTCTTATTTCCGGATGAATGCACAAACAGTAGAAAGTCGTTATGATGTAGAATGTGCATACTTTGTTGATTCCATTTATGAAATAAAACACATTTTCTAAAAACTCGTGTTTTTTAAGAAGTCATGTAAACCTTCTAGAAGCTGTGATTTTAAAAAACGGTGGAAGTAAGCTTTTCTTATTTTCGGACGCATGTGCAAACTATAGAAAGTCGTTATGACGTAGAATGTGAATACTTTGTTGATTCCATTTATGAAATAAAACACATTTTCTAAAAACTCGTGTTTTTTAAGAAATCATGTAAACATTTTAGAAGCTGTGATTTTAAAAAACGGGGGGAAGTAAGCTTTTCTTATTTCCAAACACATGCGCAAACTATAGAAAGTCGTTATGACGTAGAATTAGCATAATTTGTTGATTCCATTTATGAAATAAAACACATTTTCTAAAAACTCGTGTTTTTTAAGAAATCATGTACACCTTTTAGAAGCTGTGATTTTAAAAAATGGGGTAAGTAAGCTTTTCTTATTTCCAAACGCATGCGCAAACTATAGAAAGTCGTTATGACTTAGAATGTGCATACTTTGTTGATTCCATTTATGAAATAAAACACATTTTCTAAAAACTCGTGTTTTTTAAGAAATCATGTAAACCTTCTAGAAGCTTTGATTTTAAAAAACGATGGAAGTAAGCTTTTCTTATTTCCGGACGAATGCGCAAACTATAGAAAGTCGTTATGACGTAGAATGTGCATACTTTGTTGATTCCATTTATGAAATAAAACACATTTTCTAAAAACTCGTGTTTTTTACGTAATCATGTAAACCTTCTAGAAGCTGTGATTTTAAAAAACGGTGGAAGTAAGCTTTTCTTATTTCCGGACGCATGCGCAAACTATAGAAAGTCGTTATGACGTAGAATGTGAATACTTTGTTGATTCCATTTATGAAATAAAACACATTTTCTAAAAAACTCGTGTTTTTTAAGAAATCATGTAAACCTTCTAGAATCCGTGATTTTAAAAAACGGTGGAAGTAAGCTTTTCTTATTTCCGGACGAATGCGCAAACTGTAGAAAGTCGTTATGACGTAGAATTTGCATACTTTGTAGATTCCATTTATGAAATAAAACACATTTTCTAGAAACTCGTGTTTTTTAAGAAATCATGTAAACCTTCTAGAAGCTGTGATTTTAAAAAACGGGGGAAGTAAGCTTTTCTTATTTCCAAATGCATGCGCAAACTATAGAAAGTCGTTATGACGTAGAATGTGCATACTTTGTTGATTCCATTTATGAAATAAAACACATTTTCTAAAAACTCCTGTTTTTTACGAAATCATGTAAACCTTCTAGAAGCTTTGATTTTAAAAAACGGTGGAAGTAAGCTTTTCTTATTTCCCGACGCACGCGCAAACTATACAAAGTTGTTATGACGTAGAATGTGCATACTTTGTAGATTCCATTTATGAAATAAAACACATTTTCTAAAAACTCATGTTTTTTACGAAATCATGTAAACCTTCTAGAAGCTGTGATTTTAAAAAACGGTGGAAGTAAGCTTTTCTTATTTCCGGACGCATGCGCAAACTATAGAAAGTCGTTATGACGTAGAATGTGCATACTTTGTTGATTCCATTTATGAAATAAAACACATTTTCTAAAAACTCGTGTTTTTTAAGAAATCATGTAAACCTTCTAGAAGCTGTGATTTTCAAAAACGGTGGAAGTAAGCTTTTCTTATTTCCAAACGCATGCGCAAACTATAGAAAGTCGTTATGATGTAGAATGTGCATACTTTGTTGATTCCATTTATGAAATAAAACACATTTTCTAAAAACTCGTGTTTTTTAAGAAATCATGTAAACCTTCTAGAAGCTGGGATTTTAAAAAACGGGGGAAGTAAGCTTTTCTTATTTCCAAACGCATGCGCAAACTATAGAAAGTCGTTATGACTTAGAATGTGCATACTTTGTTGATTCCATTTATGAAATAAAACACATTTTCTAAAAACTCGTGTTTTTTAAGAAATCATGTAAACCTTCTAGAAGCTTTGATTTTAAAAAATTTTGGAAGTAAGCTTTTCTTATTTCTGGACGAATGCGCAAACTATAGAAAGTCGTTATGACTTAGAATGTGCATACTTTGTTGATTCCATTTATGAAATAAAACACATTTTCTAAAAACTCGTGTTTTTTAAGAAATCATGTAAACCTTCTAGAAGCTGTGATTTTGAAAAACGGTGGAAGTAAGCTTTTCTTATTTCCGGATGCATGCGCAAACTATAGAAAGTCGTTATGACGTAGAATGTGCATACTTTGTTGATTCCATTTATGAAATAAAACACATTTTCTAAAAACTCGTGTTTTTTAAGAAATCATGTAAACCTTCTAGAAGCTGTGATTTTAAAAAACGGGGGAAGTAAGCTTTTCTTATTTCCAAACGCATGCGAAAACTATATAAAGTCGTTATGAAGTAGAATGTGCATACTTTGTTGATTCCATTTATGAAATAAAACACATTTTCTAAAAACTTGTGTTTTTTAAGAAATCATGTAAACCTTCCAGAATCCGTGATTTTAAAAAATGGGGGAAGTAAGCTTTTCTTATTTCCAAACGCATGCGCAAACTATAGAAAGTCGTTATGACGTAGAATGTGCATACTTTGTTGATTCCATTTATGAAATAAAACACATTTTCTAAAAACTCGTGTTTTTTAAGAAATCATGTAAACCTTCTACAATCCGTGATTTTAAAAAACGGGGGAAGTAAGCTTTTCTTATTTCCAAACGCATGCGCAAACTATAGAAAGTCGTTATGACGTAGAATGTGCAGACTTTGTTGATTCCAATTTTGAAATAAAACACATTTTCTAAAAACTCGTGTTTTTTAAGAAATCATGTAAACCTTCTAGAAGCTGTGATTTTAAAAAATGGGGGAAGTAAGCTTTTCTTATTTCCGAACGCATGCGCAAATTATAGAAAGTAGTTATGACATAGAATGTGCATACTTTGTTGATTCCATTTATGAAATAAAACACATTTTCTAAAAACTCGTGTTTTTTAAGAAATCGTGTAAACCTTCTAGAAGCTGTGATTTCAAAAAACGGTGGAAGTAAGCTTTTCTTATTTCGAAAGGCATGCGCAAACTATAGAAAGTCACTATGACATAGAATCTGCATACTTTGTTGATTCCATTTATGAAATAAAACACATTTTCTAAAAACTCATGTTTTTTAAGAAATCCTGTAAACCTTCTAGAAGCTGTGATTTTTAAAAATGGGGGAAGTAAGCTTTTCTTATTTCCAAACGCATGCGCAAACTATAGAAAGTCGTTATGACGTACAATGTGAATACTTTGTTGATTCCATTTATTTAATAAAACACATTTTCTAAAAACTCGTGTTCTTTAAGAAATCATGCAAAACTTCTAGAATCTGTGATTTTAAAAAACGGGGGAGGAAAGCTTTTCTTATTTCCGGACGCATGCACAAACTGTAGAAAGTCGTTATGAGGTTTAATGTGCATACTTTGTTGATTCCATTTATGAAATAAAACACATTTTCTAAAAACTCGTGTTTTTTACGAAATCATGTAAACCTTCTAGAAGCTGTGATTTTAAAAAACGGTGGAAGTAAGCTTTTCTTATTTTCGGACGCATGCGTAAACTATAGAAAGTCGTTATGACGTAGAATGTGCATACTTTGTTTATTGCATTTATGAAATAAAACACATTTTCTAGAAACTCGTGTTTTTTAACAAATCATGTAAACCTTCTAGAAGATGTGATTTTAAAAAACGGGGGAAGTAAGCTTTTCTTATTTCCAAACGCATGCGCAAACTATAGAAATTCGTTATGACATAGAATGTGCATACTTTGTTGATTCCATTTATGAAATAAAACACATTTTCTAAAAACTCGTGTTTTTTACGAAATCATGTAAACCTAGTAGAAGCTGTGATTTTAAAAAACGGGGGAAGTAAGCTTTTCTTATTTCCGGACGCATGCGCAAACTATACAAAGTTGTTATGACGTAGAATGTGCATACTTTGTAGATTCCATTTATGAAATAAAACACATTTTCTAAAAACTCTTGTTTTTTACGAAATCATGTAAACCTTCTAGAAGCTGTGATTTTAAAAAACGGTGGAAGTAAGCTTTTCTTATTTCCGGACGAATGCGCAAACTATAGAAAGTCGTTATGACGTAGAATGTGCATACTTTGTTGATTCCATTTATGAAATAAAACACATTTTCTAAAAATTCGTGTTTTTTAAGAAATCATGTAAACCTTCTAGAATCCGTGATTTTAAAGAACGGTGGAAGTAAGCTTTTCTTATTTCCGGACGAATGCGCAAACTGTAGAAAGTCGTTATGACGTAGAATGTGCATACTTTGTTGATTCCATTTATGAAATAAAACACATTTTGTAAAAACTCGTGTTTTTTAAGAAGTCATGTAAACCTTCTAGAAGCTGTGATTTTAAAAAACGGGGGAAGCAAGCTTTTCTTATTTCCGGACGAATGCGCAAACTATAGAAAGTCGTATGACTTAGAATGTGCATACTTTGTTGATTCCATTTATGAA
This sequence comes from Larix kaempferi, assembly GCA_027924585.1. NCBI lineage: Eukaryota > Viridiplantae > Streptophyta > Pinopsida > Pinales > Pinaceae > Larix > Larix kaempferi. The sequence continues at coordinate 7,828,582 of BSBM01000226.1, read as the reverse complement.
ATAAAACACATTTTCTAGAAACTCGTGTTTTTTAAGAAATCATGTAAACCTTCTGGAAGCTGTGATTTTAAAAAACGAGGGAAGTAAGCTTTTCTTATTTCCAAACGCATGCGCAAACTATATAAAGTCGTTATGACGTAGAATGTGCATACTTTGTTGATTCCATTTATGAAATAAAACACATTTTCTAAAAACTCGTGTTTTTTAAGAAATCATGTAAACCTTCTAGAATCTGTGATTTTAAAAAACGGGGGAAGTAAGCTTTTCTTATTTCCGGACACATGCGCAAACTATATAAAGTCGTTATGACGTAGAATGTGCATAGTTTATAGATTCCATTTATGAAATAAAACACATTTTCTAAAAACTTGTGTTTTTTACGAAATCATGTAAACCTTCTAGAAGCTGTGATTTTAAAAAACGATGGAAGTAAGCTTTTCTTATTTCCGGACGCATGCGCAAACTATAGAAAGTCGTTATGACGTAGAATGTGTACGCTTTGTTGATTCCATTTATGAAATAAAACACATTTTCTAAAAACTCATGTTTTTTAAAAAATCATGTAAACTTTCTAAAAGATGTGATTTTAAAAAACAGGGGAAGTATGCTTTTCTTATTTCCGGACGCATGCGCAAACTATAGAAAGTCGTTGTGACGTAGAATGTGCATACTTTGTAGATTCCATTTCTGAAATAAAACACATTTTCTAAAAACTCGTGTTTTTTACGAAATCATGTAAACCTTCTAGAAACTGTGATTTTAAAAAACTGCGGAAGTAAGCTTTTCTTATTTCCGGACGCATGCGCAAACTATAGAAAGTCGTTATGACGTAGAATGTGCATACTTTGTAGATTCCATTTATGAAATAAAACACATTTTCTAAAAACTCGTGTTTTTTACGAAATCATGTAAAAGTTCTAGAAGCTGTGATTATGAAAAACGGTGGAAGTAAGCTTTTCTTATTTCCGGACGCATGCGCAAACTATAGAAAGTCGTTATGACGTAGAATGTGCATACTTTGTAGATTCCATTTATGAAATAAAACACATTTTTTAAAAACTCATGTTTTTTAAGAAATCATGTAAACCTTCTAGAAGCTGTGATTTTAAAAAACGGGGGAAGTAAGCTTTTCTTATTTCCAAACGCATGCGCAAACTATAGAAAGTCGTTATGACGTAGAATGTGCATACTTTGTTGATTCCATTTATTTAATAAAACACATTTTCTAAAAACTCGTGTTTTTTAAGAAATCATGCAAAACTTCTAGAATCTGTGATTTTAAAAAACGGGGGAGGTAAGCTTTTCTTATTTCCGGACGAACGCGCAAACTGTAGAAAGTCATTATGACGTAGAATGTGCATACTTTGTTGATTCCATTTATGAAACAAAATACATTTTCTAAAAACTCGTGTTTTTTAAGAAGTCATGTAAACCTTGTAGAAGCTGTGATTTTAAAAAATGGGGGAAGTAAGCTTTTCTTATTTCTAGACGCATGCATAAACTATAGAAAGTCGTTATGACGTAGAATGTGCATACTTTGTTGATTCCATTTATGAAATAAAACACATTTTTTAAAAACTCGTGTTTTTTCAGAAATCATGTAAACCTTCTAGAAGCTGTGATTTTAAAAAACGGGGGATGTAAGCTTTTCTTATTTCCAAACGCATGCACAAACTATAGAAAGTCGTTATGACGTAGAATGTGCATACTTTGTTCATTCCATTTAAGAAATAAAACACATTTTCTTATAACTCGTGTTTTTTACGAAATCATGTAAACCTTCTAGAATCCGTGAATTTAAAAAATGGTGGAAGTAAGCTTTTCTTATTTCCGGACGCATGCGCAAACTATAGAAAGTCGTTATGACGTAGAATGTGCATACTTTGTTGATTCTATTTATGAAATAAAACACATTTTCTAAAAACTCATGTTTTTTAAGAAATCATGTAAACCTTCTAGAAGCTGTGATTTTAAAAAACGGGGGAAGTAATCTTTTCTTCTTTCCAAACGCATGCGCAAACTATAGAAAGTCGTTATGACATAGAATGTGCATACTTTGTTGATTCCATTTATGAAATAAAACACATTTTCTAAAAACTCTTGTTTTTTACGAAATCATGTAAACCTTCTAGAAGCTGTGATTTTAAAAAATGAGGGAAGTAAGCATTTCTTATTTCCAAACGCATGCGCAAACTATAGAAAGTCGTTATGACGTAGAATGTACATACTTTGTTTATTCCATTTATGAAATAAAACACATTTTCTAAAAACTCGTGTTTTTTAAGAAGTCGTGTAAAATTTCTAGAAGCTGTGATTTTAAAAAACGGTGGAAGTAAGCTTTTCTTATTTCCGGACGCATGCGCAAACTATAGAAAGTCGTTATGACATAGAATGAGCATACTTTGTTGATTCCATTTATGAAATAAAACACATTTTCTAAAAACTCGTGTTTTTTAAGAAATCATGTAAACCTTCTAGAAGCTGTGATCTTAAAAAATGGTGGAAGTAAGCTTTTCTTATTTCCGGACGCATGCGCAAACTATAGAAAGTCGTTATGACGTAGAATGTGCATACTTTGTTGATTCCATTGATGAAATAAAACACATTTTCTAAAAACTCGTGTTTTTTAAGAAATCATGTAAAGCTTCTATAAGCTGTGATTTTAAAAAAAGGGGGAAGTAAGCTTTTCTTATTTCCAAACGCATGCACAAACTATAGAAAGTCGTTATGACGTAGAATGTGCATACTTTGTTGATTCCATTTATGAAATAAAACACATTTTCTAAAAACTCGTGTTTTTTAAGAAATCATGTAAACCTTCTAGAGGCTGTGATTTTAAAAAACGGAGGAAGTAAGCTTTTCTTATTTCCAAACGCATCCGCAGACTATAGAAAGTCGTTATGAGGTAGAATGTGCATACTTTGTTGATTCCATTTATGAAATAAAACACATTTTCTAAAAATTCGTGTTTTTTAAGAAATCATTTAAACCTTCTAGAAGCGGTGATTTTAAAAAAAGGGGGAAGTAAGCTTTTCTTATATCCCAACGCATGCGCAAACTATAGAAAGTCGTTATGACGTAGAATGTGCATACTTTGTTGATTCCATTGATGAAATAAAACACATTTTCTAAAAACTCGTGTATTTTAAGAAATCGTGTAAACCTTCTAGAAGCTGTCATTTTAAAAAACGGTGGAAGTAAGCTTTTCTTATTTCCGGACGCATGCACAAACTATAGAAAGTCGTTATGACGTAGAATGTGCATACTTTGTTGATTCCATTTATGAAATAAAACACAGTTTCTAAAAACTCTTGTTTTTTAAGAAATCATGTAAACCTTCTAGAAGCTGTGATTTTAAAAAACGGGGGAAGTTAGCTTTTCTTACTTCCAACCGCATGCGCAAACTATAGAAAGTCGTTATGACGTAGAATGTGCATACTTTGTAGATTCCATTTATGAAATAAAACACAATTTCTAAAAACTCCTGTTTTTTACGAAATCATGTAAACCTTCTAGAAGCTGTGATTTTAAAAAACGGTGGAAGTAAGGTTTTCTTATTTCTGGACGAATGCGCAAACTATAGAAAGTCGTTATGACATAGAATGAGCATACTTTGTTGATTCCATTTATGAAATAAAACACATTTTCTAAAAACTCGTGTTTTTTAAGAAATCATGTAAACCTTCTAGAAGCTGTGATCTTAAAAAATGGTGGAAGTAAGCTTTTCTTATTTCCGGACGCATGCGCAAACTATAGGAAGTCGTTATGACGTAGAATGTGCATGCTTTGTTGATTCCATTTATGAAATAAAACACATTTTCTAAAAACTCGTGTTTTCTATGAAAACATGTAAACCTTGTAGAAGCTGTGATTTTAAAAAACGAGGGAAGTAAGCTTTTCTTATTTCCAAACGCATGCGCAAACTATAGAAAGTCGTTATGAAGTAGAATGTGCATACTTTGTTGATTCCATTTATGAAATAAAACACATTTTCTAAAAACTCGTGTTTTTTAAGAAATCAAGTAAACCTTCTAGAAGCTATGATTTTAAAAAACGGGGGAAGTAAGCTTTTCTTATTTCCAAACGCATGCGCAAACTATATAAAGTCTTTATGACGTAGAATGTGCATACTTTGTTGATTCCATTTATGAAATAAAACACATTTTCTAAAAATTCGTGTTTTTTCAGAAATCATGTAAACCTTCTAGAAGCTGTGATTTTAAAAAACGGGGGAAGTAAGCTTTTCTTATTTCCAGACGCATGCGCAAACTATAGAATGTCGTTATGATGTAGAATGTGCATACTTTGTAGATTCCATTTATGAAATAAAACACATTTTCTAAAAACTCATGTTTTTTACCAAACCATGTAAACCTTCTAGAAGCTGTGATTTTAAAAAATGAGGCAAGTAAGCATTTCTTATTTCCGGATGAATGCACAAACAGTAGAAATTCGTTATGATGTAGAATGTGCATACTTTGTTGATTCCATTTATGAAATAAAACACATTTTCTAAAAACTCGTGTTTTTTAAGAAGTCATGTAAACCTTCTAGAAGCTGTGATTTTAAAAAACGGTGGAAGTAAGCTTTTCTTATTTTCGTACGCATGTGCAAACTATAGAATGTCGTTATGACTTAGAATGTGAATACTTTATTGATTCCATTTATGAAATAAAACACATTTTCTAAAAACTCGTGTTTTTTAAGAAATCATGTAAACATTCTAGAAGCTGTGATTTTAAAAAACGGGGGAAGTAAGCTTTTCTTATTTCCAAACGCATGCGCAAACTATAGAAAGTCATTATGACGTAGAATGTGCATACTTTGTAGATTCCATTTATGAAATAAAACACATTTTCTAAAAACTCGTGTTTTTTACGAAATCATGTAAACCTTCTAGAAGCTGTGATTTTAAAAAATGGGGGAAGTAAGCTTTTCTTATTTCCGGACGCATGCGCAAACTATATAAAGTCGTTATGACGTAGAATGTGCATACTTTGTTGATTCCATTTATAAAATAAAACACATTTTCTAAAAACTCGTGTTTTTTAAAAAATCATGTAAACCTTCTAGAAGCTTTGATTTTAAAAAACGGGGGAAGTAAGCTTTTCTTATTTCCGGACGCATGCGCAAACTATATAAATTCGTTATGACGTAGAATGTGCATACTTTGTAGATTCCATTTATGATATAAAACACATTTTCTAAAAACTCATGTTTTTTACGAAATCATGTAAACCTTCTAGAAGCTGTGATTTTAAAAAACGGTGGAAGTAAGCTTTTCTTATTTCCGGACGAATGCGCAAACTATAGAAAGTCGTTATGACTTAGAATGTGCATACTTTTTTGATTCCATTTACGAAATAAAACACATTTTCTAAAAACTCGTGTTTTTTAAGAAATCATGTAAACCTTCTAGAAGCTGTCATTTTAAAAAACGGTGGAAGTAAGCTTTTCTTATTTCCGGACGGATGCACAAACTATAGAAAGTTGTTATGACGTAGAATGTGCATACTTTGTTGATTCCATTTATGAAATAAAACACAGTTTCTAAAAACTCGTGTTTTTTTAAGAAATCATGTAAACCTTCTAGAAGCTGTGATTTTAAAAAACGGGGGAAGTAAGCATTTCTTATTTCCAACCGCATGCGCAAACTATAGAAAGTCGTTATGACGTAGAATGTGCATACTTTGTAGATTCCATTTATGAAATAAAACACATTTTCGAAAAACTCCTGTTTTTTACGAAATCATGTAAACCTTCTAGAAGCTGTGATTTTAAAAAACGGTGGAAGTAAGCTTTTCTTATTTCCGGACGAATGCGCAAATTATAGAAAGTCTTTATGACTTAGAATGTGCATACTTTGTTGATTCCATTGATGAAATAAAACACATTTTCTAAAAACTCGTGTTTTTGAATAAATCATGTAAACCTTCTAGAAGCTGTGATTTTAAGAATCGGTGGAAGTAAGGTTTTCTTATTTCCTGACGCATGCGCAAACTATAGAAAGTCGTTATGACGTAGAATGTGCATACGTTGTAGATTCCATTTATGAAATAAAACACATTTTCTAAAAACTCGTGTTTTTTAAGAAATCATGTAAACCTTCTAGAAGCTGTGATTTTAAAAAACGGGGGAAGTAAGCTTTTCTTATTTCCAAATGCATGGGCAAACTATAGTAAGTCGTTATGACGTAGAATGTGCATACTTTGTTTATTCCATTTATGAAATAAAACACATTTTCTAAAAACTCGTGTTTTTTAAGAAATCGTGTAAAATTTCTAGAAGCTGTGATTTTAAAAAACGGTGGAAGTAAGCTTTTCTTATTTCCGGACGCATGCGCAAACTATAGAAAGTCATTATGACATAGAATGAGCATACTTTGTTGATTCCATTTATGAAATAAAACACATTTTCTAAAAACTCGTGTTTTTTACGAAATCATGTAAACCTTCTAGAAGCTGTGATTTTAAAAAACGGGGGAAGTAAGCTTTTCTTATTTCCGGACGCATGCGCAAACTATATAAAGTCGTTGTGACGTAGAATGTGCATACTTTGTAGATACAATTTTTGAAATAAAACACATTTTCTAAAAACTCATGTTTTTTACGAAATCATGTAAACCTTCTAGAAGCTGGGAATTTAAAAAACGATGGAAGTAAGCTTTTCTTATTTCCGGACGAATGCGCAAACTATAGAAAGTCGTTATGACTTAGAATGTGCATACTTTGTTGATTCCATTTATGAAATAAAACACATTTTCTAAAAACTCGTGTTTTTTACGAAATCATGTAAACCTTCTAGAAGCTGTGATTTTAAAAAATGGGGGAAGTAAGCATTTCTTATTTCCAAACGCATGCGCAAACTATAGAAAGTCGTTATGACATAGAATGTGCATACTTTGTTTATTCCATTTATGAAATAAAACACATTTTCTAAAAACTCGTGTTTTTTAAGAAATCGTGTAAAATTTCTAGAAGCTGTGATTTTAAAAAACGGTGGAAGTAAGCTTTTCTTATTTCCGGACGCATGCGCAAACTATAGAAAGTCGTTATGACATAGAATGAGCATACTTTGTTGATTCCATTTATGAAATAAAACACATTTTCTAAAAACTCGTGTTTTTTAAGAAATCATGTAAACCTTCTAGAAGCTGTGATTTTAAAAAATGGTGGAAGTAAGCTTTTCTTATTTCCGGACGCATGCGCAAACTATAGAAAGTCGTTATGACGTAGAATGTGCATACTTTGTTGATTCCATTGATGAAATAAAACACATTTTCTAAAAACTCGTGTTTTTTAAGAAATCATGTAAACCTTCTAGAAGCTGTGATTTTAAAAAACGGGGAAGTAAGCTTTTCTTATTTCCAAACGCATACGCAAACTATAGAAAGTCGTTATGACGTAGAATGTGCATACTTTGTTGATTCCATTTATGAAATAAAACACATTTTCTAAAAACTCGTGTTTTTTAAGAAATCATGTAAACCTTCTAGAGGCTGTGATTTTAAAAAAAGGAGGAAGTAAGCTTTTCTTATTTCCAAACGCATCCGCAGACTATAGAAAGTCGTTATGAGGTAGAATGTGCATACTTTGTTGATTCCATTTATGAAATAAAACACATTTTCTAAAAACTCGTGTTTTTTAAGAAATCATGTAAACCTTCTAGAAGCTGTGATTTTAAAAAAAGGGGTAAGTAAGCTTTTCTTATATCCAAACGCATGCGCAAACTATTGAAAGTCGTTATGACGTAGAATGTGCATACTTTGTTGATTCCATTTATGAAATAAAACACATTTTCTAAAAACTCGTGTTTTTTAAGAAATCATGTAAACCTTCTAGAAGCTGTGATTTTAAAAAACGGGGAAGTAAGCTTTTCTTATTTCCAAACGCATACGCAAACTATAGAAAGTCGTTATGACGTAGAATGTGCATACTTTGTTGATTCCATTTATGAAATAAAACACATTTTCTAAAAACTCGTGTTTTTTAAGAAATCATGTAAACCTTCTAGAGGCTGTGATTTTAAAAAAAGGAGGAAGTAAGCTTTTCTTATTTCCAAACGCATCCGCAGACTATAGAAAGTCGTTATGAGGTAGAATGTGCATACTTTGTTGATTCCATTTATGAAATAAAACACATTTTCTAAAAACTCGTGTTTTTTAAGAAATCATGTAAACCTTCTAGAAGCTGTGATTTTAAAAAAAGGGGTAAGTAAGCTTTTCTTATATCCAAACGCATGCGCAAACTATTGAAAGTCGTTATGACGTAGAATGTGCATACTTTGTTGATTCCATTTATGAAATAAAACACATTTTCTAAAAACTCGTGTTTTTTACGAAATTGTGTAAACCTTCTAGAAGCTGTGATTTTAAAAAATGGGGGAAGTAAGCATTTCTTATTTCCAAACGCATGCGCAAACTATAGAAAGTCGTTATGACGTAGAATGTGCATACTTTGTTTATTCCATTTATGAAATAAAACACATTTTCTAAAAACTCGTGTTTTTTAAGAAATCGTGTAAAATTTCTAGAAGCTGTGATTTTAAAAAACGGTGGAAGTAAGCTTTTCTTATTTCCGGACGCATGCGGAAACTATAGAAAGTCGTTATGACATAGAATGAGCATACTTTGTTGATTCCATTTATGAAATAAAACACATTTTCTAAAAACTCGTGTTTTTTAAGAAATCATGTAAACCTTCTAGAAGCTGTGATTTTAAAAAATGGTGGAAGTAAGCTTTTCTTATTTCCAGACGCATGCGCAAACTATAGAAAGTCGTTATGACGTAGAATGCGCATACTTTGTTGATTCCATTGATGAAATAAAACACATTTTCTAAAAACTCGTGTTTTTTAAGAAATCATGTAAACCTTCAAGAAGCTGTGATTTTAAAAAACGGGGGAAGTAAGCTTTTCTTATTTCCAAACGCATACGCAAACTATAGAAAGTCGTTATGACGTAGAATGTGCATACTTTGTTGATTCCATTTATGAAATAAATCACATTTTCTAAAAACTCGTGTTTTTTAAGAAATCATGTAAACCTTCTAGAGGCTGTGATTTTAAAAAACGGAGGAAGTAAGCTTTTCTTATTTCCAAACGCATCCGCAGACTATAGAAAGTCGTTATGAGGTAGAATGTGCATACTTTGTTGATTCCATTTATGAAATAAAACACATTTTCTAAAAACTCGTGTTTTTTAAGAAATCATGTAAACCTTCTAGAAGTTGTGATTTTAAAAAAAGGGGTAAGCAAGCTTTTCTTATTTTCGGACGCATGCGCAAACTATAGAAAGTCGTTATTACGTAGAATGTGCATACTTTGTTGATTCCATTTATGAAATAAAACATATTTTCTAAAAACTCGTGTTTTTTAACAAATCATGTAAACCTTCTAGAAGCTGTGATTTTAAAAAACGGGGGAAGTAAGCTTTTCTTATTTCCGGACGCATGCGCAAACTATATAAAGTCGTTATGACGTAGAATGTGCATACTTTGTAGATACAATTTTTGAAATAAAACACATTTTCTAAAAACTCATGTTTTTTACGAAATCATGTAAACCTTCTAGAAGCTGGGAATTTAAAAAACGATGGAAGTAAGCTTTTCTTATTTCCGGACGAATGCGCAAACTATAGAAAGTCGTTATGACTTAGAATGTGCATACTTTGTTGATTCCATTTATGAAATAAAACACATTTTCTAAAAACTCGTGTTTTTTACGAAATCATGTAAACCTTCTAGAAGCTGTGATTTTAAAAAATGGGGGAAGTAAGCATTTCTTATTTCCAAACGCATGCGCAAACTATAGAAAGTCGTTATGACATAGAATGTGCATACTTTGTTTATTCCATTTATGAAATAAAACACATTTTCTAAAAACTCGTGTTTTTTAAGAAATCGTGTAAAATTTCTAGAAGCTGTGATTTTAAAAAACGGTGGAAGTAAGCTTTTCTTATTTCCGGACGCATGCGCAAACTATAGAAAGTCGTTATGACATAGAATGAGCATACTTTGTTGATTCCATTTATGAAATAAAACACATTTTCTAAAAACTCGTGTTTTTTACGAAATCATGTAAACCTTCTAGAAGCTGTGATTTTAAAAAACGGGGGAAGTAAGCTTTTCTTATTTCCGGACGCATGCGCAAACTATATAAAGTCGTTATGACGTAGAATGTGCATACTTTGTAGATACAATTTTTGAAATAAAACACATTTTCTAAAAACTCATGTTTTTTACGAAATCATGTAAACCTTCTAGAAGCTGGGAATTTAAAAAACGATGGAAGTAAGCTTTTCTTATTTCCGGACGAATGCGCAAACTATAGAAAGTCGTTATGACTTAGAATGTGCATACTTTGTTGATTCCATTTATGAAATAAAACACATTTTCTAAAAACTCGTGTTTTTTACGAAATCATGTAAACCTTCTAGAAGCTGTGATTTTAAAAAATGGGGGAAGTAAGCATTTCTTATTTCCAAACGCATGCGCAAACTATAGAAAGTCGTTATGACATAGAATGTGCATACTTTGTTTATTCCATTTATGAAATAAAACACATTTTCTAAAAACTCGTGTTTTTTAAGAAATCGTGTAAAATTTCTAGAAGCTGTGATTTTAAAAAACGGTGGAAGTAAGCTTTTCTTATTTCCGGACGCATGCGCAAACTATAGAAAGTCGTTATGACATAGAATGAGCATACTTTGTTGATTCCATTTATGAAATAAAACACATTTTCTAAAAACTCGTGTTTTTTAAGAAATCATGTAAACCTTCTAGAAGCTGTGATTTTACAAAATGGTGGAAGTAAGCTTTTCTTATTTCCGGACGCATGCGCAAACTATAGAAAGTCGTTATGACGTAGAATGTGCATACTTTGTTGATTCCATTGATGAAATAAAACACATTTTCTAAAAACTCGTGTTTTTTAAGAAATCATGTAAACCTTCTAGAAGCTGTGATTTTAAAAAACGGGGAAGTAAGCTTTTCTTATTTCCAAACGCATACGCAAACTATAGAAAGTCGTTATGACGTAGAATGTGCATACTTTGTTGATTCCATTTATGAAATAAAACACATTTTCTAAAAACTCGTGTTTTTTAAGAAATCATGTAAACCTTCTAGAGGCTGTGATTTTAAAAAAAGGAGGAAGTAAGCTTTTCTTATTTCCAAACGCATCCGCAGACTATAGAAAGTCGTTATGAGGTAGAATGTGCATACTTTGTTGATTCCATTTATGAAATAAAACACATTTTCTAAAAACTCGTGTTTTTTAAGAAATCATGTAAACCTTATAGAAGCTGTGATTTTAAAAAAAGGGGTAAGTAAGCTTTTCTTATATCCAAACGCATGCGCAAACTATTGAAAGTCGTTATGACGTAGAATGTGCATACTTTGTTGATTCCATTTATGAAATAAAACACATTTTCTAAAAACTCGTGTTTTTTACGAAATCATGTAAACCTTCTAGAAGCTGTGATTTTAGAAAATGGGGGAAGTAAGCATTTCTTATTTCCAAACGCATGCGCAAACTATAGAAAGTCGTTATGACGTAGAATGTGCATACTTTGTTTATTCCATTTATGAAATAAAACACATTTTCTAAAAACTCGTGTTTTTTAAGAAATCGTGTAAAATTTCTAGAAGCTGTGATTTTAAAAAACGGTGGAAGTAAGCTTTTCTTATTTCCGGACGCATGCGCAAACTATAGAAAGTCGTTATGACATAGAATGAGCATACTTTGTTGATTCCATTTATGAAATAAAACACATTTTCTAAAAACTCGTGTTTTTTAAGAAATCATGTAAACCTTCTAGAAGCTGTGATTTTAAAAAATGGTGGAAGTAAGCTTTTCTTATTTCCAGACGCATGCGCAAACTATAGAAAGTCGTTATGACGTAGAATGCGCATACTTTGTTGATTCCATTGATGAAATAAAACACATTTTCTAAAAACTCGTGTTTTTTAAGAAATCATGTAAACCTTCAAGAAGCTGTGATTTTAAAAAACGGGGGAAGTAAGCTTTTCTTATTTCCAAACGCATACGCAAACTATAGAAAGTCGTTATGACGTAGAATGTGCATACTTTGTTGATTCCATTTATGAAATAAAACACATTTTCTAAAAACTCGTGTTTTTTAAGAAATCATGTAAACCTTCTAGAGGCTGTGATTTTAAAAAACGGAGGAAGTAAGCTTTTCTTATTTCCAAACGCATCCGCAGACTATAGAAAGTCGTTATGAGGTAGAATGTGCATACTTTGTTGATTCCATTTATGAAATAAAACGCATTTTCTAAAAACTCGTGTTTTTTAAGAAATCATGTAAACCTTCTAGAAGTTGTGATTTTAAAAAAAGGGGTAAGCAAGCTTTTCTTATTTTCGGACGCATGCGCAAACTATAGAAAGTCGTTATTACGTAGAATGTGCATACTTTGTTGATTCCATTTATGAAATAAAACATATTTTCTAAAAACTCGTGTTTTTTAACAAATCATGTAAACCTTCTAGAAGCTGTGATTTTAAAAAACGGGGGAATTAAGCTTTTCTTATTTCCAAACGCATGCGCAAACTATAGAAAGTCGTTATGACGTAGAATGCACATACTTTGTTGATTCCATTTATGAAATAAAATACATTTTCTAAAAACTCGTGTTTTTTAATAAATCATGTAAACCTTCTAGAAGCTGTGATTTTAAAAAATGGGGGAAGTAAGCTTTTCTTATTTCCGGACGCATGCGCAAAGTATAGAAAGTCGTTATGACGTAGAATGTGCATACTTTGTAGATACCATTTATGAAATAAAACACATTTTCTAAAAAGTCGTGTTTTTTACGAAATCATGTAAACCTTCTAGAAGCTGTGATTTTAAAAAACAGTGGAAGTAAGCTTTTCTTATTTCCGGACGCATGTGCAAACTATAGAAAGTCGTTATGACGTAGAATGTCCATACTTTGTAGATTCCATTTATGAAATAAAACACATTTTCTAAAAACTCGTGTTTTTTACGAAATCATGTAAAACTTCTAGAAGCTGTGATTTTAAAAAACGGTGGAAGTAAGCTTTTCTTATTTCCGGACACATGCGCAAACTATAGAAACTCATTATGACGTAGAATGTGCATACTTTGTTGATTCCATTTATGAAATAAAACACATTTTCTAAAAACTCATGTTTTTTAACAAATCATGTAAACCTTCTAGAAGCTGTGATTTTAAAAAACGCGGGAAGTAAGTTTTTCTTATTTTCCAAACGCATGCGCAAACTATAGAAATTCGTTATGACGTAGAATGTGCATAACTTGTTGATTCCATTTATGAAATAAAACACATTTTCTAAAAACTCGTGTTTTTTAAGAAATCATGTAAACCTTCTAGAAGCTGTGATTTTAAAAAACGGTGGAAGTAAGCTTTTCTTATTTCCGTACGAATGCGCAAACTATAGAAAGTCATTATGACATAGAATGTGCATACTTTGTTGCTTCCATTTATGAAATAAAACACATTTTCTAAAAACTCATGTTTTTTAAGAAATCGTGTAAAATTTCTAGAAGCTGTGATTTTAAAAAATGGGGGAAGTAAGCTTTTCTTATTTCCAAATGCATGCGCAAACTATAGAAAGTCGTTATGACGTAGAATGTGCATACTTTGTTGATTCCATTTATGAAATAAAACACATTTTCTAAAAACTCGTGTTTTTTAAGAAATCATGTAAACCTTGTAGAAGCTGTGATTTTAAAAAACGGGGGAAGTAAGCTTTTCTTATTTCCGGACGCATGCGCAAACTATAGAAAGTCGTTATGACGTAGAATGTGCATACTTTGTTGATTCCATTTATGAAATAAAACACATTTTCTAAAAACTCCTGTTTTTTAACAAATCATGTAAACCTTCTAGAAGCTGTGATTTTAGAAAACGGGGGAAGTAAGCTTTTCTTATTTCTGGACACATGCGCAAACTATAGAAAGTCGTTATGACGTAGAATGTGCATACTTTGTAGATACAATTTTTGAAATAAAACACATTTTCTAAAAACTCATGTTTTTTACGAAATAATGTAAACCTTCTAGAAGCTGGGAATTTAAAAAACGATGGAAGTAAGCTTTTCTTATTTCCGGACGAATGCGCAAACTATAGAAAGTCGTTATGACTTAGAATGTGCATACTTTGTTGATTCCATTTATGAAATAAAACACATTTTCTAAAAACTCGTGTTTTTTACGAAATCATGTAAACCTTCTAGAAGCTGTGATTTTAAAAAATGGGGGAAGTAAGCATTTCTTATTTCCAAACGCATGCGCAAACTATAGAAAGTCGTTATGACATAGAATGTGCATACTTTGTTTATTCCATTGATGAAATAAAACACATTTTCTAAAAACTCGTGTTTTTTAAGAAATCGTGTAAAATTTCTAGAAGCTGTGATTTTAAAAAACGGTGGAAGTAAGCTTTTCTTATTTCCGGACGCATGCGCAAACTATAGAAAGTCGTTATGACATAGAATGAGCATACTTTGTTGATTCCATTTATGAAATAAAACACATTTTCTAAAAACTCGTGTTTTTTAAGAAATCATGTAAACCTTCTAGAAGCTGTGATTTTAAAAAATGGTGGAAGTAAGCTTTTCTTATTTCCGGACGCATGCGCAAACTATAGAAAGTCGTTATGACGTAGAATGTGCATACTTTGTTGATTCCATTGATGAAATAAAACACATTTTCTAAAAACTCGTGTTTTTTAAGAAATCATGTAAACCTTCTAGAAGCTGTGATTTTAAAAAACGGGGAAGTAAGCTTTTCTTATTTCCAAACGCATACGCAAACTATAGAAAGTCGTTATGACGTAGAATGTGCATACTTTGTTGATTCCATTTATGAAATAAAACACATTTTCTAAAAACTCGTGTTTTTTAAGAAATCATGTAAACCTTCTAGAGGCTGTGATTTTAAAAAAAGGAGGAAGTAAGCTTTTCTTATTTCCAGACGCATCCGCAGACTATAGAAAGTCGTTATGAGGTAGAATGTGCATACTTTGTTGATTCCATTTATGAAATAAAACACATTTTCTAAAAACTCGTGTTTTTTAAGAAATCATGTAAACCTTCTAGAAGCTGTGATTTTAAAAAAAGGGGTAAGTAAGCTTTTCTTATATCCAAACGCATGCGCAAACTATTGAAAGTCGTTATGACGTAGAATGTGCATACTTTGTTGATTCCATTTATGAAATAAAACACATTTTCTAAAAACTCGTGTTTTTTACGAAATCATGTAAACCTTCTAGAAGCTGTGATTTTAAAAAATGGGGGAAGTAAGCATTTCTTATTTCCAAACGCATGCGCAAACTATAGAAAGTCGTTATGACGTAGAATGTGCATACTTTGTTTATTCCATTTATGAAATAAAACACATTTTCTAAAAACTCGTGTTTTTTAAGAAATCGTGTAAAATTTCTAGAAGCTGTGATTTTAAAAAACGGTGGAAGTAAGCTTTTCTTATTTCCGGACGCATGCGCAAACTATAGAAAGTCGTTATGACATAGAATGAGCATACTTTGTTGATTCCATTTATGAAATAAAACACATTTTCTAAAAACTCGTGTTTTTTAAGAAATCATGTAAACCTTCTAGAAGCTGTGATTTTAAAAAATGGTGGAAGTAAGCTTTTCTTATTTCCAGACGCATGCGCAAACTATAGAAAGTCGTTATGACGTAGAATGCGCATACTTTGTTGATTCCATTGATGAAATAAAACACATTTTGTAAAAACTCGTGTTTTTTAAGAAATCATGTAAACCTTCAAGAAGCTGTGATTTTAAAAAACGGGGGAAGTAAGCTTTTCTTATTTCCAAACGCATACGCAAACTATAGAAAGTCGTTATGACGTAGAATGTGCATACTTTGTTGATTCCATTTATGAAATAAAACACATTTTCTAAAAACTCGTGTTTTTTAAGAAATCATGTAAACCTTCTAGAGGCTGTGATTTTAAAAAACGGAGGAAGTAAGCTTTTCTTATTTCCAAACGCATCCGCAGACTATAGAAAGTCGTTATGAGGTAGAATGTGCATACTTTGTTGATTCCATTTATGAAATAAAACACATTTTCTAAAAACTCGTGTTTTTTAAGAAATCATGTAAACCTTCTAGAAGTTGTGATTTTAAAAAAAGGGGTAAGCAAGCTTTTCTTATTTTCGGACGCATGCGCAAACTATAGAAAGTCGTTATTACGTAGAATGTGCATACTTTGTTGATTCCATTTATGAAATAAAACATATTTTCTAAAAACTCGTGTTTTTTAACAAATCATGTAAACCTTCTAGAAGCTGTGATTTTAAAAAACGGGGGAATTAAGCTTTTCTTATTTCCAAACGCATGCGCAAACTATAGAAAGTCGTTATGACGTAGAATGCACATACTTTGTTGATTCCATTTATGAAATAAAATACATTTTCTAAAAATTCATGTTTTTTAATAAATCATGTAAACCTTCTAGAAGCTGTGATTTTAAAAAATGGGGGAAGTAAGCTTTTCTTATTTCCGGACGCATGCGCAAAGTATAGAAAGTCGTTATGACGTAGAATGTGCATACTTTGTAGATACCATTTATGAAATAAAACACATTTTCTAAAAAGTCGTGTTTTTTACGAAATCATGTAAACCTTCTAGAAGCTGTGATTTTAAAAAACAGTGGAAGTAAGCTTTTCTTATTTCCGGACGCATGTGCAAACTATAGAAAGTCGTTATGACGTAGAATGTCCATACTTTGTAGATTCCATTTATGAAATAAAACACATTTTCTAAAAACTCGTGTTTTTTACGAAATCATGTAAAACTTCTAGAAGCTGTGATTTTAAAAAACGGTGGAAGTAAGCTTTTCTTATTTCCGGACACATGCGCAAACTATAGAAACTCATTATGACGTAGAATGTGCATACTTTGTTGATTCCATTTATGAAATAAAACACATTTTCTAAAAACTCATGTTTTTTAACAAATCATGTAAACCTTCTAGAAGCTGTGATTTTAAAAAACGCGGGAAGTAAGTTTTTCTTATTTTCCAAACGCATGCGCAAACTATAGAAATTCGTTATGACGTAGAATGTGCATAACTTGTTGATTCCATTTATGAAATAAAACACATTTTCTAAAAACTCGTGTTTTTTAAGAAATCATGTAAACCTTCTAGAAGCTGTGATTTTAAAAAACGGTGGAAGTAAGCTTTTCTTATTTCCGTACGAATGCGCAAACTATAGAAAGTCATTATGACATAGAATGTGCATACTTTGTTGCTTCCATTTATGAAATAAAACACATTTTCTAAAAACTCATGTTTTTTAAGAAATCGTGTAAAATTTCTAGAAGCTGTGATTTTAAAAAATGGGGGAAGTAAGCTTTTCTTATTTCCAAATGCATGCGCAAACTATAGAAAGTCGTTATGACGTAGAATGTGCATACTTTGTTGATTCCATTTATGAAATAAAACACATTTTCTAAAAACTCGTGTTTTTTAAGAAATCATGTAAACCTTCTAGAAGCTGTGATTTTAAAAAATGGTGGAAGTAAGCTTTTCTTATTTCCGGACGCATGCGCAAACTATAGAAAGTCGTTATGACGTAGAATGTGCATACTTTGTTGATTCCATTGATGAAATAAAACACATTTTCTAAAAACTCGTGTTTTTTAAGAAATCATGTAAACCTTCTAGAAGCTGTGATTTTAAAAAACGGGGAAGTAAGCTTTTCTTATTTCCAAACGCATACGCAAACTATAGAAAGTCGTTATGACGTAGAATGTGCATACTTTGTTGATTCCATTGATGAAATAAAACACATTTTCTAAAAACTCGTGTTTTTTAAGAAATCATGTAAACCTTCTAGAGGCTGTGATTTTAAAAAAAGGAGGAAGTAAGCTTTTCTTATTTCCAAACGCATCCGCAGACTATAGAAAGTCGTTATGAGGTAGAATGTGCATACTTTGTTGATTCCATTTATGAAATAAAACACATTTTCTAAAAACTCGTGTTTTTTAAGAAATCATGTAAACCTTCTAGAAGCTGTGATTTTAAAAAAAGGGGTAAGTAAGCTTTTCTTATATCCAAACGCATGCGCAAACTATTGAAAGTCATTATGACGTAGAATGTGCATACTTTGTTGATTCCATTTATGAAATAAAACACATTTTCTAAAAACTCGTGTTTTTTACGAAATCATGTAAACCTTCTAGAAGCTGTGATTTTAAAAAATGGGGGAAGTAAGCATTTCTTATTTCCAAACGCATGCGCAAACTATAGAAAGTCGTTATGACGTAGAATGTGCATACTTTGTTTATTCCATTTATGAAATAAAACACATTTTCTAAAAACTCGTGTTTTTTAAGAAATCGTGTAAAATTTCTAGAAGCTGTGATTTTAAAAAACGGTGGAAGTAAGCTTTTCTTATTTCCGGACGCATGCGCAAACTATAGAAAGTCGTTATGACATAGAATGAGCATACTTTGTTGATTCCATTTATGAAATAAAACACATTTTCTAAAAACTCGTGTTTTTTAAGAAATCATGTAAACCTTCTAGAAGCTGTGATTTTAAAAAATGGTGGAAGTAAGCTTTTCTTATTTCCAGACGCATGCGCAAACTATAGAAAGTCGTTATGACGTAGAATGCGCATACTTTGTTGATTCCATTGATGAAATAAAACACATTTTCTAAAAACTCGTGTTTTTTAAGAAATCATGTAAACCTTCAAGAAGCTGTGATTTTAAAAAACGGGGGAAGTAAGCTTTTCTTATTTCCAAACGCATACGCAAACTATAGAAAGTCGTTATGACGTAGAATGTGCATACTTTGTTGATTCCATTTATGAAATAAAACACATTTTCTAAAAACTCGTGTTTTTTAAGAAATCATGTAAACCTTCTAGAGGCTGTGATTTTAAAAAACGGAGGAAGTAAGCTTTTCTTATTTCCAAACGCATCCGCAGACTATAGAAAGTCGTTATGAGGTAGAATGTGCATACTTTGTTGATTCCATTTATGAAATAAAACACATTTTCTAAAAACTCGTGTTTTTTAAGAAATCATGTAAACCTTCTAGAAGTTGTGATTTTAAAAAAAGGGGTAAGCAAGCTTTTCTTATTTTCGGACGCATGCGCAAACTATAGAAAGTCTTTATTACGTAGAATGTGCATACTTTGTTGATTCCATTTATGAAATAAAACATATTTTCTAAAAACTCGTGTTTTTTAACAAATCATGTAAACCTTCTAGAAGCTGTGATTTTAAAAAACGGGGGAAGTAAGCTTTTCTTATTTCCAAACGCATGCGCAAACTATAGAAAGTCGTTATGACGTAGAATGCACATACTTTGTTGATTCCATTTATGAAATAAAATACATTTTCTAAAAACTCGTGTTTTTTAATAAATCATGTAAACCTTCTAGAAGCTGTGATTTTAAAAAATGGGGGAAGTAAGCTTTTCTTATTTCCGGACGCATGCGCAAAGTATAGAAAGTCGTTATGACGTAGAATGTGCATACTTTGTAGATACCATTTATGAAATAAAACACATTTTCTAAAAAGTCGTGTTTTTTACGAAATCATGTAAACCTTCTAGAAGCTGTGATTTTAAAAAACAGTGGAAGTAAGCTTTTCTTATTTCCGGACGCATGTGCAAACTATAGAAAGTCGTTATGACGTAGAATGTCCATACTTTGTAGATTCCATTTATGAAATAAAACACATTTTCTAAAAACTCGTGTTTTTTACGAAATCATGTAAAACTTCTAGAAGCTGTGATTTTAAAAAACTGTGGAAGTAAGCTTTTCTTATTTCCGGACACATGCGCAAACTATAGAAACTCATTATGACGTAGAATGTGCATACTTTGTTGATTCCATTTATGAAATAAAACACATTTTCTAAAAACTCATGTTTTTTAACAAATCATGTAAACCTTCTAGAAGCTGTGATTTTAAAAAACGCGGGAAGTAAGTTTTTCTTATTTTCCAAACGCATGCGCAAACTATAGAAAGTCGTTATGACGTAGAATGTGCATAACTTGTTGATTCCATTTATGAAATAAAACACATTTTCTAAAAACTCGTGTTTTTTAAGAAATCATGTAAACCTTCTAGAAGCTGTGATTTTAAAAAACGGTGGAAGTAAGCTTTTCTTATTTCCGTACGAATGCGCAAACTATAGAAAGTCATTATGACATAGAATGTGCATACTTTGTTGCTTCCATTTATGAAATAAAACACATTTTCTAAAAACTCATGTTTTTTAAGAAATCGTGTAAAATTTCTAGAAGCTGTGATTTTAAAAAATGGGGGAAGTAAGCTTTTCTTATTTCCAAATGCATGCGCAAACTATAGAAAGTCGTTATGACGTAGAATGTGCATACTTTGTTGATTCCATTTATGAAATAAAACACATTTTCTAAAAACTCGTGTTTTTTAAGAAATCATATAAACCTTGTAGAAGCTGTGATTTTAAAAAACGGGGGAAGTAAGCTTTTCTTATTTCCGGACGCATGCGCAAACTATAGAAAGTCGTTATGACGTAGAATGTGCATACTTTGTTGATTCCATTTATGAAATAAAACACATTTTCTAAAAACTCCTGTTTTTTAACAAATCATGTAAACCTTCTAGAAGCTGTGATTTTAGAAAACGGGGGAAGTAAGCTTTTCTTATTTCTGGACACATTCGCAAACTATAGAAAGTCGTTATGACGTAGAATGTGCATACTTTGTTGATTCCATTTATGAAATAAAACACATTTTCTAAAAACTCGTGTTTTTTAAGAAATCATGTAAACCTTCTAGAAGCTGTGATTTTAAAAAATGGGGGAAGTAAGCTTTTCTTATTTCCAAAAGCATGCGCAAACTATAGAAAGTCATTATGACGAAGAATGTGCGTACTTTGTAGATTCCATTTATGAAATAAAACACATTTTCTAAAAACTCGTGTTTTTTAAGAAATCATGTAAACATTCTAGAAGCTGTGATTTTAAAAAACTGTGGAAGTAAGCTTTTCTTATTTCCGGTCGAATACGCAAACTATAGAAAGTCGTTATGACGTAGAATGTGCATAGTTTGTTGATTCCATTTATGAAATAAAACACATTTTCTAAAAACTCGTGTTTTTTAAGAAATCATGTAAACCTTCTAGAAGCTGTGATTTTAAAAAACGGTGGAAGTAAGCTTTTCTTATTTCCGGACGCATGCGCAAACTATAGAAAGTCCTTATGATGTAGAATGTGCATACTTTGTAGATTCCATTTATGAAATAAAACACATTTTCTAAAAACTCGTGTTTTTTAAGAAATCATGTAAACCTTCGAAAAGCTATGATTTTAAAAAACGGGGGAAGTTAGCTTTTCTTATTTCCGGATGCATGCGCAAACTATACAAAGTCGTTATGACGTAGAATGTGCATACTTTGTACATTCCATTTTTTGAAATAAACACATTTTCTAAAAACTCGTGTTTTTAAAAAAATCATGTAAACCTTCTAGAAGCTGTGATTTTAAAAAACGGTGGAAGTAAGCTTTTCTTATTTCCGGACGAATGCGCAAACTATAGAAAGTCGTTATGACATAGAATGTGCATACTTTGTTGATTCCATTTATGAAATAAAACACATTTTCTAAAAACTCATGTTTTTTAAGAAATCGTGTAAAATTTCTAGAAGCTGTGATTTTAAAAAATGGGCGAAGTAAGCTTTTCTTATTTCCGGTCGAATACGCAAACTATAGAAAGTCGTTATGACGTAGAATGTGCATACTTTGTTGATTCCATTTATGAAATAAAACACATTTTCTAAAAACTCGTGTTTTTTAAGAAATTATGTAAACCTTCTAGAAGCTGTGATTTTGAAAAATGGGGGAAGTAAAGTTTTCTTATTTCGAAACGCATGCGCAAACTATAGAAAGTCGTTATGACGTAGAATGTGCATACTTTGTTTATTCCATTTATAAATAAAACACATTTTCTAAAAACTTGTGTTTTTTAAGAAATCATGTAAACCTTCCAGAAGCTGTGATTTTAAAAAACGGGGGAAGTAAGCTTTTCTTATTTCCGGACGCATTCCACAAACTATAGAAAGTCCTTATGACGTAGAATGTGCATACTTTGTTGATTCCATTTATGAAATAAAACACATTTTCTAAAAACTTGTGTTTTTTAAGAAATCATGTAAACCTTCTAGAAGCTGTGATTTTAAAAAACGGGGGAAGTAAGCTTTTCTTATTTCCGGACGCATGCGCAAACTATAGAAAGTCGTTATGACGTAGAATGTGCATACTTTGTTGATTCCATTTATGAAATAAAACACATTTTCTAAAAACTCCTATTTTTTAACAAATCATGTAAACCTTCTAGAAGCTGTGATTTTAAAAAACGGGGGAAGTAAGCTTTTCTTATTTCTGGACACATGCGCAAACTATAGAAAGTCGTTATGACGTAGAATGTGCATACTTTGTTGATTCCATTTATGAAATAAAAAACATTTTCTAAAAACTCGTGTTTTTTAAGAAATCATGTAAACCTTCTAGAAGCTGTGATTTTAAAAAACGGGGGAAGTAAGCTTTTCTTATTTCCAAACGCATGCGCAAACTATAGAAAGTCATTATGACGAAGAATGTGCATACTTTGTAGATTCCATTTATGAAATAAAACACATTTTCTAAAAACTCATGTTTTTTAAGAAAACATATAAACATTCTAGAAGCTGTGATTTTAAAAAACTGTGGAAGTAAGCTTTTCTTATTTCCGGTCGAATACGCAAACTATAGAAAGTCGTTATGACGTAGAATGTGCATAGTTTGTTGATTCCATTTATGAAATAAAACACATTTTCTAAAAACTCGTGGTTTTTAAGAAATCATGTAAACCTTCTAGAAGCTTGGATTTTAAAAAACGGTGGAAGTAAGCTTTTCTTATTTCCGGACGCATGCGCAAACTCTAGAAAGTCGTTATGACGTAGAATATGCATACTTTGTAGATTCCATTTATGAAATAAAACGCATTTTCTAAAAACTCGTGTTTTTTACGAAATCATGTAAACCTTCTAGAAGCTGTGATTTTAAAAAACGGTGGAAGTAAGCTTTTCTTATTTCCGGACGAATGCGCAAACTATAGAAAGTCGTTATGACATAGAATGTGCATACTTTGTTGATTCCATTTATGAAATAAAACACATTTTCTAAAAACTCATGTTTTTTAAGAAATCGTGTAAAATTTCTAGAAGCTGTGATTTTAAAAAACGGGGGAAGTAAGCTTTTCTTATTTCCAAACGCATGCACAAACTATAGAAAGTCGTTATGACGTAGAATGTGCATACTTTGTTGATTCCATTTATGAAATAAAACACATTTTCTAAAAACTCGTGTTTTTTAAGAAATCATGTGAACCTTCTAGAAGCTGTGATTTTAAAAAACGGGGGAAGTTAGCTTTTCTTATTTCCGGACGCATGCACAAACTATACAAAGTCGTTATGACGTAGAATTTGCATACTTTGTAGATTCCATTTTTTGAAATAAAACACATTTTCTAAAAACTCGTGTTTTTTAAGAAATCATGTAAACCTTCTAGAAGCTGTGATTTTAAAAAACGGTGGAAGTAAGCTTTTCTTATTTCCGGACGAATGCGCAAACTATAGAAAGTCGTTATGACATAGAATGTGCATACTTTGTTGATTCCATTTATGAAATAAAACACATTTTCTAAAAACTCGTGTTTTTTAAGAAATCGTGTAAAATTTCTAGAAGCTGTGATTTTAAAAAACGGTGGAAGTAAGCTTTTCTTATTTCCGGACGCATGCGCAAACTATAGAAAGTCGTTATGACATAGAATGAGCATACTTTGTTGATTCCATTTATGAAATAAAACACATTTTCTAAAAACTCGTGTTTTTTAAGAAATCATGTAAACCTTCTAGAAGCTGTGATTTTAAAAAATGGTGGAAGTAAGCTTTTCTTATTTCCGGACGCATGCGCAAACTATAGAAAGTCGTTATGACGTAGAATGTGCATACTTTGTTGATTCCATTTATGAAATAAAACACATTTTCTAAAAACTCGCGTTTTTTAAGAAATCATGTAAACCTTCTAGAAGCTGTGATTTTAAAAAACGGGGGAAGTAAGCTTTTCTTATTTCCAAACGCATGCGCAAACTATAGAAAGTCTTTATGACGTAGAATGTGCATACTTTGTTGATTCCATTTATGAAATAAAACACATTTTCTAAAAACTCGTGTTTTTTAAGAAATCATGTAAACCTTCTAGAAGCTGTGATTTTAAGAAATGGAGGAAGTAAGCTTTTGTTATTTCCAAACGCATCCGCAGACTATAGAAAGTCGTTATGAGGTAGAATGTGCATACTTTGTTGATTCCATTTATGAAATAAAACATATTTTCTAAAAACTCATGTTTTTTACGAAATCATGTAAACCTTCTAGAAGCTGTGATTTTAAAAAACGGGGGAAGTAAGCTTTTCTTATTTCCGGACGCATGCACAAACTATAGAAAGTCGTTATGACGTAGAATGTGCATACTTTGTTGATTCCATTGATGAAATAAAACACATTTTCTAAAAACTCGTGTTTTTTAAGAAATCATGTAAACCTTCTAGAAGCTTTGATTTAAAAAAACGGGGGAAGTAAGATTTTCTTATTTCCAAACGCATGCGCAAACTATAGAAAATCATTATGACGTAGAATGTGCATACTTTGTTGATTCCATTTATGAAATAAAACACATTTTCTAAAAAGTCGTGTTTTTTAAGAAATCATGTAAACCTTCTAGAAGCTGTGATTTTAAAAAACGGGGGAAATAAGCTTTTCTTATTTCCGGACGCATACGCAAATTAAAGAAAGACGTTATGACGTAGAATGTGCATACTTTGTAGATTCCATTTATGAAATAAAACACATTTTCTAAAAACTCGTGTTTTTTACGAAATCATGTAAACCTTCTAGAAGCTGTGATTTTAAAATACGGGGGAAGTAATCTTTTCTTATTTCCGGACGCATGCGCAAACTATAGAAAGTCGTTATGACATAGAATGTGCATACTTTGTATATTCCATTTATGAAATAAAACACATTTTCTAAAAACTCGTGTTTTTTACGAAATCATGTAAACCTTCTAGAAGCTGTGATTTTAAAAAACGGGGGAAGTAAGCTTTTCTTATTTCCGGACGCATGCGCAAACTATAGAAAGTCGTTATGACGAAGAATGTGCATACTTTCTGATTCCATTTTTGAAATAAAACACATTTTCTAAAAACTCATGTTTTTTAAGAAATCATGTAAAACTTCTAGAAGCTGTGATTTTAAAAAATGGGGGAAGTAAGCTTTTCTTATTTCCAAACGCATGCGCAAACTATAGAAAGTCGTTATGACGTAGAATGTGTATACTTTGTTGATTCCATTTATGAAATAAAACACATTTTCTAAAAACTCGTGTTTTTTACGAAATCATGTAAACCTTCTAGAAGCTGTGATTTTAAAAAACGGGGGAAGTAAGCTATTCTTATTTCCAAACGCATGCGCAAACCATAGAAAGTCGTTATGACATGGAATGTGCATACTTTGTTGATTCCTTTTATGAAATAAAACACATTTTCTAAAAACTCGTGTTTTTTAAGAAATCATGAAAACCTTCTAGAAGCTGTGATTTTAAAAAACGGGGGAAGTAAGCTTTTCTTATTTCCGGACGCATGCGCAAACTATAGAAAGTCGTTATGACGTACAATGTGCATACTTTGTTGATTCCATTTATGAAATAAAACACATTTTCTAAAAACTCTTGTTTTTTAACAAATCATGCAAACCTTCTAGAAGCTGTGATTTTAAAAAACGGGGGAAGTAAGCTTTTCTTATTTCCGGACGCATGCGCAAACTATAGAAAGTCGTTATGACGTAGAATGTGCATACTTTGTTGATTCCATTTATGAAATAAAACAGATTTTCTAAAAACTCGTGTTTTTTACGAAATCATGTAAACCTTCTAGATGCTGTGATTTTAAAAAACGGGGGAAGTAAGCTTTTCTTATTTCCGGACGCATGCGCAAACTGTAGAAAGTCGTTATGACGAAGAATGTGCATACTTTCTGATTCCATTTTTTAAATAAAACACATTTTCTAAAAACTCGTGTTTTTTAAGAAATCATGTAAACCTTCTAGAAGCCGTGATTTTAAAAAACGGGTGAAGTAAGCTTTTCTTATTTCTGGACGCATTTGCAAAACTATAGAAATTCGTTATGACGTAGAATGTGCATACTTTGTTGATTCCATTCATGAAATAAAACACATTTACCAAAAACTCGTGTTTTTTACGAAATCATGTAAACCTTCTAAAAGCTGTGATTTTAAAAAACGGGGGAGGTAAGCTTTTCTTATTTCCAAACGCATGCGCAAACTATAGAAAGTCGTTATGACGTAGAATGTGCATACTTTGTTGATTCCATTTATGAAATAAAACACATTTTCTAAAAAGTCGTGTTTTTTAACAAATCATGTAAACCTTCTAGAAGCTATCATTTTAAAAAACGGGGGAAGTAAGCTTTTCTTATTTCGAAATGCATGCGCAAACTATAGAAAGTCGTTATGACGTAGAATGTGCATACTTTGTTGATTCCATTTATGAAATAAAACACATTTTCTAAAAACTCGTGTTTTTTAAGAAATCATGTAAACCTTCTGGAAGATGTGACTTTTAAAAAACGGGGGAAGTAAGCTTTTCTTATTTCCAAACGCATGCGCAAACTATAGAAAGTCGATATGATGTAGAATGTGCATACTTTGTTGATTCCATTTATGAAATAGAACACATTTTCTAAAAACTCGTGTTTTTTAAGAAATCATGTAAACCTTCTAGAAGCTGTGATTTTAAAAAACGGGGGAAATAAGCTTTTCTTATTTCCGGACGCATACGCAACCTAAAGAAAGCCGTTATGATGTAGAATGTGCATACTTTGACGATTCCATTTATGAAATAAAACACATTTTCTAAAAACTCGTGTTTTTTAAGAAATCATGTAAACCTTCTAGAAGCTGTGATTTTAAAAAACGGGGGAAGTAAACTTTTCTTATTTCCAAACGCATGCGCA
The DNA here is from genome assembly GCA_027924585.1 of Larix kaempferi. Taxonomy (NCBI): domain Eukaryota; kingdom Viridiplantae; phylum Streptophyta; class Pinopsida; order Pinales; family Pinaceae; genus Larix; species Larix kaempferi. The sequence goes on along the minus strand of BSBM01000226.1, from coordinate 7,801,479 downwards.
AACTATAGAAAGTCTTTATGACGTAGAATGTGCATACTTTGTTAATTCCATTTATGAAATAAAACACATTTTCTACAAACTCGTGTTTTTTAAGAAATCATGTAAACCTTCTAGAAGCTGTGATTTTAAAAAACGGGGGAAGTAAGCTTTTCTTATTTCCGGACGCATGCGCAAACTATAGAAAGTCATTATGACGTAGAATTTGCATACTTTGTAGATTCCATTTATGAAATAAAACACATTTTCTAAAAACTCGTGTTTTTTACGAAATCATGTAAACCTTCTAGAAGTTGTGATTTTAAAAAAAGGTGGAAGTAAGCTTTTCTTAATTCCGGACGAATGTGCAAACTATAGAAAGTCGTTATGACATAGAATGTGCATACTTTGTTGATTCAATTTATGAAATAAAACACATTTTCTAAAAACTCGTGTTTTTTAAGAAATCATGTAAACCTTCTAGAAGCTGTGATTTTAAAAAACGGGCGAAGTAAGCTTTTCTTATTTCCGGACGCAAGCACAAACTATAGAAATTCTTTATGACGTAGAATGTGCATACTTTGTTGATTCCATTTATGAAATAAAACACATTTTCTAAAAACTCGTGTTTTATAAGAAATCATGTAAACCTTCTAGACGCTGTGATTTTAAAAAACGGGGGAAGTAAGCTTTTCTTATTTCCAAACGCATGTGCAAACAATAGAAAGTCGTTATGACGTAGAATGTGCATACTTTGTTGATTCCAATTATGAAATAAAACACATTTTCCAAAAACTCGTGTTTTTTAAGAAATCATGTAAACCCTCTAGAAGCTGTGATTTTAAAAAACGGGGGAAGTAAGCTTTTCTTATTTCCAAAAGCATGCGCAAACTATAGAAACTCATTATGACGAAGAAGTGCGTACTTTGTAGATTCCATTTATGAAATAAAACAGATTTTCTAAAAACTCGTGTTTTTTAAGAAATCATGTAAACATTCTAGAAGCTGTGATTTTAAAAAACTGTGGAAGTAAGCTTTTCTTATTTCCGGTCGAATACGCAAACTATAGAAAGTCGTTATGACGTAGAATGTGCATAGTCTGTTGATTCCATTTATGAAATAAAACACATTTTCAAAAAACTCGTGTTTTTTAAGAAATCATGTAAACCTTCTAGAAGCTGTGATTTTAAAAAATGGTGGAAGTAAGCTTTTCTTATTTCCGGATGCATGCGCAAACTATAGAAAGTCGTTATGACGTAGAATGTGCATACTTTGTAGATTCCATTTATGAAATAAAACACATTTTCTAAAAACTCGTGTTTTTTAAGAAATCATGTAAACCTTCTAAAAGCTATGATTTTAAAAAACGGGGGAAGTTAGCTTTTCTTATTTCCGGACGCATGCGCAAACTATACAAAGTCGTTATGACGTAGAATGTGCATACTTTGTACATTCCATTTTTTGAAATAAAACACATTTTCTAAAAACTCGTGTTTTTAAAAAAATCATGTAAACCTTCTAGAAGCTGTGATTTTAAAAAACGGTGGAAGTAAGCTTTTCTTATTTCCGGACGAATGCGCAAACTATAGAAAGTCGTTATGACATAGAATGTGCATACTTTGTTGATTCCATTTATGAAATAAAACACATTTTCTAAAAACTCATGTTTTTTAAGAAATCGTTTAAAATTTCTAGAAGCTGTGATTTTAAAAAATGGGGGAAGTAAGCTTTTCTTATTTCCGGTCGAATACGCAAACTATAGAAAGTCGTTATGACGTAGAATGTGCATACTTTGTTGATTCCATTTATGAAATAAAACACATTTTCTAAAAACTCGTGTTTTTTAAGAAATTATGTAAACCTTCTAGAAGCTGTGATTTTAAAAAATGGGGGAAGTAAAGTTTTCGTTTTTCGAAACGCATGCGCAAACTATAGAAAGTCGTTATGACGTAGAATGTGCATACTTTGTTGATTCCATTTATAAATAAAACACATTTTCTAAAAACTTGTGTTTTTTAAGAAATCATGTAAACCTTCCAGAAGCTGTGATTTTAAAAAACGGGGGAAGTAAGCTTTTCTTATTTCCGGACGCATTGCACAAACTATAGAAAGTCCTTATGACGTAGAATGTGCATACTTTGTTGATTCCATTTATGAAATAAAACACATTTTCTAAAAACTTGTGTTTTTTAAGAAATCATGTAAACCTTCTAGAAGCTGTGATTTTAAAAAACGGGGGAAGTAAGCTTTTCTTATTTCCGGACGCATGCGCAAACTATAGAAAGTCGTTATGACGTAGAATGTGCATAGTTTGTTGATTCCATTTATGAAATAAAACACATTTTCTAAAAACTCATATTTTTTAACAAATCATGTAAACCTTGTAGAAGCTATGATTTTAAAAAACGGGGGAAGTAAGCTTTTCTTATTTCTGGACACATGCGCAAACTATAGAAAGTTGTTATGACGTAGAATGTGCATACTTTGTTGATTCCATTTATGAAATAAAAAACATTTTCTAAAAACTCGTGTTTTTTAAGAAATCATGTAAACCTTCTAGAAGCTGTGATTTTAAAAAACGGGGGAAGTAAGCTTTTCTTATTTCCAAACGCATGCGCAAACTATAGAAAGTCATTATGACAAAGAATGTGCGTACTTTGTAGATTCCATTTATGAAATAAAACACATTTTCTAAAAACTCATGTTTTTTAAGAAAACATGTAAACATTCTAGAAGCTGTGATTTTAAAAAACTGTGGAAGTAAGCTTTTCTTATTTCCGGTCGAATACGCAAACTATAGAAAGTCGTTATGACGTAGAATATGCATAGTTTGTTGATTCCATTTATGAAATAAAACACATTTTCTAAAAACTCGTGGTTTTTAAGAAATCATGTAAACCTTCTAGAAGCTTTGATTTTAAAAAACGGTGGAAGTAAGCTTTTCTTATTTCCGGACGCATGCGCAAACTCTAGAAAGTCGTTATGACGTAGAATGTGCATACTTTGTAGATTCCATTTATGAAATAAAACGCATTTTCTAAAAACTCGTGTTTTTTACGAAATCATGTAAACCTTCTAGAAGCTGTGATTTTAAAAAACGGTGGAAGTAAGCTTTTCTTATTTCCGGACGAATGCGCAAACTATAGAAAGTCGTTATTACATAGAATGTGCATACTTTGTTGATTCCATTTATGAAATAAAACACATTTTCTAAAAACTCATGTTTTTTAAGAAATCGTGTAAAATTTCTAGAAGCTGTGATTTTAAAAAACGGGGGAAGTAAGCTTTTCTTATTTCCAAACGCATGCACAAACTATAGAAAGTCGTTATGACGTAGAATGTGCATACTTTGTTGATTCCATTTATGAAATAAAACACATTTTCTAAAAACTCGTGTTTTCAAAGAAATCATGTAAACCTTCTAGAAGCTGTGATTTTAAAAAACGGGGGAAGTTAGCTTTTCTTATTTCCGGACGCATGCGCAAACTATACAAAGTCGTTATGACGTAGAATTTGCATACTTTGTAGATTCCATTTTTTGAAATAAAACACATTTTCTAAAAACTCGTGTTTTTTAAGAAATCATGTAAACCTTCTAGAAGCTGTGATTTTAAAAAACGGTGGAAGTAAGCTTTTCTTATTTCCGGACGAATGCGCAAACTATAGAAAGTCGTTATATCATAGAATGTGCATACTTTGTTGATTCCATTTATGAAATAAAACACATTTTCTAAAAACTCGTGTTTTTTAAGAAATCGTGTAAAATTTCTAGAAGCTGTGATTTTAAAAAACGGTGGAAGTAAGCTTTTCTTATTTCCGGACGCATGCGCAAACTATAGAAAGTCGTTATGACATAGAATGAGCATACTTTGTTGATTCCATTTATGAAATAAAACACATTTTCTAAAAATTCATGTTTTTTAAGAAATCATGTAAACCTTCTAGAAGCTGTGATTTTAAAAAATGGTGGAAGTAAGCTTTTCTTATTTCCGGACGCATGCGCAAACTATAGAAAGTCGTTATGACGTAGAATGTGCATACTTTGTTGATTCCATTTATGAAATAAAACACATTTTCTAAAAACTCGTGTTTTTTAAGAAATCATGTAAACCTTCTAGAAGCTGTGATTTTAAAAAACGGGGGAAGTAAGCTTTTCTTATTTCCAAACGCATGCGCAAACTATAGAAAGTCGTTATGACGTAGAATGTGCATACTTTGTTGATTCAATTTATGAAATAAAACACATTTTCTAAAAACTCGTGTTTTTTAAGAAATCATGTAAACCTTCTAGAAGCTGTGATTTTAAGAAACGGAGGAAGTAAGCTTTTGTTATTTCCAAACGCATCCGCAGACTATAGAAAGTCGTTATGAGGTAGAATGTGCATACTTTGTTGATTCCATTTATGAAATAAAACATATTTTCTAAAAACTCGTGTTTTTTACGAAATCATGTAAACCTTCTAGAAGCTGTGATTTTAAAAAACGGGGGAAGTAAGCTTTTCTTATTTCCGGACAAATGCGCAAACTATAGAAAGTCGTTATGACGTAGAATGTGCATACTTTGTTGATTCCATTGATGAAATAAAACACATTTTCTAAAAACTCGTGTTTTTTAAGAAATCATGTAAACCTTCTAGAAGCTTTGATTTAAAAAAACGGGGGAAGTAAGCTTTTCTTATTTCCAAACGCATGCGCAAACTATAGAAAGTCGTTATGATGTAGAATGTGCATACTTTGTTGATTCCATTTATGAAATAAAACACATTTTCTAAAAACTCGTGTTTTTTAAGAAATCATGTAAACCTTCTAGAAGTTGTCATTTTAAAAAACGGGGGAAATAAGCTTTTCTTATTTCCGGACGCATACGCAAACTAAAGAAAGACGTTATGACGTAGAATGTGCATACTTTGTAGATTCCATTTATGAAATAAAACACATTTTCTAAAAACTCGTGTTTTTTACGAAATCATGTAAACCTTCTAGAAGCTGTGATTTTAAAATACGGGGGAAGTAAGCTTTTCTTATTTCCGGACGCATGCGCAAACTATAGAAAGTCGTTATGACGTAGAATGTGCATACTTTGTATATTCCATTTATGAAATAAAACACATTTTCTAAAAACTCGTGTTTTTTACGAAATCATGTAAACCTTCTAGAAGCTGTGATTTTAAAAAACGGGGGAAGTAAGCTTTTCTTATTTCCGGACGCATGCGCAAACTATAGAAAGTCGTTATGACGAAGAATGTGCATACTTTTTGATTGCATTTTTGAAATAAAACACATTTTCTAAAAACTCATGTTTTTTAAGAAATCATGTAAAACTTCTAGAAGCTGTGATTTTAAAAAACGGGGGAAGTAAGCTTTTCTTATTTCCAAACGCATGTGCAAACTATAGAAAGTCGTTATGACGTAGAATGTGTATACTTTGTTGATTCCATTTATGAAATAAAACACATTTTCTAAAGACTCGTGTTTTTTACGAAATCATGTAAACCTTCTAGAAGCTGTGATTTTAAAAAACGGGGGAAGTAAGCTATTCTTATTTCCAAACGCATGCGCAAACCATAGAAAGTCGTTATGACATGGAATGTGCATACTTCGTTGATTCCTTTTATCTAATAAAACACATTTTCTAAAAACTCGTGTTTTTTAAGAAATCATGTAAACCTTCTAGAAGCTGTGATTTTAAAAAACGGGGGAAGTAAGCTTTTCTTATTTCCGGACGCATGTACAAACTATAGAAAGTCGTTATGACGCACAATGTGCATACTTTGTTGATTCCATTTATGAAATAAATTTTTTTTTCTAAAAACTCGTGTTTTTTAACAAATCATGCAAACCTTCTAGAAGCTGTGATTTTAAAAAACGGGGGAAGTAAGCTTTTCTTATTTCCGGACGCATGCGCAAACTATAGAAAGTCGTTATGACGTAGAATGTGCATACTTTGTTGATTCCATTTATGCAATAAAACAGATTTTCTAAAAACTCGTGTTTTTTACGAAATCATGTAAACCTTCTAGAAGCTGTGATTTTAAAAAACGGGGGAAGTAAGCTTTTCTTATTTCCGGATGCATGCGCAAACTGTAGAAAGTCGTTATGACGAAGAATGTGCATACTTTCTGATTCCATTTTTGAAATAAAACACATTTTCTAAAAACTCGTGTTTTTTAAGAAATCATGTAAACCTTCTAGAAGCCGTGATTTTAAAAAACGGGGGAAGTAAGCTTTTCTTATTTCTGGACGCATTTGCAAAACTATAGAAAGTCGTTATGACGTAGAATGTGCATACTTTGTTGATTCCATTCATGAAATAAAACACATTTACTAAAAACTCGTGTTTTTTACGAAATCATGTAAACCTTCTAAAAGTTGTGATTTTAAAAAACGGGGGAGGTAAGCTTTTCTTATTTCCAAACGCATGCGCAAACTATAGAAAGTCGTTATGACGTAGAATGTGCATACTTTGTTGATTCCATTTATGAAATAAAACACATTTTCTAAAAACTCGTGTTTTTTAACAAATCATGTAAACCTTCTAGAAGTTATGATTTTAAAAAACGGGGGAAGTAAGCTTTTCTTATTTCGAAATGCATGCGCAAACTATAGAAATTCGTTATGACGTAGAATGTGTATACTTTGTTGATTCCATTTATGAAATAAAACACATTTTCTAAAAACTCGTGTTTTTTAAGAAATCATGTAAACCTTCTAGAAGCTGTGACTTTTAAAAAACGGGGGAAGTAAGCTTTTCTTATTTCCAAACGCATGCGCAAACTATAGAAAGTCGATATGATGTAGAATGTGCATACTTTGTTGATTCCATTTATGAAATAGAACACATTTTCTAAAAACTATTTTTTTTAAGAAATCATGTAAACCTTCTAGAAGCTGTGATTTTAAAAAACGGGGGAAATAAGCTTTTCTTATTTCCGGACGCATACGCAAACTAAAGAAAGCCGTTATGATGTAGAATGTGCATATTTTGACGATTCCATTTATGAAATAAAACACATTTTCTAAAAACTCGTGTTTTTTAAGAAATCATGTAAACCTTCTAGAAGCTGTGATTTTAAAAAACGGGGGAAGTAAACTTTTCTTATTTCCAAACGCATGCGCAAACTATAGAAAGTCTTTATGACGTAGAATGTGCATACTTTGTTAATTCCATTTATGAAATAAAACACATTTTCTAAAAACTCGTGTTTTTTAAGAAATCATGTAAATCTTCTAGAAGCTGTGATTTTAAAAAACGCGGGAAGTAAGCTTTTCTTATTTCCGGACGCATGCGCAAACTATAGAAAGTCATTATGACGTAGAATGTGCATACTTTGTAGATTCCATTTATGAAATAAAACACATTTTCTAAAAACTCGTGTTTTTTACGAAATCATGTAAACCTTCTAGAAGCTGTGATTTTAAAAAAAGTTGGAAGTAAGCTTTTCTTAATTCCGGACGAATGTGCAAACTATAGAAAGTCGTTATGACATAGAATGTGCATACTTTGTTGATTCAATTTATGAAATAAAACACATTTTCTAAAAACTCGTGTTTTTTAAGAAATCATGTAAACCTTCTAGAAGCTGTGATTTTAAAAAACGAGCGAAGTAAGCTTTTCTTATTTCCGGACGCAAGCACAAACTATAGAAATTCTTTATGACGTAGAATGTGCATACTTTGTTGATTCCATTTATGAAATAAAACACATTTTCTAAAAACTCGTGTTTTTTAAGAAATCATGTAAACCTTCTAGACGCTGTGATTTTAAAAAACGGGGGAAGTAAGCTTTTCTTATTTCCAAACGCATGTGCAAACAATAGAAAGTCGTTATGACGTAGAATGTGCATACCTTGTTGATTCCAATTATGAAATAAAACACATTTTCCAAAAACTCGTGTTTTTTAAGAAATCATGTAAACCTTCTAGAAGCTGTGATTTTAAAAAACGGGGGAAGTAAGCTTTTCTTATTTCCGGACGCATGCGCAAACTATAGAAAGTCGTTATGACGTAGAACGTGCATACTTTGTTGATTCCATTTATGAAATAAAACACATTTTCTAAAAACTCGTGTTTTTTACGAAATCATGTAAACCTTCTAGAAGCTGTGATTTTAAAAAACGGGGGATGTAAGCTTTTCTTATTTCCAAACGCATGCGCAAACTATAGAAAGTCGTTATGACGTAGAATGTGTATACTTTGTTGATTCCATTTATGAAATAAAACACATTTTCTAAAAACTCGTGTTTTTTAAGAAATCATGTAAACCTTCTGGAAGCTGTGATTTTAAAAAACGGTGGATGTAAGCTTTTCTTATTTCCGGACGCATGCATAAACTATAGAAAGTCGTTATGACGTAGAATGTGCATACTTTCTGATTCCATTTTATAAATAAAACACATTTTCTAAAAACTCGTGTTTTTTAAGAAATCATGTAAACCTTCTAGAAGCCGTGCTTTTAAAAAACGGGGGAAGTAAGCTTTTCTTATTTCCAAACGCATGCGCAAACTATAGAAAGTCGTTATGACGTAGAATGTGTATACTTTTTTTATTCCATTTATGAAATAAAACACATTGTCTAAAAACTCTTGTTTTTTAAGAAATCATGTAAACCTTCTAGAAGCTGTGATTTTAAAAAACGGTGGAAGTAAGTTTTTCTTATTTCCGGACGCATGCACAAACTATAGAAAGTCGTTATGATGTAGAATGTGCATACTTTGTAGATTCCATTTATGAAATAAAACACATTTTCTAAAAACTCGTGTTTTTTACGAAATCATGTAAACCTTCTAAAAGCTGTGATTTTAAAAAACGGTGGAAGTAAGCTTTTCTTATTTCCGGACGAATGCCCAAACTATAGAAAGTCGTTATGACGTAGAATGTGCATACTTTGTTGATTCAATTTATGAAATAAAACACATTTTCTAAAAACTCGTGTTTTTTAAGAAATCATGTAAACCTTCTAGAAGCTGTGATTTTAAAAAACTGTGGAAGTAAGCTTTTCTTATTTCCGGACGCATGCACAAACTATAGAAAGTCCTTATGACGTAGAATGTGCATACTTTGTTGATTCCATTTATGAAATAAAACACATTTTCTAAAAACTCGTGTTTTTTAAGAAATCATGTAAACCTTCTAGACACTGTGATTTTAAAAAACGGGGGAAGTAAGCTTTTCTTATTTCCAAAAGCATGCGCAAACTATAGAAGTGTCGTTATGAGGTAGAATGTGCATACTTTGTTTATTCCATTGATGAAATAAAACACATTTTCCAAAAACTCGTGTTTTTTAAGAAATAATGTAAACCTTCTAAAAGCTATTATTTTAAAAAATGGGGGAAGTAAGCTTTTCTTATTTCCGGACGCATGCGCAAACTATAGAAAGTCGTTATGACGTAGAATGTGCATACTTTATTGATTCCATTTATGAAATAAAACACATTTTCTAAAAACTCGTGTTTTTTAAGAAATCATGTAAACCTTCTAGAAGCTGTGATTTTAAAAAATGGTGGAAGTAAGCTTTTCTTATTTCCGGACGCATGCGCAAACTATAGAAAGTCGTTATGACATAGAATGTGCATACTTTGATGATTCCGTTAGTGAAATAAAACCTATTTTCTAAAAACTCGTGTTTTTTAAGAAATCATGTAAACTTCTAGAAGCTGTGATTTTAAAAAATGGTGGAAGTAAGATTTTCTTATTTCCAAACGCATGTGCAAACTATAGAAAGTCGTTATGACGTAGAATGTGCATACTTTTTTGATTCCATTTATGAAATAAAACACATTTTCTAAAAACTCGTGTTTTTTAAGAAATCATGTAAACCTTCTAGAAGCTGTGATTTTAAAAAACGGAGGAAGTAAGCTTTTCTTATTTCCAAACGCATGCGCAAACTATAGAAATTCGATATGACATAGAATGTGCATACTTTGTTGATTCCATTTATGAAATAAAACACATTTTCTAAAAACTCGTGTTTTTTACGAAGTCATGTAAACCTTCTAGAAGCTGTGATTTTAAAAAACGGTGCAAGTAAGCTTTTCTTATTTCCGGTCGAATGCGCAAACTATAGAAAGTCGTTATTATGTAGAGTGTGCATACTTTGTTGATTCCATTTATGAAATAAAACACATTTTATAAAAACTCGTGTTTTTTAAGAAATCATGTAAACCTTCTAGAAGCTGTGATTTTAAAAAATGGGGGAAGTAAGCTTTTCTTATTTCCGGACGCATGCGCAAACTATAGAAAGTTGTTATGACGTAGAACGTGCATACTTTGTTGATTCCATTTATGAAATAAAACACATTTTCTAAAAACTGGTGTTTTTTACGAAATCATGTAAACCTTCTAGAAGCTGTGATTTTAAAAAACGGGGCAAGTAAGCTTTTCTTATTTCCAAACGCATGCGCAAACTATAGAAAGTCGTTATGACATAGAATGTGCATACTTTGTTGATTCCATTTATGAAATAAAGCACATTTTCTAAAAACAAGTGTTTTTTACGAAATCATGTAAACCTTCTAGAAGCTGTGATTTAAAAAAACGGTGGAAGTAAGCTTTTCTTATTTCCGGACGCATGCGCAAACTATAGAAAGTCGTTATGACGTAGAATGTGCATACTTTGTTAATTCCATTTATGAAATAAAACACATTTTCTAAAAACTCGTGTTTTTTAAGAAATCATGTAAACCTTCTAGAAGCTGTGATTTTAAAAAACGGGGGAAGTAAGCTTTTTTATTTCCAGACGAATGCGCAAACTATAGAAATTCGTTATGAGGTACAATGTGCATACTTTGTTTATTCTATTTATGAAATAAAACTCATTTTCTGAAAACTCGTGTTTTTTACGAAATCATGTAAACCTTCTAGAAGCTGTGATTTTAAAAAACGGGGGAAGTAAGCTTTTCTTATTTCCAAACGCATGCACAAACTATAGAAATTCGTTATGACATAAAATGTGCATACTTTGTTGATTCCATTTATAAAATAAAGCACATTTTCTAAAAACAAGTGTTTTTTACGAAATCATGTAAACCTTCGAGAAGCTGTGATTTAAAAAAACGGTGGAAGTAAGCTTTTATTATTTCGGAACGCATGCGCAAACTATAGAAAGTCGTTATGACGTAGAATGTGCATACTTTGTTGTTTCCATTTATGAAATAAAACACATTTTCTAACAACTCATGTTTTTTAAGAAATCATGTAAACCTTCTAGAAGCTGTGATTTTGAAAAACGGAGGAAGTAAGATTTTCTTATTTCCGGACGCATGCGCAAACTATAGAAAGTCCTTATGACGTAGAATGTGCATACTTTGTTGATTCCATTTATGAAATAAAACACGTTTTCTAAAAACTCGTGTTTTTTACGAAATCATGTAAACCTTCTAGAAGCTGTGATTTTAAAAAACGGTGGAAGTAAGCTTTTCTTATTTCCGGTCGAATGCGGAAACTATAGAAAGTCGTTATTACGTAGAATGTGCATACTTTGTTGATTCCATTGATGAAATAAAACAAATTTTCTAAAAACTCGTGTTTTTTAAGAAATCATGTAAACCTTCTAGAAGCTGTGATTTTAAAAAACGGTGGAAGTAAGCTTTTCTTATTTCCGGACGAATGCGCAAGCTATAGAAAGTCGTTATGACGTAGAATGTGCATAGTTTATAGATTCCATTTATGAAATAAAACAAATTTTCTAAAAACTCGTGTTTTTTAAGAAATCATGTAAACCTTCTAGAAGCTGTGATTTTAAAAAACGGTGGAAGTAAGCTTTTCTTATTTCCGGACGAATGCGCAAACTATAGAAAGTCGTTATGACGTAGAATGTGCATAGTTTGTCGATTCCATTTATGAAATAAATCACATTTTCTAAAAACTCGTGTTTTTTACGAAATCATGTAAACCTTCTAGAAGCTGTGATTTTAAAAAACGGTGGAAGTAATCTTTTCTTATTTCCGGACGCATGCGCAAACTATAGAAAGTCGTAATGACGTAGAATGTGCATATTTTGGTGATTCGATTTATGAAATAAAACACATTTTCTAAAAACTCGTGTTTTTTAAGAAATCATGTAAACCTTCTAGAAGCTGTGATTTTAAAAAACGGGGGAAGTAAACTTTTCTTATTTCCAGACGCATGCGCAAACTATAGAAAGTCGTTATGACGTAGAATGTGCATACTTTGTAGATTCCATTTATGAAATAGAGCACATTTTCTAAAAACAAGTGTTTTTTACGAAATCATGTAAACCTTCTAGAAGCCGTGATTTAAAAAAAGGGTGGAAGTAAGCTTTTCTTATTTCCGGACGAATGCGCAAACTATAGAAATTCGTTATGATGTAGAATGTGCATACTTTGTAGATTCCATTTATGAAATAAAGCAAATTTTCTAAAAACTCGTGTTTTTTACGAAATCATGTAAACCTTCTAGAAGCTGTGATTTTAAAAAAGGTGGAAGTAAGATTTTCTTATTTCCGGACGAATGCGCAAACTATAGAAAGTCATTATGACTTAGAATGTGCACACATTGTTGATTCCATTTACGAAACAAAACACATTTTCTAAAAACTCGTGTTTTTGAAGAAATCATGTAAACCTTCTAGAAGCTGTGATTTTAAAAAACGAGGGAAGTAAGCTTTTCTTATTTCCGGACGGATGCGCAAACTATAGAAAGTCGTTATGATGTAGAATGTGCATACTTTGTGGATTCCATTTATGAAATAAAACACATTTTCTAAGAACTCTTTTTTTTAACGAAATCATGTAAACCTTCTAGAAGCTGTGATTTTAAAAAACGGTGGAAGTAAGCTTTTCTTATTTCCGGATGCATGCGCAAACTATAGAAAGTCGTTATGATGTAGAATGTGCATACTTTGTTGATTCCATTTATGAAATAAAACACATTTTCTAAAAACTCGTGTTTTTTACGAAATCATGTAAACCTTCTAGAAGCTGTGATTTTAAAAAACAGTGGAAGTAAGCTTTTCTTATTTCCGGATGCATGCGCAAACTATAGAAAGTCGTTATGACGTAGAATGTGCATAATTTGTTCATTCTATTTATGAAATAAAACACATTTTCTAAAAACTCGTGTTTTTTAAGAAATCATGTAAACCTTCTAGAAGTTGTGATTTTAAAAAACGGTGGAAGTAAGCTTTTCTTATTTCCGGACGCGTGCGCAAACTATAGAAAGTCATTATGACGTAGAATGCGCATACTTTCTTGATTCCATTTATGAAATAAAACACATTTTCTAAAAACTCGTGTTTTTTAAGAAATCATGTAAACATTCTAGAAGCTGTGATTTTAAAAAACGGGGGAAGTGAGCTTTTCTTATTTCCTGACGCATGCGCAAACTATAGAAAGTCGTTATGACGTAGAATGTGCATACTTTGTTGATTCCATTTATGAAATAAAAACACATTTTCTAAAAACTCATGTTCTTTAAGAAATCATGTAAACCTTCTAGAAGCTGTGATTTTAAAAAATGGCGGAAGTAAGCTTTTCTTATTTCCGGACGCGTCCGCAAACTATAGAAAGTCATTATGACGTAGAATGTGCATACTTTGTTGATTCCATTTATGAAATAAAACACATTTTCTAAAAACTCGTGTTTTTTATGAAATCATGTAAACCTTCTAGAAGCTGTGATTTTAAAAAATGGGGGAAGTAAGTTTTCCTTATTTCCAAACGCATGCGCAAACTATAGAAAGTCGTTATGACGTAGAATGTGTATACTTTGTTGATTCCATTTATGAAATAAAACACATTTTCTAAAAACTCGTGTTTTTTAAGAAATCATGTAAACCTTCTAGAAGCTGTGATTTTAAAAAACGGTAGAAGTAAGCTTTTCTTATTTCCGGACGCATGCACAAACTATAGAAAGTCGTTATGACGTAGAATGTGCATACTTTGTTGATAGCATTTATGAAATAAAACACATTTTCTAAAAACTCATGTTTTTTAAGAAATCATGTAAACCTTCTACAAGCTGTGATTTTAAAAAACTGTGGAAGTAAGCTTTTCTTATTTCCGGACGCATGCGCAAACTATAGAAAGTCGTTATGACGTAGAATGTGCATACTTTGTTGTTTCCATATATGAAATAAAACACATTTTCTAAAAACTCGTGTTTTTTACGAAATCATGTAAACCTTCTAGAATCTGTGATTTTAAAAAATGGTGGAAGTAAGCTTTACTTATTTCCGGACGATTGCGCAAACTATAGAAAGTCATTATGACATAGAATGTGCATACTTTGTAGATTCCATTGATGAAATAAAAAACATTTTATAAAAACTCATGTTTTTTACGAAATGATGTAAACCTTCTAGAAGCTGTGATTTTAAAAAACGGTGGAAGTAAGCTTTTCTTATTTCCGGACGCATGCGCAAACTATAGAAAGTCGTTATGACATAGAATGTGCATACTTTGTTGATTCCGTTTATGAAATAAAACACATTTTCTAAAAACTCGTGTTTTTTAAGAAATCATGTAAACCTTCTAGAAGCTGTGATTTTAAAAAATGGTGGAAGTAAGCTTTTCTTATTTCCAAACGCATGCACAAACTATAGAAAGTCGTTATAACGTACAATGTGCATACTTTGTTGATTCCATTTATGAAATAAAACACATTTTCTAAAAACTCCTGTTTTTTAACAAATCATGTAAACCTTCTAGAAGCTGTGATTTTAAAAAACAGGAAAGTAAGCTTTTCTTATTTCTGGACGCATGCGCAAACTATAGAAAGTCGTTATGACGTAGAATGTGCATACTTTGTTGATTCCATTTATGAAATAAAACACATTTTCTAAAAACTCGTGTTTTTTAAGAAATCATGTAAACCTTCTAGAAGCTATGATTTTAAAAAGCGGGGGAAGTAAGCTTTTTTAATTTCCAGACGCATGCGCAAACTATAGAAAGTCGTTATGACGTAGAATGTGCATACTTTGTAGATTCCATTTATGAAATAAAACACCTTTTCTGAAAACTCGTGTCTTTTACGAAATTATGTAAACCTTCTAGAAGCTGTGATTTTAAAAAACGGGGGAAGTAAGCATTTCTTATTTCCGGATGCATGCGCAAACTATAGAAAGTCGTTATGACGTAGAATTTGCATACTTTGTTGATTCCATTTATGAAATAAAACAAATTTTCTAAAAACTCGTGTCTTTTACGAAATCATGTAAACCTTCTAGAAGCTGTGATTTTAAAAAACGGTGGAAGTAAGCTTTTCTTATTTCCGGACGCGTGCGCAAACTATAGAAAGTCATTATGACGTAGAATGCGCATACTTTCTTGATTCCATTTATGAAATAAAACACATTTTCTAAAAACTCGTGTTTTTTAAGAAATCATGTAAACATTCTAGAAGCTGTGATTTTAAGAAACGGGGGAAGTGAGCTTTTCTTATTTCCTGACGCATGTGCAAACTATAGAAAGTCGTTATGACGTAGAATGTGCATACTTTGTTGATTCCATTTATGAAATAAAAACACATTTTCTAAAAACTCATGTTCTTTAAGAAATCATGTAAACCTTCTAGAAGCTGTGATTTTAAAAAATGGCGGAAGTAAGCTTTTCTTATTTCCGGACGCGTCCGCAAACTATAGAAAGTCATTATGACGTAGAATGTGCATACTTTGTTGATTCCATTTATGAAATAAAACACATTTTCTAAAAACTCGTGTTTTTTACGAAATCATGTAAACCTTCTAGAAGCTGTGATTTTAAAAAATGGGGGAAGTAAGTTTTCCTTATTTCCAAACGCATGCGCAAACTATAGAAAGTCGTTATGACGTAGAATGTGTATACTTTGTTGATTCCATTTATGAAATAAAACACATTTTCTAAAAACTCGTGTTTTTTAAGAAATCATGTAAACCTTCTAGAAGCTGTGATTTTAAAAAACGGTAGAAGTAAGCTTTTCTTATTTCCGGACGCATGCACAAACTATAGAAAGTCGTTATGACGTAGAATGTGCATACTTTGTTGATTCCATTTATGAAATAAAACACATTTTCTAAAAACTCATGTTTTTTAAGAAATCATGTAAACCTTCTACAAGCTGTGATTTTAAAAAACTGTGGAAGTAAGCTTTTCTTATTTCCGGACGCATGCGCAAACTATAGAAAGTCGTTATGACGTAGAATGTGCATACTTTGTTGTTTCCATATATGAAATAAAACACATTTTCTAAAAACTCGTGTTTTTTACGAAATCATGTAAACCTTCTAGAATCTGTGATTTTAAAAAATGGTGGAAGTAAGCTTTTCTTATTTCCGGACGAATGCGCAAACTATAGAAAGTCATTATGACATCGAATGTGCACACTTTGTAGATTCCATTGATGAAATAAAACACATTTTCTAAAAACTCATGTTTTTTACGAAATGATGTAAACCTTCTAGAAGCTGTGATTTTAAAAAACGGTGGAAGTAAGCTTTTCTTATTTCCGGACGCATGCGCAAACTATAGAAAGTCGTTATGACATAGAATGTGCATACTTTGTTGATTCCGTTTATGAAATAAAACACATTTTCTAAAAACTCGTGTTTTTTAAGAAATCATGTAAACCTTCTAGAAGCTGTGATTTTAAAAAATGGTGGAAGTAAGCTTTTCTTATTTCCAAACGCATGCACAAACTATAGAAATTCGTTATGACGTAGAATGTGAATACTTTGTTGATTCCATTTATGAAATAAAACACATTTTCTAAAAACTCCTGTTTTTTAACAAATCATGTAAACCTTCTAGAAGCTGTGATTTTAAAAAACGGGGAAAGTAAGCTTTTCTTATTTCTGGACGCATGCGCAAACTATAGAAAGTCGTTATGACGTAGAATGTGCATACTTTGTTGATTCCATTTATGAAATAAAACACATTTTCTAAAAACTCGTGTTTTTTAAGAAATCATGTAAACCTTCTAGAAGCTATGATTTTAAAAAGCGGGGGAAGTAAGCTTTTTTAATTTCCAGACGCATGCGCAAACTATAGAAAGTCGTTATGACGTAGAATGTGCATACTTTGTAGATTCCATTTATGAAATAAAACACCTTTTCTGAAAACTCGTGTCTTTTACGAAATTATGTAAACATTCTAGAAGCTGTGATTTTAAAAAACGGGGGAAGTAAGCATTTCTTATTTCCGGATGCATGCGCAAACTATAGAAAGTCGTTATGACGTAGAATTTGCATACTTTGTTGATTCCATTTATGAAATAAAACAAATTTTCTAAAAACTCGTGTCTTTTACGAAATCATGTAAACCTTCTAGAAGCTGTGATTTTAAAAAACGGGGGAAGTAAGCTTTTCTTATTTCCGGACGCGTGCGCAAACTATAGAAAGTCATTATGACGTAGAATGCGCATACTTTCTTGATTCCATTGATGAAATAAAACACATTTTCTAAAAACTCGTGTTTTTTAAGAAATCATGTAAACATTCTAGAAGCTGTGATTTTAAAAAACGGGGGAAGTGAGCTTTTCTTATTTCCTGACGCATGCGCAAACTATAGAAAGTCGTTATGACGTAGAATGTGCATACTTTGTTGATTCCATTTATGAAATAAAAACACATTTTCTAAAAACTCATGTTCTTTAAGAAATCATGTAAACCTTCTAGAAGCTGTGATTTTAAAAAATGGCGGAAGTAAGCTTTTCTTATTTCCGGACGCGTCCGCAAACTATAGAAAGTCATTATGACGTAGAATGTGCATACTTTGTTGATTCCATTTATGAAATAAAACACATTTTCTAAAAACTCGTGTTTTTTACGAAATCATGTAAACCTTCTAGAAGCTGTGATTTTAAAAAATGGGGGAAGTAAGTTTTCCTTATTTCCAAACGCATGCGCAAACTATAGAAAGTCGTTATGACGTAGAATGTGTATACTTTGTTGATTCCATTTATGAAATAAAACACATTTTCTAAAAACTCGTGTTTTTTAAGAAATCATGTAAACCTTCTAGAAGCTGTGATTTTAAAAAACGGTAGAAGTAAGCTTTTCTTATTTCCGGACGCATGCACAAACTATAGAAAGTCGTTATGACGTAGAATGTGCATACTTTGTTGATTCCATTTATGAAATAAAACACATTTTCTAAAAACTCATGTTTTTTAAGAAATCATGTAAACCTTCTACAAGCTGTGATTTTAAAAAACTGTGGAAGTAAGCTTTTCTTATTTCCCGACGCATGCGCAAACTATAGAAAGTCGTTATGACGTAGAATGTGCATACTTTGTTGTTTCCATATATGAAATAAGACACATTTTCTAAAAACTCGTGTTTTTTACGAAATCATGTAAACCTTCTAGAATCTGTGATTTTAAAAAATGGTGGAAGTAAGCTTTTCTTATTTCCGGACGAATGCGCAAACTATAGAAAGTCATTATGACATAGAATGTGCATACTTTGTAGATTCCATTGATGAAATAAAACACATTTTCTAAAAACTCATGTTTTTTACGAAATGATGTAAACCTTCTAGAAGCTGTGATTTTAAAAAACGGTGGAAGTAAGCTTTTCTTATTTCCGGACGCATGCGCAAACTATAGAAAGTCGTTATGACATAGAATGTGCATACTTTGTTGATTCCGTTTATGAAATAAAACACATTTTCTAAAAACTCGTGTTTTTTAAGAAATCATGTAAACCTTCTAGAAGCTGTGATTTTAAAAAATGGTGGAAGTAAGCTTTTCTTATTTCCAGACGCATGCACAAACTATAGAAAGTCGTTATGACGTAGAATGTGCATACTTTGTTGATTCCATTTATGAAATAAAACACATTTTCTAAAAACTCCTGTTTTTTAACAAATCATGTAAACCTTCTAGAAGCTGTGATTTTAAAAAACGGGGAAAGTAAGCTTTTCTTATTTCTGGACGCATGCGCAAACTATAGAAAGTCGTTATGACGTAGAATGTGCATACTTTGTTGATTCCATTTATGAAATAAAACACATTTTTTAAAAACTCGTGTTTTTTAAGAAATCATGTAAACCTTCTAGAAGCTATGATTTTAAAAAGCGGGGGAAGTAAGCTTTTTTAATTTCCAGACGCATGCGCAAACTATAGAAAGTCGTTATGACGTAGAATGTGCATACTTTGTAGATTCCATTTATGAAATAAAACACCTTTTCTGAAAACTCGTGTCTTTTACGAAATTATGTAAACCTTCTAGAAGCTGTGATTTTAAAAAACGGGGGAAGTAAGCATTTCTTATTTCCGGATGCATGCGCAAACTATAGAAAGTCGTTATGACGTAGAATTTGCATACTTTGTTGATTCCATTTATGAAATAAAACAAATTTTCTAAAAACTGGTGTCTTTTACGAAATCATGTAAACCTTCTAGAAGCTGTGATTTTAAAAAACGGGGGAAGTAAGCTTTTCTTATTTCCGGACGCATGCGCAAACTATAGAAAGTCGTTATGACGTAGAATGTGCATACTTTGTAGATTCCATTTATGAAATAAAACACATTTTCTAAAAACTCGTGTTTTTTAAGAAATTATGTAAACCTTCTAGAAGCTGTGATTTTGAAAAACGGAGGAAGTAAGATTTCCTTATTTCCGGACGCATGCGCAAACTATAGAAAGTCCTTATGACGTAGAATGTGCATACTTTGTTGATTCCATTTATGAAATAAAACACATTTTCTAAAAACTCGTGTTTTTTACGAAATCATGTGAACCTTCTAGAAGCTGTGATTTTAAAAAACGGTGGAAGTAAGCTTTTCTTATTTCCGGTCGAATGCGAAAACTATAGAAAGTCGTTATTACGTAGAATGTGCATACTTTGTTGATTCCATTTATGAAATAAAACAAATTTTCTAAAAACTCGTGTTTTTTAAGAAATCATGTAAACCTTCTAGAAGCTGTGATTTTAAAAAACGGTGGAAGTAAGCTTTTCTTATTTCCGGACGAATTTACAAACTATAGAAAGTCGTTATGACGTAGAATGTGCATAGTTTGTAGATTCCATTTATGAAATAAAACAAATTTTCTAAAAACTCGTGTTTTTTAAGAAATCATGTAAACCTTCTAGAAGCTGTGATTTTAAAAAACGGTGGAAGTAAGCTTTTCTTATTTCCGGACGAATGCGCAAACTATAGAAAGTCATTATGACGTAGAATGTGCATAGTTTGTAGATTCCATTTATGAAATAAAACACATTTTCTAAAAACTCGTGTTTTTTACGAAATCATGTAAACCTTCTAGAAGCTGTGATTTTAAAAAACGGTGGAAGTAAGCTTTTCTTATTTCCGGACGCATGCGCAAACTATAGAAAGTCGTTATGATGTACAATGTGCATATTTTGGTGATTCAATTTATGAAATAAAACACATTTTCTAAAAACTCGTGTTTTTTAAGAAATCATGTAAACCTTCTAGAAGCTGTGATTTTAAAAAACGGGGGAAGTAAACTTTTCTTATTTCCAGACGCATGCGCAAACTATAGAAAGTCGTTATGACGTAGAATGTGCATACTTTGTAGATTCCATTTATGAAATAGAGCACATTTTCTAAAAACAAGTGTTTTTTACGAAATCATGTAAACCTTCTTGAAGCTGTGATTTAAAAAAAGGGTGGAAGTAAGCTTTTCTTATTTCCGGACGAATGCGCAAACTATAGAAATTCGTTATGATGTAGAATTTGCATACTTTGTAGATTCCATTTATGAAATAAAGCAAATTTTCTAAAAACTCATGTTTTTTACGAAATCATGTAAACCTTCTAGAAGCTGTGATTTTAAAAAACGGTGGAAGTAAGATTTTCTTATTTCCGGACGAATGCACAAACTATAGAAAGTCATTATGACGTAGAATGTGCACACTTTGTTGATTCCATTTACGAAACAAAACACATTTTCTAAAAACTCGTGTTTTTTAAGAAATCATGTAAACCTTCTAGAAGCTGTGATTTTAAAAAACGAGGGAAGTAAGCTTTTCTTATTTCCGGACGGATGCGCAAACTATAGAAAGTCGTTATGACGTAGAATGTGCATACTTTGTAGATTCCATTTATGAAATAAAACACATTTTCTAAGAACTCTTTTTTTTTACGAAATCATGTAAACCTTCCAGAAGCTGTGATTTTAAAAAACGTTGGAAGTAATATTTTCTTATTTCCGGACGCATACGCAAACTATAGAAAGTCGTTATGACGTAGCATGTGTATACTTTGTTGATTCCATTTATGAAATAAAACACATTTTCTAAAAACTCGTGTTTTTTAAGAAATCATGTAAACCTTCTAGAAGTTGTGATTTTAAAAAACGGTGGAAGTAAGCTTTTCTTATTTCCGGACGCGTGCGCAAACTATAGAAAGTCATTATGACGTAGAATGCGCATACTTTCTTGATTCCATTTATGAAATAAAACACATTTTCTAAAAACTCGTGTTTTTTAAGAAATCATGTAAACATTCTAGAAGCTGTGATTTTAAAAAACGGGGGAAGTGAGCTTTTCTTATTTCCTGACGCATGCGCAAACTATAGAAAGTCGTTATGACGTAGAATGTGCATACTTTGTTGATTCCATTTATGAAATAAAAACACATTTTCTAAAAACTCATGTTCTTTAAGAAATCATGTAAACCTTCTAGAAGCTGTGATTTTAAAAAATGGCGGAAGTAAGCTTTTCTTATTTCCGGACGCGTCCGCAAACTATAGAAAGTCATTATGACGTAGAATGTGCATACTTTGTTGATTCCATTTATGAAATAAAACACATTTTCTAAAAACTCGTGTTTTTTACGAAATCATGTAAACCTTCTAGAAGCTGTGATTTTAAAAAATGGGGGAAGTAAGTCTTCCTTATTTCCAAACGCATGCGCAAACTATAGAAAGTCGTTATGACGTAGAATGTGTATACTTTGTTGATTCCATTTATGAAATAAAACACATTTTCTAAAAACTCGTGTTTTTTAAGAAATCATGTAAACCTTCTAGAAGCTGTGATTTTAAAAAACGGTAGAAGCAAGCTTTTCTTATTTCCGGACGCATGCACAAACTATAGAAAGTCGTTATGACGTAGAATGTGCATACTTTGTTGATTCCATTTATGAAATAAAACACATTTTCTAAAAACTCATGTTTTTTAAGAAATCATGTAAACCTTCTACAAGCTGTGATTTTAAAAAACTGTGGAAGTAAGCTTTTCTTATTTCCGGACGCATGCGCAAACTATAGAAAGTCGTTATGACGTAGAATGTGCATACTTTGTTGTTTCCATATATGAAATAAAACACATTTTCTAAAAACTCGTGTTTTTTACGAAATCATGTAAACCTTCTAGAATCTGTGATTTTAAAAAATGGTGGAAGTAAGCTTTTCTTATTTCCGGACGAATGCGCAAACTATAGAAAGTCATTATGACATAGAATGTGCATACTTTGTAGATTCCATTGATGAAATAAAACACATTTTCTAAAAACTCATGTTTTTTACGAAATGATGTAAACCTTCTCGAAGCTGTGATTTTAAAAAACGGTGGAAGTAAGCTTTTCTTATTTCCGGACGCATGCGCAAACTATAGAAAGTCGTTATGACATAGAATGTGCATACTTTGTTGATTCCGTTTATGAAATAAAACACATTTTCTAAAAACTCGTGTTTTTTAAGAAATCATGTAAACCTTCTAGAAGCTGTGATTTTAAAAAATGGTGGAAGTAAGCTTTTCTTATTTCCAAACGCATGCACAAACTATAGAAAGTCGTTATGACGTAGAATGTGCATACTTTGTTGATTCCATTTATGAAATAAAACACATTTTCTAAAAACTCCTGTTTTTTAACAAATCATGTAAACCTTCTAGAAGCTGTGATTTTAAAAAACGGGGAAAGTAAGCTTTTCTTATTTCTGGACGCAATGCGCAAACTATAGAAAGTCGTTATGACGTAGAATGTGCATACTTTGTTGATTCCATTTATGAAATAAAACACATTTTCTAAAAACTCGTGTTTTTTAAGAAATCATGTAAACCTTCTAGAAGCTATGATTTTAAAAAGCGGGGGAAGTAAGCTTTTTTAATTTCCAGACGCATGCGCAAACTATAGAAAGTCGTTATGACGTAGAATGTGCATACTTTGTAGATTCCATTTATGAAATAAAACACCTTTTCTGAAAACTCGTGTCTTTTACGAAATTATGTAAACCTTCTAGAAGCTGTGATTTTAAAAAACGGGGGAAGTAAGCATTTCTTATTTCCGGATGCATGCGCAAACTATAGAAAGTCGTTATGACGTAGAATTTGCATACTTTGTTGATTCCATTTATGAAATAAAACAAATTTTCTAAAAACTCGTGTCTTTTACGAAATCATGTAAACCTTCTAGAAGCTGTGATTTTAAAAAACGGGGGGAAGTAAGCTTTTCTTATTTCCGGACGCATGCGCAAACTATAGAAAGTCGTTATGACGTAGAATGTGCATACTTTGTAGATTCCATTTATGAAATAAAACACATTTTCTAAAAACTCGTGTTTTTTAAGAAATTATGTAAACCTTCTAGAAGCTGTGATTTTGAAAAACGGAGGAAGTAAGATTTTCTTATTTCCGGACGCATGCGCAAACTATAGAAAGTCCTTATGACGTAGAATGTGCATACTTTGTTGATTCCATTTATGAAATAAAACACATTTTCTAAAAACTCGTGTTTTTTACGAAATCATGTGAACCTTCTAGAAGCTGTGATTTTAAAAAACGGTGGAAGTAAGCTTTTCTTATTTCCGGTCGAATGCGGAAACTATAGAAAGTCGTTATTACGTAGAATGTGCATACTTTGTTGATTCCATTGATGAAATAGAACACATTTTCTAAAAACTCGTGTTTTTTAAGAAATCATGTAAACCTTCTGGAAGCTGTTATTTTAAAAAACGGTGGAAGTAAGCTTTTCTTATTTCCGGACGCATGCGCAAACTATAGAAAGTTGTTATGACGTAGAATGTGCATACTTTGTTGATTCCATTTATGAAATAAAACACATTTTCTAAAAACTCGTGTTTTTTAACAAATCATGTAAACCTTCTAGAAGCTGTGATTTTAAAAAGCTTGGGAAGTAAGCTTTTCTTATTTCCAAACGCATGCGCAAACTATAGAAAGTCGTTATGACGTAGAATGTGCATACTTTGTTGATTCCATTTATGAAATAAAACACATTTTCTAAAAACTCGTGTTTTTTATGAAATCATGTAAACCTTCTGGAAGCTGTTATTTTAAAAAACGGTGGAAGTAAGCTTTTCTTATTTCCAGACGCATGCGCAAACTATTGAAAGTCTTTATGACGTAGAATGTGCATACTTTGTTGATTCCATTTATGAAATAAAACACATTTTCTAAAAACTCGTGTTTTTTAAGAAATCATGTAAACCTTCTAGAAGCTGTGATTTTAAAAAACGGGGGAAGTAAGCTTTTCTTATTTCCAAACGCATGTGCAAACTATAGAAAGTCGTTATGACATAGAATGTGCATACTTTGTTGATTCCATTTATGAAATAAAACACATTTTGTAAAAACTCGTCTTTTTTAAGAAATCATGTAAACCTTCTGGAAGCTGTTATTTTAAAAAAGGGTGGAAGTAAGCTTTTCTTATTTCTGACTCATGCGCAAACTATAGAAAGTCGTTATGACGTAGAATGTGCATACTTTGTTGATTCCATTTATGAAATAAAACACATTTTCTAAAAACTCGTGTTTTTTAACAAATCATGTAAACCTTCTAGAAGCTGTGATTTTAAAAAGCTTGGGAAGTAAGCTTTTCTTATTTCCAAACGCATGCGAAAACTATAGAAAGTCGTTATGAAGTAGAATGTGCATACTTTGTTGATTCCATTTATGAAATAAAACACATTTTCTAAAAACTCGTGTTTTTTAAGAAATCATGTAAACCTTCTGGAAGCTGTTATTTTAAAAAACGGTGGAAGTAAGCTTTTCTTATTTCCAGACGCATGCGCAAACTATATAAAGTCGTTATGACGTAGAATGTGCATAATTTGTTCATTCCATTTATGAAATAAAACACATTTTCTAAAAACTCGTGTTTTTTAAGAAATCATATAAACCTTCTAGAGGTTGTGATTTTAAAAAACGGTGGAGTAAGCTTTTCTTATTTCCGGACGCGTGCGCAAACTATAGAAAGTCGTTATGACGTAGAATGCGCATAGTTTCTTGATTCCATTTATGAAATAAAACACATTTTCTAAAAACTCATGTTTTTTAAGAAATCGTGTAAACCTTCTAGAAGCTGTGATTTTAAAAAACGGGGGAAGTAAGCTTTTCTTATTTCCTGACGCATGCGCAAACTATAGAAAGTCGTTATGACGTAGAATGTGCATACTTTGTTGATTCCATTTATGAAATAAAACACATTTTCTAAAAACTCATGTTCTTTAAGAAATCATGTAAACCTTCTAGAAGCTGTGATTTTAAAAAATGGCGGAAGTAAGCTTTTCTTATTTCCGGACGCGTGCGCAAACTATAGAAAGTCATTATGACGTAGAATGTGCATACTTTGTTGATTCCATTGATGAAATAAAACACATTTTCTAAAAACTCATGTTCTTTAAGAAATCATGTAAACCTTCTAGAAGCTGTGATTTTAAAAAACGGCGGAAGTAAGCTTTTCTTATTTCCTGACGCATGCGGAAACTATAGAAAGTCATTATGACGTAGAATGTGCATACTTTGTAGATTATATTTATGAAATAAAACACATTTTCTAAAAACTCGTGTTTTTTACGAAATCATGTAAACCTTCTAGAAGCTGTGATTTTAAAAAACGGTGGAAGTGAGCTTTTCTTATTTCCGGACGAATGCGCAAACTATAGAAATTCGTTATGAGGTTGAATGTGCATACTTTGTTGATTCCATTTATGAAATAAGAAGCATTTTCTAAAAACTCGTGTTTTTTAAGAAATCATGTAAACCTTCTAGAAGCGGTGATTTTAAAAAACGGTGGAAGTAAGTTTTTCTTATTTCCGGATGCGTGCGCAAACTATAGAAAGTCGTTATGACGTAGAATGTGCATACTTTGTTGATTCCATTTATGAAATAAAACACATTTTCTAAAAACTCGTGTTTTTTAAGAAATCATGTAAACCTTCTAGAAGCTGTGATTTTAAAAAACGGGGGAAGTAAGCTTTTCTTATTTCCGGATGCATGCGCAAACTATAGAAAGTCATTATGACGTAGAATGTGCATACTTTGTAAATTCCATTTATGAAATAAAACACATTTTCTAAAAACTCGTGTTTTTTAAGAAATCATGTAAACCTTCTAGAAGCGGTGATTTTAAAAAACGGTGGAAGTAAGCTTTTCTTATTTCCGGACGCATGCGCAAACTATAGAAAGTTGTTATGACGTAGAATGTGCATACTTTGTTGATTCCATTTATGAAATAAAACACATTTTCTAAAAACTCCTGTTTTTTAAGAAATCATGTAAACCTTCTAGAAGCGGTGATTTTAAAAAACGGTGGAAGTAAGTTTTTCTTATTTTCGGACGCCTGCGCAAACTATAGAAAGTCGTTATGACGTAGAATGTGCATACTTTGTTGATTCCATTTATGAAATAAAACACATTTTCTAAAAACTCGTGTTTTTTAAGAAATCATGTAAACCTTCTAGAAGCTGTGATTTTAAAAAACGGGGGAAGTAAGCTTTTCTTATTTCCGGATGCATGCGCAAACTATAGAAAGTCATTATGACGTAGAATGTGCATACTTTGTAAATTCCATTTATGAAATAAAACACATTTTCTAAAAACTCGTGTTTTTTAAGAAATCATGTAAACCTTCTAGAAGTGGTGATTTTAAAAAACTTGGGAAGTAAGCTTTTCTTATTTCCGGATGCATGCACAAACTATAGAAAGTCATTATGACGTAGAATGTGCATACTTTGTAAATTCCATTTATGAAATAAAACACATTTTCTAAAAACTCGTGTTTTTTAAGAAATCATGTAAACCTTCTAGAAGCTATGATTTTAAAAAGCGGGGGAAGTAAGCTTTTTTAATTTCCAGACGCATGCGCAAACTATAGAAAGTCGTTATGACGTAGAATGTGCATACTTTGTAGATTCCATTTATGAAATAAAACACATTTTCTAAAAACTCGTATTTTTTACAAAATCATGTAAATCTTCTAAAAGCTGTGATTTTAAAAAACGGTGGAAGTAAGCTTTTCTTATTTTCGGACGCATGCACAAACTATAGAAAGTCATTATGACATAGAATGTGCATACTTTGTAGATTCCATTTATGAAATAAAACACATTTTCTAAAAACTTGTGTTTTTTACGAAATCATGTAAACCTTCTAGAAGCTGTGATTTTAAAAAACGGTGGAAGTAAGCTTTTCTTATTTCCGGACGCATGCGCAAACTATAGAAAGTCGTTATGACGTAGAATGTGCATACTTTGTTGATTCCATTGATGAAATAAAACACATTTTCTAAAAACGCGTGTTTTTTACGAAATGATGTAAACCTTCTAGAAGCTGTGATTTTAAAAAACGGGGGGAAGTAAGCATTTCTTATTTCCGGATGCATGCGCAAACTATAGAAAGTCGTTATGACGTAGAATTTGCATACTTTGTTGATTCCATTTATGAAATAAAACAAATTTTCTAAAAACTCGTGTCTTTTACGAAATCATGTAAACCTTCTAGAAGCTGTGATTTTAAAAAACGGGGGAAGTAAGCTTTTCTTATTTCCGGACGCATGCGCAAACTATAGAAAGTCGTTATGACGTAGAATGTGCATACTTTGTAGATTCCATTTATGAAATAAAACACATTTTCTAAAAACTCGTGTTTTTTAAGAAATTATGTAAACCTTCTAGAAGCTGTGATTTTGAAAAACGGAGGAAGTAAGATTTTCTTATTTCCGGACGCATGCGCAAAACTATAGAAAGTCCTTATGACGTAGAATGTGCATACTTTGTTGATTCCATTTATGAAATAAAACACATTTTCTAAAAACTCGTGTTTTTTTACGAAATCATGTGAACCTTCTAGAAGCTGTGATTTTAAAAAACGGTGGAAGTAAGCTTTTCTTATTTCCGGTCGAATGCGAAAACTATAGAAAGTCGTTATTACGTAGAATGTGCATACTTTGTTGATTCCATTTATGAAATAAAACAAATTTTCTAAAAACTCGTGTTTTTTAAGAAATCATGTAAACCTTCTAGAAGCTGTGATTTTAAAAAACGGTGGAAGTAAGCTTTTCTTATTTCCGGACGAATTTACAAACTATAGAAAGTCGTTATGACGTAGAATGTGCATAGTTTGTAGATTCCATTTATGAAATAAAACAAATTTTCTAAAAACTCGTGTTTTTTAAGAAATCATGTAAACCTACTAGAAGCTGTGATTTTAAAAAACGGTGGAAGTAAGCTTTTCTTATTTCCGGACGAATTGCGCAAACTATAGAAAGTCATTATGACGTAGAATGTGCATAGTTTGTAGATTCCATTTATGAAATAAAACACATTTTCTAAAAACTCGTGTTTTTTACGAAATCATGTAAACCTTCTAGAAGCTGTGATTTTAAAAAACGGTGGAAGTAAGCTTTTCTTATTTCCGGACGCATGCGCAAACTATAGAAAGTCGTTATGATGTACAATGTGCATATTTTGGTGATTCAATTTATGAAATAAAACACATTTTCTAAAAACTCGTGTTTTTTAAGAAATCATGTAAACCTTCTAGAAGCTGTGATTTTAAAAAACGGGGGAAGTAAACTTTTCTTATTTCCAGACGCTATGCGCAAACTATAGAAAGTCGTTATGACGTAGAATGTGCATACTTTGTAGATTCCATTTATGAAATAGAGCACATTTTCTAAAAACAAATGTTTTTTTACGAAATCATGTAAACCTTCTTGAAGCTGTGATTTAAAAAAAGGGTGGAAGTAAGCTTTTCTTATTTCCGGACGAATGCGCAAACTATAGAAATTCGTTATGATGTAGAATTTGCATACTTTGTAGATTCCATTTATGAAATAAAGCAAATTTTCTAAAAACTCGTGTTTTTTACGAAATCATGTAAACCTTCTAGAAGCTGTGATTTTAAAAAACGGTGGAAGTAAGATTTTCTTATTTCCGGACGAATGCACAAACTATAGAAAGTCATTATGACGTAGAATGTGCACACTTTGTTTGATTCCATTTACGAAACAAAACACATTTTCTAAAAACTCGTGTTTTTTAAGAAATCATGTAAACCTTCTAGAAGCTGTGATTTTAAAAAACGAGGGAAGTAAGCTTTTCTTATTTCCGGACGGATGCGCAAACTATAGAAAGTCGTTATGACGTAGAATGTGCATACTTTGTAGATTCCATTTATGAAATAAAACACATTTTCTAAAAAACTCGTGTTTTTTAAGAAATCATGTAAACCTTCTAGAAGCGGTGATTTTAAAAAACGGTGGAAGTAAGCTTTTCTTATTTCCGGACGCATGCGCAAACTATAGAAAGTTGTTATGACGTAGAATGTGCATACTTTGTTGATTCCATTTATGAAATAAAAACACATTTTCTAAAAACTCCTGTTTTTTAAGAAATCATGTAAACCTTCTAGAAGCGGTGATTTTAAAAAACGGGTGGAAGTAAGTTTTTCTTATGTTCGGACGCCTGCGCAAACTATAGAAAGTCGTTATGACGTAGAATGTGCATACTTTGTTGATTCCATTTATGAAATAAAACACATTTTCTAAAAACTCGTGTTTTTTAAGAAATCATGTAAACCTTCTAGAAGCTGTGATTTTAAAAAAACGGGGGAAGTAAGCTTTTCTTATTTCCGGATGCATGCGCAAACTATAGAAAGTCATTATGACGTAGAATGTGCATACTTTGTAAATTCCATTTATGAAATAAAACACATTTTCTAAAAACTCGTGTTTTTTAAGAAATCATGTAAACCTTCTAGAAGTGGTGATTTTTAAAAAACTTGGGAAGTAAGCTTTTCTTATTTCCGGATGCATGCACAAACTATAGAAAGTCATTATGACGTAGAAATGTGCATACTTTGTAAATTCCATTTATGAAATAAAACACATTTTCTAAAAACTCGTGTTTTTTAAGAAATCATGTAAACCTTCTAGAAGCTATGATTTTAAAAAGCGGGGGAAGTAAGCTTTTTTAATTTCCAGACGCATGCGCAAACTATAGAAAGTCGTTATGACGTAGAATGTGCATACTTTGTAGATTCCATTTATGAAATAAAACACATTTTCTAAAAACTCGTATTTTTTACAAAATCATGTAAATCTTCTAAAAGCTGTGATTTTAAAAAACGGTGGAAGTAAGCTTTTCTTATTTTCGGACGCATGCACAAACTATAGAAAGTCATTATGACATAGAATGTGCATACTTTGTAGATTCCATTTATGAAATAAAACACATTTTCTAAAAACTTGTGTTTTTTACGAAATCATGTAAACCTTCTAGAAGCTGTGATTTTAAAAAACGGTGGAAGTAAGCTTTTCTTATTTCCGGACGCATGCGCAAACTATAGAAAGTCGTTATGACGTAGAATGTGCATACTTTGTTGATTCCATTGATGAAATAAAACACATTTTCTAAAAACGCGTGTTTTTTACGAAATGATGTAAACCTTCTAGAAGCTGTGATTTTAAAAAACGGGGGAAGTAAGCATTTCTTATTTCCGGATGCATGCGCAAACTATAGAAAGTCGTTATGACGTAGAATTTGCATACTTTGTTGATTCCATTTATGAAATAAAACAAATTTTCTAAAAACTCGTGTCTTTTACGAAATCATGTAAACCTTCTAGAAGCTGTGATTTTAAAAAACGGGGGAAGTAAGCTTTTCTTATTTCCGGACGCATGCGCAAACTATAGAAAGTCGTTATGACGTAGAATGTGCATACTTTGTAGATTCCATTTATGAAATAAAACACATTTTCTAAAAACTCGTGTTTTTTAAAGAAATTATGTAAACCTTCTAGAAGCTGTGATTTTGAAAAACGGAGGAAGTAAGATTTTCTTATTTCCGGACGCATGCGCAAACTATAGAAAGTCCTTATGACGTAGAATGTGCATACTTTGTTGATTCCATTTATGAAATAAAACACATTTTCTAAAAACTCGTGTTTTTTACGAAATCATGTGAACCTTCTAGAAGCTGTGATTTTAAAAAACGGTGGAAATAAGCTTTTCTTATTTCCGGTCGAATGCGAAAACTATAGAAAGTCGTTATTACGTAGAATGTGCATACTTTGTTGATTCCATTTATGAAATAAAACAAATTTTCTAAAAACTCGTGTTTTTTAAGAAATCATGTAAACCTTCTAGAAGCTGTGATTTTAAAAAACGGTTGGAAGTAAGCTTTTCTTATTTCCGGACGAATTTACAAACTATAGAAAGTCGTTATGACGTAGAATGTGCATAGTTTGTAGATTCCATTTATGAAATAAAACAAATTTTCTAAAAACTCGTGTTTTTTAAGAAATCATGTAAACCTTCTAGAAGCTGTGATTTTAAAAAACGGTGGAAGTAAGCTTTTCTTATTTCCGGACGAATGCGCAAACTATAGAAAGTCATTATGACGTAGAATGTGCATAGTTTGTAGATTCCATTTATGAAATAAAACACATTTTCTAAAAACTCGTGTTTTTTACGAAATCATGTAAACCTTCTAGAAGCTGTGATTTTAAAAAACGGTGGAAGTAAGCTTTTCTTATTTCCGGACGCATGCGCAAACTATAGAAAGTCGTTATGATGTACAATGTGCATATTTTGGTGATTCAATTTATGAAATAAAACACATTTTCTAAAAACTCGTGTTTTTTAAGAAATCATGTAAACCTTCTAGAAGCTGTGATTTTAAAAAACGGGGGAAGTAAACTTTTCTTATTTCCAGACGCATGCGCAAACTATAGAAAGTCGTTATGACGTAGAATGTGCATACTTTGTAGATTCCATTTATGAAATAGAGCACATTTTCTAAAAACAAATGTTTTTTACGAAATCATGTAAACCTTCTTGAAGCTGTGATTTAAAAAAAGGGTGGAAGTAAGCTTTTCTTATTTCCGGACGAATGCGCAAACTATAGAAATTCGTTATGATGTAGAATTTGCATACTTTGTAGATTCCATTTATGAAATAAAGCAAATTTTCTAAAAACTCGTGTTTTTTACGAAATCATGTAAACCTTCTAGAAGCTGTGATTTTAAAAAACGGTGGAAGTAAGATTTTCTTATTTCCGGACGAATGCACAAACTATAGAAAGTCATTATGACGTAGAATGTGCACACTTTGTTGATTCCATTTACGAAACAAAACACATTTTCTAAAAACTCGTGTTTTTTAAGAAATCATGTAAACCTTCTAGAAGCTGTGATTTTAAAAAACGAGGGAAGTAAGCTTTTCTTATTTCCGGACGGATGCGCAAACTATAGAAAGTCGTTATGACGTAGAATGTGCATACTTTGTAGATTCCATTTATGAAATAAAACACATTTTCTAAGAACTCTTTTTTTTTACGAAATCATGTAAACCTTCCAGAAGCTGTGATTTTAAAAAACGTTGGAAGTAATATTTTCTTATTTCCGGACGCATACGCAAACTATAGAAAGTCGTTATGACGTAGCATGTGTATACTTTGTTGATTCCATTTATGAAATAAAACACATTTTCTAAAAACTCGTGTTTTTTAAGAAATCATGTAAACCTTCTAGAAGTTGTGATTTTAAAAAACGGTGGAAGTAAGCTTTTCTTATTTCCGGACGCGTGCGCAAACTATAGAAAGTCATTATGACGTAGAATGCGCATACTTTCTTGATTCCATTTATGAAATAAAACACATTTTCTAAAAACTCGTGTTTTTTAAGAAATCATGTAAACATTCTAGAAGCTGTGATTTTAAAAAACGGGGGAAGTGAGCTTTTCTTATTTCCTGACGCATGCGCAAACTATAGAAAGTCGTTATGACGTAGAATGTGCATACTTTGTTGATTCCATTTATGAAATAAAAACACATTTTCTAAAAACTCATGTTCTTTAAGAAATCATGTAAACCTTCTAGAAGCTGTGATTTTAAAAAATGGCGGAAGTAAGCTTTTCTTATTTCCGGACGCGTCCGCAAACTATAGAAAGTCATTATGACGTAGAATGTGCATACTTTGTTGATTCCATTTATGAAATAAAACACATTTTCTAAAAACTCGTGTTTTTTACGAAATCATGTAAACCTTCTAGAAGCTGTGATTTTAAAAAATGGGGGAAGTAAGTCTTCCTTATTTCCAAACGCATGCGCAAACTATAGAAAGTCGTTATGACGTAGAATGTGTATACTTTGTTGATTCCATTTATGAAATAAAACACATTTTCTAAAAACTCGTGTTTTTTAAGAAATCATGTAAACCTTCTAGAAGCTGTGATTTTAAAAAACGGTAGAAGTAAGCTTTTCTTATTTCCGGACGCATGCACAAACTATAGAAAGTCGTTATGACGTAGAATGTGCATACTTTGTTGATTCCATTTATGAAATAAAACACATTTTCTAAAAACTCATGTTTTTTAAGAAATCATGTAAACCTTCTACAAGCTGTGATTTTAAAAAACTGTGGAAGTAAGCTTTTCTTATTTCCGGACGCATGCGCAAACTATAGAAAGTCGTTATGACGTAGAATGTGCATACTTTGTTATTTCCATATATGAAATAAAACACATTTTCTAAAAACTCGTGTTTTTTACGAAATCATGTAAACCTTCTAGAATCTGTGATTTTAAAAAATGGTGGAAGTAAGCTTTTCTTATTTCCGGACGAATGCGCAAACTATAGAAAGTCATTATGACATAGAATGTGCATACTTTGTAGATTCCATTGATGAAATAAAACACATTTTCTAAAAACTCATGTTTTTTACGAAATGATGTAAACCTTCTAGAAGCTGTGATTTTAAAAAACGGTGGAAGTAAGCTTTTCTTATTTCCGGACGCATGCGCAAACTATAGAAAGTCGTTATGACATAGAATGTGCATACTTTGTTGATTCCGTTTATGAAATAAAACACATTTTGTAAAAACTCGTGTTTTTTAAGAAATCATGTAAACCTTCTAGAAGCTGTGATTTTAAAAAATGGTGGAAGTAAGCTTTTCTTATTTCCAAACGCATGCACAAACTATAGAAAGTCGTTATGACGTAGAATGTGCATACTTTGTTGATTCCATTTATGAAATAAAACACATTTTCTAAAAACTCCTGTTTTTTAACAAATCATGTAAACCTTCTAGAAGCTGTGATTTTAAAAAACGGGGAAAGTAAGCTTTTCTTATTTCTGGACGCATGCGCAAACTATAGAAAGTCGTTATGACGTAGAATGTGCATACTTTGTTGATTCCATTTATGAAATAAAACAAATTTTCTAAAAACTCGTGTTTTTTAAGAAATCATGTAAACCTTCTAGAAGCTATGATTTTAAAAAGCGGGGGAAGTAAGCTTTTTTAATTTCCAGACGCATGCGCAAACTATAGAAAGTCGTTATGACGTAGAATGTGCATACTTTGTAGATTCCATTTATGAAATAAAACACCTTTTCTGAAAACTCGTGTCTTTTACGAAATTATGTAAACCTTCTAGAAGCTGTGATTTTAAAAAACGGGGGAAGTAAGCATTTCTTATTTCCGGATGCATGCGCAAACTATAGAAAGTCGTTATGACGTAGAATTTGCATACTTTGTTGATTCCATTTATGAAATAAAACAAATTTTCTAAAAACTCGTGTCTTTTACGAAATCATGTAAACCTTCTAGAAGCTGTGATTTTAAAAAACGGGGGAAGTAAGCTTTTCTTATTTCCGGACGCATGCGCAAACTATAGAAAGTCGTTATGACGTAGAATGTGCATACTTTGTAGATTCCATTTATGAAATAAAACACATTTTCTAAAAACTCGTGTTTTTTAAGAAATTATGTAAACCTTCTAGAAGCTGTGATTTTGAAAAACGGAGGAAGTAAGATTTTCTTATTTCCGGACGCATGCGCAAACTATAGAAAGTCCTTATGACGTAGAATGTGCATACTTTGTTGATTCCATTTATGAAATAAAACACATTTTCTAAAAACTCGTGTTTTTTACGAAATCATGTGAACCTTCTAGAAGCTGTGATTTTAAAAAACGGTGGAAGTAAGCTTTTCTTATTTCCAGTCGAATGCGGAAACTATAGAAAGTCGTTATTACGTAGAATGTGCATACTTTGTTGATTCCATTGATGAAATAGAACACATTTTCTAAAAACTCGTGTTTTTTAAGAAATCATGTAAACCTTCTGGAAGCTGTTATTTTAAAAAACGGTGGAAGTAAGCTTTTCTTATTTCCGGACGCATGCGCAAACTATAGAAGTTGTTATGACGTAGAATGTGCATACTTTGTTGATTCCATTTATGAAATAAAACACATTTTCTAAAAACTCGTGTTTTTTAACAAATCATGTAAACCTTCTAGAAGCTGTGATTTTAAAAAGCTTGGGAAGTAAGCTTTTCTTATTTCCAAACGCATGCGCAAACTATAGAAAGTCGTTATGACGTAGAATGTGCATACTTTGTTGATTCCATTTATGAAATAAAACACATTTTCTAAAAACTCGTGTTTTTTATTAAATCATGTAAACCTTCTGGAAGCTGTTATTTTAAAAAACGGTGGAAGTAAGCTTTTCTTATTTCCAGACGCATGCGCAAACTATTGAAAGTCTTTATGACGTAGAATGTGCATACTTTGTTGATTCCATTTATGAAATAAAACACATTTTCTAAAAACTCGTGTTTTTTAAGAAATCATGTAAACCTTCTAGAAGCTGTGATTTTAAAAAACGGGGGAAGTAAGCTTTTCTTATTTCCAAACGCATGTGCAAACTATAGAAAGTCGTTATGACATAGAATGTGCATACTTTGTTGATTCCATTTATGAAATAAAACACATTTTGTAAAAACTCGTCTTTTTTAAGAAATCATGTAAACCTTCTGGAAGCTGTTATTTTAAAAAAGGGTGGAAGTAAGCTTTTCTTATTTCTGACTCATGCGCAAACTATAGAAAGTCGTTATGACGTAGAATGTGCATACTTTGTTGATTCCATTTATGAAATAAAACACATTTTCTAAAAACTCGTGTTTTTTAACAAATCATGTAAACCTTCTAGAAGCTGTGATTTTAAAAAGCTTGGGAAGTAAGCTTTTCTTATTTCCAAACGCATGCGAAAACTATAGAAAGTCGTTATGAAGTAGAATGTGCATACTTTGTTGATTCCATTTATGAAATAAAACACATTTTCTAAAAACTCGTGTTTTTTAAGAAATCATGTAAACCTTCTGGAAGCTGTTATTTTAAAAAACGGTGGAAGTAAGCTTTTCTTATTTCCAGACGCATGCGCAAACTATATAAAGTCGTTATGACGTAGAATGTGCATAATTTGTTCATTCCATTTATGAAATAAAACACATTTTCTAAAAACTCGTGTTTTTTAAGAAATCATATAAACCTTCTAGAGGTTGTGATTTTAAAAAACGGTGGAGTAAGCTTTTCTTATTTCCGGACGCGTGCGCAAACTATAGAAAGTCGTTATGACGTAGAATGCGCATAGTTTCTTGATTCCATTTATGAAATAAAACACATTTTCTAAAAACTCATGTTTTTTAAGAAATCGTGTAAACCTTCTAGAAGCTGTGATTTTAAAAAACGGGGGAAGTAAGCTTTTCTTATTTCCTGACGCATGCGCAAACTATAGAAAGTCGTTATGACGTAGAATGTGCATACTTTGTTGATTCCATTTATGAAATAAAACATTTTCTAAAAACTCATGTTCTTTAAGAAATCATGTAAACCTTCTAGAAGCTGTGATTTTAAAAAATGGCGGAAGTAAGCTTTTCTTATTTCCGGACGCGTGCGCAAACTATAGAAAGTCATTATGACGTAGAATGTGCATACTTTGTTGATTCCATTGATGAAATAAAACACATTTTCTAAAAACTCATGTTCTTTAAGAAATCATGTAAACCTTCTAGAAGCTGTGATTTTAAAAAACGGCGGAAGTAAGCTTTTCTTATTTCCTGACGCATGCGGAAACTATAGAAAGTCATTATGACGTAGAATGTGCATACTTTGTAGATTATATTTATGAAATAAAACACATTTTCTAAAAACTCGTGTTTTTTTACGAAATCATGTAAACCTTCTAGAAGCTGTGATTTTAAAAAACGGTGGAAGTGAGCTTTTCTTATTTCCGGACGAATGCGCAAACTATAGAAATTCGTTATGAGGTTGAATGTGCATACTTTGTTGATTCCATTTATGAAATAAGAAGCATTTTCTAAAAACTCGTGTTTTTTAAGAAATCATGTAAACCTTCTAGAAGCGGTGATTTTAAAAAACGGTGGAAGTAAGTTTTTCTTATTCCGGATGCGTGCGCAAACTATAGAAAGTCGTTATGACGTAGAATGTGCATACTTTGTTGATTCCATTTATGAAATAAAACACATTTTCTAAAAACTCGTGTTTTTTAAGAAATCATGTAAACCTTCTAGAAGCTGTGATTTTAAAAAACGGGGGAAGTAAGCTTTTCTTATTTCCGGATGCATGCGCAAACTATAGAAAGTCATTATGACGTAGAATGTGCATACTTTGTAAATTCCATTTATGAAATAAAACACATTTTCTAAAAACTCGTGTTTTTTAAGAAATCATGTAAACCTTCTAGAAGCGGTGATTTTAAAAAACGGTGGAAGTAAGCTTTTCTTATTTCCGGACGCATGCGCAAACTATAGAAAGTTGTTATGACGTAGAATGTGCATACTTTGTTGATTCCATTTATGAAATAAAACACATTTTCTAAAAACTCCTGTTTTTTAAGAAATCATGTAAACCTTCTAGAAGCGGTGATTTTAAAAAACGGTGGAAGTAAGTTTTTCTTATTTTCGGACGCCTGCGCAAACTATAGAAAGTCGTTATGACGTAGAATGTGCATACTTTGTTGATTCCATTTATGAAATAAAACACATTTTCTAAAAACTCGTGTTTTTTAAGAAATCATGTAAACCTTCTAGAAGCTGTGATTTTAAAAAACGGGGGAAGTAAGCTTTTCTTATTTCCGGATGCATGCGCAAACTATAGAAAGTCATTATGACGTAGAATGTGCATACTTTGTAAATTCCATTTATGAAATAAAACACATTTTCTAAAAACTCGTGTTTTTTAAGAAATCATGTAAACCTTCTAGAAGTGGTGATTTTAAAAAACTTGGGAAGTAAGCTTTTCTTATTTCCGGATGCATGCACAAACTATAGAAAGTCATTATGACGTAGAATGTGCATACTTTGTAAATTCCATTTATGAAATAAAACACATTTTCTAAAAACTCGTGTTTTTTAAGAAATCATGTAAACCTTCTAGAAGCTATGATTTTAAAAAGCGGGGGAAGTAAGCTTTTTTAATTTCCAGACGCATGCGCAAACTATAGAAAGTCGTTATGACGTAGAATGTGCATACTTTGTAGATTCCATTTATGAAATAAAACACATTTTCTAAAAACTCGTATTTTTTACAAAATCATGTAAATCTTCTAAAAGCTGTGATTTTAAAAAACGGTGGAAGTAAGCTTTTCTTATTTTCGGACGCATGCACAAACTATAGAAAGTCATTATGACATAGAATGTGCATACTTTGTAGATTCCATTTATGAAATAAAACACATTTTCTAAAAACTTGTGTTTTTTACGAAATCATGTAAACCTTCTAGAAGCTGTGATTTTAAAAAACGGTGGAAGTAAGCTTTTCTTATTTCCGGACGCATGCGCAAACTATAGAAAGTCGTTATGACGTAGAATGTGCATACTTTGTTGATTCCATTGATGAAATAAAACACATTTTCTAAAAACGCGTGTTTTTTACGAAATGATGTAAACCTTCTAGAAGCTGTGATTTTTAAAAACGGGGGAAGTAAGCTTTTCTTATTTCCGGACGGATGCGCGAACTATAGAAAGTCGTTATGACGTAGAATGTGCATACTTTGTAGATTCCAATTATAAAATAAAACACATTTTCTAAAAACTCGTGTCTTTTACGAAATCATGTAAACCTTCTAGAAGCTGTGATTTTAAAAAATGGTGAAAGTAAGCTTTTCTTATTTCCGGACGAATGCGCAAACTATAGAAAGTCATTATGACGTAGAATGTGCATACTTTGTTGATTCCATTGATGAAATAAAACACTTTTTCTAAAAACTCGTGTTTTTTACGAAATCATGTAAACCTTCTAGAAGCTGTGATTTTAAAAAACGGTGGAAGTAAGCTTTTCTTATTTCCGGACGAATGCGCAAACTATAGAAAATCGTTATGACATAGAATGTGCATACTTTGTTGATTCCATTGATGAAAAAAAACACATTTTCTAAAAACTCGTGTTTTTTAAGAAATTATGTAAACCTTCTAGAAGCTGTGATTTTAAAAAATGTTGGAAGTAAGCTTTTCTTATTTCCGGACGAATGCGCAAACTATAGAAAGTAGTTATGACGTGGAATGTGCATACTTTGTTGATTCCATTTATAAAATAAAACACATTTTCTAAAAACTCGTGTTTTTTAAGAAATCATGTAAACCTTCTAAAAGCTGTGATTTTAAAAAATGGGGGAAGTAAGCTTTTCTTATTTCCGGATGCATGCGCAAACTATAAAAAGTCGTTATGACATACAATGTGCATACTTTGTTGATTCCATTGATGAAATAAGACACATTTTCTAAAAACTCATGTTTTTTACGAAATCATGTAAACCTTCTAGAAGCTGTGATTTTAAAAAACGGTGGAAGTAAGCTTTTCTTATTTCCAGACACATGCGCAAACTATAGAAATTCGTTATGACGTAGATCGTGCATACTTTGTTGATTCCATTTATAAAATCAAAGACTTTTTCTAAAAACTCGTGTTTTTTAAGAAATGATGTAAACCTTCTAGAAGCCGTGATTTTAAAAAACCGAGGAAGTAAGCTTTTCTTATTTCCGGACGCATGCGCCAACTATATAAATTCATTATGACGTAGATTGTGCATACTTTGTAGATTCCATTTAGGAAATAAAACACATTTTCTAAAAACTCGTGTTTTTTACGAAATCATGTAAACCTTCTAGAAGCTGTGATTTTAAAAAACGGTCGAAGTGAGCTTTTCTTATTACCGGATGCATGCACAAACTATAGAAAGTCGTTATGACGTAGAATGTGCATACTTTGTTGATTCCATTTATGAAATAAAACACATTTTCTAAAACCTCGTGTCTTTTACGAAATCATGTAAACCTTATAGAAGCTGTGATTTTAAAAAAACGGGGGAAGTAAGCGTTTCTTATTTCCGGACGCATGCGCAAACTATAGAAAGTCGTTATGACGTAGAATGTGCATACTTTGTAGATTCCATTTATGAAATAAAACACATTTTCTAAAAACTCGTGTTTTTTACGAAATCATGTAAACCTTCTAGAAGCTGTGATTTTAAAAAACGGTGGAAGTAAGCATTTCTTATTTCCGGATGCATGCGCAAACTATAGAAAGTCATTATGACGTAGAATGTGCATATTTTGTAGATTCCATTTATGAAATAAAACTCATTTTCTAAAAATTCGTGTCTTTTACGAAATCATGTAAACCTTCTAGAAGCTGTGATTTTAAAAAACGGGGGAAGTAAGCGTTTCTTATTTCCGGATGCATGCGCAAACTATAGAAAGTCGTTATGACGTAGAATGTGCGTACTTTGTAGATTCCATTTATGAAATAAAACACATTTTCTAAAAACTCGTGTTTTTTACGAAATCATGTAAACCTTCTAGAAGCTGTGATTTTAAAAAACGATGGAAGTAAGATTTTCTTATTTCCGGACGAATGCGCAAACTATAGAAAGTAGTTATGACGTAGAATGTGCATACTTTGTTGATTCCATTTATGAAATAAAACACATTTTCTAAAAACTCGTGTTTTTTAAGAAATCATGTAAACCTTCTAGAAGCTGTGATTTTAAAAAACGGTGGAAGTAAGCTTTTCTTATTTGCGGACGCATGCGCAAACTATAGAAAGTCGTTATGAAGTAGAATCTGCATACTTTGTAGATTCCATTTATGAAATAAAACACATTTTCTAAAAACTCATGTTTTTTACGAAATCATGTAAACCTTCTAAAAGCTGTGATTTTAAAAAACGGTGGAGGTAAGCTTTTATTATTTCCAGACGAATGCGCAAACTATAGAAAGTCGTTATGACGTAGAATGTGCATACTTTGTTGATTCCATTTATGAAATAAAACACATTTTCTAAAAACTCGTGTTTTTTACGAAATCATGTAAACCTTCTAGAAGCTGTGATTTTAAAAAACGGTGGAAGTAAGCTTTTCTTTTTTCCGGACGAATGCGCAAACTATAGAAAGTCGTTATGATGTAGAATGTGCATACTTTGTTGATTCTATTTAAGAAATAAAACACATTTTCTAAAAACTCGTGTTTTTTAAGAAATCATGTAAACCTTCTAGAAGCTGTGATTTTAAAAAATGGGGGAAGTAAGCTTTTCTTATTTCCGGACGCATGCACAAACTATAGAAAGTCGTTATGACGTAGAATGTGCATACTTTGTAGATTCCATTTATGAAATAAAACACCTTTTCTGAAAACTCGTGTCTTTTACGAAATTATGTAAACCTTCTAGAAGCTGTGATTTTAAAAAACGGGGGAAGTAAGCATTTCTTATTTCCGGATGCATGCGCAAACTATAGAAAGTCGTTATGACGTAGAATTTGCATACTTTGTTGATTCCATTTATGAAATAAAACACATTTTCTAAAAACTCGTGTCTTTTACGAAATCATGTAAACCTTCTAGAAGCTGTGATTTTAAAAAACGGGGGAAGTAAGCTTTTCTTATTTCCGGACGCATGCGCAAACTATAGAAAGTCGTTATGACGTAGAATGTGCATACTTTGTAGATTCCATTTATGAAATAAAACACATTTTCTAAAAACTCGTGTTTTTTAAGAAATCATGTAAACCTTCTAGAAGCTGTGATTTTAAAAAGCGGGGGATGTAAGCTTTTCTTATTTCCGGACGCATGCGCAAACTATAGAAAGTCGTTATGACGTATAATGTGCATACTTTGTAGGTCCATTAATGATATAAAACACATTTTCTAAAAACTCGTGTTTTTTAAGAAATCATGTAAACCTTCTAGAAGCTGTGATTTTAAAAAACGGGGGAAGTAAGCTTTTCTTATTTTCAAACGCATGCGCAAACTATAGAAAGTTGTTATGACGTAGAATGTGCATACTTTGTTGATTCCATTTTTGAAATAAAACACATTTTCTAAAAACTCGTGTTTTTTAAGAAATCATGTAAACCTTCTAGAAGCTATGATTTTAAAAAATGGGGGAAGTAAGCTTTTCTTATTTCCAAACGCATGTGCAAACTATAGAAAGTCATTATGACGTAGAATGTGCATACTTTGTAGATTCCATTTATCAAATAAAATTCATTTTCTAAAAACTCGTGTTTTTCAAGAAATCATGTAAACCTTCTAGAAGCTGTGATATTAAAAAACGGTGGAAGTAAGCTTTTCTTATTTCCAGACGAATGCGCAAACTATAGAAAGTCGTTATGACGTAGAATGTGCATACTTTGTAGATTCCATTTATGAAATAGAACACATTTTCTAAAAACTCATGTTTTTTAAGAAATCATGTAAACCTTCTAGAAGCTGTGATTTTAAAAAACGGGGGAAGTAAGCTTTTCTTATTTCCAAACACAAGCGCAAACTATAGAAAGTCGTTATGACGTAGAATGTGCATACTTTGTTGATTCCATTTATGAAATAAAACACATTTTCTAAAAACTCGTGTTTTTTAATAAATCATGTAAACCTTCTAGAAGCTGTGATTTTAAAAAACGGTGCAAGTAAGTTTTTCTTATTTCCAAACGCATGCGCAAACTATAGAAAGTCGTTATGACGTAGAATCTGCATACTTTTTTGATTCCATTTATTTAATAAAACACATTTTCTTAAAACTCGTGTTTGTTAAGAAATCATGTAAACCTTCTAGAAGCTGTGATTTTAAAAAACGGGGGAAGTAAGCTTTTCTTATTTCCAAACTCATGCGCAAACTATAGAAAGTTGTTATGACGTAGAATGTGCATACTTTGTTGATTCCATTTATTTAATAAAACACATTTTCTAAAAACTCGTGTTTTTTAAGAAATCATGCAAACCTTCTAGAAGCTGTGATTTTAAAAAACGGTGGAAGTAAGCTTTTCTTATTTCCAGACGCATGTGCAAACTATAGAAAGTCGTTATGACGTAGAATGTGCATACTTTGTTGATTCCATTTATGAAATAAAACACATTTTCTAAAAACTCATGTTTTTTACGAAATTATGTAAACCTTCTAGAAGCTGTGATTTTAAAAAAAGGTGGAAGTATGTTTTTCTTATTTCCGGACGCATGCGCAAACTATAGAAAGTCGTTATGACGTAGAATGTGCATACTTTGTTTATTCCATTTACGAAATAAAACACATTTTCTAAAAACTCGTGTTTTTTAAGAAATCATGTAAACCTTCTAGAAGCTGTGATTTTAAAAAACGGGGGAGGTAAGCTTTTCTTATTTCAAAACGCAAGCGCAAACTATAGAAAGTCGTTATGACGTAGAATGTGCATACTTTGTTGATTCCATTTATGAAATAAAACACATTTTCTAAAAACTTGTGTTTTTTACGAAATCATGTAAACCTTCTTGAAGCTGTGATTTTAAAAAACGGGGGATGTAAGCTTTTCTTATTTCCAGACGCATGCGCAAACTATAGAATGTCGTTATG
The DNA here is from genome assembly GCA_027924585.1 of Larix kaempferi. NCBI lineage: Eukaryota > Viridiplantae > Streptophyta > Pinopsida > Pinales > Pinaceae > Larix > Larix kaempferi. Next base: position 7,757,679 of record BSBM01000226.1, on the reverse strand, counting down.
ACGTAAAATGTGCATACTTTGTAGATTCCATTTATGAAATAAAACACATTTTCTAAAAACTCATGTTTTTTAAGAAATCATGTAAACCTTCTAGAAGCTGTGATTTTAAAAAACGGGGGAAGTAAGCTTTTCTTATTTCCAAACACAAGCGCAAACTATAGAAAGTCGTTATGACGTAGAATGTGCATACTTTGTTGATTCCATTTATGAAATAAAACACATTTTCTAAAAACTCGTGTTTTTTAATAAATCATGTAAACCTTCTAGAAGCTGTGATTTTAAAAAACCGTGCAAGTAAGTTTTTCTTATTTCCAAACGCATGCGCAAACTATAGAAAGTCGTTATGACGTAGAATGTGCATACTTTGTTGATTCCATTTATTTAATAAAACACATTTTCTAAAAACTCGTGTTTTTTAAGAAATCATGTAAACCTTCTAGAAGCTGTGATTTTAAAAAACGGGGGAAGTAAGCTTTTCTTATTTCCAAACTCATGCGCAAACTATAGAAAGTTGTTATGACGTAGAATGTGCATACTTTGTTGATTCCATTTATTTAATAAAACACATTTTCTAAAAACTCGTGTTTTTTAAGAAATCATGTAAACCTTCTAGAAGCTGTGATTTTAAAAAACGGTGGAAGTAAGCTTTTCTTATTTCCAGACGCATGTGCAAACTATAGAAAGTCGTTATGACGTAGAATGTGCATACTTTGTTGATTCCATTTATGAAATAAAACACATTTTCTAAAAACTCATGTTTTTTACGAAATTATGTAAACCTTCTAGAAGCTGTGATTTTAAAAAAAGGTGGATGTATGTTTTTCTTATTTCCGGACGCATGCGCAAACTATAGAAAGTCGTTATGACGTAGAATGTGCATACTTTGTTTATTCCATTTATGAAATAAAACACATTTTCTAAAAACTCATGTTTTTTAAGAAATCATGTAAACCTTCTAGAAGCTGTGATTTTAAAAAACGGGGGAGGTAAGCTTTTCTTATTTCAAAACGCAAGCGCAAACTATAGAAAGTCGTTATGATGTAGAATGTGCATACTTTGTTGATTCCATTTATGAAATAAAACACATTTTCTAAAAACTTGTGTTTTTTACGAAATCATGTAAACCTTCTTGAAGCTGTGATTTTAAAAAACGGGGGATGTAAGCTTTTCTTATTTCCAGACGCATGCGCAAACTATAGAATGTCGTTATGACGTAGAATGTGCATACTTTGTAGATTCCATTTATGAAATAAAACACATTTTCTAAAAACTCGTGTTTTTTACGAAATTATGTAAACCTTCTAGAAGCTGTGATTTTAAAAAACGGGGGAAGTAAGCTTTTCTTATTTCCAAACGCATGCGCAAACTATAGAAAGTCATTATCACGTAGAATGTGCATACTTTGTAGATTCCATTTATGAAATAAAACACATTTTCTAAAAACTTGTGTTTTTTACGAAATCATGTAAACCTTCTAGAAGCTGTGATTTTAAAAAACGGGGGAAGTAAGCGTTTCTTATTTCCGGACGCATGCGCAAACTATAAAAAGTCGTTATGACGTAGAATGTGCATACTTTGTGGATTCCATTTATGAAATAAAACACATTTTCTAAAAACTCGTGTTTTTTAAGAAATCATGTAAACCTTCTATAAGCTATGATTTTAAAAAACGAGGGAAGTAAGCTTTTCTTATTTCCAAACGCATGTGCAAACCATAGAAAGTCATTATGACGTAGAATGTGCATACTTTGTAGATTCCATTTATCAAATAAAACTCATTTTCTAAAAACTCCTGTTTTTTAAGAAATCATGTAAACCTTCTAGAAGCTGTGATTTTAAAAAACGGTGGAAGTAAGCTTTTCTTATTTCCAGACGAATGCGAAAACTGCAGAAATTCGTTATGACGTAGAATGTGCATACTTTGTTGATTCCATTTATGAAATAAAACACATTTTCTAAAAACTCGTGTTTTTTACGAAATCTTGTAAACCTTCTAGAAGCTGTGATTTTGAAAAACGGTGGAAGTAAGCTTTTCTTATTTCCGGACGAATGCGCAAACTATAGAAAGTCGTTATGATGTAGAATGTGCATAATTTGTCGATTCCATTGATGAAATAAAACACATTTTCTAAAAACTCGTGTTTTTTACGAAATCATGTAAACCTTCTAGAAGCTGTGATTTTAAAAAACGGTGGAAGTAAGCTTTTCTTATTTCCGGACACATACGCAAACTATAGAAAGTCATTTTTATGTAGAATGTGCATACTTTGTTGATTCCATTTATGAAATAAAACACATTTTCTAAAAACTCGTGTTTTTTAAGAAATCATGTAAACCTTCTAGAAGCTGTGATTTTAAAAAACGGGGGAAGTAAGCTTTTCTTATTTCCAAACGCAAGCGCAAACTATAGAAAGTCGTTATGACGTAGAAGGTACATACATTGTTGATTCCATTTATGAAATAAAACACATTTTCTAAAAACTCGTGTTTCTAACGAAATCATGTAAACCTTCTAGAAGCTGTGATTTTAAAAAACGGTGGAAGTAAGCTTTTCATATTTCCGGACGAATGCGAAAACTGCAGAAAGTCATTATGACGTAGAATGTGCATACTTTGTTGATTCCATTTATGAAATAAAACAGATTTTCTAAAAACTCGTGTTATTTAAGAAGTCATGTAAACCTTCTAGAAGCTGTGATTTTAAAAAACGAGGGAAGTAAGCTTTTCTTATTTCCAAACGCAAGCGCAAACTATAGAAAGTCGTTATGACGTAGAATGTGCATACTTTGTAGATTCCATTTATGAAATAAAACACATTTTCTAAAAACTCCTGTTTTTTACGAAATCATGTAAACCTTCTAGAAGCTGTGATTTTGAAAAACGGTGGAAATAAGCTTTTCTTATTTCCGGACGAATGCGCAAACTATAGAAAGTCGTTATAAAGTAGAATGTGCATAATTTGTTGCTTCCATTGATGAAATAAAACACATTTTCTAAAAACTTGTGTTTTTTACGAAATCATGTAAACCTTCTAGAAGCTGTGATTTTAAAAACGGTGGAAGTAAGCTTTTCTTATTTCCGGACGAATGCGAAAACAGCAGAAAGTCATTATGACGTAGAATGTGCATACTTTGTTGATTCCATTTATGAAATAAAACACATTTTCTAAAAACTCGTGTTTTTTAAGAAGTCATGTAAACCTTCTAGAAGCTGTGATTTTAAAAAACGGGGGAAGTAAGCTTTTCTTATTTCCAAACGCAAGCGCAAACTATAGAAAGTCCTTATGACGTAGAATGTGCATACTTTGTTGATTCCATTTATGAAATAAAACACATTTTCTAAAAACTCGTGTTTTTTACGAAATCATGTAAACCTTCTAGAAGCTGTGATTTTGAAAAACGGTGGAAGTAAGCTTTTATTATTTCCGGACGAATGCGCAAACTATAGAAAGTCGTTATGACATAGAATGTGCATACTTTGTTGATTCCATTGATGAAATAAAACACATTTTCTAAAAACTCGTGTTTTTTACGAAATCATGTAAACCTTCTAGAAGCTGTGATTTTAAAAATGGTGGAACTAAGCTTTTCTTATTTCCGGACGAATGCGAAAACTGCAGAAAGTCGTTATGACGTAGAATGTGCATACTTTGTTGATTCCATTTATGAAATAAAACACATTTTCTAAAAACTCGTGTTTTTTAAGAAGTCATGTAAACCTTCTAGAAGCTGTGATTTTAAAAAACAGGGGAAGTAAGCTTTTCTTATTTCCAAACGCAAGCGTAGACTATAGAAAGTCGTTATGACGTAGAATTTGCATACTTTGTTGATTCCATTTATGAAATAAAACACATTTTCTAAAAACTCGTGTTTTTTACGAAATCATGTAAACCTTCTAGAAGCTGTGATTTTGAAAAACGGTGGAAGTAAGCTTTTCTTATTTCCGGACGAATGCGCAAACTATAGAAAGTCGTTATAAAGTAGAATGTGCATAATTTGTTGCTTCCATTGATGAAATAAAACACATTTTCTAAAAACTCATGTTTTTTACGAAATCATGTAAACCTTCTAGAAGCTGTGATTTTAAAAACGGTGGAAGTAAGCTTTTCTTATTTCCGGACGAATGCGAAAACAGCAGAAAGTCATTATGACGTAGAATGTGCATACTTTGTTGATTCCATTTATGAAATAAAACACATTTTCTAAAAACTCGTGTTTTTTAAGAAGTCATGTAAACCTTCTAGAAGCTGTGATTTTAAAAAACGGGGAAAGTAAGCTTTTCTTATTTCCAAACGCAAGCGCAAACTATAGAAAGTCGTTATGACGTAGAATGTGCATACTTTGTTGAATCCATTTATGAAATAAAACACATTTTCTAAAAACTCGTGTTTTTTACGAAATCATGTAAACCTTCTAGAAGCTGTGATTTTAAAAAACGGGGGAAGTAAGCGTTTCTTATTTCCGGACGCATGCGCAAACTATAGAAAGTCATTATGACGTAGAATGTGCATACTTTGTAGATTACATTTATGAAATAAAACACATTTTCTAAAAACTCGTGTTTTTACGAAATTATGTAAACCTTCTAGAAGCTGTGATTTTAAAAAACGGGGGAAGTAAGCTTTTCTTATTTCCAAACGCATGCGCAAAATATAGAAAGTCATTATGACGTGGAATGTGCATACTTTGTAGATCCCATTTATGACATAAAACACATTTTCAAAAAACTTTTGTTTTTTACAAAATCATGTAAACCTTCTAGAAGCTGTGATTTTAAAAAACGGGGGAAGTAAGCGTTTCTTATTTCCGGACGCATGCGCAAACTATAGAAAGTCGTTATGACGTAGAATGTGCATACTTTGTAGATTCCATTTATGTATTAAAACACATTTTCTAAAAACTCGTGTTATTTACGAAATCATGTAAACCTTTTAGAAGCTGTGATTTTAAAAAACGGTGGAAGTAAGCTTTTCTTATTTCCGCACGAATGCGAAAACTATAGAAAGTAGTTATGACGTAGAATGTGCATACTTTGTTGATTCCAATGATGAAATAAAACACATTTTCCAAAAAATCGTGTTTTTTACGAAATTATGTAAACCTTCTAGAAGCTGTGATTTTAAAAAACGGTGGAAGTAAGCTTTTCTTATTTCCGGACGAATACACAAACTATAGAAATTCGTTGTGATGTAGAATGTGCATACTTTGTTGATTCCATTTATGAAATAAAACACATTTTCTAAAAACTCGTGTTTTTTACGAAATCATGTAAACCTTCTAGAAGCTGTGATTTTGAAAAACGATGGAAGTAAGCTTTTCTTATTTCCGGACGAATGCGCAAACTATAGAAAGTCGTTATGACGTAGAATGTGCATACTTTGTTGATTCCATTGATGAAATAAAACAAATTTTCTAAAAACTCATGTTTTTTACGAAATCATGTAAACCTTCTAGAAGCTGTGATTTTAAAAATGGTGGAAGTAAACTTTTCTTATTTCCGGAGTAATGCAAAAACTGAAGAAAGTCGTTATGAGGTAGAATGTGCATACTTTGTTGATTCCATTTATGAAATAAAACACATTTTCTAAAACCTCGTGTTTTTTAAGAAGTCATGTAAACCTTCTAGAAGCTGTGATTTTAAAAAACGGGGGAAGTAAGCTTTTCTTATTTCCAAACGCAAGCGCAAACTATAGAAAGTCGTTATGACGTAGAATGTGCATACTTTGTTGATTTCATTTATGAAATAAAACACATTTTCTAAAAACTCGTGTTTTTTAAGAAATCATGTAAACCTTCTGGAAGCTGTGATTTTAAAAAACGGGGGAGGTAAGCTTTTCTTATTTCAAAATGCAAGCGCAAACTATTGAAAGTCGTTATGACGTAGAATGTGCATACTTTGTTGATTCCATTTATGAAATAAAACACATTTTCTAAAAACTTGTGTTTTTTACGAAAGCATGTAAACCTTCTTGAAGCTGTGATTTTAAAAAACGGGGGATGTAAGCTTTTCTTATTTCCAGACGCATGCGCAAACTATAGAATGTCGTTATGACGTAGAATGTGCATACTTTGTAGATTCCATTTATGAAATAAAACACATTTTCTAAAAACTCGTGTTTTTTACGAAATTATGTAAACCTTCTAGAAGCTGTGATTTTAAAAAACGGGGGAAGTAAGCTTTTCTTATTTCCAAACGCATGCGCAAACTATAGAAAGTCATTATCACGTAGAATGTGCATACTTTGTAGATTCCATTTATGAAATAAAACACATTTTCTAAAAACTTGTGTTTTTTACGAAATCATGTAAACCTTCTAGAAGCTGTGATTTTAAAAAACGGGGGAAGTAAGCGTTTCTTATTTCCGGACGCATGCGCAAAATATAAAAAGTCGTTATGACGTAGAATGTGCATACTTTGTAGATTCCATTTATGAAATAAAACACATTTTCTAAAAACTCGTGTTTTTTAAGAAATCATGTAAACCTTCTAGAAGCTGTGATTTTAAAAAACGAGGGAAGTAAGCTTTTCTTATTTCCAAACGCATGTGCAAACTATAGAAATTCATTATGACATAGAATGTGCATACTTTGTAGATTCCATTTATCAAATAAAATTCATTTTCTAAAAACCCGTGTTTTTTAAGAAATCATGTAAACCTTCTAGAAGCTGTGATATTAAAAAACGGTGGAAGTAAGCTTTTCTTATTTCCAGACGAATGCGCAAACTATAGAAAGTCGTTATGACTTAGAATGTGCATACTTTGTAGATTCCATTTATGAAATAAAACACATTTTCTAAAAACTCATGTTTTTTAAGAAATCATGTAAACCTTCTAGAAGCTGTGATTTTAAAAAACGGGGGAAGTAAGCTTTTCTTATTTCCAAACACACGCGCAAACTATAGAAAGTCGTTATGACGTAGAATGTGCATACTTTGTTGATTCCATTTATGAAATAAAACACATTTTCTAAAAACTCGTGTTTTTTAAGAAATCATGTAAACATTCTAGAAGCTGTGATTTTAAAAAACGGGGGAAGTAAGCTTTTCTTATTTCCAAACTCATGCGCAAACTATAGAAAATTGTTATGACGTAGAATGTGCATACTTTGTTGATTCCATTTATTTAATAAAACACATTTTCTAAAAACTCGTGTTTTTTAAGAAATCATGTAAACCTTCTAGAAGCTGTGATTTTAAAAAACGGTGGAAGTAAGCTTTTCTCATTTCCAGACGCATGTGCAAACTATAGAAAGTCGTTATGACGTAGAATGTGCATACTTTGTTGATTCCATTTATGAAATAAAACACATTTTCTAAAAACTCGTGTTTTTTAAGAAATCATGTAAACCTTCTAGAAGCTGTGATTTTAAAAAACGGGGGAGGTAAGCTTTTCTTATTTCAAAATGCAAGCGCAAACTATAGAAAGTCGTTATGACGTAGAATGTGCATACTTTGTTGATTCCATTTATGAAATAAAACACATTTTCTAAAAACTTGTGTTTTTTACGAAAGCATGTAAACCTTCTTGAAGCTGTGATTTTAAAAAACGGGGGATGTAAGCTTTTCTTATTTCCAGACGCATGCGCAAACTATAGAATGTCGTTATGACGTAGAATGTGCATACTTTGTAGATTCCATTTATGAAATAAAACACATTTTCTAAAAACTCGTGTTTTTTACGAAATTATGTAAACCTTCTAGAAGCTGTGATTTTAAAAAACGGGGGAAGTAAGCTTTTCTTATTTCCAAACGCATGCGGAAACTATAGAAAGTCATTATCACGTAGAATGTGCATACTTTGTAGATTCCATTTATGAAATAAAACACATTTTCTAAAAACTTGTGTTTTTTACGAAATCATGTAAACCTTCTAGAAGCTGTGATTTTAAAAAACGGGGGAAGTAAGCGTTTCTTCTTTCCGGACGCATGCGCAAACTATAAAAAGTCGTTATGACGTAGAATGTGCATACTTTGTAGATTCCATTTATGAAATAAAACAAATTTTCTAAAAACTCGTGTTTTTCAAGAAATCATGTAAACCTTCTAGAAGCTGTGATTTTAAAAAACGAGGGAAGTAAGCTTTTCTTATTTCCAAACGCATGTGCAAACTATAGAAATTCATTATGACGTAGAATGTGCATACTTTGTAGATTCCATTTATCAAATAAAACTCATTTTCTAAAAACTCTTGTTTTTTAAGAAATCATGTAAACCTTCGAGAAGCTGTGATTTGAAAAAACGGTGGAAGTAAGCTTCTCTTATTTCCGGATGAATGCGCAAACTATAGAAAGTCGTTATGACGTAGAATGTGCATACTTTGTGGATTCCATTTATGAAATAAAACACATTTTCTAAAAACTCGTGTTTTGTAAGAAATCATGTAAACCTTCTAGAAGCTGTGATTTTAAAAAACGGGGGAAGTAAGCTTTTCTTATTTCCAAACGCAAACACAAACTATAGAAAGTCGTTATGACGTAGAATGTGCATACTTTGTTGATTCCATTTATTAAATAAAACACATTTTCTAAAAACTAGTGTTTTTTAATAAATCATGTAAACCTTCTAGAAGCTGTGATTTTAAAAAACGGTGGAAGTAACCTTTTCTTAATTCTAGACATATGCGCAAACTATAGAAAGTCGTTATGACGTAGAATGTGCATACTTTGTTGATTCTATTTATTTAATAAAACACATTTTCTAAAAACTCGTGTTTTTTAAGAAATCATGTAAACATTCTAGAAGCTGTGATTTAAAAAACGGGGGAAGTAAGCTTTTCTTATTTCCAAACTCATGCGCAAACTATAGAAAGTTGTTATGACGTAGAATGTGCATACTTTGTTGATTCCATTTATTTAATAAAATACATTTTCTAAAAACTCGTGTTTTTTAAGAAATCATGTAAACCTTCTAAAAGCTGTGATTTTAAAAAACGGTGGAAGTAAGATTTTCTTATTTCCAGACGCATGCGCAAACTATAGAAAGTCGTTATGACGTATAATGTGCATACTTTGTTGATTCCGTTTATGAAATAAAACACATTTTCGAAAAACTCGTGTTTTTTACGAAATTATGTAAACCTTCTAGAAGCTATGATTTTAAAAAAAGATGGAAGTAAGCTTTTCTTATTTCTAGACGCATGCGCAAACTATAGAAAGTCATTAAGACGTAGAATAAGCATACTTTGTTGATTCTATTTATGAAATAAAACACATTTTCTAAAAACTCGTGTTTTTTAAGAAATCATATAAACCTTCTAGAAACTGTGATTTTAAAAAACGGAGGAAGTAAGCTTTTCTTATTTCCAAAGGCAAGCGCAAACTATAGAAAGTCATTATGACGTAGAATGTGCATACTTTGTTGATTCCATTTATGAAATAAAACACATTTTCTAAAAACTTGTGTTTTTTAAGAAATCATGTAAACCTTCTTGAAGCTGTGATTTTAAAAAAGGGGGGAAGTAAGCTTTTCTTATTTCCAAATGCATGCGCAAACTATAGAAAGTCGTTATGACGTAGAATGTGCATACTTTGTAGATTCCATTTATGAAATAAAGCACATTTTCTAAAAACTCGTGTTTTTTAAGAAATCATGTAAACCTTCTAGAAGCTGTGATTTTAAAAAACGGTGGAAGTAAGCTTTTCTTATTTCCAAACGCAAGCGCAAACTATAGAAAGTCGTTATGACGTAGAATATGCATACTTTGTTGGTTCCATTTATGAAACAAAACACATTTTCTAAAAACTCGTGTTTTTTACGAAATCATGTAAAATTTCTAGAAGCTGTGATTTTAAAAAACGGTGGAAGTAAGCTTTTCTTATTTTCGGACGAATGCGCAAACTATCGAAAGTCGTTATGACGTAGAATGTGCATACTTTGTTGATTCCATTGATGAAATAAAACACATTTTCTAAAAACTCGTGTTTTTTACGAAATCATGTAAACCTTCTAGAAGCTGTGATTTTAAAAAACGGTGGAAGTAAGCTTTTCTTATTTCTGGACGAATGCAAAAACTGCATAAATTCGTTATGACGTAGAATGTGCATACTTTGTTGATTCCATTAATGAAATAAAACACGTTTTCTAAAAACTTGTGTTTTTGAGAAGTCATGTAAACATTCTAGAAGCTGTGATTTTAAAAAACGGGGGAAGTAAACTTTTCTTATTTCCAAACGCAAGCGCAAACTATAGAAAGTCGTTATGACGTAGAATGTGCATACTTTGTTGATTCCATTTATGAAATAAAACACATTTTCTAAAAACTCATGTTTTTTACGAAATCATGTAAACCTTTTAGAAGCTGTGATTTTGAAAAACGTTGGAAGTAAGCTTTTCTTATTTCCGGACGAATGCGCAAACTATAGAAAGTCGTTATGACGTAGAATGTGCATACTTTGTTGATTCCATTGATGAAATAAAACAAATTTTCTAAAAACTCGTGTTTTTTACGAAATCATGTAAACCTTCTAGAAGCTGTGATTTTAAAAAACGGTGGAGGTAAGCTTTTCTTATTTCCGGACGCATGCGCAAACTATAGATAGTCGTTCTGACGTAGAATGTGCATACTTTGTAGATTCCATTTATGAAATAAAACACATTTTCTAAAAACTCGTGTTTTTTACGAAATCATGTAAACCTTCTAGAAGCTGTGATTTTGAAAAACAGTGGAAGTAAGCTTTTCTTATTTCTGGACGCATGCGCAAAATATAGAAAGTCGTTATGACGTAGAATGTGCATACTTTGCTGATTCTAGTTATGAAATAAAACACATTTTCTAAAAACTTGTGTTTTTTAAGAAATCATGTAAACCTTCTAGAAGCTGTGATTTTGAAAAAAGGTGGAAGTAAGGTTTTTTTATTTCCAGACGCATGCGCAAACAATAGAAAGTCGTTATGACGTAGAATGTGCATACTTTGTTTATTCCATTTATGAAATAAAACACATTTTCTAAAACCTTGTGTTTTTTAAGAAATCATGTAAACCTTCTAGAAGCTGTGATTTTAAAATACGGGGGAAGTAAGGTTTTCTTATTTCCGGACGCATGCGCAAACTATAGAAGGTCGTTATGACATAGAATGTGCATACTTTGTAGATTCCATTTATGAAATAAAACACATTTTCTAAAAACTCGTGTTTTTTACGAAATCATGTAAACCTTCTAGAAGCTGTGATTTTAAAAAACGGGGGAAGTAAGCTTTTCGTATTTCCAAACGCAAGCGCAAACTATAGTAAGTCGTTATGACGTTGAATGTGCATACTTTGTTGATTCCATTTATTAAATAAAATAGATTTTCTAAAAACTCGTATTTTTTAATAAATCATGTAAACCTTCTAGAAGCCGTGATTTTAAAAAACGGGGGAAGTAAGCTTTTCTTATTTCCAAACGCATGCGCAAACTATATAAAGTCATTATGACGTAGAATGTGCATACTTTTTAGATTCCATTTATGAAATAAAGCACATTTTCTAAAAACTCGTGTTTTTTAAGAAATCATGTAAACCTTCTAGAAGCTGTGATTTTAAAAAACGAGGGAAGTAAGCTTTTCTTATTTCGAAATGCATGCGCAAACTATAGAAAGTTGTTATGACGTAGAATGTGCATACTTTGTTGATTCCATTTATGAAATAAAACAAATTTTCTAAAAACTCGTGTTTTTTAAGAAATTATGTAAACCTTCTAGAAGCTGTGATTTTAAAAAACGGGGGAAGTAAGCTTTTCTTATTTCCGGACGCGTGCGCAAACTATAGAAAGTCATTATGACGTAGAATGCGCATACTTTCTTGATTCCATTTATGAAATAAAACACATTTTCTAAAAACTCGTGTTTTTTAAGAAATCATGTAAACCTTCTAGAAGCTGTGATTTTAAAAAACGGGGGAAGTGAGCTTTTCTTATTTCCTGACGCATGCGCAAACTATAGAAAGTCGTTATGACGTAGAATGTGCATACTTTGTTGATTCCATTTATGAAATAAAACACATTTTCTAAAAACTCATGTTCTTTAAGAAATCATGTAAACCTTCTAGAAGCTGTGATTTTAAAAATGGCGGAAGTAAGCTTTTCTTATTTCCGGACGCGTGCGCAAACTATAGAAAGTCATTATGACGTAGAATGTGCATACTTTGTTGATTCCATTTATGAAATAAAACACATTTTCTAAAAACTCGTGTTTTTTACGAAATCATGTAAACCTTGTAGAAGCTGTGATTTTAAAAAATGAGGGAAGTAAGCTTTTCTTATTTCGAAATGCATGCGCAAACTATAGAAAGTCGTTATGACGTAGAATGTGCATACTTTGTTGATTCCATTTATGAAATAAAACAAATTTTCTAAAAACTCATGTTTTTTAAGAAATTATGTAAACCTTCTAGAAGCTGTGAATTTAAAAAACGGGGGAAGTAAGCTTTTCTTATTTCCGGACGCATGCGCAAACTATAGAAAGTCATTATGACGTAGAATGCGCATACTTTCTTGATTCCATTTATGAAATAAAACACATTTTCTAAAAACTCGTGTTTTTTAAGAAATCATGTAAACCTTCTAGAAGCTGTGATTTTAAAAAACGGGGGAAGTGAGCTTTTCTTATTTCCTGACGCATGCGCAAACTATAGAAAGTCGTTATGACGTAGAATGTGCATACTTTGTTGATTCCATTTATGAAATAAAACACATTTTCTAAAAACTCATGTTCTTTAAGAAATCATGTAAACCTTCTAGAAGCTGTGATTTTAAAAAATGGCGGAAGTAAGCTTTTCTTATTTCCGGACGCGTGCGCAAACTATAGAAAGTCATTATGACGTAGAATGTGCATACTTTGTTGATTCCATTTATGAAATAAAACACATTTTCTAAAAACTCGTGTTTTTTACGAAATCATGTAAACCTTCTAGAAGCTGTGATTTTAAAAAACGAGGGAAGTAAGCTTTTCTTATTTCGAAATGCATGCGCAAACTATAGAAAGTCGTTATGACGTAGAATGTGCATACTTTGTTGATTCCATTTATGAAATAAATTTTTTTTCTAAAAACTCGTGTTTTTTAAGAAATTATGTAAACCTTCTAGAAGCTGTGATTTTAAAAAACGGGGGAAGTAAGCTTTTCTTATTTCCGGACGCATGTGCAAACTATAGAAATTCGTTATGACGTAGAATGTGCATATTTTGTAGATTCCATTTATTAAATAAAACACATTTTCTAAAAGCTCGTGTTTTTTAACAAATCATGTAAACCTTCTAGAAGTTGTGATTTTAAAAAACGGGGGAAGTAAGCTTTTCTTATTTCCAAACGCATGCGCAAACTATAGAAAGTCGTTATGACATGGAATGTGCATACTTTGTTGATTCCATTTATGAAATAAAACACATTTTCTAAAAACTCGTGTTTTTTAAGAAATCATGTAAACCTTTTGGAAGCTGTTATTTTAAAAAACGGTGGAAGTAAGCTTTTCTTATTTCCGGACGCATGCGCAAACTATAGAAAGTCGTTATGACGTAGAATGTGCATACTTTGTTGATTCCATTTATGAAATAAAACACATTTTCTAGAAACTCGTGTTTTTTAACAAATCATGTAAACCTTCTAGAAGCTGTGATTTTAAAAAGCTTGGGAAGTAAGCTTTTCTTATTTCCAAACGCATGCGCAAACTATAGAAAGTCGTTATGACGTAGAATGTGCATACTTTGTTGATTCCATTTATGAAATAAAACACATTTTCTAAAAACTCGTGTTTTTTACGAAATCATGTAAACCTTCTAGAAGCTGTGATTTTAAAAAACGAGGGAAGTAAGCTTTTCTTATTTCGAAATGCATGCGCAAACTATAGAAAGTCGTTATGACGTAGAATGTGCATACTTTGTTGATTCCATTTATGAAATAAATTTTTTTTTCTAAAAACTCGTGTTTTTTAAGAAATTATGTAAACCTTCTAGAAGCTGTGATTTTAAAAAACGGGGGAAGTAAGCTTTTCTTATTTCCGGACGCATGTGCAAACTATAGAAATTCGTTATGACGTAGAATGTGCATATTTTGTAGATTCCATTTATTAAATAAAACACATTTTCTAAAAGCTCGTGTTTTTTAACAAATCATGTAAACCTTCTAGAAGTTGTGATTTTAAAAAACGGGGGAAGTAAGCTTTTCTTATTTCCAAACGCATGCGCAAACTATAGAAAGTCGTTATGACATGGAATGTGCATACTTTGTTGATTCCATTTATGAAATAAAACACATTTTCTAAAAACTCGTGTTTTTTAAGAAATCATGTAAACCTTTTGGAAGCTGTTATTTTAAAAAACGGTGGAAGTAAGCTTTTCTTATTTCCGGATGCATGCGCAAACTATAGAAAGTCGTTATGACGTAGAATGTGCATACTTTGTTGATTCCATTTATGAAATAAAACACATTTTCTAAAAACTCGTGTTTTTTAACAAATCATGTAAACCTTCTAGAAGCTGTGATTTTAAAAAGCTTGGGAAGTAAGCTTTTCTTATTTCCAAACGCATGCGCAAACTATAGAAAGTCGTTATGACGTAGAATGTGCATACTTTTTTGATTCCATTTATGAAATAAAACACATTTTCTAAAAACTCGTGTTTTTTAAGAAATCATGTAAACCTTCTGGAAGCTGTTATTTTAAAAAACGGTGGAAGTAAGCTTTTCTTATTTCCGGACGCATGCGCAAACTATAGAAAGTCGTTATGACGTAGAATGTGCATACTTTGTAGATTCCATTTATCAAATAAAACACATTTTCTAAAAACTCGTGTTTTTTACGAAATAATGTAAACCTTCTAGAAGCTGTGATTTTAAAAAACGGTGGAAGTAAGCTTTTCTTATTTCCGGACGTATGCGCAAACTATAGAAAGTCGTTATGACGTAGAATGTGCATAATTTGTTGATTCCATTTATGAGATAAAACACATTTTCTAAAAACTCGTGTTTTTTAAGAAATCATGTAAACCTTCTAGAAGTTGTGATTTTAAAAAACGGTGGAAGTAAGCTTTTCTTATTTCCGGACGCGTGCGCAAACTATAAAAAGTCATTATGACGTAGAATGCGCATACTTTCTTGATTCCATTTATGAAATAAAACACATTTTCTAAAAACTCGTGTTTTTTAAGAAAACATGTAAACCTTCTAGAAGCTGTGATTTTAAAAAACGGGAGAAGTGAGACTTTTCTTATTTCCTGACGCATGCGCAAACTATAGAAAGTCGTTATGACGTAGAATGTGCATACTTTGTTGATTCCATTTATGAAATAAAACACATTTTCTAACAACTCATGTTCTTTAAGAAATCATGTAAACCTTCTAGAAGCTGTGATTTTAAAAAATGGCGGAAGTAAGCTTTTCTTATTTCCGGACGCGTGCGCAAACTATAGAAAGTCATTATGACGTAGAATGTGCATACTTTGTTGATTCCATTTATGAAATAAAACACATTTTCTAAAAACTCGTGTTTTTTACGAAATCATGTAAACCTTCTAGAAGCTGTGATTTTAAAAAATGGGGGAAGTAAGTTTTTCTTATTTCCAAACGCATGCACAAACTATAGAAAGTCGTTATGACGTAGAATGTGTATACTTTGTTGATTCCATTTATGAAATAAAACACATTTTCTAAAAACTCGTGTTTTTTAAGAAATCATGTAAACCTTCTACAAGCTGTGATTTTAAAAAACTGTGGAGGTAAGCTTTTCTTATTTCCGGACGCATGCGCAAACTATAGAAAGTCGTTATGACGTAGAATGTGCATACTTTGTTGTTTCCATATATGAAATAAAACACATTTTCTAAAAACTCATGTTTTTTAAGAAATCATGTAAACCTTCTAGAAGCTGTGATTTTGAAAAACGGTGGAAGTAAGCTTTTCTTATTTCCGGACGCATGCGCAAGCTATAGAAAGTCCTTATGGCGTAGACTGTGCATAGTTTGTTGATTCCATTTATGAAATAAAACACATTTTCTAAAAACTTGTGTTTTTTACGAAATCATGTAAACCTTCTAGAAGCTGTGATTTTAAAAAACGGTGGAAGTAAGCTTTTCTCATTTCCGGACGAATGCGAAAACTATAGAAAGTCGTTATGACGTATATTGTGCATACTTTGTTGATTCCATTTATGAAATAAAACACATTTTCTAAAAGCTAGTGTTTTTTAAGAAATCATGTAAACCTTCTAGAAGCTGTGATTTTAAAAAACGGGGAAAGTAAGCTTTTCTTATTTCCGGACGCATGTGCAAACTATAGAAAGTCGTTATGACGTAGAATGTGCATACTTTGTAGATTCCATTTATGAAATAAAACACATTTTCTAAAAACTCGTGTTTTTTACGAAATCATGTAAACCTTCTAGTAGCTGTGATTTTAAAAAACGGTGGAAGTAAGATTTTCTTGTTTCCGGACGCATACGCAAACTATAGAAAGTCGTAATGACGTAGAATGTGCATATTTTGGTGATTCGGTTTATGAAATAAAACACATTTTCTAAAAACTTGTCTTTTTTAAGAAATCAAGTAAACCTTCTAGAAGCTGTGATTTTAAAAAACGAGGGAAGTAAGCTTTCCTTATTTCCAAACGCATGCGCAAACTATAGAAAGTCGTTATGACGTAGAATGTGCATATTTTGTTGATTCCACTTATGAAATAAAACACAGTTTCTAAAAACTTGTGTTTTTTAAGAAATCATGTAAACCTTCTAGAAGCTGTGATTTTAAAAAACGGGGGAAGTAAACTTTTCTTATTTCCAATCGCATGCGCAAACTATAGAAAGTTGTTATGACGTAGAATGTGCATATTTTGTTGATTCCATTTATGAAATAAAACACATTTTCTAAAAACTCTTGTTTTTTAGGAAATCATGTAAACCTTCTAGAAGCCGTGATTTTAAAAAACGGTTGAAGTAAGCTTTTCTTATTTCCGGACGCATGCGAAAACTATAGAAAGCCGTTGTGACGTATAATGTGCATACTTTCTATATTCCATTTATGAAATAAAACACATTTTCTAAAAACTCGTGTTTTTTACGAAATCATGTAAACCTTCAAGAAGGTGTGATTTTAAAAAACGGTGGAAGTAAGCTTTTCTTATTTCCGGACGCATGCGCAAACTATAGAAAGTCGTTATGACGTAGAATGTGCATACTTTGTAGATTCCATTTATGAAATAAAACACATTTTCTAAAAACTTGTGTTTTTTAAGAAATCATGTAAACCTTCTAGAAGCTGTGATTTTAAAAAACGAGGGAAGTAAGCTTTTCTTATTTCCAAACGCATGCGCAATCTATACAAAGTTGTTATGACGTAGAATGTGCATACTTTGTTGATTCCATTTATGAAATAAAGCACATTTTCTAAAAACTCATGTTTTTTAAGAAATCATGTAAACCTTCTAGAAGCTGTGATTTTAAAAAATGAGGGAAGTAAGCTTTTCTTATTTCGAAACGCATGCGCAAACTATAGAAAGTCGTTATGACGTAGAATGTGCATACTTTATAGATTCCATTTATGAAATAAAGCACATTTTCTAAAAACTCATGTTTTTTAAGAAATCATGTAAACCTTCTAGAAGCTGTGATTTTAAAAAACGAGGGAAGCAAGCTTTTCTTATTTCGAAATGCATGCGCAAACTATAGAAAGTTGTTATGACGTAGAATGTGCATACTTTGTTGATTCCATTTATGAAATAAAACAAATTTTCTAAAAACTCATGTTTTTTAAGAAATTATGTAAACCTTCTAAAAGCTGTGATTTTAAAAAACGGGGGAAGTAAGCTTTTCTTATTTCCGGACGCATGTGCAAACTATAGAAAGTCGTTATGACGTAGAAAGTGCATACTTTGTAGATTCCATTTATGAAATAAAGCACATTTTCTAAAAACTCATGTTTTTTAAGAAATCGTGTAAACCTTCTAGAAGCTGTGATTTTAAAAAACGAGGGAAGTAAGCTTTTCTTATTTCGAAATGCATGCGCAAACTATAGAAATTCGTTATGACGTAGAATGTGCATACTTTGTTGATTCCATTTATGAAATAAAACAAATTTTCTAAAAACTCGTGTTTTTTAAGAAATTATGTAAACCTTCTAGAAGCTGTGATTTTAAAAAACGGGGGAAGTAAGCTTTTCTTATTTTCGGACGCATGTGCAAAATATAGAAATTCGTTATGACGTAGAATGTGCATACTTTGTAGATTCCATTTATTAAATAAAACACATTTTCTAAAAGCTCGTGTTTTTTAACAAATCATATAAACCTTCTAGAAGTTGTGATTTTAAAAAACGGGGGAAGTAAGCTTTTCTTATTTCCAAACGCATGCGCAAACTATAGAAAGTTGTTATGACATAGAATGTGCATACTTTGTTGATTCCATTTATGAAATAAAACACATTTTCTAAAAACTCGTGTTTTTTATGAAATCATGTAAACCTTCTGGAAGCTGTTATTTTAAAAAACGGTGGAAGTAAGCTTTTCTTATTTCCGGACGCATGCGCAAACTATAGAAAGTCGTTATGACGTAGAATGTGCATACTTTGTTGATTCCATTTATGAAATAAAACACATTTTCTAAAAACTCGTGTTTTTTAACAAATCATGTAAACCTTCTAGAAGCTGTGATTTTAAAAAGCTTGGGAAGTAAGCTTTTCTTATTTCCAAACGCATGCGCAAACTATAGAAAGTCGTTATGATGTAGAATGTGCATACTTTGTTGATTCCATTTATGAAATAAAACACATTTTCTAAAAACTCGTGTTTTTTAAGAAATCATGTAAACCTTCTAGAAGCTGTGATTTTAAAAAACGGGGGAAGTAAGCTTTTCTTATTTCCAAACGCATGTGCAAACTATAGAAAGTTGTTATGACGTAGAATGTGCATACTTTGTTGATTACATTTATGAAATAAAACACATTTTCTAAAAACTCGTGTTTTTTACGAAATCATGTAAACCTTCTAGAAGCTGTGATTTTGAAAAACGGTGGAAGTAAGCTTTTATTATTTCCGGACGAATGTGCAAACTATAGAAAGTCGTTATGACGTAGAATGTGCATACTTTGTTGATTCCATTGATGAAATAAAACACATTTTCTAAAAACTCGTGTTTTTTACGAAATCATGTAAACCTTGTAGAAGCTGTGATTTTAAAAACCGTGGAAGTAAGCTTTTCTGATTTCCGGACGAATGCGAAAACTGCAGAAAGTCGTTATTACGTAGAATGTGCATACTTTGTTGATTCCATTTATGAAATAAAACACATTTTCTAAAAACTCGTGTTTTTTAAGAAGTCATGTAAACCTTGTAGAAGCTGTGATTTTAAAAAACAGGGGAAGTAAGCTTTTCTTATTTCCAAACGCAAGCGCAAACTATAGAAAGTCGTTATGACGTAGAATGTGCATACTTTGTTGATTCCATTTCTGAAATAAAACACATTTTCTAAAAACTCATGTCTTTTACGAAATCATGTAAACCTTCTAGAAGCTATGATTTTAAAAAACGGGGGAAGTAAGCTTTTCTTATTTCTGGACGCATGCGCAAACTATAGAAAGTCGTTATGACGTAGAATGTGCATACTTTGTTGATTCCATTTATGAAATAAAACCCATTTTCTAAAAACTCGTGTTTTTTAAGAAATCATGTAAACCTTCTAGAAGCCGTGATTTTAAAAAACGGGGGATGTAAGCTTTTCTTATTTCCGGACGCATGCGCAAACTATAGAAAGTCGTTATGATGTAGAATGTGCATACTTTGTAGATCCATTGATGAAATAAAACACATTTTCTAAAAACGCGTGTGTTTTAAGAAATCATGTAAACCTTCTAGAAGTTGTGATTTTAAAAAACGGGGGAAGTAAGCTTTTCTTATTTTCAAACGCATGCGCAAACTATAGAAAGTTGTTATGACATAGAATGTGCATACTTTGTTGATTCCATTTATGAAATAAAACACATTTTCTAAAAACTCGTGTTTTTTAAGAAATCATGTAAACCTTCTAAAAGCTGTGATTTTAAAAAATGGGGGAAGTAAGCTTTTCTTATTTCCAAACGCATGTGCAAACTATAGAAATTCGTTATGACGTAGAATGTGCATACTTTGTAGATTCCATTTATCAAATAAAACTCATTTTCTAAAAACTCCTGTTTTTTAAGAAATCATGTAAACCTTCTAGAAGCTGTGATTTTAAAAAACGGTGGAAGTAAGCTTTTCTTATTTCCAGACGAATGCGCAAACTATAGAAAGTCGTTATGACATAGAATGTGCATACTTTGTCGATTCCATTTATGAAATAAAACACATTTTCTAAAAACTCGTGTCTTTTACGAAATCATGTAAACCTTCTAGAAGCTATGATTTTAAAAAACGGGGGAAGTAAGCTTTTCTTATTTCTGGACGCATGCGCAAACTATAGAAAGTCATTATGACGTAGAATGTGCATACTTTGTTGATTCCATTTATGAAATAAAACCCATTTCCTAAAAACTCGTGTTTTTTAAATTATCATGTAAACCTTCTAGAAGCCGTGATTTTAAAAAACGGGGGATGTAAGCTTTTTTTATTTCCGGACGCATGCGCAAACTATAGAAAGTCGTTATGACGTAGAATGTGCATACTTTGTAGATCCATTGATGAAATAAAACACATTTTCTAAAAACTCGTGTTTTTTAAGAAATCATGTAAACCTTCTAGAAGTTGTGATTTTAAAAAACGGGGGAAGTAAGCTTTTCTTATTTCCAAACGCATGCGCAAACTATAGAAAGTTGTTATGACGTAGAATGTGCATACTTTGTTGATTCCATTTATGAAATAAAACACATTTTCTAAAAACTCGTGTTTTTTAAGAAATCATGTAAACCTTCTAAAAGCTGTGATTTTAAAAAACGGGGGAAGTAAGCTTTTCTTATTTCCAAACGCATGTGCAAACTATAGAAAGTCGTTATGACGTAGAATGTGCATACTTTGTAGATTCCATTTATCAAATAAAACTCATTTTCTAAAAACTCCTGTTTTTAAGAAATCATGTAAACCTTCTAGAAGCTGTGATTTTAAAAAACGGTGGAAGTAAGCTTTTCTTATTTCCAGACGAATGCGCAAACTATAAAAAGTCGTTATGATGTAGAATGTGCATACTTTGTAGATTCCATTTATGAAATAAAACACATTTTCTAAAAACTCGTGTTTTTTAAGAAATCATGTAAACCTTCTAGAAGCTGTGATTTTAAAAAACGGGGGAAGTAAGCTTTTCTTATTTCCAAACGCGAACGCAAACTATAGAAAGTCGTTATTCCATTTATGAAATAAAACACATTTTCTAAAAACTCGTGTTTTTTAATAAATCATGTAAACCTTCTAGAAGCTGTGATTTTAAAAAATGGGGGAAGTAAACTTTTCTTATTTCCAAACTCATGCGCAAACTATAGAAAGTTGTTATGACGTAGAATGTGCATACTTTGTTGATTCCATTTATTTAATAAAACACATTTTCTAAAAACTAGTGTTTTTTAAGAAATCATGTAAACCTTCTAGAAGCTATGATTTTAAAAAACAGTGGAAGTAAGTTTTTCTTATTTCCAGACGCGTGCGCAAACTATAGAAAGTCGTTATGACGTAGAATGTGCATACTTTGTTGATTCCATTTATGAAATAAAACACATTTTCTAAAAACTCGTGTTTTTTACGAAATTATGTAAACCTTCTAGAAGCTGTGATTTAAAAAAAAGGTGGAAGTAAGCTTTTCTTATTTCCAGACGCATGCGCAAACTATAGAAAGTCGTTATGACGTAGAATGTGCATACTTTGTTTATTCCGTTTATGAAATAAAACACATTTTCTAAAAACTCGTGTTTTTTAAGAAATCATGTAAACCTTCTAGAAGCTGTGATTTTAAAAAACGGGGGAAGTAAGCTTTTCTTATTTCAAAACGCAAGCGCAAACTATAGAAAGTCGTTATGACGTAGAATGTGCATACTTTGTTGATTTCATTTATGAAATAAAAGACATTTTCTAAAAACTTGTGTTTTTTACGAAATCATGTAAACATTCTTCAAGTTGTGATTTTAAAAAAACGGGGGAAGTAAGCGTTTCTTATTTCCGGACGCATGCGCAAACTATAGAAAGTTCTTATGACTTAGAATGTGCATACTTTGTAGATTCCATTTATGAAATAAAACACATTTTCTAAAAACTCGTGTTTTTTACGAAATCATGTAAACCTTCTAGAAGCTGTGATTTTAAAAAACGGGGGAAGTAAGCTTTTCTTAATTCCAAATGCATGCGCAAACTATAGAAAGTCATTATGACGTAGAATGTGCATACTTTGTAGATTCCATTTATGACATAAAACACATTTTCTAAAAAGTTGTGATTTTTACGAAATCATGTAAACCTTCTGGAAGCTGTGATTTTAAAAAACGGGGGAAGTAAGCGTTTCTTATTTCCGGACGCATGCACAAACTATAGAAAGTCGTTATGACGTAGAATGTGCATACTTTGTTGATTCCATTTATGAAATAAAACACATTTTCTAAAAACTTGTGTTTTTTACGAAATCATGTAAACCTTCTAGAAGCTGTGATTTTAAAAAACGGAGGAAGTAAGCGTTTCTTATTTCCGGACGCATGCGCAAACTATAGAAATTCGTTATGACGTAGAATGTGCATACTTTGTAGATTCCATTTATGTAATAAAACACATTTTCTAAAAACTCGTGTTATTTACTAAATCATGTAAACCTTTTAGAAGCTGTGATTTTAAAAAACGGTGGAAGTAAGCTTTTCTTATTTCCGGACGAATGTGAAAACTATAGAAAGTAGTTATGACGTAGAATGTGCATACTTTGTTGATTCCATTGATGAAATAAAACATATTTTCCAAAAACTCGTGTTTTTTACGAAATTATGTAAACCTTCTAGAAGCTGCGATTTTAAAAAACGGTGGAAGTAAGCTTTTCTTATTTCCGGACGCATACACAAACTATAGAAATTCGTTGTGATGTAGAATGTGCATACTTTGTTGATTCCATTTATGAAATAAAATACATTTTCTAAAAACTCGTGTTTTTTACGAAATCATGTAAACCTTCTAGAAGCTGTGATTTTAAAAACGGTGGAAGTAAGCTTTTCTTATTTCCGGACGAATGCGAAAACTATAGAAAGTAGTTATGACGTAGAATGTGCATACTTTGTTGATTCCATTGATGAAATAAAACATATTTTCCAAAAACTCGTGTTTTTTACGAAATTATGTAAACCTTCTAGAAGCTGTGATTTTAGAAAACGGGGGAAGTAAGCTTTTCTTATTTCCAAATGCAAGCGCAAACTATATAAAGTCGTTATGACGTAGAATGTGCATACTTTGTTGATTCCATTTATGAAATAAAACACATTTTCTAAAAACTCGTGTTTTTTACGAAATCATGTAAACCTTCTAGAAGCTGTGATTTTGAAAAACGGTGGAAGTAAGCTTTTCTTATTTCCGGACGAATGCGCAAACTATAGAAAGTCGTTATGACGTATAATGTGCATACTTTGTTGATTCCATTGATGAAATCAAACACATTTTCTAAAAACTCGTGTTTTTTACGAAATCATGTAAACCTTCTAGAAGCTGTGATTTTAAAAACGGTAGAAGTAAGCTTTTCTTATTTCCGGACGAATGCAAAAACTGAAGAAAGTCGTTATGACGTAGAATGTGCATACTTTGTTGATTCCATTTATGAAATAAAACACATTTTCTAAAAACTCGTGTTTTTTAAGAAGTCATGTAAACCTTCTAGAAGCTGTGATTTTAAAAAACGGGGGAAGTAAGCTTTTCTTATTTCCAAACGCAAGCGCAAACTATAGAAAGTCGTTATGACGTAGAATGTGCATACTTTGTTGATTCCATTTATGAAATAAAACACATTTTCTAAAAACTCATGTTTTTTACCAAATCATCTAAACCTTCTAGAAGCTGTGATTTTGAAAAACAGTGGAAGTAAGCTTTTCTTATTTCTGGACGAATGCGCAACCTATAGAAAGTCGTTATGACGTAGAATGTGCACATTTTTGTTGATTCCATTGATGAAATAAAACACATTTTCTAAAAACTCGTGTTTTTTACGAAATCATGTAAACCTTCTAGAAGCTGTGATTTTAAAAAACGGTGGAAGTAAGATTTTCTTATTTCCGGACGAATGCGAAAACTACAGAAAGTCGTTATGATGTAGAATGTGCATACTTTGTTGATTCCATTTATTTAATAAAACACATTTTTTAAAAACTCGTGTTTTTTAAGAAATCATGCAAAACTTCTAGAATCTGTTATTTTAAAAAACGGGGGAGGTAAGCTTTTCTTCTTTCCGGAGGCATGCGCAAACTATAGAAAGTCGTTATAACGTAGAATGTGCATACTTTGTAGATTCCATTTATGAAATAAAACACATTTTCTAAAAACTCGTGTTTTTTACGAAATCATGTAAACCTTGTAGAAGCTGTGATTTTAAAAAACGGGGGAAGTAAGCTTTTCTTATTTCTGGACACATGCGCAAACTATAGAAAGTCGTTATGACGTAGAATGTGCATACTTTGTAGATTCTATTTATGAAATAAAACACATTTTCTAAAAACTCGTGTTTTTTAAGAAATCATGTAAACCTTCTAGAAGCTGTGATTTTAAAAAACGGTGGAAGTAAGCTTTTCTTATTTCCAAACGCATGCGCAAACTATAGAAATTCGTTATGAGGTAGAATGTGCATACTTTGTTGATTCCATTTATGAAATAAAACACATTTTCTAAAAACTCATGTTTTTTACGAAATCATGTATACCTTCTAAAAGCTGTGATTTTAAAAAACGGTGGAAGTAAGCTTTTTTTATTTCCGAACAAATGCGCAAACTATAGAAAGTCGTTATGACATAGAATGTGCATACTTTGTTGATTCCATTTATGAAATAAAACACATTTTCTAAAAACTCGTGTTTTTTAAGAAATCATGTAAACCTTCTAGAAGCTGTGATTTTAAAAAACGGGAGAAGTAAGCTTTTCTTATTTGCGGACGCATGCGCAAACTATAGAAAGTCGTTATGAAGTAGAATATGCATACTTTGTAGATTCCATTTATGAAATAAAACACATTTTCTAAAAACTCATGTTTTTTACGAAATCATGTAAACCTTCTAAAAGCTGTGATTTTAAAAAACGGTGGAAGTAAGCTTTTCTTATTTGCGGACGCATGCGCAAACTATAGAAAGTCGTTATGAAGTAGAATCTGCATACTTTGTAGATTCCATTTATGAAATAAAACACATTTTCTAAAAACTCATGTTTTTTACGAAATCATGTAAACCTTGTAAAAGCTGTGATTTTAAAAAACGGTGGAAGTAAGCTTTTCTTATTTCCCGAACGAATGCGCAAACTATAGAAAGTCGTTATGATGTAGAATGTGCATACTTTGTTGATTCCATTTATGAAATAAAACACATTTTCTAAAAACTCGTGTTTTTTACGAAATCATGTAAACCTTCTAGAAGCTGTGATTTTAAAAAACGGGGGAAGTAAGCGTTTCTTATTTCCGGACGCATGCGCAAACTATAGAAAGTCGTTATGATGTAGAATGTGCATACCTTGTAGATTCCATTTATGAAATAAAACACATTTTCTAAAAACTCGTGTTTTTTACGAAATCATGTAAACCTTCTAGAAGCCGTGATTTTAAAAAACGGTGGAAGTAAGATTTTCTTATTTCCGGACGAATGCGCAAACTACAGAAAGTCGTTATGACGTATAATGTGCATACTTTGTTGATTCCATTTATGAAATAAAACACATTTTCTAAAAACTCGTGTTTTTTACGAAATCATGTAAACCTTCTAGAAGCTGTGATTTTAAAAAACGGTGGAAGTAAGCTTTTCTTATTTCCAGACGAATGCGCAAACTATAGAAAGTCGTTATGACGTAGAATGTGCATACTTTGTAGATTCCATTAATGAAATAAAACACATTTTCTAAAAACTCATGTTTTTTAAGAAATCATGTAAACCTTCTAGAAGCTGTGATTTTAAAAAACGGGGGAAGTAAGCTTTTCTTATTTCCAAACGCAAGCGCAAACTATAGAAAGTCGTTATGACGTAGAATGTGCATACTTTGTTGATTCCATTTATGAAATAAAACACATTTTCTAAAAACTCGTGTTTTTTAATAAATCGTGTAAACCTTCTAGAAGCTGTGATTTTAAAAAACGGTGCAAGTAAGTTTTTCTTATTTCCAAACGCATGCATAAACTATAGAAAGTCGTTATGATGTAGAATGTGCATACTTTGTTGATTCCATTTATTTAATAAAACACATTTTCTAAAAACTCGTGTTTTTTAAGAAATCATGTAAACCTTCTGGAAGCTGTGATTTTAAAAAACGGGGGAAGTAAGCTTTTCTTATTTCGAAATTCATGCGCAAACTATAGAAAGTTGTTATGACGTAGAATGTGCATACTTTGTTGATTCCATTTATTTAATAAAACACATTTTCTAAAAACTTGTGTTTTTTAAGAAATCATGTAAACCTTCTAGAAGCTGTGATTTTAAAAAACGGTGGAAGTAAGCTTTTCTTATTTCCAGACGCATGTGCAAACTATAGAAAGTCGTTATGACGTAGAATGCGCATACTTTGTTGATTCCATTTATGAAATAAAACACATTTTCTAAAAACTCATGTTTTTTACGAAATTATGTAAACCTTCTAGAAGCTGTGATTTTAAAAAACGGGGGAAGTAAGCTTTTCTTATTTCCAAACGCATGCATAAACTATAGAAAGTCGTTATGACGTAGAATGTGCATACTTTGTTGATTCCATTTATGAAATAAAACACATTTTCTAAAAACTCGTGTTTTTTACGAAATCATGTAAACCTTCTAGAAGCTGTGATTTTAAAAAAAGGTGGTAGTAAGTTTTTCTTATTTCCGGACGCATGCGCAAACTATAGAAAGTCGTTATGACGTAGAATGTGCATACTTTGTTTATTCCATTTATGAAATAAAACACATTTTCTAAAAACTCGTGTTTTTTAAGAAATCATGTAAACCTTCTAGAAGCTGTGATTTTAAAAAACGGGGGAGGTAAGCTTTTCTTATTTCAAAACGCAAGAGAAAACTATAGAAAGTCGTTATGACGTAGAATGTGCATACTTTGTTGATTCCATTTATGAAATAAATCACATTTTCTAAAAACTTGTGTTTTTTACGAAATCATGTAAACGTTCTTGAAGCTGTGATTTTAAAAAACGGGGGATGTAAGCTTTTCTTATTTCCAGACACATGCGCAAACTATAGAATGTCGTTATGACGTAGAATGTGCATACTTTGTAGATTCCATTTATGAAATAAAACACATTTTCTAAAAACTCGTGTTTTTTACGAAATTATGTAAACCTTCTAGAAGCTGTGATTTTAAAAAACGGTGGAAGTAAGCTTTTCTTCTTTCCAAACACATGCGCAAACTATAGAAAGTCATTATCACGTAGAATGTGCATACTTTGTAGATTCCATTTATGAAATAAAATACATTTTCTAAAAACTTGTGTTTTTTACGAAATCATGTAAACCTTCTAAAAGCTGTGATTTTAAAAAACGGGGGAAGTAAGCGTTTCTTATTTCCGGACGCATGCGCAAACTATAAAAAGTCGTTATGACGTAGAATGTGCATACTTTGTAGATTCCATTTATGAAATAAAACACATTTTCTAAAAACTCGTGTTTTTTAAGAAATAAGGTAAACCTTCTAGAAGCTGTGATTTTAAAAAACGAGGGAAGTAAGCTTTTCTTATTTCCAAACGCATGTGCAAACTATAGAAAGTAGTTATGACGTAGAATGTGCATACTTTGTTGATTCCATTTATGAAATAAAACACATTT
This sequence comes from Larix kaempferi, assembly GCA_027924585.1. NCBI lineage: Eukaryota > Viridiplantae > Streptophyta > Pinopsida > Pinales > Pinaceae > Larix > Larix kaempferi. Next base: position 7,729,813 of record BSBM01000226.1, on the reverse strand, counting down.
TCTAAAAACTTGTGTTTTTTACGAAATTATGTAAACCTTCTAGAAGCTGTGATTTTAAAAAACGGGGGAAGTAAGCTTTTCTTCTTTCCAAATGCATGCGCAAACTATAGAAAGTCATTATCACGTAGAATGTGCATACTTTGTAGATTCCATTTATGAAATAAAAGACATTTTCTAAAAACTCGTGTTTTTTACGAAATCATGTAAACCTTCTAGAAGCTGTGATTTTGAAAAACGGTGGAAGAAAGCTTTTATTATTTCCGGACGAATGCGCAAACTATAGAAAGTCGTTATGACGTAGAATGTACATACTTTGTTGATTCCATTGATGAAATAAAACACATTTTCTAAAAACTCGTGTTTTTTACGAAATCATGTAAACCTTCTAGAAGCTGTGATTTTAAAAAACCGTGGAAGTAAGCTTTTCTTATTTCCAGACGAATGCGCAAACTATAGAAAGTCGTTATAACGTAGAATGTGCATACTTTGTTGATAACATTTATGAAATAAAACACATTTTCTAAAAACTCGTGTCTTTTACGAAATCATGTAAACCTTCTAGAAGCTATGATTTTAAAAAACGGGGGAAGTAAGCTTTTCTTATTTCTGGACGCATGCGCAAACTATAGAAAGTCGTTATTACGTAGAATGTGCATACTTTGTAGATCCATTTATGAAATAAAACACATTTTCTAAAAACTCGTGTTTTTTAAGAAATCATGTAAACCTTCTAGAAGTTGTGATTTTAAAAAACGGGGGGAGTAAGATTTTCTTATTTTGAAACGCATGCGCAAACTATAGAAAGTTGTTATGACGTAGAATGTGCGTACTTTGTTGATTCCATTTATGAAATAAAACACATTTTCTAAAAACTCGTGTTTTTTAAGAAATCATGTAAACCTTCTAGAAGCTGTGATTTTAAAAAACGGGGGAAGTAAGCTTTTCTTATTTCCAAACGCATGTGCAAACTATAGAAAGTCGTTATGACGTAGAATGTGCATACTTTGTTTATTCCATTTATGAAATAAAACACATTTTCTAAAAACTCGTGTTTTTTAAGAAATCATGTAAACCTTCTAGAAGCTGTGATTTCAAAAAACGGGGGAAGTAAGCTTTTCTTATTTCAAAACGCCAGCGCAAACTATAGAAAGTCGTTATGACGTAGAATGTGCATACTTTGTTGATTCCATTTATGAAATAAAACACATTTTCTAAAAACTTGTGTTTTTTACGAAATCATGTAAACCTTCTTCAAGCTGTGATTTTAAAAAGCGGGGGAAGTAAGCGTTTCTTATTTCCGGACGCATCCGCAAACTACAGAAAGTTCTTATGACGTAGAATGTGCATACTTTGTAGATTCCATTTATGAAATAAAACACATTTTCTAAAAACTTGTGATTTTTACGAAATCATGTAAACCTTCTAGAAGCTGTGATTTTAAAAAACGGGGGAAGTAAGCGTTTCTTATTTCCGGACGCATGCGCAAACTATAGAAAGTCGTTATGACGTAGAATGTGCATACTTTGTTGATTCCATTTATGAAATAAAACACATTTTCTAAAAACTTGTGTTTTTTACGAAATCATGTAAACCTTCTAGAAGCTGTGATTTTAAAAAACGGGGGAAGTAAGCGTTTCTTATTTCCGGACGCATGCGCAAACTATAGAAAGTCATTATGACGTAGAATGTGCATACTTTGTAGATTCCATTTATGAAATAAAACACATTTTCTAAAAACTCGTGTTTTTTACGAAATTATGTAAACCTTCTAGAAGCTGTGATTTTAAAAAACGGGGGAAGTAAGCTTTTCTTATTTCCAAACGCATGTGCAAACTATAGAAAGTCATTATGACGTGGAATGTGCATACTTTGTAGATCCCATTTATGACATAAAACACATTTTCAAAAAACTTGTGTTTTTTACGAAATCATGTAAACCTTCTAGAAGCTGTGATTTTAAAAAACGGGGGAAGTAAGCGTTTCTTATTTCCGGACGCATGCGCAAACTATAGAAAGTCGTTATGACGTAGAATGTGCATACTTTGTTGATTCCATTTATGAAATAAAACACATTTTCTAAAAACTTGTGTTTTTTACGAAATCATGTAAACCTTCTAGAAGCTGTGATTTTAAAAAACGGGGGAAGTAAGCGTTTCTTATTTCCGGACGCATGCGCAAACTATAGAAAGTCATTATGACGTAGAATGTGCATACTTTGTAGATTCCATTTATGAAATAAAACACATTTTCTAAAAACTCGTGTTTTTTACGAAATTATGTAAACCTTCTAGAAGCTGTGATTTTAAAAAACGGGGGAAGTAAGCTTTTCTTATTTCCAAATGCATGCGCAAACTATAGAAAGTCATTATGACGTGGAATGTGCATACTTTGTAGATCCCATTTATGACATAAAACACATTTTCAAAAAACTTGTGTTTTTTACGAAATCATGTAAACCTTCTAGAAGCTGTGATTTTAAAAAACGGGGGAAGTAAGCGTTTCTTATTTCCGGACGCATGCGCAAACTATAGAAAGTCGTTATGACATAGAATGTGCATACTTTGTAGATTCCATTTATGTAATAAAACACATTTTCTAAAAACTCGTGTTATTTACGAAATCATGTAAACCTTTTAGAAGCTGTGATTTTAAAAAACGGTGGAAGTAAGCTTTTCTTATTTCCAGATGAATGCGAAAACTATAGAAAGTAGTTATGACGTAGAATGTGCATACTTTGTTGATTCCATTGATGAAATAAAACACATTTTCCAAAAATTCGTGTTTTTTACGAAATTATGTAAACCTTCTAGAAGCTGTGATTTTAAAAAACGGTGGAAGTAAGATTTTCTTATTTCCGGACGCATACACAAACTATAGAAATTCGTTGTGATGTAGAATGTGCATACTTTGTTGATTCAATTTGTGAAATAAAACACATTTTCTAAAAACTCGTGTTTTTTAAGAAATCATGTAAACCTTCTAGAAGCTGTGATTTTAGAAAACGGGGGAAGTAAGCTTTTCTTATTTCCAAATGCAAGCGCAAACTATAGAAAGTCGTTATGACGTAGAATGTGCATACTTTGTTGATTCCATTTATGAAATAAAACACATTTTCTAAAAACTCGTGTTTTTTACGAAATCATGTAAACCTTCTAGAAGCTGTGATTTTGAAAAACGGTGGAAGTAAGCTTTTCTTATTTCCGGACGAATGCGCAAACTATAGAAAGTCGTTATGACGTAGAATGTGCATACTTTGTTGATTCAATTGACTAAATAAAACACATTTTCTAAAAACTCGTGTTTTTTACGAAATCATGTAAACCTTCTAGAAGCTGTGATTTTAAAAACGGTGGAAGTAAGCTTTTCTTATTTCCGGACGAATGCAAAAACTGAAGAAAGTCGTTATGACGTAGAATGTGCATACTTTGTTGATTCCATTTATGAAATAAAACACATTTTCTAAAAACTCGTGTTTTTTAAGAAGTCATGTAAACCTTCTAGAAGCTGTGATTTTAAAAAACGGGGGAAGTAAGCTTTTCTTATTTCCAAACGCAAGCGCAAACTATAGAAAGTCGTTATGACGTAGAATGTGCATACTTTGTTGATTCCATTTATGAAATAAAACACATTTTCTAAAAACTCGTGTTTTTTACCAAATCATGTAAACCTTCTAGAAGCTGTGATTTTGAAAAACGGTGGAAGTAAGCTTTTCTTATTTCTGGACAAATGCGCAACCTATAGAAAGTCGTTATGACGTAGAATGTGCATACTTTGTTGATTCCATTGATGAAATAAAACACATTTTCTAAAAACTCGTGTTTTTTACGAAATCATGTAAACCTTCTGGAAGCTGTGATTTTAAAAAAACGGTGGAAGTAAGATTTTCTTATTTCCGGACGAATGCGAAAACTGCAGAATGTCGTTATGATGTAGAATGTGCATACTTTGTTGATTCCATTTATTTAATAAAACACATTTTTTAAAAACTCGTGTTTTTTAAGACATCATGCAAAACTTCTAGAATCTGTTATTTTAAAAAACGGGGGAGGTAAGCTTTTCTTATTTCCGGACGCATGCGCAAACTATAGAAAGTCGTTATAACATAGAATGTGCATACTTTGTAGATTCCATTTATGAAATAAAACACATTTTCTAAAAACTCATGTTGTTTACGAAATCATGTAAACCTTGTAGAAGCTGTGATTTTAAAAAACGGGGGAAGTAAGCTTTTCTTATTTCCGGACACATGCGCAAACTATAGAAAGTCGTTATGACGTAGAATGTGCATACTTTGTAGATTCTATTTATGAAATAAAACACATTTTCTAAAAACTCGTGTTTTTTAAGAAATCATGTAAACCTTCTAGAAGCTGTGATTTTAAAAAACGGTGGAAGTAAGCTTTTCTTATTTCCAAACGCATGCGCAAACTATAGAAAGTCGTTATGACGTAGAATGTGCATACTTTGTTGATTCCATTTATGAAATAAAACACATTTTCTAAAAACTTGTGTTTTTTAAGAAATCATGTAAACCTTCTAGAAGCTGTGATTTTAAAAAACGGGGGAAGTAAGCGTTTCTTATTTCCGGACGCATGCGCAAACTATAGAAAGTCATTATGACGTAGAATGTGCATACTTTGTAGATTCCATTTATGAAATAAAACACATTTTCTAAAAACTCGTGTTTTTTACGAAATCATGTAAACCTTCTAAAAGCTGTGATTTTAAAAAACGGTGGAAGTAAGCTTTTCTTATTTCCGGACGAATGCGCAAACTATAGAAAGTCGTTATGACGTAGAATGTGCATACTTTGTTCATTCCATTGATTAAGTAAAACACATTTTCTAAAAACTTGTGTTTTTTACGAAATCATGTAAACCTTCTAGAAGCTGTGATTTTAAAAAACGGTGGAAGTAAGCTTTTCTTATTTCCGGACGAATGCGAAAAATGCATAAAGTCGTTATGACGTAGAATGTGCATACTTTGTTGATTCCATTTATGAAATAAAACACATTTTCTAAAAACTCATGTTTTTTAAGAAATCATGTAAACCTTCTAGAAGCTGTGATTTTAAAAAACGGGGGATGTAAGCTTTTCTTATTTCCAAACGCATGCGCAAACTATAGAAAGTCGTTATGACTTAGAATGTGCATACTTTGTTGATTCCATTTATGAAATAAAACACATTTTATAAAAACTCATGTTTTTTAAGAAATCATGTAAACCTTCTAGAAACTGTGATTTTAAAAAACGGGGGATGTAAGCTTTTCTTATTTCCAAACGCATGCGCAAACTATAGAAATTCGTTATAACATAGAATGTGCATACTTTGTTGATTCCATTTATGAAATAAAACACATTTTCTAAAAACTCGTGTTTTTTAAGAAATCATGTAAACCTTCTAGAAGATGTGATTTTAAAAAACGGGGGAAGTAATCGTTTCTTATTTCCGGACGCATGCGCAAACTATAGAAAGTCGTTATGATGTAGAATGTCCATACTTTGTAGATTCCAATTATGAAATAAAACACATTTTCTAAAAACTCGTGTTTTTTAAGAAATCATGGAAACCTTCTAGAAGCTGTGATTTTAAAAAACGGGGGAAGTAAGCTTTTCTTATTTTCAAAGGCATGCGCAAACTATCGAAAGTCGTTATGACGTAGAATGTGCATACTTTGTTGATTCCATTTATGAAATAAAACACATTTTCTAAAAACTCGTGTTTTTTAAGAAATCATGTAAACCTTCTAGAAGCTGTGATTTTAAAAAACCGTGGAAGTCAGCTTTTCTTATTTCCAACGCATGTGCAAACTATAGAAAGTCGTTATGACGTAGAATGTGCATACTTTGTAGATTCCATTTATCAAATAAAACACATTTTCTAAAAACTCGTGTTTTTTAAGAAATCATGTAAACCTTCGAGAAGCTGTGATTTGAAAAAAACGGTGGAAGTAAGCTTTTCTTATTTCCGGATGAATGCGCAAACTATAGAAAGTCGTTATGACGTAGAATGTGCATACTTTGTGGATTCCATTTATGAAATAAAACACATTTTCTAAAAACTCATGTTTTTTAAGAAATCATGTAAACCTTCTAGAAGCTGTGATTTTAAAAAACGGGGGAAGTAAGCTTTTCTTATTTCCAAACGCAAACGCAAACTATAGAAATTCGTTATGACGTAGAATGTGCATACTTTGTTGATTCCATTTATTAAATAAAACACATTTTCTAAAAACTAGTGTTTTTTAATAAATCATGTAAACCTTCTAGAAGCTGTGATTTTAAAAAATGGTGGAAGTAAGATTTTCTTAATTCCAGACGCATGCGCAAACTATAGAAAGTCGTTATGACGTAGAATGTGCATACTTTGTTGATTCCATTTATTTAATAAAACACATTTTCTAAAAACTCGTGTTTTTTAAGAAATCATGTAAACCTTCTAGAAGCTGTGATTTTAAAAACGGGGGAAGTAAGCTTTTCTTATTTCCAAACTCATGCGCAAACTATAGAAAGTTGTTATGATGTAGAATGTGCATACTTTGTTGATTCCATTTATTTAATAAAATACATTTTCTAAAAACTCGTGTTTTTTAAGAAATCATGTAAACCTTCTAAAAGCTGTGATTTTAAAAAACGGTGGAAGTAAGATTTTCTTATTTCCAGACGCATGCGCAAACTATAGAAAGTCGTTATGACGTAGAATGTGCATACTTTGTTGATTCCGTTTATGAAATAAAACACATTTTCTAAAAACTCGTGTTTTTTACGAAATTATGTAAACCTTCTAGAAGCTGTGATTTTAAGAAAAGGTGGAAGTAAGCTTTTCTTATTTCTAGACGCATGCGCAAACTATAGAAAGTCATTATGACGTAGAATTTGCATACTTGGTTGATTCCATTTATGAAATAAAACACATTTTCTAAAAACTCGTGTTTTTTAAGAAATCATATAAACCTTCTAGGAACTGTGATTTTAAAAAACGAGGAAGTAAGCTTTTCTTATTTCCAAAGGCAAGCGCAAACTATAGAAAGTCATTATGACGTAGAATGTGCATACTTTGTTGATTCCATTTATGAAATAAAACACATTTTCTAAAAACTTGTGTTTTTTAAGAAATCATGTAAAGCTTCTTGAAGCTGTGATTTTAAAAAACGGGGGAAGTAAGCTTTTCTTATTTCCAAATGCATGCGCAAACTATAGAAAGTCGTTATGACGTAGAATGTGCATACTTTGTAGATTCCATTTATGAAATAAAAGACATTTTCTAAAAACTCGTGTTTTTTATGAAATCATGTAAACATTCTAGAAGCTGTGATTTTAAAAAACGGGGGAAGTAAACTTTTCTTATTTCCAAACGCAAGCGCAAACTATAGAAAGTCGTTATGACGTAGAATGTGCATACTTTGTTGATTCCATTTATGAAATAAAACACATTTTCAAAAAACTCATGTTTTTTACGAAATCATGTAAACCTTTTAGAAGCTGTGATTTTGAAAAACGTTGGAAGTAAGCTTTTCTTATTTCCGGACGAATGCGCAAACTATAGAAAGTCGTTATGACGTAGAATGTGCATACTTTGTTGATTCCATTGATGAAATAAAACAAATTTTCTAAAAACTCGTGTTTTTTACGAAATCATGTAAACCTTCTCGAAGCTGTGATTTTAAAAAATGGTGGAGGTAAGGTTTTCTTATTTCCAGACGCATGCGCAAACTATAGATAGTCGTTCTGACGTAGAATGTGCATACTTTGTAGATTCCATTTTTGAAATAAAACACATTTTCTAAAAACTCGTGTTTTTTACGAAATCATGTAAACCTTCTAGAAGCTGTGATTTTAAAAAACCGGGGAAGTCAGCTTTTCTTATTTCCAAACGCATGTGCAAACTATAGAAAGTCGTTATGACGTAGAATGTGCATACTTTTTAGATTCCATTTATCAAATAAAACACATTTTCTAAAAACTCGTGTTTTTTAAGAAATCATGTAAACCTTCTAGAAGCTGTGATTTTAAAAAACGGTGGAAATAAGCTTTTTTTATTTCCGGACGAATGCGCAAACTATAGAAAGTCGTTATGAGGTAGAATGTGCATACTTTGTAGATTCCATTTATGAAATAAAACACATTTTCTAAAAACTCGTGTTTTTTAAGAAATCATGTAAACCTTCTAGAAGCTATGATTTTAAAAAACGGGGGAAGTAAGCTTTTCTTATTTCCAAACGCAAGCGCAAACTATAGAAAGTCGTTATGACGTAGAATGTGCATACTTTGTTGATTCCGTTTATGAAATAAAACACATTTTCTAAAAACTCGTGTTTTTTACGAAATCATGTAAACCTTTTAGAAGCTGTGATTTTAAAAAACGGTGGAAGTAAGCTTTTCTTATTTGCAAACGCAAGCGAAAACTATAGAAAGTCGTTATGACGTAGAATGGTCATACTTTGTTGATTCCATTTATGAAATAAAACACATTTTCTAAAAACTCGTGTTTTTTACGAAATCATGTAAACCTTCTAGAAGCCGTGATTTTAAAAAACGGTGGAAGTAAGCTTTTCTTATTTCCGGATGAATGCAAAAACTGCAGAAAGTCGTTATGACGTAGAATGTGCATACTTTGTTGATTCCATTGATGAAATAAAACACATTTTCTAAAAACTCGTGTTTTTTACGAAATCATGTAAACCTTCTAGAAGCTGTGATTTTAAAAACGGTGGAAGCAAGCTTTTCTTATTTCCGGACGAATGCGAAAACTGCAGAAAGTCGTTATGATGTAGAATGTGCATACTTTGTTGATTCCAGTTATGAAATAAAACACATTTTCTAAAATGTCGTGTTTTTTAAGAAATCATGAAAACCTTCTAGAAGTTGTGATTTTAAAAAACGGTGGAAGTAAGATTTTCTTATTTCCAGACGCATGCGCAAACTATAGAAAGTCGTTATGATGTAGAATGTGCATACTTTGTTGATTCCGTTTATGAAATAAAACACATTTTCTAAAAACTCGTGTTTTTTACGAAATTATGTAAACCTTCTAGAAGCTGTGATTTTAAAAAAAGGTGGAAGTAAACTTTTCTTATTTCTAGACGCATGCGCAATCTATAGAAAGTCATTATGACGTAGAATGTGCATACTTTGTTGATTCCATTTATGAAATAAAACACATTTTCTAAAAACTAGTGTTTTTTACGAAATCATGTAAACCTTCTAGAAGCTGTGATTTTGAAAAACGGTGGAAGTAAGCTTTTCTCATTTCCAGACGAATGCGCAAACTATAGAAAGTCGTTATGACGTAGAATGTGCATACTTTGTTGATTCCATTTATGAAATAAAATACATTTTCTAAAAACTCATGTCTTTTACGAAATCATGTAAACCTTCTAGAAGCTGTGATTTTAAAAAACGGGGGAAGTAAGCTTTTCTTATTTCTGGACGCATGCGCAAACTATAGAAAATCGTTATGACGTAGAATGTGCATACTTTGTTGATTCCATTTATGAAATAAAACACATTTTCTAGAAACTCGTGTTATTTAAGAAGTCATGTAAACCTTCTAGAAGCTGTAATTTTAAAAAACGGGGGAAGTAAGCTTTTCTTATTTCCAAACGCAAGCGCAAACTATAGAAAGTCGTTATGACATAGAATGTGCATAATTTGTTGATTCCATTTATGAAATAAAACACATTTTCTAAAAACTCGTGTTTTTTACGAAATCATGTAAACATTCTAGAAGTTGTGATTTTGAAAAACAGTGGAAGTAAGCTTTTCTTAGTTCCGGACGAATGCGCAAACTATAGAAAGTCGTTATGACGTAGAATGTGCATACTTTGTTGATTCCATTGACGAAATAAAACACATTTTCTAAAAACTCGTGTTTTTTACGAAATCATGTAAACCTTCTAGAAGCTGTGATTTTAAAAACGGTGGAAGTAAGATTTTCTTATTTCCAAACGCAAGCGCAAACTATAGAAAGTCGTTATGACGTAGAATATGCATACTTTTTTGATTCCATTTACGAAATAAAACACATTTTCTAAAAACTCGTGTTTTTTACGAAATCATGTAAACCTTCTAGAAGCTGTGATTTTGAAAAACGGTGGAAGTAAGCTTTTCTTATTTCCAGACGAATGCGCAAACTATAGAAAGTCGTTATGACGTAGAATGTGCATACTTTGTTGATTCCATTTATGAAATAAAACACATTTTCTAAAAACTCGTGTCTTTTACGAAATCATGTAAACCTTCTAGAAGCTGTGATTTTAAAAAACGGGGGATGTAAGCTTTTCTTATTTCCGGATGCATGCAGAAACTATAGAAATTCGTTATGACGTAGAATGTGCATACTTTGTAGATCCATTTATGAAATAAAACACATTTTCTAAAAACTCGTGTTTTTTAAGAAATCATGTAAACCTTCTAGAAGCTGTGATTTTAAAAAACGTGGGAAGTAAGCTTTTCTTATTTTCAAAAGCATGCGCAAACTATAGAAAGTTGTTATGACGTAGAATGTGCATATTTTGTTGATTCCATTTATGAAATAAAACACATTTTCTAAAAACTCGTGTATTTTAAGAAATCATGTAAACCTTCTAGAAGCTGTGATTTTAAAAAACGGGGGAAGTAAGCTTTTCTTATTTCCAAACGCATGTGCAAACTATAGAAAGTCGTTATGACGTAGAATGTGCATACTTTGTAGATTCCATTTATCAAATAAAACTCATTATGTAAAAACTCCTGTTTTTTAAGAAATCATGTAAACCTTCTAGAAGCTGTGATTTTAAAAAACGGGGGAAGTAAGCTTTTCTTATTTCCAAACGCAACAGCAAACTATAGAAAGTCGTTATGACGTAGAATGTGCATACTTTGCTGATTCCATTTATGAAATAAAACACATTTTCTAATAACTCGTGTTTTTTAATAAATCATGTAAACCTTCTAGAAGCTGTGATTTTAAAAAACAGTGGAAGTAAGCTTTTCTTATTTCCAAATGCATGCGCAAACTATAGAAAGTCATTATGACGTAGAATGTGCATACTTTGTTCATTCCATTTTTTTAATAAAACACATTTTCTAAAAACTCGTGTTTTTTAAGAAATCATGTAAACCTTCTAGAAGCTGTGATTTAAAAAACGGGGGAAGTAAGCTTTTCTTATTTCCCAACTCATGCGCAAACTATAGAAAGTTGTTATGACGTCGAATGTGCATACTTTGTTGATTCCATTTATTTAATAAAACACATTTTCTAAAAACTCGTGTTTTTTAAGAAATCATGTAAACCTTCTAGAAACTGTGATTTTAAAAAGTGGTGGAAGTAAGCTTTTCTTGTTTCCAGACGCATGCACAAACTATAGAAAGTCGTTATGACGTAGAATGTGCATACTTTGTTGATTCCGTTTATGAAATAAAACACATTTTCTAAAAACTCGTGTTTTTTACGAAATCATGTAAACCTTCTAGAAGCTGTGATTGTTGAAAACGATGGAAGTAAGCTTTTCTTATTTCCGGACGCATGCGCAAACTATAGAAAATTGTTATGACATAGAATGTGCATACTTTGTTGATTCTATTTATGAAATAAAACACATGCAAATTTTTTACGAAATCATGTAAACCTTCTAGAAGCTGTGATTTTAATAAACGGTCGAAGTAAGCTTTTCTTATTTCTGGACGAATGCGAAAACTGCAGAAATTCGTTATGACGTAGAATGTGCATACTTTGTTGTTTCCATTAATGAAATAAAACACGTTTTCTAAAAACTCGTGTTTTTTAAGAAGTCATGTAAACCTTCTAGAAGCAGTGATTTTAAAAAACGGGGGAAGTAAACTTTTCTTATTTCCAAACGCAAGCGCAAACTATAGAAATTCGTTATGACGTAGAATGTGCATACTTTGTTGATTACATTTATGAAATAAAACACATTTTCTAAAAACTCATGTTTTTTATGAAATCATGTAAACCTTCTAGAAGCTGTGATTTTGAAAAACGGTGGAAGTAAGCTTTTCTTATTTCCGGACGAATGCGCAAACTATAGAAAGTCGTTATGACGTAGAATGTGCATACTTTGTTGATTCCATTCATGAAATAAAACACATTTTCTAAAAACTCGTGTTTTTTACGAAATCATGTAAACCTTCTAGAAGCTGTGATTTTAAAAAACGGTGGAAGTAAGCTTTTCTTATTTCCGGAAGAATGCCAAAACTGCAGAAAGTCGTTATGACGTAGAATGTGCATACTTTGTTGATTCCATTGATGAAATAAAACACATTTTCTAAAAACTCGTGTTTTTTACGAAATCATGTAAACCTTCTAGAAGCTGTGATTTTAAAAACGGTGGAAGCAAACTTTTCTTATTTCCGGACGAATGCGAAAACTTCAGAAAGTCGTTATGATGTAGAATGTGCATACTTTGTTGATTCCAGTTATGAAATAAAACACATTTTCTAAAATGTCGTGTTTTTTAAGAAATCATGTAAACCTTCTAGAAGTTGTGATTTTAAAAAACGGTGGAAGTAAGATTTTCTTATTTCCAGACGCATGCGCAAACTATAGAAAGACGTTATGACGTAGAATGTGCATACTTTGTTGATTCCGTTTATGAAATAAAACACATTTTCTAAAAACTCGTGTTTTTTAAGAAATCATGTAAACCTTCTAGAAGCTGTGATTTTAAAAAACGGGGGAAGTCAGCTTTTCTTATTAGAAAACGCATGTGGAAACTATAGAAAGTCGTTATGACGTAGAATCTGCATACTTTGTAGTTTCCATTTATCAAATAAAACACATTTTCTAAAAAATCGTGTTTTTTAAGAAATCATGTAAACCTTCTAGAAACTGTGATTTTAAAAAACGGTGGAGGTAAGCTTTTCTTATTTCCGGACGAATGCACAAACTATAGAAAGTCATTATGACGTAGAATGTGCATACTTTGTAGATTCCATTTATGAAATAAAACACATTATCTAAAAACTCGTGTTTTTTAAGAAATCATGTAAACCTTCTAGAAGCTGTGATTTTAAAAAACGGGGGAAGTAAGCTTTTCTTATTTCCAAACGCAACAGCAAACTATAGAAAGTCGTTATGACGTAGAATGTGCATACTTTGCTGATTCCATTTATGAAATAAAACACATTTTCTAATAACTCGTGTTTTTTAATAAATCATGTAAACCCTCTAGAAGCTGTGATTTTAAAAAACAGTGGAAGTAAGCTTTTCTTATTTCCAAACGCATGCGCAAACTATAGAAAGTCCTTATGACGTAGTATGTGCATACTTTGTTGATTCCATTTTTTTAATAAAACACATTTTCTAAAAACTCGTGTTTTTTAAGAAATCATGTAAACCTTCTAGAAACTGTGATTTTAAAAAGTGGTGGAAGTAAGCTTTTCTTGTTTCCAGACGCATGCACAAACTATAGAAAGTCGTTATGACGTAGAATGTGCATACTTTGTTGATTCCATTGATGAAATAAAACACATTTTCTAAAAACTCGTGTTTTTTACGAAATCATGTAAACCTTCTAGAAGTTGTGATTTTAAAAACGGTGGAAGCAAACTTTTCTTATTTCCGGACGAATGCGAAAACTGCAGAAAGTCGTTATGATGTAGAATGTGCATACTTTGTTGATTCCAGTTATGAAATAAAACACATTTTCTAAAATGTCGTGTTTTTTAAGAAATCATGTAAACCTTCTAGAAGTTGTGATTTTAAAAAACGGTGGAAGTAAGATTTTCTTATTTCCAGACGCATGCGCAAACTATAGAAAGTCGTTATGACGTAGTGTGTGCATACTTTGTTGATTCCGTTTATGAAATAAAACACATTTTCTAAAAACTCGTGTTTTTTACGAAATTATGTAAACCTTCTAGAAGCTGTGATTTTAAAAAAAGGTGGAAGTAAACTTTTCTTATTTCTAGACGCATGCGCAATCTATAGAAAGTCATCATGACGTAGAATGTGCATACTTTGTTGATTCCATTTATGAAATAAAACACATTTTCTAAAAACTAGTGTTTTTTAAGAAATCATGTAAACCTTCTAGAAGCTGTGATTTTAAAAAACGGGGGAAGTAAGCTTTTCTTATTTCCAAACGCAACAGCAAACTATAGAAAGTCGTTATGACATAGAATGTGCATACTTTGCTGATTCCATTTATGAAATAAAACACATTTTCTAATAACTCGTGTTTTTTAATAAATCATGTAAACCTTCTAGAAGCTGTGATTTTAAAAAACAGTTAAAGTAAGCTTTTCTTATTTCCAAATGCATGCGCAAACTATAGAAAGTCGTTATGACGTAGAATGTGCATACTTTGTTCATTCCATTTTTTTAATAAAACACATTTTCTAAAAACTCGTGTTTTTTAAGAAATCATGTAAACCTTCTAGAAGCTGTGATTTAAAAAACGGGGGAAGTAAGCTTTTCTTATTTCCCAACTCATGCGCAAACTATAGAAAGTTGTTATGACGTCGAATGTGCATACTTTGTTGATTCCATTTATTTAATAAAACACATTTTCTAAAAACTCGTGTTTTTTAAGAAATCATGTAAACCTTCTAGAAACTGTGATTTTAAAAAGTGGTGGAAGTAAGCTTTTCTTGTTTCCAGACGCATGCACAAACTATAGAAAGTCGTTATGACGTAGAATGTGCATACTTTGTTGATTCCGTTTATGAAATAAAACACATTTTCTAAAAACTCGTGTTTTTTACGAAATCATGTAAACCTTCTAGAAGCTGTGATTGTTGAAAACGATGGAAGTAAGCTTTTCTTATTTCCGGACGCATGCGCAAACTATAGAAAATTGTTATGACGTAGAATGTGCATACTTTGTTGATTCTATTTATGAAATAAAACAAATTTTCTAAAAGCTTGTGTTTTTTAAGAAATCATGTAAACCTTCTAGAAGCTGTGATTTTAAAAAAAGGTGGAAGTAAGCTTTTCTTATTTCCAGACGCATGCACAAACTATAGAAAGTCGTTATGACGTAGAATGTGCATAATTTGTTTATTCCATTTATGAAATAAAACACATTTTCTAAAAACTTGTGTTTTTTAAGAAATCATGTAAACCTTCTAGAAGCTGTGATTTTAAAATACGTGGGAAGTAAGGTTTTCTTATTTCCGGACGCATGTGCAAACTATAGAAAGTCGTTATGAAGTAGAATCTTCATACTTTGTAGATTCCATTTATGAAATAAAACACATTTTCTAAAAACTCGTGTTTTTTAAGAAATCATGTAAACCTTTTAGAAGCTGTGATTTTAAAAAACAGGGGAAGTAAGCTTTTCTTTTTTCCAAACGCATGTGCAAACTATAGAAAGTCGTTATGACGTAGAATGTGCATACTTTGTAGATTCCATTTATCAAATAAAACACATTTTCTAAAAACTCGTGTTTTTTAAGAAATCATGTAAACCTTCTAGAAGCTGTGATTTTAAAAAACGGCGGAAGTAAGCTTTTCTTATTTCCAAACACAAGCGCAAACTATAGAAAGTCGTTATGATGTAGAATGTGCATACTTTGTTGATTCCATTTATGAAATAAAACACATTTTCTAAAAACTCGTGTTTTTTACGAAATCATGTAAACCTTCTAGAAGCTGTGATTTTAAAACACGGTGGAAGTAAGCTTCTTTTTTTTCGGACGAATGCGCAAACTATAGAAAGTCGTTATGACGTAGAATGTGCATACTTTGTTGATTCCTTTGATGAAATAAAACACATTTTCTAAAAACTCGTGTTTTTTACGAAATCATGTAAACCTTCTAGAAGCTGTGATTTTAATAAACGGTCGAAGTAAGCTTTTCTTATTTCTGGACGAATGCGAAAACTGCAGAAATTCGTTATGACGTAGAATGTGCATACTTTGTTGATTCCATTAATGAAATAAAACACGTTTTCTAAAAACTCGTGTTTTTTAAGAAGTCATGTAAACCTTCTAGAAGCAGTGATTTTAAAAAACGGGGGAAGTAAACTTTTCTTATTTCCAAACGCAAGCGCAAACTATAGAAATTCGTTATGACGTAGAATGTGCATACTTTGTTGATTCCATTTATGAAATAAAAGACATTTTCTAAAAACTCATGTTTTTTAAGAAATCATGTAAACCTTCTAGAAGCTGTGATTTTGAAAAACGGTGGAAGTAAGCTTTTCTTATTTCCGGACGAATGCGCAAACTATAGAAAGTCGTTATGACGTAGAATGTGCATACTTTGTTGATTCCATTCATGAAATAAAACACATTTTCTAAAAACTCGTGTTTTTTACGAAATCATGTAAACCTTCTAGAAGCTGTGATTTTAAAAAATGGTGGAAGTAAGCTTTTCTTATTTCCGGACGAATGCCAAAACTGCAGAAAGTCGTTATGACGTAGAATGTGCATACTTTTTTGATTGCATTGATGAAATAAAACACATTTTCTATAAACTCGTGTTTTTTACGAAATCATGTAAACCTTCTAGAAGCTGTGATTTTAAAAACGGTGGAAGCAAACTTTTCTTATTTCCGGACGAATGCGAAAACTGCAGAAAGTCGTTATGATGTAGAATGTGCATACTTTGTTGATTCCAGTTATGAAATAAAACACATTTTCTAAAATGTCGTGTTTTTTAAGAAATCATGTAAACCTTCTAGAAGTTGTGATTTTAAAAAACGGTGGAAGTAAGATTTTCTTATTTCCAGACGCATGCGCAAACTATAGAAAGTCGTTATGACGTAGAATGTGCATACTTTGTTGATTCCGTTTATGAAATAAAACACATTTTCTAAAAACTCGTGTTTTTTAAGAAATCATGTAAACCTTCTAGAAGCTGTGATTTTAAAAAACGGGGGAAGTCAGCTTTTCTTATTAGAAAACGCATGTGGAAACTATAGAAAGTCGTTATGACGTAGAATCTTCATACTTTGTAGATTCCATTTATCAAATAAAACACATTTTCTAAAAAATCGTGTTTTTTAAGAAATCATGTAAACCTTCTAGAAACTGTGATTTTAAAAAACGGTGGAAGTAAGCTTTTCTTATTTCCGGACGAATGCACAAACTATAGAAAGTCATTATGACGTAGAATGTGCATACTTTTTAGATTCCATTTATGAAATAAAACACATTATCTAAAAACTCCTGTTTTTTAAGAAATCATGTAAACCTTCTAGAAGCTGTGATTTTAAAAAACGGGGGAAGTAAGCTTTTCTTATTTCCAAACGCAACAGCAAACTATAGAAAGTCGTTATGACGTAGAATGTGCATACTTTGCTGATTCCATTTATGAAATAAAACACATTTTCTAATAACTCGTGTTTTTTAATAAATCATGTAAACCTTCTAGAAGCTGTGATTTTAAAAAACAGTGGAAGTAAGCTTTTCTTATTTCCAGACGCATGCGCAAACTATAGAAAGTCGTTATGACGTAGAATGTGCATACTTTGTTGATTCCATTTTTTTAATAAAACACATTTTCTAAAAACTCGTGTTTTTTAAGAAATCATGTAAACCTTCTAGAAACTGTGATTTTAAAAAGTGGTGGAAGTAAGCTTTTCTTTTTTCCAGACGCATGCACAAACTATAGAAAGTCGTTATGACGTAGAATGTGCATACTTTGTTGATTCCGTTTATGAAATAAAACACATTTTCTAAAAACTCGTGTTTTTTACGAAATCATGTAAACCTTCTAGAAGCTGTGATTGTTGAAAACGATGGAAGTAAGCTTTTCTTATTTCCGGACGCATGCGCAAACTATAGAAAATCGTTATGACGTAGAATGTGCATACTTTGTTGATTCTATTTATGAAATAAAACACATTTTCTAAAAACTTGTGTTTTTTAAGAAATCATGTAAACCTTCTAGAAGCTGTGATTTTAAAAAAAGGTGGAAGCAAGCTTTTCTTATTTCCAGACGCATGCGCAAACTATAGAAAGTCGTTATGACGTAGAATGTGCATAATTTGTTTATTCCATTTATGAAATAAAACACATTTTCTAAAAACTTGTGTTTTTTAAGAAATCATGTAAACCTTCTAGAAGCTGTGATTTTAAAATAGGGTGAACTAAGGTTTTCTTATTTCCGGACGCATGTGCAAACTATAGAAAGTCGTTATGAAGTAGAATCTGCATACTTTGTAGATTCCATTTATGAAATAAAACACATTTTCTAAAAACTCGTGTTTTTTAAGAAATCATGTAAACCTTTTAGAAGCTGTGATTTTAAAAAACAGGGGAAGTAAGCGTTTCTTATTTCCAAACGCATGTGCAAACTATAGAAAGTCGTTATGATGTAGAATGTGCATACTTTGTAGATTCCATTTATCAAATAAAACACATTTTCTAAAAACTCGTGTTTTTTAAGAAATCATGTAAACCTTCTAGAAGCTGTGATTTTAAAAAACGGTGGAAGTAAGCTCTTCTTATTTTCGGACGAATGCGCAAACTATAGAAAGTCGTTATGACGTAGAATGTGCATACTTTGTTGATTCCATTGATGAAATAAAACACATTTTCTAAAAACTCGTGTTTTTTACGAAATCATGTAAACCTTCTAGAAGCTGTGATTTTAAAAAACGGTGGAAGTAAGCTTTTCTTATTTCTGGACGAATGCGAAAACTGCAGAAATTCGTTATGACGTAGAATGTGCATACTTTGTTGATTCCATTAATGAAATAAAACACGTTTTCTAAAAACTCGTGTTTTTTAAGAAGTCATGTAAACCTTCTAGAAGCAGTGATTTTAAAAAACGGGGGAAGTAAACTTTTCTTATTTCCAAACGCAAGCGCAAACTATAGAAAGTCGTTATGACGTAGAATGTGCATACTTTGTTGATTCCATTTATGAAATAAAACACATTTTCTAAAAACTCATGTTTTTTATGAAATCATGTAAACCTTCTAGAAGCTGTGATTTTGAAAAACGGTGGAAGTAAGCTTTTCTTATTTCCGGACGAATGCGCAAACTATAGAAAGTCGTTATGACGTAGAATGTGCATACTTTGTTGATTCCATTGATGAAATAAAACAAATTTTCTAAAAACTCATGTTTTTTACGAAATCATGTAAACCTTCTAGAAGCTGTGATTTTAAAAAACGGTGGAGGTAAGCTTTTCTTATTTCCAAACGCATGCGCAAACTATAGAAAGTCGTTCTGACGTAGAATGTGCATACTTTGTAGATTCCATTTATGAAATAAAACACATTTTCTAAAAACTCGTGTTTTTTACGAAATCATGTAAACCTTCTAGAAGCTGTGATTTTGAAAAACGGTGGAAGTAAGCTTTTCTTATTTCCGGACGCATGCGCAAACTATAGAAAGTCGTTATGACGTAGAATGTGCATACTTTGTTGATTCTATTTATGAAATAAAACACATTTTCTAAAAACTTGTGTTTTTTAAGAAATCATGTAAACCTTCTAGAAGCTGTGATTTTAAAAAAAGGTGGAAGTAAGCTTTTCTTATTTCCAGACGCATGCGCAAACTATAGAAAGTCATTATGACGTAGAATGTGCATACTTTGTTTATTCCATTTATGAAATAAAACACATTTTCTAAAAACTTGTGTGTTTTAAGAAATCATGTAAACCTTCTAGAAGCTGTGATTTTAAAATATGGGGGAAGTAAGGTTTTCTTATTTCCGGACGCATGTGCAAACTATAGAAAGTCGTTATGAAGTAGAATCTGCATACTTTGTAGATTCCATTTATGAAATAAAACACATTTTCTAAATACTCCTGTTTTTTACGAAATCATACAAACCTTCTAAAAGCTGTGATTTTAAAAAACGGTGGAAGTAAGCTTTTTTTATTTCCGGACGAATGCGCAAACTATAGAAAGTCGTTATGACGTAGAATGTGCATACTTTGTTGATTCCATTTATGAAAAAAAACACATTTTCTAAAAACTCTTGTTTTTTAAGAAATCATGTAAGCCATCTAGAAGCTGTGATTTTAAAAAATGGGGGATGTAAGCTTTTCTTATTTCCAAACTCATACGCAAACTATAGAAACTCGTTATGACTTAGAATGTGCATACTTTGTTGATTCCATTTATGAAATAAAACACATTTTCTAAAAACTCGTGTTTTTTAAGAAATCATGTAAACCTTCTAGAAGCTGTGATTTTAAAAAACGGGGGAAGTAAGCTTTTCTTATTTCCGGACGAATGCGCAAACTATAGAATGTCGTTATGACGTGGAATGTGCATACTTTGTAGATTCCATTTATGAAATAAAACACATTTTTTAAAAACTCGTGTTTTTTAAGAAATCATGTAAACCTTCTAGAAGCTGTGATTTTAAAAAACGGGGGATGTAAGCTTTTCTTATTTCCGGACGCATGCGCAAACTATAGAAAGTCGTTATGACGTAGAATGTGCATACTTTGTAGATCCATTTATGAAATAAAACACATTTTCTAAAAACTCGTGTTTTTTAAGAAATCATGTAAACCTTCTAGAAGCTGTGATTTTAAAAAACGGGGGAAGTAAGCTTTTCTTATTTTCAAACGCATGCGCAAACTATAGAAAGTCGTTATGACGTATAATGTGCATACTTTGTTGATTCTATTTATGAAATAAAACACATTTTCTAAAAATTCGTGTTTTTTAAGAAATCCTGTAAACGTTCTAGAAGCTGTGATTTTAAAAAACGGGGGAAGTAAGCTTTTCTTATTTCCAAACGCATGTGCAAAATATAGAAAGTCGTTATGACGTAGAATGTGCATACTTTGTAGATTCCATTTATAAAAAAAAAACACATTTTCTATAAACTCGTGTTTTTTAAGAAATCATGTAAACCTTCCAGAAGCTGTGATTTTAAAAAACGGTGGAAGTAAGCTTTTCTTATTTCCAGACGAATGCGCAAACTATAGAAAGTCGTTATGACGTAGAATGTGCATACTTTGTAGATTCCATTTATGAAATAAAACACATTTTCTAAAAACTCGTGTTTTTTAAGAAATCATGTAAACTTTCTAGAAGTTGTGACTTTAAAAAATGGGGGAAGTAAGCTTTTCTTATTTCCAAACGCAAGCGCAAACTATAGAAAGTCGTTATGACGTAGAATGTGCATACTTTGTTGATTCCATTTATGAAATAAAACACATTTGCTAAAAACTCGTGTTTTTTAATAAATCATGTAAACCTTCTAGAAGCTATGATTTTAAAAAACGGTGGAAGTAAGTTTTTCTTATTTCCAAACGCATGCGCAAACTATAGAAAGTCGTTATGACGTAGAATGTGCATACTTTGTTGATTCCATTTATTTAATAAAACACATTTTCTAAAAACTCGTGTTTTTTAAGAAATCATGCAAACCTTCTTGAAGCTGTGATTTTAAAAAACGGGGGAAGTAAGCTTTTCTTATTTCCAGACGCATGCGCAAACTATAGAAAGTTGTTATGACGTAGAATGTGCATACTTTGTAGATTCCATTTATGAAATAAAAAACATTTTCTAAAAAGTCGTGTTTTTTAAGAAATCATGTAAACCTTTTAGAAGCTGTGATTTTAAAAAACGGTGGAAGTAAGCTTTTCTTATTTCCGGATGCATGCGCAAACTATAGAAAGTCGTTATGACGTAGAATGTGCATACTTTGTTGATTCCATTTATGAAATAAAACACATTTTCTAAAAACTCATGTTTTTTACGAAATCATGTAAACCTTCTAGAAGCTGTGATTTTAAAAAACGGTGGAAGTAAGCTTTTCTTATTTTTGGATGCATGCGCAAACTATAGAAAGTCGTTATGACAAAGAATGTGCATACTTTGTTGATTCTATTTATGAAATAAAACACATTTTCTAAAAACTCGTGTTTTTAAAGAAATCATGTAAACCTTCTAGAAGCTGTGATTTTAAAAAACGGGGGTTGTGAGCTTTTCTTATTTCCAAACGCATGCGCAAACTATAAAAAGTCGTTATGACGTAGAATGTGCTTACTTTGTTGATTTCATTTATGAAATAAAACACATTTTCTAAAAACTCTTCTTTTTTACGAAATCATGTAAACCTTCTAGAAGCTGTGATTTTAAAAAACGGTGGAAGTAAGCTTTTCTTATTTCCAAACGCATGCGCAAACAATAGAAAGTCGTTATGACGTAGAATGTGCATACTTTGTTGATTCCATTTATGAAATAAAACACATTTTCTAAAAACTCGTGTTTTTTAAGAAATCATATAAACCTTCTGGAAGCTGTGATTTTAAAAAATGGTGGAAGTAAGCTTTTCTTATTTCCGGACGCATGCGCAAACTATAAAAAGTCATTATGACGTAGAATGTGCATACTTTTTTGATTCCATATATGAAATAAAACACATTTTCTAAAAACTCATGCTTTTTAAGAAATCATGTAAACCTTCGAGAAGCTGTGATTTTAAAAAATAGGGGAAGTAAGCTTTTCTTATTTCCAAACGCATGCTCAAACTATAGAAAGTCGTTATGACTTAGAATGTACATACTTTGTTGATTCCATTTTTGAAATAAAACACATTTTCTAAAAACTCGTGTTTTTTAATAAATCATGTAAACCTTCTAGAAGCTGTGATTTTAAAAAACGGGGGAAGTAAGCTTTTCTTATTTCTGGACGCATGCGCAAAACTATAGAAAGTCGTTATGACATAGAATGTGCATACTTTGTAGATTCCATTTATGAAATAAAACACATTTTCTAAAAACTCGTGTTTTTTAATAAATCATGTAAACCTTCTAGAAGCTGTGATTTTAAAAAACGGTGGAAGTAAGCTTTTCTTATTTCCAGACGAATGCTCAAACTATAGAAAGTCGTTATGATGTAGAATGTGCATACTTTGTTGATTCCATTTATGAAATAAAACACATTTTCTAAAAACTCATGCTTTTTAAGAAATCATGTAAACCTTCTAGAAGCTGTGATTTTAAAAAACGGGGGAAGTAAGCTTTTCTTATTTCCAAACGCATGCTCAAACTATAGAAAGTCGTTATGACTTAGAATGTACATACTTTGTTGATTCCATTTTTGAAATAAAACACATTTTCTAAAAACTCGTGTTTTTTAATAAATCATGTAAGCCTTCTAGAAGCTGTGATTTTAAAAAACGGGGGAAGTAAGCTTTTCTTATTTCTGGACGCATGCGCAAACTATAGAAAGTCGTTATGACATAGAATGTGCATACTTTGTAGATTCCATTTATGAAATAAAACACATTTTCTAAAAACTCGTGTTTTTTAATAAATCATGTAAACCTTCTAGAAGCTGTGATTTTAAAAAACGGTGGAAGTAAGCTTTTCTTATTTCCAGACGAATGCTCAAACTATAGAAAGTCGTTATGACGTAGAATGTACATACTTTGTTGATTCCATTTATGAACTAAAACACATTTTCTAAAAACTCGTGTTTTTAAGAAATCATGTAAACCTTCTAGAAGCTGTGATTTAAAAAAACGGGGGAAGTAAGCTTTTCTTATTTCTGGATGCATGCGCAAACTATAGAAAGTCGTTATGACATAGATTGTGCATACTTTGTAGATTCCATTTATGAAATAATTTTTTTTTTCTAAAAACTCGTGTTTTTTTACGAAATCATGTAAACCTTCTAGAAGCTGTGATTTTAAAAAACAGAGTAAGTAAGCTTTTCTTATTTCCGGACGCATCCACAAACTATAGAAAGTCGTTATGACGTAGAATGTGCGTACTTTGTTGGTTCTATTTATGAAATAAAACACATTTTCGAAAAACTCTTGTCTTTTAAGAAATCATGTAAACCTTCTAGAAGCTGTGATTTTAAAAAACGGGGGAAGTAAGCTTTTCTTATTTCCAAACGCATGCGCAAACTATAGAAGGTCGTTATGATGTAGAATGTGCATACTTTGTTGACTTCATTTATGAAATAAAACACATTTTCTAAAAACTCATGTTTTTTACGAAATCATGTAAACCTTCTAGAAGCTGTGATTTTAAAAAACGGAGGAAGTAAGCTTTTCTTATTTCCATACGCATGCGCAAACTATAGAAAGTCGTTATGACGTAGAATGTGCATACTTTGTTGATTCCATTTATTTAATAAAACACATTTTCTAAAAATTCGTGTTTTTTAAGTAATCATGCAAAACTTCTAGAATCTGTGATTTTAAAAAATGGGGAAGGTAAGCTTTTGTTATTTCCGGACGCATGCGCAAACTATAGAAAGTCATTATGACGTAGCGTGTGCATACTTTGTTGATTCCATTTATGAAATAAAACACATTTTCTAAAAACTCGTGTTTTTTAAGAAGTCATGTAAACCTTCTAGAAGCTGTGATTTTAAAAAATGGTGCAAGTAAGCTTTTCTTATTTCCGGACGCATGCGCAAACTATAGAAAGTCGTTATGACGTAGAATGTGCATACTTTGTTGATTTCATTTATTTAATACAACACATTTTCTAAAAATTCGTGTTTTTTAAGTAATCATTCAAAACTTCTAGAATCTGTGATTTTAAAAAATGGGGAAGGTAAGCTTTTGTTATTTCCGGACGCATGCGCAAACTATAGAAAGTCATTATGAGGTAGCGTGTGCATACTTTGTTGATTCCATTTATGAAATAAAACACATTTTTTAAAAACTAGTGTTTTTTAAGAAGTCATGTAAACCTTCTAGAAGCTGTGATTTTAAAAAATGGTGCAAGTAAGCTTTTCTTATTTCCGGACGCATGCGCAAACTATAGAAAGTCGTTATGATGTAGAATGTGCATACTTTGTTGATTCCATTTATGAAATAAAACACATTTTCTAAAAACTCGTGTTTTTTAAGAAATCATGTAAACCTTCTAGAAGCTGTGATTTTAAAAAACGGGGGATGTAAGCTTTTCTTATTTGCAAAGGCATGCGCAAACTATAGAAAGTCGTTATGACGTAGAATGTGCATACTTTATTTATTCCATTTATGAAATAAAACACATTTTCTAAAAACTCGTGTTTTTTAAGAAATCATGTAAACCTTCTAGAAGCTGTGATTTTAAAAAACGGGTCTAGTAACCTTTTCTTATTTCCAAACACATGCGCAAACTATAGAAAGTCGTTGTGACGTAGAATGTGCATACTTTGTAGATTCCATTTATGAAATAAAACACATTTTCTAAAAACTCGTGTTTTTTACGAAATTATGTAAACCTTCTAGAAGCTGTGATTTAAAAAAATGGTGCAAGTAAGCTTTTCTTATTTCCGGACGCATGCACAAACTATAGAAAGTCGTTATGACGTAGAATGTGCACACTTTGTTGATTCCATTTATGAAATAAAACACATTTTCTAAAAACTCGTGTTTTTTAAGAAATCATGTAAACCTTCTAGAAGCTGTGATTTTAAAAAACGGGGGATGTAAGCTTTTCTTATTTCCAAAGGCATGCGCAAACTATAGAAAGTCGTTATGACGTAGAATCTGCATACTTTGTAGATTCCATTTATGAAATAAGACACATTTTCTAAAAACTCGTGTTTTTTAAGAAATCATGTAAACCTTCTAAAAGCTGTGATTTTAAAAAACGGGGGAAGTAAGCTTTTATTATTTCCAGACGCATGCACAAACTATAGAAAATCGTTGTGACGTAGAATGTGCATACTTTGTAGATTCCATTTATGAAATAAAACACATTTTCTAAAAAGTCGTGTTTTTTACGAAATCATGAAAACCTTCTAGAAGTTGTGATTTTAAAAAACGGTGGAAGTAAGCTTTTCTTATTTCCGGATGCATGCGCAAACTATAGAAAGTCGTTATGACGTAGAATCTGCATACTTTGGAGATTCCATTTATGAAATAAAACACATTTTCTAAAAACTCATGTTTTTTACGAAATCATGTAAACCTTCTAGAAGCTGTGATTTTAAAAAACGGTGGAAATAAGCTTTTCTTATTTCCGGATGAATGCGCAAACTATAGAAAGTCGTTATGACTTAGAATGTGCATACTTTGTTGATTCCATTTATGAAATAAAACACATTTTCTAAAAACTTGTGTTTTTTAAGAAATCATGTAAACCTTCTAGAAGCTGTGATTTTAAAAAACGGTGGAAGTAAGCTTTTCTTATTTCTGGACGAATGCGCAAACTATAGAAAGTCGTTATGACGTAGAATGTGCATACTTTGTTGATTCCATTTATGAAATAAAACACATTTTCTAAAAACTTGTGTTTTTTAAGAAATCATGTAAACCTTCTAGAAGCTGTGATTTTAAAAAACGGGGGAAGTAAGCTTTTCTTTTTTCTGGACGCATGCGCAAACTATAGAAAGTCGTT
This sequence comes from Larix kaempferi, assembly GCA_027924585.1. NCBI lineage: Eukaryota > Viridiplantae > Streptophyta > Pinopsida > Pinales > Pinaceae > Larix > Larix kaempferi. The sequence goes on along the minus strand of BSBM01000226.1, from coordinate 7,703,594 downwards.
ATGACGTAGAATGTGCATAACTTGTTGATTCCATTTATGAAATAAAACACATTTTCTAAAAACTCGTGTTTTTTACGAAATCATGTAAACCTTCTAGAAGCTGTGATTTTAAAAAACTGGGGAAGTAAGCTTTTCTTATTTCTGGATGCATGCGCAACTTATAGAAAGTGGTTATGACGTAGAATGTGCATAACTTGTTGATTCCATTTATGAAATAAAACACATTTTCTAAAAACTCGTGTTTTTTAAGAAATCATGTAAACCTTCTAGAAGCTGTGATTTTAAAAAACGGTGGAAGTAAGCTTTTCTTATTTCCGGACGAATGCGGAAACTATAGAAAGTCGTTATGACGTAGAATGTGCATACTTTGTTGATTCCATTTATGAAATAAAACACATTTTCTAAAAACTTGTGTTTTTTAAGAAATCATGTAAACCTTCTAGAAGCTGTGATTTTAAAAAACGGGGGAAGTAAGCCTTTCTTATTTCCGGACGCATGCGCAAACTATAGAAAGTCGTTATGACGTAGAATGTGCATACTTTGTAGATTCGATTTATGAAATAAAACACATTTTCTAAAAACTCGTGTTTTTTAAGAAATCGTGTAAACCTTCTAGAACCTGTGATTTTAAAAAACGGGAGAAGTAAGCTTTTCTTATTTCCAAACGCATGCGCAAACTATAGAAAGTCATTATGTCGTAGAATGTGCATACTTTGTAGATAACATTTATGAAATAAAACACATTTTCTAAAAACTCGTGTTTTTTACGAAATCATGTAAACATTCTAGAAGCTGTGATTTTAAAAAACGGTGGAAGTAAGCTTTTCTTATTTCCGGACGCATGCGCAAACTATAGAAATTCGTTATGAGGTAGAATGTGCATACTTTGTTGATTCCATTTATGAAATAAAACACATTTTCTAAAAACTCGTGTTTTTTACGAAATCATGTAAAGCTTCTAGAAGCTGTGATTTTAAAAAACGGTGGAAGTAAGCTTTTCTTATTTCCGGATGCATGCGCAAACTATAGAAAGTTGTTATGACGTAGAATGTGCATACTTTGTAGATTCCATTTATGAAATAAAACACATTTTCTAAAAACTCGTGTTTTTTACGAAATCATGTAAACATTCTAGAAGCTGTGATTTTAAAAAATGGTGGAGGTAAGCTTTTCTTATTTCCGGACGCATGCGCAAACTATAGAAAGTCGTTATGACGTAGAATGTACATACTGTGTTGATTCCATTTATGAAATAAAACACATTTTCTAAAAACTCGTGTTTTTTACGAAATCATGTAAAGCTTCTAGAAGCTGTGATTTTAAAAAACGGTGGAAGTAAGCTTTTCCTATTTCCGGACGAATGCACAAACTATAGAAAGTCGTTATGATGTATAATGTGCATACTTTGTTGATTCCATTTATGAAGTAAAACACATATTCTAAAAACTCGTGTTTTTTACGAAATCATGTAAACCTTCTAGAAGCTGTGATTTTAAAAAACGGTGGTAGTAAGCTTTTCTTATTTCCGGACGCATGCGCAAACTATAGAAACTCGTTATGACGTAGAATGTGCATACTTTGTAGATTCCATTTATTAAATAAAACACATTTTCTAAAAACTCGTGTTTTTTACAAAATCATGTAAACCTTCTAGAAGCTGTGATTTTAAAAAACGGTGGAAGTAAGCTTTTCTTATTTCCGGATGCATGCGTAAACTATAGAAAGTCATTAGGACGTAGAATGTGCATAATTTGTAGATTCCATTTATGAAATAAAACACATTTTCTAATAACTCGTGTTTTTTACGAAATCGTGTAAACCTTCTAGAAGCTGTGATTTTAAAAAACGGGGGAAGTAAGCTTTTCTTATTTCCGGACGCATGCACAAACTATAGAAAGTCGTTATGACGTAGAATGTGCATACTTTATAAATTCCATTTATGAAATTAAACACATTTTCTAAAAACTCGTGTTTTTTACGAAATCATGTAAACCTTCTAGAAGCTGTGATTTTAAAAAACTGTGGACGTAAGCTTTTCTTATTTCTGGACGCATGCGCAAACTAGAGAAAGTCATTATGACGTAGAATGTGCATACTTTGTTGATTCCATTTATGAAATAAAACACATTTTCTAAAAACTCGTGTTTTTTAAGAAATCATGTAAACCTTCTAGAAGCTGTGATTTTAAAAAACGGGGGAAGTAAGCTTTTCTTATTTCCAGACGCATGCGCAAACTATAGAAAGTCGTTATGACGTAGAATGTGCATACTTTGTTGATTCCATTTATGAAATAAAAAACATTTTCAAAAAACACGTGTTTTTTAAGAAATCATGTAAACCTTCTAGAACCTGTGATTTTAAAAAACGGTGGAAGTAAGCTTTTCTTATTTCCGGACACATGTGCAAACTATAGAAAGTCGTTATGACGTAGAATGTGCATACTTTGTTGATTCCATTTATCAAATCAAACATATTTTCTAAAAACTAGTGTTTTTTAAGAAATCATGTAAATCTTCTAGAAGCTGTGATTTTAAAAAATGGGTGAAGTAAGATTTTCTTATTTCCAAACGCATGCGCAAACTATAGAAAGTCGTTATGACGTAGAATCTGCATACTTTGGTTATTCCATTTATGAAATAAAACACATTTTCTAAAAACTCATGTTTTTTACGAAATCATGTAAACCTTCTAGAAGCTGTGATTTTAAAAAACGGTGGAAGTAAGCTTTTGTTATTTCTGGACGCATGCGCAAACTATAGAAAGTCGTTATGACGTAGAATGTACATACTTTGTTGATTCCATTTATGAAATAAAACACATTTTCTAAAAACTCGTGTTTTTTACGAAATCATGTAAACCTTCTAGAAGCTGTGATTTTAAAAAACGGGGGAAGTACGCTTTTCTTATTTCCAAACGCATGCAAAAACTATAGAGAGTCGTTATGACGTAGAATGTGCATACTTTGTAGATTCCATTTATGAAATAAAACACATTTTCTAAAAACTCGTGTTTTTTACGAAATCATGTAAACCTTCTAGAAGCTGTGATTTTAAAAAATGGTGGAGGTAAGCTTTTCTTATTTCAGGACGCACGCGCAAACTATAGAAATTCGTTATGACGTAGTATCTGCATACTTTGTTGATTCCATTTATGAAATAAAACACATTTTCTAAAAACTCGTGTTTTTTACGAAATCATGTAAACCTTCTAGAAGCTGTGATTTTAAAAAACGGTGGAGGTAAGCTTTTCTTATTTCCGGACGCATGGGAAAACTATAGAAAGTCGTTATTACGTAAAATCTGCATACTTCGTAGATTCCATTGATGAAATAAAACACATTTTCTAAAAACTCGTGTTTTTTACGAAATGATGTAAACCTTCTAGAAGCTGTGATTTTAAAAAACGGTGGAAGTAAGCTTTTCTTATTTCCGGACGCATGCACAAACTATAGAAATTCATTATGACATAGATTGTGCATACTTTGTAGATTCCATTTATGAAATAAAGCACATTTTCTAAAAACTCGTGTTTTTTACGAAATCATGTAAACCTTCTAGAAGCTGTGATTTTAAAAAACGGTGGAAGTAAGCTTTTCTTATTTCCGGACGCATGCGCAAACTATAGAAATTCGATATGACGTAGAATGTGCATACTTTGTAGATTCCATTTATGAAATAAAACACATTTTCTAAAAACTCGTTTTTTTTACGAAATCATGTAAACCTTCTAGAAGCTGTGATTTTAAAAAACGGTGGAAGTAAGCTTTTCTTATTTCCGGACGCATGCGCAAACTATAGAAAGTCGTTATGACGTATAATGTGCATACATTGTAGATTCCATTTATGAAATAAAACACATTTTCTAAAAACTCGTGTTTTTTACAAAATCATGTAAAGCTTCTAGAAGCTGTGATTTTAAAAAACGGTGGAAGTAAGCTTTTCTTATTTCCGGACGCATGCGCAAACTATAGAAAGTCGTTATGACGTAGAATCTGCATACTTTGTAGATTCCATTTATGAAATAAAACACATTTTCTAAAAGCTCGTGTTTTTTACGAAATCATGTAAACCTTCTAAAAGCTGTGATTTTAAAAAACGGTGGAAATAAACTTTTCTTATTTCCGGACGCTTGCGCAAACTATAGAAAGTCGTTATGACGTAGAATGTGCATACTTTGTTGATTCCATTTATGAAATAAAACTTATTTTCTAAAAACTCATGTTTTTTACGAAATCATGTAAACCTTCTAGAAGCTGTGATTTTAAAAAACAATGGAAGTAAGCTTTTCTTATTTCCGGACACATGCGCAAACTATAGAAAGTCGTTATGACGTAGAATGTACATACTGTGTTGATTCCATTTATGAAATAAAACACATTTTCTAAAAACTCGTGTTTTTTATGAAATCATGTAAACCTTCTAGAAGCTTTGATTTTAAAAAGCGGTGGAAGTAAGCTTTTCTTATTTCCGGACGCATGCGCAAACTATAGAAAGTCGTTATGATGTAGAATGTGCATACTTTGTTGATTCCATTTATGAAATAAAACACATTTTCTAAAAACTCGTGTTTTTTACGAAATCATGTAAACCTTCTAGAAGCTGTGATTTTAAAAAATGGTGGAAGTAAGCTTTTCTTATTTCCGGACGCATGCGCAAACTATAGAAATTCGTTATGACGTAGAATGTGCATACTTTGTTGATTCCATTTATGAAATTAAACACATTTTCTAAAAACTCGTGTTTTTTAAGAAATCATGTAAACCTTCTAGAAGCTGTGATTTTAAAAAACGGGGGAGGTAAGCTTTTCTTATTTCCGGACGCATGTGCAAACTATAGAAAGTCATTATGACGTAGAATGTGCATACTTTGTAGATTCCAATTATGAAATAAAACACATTTTCTAAAAACTCGTGTTTTTTAGGAAATCATGTAAACATTCTAGAAGCTGTGATTTTAAAAAACAGGGGAAGTAAGCTTTTCTTATTTCTTGACGCATGCGCAACCTATAGAAATTCGTTATGACGTAGAATGTGCATACTCTGTAGATTCCATTGATGAAATAAAACACATTTTCTAAAAACTCGTGTTTTTTACCAAATCATGTAAACCTTCTAGAACCTATGATTTTAAAAAACGGGGGAGGTAAGCTTTTCTTATTTCCGGACGCATGCACAAACTATAGAAAGTCGTTATGACGTAGAATCTGCATACTTTGTTGATTCCATTTATGAAATAAAACACATTTTCTAAAAACTCGTGTTTTTTATGAAATCATGTAAACCATCTAGAAGCTGTGATTTTAAAAAACGGGGGAAGTGTTGATGTATATGTAACTTCGGAATGTATTTCACATATATGTATATTGTATTCCTATAGAGATGGTATTATTCCTCTATAAGGAAGTGTCGTTATTTATATTTTAAGTGTCGTAACTTATACTTGATGGGTTATTAGACCACCTTGTTGGGGTCGGCCCTGTATAAGTCATGTGGGTCAAAGGGTTATTAGACCACCCTATTGGGGGTCGGCCATGTGGGTCAAAGGGTTATTAGACCACCCTATTGGGGGTCGGCCTAGTCAGCATTATGTTATGTGGTTAAGTTCGAGCCTACATGAGTTAGGTAAAAAGGCAAGTCAAGTCAAGTATAAATAGAGTGCGGGAGGCACTCTATTTACTCACTCACTTCTCACACATGCACTCAAGGAGGAGTGGCGCACTTATGGAGGGCGCATTAAATCTTTGTGTCTCTTGTGTGCTTGCATTATTGTCTCCATGATTGATATGCTGTAGATATGCTGTACATGTTGTTCTCTCAGTTAAGATCCTAGATCAGATTGAAGTAAATTCTGAAAATTTAACAGGAAGTAAGCTTTTCTTATTTCCGGACGCGTGCGCAAACTATAGAAAGTCGTTATGACGTAGAATGTGCATACTTTGTAGATTCCATTTATGAAATAAAACACATTTTCTAAAAACTCGTGTTTTTTACGAAATCATGTAAACCTTCTTGAAGCTGCGATTTTAAAAAACTGTGGAAGTAAGCTTTTCTTATTTCCGGACGCATGCGCAAACTATAGAAAGTCGTTATGACGTAGAATGTGCATATTTTGTTGATTCCATTTATGAAATAAAACACATTTTCTAAAAACTCGTGTTTTTTAAGAAATCATGTAAACCTTCTAGAAGTTGTGATTTTAAAAAATGGGGGAAGTAAGCTTTTCTTATTTCCGGATGCATGCGCAAACAATAGAAAGTTGTTATGACGTAGAATGTGCATACTTTGTAGATTCCATTTATGAAATAAAACACATTTTCTAAAAACTCGTGTTTTTTAAGAAATCATGTAAAGCTTCTAGAAGCTGTGATTTGAAAAAACGGGGGAAGTAAGCTTTTCTTATTTCCGGATGCATGCGGAAACTATAGAAAGTCGTTATGACGTAGAATGTGCATACTTTCTAGATTCCATTTATGAAATAAAACACATTTTCTAAAAACTCGTGTTTTTTACCAAATCATGTAAACCTTCTAGAATCTGTGATTTTAAAAAACGGTGGAAGTAAGCTTTTCTTATTTCCGGACGCATGCGCAAACTATAGAAAGTCGTTATGACGTAGAATGTACATACTTTGTTGATTCCATTTATGAAATAAAAAACATTTTCTAAAAACTCGTGTTTTTTAAGAAATCATGCAAAGCTTCTAGAAGCTGTGATTTTAAAAAACGGTGTAAGTAAGCTTTTCTTATTTCCAAACGCATGCGCAAATTATAGAAAGTCGTTATGACATAGAATGTGCATACTTTGTTGATTCCATTTATGAAATAAAACACATTTTCTAAAAACTCGTGTTTTTTAAGAAATCATGTAAACCTTCTAGAAGCTGTGATTTTAAAAAACGGGGGAAGTAAGCTTTTCTTATTTCCGGACGCATGCGCAACCTATAGAAAGTTGTTATGACGTAGAATGTGCATACTTTGTTGATTCCATTTATGAAATAAAACATATTTTCTGAAAACTCGTGTTTTTTACGAAATCATGTAAACCTTATAGAAGCTGTGATTTTAAAAAATGGTGGAAGTAAGATTTTCTTATTTCCGGATGCATGCGCAAACTATAGAAAGTCGTTATGACGTAGAATGTACATAATTTGTTGATTCCATTTATGAAATAAAACACATTTTCTAAAAACTCGTGTTTTTTACGAAATCATGTAAACCTTCTAGAAGCTGTGATTTTAAAAAAGGGTGGAAGTAAGCTTTTCTTCTTTCCGGACGCATGTGCAAACTATAGAAAGTCGTTATGACATAGAATGTGCATACTTTGTTGATTCCATTTATGAAATAAATCACATTTTCTAAAAACTCGTCTTTTTACGAAATAATCTAAAGCTTCTTGAAGCTGTGATTTTAAAAAACGGTGGAAGTAAGCTTTTCTTATTTCCGGAAGCATGCGCAAACTATAGAAATTCGTTATGACATAGAATGTGCATACTTTGTAGATTCCATTTATGAAATAAAACACATTTTCTAAAAACTCGTGTTTTTTACAAAATCATGTAAACCTTCTGGAAGCTGGTATTTTGAAAAACGATTGAAGTAAGCATTTCTTATTTCCGGACGCATGCGCAAACTATAGAAAGTCGTTATGACGTAGAATCTACATACTTTGTTGATTCCATTTATGAAATAAAACACATTTTCTAAAAACTCGTGTTTTTTAAGAAATCATGTAAGCCTTCTAGAAGCTGTGATTTTAAAAAATGGTGGAAGTAAGCTTTTCTTATTTCCGAACGCATGCGCAAACTATATAAAGTCGTTATGACATAGAATGTGCATACTTTGTTGATTCCATTTATGAAATAAAACACATTTTCTAAAAACTCGTGTTTTTTAAGAAATCATGTAAACCTTCTAGAAGCTGTGATTTTAGAAAATGGGGGAAGTAAGCTTTTCCTATTTCTGGACGCATGCACAAACTATAGAAAGTCGTTATGACGTAGAATGTGCATACTTTGTAGATTCCATTAATGAAATAAAACACATTTTCTAAAAACTCGTGTTTTTTACGAAATCATGTAAACCTTCTAGAAGCTGTGATTTTAAAAAACAGTGGAAGTAAGCTTTTCTTATTTCCGGACGCATGCGCAAACTATAGAAATTCGTTATGACGTAGAATGTGCATACTTTGTTGATTCCATTTATGAAATAAAACACATTTTCTAAAAACTCGTGTTTTTTACAAAATCATGTAAACCTTCTAAAAGCTGTGATTTTAAAAAACAGTGGAAGTAAGCTTTTCTTATTTCCAGATGAATGCGCAAACTATAGAAATTTGTTATGACGTAGAATGTGCATACTTTGTTGATTCCATTTATGAAATAAAACACACTTTCTAAAAACTCGTGGTTTTTAAGAAATCATGTAAACCTTCTAGAAGCTGTGATTTAAAAAAACGGGGTAAGTAAGCTTTTCTTATTTCCAAACGCATGCGCAAACTATAGAAAGTCGTTTATGACGTAGAATGTGCTTACTTTGTAGATTTCATTTATGAAATAAAACACATTTTCTAAAAACTCGTGTTTTTTACGAAATCATGTAAACCTTCTAAAAGCTGTGATTTTAAAAAACGGTGGAAGTAAGCTTTTCTTATTTCCGAACGCATGCGCAAACTATAGAAAGTCGTTATGACGTAGAATGTGCATACTTTGTTGATTCCATTTATGAAATAAAACACATTTTCTAAAAACTCGTGTTTTTTAAGAAATCATGTAAACCTTCTAGAATCTGTGATTTTAAAAAACGGGGGAGGTAAGCTTTTCTTATTTCCGGACGCATGCGCAAACTATAGAAAGTCGTTATGACGTAGAATGTGCATACTTTGTAGATTCCATTTATGAAATAAAACACATTTTCTAAAAACTCCTGTTTTTTAAGAAATCATGTAAACCTTCTAGAAGCTGTGATTTTAAAAAATGGGTGAAGTAAGATTTTCTTATTTCCGGACGCATGCGCAAACTATAGAAAGTCGTTATGACGTAGAATGTGCATACTTTGTAGATTCCATTTATGAAATAAAACACATTTTCTAAAAACTCGTGGTTTTTACGAAATCATGTAAACCTTCTAAAAGCTGTGATTTTAAAAAACGGTGGAATTAGGCTTTTCTTATATCCGGACGAATGCGCAAACTATAGAAAGACGTTATGACGTAGAAGGTGCATACTTCGTTGATTCCATTTAATAAATAAAACACATTTTCTTAAAACTCGTGTTTTTTAAGAAATCATGTAAACCTTCTAGAAGCTGTGATTTTAAAAAACGGTGGAAGTAAGCTTTTCTTATTTCCGGACGCATGCGCAAACTATAGAAAGTCGTTATGATGTAGAATGTGCATAGTTTGTTGATTCCATTGATGAAATAAAACACATTTTCTAAAAACTCGTGTTTTTTACGAAATCATGTAAACCTTCTAGAAGCTGTGATTTTAAAAAATGGTGGAAGTAAGCTTTTCTTATTTCCGGATGAATGCGCAAACTATAGAAAGTCGTTATGACATAGAATGTGCATACTTTGTTGATTCCATTTATGAAATAAAACACATTTTCTAAAAACTCGTGGTTTTTAAGAAATCATGTAAACCTTCTAGAACCTGTGATTTTAAAAAACGGGGGAAGTAAGCTTTTCTTATTTCCAAACGCATGCGCAAACTATAGAAATTCGATATGACGTAGAATGTGCATACTTTGTTCATTCCATTTATGAAATAAAACACATTTTCTAAAAACTCGTGTTTTTTAAGAAATCATGTAAACCTTCTAGAATCTGTGATTTTAAAAAACGGTGGATGTAAGCTTTTCTTATTTCCGGACGAATGCGCAAACTATAGAAAGTCGTTATGACGTAGAATTTGCATACTTTGTTGATTCCATTTATGAAATAAAACACATTTTCTAAAAACTCGTGTTTTTTAAGAAATCATGTAAACCTTCTAGAAGCTGTGATTTTAAAAAACGGGGGAAGTAAGATTTTCTTATTTCCAACGCATGCACAAACTATAGAAAGTTGTTATGACGTAGAATGTGCATACTTTGTTGATTCCATTGATAAAATAAAACACATTTTCTAAAAACTCGTTTTTTTTAAGAAATCGTGTAAACCTTCTAGAAGCTGTGATTTTAAAAAACGGGGGAAGTAAGCTTTTCTTATTTCCGGATGCATGCACAAACTATATAAAGTCGTTATGACATAGAATGTGCATACTTTGTTGATTCCATTTATGAACTAAAACACATTTTCTAAAAACTCGTGTTTTTTAGGAAATCATGTAAACCTTCTAAAAGCTGTGATTTTAAAAAATGGGTGAAGTAAGATTTTCTTATTTCCAGACGCATGCGCAAACTATAGAAAGCCGTTATGACGTAGAATGTGCATACTTTGTAGATTCCATTTATGAAATAAAACACATTTTCTAAAAACTCGTGTTTTTTACGAAATCATGTAAACCTTCTAAAAGCTGTGATTTTAAAAAACGGTGGAAGTAACCTTTTCTTATTTCCGAACGCATGCTCAAACTTTAGAAAGTCGTGATGACGTAGAATGTGAATACTTTGTTGATTCCATTTATGAAATAAAACACATTTTCTAAAAACTCGTGTTTTTTAAGAAATCATGTAAACCTTCTAGAATCTGTGATTTTAAAAAACGAGGGAGGTAAGCTTTTCTTAATTCCGGACGCATGCGCGAACTATAGAAAGTCGTTATGACGTAGAATGTGCATACTTTGTTGATTCCATTTATGAAATAAAACACAGTTTCTAAAAACTCGTGTTTTTTAAGAAATCATGTAAACCTTCTAGAAGCTGTGATTTTAAAAAACGGGGGACGTAAGCTTTTCTTTTTTCCAGACGCATGCACAAACTATAGAAAGTCGTTATGACATAGAATGTGTTTACTTTCTAGATTCCATTTATGAAATAAAACACATTTTCTAAAAACTCGTGTTTTTTACGAAATCATGTAAACCTTCTAGAAGCTGTGATTTTAAAAAATGGTGGAAGTAAGCTTTTCTTATTTCCGGATGCATGCCCAAACTACAGAAAGTCGTTATTTTCACAGAATGTGCATACTTTGTTGATTCGATTTATGAAATAAAACACATTTTCAAAAAAATCGTGTTTTTTACGAAATCATGTAAACCTTCTAGAAGCTGTGATTTTAAAAAACGGGTCTAGTAACCTTTTCTTATTTCCAAACACATGCGCAAACTATAGAAAGTCGTTATGACGTAGAATGTGCATACTTTGTTGATTCCATTTATGAAATAAAACAAATTTTCTAAAAACTTGTTTTTTTTAAGAAATCATGTAAACCTTCTAGAAGCTGTGATTTTAAAACACGGGGGAACTAAGCTTTTCTTATTTCCAAACGCATGCGCAAACTATAGAAAGTCGTTTATGACGTAGAATGTGCTTACTTTGTAGATTCCATTTATGAAATAAAACACATTTTCTAAAAACTCGTGTTTTTTAAGAAATCATGTAAACCTTCTAGAAGCTGTGATTTTAATATACGGTGCATACTTTGTTGATTCCATTTATGAAATAAAACACATTTTCTAAAAAATCGTGTTTTTTACGAAATCATGTAAACCTTCTAGAAGCTGTGATTTTAAAAAACGGGGGAAGTAACCTTTTCTTATTTCGAAACACATGCGCAAACTATAGAAAGTCGTTATAACGTAGAATGTGCATACTTTGTTGATTCCATTTATGAAATAAAACAAATTTTCTAAAAACTTGTTTTTTTTAAGAAATCATGTAAACCTTCTAGAAGCTGTGATTTTAAAACACGGGGGAACTAAGCTTTTCTTATTTCCAAACGCATGCGCAAACTATAGAAAGTCGTTTATGACGTAGAATGTTCTTACTTTGTAGATTCCATTTATGAAATAAAACACATTTTCTAAAAACTCGTGTTTTTTAAGAAATCATGTAAACCTTCTAGAAGCTGTGATTTTAAAATACGGTGGATGTAAGCTTTTCTTATTTCCGGACGAATGCGCAAACTATAGAAAGTCGTTATGACGTAGAATGTGCATACTTTGTTGATTCCATTTATGAAATAAAACACATTTTCTAAAAAATCGTGTTTTTTACGAAATCATGTAAACCTTCTAGAAGCTGTGATTTTAAAAAACGGGGGAAGTAACCTTTTCTTATTTCCAAACACATGCGCAAACTATAGAAAGTCGTTATGACGTAGAATGTGCATACTTTATTGATTCCATTTATGAAATAAAACAAATTTTCTAAAAACTTGTGTTTTTTAAGAAATCATGTAAACCTTCTAGAAGCTGTGATTTTAAAACACGGGAGAACTAAGCTTTTCTTATTTCCAAACGCATGTGCAAACTATAGAAAGTCGTTTATGAAGTAGAATGTGATTACTTTGTAGATTCCATTTATTAAATAAAACACATTTTCTAAAAACTCGTGTTTTTTAAGAAATCATGTAAACCTTCTAGAAGCTATGATTTTAAAAAACGGTTGATGTAAGCTTTTCTTATTTCCGGACGAATGCGCAAACTATAGAAAGTCGTTATGACGTAGAATGTGCATACTTTGTTGATTCCATTTATGAAATAAAACACATTTTCTAAAAACTCGTGTTTTTTAAGAAATCATGTAAACCTTCTAGAAGCTGTGATTTTATAAAATGGGGGAAGTATGCTTTTCTTATTTCCAAACGCATGCACAAACTATAGAAAGTCGTTTATGACGTAGAATGTGCATCCTTTGTAGATTCCATTTATGAAATAAAACACATTTTCTAAAAACTCGTGTTTTTTACGAAATCATGTAAACCTTCTAGAAGTTGTGGTTTTAAAAAACGGGGGAAGTAAGTTTTTCTTATTTCCAAACACATGCGCAAACTATAGAAAGTCGTTATGACGTAGAATGTGCATACTTTGTTGATTCCATTGATGAAATAAAACACATTTTCTAAAAACTCGTGTTTTTTAAGAAATCGTGTAAACCTTCTAGAATCTGTGATTTTAAAAAACGGGGGAGGTAAGCTTTTCTTATTTTCGGACGCATGCGCAAACTATAGAAAGTCGTTATGATGTAGAATGTGCATACTTTGTAGATTCTATTTATGAAATAAAACACATTTTCTAAAAACTCGTGTTTTTTACGAAATCATGTAAACCTTCTAGAAGCTGTGATTTTAAAAAACGGTCGAAGTAAGCTTTTCTTATTTCCGGATGAATGCGCAAAATATACAAAGTCGTTATGATGTAGAATGTGCATACTTTGCTGATTCCATTTATGAAATAAGACACATTTTCTAAAAACTCGTGGTTTTTAAAAAATCATGTAAACCTTCTAGAAGCTGTGAATTTAAAAAACGGGGGAAGTAAGCTTTTCTTTTTTCCAAACGCATGCGCAAACTATAGAAAGTCGTTATGACGTAGAATGTGCATACTTTGTTGATTCCATTTATGAAATAAAACACATTTTCTAAAAACTCATGTTTTTTAAGAAATCATCTAAACCTTCTAGAATCTGTGATTTTAAAAAACGGGGGAGGTAAGCTTTTCCTATTTCCGGACGCATGCGCAAACTATAGAAAGTCGTTATGACGTAGAATGTGCATACTTTGTTTATTCCATTTGTGAAATAAAACACATTTTCTAAAAACTCGTGTTTTTTAAGAAATCATGTAAAGCTTCTAGAAGCTGTGATTTTAAAAAATGGGGGAAGTAAGCTTTTCTTATTTCCGGACAAATGCAAAAACTATAGAAATTCGTTATGACGTAGAATGTGCATACTTTGTAGATTCCATTTATGAAATAAAACACATTTTCTAAAAACTCGTGTTTTTTACGAAATCATGTAAACCTTCTAGAAGCTGTGATTTTAAAAAATGGTGGAAGTAAGCTTTTCTTATTTCCGGATGCATGCGCAAACTATAGAAAGTCATTATTTTCATAGAAAGTGCATACTTTGTTGATTCCATTTATGAAATCAAACACATTTTCTAAAAAATCGTATTTTTTACGAAATCATGTAAACCTTCTAGAAGCTGTGAGTTTAAAAAACGGGGGAAGTAAGCTTTTTTTATTTCCAAACGCATGCGCAAACTATAGAAAGTCGTTATGACGTAGAATGTGCATACTTTGTTGATTCCATTTATGAAATAAAACACATTTTCTAAAAACTCGTGTTTTTTAAGAAATCATATAAACCTTCTAGAATCTGTGATTTTAAAAAACTGGGGAAGTAAGCATTTCTTATTTTCAAACGCATGCGCAAACTATAGAAAGTCGTTTATGACGTAGAATGTGCTTACTTTGTAGATTCCATTGATGAAATAAAACACATTTTCTAAAAACTCGTGTTTTTTACGAAATCATGTAAAGCTTCTAGAAGCTGTGATTTTAAAAAACGGTGGAAGTAAGCTTTTCTTATTTCCGGACGAATGCGCAAACTATAGAAATTCATTATGACGTAGAATGTGCATACTTTGTTGATTCCGTTTATGAAATAAAACACATTTTCTAAAAACTCTTTTTTTTTAAGAAATCATGTAAACCTTCTAGAAGTTGTGATTTTAAAAAACGGGGGAAGTAAGCTTTTCTTATTTCCAAACGAATGCGCAAACTATAGAAAGTCGTTTATGACGTAGAATGTGCATCCTTTGTAGATTCCATTTATGAAATAAAACACATTTTCTAAAAACTCGTGTTTTTTAAGAAATCATGTAAACCTTCTAGAAGTTGTGATTTTAAAAAACGATGGAAGTAAGCTTTTCTTATTTCTGGACGAATGCGCAAACTATAGAAAATCGTTATGATGTAGAATGTGCATACTTTGTTGATTCCATTTATGAAATAAAACACATTCTCTAAAAACTCATGTTTTTTACGAAATCATCTAAACCTTCTAAAAGCTCTGATTTTAAAAAACTATGGAAGTAAGCTTCTCTTATTTCCGGACGAATGCGCAAACTATAGAAGGTCATTATGACGTAGAATGTGAATACTTTGTTGATTCCATTGATCAAATAAAACACATTTTTTAAAAACTCGTGTTTTTTAAGAAATCAAGTAAACCTTCTAGAAGTTGTGATTTTAAAAAACGGGGGAAGTAAGCTTTTCTTATTTCCAAATGCATGCGTAAATTATAGAAAGTCGTTATGACATAGAATGTGCATACTTTGTTGATTCCATTTATGAAATAAAACACATTTTCTAAATACTCGTGGTTTTTAAGAAATCATGTAAACCTTCTAGAATCTGTGATTTTAAAAAACAGGGGAAGTAAGCTTTTCTTATTTCCGGACGCATGCGCAAACTATAGAAAGTCGTTATGATGTAGAATGTGCATACTTTGTAGATTCCATTTAAGAAATAAAAGACATTTTCTAAAAACTCATATTTTTTACGAAATCATGTAAACCTTCTAGAAGCTGTGATTTTAAAAAACGGTGGAAGTAAGCTTTTCTTATTTCTGGAGGCATGCGCAAACTATAGAAAGTCGTTATGACGTAGAATGTGCATACTTTGTTCATTCAATTTATGAAATAAAACAACTTTTCTAAAAACTCGTGTTTTTTAAGAAATCATGTAAACCTTCTAGAAGCTGTGATTTTAAAAAACGGTGGAAGTAAGCTTTTCTTATTTCCGGATGAATGCGCAAACTATAGAAAGTCGTCATGAAGTAGAATGTGCATACTTTGTTGATTCCATTTATGAAATAAAACACATTTTCTAAAAACTCGTGTTTCTTACGAAATGATGTAAACCTTCTAGAAGCTGTGATTTTAAAAAACGGGGGAAGTAAGCTTTTCTTATTTCCGGACGCATGCGCAAACTATAGAAAGTCATTATGATGTAGAATGTGCATAATTTGTTGATTCCATTTATGAAATAAAACACATTTTCTAAAAACTTGTGTTTTTTACGAAATCATGTAAACCTTCTAGAAAGTCGTTATGACGTAGAATGTGCATACTTTGTAGATTCCATTTATGAAAAGAACACATTTTCTAAAAACTCGTGTTTCTTGAGAAATCATGTAAACCTTCTAGAAGCTGTGATTTTAAAAAACGGTGGAAGTGAGCTTTTCTTATTTCCGGACGCATGCGCAAACTATGGAAAATTGTTATGACATAGAATGTGCATACTTTGTTGATTCCATTTATGAAATAAAACACATTTTCTAAAAACTCGAGTTTTTGAAGAAATCATGTAAACCTTCTAGAATCTGTGATTTTAAAAAACATGGGAAGTAAGCTTTTCTTATTTCCGGACGCATGCGCAAACTATAGAAAGTCGTTATGACGTAGAATGTGCATACTTTGTTGATTCTATTTCTGAAATAAAACACATTTTCTAAAAACTCGTGGTTTTTAAGAAATCATGTAAACCTTCTAGAAGCTGTGATTTTAAAAAACGGGGGAGGTAAGCTTTTCTTATTTCCGGACTCATGCGCAAACTATAGAAAGTCGTTATGACATAAAATGTGCATACTTTGTAGATTCCATTTATGAAAAAAACACATTTTCTAAAAACTAGTGTTTCTTACGAAATCATGTAAACCTTCTAGAAGCTGTGATTTTAAAAAACGGTGGAAGTAAGCTTTTATTATTTCCGGACGCATGCGCAAACTATAGAAAGTCGTTATGAATTAGAATGTGCATACTTTGTTGATTCCATTTATGAAATAAAACACATTTTCTAAAAACTCTTGTTTTTCAAGAAATCATGTAAACCTTCTAGAAGCTGTGATTTTAAAAAATGGGGGAAGTAAGCTTTTCTTATTTCCGGACGCATGCGCAAACTATAGAAAGTCGTTTATGACGTAGAATGTGCATCCTTTGTAGATTCCATTTATGAAATAAAACACATTTTCTAAAAACTCGTGTTTTTTACGAAATCATGTAAACCTTTTAAAAGCTGTGATTTTAAAAAACGATGGAAGTAAGCTTTTCTTATTTCCGTACGAATGCGCAAAATATAGAATGTCCATACTTTGTTGATTCCATTGATGAAATAAAACTCATTTTAAGAAATCATGTAAACCTTCTAGAAGCTGTGATTTTAAAAAACGGGGGAAGTAAGCTTTTCTTATTTCCGGACGCATGCGCAAACTATAGAAAGTCATTAGGACATAGAATGTGCATACTTTGTTGATTCCATTTATGAAATAAAACACATTTTCTAAAAACTCGTGTTTTTTAAGAAATCATGTAAATCTTCTAGAAGCTGTGATTTGAAAAAACGGGTGAAGTAAGCTTTTTTTATTTCCGGACGCATGCGCAAACTATAGAAAGTCGTTATGACGTAGAATGTGCATACTTTGTAGATTTCATTTATGAAATAAAACACATTTTCTAAAAACTCGTGTTTCTTACGAAATCATGTAAACCTTCTAGAAGCTGTGATTTTAAAAAATGGTGGGAGTAAGCTTTTCTTATTTCCGGACGCATGCGCAAACTATAGAAAGTCGTTATGACATAGAATGTGCATACTTTGTTGATTCCATTTATGAAATAAAACACATTTTCTAAAAACTCGTGTTTTTTAAAAAATCATGTAAACTTTCTAGAAGCTGTCATTTTAAAAAACGGGGGAAGTAAGCTTTTCTTATTTCCGGACGCATGCGCAAAATATAGAAAGTCATTATGACATAGAATGTGCATACTTTGTTGATTCCATTTATGAAATAAAACACATTTTCTAAAAACTCATGTTCTTTAAGAAATCATGTAAACCTTCTAGAAGCTGTGATTTTAAAAAACGGGGGAAGTAAGCTTTTCTTATTTCCAGACGCATGCGCAAACTATAGAAAGTCGTTTATGACGTAGAATGTGCATCCTTTGTAGATTCCATTTATGAAATAAAACACATTTTCTAAAAACTTGTGTTTTTTACGAAATCATGTAAACCTTCTAGAAGCTGTGATTTTAAAAAACGGTAGAAGTAAGCTTTTCTTATTTCCGGATGCATGCGCAAACTATAGAAAGTCACTATGACGTAGAATGTGCATACTTTGTTGAGTCCATTTTGTGAAATAAAACACATTTTCTAAAAACTCGTGTTTTTTAAGAAATCATGTAAACCTTCTATAAGCTGTGATTTTAAAAAACGGGGGAAGTAAGCTTTTCTTATTTCCAAACGCATGCGCAAAATATAGAAAGTCGTTATGACGTAGAATGTGCATACTTTGTTGATTCCATTTATGAAATAAAACACATTTTCTAAAAAATCGTGTTTTTTAAGAAATCATGTAAACCTTCTAGAAGCTGTGATTTTAAAAAACGAGGGAAGTAAGCTTTTCTTATTTCCGAACGCATGCGCAAATTATAGAAAGTCGTTTATGACGTAGAATGTGCATACTTTGTAGATTCCATTTATGAAATAAAACACATTTTCTAAAAACTCTTGTTTTTTATGAAATCATGTAAACCTTCTAGAAGCTGTGATTTTAAAAAACAATGGAAGTAAGCTTTTTTTATTTCCGGACGAATGCGCAAACTATAGAAAGCCGTTATGACATAGAATGTGCATACTTTGTTGATTCCATTTATGAAATAAAACACATTTTCTAAAAACTAATGTTTTTGAAGAAATCATGTAAACCTTCTAGATGCTGTGATTTTAAAAAACGGTGGAAGTAAGCTTTTCCTATTTCCGGACGCATGCACAAACTATAGAAAGTCATTATGACGTAGAATGTGCATACTTTGTTGATTCCATTTATGAAATAAAACACATTTTCTAAAAACTCGTGTTTCTTACGAAATCGTGTAAACCTTCTAGAAGCTGTGATTTTAAAAAACGGTGGAAGTAAGCTTTTCTTATTTCCGGACGCATGCGCAAACTATACAAAGTCGTTATGACGTAGAATGTGCATACTTTGTAGATTCCATTTATGAAATAAAACACGTTTTCTAAAAACTCGTGTTTTTTACGAAATCATGTAAACCTTCTAGAAGCTGTGATTTTAAAAAACGGTGGAAGTAAGCTTTTCTTATTTCCAAACGCATGCGCAAACTATAGAAATTCGTTATGACGTAGAATGTGCATACTTTGTAGATTCCATTTATGAAATAAAACACATTTTCTAAAAACTCGTGTTTCTTACGAAATCATGTAAACCTTCTAGAAGCTGTGATTTTAAAAAATGGTGGAAGTAAGCTTTTCTTATTTCCGGACGCATGCGCAAACTATAGAAAGTCATTATGACGTAGAATGTGCATACTCTGTTGATTCCATTTATGAAATAAAACACATTTTCTAAAAACTCGAGTTCTTGAAGAAATCATGTAAACCTTCTAGAATCTGTGATTTTAAAAAACGGGGGAGGTAAGCTTTTCTTATTTCCAGACGCATGCGCAAACTGTAGAAAGTCGTTATGACGTAGAATGTGCATACTTTGTAGATTCCATTTATGAAATAAAACACATTTTCTAAAAACTCGTGTTTCTTACAAAATCATGTAAACCTTCTAGAAGCTGTGATTTTAAAAAATGGTGGAAGTAAGCTCTTTTTATTTCCGGACGCATGAGCAAACTATAGAAAGTCATTATGACGTAGAATGTGCATACTTTGTTGATTCCATTTATGAAATAAAACACATTTTCTAAATACTCATGTTTTTTAAGAAATCATGTAAACCTTCTAGAAGCTGCGATTTTAAAAACGGTGGAAGTAAGCTTTTCTTATTTCCGGATGCATGCGCAAACTATAGAAAGTCGTTATTTTCGTAGAATGATCATACTTTGTTGATTCCATTTATGAAATAAAACACATTTTCTAAAAACTCGTGTTTTTTAAGAAATCATGTAAACCTTCTAGAAGCTGTGATTTTAGAAAACGGGGGAAGTAAGCTTTTCTTATTTCATGACGCATGCGCAAACTATAGAAAGTCGTTTATGACGTAGAATGTGCATCCTTTGTAGATTCCATTTATGAAATAAAACACATTTTCTAAAAACTCGTGGTTTTTAAGAAATCATGTAAACCTTCTAGAAGCTGTGATTTTAAAAAACGGGGGAAGTAAGGTTTGTTTATTTCCGGACGCATGCGCAAACTATAGAAAGTCATTATGACATAGAATGTGCATACTTTGTTGATTCCATTTATAAAATAAAACACATTTTCTAAAAACTCCTGTTTTTTAAGAAATCATGCAAACCTTCTCTAAGCTGTGATTTTAAAAAATGGGTGAAGTAAGATTTTCTTATTGCCGGACGCATGCGCAAACTATACAAAGTCGTTATGATGTAGAATGTGCATACTTTGTAGATTCCATTTATGAAATAAAACACGTTTTCTAAAAACTCGTGTTTTTTACGAAATCATGTAAACCTTCTAGAAGCTGTGATTTTAAAAAATGGTGGAAGTAAGCTTTTCTTATTTACAAACGCATGCGCAAACTATAGAAAGTCGTTATGACGTAGAATGTGCATACTTTGTAGATTCCATTTATGAAATAAAACACATTTTCTAAAAACTCGTGTTTCTTACGAAATCATGTAAACCTTCTAGAAGCTGTGATTTTAAAAAACGGTGGAAGTAAGCTTTTCTTATTTCCGGACGCATGCGCAAACTATAGAAAGTCATTATGACGTATAATGTGCATACTCTGTTGATTCCATTTATGAAATAAAACACATTTTCTAAAAACTCGAGTTCTTGAAGAAATCATGTAAACCTTCTAGAATCTGTGATTTTAAAAAACGGGGGAGGTAAGCTTTTCTTATTTCCGGACGCATGCGCAAACTGTAGAAAGTCGTTATGACGTAGAATGTGCATACTTTGTAGATTCCATTTATGAAATAAAACACATTTTCTAAAAACTCGTGTTTCTTACAAAATCATGTAAACCTTCTAGAAGCTGTGATTTTAAAAAATGGTGGAAGTAAGCTCTTTTTATTTCCGGACGCATGAGCAAACTATAGAAAGTCATTATGACGTAGAATGTGCATACTTTGTTGATTCCATTTATGAAATAAAACACATTTTCTAAATACTCATGTTTTTTAAGAAATCATGTAAACCTTCTAGAAGCTGCGATTTTAAAAACGGTGGAAGTAAGCTTTTCTTATTTCCGGATGCATGCGCAAACTATAGAAAGTCGTTATTTTCGTAGAATGTGCATACTTTGTTGATTCCATTTATGAAATAAAACACATTTTCTAAAAACTCGTGTTTTTTTAGAAATCATGTAAACCTTCTAGAAGCTGTGATTTTAGAAAACGGGGGAAGTAAGCTTTTCTTATTTCCGGACGCATGCGCAAACTATAGAAAGTCGTTTATGACGTAGAATGTGCATCCTTTGTAGATTCCATTTATGAAATAAAACACATTTTCTAAAAACTCGTGTTTTTTACGAAATCATGTAAACCTTTTAAAAGCTGTGATTTTAAAAAACGATGGAAGTAAGCTTTTCTTATTTCCGGACGAATGCGCAAACTATAGAAAGTCCTTATGACGTAGACTGTCCATACTTTGTTGATTCCATTTATGAAATAAAACACATTTTCTAAAAACTCGTGGTTTTTAAGAAATCATGTAAACCTTCTAGAAGCTGTGATTTTAAAAAACGGGCGAAGTAAGCTTTTCTTATTTCCGGACGCATGCGCAAACTATAGAAAGTCGTTAGGACATAGAATGTGCATACTTTGTTGATTCCATTTATGAAATAAAACACATTTTCTAAAAACTCGTGTTTTTTAAGAAATCATGTAAACCTTCTAGAAGATGTGATTTGAAAAAATGGGGGAAGTAATCTTTTTTTATTTCTGGACACATGCGCAAACTATAGAAAGTCGTTATGACGTAGAATGTGCATACTTTCTAGATTCCATTTATGAAATAAAACACATTTTCTAAAAACTCGTGTTTCTTACGAAATCATGTAAACCTTCTAGAAGCTGTGATTTTAAAAAATGGTGGAAGTAAGCTTTTCTTATTTCCGGACGCATGCGCAAACTATAGAAAGTCGTTATGACATAGAATGTGCATACTTTGTTGATTCCATTTATGAAATAAAACACATTTTCTAAAAAATCGTGTTTTTTAAGAAATCATGTAAACCTTCTAGAAGCTGTCATTTTAAAAAATGGGGGAAGTAAGCTTTTCTTATTTCCGGATGCATGCGCAAACTATAGAAAGTCATTATGACATAGAATGTGCATACTTTGTTGATTCCATTTATGAAATAAAACACATTTTCTAAAAACTCGTGTTTTTTAAGAAATCATGTAAACCATCTAGAAGCTGTGATTTTAAAAAACGGGGGAAGTAAGCTTTTCTTATTTCCAGACGCATGCGCAAACTATAGAAAGTCGTTTATGACGTAGTATGTGCATCCTTTGTAGATTCCATTTATGAAATAAAACATATTTTCTAAAAACTTGTGTTTTTTACGAAATCATGTAAACCTTCTAGAAGCTGTGATTTTAAAAAACGGTAGAAGTAAGCTTTTCTTATTTCCGGATGCATGCGCAAACTATAGAAAGTCGTTATGACGTAGAATCTGCATACTTTGTTGAGTCCATTTATGAAATAAAACACATTTTCTAAAAACTCGTGTTTTTTAAGAAATCATGTAAACCTTCTATAAGCTGTGATTTTAAAAAACGGGGGAAGTAAGCTTTTCTTATTTCCAAACGCATGCGACAACTATAGATAGTCGTTATGAGGTAGAATGTGCATACTTTGTTGATTCCATTTATTTAATAAAACACATTTTCTAAAAACTTGAG
This sequence comes from Larix kaempferi, assembly GCA_027924585.1. Lineage (NCBI taxonomy): Eukaryota > Viridiplantae > Streptophyta > Pinopsida > Pinales > Pinaceae > Larix > Larix kaempferi. The sequence continues at coordinate 7,680,818 of BSBM01000226.1, read as the reverse complement.
TTCTTGAAGAAATCATGTAAACCTTCTAGAATCTGTGATTTTAAAAAACGGGGGAGGTAAGCTTTTCTTATTTCCGGACACATGCGCAAACTATAGAAATTCGTTATGACGTAGAATCTGCATACTTTGTTGAGTCCATTTATGAAATAAAACACATTTTCTAAAAACTCGTGTTTTTTAAGAAATCATGTAAACCTTCTATAAGCTGTGATTTTAAAAAACGGGGGAAGTAAGCTTTTCTTATTTCCGGATGCATGCGCAAACTATAGAAAGTCGTTATGACGTAGAATGTGCATACTTTGTAGATTCCATTTATGAAATAAAACACATTTTCTAAAAACTCGTGTTTTTTATGAAATCATGTAAACCTTCTAGAATTGTGATTTAAAAAAACAGTGGAAGTAAGCTTTTCTTATTTCCGGACGAATGCGCAAACTATAGAAATTCGTTATGACATAGAATGTGCATACTTTGTTGATTCTATTTATGAAATAAAACACATTTTCCAAAAACTCTTGTTTTTTAAGAAATCATGTAAACCTTCTAGAAGCTGTGATTTTAGAAAACGGGGGAAGTAAGCTTTTCTTATTTCCGGACGCATGCGCAAACTATAGAAAGTCGTTATGACGTAGAATGTGCATACTTTGTTGATTCCATTTATGAAATAAAACACATTTTCTAAAAACTCGTGTTTTTTAAGAAATCATGTAAACCTTCTAGAAGCTGTGATTTTAGAAAAGGGGGAAAGTAAGCTTTTTTTATTTCCAGACGCATGCGCAAACTATAGAAAGTCTTTATGACGTAGAATGTGCATACTTTGTAGATTCCATTTATGAAATAAAACACATTTTCTAAAAACTTGTGTTTTTTACGAAATCATGTAAACCTTCTAGAAGCTGTGATTTTGAAAAACGGTGGAAGTAAGCTTTTCTTATTTCTGGAGGCATGCGCAAACTATAGAAAGTTGTTATGACGTAGAATGTGCATACTTTGTTGATTCCATTGATGAAATAAAACACATTTTCTAAAAATTCGTGTTTTTTAAGAAATCATGTAAACCTTCTAGAAGCTGTGATTTTAAAAAACGGGGGAATTAAGATTTTCTTATTTCCAAAAGCATACGCAAACTATAGAAAGTTGTTATGACGTAGAATGTGCATACTTTGTTGATTCCATTTATGAAACAAAACACATTTTCTAAAAACTCGTGTTTTTTACGAAATCATGTAAACCTTCTAGAAGCTGTGATTTTAAAAAACGGGGGAAGTAAGCTTTTCTTATTTCCAAACGCATGCGCAAATTATAGAAAGTCGTTTATGACATAGAATGTGCATACTTTGTAGATTCCATTTATGAAATAAAACACATTTTCTAAAAACTCGTGTTTTTTATGAAATCATGTAAACCTTCTAGAAGCTGTGATTTTAAAAAACAGTGGAAGTAAGCTTTTCTTATTTCCGGACGAATGTGCAAATTATAGAAAGTCGTTATGACGTAGAATGTGCATACTTTGTTGATTCCATTTATGAAATAAAACACATTTTCTAAAAACTCGTGTTTTTTAAGAAATCATGTAAACCTTCTAGAAGCTGTGATTTTAAAAAACGGGGGAAGTAAGCTTTTCTTATTTCCAAACACATGCGCAAACTATAGAAAGTAATTATGACGTAGAATGTGCATACTTTGTTGATTCCATTTATGAAATAAAACACATTTTCTAAAAACTCGTGTTTTTTAAGAAATCATGTAAACCTTCTAGAAGCTGTGATTTTAAAAAACGGGGGAAGTAAGCTTTTCTTATTTCCAAACGCATGCGCAAATTATAGAAAGTCGTTTATGACGTAGAATGTGCATACTTTGTAGATTCCATTTACGAAAAAAAACACATTTTCTAAAAACTCGTGTTTTTTATGAAATCATGTAAACCTTCTAGAAGCCGTGATTTTAAAAAATGGGGGAAGTAAGCTTTTCTTATTTCCGGACGCATGCGCAAACTATAGAAAGTCATTATGACGTAGAATGTGCATACTTTGTTGATTCGATTTATGAAATAAAACACATTTTCTAAAAAATCGTGTTTTTTAAGAAATCATGTAAACCTTCTAGAAGCTGTGATTTTAAAAAACGGGGGAAGTAAGCTTTTCTTATTTCTGGACGCATGCGCAAACTATAGAAAGTCGTTATGACGTAGAATTTGCATACTTTGTTGATTCCATTTATGAAATAAAACACATTTTCTAAAAAATCGTGTTTTTTAAGAAATCATGTAAACCTTCTAGAAGCTGTGATTTTAAAAAACGGGGGAAGTAAGCTTTTCTTATTTCCGGACGCATGCGCAAACTATAGAAAGTCGTTATGACGTAGAATGTGCATACTTCTTGATTCCATTTATGAAATAAAACACATTTTCTAAAACCTCATGTTTTTTACGAAATCATGTAAACCTTCTAGAAGCTGTGATTTTAAAAAACGGTGGAAGTAAGCTTTTCTTATTTCCGGACGCATGCGCAAACTATAGAAAGTCGTTATGACGTTGAATGTGCATACTTTGTTGATTCCATTTATGAAATAAAACACATTTTCTAAAAACTCGTGGTTTTTAAGAAATCATGTAAACCTTCTAGAAGCTGTGATTTTAAAAAACGAGGGAAGTAAGCTTTTCTTATTACCAAACGCATGCGCAAACTATAGAAAGTCGTTATGACGTAGAATGTGCATACTTTGTTCATTCCATTTATGAAATAAAACACATTTTCTGAAAACTCATGTTTTTTAAGAAATCATGTTAACCTTCTAGAAGCTGTGATTTTAAAAAACGGGGGAAGTAAGCTTTTCTTATTTCCAAACGCATTTGCAAACTATAGAAAGTCGTTATGACGTAGAATGTGCATACTTTGTTTATTCCATTTATGAAATAAAACACATTTTCTAAAAACTCGTGTTTTTTACGAAATCATGTAAACCTTCTAGAAGCTGTGATTTTGAAAAACGGTGGAAGTAAGCTTTTCTTATTTCCGGACGCATGCGCAAACTATAGAAAGTCGCTATGACGTAGAAGTTCCATACTTTGTTGATTCCATTTATGAAATAAAACACATTTTCTAAAAACTCGTGTTTTTTAAGAAATCATGTAAAGCTTCTAGAATCTGTCATTTGAAAAAATGGTGGAAGTAAGCTTTTCTTATTTCCGAACGCATGCGGAAACTATAGAAATTCGTTATGATGTAAAATGTGCATACTTTGTTGACTCCATTGATGAATAAAACACATTTTCTAAAAACTCGTGTTTTGTAAGAAATCATGTAAACCTTCTAGAAGCTGTGATTTTAAAAGACGGGGGAAGTAAGCTTTAGTTATTTCCAAACGCATGCGCAAACTATAGAAAGTCGTTATGACGTAGAATGTGCATACTTTGTTCATTCCATTTATGAAATAAAACACATTTTCTAAAAACTTGTGTTTTTTAAGAAATCATGTAAACCTTCTAGAAGCTGTGATTTTAGAAAACGGGGGAAGTAAGCTTTTCTTATTTCCGGACGCATGCGCAAACTATAGAAAGTCGTTATGACGTAGAATGTGCATACTTTTTTGATTCCATTTATGAAATAAAACACATTTTCTAAAAACTCGTGTTTTTTAAGAAATCATGTAAACCTTCTAGAAGCTGTGATTTTAAAAACGGTGGAAGTAAGCTTTTCTTATTTCCGGATGCATGCGCAAACTATAGAAAGTCATTATTTTCGTTGAATGTGCATACTTTGTTGATTCCATTTATGAAATAAAACACATTTTCTAAAAACTCTTGTTTTTTAAGAAATCAGGTAAACCTTGTAGAAGCTGTGATTTTAAAAAACGGGGGAAGTAAGCTTTTCTTATTTCCGGACGCATGCGCAAACTATAGAAAGTCGTTTATGACGTAGAATGTGCATCCTTTGTAGATTCCATTTATGAAATAAAACACATTTTCTAAAAACTCGTGTTTTTTACGAAATCATGTAAACCTTTTAAAAGCTGTGATTTTAAAAAACGATGGAAGTAAGCTTTTCTTATTTCCGTACGAATGCGCAAACTATAGAATGTCCATACTTTGTTGATTCCATTTATGAAATAAAACACATTTTCTAAAAACTCGTGGTTTTTAAGAAATCATGTAAACCTTCTAGAAGCTGTGATTTTAAAAAACGGGGGAAGTAAGCTTTTCTTATTTCCGGACGCATGCGCAAACTATAGAAAGTCGTTAGGACATAGAATGTGCATACTTTGTTGATTCCATTTATGAAATAAAACACATTTTCTAAAAACTCGTGTTTTTTAAGAAATCATGTAAACATTCTAGAAGCTGTGATTTGAAAAAACGGGTGAAGTAAGCTTTTTTAATTTCCGGACGCATGCGCAAACTATAGAAAGTCGTTATGACGTAGAATGTGCATACTTTGTAGATTCCATTTATGAAATAAAACAGATTTTCTAAAAACTCGTGTTTCTTACGAAATCATGTAAACCTTCTAGAAGCTGTGATTTTAAAAAACGGGGGAAGTAAGCTTTTCTTATTTCCGGACGCATGCGCAAACTATAGAAGGTCATTATGACGTAGAATGTGCATACTTTATTGATTCCCTTTATGAAATAAAACACATTTTCTAAAAACTCTTGTTTTTCAAGAAATCATGTAAACCTTCTAGAAGCTGTGATTTTAAAAAACGGTGGAAGTAAGCTTTTCTTATTTCCGGATGCATGCGCATACTATAGAAAGTCGTTATGAAGTAGAATGTGCATACTTTGTTGATTCCATTTATGAAATAAAACACATTTTCTAAAAACTCTTGTTTTTCAAGAAATCATGTAAACCTTCTAGAAGCTGTGATTTTAAAAAACGGGGGAAGTAAGCTTTTCTTATTTCCGGACGCATGCACAAACTATAGAAAGTCGTTTATGACGTAGAATGTGCATCCTTTGTAGATTCCATTTATGAAATAAAACACATTTTCTAAAAACTAGTGTTTCTTACGAAATCATGTAAACCTTCTAGAAGCTGTGATTTTAAAAAACGGTGGAAGTAAGCTTTTCTTATTTCCGGACGCATGCGCAAACTATAGAAAGTCGTTATGACGTAGAATGTGCATACTTTGTTGATTCCATTTATGAAATAAAACACATTTTCTAAAAACTCGTGTTTTTTAAGAAATCATGTAAACTTTCTAGAAGCTGTCATTTTAAAAAACGGGGGAAGTAAGCTTTTCTTATTTCCGGACGCATGCGCAAACTATAGAAAGTCATTATGACATAGAATGTGCATACTTTGTTGATTCCATTTATGAAATAAAACACATTTTCTAAAAACTCATGTTCTTTAAGAAATCATGTAAACCTTATAGAAGCTGTGATTTTAAAAAACGGGGGAAGTAAGCTTTTCTTATTTCCAGACGCATGCGCAAACTATAGAAAATCGTTTATGACGTAGAATGTGCATCCTTTGTAGATTCCATTTATGAAATAAAAGACATTTTCTAAAAACTTGTGTTTTTTACGAAATTATGTAAACCTTCTAGAAGCTGTGATTTTAAAAAACGGTAGAAGTAAGCTTTTCTTATTTCCGGATGCATGCGCAAACTATAGAAAGTCGTTATGACGTAGAATGTGCATACTTTGTTGAGTCCATTTTGTGAAATAAAACTAATTTTCTAAAAACTCGTGTTTTTTAAGAAATCATGTAAACCTTCTATAAGCTGTGATTTTAAAAAACGGGGGAAGTAAGCTTTTCTTATTTCCAAACGCATGCGCAAACTATAGAAAGTCATTATGACGTAGAATGTGCATACTTTGTTCATTCCATTTATGAAATAAAACACATTTTCTAAAAAATCGTGTTTTTTAAGAAATCATGTGAACCTTCTAGAAGCTGTGATTTTAAAAAACGGGGGAAGTAAGCTTTTCTTATTTCCAAACGCATGCACAAATTATTGAAAGTCGTTTATGACGTAGAATGTGCATACTTTGTAGATTCCATTTATGAAATAAAATACATTTTCTAAAAACTCTTGTTTTTTATGAAATCATGTAAACCTTCTAGAAGCTGTGATTTTAAAATACAATGGAAGTAAGCTTTTTTTATTTCCGGACGAATGCGCAAACTATAGAAAGTCGTTATGACATAGAATGTGCATACTTTGTTGATTCCATTTATGAAATAAAACACATTTTCTAAAAACTAATGTTTTTGAAGAAATCATGTAAACCTTCTAGAAGCTGTGATTTTAAAAAACGGTGGAAGTAAGCTTTTCCTATTTCCGGACGCATGCGCAAACTATAGAAAGTCATTATGACGTAGAATGTGCATACTTTGTTGATTCCATTTATGAAATAAAACACATGTTCTAAAAACTCGTGTTTTTTAAGAAATCGTGTAAACCTTCTAGAAGCTGTGATTTTAAAAAACGGGGGAAGTAAGCTTTTTTTATTTCCGGACGCATGCGTAAACTATAGAAAGTTGTTATGACGTATAATGTGCATACTTTGTAGATTCCATTTATGAAATAAAATAGATTTTCTAAAAACTCGTGTTTCTTACGAAATCGTGTAAACCTTCTAGAAGCTGTGATTTTAAAAAATGGTGGAAGTAAGCTTTTCTTATTTCCGGACGCATGCGCAAACTATAGAAAGTCGTTATGACGTAGAATGTGCATACTTTGTAGATTCCATTTATGAAATAAAACACATTTTCTAAAAATTCGTGTTTCTTACGAAATCATGTAAACCTTCTAGAAGCTGTGATTTTAAAAAACGGTAGAAGTAAGCTTTTCTTATTTCCGGACGCATGCGCAAACTATAGAAAGTCGTTATGACGTAGAATGTGCATACTTTGTTGATTCCATTTATGAAATAAAACACATTTTCTAAAAACTCGTGTTTTTTAAGAAATCATGTAAACCTTCTAGAAGCTGTGATTTGAAAAAACGGGTGAAGTAAGCTTTTTTTATTTCCAGACGCATGCGCAAATTATAGAAAGTCGTTATGACGTAGAATGTGCAAACTTTGTTGATTCTATTTATGAAATAAAACACATTTTCTAAATACTCGTGGTTTTTAAGAAATCATGTAAACCTTCTAGAATCTGTGATTTTAAAAAACAGGGGAAGTAAGCTTTTCTTATTTCCGGACGCATGCGCAAACTATAGAAAGTCGTTATGACGTAGAATGTGCATACTTTATAGATTCCATTTATGAAAAAAACACATTTTCTAAAAACTAGTGTTTCTTACGAAATCATGTAAACCTTCTAGAAGCTGTGATTTTAAAAAACGGTGGAAGTAAGCTTTTATTATTTCCGGACGCATGCGCAAACTATAGAAAGTCGTTATGAATTAGAATGTGCATACTTTGTTGATTCCATTTATGAAATAAAACACATTTTCTAAAAACTCTTGTTTTTCAAGAAATCATGTAAACCTTCTAGAAGCTGTGATTTTAAAAAATGGGGGAAGTAAGCTTTTCTTATTTCCGGACGCATGCGCAAACTATAGAAAGTCGTTTATGACGTAGAATGTGCATCCTTTGTAGATTCCATTTAAGAAATAAAACACATTTTCTAAAAACTCGTGTTTTTTACGAAATCATGTAAACCTTTTAAAAGCTGTGATTTTAAAAAACGATGGAAGTAAGCTTTTCTTATTTCCGTACGAATGCGCAAAATATAGAATGTCCATACTCTGTTGATTCCATTGATGAAATAAAACTCATTTTCTAAAAACTCGTGTTTTTTAAGAAATCATGTAAACCTTCTAGAAGCTGTGATTTTAAAAAACGGGGGAAGTAAGCTTTTCTTATTTCCGGACGCATGCGCAAACTATAGAAAGTCGTTAGGACATAGAATGTGCATACTTTGTTGATTCCATTTATGAAATAAAACACATTTTCTAAAAACTCATGTTTTTTAAGAAATCATGTAAATCTTCTAGAAGCTGTGATTTGAAAAAACGGGTGAAGTAAGCTTTTTTTATTTCCGGACGCATGCGCAAACTATAGAAAGTCGTTATGACGTAGAATGTGCATACTTTGTAGATTCCATTTATGAAATAAAACACATTTTCTAAAAACTCGTGTTTCTTACGAAATCATGTAAACCTTCTAGAAGCTGTGATTTTAAAAAATGGTGGGAGTAAGCTTTTCTTATTTCCGGACACATGCGCAAACTATAGAAAGTCGTTATGACATAGAATGTGCATACTTTGTTGATTCCATTTATGAAATAAAACACATTTTATAAAAACTCGTGTTTTTTAAGAAATCATGTAAACTTTCTAGAAGCTGTCATTTTAAAAAATGGGGAAGTAAGCTTTTCTTATTTCTGGACGCATGCGCAAACTATAGAAAGTCATTATGACATAGAATGTGCATACTTTGTTGATTCCATTTATGAAATAAAACACATTTTCTAAAAACTCATGTTCTTTAAGAAATCATGTAAACCTTCTAGAAGCTGTGATTTTAAAAAACGGGGGAAGTAAGCTTTTCTTATTTCCAGACGCATGCGCAAACTATAGAAAGTCGTTTATGACGTAGAATGTGCATCCTTTGTAGATTCCATTTATGAAATAAAACACATTTTCTAAAAACTTGTGTTTTTTACGAAATCATGTAAACCTTCTAGAAGCTGTGATTTTAAAAAACGGTAGAAGTAAGCTTTTCTTATTTCCGGATGCATGCGCAAACTATAGAAAGTCGTTATGACGTAGAATGTGCATACTTTGTTGAGTCCATTTTGTGAAATAAAACACATTTTCTAAAAACTCGTGTTTTTTATGAAATCTTGTAAACCTTCTATAAGCTGTGATTTTAAAAAACGGGGGAAGTAAGCTTTTCTTATTTCCAAACGCATGCGCAAAATATACAAAGTCGTTATGACGTAGAATGTGCATACTTTGTTGATTCCATTTATGAAATAAAACACATTTTCTAAAAAATCGTGTTTTTTAAGAAATCATGTAAACCTTCTAGAAGCTGTGATTTTAAAAAACGGGGGAAGTAAGCTTTTCTTATTTCCAAACGCATGCGCAAATTATAGAAAGTCGTTTATGACGTAGAATGTGCATACTTTGTAGATTCCATTTATGAAATAAAACACATTTTCTAAAAACTCTTGTTTTTTATGAAATCATGTAAACCTTCTAGAAGCTGTGATTTTAAAAAACAATGGAAGTAAGCTTTTTTTATTTCCGGACGAATGCGCAAACTATAGAAAGTCGTTATGACATAGAATGTGCATACTTTGTTGATTCCATTTATGAAATAAAACACATTTTCTAAAAACTAATGTTTTTGAAGAAATCATGTAAACCTTCTAGATGCTGTGATTTTAAAAAACGGTGGAAGTAAGCTTTTCCTATTTCCGGACGCATGCACAAACTATAGAAAGTCATTATGACGTAGAATGTGCATACTTTGTTGATTCCATTTATGAAATAAAACACATTTTCTAAAAACTCGTGTTTCTTACGAAATCGTGTAAACCTTCTAGAAGCTGTGATTTTAAAAAACGGTGGAAGTAAGCTTTTCTTATTTCCGGACGCATGTGCAAAATATAGAAAGTCGTTATGACGTAGAATGTGCATACTTTGTTGATTCCATTTATGAAATAAAACACATTTTCTAAAAACTCGTGGTTTTTAAGAAATCATGTAAACCTTCTAGAAGCTGTGATTTTAAAAAACGGGGGAAGTAAGGTTTGCTTATTTCCGGACGCATGCGCAAACTATAGAAAGTCATTATGACATAGAATGTGCATACTTTGTTGATTCCATTTATAAAATAAAACACATTTTCTAAAAACTCCTGTTTTTTAAGAAATCATGCAAACCTTCTAGAAGCTGTGATTTTAAAAAATGGGTGAAGTAAGATTTTCTTATTGCCGGACGCATGCGCAAACTATACAAGGTCGTTATGACGTAGAATGTGCATACTTTGTAGATTCCATTTATGAAATAAAACACGTTTTCTAAAAACTCGTGTTTTTTACGAAATCATGTAAACCTTCTAGAAGCTGTGATTTTAAAAAACGGTGGAAGTAAGCTTTTCTTATTTCCAAACGCATGCGCAAACTATAGAAATTCGTTATGACGTAGAATGTGCATACTTTGTAGATTCCATTTATGAAATAAAACACATTTTCTAAAAACTCGTGTTTCTTACGAAATCATGTAAACCTTCTAGAAGCTGTGATTTTAAAAAACGGTGGAAGTAAGCTTTTCTTATTTCCGGACGCATGCGCAAACTATAGAAAGTCATTATGACGTAGAATGTGCATACTCTGTTGATTCCATTTATGAAATAAAACACATTTTCTAAAAACTCGAGTTCTTGAAGAAATCATGTAAACCTTCTAGAATCTGTGATTTTAAAAAACGGGGGAGGTAAGCTTTTCTTATTTCCGGACGCATGCGCAAACTGTAGAAAGTCGTTATGACGTAGAATGTGCATACTTTGTAGATTCCATTTATGAAATAAAACACATTTTCTAAAAACTCGTGTTTCTTACAAAATCATGTAAACCTTCTAGAAGCTGTGATTTTAAAAAATGGTGGAAGTAAGCTCTTTTTATTTCCGGATGCATGCGCAAACTATAGAAAGTCATTATGACGTAGAATGTGCATACTTTGTTGAGTCCATTTTGTGAAATAAAACACATTTTCTAAAAACTCGTGTTTTTTAAGAAATCATGTAAACCTTCTATAAGCTCTGATTTTAAAAAACGGGGGAAGTAAGCTTTTCTTATTTCCAAACGCATGCGCAAAATATAGAAAGTCGTTATGACGTAGAATGTGCATACTTTATTGATTCCATTTATGAAATAAAACACATTTTCTAAAAAATCTTGTTTTTTAAGAAATCATGTAAACCTTCTAGAAGCTGTGATTTTAAAAAACGGGGGAAGTAAGCTTTTCTTATTTCCAAACGCATGCGCAAATTATAGAAAGTCGTTTATGACGTAGAATGTGCATACTTTGTAGGTTCCATTTATGAAATAAAACACATTTTCTAAAAACTCTTGTTTTTTAAGAAATCATGTAAACCTTCTAGAAGCTGTGATTTTAAAAAACAATGGAAGTAAGCTTTTTTTATTTCCGGACGAATGCGCAAACTATAGAAAGTCGTTATGACATAGAATGTGCATACTTTGTTGATTACATTTATGAAATAAAACACATTTTCTAAAAACTAATGTTTTTGAAGAAATCATGTAAACCTTCTAGATGCTGTGATTTTAAAAAACGGTGGAAGTAAGCTTTTCCTATTTCCGGACGCATGCACAAACTATAGAAAGTCATTATGACGTAGAATGTGCATACTTTGTTGATTCCATTTATGAAATAAAACACATTTTCTAAAAACTCGTGTTTCTTACGAAATCGTGTAAACCTTCTAGAAGCTGTGATTTTAAAAAACGGTGGAAGTAAGCTTTTCTTATTTCCGGACGCATGTGCAAACTATAGAAAGTCGTTATGACGTAGAATGTGCATACTTTGTTGATTCCATTTATGAAATAAAACACATTTTCTAAAAACTCGTGGTTTTTAAGAAATCATGTAAACCTTCTAGAAGCTGTGATTTTAAAAAACGGGGGAAGTAAGGTTTGCTTATTTCCGGACGCATGCGCAAACTATAGAAAGTCATTATGACATAGAATGTGCATACTTTGTTGATTCCATTTATAAAATAAAACACATTTTCTAAAAACTCGTGTTTTTTAAGAAATCATGCAAACCTTCTAGAAGCTGTGATTTTAAAAAATGGGTGAAGTAAGATTTTCTTATTGCCGGACGCATGCGTAAACTATACAAAGTCGTTATGACGTAGAATGTGCATACTTTGTAGATTCCATTTATGAAATAAAACACGTTTTCTAAAAACTCGTGTTTTTTACGAAATCATGTAAACCTTCTAGAAGCTGTGATTTTAAAAAATGGTGGAAGTAAGCTTTTCTTATTTCCAAACGCATGCGCAAACTATAGAAAGTCGTTATGACGTAGAATGTGCATACTTTGTATATTCCGTTTATGAAATAAAACACATTTTCTAAAAACTCGTGTTTCTTACGAAATCATGTAAACCTTCTAGAAGCTGTGATTTTAAAAAACGGTGGAAGTAAGCTTTTCTTCTTTCCGGAAGCATGCGCAAACTATAGAAAGTCATTATGACGTAGAATGTGCATACTCTGTTGATTCCATTTATGAAATAAAACACATTTTCTAAAAACTCGTGTTTCTTACAAAATCATGTAAACCTTCTAGAAGCTGTGATTTTAAAAAATGGTGGAAGTAAGCTCTTTTTATTTCCGGACGCATGAGCAAACTATAGAAAGTCATTATGATGTAGAATGTGCATACTTTGTTGATTCCATTTATGAAATAAAACACATTTTCTAAAAACTCATGTTTTTTAAGAAATCATGTAAACCTTCTAGAAGCTGCGATTTTAAAAACGGTGGAAGTAAGCTTTTCTTATTTCCGGATGCATGCGCAAACTATAGAAAGTCGTTATTTTCGTAGAATGTGCATACTTTGTTGATTCCATTTATGAAATAAAACACATTTTCTAAAAACTCATGTTTTTTAAGAAATCATGTAAACCTTCTAGAAGCTGTGATTTTAGAAAACGGGGGAAGTAAGCTTTTCTTATTTCCGGACGCATGCGCAAACTATAGAAAGTCGTTTCTGACGTAGAATGTGCATCCTTTGTAGATTCCATTTATGAAATAAAACACATTTTCTAAAAACTCGTGTTTTTTACGAAATCATGTAAACCTTTTAAAAGCTGTGATTTTAAAAAACGATGGAAGTAAGCTTTTCTTATTTCCGGACGAATGCGCAAACTATAGAAAGTCCTTATGACGTAGACTGTCCATACTTTGTTGATTCCATTTATGAAATAAAACACATTTTCTAAAAACTCGTGGTTTTTAAGAAATCATGTAAACCTTCTAGAAGCTGTGATTTTAAAAAACGGGGGAAGTAAGCTTTTCTTATTTCCGGACGCATGCGCAAACTATAGAAAGTCGTTATGACATAGAATGTGCATACTTTGTTGATTCCATTTATGAAATAAAACACATTTTCTAAAAACTCGTGTTTTTTAAGAAATCATGTAAACCTTCTAGAAGATGTGATTTGAAAAAATGGGGGAAGTAATCTTTTTTTATATCTGGACGCATGCGCAAACTATAGAAAGTAGTTATGACGTAGAATGTGCATACTTTCTAGATTCCATTTATGAAATAAAACACATTTTCTAAAAACTCGTGTTTCTTACGAAATCATGTAAACCTTCTAGAAGCTGTGATTTTAAAAAATGGTGGAAGTAAGCTTTTCTTATTTCCGGACGCATGCGCAAACTATAGAAAGTCGTTATGACATAGAATGTGCATACTTTGTTGATTCCATTTATGAAATAAAACACATTTTCTAAAAAATCGTGTTTTTTAAGAAATCATGTAAACCTTCTAGAAGCTGTCATTTTAAAAAATGGGGGAAGTAAGCTTTTCTTATTTCCGGATGCATGCGCAAACTATAGAAAGTCATTATGACATAGAATGTGCATACTTTGTTGATTCCATTTATGAAATAAAACACATTTTCTAAAAACTCGTGTTTTTTAAGAAATCATGTAAACCATCTAGAAGCTGTGATTTTAAAAAACGGGGGAAGTAAGCTTTTCTTATTTCCAGACGCATGCGCAAACTATAGAAAGTTGTTTATGACGTAGAATGTACATCCTTTGTAGATTCCATTTATGAAATAAAACACATTTTCTAAAAACTTGTGTTTTTTACGAAATCATGTAAACCTTCTAGAAGCTGTGATTTTAAAAAACGGTAGAAGTAAGCTTTTCTTATTTCCGGATGCATGCGCAAACTATAGAAAGTCGTTATGACGTAGAATCTGCATACTTTGTTGAGTCCATTTATGAAATAAAACACATTTTCTAAAAACTCGTGTTTTTTAAGAAATCATGTAAACCTTCTATAAGCTGTGATTTTAAAAAACGGGGGAAGTAAGCTTTTCTTATTTCCAAACGCATGTGCAAACTATAGAAAGTCGTTATGAGGTAGAATGTGCATACTTTGTTGATTCCATTTATTAAATAAAACACATTTTCTAAAAACTTGAGTTCTTGAAGAAATCATGTAAACCTTCTAGAATCTGTGATTTTAAAAAACGGGGGAGGTAAGCTTTTCTTATTTCCGGACACATGCGCAAACTATAGAAAGTCGTTATGACGTAGAATCTGCATACTTTGTTGAGTCCATTTATGAAATAAAACACATTTTCTAAAAACTCGTGTTTTTTATAAAATCATGTAAACCTTCTAGAAGCTGTGATTTTAAAAAACAGTGGAAGTAAGCTTTTCTTATTTCCTGACGAATGTGCAAACTATAGAAAGTCGTTATGACATAGAATGTGCATACTTTGTTGATTCCATTTATGAAATAAAACACATTTTCTAAAAACTCGTGTTTTTTATGAAATCATGTAAACCTTCTAGAAGCTGTGATTTTAAAAAACAGTGGAAGTAAGCTTTTCTTATTTCCGGACGAATGTGCAAATTATAGAAAGTCGTTATGATGTAGAATGTGCATACTTTGTTGATTCCATTTATGAAATAAAACACATTTTCTAAAAACTCGTGTTTTTTAAGAAATCATGTAAACCTTCTAGAAGCTGTGATTTTAAAAAACGGTGGAAGTAAGCTTTTCTTATTTCCGGACGCATGCGCAAACTATAGAAAATCGTTATGACGTAGAATGTGCATACTTTGTTGATTCCATTTATGAAATAAAACACATTTTCTAAAAACTCGTGTTTTTTAAGAAATCATGTAAACCTTCTAGAAGCTGTGATTTTGAAAAACGGTGGAAGTAAGCTTTTCTTATTTCTGGAGGCATGCGCAAACTATAGAAAGTTGTTATGACGTAGAATGTGCATACTTTGTTGATTCCATTTATGAAATAAAACACATTTTCTAAAAACTCGTGTTTTTTACGAAATCATGTAAACCTTCTAGAAGCTGTGATTTTAAAAAACGAGGGAAGTAAGCTTTTCTTATTACCAAACGCATGCGCAAACTATAGAAAGTCGTTATGACGTAGAATGTGCATACTTTGTTCATTCCATTTATGAAATAAAACACATTTTCTGAAAACTCGTGTTTTTTAAGAAATCATGTTAACCTTCTAGAAGCTGTGATTTTAAAAAACGGGGGAAGTAAGCTTTTCTTATTTCCAAACGCATGTGCAAACTATAGAAAGTCGTTATGACGTAGAATGTGCATACTTTATTTATTCCATTTATGAAATAAAACACATTTTCTAAAAACTCGTGTTTTTTACGAAATCATGTAAACCTTCTAGAAGCTGTGATTTTAAAAAACGGTGGAAATAAGCTTTTCTTATTTCCGGACGCATGCACAAACTATAGAAAGTCGCTATGACGTAGAAGTTCCATACTTTGTTGATTCCATTTATGAAATAAAACACATTTTCTAAAAACTCGTGTTTTTTAAGAAATCATGTAAAGCTTCTAGAATCTGTGATTTGAAAAAATGGTGGAAGTAAGCTTTTCTTATTTCCGAACGCATGCGGAAACTATAGAAATTCGTTATGATGTAAAATGTGCATACTTTGTTGACTCCATTGATGAATAAAACACATTTTCTAAAAACTCGTGTTTTGTAAGAAATCATGTAAACCTTCTAGAAGCTGTGATTTTAAAAAACGGGGGAAGTAAGCTTTAGTTATTTCCAAACGCATGCGCAAACTATAGAAAGTCGTTATGACGTAGAATGTGCATACTTTGTTCATTCCATTTATGAAATAAAACACATTTTCTAAAAACTTGTGTTTTTTAATAAATCATGTAAACCTTCTAGAAGCTGTGATTTTAGAAAACGGGGGAAGTAAGCTTTTCTTATTTCCGGACGCATGCGCAAACTTTAGAAAGTCGTTATGACGTAGAATGTGCATACTTTTTTGATTCCATTTATGAAATAAAACACATTTTCTAAAAACTCGTGTTTTTTAAGAAATCATGTAAACCTTCTAGAAGCTGTGATTTTAAAAAACGGGGGAAGTAAGCTTTTCTTATTTCCGGACGCATACGCAAACTATAGAAAGTCGTTATGACGTAGAATGTGCATACTTTGTAGATTCCATTTATGAAATAAAACACATTTTCTAAAAACTCGTGTTTTTTACGAAATCATGTAAACCTTCTAGAAGCTGTGATTTTAAAAAACGGTGGAAGTAAGCTTTTCTTATTTCCGGATGCATGCGCAAACTATAGAAAGTCGTTATGACGTAGAATGTGCATACTTTGTTGATTCCATTTATGAAATAAAACACATTTTCTAAAAACTCCTGTTTTTTAGTAAATCATGTAAACCTTCTAGAAGCTGTGCTTTTAAAAAACGGGGGAAGTAAGCTTTTCTTATTTCCGGACGCATGCGCAAACTATAGAAAGTCGTTATGACGTAGAATGTGCATACTTTGTAGATTCCATTTATGAAATAAAACACATTTTCTAAAAACTCGTTTTTTTTACGAAATCATGTAAACCTTCTAGAAGCTGTGATTTAAAAAAACGGTGGAAGTAAGGTTTTCTTATTTCCGGATGCATGCGCAAACTATAGAAAGTCGTTATGACGTAGAATGTGCATACTTTGTTGATTCCATTTATGAAGTAAAACACATTTTCTAAAAACTCGTGTTTTTTAAGAAACGATGTAAACCTTCTAGAAGCTGTGATTTTAAAAAACGGGGGAAGTAAGCTTTTCTTATTTCCAAACGCATGCGCAAACTATAGAAAGTCGTTATGACGTAGAATGTGCATACTTTGTTGATTCCATTTATGAAATAAAACACATTTTCTAAAAAATCGTGTTTTTTAAGAAATCATGTAAACATCCTAGAATCTGTGATTTTAAAAAACGGGAGAAGTAAGCTTTTCTTACTTCCAAATCCATGCCCAAATTATAGAAAGTTGTTTATGACGTAGAATGTGCATACCTTGTAGATTCCATTTATGAAATAAAACACATTTTCTAAAAACTCGTGTTTTTTATAAAATCATGTAAACCTTCTAGAAGCTGTGATTTTAAAAAACAGTGGAAGTAAGCTTTTCTTATTTCCTGACGAATGTGCAAACTATAGAAAGTCGTTATGACATAGAATGTGCATACTTTGTTGATTCCATTTATGAAATAAAACACATTTTCTAAAAACTCGTGTTTTTTAAGAAATCATGTAAACCTTCTAGAAGCTGTGATTTTAGAAAAAGGGGGAAGTAAGCTTTTCGTATTTCCGGACGCATGCGGAAACTATAGAAAGTCGTTATGACGTAGAATGTGCATACTTTGTTGATTCCATTTATGAAATAAAACACATTTTCTAAAAACTCGTGTTTTTTAAGAAATCATGTAAACCTTGTAGAAGCTGTGATTTTAAAAAATGGGTGAAGTAAGATTTTCTTATTTCCGGACGCATGCGCAAACTATAGAAATTCTTTATGCTGTAGAATGTGCATACTTTGTAGATTCCATTTATAGAAAAAACACATTTTCTAAAAACTCGTGTTTCTTAAGAAATCATGTAAACCTTCTAGAAGCTGTGATTTTAAAAAACGGTGGAAGTAAGATTTTCTTATTTCCGGACGCATGCGCAAACTATAGAAAGTCGTTATGACGTAGAATGTGCATACTTTGTTGATTCCATTTATGAAATAAAACACATTTTCTAAAAACTCGTGTTTTTTAGGAAATCATGTAAACCTTCTAGAAGCTGTGATTTTAAAAAACGGGGGAAGTAAGTTTTTCTTATTTCCAAACGCATGCGCAAACTATAGAATGTCGTTTATGACGTAGAATGTGCATCCTTTGTAGATTCCATTTATGAAATAAAACACATTTTCTGAAAACTCGTGTTTTTTCGGAATCATGTAACCCTTCTAGAAGCTGTGATTTTAAAAAACGATGGAAGTAAGCTTTTCTTATTTCCGGACGAATGCGCAAACTATAGAAAGTCGTTATGACGTAGAATGTGCATACTTTGTTGATTCCATTTATGAAATAAAACACATTTTCTGAAAACACGTGTTTTTTAAAAAATCATGTAAACCTTCTAGAAGCTGTGATTTTAAAAAACGGGGGAAGTAAGCTTTTCTTATTTCCAAACACATGCGCAAACTATAGAAAGTCGTTATGACGTAGAATGTGTATACTTTGTTCATTCCATTTATGAAATAAAACACATTTTCTAAAAACTCGTGTTTTTTAAGAAATCATGTAAACCTTCTAGAAGCTGTGATTTTAAAAACGGTGGAAGTAAGCTTTTCTTATTTCCGGACGCATGCGCAAACTATAGAAAATCGTTATGACGTAGAATGTGCATACTTTGTTGATTCCATTTATGAAATAAAACACATTTTCTAAAAACTCGTGTTTTTTAAGAAATCATGTAAACCTTCTAGAAGCTTTGATTTTAAAAAACGGGGGAAGTAAGCTTTTCTTATTTCCAAACGCATGCGCAAACTATAGAAAGTCGTTATAACGTAGAATGTACATACTTTGTTGATTCCATTTATGAAATAAAACACATTTTCTAAAAACTCGTGTTTTTTAAGAAATCATGTAAACCTTCTAGAAGCTGTGATTTTAAAAACGGTGGAAGTAAGCTTTTCTTATTTCCGGACGCATGCGCAAACTATAGAAAATCGTTATGACGTAGAATGTGCATACTTTGTTGATTCCATTTATGAAATAAAACACATTTTCTAAAAACTCGTGTTTTTTAAGAAATCATGTAAACCTTCTAGAAGCTGTGATTTTAAAAAACGGGGGAAGTAAGCTTTTCTTATTTCCAAACGCATACGCAAACTATAGAAAGTCGTTATGACGTAGAATGTGCATACTTTTAGATTCCATTTATGAAATAAAACACATTTTCTAAAAACTCGTGTTTTTTACGAAATCATGTAAACCTTCTAGAAGCTGTGATTTTAAAAAACGGGGGAAGTAAGCTTTTCTTATTTCCGGACGCATGCGCAAACTATAGAAAGTCGTTATGACGTAGAATCTGCATACTTTGTAGATTCCATTTATGAAATAAAACACATTTTCTAAAAACTCGTGTTTTTTACGAAATCATGTAAACCTTCTAGAAGCTGTGATTTAAAAAAACGGTGGAAGTAAGGTTTTCTTATTTCCGGATGCATGCGCAAACTATAGAAAGTCGTTATGACGTAGAATGTGCATACTTTGTTGATTCCATTTATGAAATAAAACACATTTTCTAAAAACTCGTGTTTTTTAAGAAACCATGTAAACCTTCTAGAAGCTGTGATTTTAAAAAATTGGGGAAGTAAGCTTTTCTTATTTCCAAACGCATGCGCAAACTATAGAAAGTCGTTATGACGTAGAATGTGCATACTTTGTTGATTCCATTTATGAAATAAAACACATTTTCTAAAAAATCGTGTTTTTTAAGAAATCATGTAAACATCCTAGAATCTGTGATTTTAAAAAACGGGAGAAGTAAGCTTTTATTATTTCCAAATCCATACCCAAATTATAGAAAGTTGTTTATGACGTAGAATGTGCATACTTTGTAGATTCCATTTATGAAATAAAACACATTTTCTAAAAACTCGTGTTTTTTATAAAATCATGTAAACCTTCTAGAAGCTGTGATTTTAAAAAACAGTGGAAGTAAGCTTTTCTTATTTCCGGACGAATGCACAAACTATAGAAAGTCGTTATGACATAGAATGTGCATACTTTGTTGATTCCATTTATGAAATAAAACACATTTTCTAAAAACTCGTGTTTTTTAAGAAATCATGTAAACCTTCTAGAAGCTGTGATTTTAGAAAACGGGGGAAGTAAGCTTTTCTTATTTCGGGACGCATGCGGAAACTATAGAAAGTCGTTATGAGGTAGAATGTGCATACTTTGCTGATTCCATTTATGAAATAAAACACATTTTCTAAAAACTCTTGTTTTTTAAGAAATCATGTAAACCTTCTAGAAGCTGTGATTTTAAAAAACGGGGAAAGTAAGCTTTTCTTATTTCCGGACGCATGCGGAAACTATAGAAATTCGTTATGACGTAGAATGTGCATACTTTGTAGATTCCATTTATGAAATAAAACAAATTTTCTAAAAACTCGTGTTTTTTACGAAATCATGTAAACCTTCTAGAAGCTGTGATTTTAAAAAACGGTGGAAGTAAGATTTTCTTATTTCCGGAGGCATGCGCAAACTATAGAAAATCGTTATGACGTAGAATGTGCATACTTTGTTGATTCCATTTATGAAATAAAACACATTTTCTAAAACCTCGTGTTTTTTAAGAAATCGTGTAAACCTTCTATAAGCTGTGATTTTAAAAAACGGTGGAAGTAAGCTTTTCTTATTTCCGGACGAATGCGCAAACTATAGAAAGTCGTTATGACGTAGAATGTGCATACTTTGTTGATTCCATTTATGAAATAAAACACATTTTCTAAAAACTGATGTTTTGTAAGAAATCATGTAAACCTTGTAGAAGCTGTGATTTTAAAAAACGAGGGAAGTAAGCTTTTCTTATTACCAAACACATGCGCAAATTATAGAAAGTCGTTATGACGTAGAATGTGCATACTTTGTTCATTCCATTTATGAAATCAAACACATTTTCTAAAAACTCGTGTTTTTTAAGAAATCATGTAAACCGTCTAGAAGCTGTGATTTTAAAAAACGGGGGAAGTAAGCTTTTCTTATTTCCAAACACATGTGCAAACTATAGAAAGTCGTTATGACGTAGAATGTGCATACTTTGTTTATTCCATTTATGAAATAAAACACATTATCTAAAAACTCGTGTTTTTTACGAAATCATGTAAACCTTCTAGAAGCTGTGATTTTAAAAAACGTTGGAAGTAAGCTTTTCTTATTTCCGGACGCATGCGCAAACTATAGAAAGTCGCTATGACGTAGAATTTCCATACTTTGTTGATTCCATTTATGAAATAAAACACATTTTCTAAAAACTCGTGTTTTTTAAGAAATCATGTAAAGCTTCTAGAAGCTGTGATTTTAAAAAATGGTGGAAGCAAGCTTTTCTTATTTCCGGACGCATGCGCAAACTATAGAAATTCGTTATGACGTAAAATCTGCATACTTTGTTGATTCCATTGATGAATAAAACACATTTTCTAAAAACTCGTGTTTTGAAAGAAATCATGTAAACCTTCTAGAAGCTGTGATTTTAAAAAACGGCGGGAGTAAGCTTTAGTTATTTCCAAACGCATGCGCAAACTATAGAAAGTCGTTATGACATAGAATGTGCATACTTTGTTCATTTCATTTATGAAATAAAACACATTTTCTAAAAACTCGTGTTTTTTAAGAAATCATGTAAACCTTCTAGAAGCTTTGATTTTAAAAAACGGGGGAAGTAAGCTTTTCTTATTTCCGAACGCATGCGCAAACTATAGAAAGTCGTTATGACGTAGAATGTGAATACTTTGTTGATTCCATTTATGAAATAAAACAGGTTTTCTAAAAACTCGTGTTTTTTAAGAAATCATGTAAACCTTCTAGAAGCTGTGATTTTAAAAACGGTGGAAGTAAGCTTTTCTTATTTCCAGACGCATGCGCAAACTATAGAAAATCGTTATGACGTAGAATGTACATACCTTGTTGATTCCATTTATGAAATAAAACACATTTTCTAAAAACTCGTGTTTTTTATGAAATCATGTAAACCTTCTAGAAGCTGTGATTTTAAAAAACAGTGGAAGTAAGCTTTTCTTAATTCCGGACGAATGCGCAAACTATAGAAAGTCGTTAGGACGTAGAATGTGCATACTTTGTTGATTCCATTTATGAAATAAAACACATTTTCTAAAAACTTGTGTTTTTTAAGAAATCATGTAAACCTTCTAGAAGCTGTGATTTTAGAAAACGGGGGAAGTAAGCTTTTCTTATTTCCGGACGCATGCGCAAACTATAGAAAGTCGTTATGACGTAGAATGTGCATACTTTGTAGATTCCATTTATGAAATAAAACACATTTTCTAAAAACTCGTGTCTTTTACGAAATCATGTAAACCTTCTAGAAGCTGTGATTTTAAAAAACGGTGGAAGTAAGCTTTTCTTATTTCTAGAGGCATGCGCAAACTATAGAAAGTCGTTATGACGTAGAATGTGCATACTCTGTTGATTCCATTTATGAAATAAAACACATTTTCTAAAAACTCGTGTTTTTTAAGAAATCATGTAAACCTTCTAGAAGCTGTGATTTTAAAAAACGGGGGAAGTAAGCTTTTCTTATTTCCGGACGCATGCGCAAACTATAGAAATTCGTTATGACGTAGAATGTGCATACTTTGTTGATTCCATTTATGATATTAAAACACATCTTCTAAAAACTCGTGTTTTTTAAGAAATCATTTAAACCTTCTAGAAGCTGTGATTTTAAAAAACGGGTGAAGTAAGATTTTCTTATTTCCGGACGCATGCGGAAACTATAGAAAGTCGTTATGACGTAGAATGTGCATACTTTGTAGATTCCAATTATGAAATAAAACACATTTTCTAAAAACTCGTGTTTTGTAAGAAATCATGTAAACCTTCTAGGATTTGTGATTTTAAAAAACGGGGGAGGTAAGCTTTTCTTATTTTCGGACGCATGCGGAAATTATAGAAAGTCGTTATGACGTAGAATGTGCATAGTTTGTTGATTGCATTTATGAAATAAAACACATTATCTAAAAACTCGTGTTTTTTAAGAAATCATGTAAACCTTCTAGAAGCTGTGATTTTAAAAAACGGGGGAACTAAGATTTTCTTATTTCCAAACGCATGTGCAAACTATAGAAAGTCGTTATGACGTAGAATGTGCATACTTTGTTGATTCCATTTATGAAATAAAACACATTTTATAAAAACTCGTGTTTTTTACGAAATTATGTAAACCTTCTAGAAGCTGTGATTTTAAAAAACGGGGGAAGTAAGCTTTTCTTATTTCCAAACGCATGCACAAATTATAGAAAGTCGTTTATGACGTAGAATGTGCATACTTTGTAGATTTTATTTATGAAATAAAACACATTTTCTAAAAACTCGTGTTTTTTATGAAATCATGTAAACCTTCTAGAAGCTGTGATTTTAAAAAACAATGGAAGTAAGCTTTTCTTATTTCCGGACGAATGTGCAAATTATAGAAAGTCGTTATGACGTAGAATGTGCATACTTTGTTGATTCCATTTATGAAATAAAACACATTTTCTAAAAACTCGTGTTTTTTACGAAATCATGTAAACCTTCTAGAAGCTGTGATTTTAAAAAACGGGGGAAGTAAGCTTTTCTTATTTCCAAACGCATGCGCAAACTATAGAAAGTCGTTTATGACGTAGAATGTGCATACTTTGTAGATTCCATTTATAAAATAAAACACATTTTCTAACAACTCGTGTTTTTTAAGAAATCATGGAAACCTTCTAGAAGCTGTGATTTTAAAAAACGGGGGAAGTAAGATTTTCTTATTTCGGGACGCATGCGCAAACTATAGAAGGTCGTTATGATGTAGAATCTGCATACTTTGTAGATTCCATTTATGAAATAAAAAACATTTTCTAAAAACTCGTGTTTTTTACGAAATCATGTAAACCTTCTAGAAGCTGTGATTTTAAAAAACGGTGGAAGTAAGCTTTTCTTATTTCCGGAAGCATGCGCAAACTATAGAAAGTCGTTATGATTTAGAATGTGCATACTTTGTTGATTCCATTTATGAAATAAAACACATTTTCTAAAAACTCGTGTTTTTTAAGAAATCATGTAAACCTTCTAGAAGCTGTGATTTTAAAAAACAGGGGAAGTAAGCTTTTCTTATTTCCGGACGCATGCGCAAACTATAGAAATTCGTTATGACGTAGAATGTGCATACTGTGTTAATTCCATTCATGAAATAAAACACATTTTCTAAAAACTCGTGTTTTTTAAGAAATCATGTAAACCTTCTAGAATCTGTGATTTTAAAAAACGGGGGAGGTAAGCTCTTCTTATTTCCGGATGCATGCGCAAACTATAGAAAGTCGTTATGACGTAGAATGTGCATACTTTGTTGATTCCATTTATTAAATAAAACACATTTTCTAAAAACTCGTGTTTTTTAAGAAATCATGTAAACCTTCTAGAAGCTGTGATTTTAAAAAACGAGGGAAGTAAGCTTTTCTTATTTCCGGATGCATGCGCAAACTATAGAAAGTCGTTATGACGTAGAATGTCCAAACTTTGTAGATTCCATTTATGAAATAAAACACATTTTCTAAAAACTCGTGTTTTTTACGAAATCATGTAAACCTTCTAGAAGCTGTGATTTTAAAAAACGGTGGAAGTAAGCTTTTCTTATTTACCGACGCATGCGCAATCTATAGAAAGTCGTTATGACGTAGAATGTGCATACTTTGTTGATTCCATTTATGAAATAAAACACATTTTCTAAAAACTCGTGTTTTTTAAGAAATCATGTAAACCTTTTAGAAGCCGTGATTTTAAAAAACGGGGGAAGTAAGCTTTTCTTATTTCCGGACGCATGGCTAAACTATAGAAAGTCGTTATGACGTAGAATGTGCATACTTTGTAGATTCCATTTATGAAATAAAACACATTTTCTAAAAACTCGTGTTTTTTACGAAATCATGTAAACCTTCTAGAAGTTGTGATTTAAAAAAACGATGGAAGTAAGCTTTTCTTATTTCCGGATGCATGCGCAAACTATAGAAATTCGTTATGACGTAGAATGTGCATACTTTGTTGATTCCATTTATGAAATAAAACACATTTTCTAAAAACTCGTGTTTTTTAGGAAACCATGTAAACCTTCTAGAAAAGGTGATTTTAAAAAACGGGGGAAGTAAGCTTTTCTTATTTCCAAACGCATGCGCAAACTATAGAAAGTCGTTATGACGTAGAATGTGCATACTTTGTTGATTACATTTATGAAATAAAACACATTTTCTAAAAAATCGTGTTTTTTAAGAAATCATGTAAACCTTATAGAATCTGTGATTTTAAAAAACGGGAGAAGTAAGCTTTTCTTATTTCCAAATGCATGCCCAAATTATAGAAAGTTGTTTATGATGTAGAATGTGCATACTTTGTAGATTCCATTTATGAAATAAAACACATTTTCTAAAAACTCGTGTTTTTTATAAAATCATGTAAACCTTCTAGAAGCTGTGATTTTAAAAAACAGTGGAAGTAAGCTTTTCTTATTTCCGGACGAATGCGCAAACTATAGAAGGTCGTTATGACATAGAATGTGCATACTTTGTTGATTTCATTTATGAAATAAAACACATTTTCTAAAAACTCGTGTTTTTTAAGAAATCATGTAATCCTTCTAGAAGCTGTGATTTTAGAAAACGGGGGAAGTAAGCTTTTCTTATTTCCGGACGCATGCGGAAACTATAGAAAGTCGTTATGACGTCAAATGTGCATACTTTGTTGATTCCATTTATGAAATAAAACACATTTTCTAAAAACTCGTGTTTTTTAAGAAATCATGTAAACCTTCCTAGAAGCTGTGATTTTAAAAACCGGGGAAAGTAAGCTTTTCTTATTTCCGGACGCATGCGGAAACTATAGAAATTCGTTATGACGTAGAATGTGCATAGTTTGTAGATTCCATTTATGAAATAAAACACATTTTCTGAAAACTCGTATTTTTTAAGAAATCATGTAAACCTTCTAGAAGCTGTGATTTTAAAAAACGGGGGAAGTAAGCTTTTCTTATTTCCAAACTCATGTGCAAACTATAGAAACTCATTCTGACGTAGAATGTGCATACTTTGTTGATTCCATTTATGAAATAAAACACATTTTCTAAAAACTCGTGTTTTTTAAGAAATCATGTAAACCTTTTAGAAGCTGTGATTTTAAAAAACGGTGGAAGTAAGCTTTTATTATTTCCGGACGCATGCGCAAACTATAGAAAGTCGCTATGACGTAGAATGTGCATACTTTGTTCATTCCAGTTATGAAATAAAACACATTTTCTAAAAACTCGTGTTTTTAAGAAATCATGTAGACCTTCTAGAAGCTGTGATTTTAAAAAATGGTGGAAGTAAGCTTTTCTTATTTCCGGACGCATGCGCAAACTATAGAAAGTCGTTATGACGTAGAATGTGCATACTTTGTTGATTTCATTGATGAAATAAAACACATTTTCTAAAAACTCGTGTTTTGTAAGAAATCATGTAAACCTTCTAGAAGCTGTGATTTTAAAAAACGACGGAAGTAAGCTTTTCTTATTTCCAAACGCATGCGCAAACTATAGATAGTCTTTATGACGTAGAATGTGCATACTTTGTTCATTCCATTTATGAAATAAAACACATTTTCTGAAAACTCGTGTTTTTTAAGAAATCATGTAAACCTTCTAGAAGCTGTGATTTTAAAAAACGGGGGAAGTAAGCTTTTCTTATTTCCAAACGCATGTGCAAACTATAGAAACTCATTCTGACGTAGAATGTGCATACTTTGTTGATTCCATTTATGAAATAAAACACATTTTCTAAAAACTCGTGTTTTTTAAGAAATCATGTAAACCTTTTAGAAGCTGTGATTTTAAAAAACGGTGGAAGTAAGCTTTTATTATTTCCGGACGCATGCGCAAACTATAGAAAGTCGCTATGACGTAGAATGTGCATACTTTGTTCATTCCAGTTATGAAATAAAACACATTTTCTAAAAACTCGTGTTTTTAAGAAATCATGTAGACCTTCTAGAAGCTGTGATTTTAAAAAATGGTGGAAGTAAGCTTTTCTTATTTCCGGACGCATGCGCAAACTATAGAAAGTCGTTATGACGTAGAATGTGCATACTTTGTTGATTTCATTGATGAAATAAAACACATTTTCTAAAAACTCGTGTTTTGTAAGAAATCATGTAAACCTTCTAGAAGCTGTGATTTTAAAAAACGACGGAAGTAAGCTTTTCTTATTTCCAAACGCATGCGCAAACTATAGATAGTCTTTATGACGTAGAATGTGCATACTTTGTTCATTCCATTTATGAAATAAAACACATTTTCTAAAAACTCGTGTTTTTTAAGAAATCATGTAAGCCTTCTAGAAGCTGTGAATTTAAAAAACGGTGGAAGTAAGCTTTTCTTATTTCCGGACGCATGCGCAAACTATAGAAAGTCGTTATGACGTAGAATGTACATACTTTGTTGATTCCATTTATGAAATAAAACACATTTTCTAAAAACTCTCGTTTTTTAAGAAATCGTGTAAACCTTCTAGAAGCTGTGATTTTAAAAAACGGGGGAAGTAAGCTTTTCTTATTTCCGGACGCATGCGGAAACTATAAAAAGTCATTATGACGTAGAATGTGCATACTTTGTAGATTCCATTTATGAAATAAAGCACATTTTCTAAAACCTCGTGTTTTTTAAGAAATCATGTAAACATTCTAGAAGCTGTGATTTTAAAAAACGGTGGAAGTAAGCTTTTCTTATTTCCAGACGCATGCGCAAACTATAGAAAGTCGTTATGACGTAGAATGTGCATACTTTGTTTATTTGATTTATGAAATAAAACACATTTTCTAAAAACTCATGTTTTGTAAGAAATCATGTAAACCTTCTAGAAGCTGTGATTTTAAAAAATGAGGGAAGTAAGCTTTTCTTATTACCAAACGCATGCGCAAACTATAGAAAGTCGTTATGACGTAGAATATGCATACTTTGTTCATTCCATTTATGAAATAAAACACATTTTCTAAAAACTCGTGTTTTTTAAGAAATCATGTAAACCTTCTAGAAGCTGTGATTTTAAAAAACGGGGGAAGTAAGCTTTTCTTATTTCCAAACGCATGTGCAAACTAAAGAAAGTCGTTATGACATAGAATGTGCATACTTTGTTTATTCTATTTATGAAATAAAACACATTTTCTAAAAACTCGTGTTTTTTAAGAAATCATGTAAAGCTTCTAGAAACTGTGATTTTAAAAAATGGTGGAAGTAAGCTTTTCTTATTTCCGAACGCATGCGCAAACTATAGAAATTCGTTATGACGTAAAATGTGCATACTTTGTCGATTCCATTTATGAAATAAAACACATTTTCTTAAAACTCCTGTTTTTTAAGAAATCATGTAAACCTTCTAGAAGCTGTGATTTTAGAAAACGGGGGAAGTAAGCTTTTCTTATTTCCGGACGCATGCGGAAACTATAGAAAGTCGTTATGACGTAGAATGTGCATACTTTGTTGATTCCATTTATGAAATAAAACACATTTTCTAAAAACTCGTGTTTTTTAAGAAATCATGTAAACCTTCTAGAAGCTGTGATTTTAAAAAACGGGGAAAGTAAGCTTTTCTTATTTCCGGACGCATGAGGAAACTATAGAAATTCGTTATGACGTAGAATGTGCATACTTTGTAGATTCCATTTATGAAATAAAACAAATTTTCTAAAAACTCGTGTTTTTTACGAAATCATGTAAACCTTCTAGAAACTGTGATTTTAAAAAACTGTGGAAGTAAGCTTTTCTTATTTCAGGAGGCATGCGCAAACTATAGAAAATCGTTATGACGTAGAATGTGCATACTTTGTTGATTCCATTTATGAAATAAAACACATTTTCTAAAACCTCGTGTTTTTTAAGAAATCATGTAAACCTACTAGAAGCTGTGATTTTAAAAAACGGTGGAAGTAAGCTTTTCTTATTTACGGACGCATGCGCAAACAATAGAAAGTCGTTATGACATAGAATGTGCATACTTTGTTGATTCCATTTATGAAATAAAACACATTTTTTAAAAACTCATGTTTTGTAAGAAATCATGTAAACCTTCTAGAAGCTGTGATTTTAAAAAACGAGGGAAGTAAGCTTTTCTTATTACCAAACGCATGCGCAAACTATAGAAAGTCGTTATTATGTAGAATGTGCATACTTTGTTAATTCCATTTATGAAATAAAACACATTTTCTAAAAACTCGTGTTTTTTAAGAAATCATGTAAACCTTCTAGAAGCTGTCATTTTAAAAAACGGGGGAAGTAAGCTTTTCTTATTTCCGGGCGTATGCGCAAACTATAGAAAGTCGTTATGACATAGAATGTGCATACTTTGTTGATTCCATTTATGAAATAAAACACATTTTCTAAAAACTCCTGTTTTTTAAGAAATCATGTAAACCTTCTAGAAGCTGTGATTTTAGAAAACGGGGGAAGTAAGCTTTTCTTATTTCCGGACGCATGCGGAAACTATAGAAAGTCGTTATGACGTAGAATGTGCATACTTTGTTTATTCCATTTATGAAATAAAACACATTTTCTAAAAACTCTTGTTTTTTACGAAATCATGTAAACCTTCTAGACGCTGTGATTTTAAAAAACGGTGGAAGTAAGCTTTTCTTATTTCTGGACGCATGCGCAAACTATAGAAAGTCGCTATGATGTAGAATTTCCATACTTTGTTGATTCCATTTATGAAATAAAACACATTTTCTAAAAACTCGTGTTTTTTAAGAAATCATGTAAAGCTTCTAGAAGCTGTGATTTTAAAAAATGGTGGAAGTAAGCTTTTCTTATTTCCGGACGCATGCACAAACTATAGAAATTCGTTATGACGTAAAATGTGCATAGTTTGTTGATTCCATTGATGAATAAAACACATTTTCTAAAAACTCGTGTTTTGTAAGAAATCATGTAAACCTTCTAGAAGCTGTGATTTTTAAAAACGGGGGAAGTAAGCTTTAGTTATTTCCAAACGCATGCGCAAACTATAGAAAGTCGTTATGACGTATAATGTGCATACTTTGTTGATTCCATTGATGAAATAAAACACATTTTCTAAAAAATCGTGTTTTTTAAGAAATCATGTAAACCTTCTAGAATCTGTGATTTTAAAAAACGGGAGAAGTAAGCTTTTCTTATTTCGAAATCCATGCCCAAATTATAGAAATTTGTTTATGACGTAGAATGTGCATACCTTGTAGATTCCATTTATGAAATAAAACACATTTTCTAAAAACTCGTGTTTTTTATAAAATCATGTAAACCTTCTAGAAGCTGTGATTTTAAAAAACAGTGGAAGTAAGCTTTTCTTATTTCCTGACGAATGCGCAAACTATAGAAAGTCGTTATGACATAGAATGTGCATACTTTGTAGATTCCATTTATGAAATAAAACAAATTTTCTAAAAACTCGTGTTTTTTACGAAATCATGTAAACCTTCTAGAAGCTGTGATTTTAAAACACGGTGGAAGTAAGCTTTTCTTATTTCCGGAGGCATGCGCAAACTATATAAAATCGTTATGACGTAGAATGTGCATACTTTGTTGATTACATTTATGAAATAAAACACATTTTCTAAAACCTCGTGTTTTTTAAGAAATCATGTAAACCTTCTAGAAGCTGTGATTTTAAAAACGGTGGAAGTAAGCTTTTCTTATTTCCGGACGCATGCGCAAACTATAGAAAATCGTTATGACGTAGAATGTACATACTTTGTTGATTCGATTTATGAAATAAAACACATTTTCTTAAAACTCGTGTTTTTTATGAAATCATGTAAACCTTCTAGAAGCTGTGATTTTAAAAAACAGTGGAAGTAAGCTTTTCTTATTTCCGGACGAATGCACAAACTATTGAAAGTCGTTATGACATAGAATGTGCATACTTTGTTGATTCCATTTCTGAAATAAAACACATTTTCTAAAAACTTGTGTTTTTTAAGAAATCATGTAAACCTTTTAGAAGCTGTGATATTAGAAAACGGTGTAAGTAAGCTTTTCTTATTTCCGGACGCATGCGCAAACTATAGAAAGTCGTTATGATGTATAATGTGCATACTTTGTTGATTTTATTTATGAAATAAAACACATTTTCTAAAAACTCGTGTTTTTTAAGAAATCATGTAAACCTTCTAGAAGCTGTGATTTTAAAAAATGGTGGAAGTAAGCTTTTCTTATTTCCAGACGCATGCGCAAACTATAGAAAGTCGTTATGACGTAGAATGTGCATACTTTGTTCATTCCATTTATGAAATAAAACACATTTTCTAAAAACTCGTGTTTTTTAAGAAATCATGTAAACCTTCTAGAAGCTGTGATTTTAAAAAACGGTTGAAGTAAGCTTTTCTTATTTCCGGACGCATGCGCAAACTATAGAAAGTCGTTATGACGTAGAATGTGCATACTTTGTTGATTCCATTTATGAAATAAAACACATTTTCTAAAAACTCGTGTTTTTTAAGAAATCATGTAAAGCTTCTAGAAGCTGTGATTTTAAAAAATGGGGGAAGTAAGCTTTTCTTATTTCCGGACGCATGCGGAAACTATAAAAGGTCATTATGACGTAAAATGTGAATACTTTGTAGATTCGATTTATGAAATAAAGCACATTTTCTAAAAACTCGTGTTTTTTACGAAATCATGTAAACCTTCTAGAAGCTGTGATTTTTAAAAACGGGGGAAGTAAGCTTTTCTTATTTCCGGATGCATGCGCAAACTATAGAAAGTCGTTATGACGTAGAATGTGCATACTTTGTTGATTCCATTTATGAAATAAAACACATTTTCTAAAAAGTCATGTTTTTTAAGAAATCATGTAAACCTTCTAGAAGCTGTGATTTTAAAAAACGGGTGGAAGTAAGGTTTTCTTATTTCCGGACGCATGCGCAAACTATAGAAAGTCGTTATGACGTAGAATGTGCATACTTTTTAGATTCCATTTATGAAATAAAACACATTTTCTAAAAACTCGTGTTTTTTACGAAATCATGTAAACCTTCTAGAAGCTGTGATTTTACAAAAGGGTGGAAGTAAGCTTTTCTTATTTCCGGACGCATGCGCAAACTATAGAAAGTCGTTATGACGTAGAATATACATACTTTGTTGATTCCATTTATGAAATAAAACACATTTTCTAAAAACTCGTGTTTTTTACGAAATCATGTAAACCTTCTAGAAGCTGTGATTTTAAAAAAGGGTGGAAGTAAGCTTTTCTTATTTCCGGACGCATGCGCAAACTATAGAAAGTCGTTATGACGTAGAATGTGCATACTTTTAGATTCCATTTATGAAATAAAACACATTTTCTAAAAACTCGTGTTTTTTAACAAATCATGTAAACCTTCTAGAAGCCGTGATTTTAAAAAATGGGGGAAATAAGATTTCTTATTTCCGGACGCATGCGCAGACTATAGAAAGTCGTTCTGACGTAGAATGTGCATACTTTGTAGATTCCATTTATGAAATAAAACACATTTTCTAAAAACTCGTGTTTTTTACGAAATCATGTAAACCTTCTAGAAGCTGTGATTTTAAAAAATGGTGGAAGTAAGCTTTTCATATTTCCGGACGCATGCGCAAACAATAGAAAGTCGTTATGACGTAGAATGTGCATACTTTGTAGATTCCATTTATGAAATAAAACACATTTTCTAAAAACTCGTGTTTTTTACGAAATCATGTAAACCTTCTAGAAGCTGTGATTGTAAAAAACGCAGGAAGTAAGCTTTTCTTATTTCCAAACGCATGCGCAAACCATAGAAAGTCGTTATGACGTAGAATGTGCATACTTTGTAGATTCCATTTATGAAATAAAACGCATTTTCAAAAACTCGTCTTTTTTACGAAATCATGTAAACCTTCTAGAAGCTGTGATTTTAAAACACGGTGGAAGTAAGCTTTTCTTATTTCCGGAGGCATGCGCAAACTATATAAAATCGTTATGACGTAGAATGTGCATACTTTGTTGATTACATTTATGAAATAAAACACATTTTCTAAAACCTCGTGTTTTTTAAGAAATCATGTAAACCTTCTAGAAGCTGTGATTTTAAAAACGGTGGAAGTAAGCTTTTCTTATTTCCGGACGCATGCGCAAACTATAGAAAATCGTTATGACGTAGAATGTACATACTTTGTTGATTCGATTTATGAAATAAAACACATTTTCTTAAAACTCGTGTTTTTTATGAAATCATGTAAACCTTCTAGAAGCTGTGATTTTAAAAAACAGTGGAAGTAAGCTTTTCTTATTTCCGGACGAATGCACAAACTATTGAAAGTCGTTATGACATAGAATGTGCATACTTTGTTGATTCCATTTCTGAAATAAAACACATTTTCTAAAAACTTGTGTTTTTTAAGAAATCATGTAAACCTTTTAGAAGCTGTGATATTAGAAAACGGTGTAAGTAAGCTTTTCTTATTTCCGGACGCATGCGCAAACTATAGAAAGTCGTTATGATGTATAATGTGCATACTTTGTTGATTTTATTTATGAAATAAAACACATTTTCTAAAAACTCGTGTTTTTTATGAAATCATGTAAACCTTCTAGAAGCTGTGATTTTAAAAAATGGTGGAAGTAAGCTTTTCTTATTTCCAGACGCATGCGCAAACTATAGAAAGTCGTTATGACGTAGAATGTGCATACTTTGTTCATTCCATTTATGAAAGAAAACACATTTTCTAAAAACTCGTGTTTTTTAAGAAATCATGTAAACCTTCTAGAAGCTGTGATTTTAAAAAACGGTTGAAGTAAGCTTTTCTTATTTCCGGACGCATGCGCAAACTATAGAAAGTCGTTATGACGTAGAATGTGCATACTTTGTTGATTCCATTTATGAAATAGAACACATTTTCTAAATACTCGTTTTTCTTAAGAAATCATGTAAACCTTCTAGAAGCTGTGATTTTAAAAAACGGGGGAAGTAAGCTTTTCTTATTTCCGGACGCATGCGCAAACTATAGAAAGTC
This sequence comes from Larix kaempferi, assembly GCA_027924585.1. Lineage (NCBI taxonomy): Eukaryota > Viridiplantae > Streptophyta > Pinopsida > Pinales > Pinaceae > Larix > Larix kaempferi. Next base: position 7,647,013 of record BSBM01000226.1, on the reverse strand, counting down.
GTTATGACGTAGAATGTGCATACTTTGTAGATTCCATTTATGAAATAAAACACATTTTCTAAGAACTCATGTTTTTTACGAAAGCATGTAAACCTTCTAGAAGCTATGATTTTAAAAAACGGGGGAAGAAAGCTTTTCTTATTTCCAAACGCATGCGCAAACTACAGAAAGTCGTTATGACGTAGAATGTGCATACTTTGTTGATTCCATTTATGAAATGAAACACCTTTTCTAAAAACTCGTGTTTTTTAAGAAATCATGTAAACCTTCTATAAGTTGTGATTTTAAAAAACTGTGGAAGTAAGCTTTTCTTATTTCTGGACGAATGCGCAAACTATAGGAAGTTGTTATGACGTAGAATGTGCATACTTTGTTGATTCCATTTATGAAATAAAACACATTTTCTAAAAACTCGTGTTTTTTAAGAAATCATGTAAACCTTCTAGAAGCTGTGATTTTAAAAAATGGTGGAAGTAAGCTTTTCTTATTTCCGAACGCATGCGCAAACTATAGAAATTCGTTATGACGTAAAATGTGCATACTTTGTCGATTCCATTGATGAATAAAACACATTTTCTAAAAACTCGTGTTTTGTAAGAAATCATGTAAACCTTCTAGAAGCTGTGATTTTAAAAAACGGGGGAAGTAAGCTTTAGTTATTTCCAAACGAATGCGCAAACTATAGAAACTCGTTATGACATAGAATGTGCATACTTTGTTCATTCCATTTATGAAATAAAAACACATTTTCTAAAAACTCGTGTTTTTTAAGAAATCATGTAAACCTTCTAGAAGCTTTTATTTTAAAAAACGGGGGAAGTAAGCTTTTCTTATTTCCAAATGCATGCGCAAACTATAGAAAGTCGTTATGATGTAGAATGTGCATACTTTGTTGATTCCATTTATGAAATAAAACACATTTTCTAAAAACTCGTGTTTTTTAAGAAATCATGTAAACCTTCTAGAAGCTGTGATTTTAAAAATGGTGGAAGTAAGCTTTTCTTATTTCCGGACGCATGCGCAAACTATAGAAAATCGTTATGACGTAGAATGTACATAATTTGTTGATTCCATTTATGAAATAAAACACATTTTCTAAAAACTCGTGTTTTTTATGAAATCATGTAAACCTTCTAGAAGCTGTGATTTTAAAAAACAGTGGAAGTAAGCTTTTCTTATTTCCGGACGAATGCGCAAACTATAGAAAGTCGTTATGACATAGAATGTGCATACTTTGTTGATTCCATTTATGAAATAAGACACATTTTTAAAAACTTGTGTTTTTTAAGAAATCATGTAAACCTTCTAGAAGCTGTGATTTTAGAAAAATGGGGAAGTAAGCTTTTCTTATTTACGGACGCATGCGCAAACTATAGAAAGTCGTTATGACGTAGAATGTGCATACTTTGTTGATTCCATTTATGAAATAAAACACATTTTCTAAAAACTCGTCTTTTTTAAGAAAGCATGTAAACCTTCTAGAAGCTGTGATTTTAAAAAACGGGGGAAGTAAGCTTTTCTTATTTCCAAACGCATGTGCAAACTATAGAAATTCGTTATGACGTAGAATGTGCATAATGTGTTGATTTTATTTATGAAATAAAACACATTTTCTAAAAACTCGTGTTTTTTAAGAAATCATGTAAACCTTCTAGAAGCTGTGATTTTAAAAAATGGTGGAAGTAAGCTTTTTTTATTTCCGGACGCATGCGCAAACTATAGAAAGTCGTTATGACATAGAATGTGCATACTTTGTTGATTTCATTGATGAAATAAAACACATTTTCTAAAAACTCGTGTTTTGTAAGAAAGCATATAAACCTTCTAGAAGCTGTGATTTTAAAAAACGGGGGAAGTAAGCTTTTCTTATTTGCAAACGCATGTGCAAACTATAGAAATTCTTTATGACGTAGAATATACATACTTTGTTGATTCCATTTATGAAATAAAACACATTTTCTAAAAACTCGTGTTTTTTACGAAATCATGTAAACCTTCTAGAAGCTGTGATTTTAAAAAATGGTGGAAGTAAGCTTTTCTTATTTCCGGACGCATGCGCAAACTATAGAAAGTCGTTATGACTTAGAATGTGCATACTTTGTAGATTCCATTTCTTAAATAAAACACATTTTCTAAAAACTCGTGTTTTTTACGAAATCATGTAAACCTTCTAGAAGCTGTGATTTTAAAAAACGGTGGAAGTAAGCTTTTCTTATTTCCGGACGCATGCGCAAACTTTCGAAATTCGTTATGACATAGAATGTTCATACTTTGTTTATTCCATTTATGAAAGAAAATACATTTTCTAAAAACTCGTGTTTTTTAAGAAATCATGTAAACCTTCTAGAAGCTGTGATTTTAAAAAACGGGGGAAGTAAGATTTTCTTATTTCCAAACGCATGCGCAAACTATAGAAATTCGTTATGACGTAGAATGTGCATACTTTGTTGATTCCATTTATGAAATAAAACACATTTTCTAAATACTCGTTTTTCTTAAGAAATCATGTAAACCTTCTAGAAGCTGTGATTTTAAAAAACGGGGGAAGTAAGCTTTTCTTATTTCCGGACGCATGCGCAAACTATAGAAAGTCGTTATGACGTAGAATGTGCATACTTTGTAGATTCCATTTATGAAATAAAACACTTTTTCTAAAAACTCGTGGTTTTTACGAAATCATGTAAACCTTCTACAAGCTGTGATTTTAAAAAACGGGGGAAGTAAGCTTTTCTTATTTCCGGACGCATGCGCAAACTATACAAAAGTCGTTATGACGTAGAATGTCCATACTTTGTAGACTCCATTTGTGAAATAAAACACATTTTCTAAAAACTCATGTTTTTTACGAAATCATGTAAACCTTCTAGAAGCTGTGATTTTAAAAAACAGTGGAACTAAGCTTTTCTTATTTCCGGATGCATGCGCAAACTATAGTATGTCGTTATGACGTAGAATGTGCATAATTTGTAGATTCCAATTATGAAATAAAACACATTTTCTAAAAACTCGTGTTTTTTTCGAAATCATGTAAACCTTCTAGAAGCTGTGATTTTAAAAAATGGTGGAAGTAAGCTTTTCTTATTTCTGGATGCATGCGCAAACTATAGAAATTCATTATGACGTAGAATGTGCATACTTTGTAGATTCCATTTATGAAATAAAACACATTTTCAAAAACTCGTGTTTTTTACGAAATCATGTAAACCTTCTAGAAGCTGTGATTTTAAAAAATGGTGGAAGTAAGCTTTTCTTATTTCCGGACGCATGCGCAAACTATAGAATGTCGTTATGACGTAGAATGTGCATACTTTGTCGATTCCATTTATGAAATAAAACACATTTTCTAAAAACTCGTGTTTTTTACGAAATCGTGTAAACCTTCTAAAAGCTGTGATTTTAAAAAATGGTGGAAGTAAGATTTTCTTATTTCCGGACGCATACGCAAACTATAGAAAGTCGTTATGATGTAGAATGTGCATACTTTGTAGATTCCATTAATGAAATAAAACACATTTTCTAAAAACTCGTGTTTTTTACGAAATCATGTAAACCTTCTAGAAGCTGTGATTTTAAAAAACGGTGGAAGTAAGCTTTTCTTATTTCCGGACGAATGCGCAAACTATAGAAAGTCGTTATGACGTAGAATGTGCATACTTTGTTGATCCCATTTATGAAATAAAACACATTTTCTAAAAACTCATGGTTTTTAAGAAATCATGTAAACCTTTTAGAAGCTGTGATATTAGAAAACGGTGTAAGTAAGCTTTTCTTATTTTCGGACGCATGCGCAAACTATAGAAAGTCGTTATGATGTATAATGTGCATACTTTGTCGATTCCATTTATGAAATAAAACACATTTTCTAAAAACTCGTGTTTTTTAAGTAATCATGCAAACCTTCTAGAAGCTGTGATTATAAAAAACGGTGGGAGTAAGCTTTTATTATTTCCGGACGCATGCGCAAGCTATAGAAAGTTGTTATGCCGTAGAATGTTCATACTTTGTGGATTCCATTTATGAATTAAAACACATTTTCTAAAAACTCGTGTTTTTTACGAAATCATGTAAACATTCTAGAAGCTGTGATTTTAAAAAACGGTGGAAGTAAGATTTTCTTATTTCCATACGCATGCGCAAACTATAGAAAGTCGTTATGATATAGAATGTGCATACTTTGTAGATTCCATTTCTTAAATAAAACACATTTTCTAAAAACTCGTGTTTTTTACGAAATCATGTAAACCTTCTAGAAGCTGTGATTTTAAAAAACGGTGGAAGTAAGCTTTTCTTATTTCCGGACGCATGCGCAAACTATAGAAAGTCGTTATGACGTAGAATGTGCATACTTTGTAGATTCCATTTATGAAATAAAACACTTTTTCTAAAAACTCGTGGTTTTTACGAAATCATGTAAACCTTCTAGAAGCTGTGATTTTAAAAAACGGTGGAAGTAAGCTTTTCTTATTTCCGGACGCATGCGCAAACTATAGAAAGTCGTTATGACGTAGAATGTCCATACTTTGTAGATTGCATTTATGAAATAAAACACATTTTCTAAAAACTCATGTTTTTTACGAAATCATGTAAACCTTCTAGAAGCTGTGATTTTAAAAAACAGTGGAACTAAGCTTTTCTTATTTCCGGACGCATGCGCAAACTATAGAAAGTCGTTATGACGTAGAATGTCCATACTTTGTCGATTCCATTTATGAAATAAAACACATTTTCTAAAAACTCGTGTTTTTTAAGAAATCATGTAAACCTTCTAGAAGCTGTGATTTTAAAAAATGGTGGAAGTAAGCTTTTCTTATTTCCGGACGCATGCGCAAACTATAGAAAGTCGTTATGACGTAGAATGTGCATACTTTGTAGATTCGATTTATGAAATAAAGCACATTTTCTAAAAACTCGTGTTTTTTACGAAATCATGTAAACCTTCTAGAAGCTGTGATTTTAAAAAACGGGGGAAGTAAGCTTTTCTTATTTCCGGACGCATGCACAAACTATAGAAAGTCGTTATGACGTAGAATGTGCATACTGTGTTGATTCCATTTATGAAATAAAACATATTTTCTAAAAACTCGTGTTTTTTACGAAATCATGTAAACCTTCTAGAAGCTGTGATTTTAAAAAACGGTGGAAGTACGCTTTTCTTATTTCCGGACGAATGCAAAAACTATCGAAAGTCGTTATGACGTAGAATGTGCATACTTTGTTGATTCCATTTATGAAATAAAACACATTTTCTAAAAACTCATGTTTTTTAAGAAATCATGTAAACCTTCTTGAAGCTGTGATTTTAAAAAACGGGGGAAGTAAGCTTTTCTTATTTCCAAACGCATGTGCAAACTATAGAAAGTCGTTATGACGTAGAATATACATACTTTGTTGATTCCATTTATGAAATAAAACACATTTTCTAAAAACTCGTGTTTTTTACGAAATCATGTAAACCTTCTAGAAGCTGTGATTTTAAAAAACGGTGGAAGTAAGCTTTTCTTATTTCCGGACGCATGCGCAAACTATAGAAAGTCGTTATGACGTAGAATGTGCATACTTTTTAGATTCCATTTATGAAATAAAACACGTTTTCTAAAAACTCGTGTTTTTTAACAAATCATGTAAACCTTCTAGAAGCCGTGATTTTAAAAATTGGGGGAAGTAAGATTTCTTATTTCCGGACGCATGCGCAGACTATAGAAAGTCGTTCTGACGTAGAATGTGCATACTTTGTAGATAGAATTTATGAAATAAAACACATTTTCTAAAAACTCGTGTTTTTTACGAAATCATGTAAACCTTCTAGAAGCTGTGATTGTAAAAAACGCGGGAAGTAAGCTTTTCTTATTTCCAAACGCATGCGCAAACCATAGAAAGTCGTTATGACGTAGAATGTGCATACTTTGTAGATTCCATTTATGAAATAAAACGCATTTTAAAAAACTCGTCTTTTTTACGAAATCATGTAAACCTTCTAGAAGCTGTGATTTTAAAAAACGGTGGAAGTAAGCTTTTCTTATTTCCGGACGAATGCACAAACTATAGAAAGTCGTTATGATGTAGATTGTGCATACTTTGTTGATTCCATTTATGAAATAAAACACATTTTCTAAACACTTGTGTTTTTTAAGAAATCATGTAAACCTTCTAGAAGCTGTGATTTTAAAAAACGGTGGAAGTAAGCTTTTCTTATTTCCGGACGCATGCGCAAACTTTCGAAATTCGTTATGACATAGAATGTTCATACTTTATTTATTCCATTTATGAAAGAAAATACATTTTCTAAAAACTCGTGTTTTTTAAGAAATCATGTAAACCTTCTAGAAGCTGTGATTTTAAAAAACGGGGGAAGTAAGATTTTCTTATTTCCAAACGCATGCGAAAACTATAGAAAGTCGTTATGACGTAGAATGTGCATACTTTGTTGATTCCATTGATGAAATAAAACACATTTTCTAAATACTCGTTTTTCTTAAGAAATCATGTAAACCTTCTAGAAGCTGTGATTTTAAAAAACGGGGGAAGTAAGCTTTTCTTATTTCCGGACGCATGCGCAAACTATAGAAAGTCGTTATGACGTAGAATGTGCATACTTTGTAGATTCCATTTATGAAATAAAACACATTTTCTAAATACTCATGGTTTTTACGAAATCATGTAAACCTTCTACAAGCTGTGATTTTAAAAAACGGGGGAAGTAAGCTTTTCTTATTTCCGGACGCATGCGCAAACTATAGAAAGTCGTTATGACGTAGAATGTCCATACTTTGTAGACTCCATTTGTGAAATAAAACACATTTTCTAAAAACTCATGTTTTTTACGAAATCATGTAAACCTTCTAGAAGCTGTGATTTTAAAAAACAGTGGAACTAAGCTTTTCTTATTTCCGGATGCATGCGCAAACTATAGTATGTCGTTATGACATAGAATGTGCATAATTTGTAGATTCCATTTATGAAATAAAACACATTTTCTAAAAACTCGTGTTTTTTTCGAAATCATGTAAACCTTCTAGAAGCTGTGATTTTAAAAAATGGTGGAAGTAAGCTTTTCTTATTTCTGGATGCATGCGCAAACTATAGAAATTCATTATGACGTAGAATGTGCATACTTTGTAGATTCCATTTATGAAATAAAACACATTTTCAAAAACTCGTGTTTTTTACGAAATCATGTAAACCTTCTAGAAGCTGTGATTTTAAAAAATGGTGGAAGTAAGCTTTTCTTATTTCCGGACGCATGCGCAAACTATAGAATGTCGTTATGACGTAGAATGTGCATACTTTGTAGATTCCATTTATGAAATAAAACACATTTTCTAAAAACTCGTGTTTTTTACGAAATCGTGTAAACCTTCTAAAAGCTGTGATTTTAAAAAATGGTGGAAGTAAGATTTTCTTATTTCCGGACGCATACGCAAACTATAGAAATTCGTTATGATGTAGAATGTGCATACTTTGTAGATTCCATTAATGAAATAAAACACATTTTCTAAAAACTCATGGTTTTTAAGAAATCATGTAAACCTTCTAGAAGCTGTGATTTTAAAAAACGGTGGGAGTAAGCTTTTATTATTTCCGGACGCATGCGCAAGCTATAGAAAGTTGTTATGCCGTAGAATGTTCATACTTTGTGGATTCCATTTATGAAATAAAACACATTTTCTAAAAACTCGTGTTTTTTACGAAATCATGTAAACATTCTAGAAGCTGTGATTTTAAAAAACGGTGGAAGTAAGCTTTTCTTATTTCCGAACGCATGCGTAAACTATAGAAAGTCGTTATGACGTAGAATGTGCATACTTTGTAGATTCCATTTGTGAAATAAAACAGATTTTCTAAAACCTTGTGTTTTTTACGAAATCATGTAAACCTTCAAGAAGCTATGATTTTAAAAAACGGGGGAAGTAAGCTTTTCTTATTTCCGGACCCATGCACAAACTATAGAAAGTTGTTATGACGTAGAATGTGCATACATTGTAGATTCAATTTTTGAAATAAAACACATTTTCTAAAAACTCGTGTTTTTAACAAATCATGTAAACCTTCTAGATGCTGTGATTTTAAAAAACGGGAGAAGTAAGCTTTTCTTATTTCCAAACGCATGCGCAAACTATAGAAAGTCGTTATGACATAGAATGTGCATACTTTGTTGATTCCATTTTTGAAATAATACACATTTTCTAAAAACTCGTGTTTTTTATGAAATCATGTAAACCTTCTAGAAGCCGTGATTTTAAAAAACGGGGAAAGTAAGCTTTTCTTATTTCCGGACGCATGCGCAAACCACAGAAAGTCGTTATGACGTAGAATGTGCATACTTTGTAGATTCCATTTATGAAATAAAACACATTTTCAAAAACTCGTCTTTTTTACGAAATCATGTAAACCTTCTAGAAGCTATGATTTTAAAAAACGGTGGAAGTAAGCTTTTCTTATTTCCGGACGAATGCACAAACTATAGAAATTCGTTATGATGTAGAATGTGCATACTTTGTTGATTCCATTTATGAAATAGAACAAATTTTGTAAAAACTCGTGTTTTTTAAGAAATCATGTAAACCTTCTAGAAGCTGTGATTTTAAAAAACGGTGGAAGTAAGATTTTCTTATTTCCGGACGCATGCGCAAACTATAGAGTGTCGTTATGACGTAGAATGTTTATACTTTATTGATTCCGTTAATGAAAGAAAACACATTTTCTAAAAACTCATGTTTTTTAAGAAATCATGTAAACCTTCTAGAAGCTGTGATTTTAAAAAACAGGGGAAAAAGATTTTCTTATTTTCAAATGCATGCGCAAAATATAGAAAGTCGTTATGATGTAGAATGTGCATACTTTCTTGATTCCATTTATGAAATAAAGCACATTTTCTAAAAACTCGTGTTTTTTACGAAATCATGTAAACCTTCTAGAAGCTGTGATTTTTAAAAACGGTGGAAGTAAGATTTTCTTATTTCCGGATGCATGCGCAAACTATAGAGTGTCGTTATGACATAGAATGTGCATACTTTATTGATTCCGTTAATGAAAGAAAACACATTTTCTAAAAACTCGTGTTTTTTAAGAAATCATGTAAACCTTCTAGAAGCTGTGATTTTAAAAAACAGGGGAATAAGATTTTCTTATTTTCAAATGCATGCGCAAACTATAGAAAGTCATTATGATGTATAATGTGCATACTTTCTTGATTCCATTTATGAAATAAAACACATTTTCTGAAAACTCGTGTTTTTTACGAAATTATGTAAACCTTCTAGAAGCTGTGATTTTAAAAAACGGTGGAAGTAAGCTTTTCTTATTTCTGGACGAATGCGCAAACTATAGAAAGTCGTTCTGACGTAGAATGTGCATACTTTGTTGATTCCATTGATGAAATAAATTTTTTTTTCTAAAAACTCGTGTTTTTTAAGAAATCATGTAAACCTTCTAGAAGGTGTGATTTTAAAAAACGGGGGAAGTAAGCTTTTCTTATTTCCGGACGCATGCCCAAACTATAGAAATTCATTATGACGTAGAATGTGCATACTTTGTAGATTCCATTTATGAAATAAAACACATTTTCTAAAAACTCGTGTTTTTTAAGAAATCATGTAAACCTTCTAGAAGCTGTGATTTTAAAAAACGGTGGAAGTAAGCTTTTCTTATTTCCAAACGCATGCGCAAACTATAGAAAGTCGTTATGATGTAGAATGTGCATACTTTGTTGATTCCATTTATGAAATAAAACACATTTTCTAAACACTCGTGTTTTTTAAGAAATCATGTAAACCTTCTAGAAGCTGTGGTTTTAAAAAACGGTGGAAGTAAGCTTTTCTTATTTCCGGACGCATGCGCAAACTATAGAAATTCGTTATGACATAGAATGTGCATACTTTGTTGATTCCATTTATGAAATAAAACACATTTTCTAAAAACTCGTTTTTTTTAAGAAATCATGTAAACCTTCTAGAAGCTGTGATTTTAAAAAACGGGGGAAGTAAGCTTTTTTTATTTCCGGACGCATGCGCAAACTATAGAAAGTCGTTATTATGTAGAATGTGCATACTTTGTAGATTTCATTTATGAAATAAAACACTTTTTCTAAAAACTCGTGGTTTTTACGAAATCATGTAAACCTTCTAGAAGCTGTGATTTTAAAAAACGGTGGAAGTAAGCTTTTCTTATTTCCGGACGCATGCGCAAACTATAGAAAGTCGTTATGACGTAGAATGTCCATACTTTGTAGATTCCATTTATGAAATAAAACACATTTTCTAAAAACTCATGTTTTTTACGAAATCATGTAAACCTTCTAGAAGCTGTGATTTTAAAAAACAGTGGAACTAAGCTTTTCTTATTTCCGGACGCATGCGCAAACTATAGAATGTCGTTATGACGTAGAATGTGCATATTTTGTAGATTCCATTGATGAAATAAAACACATTTTCGAAAAACTCGTGTTTTTTTCGAAATCATGTGAACCTTCTAGAAGCTGTGATTTTAAAAAATGGTGGAAGTAAGCTTTTCTTATTTCTGGATGCATGCGCAAACTATAGAAATTCATTATGACGTAGAATGTGCATACTTTGTAGATTCCATTTATGAGATAAAACACATTTTCAAAAACTCGTGTTTTTTACGAAATCATGTAAACCTTCTAGAAGCTGTGATTTTAAAAAATGGTGGAAGTAAGCTTTTCTTATTTCCGGACGCATGCGCAAACTATAGAATGTCGTTATGACGTACAATGTGCATACTTTGTAGATTCCATTTATCAAATAAAACACATTTTCTAAAAACTCGTGTTTTTTACGAAATCATGTAAACCTTCTAGAAGCTGTGATTTTAAAAAATGGTATAAGTAAGATTTTCTTATTTCCGGATGCATGCGCAAACTATAGAAAGTCGTTATGACGTAGAATGTGCATACTTTGTAGATTCCATTTATGAAATAAAACACATTTTCTAAAAACTCGTGTTTTTTACGAAATCATGTAAACCTTCTAGAAGCTGTGATTTTAAAAAACGGTGGAAGTAAGCTTTTCTTATTTCCGGACGCATACGCAAACTATAGAAAGTCGTTATGATGTAGAATGTGCATACTTTGTGGATTCCATTAATGAAATAAAACACATTTTCTAAAAACTCGTGTTTTTTACGAAATCATGTAAACCTTTTGAAAGCTGTGATTTTAAAAAACGGTGGAAGTAAGCTTTTCTTATTTCCGAACGCATGCGTAAACTATAGAAAGTCGTTATGACGTAGAATGTGCATACTTTGTAGATTCCCTTTGTGAAATAAAACAGATTTTCTAAAAACTTGTGTTTTTTACAAAATCATGTAAACCTTCTAGAAGCTGTGATTTTAAAAAACGGGGGAAGTAAGCTTTTCTTATTTCCGGACCCATGCACAAACTATAGAAAGTCGTTATGACGTAGAATGTGCATACATTGTAGATTCCATTTATGAAATAAAACACATTTTCTAAAAACTCGTGTTTTTAACAAATCATGTAAACCTTCTAGATGAAGTGATTTTAAAAAACGGGAGAAGTAAGCTTTTCTTATTTCCAAACGCATGCGCAAACTATAGAAAGTCGTTATGACATAGAATGTGCATACTTTGTTGATTCCATTTATGAAATAATACACATTTTCTAAAAACTCGTGTTTTTTATGAAATCATGTAAACCTTCTAGAAGCTGTGATTTTAAAAAACGGTGGAAGTAAGCTTTTCTTATTTCCGGACGAATGCACAAACTATAGAAATTCGTTATGATGTAGAATGTGCATACTTTGTTGATTCCATTTATGAAATAGAACAAATTTTCTAAAAACTCGTGTTTTTTAAGAAATCATGTAAACCTTCTAGAAGCTGTGATTTTAAAAAACGGTGGAAGTAAGATTTTCTTATTTCCGGACGCATGCGCAAACTATAGATTGTCGTTATGACGTAGAATGTGCATACTTTATTGATTCCGTTAATGAAAGAAAACACATTTTCTAAAAACTCGTGTTTTTTAAGAAATAATGTAAACCTTCTAGAAGCTGTGATTTTAAAAAACAGGGGAATAAGATTTTCTTATTTTCAAACGCATGCGCAAACTATAGAAATTCGTTATGATGTAGAATGTGCATACTTTCTTGATTCCATTTATGAAATAAAACACATTTTCTGAAAACTCGTGTTTTTTACGAAATTATGTAAACCTTCTAGAAGCTGTGATTTTAAAAAACGGTGGGAGTAAGCTTTTCTTATTTCTGGACGAATGCGCAAACTATAGAAAGTCGTTCTGACGTAGAATGTGCATACTTTGTTGATTCCATTGATGAAATAAATTTTTTTTTCTAAAAACTCGTGTTTTTTAAGAAATCATGTAAACCTTCTAGAAGCTGTGATTTTAAAAAACGGGGGAAGTAAGCTTTTCTTATTTCCGGACGCATGCGCAAAGTATAGAAAGTCGTTATGACGTAGAATGTGCATACTTTGTAGATTCCATTTCTGAAATAAAACACATTTTCTAAAAACGCGTGTTTTTTTCGAAATCATGTAAACCTTCTAGAAGCTGTGATTTTAAAAAATGGTGGAAGTAAGCTTTTCTTATTTCTGGATGCATGCCCAAACTATAGAAATTCATTATGACGTAGAATGTGCATACTTTGTAGATTCCATTTATGAAATAAAACACATTTTCTAAAAACTCGTGTTTTTTAAGAAATCATGTAAACCTTCTAGAAGCTGTGATTTTAAAAAACGGTGGAAGTAAGCTTTTCTTATTTCCAAACGCATGCGCAAACTATAGAAAGTCGTTATGATGTAGAATGTGCATACTTTGTTGATTCCATTTATGAAATAAAACACATTTTCTAAACACTCGTGTTTTTTAAGAAATCATGTAAACCTTCTAGAAGCTGTGGTTTTAAAAAACGGTGGAAGTAAGCTTTTCTTATTTCCGGACGCATGCGCAAACTATAGAAATTCGTTATGACATAGAATGTGCATACTTTGTTGATTCCATTTATGAAATAAAACACATTTTCTAAAAACTCGTTTTTCTTAAGAAATCATGTAAACCTTCTAGAAGCTGTGATTTTAAAAAACGGGGGAAGTAAGCTTTTCTTATTTCCGGACGCATGCGCAAACTATAGAAAGTCGTTATAACGTAGAATGTGCATACTTTGTAGATTCCATTTCTGAAATAAAACACATTTTCTAAAAACTCGTGGTTTTTACGAAATCATGTAAACCTTCTAGAAGCTGTGATTTTAAAAAATGGTGGAAGTAAGTTTTTCTTATTTCCGGACGCATGCGCAAACTATAGAAATTCGTTATGACGTAGAATTTCCATACTTTGTAGATTCCATTTATGAAATAAAACACATTTTCTAAAAACTCATGTTTTTTACGAAATCATGTAAACCTTCTAGAAGCTGTGATTTTAAAAAACAGTGGAACTAAGCTTTTCTTATTTCCGGACGCATGTGCAAACTATAGAATGTCGTTATGACGTAGAATGTGCATACTTTGTAGATTCCGTTGATGAAATAAAACACATTTTCTAAAAACTCGTGTTTTTTTCGAAATCATGTAAACCTTCTAGAAGCTGTGATTTTAAAAAATGGTGGAAGTAAGCTTTTCTTATTTCTGGATGCATGCGCAAACTATAGAAATTCATTATGACGTAGAATGTGCATACTTTGTAGATTCCATTTATGTAATAAAACACATTTTCAAAAACTCGTGTTTTTTACGAAATCATGTAAACCTTCTAGAAGCTGTGATTTTAAAAAATGGTGGAAGTAAGCTTTTCTTATTTCCGGACGCATGCGCAAACTATAGAAATTCGTTATGACGTAGAATGTGCATACTTTGTAGATTCCATTTATGAAATAAATCACATTTTCTAAAAACTCGTGTTTTTTACGAAATCATGTAAACCTTCTAGAAGCTGTGATTTTAAAAAATGGTGGAAGTAAGCTTTTCTTATTTACGGACGCATACGCAAACTATAGAAAGTCGTTATGATGTAGAATGTGCATACTTTGTAGATTCCATTAATGAAATAAAACACATTTTCTAAAAACTCGTGTTTTTTACGAAATCATGTAAATCTTCTAGAAGCTGTGATTTTAAAAAACGGTGGAAGTAAGCTTTTCTTATTTCCGGACGAATGCGCAAACTATAGAAAGTCGTTATGACGTAGAATGTGCATACTTTGTTGATCCCATTTATGAAATAAAACACATTTTCTAAAAACTCATGGTTTTTAAGAAATCATGTAAACCTTCTAGAAGCTGTGATATTAGAAAACGGTGGAAGTAAGCTTTTCTTATTTCCGGACGAATGTGCAAACTATAGAAAATCATTATGACGTAGAATGTGCATACTTTGTATATTCCATTTATGAAATAAAACACATTTTCTAAAAACTCGTGTTTTTTACGAAATCATGTAAACCTTCTAGAAGCTGTGATTTTAAAAAACGGGGGAAGTAAGCTTTTCTTATTTCCGGATGCATGCGCAAACTATAGAAAGTCGTTATGATGTAGAATGTGGATACTTTGTTGATTCCATTTATGAAATAAAACACATTTTCTAAAAAATCGTGTTTTTTAAGAAATCATGTAAACCTTCTAGAAGCTGTGATTTTAAAAAATGGTGGAAGTAAGCTTTTCTTATTTCCGGACACGTGCGCAAACTATAGAAAGTCGTTATGAGGTACAATATCCATACTTTGTAGATTCCATTTATGAAACAAAACACAGTTTCTAAAAACTCGTGTTTTTTAAGAAATCATGTAAACCTTCTAGAAGCTGTGATTTTAAAAAACGGGGGAAGTAAGCTTTTCTTATTTCCGGACGCATGCGCAAACTATAGAAAGTCGTTATGACGTAGAATGTGCATACTTTGTAGATTCCATTTATGAAAGAAAACACATTTTCTAAAAACTCGTGTTTTTTAAGAAATCATGTAAACCTTCTAGAAGATGTGATTTTAAAAAACTGGGGAAGTAAGCTTTTCTTATTTCCAGACGCATGCGCAAACTATAGAAAGTCGTTATGACGTAGAATGTACATACTTTGTAGATTCCATTGATGAAATAAAACACATTTTCTAAAAACTTGTGTTTTTGAAGAAATCATGTAATCCTTCGAGAAGCCGTGATTTTAAAAAACGGTGGAAGTAAGCTTTTCTTATTTCCGGACGCATGCGCAAACTATAGAAAGTCGTTATGACGTAGAATGTGCATACTTTGTAGATTCCATTTATGGAATAAAACACATTTTCTAAAAACTCGTATTTTTTACGAAATCATGTAAACCTTCTAGAAGCTGTGATTTTAAAAAACGGTGGAAGTAAGCTTTTCTTATTTCCGTATGCATGCGCAAACTATAGAATGTCGTTATGACGTAGAATGTGCATACATTGTAGATTCCATTTATGAAATAAAACACATTTTCTAAAAACTCGTGTTTTTTACGAAATCATGTAAACCTTCTAGAAGCTGTGATTTTAAAAAACGGGGGAAGTAAGCTTTTCTTATTTCCGGACGCATGCGAAAACTATATAAAGTCGTTATGACGTAGAATGTGCATACTTTGTAGATTCCATTTATGAAATAAAACACATTTTCTTAAAACTCGTGTTTTTTAGGAAATCATGTAAACCTTCTAGAAGCTATGATTTTAAAAAATGGTGGAAGTAAGCTTTTCTTATTTCCGGACGAATGCGCAAATTATAGAAAGTCGTTATGATGTAGAATGTGCATACGTTGTTGATTCCATTTATGAAATAAAACACATTTTCTAAAAACTCGTGTTTTTTAAGAAATCATGTAAACCTCCTAGAAGCTATGATTTTAAAAAACGGGGGAAGTAAGCTTTTCTTATTTCTGGATGCATGCGCAAACTATAGAAATTCATTATGATGTAGAATGTGCATACTTTGTAGATTCCATTTATGAAATAAAACACATTTTCAAAAACGCGTGTTTTTTACGAAATCATGTAAACCTTCTAGAAGTTGTGATTTTAAAAAATGGTGGAAGTAAGCTTTTCTTATTTCCGGACGCATGCGCAAACTATAGAATGTCGTTATGACGTACAATGTGCATACTTTGTAGATTCCATTTATGAAATAAAACACATTTTCTAAAAACTTGTGTTTTTTACGAAATCATGTAAACCTTCTAGAAGCTGTGATTTTAAAAAATGGTGGAAGTAAGCTTTTCTTATTTCTGGACGCATGCGCAAACTATAGAAAGTCGTTATGACGTAGAATGTGCATACTTTGTAGATTATATTTATGAAATAAAACACATTTTCTAAAAACTCCTCTTTTTTAAGAAATCATGTAAACCTTCTAGAAGCTGTGATTTTAAATAACGGGGGAAGTAAGCTTTTCTTATTTCCGGAAGCATGCGCAAACTATAGAAAGTCGTTATGACGTAGAATGTGCATACTTTGTAGATTCTATTTATGAAATAAAACACATTTTCTAAAAACTCGTGTTTTTTAAGAAATCATGTAAACCTTCTAGAAGCTGTGATTTTAAAAAACGGGGGAAGTAAGCTTTTCTTATTTCCAAACGCATGCGCAAACTATAGAAAGTCGTTATGACGTAGAATGTGCATACTTTGTTGATTCCATTTATGAAATAAGACACATTTTCTAAAAACTCGTGTTTTTTAAAAATCATGTAAACCTTCTAGAAGCTGTGATTTTAAAAAATGGGGGAAGTAAGCTTTTCTTATTTCCGGACGCATGCGCAAACTATAGAAAGTCGTTATGCCGTAGAATGTGCATACTTTGTAGATTCCATTTATGAAATAAAACACATTTTCTAAAAACTCGTGTTTTTTACGAAATCATGTAAACCTTCTAGAAGCTGTGATTTTAAAAAATGGGGGAAGTATGCTTTTCTTATTTCCGGACGAATGCACAAACTATAGAAAGTTGTTATGATGTAGAATGTGCATACTTTGTTGATTCCATTTATGAAATAAAACACATTTTCTAAAAACTCGTGTTTTTTAAGAAATCATGTAAACCTTCTAGAAGCTGTGATTTTAAAAAATGGGGGAAGTAAGCTTTTCTTATTTCCAAACACATGCGCAAACTATAGAAAGTCGTTATGACATAGAATGTGCATACTTTGTTGATTCCATTTATGAAATAAAACACATATTCTAAAAACTCGTTTTTTTTACGAAATCATGTAAACCTTCTAGAAGCTGTGATTTTAAAAAACGGGGGAAGTAAGCTTTTCTTATTTCCGTACGTATGCGCAAACTATAGAATGTCGTTATGACGTAGAATGTGCATACTTTATAGATTCCATTTATGAAATAAAACACATTTTCTAAAAACTCGTGTTTTTTACGAAATCATGTAAACCTTCTAGAAGCTGTGATTTTCAAAAACGGTTGATTAAGCTTTTGTTATTTCCGGACGCATGCGCAAACTATATAAAGTCGTTATGACGTAGAATGTGCATACTTTGTAGATTCCATTTATGAAATAAAACACATTTTCTAAAAACTTGTGTTTTTTACGAAATCATGTAAACCTTCTAGAAGCTGTGATTTTAAAAAATGGTGGAAGTATGCTTTTCTTTTTTCCGGACGCATGCGCAATCTATAGAAAGTCGTTATGACGTAGAATGTGCATATTTTGTAGATTCCATTTATGAAATAAAACACATTTTCTAAAAACTCGTGTTTTTTACGAAATCATGTAAACGTTCTAGAAGCTGTGATTTTGAGAAACGGTGGAAGTAAGCTTTTCTTATTTCCGGACGCATGCGCAAACTATAGAAAGTCGTTACGATGTAGAATGTGCATACTTTGTTGATTCCATTTATGAAATAAAACAAATTTTCTAAAAACTCGTGTTTTTTACGAAATCATGTAAACATTTTAGAAGCTGTGATTTTAAAAAACGGTGGAAGTAAGCTTTTCTTATTTCTGGACGCATGCATAAACTATAGAAAGTCATTATGACATAGAATTTGCATACTTTGTAGATTCCATTTATGAAATAAAACAGATTTTCTAAAAACCCGTGTTTTTTACGAAATCATGTAAACCTTCTAGAAGTTGTGATTTTAAAAAACGGGGGAAGTAAGCTTTTCTTATTTCCAGACGCATGCGCGAACTATAGAAAGTCGTTGTGACGTAGAATGTGCATACTTTGTAGATTCCATTTATGAAATAAAACACATTTTCTAAAAACTCGTGTTTTTTACGAAATCATCTAAACCTTCTAGAAGCTGTGATTTTAAAAAACGGTGGAAGTAAGCTTTTCTTATTTCCGGACGCATGCGCAAACTATAGAATGTCGTTATGACGTAGAATGTGCATACTTTGTAGATTCCATTTATGAAATAAAACACATTTTCTAAAAACTTGAGTTTTTTACGAAATAATGTAAACCTTCTAGAAGTTGTGTATTTAAAAAACGGTTGATTAAGCTTTTCTTATTTTCGGACGCATTCGCAAACTATATAAAGTCGTTATGACGTAGAATTTGCATACTTTTTTTATTCTATTTATGAAATAAAACACATTTTCTAAAAACTCGTGTTTTTTACGAAATCATGTAAACCTTCTAGAAGCTGTGATTTTGAAAAACAGTGGAAGTAAGCTTTTCTTACTTCCGGACGCATGCGCAAACTATAGAAAGTCGTTATGACGTAGAATGTGCATACTTTATTGATTCTATTTATGAAATAAAACACATTTTCTAAAAACTCTTGTTTTTTACGAAATCATGTAAACCTTCTAGAAGCTGTGATTTTAAAAAATGGTGGAAGTAAGCTTTTCTTATTTCCGGACGCATGCGCAAACTATAGAATGTCGTTATGACGTAGAATGTGCATACTTTTTAGATTCCATTTATGAAATAAAACACATTTTCTAAAAACTCGTGTTTTTTACGAAATCATGTAAACCTTCTAGAAGCTGTGATTTTAAAAAATGGTGGAAGTAAGCTTTTCTTATTTCCGGACACATGCGCAAACTATAGAAAGTCGTTATGACGTAGAATGTGCATACTTTGTAGATTTCATTTATGAAATAAAACACATTTTCTAAAAACTTGTGTTTTTTAAGAAATCATGTAAACCTTCCAGAAGCTGTGATTTTAAAAAATGGTGGAAGTAAGCTTTTCTTATTTCCAAACGCATGCCCAAACTATAGAAAGTCGTTATGACGTAGAATGTGCATACTTTGTTGATTCCATTTATGAAATAAAACACATTTTCTAAAAACTTGTGTTTTTTAAGAAATCATGTAAACCTTCCAGAAGCTGTGATTTTAAAAAACAGTGGAAGTACGCTTTTCTTATTTCTGGACGCATGCACAAACTATAGAAATTCGTTATGACGTAGAATGTGCATACTTTGTTGATTCCATTTATGAAAGAAAACACATTTTCTAAAACTCGTGTTTTTTAAGAAATCATGTAAACCTTCTAGAAGTTGTGATTTTAAAAAACGGGGGAAGTAAGCTTTTCTTATTTCCAAATGCATGCGCAAACTATAGAAATTCGTTATGACGTAGAATGTGCATACTTTGTTGATTCCATTTATGAAATAAAACACATTTTCAAAAACTCGCGTTTTTTACGAAATCATATAAACCTTCTGGAAGCTGTGATTTTAAAAAACGGTGGAAGTAAGCTTTTCTTATTTCCGGATGAATGCACAAACTATAGAAAGTCGTTATGATGTAGAATGTGCATACTTTGTTGATTCCATTTATGAAATAAAACACATTTTCTAAAAACTCGTGTTTTCTAAGAAATCATGTAAACGTTCTAGAAGCTGTGATTTTAAAAAACGGTGGAAGTAAGCTTTTCTTATTTCCGGACGCATGCGCAAACTATAGAAATTCGTTATGACGTAGACTGTGCATACTTTGTTGATTCCATTTATGAAAGAAAACACATTTTCTAAAAACTCGTGTTTTTTAAGAAATCATGTAAACCTTCTAGAAGCTGTGATTTTAAAAGACGGGGGAAGTAAGCTTTTCTTATTTCCAAACGCATGCGCAAACTATAGAAAGTTGTTATGACGTAGAATGTGCATACTTTGTTGATTCCATTTATGAAATAAAACACATTTTCTAAAGACTCGTGTTTTTTAAGAAATCATGTAAATCTTCTAGAAGCTGTGATTTTAAAAAACGGGCGAAGTAAGCTTTTCTTATTTCCTGATGCATGCGCAAACTATAGAATGTCGTTATGATGTAGAATGTGCATACTTTGTAGATTCCATTTATGAAATAAAACACATTTTCTAAAAACTCATGTTTTTTACGAAATCATGTAAACCTTCTAGAAGCTGTGATTTTAAAAAATGGTGGAAGTAAGCTTTTCTTATTTCCGGACGTATGCGCAAACTATAGAAAGTCGTTATAACGTAGAATGTGTGTACTTTGTTGATTCTATTTATGAAATAAAACACATTTTCAAAAAACTCGTAGAATGTGCATACTTTGTTGATTCCATTTATGAAATAAAACACATTTTCTAAAAACTCGTGTTTTTTAAGAAATCATGTAAACCTTCTAGAAGCTGTGATTTTAAAAAACGGGGAAGTAAGCTTTTCTTGTTTCCAAACGCATACGCAAACTATAGAAAGTCGTTATGACGTAGAATGTGCATACTTTGTTGATTCCATTTATGAAATAAAACACATTTTCTAAAAACTCGTGTTTTTTAAGAAATCATGTAAACCTTCTAGAGGGTGTGATTTTAAAAAAAGGAGGAAGTAAGCTTTTCTTATTTCCAAACGCATCCGCAGACTATAGAAAGTCGTTATGAGGTAGAATGTGCATACTTTGTTGATTCCATTTATGAAATAAAACACATTTTCTAAAAACTCGTGTTTTTTAAGAAATCATGTAAACCTTCTAGAAGCTGTGATTTTAAAAAAAGGGGTAAGTAAGCTTTTCTTATATCCAAACGCATGCGCAAACTATTGAAAGTCGTTATGACGTAGAATGTGCATACTTTGTTGATTCCATTTATGAAATAAAACACATTTTCTAAAAACTCGTGTTTTTTACGAAATTATGTAAACCTTCTAGAAGCTGTGATTTTAAAAAATGGGGGAAGTAAGCATTTCTTATTTCCAAACGCATGCGCAAACTATAGAAAGTCGTTATGACATAGAATGTGCATACTTTGTTTATTCCATTTATGAAATAAAACACATTTTCTAAAAACTCGTGTTTTTTAAGAAATCGTGTAAAATTTCTAGAAGCTGTGATTTTAAAAAACGGTGGAAGTAAGCTTTTCTTATTTCCGGACGCATGCGGAAACTATAGAAAGTCGTTATGACATAGAATGAGCATACTTTGTTGATTCCATTTATGAAATAAAACACATTTTCTAAAAACTCGTGTTTTTTAAGAAATCATGTAAACCTTCTAGAAGCTGTGATTTTAAAAAATGGTGGAAGTAAGCTTTTCTTATTTCCAGACGCATGCGCAAACTATAGAAAGTCGTTATGACGTAGAATGCGCATACTTTGTTGATTCCATTGATGAAATAAAACACATTTTCTAAAAACTCGTGTTTTTTAAGAAATCATGTAAACCTTCAAGAAGCTGTGATTTTAAAAAACGGGGGAAGTAAGCTTTTCTTATTTCCAAACGCATACGCAAACTATAGAAAGTCGTTATGACGTAGAATGTGCATACTTTGTTGATTCCATTTATGAAATAAATCACATTTTCTAAAAACTCGTGTTTTTTAAGAAATCATGTAAACCTTCTAGAGGCTGTGATTTTAAAAAACGGAGGAAGTAAGCTTTTCTTATTTCCAAACGCATCCGCAGACTATAGAAAGTCGTTATGAGGTAGAATGTGCATACTTTGTTGATTCCATTTATGAAATAAAACACATTTTCTAAAAACTCGTGTTTTTTAAGAAATCATGTAAACCTTCTAGAAGTTGTGATTTTAAAAAAAGGGGTAAGCTAGCTTTTCTTATTTTCGGACGCATGCGCAAACTATAGAAAGTCGTTATTACGTAGAATGTGCATACTTTGTTGATTCCATTTATGAAATAAAACATATTTTCTAAAAACTCGTGTTTTTTAACAAATCATGTAAACCTTCTAGAAGCTGTGATTTTAAAAAACGGGGGAAGTAAGCTTTTCTTATTTCCGGACGCATGCGCAAACTATATAAAGTCGTTATGACGTAGAATGTGCATACTTTGTAGATACAATTTTTGAAATAAAACACATTTTCTAAAAACTCATGTTTTTTACGAAATCATGTAAACCTTCTAGAAGCTGGGAATTTAAAAAACGATGGAAGTAAGCTTTTCTTATTTCCGGACGAATGCGCAAACTATAGAAATTCGTTATGACTTAGAATGTGCATACTTTGTTGATTCCATTTATGAAATAAAACACATTTTCTAAAAACTCGTGTTTTTTACGAAATCATGTAAACCTTCTAGAAGCTGTGATTTTAAAAAATGGGGGAAGTAAGCATTTCTTATTTCCAAACGCATGCGCAAACTATAGAAAGTCGTTATGACATAGAATGTGCATACTTTGTTTATTCCATTTATGAAATAAAACACATTTTCTAAAAACTCGTGTTTTTTAAGAAATCGTGTAAAATTTCTAGAAGCTGTGATTTTAAAAAACGGTGGAAGTAAGCTTTTCTTATTTCCGGACGCATGCGCAAACTATAGAAATTCGTTATGACATAGAATGAGCATACTTTGTTGATTCCATTTATGAAATAAAACACATTTTCTAAAAACTCGTGTTTTTTACGAAATCATGTAAACCTTCTAGAAGCTGTGATTTTAAAAAACGGGGGAAGTAAGCTTTTCTTATTTCCGGACGCATGCGCAAACTATATAAAGTCGTTATGACGTAGAATGTGCATACTTTGTAGATACAATTTTTGAAATAAAACACATTTTCTAAAAACTCATGTTTTTTACGAAATCATGTAAACCTTCTAGAAGCTGGGAATTTAAAAAACGATGGAAGTAAGCTTTTCTTATTTCCGGACGAATGCGCAAACTATAGAAAGTCGTTATGACTTAGAATGTGCATACTTTGTTGATTCCATTTATGAAATAAAACACATTTTCTAAAAACTCGTGTTTTTTACGAAATCATGTAAACCTTCTAGAAGCTGTGATTTTAAAAAATGGGGGAAGTAAGCATTTCTTATTTCCAAACGCATGCGCAAACTATAGAAAGTCGTTATGACATAGAATGTGCATACTTTGTTTATTCCATTTATGAAATAAAACACATTTTCTAAAAACTCGTGTTTTTTAAGAAATCGTGTAAAATTTCTAGAAGCTGTGATTTTAAAAAACGGTGGATGTAAGCTTTTCTTATTTCCGGACGCATGCGCAAACTATAGAAAGTCGTTATGACATAGAATGAGCATACTTTGTTGATTCCATTTATGAAATAAAACACATTTTCTAAAAACTCGTGTTTTTTAAGAAATCATGTAAACCTTCTAGAAGCTGTGATTTTAAAAAATGGTGGAAGTAAGCTTTTCTTATTTCCGGACGCATGCGCAAACTATAGAAAGTCGTTATGACGTAGAATGTGCATACTTTGTTGATTCCATTGATGAAATAAAACACATTTTCTAAAAACTCGTGTTTTTTAAGAAATCATGTAAACCTTCTAGAAGCTGTGATTTTAAAAAACGGGGAAGTAAGCTTTTCTTATTTCCAAACGCATACGCAAACTATAGAAAGTCGTTATGACGTAGAATGTGCATACTTTGTTGATTCCATTTATGAAATAAAACACATTTTCTAAAAACTCGTGTTTTTTAAGAAATCATGTAAACCTTCTAGAGGCTGTGATTTTAAAAAAAGGAGGAAGTAAGCTTTTCTTATTTCCAAACGCATCCGCAGACTATAGAAAGTCGTTATGAGGTAGAATGTGCATACTTTGTTGATTCCATTTATGAAATAAAACACATTTTCTAAAAACTCGTGTTTTTTAAGAAATCATGTAAACCTTATAGAAGCTGTGATTTTAAAAAAAGGGGTAAGTAAGCTTTTCTTATATCCAAACGCATGCGCAAACTATTGAAAGTCGTTATGACGTAGAATGTGCATACTTTGTTGATTCCATTTATGAAATAAAACACATTTTCTAAAAACTCGTGTTTTTTACGAAATCATGTAAACCTTCTAGAAGCTGTGATTTTAAAAAATGGGGGAAGTAAGCATTTCTTATTTCCAAACGCATGCGCAAACTATAGAAAGTCGTTATGACGTAGAATGTGCATACTTTGTTTATTCCATTTATGAAATAAAACACATTTTCTAAAAACTCGTGTTTTTTAAGAAATCGTGTAAAATTTCTAGAAGCTGTGATTTTAAAAAACGGTGGAAGTAAGCTTTTCTTATTTCCGGACGCATGCGCAAACTATAGAAAGTCGTTATGACATAGAATGAGCATACTTTGTTGATTCCATTTATGAAATAAAACACATTTTCTAAAAACTCGTGTTTTTTAAGAAATCATGTAAACCTTCTAGAAGCTGTGATTTTAAAAAATGGTGGAAGTAAGCTTTTCTTATTTCCAGACGCATGCGCAAACTATAGAAAGTCGTTATGACGTAGAATGCGCATACTTTGTTGATTCCATTGATGAAATAAAACACATTTTCTAAAAACTCGTGTTTTTTAAGAAATCATGTAAACCTTCAAGAAGCTGTGATTTTAAAAAACGGGGGAAGTAAGCTTTTCTTATTTCCAAACGCATACGCAAACTATAGAAAGTCGTTATGACGTAGAATGTGCATACTTTGTTGATTCCATTTATGAAATAAAACACATTTTCTAAAAACTCGTGTTTTTTAAGAAATCATGTAAACCTTCTAGAGGCTGTGATTTTAAAAAACGGAGGAAGTAAGCTTTTCTTATTTCCAAACGCATCCGCAGACTATAGAAAGTCGTTATGAGGTAGAATGTGCATACTTTGTTGATTCCATTTATGAAATAAAACACATTTTCTAAAAACTCGTGTTTTTTAAGAAATCATGTAAACCTTCTAGAAGTTGTGATTTTAAAAAAAGGGGTAAGCAAGCTTTTCTTATTTTCGGACGCATGCGCAAACTATAGAAAGTCGTTATTACGTAGAATGTGCATACTTTGTTGATTCCATTTATGAAATAAAACATATTTTCTAAAAACTCGTGTTTTTTAACAAATCATGTAAACCTTCTAGAAGCTGTGATTTTAAAAAACGGGGGAATTAAGCTTTTCTTATTTCCAAACGCATGCGCAAACTATAGAAAGTCGTTATGACGTAGAATGCACATACTTTGTTGATTCCATTTATGAAATAAAATACATTTTCTAAAAACTCGTGTTTTTTAATAAATCATGTAAACCTTCTAGAAGCTGTGATTTTAAAAAATGGGGGAAGTAAGCTTTTCTTATTTCCGGACGCATGCGCAAAGTATAGAAAGTCGTTATGACGTAGAATGTGCATACTTTGTAGATACCATTTATGAAATAAAACACATTTTCTAAAAAGTCGTGTTTTTTACGAAATCATGTAAACCTTCTAGAAGCTGTGATTTTAAAAAACAGTGGAAGTAAGCTTTTCTTATTTCCGGACGCATGTGCAAACTATAGAAAGTCGTTATGACGTAGAATGTCCATACTTTGTAGATTCCATTTATGAAATAAAACACATTTTCTAAAAACTCGTGTTTTTTACGAAATCATGTAAAACTTCTAGAAGCTGTGATTTTAAAAAACGGTGGAAGTAAGCTTTTCTTATTTCCGGACACATGCGCAAACTATAGAAACTCATTATGACGTAGAATGTGCATACTTTGTTGATTCCATTTATGAAATAAAACACATTTTCTAAAAACTCATGTTTTTTAACAAATCATGTAAACCTTCTAGAAGCTGTGATTTTAAAAAACGCGGGAAGTAAGTTTTTCTTATTTTCCAAACGCATGCGCAAACTATAGAAATTCGTTATGACGTAGAATGTGCATAACTTGTTGATTCCATTTATGAAATAAAACACATTTTCTAAAAACTCTTGTTTTTTAAGAAATCATGTAAACCTTCTAGAAGCTGTGATTTTAAAAAACGGTGGAAGTAAGCTTTTCTTATTTCCGTACGAATGCGCAAACTATAGAAAGTCATTATGACATAGAATGTGCATACTTTGTTGCTTCCATTTATGAAATAAAACACATTTTCTAAAAACTCATGTTTTTTAAGAAATCGTGTAAAATTTCTAGAAGCTGTGATTTTAAAAAATGGGGGAAGTAAGCTTTTCTTATTTCCAAATGCATGCGCAAACTATAGAAAGTCGTTATGACGTAGAATGTGCATACTTTGTTGATTCCATTTATGAAATAAAACACATTTTCTAAAAACTCGTGTTTTTTAAGAAATCATGTAAACCTTGTAGAAGCTGTGATTTTAAAAAACGGGAGAAGTAAGCTTTTCTTATTTCCGGACGCATGCGCAAACTATAGAAAGTCGTTATGACGTAGAATGTGCATACTTTGTTGATTCCATTTATGAAATAAAACACATTTTCTAAAAACTCCTGTTTTTTAACAAATCATGTAAACCTTCTAGAAGCTGTGATTTTAGAAAACGGGGGAAGTAAGCTTTTCTTATTTCTGGACACATGCGCAAACTATAGAAAGTCGTTATGACGTAGAATGTGCATACTTTGTAGATACAATTTTTGAAATAAAACACATTTTCTAAAAACTCATGTTTTTTTACGAAATCATGTAAACCTTCTAGAAGCTGGGAATTTAAAAAACGATGGAAGTAAGCTTTTCTTATTTCCGGACGAATGCGCAAACTATAGAAAGTCGTTATGACTTAGAATGTGCATACTTTGTTGATTCCATTTATGAAATAAAACACATTTTCTAAAAACTCGTGTTTTTTACGAAATCATGTAAACCTTCTAGAAGCTGTGATTTTAAAAAATGGGGGAAGTAAGCATTTCTTATTTCCAAACGCATGCGCAAACTATAGAAAGTCGTTATGACATAGAATGTGCATACTTTGTTTATTCCATTTATGAAATAAAACACATTTTCTAAAAACTCGTGTTTTTTAAGAAATCGTGTAAAATTTCTAGAAGCTGTGATTTTAAAAAACGGTGGAAGTAAGCTTTTCTTATTTCCGGACGCATGCGCAAACTATAGAAAGTCGTTATGACATAGAATGAGCATACTTTGTTGATTCCATTTATGAAATAAAACACATTTTCTAAAAACTCGTGTTTTTTAAGAAATCATGTAAACCTGCTAGAAGCTGTGATTTTAAAAAATGGTGGAAGTAAGCTTTTCTTATTTCCGGACGCATGCGCAAACTATAGAAAGTCGTTATGACGTAGAATGTGCATACTTTGTTGATTCCATTGATGAAATAAAACACATTTTCTAAAAACTCGTGTTTTTTAAGAAATCATGTAAACCTTCTAGAAGCTGTGATTTTAAAAAACGGGGAAGTAAGCTTTTCTTATTTCCAAACGCATACGCAAACTATAGAAAGTCGTTATGACGTAGAATGTGCATACTTTGTTGATTCCATTTATGAAATAAAACACATTTTCTAAAAACTCGTGTTTTTTAAGAAATCATGTAAACCTTCTAGAGGCTGTGATTTTAAAAAAAGGAGGAAGTAAGCTTTTCTTATTTCCAAACGCATCCGCAGACTATAGAAAGTTGTTATGAGGTAGAATGTGCATACTTTGTTGATTCCATTTATGAAATAAAACACATTTTCTAAAAACTCGTGTTTTTTAAGAAATCATGTAAACCTTCTAGAAGCTGTGATTTTAAAAAAAGGGGTAAGTAAGCTTTTCTTATATCCAAACGCATGCGCAAACTATTGAAAGTCGTTATGATGTAGAATGTGCATACTTTGTTGATTCCATTTATGAAATAAAACACATTTTCTAAAAACTCGTGTTTTTTACGAAATCATGTAAACCTTCTAGAAGCTGTGATTTTAAAAAATGGGGGAAGTAAGCATTTCTTATTTCCAAACGCATGCGCAAACTATAGAAAGTCGTTATGACGTAGAATGTGCATACTTTGTTTATTCCATTTATGAAATAAAACACATTTTCTAAAAACTCGTGTTTTTTAAGAAATCGTGTAAAATTTCTAGAAGCTGTGATTTTAAAAAACGGTGGAAGTAAGCTTTTCTTATTTCCGGACGCATGCGCAAACTATAGAAAGTCGTTATGACATAGAATGAGCATACTTTGTTGATTCCATTTATGAAATAAAACACATTTTCTAAAAACTCGTGTTTTTTAAGAAATCATGTAAACCTTCTAGAAGCTGTGATTTTAAAAAATGGTGGAAGTAAGCTTTTCTTATTTCCAGACGCATGCGCAAACTATAGAAAGTCGTTATGACGTAGAATGCGCATACTTTGTTGATTCCATTGATGAAATAAAACACATTTTCTAAAAACTCGTGTTTTTTAAGAAATCATGTAAACCTTCAAGAAGCTGTGATTTTAAAAAACGGGGGAAGTAAGCTTTTCTTATTTCCAAACGCATACGCAAACTATAGAAAGTCGTTATGACGTAGAATGTGCATACTTTGTTGATTCCATCTATGAAATAAAACACATTTTCTAAAAACTCGTGTTTTTTAAGAAATCATGTAAACCTTCTAGAGGCTGTGATTTTAAAAAACGGAGGAAGTAAGCTTTTCTTATTTCCAAACGCATCCGCAGACTATAGAAAGTCGTTATGAGGTAGAATGTGCATACTTTGTTGATTCCATTTATGAAATAAAACACATTTTCTAAAAACTCGTGTTTTTTAAGAAATCATGTAAACCTTCTAGAAGTTGTGATTTTAAAAAAAGGGGTAAGCAAGCTTTTCTTATTTTCGGACGCATGCGCAAACTATAGAAAGTCGTTATTACGTAGAATGTGCATACTTTGTTGATTCCATTTATGAAATAAAACATATTTTCTAAAAACTCGTGTTTTTTAACAAATCATGTAAACCTTCTAGAAGCTGTGATTTTAAAAAACGGGGGGAATTAAGCTTTTCTTATTTCCAAACGCATGCGCAAACTATAGAAAGTCGTTATGACGTAGAATGCACATACTTTGTTGATTCCATTTATGAAATAAAATACATTTTCTAAAAACTCGTGTTTTTTAATAAATCATGTAAACCTTCTAGAAGCTGTGATTTTAAAAAATGGGGGAAGTAAGCTTTTCTTATTTCCGGACGCATGCGCAAAGTATAGAAAGTCGTTATGACGTAGAATGTGCATACTTTGTAGATACCATTTATGAAATAAAACACATTTTCTAAAAAGTCGTGTTTTTTACGAAATCATGTAAACCTTCTAGAAGCTGTGATTTTAAAAAACAGTGGAAGTAAGCTTTTCTTATTTCCGGACGCATGTGCAAACTATAGAAAGTCGTTATGACGTAGAATGTCCATACTTTGTAGATTCCATTTATGAAATAAAACACATTTTCTAAAAACTCGTGTTTTTTACGAAATCATGTAAAACTTCTAGAAGCTGTGATTTTAAAAAAACGGTGGAAGTAAGCTTTTCTTATTTCCGGACACATGCGCAAACTATAGAAACTCATTATGACGTAGAATGTGCATACTTTGTTGATTCCATTTATGAAATAAAACACATTTTCTAAAAACTCATGTTTTTTAACAAATCATGTAAACCTTCTAGAAGCTGTGATTTTAAAAAACGCGGGAAGTAAGTTTTTCTTATTTTCCAAACGCATGCGCAAAACTATAGAAATTCGTTATGACGTAGAATGTGCATAACTTGTTGATTCCATTTATGAAATAAAACACATTTTCTAAAAACTCGTGTTTTTTAAGAAATCATGTAAACCTTCTAGAAGCTGTGATTTTAAAAAACGGTGGAAGTAAGCTTTTCTTATTTCCGTACGAATGCGCAAACTATAGAAAGTCATTATGACATAGAATGTGCATACTTTGTTGCTTCCATTTATGAAATAAAACACATTTTCTAAAAACTCATGTTTTTTAAGAAATCGTGTAAAATTTCTAGAAGCTGTGATTTTAAAAAATGGGGGAAGTAAGCTTTTCTTATTTCCAAATGCATGCGGAAACTATAGAAAGTCGTTATGACGTAGAATGTGCATACTTTGTTGATTCCATTTATGAAATAAAACACATTTTCTAAAAACTCGTGTTTTTTAAGAAATCATGTAAACCTTGTAGAAGCTGTGATTTTAAAAAACGGGGGAAGTAAGCTTTTCTTATTTCCGGACGCATGCGCAAACTATAGAAAGTCGTTATGACGTAGAATGTGCATACTTTGTTGATTCCATTTATGAAATAAAACACATTTTCTAAAAACTCCTGTTTTTTAACAAATCATGTAAACCTTCTAGAAGCTGTGATTTTAGAAAACGGGGGAAGTAAGCTTTTCTTATTTCTGGACACATGCGCAAACTATAGAAAGTCGTTATGACGTAGAATGTGCATACTTTGTAGATACAATTTTTGAAATAAAACACATTTTCTAAAAACTCATGTTTTTTACGAAATCATGTAAACCTTCTAGAAGCTGGGAATTTAAAAAACGATGGAAGTAAGCTTTTCTTATTTCCGGACGAATGCGCAAACTATAGAAAGTCGTTATGACTTAGAATGTGCATACTTTGTTGATTCCATTTATGAAATAAAACACATTTTCTAAAAACTCATGTTTTTTACGAAATCATGTAAACCTTCTAGAAGCTGTGATTTTAAAAAATGGGGGAAGTAAGCATTTCTTATTTCCAAACGCATGCGCAAACTATAGAAAGTCGTTATGACATAGAATGTGCATACTTTGTTTATTCCATTTATGAAATAAAACACATTTTCTAAAAACTCGTGTTTTTTAAGAAATCGTGTAAAATTTCTAGAAGCTGTGATTTTAAAAAACGGTGGAAGTAAGCTTTTCTTATTTCCGGACGCATGCGCAAACTATAGAAAGTCGTTATGACATAGAATGAGCATACTTTGTTGATTCCATTTATGAAATAAAACACATTTTCTAAAAACTCGTGTTTTTTAAGAAATCATGTAAACCTTCTAGAAGCTGTGATTTTAAAAAATGGTGGAAGTAAGCTTTTCTTATTTCCGGACGCATGCGCAAACTATAGAAAGTTGTTATGACGTAGAATGTGCATACTTTGTTGATTCCATTGATGAAATAAAACACATTTTCTAAAAACTCATGTTTTTTAAGAAATCATGTAAACCTTCTAGAAGCTGTGATTTTAAAAAACGGGGAAGTAAGCTTTTCTTATTTCCAAACGCATACGCAAACTATAGAAAGTCGTTATGACGTAGAATGTGCATACTTTGTTGATTCCATTTATGAAATAAAACACATTTTCTAAAAACTCGTGTTTTTTAAGAAATCATGTAAACCTTCTAGAGGCTGTGATTTTAAAAAAAGGAGGAAGTAAGCTTTTCTTATTTCCAAACGCATCCGCAGACTATAGAAAGTCGTTATGAGGTAGAATGTGCATACTTTGTTGATTCCATTTATGAAATAAAACACATTTTCTAAAAACTCGTGTTTTTTAAGAAATCATGTAAACCTTCTAGAAGCTGTGATTTTAAAAAAAGGGGTAAGTAAGCTTTTCTTATATCCAAACGCATGCGCAAACTATTGAAAGTCGTTATGACGTAGAATGTGCATACTTTGTTGATTCCATTTATGAAATAAAACACATTTTCTAAAAACTCGTGTTTTTTACGAAATCATGTAAACCTTCTAGAAGCTGTGATTTTAAAAAATGGGGGAAGTAAGCATTTCTTATTTCCAAACGCATGCGCAAACTATAGAAAGTCGTTATGACGTAGAATGTGCATACTTTGTTTATTCCATTTATGAAATAAAACACATTTTCTAAAAACTCGTGTTTTTTAAGAAATCGTGTAAAATTTCTAGAAGCTGTGATTTTAAAAAACGGTGGAAGTAAGCTTTTCTTATTTCCGGACGCATGCGCAAACTATAGAAAGTCGTTATGACATAGAATGAGCATACTTTGTTGATTCCATTTATGAAATAAAACAAGTTTTCTAAAAACTCGTGTTTTTTAAGAAATCATGTAAACCTTCTAGAAGCTGTGATTTTAAAAAATGGTGGAAGTAAGCTTTTCTTATTTCCAGACGCATGCGCAAACTATAGAAAGTCGTTATGACGTAGAATGCGCATACTTTGTTGATTCCATTGATGAAATAAAACACATTTTCTAAAAACTCGTGTTTTTTAAGAAATCATGTAAACCTTCAAGAAGCTGTGATTTTAAAAAACGGGGGAAGTAAGCTTTTCTTATTTCCAAACGCATACGCAAACTATAGAAAGTCATTATGATGTAGAATGTGCATACTTTGTTGATTCCATTTATGAAATAAAACACATTTTCTAAAAACTCGTGTTTTTTAAGAAATCATGTAAACCTTCTAGAGGCTGTGATTTTAAAAAACGGAGGAAGTAAGCTTTTCTTATTTCCAAACGCATCCGCAGACTATAGAAAGTCGTTATGAGGTAGAATGTGCATACTTTGTTGATTCCATTTATGAAATAAAACACATTTTCTAAAAACTCGTGTTTTTTAAGAAATCATGTAAACCTTCTCGAAGTTGTGATTTTAAAAAAAGGGGTAAGCAAGCTTTTCTTATTTTCGGACGCATGCGCAAACTATAGAAAGTCGTTATTACGTAGAATGTGCATACTTTGTTGATTCCATTTATGAAATAAAACATATTTTCTAAAAACTCGTGTTTTTTAACAAATCATGTAAACCTTCTAGAAGCTGTGATTTTAAAAAACGGGGGAATTAAGCTTTTCTTATTTCCAAACGCATGCGCAAACTATAGAAAGTCGTTATGACGTAGAATGCACATACTTTGTTGATTCCATTTATGAAATAAAATACATTTTCTAAAAACTCGTGTTTTTTAATAAATCATGTAAACCTTCTAGAAGCTGTGATTTTAAAAAATGGGGGAACTAAGCTTTTCTTATTTCCGGACGCATGCGCAAAGTATAGAAAGTCGTTATGACGTAGAATGTGCATACTTTGTAGATACCATTTATGAAATAAAACACATTTTCTAAAAAGTCGTGTTTTTTACGAAATCATGTAAACCTTCTAGAAGCTGTGATTTTAAAAAACAGTGGAAGTAAGCTTTTCTTATTTCCGGACGCATGTGCAAACTATAGAAAGTCGTTATGACGTAGAATGTCCATACTTTGTAGATTCCATTTATGAAATAAAACACATTTTCTAAAAACTCGTGTTTTTTACGAAATCATGTAAAACTTCTAGAAGCTGTGATTTTAAAAAACGGTGGAAGTAAGCTTTTCTTATTTCCGGACACATGCGCAAACTATAGAAACTCATTATGACGTAGAATGTGCATACTTTGTTGATTCCATTTATGAAATAAAACACATTTTCTAAAAACTCATGTTTTTTAACAAATCATGTAAACCTTCTAGAAGCTGTGATTTTAAAAAACGCGGGAAGTAAGTTTTTCTTATTTTCCAAACGCATGCGCAAACTATAGAAATTCGTTATGACGTAGAATGTGCATAACTTGTTGATTCCATTTATGAAATAAAACACATTTTCTAAAAACTCGTGTTTTTTAAGAAATCATGTAAACCTTCTAGAAGCTGTGATTTTAAAAAACGGTGGAAGTAAGCTTTTCTTATTTCCGTACGAATGCGCAAACTATAGAAAGTCATTATGACATAGAATGTGCATACTTTGTTGCTTCCATTTATGAAATAAAACACATTTTCTAAAAACTCATGTTTTTTAAGAAATCGTGTAAAATTTCTAGAAGCTGTGATTTTAAAAAATGGGGGAAGTAAGCTTTTCTTATTTCCAAATGCATGCGCAAACTATAGAAAGTCGTTATGACGTAGAATGTGCATACTTTGTTGATTCCATTTATGAAATAAAACACATTTTCTAAAAACTCGTGTTTTTTAAGAAATCATGTAAACCTTGTAGAAGCTGTGATTTTAAAAAACGGGGGAAGTAAGCTTTTCTTATTTCCGGACGCATGCGCAAACTATAGAAAGTTGTTATGACGTAGAATGTGCATACTTTGTTGATTCCATTTATGAAATAAAACACATTTTCTAAAAACTCCTGTTTTTTAACAAATCATGTAAACCTTCTAGAAGCTGTGATTTTAGAAAACGGGGGAAGTAAGCTTTTCTTATTTCTGGACACATGCGCAAACTATAGAAAGTCGTTATGACGTAGAATGTGCATACTTTGTAGATACAATTTTTGAAATAAAACACATTTTCTAAAAACTCATGTTTTTTACGAAATCATGTAAACCTTCTAGAAGCTGGGAATTTAAAAAACGATGGAAGTAAGCTTTTCTTATTTCCGGACGAATGCGCAAACTATAGAAAGTCGTTATGACTTAGAATGTGCATACTTTGTTGATTCCATTTATGAAATAAAACACATTTTCTAAAAACTCGTGTTTTTTACGAAATCATGTAAACCTTCTAGAAGCTGTGATTTTAAAAAATGGGGGAAGTAAGCATTTCTTATTTCCAAACGCATGCGCAAACTATAGAAAGTCGTTATGACATAGAATGTGCATACTTTGTTTATTCCATTTATGAAATAAAACACATTTTCTAAAAACTCGTGTTTTTTAAGAAATCGTGTAAAATTTCTAGAAGCTGTGATTTTAAAAAACGGTGGAAGTAAGCTTTTCTTATTTCCGGACGCATGCGCAAACTATAGAAAGTCGTTATGACATAGAATGAGCATACTTTGTTGATTCCATTTATGAAATAAAACACATTTTCTAAAAACTCGTGTTTTTTAAGAAATCATGTAAACCTTCTAGAAGCTGTGATTTTAAAAAATGGTGGAAGTAAGCTTTTCTTATTTCCGGACGCATGCGCAAACTATAGAAAGTCGTTATGACGTAGAATGTGCATACTTTGTTGATTCCATTGATGAAATAAAACACATTTTCTAAAAACTCGTGTTTTTTAAGAAATCATGTAAACCTTCTAGAAGCTGTGATTTTAAAAAACGGGGAAGTAAGCTTTTCTTATTTCCAAACGCATACGCAAACTATAGAAAGTCGTTATGACGTAGAATGTGCATACTTTGTTGATTCCATTTATGAAATAAAACACATTTTCTAAAAACTCGTGTTTTTTAAGAAATCATGTAAACCTTCTAGAGGCTGTGATTTTAAAAAAAGGAGGAAGTAAGCTTTTCTTATTTCCAGACGCATCCGCAGACTATAGAAAGTCGTTATGAGGTAGAATGTGCATACTTTGTTGATTCCATTTATGAAATAAAACACATTTTCTAAAAACTCGTGTTTTTTAAGAAATCATGTAAACCTTCTAGAAGCTGTGATTTTAAAAAAAGGGGTAAGTAAGCTTTTCTTATATCCAAAAGCATGCGCAAACTATTGAAAGTCGTTATGACGTAGAATGTGCATACTTTGTTGATTCCATTTATGAAATAAAACACATTTTCTAAAAACTCGTGTTTTTTACGAAATCATGTAAACCTTCTAGAAGCTGTGATTTTAAAAAATGGGGGAAGTAAGCATTTCTTATTTCCAAACGCATGCGCAAACTATAGAAAGTCGTTATGACGTAGAATGTGCATACTTTGTTTATTCCATTTATGAAATAAAACACATTTTCTAAAAACTCGTGTTTTTTAAGAAATCGTGTAAAATTTCTAGAAGCTGTGATTTTAAAAAACGGTGGAAGTAAGCTTTTCTTATTTCCGGACGCATGCGCAAACTATAGAAAGTCGTTATGACATAGAATGAGCATACTTTGTTGATTCCATTTATGAAATAAAACACATTTTCTAAAAACTCGTGTTTTTTAAGAAATCATGTAAACCTTCTAGAAGCTGTGATTTTAAAAAATGGTGGAAGTAAGCTTTTCTTATTTCCAGACGCATGCGCAAACTATAGAAAGTCGTTATGACGTAGAATGCGCATACTTTGTTGATTCCATTGATGAAATAAAACACATTTTCTAAAAACTCGTGTTTTTTAAGAAATCATGTAAACCTTCAAGAAGCTGTGATTTTAAAAAAACGGGGGAAGTAAGCTTTTCTTATTTCCAAACGCATACGCAAACTATAGAAAGTCGTTATGACGTAGAATGTGCATACTTTGTTGATTCCATTTATGAAATAAAACACATTTTCTAAAAACTCGTGTTTTTTAAGAAATCATGTAAACCTTCTAGAGGCTGTGATTTTAAAAAACGGAGGAAGTAAGCTTTTCTTATTTCCAAACGCATCCGTAGACTATAGAAAGTCGTTATGAGGTAGAATGTGCATACTTTGTTGATTCCATTTATGAAATAAAACACATTTTCTAAAAACTCGTGTTTTTTAAGAAATCATGTAAACCTTCTAGAAGTTGTGATTTTAAAAAAAGGGGTAAGCAAGCTTTTCTTATTTTCGGACGCATGCGCAAACTATAGAAAGTCGTTATTACGTAGAATGTGCATACTTTGTTGATTCCATTTATGAAATAAAACATATTTTCTAAAAACTCGTGTTTTTTAACAAATCATGTAAACCTTCTAGAAGCTGTGATTTTAAAAAACGGGGGAATTAAGCTTTTCTTATTTCCAAACGCATGCGCAAACTATAGAAAGTCGTTATGACGTAGAATGCACATACTTTGTTGATTCCATTTATGAAATAAAATACATTTTCTAAAAACTCGTGTTTTTTAATAAATCATGTAAACCTTCTAGAAGCTGTGATTTTAAAAAATGGGGGAAGTAAGCTTTTCTTATTTCCGGACGCATGCGCAAAGTATAGAAAGTCGTTATGACGTAGAATGTGCATACTTTGTAGATACCATTTATGAAATAAAACACATTTTCTAAAAAGTCGTGTTTTTTACGAAATCATGTAAACCTTCTAGAAGCTGTGATTTTAAAAAACAGTGGAAGTAAGCTTTTCTTATTTCCGGACGCATGTGCAAACTATAGAAAGTCGTTATGACGTAGAATGTCCATACTTTGTAGATTCCATTTATGAAATAAAACACATTTTCTAAAAACTCGTGTTTTTTACGAAATCATGTAAAACTTCTAGAAGCTGTGATTTTAAAAAACGGTGGAAGTAAGCTTTTCTTATTTCCGGACACATGCGCAAACTATAGAAACTCATTATGACGTAGAATGTGCATACTTTGTTGATTCCATTTATGAAATAAAACACATTTTCTAAAAACTCATGTTTTTTAACAAATCATGTAAACCTTCTAGAAGCTGTGATTTTAAAAAACGCGGGAAGTAAGTTTTTCTTATTTTCCAAACGCATGCGCAAACTATAGAAATTCGTTATGACGTAGAATGTGCATAACTTGTTGATTCCATTTATGAAATAAAACACATTTTCTAAAAACTCGTGTTTTTTAAGAAATCATGTAAACCTTCTAGAAGCTGTGATTTTAAAAAACGGTGGAAGTAAGCTTTTCTTATTTCCGTACGAATGCGCAAACTATAGAAAGTCATTATGACATAGAATGTGCATACTTTGTTGCTTCCATTTATGAAATAAAACACATTTTCTAAAAACTCATGTTTTTTAAGAAATCGTGTAAAATTTCTAGAAGCTGTGATTTTAAAAAATGGGGGAAGTAAGCTTTTCTTATTTCCAAATGCATGCGCAAACTATAGAAAGTCGTTATGACGTAGAATGTGCATACTTTGTTGATTCCATTTATGAAATAAAACACATTTTCTAAAAACTCGTGTTTTTTAAGAAATCATGTAAACCTTGTAGAAGCTGTGATTTTAAAAAACGGGGGGAAGTAAGCTTTTCTTATTTCCGGACGCATGCGCAAACTATAGAAAGTCGTTATGACGTAGAATGTGCATACTTTGTTGATTCCATTTATGAAATAAAACACATTTTCTAAAAACTCCTGTTTTTTAACAAATCATGTAAACCTTCTAGAAGCTGTGATTTTAGAAAACGGGGGAAGTAAGCTTTTCTTATTTCTGGACACATGCGCAAACTATAGAAAGTCGTTATGACGTAGAATGTGCATACTTTGTAGATACAATTTTTGAAATAAAACACATTTTCTAAAAACTCATGTTTTTTACGAAATCATGTAAACCTTCTAGAAGCTGGGAATTTAAAAAACGATGGAAGTAAGCTTTTCTTATTTCCGGACGAATGCGCAAACTATAGAAAGTCGTTATGACTTAGAATGTGCATACTTTGTTGATTCCATTTATGAAATAAAACACATTTTCTAAAAACTCGTGTTTTTTACGAAATCATGTAAACCTTCTAGAAGCTGTGATTTTAAAAAATGGGGGAAGTAAGCATTTCTTATTTCCAAACGCATGCGCAAACTATAGAAAGTCGTTATGACATAGAATGTGCATACTTTGTTTATTCCATTTATGAAATAAAACACATTTTCTAAAAACTCGTGTTTTTTAAGAAATCGTGTAAAATTTCTAGAAGCTGTGATTTTAAAAAACGGTGGAAGTAAGCTTTTCTTATTTCCGGACACATGCGCAAACTATAGAAAGTCGTTATGACGTAGAATGAGCATACTTTGTTGATTCCATTTATGAAATAAAACACATTTTCTAAAAACTCGTGTTTTTTAAGAAATCATGTAAACCTTCTAGAAGCTGTGATTTTAAAAAATGGTGGAAGTAAGCTTTTCTTATTTCCGGACGCATGCGCAAACTATAGAAAGTCGTTATGACATAGAATGTGCATACTTTGTTGATTCCATTGATGAAATAAAACACATTTTCTAAAAACTCGTGTTTTTTAAGAAATCATGTAAACCTTCTAGAAGCTGTGATTTTAAAAAACGGGGAAGTAAGCTTTTCTTATTTCCAAACGCATACGCAAACTATAGAAAGTCGTTATGACGTAGAATGTGCATACTTTGTTGATTCCATTGATGAAATAAAACACATTTTCTAAAAACTCGTGTTTTTTAAGAAATCATGTAAACCTTCTAGAGGCTGTGATTTTAAAAAAAGGAGGAAGTAAGCTTTTCTTATTTCCAAACGCATCCGCAGACTATAGAAAGTCGTTATGAGGTAGAATGTGCATACTTTGTTGATTCCATTTATGAAATAAAACACATTTTCTAAAAACTCGTGTTTTTTAAGAAATCATGTAAACCTTCTAGAAGCTGTGATTTTAAAAAAAGGGGGTAAGTAAGCTTTTCTTATATCCAAACGCATGCGCAAACTATTGAAAGTCGTTATGACGTAGAATGTGCATACTTTGTTGATTCCATTTATGAAATAAAACACATTTTCTAAAAACTCGTGTTTTTTACGAAATCATGTAAACCTTCTAGAAGCTGTGATTTTAAAAAATGGGGGAAGTAAGCATTTCTTATTTCCAAACGCATGCGCAAACTATAGAAAGTCGTTATGACGTAGAATGTGCATACTTTGTTTATTCCATTTATGAAATAAAACACATTTTCTAAAAACTCGTGTTTTTTAAGAAATCGTGTAAAATTTCTAGAAGCTGTGATTTTAAAAAACGGTGGAAGTAAGCTTTTCTTATTTCCGGACGCATGCGCAAACTATAGAAAGTCGTTATGACATAGAATGAGCATACTTTGTTGATTCCATTTATGAAATAAAACACATTTTCTAAAAACTCGTGTTTTTTAAGAAATCATGTAAACCTTCTAGAAGCTGTGATTTTAAAAAATGGTGGAAGTAAGCTTTTCTTATTTCCAGACGCATGCGCAAACTATAGAATGTCGTTATGACGTAGAATGCGCATACTTTGTTGATTCCATTGATGAAATAAAACACATTTTCTAAAAACTCGTGTTTTTTAAGAAATCATGTAAACCTTCAAGAAGCTGTGATTTTAAAAAACGGGGGAAGTAAGCTTTTCTTATTTCCAAACGCATACGCAAACTATAGAAAGTCGTTATGACGTAGAATGTGCATACTTTGTTGATTCCATTTATGAAATAAAACACATTTTCTAAAAACTCGTGTTTTTTAAGAAATCATGTAAACCTTCTAGAGGCTGTGATTTTAAAAAACGGAGGAAGTAAGCTTTTCTTATTTCCAAACGCATCCGCAGACTATAGAAAGTCGTTATGAGGTAGAATGTGCATACTTTGTTGATTCCATTTATGAAATAAAACACATTTTCTAAAAACTCGTGTTTTTTAAGAAATCATGTAAACCTTCTAGAAGTTGTGATTTTAAAAAAAGGGGTAAGCAAGCTTTTCTTATTTTCGGACGCATGCGCAAACTATAGAAAGTCTTTATTACGTAGAATGTGCATACTTTGTTGATTCCATTTATGAAATAAAACATATTTTCTAAAAACTCGTGTTTTTTAACAAATCATGTAAACCTTCTAGAAGCTGTGATTTTAAAAAACGGGGGGAAGTAAGCTTTTCTTATTTCCAAACGCATGCGCAAACTATAGAAAGTCGTTATGACGTAGAATGCACATACTTTGTTGATTCCATTTATGAAATAAAATACATTTTCTAAAAACTCGTGTTTTTTAATAAATCATGTAAACCTTCTAGAAGCTGTGATTTTAAAAAATGGGGGAAGTAAGCTTTTCTTATTTCCGGACGCATGCGCAAAGTATAGAAAGTCGTTATGACGTAGAATGTGCATACTTTGTAGATACCATTTATGAAATAAAACACATTTTCTAAAAAGTCGTGTTTTTTACGAAATCATGTAAACCTTCTAGAAGCTGTGATTTTAAAAAACAATGGAAGTAAGCTTTTCTTATTTCCGGACGCATGTGCAAACTATAGAAAGTCGTTATGACGTAGAATGTCCATACTTTGTAGATTCCATTTATGAAATAAAACA
Source organism: Larix kaempferi (assembly GCA_027924585.1). Classification (NCBI taxonomy): domain Eukaryota; kingdom Viridiplantae; phylum Streptophyta; class Pinopsida; order Pinales; family Pinaceae; genus Larix; species Larix kaempferi. The sequence continues at coordinate 7,606,086 of BSBM01000226.1, read as the reverse complement.
CATTTTCTAAAAACTCGTGTTTTTTACGAAATCTTGTAAAACTTCTAGAAGCTGTGATTTTAAAAAACTGTGGAAGTAAGCTTTTCTTATTTCCGGACACATGCGCAAACTATAGAAACTCATTATGACGTAGAATGTGCATACTTTGTTGATTCCATTTATGAAATAAAACACATTTTCTAAAAACTCATGTTTTTTAACAAATCATGTAAACCTTCTAGAAGCTGTGATTTTAAAAAACGCGGGGAAGTAAGTTTTTCTTATTTTCCAAACGCATGCGCAAACTATAGAAAGTCGTTATGACGTAGAATGTGCATAACTTGTTGATTCCATTTATGAAATAAAACACATTTTCTAAAAACTCGTGTTTTTTAAGAAATCATGTAAACCTTCTAGAAGCTGTGATTTTAAAAAACGGTGGAAGTAAGCTTTTCTTATTTCCATACGAATGCGCAAACTATAGAAAGTCATTATGACATAGAATGTGCATACTTTGTTGCTTCCATTTATGAAATAAAACACATTTTCTAAAAACTCATGTTTTTTAAGAAATCGTGTAAAATTTCTAGAAGCTGTGATTTTAAAAAATGGGGGAAGTAAGCTTTTCTTATTTCCAAATGCATGCGCAAACTATAGAAAGTCGTTATGACGTAGAATGTGCATACTTTGTTGATTCCATTTATGAAATAAAACACATTTTCTAAAAACTCGTGTTTTTTAAGAAATCATGTAAACCTTGTAGAAGCTGTGATTTTAAAAAACGGGGGAAGTAAGCTTTTCTTATTTCCGGACGCATGCGCAAACTATAGAAAGTCGTTATGACGTAGAATGTGCATACTTTGTTGATTCCATTTATGAAATAAAACACATTTTCTAAAAACTCCTGTTTTTTAACAAATCATGTAAACCTTCTAGAAGCTGTGATTTTAGAAAACGGGGGAAGTAAGCTTTTCTTATTTCTGGACACATGCGCAAACTATAGAAAGTCGTTATGACGTAGAATGTGCATACTTTGTTGATTCCATTTATGAAATAAAACACATTTTCTAAAAACTCGTGTTTTTTAAGAAATCATGTAAACCTTCTAGAAGCTGTGATTTTAAAAAATGGGGGAAGTAAGCTTTTCTTATTTCCAAAAGCATGCGCAAACTATAGAAAGTCATTATGACGAAGAATGTGCGTACTTTGTAGATTCCATTTATGAAATAAAACACATTTTCTAAAAACTCGTGTTTTTTAAGAAATCATGTAAACATTCTAGAAGCTGTGATTTTAAAAAACTGTGGAAGTAAGCTTTTCTTATTTCCGGTTGAATACGCAAACTATAGAAAGTCGTTATGACGTAGAATGTGCATAGTTTGTTGATTCCATTTATGAAATAAAACACATTTTCTAAAAACTCGTGTTTTTTAAGAAATCATGTAAACCTTCTAGAAGCTGTGATTTTAAAAAACGGTGGAAGTAAGCTTTTCTTATTTCCGGACGCATGCGCAAACTATAGAAAGTCCTTATGATGTAGAATGTGCATACTTTGTAGTAAAAACTCGTGTTTTTTAAGAAATCATGTAAACCTTCGAAAAGCTATGATTTTAAAAAACGGGGGAAGTTAGCTTTTCTTATTTCCGGACGCATGCGCAAACTATACAAAGTCGTTATGACGTAGAATGTGCATACTTTGTACATTCCATTTTTTGAAATAAACACATTTTCTAAAAACTCGTGTTTTTAAAAAAATCATGTAAACCTTCTAGAAGCTGTGATTTTAAAAAACGGTGGAAGTAAGCTTTTCTTATTTCCGGACGAATGCGCAAACTATAGAAAGTCGTTATGACATAGAATGTGCATACTTTGTTGATTCCATTTATGAAATAAAACACATTTTCTAAAAACTCATGTTTTTTAAGAAATCGTGTAAAATTTCTAGAAGCTGTGATTTTAAAAAATGGGCGAAGTAAGCTTTTCTTATTTCCGGTCGAATACGCAAACTATAGAAAGTCGTTATGACGTAGAATGTGCATACTTTGTTGATTCCATTTATGAAATAAAACACATTTTCTAAAAACTCGTGTTTTTTAAGAAATTATGTAAACCTTCTAGAAGCTGTGATTTTGAAAAATGGGGGAAGTAAAGTTTTCTTATTTCGAAACGCATGCGCAAACTATAGAAAGTCGTTATGACGTAGAATGTGCATACTTTGTTTATTCCATTTATAAATAAAACACATTTTCTAAAAACTTGTGTTTTTTAAGAAATCATGTAAACCTTCCAGAAGCTGTGATTTTAAAAAACGGGGGAAGTAAGCTTTTCTTATTTCCGGACGCATTCCACAAACTATAGAAAGTCCTTATGACGTAGAATGTGCATACTTTGTTGATTCCATTTATGAAATAAAACACATTTTCTAAAAACTTGTGTTTTTTAAGAAATCATGTAAACCTTCTAGAAGCTGTGATTTTAAAAAACGGGGGAAGTAAGCTTTTCTTATTTCCGGACGCATGCGCAAACTATAGAAAGTCGTTATGACGTAGAATGTGCATACTTTGTTGATTCCATTTATGAAATAAAACACATTTTCTAAAAACTCCTATTTTTTAACAAATCATGTAAACCTTCTAGAAGCTGTGATTTTAAAAAACGGGGGAAGTAAGCTTTTCTTATTTCTGGACACATGCGCAAACTATAGAAAGTCGTTATGACGTAGAATGTGCATACTTTGTTGATTCCATTTATGAAATAAAAAACATTTTCTAAAAACTCGTGTTTTTTAAGAAATCATGTAAACCTTCTAGAAGCTGTGATTTTAAAAAACGGGGGAAGTAAGCTTTTCTTATTTCCAAACGCATGCGCAAACTATAGAAAGTCATTATGACGAAGAATGTGCATACTTTGTAGATTCCATTTATGAAATAAAACACATTTTCTAAAAACTCATGTTTTTTAAGAAAACATGTAAACATTCTAGAAGCTGTGATTTTAAAAAACTGTGGAAGTAAGCTTTTCTTATTTCCGGTCGAATACGCAAACTATAGAAAGTCGTTATGACGTAGAATGTGCATAGTTTGTTGATTCCATTTATGAAATAAAACACATTTTCTAAAAACTCGTGGTTTTTAAGAAATCATGTAAACCTTCTAGAAGCTTGGATTTTAAAAAACGGTGGAAGTAAGCTTTTCTTATTTCCGGACGCATGCGCAAACTCTAGAAAGTCGTTATGACGTAGAATGTGCATACTTTGTAGATTCCATTTATGAAATAAAACGCATTTTCTAAAAACTCGTGTTTTTTACGAAATCATGTAAACCTTCTAGAAGCTGTGATTTTAAAAAACGGTGGAAGTAAGCTTTTCTTATTTCCGGACGAATGCGCAAACTATAGAAAGTCGTTATGACATAGAATGTGCATACTTTGTTGATTCCATTTATGAAATAAAACACATTGTCTAAAAACTCATGTTTTTTAAGAAATCGTGTAAAATTTCTAGAAGCTGTGATTTTAAAAAACGGGGGAAGTAAGCTTTTCTTATTTCCAAACGCATGCACAAACTATAGAAAGTCGTTATGACGTAGAATGTGCATACTTTGTTGATTCCATTTATGAAATAAAACACATTTTCTAAAAACTCGTGTTTTTTAAGAAATCATGTGAACCTTCTAGAAGCTGTGATTTTAAAAAACGGGGGAAGTTAGCTTTTCTTATTTCCGGACGCATGCACAAACTATACAAAGTCGTTATGACGTAGAATTTGCATACTTTGTAGATTCCATTTTTTGAAATAAAACACATTTTCTAAAAACTCGTGTTTTTTAAGAAATCATGTAAACCTTCTAGAAGCTGTGATTTTAAAAAACGGTGGAAGTAAGCTTTTCTTATTTCCGGACGAATGCGCAAACTATAGAAAGTCGTTATGACATAGAATGTGCATACTTTGTTGATTCCATTTATGAAATAAAACACATTTTCTAAAAACTCGTGTTTTTTAAGAAATCGTGTAAAATTTCTAGAAGCTATGATTTTAAAAAACGGTGGAAGTAAGCTTTTCTTATTTCCGGACGCATGCGCAAACTATAGAAAGTCGTTATGACATAGAATGAGCATACTTTGTTGATTCCATTTATGAAATAAAACACATTTTCTAAAAACTCGTGTTTTTTAAGAAATCATGTAAACCTTCTAGAAGCTGTGATTTTAAAAAATGGTGGAAGTAAGCTTTTCTTATTTCCGGACGCATGCGCAAACTATAGAAAGTCGTTATGACGTAGAATGTGCATACTTTGTTGATTCCATTTATGAAATAAAACACATTTTCTAAAAACTCGCGTTTTTTAAGAAATCATGTAAACCTTCTAGAAGCTGTGATTTTAAAAAACGGGGGAAGTAAGCTTTTCTTATTTCCAAACGCATGCGCAAACTATAGAAAGTCTTTATGACGTAGAATGTGCATACTTTGTTGATTCCATTTATGAAATAAAACACATTTTCTAAAAACTCGTGTTTTTTAAGAAATCATGTAAACCTTCTAGAAGCTGTGATTTTAAGAAATGGAGGAAGTAAGCTTTTGTTATTTCCAAACGCATCCGCAGACTATAGAAAGTCGTTATGAGGTAGAATGTGCATACTTTGTTGATTCCATTTATGAAATAAAACATATTTTCTAAAAACTCATGTTTTTTACGAAATCATGTAAACCTTCTAGAAGCTGTGATTTTAAAAAACGGGGGAAGTAAGCTTTTCTTATTTCCGGACGCATGCGCAAACTATAGAAAGTCGTTATGACGTAGAATGTGCATACTTTGTTGATTCCATTGATGAAATAAAACACATTTTCTAAAAACTCGTGTTTTTTAAGAAATCATGTAAACCTTCTAGAAGCTTTGATTTAAAAAAACGGGGGAAGTAAGATTTTCTTATTTCCAAACGCATGCGCAAACTATAGAAAATCATTATGACGTAGAATGTGCATACTTTGTTGATTCCATTTATGAAATAAAACACATTTTCTAAAAACTCGTGTTTTTTAAGAAATCATGTAAACCTTCTAGAAGCTGTGATTTTAAAAAACGGGGGAAATAAGCTTTTCTTATTTCCGGACGCATACGCAAATTAAAGAAAGACGTTATGACGTAGAATGTGCATACTTTGTAGATTCCATTTATGAAATAAAACACATTTTCTAAAAACTCGTGTTTTTTACGAAATCATGTAAACCTTCTAGAAGCTGTGATTTTAAAATACGGGGGAAGTAATCTTTTCTTATTTCCGGACGCATGCGCAAACTATAGAAAGTCGTTATGACGTAGAATGTGCATACTTTGTATATTCCATTTATGAAATAAAACACATTTTCTAAAAACTCGTGTTTTTTACGAAATCATGTAAACCTTCTAGAAGCTGTGATTTTAAAAAACGGGGGAAGTAAGCTTTTCTTATTTCCGGACGCATGCGCAAACTATAGAAAGTCGTTATGACGAAGAATGTGCATACTTTCTGATTCCATTTTTGAAATAAAACACATTTTCTAAAAACTCATGTTTTTTAAGAAATCATGTAAAACTTCTAGAAGCTGTGATTTTAAAAAATGGGGGAAGTAAGCTTTTCTTATTTCCAAACGTATGCGCAAACTATAGAAAGTCGTTATGACGTAGAATGTGTATACTTTGTTGATTCCATTTATGAAATAAAACACATTTTCTAAAAACTCGTGTTTTTTACGAAATCATGTAAACCTTCTAGAAGCTGTGATTTTAAAAAACGGGGGAAGTAAGCTATTCTTATTTCCAAACGCATGCGCAAACCATAGAAAGTCGTTATGACATGGAATGTGCATACTTTGTTGATTCCTTTTATGAAATAAAACACATTTTCTAAAAACTCGTGTTTTTTAAGAAATCATGAAAACCTTCTAGAAGCTGTGATTTTAAAAAACGGGGGAAGTAAGCTTTTCTTATTTCCGGACGCATGCGCAAACTATAGAAAGTCGTTATGACGTACAATGTGCATACTTTGTTGATTCCATTTATGAAATAAAACACATTTTCTAAAAACTCGTGTTTTTTAACAAATCATGCAAACCTTCTAGAAGCTGTGATTTTAAAAAACGGGGGAAGTAAGCTTTTCTTATTTCCGGACGCATGCGCAAACTATAGAAAGTCGTTATGACGTAGAATGTGCATACTTTGTTGATTCCATTTATGAAATAAAACAGATTTTCTAAAAACTCGTGTTTTTTACGAAATCATGTAAACCTTCTAGATGCTGTGATTTTAAAAAACGGGGGGAAGTAAGCTTTTCTTATTTCCGGACGCATGCGCAAACTGTAGAAAGTCGTTATGACGAAGAATGTGCATACTTTCTGATTCCATTTTTGAAATAAAACACATTTTCTAAAAACTCGTGTTTTTTAAGAAATCATGTAAACCTTCTAGAAGCCGTGATTTTAAAAAACGGGGGAAGTAAGCTTTTCTTATTTCTGGACGCATTTGCAAAACTATAGAAATTCGTTATGACGTAGAATGTGCATACTTTGTTGATTCCATTCATGAAATAAAACACATTTACCAAAAACTCGTGTTTTTTACGAAATCATGTAAACCTTCTAAAAGCTGTGATTTTAAAAAACGGGGGAGGTAAGCTTTTCTTATTTCCAAACGCATGCGCAAACTATAGAAAGTCGTTATGACGTAGAATGTGCATACTTTGTTGATTCCATTTATGAAATAAAACACATTTTCTAAAAAGTCGTGTTTTTTAACAAATCATGTAAACCTTCTAGAAGCTATCATTTTAAAAAACGGGGGAAGTAAGCTTTTCTTATTTCGAAATGCATGCGCAAACTATAGAAAGTCGTTATGACGTAGAATGTGCATACTTTGTTGATTCCATTTATGAAATAAAACACATTTTCTAAAAACTCGTGTTTTTTAAGAAATCATGTAAACCTTCTGGAAGATGTGACTTTTAAAAAACGGGGGGAAGTAAGCTTTTCTTATTTCCAAACGCATGCGCAAACTATAGAAAGTCGATATGATGTAGAATGTGCATACTTTGTTGATTCCATTTATGAAATAGAACACATTTTCTAAAAACTCGTGTTTTTTAAGAAATCATGTAAACCTTCTAGAAGCTGTGATTTTAAAAAACGGGGGAAATAAGCTTTTCTTATTTCCGGACGCATACGCAAACTAAAGAAAGCCGTTATGATGTAGAATGTGCATACTTTGACGATTCCATTTATGAAATAAAACACATTTTCTAAAAACTCGTGTTTTTTAAGAAATCATGTAAACCTTCTAGAAGCTGTGATTTTAAAAAACGGGGGAAGTAAACTTTTCTTATTTCCAAACGCATGCGCAAACTATAGAAAGTCTTTATGACGTAGAATGTGCATACTTTGTTAATTCCATTTATGAAATAAAACACATTTTCTACAAACTCGTGTTTTTTAAGAAATCATGTAAACCTTCTAGAAGCTGTGATTTTAAAAAACGGGGGAAGTAAGCTTTTCTTATTTCCGGACGCATGCGCAAACTATAGAAAGTCATTATGACGTAGAATTTGCATACTTTGTAGATTCCATTTATGAAATAAAACACATTTTCTAAAAACTCGTGTTTTTTACGAAATCATGTAAACCTTCTAGAAGTTGTGATTTTAAAAAAAGGTGGAAGTAAGCTTTTCTTAATTCCGGACGAATGTGCAAACTATAGAAAGTCGTTATGACATAGAATGTGCATACTTTGTTGATTCAATTTATGAAATAAAACACATTTTCTAAAAACTCGTGTTTTTTAAGAAATCATGTAAACCTTCTAGAAGCTGTGATTTTAAAAAACGGGCGAAGTAAGCTTTTCTTATTTCCGGACGCAAGCACAAACTATAGAAATTCTTTATGACGTAGAATGTGCATACTTTGTTGATTCCATTTATGAAATAAAACACATTTTCTAAAAACTCGTGTTTTTTAAGAAATCATGTAAACCTTCTAGACGCTGTGATTTTAAAAAACGGGGGAAGTAAGCTTTTCTTATTTCCAAACGCATGTGCAAACAATAGAAAGTCGTTATGACGTAGAATGTGCATACTTTGTTGATTCCAATTATGAAATAAAACACATTTTCCAAAAACTCGTGTTTTTTAAGAAATCATATAAACCCTCTAGAAGCTGTGATTTTAAAAAACGGGGGAAGTAAGCTTTTCTTATTTCCAAAAGCATGCGCAAACTATAGAAACTCATTATGACGAAGAAGTGCGTACTTTGTAGATTCCATTTATGAAATAAAACAGATTTTCTAAAAACTCGTGTTTTTTAAGAAATCATGTAAACATTCTAGAAGCTGTGATTTTAAAAAACTGTGGAAGTAAGCTTTTCTTATTTCCGGTCGAATACGCAAACTATAGAAAGTCGTTATGACGTAGAATGTGCATAGTCTGTTGATTCCATTTATGAAATAAAACACATTTTCAAAAAACTCGTGTTTTTTAAGAAATCATGTAAACCTTCTAGAAGCTGTGATTTTAAAAAACGGTGGAAGTAAACTTTTCTTATTTCCGGAAGCATGCGCAAACTATAGAAAGTCGTTATGACGTAGAATGTGCATACTTTGTAGATTCCATTTATGAAATAAAACACATTTTCTAAAAACTCGTGTTTTTTAAGAAATCATGTAAACCTTCTAAAAGCTATGATTTTAAAAAACGGGGGAAGTTAGCTTTTCTTATTTCCGGACGCATGCGCAAACTATACAAAGTCGTTATGACGTAGAATGTGCATACTTTGTACATTCCATTTTTTGAAATAAAACACATTTTCTAAAAACTCGTGTTTTTAAAAAAATCATGTAAACCTTCTAGAAGCTGTGATTTTAAAAAACGGTGGAAGTAAGCTTTTCTTATTTCCGGACGAATGCGCAAACTATAGAAAGTCGTTATGACATAGAATGTGCATACTTTGTTGATTCCATTTATGAAATAAAACACATTTTCTAAAAACTCATGTTTTTTAAGAAATCGTTTAAAATTTCTAGAAGCTGTGATTTTAAAAAATGGGGGAAGTAAGCTTTTCTTATTTCCGGTCGAATACGCAAACTATAGAAAGTCGTTATGACGTAGAATGTGCATACTTTGTTGATTCCATTTATGAAATAAAACACATTTTCTAAAAACTCGTGTTTTTTAAGAAATTATGTAAACCTTCTAGAAGCTGTGATTTTAAAAAATGGGGGAAGTAAAGTTTTCTTATTTCGAAACGCATGCGCAAACTATAGAAAGTCGTTATGACGTAGAATGTGCATACTTTGTTGATTCCATTTATAAATAAAACACATTTTCTAAAAACTTGTGTTTTTTAAGAAATCATGTAAACCTTCCAGAAGCTGTGATTTTAAAAAACGGGGGAAGTAAGCTTTTCTTATTTCCGGACGCATTGCACAAACTATAGAAAGTCCTTATGACGTAGAATGTGCATACTTTGTTGATTCCATTTATGAAATAAAACACATTTTCTAAAAACTTGTGTTTTTTAAGAAATCATGTAAACCTTCTAGAAGCTGTGATTTTAAAAAACGGGGGAAGTAAGCTTTTCTTATTTCCGGACGCATGCGCAAACTATAGAAAGTCGTTATGACGTAGAATGTGCATACTTTGTTGATTCCATTTATGAAATAAAACACATTTTCTAAAAACTCATATTTTTTAACAAATCATGTAAACCTTCTAGAAGCTGTGATTTTAAAAAACGGGGGAAGTAAGCTTTTCTTATTTCTGGACACATGCGCAAACTATAGAAAGTTGTTATGACGTAGAATGTGCATACTTTGTTGATTCCATTTATGAAATAAAAAACATTTTCTAAAAACTCGTGTTTTTTAAGAAATCATGTAAACCTTCTAGAAGCTGTGATTTTAAAAAACGGGGGAAGTAAGCTTTTCTTATTTCCAAACGCATGCGCAAACTATAGAAAGTCATTATGACAAAGAATGTGCGTACTTTGTAGATTCCATTTATGAAATAAAACACATTTTCTAAAAACTCATGTTTTTTAAGAAAACATGTAAACATTCTAGAAGCTGTGATTTTAAAAAACTGTGGAAGTAAGCTTTTCTTATTTCCGGTCGAATACGCAAACTATAGAAAGTCGTTATGACGTAGAATATGCATAGTTTGTTGATTCCATTTATGAAATAAAACACATTTTCTAAAAACTCGTGGTTTTTAAGAAATCATGTAAACCTTCTAGAAGCTTTGATTTTAAAAAACGGTGGAAGTAAGCTTTTCTTATTTCCGGACGCATGCGCAAACTCTAGAAAGTCGTTATGACGTAGAATGTGCATACTTTGTAGATTCCATTTATGAAATAAAACGCATTTTCTAAAAACTCGTGTTTTTTACGAAATCATGTAAACCTTCTAGAAGCTGTGATTTTAAAAAACGGTGGAAGTAAGCTTTTCTTATTTCCGGACGAATGCGCAAACTATAGAAAGTCGTTATGACATAGAATGTGCATACTTTGTTGATTCCATTTATGAAATAAAACACATTTTCTAAAAACTCATGTTTTTTAAGAAATCGTGTAAAATTTCTAGAAGCTGTGATTTTAAAAAACGGGGAAGTAAGCTTTTCTTATTTCCAAACGCATGCACAAACTATAGAAAGTCGTTATGACGTAGAATGTGCATACTTTGTTGATTCCATTTATGAAATAAAACACATTTTCTAAAAACTCGTGTTTTCAAAGAAATCATGTAAACCTTCTAGAAGCTGTGATTTTAAAAAACGGGGGAAGTTAGCTTTTCTTATTTCCGGACGCATGCGCAAACTATACAAAGTCGTTATGAGGTAGAATTTGCATACTTTGTAGATTCCATTTTTTGAAATAAAACACATTTTCTAAAAACTCGTGTTTTTTAAGAAATCATGTAAACCTTCTAGAAGCTGTGATTTTAAAAAACGGTGGAAGTAAGCTTTTCTTATTTCCGGACGAATGCGCAAACTATAGAAAGTCGTTATATCATAGAATGTGCATACTTTGTTGATTCCATTTATGAAATAAAACACATTTTCTAAAAACTCGTGTTTTTTAAGAAATCGTGTAAAATTTCTAGAAGCTGTAATTTTAAAAAACGGTGGAAGTAAGCTTTTCTTATTTCCGGACGCATGCGCAAACTATAGAAAGTCGTTATGACATAGAATGAGCATACTTTGTTGATTCCATTTATGAAATAAAACACATTTTCTAAAAACTCATGTTTTTTAAGAAATCATGTAAACCTTCTAGAAGCTGTGATTTTAAAAAATGGTGGAAGTAAGCTTTTCTTATTTCCGGACGCATGCGCAAACTATAGAAAGTCGTTATGACGTAGAATGTGCATACTTTGTTGATTCCATTTATGAAATAAAACACATTTTCTAAAAACTCGTGTTTTTTAAGAAATCATGTAAACCTTCTAGAAGCTGTGATTTTAAAAAACGGGGGAAGTAAGCTTTTCTTATTTCCAAACGCATGCGCAAACTATAGAAAGTCGTTATGACGTAGAATGTGCATACTTTGTTGATTCAATTTATGAAATAAAACACATTTTCTAAAAACTCGTGTTTTTTAAGAAATCATGTAAACCTTCTAGAAGCTGTGATTTTAAGAAACGGAGGAAGTAAGCTTTTGTTATTTCCAAACGCATCCGCAGACTATAGAAAGTCGTTATGAGGTAGAATGTGCATACTTTGTTGATTCCATTTATGAAATAAAACATATTTTCTAAAAACTCGTGTTTTTTACGAAATCATGTAAACCTTCTAGAAGCTGTGATTTTAAAAAACGGGGGAAGTAAGCTTTTCTTATTTCCGGACAAATGCGCAAACTATAGAAAGTCGTTATGACGTAGAATGTGCATACTTTGTTGATTCCATTGATGAAATAAAACACATTTTCTAAAAACTCGTGTTTTTTAAGAAATCATGTAAACCTTCTAGAAGCTTTGATTTAAAAAAACGGGGGAAGTAAGCTTTTCTTATTTCCAAACGCATGCGCAAACTATAGAAAGTCGTTATGATGTAGAATGTGCATACTTTGTTGATTCCATTTATGAAATAAAACACATTTTCTAAAAACTCGTGTTTTTTAAGAAATCATGTAAACCTTCTAGAAGTTGTCATTTTAAAAAACGGGGGAAATAAGCTTTTCTTATTTCCGGACGCATACGCAAACTAAAGAAAGACGTTATGACGTAGAATGTGCATACTTTGTAGATTCCATTTATGAAATAAAACACATTTTCTAAAAACTCGTGTTTTTTACGAAATCATGTAAACCTTCTAGAAGCTGTGATTTTAAAATACGGGGGAAGTAAGCTTTTCTTATTTCCGGACGCATGCGCAAACTATAGAAAGTCGTTATGACGTAGAATGTGCATACTTTGTATATTCCATTTATGAAATAAAACACATTTTCTAAAAACTCGTGTTTTTTACGAAATCATGTAAACCTTCTAGAAGCTGTGATTTTAAAAAACGGGGGAAGTAAGCTTTTCTTATTTCCGGACGCATGCGCAAACTATAGAAAGTCGTTATGACGAAGAATGTGCATACTTTTTGATTCCATTTTTGAAATAAAACACATTTTCTAAAAACTCATGTTTTTTAAGAAATCATGTAAAACTTCTAGAAGCTGTGATTTTAAAAAACGGGGGAAGTAAGCTTTTCTTATTTCCAAACGCATGCGCAAACTATAGAAAGTCGTTATGACGTAGAATGTGTATACTTTGTTGATCCCATTTATGAAATAAAACACATTTTCTAAAAACTCGTGTTTTTTACGAAATCATGTAAACCTTCTAGAAGCTGTGATTTTAAAAAACGGGGGAAGTAAGCTATTCTTATTTCCAAACGCATGCGCAAACCATAGAAAGTCGTTATGACATGGAATGTGCATACTTCGTTGATTCCTTTTATGAAATAAAACACATTTTCTAAAAACTCGTGTTTTTTAAGAAATCATGTAAACCTTCTAGAAGCTGTGATTTTAAAAAACGGGGGAAGTAAGCTTTTCTTATTTCCGGACGCATGTACAAACTATAGAAAGTCGTTATGACGCACAATGTGCATACTTTGTTGATTCCATTTATGAAATAAATTTTTTTTTCTAAAAACTCGTGTTTTTTAACAAATCATGCAAACCTTCTAGAAGCTGTGATTTTAAAAAACGGGGGAAGTAAGCTTTTCTTATTTCCGGACGCATGCGCAAACTATAGAAAGTCGTTATGACGTAGAATGTGCATACTTTGTTGATTCCATTTATGAAATAAAACAGATTTTCTAAAAACTCGTGTTTTTTACGAAATCATGTAAACCTTCTAGAAGCTGTGATTTTAAAAAACGGGGGAAGTAAGCTTTTCTTATTTCCGGACGCATGCGCAAACTGTAGAAAGTCGTTATGACGAAGAATGTGCATACTTTCTGATTCCATTTTTGAAATAAAACACATTTTCTAAAAACTCGTGTTTTTTAAGAAATCATGTAAACCTTCTAGAAGCCGTGATTTTAAAAAACGGGGGAAGTAAGCTTTTCTTATTTCTGGACGCATTTGCAAAACTATAGAAAGTCGTTATGACGTAGAATGTGCATACTTTGTTGATTCCATTCATGAAATAAAACACATTTACTAAAAACTCGTGTTTTTTACGAAATCATGTAAACCTTCTAAAAGTTGTGATTTTAAAAAACGGGGGAGGTAAGCTTTTCTTATTTCCAAACGCATGCGCAAACTATAGAAAGTCGTTATGACGTAGAATGTGCATAGTTTGTTGATTCCATTTATGAAATAAAACACATTTTCTAAAAACTCGTGTTTTTTAACAAATCATGTAAACCTTCTAGAAGCTATGATTTTAAAAAACGGGGGAAGTAAGCTTTTCTTATTTCGAAATGCATGCGCAAACTATAGAAAGTCGTTATGACGTAGAATGTGTATACTTTGTTGATTCCATTTATGAAATAAAACACATTTTCTAAAAACTCGTGTTTTTTAAGAAATCATGTAAACCTTCTAGAAGCTGTGACTTTTAAAAAACGGGGGAAGTAAGCTTTTCTTATTTCCAAACGCATGCGCAAACTATAGAAAGTCGATATGATGTAGAATGTGCATACTTTGTTGATTCCATTTATGAAATAGAACACATTTTCTAAAAACTCATTTTTTTTAAGAAATCATGTAAACCTTCTAGAAGCTGTGATTTTAAAAAACGGGGGAAATAAGCTTTTCTTATTTCCGGACGCATACGCAAACTAAAGAAAGCCGTTATGATGTAGAATGTGCATATTTTGACGATTCCATTTATGAAATAAAACACATTTTCTAAAAACTCGTGTTTTTTAAGAAATCATGTAAACCTTCTAGAAGCTGTGATTTTAAAAAACGGGGGAAGTAAACTTTTCTTATTTCCAAACGCATGCGCAAACTATAGAAAGTCTTTATGACGTAGAATGTGCATACTTTGTTAATTCCATTTATGAAATAAAACACATTTTCTAAAAACTCGTGTTTTTTAAGAAATCATGTAAATCTTCTAGAAGCTGTGATTTTAAAAAACGGGGGAAGTAAGCTTTTCTTATTTCCGGACGCATGCGCAAACTATAGAAAGTCATTATGACGTAGAATGTGCATACTTTGTAGATTCCATTTATGAAATAAAACACATTTTCTAAAAACTCGTGTTTTTTACGAAATCATGTAAACCTTCTAGAAGCTGTGATTTTAAAAAAAGGTGGAAGTAAGCTTTTCTTAATTCCGGACGAATGTGCAAACTATAGAAAGTCGTTATGACATAGAATGTGCATACTTTGTTGATTCAATTTATGAAATAAAACACATTTTCTAAAAACTCGTGTTTTTTAAGAAATCATGTAAACCTTCTAGAAGCTGTGATTTTAAAAAACGAGCGAAGTAAGCTTTTCTTATTTCCGGACGCAAGCACAAACTATAGAAATTCTATATGACGTAGAATGTGCATACTTTGTTGATTCCATTTATGAAATAAAACACATTTTCTAAAAACTCGTGTTTTTTAAGAAATCATGTAAACCTTCTAGACGCTGTGATTTTAAAAAACGGGGGAAGTAAGCTTTTCTTATTTCCAAACGCATGTGCAAACAATAGAAAGTCGTTATGACGTAGAATGTGCATACCTTGTTGATTCCAATTATGAAATAAAACACATTTTCCAAAAACTCGTGTTTTTTAAGAAATCATGTAAACCTTCTAGAAGCTGTGATTTTAAAAAACGGGGGAAGTAAGCTTTTCTTATTTCCGGACGCATGCGCAAACTATAGAAAGTCGTTATGACGTAGAACATGCATACTTTGTTGATTCCATTTATGAAATAAAACACATTTTCTAAAAACTCGTGTTTTTTACGAAATCATGTAAACCTTCTAGAAGCTGTGATTTTAAAAAACGGGGGATGTAAGCTTTTCTTATTTCCAAACGCATGCGCAAACTATAGAAAGTCGTTATGACGTAGAATGTGTATACTTTGTTGATTCCATTTATGAAATAAAACACATTTTCTAAAAACTCGTGTTTTTTAAGAAATCATGTAAACCTTCTGGAAGCTGTGATTTTAAAAAACGGTGGATGTAAGCTTTTCTTATTTCCGGACGCATGCACAAACTATAGAAAGTCGTTATGACGTAGAATGTGCATACTTTCTGATTCCATTTTATAAATAAAACACATTTTCTAAAAACTCGTGTTTTTTAAGAAATCATGTAAACCTTCTAGAAGCCGTGATTTTAAAAAACGGGGGAAGTAAGCTTTTCTTATTTCCAAACGCATGCGCAAACTATAGAAAGTCGTTATGACGTAGAATGTGTATACTTTTTTTATTCCATTTATGAAATAAAACACATTGTCTAAAAACTCTTGTTTTTTAAGAAATCATGTAAACCTTCTAGAAGCTGTGATTTTAAAAAACGGTGGAAGTAAGTTTTTCTTATTTCCGGACGCATGCACAAACTATAGAAAGTCGTTATGATGTAGAATGTGCATACTTTGTAGATTCCATTTATGAAATAAAACACATTTTCTAAAAACTCGTGTTTTTTACGAAATCATGTAAACCTTCTAAAAGCTGTGATTTTAAAAAACGGTGGAAGTAAGCTTTTCTTATTTCCGGACGAATGCCCAAACTATAGAAAGTCGTTATGACGTAGAATGTGCATACTTTGTTGATTCAATTTATGAAATAAAACACATTTTCTAAAAACTCGTGTTTTTTAAGAAATCATGTAAACCTTCTAGAAGCTGTGATTTTAAAAAACAGTGGAAGTAAGCTTTTCTTATTTCCGGACGCATGCACAAACTATAGAAAGTCCTTATGACGTAGAATGTGCATACTTTGTTGATTCCATTTATGAAATAAAACACATTTTCTAAAAACTCGTGTTTTTTAAGAAATCATGTAAACCTTCTAGACATTGTGATTTTAAAAAACGGGGGAAGTAAGCTTTTCTTATTTCCAAAAGCATGCGCAAACTATAGAAGTGTCGTTATGAGGTAGAATGTGCATACTTTGTTTATTCCATTGATGAAATAAAACACATTTTCCAAAAACTCGTGTTTTTTAAGAAATAATGTAAACCTTCTAAAAGCTATTATTTTAAAAAATGGGGGAAGTAAGCTTTTCTTATTTCCGGACGCATGCGCAAACTATAGAAAGTCGTTATGACGTAGAATGTGCATACTTTATTGATTCCATTTATGAAATAAAACACATTTTCTAAAAACTCGTGTTTTTTAAGAAATCATGTAAACCTTCTAGAAGCTGTGATTTTAAAAAATGGTGGAAGTAAGCTTTTCTTATTTCCGGACGCATGCGCAAACTATAGAAAGTCGTTATGACATAGAATGTGCATACTTTGATGATTCCGTTAGTGAAATAAAACCTATTTTCTAAAAACTCGTGTTTTTTAAGAAATCATGTAAACTTCTAGAAGCTGTGATTTTAAAAAATGGTGGAAGTAAGATTTTCTTATTTCCAAACGCATGTGCAAACTATAGAAAGTCGTTATGACGTAGAATGTGCATACTTTTTTGATTCCATTTATGAAATAAAACACATTTTCTAAAAACTCGTGTTTTTTAAGAAATCATGTAAACCTTCTAGAAGCTGTGATTTTAAAAAACGGAGGAAGTAAGCTTTTCTTATTTCCAAACGCATTCGCAAACTATAGAAATTCGATATGACATAGAATGTGCATACTTTGTTGATTCCATTTATGAAATAAAACACATTTTCTAAAAACTCGTGTTTTTTACGAAGTCATGTAAACCTTCTAGAAGCTGTGATTTTAAAAAACGGTGCAAGTAAGCTTTTCTTATTTCCGGTCGAATGCGCAAACTATAGAAAGTCGTTATTATGTAGAGTGTGCATACTTTGTTGATTCCATTTATGAAATAAAACACATTTTATAAAAACTCGTGTTTTTTAAGAAATCATGTAAACCTTCTAGAAGCTGTGATTTTAAAAAATGGGGGAAGTAAGCTTTTCTTATTTCCGGACGCATGCGCAAACTATAGAAAGTTGTTATGACGTAGAACGTGCATACTTTGTTGATTCCATTTATGAAATAAAACACATTTTCTAAAAACTGGTGTTTTTTACGAAATCATGTAAACCTTCTAGAAGCTGTGATTTTAAAAAACGGGGCAAGTAAGCTTTTCTTATTTCCAAACGCATGCGCAAACTATAGAAAGTCGTTATGACATAGAATGTGCATACTTTGTTGATTCCATTTATGAAATAAAGCACATTTTCTAAAAACAAGTGTTTTTTACGAAATCATGTAAACCTTCTAGAAGCTGTGATTTAAAAAAACGGTGGAAGTAAGCTTTTCTTATTTCCGGACGCATGCGCAAACTATAGAAAGTCGTTATGACGTAGAATGTGCATACTTTGTTAATTCCATTTATGAAATAAAACACATTTTCTAAAAACTCGTGTTTTTTAAGAAATCATGTAAACCTTCTAGAAGCTGTGATTTTAAAAAACGGGGGAAGTAAGCTTTTTTATTTCCAGACGAATGCGCAAACTATAGAAATTCGTTATGAGGTACAATGTGCATACTTTGTTTATTCTATTTATGAAATAAAACTCATTTTCTGAAAACTCGTGTTTTTTACGAAATCATGTAAACCTTCTAGAAGCTGTGATTTTAAAAAACGGGGGAAGTAAGCTTTTCTTATTTCCAAACGCATGCACAAACTATAGAAATTCGTTATGACATAAAATGTGCATACTTTGTTGATTCCATTTATAAAATAAAGCACATTTTCTAAAAACAAGTGTTTTTTACGAAATCATGTAAACCTTCGAGAAGCTGTGATTTAAAAAAACGGTGGAAGTAAGCTTTTATTATTTCGGAACGCATGCGCAAACTATAGAAAGTCGTTATGACGTAGAATGTGCATACTTTGTTGTTTCCATTTATGAAATAAAACACATTTTCTAACAACTCATGTTTTTTAAGAAATCATGTAAACCTTCTAGAAGCTGTGATTTTGAAAAACGGAGGAAGTAAGATTTTCTTATTTCCGGACGCATGCGCAAACTATAGAAAGTCCTTATGACGTAGAATGTGCATACTTTGTTGATTCCATTTATGAAATAAAACACGTTTTCTAAAAACTCGTGTTTTTTACGAAATCATGTAAACCTTCTAGAAGCTGTGATTTTAAAAAACGGTGGAAGTAAGCTTTTCTTATTTCCGGTCGAATGCGGAAACTATAGAAAGTCGTTATTACGTAGAATGTGCATACTTTGTTGATTCCATTGATGAAATAAAACAAATTTTCTAAAAACTCGTGTTTTTTAAGAAATCATGTAAACCTTCTAGAAGCTGTGATTTTAAAAAACGGTGGAAGTAAGCTTTTCTTATTTCCGGACGAATGCGCAAGCTATAGAAAGTCGTTATGACGTAGAATGTGCATAGTTTATAGATTCCATTTATGAAATAAAACAAATTTTCTAAAAACTCGTGTTTTTTAAGAAATCATGTAAACCTTCTAGAAGCTGTGATTTTAAAAAACGGTGGAAGTAAGCTTTTCTTATTTCCGGACGAATGCGCAAACTATAGAAAGTCGTTATGACGTAGAATGTGCATAGTTTGTCGATTCCATTTATGAAATAAATCACATTTTCTAAAAACTCGTGTTTTTTACGAAATCATGTAAACCTTCTAGAAGCTGTGATTTTAAAAAACGGTGGAAGTAATCTTTTCTTATTTCCGGACGCATGCGCAAACTATAGAAAGTCGTAATGACGTAGAATGTGCATATTTTGGTGATTCGATTTATGAAATAAAACACATTTTCTAAAAACTCGTGTTTTTTAAGAAATCATGTAAACCTTCTAGAAGCTGTGATTTTAAAAAACGGGGGAAGTAAACTTTTCTTATTTCCAGACGCATGCGCAAACTATAGAAAGTCGTTATGATGTAGAATGTGCATACTTTGTAGATTCCATTTATGAAATAGAGCACATTTTCTAAAAACAAGTGTTTTTTACGAAATCATGTAAACCTTCTAGAAGCTGTGATTTAAAAAAAGGGTGGAAGTAAGCTTTTCTTATTTCCGGACGAATGCGCAAACTATAGAAATTCGTTATGATGTAGAATGTGCATACTTTGTAGATTCCATTTATGAAATAAAGCAAATTTTCTAAAAACTCGTGTTTTTTACGAAATCATGTAAACCTTCTAGAAGCTGTGATTTTAAAAAAGGTGGAAGTAAGATTTTCTTATTTCCGGACGAATGCGCAAACTATAGAAAGTCATTATGACTTAGAATGTGCACACTTTGTTGATTCCATTTACGAAACAAAACACATTTTCTAAAAACTCGTGTTTTTGAAGAAATCATGTAAACCTTCTAGAAGCTGTGATTTTAAAAAACGAGGGAAGTAAGCTTTTCTTATTTCCGGACGGATGCGCAAACTATAGAAAGTCGTTATGATGTAGAATGTGCATACTTTGTGGATTCCATTTATGAAATAAAACACATTTTCTAAGAACTCTTTTTTTTAACGAAATCATGTAAACCTTCTAGAAGCTGTGATTTTAAAAAACGGTGGAAGTAAGCTTTTCTTATTTCCGGATGCATGCGCAAACTATAGAAAGTCGTTATGACGTAGAATGTGCATACTTTGTTGATTCCATTTATGAAATAAAACACATTTTCTAAAAACTCGTGTTTTTTACGAAATCATGTAAACCTTCTAGAAGCTGTGATTTTAAAAAACGGTGGAAGTAAGCTTTTCTTATTTCCGGATGCATGCGCAAACTATAGAAAGTCGTTATGACGTAGAATGTGCATAATTTGTTCATTCTATTTATGAAATAAAACACATTTTCTAAAAACTCGTGTTTTTTAAGAAATCATGTAAACCTTCTAGAAGTTGTGATTTTAAAAAACGGTGGAAGTAAGCTTTTCTTATTTCCGGACGCGTGCGCAAACTATAGAAAGTCATTATGACGTAGAATGCGCATACTTTCTTGATTCCATTTATGAAATAAAACACATTTTCTAAAAACTCGTGTTTTTTAAGAAATCATGTAAACATTCTAGAAGCTGTGATTTTAAAAAACGGGGGAAGTGAGCTTTTCTTATTTCCTGACGCATGCGCAAACTATAGAAAGTAGTTATGACGTAGAATGTGCATACTTTGTTGATTCCATTTATGAAATAAAAACACATTTTCTAAAAACTCATGTTCTTTAAGAAATCATGTAAACCTTCTAGAAGCTGTGATTTTAAAAAATGGCGGAAGTAAGCTTTTCTTATTTCCGGACGCGTCCGCAAACTATAGAAAGTCATTATGACGTAGAATGTGCATACTTTGTTGATTCCATTTATGAAATAAAACACATTTTCTAAAAACTCGTGTTTTTTACGAAATCATGTAAACCTTCTAGAAGCTGTGATTTTAAAAAATGGGGGAAGTAAGTTTTCCTTATTTCCAAACGCATGCGCAAACTATAGAAAGTCGTTATGACGTAGAATGTGTATACTTTGTTGATTCCATTTATGAAATAAAACACATTTTCTAAAAACTCGTGTTTTTTAAGAAATCATGTAAACCTTCTAGAAGCTGTGATTTTAAAAAACGGTAGAAGTAAGCTTTTCTTATTTCCGGACGCATGCACAAACTATAGAAAGTCGTTATGACGTAGAATGTGCATACTTTGTTGATTCCATTTATGAAATAAAACACATTTTCTAAAAACTCATGTTTTTTAAGAAATCATGTAAACCTTCTACAAGCTGTGATTTTAAAAAACTGTGGAAGTAAGCTTTTCTTATTTCCGGACGCATGCGCAAACTATAGAAAGTCGTTATGACGTAGAATGTGCATACTTTGTTGTTTCCATATATGAAATAAAACACATTTTCTAAAAACTCGTGTTTTTTACGAAATCATGTAAACCTTCTAGAATCTGTGATTTTAAAAAATGGTGGAAGTAAGCTTTTCTTATTTCCGGACGATTGCGCAAACTATAGAAAGTCATTATGACATAGAATGTGCATACTTTGTAGATTCCATTGATGAAATAAAACACATTTTATAAAATCTCATGTTTTTTACGAAATGATGTAAACCTTCTAGAAGCTGTGATTTTAAAAAACGGTGGAAGTAAGCTTTTCTTATTTCCGGACGCATGCGCAAACTATAGAAAGTCGTTATGACATAGAATGTGCATACTTTGTTGATTCCGTTTATGAAATAAAACACATTTTCTAAAAACTCGTGTTTTTTAAGAAATCATGTAAACCTTCTAGAAGCTGTGATTTTAAAAAATGGTGGAAGTAAGCTTTTCTTATTTCCAAACGCATGCACAAACTATAGAAAGTCGTTATGACGTAGAATGTGCATACTTTGTTGATTCCATTTATGAAATAAAACACATTTTCTAAAAACTCCTGTTTTTTAACAAATCATGTAAACCTTCTAGAAGCTGTGATTTTAAAAAACGGGGAAAGTAAGCTTTTCTTATTTCTGGACGCATGCGCAAACTATAGAAAGTCGTTATGACGTAGAATGTGCATACTTTGTTGATTCCATTTATGAAATAAAACACATTTTCTAAAAACTCGTGTTTTTTAAGAAATCATGTAAACCTTCTAGAAGCTATGATTTTAAAAAGCGGGGGAAGTAAGCTTTTTTAATTTCCAGACGCATGCGCAAACTATAGAAAGTCGTTATGACGTAGAATGTGCATACTTTGTAGATTCCATTTATGAAATAAAACACCTTTTCTGAAAACTCGTGTCTTTTACGAAATTATGTAAACCTTCTAGAAGCTGTGATTTTAAAAAACGGGGGAAGTAAGCATTTCTTATTTCCGGATGCATGCGCAAACTATAGAAAGTCGTTATGACGTAGAATTTGCATACTTTGTTGATTCCATTTATGAAATAAAACAAATTTTCTAAAAACTCGTGTCTTTTACGAAATCATGTAAACCTTCTAGAAGCTGTGATTTTAAAAAACGGGGGAAGTAAGCTTTTCTTATTTCCGGACGCGTGCGCAAACTATAGAAAGTCATTATGACGTAGAATGCGCATACTTTCTTGATTCCATTGATGAAATAAAACACATTTTCTAAAAACTCGTGTTTTTTAAGAAATCATGTAAACATTCTAGAAGCTGTGATTTTAAAAAACGGGGGAAGTGAGCTTTTCTTATTTCCTGACGCATGCGCAAACTATAGAAAGTCGTTATGACGTAGAATGTGCATACTTTGTTGATTCCATTTATGAAATAAAAACACATTTTCTAAAAACTCATGTTCTTTAAGAAATCATGTAAACCTTCTAGAAGCTGTGATTTTAAAAAATGGCGGAAGTAAGCTTTTCTTATTTCCGGACGCGTCCGCAAACTATAGAAAGTCATTATGACGTAGAATGTGCATACTTTGTTGATTCCATTTATGAAATAAAACACATTTTCTAAAAACTCGTGTTTTTTACGAAATCATGTAAACCTTCTAGAAGCTGTGATTTTAAAAAATGGGGGAAGTAAGTTTTCCTTATTTCCAAACGCATGCGCAAACTATAGAAAGTCGTTATGACGTAGAATGTGTATACTTTGTTGATTCCATTTATGAAATAAAACACATTTTCTAAAAACTCGTGTTTTTTAAGAAATCATGTAAACCTTCTAGAAGCTGTGATTTTAAAAAACGGTAGAAGTAAGCTTTTCTTATTTCCGGACGCATGCACAAACTATAGAAAGTCGTTATGACGTAGAATGTGCATACTTTGTTGATTCCATTTATGAAATAAAACACATTTTCTAAAAACTCATGTTTTTTAAGAAATCATGTAAACCTTCTACAAGCTGTGATTTTAAAAAACTGTGGAAGTAAGCTTTTCTTATTTCCCGACGCATGCGCAAACTATAGAAAGTCGTTATGACGTAGAATGTGCATACTTTGTTGTTTCCATATATGAAATAAAACACATTTTCTAAAAACTCGTGTTTTTTACGAAATCATGTAAACCTTCTAGAATCTGTGATTTTAAAAAATGGTGGAAGTAAGCTTTTCTTATTTCCGGACGAATGCGCAAACTATAGAAAGTGATTATGACATAGAATGTGCATACTTTGTAGATTCCATTGATGAAATAAAACACATTTTCTAAAAACTCATGTTTTTTACGAAATGATGTAAACCTTCTAGAAGCTGTGATTTTAAAAAACGGTGGAAGTAAGCTTTTCTTATTTCCGGACGCATGCGCAAACTATAGAAAGTCGTTATGACATAGAATGTGCATACTTTGTTGATTCCGTTTATGAAATAAAACACATTTTCTAAAAACTCGTGTTTTTTAAGAAATCATGTAAACCTTCTAGAAGCTGTGATTTTAAAAAATGGTGGAAGTAAGCTTTTCTTATTTCCAGACGCATGCACAAACTATAGAAAGTCGTTATGACGTAGAATGTGCATACTTTGTTGATTCCATTTATGAAATAAAACACATTTTCTAAAAACTCCTGTTTTTTAACAAATCATGTAAACCTTCTAGAAGCTGTGATTTTAAAAAACGGGGAAAGTAAGCTTTTCTTATTTCTGGACGCATGCGCAAACTATAGAAAGTCGTTATGACGTAGAATGTGCATACTTTGTTGATTCCATTTATGAAATAAAACACATTTTTTAAAAACTCGTGTTTTTTAAGAAATCATGTAAACCTTCTAGAAGCTATGATTTTAAAAAGCGGGGGAAGTAAGCTTTTTTAATTTCCAGACGCATGCGCAAACTATAGAAAGTCGTTATGACGTAGAATGTGCATACTTTGTAGATTCCATTTATGAAATAAAACACCTTTTCTGAAAACTCGTGTCTTTTACGAAATTATGTAAACCTTCTAGAAGCTGTGATTTTAAAAAACGGGGGAAGTAAGCATTTCTTATTTCCGGATGCATGCGCAAACTATAGAAAGTCGTTATGACGTAGAATTTGCATACTTTGTTGATTCCATTTATGAAATAAAACAAATTTTCTAAAAACTCGTGTCTTTTACGAAATCATGTAAACCTTCTAGAAGCTGTGATTTTAAAAAACGGGGGAAGTAAGCTTTTCTTATTTCCGGACGCATGCGCAAACTATAGAAAGTCGTTATGACGTAGAATGTGCATACTTTGTAAATTCCATTTATGAAATAAAACACATTTTCTAAAAACTCGTGTTTTTTAAGAAATTATGTAAACCTTCTAGAAGCTGTGATTTTGAAAAACGGAGGAAGTAAGATTTTCTTATTTCCGGACGCATGCGCAAACTATAGAAAGTCCTTATGACGTAGAATGTGCATACTTTGTTGATTCCATTTATGAAATAAAACACATTTTCTAAAAACTCGTGTTTTTTACGAAATCATGTGAACCTTCTAGAAGCTGTGATTTTAAAAAACGGTGGAAGTAAGCTTTTCTTATTTCCGGTCGAATGCGGAAACTATAGAAAGTCGTTATTACGTAGAATGTGCATACTTTGTTGATTCCATTTATGAAATAAAACAAATTTTCTAAAAACTCGTGTTTTTTAAGAAATCATGTAAACCTTCTAGAAGCTGTGATTTTAAAAAACGGTGGAAGTAAGCTTTTCTTATTTCCGGACGAATTTACAAACTATAGAAAGTCGTTATGACGTAGAATGTGCATAGTTTGTAGATTCCATTTATGAAATAAAACAAATTTTCTAAAAACTCGTGTTTTTTAAGAAATCATGTAAACCTTCTAGAAGCTGTGATTTTAAAAAACGGTGGAAGTAAGCTTTTCTTATTTCCGGACGAATGCGCAAACTATAGAAAGTCATTATGACGTAGAATGTGCATAGTTTGTAGATTCCATTTATGAAATAAAACACATTTTCTAAAAACTCGTGTTTTTTACGAAATCATGTAAACCTTCTAGAAGCTGTGATTTTAAAAAACGGTGGAAGTAAGCTTTTCTTATTTCCGGACGCATGCGCAAACTATAGAAAGTCGTTATGACGTACAATGTGCATATTTTGGTGATTCAATTTATGAAATAAAACACATTTTCTAAAAACTCGTGTTTTTTAAAAAATCATGTAAACCTTCTAGAAGCTGTGATTTTAAAAAACGGGGGAAGTAAACTTTTCTTATTTCCAGACGCATGCGCAAACTATAGAAAGTCGTTATGACGTAGAATGTGCATACTTTGTAGATTCCATTTATGAAATAGAGCACATTTTCTAAAAACAAGTGTTTTTTACGAAATCATGTAAACCTTCTTGAAGCTGTGATTTAAAAAAAGGGTGGAAGTAAGCTTTTCTTATTTCCGGACGAATGCGCAAACTATAGAAATTCGTTATGATGTAGAATTTGCATACTTTGTAGATTCCATTTATGAAATAAAGCAAATTTTCTAAAAACTCGTGTTTTTTACGAAATCATGTAAACCTTCTAGAAGCTGTGATTTTAAAAAACGGTGGAAGTAAGATTTTCTTATTTCCGGACGAATGCACAAACTATAGAAAGTCATTATGACGTAGAATTTGCACACTTTGTTGATTCCATTTACGAAACAAAACACATTTTCTAAAAACTCGTGTTTTTTAAGAAATCATGTAAACCTTCTAGAAGCTGTGATTTTAAAAAACGAGGGAAGTAAGCTTTTCTTATTTCCGGACGGATGCGCAAACTATAGAAAGTCGTTATGACGTAGAATGTGCATACTTTGTAGATTCCATTTATGAAATAAAACACATTTTCTAAGAACTCTTTTTTTTTACGAAATCATGTAAACCTTCCAGAAGCTGTGATTTTAAAAAACGTTGGAAGTAAGATTTTCTTATTTCCGGACGCATACGCAAACTATAGAAAGTCGTTATGACGTAGCATGTGTATACTTTGTTGATTCCATTTATGAAATAAAACACATTTTCTAAAAACTCGTGTTTTTTAAGAAATCATGTAAACCTTCTAGAAGTTGTGATTTTAAAAAACGGTGGAAGTAAGCTTTTCTTATTTCCGGACGCGTGCGCAAACTATAGAAAGTCATTATGACGTAGAATGCGCATACTTTCTTGATTCCATTTATGAAATAAAACACATTTTCTAAAAACTCGTGTTTTTTAAGAAATCATGTAAACATTCTAGAAGCTGTGATTTTAAAAAACGGGGGAAGTGAGCTTTTCTTATTTCCTGACGCATGCGCAAACTATAGAAAGTCGTTATGACGTAGAATGTGCATACTTTGTTGATTCCATTTATGAAATAAAAACACATTTTCTAAAAACTCATGTTCTTTAAGAAATCATGTAAACCTTCTAGAAGCTGTGATTTTAAAAAATGGCGGAAGTAAGCTTTTCTTATTTCCGGACGCGTCCGCAAACTATAGAAAGTCATTATGACGTAGAATGTGCATACTTTGTTGATTCCATTTATGAAATAAAACACATTTTCTAAAAACTCGTGTTTTTTACGAAATCATGTAAACCTTCTAGAAGCTGTGATTTTAAAAAATGGGGGAAGTAAGTCTTCCTTATTTCCAAACGCATGCGCAAACTATAGAAAGTCGTTATGACGTAGAATGTGTATACTTTGTTGATTCCATTTATGAAATAAAACACATTTTCTAAAAACTCGTGTTTTTTAAGAAATCATGTAAACCTTCTAGAAGCTGTGATTTTAAAAAACGGTAGAAGTAAGCTTTTCTTATTTCCGGACGCATGCACAAACTATAGGAAGTCGTTATGACGTAGAATGTGCATACTTTGTTGATTCCATTTATGAAATAAAACACATTTTCTAAAAACTCATGTTTTTTAAGAAATCATGTAAACCTTCTACAAGCTGTGATTTTAAAAAACTGTGGAAGTAAGCTTTTCTTATTTCCGGACGCATGCGCAAACTATAGAAAGTCGTTATGACGTAGAATGTGCATACTTTGTTGTTTCCATATATGAAATAAAACACATTTTCTAAAAACTCGTGTTTTTTACGAAATCATGTAAACCTTCTAGAATCTGTGATTTTAAAAAATGGTGGAAGTAAGCTTTTCTTATTTCCGGACGAATGCGCAAACTATAGAAAGTCATTATGACATAGAATGTGCATACTTTGTAGATTCCATTGATGAAATAAAACACATTTTCTAAAAACTCATGTTTTTTACGAAATGATGTAAACCTTCTAGAAGCTGTGATTTTAAAAAACGGTGGAAGTAAGCTTTTCTTATTTCCGGACGCATGCGCAAACTATAGAAAGTCGTTATGACATAGAATGTGCATACTTTGTTGATTCCGTTTATGAAATAAAACACATTTTCTAAAAACTCGTGTTTTTTAAGAAATCATGTAAACCTTCTAGAAGCTGTGATTTTAAAAAATGGTGGCAGTAAGCTTTTCTTATTTCCAAACGCATGCACAAACTATAGAAAGTCGTTATGACGTAGAATGTGCATACTTTGTTGATTCCATTTATGAAATAAAACACATTTTCTAAAAACTCCTGTTTTTTAACAAATCATGTAAACCTTCTAGAAGCTGTGATTTTAAAAAACGGGGAAAGTAAGCTTTTCTTATTACCGGATGCATGCACAAACTATAGAAAGTCGTTATGACGTAGAATGTGCATACTTTGTTGATTCCATTTATGAAATAAAACACATTTTCTAAAACCTCGTGTCTTTTACGAAATCATGTAAACCTTATAGAAGCTGTGATTTTAAAAAACGGGGGAAGTAAGCGTTTCTTATTTCCGGACGCATGCGCAAACTATAGAAAGTCGTTATGACGTAGAATGTGCATACTTTGTAGATTCCATTTATGAAATAAAACACATTTTCTAAAAACTCGTGTTTTTTACGAAATCATGTAAACCTTCTAGAAGCTGTGATTTTAAAAAACGGTGGAAGTAAGCATTTCTTATTTCCGGATGCATGCGCAAACTATAGAAAGTCATTATGACGTAGAATGTGCATATTTTGTAGATTCCATTTATGAAATAAAACTCATTTTCTAAAAATTCGTGTCTTTTACGAAATCATGTAAACCTTCTAGAAGCTGTGATTTTAAAAAACGGGGGAAGTAAGCGTTTCTTATTTCCGGATGCATGCGCAAACTATAGAAAGTCGTTATGACGTAGAATGTGCGTACTTTGTAGATTCCATTTATGAAATAAAACACATTTTCTAAAAACTCGTGTTTTTTACGAAATCATGTAAACCTTCTAGAAGCTGTGATTTTAAAAAACGATGGAAGTAAGATTTTCTTATTTCCGGACGAAAGCGCAAACTATAGAAAGTAGTTATGACGTAGAATGTGCATACTTTGTTGATTCCATTTATGAAATAAAACACATTTTCTAAAAACTCGTGTTTTTTAAGAAATCATGTAAACCTTCTAGAAGCTGTGATTTTAAAAAACGGTGGAAGTAAGCTTTTCTTATTTGCGGACGCATGCGCAAACTATAGAAAGTCGTTATGAAGTAGAATCTGCATACTTTGTAGATTCCATTTATGAAATAAAACACATTTTCTAAAAACTCATGTTTTTTACGAAATCATGTAAACCTTCTAACAGCTGTGATTTTAAAAAACGGTGGAGGTAAGCTTTTATTATTTCCAGACGAATGCGCAAACTATAGAAAGTCGTTATGACGTAGAATGTGCATACTTTGTTGATTCCATTTATGAAATAAAACACATTTTCTAAAAACTCGTGTTTTTTACGAAATCATGTAAACCTTCTAGAAGCTGTGATTTTAAAAAACGGTGGAAGTAAGCTTTTCTTTTTTCCGGACGAATGCGCAAACTATAGAAAGTCGTTATGATGTAGAATGTGCATACTTTGTTGATTCTATTTATGAATTAAAACACATTTTCTAAAAACTCGTGTTTTTTAAGAAATCATGTAAACCTTCTAGAAGCTGTGATTTTAAAAAATGGGGGAAGTAAGCTTTTCTTATTTCCGGACGCATGCACAAACTATAGAAAGTCGTTATGACGTAGAATGTGCATACTTTGTAGATTCCATTTATGAAATAAAACACCTTTTCTGAAAACTCGTGTCTTTTACGAAATTATGTAAACCTTCTAGAAGCTGTGATTTTAAAAAACGGGGGAAGTAAGCATTTCTTATTTCCGGATGCATGCGCAAACTATAGAAAGTCGTTATGACGTAGAATTTGCATACTTTGTTGATTCCATTTATGAAATAAAACACATTTTCTAAAAACTCGTGTCTTTTACGAAATCATGTAAACCTTCTAGAAGCTGTGATTTTAAAAAACGGGGGAAGTAAGCTTTTCTTATTTCCGGACGCATGCGCAAACTATAGAAAGTCGTTATGACATAGAATGTGCATACTTTGTAGATTCCATTTATGAAATAAAACACATTTTCTAAAAACTCGTGTTTTTTAAGAAATCATGTAAACCTTCTAGAAGCTGTGATTTTAAAAAGCGGGGGATGTAAGCTTTTCTTATTTCCGGACGGATGCGCAAACTATAGAAAGTCGTTATGACGTATAATGTGCATACTTTGTAGGTCCATTAATGATATAAAACACATTTTCTAAAAACTCGTGTTTTTTAAGAAATCATGTAAACCTTCTAGAAGCTGTGATTTTAAAAAACGGGGGAAGTAAGCTTTTCTTATTTTCAAACGCATGCGCAAACTATAGAAAGTTGTTATGACGTAGAATGTGCATACTTTGTTGATTCCATTTTTGAAATAAAACACATTTTCTAAAAACTCGTGTTTTTTAAGAAATCATGTAAACCTTCTAGAAGCTATGATTTTAAAAAACGGGGGAAGTAAGCTTTTCTTATTTCCAAACGCATGTGCAAACTATAGAAAGTCATTATGACGTAGAATGTGCATACTTTGTAGATTCCATTTATCAAATAAAATTCATTTTCTAAAAACTCGTGTTTTTCAAGAAATCATGTAAACCTTCTAGAAGCTGTGATATTAAAAAGCGGTGGAAGTAAGCTTTTCTTATTTCCAGACGAATGCGCAAACTATAGAAAGTCGTTATGACGTAGAATGTGCATACTTTGTAGATTCCATTTATGAAATAGAACACATTTTCTAAAAACTCATGTTTTTTAAGAAATCATGTAAACCTTCTAGAAGCTGTGATTTTAAAAAACGGGGGAAGTAAGCTTTTCTTATTTCCAAACACAAGCGCAAACTATAGAAAGTCGTTATGACGTAGAATGTGCATACTTTGTTGATTCCATTTATGAAATAAAACACATTTTCTAAAAACTCGTGTTTTTTAATAAATCATGTAAACCTTCTAGAAGCTGTGATTTTAAAAAACGGTGCAAGTAAGTTTTTCTTATTTCCAAACGCATGCGCAAACTATAGAAAGTCGTTATGACGTAGAATCTGCATACTTTTTTGATTCCATTTATTTAATAAAACACATTTTCTTAAAACTCGTGTTTTTTAAGAAATCATGTAAACCTTCTAGAAGCTGTGATTTTAAAAAACGGGGGAAGTAAGCTTTTCTTATTTCCAAACTCATGCGCAAACTATAGAAAGTTGTTATGACGTAGAATGTGCATACTTTGTTGATTCCATTTATTTAATAAAACACATTTTCTAAAAACTCGTGTTTTTTAAGAAATCATGCAAACCTTCTAGAAGCTGTGATTTTAAAAAACGGGGTAAGTAAGCTTTTCTTATTTCCAAACTCATGCGCAAACTATAGAAAGTTGTTATGACGTAGAATGTGCATACTTTGTTGATTCCATTTATTTAATAAAACACATTTTCTAAAAACTCGTGTTTTTTAAGAAATCATGTAAACCTTCTAGAAGCTGTGATTTTAAAAAACGGTGGAAGTAAGCTTTTCTTATTTCCAGACGCATGTGCAAACTATAGAAAGTCGTTATGACGTAGAATGTGCATACTTTGTTGATTCCATTTATGAAATAAAACACATTTTCTAAAAACTCATGTTTTTTACGAAATTATGTAAACCTTCTAGAAGCTGTGATTTTAAAAAAAGGTGGATGTATGTTTTTCTTATTTCCGGACGCATGCGCAAACTATAGAAAGTCGTTATGACGTAGAATGTGCATACTTTGTTTATTCCATTTATGAAATAAAACACATTTTCTAAAAACTCATGTTTTTTAAGAAATCATGTAAACCTTCTAGAAGCTGTGATTTTAAAAAACGGGGGAGGTAAGCTTTTCTTATTTCAAAACGCAAGCGCAAACTATAGAAAGTCGTTATGATGTAGAATGTGCATACTTTGTTGATTCCATTTATGAAATAAAACACATTTTCTAAAAACTTGTGTTTTTTACGAAATCATGTAAACCTTCTTGAAGCTGTGATTTTAAAAAACGGGGGATGTAAGCTTTTCTTATTTCCAGACGCATGCGCAAACTATAGAATGTCGTTATGACGTAGAATGTGCATACTTTGTAGATTCCATTTATGAAATAAAACACATTTTCTAAAAACTCGTGTTTTTTACGAAATTATGTAAACCTTCTAGAAGCTGTGATTTTAAAAAACGGGGGAAGTAAGCTTTTCTTATTTCCAAACGCATGCGCAAACTATAGAAAGTCATTATCACGTAGAATGTGCATACTTTGTAGATTCCATTTATGAAATAAAACACATTTTCTAAAAACTTGTGTTTTTTACGAAATCATGTAAACCTTCTAGAAGCTGTGATTTTAAAAAACGGGGGAAGTAAGCGTTTCTTATTTCCGGACGCATGCGCAAACTATAAAAAGTCGTTATGACGTAGAATGTGCATACTTTGTGGATTCCATTTATGAAATAAAACACATTTTCTAAAAACTCGTGTTTTTTAAGAAATCATGTAAACCTTCTATAAGCTATGATTTTAAAAAACGAGGGAAGTAAGCTTTTCTTATTTCCAAACGCATGTGCAAACCATAGAAAGTCATTATGACGTAGAATGTGCATACTTTGTAGATTCCATTTATCAAATAAAACTCATTTTCTAAAAACTCCTGTTTTTTAAGAAATCATGTAAACCTTCTAGAAGCTGTGATTTTAAAAAACGGTGGAAGTAAGCTTTTCTTATTTCCAGACGAATGCGAAAACTGCAGAAATTCGTTATGACGTAGAATGTGCATACTTTGTTGATTCCATTTATGAAATAAAACACATTTTCTAAAAACTCGTGTTTTTTACGAAATCTTGTAAACCTTCTAGAAGCTGTGATTTTGAAAAACGGTGGAAGTAAGCTTTTCTTATTTCCGGACGAATGCGCAAACTATAGAAAGTCGTTATGATGTAGAATGTGCATAATTTGTCGATTCCATTGATGAAATAAAACACATTTTCTAAAAACTCGTGTTTTTTACGAAATCATGTAAACCTTCTAGAAGCTGTGATTTTAAAAAACGGTGGAAGTAAGCTTTTCTTATTTCCGGACACATACGCAAACTATAGAAAGTCATTTTTATGTAGAATGTGCATACTTTGTTGATTCCATTTATGAAATAAAACACATTTTCTAAAAACTCGTGTTTTTTAAGAAATCATGTAAACCTTCTAGAAGCTGTGATTTTAAAAAACGGGGGAAGTAAGCTTTTCTTATTTCCAAACGCAAGCGCAAACTATAGAAAGTCGTTATGACGTAGAAGGTACATACATTGTTGATTCCATTTATGAAATAAAACACATTTTCTAAAAACTCGTGTTTCTAACGAAATCATGTAAACCTTCTAGAAGCTGTGATTTTAAAAAACGGTGGAAGTAAGCTTTTCATATTTCCGGACGAATGCGAAAACTGCAGAAAGTCATTATGACGTAGAATGTGCATACTTTGTTGATTCCATTTATGAAATAAAACAGATTTTCTAAAAACTCGTGTTATTTAAGAAGTCATGTAAACCTTCTAGAAGCTGTGATTTTAAAAAACGAGGGAAGTAAGCTTTTCTTA
The DNA here is from genome assembly GCA_027924585.1 of Larix kaempferi. Taxonomy (NCBI): domain Eukaryota; kingdom Viridiplantae; phylum Streptophyta; class Pinopsida; order Pinales; family Pinaceae; genus Larix; species Larix kaempferi. The sequence goes on along the minus strand of BSBM01000226.1, from coordinate 7,572,633 downwards.
TTTCCAAATGCAAGCGCAAACTATAGAAAGTCGTTATGACGTAGAATGTGCATACTTTGTAGATTCCATTTATGAAATAAAACACATTTTCTAAAAACTCCTGTTTTTTACGAAATCATGTAAACCTTCTAGAAGCTGTGATTTTGAAAAACGGTGGAAATAAGCTTTTCTTATTTCCGGACGAATGCGCAAACTATAGAAAGTCGTTATAAAGTAGAATGTGCATAATTTGTTGCTTCCATTGATGAAATAAAACACATTTTCTAAAAACTTGTGTTTTTTACGAAATCATGTAAACCTTCTAGAAGCTGTGATTTTAAAAACGGTGGAAGTAAGCTTTTCTTATTTCCGGACGTATGCGAAAACAGCAGAAAGTCATTATGACGTAGAATGTGCATACTTTGTTGATTCCATTTATGAAATAAAACACATTTTCTAAAAACTCGTGTTTTTTAAGAAGTCATGTAAACCTTCTAGAAGCTGTGATTTTAAAAAACGGGGGAAGTAAGCTTTTCTTATTTCCAAACGCAAGCGCAAACTATAGAAAGTCCTTATGACGTAGAATGTGCATACTTTGTTGATTCCATTTATGAAATAAAACACATTTTCTAAAAACTCGTGTTTTTTACGAAATCATGTAAACCTTCTAGAAGCTGTGATTTTGAAAAACGGTGGAAGTAAGCTTTTATTATTTCCGGACGAATGCGCAAACTATAGAAAGTCGTTATGACATAGAATGTGCATACTTTGTTGATTCCATTGATGAAATAAAACACATTTTCTAAAAACTCGTGTTTTTTACGAAATCATGTAAACCTTCTAGAAGCTGTGATTTTAAAAATGGTGGAACTAAGCTTTTCTTATTTCCGGACGAATGCGAAAACTGCAGAAAGTCGTTATGACGTAGAATGTGCATACTTTGTTGATTCCATTTATGAAATAAAACACATTTTCTAAAAACTCGTGTTTTTTAAGAAGTCATGTAAACCTTCTAGAAGCTGTGATTTTAAAAAACAGGGGAAGTAAGCTTTTCTTATTTCCAAACGCAAGCGCAGACTATAGAAAGTCGTTATGACGTAGAATGTGCATACTTTGTTGATTCCATTTATGAAATAAAACACATTTTCTAAAAACTCGTGTTTTTTACGAAATCATGTAAACCTTCTAGAAGCTGTGATTTTGAAAAACGGTGGAAGTAAGCTTTTCTTATTTCCGGACGAATGCGCAAACTATAGAAAGTCGTTATAAAGTAGAATGTGCATAATTTGTTGCTTCCATTGATGAAATAAAACACATTTTCTAAAAACTCGTGTTTTTTACGAAATCATGTAAACCTTCTAGAAGCTGTGATTTTAAAAACGGTGGAAGTAAGCTTTTCTTATTTCCGGACGAATGCGAAAACAGCAGAAAGTCATTATGACGTAGAATGTGCATACTTTGTTGATTCCATTTATGAAATAAAACACATTTTCTAAAAACTCGTGTTTTTTAAGAAGTCATGTAAACCTTCTAGAAGCTGTGATTTTAAAAAACGGGGGAAGTAAGCTTTTCTTATTTCCAAACGCAAGCGCAAACTATAGAAAGTCGTTATGACGTAGAATGTGCATACTTTGTTGATTCCATTTATGAAATAAAACACATTTTCTAAAAACTCGTGTTTTTTACGAAATCATGTAAACCTTCTAGAAGCTGTGATTTTAAAAAACGGGGGAAGTAAGCGTTTCTTATTTCCGGACGCATGCGCAAACTATAGAAAGTCATTATGACGTAGAATGTGCATACTTTGTAGATTACATTTATGAAATAAAACACATTTTCTAAAAACTCGTGTTTTTACGAAATTATGTAAACCTTCTAGAAGCTGTGATTTTAAAAAACGGGGGAAGTAAGCTTTTCTTATTTCCAAACGCATGCGCAAAATATAGAAAGTCATTATGACGTGGAATGTGCATACTTTGTAGATCCCATTTATGACATAAAACACATTTTCAAAAAACTTTTGTTTTTTACAAAATCATGTAAACCTTCTAGAAGCTGTGATTTTAAAAAACGGGGGAAGTAAGCGTTTCTTATTTCCGGACGCATGCGCAAACTATAGAAAGTCGTTATGACGTAGAATGTGCATACTTTGTAGATTCCATTTATGTATTAAAACACATTTTCTAAAAACTCGTGTTATTTACGAAATCATGTAAACCTTTTAGAAGCTGTGATTTTAAAAAACGGTGGAAGTAAGCTTTTCTTATTTCCGCACGAATGCGAAAACTATAGAAAGTAGTTATGACGTAGAATGTGCATACTTTGTTGATTCCAATGATGAAATAAAACACATTTTCCAAAAAATCGTGTTTTTTACGAAATTATGTAAACCTTCTAGAAGCTGTGATTTTAAAAAACGGTGGAAGTAAGCTTTTCTTATTTCCGGACGAATACACAAACTATAGAAATTCGTTGTGATGTAGAATGTGCATACTTTGTTGATTCCATTTATGAAATAAAACACATTTTCTAAAAACTCGTGTTTTTTACGAAATCATGTAAACCTTCTAGAAGCTGTGATTTTGAAAAACGGTGGAAGTAAGCTTTTCTTATTTCCGGACGAATGCGCAAACTATAGAAAGTCGTTATGACGTAGAATGTGCATACTTTGTTGATTCCATTGATGAAATAAAACAAATTTTCTAAAAACTCATGTTTTTTACGAAATCATGTAAACCTTCTAGAAGCTGTGATTTTAAAAATGGTGGAAGTAAACTTTTCTTATTTCCGGAGTAATGCAAAAACTGAAGAAAGTCGTTATGAGGTAGAATGTGCATACTTTGTTGATTCCATTTATGAAATAAAACACATTTTCTAAAACCTCGTGTTTTTTAAGAAGTCATGTAAACCTTCTAGAAGCTGTGATTTTAAAAAACGGGGGAAGTAAGCTTTTCTTATTTCCAAACGCAAGCGCAAACTATAGAAAGTCGTTATGACGTAGAATGTGCATACTTTGTTGATTTCATTTATGAAATAAAACACATTTTCTAAAAACTCGTGTTTTTTAAGAAATCATGTAAACCTTCTGGAAGCTGTGATTTTAAAAAACGGGGGAGGTAAGCTTTTCTTATTTCAAAATGCAAGCGCAAACTATTGAAAGTCGTTATGACGTAGAATGTGCATACTTTGTTGATTCCATTTATGAAATAAAACACATTTTCTAAAAACTTGTGTTTTTTACGAAAGCATGTAAACCTTCTTGAAGCTGTGATTTTAAAAAACGGGGGATGTAAGCTTTTCTTATTTCCAGACGCATGCGCAAACTATAGAATGTCGTTATGACGTAGAATGTGCATACTTTGTAGATTCCATTTATGAAATAAAACACATTTTCTAAAAACTCGTGTTTTTTACGAAATTATGTAAACCTTCTAGAAGCTGTGATTTTAAAAAACGGGGGAAGTAAGCTTTTCTTATTTCCAAACGCATGCGCAAACTATAGAAAGTCATTATCACGTAGAATGTGCATACTTTGTAGATTCCATTTATGAAATAAAACACATTTTCTAAAAACTTGTGTTTTTTACGAAATCATGTAAACCTTCTAGAAGCTGTGATTTTAAAAAACGGGGGAAGTAAGCGTTTCTTATTTCCGGACGCATGCGCAAAATATAAAAAGTCGTTATGACGTAGAATGTGCATACTTTGTAGATTCCATTTATGAAATAAAACACATTTTCTAAAAACTCGTGTTTTTTAAGAAATCATGTAAACCTTCTAGAAGCTGTGATTTTAAAAAACGAGGGAAGTAAGCTTTTCTTATTTCCAAACGCATGTGCAAACTATAGAAATTCATTATGACATAGAATGTGCATACTTTGTAGATTCCATTTATCAAATAAAATTCATTTTCTAAAAACCCGTGTTTTTTAAGAAATCATGTAAACCTTCTAGAAGCTGTGATATTAAAAAACGGTGGAAGTAAGCTTTTCTTATTTCCAGACGAATGCGCAAACTATAGAAAGTCGTTATGACTTAGAATGTGCATACTTTGTAGATTCCATTTATGAAATAAAACACATTTTCTAAAAACTCATGTTTTTTAAGAAATCATGTAAACCTTCTAGAAGCTGTGATTTTAAAAAACGGGGGAAGTAAGCTTTTCTTATTTCCAAACACACGCGCAAACTATAGAAAGTCGTTATGACGTAGGATGTGCATACTTTGTTGATTCCATTTATGAAATAAAACACATTTTCTAAAAACTCGTGTTTTTTAAGAAATCATGTAAACATTCTAGAAGCCGTGATTTTAAAAAACGGGGGAAGTAAGCTTTTCTTATTTCCAAACTCATGCGCAAACTATAGAAAATTGTTATGACGTAGAATGTGCATACTTTGTTGATTCCATTTATTTAATAAAACACATTTTCTAAAAACTCGTGTTTTTTAAGAAATCATGTAAACCTTCTAGAAGCTGTGATTTTAAAAAACGGTGGAAGTAAGCTTTTCTCATTTCCAGACGCATGTGCAAACTATAGAAAGTCGTTATGACGTAGAATGTGCATACTTTGTTGATTCCATTTATGAAATAAAACACATTTTCTAAAAACTCGTGTTTTTTAAGAAATCATGTAAACCTTCTAGAAGCTGTGATTTTAAAAAACGGGGGAGGTAAGCTTTTCTTATTTCAAAATGCAAGCGCAAACTATAGAAAGTCGTTATGACGTAGAATGTGCATACTTTGTTGATTCCATTTATGAAATAAAACACATTTTCTAAAAACTTGTGTTTTTTACGAAAGCATGTAAACCTTCTTGAAGCTGTGATTTTAAAAAACGGGGGATGTAAGCTTTTCTTATTTCCAGACGCATGCGCAAACTATAGAATGTCGTTATGACGTAGAATGTGCATACTTTGTAGATTCCATTTATGAAATAAAACACATTTTCTAAAAACTCGTGTTTTTTACGAAATTATGTAAACCTTCTAGAAGCTGTGATTTTAAAAAACGGGGGAAGTAAGCTTTTCTTATTTCCAAACGCATGCGGAAACTATAGAAAGTCATTATCACGTAGAATGTGCATACTTTGTAGATTCCATTTATGAAATAAAACACATTTTCTAAAAACTTGTGTTTTTTACGAAATCATGTAAACCTTCTAGAAGCTGTGATTTTAAAAAACGGGGGAAGTAAGCGTTTCTTCTTTCCGGACGCATGCGCAAACTATAAAAAGTCGTTATGACGTAGAATGTGCATACTTTGTAGATTCCATTTATGAAATAAAACACATTTTCTAAAAACTCGTGTTTTTCAAGAAATCATGTAAACCTTCTAGAAGCTGTGATTTTAAAAAACGAGGGAAGTAAGCTTTTCTTATTTCCAAACGCATGTGCAAACTATAGAAATTCATTATGACGTAGAATGTGCATACTTTGTAGATTCCATTTATCAAATAAAACTCATTTTCTAAAAACTCTTGTTTTTTAAGAAATCATGTAAACCTTCTAGAAGCTGTGATTTTAAAAAACGGTGGAAGTAAGCTTTTCATATTTCCAGACGAATGCGAAAACTGCAGAAAGTCGTTATGACGTAGAATGTGCATACTTTGTTGATTCCATTTATGAAATAAAACACATTTTCTAAAAACTCGTGTTTTTTACGAAATCATGTAAACCTTCTAGAAGCTGTGATTTTGAAAAACGGTGGAAGTAAGCTTTTCTTATTTTCAGACGAATGCGCAAACTATAGAAAGTCGTTATGATGTAGAATGTGCATACTTTGTAGATTCCATTTATCAAATAAAACACATTTTCTAAAAACTCTTGTTTTTTAAGAAATCATGTAAACCTTCGAGAAGCTGTGATTTGAAAAAACGGTGGAAGTAAGCTTCTCTTATTTCCGGATGAATGCGCAAACTATAGAAAGTCGTTATGACGTAGAATGTGCATACTTTGTGGATTCCATTTATGAAATAAAACACATTTTCTAAAAACTCGTGTTTTGTAAGAAATCATGTAAACCTTCTAGAAGCTGTGATTTTAAAAAACGGGGGAAGTAAGCTTTTCTTATTTCCAAACGCAAACGCAAACTATAGAAAGTCGTTATGACGTAGAATGTGCATACTTTGTTGATTCCATTTATTAAATAAAACACATTTTCTAAAAACTAGTGTTTTTTAATAAATCATGTAAACCTTCTAGAAGCTGTGATTTTAAAAAACGGTGGAAGTAACCTTTTCTTAATTCTAGACATATGCGCAAACTATAGAAAGTCGTTATGACGTAGAATGTGCATACTTTGTTGATTCTATTTATTTAATAAAACACATTTTCTAAAAACTCGTGTTTTTTAAGAAATCATGTAAACCTTCTAGAAGCTGTGATTTAAAAAACGGGGGAAGTAAGCTTTTCTTATTTCCAAACTCATGCGCAAACTATAGAAAGTTGTTATGACGTAGAATGTGCATACTTTGTTGATTCCATTTATTTAATAAAATACATTTTCTAAAAACTCGTGTTTTTTAAGAAATCATGTAAACCTTCTAAAAGCTGTGATTTTAAAAAACGGTGGAAGTAAGATTTTCTTATTTCCCGACGCATGCGCAAACTATAGAAAGTCGTTATGACGTATAATGTGCATACTTTGTTGATTCGGTTTATGAAATAAAACACATTTTCGAAAAACTCGTGTTTTTTACGAAATTATGTAAACCTTCTAGAAGCTGTGATTTTAAAAAAAGATGGAAGTAAGCTTTTCTTATTTCTAGACGCATGCGCAAACTATAGAAAGTCATTATGACATAGAATGTGCATACTTTGTTGATTCCATTTATGAAATAAAACACATTTTCTAAAAACTCGTGTTTTTTAAGAAATCATATAAACCTTCTAGAAACTGTGATTTTAAAAAACGGAGGAAGTAAGCTTTTCTTATTTCCAAAGGCAAGCGCAAACGATAGAAAGTCATTATGACGTAGAATGTGCATACTTTGTTGATTCCATTTATGAAATAAAACACATTTTCTAAAAACTTGTGTTTTTTAAGAAATCATGTAAACCTTCTTGAAGCTGTGATTTTAAAAAAGGGGGGAAGTAAGCTTTTCTTATTTCCAAATGCATGCGCAAACTATAGAAAGTCGTTATGACGTAGAATGTGCATACTTTGTAGATTCCATTTATGAAATAAAAGACATTTTCTAAAAACTCGTGTTTTTTAAGAAATCATGTAAACCTTCTAGAAGCTGTGATTTTAAAAAACGGTGGAAGTAAGCTTTTCTTATTTCCAAACGCAAGCGCAAACTATAGAAAGTCGTTATGACGTAGAATATGCATACTTTGTTGATTCCATTTATGAAATAAAACACATTTTCTAAAAACTCGTGTTTTTTACGAAATCATGTAAACCTTCTAGAAGCTGTGATTTTAAAAAACGGTGGAAGTAAGCTTTTCTTATTTTCGGACGAATGCGCAAACTATCGATAGTCGTTATGACGTAGAATGTGCATACTTTGTTGATTCCATTGATGAAATAAAAAACATTTTCTAAAAACTCGTGTTTTTTACGAAATCATGTAAACCTTCTAGAAGCTGTGATTTTAAAAAACGGTGGAAGTAAGCTTTTCTTATTTCTGGACGAATGCAAAAACTGCATAAATTCGTTATGACGTAGAATGTGCATACTTTGTTGATTCCATTAATGAAATAAAACACGTTTTCTAAAAACTTGTGTTTTTGAGAAGTCATGTAAACATTCTAGAAGCTGTGATTTTAAAAAACGGGGGAAGTAAACTTTTCTTATTTCCAAACGCAAGCGCAAACTATAGAAAGTCCTTATGACGTAGAATGTGCATACTTTGTTGATTCCATTTAAATAAATAAAACACATTTTCTAAAAACTCATGTTTTTTACGAAATCATGTAAACCTTTTAGAAGCTGTGATTTTGAAAAACGTTGGAAGTAAGCTTTTCTTATTTCCGGACGAATGCGCAAACTATAGAAAGTCGTTATGACGTAGAATGTGCATACTTTGTTGATTCCATTGATGAAATAAAACAAATTTTCTAAAAACTCGTGTTTTTTACGAAATCATGTAAACCTTCTAGAAGCTGTGATTTTAAAAAATGGTGGAGGTAAGCTTTTCTTATTTCCGGACGCATGCGCAAACTATAGATAGTCGTTCTGACGTAGAATGTGCATACTTTGTAGATTCCATTTATGAAATAAAACACATTTTCTAAAAACTCGTGTTTTTTACGAAATCATGTAAACCTTCTAGAAGCTGTGATTTTGAAAAACAGTGGAAGTAAGCTTTTCTTATTTCCGGACGCATACGCAAAATATAGAAAGTCGTTATGACGTAGAATGTGCATACTTTGTTGATTCTAGTTATGAAATAAAACACATTTTCTAAAAACTTGTGTTTTTTAAGAAATCATGTAAACCTTCTAGAAGCTGTGATTTTGAAAAAGGTGGAAGTAAGGTTTTTTTATTTCCAGACGCATGCGCAAACTATAGAAAGTCGTTATGATGTAGAATGTGCATAATTTGTTTATTCCATTTATGAAATAAAACACATTTTCTAAAACCTTGTGTTTTTTAAGAAATCATGTAAACCTTCTAGAAGCTGTGATTTTAAAATACGGGGGAAGTAAGGTTTTCTTATTTCCGGACGCATGCGCAAACTATAGAAGGTCGTTATGACATAGAATGTGCATACTTTGTAGATTCCATTTATGAAATAAATCACATTTTCTAAAAACTCGTGTTTTTTACGAAATCATGTAAACCTTCTAGAAGATGTGATTTTAAAAAACGGGGGAAGTAAGCTTTTCGTATTTCCAAACGCAAGCGCAAACTATAGTAAGTCGTTATGACGTAGAATGTGCATACTTTGTTGATTCCATTTATTAAATAAAACAGATTTTCTAAAAACTCGTGTTTTTTAATAAATCATGTAAACCTTCTAGAAGCCGTGATTTTAAAAAACGGGGGAAGTAAGCTTTTCTTATTTCCAAACGCAAGCGCAAACTATAGAAAGTCGTTATGACGAAGAATGTGCATACTTTGTAGATTCCATTTATGAAATAAAGCACATTTTCTAAAAACTCGTGTTTTTTAAGAAATCATGTAAACCTTCTAGAAGTTGTGATTTTAAAAAACGAGGGAAGTAAGCTTTTCTTATTTCGAAATGCATGCGCAAACTATAGAAAGTTGTTATGACGTAGAATGTGCATACTTTGTTGATTCCATTTATGAAATAAAACAAATTTTCTAAAAACTCGTGTTTTTTAAGAAATTATGTAAACCTTCTAGAAGCTGTGATTTTAAAAAACGGGGGAAGTAAGCTTTTCTTATTTCCGGACGCGTGCGCAAACTATAGAAAGTCATTATGACGTAGAATGCGCATACTTTCTTGATTCCATTTATGAAATAAAACACATTTTCTAAAAACTCGTGTTTTTTAAGAAATCATGTAAACCTTCTAGAAGCTGTGATTTTAAAAAACGGGGGAAGTGAGCTTTTCTTATTTCCTGACGCATGCGCAAACTATAGAAAGTCGTTATGACGTAGAATGTGCATACTTTGTTGATTCCATTTATGAAATAAAACACATTTTCTAAAAACTCATGTTCTTTAAGAAATCATGTAAACCTTCTAGAAGCTGTGATTTTAAAAAATGGCGGAAGTAAGCTTTTCTTATTTCCGGACGCGTGCGCAAACTATAGAAAGTCATTATGACGTAGAATGTGCATACTTTGTTGATTCCATTTATGAAATAAAACACATTTTCTAAAAACTCGTGTTTTTTACGAAATCATGTAAACCTTCTAGAAGCTGTGATTTTAAAAAACAAGGGAAGTAAGCTTTTGTTATTTCGAAATGCATGCGCAAACTATAGAAAGTCGTTATGACGTAGAATGTGCATACTTTGTTGATTCCATTTATAAAATAAAACACATTTTCTAAAAACTCATGTTTTTTACGAAATCATGTAAACCTTCTAGAAGCCGTGATTTTGAAAAACGGTGGAAGTAAGCTTTTCTAATTTCCGGACGAATGCGAAAACTATAGAAAGTCGTTAAGACGTAGAATGTGCATACTTTGTTGATTCCATTGATGAAATAAAACACATTTTCTAAAAACTCGTGTTTTTTACGAAATCATGTAAACCTTCTAGAAGCTGTGATTTTAAAAACGGTGGAAGTAAGCTTTTCTTATTTCCGGACGAATGCAAAAACTGAAGAAAGTCGTTATGACGTAGAATGTGCATACTTTGTTGATTCCATTTATGAAATAAAACACATTTTCTAAAAACTCGTGTTTTTTAAGAAGTCATGTAAACCTTCTAGAAGCTGTGATTTTAAAAAACGGGGGAAGTAAGCTTTTCTTATTTCCAAACGCAAGCGCAAACTATAGAAAGTCGTTATGACGTAGAATGTGCATACTTTGTTGATTCCATTTATGAAATAAAACACATTTTCTAAAAACTCATGTTTTTTACCAAATCATGTAAACCTTCTAGAAGCTGTGATTTTGAAAAACGGTGGAAGTAAGCTTTTCTTATTTCTGGACGAATGCGCAACCTATAGAAAGTCGTTATGACGTAGAATGTGCATACTTTGTTGATTCCATTTATGAAATAAAACACATTTTCTAAAAACTCGTGTTTTTTACGAAATCATGTAAACCTTGTAGAAGCTGTGATTTTAAAAAACGGGGGAAGTAAGCTTTTCTTATTTCCGGACACATGCACAAACTATAGAAAGTTGTTATGACGTAGAATGTGCATACTTTGTAGATTCTATTTATGAAATAAAACACATTTTCTAAAAACTCGTGTTTTTTAAGAAATCATGTAAACCTTCTAGAAGCTGTGATTTTAAAAAACGGTGGAAGTAAGCTTTTCTTATTTCCAAACGCATGCGCAAACTATAGAAATTCGCTATGAGGTAGAATGTGCATACTTTGTTGATTCCATTTATGAAATAAAACACATTTTCTAAAAACTTGTGTTTTTTAAGAAATCATGTAAACCTTCTAGAAGCTGTGATTTTAAAAAACGGGGGAAGTAAGCTTTTCTTATTTGCGGACGCATGCGCAAACTATAGAAAGTCGTTATGAAGTAGAATCTGCATACTTTGTAGATTCCATTTATGAAATAAAACACATTTTCTAAAAACTCATGCTTTTTACGAAATCATGTAAACCTTCTAAAAGCTGTGATTTTAAAAAACGGTGGAAGTAAGCTTTTCTTATTTCCGGACGAATGCGCAAACTATAGAAAGTCGTTATGACGTATAATGTGCATACTTTGTTGATTCCATTTATAAAATAAAACACATTTTCTAAAAACTCGTGTTTTTTAAGAAATCATGTAAACCTTCTAGAAGCTGTGATTTTAAAAAATGGTGGAAGTAAGCTTTTCTTATTTCCGGATGCATGCGCAAACTATAGAAAGTCGTTATGACATAGAATGTGCATACTTTGTTCATTCCATTTATGAAATAAAACACATTTTCTAAAAACTTGTGTTTTTTACGAAATCATGTAAACCTTCTAGAAACTGTGATTTTAAAAAACGGGGGATGTAAGCTTTTCTTATTTCTAAACGCATTAGCAAACTATAGAAAGTCGTTATGACATAGAATGTGCATACTTTGTTGATTCCATTTATGAAATAAAACACATTTTCTAAAAACTCGTGTTTTTTAAGAAATCATGTAAACCTTCTAGAAGATGTGATTTTAAAAAACGGGGGAAGTAATCGTTTCTTATTTCCGGACGCATGCGCAAACTATAGAAAGTCGTTATGATGTAGAATGTCCATACTTTGTAGATTCCAATTATGAAATAAAACACATTTTCTAAAAACTCGTGTTTTTTAAGAAATCATGTAAACCTTCTAGAAGCTGTGATTTTAAAAAACGGGGGAAGTAAGCTTTTCTTATTTTCAAAGGCATGCGCAAACTATCGAAAGTCGTTATGACGTAGAATGTGCATACTTTGTTGATTCCATTTATTTAATAAAACACATTTTCTAAAAACTCGTGTTTTTTAAGAAATCATGTAAACCTTCTAGAAGCTGTGATTTAAAAAATGGGGGAAGTAAGCTTTTCTTATTTCCAAACTCATGCGCAAACTATAGAAAGTTGTTATGACGTAGAATGTGCATACTTTGTTGATTCCATTTATTTAATAAAATACATTTTCTAAAAACTCGTGTTTTTTAAGAAATCATGTAAACCTTCTAAAAGCTGTGATTTTAAAAAACGGTGGAAGTAAGATTTTCTTATTTCCAGACGCATGCGCAAACTATAGAAAGTCGTTATGACGTATAATGTGCATACTTTGTTGATTCCGTTTATGAAATAAAACACATTTTCGAAAAACTCGTGTTTTTTACGAAATTATGTAAACCTTCTAGAAGCTATGATTTTAAAAAAAGATGGAAGTAAGCTTTTCTTATTTCTAGACGCATGCGCAAACTATAGAAAGTCATTATGACGTAGAATAAGCATACTTTGTTGATTCTATTTATGAAATAAAACACATTTTCTAAAAACTCGTGTTTTTTAAGAAATCATATAAACCTTCTAGAAACTGTGATTTTAAAAAACGGAGGAAGTAAGCTTTTCTTATTTCCAAAGGCAAGCGCAAACTATAGAAAGTCATTATGACGTAGAATGTGCATACTTTGTTGATTCCATTTATGAAATAAAACACATTTTCTAAAAACTTGTGTTTTTTAAGAAATCATGTAAACCTTCTTGAAGCTGTGATTTTAAAAAAGGGGGGAAGTAAGCTTTTCTTATTTCCAAATGCATGCGCAAACTATAGAAAGTCGTTATGACGTAGAATGTGCATACTTTGTAGATTCCATTTATGAAATAAAGCACATTTTCTAAAAACTCGTGTTTTTTAAGAAATCATGTAAACCTTCTAGAAGCTGTGATTTTAAAAAACGGTGGAAGTAAGCTTTTCTTATTTCCAAACGCAAGCGCAAACTATAGAAAGTCGTTATGACGTAGAATATGCATACTTTGTTGGTTCCATTTATGAAACAAAACACATTTTCTAAAAACTCGTGTTTTTTACGAAATCATGTAAAATTTCTAGAAGCTGTGATTTTAAAAAACGGTGGAAGTAAGCTTTTCTTATTTTCGGACGAATGCGCAAACTATCGAAAGTCGTTATGACGTAGAATGTGCATACTTTGTTGATTCCATTGATGAAATAAAACACATTTTCTAAAAACTCGTGTTTTTTACGAAATCATGTAAACCTTCTAGAAGCTGTGATTTTAAAAAACGGTGGAAGTAAGCTTTTCTTATTTCTGGACGAATGCGAAAACTGCATAAATTCGTTATGACGTAGAATGTGCATACTTTGTTGATTCCATTAATGAAATAAAACACGTTTTCTAAAAACTTGTGTTTTTGAGAAGTCATGTAAACATTCTAGAAGCTGTGATTTTAAAAAACGGGGGAAGTAAACTTTTCTTATTTCCAAACGCAAGCGCAAACTATAGAAAGTCGTTATGACGTAGAATGTGCATACTTTGTTGATTCCATTTATGAAATAAAACACATTTTCTAAAAACTCATGTTTTTTACGAAATCATGTAAACCTTTTAGAAGCTGTGATTTTGAAAAACGTTGGAAGTAAGCTTTTCTTATTTCCGGACGAATGCGCAAACTATAGAAAGTCGTTATGACGTAGAATGTGCATACTTTGTTGATTCCATTGATGAAATAAAACAAATTTTCTAAAAACTCGTGTTTTTTACGAAATCATGTAAACCTTCTAGAAGCTGTGATTTTAAAAAACGGTGGAGGTAAGCTTTTCTTATTTCCGGACGCATGCGCAAACTATAGATAGTCGTTCTGACGTAGAATGTGCATACTTTGTAGATTCCATTTATGAAATAAAACACATTTTCTAAAAACTCGTGTTTTTTACGAAATCATGTAAACCTTCTAGAAGCTGTGATTTTGAAAAACAGTGGAAGTAAGCTTTTCTTATTTCCAGACGCATGCGCAAACAATAGAAAGTCGTTATGACGTAGAATGTGCATACTTTGTTTATTCCATTTATGAAATAAAACACATTTTCTAAAACCTTGTGTTTTTTAAGAAATCATGTAAACCTTCTAGAAGCTGTGATTTTAAAATACGGGGGAAGTAAGGTTTTCTTATTTCCGGACGCATGCGCAAACTATAGAAGGTCGTTATGACATAGAATGTGCATACTTTGTAGATTCCATTTATGAAATAAAACACATTTTCTAAAAACTCGTGTTTTTTACGAAATCATGTAAACCTTCTAGAAGCTGTGATTTTAAAAAACGGGGGAAGTAAGCTTTTCGTATTTCCAAACGCAAGCGCAAACTATAGTAAGTCGTTATGACGTAGAATGTGCATACTTTGTTGATTCCATTTATTAAATAAAATAGATTTTCTAAAAACTCGTATTTTTTAATAAATCATGTAAACCTTCTAGAAGCCGTGATTTTAAAAAACGGGGGAAGTAAGCTTTTCTTATTTCCAAACGCATGCGCAAACTATATAAAGTCATTATGACGTAGAATGTGCATACTTTTTAGATTCCATTTATGAAATAAAGCACATTTTCTAAAAACTCGTGTTTTTTAAGAAATCATGTAAACCTTCTAGAAGCTGTGATTTTAAAAAACGAGGGAAGTAAGCTTTTCTTATTTCGAAATGCATGCGCAAACTATAGAAAGTTGTTATGATGTAGAATGTGCATACTTTGTTGATTCCATTTATGAAATAAAACAAATTTTCTAAAAACTCGTGTTTTTTAAGAAATTATGTAAACCTTCTAGAAGCTGTGATTTTAAAAAACGGGGGAAGTAAGCTTTTCTTATTTCCGGACGCGTGCGCAAACTATAGAAAGTCATTATGACGTAGAATGCGCATACTTTCTTGATTCCATTTATGAAATAAAACACATTTTCTAAAAACTCGTGTTTTTTAAGAAATCATGTAAACCTTCTAGAAGCTGTGATTTTAAAAAACGGGGGAAGTGAGCTTTTCTTATTTCCTGACGCATGCGCAAACTATAGAAAGTCGTTATGACGTAGAATGTGCATACTTTGTTGATTCCATTTATGAAATAAAACACATTTTCTAAAAACTCATGTTCTTTAAGAAATCATGTAAACCTTCTAGAAGCTGTGATTTTAAAAATGGCGGAAGTAAGCTTTTCTTATTTCCGGACGCGTGCGCAAACTATAGAAAGTCATTATGACGTAGAATGTGCATACTTTGTTGATTCCATTTATGAAATAAAACACATTTTCTAAAAACTCGTGTTTTTTTACGAAATCATGTAAACCTTGTAGAAGCTGTGATTTTAAAAAATGAGGGAAGTAAGCTTTTCTTATTTCGAAATGCATGCGCAAACTATAGAAAGTCGTTATGACGTAGAATGTGCATACTTTGTTGATTCCATTTATGAAATAAAACAAATTTTCTAAAAACTCGTGTTTTTTAAGAAATTATGTAAACCTTCTAGAAGCTGTGAATTTAAAAAACGGGGGAAGTAAGCTTTTCTTATTTCCGGACGCATGCGCAAACTATAGAAAGTCATTATGACGTAGAATGCGCATACTTTCTTGATTCCATTTATGAAATAAAACACATTTTCTAAAAACTCGTGTTTTTTAAGAAATCATGTAAACCTTCTAGAAGCTGTGATTTTAAAAAACGGGGGAAGTGAGCTTTTCTTATTTCCTGACGCATGCGCAAACTATAGAAAGTCGTTATGACGTAGAATGTGCATACTTTGTTGATTCCATTTATGAAATAAAACACATTTTCTAAAAACTCATGTTCTTTAAGAAATCATGTAAACCTTCTAGAAGCTGTGATTTTAAAAAATGGCGGAAGTAAGCTTTTCTTATTTCCGGACGCGTGCGCAAACTATAGAAAGTCATTATGACGTAGAATGTGCATACTTTGTTGATTCCATTTATGAAATAAAACACATTTTCTAAAAACTCGTGTTTTTTACGAAATCATGTAAACCTTCTAGAAGCTGTGATTTTAAAAAACGAGGGAAGTAAGCTTTTCTTATTTCGAAATGCATGCGCAAACTATAGAAAGTCGTTATGACGTAGAATGTGCATACTTTGTTGATTCCATTTATGAAATAATTTTTTTTTCTAAAAACTCGTGTTTTTTAAGAAATTATGTAAACCTTCTAGAAGCTGTGATTTTAAAAAACGGGGGAAGTAAGCTTTTCTTATTTCCGGACGCATGTGCAAACTATAGAAATTCGTTATGACGTAGAATGTGCATATTTTGTAGATTCCATTTATTAAATAAAACACATTTTCTAAAAGCTCGTGTTTTTTAACAAATCATGTAAACCTTCTAGAAGTTGTGATTTTAAAAAACGGGGGAAGTAAGCTTTTCTTATTTCCAAACGCATGCGCAAACTATAGAAAGTCGTTATGACATGGAATGTGCATACTTTGTTGATTCCATTTATGAAATAAAACACATTTTCTAAAAACTCGTGTTTTTTAAGAAATCATGTAAACCTTTTGGAAGCTGTTATTTTAAAAAACGGTGGAAGTAAGCTTTTCTTATTTCCGGACGCATGCGCAAACTATAGAAAGTCGTTATGACGTAGAATGTGCATACTTTGTTGATTCCATTTATGAAATAAAACACATTTTCTAGAAAACTCGTGTTTTTTAACAAATCATGTAAACCTTCTAGAAGCTGTGATTTTAAAAAGCTTGGGAAGTAAGCTTTTCTTATTTCCAAACGCATGCGCAAACTATAGAAAGTCGTTATGACGTAGAATGTGCATACTTTGTTGATTCCATTTATGAAATAAAACACATTTTCTAAAAACTCATGTTTTTTAAGAAATCATGTAAACCTTCTAGAAGCTGTGATTTTAAAAAATGGCGGAAGTAAGCTTTTCTTATTTCCGGACGCGTGCGCAAACTATAGAAAGTCATTATGACGTAGAATGTGCATACTTTGTTGATTCCATTTATGAAATAAAACACATTTTCTAAAAACTCCTGTTTTTTACGAAATCATGTAAACCTTCTAGAAGCTGTGATTTTAAAAAACGAGGGAAGTAAGCTTTTCTTATTTCGAAATGCATGCGCAAACTATAGAAAGTCGTTATGACGTAGAATGTGCATACTTTGTTGATTCCATTTATGAAATAAATTTTTTTTTCTAAAAACTCGTGTTTTTTAAGAAATTATGTAAACCTTCTAGAAGCTGTGATTTTAAAAAACGGGGGAAGTAAGCTTTTCTTATTTCCGGACGCATGTGCAAACTATAGAAATTCGTTATGACGTAGAATGTGCATATTTTGTAGATTCCATTTATTAAATAAAACACATTTTCTAAAAGCTCGTGTTTTTTAACAAATCATGTAAACCTTCTAGAAGTTGTGATTTTAAAAAACGGGGGAAGTAAGCTTTTCTTATTTCCAAACGCATGCGCAAACTATAGAAAGTCGTTATGACATGGAATGTGCATACTTTGTTGATTCCATTTATGAAATAAAACACATTTTCTAAAAACTCGTATTTTTTAAGAAATCATGTAAACCTTTCGGAAGCTGTTATTTTAAAAAACGGTGGAAGTAAGCTTTTCTTATTTCCGGATGCATGCGCAAACTATAGAAAGTCGTTATGACGTAGAATGTGCATACTTTGTTGATTCCATTTATGAAATAAAACACATTTTCTAAAAACTCGTGTTTTTTAACAAATCATGTAAACCTTCTAGAAGCTGTGATTTTAAAAAGCTTGGGAAGTAAGCTTTTCTTATTTCCAAACGCATGCGCAAACTATAGAAAGTCATTATGACGTAGAATGTGCATACTTTGTTGATTCCATTTATGAAATAAAACACATTTTCTAAAAACTCGTGTTTTTTAAGAAATCATGTAAACCTTCTGGAAGCTGTTATTTTAAAAAACGGTGGAAGTAAGCTTTTCTTATTTCCGGACGCATGCGCAAACTATAGAAAGTCGTTATGACGTAGAATGTGCATACTTTGTAGATTCCATTTATCAAATAAAACACATTTTCTAAAAACTCGTGTTTTTTACGAAATAATGTAAACCTTCTAGAAGCTGTGATTTTAAAAAACGGTGGAAGTAAGCTTTTCTTATTTCCGGAGGCATGCGCAAACTATAGAAAGTCGTTATGACGTAGAATGTGCATAATTTGTTGATTCCATTTATGAGATAAAACACATTTTCTAAAAACTCGTGTTTTTTAAGAAATCATGTAAACCTTCTAGAAGTTGTGATTTTAAAAAACGGTGGAAGTAAGCTTTTCTTATTTCCGGACGCGTGCGCAAACTATAAAAAGTCATTATGACGTAAAATGCGCATACTTTCTTGATTCCATTTATGAAATAAAACACATTTTCTAAAAACTCGTGTTTTTTAAGAAAACATGTAAACCTTCTAGAAGCTGTGATTTTAAAAAACGGGAGAAGTGAGACTTTTCTTATTTCCTGACGCATGCGCAAACTATAGAAAGTCGTTATGACGTAGAATGTGCATACTTTGTTGATTCCATTTATGAAATAAAACACATTTTCTAAAAACTCATGTTCTTTAAGAAATCATGTAAACCTTCTAGAAGCTGTGATTTTAAAAAATGGCGGAAGTAAGCTTTTCTTATTTCCGGACGCGTGCGCAAACTATAGAAAGTCATTATGACGTAGAATGTGCATACTTTGTTGATTCCATTTATGAAATAAAACACATTTTCTAAAAACTCGTGTTTTTTACGAAATCATGTAAACCTTCTAGAAGCTGTGATTTTAAAAAATGGGGGAAGTAAGTTTTTCTTATTTCCAAACGCATGCACAAACTATAGAAAGTCGTTATGACGTAGAATGTGTATACTTTGTTGATTCCATTTATGAAATAAAACACATTTTCTAAAAACTCGTGTTTTTTAAGAAATCATGTAAACCTTCTACAAGCTGTGATTTTAAAAAACTGTGGAGGTAAGCTTTTCTTATTTCCGGACGCATGCGCAAACTATAGAAAGTCGTTATGACGTAGAATGTGCATACTTTGTTGTTTCCATATATGAAATAAAACACATTTTCTAAAAACTCATGTTTTTTAAGAAATCATGTAAACCTTCTAGAAGCTGTGATTTTGAAAAACGGTGGAAGTAAGCTTTTCTTATTTCCGGACGCATGCGCAAGCTATAGAAAGTCCTTATGGCGTAGACTGTGCATAGTTTGTTGATTCCATTTATGAAATAAAACACATTTTCTAAAAACTTGTGTTTTTTACGAAATCATGTAAACCTTCTAGAAGCTGTGATTTTAAAAAACGGTGGAAGTAAGCTTTTCTCATTTCCGGACGAATGCGAAAACTATAGAAAGTCGTTATGACGTATATTGTGCATACTTTGTTGATTCCATTTATGAAATAAAACACATTTTCTAAAAGCTAGTGTTTTTTAAGAAATCATGTAAACCTTCTAGAAGCTGTGATTTTAAAAAACGGGGAAAGTAAGCTTTTCTTATTTCCGGACGCATGTGCAAACTATAGAAAGTCGTTATGACGTAGAATGTGCATACTTTGTAGATTCCATTTATGAAATAAAACACATTTTCTAAAAACTCGTGTTTTTTACGAAATCATGTAAACCTTCTAGTAGCTGTGATTTTAAAAAACGGTGGAAGTAAGATTTTCTTGTTTCCGGACGCATACGCAAACTATAGAAAGTCGTAATGACGTAGAATGTGCATATTTTGGTGATTCGGTTTATGAAATAAAACACATTTTCTAAAAACTTGTCTTTTTTAAGAAATCAAGTAAACCTTCTAGAAGCTGTGATTTTAAAAAACGAGGGAAGTAAGCTTTCCTTATTTCCAAACGCATGCGCAAACTATAGAAAGTCGTTATGACGTAGAATGTGCATATTTTGTTGATTCCACTTATGAAATAAAACACAGTTTCTAAAAACTTGTGTTTTTTAAGAAATCATGTAAACCTTCTAGAAGCTGTGATTTTAAAAAACGGGGGAAGTAAACTTTTCTTATTTCCAATCGCATGCGCAAACTATAGAAAGTTGTTATGACGTAGAATGTGCATATTTTGTTGATTCCATTTATGAAATAAAACACATTTTCTAAAAACTCTTGTTTTTTAGGAAATCATGTAAACCTTCTAGAAGCCGTGATTTTAAAAAACGGTTGAAGTAAGCTTTTCTTATTTCCGGACGCATGCGAAAACTATAGAAAGCCGTTGTGACGTATAATGTGCATACTTTCTATATTCCATTTATGAAATAAAACACATTTTCTAAAAACTCGTGTTTTTTACGAAATCATGTAAACCTTCAAGAAGGTGTGATTTTAAAAAACGGTGGAAGTAAGCTTTTCTTATTTCCGGATGCATGCGCAAACTATAGAAAGTCGTTATGACGTAGAATGTGCATACTTTGTAGATTCCATTTATGAAATAAAACACATTTTCTAAAAACTTGTGTTTTTTAAGAAATCATGTAAACCTTCTAGAAGCTGTGATTTTAAAAAACGAGGGAAGTAAGCTTTTCTTATTTCCAAACGCATGCGCAATCTATACAAAGTTGTTATGACGTAGAATGTGCATACTTTGTTGATTCCATTTATGAAATAAAGCACATTTTCTAAAAACTCATGTTTTTTAAGAAATCATGTAAACCTTCTAGAAGCTGTGATTTTAAAAAATGAGGGAAGTAAGCTTTTCTTATTTCGAAACGCATGCGCAAACTATAGAAAGTCGTTATGACGTAGAATGTGCATACTTTATAGATTCCATTTATGAAATAAAGCACATTTTCTAAAAACTCATGTTTTTTAAGAAATCATGTAAACCTTCTAGAAGCTGTGATTTTAAAAAACGAGGGAAGCAAGCTTTTCTTATTTCGAAATGCATGCGCAAACTATAGAAAGTTGTTATGACGTAGAATGTGCATACTTTGTTGATTCCATTTATGAAATAAAACAAATTTTCTAAAAACTCGTGTTTTTTAAGAAATTATGTAAACCTTCTAAAAGCTGTGATTTTAAAAAACGGGGGAAGTAAGCTTTTCTTATTTCCGGACGCATGTGCAAACTATAGAAAGTCGTTATGACGTAGAAAGTGCATACTTTGTAGATTCCATTTATGAAATAAAGCACATTTTCTAAAAACTCATGTTTTTTAAGAAATCGTGTAAACCTTCTAGAAGCTGTGATTTTAAAAAACGAGGGAAGTAAGCTTTTCTTATTTCGAAATGCATGCGCAAACTATAGAAATTCGTTATGACGTAGAATGTGCATACTTTGTTGATTCCATTTATGAAATAAAACAAATTTTCTAAAAACTCGTGTTTTTTAAGAAATTATGTAAACCTTCTAGAAGCTGTGATTTTAAAAAACGGGGGAAGTAAGCTTTTCTTATTTTCGGACGCATGTGCAAAATATAGAAATTCGTTATGACGTAGAATGTGCATACTTTGTAGATTCCATTTATTAAATAAAACACATTTTCTAAAAGCTCGTGTTTTTTAACAAATCATATAAACCTTCTAGAAGTTGTGATTTTAAAAAACGGGGGAAGTAAGCTTTTCTTATTTCCAAACGCATGCGCAAACTATAGAAAGTCGTTATGACATAGAATGTGCATACTTTGTTGATTCCATTTATGAAATAAAACACATTTTCTAAAAACTCGTGTTTTTTATGAAATCATGTAAACCTTCTGGAAGCTGTTATTTTAAAAAACGGTGGAAGTAAGCTTTTCTTATTTCCGGACGCATGCGCAAACTATAGAAAGTCGTTATGACGTAGAATGTGCATACTTTGTTGATTCCATTTATGAAATAAAACACATTTTCTAAAAACTCGTGTTTTTTAACAAATCATGTAAACCTTCTAGAAGCTGTGATTTTAAAAAGCTTGGGAAGTAAGCTTTTCTTATTTCCAAACGCATGCGCAAACTATAGAAAGTCGTTATGATGTAGAATGTGCATACTTTGTTGATTCCATTTATGAAATAAAACACATTTTCTAAAAACTCGTGTTTTTTAAGAAATCATGTAAACCTTCTAGAAGCTGTGATTTTAAAAAACGGGGGAAGTAAGCTTTTCTTATTTCCAAACGCATGTGCAAACTATAGAAAGTTGTTATGACGTAGAATGTGCATACTTTGTTGATTACATTTATGAAATAAAACACATTTTCTAAAAACTCGTGTTTTTTACGAAATCATGTAAACCTTCTAGAAGCTGTGATTTTGAAAAACGGTGGAAGTAAGCTTTTATTATTTCCGGACGAATGCGCAAACTATAGAAAGTCGTTATGACGTAGAATGTGCATACTTTGTTGATTCCATTGATGAAATAAAACACATTTTCTAAAAACTCGTGTTTTTTACGAAATCATGTAAACCTTGTAGAAGCTGTGATTTTAAAAACCGTGGAAGTAAGCTTTTCTGATTTCCGGACGAATGCGAAAACTGCAGAAAGTCGTTATTACGTAGAATGTGCATACTTTGTTGATTCCATTTATGAAATAAAACACATTTTCTAAAAACTCGTGTTTTTTAAGAAGTCATGTAAACCTTGTAGAAGCTGTGATTTTAAAAAACAGGGGAAGTAAGCTTTTCTTATTTCCAAACGCAAGCGCAAACTATAGAAAGTCGTTATGACGTAGAATGTGCATACTTTGTTGATTCCATTTATGAAATAAAACACATTTTCTAAAAACTCATGTCTTTTACGAAATCATGTAAACCTTCTAGAAGCTATGATTTTAAAAAACGGGGGAAGTAAGCTTTTCTTATTTCTGGACGCATGCGCAAACTATAGAAAGTCGTTATGACGTAGAATGTGCATACTTTGTTGATTCCATTTATGAAATAAAACCCATTTTCTAAAAACTCGTGTTTTTTAAGAAATCATGTAAACCTTCTAGAAGCCGTGATTTTAAAAAACGGGGGATGTAAGCTTTTCTTATTTCCGGACGCATGCGCAAACTATAGAAAGTCGTTATGATGTAGAATGTGCATACTTTGTAGATCCATTGATGAAATAAAACACATTTTCTAAAAACGCGTGTGTTTTAAGAAATCATGTAAACCTTCTAGAAGTTGTGATTTTAAAAAACGGGGGAAGTAAGCTTTTCTTATTTTCAAACGCATGCGCAAACTATAGAAAGTTGTTATGACATAGAATGTGCATACTTTGTTGATTCCATTTATGAAATAAAACACATTTTCTAAAAACTCGTGTTTTTTAAGAAATCATGTAAACCTTCTAAAAGCTGTGATTTTAAAAAATGGGGGAAGTAAGCTTTTCTTATTTCCAAACGCATGTGCAAACTATAGAAATTCGTTATGACGTAGAATTTGCATACTTTGTAGATTCCATTTATCAAATAAAACTCATTTTCTAAAAACTCCTGTTTTTTAAGAAATCATGTAAACCTTCTAGAAGCTGTGATTTTAAAAAACGGTGGAAGTAAGCTTTTCTTATTTCCAGACGAATGCGCAAACTATAGAAAGTCGTTATGACATAGAATGTGCATACTTTGTCGATTCCATTTATGAAATAAAACACATTTTCTAAAAACTTGTGTCTTTTACGAAATCATGTAAACCTTCTAGAAGCTATGATTTTAAAAAACGGGGGAAGTAAGCTTTTCTTATTTCTGGACGCATGCGCAAACTATAGAAAGTCATTATGACGTAGAATGTGCATACTTTGTTGATTCCATTTATGAAATAAAACCCATTTTCTAAAAACTCGTGTTTTTTAAATTATCATGTAAACCTTCTAGAAGCTGTGATTTTAAAAAACGGGGGATGTAAGCTTTTTTTATTTCCGGACGCATGCGCAAACTATAGAAAGTCGTTATGACGTAGAATGTGCATACTTTGTAGATCCATTGATGAAATAAAACACATTTTCTAAAAACTCGTGTTTTTTAAGAAATCATGTAAACCTTCTAGAAGTTGTGATTTTAAAAAACGGGGGAAGTAAGCTTTTCTTATTTTCAAACGCATGCGCAAACTATAGAAAGTTGTTATGACGTAGAATGTGCATACTTTGTTGATTCCATTTATGAAATAAAACACATTTTCTAAAAACTCGTGTTTTTTAAGAAATCATGTAAACCTTCTAAAAGCTGTGATTTTAAAAAACGGGGGAAGTAAGCTTTTCTTATTTCCAAACGCATGTGCAAACTATAGAAAGTCGTTATGACGTAGAATGTGCATACTTTGTAGATTCCATTTATCAAATAAAACTCATTTTCTAAAAACTCCTGTTTTTAAGAAATCATGTAAACCTTCTAGAAGCTGTGATTTTAAAAAACGGTGGAAGTAAGCTTTTCTTATTTCCAGACGAATGCGCAAACTATAAAAAGTCGTTATGATGTAGAATGTGCATACTTTGTAGATTCCATTTATGAAATAAAACACATTTTCTAAAAACTCGTGTTTTTTAAGAAATCATGTAAACCTTCTAGAAGCTGTGATTTTAAAAAACGGGGGAAGTAAGCTTTTCTTATTTCCAAACGCGAACGCAAACTATAGAAAGTCGTTATTCCATTTATGAAATAAAACACATTTTCTAAAAACTCGTGTTTTTTAATAAATCATGTAAACCTTCTAGAAGCTGTGATTTTAAAAAATGGGGGAAGTAAACTTTTCTTATTTCCAAACTCATGCGCAAACTATAGAAAGTTGTTATGACGTAGAATGTGCATACTTTGTTGATTCCATTTATTTAATAAAACACATTTTCTAAAAACTAGTGTTTTTTAAGAAATCATGTAAACCTTCTAGAAGCTATGATTTTAAAAAACAGTGGAAGTAAGTTTTTCTTATTTCCAGACGCGTGCGCAAACTATAGAAAGTCGTTATGACGTAGAATGTGCATACTTTGTTGATTCCATTTATGAAATAAAACACATTTTCTAAAAACTCGTGTTTTTTACGAAATTATGTAAACCTTCTAGAAGCTGTGATTTAAAAAAAAGGTGGAAGTAAGCTTTTCTTATTTCCAGACGCATGCGCAAACTATAGAAAGTCGTTATGACGTAGAATGTGCATACTTTGTTTATTCCGTTTATGAAATAAAACACATTTTCTAAAAACTCGTGTTTTTTAAGAAATCATGTAAACCTTCTAGAAGCTGTGATTTTAAAAAACGGGGGAAGTAAGCTTTTCTTATTTCAAAACGCAAGCGCAAACTATAGAAAGTCGTTATGACGTAGAATGTGCATACTTTGTTGATTTCATTTATGAAATAAAAGACATTTTTTAAAAACTTGTGTTTTTTACGAAATCATGTAAACATTCTTCAAGTTGTGATTTTAAAAAAACGGGGGAAGTAAGCGTTTCTTATTTCCGGACGCATGCGCAAACTATAGAAAGTTCTTATGACTTAGAATGTGCATACTTTGTAGATTCCATTTATGAAATAAAACACATTTTCTAAAAACTCGTGTTTTTTACGAAATCATGTAAACCTTCTAGAAGCTGTGATTTTAAAAAACGGGGGAAGTAAGCTTTTCTTAATTCCAAATGCATGCGCAAACTATAGAAAGTCATTATGACGTAGAATGTGCATACTTTGTAGATTCCATTTATGACATAAAACACATTTTCTAAAAACTTGTGATTTTTACGAAATCATGTAAACCTTTTGGAAGCTGTGATTTTAAAAAACGGGGGAAGTAAGCGTTTCTTATTTCCGGACGCATGCACAAACTATAGAAAGTCGTTATGACGTAGAATGTGCATACTTTGTTGATTCCATTTATGAAATAAAACACATTTTCTAAAAACTTGTGTTTTTTACGAAATCATGTAAACCTTCTAGAAGCTGTGATTTTAAAAAACGGAGGAAGTAAGCGTTTCTTATTTCCGGACGCATGCGCAAACTATAGAAATTCGTTATGACGTAGAATGTGCATACTTTGTAGATTCCATTTATGTAATAAAACACATTTTCTAAAAACTCGTGTTATTTACGAAATCATGTAAACCTTTTAGAAGCTGTGATTTTAAAAAACGGTGGAAGTAAGCTTTTCTTATTTCCGGACGAATGTGAAAACTATAGAAAGTAGTTATGACGTAGAATGTGCATACTTTGTTGATTCCATTGATGAAATAAAACATATTTTCCAAAAACTCGTGTTTTTTACGAAATTATGTAAACCTTCTAGAAGCTGCGATTTTAAAAAACGGTGGAAGTAAGCTTTTCTTATTTCCGGACGCATACACAAACTATAGAAATTCGTTGTGATGTAGAATGTGCATACTTTGTTGATTCCATTTATGAAATAAAATACATTTTCTAAAAACTCGTGTTTTTTACGAAATCATGTAAACCTTCTAGAAGCTGTGATTTTAAAAACGGTGGAAGTAAGCTTTTCTTATTTCCGGACGAATGCGAAAACTATAGAAAGTATTTATGACGTAGAATGTGCATACTTTGTTGATTCCATTGATGAAATAAAACATATTTTCCAAAAACTCGTGTTTTTTACGAAATTATGTAAACCTTCTAGAAGCTGTGATTTTAGAAAACGGGGGAAGTAAGCTTTTCTTATTTCCAAATGCAAGCGCAAACTATATAAAGTCGTTATGACGTAGAATTTGCATACTTTGTTGATTCCATTTATGAAATAAAACACATTTTCTAAAAACTCGTGTTTTTTACGAAATCATGTAAACCTTCTAGAAGCTGTGATTTTGAAAAACGGTGGAAGTAAGCTTTTCTTATTTCCGGACGAATGCGCAAACTATAGAAAGTCGTTATGACGTATAATGTGCATACTTTGTTGATTCCATTGATGAAATCAAACACATTTTCTAAAAACTCGTGTTTTTTACGAAATCATGTAAACCTTCTAGAAGCTGTGATTTTAAAAACGGTAGAAGTAAGCTTTTCTTATTTCCGGACGAATGCAAAAACTGAAGAAAGTCGTTATGACGTAGAATGTGCATACTTTGTTGATTCCATTTATGAAATAAAACACATTTTCTAAAAACTCGTGTTTTTTAAGAAGTCATGTAAACCTTCTAGAAGCTGTGATTTTAAAAAACGGGGGAAGTAAGCTTTTCTTATTTCCAAACGCAAGCGCAAACTATAGAAAGTCGTTATGACGTAGAATGTGCATACTTTGTTGATTCCATTTATGAAATAAAACACATTTTCTAAAAACTCATGTTTTTTACCAAATCATCTAAACCTTCTAGAAGCTGTGATTTTGAAAAACAGTGGAAGTAAGCTTTTCTTATTTCTGGACGAATGCGCAACCTATAGAAAGTCGTTATGACGTAGAATGTGCACATTTTTGTTGATTCCATTGATGAAATAAAACACATTTTCTAAAAACTCGTGTTTTTTACGAAATCATGTAAACCTTCTAGAAGCTGTGATTTTAAAAAACGGTGGAAGTAAGATTTTCTTATTTCCGGACGAATGCGAAAACTACAGAAAGTCGTTATGATGTAGAATGTGCATACTTTGTTGATTCCATTTATTTAATAAAACACATTTTTTAAAAACTCGTGTTTTTTAAGAAATCATGCAAAACTTCTAGAATCTGTTATTTTAAAAAACGGGGGAGGTAAGCTTTTCTTCTTTCCGGAGGCATGCGCAAACTATAGAAAGTCGTTATAACGTAGAATGTGCATACTTTGTAGATTCCATTTATGAAATAAAACACATTTTCTAAAAACTCGTGTTTTTTACGAAATCATGTAAACCTTGTAGAAGCTGTGATTTTAAAAAACGGGGGAAGTAAGCTTTTCTTATTTCTGGACACATGCGCAAACTATAGAAAGTCGTTATGACGTAGAATGTGCATACTTTGTAGATTCTATTTATGAAATAAAACACATTTTCTAAAAACTCGTGTTTTTTAAGAAATCATGTAAACCTTCTAGAAGCTGTGATTTTAAAAAACGGTGGAAGTAAGCTTTTCTTATTTCCAAACGCATGCGCAAACTATAGAAATTCGTTATGAGGTAGAATGTGCATACTTTGTTGATTCCATTTATGAAATAAAACACATTTTCTAAAAACTCATGTTTTTTACGAAATCATGTATACCTTCTAAAAGCTGTGATTTTAAAAAACGGTGGAAGTAAGCTTTTTTTATTTCCGAACAAATGCGCAAACTATAGAAAGTCGTTATGACATAGAATGTGCATACTTTGTTGATTCCATTTATGAAATAAAACACATTTTCTAAAAACTCGTGTTTTTTAAGAAATCATGTAAACCTTCTAGAAGCTGTGATTTTAAAAAACGGGAGAAGTAAGCTTTTCTTATTTGCGGACGCATGCGCAAACTATAGAAAGTCGTTATGAAGTAGAATATGCATACTTTGTAGATTCCATTTATGAAATAAAACACATTTTCTAAAAACTCATGTTTTTTACGAAATCATGTAAACCTTCTAAAAGCTGTGATTTTAAAAAACGGTGGAAGTAAGCTTTTCTTATTTGCGGACGCATGCGCAAACTATAGAAAGTCGTTATGAAGTAGAATCTGCATACTTTGTAGATTCCATTTATGAAATAAAACACATTTTCTGAAAACTCATGTTTTTTACGAAATCATGTAAACCTTGTAAAAGCTGTGATTTTAAAAAACGGTGGAAGTAAGCTTTTCTTATTTCCCGAACGAATGCGCAAACTATAGAAAGTCGTTATGACGTAGAATGTGCATACTTTGTTGATTCCATTTATGAAATAAAACACATTTTCTAAAAACTCGTGTTTTTTACGAAATCATGTAAACCTTCTAGAAGCTGTGATTTTAAAAAACGGGGGAAGTAAGCGTTTCTTATTTCCGGACGCATGCGCAAACTATAGAAAGTCGTTATGACGTAGAATGTGCATACCTTGTAGATTCCATTTATGAAATAAAACACATTTTCTAAAAACTCGTGTTTTTTACGAAATCATGTAAACCTTCTAGAAGCCGTGATTTTAAAAAACGGTGGAAGTAAGATTTTCTTATTTCCGGACGAATGCGCAAACTACAGAAAGTCGTTATGACGTATAATGTGCATACTTTGTTGATTCCATTTATGAAATAAAACACATTTTCTAAAAACTCGTGTTTTTTACGAAATCATGTAAACCTTCTAGAAGCTGTGATTTTAAAAAACGGTGGAAGTAAGCTTTTCTTATTTCCAGACGAATGCGCAAACTATAGAAAGTCGTTATGACGTAGAATGTGCATACTTTGTAGATTCCATTAATGAAATAAAACACATTTTCTAAAAACTCATGTTTTTTAAGAAATCATGTAAACCTTCTAGAAGCTGTGATTTTAAAAAACGGGGGAAGTAAGCTTTTCTTATTTCCAAACGCAAGCGCAAACTATAGAAAGTCGTTATGACGTAGAATGTGCATACTTTGTTGATTCCATTTATGAAATAAAACACATTTTCTAAAAACTCGTGTTTTTTAATAAATCGTGTAAACCTTCTAGAAGCTGTGATTTTAAAAAACGGTGCAAGTAAGTTTTTCTTATTTCCAAACGCATGCATAAACTATAGAAAGTCGTTATGATGTAGAATGTGCATACTTTGTTGATTCCATTTATTTAATAAAACACATTTTCTAAAAACTCGTGTTTTTTAAGAAATCATGTAAACCTTCTGGAAGCTGTGATTTTAAAAAACGGGGGAAGTAAGCTTTTCTTATTTCGAAATTCATGCGCAAACTATAGAAAGTTGTTATGACGTAGAATGTGCATACTTTGTTGATTCCATTTATTTAATAAAACACATTTTCTAAAAACTTGTGTTTTTTAAGAAATCATGTAAACCTTCTAGAAGCTGTGATTTTAAAAAACGGTGGAAGTAAGCTTTTCTTATTTCCAGACGCATGTGCAAACTATAGAAAGTCGTTATGACGTAGAATGCGCATACTTTGTTGATTCCATTTATGAAATAAAACACATTTTCTAAAAACTCATGTTTTTTACGAAATTATGTAAACCTTCTAGAAGCTGTGATTTTAAAAAACGGGGGAAGTAAGCTTTTCTTATTTCCAAACGCATGCATAAACTATAGAAAGTCGTTATGACGTAGAATGTGCATACTTTGTTGATTCCATTTATGAAATAAAACACATTTTCTAAAAACTCGTGTTTTTTACGAAATCATGTAAACCTTCTAGAAGCTGTGATTTTAAAAAAAGGTGGAAGTAAGTTTTTCTTATTTCCGGACGCATGCGCAAACTATAGAAAGTCGTTATGACGTAGAATGTGCATACTTTGTTTATTCCATTTATGAAATAAAACACATTTTCTAAAAACTCGTGTTTTTTAAGAAATCATGTAAACCTTCTAGAAGCTGTGATTTTAAAAAACGGGGGAGGTAAGCTTTTCTTATTTCAAAACGCAAGAGCAAACTATAGAAAGTCGTTATGACGTAGAATGTGCATACTTTGTTGATTCCATTTATGAAATAAATCACATTTTCTAAAAACTTGTGTTTTTTACGAAATCATGTAAACCTTCTTGAAGCTGTGATTTTAAAAAACGGGGGATGTAAGCTTTTCTTATTTCCAGACACATGCGCAAACTATAGAATGTCGTTATGACGTAGAATGTGCATACTTTGTAGATTCCATTTATGAAATAAAACACATTTTTTAAAAACTCGTGTTTTTTACGAAATTATGTAAACCTTCTAGAAGCTGTGATTTTAAAAAACGGGGGAAGTAAGCTTTTCTTCTTTCCAAACACATGCGCAAACTATAGAAAGTCATTATCACGTAGAATGTGCATACTTTGTAGATTCCATTTATGAAATAAAATACATTTTCTAAAAACTTGTGTTTTTTACGAAATCATGTAAACCTTCTAAAAGCTGTGATTTTAAAAAACGGGGGAAGTAAGCGTTTCTTATTTCCGGACGCATGCGCAAACTATAAAAAGTCGTTATGACGTAGAATGTGCATACTTTGTAGATTCCATTTATGAAATAAAACACATTTTCTAAAAACTCGTGTTTTTTAAGAAATAAGGTAAACCTTCTAGAAGCTGTGATTTTAAAAAACGAGGGAAGTAAGCTTTTCTTATTTCCAAACGCATGTGCAAACTATAGAAAGTAGTTATGACGTAGAATGTGCATACTTTGTTGATTCCATTTATGAAATAAAACACATTTTCTAAAAACTTGTGTTTTTTACGAAATTATGTAAACCTTCTAGAAGCTGTGATTTTAAAAAACGGGGGAAGTAAGCTTTTCTTCTTTCCAAATGCATGCGCAAACTATAGAAAGTCATTATCACGTAGAATGTGCATACTTTGTAGATTCCATTTATGAAATAAAAGACATTTTCTAAAAACTCGTGTTTTTTACGAAATCATGTAAACCTTCTAGAAGCTGTGATTTTGAAAAACGGTGGAAGAAAGCTTTTATTATTTCCGGACGAATGCGCAAACTATAGAAAGTCGTTATGACGTAGAATGTACATACTTTGTTGATTCCATTGATGAAATAAAACACATTTTCTAAAAACTCGTGTTTTTTACGAAATCATGTAAACCTTCTAGAAGCTGTGATTTTAAAAAACGGTGGAAGTAAGCTTTTCTTATTTCCAGACGAATGCGCAAACTATAGAAAGTCGTTATAACGTAGAATGTGCATACTTTGTTGATTCCATTTATGAAATAAAACACATTTTCTAAAAACTCGTGTCTTTTACGAAATCATGTAAACCTTCTAGAAGCTATGATTTTAAAAAACGGGGGAAGTAAGCTTTTCTTATTTCTGGACGCATGCGCAAACTATAGAAAGTCGTTATTACGTAGAATGTGCATACTTTGTAGATCCATTTATGAAATAAAACACATTTTCTAAAAACTCGTGTTTTTTAAGAAATCATGTAAACCTTCTAGAAGTTGTGATTTTAAAAAACGGGGGGAGTAAGATTTTCTTATTTTGAAACGCATGCGCAAACTATAGAAAGTTGTTATGACGTAGAATGTGCGTACTTTGTTGATTCCATTTATGAAATAAAACACATTTTCTAAAAACTCGTGTTTTTTAAGAAATCATGTAAACCTTCTAGAAGCTGTGATTTTAAAAAACGGGGGAAGTAAGCTTTTCCTATTTCCAAACGCATGTGCAAACTATAGAAAGTCGTTATGACGTAGAATGTGCATACTTTGTTTATTCCATTTATGAAATAAAACACATTTTCTAAAAACTCGTGTTTTTTAAGAAATCATGTAAACCTTCTAGAAGCTGTGATTTCAAAAAACGGGGGAAGTAAGCTTTTCTTATTTCAAAACGCCAGCGCAAACTATAGAAAGTCGTTATGACGTAGAATGTGCATACTTTGTTGATTCCATTTATGAAATAAAACACATTTTCTAAAAACTTGTGTTTTTTACGAAATCATGTAAACCTTCTTCAAGCTGTGATTTTAAAAAGCGGGGGAAGTAAGCGTTTCTTATTTCCGGACGCATCCGCAAACTACAGAAAGTTCTTATGACGTAGAATGTGCATACTTTGTAGATTCCATTTATGAAATAAAACACATTTTCTAAAAACTTGTGATTTTTACGAAATCATGTAAACCTTCTAGAAGCTGTGATTTTAAAAAACGGGGGAAGTAAGCGTTTCTTATTTCCGGACACATGCGCAAACTATAGAAAGTCGTTATGACGTAGAATGTGCATACTTTGTTGATTCCATTTATGAAATAAAACACATTTTCTAAAAACTTGTGTTTTTTACGAAATCATGTAAACCTTCTAGAAGCTGTGATTTTAAAAAACGGGGGAAGTAAGCGTTTCTTATTTCCGGACGCATGCGCAAACTATAGAAAGTCATTATGACGTAGAATGTGCATACTTTGTAGATTCCATTTATGAAATAAAACACATTTTCTAAAAACTCGTGTTTTTTACGAAATTATGTAAACCTTCTAGAAGCTGTGATTTTAAAAAACGGGGGAAGTAAGCTTTTCTTATTTCCAAACGCATGTGCAAACTATAGAAAGTCATTATGACGTGGAATGTGCATACTTTGTAGATCCCATTTATGACATAAAACACATTTTCAAAAAACTTGTGTTTTTTACGAAATCATGTAAACCTTCTAGAAGCTGTGATTTTAAAAAACGGGGGAAGTAAGCGTTTCTTATTTCCGGACGCATGCGCAAACTATAGAAAGTCGTTATGACGTAGAATGTGCATACTTTGTTGATTCCATTTATGAAATAAAACACATTTTCTAAAAACTTGTGTTTTTTACGAAATCATGTAAACCTTCTAGAAGCTGTGATTTTAAAAAACGGGGGAAGTAAGCGTTTCTTATTTCCGGACGCATGCGCAAACTATAGAAAGTCATTATGACGTAGAATGTGCATACTTTGTAGATTCCATTTATGAAATAAAACACATTTTCTAAAAACTCGTGTTTTTTACGAAATTATGTAAACCTTCTAGAAGCTGTGATTTTAAAAAACGGGGGAAGTAAGCTTTTCTTATTTCCAAATGCATGCGCAAACTATAGAAAGTCATTATGACGTGGAATGTGCATACTTTGTAGATCCCATTTATGACATAAAACACATTTTCAAAAAACTTGTGTTTTTTACGAAATCATGTAAACCTTCTAGAAGCAGTGATTTTAAAAAACGGGGGAAGTAAGCGTTTCTTATTTCCGGACGCATGCGCAAACTATAGAAAGTCGTTATGACATAGAATGTGCATACTTTGTAGATTCCATTTATGTAATAAAACACATTTTCTAAAAACTCGTGTTATTTACGAAATCATGTAAACCTTTTAGAAGCTGTGATTTTAAAAAACGGTGGAAGTAAGCTTTTCTTATTTCCAGATGAATGCGAAAACTATAGAAAGTAGTTATGACGTAGAATGTGCATACTTTGTTGATTCCATTGATGAAATAAAACACATTTTCCAAAAATTCGTGTTTTTTACAAAATTATGTAAACCTTCTAGAAGCTGTGATTTTAAAAAACGGTGGAAGTAAGATTTTCTTATTTCCGGACGCATACACAAACTATAGAAATTCGTTGTGATGTAGAATGTGCATACTTTGTTGATTCAATTTGTGAAATAAAACACATTTTCTAAAAACTCGTGTTTTTTAAGAAATCATGTAAACCTTCTAGAAGCTGTGATTTTAGAAAACGAGGGAAGTAAGCTTTTCTTATTTCCAAATGCAAGCGCAAACTATAGAAAGTCGTTATGACGTAGAATGTGCATACTTTGTTGATTCCATTTATGAAATAAAACACATTTTCTAAAAACTCGTGTTTTTTACGAAATCATGTAAACCTTCTAGAAGCTGTGATTTTGAAAAACGGTGGAAGTAAGCTTTTCTTATTTCCGGACGAATGCGCAAACTATAGAAAGTCGTTATGACGTAGAATGTGCATACTTTGTTGATTCAATTGACTAAATAAAACACATTTTCTAAAAACTCGTGTTTTTTACGAAATCATGGAAACCTTCTAGAAGCTGTGATTTTAAAAACGGTGGAAGTAAGCTTTTCTTATTTCCGGACGAATGCAAAAACTGAAGAAAGTCGTTATGACGTAGAATGTGCATACTTTGTTGATTCCATTTATGAAATAAAACACATTTTCTAAAAACTCGTGTTTTTTAAGAAGTCATGTAAACCTTCTAGAAGCTGTGATTTTAAAAAACGGGGGAAGTAAGCTTTTCTTATTTCCAAACGCAAGCGCAAACTATAGAAAGTCGTTATGACGTAGAATGTGCATACTTTGTTGATTCCATTTATGAAATAAAACACATTTTCTAAAAACTCGTGTTTTTTACCAAATCATGTAAACCTTCTAGAAGCTGTGATTTTGAAAAACGGTGGAAGTAAGCTTTTCTTATTTCTGGACAAATGCGCAACCTATAGAAAGTCGTTATGACGTAGAATGTGCATACTTTGTTGATTCCATTGATGAAATAAAACACATTTTCTAAAAACTCGTGTTTTTTACGAAATCATGTAAACCTTCTGGAAGCTGTGATTTTAAAAAACGGTGGAAGTAAGATTTTCTTATTTCCGGACGAATGCGAAAACTGCAGAATGTCGTTATGATGTAGAATGTGCATACTTTGTTGATTCCATTTATTTAATAAAACACATTTTTTAAAAACTCGTGTTTTTTAAGACATCATGCAAAACTTCTAGAATCTGTTATTTTAAAAAACGGGGGAGGTAAGCTTTTCTTATTTCCGGACGCATGCGCAAACTATAGAAAGTCGTTATAACATAGAATGTGCATACTTTGTAGATTCCATTTATGAAATAAAACACATTTTCTAAAAACTCATGTTGTTTACGAAATCATGTAAACCTTGTAGAAGCTGTGATTTTAAAAAACGGGGGAAGTAAGCTTTTCTTATTTCCGGACACATGCGCAAACTATAGAAAGTCGTTATGACGTAGAATGTGCATACTTTGTAGATTCTATTTATGAAATAAAACACATTTTCTAAAAACTCGTGTTTTTTAAGAAATCATGTAAACCTTCTAGAAGCTGTGATTTTAAAAAACGGTGGAAGTAAGCTTTTCTTATTTCCAAACGCATGCGCAAACTATAGAAAGTCGTTATGACGTAGAATGTGCATACTTTGTTGATTCCATTTATGAAATAAAACACATTTTCTAAAAACTTGTGTTTTTTAAGAAATCATGTAAACCTTCTAGAAGCTGTGATTTTAAAAAACGGGGGAAGTAAGCGTTTCTTATTTCCGGACGCATGCGCAAACTATAGAAAGTCATTATGACGTAGAATGTGCATACTTTGTAGATTCCATTTATGAAATAAAACACATTTTCTAAAAACTCGTGTTTTTTACGAAATCATGTAAACCTTCTAAAAGCTGTGATTTTAAAAAACGGTGGAAGTAAGCTTTTCTTATTTCCGGACGAATGCGCAAACTATAGAAAGTCGTTATGACGTAGAATGTGCATACTTTGTTCATTCCATTGATTAAGTAAAACACATTTTCTAAAAACTTGTGTTTTTTACGAAATCATGTAAACCTTCTAGAAGCTGTGATTTTAAAAAACGGTGGAAGTAAGCTTTTCTTATTTCCGGACGAATGCGAAAACTGCATAAAGTCGTTATGACGTAGAATGTGCATACTTTGTTGATTCCATTTATGAAATAAAACACATTTTCTAAAAACTCATGTTTTTTAAGAAATCATGTAAACCTTCTAGAAGCTGTGATTTTAAAAAACGGGGGATGTAAGCTTTTCTTATTTCCAAACGCATGCGCAAACTATAGAAAGTCGTTATGACTTAGAATGTGCATACTTTGTTGATTCCATTTATGAAATAAAACACATTTTATAAAAACTCATGTTTTTTAAGAAATCATGTAAACCTTCTAGAAACTGTGATTTTAAAAAACGGGGGATGTAAGCTTTTCTTATTTCCAAACGCATGCGCAAACTATAGAAATTCGTTATAACATAGAATGTGCATACTTTGTTGATTCCATTTATGAAATAAAACACATTTTCTAAAAACTCGTGTTTTTTAAGAAATCATGTAAACCTTCTAGAAGATGTGATTTTAAAAAACGGGGGAAGTAATCGTTTCTTATTTCCGGACGCATGCGCAAACTATAGAAAGTCGTTATGATGTAGAATGTCCATACTTTGTAGATTCCAATTATGAAATAAAACACATTTTCTAAAAACTCGTGTTTTTTAAGAAATCATGGAAACCTTCTAGAAGCTGTGATTTTAAAAAACGGGGGAAGTTAGCTTTTCTTATTTTCAAAGGCATGCGCAAACTATCGAAAGTCGTTATGACGTAGAATGTGCATACTTTGTTGATTCCATTTATGAAATAAAACACATTTTCTAAAAACTCGTGTTTTTTAAGAAATCATGTAAACCTTCTAGAAGCTGTGATTTTAAAAAACCGTGGAAGTCAGCTTTTCTTATTTCCAACGCATGTGCAAACTATAGAAAGTCGTTATGACGTAGAATGTGCATACTTTGTAGATTCCATTTATCAAATAAAACACATTTTCTAAAAACTCGTGTTTTTTAAGAAATCATGTAAACCTTCGAGAAGCTGTGATTTGAAAAAACGGTGGAAGTAAGCTTTTCTTATTTCCGGATGAATGCGCAAACTATAGAAAGTCGTTATGACGTAGAATGTGCATACTTTGTGGATTCCATTTATGAAATAAAACACATTTTCTAAAAACTCATGTTTTTTAAGAAATCATGTAAACCTTCTAGAAGCTGTGATTTTAAAAAACGGGGGAAGTAAGCTTTTCTTATTTCCAAACGCAAACGCAAACTATAGAAATTCGTTATGACGTAGAATGTGCATACTTTGTTGATTCCATTTATTAAATAAAACACATTTTCTAAAAACTAGTGTTTTTTAATAAATCATGTAAACCTTCTAGAAGCTGTGATTTTAAAAAATGGTGGAAGTAAGCTTTTCTTAATTCCAGACGCATGCGCAAACTATAGAAAGTCGTTATGACGTAGAATGTGCATACTTTGTTGATTCCATTTATTTAATAAAACACATTTTCTAAAAACTCGTGTTTTTTAAGAAATCATGTAAACCTTCTAGAAGCTGTGATTTTAAAAACGGGGGAAGTAAGCTTTTCTTATTTCCAAACTCATGCGCAAACTATAGAAAGTTGTTATGATGTAGAATGTGCATACTTTGTTGAT
This sequence comes from Larix kaempferi, assembly GCA_027924585.1. Classification (NCBI taxonomy): domain Eukaryota; kingdom Viridiplantae; phylum Streptophyta; class Pinopsida; order Pinales; family Pinaceae; genus Larix; species Larix kaempferi. The sequence continues at coordinate 7,534,898 of BSBM01000226.1, read as the reverse complement.
TCCATTTATTTAATAAAATACATTTTCTAAAAACTCGTGTTTTTTAAGAAATCATGTAAACCTTCTAAAAGCTGTGATTTTAAAAAACGGTGGAAGTAAGATTTTCTTATTTCCAGACGCATGCGCAAACTATAGAAAGTCGTTATGACGTAGAATGTGCATACTTTGTTGATTCCGTTTATGAAATAAAACACATTTTCTAAAAACTCGTGTTTTTTACGAAATTATGTAAACCTTCTAGAAGCTGTGATTTTAAAAAAAGGTGGAAGTAAGCTTTTCTTATTTCTAGACGCATGCGCAAACTATAGAAAGTCATTATGACGTAGAATTTGCATACTTGGTTGATTCCATTTATGAAATAAAACACATTTTCTAAAAACTCGTGTTTTTTAAGAAATCATATAAACCTTCTAGGAACTGTGATTTTAAAAAACGAGGAAGTAAGCTTTTCTTATTTCCAAAGGCAAGCGCAAACTATAGAAAGTCATTATGACGTAGAATGTGCATACTTTGTTGATTCCATTTATGAAATAAAACACATTTTCTAAAAACTTGTGTTTTTTAAGAAATCATGTAAAGCTTCTTGAAGCTGTGATTTTAAAAAACGGGGGAAGTAAGCTTTTCTTATTTCCAAATGCATGCGCAAACTATAGAAAGTCGTTATGACGTAGAATGTGCATACTTTGTAGATTCCATTTATGAAATAAAAGACATTTTCTAAAAACTCGTGTTTTTTAAGAAATCATGTAAACATTCTAGAAGCTGTGATTTTAAAAAACGGGGGAAGTAAACTTTTCTTATTTCCAAACGCAAGCGCAAACTATAGAAAGTCGTTATGACGTAGAATGTGCATACTTTGTTGATTCCATTTATGAAATAAAACACATTTTCAAAAAACTCATGTTTTTTACGAAATCATGTAAACCTTTTAGAAGCTGTGATTTTGAAAAACGTTGGAAGTAAGCTTTTCTTATTTCCGGACGAATGCGCAAACTATAGAAAGTCGTTATGACGTAGAATGTGCATACTTTGTTGATTCCATTGATGAAATAAAACAAATTTTCTAAAAACTCGTGTTTTTTACGAAATCATGTAAACCTTCTCGAAGCTGTGATTTTAAAAAATGGTGGAGGTAAGGTTTTCTTATTTCCAGACGCATGCGCAAACTATAGATAGTCGTTCTGACGTAGAATGTGCATACTTTGTAGATTCCATTTTTGAAATAAAACACATTTTCTAAAAACTCGTGTTTTTTACGAAATCATGTAAACCTTCTAGAAGCTGTGATTTTAAAAAACCGGGGAAGTCAGCTTTTCTTATTTCCAAACGCATGTGCAAACTATAGAAAGTCGTTATGACGTAGAATGTGCATACTTTTTAGATTCCATTTATCAAATAAAACACATTTTCTAAAAACTCGTGTTTTTTAAGAAATCATGTAAACCTTCTAGAAGCTGTGATTTTAAAAAACGGTGGAAATAAGCTTTTTTTATTTCCGGACGAATGCGCAAACTATAGAAAGTCGTTATGAGGTAGAATGTGCATACTTTGTAGATTCCATTTATGAAATAAAACACATTTTCTAAAAACTCGTGTTTTTTAAGAAATCATGTAAACCTTCTAGAAGCTATGATTTTAAAAAACGGGGGAAGTAAGCTTTTCTTATTTCCAAACGCAAGCGCAAACTATAGAAAGTCGTTATGACGTAGAATGTGCATACTTTGTTGATTCCGTTTATGAAATAAAACACATTTTCTAAAAACTCGTGTTTTTTACGAAATCATGTAAACCTTCTAGAAGCTGTGATTTTAAAAAACGGTGGAAGTAAGCTTTTCTTATTTGCAAACGCAAGCGCAAACTATAGAAAGTCGTTATGACGTAGAATGTGCATACTTTGTTGATTCCATTTATGAAATAAAACACATTTTCTAAAAACTCGTGTTTTTTACGAAATCATGTAAACCTTCTAGAAGCCGTGATTTTAAAAAACGGTGGAAGTAAGCTTTTCTTATTTCCGGATGAATGCAAAAACTGCAGAAAGTCGTTATGACGTAGAATGTGCATACTTTGTTGATTCCATTGATGAAATAAAACACATTTTCTAAAAACTCGTGTTTTTTACGAAATCATGTAAACCTTCTAGAAGCTGTGATTTTAAAAACGGTGGAAGCAAGCTTTTCTTATTTCCGGACGAATGCGAAAACTGCAGAAAGTCGTTATGATGTAGAATGTGCATACTTTGTTGATTCCAGTTATGAAATAAAACACATTTTCTAAAATGTCGTGTTTTTTAAGAAATCATGAAAACCTTCTAGAAGTTGTGATTTTAAAAAACGGTGGAAGTAAGATTTTCTTATTTCCAGACGCATGCGCAAACTATAGAAAGTCATTATGATGTAGAATGTGCATACTTTGTTGATTCCGTTTATGAAATAAAACACATTTTCTAAAAACTCGTGTTTTTTACGAAATTATGTAAACCTTCTAGAAGCTGTGATTTTAAAAAAAGGTGGAAGTAAACTTTTCTTATTTCTAGACGCATGCGCAATCTATAGAAAGTCATTATGACGTAGAATGTGCATACTTTGTTGATTCCATTTATGAAATAAAACACATTTTCTAAAAACTAGTGTTTTTTACGAAATCATGTAAACCTTCTAGAAGCTGTGATTTTGAAAAACGGTGGAAGTAAGCTTTTCTCATTTCCAGACGAATGCGCAAACTATAGAAAGTCGTTATGACGTATAATGTGCATACTTTGTTGATTCCATTTATGAAATAAAATACATTTTCTAAAAACTCATGTCTTTTACGAAATCATGTAAACCTTCTAGAAGCTGTGATTTTAAAAAACGGGGGAAGTAAGCTTTTCTTATGTCTGGACGCATGCGCAAACTATAGAAAATCGTTATGACGTAGAATGTGCATACTTTGTTGATTCCATTTATGAAATAAAACACATTTTCTAGAAACTCGTGTTATTTAAGAAGTCATGTAAACCTTCTAGAAGCTGTAATTTTAAAAAACGGGGGAAGTAAGCTTTTCTTATTTCCAAACGCAAGCGCAAACTATAGAAAGTCGTTATGACATAGAATGTGCATAATTTGTTGATTCCATTTATGAAATAAAACACATTTTCTAAAAACTCGTGTTTTTTACGAAATCATGTAAACATTCTAGAAGTTGTGATTTTGAAAAACAGTGGAAGTAAGCTTTTCTTAGTTCCGGACGAATGCGCAAACTATAGAAAGTCGTTATGACGTAGAATGTGCATACTTTGTTGATTCCATTGACGAAATAAAACACATTTTCTAAAAACTCGTGTTTTTTACGAAATCATGTAAACCTTCTAGAAGCTGTGATTTTAAAAACGGTGGAAGTAAGCTTTTCTTATTTCCAAACGCAAGCGCAAACTATAGAAAGTCGTTATGACGTAGAATATGCATACTTTTTTGATTCCATTTATGAAATAAAACACATTTTCTAAAAACTCGTGTTTTTTACGAAATCATGTAAACCTTCTAGAAGCTGTGATTTTGAAAAACGGTGGAAGTAAGCTTTTCTTATTTCCAGACGAATGCGCAAACTATAGAAAGTCGTTATGACGTAGAATGTGCATACTTTGTTGATTCCATTTATGAAATAAAACACATTTTCTAAAAACTCGTGTCTTTTACGAAATCATGTAAACCTTCTAGAAGCTGTGATTTTAAAAAATGGGGGATGTAAGCTTTTCTTATTTCCGGATGCATGCAGAAACTATAGAAATTCGTTATGACGTAGAATGTGCATACTTTGTAGATCCATTTATGAAATAAAACACATTTTCTAAAAACTCGTGTTTTTTAAGAAATCATGTAAACCTTCTAGAAGCTGTGATTTTAAAAAACGTGGGAAGTAAGCTTTTCTTATTTTCAAACGCATGCGCAAACTATAGAAAGTTGTTATGACGTAGAATGTGCATATTTTGTTGATTCCATTTATGAAATAAAACACATTTTCTAAAAACTCGTGTATTTTAAGAAATCATGTAAACCTTCTAGAAGCTGTGATTTTAAAAAACGGGGGAAGTAAGCTTTTCTTATTTCCAAACGCATGTGCAAACTATAGAAAGTCGTTATGACGTAGAATGTGCATACTTTGTAGATTCCATTTATCAAATAAAACTCATTATCTAAAAACTCCTGTTTTTTAAGAAATCATGTAAACCTTCTAGAAGCTGTGATTTTAAAAAACGGGGGAAGTAAGCTTTTCTTATTTCCAAACGCAACAGCAAACTATAGAAAGTCGTTATGACGTAGAATGTGCATACTTTGCTGATTCCATTTATGAAATAAAACACATTTTCTAATAACTCGTGTTTTTTAATAAATCATGTAAACCTTCTAGAAGCTGTGATTTTAAAAAACAGTGGAAGTAAGCTTTTCTTATTTCCAAATGCATGCGCAAACTATAGAAAGTCATTATGACGTAGAATGTGCATACTTTGTTCATTCCATTTTTTTAATAAAACACATTTTCTAAAAACTCGTGTTTTTTAAGAAATCATGTAAACCTTCTAGAAGCTGTGATTTAAAAAACGGGGGAAGTAAGCTTTTCTTATTTCCCAACTCATGCGCAAACTATAGAAAGTTGTTATGACGTCGAATGTGCATACTTTGTTGATTCCATTTATTTAATAAAACACATTTTCTAAAAACTCGTGTTTTTTAAGAAATCATGTAAACCTTCTAGAAACTGTGATTTTAAAAAGTGGTGGAAGTAAGCTTTTCTTGTTTCCAGACGCATGCACAAACTATAGAAAGTCGTTATGACGTAGAATGTGCATACTTTGTTGATTCCGTTTATGAAATAAAACACATTTTCTAAAAACTCGTGTTTTTTACGAAATCATGTAAACCTTCTAGAAGCTGTGATTGTTGAAAACGATGGAAGTAAGCTTTTCTTATTTCCGGACGCATGCGCAAACTATAGAAAATTGTTATGACATAGAATGTGCATACTTTGTTGATTCTATTTATGAAATAAAACACATGCAAATTTTTTACGAAATCATGTAAACCTTCTAGAAGCTGTGATTTTAATAAACGGTCGAAGTAAGCTTTTCTTATTTCTGGACGAATGCGAAAACTGCAGAAATTCGTTATGACGTAGAATGTGCATACTTTGTTGTTTCCATTAATGAAATAAAACACGTTTTCTAAAAACTCGTGTTTTTTAAGAAGTCATGTAAACCTTCTAGAAGCAGTGATTTTAAAAAACGGGGGAAGTAAACTTTTCTTATTTCCAAACGCAAGCGCAAACTATAGAAATTCGTTATGACGTAGAATGTGCATACTTTGTTGATTCCATTCATGAAATAAAACACATTTTCTAAAAACTCGTGTTTTTTACGAAATCATGTAAACCTTCTAGAAGCTGTGATTTTAAAAAACGGTGGAAGTAAGCTTTTCTTATTTCCGGAAGAATGCCAAAACTGCAGAAAGTCGTTATGACGTAGAATGTGCATACTTTGTTGATTCCATTGATGAAATAAAACACATTTTCTAAAAACTCGTGTTTTTTACGAAATCATGTAAACCTTCTAGAAGCTGTGATTTTAAAAACGGTGGAAGCAAACTTTTCTTATTTCCGGACGAATGCGAAAACTTCAGAAAGTCGTTATGATGTAGAATGTGCATACTTTGTTGATTCCAGTTATGAAATAAAACACATTTTCTAAAATGTCGTGTTTTTTAAGAAATCATGTAAACCTTCTAGAAGTTGTGATTTTAAAAAACGGTGGAAGTAAGATTTTCTTATTTCCAGACGCATGCGCAAACTATAGAAAGTCGTTATGACGTAGAATGTGCATACTTTGTTGATTCCGTTTATGAAATAAAACACATTTTCTAAAAACTCGTGTTTTTTAAGAAATCATGTAAACCTTCTAGAAGCTGTGATTTTAAAAAACGGGGGAAGTCAGCTTTTCTTATTAGAAAACGCATGTGGAAACTATAGAAAGTCGTTATGACGTAGAATCTGCATACTTTGTAGTTTCCATTTATCAAATAAAACACATTTTCTAAAAAATCGTGTTTTTTAAGAAATCATGTAAACCTTCTAGAAACTGTGATTTTAAAAAACGGTGGAGGTAAGCTTTTCTTATTTCCGGACGAATGCACAAACTATAGAAAGTCATTATGACGTAGAATGTGCATACTTTGTAGATTCCATTTATGAAATAAAACACATTATCTAAAAACTCGTGTTTTTTAAGAAATCATGTAAACCTTCTAGAAGCTGTGATTTTAAAAAACGGGGGAAGTAAGCTTTTCTTATTTCCAAACGCAACAGCAAACTATAGAAAGTCGTTATGACGTAGAATGTGCATACTTTGCTGATTCCATTTATGAAATAAAACACATTTTCTAATAACTCGTGTTTTTTAATAAATCATGTAAACCCTCTAGAAGCTGTGATTTTAAAAAACAGTGGAAGTAAGCTTTTCTTATTTCCAAACGCATGCGCAAACTATAGAAAGTCCTTATGACGTAGAATGTGCATACTTTGTTGATTCCATTTTTTTAATAAAACACATTTTCTAAAAACTCGTGTTTTTTAAGAAATCATGTAAACCTTCTAGAAACTGTGATTTTAAAAAGTGGTGCAAGTAAGCTTTTCTTGTTTCCAGACGCATGCACAAACTATAGAAAGTCGTTATGACGTAGAATGTGCATACTTTGTTGATTCCATTGATGAAATAAAACACATTTTCTAAAAACTCGTGTTTTTTACGAAATCATGTAAACCTTCTAGAAGCTGTGATTTTAAAAACGGTGGAAGCAAACTTTTCTTATTTCCGGACGAATGCGAAAACTGCAGAAAGTCGTTATGATGTAGAATGTCCATACTTTGTTGATTCCAGTTATGAAATAAAACACATTTTCTAAAATGTCGTGTTTTTTAAGAAATCATGTAAACCTTCTAGAAGTTGTGATTTTAAAAAACGGTGGAAGTAAGATTTTCTTATTTCCAGACGCATGCGCAAACTATAGAAAGTCGTTATGACGTAGTGTGTGCATACTTTGTTGATTCCGTTTATGAAATAAAACACATTTTCTAAAAACTCGTGTTTTTTACGAAATTATGTAAACCTTCTAGAAGCTGTGATTTTAAAAAAAGGTGGAAGTAAACTTTTCTTATTTCTAGACGCATGCGCAATCTATAGAAAGTCATCATGACGTAGAATGTGCATACTTTGTTGATTCCATTTATGAAATAAAACACATTTTCTAAAAACTAGTGTTTTTTAAGAAATCATGTAAACCTTCTAGAAGCTGTGATTTTAAAAAACGGGGGAAGTAAGCTTTTCTTATTTCCAAACGCAACAGCAAACTATAGAAAGTCGTTATGACATAGAATGTGCATACTTTGCTGATTCCATTTATGAAATAAAACACATTTTCTAATAACTCGTGTTTTTTAATAAATCATGTAAACCTTCTAGAAGCTGTGATTTTAAAAAACAGTTAAAGTAAGCTTTTCTTATTTCCAAATGCATGCGCAAACTATAGAAAGTCGTTATGACGTAGAATGTGCATACTTTGTTCATTCCATTTTTTTAATAAAACACATTTTCTAAAAACTCGTGTTTTTTAAGAAATCATGTAAACCTTCTAGAAGCTGTGATTTAAAAAACGGGGGAAGTAAGCTTTTCTTATTTCCCAACTCATGCGCAAACTATAGAAAGTTGTTATGACGTCGAATGTGCATACTTTGTTGATTCCATTTATTTAATAAAACACATTTTCTAAAAACTCGTGTTTTTTAAGAAATCATGTAAACCTTCTAGAAACTGTGATTTTAAAAAGTGGTGGAAGTAAGCTTTTCTTGTTTCCAGACGCATGCACAAACTATAGAAAGTCGTTATGACGTAGAATGTGCATACTTTGTTGATTCCGTTTATGAAATAAAACACATTTTCTAAAAACTCGTGTTTTTTACGAAATCATGTAAACCTTCTAGAAGCTGTGATTGTTGAAAACGATGGAAGTAAGCTTTTCTTATTTCCGGACGCATGCGCAAACTATAGAAAATTGTTATGACGTAGAATGTGCATACTTTGTTGATTCTATTTATGAAATAAAACAAATTTTCTAAAAGCTTGTGTTTTTTAAGAAATCATGTAAACCTTCTAGAAGCTGTGATTTTAAAAAAAGGTGGAAGTAAGCTTTTCTTATTTCCAGACGCATGCACAAACTATAGAAAGTCGTTATGACGTAGAATGTGCATAATTTGTTTATTCCATTTATGAAATAAAACACATTTTCTAAAAACTTGTGTTTTTTAAGAAATCATGTAAACCTTCTAGAAGCTGTGATTTTAAAATACGTGGGAAGTAAGGTTTTCTTATTTCCGGACGCATGTGCAAACTATAGAAAGTCGTTATGAAGTAGAATCTTCATACTTTGTAGATTCCATTTATGAAATAAAACACATTTTCTAAAAACTCGTGTTTTTTAAGAAATCATGTAAACCTTTTAGAAGCTGTGATTTTAAAAAACAGGGGAAGTAAGCTTTTCTTTTTTCCAAACGCATGTGCAAACTATAGAAAGTCGTTATGACGTAGAATGTGCATACTTTGTAGATTCCATTTATCAAATAAAACACATTTTCTAAAAACTCGTGTTTTTTAAGAAATCATGTAAACCTTCTAGAAGCTGTGATTTTAAAAAACGGCGGAAGTAAGCTTTTCTTATTTCCAAACACAAGCGCAAACTATAGAAAGTCGTTATGATGTAGAATGTGCATACTTTGTTGATTCCATTTATGAAATAAAACACATTTTCTAAAAACTCGTGTTTTTTACGAAATCATGTAAACCTTCTAGAAGCTGTGATTTTAAAACACGGTGGAAGTAAGCTTCTTTTTTTTCGGACGAATGCGCAAACTATAGAAAGTCGTTATGACGTAGAATGTGCATACTTTGTTGATTCCTTTGATGAAATAAAACACATTTTCTAAAAACTCGTGTTTTTTACGAAATCATGTAAACCTTCTAGAAGCTGTGATTTTAATAAACGGTCGAAGTAAGCTTTTCTTATTTCTGGACGAATGCGAAAACTGCAGAAATTCGTTATGACGTAGAATGTGCATACTTTGTTGATTCCATTAATGAAATAAAACACGTTTTCTAAAAACTTGTGTTTTTTAAGAAGTCATGTAAACCTTCTAGAAGCAGTGATTTTAAAAAACGGGGGAAGTAAACTTTTCTTATTTCCAAACGCAAGCGCAAACTATAGAAATTCGTTATGACGTAGAATGTGCATACTTTGTTGATTCCATTTATGAAATAAAAGACATTTTCTAAAAACTCATGTTTTTTAAGAAATCATGTAAACCTTCTAGAAGCTGTGATTTTGAAAAACGGTGGAAGTAAGCTTTTCTTATTTCCGGACGAATGCGCAAACTATAGAAAGTCGTTATGACGTAGAATGTGCATACTTTGTTGATTCCATTCATGAAATAAAACACATTTTCTAAAAACTCGTGTTTTTTACGAAATCATGTAAACCTTCTAGAAGCTGTGATTTTAAAAAATGGTGGAAGTAAGCTTTTCTTATTTCCGGACGAATGCCAAAACTGCAGAAAGTCGTTATGACGTAGAATGTGCATACTTTGTTGATTGCATTGATGAAATAAAACACATTTTCTAAAAACTCGTGTTTTTTACGAAATCATGTAAACCTTCTAGAAGCTGTGATTTTAAAAACGGTGGAAGCAAACTTTTCTTATTTCCGGACGAATGCGAAAACTGCAGAAAGTCGTTATGATGTAGAATGTGCATACTTTGTTGATTCCAGTTATGAAATAAAACACATTTTCTAAAATGTCGTGTTTTTTACGAAATCATGTAAACCTTCTAGAAGTTGTGATTTTAAAAAACGGTGGAAGTAAGATTTTCTTATTTCCAGACGCATGCGCAAACTATAGAAAGTCGTTATGACGTAGTGTGTGCATACTTTGTTGATTCCGTTTATGAAATAAAACACATTTTCTAAAAACTCGTGTTTTTTACGAAATTATGTAAACCTTCTAGAAGCTGTGATTTTAAAAAAAGGTGGAAGTAAACTTTTCTTATTTCTAGACGCATGCGCAATCTATAGAAAGTCATCATGACGTAGAATGTGCATACTTTGTTGATTCCATTTATGAAATAAAACACATTTTCTAAAAACTAGTGTTTTTTAAGAAATCATGTAAACCTTCTAGAAGCTGTGATTTTAAAAAACGGGGGAAGTAAGCTTTTCTTATTTCCAAACGCAACAGCAAACTATAGAAAGTCGTTATGACATAGAATGTGCATACTTTGCTGATTCCATTTATGAAATAAAACACATTTTCTAATAACTCGTGTTTTTTAATAAATCATGTAAACCTTCTAGAAGCTGTGATTTTAAAAAACAGTTAAAGTAAGCTTTTCTTATTTCCAAATGCATGCGCAAACTATAGAAAGTCGTTATGACGTAGAATGTGCATACTTTGTTCATTCCATTTTTTTAATAAAACACATTTTCTAAAAACTCGTGTTTTTTAAGAAATCATGTAAACCTTCTAGAAGCTGTGATTTAAAAAACGGGGGAAGTAAGCTTTTCTTATTTCCCAACTCATGCGCAAACTATAGAAAGTTGTTATGACGTCGAATGTGCATACTTTGTTGATTCCATTTATTTAATAAAACACATTTTCTAAAAACTCGTGTTTTTTAAGAAATCATGTAAACCTTCTAGAAACTGTGATTTTAAAAAGTGGTGGAAGTAAGCTTTTCTTGTTTCCAGACGCATGCACAAACTATAGAAAGTCGTTATGACGTAGAATGTGCATACTTTGTTGATTCCGTTTATGAAATAAAACACATTTTCTAAAAACTCGTGTTTTTTACGAAATCATGTAAACCTTCTAGAAGCTGTGATTGTTGAAAACGATGGAAGTAAGCTTTTCTTATTTCCGGACGCATGCGCAAACTATAGAAAATTGTTATGACGTAGAATGTGCATACTTTGTTGATTCTATTTATGAAATAAAACAAATTTTCTAAAAGCTTTTGTTTTTTAAGAAATCATGTAAACCTTCTAGAAGCTGTGATTTTAAAAAAAGGTGGAAGTAAGCTTTTCTTATTTCCAGACGCATGCACAAACTATAGAAAGTCGTTATGACGTAGAATGTGCATAATTTGTTTATTCCATTTATGAAATAAAACACATTTTCTAAAAACTTGTGTTTTTTAAGAAATCATGTAAACCTTCTAGAAGCTGTGATTTTAAAATACGTGGGAAGTAAGGTTTTCTTATTTCCGGACGCATGTGCAAACTATAGAAAGTCGTTATGAAGTAGAATCTTCATACTTTGTAGATTCCATTTATGAAATAAAACACATTTTCTAAAAACTCGTGTTTTTTAAGAAATCATGTAAACCTTTTAGAAGCTGTGATTTTAAAAAACAGGGGAAGTAAGCTTTTCTTTTTTCCAAACGCATGTGCAAACTATAGAAAGTCGTTATGACGTAGAATGTGCATACTTTGTAGATTCCATTTATCAAATAAAACACATTTTCTAAAAACTCGTGTTTTTTAAGAAATCATGTAAACCTTCTAGAAGCTGTGATTTTAAAAAACGGCGGAAGTAAGCTTTTCTTATATCCAAACACAAGCGCAAACTATAGAAAGTCGTTATGATGTAGAATGTGCATACTTTGTTGATTCCATTTATGAAATAAAACACATTTTCTAAAAACTCGTGTTTTTTACGAAATCATGTAAACCTTCTAGAAGCTGTGATTTTAAAACACGGTGGAAGTAAGCTTCTTTTTTTTCGGACGAATGCGCAAACTATAGAAAGTCGTTATGACGTAGAATGTGCATACTTTGTTGATTCCTTTGATGAAATAAAACACATTTTCTAAGAACTCGTGTTTTTTACGAAATCATGTAAACCTTCTAGAAGCTGTGATTTTAATAAACGGTCGAAGTAAGCTTTTCTTATTTCTGGACGAATGCGAAAACTGCAGAAATTCGTTATGACGTAGAATGTGCATACTTTGTTGATTCCATTAATGAAATAAAACACGTTTTCTAAAAACTCGTGTTTTTTAAGAAGTCATGTAAACCTTCTAGAAGCAGTGATTTTAAAAAACGGGGGAAGTAAACTTTTCTTATTTCCAAACGCAAGCGCAAACTATAGAAATTCGTTATGACGTAGAATGTGCATACTTTGTTGATTTCATTTATGAAATAAAAGACATTTTCTAAAAACTCATGTTTTTTAAGAAATCATGTAAACCTTCTAGAAGCTGTGATTTTGAAAAACGGTGGAAGTAAGCTTTTCTTATTTCCGGACGAATGCGCAAACTATAGAAAGTCGTTATGACGTAGAATGTGCATACTTTGTTGATTCCATTCATGAAATAAAACACATTTTCTAAAAACTCGTGTTTTTTACGAAATCATGTAAACCTTCTAGAAGCTGTGATTTTAAAAAATGGTGGAAGTAAGCTTTTCTTATTTCCGGACGAATGCCAAAACTGCAGAAAGTCGTTATGACGTAGAATGTGCATACTTTGTTGATTGCATTGATGAAATAAAACACATTTTCTAAAAACTCGTGTTTTTTACGAAATCATGTAAACCTTCTAGAAGCTGTGATTTTAAAAACGGTGGAAGCAAACTTTTCTTATTTCCGGACGAATGCGAAAACTGCAGAAAGTCGTTATGATGTAGAATGTGCATACTTTGTTGATTCCAGTTATGAAATAAAACACATTTTCTAAAATGTCGTGTTTTTTAAGAAATCATGTAAACCTTCTAGAAGTTGTGATTTTAAAAAACGGTGGAAGTAAGATTTTCTTATTTCCAGACGCGTGCGCAAACTATAGAAAGTCGTTATGACGTAGAATGTGCATACTTTGTTGATTCCGTTTATGAAATAAAACACATTTTCTAAAAACTCGTGTTTTTTAAGAAATCATGTAAACCTTCTAGAAGCTGTGATTTTAAAAAACGGGGGAAGTCAGCTTTTCTTATTAGAAAACGCATGTGGAAACTATAGAAAGTCGTTATGACGTAGAATCTTCATACTTTGTAGATTCCATTTATCAAATAAAACACATTTTCTAAAAAATCGTGTTTTTTAAGAAATCATGTAAACCTTCTAGAAACTGTGATTTTAAAAAACGGTGGAAGTACGCTTTTCTTATTTCCGGACGAATGCACAAACTATAGAAAGTCATTATGACGTAGAATGTGCATACTTTTTAGATTCCATTTATGAAATAAAACACATTATCTAAAAACTCCTGTTTTTTAAGAAATCATGTAAACCTTCTAGAAGCTGTGATTTTAAAAAACGGGGGAAGTAAGCTTTTCTTATTTCCAAACGCAACAGCAAACTATAGAAAGTCGTTATGACGTAGAAAGTGCATACTTTGCTGATTCCATTTATGAAATAAAACACATTTTCTAATAACTCGTGTTTTTTAATAAATCATGTAAACCTTCTAGAAGCTGTGATTTTAAAAAACAGTGGAAGTAAGCTTTTCTTATTTCCAAACGCATGCGCAAACTATAGAAAGTCGTTATGACGTAGAATGTGCATACTTTGTTGATTCCATTTTTTTAATAAAACACATTTTCTAAAAACTCGTGTTTTTTAAGAAATCATGTAAACCTTCTAGAAACTGTGATTTTAAAAAGTGGTGGAAGTAAGCTTTTCTTTTTTCCAGACGCATGAACAAACTATAGAAAGTCGTTATGACGTAGAATGTGCATACTTTGTTGATTCCGTTTATGAAATAAAACACATTTTCTAAAAACTCGTGTTTTTTACGAAATCATGTAAACCTTCTAGAAGCTGTGATTGTTGAAAACCATGGAAGTAAGCTTTTCTTATTTCCGGACGCATGCGCAAACTATAGAAAATCGTTATGACGTAGAATGTGCATACTTTGTTGATTCTATTTATGAAATAAAACACATTTTCTAAAAACTTGTGTTTTTTAAGAAATCATGTAAACCTTCTAGAAGCTGTGATTTTAAAAAAAGGTGGAAGCAAGCTTTTCTTATTTCCAGATGCATGCGCAAACTATAGAAAGTCGTTATGACGTAGAATGTGCATAATTTGTTTATTCCATTTATGAAATAAAACACATTTTCTAAAAACTTGTGTTTTTTAAGAAATCATGTAAACCTTCTAGAAGCTGTGATTTTAAAATAGGGTGAACTAAGGTTTTCTTATTTCCGGACGCATGTGCAAACTATAGAAAGTCGTTATGAAGTAGAATCTGCATACTTTGTAGATTCCATTTATGAAATAAAACACATTTTCTAAAAACTCGTGTTTTTTAAGAAATCATGTAAACCTTTTAGAAGCTGTGATTTTAAAAAACAGGGGAAGTAAGCTTTTCTTATTTCCAAACGCATGTGCAAACTATAGAAAGTCGTTATGATGTAGAATGTGCATACTTTGTAGATTCCATTTATCAAATAAAACACATTTTCTAAAAACTCGTGTTTTTTAAGAAATCATGTAAACCTTCTAGAAGCTGTGATTTTAAAAAACGGTGGAAGTAAGCTCTTCTTATTTTCGGACGAATGCGCAAACTATAGAAAGTCGTTATGACGTAGAATGTGCATACTTTGTTGATTCCATTGATGAAATAAAACACATTTTCTAAAAACTCGTGTTTTTTACGAAATCATGTAAACCTTCTAGAAGCTGTGATTTTAAAAAACGGTGGAAGTAAGCTTTTCTTATTTCTGGACGAATGCGAAAACTGCAGAAATTCGTTATGACGTAGAATGTGCATACTTTGTTGATTCCATTAATGAAATAAAACACGTTTTCTAAAAACTCGTGTTTTTTAAGAAGTCATGTAAACCTTCTAGAAGCAGTGATTTTAAAAAACGGGGGAAGTAAACTTTTCTTATTTCCAAACGCAAGCGCAAACTATAGAAAGTCGTTATGACGTAGAATGTGCATACTTTGTTGATTCCATTTATGAAATAAAACACATTTTCTAAAAACTCATGTTTTTTATGAAATCATGTAAACCTTCTAGAAGCTGTGATTTTGAAAAACGGTGGAAGTAAGCTTTTCTTATTTCCGGACGAATGCGCAAACTATAGAAAGTCGTTATGACGTAGAATGTGCATACTTTGTCGATTCCATTGATGAAATAAAACAAATTTTCTAAAAACTCGTGTTTTTTACGAAATCATGTAAACCTTCTAGAAGCTGTGATTTTAAAAAACGGTGGAGGTAAGCTTTTCTTATTTCCGAACGCATGCGCAAACTATAGAAAGTCGTTCTGACGTAGAATGTGCAAACTTTGTAGATTCCATTTATGAAATAAAACACATTTTCTAAAAACTCGTGTTTTTTACGAAATCATGTAAACCTTCTAGAAGCTGTGATTTTGAAAAACGGTGGAAGTAAGCTTTTCTTATTTCCGGACGCATGCGCAAACTATAGAAAGTCGTTATGACGTAGAATGTGCATACTTTGTTGATTCTATTTATGAAATAAAACACATTTTCTAAAAACTTGTGTTTTTTAAGAAATCATGTAAACCTTCTAGAAGCTGTGATTTTAAAAAAAGGTGGAAGTAAGCTTTTCTTATTTCCAGACGCATGCGCAAACTATAGAAAGTCGTTATGACGTAGAATGTGCATACTTTGTTTATTCCATTTATGAAATAAAACACATTTTCTAAAAACTTGTGTGTTTTAAGAAATCATGTAAACCTTCTAGAAGCTGTGATTTTAAAATATGGGGGAAGTAAGGTTTTCTTATTTCCGGACGCATGTGCAAACTATAGAAAGTCGTTATGAAGTAGAATCTGCATACTTTGTAGATTCCATTTATGAAATAAAACACATTTTCTAAATACTCCTGTTTTTTACGAAATCATACAAACCTTCTAAAAGCTGTGATTTTAAAAAACGGTGGAAGTAAGCTTTTTTTATTTCCGGACGAATGCGCAAACTATAGAAAGTCGTTATGACGTAGAATG
The DNA here is from genome assembly GCA_027924585.1 of Larix kaempferi. Lineage (NCBI taxonomy): Eukaryota > Viridiplantae > Streptophyta > Pinopsida > Pinales > Pinaceae > Larix > Larix kaempferi. The sequence goes on along the minus strand of BSBM01000226.1, from coordinate 7,518,850 downwards.
TGCATACTTTGTTGATTCCATTTATGAAAAAAAACACATTTTCTAAAAACTCTTGTTTTTTAAGAAATCATGTAAGCCATCTAGAAGCTGTGATTTTAAAAAATGGGGGATGTAAGCTTTTCTTATTTCCAAACTCATACGCAAACTATAGAAACTCGTTATGACTTAGAATGTGCATACTTTGTTGATTCCATTTATGAAATAAAACACATTTTCTAAAAACTCGTGTTTTTTAAGAAATCATGTAAACCTTCTAGAAGCTGTGATTTTAAAAAACGGGGGAAGTAAGCTTTTCTTATTTCCGGACGAATGCGCAAACTATAGAATGTCGTTATGACGTGGAATGTGCATACTTTGTAGATTCCATTTATGAAATAAAACACATTTTTTAAAAACTCGTGTTTTTTAAGAAATCATGTAAACCTTCTAGAAGCTGTGATTTTAAAAAACGGGGGATGTAAGCTTTTCTTATTTCCGGACGCATGCGCAAACTATAGAAAGTCGTTATGACGTAGACTGTGCATACTTTGTAGATCCATTTATGAAATAAAACACATTTTCTAAAAACTCGTGTTTTTTAAGAAATCATGTAAACCTTCTAGAAGCTGTGATTTTAAAAAACGGGGGAAGTAAGCTTTTCTTATTTTCAAACGCATGCGCAAACTATAGAAAGTCGTTATGACGTATAATGTGCATACTTTGTTGATTCTATTTATGAAATAAAACACATTTTCTAAAAATTCGTGTTTTTTAAGAAATCCTGTAAACGTTCTAGAAGCTGTGATTTTAAAAAACGGGGGAAGTAAGCTTTTCTTATTTCCAAACGCATGTGCAAAATATAGAAAGTCGTTATGACGTAGAATGTGCATACTTTGTAGATTCCATTTATAAAAAAAAACACATTTTCTATAAACTCGTGTTTTTTAAGAAATCATGTAAACCTTCCAGAAGCTGTGATTTTAAAAAACGGTGGAAGTAAGCTTTTCTTATTTCCAGACGAATGCGCAAACTATAGAAAGTCGTTATGACGTAGAATGTGCATACTTTGTAGATTCCATTTATGAAATAAAACACATTTTCTAAAAACTCGTGTTTTTTAAGAAATCATGTAAACTTTCTAGAAGTTGTGACTTTAAAAAATGGGGGAAGTAAGCTTTTCTTATTTCCAAACGCAAGCGCAAACTATAGAAAGTCGTTATGACGTAGAATGTGCATACTTTGTTGATTCCATTTATGAAATAAAACACATTTGCTAAAAACTCGTGTTTTTTAATAAATCATGTAAACCTTCTAGAAGCTATGATTTTAAAAAACGGTGGAAGTAAGTTTTTCTTATTTCCAAACGCATGTGCAAACTATAGAAAGTCGTTATGACGTAGAATGTGCATACTTTGTTGATTCCATTTATTTAATAAAACACATTTTCTAAAAACTCGTGTTTTTTAAGAAATCATGCAAACCTTCTTGAAGCTGTGATTTTAAAAAACGGGGGAAGTAAGCTTTTCTTATTTCCAGACGCATGCGCAAACTATAGAAAGTTGTTATGACGTAGAATGTGCATACTTTGTAGATTCCATTTATGAAATAAAAAACATTTTCTAAAAATTCGTGTTTTTTAAGAAATCATGTAAACCTTTTAGAAGCTGTGATTTTAAAAAACGGTGGAAGTAAGCTTTTCTTATTTCCGGATGCATGCGCAAACTATAGAAAGTCGTTATGACGTAGAATGTGCATACTTTGTTGATTCCATTTATGAAATAAAACACATTTTCTAAAAACTCATGTTTTTTACGAAATCATGTAAACCTTCTAGAAGCTGTGATTTTAAAAAACGGTGGAAGTAAGCTTTTCTTATTTTTGGATGCATGCGCATACTATAGAAAGTCGTTATGACAAAGAATGTGCATACTTTGTTGATTCTATTTATGAAATAAAACACATTTTCTAAAAACTCGTGTTTTTAAAGAAATCATGTAAACCTTCTAGAAGCTGTGATTTTAAAAAACGGGGGTTGTGAGCTTTTCTTATTTCCAAACGCATGCGCAAACTATAAAAAGTCGTTATGACGTAGAATGTGCTTACTTTGTTGATTTCATTTATGAAATAAAACACATTTTCTAAAAACTCTTCTTTTTTACGAAATCATGTAAAACTTCTAGAAGCTGTGATTTTAAAAAACGGTGGAAGTAAGCTTTTCTTATTTCCAAACGCATGCGCAAACAATAGAAAGTCGTTATGACGTAGAATGTGCATACTTTGTTGATTCCATTTATGAAATAAAACACATTTTCTAAAAACTCGTGTTTTTTAAGAAATCATATAAACCTTCTGGAAGCTGTGATTTTAAAAAATGGTGGAAGTAAGCTTTTCTTATTTCCGGACGCATGCGCAAACTATAAAAAGTCATTATGACGTAGAATGTGCATACTTTTTTGATTCCATATATGAAATAAAACACATTTTCTAAAAACTCATGCTTTTTAAGAAATCATGTAAACCTTCGAGAAGCTGTGATTTTAAAAAATAGGCGAAGTAAGCTTTTCTTATTTCCAAACGCATGCTCAAACTATAGAAAGTCGTTATGACTTAGAATGTACATACTTTGTTGATTCCATTTTTTAAATAAAACACATTTTCTAAAAACTCGTGTTTTTTAATAAATCATGTAAACCTTCTAGAAGCTGTGATTTTAAAAAACGGGGGAAGTAAGCTTTTCTTATTTCTGGACGCATGCGCAAACTATAGAAAGTCGTTATGACATAGAATGTGCATACTTTGTAGATTCCATTTATGAAATAAAACACATTTTCTAAAAACTCGTGTTTTTTAATAAATCATGTAAACCTTCTAGAAGCTGTGATTTTAAAAAACGGTGGAAGTAAGCTTTTCTTATTTCCAGACGAATGCTCAAACTATAGAAAGTCGTTATGATGTAGAATGTGCATACTTTGTTGATTCCATTTATGAAATAAAACACATTTTCTAAAAACTCATGCTTTTTAAGAAATCATGTAAACCTTCTAGAAGCTGTGATTTTAAAAAACGGGGGAAGTAAGCTTTTCTTATTTCCAAACGCATGCTCAAACTATAGAAAGTCGTTATGACTTAGAATGTACATACTTTGTTGATTCCATTTTTGAAATAAAACACATTTTCTAAAAACTCGTGTTTTTTAATAAATCATGTAAGCCTTCTAGAAGCTGTGATTTTAAAAAACGGGGGAAGTAAGCTTTTCTTATTTCTGGACGCATGCGCAAACTATAGAAAGTCGTTATGACATAGAATGTGCATACTTTGTAGATTCCATTTATGAAATAAAACACATTTTCTAAAAACTCGTGTTTTTTAATAAATCATGTAAACCTTCTAGAAGCTGTGATTTTAAAAAACGGTGGAAGTAAGCTTTTCTTATTTCCAGACGAATGCTCAAACTATAGAAAGTCGTTATGACGTAGAATGTACATACTTTGTTGATTCCATTTATGAACTAAAACACATTCTCTAAAAACTCGTGTTTTTAAGAAATCATGTAAACCTTCTAGAAGCTGTGATTTAAAAAAACGGGGGAAGTAAGCTTTTCTTATTTCTGGATGCATGCGCAAACTATAGAAAGTCGTTATGACATAGATTGTGCATACTTTGTAGATTCCATTTATGAAATAATTTTTTTTTTCTAAAAACTCGTGTTTTTTACGAAATCATGTAAACCTTCTAGAAGCTGTGATTTTAAAAAACAGAGTAAGTAAGCTTTTCTTATTTCCGGACGCATCCACAAACTATAGAAAGTCGTTATGACGTAGAATGTGCGTACTTTGTTGGTTCTATTTATGAAATAAAACACATTTTCGAAAAACTCTTGTCTTTTAAGAAATCATGTAAACCTTCTAGAAGCTGTGATTTTAAAAAACGGGGGAAGTAAGCTTTTCTTATTTCCAAACGCATGCGCAAACTATAGAAGGTCGTTATGATGTAGAATGTGCATACTTTGTTGACTTCATTTATGAAATAAAACACATTTTCTAAAAACTCGTGTTTTTTACGAAATCATGTAAACCTTCTAGAAGCTGTGATTTTAAAAAACGGAGGAAGTAAGCTTTTCTTATTTCCATACGCATGCGCAAACTATAGAAAGTCGTTATGACGTAGAATGTGCATACTTTGTTGATTCCATTTATTTAATAAAACACATTTTCTAAAAAATCGTGTTTTTTAAGTAATCATGCAAAACTTCTAGAATCTGTGATTTTAAAAAATGGGGAAGGTAAGCTTTTGTTATTTCCGGACGCATGCGCAAACTATAGAAAGTCATTATGACGTAGCGTGTGCATACTTTGTTGATTCCATTTATGAAATAAAACACATTTTCTAAAAACTCGTGTTTTTTAAGAAGTCATGTAAACCTTCTAGAAGCTGTGATTTTAAAAAATGGTGCAAGTAAGCTTTTCTTATTTCCGGACGCATGCGCAAACTATAGAAAGTCGTTATGACGTAGAATGTGCATACTTTGTTGATTTCATTTATTTAATACAACACATTTTCTAAAAATTCGTGTTTTTTAAGTAATCATTCAAAACTTCTAGAATCTGTGATTTTAAAAAATGGGGAAGGTAAGCTTTTGTTATTTCCGGACGCATGCGCAAACTATAGAAAGTCATTATGAGGTAGCGTGTGCATACTTTGTTGATTCCATTTATGAAATAAAACACATTTTTTAAAAACTAGTGTTTTTTAAGAAGTCATGTAAACCTTCTAGAAGCTGTGATTTTAAAAAATGGTGCAAGTAAGCTTTTCTTATTTCCGGACGCATGCGCAAACTATAGAAAGTCGTTATGATGTAGAATGTGCATACTTTGTTGATTCCATTTATGAAATAAAACACATTTTCTAAAAACTCGTGTTTTTTAAGAAATCATGTAAACCTTCTAGAAGCTGTGATTTTAAAAAACGGGGGATGTAAGCTTTTCTTATTTGCAAAGGCATGCGCAAACTATAGAAAGTCGTTATGACGTAGAATGTGCATACTTTATTTATTCCATTTATGAAATAAAACACATTTTCTAAAAACTCGTGTTTTTTAAGAAATCATGTAAACCTTCTAGAAGCTGTGATTTTAAAAAACGGGTCTAGTAACCTTTTCTTATTTCCAAACACATGCGCAAACTATAGAAAGTCGTTGTGACGTAGAATGTGCATACTTTGTAGATTCCATTTATGAAATAAAACACATTTTCTAAAAACTCGTGTTTTTTAAGAAATCATGTAAACCTTCTAGAAGCTGTGATTTTAAAAAACGGGGGATGTAAGCTTTTCTTATTTCCAAAGGCATGCGCAAACTATAGAAAGTCGTTATGACGTAGAATCTGCATACTTTGTAGATTCCATTTATGAAATAAGACACATTTTCTAAAAACTCGTGTTTTTTAAGAAATCATGTAAACCTTCTAAAAGCTGTGATTTTAAAAAACGGGGGAAGTAAGCTTTTATTATTTCCAGACGCATGCACAAACTATAGAAAATCGTTGTGACGTAGAATGTGCATACTTTGTAGATTCCATTTATGAAATAAAACACATTTTCTAAAAAGTCGTGTTTTTTACGAAATCATGAAAACCTTCTAGAAGTTGTGATTTTAAAAAACGGTGGAAGTAAGCTTTTCTTATTTCCGGATGCATGCGCAAACTATAGAAAGTCGTTATGACGTAGAATCTGCATACTTTGGAGATTCCATTTATGAAATAAAACACATTTTCTAAAAACTCATGTTTTTTACGAAATCATGTAAACCTTCTAGAAGCTGTGATTTTAAAAAATGGTGGAAATAAGCTTTTCTTATTTCCGGATGAATGCGCAAACTATAGAAAGTCGTTATGACTTAGAATGTGCATACTTTGTTGATTCCATTTATGAAATAAAACACATTTTCTAAAAACTTGTGTTTTTTAAGAAATCATGTAAACCTTCTAGAAGCTGTGATTTTAAAAAACGGTGGAAGTAAGCTTTTCTTATTTCCGGACGAATGCGCAAACTATAGAAAGTCGTTATGACGTAGAATGTGCATACTTTGTTGATTCCATTTATGAAATAAAACACATTTTCTAAAAACTTGTGTTTTTTAAGAAATCATGTAAACCTTCTAGAAGCTGTGATTTTAAAAAACGGGGGAAGTAAGCTTTTCTTTTTTCTGGACGCATGCGCAAACTATAGAAAGTCGTTATGACGTAGAATGTGCATAACTTGTTGATTCCATTTATGAAATAAAACACATTTTCTAAAAACTCGTGTTTTTTACGAAATCATGTAAACCTTCTAGAAGCTGTGATTTTAAAAAACTGGGGAAGTAAGCTTTTCTTATTTCTGGATGCATGCGCAACTTATAGAAAGTGGTTATGACGTAGAATGTGCATAACTTGTTGATTCCATTTATGAAATAAAACACATTTTCTAAAAACTCGTGTTTTTTAAGAAATCATGTAAACCTTCTAGAAGCTGTGATTTTAAAAAACGGTGGAAGTAAGCTTTTCTTATTTCCGGACGAATGCGGAAACTATAGAAAGTCGTTATGACGTAGAATGTGCATACTTTGTTGATTCCATTTATGAAATAAAACACATTTTCTAAAAACTTGTGTTTTTTAAGAAATCATGTAAACCTTCTAGAAGCTGTGATTGTAAAAAACGGGGGAAGTAAGCCTTTCTTATTTCCGGACGCATGCGCAAACTATAGAAAGTCGTTATGACGTAGAATGTGCATACTTTGTAGATTCGATTTATGAAATAAAACACATTTTCTAAAAACTCGTGTTTTTTAAGAAATCGTGTAAACCTTCTAGAACCTGTGATTTTAAAAAACGGGAGAAGTAAGCTTTTCTTATTTCCAAACGCATGCGCAAACTATAGAAAGTCATTATGTCGTAGAATGTGCATACTTTGTAGATAACATTTATGAAATAAAACACATTTTCTAAAAACTCGTGTTTTTTACGAAATCATGTAAACATTCTAGAAGCTGTGATTTTAAAAAACGGTGGAAGTAAGCTTTTCTTATTTCCGGACGCATGCGCAAACTATAGAAATTCGTTATGAGGTAGAATGTGCATACTTTGTTGATTCCATTTATGAAATAAAACACATTTTCTAAAAACTCGTGTTTTTTACGAAATCATGTAAAGCTTCTAGAAGCTGTGATTTTAAAAAACGGTGGAAGTAAGCTTTTCTTATTTCCGGATGCATGCGCAAACTATAGAAAGTTGTTATGACGTAGAATGTGCATACTTTGTAGATTCCATTTATGAAATAAAACACATTTTCTAAAAACTCGTGTTTTTTACGAAATCATGTAAACATTCTAGAAGCTGTGATTTTAAAAAATGGTGGAGGTAAGCTTTTCTTATTTCCGGACGCATGCGCAAACTATAGAAAGTCGTTATGACGTAGAATGTACATACTGTGTTGATTCCATTTATGAAATAAAACACATTTTCTAAAAACTCGTGTTTTTTACGAAATCATGTAAAGCTTCTAGAAGCTGTGATTTTAAAAAACGGTGGAAGTAAGCTTTTCCTATTTCCGGACGAATGCACAAACTATAGAAAGTCGTTATGATGTAGAATGTGCATACTTTGTTGATTCCATTTATGAAGTAAAACACATATTCTAAAAACTCGTGTTTTTTACGAAATCATGTAAACCTTCTAGAAGCTGTGATTTTAAAAAACTGTGGTAGTAAGCTTTTCTTATTTCCGGACGCATGCGCAAACTATAGAAACTCGTTATGACGTAGAATGTGCATACTTTGTAGATTCCATTTATGAAATAAAACACATTTTCTAAAAACTCGTGTTTTTTACAAAATCATGTAAACCTTCTAGAAGCTGTGATTTTAAAAAACGGTGGAAGTAAGCTTTTCTTATTTCCGGATGCATGCGTAAACTATAGAAAGTCATTAGGACGTAGAATGTGCATAATTTGTAGATTCCATTTATGAAATAAAACACATTTTCTAATAACTCGTGTTTTTTACGAAATCGTGTAAACCTTCTAGAAGCTGTCATTTTAAAAAACGGGGGAAGTAAGCTTTTCTTATTTCCGGACGCATGCACAAACTATAGAAAGTCGTTATGACGTAGAATGTGCATACTTTATAAATTCCATTTATGAAATTAAACACATTTTCTAAAAACTCGTGTTTTTTACGAAATCATGTAAACCTTCTAGAAGCTGTGATTTTAAAAAACTGTGGACGTAAGCTTTTCTTATTTCTGGACGCATGCGCAAACTAGAGAAAGTCATTATGACGTAGAATGTGCATACTTTGTTGATTCCATTTATGAAATAAAACACATTTTCTAAAAACTCGTGTTTTTTAAGAAATCATGTAAACCTTCTAGAAGCTGTGATTTTAAAAAACGGGGGAAGTAAGCTTTTCTTATTTCCAGACGCATGCGCAAACTATAGAAAGTCGTTATGACGTAGAATGTGCATACTTTGTTGATTCCATTTATGAAATAAAAAACATTTTCAAAAAACACGTGTTTTTTAAGAAATCATGTAAACCTTCTAGAACCTGTGATTTTAAAAAACGGTGGAAGTAAGCTTTTCTTATTTCCGGACACATGTGCAAACTATAGAAAGTCGTTATGACGTAGAATGTGCATACTTTGTTGATTCCATTTATCAAATCAAACATATTTTCTAAAAACTAGTGTTTTTTAAGAAATCATGTAAATCTTCTAGAAGCTGTGATTTTAAAAAATGGGTGAAGTAAGATTTTCTTATTTCCAAACGCATGCGCAAACTATAGAAAGTCGTTATGACGTAGAATCTGCATACTTTGGTTATTCCATTTATGAAATAAAACACATTTTCTAAAAACTCATGTTTTTTACGAAATCATGTAAACCTTCTAGAAGCTGTGATTTTAAAAAACGGTGGAAGTAAGCTTTTGTTATTTCTGGACGCATGCGCAAACTATAGAAAGTCGTTATGACGTAGAATGTACATACTTTGTTGATTCCATTTATGAAATAAAACACATTTTCTAAAAACTCGTGTTTTTTACGAAATCATGTAAACCTTCTAGAAGCTGTGATTTTAAAAAACGGGGGAAGTACGCTTTTCTTATTTCCAAACGCATGCAAAAACTATAGAGAGTCGTTATGACGTAGAATGTGCATACTTTGTAGATTCCATTTATGAAATAAAACACATTTTCTAAAAACTCGTGTTTTTTACGAAATCATGTAAACCTTCTAGAAGCTGTGATTTTAAAAAATGGTGGAGGTCAGCTTTTCTTATTTCAGGACGCACGCGCAAACTATAGAAATTCGTTATGACGTAGTATCTGCATACTTTGTTGATTCCATTTATGAAATAAAACACATTTTCTAAAAACTCGTGTTTTTTACGAAATCATGTAAACCTTCTAGAAGCTGTGATTTTAAAAAACGGTGGAGGTAAGCTTTTCTTATTTCCGGACGCATGGGAAAACTATAGAAAGTCGTTATTACGTAAAATCTGCATACTTCGTAGATTCCATTGATGAAATAAAACACATTTTCTAAAAACTCGTGTTTTTTACGAAATGATGTAAACCTTCTAGAAGCTGTGATTTTAAAAAACGGTGGAAGTAAGCTTTTCTTATTTCCGGACGCATGCACAAACTATAGAAAGTCATTATGACATAGATTGTGCATACTTTGTAGATTCCATTTATGAAATAAAGCACATTTTCTAAAAACTCGTGTTTTTTACGAAATCATGTAAACCTTCTAGAAGCTGTGATTTTAAAAAACGGTGGAAGTAAGCTTTTCTTATTTCCGGACGCATGCGCAAACTATAGAAATTCGATATGACGTAGAATGTGCATACTTTGTAGATTCCATTTATGAAATAAAACACATTTTCTAAAAACTCGTTTTTTTTACGAAATCATGTAAACCTTCTAGAAGCTGTGATTTTAAAAAACGGTGGAAGTAAGCTTTTCTTATTTCCGGACGCATGCGCAAACTATAGAAAGTCGTTATGACGTATAATGTGCATACATTGTAGATTCCATTTATGAAATAAAACACATTTTCTAAAAACTCGTGTTTTTTACAAAATCATGTAAAGCTTCTAGAAGCTGTGATTTTAAAAAACGGTGGAAGTAAGCTTTTCTTATTTCCGGACGCATGCGCAAACTATAGAAAGTCGTTATGACGTAGAATCTGCATACTTTGTAGATTCCATTTATGAAATAAAACACATTTTCTAAAAGCTCGTGTTTTTTACGAAATCATGTAAACCTTCTAAAAGCTGTGATTTTAAAAAACGGTGGAAATAAGCTTTTCTTATTTCCGGACGCTTGCGCAAACTATAGAAAGTCGTTATGACGTAGAATGTGCATACTTTGTTGATTCCATTTATGAAATAAAACTTATTTTCTAAAAACTCATGTTTTTTACGAAATCATGTAAACCTTCTAGAAGCTGTGATTTTAAAAAACAATGGAAGTAAGCTTTTCTTATTTCCGGACACATGCGCAAACTATAGAAAGTCGTTATGACGTAGAATGTACATACTGTGTTGATTCCATTTATGAAATAAAACACATTTTCTAAAAACTCGTGTTTTTTATGAAATCATGTAAACCTTCTAGAAGCTTTGATTTTAAAAAGCGGTGGAAGTAAGCTTTTCTTATTTCCGGACGCATGCGCAAACTATAGAAAGTCGTTATGATGTAGAATGTGCATACTTTGTTGATTCCATTTATGAAATAAAACACATTTTCTAAAAACTCGTGTTTTTTACGAAATCATGTAAACCTTCTAGAAGCTGTGATTTTAAAAAATGGTGGAAGTAAGCTTTTCTTATTTCCGGACGCATGCGCAAACTATAGAAATTCGTTATGACGTAGAATGTGCATACTTTGTTGATTCCATTTATGAAATTAAACACATTTTCTAAAAACTCGTGTTTTTTAAGAAATCATGTAAACCTTCTAGAAGCTGTGATTTTAAAAAACGGGGGAGGTAAGCTTTTCTTATTTCCGGACGCATGTGCAAACTATAGAAAGTCATTATGACGTAGAATGTGCATACTTTGTAGATTCCAATTATGAAATAAAACACATTTTCTAAAAACTCGTGTTTTTTAGGAAATCATGTAAACATTCTAGAAGCTGTGATTTTAAAAAACAGGGGAAGTAAGCTTTTCTTATTTCTGGACGCATGCGCAACCTATAGAAATTCGTTATGACGTAGAATGTGCATACTCTGTAGATTCCATTGATGAAATAAAACACATTTTCTAAAAACTCGTGTTTTTTACCAAATCATGTAAACCTTCTAGAACCTATGATTTTAAAAAACGGGGGAGGTAAGCTTTTCTTATTTCCGGACGCATGCACAAACTATAGAAAGTCGTTATGACGTAGAATCTGCATACTTTGTTGATTCCATTTATGAAATAAAACACATTTTCTAAAAACTCGTGTTTTTTACGAAATCATGTAAACCTTCTAGAAGCTGTGATTTTAAAAAACGGGGGAAGTGTTGATGTATATGTAACTTCGGAATGTATTTCACATATATGTATATTGTATTCCTATAGAGATGGTATTATTCCTCTATAAGGAAGTGTCGTTATTTATATTTTAAGTGTCGTAACTTATACTTGATGGGTTATTAGACCACCTTGTTGGGGTCGGCCCTGTATAAGTCATGTGGGTCAAAGGGTTATTAGACCACCCTATTGGGGGTCGGCCATGTGGGTCAAAGGGTTATTAGACCACCCTATTGGGGGTCGGCCTAGTCAGCATTATGTTATGTGGTTAAGTTCGAGCCTACATGAGTTAGGTAAAAAGGCAAGTCAAGTCAAGTATAAATAGAGTGCGGGAGGCACTCTATTTACTCACTCACTTCTCACACATGCACTCAAGGAGGAGTGGCGCACTTATGGAGGGCGCATTAAATCTTTGTGTCTCTTGTGTGCTTGCATTATTGTCTCCATGATTGATATGCTGTAGATATGCTGTACATGTTGTTCTCTCAGTTAAGATCCTAGATCAGATTGAAGTAAATTCTGAAAATTTAACAGGAAGTAAGCTTTTCTTATTTCCGGACGCGTGCGCAAAATATAGAAAGTCGTTATGACGTAGAATGTGCATACTTTGTAGATTCCATTTATGAAATAAAACACATTTTCTAAAAACTCGTGTTTTTTACGAAATCATGTAAACCTTCTTGAAGCTGCGATTTTAAAAAACTGTGGAAGTAAGCTTTTCTTATTTCCGGACGCATGCGCAAACTATAGAAAGTCGTTATGACGTAGAATGTGCATATTTTGTTGATTCCATTTATGAAATAAAACACATTTTCTAAAAACTCGTGTTTTTTAAGAAATCATGTAAACCTTCTAGAAGTTGTGATTTTAAAAAATGGGGGAAGTAAGCTTTTCTTATTTCCGGATGCATGCGCAAACAATAGAAAGTTGTTATGACGTAGAATGTGCATACTTTGTAGATTCCATTTATGAAATAAAACACATTTTCTAAAAACTCGTGTTTTTTAAGAAATCATGTAAAGCTTCTAGAAGCTGTGATTTGAAAAAACGGGGGAAGTAAGCTTTTCTTATTTCCGGATGCATGCGGAAACTATAGAAAGTCGTTATGACGTAGAATGTGCATACTTTCTAGATTCCATTTATGAAATAAAACACATTTTCTAAAAACTCGTGTTTTTTACCAAATCATGTAAACCTTCTAGAATCTGTGATTTTAAAAAACGGTGGAAGTAAGCTTTTCTTATTTCCGGACGCATGCGCAAACTATAGAAAGTCGTTATGACGTAGAATGTACATACTTTGTTGATTCCATTTATGAAATAAAAAACATTTTCTAAAAACTCGTGTTTTTTAAGAAATCATGCAAAGCTTCTAGAAGCTGTGATTTTAAAAAATGGTGTAAGTAAGCTTTTCTTATTTCCAAACGCATGCGCAAATTATAGAAAGTCGTTATGACATAGAATGTGCATACTTTGTTGATTCCATTTATGAAATAAAACACATTTTCTAAAAACTCGTGTTTTTTAAGAAATCATGTAAACCTTCTAGAAGCTGTGATTTTAAAAAACGGGGGAAGTAAGCTTTTCTTATTTCCGGACGCATGCGCAACCTATAGAAAGTTGTTATGACGTAGAATGTGCATACTTTGTTGATTCCATTTATGAAATAAAACATATTTTCTGAAAACTCGTGTTTTTTACGAAATCATGTAAACCTTATAGAAGCTGTGATTTTAAAAAATGGTGGAAGTAAGATTTTCTTATTTCCGGATGCATGCGCAAACTATAGAAAGTCGTTATGACGTAGAATGTACATAATTTGTTGATTCCATTTATGAAATAAAACACATTTTCTAAAAACTCGTGTTTTTTACGAAATCATGTAAACCTTCTAGAAGCTGTGATTTTAAAAAAGGGTGGAAGTAAGCTTTTCTTCTTTCCGGACGCATGTGCAAACTATAGAAAGTCGTTATGACATAGAATGTGCATACTTTGTTGATTCCATTTATGAAATAAATCACATTTTCTAAAAACTCATCTTTTTACGAAATAATCTAAAGCTTCTTGAAGCTGTGATTTTAAAAAACGGTGGAAGTAAGCTTTTCTTATTTCCGGAAGCATGCGCAAACTATAGAAATTCGTTATGACATAGAATGTGCATACTTTGTAGATTCCATTTATGAAATAAAACACATTTTCTAAAAACTCGTGTTTTTTACAAAATCATGTAAACCTTCTGGAAGCTGGTATTTTGAAAAACGATTGAAGTAAGCATTTCTTATTTCCGGACGCATGCGCAAACTATAGAAAGTCGTTATGACGTAGAATCTACATACTTTGTTGATTCCATTTATGAAATAAAACACATTTTCTAAAAACTCGTGTTTTTTAAGAAATCATGTAAGCCTTCTAGAAGCTGTGATTTTAAAAAATGGTGGAAGTAAGCTTTTCTTATTTCCGAACGCATGCGCAAACTATATAAAGTCGTTATGACATAGAATGTGCATACTTTGTTGATTCCATTTATGAAATAAAACACATTTTCTAAAAACTCGTGTTTTTTAAGAAATCATGTAAACCTTCTAGAAGCTGTGATTTTAGAAAATGGGGGAAGTAAGCTTTTCCTATTTCTGGACGCATGCGCAAACTATAGAAAGTCGTTATGACGTAGAATGTGCATACTTTGTAGATTCCATTAATGAAATAAAACACATTTTCTAAAAACTCGTGTTTTTTACGAAATCATGTAAACCTTCTAGAAGCTGTGATTTTAAAAAACAGTGGAAGTAAGCTTTTCTTATTTCCGGACGCATGCGCAAACTATAGAAATTCGTTATGACGTAGAATGTGCATACTTTGTTGATTCCATTTATGAAATAAAACACATTTTCTAAAAACTCGTGTTTTTTACAAAATCATGTAAACCTTCTAAAAGCTGTGATTTTAAAAAACAGTGGAAGTAAGCTTTTCTTATTTCCAGATGAATGCGCAAACTATAGAAATTTGTTATGACGTAGAATGTGCATACTTTGTTGATTCCATTTATGAAATAAAACACACTTTCTAAAAACTCGTGGTTTTTAAGAAATCATGTAAACCTTCTAGAAGCTGTGATTTAAAAAAACGGGGGAAGTAAGCTTTTCTTATTTCCAAACGCATGCGCAAACTATAGAAAGTCGTTTATGACGTAGAATGTGCTTACTTTGTAGATTTCATTTATGAAATAAAACACATTTTCTAAAAACTCGTGTTTTTTACGAAATCATGTAAACCTTCTAAAAGCTGTGATTTTAAAAAACGGTGGAAGTAAGCTTTTCTTATTTCCGAACGCATGCGCAAACTATAGAAAGTCGTTATGACGTAGAATGTGCATACTTTGTTGATTCCATTTATGAAATAAAACACATTTTCTAAAAACTCGTGTTTTTTAAGAAATCATGTAAACCTTCTAGAATCTGTGATTTTAAAAAACGGGGGAGGTAAGCTTTTCTTATTTCCGGACGCATGCGCAAACTATAGAAAGTCGTTATGACGTAGAATGTGCATACTTTGTAGATTCCATTTATGAAATAAAACACATTTTCTAAAAACTCCTGTTTTTTAAGAAATCATGTAAACCTTCTAGAAGCTGTGATTTTAAAAAATGGGTGAAGTAAGATTTTCTTATTTCCGGACGCATGCGCAAACTATAGAAAGTCGTTATGACGTAGAATGTGCATACTTTGTAGATTCCATTTATGAAATAAAACACATTTTCTAAAAACTCGTGGTTTTTACGAAATCATGTAAACCTTCTAAAAGCTGTGATTTTAAAAAACGGTGGAATTAGGCTTTTCTTATATCCGGACGAATGCGCAAACTATAGAAAGACGTTATGACGTAGAAGGTGCATACTTTGTTGATTCCATTTAATAAATAAAACACATTTTCTTAAAACTCGTGTTTTTTAAGAAATCATGTAAACCTTCTAGAAGCTGTGATTTTAAAAAACGGTGGAAGTAAGCTTTTCTTATTTCCGGACGCATGCGCAAACTATAGAAAGTCGTTATGATGTAGAATGTGCATAGTTTGTTGATTCCATTGATGAAATAAAACACATTTTCTAAAAACTCGTGTTTTTTACGAAATCATGTAAACCTTCTAGAAGCTGTGATTTTAAAAAATGGTGGAAGTAAGCTTTTCTTATTTCCGGATGAATGCGCAAACTATAGAAAGTCGTTATGACATAGAATGTGCATACTTTGTTGATTCCATTTATGAAATAAAACACATTTTCTAAAAACTCGTGGTTTTTAAGAAATCATGTAAACCTTCTAGAACCTGTGATTTTAAAAAACGGGGGAAGTAAGCTTTTCTTATTTCCAAACGCATGCGCAAACTATAGAAATTCGATATGACGTAGAATGTGCATACTTTGTTTATTCCATTTATGAAATAAAACACATTTTCTAAAAACTCGTGTTTTTTAAGAAATCATGTAAACCTTCTAGAATCTGTGATTTTAAAAAACGGTGGATGTAAGCTTTTCTTATTTCCGGACGAATGCGCAAACTATAGAAAGTCGTTATGACGTAGAATTTGCATACTTTGTTGATTCCATTTATGAAATAAAACACATTTTCTAAAAACTCGTGTTTTTTAAGAAATCATGTAAACCTTCTAGAAGCTGTGATTTTAAAAAACGGGGGAAGTAAGATTTTCTTATTTCCAACGCATGCACAAACTATAGAAAGTTGTTATGACGTAGAATGTGCATACTTTGTTGATTCCATTGATAAAATAAAACACATTTTCTAAAAACTCGTTTTTTTTAAGAAATCGTGTAAACCTTCTAGAAGCTGTGATTTTAAAAAACGGGGGAAGTAAGCTTTTCTTATTTCCGGATGCATGCACAAACTATATAAAGTCGTTATGACATAGAATGTGCATACTTTGTTGATTCCATTTATGAACTAAAACACATTTTCTAAAAACTCGTGTTTTTTAGGAAATCATGTAAACCTTCTAAAAGCTGTGATTTTAAAAAATGGGTGAAGTAAGATTTTCTTATTTCCAGACGCATGCGCAAACTATAGAAAGCCGTTATGACGTAGAATGTGCATACTTTGTAGATTCCATTTATGAAATAAAACACATTTTCTAAAAACTCGTGTTTTTTACGAAATCATGTAAACCTTCTAAAAGCTGTGATTTTAAAAAACGGTGGAAGTAACCTTTTCTTATTTCCGAACGCATGCTCAAACTTTAGAAAGTCGTGATGACGTAGAATGTGAATACTTTGTTGATTCCATTTATGAAATAAAACACATTTTCTAAAAACTCGTGTTTTTTAAGAAATCATGTAAACCTTCTAGAATCTGTGATTTTAAAAAACGAGGGAGGTAAGCTTTTCTTAATTCCGGACGCATGCGCGAACTATAGAAAGTCGTTATGACGTAGAATGTGCATACTTTGTTGATTCCATTTATGAAATAAAACACAGTTTCTAAAAACTCGTGTTTTTTAAGAAATCATGTAAACCTTCTAGAAGCTGTGATTTTAAGAAACGGGGGACGTAAGCTTTTCTTTTTTCCAGACGCATGCACAAACTATAGAAAGTCGTTATGACGTAGAATGTGTTTACTTTCTAGATTCCATTTATGAAATAAAACACATTTTCTAAAAACTCGTGTTTTTTACGAAATCATGTAAACCTTCTAGAAGCTGTGATTTTAAAAAATGGTGGAAGTAAGCTTTTCTTATTTCCGGATGCATGCCCAAACTACAGAAAGTCGTTATTTTCACAGAATGTGCATACTTTGTTGATTCGATTTATGAAATAAAACACATTTTCAAAAAAATCGTGTTTTTTACGAAATCATGTAAACCTTCTAGAAGCTGTGATTTTAAAAAACGGGTCTAGTAACCTTTTCTTATTTCCAAACACATGCGCAAACTATAGAAAGTCGTTATGACGTAGAATGTGCATACTTTGTTGATTCCATTTATGAAATAAAACAAATTTTCTAAAAACTTGTTTTTTTTAAGAAATCATGTAAACCTTCTAGAAGCTGTGATTTTAAAACACGGGGGAACTAAGCTTTTCTTATTTCCAAACGCATGCGCAAACTATAGAAAGTCGTTTATGACGTAGAATGTGCTTACTTTGTAGATTCCATTTATGAAATAAAACACATTTTCTAAAAACTCGTGTTTTTTAAGAAATCATGTAAACCTTCTAGAAGCTGTGATTTTAATATACGGTGCATACTTTGTTGATTCCATTTATGAAATAAAACACATTTTCTAAAAAATCGTGTTTTTTACGAAATCATGTAAACCTTCTAGAAGCTGTGATTTTAAAAAACGGGGGAAGTAACCTTTTCTTATTTCGAAACACATGCGCAAACTATAGAAAGTCGTTATAACGTAGAATGTGCATACTTTGTTGATTCCATTTATGAAATAAAACAAATTTTCTAAAAACTTGTTTTTTTTAAGAAATCATGTAAACCTTCTAGAAGCTGTGATTTTAAAACACGGGGGAACTAAGCTTTTCTTATTTCCAAACGCATGCGCAAACTATAGAAAGTCGTTTATGACGTAGAATGTTCTTACTTTGTAGATTCCATTTATGAAATAAAACACATTTTCTAAAAACTCGTGTTTTTTAAGAAATCATGTAAACCTTCTAGAAGCTGTGATTTTAAAATACGGTGGATGTAAGCTTTTCTTATTTCCGGAGGAATGCGCAAACTATAGAAAGTCGTTATGACGTAGAATGTGCATACTTTGTTGATTCCATTTATGAAATAAAACACATTTTCTAAAAAATCGTGTTTTTTACGAAATCATGTAAACCTTCTAGAAGCTGTGATTTTAAAAAACGGGGGAAGTAACCTTTTCTTATTTCCAAACACATGCGCAAACTATAGAAAGTCGTTATGACGTAGAATGTGCATACTTTATTGATTCCATTTATGAAATAAAACAAATTTTCTAAAAACTTGTGTTTTTTAAGAAATCATGTAAACCTTCTAGAAGCTGTGATTTTAAAACACGGGAGAACTAAGCTTTTCTTATTTCCAAACGCATGTGCAAACTATAGAAAGTCGTTATGACGTAGAATGTGCATACTTTGTTGATTCCATTTATGAAATCAAACACATTTTCTAAAAAATCGTGTTTTTTACGAAATCATGTAAACCTTCTAGAAGCTGTGATTTTAAAAAACGGGGGAAGTAACCTTTTCTTATTTCCAAACACATGCGCAAACTATAGAAATTCGTTATGACGTAGAATGTGCATACTTTATTGATTCCATTTATGAAATAAAACAAATTTTCTAAAAACTTGTGTTTTTTAAGAAATCATGTAAACCTTCTAGAAGCTGTGATTTTAAAACACGGGAGAACTAAGCTTTTCTTATTTCCAAACGCATGTGCAAACTATAGAAAGTCGTTTATGAAGTAGAATGTGATTACTTTGTAGATTCCATTTATGAAATAAAACAAATTTTCTAAAAACTTGTGTTTTTTAAGAAATCATGTAAACCTTCTAGAAGCTGTGATTTTAAAACACGGGAGAACTAAGCTTTTCTTATTTCCAAACGCATGCACAAACTATAGAAAGTCGTTTATGACGTAGAATGTGCATCCTTTGTAGATTCCATTTATGAAATAAAACACATTTTCTAAAAACTCGTGTTTTTTACGAAATCATGTAAACCTTCTAGAAGTTGTGGTTTTAAAAAACGGGGGAAGTAAGTTTTTCTTATTTCCAAACACATGCGCAAACTATAGAAAGTCGTTATGACGTAGAATGTGCATACTTTGTTGATTCCATTGATGAAATAAAACACATTTTCTAAAAACTCGTGTTTTTTAAGAAATCGTGTAAACCTTCTAGAATCTGTGATTTTAAAAAACGGGGGAGGTAAGCTTTTCTTATTTTCGGACGCATGCGCAAACTATAGAAAGTCGTTATGATGTAGAATGTGCATACTTTGTAGATTCTATTTATGAAATAAAACACATTTTCTAAAAACTCGTGTTTTTTACGAAATCATGTAAACCTTCTAGAAGCTGTGATTTTAAAAAACGGTCGAAGTAAGCTTTTCTTATTTCCGGATGAATGCGCAAAATATACAAAGTCGTTATGATGTAGAATGTGCATACTTTGCTGATTCCATTTATGAAATAAGACACATTTTCTAAAAACTCGTGGTTTTTAAAAAATCATGTAAACCTTCTAGAAGCTGTGAATTTAAAAAACGGGGGAAGTAAGCTTTTCTTTTTTCCAAACACATGCGCAAACTATAGAAAGTCGTTATGACGTAGAATGTGCATACTTTGTTGATTCCATTTATGAAATAAAACACATTTTCTAAAAACTCGTGTTTTTTAAGAAATCATCTAAACCTTCTAGAATCTGTGATTTTAAAAAACGGGGGAGGTAAGCTTTTCCTATTTCCGGACGCATGCGCAAACTATAGAAAGTCGTTATGACGTAGAATGTGTATACTTTGTTTATTCCATTTGTGAAATAAAACACATTTTCTAAAAACTCGTGTTTTTTAAGAAATCATGTAAAGCTTCTAGAAGCTGTGATTTTAAAAAATGGGGGAAGTAAGCTTTTCTTATTTCCGGACAAATGCAAAAACTATAGAAATTCGTTATGACGTAGAATGTGCATACTTTGTAGATTCCATTTATGAAATAAAAGACATTTTCTAAAAACTCGTGTTTTTTACGAAATCATGTAAACCTTCTAGAAGCTGTGATTTTAAAAAATGGTGGAAGTAAGCTTTTCTTATTTCCGGATGCATGCGCAAACTATAGAAAGTCGTTATTTTCATAGAAAGTGCATACTTTGTTGATTCCATTTATGAAATCAAACACATTTTCTAAAAAATCGTATTTTTTACGAAATCATGTAAACCTTCTAGAAGCTGTGAGTTTAAAAAACGGGGGAAGTAAGCTTTTTTTATTTCCAAACGCATGCGCAAACTATAGAAAGTCGTTATGACGTAGAATGTGCATACTTTGTTGATTCCATTTATGAAATAAAACACATTTTCTAAAAACTCGTGTTTTTTAAGAAATCATATAAACCTTCTAGAATCTGTGATTTTAAAAAACTGGGGAAGTAAGCATTTCTTATTTTCAAACGCATGCGCAAACTATAGAAAGTCGTTTATGACGTAGAATGTGCTTACTTTGTAGATTCCATTGATGAAATAAAACACATTTTCTAAAAACTCGTGTTTTTTACGAAATCATGTAAAGCTTCTAGAAGCTGTGATTTTAAAAAACGGTGGAAGTAAGCTTTTCTTATTTCCGGACGAATGCGCAAACTATAGAAATTCATTATGACGTAGAATGTGCATACTTTGTTGATTCCGTTTATGAAATAAAACACATTTTCTAAAAACTCTTTTTTTTTAAGAAATCATGTAAACCTTCTAGAAGTTGTGATTTTAAAAAACGGCGGAAGTAAGCTTTTCTTATTTCCAAACGAATGCGCAAACTATAGAAAGTCGTTTATGACGTAGAATGTGCATCCTTTGTAGATTCCATTTATGAAATAAAACACATTTTCTAAAAACTCGTGTTTTTTAAGAAATCATGTAAACCTTCTAGAAGTTGTGATTTTAAAAAACGATGGAAGTAAGCTTTTCTTATTTCTGGACGAATGCGCAAACTATAGAAAATCGTTATGATGTAGAATGTGCATACTTTGTTGATTCCATTTATGAAATAAAACACATTCTCTAAGAACTCATGTTTTTTACGAAATCATCTAAACCTTCTAAAAGCTCTGATTTTAAAAAACTATGGAAGTAAGCTTTTCTTATTTCCGGACGAATGCGCAAACTATAGAAGGTCATTATGACGTAGAATGTGAATACTTTGTTGATTCCATTGATCAAATAAAACACATTTTTTAAAAACTCGTGTTTTTTAAGAAATCAAGTAAACCTTCTAGAAGTTGTGATTTTAAAAAACGGGGGAAGTAAGCTTTTCTTATTTCCAAATGCATGCGTAAATTATAGAAAGTCGTTATGACATAGAATGTGCATACTTTGTTGATTCCATTTATGAAATAAAACACATTTTCTAAAAACTCGTGTTTTTTAAGAAATCATGTAAACCTTCTAGAAGCTGTGATTTTAAAAAACGGGTGAAGTAAGATTTTCTTATTTCGGAAGCATGCGCAAACTATAGAAAGTCGTTATGACGTAGAATGTGCATACTTTTTAGATTCCATTTATGAAATAAAACACATTTTCTAAATACTCGTGGTTTTTAAGAAATCATGTAAACCTTCTAGAATCTGTGATTTTAAAAAACAGGGGAAGTAAGCTTTTCTTATTTCCGGACGCATGCGCAAACTATAGAAAGTCGTTATGATGTAGAATGTGCATACTTTGTAGATTCCATTTAAGAAATAAAAGACATTTTCTAAAAACTCATATTTTTTACGAAATCATGTAAACCTTCTAGAAGCTGTGATTTTAAAAAACGGTGGAAGTAAGCTTTTCTTATTTCTGGAGGCATGCGCAAACTATAGAAAGTCGTTATGACGTAGAATGTGCATACTTTGTTCATTCAATTTATGAAATAAAACAACTTTTCTAAAAACTCGTGTTTTTTAAGAAATCATGTAAACCTTCTAGAAGCTGTGATTTTAAAAAACGGTGGAAGTAAGCTTTTCTTATTTCCGGATGAATGCGCAAACTATAGAAAGTCGTCATGAAGTAGAATGTGCATACTTTGTTGATTCCATTTATGAAATAAAACACATTTTCTAAAAACTCGTGTTTCTTACGAAATGATGTAAACCTTCTAGAAGCTGTGATTTTAAAAAACGGGGGAAGTAAGCTTTTCTTATTTCCGGACGCATGCGCAAACTATAGAAAGTCGTTATGATGTAGAATGTGCATAATTTGTTGATTCCATTTATGAAATAAAACACATTTTCTAAAAAATCGTGTTTTTTCCGAAATCATGTAAACCTTCTAGAAGCTGTGATTTTAAAAAACGGTGGAAGTAAGCTTTTTTCATTTCCGGACGCATGCGCAAACTATAGAAAGTCGTTATGACGTAGAATGTGCATACTTTGTAGATTCCATTTATGAAATAAAATACATTTTCTAAATACTCGTGTTTTTTACGAAATCATGTAAACCTTCTAGAAGCTGTGACTTTAAAAAATGGTGGAAAAAGATTTTCTTATTTCCGGACGCATGCGCAAACTATAGAAAGTCGTTATGATGTAGAATGTGTATACTTTGTTGATTCCATTTATGAAATAAAACACATTTTCTAAAAACTCGTGTTTTTTTAAGAAATCATGTAAACCTTCTAGAAGCTGTGATTTTAAAAAACGGGGGAAGTAAGCTTTTCTTATTTCCGGACGCATGCGCAAACTATAGAAAGTCGTTATGACGTAGAATGTGCATACTTTGTTGATTCCATTTATGAAATAAAACACATTTTCTAAAAACTCGTGTTTTTTAAGAAATCATGTAAACCTTCTAGAAGCTGTGATTTTAAAAAACGGGGGAAGTAAGCTTTTCTTATTTCCAAACGCATGTGCAAACTATAGAAAGTCGTTATGATGTAGAATCTGCATACTTTGTTGATTCCATTTATGAAATAAAACAGATTCTCTAAAAACTCGTGTTTTTTAAGAAATCTTGTAAACCTTGTAGAAGCTGTGATTTTAAAAAATGGGTGAAGTAAGATTTTCTTATTTCCGGACGCATGCGAAAACTATAGAAAGTCGTTATGACGTAGAATGTGCATACTTTGTAGATTCCATTTATGAAAAGAACACATTTTCTAAAAACTCGTGTTTCTTGAGAAATCATGTAAACCTTCTAGAAGCTGTGATTTTAAAAAACCGTGGAAGTGAGCTTTTCTTATTTCCGGACGCATGCGCAAACTATGGAAAATTGTTATGACATAGAATGTGCATACTTTGTTGATTCCATTTATGAAATAAAACACATTTTCTAAAAACTCGAGTTTTTGAAGAAATCATGTAAACCTTCTAGAATCTGTGATTTTAAAAAACATGGGAAGTAAGCTTTTCTTATTTCCGGACGCATGCGCAAACTATAGAAAGTCGTTATGACGTAGAATGTGCATACTTTGTTGATTCTATTTCTGAAATAAAACACATTTTCTAAAAACTCGTGGTTTTTAAGAAATCATGTAAACCTTCTAGAAGCTGTGATTTTAAAAAACGGGGGAGGTAAGCTTTTCTTATTTCCGGACTCATGCGCAAACTATAGAAAGTCGTTATGACATAAAATGTGCATACTTTGTAGATTCCATTTATGAAAAAAACACATTTTCTAAAAACTAGTGTTTCTTACGAAATCATGTAAACCTTCTAGAAGCTGTGATTTTAAAAAACGGTGGAAGTAAGCTTTTATTATTTCCGGACGCATGCGCAAACTATAGAAAGTCGTTATGAATTAGAATGTGCATACTTTGTTGATTCCATTTATGAAATAAAACACATTTTCTAAAAACTCTTGTTTTTCAAGAAATCATGTAAACCTTCTAGAAGCTGTGATTTTAAAAAATGGGGGAAGTAAGCTTTTCTTATTTCCGGACGCATGCGCAAACTATAGAAAGTCGTTTATGACGTAGAATGTGCATCCTTTGTAGATTCCATTTATGAAATAAAACACATTTTCTAAAAACTCGTGTTTTTTACGAAATCATGTAAACCTTTTAAAAGCTGTGATTTTAAAAAACGATGGAAGTAAGCTTTTCTTATTTCCGTACGAATGCGCAAAATATAGAATGTCCATACTTTGTTGATTCCATTGATGAAATAAAACTCATTTTAAGAAATCATGTAAACCTTCTAGAAGCTGTGATTTTAAAAAACGGGGGAAGTAAGCTTTTCTTATTTCCGGACGCATGCGCAAACTATAGAAAGTCATTAGGACATAGAATGTGCATACTTTGTTGATTCCATTTATGAAATAAAACACATTTTCTAAAAACTCGTGTTTTTTAAGAAATCATGTAAATCTTCTAGAAGCTGTGATTTGAAAAAACGGGTGAAGTAAGCTTTTTTTATTTCCGGACGCATGCGCAAACTATAGAAAGTCGTTATGACGTAGAATGTGCATACTTTGTAGATTCCATTTATGAAATAAAACACATTTTCTAAAAACTCGTGTTTCTTACGAAATCATGTAAACCTTCTAGAAGCTGTGATTTTAAAAAATGGTGGGAGTAAGCTTTTCTTATTTCCGGACGCATGCGCAAACTATAGAAAGTCGTTATGACGTAGAATGTGCATACTTTGTTGATTCCATTTATGAAATAAAACACATTTTCTAAAAACTCGTGTTTTTTAAAAAATCATGTAAACTTTCTAGAAGCTGTCATTTTAAAAAACGGGGGAAGTAAGCTTTTCTTATTTCCGGACGCATGCGCAAAATATAGAAAGTCATTATGACATAGAATGTGCATACTTTGTTGATTCCATTTATGAAATAAAACACATTTTCTAAAAACTCATGTTCTTTAAGAAATCATGTAAACCTTCTAGAAGCTGTGATTTTAAAAAACGGGGGAAGTAAGCTTTTCTTATTTCCAGACGCATGCGCAAACTATAGAAAGTCGTTTATGACGTAGAATGTGCATCCTTTGTAGATTCCATTTATGAAATAAAACACATTTTCTAAAAACTTGTGTTTTTTACGAAATCATGTAAACCTTCTAGAAGCTGTGATTTTAAAAAACGGTAGAAGTAAGCTTTTCTTATTTCCGGATGCATGCGCAAACTATAGAAAGTCACTATGACGTAGAATGTGCATACTTTGTTGAGTCCATTTTGTGAAATAAAACACATTTTCTAAAAACTCGTGTTTTTTAAGAAATCATGTAAACCTTCTATAAGCTGTGATTTTAAAAAACGGGGGAAGTAAGCTTTTCTTATTTCCAAACGCATGCGCAAAATATAGAAAGTCGTTATGACGTAGAATGTGCATACTTTGTTGATTCCATTTATGAAATAAAACACATTTTCTAAAAAATCGTGTTTTTTAAGAAATCATGTAAACCTTCTAGAAGCTGTGATTTTAAAAAACGAGGGAAGTAAGCTTTTCTTATTTCCGAACGCATGCGCAAATTATAGAAAGTCGTTTATGACGTAGAATGTGCATACTTTGTAGATTCCATTTATGAAATAAAACACATTTTCTAAAAACTCTTGTTTTTTATGAAATCATGTAAACCTTCTAGAAGCTGTGATTTTAAAAAACAATGGAAGTAAGCTTTTTTTATTTCCGGACGAATGCGCAAACTATAGAAAGCCGTTATGACATAGAATGTGCATACTTTGTTGATTCCATTTATGAAATAAAACACATTTTCTAAAAACTAATGTTTTTGAAGAAATCATGTAAACCTTCTAGATGCTGTGATTTTAAAAAACGGTGGAAGTAAGCTTTTCCTATTTCCGGACGCATGCAGAAACTATAGAAAGTCATTATGACGTAGAATGTGCATACTTTGTTGATTCCATTTATGAAATAAAACACATTTTCTAAAAACTCGTGTTTCTTACGAAATCGTGTAAACCTTCTAGAAGCTGTGATTTTAAAAAACGGTGGAAGTAAACTTTTCTTATTTCCGGACGCATGCGCAAACTATACAAAGTCGTTATGACGTAGAATGTGCATACTTTGTAGATTCCATTTATGAAATAAAACACGTTTTCTAAAAACTCGTGTTTTTTACGAAATCATGTAAACCTTCTAGAAGCTGTGATTTTAAAAAACGGTGGAAGTAAGCTTTTCTTATTTCCAAACGCATGCGCAAACTATAGAAAGTCGTTATGACGTAGAATGTGCATACTTTGTAGATTCCATTTATGAAATAAAACACATTTTCTAAAAACTCGTGTTTCTTACGAAATCATGTAAACCTTCTAGAAGCTGTGATTTTAAAAAATGGTGGAAGTAAGCTTTTCTTATTTCCGGACGCATGCGCAAACTATAGAAAGTCATTATGACGTAGAATGTGCATACTCTGTTGATTCCATTTATGAAATAAAACACATTTTCTAAAAACTCGAGTTCTTGAAGAAATCATGTAAACCTTCTAGAATCTGTGATTTTAAAAAACGGGGGAGGTAAGCTTTTCTTATTTCCAGACGCATGCGCAAACTGTAGAAAGTCGTTATGACGTAGAATGTGCATACTTTGTAGATTCCATTTATGAAATAAAACACATTTTCTAAAAACTCGTGTTTCTTACAAAATCATGTAAACCTTCTAGAAGCTGTGATTTTAAAAAATGGTGGAAGTAAGCTCTTTTTATTTCCGCACGCATGAGCAAACTATAGAAAGTCATTATGACGTAGAATGTGCATACTTTGTTGATTCCATTTATGAAATAAAACACATTTTCTAAATACTCATGTTTTTTAAGAAATCATGTAAACCTTCTAGAAGCTGCGATTTTAAAAACGGTGGAAGTAAGCTTTTCTTATTTCCGGATGCATGCGCAAACTATAGAAAGTCGTTATTTTCGTAGAATGTGCATACTTTGTTGATTCCATTTATGAAATAAAACATATTTTCTAAAAACTCGTGTTTTTTAAGAAATCATGTAAACCTTCTAGAAGCTGTGATTTTAGAAAACGGGGGAAGTAAGCTTTTCTTATTTCATGACGCATGCGCAAACTATAGAAAGTCGTTTATGACGTAGAATGTGCATCCTTTGTAGATTCCATTTATGAAATAAAACACATTTTCTAAAAACTCGTGGTTTTTAAGAAATCATGTAAACCTTCTAGAAGCTGTGATTTTAAAAAACGGGGGAAGTAAGGTTTGCTTATTTCCGGACGCATGCGCAAACTATAGAAAGTCATTATGACATAGAATGTGCATACTTTGTTGATTCCATTTATAAAATAAAACGCATTTTCTAAAAACTCCTGTTTTTTAAGAAATCATGCAAACCTTCTAGAAGCTGTGATTTTAAAAAATGGGTGAAGTAAGATTTTCTTATTGCCGGACGCATGCGCAAACTATACAAAGTCGTTATGATGTAGAATGTGCATACTTTGTAGATTCCATTTATGAAATAAAACACGTTTTCTAAAAACTCGTGTTTTTTACGAAATCATGTAAACCTTCTAGAAGCTGTGATTTTAAAAAATGGTGGAAGTAAGCTTTTCTTATTTACAAACGCATGCGCAAACTATAGAAAGTCGTTATGACGTAGAATGTGCATACTTTGTAGATTCCATTTATGAAATAAAACACATTTTCTAAAAACTCGTGTTTCTTACGAAATCATGTAAACCTTCTAGAAGCTGTGATTTTAAAAAACGGTGGAAGTAAGCTTTTCTTATTTCCGGACGCATGCGCAAACTATAGAAAGTCATTATGACGTAGAATGTGCATACTCTGTTGATTCCATTTATGAAATAAAACACATTTTCTAAAAACTCGAGTTCTTGAAGAAATCATGTAAACCTTCTAGAATCTGTGATTTTAAAAAACGGGGGAGGTAAGCTTTTCTTATTTCCGGACGCATGCGCAAACTGTAGAAAGTCGTTATGACGTAGAATGTGCATACTTTGTAGATTCCATTTATGAAATAAAACACATTTTCTAAAAACTCGTGTTTCTTACAAAATCATGTAAACCTTCTAGAAGCTGTGATTTTAAAAAATGGTGGAAGTAAGCTCTTTTTATTTCCGGACGCATGAGCAAACTATAGAAAGTCATTATGACGTAGAATGTGCATACTTTGTTGATTCCATTTATGAAATAAAACACATTTTCTAAATACTCATGTTTTTTAAGAAATCATGTAAACCTTCTAGAAGCTGCGATTTTAAAAACGGTGGAAGTAAGCTTTTCTTATTTCCGGATGCATGCGCAAACTATAGAAAGTCGTTATTTTCGTAGAATGTGCATACTTTGTTGATTCCATTTATGAAATAAAACACATTTTCTAAAAACTCGTGTTTTTTTAGAAATCATGTAAACCTTCTAGAAGCTGTGATTTTAGAAAACGGGGGAAGTAAGCTTTTCTTATTTCCGGACGCATGCGCAAACTATAGAAAGTCGTTTATGACGTAGAATGTGCATCCTTTGTAGATTCCATTTATGAAATAAAACACATTTTCTAAAAACTCGTGTTTTTTACGAAATCATGTAAACCTTTTAAAAGCTGTGATTTTAAAAAACGATGGAAGTAAGCTTTTCTTATTTCCGGACGAATGCGCAAACTATAGAAAGTCCTTATGACGTAGACTGTCCATACTTTGTTGATTCCATTTATGAAATAAAACACATTTTCTAAAAACTCGTGGTTTTTAAGAAATCATGTAAACCTTCTAGAAGCTGTGATTTTAAAAAACGGGCGAAGTAAGCTTTTCTTATTTCCGGACGCATGCGCAAACTATAGAAAGTCGTTAGGACATAGAATGTGCATACTTTGTTGATTCCATTTATGAAATAAAACACATTTTCTAAAAACTCGTGTTTTTTAAGAAATCATGTAAACCTTCTAGAAGATGTGATTTGAAAAAATGGGGGAAGTAATCTTTTTTTATTTCTGGACGCATGCGCAAACTATAGAAAGTCGTTATGACGTAGAATGTGCATACTTTCTAGATTCCATTTATGAAATAAAACACATTTTCTAAAAACTCGTGTTTCTTACGAAATCATGTAAACCTTCTAGAAGCTGTGATTTTAAAAAATGGTGGAAGTAAGCTTTTCTTATTTCCGGACGCATGCGCAAACTATAGAAAGTCGTTATGACATAGAATGTGCATACTTTGTTGATTCCATTTATGAAATAAAACACATTTTCTAAAAAATCGTGTTTTTTAAGAAATCATGTAAACCTTCTAGAAGCTGTCATTTTAAAAAATGGGGGAAGTAAGCTTTTCTTATTTCCGGATGCATGCGCAAACTATAGAAAGTCATTATGACATAGAATGTGCATACTTTGTTGATTCCATTTATGAAATAAAACACATTTTCTAAAAACTCGTGTTTTTTAAGAAATCATGTAAACCATCTAGAAGCTGTGATTTTAAAAAACGGGGGAAGTAAGCTTTTCTTATTTCCAGACGCATGCGCAAACTATAGAAAGTCGTTTATGACGTAGTATGTGCATCCTTTGTAGATTCCATTTATGAAATAAAACATATTTTCTAAAAACTTGTGTTTTTTACGAAATCATGTAAACCTTCTAGAAGCTGTGATTTTAAAAAACGGTAGAAGTAAGCTTTTCTTATTTCCGGATGCATGCGCAAACTATAGAAAGTCGTTATGACGTAGAATCTGCATACTTTGTTGAGTCCATTTATGAAATAAAACACATTTTCTAAAAACTCGTGTTTTTTAAGAAATCATGTAAACCTTCTATAAGCTGTGATTTTAAAAAACGGGGGAAGTAAGCTTTTCTTATTTCCAAACGCATGCGACAACTATAGATAGTCGTTATGAGGTAGAATGTGCATACTTTGTTGATTCCATTTATTAAATAAAACACATTTTCTAAAAACTTGAGTTCTTGAAGAAATCATGTAAACCTTCTAGAATCTGTGATTTTAAAAAACGGGGGAGGTAAGCTTTTCTTATTTCCGGACACATGCGCAAACTATAGAAATTCGTTATGACGTAGAATCTGCATACTTTGTTGAGTCCATTTATGAAATAAAACACATTTTCTAAAAACTCGTGTTTTTTAAGAAATCATGTAAACCTTCTATAAGCTGTGATTTTAAAAAACGGGGGAAGTAAGCTTTTCTTATTTCCGGATGCATGCGCAAACTATAGAAAGTCGTTATGACGTAGAATGTGCATACTTTGTAGATTCCATTTATGAAATAAAACACATTTTCTAAAAACTCGTGTTTTTTATGAAATCATGTAAACCTTCTAGAATTGTGATTTAAAAAAACAGTGGAAGTAAGCTTTTCTTATTTCCGGACGAATGCGCAAACTATAGAAATTCGTTATGACATAGAATGTGCATACTTTGTTGATTCTATTTATGAAATAAAACACATTTTCTAAAAACTCTTGTTTTTTAAGAAATCATGTAAACCTTCTAGAAGCTGTGATTTTAGAAAACGGGGGAAGTAAGCTTTTCTTATTTCCGGACGCATGCGCAAACTATAGAAAGTCGTTATGACGTAGAATGTGCATACTTTGTTGATTCCATTTATGAAATAAAACACATTTTCTAAAAACTCGTGTTTTTTAAGAAATCATGTAAACCTTCTAGAAGCTGTGATTTTAGAAAAGGGGGAAAGTAAGCTTTTTTTATTTCCAGACGCATGCGCAAACTATAGAAAGTCTTTATGACGTAGAATGTGCATACTTTGTAGATTCCATTTATGAAATAAAACACATTTTCTAAAAACTTGTGTTTTTTACGAAATCATGTAAACCTTCTAGAAGCTGTGATTTTGAAAAACGGTGGAAGTAAGCTTTTCTTATTTCTGGAGGCATGCGCAAACTATAGAAAGTTGTTATGACGTAGAATGTGCATACTTTGTTGATTCCATTGATGAAATAAAACACATTTTCTAAAAATTCGTGTTTTTTAAGAAATCATGTAAACCTTCTAGAAGCTGTGATTTTAAAAAACGGGGGAATTAAGATTTTCTTATTTCCAAAAGCATACGCAAACTATAGAAAGTTGTTATGACGTAGAATGTGCATACTTTGTTGATTCCATTTATGAAACAAAACACATTTTCTAAAAACTCGTGTTTTTTACGAAATCATGTAAACCTTCTAGAAGCTGTGATTTTAAAAAACGGGGGAAGTAAGCTTTTCTTATTTCCAAACGCATGCGCAAATTATAGAAAGTCGTTTATGACATAGAATGTGCATACTTTGTAGATTCCATTTATGAAATAAAACACATTTTCTAAAAACTCGTGTTTTTTATGAAATCATGTAAACCTTCTAGAAGCTGTGATTTTAAAAAACAGTGGAAGTAAGCTTTTCTTATTTCCGGACGAATGTGCAAATTATAGAAAGTCGTTATGACGTAGAATGTGCATACTTTGTTGATTCCATTTATGAAATAAAACACATTTTCTAAAAACTCGTGTTTTTTAAGAAATCATGTAAACCTTCTAGAAGCTGTGATTTTAAAAAACGGGGGAAGTAAGCTTTTCTTATTTCCAAACACATGCGCAAACTATAGAAAGTAATTATGACGTAGAATGTGCATACTTTGTTGATTCCATTTATGAAATAAAACACATTTTCTAAAAACTCGTGTTTTTTAAGAAATCATGTAAACCTTCTAGAAGCTGTGATTTTAAAAAACGGGGGAAGTAAGCTTTTCTTATTTCCAAACGCATGCGCAAATTATAGAAAGTCGTTTATGACGTAGAATGTGCATACTTTGTAGATTCCATTTACGAAAAAAAACACATTTTCTAAAAACTCGTGTTTTTTATGAAATCATGTAAACCTTCTAGAAGCCGTGATTTTAAAAAATGGGGGAAGTAAGCTTTTCTTATTTCCGGACGCATGCGCAAACTATAGAAAGTCATTATGACGTAGAATGTGCATACTTTGTTGATTCGATTTATGAAATAAAACACATTTTCTAAAAAATCGTGTTTTTTAAGAAATCATGTAAACCTTCTAGAAGCTGTGATTTTAAAAAACGGGGGAAGTAAGCTTTTCTTATTTCTGGACGCATGCGCAAACTATAGAAAGTCGTTATGACGTAGAATTTGCATACTTTGTTGATTCCATTTATGAAATAAAACACATTTTCTAAAAAATCGTGTTTTTTAAGAAATCATGTAAACCTTCTAGAAGCTGTGATTTTAAAAAACGGGGGAAGTAAGCTTTTCTTATTTCCGGACGCATGCGCAAACTATAGAAAGTCGTTATGACGTAGAATGTGCATACTTTGTTGATTCCATTTATGAAATAAAACACATTTTCTAAAACCTCATGTTTTTTACGAAATCATGTAAACCTTCTAGAAGCTGTGATTTTAAAAAACGGTGGAAGTAAGCTTTTCTTATTTCCGGACGCATGCGCAAACTATAGAAAGTCGTTATGACGTTGAATGTGCATACTTTGTTGATTCCATTTATGAAATAAAACACATTTTCTAAAAACTCGTGGTTTTTAAGAAATCATGTAAACCTTCTAGAAGCTGTGATTTTAAAAAACGAGGGAAGTAAGCTTTTCTTATTACCAAACGCATGCGCAAACTATAGAAAGTCGTTATGACGTAGAATGTGCATACTTTGTTCATTCCATTTATGAAATAAAACACATTTTCTGAAAACTCATGTTTTTTAAGAAATCATGTTAACCTTCTAGAAGCTGTGATTTTAAAAAACGGGGGAAGTAAGCTTTTCTTATTTCCAAACGCATGTGCAAACTATAGAAAGTCGTTATGACGTAGAATGTGCATACTTTGTTTATTCCATTTATGAAATAAAACACATTTTCTAAAAACTCGTGTTTTTTACGAAATCATGTAAACCTTCTAGAAGCTGTGATTTTAAAAAACGGTGGAAATAAGCTTTTCTTATTTCCGGACGCATGCGCAAACTATAGAAAGTCGCTATGACGTAGAAGTTCCATACTTTGTTGATTCCATTTATGAAATAAAACACATTTTCTAAAAACTCGTGTTTTTTAAGAAATCATGTAAAGCTTCTAGAATCTGTCATTTGAAAAAATGGTGGAAGTAAGCTTTTCTTATTTCCGAACGCATGCGGAAACTATAGAAATTCGTTATGATGTAAAATGTGCATACTTTGTTGACTCCATTGATGAATAAAACACATTTTCTAAAAACTCGTGTTTTGTAAGAAATCATGTAAACCTTCTAGAAGTTGTGATTTTAAAAGACGGGGGAAGTAAGCTTTAGTTATTTCCAAACGCATGCGCAAACTATAGAAAGTCGTTATGACGTAGAATGTGCATACTTTGTTGATTCCATTTATGAAATAAAACACATTTTCTAAAAACTTGTGTTTTTTAAGAAATCATGTAAACCTTCTAGAAGCTGTGATTTTAGAAAACGGGGGAAGTAAGCTTTTCTTATTTCCGGACGCATGCGCAAACTATAGAAAGTCGTTATGACGTAGAATGTGCATACTTTTTTGATTCCATTTATGAAATAAAACACATTTTCTAAAAACTCGTGTTTTTTAAGAAATCATGTAAACCTTCTAGAAGCTGTGATTTTAAAAACGGTGGAAGTAAGCTTTTCTTATTTCCGGATGCATGCGCAAACTATAGAAAGTCATTATTTTCGTTTAATGTGCATACTTTGTTGATTCCATTTATGAAATAAAACACATTTTCTAAAAACTCGAGTTTTTTAAGAAATCAGGTAAACCTTGTAGAAGCTGTGATTTTAAAAAACGGGGGAAGTAAGCTTTTCTTATTTCCGGACGCATGCGCAAACTATAGAAAGTCGTTTATGACGTAGAATGTGCATCCTTTGTAGATTCCATTTATGAAATAAAACACATTTTCTAAAAACTCGTGTTTTTTACGAAATCATGTAAACCTTTTAAAAGCTGTGATTTTAAAAAACGATGGAAGTAAGCTTTTCTTATTTCCGTACGAATGCGCAAACTATAGAATGTCCATACTTTGTTGATTCCATTTATGAAATAAAACACATTTTCTAAAAACTCGTGGTTTTTAAGAAATCATGTAAACCTTCTAGAAGCTGTGATTTTAAAAAACGGGGGAAGTAAGCTTTTCTTATTTCCGGACGCATGCGCAAACTATAGAAAGTCGTTAGGACATAGAATGTGCATACTTTGTTGATTCCATTTATGAAATAAAACACATTTTCTAAAAACTCGTGTTTTTTAAGAAATCATGTAAACATTCTAGAAGCTCTGATTTGAAAAAACGGGTGAAGTAAGCTTTTTTAATTTCCGGACGCATGCGCAAACTATAGAAAGTCGTTATGACGTAGAATGTGCATACTTTGTAGATTCCATTTATGAAATAAAACACATTTTCTAAAAACTCGTGTTTCTTACGAAATCATGTAAACCTTCTAGAAGCTGTGATTTTAAAAAACGGGGGAAGTAAGCTTTTCTTATTTCCGGACGCATGCGCAAACTATAGAAGGTCATTATGACGTAGAATGTGCATACTTTATTGATTCCCTTTATGAAATAAAACACATTTTCTAAAAACTCTTGTTTTTCAAGAAATCATGTAAACCTTCTAGAAGCTGTGATTTTAAAAAACGGTGGAAGTAAGCTTTTCTTATTTCCGGATGCATGCGCATACTATAGAAAGTCGTTATGAAGTAGAATGTGCATACTTTGTTGATTCCATTTATGAAATAAAACACATTTTCTAAAAACTCTTGTTTTTCAAGAAATCATGTAAACCTTCTAGAAGCTGTGATTTTAAAAAACGGGGGAAGTAAGCTTTTCTTATTTCCGGACGCATGCACAAACTATAGAAAGTCGTTTATGACGTAGAATGTGCATCCTTCGTAGATTCCATTTATGAAATAAAACACATTTTCTAAAAACTAGTGTTTCTTACGAAATCATGTAAACCTTCTAGAAGCTGTGATTTTAAAAAACGGTGGAAGTAAGCTTTTCTTATTTCCGGACGCATGCGCAAACTATAGAAAGTCGTTATGACGTAGAATGTGCATACTTTGTTGATTCCATTTATGAAATAAAACACATTTTCTAAAAACTCGTGTTTTTTAAGAAATCATGTAAACTTTCTAGAAGCTGTCATTTTAAAAAACGGAGGAAGTAAGCTTTTCTTATTTCCGGACGCATGCGCAAACTATAGAAAGTCATTATGACATAGAATGTGCATACTTTGTTGATTCCATTTATGAAATAAAACACATTTTCTAAAAACTCATGTTCTTTAAGAAATCATGTAAACCTTATAGAAGCTGTGATTTTAAAAAACGGGGGAAGTAAGCTTTTCTTATTTCCAGACGCATGCGCAAACTATAGAAAATCGTTTATGACGTAGAATGTGCATCCTTTGTAGATTCCATTTATGAAATAAAAGACATTTTCTAAAAACTTGTGTTTTTTACGAAATTATGTAAACCTTCTAGAAGCTGTGATTTTAAAAAACGGTAGAAGTAAGCTTTTCTTATTTCCGGATGCATGCGCAAACTATAGAAAGTCGTTATGACGTAGAATGTGCATACTTTGTTGAGTCCATTTTGTGAAATAAAACTAATTTTCTAAAAACTCGTGTTTTTTAAGAAATCATGTAAACCTTCTATAAGCTGTGATTTTAAAAAACGGGGGAAGTAAGCTTTTCTTATTTCCAAACGCATGCGCAAACTATAGAAAGTCATTATGACGTAGAATGTGCATACTTTGTTGATTCCATTTATGAAATAAAACACATTTTCTAAAAAATCGTGTTTTTTAAGAAATCATGTGAACCTTCTAGAAGCTGTGATTTTAAAAAACGGGGGAAGTAAGCTTTTCTTATTTCCAAACGCATGCACAAATTATTGAAAGTCGTTTATGACGTAGAATGTGCATACTTTGTAGATTCCATTTATGAAATAAAATACATTTTCTAAAAACTCTTGTTTTTTATGAAATCATGTAAACCTTCTAGAAGCTGTGATTTTAAAATACAATGGAAGTAAGCTTTTTTTATTTCCGGACGAATGCGCAAACTATAGAAAGTCGTTATGACATAGAATGTGCATACTTTGTTGATTCCATTTATGAAATAAAACACATTTTCTAAAAACTAATGTTTTTGAAGAAATCATGTAAACCTTCTAGAAGCTGTGATTTTAAAAAACGGTGGAAGTAAGCTTTTCCTATTTCCGGACGCATGCGCAAACTATAGAAAGTCATTATGACGTAGAATGTGCATACTTTGTTGATTCCATTTATGAAATAAAACACATGTTCTAAAAACTCGTGTTTTTTAAGAAATCGTGTAAACCTTCTAGAAGCTGTGATTTTAAAAAATGGTGGAAGTAAGCTTTTCTTATTTCCGGACGCATGCGCAAACTATAGAAAGTCGTTATGACGTAGAATGTGCATACTTTGTAGATTCCATTTATGAAATAAAACACATTTTCTAAAAATTTGTGTTTCTTACGAAATCATGTAAACCTTCTAGAAGCTGTGATTTTAAAAAACGGTAGAAGTAAGCTTTTCTTATTTCCGGACGCATGCGCAAACTATAGAAAGTCGTTATGACGTAGAATGTGCATACTTTGTTGATTCCATTTATGAAATAAAACACATTTTCTAAAAACTCGTGTTTTTTAAGAAATCATGTAAACCTTCTAGAAGCTGTGATTTGAAAAAACGGGTGAAGTAAGCTTTTTTTATTTCCAGACGCATGCGCAAATTATAGAAAGTCGTTATGACGTAGAATGTGCAAACTTTGTTGATTCTATTTATGAAATAAAACACATTTTCTAAATACTCGTGGTTTTTAAGAAATCATGTAAACCTTCTAGAATCTGTGATTTTAAAAAACAGGGGAAGTAAGCTTTTCTTATTTCCGGACGCATGCGCAAACTATAGAAAGTCGTTATGACGTAGAATGTGCATACTTTATAGATTCCATTTATGAAAAAAACACATTTTCTAAAAACTAGTGTTTCTTACGAAATCATGTAAACCTTCTAGAAGCTGTGATTTTAAAAAACGGTGGAAGTAAGCTTTTATTATTTACGGACGCATGCGCAAACTATAGAAAGTCGTTATGAATTAGAATGTGCATACTTTGTTGATTCCATTTATGAAATAAAACACATTTTCTAAAAACTCTTGTTTTTCAAGAAATCATGTAAACCTTCTAGAAGCTGTGATTTTAAAAAATGGGGGAAGTAAGCTTTTCTTATTTCCGGACGCATGCGCAAACTATAGAAAGTCGTTTATGACGTAGAATGTGCATCCTTTGTAGATTCCATTTATGAAATAAAACACATTTTCTAAAAACTCGTGTTTTTTACGAAATCATGTAAACCTTTTAAAAGCTGTGATTTTAAAAAACGATGGAAGTAAGCTTTTCTTATTTCCGTACGAATGCGCAAAATATAGAATGTCCATACTCTGTTGATTCCATTGATGAAATAAAACTCATTTTCTAAAAACTCGTGTTTTTTAAGAAATCATGTAAACCTTCTAGAAGCTGTGATTTTAAAAAACGGGGGAAGTAAGCTTTTCTTATTTCCGGACGCATGCGCAAACTATAGAAAGTCGTTAGGACATAGAATGTGCATACTTTGTTGATTCCATTTATGAAATAAAACACATTTTCTAAAAACTCATGTTTTTTAAGAAATCATGTAAATCTTCTAGAAGCTGTGATTTGAAAAAACGGGTGAAGTAAGCTTTTTTTATTTCCGGACGCATGCGCAAACTATAGAAAGTCGTTATGACGTAGAATGTGCATACTTTGTAGATTCCATTTATGAAATAAAACACATTTTCTAAAAACTCGTGTTTCTTACGAAATCATGTAAACCTTCTAGAAGCTGTGATTTTAAAAAATGGTGGGAGTAAGCTTTTCTTATTTCCGGACGCATGCGCAAACTATAGAAAGTCGTTATGACATAGAATGTGCATACTTTGTTGATTCCATTTATGAAATAAAACACATTTTATAAAAACTCGTGTTTTTTAAGAAATCATGTAAACTTTCTAGAAGCTGTCATTTTAAAAAACGGGGAAGTAAGCTTTTCTTATTTCTGGACGCATGCGCAAACTATAGAAAGTCATTATGACATAGAATGTGCATACTTTGTTGATTCCATTTATGAAATAAAACACATTTTCTAAAAACTCATGTTCTTTAAGAAATCATGTAAACCTTCTAGAAGCTTTTCTTATTTCCGTACGAATGCGCAAACTATAGAATGTCCATACTTTGTTGATTCCATTTATGAAATAAAACACATTTTCTAAAAACTCGTGGTTTTTAAGAAATCATGTAAACCTTCTAGAAGCTGTGATTTTAAAAAACGGGGGAAGTAAGCTTTTCTTATTTCCGGACGCATGCGCAAACTATAGAAAGTCGTTAGGACATAGAATGTGCATACTTTGTTGATTCCATTTATGAAATAAAACACATTTTCTAAAAACTCGTGTTTTTTAAGAAATCATGTAAACATTCTAGAAGCTCTGATTTGAAAAAACGGGTGAAGTAAGCTTTTTTAATTTCCGGACGCATGCGCAAACTATAGAAAGTCGTTATGACGTAGAATGTGCATACTTTGTAGATTCCATTTATGAAATAAAACACATTTTCTAAAAACTCGTGTTTCTTACGAAATCATGTAAACCTTCTAGAAGCTGTGATTTTAAAAAACGGGGGAAGTAAGCTTTTCTTATTTCCGGACGCATGCGCAAACTATAGAAGGTCATTATGACGTAGAATGTGCATACTTTATTGATTCCCTTTATGAAATAAAACACATTTTCTAAAAACTCTTGTTTTTCAAGAAATCATGTAAACCTTCTAGAAGCTGTGATTTTAAAAAACGGTGGAAGTAAGCTTTTCTTATTTCCGGATGCATGCGCATACTATAGAAAGTCGTTATGAAGTAGAATGTGCATACTTTGTTGATTCCATTTATGAAATAAAACACATTTTCTAAAAACTCTTGTTTTTCAAGAAATCATGTAAACCTTCTAGAAGCTGTGATTTTAAAAAACGGGGGAAGTAAGCTTTTCTTATTTCCGGACGCATGCACAAACTATAGAAAGTCGTTTATGACGTAGAATGTGCATCCTTCGTAGATTCCATTTATGAAATAAAACACATTTTCTAAAAACTAGTGTTTCTTACGAAATCATGTAAACCTTCTAGAAGCTGTGATTTTAAAAAACGGTGGAAGTAAGCTTTTCTTATTTCCGGACGCATGCGCAAACTATAGAAAGTCGTTATGACGTAGAATGTGCATACTTTGTTGATTCCATTTATGAAATAAAACACATTTTCTAAAAACTCGTGTTTTTTAAGAAATCATGTAAACTTTCTAGAAGCTGTCATTTTAAAAAACGGAGGAAGTAAGCTTTTCTTATTTCCGGACGCATGCGCAAACTATAGAAAGTCATTATGACATAGAATGTGCATACTTTGTTGATTCCATTTATGAAATAAAACACATTTTCTAAAAACTCATGTTCTTTAAGAAATCATGTAAACCTTATAGAAGCTGTGATTTTAAAAAACGGGGGAAGTAAGCTTTTCTTATTTCCAGACGCATGCGCAAACTATAGAAAATCGTTTATGACGTAGAATGTGCATCCTTTGTAGATTCCATTTATGAAATAAAAGACATTTTCTAAAAACTTGTGTTTTTTACGAAATTATGTAAACCTTCTAGAAGCTGTGATTTTAAAAAACGGTAGAAGTAAGCTTTTCTTATTTCCGGATGCATGCGCAAACTATAGAAAGTCGTTATGACGTAGAATGTGCATACTTTGTTGAGTCCATTTTGTGAAATAAAACTAATTTTCTAAAAACTCGTGTTTTTTAAGAAATCATGTAAACCTTCTATAAGCTGTGATTTTAAAAAACGGGGGAAGTAAGCTTTTCTTATTTCCAAACGCATGCGCAAACTATAGAAAGTCATTATGACGTAGAATGTGCATACTTTGTTGATTCCATTTATGAAATAAAACACATTTTCTAAAAAATCGTGTTTTTTAAGAAATCATGTGAACCTTCTAGAAGCTGTGATTTTAAAAAACGGGGGAAGTAAGCTTTTCTTATTTCCAAACGCATGCACAAATTATTGAAAGTCGTTTATGACGTAGAATGTGCATACTTTGTAGATTCCATTTATGAAATAAAATACATTTTCTAAAAACTCTTGTTTTTTATGAAATCATGTAAACCTTCTAGAAGCTGTGATTTTAAAATACAATGGAAGTAAGCTTTTTTTATTTCCGGACGAATGCGCAAACTATAGAAAGTCGTTATGACATAGAATGTGCATACTTTGTTGATTCCATTTATGAAATAAAACACATTTTCTAAAAACTAATGTTTTTGAAGAAATCATGTAAACCTTCTAGAAGCTGTGATTTTAAAAAACGGTGGAAGTAAGCTTTTCCTATTTCCGGACGCATGCGCAAACTATAGAAAGTCATTATGACGTAGAATGTGCATACTTTGTTGATTCCATTTATGAAATAAAACACATGTTCTAAAAACTCGTGTTTTTTAAGAAATCGTGTAAACCTTCTAGAAGCTGTGATTTTAAAAAATGGTGGAAGTAAGCTTTTCTTATTTCCGGACGCATGCGCAAACTATAGAAAGTCGTTATGACGTAGAATGTGCATACTTTGTAGATTCCATTTATGAAATAAAACACATTTTCTAAAAATTTGTGTTTCTTACGAAATCATGTAAACCTTCTAGAAGCTGTGATTTTAAAAAACGGTAGAAGTAAGCTTTTCTTATTTCCGGACGCATGCGCAAACTATAGAAAGTCGTTATGACGTAGAATGTGCATACTTTGTTGATTCCATTTATGAAATAAAACACATTTTCTAAAAACTCGTGTTTTTTAAGAAATCATGTAAACCTTCTAGAAGCTGTGATTTGAAAAAACGGGTGAAGTAAGCTTTTTTTATTTCCAGACGCATGCGCAAATTATAGAAAGTCGTTATGACGTAGAATGTGCAAACTTTGTTGATTCTATTTATGAAATAAAACACATTTTCTAAATACTCGTGGTTTTTAAGAAATCATGTAAACCTTCTAGAATCTGTGATTTTAAAAAACAGGGGAAGTAAGCTTTTCTTATTTCCGGACGCATGCGCAAACTATAGAAAGTCGTTATGACGTAGAATGTGCATACTTTATAGATTCCATTTATGAAAAAAACACATTTTCTAAAAACTAGTGTTTCTTACGAAATCATGTAAACCTTCTAGAAGCTGTGATTTTAAAAAACGGTGGAAGTAAGCTTTTATTATTTCCGGACGCATGCGCAAACTATAGAAAGTCGTTATGAATTAGAATGTGCATACTTTGTTGATTCCATTTATGAAATAAAACACATTTTCTAAAAACTCTTGTTTTTCAAGAAATCATGTAAACCTTCTAGAAGCTGTGATTTTAAAAAATGGGGGAAGTAAGCTTTTCTTATTTCCGGACGCATGCGCAAACTATAGAAAGTCGTTTATGACGTAGAATGTGCATCCTTTGTAGATTCCATTTATGAAATAAAACACATTTTCTAAAAACTCGTGTTTTTTACGAAATCATGTAAACCTTTTAAAAGCTGTGATTTTAAAAAACGATGGAAGTAAGCTTTTCTTATTTCCGTACGAATGCGCAAAATATAGAATGTCCATACTCTGTTGATTCCATTGATGAAATAAAACTCATTTTCTAAAAACTCGTGTTTTTTAAGAAATCATGTAAACCTTCTAGAAGCTGTGATTTTAAAAAACGGGGGAAGTAAGCTTTTCTTATTTCCGGACGCATGCGCAAACTATAGAAAGTCGTTAGGACATAGAATGTGCATACTTTGTTGATTCCATTTATGAAATAAAACACATTTTCTAAAAACTCATGTTTTTTAAGAAATCATGTAAATCTTCTAGAAGCTGTGATTTGAAAAAACGGGTGAAGTAAGCTTTTTTTATTTCCGGACGCATGCGCAAACTATAGAAAGTCGTTATGACGTAGAATGTGCATACTTTGTAGATTCCATTTATGAAATAAAACACATTTTCTAAAAACTCGTGTTTCTTACGAAATCATGTAAACCTTCTAGAAGCTGTGATTTTAAAAAATGGTGGGAGTAAGCTTTTCTTATTTCCGGACGCATGCGCAAACTATAGAAAGTCGTTATGACATAGAATGTGCATACTTTGTTGATTCCATTTATGAAATAAAACACATTTTATAAAAACTCGTGTTTTTTAAGAAATCATGTAAACTTTCTAGAAGCTGTCATTTTAAAAAACGGGGAAGTAAGCTTTTCTTATTTCTGGACGCATGCGCAAACTATAGAAAGTCATTATGACATAGAATGTGCATACTTTGTTGATTCCATTTATGAAATAAAACACATTTTCTAAAAACTCATGTTCTTTAAGAAATCATGTAAACCTTCTAGAAGCTGTGATTTTAAAAAACGGGGGAAGTAAGCTTTTCTTATTTCCAGACGCATGCGCAAACTATAG
The DNA here is from genome assembly GCA_027924585.1 of Larix kaempferi. Classification (NCBI taxonomy): domain Eukaryota; kingdom Viridiplantae; phylum Streptophyta; class Pinopsida; order Pinales; family Pinaceae; genus Larix; species Larix kaempferi. The sequence continues at coordinate 7,476,126 of BSBM01000226.1, read as the reverse complement.
AAAGTCATTTATGACGTAGAATGTGCATCCTTTGTAGATTCCATTTATGAAATAAAAGACATTTTCTAAAAACTTGTGTTTTTTACGAAATCATGTAAACCTTCTAGAAGCTGTGATTTTAAAAAACGGTAGAAGTAAGCTTTTCTTATTTCCGGATGCATGCGCAAACTATAGAAAGTCGTTATGACGTAGAATGTGCATACTTTGTTGAGTCCATTTTGTGAAATAAAACACATTTTCTAAAAACTCGTGTTTTTTATGAAATCTTGTAAACCTTCTATAAGCTGTGATTTTAAAAAACGGGGGAAGTAAGCTTTTCTTATTTCCAAACGCATGCGCAAAATATACAAAGTCGTTATGACGTAGAATGTGCATACTTTGTTGATTCCATTTATGAAATAAAACACATTTTCTAAAAAATCGTGTTTTTTAAGAAATCATGTAAACCTTCTAGAAGCTGTGATTTTAAAAAACGGGGGAAGTAAGCTTTTCTTATTTCCAAACGCATGCGCAAATTATAGAAAGTCGTTTATGACGTAGAATGTGCATACTTTGTAGATTCCATTTATGAAATAAAACACATTTTCTAAAAACTCTTGTTTTTTATGAAATCATGTAAACCTTCTAGAAGCTGTGATTTTAAAAAACAATGGAAGTAAGCTTTTTTTATTTCCGGACGAATGCGCAAACTATAGAAAGTCCTTATGACATAGAATGTGCATACTTTGTTGATTCCATTTATGAAATAAAACACATTTTCTAAAAACTAATGTTTTTGAAGAAATCATGTAAACCTTCTAGATGCTGTGATTGTAAAAAACGGTGGAAGTAAGCTTTTCCTATTTCCGGACGCATGCACAAACTATAGAAAGTCATTATAACGTAGAATGTGCATACTTTGTTGATTCCATTTATGAAATAAAACACATTTTCTAAAAACTCGTGTTTCTTACGAAATCGTGTAAACCTTCTAGAAGCTGTGATTTTAAAAAACGGTGGAAGTAAGCTTTTCTTATTTCCGGACGCATGTGCAAAATATAGAAAGTCGTTATGACGTAGAATGTGCATACTTTGTTGATTCCATTTATGAAATAAAACACATTTTCTAAAAACTCGTGGTTTTTAAGAAATCATGTAAACCTTCTAGAAGCTGTGATTTTAAAAAACGGGGGAAGTAAGGTTTGCTTATTTCCGGACGCATGCGCAAACTATAGAAAGTCATTATGACATAGAATGTGCATACTTTGTTGATTCCATTTATAAAATAAAACACATTTTCTAAAAACTCCTGTTTTTTAAGAAATCATGCAAACCTTCTAGAAGCTGTGATTTTAAAAAATGGGTGAAGTAAGATTTTCTTATTGCCGGACGCATGCGCAAACTATACAAGGTCGTTATGACGTAGAATGTGCATACTTTGTAGATTCCATTTATGAAATAAAACACGTTTTCTAAAAACTCGTGTTTTTACGAAATCATGTAAACCTTCTAGAAGCTGTGATTTTAAAAAACGGTGGAAGTAAGCTTTTCTTATTTCCAAACGCATGCGCAAACTATAGAAATTCGTTATGACGTAGAATGTGCATACTTTGTAGATTCCATTTATGAAATAAAACACATTTTCTAAAAACTCGTGTTTCTTACGAAATCATGTAAACCTTCTAGAAGCTGTGATTTTAAAAAACGGTGGAAGTAAGCTTTTCTTATTTCCGGACGCATGCGCAAACTATAGAAAGTCATTATGACGTAGAATGTGCATACTCTGTTGATTCCATTTATGAAATAAAACACATTTTCTAAAAACTCGAGTTCTTGAAGAAATCATGTAAACCTTCTAGAATCTGTGATTTTAAAAAACGGGGGAGGTAAGCTTTTCTTATTTCCGGACGCATGCGCAAACTGTAGAAAGTCGTTATGACGTAGAATGTGCATACTTTGTAGATTCCATTTATGAAATAAAACACATTTTCTAAAAACTCGTGTTTCTTACAAAATCATGTAAACCTTCTAGAAGCTGTGATTTTAAAAAATGGTGGAAGTAAGCTCTTTTTATTTCCGGATGCATGCGCAAACTATAGAAAGTCATTATGACGTAGAATGTGCATACTTTGTTGAGTCCATTTTGTGAAATAAAACACATTTTCTAAAAACTCGTGTTTTTTAAGAAATCATGTAAACCTTCTATAAGCTCTGATTTTAAAAAACGGGGGAAGTAAGCTTTTCTTATTTCCAAACGCATGCGCAAAATATAGAAAGTCGTTATGACGTAGAATGTGCATACTTTATTGATTCCATTTATGAAATAAAACACATTTTCTAAAAAATCTTGTTTTTTAAGAAATCATGTAAACCTTCTAGAAGCTGTGATTTTAAAAAACGGGGGAAGTAAGCTTTTCTTATTTCCAAACGCATGCGCAAATTATAGAAAGTCGTTTATGACGTAGAATGTGCATACTTTGTAGGTTCCATTTATGAAATAAAACACATTTTCTAAAAACTCTTGTTTTTTAAGAAATCATGTAAACCTTCTAGAAGCTGTGATTTTAAAAAACAATGGAAGTAAGCTTTTTTTATTTCCGGACGAATGCGCAAACTATAGAAAGTCGTTATGACATAGAATGTGCATACTTTGTTGATTACATTTATGAAATAAAACACATTTTCTAAAAACTAATGTTTTTGAAGAAATCATGTAAACCTTCTAGATGCTGTGATTTTAAAAAACGGTGGAAGTAAGCTTTTCCTATTTCCGGACGCATGCACAAACTATAGAAAGTCATTATGACGTAGAATGTGCATACTTTGTTGATTCCATTTATGAAATAAAACACATTTTCTAAAAACTCGTGTTTCTTACGAAATCGTGTAAACCTTCTAGAAGCTGTGATTTTAAAAAACGGTGGAAGTAAGCTTTTCTTATTTCCGGACGCATGTGCAAACTATAGAAAGTCGTTATGACGTAGAATGTGCATACTTTGTTGATTCCATTTATGAAATAAAACACATTTTCTAAAAACTCGTGGTTTTTAAGAAATCATGTAAACCTTCTAGAAGCTGTGATTTTAAAAAACGGGGGAAGTAAGGTTTGCTTATTTCCGGACGCATGCGCAAACTATAGAAAGTCATTATGACATAGAATGTGCATACTTTGTTGATTCCATTTATAAAATAAAACACATTTTCTAAAAACTCGTGTTTTTTAAGAAATCATGCAAACCTTCTAGAAGCTGTGATTTTAAAAAATGGGTGAAGTAAGATTTTCTTATTGCCGGACGCATGCGCAAACTATACAAAGTCGTTATGACGTAGAATGTGCATACTTTGTAGATTCCATTTATGAAATAAAACACGTTTTCTAAAAACTCGTGTTTTTTACGAAATCATGTAAACCTTCTAGAAGCTGTGATTTTAAAAAATGGTGGAAGTAAGCTTTTCTTATTTCCAAACGCATGCGCAAACTATAGAAAGTCGTTATGACGTAGAATGTGCATACTTTGTAGATTCCGTTTATGAAATAAAACACATTTTCTAAAAACTCGTGTTTCTTACGAAATCATGTAAACCTTCTAGAAGCTGTGATTTTAAAAAACGGTGGAAGTAAGCTTTTCTTCTTTCCGGAAGCATGCGCAAACTATAGAAAGTCATTATGACGTAGAATGTGCATACTCTGTTGATTCCATTTATGAAATAAAACACATTTTCTAAAAACTCGTGTTTCTTACAAAATCATGTAAACCTTCTAGAAGCTGTGATTTTAAAAAATGGTGGAAGTAAGCTCTTTTTATTTCCGGACGCATGAGCAAACTATAGAAAGTCATTATGATGTAGAATGTGCATACTTTGTTGATTCCATTTATGAAATAAAACACATTTTCTAAAAACTCATGTTTTTTAAGAAATCATGTAAACCTTCTAGAAGCTGCGATTTTAAAAACGGTGGAAGTAAGCTTTTCTTATTTCCGGATGCATGCGCAAACTATAGAAAGTCGTTATTTTCGTAGAATGTGCATACTTTGTTGATTCCATTTATGAAATAAAACACATTTTCTAAAAACTCGTGTTTTTTAAGAAATCATGTAAACCTTCTAGAAGCTGTGATTTTAGAAAACGGGGGAAGTAAGCTTTTCTTATTTCCGGACGCATGCGCAAACTATAGAAAGTCGTTTCTGACGTAGAATGTGCATCCTTTGTAGATTCCATTTATGAAATAAAACACATTTTCTAAAAACTCGTGTTTTTTACGAAATCATGTAAACCTTTTAAAAGCTGTGATTTTAAAAAACGATGGAAGTAAGCTTTTCTTATTTCCGGACGAATGCGCAAACTATAGAAAGTCCTTATGACGTAGACTGTCCATACTTTGTTGATTCCATTTATGAAATAAAACACATTTTCTAAAAACTCGTGGTTTTTAAGAAATCATGTAAACCTTCTAGAAGCTGTGATTTTAAAAAACGGGGGAAGTAAGCTTTTCTTATTTCCGGACGCATGCGCAAACTATAGAAAGTCGTTATGACATAGAATGTGCATACTTTGTTGATTCCATTTATGAAATAAAACACATTTTCTAAAAACTCGTGTTTTTTAAGAAATCATGTAAACCTTCTAGAAGATGTGATTTGAAAAAATGGGGGAAGTAATCTTTTTTTATATCTGGACGCATGCGCAAACTATAGAAAGTAGTTATGACGTAGAATGTGCATACTTTCTAGATTCCATTTATGAAATAAAACACATTTTCTAAAAACTCGTGTTTCTTACGAAATCATGTAAACCTTCTAGAAGCTGTGATTTTAAAAAATGGTGGAAGTAAGCTTTTCTTATTTCCGGACACATGCGCAAACTATAGAAAGTCGTTATGACATAGAATGTGCATACTTTGTTGATTCCATTTATGAAATAAAACACATTTTCTAAAAAATCGTGTTTTTTAAGAAATCATGTAAACCTTCTAGAAGCTGTCATTTTAAAAAATGGGGGAAGTAAGCTTTTCTTATTTCCGGATGCATGCGCAAACTATAGAAAGTCATTATGACATAGAATGTGCATACTTTGTTGATTCCATTTATGAAATAAAACACATTTTCTAAAAACTCGTGTTTTTTAAGAAATCATGTAAACCATCTAGAAGCTGTGATTTTAAAAAACGGGGGAAGTAAGCTTTTCTTATTTCCAGACGCATGCGCAAACTATAGAAAGTTGTTTATGACGTAGAATGTACATCCTTTGTAGATTCCATTTATGAAATAAAACACATTTTCTAAAAACTTGTGTTTTTTACGAAATCATGTAAACCTTCTAGAAGCTGTGATTTTAAAAAACGGTAGAAGTAAGCTTTTCTTATTTCCGGATGCATGCGCAAACTATAGAAAGTCGTTATGACGTAGAATCTGCATACTTTGTTGAGTCCATTTATGAAATAAAACACATTTTCTAAAAACTCGTGTTTTTTAAGAAATCATGTAAACCTTCTATAAGCTGTGATTTTAAAAAACGGGGGAAGTAAGCTTTTCTTATTTCCAAACGCATGTGCAAACTATAGAAAGTCGTTATGAGGTAGAATGTGCATACTTTGTTGATTCCATTTATTAAATAAAACACATTTTCTAAAAACTTGAGTTCTTGAAGAAATCATGTAAACCTTCTAGAATCTGTGATTTTAAAAAACGGGGGAGGTAAGCTTTTCTTATTTCCGGACACATGCGCAAACTATAGAAATTCGTTATGACGTAGAATCTGCATACTTTGTTGAGTCCATTTATGAAATAAAACACATTTTCTAAAAACTCGTGTTTTTTAAGAAATCATGTAAACCTTCTATAAGCTGTGATTTTAAAAAACGGGGGAAGTAAGCTTTTCTTATTTCCGGATGCATGCGCAAACTATAGAAAGTCGTTATGACGTAGAATGTGCATACTTTGTAGATTCCATTTATGAAATAAAACACATTTTCTAAAAACTCGTGTTTTTTATGAAATCATGTAAACCTTCTAGAATTGTGATTTAAAAAAACAGTGGAAGTAAGCTTTTCTTATTTCCGGACGAATGCGCAAACTATAGAAATTCGTTATGACATAGAATGTGCATACTTTGTTGATTCTATTTATGAAATAAAACACATTTTCTAAAAACTCGTGTTTTTTAAGAAATCATGTAAACCTTCTAGAAGCTGTGATTTTAGAAAACGGGGGAAGTAAGCTTTTCTTATTTCCGGACGCATGCGCAAACTATAGAAAGTCGTTATGACGTAGAATGTGCATACTTTGTTGATTCCATTTATGAAATAAAACACATTTTCTAAAAACTCGTGTTTTTTAAGAAATCATGTAAACCTTCTAGAAGCTGTGATTTTGAAAAACGGTGGAAGTAAGCTTTTCTTATTTCTGGAGGCATCCGCAAACTATAGAAAGTTGTTATGACGTAGAATGTGCATACTTTGTTGATGGAATTTATGAAATAAAACACATTTTCTAAAAACTCGTGTTTTTTACGAAATCATGTAAACCTTCTAGAAGCTGTGATTTTAAAAAACGGGGGAAGTAAGCTTTTCTTATTTCCAAACGCATGCGCAAATTATAGAAAGTCGTTTATGACATAGAATGTGCATACTTTGTAGATTCCATTTATGAAATAAAACACATTTTCTAAAAACTCGTGTTTTTTATGAAATCATGTAAACCTTCTAGAAGCTGTGATTTTAAAAAACAGTGGAAGTAAGCTTTTCTTATTTCCGGACGAATGTGCAAATTATAGAAAGTCGTTATGACGTAGAATGTGCATACTTTGTTGATTCCATTTATGAAATAAAACACATTTTCTAAAAACTCGTGTTTTTTAAGAAATCATGTAAACCTTCTAGAAGCTGTGATTTTAAAAAACGGGGGAAGTAAGCTTTTCTTATTTCCGGACGCATGCGCAAACTATAGAAAGTCGTTATGACGTAGAATGTGCATACTTTGTTGATTCCATTTATGAAATAAAACACATTTTCTAAAAACTCGTGTTTTTTAAGAAATCATGTAAACCTTCTAGAAGCTGTGATTTTGAAAAACGGTGGAAGTAAGCTTTTCTTATTTCTGGAGGCATGCGCAAACTATAGAAAGTTGTTATGACGTAGAATGTGCATACTTTGTTGATTCCATTTATGAAATAAAACACATTTTCTAAAAACTCGTGTTTTTTACGAAATCATGTAAACCTTCTAGAAGCTGTGATTTTAAAAAACGAGGGAAGTAAGCTTTTCTTATTACCAAACGCATGCGCAAACTATAGAAAGTCGTTATGACGTAGAATGTGCATACTTTGTTCATTCCATTTATGAAATAAAACACATTTTCTGAAAACTCGTGTTTTTTAAAAAATCATGTTAACCTTCTAGAAGCTGTGATTTTAAAAAACGGGGGAAGTAAGCTTTTCTTATTTCCAAACGCATGTGCAAACTATAGAAAGTCGTTATGACGTAGAATGTGCATACTTTATTTATTCCATTTATGAAATAAAACACATTTTCTAAAAACTCGTGTTTTTTACGAAATCATGTAAACCTTCTAGAAGCTGTGATTTTAAAAAACGGTGGAAATAAGCTTTTCTTATTTACGGACGCATGCACAAACTATAGAAAGTCGCTATGACGTAGAAGTTCCATACTTTGTTGATTCCATTTATGAAATAAAACACATTTTCTAAAAACTCGTGTTTTTTAAGAAATCATGTAAAGCTTCTAGAATCTGTGATTTGAAAAAATGGTGGAAGTAAGCTTTTCTTATTTCCGAACGCATGCGGAAACTATAGAAATTCGTTATGATGTAAAATGTGCATACTTTGTTGACTCCATTGATGAATAAAACACATTTTCTAAAAACTCGTGTTTTGTAAGAAATCATGTAAACCTTCTAGAAGCTGTGATTTTAAAAAACGGGGGAAGTAAGCTTTAGTTATTTCCAAACGCATGCGCAAACTATAGAAAGTCGTTATGACGTAGAATGTGCATACTTTGTTCATTCCATTTATGAAATAAAACACATTTTCTAAAAACTTGTGTTTTTTAAGAAATCATGTAAACCTTCTAGAAGCTGTGATTTTAGAAAACGGGGTAAGTAAGCTTTTCTTATTTCCGGACGCATGCGCAAACTATAGAAAGTCGTTATGACGTAGAATGTGCATACTTTTTTGATTCAATAATGAAATAAAACACATTTTCTAAAAACTCGTGTTTTTTAAGAAATCATGTAAACCTTCTAGAAGCTGTGATTTTAAAAAACGGGGGAAGTAAGCTTTTCTTATTTCCGGACGCATACGCAAACTATAGAAAGTCGTTATGACGTAGAATGTGCATACTTTGTAGATTCCATTTATGAAATAAAACACATTTTCTAAAAACTCGTGTTTTTTACGAAATCATGTAAACCTTCTAGAAGCTGTGATTTTAAAAAACGGTGGAAGTAAGCTTTTCTTATTTCCGGATGCATGCGCAAACTATAGAAAGTCGTTATGACATAGAATGTGCATACTTTGTTGATTCCATTTATGAAATAAAACACATTTTCTAAAAACTCCTGTTTTTTAGTAAATCATGTAAACCTTCTAGAAGCTGTGCTTTTAAAAAACGGGGGAAGTAAGCTTTTCTTATTTCCGGACGCATGCGCAAACTATAGAAAGTCGTTATGACGTAGAATGTGCATACTTTGTAGATTCCATTTATGAAATAAAACACATTTTCTAAAAACTCATTTTTTTTACGAAATCATGTAAACCTTCTAGAAGCTGTGATTTAAAAAAACGGTGGAAGTAAGGTTTTCTTATTTCCGGATGCATGCGCAAACTATAGAAAGTCGTTATGACGTAGAATGTGCATACTTTGTTGATTCCATTTATGAAGTAAAACACATTTTCTAAAAACTCGTGTTTTTTAAGAAACGATGTAAACCTTCTAGAAGCTGTGATTTTAAAAAACGGGGGAAGTAAGCTTTTCTTATTTCTAAACGCATGCGCAAACTATAGAAAGTCGTTATGACGTAGAATGTGCATACTTTGTTGATTCCATTTATGAAATAAAACACATTTTCTAAAAAATCGTGTTTTTTAAGAAATCATGTAAACATCCTAGAATCTGTGATTTTAAAAAACGGGAGAAGTAAGCTTTTCTTACTTCCAAATCCATGCCCAAATTATAGAAAGTTGTTTATGACGTAGAATGTGCATACCTTGTAGATTCCATTTATGAAATAAAACACTTTTTCTAAAAACTCGTGTTTTTTATAAAATCATGTAAACCTTCTAGAAGCTGTGATTTTAAAAAACAGTGGAAGTAAGCTTTTCTTATTTCCTGACGAATGTGCAAACTATAGAAAGTCGTTATGACATAGAATGTGCATACTTTGTTGATTCCATTTATGAAATAAAACACATTTTCTAAAAAATCGTGTTTTTTAAGAAATCATGTAAACCTTCTAGAAGCTGTGATTTTAGAAAAAGGGGGAAGTAAGCTTTTCTTATTTCCGGACGCATGCGGAAACTATAGAAAGTCGTTATGACGTAGAATGTGCATACTTTGTTGATTCCATTTATGAAATAAAACACATTTTCTAAAAACTCGTGTTTTTTAAGAAATCATGTAAACCTTGTAGAAGCTGTGATTTTAAAAAATGGGTGAAGTAAGATTTTCTTATTTCCGGACGCATGCGCAAACTATAGAAATTCTTTATGCTGTAGAATGTGCATACTTTGTAGATTCCATTTATAGAAAAAACACATTTTCTAAAAACTCGTGTTTCTTAAGAAATCATGTAAACCTTCTAGAAGCTGTGATTTTAAAAAACGGTGGAAGTAAGATTTTCTTATTTCCGGACGCATGCGCAAACTATAGAAAGTCGTTATGACGTAGAATGTGCATACTTTGTTGATTCCATTTATGAAATAAAACACATTTTCTAAAAACTCGTGTTTTTTAGGAAATCATGTAAACCTTCTAGAAGCTGTGATTTTAAAAAACGGGGGAAGTAAGTTTTTCTTATTTCCAAACGCATGCGCAAACTATAGAATGTCGTTTATGACGTAGAATGTGCATCCTTTGTAGATTCCATTTATGAAATAAAACACATTTTCTAAAAAATCGTGTTTTTTAAGAAATCATGTAAACATCCTAGAATCTGTGATTTTAAAAAACGGTGGAAGTAAGCTTTTCTTATTTCCGGACGCATGCGCAAACTATAGAAAATCGTTATGACGTAGAATGTGCATACTTTGTTGATTCCATTTATGAAATAAAACACATTTTCTAAAAACTCGTGTTTTTTAAGAAATCATGTAAACCTTCTAGAAGCTTTGATTTTAAAAAACGGGGGAAGTAAGCTTTTCTTATTTCCAAACGCATGCGCAAACTATAGAAAGTCGTTATAACGTAGAATGTACATACTTTGTTGATTCCATTTATGAAATAAAACACATTTTCTAAAAACTCGTGTTTTTTAAGAAATCATGTAAACCTTCTAGAAGCTGTGATTTTAAAAACGGTGGAAGTAAGCTTTTCTTATTTCCGGACGCATGCGCAAACTATAGAAAATCGTTATGACGTAGAATGTGCATACTTTGTTGATTCCATTTATGAAATAAAACACATTTTCTAAAAACTCGTGTTTTTTAAGAAATCATGTAAACCTTCTAGAAGCTGTGATATTAAAAAACGGGGGAAGTAAGCTTTTCTTATTTCCAAACGCATACGCAAACTATAGAAAGTCGTTATGACGTAGAATGTGCATACTTTCTAGATTCCATTTATGAAATAAAACACATTTTCTAAAAACTCGTGTTTTTTACGAAATCATGTAAACCTTCTAGAAGCTGTGATTTTAAAAAACGGGGGAAGTAAGCTTTTCTTATTTCCGGACGCATGCGCAAACTATAGAAAGTCGTTATGACGTAGAATCTGCATACTTTGTAGATTCCATTTATGAAATAAAACACATTTTCTAAAAACTCGTGTTTTTTACGAAATCATGTAAACCTTCTAGAAGCTGTGATTTAAAAAAACGGTGGAAGTAAGGTTTTCTTATTTCCGGATGCATGCGCAAACTATAGAAAGTCGTTATGACGTAGAATGTGCATACTTTGTTGATTCCATTTATGAAATAAAACACATTTTCTAAAAACTCGTGTTTTTTAAGAAACCATGTAAACCTTCTAGAAGCTGTGATTTTAAAAAATTGGGGAAGTAAGCTTTTCTTATTTCCAAACGCATGCGCAAACTATAGAAAGTCGTTATGACGTAGAATGTGCATACTTTGTTGATTCCATTTATGAAATAAAACACATTTTCTAAAAAATCGTGTTTTTTAAGAAATCATGTAAACATCCTAGAATCTGTGATTTTAAAAAACGGGAGAAGTAAGCTTTTATTATTTCCAAATCCATGCCCAAATTATAGAAAGTTGTTTATGATGTAGAATGTGCATACTTTGTAGATTCCATTTATGAAATAAAACACATTTTCTAAAAACTCGTGTTTTTTATAAAATCATGTAAACCTTCTAGAAGCTGTGATTTTAAAAAACAGTGGAAGTAAGCTTTTCTTATTTCCGGACGAATGCGCAAACTATAGAAAGTCGTTATGACATAGAATGTGCATACTTTGTTGATTCCATTTATGAAATAAAACACATTTTCTAAAAACTCGTGTTTTTTAAGAAATCATGTAAACCTTCTAGAAGCTGTGATTTTAGAAAACGGGGGAAGTAAGCTTTTCTTATTTCGGGACGCATGCGGAAACTATAGAAAGTCGTTATGAGGTAGAATGTGCATACTTTGCTGATTCCATTTATGAAATAAAACACATTTTCTAAAAACTCTTGTTTTTTAAGAAATCATGTAAACCTTCTAGAAGCTGTGATTTTAAAAAACGGGGAAAGTAAGCTTTTCTTATTTCCGGACGCATGCGGAAACTATAGAAATTCGTTATGACGTAGAATGTGCATACTTTGTAGATTCCATTTATGAAATAAAACAAATTTTCTAAAAACTCGTGTTTTTTACGAAATCATGTAAACCTTCTAGAAGCTGTGATTTTAAAAAACGGTGGAAGTAAGATTTTCTTATTTCCGGAGGCATGCGCAAACTATAGAAAATCGTTATGACGTAGAATGTGCATACTTTGTTGATTCCATTTATGAAATAAAACACATTTTCTAAAACCTCGTGTTTTTTAAGAAATCATGTAAACCTTCTATAAGCTGTGATTTTAAAAAACGGTGGAAGTAAGCTTTTCTTATTTCCGGACGAATGCGCAAACTATAGAAAGTCGTTATGACGTAGAATGTGCATACTTTGTTGATTCCATTTATGAAATAAAACACATTTTCTAAAAACTGATGTTTTGTAAGAAATCATGTAAACCTTGTAGAAGCTGTGATTTTAAAAAACGAGGGAAGTAAGCTTTTCTTATTACCAAACACATGCGCAAATTATAGAAAGTCGTTATGACGTAGAATGTGCATACTTTGTTCATTCCATTTATGAAATCAAACACATTTTCTAAAAACTCGTGTTTTTTAAGAAATCATGTAAACCGTCTAGAAGCTGTGATTTTAAAAAACGGGGGAAGTAAGCTTTTCTTATTTCCAAACACATGTGCAAACTATAGAAAGTCGTTATGACGTAGAATGTGCATACTTTGTTTATTCCATTTATGAAATAAAACACATTATCTAAAAACTCGTGTTTTTTACGAAATCATGTAAACCTTCTAGAAGCTGTGATTTTAAAAAACGTTGGAAGTAAGCTTTTCTTATTTCCGGACGCATGCGCAAACTATAGAAAGTCGCTATGACGTAGAATTTCCATACTTTGTTGATTCCATTTATGAAATAAAACACATTTTCTAAAAACTCGTGTTTTTTAAGAAATCATGTAAAGCTTCTAGAAGCTGTGATTTTAAAAAATGGTGGAAGCAAGCTTTTCTTATTTCCGGACGCATGCGCAAACTATAGAAATTCGTTATGACGTAAAATCTGCATACTTTGTTGATTCCATTGATGAATAAAACACATTTTCTAAAAACTCGTGTTTTGAAAGAAATCATGTAAACCTTCTTGAAGCTGTGATTTTAAAAAACGGCGGGAGTAAGCTTTAGTTATTTCCAAACGCATGCGCAAACTATAGAAAGTCGTTATGACATAGAATGTGCATACTTTGTTCATTTCATTTATGAAATAAAACACATTTTCTAAAAACTCGTGTTTTTTAAGAAATCATGTAAACCTTCTAGAAGCTTTGATTTTAAAAAACGGGGGAAGTAAGCTTTTCTTATTTCCGAACGCATGCGCAAACTATAGAAAGTCGTTATGACGTAGAATGTGAATACTTTGTTGATTCCATTTATGAAATAAAACAGGTTTTCTAAAAACTCGTGTTTTTTAAGAAATCATGTAAACCTTCTAGAAGCTGTGATTTTAAAAACGGTGGAAGTAAGCTTTTCTTATTTCCGGACGCATGCGCAAACTATAGAAAATCGTTATGACGTAGAATGTACATACCTTGTTGATTCCATTTATGAAATAAAACACATTTTCTAAAAACTCGTGTTTTTTATGAAATCATGTAAACCTTCTAGAAGCTGTGATTTTAAAAAACAGTGGAAGTAAGCTTTTCTTAATTCCGGACGAATGCGCAAACTATAGAAAGTCGTTATGACATAGAATGTGCATACTTTGTTGATTCCATTTATGAAATAAAACACATTTTCTAAAAACTTGTGTTTTTTAAGAAATCATGTAAACCTTCTAGAAGCTGTGATTTTAGAAAACGGGGGAAGTAAGCTTTTCTTATTTCCGGACGCATGCGCAAACTATAGAAAGTCGTTATGACGTAGAATGTGCATACTTTGTAGATTCCATTTATGAAATAAAACACATTTTCTAAAAACTCGTGTCTTTTACGAAATCATGTAAACCTTCTAGAAGCTGTGATTTTAAAAAACGGTGGAAGTAAGCTTTTCTTATTTCTAGAGGCATGCGCAAACTATAGAAAGTCGTTATGACGTAGAATGTGCATACTCTGTTGATTCCATTTATGAAATAAAACACATTTTCTAAAAACTCGTGTTTTTTAAGAAATCATGTAAACCTTCTAGAAGCTGTGATTTTAAAAAACGGGGGAAGTAAGCTTTTCTTATTTCCAAACGCATACGCAAACTATAGAAAGTTGTTATGACGTAGAATGTGCATACTTTGTTGATTCCATTTATGATATTAAAACACATCTTCTAAAAACTCGTGTTTTTTAAGAAATCATTTAAACCTTCTAGAAGCTGTGATTTTGAAAAACGGGTGAAGTAAGATTTTCTTATTTCCGGACGCATGCGGAAACTATAGAAAGTCGTTATGACGTAGAATGTGCATACTTTGTAGATTCCAATTATGAAATAAAACACATTTTCTAAAAACTCGTGTTTTGTAAGAAATCATGTAAACCTTCTAGGATTTGTGATTTTAAAAAACGGGGGAGGTAAGCTTTTCTTATTTTCGGACGCATGCGGAAATTATAGAAAGTCGTTATGACGTAGAATGTGCATAGTTTGTTGATTGCATTTATGAAATAAAACACATTATCTAAAAACTCGTGTTTTTTAAGAAATCATGTAAACCTTCTAGAAGCTGTGATTTTAAAAAACGGGGGAACTAAGATTTTCTTATTTCCAAACGCATGTGCAAACTATAGAAAGTCGTTATGACGTAGAATGTGCATACTTTGTTGATTCCATTTATGAAATAAAACACATTTTATAAAAACTCGTGTTTTTTACGAAATTATGTAAACCTTCTAGAAGCTGTGATTTTAAAAAACGGGGGAAGTAAGCTTTTCTTATTTCCAAACGCATGCACAAATTATAGAAAGTCGTTTATGACGTAGAATGTGCATACTTTGTAGATTTTATTTATGAAATAAAACACATTTTCTAAAAACTCGTGTTTTTTATGAAATCATGTAAACCTTCTAGAAGCTGTGATTTTAAAAAACAATGGAAGTAAGCTTTTCTTATTTCCGGACGAATGTGCAAATTATAGAAAGTCGTTATGACGTAGAATGTGCATACTTTGTTGATTCCATTTATGAAATAAAACTCATTTTCTAAAAACTCGTGTTTTTTACGAAATCATGTAAACCTTCTAGAAGCTGTGATTTTAAAAAACGGGGGAAGTAAGCTTTTCTTATTTCCAAACGCATGCGCAAACTATAGAAAGTCGTTTATGACGTAGAATGTGCATACTTTGTAGATTCCATTTATAAAATAAAACACATTTTCTAACAACTCGTGTTTTTTAAGAAATCATGGAAACCTTCTAGAAGCTGTGATTTTAAAAAACGGGGGAAGTAAGATTTTCTTATTTCGGGACGCATGCGCAAACTATAGAAGGTCGTTATGATGTAGAATCTGCATACTTTGTAGATTCCATTTATGAAATAAAAAACATTTTCTAAAAACTCGTGTTTTTTACGAAATCATGTAAACCTTCTAGAAGCTGTGATTTTAAAAAACGGTGGAAGTAAGCTTTTCTTATTTCCGGAAGCATGCGCAAACTATAGAAAGTCGTTATGATTTAGAATGTGCATACTTTGTTGATTCCATTTATGAAATAAAACACATTTTCTAAAAACTCGTGTTTTTTAAGAAATCATGTAAACCTTCTAGAAGCTGTGATTTTAAAAAACAGGGGAAGTAAGCTTTTCTTATTTCCGGACGCATGCGCAAACTATAGAAATTCGTTATGACGTAGAATGTGCATACTGTGTTAATTCCATTCATGAAATAAAACACATTTTCTAAAAACTCGTGTTTTTTAAGAAATCATGTAAACCTTCTAGAATCTGTGATTTTAAAAAACGGGGGAGGTAAGCTCTTCTTATTTCCGGATGCATGCGCAAACTATAGAAAGTCGTTATGACGTAGAATGTGCATACTTTGTTGATTCCATTTATTAAATAAAACACATTTTCTAAAAACTCGTGTTTTTTAAGAAATCATGTAAACCTTCTAGAAGCTGTGATTTTAAAAAACGAGGGAAGTAAGCTTTTCTTATTTCCGGATGCATGCGCAAACTATAGAAAGTCGTTATGACGTAGAATGTCCAAACTTTGTAGATTCCATTTATGAAATAAAACACATTTTCTAAAAACTCGTGTTTTTTACGAAATCATGTAAACCTTCTAGAAGCTGTGATTTTAAAAAACGGTGGAAGTAAGCTTTTCTTATTTACCGACGCATGCGCAATCTATAGAAAGTCGTTATGACGTAGAATGTGCATACTTTGTTGATTCCATTTATGAAATAAAACACATTTTCTAAAAACTCGTGTTTTTTAAGAAATCATGTAAACCTTTTAGAAGCCGTGATTTTAAAAAACGGGGGAAGTAAGCTTTTCTTATTTCCGGACGCATGCCTAAACTATAGAAAGTCGTTATGACGTAGAATGTGCATACTTTGTAGATTCCATTTATGAAATAAAACACATTTTCTAAAAACTCGTGTTTTTTACGAAATCATGTAAACCTTCTAGAAGTTGTGATTTAAAAAAACGATGGAAGTAAGCTTTTCTTATTTCCGGATGCATGCGCAAACTATAGAAATTCGTTATGACGTAGAATGTGCATACTTTGTTGATTCCATTTATGAAATAAAACACATTTTCTAAAAACTCGTGTTTTTTAGGAAACCATGTAAACCTTCTAGAAAAGGTGATTTTAAAAAACGGGGGAAGTAAGCTTTTCTTATTTCCAAACGCATGCGCAAACTATAGAAAGTCGTTATGACGTAGAATGTGCATACTTTGTTGATTACATTTATGAAATAAAACACATTTTCTAAAAAATCGTGTTTTTTAAGAAATCATGTAAACCTTATAGAATCTGTGATTTTAAAAAACGGGAGAAGTAAGCTTTTCTTATTTCCAAATGCATGCCCAAATTATAGAAAGTTGTTTATGATGTAGAATGTGCATACTTTGTAGATTCCATTTATGAAATAAAACACATTTTCTAAAAACTCGTGTTTTTTATAAAATCATGTAAACCTTCTAGAAGCTGTGATTTTAAAAAACAGTGGAAGTAAGCTTTTCTTATTTCCGGACGAATGCGCAAACTATAGAAGGTCGTTATGACATAGAATGTGCATACTTTGTTGATTTCATTTATGAAATAAAACACATTTTCTAAAAACTCGTGTTTTTTAAGAAATCATGTAAACCTTCTAGAAGCTGTGATTTTAGAAAACGGGGGAAGTAAGCTTTTCTTATTTCCGGACGCATGCGGAAACTATAGAAAGTCGTTATGACGTCAAATGTGCATACTTTGTTGATTCCATTTATGAAATAAAACACATTTTCTAAAAACTCGTGTTTTTTAAGAAATCATGTAAACCTTCCTAGAAGCTGTGATTTTAAAAACCGGGGAAAGTAAGCTTTTCTTATTTCCGGACGCATGCGGAAACTATAGAAATTCGTTATGACGTAGAATGTGCATAGTTTGTAGATTCCATTTATGAAATAAAACACATTTTCTGAAAACTCGTATTTTTTAAGAAATCATGTAAACCTTCTAGAAGCTGTGATTTTAAAAAACGGGGGAAGTAAGCTTTTCTTATTTCCAAACTCATGTGCAAACTATAGAAACTCGTTATGATGTAGAATGTGCATACTTTGTTCATTCCATTTATGAAATAAAACACATTTTCTGAAAACTCGTGTTTTTTAAGAAATCATGTAAACCTTCTAGAAGCTGTGATTTTAAAAAACGGGGGAAGTAAGCTTTTCTTATTTCCAAACGCATGTGCAAACTATAGAAACTCATTCTGACGTAGAATGTGCATACTTTGTTGATTCCATTTATGAAATAAAACACATTTTCTAAAAACTCGTGTTTTTTAAGAAATCATGTAAACCTTTTAGAAGCTGTGATTTTAAAAAACGGTGGAAGTAAGCTTTTATTATTTCCGGACGCATGCGCAAACTATAGAAAGTCGCTATGACGTAGAATGTGCATACTTTGTTCATTCCAGTTATGAAATAAAACACATTTTCTAAAAACTCGTGTTTTTAAGAAATCATGTAGACCTTCTAGAAGCTGTGATTTTAAAAAATGGTGGAAGTAAGCTTTTCTTATTTCCGGACGCATGCGCAAACTATAGAAAGTCGTTATGACGTAGAATGTGCATACTTTGTTGATTTCATTGATGAAATAAAACACATTTTCTAAAAACTCGTGTTTTGTAAGAAATCATGTAAACCTTCTAGAAGCTGTGATTTTAAAAAACGACGGAAGTAAGCTTTTCTTATTTCCAAACGCATGCGCAAACTATAGATAGTCTTTATGACGTAGAATGTGCATACTTTGTTCATTCCATTTATGAAATAAAACACATTTTCTAAAAACTCGTGTTTTTTAAGAAATCATGTAAGCCTTCTAGAAGCTGTGAATTTAAAAAACGGTGGAAGTAAGCTTTTCTTATTTCCGGACGCATGCGCAAACTATAGAAAGTCGTTATGACGTAGAATGTACATACTTTGTTGATTCCATTTATGAAATAAAACACATTTTCTAAAAACTCTCGTTTTTTAAGAAATCGTGTAAACCTTCTAGAAGCTGTGATTTTAAAAAACGGGGGAAGTAAGCTTTTCTTATTTCCGGACGCATGCGGAAACTATAAAAAGTCATTATGACGTAGAATGTGCATACTTTGTAGATTCCATTTATGAAATAAAGCACATTTTCTAAAACCTCGTGTTTTTTAAGAAATCATGTAAACATTCTAGAAGCTGTGATTTTAAAAAACGGTGGAAGTAAGCTTTTCTTATTTCCAGACGCATGCGCAAACTATAGAAAGTCGTTATGACGTAGAATGTGCATACTTTGTTTATTTGATTTATGAAATAAAACACATTTTCTAAAAACTCATGTTTTGTAAGAAATCATGTAAACCTTCTAGAAGCTGTGATTTTAAAAAATGAGGGAAGTAAGCTTTTCTTATTACCAAACGCATGCGCAAACTATAGAAAGTCGTTATGACGTAGAATATGCATACTTTGTTCATTCCATTTATGAAATAAAACACATTTTCTAAAAACTCGTGTTTTTTAAGAAATCATGTAAACCTTCTAGAAGCTGTGATTTTAAAAAACGGGTGAAGTAAGCTTTTCTTATTTCCAAACGCATGTGCAAACTAAAGAAAGTCGTTATGACATAGAATGTGCATACTTTGTTTATTCTATTTATGAAATAAAACACATTTTCTAAAAACTCGTGTTTTTTAAGAAATCATGTAAAGCTTCTAGAAACTGTGATTTTAAAAAATGGTGGAAGTAAGCTTTTCTTATTTCCGAACGCATGCGCAAACTATAGAAATTCGTTATGACGTAAAATGTGCATACTTTGTCGATTCCATTGATGAATAAAACACATTTTCTAAAAACTCGTGTTTGGTAAGAAATCATGTAAACCTTCTAGAAGCTGTGATTTTAAAAAACGGGGGAAGTAAGATTTAGTTATTTCCAAACGCATGCGCAAACTATAGAAAGTCGTTATGAAATAGAATGTGCATACTTTGTTCATTCCATTTATGAAATAAAACACATTTTCTAAAAACTCGTGTTTTTTAAGAAATCATGTAAACCTTCTAGAAGCTTTGATTTTAAAAAACGAGGGAAGTAAGCTTTTCTTATTTCCAAACGCATGCGCAAACTATAGAAAGTCGTTATGATGTAGAATGTGCATACTTTGTTGATTCCATTTATGAAATAAAACACATTTTCTAAAAACTCGTGTTTTTTAAGAAATCATGTAAACCTTCTAGAAGCCGTGATTTTAAAAACGGTGGAAGTAAGCTTTTCTTATTTCCGGACGCATGCGCAAACTATAGAAAATCGTTATGACGTAGAATGTACGTACTTTGTTGATTCCATTTATGAAATAAAACACATTTTCTAAAAACTCGTGTTTTTTATTAAATCATGTAAACCTTCTAGAAGCTCTGATTTTAAAAAACATTGGAAGTAGGCTTTTCTTATTTCCGGACGAATGCGCAAACTATAGAAAGTCGTTATGACATAGAATGTGCATACTTTGTTGATTCCATTTATGAAATAAAACACATTTTTAAAAACTTGTGTTTTTTAAGAAATCATGTAAACCTTCTAGAAGCTGTGATTTTAGAAAAAGGGGGAAGTAAGCTTTTCTTATTTACGGACGCATGCGCAAACTATAGAAAGTCGTTATGACGTAGAATGTGCATACTTTTTTTATTCCATTTATGAAATAAAAAACATTTTCTAAAAACTCGTGTTTTTTAAGAAATCATGTAAACCTTCTAGAAGCTGTGATTTTAAAAAACGGGGGAAGTAAGCTTTTCTTATTTCCAAACGCATACGCAACCTATAGAAAGTCGTTATGACGTAGAATGTCCATACTTTGTAGATTCCATTTATGAAATAAAACACATTTTCTAAAAACTCGTGTTTTTTACGAAATCATGTAAACCTTCTAGAAGCTGTGATTTTAAAAAACGGTGGAAGTAAACTTTTCTTATTTCCGAACGCATGCGCAAACTAGAGAAAGTCATTATGACGTAGAATGTGCATACTTTGTTGATTCCATTTATGAAATAAAACACATTTTCTAAAAACTCGTGTTTTTTAAGAAATCATTGTAAACCTTCTAGAAGCTGTGATTTTAAAAAACGGGGGAAGTAAGCTTTTCTTATTTCCAAACGAATGCGCAAACTATAGAAAGTCGTTATGACGTAGAATGTGCATACTTTGTTTATTCCATTTATGAAATAAAACACATTTTCTAAAAAATCGTGTTTTTTAAGAAATCATGTAAACCTTCTAGAATCTATGATTTTAAAAAACGGGAGAAGTAAGCTTTTCTTATTTCCAAATCCATGCCCAAATTATAGAAATTTGTTTATGACGTAGAATGTGCATACTTTGTAGATTCCATTTATGAAATAAAACACATTTTCTAAAAACTCGTGTTTTTTATAAAATCATGTAAACCTTCTAGAAGCTGTGATTTTAAAAGACAATGGAAGTAAGCTTTTCTTATTTCCGGACGTATGCGCAAACTATAGAAAGTCGTTATGACATAGAATGTGCATACTTTGTTGATTCCATCTATGAAATAAAACACATTTTCTTAAAACTCCTGTTTTTTAAGAAATCATGTAAACCTTCTAGAAGCTGTGATTTTAGAAAACGGGGGAAGTAAGCTTTTCTTATTTCCGGACGCATGCGGAAACTATAGAAAGTCGTTATGACGTAGAATGTGCATACTTTGTTGATTCCATTTATGAAATAAAACACATTTTCTAAAAACTCGTGTTTTTTAAGAAATCATGTAAACCTTCTAGAAGCTGTGATTTTAAAAAACGGGGAAAGTAAGCTTTTCTTATTTCCGGACGCATGAGGAAACTATAGAAATTCGTTATGACGTAGAATGTGCATACTTTGTAGATTCCATTTATGAAATAAAACAAATTTTCTAAAAACTCGTGTTTTTTACGAAATCATGTAAACCTTCTAGAAACTGTGATTTTAAAAAACTGTGGAAGTAAGCTTTTCTTATTTCCGGAGGCATGCGCAAACTATAGAAAATCGTTATGACGTAGAATGTGCATACTTTGTTGATTCCATTTATGAAATAAAACACATTTTCTAAAACCTCGTGTTTTTTAAGAAATCATGTAAACCTACTAGAAGCTGTGATTTTAAAAAACGGTGGAAGTAAGCTTTTCTTATTTACGGACGCATGCGCAAACAATAGAAAGTCGTTATGACATAGAATGTGCATACTTTGTTGATTCCATTTATGAAATAAAACACATTTTTTAAAAACTCATGTTTTGTAAGAAATCATGTAAACCTTCTAGAAGCTGTGATTTTAAAAAACGAGGGAAGTAAGCTTTTCTTATTACCAAACGCATGCGCAAACTATAGAAAGTCGTTATTATGTAGAATGTGCATACTTTGTTAATTCCATTTATGAAATAAAACACATTTTCTAAAAACTCGTGTTTTTTAAGAAATCATGTAAACCTTCTAGAAGCTGTGATTTTAAAAAACGGGGGAAGTAAGCTTTTCTTATTTCCGGGCGTATGCGCAAACTATAGAAAGTCGTTATGACATAGAATGTGCATACTTTGTTGATTCCATTTATGAAATAAAACACATTTTCTAAAAACTCCTGTTTTTTAAGAAATCATGTAAACCTTCTAGAAGCTGTGATTTTAGAAAACGGGGGAAGTAAGCTTTTCTTATTTCCGGACGCATGCGGAAACTATAGAAAGTCGTTATGACGTAGAATGTGCATACTTTGTTTATTCCATTTATGAAATAAAACACATTTTCTAAAAACTCTTGTTTTTTACGAAATCATGTAAACCTTCTAGACGCTGTGATTTTAAAAAACGGTGGAAGTAAGCTTTTCTTATTTCTGGACGCATGCGCAAACTATAGAAAGTCGCTATGATGTAGAATTTCCATACTTTGTTGATTCCATTTATGAAATAAAACACATTTTCTAAAAACTCGTGTTTTTTAAGAAATCATGTAAAGCTTCTAGAAGCTGTGATTTTAAAAAATGGTGGAAGTAAGCTTTTCTTATTTCCGGACGCATGCACAAACTATAGAAATTCGTTATGACGTAAAATGTGCATAGTTTGTTGATTCCATTGATGAATAAAACACATTTTCTAAAAACTCGTGTTTTGTAAGAAATCATGTAAACCTTCTAGAAGCTGTGATTTTTAAAAACGGGGGAAGTAAGCTTTAGTTATTTCCAAACGCATGCGCAAACTATAGAAAGTCGTTATGACGTATAATGTGCATACTTTGTTGATTCCATTGATGAAATAAAACACATTTTCTAAAAAATCGTGTTTTTTAAGAAATCATGTAAACCTTCTAGAATCTGTGATTTTAAAAAACGGGAGAAGTAAGCTTTTCTTATTTCGAAATCCATGCCCAAATTATAGAAATTTGTTTATGACGTAGAATGTGCATACCTTGTAGATTCCATTTATGAAATAAAACACATTTTCTAAAAACTCGTGTTTTTTATAAAATCATGTAAACCTTCTAGAAGCTGTGATTTTAAAAAACAGTGGAAGTAAGCTTTTCTTATTTCCTGACGAATGCGCAAACTATAGAAAGTCGTTATGACATAGAATGTGCATACTTTGTAGATTCCATTTATGAAATAAAACAAATTTTCTAAAAACTCGTGTTTTTTACGAAATCATGTAAACCTTCTAGAAGCTGTGATTTTAAAACACGGTGGAAGTAAGCTTTTCTTATTTCCGGAGGCATGCGCAAACTATATAAAATCGTTATGACGTAGAATGTGCATACTTTGTTGATTACATTTATGAAATAAAACACATTTTCTAAAACCTCGTGTTTTTTAAGAAATCATGTAAACCTTCTAGAAGCTGTGATTTTAAAAACGGTGGAAGTAAGCTTTTCTTATTTCCGGACGCATGCGCAAACTATAGAATATCGTTATGACGTAGAATGTACATACTTTGTTGATTCGATTTATGAAATAAAACACATTTTCTTAAAACTCGTGTTTTTTATGAAATCATGTAAACCTTCTAGAAGCTGTGATTTTAAAAAACAGTGGAAGTAAGCTTTTCTTATTTCCGGACGAATGCACAAACTATTGAAAGTCGTTATGACATAGAATGTGCATACTTTGTTGATTCCATTTCTGAAATAAAACACATTTTCTAAAAACTTGTGTTTTTTAAGAAATCATGTAAACCTTTTAGAAGCTGTGATATTAGAAAACGGTGTAAGTAAGCTTTTCTTATTTCCGGACGCATGCGCAAACTATAGAAAGTCGTTATGATGTATAATGTGCATACTTTGTTGATTTTATTTATGAAATAAAACACATTTTCTAAAAACTCGTGTTTTTTAAGAAATCATGTAAACCTTCTAGAAGCTGTGATTTTAAAAAATGGTGGAAGTAAGCTTTTCTTATTTCCAGACGCATGCGCAAACTATAGAAAGTCGTTATGACGTAGAATGTGCATACTTTGTTCATTCCATTTATGAAATAAAACACATTTTCTAAAAACTCGTGTTTTTTAAGAAATCATGTAAACCTTCTAGAAGCTGTGATTTTAAAAAACGGTTGAAGTAAGCTTTTCTTATTTCCGGACGCATGCGCAAACTATAGAAAGTCGTTATGACGTAGAATGTGCATACTTTGTTGATTCCATTTATGAAATAAAACACATTTTCTAAAAACTCGTGTTTTTTAAGAAATCATGTAAAGCTTCTAGAAGCTGTGATTTTAAAAAACGGGGGAAGTAAGTTTTTCTTATTTCCGGACGCATGCGGAAACTATAAAAGGTCATTATGACGTAAAATGTGAATACTTTGTAGATTCGATTTATGAAATAAAGCACATTTTCTAAAAACTCGTGTTTTTTACGAAATCATGTAAACCTTCTAGAAGCTGTGATTTTTAAAAACGGGGGAAGTAAGCTTTTCTTATTTCCGGACGAATGCACAAACTATCGAAAGTCGTTATGACGTAGAATGTGCATACTTTGTTGATTCCATTTATGAAATAAAACACATTTTCTAAAAAGTCATGTTTTTTAAGAAATCATGTAAACCTTCTAGAAGCTGTGATTTTAAAAAACGGGTGGAAGTAAGGTTTTCTTATTTCCGGACGCATGCGCAAACTATAGAAAGTCGTTATGACGTAGAATGTGCATACTTTTTAGATTCCATTTATGAAATAAAACACATTTTCTAAAAACTCGTGTTTTTTACGAAATCATGTAAACCTTCTAGAAGCTGTGATTTTACAAAAGGGTGGAAGTAAGCTTTTCTTATTTCCGGACGCATGCGCAAACTATAGAAAGTCGTTATGACGTAGAATATACATACTTTGTTGATTCCATTTATGAAATAAAACACATTTTCTAAAAACTCGTGTTTTTTACGAAATCATGTAAACCTTCTAGAAGCTGTGATTTTAAAAAAGGGTGGAAGTAAGCTTTTCTTATTTCCGGACGCATGCGCAAACTATAGAAAGTCGTTATGACGTAGAATGTGCATACTTTTTAGATTCCATTTATGAAATAAAACACATTTTCTAAAAACTCGTGTTTTTTAACAAATCATGTAAACCTTCTAGAAGCCGTGATTTTAAAAAATGGGGGAAGTAAGATTTCTTATTTCCGGACGCATGCGCAGACTATAGAAAGTCGTTCTGACGTAGAATGTGCATACTTTGTAGATTCCATTTATGAAATAAAACACATTTTCTAAAAACTCGTGTTTTTTACGAAATCATGTAAACCTTCTAGAAGCTGTGATTTTAAAAAATGGTGGAAGTAAGCTTTTCATATTTCCGGACGCATGCGCAAACAATAGAAAGTCGTTATGACGTAGAATGTGCATACTTTGTAGATTCCATTTATGAAATAAAACACATTTTCTAAAAACTCGTGTTTTTTACGAAATCATGTAAACCTTCTAGAAGCTGTGATTGTAAAAAACGCAGGAAGTAAGCTTTTCTTATTTCCAAACGCATGCGCAAACCATAGAAAGTCGTTATGACGTAGAATGTGCATACTTTGTAGATTCCATTTATGAAATAAAACGCATTTTCAAAAACTCGTCTTTTTTACGAAATCATGTAAACCTTCTAGAAGCTGTGATTTTAAAACACGGTGGAAGTAAGCTTTTCTTATTTCTGGAGGCATGCGCAAACTATATAAAATCGTTGTGACGTAGAATGTGCATACTTTGTTGATTACATTGATGAAATAAAACACATTTTCTAAAACCTCGTGTTTTTTAAGAAATCATGTAAAACTTCTAGAAGCTGTGATTTTAAAAACGGTGGAAGTAAGCTTTTCTTATTTCCGGACGCATGCGCAAACTATAGAAAATCGTTATGACGTAGAATGTACATACTTTGTTGATTCGATTTATGAAATAAAACACATTTTCTTAAAACTCGTGTTTTTTATGAAATCATGTAAACCTTCTAGAAGCTGTGATTTTAAAAAACAGTGGAAGTAAGCTTTTCTTATTTCCGGACGAATGCACAAACTATTGAAAGTCGTTATGACATAGAATGTGCATACTTTGTTGATTCCATTTCTGAAATAAAACACATTTTCTAAAAACTTGTGTTTTTTAAGAAATCATGTAAACCTTTTAGAAGCTGTGATATTAGAAAACGGTGTAAGTAAGCTTTTCTTATTTCCGGACGCATGCGCAAACTATAGAAAGTCGTTATGATGTATAATGTGCATACTTTGTTGATTTTATTTATGAAATAAAACACATTTTCTAAAAACTCGTGTTTTTTATGAAATCATGTAAACCCTCTAGAAGCTGTGATTTTAAAAAATGGTGGAAGTAAGCTTTTCTTATTTCCAGACGCATGCGCAAACTATAGAAAGTCGTTATGACGTAGAATGTGCATACTTTGTTCATTCCATTTATGAAATAAAACACATTTTCTAAAAACTCGTGTTTTTTAAGAAATCATGTAAACCTTCTAGAAGCTGTGATTTTAAAAAACGGTTGAAGTAAGCTTTTCTTATTTCCGGACGCATGCGCAAACTATAGAAAGTCGTTATGACGTAGAATGTGCATACTTTGTTGATTCCATTTATGAAATAGAACACATTTTCTAAATACTCGTTTTTCTTAAGAAATCATGTAAACCTTCTAGAAGCTGTGATTTTAAAAAACGGGGGAAGTAAGATTTTCTTATTTCCGGACGCATGCGCAAACTATAGAAAGTCGTTATGACGTAGAATGTGCATACTTTGTAGATTCCATTTATGAAATAAAACACATTTTCTAAGAACTCATGTTTTTTACGAAAGCATGTAAACCTTCTAGAAGCTATGATTTTAAAAAACGGGGGAAGAAAGCTTTTCTTATTTCCAAACGCATGCGCAAACTACAGAAAGTCGTTATGACGTAGAATGTGCATACTTTGTTGATTCCATTTATGAAATGAAACACCTTTTCTAAAAACTCGTGTTTTTTATGAAATCATGTAAACCTTCTATAAGTTGTGATTTTAAAAAACTGTGGAAGTAAGCTTTTCTTATTTCTGGACGAATGCGCAAACTATAGGAAGTTGTTATGACGTAGAATGTGCATACTTTGTTGATTCCATTTATGAAATAAAACACATTTTCTAAAAACTCGTGTTTTTTAAGAAATCATGTAAACCTTCTAGAAGCTGTGATTTTAAAAAATGGTGGAAGTAAGCTTTTCTTATTTCCGAACGCATGCGCAAACTATAGAAATTCGTTATGACGTAAAATGTGCATACTTTGTCGATTCCATTGATGAATAAAACACATTTTCTAAAAACTCGTGTTTTGTAAGAAATCATGTAAACCTTCTAGAAGCTGTGATTTTAAAAAACGGGGGAAGTAAGCTTTAGTTATTTCCAAACGAATGCGCAAACTATAGAAACTCGTTATGACATAGAATGTGCATACTTTGTTCATTCCATTTATGAAATAAAAACACATTTTCTAAAAACTCGTGTTTTTTAAGAAATCATGTAAACCTTCTAGAAGCTTTTATTTTAAAAAACGGGGGAAGTAAGCTTTTCTTATTTCCAAATGCATGCGCAAACTATAGAAAGTCGTTATGATGTAGAATGTGCATACTTTGTTGATTCCATTTATGAAATAAAACAAATTTTCTAAAAACTCGTGTTTTTTACGAAATCATGTAAACCTTCTAGAAGCTGTGATTGTAAAAAACGCAGGAAGTAAGCTTTTCTTATTTCCAAACGCATGCGCAAACCATAGAAAGTCATTATGACGTAGAATGTGCATACTTTGTAGATTCCATTTATGAAATAAAACGCATTTTCAAAAACTCGTCTTTTTTACGAAATCATGTAAACCTTCTAGAAGCTGTGATTTTAAAACACGGTGGAAGTAAGCTTTTCTTATTTCCGGAGGCATGCGCAAACTATATAAAATCGTTGTGACGTAGAATGTGCATACTTTGTTGATTACATTGATGAAATAAAACACATTTTCTAAAACCTCGTGTTTTTTAAGAAATCATGTAAAACTTCTAGAAGCTGTGATTTTAAAAACGGTGGAAGTAAGCTTTTCTTATTTCCGGACGCATGCGCAAACTATAGAAAATCGTTATGACGTAGAATGTACATACTTTGTTGATTCGATTTATGAAATAAAACACATTTTCTTAAAACTCGTGTTTTTTATGAAATCATGTAAACCTTCTAGAAGCTGTGATTTTAAAAAACAGTGGAAGTAAGCTTTTCTTATTTCCGGACGAATGCACAAACTATTGAAAGTCGTTATGACATAGAATGTGCATACTTTGTTGATTCCATTTCTGAAATAAAACACATTTTCTAAAAACTTGTGTTTTTTAAGAAATCATGTAAACCTTTTAGAAGCTGTGATATTAGAAAACGGTGTAAGTAAGCTTTTCTTATTTCCGGACGCATGCGCAAACTATAGAAAGTCGTTATGATGTATAATGTGCATACTTTGTTGATTTTATTTATGAAATAAAACACATTTTCTAAAAACTCGTGTTTTTTATGAAATCATGTAAACCCTCTAGAAGCTGTGATTTTAAAAAATGGTGGAAGTAAGCTTTTCTTATTTCCAGACGCATGCGCAAACTATAGAAAGTCGTTATGACGTAGAATGTGCATACTTTGTTCATTCCATTTATGAAATAAAACACATTTTCTAAAAACTCGTGTTTTTTAAGAAATCATGTAAACCTTCTAGAAGCTGTGATTTTAAAAAACGGTTGAAGTAAGCTTTTCTTATTTCCGGACGCATGCGCAAACTATAGAAAGTCGTTATGACGTAGAATGTGCATACTTTGTTGATTCCATTTATGAAATAGAACACATTTTCTAAATACTCGTTTTTCTTAAGAAATCATGTAAACCTTCTAGAAGCTGTGATTTTAAAAAACGGGGGAAGTAAGCTTTTCTTATTTCCGGACGCATGCGCAAACTATAGAAAGTCGTTATGACGTAGAATGTGCATACTTTGTAGATTCCATTTATGAAATAAAACACATTTTCTAAGAACTCATGTTTTTTACGAAAGCATGTAAACCTTCTAGAAGCTATGATTTTAAAAAACGGGGGAAGAAAGATTTTCTTATTTCCAAACGCATGCGCAAACTACAGAAAGTCGTTATGACGTAGAATGTGCATACTTTGTTGATTCCATTTATGAAATGAAACACCTTTTCTAAAAACTCGTGTTTTTTATGAAATCATGTAAACCTTCTATAAGTTGTGATTTTAAAAAACTGTGGAAGTAAGCTTTTCTTATTTCTGGACGAATGCGCAAACTATAGGAAGTTGTTATGACGTAGAATGTGCATACTTTGTTGATTCCATTTATGAAATAAAACACATTTTCTAAAAACTCGTGTTTTTTAAGAAATCATGTAAACCTTCTAGAAGCTGTGATTTTAAAAAATGGTGGAAGTAAGCTTTTCTTATTTCCGAACGCATGCGCAAACTATAGAAATTCGTTATGACGTAAAATGTGCATACTTTGTCGATTCCATTGATGAATAAAACACATTTTCTAAAAACTCGTGTTTTGTAAGAAATCATGTAAACCTTCTAGAAGCTGTGATTTTAAAAAACGGGGGAAGTAAGCTTTAGTTATTTCCAAACGAATGCGCAAACTATAGAAACTCGTTATGACATAGAATGTGCATACTTTGTTCATTCCATTTATGAAATAAAAACACATTTTCTAAAAACTCGTGTTTTTTAAGAAATCATGTAAACCTTCTAGAAGCTTTTATTTTAAAAAACGGGGGAAGTAAGCTTTTCTTATTTCCAAATGCATGCGCAAACTATAGAAAGTCGTTATGATGTAGAATGTGCATACTTTGTTGATTCCATTTATGAAATAAAACACATTTTCTAAAAACTCGTGTTTTTTAAGAAATCATGTAAACCTTCTAGAAGCTGTGATTTTAAAAACGGTGGAAGTAAGCTTTTCTTATTTCCGGACGCATGCGCAAACTATAGAAAATCGTTATGACGTAGAATGTACATAATTTGTTGATTCCATTTATGAAATAAAACACATTTTCTAAAAACTCGTGTTTTTTATGAAATCATGTAAACCTTCTAGAAGCTGTGATTTTAAAAAACAGTGGAAGTAAGCTTTTCTTATTTCCGGACGAATGCGCAAACTATAGAAAGTCGTTATGACATAGAATGTGCATACTTTGTTGATTCCATTTATGAAATAAGACACATTTTTAAAAACTTGTGTTTTTTAAGAAATCATGTAAACCTTCTAGAAGCTGTGATTTTAGAAAAATGGGGAAGTAAGCTTTTCTTATTTACGGACGCATGCGCAAACTATAGAAAGTCGTTATGACGTAGAATGTGCATACTTTGTTGATTCCATTTATGAAATAAAACACATTTTCTAAAAACTCGTCTTTTTTAAGAAAGCATGTAAAGCTTCTAGAAGCTGTGATTTTAAAAAACGGGGGAAGTAAGCTTTTCTTATTTCCAAACGCATGTGCAAACTATAGAAATTCGTTATGACGTAGAATGTGCATAATGTGTTGATTTTATTTATGAAATAAAACACATTTTCTAAAAACTCGTGTTTTTTAAGAAATCATGTAAACCTTCTAGAAGCTGTGATTTTAAAAAATGGTGGAAGTAAGCTTTTTTTATTTCCGGACGCATGCGCAAACTATAGAAAGTCGTTATGACATAGAATGTGCATACTTTGTTGATTTCATTGATGAAATAAAACACATTTTCTAAAAACTCGTGTTTTGTAAGAAAGCATATAAACCTTCTAGAAGCTGTGATTTTAAAAAACGGGGGAAGTAAGCTTTTCTTATTTGCAAACGCATGTGCAAACTATAGAAAGTCTTTATGACGTAGAATATACATACTTTGTTGATTCCATTTATGAAATAAAACACATTTTCTAAAAACTCGTGTTTTTTACGAAATCATGTAAACCTTCTAGAAGCTGTGATTTTAAAAAACGGTGGAAGTAAGCTTTTCTTATTTCCGGACGCATGCGCAAACTATAGAAAGTCGTTATGACTTAGAATGTGCATACTTTGTAGATTCCATTTCTTAAATAAAACACATTTTCTAAAAACTTGTGTTTTTTACGAAATCATGTAAACCTTCTAGAAGCTGTGATTTTAAAAAACGGTGGAAGTAAGCTTTTCTTATTTCCGGACGCATGCGCAAACTTTCGAAATTCGTTATGACATAGAATGTTCATACTTTGTTTATTCCATTTATGAAAGAAAATACATTTTCTAAAAACTCGTGTTTTTTAAGAAATCATGTAAACCTTCTAGAAGCTGTGATTTTAAAAAACGGGGGAAGTAAGATTTTCTTATTTCCAAACGCATGCGCAAACTATAGAAAGTCGTTATGACGTAGAATGTGCATACTTTGTTGATTCCATTTATGAAATAAAACACATTTTCTAAATACTCGTTTTTCTTAAGAAATCATGTAAACCTTCTAGAAGCTGTGATTTTAAAAAACGGGGGAAGTAAGCTTTTCTTATTTCCGGACGCATGCGCAAACTATAGAAAGTCGTTATGACGTAGAATGTGCATACTTTGTAGATTCCATTTATGAAATAAAACACTTTTTCTAAAAACTCGTGGTTTTTACGAAATCATGTAAACCTTCTACAAGCTGTGATTTTAAAAAACGGGGGAAGTAAGCTTTTCTTATTTCCGGACGCATGCGCAAACTATACAAAAGTCGTTATGACGTAGAATGTCCATACTTTGTAGACTCCATTTGTGAAATAAAACACATTTTCTAAAAACTCATGTTTTTTACGAAATCATGTAAACCTTCTAGAAGCTGTGATTTTAAAAAACAGTGGAACTAAGCTTTTCTTATTTCCGGATGCATGCGCAAACTATAGTATGTCGTTATGACGTAGAATGTGCATAATTTGTAGATTCCAATTATGAAATAAAACACATTTTCTAAAAACTCGTGTTTTTTTCGAAATCATGTAAACCTTCTAGAAGCTGTGATTTTAAAAAATGGTGGAAGTAAGCTTTTCTTATTTCTGGATGCATGCGCAAACTATAGAAATTCATTATGACGTAGAATGTGCATACTTTGTAGATTCCATTTATGAAATAAAACACATTTTCAAAAACTCGTGTTTTTTACGAAATCATGTAAACCTTCTAGAAGCTGTGATTTTAAAAAATGGTGGAAGTAAGCTTTTCTTATTTCCGGACGCATGCGCAAACTATAGAATGTCGTTATGACGTAGAATGTGCATACTTTGTCGATTCCATTTATGAAATAAAACACATTTTCTAAAAACTCGTGTTTTTTACGAAATCGTGTAAACCTTCTAAAAGCTGTGATTTTAAAAAATGGTGGAAGTAAGATTTTCTTATTTCCGGACGCATACGCAAACTATAGAAAGTCGTTATGATGTAGAATGTGCATACTTTGTAGATTCCATTAATGAAATAAAACACATTTTCTAAAAACTCGTGTTTTTTACGAAATCATGTAAACCTTCTAGAAGCTGTGATTTTAAAAAACGGTGGAAGTAAGCTTTTCTTATTTCCGGACGAATGCGCAAACTATAGAAAGTCGTTATGACGTAGAATGTGCATACTTTGTTGATCCCATTTATGAAATAAAACACATTTTCTAAAAACTCATGGTTTTTAAGAAATCATGTAAACCTTTTAAAAGCTGTGATATTAGAAAACGGTGTAAGTAAGCTTTTCTTATTTTCGGACGCATGCGCAAACTATAGAAAGTCGTTATGATGTATAATGTGCATACTTTGTCGATTCCATTTATGAAATAAAACACATTTTCTAAAAACTCGTGTTTTTTAAGTAATCATGCAAACCTTCTAGAAGCTGTGATTTTAAAAAACGGTGGGAGTAAGCTTTTATTATTTCCGGACGCATGCGCAAGCTATAGAAAGTTGTTATGCCGTAGAATGTTCATACTTTGTGGATTCCATTTATGAATTAAAACACATTTTCTAAAAACTCGTGTTTTTTACGAAATCATGTAAACATTCTAGAAGCTGTGATTTTAAAAAACGGTGGAAGTAAGATTTTCTTATTTCCAAACGCATGCGCAAACTATAGAAAGTCGTTATGATATAGAATGTGCATACTTTGTAGATTCCATTTCTTAAATAAAACACATTTTCTAAAAACTCGTGTTTTTTACGAAATCATGTAAACCTTCTAGAAGCTGTGATTTTAAAAAACGGTGGAAGTAAGCTTTTCTTATTTCCGGACGCATGCGCAAACTATAGAAATTCGTTATGACATAGAATGTGCATACTTTGTTGATTCCATTTATGAAATAAAACACATTTTCTAAAAACTCATTTTTTTTAAGAAATCATGTAAACGTTCTAGAAGCTGTGATTTTAAAAAACGGGGGAAGTAAGCTTTTCTTATTTCCGGACGCATGCGCAAACTATAGAAAGTCGTTATGACGTAGAATGTGCATACTTTGTAGATTCCATTTATGAAATAAAACACTTTTTCTAAAAACTCGTGGTTTTTACGAAATCATGTAAACCTTCTAGAAGCTGTGATTTTAAAAAACGGTGGAAGTAAGCTTTTCTTATTTCCGGACGCATGCGCAAACTATAGAAAGTCGTTATGACGTAGAATGTCCATACTTTGTAGATTACATTTATGAAATAAAACACATTTTCTAAAAACTCATGTTTTTTACGAAATCATGTAAACCTTCTAGAAGCTGTGATTTTAAAAAACAGTGGAACTAAGCTTCTCTTATTTCCGGACGCATGCGCAAACTATAGAAAGTCGTTATGACGTAGAATGTCCATACTTTGTCGATTCCATTTATGAAATAAAACACATTTTCTAAAAACTCGTGTTTTTTAAGAAATCATGTAAACCTTCTAGAAGCTGTGATTTTAAAAAATGGTGGAAGTAAGCTTTTCTTATTTCCGGACGCATGCGCAAACTATAGAATGTCGTTATGACGTAGAATGTGCATACTTTGTCGATTCCATTTATGAAATAAAACACATTTTCTAAAAACTCGTGTTTTTTACGAAATCGTGTAAACCTTCTAAAAGCTGTGATTTTAAAAAATGGTGGAAGTAAGATTTTCTTATTTCCGGACGCATACGCAAACTATAGAAAGTCGTTATGATGTAGAATGTGCATACTTTGTAGATTCCATTAATGAAATAAAACACATTTTCTAAAAACTCGTGTTTTTTACGAAATCATGTAAACCTTCTAGAAGCTGTGATTTTAAAAAACGGTGGAAGTAAGCTTTTCTTATTTCCGGACGAATGCGCAAACTATGGAAAGTCGTTATGACGTAGAATGTGCATACTTTGTTGATCCCATTTATGAAATAAAACACATTTTCTAAAAACTCATGGTTTTTAAGAAATCATGTAAACCTTTTAGAAGCTGTGATATTAGAAAACGGTGTAAGTAAGCTTTTCTTATTTTCGGACGCATGCGCAAACTATAGAAAGTCGTTATGATGTATAATGTGCATACTTTGTCGATTCCATTTATGAAATAAAACACATTTTCTAAAAACTCGTGTTTTTTAAGTAATCATGCAAACCTTCTAGAAGCTGTGATTTTAAAAAACGGTGGGAGTAAGCTTTTATTATTTCCGGACGCATGCGCAAGCTATAGAAAGTTGTTATGCCGTAGAATGTTCATACTTTGTGGATTCCATTTATGAATTAAAACACATTTTCTAAAAACTCGTGTTTTTTACGAAATCATGTAAACATTCTAGAAGCTGTGATTTTAAAAAACGGTGGAAGTAAGATTTTCTTATTTCCAAACGCATGCGCAAACTATAGAAAGTCGTTATGATATAGAATGTGCATACTTTGTAGATAGAATTTATGAAATAAAACACATTTTCTAAAAACTCGTGTTTTTTACGAAATCATGTAAACCTTCTAGAAGCTGTGATTGTAAAAAACGCGGGAAGTAAGCTTTTCTTATTTCCAAACGCATGCGCAAACCATAGAAAGTCGTTATGACGTAGAATGTGCATACTTTGTAGATTCCATTTATGAAATAAAACGCATTTTAAAAAACTCGTCTTTTTTACGAAATCATGTAAACCTTCTAGAAGCTGTGATTTTAAAAAACGGTGGAAGTAAGCTTTTCTTATTTCCGGACGAATGCACAAACTATAGAAAGTCGTTATGATGTAGATTGTGCATACTTTGTTGATTCCATTTATGAAATAAAACACATTTTCTAAACACTTGTGTTTTTTAAGAAATCATGTAAACCTTCTAGAAGCTGTGATTTTAAAAAACGGTGGAAGTAAGCTTTTCTTATTTCCGGACGCATGCGCAAACTTTCGAAATTCGTTATGACATAGAATGTTCATAGTTTATTTATTCCATTTATGAAAGAAAATACATTTTCTAAAAACTCGTGTTTTTTAAGAAATCATGTAAACCTTCTAGAAGCTGTGATTTTAAAAAACGGGGGAAGTAAGATTTTCTTATTTCCAAACGCATGCGAAAACTATAGAAAGTCGTTATGACGTAGAATGTGCATACCTTGTTGATTCCATTGATGAAATAAAACACATTTTCTAAATACTCGTTTTTCTTAAGAAATCATGTAAACCTTCTAGAAGCTGTGATTTTAAAAAACGGGGGAAGTAAGCTTTTCTTATTTCCGGACGCATGCGCAAACTATAGAAAGTCGTTATGACGTAGAATGTGCATACTTTGTAGATTCCATTTATGAAATAAAACACATTTTCTAAATACTCATGGTTTTTACGAAATCATGTAAACCTTCTACAAGCTGTGATTTTAAAAAACGGGGGAAGTAAGCTTTTCTTATTTCCGGACGCATGCGCAAACTATAGAAAGTCGTTATGACGTAGAATGTCCATACTTTGTAGACTCCATTTGTGAAATAAAACACATTTTCTAAAAACTCATGTTTTTTACGAAATCATGTAAACCTTCTAGAAGCTGTGATTTTAAAAAACAGTGGAACTAAGCTTTTCTTATTTCCGGATGCATGCGCAAACTATAGTATGTCGTTATGACATAGAATGTGCATAATTTGTAGATTCCATTTATGAAATAAAACACATTTTCTAAAAACTCGTGTTTTTTTCGAAATCATGTAAACCTTCTAGAAGCTGTGATTTTAAAAAATGGTGGAAGTAAGCTTTTCTTATTTCTGGATGCATGCGCAAACTATAGAAATTCATTATGACGTAGAATGTGCATACTTTGTAGATTCCATTTATGAAATAAAACACATTTTCAAAAACTCGTGTTTTTTACGAAATCATGTAAACCTTCTAGAAGCTGTGATTTTAAAAAATGGTGGAAGTAAGCTTTTCTTATTTCCGGACGCATGCGCAAACTATAGAATGTCGTTATGACGTAGAATGTGCATACTTTGTAGATTCCATTTATGAAATAAAACACATTTTCTAAAAACTCGTGTTTTTTACGAAATCGTGTAAACCTTCTAAAAGCTGTGATTTTAAAAAATGGTGGAAGTAAGATTTTCTTATTTCCGGACGCATACGCAAACTATAGAAATTCGTTATGATGTAGAATGTGCATACTTTGTAGATTCCATTAATGAAATAAAACACATTTTCTAAAAACTCATGGTTTTTAAGAAATCATGTAAACCTTCTAGAAGCTGTGATTTTAAAAAACGGTGGGAGTAAGCTTTTATTATTTCCGGACGCATGCGCAAGCTATAGAAAGTTGTTATGCCGTAGAATGTTCATACTTTGTGGATTCCATTTATGAAATAAAACACATTTTCTAAAAACTCGTGTTTTTTACGAAATCATGTAAACATTCTAGAAGCTGTGATTTTAAAAAACGGTGGAAGTAAGCTTTTCTTATTTCCGAACGCATGCGTAAACTATAGAAAGTCGTTATGACGTAGAATGTGCATACTTTGTAGATTCCATTTGTGAAATAAAATAGATTTTCTAAAACCTTGTGTTTTTTACGAAATCATGTAAACCTTCAAGAAGCTATGATTTTAAAAAACGGGGGAAGTAAGCTTTTCTTATTTCCGGACCCATGCACAAACTATAGAAAGTTGTTATGACGTAGAATGTGCATACATTGTAGATTCAATTTTTGAAATAAAACACATTTTCTAAAAACTCGTGTTTTTAACAAATCATGTAAACCTTCTAGATGCTGTGATTTTAAAAAACGGGAGAAGTAAGCTTTTCTTATTTCCAAACGCATGCGCAAACTATAGAAAGTCGTTATGACATAGAATGTGCATACTTTGTTGATTCCATTTTTGAAATAATACACATTTTCTAAAAACTCGTGTTTTTTATGAAATCATGTAAACCTTCTAGAAGCCGTGATTTTAAAAAACGGGGAAAGTAAGCTTTTCTTATTTCCGGACGCATGCGCAAACCACAGAAAGTCGTTATGACGTAGAATGTGCATACTTTGTAGATTCCATTTATGAAATAAAACACATTTTCAAAAACTCGTCTTTTTTACGAAATCATGTAAACCTTCTAGAAGCTATGATTTTAAAAAACGGTGGAAGTAAGCTTTTCTTATTTCCGGACGAATGCACAAACTATAGAAATTCGTTATGATGTAGAATGTGCATACTTTGTTGATTCCATTTATGAAATAGAACAAATTTTGTAAAAACTCGTGTTTTTTAAGAAATCATGTAAACCTTCTAGAAGCTGTGATTTTAAAAAACGGTGGAAGTAAGATTTTCTTATTTCCGGACGCATGCGCAAACTATAGAGTGTCGTTATGACGTAGAATGTTTATACTTTATTGATTCCGTTAATGAAAGAAAACACATTTTCTAAAAACTCATGTTTTTTAAGAAATCATGTAAACCTTCTAGAAGCTGTGATTTTAAAAAACAGGGGAATAAGATTTTCTTATTTTCAAATGCATGCGCAAAATATAGAAAGTCGTTATGATGTAGAATGTGCATACTTTCTTGATTCCATTTATGAAATAAAGCACATTTTCTAAAAACTCGTGTTTTTTACGAAATCATGTAAACCTTCTAGAAGCTGTGATTTTTAAAAACGGTGGAAGTAAGATTTTCTTATTTCCGGATGCATGCGCAAACTATAGAGTGTCGTTATGACATAGAATGTGCATACTTTATTGATTCCGTTAATGAAAGAAAACACATTTTCTAAAAACTCGTGTTTTTTAAGAAATCATGTAAACCTTCTAGAAGCTGTGATTTTAAAAAACAGGGGAATAAGATTTTCTTATTTTCAAATGCATGCGCAAACTATAGAAAGTCATTATGATGTATAATGTGCATACTTTCTTGATTCCATTTATGAAATAAAACACATTTTCTGAAAACTCGTGTTTTTTACGAAATTATGTAAACCTTCTAGAAGCTGTGATTTTAAAAAACGGTGGAAGTAAGCTTTTCTTATTTCTGGACGAATGCGCAAACTATAGAAAGTCGTTCTGACGTAGAATGTGCATACTTTGTTGATTCCATTGATGAAATAAATTTTTTTTTCTAAAAACTCGTGTTTTTTAAGAAATCATGTAAACCTTCTAGAAGGTGTGATTTTAAAAAACGGGAGAAGTAAGCTTTTCTTATTTCCGGACGCATGCCCAAACTATAGAAATTCATTATGACGTAGAATGTGCATACTTTGTAGATTCCATTTATGAAATAAAACACATTTTCTAAAAACTCGTGTTTTTTAAGAAATCATGTAAACCTTCTAGAAGCTGTGATTTTAAAAAACGGTGGAAGTAAGCTTTTCTTATTTCCAAACGCATGCGCAAACTATAGAAAGTCGTTATGATGTAGAATGTGCATACTTTGTTGATTCCATTTATGAAATAAAACACATTTTCTAAACACTCGTGTTTTTTAAGAAATCATGTAAACCTTCTAGAAGCTGTGGTTTTAAAAAACGGTGGAAGTAAGCTTTTCTTATTTCCGGACGCATGCGCAAACTATAGAAATTCGTTATGACATAGAATGTGCATACTTTGTTGATTCCATTTATGAAATAAAACACATTTTCTAAAAACTCGTTTTTTTTAAGAAATCATGTAAACCTTCTAGAAGCTGTGATTTTAAAAAACGGGGGAAGTAAGCTTTTTTTATTTCCGGACGCATGCGCAAACTATAGAAAGTCGTTATTATGTAGAATGTGCATACTTTGTAGATTTCATTTATGAAATAAAACACTTTTTCTAAAAACTCGTGGTTTTTACGAAATCATGTAAACCTTCTAGAAGCTGTGATTTTAAAAAACGGTGGAAGTAAGCTTTTCTTATTTCCGGACGCATGCGCAAACTATAGAAAGTCGTTATGACGTAGAATGTCCATACTTTGTAGATTCCATTTATGAAATAAAACACATTTTCTAAAAACTCATGTTTTTTACGAAATCATGTAAACCTTCTAGAAGCTGTGATTTTAAAAAACAGTGGAACTAAGCTTTTCTTATTTCCGGACGCATGCGCAAACTATAGAATGTCGTTATGACGTAGAATGTGCATATTTTGTAGATTCCATTGATGAAATAAAACACATTTTCGAAAAACTCGTGTTTTTTTCGAAATCATGTGAACCTTCTAGAAGCTGTGATTTTAAAAAATGGTGGAAGTAAGCTTTTCTTATTTCTGGATGCATGCGCAAACTATAGAAATTCATTATGACGTAGAATGTGCATACTTTGTAGATTCCATTTATGAGATAAAACACATTTTCAAAAACTCGTGTTTTTTACGAAATCATGTAAACCTTCTAGAAGCTGTGATTTTAAAAAATGGTGGAAGTAAGCTTTTCTTATTTCCGGACGCATGCGCAAACTATAGAATGTCGTTATGACGTACAATGTGCATACTTTGTAGATTCCATTTATCAAATAAAACACATTTTCTAAAAACTCGTGTTTTTTACGAAATCATGTAAACCTTCTAGAAGCTGTGATTTTAAAAAATGGTATAAGTAAGCTTTTCTTATTTCCGGATGCATGCGCAAACTATAGAAAGTCGTTATGACGTAGAATGTGCATACTTTGTAGATTCCATTTATGAAATAAAACACATTTTCTAAAAACTCGTGTTTTTTACGAAATCATGTAAACCTTCTAGAAGCTGTGATTTTAAAAAACGGTGGAAGTAAGCTTTTCTTATTTCCGGACGCATACG
This sequence comes from Larix kaempferi, assembly GCA_027924585.1. Classification (NCBI taxonomy): domain Eukaryota; kingdom Viridiplantae; phylum Streptophyta; class Pinopsida; order Pinales; family Pinaceae; genus Larix; species Larix kaempferi. Next base: position 7,435,835 of record BSBM01000226.1, on the reverse strand, counting down.
CAAACTATAGAAAGTCGTTATGATGTAGAATGTGCATACTTTGTAGATTCCATTAATGAAATAAAACACATTTTCTAAAAACTCGTGTTTTTTACGAAATCATGTAAACCTTTTGAAAGCTGTGATTTTAAAAAACGGTGGAAGTAAGCTTTTCTTATTTCCGGACGAATGCGCAAACTATAGAAAGTCGTTATGACGTAGAATGTGCATACTTTCTTGATCCCATTGATGAAATAAAACACATTTTCTAAAAACTCATGGTTTTTAAGAAATCATGTAAACCTTCTAGAAGCTGTGATATTAGAAAACGGTGGAAGTAAGCTTTTCTTATTTCCGGACGCATGAGTAAACTATAGAAAGTCGTTATGATGTATAATGTGCATACTTTGTCCATTCCATTTATGAAATAAAACACATTTTCTAAAAACTCGTGTTTTTTAAGTAATCATGTAAACCTTCTAGAGGCTGTGATTTTAAAAAACGGTGGGAGTAAGCTTTTATTATTTCCGGACGCATGCGCAAGCTATAGAAAGTTGTTATGCCGTAGAATGTTCATACTTTGTGGATTCCATTTATGAAATAAAACACATTTTCTAAAAACTCGTGTTTTTTACGAAATCATGTAAACATTCTAGAAGCTGTGATTTTAAAAAACGGTGGAAGTAAGCTTTTCTTATTTCCGGACGCATGCGGAAAGTATAGAAAGTCGTTATAACGTAGAATGTGCATACTTTGTAGATTCCATTTCTTAAATAAAACACATTTAATAAAAACTCGTGTGTTTTACGAAATCATGTAAACCTTCTAGAAGCTGTGATTTTAAAAAACGGTGGAAGTAAGCTTTTTTTATTTCCGGACGCATGCGCAAACTATAGAAAGTCGTTATGACGTAGAATGTGCATACTTTGTAGATTCCATTTATGAAATAAAACACATTTTCTAAAAACTCGTGTTTTTTACGAAATCATGTAAACCTTCTAGAAGCTGTGATTTTAAAAAACGGTGGAAGTAAGCTTTTCTTATTTCCGAACGCATGCATAAACTATAGAAAGTCGTTATGACGTAGAATGTGCATACTTTGTAGATTCCCTTTGTGAAATAAAACAGATTTTCTAAAAACTTGTGTTTTTTACAAAATCATGTAAACCTTCTAGAAGCTGTGATTTTAAAAAACGGGGGAAGTAAGCTTTTCTTATTTCCGGACCCATGCACAAACTATAGAAAGTCGTTATGACGTAGAATGTGCATACATTGTAGATTCCATTTATGAAATAAAACACATTTTCTAAAAACTCGTGTTTTTAACAAATCATGTAAACCTTCTAGATGAAGTGATTTTAAAAAACGGGAGAAGTAAGCTTTTCTTATTTCCAAACGCATGCGCAAACTATAGAAAGTCGTTATGACATAGAATGTGCATACTTTGTTGATTCCATTTATGAAATAATACACATTTTCTAAAAACTCGTGTTTTTTATGAAATCATGTAAACCTTCTAGAAGCCGTGATTTTAAAAAACGGGGAAAGTAAGCTTTTCTTATTTCCGGACGCATGCGCGAACCACAGAAAGTCGTTATGACGTAGAATGTGCATACTTTGTAGATTCCATTTATGAAATAAAACACATTTTCAAAAACTCGTCTTTTTTACGAAATCATGTAAACCTTCTAGAAGCTGTGATTTTAAAAAACGGTGGAAGTAAGCTTTTCTTATTTCCGGACGAATGCACAAACTATAGAAATTCGTTATGATGTAGAATGTGCATACTTTGTTGATTCCATTTATGAAATAGAACAAATTTTCTAAAAACTCGTGTTTTTTAAGAAATCATGTAAACCTTCTAGAAGCTGTGATTTTAAAAAACGGTGGAAGTAAGATTTTCTTATTTCCGGACGCATGCGCAAACTATAGATTGTCGTTATGACGTAGAATGTGCATACTTTATTGATTCCGTTAATGAAAGAAAACACATTTTCTAAAAACTCGTGTTTTTTAAGAAATAATGTAAACCTTCTAGAAGCTGTGATTTTAAAAAACAGGGGAATAAGATTTTCTTATTTTCAAACGCATGCGCAAACTATAGAAATTCGTTATGATGTAGAATGTGCATACTTTCTTGATTCCATTTATGAAATAAAACACATTTTCTGAAAACTCGTGTTTTTTACGAAATTATGTAAACCTTCTAGAAGCTGTGATTTTAAAAAACGGTGGGAGTAAGCTTTTCTTATTTCTGGACGAATGCGCAAACTATAGAAAGTCGTTCTGACGTAGAATGTGCATACTTTGTTGATTCCATTGATGAAATAAATTTTTTTTTCTAAAAACTCGTGTTTTTTAAGAAATCATGTAAACCTTCTAGAAGCTGTGATTTTAAAAAACGGGGGAAGTAAGCTTTTCTTATTTCCGGACGCATGCGCAAAGTATAGAAAGTCGTTATGACGTAGAATGTGCATACTTTGTAGATTCCATTTCTGAAATAAAACACATTTTCTAAAAACGCGTGTTTTTTTCGAAATCATGTAAACCTTCTAGAAGCTGTGATTTTAAAAAATGGTGGAAGTAAGCTTTTCTTATTTCTGGATGCATGCCCAAACTATAGAAATTCATTATGACGTAGAATGTGCATACTTTGTAGATTCCATTTATGAAATAAAACACATTTTCTAAAAACTCGTGTTTTTTAAGAAATCATGTAAACCTTCTAGAAGCTGTGATTTTAAAAAACGGTGGAAGTAAGCTTTTCTTATTTCCAAACGCATGCGCAAACTATAGAAAGTCGTTATGATGTAGAATGTGCATACTTTGTTGATTCCATTTATGAAATAAAACACATTTTCTAAACACTCGTGTTTTTTAAGAAATCATGTAAACCTTCTAGAAGCTGTGGTTTTAAAAAACGGTGGAAGTAAGCTTTTCTTATTTCCGGACGCATGCGCAAACTATAGAAATTCGTTATGACATAGAATGTGCATACTTTGTTGATTCCATTTATGAAATAAAACACATTTTCTAAAAACTCGTTTTTCTTAAGAAATCATGTAAACCTTCTAGAAGCTGTGATTTTAAAAAACGGGGGAAGTAAGCTTTTCTTATTTCCGGACGCATGCGCAAACTATAGAAAGTCGTTATGACGTAGAATGTGCATACTTTGTAGATTCCATTTATGGAATAAAACGCATTTTCTAAAAACTCGTATTTTTTACGAAATCATGTAAACCTTCTAGAAGCTGTGATTTTAAAAAACGGTGGAAGTAAGCTTTTCTTATTTCCGTATGCATGCGCAAACTATAGAATGTCGTTATGACGTAGAATGTGCATACATTGTAGATTCCATTTATGAAATAAAACACATTTTCTAAAAACTCGTGTTTTTTACGAAATCATGTAAACCTTCTAGAAGCTGTGATTTTAAAAAACGGGGGAAGTAAGCTTTTCTTATTTCCGGACGCATGCGAAAACTATATAAAGTCCTTATGACGTAGAATGTGCATACTTTGTAGATTCCATTTATGAAATAAAACACATTTTCTTAAAACTCGTGTTTTTTAGGAAATCATGTAAACCTTCTAGAAGCTATGATTTTAAAAAATGGTGGAAGTAAGCTTTTCTTATTTCCGGACGAATGCGCAAATTATAGAAAGTCGTTATGATGTAGAATGTGCATACGTTGTTGATTCCATTTATGAAATAAAACACATTTTCTAAAAACTCGTGTTTTTTAAGAAATCATGTAAACCTCCTAGAAGCTATGATTTTAAAAAACGGGGGAAGTAAGCTTTTCTTATTTCTGGATGCATGCGCAAACTATAGAAATTCATTATGATGTAGAATGTGCATACTTTGTAGATTCCATTTATGAAATAAAACACATTTTCAAAAACTCGTGTTTTTTACGAAATCATGTAAACCTTCTAGAAGTTGTGATTTTAAAAAATGGTGGAAGTAAGCTTTTCTTATTTCCGGACGCATGCGCAAACTATAGAATGTCGTTATGACGTACAATGTGCATACTTTGTAGATTCCATTTATGAAATAAAACACATTTTCTAAAAACTTGTGTTTTTTACGAAATCATGTAAACCTTCTAGAAGCTGTGATTTTAAAAAATGGTGGAAGTAAGCTTTTCTTATTTCTGGACGCATGCGCAAACTATAGAAAGTCGTTATGACGTAGAATGTGCATACTTTGTAGATTATATTTATGAAATAAAACACATTTTCTAAAAACTCCTCTTTTTTAAGAAATCATGTAAACCTTCTAGAAGCTGTGATTTTAAAAAACGGGGGAAGTAAGCTTTTCTTATTTCCGGAAGCATGCGCAAACTATAGAAAGTCGTTATGACGTAGAATGTGCATACTTTGTAGATTCTATTTATGAAATAAAACACATTTTCTAAAAACTCGTGTTTTTTAAGAAATCATGTAAACCTTCTAGAAGCTGTGATTTTAAAAAACGGGGGAAGTAAGCTTTTCTTATTTCCAAACGCATGCGCAAACTATAGAAAGTCGTTATGACGTAGAATGTGCATACTTTGTTGATTCCATTTATGAAATAAGACACATTTTCTAAAAACTCGTGTTTTTTAAGAAATCATGTAAACCTTCTAGAAGCTGTGATTTTAAAAAATGGGGGAAGTAAGCTTTTCTTATTTCCGGACGCATGCGCAAACTATAGAAAGTCGTTATGCCGTAGAATGTGCATACTTTGTAGATTCCATTTATGAAGTAAAACACATTTTCTAAAAACTCGTGTTTTTTACGAAATCATGTAAAACTTCTAGAAGCTGTGATTTTAAAAAATGGGGGAAGTATGCTTTTCTTATTTCCGGACGAATGCGCAAACTATAGAAAGTTGTTATGATGTAGAATGTGCATACTTTGTTGATTCCATTTATGAAATAAAACACATTTTCTAAAAACTCGTGTTTTTTAAGAAATCATGTAAACCTTCTAGAAGCTGTGATTTTAAAAAATGGGGGAAGTAAGCTTTTCTTATTTCCAAACACATGCGCAAACTATAGAAAGTCGTTATGACATAGAATGTGCATACTTTGTTGATTCCATTTATGAAATAAAACACATATTCTAAAAACTCGTTTTTTTTACGAAATCATGTAAACCTTCTAGAAGCTGTGATTTGAAAAAACGGGGGAAGTAAGCTTTTCTTATTTCCGTACGTATGCGCAAACTATAGAATGTCGTTATGACGTAGAATGTGCATACTTTATAGATTCCATTTATGAAATAAAACACATTTTCTAAAAACTCGTGTTTTTTACGAAATCATGTAAACCTTCTAGAAGCTGTGATTTTCAAAAACGGTTGATTAAGCTTTTGTTATTTCCGGACGCATGCGCAAACTATATAAAGTCGTTATGACGTAGAATGTGCATACTTTGTAGATTCCATTTATGAAATAAAACACATTTTCTAAAAACTTGTGTTTTTTACGAAATCATGTAAACCTTCTAGAAGCTGTGATTTTAAAAAATGGTGGAAGTATGCTTTTCTTTTTTCCGGACGCATGCGCAATCTATAGAAAGTCGTTATGACGTAGAATGTGCATATTTTGTAGATTCCATTTATGAAATAAAACACATTTTCTAAAAACTCGTGTTTTTTACGAAATCATGTAAACGTTCTAGAAGCTGTGATTTTGAGAAACGGTGGAAGTAAGCTTTTCTTATTTCCGGACGCATGCGCAAACTATAGAAAGTCGTTACGATGTAGAATGTGCATACTTTGTTGATTCCATTTATGAAATAAAACAAATTTTCTAAAAACTCGTGTTTTTTACGAAATCATGTAAACATTTTAGAAGCTGTGATTTTAAAAAACGGTGGAAGTAAGCTTTTCTTATTTCTGGACGCATGCATAAACTATAGAAAGTCATTATGACATAGAATTTGCATACTTTGTAGATTCCATTTATGAAATAAAACAGATTTTCTAAAAACCCGTGTTTTTTACGAAATCATGTAAACCTTCTAGAAGTTGTGATTTTAAAAAACGGGGGAAGTAAGCTTTTCTTATTTCCAGACGCATGCGCGAACTATAGAAAGTCGTTGTGACGTAGAATGTGCATACTTTGTAGATTCCATTTATGAAATAAAACACATTTTCTAAAAACTCGTGTTTTTTACGAAATCATCTAAACCTTCTAGAAGCTGTGATTTTAAAAAACGGTGGAAGTAAGCTTTTCTTATTTCCGGACGCATGCGCAAACTATAGAATGTCATTATGACGTAGAATGTGCATACTTTGTAGATTCCATTTATGAAATAAAACACATTTTCTAAAAACTTGAGTTTTTTACGAAATAATGTAAACCTTCTAGAAGTTGTGTATTTAAAAACGGTTGATTAAGCTTTTCTTATTTTCGGACGCATTCGCAAACTATATAAAGTCGTTATGACGTAGAATTTGCATACTTTTTTTATTCTATTTATGAAATAAAACACATTTTCTAAAAACTCGTGTTTTTTACGAAATCATGTAAACCTTCTAGAAGCTGTGATTTTGAAAAACAGTGGAAGTAAGCTTTTCTTACTTCCGGACGCATGCACAAACTATAGAAAGTCGTTATGACGTAGAATGTGCATACTTTATTGATTCTATTTATGAAATAAAACACATTTTCTAAAAACTCTTGTTTTTTACGAAATCATGTAAACCTTCTAGAAGCTGTGATTTTAAAAAATGGTGGAAGTAAGCTTTTCTTATTTCCGGATGCATGCGCAAACTATAGAATGTCGTTATGACGTAGAATGTGCATACTTTTTAGATTCCATTTATGAAATAAAACACATTTTCTAAAAACTCGTGTTTTTTACGAAATCATGTAAACCTTCTAGAAGCTGTGATTTTAAAAAATGGTGGAAGTAAGCTTTTCTTATTTCCGGACACATGCGCAAACTATAGAAAGTCGTTATGACGTAGAATGTGCATACTTTGTAGATTTCATTTATGAAATAAAACACATTTTCTAAAAACTTGTGTTTTTTAAGAAATCATGTAAACCTTCCAGAAGCTGTGATTTTAAAAAATGGTGGAAGTAATCTTTTCTTATTTCCAAACGCATGCCCAAACTATAGAAAGTCGTTATGACGTAGAATGTGCATACTTTGTTGATTCCATTTATGAAATAAAACACATTTTCTAAAAACTTGTGTTTTTTAAGAAATCATGTAAACCTTCCAGAAGCTGTGATTTTAAAAAACAGTGGAAGTACGCTTTTCTTATTTCTGGACGCATGCACAAACTATAGAAATTCGTTATGACGTAGAATGTGCATACTTTGTTGATTCCATTTATGAAAGAAAACACATTTTCTAAAACTCGTGTTTTTTAAGAAATCATGTAAACCTTCTAGAAGTTGTGATTTTAAAAAACGGGGGAAGTAAGCTTTTCTTATTTCCAAATGCATGCGCAAACTATAGAAATTCGTTATGACGTAGAATGTGCATACTTTGTTGATTCCATTTATGAAATAAAACACATTTTCAAAAACTCGCGTTTTTTACGAAATCATATAAACCTTTTGGAAGCTGTGATTTTAAAAAACGGTGGAAGTAAGCTTTTCTTATTTCCGGATGAATGCACAAACTATAGAAAGTCGTTATGATGTAGAATGTGCATACTTTGTTGATTCCATTTATGAAATAAAACACATTTTCTAAAAACTCGTGTTTTCTAAGAAATCATGTAAACGTTCTAGAAGCTGTGATTTTAAAAAACGGTGGAAGTAAGCTTTTCTTATTTCCGGACGCATGCGCAAACTATAGAAATTCGTTATGACGTAGACTGTGCATACTTTGTTGATTCCATTTATGAAAGAAAACACATTTTCTAAAAACTCGTGTTTTTTAAGAAATCATGTAAACCTTCTAGAAGCTGTGATTTTAAAAGACGGGGGAAGTAAGCTTTTCTTATTTCCAAACGCATGCGCAAACTATAGAAAGTTGTTATGACGTAGAATGTGCATACTTTGTTGATTCCATTTATGAAATAAAACACATTTTCTAAAGACTCGTGTTTTTTAAGAAATCATGTAAATCTTCTAGAAGCTGTGATTTTAAAAAACGGGCGAAGTAAGCTTTTCTTATTTCCTGATGCATGCGCAAACTATAGAATGTCGTTATGATGTAGAATGTGCATACTTTGTAGATTCCATTTATGAAATAAAACACATTTTCTAAAAACTCATGTTTTTTACGAAATCATGTAAACCTTCTAGAAGCTGTGATTTTAAAAAATGGTGGAAGTAAGCTTTTCTTATTTCCGGACGTATGCGCAAACTATAGAAAGTCGTTATAACGTAGAATGTGTGTACTTTGTTGATTCTATTTATGAAATAAAACACATTTTCAAAAAACTCGTGTTTTTTAAGAAATCATGTAAACCTTCTAGAAGCTGTGATTTTAAAAAAAGGGGGAAGTAAGCTTTTCTTATTTCCAAACGCATTCGCAAACTATAGAAAGTCGTTATGACGTAGAATGTGCATACTTTGTTGATTCTATTTATGAAATAAAACACATTTTCTAAAAACTCGTGTTTTTTAAGAAATCATGTAAACCTTCTAGAAGCTGTGATTTTAAAAAACGGGGGAAGTAAGCTTTTCTTATTTCCGGACGCATGCACAAACTATAGAAAGTCGTTATGACGTAGAATATGCATACTTTGTAGATTCCATTTATGAAATAAAACACATTTTCTAAAAACTCGTGTTTTTTACGAAATCATGTAAACCGTCTAGAAGCTGTGATTTTAAAAAACGGTGGAAGTAAGCTTTTCTTATTTCCGGACACGTGCGCAAACTATAGAAAGTTGTTATGAGGTAGAATGTCCATACTTTGTAGATTCCATTTATGAGACAAAACACATTTTCTAAAAACTCGTGTCTTTTAAGAAATCATGTAAACCTTCTAGAAGCTATGATTTTAAAAAACGGGGGAAGTAAGCTTTTCTTATTTCCGGACGCCTGCGAAAACTATAGAAAGTCGTTATGACGTAGAATGTGCATACTTTGTAGATTCCATTTATGAAATAAAACACATTTTCTAAAAACTCGTGTTTTTTTCGAAATCATGTAAACCTTATAGAAGCTGTGATTTTAAAAAACGGGAGAAGTAAGCTTTTCTTATTTCCGGAGGCATGCGTAAAGTATAGAAATTCGTTATGACGTAGAATGTGCATACTTTGTAGATTCCATTTATGAAATAAAACACATTTTCTAAAAACTCGTGTTTTTTAAGAAATCATGTAAACCTTCTAGAAGCTGTGATTTAAAAAAATGGGGGAAGTAAGCTTTTCTTATTTCCGGACCCATGCGCAAACTATAGAAAGTCGTTATGACGTAGAATGTGCATACTTTTTAGATTCCATTTATGAAATAAAACACATTTTCTAAAAACTCGTGTTTTTTACGAAATCATGTAAACCTTCTAGAAGCTGTGATTTTAAAAAACGGTGGAAGTAAGCTTTTCTTATTTCCGGACGCATGCGCAAACTATAGAAAGTCGTTATGACGTAGAATGTGCATACTTTGTTGATTCCATTTATGAAAGAAAACACATTTTCTAAAAACTCGTGTTTTTTAAGAAATCATGTAAACCTTCTAGAAGATGTGATTTTAAAAAACTGGGGAAGTAAGCTTTTCTTATTTCCAGACGCATGCGCAAACTATAGAAAGTCGTTATGACGTAGAATGTACATACTTTGTAGATTCCATTGATGAAATAAAACACATTTTCTAAAAACTTGTGTTTTTGAAGAAATCATGTAAACCTTCGAGAAGCCATGATTTTAAAAAACGGTGGAAGTAAGCTTTTCTTATTTCCGGACGCATGCGCAAACTATAGAATGTCGTTATGACGTAGAATGTGCATACATTGTAGATTCCATTTATGAAATAAAACACATTTTCTAAAAACTCGTGTTTTTTACGAAATCATGTAAACCTTCTAGAAGCTGTGATTTTAAAAAACGGGGGAAGTAAGCTTTTCTTATTTCCGGACGCATGCGAAAACTATATAAAGTCGTTATGACGTAGAATGCGCATACTTTGTAGATTCCATTTATGAAATAAAACACATTTTCTTAAAACTCGTGTTTTTTAGGAAATCATGTAAACCTTCTAGAAGCTATGATTTTAAAAAATGGTGGAAGTAAGCTTTTCTTATTTCCGGACGAATGCGCAAATTATAGAAAGTCATTATGATGTAGAATGTGCATACGTTGTTGATTCCATTTATGAAATAAAACACATTTTCTAAAAACTCGTTTTTTTTAAGAAATCATGTAAACCTCCTAGAAGCTATGATTTTAAAAAACGGGGGAAGTAAGCTTTTCTTATTTCAAAACGCATGCGCAAACTATAGAAAGTCGTTATGACGTAGAATGTGCATACTTTGTTGATTCCATTTATGAAAGAAAACACATTTTCTAAAAACTCGTGTTTTTTAAGAAATCATGTAAACCTTCTAGAAGCTGTGATTTTAAAAAACGGGCGAAGTAAGCTTTTCTTATTTCCGGACGCATGCGCAAACTATAGAAAGTCGCTATGACATAGAATGTGCATAATTTGTAGATTCCATTTATGAAATAAAACACATTTTCTAAAAACTCGTGTTTTTTACGAAAACATGTAAACCATCTAGAAGCTGTGATTTTAAAAAACGGTGGAAGTAAGCTTCTCTTTTTTCCAGAAGCATGCGCAAACTATAGAATGTCGTTATGACGTAGAATGTGCATACTTTGTAGATTCCATTTATGAAATAAAACACATTTCCTAACAACTCGTGTTTTTTACGAAATCATGTAAACCTTCTAGAAGCTGTGATTTTAAAAAACGGTGGAAGTAAGCTTTTCTTATTTCCTGATGCATGCGCAAACTATAGAATGTCGTTATGACGTAGAATGTGCATACATTGTAGATTCCATTTATGAAGTAAAACACATTTTCTAAAAACTCGTGTTTTTTACGAAATCATGTAAACCCTCTACAATCTGTGATTTTAAAAAACGGTGGAGGTAAGCTGTTCTTATTTCCGGACAAATGTGCAAACTATAGAAAGTCGTTATGACGTAGAATGTGCATACTTTGTAGATTCCATTTATGAAATAAAACACATTTTCTAAAAACTCGTGTTTTTTACGAAATCATGTAAACCTTCTAGAAGCTGTGATTTTAAAAAACGGGGGAAGTAAGCTTTTCTTATTTCCGGATGCATGTGCAAACTATAGAAAGTCGTTATGATGTAGAATGTGCATACGTTGTTGATTCCATTTATGAAATAAAACACATTTTCTAAAAACTCGTGTTTTTTAAGAAATCATGTAAACCTTCTAGAAGCTGTGATTTTAAAAAAAAGGGGAAATAAGCTTTTCTTATTTCTGGAAGCATGCGCAAAGTATAGAAAGTCGTTATGACGTAGAATGTGCATACTTTGGTGATTATATTTATGAAATAAAACACATTTTCTAAAAACTCGTGTTTTTTAAGAAATCATGTAAACCTTCTAGAAGCTGTGATTTTAAATAACTGGGGAAGTAAGCTTCTCTTATTTCCGGAAGCATGCGTAAACTATAGAAAGTCGTTATGACGTAGAATATGCATACTTTGTAGATTCCATTTATGAAATAAAACACATTTTCTAAAAACTCGTGTTTTTTACGAAATCATGTAAACCTTCTAGAAGCTGTGATTTTAAAAAACGGGGGAAGTAAGCTTTTCTTATTTCCGGACGCATGCGAAAACTATATAAAGTCGTTATGACGTAGAATGTGCATACTTTGTAGATTCCATTTATGAAATAAAACACATTTTCTTAAAACTCGTGTTTTTTAGGAAATCATGTAAACCTTCTAGAAGCTATGATTTTAAAAAATGGTGGAAGTAAGCTTTTCTTATTTCCGGACGAATGCGCAAATTATAGAAAGTCATTATGATGTAGAATGTGCATACGTTGTTGATTCCATTTATGAAATAAAACACATTTTCTAAAAACTCGTTTTTTTTAAAAAATCATCTAAACCTCCTAGAAGCTATGATTTTAAAAAACGGGGGAAGTAAGCTTTTCTTATTTCCAAACGCATGCGCAAACTATAGAAAGTCGTTATGACGTAGAATGTGCATACTTTGTTGATTCCATTTATGAAAGAAAACACATTTTCTAAAAACTCGTGTTTTTTAAGAAATCATGTAAACCTTCTAGAAGCTGTGATTTCAAAAAACTGGGGAAGTAAGCTTTTCTTTTTTCCGGACGCATGCGCAAACTATAGAAAGTCGTTATGACGTAGAATGTTCATATTTTGTAGATTCCATTGATGAAATAAAACACATTTTCTAAAAACTCGTGTTTTTGAAGAAATCATGTAAACCTTCAAGAAGCTGTGATTTTAAAAAACGGGCGAAGTAAGCTTTTCTTATTTCCGGACGCATGCGCAAACTATAGAAAGTCGCTATGACATAGAATGTGCATAATTTGTAGATTCCATTTATGAAATAAAACACATTTTCTAAAAACTCGTGTTTTTTACGAAATCATGTAAACCATCTAGAAGCTGTGATTTTAAAAAAACGGTGGAAGTAAGCTTCTCTTTTTTCCAGAAGCATGCGCAAACTATAGAATGTCGTTATGACGTAGAATGTGCATACTTTGTAGATTCCATTTATGAAATAAAACACATTTCCTAACAACTCGTGTTTTTTACGAAATCATGTAAACCTTCTAGAAGCTGTGATTTTAAAAAACGGTGGAAGTAAGCTTTTCTTATTTCCGGATGCATGCGCAAACTATAGAATGTCGTTATGACGTAGAATGTGCATACATTGTAGATTCCATTTATGAAGTAAAACACATTTTCTAAAAACTCGTGTTTTTTACGAAATCATGTAAACCCTCTACAATCTGTGATTTTAAAAAACGGTGGAGGTAAGCTGTTCTTATTTCCGGACAAATGTGCAAACTATAGAAAGTCGTTATGATGTAGAATGTGCATACTTTGTAGATTCCATTTATGAAATAAAACACATTTTCTAAAAACTCGTGTTTTTTACGAAATCATGTAAACCTTCTAGAAGCTGTGATTTTAAAAAACGGGGGAAGTAAGCTTTTCTTATTTCCGGATGCATGTGCAAACTATAGAAAGTCGTTATGATGTAGAATGTGCATACGTTGTTGATTCCATTTATGAAATAAAACACATTTTCTAAAAACTCGTGTTTTTTAAGAAATCATGTAAACCTTCTAGAAGCTGTGATTTTAAAAAAAAGGGGAAATAAGCTTTTCTTATTTCTGGAAGCATGCGCAAAGTATAGAAAGTCGTTATGACGTAGAATGTGCATACTTTGGTGATTATATTTATGAAATAAAACACATTTTCTAAAAACTCGTGTTTTTTAAGAAATCATGTAAACCTTCTAGAAGCTGTGATTTTAAATAACTGGGGAAGTAAGCTTCTCTTATTTCCGGAAGCATGCGTAAACTATAGAAAGTCGTTATGACGTAGAATATGCATACTTTGTAGATTCCATTTATGAAATAAAACACATTTTCTAAAAACTCGTGTTTTTTACGAAATGATGTAAACCTTCTAGAAGCTGTGATTTTAAAAAACGGTGGAAGTAAGCTTTTCTTATTTCCGGATGCATGCGCAAACTATAGAAAGTCGTTATGACAAAGAATGTGCATATTTTGTAGATTCCATTTATGAAATAAAACATTTTTTTCTAAAAGCCCGTGTTTTTTACGAAATCATGAAAACCTTCAAGCAGCTGTGATTTTAAAAAACGGTGGAAGTAAGCTTTTGTTATTTCCGGACGCATGCACAAACTATAGAAAGTCGTTATGACGTAGAATGTGCATACTTTGTAGATTCCATTTATGAAATAAAACACATTTTCTAAAAACTCTTTTTTTTTACGAAATCATATAAACCTTCTAGAAGCTGTGATTTTAAAAAACGGTGGAAGTAAGCTTTTCTTATTTCTGGACACATGCGCAAACTATAGAAAGTCGTTATGACGTAGAATGTGCATACTTTGTTGATTCCATTTATCAAATAAACACATTTTCTAAAAACTCGTGTTTTTTAACAAATCATGTAAACCTTCTAGAAGCTGTGATTTTAAAAAACGGGGGAAGTAAGCTTTTCTTATTTCTGGACGGATGCGCAAACTATAGAAAGTCGTTATGACGTAGAATGTGCATACTTTGTATATTCCATTTATGAAATAAAACACATTTTCTAAAAACTCGTGTTTTTTACGAAATCATATAAACCTTCTAGAAGTTGTGATTTTAAAAAACGGGGGAAGTAAGCTTTTCTTATTTCCGGACGCATGCGCAAACTATAGAATGTCATTATGATGTAGAATGTGCATACATTGTAGATTCCATTTATGAAATAAAACACATTTTCGAAAAACTCGTGTTTTTTACGAAATCATGTAAACCTTCTAGAAGCTGTGATTTTAAAAAACGGTGGAAGTAAGCGTTTCTTATTTTCGGACGCATGCACAAACTATAGAAAGTCGTTATGACGTAGAATGTGCATACTTTGTAGATTCCATTTATGAAATAATACACATTTTCTAAAAACTCGTGTTTTTTACGAAATCATGTAAACCTTCTAGAAGCTGTGATTTTAAAAAACGGTGGAAGTAAGCTTTTCTTATTTCCGGACGGATGCGCAAACTATAGAAAGTCGTTATGACGTAGAATGTGCATACTTTGTAGATTCCATTGATGAAATAAAACACATTTTCTAAAAACTCGTGTTTTTTACGAAATCATGTAAACCTTCTAGAAGTTGTGATTTTAAAAAACGGGGGAAGTAAGCTTTTCTTATTTCCGGACGCATGCGCAAACTATAGAAAGTCGTTATGACGTAGAATGTGCATACTTTGTAGATTCCATTTATGAAATAAAACACATTTTCTAAAAACTCGTGTTTTTTACGAAATCATGTAAACCTTCTAGAAGCTGTGGTTTTAAAAAATGGGGGAAGTATGCTTTTCTTATTTCCGGACGAATGCGCAAACTATAGAAAGTTGTTATGATGTAGAATGTGCATACTTTGTTGATTCCATTTATGAAATAAAACACATTTTCTAAAAACTCGTGTTTTTTAAGAAATCATGTAAACCTTCTAGAAGCTGTGATTTTAAAAAATGGGGGAAGTAAGCTTTTCTTATTTCCAAACACATGCGCAAACTATAGCAAGTCGTTATGATATAGAATGTGCATACTTTGTTGATTCCATTTATGAAATAAAACACATTTTCTAAAAACTCGTTTTTTTTACGAAATCATGTAAACCTTCTAGAAGCTGTGATTTTAAAAAACGGGGGAAGTAAGCTTTTCTTATTTCCGTACGTATGCGCAAACTATAGAATGTCGTTATGACGTAGAATGTGCATACTTTATAGATTCCATTTATGAAATAAAACACATTTTCTAAAAACTCGTGTTTTTTACGAAATCATGTAAACCTTCTAGAAGCTGTAATTTTCAAAAACGGTTGATTAAGCTTTTGTTATTTCCGGACGCATGCGCAAACTATATAAAGTCGTTATGACGTAGAATGTGCATACTTTGTAGATTCCATTTATGAAATAAAACACATTTTCTAAAAACTTGTGTTTTTTACGAAATCATGTAAACCTTCTAGAAGCTGTGATTTTAAAAAATGGTGGAAGTATGCTTTTCTTTTTTCCGGACGCATGCGCAAACTATAGAAAGTCGTTACAATGTAGAATGTGCATACTTTGTTTATTCCATTTATGAAATAAAACACATTTTCTAAAAACTCGTGTTTTTTACGAAATCATGTAAACATTTTAGAAGCTGTGATTTTAAAAAACGGTGGAAGTAAGCTTTTCTTATTTCTGGACGCATGCATAAACTATAGAAAGTCATTATGACATAGAATTTGCATACTTTGTAGATTCCATTTATGTAATAAAACAGATTTTCTAAAAACCCGTGTTTTTTACGAAATCATGTAAACCTTGTAGAAGTTGTGATTTTAAAAAACGGGGGAAGTAAGCTTTTCTTATTTCCAGACGCATGCGCGAACTATAGAAAGTCGTTGTGACGTAGAATGTGCATACTTTGTAGATTCCATTTATGAAATAAAACACATTTTCTAAAAACTCGTGTTTTTTACGAAATCATGTAAACCTTCTAGAAGCTGTGATTTTAAAAAACGGTGGAAGTAAGCTTTTCTTATTTCCGGACGCATGCGCAAACTATAGAATGTCGTTATGACGTAGAATGTGCATACTTTGCAGATTGCATTTATGAAATAAAACACATTTTCTAAAAACTTGAGTTTTTTACGAAATAATGTAAACCTTCTAGAAGTTGTGTATTTAAAAAACGGTTGATTAAGCTTTTCTTATTTTCGGACGCATGCGCAAACTATATAAAGTCGTTATGACGTAGAATTTGCATACTTTTTTTATTCTATTTATGAAATAAAACACATTTTCTAAAAACTCGTGTTTTTTACGAAATCATGTAAACCTTCTAGAAGCTGTGATTTTGAAAAACAGTGGAAGTAAGCTTTTCTTACTTCCGGACGCATGCGCAAACTATAGAAAGTCGTTATGACGTAGAATGTGCATACTTTATTGATTCTATTTATGAAATAAAACACATTTTCTAAAAACTCTTGTTTTTTACGAAATCATGTAAACCTTCTAGAAGCTGTGATTTTAAAAAATGGTGCAAGTAAGCTGTTCTTATTTCCGGACGCATGCGCAAACTATAGAATGTCGTTATGACGTAGAATGTGCATACTTTTTAGATTCCATTTATGAAATAAAACACATTTTCTAAAAACTCGTGTTTTTTACGAAATCATGTAAACCTTCTAGAAGCTGTGATTTTAAAAAATGGTGGAAGTAAGCTTTTCTTATTTCCGGACACATGCGCAAACTATAGAAAGTCGTTATGACGTAGAATGTGCATACTTTGTAGATTTCATTTATGAAATAAAACACATTTTCTAAAAACTTGTGTTTTTTAAGAAATCATGTAAACCTTCCAGAAGCTGTGATTTTAAAAAATGGTGGAAGTAAGCTTTTCTTATTTCCAAACGCATGCCCAAACTATAGAAAGTCGTTATGACGTAGAATGTGCATACTTTGTTGATTCCATTTATGAAATAAAACTCATTTTCTAAAAACTTGTGTTTTTTAAGAAATCATGTAAACCTTCCAGAAGCTGTGATTTTAAAAAACAGTGGAAGTACGCTTTTCTTATTTCTGGACGCATGCACAAACTATAGAAATTCGTTATGACGTAGAATGTGCATACTTTGTAGATTCCATTTATGAAAAGAACACATTTTCTAAAAACTCGTGTTTTTTAAGAAATCATGTAAACCTTCTAGAAGCTGTGATTTTAAAAAAAAGGGGAAATAAGCTTTTCTTATTTCTGGAAGCATGCGCAAAGTATAGAAAGTCGTTATGACGTAGAATGTGCATACTTTGGTGATTATATTTATGAAATAAAACACATTTTCTAAAAACTCGTGTTTTTTAAGAAATCATGTAAACCTTCTAGAAGCTGTGATTTTAAATAACTGGGGAAGTAAGCTTCTCTTATTTCCGGAAGCATGCGTAAACTATAGAAAGTCGTTATGACGTAGAATATGCATACTTTGTAGATTCCATTTATGAAATAAAACACATTTTCTAAAAACTCGTGTTTTTTACGAAATGATGTAAACCTTCTAGAAGCTGTGATTTTAAAAAACGGTGGAAGTAAGCTTTTCTTATTTCCGGATGCATGCGCAAACTATAGAAAGTCGTTATGACAAAGAATGTGCATATTTTGTAGATTCCATTTATGAAATAAAACATTTTTTTCTAAAAGCCCGTGTTTTTTACGAAATCATGAAAACCTTCAAGAAGCTGTGATTTTAAAAAACGGTGGAAGTAAGCTTTTGTTATTTCCGGACGCATGCACAAACTATAGAAAGTCGTTATGACGTAGAATGTGCATACTTTGTAGATTCCATTTATGAAATAAAACACATTTTCTAAAAACTCTTTTTTTTTACGAAATCATATAAACCTTCTAGAAGCTGTGATTTTAAAAAACGGTGGAAGTAAGCTTTTCTTATTTCTGGACACATGCGCAAACTATAGAAAGTCGTTATGACGTAGAATGTGCATACTTTGTTGATTCCATTTATCAAATAAACACATTTTCTAAAAACTCGTGTTTTTTAACAAATCATGTAAACCTTCTAGAAGCTGTGATTTTAAAAAACGGGGGAAGTAAGCTTTTCTTATTTCTGGACGGATGCGCAAACTATAGAAAGTCGTTATGACGTAGAATGTGCATACTTTGTATATTCCATTTATGAAATAAAACACATTTTCTAAAAACTCGTGTTTTTTACGAAATCATATAAACCTTCTAGAAGTTGTGATTTTAAAAAACGGGGGAAGTAAGCTTTTCTTATTTCCGGACGCATGCGCAAACTATAGAATGTCATTATGATGTAGAATGTGCATACATTGTAGATTCCATTTATGAAATAAAACACATTTTCGAAAAACTCGTGTTTTTTACGAAATCATGTAAACCTTCTAGAAGCTGTGATTTTAAAAAACGGTGGAAGTAAGCGTTTCTTATTTTCGGACGCATGCACAAACTATAGAAAGTCGTTATGACGTAGAATGTGCATACTTTGTAGATTCCATTTATGAAATAATACACATTTTCTAAAAACTCGTGTTTTTTACGAAATCATGTAAACCTTCTAGAAGCTGTGATTTTAAAAAACGGTGGAAGTAAGCTTTTCTTATTTCCGGACGGATGCGCAAACTATAGAAAGTCGTTATGACGTAGAATGTGCATACTTTGTAGATTCCATTTATGAAATAAGACACATTTTCTAAAAACTCGTGTTTTTTACGAAATCATGTAAACCTTCTAGAAGTTGTGATTTTAAAAAACGGGGGAAGTAAGCTTTTCTTATTTCCGGACGCATGCGCAAACTATAGAAAGTCGTTATGACGTAGAATGTGCATACTTTGTAGATTCCATTTATGAAATAAAACACATTTTCTAAAAACTCGTGTTTTTTACGAAATCATGTAAACCTTCTAGAAGCTGTGGTTTTAAAAAATGGGGGAAGTATGCTTTTCTTATTTCCGGACGAATGCGCAAACTATAGAAAGTTGTTATGATGTAGAATGTGCATACTTTGTTGATTCCATTTATGAAATAAAACACATTTTCTAAAAACTCGTGTTTTTTAAGAAATCATGTAAACCTTCTAGAAGCTGTGATTTTAAAAAATGGGGGAAGTAAGCTTTTCTTATTTCCAAACACATGCGCAAACTATAGCAAGTCGTTATGATATAGAATGTGCATACTTTGTTGATTCCATTTATGAAATAAAACACATTTTCTAAAAACTCGTTTTTTTTACGAAATCATGTAAACCTTCTAGAAGCTGTGATTTTAAAAAACGGGGGAAGTAAGCTTTTCTTATTTCCGTACGTATGCGCAAACTATAGAATGTCGTTATGACGTAGAATGTGCATACTTTATAGATTCCATTTATGAAATAAAACACATTTTCTAAAAACTCGTGTTTTTTACGAAATCATGTAAACCTTCTAGAAGCTGTAATTTTCAAAAACGGTTGATTAAGCTTTTGTTATTTCCGGACGCATGCGCAAACTATATAAAGTCGTTATGACGTAGAATGTGCATACTTTGTAGATTCCATTTATGAAATAAAACACATTTTCTAAAAACTTGTGTTTTTTACGAAATCATGTAAACCTTCTAGAAGCTGTGATTTTAAAAAATGGTGGAAGTATGCTTTTCTTTTTTCCGGACGCATGCGCAAACTATAGAAAGTCGTTACGATGTAGAATGTGCATACTTTGTTTATTCCATTTATGAAATAAAACACATTTTCTAAAAACTCGTGTTTTTTACGAAATCATGTAAACATTTTAGAAGCTGTGATTTTAAAAAACGGTGGAAGTAAGCTTTTCTTATTTCTGGACGCATGCATAAACTATAGAAAGTCATTATGACATAGAATTTGCATACTTTGTAGATTCCATTTATGTAATAAAACAGATTTTCTAAAAACCCGTGTTTTTTACGAAATCATGTAAACCTTGTAGAAGTTGTGATTTTAAAAAACGGGGGAAGTAAGCTTTTCTTATTTCCAGACGCATGCGCGAACTATAGAAAGTCGTTGTGACGTAGAATGTGCATACTTTGTAGATTCCATTGATGAAATAAAACACATTTTCTAAAAACTCGTGTTTTTTACGAAATCATGTAAACCTTCTAGAAGCTGTGATTTTAAAAAACGGTGGAAGTAAGCTTTTCTTATTTCCGGACGCATGCGCAAACTATAGAATGTCGTTATGACGTAGAATGTGCATACTTTGCAGATTGCATTTATGAAATAAAACACATTTTCTAAAAACTTGAGTTTTTTACGAAATAATGTAAACCTTCTAGAAGTTGTGTATTTAAAAAACGGTTGATTAAGCTTTTCTTATTTTCGGACGCATGCGCAAACTATATAAAGTCGTTATGACGTAGAATTTGCATACTTTTTTTATTCTATTTATGAAATAAAACACATTTTCTAAAAACTCGTGTTTTTTACGAAATCATGTAAACCTTCTAGAAGCTGTGATTTTGAAAAACAGTGGAAGTAAGCTTTTCTTACTTCCGGACGCATGCGCAAACTATAGAAAGTCGTTATGACGTAGAATGTGCATACTTTATTGATTCTATTTATGAAATAAAACACATTTTCTAAAAACTCTTGTTTTTTACGAAATCATGTAAACCTTCTAGAAGCTGTGATTTTAAAAAATGGTGCAAGTAAGCTGTTCTTATTTCCGGACGCATGCGCAAACTATAGAATGTCGTTATGACGTAGAATGTGCATACTTTTTAGATTCCATTTATGAAATAAAACACATTTTCTAAAAACTCGTGTTTTTTACGAAATCATGTAAACCTTCTAGAAGCTGTGATTTTAAAAAATGGTGGAAGTAAGCTTTTCTTATTTCCGGACACATGCGGAAACTATAGAAAGTCGTTATGACGTAGAATGTTCATACTTTGTAGATTTCATTTATGAAATAAAACACATTTTCTAAAAACTTGTGTTTTTTAAGAAATCATGTAAACCTTCCAGAAGCTGTGATTTTAAAAAATGGTGGAAGTAAGCTTTTCTTATTTCCAAACGCATGCCCAAACTATAGAAAGTCGTTATGACGTAGAATGTGCATACTTTGTTGATTCCATTTATGAAATAAAACTCATTTTCTAAAAACTTGTGTTTTTTAAGAAATCATGTAAACCTTCCAGAAGCTGTGATTTTAAAAAACAGTGGAAGTACGCTTTTCTTATTTCTGGACGCATGCACAAACTATAGAAATTCGTTATGACGTAGAATGAGCATACTTTGTTGATTCCATTTATGAAAGAAAACACATTTTCTAAAACTCGTGTTTTTTAAGAAATCATGTAAACCTTCTAGAAGTTGTGATTTTAAAAAACGGGGGAAGTAAGCTTTTCTTATTTCCAAATGCATGCGCAAACTATAGAAATTCGTTATGACATAGAATGTGCATACTTTGTTGATTCCATTTATGAAATAAAACACATTTTCAAAAACTCGCGTTTTTTACGAAATCATGTAAACCTTCTGGAAGCTGTGATTTTAAAAAACGGTGGAAGTAAGCTTTTCTTATTTCCGGATGAATGCACAAACTATAGAAAGTCGTTATGATGTAGAATGTGCATACTTTGTTGATTCCATTTATGAAATAAAACACATTTTCTAAAAACTCGTGTTTTCTAAGAAATCATGTAAACCTTCTAGAAGCTGTGATTTTAAAAAACGGTGGAAGTAAGCTTTTCTTATTTCCGGACGCATGCGCAAACTATAGAAATTCGTTATGACGTAGACTGTGCATACTTTGTTGATTCCATTTATGAAAGAAAACACATTTTCTAAAAACTCGTGTTTTTTAAGAAATCATGTAAAACTTCTAGAAGCTGTGATTTTAAAAGACGGGGGAAGTAAGCTTTTCGTATTTCCAAACGCATGCGCAAACTATAGAAAGTTGTTATGACGTAGAATGTGCATACTTTGTTGATTCCATTTATGAAATAAAACACATTTTCTAAAGACTCGTGTTTTTTAAGAAATCATGTAAATCTTCTAGAAGCTGTGATTTTAAAAAACGGGCGAAGTAAGCTTTTCTTATTTCCTGATGCATGCGCAAACTATAGAATGTCGTTATGATGTAGAATGTGCATACTTTGTAGATTCCATTTATGAAATAAAACACATTTTCTAAAAACTCATGTTTTTTACGAAATCATGTAAACCTTCTAGAAGCTGTGATTTTAAAAAATGGTGGAAGTAAGCTTTTCTTATTTCCGGACGTATGCGCAAACTATAGAAAGTCGTTATAACGTAGAATGTGTGTACTTTGTTGATTCTATTTATGAAATAAAACACATTTTCAAAAAACTCGTGTTTTTTAAGAAATCATGTAAACCTTCTAGAAGCTGTGATTTTAAAAAAAGGGGGAAGTAAGCTTTTCTTATTTCCAAACGCATTCGCAAACTATAGAAAGTCGTTATGACGTAGAATGTGCATACTTTGTTGATTCTATTTATGAAATAAAACACATTTTCTAAAAACTCGTGTTTTTTAAGAAATCATGTAAACCTTCTAGAAGCTGTGATTTTAAAAAACGGGGGAAGTAAGCTTTTCTTATTTCCGGACGCATGCACAAACTATAGAAAGTCGTTATGACGTAGAATATGCATACTTTGTAGATTCCATTTATGAAATAAAACACATTTTCTAAAAACTCGTGTTTTTTATGAAATCATGTACACCGTCTAGAAGCTGTGATTTTAAAAAACGGTGGAAGTAAGCTTTTCTTATTTCCGGACACGTGCGCAAACTATAGAAAGTCGTTATGAGGTAGAATGTCCATACTTTGTAGATTCCATTTATTAAACAAAACACATTTTCTAAAAACTCGTGTTTTTTAAGAAATCATGTAAACCTTCTAGAAGCTGTGATTTTAAAAAACGGGGGAAGTAAGCTTTTCTTATTTCCGGACGCCTGCGAAAACTATAGAAAGTCGTTATGACGTAGAATGTGCATACTTTGTAGATTCCATTTATGAAATAAAACACATTTTCTAAAAAGTCGTGTTTTTTACGAAATCATGTAAACCTTATAGAAGCTGTGATTTTAAAAAACGGGAGAAGTAAGCTTTTCTTATTTCCGGACACATGCGTAAAGTATAGAAAGTCGTTATGACGTAGAATGTGCATACTTTGTAGATTCCATTTATGAAATAAAACACATTTTCTAAAAACTCGTGTTTTTTAAGAAATCATGTAAACCTTCTAGAAGCTGTGATTTAAAAAAATGGGGGAAGTAAGCTTTTCTTATTTCCGGACCCATGCGCAAACTATAGAAAGTCGTTATGACGTAGAATGTGCATACTTTTTAGATTCCATTTATGAAATAAAACACATTTTCTAAAAACTCGTGTTTTTTACGAAATCATGTAAACCTTCTAGAAGCTGTGATTTTAAAAAACGGTGGAAGTAAGCTTTTCTTATTTCCGGACGCATGCGCAAACTATACAAAGTCGTTATGACGTAGAATGTGCATACTTTGTTGATTCCATTTATGAAAGAAAACACATTTTCTAAAAACTCGTGTTTTTTAAGAAATCATGTAAACCTTCTAGAAGATGTGATTTTAAAAAACTGGGGAAGTAAGCTTTTCTTATTTCCAGACGCATGCGCAAACTATAGAAAGTCGTTATGACGTAGAATGTACATACTTTGTAGATTCCATTGATGAAATAAAACACATTTTCTAAAAACTTGTGTTTTTGAAGAAATCATGTAAACCTTCGAGAAGCCGTGATTTTAAAAAACGGTGGAAGTAAGCTTTTCTTATTTCCGGACGCATGCGCAAACTATAGAAAGTCGTTATGACGTAGAATGTGCATACTTTGTAGATTCCATTTATGGAATAAAACACATTTTCTAAAAACTCGTATTTTTTACGAAATCATATAAACCTTGTAGAAGCTGTGATTTTAAAAAACGGTGGAAGTAAGCTTTTCTTATTTCCGTATGCATGCGCAAACTATAGAATGTCGTTATGACGTAGAATGTGCATACATTGTAGATTCCATTTATGAAATAAAACACATTTTCTAAAAACTCGTGTTTTTTACGAAATCATGTAAACCTTCTAGAAGCTGTGATTTTAAAAAACGGGGGAAGTAAGCTTTTCTTATTTCCGGACGCATGCGAAAACTATATAAAGTCGTTATGACTTAGAATGTGCATACTTTGTAGATTCAATTTATGAAATAAAACACATTTTCTTAAAACTCGTGTTTTTTAGGAAATCATGTAAACCTTCTAGAAGCTATGATTTTAAAAAATGGTGGAAGTAAGCTTTTCTTATTTCCGGACGAATGCGCAAATTATAGAAAGTCGTTATGATGTAGAATGTGCATACGTTGTTGATTCCATTTATGAAATCAAACACATTTTCTAAAAACTCGTGTTTTTTAAGAAATCATGTAAACCTCCTAGAAGCTATGATTTTAAAAAACGGGGGAAGTAAGCTTTTCTTATTACCAAACGCATGCGCAAACTATAGAAAGTCGTTATGACGTAGAATGTGCATACTTTGTTGATTCCATTTATGAAAGAAAACACATTTTCTAAAAACTCGTGTTTTTTAAGAAATCATGTAAACCTTCTAGAAGCTGTGATTTTAAAAAACTGGGGAAGTAAGATTTTCTTTTTTCCGGACGCATGCGCAAACTATAGAAAGTCGTTATGACGTAGAATGTTCATATTTTGTAGATTCCATTGATGAAATAAAACACATTTTCTAAAAACTCGTGTTTTTGAAGAAATCATGTAAACCTTCTAGAAGCTGTGATTTTAAAAAACGGGCGAAGTAAGCTTTTCTTATTTCCGGACGCATGCGCAAACTATAGAAAGTCGCTATGACATAGAATGTGCATAATTTGTAGATTCCATTTATGAAATAAAACACATTTTCTAAAAACTCGTGTTTTTTACGAAATCATGTAAACCATCTAGAAGCTGTGATTTTAAAAAACGGTGGAAGTAAGCTTCTCTTTTTTCCAGAAGCATGCGCAAACTATAGAATGTCGTTATGACGTAGAATGTGCATACTTTGTAGATTCCATTTATGAAATAAAACACATTTCCTAACAACTCGTGTTTTTTACGAAATCATGTAAACCTTCTAGAAGCTGTGATTTTAAAAAACGGTGGAAGTAAGCTTTTCTTATTTCCGGATGCATACGCAAACTATAGAATGTCGTTATGACGTAGAATGTGCATACATTGTAGATTCCATTTATGAAGTAAAACACATTTTCTAAAAACTCGTGTTTTTTACGAAATCATGTAAACCCTCTACAATCTGTGATTTTAAAAAACGGTGGAGGTAAGCTGTTCTTATTTCCGGACAAATGTGCAAACTATAGAAAGTCGTTATGACGTAGAATGTGCATACTTTGTAGATTCCATTTATGAAATAAAACACATTTTCTAAAAACTCGTGTTTTTTACGAAATCATGTAAACCTTCTAGAAGCTGTGATTTTAAAAAACGGGGGAAGTAAGCTTTTCTTATTTCCGGATGCATGCGCAAACTATAGAAAGTCGTTATGATGTAGAATGTGCATACGTTGTTGATTCCATTTATGAAATAAAACACATTTTCTAAAAACTCGTGTTTTTTAAGAAATCATGTAAACCTTCTAGAAGCTGTGATTTTAAAAAAAAGGGGAAATAAGCTTTTCTTATTTCTGGAAGCATGCGCAAAGTGTAGAAAGTCGTTATGACGTAGAATGTGCATACTTTGGTGATTATATTTATGAAATAAAACACATTTTCTAAAAACTCGTGTTTTTTAAGAAATCATGTAAACCTTCTATAACCTGTGATTTTAAATAACTGGGGAAGTAAGCTTCTCTTATTTCCGGAAGCATGCGTAAACTATAGAAAGTCGTTATGACGTAGAATATGCATACTTTGTAGATTCCATTTATGAAATAAAACACATTTTCTAAAAACTCGTGTTTTTTACGAAATGATGTAAACCTTCTAGAAGCTGTGATTTTAAAAAACGGTGGAAGTAAGCTTTTCTTATTTCCGGATGCATGCGCAAACTATAGAAAGTCGTTATGACAAAGAATGTGCATATTTTGTAGATTCCATTTATGAAATAAAACATTTTTTTCTAAAAACCCGTGTTTTTTACGAAATCATGAAAACCTTCAAGAAGCTGTGATTTTAAAAAACGGTGGAAGTAAGCTTTTGTTATTTCCGGACGCATGCACAAACTATAGAAAGTCGTTATGACGTAGAATGTGCATACTTTGTAGATTCCATTTATGAAATAAAACACATTTTCTAAAAACTCTTTTTTTTTACGAAATCATATAAACCTTCTAGAAGCTGTGATTTTAAAAAACGGTGGAAGTAAGCTTTTCTTATTTCTGGACACATGCGCAAACTATAGAAAGTCGTTATGACGTAGAATGTGCATACTTTGTTGATTCCATTTATCAAATAAACACATTTTCTAAAAACTCGTGTTTTTTAACAAATCATGTAAACCTTCTAGAAGCTGTGATTTTAAAAAACGGGGGAAGTAAGCTTTTCTTATTTCTGGACGGATGCGCAAACTATAGAAAGTCGTTATGACGTAGAATGTGCATACTTTGTATATTCCATTTATGAAATAAAACACATTTTCTAAAAACTCGTGTTTTTTACGAAATCATATAAACCTTCTAGAAGTTGTGATTTTAAAAAACGGGGGAAGTAAGCTTTTCTTATTTCCGGACGCATGCGCAAACTATAGAATGTCATTATGACGTAGAATGTGCATACATTGTAGATTCCATTTATGAAATAAAACACATTTTCTAAAAACTCGTGTTTTTTACGAAATCATGTAAACCTTCTAAAAGCTGTGATTTTAAAAAACGGTGGAAGTAAGCGTTTCTTATTTTCGGACGCATGCACAAACTATAGAAAGTCGTTATGACGTAGAATGTGCATACTTTGTAGATTCCATTTATGAAATAATACACATTTTCTAAAAACTCATGTTTTTTACGAAATCATGTAAACCTTCTAGAAGCTGTGATTTTAAAAAATGGTGGAAGTAAGATTTTCTTATTTCTGGACGCATGCGCAAACTATAGAATGTCGTTATGACGTAGAATGTGCATACTTTGTAGATTCCATTTATGAAATAAAACACATTTTCTAAAAACTCGTGTTTTTTACGAAATCATGTAAACCTTCTAGAAGCTGTGATTTTAAAAAACGGTGGAAGTAAGCTTTTCTTATTTCCGGATGCATGCGCAAACTATAGAATGTCGTTATGACGTAGAATGTGCATACTTTGTAGATTCCATTTATGAAATAAAATACATTTTCTAAAAACTCGTGTTTTTTACGAAATAATGTAAACCTTCTAGATGCTGTGATTTTAAAGAACGGTGGAAGTAAACTTTTCTTATTTCCGGACGCATGCGCAAACTATAGAAAGTCGTTATGATGTAGAATGTGCATACTTTGTTTATTCTATTTATGAAATAAAACACATTTTCTAAAAACTCGTGTTTTTTAAGAAATCATGTAAACCTTCTAGAAGCTGTGATTTTAAAAAACGGGGGAAGTAAGCTTTTCTTATTTCCAAACGCATGCGCAAACTATAGAATGTCGTTATGACGTAGAATGTGCATACTTTGTTGATTCCATTTATGAAATAAAACACATTTTCTTAAAACTCGTGTTTTTTACGAAATCATGTAAACCTTCTACAATCTGTGATTTTAAAAAACGGTGGAGGTAAGCTTTTCTTATTTCCGGACGCATGTGCAAACTATAGAAAATCGTTATGACGTAGAATGTGCATACTTTGTATATTCCATTTATGAAATAAAACACATTTTCTAAAAACTCGTGTTTTTTACGAAATCATGTAAACCTTCTAGAAGCTGTGATTTTAAAAAACGGGGGAAGTAAGCTTTTCTTATTTCCGGATGCATGCGCAAACTATAGAAAGTCGTTATGATGTAGAATGTGGATACTTTGTTGATTCCATTTATGAAATAAAACACATTTTCTAAAAACTCATGTTTTTTAAGAAATCATGTAAACCTTCTAGAAGCTGTGATTTTAAAAAACGGTGGAAGTAAGCTTTTCTTATTTCCGGACACGTGCGCAAACTATAGAAAGTCGTTATGAGGTAGAATGTCCATACTTTGTAGATTCCATTTATGAAACAAAACACATTTTCTAAAAACTCGTGTTTTTTAAGAAATCATGTAAACCTTCTAGAAGCTGTGATTTTAAAAAACGGGGGAAGTAAGCTTTTCTTATTTCCGGACGCCTGCGAAAACTATAGAAAGTCGTTATGACGTAGAATGTGCATACTTTGTAGATTCCATTTATGAAATAAAACACATTTTCTAAAAACTCGTGTTTTTTACGAAATCATGTAAACCTTATAGAAGCTGTGATTTTAAAAAACGGGAGAAGTAAGCTTTTCTTATTTCCGAACGCATGCGTAAAGTATAGAAAGTCGTTATGACGTAGAATGTGCATACTTTGTAGATTCCATTTATGAAATAAAACACATTTTCTAAAAACTCGTGTTTTTTAAGAAATCATGTAAACCTTCTAGAAGCTGGGATTTAAAAAAATGGGGGAAGTAAGCTTTTCTTATTTCCGGACCCATGCGCAAACTATAGAAAGTCGTTATGACGTAGAATGTGCATACTTTTTAGATTCCATTTATGAAATAAAACACATTTTCTAAAAACTCGTGTTTTTTACGAAATCATGTAAACCTTCTAGAAGCTGTGATTTTAAAAAACGGTGGAAGTAAGCTTTTCTTATTTCCGGACGCATGCGCAAACTATAGAAAGTCGTTATGACGTAGAATGTGCATACTTTGTTGATTCCATTTATGAAAGAAAACACATTTTCTAAAAACTCGTGTATTTTAAGAAATCATGTAAACCTTCTAGAAGATGTGATTTTAAAAAACTGGGGAAGTAAGCTTTTCTTATTTCCAGACGCATGCGCAAACTATAGAAAGTCGTTATGACGTAGAATGTACATACTTTGTAGATTCCATTGATGAAATAAAACACATTTTCTAAAAACTTGTGTTTTTGAAGAAATCATGTAAACCTTCGAGAAGCCGTGATTTTAAAAAACGGTGGAAGTAAGCTTTTCTTATTTCCGGACGCATGCGCAAACTATAGAAAGTCGTTATGACGTAGAATGTGCATACTTTGTAGATTCCAATTATGGAATAAAACACATTTTCAAAAACTCGTATTTTTTACGAAATCATGTAAACCTTCTAGAAGCTGTGATTTTAAAAAACGGTGGAAGTAAGCTTTTCTTATTTCCGGACGCATGCGAAAACTATATAAAGTCGTTATGACGTAGAATGTGCATACTTTGTAGATTCCATTTATGAAATAAAACACATTTTCTTAAAACTCGTGTTTTTTAGGAAATCATGTAAACCTTCTAGAAGCTATGATTTTAAAAAATGGTGGAAGTAAGCTTTTCTTATTTCCGGACGAATGCGCAAATTATAGAAAGTCGTTATGATGTAGAATGTGCATACGTTGTTGATTCCATTTTTGAAATAAAACACATTTTCTAAAAACTCGTGTTTTTTAAGAAATCATGTAAACCTCCTAGAAGCTATGATTTTAAAAAACGGGGGAAGTAAGCTTTTCTTATTTCCAAACGCATGCGCAAACTATAGAAAGTCGTTATGACGTAGAATGTGCATACTTTGTTGATTCCATTTATGAAAGAAAACACATTTTCTAAAAACTCGTGTTTTTTAAGAAATCATGTAAACCTTCTAGAAGCTGTGATTTTAAAAAACTGGGGAAGTAAGCTTTTCTTTTTTCCGGACGCATGCGCAAACTATAGAAAGTCGTTATGACGTAGAATGTGCATACTTTGTAGATTCCATTTATGAAATAAAACACATTTTCTAAAAACTCGTGTTTTTTACGAAATCATGTAAACCTTCTAGAAGCTGTGATTTTAAAAAATGGGGGAAGTATGCTTTTCTTATTTCCGGACGAATGCGCAAACTATAGAAAGTTGTTATGATGTAGAATGTGCATACTTTGTTGATTCCATTTATGAAATAAAACACATTTTCTAAAAAGTCGTGTTTTTTAAGAAATCATGTAAACCTTCTAGAAGCTGTGATTTTAAAAAACGGGCGAAGTAAGCTTTTCTTATTTCCGGACGCATGCGCAAACTATAGAAAGTCGCTATGACATAGAATGTGCATAATTTGTAGATTCCATTTATGAAATAAAACACATTTTCTAAAAACTCGTGTTTTTTACGAAATCATGTAAACCATCTAGAAGCTGTGATTTTAAAAAACGGTGGAAGTAAGCTTCTCTTTTTTCCAGAAGCATGCGCAAACTATAGAATGTCGTTATGACGTAGAATGTGCATACTTTGTAGATTCCATTTATGAAATAAAACACATTTCCTAACAACTCGTGTTTTTTACGAAATCATGTAAACCTTCTAGAAGCTGTGATTTTAAAAAACGGTGGAAGTAAGCTTTTCTTATTTCCGGATGCATGCGCAAACTATAGAATGTCGTTATGACGTAGAATGTGCATACATTGTAGATTCCATTTATGAAGTAAAACACATTTTCTAAAAACTCGTGTCTTTTACGAAATCATGTAAACCCTCTACAATCTGTGATTTTAAAAAACGGTGGAGGTAAGCTGTTCTTATTTCCGGACAAATGTGCAAACTATAGAAAGTCGTTATGACGTAGAATGTGCATACTTTGTAGATTCCATTTATGAAATAAAACACATTTCTAAAAACTCGTGTTTTTTACGAAATCATGTAAACCTTCTAGAAGCTGTGATTTTAAAAAACGGGGGAAGTAAGCTTTTCTTATTTCCGGATGCATGCGCAAACTATAGAAAGTCGTTATGATGTAGAATGTGCATACGTTGTTGATTCCATTTATGAAATAAAACACATTTTCTAAAAACTCGTGTTTTTTAAGAAATCATGTAAACCTTCTAGAAGCTGTGATTTTAAAAAAAAGGGGAAATAAGCTTTTCTTATTTCTGGAAGCATGCGCAAAGTGTAGAAAGTCGTTATGACGTAGAATGTGCATACTTTGGTGATTATATTTATGAAATAAAACACATTTTCTAAAAACTCGTGTTTTTTAAGAAATCATGTAAACCTTCTAGAAGCTGTGATTTTAAATAACTGGGGAAGTAAGCTTCTCTTATTTCCGGAAGCATGTGTAAACTATAGAAAGTCGTTATGACGTAGAATATGCATACTTTGTAGATTCCATTTATGAAATAAAACACATTTTCTAAAAACTCGTGTTTTTTACGAAATGACGTAAACCTTCTAGAAGCTGTGATTTTAAAAAACTGTGGAAGTAAGCTTTTCTTATTTCCGGATGCATGCGCAAACTATAGAAATTCGTTATGACAAATAATGTGCATATTTTGTAGATTCCATTTATGAAATAAAACATTTTTTTCTAAAAACCCGTGTTTTTTACGAAATCATGAAAACCTTCAAGAAGCTGTGATTTTAAAAAACGGTGGAAGTAAGCTTTTGTTATTTCCGGACGCATGCACAAACTATAGAAAGTCGTTATGACGTAGAATGTGCATACTTTGTAGATTCCATTTATGAAATAAAACACATTTTCTAAAAACTCTTTTTTTTTACGAAATCATATAAACCTTCTAGAAGCTGTGATTTTAAAAAACGGTGGAAGTAAGCTTTTCTTATTTCTGGACACATGCGCAAACTATAGAAAGTCGTTATGACGTAGAATGTGCATACTTTGTTGATTCCATTTATCAAATAAACACATTTTCTAAAAACTCGTGTTTTTTAACAAATCATGTAAACCTTCTAGAAGCTGTGATTTTAAAAAACGGGGGGAAGTAAGCTTTTCTTATTTCTGGACGGATGCGCAAACTATAGAAAGTCGTTATGACGTAGAATGTGCATACTTTGGTGATTATATTTATGAAATAAAACACATTTTCTAAAAACTCGTGTTTTTTAAGAAATCATGTAAACCTTCTAGAAGCTGTGATTTTAAATAACTGGGGAAGTAAGCTTCTCTTATTTCCGGAAGCATGTGTAAACTATAGAAAGTCGTTATGACGTAGAATATGCATACTTTGTAGATTCCATTTATGAAATAAAACACATTTTCTAAAAACTCGTGTTTTTTACGAAATGACGTAAACCTTCTAGAAGCTGTGATTTTAAAAAACTGTGGAAGTAAGCTTTTCTTATTTCCGGATGCATGCGCAAACTATAGAAATTCGTTATGACAAATAATGTGCATATTTTGTAGATTCCATTTATGAAATAAAACATTTTTTTCTAAAAACCCGTGTTTTTTACGAAATCATGAAAACCTTCAAGAAGCTGTGATTTTAAAAAACGGTGGAAGTAAGCTTTTGTTATTTCCGGACGCATGCACAAACTATAGAAAGTCGTTATGACGTAGAATGTGCATACTTTGTAGATTCCATTTATGAAATAAAACACATTTTCTAAAAACTCTTTTTTTTTACGAAATCATATAAACCTTCTAGAAGCTGTGATTTTAAAAAACGGTGGAAGTAAGCTTTTCTTATTTCTGGACACATGCGCAAACTATAGAAAGTCGTTATGACGTAGAATGTGCATACTTTGTTGATTCCATTTATCAAATAAACACATTTTCTAAAAACTCGTGTTTTTTAACAAATCATGTAAACCTTCTAGAAGCTGTGATTTTAAAAAACGGGGGAAGTAAGCTTTTCTTATTTCTGGACGGATGCGCAAACTATAGAAAGTCGTTATGACGTAGAATGTGCATACTTTGTATATTCCATTTATGAAATAAAACACATTTTCTAAAAACTCGTGTTTTTTACGAAATCATATAAACCTTCTAGAAGTTGTGATTTTAAAAAACGGGGGAAGTAAGCTTTTCTTATTTCCGGACGCATGCGCAAACTATAGAATGTCATTATGACGTAGAATATGCATACATTGTAGATTCCATTTATGAAATAAAACACATTTTCTAAAAACTCGTGTTTTTTACGAAATCATGTAAACCTTCTAGAAGCTGTGATTTTAAAAAACGGTGGAAGTAAGCGTTTCTTATTTTCGGACGCATGCAAAAACTATAGAAAGTCGTTATGACGTAGAATGTGCATACTTTGTAGATTCCATTTATGAAATAATACACATTTTCTAAAAACTCATGTTTTTTACGAAATCATGTAAACCTTCTAGAAGCTGTGATTTTAAAAAACGGTGGTAGTAAGATTTTCTTATTTCTGGACGCGTGCGCAAACTATAGAATGTCGTTATGACGTAGAATGTGCATACTTTGTAGATTCCATTTATGAAATAAAACACATTTTCTAAAAACTCGTGTTTTTTACGAAATCATGTAAACCTTCTAGAAGCTGTGATTTTAAAAAACGGTGGAAGTAAGCTTTTCTTATTTCCGGATGCATGCGCAAACTATAGAATGTCGTTATGACATAGAATGTGCATACTTTGTAGATTCCATTTATGAAATAAAATACATTTTCTAAAAACTCATGTTTTTTACGAAATCATGTAAACCTTCTAGATGCTGTGATTTTAAAGAACGGTGGAAGTAAACTTTTCTTATTTCCGGACGCATGCGCAAACTATAGAAAGTCGTTATGATGTAGAATGTGCATACTTTGTTTATTCTATTTATGAAATAAAACACATTTTCTAAAAACTCGTGTTTTTTAAGAAATCATGTAAACCTTCTAGAAGCTGTGATTTTAAAAAACGGGGGAAGTAAGCTTTTCTTATTTCCAAACGCATGCGCAAACTATAGAAAGTCGTTATGACGTAGAATGTGCATACTTTGTTGATTCCATTTATGAAATAAAACACATTTTCTAAAAACTCGTGTTTTTTACGAAATCATGTAAACCTTCTACAATCTGTGATTTTAAAAAACGGTGGAGGTAAGCTTTTCTTATTTCCGGACGCATGTGCAAACTATAGAAAATAGTTATGACGTAGAATGTGCATACTTTGTATATTCCATTTATGAAATAAAACACATTTTCTAAAAACTCGTGTTTTTTACGAAATCATGTAAACCTTCTAGAAGCTGTGATTTTAAAAAACGGGGGAAGTAAGCTTTTCTTATTTTCGGATGCATGCGCAAACTATAGAAATTCGTTATGATGTAGAATGTGGATACTTTGTTGATTCCATTTATGAAATAAAACACATTTTCAAAAAACTCGTGTTTTTTAAGAAATCATGTAAACCTTCTAGAAGCTGTGATTTTAAAAAAAAGGGGAAATAAGCTTTTCTTATTTTCGGACGCATGCGCAAAGTGTAGAAAGTCGCTATGACGTAGAATGTGCATACTTTGTTGATTATATTGATGAAATAAAACACATTTTCTAAAAACTCATGTTTTTTAAGAAATCATGTAAACCTTCTAGAAGCTGTGATTTTAAATAACGGGGGAAGTATGCTTTTCTTATTTCCAAACGCATGCGCAAACTATAGAAAGTCGTTATGACGTAGAATGTGCATACTTTGTTGATTCCATTTATGAAATAAAACACATTTTCTAAAAACTCGTGTTTTTTACGAAATCATGTAAACCTTCTACAATCTGTGATTTTAAAAAACGGTGGAGGTAAGCTTTTCTTATTTCCGGACGCATGTGCAAACTATAGAAAGTCATTATGACGTAGAATGTGCATACTTTGTAGATTCCATTTATGAAATAAAACACATTTTCTAAAAACTCGTGTTTTTTACGAAATCATGTAAACCTTCTAGAAGCTGTGATTTTAAAAAACGGGGGAAGTAAGCTTTTCT
Organism: Larix kaempferi; assembly: GCA_027924585.1. NCBI lineage: Eukaryota > Viridiplantae > Streptophyta > Pinopsida > Pinales > Pinaceae > Larix > Larix kaempferi. The sequence goes on along the minus strand of BSBM01000226.1, from coordinate 7,400,750 downwards.
TATTTCCGGATGCATGCGCAAACTATAGAAAGTCGTTATGATGTAGAATGTGCATACTTTGTTGATTCCATTTATGAAATAAAACACAATTTCTAAAAACTCGTGTTTTTTAAGAAATCATGTAAACCTTCTAGAAGCTGTGATTTTAAAAAAAAGGGGGAATAAGCTTTTCTTATTTCCGGACGCATGCGCAAAGTGTAGAAAGTCTTTATGACGTAGAATGTGCATACTTTGTTGATTCCATTTATGAAATAAACAGATTTTCTAAAAACTCGTGTTTTTTAACAAATCATGTAAACCTTCTAGAAGCTGTGATTTTAAAAAATGGGGGAAGTAAGCTTTTCTTATTTCCGGACGGATGCGCAAACTATAGAAAGTCGTTATGACGTAGAATGTGCATACTTTGTAGATTCCATTTATGAAATAAAACACATTTTCTAAAAATTCGTGTTTTTTACGAAATCATATAAACCTTCTAGAAGCTGTGATTTTAAAAAACGGGGGAAGTAAGCTTTTCTTATTTCCGGACGCATGCGCAAACTATAGAATGTCATTATGACGTAGAATGTGCATACATTGTAGATTCCATTTATGAAATAAAACACATTTTCTAAAAACTCGTGTCTTTTACGAAATCATGTAAACCTTCTAGAAGCTGTGATTTTAAAAAACGGTGGAAGTAAGCGTTTCTTATTTCCGGACGCATGCACAAACTATAGAAAGTCGTTATGACGTAGAATGTGCATACTTTTTAGATTCCATTTATGAAATAAAACACAATTTCTAAACACTCGTGTTTTTTACGAAATCATGTAAACCTTCTAGAAGCTGTGATTTTAAAAAACGGTGGAAGTAAGCTTTTCTTATTTCCGGACGCATGCGCAAACTATAGAATGTCGTTATGACGTAGAATGTGCATACTTTGTAGATTCCATTTATGAAATAAAACACTTTTTCTAAAAACTCGTGTTTTTTACGAAATCATGTAAACCTTCTAGAAGCTGTGATTTTAAAAAACGGTGGAAGTAAGCTTTTCTTATTTCCGGATGCATGCGCAAACTATAGAATGTCGTTATGACATAGAATGTGCATACTTTGTTGATTCTATTTATGAAATAAAACAAATTTTCTAAAAACTCGTGTTTTTTAAGAAATCATGTAAACCTTCTAGAAGCTGTGATTTTAAAAAAAGGGGGAGGTAAGCTTTTCTTATTTCCAAACTCATGCGCAAACTATAGAAAATTGTTATGACGTAGAATGTGCATACTTTGTTGATTCCATTTAGGAAATAAAACACATTTTCTAAAAACTCGTGTTTTTTACGAAATCATGTAAACCTTCTAGAAGCTGTGATTTTAAAAAACGGTGGAAGTAAGCTTTTCTTATTTCCGGACGCATGCACAAACTATAGAAAGTCGTTATGATGTAGAATGTGCATACTTTGTAGATTCCATTTATGAAATAAAACACAATTTCTAAACACTCGTGTTTTTTACGAAATCATGTAAACCTTCTAGAAGCTATGATTTTAAAAAACGGTGGAAGTAAGCTTTTCTTATTTCCGGACGCATGCACAAACAAAAGAATGTCATTATGACGTAGAATGTGCATACTTTGTAGATTCCATTTATGAAATAAAACACATTTTCTAAAAGCTCGTGTTTTTTACGAAATCATGTAAACCTTCTAGAAGCTGTGATTTTATAAAACGGGGGAAGTAAGCTTTTCTTATTTCCGGACGCATGCGCAAACTATAGAAAGTCGTTATGACGTAGAATGTGCATACTTTGTAAATTCCATTTATGAAATAAAACACATTTTCTAAAAACTCGTGTTTTTTACGAAATCATGTAAACCTTCTAGAAGCTGTGATTTTAAAAAACGGTGGAAGTAAGCTTTTCTTATTTCCAGACGAATGCGCAAACTATAGAAAGTCGTGATGATGTAGAATGTGCGTACTTTGTTGATTCCATTTATGAAATAAAACATATTTTCTAAAAACTCGTGTTTTTTAAGAAATCATGTAAACCTTCTAGAAGCTATGATTTTGAAAAACGGGGGAAGTAAGCTTTTCTTATGTCCAAACGCATACACAAACTATAGAAAGTCGTTACGACCTAGAATGTGCATACTTAGTTGATTCTATTTATGAAATAAAACACATTTTCTAAAAACTCGTGTTTTTTAAGAAATCGTGTAAACCTTCTAGAAGCTGTGATTTTAAAAAACGGGGGAAGTAAGCTTTTCTTATTTCCGAACGCATGCGCAAACTATAGAAAGTCGTTATGACGTAGAATGTGCATACTTTGTTGATTCCATTAATGAAATAAAACACATTTTCTAAAAACTCGTGTTTTTTAAGAAATCATGTAGACCTTCTAGAAGCTGTGATTTTAAAAAACGGGGGAAGTAAGCGTTTCTTATTTCCGGACGCATGCACAAACTATAGAAAGTCGTTATGACGTAGAATGTGCATACTTTTTAGATTCCATTTATGAAATGAAACACAATTTCTAAACACTCGTGTTTTTTACGAAATCATGTAAACCTTCTAGAAGCTGTGATTTTAAAAAACGGTGGAAGTAAGCTTTTCTTATTTCCGGACGCATGCGCAAACTATAGAATGTCGTTATGACGTAGAATGTGCATACTTTGTAGATTCCATTTATGAAATAAAACACTTTTTCTAAAAACTCGTGTTTTTTACGAAATCATGTAAACCTTCTAGAAGCTGTGATTTTAAAAAACGGTGGAACTAAGCTTTTCTTATTTCCGGACGCATGCGCAAACTATAGAAAGTCCTTATGACGTAGAATGTGCAGACTTTGTTGATTCCATTTACGAAATAAAACACATTTTCTAAAAACTCGTGTTTTTTAACAAATCATGTAAACCTTCCAGAAGCTGTGATTTTAAAAAATGGGGGAAGTAAGCTTTTCTTATTTCCAGACGCATGCGCAAACTATAGAAAGTCGTTATGACGTAGAATGTGCATACTTTGTAGATTCCATTTATGAAATAAAACACATTTTCTAAAAACTCGTGTTTTTTGCGAAATCATGTAAACCTTCTAGAAGCTGTGATTTTAAAAAACGGTGGAAGTAAGATTTTCTTATTTCCGGACGCATGCGCAAACTATAGAAAGTAGTTATGACGTAGAATGTGCATACTTTGTTGATTCCATTTATGAAATAAAACACATTTTCTAAAAACTCATGTTTTTTGCGAAATCATGCAAACCTTCTACAAGCTGTGATTTTAAAAAACGGTGGAAGTAAGCTTTTCTTATTTCCGGACGCATAAGCAAAATATAGAATGTCGTTATGACGTAGAATGTGCATACTTTGTTGATTCCATTTATGAAATAAAACACATTTTCTAAAAACTCGTGTTTTTTAAGAAATCATGTAAACCTTCTAGAAGCTGTGATTTTAAAAAACGGGGGAAGTATGCTTTTCTTATTTCCAAACGCATGCGCAAACTATAGAAAGTCCTTATGACGTAGAATGTGCATACTTTGTAGATTCCATTTATGAAATAAAACACATTTTCTAGAAACTCGTGTTTTTTACGAAATCATGTAAACCTTGTAGATGCTGTGATTTTAAAGAATGGTGGAAGTAAGCTTTTCTTATTTCTGGATGCATGCGCAAACTATAGAAAGTCATTATGACGTAGAATGTGCATACTTTGTTGATTCTATTTATGAAATAAAACACATTTTCTAAAAACTCATGTTTTTTAAGAAATCATGTAAATCTTCTAGAAGCTGTGATTTTAAAAAACGGGGGAATTAAGCTTTTCTTATCCCCAAACGCATGCGCAACCTATAGAAAGTCGTTATGACGTAGAATGTGCATACTTTGTTGATTCCATTTATGAAATAAAACACATTTTCTAAAAACTCGTGTTTTTTAAGAAATCATGTAAACCTTTCTAGAAGCTGTGATTTTAAAAAACGGGGGGAAGTAAGCTTTTCTTATTTCCGGACGCATGCGGAAACTATAGAAAGTCGTTATGACGTAGAAAGTGCATACTTTGTAGATTCCATTTATGAAATAAAACACATTTTCTAAAAACTCGTGTTTTTTGCGAAATCATGTAAACCTTCTAGAAGCTTTGATTTTAAAAAACGGTGCAAGTAAGCTTTTCTTATTTCCGGACACATGCGCAAACTATAGAAAGTCGTTATGACATAGAATGTGCATACTTTGTAGATTCCATTTATGAAATAAAACACATTTTCTAAAAACTCGTGTTTTTTACGAAATCATGTAAACCTTCTAGAAGCTGTGATTTTAATAAACGGTGGAAGTAAGCTTTTCTGATTTCCGGACGCAAGCACAAACTAAAGAATGTCGTTATGACATAGAATGTGCATTCTTTGTAGATTCCATTTATGAAATAAAACACAATTTCTAAACACTCGTGTTTTTTACGAAATCATGTAAACCTTCTAGAAGCTATGATTTTAAAAAACGGTGGAAGTAAGCTTTTCTTATTTCCGGACGCATGCACAAACAAAAGAATGTCATTATGACGTAGAATGTGCATACTTTGTAGATTCCATTTATGAAATAAAACACATTTTCTAAAAGCTCGTGTTTTTTACGAAATCATGTAAACCTTCTAGAAGCTGTGATTTTAAAAAACGGGGGAAGTAAGCTTTTCTTATTTCCGGACGCATGCGCAAACTATAGAAAGTCGTTATGACGTAGAATGTGCATACTTTGTAGATTCCATTTATGAAATAAAACACATTTTGTAAAAACTCGTGTTTTTTACGAAATCATGTAAACCTTCTAGAAGCTGTGATTTTAAAAAACGGTGGAAGTAAGCTTTTCTTACTTCCAGACGAATGCGCAAACTATAGAAAGTCGTTATGATGTAGAATGTGCGTACTTTGTTGATTCCATTTATGAAATAAAACATATTTTCTAAAAACTCGTGTTTTTTACGAAATCATGTAAACCTTCTAGAAGCTATGATTTTGAAAAACGGGGGAAGTAAGCTTTTCTTATTTCCAAACGCATGCACAAACTATAGAAAGTCGTTACGACCTAGAATGTGCATACTTAGATGATTCTATTTATGAAATAAAACACATTTTCTAAAAACTCGTGTTTTTTAAGAAATCGTGTAAACCTTCTAGAAGCTGTGATTTTAAAAAACGGGGGAAGTAAGCTTTTCTTATTTCCGAACGCATGCGCAAACTATAGAAAGTCGTTATGACGTAGAATGTGCATACTTTGTTGATTCCATTAATGAAATAAAACACATTTTCTAAAAACTCGTGTTTTTTAAGAAATCATGTAGACCTTCTAGAAGCTGTGATTTTAAAAAACGGGGGAAGTAAGCTTTTCTTATTTCTTGACGCATGTCCAAACTATAGAAAGTTGTTATGACGTAGAATGTGCATACTTTGTAGATTCCGTTTATGAAATAAAACACATTTTCTAAAAACTCGTGTTTTTTACGAAATCAGGTAAACCTTCTAGAAGCTGTGATTTTAAAAAACGGTGGAACTAAGCTTTTCTTATTTCCGGACGCATGCGCAAACTATAGAAAGTCCTTATGACGTAGAATGTGCAGACTTTGTTGATTCCATTTACGAAATAAAACACATTTTCTAAAAACTCGTGTTTTTTAACAAATCATGTAAACCTTCCAGAAGCTGTGATTTTAAAAAACGGGGGAAGTAAGCTTTTCTTATTTCCAGACGCATGCGCAAACTATAGAAAGTCGTTATGACGTAGAATGTGCATACTTTGTAGATTCCATTTATGAAATAAAACACATTTTCTAAAAACTCGTGTTTTTTGCGAAATCATGTAAACCTTCTAGAAGCTGTGATTTTAAAAAACGGTGGAAGTAAGATTTTCTTATTTCCGGACGCATGCGCAAACTATAGAAAGTAGATATGACGTAGAATGTGCATACTTTGTTGATTCCATTTATGAAATAAAACACATTTTCTAAAAACTCATGTTTTTTGTGAAATCATGCAAACCTTCTACAAGCTGTGATTTTAAAAAACGGTGGAAGTAAGCTTTTCTTATTTCCGGACGCATGCGCAAACTATAGAATGTCGTTATGACGTAGAATGTGCATACTTTGTTGATTCCATTTATGAAATAAAACACATTTTCTAAAAACTCGTGTTTTTTAAGAAATCATGTAAACCTTCTAGAAGCTGTGATTTTAAAAAACGGGGGGAAGTATGCTTTTCTTATTTCCAAACGCATGCGCAAACTATAGAAAGTCCTTATGACGTAGAATGTGCATACTTTGTAGATTCCATTTATGAAATAAAACACATTTTCTAAAAACTCGTGTTTTTTGCGAAATCATGTAAACCTTCTAGAAGCTGTGATTTTAAAAAACGGTGGAAGTAAGCTTTTCTTATTTCCGGACGCATGCGCAAACTATAGAAAGTCGTTATGACATAGAATGTGCATACTTTGTAGATTCCATTTATGAAATAAAACACATTTTCTAAAAACTCGTGTTTTTTACGAAATCATGTAAACCTTCTAGAAGCTGTGATTTTAATAAACGGTGGAAGTAAGCTTTTCTGATTTCCGGACACAAGCACAAACTAAAGAATGTCGTTATGACGTAGAATGTGCATTCTTTGTAGATTCCATTTATGAAATAAAACACATTTTCTAAAAACTCGTGTTTTTTACGAAATCATGTAAACCTTCTAGAAGCTGTGATTTTAAAAAACGGGGGAAGTAAGCTTTTCTTATTTCTGGACGCATGCGCAAACTATAGAAAGTCGTTATGACGTAGAATGTGCATACTTTGTAGATTCCATTTATGAAATAAAACACATTTTCTAAAAAACTCTTTTTTTTTACGAAATCATATAAACCTTCTAGAAGCTGTGATTTTAAAAAACGGTGGAAGTAAGCTTTTCTTATTTCCGGACGCATGCGCAAACTATAGAAAGTCGTTATGACGTAGAATGTGCATACTTTGTTGATTCCATTTATGAAATAAACACATTTTCTAAAAACTCGTGTTTTTTACCAAATCATGTAAACCTTCTAGAAGCGGTGATTTTAAAAAACGGGGGAAGTAAGCTTTTCTTATTTCCGGACGGATGCGCAAACTATAGAAAGTCGTTATGGCGTAGAATGTGCATACTTTGTAGATTCGATTTATGAAATAAAACACATTTTCTAAAAACTCGTGTTTTTTACGAAATCATATAAACCTTCTAGAAGCTGTGATTTTAAAAAACGGGGGAAGTAAGCTTTTCTTATTTCCGAACGCATGCGCAAACTATAGAATGTCATTATGACGTAGAATGTGCATACATTGTAGATTCCATTTATGAAATAAAACACATTTTCTAAAAACTCGTGTTTTTTACGAAATCATGTAAACCTTCTAGAAGCTGTGATTTTAAAAAACGGTGGAAGTAAGCTTTTCTTATTTCTGGACGCATGCGCAAACTATAGAAATTCGTTATGACGTAGAATGTGCATACTTTGTTGATTCCATTTATGAAATAAAACACATTTTCTAAAAACTCGTGTTTTTTAAGAAATCATGTAAACCTTCTAGATGCTGTGATTTTAAAAAATGGTGGAAGTAAGCTTTTCTTATTTCCGGACGCATGCGCAAACTATAGAAAGTCGTTATGACGTAGAATGTGCATACTTTGTTGATTATATTTATGAAATAAAACACATTTTCTAAAAACTCTTGTTTTTTAAGAAATCATGTAAACCTTCTAGAAGCTGTGATTTTAAAAAACGGTGGAAGTAAGCTTTTCTTATTTCCAAACGCATGCGCAAACTATAGAAAGTCCTTATGACGTAGAATGTGCATACTTTGTTGATTCCATTTATGAAATAAAACACATTTTCTAAAAACTCGTGTTCTTTAAGAAATCATGTAAACCTTCTAGAAGCTGTGATTTTAAAAAATGGGGGAAGTAAGCTTTTCTTATTTTCGGACGCATGCGCAAACTATATAAAGTCGTTATGACGTAGAATGTGCATACTTTGTAGATTCCATTAATGAAATAAAACACATTTTCTAAAAACTCGTGTTTTTTACGAAATCATGTAAACCTTCTAGAAGATGTGATTTTAAAAAACGGTGGAAGTAAGCTTTTCTTATTTCCGGACGCATGCGCAAACTATAGAAATTCGTTATGACGTAGAATGTGCATACTTTGTTGATTCCATTTATGAAATAAAACACATTTTCTAAAAACTCGTGTTTTTTAAGAAATCATGTAAACCTTCTAGAAGCCGTGATTTTAAAAAACGGGGGAAGTAAGCTTTTCTTATTTCCAAACACATGCTCAAACTATAGAAAGTCGTTATGACGTAGAATGTGCATACTTTGTAGATTCCATTTATGAAATAAAACACATTTTCTAAAAACTCTTTTTTTTTACGAAATCATGTAAACCTTCTAGAAGCTGTGATTTTAAAAAACGGTGGAAGTAAGCTTTTCTTATTTCCGGACGTATGCACAAACTATAGAAAGTCGTTATGACGTAGAATGTGCATACTTTGTGTTAAATTTTTAGTATTAAATCACAATACTATAGGATCTTTGCTGAGAGAATAATATCTACAGTATATCAATGCATGACAATCATAATATGACAAGCATCACAAGCATCACAAGAATCAAAAGCATAGAGATAAGAGACACAGAGTTTCCGTGGGGAAAACCCTAAGGTGAAAAACCCCACAACTTCCTCAGAGATAGAGAGAGCAATGGCTCAACCAAAATACAACCAAATAACACTGAGATAGTCTCCTAGCAGATGATCCTCCTCCTCCTCACTAGTGCGCCACTTTCCAGAGAGAGAGATAGTTACTTTTTCGAGTGAGTAAAATAGAGATCTCCTATATTTATTTATACTCACCTTTTTTCCCAGTGACCTACTGGGGCCGACTTGTCTACTTTGATGCACCCACATTATATTATATATTAATCAGGGCCAACCCCATAAGGTGGTCTAATAACCCATCGGCAAGTACACACACTTGCGACACTTGTCAATCCACATGACGACACTTCCTTATAGAGGAATAACACATCTCTTATAAGGGTACAATAAATATAAATATAATATACAGATGAAATACATTCCGAAGTTACATATACATCAACACTCCCTCTTAACTAGGAAGGTATTTCTCGACACAGATCAGCTAGACAAGTCTTCTTCTCTGGATCATCGTCATCGATGCATCGTCATCATCATCGTCACTGCTGCTACTATCTCAACCAATCTCTGTCTCTACTCGTCATAGGAAGTTCTACTGAGCCAGTCCTTTTTCATACTGGATGTAGGCCCACCACCTGCAGGTATTCGTCATCACTGGCCATAGTGTGGAATCCTCAGGACTTTTACGTGCATCACAAAACCTCGAAAGAGCATCCCAGGCTGTTACGAGCACACAGCTCTACCTATAGGATCTCCCAGGGCAACGAATTACATGTGACCTCACCACAAAAACTCGCAAGAGCATCCCAGGCTGTTACGAGCACACAGGTCTACCTATAGGATCTCCCAGGGCAACGAATTACATGTGGTCATGGCAAAACCTCGCAAGAGCATCCCAGGACTGATTACGGGCACACAGCCCAACCTATCGGATCTCCCAGGGAAACGAATTACATGCCATAGGACAAAACCTCGCAAGAGCATCTGCCAAATATCCCAGGGCGCTATTATATGCCATAGGCAAAACCTCGAAAGACTATCTGCAGATCTCCCAGGGCAACGGATTACATGTCCTCCCAGAGCAAAACCTCGAAAGAGCATTTGCCATATGTCCCAGGGCACCGAATTACATGCCATAGGCAAAACCTCGAAAGACCATCTGCAAATATCCCAGGGCAACGAATTACATGCTCATCTGCACAACCTGATCCACGTCCATAGAGTATCAACCTGATACTCACCATACATCATCCTGATGTATCCATGATCATCCTGATCATCATCACTGCAACGTCCTGCTGCATGTCATCTGGAGCAACATTTTGAAGCTCGTCATCTATGATCATCCTGATCATCACTGCAACATCCTGCTGCATGTCATCTGGAGCAACATCCTGAAGCTCGTCATCTATGATCATCCTGATCATCACTGCAACATCCTGCTGCATGTCATCTGGAGCAACATCCTGAAGCTCGTCATCTATGATCATCCTGATCATCATTGCAACATCCTGCTGCATGATCCACCTGATCATCAATGCATCTACCTAATGCATACCAAGTATCATACATGATCCTCCTGATCATCAATGTATCCACCTGATACAAATACATGATACATATCATCATACATGATCCTCCTAATCATCAATGCATCTACCTGATGCATACCAAGTATCTACCTGATACATATCATCATACATGATCCTCCTGATCATCAATGTATCCACCTGATACAAATACAAATACATGATACATATCACCATACATGATCCACCTGATCATACAATGTATCCACCTGATACATATACAAATACATGATACATATCACCATACATGATCCACCTGATCATACAATGTATCCACCTGATACATATACAGATACATGGTCCAAGCATCCAACATGATGCGTACATACATACATAAAATGATCCAACTGATCATATCCAGCATCCACATGATGCGTACATACATACATAAAATGATCCAACTGATCATATCCAGCATCCACATGATGCGTACATACATACATAAAATGATCCAACTGATCATATCCAAGCAGAAACCAGAACATCATCCTGATGCTCATCATCCAACGCTTACATCCACAGCCATGTGAAGGATCCTCCTTCCAACATGCTTGGAATGGCTTCAGCAAATGTGTCCATCACTTCTTCCTCGAAGTGTCCTCGATCTGAAGAACGCCAAGCCTCTCTCTGAAGTACTCGAACTTCACTCTGGCTAGTGGCTTCGTCAGCACATCTGCAATCTGCTCGTCCATCGCAACATACAGGAGCTTCACAGCTCCTCTCTGCACCATATCCCTGATATAGTGATATTTGATCTCTATGTGTTTCGACCTGTCATGAAACACTGGGTTCTCGGATAGCTTCACACAACTCTGGTTATCACAGAAGATACCAGTAGCCTCCAACGGGAGATCAAATAACTCAGACAGTAGCTTCCGTAGCCATACTGCCTCACAACTAGCTGAACAGGCTGCAACATACTCTGCCTCACCTGTACTCAGTGCTACGCAGGACTGCTTCCTACTAAACCAAGAGATCACACCTGATCCCATACTGAAGCAACACCCAGATGTGCTCTTCCTGTCTGCAGCATTGCCAGCCCAGTCTGAATCAACATAACCCTGCAGGTTAAACTTTTGATTCACCTCATACCTAAGCCCATAATCCACTGTACCCTTTAGGTACCTCAGAACATGCTTTACAGCAACCAGGTGAACACTTCTTGGATCTGTCAGGAACTGGCTCAATGTGTTCACAGCAAAGCAAATGTCTGGTCTCGTGTTCGTCAGGTACATCAAGGACCCAATCATCTGACGATACATAGAGACATCAACTGGCTCAGATGAAGCATCACATAGAAGCTTCAGATTCGATGCCATCGGTGTAGCCATGGCCTTGCAATCCATCATCCCGAATCTCTTCAGGATATCTACTGTGTACTTCCCTTGACCAAGGAAGATCCCACCTGCATTCTGCCACACCTCCATACCTAGGAAATAGTGCATCATTCCCAAGTCTTTCATATCGAATTCAGCTGCAAGCTTCCTCTTGGTATCTGCAATCAGTCTGTCATCTCCTGTCACAAATAGGTCATCCACATACAGTAGTAGAATCACAGGATTCCCTTCCTCAACCTTGTAGTAAAGGTTGGAATCCGCTTTACTCTTGGTAAAGCCCAAACTAGATAGGAAACTGTCCATCCTACCATACCAAGTTCTGGGAGCTTGCTTCAAGCCATACAAGGCTTTCTTCAATCTGCATACATATGATTCCCTGTTATGTATTTCAAAACAGAGTGGTTGTTCCACATATACTTCCTCTTCTACTACACCGTTCAGGAAAGCAGTCTTGACATCCATCTGGTGTATCTTCCATTTCATTGCTGCAGCCAGGGCAAGTACTGTTCTGATGGAAGTATACCTGGCTACAGGTGCAAAGGTTTCTTCATAATCTATTCCTTCTTTTTTAGAGAAACCACGAGCTACGAATCTTGCTTTGTATTTTTCCACACTGCCATCTGCAGCATGCTTGATTTTGTAGATCCACTTGGAAGTCACAACAGACTTCTCTTTAGGTCTTGGGACAACATCCCAAACATCATTCTTCATTATTGATTGGTATTCCTCAACCATAGCATCCTTCCACTCTTTCTTTTCTGCTGCCTCTTCATAACTGGAAGGCTCTTTGTTCATAATGTCACAGAGTAAGGCAACATAACTGGTGTGTGATCTGGTTCTCTTCTTTGCTCTGTGTTCTTCTTCTGGAATGCCAAATCTTTCTGCATCATGAATGAGCTCTCTAGTCCATACAGGTTTCCTCTTGTGAGAGTTATCCTCACGGGGTGGATCTACAGGTTCTTGTGGATCTTCAAATTCACGAACAACTTCTGGAACTGCTTCAGTCATGGTAGTGTCCTGAAATCTTGTTTCCTTAGGTTCTTCATAAACTTCGGTAGGTGCCTTCCTTGATTTGATGAATGCTGAGTTTTCATCAAATGTTACATCCCTACTGACATCAATTTTCTTGAACCCTGGAAAGTATATTTTGTAAGCCTTCGAGCTTTCACTATATCCCACAAAGATGCCCTTCTTTCCTGAAGGATCTACTTTAGTCCTCTTCTCTTTTGGGACATGAGTATATACTGGACAACCGAATATTCTGAGATGGCTGACTTCAGGTTTCTTACCAGAAAAGACCTCTTCTGGTGTCTTGTTGTCCAATATCTTGTGGGGTGTTCTGTTCTGCACATATACAGCTGTTCTAGCTACTTCTGCCCATAGATGCATAGGAAGATCCTGGTCATGCAACATTGCCGTTGCTGCTTCCATGATGGTTCTGTTCTTCCTTTCTGCAACTCCATTCTGTTGAGGATTATAAGGAGTAGTCAACTCCCTCTTAATCCCTGAATCACTGCAAAGCTTCTTGAAGTCATTTGAGGTGAATTCTCCACCATTGTCGGATCTGAAAGTTTTGATCTTCTTGTCAGTTTGATTCTCCATCAAGTTTTTAAATTCCTTGAATTTGTCAAGCACCTCATCTTTGCCTTTCAAGAAGTATACCCAAGTCTTTCTGGAGAAGTCATCAATAAATGATACATAATAAACATACCCACTTAGGGAACTGGATGACATGGGGCCACATACATCTGAGTGGATGATTTTCAGAATGTCTTTTGCCTTGCTTTCACTGCTTGGGAAAGCCTTCTTAGTGTTCTTTCCTTTTGCACATCCTTTGCAGACACCTTCATGCTTGGTCTTGATTTCAGGAAGACCCTCTACTGCCTTGCTTGCAATTGGAAGTGCCCTATAGTGCACATGAGCAAGTCTTCTATGCCAAAGTTCACTTGGATCCATGGATTCATGTACCATGGCATGTTCAGGTTGTCCCTTCAATTTATACAAGCCTCCCTCTTGCTCTCCAATCACTACTGCATCATCTATGTTCTTTCCCTTTGGCCACATTAGGACTTGGCCATCCACAAATGCAACCCTCATGCCTTTTTCATCCAAAGCAGATATGGAGAGTAAGTTCTTCTTCAGTCCAGGTACATACAGTACTTCTTTCATCTTCAATGATTTTCCAGAATCTAGGTTGTAGGAGGCTTCACCACTTCCTTTGATTGGATATTGATAATCATCCCCAAGTTTCACCTTATGGGGTGATTCATGTTCAGAAAGATTCACAAAGGATTCCTTGAACCCAGTCATGTGTTTGGAGGCCCCACTATCAATCAACCAATCATTACAACCATGGGAGATAGTACCAGTGAGTGCAGAGATCAGAACATACTCTTCTTCACTTGATGAGTCATCATCACTACTACTTTCTGCCTTAGCCTTCTTCTTTGGGGGTTCATCATCTTCGGCAGCATGAGCATGAAACCTTCTTTTGCTGCCCTTCTTCTTCTTACTGAAGTTGTTGTTATTATCCCTTTTGTTCTTGGGACAATCTGAAGCATAGTGACCCTTCTCATTGCATGTAAAGCATCTTAGGTCTTTCTTGTTCTTCTTTTGATGGGATCTATTGAGGCGAGATAGATCCTTCTTGGTTTTGCTTCTTTTGGTGTGAGCTGCAAGAGCTTGATCTTCTCCTCCCATCTTTTCCTCACGAGCTATAAGTCTAGCTTCTTCTTGAGAACATTCCTCCCGAAGTCTACTGAAAGAGATCAACTTCTTCCTTGCACAAATTCCTTGAATAAAGGAATCCCATGACCTGGGTAGGCAATTTAGAGTAGTCATCACCACCTCACCATTCTCCACCATTTCATCCACTGCTTCTAATTGTTCCTTGATCTGAGAGACCCTTGAAAAGTAAGATTGAATGGTTTCTCCATTCTGAAACTTTACTGCTTTCAATTGGTTCCGCAGGGTCATCTTCCGATTTATGTTCTTTCCTTCAAATAGCTTGGTCAAGGATTCAAACATCTCCTTGGGTGTCTTGAGAGAAGACACATGGGGAATGAGATGGTATTTGATAGAATCAGCAATGATTCTCTTTGCCTTGACCAAGTTCTTCTTGTGCAATGCCTTGGCCTCTTCATCCTCTGGGATAGGGATGTCTTCTTTCACATATGAGTCCAACTCATTCTCTTCCAGGATTAGCCCAATCCTATACTTCCAGGCTCGGAAGTTATCAGCCCCTTCAAGCTTATCCTCAAGCTTGGTGTGGAGAGACATCTTTAAGAGTACTTCAAATGGAAATAGAAAAGATTTAGGACTTACCACTTGAAGTGCTGAAAACTGGATCTGGTCCTGGATTAGGGTTTGTCAGAGAAACCCTAAAAATTCAAAATGTGAATTTCAAAATTCTGAAAGGATAGAAAGATGCGCCTTGGAGAGCTGATTAGCCTAGTACATTCAGAATTTGAGATCAACAAAGTCTTGCCCTTCAAAATTGCCTTTTTTGTCCTCCTGGGTTCACTAGGGAGAGCCCTGAATTAGGGTTTGAGTTTCCCGGAGATCTACCCAGCCAAAAATCTCGATCCAAAGCTCAAACCTTCGATTTTTGCAAGGAGCTTCCAGCTGTACCTTTAGTTTCCAGAAATTCCTATTTTTGTGGAAACCCTAATTTTTAGGGCCAAATCTGAAAATGCTCGGAACTGAATTCTGATTGGACAGATAGATGCGCCTTGATGAGTAGATCCAATCTACTATACTGAATTTCAAAAATCTGTGGAGAGAAACCCAATAAACAAGGAATACAAGCTTCCGTCACTGCAAAATGTCTTCTTCTCAGTTAAGCTCTGATACCATGTTAAATTTTTAGTATTAAATCACAATACTATAGGATCTTTGCTGAGAGAATAATATCTACAGTATATCAATGCATGACAATAATAATATGACAAGCATCACAAGCATCACAAGAATCAAAAGCATAGAGACAAGAGACACAGAGTTTCCGTGGGGAAAACCCTAAGGTGAAAACCCCACAACTTCCTCAGAGATAGAGAGAGCAATGGCTCAACCAAAATACAACCAAATAACACTGAGATAGTCTCCTAGCAGATGATCCTCCTCCTCCTCACTAGTGCGCCACTTTCCAGAGAGAGAGATAGTTACTTTTTCGAGTGAGTAAAATAGAGATCTCCTATCTTTATTTATACTCACCTTTTTTCCCAGTGACCTACTGGGGCCGACTTGTCTACTTTGATACACCCACATTATATTATATATTAATCAGGGCCGACCCCATAAGGTGGTCTAATAACCCATAGGCAAGTACACACACTTGCGACACTTGTCAATCCACATGACGACACTTCCTTATAGAGGAATAACACATCTCTTATAAGGGTACAATAAATATAAATATAATATACAGATGAAATACATTCCGAAGTTACATATACATCAACACTTTGTTGATTCCATTTATGAAATAAAACACATTTTCTAAAAACTCGTGTTTTTTAACAAATCATGTAAACCTTCTAGAAGCTGTGATTTTAAAAAACGGGGGAAGTAAGGATTTCTTATTTCCGGACGGATGCGCAAACTATAGAAAGTCGTTATGACGTAGAATGTGCATACTTTGTAGATTCCATTTATGAAATAAAACATATTTTCTAAAAACTCGTGTTTTTTACGAAACCATATAAACCTTCTAGAAGCTGTGATTTTAAAAAACGGTGGAAGTAAGCTTTTCATATTTCCGGACGCATGCGCAAACTATAGAATGTCATTATGACGTAGAATGTGCATACTTTGTAGATTCCATTTATGAAATAAAACACATTTTCTAAAAACTCGTGTTTTTTACGAAATCATGTAAACCTTCTAGAAGCTGTGATTTTAAAAAACGGTGGAAGTAAGTTTTTCTTATTTCCGGACGCATGCGCAAACTATAGAATGTCGTTATGACGTAGAATGTGCATACTTTGTAGATTCCATTTATGAAATAAAACACATTTTCTAAAAACTCGTGTTTTTTACGAAATCATGTAAACCTTCTAGATGCTGTGATTTTAAAGAATGGTGGAAGTAAGCTTTTCTTATTTCCGGACGCATGCGCAAACTATAGAAAGTCGTTATGACGTAGAATGTGCATACTTTGTTGATTCTATTTATGAAATAAAACACATTTTCTAAAAACTCGTGTTTTTTAAGAAATCATGTAAACCTTCTAGAAGCTGTGATTTTAAAAAACGGGGGAAGTAAGCTTTTCTTATTTCCGGACGAATGCCCAAACTATAGAAAGTCGTTATGATGTAGAATGTGCGTACTTTGTTGATTCCATTTATGAAATAAAACACATTTTCTAAAAACTCGTGTTTTTTACGAAATCATGTAAACCTTCTAGAAGCTGTGATTTTAAAAAATGGTGGAAGTAAGCTTTTCTTATTTCCGGACGCATGCGCAAACTATAGAAAGTCGTTATGACGTAGAATGTGCATACTTTGTAGATTCCATTTATGAAATAAAACACATTTTCTAAAAACTCCTTTTTTTTACGAAATCATGTAAACCTTCTAGAAGATGTGATTTTAAAAAACGGTGGTAGTAAGCTTTTCTTATATCTGGACGCATGCGCAAACTATAGAAAGTCATTATGATGTAGAATGTGCATACTTTGTTGATTCCATTTATGAAATAAAACACATTTTCTAAAAACTCGTGTTTTTTAACAAATCATGTAAACCTTCTAGAAGCTGTGATTTTAAAAAACGGGGGAAGTAAGCTTTTCTTATTTCCGGACGGATTTGCAAACTATAGAAAGTCGTTATGACGTAGAATATGCATACTTTGTAGATTCCATTTATGAAATAAAACACATTTTCTAAAAACTCTTGTTTTTTACGAAATCATGTAAACCTTCTAGAAGCTGTGATTTTAAAAAACGGTGGAAGTAAGCTTTTCTTATTTCCGGACGCATGCGCAAACTATAGAAATTCGTTATGATGTAGAATGTGCATACTTTGTTGATTCCATTTATGAAATAAAAGACATTTTCTAAAAACTCGTGTTTTTTAAGAAATCACGTAAACGTTCTAGAAGCTGTGATTTAAAAAAAAGGTGGAAGTAAGCTTTTCTTATTTCTGGACGCATGCGCAAACTATAGAAAGTCGTTATGACGTAGAATGTGCATACTTTGTTGATTCCATTTATGAAATAAAACATATTTTCTAAAAACTCGTGTTTTTTAACAACTCATGTAAACCTTCTAGAAGCTGTGATTTTAAAAAACGGGGGAAGTAAGCTTTTGTTATTTCCGGACGGATGCGCAAACTATAGAAAGTCGTTATGACGTAGAATGTGCATACTTTGTTGATTCCATTTATGAAATAAAACACATTTTCTAAAAACTCGTGTTTTTTAACAAAACATGTAAACCTTCTAGAAGCTGTGATTTTAAAAAACGGGGGAAGTAAGCTTTTCTTATTTCCGGACGGATGCGCAAACTATAGAAAGTCGTTATGATGTAGAATGTGCATACTTTGTAGATTCCATTTATGAAATAAAACACATTTTCTAAAAACTCGTGTTTTTTACGAAATCATATAAACCTTCTAGAAGCTGTGATTTTAAAAAACGTTGGAAGTAAGCTTTTCTTATTTCCGGACGCATGCGCAAACTATAGAATGTCATTATGACGTAGAATGTGCTTACTTTGTAGATTCCATTTATGAAATAAAACACATTTTCTAAAAACTCGTGTTTTTTACGAAATCATGTAAACCTTCTAGAAGCTGTGATTTTAAAAAACGGTGGAAGTAAGCATTTCTTATTTCCAGACGCATGCACAAACTATAGAAAGTCATTATGACGTAGAATGTGCATACTTTGTAGATTCCATTTATGAAATAAAACACATTTTCTAAAAACTCATGTTTTTTACAAAATCATGTAAACCATCTAGAAGCTGTGATTTTAAAAAACGGTGGAAGTAAGCTTTTCTTATTTCCGGACGCATGCGCAAACTATAGAAATTCGTTATGACGTAGAGTGTGCATACTTTGTTGATTCCATTTAGGAAATAAAACACATTTTCTAAAAACTCGTGTTTTTTAAGAAATCATGTAAACGTTCTAGAAGCTGGGATTTTAAAAAACGGGGGAAGTATGCTTTTCTTATTTCCAAACACATGCGAAAACTGTAGAAAGTCGTTATGATGTAGAATGTGCATACTTTGTAGATTCCATTTATGAAATAAAACACATTTTCTAAAAACTCTTTTTTTTTACGAAATCATGTAAACCTTCTAGAAGCTGTGATTTAAAAAAAAGGTGGAAGTAAGCTTTTCTTATTTCTGGACGCATGCGCAAACTATAGAAAGTCGTTATGACGTAGAATGTGCATACTTTGTTGATTCCATTTATGAAATAAAACATATTTTCTAAAAACTCGTGTTTTTTAACAACTCATGTAAACCTTCTAGAAGCTGTGATTTTAAAAAACGGGGGAAGTAAGCTTTTGTTATTTCCGGACGGATGCGCAAACTATAGAAAGTCGTTATGATGTAGAATGTGCATACTTTGTAGATTCCATTTATGAAATAAAACACATTTTCTAAAAACTCGTGTTTTTTACGAAATCATATAAACCTTCTAGAAGCTGTGATTTTAAAAAACGGTGGAAGTAAGCTTTCTTATTTCCGGACGCATGCGCAAAGTATAGAAAGTCGTTATGACGTAGAATGTGCATACTTTGTTCATTCTATTGATGAAATAAAACACATTTTCTAAAAACTCGTGTTTTTTAAGAAATCATGTAAACCTTCTAGAAGCTGTGATTTTAAAAAACGGGGAGAAGTAAGCTTTTCTTATTTCCAAACGCATGCGCAAATTATAGAAAGTCGTTATGACGTAGAATGTGCATACTTTGTTGATTCCATTTATGAAATAAAACACATTTTCTACAAACTCGTGTTTTTTACGAAATCATGTAAACCTTCTAGAAGCTGTGATTTTAAAAAATGATGGAAGTAAACTTTTCTTATTTCCGGACGCATGCGCAAACTATAGAAAGTCGTTATGACGTAGAATGTGCATACTTTCTAGATTCCATTTATGAAATAAAACACATTTTCTAAAAACCCGTGTTTTTTACGAAATCATGTAAACCTTCTAGAAGCTGTGATTTTAAAAAACGGTGGAAGTAAGCTTTTCTTATTTCCGGACGCATGCGCAAACTATAGAAAGTCGTTATGACGTAGAATGTGCATACTCTATAGATTCCATTTATGAAATAAAACACATTTTCTAAATACTCGTGTTTTTTACGAAATCATGTAAACCTTCTAGAAGCTGTGATTTTAAAAAACGGTGGAAGTAAGCTTTTCTTATTTCCGGACGAATGCGCAAACTATAGAAAGTCGTTATGACGTAGAATGTGCATACTTTGTTGATTCCATTTATGAAATAAAACACATTTTCTAAAAACTCGTGCTTTTTACGAAATCATGTAAACCTTCTAGAAGCTGAGATTTTCAAAAACGGTGGAAGTAAGCTTTTCTTATTTCCGGACGAATGCACAAACTATAGAAAGTCGTTATGACGTAGAATGTGCATACTTTGTTGATTCCATTTATGAAATAAAACACATTTTCTAAAAACTCGTGTTTTTTAAGAAATCATGTAATCCTTCTAGAAGCTGTGATTTTAAAAAACGGGAGAAGTAAGCTTTTCTTATATCCGGACGCATGCGCAAACTATAGAAAGTCGTTATGACGTAGAATGTGAATACTTTTTAGATTCCATTTATGAAATAAAACACATTTTCTAAAAACCCGTGTTTTTTACGAAATCATGTAAACCTTCTAGAAGCTGTGATTTTCAAAAACGGTGGAAGTAAGCTTTTCTTATTTCCGGACGCATGCGCAAACTATAGAAAGTCGTTATGACGTAGAATGTGCATACTCTGTAGATTCCATTTATGAAATAAAACACATTTTCTAAAAACTTGTGTTTTTTACGAAATCATGTAAACGTTCTAGAAGCTGTGATTTTAAAAAACAGGGGAAGTAAGCTTTTCTTATTTCCAAACGCATGCGCAAACTATAGAAAGTCGTTATGACGTAGAATGTCCATACTTTGTCGATTCCATTTATGAAATAAAACACATTTTCTAAAAACTCATGTTTTTTAACAAATCATGTAAACCTTCTAGAAGCTGTGATTTTAAAAAACTGGGGAAGTAAGCTTTTATTATTTCCGGACGGATTCGCAAACTATAGAAAGTCGTTATGACGTAGAATGTGCATACTTTGTAGATTCCATTTATGAAATAAAACACATTTTCTAAAAACTCGTGTTTTTTGTGAAATCATGTAAACCTTCTAGAAGCTGTGATTTTAAAAAACGGTGGAAGTAAGCTTTTCTTATTTCTTGACGCATGCGCAAACAATATAAAGTCGTTATGATGTAGAATGTGCATACTTTGTAGATTCCATTTATGAAATAAAACACATTTTCTAAAAACTCGTGTTTTTTACGAAATCATGTAAACGTTCTAGAAGCTGTGATTTTAAAAAACGGGGGAAGTAAGCTTTTCTTATTTCCAAACGCATGTGCAAACTATAGAAAGTCGTTATGACATAGAATGTGCATACTTTGTTGATTCCATTTATGAAATAAAACACATTTTCTAAAAACTCGTGTTTTTTAAGAAATCATGTAAACCTTCTAGAAGCTGTGATTTTAAAAAACGGGAGAAGTAAGCTTTTCTTATATCCGGACGCATGCGCAAACTATAGAAAGTCGTTATGACGTAGAATATGAATAATTTGTAGATTCCATTTATGAAATAAAAGACATTTTCTAAAAACTTGTATTTTTTACGAAATCATGTAAACCTTCTAGAAGCTGTGATTTTAAAAAACGGGGGAAGTAAGCTTTTCTTATTTCCAAACGCATGCGCAAACTATAGAAAGTCGTTATGACGTAGAATGTGCATACTTTGTTGATTCCATTTATGAAATAAAACACATTTTCTAAAAACTCGTGCTTTTTACGAAATCATGTAAACCTTCTAGAAGCTGTGATTTTAAAAAACGGTGGAAGTAAGCTTTTCTTATTTCTGGACGAATGCGCAAACTATAGAAAGTCGTTATGACGTAGAATGTGCATACTTTGTTGATTCCATTTATGAAATAAAACACATTTTATAAAAACTTGTGTTTTTTACGAAATCATGTAAACCTTCTAGAAGCTGTGATTTTAAAAAATGGTGGAAGTAAGCTTTTCTTATTTCCGGACGCATGCGCAAACTATAGAAAGTCGTTATGACATAGAATGTGCATACTTTGTAGATTCCATTTATGAAATAAAATACATTTTCTAAAAACTCGTGTTTTTTACGAAATCATGTAAACCTTCTAGAAGCTGTGATTTAAAAAAAAAACGGTGGAAGTAAGCTTTTCTTATTTCCGGATGCATGCGCAAACTATAGAAAGTCGTTATGACGTAGAATGTGCATACTTTGTCGATTCCATTTATGAAATAAAACACATTTTCTAAAAACTCGTGTTTTTTAAGAAATCATGTAAACCTTCTAGAAGCTGTGATTTTAAAAAACGGGGGACGTAAGATTTTCTTATTTCCGGACGCATGCGCAAATTATAGAAAGTCGTTATGACGTAGAATGTGCATACTTTGTAGATTCCATTTATGAAATAAAACACATTTTCTAAAAACTCGTGTTTTTTACGAAATCATATAAACCTTCTAGAAGCTGTGATTTTAAAAAACGGTGGAAGTAAGCTTTTCTTATTTCCGGACGCATGCGCCAACTATAGAATGTCATTATGACGTAGAATGTGCATACTTTGTAGATTCCATTTATGAAATAAAACACATTTTCTAAAAACTCGTGTTTTTTACGAAATCATGTAAACATTCTAGATGCAGTGATTTTAAAGAATGGTGGAAGTAAGCTTTTCTTATTTCCGGACGAATGCGCAAACTATAGAAAGTCGTTATGACTTAGAATGTGCATACTTTGTTGATACCATTGATGAAATAAAACACATTTTCTAAAAACTCGTGTTTTTTACGAAATCATGTAAACCTTATAGAAGCTGTGATTTTAAAAAACGGTGGAAGTAAGCTTTTCTTATTTCCGGACGCATGCGCAAACTATAGAAATTCGTTATGACGTAGAATGTGCATACTTTGTTGATTCCATTTATGAAATAAAACACATTTTCTAAAAACTCGTGCTTTTTACGAAATCATGTAAACCTTCTAGAAGCTGTGATTTTAAAAAACGGTGGAAGTAAGCTTTTCTTTTTTCCGGACGCATGCGCAAACTATAGAAAGTCGTTATGACGTAGAATGTGCATACTTTGTTGATTCCGTTTACGAAATAAAACACATTTTCTAAAAACTCGTGTTTTTTAAGAAATCATGTAAACCTTCTAGAAGCTGTGATTTTAAAAAACGGGGGAAGTAAGCTTTTCTTATTTCCGGACGGATGCGCAAACTATAGAAAGTCGTTATCACGTAGAATGTGCATACATTGTAGATTCCATTTATGAAATAAAACACATTTTCTAAAAACTCGTGTTTTTTACGAAATCATGTAAACCTTCTAGAAGCTGTGATTTTAAAAAACGGCGGAAGTAAGCTTTTCTTATTTCCGGATGCATGCATAAACTATAGAAAGTCCTTATGACGTAGAATGTGCATACTTTGTAGATTGCATTTATGAAATAAAACACATTTTCCAAAAACTCGTGTTTTTTACGAAATCATGTAAACCTTCTAGAAGCTGTGATTTTAAAAAACGGGGGAAGTAAGCTTTTCTTATTTCCGGACGCATGTGCAAACTATAGAAAGTCGTTATGACATAGAATGTGCATACATTCTAGATTCCATTTATGAAATAAAACACATTTTCTTAAAACTCATGTTTTTTACGAAATCATGTAAACCTTTTAGAAGCTGTGATTTTAAAAAACGGTGGAAGTAAGCTTTTGTTATTTCCGGACGAATGCGCAAACTATAGAAAGTCGTTATGACGTAGAATGTGCATACTTTGTTGATTCCATTTATGAAATAAAACACATTTTCTAAAAACTCGTGTTTTTTACGAAATCATGTAAACCTTCTAGAAGCTGTGATTTTAAAAAACGGTGGAAGTAAGCTTTTCTTATATCCGGACGCATGTGCAAACTATAGAAAGTCGTTACGATGTAGAATGTGCATACTTTATTGATTCCATTTATGAAATAAAACAAATTTACTAAAAACTCGTGTTTTTTAAGAAATCATGTAAACCTTCTAGAAGCTGTGATTTTAAAAAACGGGGGAAGTAAGCTTTTCTTATTTCCGGACGCATGTGCAAACTATAGAAAGTCGTTATGACGTAGAATGTGCATACATTGTAGATTCCATTTATGAAATAAAACACATTTTCTAAAAACTCGTGTTTTTTACGAAATCATGTAAACCATTTAGAAGCTGTGATTTTAAAAAACGGCAGAAGTAAGCTTTTCTTATTTCCGGATGCATGCATAAACTATAGAAAGTCGTTATGACGTAGAATGTGCATACTTTGTGGATTCCATCTATGAAATAAAACACATTTTCTAAAAACTCGTGTTTTTTACAAAATCATGTAAACCTTCTAGAAGCTGTGATTTTAAAATACGGTGGAAGTAAGCTTTTCTTATTTCCGGACGCATGCGCAAACTATATTAAGTCGTTACGAAATAGAATGTGCATACTTTGTAGATTCCATTATGAAATAAAACACATTTTCTAAAAACTCGTGTTTTTTACGAAATCATGTAAACCTTCTAGAAGCTGTGATTTTAAAAAACGGTGGAAGTAAGCTTTTCTTATTTCCGGACGCATGCGCAAACTATAGAATGTCGTTATGACGTAGAATGTGCATACTTTGTAGATTCCATTTATGAAATAAAACACATTTTCTGAAAACTCGTGTTTTTTACGAAATCATGTAAACCTTCTAGAAGCTGTGATTTTAAAAAATGGTTGATTAAGCTTTTCTTATTTCCGGACGCATGCCCAAACTATAGAAAGTCGATATGACGTACAATGTGCATACTTTGTTGATTCTATTTATGAAATAAAAGAAATTTTCTAAAAACTCGAGTTTTTTACGAAATCATCTACAACTTCTAGAAGCTGTGATTTTAAAAAACGGTGGAAGTAAGCTTTTCTTATTTCCGGACGCATGCGCAAAGTATAGAAAGTCGTTATGACGTAGAATGTGCATACTTCGTTCATTCTATTGATGAAATAAAACACATTTTCTAAAAACACGTGTTTTTTAAGAAATCATTTAAACCTTCTAGAAGCTGTGATTTTAAAAAACGGGAGAAGTAAGCTTTTCTTATTTCCAAACGCATGCGCAAAGTATAGAAAGTCGTTATGACGTAGAATGTGCATACTTTGTTCATTCTATTGATGAAATAAAACACATTTTCTAAAAACTCGTGTTTTTTAAGAAATCATGTAAACCTTCTAGAAGCTGTGATTTTAAAAAACGGGGGAAGTAAGCTTTTCTTATTTCCAAACGCATGCGCAAACTATAGAAAGTCGTTATGACGTAGAATGTGCATACTTTGTTGATTCCATTTATGAAATAAAACACATTTTCTAAAAACTCGTGCTTTTTACGAAATCATGTAAACCTTCTAGAAGCTGTGATTTTAAAAAACGGTGGAAGTAAGCTTTTCTTATTTCCGGACGAATGCGCAAACTATAGAAAGTCGTTATGACGTAGAATGTGCATACTTTGTTGAATCCATTTATGAAATAAAACACATTTTCTAAAAACTCGTGTTTTTTACGAAATCATGTAAACCTTCTAGAAGCTGTGATTTTAAAAAACGATGGAAGTAAGCTTTTCTTATATCCGGACGCATGCGCAAACTATAGAAATTCGTTATGACGTAGAATGTGCATACTTTGCAGATTTCATTTATGAAATAAAACACACTTTCTAAAAACTCGTGTTTTTACGAAATCATGTAAACCTTCTAGAAGCTGTGATTTTAAAAAACGGTGGAAGTAAGCTTTTCTTATTTCCGGACGAATGCGCAAACTATAGAAAGTCATTATGACGTAGAATGTGCATACTTTGTTGATTCCATTTATGAAATAAAACACATTTTCTAAAAACTCGTGGTTTTTACGAAATCATGTAAACCTTCTAGAAGCTGTGATTTTAAAAAACGGCGGAAGTAAGCTTTTCTTATATCCGGATGCATGCATAAACTATAGAAAGTCGTTATGACGTAGAATGTGAATACTTTGTACATTCCATTTATGAAATAAAACACATTTTCTAAAAACTTTTGTTTTTTACGAAATCATGTAAACCTTCTAGAAGCTGTGATTTTAAAAAACAGTGGAAGTAAGCTTTTCTTGCTTCCGGACGCATGCGCAAATTATATTAAGTCGTTATGACGTAGAATGTGCATACTTTGTTGATTCCATTTATGAAATAAAACACATTTTCTAAAAACTCTTGTTTTTTACGAAATCATGTAAACCTTTTAGAAGCTGTGATTTTAAAAAACGGTGGAAGTAAGATTTTCTTATTTCCGGATGCATGCGCAAACTATAGAAAGTCGTTATGACGTAGAATGTGCATACTTTGTCGATTCCATTTATGAAATAAAACACATTTTCTAAAAACTCGTGTTTTTTAAGAAATCATGTAAACCTTCTAGAAGCTGTGATTTTAAAAAACGGGGGACGTAAGATTTTCTTATTTCCGGACGCATGCGCAAACTATAGAAAGTCGTTATGACGTAGAATGTGCATACTTTGTAGATTCCATTTATGAAATAAAACACATTTTCTAAAAACTCGTGTTTTTTACGAAATCATATAAACCTTCTAGAAGCTGTGATTTTAAAAAACGGTGGAAGTAAGCTTTTCTTATTTTCGGACGCATGCGCAAACTATAGAATGTCATTATGACGTAGAATGTGCATACTTTGTAGATTCCATTTATGAAATAAAACACATTTTCTAAAAACTCATGTTTTTTACGAAATCATGCAAACCTTCTAGAAGCTGTGATTTTAAAAAATGATGGAAGTAAGCTTTTCTTATTTCGGGACGCATGCGCAAACTATAGAAAGTCGTTATGACATAGAATGTGCATACTTTGTAGATTCCATTTATGAAATAAAACACATTTTCTAAAAACTCGTGTTTTTTACGAAATCATGTAAACCTTCTAGAAGCTGTGATTTTAAAAAACGGTGGAAGTAAGCTTTTCTTATTTCCGGACGAATGCGCAAACTATAGAAAGTCGTTATGATGTAGAATGTGCATACTTTGTTGATTCCATTGATGAAATAAAACACATTTTCTAAAAACTCGTGTTTTTTACGAAATCATGTAAACCTTCTAGAAGCTGTGATTTTAAAAAACGGTGGAAGTAAGCTTTTCTTATTTCCAGACGAATGCGCAAACTATAGAAAGTCGTTATGACGTAGAATGTGCATACTTTGTTGATTCCATTTATGAAATAAAACACATTTTCTAAAAACTCGTGCTTTTTACGAAATCATGTAAACCTTCTAGAAGCTGAGATTTTAAAAAACGGTGGAAGTAAGCTTTTGTTATTTCCGGACGAATGCGCAAACTATAGAAAGTCGTTATGACGTAGAATGTGCATACTTTGTTGATTCCATTTATGAAATAAAACACATTTTCTAAAAACTCGTGGTTTTTACGAAATCATGTAAACCTTCTAGAAGCTGTGATTTTAAAAAACGGCGGAAGTAAGCTTTTCTTATATCCGGATGCATGTATAAACTATAGAAAGTCGTTATGACGTAGAATGTGAATACTTTGTACATTCCATTTATGAAATAAAACACATTTTCTAAAAACTTTTGTTTTTTACGAAATCATGTAAAGTTTCTTGAAGCTATGATTTTAAAAAACAATGGAAGTAAGCTTTTCTTATTTCCGGACGCATGTGCAAACTATATTAAGTCGTTATGACGTAGAATGTGCATACTTTGTTGATTCCATTTATGAAATAAAACACATTTTCTAAAAACTCTTGTTTTTTACGAAATCATGTAAACCTTTTAGAAGCTGTGATTTTAAAAAACGGTGGAAGTAAGCTTTTCTTATTTCCGGACTCATGCGCAAACTATAGAAAGTCCTTGTGACGTAGAATGTGCATACTTTGTAGATTCCATTTATGAAATAAAACACATTTTCTGAAAACTCGTGTTTTTTACGAAATCATGTAAACCTTCTAGAAGCTGTGATTTTAAAAAACGGTGGAAGTAAGCTTTTCTTATTTCCGGACGCATGCACAAACTATAGAATGTCGTTATGACGTAGAATGTGCATACTTTGTAGATTCCATTTATGAAATAAAACACATTTTCTAAAAACTCGAGTTTTTTACGAAATCATGCAAACCTTCTAGAAGCTGTGATTTTAAAAAATGGTTGATTAAGCTTTTCTTATTTCCGGACGCATGAGCAAACTATAGAAAGTCGTTATGACGTAGAATGTGCATACCTTTTTGATTCTATTGATGAAATAAAGCACATTTTCTAAAAACTCGTGTTTTTTAAGAAATCATGTAAACCTTCTAGAAGCTGTGATTTTAAAAAACGATGGAAGTAAGCTTTTCTTATTTCCGGACGCATGCGCAAACTATAGAAAGTCGTTATGACGTAGAATGTGCATACTTTGTAGATTCCATTGATGAAATAATACACATTTTCTAAAAACCCGTGTTTTTTACGAAATCATGTAAACCTTCTAGAAGCTGTGATTTTAAAAAACGGTGGAAGTAAGCTTTTCTTATTTCCGGACGCATGCGCAAACTATAGAAAGTCGTTATGACGTAGAATGTGCATACTCTGTTGATTCCATTTATGAAATAAAACACATTTTCTAAAAACTCGTGTTTTTTACGAAATCATGTAAACCTTCTAGAAGCTGTGATTTTAACAAACGGTGGAAGTAAGCTTTTCTTATTTCCGGACGCATGTGCAAACTATAGAATGTCGTTATGACGTAGAATGTGCATACTTTGTAGATTCCATTTATGAAATAAAACACATTCTCTAAAAACTCGTGTTTTTTACGAAATCATGTAAACCTTCTAGAAGCTGTGATTTTAAAAAACGGTGGAAGTAAGCTTTTCTTATTTCCGGAGGCATGCGCAAACTATAGAAAGTCGTTACGATGTAGAATGTGCATACTTTGTTGATTCCATTTATGAAATCAAACAAGTTTTCTAAAAACTGATGTTTTTTAAGAAATCATGTAAACCTTCTAGAAGCTGTGATTTTAAAAAACGGGGGAAGTAAGCTTTTCTTTTTTCCAGACGCATGCGCAAACTATAGAAAGTCATTATTACATAGAATGTGCATGCTTTTTAGATTCCATTTATGAAATAAAGAACATTTTCTAAAAACTCGTGTTTTTTACGAAATCATGTAAACCTTCTTGACGCTGTGATTTTAAAAAATGGTGGAAGTAAGCTTTTCTTATTTCCAGACGAATGCGCAAACTATAGAAAATCGTTATGATGTAGAATGTGCATACTTTGTTGATTCCACTTATGAAATAAAACACATTTTCTAAAAACTCGTGTTTTTTATGAAATTATGTAAACCTTCTAGAAGCTGTGATTTTAAAAAACGAGGGAAGTAAGCTTTTCTTATTTCCAAACGCGTACACAGACTATAGAAAGTCGTTATGACGTAGAATGTGCATACTTTGTTGATTCCATTTATGAAATAAAACACATTTTCTAAAAACTCGTGTTTTTTACGAAATCATGTAAACCTCCTAGAAGTTGTGATTTTAAAAAACGGTGGAAGTAAGCTTTTCTTATTTCCGGACGCATGCGCAAACTATAGAAATTCGTTATGACGTAGAATGTGCATACTTTGTAGATTCCATTTATCAAATAAAACATATTTTCTAAAAACTCATGTTTTTTACGGAATCATGTAAATCTTCGAGAAGCTGTGATTTTAAAAAACGGTGGAAGTAAGCTTTTCGTATTTCCGGACGAATGCGTAAACTATAGAAAGTCGTTATGACGTAGAATGTGCATACTTTGTTGATTCCATTTATGAAATAAAACACATTTTCTAAAAATTCGTGTTTTTTAAGAAATCATGTAAACCTTCTAGAAGCTGTGATTTCAAAAATCGGTGGAAGTAAGCTTTTCTTATTTCCGGACGCATGCGCAAACTATAGAAAGTCTTTATGACGTAGAATGTGCATACTTTGTTGATTCCATTTATGAAATAAAACACATTTTCTAAAAACTCGTGTTTTTTACGAGATCATATAAACCTTCTAGAAGCTGTGATTTTAAAAAACGGTGGAAGTAAGCTTTTCTTATTTCTGGACGCATGCACAAACTATAGAAAGTCGTTATGACCTAGAATGTGCATTCTTTGTAGATTCCATTTATCAAATAAAACACATTTCCTAAAAAGTCGTGTTTTTTACGAAATCATGTAAACCTTCTAGAAGCTGTGATTTTAAAAAACGGGAGAAGTAAGCTTTTCTTATTTCCAGACGCATGCGGAAACTATAGAAAGTCGTTATGACGTAGAATGTGCATACATTGTTGATTCCATTTATGAAATAAAACACATTTTCTAAAAACTCGTGTTTTTTAATAAATCATGTAAACCTTTTAGAAGCTGTGATTTTAAAAAACGGGAGAAGTAAGCTTTTCTTATTTCCGGACGCATGCGCAAACTATACAAAGTCGTTATGACGTAGAATGTGCATAGTTTGTTGATTCCATTGATGAAATAAAACACATTTTCTAAAAACTCATGTTTTTTAAGAAATCATGTAAACCTTCTAGAAGTTGTGATTTTAAAAAACGGGGGAAGTAAGCTTTTCTTATTTCCAAATGCATGCACAAACTATAGAAAGTAATTATGACGTAGAATGTGCATACTTTGTTGATTCCATTTTTGAAATAAAAAACATTTTCTAATAACTCGTGTTTTTTACGAAATCATGTAAACCTTCCAGAAGCTGTGATTTTAAAAAACAGTGGAAGTAAGCTTTTCTTATATCCAGACGCATGCGCAAACTATAGAAAGTCGTTATGACTTAGAATGTGCATACTTTGTAGATTCCATTTATGAAATAAAACACATTTTCTAAAAACTCTTTTTTTTTACGAAATCATGTAAACCTTCTAGAAGCAGTGATTTGAAAAAACGGTGGTAGTAATCTTTTCTTATATCCGGACGCATGCGCAAACTATATAAAGTCGTTATGACGTAGAATGTGCATACTTTGTTGATTCCATTTATGAAATAAAACACATTTTCTAAAAACTCGTGTTTTTTAACAAACCATGTAAACCTTCTAGAAGCTGTGATTTTAAAAAAAGGGGGAAGTAAGCTTTTCTTATTTCCGGACGGATTCGCAAACTATAGAAAGTCGTTATGACGTAGAATGTGCATACTTTGTAGATTCCATTTATGAAATAAAACACATTTTCTAAAAACTCGTGTTTTGTACGAAACAATGTAAACCTTCTAGAAGCTGTGATTTTAAAAAACGGTGGAAGTAAGCTTTTCTTATTTCCGAACGCATGCGCAAACTATAGAAATTCGTTATGAAGTAGAATGTGCGTACTTTGTTGATTCCATTTATGAAATAAAACACATTTTCTAAAAACTCGTGTTTTTTAAGAAATCATGTAAACGTTCTAGAAGCTGTGATTTTAAAAAACGGGGGAAGTAAGCTTTTCTTATTTCCAAACACATGCGCAAACTATAGAAAGTCATTATGACGTAGAATTTGCTTACTTTGTAGATTCCATTTATGAAATAAAACACATTTTCTAAAAACTCTTTTTTTTTACGACATCATGTAAACCTTGTAGAAGCTGTGATTTTAAAAAACGGTGGAAGTAAGCTTTTCTTATTTCCGGATGCATGCGCAAACAATAGAAAGTCGTTATGACGTAGAATGTGCATAATTTGTAGATTCCATTTATGAAATAAAACACATTTTCTAAAAACTCGTGTTTTTTACGAAATCATGTAAACCTTCTAGAAGCTGTGATTTTAAAAAACGGTGGAAGTAAGCTTTTCTTATTTCCGGAAGCATGCGCAAACTATAGAAAGTCGTTATGATGTAGAATGTGCATACTTTGTAGATTCCATTTATGAAATAAAACACATTTTCTAAAAACTCGTGTTTTTTATCAAATCATGTAAACCTTCTAGAAGCTGTGATTTAAAAAAAACGGTGGATGTAAGCTTTTCTTATTTCCTGACGCATGCGCAAACTATAGAAATTCGTTATGACGTAGAATTTCCATACTTTGTAGATTCCATTTATGAAATAAAACACATTTTCTAAAAACTCGTGTTTTTTACGAAATCATGTAAACCTTCTAAAAGCTGTGATTTTAAAAAACGGGGGAAGTAAGCTTTTGTTATTTCCAAACGCATGCGCAAACTATAGAAAGTCGTTATGACGTAGAATGTGCATACTTTGTAGATTCCATTTATGAAATAAAACACATTTTCTAAAAACTCGTGTTTTTTACGAAATCATGTAAACCTTCTAGAAGCTGTGATTTTAAAAAACGGTGGAAGTAAGCTTTTCTTATTTCCGGACGCATGCGCAAACTATAGAAAGTCGTTATGACATAGAATGTGCATACTTTGTAGATTCCATTTATGAAACAAAACACAGTTTCTAAAAACTCGTGTTTTTTACGAAATCATGTAAACCTTCTAGAAGCTGTGATTTTAAAAAACGATGGAAGTAAGCTTTTCTTATTTCCGAACGCATGCGCAAACTATAGAAAGTCTTTATGACATAGAATGTGCATACTTTTTAGATTCCATTTATGAAATAAAACACAGTTTCTAAAAACTCGTGTTTTTTAAGAAATCATGTAAACCTTCTAGAAGCTGTGATTTTAAAAAACGGGAGAAGTAAGCTTTTCTTATTTCCAAACGCATGCGCAAAGTATAGAAAGTCGTTATGATGTAGAATGTGCATACTTTGTTGATTCCATTTATGAAATAAAACACATTTTCTAAAAACTCGTGTTTTTTACGAAATCATGTAAACCTTCTGGAAGCTGTGATTTTAAAAAATGGTGGAAGTAAGCTTTTCTAATTTCCGGACGCATGCGCAAACTATAGAAAGTCGTTATGACGTACAATGTGCATACTTTGTTGATTCCATTTATGAAATAAAACACATTTTGTAAAAACCCGTGTTTTTTACGAAATCATGTAAACCTTCGAGAAGCTGTGATTTTAAAAAACGGTGGAAGTAAGCTTTTCTTATTTCCGGACGCATGTGCAAACTATAGAAATTCGTTATGACGTAGAATGTGCATACTTTGCAGATTCCATTTATGAAATAAAACACATTTTCTAAAAACTCGTGTTTTTTACGAAATCATGTAAACCTTCTAGAAGCTGTGATTTTAAAAAATGGGGGAAGTAAGCTTTTCTTATCTAAAGACGCATGCGCAAACTATAGAAAGTCGTTACGATGTAGAATGTGCATACTTTGTTGATTCCATTTATGAAATAAAACAAATTTACTAAAAACTCATGTTTTTTAAGAAATCATGTAAACCTTCTAGAAGCTGTGATTTTAAAAAACAGGGGAAGTAAGCTTTTCTTATTTCCGGACGCATGTGCAAACTATAGAAAGTCGTTATGACGTAGAATGTGCATACATTGTAGATTCCATTTATGAAATAAAACACATTTTCTAAAAACTCGTGTTTTTTACGAAATCATGTAAACCTTCTAGAAGCTGTGATTTTAAAACATGGTGGAAGTAAGCTTTTCTTATTTCCGGACGAATGCGCAAACTATAGAAAGTCGTTATGACGTAGAATGTGCATACTTTGTTGATTCCCTTTATGAAATAAAACACATTTTCTAAAAACTCGTGTTTTTAACGAAATCATGTAAACCTTCTAGAAGCTGTGATTTTAAAAAACGGTGGAAGTAAGCTTTTCTTATATCCGGACGCATGCGCAAACTATAGAAAGTCGTTATGACGTAGAATGTGCATACTTTGTAGATTCCATTTATGAAATAAAACACATTTTCTAAAAACTTTTGTTTTTTACGAAATCATGTAAACCTTCTAGAAGCTGTGATTTTAAAAAACAGTGGAAGTAAGCTTTTCTTATTTCCGGACGCATGCGCAAAATATAGAAAGTCCTTATGACGTAGAATGTGCATACTTTGTTGATTCCATTTATGAAATAAAACACATTTTCTAAAAACTCGTGTTTTTTACGAAATCATGTAAACCTTTTAGAAGCTGTGATTTTAAAAAACGGTGGAAGTAAGCTTTTCTTATTTCCGGACGCATGCGCAAACTATAGAAAGTCCTTATGACGTAGAATGTGCATACTTTGTTGATTCCATTTATGAAATAAAACACATTTTCTAAAAACTCGTGTTTTTTAAGAAATCATGTAAACCTTCTAGAAGCTGTGATTTTAAAACATGGGGGAAGTAGGCTTTTCTTATTTCCAAATGCATGCGCAAACTATAGAAAGTCGTTATGACGTAGAATGTGCATACTTTGTTGTTTCCATTTATGAAATAAAACACATTTTCTAATAACTCATGTTTTTTAAGAAATCATGTAAACCTTCTAGAAGCTGTGATTTTAAAAAATGGGGGAAGTAAGCTTTTCTTATTTCCGGACGCATGCGCAAACTATAGAAAGTCGTTATGACGTAGAATGTGCATACTTTGTAGATTCCATTTATGAAATAAAACACATTTTCTAAAAACTCGTGTTTTTTGCGAAATCATATAAACCTTCTAGAAGCTGTGATTTTAAAAAATGGTGGAAGTAAGCTTTTCTTATTTCCGGACGCATGCGCAAACTATAGAAAGTCGTTATGACGTAGAATGTGCATACTTTTTTGATTTCATTTATGAAATAAAACACATTTTCTAAAAACTCGTGTTTTTTAAGAAATCATGTAAACCTTCTAGAAGCTGTGATTTTAAAAAACGGGGGAATTAAGCTTTTCTTATTTCGAAATGCATGCGCAAACTATAGAAAGTCGTTATGACGTAGAATGTGCATACTTTGTTGATTCCATTTATGAAATAAAACACATTTTCTAAAAACTTGTGTTTTTTAAGAAATCATGTAAACCTTCTAGAAGCTGTGATTTTAAAAAACGGGGGAATTAAGCTTTTCTTATTTCCAAATGCATGCACAAACTATAGAAAGTCATTATGACGTAGAATGTGCATACTTTGTTGTTTCCATTTATGAAATAAAACACATTTTCTAATAACTCGTGTTTTTTAAGAAATCATGTAAACCTTCTAGAAGCTGTGATTTTAAAAAACGGGGGAAGTAAGCTTTTCTTATTTCCGGACGCATGCGCAAACTATAGAAAGTCGTTATGACGTAGAATGTGCATACTTTGTTGATTCCATTTATGAAATAAAACACATTTTCTAAAAACTCGTGTTTTTTAAGAAATCATGTAAACCTTCTAGAAGCTGTGATTTTAAAAAACGGGGGAAGTAAGCTTTTCTTATTTCCAAACGCATGCGCTTACTATAGAAAGTCCTTATGACGTAGAATGTGCATACTTTGTAGATTCCATTTATGAAATAAAACACATTTTCTAAAAACTCGT
Source organism: Larix kaempferi (assembly GCA_027924585.1). NCBI lineage: Eukaryota > Viridiplantae > Streptophyta > Pinopsida > Pinales > Pinaceae > Larix > Larix kaempferi. The sequence continues at coordinate 7,365,408 of BSBM01000226.1, read as the reverse complement.
GTTTTTTGCGAAATCATATAAACCTTCTAGAAGCTGTGATTTTAAAAAACGGTGGAAGTAAGCTTTTCTTATTTCCGGACGCATGCGCAAACTATAGAAAGTCGTTATGACGTAGAATGTGCATACTTTTTTGATTCCATTTATGAAATAAAACACATTTTCTAAAAACTCGTGTTTTTTAAGAAATCATGTAAACCTTCTAGAAGCTGTGATTTTAAAAAACGGGGGAATTAAGCTTTTCTTATTTCGAAATGCATGCGCAAACTATAGAAAGTCGTTATGACGTAGAATGTGCATACTTTGTTGATTCCATTTATGAAATAAAACACATTTTCTAAAAACTCGTGTTTTTTAAGAAATCATGTAAACCTTCTAGAAGCTGTGATTTTAAAAAACGGGGAAATTAAGCTTTTCTTATTTCCAAATGCATGCACAAACTATAGAAAGTCATTATGACGTAGAATGTGCATACTTTGTTGTTTCCATTTATGAAATAAAACACATTTTCTAATAACTCGTGTTTTTTAAGAAATCATGTAAACCTTCTAGAAGCTGTGATTTTAAAAAACGGGGGAAGTAAGCTTTTCTTATTTCCGGACGCATGCGCAAACTATAGAAAGTCGTTATGACGTAGAATGTGCATACTTTGTAGATTCCATTTATGAAATAAAACACATTTTCTAAAAACTCGTGTTTTTTACGAAATCATGTAAACCTTCTAGAAGCTGTGATTTTAAAAAACGTTGGAAGTAAGCTTTTCTTATTTCCGGACGCATGCGCAAACTATAGAATGTCGTTATGACGTAGAATGTGCATACTTTGTAGATTCCATTTATGAAATAAAACACATTTTCTAAAAACTCGTGTTTTTTACGAAATCATGTAAACCTTCTATAAGCTGTGATTTTAAAAAACGGGGGAAGAAAGCTTTTCTTATTTCCGGACGCATGCGCAAACTATAGAAAGTCTTTATGACGTAGAATGTGCATACTTTGTAGATTCCATTTATGAAATAAAACACATTTTCTAAAAACTCGTGTTTTTTACGAAATCATGTAAACCTTCTAGAAGCTGTGATTTTAAAAAACGGTGGAAGTAAGATTTTCTTATTTTCGGACGAATGCGCAAACTATAGAAAGTCGTTATGATGTAGAATGTGCGTACTTTGTTGATTCCATTTATGAAATAAAACACATTTTCTAAAAACTTGTGTTTTTTAAGAAATCATGTAAACCTTCTAGAAGCTGTGATTTCAAAAAACGGGGGAAGTAAGCTTTTCTTATTTCCAAACGCATGCGCAAACTATAGAAAGTCGTTATGACCTAGAATGTGCATACTTTGTTGATTTTATTTATGAAAAAAAACACATTTTCTAAGAACTCGTGTTTTTTAAGAAATCATGTAAACCTTCTAGAAGCTGTGATTTTAAAAAATGGGGGAATTAAGCTTTTCTTATTTCCAAACACATGCGCAAACTATAGAAAGTCGTTATGACGTAGAATGTGCATACTTTGTTGATTCCATTTATGAAATAAAACACATTTTCTAAAAACTCGTGTTTTTTAAGAAATCATATAAACCTTCTAGAAGCTGTGATTTTAAAAAACGGGGGAAGTAAGCTTTTCTTATTTCCGGACGAATGCGCAAACTATAGAAAGTCGTTATGGCGTAGAATGTGCATACTTTGTTGATTCCATTTATGAAATAAAACACATTTTCTAAAAACTCGTGGTTTTTACGAAATCATGTAAACCTTCTAGAAGCTGTGATTTTAAAAAACGGTGGAAGTAAGCTTTTCTTATATCCGGACGCATGCGCAAACTATAGAAAGTCGTTATGACGTAGAATGTGCATACTTTGTAGATTCCATTTATGAAATAAAACACATTTTCTAAAAACTCGTGTTTTTTACCAAATCATGTAAACCTTCTAGAAGCTGTGATTTTAAAAAACGGTGGAAGTAAGCTTTTCTTATTTCCGGATGTATGCGCAAACTATAGAAAGTCGTTATGACGTAGAATGTGCATACTTTGTAGATTCCATTTATGAAATAAAACACTTTTTCTAAAAACGCGTGTTTTTTACGAAATCATGTAAACCTTCTAGAAGCTGTGATTTTAAAAAACGATGGAAGTAAGCTTTTCTTATTTCCGGAAGCATGCGCAAACTATAGAAAGTCATTATGACGTAGAATGTGCATACTTTGTTGATTCCATTTATGAAATAAAACACATTTTCTAAAAACTCGTGTTTTTTAACAAATCATGTAAACCTTCTAGAAGCTGTGATTTTAAAAAACGGGGGAAGTAAGCTTTTCTTAATTCCAGACGCATGCGCAAACTATATAAAGTCGTTATGATGTAGAATGTGCATACTTTGTAGATTCCATTTATGAAATAAAACACATTTTCTAAAAACTCGTGTTTTTTGTCAAATCATGTAAACCTTCTAGAAGCTGTGATTTTAAAAAATGGTGGATGTAAGCTTTTCTTATTTCCTGACGCATGCGCAAACTATAGAAATTCGTTATGACGTAGAATTTCCATACTTTGTAGATTCCATTTATGAAATAAAACACATTTTCTAAAAACTCGTGTTTTTTACGAAATCATGTAAACCTTCTAGAAGCTGTGATTTTAAAAAACGGGGGAAGTAAGCTTTTGTTATTTCCAAATGCATGCGCAAACTATAGAAAGTCGTTATGACGTAGAGTGTGCATACTTTGTAGATTCCATTTATGAAATAAAACACATTTTCTAAAAACTCGTGTTTTTTACGAAATCATGTAAACCTTCTAGAAGCTGTGATTTTAAAAAACGGTGGAAGTAAGCTTTTCTTATTTCCGGACGCATGCGCAAACTATAGAAAGTCGTTATGACGTAGAATGTGCATACTTTGTAGATTCCATTTATGAAATAAAACACATTTTCTAAAAACTCGTGTTTTTTAAGAACTCATGTAAACCTTCTAGAAGCTGTGATTTTAAAAAACGGTGGAAGTAAGCTTTTCTTAATTCCGGACGCATGCGAAAAATATAGAAAGTCGTTATGACGTAGAATGTGCATACTTTGTAGATTCCATTTATGAAATAAAACACATTTTCTAAAAACTCGTGTTTTTTACGAAATCATGTAAACCTTCTAGAAGCTGTAATTTTAAAAAACGGTGGAAGTAAGCTTTTCTTATTTCCGGACGCATGCGGAAACTATAGAATGTCGTTATGACGTAGAATGTGCATACTTTGTAGATTCCATTTATGAAATAAAACACATTCTCTAAAAACTCGTGTTTTTTAAGAAATCATGTAAACCTTCTAGAAGCTGTGATTTTAAAAAACGGGAGAAGTAAGCTTTTCTTATTTCCAAACGCATGCGCAAAGTATAGAAAGTCGTTATGACGTAGAATGTGCATACTTTGTTGTTTCCATTTATGAAATAAAACACATTTTCTAAAAACTCGTGTTTTTTACGAAATCATGTAAACCTTCTGGAAGCTGTGATTTTAAAAAACGGTGGAAGTAAGCTTTTCTAATTTCCGGACGCATGCGCAAACTATAGAAAGTCGTTATGACGTACATTGTGCATACTTTGTTGATTCCATTTATGAAATAAAACACATTTTGTAAAAACCCGTGTTTTTTACGAAATCATGTAAACCTTCGAGAAGCTGTGATTTTAAAAAACGGTGGAAGTAAGCTTTTCTTATGACGGGACGCATGCGCAAACTATAGAAATTCGTTATGACGTAGAATGTGCATACTTTGCAGATTCCATTTATGAAATAAAACACATTTTCTAAAAACTCGTGTTTTTTACGAAATCATGTAAACCTTCTAGAAGCTGTGATTTTAAAAAATGGGGGAAGTAAGCTTTTCTTATCTAAAGACGCATGCGCAAACTATAGAAAGTCGTTACGATGTAGAATGTGCATACTTTGCTGATTCCATTTATGAAATAAAACAAATTTACTAAAAACTCGTGTTTTTTAAGAAATCATGTAAACCTTCTAGAAGCTGTGATTTTAAAAAACAGGGGAAGTAAGCTTTTCTTATTTCCGGACGCATGTGCAAACTATAGAAAGTCGTTATGACGTAGAATGTGCATACATTGTAGATTCCATTTATGAAATAAAACACATTTTCTAAAAACTCGTGTTTTTTACGAAATCATGTAAACCTTCTAGAAGCTGTGATTTTAAAAAACGGTGGAAGTAAGCTTTTCTTATTTCCGGACGAATGCGCAAACTGTAGAAAGTCGTTATGACGTAGAATGTGCATACTTTGTTGATTCCCTTTATGAAATAAAACACATTTTCTAAAAACTCGTGTTTTTTACGAAATCATGTAAACCTTCTAGAAGCTGTGATTTTAAAAAACGGTGGAAGTAAGCTTTTCTTATATCCGGACGCATGCGCAAACTATAGACAGTCGTTATGACGTAGAATGTGCATACTTTGTAGATTCCATTTATGAAATAAAACACATTTTCTAAAAACTTTTGTTTTTTACGAAATCATGTAAACCTTCTAGAAGCTGTGATTTTAAAAAACGATGGAAGTAAGCTTTTCTTATTTCCGGACGCATGCGCAAAATATAGAAAGTCCTTATGACGTAGAATGTGCATACTTTGTTGATTCCATTTAAGAAATAAAACATATTTTCTAAAAACTCGTGTTTTTTACGAAATCATGTAAACCTTTTAGAAGATGTGATTTTAAAAAACGGTGGAAGTAAGCTTTTCTTATTTCCGGACGCATGCGCAAACTATAGAAAGTCCTTATGACGTAGAATGTGCATACTTTGTTGATTCCATTTATGAAATAAAACACATTTTCTAAAAAATCGTGTTTTTTAAGAAATCATGTAAACCTTCTAGAAGCTGTGATTTTAAAAAACGGGGGAAGTAAGCTTTTCTTATTTCCGGAGGCATGCGCAAACTATAGAATGTCGTTCTGACGTAGAATGTGCATACTTTGTAGATTCCATTTATGAAATAAAACACATTTTCTAAAAACTCCTGTTTTTTACGAAATCATGTAAACCTTCTAGAAGCTGTGATTTTAAAAAACGGTTGATTAAGCTTTTCTTATTTCTGGACGCATGCGCAAACTATAGAAAGTCGTTATGACGTAGAATGTGCATACTTTGTAGATTCTATTTATGAAATAAAACACATTTTCTAAAAACTCGTGTTTTTTACGAAATCATGTAAACCTTCTAGAAGCTGTGATTTTAAAAAACGGTGGAAGTAAGCTTTTCTTATTTCCGGACGCATGCGCAAAGTATATAAATTCGTTATGATGTAGAATGTGCATACTTTGTTGATTCTATTGATGAAATAAAACACATTTTCTAAAAACTCGTGTTTTTTAAGAAATCATGTAAACCTTCTAGAAGCTATGATTTTTAAAAATGGGAGAAGTAAGCTTTTCTTATTTCCAAACGCATACGCAAAGTATAGAAATTTGTTATGACGTAGAATGTGCATACTTTGTAGATTCCATTTATGAAATAAAACACATTTTCTAAAAAATCGTGTTTTTTACGAAATCATGTAAACCTTCTAGAAGCTGTGATTTTAAAAAACGATGGAAGTAAGCTTTTCTTATTTCCGGACGCATGCGCAAACTATAGAAAGTCGTTATGACGTAGAATGTGCATACTTTGTAGATTCCATTTATGAAATAAAACCTATTTTCGAAAAACCCGTGTTTTTTACGAAATCATGTAAACCTTCTAGAAGCTGTGATTTTAAAAAACGGTGGAAGTAAGCTTTTCTTATTTCCGGACGCATCCGCAAACTATAGAAAGTTGTTATGACGTAGAATGTGCATACTCTGTAGATTCCTTTTATGAAATAAAACACATTTTATAAAAACTTGTGTTTTTTACGAAATCATGTAAACCTTCTACAAGCTGTGATTTTAAAAAACGGGGGAAGTAAGCTTTTCTTATTTCCAAGCGCATGCGCAAACTATAGAAAGTCGTTATGACGTAGAATGTGCATACTTTGTTGATTCCATTTATGAAATAAAACACATTTTCTAAAAACTCGTGTTTTTTAAGAAATCATGTAAACCTTCTAGAAGCTGTGATTTTAAAAAACGGGGGAAGTAAGCTTTTCTTATTTCCAAACGCATGCGCAAACTATAGAAAGTCGTTATGACGTAGAATGTGCATACATTGTTGATTCCATTTATGAAATAAAACACATTTTCTAAAAACTCGTGTTTTTTAAGAAATCATGTAAACCCTCTAGAAGCTGTGATTTTAAAAAACGGGAGAAGTAAGCTTTTCTTATTTCCAAACGCATGCGCAAAGTATAGAAAGTCGTTATGACGTAGAATGTGCATACTTTGTTGATTCAATTTATGAAATAAAACACATTTTCTAAAAACTCGTGCTTTTTACGAAATCATGTAAACCTTCTAGAAGCTGTGATTTTAAAAAACGGTGGAAGTAAGCTTTTCTTATTTCCGGACAAATGCGCAAACTATAGAAAGTCTTTATGACGTAGAATGTGCATACTTTGTTGATTCCATTTATGAAATAAAACACATTTTCTAAAAACTTTTGTTTTTTACGAAATCATGTAAACCTTCTAGAAGCTGTGATTTTAAAAAACGGTGGAAGTAAGCTTTTCTTATTTCCGGACGCATGCGCAAAATATAGAAATTCGTTATGACGTAGAATTTGCATACTTTGTTGATTCCATTTATGAAATAAAACAGATTTTCTAAAAACTCGTGTTTTTTACGAAATCATGTAAACCTTCTAGAAGCTGTGATTTTAAAAAACGGTGGAAGTAAGCTTTTCTTATTTCCGGACGCATGCATAAACTATAAAAAGTCCTTATGACGTAGAATGTGCATACTTTGTAGATTCCATTTATGAAATAAAACACATTTTCTAAAAACTCGTGTTTTTTACGAAATCATGTAAACCTTCTAGAAGCTGTGATTTTAAAAAACGGTGGAAGTAAGCTTTTCTTATTTCCAGACGCATGCGCAAACTATAGAAAGTCGTTATGACGTAGAATGTGCATACTTTGTAGATTCCATTTATGAAATAAAACACAGTTTCTAAAAACTCGTGTTTTTTACGAAATCATGTAAACCTTCTAGAAGTTGTGATTTTAAAAAACGGTGGAGGTAAGCTTTTCTTATTTCTGGACGCATGCGCAAACTATAGAATGTCGTTATGACGTAGAATGTGCATACTTTGTAGATTCCATTTATGAAATAAAACACATTTTCTAAAAACTCGTGTTTTTTAAGAAATCATGTAAACCTTCTAGAAGCTGTGATTTTAAAAAACGGTGGAAGTAAGCTTTTCTTATTTCCGGACGCATGCGAAAAATATAGAAAGTCGTTATGACGTAGAATGTGCATACTTTTTTGATTCCATTTATGAAATAAAACACATTTTCTAAAAACTCGTGTTTTTTACGAAATCATGTAAACCTTTTAGAAGCTATGATTTTAAAAAACGGTGGAAGTAAGATTTTCTTATTTCCGGACGCATGCATAAACTATAGAAAGTCCTTATGACGTAGAATGTGCATACTTTGTAGATTCCATTTATGAAATAAAAAACATTTTCTAAAAACTCGTGTTTTTTACGAAATCATGTAAACCTTCTAGAAACTATGATTTTAAAAAACGGTGGAAGTAAGCTTTTCTTATTTCCGGACGCATGCGCAAACTATAGAAAGTCGTTATGACGTAGAGTGTGCATACTTTGTTGATTCCATTTATGAAATAAAACACATTTTCTAAAAACTCGTGTTTTTTACGAAATCATGTAAACCTTCTAGAAGCTGTGATTTTAAAAAACGGTGGAAGTAATCTTTTCTTATTTCCGGACGCATGCGCAAGCTATAGAAAGTCGTTATGACGTAGAATGTGCATACTTTGTTGATTCTATTTATGAAATAAAACACATTTTCTAAAAACTCGTGTTTTTTAAGAAATCATGTAAACTTTCTAGAAGTTGTGATTTTAAAAAATGGGGAAAGTAAGCTTTTCTTATTTCCAAACGCATGCGCAAACTATAGAAAGTCATTATGACGTAGAATGTGCATACTTTGTTGATTCCATTTATGAAATAAAACACATTTTCTAAAAACTCGTGTTTTTTAAGAAAAGATGTAAACCTTCTAGAAGCTATGATTTAAAAAAACGGGGGAAGTAAGCGTTTCTTATTTCCGGATGCATGCGCAAACTATAGAAAGTCGTTATGACGTAGAATGTGCATACTTTGTAGATTCCATTGATGAAATAAAACACATTTTCTAAAAACTCGTATTTTTTACAAAATCATGTAAACCTTCTAGAAGCTGTGATTTTAAAAAACGGGGGAAGTAAGCTTTTCTTATTTACGGACGAATGCGCAAACTATAGAAAGTCGTTATAACGTAGAATGTGCATACTTTGTTGATTCCATTGATGAAATAAAACACATTCTCTAAAAAAAAGTGTTTTTTACGAAATCATGTAAACCTTCTAGAAGCTGTGATTTTAAAAAACGGTGGAAGTAAGCTTTTCTTATTTCCGGACGCATGCGCAAACTATAGAAAGTCGTTATGATGTAGAATGTGCATAATTTGTAGATTCCATTTATGAAATAAAACACATTTTCTAAAAACTCGTGTTTTTTAGGAAATCATGTAAACCTTCTAGAACCTGTGATTTTAAAAGACGGGGGAAGTAAGCTTTTCTTATTTCCAGACGCATGCGCAAACTATAGAAAGTCGTTATGACGTATAATGTGCATACTTTGTAGATTCCATTTATGAAATAAAACACATTTTCTAAAAACTCGTGTTTTTTACGAAATCATGTAAAGCTTCTAGAAGCTGTGATTTTAAAAAACGGTGGAAGTAAGCTTTTGTTATTTCCGGACGCATCTGTAAACAATAGAAAGTCGTTATGACGTAGAATGTGCATACTTTGTAGATTCCATTTACGAAATAAAACACATTTTCTAAAAACTCGTGTTTTTTACGAAATCATGTAAACCTTCTAGAAGCTGTGATTTTAAAAATCGGTGGAAGTAAGCTTTTCTTATTTCCGGACGCATGCACAAACTATAGAAAGTCGTTATGACGTAGAGTGTGCATACTTTGTTGATTCCATTTATGAAATAAAACACATTTTCTAAAAACTCGTGTTTTTTACGAAATCATGTAAACCTTCTAGAAGCTGTGATTTTAAAAAACGGTGGAAGTAAGCTTTTCTTATTTCTGGACGCATGCGCAAACTATAGAAAGTCGTTATGATGTAGAATGTGCATACTTTGTTGATTCTATTTATGAAATAAAACACATTTTCTAAAAACTCGTGTTTTTTAAGAAATCATGTAAACCTTCTAGAAGCTGTGATTTTAAAAAACGGGTGAAGTAAGCTTTTCTTATTTCCAAACGCATGCGCAAACTATAGAAAGTCGTTATGACATAGAATGTGCATACTTTGTTGATTCCATTTATGAAATAGAACACATTTTCTAAAAACTCGTGTTTTTTAAGAAATCATGTAAACCTTCTAGAAGCTGTGATTTTAAAAAACGGGGGAAGTAAGCTTTTCTTATTTCCAAACGCATGCGCAAACTATAGAAAGTCGTTATGACGTAGAATGTGCATACTTTATTGATTCCATTTATGAAATAAAACACATTTTCTAAAAACTCGTGTTTTTTACGAAATCATGTAAACCTTCTAGAAGCCGTCATTTTAAAAACCGGTGGAAGTAAGCTTTTCTTATTTCCGGGCGGACGCGCAAACTATAGAAAGTCGTTATGACGTAGATTGTGCATCCTTTGTTGATTCCATTTATGAAATAAAACACATTTTCTAAAAACTCGTGTTTTTTACGAAATCATGTAAACCTTCTAGAAGCTGTGATTTTAAAAAACGGTGGAAGTAAGATTTTCTTTTTTCCGGACGCATGCGCAAACTATAAAAAGTCGTTATGACGTAGAATGTGCATACTTTGTAGATTCCATTTATGAAATAAAACACATTTTCTAAAAACTTTTGTTTTTTACGAAATCATGTAAACCTTCTAGAAGCTGTGATTTTAAAAAACGATGGAAGTAAGCTTTTCTTATTTCCGGACGCATGCGCAAAATATAGAAAGTCGTTATGACGTAGAATGTGCATACTTTGAAGATTCCATTTATGAAATAAAACACATTTTCTAAAAACTTTTGTTTTTTACGAAATCATGTAAACCTTCTAGAAGCTGTGATTTTAAAAAACGATGGAAGTAAGCTTTTCTTATTTCCGGACGCATGCGCAAAATATAGAAAGTCCTTATGACGTAGAATGTGCATACTTTGTTGATTCCATTTAAGAAATAAAACACATTTTCTAAAAACTCGTGTTTTTTACGAAATCATGTAAACCTTTTAGAAGCTGTGATTTTAAAAAACGGTGGAAGTAAGCTTTTCTTATTTCCGGACGCATGCGCAAACTATAGAAAGTCCTTATGACGTAGAATGTGCATACTTTGTTGATTCCATTTATGAAATAAAACACATTTTCTAAAAACTTTTGTTTTTTACGAAATCATGTAAACCTTCTAGAAGCTGTGATTTTAAAAAACGGTGGAAGTAAGCTTTTCTTATTTCCGGACGCATGCGCAAAATATAGAAATTCGTTATGACGTAGAATTTGCATACTTTGTTGATTCCATTTATGAAATAAAACAGATTTTCTAAAAACTCGTGTTTTTTACGAAATCATGTAAACCTTCTAGAAGCTCTGATTTTAAAAAACGGTGGAAGTAAGCTTTTCTTATTTCCGGACGCATGCATAAACTATAGAAAGTCCTTATGACGTAGAATGTGCATACTTTGTAGATTCCATTTATGAAATAAAACACATTTTCTAAAAACTCGTGTTTTTTACGAAATCATGTAAACCTTCTAGAAGCTGTGATTTTAAAAAACGGTGGAAGTAAGCTTTTCTTATTTCCGGACGCATGCGCAAACTATAGAAAGTCGTTATGACGTAGAATGTGCATACTTTGTAGATTCCATTTATGAAATAAAACACAGTTTCTAAAAACTCGTGTTTTTTACGAAATCATGTAAACCTTCTAGAAGCTGTGATTTTAAAAAACGGTGGAGGTAAGCTTTTCTTATTTCTGGACGCATGCGCAAACTATAGAATGTCGTTATGACGTAGAATGTGCATACTTTGTAGATTCCATTTATGAAATAAAACACATTTTCTAAAAACTCGTGTTTTTTAAGAAATCATGTAAACCTTCTAGAAGCTGTGATTTTAAAAAACGGTGGAAGTAAGCTTTTCTTATTTCCGGACGCATGCGAAAAATATAGAAAGTCGTTATGACGTAGAATGTGCATACTTTTTTGATTCCATTTATGAAATAAAACACATTTTCTAAAAACTCGTGTTTTTTACGAAATCATGTAAACCTTTTAGAAGCTATGATTTTAAAAAACGGTGGAAGTAAGATTTTCTTATTTCCGGACGCATGCATAAACTATAGAAAGTCCTTATGACGTAGAATGTGCATACTTTGTAGATTCCATTTATGAAATAAAAAACATTTTCTAAAAACTCGTGTTTTTTACGAAATCATGTAAACCTTCTAGAAGCTATGATTTTAAAAAACGGTGGAAGTAAGCTTTTCTTATTTCCGGACGCATGCGCAAACTATAGAAAGTCGTTATGACGTAGAGTGTGCATACTTTGTTGATTCCATTTATGAAATAAAACACATTTTCTAAAAACTCGTGTTTTTTACGAAATCATGTAAACCTTCTAGAAGCTGTGATTTTAAAAAACGGTGGAAGTAATCTTTTCTTATTTCCGGACGCATGCGCAAGCTATAGAAAGTCGTTATGACGTAGAATGTGCATACTTTGTTGATTCTATTTATGAAATAAAACACATTTTCTAAAAACTCGTGTTTTTTAAGAAATCATGTAAACTTTCTAGAAGTTGTGATTTTAAAAAATGGGGAAAGTAAGCTTTTCTTATTTCCAAACGCATGCGCAAACTATAGAAAGTCATTATGACGTAGAATGTGCATACTTTGTTGATTCCATTTATGAAATAAAACACATTTTCTAAAAACTCGTGTTTTTTAAGAAAAGATGTAAACCTTCTAGAAGCTATGATTTAAAAAAACGGGGGAAGTAAGCGTTTCTTATTTCCGGATGCATGCGCAAACTATAGAAAGTCGTTATGACGTAGAATGTGCATACTTTGTAGATTCCATTGATGAAATAAAACACATTTTCTAAAAACTCGTATTTTTTACAAAATCATGTAAACCTTCTAGAAGCTGTGATTTTAAAAAACGGGGGAAGTAAGCTTTTCTTATTTCCAAACGCATGCGCAAACTATAGAAAGTCGTTATGACATAGAATGTGCATACTTTGTTGATTCCATTTATGAAATAGAACACATTTTCTAAAAACTCGTGTTTTTTAAGAAATCATGTAAACCTTCTAGAAGCTGTGATTTTAAAAAACGGGGGAAGTAAGCTTTTCTTATTTCCAAACGCATGCGCAAACTATAGAAAGTCGTTATGACGTAGAATGTGCATACTTTATTGATTCCATTTATGAAATAAAACACATTTTCTAAAAACTCGTGTTTTTTACGAAATCATGTAAACCTTCTAGAAGCCGTCATTTTAAAAACCGGTGGAAGTAAGCTTTTCTTATTTCCGGGCGGACGCGCAAACTATAGAAAGTCGTTATGACGTAGATTGTGCATCCTTTGTTGATTCCATTTATGAAATAAAACACATTTTCTAAAAACTCGTGTTTTTTACGAAATCATGTAAACCTTCTAGAAGCTGTGATTTTAAAAAACGGTGGAAGTAAGATTTTCTTATTTCCGGACGCATGCGCAAACTATAAAAAGTCGTTATGACGTAGAATGTGCATACTTTGTAGATTCCATTTATGAAATAAAACACATTTTCTAAAAACTCGTGTTTTTTACGAAATCATGTAAACTTTCTAGAAGCTGTGATTTTAAAAAACGGTGGAAGTAAGCTTTTCTTATTTCCGGACGCATGCGCAAACTATAGAGAGTCGTTATGACGTAGAATGTGCATACTTTGTAGATTCCATTTATGAAATAAAACACATTTTCTAAAAACTCATGTTTTTTACGAAATCATGTAAACCTTCTAGAAGCTGTGATTTTAAAAAACGGTGGAAGTAAGCTTTTCTTGTTTCCAGACGCATGCGCAAACTATAGAAATTCGTTATGACGTAGAATGTGCATAATTTGTTGATTGCATTTATGAAATAAAACACATTTTCTAAAAACTCGTGTTTTTTAAGAAATCATGTAAACCTTCTAGAACCTGTGATTTTAAAAAACGGAGGAAGTAAGCTTTTCTTATTTCCAAACGCATGCGCAAACTATAGAAAGTCGTTATCTCGTAGAATCTGCATACTTTGTTGATTCCATTTATGAAATAAAACACACTTTCTAAAAACTCGTGTTTTTTACGAAATCATGTAAACCTTCTAGAAGCTGTGATTTAAAAAAATGGTGGAAGTAAGCTTTTCTTATTTCCAGACGCATGCGCAAACTATAGAAAGTCATTATGACATAGAATGTGCATAATTTGTTGATTCCATTTATGAAATAAAACACATTTTCTAAAAACTCTTGTTTTTTAAGAAATCATGTAAACCTTCTAGAAGCTGTGATTTTAAAAAACGGGGGAAGTAAGTTTTTCTTATTTCCAAACGCATGTGCAAACTATAGAAAGTCGTTATGACGTAGAATGTGCATACTTTGTTGATTCCATTTATGAAATAAAACACATTTTCTAAAAACTCGTGTTTTTTAAGAAATCATGTAAACCTTCTAGAAGCTGTGATTTTAAAAAACGGGTAAAGTAAGCTTTTCTTATTTCCGGACGTATGCGCAAACTATAGAACGTCGTTATGACATAGAATGTTCATACTTTGTTGATTCCATTTATGAAATAAAACACATTTTCTAAAAACTCGTGTTTTTTACGAAATCATGTAAACCTTCTACAAGCTGTGATTTTAAAAAACAGTGGAAGTAAGCTTTTCTTATTTCCAAACGCATGTGCAAACTATAGAAAGTCGTTATGACGTCGAATGTGCATACTTTGTTGATTCTATTTATGAAATAAAACACATTTTCTAAAAACTCGTGTTTTTTAAGAAATCATGTAAACCTTCTAGAAGCTGTGTTTTTAAAAAATGGGGGAAGTAAGATTTTCTTATTTCCGAACGCATGCGCAAACTATAGAAAGTCGTTATGACGTAGAATGTCCATACTTTGTTGATTCCATTTATGAAATAAAACACATTTTCTAAAAACTCGTGTTTTTTAAGAAATCATGTAAACCTTCTAGAAGCTGTGATTTTAAAAAACGGGGGAAGTAAGCTTTTCTTATTTCCGTACGCATGCGCAAACTATAGAAAGTCGTTATGACGTAGAATGTGCATAATTGTAGATTCCATTTATGAAATAAAACAAATTTTCTAAAAACTCGTGTTTTTTACGAAATCATGTAAACCTTCTGGAAGCTGTGATTTTAAAAAATGGTGGAAGTAAGCTTTTCTTATTTCCGGACGCATGCGCAAACATTAGAAAGTCGTTATGACGTAGAATGTACATACTTTGTTGATTCCATTTATGAAATAAAACACATTTTCTAAAAACTCGTGTTTTTTAAGAAATCATGTAAACCTTCTAGAAGCTGTAATTTTAAAAAACGGGGGAAGTAAGCTTTTCTTATTTCCAAACGCATGCGCAAACTATAGAAAGTCGTTATGACGTAGAATGTGCATACTTTGTTTATTCCATTTATGAAATAAACCACATTCTCTAAAAAAAAGTGTTTTTTACGAAATCATTTAAACCTTCTAGAAGCTGTGATTTTAAAAAACGGTGGAAGTAAGCTTTTCTTATTTCCGGACGATTGCGCAAACTATAGAAAGTCGTTATGACGTAGAATGTGCATACTTTCTTGATTCCATTTATGAAATAAAACACATTTTCTAAAAACTCGTGTTTTTTAACAAATCATGTAAACATTCTAGAAGCTGTGATTTTAAAAAACGGGGGTTGTAACCTTTTCTGATTTCCAAACGCATGCGCAAACTATAGAAAGTCGTTATGACGTAGAATGTGCATACTTTGTTGATTCCATTTATGAAATAAAACACATTTTCTAAAAACTCGTGTTTTTTAAGAAATCATGTAAACCTTCTAGAAGGTTTGATTTTAAAAAACGGGGGAAGTAAGCTTTTCTTATTTCCGGACGCATGCGCAAACTATAGAATGTCGTTATGACCTAGAATGTGCATTCTTTGTAGATTCAATTTATCAAATAAAACAAATTTTCTAAAAAGTCATGTTTTTTACGAAATCATGTAAACCTTTTAGAAGCTGTGATTTTAAAAAACGGTGGAAGTAAGCTTTTCTTATATCCGGATGAATGCGCAAACTATAGAAATTCGTTATGACGTAGAATGTGCATACTTTGTTGATTCCATCTATGAAATAAAACATATTTTCTAAAAACTCGTGTTTTCTAAGAAAGCATGTCAACCTTCTAGAAGCTGTGATTTTAAAAAACGGTGGAAGTAAGCTTTTCTTATTTCCGGACGCATGCGCAAAGTATATAAATTCGTTATGATGTAGAATGTGCATACTTTGTTGACTCTATTGATGAAATAAAACACATTTTCTAAAAACTCGTGTTTTTTAAGAAATCATGTAAACCTTCTAGAAGCTGTGATTTTAAAAAACGGGAGAAGTAAGCTTTTCTTATTTCCAAACGCATGCGCAAAGTATAGAAAGTCGTTATGACGTAGAATGTGCATACTTTGTTGATTCCATTTATGAAATAAAACACATTTTCTAAAAACTTGTGTTTTTTACGAAATCATGTAAACCTTCTAGAAGCTGTGATTTTAAAAAACGATGGAAGTAAGCTTTTCTTATTTCCGGACGCATGCGCAAACTATAGAAAGTCGTTATGACGTAGAATGTGCACACTTTGTAGATTCCATTTATGAAATAAAACACATTTTCTAAAAACCCGTGTTTTTTACGAAATCATGTAAACCTTCTAGAAGCTGTGATTTTAAAAAACGGTGGAAGTAAGCTTTTCTTATTTCCGGACGCATCCGCAAACTATAGAAAGTTGTTATGACGTAGAATGTGCATACTCTGTAGATTCCTTTTATGAAATAAAACACATTTTCTAAAAACTTGTGTTTTTTACGAAATCATGTAAACCTTCTACAAGCTGTGATTTTAAAAAACGGGGGAAGTAAGCTTTTCTTATTTCCAAGCGCATGCGCAAACTATAGAAAGTCGTTATTACGTAGAATGTGCATACTTTGTTGATTCCATTTATGAAATAAAACACATTTTCTAAAAACTCGTGTTTTTTAAGAAATCATGTAAACCTTTTAGAAGCTGTGATTTTAAAAAACGGGGGAAGTAAGCTTTTCTTATTTCCAAACGCATGCGCAAACTATAGAAAGTCGTTATGATGTAGAATGTGCATACTTTGTTGATTCCATTTATGAAATAAAACACATTTTATAAAAACTCGTGTTTTTTAAGAAATCATGTAAACCTTCTAGAAGCTGTGATTTTAAAAAACGGGAGAAGTAAGCTTTTCTTATTTCCAAACGCATGCGGAAAGTATAGAAAGTCGTTATGACGTAGAATGTGCATACTTTGTTGATTCCATTTATGAAATAAAACACATTTTCTAAAAAATCGTGCTTTACGAAATCATGTAAACCTTCTAGAAGCTGTAATTTTAAAAAATGGTGGAGGTAAGCTTTTCTTATTTCCGGACGAATGCGCAAACTATAGAAAGTCGTTATGACGTAGAATGTGCATACTTTGTTGATTCCATTTATGAAATAAAACACATTTTCTAAAAACTTTTGTTTTTTTCGAAATCATGTAAACCTTCTAGAAGCTGTGATTTTAAAAATCGGTGGAAGTAAGCTTTTCTTATTTCCGGACGCTTGCGCAAAATATAGAAAGTCGTTATGACGTAGAATGTGCATACTTTGTAGATTCCATTTATGAAATAAAACACAGTTTCTTAAAAGTCGTGTTTTTTACGAAATCATGTAAACCTTCTAGAATCTGTGATTTTAAAAAACGGTGGAAGTAAGCTTTTCTTATTTCCGGACGCATGCGCAAACTATAGAATGTCGTTATGACGTAGAATGTGCATACTTTGTAGATTCCATTTATGAAATAAAACACATTTTCTAAAAACTCATGTTTTTTAAGAAATCATGTAAACCTTCTAGAAGCTGTGATTTTAAAAAACGGTGGAAGTAAGCTTTTCTTATTTCCGGACGCATGCGCAAACTATAGAAAGTCGTTATGACGTAGAATGTGCATACTTTGTAGATTCCATTTATGAAATAAAACACAGTTTCTAAAAAGTCGTGTTTTTTACGAAATCATGTAAACCTTCTAGTATCTGTGATTTTAAAAAACGGTGGAAGTAAGCTTTTCTTATTTCCGGACGCATGCGCAAACTATAGAAAGTCGTTATGACGTAGAATGTGCATACTTTGTAGATTCCATTTATGAAATAAAACACAGTTTCTAAAAAGTCGTGTTTTTTACGAAATCATGTAAACCTTCTAGAATCTGTGATTTTAAAAAACGGTGGAAGTAAGCTTTTCTTATTTCCGGACGCATGCGCAAACTATAGAAAGTCGTTATGACGTAGAATGTGCATACTTTGTAGATTCCATTTATGAAATAAAACACATTTTCTAAAAACTCGTGTTTTTTAAGAAATCATGTAAACCTTCTAGAAGCTGTGATTTTAAAAAACGGGGGAAGTAAGCTTTTCTTATTTCCAAACGCATGTGCAAACTATAGAAAGTCGTTATGACGTAGAATGTGCATACTTTGTTGATTCCATTTATGAAATAAAACACATTTTCTAAAAACTCGTGTTTTTTAAGAAATCATGTAAACCTTCTAGAAGCTGTGATTTTAAAAAACGAGAGAAGTAAGCTTTTCTTATTTCCAAACGCATGCGCAAAGTATAGAAAGTCGTTATGACGTAGAATGTGCATACTTTGTTGATTCCATTTATGAAATAAAACACATTTTCTAAAAACTCGTGCTTTTTACGAAATCATGTAAACCTTCTAGAAGTTGTGATTTTAAAAAATGGTGGAAGTAGGCTTTTCTTATTTCCGGACGAATGCGCAAACTATAGAAAGTTGTTATGACGTAGAATGTGCATACTTTGTTGATTCCATTTATGAAATAAAACACATTTTCTAAAAACTTTTGTTTTTTACGAAATCATGTAAAACTTCTAGAAGCTGTGATTTTAAAAAACGGTGGAAGTAAGCTTTTCTTATTTCCGGACGCATGCGCAAAATATTGAAAGTCGTTATGACGTAGAAAGTGCATACTTTGTTGATTCCATTTATGAAATAAAACACATTTTCTAAAAACTCGTGTTTTTTACGAAATCATGTAAACCTTTTAGAAGCTGTGATTTTAAAAAACGGTGGAAGTAAGCTTTTCTTATTTCCGGACGCATGCGCAAACTATAGAATGTCGTTATGACGTAGAATGTGCATACTTTGTAGATTCCATTTATGAAATAAAACACATTTTCTAAAAACTCGTGTTTTTTAAGAAATCATGTAAACCTTCTAGAAGCTGTGATTTTAAAAAACGGTGGAAGTAAGCTTTTCTTATTTCCGGACGCATGCGCAAACTATAGAAAGTCGTTATGACGTAGAATGTGCATACTTTGTAGATTCCATTTATGAAATAAAAGACATTTTCTAAAAACTCGTGTTTTTTACGAAATCATGTAAACCTTCTAGAAGCTGTGATTTTAAAAAACGGTGGAAGTAAGCTTTTCTTATTTCCGGACGCATGCGCAAACTATAGAAAGTCGTTATGACGTAGAATGTGCAGACTTTGTAGATTCCATTTATGAAATAAAATACAGTTTCTAAAAACTCGTGTTTTTTACGAAATCATGTAAACCTTCTACAAGCTGTGATTTTAAAAAACGGTGGAAGTAAGCTTTTCTTATTTCCAGACGCAAGCGCAAACTATAGAAAGTCATTATGACATAGAATGTGCATACTTTGTTGATTCCATTTATGAAATAAAACACATTTTCTAAAAACTCGTGTTTTTTAAGAAATCATGTAAACCTTCTAGAAGCTGTGATTTTAAAAACCGGGGGAAGTAAGCTTTTCTTATTTCCAAACGCATGTGCAAACTATAGAAAGTCGTTATGACGTAGAATGTGCATACTTTGTTGATTCCATTTATGAAATAAAACACATTTTCTAAAAACTCGTGTTTTTTAAGAAATCATGTAAACCTTCTAGAAGCTGTGATTTTAAAAAACGGGTAAAGTAAGCTTTTCTTATTTCCGGACGTATGCGCAAACTATAGAAAGTCGTTATGACGTAGAATGTGCATACTTTGTTGATTCTATTTATGAAATAAAACACATTTTCTAAAAACTCGTGTTTTTTAAGAAATCATGTAAACCTTCTAGAAGCTGTGTTTTTAAAAAATGGGGGAAGTAAGCTTTTCTTATTTCCGTACGCATGCGCAAACTATAGAAAGTCGTTATGACGTAGAATGTGCATACTTTGTAGATTCCATTTATCAAATAAAACACATTTTCTAAAAACTCGTGTTTTTTACGAAATCATGTAAACCTTCTAGAAGGTGTGATTTTAAAAGACTGTGGAAGTAAGCTTTTCTTATTTCCGGACGCATGCGCAAACAATAGAAATTCGTTATGACGTAGAATGTGCATAATTGTAGATTCCATTTATGAAATAAAACAAATTTTCTAAAAACTCGTGTTTTTTACGAAATCATGTAAACCTTCTAGAAGCTGTGATTTTAAAAAATGTTGGAAGTAAGCTTTTCTTATTTCCGAACGCATGCGCAAACATTAGAAAGTCGTTAAGACGTAGAATGTACATAATTTGTTGATTCCATTTATGAAATAAAACACATTTTCTAAAAACTCGTGTTTTTTAAGAAATCATGTAAACCTTCTAGAAGCTGTAATTTTAAAAAACGGGGGAAGTAAGCTTTTCTTATTTCCAAACGCATGCGCAAACTATAGAAAGTCATTATGACGTAGAATGTGCATACTTTGTTTATTCCATTTATGAAATAAAACACATTCTCTAAAAAAAAGTGTTTTTTACGAAATCATGTAAACCTTCTAGAAGCTGTGATTTTAAAAAACGGTGGAAGTAAGCTTTTCTTATTTCTGGACGATTGCGCAAACTATAGAAAGTCGTTATGACGTAGAATGTGCATACTTTGTTGATTCCATTTATGAAATAAAACACATTTTCTAAAAACTCGTGTTTTTTAACAAATCATGTAAACCTTCTAGAAGCTGTGATTTTAAAAAACGGGGGTTGTAACCTTTTCTGATTTCCAAACGCATGCGCAAACTATAGAAAGTCGTTATGACGTAGAATCTGCATACTTTGTTGATTCCATTTATGAAATAAAACACATTTTCTAAAAACTCGTGTTTTTTAAGAAATCATGTAAACCTTCTATAAGTTTTGATTTTAAAAAATGGGGGAAGTAAGCTTTTCTTATTTCCGGACGCATGCGCAAACTATAGAAAGTCGTTATGACCTAGAATGTGCATTCTTTGTAGATTCCATTTAACAAATAAAACACATTTTCTAAAAAGTCGTGTTTTTTACGAAATCATGTAAACCTTCTAGAAGCTGTGATTTTAAAAAACGGTGGAAGTAAGCTTTTCTTATTTCCGGACGAATGCGCAAACTTTAGAAATTCGTTACGACGTAGAATGTGCATACTTTGTTGATTCCATTTATGAAATAAAACTTATTTTCTAAAAACTCGTGTTTTTTAAGAAATCATGTAAACCTTCTAGAAGATGTGATTTTAAAAAACGGTGGAAGTAAGCTTTTCTTATTTCCGGACGCATGCGCAAAGTATAGAAATTCGTTATGACGTAGAATGTGCATACTTTGTTGATTCTATTGATGAAATAAAACACATTTTCTAAAAACTCGTGTTTTTTAAGAAATCATGTAAACCTTCTAGAAGCTGTGATTTTAAAAAACGATGGAAGTAAGCTTTTCTTATTTCCGGACGCATGCGCAAACTATAGAAAGTCGTTATGACGTAGAATGTGCATACTTTGTAGATTCCATTTATGAAATAAAACACATTTTCTAAAAACCCGTGTTTTTTACGAAATCATGTAAACCTTCTAGAAGCTGTGATTTTAAAAAACGGTGGAAGAAAGCTTTTCTTATTTCCGGACGCATCCGCAAACTATAGAAAGTTGTTATGACGTATAATGTGCATACTCTGTAGATTCGTTTTATGAAATAAAACACATTTTCTAAAAACTTGTGTTTTTTACGAAATCATGTAAACCTTCTAGAAGCTGTGATTTTAAAAAACGGGGGAAGTAAGCTTTTCTTATTTCCAAGCGCATGCACAAACTATAGAAAGTCGTTATGACGTAGAATGTGCATACTTTGTTGATTCCATTTATGAAATAAAACACATTTTCTAAAAACTCGTGTTTTTTAAGAAATCATCTAAACCTTCTAGAAGCTGTGATTTTAAAAAACGGGGGAAGTAAGCTTTTCTTATTTCCAAACGCATGCGCAAACTATAGGAAGTGGTTATGACGTAGAATGTGCATACTTTGTTGATTCCATTTATGAAATAAAACACATTTTCTAAAAACTCGTGTTTTTTAAGAAATCATGTAAACCTTCTAGAAGCTGTGATTTTAAAAAACGGGGGAAGTAAGCTTTTCTTATTTCCAAACGCATGTGCAAACTATAGAAAGTCGTTATGACGTAGAATCTGCATACTTTGTTGATTCCATTTATGAAATAAAACACATTTTCTAAAAACTCGTGTTTTTTACGAAATCATGTAAACCTTCTAGAAGCTGTGATTTTAAAAAACGGTGGAAGTAAGCTTTTCTTATTTCCAGACGCAAGCGCAAACTATAGAAAGTCATTATGACATAGAATGTGCATACTTTGTTGATTCCATTTATGAAATAAAACACATTTTCTAAAAACTCGTGTTTTTTAAGAAATCATGTAAACCTTCTAGAAGCTGTGATTTTAAAAAACGGTGGAAGTAAGCTTTTCTTATTTCCGGACGCATGCGCAAAGTATAGAAATTCGTTATGACGTAGAATGTGCATACTTTGTTGATTCTATTGATGAAATAAAACACATTTTCTAAAAACTCGTGTTTTTTAAGAAATCATGTAAACCTTCTAGAAGCTGTGATTTTAAAAAACGGGAGAAGTAAGCTTTTCTTATTTCCAAACGCATGCGCAAAGTATAGAAAGTCGTTATGACATAGAATGTGCATACTTTGTTGATTCCATTTATGAAATAAAACACATTTTCTAAAAACTCGTGTTTTTGACGAAATCATGTAAACCTTCTAGAAGTTGTGATTTTAAAAAACGATGGAAGTAAGCTTTTCTTATTTCCGGATGCATGCGCAAACTATAGAAAGTCGTTATGACATAGAATGTGCATACTTTGTAGATTCCATTTATGAAATAAAACAAATTTTCTAAAAACCCGTGTTTTTTACGAAATGATGTAAACCTTCTAGAAGCTGTGATTTTAAAAAACGGTGGAAGTAAGCTTTTCTTATTTCCGGACGCATCCGCAAACTATAGAAAGTTGTTATGACGTAGAATGTGCATACTCTGTAGATTCCTTTTATGAAATAAAACACATTTTCTAAAAACTTGTGTTTTTTACGAAATCATGTAAACCTTCTAGAAGCTGTGATTTTAAAAAACGGGGGAAGTAAGCTTTTCTTATTTCCAAGCGCATGCACAAACTATAGAAAGTCGTTATGACCTAGAATGTGCATTCTTTGTAGATTCCATTTATCAAATAAAACACATTTTCTAAAAACTCGTGTTTTTTACGAAATCATGTAAACCTTCTAGAAGCTGTGATTTTAAAAAACGGTGGAAGTAAGCTTTTCTTATTTCCGGACGAATGCGCAAACTATAGAAATTCATTATGACGTAGAATGTGCATACTTTGTTGATTCCATTTATGAAATAAAACATATTTTCTAAAAACTCGTGTTTTTTAAGAAATCATGTAAACCTTCTAGAAGTTGTGATTTTAAAAAACGGTGGAAGTAAGCTTTTCTTATTTCCGGACGCATGCGCAAAGTATAGAAATTTGTTATGACGTAGAATGGGCATACTTTGTTGATTCTATTGATGAAATAAAACACATTTTCTAAAAACTCGTGTTTTTTAAGAAATCATGTAAACCTTCTAGAAGCTGTGATTTTAAAAAACGGGAGAAGTAAGCTTTTCTTATTTCCAAACGCATGCGCAAAGTATAGAAAGTCGTTATGACGTAGAATGTGCATACTTTGTTGATTCCATTTATGAAATAAAACACATTTTCTAAAAACTCGTGTTTTTTACGAAATCATGTAAACCTTCTAGAAGCTGTGATTTTAAAAAACGGTGGAAGTAAGCTTTTCTTATTTCCGGACGCATCCGCAAACTATAGAAAGTTGTTATGAAGTAGAATGTGCATACTCTGTAGATTCCTTTTATGAAATAAAACACATTTTCTAAAAACCTGTGTTTTTTACGAAATCATGTAAACCTTCTAGAAGCTGTGATTTTAAAAAACGGGGGAAGTAAGCTTTTCTTATTTCCAAGCGCATGCACAAACTATAGAAAGTCGTTACGACGTAGAATGTGCATACTATGTTGATTCCATTTATGAAATAAAACACATTTTCTAAAAACTCGTGTTTTTTAAGAAATCATGTAAACATTCTAGAAGCTGTGATTTTAAAAAACGGGGGAAGTAAGCTTTTCTTATTTCCAAACGCATGCGCAAACTATAGAAAGTCGTTATGACGTAGAATGTGCATACTTGTTTGATTCCATTTATGAAATAAAACACATTTTCTAAAAACTCGTGTTTTTTACGAAATCATGTAAACCTTCTAGAAGCTGTGGTTTTAAAAAACGGTGGAAGTAATCTTTTCTTATTTCCGGACGCATGCGCAAGCTATAGAAAGTCGTTATGACGTAGAATGTGCATACTTTGTTGATTCTATTTATGAAATAAAACACATTTTCTAAAAACTCGTGTTTTTTACGAAATCATGTAAACCTTCTAGAAGCTGTGATTTTAAAAAACGGGGGAAGTAAGCTTTTCTTATTTCCGTACGCATGCGCAAACAATAGAAAGTCGTTATGACGTAGAATGTGCATAGTTTGTAGATTCCATTTATCAAATAAAACACATTTTCTAAAAACTCGTGTTTTTTACGAAATCATGTAAACCTTCTAGAAGGTGTGATTTTAAAAGACTGTGGAAGTAAGCTTTTCTTATTTCCGGACGCATGCGCAAACAATAGAAAGTCGTTATGACGTAGAATGTGCATAATTGTAGATTCCATTTATGAAGTAAAACAAATTTTCTAAAAACTCGTGTTTTTTACGAAATCATGTAAACCTTCTAGAAGCTGTGATTTTAAAAAATGGTGGAAGTAAGCTTTTCTTATTTCCGGACGCATGCGCAAACATTAGAAATTCGTTATGACGTAGAATGTACATACTTTGTTGATTCCATTTATGAAATAAAACACATTTTCTAAAAACTCGTGTTTTTTAAGAAATCATGTAAACCTTCTAGAAGCTGTGATTTTAAAAAACAGGGGAAGTAAGCTTTTCTTATTTCCAAACGCATGCGCAAACTATAGAAAGTCGTTATGACGTAGAATGTGCATACTTGTTTGATTCCATTTATGAAATAAAACACATTTTCTAAAAACTCGTGTTTTTTAAGAAAAGATGTAAACATTCTAGAAGCTGTGATTTTAAAAAACGGTGGAAGTAAGCTTTTCTTATTTCCGGACGCATGCGCAAACATTAGAAATTCGTTATGACGTAGAATGTGCATACTTTGTTGATTCCATTTATGAAATAAAACACATTTTCTAAAAACTCGTGTTTTTACGAATTCATGTAAGCCTTCTAGAAGCTGTGATTTTAAAAAACGGGGGAAGTAAGCTTTTCTTATTCCGGACGCATGCGCAAACTATAGAAAGTCATCATGACGTAGAATGTGCATAATTTGTAGATTCCATTTATGAAATAAAACATATTTTCTAAAAACTCGGCTTTTTTACGAAATCATGTAAACCTTCTAGAAGTTGTGATTTTAAAAAACGGGTAAAGTAAGCTTTTCTTATTTCCGAACGCATGCGCAGACTATAGAAAGTCGTTATGACCTAGAATGTGCATACTTTGTAGATTCCATTTATGAATTAAAACACATTTTCTAAAAACTCGTGTTTTTTACGAAATCATGTAAACCTTCTAGAAGCTGTGATTTTAAAAAACGGTGGAAGTAAGCTTTTCTTATCTCTGGACGCATGCACAAACTATAGAAAGTCGTTATGACGTAGAATGTGCATACTTTGTAGATTCCATTTATCAAATAAAACACATTTTCTACAAACTCGTGTTTTTTACGAAATCATATAAAACTTCTAGAAGCTGTGATTTTAAAAAACGGTGGAAGTAAGCCTTTCTTATTTCTGGACGCATGCGCAAACATTAGAAAGTCGTTATGACGTAGAATGTGCATACTTTGTTTATTCCATTTATGAAATAAAACACATTTTCTAAAAACTCGTGTTTTTTAAGAAATCATGTAAACCTTCTAGAAGCTGTGATTTTAAAAAACGGGGGAAGTAAGCTTTTCTTGTTTCCATACGCATGCGCAAACTATAGAAAGTCGTTATGACGTAGAATGTGCATACTTTGTTGATTCCATTTATGAAATAAAACACATTTTTTAAAAACTCGTGTTTTTTAAGAAATCATGTAAACCTTCTAAAAGCTGTGATTTTTAAAAAACGGGGGAAGTAAGCTTGTTTAATTTCCGGACGCATACGCAAACTATAGAAAGTCGTTATGACGTAGAATGTGCATACTTTGTTGATTCCATTTATGAAATAATCACATTTTCTAAAAACTCGTGTTTTTTAAGAAATCATATAAACCTTCTAGAAGCTGTGATTTTAAAAAAGGGGGGAAGTAAGTGTTTCTTATTTCCGGATGCATTCGTAAACTATAGAAATTTGTTATGACGTAGAATGTGCATACTTTGTTGATTCCATTTATGAAATAAAACACATTTTCTAAAAACTCGTGTTTTTTAACAAATCATGTAAACCTTCTAGAAGTTGTGATTTTAAAAAACGGGAGAAGTAAGCTTTTCTTATTTCCAAACGCATGCGCAAACTATAGAAAGTCTTTATGACGTAGAATGCGCATACTTTGTTGATTCCATTTATGAAATAAAACACATTTTCTAAAAACTCATGTTTTTTAAGAAATCATGTAAACCTTCTAGAAGCTGTGATTTTAAAAAATGGGGGAAGTAAGGTTTTCTTGTTTCCGTACGCATGCGCAAACTATAGAAAGTCTTTATGACGTAGCATGTGCATACTTTGTTGATTCCATTTATGAAATAAAACACATTTTCTAAAAACTCGTGTTTTTTAAGAAATCATGTAAACCTTCTAGAAGCTGTGATTTTAAAAAATGGGGGAAGTAAGTGTTTCTTATTTCCGGATGCATGCGCAAACTATAGCAAGTCGTTATGACGTATAATGTGCATACTTTGTTGATTCCATTTATGAAATAAAAAACAATTTCTAAAAACTCGTGTTTTTTAAGAAATCATGTAAGCCTTCTAGAAGCTGTGATTTTAAAAAACGGGGGAAGTAATCTTTTCTTATTTCCGGACGCATGCACAAACTATAGAAACTCGTTATGACGTATAATGTGCATACTTTGTTGATTCCATTCATGAAATAAAACACATTTTCTAAAAACTCGTGTTTTTTAAGAAATCATGTAAACCTTCTAGAAGCTGCAAGTTTAAAAAACGGGAGAAGTAAGCTTTTCTTATTTCCGGACGCATGCGCAAACTATAGAAAGTCGTTATGACATAGAATGTGCATACTTTTTAGATTCCATTTATGAAATAAAACACATTTTCTAAAAATCCGTGTTTTTTACGAAATCATGTAAACCTTCTAGAAGCTGTGATTTTAAAAAACGGGGGAAGTAAGCTTTTCTTATTTCCAAACGCATGCGCAAACTATAGAAAGTTGTTATGACGTAGAATGTGCATACATTGTTGATTCCATTTATGAAATAAAACACATTTTCTAAAAACTCGTGTTTTTTACGAAATCATGTAAACCTTCTAGAAGCTGTGATTTTGAAAAACGGGGGAAGTAAGTGTTTCGTATTTCCGGATGCATGCGCAAACTATAGAAGGTCGTTATGACGTAGAATGTGCATACTTTGTTATTTCCATTTATCAAATAAAACACATTTTGTAAAAACTCGTGTTTTTTACGAAATCATGTAAACCTTCTAGAAGCTATGATTTTAAATAACGGTAGAAGTAAGCTTTTCTTAATTCCGGACGAATGCACAAACTATAGAAAGTCATTATGACGTAGAATGTGCATACTTTGTTGATTCCATTTATGAAATAAAACACATTTTCTAAAAACTCATGTTTTTTAAGAAATCATGTAAACCTTCTAGAAGTTGTGATTTTAAAAAACGGTGGTAGTAAGCTTTTTCTTATTTCCAAACGCATGTGCAAACTATAGAAAGTCGTTATGACGTAGAATGTGCATACTTTGTTGATTCCATTTATGAAATAAAACACATTTTCTAAAAGCTCGTGTTTTTTAAGAAATCATGTAAACCTTCTAGAAGCTGTGATTTTAGAAAACGGGGGAAGTAAGCTTTTCTTATTTTCAAACGCATGCGCAAACTATAGAAAGTTGTTATGATGTAGAATGTCCATACTTTGTTGATTCCATTTATGAAATAAAACACATTTTCTAAAAACTTGTGTTTTTTAAGAAATCATGTAAACCTTCTAGAAGCTGTGATTTGAAAAAATGGGGGAAGTAAGCTTTTCTTATTTCCGGACACATGCGAAAACTATAGAAAGTCATTATCACGTAGAATGTGCATACTTTGTAGATTCCATTTATGAAATAAAACACATTTTCTAAAAACTCGTGTTTTTTACGACATCATGTAAACCTTCTAGAAGCTGTGATTTTAAAAAACGGTGGAAGTAAGCTTTTCTTATTTCCGGACGCATGCACAAACAATAGAAAGTCGTTATGACGTAGAATGTGCATACTTTGTTGATTCCATTTATGAAATAAAACACATTTTCTAAAAACTCGTGTTTTTTACGAAATCATGTAAACCTTCTAGAAGCTGTGATTTTAAAAAACGGTGGAAGTAAGCTTTTCTTATTTCCAGATGAATGCGCAAACTATAGAAAGTCGTTATGACATAGAATGTGCATACTTTGTTGATTCCATTTATGAAATAAAACACATTTTCTAAAAACTCGTGTTTTTTAAGAAATCATGTAAACCTTCTAGAAGCTGTGATTTTAAAAAATGGGGGAAGTAACCTTTTCTTATTTCCAAACGCATGCGCAAACTATAGAAAGTGGTTATGACGTAGAATGTGCATACTTTGTTGATTCCATTTATGAAATAAAACACATTTTCTAAAAACTCGTGTTTTTTACGAAATCATGTAAACCTTTTAGAAGCTGTGATTTTAAAAAAGGGTGGAAGTAAGCTTTTCTTATTTCCAGACGAATGCGCAAATTATAGAAAGTCGCTATGACATAGAATGTGCATACTTTGTTGATTCCATTTATGAAATAAAACACATTTTCTAAAAACTACTGTTTTTTAAGAAATCATGTAAACCTTCTAGAAGCTGTGATTTTAAAAAACGGGGGAAGTAAGCTTTTCTCATTTCCAAACGCATGCGCAAACTATAGAAAGTCATCATGACGTAGAATGTGCATACTTTGTTGATTCCATTTATGAAATGAAACACATTTTCTAAAAACTAGTGTTTTTTACGAAATCATGTAAACCTTCTAGAAGCTGTGATTTTAAAAAACGGTTGAAGTAAGCTTTTCTTATTTCCGGACGAATGCGCAAACTATAGAAAGTCGTGATGATGTAGAATGTGCATACTTTGATGATTCCATTGATGAAATAAAACATATTTTCTAAAAACTCATGTTTTTTAAGAAATCATGTAAACCTTCTAGAAGCTATGATTTTAAAAAACGGGGGAAGTAAGCTTTTCTTATTTCCAAACGCATGCGCAAACTATAGAAAGTCGTTATGACGTAGAATTTGAATACTTTGTTGATTCTATTTATGAAATAAAACAATTTTTCTAAAAACTCATGTTTTTTACGAAATCATGTAAACCTTCTAGAAGCTATGATTTTAAAAAACGGGGGAAGTAAGCTTTTCTTATTTCCGGTCGCATGCGCAAACGATAGAAAGTCGTTATGACGTAGAATGTGCATACTTTGTAGATTCCATTGATGAAATAAAACACATTTTCTAAAAACTCGTGTTTTTTAAGAAATCATGTAAACCTTCTATAAGCTGTGATTTTAGAAAACGGGGGAAGTAAGCTTTTCTTATTTTCAAACGCATGCCAAAACTATAGAAAGTCGTTATGATGTAGAATGTCCATACTTTGTTGATTCCATTTATGAAATAAAACACATTTTCTAAAAACTCGTGTTTTTTAAGAAATCATGTAAACCTTCTAGAAGCTGTGATTTTAAACAATGGGGGAAGTAAGCTTTTCTTATTTCCAGACGCATGCGCAAACTATAGAAAGTCGTTATGACGTAGAATGTGCATACTTTGTAGATTCCATTTATGAAATAAAACACATTTTCTAAAAACTCGTGTTTTTTACGAAATCATGTAAACCTTCTAGAAGCTGTGATTTTAAAAAACGGTGGAAGTAAGATTTTCTTATTTCCAGACGAATGCGCAAACTATAGAAAGTCGTTATGACATGGAATGTGCATACTTTGTTGATTCCATTTATGAAATAAAACACATTTTCTAAAAACTCGTGTTTTTTAAGAAATCATGTAAACCTTTTAGAAGCTGTGATTTTAAAAAACGGGGGAAGTAAGCTTTTCTTATTTCCAAACGCATGCGCAAACTATAGAAAGTGGTTATGACGTAGAATGTGCATACTTTGTTGATTCCATTTATGAAATAAAACACATTTTCTAAAAACTCGTGTTTTTTACGAAATCATGTAAACCTTCTAGAAGCTGTGATTTTAAAAAGCGGTGGAAGTAAGCTTTTCTTATTTCCAGACGAATGCGCAAATTATAGAAAGTCGCTATGACATAGAATGTGCATACTTTGTTGATTCCATTTATGAAATAAAACACATTTTCTAAAAACTAGTGTTTTTTAAGAAATCATGTAAACCTTCTAGAAGCTATGATTTTAAAAAATGGGGGAAGTAAGCTTTTCTTATTTCTGGACGCATGTCCAAACTATAGAAAGTCGTTATGACGTAGAATGTGCATACTTTGTAGATTCCATTTATGAAATAAAACACATTTCCTAAAAACTCGTGTTTTTTAAGAAATCAGGTAAATCTTCTAGAAGCTGTGATTTTAAAAAACGGTGGAAGTAAGCTTTTCTTATTTCCGGACGCATGCGCAAACTATAGAAAGTCGTTATGACGTAGAATGTGCATACTTTGTTGATTCCATTTATGAAATAAAGCACATTTTCTAAAAACTCGTGTTTTTACGAAATCATGTAAACCTTCTAGAAGCTCTGATTTTAAAAAACGGTGGAAGTAAGCTTTTTTCATTTCCGGACGCATGTGCAAACAATAGAAAGTCGCTATGACGTAGAATTTGCATACTTTGCAGATTCCATTTATGAAATAAAACACATTTTCTAAAAACTCGTGTTTTTTACGTAATCATGTAAACCTTCTAGAAGCTGTGATTTTAAAAAACGGTGGAAGTTAGCTTTTCTTATTTCCGGACGCATCCACAAACTATAGAAAGTCGTTATGACGTAGAATGTGCATACTTTGTTGATTCCATTTATGAAATAAAACACATTTTCTAAAAAGTAGTGTTTTTTAAGAAATCATGTAAACCTTCTAGAAGCTGTGATTTTAAAAAACGGGGGAAGTAAGCTTTTCTTATTTCCAAACGCATGCGCAAATTATAGAAAGTCGTTATGACGTAGAATGTGCATACTTTGTTGATTCCATTTATGAAATAAAACACATTTTCTAAAAACTCGTGTTTTCAAAGAAATCATGTAAACCTTCTAGAAGCTGTGATTTTAAAAAACAGGGGAAGTAAGCTTTTCTTATTTCCGGACGCATGCACAAACTATAGAAAGTCCTTATGACGTAGAATGTGCATACTTTCTTGATTCCATTTATGAAATAAAACACATTTTCTAAAAACTCGTGGTTTTTAAGAAATCATGTAAACCCTCTAGAAGCTATGATTTAAAAAAACGGTGGAAGTAAGCTTTTCTTATTTCCGGACGCATGCGCAAACTATAGAAAGTCGTTATGACGTAGAATGTGCATACTTTGTAGATTCCATTTATGAAATAAAACACATTTTCCAAAAACTCGTGTTTTTTAAGAAATCATGTAAACCCTCTAGAAGCTATGATTTAAAAAAACGATGGAAGTAAGCTTTTCTTATTTCCGGACGGATGCGCAAACTATAGAAAGTCGTTATGACGTAGAATGGGCATACTTTGTTTATTCCATTTATGAAATAAAGCACATTTTCTAAAAACTCGTGTTTTTACGAAATCATGTAAACCTTCTAGAAGCTGTGATTTTAAAAAACGGTGGAAGTAAGCTTTTCTTATTTCCGGACAAATGCGCAAACCATAGAAAGTCGTTATGACGTAGACTGTGCATACTTTGTAGATTCCATTTATGAAATAAAACACATTTTCTAAAAACTCGTGTTTTTTAAGAAATCATGTAAACCCTCTAGAAGTTATGATTTAAAAAAACGGAGGAAGTAAGCTTTTCTTATTTCGGGACGCATGTGCAAACTATAGAAAGTCGTTATGACGTAGAATGGGCATACTTTGTTGATTCCATTTATGAAATAAAACACATTTTCTAAAAACTCATGTTTTTTAAGAAATCATGTAAACCTTCTAGAAGCCGTGATTTTAAAAAACGGGGGAAGTAAGCTTTTCTTATTTCCAAATGCATGCGGAAACTATAGAAAGTCGTTATGACGTAGAATGTGCATACTTTGTTGATTCCATTTATGAAATAAAACACATTTTCTAAAAACTCGTGTTTTTTAAGAAATCATGTAAACCCTCTAGAAGCTATGATTTAAAAAAACGGTGGAAGTAATCTTTTCTTATTTCCGGACGCATGCGCAAACTATAGAAAGTCGTTATGACGTAGAATGTGCATACTTTGTAGATTCCATTTATGAAATAAAGCACATTTTCTAAAAACTCGTGTTTTTTACGAAATCATGTAAACCTTCTAGAAGCTGTGATTTTAAAAAATGGTGGAAGTAAACTTTTGTTATTTCCGGACGAATGCGCAAACTATAGAAAGTCGTTATGACGTAGAATGTGCATACTTTGTAGATTCCACTTATGAAAAAAAACACATTTTCTAAAAACTCGTGTTTTTTAAGAAATCATGTAAACCCTCTAGAAGCTATGATTTAAAAAAACGGTGGAAGTAAGCTTTTCTTATTTCCGGACGGATGTGCAAACTATAGAAAGTCGTTATGACGTAGAATGGGCATACTTTGTTGATTCCATTTATGAAATAAAACACATTTTCTAAAAACTCGTGTTTTTTAAGAAATCATGTAAACCTTCTAGAAGCTGTGATTTTAAAAAACGGGGGAAGTAAGCTTTTCTTATTTCCAAACGCATGCGCAAACTATAGAAAGTCGTTATGACGTAGAATGTGCATACTTTGTTGATTCCATTTATGAAATAAAACACATTTTCTAAAAACTCGTGTTTTTTAAGAAATCATGTAAACCTTCTAGAAGCTGTGATTTTAAAAAATGGGGGAAGTGTTGATGTATATGTAACTTCGGAATATATTTCACATATATGTATATTGTATTCCTATAGAGATGGTATTATTCCTCTATAAGGAAGTGTCGTCATTTATATTGTAAGTGTCGTAACTTATACTTGATGGGTTATTAGACCACCTGATTTGGGGTCGGCCCTGTATAAGTCATGTGGGTCAAAGGTTTATTAGACCACCCTATTGGGGGTCGGCCATGTGGGTCAAAGGGTTATTAGACCACACTATTGGGGGTCGGCCCACTCAGCATTATGTTATGTGGTAAAGTTCGAGCCTACATGAGTTAGGTAAAAAGGCATGTCAAGTCAAGTCTAAATAGAGTGCGGGAGGCACTCTATTTGCTCACTCACTTCTCACACATGCACTCAAGGAGGAGTGGCGCACTTATGGAGGAGGAGGATCTGCTGCTAGTTTATGGCTATCTCTCTTGGTTGGTTGTATCATTGCTCTATCTATCTCTGAGGAAGTTATTGGGGTTTTTCACCTTTATGGTTTTCCCCAAGTAAATCTTTGTGTCTCTTGTGTGCTTGCATTATTGTCTCCATGATTGATATGTTGTAGATATGTTGTACATGTTGTTCTCTCAGTTAAGATCCTAGATAATATTGAAGTAAATTCAGAAAATTTAACATGGTATCAGAGCTAGCTTGAAAGAAGGCATGATATGGCATGTATGACACTTGTTGCACTTACGATGCTAGGGCTTGATATAGCAAAAACCAGTCATCGTAGCACTTTCGCTATAAATCCGTTTTGGCAAAGTTTTCAAATCTGAAATTGTTACAGGCTCAAGCTAAGATCTCCAGGTACCTTGTGTCCAAAGTACAACCTCTAATTCGTTGTACTTTTTCATTTATGATCTGTACAATATAGGGTTTCTGCCTCTTCCAGATCTGAGTCAAAATCAGGTGACCTTGGGAAAAAGGTCATATCTTGGGCTAGGAAGCTCCAAATGAAATTTCGTAAAAAGTGACAAGTAGTACATAGTCGGTACTATCTCAGAAAACGTTTTCAGAGGCCGAAGTTGAACCAATGACACGTGGCACGCCGTACAAGTTAGCTCTCCTGTATTATCCCATAAACAGGTCACGTTGCGACATTTGGCATAACTCTCTCTCAGAGAGTCCAATTGAGGTCATACCTATCAGGATGGAAAGGTAACAGGCCGAGATATCTCAGGAAACGTTTTCAGAGGCCGAAGTTAAAACAGTGACACGTGGCATTCCGTACAAATTCGCTCTCCTGTTTTATCCCAAAACAGGTCACGTTGCGACATTTGGCATAACTCTCTCTCAGAGAATCCAATTGAGGTAAGACCTGTCAGGATGGAAAGATAACAGGTCAGGCTATCTCAAGAAACTTTTTCAGACCCTGTGGATCAAAAATTTCAGATTTACACCAGAAACAATCAGGTACATATTTCTGTTAAAACATAATTATTTTTTGGTACCTTCATTCATGGCTTCCGGAATTTAGGGCTTTGGAGAAAGTTGGAATTTTTGTAATCGGAGACCACGGCTGGATGCTACTCATCAAAATAGAAATTTAGAGACCAAGATCAGAATTTTTGGTTGGGCAGAAGGCCGGGCTTGATAAGACCCTAGTTCGGGACTTTGATCAGAAAAGTGGAAAATTAGGGCTTCTGTAAAAATGGGAATTTTTGCAATCTGTGACCACGGCTGGAAGCTCCTCAGAAAAATAGAAGCTTAGAGCTTTGGATCAAACCTTTTGATGGGGAAAAAGAGTGGGCTTCATCAAACCCCAGTTCAGGGTCACGTCCAGTGAATCCGGAAGTTTCAAAGGCAAAATTGAGGAGTGAAACTTTGCAGTTTTCAAATTCTGAATATACCAGTTTGATCAGCTCATCAAGGCACATATTTCTATCCTTTCGGAAGTTTGAAATTCAAAGTTTGAATTTTTGGGGTTTCTCTGACAAACCCATATCCAGCTCCAGGTCTAGTTCTTGCAAATCAAGTGGATTGGGTTAATCCTAGAAGAAGATGGATTGATCATCTGCATGAGTGAAGAAGTTCATGTTTCAGAGGGAGATGAGGCTAAGGCCTTACATAAGAAGATTACAAGCGATCTCGACAGGTATGACTCATCGAGGTATGTTTTGATATTTGTCCATGATTAAGTTTATGGTTTATGGTATGTTTTTCTTCATGTTATTACGGTTAGTACAATTTTGATTTTAGATTTGTCGTATCACCTTAACAAAATTATGAATGCATGATAGAAGATATTCATTGGTTAGGGTGTTGACACTTATGATTGTACTAATGCATTATGGTGTTGTATGAGGTTTATGTTGTCTACTAACATGAAAGGTACACCAAGAAAGACAAATCATGTTCTGGTCCAAGAACATATGATCATGATAACATGAGGACAAAGATTCATCCATTGTCATGGATCTCATAGAAGATCCATTTACGAGGTATGTATAACTTGGTTTTGTAATAGTTAACCTATGAGATATACAGGTTACTAGCACAAGTCATTGAATAAGAACAAGAAGACATCATGTGAGTATGTTAGACATAAATAGCTAGCATGCTAATCCAGGTATGTTTTTCCTATATCAAGATAGAATCCTACCTTGTGTTAGGATCTTATACTGTTGTTGATAATGATTATTCATGAAGTCATAGGTTTGAATAATCATGATTGTATGCATATTATGTTTCTTACCATAATTGATGATATGACTAACCAGAAGAATCATGATGGTATAGGTTTGAATAATCACAGGTTTTATGCATCTTATATCTCTTATCTTGATTGATGATTCAACTAACCTGAAGAGTCATAGTTTTGAGTAATTACAGGTTTAGACATGTTATGTTTCTTATGATTTGACTAACCATAAGATCCTACATAAACCTTGAATGCTAATGCTTATTATTTCTGTTTGAAATGATCACGACTATACATGCTTGAGATTATTGTGTTTTAATAGTATACTAATGAATGTATGATTTTATATGAGATCACATGGATAACACATTCATGATACTAATAAGCATGCATAGGGACTAACGATGAATATGAGATTCAAGAACAGGTAATCCAGGAAGCAAATATCAAGAGGGAGTACACTCCAGTGGCTTATGCAAGGATGCAGATATTCATAGGGAGTTGACCATCTCTCTACATCCCACAACAGAAAGGTGTAGAAGAAGCTACTTCAGATTAGGACTCCAGCAGCTCCTGCAAGGAAGCGAAGACTCAGAGGGAGTCCACCCAACGAACAAACAAAGATAAGTATTTTAATTATCATTTCTTACATATTTGTTTGTTTAAATAATACTGTTCAATAATGTATATACTGATGTTCCTAGAATTAGGTTGTGTATTATGCATATTAGAATAATTGCATTGATGAACAGTATACTCCTAATATGAATGGGTAAGTGGCCTATGGCACTGTACAACATTCCATTGCTACTTATCTAGAATGAAACCTCTTTGCTGACATGTTGGGAGTTGTGCACACTCTTAACAATGTTCTGGTAGAGATTGGAAGGCATCTAGAAAGTTACGGAATATGGATAAATGTTGTATTGAAGCATTGGCTAAGATAATTGCATGACTGTATGGCATATTTCTTTATGTGTAAGAATTTGTTCTGAAAACTATGAGATGTTTTCTAATCATGCAATTTAACTTTTTGTGTAGGAAAGATCGTATGCCATCTCCTACAAAAGAAGAACTACAACATTTGTTCCATCAATAAAGATATTTATTGAAGATATTGAAGTTCCCAGGATCTGGGATGAAGAAATGGAATGCCATGATCCGTCGATCATGAAGAATGATGTTTGGGATGTAGTCCCAAGACGTGAAGGGAAGTTTGTTATGACTTCCAAACAGAACTATCAGATCAGGCATGTTGCAGATGGCAACATTGAGAAATATAAAAATGATGAATTAGAAGATACACCATATGGATTTCAAGACAGCATGGTGTAGTCATATATGTGTGCAGAACTTGGTATGGTAGGATAGACATCTTTCTATCCAGTTTGGTCTTTACCAAGAGTTAAGCGGGTTCCAACCTTTTCTACAAGGTTGAGGAAGGCAATCCAGTGATACTGCTTTTGTATGAGGATAACCTATTTGTTACAGGTGAAGATAGATTGATTGCCGACACGCAGCGGAAGCTTGCTGCCAAGTTCGAGATGAAGAACTTGGGGATGATGCACTATTTGTTTTTGGCATGGAGGTGTGGCAGAGTGCAGATGGAATCTTCCTTGGACAAGGGAAGTATGTAGTAGAGATCCTGAAGAGGTTCGAGATGATGGACTGCAAGGATATGGCCACACCTATGAAGCTTCTATGTGATGCTTCATCTGAGCCGGTTGATGTCTCTTTGTATCGTCAGATGATTGGGTCCTTGATGTACCTGATGAACACGAGACTAGACATTTGCTTTGCTGTGAACACATTGAGCCAGTTCCTGACGGATCCGAGGAGTGTTCACCTGGTTGCTGTAAAGCATGTTCTGAGGTACCCGAAGGGTACAGTGGATTATGGGCTCAAGTATGAGGAGATTCAAAAGTTTAACCTGCAGGGTTATGTTGATTCAGATTGGGCTGGCAGTGCTGCAGATAGGAAGAGCACATCTGGGTGTTGCTTCAGTATGGGATCAGGTGTGATCTCTTGGTTTAGTAGGAAGCAGTCCTACGTAGCACTGAGTACAGCTGAGGCAGAGTATGTTGCAGCCTGTTCAGCTAGTTGTGAGGCAGTATGGCTACGGAAGCTACTGTCTGAGTTATTTGATCTCCCGTTGGAGGCTACTGGTATCTTCTGTGATAACCAGAGTTGTGTGAAGCTGTCCGAGAACCCAGTGTTTCATGACAGGTCGAAACACATAGAGATCAAATATCACTATATCAGGGATATGGTGCAGAGAGGAGCTGTGAAGCTCCTGTATGTTGCAACGGACGAGCAGATTGCAGATGTGCTGACGAAGCCACTAGCCAGGGTGAAGTTCGAGTACTTCAGAGAGAGGCTTGGTGTGCTTCAGATCGAGGATACTTCGAGGAAGAAGTGATGGACACATTTGCTGAAGCCATTCCAAGCATGTTGGAAGGAGGATCCTTCACATGGCTGTGGATGTAAGCGCTGGATGATGAGCATCAGGATGATGTTCTGGTTTCTGCTTGGATATGATCAGTTGGATCATTTTATGTATGTATGTACGCATCATGTGGATGTTGGATATGATCAGTTGGATCATTTTATGTATGTATGTACGCATCATGTGGATGCTGGATATGATCAGTTGGATCATTTTATGTATGAATGTATGCATCATGTTGGATGCTTGGACCATGTATCTGTATATGTATCAGGTGGATACATTGTATGATCAGGTGGATCATGTATGGTGATATGTATCATGTATTTGTATTTGTATCAGGTGGATACATTGATGATCAGGAGGATCATGTATGATGATATGTATCAGGTAGATACTTGGTATGCATCAGGTAGATGCATTGATGATCAGGAGGATCATGTATGATGATATGTATCATGTATTTGTATCAGGTGGATACATTGATGATCAGGAGGATCATGTATGATACTTGGTATGCATCAGGTAGATGCATTGATGATCAGATGACATGCAGCAGGATGTTGCAGTGATGATCAGGATGATCATAGATGACGAGCTTCAGGATGTTGCTCCAGATGACATGCAGCAGGATGTTGTAGTGATGATCAGGATGATCATAGATGACGAGCTTCAGGATGTTTCTCCAGATGACATGCAGCAGGACGTTGCAGTGATGATGATCAGGATGATCATGGATACATCAGGATGATGTATGGTGAGTATCAGGTTGATACTCTATGGCCGTGGATCAGGTTGTGCAGATGAGCATGTAATTCGTTGCCCTGGGAGATTTGCAGATGGTTTTTCGAGGTTTTGCCTATGGCATGTAATTCGGTGCCCTGGGACATATGGCAAATGCTCTTTCAAGGTTTTGCTCTGGGAGGACATGTAATTTGTTGCCCTGGGAGATCTGCAGATAGTCTTTCGAGGTTTTGCCTATGGCATATAATAGCGCCCTGGGATATCTGGTAGATGCTCTTGCGAGGTTTTGTCCTATGGCATGTAATTCGTTTCCCTGGGAGATCCGATAGGTTGGGCTGTGTGCCCGTAATCAGTCCTGGGATGCTCTTGCGAGGTTTTTCAATGACCACATGTAATTCGTTGCCCTGGGAGATCCTATAGGTAGAGCTGTGTGCTCGTAACAGCCTGGGATGCTCTTGCGAGGTTTTGTGGTGAGGTCACATGTAATTCGTTGCCCTGGGAGATCCTATAGGTAGAGCTTTGTGCTCGTAACAGCCTGGGATGCTCTTTCGAGGTTTTGTGACGCACGTAAAAGTCCTGAGGATTCCACAGTATGGCCAGTGATGACGAAGACCTGCAGGTGGTGGGCCTACATCCAGTATGAAAAAGGACTGGCTCTGTAGAACTTCCTATGACGAGTAGATTCAGAGATTGATTGAGATAGCAGCAGCAGTGACGATGATGATGATGACTCGATGGTGATTATCTAGTGACGATGATCCAGAGAAGATGACTTGTGCTAGAAGAACTATGCTGAGAAATACCTTCCTAGTTAAGAGAGAGTGTTGATGTATATGTAACTTCGGAATGTATTTCACATATATGTATATTGTATTCCTATAGAGATGGTATTATTCCTCTATAAGGAAGTGTCGTCATTTATATTGTAAGTGTCGTAACTTATACTTGATGGGTTATTAGACCACCTTATTTGGGGTCGGCCCTGTATAAGTCATGTGGGTCAAAGGGTTATTAGACCACCCTATTGGGGGTCGGCCATGTGGGTCAAAGGGTTATTAGACCACACTATTGGGGGTCGGCCCACTCAGCATTATGTTATGTGGTAAAGTTCAAGCCTACATGAGTTAGGTAAAAATGCATGTCAAGTAAAGTATAAATAGAGTGCGGGAGGCACTCTATTTGCTCACTCACTTCTCACACATGCACTCAAGGAGGAGTGGCGCACTTATGGAGGAGGAGGATCTGCTGCTAGGTTATGGCTATCTCTCTTGGTTGGTTGTATCATTGCTCTATCTATCTCTGAGGAAGTTATTGGGGTTTTTCACCTTTATGGTTTTCCCCAAGTAAATCTTTGTGTCTCTTGTGTGCTTGCATTATTGTCTCCATGATTGATATGCTGTAGATATGCTGTACATGTTGTTCTCTCAGTTAAGATCCTAGATCATATTGAAGTAAATTCAGAAAATTTAACAGGAAGTAAGCTTTTCTTATTTCCGGACGCATGCGCAAACTATAGAAAGTCGTTATGACGTAGAATGTGCATACATTGTAGATTCCATTTATGAAATAAAACAAATTTTCTAAAAACTCGTGTTTTTTACGAAATCATGTAAACCTTCTAGAAGCTGTGATTAAAAAAAACGGTGGAATTAAGCTTTTCTTATTTCCAGACGAATGCGCAAACTATAGAAAGTCGTTATGACGTAGAATGTGCATACTTTGTAGATTCCATTTATGAAATAAAACACATTTTCTAAAAATTCATGTTTTTTACGAAATCATGTAAACCTTCTAGAAGCTGTGATTTTAAAAAACGGGGGAAGTCAGCTTTTCTTATTTCCGGACGCATGCGCAAACAATAGAAAGTCGTTATGACGTAGAAAGTTCATACTTTGTTGATTCCATTTATGAAATAAAACACATTTTCTAAAAACTCGTGGTTTTTAAGAAATCATGTAATCCTTCTAAAAGCTGTGATTTTAAAAAACGGTGGAAGTAAGCTTTTCTTATTTCCGGACGAATGCACAAACTATAGAAAGTCGTTATGACGTAGAATGTGCATACTTTGTTGATTCGATTTATCAAATAAAACACATTTTCTAAAAACTCTTGTTTTTTACGAAATCATGTAAACCTTCTAGAAGCTGTGATTTTAAAAAACGGTGGAAGTAACCTTTTCTTATTTCCGTACGAATGCAGAAACTATAGAAAGTCGTTATGATGTAGAATGTGCATACTTTGTTGATTCCATTTATGAAATAAAACACATTTTCTAAAAACTCGTGGTTTTTAAGAAATCATGTAAAACTTCTAGAAGCTGTGATTTTAAAAAACGGTGGAAGTAAGCTTTTCTTATTTCCGGACGAATGCACAAACTATAGAAAGACGTTATGACGTAGAATGTGCATACTTTGTTGATTCGATTTATCAAATAAAATACATTTTCTAAAAACTCGTGTTTTTTACGAAATCATGTAAACCTTCTAGAAGCTGTGATTTTAAAAAACGGTCGAAGTAAGCTTTTCTTATTTCCGGACGAATGCACAAACTATAGAAAGTCGTTATGACGTAGAATGTGCATACTTTGTTGATTCCATTTATGAAATGAAACACATTTTCTAAAAACTCGTGGTTTTTCAGAAATCATGTAAACCTTGTAGAAGCTGTGATTTTAAAAAACGGGGGAAGTCAGCTTTTCTTATTTCCGGACGCATGCGCAAACAATAGAAAGTCGTTATGACGTAGAAAGTTCATACTTTGTTGATTCCATTTATGAAATAAAACACATTTTCTTAAAACTCATGGTTTTTAAGAAATCATGTAATCCTTCTAGAAGCTGTGATTTTAAAAAACGGTGGAAGTAAGCTTTTCTTATTTCCGGACGCATGCGCAAACTTTAGAAAGTCGTCATGACGTAGAATGTGCATACTTTGTTGATTCCATTTTTGAAATAAAACACATTTTCTAAAAATACGTGTTTTTTACGAAATCATGTAAACCTTCTAGAAGCTGTGATTTTAAAAAACGGTGGAAGTAACCTTTTCTTATTTCCGGATGAATGCAGAAACTATAGAAAGTCGTTATGACGTAGAATGTGCATACTTTGTTGATTCCATTTATGAAATAAAACACATTTTCTAAAAACTCGTGGTTTTTAAGAAATCATGTAAAACTTCTAGAAGCTGTGATTTTAAAAAACGGTGGAAGTAAGCTTTTCTTATTTCCGGACGAATGCAAAAACTATAGAAAGACGTTATGACGTAGAATGTGCATACTTTGTTGATTCGATTTATGAAATAAAACACATTTTCTAAAAACTCGTGTTTTTTACGAAATCATGTAAACCTTCTAGAAGCTGTGATTTTAAAAAACGGTGGAAGTTAGCTTTTCTTATTTCCGGACGCATGCGCAAACTATAGAAAGTCGTTATGACGTAGAATGTGCATACTTTGTTGATTCCATTTATGAAATAAAACACATTTTCTAAAAAGTCGTGTTTTTTAAGAAATCATGTAAACCTTCTAGAAGCTGTGATTTTAAAAAACGGGGGAAGTAAGCTTTTCTTATTTCCAAATGCATGCGCAAATTATAGAAAGTCGTTATGATGTAGAATGTGCATACTTTGTTGATTCCATTTATGAAATAAAACACATTTTCTAAAAACTCGTGTTTTTTAAGAATTCATGTAAACCTTCTAGAAGCTGTGATTTTAAAAAACAGGGGAAGTAAGCTTTTCTTATTTCCGGACGCATGCACAAACTATAGAAATTCGTTATGATGTAGAATGTGCATAATTTGTTGATTCCATTTATGAAATAAAACACATTTTCTAAAAACTCGTGTTTTTTAAGAAATCATGTAAACCCTCTAGAAGCTATGATTTAAAAAAACGGTGGAAGTAAGCTTTTCTTATTTCCGGACGGATGCGCAAACTATAGAAAGTCGTTATGACGTAGAATGGGCATACTTTGTTGATTCCATTTATGAAATAAAGCACATTTTCTAAAAACTCGTGTTTTTTACGAAATCATGTAAACCTTCTAGAAGCTGTGATTTTAAAAAACGGTGGAAGTAAGCTTTTCTTATTTCCGGACAAATGCGCAAACCATAGAAAGTCGTTATGACGTAGACTGTGCATACTTTGTAGATTCCATTTATGAAATAAAACACATTTTCTAAAAACTCGTGTTTTTTAAGAAATCATGTAAACCCTCTAGAAGCTATGATTTAAAAAAACGGTGGAAGTAAGCTTTTCTTATTTCCGGACGCATGTGCAAACTATAGAAAGTCGTTATGACGTAGAATGGGCATACTTTGTTGATTCCATTTATGAAATAAAACACATTTTCTAAAAACTCGTGTTTTTTAAGAAATCATGTAAACCTTCTAGAAGCTGTGATTTTAAAAAACGGGGGAAGTAAGCTTTTCTTTTTTCCAAACGCATGCGGAAACTATAGAAAGTCGTTATGACATAGAATGTGCATACTTTGTTGATTCCATTTATGAAATAAAACACATTTTCTAAAAACTCGTGTTTTTTAAGAAATCATGTAAACCCTCTAGAAGCTATGATTTAAAAAAACGGTGGAAGTAAGCTTTTCTTATTTCCGGACGCATGCGCAAACTATAGAAAGTCGTTATGACGTAGAATGTGCATACTTTTTAGATTCCATTTATGAAAAAAAGCACATTTTCTAAAAACTCGTGTTTTTTACGAAATCATGTAAACCTTCTAGAAGCTGTGATTTTAAAAAATGGGGGAAGTAAACTTTTGTTATTTCCGGACGAATGCGCAAACTATAGAAAGTCGTTATGACGTAGAATGTCCATAATTT
Source organism: Larix kaempferi (assembly GCA_027924585.1). Lineage (NCBI taxonomy): Eukaryota > Viridiplantae > Streptophyta > Pinopsida > Pinales > Pinaceae > Larix > Larix kaempferi. Next base: position 7,321,632 of record BSBM01000226.1, on the reverse strand, counting down.
GTAGATTCCATTTATGAAATAAAACACATTTTCTAAAAACTCGTGTTTTTTAAGAAATCATGTAAACCCTCTAGAAGTTATGATTTAAAAAACGGTGGAAGTAAGCTTTTCTTATTTCCGGAGGCATGCGCAAACTATAGAAAGTCGTTATGACGTAGAATGGGCATACTTTGTTGATTCCATTTATGAAATAAAACACATTTTCTAAAAACTCGTGTTTTTTAAGAAATCATGTAAACCTTCTAGAAGCTGTGATTTTAAAAAACGGGGGAAGTAAGCTTTTCTTATTTCCAAACGCATGCGCAAATTATAGAAATTCGTTATGACGTAGAATGTGCATACTTTAATGATTCCATTTATGAAATAAAACACATTTTCTAAAAACTCGTGTTTTATAAGAAATCATGTAAACCTTCTAGAAGCTGTGATTTTAAAAAACGGGGGAAGTAAGTTTTTCTTATTTCCGAACGCATGCGCAAACTATAGAAAGTCATTATGGCGTAGAATGTGCATACTTTGTAGATTCCATTTATGAAATAAAACAAATTTTCTAAAAACTCGTGTTTTTTACGAAATCATGTAAACCTTCTAGAAGCTGTGATTTAAAAAAACGGTGGAATTAAGCTTTTCTTATTTCCAGACGAATGCGCAAACTATAGAAAGTCGTTATGACGTAGAATGTGCATACTTTGTAGATTCCATTTATGAAATAAAACACATTTTCTAAAAACTCGTGGTTTTTAAGAAATCAAGTAAAACTTCTAGAAGCTGTGATTTTAAAAAACGGTGGAAGTAAGCTTTTCTTATTTCCGGACGAATACACAAACTATAGAAAGACGTTATGACGTAGAATGTGCATACTTTGTTGATTCGATTTATCAAATAAAACACATTTTCTAAAAACTCGTGTTTTTTACGAAATCATGTAAACCTTCTAGAAGCTGTGATTTTAAAAAACGGTGGAAGTAAGCTTTTCTTATTTCCGGACGAATGCACAAACTATAGAAAGTCGTTACGACGTAGAATGTGCATACTTTGTAGATTGCATTTATGAAATAAAACACATTTTCTAAAAACTCGTGTTTTTTACGCAATCACGTAATCCTTCTAGAAGATGTGATTTTAAAAAACAAGGGAAGTAAGCTTTTCTTATTTCCGGACGCATGCGCAAACTATAGAAAGTCGTTATGACATAGAATGTGCATACTTTGTTGATTCCATTTATGAAATAAAACACATTTTCTAAAAACTCGTGTTTTTTAAGAAATTATGTAAACCTTCTAGAAGCTGTGATTTTAAAAAACGGGAGAAGTAAGCTTTTCTTATTTCCGGACGCATGCGCAAACTATAGAAAGTCATTATGACATAGAATGTGCATACTTTGTTGATTCCATTTATGAAATAAAACACATTTTCTAAAAACTCGTGTTTTTTAAGAAATCATGTAAACCTTCTAGAAGCTGTGATTTTAAAAAACGGGGGAAGTAAGCTTTTCTTATTTCTGGACGCATGTCCAAACTATAGAAAGTCATTATGACGTAGAGTGTGCATACTTTGTAGATTCCATTTATGAAATAAAACACATTTTCTAAAAACTCGTGTTTTTTACGAAATCATGTAAACCTTCTAGAAGCTGTGATTTTAAAAAACGGTGGAAGTAAGCTTTTCTTATTTCCGGACGCATGCGCAAACTATAGAAAGTCCTTATGACGTAGAATGTGCAGACTTTGTTGATTCCATTTATGAAATAAAACACATTTTCTAAAAACTCGTGTTTTTTAATAAATCATGTAAACCTTCTAGAAGATGTGATTTTAAAAAACGGGGGAAGTAAGCTTTTCTTATTTCCAAACGCATCCGCAAACTATAGAAAGTCGTTATGACGTAGAATGTGCATACTTTGTTGATTCCATTTATGAAATAAAACACATTTTCTAAAAACTCGTGTTTTTTAAGAAATCATGTAAACCTTCTAGAAGCTGTGATTTTAAAAAACGGGGGAAATAAGCTTTTCGTATTTCCGGACACATGCGCAAACTACAAAAAGTCGTTATGACGTAGAATGTGCATACTTTGTAGATTCCATTTATGAAATAAAACACATTTTCTAAACACTCGTGTTTTTTACGAAATCATGTAAACCTTCTAGAAGCTGTGATTTTAAAAAACGAGGGAAGTAAGCGTTTCTTATTTCCGGACGCATGCGCAAACTATAGAAAGTCGTTATGACGTAGAATGTGCATACTTTGTTGATTCCATTTATGAAATAAAACACATTTTCTAAAAACTCGTGTTTTTTACGAAATCATGTAAACCTTCTAGAAGCTGTGATTTTAAAAAACGGTGGAAGTAAGCTTTTCTTATTTCCGGACGCATGCGCAAACTATACAAAGTCGTTATGACGTAGAATGTGCATACTTTGTTGATTCCATTTATGAAATAAAACACATTTTCCAAAAACTCGTGTTTTTTAAGAAATCATGTAAACCTTCTAGAAGCTGTGATTTTAAAAAACGGGAGAACTAAGCTTTTCTTATTTCCGGACGCATGCGCAAACTATAGAAAGTCGTTATGACATAAAATGTGCATACTTTGTTGATTCCAATTATGAAATAAAACACATTTTCTAAAAACTCGTGTTTTTTAAGAAATCATGTAAACCTTCTAGAAGCTGTGATTTTAAAAAACGGGGGAAATAAGCTTTTCGTATTTCCGGACACATGCGCAAAATATAAAAAGTCGTTATGACGTAGAATGTGCATACTTTGTAGATTCCATTTATGAAATAAAACACATTTTCTAAACACTCGTGTTTTTTACGAAATCATGTAAACCTTCTAGAAGCTGTGATTTTAAAAAACGGGGGAAGTAAGCGTTTCTTATTTCCGTACGCATGCGCAAACTATAGAAAGTCGTTATGACATAGATTGTGCATACTTTGTTGATTCCATTTATGAAATAAAACACATTTTCTAAAAACTCGTGTTTTTTAAGAAATCATGTAAACCTTTAGAAGCTGTGATATTAAAAAACGGGGGAAGTAAGCTTTTCTTATTTCTGGACGCATGTCCAAACTATAGAAAGTCGTTATGATGTAGAATGTGCATACTTTGTTGATTCCATTTATGAAATAAAACACATTTTCTAAAAACTCGTGTTTTTTACGAAATCATGTAAACCTTCTAGAAGCTGTGATTTTAAAAAACGGTGGAAGTAAGCTTTTCTTATTTCCGGACGAATGCGCAAACTATAGAAAGTCGTTATGACTTAGAATGTGCATACTTTGTTGATTCCATTTATGAAATAAAACACATTTTCTAAAAACTCGTGTTTCTTAAGAAATCATGTAAACCCTCTAGAAGCTGTGACTTTAAAAAACGGTGGAAGTAAGTTTTTCTTATTTCTGTACGCATGCGCAAACTATAGAAATTCGTTATGACGTAGAATGTGCATACTTTGTTGATTCCATTTATGAAATAAAACACATTTTCTAAAAACTCGTGTTTTTTAAGAAATCATGTAAACATTCTAGAAGCTATGATTTTAAAAAACGGTGGAAGTAAGGTTTTCTTATTTTAGGACGCATGCGCAAACTATAGAAAGTCGTTATGACGTAGAATCTGCATACTTTGTTGATTCCATTTATGAAATAAAGCACATTTTCTAAAAACTCGTGTTTTTTAAGAAATCATGTAAACCTTCTAGAAGCTGTGATTTTAAAAAACGGGGGAAGTAAGCTTTTCTTATTTCCAAACGCATGCGCAAATTATAGAAAGTCGTTATGACGTAGAATGTGCATAGTTTGTTGATTCTATTTATGAAATAAAACACATTTTCTAAAAACTCGTGTTTTTTAAGAAATCATGTAAACCTTCTAGAAGCTGTGATTTTAAAAAATGGGGGAAGTAAGCTTTTCTTATTTCCAAACGCATGCGCAAATTATAGAAAGTTGTTATGACGTAGAATCTGCATACTTTGTTGATTCCATTTATGAAATAAAACACATTTTCTAAAAACTCGTGTTTTTTAAGAAATCATGTAAACCTTCTAGAAGCTGTGATTTTAAAAAACATGGGAAGTAAGCTTTTCTTATTTCCCGACGCATGCGCAAATTATAGAAAGTCGTCATGACGTAGAATGTGCATACTTTGTTGATTCCATTTATGAAATAAAACACATTTTCTAAAAACTCATGTTTTTTAAGAAATCATGTAAACCCTCTAGAAGCTATGATTTAAAAAAAGGGTGGAAGTAAGCTTTTCTTATTTCCGGATGCATGCGCAAACTATAGAAAGTCGTTATGACGTAGAATGTGCGTACTTTGTAGATTCCATTTATGAAATAAAACACATTTTCTAAAAACTCGTGTTTTTTAAGAAATCATGTAATCCCTCTAGAAGCTATGATTTAAAAAAACGGTGGAAGTAAGCTTTTCTTGTTTCCGGACGCATGCGCAAACTATAGAAAGTCGTTATGACGTAGAATGTGCATACTTTGTAGATTCCATTTATGAAAATAAGTACATTTTCTAAAAACTCGTGTTTTTTACGAAATCATGTAAACCTTCTAGAAGCTGTGATTTTAAAAAATGGTGGAAGTAAACTTTTGTTATTTCCGGACGAATGCGCAAACTATAGAAAGTCGTTATGACGTAGAATGTGCATACTTTGTAGATTCCATTTATGAAATAAAACACATTTTCTAAAAACTCATGTTTTTTAAGAAATCATGTAAACCCTCTAGAAGCTATCATTTAAAAAAACGGTGGAAGTAAGCTTTTCTTATTTCCGGACGCATGCGCAAACTATAGAAAGTCATTATGACGTAGAATGGGCATACTTTGTTGATTCCATTTATGAAATAAAACACATTTTCTAAAAACTCGTGTTTTTTAAGAAATCATGTAAACCTTCTAGAAGCTGTGCTTTTAAAAAACGGGGGAAGTAAGCTTTTCTTATTTCCAAACGCATCCGCAAACTATAGAAAGTCGTTATGACGTAGAATGTGCATACTTTGTATATTCCATTTATGAAATAAAACAAATTTTCTAAAAACTCGTGTTTTTTACGAAATCATGTAAACATTCTAGAAGCTGTGATTTTAAAAAATGGTGGAAGTAAGCTTTTCTTATTTATGGACGCATGCGCAAACTATAGAAAGTCGTTATGACGTAGAATGTGCATACTTTGTTGATTCCATTTATGAAATAAAACACACTTTCTAAAAACCCGTGTTTTTTAAGAAATCATGTAAACCTTCTAGAAGCTGTGATTTTAAAAAACGGGGAAAGTAAGCTTTTCTTATTTCCAAACGCATGCGCAAACTATAGAAAGTCGTTATGACGTAGAATGTGCATACTTTGTTGATTCCATTTATGAAATAAAACACATATTCTAAAAACTCATGTTTTTTACGACATCATGTAAAGCTTCTAGAAGCTGTGATTTTAAAAAATGGGGGAAGTAAGCTTTTATTATTTCCAAACGCATGCGCAAACTATAGAAAGTCGTTATGACATAGAATGTGCATACTTTGCTGATAACATTTATGAAATAAAACACATTTTCTAAAAACTCGTTTTTTTTACGAAATCATGTAAACCTTCTAGAAGCTGTGATTGAAAAAAACGGTGGAATTAAGCTTTTCTTCTTTCCGGACGCATGCGCAAACTATAGAAAGTCGTTATGACGTAGAATGTGCATACTTTGTAGATTCCATTTATGAAATAAAAATCATTTTCTAAAAACTCGTGTTTTTTACGAAATCATGTAAACCTTCTAGAAGCTGTGATTTAAAAAAACGGTGGAATTAAGCTTTTCTTATTTCCGGACGCATGCGCAAACTATAGAAAGTCGTTATGACGTAGAATGTGCATACTTTGTAGATTCCATTTATGAAATAAAACACATTTTCTAAAAACTCGTGTTTTTTACGAAATCATGTAAACCTTCTAGAAGCTGTGATTTTAAAAAACGGTGGAAGTAAGCTTTTCTTATTTCCGGACGAATGCACAAACTATAGAAAGTCGTTATGACGTAGAATGTGCATACTTTGTAGATTGCATTTATGAAATAAAACACATTTTCTAAAAACTCGTGTTTTTTACGAAATCATGTAATCCTTCTAGAAGATGTGATTTTAAAAAACAAAGGAAGTAAGCTTTTCTTATTTCCGAACGCATGCGCAAACTATAGAAAGTCGTTATGACGTAGAATGTGCATACTTTGTTGATTCCATTTATGAAATAAAACACATTTTCTAAAAACTCATGTTTTTTAAGAAATTATGTAAACCTTCTAGAAGCTATTATTTTAAAAAACTGTAGAAGTAAGCTTTTCTTATTTCCGGACGCATGCGCAAACTATAGAAAGTCATTATGACATAGAATGTGCATACTTTGTTGATTCCATTTATGAAATAAAACACATTTTCTAAAAACTCGTGTTTTTTAAGAAATCATGTAAACCTTCTAGAAGCTGTGATTTTAAAAAACGGGGGAAGTAAGCTTTTCTTATTTCTGGACGCATGTCCAAACTATAGAAAGTCATTATGACGTAGAGTGTGCATACTTTGTAGATTCCATTTATGAAATAAAACACATTTTCTAAAAACTCGTGTTTTTTACGAAATCATGTAAACCTTCTAGAAGCTGTGATTTTAAAAAACGGTGGAAGTAAGCTTTTCTTATTTCCGGACGCATGCGCAAACTATAGAAAGTCCTTATGACATAGAATGTGCAGACTTTGTTGATTTCATTTATGAAATAAAACACATTTTCTAAAAACTCGTGTTTTTTAATAAATCATGTAAACCTTCTAGAAGCTGTGATTTTAAAAAACGGGGGAAGTAAGCTTTTCTTATTTCCAAACGCATCCGCAAACTATAGAAATTCGTTATGACGTAGAATGTGCATACTTTGTTGATTCCATTTATGAAATAAAACACATTTTCTAAAAACTCGTGTTTTTTAAGAAATCATGTAAACCTCCTAGAAGCTGTGATTTTAAAAAACAGGGGAAATAAGCTTTTCGTATTTCCGGACACATGCGCAAACTATAAAAAGTCGTTATGACGTAGAATGTGCATACTTTGTAGATTCCATTTATGAAATAAAACACATTTTCTAAACACTCATGTTTTTTACGAAATCATGTAAACCTTCTAGAAGCTGTGATTTTAAAAAACGAGGGAAGTAAGCGTTTCTTATTTCCGGACGCATGCGCAAACTATAGAAAGTCGTTATGACGTAGAATGTGCATACTTTGTTGATTCCATTTATGAAATAAAACACATTTTCTAAAAACTCGTGTTTTTTACGAAATCATGTAAACCTTCTAGAAGCTGTGATTTTAAAAAACGGTGGAAGTAAGCTTTTCTTATTTCCGGACGCATGCGCAAACTATAGAAAGTCGTTATGACGTAGAATGTGCATACTTTGTTGATTCCATTTATGAAATAAAACACATTTTCTAAAAACTCGTGTTTTTTAAGAAATCATGTAAACCTTCTAGAAGCTGTGATTTTAAAAAACAGGGGAAGTAAGCTTTTCTTATTTCCGGACGCATGCACAAAATATAGAAAGTCGTTATGACGTAGAATGTGCATACTTTGTTGATTCCATTTATGAAATAAAACACATTTTCTAAAAACTCGTGGTTATTAAGAAATCATGTAAACCATCTAGAAGCTATGATTTAAAAAAACGGTGGAAGTAAGCTTTTCTTATTTCCGGACGCATGCGCAAACTATAGAAAGTCGTTATGACGTCGAATGTGCATACTTTGTAGATTCCAATTATGAAATAAAACACATTTTCTAAAAACTCGTGTTTTTTAAGAAATCATGTAAACCCTCTAGAAGCTATGATTTAAAAAAACGGTGGAAGTAAGCTTTTCTTATTTCCGGACGGATGCGCAAACTATAGAAAGTCGTTATGACGTAGAATGGGCATACTTTGTTTATTCCATTTATGAAATAAAGCACATTTTCTAAAAACTCGTGTTTTTTACGAAATCATGTAAACCTTCTAGAAGCTGTGATTTTAAAAAACGGTGGAAGTAAGCGTTTCTTATTTCCGGACAAATGCGGAAACCATAGAAATTCGTTATGACGTAGACTGTGCATACTTTGTAGATTCCATTTATGAAATAAAACACATTTTCTAATAACTCGTGTTTTTTAAGAAATCATATAAACCCTCTAGAAGCTATGATTTAAAAAAATGGTGGAAGTAAGCTTTTCTTATTTCCGGACGCATGTGCAAACTATAGAAAGTCGTTATGACGTAGAATGGGCATACTTTGTTGATTCCATTTATGAAATAAAACACATTTTCTAAAAACTCGTGTTTTTTAAGAAATCATGTAAACCTTCTAGAAGCTGTGATTTTAAAAAACGGGGGAAGTAAGCTTTTCTTATTTCCAAACGCATGCGCAAACTATAGAAAATCGTTATGACGTAGAATGTGCATACTTTGTTGATTCCATTTATGAAATAAAACACGTTTTCTAAAAACTCGTGTTTTTTAAGAAATCATGTAAAACTTCTAGAAGCTGTGATTTTAAAAAACGGGGGAAGTAAGCTTTTCTTATTTCTGGACGCATGCGCAAACTATAGAAAGTCGTTATGACGTAGAATGTGCATACTTTGTAGATTCCATTTATGAAATAAAACAAATTTTCTAAAAACTCGTGTTTTTTACGAAATCATGTAAACCTTCTAGAAGCTGTGATTTAAAAACACGGTGGAATTAAGCTTTTCTTATTTCCAGACGAATGCGCAAACTATAGAAATTCGTTATGACGTAGAATGTGCATACTTTGTAGATTCCATTTATGAAATAAAACACATTTTCTAAAAATTCGTGTTTTTTCCGAAATCATGTAAACCTTCTAGAAGCTGTGATTTTAAAAAACGGCGGAAGTCAGCTTTTCTTATTTCCGGACGCATGCGCAAACAATAGAAAGTCGTTATGACGTAGAAAGTTCATACTTTGTTGATTCCATTTATGACATAAAACACATTTTCTAAAAATTCGTGGTTTTTAAGAAATCATGTAATCCTTCTAGAAGCTGTGATTTTAAAAAACGGTGGAAGTAAGCTTTTCTTATTTCCGGACGAATGCAAAAACTATAGAAAGTCATTATGACTTAGAATGTGCATACTTTGTTGATTCGATTTATCAAATAAAACACATTTTCTAAAAACTCGTGTTTTTTACGAAATCATGTAAACCTTCTAGAAGCTGTGATTTTAAAAAACGGTGGAAGTAACCTTTTCTTATTTCCGGACGAATGCAGAAACTATAGAAAGTCGTTATGACATAGAATGTGCATACTTTGTTGATTCCATTTATGAAATAAAACACATTTTTTAAAAACTCGTGGTTTTTAAGAAATCATGTAAAACTTCTAGAAGCTGTGATTTTAAAAAAGGGTGGAAGTAAGCTTTTCTTATTTCCGGACGAATGCACAAACTATAGAAAGACGTTATGATGTAGAATGTGCATACTTTGTTGATTCGATTTATCAAATAAAACACATTTTCTAAAAACTCATGTTTTTTACGAAATCATGTAAACCTTCTAGAAGCTGTGATTTTAAAAAACGGTGGAAGTAAGCTTTTCTTATTTCCGGACGAATGCACAAACTATAGAAAGTCGTTATGACGTAGAATGTGCATACTTTGTTGATTCCATTTATGAAATGAAACACATTTTCTAAAAACTCGTGGTTTTTAAGAAATCATGTAAACCTTGTAGAAGCTGTGATTTTAAAAAACGGGGGAAGTCAGCTTTTCTTATTTCCGGACGCATGCGCAAACAATAGAAAGTCGTTATGATGTAGAAAGTTCATACTTTGTTGGTTCCATTTATGAAATAAAACACATTTTCTAAAAACTCGTGGTTTTTAAGAAATCATGTAATCCTTCTAGAAGCTGTGATTTTAAAAAACGGTGAAGTAAGCTTTTCTTATTTCCGGACGAATGCACAAACTATAGAAAGTCGTTATGACGTAGAATGTGCATACTTTGTTGATTCGATTTATCAAATAAAACACATTTTCTAAAAACTCGTGTTTTTTACGAAATCATGTAAACCTTCTAGAAGCTGTGATTTTAAAAAACGGTGGAAGTAACCTTTTCTTATTTCTGGACGAATGCAGAAACTATAGAAAGTCGTTATGACGTAGAATGTGCATACTTTGTTGATTCCATTTATGAAATAAAACACATTTTCTAAAAACTCGTGTTTTTTAAGAAATCATGTAAACCTTCTAGAAGCTGTGATTTTAAAAAACGGGGGAAGTAAGCTTTTCTTATTTCCAAAAGCATGCGCAAATTATAGAAAGTCGTTATGACGTAGAATGTGCATACTTTGTTGATTCCATTTATGAAATAAAACACATTTTCTAAAAACTCGAGTTTTTTAAGAAATCATGTAAACCTTCTAGAAGCTGTGATTTTAAAAAACGGGGGAAATAAGCTTTTCTTATTTCCGGACACATGCGCAAACTATAAAAAGTCGTTATGACGTAGAATGTGCATACTTTGTAGATTCCATTTATGAAATAAAACACATTTTCTAAACACTCGTGTTTTTTACGAAATCATGTAAACCTTCTAGAAGCTGTGATTTTAAAAAACGGTGGAAGTAAGCGTTTCTTATTTCCGGACGCATGCGCAAACTATAGAAAGTCGTTATGACGTAGAATGTGCATACTTTGTTGATTCCATTGATGAAATAAAACACATTTTCTAAAAACTCGTGTTTTTTAAGAAATCATGTAAACCTTCTAGAAGCTGTGATTTTAAAAAACGGGAGAAGTAAGCTTTTCTTATTTCCGGACGCATGCGCAAGCTATAGAAAGTCGTTATGACATAGAATGTGCATACTTTGTTAATTCCATTTATGAAATAAAACACATTTTCTAAAAACTCGTGTTTTTTAAGAAATCATGTAAACCTTCTAGAAGTTGTGATTTTAAAAAACGGGGGAAGTAAGCTTTTCTTATTTCTGGACGCATGTCCAAACTATAGAAAGTCGTTATGACGTAGAATGTGCATACTTTGTAGATTCCATTTATGAAATAAAACGCATTTTCTAAAAACTTGTGTTTTTTACGAAATCATGTAAACCTTCTAGAAGCTGTGATTTTAAAAACGGTGGAAGTAAGCTTTTCTTATTTCCGGACGTATGCGCAAACTATAGAAAGTGGTTATGACATAGAATGTGCATACTTTGTTGATTCCATTTATGAAATAAAACACATTTTCTAAAAACTCATGTTTTTGAAGAAATCATGTAAACCTTCTAGAAACTGTGATTTTAAAAAACGGGGGAAGTAAGCTTTTCTTATTTCTGGACGCATGTCCAAACTATAGAAAGTCGTTATGACGTAGAATGTGCATACTTTGTAGATTCCATTTATGAAATAAAACACATTTTCTAAAAATTCGTGTTTTTTACGAAATCATGTAAACCTTCTAGAAGCTATGATTTTAAAAAACGGTGGAAGTAAGCTTTTCTTATTTCCGGACGAATGCGCAAACTATAGAAAGTCGTTATGACTTAGAATGTGCATACTTTGTTGATTCCATTTATGAAATAAAACACATTTTCCATAAACTCGTGTTTTTTAAGAAATCATGTAAACCTTCTAGAAGCTGTGATTTTAAAAAACGGGAGAAGTAAGCTTTTCTTATTTCCGGACGCATGCGCAAACTATAGAACGTCGTTATGACATAGAATGTGCATACTTTGTTGATTCCATTTATGAAATAAAACACATTTTCTAAAAACTCGTGTTTTTTAAGAAATCATGTAAACCTTCTAGAAGCTGTGATTTTAAAAAACGGGGGAAGTAAGCTTTTCTTATTTCTGGACGCATGTCCAAACTATAGAAAGTCGTTATGACGTAGAATGTGCATACTTTGTAGATTCCATTTATCAAATAAAACACATTTTCTAAAAACTCGTGTTTTTTAAGAAATCATGTAAACCTTCTAGAAGCTGTGATTTTAAAAAACGGTGGAAGTAAGCTTTTCTTATTTCCGGACGCATGCGAAAACTATATAAAGTCGTTATGACGTAGAATGTGCATACTTTGTTGATTCCATTTATGAAATAAAGCACATTTTCACAAAACTCGTGTTTTTTACGAAATCATGTAAACCTTCTAGAAGCTCTGATTTTAAAAAACGGTGGAAGTAAGCTTTTTTCATTTCCGGACGCATGTGAAAACAATAGAAAGTCGCTATGACGTAGAATTTGCATACTTTGCAGATTCCATTTATGAAATAAAACACATTTTCTAAAAACTCGTGTTTTTTACGTAATCATGTAAACCTTCTAGAAGCTGTGATTTTAAAAAACGGTGGAAGTTAGATTTTCTTATTTCCGGACGCATGCGCAAACTATAGAAATTCGTTATGACGTAGAATGTGCATACTTTGTTGATTCCATTTATGAAATAAAACACATTTTCTAAAAAGTCGTGTTTTTTAAGAAATCATGTAAACCTTCTAGAAGCTGTGATTTTAAAAAACGGGGGAAGTAAGCTTTTCTTATTTCCAAACGCATGCGCAAATTATAGAAAGTCGTTATGACGTAGAATGTGCATACTTTGTTGATTCCATTTATGAAATAAAACACATTTTCTAAAAACTCATGTTTTTTAAGAAATCATGTAAACCTTCTAGAAGCTGTGATTTTAAAAAACAGGGGAAGTAAGCTTTTCTTATTTCCGGACGCATGCACAAACTATAGAATTTCGTTATGACGTAGAATGTGCATAATTTGTTGATTCCATTTATGAAATAAAACACATTTTCTAAAAACTCGTGTTTTTTAAGAAATCATGTAAACCCTCTAGAAGCTATGATTTAAAAAAACGGTGGAAGTAAGCTTTTCTTATTTCCGGACGGATGCGCAAACTATAGAAAGTCGTTATGACGTAGAATGTGCATACTTTGTTGATTCGATTTATGAAATAAAACACATTTTCTAAAAACTCGTGGTTATTAAGAAATCATGTAAACCCTCTAGAAGCTATGATTTAAAAAAACGGTGGAAGTAAGCTTTTCTTATTTCCGGACGCATGCGCAAACTATAGAAAGTCGTTATGACGTAGAATGTGCATACTTTGTAGATTCCATTGATGAAATAAAACACATTTTCTAAAAACTCGTGTTTTTTAAGAAATCATGTAAACCCTCTAGAAGCTGTGATTTTAAAAAAATGGTGGAAGTAAGCTTTTGTTATTTCCGGACGGATGCGCAAACTATAGAAAGTCGTTATGACGTAGAATGGGCATACTTTGTAGATTCCATTTATGAAATAAAACACATTTTCTAAAAACTCGTGATTTTTAAGAAATCATGTAAACGCTCTAGAAGCTGTGATTTAAAAAAACGGTGGAAGTAAGCTTTTCTTATTTCCGGACGGATGCGCAAACTATAGAAAGTCATTATGACGTAGAATGGGCATACTTTGTTGATTCCATTTATGAAATAAAACACATTTTCTAAAAACTCGTGTTTTTTCAGAAATCATGTAAACCTTCTAGAAGCTGTGATTTTAAAAAACGGGGGAAGTAAGCTTTTCTTATTTCCAAACGCATGTGCAAACTATAGAAAGTCGTTATGACGTAGAATGTGCATACTTTGTTGATTCCATTTATGAAATAAAACACGTTTTCTAAAAACTCGTGTTTTTTAAGAAATCATGTAAACCTTCTAGAAGCTGTGATTTTAAAAAACGGTGGAAATAAGCTTTTCTTATTTCCGGACGCATGCGGAAACTATAGAAAGTCGTTATGACGTAGAATGTGCATACTTTGTAGATTCCATTTATGAAATAAAACAAATTTTCTAAAAACTCGTGTTTTTTACGAAATCATGTAAACCTTCTAGAAGCTGTGATTTAAAAAAACGGTGGAATTAAGCTTTTCTTATTTCCAGACGAATGCGCAAACTATAGAAAGTCGTTATGACGTAGAATGTGCATACTTTGTAGATTCCATTTATGAAATAAAACACATTTTCTAAAAATTCGTGTTTTTTACGAAATCATGTAAACCTTCTAGAAGCTGTGATTTTAAAAAACGGCGGAAGTCAGCTTTTCTTATTTCCGGACGCATGCGCAAACAATAGAAAGTCGTTATGACGTAGAAAGTTCATACTTTGTTGATTCCATTTATGAAATAAAACACATTTTCTAAAAACTCGTGGTTTTTAAGAAATCATGTAATCCTTCTAGAAGCTGTGATTTTAAAAAACGGTGGAAGTAAGCTTTTCTTATTTCCGGACGAATGCACAAACTATAGAAAGTCGTTATGACGTAGAATGTGCATACTTTGTTGATTCGATTTATGAAATAAAACACATTTTCTAAAAACTCGTGTTTTTTACGAAATCATGTAAACCTTCTAGAAGCTGTGATTTTAAAAAACGGTGGAAGTAACCTTTTCTTATTTCCGGACGAATGCAGAAACTATAGAAAGTCGTTATGACGTAGAATGTGCATACTTTGTTGATTCCATTTATGAAATAAAACACATTTTCTAAAAACTCGTGGTTTTTAAGAAATCATGTAAAACTTCTAGAAGCTGTGATTTTAAAAAACGGTGGAAGTAAGCTTTTCTTATTTCCGGACGAATGCACAAACTATAGAAAGACGTTATGACGTAGAATGTGCATACTTTGTTGATTCGATTTATCAAATAAAACACATTTTCTAAAAACTCGTGTTTTTTACGAAATCATGTAAACCTTCTAGAAGCTGTGATTTTAAAAAACGGTGGAAGTAAGCTTTTCTTATTTCCGGACGAATGCACAAACTATAGAAAGTCGTTATGACGTAGAATGTGCATACTTTGTTGATTCCATTTATGAAATGAAACACATTTTCTAAAAACTCGTGGTTTTTAAGAAATCATGTAAACCTTGTAGAAGCTGTGATTTTAAAAAACGGGGGAAGTCAGCTTTTCTTATTTCCGGACGCATGCACAAACAATAGAAAGTCGTTATGAGGTAGAAATTTCATACTTTGTTGATTCCATTTATGAAATAAAACACATTTTCTAAAAACTCGTGGTTTTTAAGAAATCATGTAATCCTTCTAGAAGCTGTGATTTTAAAAAACGGTGGAAGTAAGCTTTTCTTATTTCCGGACAAATGCACAAACTATAGAAAGTCGTTATGACGTAGAATGTGCATACTTTGTTGATTCGATTTATCAAATAAAACACATTTTCTAAAAACTCGTGTTTTTTACGAAATCATGTAAACCTTCTAGAAGCTGTGATTTTAAAAAACGGTGGAAGTAACCTTTTCTTATTTCCGGACGAATGCAGAAACTATAGAAAGTCGTTATGACGTAGAATGTGCATACTTTGTTGATTCCATTTATGAAATAAAACACATTTTCTAAAAACTCGTGGTTTTTAAGAAATCATGTAAAACTTCTAGAAGCTGTGATTTTAAAAAACGGTCGAAGTAAGCTTTTCTTATTTCCGGACGAATGCACAAACTATAGAAAGACGTTATGACGTAGAATGTGCATACTTTGTTGATTCGATTGATCAAATAAAACACATTTTCTAAAAACTCGTGTTTTTTACGAAATCATGTAAACCTTCTAGAAGCTGTGATTTTAAAAAACGGTGGAAGTAAGCTTTTCTTATTTCCGGACGAATGCACAAACTATAGAAAGTCGTTATGACGTAGAATGTGCATACTTTGATGATTCCATTTATGAAATGAAACACATTTTCTAAAAACTCGTGGTTTTTAAGAAATCATGTAAACCTTGTAGAAGCTGTGATTTTAAAACACGGGGGAAGTCAGCTTTTCTTATTTCCGGACGCATGCGGAAACAATAGAAATTCGTTATGACGTAGAAAGTTCATACTTTGTTGATTCCATTTATGAAATAAAACACATTTTCTAAAAACTCGTGGTTTTTAAGAAATCATGTAATCCTTCTAGAAGCTGTGATTTTAAAAAACGGTGGAAGTAAGCTTTTCTTATTTCCGGACGAATGCACAAACTATAGAAAGTTGTTACGATGTAGAATGTGCATACTTTGTTGATTCGATTTATCAAATAAAACACATTTTCTAAAAACTCGTGTTTTTTACGAAATCATGTAAACCTTCTAGAAGCTGTGATTTTAAAAAACGGTGGAAGTAACCTTTTCTTATTTCCGGACGAATGCAGAAACTATAGAAAGTCGTTATGACGTAGAATGTGCATACTTTGTTGATTCCATTTATGAAATAAAACACATTTTCTAAAAACTCGTGGTTTTTAAGAAATCATGTAAAACTTCTAGAAGCTGTGATTTTAAAAAACGGTGGAAGTAAGCTTTTCTTATTTCCGGACGAATGCACAAACAATAGAAAGACGTTATGACGTAGAATGTGCATACTTTGTTGATTCGATTTATCAAATAAAACACATTTTCTAAAAACTCGTGTTTTTTACGAAATCATGTAAACCTTCTAGAAGCTGTGATTTTAAAAAACGGTGGAAGTTAGCTTTTCTTATTTCCGGACGCATGCGCAAACTATAGAACGTCGTTATGACATAGAATGTGCGTACTTTGTTGATTCCATTTATGAAATAAAACACATTTTCTAAAAACTCGTGTTTTTTAAGAAATCATGTAAACCTTCTAGAAGCTGTGATTTTAAAAAACGGGGGAAGTAAGCTTTTCTTATTTCTGGACGCATGTCCAAACTATAGAAAGTCGTTATGACGTAGAATGTGCATACTTTGTAGATTCCATTTATCAAATAAAACACATTTTCTAAAAACTCGTGTTTTTTAAGAAATCATGTAAACCTTCTAGAAGCTGTGATTTTAAAAAACGGTGGAAGTAAGCTTTTCTTATTTCCGGACGCATGCGAAAACTATAGAAAGTCGTTATGACGTAGAATGTGCATACTTTGTTGATTCCATTTATGAAATAAAGCACATTTTCACAAAACTCGTGTTTTTTACGAAATCATGTAAACCTTCTAGAAGCTCTGATTTTAAAAAACGGTGGAAGTAAGCTTTTTTCATTTCCGGACGCATGTGAAAACAATAGAAAGTCGCTATGACGTAGAATTTGCATACTTTGCAGATTCCATTTATGAAATAAAACACATTTTCTAAAAACTCGTGTTTTTTACGTAATCATGTAAACCTTCTAGAAGCTGTGATTTTAAAAAACGGTGGAAGTTAGCTTTTCTTATTTCCGGACGCATGCGCAAACTATAGAAATTCGTTATGACGTAGAATGTGCATACTTTGTTGATTCTATTTATGAAATAAAACACATTTTCTAAAAAGTCGTGTTTTTTAAGAAATCATGTAAACCTTCTAGAAGCTGTGATTTTAAAAAACGGGGGAAGTAAGCTTTTCTTATTTCCAAACGCATGCGCAAATTATAGAAAGTCGTTATGACGTAGAATGTGCATACTTTGTTGATTCCATTTATGAAATAAAACACATTTTCTAAAAACTCGTGTTTTTTAAGAAATCATGTAAACCTTCTAGAAGCTGTGATTTTAAAAAACAGGGGAAGTAAGCTTTTCTTATTTCCGGACGCATGCACAAACTATAGAATTTCGTTATGACGTAGAATGTGCATAATTTGTTGATTCCATTTATGAAATAAAACACATTTTCTAAAAACTCGTGTTTTTTAAGAAATCATGTAAACCCTCTAGAAGCTATGATTTAAAAAAACGGTGGAAGTAAGCTTTTCTTATTTCCGGACGGATGCGCAAACTATAGAAAGTCGTTATGACGTAGAATGGGCATACTTTGTTGATTCCATTTATGAAATAAAGCACATTTTCTAAAAACTCGTGTTTTTTACGAAATCATGTAAACCTTCTAGAAGCTGTGATTTTAAAAAACGGTGGAAGTAAGCTTTTCTTATTTCCGACCAAATGCGCAAACTATAGAAAGTCGTTATCACGTAGACTATGCATACTTTGTAGATTCCATTTATGAAATAAAACACATTTTCTAAAAACTCGTGTTTTTTACGAAATCATGTAAACATTCTAGAAGCCGTGATTTTAAAAAATGAGGGAAGTAAGCTTTTCTTATTTCCGGACGCATGCGCAAACTATAGAAAGTCATTATGACGCAGAATGTGCATACTTTGTAGATTGCATTTATGAAATAAAACATATTTTCTAAAAACTCGTGTTTTTTACGAAATCATGTAATCCTTCTAGAAGATGTGATTTTAAAAAACGGTGGAAGTAAGCTTTTCTTATTTCCGGACGAATGCACAAACTATAGAAAGTCGTTATGACGTAGAATCTGCATACTTTGTTGATTCCATTTATGAAATAAAACACATTTTCTAAAAACACGTGGTTTTTAAGAAATCATGTAATCCTTCTAGAAGTTGTGATTTTAAAAAATGGTGGAAGTAAGCTTTTCTTATTTCCGGACGAATGCACAAACTATAGAAAGTCGTTATGACGTAGAATGTGCATACTTTGTTGATTCGATTTATCAAATAAAACACATTTTCTAAAAACTCGTGTTTTTTATGAAATCGTGTAAACCTTCTAGAAGCTGTGATTTTAAAAAACGGTGGAAGTAACCTTTTCTTATTTCCGGAGGAATGCAGAAACTATAGAAAGTCGTTATGACGTAGAATGTGCATACTTTGTTGATTCCATTTATTAAATAAAACACTTCTTCTAAAAACTCGTGGTTTTTAAGAAATCATGTAAAACTTCTAGAAGTTGTGATTTTAAAAAACGGTGGAAGTAAGATTTTCTTATTTCCGGACGAATGCACAAACTATAGAAAGACGTTATGACGTAGAATGTGCATACTTTGTTGATTCGATTTATCAAATAAAACACATTTTCTAAAAACTCGTGTTTTTTACGAAACCATGTAAACCTTCTAGAAGCTGTGATTTTCAAAAACGGTGGAAGTAAGCTTTTCTTATTTCCGGACGAATGCACAAACTATAGAAATTCGTTATGATGTAGAATGTGCATACTTTGTTGATTCCATTTATGAAATGAAACACATTTTCTAAAAACTCGTGGTTTTCAAGAAATCATGTAAACCTTGTAGAAGCTGTGATTTTAAAAAATGGTGGAAGTAAGCTATTCTTATTTCTGGACGCATGCGGAAACTATAGAAAGTCGTTATGACGTAGAATGTGCATACTTTGTTGATTCCATTTATGAAATAAAACACATTTTCTAAAAACTCGTGTTTTTTAAGAAATCATGTAAACCTTCTAGAAGCTGTGATTTTAAAAAATGGTGGAAGTAAGCTTTTCTTATTTCCGGACGCATGCGCAAACTATAGAAAGTCGTTATGAAGTAGAATTTGCATACTTTGTTCATTCCATTTATGAAATAAAGCACATTTTCTAAAAACTCGTGTTTCTTACGAAATCATGTAAACCTTCTAGAAGCTGTGATTTTAAAAAACAGTGGAAGTAAGCTTTTCTTATTTCCGGAAGAATGCGCAAACTATAGAAACTCGTTATGATGTAGAATGTGCATACTTTCTTGATTCCATTTATGAAATAAAACACATTTTCTAAAAACTCGTGTTTTTTAAGAAATAATGTAAACCTTCTAGAAGCTGTGGTTTTAAAAAACGGGGGAAGTAAGCTTTTCTTATTTCCGGACGCATGCGCAAACTATAGAAAGTCGTTATCACGTAGAATGTGCATACTTTGTAGATTCCATTTATGAAATAAAACACATTTTCTAAAAACTCGTGTTTTTTACGAAATCATGTAAACTTTCTAGAAGCCGTGATTTTAAAAAACGGGGGAAGTAAGCTTTTCTTTTTTCCGGACGCATGCGCAAACTATAGAAAGTCATTATGACGTAGAATTTGCATACTTTGTAGATTCCATTTATGAAATAAAGCACATTTTCTAAAAACTCGTGTTTTTTACGAAATCATGTAAACCTTCTAGAAGCCGTGATTTTGAAAAACGGGGGAAGTAAGCTTTTCTTATTTCCGGACGCATGCGCAAACTATAGAAAGTCATTATGACGTAGAATGTGCATACTTTGTAGATTGCATTTATGAAATAAAACACATTTTCTAAAAACTTGTGTTTTTTACGAAATCATGTAATCCTTCTAGAAGATGTGATTTTAAAAAACGGTGGAAGTAAGCTTTTCTTATTTCCGGACGAATGCACAAACTATAGAAAGTCGTTATGACGTAGAATGTGCATACTTTGTTGATTCCATTTATGAAATAAAACACATTTTCTAAAAACTCGTGGTTTTAAGAAATCATGTAATCCTTCTAGAAGCTGTGATTTTAAAAAACGGTGGAAGTAAGCTTTTCTTATTTCTGGACGCATGCGCAAACTATAGAAAGTCGTTATGATGTAGAATGTGCATACTTTGTTGATTCCATTTATGAAATAAAACACATTTTCTAAAAACTCGTGTTTTTTAAGAAATCATGTAAACCTTCTAGAAGCTGTGATTTTAAAAAATGGTGGAAGTAAGCTTTTCTTATTTCCGGACGCATGCGCAAACTATAGAAAGTCGTTATGACGTAGAATGTGCATACTTATTTGATTCCATTTATGAAATAAAGCACATTTTCTAAAAACTTGTGTTTTTTACGAAATCATGTAAACCTTTTAGAAGCCGTGATTTTAAAAAACGGGGGAAGTAAGCTTTTCTTATTTCCGGACGCATGCGCAAACTATAGAAAGTCGTTATGACGTAGAATGTGCATACTTTGTTGATTCCATTTATGAAATAAAACACATTTTCAAAAAACTCGTGGTTTTTAAGAAATCATGTAATCCTTCTAGAAGCTGTGATTTTAAAAAACGGTGGAAGTAAGCTTTTCTTATTTCCGGACGAATGCACAAACTATAGAAAGTCGTTATGACGTAGAATGTGCATACTTTGTTGATTCGATTTATCAAATAAAACACATTTTCTAAAAACTCGTGTTTTTTACGAAATCATGTAAACCATCTAGAAGCTGTGATTTTAACAAACGGTGGAAGTAAGCTTTTCTTATTTCCGGACGAATGCACAAACTATAGAAAGTCGTTATGACGTAGAATGTGCATACTTTGTTGATTCCATTTATGAAATAAAACACATTTTCTAAAAACTCGTGGTTTTTAAGAAATCATGTAAACATTCTAGAAGCTGTGATTTTAGAAAACGGTGGAAGTAAGCTTTTCTTATTTCCGGACGAATGCACAAACTATACAAAGTCGTTATGATGTAGAATGTGCATACTTTGTTGATTCCATTTATGAAATAAAACACATTTTCTAAAAACTCGTGGTTTTTAAGAAATCATGTAATGCTTCTAGAAGCTGTGATTTTAAAAAACGGTGGAAGTAAGCGTTTCTTATTTCCGGACGAATGCACAAACTATAGAAAGTCGTTATGACGTAGAATGCGCATACTTTGTTGATTCGATTTATCAAATAAAACACATTTTCTAAAAACTCGTGTTTTTTACGAAATCATGTAAACCTTCTAGAAGCTGTGATTTTCAAAAAATAGGGGAAGTAAGCTTTTCTTATTTCCGGACGCATGCGCAAACTATAGAAAGTCGTTATGACGTAGAATGTGCATACTTTGTTGATTCCATTTATGAAATAAAACACATTTTCTAAAAACTCGTGTTTTTTAAGAAATCATGTAAACCTTCTAGAAGCTGTGATTTTAAAAAATGGTGGAAGTAAGCTTTTCTTATTTCCGGACGCATGCGCAAACTATAGAATGTCGTTATGACGTAGAATGTGCATACTTTGTTGATTCCATTTATGAAATAAAGCACATTTTCTAAAAACTCGTGTTTTTTACGAAATCATGTAAACCTTTTAGAAGCCGTGATTTTAAAAAACGGGGGAAGTAAGCTTTTCTTATTTCCGGACGCATGCGCAAACTATAGAAAGTCGTTATGACGTAGAATGTGCATACTTTGTTGATTCCATTTATGAAATAAAACACATTTTCTAAAAACTCGTGGTTTTTAAGAAATCATGTAAACCTTCTAGAAGCTGTGATTTTAAAAAACGGTGGAAGTAAGCTTTTCTTATTTCCGGACGAATGCACAAACTATAGAAAGTCGTTATGACGTAGAATGTGCATACTTTGTTGATTCGATTTATCAAATAAAACACATTTTCTAAAAACTCGTGTTTTTTACGAAATCATGTAAACCATCTAGAAGCTGTGATTTTAAAAAATGGTGGAAGTAAGCTTTTCTTATTTCCGGACGCATGCGCAAACTATAGAAAGTCGTTATGACGTAGAATGTGCATACTTTGTTGATTCCATTTATGAAATAAAGCACATTTTCTAAAAACTCGTGTTATTTACGAAATCATGTAAACCTTTTAGAAGCCGTGATTTTAAAAAACGGGGGAAGTAAGCTTTTCTTATTTCCGGACGCATGCGCAAACTATAGAAAGTCGTTATGACGTAGAATGTGCATACTTTGTTGATTCCATTTATGAAATAAAACACATTTTCTAAAAACTCGTGGTTTTTAAGAAATCATGTAATCCTTCTAGAAGCTGTGATTTTAAAAAACGGTGGAAGTAAGCTTTTCTTATTTCCGGACGAATGCACAAACTATAGAAAGTCGTTATGACGTAGAATGTGCATACTTTGTTGATTCGATTTATCAAATAAAACACATTTTCTAAAAACTCGTGTTTTTTACGAAATCATGTAAACCATCTAGAAGCTGTGATTTTAAAAAACGGTGGAACTAAGCTTTTCTTATTTCCGGACGAATGCACAAACTATAGAAAGTCGTTATGACGTAGAATGTGCATACTTTGTTGATTCCATTTATGAAATAAAACACATTTTCTAAAAACTGGTGGTTTTAAGAAATCATGTAATCCTTCTAGAAGCTGTGATTTTAAAAAACGGTGGAAGTAAGCTTTTCTAATTTCCGGACGAATGCACAAACTATAGAAAGTCGTTATGACGTAGAATGCGCATACTTTGTTGATTCGATTTATCAAATAAAACACATTTTCTAAAAACTCGTGTTTTTTACGAAATCATGTAAACCTTCTAGGAGCTGTGATTTTAAAAAATGGTGGAAGTAAGCTTTTCTTATTTCCGGACGAATGCACAAACTATAGAAAGTCGTTATGACGTAGAATGTGCATACTTTGTTGATTCCATTTATGAAATAAAACACATTTTCTAAAAGCTCATTTTTTTTAAGAAATCATGTAAACCTTCTAGAAGCTGTGATTTTAAAAAATGGGGGAAGTAAGCTTTTCTTATTTCCGGACACATGCGCAAACTATAGAAAGTCGTGATGACGTAGAATGTGCATACTTTGTAGATTGCATTTATGAAATAAAACACATTTTCTAAAAACTCTTGTTTTTTACGAAATCATGTAAACCTTCTAGAAGCTGTGATTTTAATAAACGATGGAAGTAAGCTTTAATTATTTCCGGACGAATGCGCAAACTATACAAAGTCGTTATGACGTAGAATGTGCATACTTTGTTGATTCCATTTATGAAATAAAACACATTTTCTAAAAACTTGTGTTTTTTAAGAAATCATGTAATCCTTCTAGAAGTTGTGATTTTAAAAAATGGTGGAAGTAAGCTTTTCTTATTTCCGGACGAATGCACAAACTATAGAAATTCGTTATGACGTAGAATGTGCATACTTTGTTGATTCGATTTATCAAATAAAACACATTTTCTAAAAATTCGTGTTTTTTACGAAATCATGTAAACCTTCTAGAAGCTGTGATTTTAAAAAATGGGGGAAGTAAGCTTTTCTTATTTCCGGACGCATGCGCAAACTATAGAAAGTCATTATGACGTAGAATGTGCATACTTTGTTGATTCTATTTATGAAATAAAACACATTTTCTAAAAACTCGTGTTTTTTAAGAAATCATGCAAATCTTCTAGAAGCTGTGATTTTAAAAAACGGTGGAAGTAAGCTTTTCTTTTTTCCGGACGCATGCGCAAACTATAGAAAGTCCTTATGACGTAGAATGTGCAGACTTTGTTGATTCCATTTATGAAATAAAACACATTTTCTAAAAACTCGTGTTTTTTACGAAATCATGTAAACTTTCTAGAAGCCGTGATTTTAAAAAACGGGGGAAGTAAGCTTTTCTTATTTCCAGACGAATGCGCAAACCATAGAAAGTCGTTATGACATAGAATGTGCATACTTTGTAGATTGCATTTATGAAATAAAACACATTTTCTAAAAACTCGTGTTTTTTACGAAATCATGTAAACCTTCTAGAAGCTGTGATTTTAATAAACGGTGGAAGTAAGCTTTTCTTATTTCCGGACGAATGCGCAAACTATAGAAAGTCCTTATGACGTAGAATGTGCATACTTTGTTGATTCCATTTATGAATTAAAACACATTTTCTAAAAACTCGTGTTTTTTAAGAAATCATGTAAACCTTCTAGAAGCTGTGATTTTAAAAAACGAGGGAAGTAAGCTTTTCTTATTTCCGGACGCATGCGCAAACTATAGAAAGTCATTATCACGTAGAATGTGCATACTTTGTAGATTCCATTTATGAAATAAAACACATTTTCTAAAAACTCTTGTTTTTTACGAAATCATGTAAACCTTCTAGAAGCTGTGATTTTAATAAACGATGGAAGTAAGCTTTAATTATTTCCGGACGAATGCGCAAACTATACAAAGTCGTTATGACGTAGAATGTGCATACTTTGTTGATTCCATTTATGAAATAAAACACATTTTCTAAAAACTTGTGTTTTTTAAGAAATCATGTAATCCTTCTAGAAGTTGTGATTTTAAAAAATGGTGGAAGTAAGCTTTTCTTATTTCCGGACGAATGCACAAACTATAGAAATTCGTTATGACGTAGAATGTGCATACTTTGTTGATTCGATTTATCAAATAAAACACATTTTCTAAAAACTCGTGTTTTTTACGAAATCATGTAAACCTTCTAGAAGCTGTGATTTTAAAAAACGGGGGAAGTAAGCTTTTCTTATTTCCGGACGCATGCGCAAACTATAGAAAGTCATTATGACGTAGAATGTGCATACTTTGTTGATTCTATTTATGATATAAAACACATTTCTAAAAACTCGTTTTTTTTAAGAAATCACGTAAATCTTCTAGAAGCTGTGATTTTAAAAAACGGTGGAAGTAAGCTTTCCTTATTTCCGGACGCATGCGCAAACTATAGAAATTCTTTATGACGTAGAATGTGCAGACTTTGTTGATTCCATTTATGAAATAAAACACATTTTCTAAAAACTCGTGTTTTTTACGAAATCATGTAAACTTTCTAGAAGCCGTGATTTTAAAAAACGGGGGAAGTAAGCTTTTCTTATTTCCGGACGCCTGTGCAAACTATAGAAAGTCGTTATGACGTAGAATGTGCATACTTTCTAGATTCCATTTATGAAATAAAGCACATTTTCTAAAAACTCGTCTTTTTTAAGAAATCATGTAAACCTTCTAGAAGCTGTGATTTTAAAAAACAGGGGAAGTAAGCTTTTCTTATTTCCAAACGCATGCGCAAACTATAGAAAGTCATTATGACGTAGAATGTGCGTACATTGTTGATTCAATTTATGAAATAAAACACATTTTCTAAAACCTCGTGTTTTTTACGAAATCATGTAAAACTTCTAGAAGCTGTGATTTCAAAAAACGGTGGAAGTAAGCTTTTCTTATTTCCGGTTGCATGCGCAAACTATAGAAAGTCGTTATGACGTAGAATGTGCATAGTTTGTAGATTCCATTTATGAAATAAAACACATTTTCTAAAAACTCGTGTTTTTTACGAAATCATGTAAACCTTCTACAAGCTGTGATTTTAAAAAACGGTGGAAGTAAGATTTTCTTATTTCCAAAGACATGCGCAAACTATAGAAAGTCGTTATGACGTAGAATGTGCATACTTTGTTGATTCCATTTATGAAATAAAACACATTTTCTAAAAACTCGTGTTTTTTACGAAATCATGTAAACCTTCTAGAAGCTGTGATTTTAAAAAACGGGGGAAGTAAGCTTTTCTTATTTCCGGACGCATCCGCAAACTATAGAAAGTCATTATGACGTAGAATGTGCATACTTTGTTGATTCTATTTATGAAATAAAACACATTTTCTAAAAACTCGTGTTTTTTAAGAAATCATGCAAATCTTCTAGAAGCTGTGATTTTAAAAAACGGTGGAAGTAAGCTTTTCTTATTTCCGGACGCATGCGCAAACTATAGAAAGTCCTTATGACGTAGAATGTGCAGACTTTGTTGATTCCATTTAT
Source organism: Larix kaempferi (assembly GCA_027924585.1). NCBI lineage: Eukaryota > Viridiplantae > Streptophyta > Pinopsida > Pinales > Pinaceae > Larix > Larix kaempferi. The sequence goes on along the minus strand of BSBM01000226.1, from coordinate 7,295,326 downwards.
GAAATAAAACACATTTTCTAAAAACTCGTGTTTTTTACGAAATCATGTAAACTTTCTAGAAGCCGTGATTTTAAAAAACGGGGGAAGTAAGCTTTTCTTATTTCCAGACGAATGCGCAAACCATAGAAAGTCGTTATGACATAGAATGTGCATACTTTGTAGATTGCATTTATGAAATAAAACACATTTTCTAAAAACTCGTGTTTTTTACGAAATCATGTAAACCTTCTAGAAGCTGTGATTTTAATAAACGGTGGAAGTAAGCTTTTCTTATTTCCGGACGAATGCGCAAACTATACAAAGTCATTATGACGTAGAATGTGCATACTTTGTTGATTCCATTTATGAAATAAAACACATTTTCTAAAAACTCGTGTTTTTTAAGAAATCATGTAATCCTTCTAGAAGCTGTGATTTTAAAAAACGTTGGAAGTAAGCTTTTCTTATTTCCGGACGAATGCACAAAATATAGAAAGTCGTTATGATGTAGAATGTGCATACTTTGTTGATTCCATTTATGAAATAAAACACATTTTCTAAAAACTCGTGTTTTTTAAGAAATCGTGTAAACCTTCTAGAAGCTGTGGTTTTAAAAAACGGGGGAAGTAAGCTTTTCTTATTTCCGGACGCATGCGCAAACTATAGAAAGTCATTATGACGTAGAATGTTCATACTTTGTAGATTGCATTTATGAAATAAAACACATTTTCTAAAAACTCGTGTTTTTTACGAAATCATGTAATCCTCCTAGAAGATGTGATTTTAAAAAACGGTGGAAGTAAGCTTTTTTTATTTCCGGACGATTGCACAAACTATAGAAATTCGTTATGACGTAGAATGTGCATACTTTGTTGATTCCATTTATGAAATAAAACACATTTTCTAAAAACTCGTGGTTTTTAAGAAATCATGTAATCCTTCTAGAAGCTGTGATTTTAAAAAACGGTGGAAGTAAGCTTTTCTTATTTCTGGACGCATGCGCAAACTATAGAAAGTCGTTATGACGTAGAATGTGCATACTTTGTTGATTCCATTTATGAAATAAAGCACATTTTCTAAAAACTCGTGTTTTTTACGAAATCATGTAAACCTTCTAGAAGCTTTGATTTTAAAAAACAGTGGAAGTAAGCTTTTCTTATTTCCGGAAGAATGCGCAAACTATAGAAAGTAGTTATGACATAGAATGTGCATACTTTGTTGATTCCATTTATGAAATAAAACACATTTTCTAAAAACTCATGTTTTTTAAGAAATCATGTAAACCTTTTAGAAGCTGTGGTTTTAAAAAACGGGGGAAGCAAGCTTTTCTTATTTCCGGACGCATGCGCAAACTATAGAAAGTCGTTATGACGTATAATGTGCATACTTTGTTGATTCCATTTATGAAATAAAACACATTTCCTAAAAACTCGTGTTTTTTACGAAATCATGTAAACCTTCTAGAAGCTGTGATTTTAATAAATGGTGGAAGTAAGCTTTTCTTATTTCCGGACGAATGCGGAAACTATACAAAGTCGTTATGACGTAGAATGTGCATACTTTGTTGATTCCATTTATGAAATAAAACACATTTTCTAAAAACTCATGTTTTTTAAGAAATCATGTAATCCTTCTAGAAGCTGTGATTTTAAAAAATGTTGGAAGTAAGCTTTTCTTATTTCCGGACGAATGCACAAACTATAGAAAGTCGTTATGACGTAGAATGTGCATACTATGTTGATTCCATTTATGAAATAAAACACATTTTCTAAAAACTCGTGTTTTTTAAGAAATCATGTAAACCTTCAAGAATGCTGTGTTTTTAAAAAACGGGGGAAGTAAGCTTTTCTTATTTCCGGACGCATGCGCAAACTATAGAAAGTCGTTATCACGTAGAATGTGCATACTTTGTAGATTCCATTTATGAAATAAAACACATTTTCTAAAAACTCGTGCTTTTTACGAAATCATGTAAACTTTCTAGAAGCCGTGATTTTAAAAAACGGGGGAAGTAAGCTTTTCTTATTTCCGGACGCATGCGCAAACTATAGAAAGTCATTATGACGTAGAATGTTCATACTTTGTAGATTGCATTTATGAAATAAAACACATTTTCTAAAAACTCGTGTTTTTTACGAAATCATGTAATCCTCCTAGAAGATGTGATTTTAAAAAACGGTGGAAGTAAGCTTTTCTTATTTCCGGAAGAATGCGCAAACTATAGAAAGTAGTTATGACATAGAATGTGCATACTTTGTTGATTCCATTTATGAAATAAAACACATTTTCTAAAAACTCATGTTTTTTAAGAAATCATGTAAACCTTTTAGAAGCTGTGGTTTTAAAAAACGGGGGAAGTAAGCTTTTCTTATTTCCGGACGCATGCGCAAACTATAGAAAGTCGTTATCACGTAGAATGTGCATACTTTGTAGATTCCATTTATGAAATAAAACACATTTTCTAAAAACTCGTGTTTTTTACGAAATCATGTAAACTTTCTAGAAGCCGTGATTTTAAAAAATGGGGGAAGTAAGCTTTTCTTATTTCTAGACGCATGCGCAAACTATAGAAAGTCGTTATGACGTAGAATGTGCATACTTTGTTGATTCTATTTATGAAATAAAACATATTTTGTAAAAACTCTTGTTTTTTAAGAAATCATGTAAATCTTCTAGAAGCTGCGATTTTAATAAACAGTGGAAGTAAGCTTTTCTTATTTCCGGACGCATGCGCAAACTATAGAAAGTCCTTATGGCGTAGAATGTGCAGACTTTGTTGATTCCATTTATGAAATAAAACACATTTTCTAAAAACTCGTGTTTTTTACGAAATCATGTAAACTTTCTAGAAGCCGTGATTTTAAAAAACGGGGGAAGTAAGCTTTTCTTATTTCCGGACGCATGCGCAAACTATAGAAAGTCGTTATGACGCAGAATGTGCATACTTTCTAGATTCCATTTATGAAATAAAGCACATTTTCTAAAAACTCGTGTTTTTTAAGAAATCATGTAAACCTTCTAGAAGCTGTGGTTTTAAAAAACAGGGGAAGTAAGCTTTTCTTATTTCCAACCACATGCGCAAACTATAGAAAGTCGTTATGACGTATAATGTGCATACTTTGTTGATTCCATTTATGAAATAAAACACATTTTCTAAAAACTCGTGTTTTTTACGAAATCATGTAAACCTTCTAGAAGCTGTGATTTTAATAAATGGTGGAAGTAAGCTTTTCTTATTTCCGGACGAATGCGCAAACTATACAAAGTCGTTATGACGTAGAATGTGCATACTTTGTTGATTCCATTTATGAAATAAAACACATTTTCTAAAAACTAGTGTTTTTTAAGAAATCATGTAATCCTTCTAGAAGCTGTGATTTTAAAAAACGTTGGAAGTAAGCTTTTCTTATTTCCGGACGAATGCACAAACTATAGAAAGTCGTTATGACATAGAATGTGCATACCTTGTTGATTCCATTTATGAAATAAAAAATATTTTCTAAAAACTCGTGTTTTTTAAGAAATCATGTAAACCTTCAAGAAGCTGTGTTTTTAAAAAACGGGGGAAGTAAGCTTTTCTTATTTCCGGACGCATGCGCAAACTATAGAAAGTCGTTATCACGTAGAATGTGCATACTTTGTAGATTCCATTTATGAAATAAAACAAATTTTCTAAAAAATCGTGCTTTTTACGAAATCATGTAAACTTTCTAGAAGCAGTGATTTTAAAAAACGGGGGAAGTAAGCTATTCTTATTTCCGGACGCATGCACAAACTATAGAAAGTCATTATGACGTAGAATGTGCATACTTTGTAGATTGCATTTTTGAAATAAAACACATTTTCTAAAAACTCGTGTTTTTTACGAAATCATGTAATCCTTCTAGAAGATGTGATTTTAAAAAACGGTGGAAGTAAGCTTTTCTTATTTCCGGACGATTGCACAAACTATTGAAAGTCGTTATGACGTAGAATGTGCATACTTTGTTGATTCCATTTATGAAATAAATTTTTTTTTCTAAAAACTCGTGTTTTTTAAGAAATCATGTAAACCTTCTAGAAGCTGTGATTTTAAAAAATGGGGGAACTAAACTTTTCTTATTTCCTAACGCATGCGCAAACTATAGAAAGTCGTTATGACATAGAATGTGCATACTTTGTTGATTCCATTTATGAAATAAAACACATTTTCTAAAAACTCGTGTTTTTTAAGAAATCATGTAAACCCTCTAGAAGCTATGATTTAAAAAAATGGTGGAAGTAAGCTTTTCTTATTTCTGGACGCATGCACAAACTATAGAAAGTATTTATGACGTAGAATGTGCATACTTTGTAGATTCCATTTATGAAATAAAGCACATTTTCTAAAAACTCGTGTTTTTTACGAAATCATGTAAACCTTCTAGAAGCTGTGATTTTAAAAAACGTTGGAAGTAAGCTTTTCTTATTTCCGAACGCATGCGAAAACTATAGAAAGTCGTTATGACGTAGAATGTGCATACTTTGTTGATTCCATTTATGAAATAAAACACATTTTCTAAAAACTCGTGTTTTTTAAGAAATCATGTAAACCTTCTAGAAGCTGTGATTTTAAAAAACGGGGGAAGTAAGCTTTTCTTATTTCCAAACGCATGCGCAAACTATAGAAATTCGTTATGACGTAGAATGTGCATACTTTATTGATTCCATTTATGAAATAAAGCACATTTTCTAAAAACTCATGTTTTTTAAGAAATCATGTAAACCTTCTAGAAGCTGTGATTTTAAAAAACGGTGGAAGTAAGGTTTTCTTATTTTCGGACGCATGCGCAAACTATACAAAGTCGTTATGACGTAGAATGTACATACTTTGTAGATTCTATTTATGAAATAAAACACATTTTCTAAAAACTCGTGTTTTTTACGAAATCATGTAAACCTTCTAGAAGCTTTGATTTTAAAAAACGGTGGAAGTAAGCTTTTCTCATTTCCGGACGCATGTGCAAACAATAGAAAGTCGTTATGACGTAGAATGTGCATACTTTGCAGATTCCATTTATGAAATAAAACACATTTTCTAAAAACTCGTGTTTTTTACGTAATCATGTAAACCTTCTAGAAGCTGTGATTTAAAAAAACGGTGGAAGTTAGCTTTTCTTATTTCCGGACGCATGCTCAAACTATAGAAAGTCGTTATGACGTAGAATGTGCATACTTTGTTGATTCCATTTATGAAATAAAACACATTTTCTAAAAACTCGTGTTTTTTAAGAAATCATGTAAACCTTCTAGAAGCTGTGATTTTAAAAAATGGGGGAAGTAAGCTTTTCTTATTTCCAAACGCATGCGCAAATTATAGAAAGTCGTTATGACGTAGAATGTGCATACTTTGTTGATTCCATTTATGAAATAAAACACATTTTCAAAAAACTCGTGTTTTTTAAGAAATCATGTAAACCTTCTAGAAGCTGTGATTATAAAAAACAGGGGAAGTAAGCTTTTGTTATTTCCGGACGCATACGCAAACTATAGAAAGTCGTTATGACGTAGAATGTGCATAATTTGTTGATTCCATTTATGAAATAAAACACATTTTCTAAAAACTCATGTTTTTTAAGAAATCATGTAAACCCTCTAGAAGCTATGATTTAAAAAAACGGTGGAAGTAAGCTTTTCTTATTTCCGGACACATGCGCAAACAATAGAAAGTCGTTATGACGTATAATGTGCATACTTTGTAGATTCCATTTATGAAATAATACACATTTTCTAAAAACTCGTGTTTTTTAAGAAATCATGTAAACCCTCTAGAAGCTATGATTTAAAAAAACTGTGGAAGTACGCTTTTCTTATTTCCGGACACATGCGCAAACTATAGAAAGTCGTTATGACGTAGAATGTGCATACTTTGTAGATTCCATTTATGAAATAAAGCACATTTTCTAAAAACTCGTGTTTTTTACGAAATCATGTAAACCTTCTAGAAGCTGTGATTTTAAAAAATGGTGGAAGTAAGCTTTTCTTATTTTCGGACGAATGCGCAAACTATAGAAAGTAGTTATGACGTAGAATGTGCATACTTTGTAGATTCAATTTATGAAATAAAACACATTTTCTAAAAACTCGTGTTTTTTACGAAATCATGTAAACCCTCTAGAAGCTATGATTTAAAAAAACGGTGGAAGTAAGCTTTTCTTATTTCCGGATGCATGCGCAAACTATAGAAAGTCGTTATGACGTAGAATGGGCATACTTTGTTGATTCCATTTATAAAATAAAACACATTTTCTAAAAACTCGTGTTTTTTAAGAAATCATGTAAACCTTCTAGAAGCTGTGATTTAAAAAAATGGGGGAAGTAAGCTTTTCTTATTTCCAAACGCATGCGCAAACTATAGAAAGTCGTTATGACGTAGAATGTGCATACTTTGTTGATTCCATTTATGAAATAAAACGCATTTTCTAAAAACTCGTGTTTTTTAAGAAATCATGTAAACCTTCTAGAAGCTGTGATTTTAAAAAACAGGGGAAGTAAGCTTTTCTTATTTCCGGACGCATGCTCAAACTATAGAAAGTCGTTATGACATAGAATGTGCATAATTTGTAGATTCCATTTATGAAATAAAACAAATTTTCTAAAAACTCGTGTTTTTTACGAAATCATGTAAACCTTCTAGAAGCTGTGATTTTAAAAAAATGTGGAAGTAAGCTTTTCTTATTTATGGACGCATGCGCAAACTATAGAAAGTCGTTATGACGTAGAATGTGCATAATTTGTTGATTCCATTTATGAAATAAAACACATTTTCTAAAAACTCGTGTTTTTTAAGAAATCATGTAAACCTTCTAGAAGCTGTGATTTTAAAAAACGGGGGAAGTAAGCTTTTCTTATTTCCAAACGCATGCGCAAACTATAGAAAGTCGTTATGACGTAGAATGTGCATACTTTGTTGATTCCATTTATGAAATAAAACACATTTTCTAAAAACTCGTGTTTTTTAAGAAATCATGTAAACCTTCTAGAAGCTGTGATTTAAAAAAACCGTGGAAGTAAGCTTTTCTTATTTCCGGACGCATGCGCAAACTATAGAAAGTCGTTATGACGTAGAATGTGCATACTTTGTTGATTCCATTTATGAAATAAAACACATTTTCTAAAAACTCGTGTTTTTTACGAAATCATGTAAACCTTCTAGAAGCTGTGATTTTAAAAAACGGTGGAAGTAATCTTTTCTTATTTCCGGAAGAATGCGCAAACTATAGAAAGTCGTTATGACGTAGAATGTGCATACTTTGTAGATTCCATTTGTGAAATAAAACACATTTTCTAAAAACTCGTGTTTTTTAAGAAATCATGTAAACCTTCTATAAGCTGTGATTTTAAAAAACGGTGGAAGTAAGCTTTTCTTATTTCCAGACGCATGCGCAAACTATAGAAAGTCGTTATGACGTAGAATGTGCATACTTTGTTGATTCCATTTATGAAATAAAACACATTTTCTAAAAACTCGTGTTTTTTAAGAAATCATGTAAACCTTCTAGAAGCTGTGATTTTAAAAAATGGGGGAAGTAAGCTTTTCTTATTTCCAAACCCATGCACAAACTATAGAAAGTCGTTATGACGTAGAATGTGCATACTTTGTTGATTCCATTGATGAAATAAAACACATTTTCTAAAAACTCGTGTTTTTTAAGAAATCATGTAAACCTTCTAAAAGCTATGATTTTAAAAAACGGTGGAAGTAAGCTTTTCGTATTTCCGGATGCATGCGCAAACTATAGAAAGTCGTTATGACGTAGAATGTGCATACTTTGTTGATTCCATTTATGAAATAAAACAAATATTCTAAAAACTCGTGTTTTTTAAGAAATCATGTAAACCTTCTAGAAGCTGTGATTTTAAAAAACGGGGAAAGTAAGCTTTTCTTATTTCCGGACGCATGCGCAAACTATAGAAAGTCGTTATGACGTAGAATGTGCATACTTTGTTGATTCCATTGATGAAATAAAACACATTTTCTAAAAACTCGTGTTTTTTAAGAAATCATGTAAACCTTCTAGAAGCTGTGATTTTAAAAAACGGGGGAAGTAAGCTTTTCTTATTTCCGGACGCATGCGCAAACTATAGAAAGTCCTTATGACGTAGAATGTGCAGACTTTGTTGATTCCATTTATGAAATAAAACACATTTTTTAAAAACTCGTGTTTTTTACGAAATCATATAAACTTTCTAGAAGCCGTGATCTTAAAAAACGGGGGAAGTAAGCTTTTCTTATTTCCGGACGCATGCGCAAACTATAGAAATTCATTATGACGTAGAATGTGCATACTTTGTAGATTGCATTTTTGAAATAAAACACATTTTCTAAAAGCTCGTGTTTTTTACGAAATCATGTAATCCTTCTAGAAGATGTCATTTTAAAATACGGTGGAAGTAAGCTTTTCTTATTTCCGGAAGAATGCACAAACTATAGAAAGTCGTTATGACGTAGAATGTGCATACTTTTTTGATTCCATTTATGAAATAAAACACATTTTCTAAAAACTCGTGTTTTTTAAGAAATCATGTAAACCTTCTAGAAGCTGTGGTTTTAAAAAATGGGGAAAGTAAGCCTTTCTTATTTCCGGACGCATGCGCAAACTATAGAAAGTCGTTATGACGTAGAATGTCCATACTTTGTAGATTCCATTTATGAAATAAAACACATTTTCTAAAAACTCGTGTTTTTTACGAAATCATGTAAACCTTCTAGAAGCTGTGATTTTAAAAAACGTTGGAAGTAAGCTTTTCTTATTTCCGGACGCATGCGCAAACTATAGAAAGGCGTTATGACGTAGAATATGCATACTTTGTTGATTCCATTTATGAAATAAAACACATTTTCTAAAAACTCATGTTTTTTAAGAAATCATGTAAACCTTCTAGAAGCTGTGATTTTAAAAAACGGGGGAAGTAAGCTTTTCTTATTTCCGGACACATGCGCAAACTATAGAAAGTCGTTATGACATAGAATGTGCATACTTTGTGGAATCCATTTATGAAATAAAACACATTTTCTAAAAACTCGTGTTTTTTACGAAATCATGTAAACCTTCTAGAAGCGGTGATTTTAAAAAACGGGGGGAAGTAAGCGTTTCTTATTTACGGACGCATGTGCAAACTATAGAAAGTCGTTATGACGTAGAATGTGCATACTTTGTTGATTCCATTTGTGAAATAAAACACATTTTCTAAAAACTCGTGTTTTTTATGAAATCATGTAAACCTTCTAGAAGCTGTGATTTTAAAAAACGGTGGAAGTAAGCTTTTCTTATTTCCGGACGAATGCGCAAACTATAGAAAGTCGTTATGACTTAGAATGTGCATATTTTGTTGATTCCATTGATGAAATAAAACACATTTTCTAAAAACTCGTGTTTTTTAAGAACTCATGTAAACCTTCTAGAAGCTGTGATTTTAAAAAACGGTGGAAGTAAGCTTTTCTTATTTCCGGACACATGCGCAAACTATAGAAAGTCGTTATGACGTAGAATGTGCATACTTTGTTGATTCCATTTATGAAATAAAACACATTTTCTAGAAACTCGTGTTTTTTAAGAAATCATGTAAACCTTCTAGAAGCTGTGATTTTGAAAAACGGGGGAAGTAAGCTTTTCTTTCTTCCGGACGCATGCGCAAACTATAGAAAGTCGTTATGACGTAGAATGTGTATACTTTGTTGATTCCATTTATGAAATAAAACACATTTTCTAAAAACTCGTGTTTTTTAACAAATCATGTAAACCTTCTAGAAGCTATGATATTAAAAAACGGGGGAAGTAAGCTTTTCTTATTTCCAAACGCATGCGCAAACTATAGAAAGTCGTTGTGACATAGAATGTGCATACTTTGTTGATTCCATTTGTGAAATAAAACGCATTTTCTAAAAAATCGCGTTTTTTAAGAAATCATGTAAACCTTCTAGAAGCTGTGATTTTAAAAAATGGGGGAAGTAAGCTTTTCTTATTTCCGGACGCATGCGGAAACTATAGAAAGTCGTTATGACGTAGAATGTGCATACTTTGTTGATTCCATTTATGAAATAAAACACATTTTCTAAAAACTCGTGTTTTTTAACAAATCATGTAAACCTTCTAGAAGCTGTGATTTTAAAAAACAGGGGAAGTATGCTTTTCTTATTTCCAAACGCATGCGCAAACTATAGAAAGTCGTTATGACATAGAATGTTCATACTTTGTTGATTCCATTTATGAAATAAAACACATTTTCTAAAAACTCGTGTTTTTTAAGAAATCATGTAAACCTTCTAGAAGCTGTGATTTTAAAAAACGGTGGAAGTAAGCTTTTCTTATTTCCGGACGAATGCGCAAACTATAGAAAGTCGTTATGACGTAGAATGTGCATACTTTGTTGATTCCATTTATGAAATAAAACACATTTTCTAAAAACTCATGTTTTTTAAGAAATCATGTAAACCTTCTATAAGCTGTGATTTTAAAAAACGGTGGAAGTAAGCTTTTCTTATTTCCAGACGCATGCGCAAACTATAGAAAGTCGTTATGACGTAGAATGTGCATACTTTGTTGATTCCATTTATGAAATAAAACACATTTTCTAAAAACTCGTGTTTTTTAAGAAATCATGTAAACCTTCTAGAAGCTGTGATTTTAAAAAATCGGGGAAGTAAGCTTTTCTTATTTCCAAACCCATGCACAAACTATAGAAAGTCGTTATGACGTAGAATGTGCATACTTTGTTGATTCCATTGATGAAATAAAACACATTTTCTAAAAACTCGTGTTTTTTAAGAAATCATGTAAACCTTCTAAAAGCTATGATTTTAAAAAACGGTGGAAGTAAGCTTTTCGTATTTCCGGATGCATTCGCAAACTATAGAAAGTCGTTATGACGTAGAATGTGCATACTTTGTTGATTCCATTTATGAAATAAAACAAATATTCTAAAAACTCGTGTTTTTTAAGAAATCATGTAAACCTTCTAGAAGCTATGATTTTAAAAAACGGGGGAAGTAAGCTTTTCTTATTTTTGGACGCATGCGCAAACTATAGAAAGTCGTTATGACGTAGAATGTGCATACTTTGTAGATTCCATTTATGAAAGAAAACACATTTTCTAAAAACTCATGTTTTTTGATAAATCATGTAAACCTTTTAGAAGCTGTGATTTTAAAAAACGGTGGAAGTAAGATTTTCATATTTCCAGACGAATGCTCAAACTATAGAAAGTCGTTATGACGTAGAATGTGCATACTTTGTTGATTCCATTTATGAAATAAAACACATTTTCTAAAAACTCGTGTTTTTTAAGAAATCATGTAAATCTTCTAGAAGCTGTGATTTTAAAAAACGGTGGAAGTAAGCTTTTCTTATTTCCGGACGCATCCGCAAACTATAGAAAGTCATTATGATCTAGAATGTGCATACTTTGTTGATTCTATTTATGAAATAAAACACATTTTCTAAAAAGTTGTGTTTCTTAAGAAATCATGTAAACCTTCTAGAAGCTGTGATTTTAAAAAACGGGGGAAGTAAGCTTTTCATATTTCCAAACGCATGCGCAAACTATAGAAAGTCGTTATGACGTAGAATGTGCATACTTTGTTGCTTCCATTTATGAAATAAAACACATTTTCTAAAAACTCGTGTTTTTTAAGAAATCATGTAAACCTTCTAGGATCTGTGATTTTAAAAAACGGGGGAAGTAAGCTTTTTGTTGAAATATTGTAACTTCAAAGAATATTATATTTGTATATTATTTATTCCGGAGATGTTCCATACCTCCGATGTGATTATACTATAAATCCGGAGATGGTTATTCCTCCGAGTTGGGTGTGGTAACTAGGGTTATTAGACCCACCATGTGGGGGTCGGCCCAGTCAGTTATAATGGGGTATTTAACCTAATGGTTAAATACGAGCCTACATGTACTTGGTGTAAAATACATATCAGAGTAGTGTATAAATAGAGGAGGTGTGTTCCTCATTTTATACACACACTTGTGGAGGAGAGGTCTGCTATTGTGGAGGAGGAGATCATGTCTCCTGGTTTCATCTTTGTATATTGCTGGTCATCTATATTGAGGAAGCTTTGCTGGGTTTTCTACCCCATGAGGGTTTCCCAGGATAAATCTCTGTCTCTTGTGTTTATGCTGTGCTTGTTGTTTCTTCAGTGATCCTGTATATGCTATTATTGTGAAATGGAATGTAATGCTGCTATTTTATGTCTTATCATATTGAATTTTAACATGGTATCAGAGCTAACCTGAAGGAAGACATGGTATGGCACTAATGACACTTGCTTTACTTACGACAATTTGAAGGTTAGGGTTTTACATAGCAAAAACCAGTCATCGTAGCAATTTCGCTATAAATCCGTTTTGGCGAAGTTTGCGGATCTGAAATTGTTACAGGACGAAGATTAAATCTCCACGTACCTTGTGTCCAAAGGAAAACCTCTAATTTGTTGTACTTTGTGATTTATAATCTGTACAATATAGGGTTTCTGCCTCTTCCAGATCTGAGTCAAAATCAGGTGACCTTGGGAAAAAGGTCATATCTTGGGATAGGAAGCTCCAAATGAAATTTCGTAAAATGTGACAGGTAGTACACAGTCTGTACTATCTCAGAAAACGTTTTCAGAGGCCGAAGTTGAACCAGTAACACGTGGCACTCCGTACAAGCTCTCCCTCCTGTATTATCCCATAAACAGGTCATGTTGCGACACTTGGCATAACTCTCTCTCAGAGAGTCCAATTGAGGTCAGACCTGTCAGGATGGAAAGATAACAGGTCAGGCTATCTCAAAAAACGTTTTCAGACCCTGTGGATTGAAAAGTTTGGAGTTACACCAGAAACAATCAGGTACATATTTATGTCAAAACAGAATTATTTTTTAGTACCTTCATTCATGGCTTCCGGAATTTAGGGCTTTGAAGAAAGTTGGAATTTTTGTAAACGGAGACCACGGCTGAATGCTACTCATCAAAATAGAAATTTAGAGACCCAGATCAGATTTTTTGGTTGGGCAGAAGGCCGGGCTGGATCAAACCCTAGTTCGGGACTTTGATCAGAAAAGTGGAAAATTAGGGCTTCTGTAAAAATGGGAATTTTTGAAATCTGTGACCATGGCTGGAAGCTCCTCAGAAAAATAGAAGCTTAGAGCTTTGGATCAAACATTTTGATTGGGCAGAAGAGTGGGATTCCTCAAACCCCAGTTCAGGGTCACGTCCAGTGAATCCGGAAGTTTCAAAGGCAAAATTGAGGAGTGAAACTTTGTAGTTTTCAAATTCTGAATATATCAGTTTGATCAGCTCATCAAGGCGCATATTTCTATCCTTTCGGAAGTTGTAAATTCAAAGTTTGAATTTTTGGGGTTTCTCTGACAAACCCATATCCAGCTCCAGGTCCAGTTCTTGCAAATCAAGTGGATAGGGTTAATCCTAGAAGAAGATGGATTGGTCACCTGCATAAGTGAAGGAGTTCCTGTTTCAGAGGGAGATGAGGCTAAGGCTTTACATAAGGAGATTACAAGCGATCTCGACAGGTATGACTCATCGAGGTATGTTTTGAGATTTGTTCATGATTAAGTTTATGGTATGTTTGTCTTCATGTTATTACGGTTAGTACAATCTTGATTTTAGATTTGTTGTATCACCTTAACAAAATTATGAATGCATGATAGAAGATATTCATTGGTTAGGGTGTTGACACTTATGATTGTACTAATGCATTATGATGTTGTGTGAGGTTGATGTTGTCTGCTAACAAGATACAGGTACATCACAAAAGACAAATCAGGCTCCATGACCATGAAAACATGAAGACAAAGACTCATCCATAATCTTTGTTCTACTTACGAGGTATGTATGACTTTGTTATATTATGCTTAACCTATGAGACATGCAGGTTCTAGCTCAGGATCTCTAAATCATTGAAGAGATTGTTTAGGTATGTTGTACATAACCAAGTAGGTATACTAATCCAGGTATGTTTCCCATGAATCTTACCTTGTGTTAGGATCCCTTATATAAGTATACTTGGAATGATTGGTTATGCTTATTCATAAAGTTAGTAATCAAGGGATTATGCATATTATATCTTTTATCTTGATTGATGATATGCATGAGTAAAAGAAGACTTCCCTGAAATGTTGAATACTAATGTTTATTAACTATAATCATGACTATACATTTTCAAGACTATTTAGTACTATAATGTTTTGATAGCATTTAGAATATACTAATGAGTGTATGTTTGTGTATGAGATCATGAGGATGACTCTTGAGCATGCACAGTGGTACAGAATGAATAGAAGTTCAAAAGACATACAGAAGATCAAGCGGGAGGAAGCCACACAAACATAAAAGATAAGTATTTGAGTTGTTATTTGAAATAGTAAATGATATTGCCTGTAATAGATTGTATGCATATTTGTATTCCTATAATATATCATGCTGAGTGTAAATATTCATAGAACATTGAACATTATACTACTAATATGCATATGATTGGTAAGTTGGACAAACATTCCATTGTTGCTTGTCTAGAATGAAACCTCTTTGCTGACATGCTGAGAGTTGTGCACACTCTCAATAGTATGTTCTGGTAGAGATGGAAGGCATATAGATAGCCACTATATGCATACAGGATATGGGAAAGTGTTGTGCCAAAGTATTGGTCAAAATAGTTGCATCACTATGTAAATGATATCTGTATGCATAATAGGTTATCATGTAAATATGATTTGATGATTATGAAGTATTACTAATCATGTACTTAATTTTGATTTGTAGGAAAGGTCATGAAGAATGATGGACACCGTACAAGTGGTGGATGTTCAAACAAGAAGATTTACAAATCAAACAAAATATAGAAGGCTCGTGGCTAGAAGATTCTCTTAGAAAGGGGAAGAGAATCATGACAAGATGTTTGCTCCAAGTATGGTGTAATTAAAAGTGTGAATCAGGTTCTGTATAGGTACCTAGGATCGATAATAAATTGATAAGCTTAATGATCACCATGGGTGATGTGGATCTCAACCTTTGCTACAAGGTTGAATATGATTTCTATACACATATGACATGGATGCAAGAAGGAACTCACCACAGAGTTCGAATGATATTGAGGTTCATATCAGTAGACCCATCTAACGAGAGATGGCACAGATAGATATGCAGAAGATCATTCAATGCAAAAATGAAAATGAAAGATCTCAAATTGATGCTTTACTTCCTAGGTCTGGAAGTATGGCAAGGCTCAGAAGGAATATTTCTCAACCAGGGAAAGTATGATGAGAAATATGACTTGAGGTGTTGGAATGGCCACTCTTATGGATTCCAACTTGAAGCTGTTAGGGGATAACTCATCAGAGTTAGTGGATATAACTCTGTACAGTCAAATTATTGGGTCATTGATGTATCTAACATATACTCGATTAGATATATGTTTTGTTGTGAACACCTTGAGTCAGTATCTAGTGGAAACTAGATGTGTTCACCTGATAGTTGCAAAGCATGTGATGAGGCACATAAAGGACACGATAGAATTTGATCTATGTTATCTTGAAGATCATGACTTCAGATGGTTATTCAGATTCTGATTGGGCAGGAAGTGTATCAGACAGGAAGAACACATCGAGAGGATGTTATTGTCTGGGATTAGACATGATCTCGTGGTTTAGTTGGAAGCAGTCTAGTGTGGCTCTCAGCACAAGCAGAATATATGGCTGCTTGCTCTGCTAGTTGTGAAGAAGTTTGGCTTCAGGATTGCTTGACTTAGAGATAGAACCAACTGTGATCCTATGTGACAAATAGAGTTGTATCAAGATGACATAGAATCCAGTGTTCCATGATAAGTCAAAGAACATAGGGATCTAACAAGATATGACACAGAAAGGAACTATAAAGTTTGAATTTGTAACAGGTTACCGATGTACTAACCAAACCTCTACCTCAAGTGAAGAAGTTACCAACATACTAACCAAGCCTCTGTCTCGAGTGAAATTTGAATACTTTCGAGACAAGCTTGAAAGGACCCTCCTCGAAAGGGGGAGTAGTATAGTCACTGATGATGAGATTGTCTCATCGAACAACAAGGTCGATGATGAGGTAACCTGTTCTCTACACCTAGATACTTAGAAATATTTAGATTTAGGACTCTTATACTTAGAATACTTAGTTTCACTTATACATGCTTTTGATGTTATATGTATTAGTAAGAATACATGCTTTTGATGATAGATGTATTGGTGAGAATACATGCTTTTGATGATAAGATGTATTGGTAAGAATACATACTTTTGATGATACATGTATTGATTAATGTACTTGTATGGTTGAGGATACTTGTACTTGTATTGATGAGAATACATGTGAGGATTGTATCATCCTTGAACACTTGTTCTAAAGTGAGCCGTAGATAGGTGTCTCCGAGAAAGAAGAGGGATTGTATCATCCCTGGACTTCAGTTCCTGAATTGAGCCGTAGACGTGAGGTATCCGAGAATGAAGTCCTTAGTGGACAGTTGAGGGGATTGGATCATCCCTGGACTTTCAGTCCTAAAGAGAGCCGTAGACGTGAGGTCTCCGAGAATGAAGTCCTTAGCGGACAGTTGAGGGGACTGGATCATCCCTGGACTTTCAGTCCTAAAGAGAGCCGTAGACGTGAGGTATCCGAGAATGAAGTCCTTAGCGGACAGTTGAGGGGATTGGATCATCCCTGGACTTTCAGTCTTAAAGAGAGCCGTAGACGTGAGGTCTCCGAGAATGAAGTCCTTAGCGGACAGTTGAGGGGATTGGATCATCCCTGGACTTTCAGTCCTAAAGAGAGCCGTAGACGTGAGGTCTCTTAGAATGAAGTCCTTAGCGGACAGTTGAGGGGATTGGATCATCCCTGGACTTTCAGTCCTAAAGAGAGCCGTAGACGTATGGTCTCCGAGAAGTGGGGATTGTATCATCCTCGGACTTCGGTCCCTGAATTGATCCGTAGACGTGTGGTCTCCGAGAAGTGGGGATTGTATCATCCCCGGACTTCGGTCCCTGAATTGATCCGTAGACGTGTGGTCTCCGAGAAGTGGGGATTGTATCATCCCCGGACTTAGGTCCCTGAATTGATCCGTAGACGTATGGTCTCCGAGAAGTGGGGATTGTATCATCCCTGGACTTAGGTCCCTGAATTGATCCGTAGACGTGAGGTCTCCGAGAAGTGGTGATTGTATCATCCCCGGACTGCGGTCCCTGAATTGATCCGTAGACGTGAGGTCTCCGAGAAGTGGGGATTGTATCATCCCCAGACTTAGGTCCATGAATTGATCCGTAGACGTGAGGTCTCCGAGAAGTGGGGATTGTATCATCCCCGGACTGCAGTCCCTGAATTGATCCGTAGACGTATGGTCTCCGAGAAGTGGGGATTGTATCATCCCCGGACTTAGGTCCCTGAATTGATCCGTAGACGTGAGGTCTCCGAGAAGTGGGGATTGTATCATCCCCGGACTGCGGTCCCTGAATTGATCCGTAGACGTATGGTCTCCGAGAAGTGGGGATTGTATCATCCCCGGACTTCGGTCCCTGAATTGATCCGTAGACGTATGGTCTCCGAGAAAGTGATTTTTGATGTGGTTACTTGTATCGGTAGGATACTTGTATTGATGATGTGGTTACTTGTATCGGTAGGATACTTGTATTGATGATGTGGTTACTTGTATCGGTAGAATACTTGTATTGATGATGTGGTTACTTGTATCGGTAGGATACTTGTATTGATGATATGGTTACTTGTATCAGTGTGGATACTTGTATTGATGATATGTACACTTGTATTGGCATGAATACGTGTACTAATGATGTGGATACTTGTATTCTTATGGATACCTGTATTGATGACGATGCTGATGATCGTGAGATGACGATGCTGATGATCGTGTGATGACGATGCTGATGATCGTGTGATGACGATGCTGATGATCGTGAGATGATGATGCTGATGATCGTGTGATGACAATGCTGATGATCGTGAGATGACGATGCTAATTATCGTGTGATGACGATGCTAATGATCGTGTGATGACGATGCTGATGATCGTAAGATGATGATACTGATGATCGTGAGGATCCAGATGTTGATGTTGTTGTAGCTGTTCGAGTGGTGCAGAAGATAAAGACTCAGTACTGAAGATGTTGATGTTCCAGTATTGAAGATGTTCCAGTAACTGCTTGAGTTACTGATGATGTTGAGAAAGCTTCCAATGATTTATAGATGTATCATGTATGATGTGGATGACTCCTTGCTCGTGCAGATACTGTTATAATATCCTTCTCGTTAAGGGGGAGTGTTGAAATATTGTAACTTCAAAGAATATTATATTTGTATATTATTTATTCCGGAGATGTTCCATACCTCCGATGTGATTATACTATAAATCCGGAGATGGTTATTCCTCCGAGTTGGGTGTGGTAACTAGGGTTATTAGACCCACCATGTGGGGGTCGGCCCAGTCAGTTATAATGGGGTATTTAACCTAATGGTTAAATACGAGCCTACATGTACTTGGTGTAAAATACATATCAGAGTAGTGTATAAATAGAGGAGGTGTGTTCCTCATTTTATACACACACTCACTTGAGGATAGCGCACTTGTGGAGGAGAGGTCTGCTATTGTGGAGGAGGAGATCATGTCTCGGGGTTTCATCTTTGTATATTTCTGGTCATCTATATTGAGGAAGCTTTGCTGGGTTTTCTACCCCATGAGGGTTTCCCAGGATAAATCTCTGTCTCTTGTGTTTATGCTGTGCTTGTTGTTTCTTCAGTGATCCTGTATATGCTATTATTGTGAAATGGAATGTAATGCTGCTATTTTATGTCTTATCATATTGAATTTTAACATGGTATCAGAGCTAACCTGAAGGAAGACATGGTATGGCACTAATGACACTTGCTTTACTTACGACAATTTGAAGGTTAGGGTTTTACATAGCAAAAACCAGTCATCGTAGCACTTTCGCTATAAATCCGTTTTGGCGAAGTTTGCGGATCTGAAATTGTTACAGGACGAAGATTAAATCACCAGGTACCTTGTGTCCAAAGGACAACCTCTAATTCGTTGTACTTTGCGATTTATGATCTGTACAATATAGGGTTTCTGCCTCTTCCAGATCTGAGTCAAAATCAGGTGACCTTGGGAAAAAGGTCATATCTTGGGATAGGAAGCTCCAAATGAAATGTCGTAAAACGTGACAGGTAGTAAACAGTCTGTACTATTGCAGAAAACTTTTTCAGAGGCCGAAGTTGAACCCGTAACACGTGGCACTCCGTACAAGCTCGCCCTCCTGTATTATCCCATAAACAGGTCATGTTGCGACACTTGGCATAACTCTCTCTCAGAGAGTCCAATTGAGGTCAGACCTGTCCGGACGCATGCGCAAACTATAGAAAGTCTTTATGACGTAGAATGTGCATACTTTGTATATTCCATTTATGAAATAAAACACATTTTCTAAAAAGTCGTGTTTTTTACGAAATCATGTAAACCTTCTAGAAGCTATGATTTTAAAAAACAGGGGAAGTAAGCTTTTCTTATTTCCAGACGCATTTGCAAACTATAGAAAGTCGTTATGACGTAGAATGTGCATACTTTGTAGATTACATTCATGAAATAAAACACATTTTCTAAAAACTCGTGTTTTTTAAGAAATGATGTAAACCTTCTAGAAGCTGTGATTTTAAAAAACGGTGGAAGTAAGATTTCCATATTTCCGGACGAATGCGCAAACTATAGAAAGTCGTTATGACGTAGAATGTGCATACTTTGTTGATTGCATTTATGAAATAAAACACATTTTCTAAAAACTCGTGTTTTTTACGAAATCATGTAAACCTTCTAGAAGCTGTGATTTTAATAAACAGTGGAAGTAAGCTTTTCTTATTTCCGGACGAATGAGAAAACTATAGAAAGTCGTTATGACGTAGAATGTGGATACTTTGTTGATTCCATTTATGACATAAAACACATTTTCTAAAAACTCGTGTTTTTTAAGAAATCATGTGAACCTTCTAGAAGCCGTGATTTAAAAAAATGGGGGAAGTAAGCTTTTCTTTTTTCTAGACGCATGCGCAAACTATAGAAATTCGTTATGACGTAGAATGTGCATACTTTGTTGATTCCATTTATGAAATAAAAAACATTTTCTAAAAACTCGTGTTTTTTAAGAAATCATGAAAACCTTCTAGAAGCCGTCATTTAAAAAAATGGGGGAAGTAAGCTTTTCTTTTTTCCAGACGCATGCGCAAACTATAGAAAGTCGATATGACGTAGAATGTGCATACTTTGTAGTTTCCATTTATGAAATAAAACACATTTTATAAAAACTCGCGTTTTTTACGAAATCATGTAAACCTTCTAGAAGCTGTGATTTTAAACAACGGGGGAAGTAAGCTTTTCATATTTCCAAATGCATGCGCAAACTATAGAAAGTTGTTATGACGTAGAATGTGCATACTTTGTTTATTCCATTTATGAAATAAAACACATTTTCTAAAAACTCGTGTTTTTTAAGAAATCATGTAAACCTTCTAGAAGCTGTGATTTTAAAAAATGGGGGAAGTAAGCTTTTCTTATTTCCGGATGCATGCGCAAACTATAGAAAGTCGTTATGACGTAGAATGTGCATACTTTGTAGATTCAATTTATGAAATAAAACACATTTTCTAAAAACTCGTGTTTTTTACGGAATCATGTAAACCTTCTAGAAGCTGTGATTTTAAAAAACGGTGGAAGTAAGCTTTTCTTATTTCCGGACGCATCCGCAAACTATAGAAAGTCATTATGACGTAGAATGTGCATACTTTGTTTATTCTATTTATGAAATATAACACATTTTCTAAAAACTCGTGTGTTTTAAGAAATCATGTAAACCTTTTAGAAGCTGTGATTTTAAAAAACATGGGAAGTAAGTTTTTCTTATTTCCAAACGCATGTGCAAACTATAGAAAGTCGTTATGACGTAGAATGTGCATACTTTGTAGATTCCATTTATGAAATAAAACACATTTTCTAAAAACTCGTGTTTTTTAAGAAATCATGTAAACCTTCTAGAAGCTGTGAATTTAAAAAACGCGGGAAGTAAGCTTTTCTTATTTCCAAACGCATGCGCAAACTATAGAAAGTCGTTATGACGTAGAATGTGCATACTTTGTTGATTCCATTTATGAAATAAAACAAATTTTCTAAAAACTCGTGTTTTTTAAGAAATCATGTAAACCTTCTAGAAGCCGTGATTTAAAAAAACAGGGGAAGTAAGCTTTTCTTATTTCCAGATGCATGCGCAAACTATAGAAAGTCGTTATGACGTAGAATGTGCATACTTTGTAAATTCCATCTATGAAATAAAACACATTTTATAAAAACTCGTGTTTTTTAAGAAATTATGCAAACCTTCTAGAAGCTGTGATTTAAAAATCGGGGGAAGTAAGATTTTCTTATTTCCGGACGCATGCGCAAACTATAGAAAGTCGTTATGACGTAGAATGTGCATACTTTGTAGATTGCATTTATGAAATAAAACACATTTTCTAAAAACTCGTGTTTTTTACGAAATCATGTAAACCTTCTAGAAGCTGTGATTTTAATAAACAGTGGAAGTAAGCTTTTCTTATTTCCGGACGAATGCGCAAACTATAGAAAGTCGTTATGACGTAGGATGTGGATACTTTGTTGATTCTATTTATGACATAAAACACATTTTCTAAAAACTCGTGTTTTTTAAGAAATCATGTGAACCTTCTAGAAGCCGTGATTTAAAAAAATGGGGGAAGTAAGCTTTTCTTTTTTCTAGACGCATGCGCAAACTATAGAAAGTCGTTATGACGTAGAATGTGCATACTTTGTTGATTCCATTTATGAAATAAAAAACATTTTCTAAAAACTCGTGTTTTTTAAGAAATCATGAAAACCTTCTAGAAGCCGTGATTTAAAAAATGGGGGAAGTAAGCTTTTCTTTTTTCCAGACGCATGCGCAAACTATAGAAAGTCGTTATGACGTAGAATGTGCATACTTTGTAGTTTCCATTTATGAAATAAAACACATTTTATAAAAACTCGCGTTTTTTACGAAATCATGTAAACCTTCTAGAAGCTGTGATTTTAAAAAACGGGGGAAGTAAGATTTTCATATTTCCAAATGCATGTGCAAACTATAGAAAGTTGTTATGACGTAGAATGTGCAAACTTTGTTTATTCCATTTATGAAATAAAACACATTTTCTAAAAACTCGTGTTTTTTAAGAAATCATGTAAACCTTCTAGAAGCTGTGATTTTAAAAAATGGGGGAAGTAAGCTTTTCTTATTTCCGGATGCATGCACAAACTATAGAAAGTCGTTATGACGTAGAATGTGCATACTTTGTAGATTCCATTTATGAAATAAAACACATTTTCTAAAAACTCGTGTTTTTTACGGAATCATGTAAACCTTCTAGAAGCTGTGATTTTAAAAAACGGTGGAAGTAAGCTTTTCTTATTTCCGGACGCATGCGCAAACTATAGAAAGTCATTATGACGTAGAATGTGCATACTTTGTTGATTCTATTTATGAAATAAAACACATTTTCTAAAAACTCGTGTTTTTTAAGAAATCATGTAAAACTTCTAGAAGCCGTGATTTGAAAAAACGGGGGAAGTAAGCTTTTCATATCTCCAAACGCATGCGCAAACTATAGAAATTCGTTATGACGTAGAATGTGCATACTTTGTTGATTCCATTTATGAAATAAAACACATTTTCTAAAAACTCGTGTTTTTTAAGAAATCATGTAAACCTTCTAGAAGCCGTGATTTAAAAAAATGGGGGAAGTAAGATTTTCTTTTTTCCAGACGCATGCGCAAACTATAGAAAGTCGTTATGACGTAGAATGTGCATACTTTGTTGATTCCATTTATGAAATAAAACACATTTTCTAAAAACTCGTGTTTTTTAAGAAATCATGTAAACCTTCTAGAAACCGTGATTTAAAAAAATGGGGGAAGTAAGCTTTTCTTTTTTCCAGACGCATGCGCAAACTATAGAAAGTCATTATGACATAGAATGTGCATACTTTGTAGATTCCATCTATGAAATAAAACACATTTTATAAAAACTCGTGTTTTTTACGAAATCATGTAAACCTTCTAGAAGCTGTGATTTTAAAAAACGGGGGAAGTATGCTTTTCTCATTTCCGGACGCATGCGCAAACTATAGAAAGTCGTTATGACGTAGAATGTGCATACTTTGTTGATTCGATTTATGAAATAAAACACATTTTCTAAAAACTAGTGTTTTTTAAGAAATCGTGTAAACCTTCTAGAAGCTGTGATTTTAAAAAACGGGGCAAGTAAGCTTTTCTTATTTCCGGACGCATGCGCAAACTATAGAAAGTCTTTATGACGTAGAATGTGCATACTTTGTAGATTCCATTTATGCAATAAAACACATTTTCTAAAAACTCGTGTTTCTTACGAAATCATGTAAACCTTCTAGAAGTTGTGATTTTAAAAAACGGTGAAAGTAAGCTTTTCTTATTTCCTGATGCATGCGCAAACTATAGAAAGTCGTTATGATGTAGAATGTGCATACATGGTTGATTCCATTTATGAAATAAAACACATTTTCTAAAAACTCGTGTTTTTTAAGAAATCATGTAAACCTTCTAGAAGCTGTGATTTTAAAAAACGGGGAAAGTAAGCTTTTCTTATTTCCAACGCATGCACAAACTATAGAAAGTCGTTATGACGTAGAATGTGCATACTTTGTTGATTCCATTTATGAAATAAAACACATTTTCTAAAAACTCATGTTTTTTAAGAAATCATGTAAACCTTCTATAAGCTGTGATTTGTTGATGTATATGTAACTTCGGAATGTATTTCACATATATGTATATTGTATTCCTATAGAGATGGTATTATTCCTCTATAAGGAAGTGTCGTCATTTATATTGTAAGTGTCGTAACTTATACTTGATGGGTTATTAGACCACCTTATTTGGGGTCGGCTCAAGTCATGTGGGTCAAAGGGTTATTATACCACCCTATTGGGGGTCGGCCATGTGGGTCAAAGGGTTATTAGACCACCCTATTGGGGGTCGGCCCACTCAGCATTATGTTATGTGGTAAAGTTCGAGCCTACATGAGTTAGGTAAAAAGGCAAGTCAAGTCAAGTATAAATAGAGTGCGGGAGGCACTCTATTTACTCACTTCTCACACATGCACTCAAGGAGGAGTGGCGCACTTATGGAGGAGGAGGATCTTCTGCTAGGTTATGGCTATCTCTCTTGGTTGGTTGTATCATTGCTCTATCTATCTCTGAGGAAGTTATTGGGGTTTTTCACCTTTATGGTTTTCCCCAAGTAAATCTTTGTGTCTCTTGTGTGCTTGCATTATTGTCTCCATGATTGATATGCTGTAGATATGCTGTACATGTTGTTCTCTCAGTGAAGATCCTATATCATATTGAAGTAAATTCAGAAAATTTAACATGGTATCAGAGCTAGCCTGAAAGAAGGCATGATATGGCATGTATGACACTTGTTGCACCTACGATGCTAGGGCTTGATATAGCAAAAACCAGTCATCGTAGCACTTTCGCTATAAATCCGTTTTGTCGAAGTTTTCGGATCTGCAATTGTTACAGGACGAAGCTAAGATCTCCAGGTATCTGGTGTCCAAAGGACAACCTCTAATTCGTTGTACTTTGTGATTTATGATTTGTACAATATAGGGTTTCTGCCTCTTCCATATCTGAGTCAAAATCAGGTGACCTTGGGAAAAAGGTCATATCTTGGGCTAGGAAGCTCCAAAGGAAATTTCGTAAAAAGTGACAGGTATTACACAGTCTGTACTATCTCAGAAAACGTTTTCAGAGGCCGAAGTTGAACCAGTGACACGTGGCACGCCGTACAAGTTCGCTCTCCTGTATTATCCCATAAACAAGTCACGTTGCGACATTTGGCATAACTCTCTCTCAGAGAGTCCAATTGAGGTCAGACCTGTCAGGATGGAAAGGTAACAGGTCGAGCTATCTCAAAAAAAAATTTCAAAGGCCGAAGTTAAAACAGTGACACGTGGCACGCCGTACAAGTTCTCTCTCCTGTTTTATCCCAAAACAGGTCACGTTGCGACATTTGGCATAACTCTCTCTCAGAGAATCCAATTGAGGTCAGACCTATCAGGATGGAAAGATAATAGGTCAGGCTATCTCAGGAAACGTGTTCAGACCCTGTGGATCAAAACTTTCGGAGTTACACCAGAAACAATCAGGTACATATTTCTGTCAAAACAGAATTATTTTTGAGTACCTTCATTCATGGCTTCCGGAATTTAGGGCTTTGGAGAAAGTTGGAATTTTTGTAATCGGAGACCACGGCTGGATGCTACTCATCAAAATAGAAATTTAGAGACCAAGATCAGAATTTTTGGTTGGGCAGAAGGCCGGGCTTGATTAG
The DNA here is from genome assembly GCA_027924585.1 of Larix kaempferi. Lineage (NCBI taxonomy): Eukaryota > Viridiplantae > Streptophyta > Pinopsida > Pinales > Pinaceae > Larix > Larix kaempferi. The sequence goes on along the minus strand of BSBM01000226.1, from coordinate 7,269,880 downwards.
ACCCTAGTTCGGGACTTTGATCAGAAAAGTGGAAAATTAGGGCTTCTGTAAAAATGGGAATTTTTGAAATCTGTGACCACGGCTGGAAGCTCCTCAGAAAAATAGAAGCTTAGAGATTTGGATCAAACATTTTGATTGGGCGGAAGAGTGGGCTTCATCAAACCCCAGTTTAGGGTCACGTCCAGTGAATCCAGAAGTTTCAAAAGCAAAATTGAGGAGTGAAACTTTGCAGTTTTCAAATTCTGAATATACTAGTTTGATCAGCTCATCAAGGCGCATATTTCTATCCTGTCAGAAGTTTGAAATTCAAAGTTTGAATTTTTGGGGTTTCTCTGACAAATCCATATTCAGCTCAAGGTCCAGTTTTTTCAAATCAAGTGGATTGGGTTAATCCTAGAAGAAGATGGATTGATCATCTGCATGAGTGAAGAAGTTCCTGTTTTAGAGGGAGATGAGGCTAAGGCCTTACATAAGAAGATTACAAGCGATCTCGACAGGTATGACTCATCGAGGTATGTTTCAATATTTGTCCATGATTAATTTTATGGTATGTTTGTCTTCATGTTATTACGGTTAGTGCAATCTTGATTTTAGACTTGTCATATCACCTTAATAAAACTATGAATGCACAATAGAAAATATTCATTGATTAGGGTGTTGACACTTATGATTGTACTAATGCATTATGGTGTTGTATGAGGTTTATGTTGTCTACTAACATGAAAGGTACACCAAGAAAGACAAATCATGTTCTAGTCCACGAACATATGATCATGATGACATGAGGACAAAGATTCATCCATTGTCATGGATCTCAATGAAAATCCATTTACGAGGTATGTATAACTTGGTTTTGTAATAGTTAACCTATGAGATATACAGGTTACTAGCACAAGTCATTGAAGAAGAACAAGAAGACATCATGTGAGTATGTTAGACATAAATAGCTAGCATGCTAATCCAGGTATGTTTTTCCTATATCAAGTTAGAATCCTACCTTGTGTTAGGATCTTATACTGTTGTGTTGTTTGATAATGGTTATTCATGAAGTCATAGGTTTGAATAAGTCATGGCTGTATGCATATTATATTTCTTACCATAATTGATGATATGACTAACCAGAAGAATCATGAAGGTATAGGTTTGAATAATCACAGGTTTTATGCATATTATATCTCTTATCTTGATTAATGATTCAACTAACCTGAAGAGTTATAGGTTTGAGTAATTACAGGTTTAGACATGTTATGTTTCTTATGATTTGACTAACCATAAGAATCCTACATAAACCTTGAATGCTAATGCTTATTATTTCTGTTTGAAATGATCATGACTATACATGCTTGAGATTATTGTGTTTTAATAGTATACTAATGAATGTATGATTTTATATGATATCGCAAGGATAACACATTCATGATACTAATAAGCATGCATAGGGACCAAGGATGAATATGAGATTCAAGAACAGGTAATCCAGGAAGCAAAGATCAAGAGGGAGTACACTCCAGTGGTTTATGCAAGGATGCAGATATTCAGAGGGAGTTGACCATCTCTCTACATTTCACAACAAAAAGTTGTAGAAGAAGCTACTGCAGATTAGGACTCCAGTAGCTCCTGCAAGGAAGCGAAGACTCAGAGGGAGTCCACCCAACAAACAAAGATAAGTATTTTAATTTCTTACATATTTGTTTGTTTAAATAAAATTGTTCAATTATGTATATGCTCATGGTCTTAGACTTAGGATATGTATTGTGCATATTAGAATAATTACATTAATGAACAGTATACTACTAATATGCATGGGTAAGTAGCCTATGGCACTGTACAACATTCCATTGCTACTTATCTAGAATGAAACCTCTTTGCTGACATGTTGGGAGTTGTGCACACTCTTAACAATGTTCTGGTAGAGATTGGAAGGCATCTAGAAAGTTACGGGATATGGATAAATGTTGTATTGAAGCATTGGCTAAGATAATTGCATGACTGTATGACATATTTATTTATGTGTAAGAATTTGTTCTGAAAACTATGAGATGTTTTCTAATCATGCAATTTAACTTGTTGTGTAGGAAAGATCGTATGCCATCTCCTACAAAAGAAGAACTACAACATTTGTTCAGCAACAAATTTATTTATTGAAGATATTGAAGTTCCCAGGATCTGGGATGAAGAAATGGAATGCCATGATCCGTCGATCATGAAGAATGATGTTTGGGATGTAGTCCCAAGATGTGAAGGGAAGTTTGTTATGACTTCCAAATGGAACTATCAGATCAAGCATGTTGCAGATGGCAGAATTGAGAAATATAAAAGTGATGAAATAGAAGATGCACCAGATGGATCTCAAGACAACATGGTGTAGTCATATATGTATGCAGAACTTGGTATGGTAGGATAGACAGCTTTCTATCCAGTTTGGGCATTACAAAGAGTAAAGCAGATTCCAACCTTTTCTACAAGGTTGAAGAAGGCAATCCAGTGATACTACATTTGTATGCAGATAACCTGTTTGTTACAGGTAAAGATAGATTGATTGCCGACACGCAGCGGAAGCTTTCTTCCAAGTTCGAGATGAAGAACTTGGGGATGATGCACTATTTTTTCATATTTCCGGACGCATGCGCAAACTATAGAAAGTCATTATGACGTAGAATGTGCATACTTTGTTGATTCCATTTAAGAAATAAAACACATGTTCTGAAAACTCGTGTTTTTTAAGAAATCATGTAAACCTTCTAGAAGCTATGATTTTAAAAAACGGGGGAAGTAAGCTTTTCTTATTTCCAAACGCATGCGCAAAGTATAGAAAGTCGTTATGACGTAGAATGTGCATACTTTGTTGATTCGATTTATGAAATAAAACACATTTTCTAAAAACTCGTGTTTTTTAAGAAATCATGTAAACCTTCTAGAAGCTGTGATTTTAAAAAACGGTGGAAGTAAGATTTTCATATTTCCGGACGAATGCGCAAACTATATAAAGTCGTTATGACGTAGAATGTGCATACTTTGTTGATTCCATTTATGAAATAAAACACATTTTCTAAAACTCATGTTTTTTAAGAAATCATGTAAACCTTCTAGAAGCTGTGATTTTAAAAAACGGGGGAACTAAGTTTTTCATATTTCCAAACGCATGCGCAAACTATAGAAAGTCGTTATGACGTAGAATGTGCATACTTTGTTGATACCATTTATGAAATAAAACAAATTTTCTAAAAACTCGTGTTTTTTACGAAATCATGTAAACCTTCTAGAAGTCGTGATTTAAAAAAATGGGGGAAGTAAGCTTTTCTTTTTTCCAGACGCATGCGCAAACTATAGAAATTCGTTATGACATAGAATGTGCATAATTTGTTGATTCCATTTATGAAATAAAACACATTTTCTAAAAACTCGTGTTTTTTAAGAAATCATGTGAACCTTCTAGAAGCTGTGATTTTAAAAAACGGGGGAAGTAAGCTTTTCTTATTTCCAAACGTATGGGCAAACTATAGAAAGTCGTTATGACGTAGAATATGCATACTTTGTTGATTCCATTTATGAAATAAAACACATTTTCTAAAAACTCGTGTTTTTTAAGAAACCATGTAAAACTTCTAGAAGCTGTGATTTTAAAAAACGTGGGAAGTAAGCTTTTCTTATTTCCAAACGCATGCGCCAACTATAGAAAGTCGTTATGACATAGAATGTGCATACTGTGTAGATTCCATTTATGAAGAAAAACACATTTTCTAAAAACTCGTGTTTTTTAAGAAATCATGTAAACCTTCTAGAAGCTGTGACTTTTAAAAAACGGGGGAAGTAAGCTTTTCTTATTTCCAAACGCATGCGCAAACTATAGAATGTCGTTATGACGTCGAATGTGCATACTTTGTAGATTCCATTTATGAAATAAAACACATTTTATAAAAACTCGTGTTTTTTACGAAATCATATAAACCTTCTACAAGCTGTGATTTTAAAAAACGGCGGAAGTAAGCTTTTCTTATTTCCGGACGCATGCGCAAACTATAGAAAGTCATGAAATAGATTGTGCATACTTTGTAGATTCGATTTATGAAATAAAACACATTTTCTAAAAACTAGTGTTTTTTAAGAAATCATGTAAACCTTCTAGAAGCTATGAGTTCAAAAAACGGGGCAAGTAAGCTTTTCTTATTTCCGGACGCATGCGCAAACTATAGAAAGTCTTTATGAAGTAGAATGTGCATACTTTGTAGATACGATTTATGAAATAAAACACATTTTCTAAAAACTAGTGTTTTTTACGAAATCATGTAAACCTTCTAGAAGCTGTGATTTTTAAAAACGGGGCAAGTAAGCTTTTCTTATTTCCTGAAGCATGCGCAAACTATAGAAAGTCGTTATGACGTAGAATGTGCATACATGGTTGATTCCATTTATGAAATAAAACACATTTTCTAAAAACTCGTGCTTTTTAAGAAATCATGTAAACCTTCTAGAAGCTGTGATTTTAAAAAACGGTGGAAGTAAGCTTTTCTTATTTCCAGACGCATGCACAAACTTTAGAAAGTCGTTATGACATAGAATGTGCATACTTTGTAGATTCCATTTATGAAATAAAACACATTTTCTAAAAACTCGTGTTTTTTACGAAATCCTGTAAACCTTGTAGAAGGTGTGATTTTAATAAACGGTGGAAGTAAGCTTTTCTTATTTCCTGACGAATGCGCAAACTATAGAAAGTCGTTATGACGTAGAATGTGCATACTTTGTTGATTCGATTTATGAAATAAAACACATTTTCTAAAAACTAGTGTTTTTTATGAAATCATGTAAACCTTCTAGAAGCTGTGATTTTAAAAAATGGGGCAAGTAAGCTTTTCTTATTTCCGGACGCATGCGCAAGGTATAGAAAGTCTTTATGACTTAGAATGTACTTTTTTGATTCGATTTATGAAATAAAACACATTTTCTAAAAACTAGTGTTTTTTAAGAAATCATGTAAACCTTCTAGAAGCTGTGATTTTAAAAAACTGGGCAAGTAAGCTTTTCTTATTTCCGGACGCATGCACAAACTATATTAAGTCTTTATGATGTAGAATGTGCATACTTTGTAGATTCCATTTATGAAATAAAACACATTTTCTAAAAACTCGTTTTTTTTACGAAATCATGTAAACCTTCTAGAAGCTGTGATTTTAAAAAATGGTGGAAGTAAGCTTTTCTTATTTCCTGACGCATGCGCAAACTATAGAAATTCGTTATGACGTAGAATGTGCATACATGGTTGATTCAATTTATGAAATAAAACACATTTTCAAAAAACTCATGTTTTTTAAGAAATCATGTAAACCTTCTAGAAGCTGTGATTTTAAAAACCGGTGGAAGTAAGCTTTTCTTATTTCCGGACGCATGCGCAAACTATAGAAAGTCGTTATGACGTAGAATGTGCATACTTTGTTGATTCCATTTATGAAATAAAACACATTTTCTAAAAACTCACGTTTTTTAAGAAATCATGTAAACCTTCTAGAAGCCGTGATTTTAAAAAACGGGGGAAGCAAGCTTTTCTTATTTCCGGACGCATGCGCAAACTATAGAAAGTCGTTATGACGTAGAATGTGCATACTTTGTAGATTCCATTTATGAAATAAAACACATTTTCTAAAAACTCATGTTTTTTACGAAATCATGTAAACCTTCTAGAACCTGTGATTTTAAAAAACGGTGGAAGTAAGCTTTTCTTATTTCCGGACGCATGCGCAAACTATAGAAAGCCATTATGACGTAGAATGTACATACTTTGTTGATTCCATTTATGAAATAAAACACATCTTCTAAAACCTCGTGTTTTTTAAGTAATCATGTAAACCTTCTAGAAGCTGTGATTTTATAAAACGGGGGAAGTAAGCTTTTCATATTTCCAAACGCATGCGCAAACTATAAAAAGTCGTTATGACGTAGAATGTGCATACTTTGTAGATTCCATTTATGAAATAAAACACATTTTCTAAAAACTCGTGTTTTTTAAGAAATCGTGTAAACCTTCTAGAAGCTGTGATTTTAAAAAATAGGGGAAGTAAGCTTTTCTTATTTCCGGACGCATGCGCAAACTATAGAAAGTCGTTATGACGTAGAGTGTGCATACTTTGTAGATTCCATTCTTGAAATAAAACACACTTTCTAAAAGCTCGTGTTTTTTAAGAAATCATGTAAACCTTCTAGAAGCTGTGATTTTAAAAAACGGTGGAAGTAAGATTTTCATGTTTCCGGACGAATGCGCAAACTATAGAAAGTCGTTATGACGTAGAATGTGCATACTTTGTTGATTCCATTTATGAAGTAAAACACATTTTCTAAAAACTCGTGTTTTTTAAGAAATCATGTAAACCTTCTAGAAGCTGTGATTTTAAAAAATGGTGGAAGTAAGCTTTTCTTATTTCCGGACGCATGCGCAAACTATAGAAAGTCATGACATAGAATGTGCATACCTTGTAGATGCCATTTATGAAATAAAACACATTTTCTAAAAACTCGTGTTTTTTAAGAAATCATGTAAACCTTCTAGAAGCTGTGATTTTAAAAAACGATGGAAGTAAGCTTTTCTTTTTTCCGGACGCATGCGCAAACTATAGAAAGTCATTATTACGTAGAATGTGCATACTTTGTTGATTCTATTTGTGAAATAAAACACATTTTCTAAAAACTCGTGTTTTTTAAGAAATCATGTAAACCTTCTAGAAGCTGTGATTTTAAAAAACGGGGGAAGTAAGCTTTTTTATATTTCGAAACGCATGCGCAAACTATAGAAAGTCATTATGACGTAGAATGTGCATACTTTGTAGATTCCATTGATGAAATAAAACACATTTTCTAAAAACTCGTGTTTTTTAAGAAATCATGTAAACCTTCTAGAAGATGTGATTTTAAAAAACGGGGGAAGTATGCTTTTCTTATTTCCGGAAGCATGCGCAAACTATAGAATGTCGTTATGACGTAGAATGTGCATACTTTGTAGATTCCATTCATGAAATAAAACACATTTTCTAAAAACTCGTGTTTTTTAAGAAATCATGTAAACCTTCTAGAAGCTGTGATTTTAAAAAACGGCGGAATTAAGATTTTCATATTTCCGGACGAATGCGCAAACTATACAAAGTCGTTATGATGTAGAATGTGCATACTTTGTTGATTCCATTTATGAAATAAAACACATTTTCTAAAAACTCGTGTTTTTTAAGAAATCATGTAAACCTTCTAGAAGCTGTGATTTTAAAAAACGGAGGAAGTAAGCTTTTCTTATTTCCGGATGGATGCGCAAACTATAGAAAGTCGTTATGACATAGAATGTGCATACTTGGTAGATTCCATTTATGAAATAAAACACATTTTCTAAAAACTCGTGTTTTTTAAGAAATCATGTAAACCTTCTAGAAGCTGTGATTTTAAAAAACGGGAGAAGTAAGATTTTCATGTTTCCAAATGCATGCGCAAAACAACAGAAAGCCGTTATGATGTAGAATGTGCATACTTTGTTGATTCCATTTATGAAATAAAACACTATTTCTAAAAACTCGTGTTTTTTAAGAAATCATGTAAACCTTTTGAAGCTGTGATTTTAAAAAACGGTGGAGGTAAGCTTTTCTTATTTCCGGACGCATCCGCAAACTATAAAAAGTCATTATGACAAAGAATGTGCATACTTTGTTGATTCTATTTATGAAATAAAACACATTTTCTAAAAACTCCTGTTTTTTAAGAAATCATGTAAACCTTTTAGAAGCTGTGATTTTAGAAAATGTGGGAAGTAAGCTTTTCTTATTTCCAAACGCATGCGCAAACTATAGAAAGTCGTTATGATGTAGAATGTGCATACTTTGTAGATTCCATTTATGAAATAAAACACATTTTCTAAAAACTCGTGTTTTTTAAGAAATCATGTAAACCTTCTAGAAGCTGTGATTTTAAAAAACTGGGGAAGTAAGCTTTTCTTATTTCCAAACGCATGCGCAAAGTATAGAAATTCGTTATGACGTAGAATGTGCATACTTTGTTGATTCCATTTATGAAATAAAGCACATTTTCTAAAAACTCGTGTTTTTTAAGAAATCATGTAAACCTTCTAGAAGCTGTGATTTTAAAAAACGGGGGAAGTAAGCTTTTCTTATTTCCAAACGCATGAGCAAACTATAGAAAGTCGTTATGACGTAGAATGTGCATACTTTGTTGATTCCATTTATGAAATAAAACACATTTTCTAAAAACTCGTGTTTTTTAAGAAAACATGCAAACCTTCTAAAAGCTGTGATTTTAAAAAACGGGGGAAGTAAGATTTTCTTATTTCCGGACGCATGCGAAAACTATAGAAAGTCGTTATGACGTTGAATGTGCATACTTTGTAGAATGCATTTATGAAATAAAACACATTTTCTAAAAACTCGTGTTTTTTACGAAATCATGAAAACCTTCTAGAAGCTGTGATTTTAATATATGGTGGAAGTAAGCTTTTCTTATTTCCGGACGAATGCGCAAAATATAGAAAGTCGTTATGACGTAGAATGTGCATACTTTGTTGATTCCATTTATGACATAAAACACATTTTCTAAAAACTCGTGTTTTTTAAGAAATCATGTAAACCTTCTAGACGCTGTGATTTTAAAAAACGGTGGAAGTAAGCTTTTCTTATTTCCGGACGCATGCGCAAACTATAGAAAGTCATTATGACGTAGAATGTGCATACTTTGTTGATTCCATTTAAGAAATAAAACACATTTTCTGAAAACTCGTGTTTTTTAAGAAATCATGTAAACCTTCCAGAAGCTATGATTTTAAAAAACGGGGGAAGTAAGCTTTTCTTATTTCCAAACGCATGCGCAAAGTATAGAAAGTCGTTATGACGTAGAATGTGCATACTTTGTTGATTCCATTTATGAAATAAAACACATTTTCTAAAAACTCGTGTTTTTTAAGAATTCATGTAAACCTTCTAGAAGCTGTGATTTTAAAAAACGGGGGAAGTAAGCCTTTCTTATTTCCGGACGCATGCGCAAACTATAGAAAGTCGTTATGACGTAGAATGTGCATACGTTGTAGTTTCCATTTATGAAATAAAACACATTTTCTAAAAACTCGTGTTTTTAACGAAATCATGTAAACCTTCTAGAAGCTGTGATTTTAAAAAACGGGGGAAGTAAGTTTTTCTTATTTCCGGACGCATCCGCAAACTATAGAAAGTCATTATGACCTAAAATGTGCATACTTTGTTGATTCTATTTATGAAATAAAAAACATTTTCTAAAAACTCGTGTTTTCTAAGAAATAAGGTAAACCTTCTAGAAGCTGTGATTTTAAAAAACGTGGGAAGTAAGCTTTTCTTATTTCCAAACGCGTGCGCAAACTATAGAAAGTCGTTATGACGTAGAATGTGCATACTTTGTAGATTCCATTTATGAAATAAAACACATTTTCTAAAAACTAGTGTTTTTTACGAAATCATGTAAACCTTCTAGAAGCTGTGATTTTAAAAAACGGTGGAAGTAATCTTTTCTTATTTCCGGACGCATGCGCAAACTATAGAAAGTCATTATGACGTAGAATGTGCATACTTTGTTGATTCCATTTATGAAATAAAACACATTTTCTGAAAACTCGTGTTTTTTAAGAAATCATGTAAACCTTCTAGAAGCTATGATTTTAAAAAACGGGGGAAGTAAGCTTTTCTTATTTCCAAACGCATGCGCAAAGTTTAGAAAGTCGTTATGACGTAGAATGTGCATACTTTGTTGATTCGATTTATGAAATAAAACACATTTTCTAAAAACTAGTGTTTTTTACGAAATCATGTAAATCTTCTAGAAGATGTGATTTTAATAAACGGTGGAAGTAAGCTTTTCTTATTTCTGGACGCATGCGCAAACTATAGAAATTCTTTATGACGTAGAATGTGCATACTTTGTAGATTCCATTTATGAAACAAAACACATTTTTTAAAAACTCGTGTTTTTTACGAAATCATGTAAACCTTCTAGAAGCTGTGATTTTAAAAAACGGTGGAAGTAAGCTTTTCTTATTTCCTGACGCATGCGCAAACTATAGAAAGTCATTATGATGTAGAATGTGCATACTTTGTTGATTCCATTTATGAAATAAAACACATTTTCTAAAAACTCCTGTTTTTTAAGAAATCATGTAAACCTTTTAGAAGCTGTGATTTTAAAAAACGTGGGAAGTAAGCTTTTCTTATTTCCAAACGCATGCGCAAACTATAGAAAGTCATTATGACGTAGAATGTGCATTCTTTGTAGATTCCATTTATGAAATAAAACACATTTTCTAAAAACTCGTGTTTTTTAAGAAATCATGTAAACCTTCTAGAAGCCGTGATTTTAAAAAACAGGGGAAGTAAGCTTTTCTTGTTTCCAAACGCATGCGCAAAGTATAGAAAGTCGTTATGACGTAGAATGTGCATACTTTGTTGATTCCATTTATGAAATAATGCACATTTTCTAAAAACTCGTGTTTTTTAAGAAATCCTGTAAACCTTCTAGAAGCTGTGATTTTAAAAAACGGGGGAAGTAATCTTTTCTTATTTCCAAACGCATGCGCAAACTATAGAAAGTCATTATGACGTAGAATGTGCATACTTTGTAGATTCCATTTATGAAATAAAACACATTTTCTAAAAACTCGTGTTTTTTAAGAAATCATGCAAACCTTCTAGAAGCTGTGATTTTAAAAAACGGGGGAAGTAAGATTTTCTTATTTCCGGACGCATGCGCAAACTATAGAAAGTCGTTATGACATAGAATGTGCATACTTTGTAGATTGCATTTATGAAATAAAAAACATTTTCTAAAAACTCGTGTTTTTTACGAAATCATGTAAACCTTCTAGAAGCCGTGATTTAAAAAAACGGGGGAAGTAAGCTTTTCTTTTTTCTAGACGCATGCGCAAACTATAGAAAGTCGTCATGACATAGAATGTGCATACTTTGTAGATTCCATTTATGAAATAAAACACATTTTCTAAAAACTCGTGTTTTTTAAGAAATCATGTAAACCTTCTAGAAGCTGTGATTTTAAAAAATGGCGGAAGTAAGCTTTTCTTATTTCTGGACGCATGCGCAAACTATAGAAAGTCATGAAATAGAATGTGCATACTTTGTAGATTCCATTTATGAAATAAAACACATTTTCTAAAAACTCGTGTTTTTTAAGAAATCATGTAAACCTTCTAGAAGATGTGATTTTATAAAACGGGGGAAGTATGCTTTTCTTATTTCCGGAAGCATGCGCAAACTATAGAATGTCGTTATGACGTAGAATGTGCATACTTTGTAGATTCCATTCATGAAATAAAACACATTTTCTAAAAACTCGTGTTTTTTAAGAAATCATGTAAACCTTCTAGAAGCTGTGATTTTAAAAAACGGTGGAATTAAGATTTTCATATTTCCGGACGAATGCGCAAACTATAGAAAGTCGTTATGATGTAGAATGTGCATACTTTGTGGATTCCATTTATGAAATAAAACACATTTTCTAAAAACTCGTGTTTTTTAAGAAATCATGTAAACCTTCTAGAAGCTGTGATTTTAAAAAATGGAGGAAGTAAGCTTTTCTTACTTCTGGACGGATGCGCAAACTATAGAAAGTCCTTATGACATAGAATGTGCATACTTGGTAAATTCCATTTATGAAATAAAACACATTTTCTAAAAACTCGTGTTTTTTAAGAAATCATGTAAACCTTCTAGAAGCTGTGATTTTAAAAAACAGGAGAAGTAAGATTTTCATGTTTCCAAATGCATGCGCAAAACAACAGAAAGCCGTTATGATGTAGAATGTGCATACTTTGTTGATTCCATTTATGAAATAAAACACATTTTCTAAAAACTCGTGTTGTTTAAGAAATCATGTAAACCTTCTAGAAGCTGTGATTTTAAAAAACGGTGGAGGTAAGCTTTTCTTATTTCTGGACGCATCCGCAAACTATAAAAAGTCATTATGACAAAGAATGTGCATACTTTGTTGATTCTATTTATGAAATAAAACACATTTTCTAAAAACTCCTGTTTTTTAAGAAATCATATAATCCTTTTAGAAGCTGTGATTTTAAAAAACGTGGGAAGTAAGCTTTTCTTATTTCCAAACGCATGCGCAAACTATAGATAGTCGTTATGACGTAGAATGTGCATACTTTGCAGATTTCATTTATAAAATAAAACACATTTTCTAAAAACTCGTGTTTTTTAAGAAATCATGTAAACCTTCTAGAAGCTGTGATTTTAAAAAACGGGGGAAGTAAGCTTTTCTTATTTCCAAACGCATGCGCAAAGTATAGAAAGTCGTTATGACGTAGAATGTGCATACTTTGTTGATTCCATTTATGAAATAAAGCACATTTTCTAAAAACTCGTGTTTTTTAAGAAATCATGTAAACCTTCTAGAAGCTGTGATTTTAAAAAACGGGGGAAGTAAGCTTTTCTTATTTCCAAACGCATGCGCAAACTATAGAAAGTCGTTATGACGTAGAATGTGCATACTTTGTTGATTCCATTTACGAAATAAAACACATTTTCTAAAAACTCGTGTTTTTTAAGAAATCATGCAAACCTTCTAGAAGCTGTGATTTTAAAAAACGGGGGAAGTAAGATTTTCTTATTTCCGGATGCATGCGAAAAGTATAGAAATTCGTTATGACGTAGAATGTGCATACTTTGTAGAATGCATTTATGAAATAAAACACATTTTCTAAAAACTCGTGTTTTTTACGAAATCATGTAAACCTTCTAGAAGCTGTGATTTTAATATACGGTGGAAGTAAGCTTTTCTTATTTCCGGACGAATGCGCAAACTATAGAAAGTCGTTATGACGTAGAATGTGCATACTTTGTTGATTCCATTTATGACATAAAACACATTTTCTAAAAACTCGTGTTTTTTAAGAAATAATGTAAACCTTCTAGAAGCTGTGATTTTAAAAAACGGTGGAAGTAAGCTTTTCTTATTTCCGGACGCATGCGCAAACTATAGAAAGTCATTATGACGTAGAATGTGCATACTTTGTTGATTCCATTTAAGAAATAAAACACATTTTCTGAAAACTCGTGTTTTTTAAGAAATCATGTAAACCTTCCAGAAGCTATGATTTTAAAAAACGGGGGAAGTAAGCTTTTCTTATTTCCAAACACATGCGCAAAGTATAGAAAGTCGTTATGAAGTAGAATGTGCATACTTTGTTGATTCCATTTATGAAATAAAACACATTTTCTAAAAACTCGTGTTTTTTAAGAATTCATGTAAACCTTCTAGAAGCTGTGATTTTATAAAACGGGGGAAGTAAGCTTTTCTTATTTCCAAACGCATGCGCAAAGTATAGAAAGTCGTTATGACGTAGAATGTGCATACTTTGTTGATTCGATTTATGAAATAAAACACATTTTCTAAAAACTAGTGTTTTTTACGAAATCATGTAAATCTTCTAGAAGATGTGATTTTAATAAACGGTGGAAGTAAGCTTTTCTTATTTCCGGACGCATGCGCAAACTATAGAAAGTCTTTATGACGTAGAATGTGCATACTTTGTAGATTCCATTTATGAAACAAAACACATTTTTTAAAAAGTCGTGTTTTTTACGAAATCATGTAAACCTTCTAGAAGCTGTGATTTTAAAAAATGGTGGAAGTAAGCTTTTCTTATTTCCTGACGCATGCGCAAACTATAGAAAGTCATTATGATGTAGAATGTGCATACTTTGTTGATTCCATTTAAGAAATAAAACACATTTTCTAAAAACTCGTGTTTTTTAAGAAATCATGTAAACCTTCTAGAAGCTATGATTTTAAAAAACGGGGGAAGTAAGCTTTTCTTATTTCCGGACGCATGCGCAAACTATAGAAAGTCGTTATCACGTAGCATGTGCATACTTTGTAGATTCGATTTATGAAATAAAACACATTTTCTAAAAACTAGTGTTATTTAAGAAATCATGTAAACCTTCTAGAAGCTATGATTTTGAAAAACGGGGGAAGTAAGCTTTTCTTATTTCCGGACGCATGCGCAAACTATAGAAAGTCTTTATGAAGTAGAATGTGCATACTTTGTAGATACGATTTATGAAATAAAACACATTTTCTAAAAACTAGTGTTTTTTACGAAATCATGTAAACCTTCTAGAAGCTGTGATTTTTAAAAACGGGGCAAGTAAGCTTTTGTTATTTCCTGAAGCATGCGCAAACTATAGAAATTCGTTATGACGTAGAATGTGCATACATGGTTGATTCCATTTATGAAATAAAACACATTTTCTAAAAACTCGTGCTCTTTAAGAAATCATGTAAACCTTCTAGAAGCAGTGATTTTAAAAAACGGTGGAAGTAAGCTTTTCTTATTTCCAGACGCATGCACAAAATTTAGAAAGTCGTTATGACGTAGAATGTGCATACTTTGTAGATTCCATTTATGAAATAAAACACATTTTCTAAAAACTCGTGTTTTTTACGAAATCATGTAAACCTTCTAGAAGCTGTGATTTTAATAAACGGTGGAAGTAAGCTTTTCTTATTTCCTGACGAATGCGCAAACTATAGAAAGTCGTTATGATGTAGAATGTGCATACTTTGTTGATTCGATTTATGAAATAAAACACATTTTCTAAAAACTAGTGTTTTTTATGAAATCATGTAAACCTTCTAGAAGCTGTGATTTTAAAAAATGGGGCAAGTAAGCTTTTCTTATTTCCGGACGCATGCGCAAGGTATAGAAAATCTTTATGACTTAGAATGTACTTCGTTGATTCGATTTATGAAATAAAACACATTTTCTAAAAACTCGTGTTTTTTACGAAATCATGTAAACCTTCTAGAAGCTGTGATTTTAAAAAACGGTGGAAGTAAGCTTTTCTTATTTCCGGACGCATGCGCAAACTATAGAAAGTCCTTATGACGTAGAATGTGCAGACTTTGTTGATTTCATTTATGAAATAAAACACATTTTCTAAAAACTCGTGTTTTTTAATAAATCATGTAAACCTTCTAGAAGCTGTGATTTTAAAAAACGGGGGAAGTAAGCTTTTCTTATTTCCAAACGCATCCGCAAACTATAGAAAGTCGTTATGACGTAGAATGTGCATACTTTGTTGATTCCATTTATGAAATAAAACACATTTTCTAAAAACTCGTGTTTTTTAAGAAATCATGTAAACCTCCTAGAAGCTGTGATTTTAAAAAACGGGGGAAATAAGCTTTTCGTATTTCCGGACACATGCGCAAACTATAAAAAGTCGTTATGACGTAGAATGTGCATACTTTGTAGATTCCATTTATGAAATAAAACACATTTTCTAAACACTCATGTTTTTTACGAAATCATGTAAACCTTCTAGAAGCTGTGATTTTAAAAAACGAGGGAAGTAAGCGTTTCTTATTTCCGGACGCATGCGCAAACTATAGAAAGTCGTTATGACGTAGAATGTGCATACTTTGTTGATTCCATTTATGAAATAAAACACATTTTCTAAAAACTCGTGTTTTTTACGAAATCATGTAAACCTTCTAGAAGCTGTGATTTTAAAAAACGGTGGAAGTAAGCTTTTCTTATTTCCGGACACATGCGCAAACTATAGAAAGTCGTTATGACGTAGAATGTGCATACTTTGTTGATTCCATTTATGAAATAAAACACATTTTCTAAAAACTCGTGTTTTTTAAGAAATCATGTAAACCTTCTAGAAGCTGTGATTTTAAAAAACAGGGGAAGTAAGCTTTTCTTATTTCCGGACGCATGCACAAAATATAGAAAGTCGTTATGACGTAGAATGTGCATACTTTGTTGATTCCATTTATGAAATAAAACACATTTTCTAAAAACTCGTGGTTATTAAGAAATCATGTAAACCATCTAGAAGCTATGATTTAAAAAAACGGTGGAAGTAAGCTTTTCTTATTTCCGGACGCATGCGCAAACTATAGAAAGTCGTTATGACGTCGAATGTGCATACTTTGTAGATTCCAATTATGAAATAAAACACATTTTCTAAAAACTCGTGTTTTTTAAGAAATCATGTAAACCCTCTAGAAGCTATGATTTAAAAAAAACGGTGGAAGTAAGCTTTTCTTATTTCCGGACGGATGCGCAAACTATAGAAAGTCGTTATGACGTAGAATGGGCATACTTTGTTTATTCCATTTATGAAATAAAGCACATTTTCTAAAAACTCGTGTTTTTTACGAAATCATGTAAACCTTCTAGAAGCTGTGATTTTAAAAAACGGTGGAAGTAAGCGTTTCTTATTTCCGGACAAATGCGGAAACCATAGAAATTCGTTATGACGTAGACTGTGCATACTTTGTAGATTCCATTTATGAAATAAAACACATTTTCTAATAACTCGTGTTTTTTAAGAAATCATATAAACCCTCTAGAAGCTATGATTTAAAAAAATGGTGGAAGTAAGCTTTTCTTATTTCCGGACGCATGTGCAAACTATAGAAAGTCGTTATGACGTAGAATGGGCATACTTTGTTGATTCCATTTATGAAATAAAACACATTTTCTAAAAACTCGTGTTTTTTAAGAAATCATGTAAACCTTCTAGAAGCTGTGATTTTAAAAAACGGGGGAAGTAAGCTTTTCTTATTTCCAAACGCATGCGCAAACTATAGAAAATCGTTATGACGTAGAATGTGCATACTTTGTTGATTCCATTTATGAAATAAAACACGTTTTCTAAAAACTCGTGTTTTTTAAGAAATCATGTAAACCTTCTAGAAGCTGTGATTTTAAAAAACGGGGGAAGTAAGCTTTTCTTATTTCTGGACGCATGCGCAAACTATAGAAAGTCGTTATGACGTAGAATGTGCATACTTTGTAGATTCCATTTATGAAATAAAACAAATTTTCTAAAAACTCGTGTTTTTTACGAAATCATGTAAACCTTCTAGAAGCTGTGATTTAAAAACACGGTGGAATTAAGCTTTTCTTATTTCCAGACGAATGCGCAAACTATAGAAATTCGTTATGACGTAGAATGTGCATACTTTGTAGATTCCATTTATGAAATAAAACACATTTTCTAAAAATTCGTGTTTTTTCCGAAATCATGTAAACCTTCTAGAAGCTGTGATTTTAAAAAACGGGGGAAGTCAGCTTTTCTTATTTCCGGACGCATGCGCAAACAATAGAAAGTCGTTATGACGTAGAAAGTTCATACTTTGTTGATTCCATTTATGACATAAAACACATTTTCTAAAAATTCGTGGTTTTTAAGAAATCATGTAATCCTTCTAGAAGCTGTGATTTTAAAAAACGGTGGAAGTAAGCTTTTCTTATTTCCGGACGAATGCAAAAACTATAGAAAGTCGTTATGACTTAGAATGTGCATACTTTGTTGATTCGATTTATCAAATAAAACACATTTTCTAACAACTCGTGTTTTTTACGAAATCATGTAAACCTTCTAGAAGCTGTGATTTTAAAAAACGGTGGAAGTAACCTTTTCTTATTTCCGGACGAATGCAGAAACTATAGAAAGTCGTTATGACATAGAATGTGCATACTTTGTTGATTCCATTTATGAAATAAAACACATTTTTTAAAAACTCGTGGTTTTTAAGAAATCATGTAAAACTTCTAGAAGCTGTGATTTTAAAAAAGGGTGGAAGTAAGCTTTTCTTATTTCCGGACGAATGCACAAACTATAGAAAGACGTTATGATGTAGAATGTGCATACTTTGTTGATTCGATTTATCAAATAAAACACATTTTCTAAAAACTCATGTTTTTTACGAAATCATGTAAACCTTCTAGAAGCTGTGATTTTAAAAAACGGTGGAAGTAAGCTTTTCTTATTTCCGGACGAATGCACAAACTATAGAAAGTCGTTATGACGTAGAATGTGCATACTTTGTTGATTCCATTTATGAAATGAAACACATTTTCTAAAAACTCGTGGTTTTTAAGAAATCATGTAAACCTTGTAGAAGCTGTGATTTTAAAAAACGGGGGAAGTCAGCTTTTCTTATTTCCGGACGCATGCGCAAACAATAGAAAGTCGTTATGATGTAGAAAGTTCATACTTTGTTGGTTCCATTTATGAAATAAAACACATTTTCTAAAAACTCGTGGTTTTTAAGAAATCATGTAATCCTTCTAGAAGCTGTGATTTTAAAAAACGGTGAAGTAAGCTTTTCTTATTTCCGGACGAATGCACAAACTATAGAAAGTCGTTATGACGTAGAATGTGCATACTTTGTTGATTCGATTTATCAAATAAAACACATTTTCTAAAAACTCGTGTTTTTTACGAAATCATGTAAACCTTCTAGAAGCTGTGATTTTAAAAAACGGTGGAAGTAACCTTTTCTTATTTCTGGACGAATGCAGAAACTATAGAAAGTCGTTATGACGTAGAATGTGCATACTTTGTTGATTCCATTTATGAAATAAAACACATTTTCTAAAAACTCGTGTTTTTTAAGAAATCATGTAAACCTTCTAGAAGCTGTGATTTTAAAAAACGGGGGAAGTAAGCTTTTCTTATTTCCAAAAGCATGCGCAAATTATAGAAAGTCGTTATGACGTAGAATGTGCATACTTTGTTGATTCCATTTATGAAATAAAACACATTTTCTAAAAACTCGAGTTTTTTAAGAAATCATGTAAACCTTCTAGAAGCTGTGATTTTAAAAAACGGGGGAAATAAGCTTTTCTTATTTCCGGACACATGCGCAAACTATAAAAAGTCGTTATGACGTAGAATGTGCATACTTTGTAGATTCCATTTATGAAATAAAACACATTTTCTAAACACTCGTGTTTTTTACGAAATCATGTAAACCTTCTAGAAGCTGTGATTTTAAAAAACGGTGGAAGTAAGCGTTTCTTATTTCCGGACGCATGCGCAAACTATAGAAAGTCGTTATGACGTAGAATGTGCATACTTTGTTTATTCCATTTATGAAATAAAACACATTTTCTAAAAACTCGTGTTTTTTACGAAATGATATAAACCTTCTAGAAGCTGTGATTTTAAAAAACGGTAGAAGTAAGCTTTTCTTATTTCTGGACGCATGCGCAAACTATAGAAAGTCGTTATGACGTAGAATGTGCATACTTTGTTGATTCCATTGATGAAATAAAACACATTTTCTAAAAACTCGTGTTTTTTAAGAAATCATGTAAACCTTCTAGAAGCTGTGATTTTAAAAAACGGGAGAAGTAAGCTTTTCTTATTTTCGGACGCATGCGCAAGCTATAGAAAGTCGTTATGACATAGAATGTGCATACTTTGTTAATTCCATTTATGAAATAAAACACATTTTCTAAAAACTCGTGTTTTTTAAGAAATCATGTAAACCTTCTAGAAGTTGTGATTTTAAAAAACGGGGGAAGTAAGCTTTTCTTATTTCTGGACGCATGTCCAAACTATAGAAAGTCGTTATGACGTAGAATGTGCATACTTTGTAGATTCCATTTATGAAATAAAACGCATTTTCTAAAAACTTGTGTTTTTTACGAAATCATGTAAACCTTCTAGAAGCTGTGATTTTAAAAACGGTGGAAGTAAGCTTTTCTTATTTCCGGACGTATGCGCAAACTATAGAAAGTGGTTATGACATAGAATGTGCATACTTTGTTGATTCCATTTATGAAATAAAACACATTTTCTAAAAACTCATGTTTTTGAAGAAATCATGTAAACCTTCTAGAAACTGTGATTTTAAAAAACGGGGGAAGTAAGCTTTTCTTATTTCTGGACGCATGTCCAAACTATAGAAAGTCGTTATGACGTAGAATGTGCATACTTTGTAGATTCCATTTATGAAATAAAACACATTTTCTAAAAATTCGTGTTTTTTACGAAATCATGTAAACCTTCTAGAAGCTATGATTTTAAAAAACGGTGGAAGTAAGCTTTTCTTATTTCCGGACGAATGCGCAAACTATAGAAAGTCGTTATGACTTAGAATGTGCATACTTTGTTGATTCCATTTATGAAATAAAACACATTTTCCATAAACTCGTGTTTTTTAAGAAATCATGTAAACCTTCTAGAAGCTGTGATTTTAAAAAACGGGAGAAGTAAGCTTTTCTTATTTCCGGACGCATGCGCAAACTATAGAACGTCGTTATGACATAGAATGTGCATACTTTGTTGATTCCATTTATGAAATAAAACACATTTTCTAAAAACTCGTGTTTTTTAAGAAATCATGTAAACCTTCTAGAAGCTGTGATTTTAAAAAACGGGGGAAGTAAGCTTTTCTTATTTCTGGACGCATGTCCAAACTATAGAAAGTCGTTATGACGTAGAATGTGCATACTTTGTAGATTCCATTTATCAAATAAAACACATTTTCTAAAAACTCGTGTTTTTTAAGAAATCATGTAAACCTTCTAGAAGCTGTGATTTTAAAAAACGGTGGAAGTAAGCTTTTCTTATTTCCGGACGCATGCGAAAACTATATAAAGTCGTTATGACGTAGAATGTGCATACTTTGTTGATTCCATTTATGAAATAAAGCACATTTTCACAAAACTCGTGTTTTTTACGAAATCATGTAAACCTTCTAGAAGCTCTGATTTTAAAAAACGGTGGAAGTAAGCTTTTTTCATTTCCGGACGCATGTGAAAACAATAGAAAGTCGCTATGACGTAGAATTTGCATACTTTGCAGATTCCATTTATGAAATAAAACACATTTTCTAAAAACTCGTGTTTTTTACGTAATCATGTAAACCTTCTAGAAGCTGTGATTTTAAAAAACGGTGGAAGTTAGATTTTCTTATTTCCGGACGCATGCGCAAACTATAGAAATTCGTTATGACGTAGAATGTGCATACTTTGTTGATTCCATTTATGAAATAAAACACATTTTCTAAAAAGTCGTGTTTTTTAAGAAATCATGTAAACCTTCTAGAAGCTGTGATTTTAAAAAACGGGGGAAGTAAGCTTTTCTTATTTCCAAACGCATGCGCAAATTATAGAAAGTCGTTATGACGTAGAATGTGCATACTTTGTTGATTCCATTTATGAAATAAAACACATTTTCTAAAAACTCGTGGTTTTTAAGAAATCATGTAAACCTTCTAGAAGCTGTGATTTTAAAAAAGAGGGGAAGTAAGCTTTTCTTATTTCCGGACGCATGCACAAACTATAGAATTTCGTTATGACGTAGAATGTGCATAATTTGTTGATTCCATTTATGAAATAAAACACATTTTCTAAAAACTCGTGTTTTTTAAGAAATCATGTAAACCCTCTAGAAGCTATGATTTAAAAAAACGGTGGAAGTAAGCTTTTCTTATTTCCGGACGGATGCGCAAACTATAGAAAGTCGTTATGACGTAGAATGTGCATACTTTGTTGATTCGATTTATGAAATAAAACACATTTTCTAAAAACTCGTGGTTATTAAGAAATCATGTAAACCCTCTAGAAGCTATGATTTAAAAAAACGGTGGAAGTAAGCTTTTCTTATTTCCGGACGCATGCGCAAACTATAGAAAGTCGTTATGACGTAGAATGTGCATACTTTGTAGATTCCATTGATGAAATAAAACACATTTTCTAAAAACTCGTGTTTTTTAAGAAATCATGTAAACCCTCTAGAAGCTGTGATTTTAAAAAAATGGTGGAAGTAAGCTTTTGTTATTTCCGGACGGATGCGCAAACTATAGAAAGTCGTTATGACGTAGAATGGGCATACTTTGTAGATTCCATTTATGAAATAAAACACATTTTCTAAAAACTCGTGATTTTTAAGAAATCATGTAAACGCTCTAGAAGCTGTGATTTAAAAAAACGGTGGAAGTAAGCTTTTCTTATTTCCGGACGGATGCGCAAACTATAGAAAGTCATTATGACGTAGAATGGGCATACTTTGTTGATTCCATTGATGAAATAAAACACATTTTCGAAAAACTCGTGTTTTTTCAGAAATCATGTAAACCTTCTAGAAGCTGTGATTTTAAAAAACGGGGGAAGTAAGCTTTTCTTATTTCCAAACGCATGTGCAAACTATAGAAAGTCGTTATGACGTAGAATGTGCATACTTTGTTGATTCCATTTATGAAATAAAACACGTTTTCTAAAAACTCGTGTTTTTTAAGAAATCATGTAAACCTTCTAGAAGCTGTGATTTTAAAAAACGGTGGAAATAAGCTTTTCTTATTTCCGGACGCATGCGGAAACTATAGAAAGTCGTTATGACGTAGAATGTGCATACTTTGTAGATTCCATTTATGAAATAAAACAAATTTTCTAAAAACTCGTGTTTTTTACGAAATCATGTAAACCTTCTAGAAGCTGTGATTTAAAAAAACGGTGGAATTAAGCTTTTCTTATTTCCAGACGAATGCGCAAACTATAGAAAGTCGTTATGACGTAGAATGTGCATACTTTGTAGATTCCATTTATGAAATAAAACACATTTTCTAAAAATTCGTGTTTTTTACGAAATCATGTAAACCTTCTAGAAGCTGTGATTTTAAAAAACGGCGGAAGTCAGCTTTTCTTATTTCCGGACGCATGCGCAAACAATAGAAAGTCGTTATGACGTAGAAAGTTCATACTTTGTTGATTCCATTTATGAAATAAAACACATTTTCTAAAAACTCGTGGTTTTTAAGAAATCATGTAATCCTTCTAGAAGCTGTGATTTTAAAAAACGGTGGAAGTAAGCTTTTCTTATTTCCGGACGAATGCACAAACTATAGAAAGTCGTTATGACGTAGAATGTGCATACTTTGTTGATTCGATTTATCAAATAAAACACATTTTCTAAAAACTCGTGTTTTTTACGAAATCATGTAAACCTTCTAGAAGCTGTGATTTTAAAAAACGGTGGAAGTAACCTTTTCTTATTTCCGGACGAATGCAGAAACTATAGAAAGTCGTTATGACGTAGAATGTGCATACTTTGTTGATTCCATTTATGAAATAAAACACATTTTCTAAAAACTCGTGGTTTTTAAGAAATCATGTAAAACTTCTAGAAGCTGTGATTTTAAAAAACGGTGGAAGTAAGCTTTTCTTATTTCCGGACGAATGCACAAACTATAGAAAGACGTTATGACGTAGAATGTGCATACTTTGTTGATTCGATTTATCAAATAAAACACATTTTCTAAAAACTCGTGTTTTTTACGAAATCATGTAAACCTTCTAGAAGCTGTGATTTTAAAAAACGGTGGAAGTAAGCTTTTCTTATTTCCGGACGAATGCACAAACTATAGAAAGTCGTTATGACGTAGAATGTGCATACTTTGTTGATTCCATTTATGAAATGAAACACATTTTCTAAAAACTCGTGGTTTTTAAGAAATCATGTAAACCTTGTAGAAGCTGTGATTTTAAAAAACGGGGGAAGTCAGCTTTTCTTATTTCCGGACGCATGCACAAACAATAGAAAGTCGTTATGAGGTAGAAATTTCATACTTTGTTGATTCCATTTATGAAATAAAACACATTTTCTAAAAACTCGTGGTTTTTAAGAAATCATGTAATCCTTCTAGAAGCTGTGATTTTAAAAAACGGTGGAAGTAAGCTTTTCTTATTTCCGGACAAATGCACAAACTATAGAAAGTCGTTATGACGTAGAATGTGCATACTTTGTTGATTCGATTTATCAAATAAAACACATTTTCTAAAAACTCGTGTTTTTTACGAAATCATGTAAACCTTCTAGAAGCTGTGATTTTAAAAAACGGTGGAAGTAACCTTTTCTTATTTCCGGACGAATGCAGAAACTATAGAAAGTCGTTATGACGTAGAATGTGCATACTTTGTTGATTCCATTTATGAAATAAAACACATTTTCTAAAAACTCGTGGTTTTTAAGAAATCATGTAAAACTTCTAGAAGCTGTGATTTTAAAAAACGGTCGAAGTAAGCTTTTCTTATTTCCGGACGAATGCACAAACTATAGAAAGACGTTATGACGTAGAATGTGCATACTTTGTTGATTCGATTGATCAAATAAAACACATTTTCTAAAAACTCGTGTTTTTTACGAAATCATGTAAACCTTCTAGAAGCTGTGATTTTAAAAAACGGTGGAAGTAAGCTTTTCTTATTTCCGGACGAATGCACAAACTATAGAAAGTCGTTATGACGTAGAATGTGCATACTTTGATGATTCCATTTATGAAATGAAACACATTTTCTAAAAACTCGTGGTTTTTAAGAAATCATGTAAACCTTGTAGAAGCTGTGATTTTAAAACACGGGGGAAGTCAGCTTTTCTTATTTCCGGACGCATGCGGAAACAATAGAAATTCGTTATGACGTAGAAAGTTCATACTTTGTTGATTCCATTTATGAAATAAAACACATTTTCTAAAAACTCGTGGTTTTTAAGAAATCATGTAATCCTTCTAGAAGCTGTGATTTTAAAAAACGGTGGAAGTAAGCTTTTCTTATTTCCGGACGAATGCACAAACTATAGAAAGTTGTTACGATGTAGAATGTGCATACTTTGTTGATTCGATTTATCAAATAAAACACATTTTCTAAAAACTCGTGTTTTTTACGAAATCATGTAAACCTTCTAGAAGCTGTGATTTTAAAAAACGGTGGAAGTAACCTTTTCTTATTTCCGGACGAATGCAGAAACTATAGAAAGTCGTTATGACGTAGAATGTGCATACTTTGTTGATTCCATTTATGAAATAAAACACATTTTCTAAAAACTCGTGGTTTTTAAGAAATCATGTAAAACTTCTAGAAGCTGTGATTTTAAAAAACGGTGGAAGTAAGCTTTTCTTATTTCCGGACGAATGCACAAACAATAGAAAGACGTTATGACGTAGAATGTGCATACTTTGTTGATTCGATTTATCAAATAAAACACATTTTCTAAAAACTCGTGTTTTTTACGAAATCATGTAAACCTTCTAGAAGCTGTGATTTTAAAAAACGGTGGAAGTTAGCTTTTCTTATTTCCGGACGCATGCGCAAACTATAGAACGTCGTTATGACATAGAATGTGCGTACTTTGTTGATTCCATTTATGAAATAAAACACATTTTCTAAAAACTCGTGTTTTTTAAGAAATCATGTAAACCTTCTAGAAGCTGTGATTTTAAAAAACGGGGGAAGTAAGCTTTTCTTATTTCTGGACGCATGTCCAAACTATAGAAAGTCGTTATGACGTAGAATGTGCATACTTTGTAGATTCCATTTATCAAATAAAACACATTTTCTAAAAACTCGTGTTTTTTAAGAAATCATGTAAACCTTCTAGAAGCTGTGATTTTAAAAAACGGTGGAAGTAAGCTTTTCTTATTTCCGGACGCATGCGAAAACTATAGAAAGTCGTTATGACGTAGAATGTGCATACTTTGTTGATTCCATTTATGAAATAAAGCACATTTTCACAAAACTCGTGTTTTTTACGAAATCATGTAAACCTTCTAGAAGCTCTGATTTTAAAAAACGGTGGAAGTAAGCCTTTTTCATTTCCGGACGCATGTGAAAACAATAGAAAGTCGCTATGACGTAGAATTTGCATACTTTGCAGATTCCATTTATGAAATAAAACACATTTTCTAAAAACTCGTGTTTTTTACGTAATCATGTAAACCTTCTAGAAGCTGTGATTTTAAAAAACGGTGGAAGTTAGCTTTTCTTATTTCCGGACGCATGCGCAAACTATAGAAATTCGTTATGACGTAGAATGTGCATACTTTGTTGATTCTATTTATGAAATAAAACACATTTTCTAAAAAGTCGTGTTTTTTAAGAAATCATGTAAACCTTCTAGAAGCTGTGATTTTAAAAAACGGGGGAAGTAAGCTTTTCTTATTTCCAAACGCATGCGCAAATTATAGAAAGTCGTTATGACGTAGAATGTGCATACTTTGTTGATTCCATTTATGAAATAAAACACATTTTCTAAAAACTCGTGTTTTTTAAGAAATCATGTAAACCTTCTAGAAGCTGTGATTTTAAAAAACAGGGGAAGTAAGCTTTTCTTATTTCCGGACGCATGCACAAACTATAGAATTTCGTTATGACGTAGAATGTGCATAATTTGTTGATTCCATTTATGAAATAAAACACATTTTCTAAAAACTCGTGTTTTTTAAGAAATCATGTAAACCCTCTAGAAGCTATGATTTAAAAAAACGGTGGAAGTAAGCTTTTCTTATTTCCGGACGGATGCGCAAACTATAGAAAGTCGTTATGACGTAGAATGGGCATACTTTGTTGATTCCATTTATGAAATAAAGCACATTTTCTAAAAACTCGTGTTTTTTACGAAATCATGTAAACCTTCTAGAAGCTGTGATTTTAAAAAACGGTGGAAGTAAGCTTTTCTTATTTCCGACCAAATGCGCAAACTATAGAAAGTCGTTATCACGTAGACTATGCATACTTTGTAGATTCCATTTATGAAATAAAACACATTTTCTAAAAACTCGTGTTTTTTACGAAATCATGTAAACATTCTAGAAGCCGTGATTTTAAAAAATGAGGGAAGTAAGCTTTTCTTATTTCCGGACGCATGCGCAAACTATAGAAAGTCATTATGACGCAGAATGTGCATACTTTGTAGATTGCATTTATGAAATAAAACATATTTTCTAAAAACTCGTGTTTTTTACGAAATCATGTAATCCTTCTAGAAGATGTGATTTTAAAAAACGGTGGAAGTAAGCTTTTCTTATTTCCGGACGAATGCACAAACTATAGAAAGTCGTTATGACGTAGAATCTGCATACTTTGTTGATTCCATTTATGAAATAAAACACATTTTCTAAAAACACGTGGTTTTTAAGAAATCATGTAATCCTTCTAGAAGTTGTGATTTTAAAAAATGGTGGAAGTAAGCTTTTCTTATTTCCGGACGAATGCACAAACTATAGAAAGTCGTTATGACGTAGAATGTGCATACTTTGTTGATTCGATTTATCAAATAAAACACATTTTCTAAAAACTCGTGTTTTTTATGAAATCGTGTAAACCTTCTAGAAGCTGTGATTTTAAAAAACGGTGGAAGTAACCTTTTCTTATTTCCGGAGGAATGCAGAAACTATAGAAAGTCGTTATGACGTAGAATGTGCATACTTTGTTGATTCCATTTATTAAATAAAACACTTCTTCTAAAAACTCGTGGTTTTTAAGAAATCATGTAAAACTTCTAGAAGTTGTGATTTTAAAAAACGGTGGAAGTAAGATTTTCTTATTTCCGGACGAATGCACAAACTATAGAAAGACGTTATGACGTAGAATGTGCATACTTTGTTGATTCGATTTATCAAATAAAACACATTTTCTAAAAACTCGTGTTTTTTACGAAACCATGTAAACCTTCTAGAAGCTGTGATTTTCAAAAACGGTGGAAGTAAGCTTTTCTTATTTCCGGACGAATGCACAAACTATAGAAATTCGTTATGATGTAGAATGTGCATACTTTGTTGATTCCATTTATGAAATGAAACACATTTTCTAAAAACTCGTGGTTTTCAAGAAATCATGTAAACCTTGTAGAAGCTGTGATTTTAAAAAACGGTGGAAGTAAGCTATTCTTATTTCTGGACGCATGCGGAAACTATAGAAAGTCGTTATGACGTAGAATGTGCATACTTTGTTGATTCCATTTATGAAATAAAACACATTTTCTAAAAACTCGTGTTTTTTAAGAAATCATGTAAACCTTCTAGAAGCTGTGATTTTAAAAAATGGTGGAAGTAAGCTTTTCTTATTTCCGGACGCATGCGCAAACTATAGAAAGTCGTTATGAAGTAGAATTTGCATACTTTGTTCATTCCATTTATGAAATAAAGCACATTTTCTAAAAACTCGTGTTTCTTACGAAATCATGTAAACCTTCTAGAAGCTGTGATTTTAAAAAACAGTGGAAGTAAGCTTTTCTTATTTCCGGAAGAATGCGCAAACTATAGAAACTCGTTATGATGTAGAATGTGCATACTTTCTTGATTCCATTTATGAAATAAAACACATTTTCTAAAAACTCGTGTTTTTTAAGAAATAATGTAAACCTTCTAGAAGCTGTGGTTTTAAAAAACGGGGGAAGTAAGCTTTTCTTATTTCCGGACGCATGCGCAAACTATAGAAAGTCGTTATCACGTAGAATGTGCATACTTTGTAGATTCCATTTATGAAATAAAACACATTTTCTAAAAACTCGTGTTTTTTACGAAATCATGTAAACTTTCTAGAAGCCGTGATTTTAAAAAACGGGGGAAGTAAGCTTTTCTTTTTTCCGGACGCATGCGCAAACTATAGAAAGTCATTATGACGTAGAATTTGCATACTTTGTAGATTCCATTTATGAAATAAAGCACATTTTCTAAAAACTCGTGTTTTTTACGAAATCATGTAAACCTTCTAGAAGCCGTGATTTTGAAAAACGGGGGAAGTAAGCTTTTCTTATTTCCGGACGCATGCGCAAACTATAGAAAGTCATTATGACGTAGAATGTGCATACTTTGTAGATTGCATTTATGAAATAAAACACATTTTCTAAAAACTTGTGTTTTTTACGAAATCATGTAATCCTTCTAGAAGATGTGATTTTAAAAAACGGTGGAAGTAAGCTTTTCTTATTTCCGGACGAATGCACAAACTATAGAAAGTCGTTATGACGTAGAATGTGCATACTTTGTTGATTCCATTTATGAAATAAAACACATTTTCTAAAAACTCGTGGTTTTAAGAAATCATGTAATCCTTCTAGAAGCTGTGATTTTAAAAAACGGTGGAAGTAAGCTTTTCTTATTTCTGGACGCATGCGCAAACTATAGAAAGTCGTTATGACGTAGAATGTGCATACTTTGTTGATTCCATTTATGAAATAAAACACATTTTCTAAAAACTCGTGTTTTTTAAGAAATCATGTAAACCTTCTAGAAGCTGTGATTTTAAAAAATGGTGGAAGTAAGCTTTTCTTATTTCCGGACGCATGCGCAAACTATAGAAAGTCGTTATGACGTAGAATGTGCATACTTATTTGATTCCATTTATGAAATAAAGCACATTTTCTAAAAACTTGTGTTTTTTTACGAAATCATGTAAACCTTTTAGAAGCCGTGATTTTAAAAAACGGGGGAAGTAAGCTTTTCTTATTTCCGGACGCATGCGCAAACTATAGAAAGTCGTTATGACGTAGAATGTGCATACTTTGTTGATTCCATTTATGAAATAAAACACATTTTCAAAAAACTCGTGGTTTTTAAGAAATCATGTAATCCTTCTAGAAGCTGTGATTTTAAAAAACGGTGGAAGTAAGCTTTTCTTATTTCCGGACGAATGCACAAACTATAGAAAGTCGTTATGACGTAGAATGTGCATACTTTGTTGATTCGATTTATCAAATAAAACACATTTTCTAAAAACTCGTGTTTTTTACGAAATCATGTAAACCATCTAGAAGCTGTGATTTTAAAAAACGATGGAAGTAAGCTTTTCTTATTTCCGGACGAATGCACAAACTATAGAAAGTCGTTATGACGTAGAATGTGCATACTTTGTTGATTCCATTTATGAAATAAAACACATTTTCTAAAAACTCGTGGTTTTTAAGAAATCATGTAAACATTCTAGAAGCTGTGATTTTAGAAAACGGTGGAAGTAAGCTTTTCTTATTTCCGGACGAATGCACAAACTATACAAAGTCGTTATGATGTAGAATGTGCATACTTTGTTGATTCCATTTATGAAATAAAACACATTTTCTAAAAACTCGTGGTTTTTAAGAAATCATGTAATGCTTCTAGAAGCTGTGATTTTAAAAAACGGTGGAAGTAAGCGTTTCTTATTTCCGGACGAATGCACAAACTATAGAAAGTCGTTATGACGTAGAATGCGCATACTTTGTTGATTCGATTTATCAAATAAAACACATTTTCTAAAAACTCGTGTTTTTTACGAAATCATGTAAACCTTCTAGAAGCTGTGATTTTCAAAAAATAGGGGAAGTAAGCTTTTCTTATTTCCGGACGCATGCGCAAACTATAGAAAGTCGTTATGACGTAGAATGTGCATACTTTGTTGATTCCATTTATGAAATAAAACACATTTTCTAAAAACTCGTGTTTTTTAAGAAATCATGTAAACCTTCTAGAAGCTGTGATTTTAAAAAATGGTGGAAGTAAGCTTTTCTTATTTCCGGACGCATGCGCAAACTATAGAATGTCGTTATGACGTAGAATGTGCATACTTTGTTGATTCCATTTATGAAATAAAGCACATTTTCTAAAAACTCGTGTTTTTTACGAAATCATGTAAACCTTTTAGAAGCCGTGATTTTAAAAAACGGGGGAAGTAAGCTTTTCTTATTTCCGGACGCATGCGCAAACTATAGAAAGTCGTTATGACGTAGAATGTGCATACTTTGTTGATTCCATTTATGAAATAAAACACATTTTCTAAAAACTCGTGGTTTTTAAGAAATCATGTAAACCTTCTAGAAGCTGTGATTTTAAAAAACGGTGGAAGTAAGCTTTTCTTATTTCCGGACGAATGCACAAACTATAGAAAGTCGTTATGACGTAGAATGTGCATACTTTGTTGATTCGATTTATCAAATAAAACACATTTTCTAAAAACTCGTGTTTTTTACGAAATCATGTAAACCATCTAGAAGCTGTGATTTTAAAAAATGGTGGAAGTAAGCTTTTCTTATTTCCGGACGCATGCGCAAACTATAGAAAGTCGTTATGACGTAGAATGTGCATACTTTGTTGATTCCATTTATGAAATAAAGCACATTTTCTAAAAACTCGTGTTATTTACGAAATCATGTAAACCTTTTAGAAGCCGTGATTTTAAAAAACGGGGGAAGTAAGCTTTTCTTATTTCCGGACGCATGCGCAAACTATAGAAAGTCGTTATGACGTAGAATGTGCATACTTTGTTGATTCCATTTATGAAATAAAACACATTTTCTAAAAACTCGTGGTTTTTAAGAAATCATGTAATCCTTCTAGAAGCTGTGATTTTAAAAAACGGTGGAAGTAAGCTTTTCTTATTTCCGGACGAATGCACAA
Source organism: Larix kaempferi (assembly GCA_027924585.1). Lineage (NCBI taxonomy): Eukaryota > Viridiplantae > Streptophyta > Pinopsida > Pinales > Pinaceae > Larix > Larix kaempferi. The sequence continues at coordinate 7,238,890 of BSBM01000226.1, read as the reverse complement.
ACTATAGAAAGTCGTTATGACGTAGAATGTGCATACTTTGTTGATTCGATTTATCAAATAAAACACATTTTCTAAAAACTCGTGTTTTTTACGAAATCATGTAAACCATCTAGAAGCTGTGATTTTAAAAAACGGTGGAACTAAGCTTTTCTTATTTCCGGACGAATGCACAAACTATAGAAAGTCGTTATGACGTACAATGTGCATACTTTGTTGATTCCATTTATGAAATAAAACACATTTTCTAAAAACTGGTGGTTTTAAGAAATCATGTAATCCTTCTAGAAGCTGTGATTTTAAAAAACGGTGGAAGTAAGCTTTTCTAATTTCCGGACGAATGCACAAACTATAGAAAGTCGTTATGACGTAGAATGCGCATACTTTGTTGATTCGATTTATCAAATAAAACACATTTTCTAAAAACTCGTGTTTTTTTACGAAATCATGTAAACCTTCTAGGAGCTGTGATTTTAAAAAACGGTGGAAGTAAGCTTTTCTTATTTCCGGACGAATGCACAAACTATAGAAAGTCGTTATGACGTAGAATGTGCATACTTTGTTGATTCCATTTATGAAATAAAACACATTTTCTAAAAGCTCATTTTTTTTAAGAAATCATGTAAACCTTCTAGAAGCTGTGATTTTAAAAAATAGGGGAAGTAAGCTTTTCTTATTTCCGGACACATGCGCAAACTATAGAAAGTCGTGATGACGTAGAATGTGCATACTTTGTAGATTGCATTTATGAAATAAAACACATTTTCTAAAAACTCTTGTTTTTTACGAAATCATGTAAACCTTCTAGAAGCTGTGATTTTAATAAACGATGGAAGTAAGCTTTAATTATTTCCGGACGAATGCGCAAACTATACAAAGTCGTTATGACGTAGAATGTGCATACTTTGTTGATTCCATTTATGAAATAAAACACATTTTCTAAAAACTTGTGTTTTTTAAGAAATCATGTAATCCTTCTAGAAGTTGTGATTTTAAAAAATGGTGGAAGTAAGCTTTTCTTATTTCCGGACGAATGCACAAACTATAGAAATTCGTTATGACGTAGAATGTGCATACTTTGTTGATTCGATTTATCAAATAAAACACATTTTCTAAAAACTCGTGTTTTTTACGAAATCATGTAAACCTTCTAGAAGCTGTGATTTTAAAAAATGGGGGAAGTAAGCTTTTCTTATTTCCGGACGCATGCGCAAACTATAGAAAGTCATTATGACGTAGAATGTGCATACTTTGTTGATTCTATTTATGAAATAAAACACATTTTCTAAAAACTCGTGTTTTTTAAGAAATCATGCAAATCTTCTAGAAGCTGTGATTTTAAAAAACGGTGGAAGTAAGCTTTTCTTATTTCCGGACGCATGCGCAAACTATAGAAAGTCCTTATGACGTAGAATGTGCAGACTTTGTTGATTCCATTTATGAAATAAAACACATTTTCTAAAAACTCGTGTTTTTTACGAAATCATGTAAACTTTCTAGAAGCCGTGATTTTAAAAAACGGGGGAAGTAAGCTTTTCTTATTTCCAGACGAATGCGCAAACCATAGAAAGTCGTTATGACATAGAATGTGCATACTTTGTAGATTGCATTTATGAAATAAAACACATTTTCTAAAAACTCGTGTTTTTTACGAAATCATGTAAACCTTCTAGAAGCTGTGATTTTAATAAACGGTGGAAGTAAGCTTTTCTTATTTCCGGACGAATGCGCAAACTATAGAAAGTCCTTATGACGTAGAATGTGCATACTTTGTTGATTCCATTTATGAATTAAAACACATTTTCTAAAAACTCGTGTTTTTTAAGAAATCATGTAAACCTTCTAGAAGCTGTGATTTTAAAAAACGAGGGAAGTAAGCTTTTCTTATTTCCGGACGCATGCGCAAACTATAGAAAGTCATTATCACGTAGAATGTGCATACTTTGTAGATTCCATTTATGAAATAAAACACATTTTCTAAAAACTCTTGTTTTTTACGAAATCATGTAAACCTTCTAGAAGCTGTGATTTTAATAAACGATGGAAGTAAGCTTTAATTATTTCCGGACGAATGCGCAAACTATACAAAGTCGTTATGACGTAGAATGTGCATACTTTGTTGATTCCATTTATGAAATAAAACACATTTTCTAAAAACTTGTGTTTTTTAAGAAATCATGTAATCCTTCTAGAAGTTGTGATTTTAAAAAATGGTGGAAGTAAGCTTTTCTTATTTCCGGACGAATGCACAAACTATAGAAATTCGTTATGACGTAGAATGTGCATACTTTGTTGATTCGATTTATCAAATAAAACACATTTTCTAAAAACTCGTGTTTTTTACGAAATCATGTAAACCTTCTAGAAGCTGTGATTTTAAAAAACGGGGGAAGTAAGCTTTTCTTATTTCCGGACGCATGCGCAAACTATAGAAAGTCATTATGACGTAGAATGTGCATACTTTGTTGATTCTATTTATGATATAAAACACATTTCTAAAAACTCGTTTTTTTTAAGAAATCACGTAAATCTTCTAGAAGCTGTGATTTTAAAAAATGGTGGAAGTAAGCTTTCCTTATTTCCGGACGCATGCGCAAACTATAGAAATTCTTTATGACGTAGAATGTGCAGACTTTGTTGATTCCATTTATGAAATAAAACACATTTTCTAAAAACTCGTGTTTTTTACGAAATCATGTAAACTTTCTAGAAGCCGTGATTTTAAAAAACGGGGGAAGTAAGCTTTTCTTATTTCCGGACGCCTGTGCAAACTATAGAAAGTCGTTATGACGTAGAATGTGCATACTTTCTAGATTCCATTTATGAAATAAAGCACATTTTCTAAAAACTCGTCTTTTTTAAGAAATCATGTAAACCTTCTAGAAGCTGTGATTTTAAAAAACAGGGGAAGTAAGCTTTTCTTATTTCCAAACGCATGCGCAAACTATAGAAAGTCATTATGACGTAGAATGTGCGTACTTTGTTGATTCAATTTATGAAATAAAACACATTTTCTAAAACCTCGTGTTTTTTACGAAATCATGTAAAACTTCTAGAAGCTGTGATTTCAAAAAACGGTGGAAGTAAGCTTTTCTTATTTCCGGTTGCATGCGCAAACTATAGAAAGTCGTTATGACGTAGAATGTGCATAGTTTGTAGATTCCATTTATGAAATAAAACACATTTTCTAAAAACTCGTGTTTTTTACGAAATCATGTAAACCTTCTACAAGCTGTGATTTTAAAAAACGGTGGAAGTAAGATTTTCTTATTTCCAAAGACATGCGCAAACTATAGAAAGTCGTTATGACGTAGAATGTGCATACTTTGTTGATTCCATTTATGAAATAAAACACATTTTCTAAAAACTCGTGTTTTTTACGAAATCATGTAAACCTTCTAGAAGCTGTGATTTTAAAAACGGGGGGAAGTAAGCTTTTCTTATTTCCGGACGCATCCGCAAACTATAGAAAGTCATTATGACGTAGAATGTGCATACTTTGTTGATTCTATTTATGAAATAAAACACATTTTTTAAAAACTCGTGTTTTTTAAGAAATCATGCAAATCTTCTAGAAGCTGTGATTTTAAAAACGGTGGAAGTAAGCTTTTCTTATTTCCGGACGCATGCGCAAACTATAGAAAGTCCTTATGACGTAGAATGTGCAGACTTGTTGATTCCATTTATGAAATAAAACACATTTTCTAAAAACTCGTGTTTTTTACGAAATCATGTAAACTTTCTAGAAGCCGTGATTTTAAAAAACGGGGGAAGTAAGCTTTTCTTATTTCCAGACGAATGCGCAAACCATAGAAAGTCGTTATGACATAGAATGTGCATACTTTGTAGATTGCATTTATGAAATAAAACACATTTTCTAAAAACTCGTGTTTTTTACGAAATCATGTAAACCTTCTAGAAGCTGTGATTTTAATAAACGGTGGAAGTAAGCTTTTCTTATTTCCGGACGAATGCGCAAACTATACAAAGTCATTATGACGTAGAATGTGCATACTTTGTTGATTCCATTTATGAAATAAAACACATTTTCTAAAAACTCGTGTTTTTTAAGAAATCATGTAATCCTTCTAGAAGCTGTGATTTTAAAAAACGTTGGAAGTAAGCTTTTCTTATTTCCGGACGAATGCACAAAATATAGAAAGTCGTTATGATGTAGAATGTGCATACTTTGTTGATTCCATTTATGAAATAAAACACATTTTCTAAAAACTCGTTATTTTTAAGAAATCGTGTAAACCTTCTAGAAGCTGTGGTTTTAAAAAACGGGGGAAGTAAGCTTTTCTTATTTCCGGACGCATGCGCAAACTATAGAAAGTCATTATGACGTAGAATGTTCATACTTTGTAGATTGCATTTATGAAATAAAACACATTTTCTAAAAACTCGTGTTTTTTACGAAATCATGTAATCCTCCTAGAAGATGTGATTTTAAAAAACGGTGGAAGTAAGCTTTTTTTATTTCCGGACGATTGCACAAACTATAGAAATTCGTTATGACGTAGAATGTGCATACTTTGTTGATTCCATTTATGAAATAAAACACATTTTCTAAAAACTCGTGGTTTTTAAGAAATCATGTAATCCTTCTAGAAGCTGTGATTTTAAAAAACGGTGGAAGTAAGCTTTTCTTATTTCTGGACGCATGCGCAAACTATAGAAAGTCGTTATGACGTAGAATGTGCATACTTTGTTGATTCCATTTATGAAATAAAGCACATTTTCTAAAAACTCGTGTTTTTTTACGAAATCATGTAAACCTTCTAGAAGCTTTGATTTTAAAAAACAGTGGAAGTAAGCTTTTCTTATTTCCGGAAGAATGCGCAAACTATAGAAAGTAGTTATGACATAGAATGTGCATACTTTGTTGATTCCATTTATGAAATAAAACACATTTTCTAAAAACTCATGTTTTTTAAGAAATCATGTAAACCTTTTAGAAGCTGTGGTTTTAAAAAACGGGGGAAGCAAGCTTTTCTTATTTCCGGACGCATGCGCAAACTATAGAAAGTCGTTATGACGTATAATGTGCATACTTTGTTGATTCCATTTATGAAATAAAACACATTTCCTAAAAACTCGTGTTTTTTACGAAATCATGTAAACCTTCTAGAAGCTGTGATTTTAATAAATGGTGGAAGTAAGCTTTTCTTATTTCCGGACGAATGCGGAAACTATACAAAGTCGTTATGACGTAGAATGTGCATACTTTGTTGATTCCATTTATGAAATAAAACACATTTTCTAAAAACTCGTGTTTTTTAAGAAATCATGTAATCCTTCTAGAAGCTGTGATTTTAAAAAATGTTGGAAGTAAGCTTTTCTTATTTCCGGACGAATGCACAAACTATAGAAAGTCGTTATGACGTAGAATGTGCATACTATGTTGATTCCATTTATGAAATAAAACACATTTTCTAAAAACTCGTGTTTTTTAAGAAATCATGTAAACCTTCAAGAATGCTGTGTTTTTAAAAAACGGGGGAAGTAAGCTTTTCTTATTTCCGGACGCATGCGCAAACTATAGAAAGTCGTTATCACGTAGAATGTGCATACTTTGTAGATTCCATTTATGAAATAAAACACATTTTCTAAAAACTCGTGCTTTTTACGAAATCATGTAAACTTTCTAGAAGCCGTGATTTTAAAAAACGGGGGAAGTAAGCTTTTCTTATTTCCGGACGCATGCGCAAACTATAGAAAGTCATTATGACGTAGAATGTTCATACTTTGTAGATTGCATTTATGAAATAAAACACATTTTCTAAAAACTCGTGTTTTTTACGAAATCATGTAATCCTCCTAGAAGATGTGATTTTAAAAAACGGTGGAAGTAAGCTTTTCTTATTTCCGGAAGAATGCGCAAACTATAGAAAGTAGTTATGACATAGAATGTGCATACTTTGTTGATTCCATTTATGAAATAAAACACATTTTCTAAAAACTCATGTTTTTTAAGAAATCATGTAAACCTTTTAGAAGCTGTGGTTTTAAAAAACGGGGGAAGTAAGCTTTTCTTATTTCCGGACGCATGCGCAAACTATAGAAAGTCGTTATCACGTAGAATGTGCATACTTTGTAGATTCCATTTATGAAATAAAACACATTTTCTAAAAACTCGTGTTTTTTACGAAATCATGTAAACTTTCTAGAAGCCGTGATTTTAAAAAATGGGGGAAGTAAGCTTTTCTTATTTCTAGACGCATGCGCAAACTATAGAAAGTCGTTATGACGTAGAATGTGCATACTTTGTTGATTCTATTTATGAAATAAAACATATTTTGTAAAAACTCTTGTTTTTTAAGAAATCATGTAAATCTTCTAGAAGCTGTGATTTTAAAAACGGTGGAAGTAAGCTTTTCTTATTTCCGGACGTATGCGCAAACTATAGAAAGTGGTTATGACATAGAATGTGCATACTTTGTTGATTCCATTTATGAAATAAAACACATTTTCTAAAAACTCATGTTTTTGAAGAAATCATGTAAACCTTCTAGAAACTGTGATTTTAAAAAACGGGGGAAGTAAGCTTTTCTTATTTCTGGACGCATGTCCAAACTATAGAAAGTCGTTATGACGTAGAATGTGCATACTTTGAAGATTCCATTTATGAAATAAAACACATTTTCTAAAAATTCGTGTTTTTTACGAAATCATGTAAACCTTCTAGAAGCTATGATTTTAAAAAACGGTGGAAGTAAGCTTTTCTTATTTCCGGACGAATGCGCAAACTATAGAAAGTCGTTATGACTTAGAATGTGCATACTTTGTTGATTCCATTTATGAAATAAAACACATTTTCCATAAACTCGTGTTTTTTAAGAAATCATGTAAACCTTCTAGAAGCTGTGATTTTAAAAAACGGGAGAAGTAAGCTTTTCTTATTTCCGGACGCATGCGCAAACTATAGAACGTCGTTATGACATAGAATGTGCATACTTTGTTGATTCCATTTATGAAATAAAACACATTTTCTAAAAACTCGTGTTTTTTAAGAAATCATGTAAACCTTCTAGAAGCTGTGATTTTAAAAAACGGGGGAAGTAAGCTTTTCTTATTTCTGGACGCATGTCCAAACTATAGAAAGTCGTTATGACGTAGAATGTGCATACTTTGTAGATTCCATTTATCAAATAAAACACATTTTCTAAAAACTCGTGTTTTTTAAGAAATCATGTAAACCTTCTAGAAGCTGTGATTTTAAAAAACGGTGGAAGTAAGCTTTTCTTATTTCCGGACGCATGCGAAAACTATATAAAGTCGTTATGACGTAGAATGTGCATACTTTGTTGATTCCATTTATGAAATAAAGCACATTTTCACAAAACTCGTGTTTTTTACGAAATCATGTAAACCTTCTATAAGCTCTGATTTTAAAAAACGGTGGAAGTAAGCTTTTTTCATTTCCGGACGCATGCGCAAACTATAGAAAGTCCTTATGGCGTAGAATGTGCAGACTTTGTTGATTCCATTTATGAAATAAAACACATTTTCTAAAAACTCGTGTTTTTTACGAAATCATGTAAACTTTCTAGAAGCCGTGATTTTAAAAAACGGGGGAAGTAAGCTTTTCTTATTTCCGGACGCATGCGCAAACTATAGAAAGTCGTTATGACGCAGAATGTGCATACTTTCTAGATTCCATTTATGAAATAAAGCACATTTTCTAAAAACTCGTGTTTTTTAAGAAATCATGTAAACCTTCTAGAAGCTGTGGTTTTAAAAAACAGGGGAAGTAAGCTTTTCTTATTTCCAACCACATGCGCAAACTATAGAAAGTCGTTATGACGTATAATGTGCATACTTTGTTGATTCCATTTATGAAATAAAACACATTTTCTAAAAACTCGTGTTTTTTACGAAATCATGTAAACCTTCTAGAAGCTGTGATTTTAATAAATGGTGGAAGTAAGCTTTTCTTATTTCCGGACGAATGCGCAAACTATACAAAGTCGTTATGACGTAGAATGTGCATACTTTGTTGATTCCATTTATGAAATAAAACACATTTTCTAAAAACTAGTGTTTTTTAAGAAATCATGTAATCCTTCTAGAAGCTGTGATTTTAAAAAACGTTGGAAGTAAGCTTTTCTTATTTCCGGACGAATGCACAAACTATAGAAAGTCGTTATGACATAGAATGTGCATACCTTGTTGATTCCATTTATGAAATAAAAAATATTTTCTAAAAACTCGTGTTTTTTAAGAAATCATGTAAACCTTCAAGAAGCTGTGTTTTTAAAAAACGGGGAAGTAAGCTTTTCTTATTTCCGGACGCATGCGCAAACTATAGAAAGTCGTTATCACGTAGAATGTGCATACTTTGTAGATTCCATTTATGAAATAAAACAAATTTTCTAAAAACTCGTGCTTTTTACGAAATCATGTAAACTTTCTAGAAGCAGTGATTTTAAAAAACGGGGGAAGTAAGCTATTCTTATTTCCGGACGCATGCACAAACTATAGAAAGTCATTATGACGTAGAATGTGCATACTTTGTAGATTGCATTTTTGAAATAAAACACATTTTCTAAAAACTCGTGTTTTTTACGAAATCATGTAATCCTTCTAGAAGATGTGATTTTAAAAAACGGTGGAAGTAAGCTTTTCTTATTTCCGGACGATTGCACAAACTATTGAAAGTCGTTATGACGTAGAATGTTCATACTTTGTTGATTCCATTTATGAAATAAATTTTTTTTTCTAAAAACTCGTGTTTTTTAAGAAATCATGTAAACCTTCTAGAAGCTGTGATTTTAAAAAATGGGGGAACTAAACTTTTCTTATTTCCTAACGCATGCGCAAACTATAGAAAGTCGTTATGACATAGAATGTGCATACTTTGTTGATTCCATTTATGAAATAAAACACATTTTCTAAAAACTCGTGTTTTTTAAGAAATCATGTAAACCCTCTAGAAGCTATGATTTAAAAAAACGGTGGAAGTAAGCTTTTCTTATTTCTGGACGCATGCACAAACTATAGAAAGTATTTATGACGTAGAATGTGCATACTTTGTAGATTCCATTTATGAAATAAAGCACATTTTCTAAAAACTCGTGTTTTTTACGAAATCATGTAAACCTTCTAGAAGCTGTGATTTTAAAAAACGTTGGAAGTAAGCTTTTCTTATTTCCGAACGCATGCGAAAACTATAGAAAGTCGTTATGACGTAGAATGTGCATACTTTGTTGATTCCATTTATGAAATAAAACACATTTTCTAAAAACTCGTGTTTTTTAAGAAATCATGTAAACCTTCTAGAAGCTGTGATTTTAAAAAACGGGGGAAGTAAGCTTTTCTTATTTCCAAACGCATGCGCAAACTATAGAAATTCGTTATGACGTAGAATGTGCATACTTTGTTGGTTCCATTTATGAAATAAAACACATTTTCTAAAAACTCGTGTTTTTTAAGAAATCATGTAAACCTTCTTGAAGCTGTGATTTTAAAAAACGGGAGAAGTAAGCTTTTCTTATTTCCGGACGCATCCGCAAACTATAGATTGTCGTTATGACGTAGAATGTGCATACTTTTTAGATTCCATTTATGAAATAAAGCACATTTTCTAAAAACTCGTGTTTTTTACGAAATCATGTAAACCTTCTAGAAGCTGTGATTTTAAAAAACGGTGGAAGTAAGCTTTTCCTATTTCCGGACGAATGCGCAGACTATAGAAGGACGTTATGATGTAGAATGTGCATAATTTGTTGATTCCATTTATGAAATAAAACACATTTTCTAAAAACTCGTGTTTTTTAAGAAATCATGTAAACCCTCTAGAAGCTGTGACTTTAAAAAATGGTGGAAGTAAGCTTTTCTTATTTCCGTACGCATGCGCAAACTATAGAAATTCGTTATGACGTAGAATGTGCATACTTTATTGATTCCATTTATGAAATAAAGCACATTTTCTAAAAACTCATGTTTTTTAAGAAATCATGTAAACCTTCTAGAAGCTGTGATTTTAAAAAACGGTGGAAGTAAGGTTTTCTTATTTTCGGATGCATGCGCAAACTATACAAAGTCGTTATGACGTAGAATGTACATACTTTGTAGATTCTATTTATGAAATAAAACACATTTTCTAAAAACTCGTGTTTTTTACGAAATCATGTAAACCTTCTAGAAGCTTTGATTTTAAAAAACGGTGGAAGTAAGCTTTTCTCATTTCCGGACGCATGTGCAAACAATAGAAAGTCGTTATGACGTAGAATGTGCATACTTTGCAGATTCCATTTATGAAATAAAACACATTTTCTAAAAACTCGTGTTTTTTACGTAATCATGTAAACCTTCTAGAAGCTGTGATTTAAAAAAACGGTGGAAGTTAGCTTTTCTTATTTCCGGACGCATGCTCAAACTATAGAAAGTCGTTATGACGTAGAATGTGCATACTTTGTTGATTCCATTTATGAAATAAAACACATTTTCTAAAAACTCGTGTTTTTTAAGAAATCATGTAAACCTTCTAGAAGCTGTGATTTTAAAAAATGGGGGAAGTAAGCTTTTCTTATTTCCAAACGCATGCGCAAATTATAGAAAGTCGTTATGACGTAGAATGTGCATACTTTGTTGATTCCATTTATGAAATAAAACACATTTTCTAAAAACTCGTGTTTTTTAAGAAATCATGTAAACCTTCTAGAAGCTGTGATTATAAAAAACAGGGGAAGTAAGCTTTTGTTATTTCCGGACGCATACGCAAACTATAGAAAGTCGTTATGACGTAGAATGTGCATAATTTGTTGATTCCATTTATGAAATAAAACACATTTTCTAAAAACTCATGTTTTTTAAGAAATCATGTAAACCCTCTAGAAGCTATGATTTAAAAAAACGGTGGAAGTAAGCTTTTCTTATTTCCGGACACATGCGCAAACAATAGAAAGTCGTTATGACGTATAATGTGCATACTTTGTAGATTCCATTTATGAAATAATACACATTTTCTAAAAACTCGTGTTTTTTAAGAAATCATGTAAACCCTCTAGAAGCTATGATTTAAAAAAACTGTGGAAGTACGCTTTTCTTATTTCCGGACACATGCGCAAACTATAGAAAGTCGTTATGACGTAGAATGTGCATACTTTGTAGATTCCATTTATGAAATAAAGCACATTTTCTAAAAACTCGTGTTTTTTACGAAATCATGTAAACCTTCTAGAAGCTGTGATTTTAAAAAATGGTGGAAGTAAGCTTTTCTTATTTTCGGACGAATGCGCAAACTATAGAAAGTAGTTATGACGTAGAATGTGCATACTTTGTAGATTCAATTTATGAAATAAAACACATTTTCTAAAAACTCGTGTTTTTTACGAAATCATGTAAACACTCTAGAAGCTATGATTTAAAAAAACGGTGGAAGTAAGCTTTTCTTATTTCCGGATGCATGCGCAAACTATAGAAAGTCGTTATGACGTAGAATGGGCATACTTTGTTGATTCCATTTATAAAATAAAACACATTTTCTAAAAACTCGTGTTTTTTAAGAAATCATGTAAACCTTCTAGAAGCTGTGATTTAAAAAAATGGGGGAAGTAAGCTTTTCTTATTTCCAAACGCATGCGCAAACTATAGAAAGTCGTTATGACGTAGAATGTGCATACTTTGTTGATTCCATTTATGAAATAAAACGCATTTTCTAAAAACTCGTGTTTTTTAAGAAATCATGTAAACCTTCTAGAAGCTGTGATTTTAAAAAACAGGGGAAGTAAGCTTTTCTTATTTCCGGACGCATGCTCAAACTATAGAAAGTCGTTATGACATAGAATGTGCATAATTTGTAGATTCCATTTATGAAATAAAACAAATTTTCTAAAAACTCGTGTTTTTTACGAAATCATGTAAACCTTCTAGAAGCTGTGATTTTAAAAAAATGTGGAAGTAAGCTTTTCTTATTTATGGACGCATGCGCAAACTATAGAAAGTCGTTATGACGTAGAATGTGCATAATTTGTTGATTCCATTTATGAAATAAAACACATTTTCTAAAAACTCGTGTTTTTTAAGAAATCATGTAAACCTTCTAGAAGCTGTGATTTTAAAAAACAGGGGAAGTAAGCTTTTCTTATTTCCAAACGCATGCGCAAACTATAGAAAGTCGTTATGACGTAGAATGTGCATACTTTGTTGATTCCATTTATGAAATAAAACACATTTTCTAAAAACTCGTGTTTTTTAAGAAATCATGTAAACCTTCTAGAAGCTGTGATTTAAAAAAACCGTGGAAGTAAGCTTTTCTTATTTCCGGACGCATGCGCAAACTATAGAAAGTCGTTATGACGTAGAATGTGCATACTTTGTTGATTCCATTTATGAAATAAAACACATTTTCTAAAAACTCGTGTTTTTTACGAAATCATGTAAACCTTCTAGAAGCTGTGATTTTAAAAAACGGTGGAAGTAATCTTTTCTTATTTCCGGAAGAATGCGCAAACTATAGAAAGTCGTTATGACGTAGAATGTGCATACTTTGTAGATTCAATTTATGAAATAAAACATATTTTCTAAAAACTCGTGTTTTTTACGAAATCATGTAAACCTTCTAGAAGCTGTGATTTTAAAAAACCGTGGAAGTAAGCTTTTCTTATTTCCGGACGAATGCGCAAACTATAGAAAGTCGTTATGACGTAGAATGTGCATACTTTGTAGATTCCATTTGTGAAATAAAACACATTTTCTAAAAACTCGTGTTTTTTAAGAAATCATGTAAACCTTCTATAAGCTGTGATTTTAAAAAACGGTGGAAGTAAGCTTTTCTTATTTCCAGACGCATGCGCAAACTATAGAAAGTCGTTATGACGTAGAATGTGCATACTTTGTTGATTCCATTTATGAAATAAAACACATTTTCTAAAAACTCGTGTTTTTTAAGAAATCATGTAAACCTTCTAGAAGCTGTGATTTTAAAAAATGGGGGAAGTAAGCTTTTCTTATTTCCAAACCCATGCACAAACTATAGAAAGTCGTTATGACGTAGAATGTGCATACTTTGTTGATTCCATTGATGAAATAAAACACATTTTCTAAAAACTCGTGTTTTTTAAGAAATCATGTAAACCTTCTAAAAGCTATGATTTTAAAAAACGGTGGAAGTAAGCTTTTCGTATTTCCGGATGCATGCGCAAACTATAGAAAGTCGTTATGACGTAGAATGTGCATACTTTGTTGATTCCATTTATGAAATAAAACAAATATTCTAAAAACTCGTGTTTTTTAAGAAATCATGTAAACCTTCTAGAAGCTGTGATTTTAAAAAACGGGGAAAGTAAGCTTTTCTTATTTCCGGACGCATGCGCAAACTATAGAAAGTCGTTATGACGTAGAATGTGCATACTTTGTTGATTCCATTGATGAAATAAAACACATTTTCTAAAAACTCGTGTTTTTTAAGAAATCATGTAAACCTTCTAGAAGCTGTGATTTTAAAAAACGGGGGAAGTAAGCTTTTCTTATTTCCGGACGCATGCGCAAACTATAGAAAGTCCTTATGACGTAGAATGTGCAGACTTTGTTGATTCCATTTATGAAATAAAACACATTTTTTAAAAACTCGTGTTTTTTACGAAATCATATAAACTTTCTAGAAGCCGTGATCTTAAAAAACGGGGGAAGTAAGCTTTTCTTATTTCCGGACGCATGCGCAAACTATAGAAATTCATTATGACGTAGAATGTGCATACTTTGTAGATTGCATTTTTGAAATAAAACACATTTTCTAAAAGCTCGTGTTTTTTACGAAATCATGTAAACCTTCTAGAAGCTGTGATTTTAAAAAACGTTGGAAGTAAGCTTTTCTTATTTCCGAACGCATGCGAAAAATATAGAAAGTCGTTATGACGTAGAATGTGCATACTTTGTTGATTCCATTTATGAAATAAAACACATTTTCTAAAAACTCGTGTTTTTTAAGAAATCATGTAAACCTTCTAGAAGCTGTGATTTTAAAAAACGGGGGAAGTAAGCTTTTCTTATTTCCAAACGCATGCGCAAACTATAGAAATTCGTTATGACGTAGAATGTGCATACTTTGTTGGTTCCATTTATGAAATAAAACACATTTTCTAAAAACTCGTGTTTTTTAAGAAATCATGTAAACCTTCTTGAAGCTGTGATTTTAAAAAACGGGAGAAGTAAGCTTTTCCTTATTTCCGGACGCATCCGCAAACTATAGATTGTCGTTATGACGTAGAATGTGCATACTTTTTAGATTCCATTTATGAAATAAAGCACATTTTCTAAAAACTCGTGTTTTTTACGAAATCATGTAAACCTTCTAGAAGCTGTGATTTTAAAAAACGGTGGAAGTAAGCTTTTCCTATTTCCGGACGAATGCGCAGACTATAGAAGGACGTTATGATGTAGAATGTGCATAATTTGTTGATTCCATTTATGAAATAAAACACATTTTCTAAAAACTCGTGTTTTTTAAGAAATCATGTAAACCCTCTAGAAGCTGTGACTTTAAAAAATGGTGGAAGTAAGCTTTTCTTATTTCCGTACGCATGCGCAAACTATAGAAATTCGTTATGACGTAGAATGTGCATACTTTATTGATTCCATTTATGAAATAAAGCACATTTTCTAAAAACTCATGTTTTTTAAGAAATCATGTAAACCTTCTAGAAGCTGTGATTTTAAAAAACGGTGGAAGTAAGGTTTTCTTATTTTCGGACGCATGCGCAAACTATACAAAGTCGTTATGACGTAGAATGTACATACTTTGTAGATTCTATTTATGAAATAAAAACACATTTTCTAAAAACTCGTGTTTTTTACGAAATCATGTAAACCTTCTAGAAGCTTTGATTTTAAAAAACGGTGGAAGTAAGCTTTTCTCATTTCCGGACGCATGTGCAAACAATAGAAAGTCGTTATGACGTAGAATGTGCATACTTTGCAGATTCCATTTATGAAATAAAACACATTTTTCTAAAAACTCGTGTTTTTTACGTAATCATGTAAACTTCTAGAAGCTGTGATTTAAAAAAACGGTGGAAGTTAGCTTTTCCTTATTTCCGGACGCGATGCTCAAACTATAGAAAGTCGTTATGACGTAGAATGTGCATACTTTGTTGATTCCATTTATGAAATAAAACACATTTTCTAAAAACTCGTGTTTTTTAAGAAATCATGTAAACCTTCTAGAAGCTGTGATTTTAAAAAATGGGGGAAGTAAGCTTTTCTTATTTCCAAACGCATGCGCAAATTATAGAAAGTCGTTATGACGTAGAATGTGCATACTTTGTTGATTCCATTTATGAAATAAAACACATTTTCTAAAAACTCGTGTTTTTTAAGAAATCATGTAAACCTTCTAGAAGCTGTGATTATAAAAAACAGGGGAAGTAAGCTTTTGTTATTTCCGGACGCATACGCAAACTATAGAAAGTCGTTATGACGTAGAATGTGCATAATTTGTTGATTCCATTTATGAAATAAAACACATTTTCTAAAAACTCATGTTTTTTAAGAAATCATGTAAACCCTCTAGAAGCTATGATTTAAAAAAACGGTGGAAGTAAGCTTTTCTTATTTCCGGACACATGCGCAAACAATAGAAAGTCGTTATGACGTATAATGTGCATACTTTGTAGATTCCATTTATGAAATAATACACATTTTCTAAAAACTCGTGTTTTTTAAGAAATCATGTAAACCCTCTAGAAGCTATGATTAAAAAAACTGTGGAAGTACGCTTTTCTTATTTCCGGACACATGCGCAAACTATAGAAAGTCGTTATGACGTAGAATGTGCATACTTTGTAGATTCCATTTATGAAATAAAGCACATTTTCTAAAAACTCGTGTTTTTTACGAAATCATGTAAACCTTCTAGAAGCTGTGATTTTAAAAAATGGTGGAAGTAAGCTTTTCTTATTTTCGGACGAATGCGCAAACTATAGAAAGTAGTTATGACGTAGAATGTGCATACTTTGTAGATTCAATTTATGAAATAAAACACATTTTCTAAAAACTCGTGTTTTTTACGAAATCATGTAAACACTCTAGAAGCTATGATTTAAAAAAACGGTGGAAGTAAGCTTTTCTTATTTCCGGATGCATGCGCAAACTATAGAAAGTCGTTATGACGTAGAATGGGCATACTTTGTTGATTCCATTTATAAAATAAAACACATTTTCTAAAAACTCGTGTTTTTTAAGAAATCATGTAAACCTTCTAGAAGCTGTGATTTAAAAAAATGGGGGAAGTAAGCTTTTCTTATTTCCAAACGCATGCGCAAACTATAGAAAGTCGTTATGACGTAGAATGTGCATACTTTGTTGATTCCATTTATGAAATAAAACGCATTTTCTAAAAACTCGTGTTTTTTAAGAAATCATGTAAACCTTCTAGAAGCTGTGATTTTAAAAAACAGGGGAAGTAAGCTTTTCTTATTTCCGGACGCATGCTCAAACTATAGAAAGTCGTTATGACATAGAATGTGCATAATTTGTAGATTCCATTTATGAAATAAAACAAATTTTCTAAAAACTCGTGTTTTTTACGAAATCATGTAAACCTTCTAGAAGCTGTGATTTTAAAAAAATGTGGAAGTAAGCTTTTCTTATTTATGGACGCATGCGCAAACTATAGAAAGTCGTTATGACGTAGAATGTGCATAATTTGTTGATTCCATTTATGAAATAAAACACATTTTCTAAAAACTCGTGTTTTTTAAGAAATCATGTAAACCTTCTAGAAGCTGTGATTTTAAAAAACGGGGGAAGTAAGCTTTTCTTATTTCCAAACGCATGCGCAAACTATAGAAAGTCGTTATGACGTAGAATGTGCATACTTTGTTGATTCCATTTATGAAATAAAACACATTTTCTAAAAACTCGTGTTTTTTAAGAAATCATGTAAACCTTCTAGAAGCTGTGATTTAAAAAAACCGTGGAAGTAAGCTTTTCTTATTTCCGGACGCATGCGCAAACTATAGAAAGTCGTTATGACGTAGAATGTGCATACTTTGTTGATTCCATTTATGAAATAAAACACATTTTCTAAAAACTCGTGTTTTTTACGAAATCATGTAAACCTTCTAGAAGCTGTGATTTTAAAAAACGGTGGAAGTAATCTTTTCTTATTTCCGGAAGAATGCGCAAACTATAGAAAGTCGTTATGACGTAGAATGTGCATACTTTGTAGATTCAATTTATGAAATAAAACATATTTTCTAAAAACTCGTGTTTTTTACGAAATCATGTAAACCTTCTAGAAGCTGTGATTTTAAAAAACCGTGGAAGTAAGCTTTTCTTATTTCCGGACGAATGCGCAAACTATAGAAAGTCGTTATGACGTAGAATGTGCATACTTTGTAGATTCCATTTGTGAAATAAAACACATTTTCTAAAAACTCGTGTTTTTTAAGAAATCATGTAAACCTTCTATAAGCTGTGATTTTAAAAAACGGTGGAAGTAAGCTTTTCTTATTTCCAGACGCATGCGCAAACTATAGAAAGTCGTTATGACGTAGAATGTGCATACTTTGTTGATTCCATTTATGAAATAAAACACATTTTCTAAAAACTCGTGTTTTTTAAGAAATCATGTAAACCTTCTAGAAGCTGTGATTTTAAAAAATGGGGGAAGTAAGCTTTTCTTATTTCCAAACCCATGCACAAACTATAGAAAGTCGTTATGACGTAGAATGTGCATACTTTGTTGATTCCATTGATGAAATAAAACACATTTTCTAAAAACTCGTGTTTTTTAAGAAATCATGTAAACCTTCTAAAAGCTATGATTTTAAAAAACGGTGGAAGTAAGCTTTTCGTATTTCCGGATGCATGCGCAAACTATAGAAAGTCGTTATGACGTAGAATGTGCATACTTTGTTGATTCCATTTATGAAATAAAACAAATATTCTAAAAACTCGTGTTTTTTAAGAAATCATGTAAACCTTCTAGAAGCTGTGATTTTAAAAAACGGGGAAAGTAAGCTTTTCTTATTTCCGGACGCATGCGCAAACTATAGAAAGTCGTTATGACGTAGAATGTGCATACTTTGTTGATTCCATTGATGAAATAAAACACATTTTCTAAAAACTCGTGTTTTTTAAGAAATCATGTAAACCTTCTAGAAGCTGTGATTTTAAAAAACGGGGGAAGTAAGCTTTTCTTATTTCCGGACGCATGCGCAAACTATAGAAAGTCCTTATGACGTAGAATGTGCAGACTTTGTTGATTCCATTTATGAAATAAAACACATTTTTTAAAAACTCGTGTTTTTTTACGAAATCATATAAACTTTCTAGAAGCCGTGATCTTAAAAAACGGGGGAAGTAAGCTTTTCTTATTTCCGGACGCATGCGCAAACTATAGAAATTCATTATGACGTAGAATGTGCATACTTTGTAGATTGCATTTTTGAAATAAAACACATTTTCTAAAAGCTCGTGTTTTTTACGAAATCATGTAATCCTTCTAGAAGATGTCATTTTAAAATACGGTGGAAGTAAGCTTTTCTTATTTCCGGAAGAATGCACAAACTATAGAAAGTCGTTATGACGTAGAATGTGCATACTTTTTTGATTCCATTTATGAAATAAAACACATTTTCTAAAACTCGTGTTTTTTAAGAAATCATGTAAACCTTCTAGAAGCTGTGGTTTTAAAAAATGGGGAAAGTAAGCCTTTCTTATTTCCGGACGCATGCGCAAACTATAGAAAGTCGTTATGACGTAGAATGTCCATACTTTGTAGATTCCATTTATGAAATAAAACACATTTTCTAAAAACTCGTGTTTTTTACGAAATCATGTAAACCTTCTAGAAGCTGTGATTTTAAAAAACGTTGGAAGTAAGCTTTTCTTATTTCCGGACGCATGCGCAAACTATAGAAAGGCGTTATGACGTAGAATATGCATACTTTGTTGATTCCATTTATGAAATAAAACACATTTTCTAAAAACTCATGTTTTTTAAGAAATCATGTAAACCTTCTAGAAGCTGTGATTTTAAAAAACGGGGGAAGTAAGCTTTTCTTATTTCCGGACACATGCGCAAACTATAGAAAGTCGTTATGACATAGAATGTGCATACTTTGTGGAATCCATTTATGAAATAAAACACATTTTCTAAAAACTCGTGTTTTTTACGAAATCATGTAAACCTTCTAGAAGCGGTGATTTTAAAAAACGGGGGAAGTAAGCGTTTCTTATTTACGGACGCATGTGCAAACTATAGAAAGTCGTTATGACGTAGAATGTGCATACTTTGTTGATTCCATTTGTGAAATAAAACACATTTTCTAAAAACTCGTGTTTTTTATGAAATCATGTAAACCTTCTAGAAGCTGTGATTTTAAAAAACGGTGGAAGTAAGCTTTTCTTATTTCCGGACGAATGCGCAAACTATAGAAAGTCGTTATGACTTAGAATGTGCATATTTTGTTGATTCCATTGATGAAATAAAACACATTTTCTAAAAACTCGTGTTTTTTAAGAACTCATGTAAACCTTCTAGAAGCTGTGATTTTAAAAAACGGTGGAAGTAAGCTTTTCTTATTTCCGGACACATGCGCAAACTATAGAAAGTCGTTATGACGTAGAATGTGCATACTTTGTTGATTCCATTTATGAAATAAAACACATTTTCTAGAAACTCGTGTTTTTTAAGAAATCATGTAAACCTTCTAGAAGCTGTGATTTTGAAAAACGGGGGAAGTAAGCTTTTCTTTCTTCCGGACGCATGCGCAAACTATAGAAAGTCGTTATGACGTAGAATGTGTATACTTTGTTGATTCCATTTATGAAATAAAACACATTTTCTAAAAACTCGTGTTTTTTAACAAATCATGTAAACCTTCTAGAAGCTATGATATTAAAAAACGGGGGAAGTAAGCTTTTCTTATTTCCAAACGCATGCGCAAACTATAGAAAGTCGTTGTGACATAGAATGTGCATACTTTGTTGATTCCATTTGTGAAATAAAACGCATTTTCTAAAAAATCGCGTTTTTTAAGAAATCATGTAAACCTTCTAGAAGCTGTGATTTTAAAAAATGGGGGAAGTAAGCTTTTCTTATTTCCGGACGCATGCGGAAACTATAGAAAGTCGTTATGACGTAGAATGTGCATACTTTGTTGATTCCATTTATGAAATAAAACACATTTTCTAAAAACTCGTGTTTTTTAACAAATCATGTAAACCTTCTAGAAGCTGTGATTTTAAAAAACAGGGGAAGTATGCTTTTCTTATTTCCAAACGCATGCGCAAACTATAGAAAGTCGTTATGACATAGAATGTTCATACTTTGTTGATTCCATTTATGAAATAAAACACATTTTCTAAAAACTCGTGTTTTTTAAGAAATCATGTAAACCTTCTAGAAGCTGTGATTTTAAAAAACGGTGGAAGTAAGCTTTTCTTATTTCCGGACGAATGCGCAAACTATAGAAAGTCGTTATGACGTAGAATGTGCATACTTTGTTGATTCCATTTATGAAATAAAACACATTTTCTAAAAACTCATGTTTTTTAAGAAATCATGTAAACCTTCTATAAGCTGTGATTTTAAAAAACGGTGGAAGTAAGCTTTTCTTATTTCCAGACGCATGCGCAAACTATAGAAAGTCGTTATGACGTAGAATGTGCATACTTTGTTGATTCCATTTATGAAATAAAACACATTTTCTAAAAACTCGTGTTTTTTAAGAAATCATGTAAACCTTCTAGAAGCTGTGATTTTAAAAAATCGGGGAAGTAAGCTTTTCTTATTTCCAAACCCATTCACAAACTATAGAAAGTCGTTATGACGTAGAATGTGCATACTTTGTTGATTCCATTGATGAAATAAAACACATTTTCTAAAAACTCGTGTTTTTTAAGAAATCATGTAAACCTTCTAAAAGCTATGATTTTAAAAAACGGTGGAAGTAAGCTTTTCGTATTTCCGGATGCATTCGCAAACTATAGAAAGTCGTTATGACGTAGAATGTGCATACTTTGTTGATTCCATTTATGAAATAAAACAAATATTCTAAAAACTCGTGTTTTTTAAGAAATCATGTAAACCTTCTAGAAGCTATGATTTTAAAAAACGGGGGGAAGTAAGCTTTTCTTATTTTTGGACGCATGCGCAAACTATAGAAAGTCGTTATGACGTAGAATGTGCATACTTTGTAGATTCCATTTATGAAAGAAAACACATTTTCTAAAAACTCATGTTTTTTGATAAATCATGTAAACCTTTTAGAAGCTGTGATTTTAAAAAACGGTGGAAGTAAGATTTTCATATTTCCAGACGAATGCTCAAACTATAGAAAGTCGTTATGACGTAGAATGTGCATACTTTGTTGATTCCATTTATGAAATAAAACACATTTTCTAAAAACTCGTGTTTTTTAAGAAATCATCTAAATCTTCTAGAAGCTGTGATTTTAAAAAACGGTGGAAGTAAGCTTTTCTTATTTCCGGACGCATCCGCAAACTATAGAAAGTCATTATGATCTAGAATGTGCATACTTTGTTGATTCTATTTATGAAATAAAACACATTTTCTAAAAAGTTTTGTTTCTTAAGAAATCATGTAAACCTTCTAGAAGCTGTGATTTTAAAAAACGGGGGAAGTAAGCTTTTCATATTTCCAAACGCATGCGCAAACTATAGAAAGTCGTTATGACGTAGAATGTGCATACTTTGTTGCTTCCATTTATGAAATAAAACACATTTTCTAAAAACTCGTGTTTTTTAAGAAATCATGTAAACCTTCTAGGATCTGTGATTTTAAAAAACGGGGGAAGTAAGCTTTTTGTTGAAATATTGTAACTTCAAAGAATATTATATTTGTATATTATTTATTCCGGAGATGTTCCATACCTCCGATGTGATTATACTATAAATCCGGAGATGGTTATTCCTCCGAGTTGGGTGTGGTAACTAGGGTTATTAGACCCACCATGTGGGGGTCGGCCCAGTCAGTTATAATGGAGTATTTAACCTAATGGTTAAATACGAGCCTACATGTACTTGGTGTAAAATACATATCAGAGTAGTGTATAAATAGAGGAGGTGTGTTCCTCATTTTATACACACACTTGTGGAGGAGAGGTCTGCTATTGTGGAGGAGGAGATCATGTCTCCTGGTTTCATCTTTGTATATTGCTGGTCATCTATATTGAGGAAGCTTTGCTGGGTTTTCTACCCCATGAGGGTTTCCCAGGATAAATCTCTGTCTCTTGTGTTTATGCTGTGCTTGTTGTTTCTTCAGTGATCCTGTATATGCTATTATTGTGAAATGGAATGTAATGCTGCTATTTTATGTCTTATCATATTGAATTTTAACATGGTATCAGAGCTAACCTGAAGGAAGACATGGTATGGCACTAATGACACTTGCTTTACTTACGACAATTTGAAGGTTAGGGTTTTACATAGCAAAAACCAGTCATCGTAGCAATTTCGCTATAAATCCGTTTTGGCGAAGTTTGCGGATCTGAAATTGTTACAGGACGAAGATTAAATCTCCACGTACCTTGTGTCCAAAGGAAAACCTCTAATTTGTTGTACTTTGTGATTTATAATCTGTACAATATAGGGTTTCTGCCTCTTCCAGATCTGAGTCAAAATCAGGTGACCTTGGGAAAAAGGTCATATCTTGGGATAGGAAGCTCCAAATGAAATTTCGTAAAATGTGACAGGTAGTACACAGTCTGTACTATCTCAGAAAACGTTTTCAGAGGCCGAAGTTGAACCAGTAACACGTGGCACTCCGTACAAGCTCTCCCTCCTGTATTATCCCATAAACAGGTCATGTTGCGACAATTGGCATAACTCTCTCTCAGAGAGTCCAATTGAGGTCAGACCTGTCAGGATGGAAAGATAACAGGTCAGGCTATCTCAAAAAACGTTTTCAGACCCTGTGGATTGAAAAGTTTGGAGTTACACCAGAAACAATCAGGTACATATTTATGTCAAAACAGAATTATTTTTTAGTACCTTCATTCATGGCTTCCGGAATTTAGGGCTTTGAAGAAAGTTGGAATTTTTGTAAACGGAGACCACGGCTGAATGCTACTCATCAAAATAGAAATTTAGAGACCCAGATCAGATTTTTTGGTTGGGCAGAAGGCCGGGCTGGATCAAACCCTAGTTCGGGACTTTGATCAGAAAAGTGGAAAATTAGGGCTTCTGTAAAAATGGGAATTTTTGAAATCTGTGACCATGGCTGGAAGCTCCTCAGAAAAATAGAAGCTTAGAGCTTTGGATCAAACATTTTGATTGGGCAGAAGAGTGGGATTCCTCAAACCCCAGTTCAGGGTCACGTCCAGTGAATCCGGAAGTTTCAAAGGCAAAATTGAGGAGTGAAACTTTGTAGTTTTCAAATTCTGAATATATCAGTTTGATCAGCTCATCAAGGCGCATATTTCTATCCTTTCGGAAGTTGTAAATTCAAAGTTTGAATTTTTGGGGTTTCTCTGACAAACCCATATCCAGCTCCAGGTCCAGTTCTTGCAAATCAAGTGGATAGGGTTAATCCTAGAAGAAGATGGATTGGTCACCTGCATAAGTGAAGGAGTTCCTGTTTCAGAGGGAGATGAGGCTAAGGCTTTACATAAGGAGATTACAAGCGATCTCGACAGGTATGACTCATCGAGGTATGTTTTGAGATTTGTTCATGATTAAGTTTATGGTATGTTTGTCTTCATGTTATTACGGTTAGTACAATCTTGATTTTAGATTTGTTGTATCACCTTAACAAAATTATGAATGCATGATAGAAGATATTCATTGGTTAGGGTGTTGACACTTATGATTGTACTAATGCATTATGATGTTGTGTGAGGTTGATGTTGTCTGCTAACAAGATACAGGTACATCACAAAAGACAAATCAGGCTCCATGACCATGAAAACATGAAGACAAAGACTCATCCATAATCTTTGTTCTACTTACGAGGTATGTATGACTTTGTTATATTATGCTTAACCTATGAGACATGCAGGTTCTAGCTCAGGATCTCTAAATCATTGAAGAGATTGTTTAGGTATGTTGTACATAACCAAGTAGGTATACTAATCCAGGTATGTTTCCCATGAATCTTACCTTGTGTTAGGATCCCTTATATAAGTATACTTGGAATGATTGGTTATGCTTATTCATAAAGTTAGTAATCAAGGGATTATGCATATTATATCTTTTATCTTGATTGATGATATGCATGAGTAAAAGAAGACTTCCCTGAAATGTTGAATACTAATGTTTATTAACTATAATCATGACTATACATTTTCAAGACTATTTAGTACTATAATGTTTTGATAGCATTTAGAATATACTAATGAGTGTATGTTTGTGTATGAGATCATGAGGATGACTCTTGAGCATGCACAGTGGTACAGAATGAATAGAAGTTCAAAAGACATACAGAAGATCAAGCGGGAGGAAACCACACAAACATAAAAGATAAGTATTTGAGTTGTTATTTGAAATAGTAAATGATATTGCCTGTAATAGATTGTATGCATATTTGTATTCCTATAATATATCATGCTGAGTGTAAATATTCATAGAACATTGAACATTATACTACTAATATGCATATGATTGGTAAGTTGGACAAACATTCCATTGTTGCTTGTCTAGAATGAAACCTCTTTGCTGACATGCTGAGAGTTGTGCACACTCTCAATAGTATGTTCTGGTAGAGATGGAAGGCATCTAGATAGCCACTATATGCATACAGGATATGGGAAAGTGTTGTGCCAAAGTATTGGTCAAAATAGTTGCATCACTATGTAAATGATATCTGTATGCATAATAGGTTATCATGTAAATATGATTTGATGATTATGAAGTATTACTAATCATGTACTTAATTTTGATTTGTAGGAAAGGTCATGAAGAATGATGGACACCGTACAAGTGGTGGATGTTCAAACAAGAAGATTTACAAATCAAACAAAATATAGAAGGCTCGTGGCTAGAAGATTCTCTTAGAAAGGGGAAGAGAATCATGACAAGATGTTTGCTCCAAGTATGGTGTAATTAAAAGTGTGAATCAGGTTCTGTATAGGTACCTAGGATCGATAATAAATTGATAAGCTTAATGATCACCATGGGTGATGTGGATCTCAACCTTTGCTACAAGGTTGAATATGATTTCTATACACATATGACATGGATGCAAGAAGGAACTCACCACAGAGTTCGAATGATATTGAGGTTCATATCAGTAGACCCATCTAACGAGAGATGGCACAGATAGATATGCAGAAGATCATTCAATGCAAAAATGAAAATGAAAGATCTCAAATTGATGCTTTACTTCCTAGGTCTGGAAGTATGGCAAGGCTCAGAAGGAATATTTCTCAACCAGGGAAAGTATGATGAGAAATATGACTTGAGGTGTTGGAATGGCCACTCTTATGGATTCCAACTTGAAGCTGTTAGGGGATAACTCATCAGAGTTAGTCGATATAACTCTGTACAGTCAAATTATTGGGTCATTGATGTATCTAACATATACTCGATTAGATATATGTTTTGTTGTGAACACCTTGAGTCAGTATCTAGTGGAAACTAGATGTGTTCACCTGATAGTTGCAAAGCATGTGATGAGGCACATAAAGGACACGATAGAATTTGATCTATGTTATCTTGAAGATCATGACTTCAGATGGTTATTCAGATTCTGATTGGGCAGGAAGTGTATCAGACAGGAAGAACACATCGAGAGGATGTTATTGTCTGGGATTAGACATGATCTCGTGGTTTAGTTGGAAGCAGTCTAGTGTGGCTCTCAGCACAAGCAGAATATATGGCTGCTTGCTCTGCTAGTTGTGAAGAAGTTTGGCTTCAGGATTGCTTGACTTAGAGATAGAACCAACTGTGATCCTATGTGACAAATAGAGTTGTATCAAGATGACATAGAATCCAGTGTTCCATGATAAGTCAAAGAACATAGGGATCTAACAAGATATGACACAGAAAGGAACTATAAAGTTTGAATTTGTAACAGGTTACCGATGTACTAACCAAACCTCTACCTCAAGTGAAGAAGTTACCAACATACTAACCAAGCCTCTGTCTCGAGTGAAATTTGAATACTTTCGAGACAAGCTTGAAAGGACCCTCCTCGAAAGGGGGAGTAGTATAGTCACTGATGATGAGATTGTCTCATCGAACAACAAGGTCGATGATGAGGTAACCTGTTCTCTACACCTAGATACTTAGAAATATTTAGATTTAGGACTCTTATACTTAGAATACTTAGTTTCACTTATACATGCTTTTGATGTTATATGTATTAGTAAGAATACATGCTTTTGATGATAGATGTATTGGTGAGAATACATGCTTTTGATGATAAGATGTATTGGTAAGAATACATACTTTTGATGATACATGTATTGATTAATGTACTTGTATGGTTGAGGATACTTGTACTTGTATTGATGAGAATACATGTGAGGATTGTATCATCCTTGAACACTTGTTCTAAAGTGAGCCGTAGATAGGTGTCTCCGAGAAAGAAGAGGGATTGTATCATCCCTGGACTTCAGTTCCTGAATTGAGCCGTAGACGTGAGGTATCCGAGAATGAAGTCCTTAGTGGACAGTTGAGGGGATTGGATCATCCCTGGACTTTCAGTCCTAAAGAGAGCCGTAGACGTGAGGTCTCCGAGAATGAAGTCCTTAGCGGACAGTTGAGGGGACTGGATCATCCCTGGACTTTCAGTCCTAAAGAGAGCCGTAGACGTGAGGTATCCGAGAATGAAGTCCTTAGCGGACAGTTGAGGGGATTGGATCATCCCTGGACTTTCAGTCTTAAAGAGAGCCGTAGACGTGAGGTCTCCGAGAATGAAGTCCTTAGCGGACAGTTGAGGGGATTGGATCATCCCTGGACTTTCAGTCCTAAAGAGAGCCGTAGACGTGAGGTCTCTTAGAATGAAGTCCTTAGCGGACAGTTGAGGGGATTGGATCATCCCTGGACTTTCAGTCCTAAAGAGAGCCGTAGACGTATGGTCTCCGAGAAGTGGGGATTGTATCATCCTCGGACTTCGGTCCCTGAATTGATCCGTAGACGTGTGGTCTCCGAGAAGTGGGGATTGTATCATCCCCGGACTTCGGTCCCTGAATTGATCCGTAGACGTGTGGTCTCCGAGAAGTGGGGATTGTATCATCCCCGGACTTAGGTCCCTGAATTGATCCGTAGACGTATGGTCTCCGAGAAGTGGGGATTGTATCATCCCTGGACTTAGGTCCCTGAATTGATCCGTAGACGTGAGGTCTCCGAGAAGTGGTGATTGTATCATCCCCGGACTGCGGTCCCTGAATTGATCCGTAGATGGAGGTCTCCGAGAAGTGGGGATTGTATCATCCCCAGACTTAGGTCCATGAATTGATCCGTAGACGTGAGGTCTCCGAGAAGTGGGGATTGTATCATCCCCGGACTGCAGTCCCTGAATTGATCCGTAGACGTATGGTCTCCGAGAAGTGGGGATTGTATCATCCCCGGACTTAGGTCCCTGAATTGATCCGTAGACGTGAGGTCTCCGAGAAGTGGGGATTGTATCATCCCCGGACTGCGGTCCCTGAATTGATCCGTAGACGTATGGTCTCCGAGAAGTGGGGATTGTATCATCCCCGGACTTCGGTCCCTGAATTGATCCGTAGACGTATGGTCTCCGAGAAAGTGATTTTTGATGTGGTTACTTGTATCGGTAGGATACTTGTATTGATGATGTGGTTACTTGTATCGGTAGGATACTTGTATTGATGATGTGGTTACTTGTATCGGTAGAATACTTGTATTGATGATGTGGTTACTTGTATCGGTAGGATACTTGTATTGATGATATGGTTACTTGTATCAGTGTGGATACTTGTATTGATGATATGTACACTTGTATTGGCATGAATACGTGTACTAATGATGTGGATACTTGTATTCTTATGGATACCTGTATTGATGACGATGCTGATGATCGTGAGATGACGATGCTGATGATCGTGTGATGACGATGCTGATGATCGTGTGATGACGATGCTGATGATCGTGAGATGATGATGCTGATGATCGTGTGATGACAATGCTGATGATCGTGAGATGATGATGCTAATTATCGTGTGATGACGATGCTAATGATCGTGTGATGACGATGCTGATGATCGTAAGATGATGATACTGATGATCGTGAGGATCCAGATGTTGATGTTGTTGTAGCTGTTCGAGTGCTGCAGAAGATAAAGACTCAGTACTGAAGATGTTGATGTTCCAGTATTGAAGATGTTCCAGTAACTGCTTGAGTTACTGATGATGTTGAGAAAGCTTCCAATGATTTATAGATGTATCATGTATGATGTGGATGACTCCTTGCTCGTGCAGATACTGTTATAATATCCTTCTCGTTAAGGGGGAGTGTTGAAATATTGTAACTTCAAAGAATATTATATTTGTATATTATTTATTCCGGAGATGTTCCATACCTCCGATGTGATTATACTATAAATCCGGAGATGGTTATTCCTCCGAGTTGGGTGTG
Source organism: Larix kaempferi (assembly GCA_027924585.1). Classification (NCBI taxonomy): domain Eukaryota; kingdom Viridiplantae; phylum Streptophyta; class Pinopsida; order Pinales; family Pinaceae; genus Larix; species Larix kaempferi. The sequence continues at coordinate 7,210,380 of BSBM01000226.1, read as the reverse complement.
GTAACTAGGGTTATTAGACCCACCATGTGGGGGTCGGCCCAGTCAGTTATAATGGGGTATTTAACCTAATGGTTAAATACGAGCCTACATGTACTTGGTGTAAAATACATATCAGAGTAGTGTATAAATAGAGGAGGTGTGTTCCTCATTTTATACACACACTCACTTGAGGATAGCGCACTTGTGGAGGAGAGGTCTGCTATTGTGGAGGAGGAGATCATGTCTCGGGGTTTCATCTTTGTATATTTCTGGTCATCTATATTGAGGAAGCTTTGCTGGGTTTTCTACCCCATGAGGGTTTCCCAGGATAAATCTCTGTCTCTTGTGTTTATGCTGTGCTTGTTGTTTCTTCAGTGATCCTGTATATGCTATTATTGTGAAATGGAATGTAATGCTGCTATTTTATGTCTTATCATATTGAATTTTAACATGGTATCAGAGCTAACCTGAAGGAAGACATGGTATGGCACTAATGACACTTGCTTTACTTACGACAATTTGAAGGTTAGGGTTTTACATAGCAAAAACCAGTCATCGTAGCACTTTCGCTATAAATCCGTTTTGGCGAAGTTTACGGATCTGAAATTGTTACAGGACGAAGATTAAATCACCAGGTACCTTGTGTCCAAAGGACAACCTCTAATTCGTTGTACTTTGCGATTTATGATCTGTACAATATAGGGTTTCTGCCTCTTCCAGATCTGAGTCAAAATCAGGTGACCTTGGGAAAAAGGTCATATCTTGGGATAGGAAGCTCCAAATGAAATGTCGTAAAATGTGACAGGTAGTAAACAGTCTGTACTATTGCAGAAAACTTTTTCAGAGGCCGAAGTTGAACCCGTGACACGTGGCACTCCGTACAAGCTCGCCCTCCTGTATTATCCCATAAACAGGTCATGTTGCGACACTTGGCATAACTCTCTCTCAGAGAGTCCAATTGAGGTCAGACCTGTCCGGACGCATGCGCAAACTATAGAAATTCTTTATGACGTAGAATGTGCATACTTTGTATATTCCATTTATGAAATAAAACACATTTTCTAAAAAGTCGTGTTTTTTACGAAATCATGTAAACCTTCTAGAAGCTATGATTTTAAAAAACAGGGGAAGTAAGCTTTTCTTATTTCCAGACGCATTTGCAAACTATAGAAAGTCGTTATGACGTAGAATGTGCATACTTTGTAGATTACATTCATGAAATAAAACACATTTTCTAAAAACTCGTGTTTTTTAAGAAATGATGTAAACCTTCTAGAAGCTGTGATTTTAAAAAACGGTGGAAGTAAGATTTCCATATTTCCGGACGAATGCGCAAACTATAGAAAGTCGTTATGACGTAGAATGTGCATACTTTGTTGATTGCATTTATGAAATAAAACACATTTTCTAAAAACTCGTGTTTTTTACGAAATCATGTAAACCTTCTAGAAGCTGTGATTTTAATAAACAGTGGAAGTAAGCTTTTCTTATTTCCGGACGAATGAGAAAACTATAGAAAGTCGTTATGACGTAGAATGTGGATACTTTGTTGATTCCATTTATGACATAAAACACATTTTCTAAAAACTCGTGTTTTTTAAGAAATCATGTGAACCTTCTAGAAGCCGTGATTTAAAAAAATGGGGGAAGTAAGCTTTTCTTTTTTCTAGACGCATGCGCAAACTATAGAAATTCGTTATGACGTAGAATGTGCATACTTTGTTGATTCCATTTATGAAATAAAAAACATTTTCTAAAAACTCGTGTTTTTTAAGAAATCATGAAAACCTTCTAGAAGCCGTCATTTAAAAAAATGGGGGAAGTAAGCTTTTCTTTTTTCCAGACGCATGCGCAAACTATAGAAAGTCGATATGACGTAGAATGTGCATACTTTGTAGTTTCCATTTATGAAATAAAACACATTTTATAAAAACTCGCGTTTTTTACGAAATCATGTAAACCTTCTAGAAGCTGTGATTTTAAACAACGGGGGAAGTAAGCTTTTCATATTTCCAAATGCATGCGCAAACTATAGAAAGTTGTTATCACGTAGAATGTGCATACTTTGTTTATTCCATTTATGAAATAAAACACATTTTCTAAAAACTCGTGTTTTTTAAGAAATCATGTAAACCTTCTAGAAGCTGTGATTTTAAAAAATGGGGGAAGTAAGCTTTTCTTATTTCCAGATGCATGCGCAAACTATAGAAAGTCGTTATGACGTAGAATGTGCATACTTTGTAGATTCAATTTATGAAATAAAACACATTTTCTAAAAACTCGTGTTTTTTACGGAATCATGTAAACCTTCTAGAAGCTGTGATTTTAAAAAACGGTGGAAGTAAGCTTTTCTTATTTCCGGACGCATCCGCAAACTATAGAAAGTCATTATGACGTAGAATGTGCATACTTTGTTTATTCTATTTATGAAATATAACACATTTTCTAAAAACTCGTGTGTTTTAAGAAATCATGTAAACCTTTTAGAAGCTGTGATTTTAAAAAACATGGGAAGTAAGTTTTTCTTATTTCCAAACGCATGTGCAAACTATAGAAAGTCGTTATGACGTAGAATGTGCATACTTTGTAGATTCCATTTATGAAATAAAACACATTTTCTAAAAACTCGTGTTTTTTAAGAAATCATGTAAACCTTCTAGAAGCTGTGAATTTAAAAAACGCGGGAAGTAAGCTTTTCTTATTTCCAAACGCATGCGCAAACTATAGAAAGTCGTTATGACGTAGAATGTGCATACTTTGTTGATTCCATTTATGAAATAAAACAAATTTTCTAAAAACTCGTGTTTTTTAAGAAATCATGTAAACCTTCTAGAAGCCGTGATTTAAAAAAACAGGGGAAGTAAGCTTTTCTTATTTCCAGATGCATGCGCAAACTATAGAAAGTCGTTATGACGTAGAATGTGCATACTTTGTAAATTCCATCTATGAAATAAAACACATTTTATAAAAACTCGTGTTTTTTAAGAAATTATGCAAACCTTCTAGAAGCTGTGATTTAAAAATCGGGGGAAGTAAGATTTTCTTATTTCCGGACGCATGCGCAAACTATAGAAAGTCGTTATGACGTAGAATGTGCATACTTTGTAGATTGCATTTATGAAATAAAACACATTTTCTAAAAACTCGTGTTTTTTACGAAATCATGTAAACCTTCTAGAAGCTGTGATTTTAATAAACAGTGGAAGTAAGCTTTTCTTATTTCCGGACGAATGCGCAAACTATAGAAAGTCGTTATGACGTAGGATGTGGATACTTTGTTGATTCTATTTATGACATAAAACACATTTTCTAAAAACTCGTGTTTTTTAAGAAATCATGTGAACCTTCTAGAAGCCGTGATTTAAAAAAATGGGGGAAGTAAGCTTTTCTTTTTTCTAGACGCATGCGCAAACTATAGAAAGTCGTTATGACGTAGAATGTGCATACTTTGTTGATTCCATTTATGAAATAAAAAACATTTTCTAAAAACTCGTGTTTTTTAAGAAATCATGAAAACCTTCTAGAAGCCGTGATTTAAAAAAATGGGGGAAGTAAGCTTTTCTTTTTTCCAGACGCATGCGCAAACTATAGAAAGTCGTTATGACGTAGAATGTGCATACTTTGTAGTTTCCATTTATGAAATAAAACACATTTTATAAAAACTCGTGTTTTTTACGAAATCATGTAAACCTTCTAGAAGCTGTGATTTTAAAAAACGGGGGAAGTAAGCTTTTCATATTTCCAAATGCATGTGCAAACTATAGAAAGTTGTTATGACGTAGAATGTGCAAACTTTGTTTATTCCATTTATGAAATAAAACACATTTTCTAAAAACTCGTGTTTTTTAAGAAATCATGTAAACCTTCTAGAAGCTGTGATTTTAAAAAATGGGGGAAGTAAGCTTTTCTTATTTCCGGATGCATGCACAAACTATAGAAAGTCGTTATGACGTAGAATGTGCATACTTTGTAGATTCCATTTATGAAATAAAACACATTTTCTAAAAACTCGTGTTTTTTACGGAATCATGTAAACCTTCTAGAAGCTGTGATTTTAAAAAACGGTGGAAGTAAGCTTTTCTTATTTCCGGACGCATGCGCAAACTATAGAAAGTCATTATGACGTAGAATGTGCATACTTTGTTGATTCTATTTATGAAATAAAACACATTTTCTAAAAACTCGTGTTTTTTAAGAAATCATGTAAAACTTCTAGAAGCCGTGATTTGAAAAAACGGGGGAAGTAAGCTTTTCATATCTCCAAACGCATGCGCAAACTATAGAAATTCGTTATGACGTAGAATGTGCATACTTTGTTGATTCCATTTATGAAATAAAACACATTTTCTAAAAACTCGTGTTTTTTAAGAAATCATGTAAACCTTCTAGAAGCCGTGATTTAAAAAAATGGGGGAAGTAAGATTTTCTTTTTTCCAGACGCATGCGCAAACTATAGAAAGTCGTTATGACGTAGAATGTGCATACTTTGTTGATTCCATTTATGAAATAAAACACATTTTCTAAAAACTCGTGTTTTTTAAGAAATCATGTAAACCTTCTAGAAACCGTGATTTAAAAAAATGGGGGAAGTAAGCTTTTCTTTTTTCCAGACGCATGCGCAAACTATAGAAAGTCATTATGACGTAGAATGTGCATACTTTGTAGATTCCATCTATGAAATAAAACACATTTTATAAAAACTCGTGTTTTTTACGAAATCATGTAAACCTTCTAGAAGCTGTGATTTTAAAAAACGGGGGAAGTATGCTTTTCTCATTTCCGGACGCATGCGCAAACTATAGAAAGTCGTTATGACGTAGAATGTGCATACTTTGTTGATTCGATTTATGAAATAAAACACATTTTCTAAAAACTAGTGTTTTTTAAGAAATCGTGTAAACCTTCTAGAAGCTGTGATTTTAAAAAACGGGGCAAGTAAGCTTTTCTTATTTCCGGACGCATGCGCAAACTATAGAAAGTCTTTATGACGTAGAATGTGCATACTTTGTAGATTCCATTTATGCAATAAAACACATTTTCTAAAAACTCGTGTTTCTTACGAAATCATGTAAACCTTCTAGAAGTTGTGATTTTAAAAAACGGTGAAAGTAAGCTTTTCTTATTTCCTGATGCATGCGCAAACTATAGAAAGTCGTTATGATGTAGAATGTGCATACATGGTTGATTCCATTTATGAAATAAAACACATTTTCTAAAAACTCGTGTTTTTTAAGAAATCATGTAAACCTTCTAGAAGCTGTGATTTTAAAAAACGGGGAAAGTAAGCTTTTCTTATTTCCAACGCATGCACAAACTATAGAAAGTCGTTATGACGTAGAATGTGCATACTTTGTTGATTCCATTTATGAAATAAAACACATTTTCTAAAAACTCATGTTTTTTAAGAAATCATGTAAACCTTCTATAAGCTGTGATTTGTTGATGTATATGTAACTTCGGAATGTATTTCACATATATGTATATTGTATTCCTATAGAGATGGTATTATTCCTCTATAAGGAAGTGTCGTCATTTATATTGTAAGTGTCGTAACTTATACTTGATGGGTTATTAGACCACCTTATTTGGGGTCGGCTCAAGTCATGTGGGTCAAAGGGTTATTATACCACCCTATTGGGGGTCGGCCATGTGGGTCAAAGGGTTATTAGACCACCCTATTGGGGGTCGGCCCACTCAGCATTATGTTATGTGGTAAAGTTCGAGCCTACATGAGTTAGGTAAAAAGGCAAGTCAAGTCAAGTATAAATAGAGTGCGGGAGGCACTCTATTTACTCACTTCTCACACATGCACTCAAGGAGGAGTGGCGCACTTATGGAGGAGGAGGATCTTCTGCTAGGTTATGGCTATCTCTCTTGGTTGGTTGTATCATTGCTCTATCTATCTCTGAGGAAGTTATTGGGGTTTTTCACCTTTATGGTTTTCCCCAAGTAAATCTTTGTGTCTCTTGTGTGCTTGCATTATTGTCTCCATGATTGATATGCTGTAGATATGCTGTACATGTTGTTCTCTCAGTGAAGATCCTATATCATATTGAAGTAAATTCAGAAAATTTAACATGGTATCAGAGCTAGCCTGAAAGAAGGCATGATATGGCATGTATGACACTTGTTGCACCTACGATGCTAGGGCTTGATATAGCAAAAACCAGTCATCGTAGCACTTTCGCTATAAATCCGTTTTGTCGAAGTTTTCGGATCTGCAATTGTTACAGGACGAAGCTAAGATCTCCAGGTATCTGGTGTCCAAAGGACAACCTCTAATTCGTTGTACTTTGTGATTTATGATTTGTACAATATAGGGTTTCTGCCTCTTCCATATCTGAGTCAAAATCAGGTGACCTTGGGAAAAAGGTCATATCTTGGGCTAGGAAGCTCCAAAGGAAATTTCGTAAAAAGTGACAGGTATTACACAGTCTGTACTATCTCAGAAAACGTTTTCAGAGGCCGAAGTTGAACCAGTGACACGTGGCACGCCGTACAAGTTCGCTCTCCTGTATTATCCCATAAACAAGTCACGTTGCGACATTTGGCATAACTCTCTCTCAGAGAGTCCAATTGAGGTCAGACCTGTCAGGATGGAAAGGTAACAGGTCGAGCTATCTCAAAAAAAAATTTCAAAGGCCGAAGTTAAAACAGTGACACGTGGCACGCCGTACAAGTTCTATCTCCTGTTTTATCCCAAAACAGGTCACGTTGCGACATTTGGCATAACTCTCTCTCAGAGAATCCAATTGAGGTCAGACCTATCAGGATGGAAAGATAATAGGTCAGGCTATCTCAGGAAACGTGTTCAGACCCTGTGGATCAAAACTTTCGGAGTTACACCAGAAACAATCAGGTACATATTTCTGTCAAAACAGAATTATTTTTGAGTACCTTCATTCATGGCTTCCGGAATTTAGGGCTTTGGAGAAAGTTGGAATTTTTGTAATCGGAGACCACGGCTGGATGCTACTCATCAAAATAGAAATTTAGAGACCAAGATCAGAATTTTTGGTTGGGCAGAAGGCCGGGCTTGATTAGACCCTAGTTCGGGACTTTGATCAGAAAAGTGGAAAATTAGGGCTTCTGTAAAAATGGGAATTTTTGAAATCTGTGACCACGGCTGGAAGCTCCTCAGAAAAATAGAAGCTTAGAGATTTGGATCAAACATTTTGATTGGGCGGAAGAGTGGGCTTCATCAAACCCCAGTTTAGGGTCACGTCCAGTGAATCCAGAAGTTTCAAAAGCAAAATTGAGGAGTGAAACTTTGCAGTTTTCAAATTCTGAATATACTAATTTGATCAGCTCATCAAGGCGCATATTTCTATCCTGTCAGAAGTTTGAAATTCAAAGTTTGAATTTTTGGGGTTTCTCTGACAAATCCATATTCAGCTCAAGGTCCAGTTTTTTCAAATCAAGTGGATTGGGTTAATCCTAGAAGAAGATGGATTGATCATCTGCATGAGTGAAGAAGTTCCTGTTTTAGAGGGAGATGAGGCTAAGGCCTTACATAAGAAGATTACAAGCGATCTCGACAGGTATGACTCATCGAGGTATGTTTCAATATTTGTCCATGATTAATTTTATGGTATGTTTGTCTTCATGTTATTACGGTTAGTGCAATCTTGATTTTAGACTTGTCATATCACCTTAATAAAACTATGAATGCACAATAGAAAATATTCATTGATTAGGGTGTTGACACTTATGATTGTACTAATGCATTATGGTGTTGTATGAGGTTTATGTTGTCTACTAACATGAAAGGTACACCAAGAAAGACAAATCATGTTCTAGTCCACGAACATATGATCATGATGACATGAGGACAAAGATTCATCCATTGTCATGGATCTCAATGAAAATCCATTTACGAGGTATGTATAACTTGGTTTTGTAATAGTTAACCTATGAGATATACAGGTTACTAGCACAAGTCATTGAAGAAGAACAAGAAGACATCATGTGAGTATGTTAGACATAAATAGCTAGCATGCTAATCCAGGTATGTTTTTCCTATATCAAGTTAGAATCCTACCTTGTGTTAGGATCTTATACTGTTGTGTTGTTTGATAATGGTTATTCATGAAGTCATAGGTTTGAATAAGTCATGGCTGTATGCATATTATATTTCTTACCATAATTGATGATATGACTAACCAGAAGAATCATGAAGGTATAGGTTTGAATAATCACAGGTTTTATGCATATTATATCTCTTATCTTGATTAATGATTCAACTAACCTGAAGAGTTATAGGTTTGAGTAATTACAGGTTTAGACATGTTATGTTTCTTATGATTTGACTAACCATAAGAATCCTACATAAACCTTGAATGCTAATGCTTATTATTTCTGTTTGAAATGATCATGACTATACATGCTTGAGATTATTGTGTTTTAATAGTATACTAATGAATGTATGATTTTATATGAGATCGCAAGGATAACACATTCATGATACTAATAAGCATGCATAGGGACCAAGGATGAATATGAGATTCAAGAACAGGTAATCCAGGAAGCAAAGATCAAGAGGGAGTACACTCCAGTGGTTTATGCAAGGATGCAGATATTCAGAGGGAGTTGACCATCTCTCTACATTTCACAACAAAAAGTTGTAGAAGAAGCTACTGCAGATTAGGACTCCAGTAGCTCCTGCAAGGAAGCGAAGACTCAGAGGGAGTCCACCCAACAAACAAAGATAAGTATTTTAATTTCTTACATATTTGTTTGTTTAAATAAAATTGTTCAATTATGTATATGCTCATGGTCTTAGACTTAGGATATGTATTGTGCATATTAGAATAATTACATTAATGAACAGTATACTACTAATATGCATGGGTAAGTAGCCTATGGCACTGTACAACATTCCATTGCTACTTATCTAGAATGAAACCTCTTTGCTGACATGTTGGGAGTTGTGCACACTCTTAACAATGTTCTGGTAGAGATTGGAAGGCATCTAGAAAGTTACGGGATATGGATAAATGTTGTATTGAAGCATTGGCTAAGATAATTGCATGACTGTATGACATATTTATTTATGTGTAAGAATTTGTTCTGAAAACTATGAGATGTTTTCTAATCATGCAATTTAACTTGTTGTGTAGGAAAGATCGTATGCCATCTCCTACAAAAGAAGAACTACAACATTTGTTCAGCAACAAATTTATTTATTGAAGATATTGAAGTTCCCAGGATCTGGGATGAAGAAATGGAATGCCATGATCCGTCGATCATGAAGAATGATGTTTGGGATGTAGTCCCAAGATGTGAAGGGAAGTTTGTTATGACTTCCAAATGGAACTATCAGATCAAGCATGTTGCAGATGGCAGAATTGAGAAATATAAAAGTGATGAAATAGAAGATGCACCAGATGGATCTCAAGACAACATGGTGTAGTCATATATGTATGCAGAACTTGGTATGGTAGGATAGACAGCTTTCTATCCAGTTTGGGCATTACAAAGAGTAAAGCAGATTCCAACCTTTTCTACAAGGTTGAAGAAGGCAATCCAGTGATACTACTTTTGTATGCAGATAACCTGTTTGTTACAGGTAAAGATAGATTGATTGCCGACACGCAGCGGAAGCTTTCTTCCAAGTTCGAGATGAAGAACTTGGGGATGATGCACTATTTTTTCATATTTCCGGACGCATGCGTAAACTATAGAAAGTCATTATGACGTAGAATGTGCATACTTTGTTGATTCCATTTAAGAAATAAAACACATGTTCTGAAAACTCGTGTTTTTTAAGAAATCATGTAAACCTTCTAGAAGCTATGATTTTAAAAAACGGGGGAAGTAAGCTTTTCTTATTTCCAAACGCATGCGCAAAGTATAGAAAGTCGTTATGACGTAGAATGTGCATACTTTGTTGATTCGATTTATGAAATAAAACACATTTTCTAAAAACTCGTGTTTTTTAAGAAATCATGTAAACCTTCTAGAAGCTGTGATTTTAAAAAACGGTGGAAGTAAGATTTTCATATTTCCGGACGAATGCGCAAACTATAGAAAGTCGTTATGACGTAGAATGTGCATACTTTGTTGATTCCATTTATGAAATAAAACACATTTTCTAAAACTCATGTTTTTTAAGAAATCATGTAAACCTTCTAGAAGCTGTGATTTTAAAAAACGGGGGAACTAAGTTTTTCATATTTCCAAACGCATGCGCAAACTATAGAAAGTCGTTATGACGTAGAATGTGCATACTTTGTTGATACCATTTATGAAATAAAACAAATTTTCTAAAAACTCGTGTTTTTTACGAAATCATGTAAACCTTCTAGAAGTCGTGATTTAAAAAAATGGGGGAAGTAAGCTTTTCTTTTTTCCAGACGCATGCGCAAACTATAGAAATTCGTTATGACATAGAATGTGCATAATTTGTTGATTCCATTTATGAAATAAAACACATTTTCTAAAAACTCGTGTTTTTTAAGAAATCATGTGAACCTTCTAGAAGCTGTGATTTTAAAAAACGGGGGAAGTAAGCTTTTCTTATTTCCAAACGTATGGGCAAACTATAGAAAGTCGTTATGACGTAGAATATGCATACTTTGTTGATTCCATTTATGAAATAAAACACATTTTCTAAAAACTCGTGTTTTTTAAGAAACCATGTAAAACTTCTAGAAGCTGTGATTTTAAAAAACGTGGGAAGTAAGCTTTTCTTATTTCCAAACGCATGCGCCAACTATAGAAAGTCGTTATGACATAGAATGTGCATACTGTGTAGATTCCATTTATGAAGAAAAACACATTTTCTAAAAACTCGTGTTTTTTAAGAAATCATGTAAACCTTCTAGAAGCTGTGACTTTTAAAAAACGGGGGAAGTAAGCTTTTCTTATTTCCAAACGCATGCGCAAACTATAGAATGTCGTTATGACGTCGAATGTGCATACTTTGTAGATTCCATTTATGAAATAAAACACATTTTATAAAAACTCGTGTTTTTTACGAAATCATATAAACCTTCTACAAGCTGTGATTTTAAAAAACGGCGGAAGTAAGCTTTTCTTATTTCCGGACGCATGCGCAAACTATAGAAAGTCATGAAATAGATTGTGCATACTTTGTAGATTCGATTTATGAAATAAAACACATTTTCTAAAAACTAGTGTTTTTTAAGAAATCATGTAAACCTTCTAGAAGCTATGAGTTTAAAAAACGGGGCAAGTAAGCTTTTCTTATTTCCGGACGCATGCGCAAACTATAGAAAGTCTTTATGAAGTAGAATGTGCATACTTTGTAGATACGATTTATGAAATAAAACACATTTTCTAAAAACTAGTGTTTTTTACGAAATCATGTAAACCTTCTAGAAGCTGTGATTTTTAAAAACGGGGCAAGTAAGCTTTTCTTATTTCCTGAAGCATGCGCAAACTATAGAAAGTCGTTATGACGTAGAATGTGCATACATGGTTGATTCCATTTATGAAATAAAACACATTTTCTAAAAACTCGTGCTTTTTAAGAAATCATGTAAACCTTCTAGAAGCTGTGATTTTAAAAAACGGTGGAAGTAAGCTTTTCTTATTTCCAGACGCATGCACAAACTTTAGAAAGTCGTTATGACATAGAATGTGCATACTTTGTAGATTCCATTTATGAAATAAAACACATTTTCTAAAAACTCGTGTTTTTTACGAAATCCTGTAAACCTTCTAGAAGGTGTGATTTTAATAAACGGTGGAAGTAAGCTTTTCTTATTTCCTGACGAATGCGCAAACTATAGAAAGTCGTTATGACGTAGAATGTGCATACTTTGTTGATTCAATTTATGAAATAAAACACATTTTCTAAAAACTAGTGTTTTTTATGAAATCATGTAAACCTTCTAGAAGCTGTGATTTTAAAAAATGGGGCAAGTAAGCTTTTCTTATTTCCGGACGCATGCGCAAGGTATAGAAAGTCTTTATGACTTAGAATGTACTTTTTTGATTCGATTTATGAAATAAAACACATTTTCTAAAAACTAGTGTTTTTTAAGAAATCATGTAAACCTTCTAGAAGCTGTGATTTTAAAAAACTGGGCAAGTAAGCTTTTCTTATTTCCGGACGCATGCACAAACTATATTAAGTCTTTATGACGTAGAATGTGCATACTTTGTAGATTCCATTTATGAAATAAAACACATTTTCTAAAAACTCGTTTTTTTTACGAAATCATGTAAACCTTCTAGAAGCTGTGATTTTAAAAAATGGTGGAAGTAAGCTTTTCTTATTTCCTGACGCATGCGCAAACTATAGAAATTCGTTATGACGTAGAATGTGCATACATGGTTGATTCAATTTATGAAATAAAACACATTTTCAAAAAACTCATGTTTTTTAAGAAATCATGTAAACCTTCTAGAAGCTGTGATTTTAAAAACCGGTGGAAGTAAGCTTTTCTTATTTCCGGACGCATGCGCAAACTATAGAAAGTCGTTATGACGTAGAATGTGCATACTTTGTTGATTCCATTTATGAAATAAAACACATTTTCTAAAAACTCACGTTTTTTAAGAAATCATGTAAACCTTCTAGAAGCCGTGATTTTAAAAAACGGGGGAAGCAAGCTTTTCTTATTTCCGGACGCATGCGCAAACTATAGAAAGTCGTTATGACGTAGAATGTGCATACTTTGTAGATTCCATTTATGAAATAAAACACATTTTCTAAAAACTCATGTTTTTTACGAAATCATGTAAACCTTCTAGAACCTGTGATTTTAAAAAACGGTGGAAGTAAGCTTTTCTTATTTCCGGACGCATGCGCAAACTATAGAAAGCCATTATGACGTAGAATGTACATACTTTGTTGATTCCATTTATGAAATAAAACACATCTTCTAAAACCTCGTGTTTTTTAAGTAATCATGTAAACCTTCTAGAAGCTGTGATTTTAAAAAACGGGGGAAGTAAGCTTTTCATATTTCCAAACGTATGCGCAAACTATAAAAAGTCGTTATGACGTAGAATGTGCATACTTTGTAGATTCCATTTATGAAATAAAACACATTTTCTAAAAACTCGTGTTTTTTAAGAAATCGTGTAAACCTTCTAGAAGCTGTGATTTTAAAAAACAGGGGAAGTAAGCTTTTCTTATTTCCGGACGCATGCGCAAACTATAGAAAGTCGTTATGACGTAGAGTGTGCATACTTTGTAGATTCCATTCTTGAAATAAAACACACTTTCTAAAAGCTCGTGTTTTTTAAGAAATCATGTAAACCTTCTAGAAGCTGTGATTTTAAAAAACGGTGGAAGTAAGATTTTCATGTTTCCGGACGAATGCGCAAAATATAGAAAGTCGTTATGACGTAGAATGTGCATACTTTGTTGATTCCATTTATGAAGTAAAACACATTTTCTAAAAACTCGTGTTTTTTAAGAAATCATGTAAACCTTCTAGAAGCTGTGATTTTAAAAAATGGTGGAAGTAAGCTTTTCTTATTTCCGGACGCATGCGCAAACTATAGAAAGTCATGACATAGAATGTGCATACCTTGTAGATGCCATTTATGAAATAAAACACATTTTCTAAAAACTCGTGTTTTTTAAGAAATCATGTAAACCTTCTAGAAGCTGTGATTTTAAAAAACGATGGAAGTAAGCTTTTCTTTTTTTCCGGACGCATGCGCAAACTATAGAAAGTCATTATTACGTAGAATGTGCATACTTTGTTGATTCTATTTGTGAAATAAAACACATTTTCTAAAAACTCGTGTTTTTTAAGAAATCATGTAAACCTTCTAGAAGCTGTGATTTTAAAAAACGGGGGAAGTAAGCTTTTTTATATTTCGAAACGCATGCGCAAACTATAGAAAGTCATTATGACGTAGAATGTGGATACTTTGTAGATTCCATTGATGAAATAAAACACATTTTCTAAAAACTCGTGTTTTTTAAGAAATCATGTAAACCTTCTAGAAGATGTGATTTTAAAAAACGGGGGAAGTATGCTTTTCTTATTTCCGGAAGCATGCGCAAACTATAGAATGTCGTTATGACGTAGAATGTGCATACTTTGTAGATTCCATTCATGAAATAAAACACATTTTCTAAAAACTCGTGTTTTTTAAGAAATCATGTAAACCTTCTAGAAGCTGTGATTTTAAAAAACGGCGGAATTAAGATTTTCATATTTCCGGACGAATGCGCAAACTATACAAAGTCGTTATGATGTAGAATGTGCATACTTTGTTGATTCCATTTATGAAATAAAACACATTTTCTAAAAACTCGTGTTTTTTAAGAAATCATGTAAACCTTCTAGAAGCTGTGATTTTAAAAAACGGAGGAAGTAAGCTTTTCTTATTTCCGGATGGATGCGCAAACTATAGAAAGTCGTTATGACATAGAATGTGCATACTTGGTAGATTCCATTTATGAAATAAAACAGATTTTCTAAAAACTCGTGTTTTTTAAGAAATCATGTAAACCTTCTAGAAGCTGTGATTTTAAAAAACGGGAGAAGTAAGATTTTCATGTTTCCAAATGCATGCGCAAAACAACAGAAAGCCGTTATGATGTAGAATGTGCATACTTTGTTGATTCCATTTATGAAATAAAACACTATTTCTAAAAACTCGTGTTTTTTAAGAAATCATGTAAACCTTTTGAAGCTGTGATTTTAAAAAACGGTGGAGGTAAGCTTTTCTTATTTCCGGACGCATCCGCAAACTATAAAAAGTCATTATGACAAAGAATGTGCATACTTTGTTGATTCTATTTATGAAATAAAACACATTTTCTAAAAACTCCTGTTTTTTAAGAAATCATGTAAACCTTTTAGAAGCTGTGATTTTAGAAAATGTGGGAAGTAAGCTTTTCTTATTTCCAAACGCATGCGCAAACTATAGAAAGTCGTTATGATGTAGAATGTGCATACTTTGTAGATTCCATTTATGAAATAAAACACATTTTCTAAAAACTCGTGTTTTTTAAGAAATCATGTAAACCTTCTAGAAGCTGTGATTTTAAAAAACTGGGGAAGTAAGCTTTTCTTATTTCCAAACGCATGCGCAAAGTATAGAAATTCGTTATGACGTAGAATGTGCATACTTTGTTGATTCCATTTATGAAATAAAGCACATTTTCTAAAAACTCGTGTTTTTTAAGAAATCATGTAAACCTTCTAGAAGCTGTGATTTTAAAAAACGGGGGAAGTAAGCTTTTCTTATTTCCAAACGCATGAGCAAACTATAGAAAGTCGTTATGACGTAGAATGTGCATACTTTGTTGATTCCATTTATGAAATAAAACACATTTTCTAAAAACTCGTGTTTTTTAAGAAAACATGCAAACCTTCTAAAAGCTGTGATTTTAAAAAACGGGGGAAGTAAGATTTTCTTATTTCCGGACGCATGCGAAAACTATAGAAAGTCGTTATGACGTTGAATGTGCATACTTTCGAGAATGCATTTATGAAATAAAACACATTTTCTAAAAACTCGTGTTTTTTACGAAATCATGAAAACCTTCTAGAAGCTGTGATTTTAATATATGGTGGAAGTAAGCTTTTCTTATTTCCGGACGAATGCGCAAACTATAGAAAGTCGTTATGACGTAGAATGTGCATACTTTGTTGATTCCATTTATGACATAAAACACATTTTCTAAAAACTCGTGTTTTTTAAGAAATCATGTAAACCTTCTAGACGCTGTGATTTTAAAAAACGGTGGAAGTAAGCTTTTCTTATTTCCGGACGCATGCGCAAACTATAGAAAGTCATTATGACGTAGAATGTGCATACTTTGTTGATTCCATTTAAGAAATAAAACACATTTTCTGAAAACTCGTGTTTTTTAAGAAATCATGTAAACCTTCCAGAAGCTATGATTTTAAAAAACGGGGGAAGTAAGCTTTTCTTATTTCCAAACGCATGCGCAAAGTATAGAAAGTCGTTATGACGTAGAATGTGCATACTTTGTTGATTCCATTTATGAAATAAAACACATTTTCTAAAAACTCGTGTTTTTTAAGAATTCATGTAAACCTTCTAGAAGCTGTGATTTTAAAAAACGGGGGAAGTAAGCCTTTCTTATTTCCGGACGCATGCGCAAACTATAGAAAGTCGTTATGACGTAGAATGTGCATACGTTGTAGTTTCCATTTATGAAATAAAACACATTTTCTAAAAACTCGTGTTTTTAACGAAATCATGTAAACCTTCTAGAAGCTGTGATTTTAAAAAACGGGGGAAGTAAGTTTTTCTTATTTCCGGACGCATCCGCAAACTATAGAAAGTCATTATGACCTAAAATGTGCATACTTTGTTGATTCTATTTATGAAATAAAAAACATTTTCTAAAAACTCGTGTTTTCTAAGAAATAAGGTAAACCTTCTAGAAGCTGTGATTTTAAAAAACGTGGGAAGTAAGCTTTTCTTATTTCCAAACGCGTGCGCAAACTATAGAAAGTCGTTATGACGTAGAATGTGCATACTTTGTAGATTCCATTTATGAAATAAAACACATTTTCTAAAAACTAGTGTTTTTTACGAAATCATGTAAACCTTCTAGAAGCTGTGATTTTAAAAAACGGTGGAAGTAATCTTTTCTTATTTCCGGACGCATGCGCAAACTATAGAAAGTCATTATGACGTAGAATGTGCATACTTTGTTGATTCCATTTATGAAATAAAACACATTTTCTGAAAACTCGTGTTTTTTAAGAAATCATGTAAACCTTCTAGAAGCTATGATTTTAAAAAACGGGGGAAGTAAGCTTTTCTTATTTCCAAACGCATGCGCAAAGTTTAGAAAGTCGTTATGACGTAGAATGTGCATACTTTGTTGATTCGATTTATGAAATAAAACACATTTTCTAAAAACTAGTGTTTTTTACGAAATCATGTAAATCTTCTAGAAGATGTGATTTTAATAAACGGTGGAAGTAAGCTTTTCTTATTTCTGGACGCATGCGCAAACTATAGAAATTCTTTATGACGTAGAATGTGCATACTTTGTAGATTCCATTTATGAAACAAAACACATTTTTTAAAAACTCGTGTTTTTTACGAAATCATGTAAACCTTCTAGAAGCTGTGATTTTAAAAAACGGTGGAAGTAAGCTTTTCTTATTTCCTGACGCATGCGCAAACTATAGAAAGTCATTATGATGTAGAATGTGCATACTTTGTTGATTCCATTTATGAAATAAAACACATTTTCTAAAAACTCCTGTTTTTTAAGAAATCATGTAAACCTTTTAGAAGCTGTGATTTTAAAAAACGTGGGAAGTAAGCTTTTCTTATTTCCAAACGCATGCGCAAACTATAGAAAGTCATTATGACGTAGAATGTGCATTCTTTGTAGATTCCATTTATGAAATAAAACACATTTTCTAAAAACTCGTGTTTTTTAAGAAATCATGTAAACCTTCTAGAAGCCGTGATTTTAAAAAACAGGGGAAGTAAGCTTTTCTTGTTTCCAAACGCATGCGCAAAGTATAGAAAGTCGTTATGACGTAGAATGTGCATACTTTGTTGATTCCATTTATGAAATAATGCACATTTTCTAAAAACTCGTGTTTTTTAAGAAATCCTGTAAACCTTCTAGAAGCTGTGATTTTAAAAAACGGGGGAAGTAATCTTTTCTTATTTCCAAACGCATGCGCAAACTATAGAAAGTCATTATGACGTAGAATGTGCATACTTTGTAGATTCCATTTATGAAATAAAACACATTTTCTAAAAACTCGTGTTTTTTAAGAAATCATGCAAACCTTCTAGAAGCTGTGATTTTAAAAAACGGGGGAAGTAAGATTTTCTTATTTCCGGACGCATGCGCAAACTATAGAAAGTCGTTATGACATAGAATGTGCATACTTTGTAGATTGCATTTATGAAATAAAAAACATTTTCTAAAAACTCGTGTTTTTTACGAAATCATGTAAACCTTCTAGAAGCCGTGATTTAAAAAAACGGGGGAAGTAAGCTTTTCTTTTTTCTAGACGCATGCGCAAACTATAGAAAGTCGTCATGACATAGAATGTGCATACTTTGTAGATTCCATTTATGAAATAAAACACATTTTCTAAAAACTCGTGTTTTTTAAGAAATCATGTAAACCTTCTAGAAGCTGTGATTTTAAAAAATGGCGGAAGTAAGCTTTTCTTATTTCCGGACGCATGCGCAAACTATAGAAAGTCATGAAATAGAATGTGCATACTTTGTAGATTCCATTTATGAAATAAAACACATTTTCTAAAAACTCGTGTTTTTTAAGAAATCATGTAAACCTTCTAGAAGATGTGATTTTATAAAACGGGGGAAGTATGCTTTTCTTATTTCCGGAAGCATGCGCAAACTATAGAATGTCGTTATGACGTAGAATGTGCATACTTTGTAGATTCCATTCATGAAATAAAACACATTTTCTAAAAACTCGTGTTTTTTAAGAAATCATGTAAACCTTCTAGAAGCTGTGATTTTAAAAAACGGTGGAATTAAGATTTTCATATTTCCGGACGAATGCGCAAACTATAGAAAGTCGTTATGATGTAGAATGTGCATACTTTGTGGATTCCATTTATGAAATAAAACACATTTTCTAAAAACTCGTGTTTTTTAAGAAATCATGTAAACCTTCTAGAAGCTGTGATTTTAAAAAACGGAGGAAGTAAGCTTTTCTTACTTCTGGACGGATGCGCAAACTATAGAAAGTCCTTATGACATAGAATGTGCATACTTGGTAAATTCCATTTATGAAATAAAACACATTTTCTAAAAACTCGTGTTTTTTAAGAAATCATGTAAACCTTCTAGAAGCTGTGATTTTAAAAAACAGGAGAAGTAAGATTTTCATGTTTCCAAATGCATGCGCAAAACAACAGAAAGCCGTTATGATGTAGAATGTGCATACTTTGTTGATTCCATTTATGAAATAAAACACATTTTCTAAAAACTCCTGTTGTTTAAGAAATCATGTAATCCTTTTAGAAGCTGTGATTTTAAAAAACGTGGGAAGTAAGCTTTTCTTATTTCCAAACGCATGCGCAAACTATAGATAGTCGTTATGACGTAGAATGTGCATACTTTGCTGATTTCATTTATAAAATAAAACACATTTTCTAAAAACTCGTGTTTTTTAAGAAATCATGTAAACCTTCTAGAAGCTGTGATTTTAAAAAACGGGGGAAGTAAGCTTTTCTTATTTCCAAACGCATGCGCAAAGTATAGAAAGTCGTTATGACGTAGAATGTGCATACTTTGTTGATTCCATTTATGAAATAAAGCACATTTTCTAAAAACTCGTGTTTTTTAAGAAATCATGTAAACCTTCTAGAAGCTGTGATTTTAAAAAACGGGGGAAGTAAGCTTTTTTTATTTCCAAACGCATGCGCAAACTATAGAAAGTCGTTATGACGTAGAATGTGCATACTTTGTTGATTCCATTTATGAAATAAAACACATTTTCTAAAAACTCGTGTTTTTTAAGAAATCATGCAAACCTTCTAGAAGCTGTGATTTTAAAAAACGGGGGAAGTAAGATTTTCTTATTTCCGGATGCATGCGAAAAGTATAGAAATTCGTTATGACGTAGAATGTGCATACTTTGTAGAATGCATTTATGAAATAAAACACATTTTCTAAAAACTCGTGTTTTTTACGAAATCATGTAAACCTTCTAGAAGCTGTGATTTTAATATACGGTGGAAGTAAGCTTTTCTTATTTCCGGACGAATGCGCAAACTATAGAAAGTCGTTATGACGTAGAATGTGCATACTTTGTTGATTCCATTTATGACATAAAACACATTTTCTAAAAACTCGTGTTTTTTAAGAAATAATGTAAACCTTCTAGAAGCTGTGATTTTAAAAAACGGTGGAAGTAAGCTTTTCTTATTTCCGGACGCATGCGCAAACTATAGAAAGTCATTATGACGTAGAATGTGCATACTTTGTTGATTCCATTTAAGAAATAAAACACATTTTCTGAAAACTCGTGTTTTTTAAGAAATCATGTAAACCTTCCAGAAGCTATGATTTTAAAAAACGGGGGAAGTAAGCTTTTCTTATTTCCAAACACATGCGCAAAGTATAGAAAGTCGTTATGAAGTAGAATGTGCATACTTTGTTGATTCCATTTATGAAATAAAACACATTTTCTAAAAACTCGTGTTTTTTAAGAATTCATGTAAACCTTCTAGAAGCTGTGATTTTATAAAACGGGGGAAGTAAGCTTTTCTTATTTCCAAACGCATGCGCAAAGTATAGAAAGTCGTTATGACGTAGAATGTGCATACTTTGTTGATTCGATTTATGAAATAAAACACATTTTCTAAAAACTAGTGTTTTTTACGAAATCATGTAAATCTTCTAGAAGATGTGATTTTAATAAACGGTGGAAGTAAGCTTTTCTTATTTCCGGACGCATGCGCAAACTATAGAAAGTCTTTATGACGTAGAATGTGCATACTTTGTAGATTCCATTTATGAAACAAAACACATTTTTTAAAAAGTCGTGTTTTTTACGAAATCATGTAAACCTTCTAGAAGCTGTGATTTTAAAAAATGGTGGAAGTAAGCTTTTCTTATTTCCTGACGCATGCGCAAACTATAGAAAGTCATTATGATGTAGAATGTGCATACTTTGTTGATTCCATTTAAGAAATAAAACACATTTTCTAAAAACTCGTGTTTTTTAAGAAATCATGTAAACCTTCTAGAAGCTATGATTTTAAAAAACGGGGGAAGTAAGCTTTTCTTATTTCCGGACGCATGCGCAAACTATAGAAAGTCGTTATCACGTAGCATGTGCATACTTTGTAGATTCGATTTATGAAATAAAACACATTTTCTAAAAACTAGTGTTATTTAAGAAATCATGTAAACCTTCTAGAAGCTATGATTTTGAAAAACGGGGGAAGTAAGCTTTTCTTATTTCCGGACGCATGCGCAAACTATAGAAAGTCTTTATGAAGTAGAATGTGCATACTTTGTAGATACGATTTATGAAATAAAACACATTTTCTAAAAACTAGTGTTTTTTACGAAATCATGTAAACTTTCTAGAAGCTGTGATTTTTAAAAACGGGGCAAGTAAGCTTTTGTTATTTCCTGAAGCATGCGCAAACTATAGAAATTCGTTATGACGTAGAATGTGCATACATGGTTGATTCCATTTATGAAATAAAACACATTTTCTAAAAACTCGTGCTCTTTAAGAAATCATGTAAACCTTCTAGAAGCAGTGATTTTAAAAAACGGTGGAAGTAAGCTTTTCTTATTTCCAGACGCATGCACAAAATTTAGAAAGTCGTTATGACGTAGAATGTGCATACTTTGTAGATTCCATTTATGAAATAAAACACATTTTCTAAAAACTCGTGTTTTTTACGAAATCATGTAAACCTTCTAGAAGCTGTGATTTTAATAAACGGTGGAAGTAAGCTTTTCTTATTTCCTGACGAATGCGCAAACTATAGAAAGTCGTTATGATGTAGAATGTGCATACTTTGTTGATTCGATTTATGAAATAAAACACATTTTCTAAAAACTAGTGTTTTTTATGAAATCATGTAAACCTTCTAGAAGCTGTGATTTTAAAAAATGGGGCAAGTAAGCTTTTCTTATTTCCGGACGCATGCGCAAGGTATAGAAAATCTTTATGACTTAGAATGTACTTTGTTGATTCGATTTATGAAATAAAACACATTTTCTAAAAACTAGTGTTTTTTAAGAAATCATGTAAACCTTCTAGAAGCTGTGATTTTAAAAAACGGGGCAAGTAAGCTTTTCTTATTTCCGGACGCATGCACAAACTATAGAAAGTCTTTATGACGTAGAATGTGCATACTTTGTAGATTCCATTTATGAAATAAAACACATTTTCTAAAAACTCGTGTTTTTTACGAAATCATGTAAACCTTCTAGAAGCTGTGATTTTAAAAAACGGTGGAAGTAAGCTTTTCTTATTTCCTGACGCATGCGCAAACTATAGAAATTCGTTATGATGTAGAATGTGCATACATGGTTGATTCCATTTATGAAATAAAACACATTTTCTAAAAACTCGTGTTTTTTACGAAATCATGTAAACCTTCTAGAAGCCGTGATTTAAAAAAATGGGGGAAGTAAGCTTTTCTTTTTTCTAGACGCATGCGCAAACTATAGAAAGTCGTCATGACATAGAATGTGCATACTTTGTAGATTCCATTTATGAAATAAAACACATTTTCTAAAAACTCGCGTTTTTTACGAAATCATGTAAACCTTCTAGAAGCTGTGATTTTAAAAAATGGCGGAAGTAAGCTTTTCTTATTTCCGGACGCATGCGCAAACTGTAGAAAGTCATTATGACGTAGAATGTGCATACTTTGTAGATTCCATTTATGAAACAAAACACATTTTTTAAAAACTCGTGTTTTTTACGAAATCATGTAAACCTTCTAGAACCTGTGATTTTAAAAAACGGTGGAAGTAAGCTTTTCTTATTTCCTGACGCATGCACAAACTATAGAAAGTCATTATGATGTAGAATGTGCATACTTTGTTGATTCCATTTAAGAAATAAAACACATTTTCTAAAAACTCGTGTTTTTTAAGAAATCATGTAAACCTTCTAGAAGCTATGATTTTAAAAAACGGGGGAAGTAAGCTTTTCTTATTTCCGGACGCATGCGCAAACTATAGAAAGTCGTTATCACGTAGAATGTGCATACTTTGTAGATTCGATTTATGAAATAAAACACATTTTCTAAAAACTAGTGTTTTTTAAGAAATCATGTAAACCTTCTAGAAGCTATGATTTTAAAAAACGGGGCAAGTAAGCTTTTCTTATTTCCGGATGCATGCGCAAACTATAGAAAGTCTTTATGAAGTAGAATGTGCATACTTTGTAGATACGATTTATGAAATAAAACACATTTTCTAAAATCTAGTGTTTTTTACGAAATCATGTAAACCTTCTAGAAGCTGTGATTTTTAAAAACGGGGCAAGTAAGCTTTTCTTATTTCCTGAAGCATGCGCAAACTATAGAAAGTCGTTATGACGTAGAATTTGCATACATGGTTGATTCCATTTATGAAATAAAACACATTTTCTAAAAACTCGTGCTTTTTAAGAAATCATGTAAACCTTCTAGAAGCTGTGATTTTAAAAAACGGTGGAAGTAAGCTTTTCTTATTTCCAGACGCATGCACAAACTTTAGAAAGTCGTTATGACGTAGAATGTGCATACTTTGTAGATTCCATTTATGAAATAAAACACATTTTCTAAAAACTCGTGTTTTTTACGAAATCATCTAAACCTTCTAGAAGCTGTGATTTTAATAAACGGTGGAAGTAAGCTTTTCTTATTTCCTGGCGAATGCGCAAACTATAGAAAGTCGTTATGACGTAGAATGTGCATACTTTGTTGATTCGATTTATGAAATAAAACACATTTTCTAAAAACTAGTGTTTTTTATGAAATCATGTAAACCTTCTAGAAGCTGTGATTTTAAAAAATGGGGCAAGTAAGCTTTTCTTATTTCCGGACGCATGCGCAAGGTATAGAAAGTCATTATGACTTAGAATGTACTTTGTTGATTCGATTTATGAAATAAAACACATTTTCTAAAAACTAGTGTTTTTTAAGAAATCATGGAAACCTTCTAGAAGCTGTGATTTTAAAAAACGGGGCAAGTAAGCTTTTCTTATTTCCGGATGCATGCACAAACTATAGAAAGTCTTTATGACGTAGAATGTGCATACTTTGTAGATTCCATTTATGAAATAAAACACATTTTCTAAAAACTCGTGTTTTTTACGAAATCATGTAAACCTTCTAGAAGCTGTGATTTTAAAAAACGGTGGAAGTAAGCTTTTCTTATTTCCTGACGCATGCGCAAACTATAGAAATTCGTTATGACGTAGAATGTGCATACATGGTTGATTCCATTTATGAAATAAAACACATTTTCTAAAAACTCCTGTTTTTTAAGAAATCATGTAAACCTTCTAGAAGCTGTATTTTAAAAACCGGTGGAAGTAAGCTTTTCTTATTTCCGGACGCATGCGCAAACTATAGAAAGTCGTTATGACGTAGAATGTGCATACTTTGTTGATTCCATTTATGAAATAAAACACATTTTCTAAAAACTCATGTTTTTTAAGAAATCATGTAAACCTTCTAGAAGCCGTGATTTTAAAAAACGTGGGAAGTAAGCTTTTCTTATTTCCAAACGCATGCGCAAACTATAGAAAGTCGTTATGACGTAGAATGTGCATACTTTGTAGATTCCATTTATGAAATAAAACACATTTTCTAAAAACTCGTGTTTTTTAAGAAATCATGTAAACCTTCTAGAAGCTGTGATTTGAAAAAACAGGGGAAGTAAGCTTTTCTTATTTCCAAACGCATGTGCAAAGTATAGAAAGTCGTTATGACGTAGAATGTGCATACTTTGTTGATTCCATTTATGAAATAAAGCACATTTTCTAAAAACTCGTGTTTTTTATGAAATCATGTAAACCTTCTAGAAGCTCTGATTTTAAAAAACGGGGGAAGTAAGCTTTTCTTATTTCCAAACGCATGCGCAAACTATAGAAAGTCGTTATGACGTAGAATGTGCATACTTTGTTGATTCCATTTATGAAATAAAAAACATTTTTTAAAAACTCGTGTTTTTTAAGAAATCATGCAAACCTTCTAGAAGCTGTGATTTTAAAAAACGGGGGAAGTAAGATTTTCTTATTTCCGGACGCATGCGAAAACTATAGAAAGTCATTATGACGTAGAATGTGCATACTTTGTAGAATGCATTTATGAAATAAAACACATTTTCTAAAAACTCGTGTTTTTTACGAAATCATGTAAACCTTCTAGAAGCTGTGATTTTAATATACGGTGGAAGTAAGCTTTTCTTATTTCTGGACGAATGCGCAAACTATAGAAAGTCGTTATGACGTAGAATGTGCATACTTTGTTGATTCCATTTAAGACATAAAACACATTTTCTAAAAACTCGTGTTTTTTAAGAAATCATGTAAACCTTCTAGAAGCTGTGATTTTAAAAAACGGTGGAAGTAAGCTTTTCTTATTTCCGGACGCATGCGCAAACTATAGAAAGTCATTATGACCTAGAATGTGCATACTTTGTTGATTCCATTTAAGAAATAAAACACATTTTCTGAAAACTCGTGTTTTTTAAAAAATCATGTAAACCTTCCAGAAGCTATGATTTTAAAAAACGGGGGAAGTAAGCTTTTCTTATTTCCAAACGCATGCGCAAAGTATAGAAAGTCGTTATGACGTAGAATGTGCATACTTTGTTGATTCCATTTATGAAATAAAACACATTTTCTAAAATCTCGTGTTTTTTAAGAATTCATGTAAACCTTCTAGAAGCTGTGATTTTAAAAAACGGGGGAAGTAAGCTTTTCTTATTTCCGGACGCATGCGCAAACTATAGAAAGTCGTTATGACGTAGAATGTGCATACGTTGTAGTTTCCATTTATGAAATAAAACACATATTCTAAAAACTCGTGTTTTTGACAAAATCATGTAAACCTTCTAGAAGCTGTGATTTTAAAAAACGGGGGAGGTAAGCTTTTCTTATTTCCGGACGCATCCGCAAACTATAGAAAGTCATTATGACGTAGAATGTGCATACTTTGTTGATTCTATTTATGAAATAAAACACATTTTCTAAAAACTCGTGTTTTTTAAGAAATCATATAAACCTTCTAGAAGCTGTGATTTTAAAAAACGTGGGAAGTAAGCTTTTCTTATTTCCAAACGCGTGCGCAAACTATAGAAAGTCATTATGACGTAGAATGTTCATACTTTGTAGATTCCATTTATGAAATAAAACACATTTTCTAAAAACTAGTGTTTTTTACGAAATCATGTAAACCTTCTAGAAGCTGTGATTTTAAAAAACGGTGGAAGTAAGCTTTTCTTATTTCCGGACGCATGCGCAAACTATAGAAAGTCATTATGACGTAGAATGTGCATACTTTGTTGATTCCATTTAAGAAATAAAACACAATTTCTGAAAACTCGTGTTTTTTAAGAAATCATGTAAACCTTCTAGAAGCTATGATTTTAAAAAACGGGGGAAGTAAGCTTTTCTTATTTCCAAACGCATGCGCAAAGTATAGAAAGTCGTTATGACGTAGAATGTGCATACTTTGTTGATTCGATTTATGAAATAAAACACATTTTCTAAAAACTAGTGTTTTTGACGAAATCATGTAAATCTTCTAGAAGATGTGATTTTAATAAACGGTGGAAGTAAGCTTTTCTTATTTCCAGACGCATGCGCAAACTATAGAAAGTCTTTATGACGTAGAATGTGCATACTTTGTAGATTCCATTTGTGAAACAAAACACATTTTTTAAAAACTCGTGTTTTTTACGAAATCATGTAAACCTTCTAGAAGCTGTGATTTTAAAAAACGGTGGAAGTAAGCTTTTCTTATTTCCTGACGCATGCGCAAACTATAGAAAGTCGTTATGATGTAGAATGTGCATACTTTGTTGATTCCATTTAAGAAATAAAACACATTTTCTAAAAACTCGTGTTTTTTAAGAAATCATGTAAACCTTCTAGAAGCTATGATTTCAAAAAACGGGGGAAGTAAGCTTTTCTTATTTCCGGACGCATGCGCAAACTATAGAAAGTCGTTATCACGTAGAATGTGCATACTTTGTAGATTCGATTTATGAAATAAAACACATTTTCTAAAAACTAGTGTTTTTTAAGAAATCATGTAAACCTTCTAGAAGCTATGAGTTTAAAAAACGGGGCAAGTAAGCTTTTCTTATTTCCGGACGCATGCGCAAACTATAGAAAGTCTTTATGAAGTAGAATGTGCATACTTTGTAGATACGATTTATGAAATAAAACACATTTTCTAAAAACTAGTGTTTTTTACGAAATCATGTAAACCTTCTAGAAGCTGTGATTTTTAAAAACGGGGCAAGTAAGCTTTTCTTATTTCCTGAAGCATGCGCAAACTATAGAAAGTCGTTATGACGTAGAATGTGCATACATGGTTGATTCCATTTATGAAATAAAACACATTTTCTAAAAACTCGTGCTTTTTAAGAAATCATGTAAACCTTCTAGAAGCTGTGATTTTAAAAAACGGTGGAAGTAAGCTTTTCTTATTTCCAGACGCATGCACAAACTTTAGAAAGTCGTTATGACATAGAATGTGCATACTTTGTAGATTCCATTTATGAAATAAAACACATTTTCTAAAAACTCATGTTTTTTACGAAATCCTGTAAACCTTCTAGAAGGTGTGATTTTAATAAACGGTGGAAGTAAGCTTTTCTTATTTCCTGACGAATGCGCAAACTATAGAAAGTCGTTATGACGTAGAATGTGCATACTTTGTTGATTCGATTTATGAAATAAAACACATTTTCTAAAAACTAGTGTTTTTTATGAAATCATGTAAACCTTCTAGAAGCTGTGATTTTAAAAAATGGGGCAAGTAAGCTTTTCTTATTTCCGGACGCATGCGCAAGGTATAGAAAGTCTTTATGACTTAGAATGTACTTTTTTGATTCGATTTATGAAATAAAACACATTTTCTAAAAACTAGTGTTTTTTAAGAAATCATGTAAACCTTCTAGAAGCTGTGATTTTAAAAAACTGGGCAAGTAAGCTTTTCTTATTTCCGGACGCATGCACAAACTATATTAAGTCTTTATGACGTAGAATGTGCATACTTTGTAGATTCCATTTATGAAATAAAACACTTTTTCTAAAAACTCGTTTTTTTTACGAAATCATGTAAACCTTCTAGAAGCTGTGATTTTAAAAAATGGTGGAAGTAAGCTTTTCTTATTTCCTGACGCATGCGCAAACTATAGAAATTCGTTATGACGTAGAATGTGCATACATGGTTGATTCAATTTATGAAATAAAACACATTTTCAAAAAACTCATGTTTTTTAAGAAATCATGTAAACCTTCTAGAAGCTGTGATTTTAAAAACCGGTGGAAGTAAGCTTTTCTTATTTCCGGACGCATGCGCAAACTATAGAAAGTCGTTATGACGTAGAATGTGCATACTTTGTTGATTCCATTTATGAAATAAAACACATTTTCTAAAAACTCACGTTTTTTAAGAAATCATGTAAACCTTCTAGAAGCCGTGATTTTAAAAAACGGGGGAAGCAAGCTTTTCTTATTTCCGGACGCATGCGCAAACTATAGAAAGTCGTTATGACGTAGAATGTGCATACTTTGTAGATTCCATTTATGAAATAAAACACATTTTCTAAAAACTCGTGTTTTTTACGAAATCATGTAAACCTTCTAGAACCTGTGATTTTAAAAAACGGTGGAAGTAAGCTTTTCTTATTTCCGGACGCATGCGCAAACTATAGAAAGCCATTATGACGTAGAATGTACATACTTTGTTGATTCCATTTATGAAATAAAACACATCTTCTAAAACCTCGTGTTTTTTAAGTAATCATGTAAACCTTCTAGAAGCTGTGATTTTAAAAAACGGGGGAAGTAAGCTTTTCATATTTCCAAACGCATGCGCAAACTATAAAAAGTCGTTATGACGTAGAATGTGCATACTTTGTAGATTCCATTTATGAAATAAAACACATTTTCTAAAAACTCGTGTTTTTTAAGAAATCGTGTAAACCTTCTAGAAGCTGTGATTTTAAAAAACAGGGGAAGTAAGCTTTTCTTATTTCCGGACGCATGCGCAAACTATAGAAAGTCGTTATGACGTAGAGTGTGCATACTTTGTAGATTCCATTCTTGAAATAAAACACACTTTCTAAAAGCTCGTGTTTTTTAAGAAATCATGTAAACCTTCTAGAAGCTGTGATTTTAAAAAACGGTGGAAGTAAGATTTTCATGTTTCCGGACGAATGCGCAAACTATAGAAAGTCGTTATGACGTAGAATGTGCATACTTTGTTGATTCCATTTATGAAGTAAAACACATTTTCTAAAAACTCGTGTTTTTTAAGAAATCATGTAAACCTTCTAGAAGCTGTGATTTTAAAAAATGGTGGAAGTAAGCTTTTCTTATTTCCGGACGCATGCGCAAACTATAGCAAGTCGTTATGACGTAGAATGTGCATACTTGGTAAATTCCATTTATGAAATAAAACACATTTTCTAAAAACTCATGTTTTTTAAGAACTCATGTAAACCTTCTAGAAGCTGTGATTTTAAAAAACGGGGGAAGTAAGCTTTTCATATTTCCAAATGCATGCGCAAACTATAGAAAGTCGTTATGACGTAGAATGTGCATACTTTGTTGATTCCATTTATGAAATAAAACACATTTTCTAAAAACTCATGTTTTTTACGAAATCCTGTAAACCTTCTAGAAGTTGTGATTTTAAAAAACGGTGGAAGTAAGCTTCTCATATTTCTGGACAAATGCGCAAACTATAGAAAGTCGTTATGACATAGAATATGCATACTTTGTTGATTCCATTTATGAAATAAAACACATTTTCTAAAAACTCGTGTTTTTTACGAAATCATGTAAACCTTCTAGAAGCTGTGATTTTAAAAAATGGTGGAAGTAAGCTTTTCATATTTCCGGACGAATGCGCAAACTATAGAAAGTCATTATGACGTAGAATGTGCATACTTTGTTGATTCTATTTATGAAATAAAACACATTTTCTAAAAACTCGTGTTTTTTAAGAAATCATGTAAACCTTCTAGAAGCTGTGATTTTAAAAAAACGTGGGAAAGTAAGCTTTTCTTATTTCCAAACGCATGCGCAAACTATAGAAAGTCCTTATGACGTAGAATGTGCATACTTTGTAGATTCCATTTATGAAATAAAACACATTTTCCAAAAACTCGTGTTTTTTACGAAATCATGTAAACCTTCTAGAAGCTGTGATTTTAAAAAAACGGTGGAAGTAAGCTTTTCTTATCTCCGGACGCATCCGCAAACTATAGAAAGTCATTATGACGTAGAAAGTGCATACTTTTTTGATTCTATTTATGAAATAAAACACATTTTCTAAAAACTCCTGTTTTTTAAGAAATCATGTAAACCTTCTAGAAGCTGTGATTTTAAAAAAAGGGGGAAGTAGGCTTTTCATATTTCCAAACGCATGTGCAAACTATAGAAAGTCATTATGACGTAGAATGTGCATACTTTGTAGATTCCATTTATGAAATAAAATACATTTTCTAAAAACTCGTTTTTTTAAGAAATCATGTAAACCTTCTAGAAGCTGTGATTTTAAAAAACGAAGGAAGTATGCTTTTCTTATTTCCGGACGCATGCGCAAACTATAGAAAGTCGTTATGACGTAGAATGTGCATACTTTGTAGATTCCATTCATGAAATAAAACACATTTTCTAAAAACTCGTGTTTTTTACGAAATCATGTAAACCTTCTAGAAGCTGTGGTTTTAAAAAACAGGGGAAGTAAGCTTTTCTTATTTCCAAATGCATGCGCAAAGTATAGAAAGTCGTTGATTTTGTCAATAGAATACAATCATAGAGTGCTAGATCTATCCCATATATTACAAGGGATAGGTACAATAAAGAACTCATGATTTATGTTTCTGAGTTTGAATATGAAGCTGAGGACAAGTTGTTACTAAACCCTGTTTCTTCTGAATTCTAGTTTCGTGGTACGAATGATTGCTCCAAGAGAAGAGTGAACACCGAGGATGGTGTTATTTTAAAGGGGAGGAGGATGTGATATCCCTCCTTTATGACCTATTTTGATCTTTATATTTATTATTTTGTAAATGTAATTGTGTAAAAGGCCATGGTGACGAGCTCAAGGCCAAGGCCCCACCATAGGACCTTCAAACTAGTGTTATGTCCATAAGTGTTATTTAGACCAGGAGACTTAAGTTTGACACAACTGAAGCGACATGAAACTAAATCCACTAAAGGTAAGGGATGAAACGGTCGGGAATCCAAGAGATACAATAAGTGATGAGGGATGTTATCCGGGTAACCCCACGTACTAGAGGAAGGTTGATCATTTCACTTAAAAACACCTAAATCCCCGAGGAAGTATCATAAGTGAAATATGTATGGTTAGATAAAATTATTAAGTGGCAGCTAAACCTTTAGCAAGCCACTATAACCTAATTACTAAAAGAGAGCATAATTATCATTATGAGGAGAATGTATTACCTAGGTCACTAACTAAAAGTGAACATGTTTCTTGTCATAAAGTTGTGGAAATATTATTAAAAGTTGAAAACCTTTCTTTTAGAATCCACTTGGTTTATTATTATGAAATAGCCTCATTATGAGGAGAGCTTCACCTTTCCAATATCGATTTATGGAATTAAAAAGAAAGAAATCATAGGAGATCACCATAGTTTTGGTTGTCCCTTCTTAGTGGGGGACACGATCCTTGATTTTTGGATCTTCTTCTTCCCATTAGATCACGGGGAGTTTAATGAGGGAACAACCCCCTTGATTTATGGTAATTGTGTCATCTTCTCCTCACTAGTGTAAAATTTGTTACGCATGATGGAGGAGATATCCTCCCTAGTTTTTCTTGGAACTCGTTAGTTTTTTTTTAATGACGCCACATCATTTGATTTTAGTGGGCATTAATGCAAAAGAAAAACAGTTAACAGCTCCACTACCACCACGAGCTTCCACTATGTAATCGGCGGTTGTAGCCTTGCGGCCGGCGGCCGGGGAAGAGAGGTGGGTTTACTGCCATCTCCGGGTGTGAATTATAGGATCTCGGTGCTATGAAATCAGCTCGGCGAAAGATACAGGGAAAGGAGCCAGATCGCATTTTCGTATAGGGACATTTCAATCTGTCAGTTGGAGATCGGGGAAGGAGAAGTATATCTGAGGAACTATACGAAGGGTCTCGAGATCTTCGATGGGGAAGGAAAGCAATGGCGGTCCGCTCAATTATCTACGACCTGTATTGAATTCGAGGACGGCTCGTGGAGGTCTACCCTGGCGATGACTTGTTCTTTATCTTTGAAAGGAAATCAAAATACAAGAGGTCAAATGTCATCCGCTCAGGTCTTTTGATGAGCTAAGTATCTCTATTTCACCTCCGGTATTAGAATTGAGTACATTATTATGCTGGTCGAGATCTTTTTATTTCATCTCTGCATATTTCGAATAAGTTGACAGAGTTGTAATACTCTGTAGAATGTGACCTACAATCAATGGATTGATAGGGTTGTAGTACTCTGTAGAGAAAAGTAGTTTACTCTAGATTTAATTATATAGATATTCTTCTTTATAAATCACACGATGCACACAGCTCTATTTTTTTTTACACAAAAACGTTGCCATGGTTTGCAATGTTTTGGGGAAGGCGATCTACCCTCTCGATCCTTGGATTAGATTGTACACCTCTCATTATAATTGCAGAGAGATAGGTGCCTAATTAATGTTCTTATCATGTCGAAGGAGGACAGAGCGTATATTTTTGCAAGTATGATAGAGAGGTGAAATATCTGTGTAACCTCTATTTTAGCATAGAGCCATGATCGTTGGACATAGAAATACAAACCTTAATACTTACGAATTGATGGATGATCTCGGTGAATACCTGCTGAGGTAACTTTTGCTCAATCTAGAGTAAAGGGGATTTCGACAAGTAATCTCTGTATGTAAATTTCTGGATGCTTAAGTTTTGGGATAGAAATCTCTGTATGATTATCTTGTTTTGCCGCTGCATTTTCTTACATCGTTTTTAGGGTTCCATGTTTAGTTTTTCTTGTGGTATTTTTGTTTATATACATATATGTGAAAGGAAAGCCGAATATTAGATCCATGATCTAATTCCTGTTGTTATTGCTAGATGTACGTTTAGGCCAGGGCAGAACTGTTTTGATCTTCTTTTTATTGCTGCTACAGAAGGTCCCTGGTTAAAGTGTAGAGAGACCTCTGCGAATGTTGATTAGTATAGATGTCTGGAGAATTCAGTTGTTATGTTTAAAATCTCTGCATTGGCGTGTTAGTCTTAACCTCTAAAGCGCCCATCCAACAGTAATTCCCGCGTTAATCCCCATGCCTGAGTGATACTCTTATTTATGGTTCATTTTTAAAATATGCATCTCTAGAAACCAAGAATCGCGATAGCTTGCATCAAATCCTGGAGTAGACGCAAGAACCAAATCCTTCTATTATACTTACTTGTTTATTTGATTTCTTTTCGAGCAGACCCTTCATTTTAGGAAGAATGTTCTAACAGCATTGATCAAGGGAAATCACTTAAAGTGATGAGAGGCTTTGATATAAATAGATAAATGTCTTTAGTTACATATGAATAAAATTCATAATTAATTATCTAAAGGGTAATGATAGATTTAGGGTTGAGGCAATACCTTAATCTTTACACTAAATAGGTAACTAAATAGGTAGAAGGATCAAGCTCCCTATGGAGATTCGACCTTTAACTTTTCTAGTTATTGTAGGTTGAATATTTTATTTACATGGATTACTGTACTCTCAAGGTTCAGACCTTACTCCGGAATTTAATCCTTAGTTTTCAAGAGTTAGGCATCAACTTAAATGATAATAATAAAACTTGTGATGAAGGGGGTTAAGTGCCTTAGTTCCGAGGATTGAGAAATCTTTATAGGTTATATAAATTGTTAATGAATTTCATATCGATTATGTTGTTAAATACGACTCCTAGAATAAAGGAGCAATTATAGGTGCAAGTGTAAAGTTTAATAGTGCTCTACAGGGTAGGGGCTGAGAAAGTAGAAAGATATTGTTGCAACAACCATGTTGCTGGATTGTAATCCTTGGTTCCTTTAAAGAATAATAAAAGATGCACACACACTTTTGTGGACTAGCCCGTGTACGGGTGAACCACGTTATATTTTGTCTCTTGTGTTTCCTATGGTGTCTCTCAATGTGTCGTATGTATGAATACTTGTTTCTGCTCTTAAAAATGTTATGATTACTTGATGTATACGATTCATATACAAGGTTGGTTGTTGATAAAATGTTTCGTTTATGATTATGATGATGTTATTTCCATTGTTTTATCAAAAGAAGTAATTGTTTCTAAGGATGCATATTAAGACATAATGAAGTTTCTTGTGTTTTCCGCAAGAGTTAAGAATTGGTTGACTTATCAAGTTTAGAATTTATTTAGTTGAAATTAAAACGTATATCTTTTCCTTGATGAGTATAACGACATTTGTAAACAGTAATGAGTGTCGCAAGGTTTTAATTTATCTTGTAAAGCAGTATTTAAAGAAATCAAACCACACTTTATGGTTCTGCATATATTTAAGTGGCATTTTAGGCACTTAGAAAAGTTTTAAATTTATGAGATTTCGGGTTCGTGACATATGGTATCAGAGCATTAGGTTACAACACTAGGGTTTAATGAGCTCAATATGCGATAAGTGAGTATGAAGGTTTTAAGTTTACTAATCAATGGTTTTCGTTTCATTTTGGATGCATGGATTGTATCGGAGGAGGGGAAGATGAATCTCCGAGCTCGACTTCAAGTTTCTCCCGCCAAAGCACAGGTTGCAAACACTCGAGCTTAGTTGGGGCCAGCTGAAGAAATAATATAAGCTGGTCAAGGGAACTCCATCGATAAGACGCAAACAAAGGATTTATGTTCTAAAGAATCAGCAGGAGGTAATCGACAAGATGTCTTTAAAATCGCAAGTAAGTATACTCCACTTGCTGAAGCATTCTAAAGGAAAAGCATTGTCGATGAGTGAGCAGTTTGTATGTTTAATTTCGTATCTAAATGATCTTGTATTGATAAATACTAGAGGATGAGTATTTCCTAATGCAATTCCATTGAATGACCAGAAAGTATTCTTTGAAAATGATTATATTAATTGGACTATGTTCCTATTTTTATCTTAGTGATCTTATTTTCATGTATATTGATCATAACGATAGTAACATAGGAGCCTTGAATATTCATAAGTTTATGAGGGCTGTATAAGCATAATTAGGATCATTCACCCTATGAAAGATGTACACTCCTACCCGGTCGATTGATGCCACGAGTAAGGTTTTAGTACTTATATGAGTCAAGTCATAGACATTCATCATAAGTACTTGATTGCTCTAATTGTGTATTGTGATGATTAGAAAAGTTGATATAGTATGTGAATTACGAAGTGAGTAAGGTGCAATTAGGTCATTATATGAAGGACTATAAATTTGCCATGAATTACTTGGTTATTGATTTCTCGCACTTATGCTGAAACGATTGTATTAATTATGTACATAAGATTGTGGGATTGAGATAATCCTTATTATATTAGAAAAATGCATAAATGGTACTAAGGAGTAACTCCTGAAATTCTCCTTATTGGCTAAATGTTATTGAGAAAAGGTGTAGAAGATGTTGTACATTATATTGAATGTTACATGCAATGGTTTCGATATAGAATATTAGTTTTGTGTTCTTACTTATTTGTTATATGGGACATGTGACATGGTAGAGAAGAATGATTAGTTGAACTAATAAATATATAATAGATCTTCAAGGTTAATGTAAGTAATGTTACTTAAATTATATACATATATATATATACTATCCAAACCATAGAGGGTTAGAAGAGTTGTAAAACTTTTATGCATGATTAACCAAGGGTCATCCTCAAGGTAAAAGATTGAAAGAATAGGAATTAACTTCATTGGTTTAAGGGACATTCTACTGTGTGAAATTTTCTATGATTAGGAAATTGCCATCCTTGTGAATGATTTTCATAACCTTCGACTTAACTCTACTTCCACAAACGAGTATCCTTCGTCATTATAACCTTATCTGAAGATTTCAAGGGATAAAAGAGAAAAATTGTTAAGAATCCCCTTGTCTCTTTGCGGTATAGGATTGTATAGAATATTGAAGTATAAATGTGTGACATGGGAACACGCTGGTAGCCTTGCTTGTAAGTACCAAAGGATGATGGTTATAATTACTCAAGAAGTATAAATGTGTATTCTAAGTAGTTAAAAGGATGCATATGATGAAATGTTATGATTTCATCTTTGTATATTCTATTTTCAGGGATCCTTGCTAGGAATGTTAGGATACTGAGAGTGGTTGACAACAGGGTTATACCTTTATGTGATCAAAGCTTTATGTTATATGCATGGATACCTTGATAATATGTTTCATTTTGATATATAGACTTTATGATATGGAGGGGATTACTAATGTGTATTAATGCAAGTTAAAAGTACACCTTGGCATATGAGGGCCATACAATAAAGCGATATGCAGTCTCCCCCATAAAGGTATGTGATTATCCTTAGAAAAATATATGCAAGTATATATGTAGACGATTTATTGTTACTCACATGATGTTGGCATATGCAAGAAAAATGGGTACTTAATACAGTGAAGGAAAAGGATTGAGGTGAAGTGATCGTAATGCCCATAATAAAGAAGAAATGTAGTCCTATTAATTGAGTTGGTTATGCTTAGTATGGAAATAATGTTTATTTTAGATAACCACATGTGGAGATTGTAGTATGAAGGATGACTTTCTTATTTTTATACATAGAAGAAAAACCTCCTTACAATATTTGGTTATGTTATTATGACAGATGGTCAAAAACTCGGTTGAACTTGTGGAAGAGCGTAATATATTATGCAGGTATATGTCGCCTTGTCAACAAGACCTCGACGCAAGTTATAAATGTTGGGTGGTTAAATTATATTATTTCACTGATGACACTATAAGTAGAAATCACAACTTGAGTCCATACATATCTAGCTTATCACTCATGAGCATTTGAGTAAAACTCGAATGATTTTATTTTATTTTTATTCTTAGTAGGAGTCGATAAGGAATAGACAAGTGAAAGACGTGTCAGTGCTATTAAAATTCCTATAAATAAATGTTGTATAGTGGTTATGAACTAACAATGCAGGATTTCGCTATGAATATAACAAATCAAAATGGAAGTGAGTATTCACGCGGATAAATAGCTGAGTTAATCGGTCAAGAGTAAGTGAGGATTCACTTAATGCATCTTATTTACTGGTCATATTTCGAGACACTTATAACCATGGATTAACATTGGATTATGTTGTTTAGTTACTAACATTTTCAGGATGTTATCATAATTACGATCAATGTGATAAACAAAAAGGAACGTGGCTTATAAGGCCATTGGTGAAGCTGAGCAGAACAAAATCGCTCAAGAGTAAGTGATTACCTTTTATTATAGCATGGATTACAGTATGGCACAAAACCTGATTTGGTGATGGATGTGTGCTACATATCATGAATGATAAGCAAATAAGTGAAACTACTTACCGTTATTACAAGACATATTGTAATTTACAAAAATTGTAAGAATTAATAAATGATTGGTTATCGAAATAAATTCCGGGACTCAAGCGAGAAGGCTTGAGGGGAATTGTGTAAAGAGTGTCATAATGGCATTTGAAATACTCCCTAAAATGAGGGATTGAACAGCCACTAGGATTCTCGGAGAATCGGCTGGCTGTAAGACCTAGGCAAGCTATAAGAAAATGTATATGTGGGAGGAAGGACACTGCTTAGTATGCATGAAAGAAATGTTTGCTGCGTGAGCACTAAGGTGTTAGGCAAAACATGAATGAAATGTTTGCTGCGTGAGCACTAAGGTGTTAGGCAAAACATGAAAGGAATGTTTGCTGCGTGAGCACTAAAGTGTTAGGCAAAACATGAGAGAAATAATTGCTGCGTGAGCACTACGGTGTTAGGCAAGAATTTCCTGGATCAGGTGAATGTTGTTGTTGATTTTGTCAATAGAATACAATCATAGAGTGCTAGATCTATCCCATATATTACAAGGGATAGGTACAATAAAGAACTCATGATTTATGTTTCTGAGTTTGAATATGAAGCTGAGGACAAGTTGTTACTAAACCCTATTTCTTCTGAATTCTAGTTTCGTGGTACGAATGATTGCTCCAAGAGAAGAGTGAACACCGAGGATGGTGTTATTTTAAAGGGGAGGAGGATGTGATATCCCTCCTTTATGACCTATTTTGATCTTTATATTTATTATTTTGTAAATGTAATTGTGTAAAAGGCCATGGTGACGAGCTCAAGGCCAAGGCCCCACCATAGGACCTTCAAACTAGTGTTATGTCCATAAGTGTTATTTAGACCAGGAGACTTAAGTTTGACACAACTGAAGCGACATGAAACTAAATCCACTAAAGGTAAGAGATGAAGCGGTCGGGAATCCAAGAGATACAATAAGTGATGAGGGATGTTATCAGGGTAACCCCACATACTAGAGGAAGGTTGATCATTTCACTTAAAAACACCTAAATCCCCGAGGAAGTATCATAAGTGAAATATGTATGGTTAGATAAAATTATTAAGTGGCAGCTAAACCTTTAGCAAGTCACTATAACCTAATTACTAAAAGAGAGCATAATTATCATTATGAGGAGAATGTATTACCTAGGTCACTAACTAAAAGTGAACATGTTTCTTGTCATAAAGTTGTGGAAATATTATTAAAAGTTGAAAACCTTTCTTTTAGAATCCACTTGGTTTATTATTATGAAATAGCCTCATTATGAGGAGAGCTTCACCTTTCCAATATCGATTTATGGAATTAAAAAGAAAGAAATCATAGGAGATCACCATAGTTTTGGTTGTCCCTTCTTAGTGGGGGACACGATCCTTGATTTTTGGATCTTCTTCTTCCCATTAGATCACGGGGAGTTTAATGAGGGAACAACCCCCTTGATTTATGGTAATTGTGTCATCTTCTCCTCACTAGTGTAAAATTTGTTACGCATGATGGAGGAGATATCCTCCCTAGTTTTTCTTGGAACTCGTTAGTTTTTTTTTAATGACGCCACATCATTTGATTTTAGTGGGCATTAATGCAAAAGAAAAACAGTTAACAACTCCACTACCACCACGAGCTTCCACTATGTAATCGGCGGTTGTAGCCTTGCGGCCGGCGGCCGGGGAAGAGAGGTGGGTTTACTGCCATCTCCGGGTGTGAATTATAGGATCTCGGTGCTATGAAATCAGCTCGGCGAAAGATACGGGGAAAGGAGCCAGATCGCATTTTCGTATAGGGACATTTCAATCTGTCAGTTGGAGATCGGGGAAGGAGAAGTATATCTGAGGAACTATACGAAGGGTCTCGAGATCTTCGATGGGGAAGGAAAGCAATGGCGGTCCGCTCAATTATCTACGACCTGTATTGAATTCGAGGACGGCTCGTGGAGGTCTACCCTGGCGATGACTTGTTCTTTATCTTTGAAAGGAAATCAAAATACAAGAGGTCAAATGTCATCCGCTCAGGTCTTTTGATGAGCTAAGTATCTCTATTTCACCTCCGGTATTAGAATTGAGTACA
This sequence comes from Larix kaempferi, assembly GCA_027924585.1. Taxonomy (NCBI): domain Eukaryota; kingdom Viridiplantae; phylum Streptophyta; class Pinopsida; order Pinales; family Pinaceae; genus Larix; species Larix kaempferi. The sequence continues at coordinate 7,171,127 of BSBM01000226.1, read as the reverse complement.
TTATTATGCTGGTCGAGATCTTTTTATTTCATCTCTGCATATTTCGAATAAGTTGACAGAGTTGTAATACTCTGTAGAATGTGACCTACAATCAATGGATTGATAGGGTTGTAGTACTCTGTAGAGAAAAGTAGTTTACTCTAGATTTAATTATATAGATATTCTTCTTTATAAATCACACGATGCACACAGCTCTATTTTTTTTTACACAAAAACGTTGCCATGGTTTGCAATGTTTTGGGGAAGGCGATCTACCCTCTCGATCCTTGGATTAGATTGTACACCTCTCATTATAATTGCAGAGATATAGGTGCCTAATTAATGTTCTTATCATGTCGAAGGAGGACAGAGCGTATATTTTTGCAAGTATGATAGAGAGGTGAAATATCTGTGTAACCTCTATTTTAGCATAGAGCCATGATCGCTGGACATAGAAATACAAACCTTAATACTTACGAATTGATGGATGATCTCGGTGAATACCTGCTGAGGTAACTTTTGCTCAATCTAGAGTAAAGGGGATTTCGACAAGTAATCTCTGTATGTAAATTTCTGGATGCTTAAGTTTTGGGATAGAAATCTCTGTATGATTATCTTGTTTTGCCGCTGCATTTTCTTACATCATTTTTAGGGTTCCATGTTTAGTTTTTCTGGTGGTATTTTTGTTTATATACATATATGTGAAAGGAAAGCCGAATATTAGATCCATGATCTAATTCCTGTTGTTATTGCTAGATGTACGTTTAGGCCAGGGCAGAACTGTTTTGATCTTCTTTTTATTGCTGCTACAGAAGGTCCCTGGTTAAAGTGTAGAGAGACCTCTGCGAATGTTGATTAGTATAGATGTCTGGAGAATTCAGTTGTTATGTTTAAAATCTCTGCATTGGCGTGTTAGTCTTAACCTCTAAAGCGCCCATCCAACAGTAATTCCCGCGTTAATCCCCATGCCTAAGTGATACTCTTATTTATGGTTCATTTTTAAAATATGCATCTCTGGAAACCAAGAATCACGATAGCTTGCATCAAATCCTGGAGTAGACGCAAGAACCAAATCCTTCTATTATACTTACTTGTTTATTTGATTTCTTTTCGAGCAGACCCTTCATTTTAGGAAGAATGTTCTAACAGCATTGATCAAGGGAAATCACTTAAAGTGATGAGAGGCTTTGATATAAATAGATAAATGTCTTTAGTTACATATGAATAAAATTCATAATTAATTATCTAAAGGGTAATGATAGATTTAGGGTTGAGGCAATACCTTAATCTTTACACTAAATAGGTAACTAAATAGGTAGAAGGATCAAGCTCCCTATGGAGATTCGACCTTTAACTTTTCTAGTTATTGTAGGTTGAATATTTTATTTACATGGATTACTGTACTCTCAAGGTTCAGACCTTACTCCGGAATTTAATCCTTAGTTTTCAAGAGTTAGGCATCAACTTAAATGATAATAATAAAACTTGTGATGAAGGGGGTTAAGTGCCTTAGTTCCGAGGATTGAGAAATCTTTATAGGTTATATAAATTGTTAATGAATTTCATATCGATTATGTTGTTAAATATGACTCCTAGAATAAAGGAGCAATTATAGGTGCAAGTGTAAAGTTTAATAGTGCTCTACAGGGTAGGGGCTGAGAAAGTAGAAAGATATTGTTGCAACAACCATGTTGCTGGATTGTAATCCTTGGTTCCTTTAAAGAATAATAAAAGATGCACACACACTTTTGTGGACTAGCCCGTGTACGGGTGAACCACGTTATATTTTGTCTCTTGTGTTTCCTATGGTGTCTCTCAATGTGTCGTATGTATGAATACTTGTTTCTGCTCTTAAAAATGTTATGATTACTTGATGTATACGATTCATATACAAGGTTGGTTGTTGATAAAATGTTTCGTTTATGATTATGATGATGTTATTTCCATTGTTTTATCGAAAGAAGTAATTGTTTCTAAGGATGCATATTAAGACATAATGAAGTTTCTTGTGTTTTCCGCAAGAGTTAAGAATTGGTTGACTTATCAAGTTTAGAATTTATTTAGTTGAAATTAAAACGTATATCTTTTCCTTGATGAGTATAACGACATTTGTAAACAGTAATGAGTGTCGCAAGGTTTTAATTTATCTTGTAAAGCAGTATTTAAAGAAATCAAACCCACACTTTATGGTTCCGCATATATTTAAGTGGCATTTTAGGCACTTAGAAAAGTTTTAAATTTATGAGATTTCGGGTTCGTGACATATGGTATCAGAGCATTAGGTTACAACACTAGGGCCTAATGAGCTCAATATGCGATAAGTGAGTATGAAGGTTTTAAGTTTACTAATCAATGGTTTTCGTTTCATTTTGGATGCATGGATTGTATCGGAGGAGGGGAAGATGAATCTCCGAGCTCGACTTCAAGTTTCTCCCGCCAAAGCACAGGTTGCAAACACTCGAGCTTAGTTGGGGCCAGCTGAAGAAATAATATAAGCTGGTCAAGGGAACTCCATCGATAAGACGCAAACAAAGGATTTATGTTCTAAAGAATCAGCAGGAGGTAATCGACAAGATGTCTTTAAAATCGCAAGTAAGTATACTCCACTTGCTGAAGCATTCTAAAGGAAAAGCATTGTCGATGAGTGAGCAGTTTGTATGTTTAATTTCGTATCTAAATGATCCTGTATTGATAAATACTAGAGGATGAGTATCTCCTAATGCAATTCCATTGAATGACCAGAAAGTATTCTTTGAAAATGATTATATTAATTGGACTATGTTCCTATTTTTATCTTAGTGATCTTATTTTCATGTATATTGATCATAACGATAGTAACATAGGAGCCTTGAATATTCATAAGTTTATGAGGGCTGTATAAGCATAATTAGGATCATTCACCCTATGAAAGATGTACACTCCTACCCGGTCGATTGATGCCACGAGTAAGGTTTTAGTACTTATATGAGTCAAGTCATAGACATTCATCATAAGTACTTGATTGCTCTAATTGTGTATTGTGATGATTAGAAAAGTTGATATAGTATGTGAATTACGAAGTGAGTAAGGTGCAATTAGGTCATTATATGAAGGACTATAAATTTGCCATGAATTACTTGGTTATTGATTTCTCGCACTTATGCTGAAACGATTGTATTAATTATGTACATAAGATTGTGGGATTGAGATAATCCTTATTATATTAGAAAAATGCATAAATGGTACTAAGGAGTAACTCCTGAAATTCTCCTTATTGGCTAAATGTTATTGAGAAAAGGTGTAGAAGATGTTGTACATTATATTGAATGTTACATGCAATGGTTTCGATATAGAATATTAGTTTTGTGTTCTTACTTATTTGTTATATGGGACATGTGACATGGTAGAGAAGAATGATTAGTTGAACTAATAAATATATAATAGATCTTCAAGGTTAATGTAAGTAATGTTACTTAAATTATATACATATATATATATACTATCCAAACCATAGAGGGTTAGAAGAGTTGTAAAACTTTTATGCATGATTAACCAAGGGTCATCCTCAAGGTAAAAGATTGAAAGAATAGGAATTAACTTCATTGGTTTAAGGGACATTCTACTGTGTGAAATTTTCTATGATTAGGAAATTGCCATCCTTGTGAATGATTTTCATAACCTTCGACTTAACTCTACTTCCACAAACGAGTATCCTTCGTCATTATAACCTTATCTGAAGATTTCAAGGGATAAAAGAGAAAAATTGTTAAGAATCCCCTTGTCTCTTTGCGGTATAGGATTGTATAGAATATTGAAGTATAAATGTGTGACATGGGAACACGCTGGTAGCCTTGCTTGTAAGTACCAAAGGATGATGGTTATAATTACTCAAGAAGTATAAATGTGTATTCTAAGTAGTTAAAAGGATGCATATGATGAAATGTTATGATTTCATCTTTGTATATTCTATTTTCAGGGATCCTTGCTAGGAATGTTAGGATACTGAGAGTGGTTGACAGCAGGGTTATACCTTTATGTGATCAAAGCTTTATGTTATATGCATGGATACCTTGATAATATGTTTCGTTTTGATATATAGACTTTATGATATGGAGGGGATTACTAATGTGTATTAATGCAAGTTAAAAGTACACCTTGGCATATGAGGGCCATACAATAAAGCGATATGCAGTCTCCCCCATAAAGGTATGTGATTATCCTTAGAAAAATATATGCAAGTATATATGTAGACGATTTATTGTTACTCACATGATGTTGGCATATGCAAGAAAAATGGGTACTTAATACAGTGAAGGAAAAGGATTGAGGTGAAGTGATCGTAATGCCCATAATAAAGAAGAAATGTAGTCCTATTAATTGAGTTGGTTATGCTTAGTATGGAAATAATGTTTATTTTAGATAACCACATGTGGAGATTGTAGTATGAAGGATGACTTTCTTATTTTTATACATAGAAGAAAAACCTCCTTACAATATTTGGTTATGTTATTATGACAGATGGTCAAAAACTCGGTTGAACTTGTGGAAGAGCGTAATATATTATGCAGGTATATGTCGCCTTGTCAACAAGACCTCGACGCAAGTTATAAATGTTGGGTGGTTAAATTATATTATTTCACTGATGACACTATAAGTAGAAATCACAACTTGAGTCCATACATATCTAGCTTATCACTCATGAGCATTTGAGTAAAACTCGAATGATTTTATTTTATTTTTATTCTTAGTAGGAGTCGATAAGGAATAGACAAGTGAAAGACGTGTCAGTGCTATTAAAATTCCTATAAATAAATGTTGTATAGTGGTTATGAACTAACAATGCAGGATTTCGCTATGAATATAACAAATCAAAATGGAAGTGAGTATTCACGCGGATAAATAGCTGAGTTAATCGGTCAAGAGTAAGTGAGGATTCACTTAATGCATCTTATTTACTGGTCATATTTCGAGACACTTATAACCATGGATTAACATTGGATTATGTTGTTTAGTTACTAACATTTTCAGGATGTTATCATAATTATGATCAATGTGATAAACAAAAAGGAACGTGGCTTATAAGTCCATTGGTGAAGCTGAGCAGAACAAAATCGCTCAAGAGTAAGTGATTACCTTTTATTATAGCATGGATTATAGTATGGCACAAAACCTGATTTGGTGATGGATGTGTGCTACATATCATGAATGATAAGAAAATAAGTGAAACTACTTACCGTTATTACAAGACATATTGTAATTTACAAAAATTGTAAGAATTAATAAATGATTGGTTATCGAAATAAATTCCGGGACTCAAGCGAGAAGGCTTGAGGGGAATTGTGTAAAGAGTGTCGTAATGGCATTTGAAATACTCCCTAAAATGAGGGATTGAACAGCCACTAGGATTCTCGGAGAATCGGCTGGCTGTAAGACCTAGGCAAGCTATAAGAAAATGTATACGTGGGAGGCAGGACGCTGCTTAGTATGCATGAAAGAAATGTTTGCTGCGTGAGCACTAAGGTGTTAGGCAAAACATGAATGAAATGTTTGCTGCGTGAGCACTAAGGTGTTAGGCAAAACATGAAAGGAATGTTTGCTGCGTGAGCACTAAAGTGTTAGGCAAAACATGAGAGAAAGAATTGTTGCGTGAGCACTACGGTGTTAGGCAAGAATTTCCTGGATCAGGTGAATGTTGTTGTTGATTTTGTCAATAGAATACAATCATAGAGTGCTAGATCTATCCCATATATTAAAAGGGATAGGTACAATAAAGAACTCATGATTTATGTTTCTGAGTTTGAATATGAAGCTGAGGACAAGTTGTTACTAAACCCTGTTTCTTCTGAATTCTAGTTTCGTGGTACGAATGATTGCTCCAAGAGAAGAGTGAACACCGAGGACGGTGTTATTTTAAAGGGGAGGAGGATGTGATATCCCTCCTTTATGACCTATTTTGATCTTTATATTTATTATTTTGTAAATGTAATTGTGTAAAAGGCCATGGTGACGAGCTCAAGGCCAAGGCCCCACCATAGGACCTTCTAAAAACTCATGTTTTTTACGAAATCATGTAAACCTTCTAGAAGCTGTGATTTTAAAAAACGGGGGAAGTAAGCTTTTCTTATTTCCGGACGCATCCGCAAACTATAGAAAGTCATTATGACATAGAATGTGCATACTTTGTTGATTCTATTTATGAAATAAAACACATTTTCTAAAAACTCGTGTTTTTTAAGAAATCATGTAAACCTTCCAGAAGCTCTGATTTTAAAAAACGTGGGAAGTAAGCTTTTCTTATTTCCAAACGCATGCGCAAACTATAGAAAGTCGTTATGACGTAGAATGTGCATACTTTGTTGATTCCATTTATGAAATAAAACACATTTTCTAAAAACTCGTGTTTTCTAAGAAATCATGTAAACCTTATAGAAGCTGTGATTTTAAAAAACGGGGGAAGTAAGATTTTCTAATTTCCAGACGCATGCGCAAACTATAGAAAGTCGTTATGACGTAGAATGTGCATACTTTGTAGATTCCATTTATGAAATAAAACACATTTTCTAAAAGCTCGTGTTTTTTATGAAATCATGTAAACCTTCTAGAAGCTGTGATTTTAAAAAACGGTGGAAGTAAGCTTTTCTTATTTCCTGACACATGCGCAAACTATAGAAAGTTGTTATGACGTAGAATGTGCATACATGGTTGATTCCATTTATAAAATAAAACAGATTTTCGAAGAACTCGTGTTTTTTAAGAAATCATGTAAACCTTCTAGAAGCTGTGATTATAAAAAACGGGGGAAGTAAGCTTTTCTTATTTCCAAACGCATGCGCAAACTATAAGAATTCGTTATGACGTAGAATGTGTATACTTTGTTGATTCCATTTATTAAATAAAACACATTTTCTAAAAACTTGTGTTTTTTACGAAATCATGTAAACCTTCTAGAAGCTGTGATTTTAAAAAACGGTGGAAGTAAGCTTTTCTTATTTCCTGACGCATGCGCAAACTATAGAAAGTCATTATGACGTAGAATGTGCATACTTTGTTGATTCTATTTATTAAATAAAACACATTTTCTAAAAGCTCGTGTTTTTTAAGAAATCATGTAAACCTTCTAGAAGCTGTGATTTTAAAAAACGGGGGAAGTAAGCTTTTCTTATTTCCAAACACATGCGCAAACTATAGAAGGTCGTTATGACGTAGAATGTGCATACTTTGTTGATTCCATTTGATGAAATAAAACACATTTTCTAAAAACTCATGTTTTTTAAGAAATCATGTAAACCTTCTAGAAGCTGGGATTTTAAAAAACGAGGGAAGTAAGCTTTTCTTATTTCCAAACGCATGCACAAAGTATAGAAAGTCGTTATGACGTAGAATGCGCATACATTGTTGATTCCATTTATGAAATAAAACACATTTTCTAAAAACTCGTGTTTTTTAAGAAATCATGTAAACCTTCTAGAAGCTGTGATTTTAAAAAAACGGGGAAATAAGCTTTTCTTATTTCCGCACGCATGCGCAAACTATAGAAAGTCGTTAAGACGTAGAATGTGCATACTTTTTCGATTCCATTTATGAAATAAAACACATTTTCTAAAAACTCGTGTTTTTTAAGAAATCATGTAAACCTTCTAAAAGCTGTGATTTTAAAAAACGGGGGAAGTAAGCTTTTCTTATTTCCGGACGCATGCGCAAACTATAGAAAGTCATTATGACGTAGAATGTGTATACTTTGTAGATTCCATTTATGAAATAAAACACATTTTCTAAAAACTCGTGTTTTTACGAAATCATGTAAACCTTCTAGAAGCTGTTATTTTTAAAAACGGTGGAAGTAAGCTTTTCTTATTTCCGGACGCATCCGCAAACTATAGAAAGTCATTATGACGTAGAATGTGCATACTCTGTTGATTCTATTTATTAAATAAAACACATTTTCTAAAAACTCGTGTTTTTTAAGAAATCATGTAAACCTTCTAGAAGCTGTGATTTTAAAAAACGGGGGAAGTAAGCTTTTCTTATTTCCAAACACATGCGCAAACTATAGAAAGTCGTTATGACGTAGAATGTGCATACTTTGTTGATTCCATTTGATGAAATAAAACACATTTTAAAAAACTCGTGTTTTTTAAGAAATCATGTAAACCTTCTAGAAGCTGTGATTTTAAAAAACGGGGGAAGTAAGCTTTTCTTATTTCCAAACACATGCGCAAAGTATATAAAGTCGTTATGACCTAGAATGCGCATACTTTGTTGATTCCATTTATGAAATAAAACACATTTTCTAAAAACTCGTGTTTTTTAAGAAATCATGTAAACCTTCTAGAAGCTGTGATTTTAAAAAACGGTGGAAGTAAGCTTTTCTTATTTCCGGACGCATCTGCAAACTATAGAAAGTCATTATGACGTAGAATGTGCATACTTTGTTGATTCTATTTATTAAATAAAACATATTTTCTAAAAACTCGTGTTTTTAAGAAATCATGTAAACCTTCTAGAAGCTGTGATTTTAAAAAATGGGGGAAGTAATCTTTTCTTATTTCCAAACACATGCGCAAACTATAGAAAGTCGTTATGATGTAGAATGTGCATACTTTGTTGATTCCATTTGATGAAATCAAACACATTTTCTAAAAACTCGTGTTTTTTAAGAAATCATGTAAACCTTCTAGAAGTTATGATTTTAAAAAACGGGGGAAGTAAGCTTTTCTTATTTCCGGACGCATGCGCAAACTATAGAAAGTCGTTATGATGTAGAATGTGCATACTTTGTAGATTCCATTTATGAAATAAAACACATCTTCTAAAAACTCGTGTTTTTTACGAAATCATGTAAACCTTCTAGAAGTTGTGATTTTAAAAAACGGTGGAAGTAAGCTTTTATTATTTCCAGACGCATCCGCAAACTATAGAAAGTCATTATGACGTAGAATGTGCATACTTTGTTGATTCTATTTATGAAATAAAACACATTTTCTAAAAACTCGTGTTTTTTAAGAAATCATGTAAACCTTCTAGAAGCTGTGATTTTAAAAAACGGTGGAAGTAAGTTTTTCTTATTTCCGGACGCGTGCGCAAACTATAGAAAGTAGTTATGACGTAGAATGTGCATACTTTGTTGATTCCATTTATGAAATAAAACACATTTTCTAAAAACTCGTGTTTTTTAAGAAATCATGTAAACCTTCTAGAAGCTGTGATTTTAAAAAACGGGGGAAGTATGCTTTTCTTATTTCCGGACGCATGCGAAAACTATAGAAAGTCGTTATGACGTAGAATGTGCATACTTTGTAGATTCCATTTATGAAATAAAACACATTTTCTAAAAACTCGTGTTTTTTACGAAATCATGTAAACCTTCTAGAAACTGTGATTTTAAAAAACGGTGGAAGTAAGCTTTTCTTATTTCCTGACGCATGCGCAAACTATAGAAAGTCGTTATGACGTAGAATGTGCATACATGGTTGATTCCATTTATGAAATAAAACACATTTTCTAAAAACTCATGTTTTTTAAGAAATCATGTAAACCTTCTAGAAGCTGTGATTTTAAAAAACGGTGGAAGTAAGCATTTCATATTTCTGGACGAATGCGCAAACTATAGAAAGTCGTTATGACGTAGAATGTACATACTTTGTTGATTCCATTTATGAAATAAAACACATTTTCTAAAAACTCGTGTTTTTTAAGAAATCATGTAAACCTTCTAGAAGCTGTGATTTTAAAAAATGGGGGAAGTAAGCTTTTCTTATTTCCGGGCGCATGCGCAAACTATAGAAAGTCGTTATGACGTAGAATGTGCATACTTTGTAGATTCCATTTATGAAATAAAACACATTTTCTAAAAACTCGTGTTTTTTACGAAATCATGTAAACCTTCTAGAAGCTGTGATTTTAAAAAACGGTGGAAGTAAGCTTTTCATATTTCCAAATGCATGCGCAAACTATAGAAAGTCGTTATGACGTAGAATGTGCATACTTTGTTGATTCCATTTATGAAATAAAACACATTTTCTAAAAACTCGTGTTTTTTACGAAATCATGTAAACCTTCTAGAAGCTGTGATTTTAAAAAACGGTGGAAGTAAGCTTTTCATATTTCCGGACGCATGCGCAAACTATAGAAAGTCGTTATGACATCGAATGTGCATACATGGTTGATTCCATTTATGAAATAAAACACATTTTCTAAAAACTCGTGTTTTTTAAGAAATCATGTAAACCTTCTAGGAGCTGTGATTTTAAAAAACGGGGGAAGTAAGCTTTTCTTATTTCCAAACGCATGTGCAAATTATAAAAATTCGTTATGACGTAGAATGTGCATACTTTGTTGATTCCATTTATGAAATAAAACACATTTTCTAAAAACTCGTGTTTTTTACGAAATCATGTAAACCTTCTAGAAACTGTGATTTTAAAAAACGGTGGAAGTAAGCTTTTCTTATTTCCTGACGCATGCCCAAACTATAGAAAGTCGTTATGACGTAGAATGTGCATACATGGTTGATTCCATTTATGAAATAAAACACATTTTCTAAAAACTCATGTTTTTTAAAAAATCATGTAAACCTTCTAGAAGATGTGATTTTAAAAAACGGGGGAAGTAAGCTTTTCTTATTTCCAAACGCATGCGCAAAATATAGAAAGTCGTTATGACGTAGAATGTGCATACTTTGTTGATTGCATTTATGAAATAAAACACATTTTCTAAAAACTCGTGTTTTTTAAGAAATCATGTAAACCTTCTAGAAGCTGTGATTTTAAAAAACGGGGGAAGTAAGCTTTTCTTATTTCCGGACGCATGCGCAAACTATAGAAAGTCGTTATGACGTAGAATGTGCATAGTTTGTAGATTCCATTTATGAAATAAAACACTTCTTCTAAAAACTCGTGTTTTTTACGAAATCGTGTAAACCTTCTAGAAGCTGTGATTTTAAAAAACGGTGGAAGTAAGCTTTACTTATTTCCTGACGCATGCGCAAACTATAGAAAGTCGTTATGACGTAGAATGTGCATACATGGTTGATTCCATTTATGAAATAAAACACATTTTCTAAAAACTCGTGTTTTTTAAGAAATCATGTAAACCTTCTAGAAGTTGTGATTTTAAAAAACGGGGGAAATAAGCTTTTCTTATTTCCGGACGCATGTGCAAACTATAGAAAGTCGTTATGACGTAGAATGTGCATACTTTGTAGATTCCATTTATGCAATAAAACACATCTTCTATAAACTCGTGTTTTTTACGAAATCATGTAAACCTTCTAGAAGCTGTGATTTTAAAAAACGGTGGAAGTAAGCTTTTATTATTTCCAGACGCATCCGCAAACTATAGAAAGCCATTATGACGTAGAATGTGCATACTTTGTTGATTCTATTTATGAAATAAAACACATTTTCTAAAAACTCGTGTTTTTTAAGAAATCATGTAAACCTTCTAGAAGCTGTGATTTTAAAAAACAGTGGAAGTAAGTTTTTCTTCTTTCCGGACGCGTGCGCAAACTATAGAAAGTCATTATGACGTAGAATGTGCATACTTTGTTGATTCCATTTATGAAATAAAACACATTTTCTAAAAACTCGTGTTTTTTAAGAAGTCATGTAAACCTTCTAGAAGCTATGATTTTAAAAAACGGGGGAAGTAAGCTTTTCTTATTTCCGGACGCATGCGAAAACTATAGAAAGTCGTTATGACGTAGAATGTGCATACTTTGTAGATTCCATTTATGAAATAAAACACATTTTCTAAAAACTCGTGTTTTTTACGAAATCATGTAAACCTTCTAGAAGCTGTGATTTTAAAAAACGGTGGGAAGTAAGCTTTTCTTATTTCCGGGCGCATGCGCAAACTATAGAAAGTCGTTATGACGTAGAATGTGCATACTTTGTAGATTCCATTTATGCAATAAAACACATCTTCTAAAAACTCGTGTTTTTTACGAAATCATGTAAACCTTCTAGAAGCTGTGATTTTAAAAAACGGTGGAAGTAAGCTTTTATTATTTCCAGACGCATCCGCAAATTATAGAAAGTCATTATGACGTAGAATGTGCATACTTTGTTGATTCTATTTATGAAATAAAACACATTTTCTAAAAACTCGTGTTTTTTAAGAAATCATGTAAACCTTCTAGAAGCTGTGATTTTTAAAAACAGGGGAAGTAAGCTTTTCTTATTTCCGGACGCATGCGCAAACTATTGAAAGTCGTTATGACATAAAATGTGCATACTTTGTAGATTCCATTTATGAAATAAAATACATTTTCTAAAAACTCGTGTTTTTTACGAAATCATGTAAACCTTCTAGAAGCTGTGATTTTAAAAAACGATGGAAGTAAGCTTTTTTTATTTCCGGATGCATGCGCAAACTATAGAAAGTCGTTATGATGTAGAATGTGCATACTTTGTCGATTCCATTTATGAAATAAAACACATTTTCTAAAAACTCGTGTTTTTTACGAAATCATGTAAACCTTCTAGAAGCTGTGATTTTAAAAAACGGTGGAAGTAAGCTTTTCATATTTCCAAATGCATGCGCAAACTATAGAAAGTCGTTATGACGTAGAATGTGCATACTTTGTTGATTCCATTTATGAAATAAAACACATTTTCTAAAAACTCGTGTTTTTTACGAAATCATGTAAACCTTTTAGAAGCTGTGATTTTAAAAAACGGTGGAAGTAAGCTTTTCATATTTCCGGACGCATGCGCAAACTATAGAAAGTCGTTATGACGTAGATTGTGCATACATGGTTGATTCCATTTATGAAATAAAACACATTTTCTAAAAACTCGTGTTTTTTAAGAAATCATGTAAACCTTCTAGGAGCTGTGATTTTAAAAAACGGGGGAAGTAAGCTTTTCTTATTTCCAAACGCATGTGCAAATTATAAAAAGTCGTTATGACGTAGAATGTGCATACTTTGTTGATTCCATTTATGAAATAAAACACATTTTCTAAAAACTCGTGTTTTTTACGAAATCATGTAAACCTTCTAGAAACTGTGATTTTAAAAAACGGTGGAAGTAAGCTTTTCTTATTTCCTGACGCATGCGCAAACTATAGAAAGTCGTTATGACGTAGAATGTGCATACATGGTTGATTCCATTTATGAAATAAAACACATTTCCTAAAAACTCATGTTTTTTAAGAAATCATGTAAACCTTCTAGAAGCTGTGATTTTAAAAAACGGGGGAAGTAAGCTTTTCTTATTTCCAAACGCATGCGCAAACTATAGAAATTCGTTATGACGTAGAATGTGCATACTTTGTTGATTGCATTTATGAAATAAAACACATTTTCTAAAAACTCGTGTTTTTTAAGAAATCATGTAAACCTTCTAGAAGCTGTGATTTTAAAAAACGGGGGAAGTAAGCTTTTCTTATTTCCGGACGCATGCGCAAACTATAGAAAGTCGTTATGACGTAGAATGTGCATAGTTTGTAGATTCCATTTATGAAATAAAACACTTTTTCTAAAAACTCGTGTTTTTTACGAAATCATGTAAACCTTCTAGAAGTTGTGATTTTAAAAAACGGGGGAAGTAAGCTTTTCTTATTTCCGGACGCATGAGCAAACTATAGAAATTCGTTATGACGTAGAATGTGCATACTTTGTAGATTCCATTTATGAAATAAAACACATCTTCTAAAAACTCGTGTTTTTTACGAAATCATGTAAACCTTCTAGAAGCTGTGATTTTAAAAAATGGTGGAAGTAAGCTTTTATTATTTCCAGACGCATCCGCAAACTATAGAAAGTCATTATGACGTAGAATGTGCATACTTTGTTGATTCTATTTATGAAATAAAACACATTTTCTAAAAACTCGTGTTTTTTAAGAAATCATGTAAACCTTCTAGAAGCTGTGATTTTAAAAAACGGTGGAAGTAAGTTTTTCTTATTTCCGGACGCGTGCGCAAACTATAGAAAGTCGTTATGACGTAGAATGTGCATACTTTGTTGATTCCATTTATGAAATAAAACACATTTTGTAAAAACTCGTGTTTTTTAAGAAATCATGTAAACCTTCTAGAAGCTGTGATTTTAAAAAACGGTGGAAGTAAGCTTTTCTTATTTCCAGACGCATGCGCAAACTATAGAAAGTCGTTATGACGTAGAATGTGCATACTTTGTTGATTCCATTTATGAAATAAAACACATTTTCTAAAAACTCGTGTTTTTTAAGAAATCATGTAAACCTTCTAGAAGCTGTGATTTTAAAAAATGGGGGAAGTAATCTTTTCTTATTTCCAAACACATGCGCAAACTATAGAAAGTCGTTATGACGTAGAATGTGCATACTTTGTTGATTCCATTTGATGAAATAAAACACATTTTCTAAAAACTCGTGTTTTTTAACAAATCATGTAAACCTTCTAGAAGCTGTGATTTTAAAAAACGGGGGAAGTAAGCTTTTCTTATTTCCAAACGCATGCTTAAAGTATACAAAGTCGTTATGACGTAGAATGCACATACTTTGTTGATTCCATTTATGAAATAAAACACATTTTCTAAAAACTTGTGTTTTTTAAGAAATCATGTAAACCTTCTAGAAGCTGTGATTTTAAAAAACGGGGGAAGTAAGCTTTTCTTATTTCCGGACGCATGCCCAAACTATAGAAAGTCCTTATGACGTAGAATGTGCATACTTTGTAGATTCCATTTATGAAATAAAACACATTTTCTAAAAACTCGTGTTTTTTATGAAATCATGTAAACCTTCTAGAAGCTGTGATTTTCAAAAACGGGGGAAGTAAGATTTTCTTATTTCCGGACGCATGCGCAAGATATAGAAAGTCATTATGACGTAGAATGTGCATACTTTGTTGATTCCATTGATGAAATAAAACACATTTTCTCAAAACTCGTGTTTTTTAAGAAATCATGTAAACTTTCTAGAAGCCGTGGTTTGAAAAAATGGGGGAAGTACGCTTTTCTAATTTCCGGATGCGTGCGCAAACTATAGAAAGTCGTTATGACGTAGAATTTGCATACTTTGTTGATTCCATTGATGAAATGAAACACATTTTGTAAAAACTCGTGTTTTTTAAGAAATCATGTAAACCTTCTAGAAGCTGTGATTTTAAAAAACGGGGGAAGTAATCTTTTCTTATTTACAAACGCATGTGCAAACTATAGAAAGTCGTTATGACATAGAATGTGCATACTTTGTTGATTCCATTTATGAAATAAAACACATTTTCTAAAAAGTCGTGTTTTTTAAGAAATCATGTAGACCTTCTAGAAGCCGTGATTTTAAAAAACGGGGGAAGTAAGCTTTTCTTATTTCCGGACGCATGCGCAAACTATAGAAAGTCGTTATGAGGTAGAATGTGCATACTTTGTAGATTCCATTTATGAAATAAAACACATTTTCTAAAAAATCGTGTTTTTTACGAAATCATATAAACCTTCTAGAAGCTGTGATTTTAAAAAACGGTGTAAGTAAGCTTTTCTTATTTCCGGACGCATGCGCAAACTATAGAAAGCCATTATGACGTAGAATGTGCATACATGGTTGATTCCATTTATGAAATAAAACACATTTTCTAAAAACCCGTGTTTTTTAAGAAATCATGTAAACCTTCTAGAAGCTGTGATTTTAAAAAACGGGGGAAGTAAGCTTTTCTTATTTCCAAACGCATGCGCAAACTATAGAAAGTCGTTATCACGTAGAATGTGCATACTTTGTTGATTCCATTTATGAAATAAAACACATTTTCTAAAAACTCGTGTTTTTTAAGAAATCATGTAAACCTTCTAGAAGCTGTGATTTTAAAAAACGGGGGAAGTAAGCTTTTCTTATTTCCGGACGCATCCGCAAACTATAGAAAGTCATTATGACGTAGAATGTGCATACTTTGTTGATTCTATTTATGAAATAAAACACATTTTCTAAAAACTCATGTTTCTTAAGTAATCATGTAAACCTTCTAGAAGCTGTGATTTTAAAAAACGTGGGAAGTAAGCTTTTCTTATTTCCAAACGCATGCGCAAACTATAGAAAGTCGTTATGATGTAGAATGTGCATACTTTGTTCATTCCATTTATGAAATAAAACACATTTTCTAAAAACTCGTGTTTTTTAAGAAATCATGTAAACTTTCTAGAAGCTGTGATTTTAAAAAATGGGGGAAGTAAGCTTTTCTTATTTTCGGACGCATGCGTAAACTATAGAAAGTCGTTATGACGTAGAATGTGCATAATTTGTAGATTCCATTTATGAAATAAAAAAAATTTCTAAAAACTCGTGTTTTTTAAGAAATCATCTAAGCCTTCTAGAAGGTGTGATTTTAAAAAACGGGGGAAGTTAGCTTTTCATATTTCCAAACGCATGCGTAAATTATAGGAATTCGTTATGACGTAGAATGCACATACTTTGTTGAGTCCATTTATGAAATAAAACACATTTTCTAAAAACTTGTGTTTTTTAAGAAATCATGTAAACATTCTAGAAGCTGTGATTTTAAAAAACGGGGGAAGTAAGCTTTTCTTATTTCCGGACGCATGCCCAAACTATAGAAAGTCCTTATGACGTAGAATGTGCATACTTTGTAGATTCCATTTATGAAATAAAACACATTTTCTAAAAACTCGTGTATTTTATGAAATCATGTAAACCTTCTAGAAGCTGTGATTTTCAAAAACGGGGGAAGTAAGATTTTCTTATTTCCGGACGCATGCGCAAGATATAGAAAGTCATTATGACGTAGAATGTGCATACTTTGTTGATTCCATTTATGAAATAAAACACATTTTCTCAAAACTCGTGTTTTTTAAGAAATCATGTAAACCTTCTAGAAGCCGTGGTTTTAAAAAATGGGGGAAGTACGCTTTTCTAATTTCCGGATGCGTGCGCAAACTATAGAAAGTCGTTATAACGTAGAATGTGCATACTTTGTTGATTCCATTGATGAAATAAAACACATTTTGTAAAAACTCGTGTTTTTTAACAATCATGTAAACCTTCTAGAAGCTGTGATTTTAAAAAACGGGGGAAGTAAGCTTTTCTTATTTCCAAACGCATGTGCAAACTATAGAATGTCGTTATGACGTAGAATGTGCATACTTTGTTGATTCCATTTATGAAATAAAACACATTTTCTAAAAACTTGTGTTTTTTAAGAAATCATGTAAACCTTCTAGAAGCTGTGATTTTAAAAAACGGGGGAAGTAAGCTTTTCTTATTTCCGGACGCATGCGCAAACTATAGAAAGTCGTTATGAGGTAGAATGTGCATACTTTGTAGATTCCATTTATGAAATAAAACACATTTTCTAAAAACTCGTGTTTTTTACGAAATCATATAAACCTTTTAGAAGCTGTGATTTTAAAAAACGGTGGAAGTAAGCTTTTCTTATTTCCGGACGCATCCACAAACTATAGAAAGTCATTATGACGTAGAATGTGCATACTTTGTTGATTCTATTTATGAAATAAAACACATTTTCTAAAAACTCATTTTTTTTAAGAAATCATGTAAACCTTATAGAAGCTGTGATTTTAAAAAATGTGGGAAGTAAGCTTTTCTTATTTCCAAACGCATGCGCAAACTATAGAAAGTCGTTATGACGTAGAATGTGCATACTTTGTTGATTCCATTTATGAAATAAAACAATTTTTCTAAAAACTCGTGTTTTTTAAGAAATCATGTAAAGCTTCTAGAAGCTATGATTTTAAAAAATGTGGGAAGTAAGCTTTTCATATTTCCGGATGCATGCACAAACTATAGAAAGTCATTATGATGTAGAATGTGCATACTTTGTTGATTCTATTTATGAAATAAAACAGATTTTCTAAAAACTCGTGTTTTTTAAGAAAACATATAAACCTTCTAGAAGCTGTGATTTTAAAAAACGGGGGAAGTAAGCTTTTCTTATTTCCAAACGCATGCGCAAACTATAGAAAGTCGTTATGATGTAGAATGTGCATAGTTTGTATATTCCATTTATGAAATAAAACACATTTTCTAAAAACTCGTGTTTTTTAAGAAATCATGTAAACCTTCTAGAAGCTGTGATTATAAAAAACGGTGGAAGTAAGCTTTTCATATTTCCAAATGCATGTGCAAACTATGGAAAGTCGTTGTGACGTAGAATGTGCATACTTTGTTGATTCCATTTATGAAATAAAACACATTTTCTAAAAACTCATTTTTTTTAAGAAATCATGTAAACCTTCTAGAAGCTGTGATTTTAAAAAACGGGGAAAGTAAGCTTTTCTTATTTCCAAACTCATGCGCAAACTATAGAAATTCGTGAAGACGTAGAATGTGCATAATTTGTAGATTCCATTTATGAAATAAAACACATTTTCTAAAAACTCGTGTTTTTCCAGAAATCATGTAAACCTTCTAGAAGCTGTGATTTTAAAAAACGGTGGAAGTAAGCTTTTCTTATTTCCTGACGCATGCGCAAACTATAGAAAGTCTTTATGACGTAGAATGTGCATACATGGTTGATTCCATTTATGAAATAAAACACATTTTCTAAAAACTCCTGTTTTTTAAGAAATCATGTAAACCTTCTAGAAGCTGTGATTTTAAAAAACGGGGGAAGTAAGCTTTTCTTATTTCCGGACGCATGCGCAAACTATAGAAAGTCGTTATGACGTAGAATGTGCATACTTTGTTGATTCCATTTATGAAATAAAACACATTTTCTAAAAACTTGTTTTTTTTAAGAAATCATGTAAACCTTCTAGAAGCTGTGATTTTAAAAAACGGGGGAAGTAAGCTTTTCTTATTTCCAAACGCATGCGCAAAGTATAGAAAGTCATTATGACATAGAATGTGCATACTTTGTTGATTCAATTTATGAAATAAAACACATTTTCTAAAAACTCGTGTTTTTTAAGAAATCATGTAAACCTTCTAGAAGCTGTGATTTTAAAAAACGGTGGAAGTAAACTTTTCTTATTTCCGGACGCATGCGCAAACTATAGAAAGTCGTTATGACGTAGAATGTGCATAGTTTGTAGATTCCATTTATGAAATAAAACACATTTTCTAAAAACTCGTGTTTTTTAAGAAATCATGTAAACCCTCTAAAAGCTGTGATTTTAAAAAACGGGGGAAGTAATCTTTTCTTATTTCCGGATGCATGCGCATATAAAACACATTTTCTAAAAACTCTTGTTTTTTAGGAGATCATGTAAACCTTCCAGAAGGTGTGATTTTAAAAAACGGGGGAAGTAAGCTTTTCTTATTTCCGGACTCATGCGCAAACGATAGAAAGTCGTTATGACGTAGAATGTGCATACTTTGTTGATTCCATTTATGAAATAAAACACATTTTCTAAAAAGTCGTGTTTTTTAAGAAATCATGTAAACCTTCTAGAAGCTGTGATTTTAAAAAACGGGGGAAGTAAGCTTTTATTATTTCCGAACGCAAGCGCAAACTATCGAAATTCGTTATGACGTAGAATGTGCATACTTTGTAGATTCCATTTATGAAATAAAACACATTTTCTAAAAACTTGTGTTTTTTAATAAATCATGTAAACCTTCTAGAAGCTGTGATTTTAAAAAACGGGTGAAGTAAGCTTTTCTTATTTCCGGACGCATGCACAAACTATAGAAAGTCATTATGACGTAGAATGTGCATACTTTTTACATTCCATTTATGAAATAAAACAAATTTTCTAAAAACTCGTGTTTTTTAACAAATAATGTAAAGCTTATAGAAGCCGTGATTTTAAAAAACGGTGGAAGTAAGCTTTTCTTATTTCCGGACGCATGCGCAAACTATAGAAAGTCGTTATGACGTAGAATGTGCATACTTTGTAGATTCCATTTATGAAATAAAACACATTTTCTAAAAACTCGTGTTTTTTACGAAATCATGTAAACCTTCTAGAAGCTGTGATTTTAAAAAATGGTGTAAGTAAGCTTTTCTTATTTCCGGATGCATGCGGAAACTATAGAAAGTCGTTATGACGTAGAATGTGCATACTTTGTAGATTCCATTTATGAAACAAAACACATTTTATAAAAACTCGTGTTTTTTACGAAATCATGTAAACCTTCGAAAAGCTGTGATTTTAAAAAACGGTGGAAGTAATCTTTTCTTATTTCCTGACGCATGGGCAAACTATAGAAAGTCGTTATGATGTAGAATGTGCATACTTTGTTCATTCCATTTATGAAATAAAACACATTTTCCAAAAACTCATGTTTTTTAAGAAATCATGTAAACCTTCTAGAAGCTGTGATTTTAAAAAATGGGGCAAGTAAGCTTTTCTTATTTCCGGACGCATGCGCAAACTATAGAAAGTCGTTATGACGTAGAATGTGCATACTTTGCAGATTCCATTGATGAAATAAAACACATTTTCTAAAAACTCGTGTTTTTTAAGAAATCATGTAAACCTTCTAGAAGCTGTGATTTTAAAAAAAGGGTGAAGTTAGCTTTTAATATTTCCAAACGCATGCGCAAACTATAGAAATTCGTTATGACGTAGAATGTGCATACTTTGTTGATTGCATTTATGAAATAAAACACATTTTCTAAAAACTCGTGTTTTTTAAGAAATCATGTAAACCTTCTAGAAGCTGTGATTTAAAAAACGGGGGAAGTAAGTTTTTCTTATTTCCAAACGCATCCGCAAACTATAGAAAGTCGTTATGACGTAGAATGTGCATACTTTGTTGATTCCATTTATGAAATAAAACACATTTTCTAAAAAGTCGTGTTTTTTAAGAAATCATGTAAACCTTCTAGAAGCTGTGATTTTAAAAAACCGTGGAAGTAAGGTTTTCATATTTCCAAACGCATGCGCAAAGTATAGAAAGTCGTTATGACGTAGAATGTGCATACTTTGTTGATTCCATTTATGAAATAAAACAGATTTTCTAAAAACTCGTGTTTTTTAAGAAATCATGTAAACCTTCTAGAAGCTGTGATTTCAAAAAACCGTGGAAGTAAGCTTTTCATATTTCCAAACGCATGCGCAAACTATAGAAAGTCATTATGACGTAGAATGTGCATACTTTGTAGATTCCATTTATGAAATAAAGCACATTTTCTAAAAACTCGTGTTTGTTACGAAATCATGTAAACCTTCTAGAAGCTGTGATTTTAAAAAACGGTGGAAGTAAGCTTTTCTTATTTTCGGACGCATGCGCAAACTATAGAAAGTCGTTATGACGTAGAATGTGCATACTTTGTTGATTCTATTTATGAAATAAAACACATTTTCTAAACACTCGTGTTTTTTACGAAATGATGTAAACCTTCTAGAAGCTGTGATTTTAAAAAACTGGGGAAGTAAGCTTTTCTTATTTCCGGATGCATGCGCAAACTATAGAAATTCGTTATGACGTAGAATGTGCATACTTTGTAGATTCCATTTATGAAATAAAACACATTTTCTAAAAACTCGTGTTTTTTACGAAATCGTGTAAACCTTCTAGAAACTGTGATTTTAAAAAACGGGGGAAGTAAGCTTTTCTTATTTATGGATGCATGCGCAAACTATGGAAATTCATTATGATGTACAATGTGCATACTTTGTAGATTACATTTTTGAAATAAAACACATTTTCTAAAAACTCGTGTTTTTTACGAAATCATGTAAACCTTCTAGAAGCTGTGATTTTAAAAAACGGTGGAAGTAAGCTTTTCTTATTTCAGGACGAATGCGCAAACTATAGAAAGTCGTTATGACGTAGAATGTGCATACTTTGTTGATTCCATTTATGAAGTAAAACACATTTTCTAAAAACACGTGTTTTTAAAGAAATCATGTAAACCTTCTAGATGCTGTGATTTTAAAAAATGGGGGAAGTAAGCTTTTCTTATTTCCAGACGCATGCGCAAACTATAGAAAGTCGTTATGACGTAGAATGTGCATAGTTTGTAGATTCCATTTATGAAATAAAACACATTTTCTAAAAACTCGTGTTTTTTAAGAAATCATGTAAACCTTCTAAAAGCTGTGATTTTAAAAAACGGGGGAAGTAATCTTTTCTTATTTCCGGATGCATGCGCAAACTATAGAAAGTTGTTATGACGTAGAATGTGCATACTTTGTTGATTCCATTTATGAAATAAAACACATTTTCTAAAAACTCTTGTTTTTTAGGAGATCATGTAAACCTTCCAGAAGGTGTGATTTTAAAAAACGGGGGAAGTAAGCTTTTCTTATTTCCGGACTCATGCGCAAACGATAGAAAGTCGTTATGACGTAGAATGTGCATACTTTGTTGATTCCATTTATGAAATAAAACACATTTTCTAAAAAGTCGTGTTTTTTAAGAAATCATGTAAACCTTCTAGAAGCTGTGATTTTAAAAAACGGGGGAAGTAAGCTTTTATTATTTCCGAACGCAAGCGCAAACTATCGAAATTCGTTATGACGTAGAATGTGCATACTTTGTAGATTCCATTTATGAAATAAAACACATTTTCTAAAAACTCGTGTTTTTTAACAAATAATGTAAAGCTTATAGAAGCCGTGATTTTAAAAAACGGTGGAAGTAAGCTTTTCTTATTTCCGGACGCATGCGCAAACTATAGAAAGTCGTTATGACGTAGAATGTGCATACTTTGTAGATTCCATTTATGAAATAAAACACATTTTCTAAAAACTCGTGTTTTTTAAGAAATCATGTAAACCTTCTAGAAGCTATGATTTTAAAAAACGGTGGAAGTAAGCTTTTCTTATTTCCGGACGCATGTGCAAACTATAGAAAGTCGATATGACGTAGAAAATTCATACTTTGTTGAGTCCATTTATGAAATAAAGCACATTTTCTAAAAACTCGTGTTTTTTAAGAAAGCATATAAGCCTTCTAGAAGCTGTGATTTTAAAAAACGGTGGAAGTAAGCTTTTCTTATTTCCGGACGCATGCGCAAACTATAGAAAGTCGTTATGACGTAGAATGTGCATACTTTGTTGATTCCATTTATGAAATAAAACACATTTTCTAAAAACTCATGTTTTTTACGAAATCATGTAAATCTTCTAGAAGCTGTGATTTTAAAAAACTGTGGAAGTAAGCTTTTCTTATTTCCGGACGCATGCGCAAACTATAGAAAGTCGTTATGACGTAGAATGTGCATACTTTTTAGATTCCATTTATGAAATAAAACACATTTTCTAAAAACTCGTGTTTTTTAAGAAATCATGTAAAACTTCTAGAAGCTGTGATTTTAAAAAATGGGGGAAGTAAGCTTTTCTTATTTCCGGACGAATAAGGAAACTATAGAAAGTCGTTATGACGTACAAAATTCATACTTTGTTGATTCCATTTATGAAATAAAACACATTTTCTAAAAACTCGTGTTTTTTAAGAAATCATATAAGCCTTCTAGAAGCTGTGATTTTAAAAAACGGTGGAAGTAAGCTTTTCTTATTTCCGGACGCATGCGCAAACTATAGAAAGTCGTTATGACGTAGAATGTGCATACTTTGTTGATTCCATTTATGAAATAAAACACATTTTCTAGAAACTCGTGTTTTTTAAAAAATCATGTAAACCTACTAGAAGCGGTGGTTTTAAAAAACGGTGGAAGTAAGCTTTTCTTATTTCTGGACGCATGCGCAAACTATAGAAAGTCGTTAAGACGTAGAATGTGCATACTTTGTTGATTCCATTTATGAAATAAAACACATTTTCTAAAAACTCGTGTTTTTTAAGAAATCATGTAAACTTTCTAGAAGCTGTGATTTTAAAAAACGGGAGAAGTAAGCTTTTCTTATTTCCAAACGCATGCTCAAATTATAGAAATTCGTTATGATGTAGAATATGCATACCTTGTTTATTCCATTTATTAAATAAAACACATTTTCTAAAAACTCGTGTTTTTTAAGAAATCATGTAAACCTTCTGGAAGCTGTGATTTTAAAAAACGGGGGAAGTAAGCTTTTCTTATTTCCAGATGCATGCGCAAACCATAGAAATTCGTTATGACGTAGAATGTGCATACTTTGTAGATTCCATTTATGAAATAAAACACATTTTCTAAAAACTCGTGTTTTTTACGAAATCATGTAAACCTTCTAGAAGCTGTGATTTTAAAAAACGGTGAAAGTAAGCTTTTCATATTTTCCGACGAAAGTGCAAACTATAGAAAGTCGTTATGACGTAGAATGTGCATATTTTGTTGATTCCATTTATGAAATAAAACACATTTTCTAGAAACTCATGTTTTTTAAGAAATCATGTAAACCTTCTAGAAGCGGTGATTTTAAAAAACGGTGGAAGTAAGCTTTTCTTATTTCCGGACGCATGCGCAAAGTATAGAAAGTCGTTATGACGTAGAATGTGCATACTTTGTTGATTCCATTTATGAAATAAAACACATTTTCTAAAAACTCGTGTTTTTTACGAAATCATGTAAATCTTCTAGAAGCTGTTATTTTAAAAAACTGTGGAAATAAGCTTTTCTTATTTCCGGACGCATGCGCATGTTATAGAAAGTCGTTATGACGTAGAATGTGCATACTTTGTTGATTCTATTTATGAAATAAAACCCATTTTCTAAAAACTCGTGCTTTTTACGAAATCACGTAAACCTTCTAGAAGCTGTGATTTTAAAAAACGGGGGAAGTAAGCTTTTCTTATTTCCAAGCGCATGCGCAAACTATAGAAAGTCGTTATGACGTAGAATGTGCATACTTTGTTGATTCCATTTATGAAATAAAACAAATTTTCAAAAAACTCGTGTTTATTATGAAATCATGTAAACCTTCTAGAAGCTGTGATTTTAAAAAACGGGGGAAGTAAGCTCTTCTTATTTCCGGACGCATGCGCAAACTATAGAAACTCGTTATGACGTAGAATGTGCATACTTTGTTGATTACATTTATGAAATAAAACACATTTTCTAAAAACTCGTGTTTTTTAAGAAATCATGTAAACCTTCTAGAAGCTGTGATTTTAAAAAACGGGGGAAGTAAGCTTTTCTTATTTCCAGATGCATGCGCAAACTATAGAAAGTCGTTATGATGTAGAATGTGCATACTTTGTAGATTCCATTTATGAAATAAAACACATTTTCTAAAAACTCGTGGATTTTTACGAAATCATGTAAACCTTCTAGAAGCTGTGATTTTAAAAAACGATGGAAGTAAGCTTTTCTTATTTCCGGACGCATGCGCAAAGTATAGAAAGTCGTTATGACGTAGAATGTGCATACTTTGTTGATTCTATTTATGAAATAAAACACATTTTCCAAAAACTCGTGTTTTTTAAGAAATCATGTAAACCTTCTAGAAGCTGGGATTTTAAAAAACGGGGGAAGTAAGCTTTTCTTATTTCCAAACGCATGCGCAAACTATAGAAAGTCGTTATGACGTAGAATGTGCATACTTTGTTGATTCCATTTATGAAATAAAACACATTTTCTAAAAACTTGTGTTTTTTACGAAATCATGTAAACCTTCTAGAAGCTGTGATTTTAAAAAACGGGGGAAGTAAGCTTTTCTTATTTCCGGACGCATGCGCAAACTATAGAAATTCGTTATGACGTAGAATGTGCATACTTTGTAGATTCCATTTATGAAATAAAAAACATTTTCTAAAAACTCGTGTTTTTTACGAAATCATGTAAACCTCCTAGAAGCTGTGATTTTAAAAAACGGTGGAAGTAAGCTTTTCTTATTTCCGGACGAATGCGCAAACTATAGAAATTCGATATGACGTAGAATGTGCATACTTTGTTGATTCCATTTATGAAATAAAACACATTTTCTAAAAACTCGTGTTTTTTACGAAATCATGTAAACCTTCTAGAAGCTGTGATTTAAAAAAACGGGGGAAGTAAGCTTTTCTAATTTGCGGACGCATGCGCAAACTATAGAAAGTCATTATGACGTAGAATGTGCATACTTTGTAGATTCCATTTATGAAATAAAACACATTTTCTAAAAACTCGTGTTTTTTACGAAATCATGTAAACATTCTAGAAGCTGTGATTTAAAAAAACGGGGGAAGTAAGCGTTTCTTATTTCCAAACGCATGCGCAAACTATAGAAAGTCGTTATGACGTAGAATGTGCATACTTTGTTGATTCCATTTATGAAATAAAACACATATTCTAAAAACTCGTGTTTTTTAAGAAATCATGTAAACCTTCTAGAAGCTGTGATTTTAAAAAACGGGGGAAGTAAGCTTTTCTTATTTCCGGACGCATGCGCAAACTATAGAAATTCGTTATGACGTAGAATGTGCATACTTTGTAGATTCCATTTATGAAATAAAACACATTTTCTAAAAACTCGTGTTTTTTACGAAATCATGTAAACCTTCTAGAAGCTGTGATTTTAAAAAACGGTGGAAGTAAGCTTTTCTTATTTCCGGACGAATGCGCAAACTATAGAAAGTCGTTATGACGTAGAATGTGCATACTTTGTTGATTCCATTTATGAAATAAAACACATTTTCTAAAAACTCTTGTTTTTTAGGAGATCATGTAAACCTTCCAGAAGGTGTGATTTTAAAAAACGGGGGAAGTAAGCTTTTCTTATTTCCGGACTCATGCGCAAACGATAGAAAGTCGTTATGACGTAGAATGTGCATACATTGTAGATTCCATTTATGAAATAAAACACATTTTCTAAAAACTCGTGTTTTTTACGAAATCATGTAAACCTTCTAGAAGCTGTGATTTTAAAAAACGGTGGAAGTAAGCTTTTCTTATTTCCGGACGCATGCGCAAACTATAGAAAGTCGTTATGACGTAGAATGTGCATACTTTGTTGATTCCATTTATGAAATAAAATACATTTTCTAAAAACACGCGTTTTTTAAGAAATCATGTAAACTTTCTAGAAGCTGTGATTTTAAAAAACGGTGGAAGTAAGCTTTTCTTATTTCCAAACGCATGCGCAAACTATAGAAATTCGTTATGACGTAGAATGTGCATACTTTGTTGATTCCATTTATGAAATAAAACACATTTTCTAAAAACTTGTGTTTTTTAAGAAATCATGTAAACCTTCTAGAAGCTGTGATTTTAAAAAACGGGGGAAGTAAGCCTTTCTTATTTCCGGACGCATGCGCAAACTATAGAAAGTCGTTATGACGTAGAATGTGCATACTTTGTAGATTCGATTTATGAAATAAAACACATTTTCTAAAAACTCGTGTTTTTTAAGAAATCGTGTAAACCTTCTAGAACCTGTGATTTTAAAAAACGGGAGAAGCAAGCTTTTCTTATTTCCAAACGCATGCGCAAACTATAGAAAGTCATTATGTCGTAGAATGTGCATACTTTGTAGATAACATTTATGAAATAAAACACATTTTCTAAAAAACGTGTTTTTTACGAAATCATGTAAACATTCTAGAAGCTGTGATTTTAAAAAACGGTGGAAGTAAGCTTTTCTTATTTCCGGACGCATGCGCAAACTATAGAAATTCGTTATGAGGTAGAATGTGCATACTTTGTTGATTCCATTTATGAAATAAAACACATTTTCTAAAAACTCGTGTTTTTTACGAAATCATGTAAAGCTTCTAGAAGCTGTGATTTTAAAAAACGGTGGAAGTAAGCTTTTCTTATTTCCGGATGCATGCGCAAACTATAGAAAGTTGTTATGACGTAGAATGTGCATACTTTGTAGATTCCATTTATGAAATAAAACACATTTTCTAAAAACTCGTGTTTTTTACGAAATCATGTAAACATTCTAGAAGCTGTGATTTTAAAAAATGGTGGAGGTAAGCTTTTCTTATTTCCGGACGCATGCGCAAACTATAGAAAGTCGTTATGACGTAGTATCTGCATACTTTGTAGATTCCATTTATGAAATAAAACACATTTTCTAAAAACTCGTGTTTTTTACGAAATCATGTAAACCTTCTAGAAGCTGTGATTTTAAAAAACGGTGGAAGTAAGCTTTTCTTATTTCCGGATGCATGCGCAAACTATAGAAAGTTGTTATGACGTAGAATGTGCATACTTTGTAGATTCCATTTATGAAATAAAACACATTTTCTAAAAACTCGTGTTTTTTACGAAATCATGTAAACATTCTAGAAGCTGTGATTTTAAAAAATGGTGGAGGTAAGCTTTTCTTATTTCCGGACGCATGCGCAAACTATAGAAAGTCGTTATGACGTAGTATCTGCATACTTTGTAGATTCCATTTATGAAATAAAACACATTTTCTAAAAACTCGTGTTTTTTACGAAATCATGTAAACCTTCTAGAAGCTGTGATTTTAAAAAACGGGGGAAGTAAGCTTTTCTTATTTCTGGACGCATGCGCAAACTATAGAAAGTCGTTATGATGTAGAATGTGCATACTTTGTAGAATCCATTTATGAAATAAAACACATTTTCTAAAAACTCGTGTTTTTTACGAAATCATGTAAACCTTCTAGAAGCTGTGATTTTAAAAAACGGTGGAAGTAAGCTTTTCTTATTTCCGGACGAATGCGCAAACTATAGAAAGTCGTTATGACTTAGAATGTGCATACTTTGTTGATTCCATTTATTAAATAAAACACATTTTGTAAAAACTCTTGTTTTTTAAAAAATCATGTAAACCTACTAGAAGCTGTGATTTTAAAAAACGGTGGAAGTAAGCTTTTCTTATTTCTGGACGCATGCGCAAACTATAGAAAGTCGTTAAGACGTAGAATGTGCATACTTTGTTGATTCCATTTATGAAATAAAACACATTTTATAAAAACTCGTGTTTTTTAAGAAATCATGTAAACCTTCTAGAAGCTGTGATTTTAAAAAACGGGAGAAGTAAGCTTTTCTTATTTCCAAACGCATGCTCAAACTATAGAAAGTCGTTATGATGTAGAATTTGCATACCTTGTTGATTCCATTTATGAAATAAAACACATTTTCTAAAAACTCGTGTTTTTTAAGAAATCATGTAAGCCTTCTAGAAGCTGTGATTTTAAAAAACGGGGGAAGTAAGCTTTTCTTATTTCCGGATGCATGCGCAAACTATAGAAAGTCGTTATGACGTAGAATGTGCATACTTTGTAGATTCCATTTATGAAATAAAACACATTTTCTAAAAACTCGTGTTTTTTACGAAATCATGTAAACCTTCTAGAAGCTGTGATTTTTAAAAACGGTGGAAGTAAGCTTTTCTTATTTTCCGACGAATGCGCAAACTATAGAAAGTCGTTATGACGTAGAATGTGCATACTTTGTTGATTCCATTTATGAAATAAAACACATTTTCTAAAAACTCATGTTTTTTAAGAAATCATGTAAACCTTCTAGAAGCGGTGATTTTAAAAAACGGTGGAAGTAAGCTTTTCTTATTTCCGAACGCATGCGCAAACTAGAGA
Source organism: Larix kaempferi (assembly GCA_027924585.1). Lineage (NCBI taxonomy): Eukaryota > Viridiplantae > Streptophyta > Pinopsida > Pinales > Pinaceae > Larix > Larix kaempferi. The sequence goes on along the minus strand of BSBM01000226.1, from coordinate 7,141,894 downwards.
AAGTCGTTATGACGTAGGATGTGCATACTTTGTTGATTCCATTTATGAAATAAAACACATTTTCTAAAAACTCGTGTTTTTTAAGAAATCATGTAAACCTTCTAGAAGCGGTGATTTTAAAAAACGGTGGAAGTAAGCCTTTCTTATTTCCGGACGCATGCGCAAACTATAGAAAGTCGTTATGACGTAGAATGTGCATACTTTGTTGATTCCATTTATGAAATAAAACACATTTTCTAAAAACTCGTGTCTTTTACGAAATCATGTAAACCTTCTAGAAGCTGTGATTTTAAAAAACGGGTGAAGTAAGCGTTTCTTCTTTCCGGACGCATGCGCAAACTATAGAAATTCGTTATGACGTAGAATGTGCATACTTTGTATATTCTATTTATGAAATAAAACTCATTTTCTAAAAAGTCGTGTTTTTTACGAAATCATGTAAACCTTCTAGAAGCTGTGATTTTAAAAAACGGGAGAAGTAAGCTTTTCTTATTTCGAAATGCATGCTCAAACTATAGAAAGTCGTTATGACGTAGAATGTGCATACTTTGTTGATTCCATTTATGAAATAAAACACATTTTCTAAAAACTCGTGTTTTTTAAAAAATCACGTAAATCTTCTAGAAGCTGTGATTTTAAAAAACGGGGGAAGTAAGCTTTTCTTATTTCCGGACGCATGGGCAAACTATAGAAAGTTGTTATGACGTAGAATGTGCATACTTTGTTGATTCCATTGATGAAATAAAACACATTTTCTAAAAACTCGTGTTTTTTAAGAAATCATGTAAACCTTCTAGAAGCTGTGATTTTAAAAAACGGTGGAAGTAAGCTTTTCTAATTTCAAAACGCATGCGCAAACTATAGAAATTCGTTTTGACGTAGAATGTGCATACTTTGTTGATTCCATTTATGAAATAAAACACATTTTCTAAAAACTCGTGTTTTTTCTGAAATCATGTAAACCTTCTAGAAGCTGTGATTTTAAAAAACGGGGGAAGTAAGCTTTTCTTATTTCTGGACGCATGCGCAAACTATAGAAAGTCGTTATGACGTAGAATGTGCATACTTTGTAGAATCCATTTATGAAATAAAACACATTTTCTAAAAACTCGTGTTTTTTACGAAATCATGTAAACCTTCTAGAAGCTGTGATTTTAAAAAACAGTGGAAGTAAGCTTTTCTTATTTCCGGACGGATGCGCGAACTATAGAAAGTCGTTACGACGTAGAATGTGCATACTTTGTTGATTCCATTTATGAAATAAAACACATTTTGTAAAAACTCGTGTTTTTTAAAAAATCATGTAAACCTACTAGAAGCTGTGATTTTAAAAAACGGTGGAAGTAAGCTTTTCTTATTTCTGGACGCATGCGCAAACTATAGAAAGTCGTTAAAACGTAGAATGTGCATACTTTGTTGATTCCATTTATGAAATAAAACACATTTTCTAAAAACTCGTGTTTTTTAAGAAATCATGTAAACCTTCTAGAAGCTGTGATTTTAAAAAACGAGAGAAGTAAGCTTTTCTTATTTCCAAACGCATGCTCAAACTATAGAAAGTCATTATGATGTAGAATGTGCATACCTTGTTGATTCCATTTATGAAATAAAACACATTTTCTAAAAACTCGTGTTTTTTAAGAAATCATGTAAGTCTTCTAGAACTGTGATTTTAAAAAACGGGGGAAGTAAGCTTTTCTTATTTCCGGATGCATGCGCAAACTATAGAAAGTCGTTATGACGTAGAATGTGCATCCTTTGTAGATTCCATTTATGAAATAAAACACATTTTCTAAAAACTCATGTTTTTTAAGAAATCATGTAAACCTTCTAGAAGCGGTGATTTTAAAAAACGGTGGAAGTTAGCTTTTCTTATTTCCGAACGCATGTGCAAACTAGAGAAAGTCGTTATGACGTAGAATGTGCATACTTTTTTGATTCCATTTATGAAATTAAACACATTTTCTAAAAACTCGTGTTTTTTAAGAAATCATGTAAACCTTCTAAAAGCGGTGATTTTAAAAAACGGTGGAAGTAAGCTTTTCTTATTTCCGGACGCATGCGCAAACTATAGAAAGTCGTTATGACGTAGAATGTGCATACTTTGTTGATTCTATTTATGAAATAAAACACATTTTCTAAAAACTCATGTCTTTTACGAAATCATGTAAACCTTCTAGAAGCTGTGATTTTAAAAAACGGGTGAAGTAAGCGTTTCTTATTTCCGGACGCATGCGCAAACTATAGAAATTCATTATGACGTAGAATGTTCATACTTTGTATATTCCATTTATGAAATAAAACTCATTTTCTAAAAAGACGTGTTTTTTACAAAATCATGTAAACCTTCTAGAAGCTGTGATTTTAAAAAACGGTCGAAGTAAGCTTTTCTTATTTCTGGACGAATGCGCAAACTATAGAAAGTCGTTATGACGTAGAATGTGCATACATTGTTGATTCCATTGATGAAATGAAACACATTTTCTAAAAACTCGTGTTTTTTGAGAAATCATGTAAACCTTCTAGAAGCTGTGATTTTAAAAAACGGGGGAAGTAAGCTTTTCTTATTTCCAAATGCATGCGCAAACTATAGAAAGTCGTTATGACGTAGAATGTGCATACTTTGTTGATTCTATTTCTGAAATAAAACACATTTTCTAAAAACTCGTGTTTTTTAAGAAATCATGTAAACCTTCTAGAAGCTGTGATTTTAAAAAACGGTGGAAGTAAGCTTTTATAATTTCAAAACGCATGCGCAAACTATAGAAATTCGTTATGACGTAGAATGTGCATACTTTGTTGATTCCATTTATGAAATAAAACACATTTTCTAAAAACTCGTGTTTTTTCTGAAATCATGTAAACCTTCTAGAAGCTGTGATTTTAAAAAACGGGGGAAGTAAGCTTTTCTTATTTCTGGACGCATGCGCAAACTATAGAAAGTCGTTATGACGTAGAATGTGCATACTTTGTAGAATCCATTTATGAAATAAAACACATTTTCTAAAAACTCGTGTTTTTTACGAAATCATGTAAACCTTCTTGAAGCTGTGATTTTAAAAAACAGTGGAAGTAAGCTTTTCTTATTTCCGGACGAATGCGCAAACTATAGAAATTCGTTATGACGTAGAATGTGCATACTTAGTTGATTCCATTTATGAAATAAAACACATTTTTAAAAACTCGTGTTTTTTAAGAAATCATGTAAACCTTCTAGAAGCTGTGATTTTAAAAAACGGGGGAAGTAATCTTTTCTTATTTCCGGACGCACGCGCAAACTATAGAAAGTCGTTATGACGTAGAATGTGCATACTTTGTTGATTCCATTTATGAAATAAAACACATTTTCTAAAAACTCTTGTTTTTTAAGAAATCATGTAAACATTCTCGAAGCTGTGATTTTAAAAAACGGGGGAAATAAGCTTTTCTTATTTCCGGACTCATGCGCAAACTATAGAAAGTCGTTATGACATAGAATGTGCATACTTTGTTGATTTCATTTATGAAATAAAACACATTTTCTAAAAACTCGTGTTTTTTAAGAAATCATGTAAACCTTCTAGAAGCTGTGATTTTAAAAAACTGTGGAAGTAAGCTTTTCTTATTTCCGGACGCATGCGCAAACTATAGAAAGTCGTTATGACGTAGAATGTGCATACTTTGTTGATTCCATTTATGAAATAAAACACATTTTCTAAAAACTCGTGCTTTTTAAGAAATCATGTAAACCTTCTAGAAGCTGTGATTTTAAAAAACGGTGGAAGTAAGCTTTTCTTATTTCTGGACGCATGCGCACACTATAGAAAGTCATTATGACGTAGAATGTGCATACCTTGTTGATTCCATTTATGAAGTAAAACACATTTTCTAAAAACTCGTGTTTTTTAAGAAATCATGTAAACCTTCTAGAAGCTGTGATTTTAAAAAACGGGAGAAGTAAGCTTTTCTTATTTCCAAATGCATGCTCAAACTATAGAAAGTCGTTATGACGTAGAATGTGCATACTTTGTTGATTCCATTTATGAAATAAAACACATTTTCTAAAAACTCGTGTTTTTTACGAAATGATGTAAACCTTCTAGAAGCTGCGATTTTAAAAAACGGGGGAACTAAGCTTTTCTTATTTCCGGACGCATGCGCAAACTATAGAAATTCGTTAAGACGTATAATGTGCATACTTTGTAGATTCCATTTATGAAATAAAACACATTTTCTAAAAACTCGTGTCTTTTACGAAATCATGTAAACCTTCTAGAAGCTGTGATTTTAAAAAACGGGGGAAGTAAGCGTTTCTTATTTCCGGACGCATGCGCAAACTATAGAAATTTATTATGACGTAGAATGTGCATACTTTGTATATTCCATTTATGAAATAAAACTCATTTTCTAAAAAGTCGTGTTTTTTACAAAATCATGTAAACCTTCTAGAAGCTGTGAATTTAAAAAACGGTGGAAGTAAGCTTTTCTTATTTCTTGACGAATGCGCAAACTATAGAAAGTCGTTATGACGTAGAATGTGCATACTTTGTTGATTCCATTGATGAAATAAAACACATTTTCTAAAAACTCATGTTTTTTACGAAATTATGTAAACCTTCTAGAAGCTGTGATTTTAAAAAACGGTGGAAGTAAGCTTTTCTTATTTCAAGACGCATGCGCAAACTATATAAAGTCGTTATGACGTAGAATGTGCATCTTTTGTTGATTCCATTTACGAAATAAAACACATTTTCTAAAAACTCGTGTTTTTTAAAAAATCATGTAAACCTTCTAGAAGCTGTGATTTTAAAAAATGGGGGAAGTAAGCTTTTCTTATTTCCAGACGCATGCGCAAACTATAGAAAGCCGTTATGACGTAGAATTCGCATACTTTGTACATTCCATTTATGAAATAAAACACGTTTTCTAAAAACTCGTGTTTTTTACGAAATCATGTAAATCTTCTAGAAGCTTTGATTTTAAAAAATGGTGGAAGTAAGCTTTTCTTATTTTTGGACGCATGCACAAACTATAGAAAGTCATTATGACATAGAATGTGCATACTTTGTAGATTCCATTTATGAAATAAAACACATTTTCTAAAAACTCGTGTTTTTTACGAAATCATGTAAACCTTCTAGAAGCTGTGATTTTAAAAAACGGTGGAAGTAAGCTTTTCTTATTTCCGGACGCATGCGCAAACTATAGAAAGTTGTTATGACGTACAATGTGCATACTTTGTTGATTCTATTTATTAAATAAAACACATTTTCTAAAAACTCGTGTTTTTTAAGAAATCATGTAAACCTTCTAGAAGCTGTGATTTTAAAAAACGGGGGAAGTTAGCGTTTCTTTTTTCCGGACGCATGCGCAAACTATAGAAAGTCGTTATGACGTAGAATGTGTATACTTTGTAGATTCCATTTATGAAATAAAACACATTTTCTAAAAACTCGTGTCTTTTACGAAATCATGTAAACCTTCTAGAAGCTGTGATTTTAAAAAACGGGGGAAGTAAGCGTTTCTTATTTCCGGACGCATGCGCAAACTATAGAAATTCGTTATGATGTAGAATGTGCATACTTTGTATATTCCATTTATGAAATAAAACTCATTTTCTAAAAAGTCGTGTTTTTTACGAAATCATGTAAACCTTCTAGAAGCTGTGATTTTAAAAAACGATGGAAGTAAGCTTTTCTTATTTCTTGACGAATGCGTAAACTATAGAAAGTCGTTATGACATAGAATGTGCATACTTTGTTGATTCCATTGATGAAATAAAACACATTTTCTAAAAACTCATATTTTTTACGAAATTATGTAAACCTTCTAGAAGGTGTGATTTTAAAAAATGGTGGAAGTAAGCTTTTCTTATTTCCAGACGCAGGCGCAAACTATAGAAAGTCGTTATGACGTAGAATGTGCATACTTTGTTGATTCCATTTATGAAATAAAACACATTTTCTAAAAACTCGTGTTTTTTAAAAAATCATGTAAACCTTCTAGAAGCTGTGATTTTAAAAAATGGGGGAAGTAAGCTTTTCTTATTTCCAGACGCATGCGCAAACTATAGAAAGCCGTTATGACGTAGAATGTGCATACTTTGTACATTCCATTTATGAAATAAAACACGTTTTCTAAAAACTCGTGTTTTTTACGAAATCATGTAAATCTTCTAGAAGCTGTGATTTTAAAAAATGGTGGAAGTAAGCTTTTCTTATTTTTGGACGCATGCACAAACTATAGAAAGTCATTATGACATAGAATGTGCATACTTTGTAGATTCCGTTTATGAAATAAAACACATTTTCTAAAAACTCGTGTTTTTTACGAAATCATGTAAACCTTCTAGAAGCTGTGATTTTAAAAAACGGTGGAAGTAAGCTTTTCTTATTTCCGGACGCATGCGCAAACTATAGAAAGTTGTTATGACGTACAATGTGCATACTTTGTTGATTCCATTTATGAAACAAAAAACATTTGCTAAAAACTCGTGTTTTTTACGAAATCATGTAAACCTTCTAGAAGCTGTGATTTTAAAAAATGGTGGAAGTAAGCTTTTCTTATTTCCAGACGCATGCGCAAACTATAGAAAGTCGTTATGACGTAGAATGTGCATACTTTGTTGATTACATTGATGAAATAAAACACATTTTCTAAAAACTCGTGTTTTTTATGAAATCATGTCAACCTTCTAGAAGCTGTGATTTTAAAAAATGGTGGAAGTAAGCTTTTCTTATTTCCGGACGCATGCGCAAACTATAAAAAGTCTTTATGATGTAGAATGTACATACTTTGTTGATTCCATTTATGAAATAAAACACATTTTCTAAAAACTCGTGATTTTTACGAAATCATGTAAACCTTCTAGAAGCTGTGATTTTAAAAAGCGGTGGAAGTAAGCTTTTCTTATTTCCGGACGCATGCGCAAACTATAGAAAGTCGTTATGACGTAGAATGTGTATACTTTGTTGATTCCATTTATGAAATAAAACACTTTTTCTAAGAACTCGTTTTTTTTACGAAATCATGTAAAGCTTCTAGAAGCTGTGATTTTAAAAAACGGTGGAAGTAAGCTTTTCTTATTTCCGGACGCATGCGCAAACTATAGAAAGTCGTTATGACGTAGAATGTGCATACATTGTAGATTCCATTTATGAAATAAAACACATTTTCTAAAAACTCGTGTTTTTTACGAAATCATGTAAACCTTCTAGAAGCCGTGATTTTAAAAAACGGGGGAAGTAAGCTTTTCCTATTTCCGGACGCTTGCGCAAACTATAGAAAGTCGTTATGACATAGAATGTACATACTTTGTTGATTCCATTTATAAAATAAAACACATTTTCTTAAAACTCGTGTTTTTTAAGAAATCATGTAAACCTTCTAGAAGCTGTGATTTTAAAAAACGGGGGAAGTAAGCTTTTCTTATTTCCAAACGCATGCGCAAACTATAGAAAGTCGTTATGACATAGAATGTGCATACTTTGTTGATTCCATTTATGAAATAAAACACATTTTCTAAAAACTCGTGTTTTTTAAGAAATCATGTAAACCTTTTAGAAGCTGTGATTTTAAAAAACAGGGGAAGTAAGCTTTTCTTATTTCCGGACGCATGCGCAAACTATAGAAAGTCGTTATGACGTAGAATGTGCATACTCTGTAGATTCCATTTCTGAAATAAAACAGATTTTCTTAAAACTCGTGTTTTTTACGAAATCATGTAAACCTTCTAGAAGCCGTGATTTTAAAAAACGGGGGAAGTAAGCTTTTCATATTTCCAAACGCATGCGCAAACTATAGAAATTCGTTATCACGTAAAATATTCATACTTTGTTGATTCCATTTATGAAATAAAACACTTTTTCTAGGGGCTCGTGTTTTTTACGAAATCATGTAAAGCTTCTAGAAACTGTGATTTTAAAAAACGGTGGAAGTAAGCTTTTCTTATTTCCGGACGAATGCGCAAACTATAGAAAGTCGTTATGACGGAGAATGTGCATACTTTGTAGATTCCATTTATGAAATAAAACACATTTTCTAAAAAGTCATGTTTTTTAAGAAATCGTGTAAACTTTCTAGAAGCTGTGATTTTAAAAAACGGTGGAAGTAAGTTTTTCTTATTTCCGGACGCATGCGCAAACTATAGAAAGTCGTTATGACGTAGAATGTGCATACTTTGTAGATTCCATTTATGAAATAAAACACATTTTCTAAAAACTCGTGTTTTTTACGAAATCATGTAAAGCTTCTAGAAGCTGTGATTTTAAAAAACGGTGGAAGTAAGCTTTTCTTATTTCCGGACGCATGCGAAAACTATAGAAAGTCGTTATGACATAGAATGTGCATACTTTGTTGATTCCATTTATGAAATAAAACACATTTTCTAAAAACTCGTGTTTTTTAAGAGATCATGTAAACCTTCTAGAAGCTGTGATTTTAAAAAACGGGGGAAGTAAGCTTTTCTTATTTCCGGACGCATGTGCAAACTATAGAAAGTCGTTATGACGTAGAATGTGCATACTTTGTAGATTCCATTTATGAAATAAAACACATTTTCTAAAAACTCGTGTTTTTTAAGAAATCATGTAAACCTTCTAGAAGCTGTGATTTAAAAAAACGGGGGAAGTAAGCTTTTCTTATTTCCGGACGCATGCACAATCTATAGAAAGTCGTTATGACCTAGAATTTGCATACTTTCTAGATTCCATTATGACGTACAATGTGCATACTTTGTTGCTTCCATTTATGAAATAAAACACATTTTCTAAAAACTCGTGTTTTTTACGAAATCATGTAAAGCTTCTAGAAGCTGTGATTTTAAAAACCGGTGGAAGTAAGCTTTTCTTATTTCCGGACGCATGCGCAAACTATATAAAGTCGTTATGATGTAGAATGTGCATACTTTGTAGATTCCATATATGAAATAAAACACATTTTCTAAAAACTCGTGTTTTTTACGAAATCATGTAAAGCTTCTAGAAGTTGTGATTTTAAAAAACGGTAGAAGTAAGCTTTTCTTATTTCCAAACGCATGCGCAAACTATAGAAATTCGTTATGACATAGAATGTGCATACTTTGTTGATTCCATTTATGAAATAAAACACATTTTCTAAAAACTCGTGTTTTTTAAGAAATCATGTAAACCTTCTAGAAGCCGTGATTTTAGAAAACGGGGGAAGTAAGCTTTTCTTATTTCCGGATGCATGCGCAAACTATAGAAAGTCGTTATGACGGAGAATGTGCATACTTTGTAGATTCCATTTATGAAATAAAACACATTTTCTAAAAACTCATGTTTTTTAAGAAATCATGTAAACTTTCTAGAAGCTGTGATTTTAAAAAACGGTGGAAGTAAGTTTTTCTTATTTCCGGACGCATTCGCAAACTATAGAAAGTCGTTATGACGTAGAATGTGCATACTTTGTAGATTCCATTTATGAAATAAAACACATTTTCTAAAAACTCGTGTTTTTTACGAAATCATGTAAACCTTCTAGAAGCTGTGATTTTAAAAAACGGTGGAAGTAAGCTTTTCTTATTTCCGGACGCATGCGAAAACTATAGAAAGTCGTTATGACATAGAATGTGCATACTTTGTTGATTCCATTTATGAAATAAAACACATTTTCTAAAAACTCGTGTTTTTTAAGAAATCATGTAAACCTTCTAGAAGCTGTGATTTTAAAAAACGGGGGAAGTAAGCTTTTCTTATTTCCGGACGCATGTGCAAACTATAGAAAGTCGTTATGACGTAGAATGTGCATACTTTGTAGATTCCATTTATGAAATAAAACACATTTTCTAAAAACTCGTGTTTTTTAAGAAATCATGTAAACCTTCTAGAAGCTGTGATTTTTAAAAACGGGGGAAGTAAGCTTTTCTTATTTCCGGACGCATGCACCATCTATAGAAAGTCGTTATGACGTAGAATTTGCATACTTTCTCGATTCCATTATGACGTACAATGTGCATACTTTGTTGCTTCCATTTATGAAATAAAACACATTTTCTAAAAACTCGTGTTTTTTACGAAATCATGTAAAGCTTCTAGAAGCTGTGATTTTAAAAAACGGTGGAAGTAAGCTTTTCTTATTTCCGGACGCATGCACAAACTATATAAAGTCGTTATGACGCAGAATGTGCATACTTTGTAGATTCCATATATGAAATAAAACACATTTTCTAAAAACTCGTGTTTTTTACGAAATCATGTAAAGCTTCTAGAAGTTGTGATTTTAAAAAACGGTAGAAGTAAGCTTTTCTTATTTCCAAACGCATGCGCAAACTATAGAAATTCGTTATGACATAGAATGTGCATACTTTGTTGATTCCATTTATGAAATAAAACACATTTTCTAAAAACTCGTGTTTTTTAAGAAATCATGTAAACCTTTTAGAAGCTGTGATTTTAGAAAACGGGGGAAGTAAGCTTTTCTTATTTCCGGATGCATGCGCAAACTATAGAAAGTCGTTATGACGGAGAATGTACATACTTTGTTGATTCCATTTTTTACGAAATCATGTAAAGCTTCTAGAAGCTGTGATTTTAAAAAACGGTGGAAGTAAGCTTTTCTTATTTCCGAACACATGCGCAAACTATAGAAAGTCCTTATGACATAGAATGTGCATACTTTGTTGATTCTATTTATGAAATAAAACACATTTTCTAAAAACTCGTGTTTTTTACGAAATCATGTAAACCTTCTAGAATCTATGATTTTAAAAAACGGGGGAGGTAAACTTTTCTTATTTCCGGACGCATGCGCAAACTATAGAAAGTCGTTATGACGTAGAATCTGCATACTTTGTTGATTCCATTTATGAAATAAAACACATTTTCTAATATCTCGTGTTTTTTAAGAAATCATGTAAACCTTCTAGAAGCTGTGATTTTAAAAAACAGGGGAAGTAAGCTTTTCTTATTTCCGGACGCATTCGCAAACTATAGAAAGTTGTTATGACGTAGAATGTACATACTTTGTTGATTCCATTTATTAAATAAAACAAATTTTCTAAAAACTCGTGTTTTTTAAGAAATCATGTAAACCTTCTAGAAGCTGTGATTTTAAAAAACGGTGGAAGTTAGCTTTTCTTATTTCCGAACACATGCGCAAACTATAGAAAGTCGTTATGACGTAGAATGTACATACTTTGTTGATTCCATTTATGAAATAAAACACATTTTCTAAAAACTCGTGTTTTTTAAGAAATCATGTAAACCTTCTAGAAGCTGTGATTTTAAAAAACGGTAGAAGTAAGCTTTTCTTATTTCCAAACGCATGCGCAAACTATAGAAATTCGTTATGACATAGAATGTGCATACTTTGTTGATTCCATTTATGAAATAAAACACATTTTCTAAAAACTCGTGTTTTTTAAGAAATCATGTAAACCTTCAAGAAGCTGTGATTTTAGAAAACGGGGGAAGTAAGCTTTTTGTTAAAATTCAATATGCTAAGACAGAAAATAGCAGCATTACATTCCATTTCACAATAATAGCATATACATGATCACTGAAGAAACAACAAGCATAGCATAAACACAAGAGACAGAGATTTATCCTGGGAAACCCTCATGGGGTAGAAAACCCAGCAAAGCTTCCTCAATATAGATGACCAGCAATATACAAAGATGCAAACCCTGAGCATAAGCTCCTTCTCCTCCATAGCAAACCTCTCCTCCACAAATGCGCCTTTCTCAAGTTAGTGAGTGTGTATAATGAGGAACACACCTCCTCTATTTATACACTACTCTGATATGTATTTTACACAAGTACACGTAGGCTCGTATTTAACCAATAGGTTAAATACCCCACTACAACTAACTGGGCCGACCCCTCTAGGGTGGTCTAATAACCCTTTGACCCACATAACACATACAGGGCCGACCCCTACTAGGGAAGTCTAATAACCCGAGTTACCACATTCCGACGGAGGAATAAACATCTCCGAATATACAATAAGATCTTCACGGACGAATGAAACATCTCCGGAATAATAAAGTACAAATATAATATTCTTTGAAGTTACAATATCTCAACACTCCCCCTTAACGAGAAGGATATTATAACAACATCTGCACGAGCAAGGAGTCATCAACATCATACATGATACATCTATAAATCATTGGAAGCTTTCTTCAATTTGTCTTCATCAGTAACTCAAACAGTTACTGGTACATCAATGTCAACATCAATATCAGCATTACGATCATCAGCATCATAATCACACGATCAGCAGCATCATCATCACACTATCAACAGCAGCACGATCAGCATCGTCATCATACGATCATCAGCATCGTCATCACACGATCATCAGCATCGTCATCACACGATCATCAGCATCGTCATCACACGATTATCAGCATCGTCATCATACGATCATCAGTATCGTCATCAGCATCGTCATCACACGATCATCAGCATCGTCATCAGCATCGTCATCATACGATCATCAGCATCATCACCGCACGATCATCAGCATCGTCATCATACGATCATCAGCATCGTCATCACACGATCATCGGCATCGTCATCACACGATCATCAGCATCGTCATCATACGATCATCAGCATCGTCATCACACGATCATCGGCATCGTCAAGGAATGATGTAAACCAGTCATGTACCTTTTGAACCGAAGTCCAGGGACGATCCAGTCCTATCATTATCGAAGACATACGTCTACGGCTCTTCTTTCGGACTTAAGTCCAGGAATGATCCAATCCCTTCATTCTCGAAGACATACGTCTACGGCTCTTCTTTCGGACTGAAGTCCAGGAATGATCCCAATCCCTTCATTATCGGAGACATACGTCTACGGCTCTTCTTTCGGACTGAAGTCCAGGAATGATCCCAATCCCTTCATTATCGGAGACATACGTCTACGGCTCTTCTTTCGGACTGAAGTCCAGGAATGATCCCAATCCCTTCATTATCGGAGACATACATCTACGGCTCTTCTTTCGGACTGAAGTCCAGGAATGATCCCAATCCCTTTATTATCGGAGACATACGTCTACGGCTCTTCTTTCGGACCGAAGTCCAGGAATGATCCCAATCCCTTCATTATCGGAGACATACGTCTATGGCTCTTCTTTCGGACTGAAGTCCAGGAATGATCCCAATCCCTTTATTATCGGAGACATATGTCTACGGCTCTTCTTTCGGACTGATGTCCAGGAATGATCCCAATCCCTTCATTATCGAAGACCTCACGTCTACGGCTCTCTTTAGGACTGAAAGTCCAGGGATGATCCCAATCCCCTCAACTGTCCACTAAGGACTTCATTCTCGGAGACCTCACGTCTACGGCTCTCTTTAGGACTGAAAGTCCAGGGATGATCCCAATCCCCTCAACTGTCCACTAAGGACTTCATTCTCGGAGACCTCACGTCTACGGCTCTCTTTAGGACTGAAAGTCCAGGGATGATCCAATCCCCTCAACTGTCCACTAAGGACTTCATTCTCGGAGACCTCACGTCTACGGCTCTCTTTAGGACTGAAAGTCCAGGGATGATCCAATCCCCTCAAGTCCACCAAGGACTTCATTCTCAGAGACCTCACGTCTACGGCTCTCTTTAGGACTGAAAGTCCAGGGATGATCCAATCCCTTTCTGTATTCTCATCTATACAAGAGCAGTTATCACATTAGCATGTATTCTCACCAATACATCAAAACATGTATACATCACACCAAAACATGTATACATCACAACTAGCATGTATTCTTACTAATACATCAAAACATGTATACATCACATCTAGCATGTATTCTTACTAATACATCTAACATCAAAACATGTATACATCACAACTAGCATGTATTCTTACTAATACACCAAAACATGTATACATCACACAAAAACATGTATACATCACAACTAGCATGTATTCTTACTAATACATCTAACATCAAAACATGTATACATCACAACTAGCATTTATTCTTACTAATACATCAAAACATGTATACATCACACAAAAACATGTATACATCTAGCATGTATTCTCACCAATACATCTATCATCAAAAGCATGTATAAGTAAAGCTAAGTATTCTAAGTATAAGAGTCCTAAATCTAAATATTTCTAAGTAACTGGGTGTAGAGAACAGGTTACCTCATCAACGACCTTGTTGTTTGATGAGACAATCTCATCAGTAGTGACTATACTACTCCCCCTTTCGAGGAGGGTCCTTTTGAACTACACCAAGCTTGTCTCGGAAGTATTCAAACTTCACTCGAGACAGAGGTTTGGTTGGTAACTTCTTTACTTGACGTAGAGGCTTGGTTAGTACAATGGTAACCTGTTACAAATTCAAACTTTTAGAGTTCCTTTCTGTGTCATATCTTGTTAGTTCCCTATGTTCTTTGACTTATCATGGAACACTAGATTCTATGTCATCTTGATACAACTCTAATTATCACATAGGATCTCAGTTGGTTCTATCTCTAAGTCAAACAATCCTAAAGCCAAACTTCTTCACAACTAGCAGAGCAAGCAGCCATATATTCCGCTTGTGCTGAGAGCCACACTAGACTGCTTCCAGCTAAACCACGAGATCATGGCTAATCCCAGACAATAACATCCTCTCGATGTGTTCTTCTTGTCTGATACACTTCCTGTCCAAACAGAATCTGAATAGCCATCTGAAGTCATGATCTTCAAGATAGCATAGATCAAATTCTATCGTGTCCTTTATGTGCCTCATCACATACTTTGCAACTATCAGGTAAACACATCTAGTTTCCACTAGATACTAACTCAAGGTGTTCATAACAAAGCATATATCTAACCTAGTATATGTTAGATATATCAAAGACCCAATAAATTGACTGTACAGAGTTATATCCACTAACTCTGATGAGTTATCCCCTAACAGCTTCAAGTTGGAATCCATAAGAGTGGCCATTCCAACACCTCAAGTCATATTTCTCATCATACTTTCCCTGGTTGAGAAATATTCCTTCTGAGCCTTGCCATACTTCCAGACCTAGGAAGTAAAGCATCAATTTGAGATCTTTCATTTTTCATTTCTGCATTGAATGATCTTCTGCATATCTATCTGTGCCATCTCTCGTTAGATGGGTCTACTGATATGAGCCTCAATATCATTCGAACTCTGTGGTGAGTTCCTTCTTGCATCCATGTCATATGTGTATCATATTCAACCTTGTAGCAAAGGTTGAGATCCACATCACCCATGGTGATCATTAAGCTTATCAAATTATTATCGATCCTAGGTACCTATACAGAACCTGATTCATACTTCTTCTTTAATTACACCATACTTGGAGCAAACATCTTGTCGTGATTCTCTTCCCCTTTCTAAGAGAATCTTCTAGCCATGAGCCTTCTATATTTTGTTTGATTTGTAAATCTTCTTGTTTGAACATCCACCACTTGTACGGTGTCCATCATTCTTCATGACCTTTCCTACAAATCAAAATTAAGTACATGATTAGTAATACTTTATAATCATCAAAAGATAACCCATTATGCATACAGATATCATTTACATAGTGATGCAACTATTTTGACCAATACTTTGGCACAACACTTTCCCATATCCTGTATGCATACAGTGGCTATCTAGATGCCTTCCATCTCTACCAGAACATACTATCGAGAGTGTGCACAACTCTCAGCATGTCAGCAAAGAGGTTTCATTCTAGACAAGCAACAATGGAATGTTTGTCCAAACATATGCACATTAGTTGTATACTGTTCAATGCTCTATGAATGTTTACACTCAGCATTATATATTCTAGGAATACAAATATGCATGCAGGAAATATCATTACTATTTCAAATAGCAACTCAAATACTTATCTTTTATGTTTGTGTGGCTGCCTCCCGCTTGATCTTCTGTATGTCTTTTGAACTTCTATTCATTCTGTACCACTGTGCATGCTCAAGAGTTATCCTCATGATCTCATACACAAACATACACTCATTAGTATATTCTAAATGCTATCAAAACATTATAGTACTAAATAATCTTGAAAACGTATAGTCATGATTATAGTTAATAAACATTAGTATTCAAGATTTCAGGGAAGTCTTCTTTTACTCATGCATATCATTGATAAAAGATATAATATGCATAATCCCTTGATTACTAACTTTATGAATAAGCATAACCAATCATTCCAAGTATACTTATATAAGGGATCCTAACACAAGGTAAGATTCATGGGAAACATACCTGGATTAGTATACCTACTTGGTTATGTACAACATACCTAAACAATCTCTTCAATGATTTAGAGATCCTAAGCTAGAACCTGCATGTCTCATAGGTTAAGCATAATATAACAAAGTCATACATACCTCGTAAGTAGAACAAAGATTATGGATGAGTCTTTGTCTTCATGTTTTCATGGTCATGGAGCCTGATTTGTCTTTTGTGATGTACCTGTATCTTGTTAGCAGACAACCTCAACCTCACACAACACCATAATGCATTAGTACAATCATAAGTGTCAACACCCTAACCAATGAATATATTCTATCATGCATTCATAATTTTGTTAAGGTGATACAACAAATCTAAAATCAAGATTGTACTAACTGTAATAACATGAAGACAAACATACCATAAACTTAATCATGAACAAATCTCAAAACATACCTCGATGAGTCATACCTATCGAGATCGCTTGTAATCTCCTTATGTAAAGCCTTAGCCTCATCTCCCTCTGAAACATGAACACCTTCACTTATGTAGGTGACCAATCCATCTTCTTCTAGGATTAACCCTATCCACTTGATTTGCAAGAACTGGACCTGGAGCTGGATATGGGTTTGTCAAAGAAACCCCAAAAATTCAAACTTTGAATTTCAAACTTCCGAAAGGATAGAGATATGCGCCTTGATGAGCTGATCAAACTGATATATTCAGAATTTGAAAACTGCAAAGTTTTACTCCTTAATTTTGCCTTTGAAACTTTCGGATTCACTGGACGTGACCCTGAACTGGGGTTTGATGAAGCCCACTCTTTTGCCCCATAAAAAAAGTTTGATCTTGGTCTCTAAATTTCTATTTTGATGAGTAGCATCCAGCCGTGGTATCCGATTACAAAAATTCCAACTTTCTCCAAAGCCCTAAATTCCGGAAGTCATGAATGAAGGTACCAAAAAATAATTCTGTTTTGACAGAAATATGTACCTGATTGTTTCTGGTGTTACTCTGAAATTTTTGATCCACAGGGTCTGAAAAAGTTTCCTGAGATAGCCTGACCTGTTATCTTTCCATCCTGACAGGTCTGACCTCAATTGGATTCTCTGAGAGAGAGTTATGCCAAATGTCGCAACGTGACCTGTTTTGGGAAAATACAGGAGATCGAACTTGTACGGCGTGCCACGTGTCACTGTTTGACCTTCGGCCTCTGAAAACGTTTTCTGAGATATCTCGGCCTGTTATCTTTCCATCTTGACAGGTCTGACCTCAATTGGATTTTCTGAGAGAGAGTTATGCCAAGTGTCGCAACGTGACCTGTTTATGGGATAATACAGGAGAGCGCACTTGTACGGAGTGCCACGTGTCACTGGTTCAACTTCGGCCTCTGAAAAAGTTTTCTGAGATAGTGCAGACTGTGTACTACCTGGAGATTTTAGCTTCGTCCTGTAACAATTTCAGATCCGAAAACTTCGCCAAAACGGATTTATAGTGAAAGTGCTACGATGACTGGTTTTTGCTATGTAAAACCCTAACCTTCAAATTGTCGTAAGTAAAGCAAGTGTCTTTAGTTCCATACCTTGTCTTCCTTCAGGTCAGCTCTGATCCCATGTTAAAATTCAATATGCTAAGACAGAAAATAGCACCATTACATTCCATTTCACAATAATAGCATATACAGGATCACTGAAGAAACAACAAGCATAGCATAAACACAAGAGACAGAGATTTATCCTGGGAAACCCTCATGGGGTAGAAAACCCAGCAAAGATTCCTCAATATAGATGACCAGCAATATACAAAGATGCAAACCCTGAGCATAAGCTCCTTCTCCTCCATAGCAAACCTCTCCTCCACAAATGCGCCTTTCTCAAGTGAGTGAGTGTGTATAATGAGGAACACACCTCCTCTATGTATACACTACTCTGATATGTATTTTACACAAGTACACGTAGGCTCGTATTTAACCAATAGGTTAAATACCCCACTACAACTAACTGGGCCGACCCCTCTAGGGTGGTCTAATAACCCTTTGACCCAGATAACACATACAGGGCCGACCCCTACTAGGGAAGTCTAATAACCCGAGTTACCACATTCCGACGGAGGAATAAACATCTCCGGATATACAATAAGATCTTCACGGAGGAATGAAACATCTCCGGAATAATAAAGTACAAATATAATATTCTTTGAAGTTACAATATCTCAACACTTTTCTTATTTCCGGACGCATGCGCAAACTATAGAAAGTCATTATGACGTAGAATGTGCATACTTTGTAGATTCCATTTATGAAATAAAACACATTTTCTAAAAACTCGTGTTTTTTACGAAATCATGTAAACCTTCTACAAGCTGTGATTTTAAAAAACTGTGGAAGTAAGCTTTTCTTATTTCCGGACGAATGCGCAAACTATAGAAAGTCGTTATGACGTAGAATGTGCATACTTTGTTGATTGCATTTATGAAATAGAACACATTTTCTAAAAACTCGTGTTTTTTACGAAATCATGTAAACCTTCTAGAAGCTGTGAGTTTAAAAAATGGTGGAAGTAAGCTTTTCTTATTTCCGGACGCATGCGCAAACTATAGAAAGTCGTTATGGCGTAGAATGTACATACTTTGTTGATTCCATTTTTTACGAAATCATGTAAAGCTTTTATAAGCTGTGATTTTAAAAAACGGTGGAAGTAAGCTTTTCTTATTTCCGAACGCATGCACAAACTATAGAAAGTCGTTATGACGTAGAATGTGCATACTTTGTTGATTCTATTTATGAAATAAAACACATTTTCTAAAAACTCGTGTTTTTTACGAAATCATGTAAACCTTCTAGAATCTGTGATTTTAAAAAACGGGGGAGGTAAGCTTTTCTTATTTCCGGACGCATGCGCAAACTATAGAAAGTCGTTATGACGTAGAATCTGCATACTTTGTTGATTCCATTTATGAAATAAAACACATTTTCTAAAATCTTGTGTTTTCTAAGAAATCATGTAAACCTTCTAGAAACTGTGATTTTAAAAAATGGGGGAAGTAAGCTTTTCTTATTTCCGGTTGCATGCGCAAACTATAGAAAGTCATTATGACGTAGAATGTGTATACTTTGTAGATTCCATCTATGAAATAAAAGACATTTTCTAAAAACTCGTGTTTTTTACGAAATCACGTAAACCTTCTAGAAGCTGTGATTTTAAAAAATGGAGGAAGTAAGCTTTTCTTATTTCCGGACGCATGCGCAACCTATAGAAAGTCGTTATGACGTAGAATGTGCATAATTTGTTGATTCCATTTATGAAATAAAACACATTTTCTAAAAACTCGTGTTTTTTAAGAAATCATGTAAACCTTCTAGAAGCTGTGATTTTAATAAACGGGGGAAGTAAGCTTTTCTTATTTCCAAACGCATGTGCAAAGTATAGAAAGTCGTTATGATGTAGAATGTGCATAATTTGTAGATTCCATTGATGAAATAAAACACATTTTCTAAAAACTCGTGTTTTTTAAGAAATCATGTAAACCTTCTAGAAGCTGTGATTTTAAAAAACGGGGGAAGTAAGCTTTTCTTTTTTCCGGACGCATGCGCAAACTATAGAAATTCGTTATGATGTAGAATGTGCATACTTTATAAATTCCATTTATGAAATAAAACACATTTTCTAAAAACTCGTGTTTTTTACGAAATCATGTAACCTTCTAGAAGCTGTGATTTTAAAAAACGGTGGAAGTAAGCTTTTCTTCTTTCCGGACGCATGCACAAACTATAGAAAGTCGTTATGACGTAGAATGCGCATACTTTGTTGATTCCATTTATGAAATAAAAGACATTTTCTAAAAACTCATGTTTTTTACGAAATCATGTAAACCTTCTAGAAGCTGTGATTTTAAAAAACGGTGGAAGCAAGCTTTTCTTATTTCCGGACGCATGCGCAAACTATAGAAAGTCGTTATGACGTAGAATGTAGATACTTTGTTGATTCCATTTATGAAATAAAACACATTTTCTAAAAACTCGTGTTTTTTAAGAAATCATGTAAACCTTCTAGAAGCTGTGATTTTAAAAAACGGGGGAAGTAAGCTTTTCTTATTTGCAAACGCATGCGCAAACTATAGAGAGTCGTTATGACGTAGAATGTGCATACTTTGTTGATTCCATTTATGAAATAAAACACATTTTCTAAAAACTTGTCTTTTTTAAGAAATCATGTAAACCTTCTAGAAGTTGTGATTTTAAAAAATGGGGGAAGTAAGCTTTTCTTATTTCCGGACGAATGCGCAAACTATATAAAGTCGTTATGACGTAGAATGTGCATACTTTGTAGATTCCATTTATGAAATAAAACACATTTTCTAAAAACTCCTGTTTTTTATGAAATCATGTAAAGCTTCTAGAAGCTGTGATTTTAAAAAACGCTGGAAGTAAGCTTTTCTTATTTCCGGACGCATGCGCAAACTATAGAAAGTCGTAAAGACGTAGGATGTGCATACTTTGTAGATTCCATTTATGAAATAAAACACATTTTCTAAAAACTCGTGTTTTTTACAAAATCATGTAAACCTTCTAGAAGCTGTGATTTTAAAAAATGGTGGAGGTAAGCTTTTCTTATTTCCGGACGCACGCGCAAACTATAGAAAGTCGTTATGACGTAGTATCTGCATACTTTGTTGATTCCATTTATGAAATAAAACACATTTTCTAAAAACTCGTGTTTTTTACGAAATCATGTAAACCTTCTAGAAGCTCTGATTTTAAAAAACGGCGGAGGTAAGCTTTTCTTATTTCCGGACGCATGCGCAAACTATAGAAAGTCGTTATTACGTAGAATCTGCATACTTTGTAGATTCCATTTATGAAATAAAACACATTTTCTAAAAACTCGCGTTTTTTACGAAATCATGTAAACCTTCTAGAAGCTGTGATTTTAAAAAACGGTGGAAGTAAGCTTTTCGTATTTCCGGACGCATGCACAAACTATAGAAAGTCGTTATGACATAGAATGTGCATACTTTGTAGATTCCATTTATGAAATAAAACACATTTCCTAAAAACTCGTGTTTTTTACGAAATCATGTAAACCTTCTAGAAGCTATGATTTTAAAAAATGGGGGAATTAAGCTTTTCTTATTTCCGGACGCATGCGCAAACTATAGAAAGTCGTTATGACGTAGAATGTGCATACTTTGTAGATTCCATTTATGAAATAAAACACATTTTCTAAAAACTAGTGTTTTTTACGAAATCATGTAAACCTTCTAGAAGCTGTGATTTTAAAAAACGGTGGAAGTAAGCTTTTCTTATTTCCGGACGCATGCGCAAACTATAGAAAGTCGATATGACGTAGAATGTGCATACTTTGCAGATTCCATTTATGAAATAAAACACATTTTCTAAAAATTCGTGTTTTTTACGAAATCATGTAAACCTTCTAGAAGCTGTGATTTTAAAAAACGGTGGAAGTAAGCTTTTCTTATTTCCGGACGCATGCGCAAACTATAGAAAGTCGTTATGACATAGAATGTGCATACTTTGTAGATTCCATTTATGAAATAAAACATATTTTCTAAAAACTCATGTTTTTCACGAAATCATGTAAAGCTTCTAGAAGCTGTGATTTTAAAAAACGGTGGAAGTAAGCTTTTCTTATTTCCGGACGCATGCGCAAACTATAGAAAGTCGTTATGACGTAGAATCTGCATACTTTGTAGATTCCATTTATGAAATAAAACACAGTTTCTAAAAACTCGTGTTTTTTACGAAATCATGTAAACCTTCTAGAAGCTGTGATTTTAAAAAATGGTGGAAGTAAGTTTTTCTTATTTCCGAACGCATGCGCAAACTATAGAAAGTCGTTATGACGTAGAATGTGCATACTTTGTTGATTCCATTTATGAAATAAAACACATTTTCTAAAAACTAGTGTTTCTTACGAAATAATGTAAACCTTCTAGAAGCTGTGATTTTAAAAAACGGTGGAAGTAAGCTTTTCTTATTTCCGGATGCATGCGCAAACTATAGAAAGTTGTCATGACGTAGAATGTGCATACTATTTAGATTCCATTTATGAAATAAAACACATTTTCTAAAAACTCGTGTTTTTTACGAAATCATGTAAACCTTCTAGAAGCCGTGATTTTAAAAAACGGTGGAGGTAAGCTTTTCTTATTTCCGGACGCATGCGCAAACTATAGAAAGTCGTTATGACGTAGAATCTGCATACTTTGTTGATTCCATTTATGAAATAAAACACATTTTCTAAAAACTCGTGTTTTTTACGAAATCATGAAAACCTTCTAGAAGCTATGATTTTAAAAAACGGTGGAAGTAAGCTTTTCTTATTTCTGGACGCATGCGCAAACTATAGAAAGTCTTTATGACGTAGAATGTGCATACTTTGTTGATTCCATTTATGAAATAAAAAACATTTTCTAAAAACTCGTGTTTGTTACGAAATCATGTAAACCTTGTAGAAGCTGTGATTTTAAAAAATGGTGGGAGTAAGCTTTTCTTATTTCCGGATGCATGCGCAAACTATAGAAAGTCGTTATGACGTAGAATGTGCATACTTTGTTGATTCCATTGATGAAATAAAACACATTTTCTAAAAACTCGTGTTTTTTACGAAATCATGTAAACCTTCTAGAAGCTGTGATTTTAAAAAACGGTGGAAGTAAGCTTTTCTTATTTCCGGACGCATGCCCAAACTATAGAAAGTCGTTATGACGTAGAATGTGCATACTTTGTAGATTCCATTTATGAAATAAAACACATTTTCTAAAAACTCGTGTTTTTTACGAAATCATGTAAACCTTCTAGAAGATGTGATTTTAAAAAAAGGTGGAGGTAAGCTTTTCTTATTTCCGGACGCATGCGCAAACTATAGAAAGTCGTTATGACGTAGAATCTGCATACTTTGTTGATTCCATTTATGAAATAAAACACATTTTCTAAAAACTCGTGTTTTTTACGAAATCATGTAAACCTTATAGAAGCTGTGATTTTAAAAAACGGTGGAGGTAAGCTTTTCTTATTTCCGGACGCATGCGCAAACTATAGAAAGTCGTTAGGACGTAGAATCTTCATACTTTGTTGATTCCATTTATGAAATAAAACACATTTTCTAAAAACTCGTGTTTTTTACGAAATCATGTAAACCTTCTGGAAGCTGTGATTTTAAAAAATGAGGGAAGTAAGCTTTTCTTATTTCCAGACGCATGCGCAAACTATAGAAAGTCGTTATGACGTAGAATGTGCATACTTTGTAGATTCCATTTATGAAATAAAACACATTTTCTAAAAACTCGTGTTTTTTACGAAATCATGTAAACCTTCTAGAAGCTGTGATTTTAAAAAACGGTGGAAGTAAGCTTTTCTTATTTCCGGACGCATGCGCAAACTATAGAAAGTCGTTATGACGTAGAATGTGCATACTTTGTAGATTCCATTTATGAAATAAAACACATTTTCTAAAAACTCGTGTTTTTTACGAAATCATGTAAAGCTTCTAGAAGCCGTGATTTTAAAAAACGGTGGAAGTAAGCTTTTTTTATTTCCGGACGCATGCGCAAACTATAGAAAGTCGTTATGACGTAGAATGTGCATAATTTGTAGATTCCATTTATGAAATATAACACATTTTCTAAAAACTCGTGTTTTTTACGAAATCATGTAAACCTTCTAGAAGCTGTGATTTTAAAAAACGGTGGAAGTAAGCTTTTCTTATTTTCGGACGAATGCGCAAACTATAGAAAGTCGTTATGACGTAGAATGTGCATACTTTGTAGATTCCATTTATGAAATATAACACATTTTCTAAAAAGTCGTGTTTTTTACGAAATCATGTAAACCTTCTAGAAGCTGTGATTTTAAAAAACGGTGGAAGTAAGCTTTTCTTATTTCCGGACGCATGCGCAAACTATAGAAATTCGTTATGACGTAGAATGTGCATACTTTGTAGATTCCATTTATGAAATAAAACACATTTTCTAAAAACTCGTGTTTTTTACGAAATCATGTAAACCTTCTAGAAGCTGTGATTTTAAAAAACGTTGGAAGTAAGCTTTTCTTATTTCCGGACGAATGCGCAAACT
Source organism: Larix kaempferi (assembly GCA_027924585.1). Classification (NCBI taxonomy): domain Eukaryota; kingdom Viridiplantae; phylum Streptophyta; class Pinopsida; order Pinales; family Pinaceae; genus Larix; species Larix kaempferi. Next base: position 7,117,635 of record BSBM01000226.1, on the reverse strand, counting down.
ATAGAAAGTCGTTATGACGTGGAATGTGCATACTTTGTTGATTCCATTTATGAAATAAAACACATTTTCTAAAAACTTGTGTTTTTTACGAAATCATGTAAACCTTATAGAAGCTGTGATTTTAAAAAATGGTGGAAGTAAGCTTTTCTTATTTCCGGACGCATGCACAAACTGTAGAAAGTCGTTGTGACGTAGAATGTACATACTTTGTTGATTCCATTTATGAAATAAAACACATTTTCTAAAAACTCGTGTTTTTTACGAAATCATGTAAACCTTCTAGAAGCTGTGATTTTAAAAAACGGTGGAAGTAAGCTTTTTTTATTTCCGGACGCATGTGCAAACTATAGAAAGTCATTATGACATAGAATGTGCATACTTTGCTGATTCCATTTATGAAATAAAACACATTTTCTAAAAACTCGTGTTTTTACGAAATCATCTAAAGCTTCTAGAAGCTGTGATTTTAAAAAACGGTGGAAGTAAGCTTTTCTTATTTCCGGAAGCATGCGCAAACTATAAAAATTTGTTATGACATAGAATTTGCATACTTTGTAGATTCCATTTATTAAATAAAACACATTTTCTAAAAACTCGTGTTTTTAACGAAATGATGTAAACCTTCTAGAAGCTGGTATTTTAAAAAACGGTTGAAGTAAGCTTTTCTTATTTCCGGACGCATGTGCAAACTATAGAAAGTCGTTATGACGTAGAATCTACATACTTTGTTGATTCCATTTATGAAATAAAACACATTTTCTAAAAACCTGTGTTTTTTAAGAAATCATGTAAACCTTCTAGAAGCTGTGATTTTAACAAATGGGGGAAGTAAGCTTTTCTTATTTCCGAACGCATGCGCAAACTATAGAGAGTCGTTATGACATAGAATATGCATATTTTGTTGATTCCATTTATGAAATAAAACACATTTTCTAAAAACTCGTGTTTTTTAAGAAATCATGTAAACCTTCTAGAAGCTGTGATTTTAGAAAACGGGGGAAGTAAGATTTTCTTATTTCCGAACGCATGCGCAAACTATAGAAATTCGTTATGACGTAGAATGTGCATACTTTGTAGATTCCATTAATGAAATAAAACACATTTTCTAAAAACTCGTGTTTTTTACGAAATCATGTAAACCTTCTAGAAGCTGTGATTTTAAAAAACGGTGGAAGTAAGCTTTTCTAATTTCCGGACGCATGCACAAACTATAGAAATTCGTTATGACGTAGAATGGGCATACTTTGTTGATTCGATTTATGAAATAAAACACATTTTCTAAAAACTCGTGTTTTTTAGGAAATCATGTAAACATTCTAGAAGCTGTGATTTTAAAAAACGGGGGAAGTAAGCTTTTCTTATTTCTGGACGCATGCGCAAACTATAGAAAGTCGTTATGACGTAGAATGTGCATACTTTGTAGATTCCATTTATGAAATAAAACACATTTTCTAAAAAGTCGTGTTTTTTACGAAATCATGTAAACCTTCTAGAAGCTGTGATTTTAAAAAACGGTGGAAGTAAGCTTTTCTTATTTCTGGACGGATGCGCAAACTATAGAAAGTCGTTATGACGTAGAATGTGCATACTTTGTAGATTCCATTTATGAAATAAAACACATTTTCTAAAAACTCGTGTTTTTTACCAATTCATATAAACCTTCTAGAAGCTGTGATTTTAAAAAACGGGGGAAGTAAGCTTTTCTTATTTCCAGACGCATGCGCAAATGATAGAAAGTCGTTATGACGTAGAATGTACATACTTTGTTGATTCCATTTATGAAATAAAACACATTTTCTAAAAACTCGTGTTTTTTACGAAATCATGTAAACCTTCTAGAAGCTGTGATTTTAAAAAACGGGGGAAGTAAGCTTTTCTTATTTCTAGACGCATGCGCAAACTATAGAAAGTCGTTATGACGTAGAATGTGCATACTTTGTAGATTCCATTTATGAAATAAAACACATTTTCTAAATACTCGTGTTTTTTACCAAATCATGTAAACCTTCTGGAATATGTGATTTTAAAAAACAGGAGAGGTAAGCTTTTCTTATTTCCGGATGCATGTGCAAACTATAGAAAGTCGTTATGACGTAGAATCTTCATACTTTGTTTATTCCATTTATGAAATAAAACATATTTTCTAAAAACTCGTGTTTTTTAAGAAATCATGTAAACCTTCTACAATTTGTGATTTTAAAAAACGGGGGAGGTAAGCTTTTCTTATTTCCGGACGCATGCGCCAACTATAGAAAGTCGTTATGATGTAGAATGTGCATACTTTGTTGATTCCATTTATGAAATAAAACACATTTTCTAAAAACTCATGTTTTTTAAGAAATCATGTAAACCTTCTAGAAGCTGTGATTTTAAAAAACGGGGGAAGTAAGTTTTTCTTATTTCCAAACGCATGCGCAAACTATAGAAAGTCGATATGACGTAGAATGTGCATACTTTGCAGATTCCATTTATGAAATAAAACACATTTTCTAAAAATTCGTGTTTTTTACGAAATCATGTAAACCTTCTAGAAGCTGTGATTTTAAAAAACGGTGGAAGTAAGCTTTTCTTATTTCCGGACGCATGCGCAAACTATAGAAAGTCGTTATGACGTAGAATGTGCATACTTTGTAGATTCCATTTATGAAATAAAACACATTTTCTAAAAACTCATGTTTTTCACGAAATCATGTAAAGCTTCTAGAAGCTGTGATTTTAAAAAACGGTGGAAGTAAGATTTTCTTATTTCCGGACGCATGCGCAAACTATGGAAAGTCGTTATGACGTAGAATCTGCATACTTTGTAGATTCCATTTATGAAATAAAACACAGTTTCTAAAAACTCGTGTTTTTTACGAAATCATGTAAACCTTCTAGAAGCTGTGATTTTAAAAATGGTGGAAGTAAGTTTTTCTTATTTCCGGACGCATGCGCAAACTATAGAAAGTCATTATGACGTAGAATGTGCATACTTTGTTGATTCCATTTATGAAATAAAACACATTTTCTAAAAACTAGTGCTTCTTACGAAATAATGTAAACCTTCTAGAAGCTGTGATTTTAAAAAACGGTGGAAGTAAGCTTTTCTTATTTCCGGATGCATGCGCAAACTATAGAAAGTTGTCATGACGTAGAATGTGCATACTATTTAGATTCCATTTATGAAATAAAACACATTTTCTAAAAAATCGTGTTTTTTACGAAATCATGTAAACCTTCTAGAAGCCGTGATTTTAAAAAACGGTGGAAGTAAGCTTTTCTTATTTCCGGACGCATGCGCAAACTATAGAAAGTCGTTATGACGTAGAATATGCATACTTTGTTGATTCCATTTATGAAATAAAACACATTTTCTAAAAACTCGTGTTTTTTACGAAATCATGTAAACCTTCTAGAAGCTATGATTTTAAAAAACGGTGGAAGTAAGCTTTTCTTATTTCCGGACACATGTGCAAACTATAGAAAGTCGTTATGACGTAGAATGTGCATACTTTGTTGATTCTATTTATGAAATAAAACACATTTTATAAAAACTCATGTTTTTTACGAAATCATTTAAACGTTCTAGAAGCTGTGATTTTAAAAAACGGTGGAAGTAAGCTTTTGTTAGTTCCGGACGCATGCGCAAACAATAGAAAGTCGTTATGACGTAGAATGTGCATACTTTGGTAAATCCATTTATGAAATAAAACACATTTTCTAAAAACTCGTGTTTTTTACGAAATCATGTAAACCTTCTAGAAGCTGTGATTTTAAAAAACGGTGGAAGTAAGCTTTTCTTATTTCCGGACGCATGCCCAAACTATAGAAAGTCGTTATGACGTAGAATGTGCATACTTTGTAGATTCCATTTATGAAATAAAACACATTTTCTAAAAACTCGTGTTTTTTACGAAATCATGTAAACCTTCTAGAAGATGTGATTTTAAAAAACGGTGGAGGTAAGCTTTTCTTATTTCCGGACGCATGCGCAAACTATAGAAAGTCGTTATGACGTAGAATCTGCATACTTTGTTGATTCCATTTATGAAATAAAACACATTTTCTAAAAACTCTAGTTTTTTACGAAATCATGTAAACCTTCTAGAAGCTGTGATTTTAAAAAACGGGGGAAGTAAGCTTTTCTTATTTCCGGATGCATGCACAAACTATAGAAAGTCGTTATGACGTAGAATGTGCATACTTTGTTGATTCCATTTATGAAATAAAACATATTTTCTAAAAACTAGTGTTTTTTACGAAATCATGTAAACCTTCTAGAAGCTGTGGTTTTAAAAAACGGTGGAAGTAAGCTTTTCTTATTTCCGGACGCATGCGCAAACTATAGAAATTCGTTATGACGTAGAATGTGCATACTTTGTAGATTCCGTTTATGAAATAAAACACATTTTCTAAAAACTCGTGTTTTTTACGAAATCATGTAAACCTTCTAGAAGCTGTGATTTTAAAAAACGGTGGAGGTATGCTTTTCTTATTTCCGGAGGCATGCGCAAACTATAGAAAGTCGTTATGACGTAGAATCTGGATACTTTGTTGATTCCATTTATAAAATAAAACACATTTTCTAAAAACTCGTGTTTTTTACGAAATCATGAAAACCTTCTAGAAGCTATGATTTTAAAAAACGGTGGAAGTAAGCTTTTCTTATTTCTGGACGCATGCGCAAACTATAGAAAGTCTTTATGACGTAGAATGTGCATACTTTGTTGATTCCATTTATGAAATAAAAAACATTTTCTAAAAACTCGTGTTTGTTACGAAATCATGTAAACCTTGTAGAAGCTGTGATTTTAAAAAATGGTGGGAGTAAGCTTTTCTTATTTCCGGATGCATGCGCAAACTATAGAAAGTCGTTATGACGTAGAATGTGCATACTTTGTTGATTCCATTGATGAAATAAAACACATTTTCTAAAAACTCGTGTTTTTTACGAAATCATGTAAACCTTCTAGAAGCTGTGATTTTAAAAAACGGTGGAAGTAAGCTTTTCTTATTTCCGGACGCATACGCAAACTATAGAAAGTCGTTATGACGTAGAATGTGCATACTTTTTAGATTCCATTTATGAAATAAAACACATTTTCTAAAAACTCGTGTTTTTTACGAAATCATGTAAACCTTATAGAAGCTGTGATTTTAAAAAACGGTGGAGGTAAGCTTTTCTTATTTCCGGACGCATGCGCAAACTATAGAAAGTCGTTAGGACGTAGAATCTTCATACTTTGTTGATTCCATTTATGAAATAAAACACATTTTCTAAAAACTCGTGTTTTTTACGAAATCATGTAAACCTTCTGGAAGCTGTGATTTTAAAAAACGAGGGAAGTAAGCTTTTCTTATTTCCAGACGCATGCGCAAACTATAGAAAGTCGTTATGACGTAGAATGTGCATACTTTGTAGTTTCCATTTATGAAATAAAACACATTTTCTAAAAACTCGTGTTTTTTACGAAATCATGTAAACCTTCTAGAAGCTGTGATTTTAAAAAACGGTGGAAGTAAGCTTTTCTTATTTCCGGACGCATGCGCAAACTATAGAAAGTCGTTATGACGTAGAATGTGCATACTTTGTAGATTCCATTTATGAAATAAAACACATTTTCTAAAAACTCGTGTTTTTTACGAAATCATGTAAAGCTTCTAGAAGCTGTGATTTTAAAAAACGGTGGAAGTAAGCTTTTCTTATTTCCGGACGCATGCGCAAACTATAGAAAGTCGTTATGACGTAGAATGTGCATACTTTGTAGATTCCATTTATGAAATATAACACATTTTCTAAAAACTCGTGTTTTTTACGAAATCATGTAAACCTTCTAGAAGCTGTGATTTTAAAAAACGGTGGAAGTAAGCTTTTCTTATTTTCGGACGAATGCGCAAACTATAGAAAGTCGTTATGACGTAGAATGTGCATACTTTGTAGATTCCATTTATGAAATATAACACATTTTCTAAAAACTCGTGTTTTTTACGAAATCATGTAAACCTTCTAGAAGCTGTGATTTTAAAAAACGGTGGAAGTAAGCTTTTCTTATTTCCGGATGCATGCGCAAACTATAGAAAGTCGTATCACGTAGAATCTGCATACTTTGTAGATTCCATTTATGAAATAAAACACATTTTCTAAAAACTCGTGTTTTTTACGAAATCATGTAAAGCTTCTAGAAGCTATGATTTTAAAAAACGGTGGAAGTAAGCTTTTCTTATTTCCGGACGCATGCGCAAACTATAGAAATTCGTTATGACGTAGAATGTGCATACTTTGTAGATTCCATTTATGAAATAAAACACATTTTCTAAAAACTCGTGTTTTTTACGAAATCATGTAAACCTTCTAGAAGCTGTGATTTTAAAAAACGTTGGAAGTAAGCTTTTCTTATTTCCGGACGAATGCGCAAACTATAGAACGTCGTTATGACGTGGAATGTGCATACTTTGTTGATTCCATTTATGAAATAAAACACATTTTCTAAAAACTTGTGTTTTTTACGAAATCATGTAAACCTTATAGAAGCTGTGATTTTAAAAAATGGTGGAAGTAATCTTTTCTTATTTCCGGACGCATGCACAAACTGTAGAAAGTCGTTGTGACGTAGAATGTACATACTTTGTTGATTCCATTTATGAAATAAAACACATTTTCTAAAAACTCGTGTTTTTTACGAAATCATGTAAACCTTCTAGAAGCTGTGATTTTAAAAAACGGTGGAAGTAAGCTTTTCTTATTTCCGGACGCATGTGCAAACTATAGAAAGTCATTATGACATAGAATGTGCATACTTTGCTGATTCCATTTATGAAATAAAACACATTTTCTAAAAACTCGTGTTTTTACGAAATCATCTAAAGCTTCTAGAAGCTGTGATTTTAAAAAACGGTGGAAGTAAGCTTTTCTTATTTCCGGAAGCATGCGCAAACTATAAAAATTTGTTATGACATAGAATGTGCATACTTTGTAGATTCCATTTATTAAATAAAACACATTTTCTAAAAACTCGTGTTTTTAACGAAATGATGTAAACCTTCTAGAAGCTGGTATTTTAAAAAACGGTTGAAGTAAGCTTTTCTTATTTCCGGACGCATGTGAAAACTATAGAAAGTCGTTATGACGTAGAATCTACATACTTTGTTGATTCCATTTATGAAATAAAACACATTTTCTAAAAACCTGTGTTTTTTAAGAAATCATGTAAACCTTCTAGAAGCTGTGATTTTAAAAAATGGGGGAAGTAAGCTTTTCTTATTACCGAACGCATGCGCAAACTATAGAGAGTCGTTATGACATAGAATATGCATACTTTGTTGATTCCATTTATGAAATAAAACACATTTTCTAAAAACTCGTGTTTTTTAAGAAATCATGTAAACCTTCTAGAAGCTGTGATTTTAGAAAACGGGGGAAGTAAGATTTTCTTATTTCCGAACGCATGCGCAAACTATAGAAATTCGTTATGACGTAGAATGTGCATACTTTGTAGATTCCATTAATGAAATAAAACACATTTTCTAAAAACTCGTGTTTTTTACGAAATCATGTAAACCTTCTAGAAGCTGTGATTTTAAAAAACGGTGGAAGTAAGCTTTTCTTATTTCCGGACGCATGCGCAAACTATAGAAATTCGTTATGACGTAGAATCTACATACTTTGTTGATTCCATTTATGAAATAAAACACATTTTCTAAAAACCTGTGTTTTTTAAGAAATCATGTAAACCTTCTAGAAGCTGTGATTTTAAAAAATGGGGGAAGTAAGCTTTTCTTATTTCCGAACGCATGCGCAAACTATAGAGAGTCGTTATGACATAGAATATGCATATTTTGTTGATTCCATTTATGAATTAAAACACATTTTCTAAAAACTCGTGTTTTTTAAGAAATCATGTAAACCTTCTAGAAGCTGTGATTTTAGAAAACGGGGGAAGTAAGATTTTCTTATTTCCGAACGCATGCGCAAACTATAGAAATTCGTTATGACGTAGAATGTGCATACTTTGTAGATTCCATTAATGAAATAAAACACATTTTCTAAAAACTCTTGTTTTTTACGAAATCATGTAAACCTTCTAGAAGCTGTGATTTTAAAAAACGGTGGAAGTAAGCTTTTCTTATTTCCGGACGCATGCGCAAACTATAGAAATTCGTTATGACGTAGAATGTGCATACTTTGTTGATTCCATTTATGAAATAAAACACATTTTCTAAAAACTCTTGTTTTTTAAGAAATCATGTAAACCTTCTAGAAGCTGTGATTTTAAAACCGGGGGAAGTAAGCTTTTCTTCTTTTCAAACGCATGTGCAAAATATAGAAAGTCGTTATGACGTTGAATGTGCATACTTTGTAGATTCCATTTATGAAATAAAACACATTTTCTAAAAACTCGTGTTTTTTAGGAAATCATGTAAACATTCTAGAAGCTGTGATTTTAAAAAACGGGGGAAGTAAGCTTTTCTTATTTCTGGACGCATGCGCAAACTATAGAAAGTCGTTATGACGTAGAATGTGCATACTTTGTAGATTCCATTTATGAAATAAAACACATTTTCTAAAAAGTCGTGTTTTTTACGAAATCATGTAAACCTTCTAGAAGCTGTGATTTTAAAAAACGGTGGAAGTAAGCTTTTCTTATTTCTGGACGGATGCGCAAACTATAGAAAGTCGTTATGACGTAGAATGTGCATACTTTGTAGATTCCATTTATGAAATAAAACACATTTTCTAAAAACTCGTGTTTTTTACCAATTCATATAAACCTTCTAGAAGCTGTGATTTTAAAAAACGGGGGAAGTAAGCTTTTCTTATTTCCAGACGCATGCGCAAATGATAGAAATTCGTTATGACGTAGAATGTACATACTTTGTTGATTCCATTTATGAAATAAAACACATTTTCTAAAAACTCGTGTTTTTTACGAAATCATGTAAACCTTCTAGAAGCTGTGATTTTAAAAAACGGGGGAAGTAAGCTTTTCTTATTTCTAGACGCATGCGCAAACTATAGAAAGTCGTTATGACGTAGAATGTGCATACTTTGTAGATTCCATTTATGAAATAAAACACATTTTCTAAAAACTCGTGTTTTTTACCAAATCATGTAAACCTTCTAGAATATGTGATTTTAAAAAACAGGAGAGGTAAGCTTTTCTTATTTCCAGATGCATGTGCAAACTATAGAAATTCGTTATGACGTAGAATCTTCATACTTTGTTTATTCCATTTATGAAATAAAACATATTTTCTAAAAACTCGTGTTTTTTAAGAAATCATGTAAACCTCCTACAATTTGTGGTTTTAAAAAACGGGGGAGGTAAGCTTTTCCTATTTCCGGACGCATGCGCCAACTATAGAAAGTCGTTATGACGTAGAATGTGCATACTTTGTTGATTCCATTTATGAAATAAAACACATTTTCTAAAAACTCATGTTTTTTAAGAAATCATGTAAACCTTCTAGAAGCTGTGATTTTAAAAAACGGGGGAAGTAAGTTTTTCTTATTTCCAAACGCATGCGCAAACTATAGAAACTCGTTATGACGTAGAATATGCATACTTTGTTGATTCCATTTATGAAATAAAACACATTTTCTAAAAACTCGTGGTTTTTAAGAAATCATGTAAACCTTCTAGAAGCTGTGATTTTAAAAAACGGGGGAAGTAAGCTTTTCTTATTTCCAAACGGATGCGCAAACTATAGAAAGTCGTTATGACGTATAATGTGCATACTTTGTTGATTCCATTGATGAAATAAAACACATTTTCTAAAAACTCATGTTTTTTAAGAAATCGTGTAAACCTTCTAGAAGCTGTGATTTTAAAAAACGGGGGAAGTAAGCTTTTTTTATTTCCGGACGCATGCACAAACTATAGAAATTCGTTATGACATAGAATGTGCATACTTTGATGATTCCATTTATGAAATAAAACACATTTTCTAAAAACTCGTGTTTTTAAGAAATCATGTAAACCTTCTAGAAGCTGTGATTTTAAAAAATGGGTGAAGTAAGATTTTCTTATTTCCGGACGCATGCGCAAACTATAGAAAGTCGTTATGACATAGAATGTGCATACTTTGCAGATTCCATTTATGAAATAAAACACATTTTCTAAAAACTCGTGTTTTTTACAAAATCATGTAAACCTTCTAAAAGCTGTGATTTTAAAAAACGGTGGAAGTAAGCTTTTCTTATTTCCAGATGAATGCGCAAACTATATAAAGTCGTTATGACGTAGAATGTGCATACTTTGTTGATTCCATTTATGATATAAAACACATTTTCTAAAAACTCGTGGTTTTTAAGAAATCATGTAAACCTTCTAGAAGCTGTGATTTTAAAAAACAGTGGAAGTAAGCTTTTCTTATTTCCGGATGAATGCCCAAACTATAGAAAGTCGTTATTATGTAGAATGTGCATACTTTGTTGATTCCATTTATGAAATAAAACACATTTTCTAAAAACTCGTGCTTTTTAAGAAATCATGTAAACCTTCTAGAAGCTGTGATTTTAAAAAACGGGGGAAGTAAGCTTTTCTTATTTCCAAACGCATGCGCAAACTATACAAAGTCGTTACGACATAGAATGTGCATACTTTGTTGATTCCATTGATGAAATAAAACACATTTTCTAAAAACTCGTGTTTTTTAAGAAATCATGTAAACCTTCTAGAAGCTGTGATTTTAAAAAACGGGGGAAGTAAGCTTTTCTTATTTCCGGACGCATGCACAAACTATAGAAAGTCGTTATGACATAGAATGTGCATACTTTGTTGATTCCATTTATGAAATAAAACACATTTTCTAAAAACTCGTGTTTTTTAAGAAATCATGTAAACCTTCTAGAAGCTATGATTTTAAAAAACGGGCGAAGTAAGATTTTCTTATTTCCAGACGCATGCGCAAACTATAGAAATTCGTTATGACGTAGAATGTGCATACTTTGTAGATTCCATTTATGAAATAAGACACATTTTCTAAAAACTCGTGTTTTTTACGAAATCATGTAAACCTTCTAAAAGCTGTGATTTTAAAAAACGGTGGAAGTAAGCTTTTCTTATTTCCGAACGCATGCACAAACTATAGAAAGTCGTTATGACGTAGAATGTGCATACTTTGTTGATTCCATTTATGAAATAAAACACATTTTCTATAAACTCGTGTTTTTTAAGAAATCATGTAAGCCTTCTAGAATCTGTGATTTTAAGAAACGGGGGAGGTAAGCTTTTCTTATTTCCGGACGCATGCGCAAACTATAGAAAGTCGTTATGACGTAGAATGTGCATACTTTGTTGATTCCATTTATGAAATATAACACATTCTCTAAAAACTCGTGTTTTTTACGAAATCATGTAAACCTTGTAAAAGCTGTGATTTTAAAAAACGATGGAAGTAAGCTTTTCTTATTTCCGGATGAATGCGCAAACTATAGAAGGTCATTATGACGTAGAATGTGCATACTTTGTTGATTCCATTTATGAAATAAAACACATTTTTTAAAAACTCGTGTTTTTTAAGAAATCATGTAAACCTTCTAGAAGCTGTGATTTTAAAAAACGGGGGAAGTAAGCTTTTCTTATTTCCAAACGCATGTGTAAATTATAGAAAGTCGTTATGACATAGAATGTGCATACTTTGTTGATTCCATTTATGAAATAAAACACATTTTCTAAAAACTCGTGTTTTTTAAGAAATCATGTAAACCTTCTAGAAGCTGTGATTTTAAAAAACGGGTGAAGTAAGATTTTCTTATTTCGGACGCATGCGCAAACTATAGAAATTCGTTATGACATAGAATGTGCATACTTTGTAGATTCCATTTATGGAATAAAACACATTTTCTAAAAACTCGTGTTTTTTACGAAATCATGTAAACCTTCTAGAATCTGTGATTTTAAAAAACGGTGGAAGTAAGCTTTTCCTATTTCTGAACACATGCACAAACTATAGAAATTCGTTATGACATAGAATGTGCATACTTATTAGATTCTATTTATGAAATAAAACACATTTTCTAAAAACTCGTGTTTCTTACGAAATCATGTATAGCTTCTAGAAGCTGTGATTTTAAAAAACGGTGGAAGTAAGCTTTTCTTATTTCCGGAAGAATGCACAAACTATAGAAAATCGTTATGATGTAGAATGTGCATACTTTGTTGATTCCATTTATGAAATAAAACACATTTTCTAAAAACTCTTGTTTTTTACGAAATCATTTAAACCTTCTAGAAGCTGTGATTTTTAAAAATGGGGGAAGTAAGCTTTTCTTATTTCCGGACGCATGTGCAAACTATAGAAAGTCATTATGACGTAGAATGTGCATACTTTGTTGATTCCATTTATGAAATAAAACACATTTTCTAAAAACTCGTGTTTTTTAAGAAATCATGTAAACCTTCTAGAAGCTGTGATTTTAAAAAACGGGGGAAGTAAGCTTTTCTTATTTCCAAACGCATGCGCAAACTATAGAAATTCGTTATGACGTAGAATGTGCATACTTTGTTGATTCCATTTATGAAATAAAACACATTTTCTAAAAACTCTTGTTTTTTAAGAAATCATGTAAACCTTATAGAAGCTGTGATTTTAAAAAACGGTGGAAGTAAGATTTTCTTATTTCCCGATGCATGCGCAAACTATAGAAAGTCGTTATGACGTAGAATGTGCATACTTTGTAGATTCCATTTATCAAATAAAACACATTTTCTAAAAACTCGTGCTTTTTACGAAATCATGTAAACTTTCTAGAAGCTGTGATTTTAAAAACGGGGGAAGTAAGCTTTTCTTATTTCCAGACGCATGCTCAAACTATAGAAAGTCCTTATGACGTAGAATGTGCATACTTTGTAGATTCCATTTATGAAATAAAACACATTTTCTAAAAACTCGTGTTTTTTACGAAATTATGTAAACCTTCTAGAAGCCGTGATTTTAAAAAACGGGGGAAGTAAGCTTTTCTTAATTCCGGACGAATGCGCAAACTATAGAAAGTAATTATGACGTAGAATGTGCATACTTTGTAGATTCCATTTATGAAATAAAATACATTTTCTAAAAACTCATGTTTTTTACGAAATCATGTAAACCTTCTAGAAGCTGTGATTTTAAATAATGGTGGAAGTAAGATTTTCTTCTTTCCGGACGCATGCGCAATCTATATAAAGTCATTATCACATAGAATATGCATACTTTGTTGATTTTATTTATGAAATAAAACACATTTTGTAAAAACTCCTGTTTTTTAAGAAATCATGTAAACCTTCTAGAAGCTGTGATTTTAAAAAACGGGGGAAGTAAGCTTTTCTTATTTCCAAACGCATGCACAAAGTATAGAAAGTCGTTATGACGTAGAATATACATACTTTGTTGATTCCATTTATGAAATAAAACACATTTTCTAAAAACTCGTGTTTTTTACGAAATCATGTAAACCTTCTAGAAGCTGTGATTTTAAAAAACGGTGGAAGTAAACTTTTCTTATTTCCGGACGCATGCGCAAACAATAGAAAGTCGTTATGACGTAGAATGTGCATACTTTGTAGATCCCATTTATGAAATAAAACACATTTTCTAAAAACTCGTGTTTTTTAACAAATCATGTAAACCTTCTAGAAGCCGTGATTTTAAAAAACGGGGGAAGTAAGATTTCTTATTTCTGGACGCATGCGCAGACTATAGAAAGTCATTCTGATGTAGAATGTGCATACTTTGTAGATTCCATTTATGAAATAAAACACATTTTCTTAAATCTCGTGTTTTTTACGAAATCATGTAAACCTTCTAGAAGCTGTGATTTTAAAAAATGGTGGAAGTAAGCTTTTCTTATTTCCGGACGCATGCGCAAACTATAGAAATTCGTTATGACATGGAATGTGCATACTTTGTTGATTCCATTTATGAAAGAAAACACATTTTCTAAAAACTCGTCTTTTTTAAGAAATCATGTAAACCTTCTAGAAGCTGTGATTTTAAAAAACGGGGGAAGTAAGATTTTCTTATTTCCAAACGCATGCGCAAACTATAGAAATTCGTTATGACGTAGAATGTGCATACTTTGTTGATTCCATTTATGAAATAAAACACATTTTCTAAAAACTCTTTTTTTTTAAGAAATCATGTAAACCTTCTAGAAGCTTTGATTTTAAAAAACGGGGGAAGTAAGCTTTTCTTATTTCCGGACGCATGCGCAAACTATAGAAAGTCGCTATGACGTAGAATGTGCATACTTTGTAGATTCCATTTATGAAATAAAACACATTTTCTAAAATCTCGTGTTTTTTTCGAAATCATGTAAACCTTCTAGAAGCTGTGATTTTAAAAAAACAGTGGAAGTAAGCTTTTCTTATATCCGGACGCATGCGCAAACTATAGAATGTCGTTATGACGTAGAATGTGCATACTTTGTAGATTCCATTTATGAAATAAAACACATTTTCTAAAAACTCGTTTTTTTTTCGAAATCATGTAAACCTTCTAGAAGCTGTGATTTTAAAAAATAGTGGAAGTAAGATTTTCTTATATCCGGACGCATGCGCAAACTATAGAATGTCGTTATGACGTAGAATGTGCATACTTTGTAGATTCCATTTATGAAATCAAACACATTTTCTAAAAGCTCGTGTTTTTTTCGAAATCATGAAAACCTTCTAGAAGCTGTGATTTTAAAAAATGGTGGAAGTAAGCTTTTCTTATTTCTGGATGCATGCGCAAACTATAGAAATTCATTATGACGTAGAATGTGCATACTTTGTAGATTCCATTTATGAAATAAAACACATTTTCTAAAAACTCGTGTTTTTTACGAAATCATGTAAACCTTCTAGAAGCTGTGATTTTAAAAAACGGTGGAAGTAAGCTTTTCTTATTTCCGGACGAATGCGCAAACTATAGAAAGTCATTATGACGTAGAATGTGCATACTTTCTTGATTCCATTTATAAAATAAAACACATTTTCTAAAACCTCGTGTTTTTTAAGAAATCATGTAAGCCTTCTAGAAGCGGTAATTTTAAAAAACGAGGGAAGTAAGCTTTTCTTATTTCCAAATGCATGCGCAAACTATAGAAAGTCGTTATGATGTAGAATGTGCATACTTTGTTGATTCCATTTATGAAATAAAACACATTTTCTAAAAACTCGTGTTTTTTAAGAAATCATGTAAACCTTCTAGAAGCTGTGATTTTAAAAAACGGTGGAAGTAAGCTTTTCTTTTTTTCGGACGCATGCGCAAACTATAGAAATTCCTTATGACGTAGAATGTGCATACTTTGTTGATTCAATTTATGAAATAAAACACATTTTCTAAAAACTCGTGTTTTTTAAGAAATCATGTAAACCTTCTAGAAGCTGTGATTTTAAAAAACGGGGGAAGTAAGCTTTTCTTATTTCCAAAAGCATGGGCAAACTATAGAAAGTCGTTATGACGTAGAATGTGCATACTTTGTGGATTATATTTATGAAATAAAACACATTTTCTAAAAACTCGTATTTTTTACGAAATCATGTAAACCTTCTAGAAGCTGTGATTTCAAAAAACGGTGGAAGTAAGCTATTCTTATTTCTGGACACATGCGCAAACTATAGAAAGTCTTTATGACGTAGAATGTGCATACTTTGTAGATTCCATTTACGAAATAAAACACATTTTCTAAAAACTCATGTTTTTTACGAAATCATGTAAACCTTCTAGAAGCTGTGATTTTAAAAAACGGTGGAAGTAAGATTTTCTTATTTCCGGACGAATGCACAAACTATAGAAAGTCGTTATGACGCAGAATGCGCATGCTTTGTTGATTCCATTTATGAAATAAAACACATTCTATAAAAACTCATGTTTTTTAAGAAATCATGTAAACCTTCTAGAAGCTGTGATTTTAAAAAACGGGAGAAGTAAGCTTTTCTTATTTCCAAACACATGCTCAAACTATAGAAAGTCGTTATGACGTAGAATGTGCATACTTTGTTGATTCCATTTATGAAGTAAAACACATTTTCTAAAAACTCGTGTTTTTTTCGAAATCATGTAAACCTTCTAGAAGCTGTGATTTTAAAAAATGGTGGAAGTAAGCTTTTTTTATTTCTGGCTGCATGCGCAAACTATAGAAATTCATTATGACATAGAATGTGCATACTTTGTAGATTCAATTTATGAAATAAAACACATTTTCTAAAAACTCGTGTTTTTTAAGAAATCATGTAAACCTTCTAGAAGCTGTGATTTTAAAAAACGGGAGAAGTAAGCTTTTCTTATTTCCAAAAGCATGGGCAAACTATAGAAAGTCGTTATGACATAGAATGTGCATACTTTGTAGATTATATTTATGAAATAAAACACATTTTCTAAAAACTCGTATTTTTTATGAAATCATGTAAACCTTCTAGAAGCTGTGATTTCAAAAAACGGTGGAAGTAAGCTTTTCTTATTTCTGGACGCATGCGCAAACTATAGAAAGTCTTTATGACATAGAATGTGCATACTTTGTAGATTCCATTTATGAAATAAAACACATTTTCTAAAAACTCATGTTTTTTACGAAATCATGTAAACCTTCTAGAAGCTGTGATTTTAAAAAACGGTGGAAGTAAGATTTTCTTATTTCCGCACGAATGCACAAACTATAGAAAGTCGTTATGACGCAGAATGCGCATACTGTGTTGATTCCATTTATGAAATAAAACACATTTTCTAAAAACTCGTGTTTTTTAAGAAATCATGTAAACCTTCTAGAAGCTGTGATTTTAAAAAACGGGAGAAGTAAGCTTTTCTTATTTCCAAACACATGCTCAAACTATAGAAAGTCGTTATGACGTAGAATGTGCATACTTTGTTGATTCCATTTATGAAGTAAAACACATTTTCTAAAAACTCGTGTTTTTTTCGAAATCATGTAAACCTTCTAGAAGCTGTGATTTTAAAAAATGGTGGAAGTAAGCTTTTCTTATTTCTGGATGCATGCGCAAACTATAGAAATTCATTATGACATAGAATGTGCATACTTTGTAGATTCCATTTATGAAATAAAACACATTTTCTAAAAACTCGTGTTTTTTACGGAATCATGTAAACCTTCTAGAAGCTGTGATTTTAAAAAACGGTGGAAGTAAGCTTTTCTTTTTTCCGGAGGCATGCGCAAACTATAGAAATTCCTTATGACGTAGAATGTGCATACTTTGTTGATTCAATTTATGAAATAAAACACATTTTCTAAAAACTCGTGTTTTTTAAGAAATCATGTAAACCTTCTAGAAGCTGTGATTTTAAAAAACGGGGGAAGTAAGCTTTTCTTATTTCCAAAAGCATGGGCAAACTATAGAAAGTCGTTATGACGTAGAATGTGCATACTTTGTAGATTATATTTATGAAATAAAACACATTTTCTAAAAACTCGTATTTTTTACGAAATCATGTAAACCTTCTAGAAGCTGTGATTTCAAAAAACGGTGGAGGTAAGCTTTTCTTATTTCTGGACGCATGCGCAAACTATAGAAAGTCTTTATGACGTAGAATGTGCATACTTTGTAGATTCCATTTATGAAATAAAACACATTTTCTAAAAACTCATGTTTTTTACGAAATCATGTAAAACTTCTAGAAGCTGTGATTTTAAAAAACGGTGGAAGTAAGATTTTCTTATTTCCGGACGAATGCACAAACTATAGAAAGTCGTTATGACGCAGAATGCGCATACTTTGTTGATTCCATTTGTGAAATAAAACACATTTTCTAAAAACTCGTGTTTTTTAAGAAATCATGTAAACGTTCTAGAAGCTGTGATTTTAAAAAACGGGAGAAGTAAGCTTTTCTTATTTCCAAACACATGCTCAAACTATAGAAAGTCGTTCTGACGTAGAATGTGCATACTTTGTTGATTCCATTTATGAAGTAAAACACATTTTCTAAAAACTCGTGTTTTTTTCGAAATCATGTAAACCTTCTAGAAGCTGTGATTTTAAAAAATGGTGGAAGTAAGCTTTTCTTATTTCTGGACACATGCGCAAACTATAGAAATTCATTATGACGTAGAATTTGCATACTTTGTAGATTCCATTTATGAAATAAAACACAATTTCAAAAACTCGTGTTTTTTACGAAATCATGTAAACCTTCTAGAAGCTGTGATTTTAAAAAAAGGTGGAAGTAAGCTTTTCTTATTTCCGAACGGATACGCAAACTATAGAAAGTCATTATGACGTAGAATGTGAATACTTTGTTGATTCTATTTATGAAATAAAACACATTTTCTAAAAACTCGTGTTTTTTAATAAATCATGTAAACCTTCTAGAAGCTGTGATTTTAAAAAACAGGGGAAGTAAGCTTTTCTTATTTCCAAACGCCTGCGCAAACTATAGAAAGTTCTTATGACGTAGAATGTGCATACTTTGTTGATTCCATTTATGAAATAAAACACATTTTCTAAAATCTCGTGTTTTTTACGAAATCATGTAAACCTTCTAGAAGCTGTGATTTTAAAAAATGGTGGAAGTAAGCTTTTATTATTTCCGGACGCATGCGCAAACTATAGAAATTCGTTATGACATGGAATGTGCATACTTTGTTGATTCCATTTATGAAAGAAAACACATTTTCTAAAAACTCGTGTTTTTTAAGAAATCATGTAAACCTTCTAGAAGCTGTGATTTTAAAAAACGGGGGAAGTAAGATTTTCTTATTTCCAAACGCATGCGCAAACTATAGAAATTCGTTATGACGTAGAATGTGCATACTTTGTTGATTCCATTTATGAAATAAAACACATTTTCTAAAAACTCGTTTTTTTTAAGAAATCATGTAAACCTTCTAGAAGCTTTGATTTTAAAAAACGGGGGAAGTAAGCTTTTCTTATTTCCGGACGCATGCGCAAACTATAGAAAGTCGCTATGACGTAGAATGTGCATACTTTGTAGATTCCATTTATGAAATAAAACACATTTTCTAAAAACTCGTGTTTTTTTTGAAATCATGTAAACCTTCTAGAAGCTGTGATTTTAAAAAACAGTGGAAGTAAGCTTTTCTTATATCCGGACGCATGCACAAACTATAGAATGTCGTTATGACGTAGAATGTGCATACTTTGTAGATTCCATTTATGAAATAAAACACATTTTCTAAAAACTCGTGTTTTTTTCGAAATCATGTAAACCTTCTAGAAGCTGTGATTTTAAAAAACAGTGGAAGTAAGCTTTTCTTATATCCGGACGCAAGTGCAAACTATAGAATGTCGTTATGACGTAGAATGTGCATACTTTGTAGATTCCATTTATGAAATAAAACACATTTTCTAAAAACTCGTGTTTTTTTCGAAATCATGTAAACCTTCTAGAAGCTGTGATTTTAAAAAATGGTGGAAGTAAGCTTTTCGTTATGACGTAGAATGTGCATACTTTGATGATTCCAATTATGAAATAAAAAACATTTTCCAAAAACTCGTGTTTTTTAAGAAATCATGTAAACCTTGTAGAAGCTATGATTTTAAAAAACGGGGGAAGAAAGCTTTTCTTATTTCGGACGCATGCGCAAACTATAGAAAGCCGTTATAACGTAGAATGTGCATACTTTGTTGATTCCATTTATGAAATAAAACATACTTTCTAAAAACTCGTGTTTTTTAAGAAATCATGTAAACGTTCTAGAAGCTGTGATTTTAAAAAACGGGGGAAGTAAGCTTTTCTTATTTCCAAACGCATGCGCAAACTATAGAAAGTCGTTATGACGTAGAATGTGCATACTTTGTTGATTCCATTTATGAAATAAAACACATTTTCTAAAAACTCTTGTTTTTTAAGAAATCATGTAAACCTTATAGAAGCTGTGATTTTAAAAAATGGTGGAAGTAAGATTTTCTTATTTCCCGATGCATGCGCAAACTATAGAAAGTCGTTATGACGTAGAATGTAAACCTTCTAGAAGCTGTGATTTTAAAAAACGGGGGAAGTAAGCTTTTCTTATTTCGAGACGCATGCTCAAACTATAGAAAGTCATTATGACGTAGAATGTGCATACTTTGTAGATTCCATTTATGAAATAAAACACATTTTCTAAAAACTCGTGTTTTTTACGAAATTATGTAAACCTTCTAGAAGCCGTGATTTTAAAAAACGGGGGAAGTAAGCTTTTCTTAATTCCGGACGAATGCGCAAACTATAGAAAGTAATTATGATGCAGAATGTGCATACTTTGTAGATTCCATTTATGAAATAAAACACATTTTCTAAAAACTCGTGTTTTTTACGAAATCATGTAAACCTTCTAGAAGCTGTGATTTTAAATAACGGTGGAAGTAAGCTTTTCTTCTTTCCGGACGCATGCGCAATCTATATAAAGTCAGTATCACATAGAATATGCATACTTTGTTTATTTTATTTATGAAATAAAACACATTTTCTAAAAACTCGTGTTTTTTAAGAAATCATGTAAACCTTCTAGAAGCTGTGATTTTAAAAAACGGGGGAAGTAAGCTTTTCTTATTTCCAAACGCATGCACAAAGTATAGAATTCGTTATGACGTAGAATATACATACTTTGTTGATTCCATTTATGAAATAAAACACATTTTCTAAAAACTCGTGTTTTTTACGAAATCATGTAAACCTTCTAGAAGCCGTGATTTTAAAAAACGGTGGAAGTAAACTTTTCTTATTTCCGGACGCATGCGCAAACAATAGAAAGTCGTTATGACGTAGAATGTGCATACTTTGTAGATCCCATTTATGAAATAAAACACATTTTCTAAAAACTCGTGTTTTTTAACAAATCATGTAAACCTTCTAGAAGCTGTGATTTTAAAAAACGGGGGAAGTAAGCTTTTCTTATTTCTGGATGCATGCGCAAACTATAGAAATTCATTATGACGTAGAATTTGCATACTTTGTAGATTCCATTTATGAAATAAAACACAATTTCAAAAACTCGTGTTTTTTACGAAATCATGTAAACCTTCTAGAAGCTGTGATTTTAAAAAATGGTGGAAGTAAGCTTTTCTTATTTCCAAACGCATACGCAAACTATAGAAAGTCATTATGACGTAGAATGTGAATACTTTGTTGATTCTATTTATGAAATAAAACACATTTTCTAAAAACTCGTGTTTTTTAAGAAATCATGTAAACCTTCTAGAAGCTGTGATTTTAAAAAACAGGGGAAGTAAGCTTTTCTTATTTCCAAACGCCTGCGCAAACTATAGAAAGTTCTTATGACGTAGAATGTGCATACTTTGTTGATTCCATTTATGAAATAAAACACATTTTCCAAAGACTCGTGTTTTTTAAGAAATCATGTAAACCTTCTAGAAGATGTCATTTTAAAAAACGGTGGAAGTAAGCTTTTCTTATTTCCGGACGAATGCACAAACTATAGAAAGTCGTTATGATGTAGAATGTGCATACTTTGTTGATTCCATTTATGAAATAAAACACATTTTCTAAAAACTCGTGTTTTTTAAGAAATCATGTAAACCTTCTAGAAGCTGTGATTTTAAAAAATAGGGGAAGTAAGCTTTTCTTATTTCCGGACGCATGCGCAAACAATAGAAAGTTGTTATGACGTAGAATGTGCATACTTTCTTGATTCCATTTATGAAATAAAACACATTTTCTAAAAAATCGTGTTTTTTACGAAATCATGTAAACCTTCTAGAAGCTGTGATTTTAAAAAACGGGGGAAGTAAGCTTTTATTATTTCCAAACGCATGCGCAAACCATAGAAATTCGTTATGACGTAGAATGTGCATACTTTGTAGATTCCATTTATGAAATAAAACACATTTTCAAAAACTCGCGTTTTTTACGAAATCATGTAAACCTTCTAGAAGATGTGATTTTAAAAAACGTTGGAAGTAAGCTTTTCTTATTTCCGGACGAATGCACAAACTATAGAAAGTCGTTATGATGTAGAATGTGCATACTTTGTTGATTCCATTTATGAAATAAAACACATTTTCTAAAAACTCGTGTTTTTTAAGAAATCATGTAAACCTTCTAGAAGCTGTGATTTTAAAAAACGGTGGAAGTAAGCTTTTCTTATTTCAGGACGCATCCGCAAACTATAGATATTCGTTATGACGTAGAATGTGCATACTTTTTTGATTCCATTTATGAAAGAAAACACATTTTCTAAAAACTCGTGTTTTTTAAGAAATCATGTAAACCTTCTAGACGCTGTGATTTTAAAAAACGGGGGAAGTAAGATTTTCATATTTCGAAACGCATGCGCAAAATATAGAAAGTCGTTATGATGTAGAATCTGCATACTTTGTTGATTCCATTTATGAAATAAAACACATTTTCTAAAAACTCGTGTTTTTTAAGAAATCATGTAAACCTTCTAGAAGCTGTGATTTTAAAAAACGGGGGAAGTAAGCTTTTCTTATTTCCAAACGCATGCGCAAACTATAGAAAGTTGTTATGACGTAGAATGTGCATACTTTGTTGATTCCATTTATGAAATAAAACACATTTTCTAAAGACTCGTGGTTTTTAAGAAATCATGTAAACCTTCTAGAAGCTGTGATTTTAAAAAACGGTGGAAGTAAGATTTTCTTATTTCCCGATGCATGCGCAAACTATAGAAAGTCGTTATGACGTAGAATGTGCATACTTTGTTGATTCCATTTATGAAATAAAACACATTTTCTAAAAACTCGTGTTTTTTACGAAATCATGTAAACCTTCTAGAAGCTGTGATTTTAAAAAACGGGGGAACTAAGCTTTTCTTATTTCCGGATGCATGCGCAAACTATAGAATGTCGTTATGACGTAGAATGTGCATACTTTGTAGATTCCATTTATGAAATAAAACAAATTTTCTAAAAACTCGTGTTTTTTACGAAATCATGTAAACCTTCTAGAAGCGGTGATTTTAAAAAACAGGGAAAGTAAGATTTCTTATTTCAGGACGCATGCGCAAACCATAGAAAGTCGTTCTGACGTAGAATGTGCATACTTTGTAGATTCCATTTATGAAATAAAACACATTTTCTAAAAACTCGTGTTTTTTATGAAATCATGTAAACATTCTAGAAGCTGTGATTTTAAAAATCGGTGGAAGTTAGCTTTTCTTATTTCCGGACGGATGCGCAAACAATAGAAAGTCATTATGACGTAGAATGTGCATACTTTGTAGATTCCATTTATGAGATAAAACACATTTTCTAAAAACTCGTGTTTTTTACGAAATCATGTAAACCTTCTAGAAGCTGTGATTTTAAAAAACGGGGGAAGTAAGCTTTTCTTATTTCCAAACGCATGCGCAAACCATAGAAAGTCGTTATGACTTAGAATGTGCATACTTTGTAGATTCTATTTATGAAATAAAACACATTTTAGAAAACTCGTCTTTTTTACGAAATCATGTAAACCTTCTAGAAGTTGTGATTTTAAAAAACGGTGGAAGTAAGCTTTTCTTATTTCCGGACGAATGCACAAACTATAGAAAGTCATTATGATGTAGAATGTGCATACTTTGTTGATTCCATTTATGAAATAGAACAAATTTTCTAAAAACTCGTGTTTTTTAAGAAATCATGTAAACCTTCTAGAAGCTGTGATTTTAAAAAACGGTGGAAGTAAGCTTTTCTTATTTCCGGACGCATGCGCAAACTATAGAATGTCGTTATGACATAGAATGTGCATACTTTGTTGATTCCATTTATGAAAGAAAACCCATTTTCTAAAAACTCGTGTTTTTTAAAAAATCATGTAAACCTTCTAGACGCTGTGATTTTAAAAAACGGGGGAAGTAAGATTTTCTTATTTCCAAACGCATGCGCAAACTATAGAAAGTCGTTATGATGTAGAATGTGCATACTTTCCTGATTCCATTTATGAAATAAAACACATTTTCTAAAAACTCGTGTTTTTTACGAAATCATGTAAACCTTCTAGAAGTTGTGATTTTAAAACACGGGGGAAGTAAGCTTTTCATATTTCCGGACGCATGCGCAAACTATAGAAATTCGTTATGACGTAGAATGTGCATACTTTGTTAATTCCATTTATGAAAGAAAACACATTTTCTGAAAACTCGTGTTTTTTAAGAAATCATGTAAACCTTCTAGAAGCTGTGATTTTAAAAAACGGTGGAAGTAAGCTTTTCTTATTTCCGCACGAATGCGAAAACTATAGAATGTCGTTATGACATAGAATGTGCATACTTTGTTGATTCCATTTATGAAAGAAAACCCATTTTCTAAAAACTCGTGTTTTTTAAAAAATCATGTAAACCTTCTAGAAGCTGTGATTTTAAAAAACGGGGGAAGTAAGATTTTCTTATTTCCAAACGCATGCGCAAACTATAGAAAGTCGTTATGATGTAGAATGTGCATACTTTCTTGATTCCATTTATGAAATAAAACACATTTTCTAAAAACTCGTGTTTTTTAAGAAATCATATAAACCTTCTAGAAGCTGTGATTTTAAAAAACGGGGGAAGTAAGCTTTTCTTATTTCCAAACGCATGCGCAAACTATATAAAGTTGTTATGACGTAGAATGTGCATACTTTGTTGATTCCATTTATGAAATAAAACACATTTTCTAAAGACTCGTGGTTTTTAAGAAATCATCTAAACCTTCTAGAAGCTGTGATTTTAAAAAACGGGGGAAGTAAGCTTTTCTTATTTCCAAACGCATGCGCAAACCATACAAAGTCGTTGTGACGTAGAAGGTGCATACTTTTTAGATTCCATTTATGAAATAAAACACATTTTCAAAAACTCGTGTTTTTTACGAAATCATGTAAACCTTCTAGAAGCTGTGATTATAAAAAACGGTGGAAGTAAGCTTTTCTTATTTCCGGACGAATGCACAAACTATAGAAAGTCGTTATGATGTAGAATATGCATACTTTGTAGATTCCATTTATGAAATAAAACACATTTTCTAAAAACTCGTGTTTTTTACGAAATCATGTAAACCTTCTAGAAGCTATGATTTTAAAAAACGGTGGAAGTAAGCTTTTCTTATTTCCGGACGTATGCGCAAACTATAGAAAGTCGTTATGATGTAGAATATGCATACTTTGTAGATTCCATTTATGAAATAAAACACATTTTCTAAAAACTCGTGTTTTTTACGAAATCATGTAAACCTTCTAGAAGCTGTGATTCTAAAAAACGGTGGAAGTAAGCTTTTCTTATTTCCGGACGCATGCGCAAACTATAGAATGTCGTTATGATGTAGAATGTGCATACTTTGTAGATTCCATTTATGAAATAAAACACATTTTCTAAAAACTCGTGTTTTTTACGAAATCATGTAAACCTTCTAGAAGCTGTGATTTTAAAAAACGGTGGAAGTAAGCTTTTCTTATTTCCAAAAACATGTGCAAACCATAGAAAGTTGTTATGACGTAGAATGTGCACACTTTGTAGATTCCATTTATGAAATAAAACACATTTTCAAAAACTCGCCTTTTTTACGAAATCATGTAAACCTTCTAGAAGCTGTGATTTTGAAAAACGGTGGAAGTAAGCTTTTCTTATTTCCGGACGAATGCACAAACTATAGAAAGTCATTATGATGTAGAATGTGCATACTTTGTTGATTCCATTTATGAAATAGAACACATTTTCTAAAAACTCGTGTTTTTTAAGAAATCATGTAAACCTTCTAGAAGCTGTTATGTTAAAAAACGGTGGAAGTAAGCTTTTCTTATTTCCGGACGCATGCGCAAACTATAGAAATTCGTTATGACGTAGAATGTGCATACTTTGTTGATTCCATTTATGAAAGAAAACACATTTTCTAAAAACTCGTGTTTTTTAAGAAATCGTGTAAACCTTCTAGAAGCTATGATTTTAAAAAACGGTGGAAGTAAGCTTTTCTTATTTCCGGACGCATGCGCAAACTATAGAAAGTCGTTATGATGTAGAATGTGCATACTTTGCAGATTCCATTTATGAAATAAAACACATTTTCTAAAAACTCGTGTTTTGTACGAAATCATGTAAACCTTCTAGAAGCTGTGATTTTAAAAAACGGGGGAAGTAAGCTTTTCTTATTTCCAAACGAATGCGCAAACTATCGAAATTCGTTATGACGTAGAATGTGCATACTTTGTAGATTCCATTTCTGAAATAAAACACATTTTCTAAAAACTCGTGTTTTTTACGAAATCATGTAAACCTTCTAGAAGTTGTGATTTCAAAAAACGGTGGAAGTAAGCTTTTCTTATTTCCGGACGCATGCGCAAACTATAGAAAGTCGTTATGACGTAGAATGTGCATATTTTGTTGATTCCATTTATGAAATAAAACACATTTTCTAAAAACTCGTGTTTTTTAAGAAATCATGTAAACCTTCTAGAAGCTGTGATTTTAAAAAACGGGGGAAGTAAGCTTTTCTTATCTCCAAACGCATGCGCAAACTATAGAAAGTCGTTATGACGTAGAATGTGCATACTTTGTTGATTCCATTTATGAAATAAAACACATTTTCTAAAAACTCATGTTTTTTAAGAAATCATGTAAACCTTCTAGAAGCTGTGATTTTAAAAAACAGGGGGAAGTAAGCTTTTCTTATTTCCGGACTCATGCGCAAAGTATAGAAAGTCGTTATGACGTAGAATGTGCATACTTTGTAGATTCCATTTCTGAAATAAAACACATTTTCTAAAAACTCGTGGTTTTTACGAAATCATGTAAACCTTCTAGAAGCTGTGATTTTAAAAAACGGTGGAAGTAAGCTTTTCTTATTTCCGGACGCATACGCAAACTATAGAAAGTCGTTATGACGTAGAATGTGCATACTTTGTAGATTCCATTTATGAAATACAACACATTTTCTAAAAACTCGTGTTTTTTACGAAATCATGTAAATCTTCTAGAAGCTGTGATTTTAAAAAACGGTGGAAGTAAGCTTTTCTTATTTCCGGACGAATGCGCAAACTATAGAAAGTCATTATGATGTGGAATGTGAATACTTTGTTGATTCTATTTATGAAATAAAACACATTTTGTAAAAACTCGTGTTTTTTAAGAAATCATGTAAACCTTCTAGAAGCTGTGATTTTAAAAAACAGGGGAAGTAAGCTTTTCTTATTTCCAAACGCCTGCGCAAACTATACAAAGTTCTTATGACGTAGAATGTGCATACTTTGTTGATTCCATTTATGAAATAAAACACATTTTCCAAAGACTCGTGTTTTTTAAGAAATCATGTAAATCTTCTAGAAGCTGTGATATTAAAAAACGGGGGAAGTAAGCTTTTCTTATTTTCGGACGCATGCGCAAACTATAGAATGTCGTTATGACGTAGAATGTTCATACTTTGTGTATTCTATTTATGAAATAAAACACATTTTCTAAAAACTCGTGTTTTCTAAGAAATCATCTAAACCTTCTAGAACCTGTGATTTTAAAAAACGGGGGAAGTAAGATTTCTTATTTCCGGACGCATGCGCAAACTATAGAAAGTCGTTCTGACGCAGAATGTCCATACTTTGTAGATTCCATTTATGAAATAAAACACATTTTCTAAAAACTCGTGTTTTTTACGAAATCATGTAAAGCTTCTATAAGCTGTGATTTTAAAAAACGGTGGAAGTAAGCTTTTCTTATTTCCGGAAGAATGCACAAACTATAGAAAGTCGTTATGATGTAGAATGTGCATACTTTGTTGATTCCATTTATGAAATAAAACACATTTTCTAAAAACTCATGTTTTATAAGAAATCATGTAAACCTTTTAGAAGCTATGATTTTAAAAAACGAGGGAAGTGAGCTTTTCTTATTTCCGGACGCATGCGCAAACTATAGAAAGTCGTTATGACATATAATGTACATACTTTGTTGATTCCATTTATGAAACAAAACACATTTTCTAAAAACTCTTGTTTTTTAGGAAATCATGTAAACCTTCTAGAAGCTGTGATTTTAAAAAACGGTGGTAGTAAGCTTTTCTTATTTCCGGACGCATGCGCAAACTATAGAAAGTCGTTATGATGTAGAATGTGCATACTTTGTTGATTCCATTGATGAAATAAAACACATTTTCTAAAAACTCGTGTTTTTGAAGAAATCATGAAAACCTTCTAGAAGCTGTGATTTTAAAAAACGGGGGAAGTAAGCTTTTCTTATTTCCGGACGCATGCGCAAACTATAGAAAGTCGTTATGACGTAGAATGTGCATACTTTGTAGATTCCATTTATGAAATAAAACACATTTTCTAAAAACTCGTGTTTTTTACGAAATCATGTAAACCTTCTAGAAGCTGTGATTTTAAAAAACGGTGGAAGTAAGCTTTTCTTATTTCCGGACGAATGCGCAAACTATAGAAAGTCATTATGGCGTAGAATGTGCATACTTTGTTGATTCCATTTATAAAATAAAACACATTTTCTAAAACCTCGTGTTTTTTAAGAAATCATGTAAGCCTTCTAGAAGCTGTGATTTTAAAAAACGGGGGAAGTAAGCTTTTCTTATTTCCAAACGCATGCACAAACTATAGAAAGTCGTTATGATGTAGAATGTGCATACTTTGTTGATTCCATTTATGAAATAAAACACATTTTCTAAAAATTCATGTTTTTTAAGAAATCATGTAAACCTTCTGGAAGCTGTGATTTTAAAAAACGGGGGAAGTAAGCCTTTCTTATTTCTGGACGCATGCGCAAACTATAGAAATTCGTTCTGACGTAGAATGTGCATACTTTGTAGATTCCATTTATGAAATAAAACACATTTTCTAAAAACTCCTGTTTTTTAAGAAATCATGTAAACCTTCTAGTAGCTGTGATTTTAAAAAACGGGGGAAGTAAGTTTTTCTTATTTCCGGACGCATGCGCAAACTATAGAAAGTCATTATGACGTAAAATTTGCATACTTCGTAGATTCCATTTATGAAATAAAGCACATTTTCTAAAAACTCGTGTTTTTTACGAAATCATGTAAACCTTCTAGAAACTGTGATTTTAAAAAACGGTGGAAGTAAGCTTTTCTTATTTCCGGACGAAAGCGTAAACTATAGAAAGTCGTTTTGACATAGAATGTGCATACTTTGTTGATTCCATTTATGAAATAAAACATGCTTTCTAAAAACTCGTGTTTTTTAAGAAATCATGTAAACCTTCTAGAAGCTGTGATTTTAAAAAACGGGGGAGGTAATCTTTTCTTATTTCCAAATGCATGCGCAAACTACAGAAAGTCATTATGATGTAGAATGTGCATACTTTGTTCATTCCATTTATGAAATAAAGCACATTTTTCTAAAAACTCGTGTTTTTTAAGAAATCATCTAAACCTTCAAGAAGCTGTGATTTAAAAAAACGGTGGAAGTAAGCTTTTCTTATATCCGGATGCATGCGCAAACTATAGAAAGTCATTATGACGTAGAATGTGCATACTTTGTTGATTCCATTGATGAAATAAAACACATTTTCTAAAAACTCATGTTTTGTAATAAATCATGTAAACCTTCTAGAAGCTGTGATTTTAAAAAACGGGGGAAGTAAGCTTTTCTTATTTCCAAACGCATGCGCAAACTATAGAAAGTCGTTATGACGTAGAATGTGCATACTTTGCTGAATCCATTTATGAAATAAAACACATTTTCTAAAAACCCATGTTTTTTAAGAAATCATCTAAACCTTCTTGAAGCTGTGATTTTAAAAAACGATGGAAGTAAGCTTTTCTTATTTCCGGACGCATGCGCAAACTAGAGAAATTCGTTATGACGTAGAATGTGCATACTTTGTTGATTCCATTTATGAAATAAAACACACTTTCTAAAAACTCGTGTTTTTTAAGAAATCATGTAAACCTTCTAGAAGTGTCATTTTAAAAAACGAGTTAAGTAAGCTTTTCTTATTTCCAAACGCATGCGCAAACTATAGAAAGTCATTATGACATAGAATGTGCATACTTTGTTCATTCCATTTATGAAATGAAAAACATTTTCTAAAAACTCGTGTTTTTTAAGAAATCATCTAAACCTTCTAGAAGCTGTAATTTTAAAAAATGGGGGAAGTAAGCTTTTATTATTTCCGGACGCCTGCGCAAACTATAGAAGGTCGTTATGATGTAGAATGTGCATATTTTGTAGATTCCATTTATGAAATAAAACACATTTTCTAGAAAATCATGTTTTTTACGAAATCATGTAAACCTTCTAGAAGCTGTGATTTTAAAAAACGGTGGAAGTAAGCTTTTCTTATTTCCGGACGAATGCACAAACTATAAAAAGTCGTTATGATGTAGAATGTGCATACTTTGTTGATTCCATTTATGAAATAAAACACATTTTCTAAAAACTCGTGTTTTTTAAGAAATCATGTAAACCTTCTAGAAGCTGTGATTTTAAAAAACGATGGAAGTAAGCTTTTATTATTTCCGGACGCATGCGCAAACTATAGAAAGTCGTTATGACGTAGAATTTCATACTTTGTTGATTCCATTTATGAAATAAAACACATTTTCTAAAAACTCGTGTTTTTTAAGAAATCATGTAAACCTTCTAGAAGCTGTGATTTTAAAAAACGGGGGAAGTAAGCTTTTCTTATTTCAAAACACATGGGAAAACTATAGAAAGTCATTATGACGTAGAATGTGCATACTTTGATGATTCCATTTATGAAATAAAAAACATTTTCCAAAAACTCGTGTTTTTTAAGAAATCATTTAAACCTTGTAGAAGCTATGATTTTAAAAAACGGGGGAAGAAAGCTTTTCTTATTTCCGGACGCATGCGCAAACTATAGAAAGCCGTTATAACGTAGAATGTGCATACTTTGTTGATTCCATTTATTAAATAAAACACACTTTCTAAAAACTCGTGTTTTTTAAGAAATCATGTAAACGTTTTAGAAGCTGTCATTTTAAAAAACGGGGGAAGTAAGCTTTTCTTGTTTCCAAACGCATGCGCAAACTATAGAAAGTCGTTATGACGTAGAATGTGCATACTTTGTTGATTCCATTTATGAAATAAAACACATTTTCTAAAAACTCGTGTTTTTTAAGAAATCATGTAAACCTTCTAGAAGGTGTGATTTTAAAAAACGGGGGAAGTAAGCTTTTCTTATTTGCGGACGCATGCACAAACTATCGAAAGTCGTTATGATGTAGAATGTGCATACTTTGTTGATTCCATTTATGAAATAAAGCACATTTTCTAAAAACTCATGTTTTTTAAGAAATCACGTAAACCTTCTAGAAGCTGTGATTTTAAAAAACGGGGGAAGTAAGCTTTTATTATTTCCAAACACATGCGCAAACTATAGAAAGTTGTTATGACGTAGAATGTGCATACTTTGTTCATTCCATTTATGAAATAAAACACATTTTCTAAAAACTCGTGTTTTTTAAGAAATCATGTAAACCTTCTAGAAGCTGTGATTTTAAAAAACGAGAGGAGTAAGCTTTTCTTATTTCCGGACGCATGCGCAAGATATAGAAATCCGTTATGATGTAGAATGTGCATACTTTGTTGATTCCATTTATGAAATAAAACACATTTTCTAAAAACTCGTGTTTTTTACGAAATCATGTAAACCTTCTAGAACCTGTGATTTTAAAAAACGGTGGAAGTAAGCTTTTCTTATTTCCGGATGCATGCGCAAACTATAGAAATTCGTTATGACGTAGAATGTGCATACTTTGTAGATTCCATTTATGAAATAAAACACATTTTCTAAAAATTCATGTTTTTTATGAAATCATGTAAACCTTCTAGAAGCTGTGATTTTAAAAAACGGTGGAAGTAAGATTTTCTTATTTCCGGACGCATGCGCAAACCATAGAAAGTCGTTATGACGTAGAATGTGCATACTTTGTTGATTCCATTTATGAAATAAAAGACATTTTGTAAAAACTCGTGTTTTTTAACAAATCATGTAAACCTTCTAGAAGCTATGATTTTAAAAAACGGGGGAAGTAAGCTTTTCTTATTTCCAAACGCATGTGCAAACTATAGAAAGTCGTTATGACATAGAATGTGCATACTTTGTTGATTCCATTTCTGAAATAAAACACATTTTCTAAAAACTCGTGTTTTTTAAGAAATCATGTAAACCTTCTAGAAGCTGTGATTTTAAAAAACAGTGGACGTAAGCTTTTCTTATTTCCGGACGCATACGCAAACTATAGAAAGTCGTTATGATGTAGAATGTACATACTTTGTAGATTCCATTTATCAAATAAAACACATTTTCTAAAAACTCGAGTTTTTTACGAAATCATGTAAACCTTCTAGAAGGTGTGATTTTAAAAAATGGGGGAAGTAAGCTTTTCTTATTTCCGGACGAATGCGCAAACTATAGAAAGTCTTTATGACGTAGAATGTGCATACTTTGTTGATCCCATTTATGAAATAAAACACATTTTCTAAAAACTCGTGTTTTTTAAGAAATCATGTAAACCTTCTAGAAGCTGTGATTTTAAAAAACGGTGGAAGTAAGCTTTTCCTATTTTCGGACGCATGCGCAAACTATAGAAATTCGTTATGACGTAGAATGTGCATACTTTGTAGATTCCGTTTATGAAATAAAACACATTTTCTAAAAACTCGTGT
This sequence comes from Larix kaempferi, assembly GCA_027924585.1. Classification (NCBI taxonomy): domain Eukaryota; kingdom Viridiplantae; phylum Streptophyta; class Pinopsida; order Pinales; family Pinaceae; genus Larix; species Larix kaempferi. The sequence goes on along the minus strand of BSBM01000226.1, from coordinate 7,085,154 downwards.
TTTTTACGAAATCATGCAAACCTTCTAGAAGCTGTGATTTTAAAAAACGGTGGAAGTAAGCTTTTCTTATTTCCGGAAGAATGCACAAACTATAGAAAGTCGTTATGATGTAGAATGTGAATACTTTGTTGATTCCATTTATGAAATAAAACACATTTTCTAAAAACTCATGTTTTTTAAGAAATCATGTAAACCTTCTAGAAGCTGTGATTTTAAAAAACGGTGGAAGTAAGCTTTTCCTATTTTCGGACGCATGCGCAAACTATAGAAATTCGTTATGACGTAGAATGTGCATACTTTGTAGATTCCGTTTATGAAATAAAACACATTTTCTAAAAACTCGTGTTTTTTACGAAATCATGCAAACCTTCTAGAAGCTGTGATTTTAAAAAACGGTGGAAGTAAGCTTTTCTTATTTCCGGAAGAATGCACAAACTATAGAAAGTCGTTATGATGTAGAATGTGCATACTTTGTAGATTCCATTTCTGAAATAAAACACATTTTCTAAAAACTCGTGTTTTTTAAGAAATCATGTAAACCTTCTAGAAGCTGTGATTTTAAAAAACGAGGGAAGAAAGCTTTTCTTATTTCCAAACGCATGCGCAAACTATAGAAAGTCGTTATGACGTAGAATGTGCATACTTTGCTGATTCCATTTATGAAATAAAACACATTTTCTAAAAAACCGTGTTTTTGAAGAAATCATCTAAACCTTCTTGAAGCTGTGATTTTAAAAAACGATGGAAGTAAGGTTTTCTTATTTCCGGACGCATGCGCAAACTATAGAAAGTTGTTATGACGTAGAATGTGCATACTTTCTTGATTCCATTTATGAAATAAAACACATTTTGTAAAAACTCGTGTTTTTTAAGAAATCATGTAAACCTTCTAGAAGCTGTGATTTTAAAAAACGGGGGAAGTAAGCTTTTCTTATTTCCAAACGCATGCGCAAATTATAGAAAGTCGTTATGACGTAGAATGTGCATACTTTGTTGATTCCATTTATGAAATAAAACACATTTTCTAAAAACTCGTGTTTTTTAAGAAATCATGTAAACCTTCTAGAAGCTGTGATTTTAAAAAACGGGGGAAGTAAGCTTTTCTTAATTCCGGACGAATGTTCAAACTATAGAAAGTCATTATGACGTAGAATGTGCATACTTTGTAGATTCCATTTCAGAAATAAAACACATTTTCTAAAAACAAGTGTTTTTTAAGAAATCATGTAAACCTTCTAGAAGCTGTGATTTTAAAAAACGAGGGAAGAAAGCTTTCCTTATTTCCAAACGCATGCGCAAACTATAGAAAGTCGTTATGACGTAGAATGTGCATACTTTGCTGATTCCATTTATGAAATAAAACACATTTTCTAAAAAACCGTGTTTTTTAAGAAATCATCTAAACTTTCTTGAAGCTGTGATTTTAAAAAACGATGGAAGTAAGCTTTTCTTATTTCCGGACGCATGCGCAAACTATAGAAAGTATTTATGACGTAGAATGTGCATACTTTCTTGATTCCATTTATGAAATAAAACACATTTTCTAAAAACGCGTGTTTTTTAAGAAATCATGTAAACCTTCTAGAAGCTGTGATTTTAAAAAACGGGGGAAGTAAGCTTTTCTTATTTCCAAACGGATGCGCAAACTATAGAAAGTCGTTATGACGTAGAATGTGCATACTTTGTTGATTCCATTTATGAAATAAAACACATTTTCTAAAAACTCATGTTTTTTAAGAAATCATGTAAATCTTCTAGAAGCTGTGATTTTAAAAAACGGGGGAAGTAAGCTTTTCTTAATTCCGGACGAATGCACAAACTATAGAAAGTCATTATGACGTAGAATGTGCATACTTTGTAGATTCCATTTCTGAAATAAAACACATTTTCTAAAAACTCGTGTTTTTTAAGAAATCATGTAAACCTTCTAGAAGCTGTGATTTTAAAAAACGGTGGAAGTAAGTTTTTTCTTATTTCCAGACGCATGCTTAAACTATAGAAAGTCGTTATGACGTAGAATGTGCATACTTTGTAGATTCCATTTATGAAATAAAACACATTTTCTAAAAACTCGTGTTTTTAACGAAATCATGTAAACCTTCTAGAAGCTGTGATTTTAAAAAACTGTCGAAGTAAGCTTTTCTTATTTCCAGATGCATGTGAAAACTATAGAAAGTCGTTATGACATAGAATGTGCATACTTTGTTGATTCCATTTATGAAATAAAACACATTTTCTAAAAACTCTTGTTTTTTACGAAATCATGTAAACCTTCTCGAAGCTGTGATTTTAAAAAACGGGGGAAGTAAGCTTTTCTTATTTCCAAATGCATGCGCAAACTATAGAAAGTCGTTATGACATAGAATGTGCATACTTTGTTGATTCCATTTATGAAATAAAACACATTTTCTAAAAACTCTTGTTTTTTACGAAATCATTTAAACCTTCTAGAAGCTGTGATTTTAAAAAATGGGGGAAGTAAGCTTTTCTTATTTCCGGACGCATGTGCAAACTATAGAAAGTCGTTATGACGTAGAATGTGCATACTTTGTTGATTCCATTTATGAAATAAAACACATTTTCTAAAAACTCCTGTTTTTTAAGAAATCATGTAAACCTTCTAGAAGCTGTGATTTTAAAAAACGGGGGAAGTAAGCTTTTCTTATTTCCAAACGCATGCGCAAACTATAGAAAGTCGTTATGACGTAGAATGTGCATACTTTGTTGATTCCATTTATGAAATAAAACACATTTTCTAAAAACTCTTGTTTTTTAAGAAATCATGTAAACCTTATAGAAGCTGTGATTTTAAAAAACGGTGGAAGTAAGATTTTCTTATTTCCCGATGCATGCGCAAACTATAGAAAGTCGTTATGACGTAGAATGTGCATACTTTGTTGATTCCATTTATGAAATAAAACACATTTTCTAAAAACTCGTCTTCTTTACGAAATCATGTAAACCTTCTAGAAGCTGTGATTTTAAAAAACGGGGGAACTAAGCTTTTCTTATTTCCAGACGCATGCTCAAACAATAGAAATTCCTTACGATGTAGAATGTGCATAGTTTGTAGATTCCATTTATGAAATAAAACACATTTTCTAAAAACTCATGTTTTTTACGAAATTATGTAAACCTTCTAGAAGCCGTGATTTTAAAAAACGGGGGAAGTTAGCTTTTCTTAATTCCGGACGAATGCGCAAACTATAGAAAGTAATTATGACGTAGAATGTGCATACTTTGTAGATTCCATTTATGAGATAAAACACATTTTCTAAAAACTCGTGTTTTTTACGAAATCATGTAAACCTTCTAGAAGCTGTGATTTTAAATAACGGTGGAAGTAAGCTTTTCTTCTTTCCGGACGCATGCGCAATCTATATAAATTCATTTTCACATAGAATATGCATACTTTGTTGATTTTATTTATGAAATAAAACACATTTTCTAAAAACTCGTGTTTTTTAAGAAATCATGTAAACCTTCTAGAAGCTGTGATTTTAAAAAACGGGGGAAGTAAGCTTTTCTTATTTCCAAACGCATGCGCAAAGTATAGAAATTCGTTATGACGTAGAATATACATACTTTGTTGATTCCATTTATGAAATAAAACACATTTTCTAAAAACTCATGTTTTTTACGAAATCATGTAAACCTTCTAGAAGCCGTGATTTTAAAAAACGGTGGAAGTAAACTTTTCTTATTTCCGGACGCATGCGCAAACAATAGAAAGTCGTTATGACGTAGAATGTGCATACTTTGTAGATCCCATTTATGAAATAAAACACATTTTCTAAAAGCTCGTGTTTTTTAACAAATCATGTAAACCTTCTAGAAGCCGTGATTTTAAAAAACGGGGGAAGTAAGATTTCTTATTTCTGGAAGCATGCGCAGACTATAGAAAGTCATTCTGACGTAGAATGTGCATACTTTGTAGATTCCATTTATGAAATAAAACACATTTTCTAAAATCTCGTGTTTTTTACGAAATCATGTAAACCTTCTAGAAGCTGTGATTTTAAAAAATGGTGGAAGTAAGCTTTTCTTATTTCCGGACGCATGCGCAGACTATAGAAATTCGTTATGACATGGAATGTGCATACTTTGTTGATTCCATTTATGAAAGAAAACACATTTTCTAAAAACTTGTGTTTTTTAAGAAATCATGTAAACCTTATAGAAGCTGTGATTTTAAAAAACGGGGGAAGTAAGATTTTCTTATTTACAAACGCATGCGCAAACTATAGAAATTCATTATGACGTAGAATGTGCATACTTTGTAGATTCCATTTATGAAATAAAAAACATTTTCTAAAAACTCGTGTTTTTTTCGAAATCATGTAAACCTTCTAGAAGCTGTGATTTTAAAAAACAGTGGAAGTAAGCTTTTCTTATATCCGGACGCATGCGCAAACTATAGAATGTCGTTATGACGTAGAATGTGCATACTTTGTACATTCCATTTATGAAATAAAACACATTTTCTAAAAACTCGTGTTTTTTTCGAAATCATGTAAACCTTCTAGAAGCTGTGATTTTAAAAAATGGTGGAAGTAAGCTTTTCTTATTTCTGGATGCATGCGCAAACTATAGAAATTCATTATGACGTAGAATTTGCATACTTTTTAGATTCCATTTATGAAATAAAACACATTTTCAAAAACTCGTGTTTTTTACGAAATCATGTAAACCTTCTAGAAGCTGTGATTTTAAAAAATGGTGGAAGTAAGCTTTTCTTATTTCCGGACGCATGTGCAAACTATAGAATGTCGTTATGACATAGAATGTGCATACTTTGTAGATTCCATTTATGAAATAAAACACATTTTCTAAAAACCCCTTGTTTTTTAAGAAATCATGTAAACCTTCTAGAAGCTGTGATTTTAAAAAACGGGGGAAGTAAGATTTTCTTATTTACAAACGCATGCGCAAACTATAGAAATTCGTTATGACGTAGAATGTGCATACTTTGTTGATTCCATTTATGAAATAAAACACATTTTCTAAAAACTCGTTTTTTTTAAGAAATCATGTAAACCTTCTAGAAGCTTTGATTTTAAAAAACGGGGGAAGTAAGCTTTTCTTATTTCCAGACGCATGCGCAAACTATAGAAAGTCGCTATGACGTAGAATGTGCATACTTTGTAGATTCCATTTATGAAATAAAACACATTTTCTAAAAACTCATGTTTTTTTCGAAATCATGTAAACCTTCTAGAAGCTGTGATTTTAAAAAATGGTGGAAGTAAGCTTTTCTTATTTCTGGATGCATGCGCAAACTATAGAAATTCATTATGACGTAGAATTTGCATACTTTGTAGATTCCATTTATGAAATAAAACACATTTTCAAAAACTCGTGTTTTTTACGAAACCATGTAAACCTTCTAGAAGCTGTGATTTTATAAAACGGTGGAAGTAAGGTTTTCTTATTTCCGGACGCATGCGCAAACAATAGAAAGTCGTTATGACGTAGAATGTGCATACTTTGTAGATTCCATTTACGAAATAAAACACATTTTCAAAAAGTCGCGTTTTTTACGAAATCATGTAAACCTTCTAGAAGATGTGATTTTAAAAAACGATGGAAGTAAGCTTTTCTTATTTCTGGACGAATGCACAAACTATAGAAAGTCGTTATGATGTAGAATGTGCATACTTTGTTGATTCCATTTATGAAATAAAACACATTTTCTAAAAACTCGTGTTTTTTAAGAAATCATGTAAACCTTGTAGAAGCTATGATTTTAAAAGACGGTGGAAGTAAGCTTTCCTTATTTCCGGACGCATCCGCAAACTATAGATATTCGTTATGACGTAGAATGTGCATACTTTGTTGATTCCATTTATGAAAGAAAACACATTTTCTAAAAACTTGTGTTTTTTAAGAAATCATGTAAACCTTCCAGACGCTGTGATTTTAAAAAACGGGGGAAGTAAGATTTTCATATTTCGAAACGCATGCGCAAAATATAGAAAGTCGTTATGACGTAGAATGTGCATACTTTCTTGATTCCATTTATGAAATAAAACACATTTTCTAAAAACTCGTGTTTTTTAAGAAATCATGTAAATCTTCTAGAAGCTGTGATTTTAAAAAACGGGGGGTAGTAAGGTTTTCTTATTTCCGGATGCATGCGCAAACTATAGAATGTCGTTATGACGTAGAATGTGCATACTTTGTAGATTCCATTTATGAAATAAAACAAATTTTCTAAAAACTCGTGTTTTTTACGAAATCATGTAAACCTTCTAGAAGCGGTGATTTTAAAAAACAGGAAAGTAAGATTTCTTATTTCAGGACGCATGCGCAAACCATAGAAAGTCGTTCTGACTTAGAATGTGCATACTTTGTAGATTGCATTTATGAAATAAAACACATTTTCTAAAAACTCGTGTTTTTTATGAAATCATGTAAACATTCTAGAAGCTATGATTTTAAAAATCGGTGGAAGTAAGCTTTTCTTATTTCCGGACGCATGCGCAAACAATAGAAAGTCATTATGACGTAGAATGTGCATACTTTGTAGATTCCATTTATGAAATAAAAACTCGTGTTTTTTACGAAATCATGTAAACCTTCTAGAAGCTGTGATTTTAAAAAACGGTGGAAGTAAGCTTTTCTTATTTCCAAACGCATGTGCAAACCATAGAAAGTCGTTATGACGTAGAATGTGCATACTTTGTAGATTCCATTTATGAAATAAAACACATTTTAGAAAACTCGTCTTTTTTACGAAATCATGTAAACCTTCTAGAAGCTGTGATTTTAAAAAACGGTGGAAGTAAGCTTTTCTTATTTCCGGACGAATGCGCAAACTATAGAAAGTCATTATGATGTAGAATGTGCATACTTTGTTGATTCCATTTATGAAATAGAACAAATTTTCTAAAAACTCGTGTTTTTTAAGAAATCATGTAAACCTTCTAGAAGCTGTGATTTTAAAAAACGGTGGAAGTAAGCTTTTCTTATTTCCGGACGCATGCGTAAACTATAGAATGTCGTTATGACATAGAATGTGCATACTTTGTTGATTCCATTTATGAAAGAAAACCCATTTTCTAAAAACTCGTGTTTTTTAAAAAATCATGTAAACCTTCTAGACGCTGTGATTTTAAAAAACGGGGGAAGTAAGATTTTCTTATTTCCAAACGCATGCGCAAACTATAGAAATTCGTTATGATGTAGAATGTGCATACTTTCTTGATTCCATTTATGAAATAAAACACATTTTCTAAAAACTCGTGTTTTTTACGAAATCATGTAAACCTTCTAGAAGTTGTGATTTTAAAACACGGGGGAAGTAAGCTTTTCTTATTTCCGGACGCGTGCACAAACTATAGAAATTTGTTATGACGTAGAATGTGCATACTTTGTTAATTCCATTTATGAAAGAAAACACATTTTCTAAAAACTCGTGTTTTTTAAGAAATCATGTAAACCTTCTAGAAGCTGTGATTTTAAAAAACGGTGGAAGTAAGCTTTTCTTATTTCCGGACGCATGCGCAAACTATAGAATGTCGTTATGACATAGAATGTGCATACTTTGTTGATTCCATTTATGAAAGAAAACCCATTTTCTAAAAACTCGTGTTTTTTAAAAAATCATGTAAACCTTCTAGAAGCTGTGATTTTAAAAAACGGGGGAAGTAAGATTTTCTTATTTCCAAACGCATGCGCAAACTATAGAAAGTCGTTATGATATAGAATGTGCATACTTTCTTGATTCCATTTATGAAATAAAACACATTTTCTAAAAACTCGTGTTTGTTACGAAATCATGTAAACCTTCTAGAAGTTGTGATTTTAAAACACGGGGGAAGTAAGCTTTTCTTATTTCCGGACGCATGCGCAAACTATAGAAATTCGTTATGACGTAGAATGTGCATACTTTGTTAATTCCATTTATGAAAGAAAACACATTTTCTAAAAACTCGTGTTTTTTAAGAAATCATGTAAATCTTCTAGAAGCTGTGAGTTTAAAAAACGGGGGAAGTAAGATTTACTTATTTCCAAACGCATGCGCAAACTATAGAAAGTCGTTATGACGTAGAATGTGCATACTTTCTTGATTCCATTTATGAAATAAAACACATTTTCTAAAAACTCGTGTTTTTTAAGAAATCATATAAACCTTCTAGAAGCTGTGATTTTAAAAAACGGGGGAAGTAAGCTTTTCTTATTTCCAAATGCATGCGCAAACTATAGAAAGTTGTTATGACGTAGAATGTGCATACTTTGTTGATTCCATTTATGAAATAAAACACATTTTCTAAAGACTCGTGGTTTTTAAGAAATCATGTAAACCTTCTAGAAGCTGTGATTTTAAAAAACGGGGGAAGTAAGCTTTTCTTATTTCCAAACGCATGCGCAAACCATAGAAAGTCGTTGTGACGTAGAATGTGCATACTTTTTAGATTCCATTTATGAAATAAAACACATTTTCAAAAACTCGTGTTTTTTACGAAATCATGTAAACCTTCTAGAAGCTGTGATTATAAAAAAAGGTGGAAGTAAGCTTTTCTTATTTCCGGACGAATGCACAAACTATAGAAGGTCGTTATGATGTAGAATGTGCATACTTTGTTTATTCCATTTATGAAATAAAACAAATTTTCTAAAAACTTGTGTTTTTTAAGAAATCATGTCAACCTTCTAGAAGCTGTGATTTTAAGAAACGTGGGAAGTAAGCTTTTCTTATTTCCGGACGCATGCGCAAACTATAGAAATTCGTTATGACGTAGAATGTGCATACTTTGTAGATTCCATTTATGAAATAGAACACATTTTCTAAAAACTCGTGTTTTTTAAGAAATCATGTAAACCTTCTAGAAGCTATGATTTTAAAAAACGGTGGAAGTAAGCTTTTCTTATTTCCGGACGCATGCGCAAACTATAGAAAGTCGTTATGATGTAGAATATGCATACTTTGTAGATCCCATTTATGAAATAAAACACATTTTCTAAAAACTCGTGTTTTTTACGAAATCATGTAAACCTTCTAGAAGCTGTGATTCTAAAAAACGGTGGAAGTAAGCTTTTCTTATTTCCGGACGCATGCGCAAACTATAGAATGTCGTTATGATGTAGAATGTGCATACTTTGTAGATTCCATTTATGAAATAAAACACATTTTCTAAAAACTCGTGTTTTTTACGAAATCATGTAAACCTTCTAGAAGCTGTGATTTTAAAAAACGGTGGAAGTAAGCTTTTCTGATTTCCAAACGCATGCGCAAACCATAGAAAGTCGTTATGACGTAGAATTTGCATACTTTGTAGATTCCATTTATGAAATAAAACACATTTTCAAAAACTCGCCTTTTTTAGGAAATCATGTAAACCGTCTAGAAGCTCTGATTTTGAAAAACGGTGGAAGTAAGCTTTTCTTATTTCCGGACGAATGCACAAACTATAGAAAGTCGTTATGATGTAGAATGTGCATACTTTGTTGATTCCATTTATGAAATAGAACACATTTTCTAAAAACTCTTGTTTTTTAAGAAATCATGTAAACCTTCTAGAAGCTTTTATTTTAAAAAACGGTGGAAGTAAGCTTTTCTTATTTCCGGACGCATGCGCAAACTATAGAAATTCGTTATGACGTAGAATGTGCATACTTTGTTGATTCCATTTTTGAAAGAAAACACATTTTCTAAAAACTCCTGTTTTTTAAGAAATCATGTAAACCTTCTAGAAGCTGTGATTTTAAAAAACGGTGGAAGTAAGCTTTTCTTAATTCCGGACGCATGCGCAAACTATAGAAAGTTGTTATGACGTAGAACGTGCATACTTTGTAGATTCCATTTATGAAATAAAACACATTTTCTAAAAACTCGTGTTTTGTACGAAATCATGTAAACCTTCTAGAAGCTGTGATTTTAAAAAACGGGGGAAGTAAGCTTTTCTTATTTCCAAACGAATGCGCAAACTATCGAAAGTCGTTATGACGTAGAATGTGCATACTTTGTTGATTCCATTTATGAAATAAAACACATTTTCTAAAAACTCGTGTTTTTTACGAAATCATGTAAACCTTCTAGAAGCAGTGATTTTAAAAAACGGTGGACGTAAGCTTTTCTTATTTCCGGACGAATGCGCAAACTATAGAAATTCATTATGACGTAGAATGTGCATACTTTGTTGATTCCATTTATGAAATAAAACACATTTTCTAAAAACTCGTGTTTTTTAAGAAATCATGTAAACCTTCTAGAAGCTGTGGTTTTAAAAAACGGTGGAAGTAAGCTTTTCTTATTTCCGGACGCATGCATAAACTATAGAAAGTCGTTATGACGTAGAATGTGCATACTTTGTAGATTCCATTTATGAAATAAGACACATTTTCTAAAAACTCGTGTTTTTTACGAAATCATGTAAACCTTCTAGAAGCTGTGATTTTAAAAAGTGGGGGAAGTAAGCTTTTCTTATTTCCGGACCCATGCGCAAACTATAGAAAGTCGTTATGACGTAGAATGTGCATAATTTAATGATTCCATTTATGAAATAAAACACATTTTCTAAAAACTCTTGTTTTTTACGAAATCATGTAAACCTTCTAGAACCTGTGATTTTAAAAAACGCTGGAAGTAAGCTTTTCTTATTTCCAGATGCATGCGCAAACTATAGAAAGTCGTTATGACGTAGAATGTGTATACTTTGTAGATTCCATTTATGAAATAAAACACATTTTCTAAAAACTCGTGTTTTTTACGAAATCATGTAAACCTTCTAGAAGCTGTGATTTTAAAAAACGGTGGACGTAAGCTTTTCTTATTTCCGGACGAATGCGCAAACTATAGAAATTCATTATGACGTAGAATGTGCATACTTTGTTGATTCCATTTATGAAATAAAACACATTTTCTAAAAACTCGTGTTTTTTAAGAAATCATGTAAACCTTCTAGAAGCTGTGGTTTTAAAAAACGGTGGAAGTAAGCTTTTCTTATTTCCGGACGCATGCGTAAACTATAGAAAGTCGTTATGACGTAGAATGTGCATACTTTGTAGATTCCATTTATGAAATAAGACACATTTTCTAAAAACTCGTGTTTTTTACGAAATCATGTAAACCTTCTAGAAGCTGTGATTTTAAAAAATGGGGGAAGTAAGCTTTTCTTATTTCCGGACCCATGCGCAAACTATAGAAAGTCGTTATGACGTAGAATGTGCATAATTTAATGATTCCATTTATGAAATAAAACACATTTTCTAAAAACTCTTGTTTTTTACGAAATCATGTAAACCTTCTAGAACCTGTGATTTTAAAAAACGCTGGAAGTAAGCTTTTCTTATTTCCAGATGCATGCGCAAACTATAGAAAGTCGTTATGACGTAGAATGTGCATACATTGTAGATTCCATTTATGAAATAAAACACATTTTCTAAAAACTCCTGTTTTTTATGAAGTCATATAAACCTTCTAGAAGTTGTGATTTTAAAAAACGGGGGAAGTAAGCTTTTCTTATTTCCGGACGCATGCGCAAACTATAGAAAGTCGTTATGACATAGAATGTGCATACTTTGTAGATTCCATTTATCAAATAAAACACATTTTCTAAAAACTTGTGTTTTTTACGAAATCATGTAAACCTTCTAGAAGCTGTGAATTTAAAAAACAGTGGAAGTAAGCTTTTCTTATTTTCCGACGAAAGCGCAAACTACAGAAAGTCGTTATGACGTAGAATGTGCATACTTTGTTGATTCCATTTATGAAATTAAATGCATTTTCTAAAATCTCGTGTTTTTTAAGAAATCATGTAAACCTTCTAGAAGCTGTGATTTTAAAAAACGGTGGAAGCAAGCTTTTCTTATTTCCGGACGCATGCGCAAACTATAGAAAGTCGTTATGACGTAGAATGTGCATACTTTGTTGATTCCATTGATGAAATAAAACACATTTTCTAAAAACTCGTATTTTTTAAGAAATCATGAAAACCTTCTGGAAGCTGTGATTTTAAAAAACGGGGGAAGTAAGCTTTTCTTATTTCCGGACGCATGCGCAAACTATAGAAAGTCGTTATGACGTAGAATGTGCATCCTTTGTAGATTCCATTTATGAAATAAAACACATTTTCTAAAAACTCGTGTTTTTTACGAAATCATGTAAACCTTCTAGAAGCTGTGATTTTAAAAAACGGTGGAAGTAAGCTTTTCTTATTTCCGGACGAATGCGCAAACTATAGAAAGTCATTATGACGTAGAATGTGCATAGTTGATTGATTCCATTTATAAAATAAAACACATTTTCTAAAACCTCGTGTTTTTTAAGAAATCATGTAAGCCTTCTAGAAGCTGTGATTTTAAAAAACGGGGGAAGTAAGCTTTTCTTATTTCCAAACGCATGCGCAAACTATAGAAAGTCGTTCTGACGTAGAATATGCATACTTTGTAGATTCCATTTATGAAATAAAACACATTTTCTAAAAACTCATGTTTTTTAAGAAATCATGTAAACCTTCTAGTAGCTGTGATTTTAAAAAACGGGGGAAGTAAGCTTTTCTTATTTCCGGACGCATGCGAAAACTATAGAAAGTCATTATGACGTAGAATTTGCATACTTTGTAGATTCCTTTTATGAAATAAAACACATTTTCTAAAAACTAGTGTTTTTTTACGAAATCATGTAAACCTTCTAGAAGCTGTGATTTTAAAAAATGGGGGAAGTAAGCTTTTCTTATTTCCAAACGCATGCGCAAACCATAGAATGTCGTTATGACGTAGAATGTGCATACTTTGTAGATTGCATTTATGAAATAAAACACATTTTCTAAAAACTCGTGTTTTTTACGAAATCATGTAAACCTTCTAGAAGCTGTGATTTTGAAAAATGGGGGAAGTAAGCTTTTCTTATTTCCGGACGCATGCGCAAACAATAGAAAGTCGTTATGACATAGAATGTGCATACTTTGTAGATTCCATTTATGAAATAAAACACATTTTCTAAAAACTCGTGTTTTTTACGAAATCATGTAAACCTTCTAGAAGCTGTGATTTTAAAAAACGGTGGAAGTAAGCTTTTCTTATTTCCGGACGAATGCACAAACTATAGAAAGTCGTTATGATGTAGAATGTTCATACTTTGTTGATTCCATTTATGAAATAAAACACATTTTCTAAAAACTCATGTTTTTTGAGAAATCATGTAAACCTTCTAGAAGCTGTGATTTTAAAAAATGGTGGAAGTAAGCTTTTCTTATTTCCGGACGCATGCGCAAACTATAGAAAGTCGTTATGACATAGAATGTGCATACTTTGTTGATTCCATTTATGAAATAAAACGAATTTTCTAAAAACTCTTGTTTTTTACGAAATCATTTAAACCTTCTAGAAGCTGTGATTTTAAAAAATGGGGGATGTAAGCTTTTCTTATTTCCGGACGCATGTGCAAACTATAGAAAGTCGTTATGACGTAGAATGTGCATACTTTGTTGATTCCATTTATGAAATAAAACACATTTTCTAAAAACTCGTGTTTTTTAAGAAATCATGTAAACCTTCTAGAAGCTGTGATTTTAAAAAACAGGGGAAGTAAGCTTTTCTTATTTCGAAACGCATGCACAAACTATAGAAAGTCATTATGACGTAGAATGTGCATACTTTTTTGATTCCATTTATGAAATAAAACACATTTTCTAAAAACTCTTGTTTTTTAAGAAATCATGTAAACCTTATAGAAGCTATGATTTTAAAAAACGGTGGAAGTAAGATTTTCTTATTTCCCGATGCATGTGCAAACTATAGAAAGTCGTTATGACGTAGAATGTGCATACTTTGTAGATTCCATTTATCAAATAAAACACATTTTCTAAAAACTCGTGTTTTTTACGAAATCATGTAAACCTTCTAGAAGTTGTGGTTTTAAAAAACGGGGGAAGTAAGCTTTTCTTATTTCCAGACGCATGCTCAAACTATAGAAATTCCTTATGACGTAGAATGTGCATACTTTGTAGATTCCATTTATGAAATAAAACACATTTTCTAAAAACTCGTGTTTTTTACGAAATTATGTAAACCTTCTAGAAGCTGTGATTTTAAAAAACGGGGGAAGTAAGCTTTTCTTAATTCCGGACGAATGCGCAAACTATAGAAAGTATTTATGACGTAGAATGTGCATACTTTGTAGATTCCATTTATGAAATAAAACACATTTTCTAAAAACTCGTGTTTTTTACGAAATCATGTAAACCTTCTAGAAGCTGTGATTTTAAATAACGGTGGAAGTAAGCTTTTCTTCTTTCCGGACGCATGCGCAATCTATATAAAGTCATTATCACATAGAATATGCATACTTTGTTGATTTTATTTATGAAATAAAACACATTTTCTAAAAACTCGTGTTTTTTAAGAAATCATGTAAACCTTCTAGAAGTTGTGATTTTAAAAAACGGGGGGAAGTAAGTTTTTCTTATTTTCAAACGCATGCACAAAGTATAGAAAGTCGTTATGACGTAGAATATACATACTTTGTTGATTCCATTTATGAAATAAAACACATTTTCTAAAAACTCGTGTTTTTTACGAAATCATGTAAACCTTCTAGAAGCCGTGATTTTAAAAAACGGTGGAAGTAAACTTTTCTTATTTCCGGACGCATGCGCAAACAATAGAAATTCGTTATGAAGTAGAATGTGCATACTTTGTAGATCCCATTTATGAAATAAAACACATTTTCTAAAAACTCGTGTTTTTTAACAAATCATGTAAACCTTCTAGAAGCCGTGATTTTAAAAAACGGGGGGAAGTAAGATTTCTTATTTCTGGACGCATGCGCAGACTATAGAAAGTCGTTCTGACGTAGAATGTGCATACTTTGTAGATTCCATTTATGAAATAAAACACATTTTCTAAAATCTCGTGTTTTTTACGAAATCATGTAAACCTTCTAGAAGCTGTGATTTTAAAAAATGGTGGAAGTAAGTTTTTCTTATTTCCGGACGCATGCGCAAACTATAGAAATTCGTTATGACGTAGAATGTGCATACTTTGTTGATTCCATTTATGAAAGAAAACACATTTTCTAAAAACTCGTGTTTTTTAAGAAATCATGTAAACCTTCTAGAAGCTGTGATTTTAAAAAACGGGGGAAGTAAGATTTTCTTATTTCCAAACGCATGCGCAAACTATAGAAAGTCGTTATGACGTAGAATGTGCATACTTTGTTGATTCCATTTATGAAATAAAACACATTTTCTAAAAACTCGTTTTTTTTAAGAAATCATGTAAACCTTTTAGAAGCTTTGATTTTAAAAAACGGGGGAAGTAAGCTTTTCTTATTTCCGGACGCATGCGCAAACTATAGAAAGTCGCTATGACGTAGAATTTGCATACTTTGTAGATTCCATTTATGAAATAAAACACATTTTCTAAAAACTCGTGTTTTTTTCGAAATCATGTAAACCTCCTAGAAGTTGTGATTTTAAAAAACAGTGGACATAAGCTTTTCTTATATCCGGACGCATGCGCAAATTATAGAATGTCGTTATGACGTAGAATGTGCATACTTTGTAGATTCCATTTATGAAATAAAACACATTTTCTAAAAACTCGTGTTTTTTTCGAAATCATGTAAACCTTCTAGAAGCTGTGATTTTAAAAAATGGTGGAAGTAAGCTTTTCTTATTTCTGGATGCATGCACAAACTATAGAAATTCATTATGACGTAGAATTTGCATACTTTGTAGATTCCATTTATGAAATAAAACACATTTTGAAAAACTCGTGTTTTTTACGAAATCATGTAAACCTTCTAGAAGCTGTGATTTTAAAAAATGGTGGAAGTAAGCTTTTCTTATTTCCGGACGCATGCGCAAACAATAGAAAGTTGTTATGACGTAGAATGTGCGTACTTTGTAGATTCCATTTATGAAATAAAACACATTTTCTAAAAACTCGTGTTTTTTACGAAATCATGTAAACCTTCTAGAAGCTGTGATTTTAAAAAACGGGGGAAGTAAGCTTTTATTATTTCCAAATGCATGCGCAAACCATACAAATTCGTTATGACGTAGAATTTGCATACTTTGTAGATTCCATTTATGAAATAAAACACATTTTCAAAAACTCGCGCTTTTTACGAAATCATGTAAACCTTCTAGAAGATGTGATTTTAAAAAACGGTGGAAGTAAGCTTTTCTTATTTCCGGACGAATGCACAAACTATAGAAAGTCGTTATGATGTAGAATGTGCATACTTTGTTGATTCCATTTATGAAATAAAACACATTTTCTAAAAACTCGTGTTTTTTAAGAAATCATGTAAACCTTCTAGAAGCTGTGATTTTAAAAAACGGTGGAAATAAGCTTTTCTAATTTCCGGACGCATCCGCAAAGTATAGATATTCGTTATGACGTAGAATGTGCATACTTTGTTGATTCCATTTATGAAAGAAAACACATTTTCTAAAAACTCGTGTTTTTTAAGAAATCATGTAAACCTTCTAGAGGCTGTGATTTTAAAAAACGGGGGAAGTAAGATTTTCATATTTCCGGATGCATGCGCAAACTATAGAATGTCGTTATGACGTAGAATGTGCATACTTTGTAGATTCCATTTATGAAATAAAACAAATTTTCTAAAAACTCGTGTTTTTTACGAAATCATGTAAACCTTCTAGAAGCGGTGATTTTAAAAAACAGGGAAAGTAAGATTTCTTATTTCAGGACGCATGCGCAAACCATAGAAAGTCGTTCTGACGTAGAATGTGCATACCTTGTAGATTCCATTTATGAAATAAAACACATTTTAAAAAACTCATCTTTTTTACGAAATCATGTAAACCTTCTAGAAGCTGTGATTTTAAAAAACGGTGGAAGTAAGCTTTTCTTATTTCCGGACGAATGCGCAAACTATAGAAAGTCATTATGATGTAGAATGTGCATACTTTGTTGATTCCATTTATGAAATAGAACAAATTTTCTAAAAACTCGTGTTTTTTAAGAAATCATGTAAACCTTCTAGAAGCTGTGATTTTAAAAAATGGTGGAAGTAAGCTTTTCTTATTTCCGGACGCATGCGCAAACTATAGAATGTCGTTATGACATAGAATGTGCATACTTTGTTGATTCCATTTATGAAAGAAAACCCATTTTCTAAAAACTCGTGTTTTTTAAAAAATCATGTAAACCTTCTAGAAGCTGTGATTTTAATAAACGGGGGAAGTAAGATTTTCTTATTTCCAAACGCATGCGCAAACCATAGAAAGTCGTTGTGACGTAGAATGTGCATACTTTTTAGATTCCATTTATGAAATAAAACACATTTTCAAAAACTCGTGTTTTTTACGAAATCATGTAAACCTTCTAGAAGCTGGGATTATAAAAAACGGTGGAAGTAAGCTTTTCTTATTTCCGGACGAATGCACAAACTATAGAAAGTCATTATGATGTAGAATGTGCATACTTTGTTTATTCCATTTATGAAATAAAACACATTTTCTAAAAACTTGTGTTTTTTAAGAAATCATGTCAACCTTCTAGAAGCTGTGATTTTAAGAAACGGGGGAAGTAAGCTTTTCTTATTTCCGGACGCATGCGCAAACTATAGAAAGTCGTTATGACGTAGAATGTGCATACTTTGTTGATTCCATTTATGAAATAAAACATATTTTCTAAAAACTCGTGTTTTTTAATAAATCATGTAAACCTTCTAGAAGCTGTGATTTTAAAAAATGGGGGAAGTAAGCTTTTCTTATTTCTGGATGCATGCGCAAAATATAAAAAGTCGTTAGGACGTAGAATGTGCATACTTTGTAGATTAAATTTATAAAATAAAACACATTTTCTAAAACTCGTGTTTTTTACGAAATCATGTAAACCTTCTAGAAGCTGTGATTTTAAAAAACGGGGGAAGTAAGCTTTTCTTATTTCCGGACGCATGCGCAAACTATAGAAAGTCGTTATGCCGTAGAATGTGCATACTTTGTAGATTCCATTTATGAAATAAAACACATTTTATAAAAACCCGTGTTTTTTATGAAATCATGTAAACATTCTAGATGCTGTGATTTTAAAAAATGGTGGAAGTAAGCTTTTCTTATTTCCGGACACATGCGCAAACTATAGAATGTCGTTATGACGTAGAATGTGCATACTTTGAAGATTCCATTTATGAAATAAAACACATTTTCTAAAAACTCGTGTTTTTTACGAAATCATATAAACCTTCTAGAAGCTGTGATTTTAAAAAACGGGGGAAGTAAGCTTTTCTTATTTCCGGACGCATGCGCAAACTATAGAAAGTCGTTATGATGTAGAATGTGCATACTTTGTAGATTCCATTTATGAAATAAAACACATTTTCTAAAAACTCGTGTTTTTTACGAAATCATGTAAACATTCTAGAAGCTGTGATTTTAAAAAATGGTGGAAGTAAGCTTTTCTTATTTCCGGACGCATGCGCAAACTATAGAAAGTCGTTATGACGTAGAATGTGCATACTTTGTTGATTCCATTTATGAAATAAAACACATTTTCTAAAAACTCGTGTTTTTTACGAAATCATGTAAACATTCTAGAAGCTGTGATTTTAAAAAATGGTGGAAGTAAGCTTTTCTTATTTCCGGACGCATGCGCAAACTATAGAAAGTCGTTATGACGTAGAATGTGCTACTTTGTTGATTCTATTTAAGAAATAAAACACATTTTCTAAAAACTCGTGTTTTTTACGAAATCATGTAAACATTCTAGAAGCTGTGATTTTAAAAAATGGTGGAAGTAAGCTTTTCTTATTTCCGGACGCATACGCAAACTATAGAAAGTTGTTAGGACGTAGAATGTGCATACTTTGTTGATTCCATTTATGAAATAAAACACATTTTCTAAAAACTCGTGTTTTTTACGAAATCATGTAAACCTTCTAGAAGCTGTGATTTTAAAAAACTGGGGAAGTAATCTTTTCTTATTTCCAAACGCATGCGAAAACTATAGAAAGTCGTTATGATGTAGAATGTGCATATGTTGTTGATTCCATTTATGAAATAAGACACATTTTCTAAAAACTCATGTTTTTTAAGAAATCATGTAAACCTTCTAGAAGCTGTTATTTTAAAAAACGGGGGAAGTAAGCTTTTCTTATTTCCGGACGCATGCGCAAAGTATAGAAAGTCGTTATGACGTAGAATGTGCATACTTTGTAGATTCCATTTCTGAAATAAAAAACATTTTCTAAAAACTCGTGTTTTTTACGAAATCATGTAAACATTCTAAAAGCTATGGTTTTAAAAAATGGGCGAAGTAAGCTTTTCTTATTTCCGGACGGATGCGCAAACTATAGAAAGTCGTTATGACGTAGAATGTGCATACTTTGTAGATTCCATTTATGAAATAAAACACATTTTCTAAAAACTCATGTTTTTTAAGAAATCATGTAAACCTTCTAGAAGCTGTGATTTTAAAAAACGGGGGAAGTAAGCTTTTCTTATTTCCGGACGCATGCGCAAAGTATAGAAAGTCGTTACGACGTAGAATGTGCATACTTTGTAGATTCCATTTCTGAAATAAAACACATTTTCTAAAAACTCGTGGTTTTTACGAAATCATGTAAACCTTCTAGAAGCTGTGATTTTAAAAAACGGTGGAAGTAAGTTTTTCTTATTTCCGGACGCATACGCAAACTATAGAAAGTCGTTATGACGTAGAATGTGCATACTTTGTAGATTCCATTTATGAAATAAAACACATTTTCTAAAAACTCGTGTTTTTTACGAAATCATGTAAACCTTCTAGAAGCTGTGATTTTAAAAAACGGTGGACGTAAGCTTTTCTTATTTCAGGACGAATGCGCAAACTATAGAAATTCATTATGACGTAGAATGTGCATACTTTGTTGATTCCATTTATGAAATAAAACACATTTTCTAAAAACTCGTGTTTTTTAAGAAATCATGTAAACCTTCTAGAAGCTGTGGTTTTGAAAAACGGTGGAAGTAAGCTTTTCTTATTTCCGGACGCATGCGTAAACTATAGAAAGTCGTTATGATGTAGAATGTGCATACTTTGTAGATTCCATTTATGAAATAAAACACATTTTCTAAAAACTCGTGTTTTTTACGAAATCATGTAAACCTTCTAGAAGCTGTGATTTTAAAAAATGGGGGAAGAAAGCTTTTCTTATTTCCGGACCCAGGCGCAAACTATAGAAAGTCGTTATGACATAGAATGTGCATAATTTAATGATTCCATTTATGAAATAAAACACATTTTCTAAAAACTCTTGTTTTTTACGAAATCATGTAAACCTTCTAGAACCTGTGATTTTAAAAAACGCTGGAAGTAAGCTTTTCTTGTTTCCAGATGCATGCGCAAACTATAGAAAGTCGTTATGACTTAGAATGTGCATACATTGTAGATTCAATTTATGAAATAAAACACATTTTCTAAAAACTCGTGTTTTTTATGAAGTCATGTAAACCTTCTAGAAGTTGTGATTTTAAAAAACGGGGGAAGTAAGCTTTTCTTATTTCCGGACGCATGCGCAAACTATAGAAAGTCGTTATGACGTAGAATGTGCATACTTTGTAGATTCCATTGATGAAATAAAACACATTTTCTAAAAACTCGTGTTTTTTAAGAAATCATGTAAACCTTCTAGAAGCTATGATTTTAAAAAACGGTGGAAGTAAGCTTTTCTTATTTCCGGACGCATGCGCAAACTATAGAAAGTCGTTATGATGTAGAATATGCATACTTTGTAGATTCCATTTATGAAATAAAACACATTTTCTAAAAACTCGTGTTTTTTACGAAATCATGTAAACCCTCTAGAAGTTGTGATTCTAAAAAACAGTGGAAGTAAGCTTTTCTTATTTTCGGACGCATGCGCAAACTATAGAATGTCGTTATGATGTAGAATGTGCATACTTTGTAGATTCCATTTATGAAATAAAACACATTTTCTAAAAACTCGTGTTTTTTACGAAATCATGTAAACCTTCTAGAAGCTGTGATTTTAAAAAACGGTGGAAGTAAGCTTTTCTTATTTCCGGACGCATGCATAAACTATAGAAAGTCGTTATGACGTAGAATGTGCATGCTTTGTAGATTCCATTTATGAAATAAAACACATTTTCTAAAAACTTGTGTTTTTACGAAATCATGTAAACGTTCTAGAAGCTGTGATTTTAAAAAACTGTGGACGTAAGCTTTACTTATTTCCGGACGCATGCGCAAACTATAGAATGTCGTTATGACATAGAATGTGCATACTTTGTAGATTCCATTTATGAAATAAAACACATTTTGTAAAAACTCGTGTTTTTTACGAAATCATGTAAACCTTCTAGAAGCTGTGATTTTAAAAAACCGGGAAAGTAAGCTTTTCTTATTTCCGGATGCATGCGCAAACTATAGAAAGTTGTTATGACGTAGAATGTGCATACTTTGTAGATTCTATTTATGAAATAAACACATTTTCTAAAAACCCGTGTTTTTTACGAAATCATGTAAACCTTCTAGAAGCCGTGATTTTAAAAAACGGGGGGAAGTAAGCTTTTCTTATTTCCGGACGCATGCGCAAACTATAGAAAGTCGTTATGACGTAGAATGTGCATACTTTGTAGATTCCATTGATGAAATAAAACACATTTTCTAAAAACTCGTGTTTTTTACGATATCATGTACACCTTCTAGAAGCTGTGATTTTAAAAAATGGTGGAAGTAAGCTTTTCTTATTTCCGGACGCATGCGCAAACTATAGAAAGTCGTTATGACGTAGAATGTGCATACTTTGTTGATTCCATTTATGAAATAAAACATATTTTCTAAAAACTCGTGTTTTTTAATAAATCATGTAAACCTTCTAGAAGCTGTGATTTTAAAAAATGGGGGAAGTAAGCTTTTCTTATTTCTGGATGCATGCGCAAAATATAAAAAGTCGTTAGGACGTAGAATGTGCATACTTTGTAGATTAAATTTATAAAATAAAACACATTTTCTAAAACTCGTGTTTTTTACGAAATCATGTAAACCTTCTAGAAGCTGTGATTTTAAAAAACGGGGGAAGTAAGCTTTTCTTATTTCTGGATGCATGCGCAAAATATAAAAAGTCGTTAGGACGTAGAATGTGCATACTTTGTAGATTAAATTTATAAAATAAAACACATTTTCTAAAACTCGTGTTTTTTAAGAAATCATGTAAACCTTCTAGAAGCTATGATTTTAAAAAACGGTGGAAGTAAGCTTTTCTTATTTCCGGACGCATGCGCAAACTATAGAAAGTCGTTATGATGTAGAATATGCATACTTTGTAGATTCCATTTATGAAATAAAACACATTTTCTAAAAACTCGTGTTTTTTACGAAATCATGTAAACCTTCTAGAAGTTGTGATTCTAAAAAACAGTGGAAGTAAGCTTTTCTTATTTTCGGACGCATGCGCAAACTATAGAATGTCGTTATGATGTAGAATGTGCATACTTTGTAGATTCCATTTATGAAATAAAACACATTTTCTAAAAACTCGTGTTTTTTACGAAATCATGTAAACCTTCTAGAAGCTGTGATTTTAAAAAACGGTGGAAGTAAGCTTTTCTTATTTCCGGACGCATGCATAAACTATAGAAAGTCGTTATGACGTAGAATGTGCATGCTTTGTAGATTCCATTTATGAAATAAAACACATTTTCTAAAAACTTGTGTTTTTACGAAATCATGTAAACGTTCTAGAAGCTGTGATTTTAAAAAACTGTGGACGTAAGCTTTACTTATTTCCGGACGCATGCGCAAAC
Source organism: Larix kaempferi (assembly GCA_027924585.1). Taxonomy (NCBI): domain Eukaryota; kingdom Viridiplantae; phylum Streptophyta; class Pinopsida; order Pinales; family Pinaceae; genus Larix; species Larix kaempferi. The sequence goes on along the minus strand of BSBM01000226.1, from coordinate 7,062,430 downwards.
TATAGAATGTCGTTATGACATAGAATGTGCATACTTTGTAGATTCCATTTATGAAATAAAACACATTTTGTAAAAACTCGTGTTTTTTACGAAATCATGTAAACCTTCTAGAAGCTGTGATTTTAAAAAACCGGGAAAGTAAGCTTTTCTTATTTCCGGATGCATGCGCAAACTATAGAAAGTTGTTATGACGTAGAATGTGCATACTTTGTAGATTCTATTTATGAAATAAACACATTTTCTAAAAACCCGTGTTTTTTACGAAATCATGTAAACCTTCTAGAAGCCGTGATTTTAAAAAACGGGGGAAGTAAGCTTTTCTTATTTCCGGACGCATGCGCAAACTATAGAAAGTCGTTATGACGTAGAATGTGCATACTTTGTAGATTCCATTGATGAAATAAAACACATTTTCTAAAAACTCGTGTTTTTTACGATATCATGTACACCTTCTAGAAGCTGTGATTTTAAAAAATGGTGGAAGTAAGCTTTTCTTATTTCCGGACGCATGCGCAAACTATAGAAAGTCGTTATGACGTAGAATGTGCATACTTTGTTGATTCCATTTATGAAATAAAACATATTTTCTAAAAACTCGTGTTTTTTAATAAATCATGTAAACCTTCTAGAAGCTGTGATTTTAAAAAATGGGGGAAGTAAGCTTTTCTTATTTCTGGATGCATGCGCAAAATATAAAAAGTCGTTAGGACGTAGAATGTGCATACTTTGTAGATTAAATTTATAAAATAAAACACATTTTCTAAAACTCGTGTTTTTTACGAAATCATGTAAACCTTCTAGAAGCTGTGATTTTAAAAAACGGGGGAAGTAAGCTTTTCTTATTTCCGGACGCATGCGCAAACTATAGAAAGTCGTTATGCCGTAGAATGTGCATACTTTGTAGATTCCATTTATGAAATAAAACACATTTTATAAAAACCCGTGTTTTTTATGAAATCATGTAAACATTCTAGATGCTGTGATTTTAAAAAATGGTGGAAGTAAGCTTTTCTTATTTCCGGACACATGCGCAAACTATAGAATGTCGTTATGACGTAGAATGTGCATACTTTGAAGATTCCATTTATGAAATAAAACACATTTTCTAAAAACTCGTGTTTTTTACGAAATCATATAAACCTTCTAGAAGCTGTGATTTTAAAAAACGGGGGAAGTAAGCTTTTCTTATTTCCGGACGCATGCGCAAACTATAGAAAGTCGTTATGATGTAGAATGTGCATACTTTGTAGATTCCATTTATGAAATAAAACACATTTTCTAAAAACTCGTGTTTTTTACGAAATCATGTAAACATTCTAGAAGCTGTGATTTTAAAAAATGGTGGAAGTAAGCTTTTCTTATTTCCGGACGCATGCGCAAACTATAGAAAGTCGTTATGACGTAGAATGTGCATACTTTGTTGATTCCATTTATGAAATAAAACACATTTTCTAAAAACTCGTGTTTTTTACGAAATCATGTAAACATTCTAGAAGCTGTGATTTTAAAAAATGGTGGAAGTAAGCTTTTCTTATTTCCGGACGCATGCGCAAACTATAGAAAGTCGTTATGACGTAGAATGTGCTACTTTGTTGATTCTATTTAAGAAATAAAACACATTTTCTAAAAACTCGTGTTTTTTACGAAATCATGTAAACATTCTAGAAGCTGTGATTTTAAAAAATGGTGGAAGTAAGCTTTTCTTATTTCCGGACGCATACGCAAACTATAGAAAGTTGTTAGGACGTAGAATGTGCATACTTTGTTGATTCCATTTATGAAATAAAACACATTTTCTAAAAACTCGTGTTTTTTACGAAATCATGTAAACCTTCTAGAAGCTGTGATTTTAAAAAACTGGGGAAGTAATCTTTTCTTATTTCCAAACGCATGCGAAAACTATAGAAAGTCGTTATGATGTAGAATGTGCATATGTTGTTGATTCCATTTATGAAATAAGACACATTTTCTAAAAACTCATGTTTTTTAAGAAATCATGTAAACCTTCTAGAAGCTGTTATTTTAAAAAACGGGGGAAGTAAGCTTTTCTTATTTCCGGACGCATGCGCAAAGTATAGAAAGTCGTTATGACGTAGAATGTGCATACTTTGTAGATTCCATTTCTGAAATAAAAAACATTTTCTAAAAACTCGTGTTTTTTACGAAATCATGTAAACATTCTAAAAGCTATGGTTTTAAAAAATGGGCGAAGTAAGCTTTTCTTATTTCCGGACGGATGCGCAAACTATAGAAAGTCGTTATGACGTAGAATGTGCATACTTTGTAGATTCCATTTATGAAATAAAACACATTTTCTAAAAACTCATGTTTTTTAAGAAATCATGTAAACCTTCTAGAAGCTGTGATTTTAAAAAACGGGGGAAGTAAGCTTTTCTTATTTCCAGACGCATGCGCAAAGTATAGAAAGTCGTTACGACGTAGAATGTGCATACTTTGTAGATTCCATTTCTGAAATAAAACACATTTTCTAAAAACTCGTGGTTTTTACGAAATCATGTAAACCTTCTAGAAGCTGTGATTTTAAAAAACGGTGGAAGTAAGTTTTTCTTATTTCCGGACGCATACGCAAACTATAGAAAGTCGTTATGACGTAGAATGTGCATACTTTGTAGATTCCATTTATGAAATAAAACACATTTTCTAAAAACTCGTGTTTTTTTACGAAATCATGTAAACCTTCTAGAAGCTGTGATTTTAAAAAACGGTGGACGTAAGCTTTTCTTATTTCAGGACGAATGCGCAAACTATAGAAATTCATTATGACGTAGAATGTGCATACTTTGTTGATTCCATTTATGAAATAAAACACATTTTCTAAAAACTCGTGTTTTTTAAGAAATCATGTAAACCTTCTAGAAGCTGTGGTTTTGAAAAACGGTGGAAGTAAGCTTTTCTTATTTCCGGACGCATGCGTAAACTATAGAAAGTCGTTATGATGTAGAATGTGCATACTTTGTAGATTCCATTTATGAAATAAAACACATTTTCTAAAAACTCGTGTTTTTTACGAAATCATGTAAACCTTCTAGAAGCTGTGATTTTAAAAAATGGGGGAAGAAAGCTTTTCTTATTTCCGGACCCAGGCGCAAACTATAGAAAGTCGTTATGACATAGAATGTGCATAATTTAATGATTCCATTTATGAAATAAAACACATTTTCTAAAAACTCTTGTTTTTTACGAAATCATGTAAACCTTCTAGAACCTGTGATTTTAAAAAACGCTGGAAGTAAGCTTTTCTTGTTTCCAGATGCATGCGCAAACTATAGAAAGTCGTTATGACTTAGAATGTGCATACATTGTAGATTCAATTTATGAAATAAAACACATTTTCTAAAAACTCGTGTTTTTTATGAAGTCATGTAAACCTTCTAGAAGTTGTGATTTTAAAAAACGGGGGAAGTAAGCTTTTCTTATTTCCGGACGCATGCGCAAACTATAGAAAGTCGTTATGACGTAGAATGTGCATACTTTGTAGATTCCATTTATCAAATAAAACACATTTTCTAAAAACTTGTGTTTTTTACGAAATCATGTAAACCTTCTAGAAGCTGTGAATTTAAAAAACAGTGGAAGTAAGCTTTTCTTATTTTCCGACGAAAGCGCAAACTACAGAAAGTCGTTATGACGTAGAATGTGCATACTTTGTTGATTCCATTTATGAAATTAAATGCATTTTCTAAAATCTCGTGTTTTTTTCGAAATCATGTAAACCTTCTAGAAGCTGTGATTTTAAAAAATGGTGGAAGTAAACTTTTCTTATTTCTGGATGCATGCGCAAACTATAGAAATTCATTATGACGTAGAATTTGCATACTTTGTAGATTCCATTTATGAAATAAAACACATTTTGAAAAACTCGTGTTTTTTACGAAATCATGTAAACCTTCTAGAAGCTGTGATTTTAAAAAATGGTGGAAGTAAGCTTTTCTTATTTCCGGACGCATGCGCAAACAATAGAAAGTCGCTATGACGTAGAATGTGCGTACTTTGTAGATTCCATTTATGAAATAAAACACATTTTCTAAAAACTCGTGTTTTTTACGAAATCATGTAAACCTTCTAGAAGCTGTGATTTTAAAAAACGGGGGAAGTAAGCTTTTATTATTTCCAAACGCATGCGCAAACCATAGAAATTCGTTATGACATAGAATTTGCATACTTTGTAGATTCCATTTATGAAATAAAACACATTTTCAAAAACTCGCGCTTTTTACGAAATCATGTAAACCTTCTAGAAGATGTGATTTTAAAAAACGGTGGAAGTAAGCTTTTCTTATTTCCGGACGAATGCACAAACTATAGAAAGTCGTTATGATGTAGAATGTGCATACTTTGTTGATTCCATTTATGAAATAAAACACATTTTCTAAAAACTCGTGTTTTTTAAGAAATCATGTAAACCTTCTAGAAGCTGTGATTTTAAAAAACGGTGGAAGTAAGCTTTTCTTATTTCCGGATGAATGCGCAAACTATAGAAAGTCATTATGATGTAGAATGTGCATACTTTGTTGATTCAATTTATGAAAGAAAACATATTTTCTAAAAACTCGTGTTTTTTAAGAAATCATGTAAACCTTCTAGAGGCTGTGATTTTAAAAAACGGGGGAAGTAAGATTTTCATATTTCCGGATGCATGCGCAAACTATAGAATGTCGTCATGACGTAGAATGTGCATACTTTGTAGATTCCATTTATGAAATAAAACAAATTTTCTAAAAACTCGTGTTTTTTACGAAATCATGTAAACCTTCTAGAAGCGGTGATTTTAAAAAATAGGGAAAGTAAGATTTCTTATTTCAGGACGCATGCGCAAACCATAGAAAGTCGTTCTGACGTAGAATGTGCATACTTTGTAGTTTCCATTTATGAAATAAAACACATTTTCTAAAAACTCGTGTTTTTTACAAAATCATGTAAACCTTCTAGAAGCTGTGATTTTAAAAAACGGTGGAAGTAAGCTTTTCTTATTTCCAAACGCATGCGCAAACCATAGAAAGTCGTTATGACGTAGAATGTGCATACTTTGTAGATTCCATTTATGAAATAAAACACATTTTAAAAAACTCATCTTTTTTACGAAATCATGTAAACCTTCTAGAAGCTGTGATTTTAAAAAACGGTGGAAGTAAGCTTTTCTTATTTCCGGATGAATGCGCAAACTATAGAAAGTCATTATGATGTAGAATGTGCATACTTTGTTGATTCCATTTATGAAATAAAACAAATTTTCTAAAAACTAGTGTTTTTTAAGAAATCATGTAAACCTTCTAGAAGCTGTGATTTTAAAAAACGGTGGAAGTAAGCTTTTCTTATTTACAGACGCATGCGCAAACTATAGAATGTCGTTATGACATAGAATGTGCATACTTTGTTGATTCCATTTATGAAAGAAAACCCATTTTCTAAAAACTCGTGTTTTTTAAAAAATCATGTAAACCTTCTAGAAGCTGTGATTTTAATAAACGGGGGAAGTAAGATTTTCTTATTTCCAAACGCATGCGCAAACTATAGAAAGTCGTTATGATGTAGAATGTGCATACTTTCTTGATTCCATTTATGAAATAAAACACATTTTCTAAAAACTCGTGTTTTTTTACGAAATCATGTAAACCTTCTAGAAGTTGTGATTTTAAAACACGGGGGAAGTAAGCTTTTCTTATTTCCGGACGCATGCGCAAACTATAGAAATTCGTTATGACGTAGAATGTGCATACTTTGTTAATTCCATTTATGAAAGAAAACACATTTTCTAAAAACTCGTGTTTTTAAAAAAATCAGGTAAACCTTCTAGAAGCTGTGATTTTAAAAAACGGTGGAAGTAAGCTTTTCTTATTTCTGGACGCATGCGCAAACTATAGAATGTCGTTATGACATAGAATGTGCATACTTTGTTGATTCCATTCATGAAAGAAAAAACATTTTCTAAAAACTCGTGTTTTTAAAAAAATCATGTAAACCTTCTAGAAGTTGTGATTTTAAAACACGGGGGAACTAAGCTTTTCTTATTTCCGGACGCATGCGCAAACTATAGAAATTCGTTATGACGTAGAATGTGCATACTTTGTTAATTCCATTTATGAAAGAAAACACATTTTCTAAAAACTCGTGTTTTTTAAGAAATCATGTAAACCTTCTAGAAGCTGTGATTTTAAAAAACGGGGGAAGTAAGATTTACTTATTTCCAAACGCATGCGCAAACTATAGAAAGTCGTTATGACGTAGAATGTGCATACTTTCTTGATTCCATTTATGAAATAAAACACATTTTCTAAAAACTCGTGTTTTTTAAGAAATCATATAAACCTTCTAGAAGCTGTGATTTTAAAAAAGGGGGGAAGTAAGCTTTTCTTATTTCCAAACGCATGCGCAAACTATAGAAAGTTGTTATGACGTAGAATGTGCATACTTTGTTGATTCCATTTATGAAATAAAACACATTTTCTAAAGACTCGTGGTTTTTAAGAAATCATGTAAACCTTCTAGAAGCTGTGATTTTAAAAAACGGGGGAAGTAAGCTTTTCTTATTTCCAAACGCATGCGCAAACCATAGAAAGTCGTTGTGACGTAGAATGTGCATACTTTTTAGATTCCATTTATGAAATAAAACACATTTTCAAAAACTCGTGTTTTTTACGAAATCATGTAAACCTTCTAGAAGCTGTGATTATAAAAAACGGTGGAAGTAAGCTTTTCTTATTTCCGGACGCATGCGCAAACTATAGAATGTCATTATGACGTAGAATGTGCATACTTTGTAGATTCCATTTATGAAATAAAACACATTTTCTAAAAACTCGTGTTTTTTACGAAATCATGTAAACCTTCTAGAAGCCGTGATTTTAAAAAACGGGGGAAGTAAGCTTTTCTTATTTCCGGACGCATGCGCAAACTATAGAAAGTCGTTATGACGTAGAATGTGCATACTTTGTAGATTCCATTTATGAAATAAAACACATTTTCTAAAAACTCGTGTTTTTTACGAAATCATGTAAACCTTCTAGAAGCTGTGATTTTAAAAAATGGTGGAAGTAAGCTTTTCTTATTTCCGGACGTATGCGCAAACTATAGAATGTCGTTATGACGTAGAATGTGCATACTTTGTAGATTCCATTTATGAAATAAAACACATTTTCTAAGAACTCGTGTTTTTTACGAAATCATGTAAACCTTCTAAAAGCTGTCATTTTAAAAAACGGTTGATTAAGCTTTTCTTATTTCCGGACGCATGCGCAAACTGTATAAAGTCGTTATGATGTAGAATGTGCATACTTTGTAGATTCCATTGATGAAATAAAACACATTTTCTAAAAACTTGTGTTTTTTACGAAATCATGTAAACCTTCTAGAAGCTGTGATTTTAAAAAACGGAGGAAGTAAGCTTTTCTTATTTCCGGACGCATGCGCAAACTATAGAAAGTCGTTATGACGTAGAATGTGCATACTTTGTAGATTCCATTTATGAAATAAAACACATTTTCTAAAAACTCATGTTTTTTACGAAATCATGTAAACGTTCTAGAAGCTGTGATTTTAAAAGACGGTGGAAGTAAGCTTTTCTTATTTCCAGACGCATGCGCAAACTATAGAAATTCGTTACGATGTAGAATGTGCATACTTTGTTGATTCCATTTATGAAATAAAACAAATTTTCTAAAAACTCGTGTTTTTTAAGAAATCATGTAAACCTTCTGGAAGCTGTGATTTGAGAAAATGGGGGAAGTAAGCTTTTCGTATTTCCGGACGCATGCGCAAACTATAGAAAGTCGTTATGACATAGAATGTGCATACTTTGTAGATTCCATTTATGAAATAAAACACATTTTCTAAAAACTCGTGTTTTTTACGAAATCATGTAAACATTTTAGAACCTGTGATTTTAAAAAACGGTGGAAGTAAGCTTTTCTTATTTCCGGACGCATGCATAAACTATAGAAAGTCGTTATGACGTAGAATGTGCATGCTTTGTAGAATCCATTTATGAAATAAAACACATTTTCTAAAAACTTGTGTTTTTACGAAATCATGTAAACCTTCTAGAAGCTGTGATTTTAAAAAACGGTGGACGTAAGCTTTACTTATTTCCGGACGCATGCGCAAACTATAGAATGTCGTTATGACATAGAATGTGCATACTTTGTAGATTCCATTTATGAAATAAAACACATTTTGTAAAAACTCGTGTTTTTTACGAAATCATGTAAACCTTCTAGAAGCTGTGATTTTAAAAAACCGGGAAAGTAAGCTTTTCTTATTTCCGGATGCATGCGCAAACTATAGAATGTTGTTATGACGTAGAATGTGCATACTTTGTAGATTCTATTTATGAAATAAAACACATTTTCTAAAAACTCGTGTTTTTTACGAAATCATGTAAACCTTCTAGAAGCTGTGATTTTAAAAAACGGTGGAAGTAAGCTTTTCTTATTTCCGGACGCATGTGCAAACTATAGAAAGTCGTTATGACATAGAATCTGCATACTTTGTAGATTCCATTTATGAAATAAACACATTTTCTAAAAACCCGTGTTTTTTACGAAATCCTGTAAACCTTCTAGAAGCTGTGATTTTAAAAAACGGGGGAAGTAAGCTTTTCTTATTTCCGGACGCATGCGCAAACTATAGAAAGTCGTTATGACGTAGAATGTGCATACTTTGTAGATTCCATTTATGAAATAAAACACATTTTCTAAAAACTCGTGTTTTTTACGATATCATGTACACCTTCTAGAAGCTGTGATTTTAAAAAATGGTGGAAGTAAGCTTTTCTTATTTCCGGACGCATGTGCAAACTATAGAAAGTCGTTATGACGTAGAATGTGCATACTTTGTTGATTCCATTTTTGAAATAAAACATATTTTCTAAAAACTCGTGTTTTTTAATAAATCTTGTAAACCTTCTAGAAGCTGTGATTTTAAAAAATGGGGGAAGTAAGCTTTTCTTATTTCTGGATGTATGCGCAAAATATAGAAAGTCGTTAGGACGTAGAATGTGCATACTTTGTAGATTCCATTTATAAAATAAAACACATTTTCTAAAAACTCGTGTTTTTTACGGAAATCATGTAAACCTTCTAGAAGCTGTGATTTTAAAAAACGGGGGAAGTAAGCTTTTCTTATTTCCGGACGCATGCGCAAACTATAGAAAGTCGTTATGCCATAGAATGTGCATACTTTGTAGATTCCATTTATGAAATAAAACACATTTTATAAAAACCCGTGTTTTTTATGAAATCATGTAAACATTCTAGATGCTGTGATTTTAAAAAATGGTGGAAGTAAGTTTTTCTTATTTCCGGACGCATGCGCAAACTATAGAAAGTCATTATGACGTAGAATGTGCATACTTTGAAGATTCCATTTATGAAATAATACACACTTTCTAAAAACTTGTGTTTTTTACGAAATCATGTAAATCGTCTAGAAGCTGTGATTTTAAAAAACGGTGGAAGTAAGCTTTTCTTATTTCCGGACGCATGTGCAAACTATAGAATGTCGTTATGACGTAGAATGTGCATACTTTGAAGATTCCATTTATGAAATAAAACACATTTTCTAAAAACTCGTGTTTTTTACGAAATCATATAAATCTTCTAGAAGCTGTGATTTTAAAAAACGGGGGAAGTAAGCTTTTCTTATTTCCGGACGCATGCGCAAACTATAGAAAGTCGTTATGATGTAGAATGTGCATACTTTGTAGATTCCATTTATGAAATAAAACACATTTTCTAAAAACTCGTGTTTTTTACGAAATCATGTAAACATTCTAGAAGCTGTGATTTTAAAAAATGGTGGAATTAAGCTTTTCTTATTTCCGGACGCATGCGCAAACTATAGAAAGTCGTTATGACGTAGAATGTGCATACTTTGTTGATTCCATTTATGAAATAAAACACATTTTCTAAAAACTCGTGTTTTTTACGAAATCATGTAAACATTCTAGAAGCTGTGATTTTAAAAAATGGTGGAAGTAAGCTTTTCTTATTTCCGGACGCATGCGCAAACTATAGAAATTCGTTATGACGTAGAATGTGCTACTTTGTTGATTCTATTTAAGAAATAAAACACATTTTCTAAAGTCGTGTTTTTTACGAAATCATGCAAACATTCTAGAAGCTGTGATTTTAAAAAATGGTGGAAGTAAGCTTTTCTTATTTCCGGACGCATGCCTAAACTATAGAAAGTCGTTATGACGTAGAATGTGCATACTTTGTTGATTCCATTTATGAAATAAAACACATTTTCTAAAAACTCGTGTTTTTTACGAAATCATGTAAACCTTCTAGAAGCTGTGATTTTAAAAAACGGGGGGAAGTAAGCTTTTCTTATTTCCAAACGCATGCGCAAACTATAGAAAGTCGTTATGATGTAGAATGTGCATACGTTATTGATTCCATTTATGAAATAAGACACATTTTCTAAAAACTCATGTTTTTTAAGAAATCATGTAAACCTTCTAGAAGCTGTTATTTTAAAAAACGGGGGAAGTAACCTTTTCTTATTTCCGGACGCATGCGCAAACTATAGAAAGTCGTTATGATGTAGAATGTGCATACTTTGTAGATTCCATTTATGAAATAAAACACATTTTCTAAAAACCCGTGTTTTTTACGAAATGATGTAAACCTTCTAGAAGCTGTGATTTTAAAAAACGGTGGAAGTAAGCTTTTCTTATTTCCGGACGCATGCGCAAACTATAGAAAGTCGTTATGATATAGAATGTGCATACTTTGTTGATTCCATTTATGAAATAAAACACATTTTCTAAAAACTCGTGTTTTTTAAGAAATCATGTAAACCTTCTAGAAGCTATGATTTTAAAAAACGGGGGAAGTAAGCTTTTCTTATTTCCAAACGCATGCGCAAACTATAGAAAGTCCTTATCTCGTAGAATGTGCATACTTTGTTGATTCTATTTATGAAATAAAACACATTTTCTAAAAACTCGTGTTTTTTAAGAAATCATGTAAACCTTCTAGAAGCTGTGATTTTAAAAAACGGGGGAAGTAAGCTTTTCTTATTTCCAAACGCGTGCGCAAACTATAGAAAGTCGTTATGACGTAGAATGTGCATACTTTGTTGATTCCATTTATGAAATAAAACACATTTTCTAAAAACTCGTGTTTTTTATGAAATCATGTAAACCTTCTAGAAGCTGTGATTTTAAAAAACGGGGGAAGTAAGCTTTTCTTATTTCCGGACGCATGCGCAAACTATAGAAAGTCATTATGAGGTAGAATGTGCATACTTTGTAGATTCCATTTATGAAATAAAACACATTTTCTAAAAACTCGTGTTTTTTACGAAATCATGTAAACCTTCTAGAAGCTGTGATTTTAAAAAATGGGGGAAGTAAGCTTTTCTTATTTCCGGACGCATGCGCAAACTATAGAAAGTCGTTATGATGTAGAATGTGCATACTTTGTTGATTCCATTTATGAAATAAAATACATTTTCAAAAAACTCGTGTTTTTTACGAAATCATGTAAACATTCTAAAAGCTATGGTTTTAAAAAATGGGCGAAGTAAGCTTTTCTTATTTCCGGACGGATGCGCAAACTATAGAAAGTCGTTGTGACGTAGAATGTGCATACTTTGTAGATTCCATTTATGAAATAAAACACATTTTCTAAAAACTCGTGTTTTTTACGAAATCATGTAAACCTTCTAGAGGTTGTGATTTTAAAAAACGGGGGAAGTAAGCTTTTCTTATTTCCGGACGCATGCGCAAACTATAGAAAGTCATTATGAGGAAGAATGTGCATACTTTGTAGATTCCATTTATGAAATAAAACACATTTTCTAAAAACTCGTGTTTTTTACGAAATCATGTAAACCTTCTAGAAGCTGTGATTTTAAAAACGGGGGAAGTAAGTTTTTCTTATTTCCGGACGCATGCGCAAACTATAGAAAGTCGTTATGACGTAGAATGTGCATACTTTGTAGATTCCATTTATGAAATAAAACAATTTTCTAAAAACTCGTGTTTTTTACGAAATCATGTAAACCTTCTAGAAGCTGTGATTTTAAAAAACGGTGGAAGTAAGCTTTTCTTATTTCCGGACGCATGCACAAACTATAGAAAGTTGTTATGACGTAGAATTTGCATACTTTGTAGATTCCATTTATGAAATAAAACACATTTTCTAAAAACCCGTGTTTTTTACGAAATTATGTAAACCTTCTAGAAGCTGTGATTTTAAAAAACGGTGGAAGTAAGCTTTTCTTATTTCCAGACGCATGCGCAAACTATAGAAAGTCGTTATGATGTAGAATGTGCATACTTTGTAGATTCCATTTATGAAATAAAACACATTTTCTAAAAACCCGTGTTTTTTACGAAATGATGTAAACCTTCTAGAAGCTGTGATTTTAAAAAACGGTGGAAGTAAGCTTTTCTTATTTCCTGTAGTGCTCTGGTTTTTACAGCAGAGCACTGTGTAAAATTTATGGTTTAATTCTCTACGTTTTAACTTTACCAGTTTATGGAAGTAAATTTCTAAGAATTACTATGTGCCTAAATAATATTTAGTATACTGTCGTGTTTTCTTTTATCACCTTGCATTCGTAATTTAAAATAGACTAACATACTAATATTTTCTTTACAACAGCATAAGCATAGGTTTCACAACTTAGTAAATCAGTAAATAGCAGTAAACGAGTATATAGCAGTAAATCAGTAAATAGCAAGTGATGCATGTTTACAGTAAGTTTAAGCATAATAGTAAATAACGGAAATTACCTGATGCTGATGCTAACCGTAAGTTGTAGCAGGTTTTATAACCCCTTAGACAGCCAAACTGAAGTGTCCACCCTACCGACCAGCTATAATCTTGCTGGCCCTTGGAAATCAAAGGATTTCCAAGCCCCCGAGCCCACAATCTGATAATCCCGAGAGCAGTCTTTCCTTCTGTTCTCAAAATCTTTCTGTTCGCCAAACTTTCTCTTCTCCCAACTTCTATTCTCCAAACTTCTTTTCTTCCCCCCAATCCCAAAAAAAAAACCTCCCCACCTTCAACCTTCTCCCCCTCTATATACATGTCCATCCTCGAGAAGACCTTGGGCTTACTCCACCGCCCCAAACTCCCCCTCTCGAGCCCCTCAAACCTTTACTCCTTTCCCTAGTTCATTCATCCACGTCTCATTATAAAAATGTATAATTAATTACTCTTATGGAAAATTCATTTGGTTTTGGATTGACGGTCATAATTATTTATTACGGTGGGAATTATCACCCCAAGGTTATCCATTCGGGACAAGTTTCATTAAATACAAGTCTATCCGCCGTCCTTGATATTTTAATGTTATTAATGTAATTAATAAAATATTATATAATTAGTTGCCCCCTTGTCAACTTGGACATGATGTGTCTTAATGATCCACCTTATCCGTCGAGACTACTTTAGCTTGAGGTTTTAAATTCCAAGATTAACATTGAATAATTAAATATCCATTTTCCATCACATCACGGTTATTCCAAAAAGGATTATCTTATTATGGCTAACTTTGAAATGGAATTAATCACGCAATATTAATTTATAAATCAATATTTTAATTCTTGCTTATATTGCATTTGTTACGATAGGAATATAAATGTTGTTGGAATATCATTTATTAATTAATAATAATAGTTAAATCACCCTTTAACAATTATAAAGGTGAATCAATCATAGTATTCTTAATTATTTGTTTATCACATGAGTACCCTATCATCAACATAGCATCCTTGTTCGTATAAACAAAGCACTTGTGAGGGCTTAAACAATTTTACTAATTCATTAGACACTATCATTACCCTATTCACAACAGTTCTTCTATGACAATGTTAACTGACGACACTTGTCTTAGTTTATTATTACAATGTTTTCATATAATTACTAATTCACTTATTTACACATTGACAACCTAACCATTCATTACCTAAGTTGATTGATGTATCCTTAACTGAGTTATCCATGACATTTATACTACTATTCAAGCATGACAAGTATGTTATACACCAGTAATATTGTACACGTACAAGGTGTGCATGCATGGCCAGTGTATGCACATGTCGGACATGTACTATAAACAAACCCCATTCCGCCTATGCATACTTGCTAACTAACAATAGTATCTACCCCCATGCAGAAGAGCAAGCATAATCTATAGTATAATTACTTTAACATCCTCGGTTATTTAACAGTTAACCCTTTACGATTTAACATCATTGTCTTTATGTTTACATTAGTTTAATCAATCAAGTACAGGAAGGGTGCCTACTTCCACTAACTCGGAATCAAGGAATACTAAACCCCCCCAACAGTACTAACTAACACATCCTCCCATCATAACCTACGTCCAGCATCCTCCCTATCCTCCCTCTACTAGTACAACAGTGGGTGTCGGACTCACCGATCTGACCACATAGAACTTGAGAGCGATAGCGTCGGCTGAACAGCGGACCTATCCTCCCCTAGCAGGCATCCGACAATCGTCATCACAACAACATGGGGAGCGTGTCTCAGCACGGCCCTCCCACGACCTCGGGTCTCATGGAAACATAGGGTGGGAAACACATCCATCCCTCTCAACATACTGGGCCTACGCCCTTGTCAACTCATACTTGCTGCTATCGGGATTATCAGTTTGTGTTATCGTATCCTCATTTTGGCTGCTAAGGTTTGCTGTATGAACATGTTTTTCCTTTCCAATGTATATCAGATCAAGTAACTGGCTATCCCATAGCCCTTGTGTCCTGTAGGTTAGTGTTTTGCAAAATACAATTTATAGAAAGCATTTTCCATTGATCGCCAATTGATCCATGTTATCATTTCATTTCATGTAACCTTTTAACTCATCATAGATACATATAACATTTCAATAATTCACATAAGAAGATGGTATCCACGTACCGAATCATATATTTCAAATTTCATTAATGAAAACATATAAACACATACTGCAATCGTAAAATAAGGAAATCATATGATAATCATGACATCATAATCGCATAACATAGTAACATCATAATCATGGTGAAATCATAAAACAGAGTAACATCATATAACGAGGTCCAATATAGTTTACTCAGTCGAGCTGAGTTCAACAGAATATATAAGAAAATAAAGTATGGTGTATCTAACTAATAAATATGCCGAATCAAAATATGGGCGTTACATACACCCACCCTTCGGGAAACTTCGTCCCGAAGTTATGGTCAAAATAGTGAGGGAAAATCTCGACGCATGGTCTCTGCATCCTCCCAGGTAGCAGACCCTGGGCTATACTTGTCCCATTGGACCTTAACTTGGTCCACATGGCGACTACGGAGATGTCGAACCCTATGATCAAGTATACGTAATGGTTCGACCCTGAAGGTTCCCTCGTCTGAGACCTGCAATTCCTTCCAATGAATTTTGTGAGTCTCATCAGCTATGTAATGTCGTAATATAGAAACATGAAATACATTGTGAGTTTTATGCAAGTGGGGGTGGCAGCGCGAGACGATAAGCAACTGGTCCGATTTTCTCAAGAATCTCAAATGGACCTATAAAGCAAGGTGACAACTTGGTACCCTTCCCAAACCGAATGGTACTTTTATTTGGTCTGATGCGAATAAATACACGATCCCCTACTCCATAAGTTCTATCTGATCTGTGTGCATCAGCGTAACTCTTTTGCCTATCCTGTGCTTCCTTCAGCCGCTGCCTAATATGTAACACTTGCTCTTCCCTTTCCTGAATCAATTCAGGCCCAATTAAAACTCGATCCTCTAACCTGTCCCAACTGAGTGGTGTCCTGCACGACCTCCCATACAATGCCTGATATGGCGGCATACCAATGGAGCTGTGATGACTATTGTTGTATGCAAACTCCACTAAAGGAAGATATTTCTCCCACTGTGTCTATTGATCCATAACATACATCCTAAGCATGTCCTCCATCACTTGATTCACCCTCTCTGTTTGTCCATCTGTCTCGGGGTGATAAGCTGAGCTTAAGTTCAACTGTGTCCCTAATGCTGACTGCATGCTTGTCCAAAATCTCGAAGTGAACTTAGGGTCTCTGTCAGAGATTATCTTTTTAGGAACTCCATGAAGACGTACAATCTCATTTATGAATACTCCTTTCACTAATTTTGTAAAGACAACCATACTCTTTCGTAATTATTTCCATCGTAAATTCTCTTGGGAAGTATGCTACCGCACCTAGGATGCAATCCTATGATAGTTTTCGTCACAAATGCTCAAATATGCCTACTAGCAAGGGTAATACAAGATGCCCAAAATGTTTTAAACTTTGACTTCCTACAAGAGCCATCATTACAATCTATAGGACTACCATGCAATTCTTACTCTTATAACTATAATTGTTCATATATTCTTTTCTAAATTTATAGCTTGCAATATTTACAGTTATACGCCATGTCTTCATTGATATTATCCATGGTGATTTCTAACCACTCCTACATATCTCTAGCTCCCTCACGGCTTTCCTCTTGCTAAGCCATCTTAGAAGTTCAATAATGGATCAACCGACCCATGCTCGCCATATCGTTTGCTATAACAATATTGAAATGTCATTTATCCACTCAACATATTTCTACACTAGTTCTTATTATAGGGCTTGAAAGACTTCTTCATTTGTGTACAACTCCTTCTATCACTAACACTAGCTCTCATGGTAATTAAGTGTCGTTTACACATATTGTATATATATATATATATTTTTGCATACTTTACTTATGTTGTGTTTACTTGTCTCATATATTTACTTATTGATATCATTATCATTTTCAAAACTCTTAGTCCCTTCGATGTTACATTCCTAGGCATTATATTGCACCATTCATCCTTAATGTTCTTCAAATGCATCCATAGTAACTTTAATGTTTTCATTAGTCGCATATTATCCCACACATAATAACGAAATATATGGCCTCTCTCTCGTCCTATGGAACTTGGGATTTTTAGGGACATGACCTAGCCTCGTCTTACAGTATCATAAGAAATCCAACACATAGAGCCTCGTATCAAACTAAAATTCAATCTATCGAGAGTCGCCTCCTAACCCTATATCTAATTCAAATTACTTTTTCGATTTAACCCTACAAAGTTATGAGGTTATTTAACTAATTACTTAGACTTATTGCTAACCCTAGGTTTAAACCTAAATTTAAATTAATCTTAGCACATAAGTAAGGAATATAGAAGAAAAATAAATTATACGTTTTGATTTGATAATTCCCCCTTTTTTTTTTTTCTTTTTTTTTTTTTTTTTTTTTCTTCTTATAACTATATGGACAAATTTAATTAAACAATTTAATTAATATATTAAAAATAATCAATAATATAAAAAAAATGATTTCAAAAGGGATACCTTGTCCCTTTAGTAAGCAATTTGGTTTCCATCCATTATCTTGTATTTAAAGAATATATAACGCATTTTCTAAGTTTTAGCTTTCTTTGAGTTCATTAGGCTCGACCATATCTCCTTGTAGTAGAATTTCAACATGATATGCTCTCTTTCTCTCTCTTAATCCAAAATTTAGTTTTTAGCAAAATAATTCACACTTAGATTATCACAATAAATAGGCACAATCCCCGATATCTAATGATCTAAAAATAACTTATAATTAACATATTTTGTACAACTACAAAATTTTTTTTTACCCTCTTACCCAACAGTAAAAATAGGGATTAATGGAATTACTAAAAGTTCCTCCTTCAATCATTGTGGCTCCTACCTAATCATACATGAGTAATAACATAACTTCCCACAAGTTAATGCATGGCATTCTAACTTTAGCGGTGAAAAGATTTTTTCTTTTTTTTCTTTTTTTTCTTTTTTCTTTTTAACTTCTAGTTGTAATTATTGTTTCAACTTAAGGGCATCTTTATCACTTGCATAGGGATTGATGGTGATCATTATCCTTATCACTTTATAATTTTGAATAGATTTAGGATCTTTGGCACTTCTTTTGTCCAACTCGGCTTTTTATCTTGTTTGCTTCTTCTGAGATAGAACTTAAATTTTGACGCAAAGGACATCTTACACTCAATTTTCTTCCTAGACCTCATTATTGCGATTTAGTAGACAACACTCTTAACCACATTGAATGAATATAATTTAATATTTAAACATTTCCAAATTTAAATATTTCACACTTAATATATATATATATATAATCAAATTTCAACTTTTAATTATTTACACTATAATGTCAAGTGCATATTTTGTTTTGGTGCCTCTTATAATAAAATAAATTATTTTATGGTCTCTTTTATTAAAATGAAAGTATTTTAATGATAAGAAATAGTTGAATCCAAAACCCAACCTCACTAATTTTATTAAAAATTCTAATGCATAATAATAAAGATATAATATAGATCTTGTTTATATGGGTGATGTATTTCCTTATCAATTTAATTTGAAAATTTCATACTATAAGAAGTTTATTTGGGAATAAACATATTTAATTAAAATAAATAGATATTTTATACCAATCATTCAATTTCTTTGTTATTATAGAAATTTTTAAATAATGTTTTTTTTTTTAATTTATTTATTTATTTATAAACTATAATAAATTATTCTATATTAATCCCCTAGTACATGCATGGAAACTCAAACCTAGTTTGCCTTTTGAAATTCTTTATATAAGAAATGAATGACTTAATCCCAAATCTAAGCATGGTAAAATTATAACATTTAACCTAAAGGTCCTTTAAATTTTTGGTTATTTAAATTACTTTTGTTTTTACCTGCTACCTCTATGTGTCAAGTGCAGTCGCGCTCCAGCTCACACTACTCTACCTACCTCCTCCACGTTCAACCTTCTACCTACCATTCCTCCCACCACCTTCCTCACCTATCAGCTCCAACCTACACACCTCCCTACCTTATCCTTCCACGTTTCCCTTAGCTCCCACACGGCTCCTCCCAACGTCCACTCTTCCTGCCCACCATCCACCGGAGTCGTTCCACGACCAGGCTCCCTCTCCACGCGCTGGTATCTACCGGCTCCACCTACTAATAACTATGTTCACCTCGCTGGAAAGGAATCACGAAAGCTCCCAGGCTGCATGCAAGCCACGCGTGCTGCATGCAGGCCCTCTCCCCACCGTCCATTTGCAGGGAGCCCCCCTACAAGGGCCGTTCATCCCTTCTCGCGCGCGTGAAGGCCCTTCGGGCTCGAACCAGGGTGACTGTGGATAGAGGCGCTGATATCCCTCAGTAGATAGGAGCTTCCAAGTATGGAAACATTGGCATCTGAGATGTGTGGAAGCGTTGGCAGGAAGAGCTGGGTCTGCGCCAGCGTGGGAAGGTGGAAGTATTTGGAGTGCTCGTGGTGAACACATTCTTTACATTGCTCACTGCATCATCTGTTTCTGTTTCGGGTGAATCTTGTTCTCTGCATCATAAAAATATTGAGTTGCAATCTACGCTCACCCTTGTTGGTCAGAAAGACTTCAGAAATGAAAAGACCATCGAACGTATTTTATTTACAGACATCGAACGTATTTTATTTAGAGTTTATTTTTATATTTTTTTTTTTGAGAGCTACCCGAACGAGTCATACAAGAAAATATGAGTTGCGTTTCTGATCCGCACATTCTGATTCTTCTAATGCCCGCAATCTCTTTCTTCCTATCGACGGCCTTCTTTGCCGCGGCCTTGTTGGGGTCGAGCTGCTTTAGCCCTGCAAATAAAACCAGGCAGCTTACCGCAGCGCTTATAGCGTACATAATAAAGTTCCTGTGTAAATGTGGTTTGCTTGTGCCCCATTGTGGAATGCGGCTATTATTCCCAATCAATCATATACAGAGGGGCCAGGTACCATGACGGGCAGAAGGCTACAGCAATACACCCCTCGTGGATCATAGAACTTATAACATTTTTGTTGGAAATTGTAACGCGTTCGTGTCTGAAGATTTCGGATATGGAGGACGAGAACGTTTACCATTTAAACGGGATGTAATATGAGTTCGAGTAGCCATAACGGGATGTGCGAAGAAGCTAATGTTAACCCCTTGTAAAGACAAAACAGTATGAGGATGTAATAGCTTGTGATGTCGTCAATCCAGATGACATTGATGTGACCTTTGAATCAATTGGAGGACTTGATGGAATTAAACAAGCGTTGCATGAACTAGTTATTTACAGAGACCTGGTTTATTTTCCCATGGAAGGATTTTGGGACCTCAAAAGGGAGTATTGTTATATGGAAGGAATGCTCTGCCGCTTGGAGGGTGGTTGACATGCGTGGCATCCCCTATGCGTCTTGGCATTTGGTCGTCTGGAATGCTCTTGGTGTTGAGCGCATGGGATGGGTCCGATATATCTTTTATAAGGAACAAAAGAATAAAGGTAAGCTCGTAAGTGACCTGCATAGGCCACCAAAGTTCCTATGCGGAATTGTGCCGAATTTCTCTTGGTTTGTAGTTGCTGCCGCCGTTCTAAGGTTTGTTGGCGTCCTTGTACTCTTCATTGCAGGGCCATAGTAAAGGTTTTGAGAAAATTGAGGAAATTGTAACTGCGAATTTTCTGGTGTGGACACAGTTTGAGGTAACTTTCATTGCCTACTCAAATTAATTTTGTCAGGGTTGTTTTCTGTCCATGTCGGTCAGGCTAAAGCTATCGTGCCGGAAGCGCAGAGTACTGGAACTAGCCGAGTAAATTTTCATGGAATTTATCTTTCCAGGTAACTTGAACGGTTAGCTTTGCATTTTTAGAATAAATAATCCAGAATTAAAAGCTTATTTTAGGGCCACTATAAAATGGCGGAGAGCTTTATCAATAATTTGAAATCTCGCAAGGAATGGCGGATTGAAGAAGTCCTTATTGAATTGAGCTTGAAGGGCGATTAAGCTTTCACGCTGATTGACACCCAAAAACTAGATCCCAGACTTGAAATCCTGCTTCTTATTTGATTAGGCGGAAACCGCAAAGTCAGATCCTTCTTTCCGCGGGTACTTGTACTCCTTTTAGGAGCAATAAATGAACCACTTCCTTCCTATGAATTGAATGAATTCAAAGAAGAATATTCAGAATCGTCAGATTCAGATAGGATAGATCCGACCACTCAATTAGAGCTAGGAGCTAACAGATAACCAAACCAGGAAAGCCAGACATTTAGGTCAGACTGCTAAACAAGACAGCCTGGGGCGGGAACCCAATCACCGAGGGCGAGGATATTGAAACCAGCCCAAGAGAGTAGACCTTTTTATCTGTCTCATTCATGTTAAAAAGAATAATCTGAAAACAAACCAACAGGGCCGGCATGGCGCTTGACCACTTTATTGGCGGAGTTCGCGGGGTTGGTTCGAGGATCCTACTTCATAATAGATAGTAGGAGTTACCGGGCTCTGAAGTAAGCCCAGCTTTTGCTTTCAGGCGTGAACCTGAGATTGGTTGATTGGTCGATTCAATTCCTTCTTCCAGGATGGCAGCTTGAAGGCGAACTAGTCGATATCTGTAGCGGCTGTGCACGAAATCTTACTGGTTTAATTGTAGTTATTACATTGTTAGTACTGTTGAAACAGTTTTATTTTACCAAGATAGAAGCGAACGTGTAGTAAAGAATTTTTGTCTCCCTGACTTTCGTTGATTTGTCTGCAGCTAATTTATCTAATTACTTCAAAGTATTATACCTGTCAAAATTACTCTGAGTGACCGACATTGACTCACAACTTCGATCCATTTATTGTCTCTTTACAATGCGCTTGGTCATGTGTTTTAAGTCATTAAATCCAGTTGCAATATGGTTTAACTATGCTACAGGTTCTTTATCTTATAGCGTTACTGTTATTTTTAGCTTATACTCTATTAATCATTTAAACTTATAGAATTCCTCAAACACATTACATAATTTAAAGGATTACTCTATTAATCATTTAAACTTATAGAATTCCTCAAACACATTACATAATTTAAAGGATCTTTTTTTTTTTTTTTTTTTTTTTTTTATACAATGCCCAACATTTAGGTATAACCTTCTATGAATTTCCGGATTACTTAAGATATGACAGGTGGGTACTATTAAGGCAGAGCAAAACATGACCTAGAAACAGTCAGGCAGATACTTTCAATCCAGTTAGGAACGGGAAAGGGAGACATAGGGCTTCCTCGTAAGTTTCCAATCATCTGGACTTTTTATTTTTATCTTTATTTTTCTACTGTTAAATGTGTTCTGTTTCCCATCGCTCACTTTAGCCATCCGCTTCCATGAATTTGAATCAAGAGAAGCCCTTTAGCTTAGGTAGAAAATATTCCGCCAAGATTTTGGCAACAGTAGTAGAAAATAGAACGGAAGGGGATAAATTGCTGGAAGCCCTAAATAATGTGCATTTGTTTAGTGGTAGATTAATTATATAAAGAATGAAAATATAAATATATATATATATATATATTTTTTTTCTAATGTAATTGCTGTTATCATTGTACAGGTACCTTGGAAGCTGACTATGGCTGGAGGTCAAATAGGTAAAGTGTCGAGTAGATTTTATTGTTAACCATGACTACATGAAGCATGAATAGGCTTTTAGGTTCAAGAGTCCGAACAAAGGCTCTGATACCATCTGTAGTGCTCTGGTTTTTACAGCAGAGCACTGTGTAAAATTTATGGTTTAATTCTCTACGTTTTAACTTTACCAGTTTATGGAAGTAAATTTCTAAGAATTACTATGTGCCTAAATAATATTTAGTATACTGTCGTGTTTTCTTTTATCACCTTGCATTCGTAATTTAAAATAGACTAACATACTAATATTTTCTTTACAACAGCATAAGCATAGGTTTCACAACTCAGTAAATCAGTAAATAGCAGTAAACCAGTATATAGCAGTAAATCAGTAAATAGCAAGTGATGCATGTTTACAGTAAGTTTAAGCATAATAGTAAATAACGGAAATTACCTGATGCTGATGCTAACCGTAAGTTGTAGCAGGTTTTATAACCCCTTAGACAGCCAAACTGAAGTGTCCACCCTACCGACCAGCTATAATCTTGCTGGCCCTTGGAAATCAAAGGATTTCCAAGCCCCCGAGCCCACAATCTGATAATCCCGAGAGCAGTCTTTCCTTCTGTTCTCAAAATCTTTCTGTTCGCCAAACTTTCTCTTCTCCCAACTTCTATTCTCCAAACTTCTTTTCTTCCCCCCAATCCCAAAAAAAAAACCTCCCCACCTTCAACCTTCTCCCCCTCTATATACATGTCCATCCTCGAGAAGACCTTGGGCTTACTCCACCGCCCCAAACTCCCCCTCTCGAGCCCCTCAAACCTTTACTCCTTTCCCTAGTTCATTCATCCACGTCTCATTATAAAAATGTATAATTAATTACTCTTATGGAAAATTCATTTGGTTTTGGATTGACGGTCGTAATTATTTATTACGGTGGGAATTATCACCCCAAGGTTATCCATTCGGGACAAGTTTCATTAAATACAAGTCTATCCGCCGTCCTTGATATTTTAATGTTATTAATGTAATTAATAAAATATTATATAATTAGTTGCCCCCTTGTCAACTTGGACATGATGTGTCTTAATGATCCACCTTATCCGTCGAGACTACTTTAGCTTGAGGTTTTAAATTCCAAGATTAACATTGAATAATTAAATATCCATTTTCCATCACATCACGGTTATTCCAAAAAGGATTATCTTATTATGGCTAACTTTGAAATGGAATTAATCACGCAATATTAATTTATAAATCAATATTTTAATTCTTGCTTATATTGCATTTGTTACGATAGGAATATAAATGTTGTTGGAATATCATTTATTAATTAATAATAATAATTAAATCACCCTTTAACAATTATAAAGGTGAATCAATCATAGTATTCTTAATTATTTGTTTATCACATGAGTACCCTATCATCAACATAGCATCCTTGTTCGTATAAACAAAGCACTTGTGAGGGCTTAAACAATTTTACTAATTCATTAGACACTATCATTACCCTATTCACAACAGTTCTTCTATGACAATGTTAACTGACGACACTTGTCTTAGTTTATTATTACAATGTTTTCATATAATTACTAATTCACTTATTTACACATTGACAACCTAACCATTCATTACCTAAGTTGATTGATGTATCCTTAACTGAGTTATCCATGACATTTATACTACTATTCAAGCATGACAAGTATGTTATACACCAGTAATATTGTACACGTACAAGGTGTGCATGCATGGCCAGTGTATGCACATGTCGGACATGTACTATAAACAAACCCCATTCCGCCTATGCATACTTGCTAACTAACAATAGTATCTACCCCCATGCAGAAGAGCAAGCATAATCTATAGTATAATTACTTTAACATCCTCGGTTATTTAACAGTTAACCCTTTACGATTTAACATCATTGTCTTTATGTTTACATTAGTTTAATCAATCAAGTACAGGAAGGGTGCCTACTTCCACTAACTCGGAATCAAGGAATACTAAACCCCCCCAACAGTACTAACTAACACATCCTCCCATCATAACCTACGTCCAGCATCCTCCCTATCCTCCCTCTACTAGTACAACAGTGGGTGTCGGACTCACCGATCTGACCACATAGAACTTGAGAGCGATAGCGTCGGCTGAACAGCGGACCTATCCTCCCCTAGCAGGCATCCGACAATCGTCATCACAACAACATGGGGAGCGTGTCTCAGCACGGCCCTCCCACGACCTCGGGTCTCATGGAAACATAGGGTGGGAAACACATCCATCCCTCTCAACATACTGGGCCTACGCCCTTGTCAACTCATACTTGCTGCTATCGGGATTATCAGTTTGTGTTATCGTATCCTCATTTTGGCTGCTAAGGTTTGCTGTATGAACATGTTTTTCCTTTCCAATGTATATCAGATCAAGTAACTGGCTATCCCATAGCCCTTGTGTCCTGTAGGTTAGTGTTTTGCAAAATACAATTTATAGAAAGCATTTTCCATTGATCGCCAATTGATCCATGTTATCATTTCATTTCATGTAACCTTTTAACTCATCATAGATACATATAACATTTCAATAATTCACATAAGAAGATGGTATCCACGTACCGAATCATATATTTCAAATTTCATTAATGAAAACATATAAACACATACTGCAATCGTAAAATAAGGAAATCATATGATAATCATGACATCATAATCGCATAACATAGTAACATCATAATCATGGTGAAATCATAAAACAGAGTAACATCATATAACGAGGTCCAATATAGTTTACTCAGTCGAGCTGAGTTCAACAGAATATATAAGAAAATAAAGTATGGTGTATCTAACTAATAAATATGCCGAATCAAAATATGGGCGTTACATTTCCGGACGCATGCGCAAACTATAGAAAGTCGTTATGATATAGAATGTGCATACTTTGTTGATTCCATTTATGAAATAAAACACATTTTCTAAAAACTCGTGTTTTTTAAGAAATCATGTAAACCTTCTAGAAGCTATGATTTTAAAAAACGGGGGAAGTAAGCTTTTCTTATTTCCAAATGCATGCGCAAACTATAGAAAGTCCTTATCTCGTAGAATGTGCATACTTTGTTGATTCTATTTATGAAATAAAACACATTTTCTAAAAACTCGTGTTTTTTAAGAAATCATGTAAACCTTCTAGAAGCTGTGATTTTAAAAAACGGGGGAAGTAAGCTTTTCTTATTTCCAAACGCGTGCGCAAACTATAGAAAGTCGTTATGACGTAGAATGTGCATACTTTGTTGATTCCATTTATGAAATAAAACACATTTTCTAAAAACTCGTGTTTTTTATGAAATCATGTAAACCTTCTAGAAGCTGTGATTTTAAAAAACGGGGGAAGTAAGCTTTTCTTATTTCCAGACGCATGCGCAAACTATAGAAATTCGTTATCACGTAGAATGTGCATAATTTGTAGGTTCCATTTATGAAATAAAACACATTTTCTAAAAACTCGTGTTTTTTTACGAAATCATGTAAACCTTCTAGAAGCTGTGATTTTAAAAAACGGTGGAAGTCAGCTTTTCTTTTTTCCGGACGAATGCGCAAACTATAGAAAGTCGTTATGATGTAGAATGTGCATACTTTGTTGATTCCATTTATGAAATAAAATACATTTTCAAAAAACTCGTGTTTTTTAAGAAATCATGTAAACCTTTTAGAAGCTGTGAATTTAAAAAACGGGGGAAGTAAGCTTTTCTTATTTCCAAACGCATGCGCAAACTATAGAAAGTCCTTATGACGTAAAATGTGCATACTTTGTTGATTCTATTTATGGAATAAAACACATTTTCTAAAAACTCGTGTTTTTTACGAAATCATGTAAACCTTCTAGAAGCTGTGATTTTAAAAAACGGGGGAAGTAAGCTTTTCTTATTTCCAAACGCATGCGCAAACTATAGAAAGTCGTTATGACGTAGAATGTGCATACTTTGTTGATTCCATTTATGAAATAAAACACATTTTCTAAACACTCGTGTTTTTTAAGAAATCATATTAACCTTCTAGAAGCTGTGATTTTAAAAAACGGGGGAAGTAAGCTTTTCTTATTTCCGGACGCATGCGCAAACTATAGAAAGTCGTTATGCCATAGAATGTGCATACTTTGTAGATTCCATTTATGAAATAAAACACATTTTCTAAAAACATGTGTTTTTTACGAAATCATCTAAACCTTCTAGAAGCTGTGATTTTAAAAAACGGTGGAAGTAAGCTTTTCTTATTTCCGGACGCATGCGCAAACTATAGAAATTCGTTATGACGTAGAATGTGCATACTTTGTAGATTCCATTTATGAAATAGAACACATTTTCTAAAAACTCGTGTTTTTTACGAAATCATGTAAACCTTCTAGAAGCTGTGATTTTAAAAAACGGTGGAGGTAACCTTTTCTTATCTCCGGACGCATGCGCAAACTGTAGAAAGTCATTATGACGTAGAATGTGCATACTTTGTAGATTCCATTTATGAAATTAAACACATTTTCTAAAAACTCATGTTTTTAACGAAATCATCTAAACCTTTTAGAAGCTGTGATTTTAAAAAACGGTGGAAGTAAGCTTTTCTTATTTCCGGACGCATGCATAAACTATAGAAAGTCGTTATGATGTAGAATGTGCATACTTTGTAGATTCCATTTATGAAATAAAACACATTTTCTAAAAACCCGTGTTTTTTACGAAATCATGTAAACCTTCTAGAAGCTGTGATTTTAAAAAACGGTGGAAGTAAGCTTTTCTTATTTCCGGACGCATGCGCAAAATATAGAAAGTCATTATGACGTAGAATGTGCATACTTTGTAGATTCCATTTATGAATTAAAACAGATTTTCTAAAAACTCATGTTTTTTATGAAATCATGTAAACCTTCTAGAAGCTGTGATTTTAAAAAACGGTGGAAGTAAGCTTTTCTTATTTCTGGACGCATGCGCAAACTATAGAATGTCGTTATGACGTAGAATGTGCATACTTTGTAGATTCCATTTATGAAATAAAACACATTTTCTAAAAACTCGAGTTTTTTACGAAATCATGTAAACCTTCTAGAAGCTGTGATTTTAAAAAACTGTTGATTAAGCTTTTCTTATTTCCGGACGCATACGCAAACTATATAAAGTCGTTATGACGTAGAATGTGCATACCTTGTTGATTCTATTTATGAAATAAAACACATTTTCTAAGAACTCGTGTTTTTTAAGAAATCATGTAAACCTTCTAGAAGCTGTGATTTTAAAAAACGGGGGAAGTAAGCTTTTCTTATTTCCAAACGCATGCGCAAACTATAGAAAGTCGTTATGACGTAGAATGTGCATACTTTGTAGATTCCATTGATGAAGTAAAACACATTTTCTAAAAACTCGTGTTTTTTACGAAATCATGTAAACCTTCTAGAAGCTGTGATTTTAAAAAACGGTGGAAGTAAGCTTTTCTTATTTCCAGACGCATGCGCAAAGTATAGAAAGTTATTATGACGTAGAATGTGCATACTTTGTTGATTCTATTTATGAAATAAAACACATTTTCTAAAAACTCATGTTTTTTAAGAAATCATGTAAACCTTCTAGAAGCTGTGATTTTAAAAAACCGGAGAAGTAAGCTTTTCTTATTTCCAAACGCATGCGCAAAGTATAGAAAGTCATTATGACTTAGAATGTGCATACTTTGTTGATTCCATTTATGAAATAAAACACATTTTCTAAAAACTCGTGTTTTTTACGAAATCATGTAAACCTTCTGGAAGCTGTGATTTTAAAAAACGGTGGAAGTAAGCTTTTCTTATTTTCGGACGAATGCGCAAACTATAGAAAGTCGTTATGACATAGAATGTGCATACTTTGTTGATTCCATTTTTGAAATAAAACACATTTTCTAAAAACCCGTGTTTTTTACGAAATCATGTAAACCTTATAGAAGCTGTGATTTTAAAAAAACGGTGGAAGTAAGCTTTTCTTATATCCGGACGCATGCGCAAACTATAGAAAGTCGTTATGAGGTAGAATGTGCATACTTTGTAGATTCCATTTATGAAATAAAACACATTTTCTAAAAACTCGTGTTTTTTACGAAATCATGTAAACCTTCTAGAAGCTGTGATTTTAAAAAATGGGGGAAGTAAGCTTTTCTTATTTCCGGACGCATCCGCAAACTATAGAAAGTCGTTATGACGTAGAATGTGCATACTTTGTAGATTCCATTTATGAAATAAAACACATTTTCTAAAAACTCGTGTTTTTTAAGAAATCATGTAAACCTTCTAGAAGCTGTGATTTAAAAAAACGGTGGAAGTAAGCTTTTCTTATTTCCGGACGCATGCACAAACTATAGAAAGTTGTTATGACGTAGAATGTGCATACTTTTTAGATTCCATTTATGAAATAAAACACATTTTCTAAAAACCCGTGTTTTTTACGAAATCATGTAAACCTTCTAGAAGCTGTGATTTTAAAAAACGGTGGAAGTAAGCTTTTCTTTTTTCCGGACGCATGCGCAAACTATAGAAAGTCGTTATGATGTAGAATGTGCATACTTTGTAGATTCCATTTATGAAATAAAACACATTTTCTAAAAACTTGTGTTTTTTACGAAATCATGTAAACCTTCTAGAAGCTGTGATTTTGAAAAACGGGGGAAGTAAGTTTTTCTTATTTCTTGATACATGCGCAAACTATAGAATGTCGTTATGATGTAGAATGTGCATACTTTGTAGATTCCATTTATGAAATAAAACACATTTTCTAAAAACTCGTGTTTTTTATGAAATCATGTAAACCTTCTAGAAGCTATGATTTTAAAAAACGGTTGATTAAGATTTTCTTATTTCCGGACGAATGCGAAAACTATAGAAAGTTGTTATGACGTAGAATGTGCATACTTTGTAGATTCCATTTATGAAATAAAACACATTTTCTAAAAGCTCGTGTTTTTTACGAAATCATGTAAACCTTCTAGAAGCTGTGATTTTAAAAAACGGTGGAAGTAAGCTTTTCTTATTTCCGGACGCATGCACAAACTATAGAAAGTTGTTATGACGTAGAATGTGCATACTTTGTAGATTCCATTTATGAAATAAAACACATTTTCTAAAAACCCGTGTTTTTTACGAAATCATGTAAACCTTCTAGAAGCTGTGATTTTAAAAAACGGTGGAAGTAAGCTTTTCTAATTTCCGGACGCATGCGCAAACTATAGAAAGTCGTTATGATGTAGAATGTGCATACTTTGCAGATTCCATTTATGAAATAAAACACATTTTCTGAAACTTGTGTTTTTTACGAAATCATGTAAACCTTCTAGAAGCTGTGATTTTGAAAAACGGGGGAAGTAAGCTTTTCTTATTTCTGGATACATGCGCAAACTATAGAATGTCGTTATGACGTAGAATGTGCATACTTTGTAGATTCCATTTATGAAATAAAACACATTTTCTAAAAACTCGTGTTTTTTATGAAATCATGTAAACCTTCTAGAAGCTATGATTTTAAAAAACGGTTGATTAAGCTTTTCTTATTTCCGGACGAATGCGAAAACTATAGAAAGTCGTTATGACGTAGAATATGCATACTTTGTTGATTCCATTTATGAAATAAAACACATTTTCTAAACACTCGTGTTTTTTAAGAAATCATGTAAACCTTCTAGAAGCTGTGATTTTAAAAAACAGTGGAAGTAAGCTTTTCTTATTTCCGGACGCATGCATAAACTATAGAAAGTCGTTATGACGTAGAATGTGCATACTTTGTTGATTCCATTTATGAAATAAAACATATTTTCTAAAAACTCGTGTTTTTTAAGAAATCATGTAAACCTTCTAGAAGCTGTGATTTTAAAAAACGGGGGAAGTAAGCTTTTCTTATTTCCAAATGCATGCATAAACTATAGAAAGTCGTTATGACGTAGAATGTGCATACTTTGTTGATTCCATTTATGAAATAAAACACATTTTCTAAAAACTCGTGTTTTTTAAGAAATCATGTAAACCTTCTAGAAGCTGTGATTTTAAAAAACGGGGGAAGTAAGCTTTTCTTATTTCCAAACGCATGCGCAAACTATAGAAATTCGCTAGGACGTAGAATGTGCATACTTTGTTGATTCTATTTATGAAATAAAACACATTTTCTAAAAACTCGTGTTTTTCACGAAATCATGTAAACCTTCTAGAAGTTGTGATTTTCAAAAACGGTTGATTAAAGTTTTCTTATTTCCGGACGCATGCGCAAACTATATAAAGTCGTTATGACGTAGAATGTGCATACTTTGTAGATTCCATTTATGAAATAAAACACATTTTCTAAAAACTCGTGTTTTTTACGAAATCATGTAAACGTTCTAGAAGCTGTGATTTTAAAAAACGGTGGAAGTAAGCTTTTCTTATTTCCGGACGCATGCGCAAACTATAGAAAGTCGTTACGATGTAGAATGTGCATACTTTGTTGATTCCATTTATGAAATAAAACAAATTTTCTAAAAACTCGTGTTTTTTAAGAAATCATGTAAACCTTCTAGAAGCTGTGATTTTAAAAAATGGGGGAAGTAAGCTTTGCTTATTTCCGGACGCATGCGCAAACTATAGAAAGTCGTTATGACATAGAATGTGCATACTTTGTAGATTCCATTTATGAAATAAAACACATTTTCTAAAAACTCGTGTTTTTTACGAAATCATGTGAACATTTTAGAAGCTGTGATTTTAAAAAACGGGGGGAAGTAAGCTTTTCTTATTTCCAAACGCGGTGCGCAAACTATAGAAAGTCGTTATGACGTAGAATGTGCATACTTTGTTGATTCCATTTATGAAATAAAACACATTTTCTAAAAACTCGTGTTTTTTATGAAATCATGTAAACCTTCTAGAAGCTGTGATTTTAAAAAACGGGGGAAGTAAGCTTTTCTTATTTCCGGACGCATGCGCAAACTATAGAAAGTCATTATGAGGTAGAATGTGCATACTTTGTAGATTCCATTTATGAAATAAAACACATTTTCTAAAAACTCGTGTTTTTTACGAAATCATGTAAACCTTCTAGAAGCTGTGATTTTAAAAAACGGGGGAAGTAAGCTTTTCTTATTTCCGGACGCATGCGCAAACTATAGAAAGTCGTTATGATGTAGAATGTGCATACTTTGTTGATTCCATTTATGAAATAAAATACATTTTCAAAAAAACTCGTGTTTTTTACGAAATCATGTAAACATTCTAAAAGCTATGGTTTTAAAAAATGGGCGAAGTAAGCTTTTCTTATTTCCGGATGGATGCGCAAACTATAGAAAGTCGTTGTGACGTAGAATGTGCATACTTTGTAGATTCCATTTATGAAATAAAACACATTTTCAAAAAACTCGTGTTTTTTACGAAATCATGTAAACCTTCTAGAGGTTGTGATTTTAAAAAACGGGGGAAGTAAGCTTTTCTTATTTCCGGACGCATGCGCAAACTATAGAAAGTCATTATGAGGTAGAATGTGCATACTTTGTAGATTCCATTTATGAAATAAAACACATTTTCTAAAAACTCGTGTTTTTTACGAAATCATCTAAACCTTCTAGAAGCTGTGATTTTAAAAAACGGGGGGAAGTAAGCTTTTCTTATTTCCGAACGCATGCGCAAACTATAGAAAGTCGTTATGACGTAGAATGTGCATACTTTGTAGATTCCATTTATGAAATAAAACACATTTTCTAAAAACTCGTGTTTTTTACGAAATCATGTAAACCTTCTAGAAGCTGTGATTTTAAAAAACGGTGGAAGTAAGCTTTTCTTATTTCCGGACGCATGCACAAACTATAGAAAGTTGTTATGACGTAGAATGTGCGTACTTTGTAGATTCCATTTATGAAATAAAACACATTTTCTAAAAACCCGTGTTTTTTACGAAATTATGTAAACCTTCTAGAAGCTGTGATTTTAAAAAACGGTGGAAGTAAGCTTTTCTTATTTCCAGACGCATGCGCAAACTATAGAAAGTCGTTATGATGTAGAATGTGCATACTTTGTAGATTCCATTTATGAAATAAAACACATTTTCTAAAAACCCGTGTTTTTTACGAAATGATGTAAACCTTCTAGAAGCTGTGATTTTAAAAAACGGTGGAAGTAAGCTTTTCTTATTTCCGGACGCATGCGCAAACTATAGAAAGTCGTTATGATATAGAATGTGCATACTTTGTTGATTCCATTTATGAAATAAAACACATTTTCTAAAAACTCGTGTTTTTTAAGAAATCATGTAAACCTTCTAGAAGCTATGATTTTAAAAAACGGGGGAAGTAAGCTTTTCTTATTTCCAAACGCATGCGCAAACTATAGAAAGTCCTTATCTCGTAGAATGTGCATACTTTGTTGATTCTATTTATGAAATAAAACACATTTTCTAAAAACTCGTGTTTTTTAAGAAATCATGTAAACCTTCTAGAAGCTGTGATTTTAAAAAACGGGGGAAGTAAGCTTTTCTTATTTCCAAACGCGTGCGCAAACTATAGAAAGTCGTTATGACGTAGAATGTGCATACTTTGTTGATTCCATTTATGAAATAAAACACATTTTCTAAAAACTCGTGTTTTTTATGAAATCATGTAAACCTTCTAGAAGCTGTGATTTTAAAAAACGGGGGAAGTAAGCTTTTCTTATTTCCAGACGCATGCGCAAACTATAGAAATTCGTTATCACGTAGAATGTGCATAAATTGTAGGTTCCATTTATGAAATAAAACACATTTTCTAAAAACTCGTGTTTTTTACGAAATCATGTAAACCTTCTAGAAGCTGTGATTTTAAAAAACGGTGGAAGTCAGCTTTTCTTTTTTCCGGAAGAATGCGCAAACTATAGAAAGTCGTTATGATGTAGAATGTGCATACTTTGTTGATTCCATTTATGAAATAAAATACATTTTCAAAAAACTCGTGTTTTTTAATAAATCATGTAAACCTTTTAGAAGCTGTGAATTTAAAAAACGGGGGAAGTAAGCTTTTCTTATTTCCAAACGCATGCGCAAACTATAGAAAGTCCTTATGACGTAGAATGTGCATACTTTTTTGATTCTATTTATGGAATAAAACACATTTTCTAAAAACTCGTGTTTTTTACGAAATCATGTAAACCTTCTAGAAGCTGTGATTTTAAAAAACGGGGGAAGTAAGCTTTTCTTATTTCCAAACGCATGCGCAAACTATAGAAAGTCGTTATGACGTAGAATGTGCATACTTTGTTGATTCCATTTATGAAATAAAACACATTTTCTAAACACGTGTTTTTTAAGAAATCATATTAACCTTCTAGAAGCTGTGATTTTAAAAAACGGGGGAAGTAAGCTTTTCTTATTTCCGGACGCATGCGCAAACTATAGAAAGTCGTTATGCCATAGAATGTGCATACTTTGTAGATTCCATTTATGAAATAAAACACATTT
Source organism: Larix kaempferi (assembly GCA_027924585.1). Classification (NCBI taxonomy): domain Eukaryota; kingdom Viridiplantae; phylum Streptophyta; class Pinopsida; order Pinales; family Pinaceae; genus Larix; species Larix kaempferi. The sequence goes on along the minus strand of BSBM01000226.1, from coordinate 7,028,528 downwards.
TCTAAAAACATGTGTTTTTTACGAAATCATCTAAACCTTCTAGAAGCTGTGATTTTAAAAAACGGTGGAAGTAAGCTTTTCTTATTTCCGGACGCATGCGCAAACTATAGAAATTCGTTATGACGTAGAATGTGCATACTTTGTAGATTCCATTTATGAAATAGAACACATTTTCTAAAAACTCGTGTTTTTTACGAAATCATGTAAACCTTCTAGAAGCTGTGATTTTAAAAAACGGTGGAAGTAAGCTTTTCTTATTTCCGGACGCATGCGCAAACTATAGAAAGTCGTTATGATGTAGAATGTGCATACTTTGTAGATTCCATTTATGAAATAAAACACATTTTCTAAAAACTTGTGTTTTTTACGAAATCATGTAAACCTTCTAGAAGCTGTGATTTTGAAAAACGGGGGAAGTAAGCTTTTCTTATTTCTGGATACATGCGCAAACTATAGAATGTCGTTATGACGTACAATGTGCATACTTTGTAGATTCCATTTATGAAATAAAACACATTTTCTAAAAACTCGTGTTTTTTATGAAATCATGTAAACCTTCTAGAAGCTATGATTTTAAAAAACGGTGGAAGTAAGCTTTTCTTATTTCCGGACGCATGCGCAAACTATAGAAAGTCGTTATGATGTAGAATGTGCATACTTTGTAGATTCCATTTATGAAATAAAACACATTTTCTAAAAACTTGTGTTTTTTACGAAATCATGTAAACCTTCTAGAAGCTGTGATTTTGAAAAACGGGGGAAGTAAGCTTTTCTTATTTCTGGATACATGCGCAAACTATAGAATGTCGTTATGACGTAGAATGTGCATACTTTGTAGATTCCATTTATGAAATAAAACACATTTTCTAAAAACTCGTGTTTTTTATGAAATCATGTAAACCTTCTAGAAGCTATGATTTTAAAAAACGGTTGATTAAGCTTTTCTTATTTCCGGACGAATGCGAAAACTATAGAAAGTCGTTATGACGTAGAATATGCATAGTTTGTTGATTCCATTTATGAAATAAAACACATTTTCTAAACACTCGTGTTTTTTAAGAAATCATGTAAACCTTCTAGAAGCTTTGATTTTAAAAAACAGTGGAAGTAAGCTTTTCTTATTTCCGGACGCATGCATAAACTATAGAAAGTCGTTATGACGTAGAATGTGCATACTTTGTTAATTCCATTTATGAAATAAAACATATTTTCTAAAAACTCGTGTTTTTTATGAAATCATGTAAACCTTCTAGAAGCTGTGATTTTAAAAAACGAGGGAAGTAAGCTTTTCTTATTTCCAAACGCATGCGCAAACTATAGAAAGTCATTATGACTTAGAATGTGCATACTTTGTTGATTCCATTTATGAAAGAAAACACATTTTCTAAAAACTCGTGTTTTTTAAGAAATCATGTAAAGCTTCTAGAAGCTGCGATTTTAAAAAACGGGGGAAGTAAACTTTTCTTATTTCCGGACGCATGCGCAAACTATAGAAAACTGTTATGACGTAGAATGAGCATACTTTGTAGATTCCATTTATGAAATAAAACACATTTTCTAAAAACTCGGGTTTTTTACGAAATCATGTAAAGCTTCTAGAAGCTGTGATTTTAAAAAACGGTGGAAGTAATCTTTTCTTATTTCCGGACGAATGGGCAAACTATAGAAAGTCGTTATGACGTAGAATGTGCATACTTTGTTGATTCCATTTATGAAATAAAACACACTTTCTAAAAACTCGTGTTTTTTACGAAATCATATAAACCTTCTAGAAGCTGTGATTTTAAAAAGCGTTGGAAGTAAGCGTTTCTTATTTCCGGACGCATGCGCAAACTATAGAAAGTCGTTATGACCTAGAATGTGCATACTTTGTAGATTCCATTTATGAAATAAAACACATTTTCTAAAAACTCGTGTTTTTTACGAAATCATGTAAACCTTCTAGAAGCTGTGATTTTAAAAAACGGGGGAAGTAAGCTTTTCTTATTTCCTGACGCATGCGCAAATTATAGAAAGTCGTTATGACGTAGAATGTGCATACTTTGTTGATTATATTTATTAAATAAAACACATTTTCTAAAAACTCAGGTTTTTTACGAAATCATGTAAAGCTTCTAGAAGCTGTGATTTTAAAAAACGGTGGAAGTAAGCTTTTCTTATTTCTGGACGAATGCGCAAACTATAGAAAGTCATTATGACGTAGAATGTGCATACTTTGTTGATTCCATTTATGAAATAAAACACACTTTCTAAAAACTCGTGTTTTTTACGAAATCATATAAACCTTCTAGAAGCTGTGATTTTAAAAAGCGTTGGAAGTAAGCGTTTCTTATTTCGGGACGCATGCGCAAACAATAGAAAGTCGTTATTTCGTAGAATGTGCATACTTTGTTGATTATATTTATTAAATAAAACAAATTTTCTAAAAACTCGTGTTTTTTAAGATATCATGTAAACCTTCTAGAAGCTGTGATTTTAAAAAACGGGGGAAGTAAGCTTTTCTTATTTCCGGAAGCATGCGCAAACTATAGAAAGTCATTATGACATAGAATGTGCATACTTTGTAGATTTCATTTATGAAAGAAAACACATTTGCTAAAAACTCGTGTTTTTTACGAAATCATGTAAACCTTCTAGAAGCTGTGATTTTAAGAAACGGTGGAAGTAAGCTTTTCTTATTTCCCGACGCATGCTCAAACTATAGAAAGTCGTTATGACATAGAATGTGCATACTTTGTTGATTCTATTTATGAAATAAAACACATTTTCTAAAAACTCGTGTTTTTTACGAAATCATGTAAACCTTCTAGAAGCGGTGATTTTTAAAAACGGTGGAAGTAAGCCTTCCTTATTTCGGGACGCATGCGCAACGTATAGAAAGTCGTTATGACGTAGAATGTGCATGCTTTGTAGATTCCATTTATGAAATAAAACACATTTTCTAAAAAATCATGTTTTTTACGAAATCATGTAAACCTTCTAGAAGCTGTGATTTTAAAAAACGGTGGAAGTAAGCTTTTCTTATTTCCGGACGAATGCGCAAACTATAGAAATTCGTTATGACGTAGAATGTGCATACTTTGTAGATTCCATTTATGAAATAAAACACATTTTCTAGAAACCCGTGTTTTTTACGAAATCATGTAAACCTTCTAGAAGCTGTGATTTAAAAAAACGGTGGAAGTAAGCTTTTCTTATTTCCGGACGCATGCGCAAACTATAGAGAGTCGTTATGCCGTAGAATGTGCATACTTTGTTGATTCCATTTATGAAATAAAACACATTTTCTAAAAACTCGTGTTTTTTAAGAAATCATGTAAACCTTCTAGAAGCTATGATTTTAAAAAACGGGGGGAAGTAAGCTTTTCTTATTTCCAAACGCATGTGCAAACTATAGAAAGTCATTATGACGTAGAATGTGCTTACTTTGTTGATTCCATTTATGAAATAAAACACATTTTGTAAAAATTCGTGTTTTTTAAGAAATCATGTAAACCTTCTAGAAGCTGTGATTTTAAAAAACGGGGGAAGTAAGCTTTTCTTATTTCCAGAAGCATGCTCAAAAAATAGAAAGTCGTTATGACGTAGAATGTGCATACTTTGTAGATTCCATTTATGAAATAAAACACATTTTCTAAAAACTCATGTTTTTTACGAAATCATGTAAACCTTCTAGAAGCTGCGATTTTAAAAAACGGTGGAAGTAAGCTTTTCTTATTTCCGGACGAATGCGCAAACTATAGAAAGTCGTTATGACGTAGAATGTGCATACTTTGTAGATTCCATTTATGAAATAAAACAAGTTTTCTAAAAACTCGTGTTTTTTACGAAATCATGTAAACCTTCTAGAAGCTGTGATTTTAAAAAACGGGGGAAGTAAGCTTTTCTTATTTCCGGAAGCATGCGCAAACTATAGAAAGTCATTATGACCTAGAATGTGCATACTTTGTTGATTCCATTTATGAAAGTAAACACATTTTCTAAAAACTCTTGTATTTTAAGAAATCATGTAAACCTTCTAGAAGATGTGATTTTAAAAGACTGGGGAAGTAAGCATTTCTTATTTCCGGACGCATGCGCAAACTATAGAAAGTCGTTATGACGTAGAATGTGCATACTTTGTAGATTCCATTTATGAAATAAAACACATTTTCTAAAAACTCGTTATTTTTAAGAAATCATGTAAACCTTCTAGAAGCTGTGATTTTAAAAAACGGGGGAAATAAGCTTTTCTTATTTCCGGAAGCATGCGCAAACTATAGAAAGTCGTTATGACGTAGAATGTGCATAGTTTGTAGATTCCATTTATGAAATAAAACACATTTTTTAAAAATTCGTGTTTTTTACGAAATCATGTAAACCTTCAAGAAGCTTTGATTTTAAAAAACGGTGGAAGTAAGCTTCTCTTTTTTCCGGACGCATGCGCAAACTATGGAATGTTGTTATGACGTAGAATGTGCATACTTTGTAGATTCCATTTATGAAATAAAATACTTTTTCTAAATCATGAAATCATGTAAACCTTCAAGAAGCTATGATTTTAAAAAACGGGGGAAGTGAGCTTTTCTTATTTCGAAACGCATGCGCAAACTATAGAAAGTCGTTATGACGTAGAATGTGCATACTTTGTTGATTCCATTTATGAAAGAAAACACATTTGCCAAAAACTCATGTTTTTTAAGAAATCATGTAAATCTTCTAGAAGCTTTGATTTTAAAAAACTGGGGAAGTAAGCTTTTCTTATTTCCGGACGCATGAGCAAACTATAGAAAGTCGTTATGACGTAGAATGTGCATACTTTGTAGATTCCATTTATGAAATAAAACACATTTTCTAAAAACTCGTGTTTTTTAAGAAATCATGTAAACCTTCTAGAAGCTGTGATTTTAAAAAACGGGGGAAGTAAGCTTTTCTTATTTCCGGACGCATGCGCAAACTATAGAAAGTCGTTATGACGTAGAATGTGCATAGTTTGTAGATTCCATTTATGAAATAAACCACATTTTCTAAAAACTCGTGTTTTTTACGAAATCATGTAAACCTTCTAAAAGCTTTGATTTTAAAAAACGGTGGAAGTAAGCTTCTCTTTTTTCCGGACGCATGCGGAAACTATAGAATGTCGTTATGACGTAGAATGTGCATACTTTGTTGATTCCATTTATGAAAGAAAACACATTTGCTAAAAACTCATGTTTTTTAAGAAATCATGTAAATCTTCTAGAAGCTGTGATTTTAAAAAACTGGGGAAGTAAGCTTTTCTTATTTCCGGACGCATGCGCAAACTATAGAAAGTTGTTATGACGTAGAATGTGCATACTTTGTAGATTCCATTTATGAAATAAAACACATTTTCTAAAAACTCGTGTTTTTTAAGAAATCATGTAAACCTTCTAGAAGCTGTGATTTTAAAAAACGGGGGAAGTAAGCTTTTCTTATTTCCAGACGCATGCGCAAACTATAGAAAGTCGTTATGACGTAGAATGTGCATAGTTTGTAGATTCCATTTATGAAATAAAACACATTTTCTAAAAACTCGTGTTTTTTACGAAATCATGTAAACCTTCTAGAAGCTTTGATTTTAAAAAACGGTGGAAGTAAGCTTCTCTTTTTTCCGGACGCATGCGCAAACTATAGAATGTCACTATGACGTAGAATGTGCATACTTTGTAGATTCCATTTATGAAATAAAACACTTTTTCTAAAAACTCGTGTTTTTTACGAAATCATGTAAACCTTCTAGAAGCTGTGATTTTAAAAAACGGGGGAAGTAAGTTTTTCTTATTTCCGGAAGCATGCGCAAACTATAGAAAGTCGTTATGACGTAGAATGTGCATACTTTGTAGATTCCATTTATGAAATAAAACACATTTTCTAAAAACTTGTGTTTTTTACAAAATCATGTAAACCTTCTAGAAGCTGTGATTTTAAAAAACGGTGGAAGTAAGCTATTCTTTTTTCCGGACGCATGCGCAAACTATAGAAATTCGTTATGATGTAGAATGTGCATACTTTGTTGATTCCATTTATGAAATAAAACACATTTTCTAAAAACTCGTGCTTTTTAAGAAATCATGTAAACCTTCTAGAAGCTGTGATTTTAAAAAACGGGGGAGGTAAGCTTTTCTTATTTCCAAACGCATGCGCAATATATAGAAAGTCGTTATGACGTAGAATGTGCATACTTTGTTGATACCATTTATGAAAGAAAACACATTTTCTAAAAACTCGTGTTTTTTAAGAAATCATGTAAACCTTCTAGAAGCTGTGATTTTAAAAAACGGGGGAAGTAAGCTTTTCTTATTTAAGGAAGCATGCGCAAACTATAGAAAGTCGTTATGATGTAGAATATGCATACTTTGTAGATTCCATTTATGAAATAAAACACATTTTCTAAAAACTCGTGTTTTTTACGAAATCATGTAAACCTTCTAGAAGCTGTGATTTTAAAAAACGGGGGAAGTAAGCTTTTCTTATTTCCGGATGCATGCGCAAACTATAGAAAGTCGTTATGACGTAGAATGTTCATACTTTGTAGATTCCATTTATGAAACAAAACACATTTTCTAAAAACTCGTGTTTTTTAGGAAATCATGTAAACCTTCTAGAAGCTGTGATTTTAAAAAACGGTGGAAGTAAGCTTTTCTTATTTCCGGACGAATGCGCAAACTATAGAAAGTCGTTATGATGTAGAATGTGCATACTTTGTTGATTCCATTTCTGAAATAAAACACATTTTCTAAAAACTCGTGTTTTTTAAGAAATCATGTAAACTTTCTAGAAGCTGTGATTTTAAAAAACGGGGGAAGTAAGCTTTTCTTATTTCCAAACGCATGCGCAAACTATAGAATGTCGTTATGACGTAGAATGTGCATACTTTGTAGATTCCATTTATGAAATAAAACACATTTTCTAAAAACTCATGTTTTTTACGAAATCATGTAAACCTTCTAGAAGCTGTGATTTTAAAAAACAGGGGAAGTAATCTTTTCCTATTTCTGGACGCATGCGCAAACTATAGAAAGTCGTTATGACGTACAATGTCCATACTTTGTAGATTCCATTTATGAAATAAAACACATTTTCTAAAAACTCGTGTTTTTTAGGAAATCATGTAAACCTTCTAGAAGCTGTGATTTTAAAAAACAGTGGAAGTAAGCTTTTCTTATTTCTGGATGAATGCGCAAACTATAGAAAGTCGTTATGATGTAGAATGTGCATACTTTGTTGATTCCATTTATGAAATAAAACACATTTTCTAAAAACTCGTGTTTTTTAAGAAATCATGTAAACCTTCAAGAAGCTGTGATTTTAAAAAACGGGGGAAGTAAGCTTTTCTTATTTCCAAACGCATGCGCAAACTATAGAAAGTCGTTATGACGTAGAATGTGCATACTTTGATGATTCCATCTATGAAAGAAAACACATTTTCTAAAAACTCATGTTTTTTAAGAAATCATGTAAATCTTCTAGAAGCTGTGATTTTAAAAAACTGGGGAAGTAAGCTTTTCTTATTTCCGGACGCATGCGCAAACTATAGAAAGTCGTTATGATATAGAATGTGCATACTTTGTAGATTCCATTTATGAAATGAAACACATTTTCTAAAAACTCGTGTTTTTTAAGAAATCATGTAAACCTTCTAGAAGCTGTGATTTTAAAAAACGGGGGAAATAAGCTTTTCTTATTTCCGGACGCATCTGCAAACTATAGAAAGTCGTTATGACGTAGAATGTGCATAGTTTGTAGATTCCATTTATGAAATAAAACACATTTTCTAAAAACTCGTGTTTTTTACGAAATCATGTAAACCTTCTAGAAGCTTTGATTTTAAAAAACGGTGGAAGTAAGCTTCTCTTTTTTCCGGACGCATGCGCAAACTATGGAATGTTGTTATGACGTAGAATGTGCATACTTTGTAGATTCCATTTATGAAATAAAATACTTTTTCTAAAAACTCGTGTTTTTTACGAAATCATGTAAACCTTCTAGAAGCTGTGATTTTAAAAAACGGTGGAAGTAAGCTTTTCTTATTTCCCGACGCATGCGCACACTATATAAAGTCGTTATGACGTAGAATTTAAAAACTTTGTTGATTCTATTTATGAAATAAAACACATTTTCTAAAAACTCATGTTTTTTACGAAATCATGTAAACCTTCTAGAAGCGGTGATTTTAAAAAACGGTGGAAGTAAGCTTTTCTTATTTTTGGACGCATGCGCAAAGTATAGAAAGTCGTTATGACATAGAATGTGCATACTTTGTTGATTATATTTATGAAATCAAACACATTTTCTAAAAACTCGTGTTTTTTACGAAATCATGTAAACCTTCTAGAAGCTGTGATTTTAAAAAACGGGGGAAGTAAGCTTTTCTTATTTCCGGAAGCATGCGCAAACTATAGAAAGTCATTATGACGTAGAATGTGCATACTTATAGATTCCATTTATGAAATAAAACACATTTTCTAAAAACTCGTGTTTTTTACGAAATCATGTAAACCTTCTAGAAGCTGTGATTCTAAAAAACGGTGGAAGTAAGCTTTTCTTTTTTCCAAACGCATGCGCAAACTATAGAAAGTCGTTATGATGTAGAATGTGCATACTTTGTTGATTCCATTTATGAAATTAACACATTTTCCAAAAACTCGTGTTTTTTAAGAAATCATGTAAACCTTCTAGAAGCTGTGATTTTAAAAAACGGGGGAGGTAAGCTTTTCTTATTTCCAAACGCATGTGCAAACTATAGAAAGTCGTTAGGACGTAGAATGTGCATACTTTGTTGATTCCATTTATGAAAGAAAACACATTTTCTAAAAACTCGTGTTTTTTAGGAAATCATGTAAACCTTCTAGAAGCTGTGATTTTAATAAACCGGGGAAGTAAGCTTTTCTTATTTCCGGACGCATGCGCAAACTATAGAAAGTCGTTATGACGTAGAATATGCATACTTTGTAGATTCCATTTATGAAATAAAACACATTTTCTAAAAACTCGTGTTTTTTACGAAATCATGTAAACCTTCTAGAAGCTGTGATTTTAAAAAACGGAGGAAGTATGCTTTTCTTATTTCCAGACGCATGCGCAAACTATAGAAAGTCGTTATGACGTAGAATGTGCATACTTTGTAGATTCCATTGATGAAATAAAACACATTTTCTAAAAACTCGTGTTTTTTTGGAAATCATGTAAACCTTCTAGAAGCTGTGATTTTAAAAAACGGTGGAAGTAAACTTTTCTTATTTCCGGACGAATGCGCAAACTATAGAAAGTCGTTATGATGTAGTATGTGCATACTTTGTTGATTCCATTTCTGAAATAAAACACATTTTCTAAAAACTCGTGTTTTTTAAGAAATCATGTAAACTTTCTAGAAGCTGTGATTTTAAAAAACGCGGGAAGTAAGCTTTTATTATTTCCAAACGCATGCGCAAACTATAGAATGTCGTTATGACGTAGAATGTGCATACTTTGTAGATTCCATTTATGAAATAAAACACATTTTCTAAAAACTCGTGTTTTTTAGGAAATCATGTTAACCTTCTAGAAGCTGTGATTTTAAAAAACAGTGGAAGTAAGCTTTTCTTATTTCCGGACGAATGCGCAAACTATAGAAAGTCGTTATGATGTAGAATGTGCATACTTTGTAGATTCCATTTATGAAATAAAACACATTTTCTAAAAACTCGTGTTTTTTACGAAATCATGTAAACCTTCTAGAAGCTGTGATTTTAAAAAACGAGGGAAGTAAGCTTTTCTTATTTCCGGATGCATGCGAAAAGTATAGAAAGTCGTTATGACGTAGAATGTGCATACTTTGTAGATTCCATTTATAAAATAAAACACATTTTCTAAAAACTCGTGTTTTTTACGAAATCATGTAAACCTTCTAGAAGCTGTGATTTTAAAAAACGAGGGAAGTAAGCTTTTCTTATTTCCGGATGCATGCGCAAAGTATAGAAAGTCGTTATGATGTAGAATGTGCATATTTTGTTGATTATATTTATGAAATAAAACACATTTTCTAAAAACTCGTGTTTTTTAAGAAATAATCTAAACCTTCTAGGAGCTGTGATTTTAAAAAACGGGGGAAGTAAGCTTTTCTTATTTCCGGAAGCATGCGCAAACTATAGAAAGTCGTTATGACGTAGAATGTGCATACTTTGTAGATTCCATTTATGAAATAAAACACATTTTCTAAAAACTCGTGTTTTTTACGAAATCATGTAAACCTTCTAGAAGTTGTGATTTTAAAAAACGGGGGAAGTAAGCTTTTCTTATTTCCGGACGCATGCGCAAACTATAGAAAGTCGTTATGACGTAGAATGTGCATACTTTGTAGATTCCATTTATGAAATAAAACACATTTTCTAAAAACTCGTGTTTTTTACGAAATCATGTAAACCTTCTAGAAGCTGTGATTTTAAAAAACGGTGGAAGTAAGCTTTTCTTATTTCCGGACGCATGCGCAAAGTATAGAAAGTCGTTATGACGTAGAATGTGCATACTTTGTTGATTATATTTATGAAATAAAACACATTTTCTAAAAACTCGTGTTTTTTACGAAATCATCTAAACCTTCTAGAAGCTGTGATTTTAAAAAACGGGGGAAGTAAGCTTTTCTTATTTCCAAACGCATGCGCAAACTATAGAAAGTCGTTATGACGTAGAATGTGCATACTTTGTTGATTCCATTTATGAAAGAAAACACATTTTCTAAAAACTCGTGTTTTTTAAGAAATCATGTAAACCTTCTAGAAGCTGTGATTTTAAAAAACTGGGGAAGTAAGCTTTTCTTATTTCCGGACGAATGCGCAAACTATAGAAAGTCGTTATGACGTAGAATGTGCATACTTTTTAGATTCCATTTATGAAATAAAACACATTTTCTAAAAACTCGTGTTTTTTACGAAATCATGTAAACCTTCTAGAAGCTGTGATTTTAAAAAACGGTGGAAGTAAGCTTTTCTAATTTCCCGACGCATGCGCAAACTATAAAAAATCGTTATGACGTAGAATTTGCAAACTTTTTTGATTCTATTTATGAAATAAAACACATTTTCTAAAAACTCATGTTTTTTACGAAATCATGTAAACCTTCTAGAAGCGGTGATTTTAAAAAACGGTGGAAGTAAGCTTTTCTTATTTTTGGACGCATGCGCAAAGTATAGAAAGTCGTTATGACATAGAATGTGCATACTTTGTTGATTATATTTATGAAATCAAACACATTTTCTAAAAACTCGTGTTTTTTACGAAATCATGTAAACCTTCTAGAAGCTGTGATTTTAAAAAACGGGGGAAGTAAGCTTTTCTTATTTCCGGAAGCATGCGCAAACTATAGAAAGTCATTATGACGTAGAATGTGCATACTTATAGATTCCATTTATGAAATAAAACACATTTTCTAAAAACTCGTGTTTTTTACGAAATCATGTAAACCTTCTAGAAGCTGTGATTCTAAAAAACGGTGGAAGTAAGCTTTTCTTTTTTCCAAACGCATGCGCAAACTATAGAAAGTCGTTATGATGTAGAATGTGCATACTTTGTTGATTCCATTTATGAAATTAACACATTTTCCAAAAACTCGTGTTTTTTAAGAAATCATGTAAACCTTCTAGAAGCTGTGATTTTAAAAAACGGGGGAGGTAAGCTTTTCTTATTTCCAAACGCATGTGCAAACTATAGAAAGTCGTTAGGACGTAGAATGTGCATACTTTGTTGATTCCATTTATGAAAGAAAACACATTTTCTAAAAACTCGTGTTTTTTAGGAAATCATGTAAACCTTCTAGAAGCTGTGATTTTAATAAACCGGGGAAGTAAGCTTTTCTTATTTCCGGACGCATGCGCAAACTATAGAAAGTCGTTATGACGTAGAATATGCATACTTTGTAGATTCCATTTATGAAATAAAACACATTTTCTAAAAACTCGTGTTTTTTACGAAATCATGTAAACCTTCTAGAAGCTGTGATTTTAAAAAACGGAGGAAGTATGCTTTTCTTATTTCCAGACGCATGCGCAAACTATAGAAAGTCGTTATGACGTAGAATGTGCATACTTTGTAGATTCCATTGATGAAATAAAACACATTTTCTAAAAACTCGTGTTTTTTTGGAAATCATGTAAACCTTCTAGAAGCTGTGATTTTAAAAAACGGTGGAAGTAAACTTTTCTTATTTCCGGACGAATGCGCAAACTATAGAAAGTCGTTATGATGTAGTATGTGCATACTTTGTTGATTCCATTTCTGAAATAAAACACATTTTCTAAAAACTCGTGTTTTTTAAGAAATCATGTAAACTTTCTAGAAGCTGTGATTTTAAAAAACGCGGGAAGTAAGCTTTTATTATTTCCAAACGCATGCGCAAACTATAGAATGTCGTTATGACGTAGAATGTGCATACTTTGTAGATTCCATTTATGAAATAAAACACATTTTCTAAAAACTCGTGTTTTTTAGGAAATCATGTTAACCTTCTAGAAGCTGTGATTTTAAAAAACAGTGGAAGTAAGCTTTTCTTATTTCCGGACGAATGCGCAAACTATAGAAAGTCGTTATGATGTAGAATGTGCATACTTTGTAGATTCCATTTATGAAATAAAACACATTTTCTAAAAACTCGTGTTTTTTACGAAATCATGTAAACCTTCTAGAAGCTGTGATCTTAAAAAACGAGGGAAGTAAGCTTTTCTTATTTCCGGATGCATGCGAAAAGTATAGAAAGTCGTTATGACGTAGAATGTGCATACTTTGTAGATTCCATTTATAAAATAAAACACATTTTCTAAAAACTCGTGTTTTTTACGAAATCATGTAAACCTTCTAGAAGCTGTGATTTTAAAAAACGAGGGAAGTAAGCTTTTCTTATTTCCGGATGCATGCGCAAAGTATAGAAAGTCGTTATGATGTAGAATGTGCATATTTTGTTGATTATATTTATGAAATAAAACACATTTTCTAAAAACTCGTGTTTTTTAAGAAATAATCTAAACCTTCTAGGAGCTGTGATTTTAAAAAACGGGGGAAGTAAGCTTTTCTTATTTCCGGAAGCATGCGCAAACTATAGAAAGTCGTTATGACGTAGAATGTGCATACTTTGTAGATTCCATTTATGAAATAAAACACATTTTCTAAAAACTCGTGTTTTTTACGAAATCATGTAAACCTTCTAGAAGTTGTGATTTTAAAAAACGGGGGAAGTAAGCTTTTCTTATTTCCGGACGCATGCGCAAACTATAGAAAGTCGTTATGACGTAGAATGTGCATACTTTGTAGATTCCATTTATGAAATAAAACACATTTTCTAAAAACTCGTGTTTTTTACGAAATCATGTAAACCTTCTAGAAGCTGTGATTTTAAAAAACGGTGGAAGTAAGCTTTTCTTATTTCCGGACGCATGCGCAAAGTATAGAAAGTCGTTATGACGTAGAATGTGCATACTTTGTTGATTATATTTATGAAATAAAACACATTTTCTAAAAACTCGTGTTTTTTACGAAATCATCTAAACCTTCTAGAAGCTGTGATTTTAAAAAACGGGGGAAGTAAGCTTTTCTTATTTCCAAACGCATGCGCAAACTATAGAAAGTCGTTATGACGTAGAATGTGCATACTTTGTTGATTCCATTTATGAAAGAAAACACATTTTCTAAAAACTCGTGTTTTTTAAGAAATCATGTAAACCTTCTAGAAGCTGTGATTTTAAAAAACTGGGGAAGTAAGCTTTTCTTATTTCCGGACGAATGCGCAAACTATAGAAAGTCGTTATGACGTAGAATGTGCATACTTTTTAGATTCCATTTATGAAATAAAACACATTTTCTAAAAACTCGTGTTTTTTACGAAATCATGTAAACCTTCTAGAAGCTGTGATTTTAAAAAACGGTGGAAGTAAGCTTTTCTAATTTCCCGACGCATGCGCAAACAATAAAAAATCGTTATGACGTAGAATTTGCAAACTTTTTTGATTCTATTTATGAAATAAAACACATTTTCTAAAAACTCGTGTTTTTTACGAAATCATGTAAACCTTCTAGAAGCGGTGATTTTAAAAACCGGTGGAAGTAAGCTTTTCTTATTTCCGGACGCATGCGCAAAGTATAGAAAGTCGTTATGACGTAGAATGTGCATACTTTGTAGATTCCATTTATGAAATAAAACACATTTTCTAAAAACTCGTGTTTTTTACGAAATCATGTAAACCTTCTAGAAGCTGTGATTTTAAAAAACAGGGGAAGTAATCTTTTCCTATTTCTGGACGCATGCGCAAACTATAGAAAGTCGTTATGACGTAGAATGTGCATACTTTGTAGATTCCATTTATGAAATAAAACACATTTTCTAAAAACTCATGTTTTTTAGGAAATCATGTAAACCTTCTAGAAGCTGTGATTTTAAAAAACAATGGAAGTAAGCTTTTCTTATTTCTGGACGCATGCGCAAACTATAGAAAGTCGTTATGACGTAGAATGTGCATACTTTGTAGATTCCATTTATGAAATAAAACACATTTTCTAAAAACTCATGTTTTTTACGAAATCATGTAAACCTTCTAGAAGTTGTGATTTTAAAAAACGATGGAAGTAAGCTTTTCTTATTTCCGGATGAATGCGCAAACTATATAAATTCGTTATGACGTAGAATGTGCATACTTTGTTGATTCCATTTATGAAATAAAACACATTTTCTAAAAACTAGTGTTTTTTAAGAAATCATATAAACCTTCTAGAAGCTGTGATTTTAAAAAACGGTGGAAGTAAGCTTTTCTTATTTCCGGACGCATGCGCAAACTATAGAAAGTCATTATGACATAGAATGTGCATACTTTGTTGATTCCATTTATGAAATAAAACACATTTTCTAAAAACTCGTGTTTTTTACGAAATCATTTAAACCTTCTAGAAGCTGTGATTTTAAAAAACGGGGGAAGTAAGCTTTTCTTATTTCCAAACGCATGCGCAAACTCTAGAAAGTCGTTATGAGGTAGAATGTGCATACTTTGTTGATTCCATTTATGAAATAAAACACATTTTCTAAAAACTCATGTTTTTTAAGAAATCATGTAAACCTTCTAGAAGCTGTGATTTAAAAAAACGGGGGAAGTTATCTTTTCTTATTTCCGGCCCCATGCGCAAACTATAGAAATTCGTTATGACGTAGAATGTGCATACTTTGTAGATTCCATTTATGAAATAAAACACATTTTCTAAAAAGTCATGTTTTTTACGAACTCATGTAAACCTTCTAGAAGCTGTGATTTTAAAAAACGATGGAAGTAAGCTTTTCTTATTTCCGGACGAATGCGCAAACTATAGAAAATCATTATGAAGTAGAATGTGCATAGTTTGTTGATTCCATTTATGAAATAAAACACATTTTCTAAAAACTAGTGTTTTTTAAGAAATCATGTAAACCTTCTAGAAGCTGTGATTTTAAAAAACGAGGGAAGTAAGCTTTTCTTATTTCCGGCCGCATGCACAAACTATAGAAAGTCGTTATGACGTAGAATGTGCATATTTTGTAGATTCCATTTATGAAATAAAACACATTTTCTAAAAACTCTTTTTTTTTACGAAATCATGTAAACCTTCTAGAAGCTGTGATCTTAAAAAATGGGGGAGGTAAGCTTTTCTTATTTCCGGAAACATGCGCAAACTATAGAAAGTCGTTATGACGTAGAATGTGCATACTTTGTAGATTCCATTTATGAAATAAAACACATTTTCTAAAAACTCATGTTTTTTAGGAAATCATGTAAACCTTCTAGAAGCTGTGATTTTAAGAAACGGTGGAAGTAAGCTTTTCTTATTTCCGGACTCATGCGCAAACTATAGAAAGTCGTTATGACGTAGAATGTGCATACTTTGTAGATTCCATTTATGAAATAAAACACATTTTCTAAAAACTCGTGTTTTTTAAGAAATCATGTAAACCTTCTAGAAGCTGTGATTTTAAAAAACGGGGGAGGTTAGCTTTTCTTATTTCCGGACGCATACACAAACTATAGAAAGTCCTTATGACGTAGAATGTGCATACTTTGTTGATTCCATTTATGAAATAAAACACATTTTCTAAAAACTCTTGTTTTTTAAGAAATCATGTAAACCTTCTAGACGCTGTGATTTTAAAAAATGGGGGAAGTAAGCTTTTCTTATTTCCGGACGCATGCGCAAAACTATAGAAAGTTGTTATGACGTAGAATGTGCATACTTTGTTGATTCCATTCATGAAATAAAACACATTTTCTAAAAACTCGTGTTTTTTACGAAATCATGTAAACCTTCAAGAAGCTGTGATTTTAAAAAACGGGGGAGGTAAGGTTTTCTTATTTCCAAACGCATGCGCAAACTATAGAAAGTCATTATGACGTAGAATGTGCATACTTTGTTGATTCCATTTATGAAATAAAACACATTTTCTAAAAACTCGTATTTTTTAACAAATCATGTAAACCTTCTAGAAGCTGTGATTTTAAAAAACGGGGGAAGTAAGCTTTTCTTATTTCCAAATGCATGCGCAAACTATAGAAAGTCGTTATGACGTAGAATGTGCATACTTTGTTGATTCCATTTATGAAATAAAACACATTTTCTAAAAACTCTTGTTTTTTAAGAAATCATGTAAACCTTCTAGAAGCTGTGATTTTAAAAAACGGTGGAAGTAAGCTTTTCTTATTTCCAAACGCATGCGCAAACTATAGAAAGTCATTATGACGTAGAATGTGCATACTTTGTTGATTCCATTTATGAAATAAAACACATTTTCTAAAAACTCGTGTTTTTTAAGAAATCATGTAAACCTTCTAGAAGCTGTGATTTTAGAAAACAGGGGAAGTAAGCTTTTCTTATATCCGGACGCATGCGCAAACTATAGAAAGTCGTTATGATATAGAATGTGCATACTTTGTAGATTCCATTTATGAAATGAAACACATTTTCTAAAAAATCGTGTTTTTTAAGAAATCATGTAAACCTTCTAGAAGCTGTGATTTTAAAAAACGGGGGAAGTAAGCTTTTCTTATTTCCGGACGCATCCTCAAACTATAGAAAGTCGTTATGACGTATAATGTGCATACTTTTTAGATTGCATTTATGAAATAAAACACATTTTCTAAAAACTTGTGTTTTTTACGAAATCATGTAAACCTTCTAGAAGATGTGATTTAAAAAAACGGTGGAAGTAAGCTTTTCTTATTTCCGGACGCATGCGAAAACTATAGAAAGTCGTTATGACGTAGAATTTGCATACTTTGTATATTCCATTTATGAAATAAAACACATTTTCTAAAAACTCGTGTTTTTTACGAAATCATGGCAACCTTCTAGAAGCTGTGATTTTAAAAAACGGGGGAAGTAAGCTTTTCTTATTTCCAAACGCATGCGCAAACTATAGAAAGTCGTTACGACGTAGAATGTGCATACTTTGTTGATTCCATTTATGAAATAAAACACATTTCTAAAAACTCGTGTTTTTTAAGAAATCATGTAAACCTTCTAGAAGTTGTTATTTTAAAAAACGGGGGAAGTAAACTTTTCTTATTTCCGGCCCCATGCGCAAACTATAGAAAGTCGTTATGACGTAGAATGTGCATACTTTTTAGATTCCATTTATGAAATAAAACACATTTTCTAAAAACTCGTGTTTTTACGAAATCATGTAAACCTTCTAGAAGCTGTGATTTTAAAAAACGAGGGGAAGTAAGCTTTTATTATTTCCGGACGAATGCGCAAACTATAGAAAGTTGTTATGACGTAGAATGTGCATACTTTGTTGATTCCATTTATGAAATAAAACACATTTTCTAAAAACTCTTGTTTTTTAAGAAATCATGTAAACCTTCTAGACGCTGTGATTTTAAAAAACGAGGGAAGTAAGCTTTTCTTATTTCCAAACGCATGCGCAAACTATAGAAAGTCGTTATGACGTAGAATGTGCATACTTTGTTGATTCCATTTATGAAATAAAACATATTTTCTAAAAACTCATGTTTTTTAAGAAATCATGTAATCCTTCTAGAAGCTGTGATTTTAAAAAACAGGGGAAGTAAGCTTTTCTTATTTCCGGACGCATGCGCAAACTATAGAAACTCGTTATGACGTAGAATGTGCATACTTTGTTGATTCCATTTATGAAATAAAACACATTTTCTAAAAACTCGTGTTTTTTAAGAAATCATATAAACCTTCTAGAAGCTGTGATTTTAAAAAACAGTGGAAGTAAGCTTTTCTTATTTCCGGACGCATGCGCAAACTATAGAAAGTCGTTATGACGTAGAATGTGCATACTTTGTAGATTCCATTTATGAAATAAAACACATTTTCTAAAAAATCGTGTTTTTTACGAAATCATGTAAACCTTCTAGAAGCTGTGATTTTAAAAAACGAGGGAAGTAAGCTTTTCTTATTTCCAAACGCATGCGCAAACTATAGAATGTCGTTACGACGTAGAATGTGCATACTTTGTTGATTCCATTTATGAAATAAAACACATTTTCTAAAAACTCGTGTTTTTTAAGAAATCATGTAAACCTTCTAGAAGCTATGATTTAAAAAAACAGGGGAAGTAAGCTTTTCTTATTTCCGGACGCATGCGCAAAACTTTAGAAAGTCGTTATGACGTAGAATGTGCATACTTTGTTGATTCCATTCATGAAATAAAACACATTTTCTAAAAACTCGTGTTTTTTACGAAATCATGTAAAGCTTCCAGAAGCTGTGATTTTAAAAAACGGGGGAGGTAAGGTTTTCTTATTTCCAAACGCATGCGCAAACTATAGAAAGTCATTATGACGTAGAATGTGCATACTTTGTTGATTCCATTTCTGAAATAAAACACATTTTCTAAAAACTCGTGTTTTTTAAGAAATCATGTAAACTTTCTAGAAGCTGTGATTTTAAAAAACGGGGGAAGTAAGCTTTTCTTATTTCCAAACGCATGTGCAAACTATAGAATGTCGTTATGACGTAGAATCTGCATACTTTTTAGATTCCATTTATGAAATAAAACACATTTTCTAAAAACTCGTGTTTTTTAGGAAATCATGTAAACCTTCTAGAAGCTGTGATTTTAAAAAACAGTGGAAGTAAGCTTTTCTTATTTCTGGACGAATGCGCAAACTATAGAAAGTCGTTATGACGTAGAATGTGCATACTTTGTAGATTCCATTTATGAAATAAAACACATTTTCTAAAAACTCGTGTTTTTTAAGAAATCATATAAACCTTCTAGAAGCTGTGATTTTAAAAAACAATGGAAGTAAGCTTTTCTTATTTCCGGACGCATGCGCAAACTATAGAAAGTCGTTATGACGTAGAATGTGCATACTTTGTAGATTCCATTTATGAAATAAAACACATTTTCTAAAAACTCGTGTTTTTTACGAAATCATGTAAACCTTCTAGAAGCTGTGATTTTAAAAAACGGTTGATTAAGCTTTTCTTATTTCCCGACGCATGCGCAAACTATAAAAAGTCGTTATGACGTAGAATGTGCATACTTTGTAGATTCCATTTATGAAATAAAATACATTTTCTAAAAACTCGTGTTTTTTACGATATCATGTAAACCTTCTAGAAGCTGTGATTTTAAAAAACGGTGGAAGTAAGCTTTTCTTATTTCCGGACGCATGCGCAAACTATAGAAAGTCGTTATGAACTAGAATGTGCATACTTTGTAGATTCCATTTATGAAATAAAACACATTTTCTAAAAACCCGTGTTTTTTACGAAATCATGTAAACCTTCTAGAAGCTGTGATTTTAAAAAATGGTGGATGTAAGCTTTTCTTATTTCCGGACGCATTCGCAAACTATAGAAAGTCGTTATGACGTAGAATGTGCATACTTTGAAGATTCCATTTATGAAATAAAACACATTTTCTAAAAACTTGTGTTTTTTACGAAATCATGTAAATCTTCTAGAAGCTGTGATTTTAAAAAACGGTGGAAGTAAGCTTTTCTTATTTCCGGACGCATGCGCAAACTATAGAATGTCGTTATGGCGTAGAATGTGCATACTTTTTTAATTCCATTTATGAAATTAAACACATTTTCTAAAAACTCGTGTTTTTTAAGAAATCATGTAAACCTTCTAGAAGCTGTGATTTTAAAAAACGCGGGAAGTAAGCTTTTCTTATTTCCGGACGCATGCGCAAACTATAGAAAGTTGTTATGCCGTAGAATGTGCATACTTTGACGATTTCATTTATGAAATAAAACACATTTTCTAAAAACCCATGTTTTTTACGAAATCATGTAAACCTTCTAGATGCTGTGATTTTAAAAAATGGTGGAATTAAGCTTTTCTTATTTCCGGACGCATGCGCAAACTATAGAAAGTCGTTATGACGTAGAATGTGCATACTTTGTTGATTCTATTTATGAAATAAAACACATTTTCTAAAAACTCATGTTTTTTAAGAAATCATGTAAACCTTCTAGAAGCTATGATTTTAAAAAACGAGGGAAGTAAGCTTTTCTTATTTCGAAACGCATGCGCAAACTATAGAAAGTCGTTATGACGTAGAATGTTCATACTTTGTTGATTCCATTTATGAAATAAAACACATTTTCTAAAAACTCGTGTTTTTTAAGAAATGCTGTAAATCTTCTAGAATCTGTGATTTTAAAAAACGGGCGAAGTAAGCTTTTCTTATTTCCGGATGCATGCGCAAACTATAGAAAGTCGTTATGACATAGAATGTGCATACCTTGTTGATTCCATTTATGAAATCAAACACATTTTCTAAAAACTCGTGTTTTTTACGAAATCATGTAAACCTTCTAGAAGTTGTGATATTAAAAAACGGGGGAAGTAAGCGTTTCTTATTTCCGGATGCATGCGCAAACTATAGAAAGTCGTTATGACGTAGAATGAGCATACTTTGTAGATTCCATTTATGAAATAAAACACATTTTCTAAAAACTCGTGTTTTTTACGAAATCATGTAAACCTTCTAGAAGCTGTGATTTTAAAAAACGGTGGAAGTAAGCTTTTCATATTTCCGGACGAATGCGCAAACTATAGAAAGTCGTTATGACGTAGAATGTGCATACTTTGTTGATTCCATTTATGAAATAAAACACATTTTCTAAAAACTCGTGTTTTTTACGAAATCATGTAAACCTTCTAGAAGCTGTGATTTTAAAAAACGGTAGAAGTAAGCGTTTCTAATTTCGGGACGCATGCGCAAACTATAGAAAGTCGTTATGACGTAGAATGTGCATACTTTGTAGATTCCATTTATGAAATAAAACACATTTTCTAAAAACTCGTGTTTTTTACCAAATCATGTAAACCTTCTAGAAGCTGTGATTTTAAAAAACGGGGGAAGAAAGATTTTCTTATTTCCGGATGCATGCGCAAACTATAGAAAGTCGTTATGACGTAGAATGTGCATACTTTGTAGATTCCATTTATGAAATAAAACACATTTTCTAAAAACTCGTGTTTTTTACGAAATCATGTAAACCTTCTAGAAGATGTGATTTTAAAAAACGGGGGAAGTAACTTTTTCTTATTTTCGGAAGCATGCGCAAACTATAGAAAGTCGTTATGACATAGAATGTGCATACTTTGTAGATTCCATTTATGAAATAAAACACATTTTCTAAAAACTCGTGTTTTTTACGAAATCATGTAAACCTTCTAGAAGCTGTGATTTTAAAAAACGATGGAAATAAGCTTTTCTTATTTCCGGACGCATGCGCAAACTATAGAAAGTCGTTATGACATAGAATGTGCATACCTTGTTGATTCCATTTATGAAATCAAACACATTTTCTAAAAACTCATGGTTTTTAAGAAATCATGTAAACCTTCTAGAAGCTGTGATTTTAAAAAACGGGGGAAGTAAGCTTTTCTTATTTCCAAACGCATGCGCAAACTATAGAAAGTCGTTATGACGTAGAATGTGCATACTTTGTTGATTCCATTTATGAAATAAAACACATTTTCTAAAAACTCTTGTTTTTTAAGAAATCATGTAAACCTTCTAGAAGCTGTGATTTTAAAAAACGGGGGAAGTAAGCTTTTCTTATTTCCAAACGCATGCGCAAACTATAGAAAGTCGTTACGACATAGAATGTGCATACTTTGTTGATTCCATTTATGAAATAAAACACATTTTCTAAAAACTCGTGTTTTTTAAGAAATCATGTAAACCTTCTAGAAGTTGTTATTTTATAAAACGGGGGAAGTAAGCTTTTCTTATTTCCGGCCCCATGCGCAAACTATAGAAAGTCGTTATGACGTAGAATTTGCATACTTTGTAGATTCCATTTATGAAATAAAACACATTTTCTAAAAACTTGTGTTTTTTACGAAATCATGTAAACCTTCTAGAAGCTGTGATTTTAAAAAACGGGGGAAGTAAGCTTTTCTTATTTCCGGACGCATGCTCAAACTATAGAAAGTCGTTATGACGTAGAATGTGCATACTTTTTAGATTGCATTTATGAAATAAAACACATTTTCTAAAAACTTGTGTTTTTTACGAAATCATGTAAACCTTCTAGAAGATGTGATTTAAAAAAACGGTGGAAGTAAGCTTTTCTTATTTCCGGACGCATGCGCAAACTATAGAAAGTCGTTATGACGTAGAATGTGCATACTTTGTAGATTCCATTTATGAAATAAAACACATTTTCTAAAAACTCGTATTTTTTAAGAAATCATGTAAACCTTCTAGAAGCTGTGATTTTAAAAAACGGGGGAAGTAAGCTTTTCTTATTTCCAAACGCATGCGCAAACTATAGAAAGTCGTTACGACATAGAATGTGCATACTTTGTTGATTCCATTTATGAAATAAAACACATTTTCTAAAAACTCGTGTTTTTTAAGAAATCATGTAAACCTTCTAGAAGTTGTTATTTTATAAAACGGGGGAAGTAAGCTTTTCTTATTTCCGGCCCCATGCGCAAACTATAGAAAGTCGTTATGACGTAGAATGTGCATACCTTGTAGATTCCATTTATGAAATAAAACACATTTTCTAAAAACTTGTGTTTTTTACGAAATCATGTAAACCTTCTAGAAGCTGTGATTTTAAAAAACGGGGGAAGTAAGCTTTTATTATTTACGGACGAATGCGCAAACTATAGAAAGTCGTTATGACCTAGAATGTGCATACTTTGTTGATTCCATTTATGAAATAAAACACATTTTCTAAAAACTCTTGTTTTTTAAGAAATCATGTAAACCTTCTAGACGCTGTGATTTTAAAAAACGGGGGAAGTAAGCTTTTCTTATTTCCAAACGCATGCGCAAACTATAGAAAGTCGTTATGACGTAGAATGTGCATACTTTGTTGATTCCATTTATGAAATAAAACACATTTTCTAAAAACTCATGTTTTTTAAGAAATCATGTAATCCTTCTAGAAGCTGTGATTTTAAAAAACAAGGGAAGTAAGCTTTTCTTATTTCCAGACGCATGCGCAAACTATAGAAACTCGTTATGAAGTAGAATGTGCATACTTTGTTGATTCCATTTATGAAATAAAACACATTTTCTAAAAACTCGTGTTTTTTAAGAAATCATATAAACCTTCTAGAAGCTGTGATTTTAAAAAACGGTGGAAGTAAGCTTTTCTTATTTCCGGACGCATGCGCAAACTATAGAAAGTCATTATGACGTAGAATGTGCATACTTTGTAGATTCCATTTATGAAATAAAACACATTTTCTAAAAACTCGTGTTTTTTACGAAATCATGTAAACCTTCTAGAAGCTGTGATTTTAAAAAACGAGGGAAGTAAGCTTTTCTTATTTCCGGAAGCATGCGCAAACTATAGAAAGTCGTTACGAAATCATATAAACCTTCTAGAAGCTGTGATTTAAAAAAACGGGGGAAGAAACTTTTTCTTATTTCTGGACGCATGCGCAAAACTTTAGAAAGTCGTTATGACGTAGAATGTGCATACTTTGTAGATTCCATTTATGATATAAAACACATTTTCTAAAAACTCGTGTTTTTTACGAAATCATGTAAACCTTCTAGAAGCTGTGATTTTAAAAAACGCTGGAAGTAAGCTTTTCTTATTTCCAAACGCATGCGCAATCTATAGAAAGTCGTTATGACGTAAAATGTGCATACTTTGTTGATTCCATTTATGAAATAAAACACATTTTCTAAAAACTAGTGTTTTTTAAGAAATCATATAAACCTTCTAGAAGCTGTGATTTTAAAAAACGGGGTAAGTAAGCGTTTCTTATTTCCGGACGCATGCGCAAACTATAGAAAGTCGTTATGACGTAGAATGAGCATACTTTGTAGATTCCATTTATGAAATAAAACATATTTTCTAAAAACTCGTGTTTTTTAAGAAATCATGTAAACCTTCTAGAAGCTGTGATTTTAAAAAACGGTGGAAGTAAGCTTTTCTTATTTCCGGACGAATGCGCAAACTATAGAAAGTCGTTATGACGTAGAATGTGCATACTTTGTTGATTCCATTTATGAAATAAAACACATTTTCTAAAAACTCGTGTTTTTTACGAAATCATTTAAACCTTCTAGAAGCTGTGATTTTAAAAAACGGTGGAAGTAAGCGTTTCTAATTTCCGGACGCATGCGCAAACTATAGAAAGTCGTTATGACGTAGAATGTGCATACTTTGTAGATTCCATATATGAAATAAAACACATTTTCTAAAAACTCGTGTTTTTTACGAAATCATGTAAACCTTCTAGAAGCTGTGATTTTAAAAAACGGTGGAAGTAAGCGTTTCTAATTTCCGGACGCATGCACAAACTATAGAAAGTCGTTATGACGTAGAATGTGCATACTTTGTAGATTCCATTTATGAAATAAAACACATTTTCTAAAAACTCGTGTTTTTTACGAAATCAAGTAAACCTTCTAGAAGATGTGATTTTAAAAAACGGGGGAAGTAAGTTTTTCTTATTTTCGGAAGCATGCGCAAACTATAGAAAGTCGTTATGACATAGCATGTGCATACTTTGTAGATTCCATTTATGAAATAAAACACATTTTCTAAAAACTCGTGTTTTTTACGAAATCATGTAAACCTTCTAGAAGATGTGATTTTAAAAAAGGGGGAAGTAAGCTTTTCTTATTTCCAAACGCATGCGCAAACTATAGAAAGTCGTTATGACGTAGAATGTGCATACTTTGTTGATTCCATTTATGAAATAAAACACATTTTCTAAAAACTCTTGTTTTTTAAGAAATCATGTAAACCTTCTAGAAGCTGTGATTTTAAAAAACGGTGGAAGTAAGCTTTTCTTATTTCCAAACGCATGCGCAAACTATAGAAAGTCATTATGATGTAGAATGTGCATACTTTGTTGATTCCATTTATAAAATAAAACACATTTTCTAAAAACTCGTGTTTTTTAAGAAATCATGTAAACCTTCTAGAAGCTGTGATTTTAAAAAACAGGGGAAGTAAGCTTTTCTTATTTCCGGACGCATGCGCAAACTATAGAAAGTCGTTATGACGTAGAATGTGCATACTTTGTTGATTCCATTTATGAAATAAAACACATTTTCTAAAAACTCGTGTTTTTTAAGAAATTATATAAACCTTCTAGAAGCTGTGATTTTGAAAAAAGGGGGAAGTAAGCTTTTCTTATTTCCGGATGCATGCACAAACTATAGAAAGTCGTTATAACGAAGAATGTGCGTACTTTGTAGATTCCATTTACGAAATAAAACACATTTTCTAAAAACTCATGTTTTTTACGAAATCATGTAAACATTCTAGAAGCTGTGATTTTAAAAAACTGTGGAAGTAAGCTTTTCTTATTTCCGGTCGAATACGCAAACTATAGAAAGTCGTTATGACGTAGAATGTGCATACTTTGTTGATTCCATTTATGAAATAAAACACATTTTCTAAAAACTCGTGTTTTTTACGAAATCATGTAAACCTTCTACAATGTGTGATTTTAAAAAATGGTGGAAGTAAGCTATTCTTATTTCCGGACGCATGCGCAAACTATAGAAAGTCGTTATGACGTAGAATGTGCATACTTTGTAGATTCCATTTATGAAATAAAACACATTTTCTAAAAACTCGTGTTTTTTACGAAATCATGTTAACCTTCTAGAAGCTGTGATTTTAAAAACCGAGGGAAGTAAGCTTTTCTTATTTCCGGATGCATGCGCAAAGTATAGAAAGTCGTTATGACGTAGAATGTGCATATTTTGTTGATTATATTTATGAAATAAAACACATTTTCTAAAAACTCGTGTTTTTTAAGAAATAATCTAAACCTTCTAGAATCTGTGATTTTAAAAAACGGGGGAAGTAAGCTTTTCTTATTTCCGGAAGCATGCGCAAACTATAGAAAGTCGTTATGACGTAGAATGTGCATACTTTGTAGATTCCATTTATGATAGAAAACACATTTTCTAAAAACTCGTGTTTTTTAAGAAATCATGTAAACCTTCGAGAAGCTGTGATTTAAAAAAACGGGGGAAGTAAGCTTTTCTTATTTCCGGATGCATGCGCAAACTATAGAAAGTCGTTATGATGTAGAATATGCATACTTTGCAGATTCCTTTTATGAAATAAAACACATTTTCTAAAAACTCGTGTTTTTTACGAAATCATGTAAACCTTCTAGAAGCTGTGATATTAAAAAACGGGGAAGTAAGCGTTTCTTATTTCCGGAAGCATGTGCAAACTATAGAAATTCGTTATGACGTAGAATCAACATACTTTGTAGATTCCATTTATGAAATAAAACACATTTTCCAAAAACTCGTGTTTTTTACGAAATCATGTAAACCTTCTAGAAGCTGTGATTTTAAAAAACGGTGGAAGTAAGCTTTTCTTATTTCCGGACGCATGCGCAAACTATAGAAAGTCGTTATGACTTAGAATGTGCATACTTTGTAGATTCCATTTATGAAATAAACACATTTTCTAAAAACTCGTGTTTTTTACGAAATCATGTAAACCTTCTAGAAGCTGTGATTTTAAAAAACGGTTGATTAAGCTTTTCTTATTTCCCGACGCATGCGCAAACTATAAAAAGTCGTTATGACGTAGAATGTGCATACTTTGTAGATTCCATTTATGAAATAAAATACATTTTCTAAAAACTCGTGTTTTTTACGATATCATGTAAACCTTCTAGAAGATGTGATTTTAAAAAATGGTGGAAGTAAGCTTTTCTTATTTCCGGACGCATGCGCAAACTATAGAAAGTCGTTATGAACTAGAATGTGCATACTTTGTAGATTCCATTTATGAAATAAAACACATTTTCTAAAAACCCGTGTTTTTTACGAAATCATGTAAACCTTCTAGAAGCTGTGATTTTAAAAAACGGTGGATGTAAGCTTTTCTTATTTCCGGACGCATGCGCAAACTATAGAAAGTCGTTATGACGTAGAATGTGCATACTTTGAAGATTCCATTTATGAAATAAAACACATTTTCTAAAAACTTGTGTTTTTTACGAAATCATGTAAATCTTCTAGAAGCTCTGATTTTAAAAAACGGTGGAAGTAATCTTTTCTTATTTCCGGACGCATGCGCAAACTATAGAATGTCGTTATGGCGTAGAATGTGCATACTTTTTTGATTCCATTTATGAAATTAAACACATTTTCTAAAAACTCGTGTTTTTTAAGAAATCATGTAAACCTTCTAGAAGCTGTGATTTTAAAAAACGAGGGAAGTAAGCTTTTCTTATTTCCGGATGCATGCGCAAACTATAGAAAGTTGTTATGCCGTAGAATGTGCATACTTTGTCGATTTCATTTATGAAATAAAACACATTTTCTAAAAACCCATGTTTTTTACGAAATCATGTAAACCTTCTAGATGCTGTGATTTTAAAAAATGGTGGAATTAAGCTTTTCTTATTTCCGGACGCATGCGCAAACTATAGAAAGTCGTTATGACGTAGAATGTGCATACTTTGTTGATTCTATTTATGAAATAAAACACATTTTCTAAAAACTCATGTTTTTTAAGAAATCATGTAAACCTTCTAGAAGCTGTGATTTTAAAAAACGAGGGAAGTAAGCTTTTCTTATTTCGAAACGCATGCGCAAACTATAGAAAGTCGTTATGACGTAGAATGTGTATACTTTGTTGATTCCATTTATGAAATAAAACACATTTTCTAAAAACTCGTGTTTTTTAAGAAATGCTGTAAATCTTCTAGAATCTGTGATTTTAAAAAACGGGCGAAGTAAGCTTTTCTTATTTCCGGATGCATGCGCAAACTATAAAAGTCGTTATGACATAGAATGTGCATACCTTGTTGATTCCATTTATGAAATCAAACACATTTTCTAAAAACTCATGTTTTTTACGAAATCATGTAAACCTTCTAGAAGTTGTGATATTAAAAAACGGGGGAAGTAAGCGTTTCTTATTTCCGGACGCATGCGCAAACTATAGAAAGTCGTTATGACGTAGAATGAGCATACTTTGTAGATTCCATTTATGAAATAAAACACATTTTCTAAAAACTCGTGTTTTTTAGGAAATCATGTAAACCTTCTAGAAGCTGTGATTTTAAAAAACGGCGGAAGTAAGCTTTTCTTATTTCCGGACGAATGCGCAAACTATAGAAAGTCGTTATGACGTAGAATGTGCATACTTTGTTGATTCCATTTATGAAATAAAACACATTTTCTAAAAACTCGTGTTTTTTACGAAATCATGTAAACCTTCTAGAAGCTGTGATTTTAAAAAACGGGGGAAGAAAGATTTTCTTATTTCCGGATGCATGCGCAAACTATAGAAAGTCGTTATGACGTAGAATGTGCATACTTTGTAGATTCCATTTATGAAATAAAACACATTTTCTAAAAACTCGTGTTTTTTACGAAATCATGTAAACCTTCTAGAAGATGTGATTTTAAAAAACGGGGGAAGTAAGTTTTTCTTATTTTCGGAAGCATGCGCAAACTATAGAAAGTCGTTATGACATAGAATGTGCATACTTTGTAGATTCCATTTATGAAATAAAACACATTTTCTAAAAACTCGTGTTTTTTACGAAATCATGTAAACCTTCTAGAAGCTGTGATTTTAAAAAACGGTGGAAATAAGCTTTTCTTATTTCCGGACGCATGCGCAAACTATAGAAAGTCGTTATGACATAGAATGTGCATACCTTGTTGATTCCATTTATGAAATCAAACACATTTTCTAAAAACTCATGTTTGTTAAGAAATCATGTAAACCTTCTAGAAGCTGTGATTTTAAAAAAGGGGGAAGTAAGCTTTTCTTATTTCCAAACGCATGCGCAAACTATAGAAAGTCGTTATGACGTAGAATGTGCATACTTTGTTGATTCCATTTATGAAATAAAACACATTTTCTAAAAACTCTTGTTTTTTAAGAAATCATGTAAACCTTCTAGAAGCTGTGATTTTAAAAAACGGTGGAAGTAAACTTTTCTTATTTCCAAACGCATGCGCAAACTATAGAAAGTCATTATGATGTAGAATGTGCATACTTTGTTGATTCCATTTATGAAATAAAACACATTTTCTAAAAACTCGTGTTTTTTAAGAAATCATGTAAACCTTCTAGAAGCTGTGATTTTAAAAAACAGGGGAAGTAAGCTTTTCTTATTTCCGGACGCATGCGCAAACTATAGAAAGTCGTTATGACGTAGAATGTGCATACTTTGTTTATTCCATTTATGAAATAAAACACATTTTCTAAAAACTCGTGTTTTTTAAGAAATCATCTAAACCTTCTAGAAGCTGTGATTTTAAAAAACTGTGGAAGTAAGCTTTTCTTATTTCCGGTCGAATACGCAAACTATAGAAAGTCGTTATGACGTAGAATGTGCATACTTTGTTGATTCCATTTATGAAATAAAACACATTTTCTAAAAACTCGTGTTTTTTACGAAATCATGTAAACCTTCTACAATGTGTGATTTTAAAAAATGGTGGAAGTAAGCTATTCTTATTTCCGGACGCATGCGCAAACTATAGAAAGTCGTTATGACGTAGAATGTGCATACTTTGTTGATTCCATTTATGAAATAAAACACATTTTCTAAAAACTCATGTTTTTTAAGAGATCATGTAAACCTTCTAGAAGCTGTGATTTTAAAAAACGGGGGAAGTAAGCTTTTCTTATTTCCGGACGAATGCGCAAACTATAGAAAGTCGTTATGACGTAGAATGTGCATACTTTGTTGATTCCATTAATGAAATAAAACACATTTTCTAAAAACTCGTGTTTTTTACGAAATCATGTAAACCTTCTAGAAGCTGTGATTTTAAAAAACGCTGGACGTAAGCTTTTCTTATTTCCGGACGAATGCGCAAACTATAGAAAGTCGTTATGACATAGAATGTGCATACTTTGTTGATTCCATTTATGAAATAAAACACATTTTCTAAAAGCTAGTGTTTTTTAAGAAATCATGTAAACCTTCTAGAAGCTGTGATTTTGAAAAAAGGGGGAAGTAAGCTTTTCTTATTTCCGGATGCATGCACAAACTGTAGAAAGTCGTTATGACGTAGAATTTGCATACTTTGTAGATTCCATTTATGAAATAAAACACATTTTCTAAAAACTCGTGTTTTTACAAAATCATGTAAACCTTCTACAAGCTGTGATTTTAAAAAATGGTGGAAGTAAGCTTTTCTTATTTCCGGACGCATGCGCAAACTATAGAAAGTCGTTATGACGTAGAATGTGCGTACTTTGTTGATTCCATTTATGAAATAAAACAAATTTTCTAAAAACTCGTGTATATTAAGAGATCATGTAAACCTTCTAGAAGCTGTGATTTTAAAAAACGGGGGAAGTAAGCTTTTCTTATTTACGGACGCATGCGCAAACTATAGAAAGTCGTTATGACGTAGAATGTGCATACTTTGTTGATTCCATTTATGAAATAAAACACATTTTCTAAAAACTCGTGTTTTTTAAGAAATCATGTAAACCTTCTGGAAGCTGTGATTTTAAAAAACGGGGGAAGTAAGCTTTTCTTATTTCCGGACGCATGCGCAAACTATAGAAAGTCGTTATGACGTAGAATGTGCGTACTTTGTTGATTCCATTTATGAAATAAAACACATTTTCTAAAAACTCGTGTATATTAAGAGATCATGTAAACCTTCTAGAAGCTGTGATTTTAAAAAACGCTGGAAGTAAACTTTTCTTATTTCCGGACGAATGCGCAAACTATAGAAAGTCGTTATGACGTAGAATGTGCATACTTTGTTGATTCCATTTATGAAATAAAACACATTTTCTAAAAACTAGTGTTTTTTAAGAAATCATGTAAACCTTCTAGAAGCTGTGATTTTAAAAAACGGTGGAAGTAAGCTTTTCTTATTTACGGACGCATGCGCAAACTATAGAAAGTCATTATGACGTAGAATGTGCATACTTTGTTGATTCCATTTATGAAATAAAACACATTTTCTAAAACTCATGTTTTTTCCGAAATCATGTAAACCTTCTAGAAGCTGTGATTTTAAAAAACGCTGGAAGTAAGCTTTTCTTATTTTCGGATGAATGTGCAAACTATAGAAAGTCGTTATGACCTAGAATGTGCATACTTTGTTGATTCCATTTATGAAATAAAACACATCCATAAAAACTAGTGTTTTTTAAGAAATCATATAAACATTCTAGAAGCTGTGATTTTAAAAAACGGTGGAAGTAAGCTTTTCTTATTTCCGGACGCATGCGCAAACTATAGAAAGTCATTATGACGTAGAATGTGCATACTTTGTTGATTCCATCTATGAAATAAAACACATTTTCTAAAAACTCGTGTTTTTACGAAATCATGTAAACCTTCTAGAAGCTGTGATTTTAAAAAACGGGGTAAGTAAGCTTTTCTTATTTCCAAATGCATGCGCAAACTATAGAAAGTCGTTATGAGGTAGAATGTGCATACTTTGTTGATTCCATTTATGAAATAAAACACATTTTCTAAAAACTCGTGTTTTTTAAGAAATCATGTAAACCTTCTAGAAGCTGTGATTTTAAAAAACGGGGGAAGTAAGCTTTTCTTATTTCCAAACGCATGCGCAAACTATAGAAAGTCGTTAAGACGTAGAATGTGGATACTTTGTTGATTCCATTTATGAAATAAAACACATTTTTCTAAAAACTCGTGTTTTTTAAGAAATCATGTAAACCTTCTAGAAGCTGTGATTTTAAAAAACGGGGAAAGTAAGCTTTTCTTATTTCCGGACGCATGCGCAAAACTATAGAAAGTCGTTATGACGTAGAATGTGCATACTTTGTTGATTCCATTCATGAAATAAAACACATTTTCTAAAAACTCGTGTTTTTTACGAAATCATGTAAACCTTCAAGAAGCTGTGATTTTAAAAAACGGGGGAGGTAAGGTTTTCTTATTTCCAAACGCATGCGCAAACTATAGAAACTCGTTATGACGTAGAATGTGCATACTTTGTTGATTCCATTTATGAAATAAAACACATTTTCTAAAAACTCGTATTTTTTAACAAATCATGTAAACCTTCTAGAAGCTGTGATTTTAACAAACGGGGGAAGTAAGCTTTTCTTATTTCCAAACGCATGCGCAAACTATAGAAATTCGTTATGACGTAGAATGTGCATACTTTGTTGATTCCATTTATGAAATAAAACACATTTTCTAAAAACTCTTGTTTTTTAAGAAATCATGTAAACCTTCTAGAAGCTGTGATTTTAAATAACGGTGGAAGTAAGCTTTTCTTATTTCCAAACGCATGCGAAAACTATAGAAAGTCGTTATGACGTAGAATGTGCATACTTTGTTGATTCCATTTATGAAATAAAACACATTTTCTAAAAACTCGTGTTTTTTAAGAAATCATGTAAACCTTCTAGAAGCTGTGATTTTAAAAAACGGGGGAAGTAAGCTTTTCTTATTTCCGGACGCATGCGCAAAACTAAAGAAAGTCGTTATTGCATAGAATGTGCATACTTTGTTGATTCCATTCATGAAATAAAACACATTTTCTAAAAACTCGTGCTTTTTACGAAATCATGTAAACCTTCAAGAAGCTGTGATTTTAGAAAACGGGGGAGGTAAGCTTTTCTTATTTCCAAACGCATGCGCAAACTATAGAAAGTCGTTATGACGTAGAATGTGCATACTTTGTTGATTCCATTTATGAAATAAAAAACATTTTCTAAAAACTCGTGTTTTTTAACAAATCATGTAAACCTTCTAGAAGCTGTGATTTTAAAAAACGGGGGAAGTAAGCTTTTCTTATTTCCAAACGCATGCGCAAACTATAGAAAGTCGTTATGAGGTAGAATGTGCATACTTTGTAGATTCCATTTATGAAATAAAACACATTTTCTAAAAACTCGTGCTTTTTAAGAAATCATGTAAACCTTCTAGAAGCTGTGATTTTAAAAAACAATGGAAGTAAGCTTTTCTTATTTCTGGACGCATGCGCAAACTATAGAAAGTCGTTATGACGTAGAATGTGCATACTTTGTAGATTCCATTTATGAAATAAAACACATTTTCTAAAAACTCGTGTTTTTTACGAAATCATGTAAACCTTCTACAAGCTGTGATTTTAAAAAATGGGGGAGGTAAGCTTTTCTTATTTCCGGACGCATGCGCAAACTATAGAAAGTCGTTATGACGTAGAATGTGCATACTTTATAGATTCCATTTATGATATAAAACACATTTTCTAAAAACTCATGTTTTTTAGGAAATCATGTAAACCTTCTAGAAGCTGTGATTTTAAAAAACGGGGGAAGTAAGCTTTTCTTAATTCCAAACACATGCGCAAACTATAGAAAGTCGTTATGAGGTAGAATGTGCATACTTTGTTGATTCCATTTATGAAATAAAACACATTTTCTAAACACTCGTGTTTTTTAAGAAATCATGTAAACCTTCTAGAAGCTGTGATTTTAAAAAACGGGGGAAGTAAGCTTTTCTTATTTCCGGCCCCATGCGCAAACTATAGAAAGTCGTTATGACGTAGAATGTGCATACTTTGTAGATTCCATTTATGAAATAAAACACATTTTCTAAAAACTCATGTTTTTTACGAAATCATGTAAACCTTCTAGAAGTTGTGATTTTAAAAAACGATGGAAGTAAGCTTTTCTTATTTCCGGATGAATGCGCAAACTATATAAATTCGTTATGACGTAGAATGTGCATACTTTGTTGATTCCATTTATGAAATAAAACACATTTTCTAAAAACTAGTGTTTTTTAAGAAATCATATAAACCTTCTAGAAGCTGTGATTTTAAAAAACGGTGGAAGTAAGCTTTTCTTATTTCCGGACGCATGCGCAAACTATAGAAAGTCATTATGACATAGAATGTGCATACTTTGTTGATTCCATTTATGAAATAAAACACATTTTCTAAAAACTCGTGTTTTTTACGAAATCATTTAAACCTTCTAGAAGCTGTGATTTTAAAAAACGGGGGAAGTAAGCTTTTCTTATTTCCAAACGCATGCGCAAACTCTAGAAAGTCGTTATGAGGTAGAATGTGCATACTTTGTTGATTCCATTTATGAAATAAAACACATTTTCTAAAAACTCATGTTTTTTAAGAAATCATGTAAACCTTCTAGAAGCTGTGATTTAAAAAAACGGGGGAAGTTATCTTTTCTTATTTCCGGCCCCATGCGCAAACACTATAGAAATTCGTTATGACGTAGAATGTGCATACTTTGTAGATTCCATTTATGAAATAAAACACATTTTCTAAAAAGTCGTGTTTTTTACGAACTCATGTAAACCTTCTAGAAGCTGTGATTTTAAAAAACGATGGAAGTAAGCTTTTCTTATTTCCGGACGAATGCGCAAACTATAGAAAATCATTATGAAGTAGAATGTGCATAGTTTGTTGATTCCATTTATGAAATAAAACACATTTTCTAAAAACTAGTGTTTTTTAAGAAATCATGTAAACCTTCTAGAAGCTGTGATTTTAAAAAACGAGGGAGGTAAGCTTTTCTTATTTCCGGCCGCATGCACAAACTATAGAAAGTCCTTATGACGTAGAATGTGCATATTTTGTAGATTCCATTTATGAAATAAAACACATTTTCTAAAAACTCTTTTTTTTTACGAAATCATGTAAACCTTCTAGAAGCTGTGATCTTAAAAAATGGGGGAGGTAAGCTTTTCTTATTTCCGGACACATGCGCAAACTATAGAAAGTCGTTATGACGTAGAATGTGCATACTTTGTAGATTCCATTTATGAAATAAAACACATTTTCTAAAAACTCATGTTTTTTAGGAAATCATGTAAACCTTCTAGAAGCTGTGATTTTAAGAAACGGTGGAAGTAAGCTTTTCTTATTTCCGGACTCATGCGCAAACTATAGAAAGTCGTTATGACGTAGAATGTGCATACTTTGTAGATTCCATTTATGAAATAAAACACATTTTCTAAAAACTCGTGTTTTTTAAGAAATCATGTAAACCTTCTAGAAGCTGTGATTTTAAAAAACGGGGGAGGTTAGCTTTTCTTATTTCCGGACGCATACACAAACTATAGAAAGTCCTTATGACGTAGAATGTGCATACTTTGTTGATTCCATTTATGAAATAAAACACATTTTCTAAAAACTCTTGTTTTTTAAGAAATCATGTAAACCTTCTAGACGCTGTGATTTTAAAAAATGGGGGAAGTAAGCTTTTCTTATTTCCGGACGCATGCGCAAAACTATAGAAAGTTGTTATGACGTAGAATGTGCATACTTTGTTGATTCCATTCATGAAATAAAACACATTTTCTAAAAACTCGTGTTTTTTACGAAATCATGTAAACCTTCAAGAAGCTGTGATTTTAAAAAACGGGGGAGGTAAGGTTTTCTTATTTCCAAACGCATGCGCAAACTATAGAAAGTCATTATGACGTAGAATGTGCATACTTTGTTGATTCCATTTATGAAATAAAACACATTTTCTAAAAACTCGTATTTTTTAACAAATCATGTAAACCTTCTAGAAGCTGTGATTTTAAAAAACGGGGGAAGTAAGCTTTTCTTATTTCCAAATGCATGCGCAAACTATAGAAACTCGTTATGACGTAGAATGTGCATACTTTGTTGATTCCATTTATGAAATAAAACACATTTTCTAAAAACTCTTGTTTTTTAAGAAATCATGTAAACCTTCTAGAAGCTGTGATTTTAAAAAACGGTGGAAGTAAGCTTTTCTTATTTCCAAACGCATGCGCAAACTATAGAAAGTCATTATGACGTAGAATGTGCATACTTTGTTGATTCCATTTATGAAATAAAACACATTTTCTAAAAACTCGTGTTTTTTAAGAAATCATGTAAACCTTCTAGAAGCTGTGATTTTAGAAAACAGGGGAAGTAAGCTTTTCTTATATCCGGACGCATGCGCAAACTATAGAAAGTCGTTATGATATAGAATGTGCATACTTTGTAGATTCCATTTATGAAATGAAACACATTTTCTAAAAAATCGTGTTTTTTAAGAAATCATGTAAACCTTCTAGAAGCTGTGATTTTAAAAAACGGGGGAAGTAAGCTTTTCTTATTTCCGGACGCATCCTCAAACTATAGAAAGTCGTTATGACGTAGAATGTGCATACTTTTTAGATTGCATTTATGAAATAAAACACATTTTCTAAAAACTTGTGTTTTTTACGAAATCATGTAAACCTTCTAGAAGATGTGATTTAAAAAAACGGTGGAAGTAAGCTTTTCTTATTTCCGGACGCATGCGAAAACTATAGAAAGTCGTTATGACGTAGAATTTGCATACTTTGTATATTCCATTTATGAAATAAAACACATTTTCTAAAAACTCGTGTTTTTTACGAAATCATGGAAACCTTCTAGAAGCTGTGATTTTAAAAAAAGGGGGAAGTAAGCTTTTCTTATTTCCAAACGCATGCGCAAACTATAGAAAGTCGTTACGACGTAGAATGTGCATACTTTGTTGATTCCATTTATGAAATAAAACACATTTCTAAAAACTCGTGTTTTTTAAGAAATCATGTAAACCTTCTAGAAGTTGTTATTTTAAAAAACGGGTGAAGTAAGCTTTTCTTATTTCCGGCCCCATGCGCAAACTATAGAAAGTCGTTATGACGTAGAATGTGCATACTTTTTAGATTCCATTTATGAAATAAAACACATTTTCTAAAAACTCGTGTTTTTACGAAATCATGTAAACCTTCTAGAAGCTGTGATTTTAAAAAACGAGGGGAAGTAAGCTTTTATTATTTCCGGACGAATGCGCAAACTATAGAAAGTTGTTATGACGTAGAATGTGCATACTTTGTTGATTCCATTTATGAAATAAAACACATTTTCTAAAAACTCTTGTTTTTTAAGAAATCATGTAAACCTTCTAGACGCTGTGATTTTAAAAAACGGGGGAAGTAAGCTTTTCTTATTTCCAAACGCATGCGCAAACTATAGAAAGTCGTTATGACGTAGAATGTGCATACTTTGTTGATTCCATTTATGAAATAAAACACATTTTCTAAAAACTCATGTTTTTTAAGAAATCATGTAATCCTTCTAGAAGCTGTGATTTTAAAAAACAGGGGAAGTAAGCTTTTCTTATTTCCGGACGCATGCGCAAACTATAGAAACTCGTTATGACGTAGAATGTGCATACTTTGTTGATTCCATTTATGAAATAAAACACATTTTCTAAAAACTCGTGTTTTTTAAGAAATCATATAAACCTTCTAGAAGCTGTGATTTTAAAAAACAGTGGAAGTAAGCTTTTCTTATTTCTGGACGCATGCGCAAACTATAGAAAGTCATTATGACGTAGAATGTGCATACTTTGTAGATTCCATTTATGAAATAAAACACATTTTCTAAAAAATCGTGTTTTTTACGAAATCATGTAAACCTTCTAGAAGCTGTGATTTTAAAAAACGAGGGAAGTAAGCTTTTCTTATTTCCAAACGCATGCGCAAACTATAGAATGTCGTTACGACGTAGAATGTGCATACTTTGTTGATTCCATTTATGAAATAAAACACATTTTCTAAAAACTCGTGTTTTTTAAGAAATCATGTAAACCTTCTAGAAGCTGTGATTTAAAAAAACAGGGGAAGTAAGCTTTTCTTATTTCCGGACGCATGCGCAAAACTTTAGAAAGTCGTTATGACGTAGAATGTGCATACTTTGTTGATTCCATTCATGAAATAAAACACATTTTCTAAAAACTCGTGTTTTTTACGAAATCATGTAAAGCTTCAAGAAGCTGTGATTTTAAAAAACGGGGGAGGTAAGGTTTTCTTATTTCCAAACGCATGCGCAAACTATAGAAAGTCATTATGACGTAGAATGTGCATACTTTGTTGATTCCATTTCTGAAATAAAACACATTTTCTAAAAACTCGTGTTTTTTAAGAAATCATGTAAACTTTCTAGAAGCTGTGATTTTAAAAAACGGGGGAAGTAAGCTTTTCTTATTTCCAAACGCATGTGCAAACTATAGAATGTCGTTATGACGTAGAATCTGCATACTTTTTAGATTCCATTTATGAAATAAAACACATTTTCTAAAAACTCGTGTTTTTTAGGAAATCATGTAAACCTTCTAGAAGCTGTGATTTTAAAAAACAGTGGAAGTAAGCTTTTCTTATTTCTGGACGAATGCGCAAACTATAGAAAGTCGTTATGACGTAGAATGTGCATACTTTGTAGATTCCATTTATGAAATAAAATACATTTTCTAAAAACTCGTGTTTTTTAAGAAATCATATAAACCTTCTAGAAGCTGTGATTTTAAAAAACAATGGAAGTAAGCTTTTCTTATTTCCGGACGCATGCGCAAACTATAGAAAGTCGTTATGACGTAGAATGTGCATACTTTGTAGATTCCATTTATGAAATAAAACACATTTTCTAAAAACTCGTGTTTTTTACGAAATCATGTAAACCTTCTAGAAGCTGTGATTTTAAAAAACGGTTGATTAAGCTTTTCTTATTTCCCGACGCATGCGCAAACTATAAAAAGTCGTTATGACGTAGAATGTGCATACTTTGTAGATTCCATTTATGAAATAAAATACATTTTCTAAAAACTCGTGTTTTTTACGATATCATGTAAACCTTCTAGAAGCTGTGATTTTAAAAAACGGTGGAAGTAAGCTTTTCTTATTTCCGGACGCATGCGCAAACTATAGAAAGTCGTTATGAACTAGAATGTGCATACTTTGTAGATTCCATTTATGAAATAAAACACATTTTCTAAAAACCCGTGTTTTTTACGAAATCATGTAAACCTTCTAGAAGCTGTGATTTTAAAAAATGGTGGATGTAAGCTTTTCTTATTTCCGGACGCATTCGCAAACTATAGAAAGTCGTTATGACGTAGAATGTGCATACTTTGAAGATTCCATTTATGAAATAAAACACATTTTCTAAAAACTTGTGTTTTTTACGAAATCATGTAAATCTTCTAGAAGCTGTGATTTTAAAAAACGGTGGAAGTAAGCTTTTCTTATTTCCGGACGCATGCGCAAACTATAGAATGTCGTTATGGCGTAGAATGTGCATACTTTTTTAATTCCATTTATGAAATTAAACACATTTTCTAAAAACTCGTGTTTTTTAAGAAATCATGTAAACCTTCTAGAAGCTGTGATTTTAAAAAACGAGGGAAGTAAGCTTTTCTTATTTCCGGATGCATGCGCAAACTATAGAAAGTTGTTATGCCGTAGAATGTGCATACTTTGTCGATTTCATTTATGAAATAAAACACATTTTCTAAAAACCCATGTTTTTTACGAAATCATGTAAACCTTCTAGATGCTGTGATTTTAAAAAATGGTGGAATTAAGCTTTTCTTATTTCCGGACGCATGCGCAAACTATAGAAAGTCGTTATGACGTAGAATGTGCATACTTTGTTGATTCTATTTATGAAATAAAACACATTTTCTAAAAACTCATGTTTTTTAAGAAATCATGTAAACCTTCTAGAAGCTGTGATTTTAAAAAACGAGGGAAGTAAGCTTTTCTTATTTCGAAACGCATGCGCAAACTATAGAAAGTCGTTATGACGTAGAATGTGTATACTTTGTTGATTCCATTTATGAAATAAAACACATTTTCTAAAAACTCGTGTTTTTTAAGAAATGCTGTAAATCTTCTAGAATCTGTGATTTTAAAAAACGGGCGAAGTAAGCTTTTCTTATTTCCGGATGCATGCGCAAACTATAAAAGTCATTATGACATAGAATGTGCATACCTTGTTGATTCCATTTATGAAATCAAACACATTTTCTAAAAACTCATGTTTTTTACGAAATCATGTAAACCTTCTAGAAGTTGTGATATTAAAAAACGGGGGAAGTAAGCGTTTCTTATTTCCGGACGCATGCGCAAACTATAGAAAGTCGTTATGACGTAGAATGAGCATACTTTGTAGATTCCATTTATGAAATAAAACACATTTTCTAAAAACTCGTGTTTTTTAGGAAATCATGTAAACCTTCTAGAAGCTGTGATTTTAAAAAACGGCGGAAGTAAGCTTTTCTTATTTCCGGACGAATGCGCAAACTATAGAAAGTCGTTATGACGTAGAATGTGCATACTTTGTTGATTCCATTTATGAAATAAAACACATTTTCTAAAAACTCATGTTTTTTACGAAATCATGTAAACCTTCTAGAAGCTGTGATTTTAAAAAACGGGGGAAGAAAGATTTTCTTATTTCCGGATGCATGCGCAAACTATAGAAAGTCGTTATGACGTAGAATGTGCATACTTTGTAGATTCCATTTATGAAATAAAACACATTTTCTAAAAACTCGTGTTTTTTATGAAATCATGTAAACCTTCTAGAAGATGTGATTTTAAAAAACGGGGGAATAAGTTTTTCTTATTTTCGGAAGCATGCGCAAACTATAGAAAGTCGTTATGACATAGAATGTGCATACTTTGTAGATTCCATTTATGAAATAAAACACATTTTCTAAAAACTCGTGTTTTTTACGAAATCATGTAAACCTTCTAGAAGCTGTGATTTTAAAAAACGGTGGAAATAAGCTTTTCTTATTTCCGGACGCATGCGCAAACTATAGAAAGTCGTTATGACATAGAATGTGCATACCTTGTTGATTCCATTTATGAAATCAAACACATTTTCTAAAAACTCATGTTTGTTAAGAAATCATGTAAACCTTCTAGAAGCTGTGATTTTAAAAAAGGGGGAAGTAAGCTTTTCTTATTTCCAAACGCATGCGCAAACTATAGAAAGTCGTTATGACGTAGAATGTGCATACTTTGTTGATTCCATTTATGAAATAAAACATATTTTCTAAAAACTCTTGTTTTTTAAGAAATCATGTAAACCTTCTAGAAGCTGTGATTTTAAAAAACGGTGGAAGTAAGCTTTTCTTATTTCCAAACGCATGCGCAAACTATAGAAAGTCATTATGATGTAGAATGTGCATACTTTGTTGATTCCATTTATGAAATAAAACACATTTTCTAAAAACTCGTGTTTTTTAAGAAATCATGTAAACCTTCTAGAAGCTGTGATTTTAAAAAACAGGGGAAGTAAGCTTTTCTTATTTCCGGACGCATGCACAAACTATAGAAAGTCGTTATGACGTAGAATGTGCATACTTTGTTTATTCCATTTATGAAATAAAACACATTTTCTAAAAACTCGTGTTTTTTAAGAAATCATCTAAACCTTCTAGAAGCTGTGATTTTAAAAAACTGTGGAAGTAAGCTTTTCTTATTTCCGGTCGAATACGCAAACTATAGAAAGTCGTTATGACGTAGAATGTGCATACTTTGTTGATTCCATTTATGAAATAAAACACATTTTCTAAAAACTCGTGTTTTTTACGAAATCATGTAAACCTTCTACAATGTGTGATTTTAAAAAATGGTGGAAGTAAGCTATTCTTATTTCCGGACGCATGCGCAAACTATAGAAAGTCGTTATGACGTAGAATGTGCATACTTTGTTGATTCCATTTATGAAATAAAACACATTTTCTAAAAACTCGTGTTTTTTAAGAGATCATGTAAACCTTCTAGAAGCTGTGATTTTAAAAAACGGGGGAAGTAAGCTTTTCTTATTTCCGGACGAATGCGCAAACTATAGAAAGTCGTTATGACGTAGAATGTGCATACTTTGTTGATTCCATTAATGAAATAAAACACATTTTCTAAAAACTCGTGTTTTTTACGAAATCATGTAAACCTTCTAGAAGCTGTGATTTTAAAAAACGCTGGACGTAAGCTTTTCTTATTTCCGGACGAATGCGCAAACTATAGAAAGTCGTTATGACATAGAATGTGCATACTTTGTTGATTCCATTTATGAAATAAAACACATTTTCTAAAAGCTAGTGTTTTTTAAGAAATCATGTAAACCTTCTAGAAGCTGTGATTTTAAAAATCGGTGGAAGTAAGCTTTTCTTATTTCCGGACGCATGCCCAAACTATAGAAAGTCATTATGATTTAGAATGTGCATACTTTGTTGATTCCATTTATGAAATAAAACACATTTTCTAAAAACTCATGTTTTTTAAGAAATCATGTAAACCTTCTAGAAGCTGTGATTTTGTAAAAAGGGGGAAGTAAGCTTTTCTTATTTCCGGATGCATGCACAAACTGTAGAAAGTCGTTATGACGTAGAATTTGCATATTTTGTAGATTCCATTTATGAAATAAAACACATTTTCTAAAAACTCGTGTTTTTACAAAATCATGTAAACCTTCTACAAGCTGTGATTTTAAAAAATGGTGGAAGTAAGCTTTTATTATTTCCGGACGCATGCGCAAACTATAGAAAGTCGTTATGACGTAGAATGTGCGTACTTTGTTGATTCCATTTATGAAATAAAACAAATTTTCTAAAAACTCGTGTATATTAAGAGATCATGTAAACCTTCTAGAAGCTGTGATTTTAAAAAACGGGGGAAGTAAGCTTTTCTTATTTACGGACGCATGCGCAAACTATAGAAAGTCGTTATGACGTAGAATGTGCATACTTTGTTGATTCCATTTATGATATAAAACACATTTTCTAAAAACTCGTGTTTTTTAAGAAATCATGTAAACCTTCTGGAAGCTGTGATTTTAAAAAACGGGGGAAGTAAGCTTTTCTTATTTCCGGACGCATGCGCAAACTATAGAAAGTCGTTATGACGTAGAATGTGCGTACTTTGTTGATTCCATTTATGAAATAAAACACATTTTCTAAAAACTCGTGTATATTAAGAGATCATGTAAACCTTCTAGAAGCTGTGATTTTAAAAAACGCTGGAAGTAAACTTTTCTTATTTCCGGACGAATGCGCAAACTATAGAAAGTCGTTATGACGTAGAATGTGCATACTTTGTTGATTCCATTTATGAAATAAAACACATTTTCTAAAAACTAGTGTTTTTTAAGAAATCATGTAAACCTTCTAGAAGCTGTGATTTTAAAAAACGGTGGAAGTAAGCTTTTCTTATTTACGGACGCATGCGCAAACTATAGAAAGTCATTATGACGTAGAATGTGCATACTTTGTTGATTCCATTTATGAAATAAAACACATTTTCTAAAACTCATGTTTTTTCCGAAATCATGTAAACCTTCTAGAAGCTGTGATTTTAAAAAACGGGGGAAGTAAGCTTTTCTTATTTCCAAACGCATGCGCAAACTATAGAAAGTCGTTATGAGGTAGAATTTGCATATTTTGTTGATTCCATTAATGAAATAAAACACATTTTCTAAAAACTCGTGTTTTTTACGAAATCATGTAAATCTTCTAGAAGCTGTGATTTTAAAAAACGGTGGAAGTAAGCTTTTCTTATTTCCGGACGAATGCGGAAACTATAGAAAGTCGTTATGACGTAGAATGTGCATACTTTGTTGATTCCATTTATGAAATAAAACACATTTTCTAAAAACTCGTGTTTTTTAACAAATCATGTAAACCTTCTAGAAGCTGTGATTTTAAAAAACGGTGGAAGTAAGCTTTTCTTATTTCCGGATGCATGCGCAAACTATAGAAAGTCCTTATGACGTAGAATGTGCCTACTTTGTTGATTCCATTTATGAAATAAAACACATTTTCTAAAAACTCGTGTTTTTTACGAAATCATGTAAACCTTGTAGAAGCTGTGATTTTAAAAAACGGTGGGAGTAAGCTTTTCTTATTTCCGGACGAATAAGCAAACTATAGAAAGTCGTTATGACGTAGAACGTGCATACTTTATTGATTCCATTTATGAAATAAAACACATTTTCTAAAAACTCATGTTTTTTACGAAATCATGTAAACCTTATAGAAGCTGTGATTTTAAAAAACGCTGGAAGTAAGCTTTTCTTATTTCCGGA
Source organism: Larix kaempferi (assembly GCA_027924585.1). NCBI lineage: Eukaryota > Viridiplantae > Streptophyta > Pinopsida > Pinales > Pinaceae > Larix > Larix kaempferi. Next base: position 6,984,247 of record BSBM01000226.1, on the reverse strand, counting down.
CGAGTTCACAAACTATAGAAAGTCGTCATGACGTAGAATGTGCATACTTTGTTGATTCCATTTATGAAATAAAACACATTTTCTAAAAACTAGTGTTTTTTAAGAAATCATGTAAACCTTCTAGAAGCTGTGATTTTAAAAAACGGTGGAAGTAAGCTTTTCTTATTTCCGGACGCATGCGCAAACTATAGAAAGTCATTATGACGTAGAATGTGCATACTTTGTTGATTGCATTTATGAAATAAAACACATTTTCTAAAAACTCGTGTTTTTTACGAAATCATGTAAACCTTCTAGAAGCTGTGATTTTAAAAAATGGGGGAAGTAAGCTTTTCTTATTTCCAAACGCATGCGCAAACTATAGAAAGTCGTTATAAGGTAGAATGTGCATACTTTGTTGATTCCATTTATGAAATAAAACACATTTTCTAAAAACTCATGTTTTTTAAGAAATCATGTAAACCTTCTAGAAGCTGTGATTTTAAAAACCGGGCGAAGTAAGCTTTTCTTATTTCCGGCCCCATGCGCAAACTATAGAAAGTCGTTATGACGTAGAATGTGCATACTTTGTAGATTCCATTTATGAAATAAAACACATTTTCTAAAAACTGATGTTTTTTACGAAATCATGTAAACCTTCTAGAAGCTGTGATTTTAAAAAACGCTGGAAGTAAGCTTTTCTTATTTTCGGATGAATGTGCAAACTATAGAAAGTCGTTATGACCTAGAATGTGCATACTTTGTTGATTCCATTTATGAAATAAAACACATCCATAAAAACTCGTGTTTTTACGAAATCATGTAAACCTTCTAGAAGCTGTGATTTTAAAAAACGGGGTAAGTAAGCTTTTCTTATTTCTAAATGCATGCGCAAACTATAGAAAGTCGTTATGAGGTAGAATGTGCATACTTTGTTGATTCCATTTATGAAATAAAACACATTTTCTAAAAACTCGTGTTTTTTAAGAAATCATGTAAACCTTCTAGAAGCTGTGATTTTAAAAAACGGGGGAAGTAAGCTTTTCTTATTTCCAAACGCATGCGCAAACTATAGAAAGTCGTTAAGACGTAGAATGTGGATACTTTGTTGATTCCATTTATGAAATAAAACACATTTTTCTAAAAACTCGTTTTTTTTAAGAAATCATGTAAACCTTCTAGAAGCTGTGATTTTAAAAAACGGGGAAAGTAAGCTTTTCTTATTTCCGGACGCATGCGCAAAACTATAGAAAGTCGTTATGACGTAGAATGTGCATACTTTGTTGATTCCATTCATGAAATAAAACACATTTTCTAAAAACTCGTGTTTTTTACGAAATCATGTAAACCTTCAAGAAGCTGTGATTTTAAAAAACGAAGGAGGTAAGGTTTTCTTATTTCCAAACGCATGCGCAAACTATAGAAACTCGTTATGACGTAGAATGTGCATACTTTGTTGATTCCATTTATGAAATAAAACACATTTTCTAAAAACTCGTATTTTTTAACAAATCATGTAAACCTTCTAGAAGCTGTGATTTTAACAAACGGGGGAAGTAAGCTTTTCTTATTTCCAAACGCATGCGCAAACTATAGAAATTCGTTATGACGTAGAATGTGCATACTTTGTTGATTCCATTTATGAAATAAAACACATTTTCTAAAAACTCTTGTTTTTTAAGAAATCATGTAAACCTTCTAGAAGCTGTGATTTTAAATAACGGTGGAAGTAAGCTTTTCTTATTTCCAAACGCATGCGAAAACTATAGAAAGTCGTTATGACGTAGAATGTGCATACTTTGTTGATTCCATTTATGAAATAAAACACATTTTCTAAAAACTCGTGTTTTTTAAGAAATCATGTAAACCTTCTAGAAGCTGTGATTTTAAAAAACGGGGGAAGTAAGCTTTTCTTATTTCCGGACGCATGCGCAAAACTAAAGAAAGTCGTTATTGCATAGAATGTGCATACTTTGTTGATTCCATTCATGAAATAAAACACATTTTCTAAAAACTCGTGCTTTTTACGAAATCATGTAAACCTTCAAGAAGCTGTGATTTTAGAAAACGGGGGAGGTAAGCTTTTCTTATTTCCAAACGCATGCGCAAACTATAGAAAGTCGTTATGACGTAGAATGTGCATACTTTGTTGATTCCATTTATGAAATAAAAAACATTTTCTAAAAACTCGTGTTTTTTAACAAATCATGTAAACCTTCTAGAAGCTGTGATTTTAAAAAACGGGGGAAGTAAGCTTTTCTTATTTCCAAACGCATGCGCAAACTATAGAAAGTCGTTATGAGGTAGAATGTGCATACTTTGTAGATTCCATTTATGAAATAAAACACATTTTCTAAAAACTCGTGCTTTTTAAGAAATCATGTAAACCTTCTAGAAGCTGTGATTTTAAAAAATGGTGGAAGTAAGCTTTTCTTATTTCCGAACGAATGCGCAAACTATAGAAAGTCGTTATGACGTAGAATGTGCATACTTTGTTGATTCCATTTATGAAATAAAACACATTTTCTAAAAACTCGTGTTTTTTAAGAAATCATGTAAACCTTCTAGAAGCTGTGATTTTAAAAAACGGGGGAAGTAAGCTTTTCTTATTTCCGGACGCATGCGCAAACTATAGAAAGTCGTTATGACGTAGAATGTGCGTACTTTGTTGATTCCATTTATGAAATAAAACACATTTTCTAAAAACTCGTGTATATTAAGAGATCATGTAAACCTTCTAGAAGCTGTGATTTTAAAAAACGCTGGAAGTAAGCTTTTCTTATTTCCGGACGAATGCGCAAACTATAGAACGTCGTTATGACGTAGAATGTGCATACTTTGTTGATTCCATTTATGAAATAAAATACATTTTCTAAAAACTCGTGTTTTTTAAGATATCATGTAAACCTTCTAGAAGCTGTGATTTTAAAAAACCGGGGAAGTAAGCTTTTCTTATTTCTGGACGCATGCGCAAACTATAGAAAGTCGTTATGATGTAGAATGTGCATACTTTGTTGATTCCATTCATGAAATAAAACACATTTTCTAAAAACTCGTGTTTTTTACGAAATCATGTAAACCTTCTAGAAGCTGTCATTTTAAGAAACGGGGGAAGTAATCTTTTCTTATTTCCGGACGCATGCGCAAACTATAGAAAGTCGTTATGATGTAGAATGTGCATACTTTGTTGATTCCATTTATGAAATAAAGCACATTTTCTAAAAACTCGTGTTTTTTACGAAATCATGTAAACATTCTAGAAGCTGTGATTTTAAAAAACGGGGAAAGTAAGCTTTTCTTATTTCCAAACGCATGCGCAAACTATAGAAAGTCGTTATGATGTAGAATGTGCATACTTTTCTGATTCCATTTATGAAATAAAACACATTTTCTAAAAACTAGTGTTTTTTAAGAAATCATATAAACCTTCTAGAAGCTGTGATTTTAAAAAACGGTGGAAGTAAGCTTTTCTTATTTCCGGACGCATGCGCAAACTATAGAAAGTCATTATGACGTAGAATGTGCATACTTTGTTGATTCCATTTATGAAATAAAACACATTTTCTAAAAACTCGTGTTTTTAACGAAATCATGAAAACCTTCTAGAAGCTGTGATTTTAAAAAACGGGGGAAGTAAGCTTTTCTTATTTCCAAACGCATGCGCAAACTCTAGAAAGTCGTTATGAGGTAGAATGTGCATACTTTGTTGATTCCATTTATGAAATAAAACACATTTTCTAAAAACTCGTGTTTTTCAGGAAATCATGTAAACCTTCTAGAAGCTGTGATTTTAAAAAACGGGGGAAGTAATCTTTTCTTATTTCCGGCCCCATGCGCAAACTATAGAGAGTCGTTATGACGTAGAATGTGCATACTTTGTAGATTCCATCTATGAAATAAAACACATTTTCTAAAATCTCATGTTTTTTACGAAATCATATAAACCTTCTAGAAGCTGTGATTTTAAAAAACGGTGGAAGTAAGCTTTTCTTATTTCCGGACGAATGCGCAAACTATAGAAAATCATTATGACGTAGAATGTGCATAGTTTGTTGATTCCATTTATGAAATAAAACACATTTTCTAAAAACTAGTGTTTTTTAAGAAATCATGTAAACCTTCTAGAAGCTGTGATTTTAAAAAATGGGGGAGGTAAGCTTTTCTTATTTCCGGACACATGCACAAACTATAGAAAGTTGTTATGACGTAGAATGTGCATACTTTGTAGATTCCATTTATGAAATAAAACACATTTTCTAAAAACTCATGTTTTTTAGGAAATCATGTAAACCTTCTAGAAGCTGTGATTTTAAAAAACGGTGGAAGTAAGCTTTTCTTATTTCCGGACTCATGCGCAAACTATAGAAAGTCGTTATGACGTAGAATGTGCATACTTTGTAGATTCCATTTATGAAATAAAACACATTTTCTAAAAACTCGTGTTTTTTAACAAATCATGTAAACCTTCTAGAAGCTGTGATTTTAAAAAACGGTGGAAGTAAGCTTTTCTTATTTCCGGACGCATGTGCAAACTATAGAAAGTCGTTATGACGTAGAATGTGCATACTTTATTGATAACATTTATGAAATAAAACACATTTTCTAAAAACTCGTGTTTTTTAACAAATCATGTAAACCTTCTAGAAGCTGTGATTTAAAAAACGGGGGAAGTAAGCTTTTCTTATTTCCAAACGCATGCGCAAACTATAGAAAGTCGTTATGACGTAGAATGTGCATACTTTGTTGATTCCATTTATGAAATAAAGCACATTTTCTAAAAACAAGTGTTTTTTACGAAATCATGTAAACCTTCTAGAAGCTGTGATTTAAAAAAACGGTGGAAGTAAGCTTTTCTTATTTCCGGACGCATGTGCAAAGTATAGAAAGTCGTTATGACGTAGAATGTGCATACTTTGTAGATTCCATTTATTAAATAAAACACATTTTCTAAAAACTCGTGTTTTTTAAGAAATCATGTAAACCTTCTAGAAGCTGTGATTTTAAAAAACGGTGGAAGTAAGCTTTTCTTATTTCCGGACGCATGCGCAAACTATAGAAAGTCGTTATGACGTAGAATGTGCATACTTTGTTCATTCCATTTATGAAATAAAACACATTTTCTAAAAACTCGTGTTTTTTAAGAAGTCATGTAAACCTTCTAGAAGCTGTGATTTTAAAAAACGGGGGAGGTAAGCTTTTCTTATTCCGAACGCATGCGCAAACTATAGAAAGTCGTTATGAAGTAGAATCTGCATACTTTGTTGATTCCATTTATGAAATAAAACACATTTTCTAAGAACTCGTGTTTTTTAAGAAATCATGTAAACCTTCTAGAAGCTGTGATTTTAAAAAACGGGGGAAGTAAGCTTTTCTTATTTCCGGACGCATGCGCAAAACTATAGAAAGTCGTTATGACGTAGAATGTGCATACTTTGTTGATTCCATTCATGAAATAAAACACATTTTCTAAAAACTCGTGTTTTTTACGAAATCATGTAAACCTTCAAGAAGCTGTGATTTTAAAAAACGGGGGAGGTAAGGTTTTCTTATTTCCAAACGCATGCGCAAAATATAGAAACTCGTTATGACGTAGAATGTGCATACTTTGTTGATTCCATTTATGAAATAAAACACATTTTCTAAAAACTCGTATTTTTTAACAAATCATGTAAACCTTCTAGAAGCTGTGATTTTAAAAAACGGGGGAAGTAAGCTTTTCTTATTTCCAAACGCATGCGCAAACTATAGAAATTCGTTATGACGTAGAATGTGCATACTTTGTTTATTCCATTTATGAAATAAAACACATTTTCTAAAAACTCTTGTTTTTTAAGAAATCATGTAAACCTTCTAGAAGCTGTGATTTTAAATAACGGTGGAAGTAAGCTTTTCTTATTTCCAAACGCATGCGAAAACTATAGAAAGTCGTTATGACGTAGAATGTGCATACTTTGTTGATTCCATTTATGAAATAAAACACATTTTCTAAAAACTCGTGTTTTTTAAGAAATCATGTAAACCTTCTAGAAGCTGTGATTTTAAAAAACGGGGGAAGTAAGCTTTTCTTATTTCCGGACGCATGCGCAAAACTAAAGAAAGTCGTTATTGCATAGAATGTGCATACTTTGTTGATTCCATTCATGAAATAAAACACATTTTCTAAAAACTCGTGTTTTTTACGAAATCATGTAAACCTTCAAGAAGCTGTGATTTTAGAAAACGGGGGAGGTAAGCTTTTCTTATTTCCAAACGCATGCGCAAACTATAGAAAGTCGTTATGACGTAGAATGTGCATACTTTGTTGATTCCATTTATGAAATAAAAAACATTTTCTAAAAACTCGTGTTTTTTAACAAATCATGTAAACCTTCTAGAAGCTGTGATTTTAAAAAACGGGGGAAGTAAGCTTTTCTTATTTCCAAACGCATGCGCAAACTATAGAAAGTCGTTATGAGGTAGAATGTGCATACTTTGTAGATTCCATTTATGAAATAAAACACATTTTCTAAAAACTCGTGCTTTTTAAGAAATCATGTAAACCTTCTAGAAGCTGTGTTTTTAAAAAATGGTGGAAGTAAGCTTTTCTTATTTCCGAACGAATGCGCAAACTATAGAAAGTCGTTATGACGTAGAATGTGCATACTTTGTTGATTCCATTTATGAAATAAAACACATTTTCTAAAAACTCGTGTTTTTTAAGAAATCATGTAAACCTTCTAGAAGCTGTGATTTTAAAAAACGGGGGAAGTAAGCTTTTCTTATTTCTGGACGCATGCGCAAACTATAGAAAGTCGTTATGACGTAGAATGTGCGTACTTTGTTGATTCCATTTATGAAATAAAACACATTTTCTAAAAACTCGTGTATATTAAGAGATCATGTAAACCTTCTAGAAGCTGTGATTTTAAAAAACGCTGGAAGTAAGCTTTTCTTATTTCCGGACGAATGCGCAAACTATAGAACGTCGTTATGACGTAGAATGTGCATACTTTGTTGATTCCATTTATGAAATAAAATACATTTTCTAAAAACTCGTGTTTTTTAAGATATCATGTAAACCTTCTAGAAGCTGTGATTTTAAAAAACGGGGGAAGTAAGCTTTTCTTATTTCTGGACGCATGCGCAAACTATAGAAAGTCGTTATGACGTAGAATGTGCATACTTTGTTGATTCCATTCATGAAATAAAACACATTTTCTAAAAACTCGTGTTTTTTACGAAATCATGTAAACCTTCTAGAAGCTGTCATTTTAAGAAACGGGGGAAGTAATCTTTTCTTATTTCCGGACGCATGCGCAAACTATAGAAAGTCGTTATGATGTAGAATGTGCATACTTTGTTGATTCCATTTATGAAATAAAGCACATTTTCTAAAAACTCGTGTTTTTTACGAAATCATGTAAACATTCTAGAAGCTGTGATTTTAAAAAACGGGGAAAGTAAGCTTTTCTTATTTCCAAACGCATGCGCAAACTATAGAAAGTCGTTATGATGTAGAATGTGCATACTTTGTTGATTCCATTTATGAAATAAAACACATTTTCTAAAAACTAGTGTTTTTTAAGAAATCATATAAAGCTTCTAGAAGCTGTGATTTTAAAAAACGGTGGAAGTAAGCTTTTCTTATTTCCGGATGCATGCGCAAACTATAGAAAGTCATTATGACGTAGAATGTGCATACTTTGTTGATTCCATTTATGAAATAAAACACATTTTCTAAAAACTCGTGTTTTTAACGAAATCATGAAAACCTTCTAGAAGCTGTGATTTTAAAAAACGGGGGAAGTAAGCTTTTCTTATTTCCAAACGCATGCGCAAACTCTAGAAAGTCGTTATGAGGTAGAATGTGCATACTTTGTTGATTCCATTTATGAAATAAAACACATTTTCTAAAAACTCGTGTTTTTTAGGAAATCATGTAAACCTTCTAGAAGCTGTGATTTTAAAAAATGGGGGAAGTAATCTTTTCTTATTTCCGGCCCCATGCGCAAACTATAGAGAGTCGTTATGACGTAGAATGTGCATACTTTGTAGATTCCATTTATGAAATAAAACACATTTTCTAAAATCTCATGTTTTTTACGAAATCATATAAACCTTCTAGAAGCTGTGATTTTAAAAAACGGTGGAAGTAAGCTTTTCTTATTTCCGCACGAATGCGCAAACTATAGAAAATCATTATGACGTAGAATGTGCATAGTTTGTTGATTCCATTTATGAAATAAAACACATTTTCTAAAAACTAGTGTTTTTTAAGAAATCATGTAAACCTTCTAGAAGCTGTGATTTTAAAAAATGGGGGAGGTAAGCTTTTCTTATTTCCGGACACATGCACAAACTATAGAAAGTCGTTATGACGTAGAATGTGCATACTTTGTAGATTCCATTTATGAAATAAAACACATTTTCTAAAAACTCATGTTTTTTAGGAAATCATGTAAACCTTCTAGAAGCTGTGATTTTAAAAAACGGTGGAAGTAAGCTTTTCTTATTTCCGGACTCATGCGCAAACTATAGAAAGTCGTTATGACGTAGAATGTGCATACTTTGTAGATTCCATTTATGAAATAAAACACATTTTCTAAAAACTCGTGTTTTTTAACAAATCATGTAAACCTTCTCGAAGCTGTGATTTAAAAAACGGGGGAAGTAAGCTTTTCTTATTTCCAAACGCATGCGCAAACTATAGAAAGTCGTTATGACGTAGAATGTGCATACTTTGTTGATTCCATTTATGAAATAAAGCACATTTTCTAAAAACAAGTGTTTTTTACGAAATCATGTAAACCTTCTAGAAGCTGTGATTTAAAAAAACGGTGGAAGTAAGCTTTTCTTATTTCCGGACGCATGCGCAAAGTATAGAAAGTCGTTATGACGTAGAATGTGCATACTTTGTAGATTCCATTTATTAAATAAAACACATTTTCTAAAAACTCGTGTTTTTTAAGAAATCATGTAAACCTTCTAGAAGCTGTGATTTTAAAAAACGGTGGAAGTAAGCTTTTCTTATTTCCGGACGCATGCGCAAACTATAGAAAGTCGTTATGACGTAGAATGTGCATACTTTGTTGATTCCATTTATGAAATAAAACACATTTTCTAAAAACTCGTGTTTTTTAGGAAATCATGTAAACCTTCTAGAAGCTGTGATTTTAAAAAATGGGGGAAGTAATCTTTTCTTATTTCCGGCCCCATGCGCAAACTATAGAGAGTCGTTATGACGTAGAATGTGCATACTTTGTAGATTCCATTTATGAAATAAAACACATTTTCTAAAATCTCATGTTTTTTACGAAATCATATAAACCTTCTAGAAGCTGTGATTTTAAAAAACGGTGGAAGTAAGCTTTTCTTATTTCCGCACGAATGCGCAAACTATAGAAAATCATTATGACGTAGAATGTGCATAGTTTGTTGATTCCATTTATGAAATAAAACACATTTTCTAAAAACTAGTGTTTTTTAAGAAATCATGTAAACCTTCTAGAAGCTGTGATTTTAAAAAATGGGGGAGGTAAGCTTTTCTTATTTCCGGACACATGCACAAACTATAGAAAGTCGTTATGACGTAGAATGTGCATACTTTGTAGATTCCATTTATGAAATAAAACACATTTTCTAAAAACTCATGTTTTTTAGGAAATCATGTAAACCTTCTAGAAGCTGTGATTTTAAAAAACGGTGGAAGTAAGCTTTTCTTATTTCCGGACTCATGCGCAAACTATAGAAAGTCGTTATGACGTAGAATGTGCATACTTTGTAGATTCCATTTATGAAATAAAACACATTTTCTAAAAACTCGTGTTTTTTAACAAATCATGTAAACCTTCTAGAAGCTGTGATTTAAAAAACGGGGGAAGTAAGCTTTTCTTATTTCCGGACGCATGCGCAAAGTATAGAAAGTCGTTATGACGTAGAATGTGCATACTTTGTTGATTCCATTTATGAAATAAAACACATTTTCTAAAAACTCGTGTTTTTTAGGAAATCATGTAAACCTTCTAGAAGCTGTGATTTTAAAAAATGGGGGAAGTAATCTTTTCTTATTTCCGGCCCCATGCGCAAACTATAGAGAGTCGTTATGACGTAGAATGTGCATACTTTGTAGATTCCATTTATGAAATAAAACACATTTTCTAAAATCTCATGTTTTTTACGAAATCATATAAACCTTCTAGAAGCTGTGATTTTAAAAAACGGTGGAAGTAAGCTTTTCTTATTTCCGCACGAATGCGCAAACTATAGAAAATCATTATGACGTAGAATGTGCATAGTTTGTTGATTCCATTTATGAAATAAAACACATTTTCTAAAAACTAGTGTTTTTTAAGAAATCATGTAAACCTTCTAGAAGCTGTGATTTTAAAAAATGGGGGAGGTAAGCTTTTCTTATTTCCGGACACATGCACAAACTATAGAAAGTCGTTATGACGTAGAATGTGCATACTTTGTAGATTCCATTTATGAAATAAAACACATTTTCTAAAAACTCATGTTTTTTAGGAAATCATGTAAACCTTCTAGAAGCTGTGATTTTAAAAAACGGTGGAAGTAAGCTTTTCTTATTTCCGGACTCATGCGCAAACTATAGAAAGTCGTTATGACGTAGAATGTGCATACTTTGTAGATTCCATTTATGAAATAAAACACATTTTCTAAAAACTCGTGTTTTTTAACAAATCATGTAAACCTTCTCGAAGCTGTGATTTAAAAAACGGGGGAAGTAAGCTTTTCTTATTTCCAAACGCATGCGCAAACTATAGAAAGTCGTTATGACGTAGAATGTGCATACTTTGTTGATTCCATTTATGAAATAAAGCACATTTTCTAAAAACAAGTGTTTTTTACGAAATCATGTAAACCTTCTAGAAGCTGTGATTTAAAAAAACGGTGGAAGTAAGCTTTTCTTATTTCCGGACGCATGCGCAAAGTATAGAAAGTCGTTATGACGTAGAATGTGCATACTTTGTAGATTCCATTTATTAAATAAAACACATTTTCTAAAAACTCGTGTTTTTTAAGAAATCATGTAAACCTTCTAGAAGCTTTGATTTTAAAAAACGGTGGAAGTAAGCTTTTCTTATTTCCGGACGCATGCGCAAACTATAGAAAGTCGTTATGACGTAGAATGTGCATACTTTGTTGATTCCATTTATGAAATAAAACACATTTTCTAAAAACTCGTGTTTTTTAGGAAATCATGTAAACCTTCTAGAAGCTGTGATTTTAAAAAATGGGGGAAGTAATCTTTTCTTATTTCCGGCCCCATGCGCAAACTATAGAGAGTCGTTATGACGTAGAATGTGCATACTTTGTAGATTCCATTTATGAAATAAAACACATTTTCTAAAATCTCATGTTTTTTACGAAATCATATAAACCTTCTAGAAGCTGTGATTTTAAAAAACGGTGGAAGTAAGCTTTTCTTATTTCCGCACGAATGCGCAAACTATAGAAAATCATTATGACGTAGAATGTGCATAGTTTGTTGATTCCATTTATGAAATAAAACACATTTTCTAAAAACTAGTGTTTTTTAAGAAATCATGTAAACCTTCTAGAAGCTGTGATTTTAAAAAATGGGGGAGGTAAGCTTTTCTTATTTCCGGACACATGCACAAACTATAGAAAGTCGTTATGACGTAGAATGTGCATACTTTGTAGATTCCATTTATGAAATAAAACACATTTTCTAAAAACTCATGTTTTTTAGGAAATCATGTAAACCTTCTAGAAGCTGTGATTTTAAAAAACGGTGGAAGTAAGCTTTTCTTATTTCCGGACTCATGCGCAAACTATAGAAAGTCGTTATGACGTAGAATGTGCATACTTTGTAGATTCCATTTATGAAATAAAACACATTTTCTAAAAACTCGTGTTTTTTAACAAATCATGTAAACCTTCTAGAAGCTGTGATTTAAAAAACGGGGGAAGTAAGCTTTTCTTATTTCCGGACGCATGCGCAAAGTATAGAAAGTCGTTATGACGTAGAATGTGCATACTTTGTTGATTCCATTTATGAAATAAAGCACATTTTCTAAAAACAAGTGTTTTTTACGAAATCATGTAAACCTTCTAGAAGCTGTGATTTAAAAAAACGGTGGAAGTAAGCTTTTCTTATTTCCGGACGCATGTGCAAAGTATAGAAAGTCGTTATGACGTAGAATGTGCATACTTTGTAGATTCCATTTATTAAATAAAACACATTTTCTAAAAACTCGTGTTTTTTAAGAAATCATGTAAACCTTCTAGAAGCTGTGATTTTAAAAAACGGTGGAAGTAAGCTTTTCTTATTTCCGGACGCATGCGCAAACTATAGAAAGTCGTTATGACGTAGAATGTGCATACTTTGTTCATTCCATTTATGAAATAAAACACATTTTCTAAAAACTCGTGTTTTTTAAGAAGTCATGTAAACCTTCTAGAAGCTGTGATTTTAAAAAACGGGGGAGGTAAGCTTTTCTTATTCCGAACGCATGCGCAAACTATAGAAAGTCGTTATGAAGTAGAATCTGCATACTTTGTTGATTCCATTTATGAAATAAAACACATTTTCTAAGAACTCGTGTTTTTTAAGAAATCATGTAAACCTTCTAGAAGCTGTGATTTTAAAAAACGGGGGAAGTAAGCTTTTCTTATTTCCAAACGCATGCGCAAACTATAGAAAGTCATTATGACGTAGAATGTGCATACTTTGTTGATTCCATTTATGAAATAAAACACATTTTCTAAAAACTCGTGTTTTTTAAGAAATCATGTAAACCTTCTAGAATCCGTGATTTTAAAAAATGGTGGAAGTAAGCTTTTGTTATTTCTGGACGCATGCGCAAACTATAGAAAGTCGTTATGACGTAGAATGTGCATACTTTGTTGATTCCATTTATGAAATAAAACACATTTTCTATAAACTCGTGTTTTTTAAGAAATCATGTAAACCTTCTAGAAGCTGTGATTTTAAAAAACGGGAGAAGTAAGCTTTTCTTATTTCCAAACGCATGCGCAAACTATAGAAAGTCGTTATGACGTAGAATGTGCATACTTTGATGATTCCATTTATGAAATAAAACACATTTTCTAAAAACTCGTGTTTTTTAAGAAGTCATGTAAACCTTCTAGAAGCTATGATTTTAAAAAACGGCGGAAGTAAGCTTTTCTTATTTTCGGACGCATGCGCAAACTATAGAAAGTCATTATGACGTAGAATGTGCATACTTTGTTGATTCCATTTACGAAATAAAACACATTTTCTAAAAACTCGTGTTTTTTAAGAAATCATGTAAACCTTCTAGAAGCTGTGATTTTAAAAAACGGTGGAAGTAAGCTTTTCTTATTTCCGAACGCATGCGCAAACTATAGAAAGTCGTTATGACATAGGATGTGCATACTTTGTTGATTCCATTTATGAAATAAAACACATTTTCTAAAAACTCGTGTTTTTTAAGAAATCATGTAAACCTTCTAGAAGTTGTGATTTTAAAAAACGGCGGAAGTAAGCTTTTCTTATTTCCAAACGCATGCGCAAACTCTAGAAAGTCGTTATGAGGTAGAATGTGCATACTTTGTTGATTCCATTTATGAAATAAAACACATTTTCTAAAAACTCGTGTTTTTTAGGAAATCATGTAAACCTTCTAGAAGCTGTGATTTTAAAAAATGGGGGAAGTAATCTTTTCTTATTTCCGGCCCCATGCGCAAACTATAGAGAGTCGTTATGACGTAGAATGTGCATACTTTGTAGATTCCATTTATGAAATAAAACACATTTTCTAAAATCTCATGTTTTTTAAGAAATCATGTAAACCTTCTAGAAGCTGTGATTTTAAAAAACGGTGGAAATAAGCTTTTCTTATTTCCGGACGAATGCGCAAACTATAGAATGTCGTTATGACGTAGAGTGTGCATACTTTGTTGATTCCATTTATGAAATAAAACACATTTTCTAAAAACTCGTGTTTTTTTAGAAATCATGTAAACCTTCTAGAAGCTGTGATTTTAAAAAACGGTGGAAGTAAGCTTTTCTTATTTCCGGACGCATGTGCAAACTATATAAAGTCGTTATGATGAAGTATGTGCATACATTGTTGATTCCATTTATGAAATAAAACACATTTTCTAAAAACTCATGTTTTTTGAGGAACCATGTAAACCTTCTAGAAGCTGTGATTTTAAAAAATGGGGGACGTAAGCTTTTCTTATTTCCAAACACATGCGCAAACTATAGAAAGTCGTTATGACGTAGAATGTGCATACTTTGTTGATTCCATTTATGAAATAAAACACATTTTCTAAAAACTCGTGTTTTTTAAGAAATCATGTAAACCTTCTAGAAGCTATGATTTTAAAAAACGGGGGAAGTAATCTTTTCTTATTTCCAAACGCATGCGCAAACTATAGAAAGTCGTTATGACGTAGAATGTGCATACTTTGTTGATTCCATTTATGAAATAAAACACATTTTCTAAAAACTCGTGTTTTTTAGGAAATCATGTAAACCTTCTAGAAGCTGTGATTTTAAAAAACGGTGGAAGTAAGCTTTTCTTATTTCCGGTCGAATGCACAAACTATAGAAAGTCGTTATGAGGTAGAATGTGCATACTTTGTTGATTCCATTTATGAAATAAAACACATTTTCTAAAAACTCGTGCTTTTTGCGAAATCATGTAAACCTTCTAGAAGCTGTGATTTTAAAAAACGGTGGAAGTAAGCTTTTCTTATTTCCGGACGAATGCGCAAACTATAGAATGTCGTTATGACGTAGAATTTGCATACTTTGTTGATTCCATTGATGAAATAAAACAAATTTTCTAAAAACTCGTGTTTTTTAAGAAATCGTGTAAACCTTCTAGAAGCTGTGAGTTTAAAAACGGTGGAAGTAAGCTTTTCTTATTTTCGGACGAATGTGAAAACTGCAGAAAGTCGTTATGACGTAGAATGTGCATACTTTGTTGATTCCATTTATGAAATAAAACACATTTTCTAAAAACTCGTGTTTTTTAAGAAGTCATGTAAACCTTCTAGAAGCTGTGATTTTAAAAAACGGGGGAAGTAAGCTTTTCTTATTTCCAAACGCAAGCGCAAACTATAGAAATTCGTTATGATGTAGAATGTGCATACTTTGTTGATTCCATTTATGAAATAAAACACATTTTCAAAAAACTCGTGTTTTTTACGAAATCATGTAAACCTTCTAGAAGTTGTGATTTTGAAAAACGATGGAAGTAAGCTTTTCTTATTTCCGGACGAATGCGCAAACTATAGAAAGTCGTTATGACGTAGAATGTGCATACTTTGTTGATTCCATTGATGAAATAAAACACATTTTCTAAAAACTTGAGTTTTTTACGAAATCATGTAAACCTTCTAGAAGCTGTGATTTTAAAAATGGTGGAAGTAAGCTTTTCTTATTTCCGGAGGAATGCGAAAACTGCAGAAAGTCGTTATGACGTAGAATGTGCATACTTTGTTGATTCCATTTATGAAATAAAACACATTTTCTAAAAACTCGTGTTTTTTAAAAAGTCATGTAAATCTTCTAGAAGCTGTGATTTTAAAAAACGGGGGAAGTAAGCTTTTCTTATTTCCAAACGCAAGCGCAAACTATAGAAAGTCATTATGACGTAGAATGTGCATACTTTGTAGATTCCATTTATGAAATAAAACACATTTTCTAAAAACTCGTGTTTTTTACGAAATCATGTAAACCTTCTAGAAGCTTTGATTTTGAAAAACGGTGGAAGTAAGCTTTTCTTATTTCTGGACGAATGCGCAAACTATAGAAAGTAGTTATGACATAGAATGTGCATACTTTGTTGATTCCATTGATCAAATAAAACACATTTTCTAAAAACTCGTGTTTTTTACGAAATCATGTAAACCTTATAGAAGCTGTGATTTTAAAAAACGGTGGAAGTAAGCTTTTCTTATTTCCGGACGCATGCGCAAACTATAGAAAGTCGTTATGACGTAGAATGTGCATACTTTGTTCATTCCATTTATGAAATCAAACACATTTTCTAAAAACTCGTGTTTTTTAAGAAATCATGTAAACCTTCTAGAAGCTGTGATTTTAAGAAACGGGGGAAGTAAGCTTTTATTATTTCCAAACGCATGCGCAAACTATAGAAATTCATTATGACGTAGAATGTGCATACTTTGTTGATTCCATTTATTAAATAAAACACATTTTCTAAAAACTCGTGTTTTTTAAGAAATCATGTAAACCTTCTAGAATCCGTGATTTTAAAAAATGGTGGAAGTAAGCTTTTCTTATTTCCGGACGCATGCGCAAACTATAGAAAGTCGTTATGACGTAGAATGTGCATACTTTGCTGATTCCATTTATGAAATAAAACACATTTTCTAAAAACTCGTGTTTTTTAAGAAATCATGTAAACCTTCTAGAAGCTGTGATTTTAAAAAACGGGAGAAGTAAGCTTTTCTTATTTCCAAACGCATGCGCAAACTATAGAAAGTCGTTATTACGTAGAATGTGCATACTTTGATGATTCCATTTATGAAATAAAACACATTTTCTAAAAACTCGTGTTTTTTAAGAAGTCGTGTAAACCTTCTAGAAGCTATGATTTTAAAAAACGGCGGAAGTAAGCTTTTCTTATTTCCGGACGCATGCGCAAACTATAGAAAGTCATTATGACGTAGAATGTGCATACTTTGTTGATTCCATTTACGAAATAAAACACATTTTCTAAAAACTCGTGTTTTTTAAGAAATCATGTAAACCTTCTAGAAGCTGTGATTTTAAAAAACGGTGGAAGTAAGCTTTTCTTATTTCCAAACGCATGCGCAAACTATAGAAAGTCGCTATGACGTAGAATGTGCATACTTTGTTGATTCCATTTATGAAATAAAACACATTTTCTAAAAACTCTTGTTTTTTAAGAAATCATGTAAACCTTCTAGAAGCTGTGATTTTAAAAAACGGGGGAAGTAAGCTTTTCTTATTTCCAAACTCATTCGCAAACTATAGAAATTCGATATGACGTAGAATGTGCATACTTTGTAGATTCCATTTATGAAATAAAACACATTTTCTAAAAACTCGTGTTTTTTACGAAATCATGTAAACCTTCTAGAAGCTGTGATTTTAAAAAATGGTGGAAGTAAGCTTTTCTTATTTCCGGATGCATGCGCAAACTATAGAAATTCGATATGACTTAGAATGTGTATACTTTGTAGATTCCATTTATGAAATAAAACACATTTTCTAAAAACTCGTGTTTTTTAACAAATCATGTAAACCTTCTAGAAGCTGTGATTTTAAAAAACGGGGGAAGTAAGCTTTTCTTATTTCCAAACGCATGCGCAAACTATAGAAATTCGTTATGATGAAGAATGTGCGTACTTTGTAGATTCCATTTATGAAATCAAACACATTTTCTAAAAACTCGTGTTTTTTACGAAATCATGTAAACATTCTAGAAGCTGTGATTTTAAAAAACTGTGGAAGTAAGCTTTTCTTATTTCCGGTCGAATACGCAAACAATAGAAAGTCGATATGACGTAGAATGTGCATACTTTGTTGATTCCATTTATGAAATAAAACACATTTTCTAAAAACTCGTGTTTTTTAAGAAATCATGTAAACCTTCTAGAAGCTGTGATTTTAAAAAACGGTGGAAGTAAGCTTTTCTTATTTCCGGACGCATGCGCAAACTATAGAAAGTCGTTATGACGTAGAATGTGCTTACTTTGTTGATTCCATTTATTAAATAAAACACATTTTCTAAAAACTCGTGTTTTTTAAGAAATCATGTAAACCTTCTAAAAGCTGTGATTTTGAAAAAAGGGGGAAGTAAGCTTTTCTTATTTCCGGATCCATGCACAAACTATAGAAAGTCGTTATGACGTAGAATTTGCATACTTTGTAGATTCCATTTATGAAATAAAACACATTTTCTAAAAACTCGTGTTTTTTACGAAGTCATGTAAACCTTCTACAAGCTGTGATTTTAAAAAATGGTGGAAGTAATGTAATGCCCATATTTTTGATTCGGCATATTTATTAGTTAGACACACCATACTTTATTTCTTATATATTCTGTTGAACTCAGCTCGACTGAGTAAACTATATTGGACCTCATTACATGATGTTACTCGGTTTTATGATTTCACCATGATTATGATGTTACTATGTTATGCGGTTATAATGTCATGATTAGCATATGATTTTGTTATTTTACGATTACAGTATATGTTTATATGTTTTCATTAATGAAATGTGAAATATATGATTCGGTACGTGGATACCATCTTCTTATATGAATGATTGAAGTGTTATATGTCATACGCATCTTTGATGAGCTAAAAAGGTTGCATGAAATAAAATGATTTTTTGATAGCATGGATCAATTGGCGATCAATGGGAAATGCTTTCTATAAATTTGTATTTTGCAAAATACTAACTACAGGACACAAGGGCTATGGGATAGCCAGTTACTTGATCTGATATATATTGGAAAGGAAAAACATGTTCATACAGTAAACCTTAGCAGCCAAAATGATGATACGATAACACAAACTGATAATCCCGATAGCAGCAGAGTATGAGTTGATAAGGGCGTAGGCCCAGTATGTTGAGAGGGATGGATGTGTTTCCCACCCTATGTTTCCATGAGACCTGAGGTCGTGGGAGGGCCGTGCTGAGACACGCTCCCCATGTTGTTGTGATGACGATGGTCGGATGCCTGCTAGGGGAGGATAGGTCCGCTGTTCAGCCGACGCTATCGCTCTCAAGTTCTATGTGGTCAGATCAGTGAGTCCGACATCCACTTTTGTACTAGCAGAGGAAGGATAGGGATGATGCTGGACGTAGGTTATGATGGGAGGATGTGTTAGTTAGTACTGTTGAGGGTTTAGTATTCCTTGATTCCGAGTTAGTGGTAGTAGGTACCCTTCCTTGTACACGATTGATTAAACTAATGTAAAGATAAAGATAATGATGTGAAATCGTAAAGAACTAACTGTTAAATAACTGAGAATGTTGAAGTAATTGTACTATATATATATTATGTTTGTTCTTCTACATGGGGGTAAATACTACTATTAGTTAGTAGGTATGCATAGGCGGGTTGGGGTTTGTCTATAGTACATTTATGATCTGTGCATGCGCTGGCCACACATGCACACCTTGCACATGTACACTAGTATCGATATACAAACACTTAACATATTGAATAAATGTATAAGTTGTCATAAGTAATCAGGTTAATCATGCATTGACCGAATTCAGATAATGAATATAAAGTTATTTAAGATGTGTAAAACAAGTCAATTAAGCTATGTATTACTCATTGGTAAACATTGTGATATACAATTGAGACAAGTGTCATTAGTTAACATTATCGTCTGAGAATTGTTGTAAATAAGGTAATGGTACTGTCTAATTAATTAGTAAGATTGTTTAAGCCCTTAAGGGTGCTTTGTTTAGAAGAACGACGACACTATGTAGATGTTAGGGTACTCATGTGATAAACAAATGATTTAAAAGACATCTTTATTAAATTCACCATTTATTATTTCCTTGTGGTGATTTGATTAATATTATTACTTAATTAATGTTATTTTAACAATATTACTACCCATGTCATAACAATTGCAATATAGGTAAATAAATGATTAAAGTGTGATTATTTCCATTACTAAGCAAAAAAATAGGATAACGATTCTTGAATGGATGTGATGTGATGGAAAATGGTTATTTAATTATTCAATATTAATCTTGGAATTTAAATCTCAAGATAATTGATCTCGACGGATGAGGTAGACCATTAAGACACATCATGTCCAAGTTGAAAAGGGTCAACTAATTATATAATATTTTATTAATTACATTAAAAACATTAAATACCAAGGATGACGAATAGACTTGTAATTAATGAAGCTTGTCCCGAATGGATAACCTTTGGGTAATAATTCCCACCGTAATAAATTCTTACGACCATCAATCAAAATCAAATGAATTTACCATGAGAGTAATTAATTATTAGGTACATTGAGTGTGAAAAATATATTTTTATAAAGAAACGTGTATGAATGAACTAGTGGGAGGAGTAAATGTTTGAGGGGCTCGAGAGGGGGAGTTTGGGGCGGTGGAGTAAGCCCAATGTCTTCTCGAGGAAGGAACTGTATATAGAGGGGGAGAGAGTTGAAGGTAAGGGGGGATAGCTGGAAGTGGAGAGAAAGGTTTTGGGAACAGAAAGGAGGTTGAGAACAGAAAAGTTGGGAGAACTTAAGGGAAGACTGCTCTCGGGATTATCAGATTGTGGGCTCGGGGGCTTGGAAATCCTTTGATTTCCAAGGGCCAGCAAGATAATAGCTGGTCAGGAGGGTGGACACTTCATTTTCGCTGACTAAGAGGATATACAACCTGCTACAACCTACGGTTAGCATCAGCATCAGGTAATTTCCTTGATTATTTATTTTATATAATTATTATGTGGAAACGTACTTTGAGACCTTCTTACTGATCTTTTTTACTGTGAACATATTCTTATGCGGAAACCACAAATAGTTGAAGGGAAATATTGATATGTTAGTTATTCTTTTAAATACCAATGTATGATTATCGGTATGCTAAACATCATTTAAAAGTATACAAATTTAAAAGCATAGAAATATTGATATGTCAGTTACTCACACATACTTGAATGAATTAATACATAGGAAATTAACTTAGAAATTTACTTAGTGCTCTGCTGTAAAAACCGGAGCACTACAAGTAAGCTTTTCTTATTTCCGGACGCATGCGCAAACTATAGAAAGTCGTTATGATGTAGAATGTGCATACTTTGTTGATTCCATTTATGAAATAAAACACATTTTCTAAAATCTCGTATTTTTTAAGAAATCATGTAAAACTTCTAGAAGCTGTGATTTTAAAAAACGGGGGAAGTAAGCTTTTCTTATTTCCGGATGCATGCGCAAACTATAGAAATTCGTTATGACGTAGAATGTGCATACTTTGTAGATTCCATTTATGAAATAAAACACATTTTCTAAAAACTCGTGTTTTTTACGAAATCAGGTAAACCTTCTAGAAGCTGTGATTTTAAAAAACGCTGGAAGTAAGCTTTTCTTATTTCCGGACGAATGCGCAAACTATAGAAATTCGTTATGACGTAGAATGTGCATACTTTGTTGATTCCATTTATGAAATAAAACACATTCTCTAAAAACTAGTGTTTTTTAAGAAATCATGTAAACCTTCTAGAAGCTGTGATTTTAAAAAATGGTGGAAGTAAGCTTTTCTTATTTCTGGACGCATGCGCAAACTATAGAAATTCGTTATGACGTAGAATTTCCATACTTTGTTGATTCCATTTATGAAATAAAACACATTTTCTAAAAACTCGTGTTTTTTAAGAAAACATGTAAACCTTCTAGAAGCTGTGATTTTAAAAAATGGGGGAAGTAAGCTTTTCTTATTTCCAAACGCATGCGCAAACTATAGAAAGTCGTTATGACGTAGAATGTGCATACTTTGTTGATTCCATTTATGAAATAAAACACATTTACTAAAAATTCATGTTTTTTAAGAAATCATGTAAACCTTCTAGAAGCTGTGATTTAAAAAAACGGGGGAAGTAAGCTTTTCTTATTTCCGGCCGCATGCACAAACTATAGAGATTCGCTATGACGTAGAATGTGCATACTTTGTAGATTCCATTTATGAAATAAAACACATTTTCTAAAAACTCGTGTTTTTTACGAAATCATGTAAACCTTCTAGAAACTGTGATTTTAAAAAACCGTGGAAGTAAGCTTTTCTTATTTCCGGACGCATGCGCAAACTATAGAAAGTCGTTATGACATAGAATTTGCATACTTTGTAGATTCCATTTATGAAATAAAACACATTTTCAAAAAACTCGTGTTTTTTACGAAATCATGTAAACCTTCTAGAAGCTGTGATTTTAAAAAACGGTGGAAGTAAGCTTTTCTTATTTCCGGACGCATACGCAAACTATAGAAAGTCGTTATGATGTAGAATGTGCATACTTTGTTGATTCCATTTATGAAATAAAACACATTTTCTAAAAACTCGTGTTTTTTAACAAATCATGTAAACATTCTAGAAGTTGTGATTTTAAAAAATGGGGGAAGTAAGCTTTTCTTATTTCCAAACGCATGTGCAAACTATAGAAAGTCGTTATGATGAAGAATGTGCGTACTTTGTAGATTCCATTTATGAAATAAAACACATTTTCTAAAAAGTCGTGTTTTTTACGAAATCATGTAAACATTCTAGAAGCTGTGATTTTAAAAAACTGTGGAAATAAGCTTTTCTTATTTCCGGTCGAATACGCAAACTATATAAAGTCGTTATGACATAGAATGTGCATACTTTGTTGATTCCATTTATGAAATAAAACACATTTTCTAAAAACTCGTGTTTTTTAAGAAATCATGTAAACCTTCTAGAAGCTGTGATTTTAAAAAATGGTGAAAGTAAGCTTTTCTTATTTCCGGTCGAATACGCAAACTATAGAAAGTCGTTATGACGTAGAATGTGCATACTTTGTTGATTCCATTTATGAAATAAAACACATTTTCTAAAAACTCGTGTTTTTTACGAAATCATGTAAACCTTCTACAATGTGTGATTTTAAAAAATGGTGGAAGTAAGCTTTTCTTATTTCCGGACGCATGCACAAACTATAGAAAGTCGTTATGACGTAGAATGTGCATACTTTGTTGATTCCATTTATGAAATAAAACACATTTTCTAAAAACTCGTGTTTTTTAAGAGATCATGTAAACCTTCTAGAAGCTGTGAATTTAAAAAACGGGGGAAGTAAGCTTTTCTTATTTCCGGACGAATGCGCAAACTATAGAAAGTCGTTATGACGTAGAATGTGCATACTTTGTTGATTCCATTTATGAAATAAAACACATTTTCTAAAAACTCGTGTTTTTTAAGAAATCATCTAAACCTTCTAGAAGCTGTGATTTTGAAAAAAGGGGGAAGTAAGCTTTTCTTATTTCCGGATGCATGCACAAACTATAGAAAGTCGTTATGACGAAGAATGTGCGTACTTTGTAGATTCCATTTACGAAATAAAACACATTTTCTAAAAACTCATGTTTTTTACGAAATCATGTAAACATTCTAGAAGCTGTGATTTTAAAAAACTGTGGAAGTAAGCTTTTCTTATTTCCGGTCGAATACGCAAACTATAGAAAGTCGTTATGACGTAGAATGTGCATACTTTGTTGATTCCATTTATGAAATAAAACACATTTTCTAAAAACTCGTGTTTTTTACGAAATCATGTAAACCTTCTACAATGTGTGATTTTAAAAAATGGTGGAAGTAAGCTTTTCTTATTTCCGGACGCATGCGCAAACTATAGAAAGTCGTTATGACGTAGAATGTGCATACTTTGTTGATTCCATTTATGAAATAAAACACATTTTCTAAAAACTCGTGTTTTTTAAGAGATCATGTAAACCTTCTAAAAGCTGTGATTTTAAAAAACGGGGGAAGTAAGCTTTTCTTATTTCCGGACGAATGCGCAAACTATAGAAAGTCGTTATGACGTAGAATGTGCATACTTTGTTGATTCCATTAATGAAATAAAACACATTTTCTAAAAACTCGTGTTTTTTACGAAATCATGTAAACCTTCTAGAAGCTGTGATTTTAAAAAACGCTGGACGTAAGCTTTTCTTATTTCCGGACGAATGCGAAAACTATAGAAAGTCGTTATGACGTAGAATGTGCATACTTTGTTGATTCCATTTATGAAATAAAACACATTTTCTAAAAACTAGTGTTTTTTAAGAAATCATGTAAACCTTCTAGAAGCTGTGATTTTAAAAATCGGTGGAAGTAAGCTTTTCTTATTTCCGGACGCATGCCCAAACTATAGAAAGTCATTATGATGTAGAATGTGCATACTTTGTTGATTCCATTTATGAAATAAAACACATTTTCTAAAAACTCATGTTTTTTAAGAAATCATGTAAACCTTCTAGAAGCTGTGATTTTGAAAAAAGGGGGAAGTAAGCTTTTCTTATTTCCGGATGCATGCATAAACTGTAGAAAGTCGTTATGAAGTAGAATTTGCATACTTTGTAGATTCCATTTATGAAATAAAACACATTTTCTAAAAACTCGTGTTTTTACGAAATCATGTAAACCTTCTACAAGCAGTGATTTTAAAAAATGGTGGAAGTAAGCTTTTCTTATTTCCGGACGCATGCGCAAACTATAGAAAGTCGTTATGACGTAGAATGTGCGTACTTCGTTGATTCCATTTATGAAATAAAACACATTTTCTAAAAACTCGTGTATATTAAGAGATCATGTAAACCTTCTAGAAGCTGTGATTTTAAAAAACGGGAGAAGTAAGCTTTTCTTATTTACGGACGCATGCGCAAACTATAGAAAGTCGTTATGACGTAGAATGTGCATACTTTGTTGATTCCATTTATGAAATAAAACACATTTTCTAAAAACTCGTGTTTTTTAAGAAATCATGTAAACCTTCTGGAAGCTGTGATTTTAAAAAACGGGGGAAGTAAGCTTTTCTTATTTCCAAACGTATGCGAAAACTATAGAAAGTCGTTATGACGTAGAATGTGCATACTTTGTTGATTCCATTTATGAAATAAAACACATTTTCTAAAAACTAGTGTTTTTTAAGAAATCATGTAAACCTTCTAGAAGCTGTGATTTTAAAAAACGGTGGAAGTAAGCTTTTCTTATTTCCGGACGCATGCGCAAACTATAGAAAGTCGTTATGACGTAGAATGTGCGTACTTTGTTGATTCCATTTATGAAATAAAACACATTTTCTAAAAACTCGTGTATATTAAGAGATCATGTAAACCTTCTAGAAGCTGTGATTTTAAAAAACGCTGGAAGTAAGCTTTTCTTATTTCCGGACGAATGCGCAAACTATAGAAAGTCGTTATGACGTAGAATTTGCATACTTTGTTGATTCCATTTATGAAATAAAACACATTTTCTAAAAACTAGTGTTTTTTAAGAAATCATGTAAACCTTCTAGAAGCTGTGATTTTAAAAAACGGTGGAAGTAAGCTTTTCTTATTTCCGGACGCATGCGCAAACTATAGAAAGTCATTATGACGTAGAATGTGCATACTTTGTTGATTCCATTTATGAAATAAAACACATTTTCTAAAACTCATGTTTTTTCCGAAATCATGTAAACCTTCTAGAAGCCGTGATCTTAAAAAACGGGGGAAGTAAGCTTTTCTTATTTCCGGATGCATGCGCAAACTATAGAAGGTCGTTATGACGTAGAATGTGCATACTTTGTAGATTCCATTTATTAAATAAAACACATTTTCTAAAAACTCGTGTTTTTTACGAAATCAGGTAAACCTTCTAGAAGCTGTGATTTTAAAAAACGCTGGAAGTAAGCTTTTCTTATTTCCGGACGAATGCGCAAACTATAGGAAGTCGTTATGACGTAGAATGTGCATACTTTGTTGATTCCATTTATGAAATAAAACAAATTCTCTAAAAACTAGTGTTTTTTAAGAAATCATGTAAACCTTCTAGAAGCTGTGATTTTAAAAAATGGTGGAAGTAAGCTTTTCTTATTTCTGGACGCATGCGCAAACTATAGAAAGTCTTTATGACGTAGAATGTCCATACTTTGTTGATTCCATTTATGAAATAAAACATATTTTCTAAAAACTCGTGTTTTTTAAGAAAACATGTAAACCTTCTAGAAGCTGTGATTTTAAAAAATGGGGGAAGTAAGCTTTTCTTATTTCCAAACGCATGCGCAAACTATAGAAAGTCGTTATGACGTAGAATGTGCATACTTTGTTGATTCCATTTATGAAATAAAACACATTTTCTAAAAATTCATGTTTTTTAAGAAATCATGTAAACCTTCTAGAAGCTTTGATTTAAAAAAACGGGGGAAGTAAGCTTTTCTTATTTCCGGCCGCATGCACAAACTATAGAAATTCGCTATGACGTAGAATGTGCATACTTTGTAGATTCCATTTATGAAATAAAACACATTTTCTAACAACTCGTGTTTTTTACGAAATCATGTAAACCTTCTAGAAACTGTGATTTTAAAAAACCGTGGAAGTAAGCTTTTCTTATTTCTGGACGCATGCGCAAACTAAAGAAAGTCGTTATGACATAGAATGTGCATACTTTGTAGATTCCATTTATGAAATAAAACACATTTTAAAAAAACTCGTGTTTTTTACGAAATCATGTAAACCTTCTAGAAGCTGTGATTTTAAAAAACGGTGGAAGTAAGCTTTTCTTATTTCCGGACGCATGCGCAAACTATAGAAAGTCGTTATGACGTAGAATGTGCATACTTTGTTGATTCCATTTATGAAATAAAACACATTTTCTAAAAACTCGTGTTTTTTAACAAATCATGTAAACATTCTAGAAGTTGTGATTTTAAAAAATGGGGGAAGTAAGCTTTACTTATTTCCAAACGCATGTGCAAACTATAGAAAGTCGTTATGATGAAGAATGTGCGTACTTTGTAGATTCCATTTATGAAATAAAAAACATTTTCTAAAAAGTCGTGTTTTTTACGAAATCATGTAAACATTCTAGAAGTTGTGATTTTAAAAAACTGTGGAAGTAAGCTTTTCTTATTTCCGGTCGAATACGAAAACTATATAAAGTCTTTATGACATAGAATGTGCATACTTTGTTGATTCCATTTATGAAATAAAACACATTTTCTAAAAACTCGTGTTTTTTAAGAAATCATGTAAACCTTCTAGAAGCTGTGATTTTAAAAAACGGTGGAAGTAAGCTTTTCTTATTTCCGGACGCATGCGCAAACTATAGCAAGTCGTTATGACGTAGAATGTGCATACATTGTTGATTCCATTTATGAAATAAAACACATTTTCTAAAAACTCGTGTTTTTTAAGAAATCATCTAAACCTTCTAGAAGCTGTGATTTTGAAAAAAGGGGGAAGTAAGCTTTTCTTATTTCCGGATGCATGCACAAACTATAGAAAGTCGTTATAACGAAGAATGTGCGTACTTTGTAGATTCCATTTACGAAATAAAACACATTTTCTAAAAACTCATGTTTTTTACGAAATCATGTAAACATTCTAGAAGCTGTGATTTTAAAAAAATGTGGAAGTAAGCTTTTCTTATTTCCGGTCGAATACGCAAACTATAGAAAGTCGTTATGACGTAGAATGTGCATACTTTGTTGATTCCATTTATGAAATAAAACACATTTTCTAAAAACTCGTGTTTTTTACGAAATCATGTAAACCTTCTACAATGTGTGATTTTAAAAAATGGTGGAAGTAAGCTATTCTTATTTCTGGACGCATGCGCAAACTATAGAAAGTCGTTATGACGTAGAATGTGCATACTTTGTTTATTCCATT
Source organism: Larix kaempferi (assembly GCA_027924585.1). Lineage (NCBI taxonomy): Eukaryota > Viridiplantae > Streptophyta > Pinopsida > Pinales > Pinaceae > Larix > Larix kaempferi. The sequence continues at coordinate 6,956,875 of BSBM01000226.1, read as the reverse complement.
TATGAAATAAAACACATTTTCTAAAAACTCGTGTTTTTTAAGAGATCATGTAAACCTTCTAGAAGCTGTGATTTTAAAAAACGGGGGAAGTAAGCTTTTCTTATTTCCGGACGAATGCGCAAACTATAGAAAGTCATTATGACGTAGAATGTGCATACTTTGTTGATTCCATTAATGAAATAAAACACATTTCTAAAAACTCGTGTTTTTTACGAAATCATGTAAACCTTCTAGAAGCTGTGATTTTAAAAAACGCTGGACGTAAGCTTTTCTTATTTCCGGACGAATGCGCAAACTATAGAAAGTCGTTATGACGTAGAATGTGCATACTTTGTTGATTCCATTTATGAAATAAAACACATTTTCTAAAAACTAGTGTTTTTTAAGAAATCATGTAAACCTTCTAGAAGCTGTGATTTTAAAAATCGGTGGAAGTAAGCTTTTCTTATTTCCAGACGCATGCCCAAACTATAGAAAGTCATTATGATGTAGAATGTGCATACTTTGTTGATTCCATTTATGAAATAAAACACATTTTCTAAAAACTCATGTTTTTTAAGAAATCATGTAAACCTTCTAGAAGCTGTGATTTTGAAAAAATGGGGAAGTAAGCTTTTCTTATTTCCGGATGCATGCACAAACTGTAGAAAGTCGTTATGACGTAGAATTTGCATACTTTGTAGATTCCATTTATGAAATAAAACACATTTTCTAAAAACTCGTGTTTTTACGAAATCATGTAAACCTTCTACAAGCTGTGATTTTAAAAAATGGCGGAAGTAAGCTTTTCTTATTTCCGGACGCATGCGCAAACTATAGAAAGTCGTTATGACGTAGAATGTGCGTACTTTGTTGATTCCATTTATGAAACAAAACACATTTTCTAAAAACTCGTGTATATTAAGAGATCATGTAAACCTTCTAGAAGCTGTGATTTTAAAAAACGGGGGAAGTAAGCTTTTCTTATTTACAGACGCATGCGCAAACTATAGAAAGTCGTTATGACGTAGAATGTGCATACTTTGTTGATTCCATTTATGAAATAAAACACATTTTCTAAAAACTAGTGTTTTTTAAGAAATCATGTAAACCTTCTGGAAGCTGTGATTTTAAAAAACGCGGGAAGTAAGCTTTTCTTATTTCCAGACGCATGCCCAAACTATAGAAAGTCATTATGACGTAGAATGTGCGTACTTTGTTGATTCCATTTATGAAATAAAACACATTTTCTAAAAACTCGTGTATATTAAGAGATCATGTAAACCTTCTAGAAGCTGTGATTTTAAAAAATGCTGGAAGTAAGCTTTTCTTATTTCCGGACGAATGCGCAAACTATAGAAAGTCGTTATGACGTAGAATGTGCATACTTTGTTGATTCCATTTATGAAATAAAACACATTTTCTAAAAACTAGTGTTTTTTAAGAAATCATGTAAACCTTCTAGAAGCTGTGATTTTAAAAAACGGTGGAAGTAAGCTTTTCTTATTTCCGGACGCATGCACAAACTATAGAATGTCATTATGACGTAGAATGTGCATACTTTGTTGATTCCATTTATGAAATAAAACACATTTTCTAAAACTCATGTTTTTTCCGAAATCATGTAAACCTTCTGGAAGCTGTGATTTTAAAAAACGGGGGAAGTAAGCTTTTCTTATTTCCAAACGCATGCGCAAACTATAGAAAGTCGTTATGAGGTAGAATGTGCATATTTTTTTGATTCCATTAATGAAATAAAACACATTTTCTAAAAACTCGTGTTTTTTAAGAAATCATGTAAACCTTCTAGAAGCTGTGATTTTGAAAAACGGGGGAAGTAAGCTTTTCTTATTTCCGGCACCATGCGCAAACTATAGAAAGTCATTATGATGTAGAATGTGCATACTTTGTAGATTCCATTTATGAAATAAAACAAATTTTCTAAAAACTCGTGTTTTTTACGAAATCATGTAAATCTTCTAGAAGCTGTGATTTTAAAAAACGGTGGAAGTAAGCTTTTCTTATTTCCGGACGAATGCGGAAACTATAGAAAGTCGTTATGACGTAGAATGTGCATACTTTGTTGATTCCATTTATGAAATAAAACACATTTTCTAAAAACTCGTGTTTTTTACAAAATCATGTAAACCTTCCAGAAGCTGTGATTTTAAAAAACAGGGGAAGTAAGCTTTTCTTATTTCCAAACGCATGCGCAAACTGTAGAAAGTCGTTATGAGGTAGAATGTGCATACTTTGTTGATTCCATTTATGAAATAAAACACATTTTCTAAAAACTCGTGTTTTTTAAGAAATCATGTAAACCTTCTAGAAGCTGTGATTTTAAAAAACGGGGGAAGTAAGCTTTTCTTATTTTCGGCCCCATGCGCAAACTATAGAAAGTGGTTATGACGTAGAATGTGCATACTTTGTAGATTCCATTTATGAAATAAAACACATTTTCTAAAAACTCATGTTTTTTACGAAATCATGTAAACCTTCTAGAAGCTGTGATTTTAAAAAACGCTGGAAGTAAGCTTTTCTTATTTCTGGACGAATTCGCAAACTATAGAAAGTCGTTATGACGTAGAATGTGCATACTTTGTTGATTCCATTTATGAAATAAAACACATTTTCTAAAAACTAGTGTTTTTGAAGAAATCATGTAAACCTTCTAGAAGCTGTGATTTTAAAAAACGGTGGAAGTAAGCTTTTCTTATTTCCGGACGCATGCGCAAACTATAGAAAGTCATTATGACGTAGAATGTGCATACTTTGTTGATTGCATTTATGAAATAAAACACATTTTCTAAAAACTCGTGTTTTTTACGAAATCATGTAAACCTTCTAGAAGCTGTGATTTTAAAAAATGGGGGAAGTAAGCTTTTCTTATTTCCAAACGCATGCGCAAACTATAGAAAGTCGTTATGAGGTAGAATGTGCATACTTTGTTGATTCCATTTATGAAATAAAACACATTTTCTAAAAACTCATGTTTTTTAAGAAATCATGTAAACCTTCTAGAAGCTGTGATTTTAAAAACCGGGGGAAGTAAGCATTTCTTATTTCCGGCCCCATGCGCAAACTATAGAAAGTCGTTATGACGTAGAATGTGCATACTTTGTAGATTCCATTTATGAAATAAAACACATTTTCTAAAAACTGATGTTTTTTACGAAATCATGTAAACCTTCTAGAAGCTGTGATTTTATAAAACGCTGGAAGTAAGCTTTTCTTATTTTCGGATGAATGTGCAAACTATAGAAATTCGTTATGACCTAGAATGTGCATACTTTGTTGATTCCATTTATGAAATAAAACACATCCATAAAAACTAGTGTTTTTTAAGAAATCATATAAACATTCTAGAAGCTGTGAGTTTAAAAAACGGTGGAAGTAAGCTTTTCTTATTTCTGGAGGCATGCGCAAACTATAGAAAGTCATTATGACGTAGAATGTGCATACTTTGTTGATTCCATCTATGAAATAAAACACATTTTCTAAAAACTCGTGTTTTTACGAAATCATGTAAACCTTCTAGAAGCTGTGATTTTAAAAAACGGGGTAAGTAAGCTTTTCTTATTTCCAAACGCATGCGCAAACTATAGAAAGTCGTTATGAGGTAGAATGTGCATACTTTGTTGATTCCATTTATCAAATAAAACACATTTTCTAAAAACTCGTGTTTTTTAAGAAATCATGTAAACCTTCTAGAAGCTGTGATTTTAAAAAACGGGGGAAGTAAGCTTTTCTTATTTTCAAACGCATGCGCAAACTATAGAAAGTCGTTAAGACGTAGAATGTGCATACTTTGTTGATTCCATTTATGAAATAAAACACATTTTCTAAAAACTCGCGTTTTTTCTGAAATCATGTAAACCTTCTAGAAGCTGTGATTTTAAAAAACGGGGGAAGTAAGCTTTTCTTATTTCCGGACGCATGCGCAAAACTATAGAAAGTCGTTATGACGTAGAATGTGCATACTTTGTTGATTCCATTCATGAAATAAAACACATTTTCTAAAAACTCGTGCTTTTTACGAAATCATGTAAACCTTCAAGAAGCTGTGATTTTAAAAAACGGGGGAGGTAAGGTTTTCTTATTTCCAAACGCATGCGCAAACTATAGAAACTCGTTATGACGTAGAATGTGCATACTTTGTTGATTCCATTTATGAAATAAAACACATTTTCTAAAAACTCGTATTTTTTAACAAATCATGTAAACCTTCTAGAAGCTGTGATTTTAAAAAACGGGGGAAGTAAGCTTTTCTTATTTCCAAACACATGCGCAAACTATAGAAATTCGTTATGACGTAGAATGTGCATACTTTGTTGATTCCATTTATGAAATAAAACACATTTTCTAAAAACTCTTGTTTTTTAAGAAATCATGTAAACCTTCTAGAAGCTGTGATTTTAAATAACGGTGGAAGTAAGCTTTTCTTATTTCCAAACGCATGCGCAAACTATAGAAAGTCGTTATGACGTAGAATGTGCATACTTTGTTGATTCCATTTATGAAATAAAACACATTTTCTAAAAACTCGTGTTTTTTAAGAAATCATGTAAACCTTCTAGAAGCTGTGATTTTAAAAAACGGGGAAAGTAAGCTTTTCTTATTTCCGGACGCATGCGCAAAACAAAAGAAAGTCGTTATTGCATAGAATGTGCACACTTTGTTGATTCCATTCATGAGATAAAACACATTTTCTAAAAACTCGTGTTTTTTACGAAATCATGTAAACCTTCAAGAAGCTGTGATTTTAGAAAACGGGGGAGGTAAGCTTTTCTTATTTCCAAACGCATGCGCAAACTATATAAAGTCGTTATGACGTAGAATGTGCATACTTTGTTGATTCCATTTATGAAATAAAAAACATTTTCTAAAAACTCGTGTTTTTTAACAAATCATGTAAACCTTCTAGAAGCTGTGATTTTAAAAAACGGGGGAAGTAAGCTTTTCTTATTTCCAAACGCATGCGCAAACTATAGAAAGTCGTTATGAGGTAGAATGTGCATATTTTGTAGATTCCATTTATGAAATAAAACACATTTTCTAAAAACTCGTGCTTTTTAAGAAATCATGTAAACCTTCTAGAAGCTGTGATTTTAAAAAATGGTGGAAGTAAGCTTTTCTTATTTCCGGACGAATGCGCAAACTATAGAAAGTCGTTATGACGTAGAATGTGCATACTTTGTTGATTCCATTTATGAAATAAAACACATTTTCTAAAAACTCGTGTTTTTTAAGAAATCATGTAAACCTTCTAGAAGCTGTGATTTTAAAAAACGGGTGAAGTAAGCTTTTCTTATTTCCAAACGCATGCGCAAACTATAGAAATTCGTTATGACGTAGAATGTGCATACTTTGTTGATTCCATTTGGGAAATAAAACACATTTTCTAAAAACTCGTGTTTTTTAGGAAATCATGTAAACCTTCTAGAAGCTGTGATTTTGAAAAACGGTGGAAGTAAGCTTTTCTTATTTCCAAACGCATGCGCAAATTATAGAAAGTCGTTATGACGTAGAATGTGCATACTTTGTTGATTCCATTTATGAAATAAAATACATTTTCTAAAAACTCGTGTTTTTTAAGATATCATGTAAACCTTCTAGAAGTTGTGATATTAAAAAACGGGGGAAGTAAGCTTTTCTTATTTCTGGACGCATGCGCAAACTATAGAAAGTCGTTATGACGGAGAATGTGCATACTTTGTTGATTCCATTCATGAAATAAAACACATTTTCTAAAAACTCGTGTTTTTTACGAAATCATGTAAACCTTCTAGAAGCTGTCATTTTAAGAAATGGGGGAAGTAATCTTTTCTTATTTCCGGACGCATGCGCAAACTATAGAAAGTCCTTATGATGTAGAATGTGCATACTTTGTTGATTCCATTTATGAAATAAAGCACATTTTCTAAAAACTCGTGTTTTTTACGAAATCATGTAAACATTCTAGAAGCTGTGATTTTAAAAAATGGGGAAAGTAAGCTTTTCTTATTTCCAAACGCATGCGCAAACTATAGAAAGTCGTTATGATGTAGAATGTGCATACTTTTTAGATTCCATTTATGAAATAAAACACATTTTCCAAAAAACTCGTGTTTTTTAAGAAATCATGTAAACCTTCTAGAAGCTGTGATTTTAAAAAACGGGGGAAGTAAGCTTTTCTTATTTCCGGACGCATGCGCAAAACTATAGAAAGTCGTTATTGCATAGAATGTGCATACTTTGTTGATTCCATTCATGAAATAAAAAACATTTTCTAAAAACTCGTGTTTTTTACGAAATCATGTAAACCTTCAAGAAGCTGTGATTTTAAAAAACGGGGGAGGTAAGCTTTTCTTGTTTCCAAACGCATGCGCAAACTATAGAAAGTCGTTATGACATAGAATGTGCATACTTTGTTGATTCCATTTATGAAATAAAAAACATTTTCTAAAAACTCGTGTTTTTTAACAAATCATGTAAACCTTCTAGAAGCTGTGATTTTAAACAACGGGGGAAGTAAGCTTTTCTTATTTCCAAACGCATGCGCAAACTATAGAAAGTCATTATGACGTAGAATGTGCATACTTTGTTGATTCCATTTATGAAATAAACACATTTTCTAAAAACTCGTGTTTTTTAACAAATCATGTAAACCTTCTAGAAGCTGTGATTTTGAAAAATGGTGGAAGTAAGCTTTTCTTATTTCCGGACACATGCGCAAACTATAGAAAGTCGTTATGACGTAGAATGTGTATACTTTGTTGATTCCGTTTATGAAATAAAACACATTTTCTAAAAACTCGTGTTTTTTAAGAAATCATGTAAACCTTCTAGAAGCTGTGATTTTAAAAAATGGGGGAAGTAAGCTTTTCTTATTTCCAAACGCATGCGCAAACTATAGAAAGTCGTTATGACGTAGAATGTGCATACATTGTTGATTCCATTTATGAAATAAAACATATTTTCTAAAAACTCGTGTTTTTTAAGAAATCATGTAAACCTTCTAGAAGCTTTGATTTTAAAAAACGGTGGAAGTAAGCTTTTCTTATTTTTGGACGAATGCGCAAACTATAGAAAGTCGTTATGACGTAGAATGTGCATAGTTTGTTGATTCCATTTATGAAATAAAACACATTTTCTAAAAACTCGTGTTTTTTACGAAATCATGTAAACCTTCTAGAAGCTGTGATTTTAAAAAACAGTGGAAGTAAGCTTTTCTTATTTCTGGACGCATGCGCAAAGTATAGAAAGTCGTTATGACGTAGAGTCTGCATACTTTGTTGATTCCATTTATGAAATAAAACACATTTTCTAAAAACTCGTGTTTTTTAAGAAATCATGTAAACCTTCTAGAAGCTGTGATTTTAAAAAACGGGGGAAGTAAGCTTTTCTTATTTCCAGACGCATGCGCAAAACAAAAGAAAGTCGTTATTGCATAGAATGTGCATACTTTGTTGATTCCATTCATGAAATAAAACACATTTTCTAAAAACTCGTGTTTTTTACGAAATCATGTAAACCTTCAAGAAGCTGTGATTTTAGAAAACGGGGGAGGTAAGCTTTTCTTATTTCCAAACGCATGCGCAAACTATAGAAAGTCGTTATGACGTAGAATGTGCATACTTTGTTGATTCCATTTATGAAATAAAAAACATTTTCTAAAAACTCGTGTTTTTTAACAAATCATGTAAACCTTCTAGAAGCTGTGATTTTAAAAAACGGGGGAAGTAAGCTTTTCTTATTTCCAAACGCATGCGCAAACTATAGAAAGTCGTTATGAGGTAGAATGTGCATACTTTGTAGATTCCATTTATGAAATAAAACACATTTTCTAAAAACTCGTGCTTTTTAAGAAATCATGTAAACCTTCTAGAAGCTGTGATTTTAAAAAATGGTGGAAGTAAGCTTTTCTTATTTCCGGACGAATGCGCAAACTATAGAAAGTCGTTACGATGTAGAATGTGCATACTTTGTTGATTCCATTTATGAAATAAAACACATTTTCTAAAAACTCGTGTTTTTTAAGAAATCATGTAAACCTTCTAGAAGCTGTGATTTTAAAAAACGGGTGAAGTAAGCTTTTCTTATTTCCAAACGCATGCGCAAACTATAGAAATTCGTTATGACGTACAATGTGCATACTTTGTTGATTCCATTTAGGAAATAAAATACATTTTCTAAAAACTCGTGTTTTTTAGGAAATCATGTAAACCTTCTAGAAGCTGTGATTTTGAAAAACGGTGGAAGTAAGCTTTTCTTATTTCCAAACGCATGCGCAAACTATAGAAAGTCGTTATGACGTAGAATGTGCATACTTTGTTGATTCCATTTATGAAATAAAATACATTTTCTAAAAACTCGTGTTTTTTAAGATATCATGTAAACCTTCTAGAAGCTGTGATATTAAAAAACGGGGGAAGTAAGCTTTTCTTATATCTGGACGCATGCGCAAACTATAGAAAGTCGTTATGACGTAGAATGTGCATACTTTGTTGATTCCATTCATGAAATAAAACACATTTTCTAAAAACTCGTGTTTTTTACGAAATCATGTAAACCTTCTAGAAGCTGTCATTTTAAGAAATGGGGGAAGTAATCTTTTCTTATTTCCGGACGCATGCGCAAACTATAGAAAGTCGTTATGATGTAGAATGTGCATACTTTGTTGATTCCATTTATGAAATAAAGCACATTTTCTAAAAACTCGTGTTTTTTACGAAATCATGTAAACATTCTAGAAGCTGTGATTTTAAAAAACGGGGAAAGTAAGCTTTTCTTATTTCCAAACGCATGCGCAAACTGTAGAAAGTCGTTATGATGTAGAATGTGCATACTTTGTTGATTCCATTTATGAAATAAAACACATTTTCCAAAAAACTCATGTTTTTTAAGAAATCATGTAAACCTTCTAGAAGCTGTGATTTTAAAAAACGGGGGAAGTAAGCTTTTCTTATTTCCGGACGCATGCGCAAAACTATAGAAAGTCGTTATTGCATAGAATGTGCATACTTTGTTGATTCCATTCATGAAATAAAAAACATTTTCTAAAAACTCGTGTTTTTTACGAAATCATGTAAACCTTCAAGAAGCTGTGATTTTAAAAAACGGGGGAGCTAAGCTTTTCTTATTTCCAAACGCATGCGCAAACTATAGAAAGTCGTTATGACGTAGAATGTGCATACTTTGTTGATTCCATTTATGAAATAAAAAACATTTTCTAAAAACTCGTGTTTTTTAACAAATCATGTAAACCTTCTAGAAGCTGTGATTTTAAACAACGGGGGAAGTAAGCTTTTCTTATTTCCAAACGCATGCGCAAACTATAGAAAGTCATTATGACGTAGAATGTGCATACTTTGTTGATTCCATTTATGAAATAAACACATTTTCTAAAAACTCGTGTTTTTTAACAAATCATGTAAACCTTCTAGAAGCTGTGATTTTGAAAAATGGTGGAAGTAAGCTTTTCTTATTTCCGGACGCATGCGCAAACTATAGAAAGTCGTTATGACGTAGAATGTGTATACTTTGTTGATTCCGTTTATGAAATAAAACACATTTTCTAAAAACTCGTGTTTTTTAAGAAATCATGTAAACCTTCTAGAAGCTGTGATTTTAAAAAATGGGGAAGTAAGCTTTTCTTATTTCCAAACGCATGCGCAAACTATAGAAAGTCGTTATGACGTAGAATGTGCATACTTTGTTGATTCCATTTATGAAATAAAACATATTTTCTAAAAACTCGTGTTTTTTAAGAAATCATGTAAACCTTCTAGAAGCTTTGATTTTAAAAAACGGTGGAAGTAAGCTTTTCTTATTTTTGGACGAATGCGCAAACTATAGAAAGTCGTTATGACGTAGAATGTGCATAGTTTGTTGATTCCATTTATGAAATAAAACACATTTTCTAAAAACTCGTGTTTTTTACGAAATCATGTAAACCTTCTAGAGGCTGTGATTTTAAAAAACAGTGGAAGTAAGCTTTTCTTATTTCCGGACGCATGCGCAAAGTATAGAAAGTCGTTATGACGTAGAGTCTGCATACTTTGTTGATTCCATTTATGAAATAAAACACATTTTCTAAAAACTCGTTTTTTTTAAGAAATCGTGTAAACCTTCTAGAAGCTGTGATTTTCAAAAACGGTGGAAGTAAGCTTTTCTTACTTCCAAACGCATGCGCAAATTATAGAAAGTCGTTATGATGTAGAATGTGCATACTGATTTGATTCCATTTATGAAATAAAACACATTTTCTAAAAACTCGTGTTTTTTAAGAAATCTTGTAAACCTTCTAGAAGCTGTGATTTTAAAAATTGGGGGATGTAAGCTTTTCTTATTTCCAAACGCATGCGCAAACTATAGAAAGTCTTTATGACTTAGAATGTGCATACTTTGTTGATTCCATTTATGAAATAAAACACATTTTCTAAAAACTCGTGTTTTTTAAGAAATCATGTAAACCTTCTAGAAGCTGTGATTTTAAAAAACGGGGGAAGTAAGCTTTTCTTATTTCCGGACGCATGCGCAAACTATACAAAGTTGTTATGACGTTGAATGTGCATACTTTGTAGATTCCATTTATGAAATAAAACACATTTTCTAAAAACTCGTGTTTTTTACGAAATCATGTAAACCTTCTAGAAGCTGTGATTTTAAAAAACGGGGGAAGTAAGCTTTTCTTATTTCTGGACGCATGCGCAAACTATAGAAAGTCGTTATGACGTAGAATGTGCATACTTTGTTGATTCCATTTATGAAATAAAACACATTTTCTAAAAACTCATGTTTTTTAAGAAATCTTGTAAACCTTCTAGAAGCTGTGATTTTAAAAAACGGTGGAAGTAAGCTTTTCTTATTTCTGGACGCATGCACAAACTATAGAAATTCGTTATGACGTAGAATGTGTATACTTTGTTGATTCCATTTATGAAATTAAACACATTTTCTTAAAACTCGTGTTTTTTAAGAAATCATGTAAACCTTCTAGAAGCTGTGATTTTAAAAAACGGGGGAAGTAAGCTTTTCTTATTTCCGGACGCATGCGCAAACTATAGAAAGTCGTTATGACGTAGAATGTGTATACTTTGTTGAATCCATTTATGAAATAAAACACATTTTCTAAAAACTCATGTTTTTTAAGAAATCTTGTAAACCTTCTAGAAGCTGTGATTTTAAAAAACGGGGGAAGTAAGCTTTTCTTATTTCCGGACGCATGCACAAACTATAGAAATTCGTTATGACGTAGAATGTGCATACTTTCTGATTCCATTTTTTAAATAAAACACATTTTCTAAAAACTCGCGTTTTTTAAGAAATCATGTAAACCTTTTAGAAGCTGTGATTTTAAAAAACGGGGGAAGTAAGCTTTTCTTATTTCAAAACGCATGCGCGAACTATAGAGAGTCGTTATGACATAGAATGTGCATACTTTGTTGATTCCATTTATGAAATAGAACACATTTTCTAAAAACTCGTGTTTTTTAAGAAATCATGTAAACCTTCTAGAAGCTGTGATTTTAAAAAACGGGGGAAGTAAGCTTTTCTTATTTCCGGAAGCATGCGCAAAATAAAGAAAGCCGTTATGACGTAGAATGTCTATACTTTGTTGATTCCATTTATGAAATAAAACACATTTTCTAAAATCTCGTGTTTTTTAAGAAATCATGTAAACCTTCTAGAAGCTGTGATTTTAAAAAACGGTGGAAGTAAGCTTTTCTTATTTCCATACACATGCACAAACTATAGAAACTCGTTATGACGTAGCATATGCATACTTTCTGATTCCATTTTTGAAATAAAACACATTTCCTAAAAACTCGTGTTTTTAAAGAAATCATGTAAACCTTCTAGAAGCTGTGATTTTAAAAAACGGGGGAAGTAAGCTTTTCTTATTTCCAAACGCATGCGCAAACTATAGAAATTCGTTATGACGTAGAATGTGCATAATTTGTTGATTCCATTTATGAAATAAAACACATTTTCTAAAAACTCGTATTTTTTAACAAATCATGTAAACCTTCTAGAAGCTGTGATTTTAAAAAACAGGGGAAGTAAGCTTTTCTTATTTCCAAACGCATGCGCAAACTATAGAAAGTCGTTATGACGTAGAATTTGCATACTTTGTTGATTCCATTTATGAAATAAAACACATTTTCTAAAAACTCGTGTTTTTTAAGAAATCATGTAAACCTTCTAGAAGCTGTGATTTTGAAAAACGGGGGAAGTAAGCTTTTCTTATTTCCGGACGCATGCACAAACTATAGAAAGTCGTTATTACGTAGAATGTGCATACTTTGTTGATTCCATTTATGAAATAAAACCCATTTTCTAAAAACTCGTGTTTTTTCAGAAAACATGTAAACCTTCTAGAAGCTGTGAATTTAAAAAACGGGGGAAGTAAGCTTTTCTTATTTCCGGACGCATGCGCAAACTATAGAAAGTCGTTATGACGTAGAATGTGCATACTTTGTTGATTCCATTTATGAAATAAAACATATTTTCTAAAAACTCCTGTTTTTTAACAAATCATGTAAACCTTCTAGAAGCTGTGATTTTAAAAAACGGGGGAAGTAAGCTTTTCTTATTTCGGGACGCATGCGCAAACTATAGAAAGTCGTTATGACGTAGAATGTGCATACTTTGTTGATTCCATTTATGAAATAAAACACATTTTGTAAAAACTCGTGTTTTTTAAGAAATCATGTAAACCTTCTAGAAGCTGTGATTTTAAAAAACGGGGGAAGTAAGCTTTTCTTATTTCCGGACGCATGCGCAAACTATACAAAGTTGTTATGACGTAGAATGTGCATACTTTGTAGATTCCATTTATGAAATAAAACACATTTTCTAAAAACTCGTGTTTTTTACGAAATCATGTAAACCTTCTAGAAGCTGTGATTTTAAAAAACGGTGAAAGTAAGCTTTTCTTATTTCCGGACGAATGCGCAAACTATAGAAATCGTTATGACATAGAATGTGCATAGTTTGTAGATTCCATTTATGAAATAAAACACATTTTCTAAAAACTCGTCTTTTTTACGAAATGATGTAAACCTTCTAGAAGCTGTGATTTTAAAAAACGGTGGAAGTAAGCTTTTCTTATTTCCGGACGAATGCGCAAACTATAGAAAGTGGTTATGACATAGAATGTGCATAGTTTGTATATTCCATTTATGAAATAAAACACATTTTCTAAAAACTCGTGTTTTTTACGAAATGATGTAAACCTTCTAGAAACTGTGATTTTAAAAAACGGTGGAAGTAAGCTTTTCTTATTTCCGGACGCATGCGCAAACTATAGAAAGTCGTTATGACATAGAATGTGCATACTTTGTTGATTCCATTTATGAAATAAAACACATTTTCTAAAAACTTGTGTTTTTTAAGAAATCATTTAAACCTTCTGGAAGCTGTGATTTTAAAAAATGGTGGAAGTAAACTTTTCTTATTTCCAAACGCATGCGCAAACTATAGAGAGTCGTTATGACGTAGAATGTGCATACTTTGTTGATTCCATTTATGAAAATAAACACATTTTCTAAAAACTCGTGTTTTTTCAGAAAACATGTAAACTTTCTAGAAGCTGTGATTTTAAAAAACGGGGGAAGTAAGCTTTTCTTATTTCCGGACGCATGCGCAAACTATAGAAAGTCGTTATGACGTAGAATGTGTATACTTTGTTGATTCCATTTATGAAATAAAACACATTTTCTAAAAACTCCTGTTTTTTAACAAATCATGTAAACCTTCTAGAAGCTGTGATTTTAAAAAACGGGGGAAGTAAGCTTTTCTTATTTCGGGACGCATGCGCAAACTATAAAAATTCGTTATGACGTAGAATGTGCATACTTTGTTGATTCCATTTATGAAATAAAACACATTTTGTAAAAACTCGTGTTTTTTAAGAAATCATGTAAACCTTCTAGAAGCTGTGATTTTAAAAAACGGGGGAAGTAAGCTTTTCTTATTTCCGGACGCATGCGCAAACTATAGAAATTCGTTATGACGTAGAATGTGCATACTTTGTTGATTACATTTATGAAATAAAACACATTTTCTAAAAACTCTTGTTTTTTAACAAATCATGTAAACCTTCTAGAAGCTGTGATTTTAAAAAACGGGGGAAGTAAGCTTTTCTTATTTCAGGACGCATGCGCAAACTATAGAAATTCGTTATGACGTAGAATGTGCATACTTTGTTGATTCCATTTATGAAATAAAACACATTTTGTAAAAACTCGTGTTTTTTAAGAAATCATGTAAACCTTCTAGAAGCTGTGATTTTAAAAAACGGGGGAAGTAAGCTTTTCTTATTTCCGGACGCATGCGCAAACTATACAAAGTTTTTATGACGTAGAATGTGCATACTTTGTAGATTCCATTTACGAAATAAATTTTTTTTTCTAAAAACTCGTGTTTTTTACGAAATCATGTAAACCTTCTAGAAGCTGTGATTTTAAAAAACGGTGGAAGTAAGCTTTTCTTATTTCCGGACGAATGCACAAACTATAGAAATCGTTATGACATAGAATGTGCATAGTTTGTAGATTCCATTTATGAAATAAAACACATTTTTTAAAAACTCGTGTTTTTTACGAAATGATGTAAACCTTCTAGAAACTGTGATTTTAAAAAACGGCGGAAGTAAGCTTTTCTTATTTCCGGACGCATGCGCAAACTATAGAAAGTCGTTATGACATAGAATGTGCATACTTTGTTGATTCCATTTATGAAATAAAACACATTTTCTAAAAACTTGTGTTTTTTAAGAAATCATGTAAACCTTCTGGAAGCTGTGATTTTAAAAAATGGTGGAAGTAAACTTTTCTTATTTCCAAACGCATGCGCAAACTATAGAGAGTCGTTATGATGTAGAATGTGCATACTTTGTTGATTCCATTTATGAAATAAAACACATTTTCTAAAAACTCGTGTTTTTTAAGAAATCATGTAAACCTTCTAGAAGCTGTGATTTTAAAAAACGGTGTAAGTAAGCTTTTCTTATTTCAAGACGAATGCGCAAACTGTAGAAAGTCGTTATGAAGTAGAATGTGCATACTTTGTAGATTCCATTTATGAAATAAAACACATTTTCTAAAAACTCGTGTTTTTTACGAAATCATGTAAACCTTCTAGAAGTTGTGATTTCAAAAAATGGTGGAAGTAAGCTTTTCTTATTTTCGGACGCATGCACAAACTATAGAAAGTCGTTATGACGTAGAATGTGCATACTTTTTTTATTCCATTTAAGAAATAAAACACATTTTCTAAAAACTCATGTTTTTTAAGAAATCATGTAAACCTTCTAGAAGCTGTGATTTTAAAAAACGGGGGAAGTAAGCTTTTCTTATTTCCGGACGCATGCGCAAACTATAGAAATTCGTTATGACGTAGAATGTGCATACTTTGTAGATTCCATTTATGAAATAAAACACATTTTCTAAAAACTGGTGTTTTTTACGAAATCATGTAAACCTTCTAGAAGCTGTGATTTTAAAAAACGGGGGAAGTAAGCTTTTCTTATTTCCAAACGCATGCGCAAACTATAGAAAGTCCTAATGAAGTAGAATGTGCATACTTTGTTGATTCCATTTATGAAATAAAACACATTTTCTAAAAACTGGTGTTTTTTACGAAATCATGTAAACCTTCTAGAAGCTGTGATTTTAAAAAACGGGGGAAGTAAGCTTTTCTTATTTCCAAACGCATGCGCAAACTATAGAAAGTCGTTATGACATAGAGTGTGCATACTTTGTTGATACCATTTATGAAATAAAGCACATTTTCTAAGAACAAGTGTTTTTTAAGAAATCATGTAAACCTTCTAGAAGCTGTGATTTTGAAAAACGGTGGATGTAAGCTTTTCTTATTTCCGGACGCATGCGCAAACTATAGAGAGTCCTTACGACATAGAATGTGCATACTTTGTTGATTCAATTTATGAAATAAAACAGATTTTCTAAAAACTCGTGTTTTTTACGAAATCATGTAAACCTTCTAGAAGCTGTGATTTTAAAAAACGGTGGAAGTAAGATTTTATTATTTCCGGTCGAATGCTCTAACTATAGAAAGTCGTTATTACATAGAATGTGCATACTTTGTTGATTACATTTATGAAATAAAACACATTTTCTAAAAACTCGTGTTTTTTACGAAATCATGTAAACCTTCTAGAAGCTGTGATTTTAAAAAACGGGGGAAGTAAGCTTTTCTTATTTCCAAACGCATGCGCAAACTATAGAAAGTCCTTATGACGTAGAATGTGCATAGTTTGTTGATTCCATTTATGAAATAGAACACATTTTCTAAAAACTCGTGTTTTTTAAGAAATCATGTAAACCTTCTAGAAGCTGTGATTTTAAAAAACGGGGGAAGTAAGCTTTTCTTATTTCCGGACGCATGCGCAAACTAAAGAAATCCGTTATGACGTAGAATGTGCATACTTTGTAGATTCCATTTATGAAATAAAACACATTTTCTAAAAACTCGTGTTTTTTAAGAAATCATGTAAACCTTCTAGAAGCTGTGATTTTAAAAAACGGGGGAAGTAAGTTTTTCTTATTTCCAAACGCATGCGCAAACTATAGAAAGTCTTGATGACGTAGAATGTGCATACTTTGTTGATTCCATTTATGAAATAAAACACATTTTCTAAAAAATCGTGTTTTTTAAGAAACCATGTAAACCTTCTAGAAGCTATGATTTTAAAAAACGGGGGAAGTAAGCTTTTCTTATTTCCGGACGCATGCGCAAACTATAGAAATTCGTTATGACGTAGAATGTGCATACTTTGTAGATTCCATTTATGAAATAAAACACATTTTCTAAAAACTCATGTTTTTTACGAGATCATGTAAACCTTCTAGAAGCTGTGATTTTAAAAAAAGGTGGAAGTAAGCTTTTCTTAATTCCGGACGAATGCGCAAACTATAGAAAGTCGTTATGACGTAGAATGTGCATACTTTGTTGATTCAATTTATGGAATAAAACACATTTTCTAAAAACTCGTGTTTTTTAAGAAATCATGTAAACCTTCTAGAAGCTATGATTTTAAAAAATGGGCGAAGTAAGCTTTTCTTATTTCCGGACGCGTGCCCAAACTATAGAAATTTCTTATGACGTAGAATGTGCATACTTTGTTGATTCCATTTATGAAGTAAAACACATTTTCTAAAAACTCGTGTTTTTTAAGAAATCATGTAAACCTTCTAGACGCTGTGATTTTAAAAAACGGGGGAAGTAAGCTTTTCTTATTTCCAAACGCATGCGCAAACTATAGAAAGTCGTTATGACGTAGAATGTGCATACATTGTTGATTCCATTTATGAAATAAAACACATTTTCCAAAAACTCGTGTTTTTTAAGAAATCATGTAAACCTTCTAGAAGCTGTGATTTTAAAAAACGGGGGAAGTAAGCTTTTCTTATTTCTGGACGCATGCGCAAACTATAGAAAGTCGTTATGACGTAGAATGTGCATACTTTGTTGATTCCATTTATGAAATAAAACACATTTTCTAAAAACTCGTGTTTTTTACGAAATCATGTAAACCTTCTAGAAGCTGTGATTTTAAAAAACGTGGGAAGTAAGCTTTTCTTATTTCCAAAGGCATGCGCAAACTATAGAAAGTCGTTATGACGTAGAATGTGTATACTTTGTTGATTCAATTTATGAAACAAAACACATTTTCTAAAAACTCGAGTTTTTTAAGAAATCTTGTAAACCTTCTAGAAGCTGTGATTTTAAAAAACGGTGGAAGTAAGCTTTTCTTATTTCCAGACGCATGCACAAACTATAGAAAGTCGTTATGACGTAGAATGTGCATACATTGTTGATTCCATTTATGAAATAAAACACATTTTCCAAAAACTCGTGTTTTTTAAGAAATCATGTAAACCTTCTAGAAGCTGTGATTTTAAAAAACGGGGGAAGTAAGCTTTTCTTATTTCTGGACGCATGCGCAAACTATAGAAAGTCGTTATGACGTAGAATGTGCATACTTTGTTGATTCCATTTATGAAATAAAACACATTTTCTAAAAACTCGTGTTTTTTACGAAATCATGTAAACCTTCTAGAAGCTGTGATTTTAAAAAACGTGGGAAGTAAGCTTTTCTTATTTCCAAAGGCATGCGCAAACTATAGAAAGTCGTTATGACGTAGAATGTGTATACTTTGTTGATTCAATTTATGAAACAAAACACATTTTCTAAAAACTCGAGTTTTTTAAGAAATCTTGTAAACCTTCTAGAAGCTGTGATTTTAAAAAACGGTGGAAGTAAGCTTTTCTTATTTCCGGACGCATGCACAAACTATAGAAAGTCGTTATGACGTAGAATGTGCATACTTTCTGATTCCATTTTTTAAATAAAACACATTTTCTAAAAACTCGTGTTTTTTAAGAAATCATGTAAACCTTTTAGAAGCTGTCATTTTAAAAAACGGGGGAAGTAAGCTTTTCTTATTTCCAAACGCATGCGCAAACTATAGAGAGTTGTTATGACGTAGAATGTGCATACTTTGTTGATTCCATTTATGAAATAAAACACATTTTGTAAAAACTCGTGTTTTTTAAGAAATCATGTAAACCTTCTAGAAGCTGTGATTTTAAAAAACGGGGGAAGTAAGCTTTTCTTATTTCCAAACGCATGCGCAAACTATAGAAAGTTGTTATGACGTAGAATGTGCATACTTTGTTGATTCCATTTATGAAATAAAACACATTTTCTAAAAACTCGTGTTTTTTAAGAAATGATGTAAACCTTCTAGAAACTGTGATTTTAAAAAACTGTGGAAGTAAGCTTTTCTTATTTCCGGACGCATGCACAAACTATAGAAAGTCCTTATGACGTAGAATGTGCATACTTTGTTGATTCCATTTATGAAATAAAACACATTTTCTAAAAACTCCTGTTTTTTAACAAATCATGTAAACCTTCTAGAAGCTGTGATTTTAAAAAAATTGGAAGTAAGCTTTTCTTATTTCCGGACGCATGCGCAAACTATAGAAAGTCGTTATGACGTAGAATGTGCATACTTTGTTGATTCCATTTATGAAATAAAACACATTTTCTATAAACTCCTGTTTTTTAACAAATCATGTAAACCTTCTAGAAGCTGTGATTTTAAAAAACGGGGGAAGTAAGCTTTTCTTATTTCCGGACGCATGCGCAAACTATAGAAAGTCCTTATGACGTAGAATGTGCATACTTTGTTGATTCCATTTATGAAATAAAACACATTTTCTAAAAACTCGTGTTTTTTACGAAATCATGTAAACCTTCTAGAAGCTGTGATTTTAAAAAACGGGGGAAGTAAGCTTTTCTTATTTCGAAACGCATGCGCAAACTATAGAAAGTCGTTATGACGTAGAATGTGCATACTTTGTTGATTCCATTTATGAAATAAAACACATTTTGTTAAAACTCGTGTTTTTTAAGAAATCATGTAAACCTTCTAGAAGCTATGATTTTAAAAAACGGGGGAAGTAAGCTTTTCTTATTTCCAAACGCATGCGCAAACTATAGAAAGTTGTTATGACGTAGAATGTGCATACTTTGTTGATTCCATTTATGAAATAAAACACATTTTCTAAAAACTTGTGTTTTTTAAGAAATCATGTAAACCTTCTAGAAACTGTGATTTTAAAAAACGGTGGAAGTAAGCTTTTCTTATTTCCGGACGCATGCACAAACTATAGAAAGTCGTTGTGACGTAGAATGTGCATACTTTGTTGATTCCATTTATGAAATAAAACACATTTTCTAAAAACTCGTGTTTTTTACGAAATCATGTAAACCTTCTAGAAGCTGTGATTTTAAAAAATGGGGGAAGTAAGCTTTTCTTATTTCCAAATGCATGCGCAAACTATAGAAAGTCGTTATGACGTAGACTGTGCATACTTTGTTGATTCCATTTATGAAATAAAACACATTTTCTAAAAACTCGTGTTTTTTAACAAATCATGTAAACCTTCTAGAAGTTGTGATTTTAAAAAACGGGGGAAGTAAGCTTTTCTTATTTCCGGACGCATGCGCAAACTATAGAAAGTCATTATGACGTAGAATGTGCATACTTTGTTGATTCCATTTTTGAAATAAAACAGATTTTCTAAAAACTCGTGTTTTTTACGAAATCATGTAAACCTTCTAGAAGCTGTGATTTTAAAAAACGGGGGAAGTAAGCTTTTCTTATTTCGAAACGCATGCGCAAACTATAGAAAGTCGTTATGACGTAGAATGTGCATACTTTGTTGATTCCATTTATGAAATAAAACACATTTTCTAAAAACTCATGTTTTTTAAGAAATCATGTAAACCTTCTAGAAGCTGTGATTTTAAAAAAGGGGGAAGTAAGCTTTTCTTATTTCCGGACGCATGCACAAACTATAGAAATTCGTTATGACGTAGAATGTGCATACTTTGTTGATACCATTTATGAAATAAAACACATTTTCTAAAAACTCGTGTTTTTTACGAAATCATGTAAACCTTCTAGAAGCTGTGATTTTAAAAAACGGTGGAAGTAAGCTTTTCTTATTTCCGGTCGAATGCGCAAACTATAGAAAGTCGTTATTACGTAGAATGTGCATACTTTGTTGATTCCATTTATGAAATAAAACACATTTTAAAAAAACTCGTGTTTTTTACGAAATCATGTAAACCTTCTAGAAGCTGTGATTTTAAAAAATGGGGGAAGTAAGCTTTTCTTATTTCCAAACGCATGCGCAAACTATAGAAAGTCGTTATGACGTAGAATGTGCATACTTTGTTGATTCCATTGATCAAATAAAACACATTTTCTAAAAACTCGTGTTTTTTAAGAAATCATGTAAACCTTCTAGAAGATGTGATTTTAAAAAACGGAGGAAGTAAGCTTTTCTTATTTCCGGACGCATGCACAAACTATAGAAATTCGTTATGACGTAGAATGTGCATACTTTGTTGATTCCATTTACGAAATAAAACACATTTTCTAAAAACTCGTGTTTTTTACGAAATCATGTAAACCTTCTCGAAGCTGTGATTTAAAAAAACAGGGGAAGTAAGCTTTTCTTATTTCGAAACGCATGCGCAAACTATAGAAAGTCGTTATGACGTAGAATGTGCATACTTTGTTGATACAATTTATGAAATAAAACACATTTTCTAAAAACTCCTGTTTTTTAAGAAATCATGTAAACCTTCTAGAAGTTGTGATTTTAAAAAACGGGGGAAGTATGCTTTTCTTATTTCCGGACGCATGCACAAACTATAGAAAGTTCTTAGGATCTAGAATGTGCATACTTTGTTGATTCCATTTATGAAATAAAACACATTTTCTAAAAACTCGAGTTTTTTAAGAAATCATGTAAAACTTCTAGAAGCTGTGATTTTAAAAAACGGGGGAAGTAAGCTTTTCTTATTTCCGGACGCGTGCGCAAACTATAGAAAGTCGTTATGACGTAGAATGTGCATACTTTGTTGATTCCATTTATGAAATAAAACACATTTTCTAAAAACTCATGTTTTTTAACAAATCATGTAAACCTTCTAGAAGCTGTGATTTTAAAAAACGGGCGAAGTAAGCTTTTCTTATTTCCGGACGCATGCCCAAACTATAGAAATTTATTATGACGTAGAATGTGCATACTTTGTTGATTCCATTTATGAAATAAAACACATTTTCTAAAAACTCGTGTTTTTTAAGAAATCATGTAAACCTTCTAGACGCTGTGATTTTAAAAAACGGGGGAAGTAAGCTTTTCTTATTTCCAAACGCATGCGCAAACTATAGAAAGTCGTTATGACGTAGAATGTGCATACATTGTTGATTCCATTTATGAAATAAAACACATTTTCGAAAAACTCGTGTTTTTTAAGAAATCATGTAAACCTTCTAGAAGCTGTGATTTTAAAAAACGGGGGAAGTAATCTTTTCTTATTTCTGGACGCATGCGCAAACTATAGAAAGTCGTTATGACGTAGAATGTGCATACTTTGTTGATTCCATTTATGAAATAAAACACATTTTCTAAAAACTCGTGTTTTTTACGAAATCATGTAAACCTTCTAGAAGCTGTGATTTTAAAAAACGTGGGAAGTAAGCTTTTCTTATTTCTGGACGCATGCGCAAACTATAGAAAGTCGTTATGACGTAGAATGTGCATATTTTGTTGATTCCATTTATGAAATAAAACACATTTTGTAAAAACTCGTGTTTTTTAAGAAATCATGTAAACCTTCTAGAAGCTGTGATTTTAAAAAACGGGGGAAGTAAGCTTTTCTTATTTCTGGACGCATGCGCAAACTATAGAAAGTCGTTATGACGTAGAATGTGCATACTTTGTTGATTCCATTTATGAAATAAAACACATTTTCTAAAAACTCGTGTTTTTTACGAAATCATGTAAACCTTCTAGAAGCTGTGATTTTAAAAAACGTGGGAAGTAAGCTTTTCTTATTTCCAAACGCATGCGCAAACTATAGAAAGTCGTTATGATGTAGAATGTGTATACTTTGTTGATTCCATTGATGAAACAAAACACATTTTCTAAAAACTCGTGTTTTTTAAGAAATCTTGTAAACCTTCTAGAAGCTGTGATTTTAAAAAACGGTGGAAGTAAGCTTTTCTTATTTCCGGACGCATGCACAAACTATAGAAAGTCGTTATGACGTAGAATGTGCATACTTTCGGATTCCATTTTTTAAATAAAACACATTTTCTAAAAACTCGTGTTTTTTAAGAAATCATGTAAACCTTTTAGAAGCTGTGATTTTAAAAAACGGGGGAAGTAAGCTTTTCTTATTTCCAAACGCATGCGCAAACTATAGAGAGTCGTTATGACGTAGAATGTGCATACTTTGTTGATTCCATTTATGAAATAGAACACATTTTCTAGAAAGTCGTGTTTTTTAAGAAATCATGTAAACCTTCTAGAAGCTGTGATTTTAAAAAACGGGGGAAGTAAGCTTTTCTTATTTCCGGACGCATGCGCAAACTAAAGAAAGCTGTTATGACGTAGAATGTCTATACTTTGTTGATTCCATTTATGAAATAAAACACATTTTCTAAAAACTCGTGTTTTTTAAGAAATCATGTAAACCTTCTAGAAGCCGTGATTTTAAAAAACGGTGGAAGTAAGCTTTTCTTATTTCCATACACATGCACAAACTATAGAAACTCGTAATGACGTAGCATGTGCATCATTTCTGATTCCATTTTTGAAATAAAACACATTTCCTAAAAACTCGTGTTTTTTAAGAAATCATGTAAACCTTCTAGAAGCTGTGATTTTAAAAAACGGGGGAAGTAAGCTTTTCTTATTTCCAAACGCATGCGCAAACTATAGAAATTCGTTATGACGTATGTTAAAATTCAATATGCTAAGACAGAAAATAGCAGCATTGCATTCCATTTCACAATAATAGCATATACAGGATCACTGAAGAAACAACAAGCACAGCATAAACACAAGAGACAGAGATTTATCCTGGGAAACCCTCATGGGGTAGAAAACCCAGCAAAGCTTCCTCAATATAGATGACCAGCTATATACAAAGATGCAAACCCTGAGCATAAGCTCCTTCTCCTCCATAGCAGACCTCTCCTCCACAAATGCGCCTTTCTCAATTGAGTGAGTGTGTATAATGAGGAACACACCTCCTCTATTTATACACTACTCTGATATGTATTTTACACAAGTACATGTAGGCTCGTATTTAACCAATAGGTTAAATACCCCACTACAACTAACTGGGCCGACCCCTCTAGGGTGGTCTAATAACCCTTTGACCCACATAACACATACAGGGCCGACCCCTACTAGGGAAGTCTAATAACCCGAGTTACCACATTCCGACGGAGGAATAAACATCTCCGGATATACAATAAGATCTTCACGGAGGAATGAAACATCTCCGGAATAATAAAGTACAAATATAATATTCTTTGAAGTTACAATATCTCAACACTCCCCCTTAACGAGAAGGATATTATAACAACATCTGCACGAGCAAGGAGTCATCAACATCATACATGATACATCTATAAATCATTGGAAGCTTTCTTCAATTTGTCTTCATCAGTAACTCAAACAGTTACTGGTACATCAATGTCAACATCAATATCAACATTACGATCATCAGCATCGTAATCACACGATCAGCAGCATCATCATCACACTATCAACAGCAGCACGATCAGCATCGTCATCATACGATCATCAGCATCGTCATCACACGATCATCAGCATCGTCATCACACGATCATCAGCATCGTCATCATACGATAATCAGTATCGTCATCAGCATCGTCATCACACGATCATCAGCATCGTCATCAGCATCGTCATCATACGATCATCAGCATCATCACCGCACGATCATCAGCATCGTCATCATACGATCATCAGCATCGTCATCATACGATCATCAGCATCGTCATCACACGATCATCGGCATCGTCATCACACGATCATCAGCATCGTCAAGGAATGATGTAAACCAGTCATGTACCTTTTGAACCGAAGTCCAGGGACGATCCAGTCCTATCATTATCGAAGACATACGTCTACGGCTCTTCTTTCGGACTTAAGTCCAAGAATGATCCAATCCCTTCATTCTCGAAGACATACGTCTACGGCTCTTCTTTCGGACTGAAGTCCAGGAATGATCCCAATCCCTTCATTATCGGAGACATACGTCTACGGCTCTTCTTTCGGACTGAAGTCCAGGAATGATCCCAATCCCTTCATTATCGGAGACATACGTCTACGGCTCTTCTTTCGGACCGAAGTCCAGGAATGATCCCAATCCCTTCATTATCGGAGACATACGTCTACGGCTCTTCTTTCGGACCGAAGTCCAGGAATGATCCCAATCCCCTCATTATCGGAGACATACGTCTACGGCTCTTCTTTCGGACCGAAGTCCAAGAATGATCCCAATCCCTTCATTATCGGAGACATACGTCTACGGCTCTTCTTTCGGACCAAAGTCCAGGAATGATCCCAATCCCTTCATTATCGGAGACATACGTCTACGGCTCTTCTTTCGGACCGAAGTCCAGGAATGATCCCAATCCCTTCATTATCGGAGACATACGTCTACGGCTCTTCTTTCGGACCGAAGTCCAGGAATGATCCCAATCCCTTCATTATCGGAGACATACGTCTACGGCTCTTCTTTCGGACCAAAGTCCAGGAATGATCCCAATCCCTTCATTATCGGAGACATACGTCTATGGCTCTTCTTTCAGACCGAAGTCCAGGAATGATCCCAATCCCTTCATTATCGGAGACATACGTCTACGGCTCTTCTTTCGGACCGAAGTCCAGGAATGATCCCAATCCCTTCATTATCGAAGACCTCACGTCTACGGCTCTCTTTAGGACTGAAATTCCAGGGATGATCCCAATCCCCTCAACTGTCCACTAAGGACTTCATTCTCGGAGACCTTACGTCTACAGCTCTCTTTAGGACTGAAAGTCCAGGGATGATCCCAATCCCCTCAACTGTCCACTAAGGACTTCATTCTCGGAGACCTTACATCTACGGCTCTCTTTAGGACTGAAAGTCCAGGGATGATCCCAATCCCCTCAACTGTCCACTAAGGACTTCATTCTCAGAGACCTTATGTCTACGGCTCTCTTTAGGACTGAAAGTCCAGGGATGATCCCAATCCCCTCAACTGTCCACTAAGGACTTCATTCTCGGAGACCTCATGTCTACGGCTCTCTTTAGGACTGAAAGTCCAGGGATGATCCCAATCCCCTCAAGTCCACCAAGGACTTCATTCTCGGAGACCTCACGTCTACGGCTCTCTTTAGGACTGAAAGTCCAGGGATGATCCAATCCCCTCAAGTCCACCAAGGACTTCATTCTCGGAGACCTCACGTCTACGGCTCTCTTTAGGACTGAAAGTCCAGGGATGATCCAATCCCCTCAACTGTCCACTAAGGACTTCATTCTCGGAGACCGCACGTCTACGGCTCTCTTTAGGACTGAAAGTCCAGGGATGATCCAATCCCCTCAAGTCCGACAAGGACTTCATTCTCGAAGACTTCACGTCTACGGCTCTCTTTAGGACTGAAAGTCCAGGGATGATCCAATCCCTTTCTGTATTCTCATCTATACAAGAGCAGTTATCACATTAGCATGTATTCTCACCAATACATCAAAACATGTATACATCACACCAAAACATGTATACATCACAACTAGCATGTATTCTTACTAATACATCAAAACATGTATACATCACATCTAGCATGTATTCTTACTAATACATCTAACATCAAAACATGTATACATCACAACTAGCATGTATTCTTACTAATACACCAAAACATGTATACATCACACCAAAACATGTATACATCACAACTAGCATGTATTCTTACTAATACATCTAACATCAAAACATGTATACATCACAACTAGCATGTATTCTTACTAATACATCTAACATCAAAACATGTATACATCACAACTAGCATGTATTCTTACTAATACATCAAAACATGTATACATCACACCAAAACATGTATACATCTAGCATGTATTCTCACCAATACATCTAGCATGTATTCTCACCAATACATCTATCATCAAAAGCATGTATAAGTAAAGCTAAGTATTCTAAGTATAAGAGTCCTAAATCTAAATATTTCTAAGTAACTGGGTGTAGAGAACAGGTTACCTCATCAACGACCTTGTTGTTTGATGAGACAATCTCATCAGTAGTGACTATACTACTCCCCCTTTCGAGGAGGGTCCTTTTGAACTACACCAAGCTTGTCTCGGAAGTATTCAAACTTCACTCGAGACAGAGGTTTGGTTGGTAACTTCTTCACTTGACGTAGAGGCTTGGTTAGTACAACGGTAACCTGTTACAAATTCAAACTTTTAGAGTTCCTTTCTGTGTCATATCTTGTTAGTTCCCTATGTTCTTTGACTTATCATGGAACACTAGATTCTATGTCATCTTGATACAACTCTAAATATCACATAGGATCTCAGTTGGTTCTATCTCTAAGTCAAACAATCCTAAAGCCAAACTTCTTCACAACTAGCAGAGCAAGCAGCCATATATTCTGCTTGTGCTGAGAGCCACACTAGACTGCTTCCAGCTAAACCACGACAATAACATCCTCTCGATGTGTTCTTCTTGTCTGATACACTTCCTGCCCAAACAGAATCTGAATAGCCATCTGAAGTCATGATCTTCAAGATAGCATAGATCAAATTCTATCGTGTCCTTTATGTGCCTCATCACATACTTTGCAACTATCAGGTAAACACATCTAGTTTCCACTAGATACTAACTCAAGGTGTTCATAACAAAGCATATATCTAACCTAGTATATGTTAGATATATCAAAGACCCAATAAATTGACTGTACAGAGTTATATCCACTAACTCTGATGAGTTATCCCCTAACAGCTTCAAGTTGGAATCCATAAGAGTGGCCATTCCAACACCTCAAGTCATATTTCTCATCATACTTTCCCTGGTTGAGAAATATTCCTTCTGAGCCTTGCCATACTTCCAGACCTAGGAAGTAAAGCATCAATTTGAGATCTTTCATTTTTCATTTCTGCATTGAATGATCTTCTGCATATCTATCTGTGCCATCTCTCGTTAGATGGGTCTACTGATATGAGCCTCAATATCATTCGAACTCTGTGGTGAGTTCCTTCTTGCATCCATGTCATATGTGTATCATATTCAACCTTGTAGCAAAGGTTGAGATCCACATCACCCATGGTGATCATTAAGCTTATCAAATTATTATCGATCCTAGGTACCTATACAGAACCTGATTCATACTTCTTCTTTAATTACACCATACTTGGAACAAACATCTTGTCGTGATTCTCTTCCCCTTTCTAAGAGAATCTTCTAGCCATGAGCCTTCTATATTTTGTTTGATTTGTAAATCTTCTTGTTTGAACATCCACCACTTGTACGGTGTCCATCATTCTTCATGACCTTTCCTACAAATCAAAATTAAGTACATGATTAGTAATACTTCATAATCATCAAAAGATAACCCATTATGCATACAGATATCATTTACATAGTGATGCAACTATTTTGACCAATACTTTGGCACAACACTTTCCCATATCCTGTATGCATACAGTGGCTATCTAGATGCCTTCCATCTCTACCAGAACATACTATCGAGAGTGTGCACAACTCTCAGCATGTCAGCAAAGAGGTTTCATTCTAGACAAGCAACAATGTAATGTTTGTCCAAACATATGCACATTAGTTGTATACTATTTAATGCTCTATGAATGTTTACACTCAGCATTATATATTCTAGGAATACAAATATGCATGCAGGCAATATCATTACTATTTCAAATAGCAACTCAAATACTTATCTTTTATGTTTGTGTGGCTGCCTCCCGCTTGATCTTCTGTATGTCTTTTGAACTTCTATTCATTCTATACCACTGTGCATGCTCAAGAGTCATCCTCATGATCTCATACACAAACATACACTCATTAGTATATTCTAAATGCTATCAAAACATTATAGTACTAAATAATCTTGAAAACGTATAGTCATGATTATAGTTAATAAACATTAGTATTCAAGATTTCAGGGAAGTCTTCTTTTACTCATGCATATCATTGATAAAAGATATAATATGCATAATCCCTTGATTACTAACTTTATGAATAAGCATAACCAATCATTCCAAGTATACTTATATAAGGGATCCTAACACAAGGTAAGATTCATGGGAAACATACCTGGATTAGTATACCTACTTGGTTATGTACAACATACCTAAACAACCTCTTCAATGATTTAGAGATCCTGAGCTAGAACGTGCATGTCTCATAGGTTAAGCATAATATAACAAAGTCATACATACCTCGTAAGTAGAACAAAGATTATGGATGAGTCTTTGTCTTCATGTTTTCATGGTCATGGAGCCTGATTTGTCTTTTGTGATGTACCTGTATCTTGTTAGCAGACAACCTCAACCTCACACAACACCATAATGCATTAGTACAATCATAAGTGTCAACACCCTAACCAATGAATATCTTCTATCATGCATTCATAATTTTGTTAAGGTGATATAACAAATCTAAAATCAAGATTGTACTAACTGTAATAACATGAAGACAAACATACCATAAACTTAATCATGAACAAATCTCAAAACATACCTCGATGAGTCATACCTGTCGAGATCGTTTGTAATCTCCTTATGTAAAGCCTTAGCCTCATCTCCCTCTGAAACATGAACTCCTTCACTTATGTAGGTGACCAATCCATCTTCTTCTAGGATTAACCCTATCCACTTGATTTGCAAGAACTGGACCTGGAGCTGGATATGGGTTTGTCAGAGAAACCCCAAAAATTCAAACTTTGAATTTCAAACTTCCGAAAGGATAGAGATATGCGCCTTGATGAGCTGATCAAACTGATATATTCAGAATTTGAAAACTGCAAAGTTTTACTCCTTAATTTTGCCTTTGAAACTTTCGGATTCACTGGACGTGACCCTGAACTGGGGTTTGATGAAGCCCACTCTTTTGCCCCATCAAAAAGTTTGATCCAAAGCTCTAAGCTTCTATTTTTCTGAGGAGCTTCCAGCCGTGGTCACAGATTTCAAAAATTCCCATTTTTACAGAAGCCCTAATTTTCCGCTTTTCTGATCAAAGTCCCGAACTAGGGTCTAATCAAGCCTAGCCTTCTGCCCAACAAAAAATTCTGATCTTGGTCTCTAAATTTCTATTTTGATGAGTAGCATCCAGCCGTGGTCTCCGATTACAAAAATTCCAACTTTCTCCAAAGCCCTAAATTCCGGAAGTCATGAATGAAGGTACCAAAAAATAATTCTGTTTTGACATAAATATGTATATGATTGTTTCTAGTGTAACTCTGAAATTTTTGATCCACAGGGTCTGCAAAAGTTTTTTGAGATAGCCTGACCTGTTATCTTTCCATCCTGACAGGTCTGACCTCAATTGGATTCTCTGAGAGAGAGTTATGCCAAATGTCGCAACGTGACCTGTTTTGGGAAAATACAGGAGAGCGAACTTGTACGGCGTGCCACATGTCATTTTTTGACGTTCGGCCTCTGAAAAAGTTTTCTGAGATAGCCCGGCCTGTTATCTTTCCATCCTGACAGGTCTGACCTAAATTGGATTTTCTGACAGAGAGTTATGCCAAGTGTCGCAACGTGACCTGTTTATGGGATAATACAGGAGAGCGCACTTGTACGAAGTGCCACGTGTCACTGGTTCAACTTCTGCCTCTGAAAACCTTTTCTGAGATAGTGCAGACTGTGTACTACCTTTCACTTTTTACGAAATTTCATTTGGAGGTTCCTAGCCTAAGATATGACCTTTGTCCCAAGGTCACCTGATTTTGACTCAGATCTGGAAGAGGCAGAAACCCTATATTGTACAGATCATAAATCACAAAGTACAACGAATTAGAGGTTGTCCTTTGGACACAAGGTACCTGGAGATTTTAGCTTCGTCCTGTAACAATTTCATATCCGAAAAATTCGCCAAAACGGATTTATAGCGAAAGTGCTACGATGACTGGTTTTTGCTATGTAAAACCCTAACCTTCAAATTGTCGTAAGTAAAGCAAGTGTCTTTAGTGCCATACCTTGTCTTCCTTCAGGTCAGCTCTGATACCATGTTAAAATTCAATATGCTAAGACAGAAAATAGCAGCATTGCATTCCATTTCACAATAATAGCATATACAGGATCACTGAAGAAACAACAAGCACAGCATAAACACAAGAGACATAGATTTATCCTGGGAAACCCTCATGGGGTAGAAAACCCAGCAAAGCTTCCTCAATATAGATGACCAGCAATATACAAAGATGCAAACCCTGAGCATAAGCTCCTTCTCCTCCATAGCAGACCTCTCCTCCACAAATGCGCATTTCTCAAGTGAGTGAGTGTGTATAATGAGGAACACACCTCCTCTATTTATACACTACTCTGATATGTATTTTACACAAGTACACGTAGGCTCGTATTTAACCAATAGGTTAAATACCCCACTACAACTAACTGGGCCGACCCCTCTAGGGTGGTCTAATAACCCTTTGACCCACATAACACATACAGGGCCGACCCCTACTAGGGAAGTCTAATAAACCGAGTTACCACATTCCGACGGAGGAATAAACATCTCCGGATATACAATAAGATCTTCACGGAGGAATGAAACATCTCCGGAATAATAAAGTACAAATATAATATTCTTTGAAGTTACAATATCTCAACAACGTAGAATGTGCATACTTAGTTGATTCCATTTATGAAATAAAACACATTTTCTAAAAACTCGTATTTTTTAACAAATCATGTAAACCTTCTAGAAGCTGTGATTTTAAAAAACGGGGGAAGTAAGCTTTTCTTATTTCCAAACGCATGCGCAAACTATAGAAAGTCGTTATGACGTAGAA
The DNA here is from genome assembly GCA_027924585.1 of Larix kaempferi. Classification (NCBI taxonomy): domain Eukaryota; kingdom Viridiplantae; phylum Streptophyta; class Pinopsida; order Pinales; family Pinaceae; genus Larix; species Larix kaempferi. The sequence goes on along the minus strand of BSBM01000226.1, from coordinate 6,925,456 downwards.
TGTGCATACTTTGTTGATACAATTTATGAAATAAAACACATTTTCTAAAAACTCGTGTTTTTTAAGAAATCATGTAAACCTTCTAGAAGTTGTGATTTTAAAAAACGGGGGAAGTATGCTTTTCTTATTTTCGGACGCATGCACAAACTATAGAAAGTCGTTATGACGTAGAATGTGCATACTTTGTTGATACAATTTATGAAAAAAAACACATTTTCTAAAAACTCGTGTTTTTTAAGAAATCATGTAAACCTTCTAGAAGTTGTGATTTTAAAAAACGGGGGAAGTATGCTTTTCTTATTTCCGGACACATGCACAAACTATAGAAAGTCCTTATGATGTAGAATGTGCATACTTTGTTGATTCCATTTATGAAATAAAACACATTTTCTAAAAACTCGTGTTTTATAAGAAATCATGTAAACCTTCTAGAAGCTGTGATTTTAAAAAACGGGGGAAGTAAGCTTTTCTTATTTCCGGACGCATGCGCAAACTATAGAAAGTCGTTATGACGTAGAATGTGCATACTTTGTTGATTCCATTTATGAAATAAAACACATTTTCTAAAAACTCCTGTTTTTTAACAAATCATGTAAACCTTCTAGAAGCTGTGATTTTAAAAAACGGGGGAAGTATGCTTTTCTTATTTCCGGACGCATGCACAAACTATAGAAAGTCCTTATGACGTAGAATGTGCATACTTTGTTGATTCCATTTATGAAATAAAACACATTTTCTAAAAACTCGTGTTTTTTAAGAAATCATGTAAACCTTCTAGAAGCTGTGATTTTAAAAAACGGGGGAAGTAAGCTTTTCTTATTTCCGGACGCATGCGCAAACTATACAAAGTCGTTATGACGTAGAATGTGCATACTTTGTAGATTCCATTTATGAAATAAAACACATTTTCTAAAAACTCGTGTTTTTTACGAAATCATGTAAACCTTCTAGAAGCTCTGATTTTAAAAAACGGTGGAAGTAAGCTTTTCTTATTTCCGGACAAATGCGGAAACTATAGAAAGTCGTTATGACGTAGAATGTGCATACTTTGTTGATTCTATTTATGAAATAAAACACATTTTCTAAAAATTCGTGTTTTTTAAGAAATCATGTAAACCTTCTAGAAGCTGTGATTTTAAAAAACGGTGGAAGTAAGCTTTTCTTATTTCCGGACGGATGCACAAACTATAGAAAGTCGTTATGACGTAGAATGTGCGTACTTTGTTGATTCCGTTTATGAAATAAAACACATTTTCTAAAAACTCGTGTTTTTTAAGAAATCATGTAAACCTTCTAGAAGCTGTGATTTTAAAAAACGGGGGAAGTAAGCTTTTCTTATTTCCAAACGCATGCACAAACTATAGAAAGTCGTTATGACGTAGAATGTGTATACATTGTTGATTCCATTTATGAAATAAAACACATTTTCTAAAAACTCGTGTTTTTTAAGAAATCATGTAAAACTTCTAGAAGCTGTGATTTAAAAAAACCGTGGAAGTAAGCTTTTCTTATTTCCTGACGTATGCGCAAACTATAGAAAGTCGTTATGACGTAGAATGTGCATACTTTGTTGATTCCATTTATGAAATAAAACACATTTTCTAAAAACTCGTGTTTTTTAAGAAATCATGTAAACCTTCTAGAAGTTGTGATTTTAAAAAACGGGGGAAGTAAGCTTTTCTTATTTCCAGACGAACGCGCAAACTATAGAAAGTCGTTATGACGTAGAATGTGCATACTTTGTTTATTCTATTTATGAAATAAAACAAATTTTCTAAAAACTCGTGTGTTTTACGAAATCATGTAAACCTTCTAGAAGCTGTGATTTTAAAAAACGGGGGAAGTAAGGTTTTCTTATTTCCAAACGCATGCGCAAACTATAGAAAGTCGTTATGACATAGAATGTGCATACTTTGTTGATTCCATTTATGAAATAAAGCACATTTTCTAAAAACAAGTGTTTTTTACGAAATCATGTAAACTTTCTGGAAGCTGTGATTTAAAAAAACGGTGGAAGTAAGCTTTTCTTATTTCCAAACGCATGCGCAAACTATAGAAAGTCGTTATGACGTAGAATGTGCATACTTTTTTGATTCCATTTATGAAATAAAACACATTTTCTAAAAACTCGTGTTTTTTAAGAAATCATGTAAACCTTCTAGAAGCTGTGATTTTAAAAAACGGGGGAAGTAAGCTTTTCTTATTTCCGGATGCATGCACAAACTATAGAAAGTAGTTATGATGTACAATGTGCATACTTTGTTGATTCCATTTATGAAATAAAACACATTTTCTAAAAACTCGTATTTTTTAGCAAATCATGCAAACCTTCTAGAAGCTGTGATTTTAAAAAATGGGGGAAGTAAGCTTTTCTTATTTCCGGACACATGCGCAAACTATAGAAAGTTGTTATGACGTAGAATGTGCATACTTTGTTGATTCCATTTAAGAAATAAAACACATTTTCTAAAAACTCGTGCTTTTTAAGAAATCATGTAAACCTTCTAGACGCTGTGATTTTAAAAAACGGGGGAAGTAAGCTTTTCTTATTTCCGGACGCATGCTCAAACTATAGAAAGTTGTTATGACGTAGAATGTGCATACTTTGTAGATTCCATTTATCAAATAAAACACATTTTCTAAAAACTCGTGTTTTTTAAGAAATCATGTAAACCTTCTAGAAGCTGTGATTTTAAAAAACGGGGGAAGTAAACTTTTCTTATTTCCGGACGCATGCACAAACTATAGAAAGTCCTTATGACGTAGAATGTGCATACATTGTTGATTCCATTTATGAAATAAAACACATTTTCTAAAAACTCGTGTTTTTTAAGAAATCATGTAAACCTTCTAGACGCTGTGATTTTAAGAAACGGGGGAAGTAATCTTTTCTTATTTCCAAACGCATGCGCAAACTATAGAAATTCGTTATGACGTAGAATATGCATACTTTGTTGATTCCATTTATGAAATAAAACACATTTTCTAAAAACTCGTGTTTTTTAAGAAATCATGTAAACCTTCTAGAAGCTGTGAATTTAAAAAACGGGGGAAGTAAGCTTTTCTTATTTCAGGACGCGTGCGCAAATTATAGAAAGTCGTTATGATGTAGAATGTGCATACTTTGTTGATTCCATTTATGAAATAAAACACATTTTCTAAAAACTTGTGTTTTTTAAGAAATCATGTAAACCTTCTAGCAGCTGTGATTTTAAAAGACGGGGCAAGTAAGCTTTTCTAAAATTGCAGACGCATGCGCAAACTATAGAAAGTCGTTATGACGCATAATGTGCATACTTTGTAGATTTCATTTATGAAATAAAACACATTTTCTAAAAACTCGTGTTTTTTACGAAATCATGTAAACCTTCTAGAAGCTTTGATTTTAAAAAACGGTGGAAGTAAGCTTTTCTTATTTCCGGACGGATGCGCAAACCATAGAAAGTCGTTATGACGTAGAATGTGCATACTTTGTAGATTCCATTTATGAAATAAAACACATTTTCTAAAAACTTGAGTTTTTTACGAAATCATGTAAACCTTCTAGAAGCTGTGATTTTAAAAAACGGTGGAAGTAAGCTTTTCTTATTTCCGGACGCATGCGAAAACTATAGAAAGTTGTTATGACGTAGAATGTGCATACTTTGTTGATTCCATTTATGAAATAAAACACATTTTCTAAAAAGTCGTGTTTTTTAACAAATCATGTAAACCTTCTAGAAGCTGTGATTTTAAAAAACGGGGGAAGTAAGCTTTTCTTATTTCCAAACGCATGCGCAAACTATAGAAAGTCGTTATGATGTAGAATGTGCATACTTTGTTGATTCCATTTATGAAATAAAACACATTTTCTAAAAACTCATGTTTTTTGCGAAATCATGTAAACCTTCTCGAAGCTGTGATTTTAAAAAACAAGGCAAGTAAGCTTTTCTTATTTCAGGACGGATGCGCAAACTATAGAAAGTCGTTATGATGTATAATGTGCATACTTTGTTGATTCCATTTATGAAATAAAACACATTTTCTAAAAACTCGTGTTTTTAAAGAAATCATGTAAACCTTCTAGAAGCTGTGATTTTAAAAAACGAGGGTAGTAAGCTTTTCTTATTTCCAAACGCATGCGCAAACTATAGAAAGTCGTTATGACGTAGAATGTGCATACTTTGTTGATTCCATTTATGAAATAAAACACATTTTCTAAAAACTCGTGTTTTTTAAGAAATCATGTAAACCTTCTGGAAGCTGTGATTTTAAAAAACGGTGTAAGTAAGCTTTTCTTATTTTCGGATGCATGCGCAAACTATAGAAATTCGTTATGATGTAGAATGTGCATACTTTGTAGATTCCATTTATGAAATAAAACACATTTTCTAAAAACTCGTGTTTTTTAAGAAATCATGTAAACCTTCTAGAAGCTGTGATTTTAAAAAACGGGGGAAGTAAGCTTTTCTTATTTCCGGACGCATGCTCAAACTATAGAAAGTCGTTATGACGTAGAATGTGCATACTTTGTTGATTCCATTTATGAAATAAAACACATTTTCTAAAAACTCGTGTTTTTTAAGAAATCATGTAAACCTTCTAAAAGCTGTTATTTTAAACAACGGGGGAAGTAAGCTTTTGTTATTTCCAAACGCATGCGCAAACTATAGAAAGTCTTTATGACGTAGAATGTGCATACTTTGTTGATTCCATTGATGAAATAAAACACATTTTCTAAAAACTCGTGTTTTTTAAGAAATCATGTAAGCCTTCTAGAAGCTGTGATTTTAAAAAACGGAGGAAGTAAGCTTTTCTTATTTCCAAACGCATCTGCAGACTATAGAAATTCATTATGAGGTAGAATGTGCATACTTTGTTGATTCCATTTATGAAATAAAACACATTTTCTAAAAACTCGTGTTTTTTACGAAATCATGTAAACCTTCTGGAAGCTGTGATTTTAAAAAACGGTGTAAGTAAGCTTTTCTTATTTCCGGTCGAATGAGCAAACTATAGAAAGTCGTTATTACGTAGAATGTGCATACTTTGTTGATTCCATTTATGAAATAAAACACATTTTCTAAAAACTCGTGTTTTTTAAGAAATCATGTAAACCTTCTAGAAGCTGTGATTTTAAAAAACGGGGGAAGTAAGCTTTTCTAATTTCCGGACGCATGCGCAAACTATAGAAATTCGTTATGACGTAGAACGTGCATACTTTGTTGATTCCATTTATGAAATAAAACACATTTTCTAAAAACTCGTGTTTTTTACGAAATCATGTAAACCTTCTAGAAGCTGTGATTTTAAAAAACGGGGGGAGTAAGCTTTTCTTATTTCCAAACGCATGCGCAGACTATAGAAAGTCGTTATGACATAGAATGTGCATACTTTGTTGATTCCATTTATGAAATAAAGCACATTTTCTAAAAACAAGTGTTTTTTACGAAATCATGTAAACCTTCTAGAAGCTGTGATTTAAAAAAAACCGTGGAAGTAAGCTTTTCTTATTTCCGGACGCATGCGCAAACTATAGAAAGTCGTTATGACGTAGAATGTGCATACTTTGTTGATTCCATTTATGAAATAAAACACATTTTCTAAAAACTCGTGTTTTTTAAGAAATCATGTAAACCTTCTAGAAGTTGTGATTTTAAAAAACGGGGGAAGTAAGCTTTTATTATTTCCAGACGAACGCGCAAACTATAGAAAGTCGTTATGACGTAGAATGTGCATACTTTGTTTATTCTATTTATGAAATAAAACAAATTTTCTAAAAACTCGTGTGTTTTACGAAATCATGTAAACTTTCTAGAAGCTGTGATTTAAAAAAACGGTGGAAGTAAGCTTTTCTTATTTCCAGACGAATGGGCAAACTATAGAAAGTCATTATGACGTAGAATGTGCATACTTTGTTGATTCCATTTATGAAATAAAACAAATTTTCTAAAAACTCGTGTTTTTTACGAAATCATGTAAACCTTCTAGAAGCTGTGATTTTAAAAAACAGGGGAAGTAAGCTTTTCTTATTTTGAAATGCATGCGCAAACTATAGAAAGTCGTTATGACGTAGAATGTGCATACTTTGTTGATTCCATTTATGAAATAAAACACATTTTCTAAAAACTCGTGTTTTTTAAGAAATCATGTAAACCTTCTAGAAGCTGTGATTTTAAAAAACGGGGGAAGTAAGCTTTTCTTATTTCCGGACGCATGCACAAACTATAGAAAGTCCTTATGACGTAGAATGTGCATACTTTGTTGATTCCATTTATGAAATAAAACACATTTTCTAAAAAGTCGTGTTTTTTAACAAATCATGTAAACCTTCTAGACGCTGTGATTTTAAAAAACGGGGGAAGTAAGCTTTTCTTATTTCAAAATGCATGCGCAAACTATAGAAAGTCGTTATGACGTAGAATGTGCATACTTTGTTGATTCCATTTCTGAAATAAAACACATTTTCTAAAAACTCGTGTTTTTTAAGAAATCATGTAAACATTCTAGAAGCTGTGATTTTAAAAAACGGGGGAATTAAGCTTTTCTTATTTCTGGACGCATGCGCAAACTATAGAAAGTCGTTATGACGTAAAATGTGCATACTTTGTTGATTCCATTTATGAAATAAAACACATTTTCTAAAAACTCGTGTTTTTTACGAAATCATGTAAACCTTCTAGAAGCTGTGATTTTAAAAAATGGGGGAAGTAAGCTTTTCTTATTTCCGGATGCATGCGCAAACTATAGAAAGTCGTTATGACGTAGAATGTGCATACTTTGTTGATTCCATTTATGAAATAAAACACATTTTCTAAAAACTCGTGTTTTTTACGAAATCATGTAAACCTTCTAGAAGCTGTGATTTTAAAAAACGGTGGAAGTAAGCTTTTCTTATTTCCGGACGCATGCGCAAACTATAGAAGGTCGTTATGACGTAGAATGTGGATACTTTGTAGATTCCATTTATGAAATAAAGCACATTTTCTAAACACAAGTGTTTTTTACGAAATCATGTAAACCTTCTAGAAGCTGTGATTTAAAAAAACGGTGGAAGTAAGCTTTTCTTATTTTCGGACGAATGCGCAAACTATAGAAAGTCGTTATGACATAGAATGTGCATACTTTGTTGATTCCATTTATGAAATAAAACACATTTTCTAAAAACTCGTGTTTTTTAACAAATCATGTAAAACTTCTAGAAGCTGTGATTTAAAAAAACCGTGGAAGTAAGCTTTTCTTATTTCCTGACGCATGCGAAAAATATAGAAAGTCGTTATGACGTAGAATGTGCATACTTTGTTGATTCCATTTATAAAATAAAACACATTTTCTAAAAACTCGTGTTTTTTAAGAAATCATGTAAACCTTCTAGAAGTTGTGATTTTAAAAAACGGGGGAAGTAAGCTTTTCTTATTTCCAGACGAACGCGCAAACTATAGAAAGTCGTTATGACGTAGAATGTGCATACTTTGTTTATTCTATTTATGAAATAAAACAAATTTTCTAAAAACTCGTGTGTTTTACGAAATCATGTAAACCTTCTAGAAGCTGTGATTTAAAAAAACGGGGGAAGTAAGGTTTTCTTATTTCCAAACGCATGCGCAAACTATAGAAAGTCGTTATGACATAGAATGTGCATACTTTGTTGATTCCATTTATGAAATAAAGAACATTTTCTAAAAACAAGTGTTTTTTACGAAATCATGTAAACTTTCTGGAAGCTGTGATTTAAAAAAACGGTGGAAGTAAGCTTTTCTTATTTCCAAACGCATGCGCAAACTATAGAAAGTCGTTATGACGTAGAATGTGCATACTTTGTTGATTCCATTTATGAAATAAAACACATTTTCTAAAAACTCGTGTTTTTTAAGAAATCATGTAAACCTTCTAGAAGCTGTGATTTTAAAAAACGGGGGAAGTAAGCTTTTATTATTTCCGGATGCATGCACAAACTATAGAAAGTCGTTATGACGTACAATGTGCATACTTTGTTGATTCCATTTATGAAATAAAACACATTTTCTAAACACTCTTATTTTTTAACAAATCATGCAAACCTTCTAGAAGCTGTGATTTTAAAAAATGGGGGAAGTAAGCTTTTCTTATTTCCGGATGCATGCGCAAACTATAGAAAGTCGTTATGACGTAGAATGTGCATACTTTGTAGATTCCATTTATGAAATAAAACACATTTTCTAAAAACTTGAGTTTTTTACGAAATCATGTAAACCTTCTAGAAGCTGTGATTTTAAAAAACGGTGGAAGTAAGCTTTTCTTATTTCCGGACGCATGCGAAAACTATAGAAAGTTGTTATGACGTAGAATGTGCATACTTTGTTGATTCCATTTATGAAATAAAACACATTTTCTAAAAAGTCGTGTTTTTTAACAAATCATGTAAACCTTCTAGAAGCTGTGATTTTAAAAAACGGGGGAAGTAAGCTTTTCTTATTTCCAGACGCATGCGCAAACTATAGAAAGTCGTTATGACGTAGAATGTGCATACTTTGTTGATTCCATTTATGAAATAAAACACATTTTCTAAAAACTCGTGTTTTTTAAGAAATCATGCAAACCTTCTAGAAGTTGTGATTTTAAAAAACGGGGGGAGTAAGCTTTTCTTATTTCCAGACGAATGGGAAAACTATAGAAAGTCGTTATGACGTAGAATGTGCATACTTTGTTGATTCCATTTACGAAATAAAACACATTTTCTAAAAACTCGTGTTTTTTAAGAAATCATGTAAACCTTCTAGAAGCTGTGATTTTAAAAAACGGGGGAAGTAAGCTTTTCTTATTTCCAGACGAATGGGCAAACTATAGAAAGTCATTATGATGTAGAATGTGCATACTTTGTTGATTCCATTTATGAAATAAAACAAATTTTCTAAAAACTCGTGTTTTTTACGAAATCATGTAAACCTTCTAGAAGTTGTGATTTTAAAAAACAGGGGAAGTAAGCTTTTCTTATTTTGAAACGCATGCGCAAACTATAGAAAGTCGTTATGACGTAGAATGTGCATACTTTGTTGATTCCATTTATGAAATAAAACACATTTTCTAAAAACTCGTGTTTTTTAAGAAATCATCTAAACCTTCTAGAAGCTGTGATTTTAAAAAACGGGGGAAGTAAGCTTTTCTTATTTCCGGACGCATGCACAAACTATAGAAAGTCCTTATGACATAGAATGTGCATACATTGTTGATTCCATTTATGAAATAAAACACATTTTCTAAAAAGTCGTGTTTTTTAACAAATCATGTAAACCTTCTAGACGCTGTGATTTTAAAAAACGGGGGATGTAAGCTTTTCTTATTTCCAAACGCATGCTCAAACTATAGAAAGTCATTATGATGTAGAATGTGCATACCTTGTTGATTCCATTTATGAAATAAAACACATTTTCTAAAAACTCGTGTTTTTTAAGAAATCATGTAAGCCTTCTAGAACTGTGATTTTAAAAAACGGGGGAAGTAAGCTTTTCTTATTTCCGGATGCATGCGCAAACTAGAGAAAGTCGTTATGACGTAGAATGTGCATCCTTTGTAGATTCCATTTATGAAATAAAACACATTTTCTAAAAAATCGTGTTTTTTACCAAATCATGTAAACCTTCTAGAAGCTGTGATTTTAAAAAACGGTGGAAGTAAGCTTTTCTTATTTTCCGACGAATGCGCAAACTATAGAAAGTCGTTATGACGTAGAATGTGCATACTTTGTTGATTCCATTTATGAAATAAAACACATTTTCTAAAAACTCGTGTTTTTTACGAAATCATTTAAACCTTCTAGAAGCGGTGATTTTAAAAAACGGTGGAAGTTAGCTTTTCTTATTTTTGAACGCATGCGCAAACTAGAGAAAGTCGTTATGACGTAGAATGTGCATACTTTGTTGATTCCATTTATGAAATTAAACACATTTTCTAAAAACTCGTGTTTTTTAAGAAATCATGTAAACCTTCTAGAAGCGGTGATTTTAAAAAACGGTGGAAGTAAGCTTTTCTTATTTCCGGACGCATGCGCAAACTATAGAAAGTCGTTATGACGTAGAATGTGCATACTTTGTTGATTCCATTTATGAAATAAAACACATTTTCTAAAAACTCGTGTCTTTTACGAAATCATGTAAACCTTCTAGAAGCTGTGATTTTAAAAAACGGGTGAAGTAAGCGTTTCTTATTTCCGGACGCATGCGCAAACTATAGAAATTCGTTATGACGTAGAATGTGCATACTTTGTATATTCCATTTATGAAATAAAACTCATTTTCTAAAAAGACGTGTTTTTTACGAAATCATGTAAACCTTCTAGAAGCTGTGATTTTAAAAAACGGTCGAAGTAAGCTTTTCTTATTTCTGGACGAATGCGCAAACTATAGAAAGTCGTTATGACGTAGAATGTGCATACTTTGTTGATTCCATTGATGAAATAAAACACACTTTCTAAAAACTCGTGTTTTTTGAGAAATCATGTAAACCTTCTAGAAGCTGTGATTTTAAAAAACGGGGGAAGTAAGCTTTTCTTATTTCCAAATGCATGCGCAAACTATAGAAAGTCGTTATGACGTAGAATGTGCATACTTTGTTGATTCTATTTCTGAAATAAAACACATTTTCTAAAAACTCATGTTTTTTAAGAAATCATGTAAACCTTCTAGAAGCTGTGATTTTAAAAAACGGTGGAAGTAAGCTTTTCTAATTTCAAAACGCATGCGCAAACTATAGAAATTCGTTATGACGTAGAATGTGCATACTTTGTTGATTCCATTTATGAAATAAAACACATTTTCTAAAAACTCGTGTTTTTTCTGAAATCATGTAAACCTTCTAGAAGCTGTGATTTTAAAAAACGGGGGAAGTAAGCTTTTCTTATTTCTGGACGCATGCGCAAACTATAGAAAGTCGTTATGACGTAGAATGTGCATACTTTGTAGAATCCATTTATGAAATAAAACACATTTTCTAAAAACTCGTGTTTTTTACGAAATCATGTAAACCTTCTAGAAGTTGTGATTTTAAAAAACGGGGGAAGTAAGCTTTTCTTATTTCCAGACGAACGCGCAAACTATAGAAAGTCGTTATGACGTAGAATGTGCATACTTTGTTTATTCTATTTATGAAATAAAACAAATTTTCTAAAAACTCGTGTGTTTTACGAAATCATGTAAACCTTCTAGAAGCTGTGATTTTAAAAAACGGGGGAAGTAAGGTTTTCTTATTTCCAAACGCATGCGCAAACTATAGAAAGTCGTTATGACATAGAATGTGCATACTTTGTTGATTCCATTTATGAAATAAAGCACATTTTCTAAAAACAAGTGTTTTTTACGAAATCATGTAAACTTTCTGGAAGCTGTGATTTAAAAAAACGGTGGAAGTAAGCTTTTCTTATCTCCAAACGCATGCGCAAACTATAGAAAGTCGTTATGACGTAGAATGTGCATACTTTGTTGATTCCATTTATGAAATAAAACACATTTTCTAAAAACTCGTGTTTTTTAAGAAATCATGTAAACCTTCTAGATGCTGTGATTTTAAAAAACGGGGGAAGTAAGCTTTTCTTATTTCCGGATGCATGCACAAACTATAGAAAGTCGTTATGACGTACAATGTGCATACTTTGTTGATTCCATTTATGAAATAAAACACATTTTCTAAAAACTCGTATTTTTTAACAAATCATGCAAACCTTCTAGAAGCTGTGATTTTAAAAAATGGGGGAAGTAAGCTTTTCTTATTTCCGGACACATGCGCAAACTATAGAAAGTCGTTATGACGTAGAATGTGCATACTTTGTTGATTCCATTTATGAAATAAAACACATTTTCTAAAAACTCGTGTTTTTTAAGAAATCATGTAAACCTTCTAGACGCTGTGATTTTAAAAAACGGGGGAAGTAAGCTTTTCTTATTTCCGGACGCATGCTCAAACTATAGAAAGTCGTTATGACGTAGAATGTGCATACTTTGTAGATTCCATTTATCAAATAAAACACATTTTCTAAAAACTCGTGTTTTTTAAGAAATCATGTAAACCTTCTAGAAGCTGTGATTTTAAAAAACGGGGGAAGTAAACTTTTCTTATTTCCGGACGCATGCACAAACTATAGAAAGTCCTTATGACGTAGAATGTGCATACATTGTTGATTCCATTTATGAAATAAAACACATTTTCTAAAAACTCGTGTTTTTTAAGAAATCATGTAAACCTTCTAGACGCTGTGATTTTAAGAAACGGGGGAAGTAAGCTTTTCTTATTTCCAAACGCATGCGCAAACTATAGAAAGTCGTTATGACGTAGAATATGCATACTTTGTTGATTCCATTTATGAAATAAAACACATTTTCTAAAAACTCGTGTTTTTTAAGAAAGCATGTAAACCTTCTAGAAGCTGTGAATTTAAAAAACGGGGGATGTAAGCTTTTCTTATTTCAGGACGCATGCGCAAATTATAGAAAGTCGTTATGATGTAGAATGTGCATACTTTGTTGATTCCATTTATGAAATAAAACACATTTTCTAAAAACTTGTGTTTTTTAAGAAATCATGTAAACCTTCTAGAAGCTGTGATTTTAAAAGACGGGGCAAGTAAGCTTTTCTTATTTCCAGACGCATGCGCAAACTATAGAAAGTCGATATGACGCATAATGTGCATACTTTGTAGATTTCATTTATGAAATAAAACACATTTTCTAAAAACTCGTGTTTTTTAGGAAATCATGTAAACCTTCTTGAAGCTGTGATTTTAAAAAACGGTGGAAGTAAGCTTTTCTTATTTCCGGACGCATGCGAAAACTATAGAAAGTTGTTATGACGTAGAATGTGCATACTTTGTTGATTCCATTTATGAAATAAAACACATTTTCTAAAAAGTCGTGTTTTTTAACAAATCATGTAAACCTTCTAGAAGCTGTGATTTTAAAAAACGGGGAAAGTAAGCTTTTCTTATTTCCAGACGCATGCGCAAACTATAGAAAGTCATTATGACGTAGAATGTGCATACTTTGTTGATTCCATTTATGAAATAAAACACATTTTCTAAAAACTCGTGTTTTTTAAGAAATCATGTAAACCTTCTAGAAGTTGTGATTTTAAAAAACGGGGGAAGTAAGCTTTTCTTATTTCCAGACGAATGGGCAAACTATAGAAAGTCGTTATGACGTAGAATGTGCATACTTTGTTGATTCCATTTACGAAATAAAACACATTTTCTAAAAACTCGTGTTTTTTAAGAAATCATGTAAACCTTCTAGAAGCTGTGATTTTAAAAAACGGGGGAAGTAAGCTTTTCTTATTTCCAGACGAATGGGCAAACTATAGAAAGTCATTATGACGTAGAATGTGCATACTTTGTTGATTCCATTTATGAAATAAAACAAATTTTCTAAAAACTCGTGTTTTTTACGAAATCATGTAAACCTTCTAGAAGCTGTGATTTTAAAAACAGGGGAAGTAAGCTTTTCTTATTTTGAAACGCATGCGCAAACTATAGAAAGTCGTTATGACGTAGAATGTGCATACTTTGTTGATTCCATTTATGAAATTAAACACATTTTCTAAAAACTCATGTTTTTTAAGAAATCATGTAAACCTTCTAGAAGCGGTGATTTTAAAAAACGGTGGAAGTAAGCTTTTCTTATTTCCGGACGCATGCGCAAACTATAGAAAGTCGTTATGACGTAGAATGTGCATACTTTGTTGATTCCATTTATGAAATAAAACACATTTTCTAAAAACTCGTGTCTTTTACGAAATCATGTAAACCTTCTAGAAGCTGTGATTTTAAAAAACGGGTGAAGTAAGCATTTCTTATTTCCGGACGCATGCGCAAACTATAGAAATTCGTTATGACGTAGAATGTGCATACTTTGTATATTCCATTTATGAAATAAAACTCATTTTCTAAAAAGACGTGTTTTTTACGAAATCATGTAAACCTTCTAGAAGCTGTGATTTTAAAAAACGGTCGAAGTAAGCTTTTCTTATTTCTGGACGAATGCGCAAACTATAGAAAGTCGTTATGACGTAGAATGTGCATACTTTGTTGATTCCATTGATGAAATAAAACACATTTTCTAAAAACTCGTGTTTTTTGAGAAATCATGTAAACCTTCTAGAAGCTGTGATTTTAAAAAACGGGGGAAGTAAGCTTTTCTTATTTCCAAATGCATGCGCAAACTATAGAAAGTCGTTATGACGTAGAATGTGCATACTTTGTTGATTCTATTTCTGAAATAAAACACATTTTCTAAAAACTAGTGTTTTTTAAGAAATCATGTAAACCTTCTAGAAGCTGTGATTTTAAAAAACGGTGGAAGTAAGCTTTTCTAATTTTAAAACGCATGCGCAAACTATAGAAATTCGTTATGACGTAGAATGTGCATACTTTGTTGATTCCATTTATGAAATAAAACACATTTTCTAAAAACTCGTGTTTTTTCTGAAATCATGTAAACCTTCTAGAAGCTGTGATTTTAAAAAACGGGGGAAGTAAGCTTCTCTTATTTCTGGACGCATGCGCAAACTATAGAAAGTCGTTATGACGTAGAATGTGCATACTTTGTAGAATCCATTTATGAAATAAAACACATTTTCTAAAAACTCGTGTTTTTTACGAAATCATGTAAACCTTCTAGAAGTTGTGATTTTAAAAAACGGGGGAAGTAAGCTTTTCTTGTTTCCAGACGAACGCGCAAACTATAGAAAGTCGTTATGACGTAGAATGTGCATACTTTGTTTATTCTATTTATGAAATAAAACAAATTTTCTAAAAACTCGTGTGTTTTACGAAATCATGTAAACCTTCTAGAAGCTGTGATTTTAAAAAACGGGGGAAGTAAGGTTTTCTTATTTCCAAACGCATGCGCAAACTATAGAAAGTCGTTATGACATAGAATGTGCATACTTTGTTGATTCCATTTATGAAATAAAGCACATTTTCTAAAAACTCGTATTTTTTAACAAATCATGCAAACCTTCTAGAAGCTGTGATTTTAAAAAATGGGGGAAGTAAGCTTTTCTTATTTCCGGACACATGCGCAAACTATAGAAAGTCGTTATGACGTAGAATGTGCATACTTTGTTGATTCCATTTATGAAATAAAACACATTTTCTAAAAACTCGTGTTTTTTAAGAAATCATGTAAACCTTCTAGACGCTGTGATTTTAAAAAACGGGGGAAGTAAGCTTTTCTTATTTCCGGACGCATGCTCAAACTATAGAAAGTCGTTATGACGTAGAATGTGCATACTTTGTAGATTCCATTTATCAAATAAAACACATTTTCTAAAAACTCGTGTTTTTTAAGAAATCATGTAAACCTTCTAGAAGCTGTGATTTTAAAAAATGGGGGAAGTAAGCTTTTCTTATTTCCAGACGCATGCACAAACTATAGAAAGTCCTTATGACGTAGAATGTGCATACATTGTTGATTCCATTTATGAAATAAAACACATTTTCTAAAAACTCGTGTTTTTTAAGAAATCATGTAAACCTTCTAGACGCTGTGATTTTAAGAAACGGGGGAAGTAAGCTTTTCTTATTTCCAAACGCATGCGCAAACTATAGAAAGTCGTTATGACATAGAATATGCATACTTTGTTGATTCCATTTATGAAATAAAACACATTTTCTAAAAACTCGTGTTTTTTAAGAAATCATGTAAACCTTCTAGAAGCTGTGAATTTAAAAAAAGGGGGAAGTAAGCTTTTCTTATTTCAGGACGCATGCGCAAATTATAGAAAGTCGTTATGATGTAGAATGTGAATACTTTGTTGATTCCATTTATGAAATAAAACACATTTTCTAAAAACTTGTGTTTTTTAAGAAATCATGTAAACCTTCTAGAAGCTGTGATTTTAAAAGACGGGGCAAGTAAGCTTTTCTTATTTCCAGACGCATGCGCAAACTATAGAAAGTCTTTATGACGCATAATGTGCATACTTTGTAGATTTCATTTATGAAATAAAACATATTTTCTAAAAACTCATGTTTTTTACGAAATCATGTAAACCTTCTAGAAGCTGTGATTTTAAAAAACGGTGGAAGTAAGCTTTTCTTATTTCCGGACGCATGCGCAAACCATAGAAAGTCGTTATGACGTAGAATGTGCATACTTTGTAGATTCCATTTATGAAATAAAACACATTTTCTAAAAACTCGTGTTTTTTAAGAAATCATGTAAACCTTCTGGAATCTGTGATTTTAAAAAACGGTGGAAGTAAGCTTTTCTTATTTTCGGACGCATGCGCAAACTATAGAAATTCGTTATGATGTAGAATGTGCATACTTTGTAGATTCCATTTATGAAATAAAACACATTTTCTAAAAACTCGTGTTTTTTAAGAAATCATGTAAACCTTCTAGAAGCTGTGATTTTAAAAAACGGGGGAAGTAAGATTTTCTTATTTCCGGACGCATGCTCAAACTATAGAAAGTCGTTATGACGTAGAATGTGCATACTTTGTTGATTCCATTTATGAAATAAAACACATTTTCTAAAAACTCGTGTTTTTTAAGAAATCATGTAAACCTTCTAGAAGCTGTGATTTTAAAAAACGGGGGAAGTAAGCTTTTCTTATTTCCGGACGCATACGCAAACTATAGAAAGTCGTTATGACGTAGAATGTGCATACTTTGTAGATTCCATTTATGAAATAAAACACATTTTCTAAAAACTCGTGTTTTTTAAGAAATCATGCAAACCTTCTAGAAGCTGTGATTCTAAAAAACGGGCGAAGTAAGCTTTTCTTATTTCCGGACGCATGCTCAAACTATAGAAAGTCGTTATGACGTAGAATGTGCGTACTTTGTAGATTCCATTTATGAAATAAAACACATTTTCTAAAAACTCGTGTTTTTTAAGAAATCATTAAACCTTCTAGAAGTTGTGATTTTAAAAAACGGGGTAAGTAAGCTTTTCTTATTTCCGGACGCATGCACAAACTATAGAAAGTCCTTATGACGTAGAATGTGCATACTTTGTTGATTCCATTTATGAAATAAAACACATTTTCTAAAAACTCGTGTTTTTTAAGAAATCATGTAAACCTTCTAGACGCTTTGATTTTAAAAAACGGGGGAAGTAAGCTTTTCTTATTTCCAAACGCATGCGCAAACTATAGAAATTCCTTATGACGTAGAATATGCATACTTTGTTGATTGCATTTATGAAATAAAACACATTTTCTAAAAACTCGTGTTTTTTAAGAAATCATGTAAACCTTCTAGAAGCTGTGATTTTAAAAAACGGGGGAAGTAAGCTTTTCTTATTTCCGGACGCATGCGCAAACTGTAGAAAGTCGTTATGACGTAGAATGTGCATACTTTGTAGATTCCATTTATGAAATAAAACACATTTTCTAAAAACTCGTGTTTTTTAAGAAATCATGTAAACCTTCTAGAAGCTGTGATTTTAAAAAACGGGGGAAGTAAGCTTTTCTTATTTCCGGACGCTTGCAAAAACTATAGAAAGTCCTTATGACGTAGAATGTGCATACTTTGTTGATTCCATTTATGAAATAAAACACATTTTCTAAAAACTCGTGTTTTTTAAGAAATCATGTAAACCTTCTAGACGCTGTGATTTTAAAAAATGGGGGAAGTAAGCTTTTCTTATTTCCAAACGCATGCGCAAACTATAGAAAGTCGTTATGACGTAGAATATGCATACTTTGTTGATTCCATTTATGAAATAAAACACATTTTCTAAAAACTCGTGCTTTTTAAGAAATCATGTAAACCTTCTAGAAGCTGTGATTTTAAAAAACGGGGGAAGTAAGCTTTTCTTATTTCCGGACGCATGCGCAAACAATAGAAAGTCGTTATGACGTAGAATGTGCATACTTTGTTGATTCCATTTATGAAATAAAACACATTTTCTAAAAACTTGTGTTTTTTAAGAAATCATGTAAACCTTCTAGAAGCTGTGATTTTAAAAGACGGGGCAAGTAAGCTTTTCTTATTTCTGGACGCATGCGCAAACTATAGAAAGTCGTTATGACGCATAATGTGCATACTTTGTAGATTCCATTTATGAAAAAAAACACATTTTCTAAAAACTCGTGTTTTTTACGAAATCATGTAAACCTTCTAGAAGCTGTGATTTTAAAAAACGGTGGAAGTAAGCTTTTCTTATTTCCGGACGCATGCGCAAACTATACAAAGTCGTTATGACGTAGAATGTGCATACTTTGTAGATTCCATTTATGAAATAAAACACATTTTCTAAAAACTCGTGTTTTTTACGAAATCATGTAAACCTTCTAGAAGCTGTGATTTTAAAAAACGGTGGAAGTAAGCTTTTCTTATTTCCGGACGCGTGCGCAAACTATAAAAAGTTGTTATGACGTAGAATGTGCATACTTTGTTGATTCCATTTATGAAATAAAACACATTTTCTAAAAACTTGTGTTTTTTAAGAAATCATGTAAACCTTCTAGAAGCTGTGATTTTAAAAAACGGGGGAAGTAAGCTTTTATTATTTCCAAACGCATGCGCAAACTATAGAAAGTCGTTATGATGTAGAATGTGCATACTTTGTTGATTCCATTTATGAAATAAAACACATTTTCTAAAAACTCATGTTTTTTGCGAAATCATGTAAACCTTCTCGAAGCTGTGATTTTAAAAAACGGGGCAAGTAAGCTTTTCCTATTTACGGACGGATGCGCAAACTATAGAAAGTCGTTACGACGTAGAATGTGCATACTTTGTTGATTCCAGTTATGAAATAAAACACATTTTCCAAAAACTCGTGTTTTTAAAGAAATCATGTAAACCTTCTAGAAGTTGTGATTTTAAAAAACGAGGGAAGTAAGTTTTTCTTATTTCCAAACGCATGCGCAAACTATAGAAAGTCGTTATGACGTAGAATGTGCATACTTTGTTGATTCCATTTATGAAATAAAACACATTTTCTAAAAACTCGTGTTTTTTAAGAAATCATGTAAACATTCTAGAAGCTGTGATTTTAAAAAACGGTGGAAGTAAGCTTTTCTTATTTCCGGACGCATGCGCAAACTATAGAAAGTCGTTATTAGGTAGAATGTGCATACTTTGTAGATTCCATTTATGAAATAAAACACATTTTCTAAAAACTCGTGTTTTTTAAGAAATCATGTAAACGTTCTAGAAGCTGTGATTTTAAAAAACGGGGGAAGTAAGCTTTTCCTATTTCCGGACGCATGCACAAACTATAGAAAGTCATTATGACGTAGAATGTGCATACTTTGTTGATTCCATTTATGAAATAAAACACATTTTCTAAAAACTCGTGTTTTTTACAAAATCGTGTAAACCTTCTAGAAGCTGTGGTTTTAAAAAATGGGGGAAGTAAGCTTTTCTTATTTCCAAACGCATGCGCAAACTATAGAAAGTCGTTATGACGTAGAATGTGCATACTTTGTTGATTAAATTTATGAAATAAAACACAGAGTTTAAAAACTCATGTTTTTTAAGAAATCATGTAAACCTTCTAGAAGCTGTGATTTTAAAAAACGGGGGAAGTAAGCTTTTCTTATTTCCGGACGCATGCGCAAACTATAGAAAGTCGTTATGACGTAGAATGTGCATACTTTGTTGATTCCATTTATGAAATAAAACACATTTTCTAAAAACTCGTGTTTTTTAAGAAATGATGTAAACCTTCTAGAAGCTGTGATTTTAAAAATCGGGGGAAGTAAGCTTTTCTTATTTCCAAACGCATGCGCAAACTATTGAAAGTCGTTATGACGTAGAATGTGCATACTTTGTTGATTCAATTTATGAAATAAAACTCATTTTCTAAAAAGACGTGTTTTTTACGAAATCATGTAAACCTTCTAGAAGCTGTGATTTTAAAAGACGGGGGAAGTAAGCTTTTCTTATTTCCAAACGCATGCGCAAACTATAGAAAGTCGTTATGACGCAGAATGTGCATACTTTGTTGATTCCATTTATGAAATAAAACACATTTTCTAAAAACTTTTGTTTTTTAAGAAATCATGTAAACCTTCTAGAAGCTGTGATTCCATTTATGAAATAAAACACATTTTCTAAAAACTCGTGTTTTTTACAAAATCGTGTAAACCTTCTAGAAGCTGTGGTTTTAAAAAATGGGGGAAGTAAGCTTTTCTTATTTCCAAACGCATGCGCAAACTATAGAAAGTCGTTATGACGTAGAATGTGCATACTTTGTTGATTAAATTTATGAAATAAAACACAGAGTTTAAAAACTCGTGTTTTTTAAGAAATCATGTAAACCTTCTAGAAGCTGTGATTTTAAAAAACGGGGGAAGTAAGCTTTTCTTATTTCCGGACTCATGCGCAAACTATAGAAAGTCGTTATTAGGTAGAATGTGCATACTTTGTAGATTCCATTTATGAAATAAAACACATTTTCTAAAAACTCGTGTTTTTTAAGAAATCATGTAAACGTTCTAGAAGCTGTGATTTTAAAAAACGGGGGAAGTAAGCTTTTCTTATTTCCGGACGCATGCACAAACTATAGAAAGTCATTATGACGTAGAATGTGCATACTTTGTTGATTCCATTTATGAAATAAAACACATTTTCTAAAAACTCGTGTTTTTTACAAAATCGTGTAAACCTTCTAGAAGCTGTGGTTTTAAAAAATGGGGGAAGTAAGCTTTTCTTATTTCCAAACGCATGCGCAAACTATAGAAAGTCGTTATGACGTAGAATGTGCATACTTTGTTGATTAAATTTATGAAATAAAACACAGAGTTTAAAAACTCGTGTTTTTTAAGAAATCATGTAAACCTTCTAGAAGCTGTGATTTTAAAAAACGGGGGAAGTAAGCTTTTCTTATTTCCGGACGCATGTGCAAACTATACAAAGTCGTTATGACGTAGAATGTGCATACTTTGTTGATTCCATTTATGAAATAAAACACATTTTCTAAAAACTCATGTTTTTTAACAAATCATGTAAACCTTCTAGAAGCTGTGATTTTAAAAAACGGGGGAAGTAAGCTTTTCTTATTTCCGGACGCATGCACAAGCTATAGAAAGTCCTTATGACGTAGAATGTGCATACTTTGTTGATTCCATTTATGAAATAAAACACATTTTCTAAAAACTCGTGTTTTTTAAGAAATCATGTAAACCTTCTAGACGCTGTGATTTTAAAAAACGGGGGAAGTAAGCTTTTCTTATTTCCGGACGCATGCGCAAATTATAGAAAGTCGTTATGACGTAGAATTTGCATATTTTGTTGATTCCATTTATGAAATAAAACACATTTTCTAAAAACTCGTGTTTTTTACGAAATCATGTAAACCTTCTAGAAGCTGTGATTTTAAAAAATGGGGGAAGTAAGCTTTTCTTATTTCCAAACGCATGCGCAAACTATAGAAAGTCGTTATGACATAGAATGTGCATACTTTGTTGATTAAATTTATGAAATAAAACACAGAGTTTAAAAACTCGTGTTTTTTAAGAAATCATGTAAATCTTCTAGAAGCTGTGATTTTAAAAAATGGGGGAAGTAAGCTTTTCTTATTTCTGAACGCATGCGCAAACTATTGAAAGTCGTTCTGATGTAGAATGTGCATACTTTGTTGATTCCATTTATGAAATAAAACACATTTTGTAAAAACTCGTGTTTTTTAAGAGATCATGTAAACCTTATAGAAGCTGTGATTTTAAAAGACGGGGGAAGTAAGCTTTTCTTATTTCCAAACGCATACGCAAACTATAGAAAGTCATTATGACGCAGAATGGGCATACTTTGTAGATTCCATTTATGAAATAAAACACATTTTCTAAAAACTCGTGTTTTTTACGAAATCATGTAAACCTTCTAGAAGCTGTGATTTTAAAAAACGGGGGAAGTAAGCTTTTCTTATTTCCAAACGCATGCGCAAACTATAGAAAGTCGTTATGACGTAGAATGTGCATACTTTGTTGATTCCATTTCTGAAATAAAACACATTTTCTAAAAACTCGTGTTTTTAAAGAAATCATGTAAACCTTCGAGAAGCTGTGATTTTAAAAAACGAGGGAAGTAAGCTTTTCTTATTTCCAAATGCATGCGAAAACTATAGAAATTCATTATGACGTAGAATGCGAATACTTTGTAGATTCCATTTATGAAATAAAACACATTTTCTAAAAACTCGTGTTTTTTAAGAAATCATGTAAACCTTCCAGAAGCTGTGATTTTAAAAAACGGTGGAAGTAAGCTTATCTTATTTCCCGACGCATGCGCAAACTATAGCAAGTCGTTATGGCGTAGAATGTGCATACTTTGTAGATTCCATTTATGAAATAAAACACATTTTCTAAAAACTCGTGTTTTTTAAGAAATCATGTAAAACTTCCAGAAGTTGTGATTTTAAAAAACGGGGGAAGTAAGCTTTTCTTATTTTCGGACGCATGCAGAAACTATAGAGAGTGCTTATGACGTAGAATGTGCATACTTTGTTGATTCCATTTATGAAATAAAACCCATTTTCTAAAAACTCATGTTTTTTAAGAAATCATGTAAACCTTCTAGAAGCTGTGATTTTAAAAAACGGGGGAAGTAAGCTTTTCTTATTTCCAAACTCATGCGCAAACTATAGAAAGTCATTATGATGTAGAATGTGCATACTTTGTTTATTCCATTTATGAAATAAAACACATTTTCTATAAACTCGTGTTTTTTAAGAAATCATGTAAACCTTCTAGAAGCTTTGATTTTAAAAAATGGGGGAAGTAAGCTTTTCCTATTTCCAAACGCATGCGCAAACTATAGAAAGTCGTTATGACGCAGAATGTGCATACTTTGTAGAATCCATTTATGAAATAAAACACATTTTCTAAAAACTCGTGTTTTTTACGAAATCATGTAAACCTTCTAGAAGCTGTGATTTTAAAAAACGGTGGAAGTAAGCTTTTCTTATTTCCAAACGCATGCGCGAACTATAGAAAGTCGTTATAGCGTAGAATCTGCATAGTTTGTTGATTCCATTTATGAAATAAAACACATTTTCTAAAAACTCGTGTTTTTTACGAAATCATGTAAACCTTCTAGAAGCTGTGATTTTGAAAAACGGTGGAAGTAAGCTTTTCTTATTTCCGGACGCATGCGCAAACTATAGAAAGTCCTTATGACATAGAATGTGCATACTTTGTAGATTCCATTTATGAAATAAAGCACATTTTCTAAAAACTCGTGTTTATTACGAAATCATGTAAACCTTCTAGAAGCTGTGATTTTAAAAAACGGTGGAAGTAAGCTTTTCTTATTTCCGGACGAATGCACAAACTATAGAAAGTCCTTATGACGTAGAATGTGAATACTTTGTTGATTCCATTTATGAAATAAAACACATTTTCTAAAAACTCATGTTTTTTAAGAAATCATGTAAACCTTCTAGAAGCTATGATTTTAAAAACCAGGGGAAGTAAGCTTTTCTTATCTCCAAACGCATGCGCAAACTATAGAAAGTCCTTATGACGTAGAATGTGCATACTTTGTTGATTCCATTTATGAAATAAAACCCATTTTCTAAAAACTCATGTTTTTTAAGAAATCATGTAAACCTTCTAGAAGCTGTGATTTTAAAAAACGGGGGAAGTAAGTTTTTCGTATTTCCAAACGCATGCGCAAACTATAGAAAGTCGTTATGACGCAGAATGTGCATACTTTGTAGAATCCATTTATGAAATAAAACACATTTTCTAAAAACTCTTGTTTTTTACGAAATCATGTAAACCTTCTAGAAGTTGTGATTTTAAAAAACGGTGGAAGTAAGCTTTTATTATTTCCAAACGCATGCGCAAACTATAGAAAGTCGTTATGACGTAGAATTTGCATACTTTGTTGATTCCATTTATGAAATAAAACACATCTTCTAAAAACTCTTGTTTTTTAAGAAATCATGTAAACCTTCTAGAAGCTGTGATTTTAAAAAACGGGGGAAGTAAGGTTTTCTTATTTCCGGACGCATGCGCAAACTA
This sequence comes from Larix kaempferi, assembly GCA_027924585.1. Classification (NCBI taxonomy): domain Eukaryota; kingdom Viridiplantae; phylum Streptophyta; class Pinopsida; order Pinales; family Pinaceae; genus Larix; species Larix kaempferi. Next base: position 6,901,528 of record BSBM01000226.1, on the reverse strand, counting down.
TAGAAAGTCGTTTTGACGTAGAATGTGCATACTTTGTTGATTCCATTTATGAAATAAAACACATTTTCTAAAAACTCTTGTTTTTTAAGAAATCATGTAAACCTTCTAGAAGCTGTGATTTTAAAAGACGGGGGAAAAAAGCTTTTCTTATTTCCAAATGCATGCGCAAACTATAGAAATTCGTTATGACGCAGAATGTGCACACTTTGTAGAATCCATTTATGAAATAAAACACATTTTCTAAAAACTCGTGTTTTTTACGAAATCATGTAAACCTTCTAGAAGCTGTGGTTTTAAAAAACGGTGGAAGTAAGCTTTTCTTATTTCCAAATGCATCCGCAAACTTTAGAAAGTTGTTATAGCGTAGAATGTGCATAGTTTGTTGATTCCATTTATGAAATAAAACACATTTTCTAAAAACTCGTGTTTTTTACGAACTCATGTAAACCTTCTAGAAGCTGTGATTTTAAAAACGGTGGAAATAAGCTTTTCTTATTTCCGGACGAATGCACAAACTTCAGAATGTCCTTATGACGTAGAATGTGCATACTTTGTTGATTCCATTTATGAAATAAAACACATTTTCTAAAAACTCATGTTTTTTAAGAAATCATGTAAACCTTCTGGAAGATGTGATTTTAAAAAACAAGGGAAGTAAGCTTTTCTTATTTCCAAACGGATGCGCAAACTATAGAAAGTCGTTATGACGTAGAATGTGCATACTTTGTTGATTCCATTTAAGCAATAAAACACATTTTCTAAAAACTCGTGTTTTTTAAGAAATCATGTAAACCTTCTAGAAGCTGTGCTTTTAAAAAACGGGGGAAGTAAGCTTTTTTTATTTCCAAACGCATGCGCAAACTATAGAAAGTCGTTATGACGTAGAATGTGCATACTTTGTTGATTCCATTTATGAAATAAAACACATTTTCCAAAAACTTTTGTTTTTTAAGTAATCATGTAAACCTTCTAGAAGCTATGATCTTAAAAAACGGGGGAAGTAAGCTTTTCTTTTTTCAGGACGCATGCGCAAACTATAGAAAGTCGTTATGACGTAGAATGTGCAGACTTTGTTGATTCCATTTATGAAATAAAACACATTTTCTAAAAACTCGTGTTTTTTACGAAATCATGTAAACCTTCTAGAAGCTGTGATTTTAAAAAACGGGGGAAGTAAGCTTTTCTTATTTCCAAACGCATGCGCAAACTATAGAAAGTCGTTATGACGTAGAATATGCATACTTTGTTGATTCCTTTTATGAAATAAAACACATTTTCTGAAAACTCGTGTTTTTTATGAAATCATGTAAACCTTCTAGAAGCTGTGATTTTAAAAAACAGTGGAAGTAAGCTTTTCTTATTTCCGGACGCATGCGCTAACTATAGAAAGTCGTTATGACGTAGAATGTGCATACTTTGTAGATTCCATTTATGAAATAAAACACGTTTTCTAAAAACTCGTGTTTTTAACGAAATCATGTAAACCTTCTAGAAGCTGTGATTTTAAAAAATGGTGGAAGTAAGCTTTTCTTATTTCCGGATGAATGTGCAAACTATAGAATGTTGTTATGACGTAGAATGTGCATACTTTGTTGATTCCATTTATGAAATAAAACATATTTCCTAATAACTCGTGTTTTTTACGAAATCATGTAAACCTTCTAGAAGCTGTGATTTTAAAAAACGGTGGAAGTAAGCTTTTCTTATTTCCGGACGCATGCTCAAACTATAGAAAGTCGTTATGACGTAGAATGTGCATACTTTGTTGATTCCATTTATGAAATAAAACACATTTTCTAAAAACTCGTGTTTTTTAAGAACTCATATAAACCTTCTAGAAGCTGTGATTTTAAAAAACGGGCGAAGTAAGCTTTTCTTATTTCCAAATGCAAGCGCAAACTATAGAAAGTCGTTATGACATAGAATGTACATACTTTGTTGATTCCATTTATGAAATAAAACACATTTTCTAAAAAGTCGCGTCTTTTAAGAAATCGTGTAAACCTTCTTGAAGCTGTGATTTTAAAAAACCGGTGAAGTAAGCTTTTCGTATTTCTGGACGAATGCGTAAACTATAGAAAGTCGTTATGACGTAGAATGTGCATACTTTGTTGATTCCATTTATGGAATAAAACACATTTTCTAAAAACTCGTGTTTTTTAAGAAATCATGTAAACCTTCTAGAAGCTGTGATTTTAAAAAACAAGGGAAGTAAGATTTGCTTATTTCCGGACGCATGCGCAAACTATAGAAAGTCGTTATGATGTAGAATTTGCATACTTTGTAGATTCCATTTATGAAGTAAAACACATTTTCTAAAAACTCGTGTTTTTTACGAAATAATGTAAACCTTCTACAAGCTGTGATTTTAAAAAATGGTGGAGTTAAGCTTTTCTTATTTACGGACGCATGCGCAAACTATAGAAAGTCGTTATGACGTAGAATGTGCATGCTTTGTTGATTCCATTTATGAAATAAAACCTATTTTCTAAAAACTAGTGTTTTTTACGAAATCATGTAAACCTTCTAGAAGCTGTGATTTTAAAAAACGGGGGAAGTAAGCTTTTCTTATTTCCGGCCGCATGCGCAAACTATAGAAATTCGTTATGATGTATAATGTGCATACTTTGTAGATTCCATTTATGAAATAAAACACATTTTCTAAAAACTCGTGTTTTTTACGAAATCATGTAAACCTTCTAGAAGCTGTGATTTTAAAAAACGGTGGAAGTAAGCTTTTCTTATTTCCGGACGCATGCGCAAACTATAGAAAGTCATTATGACGTAGAATGTGCATACTTTGTAGATTCCATTTATGAAATAAAGCACATTTTCTAAAAACAAGTGTTTTTTACGAAATCATGTAAACCTTCTAGAAGCTGTGATTTAAAAAAAGGGTGGAAGTAAGCTTTTCTTATTTCCGGACGAATGCGCAAACTATAGAAAGTCATTATGAGGTAGAATGTGCATACTTTGTTGATTCCATTTATGTAATAAAACACATTTTCTAAAAACTCGTGTTTTTTAAGAAATCATGTAAACCTTCTAGAAGCTGTGATTTTAAAAAACGAGGGAAGTAAGCTTTTCTTATTTCCGAACGCATGCGCAAACTATAGAAAGTCGTTATGATGTAGAATTTGCATACTTTGTAGATTCTATTTATGAAATAAAACACATTTTCTAAAAACTCGTGTTTTTTACGAAATAATGTAAACCTTCTACAAGCTGTGATTTTAAAAAATGGTGGAGTTAAGCTTTTCTTATTTCCGGACGCATGCGCAAACTATAGAAAGTCGTTATGACGTAGAATGTGCATGCTTTGTTGATTCCATTTATGAAATAAAACCTATTTTCTAAAAACTAGTGTTTTTTACGAAATCATGTAAACCTTCTAGAAGCTGTGATTTAAAAAAACGGTGGAAGTAAGCTTTTCTTATTTCGGAACGCATGCGCAAATTATAGAAAGTCATTATGACGTAGAATGTGCATACTTTGTTGATTCCATTTATGAAATAAAACACATTTTCTAAAAACTCGTGTTTTTTAAGAAATCATGTAAACCTTCTAGAAGCTGTGATTTTAAAAAACAGGGGAAGTAAGCTTTTCTTATTTCCAGACGAACGCGCAAACTATAGAGAGTCGTTATGACGTAGAATGTGCATACTTTGTTTATTCTATTTATGAAATAAAATTTTTTTTCTAAAAACTCGTGCTTTTTAAGAAATCATCTAAACCTCCTAGAAGCTGTGATTTTTAAAAACGGGGGAAGTAAGCTTTTCTTATTTCCGGACGCATGCGCAAACTATAGAAAGTCGTTATGACGTAGAATGTGCATACTTTGTAGATTCCATTTATGAAATAAAACACATTTTCTAAAAACTCGTGTTTTTTAAGAAATCATGTAAACCTTCTAGAAGTTGTGATTTTAAAAAACGGGGGAAGTAAGCTTTTATTATTTCCAGACGAACGCGCAAACTATAGAAAGTCGTTATGACGTAGAATGTGCATACTTTGTTTATTCTATTTATGAAATAAAACAAATTTTCTAAAAACTCGTGTGTTTTACGAAATCATGTAAACCTTCTAGAAGCTGTGATTTTAAAAAACGGGGGAAGTAAGGTTTTCTTATTTCCAAACGCATGCGCAAACTATAGAAAGTCGTTATGACATAGAATGTGCATACTTTGTTGATTCCATTTATGAAATAAAGCACATTTTCTAAAAACAAGTGTTTTTTTACGAAATCATGTAAACTTTCTAGAAGCTGTGATTTAAAAAAAACGGTGGAAGTAAGCTTTTCTTATTTCCAGACGCATGCGCAAACTATAGAAAGTCGTTATGACGTAGAATGTGCATACTTTGTTGATTCCATTTATGAAATAAAACACATTTTCTAAAAACTCGTGTTTTTTAAGAAATCATGTAAACCTTCTAGAAGTTGTGATTTTAAAAAACGGGGGAAGTAAGCTTTTCTTATTTCCAGACGAATGGGCAAACTATAGAAAGTCGTTATGACATAGAATGTGCATACTTTGTTGATTCCATTTACGAAATAAAACACATTTTCTAAAAACTCGTGTTTTTTAAGAAATCATGTAAACCTTCTAGAAGCTGTGATTTTAAAAAACGGGGGAAGTAAGCTTTTCTTATTTCCAGACGAATTGGAAAACTATAGAAAGTCATTATGACGTAGAATGTGCATACTTTGTTGATTCCATTTATGAAATAAAACAAATTTTCTAAAAACTCGTGTTTTTTACGAAATCATGTAAACCTTCTAGAAGCTGTGATTTTAAAAAACAGGGGAAGTAAGCTTTTCTTATTTTGAAACGCATGCGCAAACTATAGAAAGTCGTTATGACGTAGAATGTGCATACTTTGTTGATTCCATTTATGAAATAAAACACATTTTCTAAAAACTCGTGTTTTTTAAGAAATCATGTAAACCTTCTAGAAGCTGTGATTTTAAAAAACGGGGGAAGTAAGCTTTTCTTATTTCCGGACGCATGCACAAACTATAGAAAGTCCTTATGACGTAGAATGTGCATACTTTGTTAATTCCATTTATGAAATAAAACACATTTTCTAAAAAGTCGTGTTTTTTAACAAATCATGTAAACCTTCTAGACGCTGTGATTTTAAAAAACGGGGGAAGTAAGCTTTTCTTATTTCAAAACGCATGCGCAAACTATAGAAAGTCGTTATGACGTAGAATGTGCATACTTTGTTGATTCCATTTATGAAATAAAACACATTTTCTAAAAACTCGTGTTTTTTAAGAAATCATGTAAACATTCTAGAAGCTGTGATTTTAAAAAACGGGGGAATTAAGCTTTTCTTATTTCTTGACGCATGCGCAAACTATAGAAAGTCGTTATGACGTAAAATGTGCATACTTTGTTGATTCCATTTATGAAATAAAACACATTTTCTAAAAACTCGTGTTTTTTACGAAATCATGTAAACCTTCTAGAAGCTGTGATTTTAAAAAACGGGGGAAGTAAGCTTTTCTTATTTCCGGATGCATGCGCAAACTATAGAAAGTCGTTATGACGTAGAATGTGCATACTTTGTTGATTCCATTTATGAAATAAAACACATTTTCTAAAAACTCGTGTTTTTTACGAAATCATGTAAACCTTCTAGAAGCTGTGATTTTAAAAAATGGTGGAAGTAAGCTTTTCTTATTTCCGGACGCATGCGCAAACTATAGAAGGTCGTTATGACGTAGAATGTGCATACTTTGTAGATTCCATTTATGAAATAAAGCACATTTTCTAAACACAAGTGTTTTTTACGAAATCATGTAAACCTTCTAGAAGCTGTGATTTAAAAAAACGGTGGAAGTAAGCTTTTCTTATTTTCGGACGAATGCGCAAACTATAGAAAGTCGTTATGACATAGAATGTGCATACTTTGTTGATTCCATTTATGAAATAAAACACATTTTCTAAAAACTCGTGTTTTTTAACAAATCATGTAAAACTTCTAGAAGCTGTGATTTAAAAAAACCGTGGAAGTAAGCTTTTCTTATTTCCTGACGCATGCGCAAACTATAGAAAGTCGTTATGACGTAGAATGTGCATACTTTGTTGATTCCATTTATGAAATAAAACACATTTTCTAAAAACTCGTGTTTTTTAAGAAATCATGTAAACCTTCTAGAAGTTGTGATTTTAAAAAACGGGGGAAGTAAGCTTTTCTTATTTCCAGACGAACGCGCAAACTATAGAAAGTCGTTATGACGTAGAATGTGCATACTTTGTTTATTCTATTTATGAAATAAAACAAATTTTCTAAAAACTCGTGTGTTTTACGAAATCATGTAAACCTTCTAGAAGCTGTGATTTTAAAAAACGGGGGAAGTAAGGTTTTCTTATTTCCAAACGCATGCGCAAACTATAGAAAGTCGTTATGACATGGAATGTTCATACTTTGTTGATTCCATTTATGAAATAAAGCACATTTTCTAAAAACAAGTGTTTTTTACGAAATCATGTAAACTTTCTGGAAGCTGTGATTTAAAAAAACGGTGGAAGTAAGCTTTTCTTATTTCCAAACACATGCGCAAACTATAGAAAGTCGTTATGACGTAGAATGTGCATACTTTGTTGATTCCATTTATGAAATAAAACACATTTTCTAAAAACTCGTGTTTTTTAAGAAATCATGTAAACCTTCTAGAAGCTGTGATTTTAAAAAACGGGGGAAGTAAGCTTTTCTTATTTCCGGATGCATGCACAAACTATAGAAAGTCGTTATGACGTACAATGTGCATACTTTGTTGATTCCATTTATGAAATAAAACACATTTTCTAAAAACTCGTATTTTTTTGACAAATCATGCAAACCTTCTAGAAGCTGTGATTTTAAAAAATGGGGGAAGTAAGCTTTTCTTATTTCCGGATGCATGCGCAAACTATAGAAAGTCGTTATGACGTAGAATGTGCATAATTTGTAGATTCCATTTATGAAATAAAACACATTTTCTAAAAACTTGAGTTTTTTACGAAATCATGTAAACCTTCTAGAAGCTGTGATTTTAAAAAACGGTGGAAGTAAGCTTTTCTTATTTCCGGACGCATGCGAAAACTATAGAAAGTTGTTATGACGTAGAATGTGCATACTTTGTTGATTCCATTTATGAAATAAAACACATTTTCTAAAAAGTCGTGTTTTTTAACAAATCATGTAAACCTTCTAGAAGCTGTGATTTTAAAAAACGGGGGAAGTAAGCTTTTCTTATTTCCAGACGCATGCGCAAACTATAGAAAGTCGTTATGACGTAGAATGTGCATACTTTGTTGATTCCATTTATGAAATAAAACACATTTTCTAAAAACTCGTGTTTTTTAAGAAATCATGTAAACCTTCTAGAAGTTGTGATTTTAAAAAACGGGGGAAGTAAGCTTTTCTTATTTTCAGACGAATGGGAAAACTATAGCAAGTCGTTATGACGTAGAATGTGCATACTTTGTTGATTCCATTTACGAAATAAAACACATTTTCTAAAAACTCGTGTTTTTTAAGAAATCATCTAAACCTTCTAGAAGCTGTGATTTTAAAAAACGGGGGAAGTAAGCTTTTCTTATTTCCAGACGAATGGGCAAACTATAGAAAGTCATTATGACGTAGAATGTGCATACTTTGTTGATTCCATTTATGAAATAAAACAAATTTTCTAAAAACTCGTGTTTTTTACGAAATCATGTAAACCTTCTAGAAGCTGTGATTTTAAAAAACAGGGGAAGTAAGCTTTTCTTATTTTGAAACGCATGCGCAAACTATAGAAAGTCGTTATGACGTAGAATGTGCATACTTTGTTGATTCCATTTATGAAATAAAACACATTTTCTAAAAACTCGTGTTTTTTAAGAAATCATGTAAACCTTCTAGAAGCTGTGATTTTAAAAAACGGGGGAAGTAAGCTTTTCTTATTTCCGGACGCATGCACAAACTATAGAAAGTCCTTATGACATAGAATGTGCATACTTTGTTGATTCCATTTATGAAATAAAACACATTTTCTAAAAAGTCGTGTTTTTTAACAAATCATGTAAACCTTCTAGACGCTGTGATTTTAAAAAACGGGGGAAGTAAGCTTTTCTTATTTCCAAACGCATGCTCAAACTATAGAAAGTCATTATGATGTAGAATGTGCATACCTTGTTGATTCCATTTATGAAATAAAACACATTTTCTAAAAACTCGTGTTTTTTAAGAAATCATGTAAGCCTTCTAGAACTGTGATTTTAAAAAACGGGGGAAGTAAGCTTTTCTTATTTCCGGATGCATGCGCAAACTATAGAAAGTCGTTATGACGTAGAATGTGCATCCTTTGTAGATTCCATTTATGAAATAAAACACATTTTCTAAAAAATCGTGTTTTTTACGAAATCATGTAAACCTTCTAGAAGCTGTGATTTTAAAAAACGGTGGAAGTAAGCTTTTCTTATTTTCCGACGAATGCGCAAACTATAGAAAGTCGTTATGACGTAGAATGTGCATACTTTGTTGATTCCATTTAAGAAATAAAACACATTTTCTAAAAACTCATGTTTTTTAAGAAATCATGTAAACCTTCTAGAAGCGGTGATTTTAAAAAACGGTGGAAGTTAGCTTTTCTTATTTTCGAACGCATGCGCAAACTAGAGAAAGTCGTTATGACGTAGAATGTGCATACTTTGTTGATTCCATTTATGAAATTAAACACATTTTCTAAAAACTCGTGTTTTTTAAGAAATCATGTAAACCTTCTAGAAGCGGTGATTTTAAAAAACGGTGGAAGTAAGCTTTTCTTATTTCCGGACGCATGCGCAAACTATAGAAAGTCGTTATGACGTAGAATGTGCATACTTTGTTGATTCCATTTATGAAATAAAACACATTTTCTAAAAACTCGTGTCTTTTACGAAATCATGTAAACCTTCTAGAAGCTGTGATTTTAAAAAACGAGTGAAGTAAGCGTTTCTTATTTCCGGACGCATGCGCAAACTATAGAAATTCGTTATGACGTAGAATGTGCATACTTTGTATATTCCATTTATGAAATAAAACTCATTTTCTAAAAAGACGTGTTTTTTACGAAAGCATGTAAACCTTCTAGAAGCTGTGATTTTAAAAAACGGGTGAAGTAAGCGTTTCTTATTTCCGGACGCATGCGCAAACTATAGAAATTCGTTATGTCGTAGAATGTGCATACTTTGTATATTCCATTTATGAAATAAAACTCATTTTCTAAAAAGACGTGTTTTTTACGAAATCATGTAAACCTTCTAGAAGCTGTGATTTTAAAAAACGGTCGAAGTAAGCTTTTCTTATTTCTGGACGAATGCGCAAACTATAGAAAGTCGTTATGACGTAGAATGTGCATACTTTGTTGATTCCATTGATGAAATAAAACACATTTTCTAAAAACTCGTGTTTTTTGAGAAATCATGTAAACCTTCTAGAAGCTGTGATTTTAAAAAACGGGGGAAGTAAGCTTTTCTTATTTCCAAATGCATGCGCAAACTATAGAAAGTCGTTATGACGTAGAATGTGCATACTTTGTTGATTCTATTTCTGAAATAAAACACATTTTCTAAAAACTCGTGTTTTTTAAGAAATCATGTAAACCTTCTAGAAGCTGTGATTTTAAAAAACGGTGGAAGTAAGCTTTTCTAATTTCAAAACGCATGCGCAAACTATAGAAATTCGTTATGACGTAGAATGTGCATACTTTGTTGATTCCATTTATGAAATAAAACACATTTTCTAAAAACTCGTGTTTTTTCTGAAATCATGTAAACCTTCTAGAAGCTGTGATTTTAAAAAACGGGGGAAGTAAGCTTTTCTTATTTCTGGACGCATGCGCAAACTATAGAAAGTCGTTATGACGTAGAATGTGCATACTTTGTAGAATCCATTTATGAAATAAAACACATTTTCTAAAAACTCGTGTTTTTTACGAAATCATGTAAACCTTCTAGAAGTTGTGATTTTAAAAAACGGGGGAAGTAAGCTTTTCTTATTTCCAGACGAACGCGCAAACTATAGAAAGTCGTTATGACGTAGAATGTGCATACTTTGTTTATTCTATTTATGAAATAAAACAATTTTTCTAAAAACTCGTGTGTTTTACGAAATCATGTAAACCTTCAAGAAGCTGTGATTTTAAAAAACGGGGGAAGTAAGGTTTTCTTATTTCCAAACGCATGCGCAAACTATAGAAAGTCGTTATGACATAGAATGTGCATACTTTGTTGATTCCATTTATGAAATAAAGCACATTTTCTAAAAACAAGTGTTTTTTACGAAATCATGTAAACTTTCTGGAAGCTGTGATTTAAAAAAACCGTGGAAGTAAGCTTTTCTTATTTCCAAACGCATGCGCAAACTATAGAAAGTCGTTATGACGTAGAATGTGCATACTTTGTTGATTCCATTTATGAAATAAAACACATTTTCTAAAAACTCGTGTTTTTTAAGAAATCATGTAAACCTTCTAGATGCTGTGATTTTAAAAAACGGGGGAAGTAAGCTTTTCTTATTTCCGGATGCATGCACAAACTATAGAAAGTCGTTATCACGTACAATGTGCATACTTTGTTGATTCCATTTATGAAATAAAACACATTTTCTAAAAACTCGTATTTTTTAACAAATCATGCAAACCTTCTAGAAGCTGTGATTTTAAAAAATGGGGGAAGTAAGCTTTTCTTATTTCCGGACACATGCGCAAACTATAGAAAGTCGTTATGACGTAGAATGTGCATACTTTGTTGATTCCATTTATGAAATAAAACACATTTTCTAAAAACTCGTGTTTTTTAAGAAATCATGTAAACCTTCTAGACGCTGTGATTTTAAAAAACGGGGGAAGTAAGCTTTTCTTATTTCCGGACGCATGCTCAAACTATAGAAAGTCGTTATGACGTAGAATGTGCATACTTTGTAGATTCCATTTATCAAATAAAACACATTTTCTAAAAACTCGTGTTTTTAAGAAATCATGTAAACCTTCTAGAAGCTGTGATTTTAAAAGACGGGGCAAGTACGCTTTTCTTATTTCCAAACGCATGCGCAAACTATAGAAAGTCGTTATGACGCATAATGTGCATACTTTGTAGATTTCATTTATGAAATAAAACACATTTTCTAAAAACTCGTGTTTTTTAGGAAATCATGTAAACCTTCTAGAAGCTGTGATTTTAAAAAACGGTGGAAGTAAGCTTTTCTTATTTCCGGACGCATGCGCAAACCATAGAAAGTCGTTATGACGTAGAATGTGCATACTTTGTAGATTCCATTTATGAAATAAAACACATTTTCTAAAAACTTGAGTTTTTTACGAAATCATGTAAACCTTCTAGAAGCTGTGATTTTAAAAAACGGTTGAAGTAAGCTTTTCTTATTTCCGGACGCATGCGAAAACTATAGAAAGTTGTTATGACGTAGAATGTGCATACTTTGTTGATTCCATTTATGAAATAAAACACATTTTCTAAAAAGTCGTGTTTTTTAACAAATCATGTAAACCTTCTAGAAGCTGTGATTTTAAAAAACGGGGCAAGTAAGCTTTTCTTATTTCCAGACGCATGCGCAAACTATAGAAAGTCGTTATGACGTAGAATGTGCATACTTTGTTGATTCCATTTATGAAATAAAACACGTTTTCTAAAAACTCGTGTTTTTTAAGAAATCATGTAAACCTTCTAGAAGTTGTGATTTTAAAAAACGGGGGAAGTAAGCTTTTCTTATTTCCAGACGAATGGGCAAACTATAGAAAGTCGTTATGACGTAGAATGTGCATACTTTGTTGATTCCATTTACGAAATAAAACACATTTTCTAAAAACTCGTGTTTTTTAAGAAATCATGTAAACCTTCTAGAAGCTGTGATTTTAAAAAACGGGGGAAGTAAGCTTTTCTTATTTCCAGACGAATGGGCAAACTATAGAAAGTCATTATGACGTAGAATGTGCATACTTTGTTGATTCCATTTATGAAATAAAACAAATTTTCTAAAAACTCGTGTTTTTTACGAAATCATGTAAACCTTCTAGAAGCTGTGATTTTAAAAAACAGGGGAAGTAAGCTTTTCTTACTTTGAAACGCATGCGCAAACTATAGAAAGTCGTTATGACGTAGAATGTGCATACTTTGTTGATTCCATTTATGAAATAAAACACATTTTCTAAAAACTCGTGTTTTTTAAGAAATCATGTAAACCTTCTAGAAGCTGTGATTTTAAAAAACGGGGGAAGTAAGCTTTTCTTATTTCCGGACGCATGCACAAACTATAGAAAGTCCTTATGACGTAGAATGTGCATACTTTGTTGATTCCATTTATGAAATAAAACACATTTTCTAAAAAGTCGTGTTTTTTAACAAATCATGTAAACCTTCTAGACGCTGTGATTTTAAAAAATGGGGGAAGTAAGCTTTTCTTATTTCCAAACGCATGCTCAAACTATAGAAAGTCATTATGATGTAGAATGTGCATACCTTGTTGATTCCATTTATGAAATAAAACACATTTTCTAAAAACTCGTGTTTTTTAAGAAATCATGTAAGCCTTCTAGAACTGTGATTTTAAAAAACGGGGGAAGTAAGCTTTTCTTATTTCCGGATGCATGCGCAAACTATAGAAAGTCGTTATGACGTAGAATGTGCATCCTTTGTAGATTCCATTTATGAAATAACACACATTTTCTAAAAAATCGTGTTTTTTACGAAATCATGTAAACCTTCTAGAAGCTGTGATTTTAAAAAACGGTGGAAGTAAGCTTTTCTTATTTTCCGACGAATGCGCAAACTATAGAAAGTCGTTATGACGTAGAATGTGCATACTTTGTTGATTCCATTTATGAAATAAAACACATTTTCTAAAAACTCATGTTTTTTAAGAAATCATGTAAACCTTCTAGAAGCGGTGATTTTAAAAAACGGTGGAAGTTAGCTTTTCTTATTTTCGAACGCATGCGCAAACTAGAGAAAGTCGTTATGACGTAGAATGTGCATACTTTGTTGATTCCATTTATGAAATTAAACACATTTTCTAAAAACTCATGTTTTTTAAGAAATCATGTAAACCTTCTAGAAGCGGTGATTTTAAAAAACGGTGGAAGTAAGCTTTTCTTATTTCCGGACGCATGCGCAAACTATAGAAAGTCGTTATGACGTAGAATGTGCATACTTTGTATATTCCATTTATGAAATAAAACTCATTTTCTAAAAAGACGTGTTTTTTACGAAATCATGTAAACCTTATAGAAGCTGTGATTTTAAAAAACGGTGGAAGTAAGCTTTTCTTATTTCTGGACGAATGCGCAAACTATAGAAAGTCGTTATGACGTAGAATGTGCATAATTTGTTGATTCCATTGATGAAATAAAACACATTTTCTAAAAACTCGTGTTTTTTGAGAAATCATGTAAACCTTCTAGAAGCTGTGATTTTAAAAAACGGGGGAAGTAAGCTTTTCTTATTTCGAAATGCATGCGCAAACTATAGAAAGTCGTTATGACGTAGAATGTGCATACTTTGTTGATTCTATTTCTGAAATAAAACACATTTTCTAAAAACTCGTGTTTTTTAAGAAATCATGTAAACCTTCTAGAAGCTGTGATTTTAAAAAACGGTGGAAGTAAGCTTTTCTAATTTCAAAACGCATGCGCAAACTATAGAAATTCGTTATGACGTAGAATGTGCATACTTTGTTGATTCCATTTATGAAATAAAACACATTTTCTAAAAACTCGTGTTTTTTCTGAAATCATGTAAACCTTCTAGAAGCTGTGATTTTAAAAAACGGGGGAAGTAAGCTTTTCTTATTTCTGGACACATGCGCAAACTATAGAAAGTCGTTATGACGTAGAATGTGCATACTTTGTAGAATCCATTTATGAAATAAAACACATTTTCTAAAAACTCGTGTTTTTTACGAAATCATGTAAACCTTCTAGAAGTTGTGATTTTAAAAAACGGGGGAAGTAAGCTTTTCTTATTTCCAGACGAACGTGCAAACTATAGAAAGTCGTTATGACATAGAATGTGCATACTTTGTTTATTCTATTTATGAAATAAAACAAATTTTCTAAAAACTCGTGTGTTTTACGAAATCATGTAAACCTTCTAGAAGCTGTGATTTTAAAAAACGGGGGAAGTAAGGTTTTCTTATTTCCAAACGCATGCACAAACTATAGAAAGTCGTTATGACATAGAATGTGCATACTTTGTTGATTCCATTTATGAAATAAAGCATATTTTCTAAAAACAAGTGTTTTTTTACGAAATCATGTAAACTTTCTGGAAGCTGTGATTTAAAAAAACGGTGGAAGTAAGCTTTTCTTATTTCCAAACGCATGCGCAAACTATAGAAAGTCGTTATGACGTAGAATGTGCATACTTTGTTGATTCCATTTATGAAATAAAACACATTTTCTAAAAACTCGTGTTTTTTAAGAAATCATGTAAACCTTCTAGATGCTGTGATTTTAAAAAACGGGGGAAGTAAGCTTTTCTTATTTCCGGATGCATGCACAAACTATAGAAAGTCGTTATGACGTACAATGTGCATACTTTGTTGATTCCATTTATGAAATAAAACACATTTTCTAAAAACTCGTATTTTTTAACAAATCATGCAAACCTTCTAGAAGCTGTGATTTTAAAAAATGGGGGAAGTAAGCTTTTCTTATTTCCGGACACATGCGCAAACTATAGAAAGTCGTTATGACGTAGAATGTGCATACTTTGTTGATTCCATTTATGAAATAAAACACATTTTCTAAAAACTCGTGTTTTTTAAGAAATCATGTAAACCTTCTAGACGCTGTGATTTTAAAAAACGGGGGAAGTAAGCTTTTCTTATTTCCGGACGCATGCTCAAACTATAGAAAGTCGTTATGATGTAGAATGTGCATACTTTGTAGATTCCATTTATCAAATAAAACACATTTTCTAAAAACTCGTGTTTTTTAAGAAGTCATGTAAACCTTCTAGAAGCTGTGATTTTAAAAAACGGGGGAAGTAAAATTTTCTTATTTCCGGACGCATGCACAAACTATAGAAAGTCCTTATGACGTAGAATGTGCATACATTGTTGATTCCATTTATGAAATAAAACACATTTTCTAAAAACTCGTGTTTTTTAAGAAATCATGTAAACCTTCTAGACGCTGTGATTTTAAGAAACGGGGGAAGTAAGCTTTTCTTATTTCCAAACGCATGCGCAAACTATAGAAAGTCATTATGACGTAGAATATGCATACTTTGTTGATTCCATTTATGAAATAAAACACATTTTCTAAAAACTTGTGTTTTTTAAGAAATCATGTAAACCTTCTAGAAGCTGTGATTTTAAAAGACAGGGCAAGTAAGCTTTTCTTATTTCCAGACGCATGCGCAAACTATAGAAAGTCTTTATGACGCATAATGTGCATACTTTGTAGATTTCATTTATGAAATAAAACATACTTTCTAAAAACTCGTGTTTTTTACAAAATCATGTAAACCTTCTAAAAGCTGTGATTTTAAAAAACGGTGGAAGTAAGCTTTTCTTATTTCCGGACGCATGCGCAAACCATAGAAAGTCGTTATGACGTAGAATGTGCATACTTTGTAGATTCCATTTATGAAATAAAACACATTTTCTAAAAACTTGAGTTTTTTACGAAAGCATGTAAACCTTCTAGAAGCTGTGATTTTAAAAAACGGTGGAAGTAAGCTTTTCTTATTTCCGGACGCATGCGAAAACTATAGAAAGTTGTTATGACGTAGAATGTGCATACTTTGTTGATTCCATTTATGAAATAAAACACATTTTCTAAAAAGTCGTGTTTTTTAACAAATCATGTAAACCTTCTAGACGCTGTGATTTTAAAAAACGGGGGAAGTAAGCTTTTCTTATTTCCAGACGCATGCGCAAACTATAGAAAGTCGTTATGACGTAGAATGTGCATACTTTGTTGATTCCATTTATGAAATAAAACACATTTTCTAAAAAGTCGTGTTTTTTAAGAAATCATGTAAACCTTCTAGAAGTTGTGATTTTAAAAAACGGGGGAAGTAAGCTTTTCTTATTTCCAGACGAATGGGCAAACTATAGAAAGTCGATATGACGTAGAATGTGGATACTTTGTTGATTCCATTTACGAAATAAAACACATTTTCTAAAAACTCGTGTTTTTTAAGAAATCATGTAAACCTTCTAGAAGCTGTGATTTTAAAAAACGGGGGAAGTAAGCTTTTCTTATTTCCAGACGAATGGGAAAACTATAGAAAGTCATTATGACGTAGAATGTGCATACTTTGTTGATTCCATTTATGAAATAAAACAAATTTTCTAAAAACTCGTGTTTTTTACGAAATCATGTAAACCTTCTAGAAGCTGTGATTTTAAAAAACAGGGGAAGTAAGCTTTTCTTATTTTGAAACGCATGCGCAAACTATAGAAAGTCGTTATCACGTAGAATGTGCATACTTTGTTGATTCCATTTATGAAATAAAACACATTTTCTAAAAACTCGTGTTTTTTAAGAAATCATTTAAACCTTCTAGAAGCTGTGATTTTAAAAAACGGGGGAAGTAAGCTTTTCTTATTTCCGGACGCATGCACAAACTATAGAAAGTCCTTATGACGTAGAATGTGCATACTTTGTTGATTCCATTTATGAAATAAAACACATTTTCTAAAAAGTCGTGTTTTTTAACAAATCATGTAAACCTTCTAGACGCTGTGATTTTAAAAAACGGGGGAAGTAAGCTTTTCTTATTTCCAAACGCATGCTCAAACTATAGAAAGTCATTATGATGTAGAATGTGCATACCTTGTTGATTCCATTTATGAAATAAAACACATTTTCTAAAAACTCGTGTTTTTTAAGAAATCATGTAAGCCTTCTAGAACTGTGATTTTAAAAAACGGGGGAAGTAAGCTTTTCTTATTTCCGGATGCATGCGCAAACTATAGAAAGTCATTATGACGTAGAATGTGCATCCTTTGTAGATTCCATTTATGAAATAAAACAGATTTTCTAAAAAATCGTGTTTTTTACGAAATCATGTAAACCTTCTAGAAGCTGTGATTTTAAAAAACGGTGGAAGTAAGCTTTTCTTATTTTCCGACCAATGCGCAAACTATAGAAAGTCGTTATGACGTAGAATGTGCATACTTTGTTGATTCCATTTATGAAATAAAACACATTTTCTAAAAACTCATGTTTTTTAAGAAATCATGTAAACCTTCTAGAAGCGGTGATTTTAAAAAACGGTGGAAGTTAGCTTTTCTTATTTCCGAACGCATGCGCAAACTAGAGAAAGTCGTTATGACGTAGAATGTGCATACTTTGTTGATTCCATTTATGAAATTAAACACATTTTCTAAAAACTCGTGTTTTTTAAGAAATCATGTAAACCTTCTAGAAGCGGTGATTTTAAAAAACGGTGGAAGTAAGCTTTTATTATTTCCGGACGCATGCGCAAACTATAGAAATTCGTTATGACGTAGAATGTGCATACTTTGTTGATTCCATTTATGAAATAAAACACATTTTCTAAAAACTCGTGTCTTTTACGAAATCATGTAAACCTTCTAGAAGCTGTGATTTTAAAAAACGGGTGAAGTAAGCGTTTCTTATTTCCGGACGCATGCGCAAACTATATAAATTCGTTATGACGTAGAATGTGCATACTTTGTATATTCCATTTATGAAATAAAAATCATTTTCTAAAAAGACGTGTTTTTTACGAAATCATGTAAACCTTCTAGAAGCTGTGATTTTAAAAAACGGTCGAAGTAAGCTTTTCTTATTTCTAGACGAATGCGCAAACTATAGAAAGTCGTTATGACGTAGAATGTGCATACTTTGTTGATTCCATTGATGAAATAAAACACATTTTCTAAAAACTCGTGTTTTTTGAGAAATCATGTAAACCTTCTAGAAGCTGTGATTTTAAAAAGCGGGGGAAGTAAGCTTTTCTTATTTCCAAATGCATGCGCAAACTATAGAAAGTCGTTATGACGTAGAATGTGCATACTTTGTTGATTCTATTTCTGAAATAAAACACATTTTCTAAAAACTCGTGTTTTTTAAGAAATCATGTAAACCTTCTAGAAGCTGTGATTTTAAAAAACGGTGGAAGTAAGCTTTTCTAATTTCAAAACGCATGCGCAAACTATAGATATTCGTTATGACGTAGAATGTGCATACTTTGTTGATTCCATTGATGAAATAAAACACATTTTCTAAAAACTCGTGTTTTTTCTGAAATCATGTAAACCTTCTAGAAGCTGTGATTTTAAAAAACGGGGGAAGTAAGCTTTTCTTATTTCTGGACGCATGCGCAAACTATGGAAAGTCGTTATGACGTAGAATGTGCATACTTTGTAGAATCCATTTATGAAATTAAACACATTTTCTAAAAACTCGTGTTTTTTACGAAATCATGTAAACCTTCTAGAAGTTGTGATTTAAAAAAACGGGGGAAGTAAGCTTTTCTTATTTCCAGACGAACGCGCAAACTATAGAAAGTCGTTATGACGTAGAATGTGCATACTTTGTTTATTCTATTTATTAAATAAAACAAATTTTCTAAAAACTCGTGTGTTTTACGAAATCATGTAAACCTTCTAGAAGCTGTGATTTTAAAAAACGGGGGAAGTAAGGTTTTCTTATTTCCAAACGCATGCGCAAACTATAGAAAGTCGTTATGACATAGAATGTGCATACTTTGTTGATTCCATTTATGAAATAAAGCACATTTTCTAAAAACAAGTGTTTTTTACGAAATCATGTAAACTTTCTGGAAGCTGTGATTTAAAAAAACGGTGGAAGTAAGCTTTTCTTATTTCCAAACGCATGCGCAAACTATAGAAAGTCGTTATGACGTAGAATGTGCATACTTTGTTGATTCCATTTATGAAATAAAACACATTTTCTAAAAACTCGTGTTTTTTAAGAAATCATGTAAACCTTCTAGAAGCTGTGATTTTAAAAAACGGGGGAAGTAAGCTTTTCTTATTTCCGGATGCATGCACAAACTATAGAAAGTCGTTATGACGTACAATGTGCATACTTTGTTGATTCCATTTATGAAATAAAACACATTTTCTAAAAACTCGTATTTTTTAACAAATCATGCAAACCTTCTAGAAGCTGTGATTTTAAAAAATGGGGGAAGTAAGCTTTTCTTATTTCCGGACACATGCGCAAACTATAGAATGTGCATACTTTGTTGATTCCATTTATGAAATAAAACACATTTTCTAAAAACTCGTGTTTTTTAAGAAATCATGTAAACATTCTAGACGCTGTGATTTTAAAAAACGGGTGAAGTAAGCTTTTCTTATTTTCGTACGCATGCTCAAACTATAGAAAGTCGTTATGACGTAGAATGTGCATACTTTGTAGATTCCATTTATCAAATAAAACACATTTGCTAAAAACTCGTGTTTTTTAAGAAATCATGTAAACCTTCTAGAAGCTGTGATTTTAAAAAACGGGGGAAGTAAACTTTTCTTATTTCCGGACGCATGCACAAACTATAGAAAGTCCTTATGACGTAGAATGTGCATACATTGTTGATTCCATTTATGAAATAAAACACATTTTCTAAAAACTCGTGTTTTTTAAGAAATCATGTAAACCTTCTAGACGCTGTGATTTTAAGAAACGGGGGAAGTAAGCTTTTCTTATTTCCAAACGCATGCGCAAACTATAGAAAGTCGTTATGACGTAGAATATGCATACTTTGTTGATTCCATTTATGAAATAAAACACATTTTCTAAAAACTCGTGTTTTTTAAGAAATCATGTAAACCTTCTAGAAGCTGTGAATTTAAAAAACGGGGGAAGTAAGCTTTTCTTATTTCAGGACGCATGCGCAAATTATAGAAAGTCGTTATGATGTAGAATGTGCATACTTTGTTGATTCCATTTATGAAATAAAACACATTTTCTAAAACCTCGTGTTTTTTAAGAAATCATTAAACCTTCTAGAAGTTGTGATTTTAAAAAACGGGGGAAGTAAGCTTTTCTTATTTCCGGACGCATGCACAAACTATAGAAAGTCCTTATGACGTAGAATGTGCATACTTTGTTGATTCCATTTATGAAATAAAACACATTTTCTAAAAACTCGTGTTTTTTAAGAAATCATGTAAACCTTCTAAACGCTTTGATTTTAAAAAACGGGGGAAGTAAGCTTTTCTTATTTCCAAACGCATGCGCAAACTATAGAAATTCCTTATGACGTAGAATATGCATACTTTGTTGATTACATTTATGAAATAAAACACATTTTCTAAAAACTCGTGTTTTTTAAGAAATCATGTAAACCTTCTAGAAGCTGTGATTTTAAAAAACGGGGGAAGTAAGCTTTTCTTATTTCCGGACGCATGAGCAAACAGTAGAAAGTCGTTATGACGTAGAATGTGCATACTTTGTAGATTCCATTTATGAAATAAAACACATTTTCTAAAAACTCGTGTTTTTTAAGAAATCATGTAAACCTTCTAGAAGCTGTGATTTTAAAAAACGGGGGAAGTAAGCTTTTCTTATTTCCAAACTCATGCGCAAACTATAGAAAGTCGTTATGATGTAGAATGTGCATACTTTGTTTATTCCATTTATGAAATAAAACACATTTTCTATAAACTCGTGTTTTTTAAGAAATCATGTAAACCTTCTAGAAGCTGTGATTTTAAAAAATGGGGGAAGTAAGCTTTTCCTATTTCCAAACGCATGCGCAAACTATAGAAAGTCGTTATGACGCAGAATGTGCATACTTTGTAGAATCCATTTATGAAATAAAACACATTTTCTAAAAACTCGTGTTTTTTACGAAATCATGTAAACCTTCTAGAAGCTGTGATTTTAAAAAACGGTGGAAGTAAGCTTTTCTTATTTCCAAACGCACGCGCGAACTATAGAAAGTCGTTATAGCGTAGAATCTGCATAGTTTGTTGATTCCATTTATGAAATAAAACACATTTTCTAAAAACTCGTGTTTTTTACGAAATCATGTAAACCTTCTAGAAGCTGTGATTTTGAAAAACGGTGGAAGTAAGCTTTTCTTATTTCCGGACGCATGCGCAAACTATAGAAAGTCCTTATGACATAGAATGTGCATACTTTGTAGATTCCATTTATGAAATAAAGCACATTTTCTAAAAAGTCGTGTTTTTTACGAAATCATGTAAACCTTCTAGAAGCTGTGATTTTAAAAAACGGTGGAAGTAAGCTTTTCTTATTTCCGGACGAATGCACAAACTATAGAAAGTCCTTATGACGTAGAATGTGCATACTTTGTTGATTCCATTTATGAAATAAAACACATTTTCTAAAAACTCATGTTTTTTAAGAAATCATGTAAACCTTCTAGAAGCTATGATTTTAAAAACCAGGGGAAGTAAGCTTTTCTTATCTCCAAACGCATGCGCAAACTATAGAAAGTCCCTATGACGTAGAATGTGCATACTTTGTTGATTCCATTTATGAAATAAAACCCATTTTCTAAAAACTCATGTTTTTTAAGAAATCATGTAAACCTTCTAGAAGCTGTGATTTTAAAAAATGGGGGAAGTAAGTTTTTCGTATTTCCAAACGCATGCGCAAACTATAGAAAGTCGTTATGACGCAGAATGTGCATACTTTGTAGAATCCATTTATGAAATAAAACACATTTTCTAAAAACTCTTGTTTTTTACGAAATCATGTAAACCTTCTAGAAGTTGTGATTTTAAAAAACGGTGGAAGTAAGCTTTTCTTATTTCCAAACGCATGCGCAAACTATAGAAAGTCGTTATGACGTAGAATTTGCGTACTTTGTTGATTCCATTTATGAAATAAAACACATCTTCTAAAAACTCTTGTTTTTTAAGAAATCATGTAAACCTTCTAGAAGCTGTGATTTTTAAAAACGGGGGAAGTAAGCTTTTCTTATTTCCAAATGCATCCGCAAACTTTAGAAAGTTGTTATATCGTAGAATGTGCATAGTTTGTTGATTCCATTTATGAAATAAAACACATTTTCTAAAAACTCGTGTTTTTTACGAACTCATGTAAACCTTCTAGAAGCTGTGATTTTAAAAAACGGTGGAAATAAGCTTTTCTTATTTCCGGACGAATGCACAAACTTCAGAAAGTCCTTATGACGTAGAATGTGCAGACTTTGTTGATTCCATTTATGAAATAAAACACATTTTCTAAAAACTCTCGTTTTTTACGAAATCATGTAAACCTTCTAGAAGCTGTGATTTTAAAAAACGGGGGAAGTAAGCTTTTCTTATTTCCAAACGCATGCGCAAACTATAGAAAGTCGTTATGACGTAGAATATGCATACTTTGTTGATTCCATTTATGAAATAAAACACATTTTCTAAAAACTCGTGTTTTTTAAGAAATCATGTAAACCTTCTAGAAGCTGTGATTTTAAAAAACGGGGGAAGTAAGCTTTTCTTATTTCCAAACGCATGCGCAAACTATAGAAAGTCGTTATGACGTAGAATATGCATACTTTGTTGATTCCTTTTATGAAATAAAACACATTTTCTGAAAACTCGTGTTTTTTATGAAATCATGTAAACCTTCTAGAAGCTGTGATTTTAAAAAACGGTGGAAGTAAGCTTTTCTTATTTCCGGACGCATGCGCTAACTATAGAAAGTCGTTATGACGTAGAATGTGCATACTTTGTAGATTCCATTTATGAAATAAAACACGTTTTCTAAAAACTCGTGTTTTTAACGAAATCATGTAAACCTTCTAGAAGCTGTGATTTTAAAAAATGGTGGAAGTAAGCTTTTCTTATTTCCGGATGAATGTGCAAACTATAGAATGTCGTTATGACGTAGAATGTGCATACTTTGTTGATTCCATTTATGAAATAAAACAGATTTCCTAATAACTCGTGTTTTTTACGAAATCATGTAAACCTTCTAGAAGCTGTGATTTTAAAAAACGGTGGAAGTAAGCTTTTCTTATTTCCGGACGCATGCTCAAACCATAGAAAGTCGTTATGACGTAGAATGTGCATACTTTGTTGATTCCATTTATGAAATAAAACACATTTTCTAAAAACTCGTGTTTTTTAAGAACTCATATAAACCTTCTAGAAGCTGTGATTTTAAAAAACGGGCGAAGTAAGCTTTTCTTATTTCCAAATGTAAGCGCAAACTATAGAAAGTCGTTATGACATAGAATGTGCATACTTTGTTGATTCCATTTATGAAATAAAACACATTTTCTAAAAAGTCGCGTCTTTTAAGAAATCGTGTAAACCTTCTTGAAGCTGTGATTTTAAAAAACCGGTGAAGTAAGCTTTTCGTATTTCTGGACGAATGCGTAAACTATAGAAAGTCGTTATGACGTAGAATGTGCATACTTTGTTGATTCCATTTATGGAATAAAACACATTTTCTAAAAAATCGTGTTTTTTAAGAAATCATGTAAACCTTCTAGAAGCTGTGATTTTAAAAAACGAGGGAAGTAAGATTTTCTTATTTCCGGACGCATGCGCAAACTATAGAAAGTCGTTATGATGTAGAATTTGCATACTTTGTAGATTCCATTTATGAAATAAAACACATTTTCTAAAAACTCGTGTTTTTTACGAAATAATGTAAACCTTCTACAAGCTGTGATTTTAAAAAATGGTGGAGTTAAGCTTTTCTTATTTCCGGACGCATGCGCAAACTATAGAAAGTCGTTATGACATAGAATGTGCATGCTTTGTTGATTCCATTTATGAAATAAAACCTATTTTCTAAAAACTAGTGTTTTTTACGAAATCATGTAAACCTTCTAGAAGCTGTGATTTAAAAAAACGGTGGAAGTAAGCTTTTCTTATTTCGGAATGCATGCGCAAACTATAGAAAGTCATTATGACGTAGAATGTGCATACTTTGTTGATTCCATTTATGAAATAAAACACATTTTCTAAAAACTCGTGTTTTTTAAGAAATCATGTAAACCTTCTAGAAGCTGTGATTTTAAAAAACGGGGGAAGTAAGCTTTTCTTATTTCCAAACGCATGCGCACACTATAGAAAGTCGTTATGACGTAGAATGTGCATACTTTGTTGATTCCATTTATGAAATAAAACACATTTTCTAAAAACTCGTGTTTTTTAAGAAATCATGTAGACCTTCTAGAAGCTGTGATTTTAAAAAACGGTGGAAGTAAGCTTTTCTTATTTCCGGACGCATGCGCAAACTATAGAAAGTCGTTATGACGTAGAATGTGCATACTTTGTTGATTCCATTTTTGAAATAAAACACATTTTCTAAAAACTCGTGTTTTTTACGAAATCATGTAAACCTTCTAGAAGCTGTGATTTTAAAAAACGGGGGAAGTAAGGTTTTCTTTTTTCCGGACGCATGCGCAAACTATAGAAGGTCGTTATGACGTAGAATGTGTATATTTGTAGATTCCATTTATGAAATAAAACACATTTTCTAAAAACTCGTGTTTTTTACGAAATCATGTAAACCTTCTAGAAGCTGTGATTTTAAAAAACGGGGGAAGTAAGCTTTTCTTATATCCAAACGCATGCGCAAACTATAGAAAGTCGTTATGACGTAGAATGTGCATACTTTGTAGATTCCATTTATGAAATAAAACACATTTTCTAAAAATTCATGTTTTTTAAGAAATCATGTAAACCCTCCAGAAGCTGTGATTTTAAAAAACGGTGGAAGTAAGCTTTTCTTATTTCCGGGCGCATGTGCAAACTATACAAAGTCATTATGACGTAGAATGTGCATACTTTGTTGATTCCATTTTTTAAATAAATCACATTTTCTAAAGACTTGTGTTTTTTAAGAAATCATGTAAACCTTCTAGCAGCTGTGATTTTAAAAAACGGTGGAAGTAAGCTTTTCTTATTTCCGGACGCATGCGCAAAGTATAGAAAGTCGTTATGACGTAGAATGTGCATACTTTGTTGGTTGCATTTATCAAATAAAACACATTTTCTAAAAACTCATTTTTTTTAAGAAATCATGTAAACCTTCTAGAAGCTGTGATTTTAAAAAACGGGGGAAGTAAGATTTTCTTATTTCCGGGCGCATGCGCAAACTATAGAAAGTCGTTATGACGTAGAATGTGCATACTTTGTAGATTCCATTTATGAAATCAAACACATTTTCTAAAAACTCGTGTTTTTTACGAAATCATGTAAACCTTCTAGAAGCTGTGATTTTAAAAAACGGTGGAAGTAATCTTTTCTTATTTGCGGACGAATGCGCAAACTATAGAAAGTCGTTATGAAATAGAATGTGCATACTTTGTTGATTCCATTTATGAAATAAAACACATTTTCTAAAAACTCGTGTTTATTACGAAATCATGTAAACCTTCTAGAAGCTGTGATTTTAAAAAACGGTGGAAGTAAGATTTTCTTATTTCCGGACGAATGCGCAAACTATAGAAAGTCATTATGACGTAGAATGTGCATACTTTGTTGATTCCATTTATGAAATAAAACACATTTTCTAAAAACTCGTGGTTTTTAAGAAATCATGTAAACCTTCTAGAAGCTGTGATTTTAAAAAACGGTGGAAGTAAGCTTTTCTTATTTCCGGACGCATGCGCAAACTATAGAAAGTCGTTATGACGTAGAATGTGCATACTTTGTTGATTCCATTTATGAAATAAAACAAATTTTCTAAAAACTCATTGTTTTTAAGAAATCATGTAAACCTTCTAGAAGCTGTGATTTTAAAAAACGGGAGAAGTAAGCTTTTCTTATTTCCAAAAGCATGCGCAAACTATAGAAAGTCGTTATGACATAGAATGTGCATACTTTGTTGATTCCATTTATGAAATAAAACACATTTTCTAAAAACTCGTGTTTTTTACGAAATCATGTAAACCTTCTAGAAGCTGTGATTTTAAAAAACGGTGGAAGTAAGCTTTTCTTATTTCCGAACGCATCCGCAAACTATAGAAAGTCGTTATGACGTAGAATGCGCATACTTTGTTGATTCGATTTATCAAATAAAACACATTTTCTAAAAACTCGTGTTTTTTACGAAATCATGTAAACCTTCTAGAAGCTGTGATTTAAAAAAACGGTGGAAGTAAGCTTTTCTTATTTCCGGACGAATGCACAAACTATAGAAATTCGTTATGACGTAGAATGTGGATACTTTGTTGATTCCATTTATGAAATAAAACACATTTTCTAAAAACTCATGGTTTTTAAGAAATCATGTAAACCTTCTAGAAGCTCTGATTTTAAAAAATGGTGGAAGTAAGCTTTTCTTATTTACGGACGCATGCGCAAACTATAGAAAGTCGTTATGACGTAGAATGTGCATACTTTGTTGATTCCATTTATGAAATAAAACACATTTTCTAAAAACTCGTGGTTTTTAAGAAATCATGTAAACCTTCTAGAAGCTGTGATTTTAAAAAACGGTGGAAGTAAGCTTTTCTTATTTCTGGACGCATGCGCAAACTATAGAAAGTCGTTATGACGTAGAATGTGCATACTTTGTTGATTCCATTTATGAAATAAAACAGATTTCCTAATAACTCGTGTTTTTTACGAAATCATGTAAACCTTCTAGAAGCTGTGATTTTAAAAAACGGTGGAAGTAATCTTTTCTTATTTGCGGACGAATGCGCAAACTATAGAAAGTCGTTATGAAATAGAATGTGCATACTTTGTTGATTCCATTTATGAAATAAAACACATTTTCTAAAAACTCGTGTTTATTACGAAATCATGTAAACCTTCTAGAAGCTGTGATTTTAAAAAACGGTGGAAGTAAGATTTTCTTATTTCCGGACGAATGCGCAAACTATAGAAAGTCGTTATGACGTAGAATGTGCATACTTTGTTGATTCCATTTATGAAATAAAACACATTTTCTAAAAACTCGTGGTTTTTAAGAAATCATGTAAACCTTCTAGAAGCTGTGATTTTAAAAAACGGTGGAAGTAAGCTTTTCTTCTTTCCGGACGCATGCGCAAACTATAGAAAGTCGTTATGACGTAGAATGTGCATACTTTGTTGATTCCATTTATGAAATAAAACAAATTTTCTAAAAACTCATTGTTTTTAAGAAATCATGTAAACCTTCTAGAAGCTGTGATTTTAAAAAACGGGAGAAGTAAGCTTTTCTTATTTCCAAAAGCATGCGCAAACTATAGAAAGTCGTTATGACATAGAATGTGCATACTTTGTTGATTCCATTTATGAAATAAAACACATTTTCTAAAAACTCGTGTTTTTTACGAAATCATGTAAACCTTCTAGAAGCTGTGATTTTAAAAAACGGTGGAAGTAAGTTTTTCTTATTTCCGAACGCATCCGCAAACTATAGAAAGTCGTTATGACGTAGAATGCGCATACTTTGTTGATTCGATTTATCAAATAAAACACATTTTCTAAAAACTCGTGTTTTTTACGAAATCATGTAAACCTTCTAGAAGCTGTGATTTAAAAAAACGGTGGAAGTAAGCTTTTCTTATTTCCGGACGAATGCACAAACTATAGAAATTCGTTATGACATAGAATGTGGATACTTTGTTGATTCCATTTATGAAATAAAACACATTTTCTAAAAACTCATGGTTTTTAAGAAATCATGTAAACCTTCTAGAAGCTCTGATTTTAAAAAATGGTGGAAGTAAGCTTTTCTTATTTCCGGACGCATGCGCAAACTATAGAAAGTCGTTATGACGTAGAATGTGCATACTTTGTTGATTCCATTTATGAAATAAAACACATTTTCTAAAAACTCGTGGTTTTTAAGAAATCATGTAAACCTTCTAGAAGCTGTGATTTTAAAAAACGGTGGAAGTAAGCTTTTCTTATTTCTGGACGCATGCGCAAACTATAGAAAGTCGTTATGACGTAGAGTGTGCATACTTTGTTCATTCCATTTATGAAATAAAACACATTTTCAAAAAACTCGTGTTTTTTAAGAAATCATTTAAACCTTCTAGAAGC
The DNA here is from genome assembly GCA_027924585.1 of Larix kaempferi. Classification (NCBI taxonomy): domain Eukaryota; kingdom Viridiplantae; phylum Streptophyta; class Pinopsida; order Pinales; family Pinaceae; genus Larix; species Larix kaempferi. Next base: position 6,873,583 of record BSBM01000226.1, on the reverse strand, counting down.
TGTGATTTTAAAAAACGGTGGAAGTAAGCTTTTTTTTTGTTTCCGGACGCATGCGCAAACTATAGAAAGTCCTTATGACGTAGAATGTGCATACTTTGTAGATTCCATTTATGAAATAAAACGCATTTTCTAAAAACTAGTGTTTTTTACGAAATCATGTAAACCTTATAGAAGCTGTGATTTTAAAAAATGGTGGAAGTAAACTTTTCTTATTTCCGGACGCATGCGCAAACTATAGAAAGTCGTTATGACGCAGAATGTGCATACTCTGTTGATTCTATTTATGAAATAAAACACATTTTCTAAAAACTCGTGTTTTTTAAGAAATCATGTAAACCTTCTAGAAGCTGTGATTTTAAAAAACGGGCGAAGTAAGCTTTTCTTACTTCCAAACGCATGCGAAAAGTATAGAAAGTCGTTATGACGTAGAATGTGCATACTTTGTTTATTCCATTTATGAAATAAAACACATATTCTAAAAACTCGAGTTTTTTAAGAAATTATGTAAACCTTGTAGAAGCTGTGATTTTAAAAAACGGGAGAAGTAAGCTTTTCTTATTTCTGGACGCATCCGCAAACTATAGAAAGTCATTATGACGTAGAATTCGCATACTTTGTTGATTCTATCTATGAAATAAAACAAATTTTCTAAAAACTCGTGTTTTTGAGAAATCATGTAAACCTTCTAGAAGCTACGATTTTAAAAAACGTGGGAAGTAAGCTTTTCTTATTTCCAAACCCATGCGCACACTATAGAAAGTTGTTATGATATAGAATGTGCATACTTTGTTGATTCCATTTATGAAATAAAACACATTTTCTAAAATCTCGTGTTTTTTAAGAAATCATGTGAACCTTCTAGAAGCTGTGATTTTAAAAAACGGGGGAAGTAAGCTTTTCTTATTTCTGGACGCATGCGCAAACTATAGAAATTCGTTATGATGTAGAATGTGCATACTTTGTAGATTCCATTTATGAAATAAAACACATTTTCTAAAAACTCGTGTTTTTTACGAAATCATGTAAACCTTCTAGAAGCTGTGATTTTAAAAAACGGTGGAAGTAAGTTTTTCTTATTTCCGGACGAATGCGCAAACTATAGAAAGTCGTTATGACATAGAATGTGTATACTTTGTTGATTCGATTTATCAAATAATACACATTTTCTAAAAACTCGTGTTTTTTACGAAATCATGTAAACCTTCTAGAAGCTGTGATTTTAAAAAACGGTGGAAGTAAGATTTTCTTATTTCCGGACGAATGCACAAACTATAGAAAGTCGTTATGACGTAGAATGTGCATACTTTGTTGATTCCATTTATGAAATAAAACACATTTTCTAAAAACTCGCGGTTTTTAAAAAATCAGGTAAACCTTCTAGAAGCTGTGGTTTTAAAAAACGGGGGAAGTAAGATTTTCTTATTTCCGGACGCATGAGAAAACTATAGAAGGTTGTTATGATGTAGAATGTGCATACTTTGTAGATTCCATTTATCAAATAAAACACATTTTCTAAAAACTCGTGTTTTTTACGAAATCATGTAAACCTTCTAGAAGCTGTGATTTTAAAAAACGGTGGAAGTAAGCTTTTCTTATTTCCGGACGAATGCGCAAACTATAGAAAGTCGTTATGACGTAGAATGTGCATAATTTGCAGATTCCATTTATGAAATAAAACACATTTTCTAAAAACTCGTGTTTTTTACGAAATCATGTAAACCTTCTAGATGCTGTGATTTTAAAAAACGGTGGAAGTAAGCTTTTCTTATTTCCTGACTCATGCGCAAACTATAGAAAGTCGTTATGACGTAGAATGTGCATACATGGTTGATTCCATTTATGAAATAAAACACATTTTCTAAAAACTCGTGTTTTTTAAGAAATCATGTAAACCTTCTAGAAGCTGTGATTTTAAAAAACGGTGGAAGTAAGCTTTTCTTATTTCCAAACGCATGCGCAAACTATAGAAATTCGTTATGACGTAGAATGTGCATACTTTGTATATTCCATTTATGAAATAAAACACATTTTCTAAAAACTCGTGGTTTTTAAGAAATCATGTAAACCTTCTAGAACCTGTGACTTTAAAAAACGGGGGAAGTAAGCTTTTCTTATTTCCGGACGCATGCGCAAACTATAGAAAGTCGTTACGACGTAGAATGTGCATACTTTGTATATTCAATTTATGAAATAAAACACATTTTCTAAAAACTCGTGTTTTTTACGAAATCATGTAAAACTTCTAGAAGCTGTGATTTTAAAAAACGGTGGAAGTAAGCTTTTCTTATTTCCGAACGCATCCGCAAACTATAGAAAGTCATTATGACGTAGAATGTGCAAACTTTGTTGCTTCTATTTATGAAATAAAACACATTTTCTAAAACTCGTGTTTTTTAAGAAATCATGTAAACCTTCTAGAAGCTGTGATTTCAAAAAACGTGGGAAGTAAGCTTTTCTTATTTCCAAACGCATGCGCAAACTACAGAAAGTCGTTATCAAGTAGAATGTGCATACTTTGTTGATTCCATTTATGAAATAAAACACATTTTCTAAAAACTCATGTTTTATAAGAAATCATGTAAACCTTCTAGAAGCTGTGATTTTAAAAAACGGGGGAAGTAAGCTTTTCTTATTTCCAAACGCATGCGCAAAGTATAGAAAGTCGTTCTGACGTAGAATGTGCATACTTTGTTGATTCCATTTATGAAATAAAACACATTTTCTAAAAACTCGCGGTTTTTAAAAAATCAGATAAACCTTCTAGAAGCTGTGATTTTAAAAAACGGGGGAAGTAAGCTTTTCTTATTACCGGACGCATGCGCAAACTATAGAAAGTCATTATTACGTAGAATGTGCATACTTGGTAGATTCCATTTATGAAATAAAACACATTTTGTAAAAACTCGCGGTTTTTAAAAAATCAGGTAAACCTTCTAGAAGCTGTGATTTTAAAAAACGGTGGAAGTAAGCTTTTCTTATTACCGGACGCATGCGCAAACTATCGAAAGTCGTTATGACGTAGAATGTGCATACTTTGTAGATTCCATTTATGAAATAAAATACATTTTCTAAAAACTCGTGTTTTTTACGAAATCATGTAAACCTTCTAAAAGCTGTGATTTTAAAAAACGGGGGAAGTAAGCTTTTCTTATTTCCGGACGCATCCGCAAACTAAACAAAGTCATTATGACGTAGAATGTGCATACTTTGTTGATTCTATCTATGAAATAAAACAGATTTTCTAAAAACTCGTGTTTTTTGAGAAATCATGTAAACCTTCTAGAAGCTGTGATTTTAAAAAACATGGGAAGTAAGCTTTTCTTATTTCCAGACGCATCCGCAAACTATAGAAAGTCGTTATGATGTAGAATGTGCATATTTTGTTGATTCCATTTATGAAATAAAACACATTTTCTAAAAAATCGTGTTTTTTAAGAAATCATGTGAACCTTCTAGAAGCTGTGATTTTAAAAAATGGGGGAAGTAATCTTTTCTTATTTCCAAACGCATGCGCAAACTATAGAAATTCGTTATGACGTAGAATGTGCATACTTTTTTTATTCCATTTATGAAATAAAACACATTTTCTAAAAACTCGTGTTTTTTAAGAAATCATGTAAACCTTCTAGAAGCTGTGATTTTAAAAAACGGGGGAAGTAAGCTTTTCTTATTTCCGGACGCATTAGCAAACTATAGAAGGTTGTTATGACGTAGAATGTGCATACTTTGTAGATTCCATTTATCAAATAAAACACATTTTCTAAAAACTCGTGTTTTTTACGAAATCATGTAAACCTTCTAGAAGCTGTGATTTTAAAAAACGGTGGAAGTAAGCTTTTCTTATTTCTGGACAAATGCGCAAACTATAGAAAGTCGTTATGACGTAGAATGTGCATACTTTGTAGATTCCATTTATGAAATATAACACATTTTCTAAAAACTCGTGTTTTTTACGAAATCATGTAAACCTTCTAGATGCTGTGATTTTAAAAAATGGTGGAAGTAAGCTTTTCTTATTTCCTGACTCATGCGCAAACTATAGAAAGTCGTTATGACGTAGAATGTGCATACATGATTGATTCCATTTATGAAATAAAACACATTTTCTAAAAACTCGTGTTTTTTAAGAAATCATGTAAACCTTCTAGAAGCTGTGATTTTAAAAAACGGGGGAAGTAAGATTTTCTTATTTCCAAACGCATGCGCAAACTATAGAAAATCGTTATGACGTAGAATGTGCATACTTTGTATATTCCATTTATGAAATAAAACACGTTTTCTAAAAACTCGTGGTTTTTAAGAAATCATGTAAACCTTCTAGAAGCTGTGACTTTAAAAAACGGGGGAAGTAAGCTTTTCTTATTTCTGGACGCATGCGCAAACTATAGAAAGTCGTTACGACGTATAATGTGCATACTTTGTATATTCCATTTATGAAATAAAACACATTTTCTAAAAACTCGTGTTTTTTACGAAATCATGTAAACCTTCTAGAAGCTGTGATTTTAAAAAACGGTGGAAGTAAGGTTTTCTTATTTCCGAACGCATCCGCAAACTATAGAAAGTCATTATGACGTAGAATGTGCATACTTTGTTGCTTCTATTTATGAAATAAAACACATTTTCTAAAACTCGTGTTTTTTAAGAAATCATGTAAACCTTCTAGAAGCTGTGATTTTAAAAAACGGGGGAAGTAAGCTTTTCTTATTTCCAAACGCATGCGCAAACTACAGAAAGTCGTTATGACGTAGAATGTGCATACTTTGTTGCTTCCATTTAGGAAATAAAACACATTTTCTAAAAACTCATGTTTTATAAGAAATCATGTAAACCTTCTAGAAGCTGTGATTTTAAAAAACGGGGCAAGTGAGCTTTTCTTATTTCCAAACGCATGCGCAAAGTATAGAAAGTCGTTCTGTCATAGAATGTGCATACTTTGTTGATTCCATTTATGGAATAAAACACATTTTCTAAAAACTCGTGTTTTTTAAGAAATCATGTAAACCTTCTAGAAGCTGTGATTTTAAAAAACGGGGGAAGTAAGCTTTTCTTATTTCCGGACGCATGCGCAAACTATAGAAAGTCGTTATGACGTAGAATGTGCATACTTTGTAGATTCCATTTATGAAATAAAACACATTTTCTAAAAACTCGCGGTTTTTACGAAATCATGTAAACCTTCTAGAAGCTGTGATTTTAAAAAACGGTGGAAGTAAGCTTTACTTATATCCGGACGCATCCGCAAACTATAGAAAGTCATTATGACGTAGAATGTGCATACTTTGTTGATTCTATTTATTAAATAAAACACATTTTCTAAAAACTCGTGTTTTTTAAGAAATCATGTAAATCTTCTAGAAGCTGTGATTTTAAAATGTTAAGTTTAAACCAAATAACCAAGCAAGATCACTGAAAGAAGCATAATCACAAGATAGACACACAATATATCCTGGGAAACCCTCATGGGGTAGAAAACCCAGTAAAGCTTTCCTCAATAAGATGAACAACCAAAATACAAGATGTGCTCCTCCTTCCTTTGTCTCCTTAGCTGATCTCCCAAACAAGTGCGCACTCTTCCACAAGTGAGTGAATGATCTAATGAGGAGTTCACCTCCTCTATTTATACTTGAATCTCAACTGACTAAAAGACCTGTTGGGGCCGACCTCACCTGGAGAAGTCTAATAACCCCTAAAATATAACTACAGGGCCGACCCACACATGGTGGGTCTAATAACCCTAGTTAATATCAAACCCTGGAGGAATAAACATCTCCAGATACATAGTAGGATTACCTCGGAGGAATGAAACATCTCCGGAATAAATAATGTACAATTATAATATTCTTAGAAGTTACAATATTCAACACTCCCCCTTAACGAGAAGGATATTATAACAACATCTGTAGGAGCAAGGAGTCATTTACTACATCATCTATATATCATCGGAAGCTTTCTTCATTTCATCATCATCAGTAACTTGACTAGTTACTGGAACATCAACATCGTCATTAGCATCGTCATACGATCATTAGCATCGTCATCACACGATCATCATCATCATCGCCACACGATCACCATCATCGTTATCATACGATCATCAGCATCGTCATTACACGATCATCAGCATCGTCATCACACGATCATCAGCATCGTCATCATACAATCATCAGCATCGTCATCACACGATCATCAGCATCGTCATCACACGATCATCAGCATCATCATCATACGATCATCAGCATCGTCATCACACGATCATCGGCATCGTCATCACACGATCATCAGCATCATCATCATACGATCATCAGCATCGTCATCACACGATCATCAGCATCATCATCATACGATCATCAGCATCGTCATCATACGATCATCAGTATCGTCATCACACGAGTATCACGATCATCAGCATCGTCAAGGAATGATGTAAACCAGTCATGTACCTTTTGAACCGAATTCCAGGGACGATCCAGTCCTATCATTATCGAAGGCATACGTCTACGGCTCTTCTTTCGGACTAAGGTCCAGGAATGATCCAATCCCTTCATTCTCGAAGACATACGTCTACGGCTCTTCTTTCGGACTGAAGTCCAGGAATGATCCAATCCCTTCATTCTCGAAGACATACGTCTACGGCTCTTCTTTCGGACTGAGGTCCAGGAATGATCCAATCCCTTCATTCTCGAAGACATACGTCTACGGCTCTTCTTTCGGACTGAAGTCCAGGAATGATCCAATCCCTTCATTCTCGAAGACATACGTCTACGGCTCTTCTTTCGGACTGAGGTCCAGGAATGATCCAATCCCTTCATTCTCGAAGACATACGTCTACGGCTCTTCTTTCGGACTGAAGTCCAGGAATGATCCCAATCCCTTCATTATCGAAGACATATGTCTACGGCTCTTCTTTCGGACTGAAGTCCAGGAATGATCCCAATCCCTTCATTCTCGAAGACCTCACGTCTACGGCTCTCTTTAGGACTGAAAGTCCAGGGATGATCCCAATCCCTTCATTCTCGAAGACCTCACGTCTACGGCTCTCTTTAGGACTGAAAGTCCAGGGATGATCCCAATCCCTTCATTCTCGAAGACCTCACGTCTACGGCTCTCTTTAGGACTGAAAGTCCAGGGATGATCCCAATCCCTTCATTCTCGAAGACCTCACGTCTACGGCTCTTTTTAGGTCTGAAAGTCCAGGGATGATCCAATCCCCTCAACTGTCCACTAAGGACTTCATTCTCGGAGACCTCACGTCTACGGCTCTCTTTAGGACTGAAAGTCCAGGGATGATCCAATCCCCTCAACTGTCCACTAAGGAATTCATTCTCGGAGACCTCACGTCTACGGCTCTCTTTAGGACTGAAAGTCCAGGGATGATCCAATCCCCTCAACTGTCCACTAAGGACTTCATTCTCGGAGACCTCACGTCTACGGTTCTCTTTAGGACTGAAAGTCCAGGGATGATCCAATCCCCTCACATGTTCATCAAGAACATGTATCCTCATCATCATAACATGTATCATCACAACATGTATCATCAATATCAAAACATGTATAACCACAACATGTATTATCATCATCAAAACATGTATAAACACAACATGTATCATCATCATCAAAACATGCATAACCATAACATGTATCATCAACATCAAAAACATGTATAACCACAACATGTATCATCATCATCAAAACATGTATAACCATAACATGTATCATCAACATCAAAACATGTATAACCACAACATGTATCATCATCATCAAAACATGTATAACCATAACATGTATCATCAACATCAAAACATGTATAACCACAACATGTATCATCATCATCAAAACATGTATAACATGTATCATCAACATCAAAACATGTGTCATCAACATCAAAATATGTATAACCACAACATGTATCATCATCATCAAAACATGTATACATCTATCGTCAAAGGTATGTATACATCTAATCATAAAAATAAAGAATATAAGAGTCCTAAATCTAAATAATTCTAGGTGAGTAAGTGCAAAGAAAAATAAGTAACCTCATCTTTGATGAGATAGGCTTGTCTGTCTCATACTGTGCTACTCCCCCTTTCGAGGAGGGTTCTTCTGAACTACACCAAGCTTGTCTCGGAAGTGTTCAAACTTTACTCGAGACAGAGGCTTGGTCAGGATATCAGCAATTTGATCCTCAGTGCTTATATACTCTAGCTTGATAGCTCCTTTCTGCACCATATCTCGAATATAAAAGTAACGGATCTCTATGTGTTTTGACTTATCATGAAACACAGGATTTTCAGTCATCTTGATGCAGCTTGATTATCACACATAATCACAGTGGGTTCCATTTCTAAGTCAAACACTCCAGACAAAAGTTTTCGAAGCCATACTGCTTCACAGCTAGCAGAACAGGCAGCTATGTATTCAGCTTCAGCAGTACTGAGGGCCACACTTGATTGTTTCTTGCTGAACCATGAGATCATGGCAGATCCAAGACCATAACATCCACCAGAGGTACTTTTTTCTGTCTGAGATACTTCCTGCCCAATCAGAATCTGAGTAACCATGTAATCTGAGTTCATGATTTCCAACATAAAATAAGCCAAAATCTAATGTACCTTTTAGGTACCTCATTACATGCTTTGCAGCTATTAAGTGAACCTTTCTAGGTTCTACTAGATACTGACTTAGGGTATTTACAGCAAAGCATATGTCAGGCCTAGTATTAGTTAAGTACATCAATGATCCAATGATTTGTCTATATAAAGTTATGTCCACTAGTTCTGATGAATCATTAACTAATAACTTTAAGTTGGAGTCCATGGGAGTGGCCATGGCTTTACACTCCAACATATCAAATCTTTTGAGAATATCCACAGTGTACTTACCTTGATTTAGAAAGATTCCTTTTGGTTCTTGCCATACTTCTAAGCCTAAGAAGTAGTGCATCAGTCCGAGATATTTCATCTCGAATTCTGAAGAAAGCTTCTTCTTGCTTTCAATAATCTGATTCTCATCTCCAGTTAGGAAAAGATCATCTACATATAACAGCAATATAACTGGTTCATCATCTATCACCTTGAGATAAAGATTTGGGTCAGCTTTACTTTTGGTAAAGCCCATGCTAGTTAAGAAATTGTCAATCCTTCCGTACCAAGCCCTTGGATCTTGTTTCAACCCATATAATGCCTTCTTCAATTTGCATACATGAGTTCTTCCATCATTAACCTCAAACCCTTGAGGTTGCTCTATGTATACTTCTTCTTCAATTACTCCATTCAGAAAAGCTGTCTTAACATCCATTTGGTGTAATTTCCACTTCATCATGGATGCAAGAGCCATAATAGTTCTAATTGAAGTATACCTGGCAACTGGTGCAAATGTTTCTTCGTAGTCAATTCCCTCCTTCTGAGAGAATCCTCTAGCTACAAATCTTGCTTTGTATTTTTCAATGCTTCCATCTGCGGCATGTTTTATTTTGAAGATCCATTTGGAAGAAACCACACTTTTATCTTTTGGCTTGGGAACTATATCCCAAACATCATTTTTCATTATTGACTGATATTCTTCTGTCATTGCTTCTACCCATTCTTTCTTCTGAGCTGCCTCTTCATAGCTAGTAGGTAGTTGATCCACAAGGTCACACATTAAGGCCATATAGTTGGATACTAGCTTTGGTTTCTTTCTTTCTCTAGTGGAGCCTTCAGGAGCTCCATATCTTTCAGCTCCTTGGATAATATCTCTAGCCCATGCTGGTCTTCTTTTCCTGGATAGTTCTGCAACAGGTGGTTCTTGAGGTTCCAGCATGTCATGATCCTCTGGTGTAGCTTCTTCAGGGATGTGAACAGTCTCTAAATCTCTGGGTGATGAATCTTCTTCATAAACTTCTTCAAGTTGACACTTTCTGGATTTCTTGAGAGCTGCTTCCTCATCAAAGGTTACATCTCTACTTATTTCTATATGATGGAAACCTGGTATGTAGATTCTGAAGGCTTTGGAAGTTTCACAATAACCAACAAACATTCCCTTCTTACCTGAGGGATCCAACTTGGTTCTCTTTTCTTTTGGAATGTGGATATACACAGGACACCCAAATATTTTAAGATGACTTACCTCAGGCTTCTTACCTGTAAACACTTCTTCTGGAGTTTTGAATTCAAGAGCACTGTGAGATAATCTATTTTGCACATAAACTGCTGTCTTGGCTGCTTCAGCCCATAAGTACATGGGAAGATCTTGGTCATGTATCATGGTCTTCACAGCTTCCATGATTGTTCTATTTTTCCTTTCAGCCACCCCATTCTGTTGGGGATTGTAGGGAGTAGTTAGTTCCCTTTTAATTCCAGCTTCTTTGCAAAAGTCCTCAAATTCCTTTGAGGTGAATTCTCCGCCATTATCTGTTCTGAGAGTTTTGATTTTCTTGTCTGATAGATTTTCTATTAGAGCCTTGAACTCCTTGAATTTTCCAAAGACTTCATTCTTCCCTTTTAGGAAGTATATCCAAGTTTTCCTTGAATAGTCATCTATGAATGAAAGATAGTATTCAAACCCACTTAAGGAAGTGGTGGGCATTGGACCACATACATCTGAGTGTATAAGCTCTAAAATGTTCTTAGTCTTTGTTTCACTCTTTGGAAAGGGGTTTTTGATATTTTTCCCTTTCTTACATCCTTTACATGAGCCATCATGATCAACTTTTAAATCTGGTAGTCCTATGACTACCTTGCTTACATAGGGTAAGGCTTTAAAGTTGATGTGGGCTAATCTTCTATGCCATAGCTCACTGGGGCTAGAGATCTCATGTGCAAGGGCAGCTTCTGGATGACCCTTGAGTTTATAGAGACCTCCTTCTTCTTCACCAATAACAACTGCATCTTTAATTGTCTTCCCTTTGGACCACATGAGTACTTGTCCATCTATGAAGGCTACTCTGAAGCCTTTCTTATCTAGAGCTGAGATGGAGAGAAGGTTCTTCTTTAAACCTGGAACATATAAGATGTCTTTCATCTTCAAGGGTGTTCCAGAATCTAGCTTATAGCTAGCTTCACCAATTCCTTTGATAGGATATTGGTAGTCATCTCCTAGAGATACTTTCTGTGAAGAAGACTTTTCTTCAAGAATTGAGAAGGTCTTCCTTTGACCTGTCATGTGCTTGGAAGCACCACTATCAATGAGCCATGTATCTTCTCCAGGAGATACAGATCCAGAGAGTGCAGAGAATAGAACATATTCTTCTGGATCTTCTTTCTTCACCTTACATCTTTTCCTTTTGGGTTTTACCTCTACCTCTTCTTCTTCTTCATCTTCTTCCTCTTCTTCTTCTTCACTTTCATTTTCTGCCATATGTGCATGATGTCTTTTGTGGAAGACTTTCTTCTTTTGAGAAGGACAATATCTGGAGATGTGTCCCAATTTATGACAACTGTAGCATTCTACCGTAGAATAATCTCTTGCTGAATTGGGTCCTCTTCTCTTGTTAGATCTAGAGAAGTGTTGAGATCCTTTGTGATCAACTCTCTTGAAATGACTCATTCTTCTTCTTTTGGTATGAGTGGCTAGAGCTTGGTCATCCTCTTTGAGAAGGGCTTCTCTATTTGCAACCCTAGCTTCTTCTTGAACACAATCCTCCCATACTACATCAAACTTCATGATCTCTTTCCTGGCACACATGGTTTGTATAAATGACTCCCAAGATCTAGTGAGACCATTGAGGGCAGTCATCACAAGTTCATCCTCATCAAGGGTATCACCAATTGCATCTAGTTGTTCCTTGATTTGTGAAACCCTTGAGAAGTAGTCTTGAATGGATTCTCCTTTGTGCATCTTGGTGCTCTTCAATTTAGACCTCAGATTCATCTTCCTATTGATGTTCTTTCCTTCATACATTCTTCCTAGGGCATCATACATTTCCTTTGGAGTCTTCTTGGATGACACTTGGGGAATCAAGTGGTCTTTAATGGAATCAGCTATGATTCTCTTTGCCCTAATCAGATCCTTCCTGTGTTTTTCTTTGGCTTCATCTTCTTCTGGTTCTGCAACTTCCTCCTTGATATAATGAGCAAGGTCATTCTCTTCAAGAATGAGACCAATTCTGTATTTCCATGCCCGGAAATTCTCTATGCCTTCTAGCTTGTCTTCAAGCTTAGTATTTGGAGCCATCTTCTCTTGGGGGAGTCCAAGAGACAGAGTAGACTTACTTGAAAGTTACTTTTTACTTTTCCGGAAACTGAAACAGAATTTTATCGCACTTTTGGTAGAATTAGGGTTTGCAATTCCCGGAGTTCTACCCAACCAAAAAGTTCGATCTAGGGCTTAAAAGAATGCTCTTGATAAGGGCTATCCAACCATGTAATCAGAAACAAAAAATTCCAACTTTTTTCTGAAACCAAAATCTGACGTATCGCACTTTTGGTAGAATTAGGGTTTGCAATTCCCGGAGTTCTACCCAACCAAAAAGTTCGATCTAGGGCTTAAAAGAAAGGTATTGAGGAGGGCTTTCCAGCCATGCAACCAAAAATCAATAATACCAACTTTGGGCTGAAAACCCTAACTTCACCAAAAAGAGAGAGAGAGATAATCTTACCTTGTGAAAGATGTCCTATTCAGTCTAGCTCTGATACCATGTTAAGTTTAAACCAAATAACCAAGCAAGATCACTGAAAGAAGCATAATCACAAGATAGACACACAATATATCCTGGGAAACCCTCATGGGGTAGAAAACCCAGTAAAGCTTTCCTCAATAAGATGAACAACCAAAATACAAGATGTGCTCCTCCTTCCTTTGTCTCCTTAGCTGATCTCCCAGAAAAGTGCGCACTCTTCCAGAAGTGAGTGAATGATCTAATGAGGAGTTCACCTCCTCTATTTATACTTGACTCTCAACTGACTAAAAGACCTGTTGGGGCCGACCTCACCTGGAGAAGTCTAATAACCCCTAAAATATAACTACAGGGCCGACCCACACATGGTGGGTCTAATAACCCTAGTTAATATCAAACCCTGGAGGAATAAACATCTCCAGATACATAGTAGGATTACCTCGGAGGAATGAAACATCTCCGGAATAAATAATGTACAATTATAATATTCTTAGAAGTTACAATATTCAACATAAAAAACGGTGGAAGTAAGCTTTTCTTATTTCCGGACGCGTGCACAAACTATAGAAAGTCGTTATGACGTAGAATGTGCATACTTTGTTGATTCCATTTATGAAATAAAACACATTTTCTAAAAGCTCGTGTTTTTTAAGAAATCATGTAAACCTTCTAGAAGCTGTGATTTAAAAAAACGGGGGAAGTAAGCTTTTCTTATTTCCGGACGCATGCGCAAACTATAGAAAGTCGTTATGACGTAGAATGTGCATACATGGTTTATTCCATTTATGAAATAAAACACATTTTCTAAAAACTCGTGTTTTTTAAGAAATCATGTAAACCTTCTAGAAGTTGTGATTTTAAAAAACGGGGGAAGTAAGCTTTTCTTATTTCCACACGCATGCGCAAACTATAGAAAGTCGTTATGACATAGAATGTGCATACTTTGTTGATTCCATTTATGAAATAAAACACGTTTTCTAAAAACTCGTGTTTTTTAAGAAATCATGTAAACCTTCTAGAAGCCGTGATTTTAAAAAATGGGGGAAGTAAGATTTTGTTATTTCCGGACGCATGCGCAAAATATAGAAATTCGTTATGACGTAGAATGTGCATACTTTGTAGATTCCATTTATGAAATAAAACACATTTTCTAAAAACTCGTGTTTTTTAAGAAATCATGTAAACCTTGTAGAAGCTGTGACTTTAAAAAACGGGGGAAGTAAGCTTTTCTTATTTCCGGACGCATGCGCAAACTATAGAAAGTCGTTATGACGTAGAATGTGCATACTTTGTATATTCCATTTATGAAATAAAACACATTTTCTAAAAACTCATGTTTTTTACGAAATCATGTAAACCTTCTAGAAGCTGTGGTTTTAAAAAACGGTGGAAGTAAGCTTTTCTTATTTCCGGACGCATGCACAAACTATAGAAAGTCGTCATGACGTAGAATGTGCATACTTTGTAAATTCCATTTATTAAATAAAACACATTTTCTAAAAACTCGTGTTTTTTACGAAATCATGTAAACCTTATAGAAGATGTGATTTTAAAAAACGGAGGAACTAAGCTTTTCTTATTTCCGGACGCATGCGCAAACTATAGAAAGTCGCTATGACGTAGAATGTGCATACTTTGTTGATTCCATTTATGAAATAAAACACATTTTCTAAAAACTCGTGTCTTTTGAGAAATCATGTAAACCTTCTAGAAGCTGTGATTTTAAAAAACGGGGGAAGTAAGCTTTTGTTATTTCCGGACGCATGCGCAAACTATAGAAAGTTGTTATGACGTGGAATGTGCATACTTTCTAGATTCTATTTATCAAATAAAACACATTTTCTAAAAACTCATGTTTTTTACGAAATCATGTAAACCTTCTAGAAGCTGTGGTTTTAAAAAACGGTGGAAGTAAGCTTTTCTTATTTCCGGACGCATGCACAAACTATAGAAAGTCGTCATGACGTAGAATGTGCATACTTTGTAAATTCCATTTATTAAATAAAACACATTTTCTAAAAACTCGTGTTTTTTACGAAATCATGTAAACCTTCTAGAAGATGTGATTTTAAAAAACGGAGGAACTAAGCTTTTCTTATTTCCGGACGCATGCGCAAACTATAGAAAGTCGCTATGACGTAGAATGTGCATACTTTGTTGATTCCATTTATGAAATAAAACACATTTTCTAAAAACTCGTGTCTTTTGAGAAATCATGTAAACCTTCTAGAAGCTGTGATTTTAAAAAACGGGGGAAGTAAGCTTTTGTTATTTCCGGACGCATGCGCAAACTATAGAAAGTCGTTATGACGTGGAATGTGCATACTTTCTAGATTCCATTTATTAAATAAAACACATTTTCTAAAAACTCGTGTTTTTTACGAAATCATGTAAACCTTCTAGAAGATGTGATTTTAAAAAACGGAGGAACTAAGCTTTTCTTATTTCCGGACGCATGCGCAAACTATAGAAAGTCGCTATGACGTAGAATGTGCATACTTTGTTGATTCCATTTATGAAATAAAACACATTTTCTAAAAACTCGTGTTTTTTAAGAAATCATGTAAACCTTCTAGAAGCTGAGATTTTAAAAAACGGGGGAAGTAAGCTTTTCTTATTTCCAAACGCATGCGCAAACTATAGAAAGTCGTTATGACGTAGAATGTGCATACTTTGTAGATTCCATTTATCAAATAAAACACATTTTCTAAAAACTCGTGTTTTTTACAAAATCATGTAAACCTTCTAGAAGCTGTGATTTTAAAAAACGGTGGAAGTAAGCTTTTCTTATTTCGGACGAATACACAAACTATAGAAAGTCGTTATGACGTAGAATGTGCATACTTTGTTGATTCCATTTATGAAATAAAACACATTTTCTAACAACTCGTGTTTTTTAAGAAATCATTAAAACCTTCTAGAAGCTGTGATTTTAAAAAATGGTGGAAGTAAGCTTTTCTTATTTACGGACGCATGCGCAAACTATAGAATTCGTTATGACGTAGAATGTGCATACTTTGTTGATTCCATTTATGAAATCAAACAAATTTTCTAAAAACTCGTGTTTTTTAAGAAATCATGTAAAACTTCTAGAAGCTGTGATTTTAAAAAACGGGGGAAGTAAGATTTTCTTATTTCCAGAGGCATGCAGAAACTATAGAAAGTCGTTATGACGTAGAATGTGCATACTTTGTAGATTCCATTTATGAAATAAAGCACATTTTCTAAAAACTCGTGTTTTTTACGAAATCATGTAAACCTTCTAAAAGCTGTGATTTTAAAAAATGGTGGAAGTAAGCATTTCTTATTTCCGGACGCATGCGCAAACTATAGAAAGTATTTATGACGTAGAATGTGCATACTTTGTTGATTCCATTTATGAAATAAAACACATTTTCTGAAAACTCGTGTTTTTTAAGAAATCATGTAAACCTTCTAGAAGCTGTGATTTTAAAAAACTGGGGAAGTAAGCTTTTCTTATTTCCGGCAAATGCGCAAACTATAGAAAGCCGTTATGACATAGAATGTGCATACTTTGTTGATTCCATTTATGAAATAAAACACATTTTCTAAAAACTCGTGTTTTTTAAGAAATCATGTAAACCTTCTAGAAGCTGAGATTTTAAAAAACGGGGGAAGTAAGCTTTTCTTATTTCTTGACGCATGCGCAAACTATAGAAAGTCGTTATGACGTAGAATGTGCATACTTTGTAGATTGCATTTATGAAATAAAACACATTTTCTAAAAACTCGTGTTTTTTACGAAATCATGTAAACCTTCTAGAAGCTGTGACTTTAATGAACGGTGGAAGTAAGCTTTTCTTATTTCTGGATGAATGCGCAAAATATAGAAAGTCATTATGACGTAGAATGTGCATACTTTATTGATTCCATTTATGAAATAAAACAAATTTTCTAAAAACTCGTGTTTTTTACGAAATCATGTAAACCTTCTAGAAGCTGTGATTTTAAAAAATGGTGGAAGTAAGCTTTTCTTATTTCCGGACGCATGCGCAAACTATAGAAAGTCATTATGACGTAGAATGTGCATACTTTGTTGATTCCATTTATCAAATAAAACACATTTTCTAAAAACTCGTGTTTTTTAAGAAATCATGTAAACATTCTAGAAGCTATGATTTTAAAAAACGGGGGAAGTAAGCTTTTCTTATTTCCAAACGCATGCACAAAGTATAGAAATTCGTTATGACGTAGAATGTGCAAACTTTGTTGATTCCATTTATGAAATAAAACACATTTTCTAAAAACTCATGTTTTTTAAGAAATCATGTAAACCTTCTAGAAGCTGTGATTTTAAAAAACGGGGGAAGTAAGCTTTTCTTATTTCCGGACGCATGAGCAAACTATAGAAAGTCGTTACGATGTAGAATGTGGATACTTTGTAGATACCATTTATGAAATAAAACACATTTTCTAAAAACTCGTGTTTTATACGAAATCATGTAAACCTTCTAACAGCTGTGATTTTAAAAAACGGGGGAAGTAAGCTTTTCTTATTTCCGGACGCATCCACAAACTATAGAAAGTCATTATGACGCAGAATGTGCATACTTTGTTGATTCTATTTATGAAATAAAACACATTTTCTAAAAACTCGTGTTTTTTAACAAATCATGTAAACCTTCTAGAAGCTGTGATTTTAAAAAACGTGGGAAGTAAGCTTTTCTTATTTCCAAACGAATGCGCAAACTATAGAAAGTCGTTATGATTTAGAATGTGCATACTTTGTTGATTCCATTTATGAAATAAAACACATTTTCTAAAAACTCGTGTTTTTTAAGAAATCATGTGAACCTTCTAGAAGCTGTGATTTTAAAAAACGCGCGAAGTAAGCTTTTCTTCTTTCCGGACGCATGCGCAAACTATAGAAAGTCGTTATGACGTAGAATGTGCATACTTTGTAGATTGCATTTATGAAATAAAACACATTTTCTAAAAACTCGTGTTTTTTACGAAATCATGTAAACGTTCTAGAAGCTGTGATTTTAAAAAACGGTGGAAGTAAGCTTTTCTTATTTCCTGACTCATGCGCAAACTATATAAAGTTGTTATGACGTAGAATGTGCATACATGTTTGATTCCATTTATGAAATAAAACACATTTTCTAAAAACTCGTGTTTTTTAAGAAATCATGTAAACCTTCTAGAAGCTGTGATTTTAAAAAACGGGGGAAGTAAGATTTTCTTATTTCCAAACGCTTTCCCAAACTATAGAAAGTCGGTATGACGTAGAATGTGCATACTTTGTTTATTCCATTTATGAAATAAAACACATTTTCTAAAAACTCGTGTTTTTTAAGAAATCATGTAAACCTTCTCGAAGCTGTGATTTTAAAAAACGGTGGAAGTAAGCTTTTCTTATTTCCGGACGCATGAGCAAACTATAGAAAGTCGTTATGACGTAGAATGTGCATACTTTGTATATTCCATTTATGAAATAAAACACATTTTCTAAAAATTCATGTTTTTTACGAAATCATGTAAACCTTCTAGAAGCTGTGATTTTAAAAAACGGTGGAAGTAAGCTTTTCTTTTTTCCGGACGCATCCGCAAACTATAGAATGTCTTTATGACGTAGAATGTGAATACTTTGTTGATTCTATTTATGAAATAAAATAAATTTTCTAAAAACTCGTGTTCTTTAAGAAATCATGTAAACCTTCTAGAAGCTGTGATTTTACAAAACTGGCGAAGTAATCTTTTCATATTTCCAAACGCATCCGCAAACCATAGAAAGTCATTATGACGTAGAATGTGCATACTTTGTTGATTCTATTTATGAAATAAAACACATTTTCTAAAAACTCGTGTTTTTTAAGAAATCATGTAAACCTTCTAGAAGCTGTGATTTTAAAAAACGGTGGACGTAAGCTTTTCTTATTTCCGGACGAATGCACAAACTATAGAAAGTCGTTATGACGTAGAATGTGCATACTTTGTTGATTCTATTTATGAAATAAAACACATTTTCTAAGAACTCGTGTTTTTTAAGAAATCATGTAAACCTTCTAGAAGCTGTGATTTTAAAAAACGGTGGAAGTAAGCTTTTTTTATTTTCGGACGAATGCACAAACTATAGAAAGTCGTTACGACGTAGAATGTGCATACTTTGTTGATTCTATTTATGAAATAAAACACATTTTCTAAAAACTCGTGTTTTTTAAGAAATCATGTAAACCTTCTAGAAGCTGTGATTTTAAAAAACGGGGGAAGTAAGCTTTTCTTATTTCCAAAAGCATGCGCAAACTATAGAAAGTCTTTATGACGTAGAATGTGCATACTTTGTTGATTCCATTTATGAAATAAAACACATTTTCTAAAAACTCGTGTTTTTTCAGAAATCATGTAAACCTTCTAGAAGATGTGATTTTAAAAAACGGGCGGAGTAAGCTTTTCTTATTTCCGGACGCATGCGCAAACTATAGAAAGTCGTTATGACATAGAATGTGCATACTTTGTTGATTCCATTAATGAAATAAAACACATTTTCTAAAAACTCGTGATTTTTAACAAATCATGTAAACCTTCTAGAAGCTGTGATTTTAAAAAACGGGGGAAGTAAGCTTTTCTTATCTCCAGACGCATGCGCAAACTGTAGAAAGTCGTTATGACGTAGACTGTGCATACTTTGTAGACTCCATTTATGAAATAAAACACATTTTCTAAAAACTCGTGTTTTTTACGAAATCATGTAAACCTTCTAGAAGCTGTGATTTTAAAAAACGGTGGAAGTAAGCTTTTCTTATTTCCGGATGAATGCGCAAACTATAGAAAGTTTTTATGACGTACAATGCACATACTTTGTTGATTCCATTTATGAAATAAAACACAATTTCTAAAAACTCGTGTTTTTTAAAAAATCATGTAAACCTTCTAGAAGCAGTGATTTTAAAAAACGGGGGAAGTAAGCGTTTCTTATTTCCGGACGCATGCACAAACTATATAAAATCGTTATGACATAGAATGTGCATACTTTGTAGATTCCGTTTATGAAATAAAACAAATTTTCTAAAAACTTGTGTTTTTTACGAAATCATGTAAACCTTCTAGAAGCTGTGATTTTAAAAAACGGTGGAAGTAAGCTTTTCTTATTTTCGGACGCATGCGCAAACTATAGAAAGTCGTTATGACGTAGAATGTGCATACTTTGTAGATTCCATTTATGAAATAGAACACATTTTCTAAAAACTCGTGTTTTTTACGAAATCATGTAAACCTTCTAGAAGCTGTGATTTTAAAAAACGGTGGAAGTAAGCTTTTCTTATTTCCGGACGCATGCGCAAACTATAGAAAGTCGTTATGACGTAGAATGTGCATACTTTGTAGATTCCATTTATGAAATAGAACACATTTTCTAAAAACTCGTGTTTTTTACGAAATCATGTAAACCTTCTAGAAGCTGTGATTTTAAAAAACGGTGGAAGTAAGCTTTTCTTATTTCCGGACACATGTGCAAACTATAGAAAGTCGTTATGACGTAGAATGTGCATACTTTGTTGATTCCATTTATTAAATAAAACACATTTTCTAAAAACTAGTGTTTTTTAACAAATCATGTAAACCTTCTAGAAGCTGTGATTTTAAAAAACGTGGGAAGTAAGCTTTTCTTATTTCCAAACGCATGCGCAAACTATAGAAAGTCGTTATGATGTAGAATGTGAGTACTTTGTTGATTCCATTTATGAAATAAAACACATTTTCTAAAAACTCGTGTTTTTTAAGAAATCATGTGAACCTTCTAGAAGCTGTGATTTTAAAAAACGCGGGAAGTAAGCTTTTCTTATTTCCGGACGCATGCGCAAACTATAGAAAGTCGTTATGACGTAGAATGTGCATACTTTGTAGATTCCATTTATGAAATAAAACACATTTTCTAAAAACTCGTGTTTTTTACGAAATCATGTAAACGTTCTAGAAGCTGTGATTTTAAAAAACGGTGGAAGTAAGCTTTTCTTATTTCCTGATTCATGCGCAAACTATAGAAAGTCGTTATGACGTAGAATGTGCATACATGTTTGATTCCATTTATGAAATAAAATACATTTTCTAAAAACTCGTGTTTTTTAAGAAATCATGTAAACCTTCTAGAAGCTGTGATTTTAAAAAACGGGGGAAGTAAGCTTTTCTTATTTCGAAACGCTTGCGCAAACTATAGAAAGTCGTTATGACCTAGAATGTGCATACTTTGTTTATTCTATTTATCAAATAAAACACATTTTCTAAAAACTCGTGTTTTTTAAGAAATCATGTAAACCTTCTCGAAGCTGTGATTTTAAAAAACGGTGGAAGTAAGCTTTTCTTATTTCCGGACGCATGCGCAAACTATAGAAAGTCGTTATGACGTAGAATGTGCATACTTTGTATATTCCATTTATGAAATAAAACACATTTTCTAAAAATTCGTGTTTTTTACGAAATCATGTAAACCTTCTAGAAGCTGTGATTTTAAAAAACGGTGGAAGTAAACTTTTCTTTTTTCTGGACGCATCCACAAACTATAGAAAGTCTTTATGACGTAGAATGTGCATACTTTGTTGATTCTATTTATGAAATAAAATAAATTTTCTAAAAACTCGTGTTCTTTAAGAAATCATGTAAACCTTCTAGAAGCTGTGATTTTACAAAACTGGCGAAGTAATCTTTTCATATTTCCAAACACATCCGCAAACCATAGAAAGTCATTATGACGTAGAATGTGCATACTTTGTAGATTCCATTTGTGAAATAAAACACATTTTTTAAAAACTCGTGTTTTTTACGAAATCGTGTAAACCTTCTAGAAGCTATGATTTTAAAAAACGGTCGAAGTAGGCTTTTCTTATTTCCTGACGCTTGCCGAAACTATAGAAAGTCGTTATGACGTAGAATGTGCATACACGGTTGATTCCATTTATGAAATAAAACACATTTTCTAAAAACTCGTGTTTTTTAAGAAATCATGTAAACCTTCTAGAAGCCGTGATTTTAAAAAACGGGGGAAGTAAGCTTTTCTTATTTCCGGACGCATACGCAAACTATAGAAAGTCGTTATGACGTAGAATGTACATACTTTGTAGATTCCATTTATGAAATAAAACACATTTTCCAAAAACTCGTGTTTTTTACGAAATCATGTAAACCTTCTAGAAGCTGTGATTTTAAAAAACGGTGGAAGTAAGCTTTTCTTATTTCCGGACGAATGCACAAACTATAGAAAGTCGTTATGACGTAGAATGTCCATACTTTGTTGATTCCATTTATGAAATAAAACACATTTTCTAAAAACTTGTGTTTTTTACGAAATCATGTAAACCTTGTAGAAGCTATGATTTTAAAAAACGGTGGAAGTAAACTTTTCTTATTTCCGGACGAATGCGCAAACTATAGAAAATCGTTATGACGTAGAATGTGCATACTTTCTATATTCCATTTATGAAATAAAACACATTTTCTAAAAACTCGTGTTTTTTACGAAATCATGTAAACCTTCTAGAAGCTGTGATTTTAAAAAACGGTGGAAGTAAGCTTTTCTTATTTCCAGACGAATGCGCAAACTATAGAAAGTTGTTATGACGTAGAATGTGCATACTTTGTTGATTCCATTTATGAAACAAAACACATTTTCTAAAAACTCGTGTTTTTTAAAAAATCATGTAAACCTTCTAGAAGCTGTGATTTTAAAAAACGGGGGAAGTAAGCTTTTCTTATTTGCAACCGCATGCGCAAACTATAGAAAGTCGTTATGACGTAGAATGTGCATACTTTATAGATTCCATTTATGAAATAAAACACATTTTCTAAAAACTCGTGTGTTTTACGAAATCATGTAAACCTTCTAGAAGCTGTGATTTTAAAAAACGGTGGAAGTAAGCTTTTCTTATTTCCGGACGCATGCGCAAACTATAGAAAGTCGTTATGACGTAGAATGTGCATACTTTGTTGATTCCATTTATTAAATAAAACACATTTTCTAAAAGCTCATGTTTTTTAACAAATCATGTAAACCTTCTAGAAGCTGTGATTTTAAAAAACGGGGGAAGTAAGCTTTTCTTATTTCCGGACGCATGCGCAAACTATAGAAATTTTTTATGACGTAGAATGTGCATACTTTGTAGATTCCATTTAGGAAATAAAACACATTTTCTAAAAACTCGTGTTTTTTACGAAATCATGTAGACCTTCTAGAAGCTGTGATTTTAAAAAACGGTGGAAGTAAGCTTTTCTTACTTCCGGACGAATGCGCAAACTATAGAAAGTCGTTATGACGTCGAATGTGCATACTTTGTTGATTCCATTTATGAAATAAAACACATTTTCTAAAAACTCGTGTTTCTTAAGAAATCATGTAAACCTTCTAGAAGCTGTGATTTTAAAAAACGGGGGATGTAAGCTTTTCTTATTTCCGGATGCATGCGCAAACTATAGAAAGTCGTTATGACGTAGAATGTGTATACATTGTAGATTCCATTTATGAAATAAAACACATTTTCTAAAAACTCATGTTTTTTACGAAATCATGTAAACCTTCTAGAAGCTGTGATTTTAAAAAACGGTGGAAGTAAGCTTTTCTTATTTCCGGACGAATGCGCAAACTATATAAAATCGTTATGAAGTAGAATGTGCATACTTTGTACATTCCATTTATGAAATAAGACACATTTTCTAAAAACTTGTGTTTTTTACGAAATCATGTAAACCCTCTAGAAGCTGTGATTTTAAAAGACGGTGGAAGTAAGCTTTTCTTATTTCCGGACGCATGCGCAAACTATAGAAAGTCGTTATGACATAGAATGTGCATACTTTGTAGATTCCATTTATGAAATAAAACACATTTTCTAAAAACTCGTGTTTTTTACGAAATCATGTAAACCTTCTAGAAGCTGTGATTTTAAAAAACGGTGGAAGTAAGCTTTTCTTATTTCCGGACGAATGCGCAAACTATAGAAAGTCGTTATGACGTAGAATGTGCATACTTTGTTGATTCCATTGATGAAATAAAACACATTTTCTAAAAACTCGTGTTTTTTAAGAAATCGTGTAAACCTTCTAGAAGCAGTGATTTTAAAAAACGGGGGAAGTAAGCTTTTCTTATTTCCAAACGCATGCGCAAACTATAGAAAGTCGTTATGACGTAGAATGTGCATACTTTGTAGATTCCATTTATGAAATAAAACACATTTTCTAAAAACTCGTGTTTTTTACGAAATCATGTAAAGCTTCTATAAGCTGTGATTTTAAAAAACGGTGGAAGTAAGCTTTTCTTACTTCCGGACGCATGCGCAAACTATAGAAAGTCGTTATGACGTAGAATGTGCATACTTTGTTGATTCCATTTATTAAATAAAACACATTTTCTAAAAACTCATGTTTTTTAACAAATCATGTAAACCTTTTAGAAGCTGTGATTTTAAAAAACGGGGGAAGTAAGCTTTTCTTATTTCCGGACGCATGCGCAAACTATAGAAAGTTTTTATGACGTAGAATGTGCATACTTTGTAGATTCCATTTAGAAAATAAAACACATTTTCTAAAAACTCGTGTTTTTTACGAAATCATGTAAACCTTCTAGAAGTTGTGATTTTAAAAAACGGTGGAAGTAAGCTTTTCTTATTTCCGGACGAATGCCCAAACTATAGAAATTCGTTATGACGTAGAATGTGCATACTTTGTTGATTCCATTTATGAAATAAAACACATTTTCTAAAAACTCGTGTTTTTTAAGAAATGATGTAAACCTTCTAGAAGCTGTGATTTTAAAAAACGGGGGAAGTAAGCTTTTCTTATTTCCAAACGCATGCGCGAACTATAGAAAGTCGTTATGACGTAGAATGTGAATACTTTGTTGATTCCATTTATTTAATAAAACACATTTTCTAAAAACTCGTGTTTTTTAAGAAATCATGCAAAACTTCTAGAAGCTGTGATTTTAAAAAACGGTGGAAGTAAGCTTTTCTTATTTCCGGACGCATGCGCAAACTATAGAAAGTCGTTATGACGTAGAATGTGCATAATTTGTTGATTCAATTTATGAAATAAATTTTTTTTTCTAAAAACTCGTGTTTTTTACGAAATCATGTAAACCTTCTAGAAGCTGTGATTTTAAAAAACGGTGGAAGTAATCTTTTCTTATTTCTGGATGAATGCGGAAACAATAGAAAGTCGTTATGACGTAGAATGTGCATACTTTGTTGATTCCATTGATGAAATAAAACACATTTTCTAAAAACTCGTGTTTTTTAAGAAATCGTGTAAACCTTCTAGAAGCAGTGATTTTAAAATACAGTGGAAGTAAGCTTTTCTTATTTCCGGACGCATGCGCAAACTATAGAAAGTCGTTATGACGTACAATGTGCATACTTTGTTAATTCCATTTATGAAATAAAACACATTTTCTAAAAACTCGTGTTTTTTAAGAAGTCATATAAACCTTCTAGAAGCTGTGATTTTAAAAAACGGGGGAAATAAGCTTTTCTTATTTCCGGACGCATGCGCAAACTATAGAAATTCGTTATGACGTAGAATGTGCATACTTTGTAGATTCCATTTAGGAAATAAAACACATTTTCTAAAAACTCGTGTTTTTTACGAAATCATGTAAACCTTCTAGAAGCTGTGATTTTAAAAAACGGGGGAAGTAAGCTTTTCTTATTTCCGGACGAATGCCCAAACTATAGAAATTCGTTATGACGTAGAATGTGCATACTTTGTTGATTCCATTTATGAAATAAAACACATTTTCTAAAAACTCGTGTTTTTTACGAAATCTGTAAACCTTGTAGAAGCTGTGATTTTAAAAAACGGTGGAAGTAAGCTTTTCTTATTTCCGGACGAATGCGCAAACTATAGAAAGTCGTTATGACGTAGAATGTGCATACTTTGTTGATTCCATTTATGAAACAAAACACATTTTCTAAAAACTCGTGTTTTTAAAAAAATCATGTAAACCTTCTAGAAGCTGTGATTTTAAAAAATGGGGGAAGTAAGCTTTTCTTATTTCCAAACGCATACGCAAACTATAGGAAGTCGTTATGACGTAGAATGTGCATACTTTATAGATTCCATTTGTGAAATAAAACACATTTTCTAAAAACTTGTGTTTTTTACGAAATCATGTAAACCTTCTAGAAGCTGTGATTTTAAAAAATGGTGGAAGTAAGCTTTTCTTATTTCCGGACGAATGCGCAAACTATAGAAAGTCGTTATGACGTCGAATGTGCATACTTTGTTGATTCCATTTATGAAATAAAACACATTTTCTAAAAACTCGTGTTTTTTAAGAAATCATGTAAACCTTCTAGAAGCTCTGATTTTAAAAAACGGGGGAAGTAAGCTTTTCTTATTTCCGGACGCATGCGCAAACTATAGAAAGTCGTTATCACGTAGAATGTGCATACTTTGTAGATTGCATTTATGAAATAAAACACATTTTCTAAAAACTCGTGTTTTTTACGAAATCATGTAAACCTTCTAGAAGCTGTGATTTTAAAAAACGGTGGAAGTAAGCTTTTCTTATTTCTGGACGAATGCGCAAACTATAGAAAATCGTTATGACGTAGAATGTGCATACTTTGTAGATTCCATTTATGAAATAAAACACATTTTCTAAAAACTTGTGTTTTTTACGAAATCATGTAAACCTTCTAGAAGCTGTGATTTTAAAAAACGGTCGAAGTAAGCTTTTCTTATTTCCTAACGCATGAGCAAAGTATACAAAGTCGTTATGACGTAGAATGTGCATACTTTGTAGATTCCATTTATGAAATAAAACACATTTTCTAAAAACTCGTGTTTTTTACGAAATCATGTAAACCTTCTAGAAGCTGTGATTTTAAAAAACGGTGGAAGTAAGCTTTTCTTATTTCCGGAAGAATGCGCAAACTATAGAAAGTCGTTATGACGTAGAATGTGCATACTTTGTTGATTCCATTTATGAAACAAAACACATTTTCTAAAAACTTGTGTTTTTTACGAAATCATGTAAACCTTCTAGAAGCTGTGATTTTAAAAAACGTGGAAGTAAGCTTTTCTTATTTCCGGACGCATGCACAAACTATAGAAAGTCGTTATGATGTAGAATGTGCATACTTTGTTGATTCCATTTATGAAATAAAACACATTTTCTAAAAACTCATGTTTTTTAAGAAATCATGTAAACCTTCTAGAAGCTGTGATTTTAAAAAACGGGGGAAGTAAGCTTTTCTTATTTCCGGACGCATGCGCAAACTGTAGAAAGTCGTTATGACGTAGACTGTGCATTCTTTGTAGACTCCATTTATGAAATAAAACACATTTTCTAAAAACTCGTGTTTTTTACGAAATCATGTAAACCTTCTAGAAGCTGTGATTTTAAAAAACGGTGGAAGTAAGCTTTTCTTATTTCCGGATGAATGTGCAAACTATAGAAAGTTGTTATGACGTACAATGCACATACTTTGTTGATTCCATTTATGAAATAAAACACAATTTCTAAAAACTCGTGTTTTTTAAAAAATCATGTAAACCTTCTAGAAGTAGTGATTTTAAAAAACGGGGGAAGTAAGCGTTTCTTATTTCCGGACGCATGCGCAAACTATAGAAAATCGTTATGACATAGAATGTGCATACTTTGTAGATTCCGTTTATGAAATAAAACAAATTTTCTAAAAACTTGTGTTTTTTACGAAATCATGTAAACCTTCTAGAAGCTGTGATTTTAAAAAACGTGGAAGTAAGCTTTTCTTATTTCCGGACGCATGCGCAAACTATAGAAAGTCGTTATGACGTAGAATGTGCGTACTTTGTAGATTCCATTTATGAAATAGAACACATTTTCTAAAAACTCATGTTTTTTAGGAAATCATGTAACCCTTCTAGAAGCTGTGATTTTAAAAAACGGTGGATCTAAGCTTTTCTTATTTCCGGACACATGTGCAAACTATAGAAAGTCGTTATGACGTAGAATGTGCATACTTTGTTGATTCCATTTATTAAATAAAACACATTTTCTAAAAAGTCGTGTTTTTTAGCAAATCATGTAAACCTTCTAGAAGCTGTGATTTTAACAAACGGGGTAAGTAAGCTTTTGTTATTTCCAAACGCATGCGCAAACTATATAAAGTCGTTATGACGTAGAATGTGCATACTTTGTTGATTCCATTTATGAAATAAAACACATTTTCTAAAAACTCGTGTTTTTTAATAAATCATGTAAACCTTCTAGAAGTTGTGATTTTAAAAAACGGGGGAAGTAAGCTTTTCTTATTTCCGGACGCATGCGCAAACTATAGAAAGTCGTTATGACGTAGAATGTGCATACTTTGTAGATTCCAATTAGGAAATAAAAGTCATTTTCTAAAAACTCGTGTTTTTTATGAAATCATGTAAACCTTCTAGAAGCTGTGATTTTAAAAAACGGTGGAAGTAATCTTTTCTTATTGCCGGAGGAATGCGCAAACTATAGAAAGTCGTTATGACGTAGAATGTGCATACTTTGTTGATTCCATTTATGAAATCAAACACATTTTCTCAAAACTCGTGTTTTTTAAGAAATCATGTAAACCTTCTAGAAGCTGTGATTTTAAAAAACGGTGGAAGTAAGCTTTCTTATTTCCGGATGCATGCGCAAACTATAGAAAGTCGTTATGACGTAGGATGTGCATACTTTCTTGATTCCATTTATGAAATAAAACACATTTTCTAAAAACTCGTGTTTTTTATGATATCATGTAAACCTTCTAGAAGCTGTGATTTTAAAAAACGGGGGAAGTAAGCTTTTCTTATTTCCAAACGCATGTGCAAACTATAGAAATTCGTTATGACGTAGAATGTGCATACTTTGTTGATTCCATTTATGAAATAAAACACATTTTATAAAAATTCGTGTTTTTTAAGAAATCATGTAAACCTTCTGGAAGCTGTGATTTTAAAAAACGGGGGAAGTAAGCTTTTCTTATTTCCGGACGGATGCGCAAACTATAGAAAGTCGGTATGATGTAGAATGTGCATACTTTGTAGATTCCATTTATGAAATAAAACACATTTTCTAAAAACTCATGTTTTTTACGAAATCATGTAAACCTTCTGGAAGCTGTGATTTTAAAAAACGGTGGAAGTAAGCTTTTCTTATTTCCGGACGAATGCGCAAACTATAGAAATTCGTTATGACGTAGAATGTGCATACTTTGTAGATTCCATTTATGAAATAAAACACATTTTCTAAAAACTCGTGTTTTTTACGAAATCATGTAAACCTTTTAGAAGCTGTGATTTTAAAAAACGGTGGAAGTAAGTTTTTCTTATTTCCAAACAAATGCGCAAACTATAGAAAGTAATTCTGACGTAGAATGTACATACTTTGTTGATTCCATTTGTGAAATAAAACACAATTTCTAAAAACTCGTGTTTTTTAGTAAATCATGTAAACCTTCTAGAAGCAGTGATTTTAAAAAACGGGGGAAGTAAGCGTTTCTTATTTCCGGACGCATGCGCAAATTACAGAAATTCGTTATGACGTAGAATGTGCATACTTTGTTGATTCCATTTATTTAATAAAACACATTTTCTAAAAACTCGTGTTTTTTACGAAATCATGCAAAACTTCTAGAATCTGTGATTTTAAAAAACTGGGGAGGTAAGCTTTTCTTATTTCCAGACGCATGCGCAAACTATAGAAAATCGTTATGACGTAGAATGCGCATACTTTGTAGATTCCATTTATGAAATAAAACACATTTTCTAAAAACTCGTGTTTTTTACGAAATCATGTAAACTTTCTAGAAGCTGTGATTTTAAAAAACGGTGGAAGTATGCTTTTCTTATTTCCGCACGCATTCGCAAACTATAGAAAGTTGTTATGACGTAGAATGTGCATACTTTGTTCATCCTATTTATGAAATAAAACACATTTTCTAAAAACTCGTGTTTTTTAAGAAATCATGTATACCTTCTAGAAGCTGTGATTTTAAAAAACAGGGGAAATAAGCTTTTCTTATTTCCAAATGCATGCGCAAACTATAGAAAGTCGTTATGACGTAGAATATGCATACTTTGTTAATTCCATTTATGAAATAAAACACATTTTCTAAAAACTCGTGTTTATTAAAAAATCATGTAAACCTTCTAGAAGCTGTGATTTTAAAAAACGGTGGAAGTAAGCTTTTCTTATTTCCGGATGAATGCACAAACTATAGAAAGTCGTTATGACTTAGAAGGTGCATACTTTGTTGATTCCATTTATGAAATAAAACACATTTTCTAAAAACTCATGTTTTTTAAGAAATCATGTAAACCTTCTAGAAGCTGTGATTTTAAAAAATGGTGGAAGTAAGCTTTTCTTATTTCCGGACGCATGCGCAAACTATAGAAAGTCGTTATGACGTAGAATATGCATACTTTGTAGACTCCATTTATGAAATAAAACACATTTTCTAAAAACTTGTGTTTTTTACGAAATCATGTAAACCTTCTAGAAGCTGTGATTTTAAAAAACGTGGAAGTAAGCTTTTCTTATTTCCGGACGCATGCGCAAACTATAGAAAGTCGTTATGATGTAGAATGTGCATACTTTGTTGATTCCATTTATGAAATAAAACACATTTTCTAAAAACTCATGTTTTTTAAGAAATCATGTAAACCTTCTAGAAGCTGTGATTTTAAAAAACGGGGGAAGTAAGCTTTTCTTATTTCCGGACGCATGCGCAAACTGTAGAAAGTCGTTATGACGTAGACTGTGCATTCTTTGTAGACTCCATTTATGAAATAAAACACATTTTCTAAAAACTCGTGTTTTTTACGAAATCATGTAAACCTTCTAGAAGCTGTGATTTTAAAAAACGGTGGAAGTAAGCTTTTCTTATTTCCGGACGAATACACAAACTATAGAAAGTCGTTATGACGTAGAATGTCCATACTTTGTTGATTCGATTTATGAAATAAAACACAATTTCTAAAAACTTGTGTTTTTTAATAAATCATGTAAACCTTCTAGAAGCAGTGATTTTAAAAAACGGGGGAAGTAAGCGTTTCTTATTTCCGGACGCATGCGCAAATTATAGAAAGTCGTTATGACGTAGAATGTGCATACTTTGTAGATTCCATTTATGAAATAAAACACATTTTCTAAAAACTCGTGTTTTTTACGAAATCATGTAAACCTTCTAGAAGCTGTGATTTTAAAAAACGGTGGAAGTAAGCTTTTCTTATTTCCAGACGAATGCGCAAACTATAGAAAGTCGTTATGACATAGAATGTGCATACTTTGTTGATTCCATTTATTAAATAAAACACATTTTCTAAAAACTCATGTTTTTTAACAAATCATGTAAACCTTCTAGAAGCTGTGATTTTAAAAAACGGGGGAAGTAAGTTTTCTTATTTCCGGACGCATGCGCAAACTATAGAAATTTTTTATGACGTAGAATGTGCATACTTCTTAGATTCCATTTAGGAAATAAAACACATTTTCTAAAAACTCGTGTTTTTTACGAAATTATGTAAACCTTCTAGAAGCTGTGATTTTAAAAAACGGTGGAAGTAAGCTTTTCTTACTTCCGGACGAATGCGCAAACTATAGAAAGTCGTTATGACGTCGAATGTGCATACTTTGTTGATTCCATTTATGAAATAAAACACATTTTCTAAAAACTCGTGTTTTTTAAGAAATCATGTAAACCTTCTAGAAGCTGTGATTTTAAAAAACGGGGGATGTAAGCTTTTCTTATTTCCGGACGCATGCGCAAACTATAGAAAGTCGTTATGACGTAGAATGTGCATACTTTGTAGATTCCATTTATGAAATAAAACACATTTTCTAAAAACTCATGTTTTTTACGAAATCATGTAATCCTTCTAGAAGCTGTGATTTTAAAAAACGGTGGAAGTAAGCTTTTCTTATTTCCGGACGAATGCGCAAACTATATAAAATCGTTATGACGTAGAATGTGCATACTTTGTAGATTTTATTTATGAAATAAGACACATTTTCTAAAAACTTGTGTTTTTTACGAAATCATGTAAACCTTCTAGAAGCTGTGATTTTAAAAGACGGTGGAAGTAAGCTTTTCTTATTTCCGGACGCATGCGCAAACTATAGAAAGTCGTTATGACATAGAATGTGCATACTTTTTAGATTCCATTTATGAAATAAAACACATTTTCTAAAAACTCGTGTTTTTTACGAAATCATGTAAACCTTCTAGAAGCTGTGACTTTAAAAAACGGTGGAAGTAAGCTTTTCTTATTTCCGGACGAATGCGCAAACTATAGAAAGTCTTTATGACGTAGAATGTGCATACTTTGTTGATTCCATTTATGAAACAAAACACATTTTCTAAAAACTCATGTTTTTTAAAAAATCATGTAAACCTTCTAGAAGCTGTGATTTTAAAAAACGGGGGAAGTAAGCTTTTCTTATTTCGAAACGCATGCACAAACTATAGAAAGTTGTTATGACGTAGAATGTGCATACTTTGTAGATTCCATTTATGAAATAAAACACATTTTCTAAAAACTCGTGTTTTTTACAAAATCATGTAAAGCTTCTATAAGCTGTGATTTTAAAAAACGGTGGAAGTAAGCTTTTCTTATTTCCGGACGCATGCGCAAACTATAGAAAGTCGTTATGACGTAGAATGTGCATACTTTGTTGATTCCATTTATTAAATAAAACACATTTTCTAAAAACTCGTGTTTTTTAACAAATCATGTAAACCTTTTAGAAGCTGTGATTTTAAAAAACGGGGGAAGTAAGCTTTTCTTATTTATGGACGCATGCGCAAACTATAGAAAGTTTTTATGACGTAGAATGTGCATACTTTGTAGATTCCATTTAGGAAATAAAACACATTTTCTAAAAACTCGTGTTTTTTACAAAATCATGTAAAGCTTCTATAAGCTGTGATTTTAAAAAACGGTGGAAGTAAGCTTTTCTTATTTCCGGACGCATGCGCAAACTATAGAAAGTCGTTATGACGTAGAATGTGCATACTTTGTTGATTCCATTTATTAAATAAAACACATTTTCTAAAAACTCGTGTTTTTTAACAAATCATGTAAACCTTCTAGAAGCTGTGATTTTAAAAGACGGGGGATGTAAGCTTTTCTTATTTCCGGACGCATGCGCAAACTATAGAAATTCGTTATGACGTAGAATGTGTATACATTGTAGATTCCATTTATGAAATAAAACACATTTTCTAAAAACTCATGTTTTTTACGAAATCATGTAAACCTTCTAGAAGCTGTGATTTTAAAAAACGGTGGAAGTAAGCTTTTCTTATTGCCGGACGAATGCGCAAACTATATAAAATCGTTATGAAGTAGAATGTGCATACTTTGTAGATTCCATTTATGCAATAAGACACATTTTCTAAAAACTTGTGTTTTTTACGAAATCATGTAAACCTTCTAGAAGCTGTGATTTTAAAAGACGGTGGAAGTAAGCTTTTCTTATTTCCGGACGCATGCGCAAACTATAGAAAGTCGTTATGACATAGAATGTGCGTACTTTGTAGATTCCATTTATGAAATAAAACACATTTTCTAAAAACTCGTGTTTTTTACGAAATCATGTAAACCTTCTAGAAGCTGTGATTTTAAAAAACGGTGGAAGTAAGCTTTTCTTATTTCCGGACGAATGCGCAAACTATAGAAAGTCGTTATGACGTAGAATGTGCATACTTTGTTGATTCCATTTATGAAACAAAACACATTTTCTAAAAACTCGTGTTTTTTAAAAAATCATGTAAACCTTCTAGAAGCTGTGATTTTAAAAGACGGGGGAAGTAAGCTTTTCTTATTTCCAAACGCATGCGCAAACTATAGAAAGTCGTTATGACGTAGAATGTGCATACTTTGTAGATTCCATTTATGAAATAAAACACATTTTCTAAAAACTCGTCTTTTTTACGAAATCATGTAAAGCTTCTATAAGCTGTGATTTTAAAAAACGGTGGAAGTAAGCTTTTCTTACTTCCGGACGAATGCGCAAACTATAGAAAGTCGTTATGACGTAGAATGTGCATACTTTGTTGATTCCATTTATTAAATAAAACACATTTTCCAAAAACTCATGTTTTTTAACAAATCATGTAAACCTTTTAGAAGCTGTGATTTTAAAAAACGGGGGAAGTAAGCTTTTCTTATTTCCGGACGCATGCGCAAACTATAGAAAGTTTTTATGACGTAGAATGTGCATACTTTGTAGATTCCATTTAGGAAATAAAACATATTTTCTAAAAACTCGTGTTTTTTACGAAATCATGTAAACCTTCTAGAAGCTGTGATTTTAAAAAACGGTGGAAGTAAGCTTTTCTTATTTCCGGACGAATGCCCAAACTATAGAAATTCGTTATGACGTAGAATGTGCATACTTTGTTGATTCCATTTATGAAATAAAACACATTTTCTAAAAACTCGTGTTTTTTAAGAAATGATGTAAACCTTCTAGAAGCTGTGATTTTAAAAAACGGGGGAAGTAAGCTTTTCTTATTTCCGGACGCATGCGCAAACAGTAGAAAGTCGTTATGACGTAGACTGTGCATTCTTTGTAGACTCCATTTATGAAATAAAACACATTTTCTAAAAACTCGTGTTTTTTACGAAATCATGTAAACCTTCTAGAAGCTGTGATTTTAAAAAACGGTGGAAGTAAGCTTTTCTTATTTCCGGACGAATCCGCAAACTATTGAAAGTTGTTATGACGTACAATGCACATACTTTGTTGATTCCATTTATGAAATAAAACACAATTTCTAAAAACTCGTGTTTTTTAAAAAATCATGTAAACCTTCTAGAAGTAGTGATTTTAAAAAACGGGGGAAGTAAGCGTTTCTTATTTCCGGACGCATGCGCAAACTATAGAAAATCGTTATGACATAGAATGTGCATACTTTGTAGATTCCGTTTATGAAATAAAACAAATTTTCTAAAAACTTGTGTTTTTTACGAAATCATGTAAACCTTCTAGAAGCTGTGATTTTAAAAAACGTGGAAGTAAGCTTTTCTTATTTCCGGACGCATGCGCAAACTATAGAAAGTCGTTATGACGTAGAATGTGCGTACTTTGTAGATTCCATTTATGAAATAGAACACATTTTCTAAAAACTCGTGTTTTTTAGGAAATCATGTAAACCTTCTAGAAGCTGTGATTTTAAAAAACGGTGGAAGTAAGCTTTTCTTATTTCCGGACACATGTGCAAACTATAGAAAGTCGTTATGACGTAGAATGTGCATACTTTGTTGATTCCATTTATTAAATAAAACACATTTTCTAAAAAGTCGTGTTTTTTAACAAATCATGTAAACCTTCTAGAAGCTGTGATTTTAACAAACAGGGTAAGTAAGCTTTTCTTATTTCCAAACGCATGCGCAAACTATATAAAGTCGTTATGACGTAGAATGTGCATACTTTGTTTATTCCATTTATGAAATAAAACACATTTTCTAAAAACTCGTGTTTTTTAAGAAATCATGTAAACCTTCTAGAAGTTGTGATTTTAAAAAACGGGGGAAGTAAGCTTTTCTTATTTCCGGACGCATGCGCAAACTATAGAAAGTCGTTATGACGTAGAATGTGCATACTTTGTTTATTCCATTTATGAAATAAAACACATTTTCTAAAAACTCGTGTTTTTTAAGAAATCATGTAAACCTTCTAGAAGTTGTGATTTTAAAAAACGGGGGAAGTAAGCTTTTCTTATTTCCGGACGCATGCGCAAACTATAGAAAGTCGTTATGACGTAGAATGTGCATACTTTGTAGATTCCAATTAGGAAATAAAAGTCATTTTCTAAAAACTCGTGTTTTTTATGAAATCATGTAAACCTTCTAGAAGCTGTGATTTTAAAAAACGGTGGAAGTAATCTTTTCTTATTGCCGGAGGAATGCGCAAACTATAGAAAGTCGTTATGACGTAGAATGTGCATACTTTGTTGATTCCATTTATGAAATCAAACACATTTTCTCAAAACTCGTGTTTTTTAAGAAATCATGTAAACCTTCTAGAAGCTGTGATTTTAAAAAACGGTGGAAGTAAGCTTTCTTATTTCCGGACGCATGCGCAAACTATAGAAAGTCGTTATGACGTAGAATGTGCATACTTTCTTTATTCCATTTATGAAATAAAACACATTTTCTAAAAACTCGTGTTTTTTATGAAATCATGTAAACCTTCTAGAAGCTGTGATTTTAAAAAAGGGGGGGAAGTAAGCTTTTCTTATTTCCAAACGCATGTGCAAACTATAGAAATTCGTTATGACGTAGAATGTGCATACTTTGTTGATTCCATTTATGAAATAAAACACATTTTCTAAAAATTCGTGTTTTTTAAGAAATCATGTAAACCTTCTGGAAGCTGTGATTTTAAAAAACGGGGGAAGTAAGCTTTTCTTATTTCCGGACGCATGAGCAAACTATAGAAATTCGTTAGGATGTAGAATGTGCATACTTTGTTGATTCCATTTATGAAATAAAACAAATTTTCTAAAAACTCGTGTTTTTTAAGAAATCATGTAAACCTTCTAGAAGCTGTGATTTTAAAAAACGGTGGAAGTAAGCTTTTCTTATTTCCGGACGAATGCGCAAACTATAGAAAGTCGATATGACATAGAATGTGCATACTTTGTTGATTCCATTTACGAAATAAAACACATTTTCTAAAAACTCTTCTTTTTTAAGAAATCATGTAAACCTTCAGGAAGCCGTGATTTTAAAAAACATGGGAAGTAAGCTTTTCTTATTTCCAAATGCATGCCCAAATTATAGAAAGTCGTTATGATGTAGTATGTGCATACTTTGTTGATTCCATTTATTTAATAAAACACATTTTCTAAAAACTTGTGTTTTTTAAGAAATCATGCAAAACTTCTAGAATCTGTGATTTTAAAAAACGGGGGAGGTAAGTTTTTCTTATTTCCAGACGCATGCGCAAACTATAGAAAATCGTTATGATGTAGAATGTGCATACTTTGTAGATTCCATTTATCAAATAAAACACATTTTCTAAAAACTCGTGTTTTTTACGAAATCATGTAAACCTTCTAGAAGGTGTGATTTTAAAAAATGGTGGAAGTATGCTTCTCTTAGTTCCGCACGCATGCACAAACTTTAGAAAGTCGTTATGACGTAGAATGTGCATACTTTGTTGATTCTATTTATGAAATAAAGCAGATTTTCTAAAAACTCGTGTTTTTTAAGAAATCATGTATACCTTCTCGAAGCTGTGATTTTAAAAAACAGGGGAAGTCAGCTTTTCTTATTTCCAAACGCATGTGGAAACTATAGAAATTCGTTATGACGTAGAATGTGCATACTTTGTTAATTCCATTTATGAAATAAAAAACATTTTCTAAAAGCTCATGTATTTTGAAAAATCATGTAAACCTTCTAGAAGCTGTGATTTTAAAAAACGGGGGAAGTAAGCTTTTCTTATTTCCAAACGCATGCGCAAAATATAGAAAGTCGTTATGACGTAGAATGTGCATGCTTTGTAGATTACATTTATGAAATAAAACACATTTTCTAAAAACTCGTGTTTTTTACGAAATCATGTAAACCTTCTAGAAGCTGAGATTTTAAAAAACGTTGGAAGTAAGCTTTTCTTATTTCCGGGCGCATTCGCAAACTATAGAAAGTCATTATGACGTAGAATGTGCATACTTTGTTGATTCCATTTATTAAATAAAACACATTTTCTAAAAACTCGTGTTTTTTAACAAATCATGTAAACCTTCTAGAAGCTGTGATATTAAAAAACGGGGGAAGTAAGCTTTTCTTATTTCCAAACGCATGCGCAAACTATAGAAAGTCCTTATGACGTAGAATGTGCATACTTTGTTGATTCGATTTATGAAATAAAACAAATTTTCTAAAAACTCATGTTTTTTAAGAAATCATGTAAACCTTCTAGAAGCTGTGATTTTAAAAAACGGCTGAAGTAAGCTTTCTTATTTCCGGACGCATGCGCAAACTATAGAAAGTCGTTATGACGTAGAATGTGCATACTTTGTAGATTCCATTTAGGAAATAAAACACATTTTCTAAAAACTCGTGTTTTTTACGAAATCATGTAAACCTTCTAGAAGCTGTGATTTTAAAAAATGGTGGAAGTAAGCTTTTCTTATTTCCGGACGAATGCAAAAACTATAGAAAGTCGTTATGACGTAGAATGTGCATACTTTGTTGATTCCATTTATGAAATAAAACACATTTTCTAAAAACTCGTGTTTTTTAAGAAATCATGTAAACCTTCTAGAAGCTGTGATTTTAAAAAATGGTG
The DNA here is from genome assembly GCA_027924585.1 of Larix kaempferi. Taxonomy (NCBI): domain Eukaryota; kingdom Viridiplantae; phylum Streptophyta; class Pinopsida; order Pinales; family Pinaceae; genus Larix; species Larix kaempferi. Next base: position 6,835,733 of record BSBM01000226.1, on the reverse strand, counting down.
GAAGTAAGCTTTTCTTATTTCCGGACGCATGCGCAAATTATAGAAAGTTGTTATGATGTAGAATGTGCATACTTTGTAGATTCCATTTAGGAAATAAAACACATTTTCTAAAAACTCGTGTTTTTTACGAAATCATGTAAACCTTCTAGAAGCTGTGATTTTAAAAAACGGTGGAAGTAAGCTTTTCTTACTTCCGGACGAATGCGCAAACTATAGAAAGTCGTTATGACGTCGAATGTGCATACTTTGTTGATTCCATTTATGAAATAAAACACATTTTCTAAAAACTCGTGTTTTTTAAGAAATCATGTAAACCTTCTAGAAGCTGTGATTTTAAAAAACAGGGGATGTAAGCTTTTCTTATTTCCGGACGCATGCGCAAACTATAGAAAGTCGTTATGACGTAGAATGTGCATACTTTGTTGATTCCATTTATCAAATAAAACCCATTTTCTAAAAACTCGTGTTTTTTACGAAATCATGTAAACCTTCTAGAAGCTGTGATTTTAAAAAACGGTGGAAGTAAGCTTTTCTTATTTCCGGACGCATGCGCAAACTATAGAAAGTCGTTATGACGTAGAATGTGCATACTTTGTTGATTCCATTTATTAAATAAAACACATTTTCTAAAAACTCATGTTTTTTAACAAATCATGTAAACCTTCTAGAAGCTGTGATTTTAAAAAACGGGGGAAGTAAGCTTTTCTTATTTCCGGACGCATGCGCAAACTATAGAAATTTTTTATGACGTAGAATGTGCATACTTTGTAGATTCCAATTAGGAAATAAAACACATTTTCTAAAAACTCGTGTTTTTTACGAAATCATGTAGACCTTCTAGAAGCTGTGATTTTAAAAAACGGTGGAAGTAAGCTTTTCTTACTTCCGGACGAATGCGCAAACTATAGAAAGTCGTTATGACGTCGAATGTGCATACTTTGTTGATTCCATTTATGAAATAAAACACATTTTCTAAAAACTCGTGTTTTTTAAGAAATCATGTAAACCTTCTAGAAGCTGTGATTTTAAAAAACGGGGGATGTAAGCTTTTCTTATTTCCGGACGCATGCGCAAACTATAGAAAGTCGTTATGACGTAGAATGTGTATACATTGTAGATTCCATTTATGAAATAAAACACATTTTCTAAAAACTCATGTTTTTTACGAAATCATGTAAACCTTCTAGAAGCTGTGATTTTAAAAAACGGTGGAAGTAAGCTTTTCTTATTTCCGGACGAATGCGCAAACTATATAAAATCGTTATGAAGTAGAATGTGCATACTTTGTAGATTCCATTTATGAAATAAGACACATTTTCTAAAAACTTGTGTTTTTTACGAAATCATGTAAACCTTCTAGAAGCTGTGATTTTAAAAGACGGTGGAAGTAAGCTTTTCTTATTTCCGGACGCATGCGCAAACTATAGAAAGTCGTTATGACATAGAATGTGCGTACTTTGTAGATTCCATTTATGAAATAAAACACATTTTCTAAAAACTCGTGTTTTTTACGAAATCATGTAAACCTTCTAGAAGCTGTGATTTTAAAAAACGGTGGAAGTAAGCTTTTCTTATTTTCGGACGAATGCGCAAACTATAGAAAGTCGTTATGACGTAGAATGTGCATACTTTGTTGATTCCATTTATGAAACAAAACACATTTTCTAAAAACTCGTGTTTTTTAAAAAATCATGTAAACCTTCTAGAAGCTGTGATTTTAAAAGACGGGGGAAGTAAGCTTTTCTTATTTCCAAACGCATGCGCAAACTATAGAAAGTCGTTATGACGTAGAATGTGCATACTTTGTAGATTCCATTTATGAAATAAAACACATTTTCTAAAAACTCGTGTTTTTTACGAAATCATGTAAAGCTTCTATAAGCTGTGATTTTAAAAAACGGTGGAAGTAAGCTTTTCTTACTTCCGGACGAATGCGCAAACTATAGAAAGTCGTTATGACGTAGAATGTGCATACTTTGTTGATTCCATTTATTAAATAAAACACATTTTCCAAAAACTCATGTTTTTTAACAAATCATGTAAACCTTTTAGAAGCTGTGATTTTAAAAAACGGGGGAAGTAAGCTTTTCTTATTTCCGGACGCATGCGCAAACTATAGAAAGTTTTTATGACGTAGAATGTGCATACTTTGTAGATTCCATTTAGGAAATAAAACACATTTTCTAAAAACTCGTGTTTTTTACGAAATCATGTAAACCTTCTAGAAGCTGTGATTTTAAAAAACGGTGGAAGTAAGCTTTTCTTATTTCCGGACGAATGCCCAAACTATAGAAATTCGTTATGACGTAGAATGTGCATACTTTGTTGATTCCATTTATGAAATAAAACACATTTTCTAAAAACTCGTGTTTTTTAAGAAATGATGTAAACCTTCTAGAAGCTGTGATTTTAAAAAACGGGGGAAGTAATCTTTTCTTATTTCCAAACGCATGCGCGAACTATAGAAAGTCGTTATGACGTAGAATGTGAATACTTTGTTGATTCCATTTATTTAATAAAACACATTTTCTAAAAACTCGTGTTTTTTAAGAAATCATGCAAAACTTCTAGAAGCAGTGATTTTAAAAAACGGTGGAAGTAAGCTTTTCTTATTTCCGGACGCATGCGCAAACTATAGAAAGTCGTTATGACGTAGAATGTGCATAATTTGTTGATTCAATTTATGAAATAAAACACATTTTCTAAAAACTCGTGTTTTTTACGAAATCATGTAAACCTTCTAGAAGCTGTGATTTTAAAAAACGGTGGAAGTAAGCTTTTCTTATTTCTGGATGAATGCGGAAACAATAGAAAGTCGTTATGACGTAGAATGTGCATACTTTGTTGATTCCATTGATGAAATAAAACACATTTTCTAAAAACTCGTGTTTTTTAAGAAATCGTGTAAACCTTCTAGAAGCAGTGATTTTAAAATACGGTGGAAGTAAGCTTTTCTTATTTCCGGACGCATGCGCAAACTATAGAAAGTCATTATGACGTAGAATGTGCATACTTTGTTAATTCCATTTATGAAATAAAACACATTTTCTAAAAACTCATGTTTTTTAAGAAATCATATAAACCTTCTAGAAGCTGTGATTTTAAAAAACGGGGGAAATAAGCTTTTCTTATTTCCGGACGCATGCGCAAACTATAGAAATTCGTTATGACGTAGAATGTGCATACTTTGTAGATTCCATTTAGGAAATAAAACACATTTTCTAAAAACTCATGTTTTTTACAAAATCATGTAAACCTTCTAGAAGCTGTGATTTTAAAAAACGGGGGAAGTAAGCTTTTCTTATTTCCGGACGAATGCCCAAACTATAGAAATTCGTTATGACGTAGAATGTGCATACTTTTTTGATTCCATTTATGAAATAAAACACATTTTCTAAAAACTCGTGTTTTTTACGAAATCATGTAAACCTTCTAGAAGCTGTGATTTTAAAAAACGGTGGAAGTAAGCTTTTCTTATTTCCGGACGAATGCGCAAACTATAGAAAGTCGTTATGACGTAGAATGTGCATACTTTGTTGATTCCATTTATGAAACAAAACACATTTTCTAAAAACTCGTGTTTTTAAAAAAATCATGTAAACCTTCTAGAAGCTGTGATTTTAAAAAATGGGGGAAGTAAGCTTTTCTTATTTCCAAACGCATGCGCAAACTATAGAAAGTCGTTATGACGTAGAATGTGCATACTTTATAGATTCCATTTGTGAAATAAAACACATTTTCTAAAAACTTGTGTTTTTTACGAAATCATGTAAACCTTCTAGAAGCTGTGATTTTAAAAAATGGTGGAAGTAAGCTTTTCTTATTTCCGGACGCATGCGCAAACTATAGAAAGTCGTTATGACATAAAATGTGCATACTTTGTTGATTCCATTTATTAAATAAAACACATTTTCTAAAAACTCGTGTTTTTTAACAAATCATGTAATCCTTCTAGAAGCTGTGATTTTAAAAAACGGGGTAAGTAAGCTTTTCTTATTTCCGGACGCATGCGCAAACTATAGAAAGTTTTTATAACGTAGAATGTGCATAATTTTTAGATTCCATTTAGGAAATAAAACACATTATCTAAAAACTCGTGTTTTTTACGAAATCATGTAAACCTTCTAGAAGCTATGATTTTAAAAAACGGTGGAAGTAAGCTTTTCTTATTTCCGGACGAATGCGTAAACTATAGAAAGTCGTTATGACGTCGAATGTGCATACTTTGTTGATTCCATTTATGAAATAAAACACATTTTCTAAAAACTCATGTTTTTTAAGAAATCATGTAAACCTTCTAGAAGCTCTGATTTTAAAAAACGGGGGAAGTAAGCTTTTCTTATTTCCGGACGCATGCGCAAACTATAGAGAGTCGTTATCACGTAGAATGTGCATACTTTGTAGATTGCATTTATGAAATAAAACACATTTTCTAAAAACTCGTGTTTTTTACGAAATCATGTAAACCTTCTAGAAGCTGTGATTTTAAAAAACGGTGGAAGTAAGCTTTTCTTATTTCTGGACGAATGCGCAAACTATAGAAAATCGTTATGACGTAGAATGTGCATACTTTGTAGATTCCATTTATGAAATAAAACACATTTTCTAAAAACTTGTGTTTTTTACGAAATCATGTAAACCTTCTAGAAGCTGTGATTTTAAAAAACGGTCGAAGTAAGCTTTTCTTATTTCCTAACGCATGAGGAAAGTATAGAAAGTCGTTATGACGTAGAATGTGCATACTTTGTAGATTCCATTTATGAAATAAAACACATTTTCTAAAAACTCGTGTTTTTTACGAAATCATGTAAACCTGCTAGAAGCTGTGATTTTAAAAAACGGTGGAAGTAAGCTTTTCTTATTTCCGGAAGAATGCGCAAACTATAGAAATTCGTTATGACGTAGAATGTGCATACTTTGTTGATTCCATTTATGAAACAAAACACATTTTCTAAAAACTTGTGTTTTTTACGAAATCATGTAAATCTTCTAGAAGCTGTGATTTTAAAAAACGTGGAAGTAAGCTTTTCTTATTTCCGGACGCATGCGCAAACTATAGAAAGTCGTTATGATGTAGAATGTGCATACTTTGTTGATTCCATTTATGAAATAAAACACATTTTCTAAAAACTCATGTTTTTTAAGAAATCATGTAAACCTTCTAGAAGCTGTGATTTTAAAAAACGGGGGAAGTAAGCTTTTCTTATTTTCGGACGCATGCGCAAACTGTAGAAAGTCGTTATGATGTAGACTGTGCATTCTTTGTAGACTCCATTTATGAAATAAAACACATTTTCTAAAAACTCGTGTTTTTTACGAAATCATGTAAACCTTCTAGAAGCTGTGATTTTAAAAAACGGTGGAAGTAAGCTTTTCTTATTTCCGGATGAATGTGCAAACTATAGAAAGTTGTTATGACGTACAATGCACATACTTTGTTGATTCCATTTATGAAATAAAACACAATTTCTAAAAACTCATGTTTTTTAAAAAATCATGTAAACCTTCTAGAAGTAGTGATTTTAAAAAACGGGGGAAGTAAGCGTTTCTTATTTCCGGACGCATGCGCAAACTATATAAAATCGTTATGACATAGAATGTGCATACTTTGTAGATTCCGTTTATGAAATAAAACAATTTTTCTAAAAACTTGTGTTTTTTACGAAATCATGTAAACCTTCTAGAAGCTGTGATTTTAAAAAACGTGGAAGTAAGCTTTTCTTATTTCCGGACGCATGCACAAACTATAGAAAGTCGTTATGACGTAGAATGTGCGTACTTTGTAGATTCCATTTATGAAATAGAACACATTTTCTAAAAACTCGTGTTTTTTAGGAAATCATGTAAACCTTCTAGAAGCTGTGATTTTAAAAAACGGTGGAAGTAAGATTTTCTTATTTCCGAACACATGTGCAAACTATAGAAAGTCGTTATGACGTAGAATGTGCATACTTTGTTGATTCCATTTATTAAATAAAACACATTTTCTAAAAAGTCGTGTTTTTTAACAAATCATGTAAACCTTCTAGAAGCTGTGATTTTAACAAACGGGGTAAGTAAGCTTTTGTTATTTCCAAACGCATGCGCAAACTATATAAAGTCGTTATGACGTAGAATGTGCATACTTTGTTTATTCCATTTATGAAATAAAACACATTTTCTAAAAACTCGTGTTTTTTAAGAAATCATGTAAACCTTCTAGAAGTTGTGATTTTAAAAAACGGGGGAAGTAAGCTTTTCTTATTTCCGGACGCATGCGCAAACTATAGAAAGTCGTTATGACGTAGAATGTGCATACTTTGTTTATTCCATTTATGAAATAAAACACATTTTCTAAAAACTCGTGTTTTTTAAGAAATCATGTAAACCTTCTAGAAGCTGTGATTTTAAAAAACGGTGGAAGTAATCTTTTCTTATTGCCGGAGGAATGCGCAAACTATAGAAAGTCGTTATGACGTAGAATGTGCATACTGTGTTGATTCCATTTATGAAACCAAACACATTTTCTCAAAACTCGTGTTTTTTAAGATATCATGTAAACCTTCTAGAAGCTGTGATTTTAAAAAACGGTGGAAGTAAGCTTTCTTATTTCCGGACGCATGCGCAAACTATAGAAAGTCGTTATGACGTAGAATGTGCATACTTTCTTGATTCCATTTATGAAATAAAACACATTTTCTAAAAACTCGTGTTTTTTATGAAATCATGTAAACCTTCTAGAAGCTGTGATTTTAAAAAACGGGGGAAGTAAGCTTTTCTTATTTCCAAACGCATGTGCAAACTATAGAAATTCGTTATGACGTAGAATGTGCATACTTTGTTGATTCCATTTATGAAATAAAACACATTTTCTAAAAATTCGTGTTTTTTAAGAAATCATGTAAACCTTCTGGAAGCTGTGATTTTAAAAAACGGGGGAAGTAAGCTTTTCTTATTTCCGGACTCATGAGCAAACTATAGAAATTCGTTAGGATGTAGAATGTGCATACTTTGTTGATTCCATTTATGAAATAAAACAAATTTTCTAAAAACTCGTGTTTTTTAAGAAATCATGTAAACCTTCTAGAAGCTGTGATTTTAAAAAACGGTGGAAGTAAGGTTTTCTTATTTCCGGACGAATGCCCAAACTATAGAAAGTTGCTATGACATAGAATGTGCATACTTTGTTGATTCCATTTACGAAATAAAACACATTTTCTAAAAACTCTTCTTTTTTAAGAAATCATGTAAACCTTCAGGAAGACGTGATTTTAAAAAACAAGGGAAGTAAGCTTTTCTTATTTCCAAACGCATGCCCAAATTATAGAAAGTCGTTATGATGTAGTATGTGCATACTTTGTTGATTCCATTTATTTAATAAAACACATTTTCTAAAAACTTGTGTTTTTTAAGAAATCATGCAAAACTTCTAGAATCTGTGATTTTAAAAAACGGGGGAGGTAAGCTTTTCTTATTTCCGGACGCATGCGCAAACTATAGAAAATCGTTATGATGTAGAATGTTCATACTTTGTAGATTCCATTTATCAAATAAAACACATTTTCTAAAAACTCGTGTTTTTTACGAAATCATGTAAACCTTCTAGAAGGTGTGATTTTAAAAAATGGTGGAAGTATGCTTCTCTTAGTTCCGCACGCATGCACAAACTTTAGAAAGTCGTTATGACGTAGAATGTGCATACTTTGTTGATTCTATTTATGAAATAAAGCAGATTTTCTAAAAACTCGTGTTTTTTAAGAAATCATGTATACCTTCTCGAAGCTGTGATTTTAAAAAACAGGGGAAGTAAGCTTTTCTTATTTCCAAACGCAGGTGGAAACTATAGAAATTCGTTATGACGTAGAATGTGCATACTTTGTTAATTCCATTTATGAAATAAAAAACATTTTCTAAAAGCTCATGTATTTTAAAAAATCATGAAAACCTTCTAGAAGCTGTGATTTTAAAAAACGGGGGAAGTAAGCTTTTCTTATTTCCAAACGCATGCGCAAAATATAGAAAGTCGTTATGACGTAGAATGTTCATGCTTTGTAGATTACATTTATGAAATAAAACACATTTTCTAAAAACTCGTGTTTTTTACGAAATCATGTAAACCTTCTAGAAGCTGAGATTTTAAAAAACGTTGGAAGTAAGCTTTTCTTATTTCCGGGCGCATTCGCAAACTATAGAAAGTCAATATGACGTAGAATGTGCATACTTTGTTGATTCCATTTATTAAATAAAACATGTTTTCTAAAAACTCGTGTTTTTTAACAAATCATGTAAACCTTCTAGAAGCTGTGATATTAAAAAACGGGGGAAGTAAGCTTTTATTATTTCCAAACGCATGCGCAAACTATAGAAAGTCCTTATGACGTAGAATGTGCATACTTTGTTGATTCGATTTATGAAATAAAACACATTTTCTAAAAACTCATGTTTTTTAAGAAATCATCTAAACCTTCTAGAAGCTGTGATTTTAAAAAACGGCTGAAGTAAGCTTTCTTATTTCCGGACGCATGCGCAAACTATAGAAAGTCGTTATGACGTAGAATGTGCATACTTTGTAGATTCGATTTAGGAAATAAAACACATTTTCTAAAAACTCGTGTTTTTTACGAAATCATGTAAACCTTCTAGAAGCTGTGATTTTAAAAAATGGTGGAAGTAAGCTTTTCTTATTTCCGGACGAATGCAAAAACTATAGAAAGTCGTTATGACGTAGAATGTGCATACTTTGTTGATTCCATTTATGAAATAAAACACATTTTCTAAAAACTCGTGTTTTTTAAGAAATCATGTAAACCTTCTAGAAGCTGTGATTTTAAAAAATGGTGGAAGTAAGCTTTTCTTATTTCCGGACGCATGCGCAAATTATAGAAAGTTGTTATGATGTAGAATGTGCATACTTTGTAGATTCCATTTACGAAATAAAACACAATTTCTAAAAACTCGTGTTTTTTACGAAATCATGTAAACCTTCTAGAAGCTGTGATTTTAAAAAACGGTGGAAGTAAGCTTTTCTTATTTCCGGACGAATGCGCAAACTATAGAAAGTCGTTATGACGTAGAATGTACATACTTTGTTGATTCCATTTATGAAATAAAACACAATTTCTAAAAACTCATGTTTTTTAATAAATCATGTAAACCTTCTAGAACAGTGATTTTAAAAAACGGGGGAAGTAAGCGTTTCCTTTTTTCGGACGCATGCGTAAATTATAGAAAGTCGTTATGACATAGAATGTGCATACTTTGTAGATTCCATTTATGAAATAAAACACATTTTCTAAAAACTCGTGTTTTTTACGAAATCATGTAAACCTTCTAGAAGCTATGATTTTATAAAACGGTGGAAGTAAGCTTTTCTTATTTCCGGATGCATGCGCAAACTATAGAAAGTCGTTATGACGTAAAATGTGCATACTTTGTAGATTCCATTTATGAAATAAAACACATTTTCTAAAAACTCGTGTTTTTTACGAAATCATGGAAACCTTCTAGAAGCTGTGATTTTAAAAAACGGGGGATGTAAGCTTTTCTTATTTCCGGACGGATGCGCAAACTATAGAAAGTCGGTATGATGTAGAATGTGCATACTTTGTAGATTCCATTGATGAAATAAAACACATTTTCTAAAAACTCATGTTTTTTACGAAATCATTTAAACCTTCTGGAAGCTGTGATTTTAAAAAACGGTGGAAGTAAGCTTTTCTTATTTCCGGACGAATGCGCAAACTATAGAAATTCGTTATGACGTAGAATGTGCATACTTTGTAGATTCCATTTATGAAATAAAACAGATTTTCTAAAAACTCGTGTTTTTTACGAAATCATGTAAACCTTTTAGAAGCTGTGATTTTAAAAAACGGTGGAAGTAAGTTTTTCTTATTTCCAGACGAATGCGCAAACTATAGAAAGTAATTCTGACGTAGAATGTACATACTTTGTTGATTCCATTTATGAAATAAAACACAATTTCTAAAAACTCGTGTTTTTTAGTAAATCATGTAAACCTTCTAGAAGCAGTGATTTTAAAAAACGGGGGAAGTAAGCGTTTCTTATTTCCTGACGCATGCGCAAATTACAGAAATTCGTTATGACGTAGAATGTGCATACTTTGTTGATTCCATTTATTTAATAAAACACATTTTCTAAAAACTCGTGTTTTTTACGAAATCATGCAAAACTTCTAGAATCTGTGATTTTAAAAAACTGGGGAGGTAAGCTTTTCTTATTTCCGGACGCATGCGCAAACTATAGAAAATCGTTATGACGTAGAATGCGCATACTTTGTAGATTCCATTTATGAAATAAAACACATTTTCTAAAAACTCGTGTTTTTTACGAAATCATGTAAACTTTCTAGAAGCTGTGATTTTAAAAAACGGTGGAAGTAAGCTTTTCTTGTTTCCGGATGAATGCGCAAACTATAGAAAGTCGTTATGACATAGAAGGTGCATACTTTGTTGATTCCATTTATGAAATAAAACACATTTTCTAAAAACTCATGTTTTTTAAGAAATCATGTAAACCTTCTAGAAGCTGTGATTTTAAAAAATGGTGGAAGTAAGCTTTTCTTATTTCCGGACGCATGCGCAAACTATAGAAAGTCGTTATGACGTAGAATATGCATACTTTGTAGATTCCATTTATGAAATAATACACATTTTGTAAAAACTCGTGTTTTTTACGAAATCATGTAAACCTTCTAGAAGCTGTGATTTTAAAAAACGGTGGAAGTAAGCTTTTCTTATTTCCAGACGAATGCACAAACTATAGAAAGTCGTTATGACGTAGAATGTCCATACTTTGTTGATTCCATTTATGAAATAAAACACAATTTCTAAAAACTCGTGTTTTTTAATAAATCATGTAAACCTTCTAGAAGCAGTGATTTTAAAAAACGGGGGAAGTAAGCGTTTCTTATTTCCGGACGCATGCGCAAATTATAGAAAGTCGTTATGACGTAGAATGTGCATACTTTGTAGATTCCATTTATGAAATAAAACACATTTTCTAAAAACTCGTGTTTTTTACGAAATCATGTAAACCTTCTAGAAGCTGTGATTTTAAAAAACGGTGGAAGTAAGCTTTTCTTATTTCCAGACGAATGCGCAAACTATAGAAAGTCGTTATGACATAGAATGTGCATACTTTGTTGATTCCATTTATGAAATAAAACACAATTTCTAAAAACTCATGTTTTTTAATAAATCATGTAAACCTTCTAGAACAGTGATTTTAAAAAACGGGGGAAGTAAGCGTTTCTTTTTTTCGGACGCATGCGTAAATTATAGAAAGTCGTTATGACGTAGAATGTGCATACTTTGTAGATTCCATTTATGAAATAAAACACATTTTCTAAAAACTCGTGTTTTTTACGAAATCATGTAAACCTTCTAGAAGCTGTGATTTTAAAAAACGGTGGAAGTAAGCTTTTCTTACTTCCGGACGAATGCGCAAACTATAGAAAGTCGTTATGACGTCGAATGTGCATACTTTGTTGATTCCATTTATGAAATAAAACACATTTTCTAAAAACTCGTGTTTTTTAAGAAATCATGTAAACCTTCTAGAAGCTGTGATTTTAAAAAACGGGGGATGTAAGCTTTTCTTATTTCCGGACGCATGCGCAAACTATAGAAAGTCGTTATGACGTAGAATGTGCATACTTTGTTGATTCCATTTATCAAATAAAACCCATTTTCTAAAAAATCGTGTTTTTTACGAAATCATGTAAACCTTCTAGAAGCTGTGATTTTAAAAAACGGTGGAAGTAAGCTTTTCTTATTTCCGGACGCATGCGCAAACTATAGAAAGTCGTTATGACGTAGAATGTGCATACTTTGTTGATTCCATTTATTAAATAAAACACATTTTCTAAAAACTCATGTTTTTTAACAAATCATGTAAACCTTCTAGAAGCTGTGATTTTAAAAAACGGGGGAAGTAAGTTTTCTTATTTCCGGACGCATGCGCAAACTATAGAAATTTTTTATGACGTAGAATGTGCATACTTTGTAGATTCCATTTAGGAAATAAAACACATTTTCTAAAAACTCGTGTGTTTTACGAAGTCATGTAAACCTTCTAGAAGCTGTGATTTTAAACAACGGTGGAAGTAAGCTTTTCTTACTTCCGGACGAATGCGCAAACTATAGAAAGTCGTTATGACGTCGAATGTGCATACTTTGTTGATTCCATTTATTAAATAAAACACATTTTCTAAAAACTCATGTGTTTTAACAAATCATGTAAACCTTTTAGAAGCTGTGATTTTAAAAAACGGGGGAAGTAAGCTTTTCTTATTTCCGAACGCATTCGCAAACTATAGAAAGTTTTTATGACGTAGAATGTGCATACTTTGTAGATTCCATTTAGGAAATAAAACACATTTTCTAAAAACTCGTGTTTTTTACGAAATCATGTAAACCTTCTAGAAGCTGTGATTTTAAAAAACGGTGGAAGTAAGCTTTTCTTATTTCCGGACGAATGCCCAAACTATAGAAATTCGTTATGACGTAGAATGTGCATACTTTGTTGATTCCATTTATGAAATAAAACACATTTTCTAAAAACTCGTGTTTTTTAAGAAATGATGTAAACCTTCTAGAAGCTGTGATTTTAAAAAACGGGGGAAGTAAGCTTTTCTTATTTCCAAACGCATGCGCGAACTATAGAAAGTCGTTATGACGTAGAATGTGAATACTTTGTTGATTCCATTTATTTAATAAAACACATTTTCTAAAAACTCGTGTTTTTTAAGAAATCATGCAAAACTTCTAGAAGCTGTGATTTTAAAAAACGGTGGAAGTAAGCTTTTCTTATTTCCGGATGCATGCGCAAACTATAGAAAGTCGTTATGACGTAGAATGTGCATAATTTGTTGATTCAATTTATGAAATAAAACACATTTTCTAAAAACTCGTGTTTTTTACGAAATCATGTAAACCTTCTAGAAGCTGTGATTTTAAAAAACGGTGGAAGTAAGCTTTTCTTATTTCTGGATGAATGCGGAAACAATAGAAAGTCGTTATGACGTAGAATGTGCATACTTTGTTGATTCCATTGATGAAATAAAACACATTTTCTAAAAACTCTTGTTTTTTAAGAAATCGTGTAAACCTTCTAGAAGCAGTGATTTTAAAATACGGTGGAAGTAACCTTTTCTTATTTCCGGACGCATGCGCAAACTATAGAAAGTCATTATGACGTAGAATGTGCATACTTTGTTAATTCCATTTATGAAATAAAACACATTTTCTAAAAACTCGTGTTTTTTAAGAAATCATATAAACCTTCTAGAAGCTGTGATTTTAAAAAACGGTGGAAGTAAGCTTTTCTTACTTCCGGACGAATGCGCAAACTATAGAAAGTCGTTATGACGTCGAATGTGCATACTTTGTTGATTCCATTTATGAAATAAAACACATTTTCTAAAAACTCGTGTTTTTTAAGAAATCATGTAAACCTTTAGAAGCTGTGATTTTAAAAAACGGGGGATGTAAGCTTTTCTTATTTCCGGACGCATGCGCAAACTATAGAAAGTCGTTATGACGTAGAATGTGCATACTTTGTTGATTCCATTTATCAAATAAAACCCATTTTCTAAAAACTCGTGTTTTTTACGAAATCATGTAAACCTTCTAGAAGCTGTGATTTTAAAAAACGGTGGAAGTAAGCTTTTCTTATTTCCGGACGCATGCGCAAACTATAGAAATTCGTTATGACGTAGAATGTGCATACTTTGTTGATTCCATTTATTAAATAAAACACATTTTCTAAAAACTCATGTTTTTTAACAAATCATGTAAACCTTCTAAAAGCTGTGATTTTAAAAAACGGGGGAAGTAAGCTTTTCTTATTTCCGGACGCATGCGCAAACTATAGAAATTTTTTATGACGTAGAATGTGCATACTTTGTAGATTCCATTTAGGAAATAAAACATATTTTCAAAAACTCGTGTTTTTTACGAAATCATGTAAACCTTCTAGAAGCTGTGATTTTAAAAAACGATGGAAGTAAGCTTTTCTTACTTCCGGACGAATGCGCAAACTATAGAAAGTCGTTATGACGTCGAATGTGCATACTTTGTTGATTCCATTTATGAAATAAAACACATTTTCTAAAAACTCGTGTTTTTTAAGAAATCATGTAAACCTTCTAGAAGCTGTGATTTTAAAAAACGGGGGATGTAAGCTTTTCTTATTTCCGGACGCATGCGCAAACTATAGAAAGTCGTTATGACGTAGAATGTGCATACTTTGTAGATTCCATTTATGAAATAAAACACATTTTCTAAAAACTCATGTTTTTTACGAAATCATGTAAACCTTCTAGAAGCTGTGATTTTAAAAAACGGTGGAAGTAAGCTTTTCTTATTTCCGGACGAATGCGAAAACTATATAAAATCGTTATGACGTAGAATGTGCATACTTTGTAGATTCCATTTATGAAATAAGACACATTTTCTAAAAACTTGTGTTTTTTACGAAATCATGTAAACCTTCTAGAAGCTGTGATTTTAAAAGACGGTGGAAGTAAGCTTTTCTTATTTCCGGACGCATGCGCAAACTATAGAAAGTCGTTATGACATAGAATGTGCATACTTTGTAGATTCCATTTATGAAATAAAACACATTTTCTAAAAACTCGTGTTTTTTACGAAATCATGTAAACCTTCTAGAAGTTGTGATTTTAAAAAACGGTGGAAGTAAGCTTTTCTTATTTCCGGACGAATGCGCAAACTATAGAAATTCGTTATGACGTAGAATGTGCATACTTTGTTGATTCCATTTATGAAACAAAACACATTTTCTAAAAGCTCGTGTTTTTTAAAAAATCATGTAAACCTTCTAGAAGCTGTGATTTTAAAAAACGGGGGAAGTAAGCTTTTCTTATTTCCAAACGCATGCAAAAACTATAGCAAGTCGTTATGACGTAGAATGTGCATACTTTGTAGATTCCATTTATGAAATAAAACACATTTTCTAAAAACTCGTGTTTTTTACGAAATCATGTAAAGCTTCTATAAGCTGTGATTTTAATAAACGGTGGAAGTAAGCTTTTCTTATTTCCGGACGCATGCGCAAACTATAGAAAGTTGTTATGACGTAGAATGTGCATACTTTGTTGATTCCATTTATTAAATAAAACACATTTTCTAAAAACTCGTGTTTTTTAACAAATCATGTAAACCTTTTAGAAGCTGTGATTTTAAAAAACGGGGGAAGTAAGCTTTTCTTATTTCCGGACGCATGCGCAAACTATAGAAAGTTTTTATAACGTAGAATGTGCATACTTTGTAGATTCCATTTAGGAAATAAAACACATTTTCTAAAAACTCGTGTTTTTTACGAAATCATGTAAACCTTCTAGAAGCTGTGATTTTAAAAAACGGTGGAAGTAAGCTTTTCTTATTTCCGGACGAATGCCCAAACTATAGAAATTCGTTATGACGTAGAATTTGCATACTTTGTTGATTCCATTTATGAAATAAAACACATTTTCTAAAAACTCGTGTTTTTTAAGAAATGATGTAAACCTTCTAGAAGCTGTGATTTTAAAAAACGGGGGAAGTAAGCTTTTCTTATTTCCAAACGCATGCGCGAACTATAGAAAGTCGTTATGACGTAGAATGTGAATACTTTGTTGATTCCATTTATTTAATAAAACACATTTTCTAAAAACTCGTGTTTTTTAAGAAATCATGCAAAACTTCTAGAAGCTGTGATTTTAAAAAACGGTGGAAGTAAGCTTTTCTTATTTCCGGATGCATGCGCAAACTATAGAAAGTCGTTATGACGTAGAATGTGCATAATTTGTTGATTCAATTTATGAAATAAAACACATTTTCTAAAAACTCGTGTTTTTTACGAAATCATGTAAACCTTCTAGAAGCTGTGATTTTAAAAAACGGTGGAAGTAAGCTTTTCTTATTTCCGGACGAATGCCCAAACTATAGAAATTCGTTATGACGTAGAATGTGCATACTTTGTTGATTCCATTTATGAAATAAAACACATTTTCTAAAAACTCGTGTTTTTTACGAAATCATGTAAACCTTCTAGAAGCTGTGATTTTAAAAAACGGTGGAAGTAAGCTTTTCTTATTTCCGGACGAATGCCCAAACTATAGAAATTCGTTATGACGTAGAATGTGCATACTTTGTTGATTCCATTTATGAAATAAAACACATTTTCTAAAAACTCGTGTTTTTTACGAAATCATGTAAACCTTCTAGGAGCTGTGATTTTAAAAAACGGTGGAAGTAAGCTTTTCTTATTTCCGGACGAATGCGCAAACTATAGAAAGTCGTTATGACGTAGAATGTGCATACTTTGTTGATTCCATTTATGAAACAAAACACATTTTCTAAAAACTCGTGTTTTTAAAAAAATCATGTAAACCTTCTAGAAGCTGTGATTTTAAAAAACGGGGGAAGTAAGCTTTTCTTATTTCCAAACGCATGCGCAAACTATAGAAAGTCGTTATGACGTAGAATGTGCATACTTTATAGATTCCATTTGTGAAATAAAACACATTTTCTAAAAACTTGTGTTTTTTACGAAATCATGTAAACCTTCTAGAAGCTGTGATTTTAAAAAATGGTGGAAGTAAGCTTTTCTTATTTCCGGACGCATGCGCAAACTATAGAAAGTCGTTATGACGTAGAATGTGCATACTTTGTTGATTCCATTTATTAAATAAAACACATTTTCTAAAAACTCGTGTTTTTTAACAAATCATGTAAACCTTCTAGAAGCTGTGATTTTAAAAAACGGGGTAAGTAAGCTTTTCTTATTTCCGGACGCATGCGCAAACTATAGAAAGTTTTTATGACGTAGAATGTGCATAATTTTTAGATTCCATTTAGGAAATAAAACACATTTTCTAAAAACTCGTGTTTTTTACGAAATCATGTAAACCTTCTAGAAGCTATGATTTCAAAAAACGGTGGAAGTAAGCTTTTCTTATTTCCGGACGAATGCGCAAACTATAGAAAGTCGTTATGACGTCGAATGTGCA
Organism: Larix kaempferi; assembly: GCA_027924585.1. Lineage (NCBI taxonomy): Eukaryota > Viridiplantae > Streptophyta > Pinopsida > Pinales > Pinaceae > Larix > Larix kaempferi. Next base: position 6,818,719 of record BSBM01000226.1, on the reverse strand, counting down.
TACTTTGTTGATTCCATTTATGGAATAAAACACATTTTCTAAAAACTCGTGTTTTTTAAGAAATCATGTAAACCTTCTAGAAGCTGTGATTTTAAAAAACGGGTGAAGTAAGCTTTTCTTATTTCCGGACGCATGCGCAAACTATAGAAAGTCGTTATCACGTAGAATGTGCATACTTTGTAGATTGCATTTATGAAATAAAACACATTTTCTAAAAACTCGTGTTTTTTACGAAATCATGTAAACCTTCTAGAAGCTGTGATTTTAAAAAACGGTGGAAGTAAGCTTTTCTTATTTCCGGACGAATGCGCAAAGTATAGAAAATCGTTATGACGTAGAATGTGCATACTTTGTAGATTCCATTTATGAAATAAAACACATTTTCTAAAAACTTGTGTTTTTTACGAAATCATGTAAACCTTCTAGAAGCTGTGATTTTAAAAAACGGTGGAAGTAAGCTTTTCTTATTTCCGGACGCATGCGAAAACTATAGAAAGTCGTTATGACATAGAATGTGCATACTTTTATGATTCCATTTATGAAATAATACACATTTTCTAAAAACTCGTGTTTTTTACGAAATCATGTAAACCTTATAGAAGCTGTGATTTTAAAAAACGGTGGAAGTAAGCTTTTCTTTTTTCCGGACGCATGCACAAACTAAAGAAAGTCGTTATGACATAGAATGTGCATACTTTGTTGATTCCATTTATTAAATAAAACACATTTTCTAAACACTCATGTTTTTTAAGAAATCATGTAAACCTTCTAGAAGCTGTGACTTTAAAAAACGGGGGAAGTAAGCTTTTCTTATTTCCAAACGCATGCGCAAACTATAGAAAGTCGTTATGACGTAGAATGTGCATACTTTGTTGATTCCATTTATGAAATAAAACACATTTTCTAAAAACTCGTGTTTTTTCAGAAATCATGTAAACCTTCTAGAAGCTGTGATTTTAAAAAACGGGGGAAGTAAGCTTTTCTTATTTCCAGACGCATGCGCAAACTATAGAAAGTCGTTATGACGTAGAGTGTGCATACTTTGTAGATTCCATTTATGAAATAAAACACATTTTCTAAAAACTCATGTTTTTTACGAAATCATGTAAACCTTCTAGAAGCTGTGATTTTAAAAAACGGTGGAAGTAAGCTTTTCTTATTTCCTTACGCATGCGCAAACTATAGAAAGTGGTTATGACGTAGAATGTGCATACTTTGTTGATTTCATTTATGAAATAAAACACATTTTCTAAAAACTCATGTTTTTTACAAAATCATGTAAACCTTCTAGAAGCTGTGATTTTGAAAAACGGTGGAAGTAAGCTTTTCTTATTTCCGGATGCATGCGCAAACTATAGAAAGTCGTTATGACGTAGAATGTGCATACTTTGTTGATTCCATTTATGAAATAAAACACATTTTCTAAAAACTCGTGTTTTTTAAGAGATCATGTAAACCTTCTAGAAGCTGTGATTTTAAAAAATGGGGGAAGTAAGCTTTTCTTATTTCCAAACGCATGAGCGAACTACAGAAAGTCGTTATGACGTAGAATGTGCATACTTTGTAGATTCCATTTAAGAAATAAAACACATTTTCTAAAAACTCGTGTTTTTTAAGAAATCATGCAAAACTTCTAGAAGCTGTGATTTTAAAAAATGGTGGAAGTAAGCTTTTCTTATTTCCGGACGCATGCGCAAACTATAGAAAGTCGTTATGACGTAGAATGTGCATACTTTGTTGATTCAATTTATGAAATAAAACACATTTTCTAAAAACTCGTGTTTTTTACGAAATCATGTAAACCTTCTAGAAGCTGTGATTTTAAAAAACGGTGGAAGTAAGCTTTTCTTATTTCTGGATGAATGCGGAAACAATAGAAAGTCGTTATGACGTAGAATGTGCATACTTTGTTGATTCCATTTATGAAATAAAACACATTTTTTAAAAACTCATGTTTTTTACGAACCATGTAAACCTTCTAGAAGGTGTGATTTTAAAATACGGGGGAAGTAAGCTTTTCTTATTTCCAAACACATGCACAAACTATAGAAAGTCATTATGACGTATAATGTGCATACTTTGTTGATTCCATTTATGAAATAAAACAGATTTTCTAAAAACTCGTGTTTTTTAAGAAATCATGTAAACCTTCTAGAAGCTGTGATTTTAAAAAACGGGGGAAGTAAGCTTTTCTTATTTCCGGACGCATGCGCAAACTATAGAAAGTCGTTATGACGTAGAATGTGCATACTTTGTAGATTCCATTTATGAAATAAAACACATTTTCTAAAAACTAGTGTTTTTTATGAAATCATGTAAACCTTCTAGAAGCTGTGATTTTAAAAAACGCTGGAAGTAAGCTTTTCTTATTTCTGGACACATGCGCAAACTATAGAAAGTCGTTATGACGTAGAATGTGCATACTTTGTTGATTCCATTTATGAAATCAAATACATTTCCTAAAAACTCGTGTTTTTTAACAAATCATGTAAACCTTCTAGAAGCTGTGATTTTAAACAACGGGGGAAGTAAGCTTTTCTTATTTCCAAACGCATGCGCAAACTATAGAAAGTCGTTATGACGTAGAATGTGCATACTTTGTTGATTCCATTTATGAAATAAAACACATTTTCTAAAAACTCGTGTTTTTTAAGAAATCATGTAAACCTTCTAGAAGCTGTGATTTTAAAAAACGGGGGGCAGTAAGCTTTTCTTATTTCCAAATGCATGCGCAAACTATAGAAAGTCGTTATGACGTAGAATGTGCATACTTTGTTGATTCCATTTATGAAATAAAACACATTTTCTAAAAACTCGTGTTTTTTAAGAAATCATGTAAACATTCTAGAGGCTGTGATTTTAAAAAACGGGGGAAGTAAGCTTTTCTTATTTCCGGACGCATGTGCAAACTATAGAAAGTCGTTATGACGTAGAGTGTGCATACTTTGTAGATTCCATTTATGAAATAAAACACATTTTCTAAAAACTCATGTTTTTTACGAAATCATGTAAACCTTTTAGAAGCTGTGATTTTAAAAAACCATGGAAGTAAGCTTTTCTTATTTCCGGACGAATGTGCAAACTATAGAAAGTCGTTATGACATAGAATGTGCATACTTTGTTGATTCCATTATTGAAATAAAACAAATTTTCTAAAAACTCGTGTTTTTTACGAAATCATGTAAACCTTCTAGAAGCTGTGATTTTGAAAAACGGTGGAAGTAAGCTTTTCTTATTTCCGGACGCATGCGCAAACTATAGAAAGTCGTTATGACGTAGAATGTGAATACTTTGTTGATTCCATTTATTTAATAAAACACATTTTCTAAAAACTCGTGTTTTTTAAGAAATCATGCAAAACTTCTAGAAGCTGTGATTTTAAAAAACGGTGGAAGTAAGCTTTTCTTATTTCCGGACGCATGCGCAAACTATAGAAAGTCGTTATGACGTAGAATGTGCATAATTTGTTGATTCAATTTATGAAATAAAACACATTTTCTAAAAACTCGTGTTTTTTACGAAATCATGTAAACCTTCTAGAAGCTGTGATTTTAAAAAACGGTGGAAGTAAGCTTTTCTTATTTCGGGATGAATGCGGAAACAATAGAAAGTCGTTATGACGTAGAATGTGCATACTTTGTTGATTCCATGGATGAAATAAAACACATTTTCTAAAAACTCATGTTTTTTAAGAAATCGTGCAAACCTTCTAGAAGCAGTGATTTTAAAATACGGTGGAAGTAAGCTTTTCTTATTTCCGGACGCATGCGCAAACTATAGAAAGTCGTTATGACGTAGAATGTGCATACTTTGTTAATTCCATTTATGAAATAAAACACATTTTCTAAAAACTCGTGTTTTTTAAGAAATCGTATAAACCTTCTAGAAGCTGTGATTTTAAAAAACGGGGGAAGTAAGCTTTTCTTATTTCCGGACGCATGCGCAAACTATATAAAGTCGTTATGACGTAGAATGTGCATACTTTGTAGATTCCATTTATGAAATAAAATACATTTTCTAAAAACTCATGTTTTTTAAGAAATCATGTAAACCTTCTAGAAGCTGTGATTTTAAAAAACGGTGGAAGTAAGCTTTTCTTATTTCCGGACGAATGTGCAAACTATAGAAAGTCGTTATGACATAGAATGTGCATACTTTGTTGATTCCATTTATGAAATAAAACACATTTTCTAAAAACTCGTGTTTTTTAAGAAATCGTGTAAACCTTCTAGAAGCTGTGATTTTAAAAAACGGTGGAAGTAAGCTTTTGTTATTTCCGGACGCATGCGCAAACTATAGAAAGTCGTTATGACGTAGAATTTGCATACTTTGTTGATTCTATTTATGAAATAAAACACATTTTCTAAAAACTCGTGTTTTTTAAGAAATCATGTAAACCTTCTAGAAGCTGTGATTTTAAAAAACGGGGGAAGTAATCTTTTCTTATTTCCAAACGCATGCGCAAACTATAGAAGTCGTTATGACGTAGAATGTGCATACTTTGTTGATTCCATTTATGAAATAAAACACATTTTCTAAAAACTCGTGTTTTTTAAGAAATCATGTAAACCTTCTAGAAGCTGTGATTTTAAAAAACGGGGATAGTAAGCTTTTCTTATTTACGGACGCATGCGCAAACTGTAGAAAGTCATTATGACGTAGACTGTGCATACTTTGTAGACTGCATTTATGAAATAAAACACATTTTCTAAAAACTCGTGTTTTTTACGAAATCATGTAAACCTTCTAGAAGCTGTGATTTTAAAAAACAGTGGAAGTAAGCTTTTCTTATTTCCGGACGCATGCGCAAACTATAGAAAGTCATTATGACGTAGACTGTGCATACTTTGTAGATTCCATTTATGAAATAAAACACATTTTCTAAAAACTCGTGTTTTTTACGAAATCATTTAAACCTTCTGAAGCTGTGATTTTAAAAAACGATGGAACTAAGCTTTTCTTATTTCCGGACGAATGCGCAAACTATAGAAAGTCGTTATGACGTCGAATGTGCATACTTTGTTGATTCCATTTATGAAATAAAACACATTTTCTAAAAACTCGTGTTTTTTAAGAAATCATGTAAAACTTCTAGAAGCTGTGATTTTAAAAAACGGTGGAAGTAAGCTTTTCTTATTTCCGGACGCATGCGCAAACTGTAGAAAGTCATTATGACATAGAATGTGCATACTTTGTAGATTCCATTTATGAAATAAAACACATTTTCTAAAAACTCGTGTTTTTTACGAAATCATGTAAACCTTCTAGAAGCTGTGATTTTAAAAAATGGTGGAAGTAAGTTTTTCTTATTTCCGGACGAATGCGCAAACTATAGAAATTCGTTATGACGTAGAATGTGCATACTTTGTTGATTCCATTTATGAAACAAAACACATTTTCTAAAAACTCGTGTTTTTTAAAAAATCATGTAAACCTTCTAGAAGCTGTGATTTTAAAAAACGGGGGAAGTAAGCTTTTCTTATTTCCAAACGCATGCGCAAACTATAGAAAGTCGTTATGACGTAGAATGTGCATACTTTATAGATTCCATTTATGAAATAAAACACATTTTCTAAAAAATCGTGTTTTTTACGAAATCATGTAAACCTTCTAGAAGCTGTGATTTTAAAAAACGGTGGAAGTAAGCTTTTCTTATTTCTGGACGCATGCGCAAACTATAGAAAGTCGTTATGACGTAGAATGTACATACTTTGTTGATTCCATTTATTAAATAAAACACATTTTCTAAAAACTCGTGTTTTTTAACAAATCATGTAAACCTTCTAGAAGCTCTGATTTTAAAAAACGGGGGAAGTAAGCTTTTCTTATTTACGGACGCATGCGCAAACTATAGAAAGTTTTTATGACGTAGAATGTGCATACTTTGTAGATTCCATTTAGGAAATAAAACACATTTTCTAAAAACTCGTGTTTTTTACGAAATCATGTAAACCTTATAGAAGCTGTGATTTTAAAAAACGGTGGAAGTAAGCTTTTCTTTTTTCCGGACGCATACGCAAACTATAGAAAGTCGTTATGACATAGAATGTGCATACTTTGTTGATTCCATTTATCAAATAAAACACATTTTCTAAACACTCATGTTTTTTAAGAAATCATGTAAACCTTCTAGAAGCTGTGACTTTAAAAAACGGGGGAAGTAAGCTTTTCTTATTTCGAAACACATGCGCAAACTATAGAAAGTTCTTATGACGTAGAATGTCCATACTTTGTTGATTCCATTTATGAAATAAAACACATTTTATAAAAACTCGTGTTTTTTCAGAAATCATGTAAACCTTCTAGCAGCTATGATTTTAAAAAACGAGGGAAGTAAGCTTTTCTTATTTCCGGACGCATGCGCAAACTATAGAAAGTCGTTATGATGTAGAATGTGCATACTTTGTTGATTCCATTTATGAAATAAAACACATTTTCTAAAAACTCATGTTTTTTAAGAAATCATGTAAACCTTCTAGAAGCTGTGATTTTAAAAAACGGGGGAAGTAAGCTTTTCTTATTTCCGGACGCATGCGCAAACTGTAGAAAGTCGTTATGACGTAGACTGTGCATACTTTGTAGATTCCATTTATGAAATAAAACACATTTTCTAAAAACTCGTGTTTTTTACGAAATCATGTAAACCTTCTAGAAGCTGTGATTTTAAAAAACAGTGGAAGTAAGCTTTTCTTATTTCCGGACGCATGCGCAAACTATAGAAAGTCGTTATGACGTAGAATGTGCATACTTTGTTGATTCAATTTTTGAAATAAAACACATTTTCTAAAAAATCATGTTTTTTACGAAATCATGTAAACCTTCTAGAAGCTGTGATTTTAAAAAATGGTGGAAGTAAGCTTTTCTTATTTCCGGACGCATGCGCAAACTATAGAAAGTCGTTATGACGTAGAATGTGCATACTTTGTTGATTCCATTTATGAAATAAAACACATTTTCTAAAAACTCGTGTTTTTTAACAAATCATGTAAACCTTCGAGAAGCTGTGATTTTAAAAAACCGGGGAAGTAAGCTTTTCTTATTTCCAAACGCATGCGAAACTATAGAAAGTCGTTATGACGTAGAATGTGCATACTTTGTTGATTCCATTTATGAAATAAAACAGATTTTCTAAAAACTCGTGTTTTTTGAGAAATCATGTAAACCTTCTAGAAGCTGTGATCTTAAAAAACGGGGGAAGTAAGCTTTTCTCATTTCCGGACGCATGCGCAAACTATATAAAGTCGTTATGATGTAGAATGTGCATACTTTGTTGATTCCATTGACGAAATAAAACACATTTTCTAAAAACTCGTGTTTATTAAGAAATCATGTAAACCTTCTAGAAGCTGTGATTTTAAAAAACGGGGGAAGTAAGCTTTTCTTATTTCCAAACGCATGCGCAAACTATAGAAAGTCGTTATGACGAAGAATGTGCATACTTTGTTGATTCCATTTATGAAATAAAACACATTTTCTAAAAACTCGTGTTTTTTAAGAAATCATGTAAACCTTCTAGAAGCTGTGATTTTAAAAAACGGGGGAAGTAAGCTTTTCTTATTTCCAAACGCTTGTGAAAACTATAGAAAGTCGTTATGACGTAGAATGTGCATACTTTGTTGATTCCATTTATGAAATAAAACACATTTTCTAAAAACTCGTGCTTTTTAAGAAATCATGTAAACATTCTAGAAGTTGTGATTTTAAAAAACGGGGGAAGTAAGCTTTTCTTATTTCCGGACGCATGCGCAAACTATAGAAATTCGTTATGACGTAGAATGTGCATACTTTGTAGATTCCATTTATGAAATAAAACACATTTTCTAAAAACTTGTGTTTTTTATGAAATCATGTAAACCTTCTAGAAGCTGTGATTTTAAAAAACGGGGGAAGTAAGCTTTTCTTATTTCCAAACGCATGCGCAAACTATAAAAAGTCGTTATGACGTAGAATGTGCATACTTTGTTGATTCCATTTATGCAATAAAACACATTTTCTAAAAACTCGTGTTCTTTAAGAAATCATGTAAACCTTCTAGAAGCTGTGATTTTAAAAAACGGGGGAAGTAAGCTTTTCTTATTTCCAAACGCAAGCGCAAACTATAGAAAGTCGTTATGACGTAGAATGTGCATACTTTGTTTATTCCATTTATGAAATAAAACACATTTTCTAAAAACTCGTGTTTTTTACGAAATCATGTAAACCTTCTAGAAGCTGTGATTTTAAAAAACAGTGGAAGTAGGCTTTTCTTATTTCCGGACGCATGCGCAAACTATAGAAAGTCGTTATGACGTAGAATGTGCATACTTTGTAGATTCCATTTTTGAAATAAAACACATTTTCTAAAAACTCATGTTTTTTACAAAATCATGTAAACCTTCTAGAAGCTGTGATTTTAAAGAACGGTGGAAGTAAGCTTTTCTTATTTCCGGACGCATGCGCAAACTATAGAAAGTCGTTATGACGTAGAATGTGCATACTTTGTTGATTCCATTTATGAAATAAAACACATTTTCTAAAAACTCGTGTTTTTTAAGAAATCATGTAAACCTTCTAGAAGTTGTGATTTTAAAAAACGGTGGAAGTAAGCTTTTCTTATTTCCAAACGCATGCGCAAACTATAGAAAGTCGTTATGACGTAGAATGTGCATACTTTGTTGATTCTATTTATGAAATAAAACACATTTTCTAAAAACTCGTGTTTTTTAAAAAATCAAGTAAACCTTCTAGAAGCTGTGATTTTAAAATACGGTGGAAGTAAGCTTTTCTTCTTTCCGGACGAATGTGCAAACTATAGAAAGTCGTTATGACATAGAATGTGCATACTTTGTTGATTCCATTTATGAAATAAAACTCATTTTCTAAAAACTCGTGTTTTTTAAGAAATCGTGTAAACCTTCTAGAAGCTATGATTTCAAAAAACGGTGGAAGTAAGCTTTTGTTATTTCCGGACGCATGCGCAAACTATAGAAATTCGTTATGACGTAGAATGTGAATACTTTGTTGATTCTATTTATGAAATAAAACACATTTTCTAAAAACTCGTGTTTTTTACGAAATCATGTAAACCTTCTAGAAGCTGTGATTTTAAAAAACGGTGGAAGTAAGCTTTTCTTATTTCCGGACGCATGCGCAAACTATAGAAAGTCGTTATGACGTAGAATGTACATACTTTGTTGATTCCATTTATTAAATAAAACACATTTTCTAAAAACTCGTGTTTTTTAACAAATCATGTAAACCTTCTAGAAGCTCTGATTTTAAAAAACGGGGGAAGTAAGCTTTTCTTATTTACGGACGCATGCGCAAACTATAGAAAGTTTTTATGACGTAGAATGTGCATACTTTGTAGATTCCATTTAGGAAATAAAACACATTTTCTAAAAACTCGTGTTTTTTACGAAATCATGTAAACCTTATAGAAGCTGTGATTTTAAAAAACGGTGGAAGTAAGCTTTTCTTTTTTCCGGACGCATACGCAAACTATAGAAAGTCGTTATGACATAGAATGTGCATACTTTGTTGATTCCATTTATCAAATAAAACACATTTTCTAAACACTCATGTTTTTTAAGAAATCATGTAAACCTTCTAGAAGCTGTGACTTTAAAAAACGGGGGAAGTAAGCTTTTCTTATTTCGAAACGCATGCGCAAACTATAGAAAGTTCTTATGACGTAGAATGTGCATACTTTGTTGATTCCATTTATGAAATAAAACACATTTTCTAAAAACTCGTGTTTTTTCAGAAATCATGTAAACCTTCTAGCAGCTATGATTTTAAAAAACGAGGGAAGTAAGCTTTTCTTATTTCCGGACGCATGCGCAAACTATAGAAAGTCGTTATGATGTAGAATGTGCATACTTTGTTGATTCCATTTATGAAATAAAACACATTTTCCAAAAACTCATGTTTTTTAAGAAATCATGTAAACCTTCTAGAAGCTGTGATTTTAAAAAACGGGGGAAGTAAGCTTTTCTTATTTCCGGACGCATGCGCAAACTGTAGAAAGTCGTTATGACGTAGACTGTGCATACTTTGTAGATTCCATTTATGAAATAAAAGACATTTTCTAAAAACTCGTGTTTTTTACGAAATCATGTAAACCTTCTAGAAGCTGTGATTTTAAAAAACAGTGGAAGTAAGCTTTTCTTATTTCCGGACGCATGCGCAAACTATAGAAAGTCGTTATGACGTAGAATGTGCATACTTTGTTGATTCCATTTTTGAAATAAAACACATTTTCTAAAAAATCATGTTTTTTACGAAATCATGTAAACCTTCTAGAAGCTGTGATTTTAAAAAATGGTGGAAGTAAGATTTTCTTATTTCCGGACGCATGCGCAAACTATAGAAAGTCGTTATGACGTAGAATGTGCATACTTTGTTGATTCCATTTATGAAATAAAACACATTTTCTAAAAACTCGTGTTTTTTAACAAATCATGTAAACCTTCGAGAAGCTGTGATTTTAAAAAACCGGGGAAGTAAGCTTTTCTTATTTCCAAACGCATGCGCAAACTATAGAAAGTCGTTATGACGTAGAATGTGCATACTTTGTTGATTCCATTTATGAAATAAAACAGATTTTCTAAAAACTCGTGTTTTTTGAGAAATCATGTAAACCTTCTAGAAGCTGTGATCTTAAAAAACGGGGGAAGTAAGCTTTTCTCATTTCCGGACGCATGCGCAAACTATATAAAGTCGTTATGATGTAGAATGTGCATACTTTGTTGATTCCATTGACGAAATAAAACACATTTTCTAAAAACTCGTATTTTTTAAGAAATCATGTAAACCTTCTAGAAGCTGTGATTTTAAAAAACGGGGGAAGTAAGCTTTTCTTATTTCCAAACGCTTGTGAAAACTATAGAAAGTCGTTATGACGTAGAATGTGCATACTTTGTTGATTCCATTTATGAAATAAAACACATTTTCTAAAAACTCGTGCTTTTTAAGAAATCATGTAAACATTCTAGAAGTTGTGATTTTAAAAAACGGGGGAAGTAAGCTTTTCTTATTTCCGGACGCATGCGCAAACTATAGAAAGTCGTTATGACGTAGAATGTGCATACTTTGTAGATTCCATTTATGAAATAAAACACATTTTCTAAAAACTTGTGTTTTTTATGAAATCATGTAAACCTTCTAGAAGCTGTGATTTTAAAAAACGGGGGAAGTAAGCTTTTCTTATTTCCAAACGCATGCGCAAACTATAAAAAGTTGTTATGACGTAGAATGTGCATACTTTGTTGATTCCATTTATGAAATAAAACACATTTTCTAGAAACTCGTGTTTTTAAGAAATCATGTAAACCTTCTAGAAGCTGTGATTTTAAAAAACGGTGGAAGTAAGATTTTCTTATTTCCGGATAAATGTGCAAACTATAGAAAGTCATTATGACGTAGAATGTGCATACTTTGTTGATTCCATTTATGAAATAAAACACATTTTCTAAAAACACGTGTTTTTTAAGAAATCATGTAAACCTTCTAGAAGCTGTGATTTTAAAAAACGATGGAAGTAAGCTTTTCTTCTTTCCGGACGCATGCGCAAACTATAGAAAGTCGTTATGACGTAGAATCTGCATACTTTATTGATTCCATTTATGAAATAAAACACATTTTCTCAAAACTCGTGTTTTTTACGAAATCATGTAAATGTCCTAGAAGCTGTGATTTTAAAAAACGGTGGAAGTAAGCTTTTCTTATTTCCGGACGCATGCGCAAACTATAGAAAGTCGTTACGACTTAGAATGTGCATACTTTGTTGATTCCATTTATGAAATAAAACACATTTTCTAAAAACTCATGTTTTTTAAGAAACCATGTAAACCTTCTAGAAGCTGTGATTTTAAAAAATGGTGGAAGTAATCTTTTCTTATTTCCGGACGCATGCGCAAACTCTACAAAGTCGTTATGACTTAGAATGTGCATACTTTGTTGATTCCATTTATGAAATAAAACACATTTTCTAAAAACTCATGTTTTTTAAGAAACCATGTAAACGTTCTAGAAGCTGTGATTTTAAAAAACGGGGGAAGTAATCCTTTCTTATTTCCGGACGCATGCGCAAACTATAGAAAGTCGTTATGACGTACAATGTGCATACTTTGTTGATTTCATTTATGAAATAAAACACATTTTCTAAAAACTCGTGTTTTTTACGAAATCATGTAAACCTTCTAGAATCCGTGATTTTAAAAAACGGTGGAAGTAAGCTTTTCTTATTTCCGGACGAATGCGCAAACTGTAGAAAGTCGTTATGACGTAGAATGTGCATACTTTGTAGATACCATTTATGAAATAAAACACATTTTCTAAAAACTCGTGTTTTTTAAGAAATCATGTAAACCTTCTAGAATCCGTGATTTTAAAAAATGGTGGAAGTAAGCTTTTCTTATTTCCGGACGCATGCGCAAACTATAGAAAGTCGTTATGACGTAGAATGTGCATACTGTGTTGATTCTATTTATGAAATAAAACACATTTTCTAAAAACTCGTGTTTTTTAAGAAATCATGTAAACCTTCTAGAAGCTGTGATTTTAAAAAACGGTGGAAGTAAGATTTTCTTATTTCCGGATAAATGTGCAAACTATAGAAAGTCATTATGACGTAGAATGTGCATACTTTGTTGATTCCATTTATGAAATAAAACACATTTTCTAAAAACTCGTGTTTTTTAAGAAATCATGTAAACCTTCTAGAAGCTGTGATTTTCAAAAAATAGGGGAAGTAAGCTTTTCTTATTTCCGGACGCATGCGCAAACTATAGAAACTCGTTATGATGTAGAATGTGCATACTTTGTAGATTCCATTTATGAAATAAAACACATTTTCTAAAAACTCGTGTTTTTTACGAAATCATGTAAACCTTCTAGAAGCTGTGATTTTAAAAAACGCTGGAAGTAAGCTTTTCTTATTTCCGGACGAATGCGCAAACTATAGAAAGTCATTATGACGTAGAATGTGCATACTTTGTTGATTCCATTTATGAAATAAAACACATTTTCTAAAAACTAGTGTTTTTTAAGAAATCATGTAAACCTTCTAAAAGCTGTGATTTTAAAAAACGGTGGAAGTAAGCTTTTCTTATTTCCGGACGCATGCGCAAACTATACAAAGTCGTTATGACATAGAATGTGCATACTTTGTTGATTCCATTTATGAAATAAAACACATTTTCTAAAAACTCATGTTTTTTACGAAACCATGTAAACCTTCTAGAAGCTGTGATTTTAAAAAACGGGGGAAGTAAGCTTTTCTTATTTCCAAACACATGCACAAACTATATAAAGTCATTATGACGTAGAATGTGCATACTTTGTTGATTCCATTTATGAAATAAAACACATTTTCTAAAAACTTGTGTTTTTTAAGAAATCATGTAAACCTTCTAGAAGCTGTGATTTTAAAAAATGGGGGAAGTAAGCTTTTCTTATTTCCGGACGCATGCGCAAACTATAGAAAGTCATTATGATGTAGAATATGCATACTTTGTAGATTCCATTTATGAAATAAAACACATTTTCTAAAAACTAGTGTTTTTTACGAAATCATGTAAACCTTCTAGAAGCTGTGATTTTAAAAAACGCTGGAAGTAAGCTTTTCTTATTTCCGGACGAATGCGCAAACTATAGAAAGTCATTATGACGTAGAATGTGCATACTTTGTTGATTCCATTTATGAAATAAAACACATTTTCTAAAAACTAGTGTTTTTTAAGAAATCATGTAAACCTTCTAAAAGCTATGATTTTAAAAAACGGTGGAAGTAAGCTTTTCTTATTTCCGGACGCATGCGCAAACTATACAAAGTCGTTATGACATAGAATGTGCATACTTTGTTGATTCCATTTATGAAATAAAACACATTTTCTAAAAACTCATGTTTTTTACGAAACCATGTAAACCTTCTAGAAGCTGTGATTTTAAAAAACGGGGGAAGTAAGCTTTTCTTATTTCCAAACACATGCACAAACTATATAAAGTCATTATGACGTAGAATGTGCATACTTTGTTGATTCCATTTATGAAATAAAACACATTTTCTAAAAACTCGTGTTTTTTAAGAAATCATGTAAACCTTCTAGAAGCTGTGATTTTAAAAAACGGGGGAAGTAAGCTTTTCTTATTTCCAAACGCATGCGCAAACTATAGAAAGTCGTTATGACGTAGAATCTGCATACTTTGTTGATTCCATTTTCTAAATAAAACACATTTTCTAGAAACTCGTGTTTTTTAAGAAATCATGTAAACCTTCTACAAGCTGTGATTTTAAAAAATGGAGGAAGTAAGCTTTTCTTATTTCCGGACGCATGCGCAAACTATAGAAAGTCGTTATGATGAAGAATGTGCATACTTTCTTATTCCATTTTTGAAATAAAACACATTTTCTAAAAACTCGTGCTTTTTAAGAAAACATGTAAACCTTCTATAAGCTGTGATTTTAAAAAACGGGGGAAGTAAGCTTTTCTTATTTCCAAACGCATGCGCAAACTATAGAAAGTCGTTATGACGTAGAATCTGCATACTTTGTTGATTCCATTTTCTAAATAAAACACATTTTCTAGAAACTCGTGTTTTTTAAGAAATCATGTAAACCTTCTAGAAGCCGTGATTTTAAAAAGCAGGGGAATTAAGCTTTTCTTATTTCCGGACGCATGCGCAAACTATAGAAAGTCGTTATGACGTAGAATGTGCATACTTTGTAGATTCCATTTATGAAATAAAACACATTTTCTAAAAACTCGTGTTTGTTACGAAATCATGTAAACCTTCTAGAAGCTGTGATTTTAAAAAACGAGGGAAGTAAGCTTTTCTTATTTTCGGACGCATGCGCAAACTATAGAAAGTCGTTATGACGTAGAATGTGCATACTTTGTTGATTCCATTGATGATATAAAACACATTTTCTAAAAACTCCTGTTTTTTAAGAAATCATGTAAACCTTCTAGAAGCTGTGATTTTAAAAAACGGGGAAAGTAAGCTTTTCTTATTTCCAAACGCATGTGCAAACTATAGAAAGTTGTTATGAGGTAGAATGTGCATGCTTTGTTGATTCCATTTATGAAATAAAACACATTTTCTAAAAACTCGTGTTTTTTAAGAAATCATGTAAACCTTCTAGAAGCTGTGATTTTCAAAAAATAGGGGAAGTAAGCTTTTTTTATTTCCGGACGCATGCGCAAACTATAGAAACTCGTTATGATGTAGAATGTGCATACTTTGTAGATTCCATTTATCAAATAAAACACATTTTCTAAAAACTCGTGTTTTTTACGAAATCATGTAAACCTTCTAGAAGCTGTGATTTTAAAAAACGCTGGAAGTAAGCTTTTCTTATTTCCGGACGAATGCGCAAACTATAGAAAGTCATTATGACGTAGAATGTGCATACTTTGTTGATTCCATTTATGAAATAAAACACATTTTCTAAAAACTAGTGTTTTTTAAGAAATCATGTAAACCTTCTAAAAGCTATGATTTTAAAAAACGGTGGAAGTAAGCTTTTCTTATTTCCGGACGCATGCGCAAACTATACAAAGTCGTTATGACATAGAATGTGCATACTTTGTTGATTCCATTTATGAAATAAAACACATTTTCTAAAAACTCATGTTTTTTACGAAACCATGTAAACCTTCTAGAAGCTGTGATTTTAAAAAACGGGGGAAGTAAGCTTTTCTTATTTCCAAACACATGCACAAACTATATAAAGTCATTATGACGTAGAATGTGCATACTTTGTTGATTCCATTTATGAAATAAAACACATTTTCTAAAAACTCGTGTTTTTTAAGAAATCATGTAAACCTTCTAGAAGCTGTGATTTTAAAAAACGGGGGAAGTAAGCTTTTCTTATTTCCGGACGCATGCGCAAACTATAGAAAGTCATTATGATGTAGAATGTGCATACTTTGTAGATTCCATTTATGAAATAAAACACATTTTCTAAAAACTAGTGTTTTTTACGAAATCATGTAAACCTTCTAGAAGCTATGATTTTAAAAAACGCTGGAAGTAAGCTTTTCTTATTTCCGGACGAATGCGCAAACTATAGAAAGTCATTATGACGTAGAATGTGCATACTTTGTTGATTCCATTTATGAAATAAAACAAATTTTCTAAAAACTAGTGTTTTTTAAGAAATCATGTAAAACTTCTAGAAGCTGTGATTTTAAAAAACGGTGGAAGTAAGCTTTTCTTATTTCCGGACGCATGCGCAACTTATAGAAAGTCGTTATGACGTAGAATGTGCATACTTTGTAGATTCCATTTATGAAATAAAACACATTTTCTAAAAACTAGTGTTTTTTATGAAATCATGTAAACCTTCTAGAAGCTGTGATTTTAAAAAACGATGGAAGTAAGCTTTTCTTATTTCCGGACGCATGCGCAAACTATAGAAAGTCGTTATGACGTAGAATGTGCATACTTTGTTGATTCCATTTATGAAATTAAACACATTTTCTAAAAACTCGTGTTTTTTACGAAATCATGTAAACCTTCTAGAAGCTGTCATTTTGAAAAACGGTGGAAGTAAGCTTTTCTTATTTCCGGACGCATGCGCAAACTATAGAAAGTCGTTATGACGTAGAATGTGCATACTTTGTAGATTCCATTTATGAAATAAAACACATTTTCTAAAAACTCGTGTTTTTTAAGAAATCATGCAAACCTTCTAGAGGCTGTGATTTTAAAAAATGGGGGAAGTAAGCTTTTCTTATTTCCAAACGCATGCGCAAACTATAGAAAGTCGTTATGACGTAGAATGTGGATACTTTGTAGATTCCATTTATGAAATAAAACAAATTTTCTAAAGACTCGTGTTTTTTACGAAATCATGTAAACCTTCTAGAAGCTTTGATTTTAAAAAACGGTGGAAGTAAGATTTTCTTATTTCCGGACGAATGCGCAAACTAAAGAAATTCGTTATGACTTAGAATGTGCATACTTTGTTGATTCCATTTATGAAATAAAACACATTTTCTAAAAACACGTGTTTTTTAAGAAATCATGTAAACCTTCTAGAAGCTGTGATTTTAAAAAACGATGGAAGTAAGCTTTTCTTCTTTCCGGACGCATGCGCAAACTATAGAAAGTCGTTATGACGTAGAATCTGCATACTTTGTTGATTCCATTTATGAAATAAAACACATTTTCTAAAAACTCGTGTTTTTTACGAAATCATGTAAACCTTCTAGAAGCTGTGATTTTAAAAAACGTTGGAAGTAAGCTTTTCTTATTTCCGGACGCATGCGCAAACTATAGAAAGTCGTTACGACTTAGAATGTGCATACTTTGTTGATTCCATTTATGAAATAAAACACATTTTCTAAAAACTCATGTTTTTTAAGAAACCATGTAAACCTTCTAGAAGCTGTGATTTTAAAAAATGGTGGAAGTAATCTTTTCTTATTTCCGGATGATTGCGCAAACTATAGAAAGTCGTTATGACTTAGAATGTGCATACTTTGTTGATTCCATTTATGAAATAAAACACATTTTCTAAAAACTCATGTTTTTTAAGAAACCATGTAAACGTTCTAGAAGCTGTGATTTTAAAAAACGGGGGAAGTAAGCGTTTCTTATTAACGGACGCATGCGCAAACTATAGAAAGTCGTTATGACGTACAATGTGCATACTTTGTTGATTTCATTTATGAAATAAAACACATTTTCTAAAAACTCGTGTTTTTTACGAAATCATGTAAACCTTCTAGAATCCGTGATTTTAAAAAACGGTGGAAGTAAGCTTTTCTTATTTCCGGACGAATACGCAAACTGTAGAAAGTCGTTATGACGTAGAATGTGCATACTTTGTAGATAACAGCTATGAAATAAAACACATTTTCTAAAAACTCGTGTTTTTTAAGAAATCATGTAAACCTTCTAGAATCCGTGATTTTAAAAAATGGTGGAAGTAAGCTTTTCTTATTTCCGGACGCATGCGAAAACTATAGAAAGTCGTTATGACGTAGAATGTGCATACTTTGTTGATTCTATTTATGAAATAAAACACATTTTCTAAAAACTCGTGTTTTTTAAGAAATCATGTAAGCCTTCTAGAAGCTGTGATTTTAAAAAACGGTGGAAGTAAGATTTTCTTATTTCCGGATAAATGTGCAAACTATAGAAAGTCATTATGACGTAGAATGTGCATACTTTGTTGATTCCATTTATGAAATAAAACACATTTTCTAAAAACTCGTGTTTTTTAAGAAATCATGTAAACCTTCTAGAAGCTGTGATTTTAAAAAAATAGGGGAAGTAAGCTTTTCTTATTTCCGGACGCATGCGCAAACTATAGAAACTCGTTATGATGTAGAATGTGCATACTTTGTAGATTCCATTTATGAAATAAAACACATTTTCTAAAAACTCGTGTTTTTTACGAAATCATGTAAACCTTCTAGAAGCTGTGATTTTAAAAAACGCTGGAAGTAAGTTTTTCTTATTTCCGGACGAATGCGCAAACTATAGAAAGTCATTATGACGTAGAATGTGCATACTTTGTTGATTCCATTTATGAAATAAAACACATTTTCTAAAAACTAGTGTTTTTTAAGAAATCATGTAAACCTTCTAAAAGCTGTGATTTTAAAAAACGGTGGAAGTAAGCTTTTCTTATTTCCGGACGCATGCGCAAACTATACAAAGTCGTTATGACATAGAATGTGCATGCTTTGTTGATTCCATTTATGAAATAAAACACATTTTCTAAAAACTCATGTTTTTTACGAAACCATGGAAACCTTCTAGAAGCTGTGACTTTAAAAAACGGGAGAAGTAAGCTTTTCTTATTTCCAAACACATGCACAAACTATATAAAGTCATTATGACGTAGAATGTGCATACTTTGTTGATTCCATTTATGAAATAAAACACATTTTCTAAAAACTCGTGTTTTTTAAGAAATCATGTAAACCTTCTAGAAGCTGTGATTTTAAAAAACGGGGGAAGTAAGCTTTTCTTATTTCCGGACGCATGCGCAAACTATAGAAAGTCATTATGACGTAGAATGTGCATACTTTGTAGATTCCATTTATGAAATAAAACACATTTTCTAAAAACTATTGTTTTTTACGAAATCATGTAAACCTTCTAGAAGCTGTGATTTTAAAAAACGCTGGAAGTAAGCTTTTCTTATTTCCGTACGAATGCGCAAACTATAGAAAGTCGTTATGACGTAGAATGTGCATACTTTGTTGATTCCATTTATGAAATAAAACAAATTTTCTAAAAACTAGTGTTTTTTAAGAAATCATGTAAAACTTCTAGAAGCTGTGATTTTAAAAAACAGTGGAAGTAAGCTTTTCTTATTTCCGGACGCATGCGCAACTTATAGAAAGTCATTATGACGTAGAATGTGCATACTTTGTTGATTCCATTTATGAAATAAAACACATTTTCTAAAAACTCGTGTTTTTTAAGAAACCATGTAAACCTTCAAGAAGCTGTGATTTTAAAAAACGGGGGAAGTAAGCTTTTCTTATTTCCAAATGCATGCGCAAACTATAGAAATTCATTATGACGTAGAATGTGCATACTTTGTAGATTCCATTGATGAAATAAAACACATTTTCTAAAAACACGTGTTTTTTACGAAATCATGTAAACCTTCTAGAAGCTGTGATTTTAAAAAATGCTGGAAGTAAGCTTTTCTTATTTCCGGACGAATGCTCAAACTATAGAAAGTCGTTATGACGTAGAATGTGCATACTTTGTTGATTCCATTTATGAAATAAAACACATTTTCTAAAAACTAGTGTTTTTTAAGAAATCATGTAAAACTTCTAGAAGCTGTGATTTTAAAAAATGGTGGAAGTAAGCTTTTCTTATTTCCGGACGCATGCGCAAACTATAGAAAGTCGTTATGACGTAGAATGTGCATACTTTGTTTATCCCATTTATGAAATAAAACATATTTTCTAGAAACTCGTGTTTTTTAAGAAACCATGTAAACCTTCCAGAAGCTGTGATTTTAAAAAACGGGGGAAGTAAGCTTTTCTTATTTCCAAACATATGTGCAAACTATAGAAATTCACTGTGACGTAGAATGTGCATACTTTGTTGATTCCATTTATGAAATAAAACACATTTTGTATAAACTCGTGTTTTTTACGAAATCATGTAAACCTTCTAGAAGCTGTGATTTTAAAAAACGGGGGAAGTAAGCTTTTCTTATTTCTGGACGCATGCGCAAACTATAGAAAGTCGTTATGACTTAGAATGTGCATACTTTGTAGATTCCATTTGTGAAATAAAACACATTTTATAAAAACTCGTGTTTTTTACGAAATCATGTAAACCTTCTAGAAGCTGTGATCTTAAAAAATGGGGGAAGTAAGCTTTACTTATTTCCGGACGCATGCGCAAACTATAGAAAGTCGTTATGACGTAGAATGTGCATACTTTGTTGATTCCATTTATGAAATAAAACACATTTTCTAAAAACTCGTGTTTTTTAAGAAATCATGTAAACCTTCTAGAAGATGTGATTTTAAAAAACGGGCGAAGTAAGCTTTTCTTATTTCCGGACGCATGCGCAAACTATAGAAAGTCGTTATGACGTAGAATGTGCATACTTTGTAGATTCCATTTATGAAATAAAACACATTTTCTAAAAACTCGTGTTTTTTACGAAATCATGTAAACCTTCTAGAAGCTGTGATTTTAAAAAACGGTGGAAGTAAGCTTTTCTTATTTCCGGACGAATGCGGAAACTATAGAAAGTCGTTATGACGTAGAATGTGCATACTTTGCTGATTCCATTTATGAAATAAAACACATTTTCTAAAATCTCGTGTTTTTAAGAAATCATGTAAACCTTCTAGAAGCTGTGATTTCAAAAAATGGGGGAAGTAAGCTTTTCTTATTTCCGAACGCATGCGCAAACTATAGAAATTCGTTATGACGTAGAATGTGCATACTTTGTAGATTCCATTTATGAAATAAAACACATTTTCTAAAAACTCGTCTTTTTTACGAAATCATGTAAACCTTCTAGAAGCTGTGATTTTAAAAAACGGGGGAAGTAAGCTTTTCTTATTTCCGGACGAATGCGCAAACTATAGAAATTCGTTATGACGTATAATGTGCATACTTTGTTTATTCCATTTATGAAATAAAACACATTTTCTAAAAACTCGTGTTTTTTAAGAAATCATGTAAACCTTCTAGAAGATGTGATTTTAAAAAACGGGGGAAGTAAGCTTTTCTTATTTCCAAACGCATGCGCAAACTATAGAAAGTTGTTATGAGGTAGAATGTGCATGCTTTGTTGATTCCGTTTATGAAATAAAACACATTTTCTAAAAACTCGTTTTGTTACGAAATCATGTAAACCTTCTAGAAGCTGTGATTTTAAAAAACGAGGGAAGTAAGCTTTTCTTATTTCCGGACGCATGCGCAAACTATAGAAAGTCGTTATGACGCAAAATGTGCATACTTTGTTGATTCCATTGATGATATAAAACACATTTTCTAAAAACTTGTGTTTTTTAAGAAATCATGTAAACCTTCTAGAAGATGTGATTTTAAAAAACGGGGGAAGTAAGCTTTTCTTATTTCCAAACGCATGCGCAAACTATAGAAAGTTGTTATGAGGTAGAATGTGCATGCTTTGTTGATTCCGTTTATGAAATAAAACACATTTTCTAAAAACTCGTGTTTTTTAAGAAATCATGTAAACCTTCTAGAAGCTGTGATTGTAAAAAACGGGGGAAGTAAGCTTTTCTTATTTCCCGACGCATGCTCAAACTATAGAAAGTCGTTATGACTTAGAATGTGCATACTTTTTTTATTCCATTTATGAAATAAAACACATTTTCTAAAAACACGTGTTTTTTAGGAAATCATGTAAACCTTCTAGAAGCTGTGATTTTAAAAACCGGTGGAAGTAAGCTTTTCTTATTTCCGGACGAATGCGCAAACTATAGAAAGTCGTTATGATGTAGAATGTGTATACTTTGTTTATTCCATTTATGAAATAAAACACATTTTCGAAAAACTCGTGTTTTTTAAGAAATCATGTAAACCTTCTAGAAGCTGTGATTTTAAAAAACGGTGGAAGTAAGCTTTTCTTATTTCCGGACGCATGCGCAAACTATAGAAAGTCGTTATGATGTAGAATGTGCACACTTTGTTGATTCCATTTATGAAATAAAACACATTTTCTAAAAACTCGTGTTTTTTAAGAAATCATGTAAACCTTCTAGAAGCTGTGATTTTAAAAAACGGTGGAAGTAAGCTTTTCTTATTTCCAGACGCATGCTCAAACTATGGAAAGTCGTTATGACGTAGAATGTGCATACTTTGTAGATTCCATTTATGAAATAAAACACATTTTCTAAAAACTCGTGTTTTTTCAGAAATCATGTAAACCTTCTAGAAGCTGTGATTTTGAAAAACGGTGGAAGTAAGCTTTTCTTATTTCCGAACGCATGCGCAAACTATAGAAATTCGTTATGACGTAGAATGTGCATACTTTGTAGATTCCATTTATGAAATAAAACACATTTTCTAAAAACTCGTGTTTTTTACGAAATCATGTAAACCTTCTAGAAGTTGTGATTTTAAAAAACGAGGGAAGTAAGCTTTTCTTATTTCCGGATGCATGCGGAAACTATAAAAAGTCATTATCACGTAGAATGTGCATACTTTGTAGATTCCATTTATGAAATAAAACACATTTTCTAAAAAATCGTGTTTTTTACGAAATCATGTAAACCTTCTAGAAGCTGTGATTTTAAAAAACGGGGGAAGTAAGCTTTTCTTATTTCCGGACGCCTGCGCAAACTATAGAAAGTCGTTATGACGAAGAATGTGCATACTTTCTGATTCCTTTTTCTAAATAAAACACATTTTTAAAAACTCGTGTTTTTTAAGAAATCATGTAAACCTTCTAGAAGCTGTGATTTTAAATAACGGGGGAAGTAATCTTTTCTTATTTCCAAACGCATGCGCAAACTATAGAAAGTCGTTATGACGTAGAATGTGCATACTTTGTTGATTCCATTTATGAAATAAAACACATTTTCTAAAAACTAGTGTTTTTCAGGAAATCATGTAAACCTTCTAGAAGCTGTGATTTTAAGAAACGGTGGAAGTAAGCTTTTCTTATTTCCGGACGCATGCACAAACTATAGAAAGTCCTTATGACGTAGAATGTGCATACTTTGTTGATTCCATTTATGAAATAAAACACATTTTCTAAAAACTCGTGTTTTTTAAGAAATCATGTAAACCTTCTAGACGCTGTGATTTTAAAAAACGGGGGAAGTAAGCTTTTCTTATTTCCAAACGCATGCGCAAAATATAGAAAGTCGTTATGACGTAGAATGTGCAAACTTTGTTGATCCCATTTATGAAATAAAACACATTTTCCAAAAAACTCGTGTTTTTTAAGAAATCATGTAAACCTTCAAGAAGCTGTGATTTTAAAAAATGGGGGAAGTAAGCTTTTCTTATTTCTGGACGCATGCGCAAACTATAGAAATTCGTTATGACGTAGAATGTGCATACTTTGTTGATTCCATTTATGAAATGAAACACATTTTCTAAAAACTAGTGTTTTTTAGTAAATCATGTAAACCTTCTAGAAACTGTGATTTTAAAAAACGGGGGAAGTAAGCTTTTCTTATTTCCAAACGCATGCGCAAACTATAGAAAGTCGTTATGACGTAGAATGTGCATACTTTGTTGATTCCATTTATGAAATAAAACACATTTTCTAAAAACTCGTGTTTTTTAAGAAATCATGTAAACGTTCTAGAAGCTGTGATTTTAAAAAACGGGGGAAGTAAGCTTTTCTTATTTCCGGACGCATGCGCAAACTATAGAAAGTCATTATGATGTAGAATGTGCATACTTTGTTGATTCCATTTATGAAATAAAACACATTTTCTAAAAACTTGTGTTTTTTACGAAATCATGTAAACCTTCTAGAAGCTGTGATTTTAAAAAACGGTGGAAGTAAGCTTTTCTTATTTCCGGACGAATGCGCAAACTATAGAAAGTCGTTATGACGTTGAATGTGCATACTTTGTTGATTCCATTTATGAAATAAAACACATTTTCTAAAAACTCGTGTTTTTTAAGAAATCATGTAAACCTTCTAGAAGCTGTGATTTTAAAAAACGGGGGAAGTAAGCTTTTCTTATTTCCAAATGCATGCGCAAACTATAGAAAGTCGTTATGACGTAGAATGTGCATACTTTGTTGATTCCATTTATGAAATAAAACACATTTTCTAAAAACTCGTGTTTTTTAAGAAATCATGTAAACATTCTAGAGGCTGTGATTTTAAAAAACGGGGGAAGTAAGCTTTTCTTATTTCCGGACGCATGTGCAAACTATAGAAAGTCGTTATGACGTAGAGTGTGCATACTTTGTGGATTCCATTTATGAAATAAAACACATTTTCTAAAAACTCATGTTTTTTACAAAATCATGTAAACCTTCTAGAAGCTGTGATTTTAAAAAACGGTCGAAGTAAGCTTTTCTTATTCTGGACGCATGCGCAAACTATAGAAAGTTGTTATGACGTAGAATGTGCATACTTTGTAGATTCCATTTATGAAATAAAACACATTTTCTAAAAACTCGTGTTTTTTACGAAATCATGTAAACCTTCTAGAAGCTGTGATTTTGAAAAACGGTGGAAGTAAGCTTTTCTTATTTCCGGACGCATGCGCAAACTATAGAAAGTCGTTATGACGTAGAATGTGGATACTTTGTAGATTCCATTTATGAAATAAAACAAATTTTCTAAAAACTCGTGTTTTTTATGAAATCATGTAAACCTTCTAGAAGCTTTGATTTTAAAAAACGGTGGAAGTAAGATTTTCTTATTTTCGGACGAATGCGCAAACTAAAGAAAGTCGTTATGACTTAGAATGTGCATACTTTGTTGATTCCATTTATGAAATAAAACACATTTTCTAAAAACACGTGTTTTTTAAGAAATCATGTAAACCTTCTAGAAGCTGTGATTTTAAAAAACGATGGAAGTAAGCTTTTCTTCTTTCCGGACGCATGCGCAAACTATAGAAAGTCGTTATGACGTAGAATCTGCGTACTTTGTTGATTCCATTTATGAAATAAAACACATTTTCTAAAAACTCGTGTTTTTTACGAAATCATGTAAACCTTCTAGAAGCTGTGATTTTAAAAAACGGTGGAAGTAAGCTTTTCTTATTTCCGGACGCATGCGCAAACTATAGAAAGTCATTACGACTTAGAATGTGCATACTTTGTTGATTCCATTTATGAAATAAAACACATTTTCTAAAAACTCATGTTTTTTAAGAAACCATGTAAACCTTCTAGAAGCTGTGATTTTAAAAAATGGTGGAAGTAATCTTTTCTTATTTCCGGACGCATGCGCAAACTATAGAAAGTCGTTATGACTTAGAATGTGCATACTTTGTTGATTCCATTTATGAAATAAAACACATTTTCTAAAAACTCATGTTTTTTAAGAAACCATGTAAACGTTCTAGAAGCTGTGATTTTAAAAAACGGGGGAAGTAAGCCTTTCTTATTAACGGACGCATGCGCAAACTATAGAAAGTCGTTATGACGTACAATGTGCATACTTTGTTGATTTCATTTATGAAATAAAACACATTTTCTAAAAACTCGTGTTTTTTACGAAATCATGTAAACCTTCTAGAATCCGTGATTTTAAAAAACGGTGGAAGTAAGGTTTTCTTATTTCCGGACGAATGCGCAAACTGTAGAAAGTCGTTATGACGTAGAATGTGCATACTTTGTAGATACCAACTATGAAATAAAACACATTTTCTAAAAACTCGTGTTTTTTAAGAAATCATGTAAACCTTCTAGAATCCGTGATTTTAAAAAATGGTGGAAGTAAGCTTTTCTTATTTCCGGACGCATGCGCAAACTATAGAAAGTCGTTATGACGTAGAATGTGCATACTTTGTTGATTCTATTTATGAAATAAAACACATTTTCTAAAAACTCGTGTTTTTTAAGAAATCATGTAAACCTTCTAGAAGCTGTGATTTTAAAAAACGGTGGAAGTAAGATTTTCTTATTTCCGGATAAATGTGCAAACTATATAAAGTCATTATGACGTAGAATGTGCATACTTTGTTGATTCCATTTATGAAATAAAACACATTTTCTAAAAACTCGTGTTTTTTAAGAAATCATGTAAACCTTCTAGAAGCTGTGATTTTAAAAAAATAGGGGAAGTAAGCTTTTCTTATTTCCGGACGCATGCGCAAACTATAGAAACTCGTTATGATGTAGAATGTGCATACTTTGTAGATTCCATTTATGAAATAAAACACATTTTCTAAAAACTCGTGTTTTTTACGAAATCATGTAAACCTTCTAGAAGCTGTGATTTTAAAAAACGCTGGAAGTAAGCTTTTCTTATTTCCGGACGAATGCGCAAACTATAGAAAGTCATTATGACATAGAATGTGCATACTTTGTTGATTCCATTTATGAAATAAAACACATTTTCTAAAAACTAGTGTTTTTTAAGAAATCATGTAAACCTTCTAAAAGCTGTGATTTTAAAAAACGGTGGAAGTAAGCTTTTCTTATTTCCGGACGCATGCGCAAACTATACAAAGTCGTTATGACATAGAATGTGCATACTTTGTTGATTCCATTTATGAAATAAAACACATTTTCTAAAAACTCATGTTTTTTACGAAACCATGTAAACCTTCTAGAAGCTGTGATTTTAAAAAACGGGGGAAGTAAGCTTTTCTTATTTCCAAACACATGCACAAACTATATAAAGTCATTATGACGTAGAATGTGCATACTTTGTTGATTCCATTTATGAAATAAAACACATTTTCTAAAAACTCGTGTTTTTTAAGAAATCATGTAAACCTTCTAGAAGCTGTGATTTTAAAAAACGGGGGAAGTAAGCTTTTCTTATTTCCGGACGCATGCGCAAACTATAGAAAGTCATTATGACGTAGAATGTGCATACTTTGTAGATTCCATTTATGAAATAAAACACATTTTCTAAAAACTATTGTTTTTTACGAAATCATGTAAACCTTCTAGAAGCTGTGATTTTAAAAAATGCTGGAAGTAAGCTTTTCTTATTTCCGGACGAATGCGCAAACTATAGAAAGTCGTTATGACGTAGAATGTGCATACTTTGTTGATTCCATTTATGAAATAAAACAAATTTTCTAAAAACTAGTGTTTTTTAAGAAATCATGTAAAACTTCTAGAAGCTGTGATTTTAAAAAACGGTGGAAGTAAGCTTTTCTTATTTCCGGACGTATGCGCAACTTATAGAAAGTCGTTATGACGTAGAATGTGCATACTTTGTTGATTCCATTTATGAAATAAAACACATTTTCTAAAAACTCATGTTTTTTAAGAAACCATGTAAACCTTCAAGAAGCTGTGATTTTAAAAAACGGGGGAAGTAAGCTTTTCTTATTTCCAAACACATGCGCCAACTATAGAAAGTCATTGTGACGTAGAATGTGCATACTTTGTTGATTCCATTTATGAAATAAAACACATTTTCTAAAAACTCGTGTTTTTTACGAAATCATGTAAACCTTCTAGAAGTTGTGATTTTAAAAAACGGGGGAAGTAAGCTTTTCTTATTTCTGGACGCATGCGCAAACTATAGAAAGTCGTTATGATGTAGAATGTGCATACTTTGTAGATTCCATTTATGAAATAAAACACATTTTCTAAAAACTCGTGTTTTTTACGAAATCATTTAAACCTTCTAGAAGCTGTGATTTTAAAAAATGGTGGAAGTGAGCTTTTCTTATTTCCGGACGCATGCGCAAACTATAGAAAGTCGTTATGACGGATAATGTGCATACTTTGTTGATTCCATTTATGAAATAAAACACATTTTCTAAAAACTCGTGTTTTTTACGAAATCATGTAAACCTTCTAGAATCAGTGATTTTAAAAAATGGTGGAAGTAAGCTTTTCTTATTTCCGGACGAATGCGCAAACTGTAGAAAATCGTTATGACGTAGAATGTGCATACTTTGTTAATTCCATTTATGAAATAAAACACATTTTCTAAAAACTATTGTTTTTTACGAAATCATGTAAACCTTCTAGAAGCTGTGATTTTAAAAAACGCTGGAAGTAAGCTTTTCTTATTTCCAAATGCATGCGCAAACTATAGAAAGTCGTTATGACGTAGAATGTGCATACTTTGTTGATTCCATTTATGAAATAAAACAAATTTTCTAAAAACTAGTGTTTTTTAAGAAATCATGTAAAACTTCTAGAAGCTGTGATTTTAAAAAACGGTGGAAGTAAGCTTTTCTTATTTCCGGACGTATGCGCAACTTATAGAAAGTCGTTATGACGTATAATGTGCATACTTTGTTGATTCCATTTATGAAATAAAACACATTTTCTAAAAACTCATGTTTTTTAAGAAACCATGTAAACCTTCAAGAAGCTGTGATTTTAAAAAACGGGGGAAGTAAGCTTTTCTTATTTCCAAACACATGCGCCAACTATAGAAAGTCATTGTGACGTAGAATGTGCATACTTTGTTGATTCCATTTATGAAATAAAACACATTTTCTAAAAACTCGTGTTTTTTACGAAATCATGTAAACCTTCTAGAAGTTGTGATTTTAAAAAACGGGGGAAGTAAGCTTTTCTTATTTCAAAACACATGCGCAAACTATAGAAAGTCATTATGACGTAGAATGTGCATACTTTGTTAATTCCATTTATGAAATAAAACACATTTTCTAAAAACTTGTGTTTTTTAAGAAATCATGTAAACCTTCTAGAAGCTGTGATTTTAAAAAACGGGGGAAGTAAGCTTTTCTTCTTTCCAGATGCATGCGCAAACTATAGAAATTCATTATGACGTAGAATGTGCATACTTTGTAGATTCCATTGATGAAATAAAACACATTTTCTAAAAACAGGTGTTTTTTACGAAATCATGTAAACCTTCTAGAAGCTGTGATTTTAAAAAATGCTGGAAGTAAGCTTTTCTTATTTCCGGACGAATGCTCAAACTATAGAAAGTCGTTATGATGTAGAATGTGCATACTTTGTTGATTCCATTTATGAAATAAAACACATTTTCTAAAAACTAGTGTTTTTTAAGAAATCATGTAAAACTTCTAGAAGCTGTGATTTTAAAAAATGGTGGAAGTAAGCTTTTCTTATTTCCGGATGCATGCGCAAACTATAGAAAGTCGTTATGACGTAGAATGTGCATACTTTGTTTATCCCATTTATGAAATAAAACACATTTTCTAGAAACTCGTGTTTTTTAAGAAACCATGTAAACCTTCCAGAAGCTGTGATTTTAAAAAACGGGGGAAGTAAGCTTTTCTTATTTCCAAACATATGTGCAAACTATAGAAATTCAGTGTGACGTAGAATGTGCATACTTTGTTGATTCCATTTATGAAATAAAACACATTTTGTATAAACTCGTGTTTTTTACGAAATCATGTAAACCTTCTAGAAGCTGTGATTTTAAAAAACGGGGTAAGTAAGCTTTTCTTATTTCTGGACGCATGCGCAAACTATAGAAAGTCGTTATGACGTAGAATGTGCATACTTTGTAGATTCCATTTGTGAAATAAAACACATTTTCTAAAAACTCGTGTTTTTTACGAAATCATGTAAACCTTCTAGAAGCTGTGATCTTAAAAAATGGGGGAAGTAAGCTTTTCTTATTTCCGGACGCATGCGCAAACTATAGAAAGTCGTTATGACGTAGAATGTGCATACTTTGTTGATTCCATTTATGAAATAAAACACATTTTCTAAAAACTCGTGTTTTTTAAGAAATCATGTAAACCTTCTAGAAGATGTGATTTTAAAAAACGGGCGAAGTAAGCTTTTCTTATTTCCGGACGCATCCGCAAACTATAGAAAGTCGTTATGACGTAGAATGTGCATACTTTGTAGATTCCATTTATGAAATAAAACACATTTTCTAAAAACTCGTGTTTTTTACGAAATCATGTAAACCTTCTAGAAGCTGTGATTTTAAAAAACGGTGGAAGTAAGCTTTTCTTATTTCCGGACGAATGCGGAAACTATAGAAAGTCGTTATGACGTAGAATGTGCATACTTTGCTGATTCCATTTATGAAATAAAACACATTTTCTAAAATCTCGTGTTTTTAAGAAATCATGTAAACCTTCTAGAAGCTGTGATTTCAAAAAATGGGGGAAGTAAGCTTTTCTTATTTCCGAACGCATGCGCAAACTATAGAAATTCGTTATGACGTAGAATGTGCATACTTTGTAGATTCCATTTATGAAATAAAACACATTTTCTAAAAACTCGTCTTTTTTACGAAATCATGTAAACCTTCTAGAAGCTGTGATTTTAAAAGACGGGGGAAGTAAGCTTTTCTTATTTCCGGACGAATGCGCAAACTATAGAATTTCGTTATGACGTAGAATGTGCATACTTTGTTTATTCCATTTATGAAATAAAACACATTTTCTAGAAACTCGTGTTTTTTCAGAAATCATGTAAACCTTCTAGAAGCTGTGATTTCAAAAAACGGTGGAAGTAAGCTTTTCTTATTTCCGGACGCATGCGCAAACTATAGAAAGTTGTTATGACGTAGAATGTGCATACTCTGTTGATTCCATTTATGAAATAAAACACATTTTCTAAAAACTCGTGTTTTTTAAGAAATCGTGTAAACCTTCTAGAAGCTGTGATTTTAAAAAACGGGGGAAGTAAGCTTTTCTTATTTCCGGACGCATGTGCAAACTATAGAAAGTCGTTATGACGTAGAATGTGCATACTTTGTAGATTCCATTTATGAAATAAAACACATTTTCTAAAAACTCGTGTTTTTTACGAAATCATGTAAACCTTCTACAAGCTGTGATTTTAAAAAATGGAGGAAGTAAGCTTTTCTTATTTCCGGACGCATGCGCAAACTATAGAAAGTCGTTATGATGAAGAATGTGCATACTTTCTTATTCCATTTTTGAAATAAAACACATTTTCTAAAAACTCGTGCTTTTTAAGAAAACATGTAAACCTTCTATAAGCTGTGATTTTAAAAAACGGGGGAAGTAAGCTTTTCTTATTTCCAAACGCATGCGCAAACTATAGAAAGTCGTTATGACGTAGAATCTGCATACTTTGTTGATTCCATTTTCTAAATAAAACACATTTTCTAGAAACTCGTGTTTTTTAAGAAATCATGTAAACCTTCTAGAAGCCGTGATTTTAAAAAGCAGGGGAATTAAGCTTTTCTTATTTCCGGACGCATGCGCAAACTATAGAAAGTCGTTATGACGTAGAATGTGCATACTTTGTAGATTCCATTTATGAAATAAAACACATTTTCTAAAAACTCGTGTTTGTTACGAAATCATGTAAACCTTCTAGAAGCTGTGATTTTAAAAAACGAGGGAAGTAAGCTTTTCTTATTTTCGGACGCATGCGCAAACTATAGAAAGTCGTTATGACGTAGAATGTGCATACTTTGTTGATTCCATTGATGATATAAAACACATTTTCTAAAAACTCCTGTTTTTTAAGAAATCATGTAAACCTTCTAGAAGCTGTGATTTTAAAAAACGGGGAAAGTAAGCTTTTCTTATTTCCAAACGCATGTGCAAACTATAGAAAGTTGTTATGAGGTAGAATGTGCATGCTTTGTTGATTCCATTTATGAAATAAAACACATTTTCTAAAAACTCGTGTTTTTTAAGAAATCATGTAAACCTTCTAGAAGCTGTGATTTTCAAAAAATAGGGGAAGTAAGCTTTTTTTATTTCCGGACGCATGCGCAAACTATAGAAACTCGTTATGATGTAGAATGTGCATACTTTGTAGATTCCATTTATCAAATAAAACACATTTTCTAAAAACTCGTGTTTTTTACGAAATCATGTAAACCTTCTAGAAGCTGTGATTTTAAAAAACGCTGGAAGTAAGCTTTTCTTATTTCCGGACGAATGCGCAAACTATAGAAAGTCATTATGACGTAGAATGTGCATACTTTGTTGATTCCATTTATGAAATAAAACACATTTTCTAAAAACTAGTGTTTTTTAAGAAATCATGTAAACCTTCTAAAAGCTATGATTTTAAAAAACGGTGGAAGTAAGCTTTTCTTATTTCCGGACGCATGCGCAAACTATACAAAGTCGTTATGACATAGAATGTGCATACTTTGTTGATTCCATTTATGAAATAAAACACATTTTCTAAAAACTCATGTTTTTTACGAAACCATGTAAACCTTCTAGAAGCTGTGATTTTAAAAAACGGGGGAAGTAAGCTTTTCTTATTTCCAAACACATGCACAAACTATATAAAGTCATTATGACGTAGAATGTGCATACTTTGTTGATTCCATTTATGAAATAAAACACATTTTCTAAAAACTCGTGTTTTTTAAGAAATCATGTAAACCTTCTAGAAGCTGTGATTTTAAAAAACGGGGGAAGTAAGCTTTTCTTATTTCCGGACGCATGCGCAAACTATAGAAAGTCATTATGATGTAGAATGTGCATACTTTGTAGATTCCATTTATGAAATAAAACACATTTTCTAAAAACTAGTGTTTTTTACGAAATCATGTAAACCTTCTAGAAGCTATGATTTTAAAAAACGCTGGAAGTAAGCTTTTCTTATTTCCGGACGAATGCGCAAACTATAGAAAGTCATTATGACGTAGAATGTGCATACTTTGTTGATTCCATTTATGAAATAAAACAAATTTTCTAAAAACTAGTGTTTTTTAAGAAATCATGTAAAACTTCTAGAAGCTGTGATTTTAAAAAACGGTGGAAGTAAGCTTTTCTTATTTCCGGACGCATGCGCAACTTATAGAAAGTCGTTATGACGTAGAATGTGCATACTTTGTAGATTCCATTTATGAAATAAAACACATTTTCTAAAAACTAGTGTTTTTTATGAAATCATGTAAACCTTCTAGAAGCTGTGATTTTAAAAAACGATGGAAGTAAGCTTTTCTTATTTCCGGACGCATGCGCAAACTATAGAAAGTCGTTATGACGTAGAATGTGCATACTTTGTTGATTCCATTTATGAAATTAAACACATTTTCTAAAAACTCGTGTTTTTTACGAAATCATGTAAACCTTCTAGAAGCTGTCATTTTGAAAAACGGTGGAAGTAAGCTTTTCTTATTTCCGGACGCATGCGCAAACTATAGAAAGTCGTTATGACGTAGAATGTGCATACTTTGTAGATTCCATTTATGAAATAAAACACATTTTCTAAAAACTCGTGTTTTTTAAGAAATCATGCAAACCTTCTAGAGGCTGTGATTTTAAAAAATGGGGGAAGTAAGCTTTTCTTATTTCCAAACGCATGCGCAAACTATAGAAAGTCGTTATGACGTAGAATGTGGATACTTTGTAGATTCCATTTATGAAATAAAACAAATTTTCTAAAGACTCGTGTTTTTTACGAAATCATGTAAACCTTCTAGAAGCTTTGATTTTAAAAAACGGTGGAAGTAAGATTTTCTTATTTCCGGACGAATGCGCAAACTAAAGAAAGTCGTTATGACTTAGAATGTGCATACTTTGTTGATTCCATTTATGAAATAAAACACATTTTCTAAAAACACGTGTTTTTTAAGAAATCATGTAAACCTTCTAGAAGCTGTGATTTTAAAAAACGATGGAAGTAAGCTTTTCTTATTTCCGGACGCATGCGCAAACTATAGAAAGTCGTTATGACGTAGAATGTGCATACTTTGTTGATTCCATTTATGAAATAAAACACATTTTCTAAAAACTCGTGTTTTTTAAGAAATCATGTAAACCTTCTAGAAGATGTGATTTTAAAAAACGGGCGAAGTAAGCTTTTCTTATTTCCGGACGCATCCGCAAACTATAGAAAGTCGTTATGACGTAGAATGTGCATACTTTGTAGATTCCATTTATGAAATAAAACACATTTTCTAAAAACTCGTGTTTTTTACGAAATCATGTAAACCTTCTAGAAGCTGTGATTTTAAAAAACGGTGGAAGTAAGCTTTTCTTATTTCCGGACGAATGCGGAAACTATAGAAAGTCGTTATGACGTAGAATGTGCATACTTTGCTGATTCCATTTATGAAATAAAACACATTTTCTAAAATCTCGTGTTTTTAAGAAATCATGTAAACCTTCTAGAAGCTGTGATTTCAAAAAATGGGGGAAGTAAGCTTTTCTTATTTCCGAACGCATGCGCAAACTATAGAAATTCGTTATGACGTAGAATGTGCATACTTTGTAGATTCCATTTATGAAATAAAACACATTTTCTAAAAACTCGTCTTTTTTACGAAATCATGTAAACCTTCTAGAAGCTGTGATTTTAAAAGACGGGGGAAGTAAGCTTTTCTTATTTCCGGACGAATGCGCAAACTATAGAATTTCGTTATGACGTAGAATGTGCATACTTTGTTTATTCCATTTATGAAATAAAACACATTTTCTAGAAACTCGTGTTTTTTCAGAAATCATGTAAACCTTCTAGAAGCTGTGATTTCAAAAAACGGTGGAAGTAAGCTTTTCTTATTTCCGGACGCATGCGCAAACTATAGAAAGTTGTTATGACGTAGAATGTGCATACTCTGTTGATTCCATTTATGAAATAAAACACATTTTCTAAAAACTCGTGTTTTTTAAGAAATCGTGTAAACCTTCTAGAAGCTGTGATTTTAAAAAACGGGGGAAGTAAGCTTTTCTTATTTCCGGACGCATGTGCAAACTATAGAAAGTCATTATGACGTAGAATGTGCATACTTTGTAGATTCCATTTATGAAATAAAACACATTTTCTAAAAACTCGTGTTTTTTACGAAATCATGTAAACCTTCTACAAGCTGTGATTTTAAAAAATGGAGGAAGTAAGCTTTTCTTATTTCCGGACGCATGCGCAAACTATAGAAAGTCGTTATGATGAAGAATGTGCATACTTTCTTATTCCATTTTTGAAATAAAACACATTTTCTAAAAACTCGTGCTTTTTAAGAAAACATGTAAACCTTCTATAAGCTGTGATTTTAAAAAACGGGGGAAGTAAGCTTTTCTTATTTCCAAACGCATGCGCAAACTATAGAAAGTCGTTATGACGTAGAATCTGCATACTTTGTTGATTCCATTTTCTAAATAAAACACATTTTCTAGAAACTCGTGTTTTTTAAGAAATCATGTAAACCTTCTAGAAGCCGTGATTTTAAAAAGCAGGGGAATTAAGCTTTTCTTATTTCCGGACGCATGCGCAAACTATAGAAAGTCGTTATGACGTAGAATGTGCATACTTTGTAGATTCCATTTATGAAATAAAACACATTTTCTAAAAACTCGTGTTTGTTACGAAATCATGTAAACCTTCTAGAAGCTGTGATTTTAAAAAACGAGGGAAGTAAGCTTTTCTTATTTTCGGACGCATGCGCAAACTATAGAAAGTCGTTATGACGTAGAATGTGCATACTTTGTTGATTCCATTGATGATATAAAACACATTTTCTAAAAACTCCTGTTTTTTAAGAAATCATGTAAACCTTCTAGAAGCTGTGATTTTAAAAAACGGGGAAAGTAAGCTTTTCTTATTTCCAAACGCATGTGCAAACTATAGAAAGTTGTTATGAGGTAGAATGTGCATGCTTTGTTGATTCCATTTATGAAATAAAACACATTTTCTAAAAACTCGTGTTTTTTAAGAAATCATGTAAACCTTCTAGAAGCTGTGATTTTCAAAAAATAGGGGAAGTAAGCTTTTTTTATTTCCGGACGCATGCGCAAACTATAGAAACTCGTTATGATGTAGAATGTGCATACTTTGTAGATTCCATTTATCAAATAAAACACATTTTCTAAAAACTCGTGTTTTTTACGAAATCATGTAAACCTTCTAGAAGCTGTGATTTTAAAAAACGCTGGAAGTAAGCTTTTCTTATTTCCGG
Source organism: Larix kaempferi (assembly GCA_027924585.1). Lineage (NCBI taxonomy): Eukaryota > Viridiplantae > Streptophyta > Pinopsida > Pinales > Pinaceae > Larix > Larix kaempferi. The sequence goes on along the minus strand of BSBM01000226.1, from coordinate 6,782,787 downwards.
ACGAATGCGCAAACTATAGAAAGTCATTATGACGTAGAATGTGCATACTTTGTTGATTCCATTTATGAAATAAAACACATTTTCTAAAAACTAGTGTTTTTTAAGAAATCATGTAAACCTTCTAAAAGCTATGATTTTAAAAAACGGTGGAAGTAAGCTTTTCTTATTTCCGGACGCATGCGCAAACTATACAAAGTCGTTATGACATAGAATGTGCATACTTTGTTGATTCCATTTATGAAATAAAACACATTTTCTAAAAACTCATGTTTTTTACGAAACCATGTAAACCTTCTAGAAGCTGTGATTTTAAAAAACGGGGGAAGTAAGCTTTTCTTATTTCCAAACACATGCACAAACTATATAAAGTCATTATGACGTAGAATGTGCATACTTTGTTGATTCCATTTATGAAATAAAACACATTTTCTAAAAACTCGTGTTTTTTAAGAAATCATGTAAACCTTCTAGAAGCTGTGATTTTAAAAAACGGGGGAAGTAAGCTTTTCTTATTTCCGGACGCATGCGCAAACTATAGAAAGTCATTATGATGTAGAATGTGCATACTTTGTAGATTCCATTTATGAAATAAAACACATTTTCTAAAAACTAGTGTTTTTTACGAAATCATGTAAACCTTCTAGAAGCTATGATTTTAAAAAACGCTGGAAGTAAGCTTTTCTTATTTCCGGACGAATGCGCAAACTATAGAAAGTCATTATGACGTAGAATGTGCATACTTTGTTGATTCCATTTATGAAATAAAACAAATTTTCTAAAAACTAGTGTTTTTTAAGAAATCATGTAAAACTTCTAGAAGCTGTGATTTTAAAAAACGGTGGAAGTAAGCTTTTCTTATTTCCGGACGCATGCGCAACTTATAGAAAGTCGTTATGACGTAGAATGTGCATACTTTGTAGATTCCATTTATGAAATAAAACACATTTTCTAAAAACTAGTGTTTTTTATGAAATCATGTAAACCTTCTAGAAGCTGTGATTTTAAAAAACGATGGAAGTAAGCTTTTCTTATTTCCGGACGCATGCGCAAACTATAGAAAGTCGTTATGACGTAGAATGTGCATACTTTGTTGATTCCATTTATGAAATTAAACACATTTTCTAAAAACTCGTGTTTTTTACGAAATCATGTAAACCTTCTAGAAGCTGTCATTTTGAAAAACGGTGGAAGTAAGCTTTTCTTATTTCCGGACGCATGCGCAAACTATAGAAAGTCGTTATGACGTAGAATGTGCATACTTTGTAGATTCCATTTATGAAATAAAACACATTTTCTAAAAACTCGTGTTTTTTAAGAAATCATGCAAACCTTCTAGAGGCTGTGATTTTAAAAAATGGGGGAAGTAAGCTTTTCTTATTTCCAAACGCATGCGCAAACTATAGAAAGTCGTTATGACGTAGAATGTGGATACTTTGTAGATTCCATTTATGAAATAAAACAAATTTTCTAAAGACTCGTGTTTTTTACGAAATCATGTAAACCTTCTAGAAGCTTTGATTTTAAAAAACGGTGGAAGTAAGATTTTCTTATTTCCGGACGAATGCGCAAACTAAAGAAATTCGTTATGACTTAGAATGTGCATACTTTGTTGATTCCATTTATGAAATAAAACACATTTTCTAAAAACACGTGTTTTTTAAGAAATCATGTAAACCTTCTAGAAGCTGTGATTTTAAAAAACGATGGAAGTAAGCTTTTCTTCTTTCCGGACGCATGCGCAAACTATAGAAAGTCGTTATGACGTAGAATCTGCATACTTTGTTGATTCCATTTATGAAATAAAACACATTTTCTAAAAACTCGTGTTTTTTACGAAATCATGTAAACCTTCTAGAAGCTGTGATTTTAAAAAACGTTGGAAGTAAGCTTTTCTTATTTCCGGACGCATGCGCAAACTATAGAAAGTCGTTACGACTTAGAATGTGCATACTTTGTTGATTCCATTTATGAAATAAAACACATTTTCTAAAAACTCATGTTTTTTAAGAAACCATGTAAACCTTCTAGAAGCTGTGATTTTAAAAAATGGTGGAAGTAATCTTTTCTTATTTCCGGATGATTGCGCAAACTATAGAAAGTCGTTATGACTTAGAATGTGCATACTTTGTTGATTCCATTTATGAAATAAAACACATTTTCTAAAAACTCATGTTTTTTAAGAAACCATGTAAACGTTCTAGAAGCTGTGATTTTAAAAAACGGGGGAAGTAAGCGTTTCTTATTAACGGACGCATGCGCAAACTATAGAAAGTCGTTATGACGTACAATGTGCATACTTTGTTGATTTCATTTATGAAATAAAACACATTTTCTAAAAACTCGTGTTTTTTACGAAATCATGTAAACCTTCTAGAATCCGTGATTTTAAAAAACGGTGGAAGTAAGCTTTTCTTATTTCCGGACGAATACGCAAACTGTAGAAAGTCGTTATGACGTAGAATGTGCATACTTTGTAGATAACAGCTATGAAATAAAACACATTTTCTAAAAACTCGTGTTTTTTAAGAAATCATGTAAACCTTCTAGAATCCGTGATTTTAAAAAATGGTGGAAGTAAGCTTTTCTTATTTCCGGACGCATGCGAAAACTATAGAAAGTCGTTATGACGTAGAATGTGCATACTTTGTTGATTCTATTTATGAAATAAAACACATTTTCTAAAAACTCGTGTTTTTTAAGAAATCATGTAAGCCTTCTAGAAGCTGTGATTTTAAAAAACGGTGGAAGTAAGATTTTCTTATTTCCGGATAAATGTGCAAACTATAGAAAGTCATTATGACGTAGAATGTGCATACTTTGTTGATTCCATTTATGAAATAAAACACATTTTCTAAAAACTCGTGTTTTTTAAGAAATCATGTAAACCTTCTAGAAGCTGTGATTTTAAAAAAATAGGGGAAGTAAGCTTTTCTTATTTCCGGACGCATGCGCAAACTATAGAAACTCGTTATGATGTAGAATGTGCATACTTTGTAGATTCCATTTATGAAATAAAACACATTTTCTAAAAACTCGTGTTTTTTACGAAATCATGTAAACCTTCTAGAAGCTGTGATTTTAAAAAACGCTGGAAGTAAGTTTTTCTTATTTCCGGACGAATGCGCAAACTATAGAAAGTCATTATGACGTAGAATGTGCATACTTTGTTGATTCCATTTATGAAATAAAACACATTTTCTAAAAACTAGTGTTTTTTAAGAAATCATGTAAACCTTCTAAAAGCTGTGATTTTAAAAAACGGTGGAAGTAAGCTTTTCTTATTTCCGGACGCATGCGCAAACTATACAAAGTCGTTATGACATAGAATGTGCATGCTTTGTTGATTCCATTTATGAAATAAAACACATTTTCTAAAAACTCATGTTTTTTACGAAACCATGGAAACCTTCTAGAAGCTGTGACTTTAAAAAACGGGAGAAGTAAGCTTTTCTTATTTCCAAACACATGCACAAACTATATAAAGTCATTATGACGTAGAATGTGCATACTTTGTTGATTCCATTTATGAAATAAAACACATTTTCTAAAAACTCGTGTTTTTTAAGAAATCATGTAAACCTTCTAGAAGCTGTGATTTTAAAAAACGGGGGAAGTAAGCTTTTCTTATTTCCGGACGCATGCGCAAACTATAGAAAGTCATTATGACGTAGAATGTGCATACTTTGTAGATTCCATTTATGAAATAAAACACATTTTCTAAAAACTATTGTTTTTTACGAAATCATGTAAACCTTCTAGAAGCTGTGATTTTAAAAAACGCTGGAAGTAAGCTTTTCTTATTTCCGTACGAATGCGCAAACTATAGAAAGTCGTTATGACGTAGAATGTGCATACTTTGTTGATTCCATTTATGAAATAAAACAAATTTTCTAAAAACTAGTGTTTTTTAAGAAATCATGTAAAACTTCTAGAAGCTGTGATTTTAAAAAACAGTGGAAGTAAGCTTTTCTTATTTCCGGACGCATGCGCAACTTATAGAAAGTCATTATGACGTAGAATGTGCATACTTTGTTGATTCCATTTATGAAATAAAACACATTTTCTAAAAACTCGTGTTTTTTAAGAAACCATGTAAACCTTCAAGAAGCTGTGATTTTAAAAAACGGGGGAAGTAAGCTTTTCTTATTTCCAAACACATGCGCCAACTATAGAAAGTCATTGTGACGTAGAATGTGCATACTTTGTTGATTCCATTTATGAAATAAAACACATTTTCTAAAAACTCGTGTTTTTTACGAAATCATGTAAACCTTCTAGAAGCTGTGATTTTAAAAAACGAGGGAAGTAAGCTTTTCTTATTTCCGGACGCATGCGCAAACTATAGAAAGTCGTTATGATGTAGAATGTGCATACTTTGTAGATTCCATTTATGAAATAAAACACATTTTCTAAAAACTCGTGTTTTTTACGAAATCATGTAAACCTTTTAGAAGCTGTGATTTTAAAAAATGGTGGAAGTGAGCTTTTCTTATTTCCGGACGCATGCGCAAACTATAGAAAGTCGTTATGACGGATAATGTGCATACTTTGTTGATTCCATTTATGAAATAAAACACATTTTCTAAAACTCGTGTTTTTTACGAAATCATGTAAACCTTCTAGAATCAGTGATTTTAAAAAATGGTGGAAGTAAGCTTTTCTTACTTCCGGACGAATGCGCAAACTGTAGAAAATCGTTATGACGTAGAATGTGCATACTTATTTGATTCCATTTATGAAATAAAACACATTTTCTAAAAACTCGTGTTTTTTAAGAAGTCATGTAAACCTTCTAGAAGCTATGATTTTAAAAAACGGTGGAAGTAAGCTTTTCTTATTTCCGGATAAATGTGCAAACTATAGAAAGTCGTTATGGCGTAGAATGCGCATAATTTGTTGATTCCATTTATGAAATTAAACACATTTTCTAAAACCTCGTGTTTTTTAAGAAATCATGTAAACCTTCTAGAAACTGTGATTTTAAAAAACGGGGGAAGTAAGCTTTTCTTATTTCCGGACGCATGCGCAAACTATAGAAAGTCGTTATGACTTAGAATGTGCATACTTTGTAGATTCCATTTATGAAATAAAACACATTTTCTAAAAACTTGTGTTTTTTACGAAATCATGTAAACCTTCTAGAAGCTGTGATTTTAAAAAACGCTGGAAGTAAGCTTTTCTTATTTCCGTACGAATGCGCAAATTATAGAAAGTCGTTATGACGTAGAATGTGCATACTTTGTTGATTCCATTTATGAAATAAAACACATTTTCTAAAAACTAGTATTTTTTAAGAAATCATGTAAACCTTCTAGAAGCTGTGATTTTAAAAAACGGTGGAAGTAAGCTTTTCTTATTTCTGGACGCATGCGCAAACTATAGAAATTCGTTATGACGTAGAATGTGCATACTTTGTTGATTCCATTTATGAAATAAAACACATTTTCTAAAAACTCATATTTTTTAAGAAACCATGTAAACCTTCTAGAAGCTGTGATTTTAAAAAACGGGGGAAGTAAGCTTTTCTTATTTCCAAACACATGCGCAAACTATAGAAAGTCATTATGACGTAGAATGTGCATACTTTGTTAATTCCATTTATGAAATAAAACACATTTTCTAAAAACTTGTGTTTTTTAAGAAATCATGTAAACCTTCTAGAAGCTGTGATTTTAAAAAACGGGGGAAGTAAGCTTTTCTTCTTTCCAGATGCATGCGCAAACTATAGAAATTCATTATGACGTAGAATGTGCATACTTTGTAGATTCCATTGATGAAATAAAACACATTTTCTAAAAACACGTGTTTTTTACGAAATCATGTAAACCTTCTAGAAGCTGTGATTTTAAAAAATGCTGGAAGTAAGCTTTTCTTATTTCCGGACGAATGCTCAAACTATAGAAAGTCGTTATGACGTAGAATGTGCATACTTTGTTGATTCCATTTATGAAATAAAACACATTTTCTAAAAACTAGTGTTTTTTAAGAAATCATGTAAAACTTCTAGAAGCTGTGATTTTAAAAAATGGTGGAAGTAAGCTTTTCTTATTTCCGGACGCATGCGCAAACTATAGAAAGTCGTTATGACGTAGAATGTGCATACTTTGTTTATCCCATTTATGAAATAAAACATATTTTCTAGAAACTCGTGTTTTTTAAGAAACCATGTAAACCTTCCAGAAGCTGTGATTTTAAAAAACGGGGGAAGTAAGCTTTTCTTATTTCCAAACATATGTGCAAACTATAGAAATTCACTGTGACGTAGAATGTGCATACTTTGTTGATTCCATTTATGAAATAAAACACATTTTGTATAAACTCGTGTTTTTTACGAAATCATGTAAACCTTCTAGAAGCTGTGATTTTAAAAAACGGGGGAAGTAAGCTTTTCTTATTTCTGGACGCATGCGCAAACTATAGAAAGTCGTTATGACTTAGAATGTGCATACTTTGTAGATTCCATTTGTGAAATAAAACACATTTTATAAAAACTCGTGTTTTTTACGAAATCATGTAAACCTTCTAGAAGCTGTGATCTTAAAAAATGGGGGAAGTAAGCTTTTCTTATTTCCGGACGCATGCGCAAACTATAGAAAGTCGTTATGACGTAGAATGTGCATACTTTGTTGATTCCATTTATGAAATAAAACACATTTTCTAAAAACTCGTGTTTTTTAAGAAATCATGTAAACCTTCTAGAAGATGTGATTTTAAAAAACGGGCGAAGTAAGCTTTTCTTATTTCCGGACGCATGCGCAAACTATAGAAAGTCGTTATGACGTAGAATGTGCATACTTTGTAGATTCCATTTATGAAATAAAACACATTTTCTAAAAACTCGTGTTTTTTACGAAATCATGTAAACCTTCTAGAAGCTGTGATTTTAAAAAACGGTGGAAGTAAGCTTTTCTTATTTCCGGACGAATGCGGAAACTATAGAAAGTCGTTATGACGTAGAATGTGCATACTTTGCTGATTCCATTTATGAAATAAAACACATTTTCTAAAATCTCCTGTTTTTAAGAAATCATGTAAACCTTCTAGAAGCTGTGATTTCAAAAAATGGGGGAAGTAAGCTTTTCTTATTTCCGAACGCATGCGCAAACTATAGAAATTCGTTATGACGTAGAATGTGCATACTTTGTAGATTCCATTTATGAAATAAAACACATTTTCTAAAAACTCGTCTTTTTTACGAAATCATGTAAACCTTCTAGAAGCTGTGATTTTAAAAAACGGGGGAAGTAAGCTTTTCTTATTTCCGGACGAATGCGCAAACTATAGAAATTCGTTATGACGTATAATGTGCATACTTTGTTTATTCCATTTATGAAATAAAACACATTTTCTAAAAACTCGTGTTTTTTAAGAAATCATGTAAACCTTCTAGAAGATGTGATTTTAAAAAACGGGGGAAGTAAGCTTTTCTTATTTCCAAACGCATGCGCAAACTATAGAAAGTTGTTATGAGGTAGAATGTGCATGCTTTGTTGATTCTGTTTATGAAATAAAACACATTTTCTAAAAACTCGTTTTGTTACGAAATCATGTAAACCTTCTAGAAGCTGTGATTTTAAAAAACGAGGGAAGTAAGCTTTTCTTATTTCCGGACGCATGCGCAAACTATAGAAAGTCGTTATGACGCAAAATGTGCATACTTTGTTGATTCCATTGATGATATAAAACACATTTTCTAAAAACTTGTGTTTTTTAAGAAATCATGTAAACCTTCTAGAAGATGTGATTTTAAAAAACGGGGGAAGTAAGCTTTTCTTATTTCCAAACGCATGCGCAAACTATAGAAAGTTGTTATGAGGTAGAATGTGCATGCTTTGTTGATTCCGTTTATGAAATAAAACACATTTTCTAAAAACTCGTGTTTTTTAAGAAATCATGTAAACCTTCTAGAAGCTGTGATTGTAAAAAACGGGGGAAGTAAGCTTTTCTTATTTCCCGACGCATGCTCAAACTATAGAAAGTCGTTATGACTTAGAATGTGCATACTTTTTTTATTCCATTTATGAAATAAAACACATTTTCTAAAAACACGTGTTTTTTAGGAAATCATGTAAACCTTCTAGAAGCTGTGATTTTAAAAACCGGTGGAAGTAAGCTTTTCTTATTTCCGGACGAATGCGCAAACTATAGAAAGTCGTTATGATGTAGAATGTGTATACTTTGTTTATTCCATTTATGAAATAAAACACATTTTCGAAAAACTCGTGTTTTTTAAGAAATCATGTAAACCTTCTAGAAGCTGTGATTTTAAAAAACGGTGGAAGTAAGCTTTTCTTATTTCCGGACGCATGCGCAAACTATAGAAAGTCGTTATGATGTAGAATGTGCACACTTTGTTGATTCCATTTATGAAATAAAACACATTTTCTAAAAACTCGTGTTTTTTAAGAAATCATGTAAACCTTCTAGAAGCTGTGATTTTAAAAAACGGTGGAAGTAAGCTTTTCTTATTTCCAGACGCATGCTCAAACTATGGAAAGTCGTTATGACGTAGAATGTGCATACTTTGTAGATTCCATTTATGAAATAAAACACATTTTCTAAAAACTCGTGTTTTTTCAGAAATCATGTAAACCTTCTAGAAGCTGTGATTTTGAAAAACGGTGGAAGTAAGCTTTTCTTATTTCCGAACGCATGCGCAAACTATAGAAATTCGTTATGACGTAGAATGTGCATACTTTGTAGATTCCATTTATGAAATAAAACACATTTTCTAAAAACTCGTGTTTTTTACGAAATCATGTAAACCTTCTAGAAGTTGTGATTTTAAAAAACGAGGGAAGTAAGCTTTTCTTATTTCCGGATGCATGCGGAAACTATAAAAAGTCATTATCACGTAGAATGTGCATACTTTGTAGATTCCATTTATGAAATAAAACACATTTTCTAAAAAATCGTGTTTTTTACGAAATCATGTAAACCTTCTAGAAGCTGTGATTTTAAAAAACGGGGGAAGTAAGCTTTTCTTATTTCCGGACGCCTGCGCAAACTATAGAAAGTCGTTATGACGAAGAATGTGCATACTTTCTGATTCCATTTTCTAAATAAAACACATTTTTAAAAACTCGTGTTTTTTAAGAAATCATGTAAACCTTCTAGAAGCTGTGATTTTAAATAACGGGGGAAGTAATCTTTTCTTATTTCCAAACGCATGCGCAAACTATAGAAAGTCGTTATGACGTAGAATGTGCATACTTTGTTGATTCCATTTATGAAATAAAACACATTTTCTAAAAACTAGTGTTTTTCAGGAAATCATGTAAACCTTCTAGAAGCTGTGATTTTAAGAAACGGTGGAAGTAAGCTTTTCTTATTTCCGGACGCATGCACAAACTATAGAAAGTCCTTATGACGTAGAATGTGCATACTTTGTTGATTCCATTTATGAAATAAAACACATTTTCTAAAAACTCGTGTTTTTTAAGAAATCATGTAAACCTTCTAGACGCTGTGATTTTAAAAAACGGGGGAAGTAAGCTTTTCTTATTTCCAAACGCATGCGCAAAATATAGAAAGTCGTTATGACGTAGAATGTGCAAACTTTGTTGATCCCATTTATGAAATAAAACACATTTTCCAAAAAACTCGTGTTTTTTAAGAAATCATGTAAACCTTCAAGAAGCTGTGATTTTAAAAAATGGGGGAAGTAAGCTTTTCTTATTTCTGGACGCATGCGCAAACTATAGAAATTCGTTATGACGTAGAATGTGCATACTTTGTTGATTCCATTTATGAAATGAAACACATTTTCTAAAAACTAGTGTTTTTTAGTAAATCATGTAAACCTTCTAGAAACTGTGATTTTAAAAAACGGGGGAAGTAAGCTTTTCTTATTTCCAAACGCATGCGCAAACTATAGAAAGTCGTTATGACGTAGAATGTGCATACTTTGTTGATTCCATTTATGAAATAAAACACATTTTCTAAAAACTCGTGTTTTTTAAGAAATCATGTAAACGTTCTAGAAGCTGTGATTTTAAAAAACGGGGGAAGTAAGCTTTTCTTATTTCCAGATACATGCGCAAACTATAGAAAGTCGTTATGACGTAGAATGTGCATAGTTTGTAGATTCCATTTATGAAATAAAACACATTTTCTAAAAACTCGTGTTTTTTACGAAATCATGTAAACCTTCTAGAAGCTGTGATTTTAAAAAACGGTGGAAGTAAGCTTTTCTTATTTCCGGACGAATGCGCAAACTATTGAAAGTCGTTATGACATAGAATGTGCATACTTTGTTGATTCCATTTATGAAATAAAACACAATTTCCAAAAACTCGTGTTTTTTAAGAAATCATGTAAACATTCTAGAAGCTGTGATTTTAAAAAACGGGGGAAGTAAGCTTTTCTTATTTCCGGACGCATGCGCAAACTATAGAAAGTCGTTATGACGTAGAATGTGCATACTTTGTTGATTCCATTTATGAAATAAAACACATTTTCTAAAAACTCGTGTTTTTTACGAAATCATGTAAAGCTTCTAGAAGCCGTGATTTTAAAAAACGGTGGAAGTAAGCTTTTCTTATTTCCGGACGCATGCGCAAACTATAGAAAGTCGTTATGACGTAGAATGTGCATACTTTGTTGATTCCATTTATGAAATAAAACACATTTTCTAAAAACTCGTGTTTTTTACGAAATCATGTAAACCTTCTAGAAGCTGTGATTTTAAAAAACGGGGGAAGTAAGCCTTTCTTATTTCCAAACGCATGCGCAAACTATAGAAAGTCGTTATGACGTAGAATGTTTATACTTTGTTGATTCCATTTATGAAATAAAACACATTTTCTAAAAACTCATGTTTTTTAAGAAATCATCTAAACCTTCTAGAAGCTGTGATTTTAAAAAACGGGGGAAGTAAGCTTTTTTTATTTCGAGACGCATGCACAAACTATAGAAAGTCGTTATGACGTAGAATGTGCATACTTTGTAGATTCCATTTATGAAATAAAACACATTTTCTAAAAACTCGTGTTTTTTAAGAAATCATGTAAGCTTTCTAGAAGCTGTGATTTTAAAAAACGGTGGAAGTAAGCTTTTCTTATTTCCGGTCGAATGCGGAAACTATAGAAAGTCGTTATTACATAGAATGTGCATTCTTTGTTGATTCCATTTATGAAATAAAACACATTTTCTAAAAACTCGTGTTTTTTAAGAAATCATGTAAACCTTCTAGAAGCTGTGATTTTAAAAAACGGTGGAAGTAAGCTTTTCTTATTTCCGGACGAATGCGCAAACTATAGAAAGTCGTTATGACACAGAAATTGCATACTTTGTAGATTCCATTTATGAAATAAAACACATTTTCTAAAAACTCGTGTTTTTTACGAAATCATGTAAACCTTCTAGAAGCTGTGATTTTAAAAAACGGTGGAAGTAAGATTTTCTTATTTCCGGACGCATGCGCAAACTATAGAAAGTCATTATGACGTAGAATGTGCATACTTTTTTGATTCCATTTATGAAATAAAACACATTTTCTAAAAGCTCATGTTTTTTAACAAATCATGTAAACCTTCTAGAAGCTGTGATTTTAAAAAACGGGGGAAGTAAGCTTTTCTTATTTCCAAACGCATGCGCAAACTATAGAAAGTCGTTATGACGTAGAATGTGCATACTTTGTTGATTCCATTTATGAAATAAATCACATTTTCTAAAAACTCGTGTTTTTTAAGAAATCATGTAAACCTTCTAGAAGCTGTGATTTTAAAAAACGGGGTAAGTAAGCTTTTCTTATTTACGGACGCATGCGCAAACTATAGAAAAGTCGTTATGATGTAGAATGTGCATACTTTGTAGATTCCATTTATGAAATAAAACACATTTTCTAAAAACTCGTGTTTTTTACGAAATCATGTAAACCTTCTAGAAGATGTGACTTTAAAAAATGGGGGAAGTAAGCTTTTCTTATTTCCGGACGCATGCGCAAACTATAGAAAGTCGTTATGACGTAGAATGTGCATACTTTGTAGATTCCATTTATGAAATAAAGCACATTTTCTAAAAACTCGTGTTTTTTACGAAATCATGTAAACCTTCTAGAAGCTGTGATTTTAAAAAATGGGGCAAGTAAGCTTTTCTTATTTCCGGACGCATGCGCAAACTATAGAAAGTCGTTATGATATAGAATGTGCATACTTTGTAGATTCCATTTATGAAATAAAACACATTTTCTAAAAACTCGTGTTTCTTAAGAAATCATGTAAACCTTCTAGAAGCTGTGATTTTAAAAAACGGGGGAAGTAAGCTTTTATTATTTCCAGACGCATGCGCAAACTATAGAAAGTCGTTATGACGTAGAATGCGCATACTTTGTAGATTCCATTTATGAAATAAAACACATTTTCTAAAAAGTCGTGTTTTTTAAGAAATCATGTAAGATTTCTAGAAGCTGTGATTTTAAAAAATAAGGGAAGTAAGCTTTTCTTATTTCCAAACGCATGCGCAAAATATACAAAGTCGTTATGACGTAGAATGTGGATACTTTGTAGATTCCATTTATGAAATAAAACACATTTTCTAAAAACTCGTGTTTTTTACGAAATCATGTAAACCTTCTAGAAGCTGTGATTTTAAAAAACGCGGGAAGTAAGATTTTCTTATTTCCGGACGAATGCGCAAACTATAGAAAGTCGTTATGACATAGAATGTGCATACTTTGTAGATTCCATTTATGAAATAAAACACATTTTCTAAAAACTCTTGTTTTTTACGAAATGATGTAAACCTTCTAGAAGCTGTGATTTTAAAAAACGGTGGAAGTAAGCTTTTCTTATTTCCGGACGCATGCGCAAACTATAGAAAGTCGTTATGACGTAGAATGTGCATACTTTGTTGATTCCGTTTATGAAATAAAACACGTTTTCTAAAAACTCATGTTTTTTAAGAAATCATGTAAACCTTCTAGAAGCTGTGATTTTAAAAAACGGTGGAAGTAAGCTTTTCTTATTTCCGGACGCATGCGCAAACTATAGAAATTCCTTATGACGTAGAATGGGCATACTTTGTTGATTCCATTTATGAAATAAAACACATTTTCTAAAAACTCGTGTTTTTTAAGAAATCATGTAAACCTTCTATAAGTTGTGATTTTAAAAAACAGTGGAAGTAAGCTTTTCTTATTTCAAAACGCATGCGCAAACTATAGAAAGTCGTTCTGACATAGAATGTGCATACTGTGTTGATTCCATTTATGAAATAAAACACATTTTCTAAAAACTCGTGTTTTTTACGAAATCATGAAAACCTTCTAGAAGCTGTGATTTTAAAAAAACGGGGGAAGTAAGCTTTTCTTATTTCTAGACGCATGCACAAACTATACAAAGCCGTTATGATGTAGAATGTGCATAATTTGTAGATTCCATTTATGAAATAAAACACATTTTCTAAAAACTCGTGTTTTTTACGAAATCATGTAAACCTTGTAGAAGCTGTGATTTTAACAAATGGTGGAAGTAAGCTTTTCTTATTTCCGGACGAATGCGCAAACTATAGAAACTCGTTATGACGTAGAATGTGCATACTTTGTAGATTCCATTTGTGCAATAAAGCACATTTTCTAAAAACTCGTGTTTTTTACGAAATCATGTAAACCTTCTAGAAGCTGTGATTTTAAAAAACGGGGGAAGTAAGCTTTTCTTATTTCCGGACGCATGCGCAAACTATAGAAAGTCGTTATGACGTAGAATGTGCATACTTTGTAGATTCCATTTATGAATTAAAGCACATTTTCTAAAATCTCATGTTTTTTATGAAATCATGTAAACCTTCTAGAAGCTGTGATTTTAACAAACGGTGGAAGTAAGCTATTCTTATTTCCGGACGAATGCGCAAACTATAGAAAGTCGTTATGACGTAGAATGTGCATACTTTGTAGATTCCACCTATGAAAAAAAGCACATTTTCTAAAAACTCGTGTTTTTTACGAAATCATGTAAACCTTCTAGAAGCTGTGATTTTAAAAAACGGTGGAAGTAAGCTTTTCTTATTTCCGTACGCATGCGCAAACTATAGAAAGTCATTATGACATAGAATGTGCATACTTTGTTGATTCCATTTATGAAATAAAACACATTTTCTAAAAACTCGTGTTTTTTACGAAATCATGTAAACCTTCTAGAAGCTGTGATTTTAAAAAACGGGGGAAGTAAGATTTTCTTATTTCCGGACGAATGCGCAAACTATACAAAGTCATTATGATGTAGAATGTGCATACTTTGTTGATTCCATTTATGAAATAAAACACATTTTATAAAAACTCGTGTTTTTTAAGAAATCATGTAAACCTTCTAGAAGCTATTATTTTAAAAAACGGTGGAAGTAAGCTTTTCTTATTTCTGGACGCATGCGCAAACTGTAGAAAGTCGTTATGACGTAGAATGTGCATACTTTGTTGATTCCATTTATGAAATAAAACACATTTTCTAAAAACTCATGTTTTTTAAGAAATCATGTAAACCTTCTAGAAGATGTGACTTTAAAAAACGGGGGAAGTAAGCTTTTATTATTTCCGGACGAATGCGCAAACTATACAAAGTCGTTATGACATAGAATGTGCATACTTTGTAGATTCCATTTGTGCAATAAAGCACATTTTCTAAAAACTCGTGTTTTTTACGAAATCATGTAAACCTTCTAGAAACTGTGATTTTAAAAAACGGGGGAAGTAAGCTTTTCTTATTTCCGGACGCATGCGCAAACTATAGAAAGTCGTTATGACGTAGAATGTGCATACTTTGTAGATTCCATTTATGAATTAAAGCACATTTTCTAAAATCTCATGTTTTTTATGAAATCATGTAAACCTTCTAGAAGCTGTGATTTTAACAAACGGTGGAAGTAAGCTATTCTTATTTCCGGACGCATGCGCAAACTATAGAAAGTCGTTATGACGTAGAATGTGCATACTTTTCAGATTCCATTTACAAAATAAAACACATTTTCTAAAAACTCGTGTTTTTTACGAAATCATATAAACCTTCTAGAAGCTGTGATTTTTAAAAACGGTGGAAGGAAGCTTTTCTTATTTCCGGACGAATGCGCAAACTATAGAAAGTCGTTATGACGTCGACTGTGCATACTTTGTCGATTCCATTTATGAAATAAAACACATTTTCTAAAAACTCGTGTTTTTTAAGAAATCATGTAAACCTTCTAGAAGCTGTGATTTTAAAAAACGGGGGAAGTAAGCTTTTCTTATTTCCGGACGCATGGGCAAACTATAGAAAGTCGTTATGACGTAGAATGTGCATACTTTGTTGATTCCATTTATGAAATAAAACACATTTTTCTAAAAACTCGTGTTTTTTACGAAATCATGTAAACCTTCTAGAAGTTGTGATTTCAAAAGACGAGGGAAGTAAGCTTTTCTTATTTCTGGACGCATGCGCAAACTATAGAAAGTCGTTATGACGTAGAATGTGCATACTTTTCAGATTCCATTTACAAAATAAAACACATTTTCTAAAAACTCGTGTTTTTTACGAAATCATATAAACCTTCTAGAAGCTGTGATTTTTAAAAACGGTGGAAGGAAGCTTTTCTTATTTCCGGACGAATGCGCAAACTATAGAAAGTCGTTATGACGTCGACTGTGCATACTTTGTCGATTCCATTTATGAAATAAAACACATTTTCTAAAAACTCGTGTTTTTTAAGAAATCATGTAAACCTTCTAGAAGCTGTGATTTCAAAAGACGAGGGAAGTAAACTTTTCTTATTTCTGGATGCATGCGCAAACTATAGAAAGTCGTTATGACATAGAATGTGCATACTTCGTAGATTCCATTTACGAAATAAAACACATTTTCTAAAAACTCGTGTTTTTTACGAAATCATATAAACCTTCTAGAAGCTGTGATTTTTAAAAACGGTGGAAGGAAGCTTTTCTTATTTCCGGACGCATGCGCAAACTATAGAAAGTGGTTATGACGTAGAATGTGCATACTTTGTTGATTCCATTTATGAAATAAAACACATTTTCAAAAAACTCTTGTTTTTTAAGAAATCATGTAAACCTCCTAGAAGCTATGATTTTAAAAAACAGGGGAAGTAAGCTTTTCTTATTTCCGGATGCATGCGCAAACTATAGAAAGTCGTTATGACGTAGAATGTGCATACTTTGTTGATTCCTTTTATGACATAAAACACATTTTCTAAAAAATCATTTTTTTTAAGAAATCATGTAAACCTCCTAGAAGCTGTGATTTTAAAAAGCGGTGGAAGTAAGCTTTTCTTATTTCCGGACGCATGCGCAAACTATAGAAAGTCGTTATGACGTAGAATGTGCATACTTTGTTGATTCCATTTATGAAATAAAACACATTTTAAAAAAACTCGTGTTTTTTAAGAAATCATGTAAACCTCCTAGAAGCTATGATTTTAAAAAACGGGGGAAGTAAGCTTTTCTTATTTCCGGACGCATGCGCAAACTATAGAAAGTCGTTATGACGTAGAATGTGCATACTTTGTACATTCCATTTATGAAATAAAACACATTTTCTAAAAACTCGTGTTTTTTACGAAATCATGTAAACCCTCTAGAAGCTATGATTTTAAAAAACGGGGGAAGTAAGCTTTTCTTATTTCCGGACGCATGCGCAAACTATAGAAAGTCGTTATGACGTTGAATGTGCATACATTTTAGATTCCATTTATGAAATAAAACACATTTTCTAAAAACTCGTGTTTTTTACGAAATCATGTAAACCCTCTAGAAGCTGTGATTTTAAAAAACGGTGGAAGTAAGCTTTTCTTATTTCCGGACGAATGCACAAACTATAGAAATTCGTTATGACGTAGAATGTGCATACTTTGTTGATTCCATTTATGAAATAAAATACATTTTCTAAAAACTCGTGTTTTTTAAGAAATCATGTAAACCTTCTAGAAGCTGTGATTTTAAAAAACGGGGGAAGTAAGCTTTTCTTAATTCCGGATGCATGCGCAAACTATAGAAAGTCGTTATGACGTAGAATGTGCATACTTTGTTGATTCCTTTTATGACATAAAACACATTTTCTAAAAACTCGTTTTTTTTAAGAAATCATGTAAACCTCCTAGAAGCTGTTATTTTTAAAAACGGGGGAAGTAAGATTTTCTTATATCCGGACGCATGCGCAAACTATAGAAAGTTGTTATGACATAGAATGTGCATACTTTGTAGATTCCATTTATGAGATAAAACACATTTTCTAAAAACTCGTGTTTTTTGCGAAATCATGTAAACCTTCTAGAAGCTGTGATTTCAAAAAATGGTGGAAGTAAGCTTTTCTTTTTTCCGGACGCATGTGCAAACTATAGAAAGTCCTTATGACGTAGAATGTGCATACTTTTTAGATTCCATTTATGAAATAAAACACATTTTCTAAAAACTCATGTTTTTTACGAAATCATGTAAACCTTCTAGAAGCTGTGATTTTAAAAAATGGTGGAAGTAAGCTTTTCTTATTTCTGGACGCATGCGCAAACTATAGAAAGTCCTTATGACATAGAATGTGCATACTTTTTAGATTCCATTTATGAAATAAAACACATTTTCTAAAAACTCGTGTTTTTTACGAAATCATGTAAACCTTCTCGAAGCTGTGATTTTAAAAAACGGTGGAAGTAAGCTTTTCTTATTTCCGGACGCATGCGCAAACTATAGAAAGTCGTTATGACTTAGAATGTGCATACTTTGTAGATTCCATTTATGAAATAAAGCACATTTTCTAAAAACTCGTATTTTTTACGAAATCATGTAAACCTTCTAGAAGCTGTGATTTTAAAAAATGGTGGAAATAAGCTTTTCTTATTTCCGGACGAATGCGCAAACTATAGAAAGTTGTTATGACGTAGAATGTGCATACTTTGTTGATTCCATTTATGAAATAAAACACATTTTCTAAAAACTCGTGTTTTTTACGAAATCATGTAAACCTTCTAGAAGCTGTGATTTCAAAAAACGGGGGGAAGTAAGATTTTCTTATTTCTGGACGCATGCGCAAACTATAGAAAGTCGTTATGAGGTAGAATGTGCATACTTTGTAGATTCCATTTATGAAATAAAACACATTTTCTAAAAACTCGTGTTTTTTACGAAATCATGTAAACCTTCTAGAAGCTGTGATTTTTAAAAACAGTGGAAGTAAGCTTTTCTTATTTCCGGACGAATGCGCAAATTATAGAAATTCGTTATGACGTAGAATGTGCATACTTTGTAGATTCCATTTATGAAATAAAACACATTTTCTAAAAATTCGTGTTTTTTACGAAATCATGTAAACCTTCTGGAAGCTGTGATTTTAAAAAACGGTGGAAGTAAGATTTTCTTATTTCCGGACGCATGCGCAAACTTTAGAAAGTCGTTATGACGTAGAATTTGCATACTTTCTAGATTCCATTTATGAAATAAAACACATTTTCTAAAAACTTGTGTTTTTTACGAAATCATGTAAACCTTCTAGAAGCTGTGATTTTAAAAAACGGTGGAAGTAAGCTTTTCTTATTTCTGGATGCTTGCGCAAACTATAGAAAGTCGTTATGGCGTAGAATGTGCATACTTTGTAGATTCCATTTATGAAATAAAACACATTTTCTAAAAACTCGTGTTTTTTACGAAATCATGTAAACCTCCTAGAAGTTGTGATTTCAAAAAACGGTGGAAGTAAGCTTTTCTTATTCCCGGACGCATGCGCAAACTATAGAAAGTCATTATGAGGTAGAATGTGCATACTTTGTAGATTCCATTTATGAAATAAATGTTGAATATTGTAACTTCAAAGAATATTATATTTGTATTTTATTATTCCGGAGATGTTTCATTCCTCCGAGGTAACCCTATCATGTATCTGGAGATGTTTATTCCTCCAGGGGTTTGTATTAACTAGGGTTATTAGACCCACCATGTGTGGGTCGGCCCTGTAGTTATATTTTAGGGGTTATTAGACTTCTCCAGGAGAGGTCGGCCCCATTAGGTCTTTTAGTCAGTTGAGGGTCAGTATAAATAGAGGAGGTGAACTCCTCATTAGATCATTCACTCACTTGTGGAAGAGTGCGCACTTGTCTGGGAGATCTGCTAAGGAGACAAAGGAGGAAGGAGCACATCTTGTATTTTGGTTAATCATCTTATTGAGGAAAGCTTTGCTGGGTTTTCTACCCCATGAGGGTTTCCCAGGGTATATTGTGTGTCTATCTTGTGATTGTGTTTCTTTCAGAGATCTTGCTTGGCTATTCGGTTTAAACTCAGCATGGTATCAGAGCTAGACTGAATAGGACATCTTTCACAAGGTAAGAATACCTCTCTCTCTCTCTCTTTGGTGAAGTTAGGGTTTTCAGCCCAAAGTTGGTATTATTGATTTTTGGTTACATGGCTGGATAGCTCTCTTCAATACCTTTCTTTTAAGCCCTAGATCGAACTTTTTGGTTGGGTAGAACTCCGGGAATTCCAAACCCTAATTCTACCAAAAGTGCGATACGTCAGATTTTGGTTTCAGAAAAAAGTTGGAATTTTTGAATTCTGATTACATGGCTGAGTAGCCCTTCTCAAGAGCATTCTTTTGAGCTATAGATAGAACTTTTTGGTTGAGTAGAACTCCAGGAAAGTCAAACCCTAATTCTACCAAAAGTGCGATAAAATTCTTTTCCAGATTCCGGAAAAGTGAAAAGCAACTTTTCAGGTAAGTCTGCTCTGTCTCTTGGACTCCCCCAAGAGAAGATGGCTCCAAACACTAAGCTTGAAGACAAGCTAGAAGGTATAGAAAATTTCCGGGCATGGAAATACAGAATTGGTCTCATTCTTGAGGAGAATGATCTTGCTCAGTATATCAAGGAAGAAGTTGCAGAACCAGAAGGAGATGAAGCCAAAGAAAGGCATAGGAAGGATCTGATTAGGGCAAAGAGAATCATAGCTGATTCCATTAAAGACCACTTGATTCCCCAAGTGGCCTCCAAGAAGACTCCAAAGGAAATGTATGATGCCCTAGGAAGAATGTATGAAGGAAAGAACATCAATAGGAAAATGAATCTAAGGACTCAATTGAAGAGTACCAAGATGCACAACCGAGAATCCATTCAAGACTTCTTCTCAAGGGTTTCACAAATCAAGGAACAACTAGATGCAATTGGTGATACTCTTGATGAGGATGAACTAGTGATGACTGCTCTCAATGGTCTCACTAGATCTTGGGAATCTTTCATACAAACCATGTGTGCCAGGAAAGAAAGCATGAAATTTGATATAGTATGGGAGGATTGTGTTCAAGAAGAAGCAAGGGTAGCCAACAGAGAAGCTCTTCTCAAAGAAGATGACCAAGCTTTGGCCACCCATACCAGAAGAAGAAGAATAGGTCATCTCAAGAAGGTTGACCACAAAGGATCTCAACACTTCTCTAGAAAGAGAAAAGGACCATTTCCAGTAAGAGATCTTTCCACAGTCAAATGCTATAACTGTGATAAGCTAGGACACATCTCCAGATTTTGTCCCTCACAAAAGAAGAAGTTTTTCCACAAAAGACACCATGCACATATGGCAGAAAATGATAGTGAAGAAGAAGAAGAGGAAGAAGATGAAGAAGAAGAAGAGGTAGAGGTAAAGCCTAAAAGGAAAAGAAATAAGGTGAAGAAAGAAGATCCAGAAGAATATGTTCTATTCTCTGCACTCTCTGGATCTGTATCTCCTGGAGAAGATACATGGCTCATTGACAGTGGTGCTTCCAAACACATGTCAGGTCAAAGGAAGACCTTCTCAAATCTTGAAGAAAAATCTTCCTCACAGAAAGTATCTCTAGGAGATGACTACCAATATCCCATCAAAGGAATTGGTGAAGCTAGCTATAAGCTAGATTCTGGAACACCCTTGAAGATGAAAGACATCTTATTTGTACCAGGTTTAAAGAAGAACCTTCTCTCTATTTCAGCACTAGATAAGAAAGGTTTTAGAGTAGCCTTCATAGATGGACAAGTACTCATGTGGTCCAAAGGAAAGACAATTAAAGATGCAGTTGTTATTGGTGAAGAAGAAGGAGGTCTCTATAAGCTCAAGGGCCATCCAGAAGCTGCCCTTGCACATGAGATCTCTAGCCCCAGTGAGCTATGGCATAGAAGATTAGCTCACATCAATTATAAAGCCTTACCCTATGTAAGCAAGGTAGTCATAGGATTACCATATTTGAAAGCTGATCATAATGGCTCATGTAAAGGATGTAAGAAAGGGAAAAATATCAAGAACCCCTTTCCAAAGAGTGAAACAAAGACTAAGAACATTTTAGAGCTTATACACTCAAATGTATGTGGACCAATGCCCACCACTTCCTTAAGTGGGTTTGAATACTATCTTTCATTCATTGATGACTATTCAAGGAAAACTTGGATATACTTCCTGAAAGGTAAGAATGAAGTCTTTGGAAAATTCAAAGAGTTCAAGGCTCTAATAGAAAATCTATCAGAAAAGAAAATCAAAATTCTCAGAACAGATAATGGCGGAGAATTCACCTCAAAGGAATTTGAGGATTTTTGCAAAGAAGCTGGAATTAAAAGGGAACTAACTACTCCATACAATCCCCAACAAAATGGGGTAGCTGAAAGGAAAAATAGAACAATTATGGAAGTTGTGAAGACCATGATACATGACCAAGATCTCCCCATGTATTTATGGGCTGAAGCAGCCAAGACAGCAGTATATGTGCAAAATAGATTATCTCACAGTGCTCTTGAATTCAAAACTCCAGAAGAAGTGTTTACAGGTAAGAAGCCTGAGGTAAGTCATCTTAAAATATTTGGGTGTCCTGTGTACATCCACATTCCAAAAGAAAAGAGAACCAAGTTGGATCCCTCAGGTAAGAAGGGTATATTTGTTGGATATTGTGAAACCTCCAAAGCCTTTAGAATCTACATACCAGGTTTTCATCATATAGAAATAAGTAGAGATGTAACATTTGATGAGGAAGCAGCTCTCAAGAAATCCAGAAAGTGTCAACTTGAAGAAGTTTATGAAGAAGATTCAGAAACTGTTCATATCCCTGAAGAGGACTCACCAGAGGATCATGACATGCTGGAACCTCAAGAACCCCCAGTTGCAGATTTATCTAGGAAAAGAAGACCAGCATGGGCCAGAGACATTATTCAAGGAGCTGAAAGATATGGTGCTCCTGAAGGCTCCACTAGAGAAAGAAAGAAACCAAAGCTAGTGTCCAACTATATGGCTTTGATGTGTGATCTTGAGGATCAACTACCTACTAGCTATGAAGAGGCAGCTCAAAAGAAAGAATGGGTAGAAGCAATGACTGAAGAATATCAGTCAATAATAAAAAATGATGTTTGGGATATAGTTCCCAAACCGAAAGATAAAAGTGTGGTTTCTTCCAAATGGATTTTCAAAATAAAACATGGCGCGGACGGAAGCATTGAAAAATACAAAGCAAGATTTGTAGCCAGAGGATTCTCTCAGAAGGAGGGAATTGATTATGAAGAAACATTTGCACCAGTTGCTAGGTATACTTCAATTAGAACTATCATGGCACTTGCATCCATGATGAAGTGGAAATTACACCAAATGGATGTTAAGACAGCTTTTCTGAATGGTGTAATTGAAGAAGAAGTATACATAGAACAACCTCAAGGGTTTGAGGTTAATAATGGAAGAACTCATGTATGCAAATTGAAGAAAGCATTATATGGGTTGAAACAAGCTCCCAGGGCTTGGTACGGAAGGATTGACAATTTCCTAACTAGCATGGGCTTTACCAAAAGTAAAGCTGACCCAAATCTTTATCTCAAAGTGATGGATGATGAACCAGTTATATTGCTGTTATATGTAGATGATCTATTTCTAACTGGAGATGAGAAACAAATTATTGAAAGCAAGAAGAAGCTTTCTTCTGAATTCGAGATGAAAGATCTCGGATTAATGCATTACTTCTTAGGCTTAGAAGTATGGCAAGAACCAAAAGGAATCTTTCTAAATCAAGGTAAGTATACTGTGGAGATTCTCAAAATATTTGATATGTTGGAGTGTAAAGCCAAGGCCACTCCCATGGACTCCAACTTAAAGTTATTAGTTAATGATTCATCAGAATTAGTGGACATAACTCTATACAGACAAATCATTGGATCTTTAATGTACTTAACCAATACTAGGCCTGATATATGCTTTGCTGTAAATACCCGAAGTCAATATCTAGTAGAACCCAGAAAGGTTCACCTAATAGCTGCAAAGCATATAATGAGGTACCTAAAAGGAACATTAGATTTTGGCCTATTTTATCTTAGAGGTCATGAACTCAGACTACATGGTTACTCAGATTCTGATTGGGCAGGTAATGTCTCAGATAGAAAAAGTACTTCAGGTGGATGTTATGGTCTTGGATCTGCCATGATCTCATGGTTCAGCAAGAAACAATCTAGTGTGGCCCTCAGTACTGCTGAAGAAGAATATATAGCTGCCTGCTCTGCCAGCTGTGAAGCAGTATGGCTTCAGAAACTTTTATCTGGAGTGTTTGACTTAGAAATGGACCCCACTGTGATCATGTGTGATAATCAAAGCTGCATCAAGATGACTGAAAATCCTATATTTCACGATAAGTCAAAACACATAGAGATCCGTTACTTTTACATACGAGATATGGTGCAGAGAGGAGCTATCAAGCTCGAGTATATAAGCACTGAGGATCAAATTGTTGATATCCTGACGAAACCTCTATCTCGAGTAAAGTTTGAACACTTCCGAGACAAGCTTGGTGTAGGTCAGAAGGACCTTCCTCGAAAGGGGGAGTAGCACAGTATCCGACAACAAGTCTATCTCATCAATGATGAGGTTACCTGCTTACTGCACTTAGTTACCTAGAATTGTTTAGATTTAGGACTCTTATATTATTTCTTTTGATGATAGATGTATACATACTTTTGATGTTAGTTCTGATGATAGATGTATACATACTTTTGATGTTAGTTCTGATGGTAGATGGTTATACATGTTTTGATGATGATGATACATGTTGTGGTTATACATGTTTTGATGATGATGATACATGTTGTGGTTATACATGTTTTGATGATGATGATACATGTTGTGGTTATACATGTTTTGATGATGATGATACATGTTGTGATGATACATGTTTTGATGATACATGTTTTGGTGAACATGTGAAGGGATTGGATCATTCCTGGACTTTAGTCCGAAAGAAGAGCCGTAGACGTATGTCTTCGAAAATGAAGTTCTTGGTGAACATGTGAAGGGATTGGATCATTCCTGGACTTCAGTCCGAAAGAAGAGCCGTAGACGTATGTCTTCGAAAATGAATTTCTTAGTGAACATGTGAGGGGATTGGATCATTCCCGGACTTCAGTCCTAAAGAAGAGCCGTAGACATGAGGTCTTCGATAACAGAACAATAGGACTGGATCGTCCCTGGACCTCGGTTCAAAATGTACGTGACAAATCCTAGGATTGCTCTAGGATACATCCAGCATGAAACAGGGCTGGCTCTGTAGTTGTGATACATCCAGCATGAAACAGGGCTGGCTCTGTAGTTGTGATACATCCAGCATGAAACAGGGCTGGCTCTGTAGTTGTGATACATCCAGCATGAAACAGGGCTGGCTCTGTAGTTGTGATACATCCAGCATGAAACAGGGCTGGCTCTGTAGTTGTGATACATCCAGCATGAAACAGGGCTGGCTCTGTAGTTGTGATACATCCAGCATGAAACAGGGCTGGCTCTGTAGTTGTGATACATCCACCATGAAACAGGGCTGGCTCTGTAGTTGTGATACATCCACCATGAAACAGGGCTGGCTCTGTAGTTGTGATACATCCACCATGAAACAGGGCTGGCTCTGTAGTTGTGATACATCCACCATGAAACAGGGCTGGCTCTGTAGTTGTGATACATCCAGCATGAAACAGGGCTGGCTCTGTCGTTGTGATACATCCAGCATGAAACAGGGCTGGCTCTGTAGATGTGATACATCCAGCATGAAACAGGGATGGCTCTATAGATGTGACACATCCAGTATGAAAGAGGACTGGCACTGTGGTCGGGATTGAAGTGTCCCTAGACATAAGACTTGTCTTAAAAGAGATAAGGATTGATCATCCTGTAATGTGATGACGATGCTGCTGATCGTATGATGACGATGTTGTTGATCGTATGATGACGATGCTGTTGATCGTATGATGACGATGCTGTTGATCGTATGATGACGATGCTGATGACGATGCTGCTGATCGTATGATGACGATGCTGTTGATCGTATGATGACGATGCTGTTGATCGTATGATGACAATGCTGATGACGATGCTGCTGATCGTATGATGACGATGCTGATGACGATGCTGTTGATCGTATGATGACGATGCTGTTGATCATATGATGACGATGCTGTTGATCGTATGATGACGATGCTGTTGATCGTGTGATGACGATGCTGATCATATGATGACAATACTGATGACAGTGATGATATCGATGCTGATGATCGAGTGATATCGATACTCCAGTAACTAGTTAAGTTACTGATGATGATGAACTGAAGAAAGCTTCCGATGATATATAGATGTATGATGTATGACTCATTGCTCCTGCAGATGTTATTATAATATCCTTCTCGTTAAGGGGGAGTGTTGAATATTGTAACTTCAAAGAATATTATATTTGTATTTTATTATTCCGGAGATGTTTTATTCCTCCGAGGTAACCCTATCATGTATCTGGAGATGTTTATTCCTCTAGGGGTTTGTATTAACTAGGGTTATTAGACCCACCATGTGTGGGTCGGCCCTGTAGTTATATTTTAGGGGTTATTAGACTTCTCCAGGAGAGGTCGGCCCCATTAGGTCTTTTAGTCAGTTGAGGGTCAGTATAAATAGAGGAGATGAACTCCTCATTAGATCATTCACTCACTTGTGGAATGGTGCGCACTTGTCTGGGAGATCTGCTAAGGAGACAAAGGAGGAAGGAGCACATCTTGTATTTTGGTTAATCATCTTATTGAGGAAAGCTTTGCTGGGTTTTCTACCCCATGAGGGTTTCCCAGGGTATATTGTGTGTCTATCTTGTGATTGTGTTTCTTTCAGAGATCTTGCTTGGCTATTCGGTTTAAACTTAACAATAAAACAAATTTTCTAAAAACTCGTGTTTTTTACGAAATGATGTAAACCTTCTAGAAGCTGTGATTTTACAAAACGGTGGAAGTAAGCTTTTCTTATTTCCGGACGCATGCGCAAACTATAGAAAGTCGTTATGACGTAGAATGTGCATACTTTGTAGATTCCATTTATGAAATAAAACACATTTTCTGAAAACTCATGTTTTTTACGAAATCATGTAAACCTTCTAGAAGCTGTGATTTTAAAAAACGGTGGAAGTAAGCTTTTCTTATTTCCGGACGCATGCGCAAACTATAGAAAGTCGTTATGACGTAGAATGTGCATACTTTGTTGATTCCATTTATGAAATAAAACACATTTTCTAAAAACTCGTGTTTTTTAAGAAATCATGTAGACCTTCTACAATCTGTGATTTTAAAAGGTGGGGGAGTTAAGCTTTTCTTATTTCCGGACGCATGTGCAAAGAATAGAAAGTCATTATGACGTAGAATGTGCATACTCTGTAGATTCCATTTATGAAATAAAACACATTTTCTAAAAAGTCGTGTTTTTTCGAAATCATGTAAACCTTCTAGAAGCTGTGATTTTAAAAAACGGTGGAAGTAAGCTTTTCTTATTTCCGGACGAATGCGCAAACTGTAGAAAGTCGTTATGATGTAGAATGTGCATACTTTGTTGATTCCATTTATGAAATAAAACACATTTTCTAAAAACTCTTGTTTTTTAAGAAGTCATGAAAACCTTCTAGAAGCTTTGATTTTAAAAAACGGGGGAAGTAAGCTTTTCTTATTTCTGGACGCATGCGCAAACTATAGAAAGTCATTATGACGTAGAATGTGCATACTTTGTTGATTCCATTTATGAAATCAAACACATTTTCTAAAAACTCGTGTTTTTTAAGAAATCATGTAAACCTTCTAGAAGCTGTGATTTTAAAAAATGGGGGAAGTAAGATTTTCTTATTTCCGGACGCATGCACAAACTATAGAAAGTCCTTATGATGTAGAATGTGCGTACTTTGTAGATTCTATTTATGAAATAAAACACATTTTCTAAAGACTCGTGTTTTTTACGAAATCATGTAAACCTTCTAGAAGCCGTGATTTTAAAAAACTGTGGAAGTAAGCTTTTCTTGTTTCCGGACACATGCGCAAACTATAGAAAGTCGTTATGACGTAGAATGTGCATACTTTGTTGATTCCATTTATGAAATAAAACACATTTTCTAAAACCTCGTGTTTTTTACGAAATCATGTAAACCTTCTAGAAGCTGTGATTTTAAAAAACGGTGGAAGTAAGCTTTTCTTATTTCCGGACGCATGCGCAAACTGTAGAAAGTCGTCATGACGTAGAATGTGCATACTTTGTTGATTCCATCTATGAAATAAAACACATTTTCTAAAAACTCGTGTTTTTTAAAAAATCATGTAAACCTTCTAGAAGCTGTGATTTTAAAAAACGGGGGAAGTAAGCTTTTCTTATTTCCAAACGCATGCGCAAACTATAGAAAGTCGTTAAGACATAGAATGTGCATACTTTGTAGATTCCATTTATGAAATAAAACACATTTTCCAAAAACTCGTGTTTTTTAAGAAATCATGTAAACCTTCTAGAAGCTGTGATTTTAAAAAACGGGGGAAGTAAGCTTTTCTTATTTCCAAACGCATGCGCAAACTATAGAAAGTCGTTATGACGTAGAATGTGCATACTTTGTAGATTCCATTTATGAAATAAAACACATTTTCTAAAAACTCGTGTTTTTTACGAAATCATGTAAACCTTCTGGAAGCTGTGATTTTAAAAAATGGTGGAAGTAAGATTTTCTTATTTCAGGACGAATGCGCAAACTATAGAAAGTCATTATGATGTTGAATATGCATACTTTGTTGATTCCATTTATGAAGTAAAACACATTTTCTAAAAACTCGTGTTTTTTAAGAAATCATGTAAACCTTCTAGAATCTGTGATTTTAAAAAACGGTGAAAATAAGCTTTTCTTATTTCCGGAGGCATGCGCAAACTATAGAAAGTCGTTATGACGTAGAATGTGCATACTTTGTTGATTCCATTTATGAAATAAAACACATTTTCTAAAAACTCATGTTTTTTAAGAAATCATGTAAACCTTCTAGAAGCTGTGATTTTAAAAAACGATGGAAGTAAGCTTTTCGTATTTCCGGATGCATGCGCAAACTGTAGAAAGCCAGTATGATGTAGAATGTGCATACTTTGTTGATTCCATTTATGAAATAAAACACATTTTCTAAAAACTCGTGTTTTTTAAGAAATCATGTAAACCTTCTAGAAGCTGTGATTTTAAAAAACGGTGGATGTAAGCTTTTCTTATTTCCGGACGCATGCGGAAACTATAGAAAGTTGTTATGAGGTAGAATGTACATACTTTGTTGATTCCATTTATGAAACAAAACACGTTTTCTAAAAACTCGTGTTTTTTAACAAATCATGTAAACATTCTAGAAGCCGTGATTTTAAAAAACGGGGGAAGTAAGCTTTTCCTATTTGCAAATGCATGCGCAAACTATAGAAAGTCAGTATGACGTAGAATGTGCATACTTTGTTGATTCCATTTATGAAATAAAACACGTTTTCTAAAAACTCGTGTTTTTTAAGAAATCATGTAAACCTTCTAGAAGCTGTGATTTTAAAAAACGGGGGAAGTAAGCTTTTCTTATTTCCGGACGCATGCGCAAACTATAGAAAGTCGTTATGACGTAGAATGTGCATACTTTGTTGATTCCATTTATGAAATAAAACACATTTTCTAAAAACTCGTGTTTTTTACGAAATCATGTAAACCTTCTAGAAGCTGTGATTTTAAAAAACGGTGGAAGTAAGCTATTCTTATTTCCAAACGCATGCGCAAATTATAGAAAGTCGCTATGACATAGAATGTGCATACTTTGTTGATTCCATTTATGAAATAAAACACATTTTCTAAAAACTCGTGTTTTTTAAGAAATCATGTAAACCTTCTAGAAGCTGTGATTTTAAAAAACGGGGGAAGAAAGCTTTTCTTATTTCCAAACGCATGCGCAAACTATAGAAAGTCGTTATGATGTAGAATGTGCATACTTTGTTGATTCCATTTATGAAATAAAACATATTTTCTAAAAACTCATGTTTTTTTAGAAATCATGTAAACCTTATAGAATCTGTGATTTTAATAAACGGGGGAGGTAAGCTTTTCTTATTTCCGGACGCATGCGCAAACTATAGAAAGTCGTTATGACGTAGAATGTGCATACTTTGTAGATTCCATTTATGAAATAAAACACATTTTCTAAAAACTCGTGTTTTTTAAGAAATCATGTAAACCTTCCAGAAGCTGTGATTTTAAAAAACGAGGGAAGTAAGCTTTTCTTATTTCCAAACGCATGCGCAAACTATAGAAAATCGTTATGACGTAGAACGTGCATACTTTGTTGATTCCATCTATGAAATAAAACACATTTTCTAAAAGCTCATATTTTTTAAGAAATCATGTAACCCTTCTAGAATCTGTGATTTTAAAAAACGGGGGAGGTAAGCTTTTTTTATTTCCGGACGCATGCGCAAACTATAAAAAGTTGTTATGAGGTAGAATGTGCCTACTTTGTAGATTCCATTTATGAAATAAAACACATTTTCTAAAAACTCGTGTTTTTTAAGAAATCATGTAAACCTTCTAGAAGCTGTGATTTTAAAAAACGGGGGAAGTAAGCTTTTCTTATTTCCAAATGCATGCGCAAACTATAGAAAGTCGTTATGACGTAGAATGTGCATACTTTGTTGATTCCATTTATGAAATAAAACACATTTTCTAAAAACTCGTGTTTTTTACGAAATCATGTAAACCTTCTAGAAGCTGTGATTTTAAAAAACGGTGGAAGTAAGCTTTTCTTATTTCCAAACACATGCGCAAACTATAGAAAGTCATTGTGACGTAGAATGTGCATACTTTGTACATTCCATTTATGAAATAAAACACATTTTCAAAAAAGACGTGTTTTTTTTGAAATCATGTAAACCTTCTAGAAGCTGTGATTTTAAAAAACAGTGGAAGTAAACTTTTCTTATTTCCGGACGCATGCGCAAACTATAGAAAGTCGTTCTTACGTAGAATGTGCATACTTTGTTGATTCTATTTATGAAATAAAGCACATTTTCTAGAAACACGTGTTTTTTAAGAAATCATGTAAACCTTCTAGAATCTGTGATTTTAAAAAACGGTGGAGGTGAACTTTTCTTATTTCCGGACGAATGTGCAAACTATAGAAAGTCGTTATGATGTAGAATGTGTATACTTTGTTGATTCCATTTATGAAATAAAACACATTTTCTAAAAACTTGTGTTTTTTAAAAAATCATGTAAACCTTCTAGAAGCTGTGATTTTAAAAAACGGGGGAAGTAAGCTTTTCTTATTTCAAACGCATGCGCAAACTATAGAAAGTCGTTATGACGTAGAATGTGCATACTTTGTTGATTCCATTTATGAAATAAAACACATTTTCTAAAAACTCGTGTTTTTTAAGAAATCATGTAAACCTTCTAGAAGCTGTGATTTTAAAAAACGAGGGAAGTAAGCTTTTGTTATTTCCGGACGCATGCGCAAACTATAGAAAGTCCTTATCACGTAGAATGTGCAAACTTTGTAGATTCCATTTATGAAATAAAACAAATTTTCTAAAAACTCGTGTTTTTTAAGAAATCATGTAAACCTTCTAGAAGCTGTGATTTTAAAAAACAGTCGAAGTAATCTTTTCTTATTTCCGGACGAATGCACAAATTATAGAAAGTCGTTATGACGTAGAATGTGCATACTTTTGTTGATTCCATTTATGAAATAAAACATATTTTCTAAGAACTCGTGTTTTTTAAGAAATCATGTAAACCTTCTAGAAGCTGTGATTTTAAAAAACGGTGGAAGTAAGCTTTTCTTATTTCCTGACGCATGCGCAAACTATAGAAAGTCGTTATGACGTAGAATGTGGATACTTTTTTGATTCCATTTATGAAATAAAACACATTTTCTAAAAACTCGTGTTTTTGTATGAAATCATGTAAACCTTCTAGAAGCTGTCATTTTAAAAAACGGGGGAAGTAAGCTTTTCTTATTTCCAAACGGATGTGCAAACTATAGAAAGTCGTTATGATGTAGAAATTGCATACTTTGTTGATTCCATTTAGGAAATAAAACACATTTTCTAAAAACTCGTGTTTTTTAAGAAATCATGTAAACCTTCTAGATGCTGTGATTTTAAAAAACGGGGGAAGTAAAATTTTCTTATTTCCGGACGCATGCGCAAACCATAGAAAGTCATTATGATGTAGAATGTGCATACTTTCTAGATTCCATTTATGAAATAAAACACATTTTCTAAAAACTCGTGTTTTTTACGAAATCATGTAAAACTTCTAGAAGCTGTGATTTTAAAAAACGGTGGAAGTAAGCTTTTCTTATTTCCGGACGAATGCGCAAACTGTAGAAAGTCGTTATGACGTAGAATGTGCATACTTTGTTGATTCCAGTTATGAAATAATACACATTTTCTAAAAACTCATGTTTTTTACGAAATCATGTAAACCTTCTAGAAAATGTGATTTTAAAAAACTGTGGAAGTAAGCTTTTCTTATTTCCGGACGCATGTGAAAACTATAGAAAGTCGTTATAAAGTAGAATGTGCATACTTTGTTGATTCCATTTATGAAATAAAACACATTTTCTAAAAACTAGTGTTTTTTAAGAAATCATGTAAACCTTCTAGAACCTGTGATTTTAAAAAACGGGGGAAGTAAGCTTTTCTTATTTTCGGACGCGCGCGCAAACTATAGAAATTCGTTATGACGTAAAATGTGCATACTTTGTAGATTCCATTTATGAAATA
Organism: Larix kaempferi; assembly: GCA_027924585.1. Lineage (NCBI taxonomy): Eukaryota > Viridiplantae > Streptophyta > Pinopsida > Pinales > Pinaceae > Larix > Larix kaempferi. The sequence goes on along the minus strand of BSBM01000226.1, from coordinate 6,750,794 downwards.
AAACACATTTTCTAAAAACTCGTGTTTTTTACGAAATCATGTAAACCTTCTAGAAGCTGTGATTTTAAAAAAAAGTGGAAGTAAGCTTTTCTTATTTCCGGACGCATGCGCAAACTATAGAAAGTCGTTATGACATAGAATGTGCATACTTTGTAGATTCCATTTATGAAATAAAACACATTTTCTAAAAACACGTGTTTTTTATGAAATCATGTAAACCTTCTAGAAGCTGTGATTTTAAAAAACGGTGGAAGTAAGCTTTTCTTATTTCCGGACGCATGCGCAAACTATAGAAAGTCGTTATGACGTAGAATGTGCATACTTTGTTGATTCCATTTATCAAATAAAACACATTTTCTAAAAACTCGTGTTTTTTACGAAATCATGTAAACCTTCTAGAAGCTGTGATTTAAAAAAACGGTGGAAGTAAGCTTCTCTTATTTCCGGACGCATGCGCAAACTATAGAAAGTCGTTATGACGTAGAATGTGCATACTTTGTTGATTCCATTTATGAAATAAAACACATTTTCTAAAAAGTCATGTTTTTTACGAAATCATGTAAACCTTCTAGAAGCTGTGATTTTAAAAAACGGGGGGAAGTAAGCTTTTCTTATTTCCGGACACATGCGCAAACTATAGAAAGTCGTTATGACGTAGAATGTGCATACTTTGTTGATTCCATTTATGAAATAAAACACATTTTCTAAAAACTCATGTTTTTTAAGAAATCATGTAAACCTTCTAAAAGCTGTCATTTTAAAAAACGAGGGAAGTAAGCTTTTCTTATTTCCAAATGCATGCGCAAACCATAGAAAGTCGTTATGATGTAGAAATTGAATACTTTGTTGATTCCATTTAGGAAATAAAACATATTTTCTAAAAACTCGTGTTTTTTAAGAAATCATGTAAACCTTCTAGAAGCTGTGATTTTAAAAGACGGGGGAAGTAAGCTTTTCTTATTTCCAGACGCATGCGCAAACTATAGAAAGTCATTATGACGTAGAATGTGCATACTTTGTAGATTCCATTTATGAAATAAAACACATTTTCTAAAAACTCATGTTTTTTACGAAATCATGTAAACCTTCTAGAAGCTGTGATTTTAAAAAACGGGGGAAGTAAGCTTTTCTTATTTCCAAACGCATGCGCAAACTATAGAAAGTCGTTATGACGTAGAATGTGCAAACTTTGTAGATTCCATTTATGAAATAAAACACATTTTCTAAAAACTCGTGTTTTTTACGAAATCATGTAAACCTTCTGGAAGCTGTGATTTTAAAAAACGGTGGAAGTAAGCTTTTCTTATTTCCGGTCGCATGCATAAACTATAGAAAGTCGTTGTGACAAAGAATGTGCATACTTTGTACATTCCATTTATGAAATAAAACACATTTTCTAAAAACTCTTGTTTTTTACAAAATCATGTAAACCTTTTAGAAGCTGTGATTTTAAAAAACGGTGGAAGTAAGCTTTTCTTATTTCCGGGCGCATGCGCAAACTATAGAAAGTCGTTATGACGTAGAATGTGCATACTTTGTTGATTCTATTTATGAAATAAAACACATTTTCTAAAAACTCTTGTTTTTTAAGAAATCATGTAAACCTTCTAGAATCTGTGATTTTAAAAAACGGTGGAGGTAAGCTTTTCTTATTTCCAGACGAATGTGCAAACTATAGAAAGTCGTTATGACGTAGAATGTGTATACTTTGTTGATTCCATTTATGAAATAAAACACATTTTCTAAAAACTCGTGTTTTTTAAGAAATCATGTAAACCTTCTAGAAACTGTGATTTTAAAAAATAGGGGAAGTAAGCTCTTCTTATTTCCGGACGCATGCGCAAACTATAGAAAGTCGTTATGACGTAGAATGTGCATACTTTGTAGATTCCATTTATGAAATAAAACACATTTTCTAAAAACTCGTGTTTCTTAAGAAATCATGTAAACCTTCTGGAAGCTGTGATTTTAAAAAACGGTGGAAGTAAGCTTTTCTTATTTCCAAACTCATGCGCAAACTATAGAAAGTCATTATGACGTAGAATGTGCATACTTTGTAGATTCCATTTATGAAATAAAACACATTTTCTAAAAAGTCGTGATTTTTACGAAATCATGTAAACCTTCTAGAAGCTGTGATTTTAAAAAACGGTGGAAGTAAGCTTTTCTTATTTCCGGACGAATACGCAAACTTTAGAAAGTCGTTATGACGTAGAATGTGCATACTTTGTTGATTCCATTTATGAAATAAAACACATTTTCTAAAAACTCGTGTTTTTTAAGAAATCATGTAAACCTTCTAGAAACTGTGATTTTAAAAAACGGGGGAAGTAAGCTTTTCTTATTTCCAAACGCATGCGCAAACTATAGAAAGTCGTTATGACGTAGAATGTGCATACTTTGTTGATTCCATTTATGAAATAAAACACATTTTCTTAAAACTCGTGTTTTTTACGAAATCATGTAAACCTTCTAGAAGCTGTGATTTTAAAAAACAGTGGAAGTAAGCTTTTCTTATTTCCAAACGCATGCGCAAACTATAGAAAGTCGTTATGACGTAGAATGTGCATACGTTGTTGATTCCATTTATGAAATAAAACACATTTTCTTAAAACTCGTGTTTTTTAAAAAATCATGTAAACCTTCTATAAGCTGTGATTTTAAAAAACGGTGGAGGTAAGATTTTCTTATTTCCGGACGCATGCGCAAACTATAGAAAGTCGTTATGACGTAGAATGTGCATACTTTGTTGATTCCATTTATGAAATAAAACACGTTTTCTAAAAACTCGTGTTTTTTAACAAATCATGTAAACCTTCTAGAAGCTGTGATTTTAAAAAATGGGGGAAGTAAGATTTTCTTATTTCCAAACGCATGCGCAAACTATAGAAAGTTGTTATGACCTAGAATGTGGATACTTTGTAGATTCCATTTATGAAATAAAACATATTTTCTAAAAACTCGTGTTTTTTACGAAATCATGTAAACCTCTAGAAGCTGTGATTTTAAAAAACGGGGGAAGTAAGCTTTTCTTATTTCCGGACGCATGCGCAAACTATAGAAAGTCGTTATGACGTAGAATGTGCATACTTTGTTGATTCCATTTATGAAATAAAACACATTTTCTAAAAACTCGTGTTTTTTAAGAAATCATGTAAACCTTCTAGAAGCTGTGATTTTAAAAAACGGTGGAAGTAAGCTTTTCTTATTTCCAAACGCATGCACAAACTAAAGAAAGTCCTTATGACCTAGAATGTGCATACTTTGTTGATTCCATTTATAAATATAACACATTTTCTAAAAACTCGTGTTTTTTACGAAATCATGTAAACCTTCTAGAACCTGTGATTTTAAAAAACAGTGGAAGTAAGCTTTTCTTATTTCCGGATGCATGTGCAAACTATAGAAAGTCGTTATGACGTAGAATGTGCATACTTTGTTGATTCCATTTATGAAATAAAACACATTTTCTTAAAACTCGTGTTTTTTAAGAAATCATGTAAACCTTCTAGAAGCTGTGATTTTAAAAAACGGGGGAAGTAAGATTTTCTTATTTCCGGACGCATGCGCAAACTATAGAAAGTCATTATGACATAGAATGTGCATACTTTGTTGATTCCATTTATGAAATAAAACACGTTTTCTAAAAACTCGTGTTTTTTAACAAATCATGTAAACCTTCTAGAAGCTGTGATTTTAAAAAATGGGGGAAGTAAGCTTTTCTTATTTCCAAACGCATGCGCAAACTATGGAAAGTCGTTATGACGTAGAATGTGCATACTTTATAGATTCCATTTATGAAATAAAACACATTTTCTAAAAACTCGTGTTTTTTAAGAAATCATGTAAAGCTTCTAGAAGCTGTGATTTTAAAAAACGGTGGAAGTAAGCTTTTCTTATTTACGGACGCATGCGCAAACTATAGAAAGTCGTTATGACGTAGAATGTACATACTTTGTTGATTCCATTTATGAAATAAAACACATTTTCTAAAAATTCGTGTTTTTTAAGAAATCATGTAAACCAATAGAAGCTGTGATTTTAAAAAACGGTGGAAGTAAGCTTTTCTTATTTCTGGACGCATGCGCAAACTATAGAAATTCGTTATGACGTAGAATGTGCATACTTTGTTGATTCCATTTATGAAATAAAATATATTTTCTAAAAACTCATGTTTTTTAAGATATCATGTAAACCTTCTAGAAGCTGTGATTTTCAAAAACGGTGGAAGTAAGCTTTTCTTATTTCCAAACGCATGCGCAAACTATAGAAAGTCGTTGTGACATAGAATGTGCATACTTTGTTGATTCCATTTATGAAATAAAACGCATTTTCTAAAAACTCGTGTTTTGTAAGAAATCATGTAAACCTTCTAGAAGCTGTGCTTTTAAAAAACAGGGGAAGTAAGCTCTTAATATTTCCGGACGCATGCGCAAACAATAGAAAGTCGTTATGACGTAGAATGTGCATACTTTGTAGATTCCATTTATGAAATAAAACACATTTTCTAAAAACTCGTGTTTTTTAAGAAATCATGTAAACCTCTAGAAGCTGTGATTTTAAAAAACGGGGGAAGTAAGCTTTTCTTATTTCCGGACGCATGCGAAACTATAGAAAGTCGTTATGACGTAGAATGTGCATACGTTGTTGATTCCATTTATGAAATAAAACACATTTTCTAAAAAGTCATGTTTTTTACGAAATCATGTAAACCTTCTAGAAGCTGTGATTTTAAAAAACAGTGGAAGTAAGCTTTTCGTATTTCTGGACGCATGCGCGAACTATAGAAAGTCGTTATGACGTAGAATATGCATACTTTTTTGATTCCATTTATGAAATAAAACACATTTTCTAAAAACTCGTGTTTTTTAAGAAATCATGTAGACCTTCTAGAATCTGTGATTTTAAAAAACGAGGGAGGTAAGCTTTTCTTATTTCCGGACGCATGCGCAAACTATAGAAAGTCGTTATGAAGTAGAATGTGCATACTTTGTTGATTCCATTTATGAAATAAAACACATTTTCTAAAAACTCGTGTTTTTTAAGAAATCATGTAAACCTTCTAGAAGCTGTGATTTTAAAAAATGGTGGAAGTAAGCTTTTCTTATTCCCAAACGCATGTGGAAACTATAGAAAGTTGCTATGACATAGAATGTGCATACTTTGTTGATTCCATTTATGAAATAAAACACATTTTCTAAAAACTCATGTTTTTTAAGAAATCATGTAAACCTTCTAGATGCTGTGATTTTAAAAAACGGGGGAAGTAAGCTTTTCTTATATCCAAATGCATGCGCAAACTATAGAAAGTCGTTATGACGTAGAATGTTCGTACCTTGTTGATTCCATTTATGAAATAAAACACATTTTCTAAAAACTCGTGTTTTTCACGAAATCATGTAAACCTTCCAGAAGCTCTGATTTTAAAAAATGGTGTAAGTAAGCTTTTCTTATTTCCGGACGAATGCGCAAACTGTAGAAAGTCGTTATGACGTAGAATGTGCATACTTTGTTGATTCCATTTATGAAATAAAACACATTTTCTAAAAACTCTTGTTTTTTACGAAATCATGTAAACCTTCTAGAAGCTGTGATTTTAAAAAACAGGGGAAGTAAGCTTTTCTTATTTCCAAACGCATGCGCAAACTATAGAAAGTCGCTATGACATAGAATGTGCATACTTTGTAGATTCCATTTATGAAATAAAACACATTTTCTAAAAACTCGTGTTTTTTAAGAAATCATGTAAACCTTCTAGAAGCTGTCATTTTAAAAAACGGGGGAAGTAAGCTTTTCTTATTTCCAAACGCATGCGGAAACTATAGAAAGTCGTTATGACGTAGAATGTGCATACTTTGTCTATTCCATTTATAAAATGAAACACATTTTCTAAAAACTCATGTTTTTTAAGAAAACATGTAAACCTTCTAGAAGCTGTGATTTTAAAAAACGGTGGAAGTAACCTTTTCTTATTTCCGGACGAATCCGCAAACTATAGAAAGTTGTTATGACGTAGAATGTGCATACTTTTTTGATTCCATTTATGAAATAAAACACATTTTCTAAAAACTCTTGTTTTTTAAGAAATCATGTAAACCTTCTAGAAGCTGTGATTTTAAAAAACGGTGAAAGTAAGCTTTTCTTATTTCCGGACGCATGCGCAAACTATAGAAAGTCGTTATGACGTAGAATGTGCATACTTTGTTGATTCCATTTATGAAATAAAACACATTTTCTAAATACTCGTGTTTTTTAAGAAATCATGTAAACCTTCTAGAAGTTGTGATTTTAAAAAACGGGGGAAGTAAGCTTTTCTTATATCCAAATGCATGCGCAAACTATAGAAAGTCGTTATGACGTAGAATGTGCATACTTTGTTGATTCCATTTATGAAATAAAACACATTTTCTAAAAACTCATGTTTTTTAAGAAATCATGTAAACCTTCCAGAAGCTGTGATTTTAAAAAATGGGGGAAGTAATGTTTTCTTATTTCCGGACACATGCGCAAACTATAGAAAGTCGTTATGACGTAGAATGTGGATAGATTCCATTTATGAAATAAAACACATTTTCTAGAAACTCGTGTTTTTTACGAAATCATGTAAACCTCTAGAAGCTGTGATTTTAAAAAATGGTTGAAGTAATATTTTCTTATTTCCGGACGCATGCGCAAAATATAGAAAGTCGTTATGACGTAGAATGTGCATACATTGTTGATTCCATTTATGAAATAAAACACATTTTCTAAAAACTCGTGTTTTTTAAGAAATGATGTAAACCTTTTAGAAGCTGTGATTTTAAAAAACGGGGGAAGTAAGCTTTTCTTATTTCCAAACGCATGCGCAAACTATAGAAAGTCGTTATGACGTAGAATGTGCATACTTTGTAGATTCCATTTATGAAATAAAACACATTTTCTAAAAACTCATGTTTTTTAAGAAATCATGTAAACCTTCTAGAATCTGTGATTTTAAAAAACGGGGGAGGTAAGCTTTTATTATTTCCGGATGCATGCGCAAACTATAGAAAGTCGTTATGACGTAGAATGTGCATACTTTGTAGATTCCATTTATGAAATAAAACACATTTTCTACAAACTTGTGTTTTTTACGAAATCATGTAAACCTTCTAGAAGCTGTGATTTTAAAAAACGGGGGAAGTAAGCTTTTCTTATTTCCGAATGCATGCTCAAACTATAGAAAGTCGTTATGACATAGAATGTGCATACTTTGTTGATTCCATTTATGAAATAAAACACATTTTCTAAAAACTCGTGTTTTTTACGAAACCATGTAAACCTTCTAGAATCTGTGATTTTAAAAAATGGGGGAGGTAAGCTTTTCTTATTTCCGGACGAATGCGCAAACTGTAGAAATTCGTTATGACGTAGAATGTGCATACTTTGTTGATTCCATTTATGAAATAAAACACATTTTCTAAAAACTCGTGTTTTTTAAGAAATGACGTAAACCTTCTAGAAGCTGTGATTTTAAAAAACGGGGGAAGTAAGCTTTTCTTATTTCCAAACGCATGCGCAAACTATAGAAAGTCGCTATGACATAGAATGTGCATACTTTGTTGATTCCATTTATGAAATAAAACACATTTTCTAAAAACTCGTGTTTTTTATGAAATCATGTAAACCTTCTAGAAGCTGTGATTTTAAAAAACGGGGGAAGTAAGCTTTTCTTATTTCCAAACGCATGCGCAAACTATAGAAAGTCGTTATGACGTAGAATGTGCATACTTTGTAGATTCCATTTAAGAAATAAAACACATTTTCTAAAAACTCGTGTTTTTTAAGAAATCATGTAAACCTTCTAGAATCTATGATTTTAAAAAACGGGGGAGGTAAGCTTTTATTATTTCCGGACGCATGCGCAAAATATAGAAAGTCGTTATGACGTAGAATGTGCATACTTTGTAGATTCCATTTATGAAATAAAACACATTTTCTACAAACTCGTGTTTTTTACGAAATCATGTAAACCTTCTAGAAGCTGTGATTTTAAAAAACGGGGGAAGTAAGCTTTTCTTATTTCCGAATGCATGCGCAAACTATAGAAAGTCGTTATGACGTAGAATGTGCATAATTTGTTGATTCCATTTATGAAATAAAACACATTTTCTAAAAACTCGTGTTTTTTAAGAAATCATGTAAACCTTCTAGAAGCTGTGATTTTAAAAAACGGTGGAAGTAAGCTTATCTTATTTCCGGACGAATGCGCAAACTATAGAAAGTCGTAATGACGTAGAATGTGCATACTTTGTTGATTCCATTTATGAAATAAAACACATTTTCTAAAAACTCGTGTTTTTTAAGAAATCATGTAAACCTCTAGAAGCTGTGATTTTAAAAAACGGTGGAAGTAAGCTTTTCTTATTTCCAGACGCATGCGCAAAATGTAGAAAGTCGTTATGATGTAGAATGTGCATACTTTGTTGATTCCATTTATGAAATAAAACACATTTTCTAAAAACTCGTGTTTTTTAAGAAATCATGTAAACCTTCTAGAAGCTGTGATTTTAAAAAACGCGGGAAGTAAGCTTTTCTTATTTCCAAACGCATGCGCAAACTATAGAAAGTCGTTATGACGTAGAATGTGCATACTTTGTTGATTCCATTTATGAAATAAAACACATTTTCTAAAAACTCGTGTTTTTTAAGAAATCATGTAGACCTTCTAGAATCTGTGATTTTAAAAAACGGGGGAGGTAAGCTTTTCTTATTTCCGGACGCATGCGCAAAGTATAGAAAGTCGTTATGACGTAGAATGTGCATACTTTGTAGATTCCATTTATGAAATAAAACACATTTTCTAAAAACTCGTGGGTTTTACGAAATCATGTAAACCTTCTAGAAGCTGTGATTTTAAAAATCGGTGGAAGTAAGCTTTTCTTATTTCCAGACGAATGCGCAAACTGTAGAAAGTCGTTATGACGTAGAATGTGCATACTTTGTTGATTCCATTAATGAAATAAAACACATTTTCTAAAAACTCTTGTTTTTTAGGAAGTCATGTAAACCTTCTAGAAGCTGTGATTTAAAAAAATGGTGGAAGTAAGCTTATCTTATCTCCAAATGCATGCGAAAACTATAGAAAGTTGTTATGACGTAGAATGTGCATACTTTGTAGATTCCATTTATGAAATAAAACACATTTTCTAAAAACTCGTGTTTTTTAAGAAATCATGTAGACCTTCTAGAATCTGTGATTTTAAAAAACGGGGGAGGTAAGCTTTTCTTATTTCCGGACGCATGCGCAAACTATAGAAAGTCGTTATGAAGTAGAATGTGCATACTTTGTTGATTCCATTTATGAAATAAAACACATTTTCTAAAAACTCATGTTTTTTAAGTAATCATGTAAACCTTCTAGAAGCTGTGATTTTAAAAAACGGTGAAAGTAAGCTTTTCTTATTTCCGGACGCATGCGCAAAATATAGAAAGTCGTTATTATGTAGAATATGCATACTTTGTTGATTCCATTTATGAAATAAAATACATTTTCTAAAAACTCGTGTTTTTTAAGAAATCATGTAAACCTTCTAGAAGCTGTGATTTTAAAAAACAGTGGAAGTAAGCTTTTCTTATTTCCAAACGCATGTGCAAACTATAGAAAGTCGTTATGACGTAGAATGTGCATACTTTGTTGATTCCATTTATGAAATAAAACACATTTTCTAAAAACTCGTGTTTTTTAAGAATTCATGTAAACCTTCTAGAAGCTGTGATTTTAAAAAACGGTGGAAGTAAGCCTTTCTTATTTCCAAACGCATGCGCAAACTATAGAAAGTCGCTATGACATAGAATGTGCATACTTTGTTGATTCCATTTATGAAATAAAACACATTTTCTAAAAACTCGTGTTTTTTAAGAAATCATGTAAACCTTCTAGAAGGTGTGATTTTAAAAAACGGGGAAAGTAAGCTTTTCTTATATCCAAATGCATTCGCAAACTATAGAAAGTCGTAATGACGTAGAATGTGCATACCTTATTGATTCCATTTATGAAATAAAACACATTTTCTAAAAACTCGTGTTTTTTACGAAATCGTGTAAACCTTCCAGAAGCTATGATTTTAAAAAATGGTGGAAGTAAGATTTTCTTATTTCCGGTCGAATGTGCAAACTATAGAAAGTCATTATGACGTAGAATGTGCATACTTTGTTGATTCCATTTATGAAATAAAACACATTTTCTAAAGACTCATGGTTTTTAAGAAATCATGTAAACCTTCTAGAAGCTGTGATTTTAAAAAACGGTGAAGTAAGCTTTTCTTATTTCCGGACGCATGCGCAAACTATAGAAAGTCATTATTACGTAGAATGTGCATACTTTGTTGATTCGATTTATGAAATAAAACACATTATCTAAAAACTCGTGTTTTTTAAGAAATCATGTAAACCTTCTAGAAGCTGTGATTTTAAAAAACGGGGGAAGTAAGCTTTTCTTATATCCAAATGCATGCGCAAACTATAGAAAGTCGTTATGACGTAGAATGTTCGTACCTTGTTGATTCCATTTATGAAATAAAACACATTTTCTAAAAACTCTTGTTTTTTACGAAATCATGTAAACCTTCTAGATGCCGTGATTTTAAAAAACGGTGGAAGTAAGCTTTTCATATTTCCAGACGAATGCGCAAACTGTAGAAAGTCGTTATGACATAGAATGTGGGTACTTTGTAGATTCCATTTATGAAATAAAACACATTTTCTAAAAACTCGTGTTTTTTAAGCAATCATGTAGACCTTCTAGAATCTGTGATTTTAGAAAACGGGGGAGGTAAGCTTTTCTTAATTCCAGACGCATGCGCAAACTATAGAAAGTCGTTATGAAGTAGAATGTGTATACTTTGTTGATTCCATTTATGAAATAAAACACAATTTCTAAAAACTCGTGTTTTTTAAGTAATCATGTAAAGCTTCTAGAAGCTGTGATTTTAAAAAATGGTGAAAGTAAGCTTTTCTTATTTCCGGACGCATGCGCAAAATATAGAAAGTCGTTATGACGTAGAATGTACATACTTTGTTGATTCCATTTACGAAATAAAACACATTTTCTAAAAACACGTGTTTTTTAAGAAATCATGTAAACCTTCTAGAAGCTGTGATTTTAAAAAACGGGGGAAGTAAGCTTTTCTTATATCCAAATGCATGCGAAAACTATAGAAAGTCGTTATGACGTAGAATGTGCATACTTTGTTGATTCCATTTATGAAATAAAACACATTTTCTAAAAACTCGTGGTTTTTACGAAATCATGTAAACCTTCTAGGAGCTGTGATTTTAAAAAACGGTGGAAGTAAGCTTTTCTTATTTCCGGACGAATGCGCAAACTGTAGAAAGTCGTTATGACGTAGAATGTGCATACTTTGTTGATTCCATTTATGAAATAAAATACATTTTCTAAAAACTCGTGTTTTTTAAGAAATCATGTAAACCTTCTAGAAGCTGTGATTTTAAAAAACGGGGGAGGTAAGCTTTTCTTATTTACAAATGCATGCGCAAACTATAGAAAGTCGTTATGACGTAGAATGTGCATACTTTGTTGATTCCATTTATGAAATAAAACACATTTTCTAAAAACTCGTGTTTTTTAAAAAATCATGTAAACCTTCTAGAAGCTGTGATTTTAAAAAACGGGGGAAGTAAGCTTTTCTTATTTCCGGATGCATGCGCAAACTATAGAAAGTCGTTATGACGTAGAATGTGCATACTTTGTTGATTCCATTTATGAAATAAAACACATTTTCTAAAAACTCATGTTTTTTAAGAAATCATGTAAACCTTCTAGAAGCTGTGATTTTAAAAAACGGTGGAAGTAAGCTTTTCTTATTTCCGGACGAATCCGCAAACTATAGAAAGTTGTTATGACGTAGAATGTGCATACTTTGTTGATTCCATTTATGAAATAAAACACATTTTCTAAAAATTCGTGTTTTTTAAGAAATCATGTAAACCTTCTAGAAGCTGTGATTTTAAAAAACGGTGGAAGTAAGCTTTTCTTATTTCCGGACGCATGCGCAAACTATAGAAAGTCGTTATGACGTAGAATGTGCGTACTTTGTTGATTCCATTTATGAAATAAAACACATTTTCTAAAAACTCGTGTTTTTTAAGAAATCATGTAAACCTTCTAGAAGCTGTGATTTTAAAAAACGGTGGAAGTAAGCTTTTCTTATTTCCAAATGCATGCGTAAACTACAGAAAGTCGTTATGACGTAGAATGTTCACACTTTGTTGATTCCATTGATGAAATAAAACACATTTTCTAAAAACTCGTGTTTTTTAAGAAATCATGTAGACCTTCTAGAATCTGTGATTTTAAAAAACGGGGGAATTAAGCATTTCTTATTTCCGGACGCATGCGCAAACTATAGAAAGTCGTTATGACATAGAATGTGCATACTTTGTAGATTCCATTTATGAAATAAAACACATTTTCTAAAAACTCGTGTTTTTTAAGTAATCATGTAAACCTTCTAGAAGCTGTGATTTTAAAAAACGGTGAAAGTAAGCTTTTCTTATTTCCGGACGCATGTGCAAAATATAGAAAGTCGTTATGACGTAGAATGTGCATACTTTGTTGATTCCATTTATGAAATAAAACACATTTTCTAAAAACTCGTGTTTTTTAAGAAATGATGTAAACCTTCTAGAAGTTGTGATTTTAAAAAACGGTGGAAGTAAGCTTTTCTTATTTCCAAACGCATGCGCAAACTATAGAAAGTCGTTATGATGTAGAATGTGCATACTTTGTTGATTCCATTTATTAAATAAAACACATTTTCTAAAAACTCGTGTTTTTTAAGAAATCATGTAAACCTTCTAGAAGCTGTGATTTTGAAAAACGGTGGAAGTAAGCTTTTCTTCTTTCCAAACGCATGCGCAAACTATAGAAAGTCGCTATGACATAGAATGTGCATACTTTGTTGATTCCATTTATGAAATAAAACACATTTTCTAAAAACTCGTGTTTTTTAAGAAATCATGTAAACCTTCTAGAAGCTGTGATTTTAAAAAACGGGGGAAGTAAGCTTTTCTTATATCCAATTGCATGCGCAAACTATAGAAAGTCGTTATGACGTAGAATGTGCATACTTTGTTGATTCCTTTTATGAAATAAAATACATTTTCTAAAAACTCGTGTTTTTTACGAAATCGTGTAAACCTTGCTGAAGCTGTGATTTTAAAAAATGGTGGAAGTAAGCTTTTCTTAATTCCGGACGAATGCGCAAACTATAGAAAGTCATTATGATGTAGAATGTGCATACTTTGTTGATTCCATTTATGAAATAAAACACATTTTCTAAAAACTCGTGTTTTTTAAGAAATCATGTAAACCTTCTGGAAGCTGTGATTTTTAAAAACGGTGAAAGTAAGCTTTTCTTATTTCCGGACGCATGCGCAAACTATAGAAAGTCGTTATTACGTAGAATGTGCATACTTTGTGGATTCGATTTATGAAATAAAACACATTTTCTAAAAACTCCTGTTTTTTAAGAAATCATGTAAACCTTCTAGAAGCTGTGATTTTAAAAAACGGGGGAAGTAAGCTTTTCTTATTTACAAATGCATGCGCAAACTATAGAAAGTCGTTATGATGTAGAATGTGCATACTTTGTTGATTCCATTTATCAAATAAAACATATTTTCTAAAAACTCGTGTTTTTTAAGAAATCATGTAGACCTTCTAGAAGCTGTGATTTTAAAAAACGGGGGAAGTAAGCTTTTCTTATTTCCGGATGCATGCGCAAAATATAGAAAGTCGTTATGACGTAGAATGTGCATACTTTGTTGATTCCATTTATGAAATAAAACACATTTTCTAAAAACTCATGTTTTTTAAGAAATCATGTAAACCTTCTAGAAGCTGTGATTTTAAAAAACGGTGGAAGTAAGCTTTTCATATTTCCGGACGAATCCGCAAACTATAGAAAGTTGTTATGACGTAGAATGTGCATACTTTGTTGATTCCATTTATGAAATAAGACACATTTTCTAAAAATTTGTGTTTTTTAAGAAATCATGTAAACCTTCTAGAAGCTGTGATTTTAAAAAACGGTGGAAGTAAGCTTTTCTTATTTCCGGACGCATGCGCAAACTATAGAAAGTCGTTATGACGTAGAATGTGCATACTTTGTTGATTCCATTTATGAAATAAAACACATTTTCTAAAAATTCGTGTTTTTTAAGAAATCATGTAAACCTTCTAGAAGCTGTGATTTTAAAAAACGGGGGAAGTAAGCTTTTCTTATATCCAAACGCATGCGCAAACTATAGAAAGTCGTTATGACGTAGAATGTGCGTATCTTGTTGATTCCATTTATGAAATAAAACACATTTTCTTAAAACTCGTGTTTTTTACGTAATCATGTAAACCTTATAGAAGCTGTGATTTTAAAAAAGAGTGGAAGTAAGCTTTTCTTATTTCCGGACGAATGCGCAAACTGTAGAAAGTCGTTATGACGTAGAATGTGCGTACTTTGTAGATTCCATTTATGAAATAAAACACATTTTCTAAAAACTCGTGTTTTTTAAGAAATCATGTAGACCTTCTAGAATCTGTGATTTTAAAAAACGAGGGAGGTAAGCTTTTCTTATTTCCGGACGCATGCGCAAACTATAGAAAGTCGTTATGAAGTAGAATGTGCATACTTTGTTGATTCCATTTATGAAATAAAACACATTTTCTAAATACTCGTGTTTTTTAAGAAATCATGTAAACCTTCTAGAAGCTGTGATTTTAAAAAATGGTGGAAGTAAGCTTTTCTTATTTCCAAACGCATGCGCAAACTATAGAAAGTTGCTATGACATAGAATGTGCATACTTTGTTGATTCCATTTATGAAATAAAACACATTTTCTAAAAACTCGTGTTTTTTAAGAAATCATGTAAACCTTATAGATGCTCTGATTTTAAAAAATGGGGGAAGTAAGCTTTTCTTATATCCAAATGCATGCGCAAACTATAGAAAGTCGTTATGACGTAAAATGTTCGTACCTTGTTGATTCCATTTATGAAATCAAACATATTTTCTAAAAACTCGTGTTTTTTACGAAATCATGTAAACCTTCTAGAAGCTGTGATTTTAAAAAACAGTGGAAGTAAGCTTTTCTTATTTCCGGACGAATGCGCAAACTGTAGAAAGTCATTATGACATAGAATGTGCATACTTTGTAGATTCTATTTATGAAATAAAACACATTTTCTAAAAACTCGAGTTGTTCAAGAAATCATGTAGACCTTCTAGAATCTGTGATTTTAAAAAACAGGGGAGGTAAGCTTTTCTTATTTTCGGACGCATGCGCAAACTATAGAAAGTTGTTATGATGTAGAATGTGCATACTTTGTTGATTCCATTTATGAAATAAAACACTTTTTCTAAAAACTCATGTTTTTTAAGTAATCATGTAAACCTTCTAGAAGCTGTGATTTTAAAAAACGGTGAAAGTATGCTTTTCTTATTTCCGGACGCATGCGTAAAATATAGAAAGTCGTTATGACGTAGAATGTGCATACTTTGTTGATTCCATTTATAAAATAAAACACATTTTCTAAAAACTCGTGTTTTTTAAGAAATCATGTAAACCTTCTAGAAGCTGTGATTTTAAAAAACGGTGGAAGTAAGCTTTTCTTATTTCCAAACGCATGCGCAACCTATAGAAAGTCGTTATGACGTAGAATGTGCATACTTTGTTGATTCCATTTATGAAATAAAACACATTTTCTAAAAACTCGTGTTTTTTAAGATATCACGTAAACCTTCTAGACGCTGTGATTTTAAAAAACGGTGGAAGTAAGCTTTTCTTATTTCCAAACGCATGCGCAAACAATAGAAAGTCGCTATGACATAGAATGTGCATACTTTGTTGATTCCATTTATGAAATAAAACACATTTTCTAAAAACTCGTGTTTTTTAAGAAATCATGTAAACCTTCTAGAAGCTGTGATTTTAAAAAACGGGGGAAGTAAGCTTTTCTTATATCCAAATGCATGCGCAAACTATAGAAAGTCGTTATGAAGTAGAATGTGCATACTTTGTTGATTCCATTTATGAAATAAAACACATTTTCTAAAAACTCGTGTTTTTTAAGTAATCATGTAAACCTTCTAGAAGCTGTGATTTTAAAAAACGGTGAAAGTAATCTTTTCTTATTTCCGGACGAATGCGCAAACTATAGAAAGTCATTATGACGTAGAATGTGCATACTTTGTTGATTCCATTTTTGAGATAAAACACATTTTCTAAAAACTCGTGTTTTTTAAGAAATCATGTAAACCTTCTAGAAGATGTGATTTTAAAAAATGGTGAAAGTAAGCTTTTCTTATTTCCGGACGCATGCGCAAACTATAGAAAGTCTTTATTACGTAGAATGTGCATACTTTGTTGACTCGATTTATGAAATAAAACACATTTTCTAAAAACTCCCGTTTTTTAAGAAATCATGTAAACCTTCTAGAAGCTGTGATTTTAAAAAACGGTGGAAGTAAGCTTTTCTTATTTCCGGACGCATGCGCAAACTATAGAAAGTCGTTATGACGTAGAATGTGCATACTTTGTTGATTCCATTTATGAAATAAAACACATTTTCTAAAAATTCGTGTTTTTTAAGAAATCATGTAAACCTTCTAGAAGCTGTGATTTTAAAAAACGGGGGAAGTAAGCTTTTCTTATATCCAAACGCATGCGCAAACTATAGAAAGTCGTTATGACGTAGAATGTGCGTATCTTGTTGATTCCATTTATGAAATAAAACACATTTTCTTAAAACTCGTGTTTTTTACGTAATCATGTAAACCTTATAGAAGCTGTGATTTTAAAAAAGAGTGGAAGTAAGCTTTTCTTATTTCCGGACGAATGCGCAAACTGTAGAAAATCGTTATGACGTAGAATGTGCGTACTTTGTAGATTCCATTTATGAAATAAAACACATTTTCTAAAAACTCGTGTTTTTTAAGAAATCATGTAGACCTTCTAGAATCTGTGATTTTAAAAAACGAGGGAGGTAAGCTTTTCTTATTTCCGGACGCATGCGCAAACTATAGAAAGTCGTTATGAAGTAGAATGTGCATACTTTGTTGATTCCATTTATGAAATAAAACACATTTTCTAAATACTCGTGTTTTTTAAGAAATCATGTAAACCTTCTAGAAGCTGTGATTTTAAAAAATGGTGGAAGTAAGCTTTTCTTATTTCCAAACGCATGCGCAAACTATAGAAAGTTGCTATGACATAGAATGTGCATACTTTGTTGATTCCATTTATGAAATAAAACACATTTTCTAAAAACTCGTGTTTTTTAAGAAATCATGTAAACCTTATAGATGCTCTGATTTTAAAAAATGGGGGAAGTAAGCTTTTCTTATATCCAAATGCATGCGCAAACTATAGAAAGTCGTTATGACGTAGAATGTTCGTACCTTGTTGATTCCATTTATGAAATCAAACATATTTTCTAAAAACTCGTGTTTTTTACGAAATCATGTAAACCTTCTAGAAGCTGTGATTTTAAAAAACAGTGGAAGTAAGCTTTTCTTATTTCCGGACGAATGCGCAAACTGTAGAAAGTCATTATGACATAGAATGTGCATACTTTGTAGATTCTATTTATGAAATAAAACACATTTTCTAAAAACTCGAGTTGTTCAAGAAATCATGTAGACCTTCTAGAATCTGTGATTTTAAAAAACAGGGGAGGTAAGCTTTTCTTATTTTCGGACGCATGCGCAAACTATAGAAAGTTGTTATGATGTAGAATGTGCATACTTTGTTGATTCCATTTATGAAATAAAACACTTTTTCTAAAAACTCATGTTTTTTAAGTAATCATGTAAACCTTCTAGAAGCTGTGATTTTAAAAAACGGTGAAAGTATGCTTTTCTTATTTCCGGACGCATGCGTAAAATATAGAAAGTCGTTATGACGTAGAATGTGCATACTTTGTTGATTCCATTTATAAAATAAAACACATTTTCTAAAAACTCGTGTTTTTTAAGAAATCATGTAAACCTTCTAGAAGCTGTGATTTTAAAAAACGGTGGAAGTAAGCTTTTCTTATTTCCAAACGCATGCGCAACCTATAGAAAGTCGTTATGACGTAGAATGTGCATACTTTGTTGATTCCATTTATGAAATAAAACACATTTTCTAAAAACTCGTGTTTTTTAAGATATCACGTAAACCTTCTAGACGCTGTGATTTTAAAAAACGGTGGAAGTAAGCTTTTCTTATTTCCAAACGCATGCGCAAACAATAGAAAGTCGCTATGACATAGAATGTGCATACTTTGTTGATTCCATTTATGAAATAAAACACATTTTCTAAAAACTCGTGTTTTTTAAGAAATCATGTAAACCTTCTAGAAGCTGTGATTTTAAAAAACGGGGGAAGTAAGCTTTTCTTATATCCAAATGCATGCGCAAACTATAGAAAGTTGTTATGAAGTAGAATGTGCATACTTTGTTGATTCCATTTATGAAATAAAACACATTTTCTAAAAACTCGTGTTTTTTAAGTAATCATGTAAACCTTCTAGAAGCTGTGATTTTAAAAAACGGTGAAAGTAAGCTTTTCTTATTTCCGGACGAATGCGCAAACTATAGAAAGTCATTATGACGTAGAATGTGCATACTTTGTTGATTCCATTTTTGAGATAAAACACATTTTCTAAAAACTCGTGTTTTTTAAGAAATCATGTAAACCTTCTAGAAGATGTGATTTTAAAAAATGGTGAAAGTAAGCTTTTCTTATTTCCGGACGCATGCGCAAACTATAGAAAGTCTTTATTACGTAGAATGTGCATACTTTGTTGACTCGATTTATGAAATAAAACACATTTTCTAAAAACTCCCGTTTTTTAAGAAATCATGTAAACCTTCTAGAAGCTGTGATTTTAAAAAACGGGGGAAGTAAGCTTTTCTTATATCCAAATGCATGCGCAAACTGTAGAAAGTCGTTATGACGTAGAATGTGCATACTTTCTTGATTCCATTTATGAAATAAAACACATTTTCTAAAAACTCGTGTTTTTTACGAAATCATGTAAACCTTCTAGAAGCTGTGATTTTAAAAAACGGTGGAAGTAAGCTTTTCTTATTTCCGAACGAATGCGCAAACTATAGAAAGGCGTTATGACATAGAATGTGCATACTTTGTTGATTCCATTTATGAAATAAAACACATTTTCTAAAACCTCGTGTTTTTAACGAAATCATGTAAACCTTCTAGAAGCTGTGATTTTAAAAAACGGTGGAAGTAAGCTTTTCTTATTTCCGGACACATGCGCAAACTATAGAAAGTCGTTATGATGTAGAATGTGCATACTTTGTAGATTCCATTTATGAAATAAAACACATTTTCTAAAAACTCGTGTTTTTTAAGAAATCATGTAAACCTTCTAGAAGCTGTGATTTTAAGAAACGGTGAAAGTAAGCTTTTCTTATTTCCGGACGCATGCGCAAACTATAGAAAGTCGTTATTATGTAGAATGTGCATACTTTGTTGATTCGATTTATGAAATAAAACACATTTTCTAAAAACTCCTGTTTTTTAAGAAATCATGTAAACCTTCTAGAAGCTGTGATTTTAAAAAACGGGGGAAGTAAGCTTTTCTTATATCCAAATGCATGTGCAAACTATAGAAAGTCGTTATGATGTAGAATGTGCATACTTTGTTGATTCAATTTATGAAATAAAACACATTTTCTAAAAACTCGTGTTTTTTACGAAATCATGTAAACCTTCTAGAAGCTGTGATTTTAAAAAACGGGGGAAGTAAGCTTTTCTTATATCCAAATGCATGCGCAATTTATAGAAAGTCGTTATGATGTAGAATGTGCATACTATGTTGATTCCATTAATGAAATAAAACACATTTTCTAAAAACTCATGTTTTTTAAGAAATCATGTAAACCTTCTAGAAGCTGTGATTTTAAAAAACGGGGGAAGTAAGCTTTTCTTTTTTACAAATGCATGCGCAAACTATAGAAAGTCGTTATGACGTAGATTGTGCATACTTTGTTGATTCCATTTATGAAATAAAAAACATTTTCTAAAAACTCGTATTTTTTAAGAAGTCATGTAAACCTTTTAGAAGCTGTGATTTTAAAAAACGGGGGAAGTAAGCTTCTCTTATTTCCGGATGCATGCGGAAACTATAGAAAGTCGTTATGACGTAGAATGTGCATACTTTGTTGATTCCATTTATGAAATAAAACATATTTTCTAAAAACTCATGTTTTTTAAGAAATCATGTAAACCTTCTAGAAGTTGTGATTTTAAAAAACGGTGGAAGTAATCTTTTCTTATTTCCGGACGAATCCGCAAACTATTGAAAGTTTTTATGACGTAGAATGTGCATACTTTGTTGATTCCATTTATGAAATAAAACACATTTTCAAAAAATTCGTCTTTTTTAAGAAATCATGTAAACCTTCTAGAAGCTGTGATTTTAAAAAACGGTGGAAGTAAGTTTTTCTTATTTCCGGACGCATGCGCAAATTATAGAAAGTCGTTATGACGTAGAATGTGCATACTTTGTTGATTCCATTTATGAAATAAAACACATTTTCTAAAAACTCGTGTTTTTTAAGAAATCATGTAAACCTTCTAGAAGCTGTGATTTTAAAAAACGGTGGAAGTAAGCTTTTCTTATTTCCAAATGCATGCGAAAACTATAGAAAGTCGTTATGACGTAGAATGTGCATACTTTGTTGATTCCATTTATGAAATAAAACACATTTTCTAAAAACTCGTGTTTTTTAAGAAATCATGTAGACCTTCTAGAATCTGTGATTTTAAAAAACGGGGGAATTAAGCTTTTCTTATTTCAAGACGAATGCGCAAACTGTAGAAAGTCGTTATGACATAGAATGTGCGTACTTTGTAGATTCCATTTATGAAATAAAACACATTTTCTAAAAACTCGTGTTTTTTAAGAAATCATGTAGACCTTCTAGAATCTGTGATTTTAAAAAACGGGGGAGGTAAGCTTTTCTTATTTCCGGACGCATGCGCAAACTATAGAAAGTCGTTATGAAGTAGAATGTGCATACTTTGTTGATTCCATTTATGAAATAAAACACATTTTCTAAAAACTCATGTTTTTTAAGAAATCATGTAAAACTTCTAGGAGTTGTGATTTTAAAAAACGGTGAAAGTAAGCGTTTCTTATTTCCGGACGCATGCGCAAACTATAGAAATTCGTTATTACGTAGAATGTGCATACTTTGTTGATTCCATTTATTAAATAAAACACATTTTCTAAAAACTCGTGTTTTTTAAGAAATCATGTAAAACTTCTAGGAGTTGTGATTTTAAAAAACGGTGAAAGTAAGCGTTTCTTATTTCCGGACGCATGCGCAAACTATAGAAATTCGTTATTACGTAGAATGTGCATACTTTGTTGATTCCATTTATTAAATAAAACACATTTTCTAAAAACTCGTGTTTTTTAAGAAATCATGTAAACCTTCTAGAAGCTGTGATTTTAAAAAACGGGGGAAGTAAGCTTTTCTTATATCCAAATGCATGCGCAAAATATAGAAAGTCGTTATGACGTAGAATGTTCGTACCTTGTTGATTCCATTTATGAAATAAAACACATTTTCTAAAAACTCGTGTTTTTTACGAAGTCATGTAAACCTTCTAGAAGCCGTGATTTTAAAAAACGGTGGAAGTAAGCTTCTCATATTTCAAGACGAATGCGCAAACTGTAGAAAGTCGTTATGACATAGAATGTGCGTACTTTGTAGATTCCATTTATGAAATAAAACACATTTTCTAAAAACTCGTGTTTTTTAAGAAATCATGTAGACCTTCTAGAATCTGTGATTTTAAAAAACGGGGGAGGTAAGCTTTTCTTATTTCCGGACGCATGCGCAAACTATAGAAAGTCGTTATGAAGTAGAATGTGCATACTTTGTTGATTCCATTTATGAAATAAAACACATTTTCTAAAAACTCATGTTTTTTAAGTAATCATGTAAACCTTCTAGAAGCTGTGATTTTAAAAAACGGTGAAAGTAAGCTTTTCTTATTTCCGGACGCATGCGCAAAATATAGAAAGTCGTTATGATGTAGAATATGCATACTTTGTTGATTCCATTTATGAAATAAAATACATTTTCTAAAAACTCGTGTTTTTTAAGAAATCATGTAAACCTTCTAGAAGCTGTGATTTTAAAAAACGGTGGAAGTAAGCTTTTCTTATTTCCAAACGCATGTGCAAACTATAGAAAGTCGTTAAGACGTAGAATGTGCATACTTTGTTGATTCCATTTATGAAATAAAACACATTTTCTAAAAACTCGTGTTTTTTAAGAATTCATGTAAACCTTCTAGAAGCTGTGATTTTAAAAAACGGTGGAAGTAAGCTTTTCTTATTTCCAAACGCATGCGCAAACTATAGAAAGTCGCTATGACATAGAATGTGCATACTTTGTTGATTCCATTTATGAAATAAAACACATTTTCTAAAACCTCGTGTTTTTTAAGAAATCATGTAAACCTTCTAGAAGGTGTGATTTTAAAAAACGGGGGAAGTAAGCTTTTCTTATATCGAAATGCATTCGCAAACTATAGAAAGTCGTAATGACGTAGAATGTGCATACCTTATTGATTCCATTTATGAAATAAAACACATTTTCTAAAAACTCGTGTTTTTTACGAAATCGTGTAAACCTTCCAGAAGCTATGATTTTAAAAAATGGTGGAAGTAAGCTTTTCTTATTTCCGGACGAATGTGCAAACTATAGAAAGTCATTATGACGTAGAATGTGCATACTTTGTTGATTCCATTTATGAAATAAAACACATTTTCTAAAAACTCGTGGTTTTTAAGAAATCATGTAAACCTTCTAGAAGCTGTGATTTTAAAAAACGGTGAAGTAAGCTTTTCTTATTTCCGGACGCATGCGCAAACTATAGAAAGTCATTATTACGTAGAATGTGCATACTTTGTTGATTCGATTTATGAAATAAAACACATTATCTAAAAACTCGTGTTTTTTAAGAAATCATGTAAACCTTCTAGAAGCTGTGATTTTAAAAAACGGGGGAAGTAAGCTTTTCTTAAATCCAAATGCATGCGCAAACTATAGAAAGTCGTTATGACGTAGAATGTTCGTACCTTGTTGATTCCATTTATGAAATAAAACACATTTTCTAAAAACTCGTGTTTTTTACGAAATCATGTAAACCTTCTAGATGCCGTGATTTTAAAAAACGGTGGAAGTAAGCTTTTCATATTTCCAGACGAATGCGCAAACTGTAGAAAGTCGTTATGACATAGAATGTGGGTACTTTGTAGATTCCATTTATGAAATAAAACACATTTTCTAAAAACTCGTGTTTTTTAAGCAATCATGTAGACCTTCTAGAATCTGTGATTTTAGAAAACGGGGGAGGTAAGCTTTTCTTAATTCCAGACGCATGCGCAAACTATAGAAAGTCATTATGAAGTAGAATGTGTATACTTTGTTGATTCCATTTATGAAATAAAACACAATTTCTAAAAACTCGTGTTTTTTAAGTAATCATGTAAAGCTTCTAGAAGCTGTGATTTTAAAAAATGGTGAAAGTAAGCTTTTCTTATTTCCGGACGCATGCGCAAAATATAGAAAGTCGTTATGACGTAGAATGTACATACTTTGTTGATTCCATTTACGAAATAAAACACATTTTCTAAAAACTCGTGTTTTTTAAGAAATCATGTAAACCTTCTAGAAGCTGTGATTTTAAAAAACGGGGGAAGTAAGCTTTTCTTATATCCAAATGCATGCGAAAACTATAGAAATTCGTTATGACGTAGAATGTGCATACTTTGTTGATTCCATTTATGAAATAAAACACATTTTCTAAAAACTCGTGGTTTTTACGAAATCATGTAAACCTTCTAGGAGCTGTGATTTTAAAAAACGGTGGAAGTAAGCTTTTCTTATTTCCGGACAAATGCGCAAACTGTAGAAAGTCGTTATGACGTAGAATGTGCATACTTTGTTGATTCCATTTATGAAATAAAATACATTTTCTAAAAACTCGTGTTTTTTAAGAAATCATGTAAACCTTCTAGAAGCTGTGATTTTAAAAAACGGGGGAGGTAAGCTTTTCCTATTTACAAATGCATGCGCAAACTATAGAAAGTCGTTATGACGTAGAATGTGCATACTTTGTTGATTCCATTTATGAAATAAAACACATTTTCTAAAAACTCGTGTTTTTTAAAAAATCATGTAAACCTTCTAGAAGCTGTGATTTTAAAAAACGGGGGAAGTAAGCTTTTCTTATTTCCGGATGCATGCGCAAACTATAGAAAGTCGTTATGACGTAGAATGTGCATACTTTGTTGATTCCATTTATGAAATAAAACACATTTTCTAAAAACTCATGTTTTTTAAGAAATCATGTAAACCTTCTAGAAGCTGTGATTTTAAAAAACGGTGGAAGTAAGCTTTTCTTATTTCCGGACGAATCCGCAAACTATAGAAAGTTGTTATGACGTAGAATGTGCATACTTTGTTGATTCCATTTATGAAATAAAACACATTTTCTAAAAATTCGTGTTTTTTAAGAAATCATGTAAACCTTCTAGAAGCTGTGATTTTAAAAAACGGTGGAAGTAAGCTTTTCTTATTTCCGGACGCATGCGCAAACTATAGAAAGTCGTTATGACGTAGAATGTGCATACTTTGTTGATTCCATTTATGAAATAAAACACATTTTCTAAAAACTCGTGTTTTTTAAGAAATCATGTAAACCTTCTAGAAGCTGTGATTTTAAAAAACGGTGGAAGTAAGCTTTTCTTATTTCCAAATGCATGCGTAAACTACAGAAAGTCGTTATGACGTAGAATGTTCATACTTTGTTGATTCCATTGATGAAATAAAACACATTTTCTAAAAACTCGTGTTTTTTAAGAAATCATGTAGACCTTCTAGAATCTGTGATTTTAAAAAACGGGGGAATTAAGCATTTCTTATTTCCGGACGCATGCGCAAACTATAGAAAGTCGTTATGACATAGAATGTCCATACTTTGTAGATTCCATTTATGAAATAAAACACATTTTCTAAAAACTCGTGTTTTTTAAGTAATCATGTAAACCTTCTAGAAGCTGTGATTTTAAAAAACGGTGAAAGTAAGCTTTTCTTATTTCCGGACGCATGCGCAAAATATAGAAAGTCGTTATGACGTAGAATGTGCATACTTTGTTGATTCCATTTATGAAATAAAACACATTTTCTAAAAACTCGTGTTTTTTAAGAAATCATGTAAACCTTCTAGAAGCTGTGATTTTAAAAAACAGGGGAAGTAAGCTTTTCTTATATCCAAATGCATGCGCAAACTATAGAAAGTCGTTATGAAGTAGAATGTGCATACTTTGTTGATTCCATTTATGAAATAAAACACATTTTCTAAAAAGTCATGTTTTTTAAGTAATCATGTAAACCTTCTAGAAGCTGTGATTTTAAAAAACGGTGAAAGTAAGCTTTTCTTATTTCCGGACGAATGCGCAAACTATAGAAAGACATTATGACGTAGAATGTGCATACTTTGTTGATTCCATTTATGAAATAAAACACATTTTCTAAAAACTCGTGTTTTTTAAGAAATCATGTAAACCTTCTAGAAGCTGTGATTTTAAATAATCGTGAAAGTAAGCTTTTCTTATTTCCGGACGCATGCACAAACTATAGAAAGTCGTTATTACGTAGAATGTGCATACTTTGTTGATTCGATTTATAAAATAAAACACATTTTCTAAAAACTCCTGTTTTTTAAGTAATCATGTAAACCTTCTAGAAGCTGTGATTTTAAAAAACGGTGAAAGTAAGCTTTTCTTATTTCCGGACGAATGCGCAAACTATAGAAAGTCATTATGACGTAGAATGTGCATACTTTGTTGATTCCATTTATGAAATAAAACACATTTTCTAAAAACTCGTGTTTTTTAAGAAATCATGTAAACCTTCTAGAAGCTGTGATTTTAAAAAACGGGGGAGGTAAGCTTTTCTTATTTATGGACGCATGCGCAGACTATAGAAAGTCGTTATCACGTAAAATGTGCATACTTTGTAGATTCAATTTATGAAATAAAACACATTTTCTAAAAACTCATGTTTTTTACGAAATCATGTAAACCTTCCAGAAGCTGTGATTTTAAAAAACGGTGGAAGTAAGCTTTTCTTATTTCCGGACGCATGCGCAAACTATAGAAATTCGTTATGACGCAGAATGTGCATACTTTGTAGATTCCATTTATGAAATAAAACACCTTTTCTAAAAACTCGTGTTTTTTACGAAATCATGTAAACCTTCTAGAAGTTGTGATTTTAAAAAACGGTGGAAGTAAGCTTTTCTTATTTCCGGACGCATGCGCAAACTATAGAAAGTCGTTATGACGTAGAATGTGCATACTTTGTAGATTCCATTTATGAAATAAAACACATTTTCTAAAAAGTCGTGTTTTTTACGAAATCATGTAAACCTTCTAGTAGCTATGATTTTAAAAAACGGTGGAAGTAAGCTTTTCTTATTTCCGGATGCATGCGCAAACTATAGAAAGTCGTTATGATGTAGAATGTGCATACATTGTTGATTCCATTTATGAAATAAAACACATTTTCTAAAAACTCGTGTTTTTAACGAAATCATGTAAACCTTCTAGAAGCTTTGATTTTAAAAAACGGTGGAAGTAAGCTTTTCTTATTTCCGGACACATGCGCAAACTATAGAAAGTCGTTATGACGTAGAATGTGCATACTTTGTTGATTCCATTTATGAAATAAAACACATTTTCTAAAAACTCATGTTTTTTAAGTAATCATGTAAACCTTCTAGAAGCTGTGATTTTAAAAAACGGTGAAAGTAAGCTTTTCTTATTTCCGGACGCATGCGCAAACTATAGAAAGTCGTTATTACGTAGAATGTGCATACTTTGTTGATTCGATTTATGAAATAAAACACATTTTCTAAAAACTCCTGTTTTTTAAGAAATCATGTAAACCTTCTAGAAGCTGTGATTTTAAAAAATGGGGGAAGTAAGCTTTTCTTATATCCAAATGCATGCGCAAACTATAGAAAGTCGTTATGATGTAGAATGTGCATACTTTGTTCATTCCATTTATGAAATAAAACACATTTTCTAAAAACTCGTGTTTTTTACGAAATCATGTAAACCTTCTAGAAGCTATGATTTTAAAAAACGGGGGAAGTAAGCTTTTCTTATATCCAAATGCATGCGCAAACTATAGAAATTCGTTATGATGTAGAATGTGCATACTTTGTTGATTCCATTAATGAAATAAAACACATTTTCTAAAAACTCGTGTTTTTTACGAAATCATGTAAACCTTCTAGAAGCTGTGATTTTAAAAAACGGTGGAAGTAAGCTTTTCTTATTTCCGGACGAATGCGCAAACTGTAGAAAGTCGTTATGACCTAGAATGTGTATTCTTTGTTGATTCGATTTATGAAATAAAACACATTTTCTAAAAACTCGTGTTTTTTAAGAAATCATGTAAACCTTCTAGAAGCTGTGATTTTAAAAAACGGGGGAAGTAAGCTTTTCTTTTTTACAAATGCATGCGCAAACTATAGAAAGTCGTTATGACGTAGAATGTGCATACTTTGTTGATTCCATTTATGAAATAAAACACATTTTCTAAAAACTCGTATTTTTTAAGAAGTCATGTAAACCTTCTAGAAGCTGTGATTTTAAAAAACGGGGGAAGTAATCTTCTCTTATTTCCGGATGCATGCGAAAACTATAGAAAGTCGTTATGACATAGAATGTGCATACTTTGTTGATTCCATTTATGAAATAAAACACATTTTCTAAAAACTCATGTTTTTTAAGAAATCATGTAAACCTTCTAGAAGCTGTGATTTTAAAAAACGGTGGAAGTAAGCTTTTCTTATTTCCGAACGAATCCGCAAACTATTGAAAGTTGTTATGACGTAGAATGTGCATACTTTGTTGATTCCATTTATGAAATAAAACAAATTTTCTAAAAATTCGTGTTTTTTAAGAAATCATGTAAACTTTCTAGAAGCTGTGATTTTAAAAAACGGTGGAAGTAAGCTTTTCTTATTTCCGGACGAATGCGCAAACTATTGAAAGTTGTTATGACATAGAATGTGCATACTTTGTTGATTCCATTTATGAAATAAAACACATTTTCTAAAATTCGTGTTTTTTAAGAAATCATGTAAACTTTCTAGAAGCTGTGATTTTAAAAAACGGTGGAAGTAAGCTTTTCTTATTTCCGGACGCATGCGCAAATTATAGAAAGTCGTTATGACGTAGAATGTGCATACTTTGTTGATTCCATTTATGAAATAAAACACATTTTCTAAAAACTCGTGTTTTTTAAGAAATCATGTAAACCTTCTAGAAGCTGTGATTTTAAAAAACGGTGGAAGTAAGCTTTTCTTATTTTCAAATGCATGCGCAAACTATAGAAAGTCGTTATGATGTAGAATGTGCATACTTTGTTGATTCCATTTATGAAATAAAACACATTTTCTAAAAACTCGTGTTTTTTAAGAAATCATGTAGACGTTCTAGAATCTGTGATTTTAAAAACCGGGGGAATTAAGCTTTTCTTATTTC
The DNA here is from genome assembly GCA_027924585.1 of Larix kaempferi. Lineage (NCBI taxonomy): Eukaryota > Viridiplantae > Streptophyta > Pinopsida > Pinales > Pinaceae > Larix > Larix kaempferi. Next base: position 6,722,167 of record BSBM01000226.1, on the reverse strand, counting down.
CGGACGCATGCACAAACTATAGAAAGTCGTTATGACGTAGAATATGCATACTTTGTAGATTCCATTGATGAAATAAAACACATTTTCTAAAAACTCGTGTTTTTTAAGAAATCATGTAAACCTTCTAGAAGCTGTGATTTTAAAAAACGGTGGAAGTAAGCTTTTCTTATTTCCGGACGAATGCGCAAACTATAGAAAGTCATTATGACGTAGAATGTGCATACTTTGTTGATTCCATTTATGAAATAAAACACATTTTCTAAAAACTCGTGTTTTTTAAGAAATCATGTAAAACTTCTAGAAGCTGTGATTTTAAAAAACGGTGAAAGTAAGCTTTTCTTATTTCCGGACGCATGCGCAAACTATAGAAAGTCGTTATTACGTAGAATGTGCATACTTTGTTGATTCCATTTATTAAATAAAACACATTTTTCTAAAAACTCGTGTTTTTTAAGAAATCATGTAAACCTTGTAGAAGCTGTGATTTTAAAAAACGGGGGAAGTAAGCTTTTCTTATATCCAAATGCATGCGCAAACTATAGAAAGTCGTTATGACGTAGAATATTCGTACCTTGTTGATTCCATTTATGAAATAAAACACATTTTCTAAAAACTCGTGTTTTTTACGAAATCATGTAAACCTTCTAGAAGCCGTGATTTTAAAAAACGGTGGAAGTAAGCTTTTCATATTTCCAGACGAATGCGCAAACTGTAGAAATTCGTTATGACTTAGAATGTGCATACTTTGTAGATTCCATTTATGAAATAAAACACATTTTCTAAAAACTCGTGTTTTTTAAGAAATCATGTAGACCTTCTAGAATCTGTGATTTTAAAAAACGGGGGAGGTATGTCACATACCCCAATTTTATTAAAATAATGTAATTATTTTATTAATATTCCTGAGACATTATGTTAAATTTAATGCTAAGTAGGAAATGGATGACTCAGCAGAGTCTCCAGAAATGGAATGTAAATTCTGAATAATTATTATTAATAAATAAATTATGGAGACAACAGCATGGGAGAGCTGTTAAAAGAGGTTACTGGTCTAACTGGTGGATGGAATTAGGTGGAAGGACAAAAGACAAGTGGCAGCATCCTCAAACACTTCCTGAGTTGCAGGTGGCAACTTCCCTATATTTTGGGGTCATGATTCCCCAAGAAATTGGAATCTGAGCAGGTGGCTCATTAATGACAGTTAACCCAACTAAGACCTAGGCAATCTTTTAAATACTACTCAATGAACTGAGCTGGGGGTTCAGCATTTGTTCTAGAGGGAGAATACATTCAGATGAATGCTATTCAGGAGTCCCATTGAGAAAGTGGGAAAACAGTAAGAAAGTGTTTTGAGTTAGGAAGCTGCAGTAACTTGGTTCCAGTATAGCTACTTTGGCTGAGGGAATTGTTGGATGTACCTAGTTCCAGCCAGTTAGACCAGAGCAAGCTCGGGGGTCATGAGAAGTGTTGTATGGGCACTCTCCAGGAATTGGTAGGGAGGAACAGCCTCCCATTACTGTTATTGTCTACCATAGATACAGGTTCTGTCACTCTTCCTGTTGTTTGTTTAATAAATTTTAATGTAGAATGGACTATTTCAACTGTGTTTTGACTGTATTTATTTTCAGTAGATCAGTCTTCCTGTATTGTCCCTTGGTATAAATTTCAGAACTCAGATGTTTTAGAATTTTCCCTATTATCACTTAAATAGAGTAATTATTCTATGCAGAATATAATTGTTACTATTACAGTAATCAAATATCATGGTTAGTTATTTCTAGAATTTCTATTAATAGTTAAACAATAGAAAGAATGTTAAACAGTAGTCATTCCAGAAATATACTCATTAAAACAGTCATAAGAACAGACACATAGACAAATCTTAGAATTTCTGTGAAATATTTCCCCATAGAGAATGTACAGGAATAGTTTCTATTAGAGTAATATACTTGTATATATATATCTGTTTCATATTTATGTCAACTATAGATATAGGTTAGTCTCTGCATCGAGCTAAATAAGAACAAAACTCATATCATTTTATTTATTTATACTCAGAATATCATTGACAGTTATCGATTATCTAAGAGATGTGATTGTAACAATGTTTCATTGTTTAAAAACTTTCCATACAATCTTATTCAAATCATAGTCAAATGCAAATACTTAAACTACAAATTGTTTTTGTCTTTTAATCCTAATACTATAGTATTTCTAGCCATGTTGTCACAACACAGATTAACAGAGTTATTATAAAACAAGACAAACATCTTGACTGGCTCGAAGCCAAGTCTTAGTACATAGAGACTTCATTGTTTCACTATCCAAATCATAAGTATAGAATAACTGTTCATTATCGAGCTTGTATTATATGAAATACATAGCTCTGTCGTAGGTTGTCTTATTTATAGTCACACAGTTTTAAACGCAGGGAAGGCATCAACAAGCGTAGCCATTGTTGACTGTTACAACCCTCATAGTTATTTATTGTATTTAGACTTATCTCTTTATCAGTATTACTCTTTGGGAGTGGATAGCAAACTTATCACGGCCGTAGCCAGACCTTACTAAATCGATAGGGTGAAAACAAGAGAAAAGAAATGCCTCTTATGACAGACCGAACCTACAGGAGGTTTTATACATAGTTTATGTATATAATTTTATCCACAGTTATATTCAATATTTATACAAGAACCAAAACAAAACTTCACAGCTCGTTTCTAGTCACCACCGAACTCAAAACATTTTCATATATATGTTTTAAACCAGGAACAGAACCCCAACTCACCAGGATTTACCCTATATAAATTAACCATTACAGTAATGGTAATAAACATCAACATTCTTTTTATTTAACACTCAAAATCAAAGAAAACGCAGAGAGATAAATACATGGATTCACCTACAGCAGAGTTATCATCCCGTGCAGGTATCGGAGAACTCAGATCATCCTTATATTTCAAACACTCTATTTATTTAACAAAAACACAGAATGATACACGGCCAGGACAGGCCCAATATTACATTAATATTAACTTATACAGCGTGGGTAACACCCTACATATAGAAAAACAAAACGACAACAACAATCTTCTGGCCTCATACAGTCTGAGCCGTATATGGTTCTTCATAAACATGACGGGGTATCAAACCTTTTATATACAAATAAAACAATTTTATACATGTGACTGTATCCATGTCACAAGAACCATAACACCCCGCTACACAGGAGGTTCCCTCCAGACTTAACCCTAGCACAACAAAACCAACAAAGGGAGAGACAGCCGTGGATAACCAGGCTTACCCGGAGGAGCCAACGCTGAAGATGAAGCCCTGGGCATCTTCAGAACAGCAGGACCTGCACATTCGAATGCCGAGAGTTGTTAATACTTATGTAAATCGAAACAATCGTTTGCAAAACCAAAACTGTGAAAATATGGATATTATCTTACCTGAGCCATGGAGGAATGCGAGCCGTGGACAACCTGGTAGCCACCAGTGGAAACGAGTAACGAAACCCCATTACATTCGTCAGTTGGATGAGTAAGAGAGATTTCCAGTACCCTCTATTGACAGCCACGACAGGCAACAATTTAAACAAAAACCTTTAAGCTGTGAATGAACCAGTCGAGAAGCACACTCCCAAACCCAAATGCACAACCACCTCATGAATAAAAACAACAGCGAAACCCTGCCTCAAACTCACACCAGCGATAGTGGAAAGCTGAAGTAGCAGGTGACTAAAAATGGTGATGGCAACGAGACCAGGATACAAATGAAAATGTAGCAGACGCCAGTACAGAGCTCAAGACTTCTATACTATCAGAAGAATGAAATTTACGTAACCAGACCCTAAGCAAATAGCCTGTTACAATGCCAAACTAACGAGTTCAGACATGGAGGGTTTCTCCCTTACAACCCGAGCCCGAAGGCAAAGACAATGACCAGGTAGGGTTTCAATGTTAGCTTATATATCACCAAATGCATGGAGGAGAGCCAACCACGTAGCCATGTAATTTATCAAAGTAACATGGGTCGAGTTCCTATAGTCTGTTGCAGTTCGAAACTTTGTTCACCGATTTTTAAAAATCATTGCATAGATATAAGTCAAATTCAAATGTATGGAAAACACTAAGATTTACACTCAATCAGCATATAGTGCATGCCTTGCAACCGAACCTTCGATAATTCCAAGGTACATGGTATGTATATTCCCTACAATGATATGAACGAGATATAGTCAACTTCAAATATTGAGTTTTCTCTTAGCCTTAGTATGGTAGATACGACCTTAACATTATATTGGATATAAATCTTGTCCAACGTATGGAAAACACAATGATTGTTACACAATCATTGTAATGTATATATATTAAAAACCAAGCCATCGATAATGTCAAGGGCGCATCATATTTTTACCTACAATCATTTAAACAATGATGTGGTCAACCTTCAAATGAAAACTCCATATCACTTAAGACATTGAATTGTTACCATAATCATATGATGGGATACACCATTGTCACTAAGTTCTAATTACCATAAATCTCCCAATACCATGGTGAACAATCAACAATGAGAATAACAATATTTATTATCATGATGTCTAAATATAAACTCATATACAGGTCCATACCATGAACATAGAGTAAAACCAAGACAGAGTTAGATGAGACAAGTTAAACAATAATACTAAGTGGACGTTGGGACCTTGAAAACATAGATGAATATAATGGAACATCGCTAGAGGCATCACAACTCCCACTCATGTTAATAACACATGTACACAGCAGTAATCACCGTTAATAGTTGACAATAGATCACCTAACGCAAACGTCACTATATGCAGATATTAAACATGATACAAACAATTTGCTACAGTGATAGTTACATCATTAACATAGGGTCATGTTCATATCGCAATGGATACGGCGGGAAACTTTGTAAGTCATCGCAAAAACCTGATGATACTATCCAGGATAAGAAATATCATGTCGAGGCAGACTATCAACCTTATTTAAGCGTATATTTCACGAAAAGAACCTTACTGTCTTACACGACAACTAGCATAGTAAATAGATCTCCTTTAAGTTTTTACAGTGCAAGGAAAGGAGCTTGATACTTACAAAGATTAAAATTCAGTGACCCATACTTCACCGGTGTACCTGCAAACAAAAGTCAAAGTATGCATTAGCTCGTAAGCTAAGTAAGCCAGTCAACTATGGCTAGCTCTCCCTTTGCAATTTGAAACAAAAACAGTCAACATTTAAAATCACAAAAATCACAATTGTAGTAAGATAGAGTCTTTTAAACAAGATTATGTTTAGTTACTGAAATTAAACAGGACCAGGAATGCTATTAACTAACATTTATTGTTATAATAAATTTTTTTAAATTTTTCAGAAATTTCGGGTGCTGACAAGGTAAGCTTTTCTTATTTCCGGACGCATGCGCAAACTATAGAAAGTCGTTATGAAGTAGAATGTGCATACATTGTTGATTCCATTTATGAAATAAAACACATTTTCTAAAAACTCGTGTTTTTTAAGTAATCATGTAAACCTTCTAGAAGCTGTGATTTTAAAAAACGGTGAAAGTAAGCTTTTCTTATTTCCGGACGCATGCGCAAAATATAGAAATTCGTTATGACGTAGAATGTGCATACTTTGTTGATTCCATTTATGAAATAAAACACATTTTCTAAAAGCTCGTGTTTTTTAAGAAATCATGTAAACCTTCTAGAAGCTGTGATTTTAAAAAATGGTGGAAGTAAGCTTTTCTTATTTCCAAACGCATGCGCAAACTATAGAAAGTCGTTATGACGTAGAATGTGCATACTTTGTTGATTCCATTTATGAAATAAAACACATTTTCTAAAAACTCGTGTTTTTTACGAAATCATGTAAACCTTCCAGAAGCTGTGATTTTAAAAAATGGTGGAATTAAGCTTTTCTTATTTCCGGACGAATGCGCAAACTATAGAAAGTCATTATGACGTAGAATGTGCATACTTTGTTGATTCCATTTATGAAATAAAACACATTTTCTACAAACTCATGTTTTTTAAGAAATCATGTAAACCTTCTAGAAGCTGTGATTTTAAAAAACTGTGAAAGTAAGCTTTTCTTATTTCCGGACGCACGCGCAAACTATAGAAAGTCGTTATTACGTAGAATGTGCATACTTTGTTGATTCGATTTATGAAATAAAATACATTTTCTAAAAACTCCTGTTTTTTAAGAAATCATGTAAACCTACTAGAAGCTGTGATTTTAAAAAACGGGGGAAGTAAGCTTTTCTTATATCCAAATGCATGCGCAAACTATAGAAAGTCGTTATGATGTAGAATGTGCATACTTTGTTGATTCCATTTATGAAATAAAACACATTTTCTAAAAACTCGTGTTTTTTACGAAATCATGTAAACCTTCTAGAAGCTGTGATTTTAAAAAACGGTGCAAGTAAGCTTTTCTTATTTCCGGACGAATGCGCAAACTGTAGAAAGTCGTTATGACGTAGAATGTGCATAGTTTGTAGATTCCATTTATGAAATAAAACACATTTTCTAAAAACTCATGTTTTTTAAGAAATCATGTAAACCTTTTAGAAGCTGTGATTTTAAAAAACGGGGAAAGTAAGCTCTTCTTATTTACAAATGCATGCGCAAACTATAGAAAGTCGTTATGACGTAGAATGTGCATACTTTGTTGATTCCATTTATGAAATAAAACACATTTTCTAAAAACTCGTGTTTTTTAAGAAATCATGTAAACCTTCTACAAGCTGTGATTTTAAAAAACGGTGGAAGTAAGCTTTTCTTATTTCCAAACGCATGCGCAAACTATAGAAAGTCGTTATGACGTAGAATGTGCATACTTTGTTGATTCCATTTATGAAATAAAACACATTTTCTAAAAACTCGTGTTTTTTACAAAATCATGTAAACCTTCCAGAAGCTGTGATTTTAAAAAATGGTGGAATTAAGCTTTTCTTATTTCCGGACGAATGCGCAAACTATAGAAAGTCATTATGACGTAGAATGTGCATACTTTGTTGATTCCATTTACGAAATAAAACACATTTTCTAAAAACTCATGTTTTTTAAGAAATCATGTAAACCTTCTAGAAGCTGTGATTTTAAAAAACTGTGAAAGTAAGATTTTCTTATTTCCGGACGCACGCGCAAACTATAGAAAGTCGTTATTACGTAGAATGTGCATACTTTGTTGATTCGATTTATGAAATAAAATACATTTTCTAAAAACTCCTGTTTTTTAAGAAATCATGTAAACCTACTAGAAGCTGTGATTTTAAAAAACGGGGGAAGTAAGCTTTTCTTATATCCAAATGCATGCGCAAACTATAGAAAGTCGTTATGATGTAGAATGTGCATACTTTGTTGATTCCATTTATGAAATAAAACACATTTTCTAAAAACTCGTGTTTTTTACGAAATCATGTAAACCTTCTAGAAGCTGTGATTTTAAAAAACGGTGCAAGTAAGCTTTTCTTATTTCCGGACGAATGCGCAAACTGTAGAAAGTCGTTATGACGTAGAATGTGCATAGTTTGTAGATTCCATTTATGAAATAAAACACATTTTCTAAAAACTCGTGTTTTTTAAGAAATCATGTAAACCTTTTAGAAGCTGTGATTTTAAAAAACGGGGAAAGTCAGCTTTTCTTATTTACAAATGCATGCGCAAACTATAGAAAGTCGCTATGACGTAGAATGTGCATACTTTGTTGATTCCATTTATGAAATAAAACACATTTTCTAAAAACTCGTGTTTTTTAAGAAATCATGTAAACCTTCTAGAAGCTGTGATTTTAAAAAACGGTGGAAGTAAGCTTTTCTTATTTCCGGACGCATGCGCAAACTATAGAAAGTCGTTATGACGTAGAATGTGCATACTTTGTTGATTCCATTTATGATATAAAACACATTTTCTAAAAACTCATGTTTTTTAAGAAATCATGTAAACCTCTAGAAGCTGTCATTTCAAAAAACGGTGGAAGTAAGCTTTTCTTATTTCCGGACGCATGCGCAAAATATAGAAAGTCGTTATGATGTAGAATGTGCATACTTTGTTGATTCCATTTATGAAATAAAACACATTTTCTAAAAACTCGTGTTGTTTAAGAAATCATGTAAACCTTCTAGAAGCTGTGATTTTAAAAAACGGGGGAATTAAGCTTTTGTTATTTCCAAATGCATGCGCAAGCTATAGAAAGTCGTTATGACGTAGATTGTGCATACTTTGTTGATTCCATTTAGGAAATAAAACACATTTTCTAAAAACTCGTGTTTTTTAAGAAATCATGTAAACCTTCTAGAAGCTGTGATTTTAAAAAACAGTGGAAGTAAGCTTTTCTTATTTCCAAACGCATGCGCAAACTATAGAAAGTCGCTATGACGTAGAATGTGCATACTTTGTTGATTCCATTTATGAAATAAAACACATATTCTAAAAACTTGTGTTTTTTACGAAATCATGTAAACCTTCCAGAAGCTGTGATTTTAAAAAATGGTGGAAGTAAGCTTTTCTTATTTCCGGACGAATGCGCAAACTATAGAAAGTCATTATGACGTAGAATGTGCATACTTTGTTGATTCCATTTATGAAATAAAACACATTTTCTAAAAACTCGTGTTTTTTAAGAAATCATGTAAACCTTCTAGAAGCTGTGATTTTAAAAAACTGTGAAAGTAAGCTTTTCTTATTTCCGAACGCATGCACAAACTATAGAAAGTCGTTATTACGTAGAATGTGCATACTTTGTTGATTCGATTTATGAAATAAAACACATTTTCTAAAAACTCCTGTTTTTTAAGAAATCATGTAAACCTTCTAGAAGCTGTGATTTTAAAAAACGGGGGAAATAAGCTTTTCTTATATCCAAATACATGCGCAAACTATAGAAAGTCGTTATGATGTAGAATGTGCATACTTTTTTGATTCCATTTATGAAATAAAACACATTTTCTAAAAACTCGTGTTTTTTACGAAATCATGTAAACCTTCTAGAAGCTATGATTTTAAAAAACGGTGGAAGTAAGCTTTTCTTATTTCCGGACGAATGTGCAAACTGTAGAAAGTCGTTATGACGTAGAATGTGCATACTTTGTTGACTCCATTTATGAAATAAAACACATTTTCTAAAAACTCGTGTTTTTTAAGAAATCAGTAAACCTTCTAGAAGCCGTGATTTTAAAAAACGGTTGAAGTAAGCTTTTCTTATTTCCAAACGCATGCGCAAACTATAGAAAGTCGCTATGACGTAGAATGTGCATACTTTGTTGATTCCATTTATGAAATAAAACACATTTTCTAAAAACTCGTGTTTTTTAAGAAATCATGTAAACCTTCTAGAAGCTGTGATTTTAAAAAACGGAGGAGGTAAGCTTTTCTTATATCCAAATGCATGCGTAAACTATAGAAAGTCGTTATGACGTAGAATGTGCATACTTTGTTGATTCCATTTATGAAATAAAACACATTTTCTAAAAACTCGTGTTTTTTACGAAATCATGTAAACCTTCCAGAAGCTGCGATTTTAAAAAACGGCGGAAGTAAGCTTTTCTTATTTCCGGACGAATGCGCAAACTGTAGAAACTCATTATGACGTAGAATGTGCATACTTTGTTGTTTCCATTTATGAAATAAAACACATTTTCTAAAAACTCGTGTTTTTTATGAAATCATGTAAACCTTCTAGAAGCTGTGATTTTAAAAAACTGTGAAAGTAAGCTTTTCTTATTTCCGGACGCATGCGCAAACTATAGAAAGTCGTTATTACGTAGAATGTGAATACTTTGTTGATTCGATTTATGAAATAAAACACATTTTCTAAAAACTCCTGTTTTTTAAGAAATCATGTAAACCTTCTAGAAACTGTGATTTTAAAAAACGGGGGAAGTAAGCTTTTCTTATATCCAAATGCCTGCGCAAACTATAGAAATTCGTTATGATGTAGAATGTGCATACTTTGTTGATTCCATTTATGAAATAAAACACATTTTCTAAAAACTCGTGTTTTTTACGAAATCATGTAAACCTTCTAGAAGCTGTGATTTTAAAAAACGGTGGAAGTAAGCTTTTCTTATTTCCGGACGAATGCGCAAACTATAGAAAGTCGTTATGAAGTAGAATGTGCATACTTTGTTGATTCCATTTATGAAATAAAACACGTTTTCTAAAAACTCGTGTTTTTTAACAAATCATGTAAACCTTCTAGAAGCTGTGATTTTAAAAAACGGGGAAAGTAAGATTTTCTTATTTCCAAACACATGCGCAAACTATAGAAAGTCGTTATGACGTAGAATGTGCATACTTTGTTGATTCCATTTATGAAATAAAACACATTTTCTAAAAACTCGTGGTTTTTAAGAAATCATGTAAACCTTCTAGAAGCTGTGATTTTAAAAAACGGGGGAAGAAAGCTTTTCTTATTTCCAAACGCATGCGCAAACTATAGAAAGTCTTTATGACGTAGAATGTGCATACTTTGTTGATTCCATTTATGAAATAAAACACATTTTCTAAAAACTCGTGTTTTTTACGAAATAATGTAAACCTTCCAGATGCTGTGATTTTAAAAAACGGTGGAAGTAAGCTTTTCTTATTTCCGGACGAATGCGCAAACTATAGAAAGTCGTTATGAAGTAGAATGTGCATACTTTGTTGATTCCATTTATGAAATAAAACACATTTTCTAAAAACTCGTGTTTTTTACGAAATAATGTAAACCTTCCAGATGCTGTGATTTTAAAAAACGGTGGAAGTAAGCTTTTCTTATTTCCGGACGAATGCGCAAACTATAGAAAGTCGTTATGAAGTAGAATGTGCATACTTTGTTCATTCCATTTATGAAATAAAACACATTTTCTAAAAACTCGTGTTTTTTAACAAATCATGTAAACCTTCTAGAAGCTGTGAATTTAAAAAACGGGGAAAGTAAGATTTTCTTATTTCCAAACACATGCGCAAACTATAGAAAGTCGTTATGACGTAGAATTTGCATACTTTGTTGATTCCATTTATTAAATAAAACACATTTTCTAAAAACTCGTGTTTTTTAAGAAATCATGTAAACCTTCTAGAAGCTGTGATTTTAAAAAACGGGGGAAGAAAGCTTTTCTTATTTCCAAACGCATGCGCAAACTATAGAAAGTCTTTATGACGTAGAATGTGCATACTTTGTTGATTCCATTTATGAAATAAATCACATTTTCTAAAAACTCGTGTTTTTTACGAAATCATGTAAACCTTCTAGAAGCTGTGATTTTAAAAAATGGTGGAAGTAAGCTTTTCTTATTTCCGAACGAATGTGCAAACTATAGAAAGTCGTTATGACGTAGAATGTGCATACTTTGTTGATTCCATTTATGAAATAAAACACATTTTCTAAAAACTCGTGTTTTTTAAGAAATCATGTAAACCTTCTAGAAGCTGTGATTTTAAAAAACGGTGGAAGTAAGCTTTTCTTATTTCCGAATGAATGCGCAAACTATAGAAAGTCGTTATGACGTAGAATGTGCATACTTTGTTGATTCCATTTACGAAATAAAACACATTTTCTAAAAACTCGTTTTTTTTAAGAAATCATGTAAACCTTCCAGAAGCTGTGATTTTAAAAAACTGGGGAAGTAAGCTTTTCTTATTTCCAAACGCATGCGCAAACTATAGAAAGTCGTTATGACGTAGAATGTGCATACTTTGTTGATTCCATTTATGAAATAAAACACATTTTCTAAAAACTCGTGTTTTTTAAGAAATCATGTAAACCTTCTAGAAGCTGTGATTTTAAAAAACGGTGGAAGTAAGCTTTTCTTATTTCCAAACGCATGCGCAAACTATAGAAAGTCGCTATGACGTAGAATGTGCATACTTTGTAGATTCCATTTACGAAATAAAACACATTTTCTAAAAACTCGTGTTTTTTACGAAATCATGTAAACCTTCTAGAAGCTGTGATTTTAAAAAACGAGGGAAGTAAGCTTTTCTTATTTCCGGACGCATGCGCAAACTATAGAAAGTCGTTATGACGCAGAATGTGCCTACTTTGTTGATTCCATTGATGATATAAAACACATTTTCTAAAAACTCCTGTTTTTTAAGAAATCATGTAAACCTTCTAGAAGCTGTGATTTTAAAAAACGGGGGAAGTAAGCTTTTCTTATTTCCAAACGCATGCGCAAACTATAGAAAGTTGTTATGAGGTAGAATGTGCATGCTTTTTTGATTCCATTTATGAAATAAAACACATTTTCTAAAAACTCGTGTTTTTTAAGAAATCATGTAAACCTTCTAGAAGCTGTGATTTTAAAAAACGGGGGAAGTAAGCTTTTCTTATTTCCAAATGGATGCGCAAACTATAGAAAGTCATTATGACGTAGAATGTGCATAATTTGTTGATTACATTTATGAAATAAAACACATTTTCTAAAAACTCGTGTTTTTTAAGAAATCCTGTAAACCTTCTAGAAGCTGTGATTTTAAAAAACGGTGGAAGTAAGCTTTTCTTATTTCTGGACGGATGCGCAAACTATAGAAAGTCGTTATGACATAGAATGTGCATACTTTGTTGATTCCATTTATGAAATAAAACATATTTTCTAAAAACTCGTTTTTTTTAAGAAATCATGTAACATTCTAGAAGCTGTGATTTTAAAAAACGCTTGAAGTAAGCTTTTCTTATTTCCGGACGCATGCATAAACTATAGAAAGTCGTTATGACGTAGAATGTGCATACTTTGTTGTTTCCATTTATGAAATAAAACACATTTTCTAAAAACTTGTGTTTCTTAAGAAATTATGTAAACCTTCTAGAAGCTGTGATTTTAAAAAATGGGGGAAGTAAGCTTTTCTTATTTCCAAACGCATGCGCAAACTATAGAAAGTCGTTATGACGTAGAATGTGCATACTTTGTTGATTCCATTTATGAAATAAAACACATTTTCTAAAAACTCGTGCTTTTTAAGAAATCATGTAAACCTTCTAGAAGCTGTGATTTTAAAAAACGGTGTAAGTAAGCTTTTCTTATTTTCAAACGCATGCGCAAATTATAGAAAGTCGGTATCACATAGAATGTGCATACTTTGTTGATTCCATTTATGAAATAAAACACATTTTCTAAAAACTCGTGTTTCTTAAGAAATCATGTAAACCTTCTAGAAGCTGTGATTTTAAAAAACGGGGGAAGTAAGCTTTTCTTATTTCCAAACGCATGCGCAAACTATAGAAAGTCGTTATGACGTAGAATGTGCATACTTTGTTGATTCCATTTATGAAATAAAACACATTTTCTAAAAACTCGTGTTTTTTAAGAAATCATGTAAACCTTCTAGAAGCTGTGATTTTAAAAAACGGTGGAAGTAAGCTTTTCTTATTTTCAAACGCATGCGCAAATTATAGAAAGTCGATATGACATAGAATGTGCATACTTTGTGGATTCCATTTATGAAATAAAACACATTTTCTAAAAACTCGTGTTTTTTACGAAATCATGTAAACCTTCTAGAAGCTGCGATTTTAAAAAACGGTGGAAGTAAGCTTTTCTTATTTCCGGATGAATGCGCAAACTGTAGAAAGTCGATGTGACGTAGAATGTCCATACTTTGTTGATTCCATTTATGAAATAAAACACATTTTCTAAAAACTCCTGTTTTTTAAGAAGTCATGTAAACCTTCTAGAAGCTTTGATTTTAAAAAACGGCGGAAGTAAGCTTTTCTTATTTCCGGACGCATGCGCAAACTATAGAAAGTGGTTATGACGTAGAATGTGCATACTTTGTTGATTCCATTTATGAAATAAAACACATTTTCTAAAAACTCGTGTTTTTTAAGAAATCATGTAAACCTTCTAGAAGCTGTGATTTTAAAAAACGGTGGAAGTAAGCTTTTCTTATTTCCGGACGAATGCGCAAACTATAGAAAGTCGTTATGACGTAGAATGTACATACATTGTTGATTCCATTTATGAAATAAAACACATTTTCTAAAAACTCGTGTTTTTAACGAAATCATGTAAACCTTCTAGAAGCTTTGATTTTAAAAAACGGTGGAAGTAAGCTTTTCTTATTTCCGGACACATGCGCAAACTATAGAAAGTCGTTATGACGTAGAATGTGCATACTTTGTAGATTCCATTTATGAAATAAAACACATTTTCTAAAAACTCGTGTTTTTTAAGTAATCATGTAAACCTTCTAGAAGCTGTGATTTTAAAAAACGGTGAAAGTAAGCTTTTCTTATTTCCGGACGCATGCGCAAACTATAGAAAGTCGTTATTACGTAGAATGTGCATACTTTGTTGATTCCATTTATGAAATAAAACACATTTTCTAAAAACTCCTGTTTTTTAAGAAATCATGTAAACCTTCTAGAAGCTGTGATTTTAAAAAACGGGGGAAGTAAGCTTTTCTTATATCCAAATGCATGCGCAAACTATAGAAAGTCGTTATGATGTAGAATGTGCATACTTTGTTGATTCCATTTATGAAATAAAACACATTTTCTAAAAACTCGTGTTTTTTACGAAATCATGTAAACCTTCTAGAAGCTATGATTTTAAAAAACGGGGGAAGTAAGCTTTTCTTATATCCAAATGCATGCGCAAACTATAGAAATTCGTTATGATGTAGAATGTGCATACTTTGTTGATTCCATTAATGAAATAAAACACATTTTCTAAAAACTCGTGTTTTTTACGAAATCATGTAAACCTTCTAGAAGCTGTGATTTTAAAAAACGGTGGAAGTAAGCTTTTCTTATTTCCGGACGAATGCGCAAACTGTAGAAAGTCGTTATGACCTAGAATGTGTATTCTTTGTTGATTCGATTTATGAAATAAAACACATTTTCTAAAAACTCGTGTTTTTTAAGAAATCATGTAAACCTTCTAGAAGCTGTGATTTTAAAAAACGGGGGAAGTAAGCTTTTCTTTTTTACAAATGCATGCGCAAACTATAGAAAGTCGTTATGACGTAGAATGTGCATACTTTGTCGATTCCATTTATGAAATAAAACACATTTTCTAAAAACTCGTATTTTTTAAGAAGTCATGTAAACCTTCTAGAAGCTGTGATTTTAAAAAACGGGGGAAGTAATCTTCTCTTATTTCCGGATGCATGCGAAAACTATAGAAAGTCGTTATGACATAGAATGTGCATACTTTGTTGATTCCATTTATGAAATAAAACTCATTTTCTAAAAACTCATGTTTTTTAAGAAATCATGTAAACCTTCTAGAAGCTGTGATTTTAAAAAACGGTGGAAGTAAGCTTTTCTTATTTCCGAACGAATCCGCAAACTATTGAAAGTTGTTATGACGTAGAATGTGCATACTTTGTTGATTCCATTTACGAAATAAAACACATTTTCTAAAAATTCGTGTTTTTTAAGAAATCATGTAAACTTTCTAGAAGCTGTGATTTTAAAAAACGGTGGAAGTAAGATTTTCTTATTTCTGGACGAATCCGCAAACTATTGAAAGTTGTTATGACTTAGAATGTGCATACTTTGTTGATTCCATTTATGAAATAAAACACATTTTCTAAAATTCGTGTTTTTTAAGAAATCATGTAAACTTTCTAGAAGCTGTGATTTTAAAAAACGGTGGAAGTAAGCTTTTCTTATTTCCGAACGCATGCGCAAATTATAGAAAGTCGTTATGACGTAGAATGTGCATACTTTGTTGATTCCATTTATGAAATAAAACACATTTTCTAAAAACTCATGTTTTTTAAGAAATCATGTAAACCTTCTAGAAGCTGTGATTTTAAAAAACGGTGGAAGTAAGCTTTTCTTATTTTCAAATGCATGCGCAAACTATAGAAAGTCGTTATGATGTAGAATGTGCATACTTTGTTGATTCCATTTATGAAATAAAACACATTTTCTAAAAACTCGTGTTTTTTAAGAAATCATGTAGACGTTCTAGAATCTGTGATTTTAAAAACCGGGGGAATTAATCTTTTCTTATTTCCGGACGCATGCACAAACTATAGAAAGTCGTTATGACGTAGAATATGCATACTTTGTAGATTCCATTTATGAAATAAAACACATTTTCTAAAAACTCGTGTTTTTTACGAAATCATGTAAACCTTCTAGAAGCTGTGATTTTAAAAAACGGTGGAAGTAAGCTTTTCTTATTTCCGGACGAATGCGCAAACTATAGAAAGTCATTATGACGTAGAATGTGCATACTTTGTTGATTCCATTTATGAAATAAAACACATTTTCTAAAAACTCGTGTTTTTTAAGAAATCATGTAAAACTTCTAGAAGCTGTGATTTTAAAAAACGGTGAAAGTAAGCTTTTCTTATTTCCGGACGCATGCACAAACTATAGAAAGTCGTTATTACGTAGAATGTGCATACTTTGTTAATTCCATTTATTAAATAAAACACATTTTTCTAAAAACTCGTGTTTTTTAAGAAATCATGTAAACCTTGTAGAAGCTGTGATTTTAAAAAACGGGGGAAGTAAGCTTTTCTTATATCCAAATGCATGCGCAAACTATAGAAAGTCGTTATGATGTAGAATGTGCATACTTTGTTGATTCCATTTTTGAAATAAAACACATTTTCTAAAAACTCGTGTTTTTTACGAAATCATGTAAACCTTCTAGAAGCTGTGATTTTAAAAAACGGTGCAAGTAAGCTTTTCTTATTTCCGGACGAATGCGCAAACTGTAGAAAGTCGTTATGACATAGAATGTGCATAGTTTGTAGATTCCATTTATGAAATAAAACACATTTTCTAAAAACTCGTTTTTTTAAAGAAATCATGTAAACCTTTTAGAAGCTGTGATTTTAAAAAACGGGGAAAGTAAGCTTTTCTTATTTACAAATGCATGCGCAAACTATAGAAAGTCGTTATGACGTAGAATGTGCATACTTTGTTGATTCCATTTATGAAATAAAACACATTTTCTAAAAACTCGTGTTTTTTAAGAAATCATGTAAACCTTCTAGAAGCTGTGATTTTAAAAAACGGTGGAAGTAAGCTTTTCTTATTTCCGGACGCATGCGCAAACTATAGAAAGTCGTTATGACGTAGAATGTGCATACTTTGTTGATTCCATTTATGATATAAAACACATTTTCTAAAAACTCGTGTTTTTTAAGAAATCATGTAAACCTCTAGAAGCTGTCATTTCAAAAAACGGTGGAAGTAAGCTTTTCTTATTTCCGGACGCATGCGCAAAATATAGAAAGTCGTTATGATGTAGAATGTGCATACTTTGTTGATTCCATTTATGAAATAAAACACATTTTCTAAAAACTTCTGTTCTTTAAGAAATCATGTAAACCTTCTAGAAGCTGTGATTTTAAAAAACGGGGGAATTAAGCTTTTCTTATTTCCAAATGCATGCGCAAACTATAGAAAGTCGTTATGACGTAGATTGTGCATACTTTGTTGATTCCGTTTAGGAAATAAAACACATTTTCTAAAAACTCGTGTTTTTTAAGAAATCATGTAAACCTTCTAGAAGCTGTGATTTTAAAAAACGGTGGAAGTAAGCTTTTCTTATTTCCAAACGCATGCGCAAACTATAGAAAGTAGCTATGACGTAGAATGTGCATACTTTGTTGATTCCATTTATGAAATAAAACACATATTCTAAAAACTTGTGTTTTTTACGAAATCATGTAAACCTTCCAGAAGCTGTGATTTTAAAAAATGGTGGAAGTAAGCTTTTCTTATTTCCGGACGAATGCGCAAACTATAGAAAGTCATTATGACGTAGAATGTGCATACTTTGTTGATTCCATTTATGAAATAAAACACATTTTCTAAAAACTCGTGTTTTTTAAGAAATCATGTAAACCTTCTAGAAGCTGTGATTTTAAAAAACTGTGAAAGTAAGCTTTTCTTATTTCCGGACGCATGCACAAACTATAGAAAGTCGTTATTACGTAGAATGTGCATACTTTGTTGATTCGATTTATGAAATAAAACACATTTTCTAAAAACTCCTGTTTTTTAAGAAATCATGTAAACCTTCTAGAAGCTGTGATTTTAAAAAACGGGGGAAGTAAGCTTTTCTTATATCCAAATACATGCGCAAACTATAGAAAGTCGTTATGATGTAGAATGTGCATACTTTGTTGATTCCATTTATGAAATAAAACACATTTTCTAAAAACTCGTGTTTTTTACGAAATCATGTAAACCTTCTAGAAGCTGTGATTTTAAAAAACGGTGGAAGTAAGCTTTTCTTATTTCCGGACGAATGTGCAAACTGTAGAAAGTCGTTATGGCGTAGAATGTGCATACTTTGTTGATTCCATTTATGAAATAAAACACATTTTCTAAAAACTCGTGTTTTTTAAGAAATCAGTAAACCTTCTAGAAGCCGTGAGTTTAAAAAACGGTGGAAGTAAGCTTTTCTTATTTCCAAACGCATGCGCAAACTATAGAAAGTCGCTATGACGTAGAATGTGCATACTTTGTTGATTCCATTTATGAAATAAAACACATTTTCTAAAAACTCGTGTTTTTTAAGAAATCATGTAAACCTTCTAGAAGCTGTGATTTTAAAAAACGGGGGAGGTAAGCTTTTCTTATTTCCAAATGCATGCGTAAACTATAGAAAGTCATTATGACGTAGAACGTGCATACTTTGTTGATTCCATTTATGAAATAAAACACATTTTCTAAAAACTCGTGTTTTTTACGAAATCATGTAAACCTTCCAGAAGCTGTGATTTTAAAAAACGGCGGAAGTAAGCTTTTCTTATTTCCGGACGAATGCGCAAACTATAGAAAGTCGTTATTACGTAGAATGTGCATACTTTGTTGATTTGATTTATGAAATAAAACACATTTTCTAAAAACTCCTGTTTTTTAAGAAATCATGTAAACCTTCTAGAAGCTGTGATTTTAAAAAACGGGGGAAGTAAGCTTTTCTTATATCCAAATGCCTGCGCAAACTATAGAAAGTCGTTATTACGTAGAATGTGCATACTTTGTTGATTCCATTTATGAAATAAAACACATTTTCTAAAAACTCGTGTTTTTTACGAAATCATGTAAACCTTCTAAAAGCTGTGATTTTAAAAAACGGTGCAAGTAAGCTTTTCTTATTTCCGGACGAATGCGCAAACTATAGAAAGTCATTATGACGTAGAATGTGCATACTTTGTTGATTCCATTTATGAAATAAAACACATTTTCTAAAAACTCGTGTTTTTTAAGAAATCATGTAAACCTTCTTGAAGCTGTGATTTTAAAAAACGGTGGAAGTAAGCTTTTCTTATTTCCAAACGCATGCGCAAACTGTAGAAAGTCGCTATGACATAGAATGTGCATACTTTTTTTATTCCATTTATGAAATAAAACACATTTTCTAAAAACTCGTGTTTTTTAAGAAATATGTAAACCTTCTAGAAGCTGTGATTTTAAAAAACGGTGGAAGTAAGCTTTTCTTATTTCCAAACGCATGCGCAAACTATAGAAAGTGACTATGACGTAGAATGTGCATACTTTGTTGATTCCATTTATGAAATAAAACACATTTTCTAAAAATCGTGTTTTTTAAGAAATCATGTAAACCTTCTAGAAGCTGTGATTTTAAAAAACGGGGGAAGTAAGCTTTTCTTATATCCAAATGCATGCGTAAACTATAGAAAGTCGTTATGACGTAGAATGTGCATACTTTGTTGATTCTATTTATGAAATAAAACACATTTTCTAAAAACTCGTGTTTTTTACGAAATCATGTAAACCTTCCAGAAGCTGTGATTTTAAAAAACGGTGGAAGTAAGCTTTTCTTATTTCCGGACGAATGCGCAAACTATAGAAAGTTGTTATGACGTAGAATGTGCATACTTTGTTGATTCCATTTATGAAATAAAACATATTTTCTAAAAACTCGTGTTTTTTAAGAAATCATGTAAACCTTCTAGAAGCTGTGATTTTAAAAAACGATGGAAGTAAGCTTTTCTTATTTCCGGATGCATGCGCAAACTATAGAAAGTCGTTATGACGTAGAATGTGCATACTTTGTTGATTCCATTTATGAAATAAAACAAGTTTTCTAAAAACTCGTGTTTTTTAAGAAATCATGTAAACCTTCTAGAAGCTGTGATTTTAAAAAACGGGGGAAGTAAGCTTTTCTTATATCCAAATGCATGCGTAAACTATAGAAAGTCGTTATGAGGTAGAATGTGCATACTTTGTTGATTCCATTTATGAAATAAAACACATTTTCTAAAAACTCGTGTTTTTTAAGAAATCATGTAAACCTTCTAGAATCTGTGATTTTAAAAAACGGGGGAAGTAAGCTTTTCTTATTTCCAAACGCATGCGCAAACTATAGAAAGTTGTTATGACGTAGAATGTGCATACGTTGTTGATTCCATTTATGAAATAAAACACATTTTCTAAAAACTCGTGTTTTTTAAGAAATCATGTAAACCTTCTAGAAGCTGTGATTTTAAAAAACGGGGGAAGTAAGCTTTTCTTATATCCAAATGCATGCGTAAACTATAGAAAGTCGTTATGAGGTAGAATGTGCATACTTTGTTGATTCCATTTATGAAATAAAACACATTTTCTAAAAACTCGTGTTTTTTACGAAATAATGTAAACCTTCCAGATGCTGTGATTTTAAAAAACGGTGGAAGTAAGCTTTTCTTATTTCCGGACGAATGCGCAAACTATAGAAAGTCGTTATGAAGTAGAATGTGCATACTTTGTTGATTCCATTTATGAAATAAAACACGTTTTCTAAAAACTCGTGTTTTTTAACAAATCATGTAAACCTTCTAGAAGCTGTGATTTTAAAAAACGGGGAAAGTAAGATTTTCTTATTTCCAAACACATGCGCAAACTATAGAAAGTCGTTATGACGTAGAATGTGCATACTTTGTTGATTCTATTTATGAAATAAAACACATTTTCTAAAAACTCGTGTTTTTTAAGAAATCATGTAAACCTTCTAGAAGCTGTGATTTTAAAAAACGGGGGAAGAAAGCTTTTCTTATTTCCAAACGCATGCGCAAACTATAGAAAGTCTTTATGACGTAGAATGTGCATACTTTGTTGATTCCATTTATGAAATAAAACACATTTTCTAAAAACTCGTGTTTTTTACGAAATAATGTAAACCTTCCAGATGCTGTGATTTTAAAAAATGGTGGAAGTAAGCTTTTCTTATTTCCGGACGAATGCGCAAACTATAGAAAGTCGTTATGAAGTAGAATGTGCATACTTTGTTGATTCCATTTATGAAATAAAACACATTTTCTAAAAACTCGTGTTTTTTACGAAATAATGTAAACCTTCCAGATGCTGTGATTTTAAAAAACGGTGGAAGTAAGCTTTTCTTATTTCCGGACGAATGCGCAAACTATAGAAAGTCGTTAGGAAGTAGAATGTGTATACTTTGTTGATTCCATTTATGAAATAAAACACGTTTTCTAAAAACTCGTGTTTTTTAACAAATCATGTAAACCTTCTAGAAGCTGTGATTTTAAAAAACGGGGAAAGTAAGATTTTCTTATTTCCAAACACATGCGCAAACTATAGAAAGTCGTTATGACGTAGAATTTGCATACTTTGTTGATTCCATTTATGAAATAAAACACATTTTCTAAAAACTCGTGTTTTTTAAGAAATCATGTAAACCTTCTAGAAGCTGTGATTTTAAAAAATGGTGGAAGAAAGCTTTTCTTATTTCCAAACGCATGCGCAAACTATAGAAAGTGTTTATGACGTAGAATGTGCATACTTTGTTGATTCCATTTATGAAATAAAGCACATTTTCTAAAAACTCGTGTTTTTTACGAAATCATGTAAACCTTCTAGAAGCTGCGATTTTAAAAAACGGTGGAAGTAAGCTTTTCTTATTTCCGGATGAATGCGCAAACTGTAGAAAGTCGATGTGACGTAGAATGTCCATACTTTGTTGATTCCATTTATGAAATAAAACACATTTTCTAAAAACTCTTGTTTTTTAAGAAGTCATGTAAACCTTCTAGAAGCTTTGATTTTAAAAAACGGCGGAAGTAAGCTTTTCTTATTTCCGGACGCATGCGCAAACTATAGAAAGTGGTTATGATGTAGAATGTGCATACTTTGTTGATTCCATTTATGAAATAAAACACATTTTCTAAAAACTCGTGTTTTTTAAGAAATCATGTAAACCTTCTACAAGCTGTGATTTTAAAAAACGGTGGAAGTAAGCTTTTCTTATTTCCGGACGAATGCGCAAACTATAGAAAGTCATTATGACGTAGAATGTGCATACTTTGTTGATTCCATTTATGAAATAAAACACATTTTCTAAAAACTCGTGTTTTTTAAGAAATCATGTAAACCTTCTAGAAGCTGTGATTTTAAAAAACGGTGGAAGTCAGCTTTTCTTATTTCCGGACGCATGCATAAACTATAGAAAGTCGTTATGACGTAGAATGTGCATACTTTGTTGTTTCCATTTATGAAATAAAACACATTTTCTAAAAACTTGTGTTTCTTAAGAAATCATGTAAACCTTCTAGAAGCTGTGATTTTAAAAAACGGGGGAAGTAAGCTTTTCTTATTTCCAAACGCATGCGCAAACTATAGAAAGTCGTTATGACGTAGAATGTGCATACTTTGTTGATTCCATTTATGAAATAAAACACATTTTCTAAAAACTCGTGTTTTTTAAGAAATCATGTAAACCTTCTAGAAGCTGTGATTTTAAAAAACGGTGTAAGTAAGCTTTTCTTATTTTCAAACCCATGCGCAAATTATAGAAAGTCGGTATCACATAGAATGTGCATACTTTGTTGATTCCATTTATGAAATAAAACACATTTTCTAAAAACTCGTGTTTCTTAAGAAATCATGTAAACCTTCTAGAAGCTGTGATTTTAAAAAACGGGGGAAGTAAGCTTTTCTTATTTCCAAACGCATGCGCAAACTATAGAAAGTCGTTATGACGTAGAATGTGCATACTTTGTTGATTCCATTTATGAAATAAAACACATTTTCTAAAAACTCGTGTTTTTTAAGAAATCATGTAAACCTTCTAGAAGCTGTGATTTTAAAAAACGGTGGAAGTAAGCTTTTCTTATTTTCAAACGCATGCACAAATTATAGAAAGTCGCTATGACATAGAATGTGCATACTTTGTTGATTCCATTTATGAAATAAAACACATTTTCTAAAAACTCGTGTTTTTTACGAAATCATGTAAACCTTCTAGAAGCTGCGATTTTAAAAAACGGTGGAAGTAAGCTTTTCTTATTTCCGGATGAATGCGCAAACTGTAGAAATTCGTTGTGACGTAGAATGTCCATACTTTGTTGATTCCATTTATGAAATAAAACACATTTTCTAAAAACTCTTGTTTTTTAAGAAGTCATGTAAACCTTTTAGATGCTTTGATTTTAAAAAACGGCGGAAGTAAGCTTTTCTTATTTCCGGACGCATGCGCAAACTATAGAAAGTCGTTATGACGTAGAATGTGCATACTTTGTTGATTCCATTTATGAAATAAAACACATTTTCTAAAAACTCGTGTTTTTTACGAAATCATGTAAACCTTCTAGAAGCTATGATTTTAAAAAACGGGGGAAGTAAGCTTTTCTTATATCCAAATGCATGTGCAAACAATAGAAATTCGTTATGATGTAGAATGTGCATACTTTGTTGATTCCATTTATGAAATAAAACACATTTTCTAAAAACTCGGGTTTTTTAAGAAATCATGTAAACCTCCTAGAAGCTGTGATTTTTATAAACGAGGGAAGTAAGCTTTTCTTATTTCTGGACGCATGCGCAAACTATAGAAAGTCGTTGTGACGTAGAATGTGCATACTTTGTAGATTACATTTATCAAATAAAACACATTTTCTAAAAACTCGTGTTTTTTACGAAATCATGTAAACCTTCTAGAAGCTGTGATTTAAAAAAACGGTGGAAGTAAGCTTTTCTTATTTCCGGACGCATGCGCAAACTATAGAAAGTCGTTATGACATAAAATGTACGTACTTTGTAGATTCCATTTATGAAATAAAACACATTTTCTAAAAACTCGTTTTTTTTACGAAATCATGTAAACCTTCTAGAAGCTGTGATTTTAAAAAATGGTGGAAGTAAGCTTTTCTTATTTCCGACCAAATGCGCAAACTATAGAAAGTCGTTATGACGTAGAATGTGCATACTTTGTTGATTCCATTTATGAAATAAAACACATTTTCTAAAAACTCGTGTTATTTAAGAAATCATGTAAACCTTCTAGAAGCTGTGATTTTAAAAAACGGGGGAAGTAAGATTTTCTTATTTCCAAATGCATGCGCAAACTATAGAAAGTCATTATGACGTAGAATGTGCATACTTTGTTGATTCCATTTATGAAATAAAACACATTTTCTAAAAACTCGTGTTTTTTAAGAAATCATGTAAACCTTCTAGAAGCTGTGATTTTAAAAAATGGTGGAAGTAAGCTTTTCTTATTTCCGGACGCATGCGCAAACTATAGAAAGTCCTTATGACATAGAATGTGCATACTTTGTTGATTCCATTTATGAAATAAAACACATTTTCTAAAAACTCGTGTTTTTTAAGAAATCATGTAAACCTCTAGAAGCTGTGATTTTAAAAAACGGTGGAAGTAAGCTTTTCTTATTTCCGGACGCATGCGCAAACTATAGAAAGTCGTCATGACGTAGAATGTGCATTCTTTGTTGTTTCCATTTATGAAATAAAACACATTTTCTAAAAACTTGTGTTTCTTAAGAAATCATGTAAACCTTCTAGAAGCTGTGATTTTAAAAAACGGGGGAAGTAAGCTTTTCTTATTTTCAAACGCATGCGCAAACTATAGAAAGTCGTTATGACGTAGAATGTGCATACTTTGTTGATTCCATTTATGAAATGAAACACATTTTCTAAAAACTCGTGTTTTTTAAGAAATCATGTAAACCTTCTAGAAGCTGTGAATTTAAAAAACGGGGGAAGTAAGCTTTTCTTATTTCCGGACGCATGCGCAAACTATAGAAAGTCGTTATGACGTTGAATGTGCATACTTTGTAGATTGCATTTATGAAATAAAACACATTTTCTAAAAACTCTTGTTTTTTACGAAATCATGTAAAGCTTGTAGAAGCCGTGATTTAAAAAAACGGTGGAAGTAAGCTTTTCTTATTTCCGGACGCATGCGCAAACTATAGAAAGTCATTATGACGTAGAATGTGCATACTTTGTAGATTCCATTTATGAAATAAAACACATTTTCTAAAAACTCGTGTTTTTTACGAAATCATGTAAACCTTCTAAAAGCTGTGATTTTAAAAAATAGGGGAAGTAAGCTTTTCTTATTTCCAAACTTATGCGCAAACTATAGAAAGTCGTTATGATGTAGAATGTGCATACTTTGTTGATTCCATTTATGAAATAAAACACATTTTCTAAAAACTCAAGTTTTTTAAGAAATCATGTAAACCTTCTAGAAGTTGTGATTTTAAAAAATGGTGGAAGTAAGCTTTTCTTATTTCCGGACGCATGCCCAAACTATAGAAAGTCGTTATGACGTAGAATGTGCATACTTTGTTGATTCCATTTATGAAATAAAACACATTTTCTAAAAACTCGTGTTTTTTAAGAAATCATGTAAACCTCCTAGAAGCTGTGATTTTTAAAAACGGGGGAAGTACGCTTTTCTTATTTCCGGACGCATGCGCAAACTATAGAAAGTCGTTATGATGTAGAATGTTCATACTATGTAGATTACATTTATGAAATAAAACACATTTTCTAAAAACTCGTGTCTTTTACGAAATCATGTAAACCTTCTAGAAGCTGTGATTTCAAAAAACGGTGGAAGTAAGCTTTTCTTATTTCCGGACGCATGCGCAAACTATAGAAAGTCGTTATGACATAGAATGTGCATACTTTGTAGATTCCATTTACGAAATAAAACACATTTTCTAAAAACTCGTGTTTTTTAAGAAATCATTTAAACCTTCTAGAAGCTGTGATTTTAAAAAATGGTGGAAGTAAGTTTTTCTTATTTCCGGACGCATGAGCAAACTATAGAAAGTCGTTATGACGTAGAATGTGCATACTTTTTTGATTCCATTTATGAAATAAAACACATTTTCTAAAAACTCGTGTTTTTTAAGAAACCATGTAAACCTTCTAGAAGCTGTGATTTTAAAAAACAGGGGAAGTAAGCTTTTCTTATTTCCAAACGCATGCACAAACTATAGAAAGACGTTAGGACGTAGAATGTGCATACTTTGTTGATTCCATTTATGAAATAAAACACATTTTCTAAAAACTCGTGTTTTTTAAGAAATCATGTAAACCTTCTAGAAGCTGTGAATTTAAAAAACAAGGGAAGTAAGCTTTTCTTATTTCCGGACGCATGCGCAAACTATAGAAAGTCTTTATGACGTAGAATGTGCATACTTTGTAGATTCCATTTAAGAAATAAAACACATTTTCTTAAAACTCGTGTTTTTTACGAAATCATGTAAACCTTCTAGAAGCTGTGATTTAAAACAACGGTGGAAGTAAGCTTTTCTTATTTCTGGACGCATGCGCAAACTATAGAAAGTCATTATGACGTAGAATGTGCATACTTTGTAGATTCCATTTATGAAATAAAACACATTTTCTAAAAACTAGTGTTTTTTATGAAATCATGTAAACCTTCTAGAAGCTGTGATTTTAAAAAACGGTGGAAGTAAATTTTTCTTATTTCTGGACGCATGCGCAAACTATAGAAAGTCGTTATGACATAGAATGTGCATACTTTGTTGATTCCATTTATGAAATAAAACACATTTTCTTAAAACTCGCCTTTTTTAAGAAATCATGTAAACCTTCTAGAAGCTGTGATTTTAAAAAAAGGGGGAAGTTAGCTTTTCTTATTTCCAAACGCATGCGCAAACTATAGAAAATCGTTATGACGTAGAATGTGCATACTTTGTTGATTCCATTTATGAAATAAAACACATTTTCTAAAAACTCGTGTTTTTTAACAAATCATGTAAACCTTCTAGAAGCTATGATTTTAAAAAATGGGGGAAGTAAGCTTTTCTTATTTCCGACGCATGCGCAAACTATAGAAAGTCGTTATGACGTAGAATGTGCATACTTTCTAGATTCCATTTATGAAATAAAACACATTTTCTAAAAACTCATGTTTTTTACGAAATCATGTAAACCTTCTAGAAGCTGTGATTTTAAAAAACGGGGGAAGTAAGCTTTTCTTATTTCCGGACGCATGCGCAAACTATAGAAAGTCGTTATGACGTAGAATGTGCATACTTTGTAGATTCCATTTATGAAATAAAACACATTTTCTAAAAACTCGTGTTTTTTACGAAATCATGTAAACCTTCTAGAAGCTGTGATTTTAAAAAACGGTGAAATTAATCTTTTCTTATTTCCGGACGAATGCGAAAACTATAGAAAGTTGTTATGACGTAGAATGTGCATACTTTGTTGATTCCATTTATGAAATAAAACACATTTTCTAAAAACTCGTGTTTTTTATGAAACCATGTAAACCTTCTAGAAGCTGTGATTTTAAAAAATGGGGGAAGTAATCTTTTCTTATTTCCAAACACATGCGCAAACTATAGAAAGTCGTTATGACGTAGAATGTGCATACTTTGTTGATTCCATTTATGAAATAAAACACATTTTCTAAAAACTTGTGTTTTTTAAGAAATCATGTAAACTTTCTAGAAGCTGTGATTTTAAAAAAAGGGGGAAGTAAGCTTTTCTTATTTCCTGACGCACGCGCAAACTATAGAAAGTCATTATGACGTAGAATGTGCATAATTTGTAGATTCCATTTATGAAATAAAACACATTTTCTAAAAACTCGTGTTTTTTACGAAATCATATAAACCTTCTAGAAGCTGTGATTTTAAAAAACGGGGGAAGTAAGCTTTTCTTATTTCCAAACTTATACGCAAACTATAGAAAGTCGTTATGACGTAGAATGTGCATACTTTGTTGATTCCATTTATGAAATAAAACATATTTTCTAATCACTCATGTTTTTTAAGAAATCATGTAAACCTTGTAGAAGATGTGATTTTAAAAAATGGGGGAAGTAAGCTTTTCTTATTTCCGGACGCATGCGCAAACTATAGAAAGTCGTTATGACGTAGAATGTGCATACTTTGTTGATTCCATTTATGAAATAAAACACATTTTTTAAAAACTCGTGTTTTTTACGAAATCATGTAAACCTTTTAGAAGCTGTGATTTTAAAAAACGGTGGAGTTAAGCTTTTCTTATTTCCGGACGCATGCGCAAACTATAGAAAGTTGTTATGACGTAGAATGTGCATACTTTGTACATTGCATTTATGAAATAAAACACATTTTCTAAAAACTCGTGTTTTTTACGAAATGATGTAAACCTTCTAGAAGCTGTGATTTTAAAAAACGGGGGAAGTAAGCTTTTCTTATTTTCGGACGCATGCGCAAACTATAGAAAGTCGTTATGACGTAGAATGTGCATACTTTCTAGATTCCATTTATGAAATAAAACACATTTTCTAAAAACTCGTGTTTTTTACGAAATCATGTAAACGTTCTAGAAGCTGTGATTTTAAAAAACGGTGGAAGTAAGCTTTTCTTATTTCCGGACGCATGCGCAAACTATAGAAAGTCGTTATGATGTAGAATGTGCATACTTTGTTGATACCATTTATTAAATAAAACACATTTTTTAAAAACTCGTGTTTTTTAAGAAATCATGTAAACCTTCTAGAAGCTATGATTTTAAAAAATGGGTGAAGTAAGCTTTTCTTATTTCCAAATGCATGCGCAAACTATAGAAAGTCGATATGACGTCGAATGTGCATACTTTGTTGATTGCATTTATGAAATAAAACACATTTTCTAAAAACTCGTATTTTTTAGGAAATCATGTAAACCTTCTAGAAGCTGTGATTTTAAAAAACGGGGGAAGTAAGCTTTTCTTATTTTCGGACGCATGCGCAGACTATAGAAAGTCGTTATGACGCGGAATGTGCATACTTTGTAGATTCCATTTATGAAATAAAACACGTTTTCTAAAAACTCGTGTTTTTTACGAAATCATGTAAACCTTCTAGAAGCTGTGATTTTAAAAAATGGTGGAAGTAAGCTTTCCTTATTTCCGGACGCATGCGCAAACTATAGAAAGTCGTTGTCACGTAGAATGTGCATACTTTGTAGATACCATTTACGAAATAAAACACATTTTCTAAAAACTCGTGTTTTTTACGAAATCATGTAAACCTTCTAGAAGCTATGATTTTAAAAAACGGTGGAAGTAAGCTTTTCTTATTTCCGGACGCATGCACAAACTGTAGAAAGTCGTTATGACGTAGAATGTGCATACATTGTTGATTCCATTTATGAAATAAAACACATTTTCTAAAAACTCGTGTTTTTTACAAAATCATGTAAACCTTCTAGAAGCTGTGATTTTAAAAAATGGTGGAAGTAAGCTTTTGTTATTTCCGGACGAATGTGCAAACTAAAGAAAGTCGTTATGACATAGAATGTGCATACTTTGTTGATTCCATTTATGAAATAAAACACATTTTCTAAAAACTCGAGTTTTTTAAGAAATCATGTAAACCTTCTAGAAGTTGTCATTTTAAAAAACGGTGGAAGTAAGCTTTTCTTTTTTCCGGATGCATGCGCAAACTATAGAAAGTCGTTATCACGTAGAATGTGCATACTTTGTTGATTCCATTTATGAAATAAAACACATTTTCTAAAAGCTCTTGTTTTTTAAGAAATCATGTAAACCTTCTAGAAGTTGTGATTTTAAAAAACGGTGGAAGTAAGCTTTCTTATTTCCAAACGCATGCGCAAACAATAGAAAGTCGTTATGACGTAGAATGTGCATACTTTGTTGATTCCATTTATGAAATAAAACACATTTTCTAAAAACTCGTGTTTTTTAAGAAATCATGTAAACCTGCTAGAAGCTGTGATTTTTAAAAACGGGGGAAGTAAACTTTTCTTATTTCCGGACGCATGCGCAAACTATAGAAAGTCGTTATGACGTAGAATGTGCATACTTTGTAGATTACATTTATGAAATAAAAGACATTTTCTAAAAACTCATGTTTTTTACGGAATCATGTAAACCTTCTAGAAGCTGTGATTTCAAAAAACGGTGGAAGTAAGCTTTTCTTATTTACGGACGCATGCGCAAACTATAGAAAGTCGTTATGACATAGAATGTGCATACTTTGTAGATTCCATTTATGAAATAAAACACATTTTCTAAAAACTCGTGTTTTTTACGAAATCATGTAAACCTTCTAGAAGCTGTGATTTTAAAAAACGGTGGAAGTAAGCTTTTCTTATTTCCGGATGAAAGCGCAAACTATAGAAAGTCGTTGTGATGTACAATGTGCATACTTTGTTGATTCGATTTATGATATAAAACACATTTTCTAAAAACTCGTGTTTTTTAAGAAATCATGTAAACCTTCTAGAAGCTGTGATTTTAAAAAACGGTGGAAGTAAGCTTTTATTATTTCCGGATGCATGAGCAAACTATAGAAAGTCGTTATGACGTAGAATGTGCATACCTTGTAGATTCTATTTTTGAAATAAAACACATTTTCTAAAAACTCGTGTTTTTTACAAAATCATGTAAACCTTCTACAAGCTGTGATTTTAAAAAACGGTGGAAGTAAGGTTTTCTTATTTCCGAACGAATGCTCAAACTATAGAAAGTCGTTATGACGTAGAATGTGCATACTTTGTTGATTCAATTTATGAAATAAAACACATTTTCTAAAAACTCGTGTTTTTTAAGAAATCATGTAAACCTTCTAGAAGCTGTGATTTTAAAAAACGGTGGAAGTAAGCTTTTCTCATTTCCAAACGCATGCGCAGACTATAGAAAGTCGTTATGACGCGGAATGTGCATACTTTGTAGATTCCATTTATGAAATAAAACACGTTTTCTAAAAACTCGTGTTTTTTACGAAATCATGTAAACCTTCTAGAAGCTGTGATTTTGAAAAAAGGGGGAAGTAAGCTTTTCTTATTTCCGGACGCATGCACAAACTATAGAAAGTCGTTATGACGTAGAATGTGCATACTTTGTAGATTCCATTTATGAAATAAAAAATGGTTTCTAAAAAGTCATGTTTTTTACGAAATCATGTAAACCTTCTAGAAGCTGCAATTTTAAAAAACGGTGGAAGTAAGCTTTTCTTATTTCCGGACGAATGGGCAAACTGTAGAAAGTTGTTGTGACGTAGAATGTCCATACTTTATTGATTCCATTTATGAAATAAAACACATTTCTAAAAACTCTTGTTTTTTAAGAAGTCAGGTAAACCTTCTAGAAGCTTTGATTTTAAAAAACGGCAGAAGTAAGCTTTTCTTATTTCCGGACGCATGCGAAAAGTATAGAAAGTCGTTATCACGTAGAATATGCATACTTTGTAGATTCCATTTATGAAATAAAACACATTTTCTAAAAACTCGTGTTTTTTAAGAAATCATGTAAACCTTCTAGAAGCTGTGATTTTAAGAAACGGTGGAAGTAAGCTTTTATTATTTCCGGACACATGCGCAAACTATAGAAAGTCGTTATGACGTAGAATCTGCATACTTTGTAGATTCCATTTATGAAATAAAACACATTTTCTAAAAATTCATGTTTTTTACGAAATCATGTAAACCTTCTAGAAGCTGTGATTTTAAAAAACGGTGGAAGTAAGCTTTTCTTATTTCCGGACGCATGCGCAAACTGTAGAAAGTCGTTATGACGTAGAATGTGCATACTTTTTTGATTCCATTTATCAAATAAAACACATTTTCTAAAAACTCGTGTTTTTTAAGAAATCATGTAAACCTTCTAGAAGCTGTGATTTTAAAAAACGAGGGAAGTAAGCTTTTCTTATTTCCAAATGCATGCGCAAACTATAGAAAGTCGTTATGACGTAGAATGTGCATACTTTGTTGATTCCATTTATGAAATAAAACACATTTTCTAAAAACTCGTGTTTTTTAAGAAATCATGTAAACCTTCTAGAAGCTGTGATTTTAAAAAACGGGGGAAGTAAGCTTTTCTTATTTCCAAACGCATGCGCAATATATAGAAAGTCGTTATGACGTAGAATGTGCATACTTTGTTGATTCCATTTATGAAATAAAACACATTTTCTAAAAACTCGTGTTTTTTATGAAATAATGTAGACCTTTTAGAATCTGTGATTTTAAAAAACGGGGGAGGTAAGATTTTCTTATTTCCGGACGCATGCGCAAAGTATAGAAAGTCGTTATGACGTAGAATGTGCATACTTTGTAGATTCCATTTATGAAATAAAAAAACATTTTCTAAAAAGTCATGTTTTTTACGAAATCATGTAAACCTTCTAGAAGCTGTGATTTTAAAAAATGGTGGAAGTAAGCCTTTCTTATTTCCGGACGAATGCGCAAACTGTAGAAAGTCATTGTGACGTAGAATGTGCATACTTTGTTGATTCCATTTATAAAATAAAACACATTTTCTAAAAACTCTTGTTTTTTAAGAAACCATGTAAACCTTCTAGAAGTTGTGATTTTAAAAACGAGGGAAGTAAGCTTTTCTTATTTCCAAACACATGGGGAAACTATAGAAAGTCATTATGACATAGAATGTGCATACTTTGTTGATTCCATTTATGAAATAAAACACATTTTCTAAAAACTCGTGTTTTTTAAGAAATCATGTAAACCTTCTAGAAGCTGTGATTTTAAAAAACTGTGGAAGTAAGCTTTTCTTATTTCCGGACAAATGCGCAAACTATAGAAAGTCGTTATGACGTAGAATGTGCATACTTTGTAGATTCCATTTATGAAATAAAACACATTTTCTAAAAACTCATGTTTTTTACAAAATCATGTAAACCTTCTAGAAGCAGTGATTTTAAGAAATGGTGGAAGTAAGCTTTTCTTATTTCCGGACACATGCGCAAACTATAGAAACTCGTTACGACGTAGAATGTGCATACTTTGTTGAATCCATTTATGAAATAAAACACATTTTCTAAAAACTCGTATTTTTTAAGAAATCATGTAAACCTTCTAGAAGCTCTGATTTTAAAAAATGGGGGAAGTAAGCTTTTCTTATTTCCAAACGCATGCGCAAACTATAGAAAGTCGTTATGACGTAGAATGTGCATACTTTGTTGATTCCATTTATGAAATAAAACACATTTTCTAAAAACTCGTGTTTTTTAAGAAATCATGTAAACCTTCTAGAAGCTGTGATTTTAAAAAACGGGGGAAGTAAGCTTTAAAAATTTCCGGACGCATGCGCAAACTATAGAAATTCGTTATGACGTAGAATGTGCATACTTTCTAGATTCCATTTACGAAATAAAGAACATTTTCTAAAAACTCGTGTTTTTTACGAAATCATGTAAACCTTCTAGAAGCTATGATTTTAAAAAATGGTGGAAGTAAGCTTTTCTTATTTCCGGACAAATCCGAAAACTATAGAAAGTCGTTATGACGTAGAATGTGCATACTTTGTTGATTCAATTTATGAAATAAAACACATTTTCTAAAAACTCGTGTTTTTTAAGAAATCATGTAAACCTTCTAGAAGCTGTGATTTTAAAAAACGGTGGAAGTAAGCTTTTCTTATTTCGAAACGCATGCGCAAACTACAGAAAGTCGTTATGACGTAGAATGTGCATACTTTGTAGATTCCATTTATGAAATAAAACACATTTTTTAAAAACTCGTGTTTTTTAACAAATCATGTAAACCTTCTAGAAGCTGTGATTTTAAAAAACGGGGGAAGTAAGCTTTTCTTATTTCGAAACGCATGTGCAAACTACAGAAAGTCGTTATGACGTAGAATGTGCATACTTTGTTGATTCCATTTATGAAATAAAACACATTTTCTAAAAACTCGTGTTTTTTAAGAAATCATGTAAACCTTCTAGAAGCTGTGAATTTAAAAAACGGGGGAAGTAAGCTTTTCTTATTTCCGGACGCATGCGCAAACTATTGAAAGTCGTTATGACATAGAATGTGCATACTTTGTAGATTCCATTTATGAAATAAAACACATTTTCTAAAAACTCGTGGTTTTTACGAAATCATGGAAACCTTCTAGAAGCTGTGATTTAAAAAAACGGTCGAAGTAAGCTTTTCTTATTTCCGAATGCATGCGCAAACTATAGAAAGTCATTATGACGTAGAATGTGCATACTTTGTTGATTCCATTTATGAAATAAAACACATTTTCTAGAAACTCGTGTTTTTTATGAAATCATGTAAACCTTCTAGAAGATGTGATTTTAAAAAACGGTGGAAGTAAGCTTTTCTTATTTCTGGACGCATGCGCAAACTATAGAAAGTCGTTATGACGTAGAATGTGCTTACTTTGTTG
The DNA here is from genome assembly GCA_027924585.1 of Larix kaempferi. Classification (NCBI taxonomy): domain Eukaryota; kingdom Viridiplantae; phylum Streptophyta; class Pinopsida; order Pinales; family Pinaceae; genus Larix; species Larix kaempferi. Next base: position 6,687,788 of record BSBM01000226.1, on the reverse strand, counting down.
ATTCCATTTATGAAATAAAACACATTTTCTTAAAACTCGTGTTTTTTAAGAAATCATGTAAACCTTCTAGAAGCTGTGATTTTAAAAAATGGGGGAAGTAAGCTTTTCTTATTTCCAAACGCATGCGCAATATATAGAAAGTCGTTATGACGTAGAATGTGCATACTTTGTTGATTCCATTTATGAAATAAAACACATTTTCTAAAAACTCGTGTTTTTTATGAAATAATGTAGACCTTTTAGAATCTGTGATTTTAAAAAACGGGGGAGGTAAGGTTTTCTTATTTCCGGACGCATGCGCAAAGTATAGAAAGTCGTTATGACGTAGAATGTGCATACTTTGTAGATTCCATTTATGAAATAAAAAACATTTTCTAAAAAGTCATGTTTTTTACGAAATCATGTAAACCTTCTAGAAGCTGTGATTTTAAAAAACGGTGGAAGTAAGCCTTTCTTATTTCCGGACGAATGCGCAAACTGTAGAAAGTCGTTGTGACGTAGAATGTGCAGACTTTGTTGATTCCATTTATGAAACAAAATACATTTTCTAAAAACTCTTGTTTTTTAAGAAACCATGTAAACCTTCTAGAAGTTGTGATTTTAAAAACGAGGGAAGTAAGCTTTTCTTATTTCCAAACACATGGGGAAACTATAGAAAGTCATTATGACATAGAATGTGCATACTTTGTTGATTCCATTTATGAAATAAAACACATTTTCTAAAAACTCGTGTTTTTTAAGAAATCATGTAAACTTTCTAGAAGCTGTGATTTTGAAAAACTGTGGAAGTAAGCTTTTCTTATTTCCGGACAAATGCGCAAACTATAGAAAGTCGTTATGACGTAGAATGTGCATACTTTGTAGATTCCATTTATGAAATAAAACACATTTTCTAAAAACTCATGTTTGTTACGAAATCATGTAAACCTTCTAGAAGCAGTGATTTTAAAAAATGGTGGAAGTAAGCTTTTCTTATTTCCGGACACATGCGCAAACTATAGAAACTCGTTACGACGTAGAATGTGCATACTTTTTTGAATCCATTTATGAAATAAAACACATTTTCTAAAAACTCGTGTTTTTTAAGAAATCATGTAAACCTTTTAGAAGCTCTGATTTTAAAAAATGGGGGAAGTAAGCTTTTCTTATTTCCAAACGCATGCGCAAACTATAGAAAGTCGTTATGACGTAGAATGTGCATACTTTGTTGATTCCATTTATGAAATAAAACACATTTTCTAAAAACTCGTGTTTTTTAAGAAATCATGTAAACCTTCTAGAAGCTGTGATTTTAAAAAACGGGGGAAGTAAGCTTTTCTAATTTCCGGACGCATGCGCAAACTATAGAAATTCGTTATGACGTAGAATGTGCATACTTTGTAGATTTGATTTATGAAATAAATAACATTTTCTAAAAACTCGTGTTTTTTACGAAATCATGTAAACCTTCTAGAAGCTATGATTTTAAAAAATGGTGGAAGTAAGCTTTTCTTATTTCCGGACAAATCCGAAAACTATAGAAAGTCGTTATGACGTAGAATGTGCATACTTTGTTGATTCAATTTATGAAATAAAACACATTTTCTAAAAACTCGTGTTTTTTAAGAAATCATGTAAACCTTCTAGAAGCTGTGATTTTAAAAAACGGTGGAAGTAAGCTTTTCTTATTTCCGGACGCATGCGCAAACTATAGAAAGCCATTATGACATTGAATGTGCATACTTTGTTGATTCCATTTATGAAATAAAACACATTTTCTAAAAACTCCTGTTTTTTAAGAAACCATGTAAACCTTCTAGAAGCTGTGATTTTAAAAAACAGGGGAAGTAAGCTTTTCTTAATTCCAAACGCATGCACAAACTATAGAAATTCGTTATGACGTAGAATGTGCATACTTTGTTGATTCCATTTATGAAATAAAACACATTTTCTAAAAACTCGTGGTTTTTACGAAATCATGGAAACCTTCTAGAAGCTGTGATTTAAAAAAATGGTGGAAGTAAGCTTTTCTTATTTCCGGACGCATGCGCAAACTATAGAAATCCATTATGACGTTGAATGTGCATACTTTGTTGATTCCATTTATGAAATAAAACACATTTTCTAAAAACTCGTGTTTTTTAAGAAACCATGTAAACCTTCTAGAAGCTGTGATTTTAAAAAATAGGGGAAGTAAGCTTTTCTTAATTCCAAACGCATGCACAAACTATAGAAAGTCGTTATGACGTAGAATGTGCATACATTGTTGATTCCATTTATGAAATAAAACACATTTTCTAAAAACTCGTGTTTTTTAAGAAATCATGTAAACCTTCTAGAAGCTGTGAATTTAAAAAACGGGGGAAGTAAGCTTTTCTTATTTCCGGACGCATGCGCAAACTATAGAAAGTCGTTATGACGTAGAATGTGCATACTTTGTAGATTCCATTTATGAAATAAAACACATTTTCTAAAAACTCGTGTTTTTTACGAAATTATGTAAACCCCCTAGAAGCTATGATTTTAAAAAACGCTGGAAGTAAGCTTTTCTTATTTCCGGACGAATGCGCTAACTATAGAAAGTCGTTATGACGTAGAATGTGCATACTTTGTAGATTCCATTTATGAAATAAAGCACATTTTCTAAAAACTCGTGTTTTTTACGAAATCATATAAACCTTCTAGAAGCTGTGATTTTAAAAAACGGTGGAAGTAAGCTTTTCTTATTTCCGGACGCATGCGCAAACTATAGAAAGTCGTTATGACGTAGAATGTGCATACTTTGTAGATTCCATTTATGAAATAAAGCACATTTTCTAAAAACTCATGTTTTTTACGAAATCATATAAACCTTCTAAAAGCTGTGATTTTAAAAAACGGTGGAAGTAAGCTTTTCTTATTTCCGGACGCATGCGCAAACTATAGAAAGTCGTTATGACGTAGGATGTGCATACTTTGTTGATTCCATTTATGAAATAAAACACATTTTCTAAAAACTCATGTTTTTTAAGAAATCATGTAAACGTTCTAGAAGCTGTGATTTTAAAAAACGGGGGGAAGTAAGCTTTTCTTATTTCCAAACGCTTGCGCAAACTATAGAAAGTCGTTATGACGTAGAATGTGCATACTTTGTTTATTCCATTTATGAAATAAAACACATTTTCTAAAAGCTCGTGTTTTTTAAGAAATCATGTAAACCTTCTAGAAGCTGTGATTTTAAAAAACGGGGGAAGTAAGCTTTTCTTATTTCCGGACGCATGCGTAAACTATAGAAAGTCGTTATGATGTAGAATTTGCATACTTTGTAGATTCCATTTATGAAATAAAACACATTTTCTAAAAACTCGTGTTTTTTACGAAATCATGTAAACCTTCTAGAAGCTGTGATTTTAAAAAACGGTGGAAGTAAGCTTTTCTTTTTTCTGGACGCGTGCGCAAACTATAGAAAGTCGTTATGACGTAGAATGTGCATACTTTATAGATTCCATTTATGAAATAAAACACATTTTCTAAAAACTCGTGTTTTTTACGAAATCATGTAAACCTTCTAGAAGCTGTGATTTTAAAAAACGGTGGAAGTAAGCTTTTCTTATTTCCGGATGCATGCGCAAACTATAGAAAGTCCTTATGACGTAGAATGTGCATACTTTGTTGATTCCATTTATGAAATAAAACACATTTTCTAAAAACTCGTGTTTTTTAACAAATCATGTAAACCTTCTAGAAGCTGTGATTTTAAAAAACGGGGGAAGTAAGCTTTTCTTATTTCGAAACGCATGCGCAAACTACAAAAAGTCGTTATGACGTAGAATGTGCATACTTTGTTGATTCCATTTATGAAATAAAACACATTTTCTAAAAACTCGTGTTTTTTAAGAAATCATGTAAACCTTCTAGAAGCTGTGATTTTAAAAAACGGGGGAAGTAAGCTTTTCTTATTTCCAAACGGATGCGCAAACTATAGAAAGTCGTTATGACGTAGAATGTGCATACTTTGTTGATTCCATTTATGAAATAAAACACATTTTCTAAAAACTCGTCTTTTTTAAGAAATCATGTAAACCTTCTAGAAGCTGTGATTTTGAAAAATGGGGGAAGTAAGCTTTTCTAATTTCCGGACGCATGCGCAAACTATAGAAATTCGTTATGACGTAGAATGTGCATACTTTGTAGATTCCATTTACGAAATAAAGAACATTTTCTAAAAACTCGTGTTTTTTACGAAATCATGTAAACCTTCTAGAAGCTATGATTTTAAAAAATGGTGGAAGTAAGCTTTTCTTATTTCCGGACAAATGCGAAAACTATAGAAAGTCGTTATGACGTAGAATGTGCATACTTTGTTGATTCAATTTATGAAATAAAACACATTTTCTAAAAACTCGTGTTTTTTAAGAAATCATGTAAACCTTCTAGAAGCTGTGATTTTAAAAAACGGTGGAAGTAAGCTTTTCTTATTTCTGGACGCATGCGCAAACTATAGAAAGCCATTATGACGTTTAATGTGCATACTTTGTTGATTCCATTTATGAAATAAAACACATTTTCTAAAAACTCGTGTTTTTTAAGAAACCATGTAAACCTTCTAGAAGCTGTGATTTTAAAAAACAGGGGAAGTAAGCTTTTCTTAATTCCAAACGCATGCACAAACTATAGAAAGTCGTTATGACGTAGAATGTGCATACTTTGTTGATTTCATTTATGAAATAAAACACATTTTCTAAAAACTCGTGGTTTTTACGAAATCATGGAAACCTTCTAGAAGCTGTGATTTAAAAAAACGGTGGAAGTAAGCTTTTCTTATTTCCGGACGCATGCGCAAACTATAGAAAGCCATTATGACGTTGAATGTGCATACTTTGTTGATTCCATTTATGAAATAAAACACATTTTCTAAAAACTCGTGTTTTTTAAGAAACCATGTAAACCTTCTAGAAGCTGTGATTTTAAAAAACAGGGGAAGTAAGCTTTTCTTAATTCCAAACGCATGCACAAACTATAGAAAGTCATTATGACGTAGAATGTGCATACTTTGTTGATTCCATTTATGAAATAAAACACATTTTCTAAAAACTCGTGTTTTTTAAGAAATCATGTAAACCTTCTAGAAGCTGTGAATTTAAAAAACGGGGGAAGTAAGCTTTTTTTATTTCCGGACGCATGCGCAAACTATAGAAAGTCGTTATGACGTAGAATGTGCATACTTTGTAGATTCCATTTATGAAATAAAACACATTTTCTAAAAACCCGTGGTTTTTACGAAATCACGGAAACCTTCTAGAAGCTGTGATTTAAAAAAACGGTGGAAGTAAGCTTTTCTTATTTCCGGATGCATGCGCAAACTATAGAAAGTCATTATGACGTAGAATGTGCATACTTTGTTGATTCCATTTATGAAATAAAACACATTTTCTAGAAACTCGTGTTTTTTATGAAATCATGTAAACCTTCTAGAAGATGTGATTTTAAAAAACGGTGGAAGTAAGCTTTTCTTATTTCTGGACGCATGCGCAAACTATAGAAAGTCGTTATGACGTAGAATGTTCTTACTTTGTTGATTCCATTTATGAAATAAAACACATTTTCTTAAAACTCGTGTTTTTTAAGAAATCATGTAAACCTTCTAGAAGCTGTGATTTTAAAAAAAGGGGGAAGTTAGCTTTTCTTATTTCCAAACGCATGCGCAAACTATAGAAAGTCGTTATGACGTAGAATGTGCATACTTTGTTGATTCCATTTATGAAATAAAACACATTTTCTAAAAACTCGTGTTTTTTAACAAATCATGTAAACCTTCTAGAAGCTGTGATTTTAAAAAACGGGGGGAAGTAAGCTTTTCTTATTTCGAAACGCATGCGCAAACTACAGAAAGTCGTTATGACGTAGAATGTGCATACTTTGTTGATTCCATTTATGAAATAAAACACATTTTCTAAAAACTCGTGTTTTTTAAGAAATCATGTAAACCTTCTAGAAGCTGTGATTTTAAAAAACGGGGGAAGTAAGCTTTTCTTATTTCCGGACGCATGCGCAAACTATAGAAAGTCGTTATGATGTAGAATTTGCATACTTTGTAGATTCCATTTATGAAATAAAACACATTTTCTAAAAACTCGTGTTTTTTACGAAATCATGTAAACCTTCTAGAAGTTGTGATTTTAAAAAACGGTGGAAGTAAGCTTTTCTTATTTCTGGACGCATGCGCAAACTATAGAAAGTCGTTATGACGTAGAATGTGCATACTTTATAGATTCCATTTATGAAATAAAACACATTTTCTAAAAACTCGTGTTTTTTACGAAATCATGTAAACCTTCTAGAAGCTGTGATTTTAAAAAACGGTGGAAGTAAGCTTTTCTTATTTCCGGATGCATGCGCAAACTATAGAAAGTCCTCATGACATAGAATGTGCATACTTTGTTGATTCCATTTATGAAATAAAACACATTTTCTAAAAACTCGTGTTTTTTAAGAAATCATGTAAACCTTCTAGAAGCTGTGATTTTCAAAAACGGCGGAAGTAAGCTTTTCTTATTTTGAAACGCATGCGCAAACTATAGAAAGTCGTTATGACGTAGAATGTCACATACCCCAATTTTATTTAAATAATGTAATTATTTTTAATATTCCTGAGACATTATGTTAAATTTAATGCTAAGTAGGAATGGATGACTCAGCAGAGTCTCCAGAAATGGAATGTAAATTCTGAATAATTATTATTAATAAATAAATTATGGAGACAACAGCATGGGAGAGCTGTTAAAAGAGGTTACTGGTCTAACTGGTGGATGGAATTAGGTGGAAGGACAAAAGACAAGTGGCAGCTTCCTCAAACACTTCCTAAGTTGCAGGTGGCAACTTCCCTATATTTTGGGGTCATGATTCCCCAAGAAAGTGGAATCTGAGCAGGTGGCTCATTAATGACAGTTAGCCCAACTAAGACCTAGGCAATCTTTTAAATACTACTCAATGAATTGAGCTGGGGGTTCAGCAATTGTTCTAGAGGGAGAATACATTCAGGTGAATGCTATTCAGGAGTCCTATTGAGGAAGTGGGAAAAACAGTAAGGAAGTGTTTTGAATCAGGAAGTTGCAGTAACTTGGTTCCAGTATAGCTGTTTTGGCTGAGGGAATTGTTGGCTGTACCTAGTTCCAACCAGTTAGACCAGAGCAAGCTCGGGGGTCCTGAGAAGTGCTGTCTGGGCACTCTCCAGGAATTGGTAGGGAGGAACAGCCTCCCATCGCTGTTATTGTCTACCATAGCCACAGGTTCTGTCACTCTTCCTGATGTTTGTTTAATTAATTTTCATATGAAATAGACTATTTCAACTGTGTTTGACTGTATTCATTTCCAGTAGATCAGACTTTCTGTATTGTATTTTGGTATAAATTTCAGAACTCAGATGTTTTAGAATTTTCCCTATTATCACTCAAACGGAGTAATTATCCTATGCACAATATATTTGTTACTATTACAGTAATCAAATATCATGTTTATGTATTTCTAGAATTTCTATTAATAGTTATATAATAGACAGAATATTAAACAGTAGTTAATTAAACGATCATAAGAACAGATATAGATAAATCTTAGATTTACTGTAAAATATTTCCTATTAGAGAAATGTACAGGAATAAAATCTATTAGAGCAATGTACCAGTTTATATCTGCTTCTTATTTCTGTCAACTATAGCTACAGGTTAGTCTCAGTATCGAGCTAAAAGAGAAACAAAACTCATAACATTTCATTTGTTTACACTCAGAATATCATTGACATTTATCGAATATTCAAAAGATGTAGCTGCAACAATGTTTCATTGTTTAAAAATTTTCCCTACAATCTCATTCAAATAATAGTCAAATGCAAACACTGAAACTATAAATTGTTTTTGACTTTAAAACCTAATACTATAATTTAATAGCCATGACTGACACAACAGAATTAACAGAGTTGTTATATAACAAAACAGATATCCTGACTGGCTCGAAGCCAAGTCTTGGTACATAGAGATTTTATTGTTTCACTATCAAAATTATAAACATAGAATCACTGTTCTTACCGAGCTGGTATTATATGAAATACACAACTCTGTCGTAGGTTGTATTATTTATAGTCACATATTTAAACGCAGGGATACCCTCAACGAACGCAACCATTATTGGCTGTTACCAACCCTCATATTATTCACTATATTAATATTTATTTCAAATGTTTCTCATTAAGAGTAGACCACAAACCTAACACGGCCATAGCCTGATCACATTCATTTGTCAGATTGAAAACAAAAGAAAAGAATGCCTATATGACAGACGAACCTACAGGATTTTTATACATAGTTTATGTATAAATTTTATCTACAGTTCAGTTAAATATTTATACAAGAACCAAAACGAAATTTCACAACTCGTTCCTAGTCACCACCGAATTCAACATTTCCATATATATATATATGTTTTGAACCAGGAACGGAACCCCAACTTGTCAGGATAACCCTATATTATTTAACCATTACAGTAATAATAGCAATATTAACATTCGTTTATTAAACATTCAAAAGAAACCAAGAAAAACGCAGAGATACAGATACATTGATTTCCCTACTTTAGAATTATCATCTCGTGCAGGTATCGGGGAAACAAAACAGTCCTTATATTCTTTTTAAACACTCTATTCATCTATCAAAACACAGAATGATACACGGCCATGACAGGCCCAGTTTTACATTAAGATTAACTTACGGCGTGGGTAAAAACCCTACATATAGAAAACAAAACGACATAACAATTCCCTGGCCTCATACCGTTGAGCCGTATATGGTTCTTCATAAACATAGTAGGGTATTAAACCCTTTTCTTTTATAAACAAAACAATTATACAAGTGACTGTACCCACGACACAAGAGCAATAACGACCCCATTACACAGGAGTTCCCCTCCAAACTCAACCCTAGCACAACAAAACCAACAAAGGGAGAGACAGCCGTGGATAACCAGGCTTACCCGGAGGAGCCAGCGCTGGAGGAGAAGCTCTGTGCACCTTCAGGACGGCGTTACCTGCATATTTATTCAAATGCCGAGAGATATTAGTCCCATTATTGAATGCCGATGGTAGTTAATACAAATGTAAATCCAAACAATATTTTGCAAAACCTAAAACTGTGAAAATATGGATAATTGTTTACCTGAGCCATTGGAGGAGTGCAACCGTGGACAACCTGGTAGCCACAAGCTGAACAAGCAGTGAAACCCCATCACCTTCATCAGTTCAATAAGCAAGGGAAACCTTCATAACATTTCTTTGACAGCCGCGACAGGCAGCATTTCAAATACAACCCTTAAGCTGTGAATGGACCCGTAGGGGAGTACTCATCAAAACCCATTACACAACCACCTCGGGGATAAAAACAAATAGCGAAACCCTGTCTCATACTCTCACATAGCTTGATAACGAGACCAAGAAACAATGGAATAGTAGCAAATATTAATATCAGAGCCCAAAGACCTCTATACTACCAGAGAAATAAACCACGAGACCAGAACCACAGCACTTTGCATTTTGTTACAGTGCCTAACTACGAAATTTAGACATGGAGGGTTTCACCCTTAGAACCCGAGCCCGGAGGAAAAGATAATAACCTGGTAGGGTTTTGTTACTAGCTTATATATCGCCAAATGCATGGAGGAGAGCCAAACACGTAGCAATGAAATTTATCACGTAGCATGGGTCGAGTTCATATAGTTTGGTTGCCATTCAAATCATTGTTCACCGATTTAAAAATCAATTGCAATGGATATAAAGTTTTCCCAACGTATGGGAACATTATGATTGTTGCACAATCATTGTAATGTTATATATTCAAAACCAAAGTCATCGATATGTCAGGGGCGCATCATATGGTTACCTACAATCATTTAAACAATGATGTAGTCAACCTTCAAAATGAAAACTCTACATAACTTAATACATTGAAATGTTACCATAACTATATGATGGGATACCAATTTGCTATTATGTTCTATCATTATATTTCTTCCGATACTATTGTTACACAGTAAACAATTAGAATAATAATCTCTATTATTATGACGTTGATATATAAACTCATCTACAGGTTCACACCATGAATGTAGTTTAAAAACAAGACACAGTCAGGTGACGTCAGTTAAACGTTAAGTAGACGTTGGACCTTGAAGGATAGATGAATATAATGGAACAACGCTAGAGGTGTCACATTTCCAACTCACGCTAATATTACGTGAACACAACAGTAATCACCAGTATTAGTGACAATATATCACATGACGCTAACGTCGCTTTATGCAGACAATAAATATGATACAAACAATGGTTCCAGTGATAGTTACAGCAGTAACATAGAGTCATATTCATAACACAATAGTTTTAACTGAAACAATGTAATTCATCGCAAAACCTGATGATACTATTCCGAATAAGAATTATCATGTCGAGGCAGACTATCAATCTTAAATTCAAGTGTAATTTCATGAGAATAACTTTACTGTCTTGCACTACAACCAGCAACAGTGAATAGATCTTCTTTAAGTTTTACAGTACAGGGAAAGGAGCTTAATGCTTACCAAGATTAAATTACAGTGATCCTTACTTCACCGGTGTACCTGCGAACAGAAGATAATTTATGCATTAGCTCGTAAGCTAAGTAAGCCAGTCAGCTATGGCTAGCTCTCCCTTTGCAGTTTGAAACAAAACAATCAATATTTAAAATCACAAAAATCACAATTGTAGTAAGACAGAATCTTTTAAAACAAGATTATGTTTAGTTACTGAAATTAAACAGAACCAGAAATGCTATTAACTAACATTTATTGTTATAATAAAAATTTTAAATTTTTCAGAAATTTTGGGTTCTGACATAGAATATGCATGCTTTGTTGATTCCATTTATGAAATAAAACACATTTTCTAAAAACTCATGTTCTTTAAGAAATCATGTAAACCTTCTAGAAGCTGTGATTTTAAAAAACGGGGGAAGTAAGCTTTTCTTATTTCCGGACGCATGCGCAAACTATAGAAAGTCGTTATGACGTAGAATGTGCATACTTTGTAGATTCCATTTATGAAATAAAACACATTTTCTAAAAACTCGTGTTTTTTACGAAATCATGTAAACCTTCTAGAAGCTGTGATTTTAAGAAACGGTGGAAGTAAGCTTTTCTTATTTCCGGACGCATGCGAAAACTATAGAAAGTCGTTCTGACGTAGAATGTGCATACTTTGTTGATTCCATTTATGAAAAAAAACACATTTTCTAAAAACTCGTGTTTTTTAAGAAATCATGTAAACCTTCTAGAAGCTGTGATTTTAAAAAACGGGGGAACTAAGCTTTTCTTATTTCCAAACGCATGCGCAAACTATAGAAAGTCGTTATGACGTAGAATGTGCATACTTTTTTTATTCCATTTATGAAATAAAACACATTTTCTAAAAACTCGTGTTTTTTAAGAAATCATGTAAACCTTCTAGAAGCTATGATTTTAAAAAACGGGGGGAAGTAAGCTTTTCTTATTTCCGAACGCATGCGCAAACTATAGAAAGTCGTTATGACGTAGAATGTGCATACTTTGTAGATTCCATTTATGAAATAAAGCACATTTTCTAAAAACTCGTGTTTTTTACGAAATCATGTAAACCTTCTAGAAGCTGTGATTTTAAAAAACGGTGGAAGTAAGTTTTTCTTATTTCCGGACGAATGCGCAAACTATAGAAAGTCGTTATGATGTAGAATGTGCATACTTTGTTGATTCAATTTATGAAATAAAACACATTTTCTAAAAACTCGTGTTTTTTAAGAAATCATGTAAACCTTCTAGAAGCTGTGATTTTAAAAAACGGTGGAAGTAAGCTTTTCTTATTTCCGGACGCATGCGAAAACTATAGAAAGTCGTTATGACGTAGAATGTGCATACTTTGTTGTTTCCATTTATGAAATAAAATACATTTTCTAAAAACTCGTGTTTTTTAAGAAATCATGTAAACCTTCTAGAAGCTGTCATTTTAAAAAACGGGGGAAGTAAGCTTTTCTTATTTCCAAACGCATGCGCAAACTATAGAAAGTCGTTATGATGTAGAATGTGCATACTTTGTTGATTCCATTTATGAAATAAAACACATTTTCTAAAAACTCGTTTTTTTTAAGAAATCATGTAAACCTTCTAGAAGCTGTGATTTTAAAAAACGGGGGAAGTAAGCTTTTCTTATTTCCGGACGCATGCGCAAACTATAGAAATTCGTTATGATGTAGAATGTGCATACTTTGTAGATTCCATTTATGAAATAAAACACATTTTCTAAAAACTCGTGTTTTTTACGAAATCATGTAAACCTCCTAGAAGCTATGATTTTAAAAAACGCTGGAAGTAAGCTTTTCTTATTTCCGGACGAATGCGCAAACTATAGAAAGTCGTTATGACATAGAATGTGCATACTTTGTAGATTCCATTTATGAAATAAAGCATATTTTTTAAAAACTCGTGTTTTTTACGAAATCATGTAAACCTTCTAGAAGCTGTGATTTTAAAAAACGGTGGAAGTAAGCTTTTCTTATTTCCGTACGCATGCGCAAACTATAGAAAGTCGTTATGACGTAGGATGTGCATACTTTGTTGATTCCATTTATGAAATAAAACACATTTTCTAAAAACTCATGTTTTTTAAGAAATCATGTAAACTTTCTAGAAGCTGTGATTTTAAAAAACGGGGGAAGTAAGCTTTTCTTATTTCCAAACGCATGCGCAAACTATAGAAAGTCGTTATGACGTATAATGTGCATACTTTGTTGATTCCATTTATGAAATAAAACACATTTTCTAAAAGCTCGTGTTTTTTAAGAAATCATGTAAACCTTCTAGAAGCTGTGATTTTAAAAAATGGGGGAAGTAAGCTTTTCTTATTTCCGGACGCATGCGCAAACTATAGAAAGTCGTTATGATGTAGAATTTGCATACTTTGTAGATTCCATTTATGAAATAAAACACATTTTCTAAAAACTCGTGTTTTTTACGAAATCATGTAAACCTTCTAGAAGCTGTGATTTTAAAAAACGGTGGAAGTAAGCTTTTCTTATTTCTGGACGCATGCGCAAACTATAGAAAGTCGTTATGACGTGGAATGTGCATACTTTATAGATTCCATTTATGAAATAAAACACATTTTCTAAAAACTCGTGTTTTTTACGAAATCATGTAAACCTTCTAGAAGCTGTGATTTTAAAAAACGGTGGAAGTAAGCTTTTCTTATTTCCGGACGCATGCGCAAACTATAGAAAGTCGTTATGACGTAGAATGTGCATACTTTGTTGATTCCATTTATGAAATAAAACACATTTTCTAAAAACTCGTGTTTTTTAAGAAATCATGTAAACCTTCTAGAAGCTGTGATTTTAAAAAACGGGGGAAGTAAGCTTTTCTCATTTCCAAACGAATGCGAAAACTATAGAAAGTCGTTATGACGTAGAATGTGCTTACTTTGTTGATTCCATTTATGAAATAAAAACATTTTCTAAAAACTCTTGTTTTTTAAGAAATCATGTAAACCTTCTAGAAGCTGTGATTTTGAAAAAAGGGGGAAGTAAGCTTTTCTTATTTCCGGACGAATGCGCAAACTATAGAAAGACGTTATGATGTAGAATTTGCATGCTTTGTTGATTCCATTTATGAAATAAAACACATTTTCTAAAAACTAGTGTTTTTTAAGAAATCATGTAAACCTTCTAGAAGCTGTGATTTTAAAAAACAGTGGAAGTAAGCTTTTCTTATTTCCGGATGCATGCGCAAACTATAGAAATTCGTTATGATGTAGAATGTGCATACTTTGTTGATTCCATTTATGAAATAAAACACATTTTCTAAAAACTCGGGTTTTTTAAGAAATCATGTAAACCTTCTAGAAGCTATGATTTTAAAAAACGGGGGAAGTAATCTTTTCTTATTTCGAAACGCATGCACAAACTATAGAAAGTCGTTATGACGTAGAATATGCATGCTTTGTTGATTCCATTTATGAAATAAAACACATTTTCTAAAAACTTGTGTTTTTTAAGAAATCATGTAAACCTTCTAGAAGCTGTGATTTTCAAAAACGGTGGAAATAAGCTTTTCTTATTTCCGGACGCATGCGCAAACTATAGAAAGTCGTTATGACGTAGAATGTGCATACTTTGTTGATTCCATTTATGAAATAAAACACATTTTCTAAAAACTCGTGTTGTTTAAGAAATCATGTAAACCTTCTAGATGCTGTGATTTTAAGAAACGGTGGAAGTAAGCTTTTCTTATTTCCGGACGCATGCGCAAACTATAGAAAGTCGTTATGACATAGAATGTGCACACTTTGTTGTTTCCATTTATGAAATAAAATACATTTTCAAAAAACTCGTGTTTTTTAAGAAATCATGTAAACCTTCTAGAAGCTGTGATTTTAAAAAACGGGGGAAGTAAGCTTTTCTTATTTCCAAACGCATGCGCAAACTATAGAAAATCGTTATGATGTAGAATGTGCATACTTTGTTGATTCCATTTATGAAATAAAACACATTTTCTAAAAACTCGAGTTTTTTAAGAAATCATGTAAACCTTCTAGAAGCTGTGATTTTAAAAAACGGTGGAAGTAAGCTTTTCTTATTTCCGGATGAATGCACAAACTATAGAAAGTCGTTATGGCGTAGAATGTGCATACTTTGTTGATTCCATTTATGAAATAAAATACATTTTCTAAAAACTCGTGTTTTTTAAGAAATCATGTAAACCTTCTAGAAGCTGTGATTTTAAAAAACGGGGGAAGTAAGCTTTTCTTATTTCCAAACGCATGCGCAAACTATAGAAAGTCGTTATGACGTAGTGTTGATGTATATGTAACTTCGGAATGTATTTCACATATATGTATATTGTATTCCTATAGAGATGTTATTATTCCTCTATACGGAAGTGTCGTAACTTATACTTGATGGGTTATTAGACCACCTTGTTTGGGGTCGGCCCTGTATAAGTCATGTGGGTCAAAGGGTTATTAGACCACCCTATTGGGGGTCGGCCATGTGGGTCAAAGGGTTATTAGACCAGCCTATTGGGGGTCGGCCCAGTCAGCATTATGTTATGTGGTTAAGTTCGAGCCTACATGAGTTAGGTAAAAAGGCAAGTCAAGTCAAGTATAAATAGAGTGCGGGAGGCAATCTATTTACTCACTCACTTCTCACACATGCACTCAAGGAGGAGTGGCGCACTTATGGAGGAGGAGGATCTGCTGCTAGGTTATGGCTATCTCTCTTGGTTGGTTGTATCATTGCTCTATCTATCTCTGAGGAAGTTATTGGGGTTTTTCACCTTTACGGTTTTCCCCAAGTAAATCTTTGTGTCTCTTGTGTGCTTGCATTATTGTCTCCATGATTGATATGCTGTAGATATGCTGTACATGTTGTTCTCTCAGTTAAGATCCTAGATCAAATTGAAGTAAATTCAGAAAATTTAACATGGAATCAGAGCCAGCCTGAAAGAAGGCATGATATGGCATGTATGACACTTGTTGCACTTACGATGCTAGGGCTTGATATAGCAAAAACCAGTCATCGTAGCACTTTCGCATTAAATCCGTTTTGGCAAATTTTTCGGATCTGAAATTGTTACAGGACGAAGCTAAGATCTCCAGGTACCTGGTGTCCAAAGGAAAACCTCTAATTCGTTGTACTTTGTCATTTATGATTTGTGCAATATAGGGTTTCTGCCTCTTCCAGATCTGAGTTAAAATTAGGTGACCTTGGGAAAAAGGTCATAACTTGGGCTAGGAAGCTCCAAATTAAATTTCATGAAAAGTGATAGGTAGTACACAAACTGTAACTTCTCAAAAAACGTTTTCAAAGGCCGAAGTTGAACGAGTGACACGTGGCACTCCTTACAAGTGCGCTCTCCTGTATTATCCCATAAACAGGTCATGTTGCGACATTTGGCATAACGCTCTCTCAGAGAGTCCAATTGAGGTCAAACCTGTCAGGATGGAAAGGTAACAGGACGAGCTATCTCAGCAAACTTTTTCAGCATCCGAAGGTAAAACAATGACACGTGGCACTCCGTACAAATTTTCTCTCCTGTTTTATCCCAAAACGGGTCACGTTGCGACATTTGGCATAACTCTCTCTCAGAGAATCTAATTGAGGTCAGACCTGTCAGGATGGAAAGATAACAGTTCAGGCTATCTCAGGAAACTTTTTCAGACCCCGTGGATCAAAATTTTTGGAGTTACACCAGAAACAATCAGGTACATATTTCTGTCAAAACAGAATTATTTTTTGGTACCTTCATTCATGGCTTCCGGAATTTAGGGCTTTGGAGAAAGTTGGAATTTTTGTAATCGGAGACCACGGCTGGATGATACTCATCAAAATAGAAATTTAGAGACCAAGATCAGAATTTTTGGTTGGGCAGAAGGCCGAGCTTGATTAGACCCTAGTTCGGGACTTTGATCAGAAAAGTGGAAAATTAGGGCTTCTGTAAAAATGGGAATTTTTGAAATCTGTGACCACGGCTGGAAGCTCCTCAGAAAAATAGAAGCTTAGATATTTGGATCAAACATTTTGATTGGGAAGAAGAGTGAGCTTCATCAAACCCCAGTTCAGGGTCACGTCCAGTGAATCCAGAAGTTTCAAAATCAAAATTGAGGAGTGAAACTTTGCAGTTTTCAAATTCTGAATATACCAACTTGATCAGCTCATCAAGCTCAAGGTCCAGTTCTTTCAAATCAAGTGGATTGGGTTAATCCTAGAAGAAGATGGATTGATCACCTGCATAAGTGAATAATTTCCTGTCTCAGAGGGAGATGAGGCTAAGGCCTTACATAAGAAGATTACAAGCGACCTCGACATATATGACTCATCGAGGTATGTTTCGATATTTGTCCATGATTAAGTTTATGGTATGTTTGTCTTCATGTTATTACGGTTAGTACAATTTTGTTTTTAGATTTGTCGTATCACCTTAACAAAATTATGAATGCATGATAGAAGATATTCATTGGTTAGGGTGTTGACACTTATGATTGTACTAATGCATTATGGTGTTGTATGAGGTTGATGTTGTCTACTAACATGAAAGGTACACCAAGAAAGACAAATCATGTTCTGGTCCAAGAACATATGATCATGATAACATGAGGACAAAGATTCATCCATTGTCATGGATCTCATATAAGATCCATTTACGAGGTATGTATAACTTGATTTTGTAATAGTTAACCTATGAGATATACAGGTTACTAGCACAAGTCATTGAAGAAGAACAAGAAGACATCATGTGAGTATGTTAGACATAAATAGCTAGCATGCTAATCCAGGTATGTTTTTCCTATATCAAGATAGAATCCTACCTTGTGTTAGGATCTTATACAGTTGTGTTGTTTGATAATGATTATTCATGAAGTCGTAGGTTTGAATAAGTCATGGCTGTATGCATATTATGTTTCTTACCATAATTGATGATATGACTAACCAGAAGAATCATGAAGGTATAGGTTTGAATAATCACAGGTTTTATGCATATTATATCTCTTATCTTGATTAATGATTCAACTAACCTAAAGAGTAATAGGTTTGAGTAATTACAGGTTTAGACATGTTATGTTTCTTATGATTTGACTAACCATAAGAATCCTACATAAACCTTGAATGCTAATGCTTATTATTTTCCGTTTGAAATGATCATGACTATACATTCTTAAGATTATTGTGTTTTAATAGTATACTAATGAATGTATGATTTTATATGAGTTCACAAGGATAACACAATCATGATACTAATAAGCATGCATAGGGACCAAGGATGAATGTAAGTTCAAGAACAGGTAATCCAGGAAGCAAAGATCAAGAGGGAGCACACTCCAGTTGTTCCTGCAAGAAAGCAAAGGAACACACTTCAGTAGTTTCTGCAAGGATGCAGATATTCAGAGAGAGTTGACCATATTTCCACAACAGAAAGGTGTAGAAGAAGCTACTTCAGATTAGGACTCCAGCAGCTCCTGTAAGGAAGCAAAGACTCAGAGGGAGTCCACCCAACGAACAAACAAAGATAAGTATTTTAATTTCTTGCATATTTGTTTGTTTAAATAAAACTGTTCAATGATGTATATACTAATGTTCCTAGAATTAGGTTGTGTATTATGCACATTAGAATAATTGCATTAATGAACAGTATACTAATAATATGCATGGGTAAGTAGCCTATGGCACTATACAACATTCCATTGCTACTTATCTAGAATGAAACCTCTTTGCTGACATGTTGGGAGTTGTGCACACTCTTAACAATGTTCTAGTAGAGATTGGAAGGCATCTAGAAAGTTATGGGATATGGATAAATGTTGTATTGAAGCATTGGCTAAGATGATTGCATGACTGTATGACATATTTCTTTATGTGTAAGAATTTGTTCTGAAAATTATGAGATGTTTCTAATCATGCAACTTAACCTGTTTTGTAGGAAAGACCGTATATCTTCACCTACAAAAGGACTACAACATTTGTTCCAGCAACAAAGATATCTATTGAAGATATTGAAGTTCCCAGGATCTGGGATGAAGAAATGGAATGCCATGATCCGTCGATCATGAAGAATGATGTTTGGGATGCGATCCCAAGAGCTAAAGGGAAGTCTGTTGTGACTTCCAAATAGAACTATCAGATCAAGCATGTTGCAGATGGCAGCATTGAGAAATACAAAAGTGATGAAATAGAAGATGCACCAGATGGATTTCAAGACAGCATGGTGTAGTCATATATGTGTGCAGAACTTGATATGGTAGGATAGACAGCTTTCTATCCTGCTTGGGCTTTACCAAGAATAAAGCGGATTCCAACCTTTTCTACAAGGTTGAAGAAGGCAATCCAGCGATACTACTATTTGGATGACCTGTTTGTATCAGGTGAGGATAGATTGATTGCCGACACGCAGCGGAAGCTTGCTGCCGAGTTCGAGTTAAGAACTTGGGGATGATGCACTATTTGTTTTTGGCATGGAGGTGTGGCAGAGTGCAGATGGAATCTTCCTTGGACAAGGGAAGTATGTAGTAGAGATCCTGAAGATGTTCGGGATGATGGACTGCAAGGATATGGCCACACCTATGGCATCGAATCTGAAGCTTCTATGTGATGCTTCATCTGAGCCGGTTGATGTCTCTTTGTATTGTCAGATGATTGGGTCCTTGATGTACCTGACGAACACAAGACCAGACATTTGCTTTGCTGTGAACACATTGAGCCAGTTCCTGACGGATCCGAGGAGTGTTCACCTGGTTGCTGTAAAGCATGTTCTGAGGTACCTGAAGGGTACAGTGGATTATGGGCTCAGGTATGAGGAGAATCAAAAGTTTAACCTGCAGGGTTATGTTGATTCAGATTGGGCTGGCAGTGCTGCAGATAGGAAGAGCACATCTGGGTGTTGCTTCAATATGGGATCAGGTGTGATATCTTGGTTTAGCAGGAAGCAGTCCTGTGTAGCACTAAGTACAGCAGAGGCTGAGTATGTTGCAGCCTGTTCAGCTAGTTGTGAGGCAGTATGGCTACGGAAGCTACTGTCTGAGTTATTTGATCTCCCGCTGGATGCTACTGGTATCTTCTGTGATAACCAGAGTTGTGTGAAGCTATCTGAGAACCCAGTGTTTCATGACAGGTCGAAACACATAGAGATCAAATATCACTATATCAGGGATATGGTGCAGAGAGGAGCTGTGAAGCTCCTGTATGTTGCGACGGACGAGCAGATTGCAGATGTGCTGACGAAGCCACTAGCCAGGGTGAAGTTTGAGTACTTTAGAGAGAGGCTTGGCGTGCTTCAGATCGAGGACACTTCGAGGAAGAAGTGATGAACACATTTGCTGAAGCCATTCCAAGCATGTTGGAAGGGGGATCCTTCACATGGATGTGGATGTAAGCGCTGAATGATGAACATCAGGAGGATGTTCTGGTTTCTGCTTGGATATGATCAGTTGGATCATTATATGTATTTTGTGTATGCATCATGTTGGATGCTGGATATGATCGATTGGATCATGTGTATGTATTTTGTATGAACGCATCATGTTGGATGCTGATGGATACATTGTGTGGATCATGTATCTTTGTATGATCAGGTAGATCATGTATGCTGATGGATACATTGTGTGGATCATGTATCTTTGTATGATCAGGTAGATCATGTATGCTGATGGATACATTGTGTGGATCATGTATCTTTGTATGATCAGGTGGATCATGTATGCTGATGGATACATTGTGTGGATCATGTATCTATGTATGTATCAGGTGGATACTTGGATGATCGTGGATGACGAGCTTCTCCAGATGACATGTAGCAGGATGTTGCAGTGATGATGATCAGGATGATCATGTGTACATCAGGATGATGTTTGATGAGTATCAGATGATACTTTGTGGCCGTGGATCAGGTTGTGCAGGAAAGCATGTAATTTGTGCCCTGGGAGATTTGCAGATGGTCTTTCGAGGTTTTGCCTATGGCATGTAATTCGGTGCCCTGGGACATCTGGAAAATGCTCTTGCGAGGTTTTGCTTGGGAGGACATGTAATTTGTGCCCTGGGAGATTTCAGGTCGGAGTTGTGTACCCGTAACATCCTGAGATGCTCTTGCGAGGTTTTGTCCTATGGCATGTAATTTGCTCCTGGGAGATTTGGACAGGATGAAAAAGGCCTCAGATGCTTCAGCGAGGTTTTGCCATGACCACATGTAATTTGCTCCTGGGAGATCTGGACAGGATGAAAAAGGCCTCAGATGCTTCAGCCAGGTTTTGTGGTGAGATCACATGTAATGTGCTCCTGGGAGATCCGACAGGTAGAGCCGTGTGCTCGTAACAGCCTGGGATGCTTCAGCCAGGTTTTGTGATGGGTCACATGTAATGTGCTCTTGGGAGATCCTACAGGTAGAGCTGTGTGCTCGTAATAGCCTGGGATGCTGCAGCCAGGTTTTGTGACGCACGTAATGAGTCCTGAGGATTCCACAGTATGGCCAGTGATGATGAAGACCTGCAGATGGCGGGCCTACATCCAGTATGAAAAAGGACTGGCTCTGTAGAACTTCCTATGACGAGTAGAGTCAGAGATTGATTGAGATAGCAGCAGCAGTGACGATGATGATGACTCGATGACGATTATGCAGTGACGATGATCCAGAGAAGATGACTTGTGCTAGAAGAACTGTGCTGAGAAATACCTTCCTAGTTAAGAGGGAGTGTTGATGTATATGTAACTTCGGAATGTATTTCACATATATGTATATTGTATTCCTATAGAGATGTTATTATTCCTCTATACGGAAGTGTCGTAACTTATACTTGATGGGTTATTAGACCACCTTGTTTGGGGTCGGCCCTGTATAAGTCATGTGGGTCAAAGGGTTATTAGACCACCCTATTGGGGGTCGGCCATGTGGGTCAAAGGGTTATTAGACAACCCTATTGGGGGTCGGCCCAGTCAGCATTATGTTATGTGGTTAAGTTCGAGCCTACATGAGTTAGGTAAAAAGGAAAGTCAAGTCAAGTATAAATAGAGTGTGGGAGGCACTCTATTTACTCACTCACTTCTCACACATGCACTCAAGGAGGAGTGGCGCACTTATGGAGGAGGAGGATCTGCTGCTAGGTTATGGCTATCTCCCTTGGTTGGTTGTATCATTGCTCTATCTATCTCTGAGGAAGTTATTGGGGTTTTTCACCTTTATGGTTTTCCCCAAGTAAATCTTTGTGTCTCTTGTGTGCTTGCATTATTGTCTCCATGATTGATATGCTGTACATGTTGTTCTCTCAGTTAAGATCCTAGATCAAATTGAAGTAAATTCAGAAAATTTAACACGTAGAATGTGCATACTTTGTTGATTCCATTTATGAAATAAAACACATTTTCTAAAAACTCGTGTTTTTTAAGAAATCATGTAAACCTTCTAGAAGCTGTGATTTTAAAAAACGGGGGAAGTAAGCTTTTCTTATTTCCGGCCGCATGCGCAAACTATAGAAAGTCGTTATGACATAGAATGTGCATACTTTGTAGATTCCATTTATGAAATAAAACACATTTTCTAAAAACTCGTGTTTTTTACGAAATCATGTAAACCTTCTAGAAGCCGTGATTTTAAAAAACGGGGGAAGTAAGCTTTTCTTATTTCCGGACGCATGCGCAAACTATAGAAAGTCGTTATGACGTAGAATGTGCATACTTTGTAGATTCCATTTATGAAATAAAACACATTTTCTAAAAACTCGTGTTTTTTACGAAATCATGTAAACCTTCTAGAAGCTGTGATTTTAAAAAACGGTGGAAGTAAGCTTTTCTTATTTCCGGACGAATGCGCAAACTATAGAAAGTCGTTATGACGTAGAATGTGCATACTTTGTTGATTCCATTTATGAAATAAAACACATTTTCTAAAAACTCGTGTTTTTTAAGAAACCATGTAAACCTTCTAGAAGCTGTGATTTTAAAAAATGGGGGAAGTAAGCTTTTCTTATTTCCAAACACATGCGCAAACTATAGAAAGTCATTATGACATAGAATGTGCATACTTTGTTGATTCCATTTATGAAATAAAACACATTTTCTAAAAACTCGTGTTTTTTAAGAAATCATGTAAACCTTCTAGAAGCTGTGATTTTAAAAAACGGGGGAAGTAAGCTTTTCTTATTTCCAAACGCATGCGCAAACTATAGAAAGTCGTAATGACGTAGAATGTGCATACTTTGTAGATTCCATTTATGAAATAAAACACATTTTCTAAAACCTCGTGTTTTTTACGAAATCATGTAAACCTTCTAGAAGCTGTGATTTTAAAAAACGGGGGAAGTAAGCTTTTCTTATTTCCGGACGCATGCGCAAACTATAGAAGTCGTTATGACGTAGAATGTGCATACTTTGTAAATTCCATTTATGAAATAAAACACATTTTCCAAAAACTCGTGTTTTTTAAGAAATCATGTAAACCTTCTAGAAGCTGTGATTTTAAAAAACGGTGGAAGTAAGCTTTTCTTATTTCCGGACGCATGCGCAAACTATAGAAATTCGTTATAAGGTAGAATGTGCATACTTTGTAGATTCCATTTATGAAATAAAACACATTTTCCAAAAACTCATGTTTTTTACGAAATCATGTAAACCTTCTAGAAGCTGTGATTTTAAAAAACGGTGGAAGTAAGCTTTTCTTATTTTCGGACGAATGAACAAACTATAGAAAGTCGTTATGACGTAGAATGTGCATACTTTGTTGATTCCATTTATGAAATATAACACATTTTCCAAAAACTCGTGTTTTTTAAGAAAACATGTAAACCTTCTAGAAGCTGTGATTTTAAAAAACGGTGGAAGTAAGCTTTTCATATTTCCGGACGAAGGCGCAAACTATAGAAAGTCGTTATGACGTAGACTGTGCATACTTTGTTGATTCCATTTATGAAATAAAACACATTTTCTAAAAACTCATGTTTTTTAAGAATCATGTAAACCTTCTAGAAGTTGTGATTTTAAAAAACAGTGGAAATAAGCTTTTCTTATTTCCGGAAGCATGCGCAAACTATAGAAAGTCGTTATGACGTAGAATGTGCATACTTTTTTTATTCCATTTATGAAATAAAACACATTTTCTAAAAAGTCGTGTTATTTAAGAAACCATGTAAACCTTCTAGAAGCTGTGATTTTAAAAAACAGCGGAAGTAAGTTTTTCTTATTTCCAAACGCATGCGCAAACTATAGAAAGTCGTTATGACGTAGAATGTGCATACTTTGTTGATTCCATTTATGAAATAAAACACATTTTCTAAAAACTCGTGTTTTTTAAGAAATCATGTAAACCTTCTAGAAGCTGTGATTTTAAAAAATGGGGGAAGTAAGCTTTTCTTATTTCCGGACGCATGCGCAAACTATAGAAAGTCGTTATGACGTAGAATGTGCATACTTTGTAGATTCCATTTATGAAATAAAACACATTTTCAAAAAACTCGTGTTTTTTACGAAATCATGTAAACCTTCTAGAAGCTGTGATTTTAAAAAACGGGGGGAGTAAGCTTTTCTTATTTACGGACGCATGCGCAAACTTTAGAAAGTCGTTACGATGTAGAATGTGCATACTTTCTAGATTCCGTTTATGAAATAAAACACATTTTCTAAAAACTCGTGTTTTTTACGAAATCATGTAAACCTTCTAGAAGCTGTGATTTTAAAAAACGGTGGAAGTAAGCTTTTCTTATTTCCGGACGAATGCGCAAACTATAGAAAGTCGTTATGACGTAGAATGTGCATACTTTGTTGATTCCATTTATGAAATAAAACACATTTTCCAAAAACTCGTGTTTTTTAGGAAACCATGTAAACCTTCTAGAAGCTGTGATTTTAAAAAATGGGGGAAGTAAGCTTTTCTTATTTCCAAACACATGCGCAAACTATAGAAAGTCATTATGACATAGAATGTGCATACTTTGTTGATTCCATTTATGAAATAAAACACATTTTCTAAAAACTCATGTTTTTTAAGAAATCATGTAAACCTTCTAGAAGCTGTGTTTTTAAAAAACGGGGGAAGTAAGCTTTTCTTATTATCAAACGCATGCGCAAACTATAGAAAGTCGTTATGACGTAGAATGTGCATACTTTGTAGATTCCATTTATGAAATAAAACACATTTTCTAAAACCTCGTGTTTTTTACGAAATCATGTAAACCTTCTAGAAGCTGTGATTTTAAAAAATGGGGGAAGTAAGCTTTTCTTATTTCCGGACTCATGCGCAAACTATAGAAAGTCGTTATGACATAGAATGTGCATACTTTGTAGATTCCATTTATGAAATAAAACACATTTTCTAGAAACTCGTGTTTTTTACGAAATCATGTAAACCTTCTAGAAGCTGTGATTTTAAAAAATGGTGGAAGTAAGCTTTTCTTATTTCCGGACGCATGCGCAAACTATAGAAATTCGTTATGACATAGAATGTGCATACTTTGTAGATTCCATTTATGAAATAAAACACATGTTCTAAAAACTCATGTTTTTTACGAAATCATGTAAACCTTCTAGAAGCTGTGATTTTAAAAAACGGTGGAAGTAAGCTTTTCTTATTTCCGGACGCATGCGCAAACTATAGAAAGTCCTTTTGACGTAGAATGTGCATACTTTGTAGATTCAATTTATGAAATAAAACACATTTTCTAAAAACTCGTGTGTTTTACGAAATGATGTGAACCTTCTA
Organism: Larix kaempferi; assembly: GCA_027924585.1. Lineage (NCBI taxonomy): Eukaryota > Viridiplantae > Streptophyta > Pinopsida > Pinales > Pinaceae > Larix > Larix kaempferi. Next base: position 6,662,555 of record BSBM01000226.1, on the reverse strand, counting down.
GAAGTTGTGATTTTAAAAAACGGGGGAACTAAGCTTTTCTTATTTCCAAACGCATGCGCAAACTATACAAAGTCGTTATGACGTAGAATGTGCATAATTTGTTGATTCCATTTATGAAATAAAACACATTTTCTAAAAACTCGTGTTTTTTACGAAATCATGTATACCTTCTAGAAGCTGTGATTTTAAAAAACGGGGGAAGTAAGCTTTTCTTATTTCCAAATGCATGCGCAAACAATAGGAAGTCGTTATGACGTAGAATGTGCATACTTTGTTGATTCCATTTATGAAATAAAACACATTTTCTAAAAACTCGTGTTTTTTAAGAAATCATGTAAACCTTCTAGAAGCTGTGATTTTAAAAAACGGGGGAAGTGAGCTTTTCTTATTTCCGGACGCATGCGCAAACTATAGAAAGTCGTTATGACGTAGAATGTGCATACCTTGTAGATTCCATTTATGAAATAAAAGACATTTTCTAAAAACTCGTGTTTTTTACGAAATCATGTAAACCTTCTAGAAGCTGTGATTTTAAAAAACGGTGGAAGTAAGCTTTTCTTATTTCCGGACGCATGCGAAAACTATAGAAAGTCCTTTTGACGTAGAATGTGCATACTTTGTAGATTCCATTTACGGAATAAAACACATTTTCTAAAAACTCGTGTTTTTTACGAAATCATGTGAACCTTCTAGAAGCTATGATTTTCAAAAACGGTGGAAGTAAGCTTTTCTTATTTCCGGACACATGCGCAAACTATAGAAAGTAGTTATGACGTAGAATGTGCATACTTTGTTGATTCCATTTATGAAATAAAACACATTTTCTAAAAATTCGTGTTTCTTAAGAAATCATGTAAACCTTCTAGAAGCTGTGATTTTAAAAAACGGTGGAAGTAAGATTTTCTTATTTCCGGACGCATGCGAAAACTATAGAAAGTCGTTATGACGTAGAATGTGCATACTTTGTAGATTCCATTTATGATATAAAACACATTTTCCAAAAACTCGTGTTTTTTACGAAATCATGTAAACCTTCTAGAAGCTGTGATTTTAAAAAACGGTGGAAATAAGCTTTTCTTATTTCCGGGCGAATGCGCAAACTATAGAAAGTCGTTATGACGTAGAATGTGCATACTTTGTTTATTCCATTTATGAAATAAAAAACATTTTCTAAAAGCTCGAGTTTTTTAAGAAATCATGTAAACCTTCTAGAAGCTGTGATTTTAAAAAACGGTGGAAGTAAGTTTTTCTTATTTCCGGACGAATGCGCAAACTATAGAAAGTCGTTATGATGTAGAATGTGCATACTTTGTTGATTCCATTTATGAAATAAACCACATTTTCTAAAAACTCATGTTTTTTAAGAAATCATGTAAACCTTCTAGAAGCTGTGATTTTAAAAAACAGGGGAAGTAAGCTTTTCTTATTTCCAAACGCATGCGCAAACTATAGAAAGGCGTTATGACATAGAATGTGCATACTTTGTTGATTCCATTTATGAAATAATACACATTTTCTAAAAATTCGTGTTTTTTAAGAAATCATGTAAACCTTCTAGAAGCTGTGAATTTAAAAAACGGGGGTAGTAATCTTTTCTTATTTCTGGACGCATGCGCAAACTATAGAAAGTCGTTATGACGTAGAATGTGCATAGTTTGTAGATTCCATTTATAAAATAAAACACATTTTCTAAAAACTCGTGTTTTTTACGAAATCATGTAAACCTTCTAGAAGTTGTGATTTTAAAAAACGGTGGAAGTAAGCTTTTCTTATTTCCGGACACATACGCAAACTATAGAAAGTCGTTATGACGTAGAATGTGCATACTTTGTTGATTGCATTTATGAAATAAAACACATTTTCTAAAAACTCGATTTTTTTACGAAATCATGTAAACCTTCTAGAAGCTGTGATTTTAAAAAACGGGGGAAGTAAGCTTTTCTAATTTCCAAACGCATGCGCAAACTATAGAAAGTCGTTATGACATAGAATGTGCATTCTTTGTAGATTCCATTTATGAAATAAAACACATTTTCTAAAAACTCGTGTTTTTTACGAAATCATGTAAACCTTCTAGAAGCTGTGATTTTAAAAAACGGTGGAAGTAAGCTTTTCTTATTTCCGGACGCATGCGCAAACGATAGAAATTCATTATGACGTAGAATGTGCATACTTTGTTGATTCGATTTATGAAATAAAACACATTTTCTAAAAACTCGTGTTTTTTAAGAAATCATGTAAACCTTCTAGAAGCTGTGATTTTAAAAAACGGGGGAAGTAAGCTTTTCTTATTTCCAAACGCATGCGCAAACTATAGAAAGTCGTTATGACATAGAATGTGCATACTTTGTTGATTCCATTTATGAAATAAAACACATTTTCTAAAAACTCATGTTTTTTAAGAAATCATGTAAACCTTCTAGAAGCTGTGATTTTAAAAAACGGTGGAAGTAAGCTTTTCTTATTTCCGGAGGAATGCGTAAACTATAGAAAGTTGTTATGATGTAGAATGTGCATACTTTGTTGATTCCATTTATGAAATAAAACACATTTTCTAAAAACTCGTGTTTTTTAAGAAATCATGTAAACCTTCTAGAAGTTGTGATTTTAAAAAACGGTGGAAGTAAGCTTTTCTTATTTCCGGATGAATGCGCAAACTATAGAATGTCGTTATGACGTAGAATGTGCATACTTTGTTGATTCCATTTATGAAATAAAACACATTTTGTAAAAACTCGTGTTTTTTAAGAAACCATGTAAACCTTCTAGAAGCTGTGATTTTAAAAAACAGGGAAGTAAGCTTTTCTTATTTCCGGACGCATGCGCAAACTATAGAAAGTCCTTATGACGTAGAAGGTGCACACTTTGTAGATTCCATTTATGAAATAAAACACATTTTCTAAAAACTCGTGTTTTTTACGAAATCATGTAAACCTTATAGAAGCTGTGATTTTAAAAAACGGTGGAAGCAAGCTTTTCTTATTTCCGGACGCATGCGCAAACTATAAAAAGTCGTTGTGACGTAGAATGTGCATACTTTGTTGATTCCATTTATGAAATAAAACACATTTTCTAAAAACTCGTGTTTTTTACGAAATCATGTAAACCTTCTAGAAGCTGTGATTTTAAAAAACGGGGGAGGTAAGCTTTTCTTATTTCCAAATGCATGCGCAAACTATAGAGAGTCGTTATGACGGAGAATGTGCATACGTTGTTGATTCCATTTATGAAATAAAACACATTTTGTAAAAACTCGTGTTTTTTAAGAAACCATGTAAACCTTCTAGAAGCTGTGATTTTAAAAAACGGGGAAGTAAGCTTTTCTTATTTCCGGACGCATGCGCAAACTATAGAAAGTCCTTATGACGTAGAATGTGCATACTTTGTAGATTCCATTTATGAAATAAAACACATTTTCTAAAAACTCGTGTTTTTTACGAAATCATGTAAACCTTATAGAAGCTGTGATTTTAAAAAACGGTGGAAGCAAGCTTTTCTTATTTCCGGACGCATGCGCAAACTATACAAATTCGTTATGACGTATAATGTGCATACTTTGTAGATTCCATTTATGAAATAAAACACATTTTCTAAAAACTCGTGTTTTTTACGAAATCATGTAAACCTTCTAGAAGCTCTGATTTTAAAAAACGGGGAAGTAAGCTTTTCTTATTTACGGACGCATGCGCAAACAATAGAAAGTCGTTATGATGTAGAATGTGCATACTTTGTAGATTCCATTTATGAAATAAAACACATTTTCAAAAAACTCGTATTTTTTAAGAAATCATGTAAACCTTCTAGAACTGTGATTTTAAAAAACGGGGGAAGTAAGCTTTTCTTATTTCCAAATGCATGCACAAACTATACAAAGTCGTTATGACATAGAATGTGCATACTTTGTTGATTCCATTTATGAAATAAAACACATTTTCTAAAAACTCGTGTTTTTTAAGAAATCATGTAAACCTTCTAGAAGCTGTGATTTTAAAAAATAGTGGAAGTAAGCTTTTCGTATTTCCGGACGCATGCGCAAACTATAGAAAGTCGTTATGACGTAGAATGTGCATACTTTTTTGATTCCATTTATGAAATAAAACACATTTTCTAAAAACTCGTGTTTTTTAAGAAACCATGTAAACCTTCTGGAAGTTGTGATTTAAAAAAACAGGGGAAGTAAGCTTTTCTTATTTCCAAACGCATGCGCAAACTATAGAAAGTCGTTATGACGTAGAATGTGCATACTTTGTAGACTCCATTTATGAAATAAAACACATTTTCTAAAAACTCGTGTTTTTTACGAATTCATGTAAACCTTCTAGAAGCTGTGATTTTAAAAAACGGTGGAAGTAAGCTTTCCTTATTTCCGGACGAATGCGCAAACTAGAGAAAGACGTTATGACGTAGAATGTGCATACTTTGTTGATTCCATTTATGAAATAAAACACATTTTCTAAAAACTCGTGTTTTTTACGAAATCATGTAAACCTTCCAGAAGCTGTGATTTTAAAAAACGGTGGAAGTAAGCTTTTCTTATTTCCGGACGCACGGGCAAACTATAGAAAGTCCTTATGACGTAGAATGTGCATACTTTGTTGATTCCATTTATGAAATAAAACACATTTTCTAAAAACTCGTGTTTTTTAAGAAATCATGTAAACCTTCTAGAAGCTGTGATTTTAAAAAATGGGGGAAGTAAGCTTTTCTTATTTCCAAACGCATGCGCAAACTATAGAAAGTCGTTATGACGTAGAATGTGCATACTTTGTAGATTCCATTTATGAAATAAAGCACATTTTCTAAAAACTCGTGTTTTTTAGAAATCATGTAAATCTTCTAGAAGCTGTGATTTTAAAAAACGGTGGAAGTAAGCTTTTCTTATTTCCAGACGAATGCGCAAACTATAGAAAGTCGTTATGACATAGAATGTGCATACTTTGTTTATTCCATTTATAAAATAAAACACATTTTCTCAAAACTCATGTTTTTTACGAAATCATGTAAACCTTCTAGAAGCTGTGATTTTAAAAAACGGTGGAAGTAAGCTTTTCTTATTTCTGGACGCATGCGCAAACTATAGAAAGTCGTTATGACGTAGAATGTGCATACTTTGTATATTCCATTTATGAAATAAAACACATTTTCTAAAAACTAGTGTTTTTTATGAAATCATGTAAACCTTCTAAAAGCTGTGATTTTAAAAAACGGTGGAAGTAAGCTTTTCTTATTTCCGGACGAATGTGCAAACTATAGAAAGTCGTTATGACGTAGAATGTGCATACTTTGTTGATTCCATTTATGAAATAAAACACATTTTCTAAAAACTCGTGTTTTTTAAGAAATCATGTAAACCTTCTAGAAGCTGTGATTTTAAAAAACGGTGGAAGTAAGCTTTTCTTATTTCCGGACGCACGCGCAAACTATAGAAAGTCCTTATGACGTAGAATGTGCATACTTTGTTGATTCCATTTATGAAATAAAACGCATTTTCTAAAAACTCGTGTTTTTTAAGAAATCATGTAAACCTTCTAGAATCTGTGATTTTAAAAAACGGGGGAAGTAAGCTTTTTTTATTTCCGGACAAATGCGCAAACTATAGAAAATCGTTATGACGTAGAATGTGCATAATTTGTTGATTCCATTTATGAAATAAATCACATTTTCTAAAAACTTGTGTTTTTTAAGAAATCGTGTATACCTTCTAGAAGCTGTGATTTTAAAAAACGGGCGGAAGTAAGCTTTTCTTATTTCCGGACGACTGCGCAAACTATAGAAATTCGTTATTACGTAGAATGTTCATACTTTTTTGATTCCATTGATGAAAGAAATCACATTTTCTGAAAACTCATGTTTTTTAAGAAATCATGTAAATCTTCTAGAAGCTGTGATTTTAAAAAACGGGCGAAAGTAAGCTTTTTTATTTCCGGACGAATGCGCAAACTATATAAATTCGTTATGATGTAGAATGTTCATACTTTGTTGATTCCATTTATGAAATAAATAACATTTTCTAAAAACTCGTGTTTTTTATGAAATCATGTAAACCTTCTAGAAGCTGTGATTTTAAAAATTGATGGGAAGTAAGCTTTTCTTATTTCCGGACGCATTTGCAAACTATAGAAAGTCATTATGACATAGAATGTGCATACTTTGTTGATTCCATTAAAGAAAGAAATCTCATTTTCGAAAAAGTCCTGTTTTTTAAGAAATCATATAAACCTTCTAGAAGCTGTGATTTTAAAAAACGAGTGGAAGTAAGCTTTTCTTATTTCCGGACGAATGCGCAAACTATAGAAAGTCGTTATCACGTAGAATGTGCATACTTTGTTGATTCCATTTATGAAAGAATCATATTTTCTAAAAACTCGTGTTTTTTAAGAAATCTTGTAAACCTTCTAGAAGCTGTGATTTTAAAAAACGGGCGGAAGTAAGCTTTTATTATTTCCGGACGAATGCGCAAACTATAAAAAGTCGTGATTACATAGAATTTTCATACTTTGTTGATTCCATTTATGAAATAAATCACATTTTCTAAAAACTCGTGTTTTTTAAGAAATCATGTAAACCTTCTAGAAGCTGTGATTTTAAAAAACGGGTGGAAGTAAACTTTTCTTATTTCCGGACGAATTTGCAAACTATAGAAAGTCGTTATTACGTAGAATGTTCATACTTTGTTGATTCCATTTATGAAAGAAATCACATTTTCTAAAAAGTCGTGTTTTTAAATAAATCATGTAAACCTTCTAGAAGCTGTGATTTTAAAAAACGGGCGGAAGTAAGCTTTTTTATTTCCGGACGATTGCGCAAACTATAGAAAGTCGTTATTACGTAGAATGTTCATAATTCGTTGAACCCATTTATGAAAGAAATCACATTTTCTAAAAACTCGTGTTTTTTAAAAAATCATGTAAACCTTCTAGAAGCTGTGACTTTAAAAAACGGGTGGTAGTAAGCTTTTCTTATTTCCGGACAAATGCGTAAACTATAGAAATTCGTTACTACGTAGAATGTTCATACTTTTTTGATTCCATTTATGAAAGAAATCACATTTTCTAAAAAGTCATGTTTTTTAAGAAATCATGTAAACCTTCTAGAAGCCGTGATTTTAAAAAATGGGCGGAGGTAAGCTTTTTTATTTCCGGACGAATGCGCAAACTATAGAAAGTCATTATTATGTAGAATGTTCATACTTTGTTGATTCCATTTATGAAATAAATCACATTTTTTAAAAACTCGTGTTTTTTAAGAAATCATGTAAACCTTCTAGAAGCTGCGATTTTAAAAATCGATGGGAAGTAAGCTTTTCTTATTTCCGGACGCATTCGCAAACTATAGAAAGTCATTATGACGTAGAATGTGCATACTTTGTTGATTCCATTTATGAAAGAAATCACATTTTCTTAAAAGTCGTGTTTTTTAAGAAATCATGTAAACCTTCTAGAAGCTGTGATTTTAAAAAACGGGGGGAAGTAATCTTCTCTTATTTCCGGATGCATTTGCAAACTATAGAAAGGCTTTATGAAGTAGAATGTGCATACTTTGTTGATTCCATTTATGAAAGAAATCACATTTTCTAAAAACTCGTGTTTTTTAAGAAATCATGTAAACCTTCTAGAAGCTGTGATTTTAAAAAACGGGTGGAAGTAAGCTTTTCTTATTTCCGGACGAATGCGCAAACTATAGAAAGTCGTTATTACGTAGAATGTTCATACTTTGTTGATTCTATTTATGAAAGAAATCACATTTTCTAATAAGTGGTGTTTTTAAAGAAATCATGTAAACCTTCTAGACCTTGTGATTTTAAAAAACGGGCGGAAGTAAGCTTTTTTATTTCCAGACGAATGCGCAAACTATAGAAAGTCGTTATTACGTAGAATGTTCATACTTTTTTGATTCAATTTATGAAAGAAATCACATTTTGTAAAAACTCATGTTTTTTCAGAAATCATGCAAACCTTCTAGAAGCTGTGATTTTAAAAAACGGGCGGAGGTAAACTTTTTATTTCCGGACGAATGCGCAAACTATAGAAAGTCGTTATTATGTAGAATGTTCATACTTTGTTTATTCCATTGATGAATTAAATCACATTTTCTAAAAACTCATGTTTTTTAAGAAATCATGTAAACCTTCTAGAAGTTGTGATTTTAAAAATCGATGGGAAGTAAGCTTTTCTTATTTCCGGACGCATTCGCAAACTATAGAAAGTCATTATGACGTAGAATGTGCATACTTTGTTGATTCCATTTATGAAATAAATCACATTTTCGAAAAAGTCATGTTTTTTAAGAAATCATTTAAACCTTCTAGAAGCCGTGATTTTAAAAAACGGGCGGAAGTAAGCTTTTCTTATTTCCGGACGAATGCGCAAACTATAGAAAGTCGTTATGACGTAGAATGTGCATACTTTGTTTATTCCATTAATGAAAGAAATCACATTTTCTAAAAACTCATGTTTTTTAAGAAATCATGTAAACCTTCTAGAAGCTGTGATTTTAAAAAACGGACGGAAATAAGGTTTTTTATTTCCGGACGAATGCGCAAACTATAGAAAGTCATTATTATGTAGAATGTTCATACTTCGTTTATTCCATTTATGAAAGAAATCACATTTTCTAAAAACTCGTGTTTTTGAAGAAATCATGTAAACCTTCTAGAAGCTGTGATTTAAAAGAATGGGGGGAAGTAATCTTTTCTTATTTCCGGATGCATAGGCAAACTATAGAAAGGCGTTATGACGTAGAATGTGCATACTTTGTTGATTCCATTTATGAAAGAAATCACATTTTCTAAAAACTCCTGTTTTTTAAGAAATCATGTAAACCTTCAAGAAGTTGTGATTTTAAAAAACGGGTGGAAGTAAGCTTTTCTTATTTCCGTACGAATGCGCAAACTATAGAAAGTCGTTATTACGTAGAATGTTCATACTTTGTGATTCCATTTATGAAAGAAATCACATTTTCTAATAAGTGGTGTTTTTAAAGAAATCATGTAAACCTTCTTGAAGCTGTGATTTTAAAAAACGTGCGGAAGTAAGCTTTTTTATTTCCGGACGAATGCGGAAACTATAGAAAGTCGGATTTACGTAGAATGTTAATACTTTGTTGATTCCATTTATGAAAGAAATCACATTTTCTAAAAACTCGTGTTTTTTAAGAAATCATGTAAACGTTCTAGAAGCCGTGATTTTAAAAAACGGGCGGAAGTAAGCTTTTCTTTTTTCCGGACGAATGCGCAAACTATAGAAATTCGTTATTATGTAGAATGTTCATACTCTTTTGATTCCATTTATGAAAGAAATCACATTTTCTAAAAAATCATGTCTTTTAAGAAATCACGTAAACCTTCTAGAAGCTGTGATTTTAAAAAACTGGCGGAGGTTAGCTCTTTTATTTCCGTACGAATATGCAAACTATAGAAAGTCGTTATTGTGTAGATTGTTCATATTTTGTTGATTCCATTTATGAAATAAATCACATTTTCTAAAAACTCGTGTTTTCTAAGAAATCATGTAAACCTTCTAGAAGCTGTGATTTTAAAAATCGATGGGAAGTATGCTTTTCTTATTTCCGGACGCATTCGCAAACTATAGAAGGTCATTATGACGTAGAATGTGCATACTCTGTTGATTCCATTTATGAAAGAAATCACATTTTTGAAAAAGTCATGTTTTTTAAGAAATCATTTAAACCTTCTAGAAGCTGTGATTTTAAAAAACGGGCAGAAGTAAGCTTTTCTTATTTCTGGACGAATGCGCAAACTATAGAAAGTCGTTATGACGTAGAATGTGCATACTTTGTTTATTCCATTTATGAAAGAAATCACATTTTCTAAAAACTCGTGTTTTTTAAGAAATCATGTAAACCTTCTAGAAGCTGTGATTTTAAAAAACGGGCGTAAGTAAGGTTTTCTTATATCCGGACGAATGCGCAAACTATAGAAAGTCGTTATTACGTAGAATGTTCATACTTTGTCGATTCCATTTATGAAATAAATCACATTTTCTAAAAACTCGTGTTTTTTAAGAAATCATGTAAACCTTCTAGAAGCTGTGATTTAAAAAAACGCGGGGAAGTAATATTTTCTTATTTCCGAATGCATTCGCAAACTATAGAAAGGCGTTATGACGTAGAATGTGCATACTTTGTTGATTCCATTTATGAAAGAAATTACATTTTCTAAAAACTCATGTTTTTTAAGAAATCATGTAAACCTTTTAGAAGCTGTGATTTTAAAAAACGGGGGGAAGTAAGCTTTTTTATTTCCGGACGAATGCGGAAACTATAGAAAGTCGTTATTACGTAGAATGTTAATACTTTTTTTATTCCATTTATGAAAGAAATCACATTTTCTAAAAACTTGTGTTTTTTAAGAAATCATGTAAACCTTCTAGAAGCTGTGATTTTAAAAAACGGGCGAAAGTAAGCTTTTCTTTTTCCGTACGAATGCGCAAACTATAGAACGTCGTTATTATGTAGAATGTTCATACTTTGTTGATTCCATTTATGAAATAAGACACATTTTCTAAAAACTCGTGTTTTCTAAGAAATCATGTAAACCTTCTAGAAGTTGTGATTTTAAAAATCGATGGGAAGTAAGCTTTTCTTATTTCCAGACGCATTCGCAAACTATAGAAAGTCATTATGACGTAGAATGTGCATACTTTGTTGATTCCATTTATGAAATAAATCACATTTTCTACAAACTCGTGTTTTTAAAGAAATCATGTAAACCTTCTAGAAGCTGTGATTTTAAATAACGGGCGGACGTAAGCTTTTTTATTTCCGGACGAATGCGCAAACTTTAGAAAGTCCTTATTATGTAGAATGTTCATACTTTGTTGATTCCATTTATGAAAGAAATCACATTTTCGAAAAAGTCGTGTTTTTTAAGAAATCATGTAAACCTTCTAGAAGCTGTGATTTTAAAAAACGGGGGGAAGTAATCTTTTCTTATTTCTGGATGCATTTGCAAACTATAGAAAGGCGTTATGACGTAGAATGTGCATACTATGTTGATTCCATTTATGAAAGAAATCACATTTTCTAAAAACTCATGTTTTTTAAGAAATCATGTAAACCTTCTAGAAGCTGTGATTTTAAAAAACGGGTGGAAGTAAGATTTTCTTATTTCTGGACGAATGCGCAAACTATAGAAAGTCATTATTACGTAGAATGTTGATACTTTTTTGATTCCATTTATGAAAGAAATCACATTTTCTAATAAGTGGTGTTTTTAAAGAAATCATGTAAACCTTCTAGAAACTGTGATTTTAAAAAACAGGCGGAGGTAAGCTTTTTTATTTCCGGACGAAAGCGCAAACTATAGAAAGTCGTTATTATGTAGAATGTTCATACTTTGTTGATTCCATTTATGAAATAAATCACATTTTCTAAAAACTCGTGTTTTTTAAGAAATCATGTAAACCTTCTAGAAGCTGTGATTTTAAAAATCGATGGGAAGTATGCTTTTCATATTTCCGGACGCATTCGCAAACTATAGAAGGTCATTATGACGTAGAATGTGCATAGTTTGTTGATTCCATTTATGAAAGAAATCACATTTTCGAAAAAGTCATGTTTTTTAAGAAATCATTTAAACCTTCTAGAAGCTGTGATTTTAAAAAACGGGCAGAAGTAAGCTTTTCTTATTTCCGGACGAATGCGCAAACTATAGAAAGTCGTTATGACGTAGAATGTGCATACTTTGTTTATTCCATTTATGAAATAAATCACATTTTCTAAAAACTCGTGTTTTTTAAGAAATCATGTAAACCTTCTAGAAGCTGTGATTTTAAAAAACGGGTGTAAGTAAGGTTTTCTTTTTTCCAGACGAATGCACAAACTATAGAAAGTCACTATTACGTAGAATGTTCATAGTTTGTTGATTCCATTTATGAAATAAATCATATTTTCTGAAAACTCGTGTTTTTTAAGAAATCATGTAAACCTTCTAGAAGCTGTGATTTAAAAAAACGGGGGGAAGTAATCTTTTCTTATTTCCGGATGCATTCGCAAAGTATAGAAATGCGTTATGACGTAGAATGTGCATACTTTGTTGATTTCATTTATGAAAGAAATCACATTTTCTAAGAACTCATGTTTTTTAAGAAATCATGTAAACCTTCTAGAAGCCGTGATTTTAAAAAACGGGTGGAAGTAAGCTTTTCTTATTTCCGAACGAATGCACAAACTATAGAAAGTCGTTATTACGTAGAATGTTCATACTTTGTTGATTCCATTTATGAAAGAAATCACATTTTCTAATAAGTGGTGTTTTTAAAGAAATCATGTAAACCTTCTAGAAGCTGTGATTTTAAAAAACGGGGGGAAGTAAGCTTTTTTATTTCCGGACGAATGCGGAAACTATAGAAAGTCGTTATTACATAGAATGTTAATACTTTGTTGATTCCATTTATGAAAGAAATCACATTTTCTAAAAACTCGTGTTTTTTAAGAAATCATGTAAACCTTCTAGAAGCTGTGATTTTAAAAAACGGGCGCAAGTAAGCTTTTCTTTTTTCCGGACGAATGCGCAAACTATAGAAATTCGTTATACGTAGAATGTTCATACTTTGTTGATTCCATTTATGAAAGAAATCACATTTTCTAATAAGTGGTGTTTTTAAAGAAATCATGTAAACCTTCTAGAAGCTGTGATTTTGAAAAACGGGCGTAAGTAAGCTTTTTTATTTCTGGACGAATGCGGACACTATAGAAAGTCGTTATTACGTAGAATGTTAATACTTTATTTCCGGATGAATGCGGACACTATAGAAAGTCGTTATTACGTAGAATGTTAATACTTTGTTGATTACATTTATGAAATAAGTCACATTTTCTAAAAACTCGTGGTTTTTAAGAAATCATTTAAACCTTCTAGAAGCTATGATTTTAAAAATCGATGGGAAGTAAGCTTTTCTTATTTCTGGACGCATTCGCAAACTATAGAAAGTCATTATGACGTAGAATGTGCATACTTTGTTGATTCCATTTATAAAAGAAATAACATTTTTGAAAAAGTCGTGTTTTTTTAAGAAATCATGTAAACATTCTAGAAGCCGTGATTTTAAAAAACAGGCGGAAGTAAGCTTTTTTATTTCCGGATGAATGCGAAAACTATTGAAAGTCATTATGATGTAGAATGTGCATACTTTGTCGATTCCATTTATGAAAGAAATCACATTTTCTAAAAAGTCATGTTTTTTAAGAAATCATGTAAACCTTCTAGAAGCTGTGATTTTAAAAAACGGGCGGAAGTAAGCTTTTCTTATTTCCGGACGAATGCGCAAACTATAGAAAGTCGTTATTATGTAGAATGTTCATACTTTGTTGATTCCATTTATGAAAGAAATCAAATTTTCTAAAAAGTCATGTTTTTTAAGAAATCATGTAAACCTTCTAGAAGACGTGATTTTAAAAAACGTGCGGAAGTAAGCTTTTCTTATTTCCGGACGAATGCGCAAACTACAGAAAGTCGTTATTACGTAGAATGTTCATACTTTGTTGATTCCATTTATGAAATGAATCACATTTTCTAAAAACTCGTGTTTTTTAAGAAGTCATGTAAACCTTCTAGAAGCTGTGATTTTAAAAAACGGGCGGAAGTAAGCTTTTTTATTTCCGGACGAATGCGCAAACTATAGAAAGTCGTTATTACGTAGAATGTTCATACTTTGTTGATTCCATTATGAAAGAAATCATATTTTCTAAAAAGTCGTGTTTTTTAAGAAATCATGTAAACCTTCTAGAAGCTGTGATTTTAAAAAACGGGCGTAAGTAAGCTTTTTTATTTCCGGACGAATGCACAAACTATAGAAATTCGTTATTATGTAGAATGTTCATACTTTTTTGATTCCATTTCTGAAAGAAATCACATTTTCTAAAAACTCATGTTTTTTAAGAAATCATGTAAACCTTCTAGAAGCTGTGATTTTAAAAAACAAGCGGAAGTAAGCTTTTTTATTTCAGTACGAATGCGCAAACTATAGAAAGTCATTATTATGTAGAATGTTCATACTTTGTTGATTCCATTTATGAAATAAATCATATTTTCTAAAAACTCTTGTATTTAAGAAATCATGTAAACCTTCTAGAAGCTGTGATTTTAAAAAACAGGCGGAAGTAAGCTTTTCTTATTTCCGGACGAATGCGCAAATTATAGAAAGTCGTTATTACGTAGAATGTTCATATTTTGTTGATTCCATTGATGAAATAAATCACATTTTCTAAAAATTCGTGTTTTTTAAGAAATCATGTAAACCTTCTAGAAGCTGTGATTTTAAAAAACGAGCGGAAGTAAGCTTTTTTATTTCCGGACGAATGCGCAAACTATAGAAAGTCGTTATTACGTAGAATGTTCATACTTTGTTGATTCCATTTATGAAAGAAATCACATTTTCTAATAAGTGGTGTTTTTGAAGAAATCATGTAAACCTTCTAGACGTTGTGATTTTAAAAAACGGGCGGAAGTAAGCTTTTCTTATTTCCGTACGAATGCGCAAACTATAGAAAGTCGTTATTACGTAGAATGTTCATACTTTGTTGATTCCAATTAGGAAATAAATCACATTTTCTAAAAACTCGTGTTTTTTAAGAAATCATGTAAACCTTCTAGAAGCTGTGATTTTAAAAAACGGGCGGAAGTATGCTTTTCTTATTTCCGGACGAATGCACAAATTATAGAAATTCGTTATTACGTAGAATTTTCATAGTTTTTTGATTCCATTTATGAAAGAAATCACATTTTGTAAAAACTCATGTTTTTTAAGAAATCATGTAAACCTTCTAGAAGCTGTGATTTTAAAAAACGGGTGGAGGTAAGCTTTTTTATTTCCGCATGAATGCGCAAACTATAGAAATTCATTATTATGTACAATGCTCATACTTTGTTGATTCCATTTATGAAATAAATCACATTTTCTAAAAACTCCTGTTTTTTAAGAAATCATGTAAACCTTCTAGAAGCTGTGATTTTAAAAATCGATGGGAAGTAAGCTTTTCTTATTTCCGGACGCATTCGCAAACTATAAAAAGTCATTATGACGTAGAATGTGCATACTTTGTTGATTCCATTTATGAAAGAAATCACATTTTCGAAAAAGTCATGTTTTTTAAGAAATCATTTCAACCTTCTAGAAGCTGTGATTTTAAAAAACGGGCGGAAGTAAGCTTTTCTTATTTCCGGACGAATGCACAAACTATAGAAAGTCGTTATGATGTAGAATGTGCATACTTTGTTTATTCCATTTCTGAAAGAAATCAAAATTTCTAAAAACTCATGTTTTTTAAGAAATCATGTAAACCTTCTAGAAGCTGTGATTTTAAAAAACGGCTGGAAGTAAGCTTTTCTTATTTCCGGACGAAAGCGCAAACTGTAGAAAGTCGTTATTACGTAGAATGTTCATACTTTGTTGATTCCATTTATGAAAGAAATCACATTTTCTAATAAGTGGTGTTTTTAAAGAGATCATGTAAACCTTCTAGAAGCTGTGATTTTAAAAAACGGGCGGAAGTAAGCTTTTTTTATTTCCGGACGAATGCGGACACTATAGAAAGTCGTTATTACGTAGAATGTTAATACTTTATTTCCGGACGAATGCGGACACTATAGAAAGTCGTTATTACGTAGAATGTTAATACTTTGTTGATTCCATTGATGAAAGAAATCACATTTTCTAAAAACTTGTGTTTTTTAAGAAATCATGTAAACCATCTAGAAGCTATGATTTTAAAAAACGGGCGGAAGTAAGCTTTTCTTTTTTCCAGACGAATGCGCAAACTATAGAAATTCGTTATTACGTAGAATGTTCATACTTTTTTTATTACATTTATGAAATATTCACATTTTCTAAAAACTGGCGGAGGTAAGCTCTTTTATTTCCGGACGAATGCGCAAACTATAGAAAGTTGTTATTATGTAGAATGTTCATACTTTGTTGATTACATTTATGAAATAAGTCACATTTTCTAAAAAGTCATGTTTTTTAAGAAATCATGTAAACCTTCTAGAAGCTGTGATTTTAAAAAACAAGCGGAAGTAAGCTTTTTTATTTCAGGACGAATGCGCAAACTATAGAAAGTCGTTATTATGTAGAATGTTCATACTTTGTTGATTCCATTTATGAAATAAATCACATTTTCTAAAAACTCCTGTATTTAAGAAATCATGTAAACTTTCTAGAAGCTGTGATTTTAAAAAACGGGCAGAAGTAAGGTTTTCTTATTTCCGGACGAATGCGCAATTTATAGAAATTCGTTATGACGTAGAATGTGCATACTTTTTTTATTCCATTTAAGAAATAAATCACATTTTCTAAAAACTCGTGTTTTTTAGGAAATCATGTAAACCTTCTTGAAGCTGTGATTTTAAAAAACGGGCGGAAGTAAGCTTTTCTTATTTCCGGACGATTGCGAAAACTATAGAAAGTCATTATTATGTAGAATGTTCATATTTGTTGCTTCCATTTATGAAACAAATCACATTTTCTAAAAATTCGTGCTTTTTAAGAAATCATGTAAATCTTCTAGAAGCTGTGATTTTAAAAAACGGGCGGAAGTAAGCTTTTCTTATTTCTGGACGAATGCGCAAACTATAGAAAGCCGTTATTATGTAGAATGTTCATAGTTTGTTGATTCCATTTATGAAATAAATCACATTTTCTAAAAACTCGTGTTTTTGAAGAAATCATGTAAACCTTCCAGAAGCTGTGATTTTAAAAAATGGGCGGAAGTAAGCTTTTCTTATTTCCGGACGAATGCGCAAACTATAGAAAGTCGTTATTACGTATAATTTTCATACTTTGTTGATTCCATTAATGAAAAAAATCACATTTTCTAAAAACTCGTGTTTTTTAAGAAATCATGTAAACCTTCTAGAAGCTGTGATTTTAAAAAACGAGCGGAAGTAAGCTTTTCTTATTTCCGGACGAATGCGCAAACTATAGAAATTCGTTATTACGTAGAATGTTCATACTTTTTTGATTCCATTTATGAAACAAAACACATTTTCTAAAAATTCGTGTTTTTTAAGAAATCATGTAAACCTTCTAGAAGCCGTGATTTTAAAAAACGGGCGGAAGTAAGCTTTTTTATTTCCGGACGAATGCGCAAACTATAGAAATTCGTTATTACGTAGAATGTTCATACTTTGTTGATTCCATTTATGAAATAAATCACATTTTCTAAAAACTCGTCTTTTTTAAGAAATCATGTAAACCTTCTAGAAGCTGTGATTTTAAAAAATGGGCGGAAGTAAGCTTTTCTTATTTCTGGACGAATGCGCAAACTATAGAAATTAGTTATTACGTAGAATGTTCATATGTTTTTGATTCCATTTATGAAAGAAATCACATTTCCTAAAAACTTGTGTTTTTTAAGAAATCATGTAAACCTTCTAGAAGCTGTGATTTTAAAAAACGGGCGGAAGTAAGCTTTTCTTATTTCCGGACGAATGCGAAAACTATAGAAAGTCGTTATTACGTATAATGTTCATACTTTGTTGATTCCATTTATGAAACAAATCACATTTTCTAAAATTCGTGTTATTTAAGAAATCGTGTAAACCTTCTTGAAGCTGTGATTTTAAAAAACGGGCGGAAGTAAGATTTTCTTATTTCCGGACAAATGCGCAAACTATAGAAATTCGTTATTACGTAGAATGTTCATACCTTGTTGATTCCATTTATGAAATAAATCACATTTTCTAAAAACTAGTTTTTTTTAAGAAATCATGTAAACCTTCTAGAAGCTGTCATTTTAAAAAACGATGGGAAGTAAGCTTTTCTTCTTTCCGGACGCATTCGCAAACTATAGAAAGTCGTTATGATGTAGAATGTGCATACTTTGTTGATTCCATTTATGAAAGAAATCACATTTTCTAAAAAGTCGTGTTTTTTAAGAAATCATGTAAACCTTCTAGAAGCTGTGATTTTAAAAAATGGGCGGAAATAAGCTTTTCTTATTTCCGGACGAATGCGCAAACTATAGAAAGTCGTTATTACGTAGAATGTTCATACTTTGTTGATTCCATTTATGAAATAAATCACATTTTCTAAAAACTCTTGTTTTTTAAGAAATCATGTAAACCTTCTACAAGCTGTGATTTTAAAAAACGGGCGGAAGTAAGCTTTTTATTTCCGGACGAATGCGCAAACTATAGAAATTCGTTATTACGTAGAATGTTCATACTTTGTTGATTCCATTTATGAAATAAATCACATTTTCTAAAAACTCGTGTTTTTTAAGAAATCATGTAAACCTTCTAGAAGCTGTGATTTTAAGAAACGGGCGGAAGTAAGCTTTTCTTATTTCCGGACGAATGCGCAAACTATAGAAAGTCGTTATTACGTAGAATGTTCATACTTTGTTGATTCCATTTATGAAATAAATCACATTTTCTAAAAACTCGTGTTTTTTAAGAAATCATGTAAACCTTCTAGAAGCTGTGATTTTAAAAAACGGGCGGAAGTAAGTTTATCTTATTTCCGGACGAATGCGCAAACTATAGAAATTCGTTATTACATAGAATGTTCATACTTTGTTGATTGCAATTTTTTGGCTTGGTTTTGCAAGCAAGCTTAGTGCTATGGGCACCTGCTAACTAGTAGCAGCAGTTTCAATAGAAATAAATAACAATAAACTAAATCTAAACTAAACTAAACTAGCATGTGCATCTTTGAATTAAAAAACAAGAACAAGAAAGATAAAAAAATAATTTTTGTATTGACAATGGGGGAAGCAAGTGCTTGCAATAACAATAACTCCAAGTGATGAAGGTTATTGAGTAGCTCCAATGGTGAGCAGCTCCAATCTCCAATGGGTCCTTTCTCCAAGGTTGCTACAATGGCCAAAACTCAAGGGAGATTTTGGCAGCATGAGGATAGGAATATGGATGGATCTGAAATGAGGAGCCCCTACCACCTTTTTATAGGTTTTGGTGGTGGGGAATACCATTTGTGGTTTTGTGGAAACCAATGGTATTGACCAACATGGTTTAGGTACTTTTCCCTCGTTTTTCCTTTTTTGAATAAAATTAATATTTTTATTCCCTTTTTAATATTTTGGGAATTTTGGACCCTTTTTGAGGGTTTTTTAGGCTTTTTTAGTAAAAATAATCTTTTTAAGTTGGAAAAGGGGTGTACTAAAGTCTTTTGGTGACCTTTTGTTGGCTTGAGAGGCTCAGATGGTGGAAAAAGTGGACAAATGGGTCATGTGAATAAGGGAATGAGCTAGTGAGCACTTTTTGGGTGTTAACAGATTGCCCCCTGATGTGTGAGGGCAAGAGCTCATCGTATGGCTGATAGACATCATAGTTCTTTTGTCTTTTTTCTGCGGTTTTGGGGAGGAGAAAAGACCGATTGGAGACTGGATCCGCGACCCTTGGACGCTGCAAAAAATAAACAAATATTACATGGACTCAATATGAATGAGGAATAATCTCTAATGATGGACGAGGTGGGCATACCCATGCTCGTATCAAGACATATACATAACAATTAGTCCCAAGAAGAGGGATCTAATACATAAAAAATATACTAGTACATCATAATGGTCCTGAGGGGACATGATTTTGGGATGTACTCATGATCATGGCATGACTGATCTCAATAACTGATACACTGGAATGATTGTTGAACTGCTGAAACTGAAGGTGTCCAACATCTGTAGGGACTCAAAAAGTGTGAGTCATCTCTGAGAATTAATGTAACTGTACACTCAAGGGAGTATAAAACTGGTGTACATCTGAATACTGTCGCCATGCGCAGCCTGGATATCTATAGAAAAAGTGTAACTGGTTGTATCCATAGGTAGACTCTCAAATGTGGAGGAGTCAGATGGTATCCGGGGTCTTCGACTAATAAGTGAACGAACCACTGCCCTGTGCGAGTCTCAACAATGCGATCAAGGTGTTGAAGTCGAGCATGTGAGAAGCAACCATTTGGAGAAGCACTGAGGACTCTTCTCGAAATGATTCATAGGCACTCATCATAATTGGTGATGAGTCCAAGACACAGGGACCTCTAGGTCTATCCTCTGGAATAAATTTGGTTGTCGTCGACAGAGGGAGACTAGCAACTAACAAGGCAATGATGTTTCCTTGATAGGAGCGCGAGGTGTAGAACTGAAGTGTGGTAGTACTGATGGTAGGACTGACATACTTGTGGGGGTGGGAAGTAACTGGGGTCATATAGTGGGTAGACTCAAACTTCCTTTGTTCAGAGCATGATGACATGGTTGACCTGGCAGCGTAGGGAACTGACTTATAGGTGTGAGGATCATAGATTTTAGGGACTGAAGGGTATGTACTGACTCTGGGGGGGGTCAAGCTGACGGGTGCTATCTAGGGATTCTCAGGGTGACATTTTGCAGAATACTCTGAACAAAGGAAACCAAATGGGGAAGCTTCCATATGAGTAGACGTGATCTGTTGTGGCATTGAGAAGCACCATTGGGTCCTTCTTCGTAGTTTTAATGAGCTCCAAGAAGGTATAAAAGTGTGCTCTGAAATGGTACTGTCTTGTGGATATGTGAGCCCAGGACTGTTCGTGCTCATTAGTGCTTTCATTTTTTATGGAGTCTGAAAAGGATAAGAAGACTCTGCAATGGTTATGACTACTGTCGTGTTGTTTTTACGAGCCCAGGATGGTGATTGATCATGGTCGCTTTCATGTTTAGAGAGTCTGAAAGCGGTAAGGGGACTCCATTGGTGTTTCTTTTTCGTAAGTTTAGTCTCCAAGGCCTGAAAAAGCATAAAATGATGCAGATGGAGAACTCTTCTAGCCGATGTGACTAGAGTATACCTTTTTCGTAATTAGTCTACAAGGTCCGGAAAAGGGGTAAACTTATACCAGGTAGACGCCCTTTCAGATACGTTTAGCGAGCATGAAAGGAAGAAAGGTTGCTCGGCGATCTTTTCATTGTTTTAGGAGTCAGAAAAGAGCTTAACAGAAACTCCTAAATGCCTTTTTCGTAAAAGGGATTGCTCGGCCCAAAAAATGGGTAAACTTATACCGAACAAAAAGGGATTGATTATAGCGAGAAAAGGTCTCAAGCATCATCATGAGTGCGGAAAAATGAATCCGGTGACATTAAGATTGTCAAAAAGGGGACTGCGGTCGTTGTGGCACGCAAATCGAGGCAATGAGAGGGCATTTTGAAAAAATGTGGCCAAAAAGTTTGGGCGTGAGAGCGAGAAATGATCTCAAGCATCATCACAAGCGCGGGAAACTGAATCCGGCGATATAAGACTCGCTAGAAACGGATGACGGCCAATGTGGCATGCAAACCGAGGCGACGAGGGGGCATGGAAAAAATGCCCTAAAAATATGGAGTTGAGAGCGAGAAATGATCTCAAGCATCATCACGAGCGTGGAAAACTGAATCCAGCGATATAAGGCATGTCAAAAATGGAGAACGGCGGATGTGGCACGCAAACCGAGGTGACGAGGGGGGCATGGGAAAAATGCCAGAAAAATCTAGGCATGAGAGCGAGAAATGATCTCAAGCATCATCACGAGTGCGGAAAAATGAATCTGACGATATAAAGACTTGCTAAAAACGGACCACGGCCGATGTGGCATGCAAACCGAGGTAACAAGGGTATGAAAAAATGGTCAAAAAATGGAGCTGGTGAAAACTGGACAAGGAAAGAACTGTCATGAAGTTCTCCGAAGGACGGTGGTGTCCATGCGCCTTACTATGGGTAAAATTGTTTGAGGTACAACCCGTTGCGTGTGTTGCGGAGGGGGTTGCCTTCTGAATCGGTCAGAATGTATGCCCCCTGTCCGAGGCAAGTGTGTATAATATATGGGCCTTGCCACATGGACACAAACTGTCCTTTCCCGGTTTTGTCATGAGCCTGATCATAAGCGAGGACAAGGTCCCCTTCGGAAAAAGTTCTTAGGTGGACATGTCTATCATAATTCAATTTGGATCAGTTCTTGGCTGCTTCCATGTTTTGAAGGGCTGTGCGTCGATCTTCATCGGCCTGCTCCAAGAGTAGTAAGTGTTGTTCAATTGAGGTAGTGTCCGGTAAGAGTTCAACGACCATATGTAGGGTTGGAATCTGGCATTCAATGGGGAGGACAGATTCGACACCGTGAACTAAGTGGAAAGGGGTAAAATCGGTGGCGGTTT
This sequence comes from Larix kaempferi, assembly GCA_027924585.1. Taxonomy (NCBI): domain Eukaryota; kingdom Viridiplantae; phylum Streptophyta; class Pinopsida; order Pinales; family Pinaceae; genus Larix; species Larix kaempferi. Next base: position 6,640,421 of record BSBM01000226.1, on the reverse strand, counting down.
TAGTCGATGTGCGGTATGCCCATAGTGCCGGGAAGAGCATGTGGTGCCAATTTGACTTGTGTTTGTCTACAGTGTGCTGGAGAATGGTTTTCAAAATTTTGTTTATCGCTTCGACTTGGCCATTTCCTTGGGGGTAGTAGGCAGAGGAGAAATGGTGTTCAAATTTCAGTAAGGTGGATAGTTCTTTCCAGACGGCGTCTTCGAAGTGAGAGCCATGGTCTGATACAAGTTGCTTTGGCACTCCAAAACGTGCGATAACATGGTTGAGAAAGAATCATGCAAGGGTTTTGGCTGTGCAATTGTAAGTTGGCATTGCCTCCGCCCACTTGGTAAAATAATCGATGGCCACAATAATATGTTTGTGACCGCTGGCTGACGTGGGATTGCAATCAAGGAAGTCAATGGCCCATTTGCAGAATGGTCCGACAATAACGACTGGATGAAGGGGGGCGGGTGGGGTTCTTGCTTTAGGGGCAAAAAGTTGACAATTTTGGCAATGTTTGACTGCGGTGATGCAATCAGTAAATAATGACGGCCAAAAGTAACCTGCACGAATGATCTTTTGGGCGGTGGCCATGCCGGAGAAATGGCCTCCGTAGGCACCGCTATGACAATCATTGAGGACTTGTTCTGCCTCACTATGGGATAGGCAACATCGTAGAATAGTATCAACGCCTCGTTGATAAAGCACATCCCCTAACAAGAAGTATTGGGGGGCGTGGTGACGTATACGATGGTGTCCGTCATGATCGATGTGGGGTCGAAATTTCTGCATGTGGAGGTAAACTAGGATGTCACCGTACCATGGGTCGTCAGACGAAATAATGAAGATGTGATAGTCAATCAGATCCGTTTGGATAGCGGGTGATGACGAAGAGGATGGGAGGTCAGTGATCAGATGGGAAAGCGCGAGGGCTTTGGTGCTCTTGGGAGTTTTGAAAGTGAGGTCATATTCCTGGAGGATAATGACCCATTTAGCAACACGACCTTGTAGGAGCCGCCGGTTTAGGAGATAGACCATAGGGTTGGAGTCGGCGACGACCGTGGTATGACCGAGCAGAATGTAGTGTCGTAATTATTGGATGGAAAATACTACAGCTAGGGCTAATCTTTCCTCGTATGGGTAACGTAGGGGTGGGCCAGACAAGGTCTGGATGACGTAATAAATGACATGTTCTTGGTGAGAGGCATCTTCCTGGACCAAGACTCCGAACACGGCATGTTCAGATGCTGAGACGTAAAGGGTGAAGTCCTGAGAGAAATCTGGAGGAGAGATCAAGGGGGCTTGTGTGAGAGCTTTCTTGAGGGCTTCGAATGTCGTTTCTGCTTGCTCATCCCAAACAAAGGGTATGTGGGTGCGAAGTAGGTGTAAGAATCTGTGAACTTTGGTGGCGTAATCAAGTACGAAGCGACGAAGGAAATTGGATCGCCCCTGCAAACTCTGGAGTTGTCGAAGCGTTCGCGGAGAGGGAAGGTCTAAGATGGATTTGACTTTCAGGGGATCAACAGTGATTCCATCCTGGGAAACAATGAAACCCAACAACCGGCCTGCAGGAACGCAAAAGACACACTTGTGTGGGTTCAAGCGGATTTTATATTTGCGACAACGGAGGAATACTTGTCGGAGGTCGTTAAGGTGGTCTGATCATTTCCAGGAATGAGTTGTAAGGTCATCAAGATAGACCAGCAGGATATGGACCAAGTCATGAAAACAATAGGTCATGGCCCGCTGGAAGGTGGCACCGGCATTTTTGAGGCCGAAAGGCATGACACGATAGGAAAAGGTGCCCCATGGGGTAGTAAAGGTAGTCTTATACTGATCCTCCTTACGAATCTGAATCTGGTTGTATCCGGAAAAACCGTCCATGAAGGATAGGACTTCATGTCCCGCACACACATCAATGAGTTGGTCAATGAATGGCGTGGGGAAATTGTCTCTGGGACAGGCGCGGTTTAAATCACGGAAGTCAGTACATACTCTAAGGGTGCCTTGTTTTTTGTTGACGGGAACAGGGTTTGAAACCCATGTCGTATAAGGAATAGGATAAATGAATCCTTCTTTGCGAAGTTTCTTGACCTCGGCTTTAAAAGCGGGGAGCTTGGAAGGATGAATGGGCCGCTGTTTTTGACCAATGGGGGGGACATCAAGCCATGTGTCAATGTGGTTCTCTATAATGGCGGGGTCAAGACCAGGCATTTCGGTATAGGACCAGGCAAAGATATCACAGAATTCTTGAAAAAAAAATTTGTATGCCTCAGTTTCCGCTTGAGTGCAGGATGCGCCCAGCGAGATGAGTTCAGGTTTTCCAGGTGTGGTGGAAATATCAATTTTTATAATGGGGGAAATGTTTGACATGTTCCCTTCTTCGAAGGCATCCGGTGCTAGGATGGGGTCCTTGAGCCAATCAACCTTAGTGGGTATGAAATCTTTCGATTCGACCAATAGCTGATCAGATGTGGTGGATGTAGGCTCCTCTGGAAGGAAGTATGAGCGATGATGCATATCGTCCCACGGGTAGTCGGGTGCAGTGAGCATTTCCAAAATTTGCTCATCAGTACGGAAGTAGTCAGACCATAAATCAAGGGGTTCTGGTTTGAAAGTGGTCGTCGAAGAGATCATATAGATGGTGTTAATCTCTCCGGATGAGGATGATGCGGGAGGGTAGATCTCCTCGATAGTAGGGGGTGCCGTCTCAAGGTCCAAATTGTTCATCTCGTAGAGAGTTGCTCTGTAATATGGGATGTCAGGGCAGTGATGTGAGTAGTGGCCGTAAATACCGCATATCACACATGGGTGGTTGGTACGTAGTGATTTATCATGAGGCATGGGGTTTGGATCGAGTTTGACCACCGGGATGTTGGGTTCGTCGTCTAACATTTTCATGTGTTCCTGTAATGCAGGTAACTGTGGAAACTGATGGGTTGGATGGCCTAACTCATCACACTACGTGCATTTTGGAGGAGCACGAAATATGGGGGGAGGTTTAACGGCCTTGGGTGGGGGTACCGTAGTGTATGGTTGTGGGCCTCTGCCCCCAGTGGGTCTGATGAGTGGAGGGGGATTCGTCGATGACGAAGGAGTATTGATACCGGGAGGTGGTTGGGTAGAAGTAACAATGGTTGCACCGGTTGCAGGATGACATTTGGTGTCGGCGGGGGAACAGGAGGCGTTATATACCACACACGTAATCCCAATGTTAACCCGGGGAGACTAAGGGTCGCCATAGCCGGGGCGCTTACTACACCCGAAGGAGGAAATAGAAAGGGGATTGTGTGGATGGGTGTAACAACGATGTGACTAGGGACCAATGGTGGTTTAGGGAACAAGGGTGGTTGATTACCGGGTTGTTGTGTATTCTGTGAAAGAGTACAGAGGTTCGCGACGTGGGTCTCTGGTGACGATGGTGGAATGGAATGGAATGTAGAGGTCATCGGCGCCTCGGAGTAAAGTCCGGGTCCTACTAAGGAAATGAATGAGGTAGTTGCACCACAAACAGGTTGTTCAAACATGGGGAGAACATTTTCAGGTGTGGTGGGGGCCTTGGGATCGTAGTAGGTGAGTTGGTCGACCTTGACCATGCGTCCCTCATGGGGGAACTGCATGGTACGAAAAATGGATGAGGCGACCGCTCGCATGGCATACATGTAGTTGCGACCAAGTAAGAGGTTATAGTCGAGTTGGGAATTGATAACCTCAATGTTAATGAGGACGGTTTTACCCGCGAGCTGGACGGGGACATTAGCTAAGAGACCTTGGGGTTGAGCTGAACGGCCGTCGTAGGCTCGTAATGCAGTGGTGGACTGCTGGAGAGTAGGGGATCCCAACTTCTGCCAAACGAATGTGGACATGACGCATGTAGAGGCCCCTTCATCAATAATGCACCGATGGATGACAAGATTCCGAACAGAAACGGAAACTTGGAATGCTAAAGAGGAAGGCAGGCATGGTTCAGACTGGTCTGAATCGAATGCGATCAACTGTGAATCATTCGGGTCAATGGCAGAGAGAAAAGTCTTGCGCTACGAAGGACAGTTTTTCAAAACTTCTAAAGCAGACATGGCTGCAGGAGACTGGGCTAAGTCGTCGACAATGTTGTAATTCGACGCAGCGCGAGCATTGGGATTACTGTTGATGTGACGAAGTGGGAAGCGAGGTGCTTTGGAAGCGCCATCAAGTGGAGCCAGAGGTATACGTAACGTTTGATATGTGGGATTAACGTTAGTGTTCTTGTCGGCAGGAGGGGATTCTGAAGTGGAGCCATATTGGTTCCGACGGGTTTGGAGGTTGGCATCGGCAGTTGACATCATCAACAAATCGTGAGTACCTGAATCGAACATGGGTTGATCAGGGGCTGCATAAGTGATCTGTTGTGGTGGCACGTTGCCCTGAGGGGGAGCTAACGGCTGAGTGTTCACTACACCTTGGTTTGGAAAGGGGTTTTGCATCACCAAAGGTTGATGTTGAGGTGGTGGAGGGTTAGGTGGCGGCTGAGGAGCCGCTTGCCCTTGACGATGGGCATCGTCGGTCCAGTATTGCCGAGCTCACTCCAAATGTGGGCAAGAATGCGTGTAATGACCATAGACCCCACAGATAGAATAGGGGTGGTTTGTTCTGAGGTTATTATTTCTAGGCTGCTTGGGATTCCGATCTGGATTGCGGTTGGGAGGAGCAACACGGTTCTGTTGCACACCTTGGTTGCGCTGGTTGTTTTGGTTCTGGGGCTGGTTGTGCTGTGTGTACACTTTCCCTTGAGCAATGGGAGGATTTTGGTTCGCCGCAGGTGCGGGAGCAGGTTGTGGTGGATAATAAGCTTGTGGGCCTGGAGGTGGTCTAGTTACCTGCTGGGGTTGTTGGTAACCCTGATCTATTGGAGGTGTTGGGTTAGCTGCCACATCTTGTTGCGGGTAATACATTGGTTGAGGTGCAGCTGAGAGAGGGTATGCAGGTGGTGCATGACCAAAGCACTGAGGTGGACATGAAGGTCCATGGGTATGGTGGTGATGTGCCATGGGAGTATATGAACTGGTTGCTCCAGACTGAGATGTAGCCCGCGAAAGGTCGGGACCATGGCTAGGGTGTGCAATGGAAAAGGGTTGGGGATGCGAGGCCATACAACCAATGATGCCATCAGCGGCATGGGATGCCCCCGATGCATCATGTTGGGATGACTCGCCCCAAGGGGCGTCCGGTATAATGGTATACAGATAACCGGACTGGGCATAAATGAGATCAAACTGTTGGGCTTTGAGGATGGCCTCTTCTTCAGACTAGGGTCTTTCAGATGCCACATCCTTCGCAATGAGAAGGAGAAGGGATTTTAGAAACCAATCTAGGAATATACGGTCGTCTAACTTGATTTTGCAGAGGCTTCGGCGTCGACGTCACTCATGAATGTGGTCAGTGATGTGGGTGGCCGTGTTCTGTCTGCAAGACAGTAGGATCTCGACGCCCACATCATAGCGGACAGGTAACTGAAATAACTGCAGGAAGGTCGAGGCAAGGGAGGTAAAGGTGGCATGCGTCCCACGGGGCTGCTCGATATACCACTTAGCTGCAGAGCCAGTGAAGGTGCGCTGTACTAGACGGAGGCGGACAGAGTCGTCCACTATGGAGTTGGAGGCGGACAGAGTCGTAAACCTTCTAGAAGTTGTGATTTAAAAAAAAGGGGGGAAGTAAGTTTTTCTTAATTCCAGACGAATGCGCAAACTATAGAAAGTAGTTATTACGTAGAATTTTCATACTTTGTTGATTCCATTTATGAAATAAATCACATTTTCTAAAAACTCGTGTTTTTTAAGAAATCATGTAAACCTTCTAGAAGCTGTGATTTTAAAAAACGGGCGGAAGTAAGCTTTTCTTATTTCTGGACAAATGCGAAAACCATAGAAAGTCGTTATTATGTAGAATGTTCATACTTTGTTGATTCCATTTATGAAACAAATCACATTTTCTAAAAATTCATGTTTTTTAAGAAATCATGTAAACCTTCTAGAAGCTGTGATTTTAAAAAACGGGCGGAAGTAAGCTTTTCTTATTTCCGGTCGAATGCGCAAACTATAGAAAGTCGTTATTACATAGAATGTTCATACTTTGTTGATTCCATTTATGAAAGAAATCACATTTTCTAAAATGTCGTGTTTTTTAAGAAATCATGTAAACCTTCTAGAAGCTGTGATTTTAAAAAATGGGTGGAAGTAACCTTTTCTTATTTCCGGACTAATGCGCAAACTATAGAAATTCGTTATTACGTAGAATGATGATACTTTTTTGATTCCATTTATGAAAGAAATCACATTTTCTAAAATTCGTGTTTTTTAAGAAATCATGTAAACCTTCTAGAAGCTGTGATTTTAAAAAATGGGCGGAAGTAAGCTTTTTTATTTCCGGACGAATGCGCAAACTATAGAAAGTCGTTATTACATAGAATGTTCATACTTTGTTGATTCCATTTATGAAATAAATCACATTTTCTAAAAACTCGTGTTTTTTAAGAAATCATGTAAACCTTCTAGAAGCTGTGATTTTAAAAATCGATGGGAAGTAAGATTTTCTTATTTCCCGACGCATTCACAAACTATAGGAAGTCATTATGACGTAGAATGCGCATACTTTGCTGATTCCATTTATGAAAGAAATCACATTTTCTAAAAAGTCGTGTTTTTTAAGAAATCATGTAAACCTTCTAGAAACTGTGATTTTAAAAAACGGGCGGAAGTAAGCTTTTCTTATTTCCGGACGAATGCGCAAACTATAGAAAGTCGTTATTACGTAGAATGTTCATACTTTGTTGATTCCATTTATGAAATAAATCAGATTTTCTAAAAACTCATGTTTTTTAAGAAATCATGTAAACCTTCTAGAAGCTGTGATTTTAAAAAACGGGCGGAAGTAAGCTTTTTTATTTCCGGACGAATGCGGAAACTATAGAAAGTCGTTATTACGTAGAAAGTTCATACTTTGTTGATTCCATTTATGAAAGAAATCACATTTTCTAAAAAGTCATGTTTTTTAAGAAATCATGTAAACCTTCTAGAAGCTGTGATTTTAAAAAACGGGCGGAAGTAAGATTTTCTTATTTCCGGACGAATGCGAAACCTATAGAAATTCGTTATTCGTATAATGTTCATACTTTTTTTATTCCATTATTTAAAGAAATCACATTTTCTAAAAACTCATGTTTTTTAACAAATCATGTAAACCTTCTAGAAGCTGTGAGTTTAAAAAACGCGTGGAAGTAAGCTTTTCTTATTTCCGGATGAATGCACAAACTATAGAAATTCGTTATTATGTAGAATGTTCATACTTTTTTCATTCCATTTATGAAATAAATAACACATTTTCTAAAAACTTGTGTTTTTTAAGAAATCATGTAAACCTTCTAGAAGCTGTGATTTTAAAAAAGGGGGGGAAGTAATCTTTTCTTATTTCCGGATGCATTCGCAAACTATAGAAAGTTGTTATGACATATAATGTGCATACTTTGTTGATTCCATTTATGAAAGAAATCACATTTTCTAAAAACTCGTGTTTTTTAAGAAATCATGTAAACCTTCTAGAAGCTGTGATTTTAAAAAACGGGCGGAAGTAAGCTTTTCTTATTTCCGGATGAATGCGCAAACTATAGAAAGTCGTTATTACGTAGAATGTTCATACTTTGTTGATTCCATTTACGAAATAAATCACACTTTCTAAAAACTCCTGTTTTTTAAGAAATCATTTTAACCTTCTAGAAGCTGTGATTTTAAAAAAGGGGCGGAAGTAAGCTTTTCTTATTTCCAGACGAATGCACAAACTATAGAAATCCGTTATAACGTAGAATGTTCATACTTTTTTTATTCCATTTATGAAAGAAATCAAATTTTCTAAAAACTCGTGTTTTTTAAGAAATCATGTAAACCTTCTACAAGCTATGATGTTAAAAAACGGGCCGAAGTAAGCTTTTCTTATTTCTGGACGAATGCACAAACTATAGAAAGTCGTTATTTCATAGAATGTTCATACTTTGTTGATTCCATTTATGAAAGAAATCACATTTTCTAAAAACTCGTGTTTTTTAAGAAATCATGTAAACCTTCTAGAAGCTGTGATTTTAAAAAACGATGGGAAGTAAGCTTTTCTTATTTCCGGACGCATTCGCAAACTATAGAAAGTCGTTATGACGTAGAATGTGCATACTTTGTCGATTCCATTTATGAAAGAAATCACATTTTCTAAAAAGTCATGTTTTTTAAGAAATCATGTAAACCTTCTAGAAGCCGTGATTTTAAAAAACGGGCAGAAGTAAGCTTTTTTGTTTCCGGTCGAATGCGCAAACTATAGAAAGTCGTTATTACGTAGAATGTTCATACTTTGTTGATTGCATTTATGAAAGAAATCACATTTTCTAAAAACTCGTGTTTTTTAAGAAATCATGTAAACCTTCTAGAAGCTGTGATTTTAAAAAACGGGCGGAAGTAAGCTTTTCTTATTTGCGGACGAATGCGCAAACTATAGAAAGTCGTTATTACGTAGAATGTTCATACTTTGTTGATTCCATTTATGAAATAAATCAAATTTTCTAAAAACTCATGTTTTTTAAGAAATCATGTAAACCTTCTAGAAGCTGTGATTTTAAAAAACGGGCGCAAGTAAGCTTTTTTATTTCCGGACGAATGCGCAAACTATAGAAAGTCGTTATTACGTAGAATGTTGATACTTTGTTTATTCCATTTATGAAAGAAATCACATTTTCTAAAAAGTCATGTTTTTAAAGAAATCATGTAAACCTTCTAGAAGCTGTGATTTTAAAAAATGGGCGGAAGTAAGATTTTCTTATTTCTGGACGAATGCGCAAACTAAAGAAAGTCGTTATTTCGTAGAATGTTGATACTTTGTTGATTCCATTTATGAAAGAAATCACATTTTCTAAAAACTCATGTTTTTTAAGAAATCATGTAAAACTTTTAGAAGCTGTGATTTTAAAAAACTATGGGAAGTAATCTTTTCTTATTTCCAGACGCATTCGCAAACTATAGAAAGTCGTTATGACGTAGAATGTGCATACTTTGTCGATTCCATTTATGAAAGAAATCACATTTTCTAAAAAGTCTTGTTTTTTAAGAAATCACGTAAACCTTCTAGAAGCTGTGATTTTAAAAAACAGGCGGAAGTAAGATTTTCTTATTTCCGGACGAATGCGCAAACTAAAGAAAGTCGTTATTTCCTAGAATGTTCATACTTTGTTGATTCCATTTATGAAAGAAATCACATTTTCTAAAAACTCGTGTTTTTTAAGAGATCATGTAAACCTTCTAGAAGCTGTGATTTTGAAAAACGATGGGAAATAAGCTTTTCTTATTTCCGCACGCATTCGCAAACTATAGAAAGTCGTTATGACGTATAATGTGCATACTTTGTCGATTCCATTTATGAAAGAAATCACATTTTCTAAAAAGTCATGTTTTTTAAGAAATCATGTAAACCTTCTAGAAGCTGTGATTTTAAAAAACGGGCGGAAGTAAGCTTTTTTATTTCCGGACGAATGTGCAAACTATAGAAAGTCGTTATTACGTAGAATGTTCATACTTTGTTAATTCCATTTATGAAAGAAATCACATTTTCTAAAAACTCATGTTTTTTAAGAAATCATGTAAACCTTCTAGAAGCTGTGATTTTAAAAAACGGGCGGAAGTAAGCTTTTCTTATTTCCGGACGAATGAGCAAACTATAGAAATTCGTTATTACGTAGAATGTTCATACTTTTTTGATTCCATTAATGAAAGAAATCACATTTTCTAAAAACTCGTGTTTTTTAAGAAATCATGTAAACCTTCTAGAAGCTGTGATTTTAAAAAACGCGTGGAAGTAAGCTTTTCTTATTTCCGGACGAATGCGCAAACTATAGAAATTCGTTATTACGTAGAATGTTAATAATTTTTTGATTCCATTTATGAAATAAATAACACATTTTCTAAAAACTTGTGTTTTTTAAGAAATCATGTAAACCTTCTAGAAGCTGTGATTTAGAAAAACCGGGGGAAGTAATCTTTTCTTATTTCCGGATGCATTCGCAAACTATAGAAAGTCGTTATGACTTAGAATGTGCATACTTTGTTGATTCCATTTATGAAAGAAATCACAGTTTCTAAAAACTCGTGTTTTTTAAGAAATCATGTAAACCTTCTAGAAACTGTGAATTTAAAAAACGGGTGGAAGTAAGCTTTTCTTATTTCCGGACGAATGCGCGAACTATAGAAATTCGTTATTACGTAGAATGTTCATACTTTTTTTATTCAATTTATAAAAGAAATCACATTTTTTAAAAGCTCGTGTTTTTTAATAAATCATGTAAACCTACTAGAAGCTGTGATTTTAAAAAACGGGCGGAAGTAAGCTTTTCTTATTTCCGGACGAGTGCGCAAACTATAGAAAGTCGTTATTACGTAGAATATTCATACTTTGTTGATTCCATTTATGAAATAAATCACATTTTCTAAAAACTCGTGTTGTTTAAAAAATCATGTAAACCTTCTAGAAGCTGTGATTTTAAAAAAGGGGCGGAAGTAAGATTTTCTTATTTCCGGACGAATGCGCAAACTATAGAAATTCGTTATTACGTAGAATTTTCATACTTTTTTTATTCCATTTATGAAAGAAATCAAATTTTCTAAAAACTCGTGTTTTTTAAGAAATCATGTAAACCTTCTAGAAGCTGTGATTTTAAAAAACGGGCGGAAGTAAGCTTTTCTTATTTCCGGATGAATGCGCAAACTAAAGAAAGTCCTTATTTCTTAGAATGTGCATACTTTGTTGATTCCATTTATGAAAGAAATCACATTTTCAAAAAACTTGTTTTTTTAAGACATCATGTAAACCTTCTAGAAGCTGTGATTTTAAAAAATGATGGGAAGTAAGCTTTTCTTATTTCTGGGCGCATTCGCAAACTATAGAAATTCGTTACTACGTAGAATGTTCATACTTTGTTGATTCCATTTATGAAATAAATAACACATTTTCTAAAAACTTGTGTTTTTTAAGAAATCATGTAAACCTTCTAGAAGCTGTGATTTTAAAAAACGGGCGGAAGTAAGCTTTTCTTATTTCCGGACGAATGCGCAAACTATAGAAATTCGTTACTACGTAGAATGTTCATACTTTGTTGATTCCATTTATGAAATAAATAACACATTTTCTAAAAACTTGTGTTTTTTAAGAAATCATGTAAACCTTCTAGAAGCTGTGATTTTAAAAAACGGGCGGAAGTAAGCTTTTCTTATTTCTGGACGAATGCGCAAACTATAGAAAGTCGTTATTACGTAGAATGTTCATACTTTGCTGATTCCTTTTATGAAATAAATCACATTTTCTAAAAACTCTTGTTTTTTAAGAAATCATGTAAACCTTCTAGAAGCTGTGATTTTAAAAATCGATGGGAAGTAAGCTTTTCTTATTTCCGGATGCATTTGCAAACTATAGAAATTCGTTATGACATAGAATGTGCATACTTTGTTGATTCCATTTATGAAAGAAATCACATTTTCTAAAAAGTCGTGTTTTTTAAGAAACCATGTAAACCTTCTAGGAGCTTTGATTTTAAAAAACGGGCAGAAGTAAGGTTTTCTTATTTCCGGACGAATGTGCAAACTATAGAAAGTCGTTATTACGTAGAATGTTCATACTTTTTTGATTCCATTATTTAAAGAAATCACATTTTCTAAAAACTCATGTTTTTTAAGAAATCATGTAAACCTTCTAGAAGCTGTGATTTTAAAAAATGCGTGGAAGTAAGCTTTTCTTATTTCCGGACGAATGTGCAAACTATAGAAATTCGTTATTACATAGAATGTTCATACTTTGATGATTCCATTTATGAAATAAATAACACATTTTCTAAAAACTTTTGTTTTTTAAGAAATCATGTAAACCTTCTAGAAGCTGTGATTTAAAAAAACGGGGCGAAGTAATCTTTTCTTATTTTCGGATGCATTCAAAAACTATAGAAAGTCGTTATGACGTAGAATGTGCATAATTTGTTGATTCCATTTATGAAAAAAAATCACATTTTCTAAAAGCTCGTGTTTTTTAAGAAATCATGCAAACCTTCTAGAAGCTGTGATTTTAAAAAATGCGTGGAAGTAAGCTTTTCTTATTTCCGGACGAATGCACAAACTATAGAAATTCGTTATTATGTAGAATGTTAATAATTTGTTGATTCCATTTATGAAAGAAATCACATTTTCTAAAAAGTCGTGTTTTTTAAGGAATCATGTAAACCTTCTAGAAGCTGTGATTTTAAAAAACGGGCGGAAGTAAGCTTTACTTATTTCCGGACGAATCCGCAAACTATAGAAATTCGTTATTACGTAGAATGTTCATACTTTGTTGATTCCATTTATGAAATAAATCACATTTCCTAAAAACTCGTGTTTTTTAAGAAATCATGTAAACCTTCTAGAAGCTGTGATTTTAAAAAATGGGCGGAAGTAAGCTTTTTTTCTTTCCGAACGAATGCAGAAACTATAGAAAGTCGTTATTACGTAGAAAGTTCATACTTTGTTGATTCCATTTATGAAAGAAATCACATTTTCTAAGAAGTCATGTTTTTAAAGAAATCATGTAAACCTTCTAGAAGCTGTGATTTTAAAAAACGGGCGGAAGTAAGATTTTCTTATTTCCGGACGAATGCGAAACCTATAGAAATTCGTTATTCGTATAATGTTCATACTTTTTTTATTCCATTATTTAAAGAAATCACATTTTCTAAAAACTCATGTTTTTTAACAAATCATGTAAACCTTCTAGAAGCTGTGAGTTTAAAAAACGCGTGGAAGTAAGCTTTTCTTATTTCCGGATGAATGCACAAACTATAGAAATTCGTTATTACGTAGAATGTTCATACTTTTTTCATTCCATTTATGAAATAAATAACACATTTTCTAAAAACTTGTGTTTTTTAAGAAATCATGTAAACCTTCTAGAAGCTGTGATTTTAAAAAAGGGGGGGAAGTAATCTTTTCTTATTTCCGGATGCATTCGCAAACTATAGAAAGTTGTTATGACATATAATGTGCATACTTTGTTGATTCCATTTATGAAAGAAATCACATTTTCTAAAAACTCGTGTTTTTTAAGAAATCATGTAAACCTTCTAGAAGCTGTGATTTTAAAAAACGGGCGGAAGTAAGCTTTTCTTATTTCCGGACGAATGCGCAAACTATAGAAAGTCGTTATTACGTAGAATGTTCATACTTTGTTGATTCCATTTACGAAATAAATCACACTTTCTAAAAACTCCTGTTTCGTAAGAAATCATTTTAACCTTCTAGAAGCTGTGATTTTAAAAAAGGGGCGGAAGTAAGCTTTTCTTATTTCCAGACGAATGCGCAAACTATAGAAATTCGTTATAACGTAGTATGTTCATACTTTTTTTATTCCATTTATGAAAGAAATCACATTTTCTAAAAACTCGTGTTTTTCAAGAAATCATGTAAACCTTCTACAAGCTATGATGTTAAAAAACGGGCCGAAGTAAGCTTTTCTTATTTCTGGACGAATGCACAAACTATAGAAAGTCGTTATTTCGTAGAATGTTCATACTTTGTTGATTCCATTTATGAAAGAAATCACATTTTCTAAAAACTCGTGTTTTTTAAGAAATCATGTAAACCTTCTAGAAGCTGTGATTTTAAAAAACGATGGGAAGTAAGATTTTCTTATTTCCGGACGCATTCGCAAACTATAGAAAGTCGTTATGACGTAGAATGTGCATACTTTGTCGATTCCATTTATGAAAGGAATCACATTTTCTAAAAAGTCATGTTTTTTAAGAAATCATGTAAACCTTCTAGAAGCTGTGATTTTAAAAAACGGGCGGAAGTAAGCTTTTTTGTTTCCGGTCGAATGCGCAAACTATAGAAAGTCGTTATTACGTAGAATGTTCATACTTTGTTGATTGCATTTATGAAAGAAATCACATTTTCTAAAAACTCGTGTTTTTTAAGAAATCATGTAAACCTTCTAGAAGCTGTGATTTTAAAAAACGGGCGGAAGTAAGCTTTTCTTATTTGCGGACGAATGCGCAAACTATAGAAAGTCGTTATTACGTAGAATGTTCATACTTTGTTGATTCCATTTATGAAATAAATCAAATTTTCTAAAAACTCATGTTTTTTAAGAAATCATGTAAACCTTCTAGAAGCTGTGATTTTAAAAAACGGGCGGAAGTAAGATTTTCTTATTTCCGGACGAATGCGCAAACTAAAGAAATTCGTTATTTCGTAGAATGTTGATACTTTCTTGATTCCATTTATGAAAGAAATCACATTTTCTAAAAACTCATGTTTTTTAAGAAATCATGTAAAACTTTTAGAAGCTGTGATTTTAAAAAACTATGGGAAGTAATCTTTTCTTATTTCCGGACGCATTCGCAAACTATAGAAAGTTGTTATGACGTAGAATGTGCATACTTTGTCGATTCCATTTATGGAAGAAATCACATTTTCTAAAAAGTCTTGTTTTTTAAGAAATCACGTAAACCTTCTAGAAGCTGTGATTTTAAAAAACAGGCGGAAGTAAGATTTTCTTATTTCCGGACGAATGCGCAAACTAAAGAAAGTCGTTATTTCGTAGAATGTTCATACTTTGTTGATTCCATTTATGAAAGAAATTACATTTTCTAAAAACTCGTGTTTTTTAAGAAATCATGTAAACCTTCTAGAAGCTGTGATTTTGAAAAACGATGGGAAATAAGCTTTTCTTATTTCCGGACGCATTCGCAAACTATAGAAAGTCGTTATGACGTAGAATGTGCATACTTTGTCGATTCCATTTATGAAAGAAATCACATTTTCTAAAAAGTCATGTTTTTTAAGAAATCATGTAAACCTTCTAGAAGCTGTGATTTTAAAAAACGGGCGGAAGTAAGCTTTTTTATTTCCGGACGAATGTGCAAACAATAGAAAGTCGTTATTACGTAGAATGTTCATACTTTGTTAATTCCATTTATGAAAGAAATCACATTTTCTAAAAACTAATGTTTTTTAAGAAATCATGTAAACCTTCTAGAAGCTGTCATTTTAAAAAACGGGCGGAAGTAAGCTTTTCTTATTTCCGGACGAATGAGCAAACTATAGAAATTCGTTATTACGTAGAATGTTCATACTTTTTTGATTCCATTAATGAAAGAAATCACATTTTCTAAAAACTCGTGTTTTTTAAGAAATCATGTAAACCTTCTAGAAGCTGTGATTTTAAAAAACGCGTGGAAGTAAGCTTTTCTTATTTCCGGACGAATGCGCAAACTATAGAAATTCGTTATTACGTAGAATGTTAATAATTTGTTGATTCCATTTATGAAATAAATAACACATTTTCTAAAAACTTGTGTTTTTTAAGAAATCATGTAAACCTTCTAGAAGCTGTGATTTAAAAAAACCGGGGGAAGTAATCTTTTCTTATTTCCGGATGCATTCACAAACTATAGAAAGTCGTTATGACGTAGAATGTGCATACTTTGTTGATTCCATTTATGAAAGAAATCACAGTTTCTAAAAACGCGTGTTTTTCAAGAAATCATGTAAACCTTCTAGAAGCTGTGAATTTAAAAAACGGGCGGAAGTAAGCTTTTCTTATTTCCCGACGAATGCACAAAATAATAGAAAGTCGTTATTACGTAGAAATTTCATACTTTGTTGATTCCATTTATGAAATAGATCACATTTTCTAAAAAATCAAGTTTTTAAAGAAATCATGTAAACCTTCTAGAAGCTGTGATTTTAAAAAAGGGGCAGAAGTAGGCTTTTCTTATTTCCGGACGAATGCGCAAACTATAGAAATTCGTTATTACGTATAATGTTCATTCTTTTTTTATTCCATTTATAAAAGAAATCACATTTTTTAAAAACTCGTGTTTTTTAATAAATCATGTAAACCTTCTAGAAGCTGTGATTTAAAAAAACGGGCGGAAGTAAGCTTTTCTTATTTCCAGACGAATCCCCAAACTATAGAAAGTTGTTATTATGTAGAATGTTCATACTTTGTTGATTCCATTTATGAAATAAATCACATTTTCTAAAAACTCCTGTTTTTTAAGAAATCATGTAAACCTTCTAGAAGCTGTGATTTTAAAAAAGGGGCGGAAGTAAGCTTTTCTTATTTCCGGACGAATGCGCAAACTATAGAAATTCGTTATTACGTAGAATGTTCATACTTTTTTGATTCCATTTATGAAAGAAATCACATTTTCTAAAAACTCGTGGTTTTTAAGAAATCATGTAAACCTTCTAGAAGTTGTGATTTTAAAAAACGGGCGGAAGTAAGCTTTTCTTATTTCCCGACGAATGCGCAAACTAAAGAAAGTCCTTATTTCATAGAATGTTCATACTTTGTTGATTCCATTTATGAAAGAAATCACATTTTCTAAAAACTCGTGTTTTTTAAGAAATCATGTAAACCTTCTAGAAGCTGTGATTTTAAAAAATGATGGGAAGTAAGCTTTTCTTATTTCTGGACGCATTCGCAAACTATAGAAAGTCGTTATGACGTAGAATGTGCATACTTTGTCGATTCCATTTATGAAAGAAATCACATTTTCTAAAAAGTCGTGTTTTTTAAGAAATCATGTAAACCTTCTAGAAGCTGCGATTTCAAAAAACGGGCGGAAGTAAGCTTTTTTTATTTCCGGACGAATGCGCAAACTATAGAAAGTCGTTATTACGTAGAATGTTCATACTTTGTTAATTCCATTTATGAAAGAAATCACATTTTCTAAAAACTCATGTTTTTTAAGAAATCATGTAAACCTTCTAGAAACTGTGATTTTAAAAAACGGGTGGAAGTAAGCTTTTCTTATTTCCGGACGAATGTGCAAACTATAGAAATTCGTTATTACGTAGAATGTTCATACTTTGTTGATTCCATTTATGAAAGAAATCACATTTTCTAACAACTCGTGTTTTTTAAGAAATCATGTAAACCTTCTAGAAGCTGTGATTTTAAAAAACGCGTGGAAGTAAGCTTTTCTTATTTCCGGACAAATGCGCAAACTATAGAAATTCGTTATTACGTAGAATGTTAATACTTTGTTCATTCCATTTATGAAATAAATAACACATTTTCTAAAAACTTGTGTTTTTAAGAAATCATGTAAACCTTCTAAAATCTATGATTTAAAAATACCGGGGGAAGTAATCTTTTCTTATTTCCGGATGCATTCGCAAACTATAGAAATTCGTTATGACTTAGAATGTGCATACTTTGTTGATTCCATTTATGAAAGAAATCACAGTTTCTAAAAACTCGTGTTTTTTAAGAAATCATGTAAACCTTCTAGAAACTGTGAATTTAAAAAACGGGTGGAAGTAAGCTTTTCTTATTTCCGGACGAATGCGCGAACTATAGAAATTCGTTATTACGTAGAATGTTCATGCTTTTTTTATTCCATTTATAAAAGAAATCACATTTTTTAAAAACTCGTGTTTTTTAATAAATCATGTAAACCTTCTAGAAGCTGTGATTTTAAAAAACGGGCGGAAGTAAGCTTTTCTTATTTCCGGACAAGTGCGCAAACTATAGAAAGTCGTTATTACGTAGAATATTCATACTTTGTTGATTCCATTTATGAAATAAATCACATTTTCTAAAAACTCGTGTTGTTTAAAAAATCATGTAAACCTTCTCGAAGCTGTGATTTTAAAAAAGGGGCGGAAGTAAGCTTTTCTTATTTCCGGACGAATGCGCAAACTATAGAAATTCGTTATTACGTAGAATGTTCATACTTTTTTTATTCCATTTATGAAAGAAATCAAATTTTCTAAAAACTCGTGTTTTTTAAGAAATCATGTAAACCTTCTAGAAGCTGTGATTTTAAAAAACGGGCGGAAGTAAGCTTTTCTTATTTCCGGATGAATGCGCAAACTAAAGAAAGTCCTTATTTCTTAGAATGTGCATACTTTGTTGATTCCATTTATGAAAGAAATCACATTTTCAAAAAACTCATTTTTTTAAGACATCATGTAAACCTTCTAGAAGCTGTGATTTTAAAAAATGATGGGAAGTAAGCTTTTCTTATTTCTGGACGCATTCGCAAACTATAGAAATTCGTTACTACGTAGAATGTTCATACTTTGTTGATTCCATTTATGAAATAAATAACACATTTTCTAAAAACTTGTGTTTTTTAAGAAATCATGTAAACCTTCTAGAAGCTGTGATTTTAAAAAACGGGCGGAAGTAAGCTTTTCTTATTTCCGGACGAATGCGCAAACTATAGAAATTCGTTACTACGTAGAATGTTCATACTTTGTTGATTCCATTTATGAAATAAATAACACATTTTCTAAAAACTTGTGTTTTTTAAGAAATCATGTAAACCTTCTAGAAGCTGTGATTTTAAAAAACGGGCGGAAGTAAGCTTTTCTTATTTCTGGACGAATGCGCAAACTATAGAAAGTCGTTATTACGTAGAATGTTCATACTTTGTTGATTCCATTTATGAAATAAATTACATTTTCTAAAAACTCTTGTTTTTTAAGAAATCATGTAAACCTTCTAGAAGCTGTGATTTTAAAAATCGATGGGAAGTAAGCTTTTCTTATTTCCGGATGCATTTGCAAACTATAGAAATTCGTTATGACATAGAATGTGCATACTTTGTTGATTCCATTTATGAAAGAAATCACATTTTCTAAAAAGTCGTGTTTTTTAAGAAACCATGTAAACCTTCTAGGAGCTTTGATTTTAAAAAACGGGTAGAAGTAAGGTTTTCTTATTTCCGGACGAATGTGCAAACTATAGAAAGTCGTTATTACGTAGAATGTTCATACTTTTTTGATTCCATTATTTAAAGAAATCACATTTTCTAAAAACTCATGTTTTTTAAGAAATCATGTAAACCTTCTAGAAGTTGTGATTTAAAAAAACGCGTGGAAGTAAGCTTTTCTTATTTCCGGACGAATGTGCAAACTATAGAAATTCGTTATTACATAGAATGTTCATACTTTGATGATTCCATTTATGAAATAAATAACACATTTTCTAAAAACTTTTGTTTTTTAAGAAATCATGTAAACCTTCTAGAAGCTGTGATTTAAAAAAACGGGGCGAAGTAATCTTTTCTTATTTTCGGATGCATTCAAAAACTATAGAAAGTCGTTATGACGTAGAATGTGCATACTTTGTTGATTCCATTTATGAAAGAAATCACATTTTCTAAAAGCTCGTTTTTTTTAAGAAATCATGCAAACCTTCTAGAAGCTGTGATTTTAAAAAATGCGTGGAAGTAAGCTTTTCTTATTTCCGGACGAATGCACAAACTATAGAAATTCGTTATTATGTAGAATGTTAATACTTTGTTGATTCCATTTATGAAAGAAATCACATTTTCTAAAAAGTCGTGTTTTTTAAGGAATCATGTAAACCTTCTAGAAGCTGTGATTTTAAAAAACGGGCGGAAGTAAGCTTTCCTTATTTCCGGACGAATGCGCAAACTATAGAAATTCGTTATTACGTAGAATGTTCATACTTTGTTGATTCCATTTATGAAATAAATCACATTTCCTAAAAACTCGTGTTTTTTAAGAAATCATGTAAACCTTCTAGAAGCTGTGATTTTAAAAAACGGGCGGAAGTAAGATTTTTTATTTCAGGACGAATGCGCAAACTATAGAAAGTCGTTATTACGTAGAATGTTCATACTTTGTTGATTCCATTTATGAAAGAAATCGCATTTTCTAAAAAGTCATGTTTTTAAAGAAATCATGTAAACCTTCTAGAAGCTGTGATTTTAAAAAACGGGCGGAAGTAAGCTTTTCTTATTTCCGGACGAATGCGCAAACTATAGAAAGTCGTTATTACGTAGAATGTTCATACTTTGTTGATTCCATTTATGAAATAAACCAAATTTTCTAAAAACTCGTGTTTTTGAAAAAATCATGTAAACCTTCTAGAAGCTGTGATTTTAAAAAACGGGTGGAAGTAAGCTTTTCTTATTTCCGAACGAATGCGCAAACTAAAGAAAGTCCTTATTTCGTAGAATGTTCATATTTTGTTGATTCCATTTATGAAAGAAATCACATTTTCTAAAAACTCATGTTTTTAAAGAAATCATGTAAACCTTCTAGAAGCTGTGATTTTAAAAAACGGGCGGAAGTAAGCTTTTCTTATTTCCGGACGAATGCGCAAACTATAGAAAGTCATTATTACGTAGAATGTTCATACTTTGTTGATTTCATTTATGAAATAAATCACATTTTCTAAAAATTTGTGTTTTTTAACAAATCATGTAAACCTTCTAGAAGCTGTGATTTTAAAAAACGATGGGAAGTAAGCTTTTCTTATTTCCGGACGCATTCGCAAACTATAGAAACTCGTTATGACGTAGAATGTGGATACTTTGTCGATTCCATTTATGAAAGAAATCACATTTTCTAAAAAGTCATGTTTTTTAAGAAATAATGTAAACCTTCTTATTTCCGGACGAATGCGCAAACTATAGAAAGTCGTTATTACGTAGAATGTACATACTTTTTTTATTCATTTATTTAAAGAAATCACATTTTCTAAAAACTCATGTTTTTTAAGAAATGATGTAAACCTTCTAGAAGCTGTGATTTTAAAAAACGGGCGGAAGTAAGCTTTTCTTATTTCCGGACGATTGCGCAAACTATAGAAAGTCGTTATTACGTAGAATGTTCATACTTTGTTGATTCCATTTATCAAAATAAATCACATTTTCTAAAAACTCTTGTTTTTTAAGAAATCATGCAAACCTTGTAGAAGCTGTGATTTTAAAAATCGATTGGAAGTAAGCTTTTCTTATTTCCAGATGAATGCGCAAACTATAGAAAGTCGTTATTACGTAGAATGTTCATACTTTGTTGATTCCATTTATGAAATAAATCACATTTTCTAAAAACTCTTGTTTTTTAAGAAATCATGTAAAGCTTCTAGAAGCTGTGATTTTAAAAATTGATGGGAAGTAAGCTTTTCTTATTTCCGGACGCATTCGCAAACTATAGAAAGATGTTATGACGTAGAATGTGCATACTTTGTTGATTCCATTTATGAAAGAAATCACATTTTCTAAAAACTCGTGTTTTTTAAGAAATCATGTAAACCTTCTAGAAGCTGTGATTTTAAAAAACGATGGGAAGTAAGCTTTTCTTATTTCCGGACGCATTCGCAAACTATAGAAAGTCGTTATGATGTAGAATGTGCATACTTTGTCGATTCCATTTATGAAAGAAATCACATTTTCTAAAAAGTCATGTTTTTTAAGAAATCATGTAAACCTTATAGAAGCTGTGATTTTAAAAAACGGGCGGAAGTAAGCTTTTTTATTTCCGGACGAATGCGCAAACTAAAGAAAGTCGTTATTACGTAGAATGTTCATACTTTGTTAATTCCATTTATGAAAGAAATCACATTTTCTAAAAACTCTTATTTTTTAAGAAATCATGTAAACCTTCTAGAAGCTGTGATTTTAAAAAACGGGCGGAAGTAAGCTTTTCTTATTTCCGGATGAATGCGCAAACTATAGAAATTCGTTATTACGTAGAATGTTCATACTTTTTTTATTCCATTTATGAAAGAAATCACATTTTCTAATAACTCGTGTTTTTTAAGAAATCATGTAAACCTTCTAGAAGCTGTGATTTTAAAAAACGGGCGGAAGTAAGCTTTTTTATTTCGGACAAATGCGCAAACTATAAAAAGTCGTTATTACGTAGAAAGTTCATACTTTTTTGATTCCATTTATGAAATAAATCACATTTTCTAAAAACTTGTGTTTTTTAAGAAATCATGTAAACCTTCTAGAAGCTGTGATTTTAAAAAATGGGGGGAGTTAAGCTTTTTTATTTCTGGACGAATGCGCAAACTATAGAAAGTCGTTGTTACGTAGAATGTTCATACTTTGTTGATTCCATTTATGAAATAAATCACATTTTCTAAAAACTCGTGTTTTTTAAGAAATCATGTAAACCTTCTAGAAGCTGTGATTTAGAAAAATTGGGGGAAGTAATCTTTTCTTATTTCCGGATGCATTCGCAAACTATAGAAAGTCGTTTTTACGTAGAATGTTCATACTTTGTTGATTCCATTTATGAAACAAATCACATTTTCTAAAATTCATGTTTTTTAAGAAATGATGTAAACCTTCTAGAAGCTGTGATTTTAAAAAACGGGCGGAAGTAAGCTTTTTCTTATTTCCGGACGAATGCGGAAACTATAGAAAGTTGTTATTACGTAGAATGTTCATACTTTGTTGATTCCATTTATGAAATAACTCGTATTTTCTAAAAACTCGTGTTTTTTAAGAAATCATGTAAACCTTCTAGAAGTTGTAATTTAAAAAAACAGGCAGAAGAATTTTTTTTTATTTCGGACGAATGCGCAAACTATAGAAAGTTGTTATTACGTAGAATGTTCATACTTTGTTGATTCCACATATGAAATAAATCACATTTTCTAAAAACTTGTGTTTTTTAAGAAATCATGTAAACCTTCTAGAAGTTGTGTTTTAAAAAAACGGGGGGAAGTAATCTTTTCTTATTTCCGGATGCATTTGCAAACTATAGAAAGTCGTTATGACGTAGAATGTGCATATTTTGTTGATTCCATTTATGAAAGAAATCACATTTTCTAAAAAATATTGTTTTTTAAGAAATCATGTAAACCTTCTAGAAGCTGTGATTTTAAAAAATGGGCGAAACTAAGCTTTTCTTATTTCCGGACGAATGCGCAAACTATAAAAAGTTGTTATTACGTAGAATGTTCATACTTTGTTGATTCCATTTATGAAATAAATCGTATTTTCTAAAAACTTGTGTTTTTTAAGAAATCATATAAACCTTCTAGATGTTGTGATTTTAAAAAACGGGAGGAAGTAAGATTTTTTCTTTCCAGACGAATGCGCAAACTATAGAAAGTCTTTATTACGTAGAATGTTCATACTTTGTTGATTCCATTTATGAAAGAAATCACATTACCTAAAAAGTCATGTTTTTAAAGAAATCATGTAAACCTTCTAGAAGCTATGATTTTAAAAAACGGGCGGAAGTAAGCTTTCTTTATTTCCGGACGAATGCGCAAACTATAGAAATTCGTTATTATGTAGAATGTTCATACTTTGTTGATTCCATTTATGAAATAAATAACACAATTTCTAAGAACTTGTGTTTTTTAAGAAATCATGTAAACCTTCTAGAAGCCGTGATTTAAAAAAACGAGGGGAAGTAATATTTTCTTATTTCCGGATGCATTCGCAAACTATAGAAAGTCGTTATGAGGTAGAATGTGCATACTTTGTTGATTCCATTTATGAAAGAAATCACATTTTCTAAAACCTCATGTTTTTTAACAAATCATGTAAACCTTCTAGAAGCTGTGGTTTTAAAAAACGGGCGGAACTAAGCTATTCTTATTTCCGGATCAATGCGCAAACTATAGAAAGGTGTTATTACGTAGAATGTTCATACTTTTTTGATTCCATTATTTAAAGACATCACATTTTCTAAAAACTCATGTTTTTTAAGAAATCATGTAAACCTTCTAGAAGCTATGATTTTAAAAAACGCGTGGAAGTAAGCTTTTCTTATTTCCGGACGAGTGCGCAAACTATACAAATTCGTTATTACGTAGAATGTTCATACTTTGTTGATTCCATTTTTGAAATAAATAACACATTTTCTAAAAAAAATTGTTTTTTAAGAAATCATGTAAACCTTTTAGAAACTGTGATTTAAAAAAACGGGGGGAAGTAATCTTTTCTTATTTTCGGATGCATTCGCAAAGTATAGAAAGTCGTTATGACGTAGAATGTGCATACTTTGTTTAATCCATTTATGAAAGAAATCACATTTTCTAAAAACTCATGTTTTTTAGGAAATCATCTAAACCTTCTAGAAGCTGTGATTTTAAAAAACGGGCGGAAGTAAGCTTTTCTTATTTCCATACGAATGCGCAAACTATAGAAAGTCGTTATTACGTAGAATTTTCATACTTTTTTGATTCCATTTGAAAGAAATCACATTTTCTAAAAACTCGTGTTTTTTAAGAAATCATGTAAACCTTCTAGAAGCTGTGATTTCAAAAAACGAGCGGAAGTAAGCTTTTCTTATTTCCGGACGAATGCGCAAACTATAGAAAGTCGTTATTTCGTAGAATGTTCATACTTTGTTGATTCCATTTATGAAAGAAATCACATTTTCTAAAAACTCGTGTTTTTTAAGAAATCATGTAAACCTTCTAGAAGCTGTGATTTTAAAAAACGATAGGAAGTAAGCTTTTCTTATTTCTTGACGCATTCGCAAACTTTAGAAATTCGTTATGACGTAGAATGTGCATACTTTGTCGATTCCATTTATGAAAGAAATGACATTTTCTAAAAAGTCATGTTTTTTAAGAAATCATGTAAACCTTCTGGAAGCTATGATTTTAAAAAACGGGCGGAAGTAAGCTTTTTTATTTCCGGACGAATGCGCAAACTATAGAAAGTCGTTATTTCGTAGAATGTTCATACTTTGTTGATTCCATTTATGAAAGAAATCACATTTTCTAAAAAGTCATGTTTTTAAAGAAATCATGTAAACCTTCTAGAAGCTGTGATTTTGAAAAACGTGTAGAAGTAAGCTTTTCTTATTTCCGGACGAATGCGCAAACTATAGAAATTCGTTATGACGTAGAATTTGCATACTTTTTTTATTCCATTTATGAAACAAATCACATTTTCTAAAATTCATGTTTTTTAAGAAATCATGTAAACCTTCTAGAAGCTGTGATTTTAAAAATGGGCGGAAGTAAGCTTTTTTTATTTCCGGACAAATGCGCAAACTATAGAAAGTCGTTATTTCGTAGAATGTTCATACTTTGTTGATTCCATTTATGAAAGAAATCATATTTTCTAAAAAGTCATGTTTTTAAAGAAATCATGTAAACCTTCTAGAAGCTGTGATTTTAAAAAAAGGGCGGAAGTAAGATTTTCTTATTTCCGGACGAATGCGCAAACTATAGAAATTCGTTATTACGTAGAATGTTCATACTTTGTTGATTCCATTTATGAAATAAATATCACATTTTCTAAAAACTTTTCTTTTTTAAGAAATCATGTAAACCTTCTAGAAGCTGTGATTTAAAAAAACGGGGGGAAGTAATCTTTTCTTATTTTCGGATGCATTCGCAAAGTATAGAAAGTCGTTATGACGTAGAATGTGCATACTTTGTTGATTCCATTTATGAAAGAAATCACATTTTCTAAAAACTCGTGTTTTTTAAGAAATCACCTAAACCTTCTAGAAGCTGTGATTTTAAAAAATGGGCGGAAGTAAGCATTTCTTATTTCCGGACGAATGCGCAAAATATAGAAATTCGTTATCACGTAGAATTTTCATACTTTTTTTATTCCATTTATGAAAGAAATCATATTTTCTAAAAACTCGTGTTTTTTAAGAAATCATGTAAACCTTCTAGAAGCTGTGATTTTAAAAAACGATAGGAAGTAAGCTTTTCTTATTTCCGAACGCATTCGCAAACTTTAGATAGTCGTTATGACGTAGAATGTGCATACTTTGTCGATTCCATTTATGAAAGAAATCAGATTTTCTAAAAAGTCGTGTTTTTTAAGAAATCATGTAAACCTTCTAGAAGCTGTGATTTTAAAAAACGGGCGGAAGTAAGCTTTTTTATTTCCACAAGAATGCGCAAACTATAGAAAGTCGTTATTACGTAGAATGTTCATACTTTGTTGATTCCATTTGTGAAAGAAATCACATTTTCTAAAAACTCGTGTGTTTTAAGAAATCATGTAAACCTTCTAGAAGCTGTGATTTTAAAAAACGGGCAGAAGTAAGCTTTTCTTATTGCCGGACGAATGCGCAAACAATAGAAATTGGTTATTACGTAGAATGTTCATACTTTTTTGATTCCATTTATGAGAGAAATCACATTTTCTAAAAACTCGTGTTTTTTAAGAAATCATGTAAACCTTCTAGAAGCTGTGATTTTAAAAACTAGGTGGAAGTAAGCTTTTCTTATTTCGAGATGAATGCGCAAACTATAGAAATTCGTTATGACGTAGAATTTGCATACTTTTTTTATTCCATTTATGAAAGAAATCACATTTTCTAAAAACTCATGTTTCTTAAGAAATCATGTAAACCTTCTAGAAGCTGTGATTTTAAAAAACGGGCAGAAGTAAGCTTTTTTATTACGGACGAATGCGCAAACTATAGAAAGTTGTTATGACGTAGAATGTTCATACCTTGTTGATTCCATTTATGAAAGAAATCACATTTTCTAAAAACTCGTGTTTTTCAAGAAATCATGTAAACCTTCTAGATGCTGTGATTTTAAAAAACTGGTGGAGTAAGCTTTTCCTATTTCCGGACGAATGCGCATTCCTATTTACGGAGAAATGCGCAAACTATAGAAAGTTGATATGACGTAGAATGCTCATACTTTGTTGATTCCATTTATGAAAAAAATCACATATTCTAAAAAATCATGTTTTTTAAGAAATCATGTAAACCTTCTAGAAGATGTGATTTTAAAAAACGGGCGGAAGTAAGCTTTTATTATTTCCGTACGAATGCGCAAACTATAGAAAGTTGTTATTACGTAGAATGTTCATACTTTTTTGATTCCATTTATGAAAGAAATCGTATTTTCAAAAAACTCGTGTTTTTTAAGAAATCATGTAAACCTTCTAGAAGCTGTGATTTTAAAAAACGGGCGGAAGTAAGCTTTTTTATTTCCGGACGAATGCGCAAACTATAGAAAGTCGTTATTACGTAGAATGTTCATACTTTGTTGGTTCCATTTATGAAAGAAATTACATTTTCTAAAAAGTCATGTGTTTAAAGAAATCATGTAAACCTTCTAGAAGCTGTGATTTTAAAAAAAGGGCGGAAGTAAGCTTTTCTTATTTCCGGACGAATGCGCAAACTATAGAAATTCGTTATTACGTAGAATTTTCATACTTTTTTTATTCCATTTATGAAAGAAATGACATTTTCTAAAAACTCGTGTTTTTTAAGAAATCATGTAAACCTTCTAGAAGCTGTGATTTTAAAAAACAATGCGCAAACTATAGAAATTCGTTATTACGTAGAATGTTCATACTTTGTTGATTCCATTTATGAAATAAATAACACATTTTCTAAAAACTTTTGTTTTTTAAGAAATCATGTAAACCTTCTAGAAGCTGTGATTTAAAAAAACGGGGGGAAGTAATCTTTTCTTATTTTCGGATGCATTCGCAAAGTATAGAAAGTCGTTATGACGTAGAATGTGCATACTTTGTTGATTCCATTTATGAAAGAAATCACATTTTCTAAAAACTCGTGTTTTTTAAGAAATCATCTAAACATTCTAGAAGCTGTGATTTTAAAAAATGGGCGGAAGTAAGCTTTTCTTATTTCCGGACGAATGCGCAAACTATAGAAATTCGTTATTACGTGGAATTTTCATACTTTTTTTATTCCATTTATGAAAGAAATGACATTTTCTAAAAACTCATTTTTTTTAAGAAATCATGTAAACCTTCTAGAAGCTGTGATTTTAAAAAATGAGCGGAAGTAAGC
The DNA here is from genome assembly GCA_027924585.1 of Larix kaempferi. Classification (NCBI taxonomy): domain Eukaryota; kingdom Viridiplantae; phylum Streptophyta; class Pinopsida; order Pinales; family Pinaceae; genus Larix; species Larix kaempferi. Next base: position 6,612,866 of record BSBM01000226.1, on the reverse strand, counting down.
TTTTTTATTTCGGACTAATGCGCAAACTATGGAAAGTCGTTATTACGTAGAATGTTCATACTTTGTTGATTCCATTTATGAAATAAATCACATTTTCTAAAAACTCGTGTTTTTTAAGATATCATGTAAACCTTCTAGAAGCTGTGATTTTAAAAATCGATAAGAAGTAAGCTTTTCTTATTTCTAGACGCATTAGCAAACTATAGAAAGTCGTTATTACGTAGAATGTTCATTCTTTGTTGATTCCATTTATGAAACAAATCACATTTTCTAAAAACTCGTGCTTTTTAAGAAATCATGTAAACCTTCTAGAAGCTGTGATTTAAAAAAATGGGGGGAAGTAATCTTTTCTTATTTCCGGATGCATTCGCAAACTATAGAAAGTCGTTATGACATAGAATGTGCATACTTTTTTTATTCCATTTATGAAATAAATCACATTTTCTAAAAAGTTGTGTTTTTTAAGAAATCATGTAAACCTTCTAGAAGCTGTGATTTTAAAAAACGATGGGAAGTAAGCTTTTCTTATTTCTGGACGAATGCGCAAACTATAGAAAGCCGTTATGATGTAGAATGTGCATACTTTGTTGATTCCATTTATAAAATATATCACATTTTATAAAAACTCATGTTTTTTAAGAAATCATGTAAACCTTCTAGAAGCTGTGATTTTAAAAAACGTGCGGAAGTAAGATTTTCTTATTTCCGGACGAATGCGCAAACTATAGAAATTCGTTATTACGTAGAATGTTCATACTATGTTGATTCCATTTATGAAATAAATCACATTTTCTAAAAACTCGTGTTTTTTAAGAAATCTTGTAAACCTTCTAGAAGCTGCGATTTTAAAAAACGATGGGAAGTAAGCTTTTCTTATTTCTGGACGAATGCGCAAACTATAGAAATTCGTTATTACGTAGAATGTTCATACTTTGTTGATTCCATTTATGAAATAAATCACATTTTGTAAAACCTCTTGTTTTCTAAAAAATCATGTAAACCTTCTAGAAGCTGTGATTTTAAAAAACGATGGGAAGTAAGCTTTTCTTATTTCCGGACGAATTCGCAAACTATAGAAAGTCGTTATGACGTAGAACGTGCATACTTTGTTGATTGCATTTATGAAAGAAATCACATTTTCTAAAAATTCGTGTTTTTTAAGAAATCATGTAAACCTTCTAGAAGCTGTGATTTTAAAAAACTGGCTAAAGTAAGCTTTATTATTTCCGGATGAATGCGCAAACTATAGAAAGTCATTATTACGTAGAATGTTCATACTTTGTTGATTCCATTTATGAAATAAATCACATTTTCAAAAAAATCATGTTTTTTAAGAAATCATGTAAACCTTCTAGAAGCTGTGATTTTAATAAACGGGTGGAAGTAAGCTTTTTTTATTTCCGGACGAATGCTAAAGCTATAGAAATTCGTTATTACGTAGAACGTTCATACTTGTTGATTCCATTGATGACATAAATAACACATTTTCTAAAAACTCGTGTTTTTTAACAAATTATGTAAACCTTCTAGAAGCTGTGATTTAAAAAAACGGGGGGAAGTAATCTTTTCTTATTTCCGGATGCATTCGCAAAATATAGAAAGTCGTTACGACGTAGAATGTGCATAATTTGTTCTTTCCATTTATTAAAGAAATCACATTTTCTAAAAACTCATGTTTTTTAAGAAATCATGTAAACCTTCTAGAAATTGTGATTTTAAAAAACGATGGGAAGTAAGCTTTTCTTATTTCTGGACGCATTCGCAAACTATAGAAAGTCGTTACGACGTAGAATGTGCATACTTTGTTGATTTCATTTATGAAAGAAATCACATTTTCTAAAAAGTCGTGTTTTTTAAGAAATCATGTAAACCTTCTAGAAGCTGTGATTTTAAAAAACGGGCGGAAGTAAGCTTTTCTTATTTCTGGACGAATGCGAAACCTATAGAAATTCGTTATTTGTATAATGTTCATACTTTTTTTATTCCATTATTTAAAGAAATCACATTTTCAAAAAACTCATGTTTTTTAAGAAATCATGTAAACCTTCTAGAAGCTGTGATTTTAAAAAACGGGTGGAAGTAAGCTTTTTTTTATTTCCGGACGAATGTGCAAGCTATAGAAATTCGTTATTACGTAGAATGTTCATACTTGTTGATTCCATTTATGAAATAAATAAAACATTTTCTAAAAACTCGTGTTTTTTAAGAAATCATGTAAACATTCTAGAATTTGTGATTTAAAAAAACGGGGGGAAGTAATCTTTTCTTATTTCCGGATGCATTCGCAAACTACAGAAAGTCGTTAAGACGTAGATTGAGCATAATTTGTTGATTCCATTTATGAAAGAAATCACATTTTCTAAAAACTCGTGTTTTTTAAGAAATCATGTAAACCTTCTAGAAGGTGTGATTTAAAAAAACGGGGGGAAGTAATATTTTCTTATTTCCGGATGCATTCGCAAACTATAGAAAGTCGATACGACGTAGAATGTGCATACTTTGTTGATTCCATTTATGAAAGAAATCACATTTTCTAAAAACTCGTGTTTTTTAAATCATGTAAACCTTCTAGAAGCTGTGATTTAAAAAAACGGGGGGAAGTAATCTTTTCTTATTTCCGGACGCATTCGCAAACTATAGAAAGCCATTATGACGTAGAATGTGCATACTTTTTTGATTCCATTTATCAAATAAATCACATTTTCTAAAAACTCGTGTTTTTTAAGAAATCATGTAAACCTTCTAGAAGCTATGATTTTAAAAAACGATGGGAAGTAAGCTTTTCTTATTTCTGGATGCATTCGCAAACTATAGAAAGTCGTGATGACCTAGAATGTGCATACTTTGTTGATTCCATTTATGAAAGAAATCACATTTTCTAAAAACTCGTGTTTTTTAAGAAATCATGTAAAGCTTCTAGAAGCTGTGATTTAAAAAATGGGGGGAAGTAATCTTTTCTTATTTCCGGATGCATTCGCAAACTATAGAAAGCCGTTATGACGTAGAATGTGCATACTTTGTTGATTCCATTTATGAAAGAAATCACATTTTCTAAAAACTCGTGTTTTTTAAGAAATCATGTAAACCTTCTAGAAGTTATGATTTTAAAAAACGGGTGGAAGTAAGCTTTTTTTTTTCCGGACGAATGCGCAAACTATAGAAAGTCGTTATTATGTAGAATGTTCATACTTTGTTGATTCCATTTATGAAATAAATCACATTTTCTAAAAACTCGTGTTTTTTAAGAAATCATGTAAACTATCTAGAATCTGTGATTTTAAAAAACGGGCGGAAGTAAGCTTTTCTTATTTCCGGACGAATGCGCAAACTATAGAAAGTCGTTATTACGTAGAATGTTCATACTTTGTTGATTCCATTTATGAAATAAATCACATTTTCTAAAAACTCGTGTTTTTTAAGAAATCTTGTAAACCTTCTAGAAGCTGCGATTTTAAAAAACGATGGGAAGTAAGCTTTTCTTATTTCTGGACGAATGCGCAAACTATAGAAAGCCGTTATGATGTAGAATGTGCATACTTTGTTGATTCCATTTATAAAATATATCACATTTTATAAAAACTCATGTTTTTTAAGAAATCATGTAAACCTTCTAGAAGCTGTGATTTTAAAAAACGTGCGGAAGTAAGATTTTCTTATTTCCGGACGAATGCGCAAACTATAGAAATTCGTTATTACGTAGAATGTTCATACTATGTTGATTCCATTTATGAAATAAATCACATTTTCTAAAAACTCGTGTTTTTTAAGAAATCTTGTAAACCTTCTAGAAGCTGCGATTTTAAAAAACGATGGGAAGTAAGCTTTTCTTATTTCTGGACGAATGCGCAAACTATAGAAATTCGTTATTACGTAGAATGTTCATACTTTGTTGATTCCATTTATGAAATAAATCACATTTTGTAAAACCTCTTGTTTTCTAAGAAATCATGTAAACCTTCTAGAAGCTGTGATTTTAAAAAACGATGGGAAGTAAGCTTTTCTTATTTCCGGACGCATTCGCAAACTATAGAAAGTCGTTATGACGTAGAACGTGCATACTTTGTTGATTGCATTTATGAAAGAAATCACATTTTCTAAAAATTCATGTTTTTTAAGAAATCATGTAAACCTTCTAGAAGCTGTGATTTTAAAAAACTGGCTAAAGTAAGCTTTATTATTTCCGGATGAATGCGCAAACTATAGAAAGTCATTATTACGTAGAATGTTCATACTTTGTTGATTCCATTTATGAAATAAATCACATTTTCAAAAAAATCATGTTTTTTAAGAAATCATGAAAACCTTCTAGAAGCTGTGATTTTAAAAAACGGGTGGAAGTAAGCTTTTTTTATTTCCGGACAATTGCTCAAGCTGTAGAAATTCGTTATTACGTAGAATTTTCATACTTGTTGATTCCATTTATGAAATAAATAACACATTTTCTAAAAACTCATGTTTTTTAACAAATCATGTAAACCTTCTAGAGGCTGTGATTTAAAAAAACGGGGGGAAGTAATCTTTTCTTATTTCCGGATGCATTCGCAAAATATAGAAAGTCGTTACGACGTAGAATGTGCATAATTTGTTCATTCCATTTATTCAAGAAATCACATTTTCTAAAAACTCGTGTTTTTTAAGAAATCATGTAAACCTTCTAGAAATTGTGATTTTAAAAAACGATGGGAAGTAAGCTTTTCTTATTTCTGGACGCATTCGCAAACTATAGAAAGTCGTTACGACGTAGAATGTGCATACTTTGTTGATTGCATTTGTGAAAGAAATCACATTTTCTAAAAAGTCATGTTTTTTAAGAAATCATGTAAACCTTCTAGAAGCTGTGATTTTAAAAAACGGGCGGAAGTAAGCTTTTCTTATTTCTGGACGAATGCGAAACCTATAGAAATTCGTTATTCTTATAATGTTCATAATTTTTTTATTCCATTATTTAAAGAAATCACATTTTCAAAAAACTCATGTTTTTTAAGAAATCATGTAAACCTTCTAGAAGCTGTGATTTTAAAAAACGGGTGGAAGTAAGCTTTTTTTATTTCCGGACGAATGCGCAAGCGGTAGAAATTCGTTATTACGTAGAATGTTCATACTTGTTGATTCCATTTATGAAATAAATAAAACATTTTCTAAAAACTCGTGTTTTTTAAGAAATCATGTAAACCTTCTAGAATTTGTGATTTAAAAAAACGGGGGGAAGTAATCTTTTCTTATTTCCAGATGCATTCGCAAACTATAGAAAGTCATTAAGACGTAGATTGAGCATAATTTGTTGATTCCATTTATGAAAGAAATCACATTTTCTAAAAACTCGTGTTTTTTAAGAAATCATGTAAACCTTCTAGAAGCTGTGATTTAAAAAAACGGGGGGAAGTAATCTTTTCTTATTTCCGGATGCATTCGCAAACTATAGAAAGTCGTTACGACGTAGAATGTGCATACTTTGTTGATTCCATTTATGAAAGAAATCACATTTTCTAAAAACTCGTGTTTTTTAAGAAATCATGTAAACCTTCTAGAAGCTGTGATTTTAAAAAACGGGAGGAAGTAAGCTTTTCTTATTTTCGGACGAATGCGCAAACTATAGAAAGTCGTTAGTGCGTAGAATGTTTATACTTTGTTGATTCCATTTATGAAATAAATCAGATTTTCTAGAAACTCTTGTTTTTTAAGAAATCATGTAAACCTTCTAGAAGCTATGATTTTAACAAACGAGCGGAAGTAAGCTTTTTTATTTCTGGATGAATGCGCAAACTATAGAAAGTCGTTATTATGTAGAATGTTCATACTTTGTTGATTCCATTTAGGAAATAAATGACATTTTCTAAAAACTCGTGTTTTTTAAGAAATCATGTAAACCTTCTAGAAGCTGTGATTTTAAAAATCGATGGGAAGTAATCTTTTCTTATTTCCGGACGCATTCGGAAGCTATATAGAGTCGTTATGACGTAGAATGTGCATACTTTGTTGATTCCATTTATGAAATAAATCACATTTTCTAAAAAGTTGAGTTTTTTAAGAAATCATGTAAACCTTCTAGAAGCTATGATTTTAAAAAACGGGCGGAAGTAAGCTTTTTTTATTTCCGGAAGAATGCGCAAACTATAGAAAGTTGTTATTACGTAGAATGTTCATACGTTGTTGATTCCATTGATGAAATAAATCACATTTTCTAAAAACTCGTGTTTTTTAAGAAATCATGTAAACCTTCTAGAAGATGTGATTTTAAAAAACGGGCGGAATTAAACTTTTTTATTTCCAGACGAATGCGCAAACTATAGAAAGTCGTTATTACGTAGAATGTTCATACTTTGTTGATTCCATTTATGAAATAAATCACATTTTCTAAAAACTCGTGGTTTTTAAAAATCATGTTGTAGGGCCCCTCCTGTAGGGTACTTCATGCTTAACCTGAAACTCAACCACTTGATACAAAAGAGATTAGAAAGCATAATGACAAGATAAAAGAAAACTAAATAAATGAATAACTTAGCAAATTAAAACAAACCATAACCTATCTTTGATACCATCTTGTCCACTGTCGTCCGCGTCTTCCGTAGGATCCCTCCAGCCAAGCTCGTTTAACCATAGGCGAAGCAGCCGTTAGCTTCGCCACCCAACCATAGGCTCATGCTTTCAGTCGCATGGCCTCCCCCGAGCTTTGGGTCGTAGAGCTCACACACAATAATCCAGAAACCCAGCTTGGGTTCCCCCCCCCACCAAGATTTCCAGCCAAACCCTCAATAGCAACAAGTCATGAGGTAACTCAAAATTATGATAGTCATCCAGGGTCTGGGTCCTTTACCCATTGCCAATGCCTTCCTTATAAAGGAAAATCTCATGCGACACATGTCGCTTCATGCAAAAATATTCATTTTATTAAATTAATAAATTAATAAAACTCACCCATCCATGTGTCAGTTTCTCTAGGAGAGGCACCAACATCCCTAAGTTTGCTCAAGTTTGTCCCCTAGATATTTCACTTAACTCCTAGATTTGTGGTGTAGGTGGAGTTGACTAGGTGTCCATGCCTAGGATTCCATTTTGCTCCTAAATAAATCTTTATAATATTTTTGAATAATCAGAAGTATCCTTTCATGTGCAAATGCCTAAATAACACTTAATATTATTTAAATGCCAAAGTAATCATTTATATGCAAATGCCTAAAGTACTCAAATACATTTCTAAGTAATGTTCTAGGTGCAAACTTATACGTTTCAATACAGTTAATTTTAGCAGTCAACTTTTACTAGGACCCCGGTGCCACACCATTGGGCCTCCTTGTTCCTTAATTTAATTTCCCCGACATGGCACCACTCCATCGGGTCCAGTCATCCGTACTTTCCATTCCTCGGTAAGGTACCACATCGTTGGGCCCTTGTGTCCGTTCTTTCCGTTCTCGGCAGGGTACCACACCGTCGAGCCCTTCTGCCATCATCCTTCCGTTTTGACTTGCGGGAACTTCATGTAGGGATTTTAGGAGCCGTTACCTTCCATCCTCCTTCTACACGCTATTAGGGACTAATGGTGTTGAGGAGTGAGTCCGTTCTCACTGCGCGCCCCCCAACTCGTACGTGACCAGCTCCGTCGTGGCCCACCTCGTACGCCCTCACGCTTTCCTCTTGAGCAAGCGGATCAATGCTTATCTGCTCAAGCGTGGTATTCCGTCGGAAGTCGACATCGTCGTCGCTCTCCTTGTGTGTGATTTACCCATACTCTACGACCCTTCATATTCCTTTGTGTGTCCGTCGGTGAACCGTTTCACCTGTCGCTACACACTATTCTCATAAACGTAAATTAGTAGCACTGTCCTCAATAATCACAATTTGATTTATAAATCTGCTGCTTCATTAAGTATCTATAATTTACTCAATCATTACTCATTCGTCTAATCACATAATCAATTGAACAGCTAGTCATTAAGCATCATTCATATCAAAGTTAATCATTAAACAACATGAAATCATCCATTCACAATAACTACCCAAATGCACATATATCAATCGGTCGTAATCATAAATATACTCAAAATAAAATCATAGGGTTATTTTATTAATGTTTCAAACAGTTGGGTCACTCAACAGGTCCTCTCAATGTCTACAGTAGTCTAGGGGCACTACATACACCCCTACTTATTTAGAACTTCATCCCGAAGTTCAGAATAAATGTAGAAAGCTATGACGCATCTCAGTTGTGTCCTCCCAAGTCGCAGAGCTAGGACTGTCACTGTCCCACTGCACTTTGACTTGATCAATCAAGGATAATCATTAATCAAGATGTAATCAATCAATTATCCCTCTCCACACATAGAATTTAATTCCTTAATTCATTTATCAATTATTGTCGTCATTTACATCTTTAGGTTGTCCTCAATCATTTAAGGCATAAGAAGGCTCAAGAGACCATTATATCGAATTTGTCTAGTCGGGTCACTCGAAAGGTGCCCTTAAGGTCCACAGTCATTCTAGGGGCATTACATACACCCCCTCTTAAATAGAACTGCGTCCCGAAGTTAATTTGTGTTCTTGTACTTTTGATGCTAGGCTTTATCTTAATTTCTATTCTCATCTTCTGTCATTCTATTCTATTTTTATCCAACAATGATAGCTATAAGCACAAGTGGTTCTAATAATTTGTTCATCCAACACGGTTCCAATACCTCCTCAGGAATTTCAATCATAAGCTTTGCGTAATGCAAATTTAATAATTCTTTTAATAACTGTCATTCTCTACTTAGATTTGGACTATATCTCCTATTCATCTTCAAAGACTCATGGTATCTGATCTAACCACAAGTTATATTGCATCAAAAGCCACACCTTAGTTATCCAATCATCTTTTTGCATAACAAATCCGAATGAGATTTCAAATCTAATGGATGTCCTTTCCTCCAAGACGAGGAAGTAAATATTATACAATCTTCCTTAGAATACAAATGGGTAAGTTATAATCATGAATTAACAAATCAAGAGCGACTACGAAATATTCCAAAATCCAATTCCCAAAAGACTACTTCCAAAGCCCTAAAGGTTTTAATATGATAGGATTCGAGGCATTGAGACTTAGTGGCTCAGTCGAACGTATCTGAATTTATCACTTAGTCCTTTCATTATTAACATCATGTCCAAGTCAATGAGCTTATCACATTCCTACCTCATTACATCATTTCCATTACCATATGACCACTTCGACAAACTCATCAAGTCACACTAAGTGTTTTCTTAACCTCATTGTATTCCATATCTAGGGTTATTCCACTTTTCATCAAGGTTTTTCCATGTCCTTTGGCTAGCTGCATTACATTTAGTTCATTGCGTTTATCAAATTCATACATCATTTTACTAAAATTGTCTTCGTTTGGCACCTTCGGTGGTCTTTCCTGATTGAGAATTCTTCTTTTACAGTTGTCCTGGTCATGTCGAGTTTGTACTTCTTCGTTCTCTTTAACAACATTGTCATGCCACAAAATTTAATGTCTTTGGGATCAGCTCCTCATGCTATTGACATTGATATCTTGTTTTCCACTTTATGTGTCTGTTTGACCTTCTCATTAGTTTGTCGAATTCTTGACAAGAGGATCCCTTAACCTATACTTCATAATAATGGTCAACTATTATATATATATATATATATATATATATATATATATATATATATTTCATGATCATTCAAATAACCAGTGTATTAATCAAGAATAACTTATGCAATGCCTTCTTCTTATGTCTATTAGTAAATATAAAGATGACCATCAATGTTTGACAACAAAACTCGGTTTTACAATTGCTTATATGATTAATCTTATACTACCCTCCTTAATTCATCGTGATTCCTATTAAGAATACTATTTGTGTTGCTTTTAACAAAATAAGTGATGTATTGATTTCCTTATATCCCATTCCAAATAATTCATCATCCCTACCTTATGTTTTTTACATTCGTATTACTTTTGTCCCTTAATTGTGCCTCCATTTCAATGATAAGTCAACTATACTGTACATACAATCATACTTAGTCTAGTTATCCTTTGGTATAAATATACATATGCTCCCCTTTCATGATGCCACTATTATGTTCTCCCTTAACCCCCTTAATATGACTTATACCACTTCTTTTATACAACCAATATATATCATTTCTTTAATATGACACGTATACCCTTGGTAGAACCTCATAGTCATATGATCATTACACCTTTATACATTAGTATTTTCATTAGACCTAGGGATTGCCATGATGTGTATAAAATCCTTCTAAGAATGGTAAACTATATAGTTTCCTTTGGGCCTAAAATATCTAAATGGATATTCCAACTTCCTAACACTACATATAACTTACAAGTACAGGCTTATGTATGCTTCCTCCTACTTCATAACACTTCATGCAACTATAATAGGACATATATATAGGTACCATGTATCCCAACGTAGAGGTATTCAATGTTATAAAGACCAAATGTAGGACTCGACAATGTAGGATTTGTCATTTTTTTTTCAATAGTCATCTCTATATATAATTCTCCCTTTTCATAATTCATCATATTTATATAATTAACCACAATACAATTGTATTCTATGACAATAAGATGAATTCTAAATTTGGTGCATGATTACAAAATGAAACATCTACTTTCCCAACCCTTTCCATAATAATAGAATAAATTCTAATTAATGCATAAGATATAAAAAGCAATCTCTACTTTCTCAACCATAATATTGAAGTGAATTCTACTAAATGCTTAAAATATGAAATGGAATCTCTATTCCCTCCACCATTTTCATAACAAATGAATAAATTCTATTTGATACATAAAAACATAATCAAATGTCCCATTTCAACACCAATTTTATAATAATGGATATTATTTAACACCTAAATGCATAATGAATTATCTATCTTTACCACCATTTTCTTTATAAATAAATAGATTCTAATTAATGCATAATACAAAATGATGAATTATATATCTTCACCACCATTTTCTTAATAAATAAATGGATTCTAATTAATGCATAATACGGAATGATATATCTAGTCTTCCTTCATAAATACATAATGCAATATCTATTTTCACCACGAATTTCATAATAAAAATAAAATGGATGCTATTTAATACCTAAATGCATGCATAATGGATTATCTATTCACCACCGTTTTCTTAATAAATAAATAGCTTCCAATTAATGGAAAACACAAAATAATATATCTAGTAAAGTAATTTTTGGTGAAACTATGGGTTTATTTCTTATCTTCCCCTATCTTATATTAAGAGCCACACCACATTCCCAACTTCCAAGTCCACCTTCAAAGCATTCTCACCAAGCGCAAAGGGAAGCCCATGGGTAACAAAGTATGCATAATGCAATATCTATTTTCACCACTCATTTCATAATAAAATAACAAATGTTATTAAATTCATAGATACATAATGGATTATCTATTTTCACTATCATAAACGGATTCTGTTCGGTGCATAAATACATAATGAATTATCTCTTAATGGACAGAGATGATATAAATTCGTACTTGTAGGGATGATATTTATTCAATTCATAAATATTAATATAGTGCATAGATCGATCTTGAATACTGTTACAAAAACAAATAGATACTCTAAGTATTTATAATGCATAGATCAAACGTGGATACTCAGCTTCTTCTTTTGGAAGGATCTGTCCGCTTCTCACACAGGGTCCAAGATACGCTCCACGATGAGGGAGAGTTTTCTTCCTTACATTTTTATAACCACCGGTTATCCCAAGTTATGTCTCGAGTTCACATCTCAACAGAATCATTTTTAATTTAAGGAGATACAAGTAGAGAGTTCTGCTATGTTAAATAAATATTAAACACATCCGACAGAAGAATAATACTAAAATAACCATGACTCTATCATGCCCACAAATCCGGTTGGAAAGTGGGAGACGTACCCTTCCTTCACGCTATGCAGAGTCTATGATCACGCAATCCACGGAGAGGTGTAAGGGCTAACTAGTTGTTTGATAATTTCGATGTGAACGAAGCATACTTAATTCGATTGATCCGAAGTTCTAGGTCTTACAATCATGAAAAACTGGCATTAACCCATACCCGGATCATCAAGAAGATTTGGCAGAGTTTGACTATCCAGCTGTTCTCAGAACCCTATCTGCTACAGACAACTCCCCTAAAATGATTTATACTCTGCATAACTAAAGTAACAGAGTTCCAAATTTTTACCAAGGCAATCGCCGAAATGGTACATATAACAGGCAATCCCTTAGATTATTACAAAAAATTATTAAATAATCATTTGCAGAGATTTCGGCAACAAATAACTCTGTGTAGAGGATCGAAGGACATCGACAGAGACACGAATTCGACTGGTTCGACCAACTACCTAGGGATATACATTTCAATGGTCAAGTAAAGTGCTAAGAATATACGCTGCATGAATTCAACCTAGAGGAGGAAAGTTTGATCTAACATTCGATAGTCTACGTAGGGATACGATTTTCTTTATTCCAATAAAATGACATGAATATGCATAATGAATGCTTTCTACGCCGGGTTGAAGCTTAATCTGAATAAATGATCAACAGCGCAAAAGTGGGGTTTTCGACGATATGCATAGGAAAAAAAAATGCAATCCACTGAAAGAAAGTTGTTCCAAATGTTTGGTTAAAGATCCAGAAGGTAATACGCATGGGATGAAAGAGTACGATCCACAGAATGAAATCCGATCCAATTATGTAATTCTAGATCCAACAAAATAATGATATGCAAGCGCAGATAGAATGTGATACACAGAGTGGAAACCCGATCCAATAAATAATTGATTTTGACAGAGCATAATGCAGAGTGAATGCAAGCTACGAAATGGCAGTCTAATCTAAAATTCTTGATTTGACAGTGCATAATGCATTATATCACGTTCCGGCAATTAATATGTAATTGCAGAATATGAATTGCGATTAGATCACAGTAGATTAAAATTGATCTGATTTTTTTTTTTTTTTTTTCGAAATAAAACACAGTGTATAAAATTTCAAACTGAACTCTGAATATTTCATTCTGAATCATTTATAAATTAGATCTGATATTTTGGACTATCAGCACAGTCATATAAATTAAAATTACAAACAGAACCCAGTCCGAATCATTTATAAACTAGATCTGATCTTTTCGATTATGAACAGATCCATATAAATTAAAATTACAACAAAACGTAGTTGGAATCATTTATAAACTAGATCTGATCTTTTGGATTATGAACAGGGTTATATAAATTAAAATTTCAAACAGAACCCAATCCGAATCATTTATAAACTAGATCTGATCTTTTGGATTATGAACAGAGTTAAGAAATGAATTGTTACAGAGTATAACTATATGAAAACAGAGTCTAAAATTTAAATAATTACAGAGTATATAAAAATTACAAAAGTATAAAACAGAGAGCCCTAATACCAATGTGATTGATGGAGCCATCAAAAGGTGTAAAGGTCTCATAGAAACACCTCAAATTTACAATCTAGAATATACGAACAATTCCTTTAGTAGCATACATCCGCTTATAAACTTTTTAAATGGGATTTCCCAGAATACGCAGATTAATCTATGATTTTCTAATATTTCAGCGAAGTTAAAACATCAAAATTTCAGAAAGTAACATTAATACAGAGATCTAATATTTCACACAGCTTCAAGATCCATAACCCTTATTAAAACATAAATTATATATGAAAGCTAAAGAGTGAAAGAACCTGTAGAATTAGCTCAATCGAAGGTGTAGCCCACGAAATTGCAGCAGTAATCCTTTCGTCGTTAACCCTCAAGGCTCGACCGGCTCTGATACCAAATGTAGGGCCCCTCCTGTAGGGTACTTCATGCTTAACCTGAAACTCAACCACTTGATACAAAAGAGATTAGAAAGCATAATGACAAGATAAAAAAAAACTAAATAAATGAATAACTTAGCAAATTAAAACAAACCATAACCTGTCTTTGATACCATCTTGTCCACTGTCGTCTGCGTCTTCCGTAGGATCCCTCCAGCAAAGCTCGTTTAACCATAGGCGAAGCAACCGTTAGCTTCACCACCCAACCATAGGCTCATGCTTTCAGTCGCATGGCCTCCCCCGAGCTTTGGGTCGTAGAGCTCACACACAATAATCCAGAAACCCAGCTTGGGTTTCCCCCCACCAAGATTTCCAACCAAACCCTCAATAGCAACAAGTCATGAGGTAACTCAAAATTATGATAGTCATCTAGGGTCTGGGTCCTTTACCCATTGCCAATGCCCTCCTTATAAAGGAAAATCTCATGCGACACATGTCGCTTCATGCAAAAATATTCATTTTATTAAATTAATAAATTAATAAAACTCACCCATCCATGTGTCAGTTTCTCTAGGAGATGCACCAACATCCCTAAGTTTGCTCAAGTTTGTCCCCTAGATATTTCACTTAACTCCTAGATTTGTGGTGTAGGTGGAGTTGACTAGGTGTCCATGCCTAGGATTCCATTTTGCTCCTAAATAAATCTTTATAATATTTTTGAATAATCAGAAGTATCCTTTCATGTGCAAATGCCTAAATAACACTTAATATTATTTAAATGCCAAAGTAATCATTTATATGCAAATGCCTAAAGTACTCAAATACATTTCTAAGTAATGTTCTAGGTGCAAACTTATACGTTTCAATACAGTTAAGTTTAGCAGTCAACTTTTACTAGGAACCCGGTGCCACACCATTGGGCCTCCTTGTTCCTTAATTTAATTTCCCCGACATGGCACCACTCCATCGGGTCCAGTCATCCGTAGTTTCCATTCCTCGGCAAGGTACCACATCGTTGGGCCCTTGTGTCCGTTCTTTCCGTTCTTGGCAGGGTACCGCACCATCGAGCCCTTCTGCCGTCATCCTTCCATTTTGACTTGCGGGAACTTCATGTAGAGATTTTAGGAGCCGTTACCTTCCATCCTCCGTCTACACGCTATTAGGGACTAATGGCATTGAGGAGTGAGTCCGTTCTCACTGCGCGCCCCCCAACTCGTACGTGACCAGCTCCGTCGTGGCCCACCTCGTACGCCCTCACGCTTTCCTCTTGAGCAAGCGGATCAATGCTTATCTGCTCAAGCGTGGTATTCCGTCGGAAGTCGACATCGTCGTCGCTCTCCTTGTGTGTGATTTACCCATACTCTACGACCCTTCATATTCCTTTGTGTGTCCGTCGGTGAACCGTTTCACCTGTCGCTACACACTATTCTCATAAACGTAAATTAGTAGCATTGTCCTCAATAATCACAATTTGATTTATAAATCTGCTGCTTCATTAAGTGTCTATAATTTACTCAATCATTACTCATTCGTCTAATCACATAATCAATTGAACAGCTAGTCGTTAAGCATCATTCATACCAAAGTTAATCATTAAACAACATGAAATCATCCATTCACAATAACTACCCAAATGCACATATATCAATCGGTCGTAAACATAAATATACTCAAAATAAAATCATAGGGTTATTTTATTAATGTTTCAAACAGTTGGGTCACTCAACAGGTCCTCTCAATGTCTACAGTAGTCTAGGGGCACTACACATGTAAACCTTCTAGAAGCTGTGATTTTAAAAATCGATGGGAAGTAAGCTTTTCTTATTTCCGACGCATTCGCAAACTATAGAAATTCGTTATGACGTAGAATGTGCATACTTTGTTGATTCCATTTATGAAAGAAATCACATTTTCTAAAAAGTCGTGTTTTTTAAGAAATCATGTAAACCTTCTAGAAGCTGTGATTTTAAAAAATGGGCGAAAGTAAGCTTTTCCTATTTCCGGAAGAATACGCAAACTATAGAAAGTCGTTATTACGTAGAATGTTGATACTTTGTTGATTCCATTTATGAAATAAATCACAATTTCTAAAAACCCATGTTTTGTAAGAAATCATGTAAACCTTCTAGAAGCTATGATTTTAAAAAACGGGCGGAAGTAATCTTTTCTTATTTTTGGATGCATTCGCAAACTATAGAAAGTCGTTATGTCGTAGAATGTGCATACTTTGTTGATTCCATTTATGAAGGAAATCACATTTTCTAAAAACTCGTGTTTTTTAAGAAATCATGTAAACCTTCTAGAAGCTGTGATTTTAAAAAATGGGCGGAAGTAGGCTTTTCTTATTTTCGGACAAATGCGCAAAGTATAGAAATTCGTTATTACGTAGAATGTTCATACTTTGTTGATTCCATTTATGAAACAAATCACATTTTCTAAAAACTCGTGTTTTTTAAGAAATCATGTAAACCTTCTAGAAGCTGTGATTTTAAAAAATGGGCGGAAGTAAGCTTTTTTATTTCTGGACGAATGCGCAAACTATAGAAAGTCGTTATTACGTAGAATGTTCATACTTTTTTGATTCCATTTATGAAATAAATCACATTTTCTAAAAACTCGTGTTTTTTAAGAAATCATGTAAACCTTCTAGAAGCTGTGATTTTAAAAAACGATGGGAAGTAAGCTTTTCTTATTTCCGGACGCATTCGCAAACTATAGAAATTCGTTACGACGTAGAATGTGCATACTTTGTTGATTGCATTTATGAAAGAAATCACATTTTCTAAAAAGTCGTGTTTTTTAAGAAATCATGTAAACCTTCTAGAAGCTGTGATTTTAAAAAATGGGCGGAAGTAAGCTTTTTTATTTCCGGACGAATGCGCAAACTATAGAAAGTCGTTATTACATAGAATGTGCATACTTTTTTTATTCCATTTATGAAATAAATCACATTTTCTAAAAACTCGTGTTTTTTAAGAAATCATGTAAACCTTCTAGAAGCTGTGATTTTAAAAAACGATGGGAAGTAAGCTTTTCTTATTTCCGGACGGGTTTGCAAACTATAGAAAGTCGTTATGATGTAGAATGTGCATACTTTCTCGATTCCATTTACGAAAGAAATCACATTTTCTAAAAAGTCATGTTTTTTAAGAAATCATGTAAACCTTCTAGAAGCTGTGATTTTAAAAAACGGGCGGAAGAAAGCTTTTTTATTTACGGACGAATGCGCAAACTATAGAAAGTCGTTATTACGTAGAATGTTCATACTTTGTTGATTCCATTTATGAAATAAATCACATTTTCTAAAAACTCGTGTTTTTTAAGAAATCATGTAAACCTTCTAGAAGCCGTGATTTAAAAAAACGGGCAGAAGTAAGCTTTTCTTATTTTCGGACGAATGCGCAAACTATAGAAAGTCGTTATTACGTAGAATGTTCATACTTTGTTGATTCCATTTATGAGATAAATCACATTTTCTAAAAACTCGTGTTTTTTAAGAAATCTTGTAAACCTTCTAGAAGCTGTGATTTTAAAAAACGGGCGGAAGTAAGCTTTTCTTATTTCCAGACGAATGCACAAACTATAGAAAGTCATTATTACGTAGAATGTTCATACTTTGTTGATTCCATTTATAAAATAAATCACATTTTCTAAAAACTCGTGTTTTTTAAGAAATCATGTAAACCTTCTAGAAGACGTGATTTAAAAAAAACGGCCAGAAGTAAGCTTTTCTTATTTCCGGACGAATGCGCAAACTATAGAAAGTTGTTATTACGTAGAACGTTCATACTTTGTTGATTCCATTTATGAAATAAATCACATTTTCTAAAAACTCATGTTTTTAAGAAATCATGTAAACCTTCTAGAAGCCGTGATTTAAAAAAACGGGCAGAAGTAAGCTTTTCTTATTTCCGGACGAATGCGCAAACTATAGAAAGTCGTTATTACATAGAATGTTCATACTTTGTTGATTCCATTTATGAAATAAATCACATTTTCTAAAAACTCGTGTTTTTTAAGAAATCATGTAAACCTTCTAGAAGCTGTGATTTTAAAAAACGGGCAGAAGTAAGCTTTTCTTATTTCCGGACGATGCGCAAACTATAGAAATTTGTTATTCGTATAATGTTCATACTTTTTTTATTCCATTTATGAAAGAAATCACATTTTCTAAAAACTCGTGTTTTTTAAGAAATCATGTAAACGTTCTAGAAGCTGTGATTTAAAAAACCGGCGGAAGTAAGCTTTTCTTATTTCTGATGAATGCGAAACCTATAGAAATTCGTTATTCGTATAATGTTCATACTTTTTTGATTCCATTATTTAAAGAAATCACATTTTCAAAAAACTCATGTTTTTTAAGAAATCATGTAAACCTTCTAGAAGCTGTGATTTTAAAAAACGGGTGGAAGTAAGCTTTTCTTATTTCCGGACGAATGCGCAAGCTATAGAAATTCGTTATTACGTAGAATGCTCATACTTGTTGATTCCATTTATGAAATAAATAACACATTTTCTAAAAACTCGTTTTTTTTAAGAAATCATGTAAACCTTCTAGAAGTTGTGATTTAAAAAAACGGGGGGAAGTAATCTTTTCTTATTTCCGGATGCATTCGCAAACTATAGAAAGTCGTTACGACGTAGAATGAGCATAGTTTGTTGATTCCATTTAGGAAAGAAATCACATTTTCTAAAAACTCGTGTTTTTTAACAAATCATGTAAACCTTCTAGAAGCTGTGATTTAAAAAAACGGGGGGAAGTAATCTTTTCTTATTTTCGGATGCATTCACAAACTATAGAAAGTCGTTACGACGTAGAATGTGCATTCTTTGTTGATTCCATTTATGAAAGAAATCACATTTTCTAAAAACTCGTGTTTTTTAAGAAATCATGTAAACCTTCTAGAAGATGTGATTTTACAAAACGGGCGGAAGTAAGCTTTTCTTATTTCCGGACGAATGCGCAAACTATAGAAAGTCGTTATTGCGTAGAATGTTAATACTTTGTTGATTCCATTGATGAAATAAATCACATTTTCTAAAAACTCGTGTTTTTTAAGAAATCATGTAAACCTTCTAGAAGATGTGATTTTAAAAAACGGGCGGAAGTAAGCTTTTTTATTTCCGGATGAATGCGCAAACTATAGAAAGTCGTTATTACGTAGAATGTTCATACTTTGTTGATTCCATTTATGAAATAAATCACATTTTCTAAAAACTCGTGGTTTTTAAGAAATCATGTAAACCTTCTAGAAGCTGTGATTTTAAAAATCGATGGGAAGTAAGCTTTTCTTATTTCCGGACGCATTCGCAAACTATAGAAAGTCATTATGACGTAGAATGTGCATACTTTGTTGATTCCATTTATGAAAGAAATCACATTTTCTAAAAAGTCATGTTTTTTAAGAAATCATGTAAACCTTCTAGAAGATGTGATTTTAAAAAACGGGCGGAAGTAAGCTTTTCTTATTTCCGAAAGAATGCGCAAACTATAGAAAGTAGTTATTACGTAGAATGTTCATACGTTGTTGATTCCATTTATGAAATAAATCACATTTTCTAAAAACTCGTGTTTTTTAAGAAATCATGTAAACCTTCTAGAAGATGTGATTTAAAAGAACGGGTGGAAGTAAGCTTTTTTATTTCCGGACCAATGCGCAAACTATAGAAAGTCGTTATTACGTAGAATGTTCATACCTTGTTGATTCCATTTATGAAATAAATCACATTTTCTAAAAACTCGTGTTTTTTAAGAATTCATGTAAACCTTCTAGAAGCTGTGATTTTAAAAATCAATGGGAAGTAAGCTTTTCTTATTTCCGGACGCATTCGCAAACTATAGAAAGTCGTTATGACGTAGAATGTGCATACTTTGTTGATTCCATTTATGAAAGAAATCACATTTTCTAAAAAGTCATGTTTTTTAAGAAATCATGTAAACCTTCTAGAAGCTGTGATTTTAAAAAATGGGCGGAAGTAAGCTTTTCTTATTTCCGGAGGAATGCGCAAACTATAGAAAGTCATTATTACGTAGAATGTTGATACTTTGTTGATTCCATTTATGAAATAAATCACATTTTCTAAAAACTCGTGTTTTTTAAGAAATCATGTAAACCTTCTAGAAGCCGTGATTTAAAAAAACGGGCAGAAGTAAGCTTTTCTTATTTCCGGACGAATGCGTAAACTATAGAAAGTCATTATTACGTAGAATGTTCATACTTTGTTGATTCCATTTATGAAATAAATCACATTTTCTAAAAACTCGTGTTTTTTAAGAAATCATGTAAACCTTCTAGAAGCCGTGATTTAAAAAAACGGGCAGAAGTAAGCTTTTCTTATTTCCGGACGAATGGGAAAACTATAGAAAGTCGTTATTACGTAGAATGTTCATACTTTGTTGATTCCATTTATGAAATATATCACATTTTCTAAAAACTCATGTTTTTTAAGAAATCTTGTAAACCTTATAGAAGCTGTGATTCTAAAAAACGATGGGAAGTAAGCTTTTCTTATTTCTGGACGAATGCGCAAACTATGGAAAGTCGTTATGACGTAGAATGTGCATACTTTGTTGATTCCATTTATAAAATAAATCACATTTTCTAAAAACTCATGTTTTTTAAGAAATCATGTAAACCTTCTAGAAGCCGTGATTTTAAAAAACGGGCAGAAGTAAGCTTTTTTATTTCCGGACGAATGCGCAAACTATAGAAATTCGTTATTACATAGAATGTTCATACTTTTGTTATTCCATTTATGAAAGAAATCACATTTTCTAAAAACTCGTGTTTTTTAAGAAATCATGTAAACCTTCTAGAAGCTGTGATTTTAAAAATCGATGGGAAGTAATCTTTTCTTATTTCCGGACGCATTGGCAAACTATAGAAAGTCGTTATGACATAGAATGTGCATACTTTGTTGATTCCATTTATGAAAGAAATCACATTTTCTAAAAAGTTGTGTTTTTTAAGAAATCATGTAAACCTTCTAGAAGCTGTGATTTTAAAAAACGGGCGGAAGTAAGCTTTTCTTATTTCCAGACGAATGCGCAAACTATAGAAATTCGTTATTACGTAGAATGTTCATACTTTTTTGATTCCATTTATGAAAGAAATCACATTTTCTAAAAACTTGTGTTTTTTAAGAAATCATGTAAACCTTCTAGAAGCTGTGATTTTAAAAATCGATGGGAAGTAAGCTTTTCTTATTTCCGGACGCATGGCAAAACTATAGAAAGTCGTTATGACGTAGAATGTCTATACTTTGTTGATTCCATTTATAAAAGAAATCACATTTTCTAAAAAGTCGTGTTTTTGAAGAAATCATGTAAACCTTCTAGAAGCTGTGATTTTAAAAAACCGGCGGAAGTAAGCTTTTCTTATTTCCGGACGAATGCACAAACTATAGAAAGTCGTTATTACGTAGAATGTTCATACTTTGTTGATTCCATTTATGAAATAAATCACATTTTCTAAAAATTAGTGTTTTTTAAGAAATCATGTAAACCTTCTAGGAGCTATGATTTTAAAAAACGGGCGGAAGTAAGCTTTTTTATTTCCGGACGAATGCGCAAACTATAGAAAGTTGTTATGACGTAGAATGTGCATACTTTGTCGATTCCATTTATGAAAGAAATCACATTTTCTAAAAACTCATGTTTTTTAAGAAATCATGTAAACCTTCTAGAAGCTGTGATTTTAAAAATCAATGGAAAGTAAGCTTTTCTTATTTCCGGATGCATTCGCAAACTATAGAAAGTCGTTATGACGTACAATGTGCATACTTTGTTTATTCCATTTATGAAAGAAATCACATTTTCTAAAAAGTCATGTTTTTGAAGAAATCATGTAAACCTTATAGAAGCTGTGATTTTAAAAAACGGGCGGAAGTAAGCTTTTCTTATTTCCGGACGAATGCACAAACTATAGAAAGTCATTATTACGTAGAATGTTCATACTTTGTTGATTCCATTTATGAAATAAATCACATTTTCTAAAAACTCGTGTTTTTTAAGAAATCATGTAAATCTTCTAGAAGATGTGATTTTAAAAAATGGGCGGAAGTAAACTTTTTTATTTCCGGACAAATGCGCAAACTAGAGAAAGTCGTTATTACGTAGAATGTTCATACTTTGTTGATTCCATTTATAAAATAAATCACATTTTCTAAAAACTCATGTTTTTTAAGAAATCATGTAAACCTTCTAGAAGCTATGATTTTAAAAATCGATGGGAAGTAAGCTTTTCTTATTTTCCGACGCATTCGCAAACTATAGAAAGTCGTTATGACGTAGAATGTGCATACTTTGTTGATTCCATTTATGAAAGAAATCACATTTTGTAAAAAGTCATGTTTTTTAAGAAATCATGTAAACCTTCTAGAAGCTGTGATTTTAAAAAATGGGCGGAAGTAAGCTTTTCTTATTTCCTGAAGAATGCACAAACTATAGAAAGTCGTTATTACGTAGAATGTTCATACTTTGTTGATTCCATTTATGAAATAAATCACCTTTTCTAAAAACTCGTGTTTTTTTAAAAATCATGTAATCCTTCTAGAAGCTTTGATTTTAAAAAACGGGCGGAAGTAAGGTTTTTTATTTCCGGACGAATGCGCAAACTATAGAAAGTCGTTATTACGTAGAATGTTCATACTTTGTTGATTCCATTTATGAAATAAATCACATTTTCTAAAAACTCATGTTTTTTAAGAAATCATGTAAACCTTCTAGAAGCTGTAATTTTAAAAAACGGGAAGAAGTAAGCTTTTCTTATTTTCGGACGAATGCGCAAACTATAGAAAGTCATTATTACGTAGAATGTTGATACTTTGTTGATTCCATTTATGAAATAAATGACATTTTCTAAAAACTCGTGTTTTTTAAGAAATCATATAAACCTTCTAGAAGCTGTGATTTTAAAAATCGATGCAAAGTAAGCTTTTCTTATTTCCAAACGCATTCGCAAACTATAGAAATTCGTTATGACATAGAATGTGCATACTTTGTTGATTCCATTTATGAAATAAATCACAATTTCTAAAAACCCATGTTTTTTAATAAATCATGTAAACCTTCTAGAAGCTGTGATTTTAAAAAACGGGCGGAAGGAAGCTTTTTTATTTCCGGACGAATGCGAAAACTATAGAAATTCGTTATTACGTAGAATGCTCATACTTTGTTGCTTCCATTTATGAAATAAATCACATTTTCTAAAAACACTTGTTTTTTAAGAAATCATGAAACCTTCTAGAAGCTGTGATTTTAAAAAACGATGGGAAGTAAGCTTTTCTTATTTCCGGACGCATTCCCAAACTATAGAAAGTCGTTATGATGTAGAATGTGCATACTTTGTCGATTCCATTTATGAAAGAAATCACATTTTCTAAAAGTCATGTTTTTTAAGAAATCATGTAAACCTTCTAGAAGCTGTGATTTTAAAAAACGGGTGGAAGTAAGCTTTTTTATTTGCGGACAAATGCGCAAACTATAGAAAGTCGTTATTACATAGAATATTCATACTTTGTTGATTCCATTTATGAAATAAATCACATTTTCTAAAAACTCGTTTTTTTTAAGAAATCATGTAAACCTTCTAGAAGCTGTGATTTTAAAAAACGGGCGGAAGTAAGCTTTTCTTTTTTCCGGACGAATGCGCAAACTATACAAATTCGTTATTACATAGAATGTTCATACTTTTTTGATTCCATTTATGAAAGAAATCTCTTTTTCTAAAAACTCTTGTTTTTTAAGAAATCATGTAAACCTTCTAGAAGCTGTGATTTTAAAAAATGGGCGGAAGTAAGCTTTTCTTATTTCTGGACGAATATGCAAACTCCAGAAAGTCGTTATGACGTAGAATGTGCATACTTTGTTGATTCCATTTATAAAATAAATCACATTCTCTAAAAACTCATGTTTTTTTAAGAAATCATGTAAACCTTCTAGAAGCTGTGATTTTAAAAAACGGGCGGAAGTAAGCTTTTTTATTTACGGACGAATGCACAAAATGTAGAAAGTCGTTATTACGTAGAATGTTCATACTTTGTTGATTCCATATATGAAATAAATCACATTTTCTAAAAACTCGTGTTTTTTAAGAAATCATGTAAACCTTCTAGAAGCTGTGATTTAAAAAAACGGGGGGAAGTAAGTTTTTCTTAATTCCGGACGAATGCGCAAACTATAGAAAGTCGTTATTACGTAGAATGTTCATACTTTGTTGATTCCATTTATGAAATAAATGACATTTTCTAAAAACTCGTGTTTTTTAAGAAATCATGTAAACCTTCTAGAAGCTGTGATTTAAAAAAATGAGGGGAAGTAATGTTTTCTTATTTCCGGATGCATTCGCAAGCTATAGAAAGCTGTTATGACGTAGAATGTGCATACTTTGTTGATTCCATTTATGAAAGAAATCACATTTTCTAAAAACTCGTGTTTTTTAAGAAATCATGTAAACCTTCTAGAAGCTGTGATTTTAGAAAACGGGCGGAAGTAAGATTTTCTTATTTCCGGATGCATTCGCAAACTATAGAAAGTCGTTATGACGTAGAATGTGCATACTTTGTTGATTCCATTGATGAAAAAAATCACATTTTCTAAAAACTCTTGTTTTTTAAGAAATCATGTAAACCTTCTAGATGCTGTGATTTTAAAAAATGGGCGGAAGTAAGCTTTTTAATTTCCGGACGAATGCACAAACTCTAGAAAGTCGTTATTACGTAGAATGTTAATAGTTTGTTGATTTCATTTATGAAATAAATGACATTTCCGAAAAACTCGTGTTTTTTAAGAAATCATGTAATCCTTCTAGAAGCTGTGATTTTAAAAAACGATGGGAAGTAAGCTTTTCTTATTTCCGGACGAATGCGCAAACTATAGAAATTCGTTATTACGTAGAATGTTCATACTTTGTTGATTCCATTTATGAAATAAATCACATTTTCTAAAAAGTCGTGTTTTTTAAGAAATCATGTAAACCTTCTAGAAGCTGTGATTTTAAAAAATGGGCGGAAGTAAGCTTTTCTTATTTCCGGACGAATGCGAAAACTATAGAAAGTCGTTATGATGTAGAATGTGTTTACTTTGTTGATTCCATTTATGAAAGAAATCACATTTTCTAAAAACTCGTGTTTTTTAAGAAATCATGTAAACCTTCTAGAAGCTGTGATTTAAAAAAACGGGGGGAAGTAATCTTTTCTTAATTCCGGACGCATTCGCAATCTAAAGAAAGTCGTTATGACGTAGAATGTCCTTACTTTGTTGATTCCATTTATGAAAGAAATCACATTTTCTAAAAACTTGTGTTTGATAAGAAATAATGTAAACGTTCTAGAAGCTGTGATTTTAAAAAACGATGGGAAGTAAGCTTTTCTTATTTCCGGACGAATGCGCCAACTATAGAAATTCGCTATGACGTAGAATGTTCATACTTTGTTGATTCCATTTATGAAAGAAATCACATTTTCTAAGAAGTCGTGTTTTTTAAGAAATCATGTAAACCTTCTAGAAGCCATGATTTAAAAAAATGGGGGGAAGTAATCTTTTCTTATTTCCGGATGCATTCGCAAACTATAGAAATTTGTTATGACGTAGAATGTGCATACTTTTTTTATTCCATTTAAGAAACAAATCACATTTTCTAAAAACTCGTGTTTTTTAGGAAATCATGTAAACCTTCTAGAAGCTGTGATTTTAAAAAACTGGCGGAAGTAAGCTTTTCTTATTTCTGGAGGAATGCGCAAACTATAGAAAGCCATTATTACATAGAATGTTCATACTTTGTTGATTCCATTTATGAAATAAATCACATTTTCTAAAAACTCATGTTTTTTAAGAAATCATGTAAACCTTCTAGAAGCTGTGATTTAAAAAAGCGGGGGGAAGTAATCATTTCTTAATTCCGGACAAGTGCCCAAACTATAGAAAGTCGTAATGACGTAGAATGTGCATACTCTGTCGATTCCATTTATGAAAGAAATCAAATTTTCTAAAAGGTCGTGTTTTTTAAGAAATCATGTAAACCTTCTAGAAGCTGTGATTTTAAAAAACGGGTGGAAGTAAGGTTTTCTTATTTCCGGACGAATGCGCAAACTATATAAAGCCATTATTACGTAGAATGTTCATACTTTGGTGATTCCATTTATGAACGAAATCACATTTTCTAAAAACTCATGTTTTTTAGGAAATCATGTAAACCTTCTAGAAGCTGTGATTTTAAAAAACGGGCAGAAGTAAGCTTTTCTTATTTCCGGACGAATGCGCAAACTATAGAAATTTGTTATTACATAGAATGTGCATATTTTGTTGATTCCGTTTATGAAAGGAATCACATTTTCTAAAAAGTTGTGTTCTTTACGAAATCATGTAAACCTTCTACAAGCTGTGATTTTAAAAAACGGGCGGAAGTAAGCTATTCTTATTTCCGGACGAATGCGCAAACTATAGAAAGTCGTTATTACGTAGAATGTTCATACTTTCTTGATTCCATTGATGAAATAAATCACATTTTCTAAAAACCCGTGTTTTTTAATAAATCATGTAAACCTTCTAGAAGCTGTGATTTTGAAAAACGGTTAGAAGTAAGATTTTCTTATTTCCGGACGAATGCGCAAACTATAGAAATTCGTTATGACGTAGAATGTGCATACTTTGTTGATTCCATTTATGAAAGAAATCACATTTTCTAAGAAGTCATGTTTTTTTAAGAAATCATGTAAACCTTCTAGAAGCCGTGATTTAAAAAAATTGGGGGAAGTAATCTTTTCTTATTTCCGGATGCATTCGCAAACTATAGAAATTCGTTATGACGTAGAATGTGCATACTTTTTTTATTCCATTTAAAAAACAAATCACATTTTCTAAAAACTCGTGTTTTTTAGGAAATCATGTAAACCTTCTAGAAGCTGTGATTTTAAAAAACGGGCGGAAGTAAGCTTTTCTTATTTCCGGACGAATGCGCAAACTATAGAAAGTCGTAATGACGTAGAATGTGCATACTTTGTTGATTCCATTTATGAAAGAAATCACATTTTCTAAAAGGTCGTGTTTTTTAAGAAATCATGTAAACCTTCTAGAAGCTGTGATTTTAAAAAACGGGCGGAAGTAAGCTTTTCTTATTTCCGGACGAATGCGCAAACTATAGAAAGTCGTAATGACGTAGAATGTGCATACTTTGTTGATTCCATTTATGAAAGAAATCAAATTTTCTAAAAGGTCGTGTTTTTTAAGAAATCATGTAAACCTTCTAGAAGCTGTGATTCTAAAAAACGGTAGGAAGTAAGCTTTTCTTATTTCTAGAAGAATGCGCAAACTATAGAAAGTCGTTATTACGTAGAATGTTCATACTTTGTTGATTCCATTTATGAAATAAATCGCATTTTCTAAAAACTCGTGTTTTTTAAGAAATTATGTAAACCTTCTAGAAGCTTTGATTTTAAAAAACGATGGGAAGTAAGCTTTTCTTATTTCCGGACGAATGCGCAAACTATAGAAAGTCGTTATGACGTAGAATGTTCATACTTTGTTGATTCCATTTATGAAATAAATCACATTTTCTAAAAATTCGTGTTTTTTAAGAAATCATGTAAACATTCTAGAAGCTGTAATTTTAAAAAACGGGCGGAAGTGTAGTGCCCCTAGACTACTATAGACATTGAGGGCACCTGCTGAGTCACCTGACTGTTTGAAACATTAATAAAATAACCCTATGATTTTATTTTGAGTATATTTATGATTACGATTGATTGATATATGTGCATTTGGGTAGTTATTGTGAATGGACAATTTCATGTTGTTTAACGATTAACTTTGATATGAAAACTGTACATATGAATGATGCTTAACGACTAGCTGTGCAATTGATTATGTGATTAGACGAATGAGTAATGATTAAGTAAATTATAGATGCTTAATGAAGCAACAGATTTATAAACCAAATTGTGAATATTGAGGACAATGCTACTAATTTACGTTTGTGAGAAATGTGTGTAGCGACAGGTGAAACGGTTCACCAACAGACACACAAAGGAATATGAAGGGTCGTAGAGTACGAGTAAATCACACACAGGGAGAGCGATGACGATGTCGACTTCCGACGGAATACCACGCTTGAGCAGATAAGCACTGATCCGCTTGCTCAAGAGGAAAGCGTGAGGGCGTACGAGGTGGGCCACGACGGAGCTGGTCACGTACGAGTTGGGGGGCGCGCAGTGAGAACGGACTCACTCCTCAACGCCATTAGTCCCTAATAGCGTGTAGACGGAGGATGGAAGGTAACGGCTCCTGAAATCCCTACATGAAGTTCCCGCAAGTCAAAACGGAAGGATGACGGCAGAAGGGCCCGACGGTGCGGTACCCTGCCAAGAACGGAAAGAGTGAATGCAAGGACCCAACGATGTGGTGCCTTGATGAGGAATGGAAACTATGGATGACTGGACTCGACGGAGTGGTGCCATGTCAGAGAAATTAAATTAAGGAACAAGGAGGCCCAACGGCGCGACACCGGGTCCCTAGTAAAAGTTGATTGCTAAACTTAACTGCATTGAAACGTATAATTTTGCACCTAGAACTTTACTTAGAAATGCATTTGAGTACTTTAGGCATTTGCACAAAAATTAATACTTTGGCATTTAAATAATATTAAGTGTTATTTAGGCATTGCACATGAAAGGATATTCTTGATTACTTAAAAATATTATAAATATTTATTTAGGAGCAAAATGGAATCCTAGGCATGGACACCTAGTCAACTCCACCTACACCACAAATCTAGGAGTTAAGTGAAATATCTAGGGGACAAACATGAGCAAACTTAGGGATGTTGGTGCATCTCCTAGAGAAACTGACACTTGGATGGGTGAGTTGTTTTTCATTAAAGAATTAATTAAATAATTATTTATGCATGAAGCGACATGTGTCGCAGGGGATTTTCCTTTAAAAGGGAGACTTTGGGGATGGGTAAAGGACCCAGACGCTGGATGACTATCGTAATATTGAGTTACCTCATGACTTGCTACTATTAAGGGTTTGGCTGGAAATCTTGGTGGGGAGGGAATCCCAAACTGGGTTTCATGAATATTTTTTTTTGTGTGTGAGCTCTACGACCCAAAGCTCGGGGGAGGCCATGCGACTGAAAGCATGAGCCTATGGTTGGGTGGCGAAGCTAACGGTTGCTTCGCCAATGGTTAAACGAGCTTTGTTGGAGGGATCCTACGGAAGACGAAGGCGACAATGGACCAGCCGGATCGGGTTGACAGGTTAAATTTTTGCTTATTTTTGTTAAGTTATTCACGCTTTTTATTTTATTTTTCCAATAACTGTGATGGCTAATTTGTTTGTATGAAGTTGTTAAAGTTTCAGGTTCAGTTCAAGGGGACCCTAAACGGGCGGAAGTAAGCTTTTCTTATTTCCGGACGAATGCACAAACTATAGAAAGTCGTTATTACGTAGAATGTTCATACTTTGTTGAGTCCATTTATGAAATAAATCACATTTTCTAAAAACTCATGTTTTTTAAGAAATCATGTAAACCTTCTAGAAGCTTGGATTTTAAAAAACGGGCAGAAGTAAGCTTTTTTATTTCCGGACGAATGCGCAAACTATAGAAAGTCGTTATTACGTAGAATGTTCATACTTTGTTGATTCCATTTATGAAATAAATCACATTTTCTAAAAACTCGTGTTTTTTAAGAAATCATGTAAAGCTTCTAGAAGATGTGATTTTAAAAACTGGGCGGAAGTAAGCTTTTTTATTTACGGAGGAATGAACAAACTATAGAAAGTCGTTATTACGTAGAATGTTCATACTTTGTTGATTCCATTTATGAAATAAATCACATTTTGTAAAAACTCCTGTTTTTTAAGAAATCATGTAAACCTTCTAGAAGCTGTGATTTTAAAAATCGATGGGAAGTAAGCTTTTCTTATTTCCGGACGCATTCGCAAACAATAGAAAGTCGTTATGACGTAGAATGTGCATACTTTGTTGATTCCATTTATGAAAGAAATCACATTTTCTAAAAACTCATGGTTTTTAAGAAATCATGTAAACCTTCTAGAATCTGTGATTTAAAAACACGGGTGGAAGTAAGGTTTTCTTATTTCCGGACGAATGCGCAAACTATAGAAAGTCGTTATTACGTAGAATATTCATACTTTGTTGATTCCATTTATGAAAGAAATCACATTTTCTAAAAAGTCGTGTTTTTTAAGAAATCATGTAAACCTTCTAGAAGATGTGATTTTAAAAAACGGGTGGAAGTAATCTTTTCTTATTTCCAGATGCATTCGCAAACTATAGAAAGGCGTTATGACGTAGAATGTGCATACTTTGTTGATTCCATTTATGAAAGAAATCACATTTTCTAAAAACTCGTGTTTTTTAAGAAATCATGTAAACCTTCTAGAAGCCGTGATTTTAAAAAACGGGTGGAAGTAAGCTTTTGTTATTTCCGGACGAATGCGGAAACTATAGAAAGTTGTTATTACGTAGGATGTTCATACTTTGTTGATTCCATTTATGAAATAAATCACATTTTCTAAAAACTCGTGTTTTTCAAGAAATCATGTAAACCTTCTAGATGTTGTGATTTAAAAAACCGGGGGGAAGTAATCTTTTCTTATTTCCGGATGCATTCGCAAACTATAGAAAGTCGTTATGACGTAGAATGTTCATACTTTGTTGATTCCATTTATGAAATAAATCACATTTTCCAAAAACTCGTGTTTTTTAAGAAATCTTGTAAACCTTCTAGAAGCTGTGATTCTAAAAAACGATGGGAAGTAAGCTTTTCTTATTTCTGGACGAATGCACAAACTATAGAAAGTCGTTATGACGTAGAATGTGCATACTTTGTTGATTCCATTTATGAAAGAAATCACATTTTCTAAAAAGTCGTGTTTTTTAAGAAATCATGTAAACCTTCTAGAAGCTGTGATTTTAGAAAACGGGCGGAAGTAAGATTTTCTTATTTCCGGATGCATTCGCAAACTATAGAAAGTCGTTGTGACGTAGAATGTGCATACTTTGTTGATTCCATTGATGAAAAAAATCACATTTTCTAAAAACTCTTGTTTTTTAAGAAATCATGTAAACCTTCTAGATGCTATGATTTTAAAAAACGGGCGGAAGTAAGCTTTTTTATTTCCGGACGAATGCGCAATCTATAGAAAGTCATTATTACGTAGAATGTTCATACTTTGTTGATTCCATTTATGAAATAAATGACATTAACTAAAAACTCATGTTTTTTAAGAAATCTTGTAAACCTTCTAGAAGCTATGATTTTAAAAAACGGTGGGAAGTAAGCTTTTCTTATTTCAGGACGAATGCGCAAACAATAGAAAGTCATTATGACGTAGAATGTGCATACTTTGTTGATTCCATTTATAAAATAAATCACATTTTCTAAAAGGTCATGTTTTTTAAGAAATCATGTAAACCTTCTAGAAGTTGTGATTTTAAAAAACGGGCGGAAGAAACCTTTTTTATTTCCGGACGAATGCGCAAACTATAGAAAGTCGTTATTACGTAGAATGTTCATACTTTATTGATTCCATTTATGAAATAAATGACATTTTCTAAAAACTCGAGTTTTTTAAGAAATCATGTAAACCTTCTAGAAGCTGTGATTTTAAAAATCGATGGGAAGTAAGCTTTTGTTATTTCCAAACGCATTCGCAAACTATAGAAAGTCGTTATGACATAGAATGTGCATACTTTGTTGATTCCATTTATGAAAGAAATCACATTTTCTAAAAACTCGTGTTTTTTAAGAAATCATGTAAACCTTCTAGAAGCTGTGATTTTAAAAAACGAGCGGAAGTAAGCTTTTCTTATTTCCGGATGAATGCGCAAACTATAGAAAGTCGTTATTATGTAGAGTGTTCATACCTTGTTGATTCCATTTATGAAATAAATCACAATTTCTAAAACCCATGTTTTTTAAGAAATCATGTAAACCTTCTAGAAGCTGTGATTTTAGAAAACGGGCAGAAGTAAGCTTTTTTATTTCCGGATGAATGCGAAAACTATAGAAAGTCGTTATTACGTAGAATATTCATACTTTGTTGCTTCCATTTATGAAATAAATCACATTTTCTAAAAACACTTGTTTTTTTAGAAATCATGTAAACCTTCTAGAAGCTGTGATTTTAAAAAACAATGGGAAGTGAGCTTTTCTTATTTCCCGATGCATTCCCAAACTATAGAAAGTCGTTATGATATAGAATGTGCATACTTTGTCGATTCCATTTATGAAAGAAATCACATTTTCTAAAAGACATGTTTTTTAAGAAATCATGTAAACCTTCTAGAAGCTGTGATTTTAAAAAACGGGCGGAAGTAAGCTATTTTATTTCCGGACAAATGCGCAAACTATAGAAAGTCTTTATTACGTAGAATGTTCATACTTTGTTGATTCCATTTGTGAAATAAATCACATTTTCTAAAAACTCGTGTTTTTTAAGAAATCATGTAAACCTTCTAGAAGCTGTGATTTTAAAAAACGGGCGGAAGTAAGCTTTTCTTTTTTCCGGACGAATGCGCAAACTATAGAAATTCGTTATTACGTAGAATGTTCATACTTTTTTGATTCCATTTATGAAAGAAATCCATTTTTCTAAAAACTCGTGTTTTTTAGGAAATCATGTAAACCTTCTAGAAGCTGTGATTTTAAAAAATGGGCGGAAGTAAGCTTTTCTTATTTCTGGGCGAATACGCAAACTCTAGAAAGTCGTTATGACGTAGAATGTGAATACTTTGTTGATTCCATTTATAAAATAAATCACATTTTCTAAAAACTCATGTTTTTTAAGAAATCATGTAAACCTTCTAGAAGCTGTGATTTTAAAAAACGGGCAGAAGTAAGTTAATTTTATTTACGGACGAATGCACAAACTGTAGAAAGTCGTTATTACGTAGAATGTTCATACTTTGTTGATTCCATTTATGAAATAAATCACATTTTCTAAAAAATCGTGTTTTTTAAGAAATCATGTAAACCTTCTAGAAGCTGTGATTTCAAAAAACGGGGGGAAGGAAGTTTTTCTTAATTCTGGATGAATGCGCAAACTATAGAAAGTCGTTATTACATAGAATGTTCATACTTTGTTGATTCCATTTATGAAATAAATCATATTTTCTAAAAACTCGTGTTTTTTAAGAAATCATGTAAACCTTCTAGAAGCTGTTATTTGAAAAAATGGGGGGAAGTAATCTTTTCTTATTTCCGGATGCATTCGCAAGCTATAGAAAGTCGTTATGACGTAGAATGTGCATACTTTGTTGATTCCATTTATGAAAGAAATGACATTTTCTAAAAACTCGTCTTTTTTAAGAAATCATGTAAACCTTCTAGAAGTTGTGATTTTAAAAAACGGGTGGAAGTAAGCTTTTTTATTTCCGGACGAATGCGCAAACTATAGAAAGTCGTTATTACGTAGAATGTTCATATTTTTTTGATTCCATTTATGAAATAAATCACATTTTCTAAAAACTCGTGTTTTTTAAGAAATCATGTAAAGCTTCTAGAAGATGTGATTTTAAAAACCGGGCGGAAGTAAGCTTTTTTATTTACGGATGAATGCACAAACTATAGAAAGTCGTTATTACGTAGAATGTTCATACTTTGTTGATTCCATTTATGAAATAAATCACATTTTCAAAAAACTCATGTTTTTTAAGAAATCATGTAAACCTTCTAGAAGCTGTGATTTTAAAAATCGATGGGAAGTAATCTTTTCTTATTTCCGGACGCATTCGCAAACAATAGAAAGTCGTTATGACGTAGAATGTGCATACTTTGTATATTCCATTTATGAAAGAAATTACATTTTCTAAAAAGTCGTGTTTTTTAAGAAATCATGTATACCTTCTAGAAGCTGTGATTTTAAAAAACGGGCGGAAGTAAGGTTTTCTTATTTCCAGATGAATGTGCAAACTATAGAAAGTCGTTATCAGGTAGAATGTTCATACTTTGTTGATTCCATTTATGAAATAAATCACATTTTCTAAAAACTCGTGTTTTTTAAGAAATCATGTAAACCTTCTAGAAGCTGTGATTTAAAAAAACGGAGGGAAGTAATCTTTTCTTATTTCCGGATGCATTCGCAAACTATAGAAACGCGTTATGACGTAGAATGTGCATATTTGGTTGATTCCATTTATGAAAGAAATCAAGTTTTCTAAAAACTCTTGTTTTTTAAGAAATCATGTAAACCTTCTAGAAGCTGTGATTTTAAAAAACGGGCGGAAGTAAGCTTTTATTATTTCCGGACGAATGCGCAAACTATAGAAAGTCGTTATTACGTAGAATGTTCATAATTTGTTGATTCCATTTATGAAAGAAATCACATTTTCTTAAAAGTCGTGTTTTTTAAGAAATCATGTAAACCTTCTAGAAGCTGCGATTTAAAAAAACGGGCGGAAGTAAGCTTTTTTATTTCCGGACGAATGCGCAAACTATAGAAAGTCGTTATTACGTAGAATGTTCATACTTTGTTGATTCCATTTATGAAAGAAATCACATTTTCTAAAAACTCGTGTTTTTTAAGAAATCATGTAAACCTTCTAGAAGCTGTGATTTTAAAAAACGGGCAGAAGTAAGCTTTTCTTATTTCCGTACGAATGCGCAAACTATAGAAATTCGTTATTACGTAGAATGTTCATACTTTTTTGATTCCATTTATGATAGAAATCACATTTTCTAAAAACTCATGTTTTTTAAGAAATCATGTAAACCTTCTAGAAGCTGTGATTTTAAAAAACGGGCGGAAGTAAGCTTTTCTTATTTCCGGACGAACGCGCAAACTATAGAAATTCGTTATTACGTAGAATGTGCATACTTTGTTGATACCATTTATGAAAGAAATCACATTTTCTAAAAATTCATGTTTTTTAAGAAATCATGTAAACCTTCTAGAAGCTGTGATTTTAAAAAACGGGGGGGAAGTAATCTTTTCTTATTTCCGGATGCATTCGCAAACTATAGAAATGCGTTATGACGTAGAATGTGCATACTTTGTTGATTCCATTTATGAAAGAAATCACATTTTCGAAAAAGTCGTGTTTTTTAAGAAATCATGTAAACCTTCTAGAAGCTGTGATTTTAAAAAACGGGCGGAAGTAAGCTTTTCTTATTTCCGGACGAATGCGAAAAACTATAGAAAGTCGTTACTACGTAGAATGTTCATACTTTGTTGATTCCATTTATGGAATAAATCACATTTTCTAAAAAGTCGTGTTTTTTAAGAAATCATGTAAACCTTATAGAAGCTGTGATTTTAAAAAACGGGCGGAAGTAAGCTTTTTTATTTCCGGATAAATGCGCAAACTATAGAAAGTCCTTATTACATAGAATGTTCATACTTTGTTGATTCCATTTATGAAATAAATCACATTTTCTAAAAACTCATGTTTTTTAAGAAATCATGTTAAGCTTCTAGAAGATGTGATTTTAAAAACCGAGCGAAAGTAAGCTTTTTTATTTACGGATGAATGCGCAAACTATAGAAAGTCGTTATTACGTAGAATGTTCATACTTTGTTGATTCCATTAATGAAATAAATGACATTTTCTAAAAACTCCTGTTTTTTAAGAAATCATGTAAACCTTCTAGAAGCTGTGATTTTAAAAATCGATGGGAAGTAAGCTTTTCTTATTTCCGGACGCATTCGCAAACTATAGAAAGTCGTTATGACGTAGAATGTGCATACTTTGTTGAATCCATTTATGAAATAAATCACATTTTGTAAAAACTCGTGTTTTTTAAGAAATCATGTAAACCTTCTAGAAGCTGTGATTTTAAAAAACGGGCGGAAGTAAGCTTTTTTATTTCCGGACTTATGCGCAAACTATAGAAAGTCGTTATTACGTAGAATGTTCACACTTTGTTACTTCCATTTATGAAATAATTCACATTTTCTAAAAACTCGTGTTTTTTAAGAAATCATGTAAACCTTCTAGAAGCTGTGATTTTAAAAAACGGGCGGAGGTAAGCTTTTTTATTTCCGGACGAATGCGCAAAAGATAGAAAGTCGTTATTACGTAGAATGTTCATACTTTGTTGCTTCCATTTATGAAATAAATAACATTTTCTAAAAACTCGTGTTTTTTGAGAAATCATGTAAACCTTCTAGAAGCTGTGATTTAAAAAAACGATGGGAAGTAAGCTTTTCTTATTTCTGGATGCATTCGCAAGCTATAGAAAGTTGTTGTTACGTAGAATGTGCATACTTTGTTGATTCCATTTATGAAATAAATAACATTTTCTAAAAACTCGTGTTTTTTAAGAAATCATGTAAACCTTCTAGAAGCTGTGATTTTAAAAAACGGGCGGAAGTAAGCTTTTTTATTTCCGGATGAATGCGCAAACTATAGAAAGTTGTTATTACATAGAATGTTCATACTTTGTTGATTCCATTTATGAAATAAATCACGTTTTCTAAAAACTCATGTTTTTTAAGAGATCATGTAAACCTTCTAGAAGCTGTGATTTTAAAAATCGATGGGAAGTAAGCTTTTCTTATTTCCGGACGCATTCGCAAACAATAGAAAGTCGTTATGACGTAGAATATGCATACTTTGTTGATTCCATTTATGAAAGAAATCACATTTTCTAAAAACTCATGTTTTTTAAGAAATCATGTAAACCTTCTAGAAGTTGTGATTTTAAAAAACGGGCGGAAGAAAGCTTTTTTATTTCCGGACGAATGCGCAAACTATAGAAAGTCGTTATTACATAGAATGTTCATACATTGTTGCTTCCATTTCTGAAATAAATCACATTTTCAAAAAACTCGTGTTTTTTAAGAAATCATGTAAACCTTCTAGAAGCTGTGATTTAAAAAAAACGAGCGGAAGTAAGCTTCTCTTATTTCCGGATGCATTCACAAGCTATAGAAAGTAGTTATGACGTAGAATGTGCATACTTTGTCGATTCCATTTATGAAAGAAATCACATTTTCTAAAAAGTCATGTTTTTTAAGAAATCATGTAAACCTTCTAGAAGCTGTGATTTTAAAAAATAGGCGGAAGTAAGATTTTTTATTTCCGGACGAATGCGCAAACTATAGAAAGTCATTATTACGTAGAATGTTCATACTTTGTTGATTCCATTTATGAAAGAATTCACATTTTCTAAAACTCACATTTTTTAAGAAATCATTTAAACCTTCTAGAAGCAGTGATTTTAAAAAATGGGCGGAAGTAAGCTTTTTTATTTCCGGACAAATGCGCAAACTATAGAAAGTCGTTATTACGTAGAATGTTCATACTTTGATGCTTCTTTTATGAAATAAATCAAATTTTCTAAAAACTCGTGTTTTTCAAGAAATCATGTAAACCTTCTAGAACCTGTGATTTTAAAAAACGATGGGAAGTAAGCTTTTCTTATTTCCGGATGCATTCGCAAACTATAGAAAGTCGTTATGACGTAGAATGTGCATACTTTGTTGATTCCATTTATGAAAGAAATCACATTTTCGAAAAAGTCGTGTTTTTTAAGAAATCATGTAAACCTTCTAGTAGCTGTGATTTTAAAAAATGGGCGGAAGAAAGCTTTTCTTATTTCCAGATGAATGCGCAAACTATATAAAGGCGTTATGACGTAGAATTTGCATACTTTGTTGATTCCATTTATTAAAGAAATCACATTTTCTAAAAACTCGTGTTTTTTAAGAAATCATGTAAACCTTCTCGAAGCTGTGATTTAAAAAAACGAGCGGAAGTAAGATGTTCTTATTTCCGAACGAATGCGCAAACTATAGAAAGTCGTTATTACGTAGAATGTTCATACTTTGTTGATTCCATTTATGAAAGAAATCACATTTTCTAAAAAGTCGTGTTTTTTAGGAAATCATGTAAACCTTCTAGAAGCTGTGATTTTAAAAAACGGGCAGAAGTAAGCTTTTCTTATTTCCGGACGAATGCACAAACTATAGAAAGTCGTTCTTACGTAGAATGTTCATACTTTGTTGATTCCATTTATGAAATAAATCACATTTTCTGAAAACTCGTGTTTTTTAAGAAATAATGTAAACCTTCTAGAAGCTGTGATTTTAAAAAACGGGCGGAAGTAAGCTTTTCTTATTTCCGGACGAATGCCCAAACTATAGAAATTCGGTATTATGTAGAATGTTCATACTTTGTTAATTCTATTTATGAAATAAATCACATTTTCTAAAAACTCGTGTTTTTTATGAACTCATGTAAACCTTCTAGAAGCGGTGATTTTAAAAATCGATGGGAAGTAAGCTTTTTTATTTCCGGACTCATTCGCAAACTATAGAAAGTCATTATTACGTAGAATGTGCATACTTTGTTGATTCCATTTATGAAAGAAATCACATTTTCGAAAAAGTCTTGTTTTTAAGAAATCATGTAAACCTTTTAGAAGCTGTGATTTTAAAAAACGGGCGGAAGTAAGCTTTTCTTATTTCCGGACGAATGCGCAAAGTATAGAAAGTCGTTATGACGTAGAATTTTCATACTTTGTTGATTCTATTTATGAAATAAATCACATTTTCTAAAAAGTCAGGTTTTTTAAGAAATCATGTAAACCTTCTAGAAGTTGTGATTTTGAAAAACGGGCGGAAGTAAGGTTTTCTTATTTCCGGACGAATGCGCAAACTATAGAAAGTCATTATTACGTAGAATGTTCATACTTTTTTGATTCCATTTATGAAATAAAATACATTTTCTAAAATCTCGTGTTTTTTAAGAAATCATGTAAACCTTCTAGAAGCTGTGATTTAAAAAAACGGGGGGAAGTAATCTTTTCTTATTTTCGGATGCATTCGCAAACTATAGAAAGTTGTTATGACGTAGAATGTTCATACTTTGTTGATTCCATTTATGAAATAAATCACATTTTCTAAAAACCATGTTTTTTAAGAAATCTTGTAAACCTTCTAGATGCTGTGATTTTAAAAAACGATGGGAAGTAAGCTTTTCTTATTTCCGGACGAATGCACAAACTATAGAAAGTCATTATGACGTAGAATGTGCATACTTTGTTGACTCCATTTATGAAATAAATCACATTTTCTAAAAAGTCGCATTTTTTAAGAAATCATGTAAACCTTCTAGAAGCTGCGATTTTAAAAAACGGGCGGAAGTAAGCTTTCTTATTTCCGGACGAATGCGCAAACTATAGAGATTCGTTATTATGTAGAATGTTCATACTTTTTTGATTCCATTTATGAAATAAATCACATTTTCTAAAAACTCGTGTTTTTTAAGAAATCATGTAAACCTTCTAGAAGCTGTGATTTTAAAAAATGATGGGAAGTAAGCTTTTCTCTTTTCCGGATTCATTCGGAAGCTATAGAAAGTCGTTATTTCGTACAATGTTAATTCTTTGTCGATTCCATTTATGAAAGAAATCACATTTTCTAAAAACTCTTGTTTTTTAAGAAATCATGTAAACTTCTAGAAGCTGTGATTTTAAAAAACGATGGGAAGTAAGATTTTCTTATTTCCGGACAAATGCGCAAACTATAGAAAGTCGTAATGACGTAGAATGTGCATACTTTGTTGATTCCATTTATGAAATAAATCACATTTTCTAAAAGGTCGTGTTTTTTAAGAAATCACGTGAACCTTCTAGAAGCTGTGATTTTAAAAAACGGGCGGAAGTAAGCTTTTTTATTTCCGGACGTATGCGCAAACTATAGAAAGTCGTTATGACGTAGAATGTGCATACTTTGTCGATTCCATTCATGAAAGAAATCACATTTTCTAAAAAGTCATGTTTCTTAAGAAATCATGTAAACCTTCTAGAAGCTGTGATTTTAAAAAACGGGCGGAAGTAAGCTTTTCTTATTTCCGGACGAATGCACAAACTATAGAAAGTCGTTATTACGTAGAATGTTCATACTTTGTTGATTCCATTTATGAAAGAAATCACATTTTCTAAAAAGTCGTGTTTTTTAAGAAATCATGTAAACCTTCTAGAAGCTGTGATTTAAAAAACGGGCGGAAGTAAGCTTTTCTTATTTCCGGACGAATGCGCAAACTATAGAAATTCGTTATTACGTAGAATGTTCACACTTTTTTGATTCCATTTATGAAAGAAATCACATTTTCTAAAAAGTCGTGTTTTTTAAGAAATCATGTAAACCTTCTAGAAGATCTGATTTTAAAAACCAGACGGAAGTAAGCTTTTTTATTTACGGATGAATGCGCAAACTATAGAATGTTGTTATTACATAGAATGTTCATACTTTGTTGATTCCATTTATGAAATAAATCACATTTTCTAAAAACTCGTGTTTTTTAAGAAATCATGTAAACCTTCTAGAAGCTGTGATTTTAAAAATCGATGGGAAGTAAGCTTTGCTTATTTCGGGACGCATTCGCAAACTATAGAAAGTCGTTATGACATAGAATGTGCATACTTTGTTGATTCCATTTATGAAAGAAATCACATTTTCTAAAAAGTCGTGTTTTTTAAGAAATCATGTAAACCTTCTAGAAGCTGTGATTTTAAAAAACGGACGGAAGTAAGGTTTTCTTATTTCTGGACGAATGTGCAAACTATAGAAAGTCGTTATTACGTAGAATGTTCATACTTTGTTGATTCCATTTATGAAATAAATCACATTTTCTAAAAACTCGTGTTTTTTAAGAAATCATGTAAACCTTCTAGAAGCTGTGATTTAAAAAAATGGGGGGAAGTAATCTTTTCTTATTTCTGGATGCATTCGCAAACTATAGAAAGTCGTTATTACGTAGAATGTGCATACTTTGTCGATACCATTTATGAAAGAAATTACATTTTCTAAAAAGTCATGTTTCTTAAGAAATCATGTAAACCTTCCAGAAGCTGTGATTTTAAAAAACGGGCGGAAGTGAGCTTTTCTTATTTCCGGACGAATGCCAAACTATATAAAGCCATTATTGCGTAGAATGTTCATACTTTCATGATTCTATTTATGAACGAAATCACATTTTTTAAAAAGTCGTGTTATTTAAGAAATCATGTAAACCTTCTAGAAGCTGTGATTTTAAAAAGCGGGCAGAAGTAAGCTTTTCTTATTTCCGGACGAATGCGCAAACTATAGAAATTCGTTATTACGAAGAATGTGCATAATTTGTTGATTCCATTTATGAAAGAAATCACATTTTCTAAAAAGTCGTGTTTTTTAAGAAATCATGTAAACCTTCTAGAAGCTGTGATTTTAAAAAACTGGTGGAAGTAAGCTTTTCTTATTTCCGGACAAATGCGTAAACTATAGAAAGTCATTATTATGTAGAATGTTCATACTTTGTTGATTCCATTTATGAAATAAATCACATTTTCTAAAAACTCATGTTTTTTAAGAAATCATGTAAACCTTCTAGAAGCTGTGATTTAGAAAAACGGGTAGAACTAAGCTTTTCTTATTTCCGGACAAATGCGCAAACTATAGAAATTCGTTATGACGTAGAATGTGCATACTTTGTTGATTCCATTTATGAAAGAAATCACATTTTCTAAGAAGTGTTTTTTAAGAAATCATGTAAACCTTCTAGAAGCCGTGATTTAAAAAAATGGGGGGAAGTAATCTTTTCTTCTCTCCGGATGCATTCGCAAACTATAGAAATTCGTTATGACGTAGAATGTGCATACTTTTTTTATTCCATTTAAGAAACAAATCACATTTTCTAAAAATTCGTGTTTTTTAAGAAATCATGTAAACCTGCTAGAAGCTGTGATTTTAAAAAACGAGCGGAAGTAAGCTTTTCTTATTTCCGGACGAATGCGCAAACTATAGAAAGTCATTATTACGTAGAATGTTCATACTTTGTTGATTCCATTTATGAAATAAATCACATTTTCTAAAAACTCGTGTTTTTTAAGAAATCATGTAAACATTCTAGAAGCTGTGATTTTAAAAAACGGGCAGAAGTAAGCTTTTTTATTTCCGGACGAATGCGCAAACTATAGAAATTCGTTATGACGTAGAATGTGCATACTTTGTTGATTCCATTTATGAAAGAAATAACATTTTCTAAGAAGTCGTGTTTTTAAAGAAATCATGTAAACCTTCTAGAAGCTGTGATTTAAAAAAATGGGGGGAAGTAATCTTTTCTTATTTCTAGATGAATTCGCAAACTATAGAAAGTCGTTATGACGTAGAATGTGCATACTTTTTTTATTCCATTTAAGAAATAAATCACATCTTCTAAAAACTCGTGTTTTTTAGGAAATCATGTAGACCTTCTAGAAGCTGTGATTTTAAAAAACGGGCGGAAGTAAGCTTTTCTACTTTCCGGACGAATGCGAAAACTATAGAAAGTCGTTATTATGTAGAATGTTCATACTTTGTTGATTCCATTTATGAAACAAATCACATTTTCTAAAAATTCGTGTTTTTTAAGAAATCATGTAAACCTTCTAGAAGCTGTGATTTTAAAAAACGGGTGGAAGTAAGCTTTTCTTATTTCTGGACGAATGCGCAAACTATAGAAAGTCGTTATTACGTATAATGTTCATACTTTCTAGAAGCTGTGATTTTAAAAAACGATGGGAAGTAAGCTTTTCTTATTTCCGGACGCATTCGCAAACTATAGAAAGTCGTTATGACGTAGAATGTGCATACTTTGTTGATTCCATTTATGAAAGAAATCACATTTTCTAAAAACTCGTGTTTTTTAAGAAATCATGTAGACCTTCTAGATGCTGTGATTTTAAAAAACGATGGGAAGTAAGATTTTCTTATTTTCGGACACATTCGCAAACAATAGAAAGTCGTTATGACGTATAATGTGCATACTTTTTTGATTCCATTTATGAAATAAATCACATTTTCTAAAAACTCGTGTTTTTTAGGAAATCATGTAAACCTTCTAGAAGCTGTGATTTTAAAAAACGCGCGGAAGTAAGCTTTTCTTATTTCTGAATGAATGCCCAAACTATAGAAAGTCGTTATGACGGAGAATGTGCATACTTTGTTGATTCCATTTATGAAAGAAATCACATTTTCTAAAAATTCGTGTTTTTTATAAAATCATGTAAACCTTCTAGAAACTGTGATTCT
The DNA here is from genome assembly GCA_027924585.1 of Larix kaempferi. NCBI lineage: Eukaryota > Viridiplantae > Streptophyta > Pinopsida > Pinales > Pinaceae > Larix > Larix kaempferi. The sequence continues at coordinate 6,570,019 of BSBM01000226.1, read as the reverse complement.
AAAAAACGGGCGGAAGTAAGCTTTTCTTATTTCTGGACGAATGCGCAAACTATAGAAAGTCGTTATTATGTAGAATGTTCATAATTTTTTTATTCCATTTAAGAAATAAATCACATTTTCTAAAAACTCGTGTTTTTTAGGAAATCATGTAAACCTTCTAGAAGCTGTGATTTTAAAAAACGATGGGAAGTAAGCTTTTCTTATTTCCGGACAAATGCGCAAACTATAGAAATTCGTTATGACGTAGAATGTGCATACTTTTTTGATTCCATTTATGAAAGAAATCACATTTTCTAAAAACTCGTGTTTTTTAAGAAATCATGTAAACATTCTAGAAGCTGTGATTTTAAAAAACGGGCGGAAGTAAGCTTTTTTATTTTCGGTCGAATGCGTAAACTATAGAAAGTCGTTATGACGTAGAATGTGCATACTTTGTCGATTCCATTGATGAAAGAAATCACATTTTCTAAAAAGTTGTGTTTTTTAAGAAATCATGTAAACTTTCTAGAAGCTGTGATTTTAAAAAACGGGCGGAGGTAAGCTTTTTTATTTCAGGACGAATGCGCAAACTATAGAAAGTCGTTATTATGTAGAATGTTCATACTTTGTCCATTCCATTTATGAAATAAATCACATTCTCTAAAAACTCGTGTTTTTAAAGAAATCATGTAAACCTTCTAGAAGCTGTGATTTTAAAAATCGATGGGAAGTAAGCTTTTCTTATTTCCGGACGCATTCGCAAATTATAGAAAGTCATTATGACGTAGAATGTGCATACTTTGTTGATTCAATTTATGAAAGAAATCACATTTTCAAAAAAGTCATGTTTTTTAAGAAATCATGTAAACCTTCTAGAAGCTGTGATTTTAAAAAATGGGCGGAAGTAAGCTTTTCTTATTTCCGGACGAATGTGCAAACTATAGAAAGTCGTTATGACGTAGAATGTGCATACTTTGTTGATTCCATTTATGAAATAAATCACATTTTCTAAAAAGTTGTGTTTTTTAAGAAATCATGTAAACCTTCTAGAAGCTGTGATTTTAAAAAACGGGGGAAGTAAGCTTTTCTTATTTCCAGACGAATGCGCAAACTATAGAAATTCGTTATTACATAGAATGTTCTTACTTTTTTTATTCCATTTATGAAATAAATCACATTTTCTAACAACTCGTGTTTTTTAAGAAATAATGTAAACCTTCTAGAAGCTATGATTTTAAAAAACGGGCGGAAGTAAGCTTTTTTATTTCCGGACGAATGCGCAAACTATAGAAAGTCGTTATTACGTAGAATATTCATACTTTGTTGATTCCATTTATGAAATAAATCACATTTTCTAAAAACTCGTGTTTTTTAAGAAATCATGTAAAGCTTCTAGAAGCTGTGATTTTAAAAATCGATGGGAAGTAACCTTTTTTATTTCCAGACGCATTCGTAAACTATACACAGTCATTATGACGTAGAATGTGCATACTTTGTTGATTCCATTTATGAAAGAAAACACATTTTCTAAAAACTCGTGTTTGATAAGAAATAATGTAAATGTTCTAGAAGCTGTGATTTTAAAAAACGATGGGAAGTAAGCTATTCTTATTTCCGGACGAATAAGCAAACTATAGAAAGTCATTATTATGTAGAATGTTCATACTTTGTTGATTCCATTTATGAAATAAATCACATTCTCTAAAAACTCGCGTTTTTTAAGAAATCATGTAAACCTTCTAGAAGTTGTGATTTTAAAAAGCAGGCGGAAGAAAGCTTTTCTTATTTCCGGACGAATGCGCAAACTATAGAAATTCGTTATTCGTATAATGTTCATACTTTTTTGATTCGATTTATGAAAGAAATCACATTTTCTAAAAACTCGTTTTTTTAGGAAATCATGTAAATCTTCTAGAAGTTGTGATTTTAAAAAACGGGTGGAAGTAAGCTTTTCTTATTTCTGGACGAATGCGCAAACTATCGATAGTCGTTATTACGTAGAATGTTCATAGTTTGTTGATTCCATTTATGAAATTAATCACATTTTCTAAAAACTCATGTTTTTTAAGAAATCATGTAAACCTTCTAGTAGCTGTGATTTTAAAAAACGGGCGGAAGTAAGCTTTTCTTATTTCCGGATGAATGCACAAACTATAGAAAGTCGTTATTACGTAGAATGTTCATACTTTGTTGATTCCATTTATGAAATAAATAACACATTTTTTAAAAACTCGTGTTTTTTAAGAAATCATGTAAACGTTCCAGAAGCTGTGATTTAAAAAAACGGGGGGAAGGAATCTTTTCTTATTTCCGGACGCATTCACAAACTATAGAAAGTCGTCATGACGTAGAATATTCATACTTTGTTGATGCCATTTATGAAATAAATCACATTTTCTAAAAACTCGTGTTTTTTAAGAAATCATGTAAACCTTCTAGAAGCTGTGATTTTAGAAAACGGGCGGAAGTAAGATTTTCTTATTTCCGGATGCATTCGCAAACTATAGAAAGTCGTTATGACGTAGAATGTGCATACTTTGTTGATTCCATTGATGAAAAAAATCACATTTTCTAAAAACTCTTGTTTTTTAAGAAATCATGTAAACCTTCTAGAAGCTGTGATTTTAAAAAATGGGCGGAAGTAAGCTTTTTAATTTCCGGACGAATGCGCAAACTCTAGAAAGTCGTTATTACGTAGAATGTTAATAGTTTGTTGATTTCATTTATGAAATAAATGACATTTCCGAAAAACTCATGTTTTTTAAGAAATCATGTAATCCTTCTAGAAGCTGTGATTTTAAAAAACGATGGGAAGTAAGCTTTTCTTATTTCCGGACGAATGCGCAAACTATAGAAATTCGTTATTACGTAGAATGTTCATACTTTGTTGATTCCATTTATGAAATAAATCACATTTTCTAAAAAGTCGTGTTTTTTAAGAAATCATGTAAACCTTCTAGAAGCTGTGATTTTAAAAAATGGGCGGAAGTAAGCTTTTATTATTTCCGGACGAATGCGAAAACTATAGAAAGTCGTTATGATGTAGAAAGTGCATACTTTGTTGATTCCATTTATGAAAGAAATCACATTTTCTAAAAACTCGTGTTTTTTAAGAAATCATGTAAACCTTCTAGAAGCTGTGATTTAAAAAAACGGGGGGAAGTAATCTTTTCTTAATTCCGGAGGCATTCGCAATCTATAGAAAGTCGTTATGACGTAGAATGTCCATACTTTGTTGATTCCATTTATGAAAGAAATCACATTTTCTAAAAACTCGTGTTTGATAAGAAATAATGTAAACGTTCTAGAAGCTGTGATTTTAAAAAACGATGGGAAGTAAGCTTTTCTTATTTCCGGACGAATGCGCAAACTATAGAAATTCGCTATGACGTAGAATGTTCATACTTTGTTGATTCCATTTATAAAAGAAATCATATTTTCTAAGAAGTCGTGTTTTTTAAGAAATCATGTAAACGTTCTAGAAGCCATGATTTAAAAAAATGGGGGGAAGTAATCTTTTCTTATTTCCGGATGCATTCGCAAACTATAGAAATTCGTTATGACGTAGAATGTGCATACTTTTTTTATTCCATTTAAGAAACAAATCACATTTTCTAAAAACTCGTGTTTTTTAGGAAATCATGTAAACCTTCTATTAGCTGTGATTTTAAAAAACTGGCGGAAGTAAGCTTTTCTTATTTCTGGACGAATGCGCAAACTATAGAAAGCTGTTATTACATAGAATGTTCATACTTTGTTGATTCCATTTATGAAATAAATCACATTTTCTAAAAACTCATGTTTTTTAAGAAATCATGTAAACCTTCTAGAAGCTGTGATTTAAAAAAGCGGGGGGAAGTAATCATTTCTTAATTCTGGACAAGTGCCCAAACTATAGAAAGTCGTAATGACGTAGAATGTGCATACTCTGTCGATTCCATTTATGAAAGAAATCACATTTTCTAAAAGGTCGTATTTTTTAAGAAATCATGTAAACCTTCTAGAAGCTGTGATTTTAAAAAACGGGTGGAAGTAAGGTTTTCTTATTTCCGGACGAATGCGCAAACTATATAAAGCCATTATTACGTAGAATATTCATACTTTGGTGATTCCATTTATGAACGAAATCACATTTTCTAAAAACTCATGTTTTTTAAGAAATCATGTAAACCTTCTAGAAGCTGTGATTTTAAAAAACGGGCAGAATTAAGCTTTTCTTATTTCCGGACGAATGCGCAAACTATAGAAATTTCTTATTACATAGAATGTGCATATTTTGTTGATTCCGTTTATGAAAGAAATCACATTTTCTAAAAAGTTGTGTTTTTTAAGAAATCTTGTAAACCTTCTACAAGCTGTGATTTTAAAAAACGGGCGGAAGTAAGCTATTCTTATTTCCGGACGAATGCGCAAACTATAGAAAGTCGTTATTACGTAGAATGTTCATACTTTGTTGATTCCATTTATGAAATAAATCACATTTTCTAAAAACCCGTGTTTTTTAAGAAATCATGTAAACCTTCTAGAAGCTGTGATTTTGAAAAACGGTTAGAAGTAAGCTTTTCTTATTTCCGGACGAATGCGCAAACTATAGAAATTCGTTATAACGTAGAATGTGCATACTTTGTTGATTCCATTTATGAAAGAAATCACATTTTCTAAGAAGTCATGTTTTTTTAAGAAATCATGTAAACCTTCTAGAAGCCGTGATTTAAAAAAATTGGGGGAAGTAATCTTTTCTTATTTCCGGATATATTCGCAAACTATAGAAATTCGTTATGACGTAGAATGTGCATACTTTTTTTATTCCATTTAAAAAACAAATCACATTTTCTAAAAACTCGTGTTTTTTAGGAAATCATGTAAACCTTCTAGAAGCTGTGATTTTAAAAAACGGGCGGAAGTAAGCTTTTCTTATTTCCGGACGAATGCGCAAACTATAGAAAGTCGTAATGACGTAGAATGTGCATACTTTGTTGATTCCATTTATGAAAGAAATCACATTTTCTAAAAGGTCGTGTTTTTTAAGAAATCATGTAAACCTTCTAGAAGCTGTGATTTTAAAAAATGGGCGGAAGTAAGCTTTTCTTATTTCCGGACGAATGCGCAAACTATAGAAAGTCGTAATGACGTAGAATGTGCATACTTTGTTGATTCCATTTATGAAAGAAATCACATTTTCTAAAAGGCCGTGTTTTTTAAGAAATCATGTAAACCTTCTAGAAGCTGTGATTCTAAAAAACGGGAGGAAGTAAGCTTTTCTTATTTCTAGAAGAATGCGCAAACTATAGAAAGTTGTTATTACGTAGAATGTTCATACTTTGTTGATTCCATTTATGAAATAAATCGCATTTTCTAAAAACTCGTGTTTTTTAAGAAAGTATGTAAACCTTCTAGAAGCTTTGATTTTAAAAAACGATGGGAAGTAAGCTTTTCTTATTTCCGGACGAATGCGCAAACTATAGAAAATCGTTATGACGTAGAATGTTCATACTTTGTTGATTCCATTTATGAAATAAATCACATTTTCTAAAAATTCGTGTTTTTTAAGAAATCATCTAAACATTCTAGAAGCTGTAATTTTAAAAAACGGGCGGAAGTAATCTTTGTTATTTCCGGATGAATGCGCAAAATATAGAAAGTCGTTATGATGTAGAATGTGCATACTTTTTCGATTCCATTTATGAATGAAATCACATTTTCTAAAAAGACATGTTTTTTAAGAAATCATGTAAACCTTCTAGAAGCTGTGATTTTAAAAAACGGGCGGAAGTAAGCTTTTTTATTTCCGGACGAATGCGCAAACTATAGAAAGTCATTATTACGTAGAAGGTTCATACTTTGTTGATTCCATTTATCAAAGAAATCACCTTTTCGAAAAACTCATGTTTTTTAAGAAATCATGTAAACCTTCTAGAAGCTGTGATTTGAAAAAACGGGCGGAAGTAAGCTTTTCTTATTTCCGGACGAATGCGCAAACTATAGAAATTCGTTATTACGTAGAATGTGCATACTTTGTTGATTCCATTTATGAAAGAAATCACATTTTCTAAAAACTCATGTTTTTTAAGAAATCATGTAAACCTTCTAGAAGCTGTAATTTTAAAAAACGGGTCGAAGTAATCTTTTCTTATTTCCGGACGAATGCCCAAACTATAGAAAATCGATATTACGTAGAATTTTCATACTTTGTTGATTCCATTTATGAAATAAATCACATTTTCTAAAAACTCGTGTTTTTTAAGAAATCATATAAACCTTCTAGAAGCTGTGATTTTAAAAAACGGGTGGAAGTAAGCTTTTCTTATTTCCGAATGAGTGCCCAAACTATAGAAATTCGTTATTACGTAGAATGTTCATACTTTTTTGATTCCATTTATGAAAGAAATCACATTTTCTAAAAACTCATGTTTTTTAAGAAATCATGTAAACCTTCTAGAAGGTGTGATTTTAAAAACCGGGCGAAAGTAAGCTTTTTTATTTCCAGACGAAGGCGCAAACTATAGAAAGTAGTTATTATGTAGAATGTTCGTACTTTGTTGATTCCATTTATAAAATAAATCACATTTTCTAAAAACTCGCGTTTTTTAAGAAATCATTTAAACCTTCTAGAAACTGTGATTTTAAAAATCGATGGGAAGTAAGCTTTTCTTATTTCCGGTTGCATTCTCAAACTATAGAAAGTCATTATGACGTAGAATGTACATACTTTGTTGATTCCATTTATGAAAGAAATCACGTTTTCTAAAAACTCGTGTTTTTTAAGAAATCATGTAAACCTTCTAGAAGCTGTGATTTAAAAAAACGGGTGGAAGTAAGGTTTTCTTATTTCCGGACGAATGCGCAAACTATATAAAGTCGTTATTACGTAGAATATTCATACTTTGTTGATTCCATTTATGAAAGAAATCACATTTTCTAAAAAGTCGTGTTTTTTAAGAAATCATGTAAACCTTCTAGAAGATGTGATTTTAAAAAACGGGCGGAAGTAATCTTTTCTTATTTCCAGATGCATTCGCAAACTATAGAAAGGCGTTATGACGTAGAATGTGCATACTTTGTTGATTCCATTTATGAAAGAAATCACATTTTCTAAAAACTCGTGTTTTTTAAGAAATCATGTAAACCTTCTAGAAGCTGTGATTTTAAAAAACGGGTGGAAGTAAGCTTTTGTTATTTCCGGACGAATGCGGAAACTATAGAAAGTCGTTATTACGTAGGATGTTCATACTTTGTTGATTCCATTTATGAAATAAATCACATTTTCTAAAAATTCGTGTTTTTCAAGAAATCATGTAAACCTTCTAGATGTTGTGATTTAAAAAACCGGGAGGAAGTAATCTTTTCTTATTTCCGGATGCATTCGCAAACTATAGAAAGTCGTTATGACGTAGAATGTTCATACTTTGTTGATTCCATTTATGAAATAAATCACATTTTCCAAAAACTCGTGTTTTTTAAGAAATCTTGTAAACCTTCTAGAAGCTGTGATTTTAAAAACGATGGGAAGTAAGGTTTTCTTATTTCCGGACGAATGCGCAAACTATAGAAAGTCGTTACGACGTAGAATGTGCATACTTTGTTGACTCCATTTATGAAATAAATCACATTTTATAAAAAGTCATGTTTTTTAAGAAATCATGTAAACCTTCTAGAAGCTGTGATTTAAAAAAACGATGGGAAGTAAGCTTTTCTTATTTCCGGACGAATGCGCAAACTATAGAAAGTCGTTATTACTTAGAATGTTCATACTTTGTTGATTCCATTTATGAAATAAATCACATTTTCTAAAAACTCGTGTTTTTTAAGAAATCATGTAAACCTTCTAGAAGCTATGATTTAAAAAAACGGGCGGAAGTAATCTTTTTTATTTCCGGATGCATTCGCAAACTATAGAAAGTCGTTATGACGTAGAATATTCATACTTTTTTGATTCCATTTATGAAATAAATCACATTTTCTAAAAAGTCGTGTTTTTTAAGAAATCATGTAAACCTTCTAGAAGCTGGGATTTTAAAAAACGAGCGGAAGTAAGCTTTTCTTATTTCCGGACGAATGCGCAAACTATAGAAAGTCGTTATTACGTAGAATGTTCATACTTTGTTGATTCCATTTATGAAATAAATCACATTTTCTAAAAAATCATGTTTTTTAAGAAATCATGTAAACCTTCTAGAAGCTTGGATTTTGAAAAACGGGCAGAAGTAAGCTTTTTTATTTCCGGACGAATGCGCAAACTATAGAAAGTCGTTATTACGTAGACTGTTGATACTTTGTTGATTCCATTTATGAAATAAATCACATTTTCTAAAAACTCGTGTTTTTTAAGAAATCATGTAAAGCTTCTAGAAGATGTGATTTTAAAAACCGAGCGGAAGTAAGCTTTTTTATTTACGGAGGAATGAACAAACTATAGAAAGTCGTTATTACGTAGAATGTTCATACTTTGTTGATTCCATTTATGAAATAAATCACATTTTCTAAAAACTCCTGTTTTTTAAGAAATCATGTAAACCTTCTAGAAGCTGTGATTTTAAAAATCGATGGGAAGTAAGCTTTTCTTATTTCCGGATGCATTCGCAAAAAATAGAAAGTCGTTATGACGTAGAATGTGCATACTTTATTGATTCCATTTATGAAAGAAATCACATTTTCTAAAAACTCGTGTTTTTTAAGAAATCATGTAAACCTTCTAGAAGCTGTGATTTAAAAAAACGGGTGGAAGTAAGCTTTTCTTATTTCCGGACGAATGCGCAAACTATAGAAAGTCGTTATTACGTAGAATGTGCATACTTTGTTGATTCCATTTATGAAAGAAATCACATTTTCTAAAAACTCATGTTTTTTAAGAAATCATGTAAACCTTCTAGAAGCTGTGATTTTAAAAAACGGGTGGAAGTAAGCTTTTGTTATTTCCGGACGAATGCGCAAACTATAGAAAGTCGTTATTACGTAGAATGTTCATACTTTGATGCTTCCATTTATGAAACAAATCACATTTTCTAAAAACTCGTGTTTTTTAAGAAATCATGTAAACCTTCTAGAAGCTGTGATTTTAAAAACCAGGCGGAAGTAAGCTTTTTTATTTCCGGACGAATGCGCAAACTATACAAAGTCGTTATTACGTAGAATGTTGATACTTTGTTGATTCCATTTATAAAATAAATCACATTTTCTAAAAACTCGTGTTTTTTAAGAAATCATGTAAACCTTCTAGAAGATATGATTTTAAAAACCGGACGGAAGTAAGCTTTTTTATTTATGGATGAATGCGCAAACTATAGAATGTCGTTATTACATAGAATTTTCATACTTTGTTGATTCCATTTATGAAATAAATCACATTTTCTAAAAACTCCTGTTTTTTAAGAAATCATGTAAACCTTCTAGAACCTGTGATTTTAAAAATCGATGGGAAGTAAGCTTTGCTTATTTCCGGATGCATTCGCAAACTATAGAAAGTCGTTATGACGTAGAATGTGCACACTTTGTTGATTCCATTTATGAAAGAAATCACATTTTATAAAAAGTCATGTTTTTTAAGAAATCATGTAAACCTTCTAGAAGCTGTGATTTTAAGAAACGGGCGGAAGTATGGTTTTCTTATTTCTTGACGAATGTGCAAACTAAAGAAATTCATTATTACGTAGAATGTTCATACTTTGTTGATTCCATTTATGAAATAAATAACATTTTCTAAAAAGTCGTGTTTTTTAAGAAATCATGTAAACCTTCTAGAAGCTGTGATTTTAAAAAACAGGCGGAAGTAAGCTTTTCTTATTTCCGAACGAATGCGCAAACTATAGAAAGTCATTATTACGTAGAATGTTCATACTTTGTTGATTCCATTTATGAAATAAATCACATTTTCTAAAAACTCGTGTATTTTAAGAAATCATGTAAACCTTCTAGACGCTGTGATTTAAAAAAACGGGGGGAAGGAAGCTTTTCTTATTTCCGGACGTATTCACAAAAAATACAAAGTCGTTATGACGTAGAATGTGCATACTTTGTTGATTCCATTTATGAAAGAAATCACATTTTCTAAAAACTCGTGTTTTTTAAGAAATCATGCAAACCTTCTAGAAGCTGTGATTTTCAAAAACGGGCAGAAGTAAGGTTTTCTTATTTCCAGATGAATGTGCAAACTATAGAAAGTCGTTATTATGTAGAATGTGCATACTTTGTTGATTCCATTTATGAAAGAAATCACATTTTCTAAAAACTCGTGTTTTTTAATAAATCATGTAAACCTTCTAGAAGCTGTGATTTTAAAAAACGGGCGGAAGTAAGCTTTTCTTATTTCCGGACGAATCTGCAAACTATAGAAATTCGTTATTACGTAGAATGTTCATACTTTTTTGATTCCATTTATGATAGAAATCACATTTCTTAAAAAGTCGTGTTTTTTAAGAAATCTTGTAAACCTTCTAGAAGCTGTGATTTTAAAAACGGGCGGAAGTAAGCTTTTTTATTTCCGGATAAATGCGCAAACTATAGAAAGTCGTTATTACGTAGAATGTTCATACTTTGTTGATTCCATTTATGAAATAAATCCTATTTTCTAAAAACTCGTGTTTTTTAAGAAATCATGTTAACCTTCTAGAAGATGTGATTTTAAAAGCCGGGCGGAAGTAAGCTTTTTTATTATTGATGAATGCGCAAACTATAGAAAGTCGTTATTACGTAGAATGTTCATACTTTGTTGATTCCATTTATGAAATAAATCACATTTTCTAAAAACTCTTGTTTTTTAAGAAATCATGTAAACCTTCTAGAAGCTGTGATTTTAAAAATCGATGGGAAGTAAGCTTTTCCTATTTCCGGACGCATTCGCAAACTATAGAAAGTCATTATGACATAGAATGTTCATACTTTGTTGATTCCATTTATGAAAGAAATCACCTTTTCTAAAAACTCGTGTTTTTTAAGAAATCATGTAAACCTTCTAGAAGCTGTGATTTTAAAAAACGGGTGGAAGTAAGCTTTTGTTATTTCCGGACGAATGCGCAAACTATAGAAAGTCGTTATTACGTAGAATGTTCATACTTTGTTGATTCCATTTATGAAATAAATCACATTTTCTAAAAAGTCGTGTTTTTTAAGAAATCATGTAAACCTTCTAGAAGTTGTGATTTAAAAAACCAGGGGGAAGTAATCTTTTCTTATTTCCAGATGCATTCACAAACTATAGAAATTCGTTATGACGTAGAATGTTCATACTTTGTTGATTCCATTTTTGAAATAAATCACATTTACCAAAACCTCGTGTTTTTTAAGAAATCATGTAAACCTTCTAGAAGCTGTGATTTTAAAAATGGGCGGAAGTAAGCTTTTCTTATTTCCGGACGAATGCGCAAACTATAGAAATTCGTTATTACGTAGAATGTTCATACTTTTTTGATTCCATTTATGAAAGAAATCACATTTTCTAAAAACTCATGTTTTTTAAGAAATCATGTAAACCTTCTAGAAGCTGTGATTTTAAAAAACGGGCGGAAGTAAGCTTTTTTATTTCCGGACAAATGCGCAAACTATAGAAAGTCATTATTACGTAGAATGTTCATACTTTGTTGCTTCCATTTATGAAATAAATCACATTTTCTAAAAACTCGTGTTTTTTAAGAAATCATGTAAACCTTCTAGAATCTGTGATTTAAAAAAATGGGGGGAAGTAATCTTTTCTTATTTCCGGATGCATTCGCAAACTATAGAAAGTCGTTATGACGTAGAATGTGCATACTTTGTTGATTCCATTTATGAAAGAAATCACATTTTCTACAATTCCGTGTTTTTTAAGAAATCATGTAAACATTCTAGAAGCTGTGATTTTAAAAAACGGGCGGAAGTAGGCTTTTCTTATTTCCGGACGAATGCGCAAACTATAGAAAGTCGTTATTACGTAGAATGTTCATACTTTGTTGATTCCATTTATGAAATAAATCACATTTTCTAAAAAGTCATGTTTTTTAAGAAATCATGTAAACCTTCTGGGATCTATGATTTTAAAAAATGGTCGGAAGTAAGCTTTTATATTTCTGGATGAATGCGCAAAGTATAGAAATTCGTTATTATGTAGAATGTTCATACTTTGTTGATTCCATTTATGAAATAAATCACATTTTCTAAAAACTCGTGTTTTTTAAGAAATCATGTAAACCTTCTAGAAGCTGTGATTTTAAAAATCGATGGGAAGTAAGCTTTTCTTATTTGCGGACGCATTCGCAAACTATAGAAAGTCGTTATGACGTAGAATGTGCATACTTTGTTGATTCCATTTATGAAAGAAATCACATTTTGTAGAAACTCGTGTTTTTTAAGAAATGATGTAAACCTTCTAGAAGCTGTGATTTTAAAAAACGTGCGGAAGTAACCTTTTCTTATTTCCAGATGAATGCATAAACTATAGAAAGTCGTTATTACGTAGAATGTTCATACTTTGTTGATTCCATTTATGAAATAAATCACATTTTCTAAAAACTCGTGTTTTTTAAGAACTCATGTAAACCTTCTAGAAGTGGTGATTTTAAAAAAAGGGCGGAAGTAAGCTTTTTTATTTCCGGACGGATGCGCAAACTATACAAAGTCGTTATTACGTAGAATGTTCATACTTTTTTGATTCCATTTATGAAATAAATCACATTTTCTAAAAACTCGTGTTTCTTAAGAAATCATGTAAACCTTCTAGAAGCTGTGATTTTAAAAATTGATGGGAAGTAAGCTTTTCTTATTTTCGGACGCATTCGCAAACTATAGAAAGTCGTTATGACAACGAATGTGCATACTTTGTTGATTCCATTTATGAAAGAAAAAACATTTTCTAAAAAGTCATGTTTTTTAAGAAATCATGTAAACCTTCTAGAAGCTGTGATTTTAAAAAACGGGCGGAAGTAAGCTCTTCTTACTTCCGGATGAATGCGCAAACTATAGAAATTCGTTATTACATAGAATGTTCGTACTTTTTTGATTCCATTTATGAAAGAAATCACATTCTCTAAAAACTCGTGCTTTTTAGGAAATCATGTAAACCTTCTAGAAGCTGTGATTTTAAAAAACGGGCGGAAGTAAGCTCTTCTTACTTCCGGATGAATGCGCAAACTATAGAAATTCGTTATTACGTAGAATGTTCATACTTTTTTGATTCCATGTATGAAATAAATCACATTTTCTAAAAACTCGTGTTTTTTAAGAAATCATGTAAACCTTCTAGAAGCTGTGATTTAAAAAATCGATGGGAAGTAAGCTTTTCTTATTTCCGAACGCATTCGCAAACTATAGAACGTCTTTCTGACGTAGAATGTGCATACTTTGTTGATTCCATTTATGAAAGAAGTCACATTTTCTAAAAAGTCGTGTTTTTTAAGAAATCATGTAAACCTTCTAGAAGCTGTGATTTTAAAAAACGGGCGGAAGTAAGCTTTTCTTATTTCCGGAAGAATGCGCAAAATATAGAAAGTCGTTATTACGTAGAATGTTCATACTTTGTTGAATCCATTTATGAAATAAATCACATTTTCTAAAAACTCGGATTTTTTAATAAATTGTGTAAACCTTCTAGAAGCCGTGATTTAAAAAAACGGGGGAAAGTAAGTTTTTCTTAATTCCGGACGAATGCGCAAACTATACAAAGTCGTTATTACGTAGAATGTTCATACTTTGTTGATTCCATATATGAAATAAATCACATTTTCTAAAAACTCGTGTTTTTTAAGAAATCATGTAAACCTTCTAGAAGCTGTGATTTTAAAAATCGTTGGGAATTAAGCTTTTCTTATTTCCGGACACATTCGCAAACTATAGAAAGTCGTTATGACGTAGAATGTGTATACTTTGTTCATTCCATTTATGAAAGAAATCGCATTTTTCTAAAAGTCGTGTTTTTTAAGAAATCATGTAAACCTTCTAGAAGCTGTGATTTTAAAAAACGGGCGGAAGTAAGCTCTTCTTACTTCCGGATGAATGCGCAAACTATAGAAATTCGTTATTACATAGAATGTTCATACTTTTTTGATTCCATTTATGAAAGAAATCACATTCTCTAAAAACTCGTGCTTTTTAGGAAATCATGTAAACCTTCTAGAAGCTGTGATTTTAAAAAACGGGCGGAAGTAAGCTCTTCTTACTTCCGGATGAATGCGCAAACTATAGAAATTCATTATTACGTAGAATGTTCATACTTTTTCGATTCCATTTATGAAATAAATCACATTTTCTAAAAACTCGTGTTTTTTAAGAAATCATGTAAACCTTCTAGAAGCTGTGATTTTAAAAATCGATGGGAAGTAAGCTTTTCTTATTTCCGAACGCATTCGCATACTATAGAACGTCGTTATGACGTAGAATGTGCATACTTTGTTGATTCCATTTATGAAAGAATTCACATTTTCTAAAAAGTCATGTTTTTTAAGAAATCATGTAAACCTTCTAGAAGCTGTGATTTTAAAAAACGGGTGGAAGTAAGCTTTTTTATTTCCGGACGAATGCGGAAGCTATAGAAATTCGTTATTACGTAGAATGTTCATACTTGTTGAATCCATTTATGAAATAAATAACACATATTCTAAAAACTCATGTTTTTTAAGAAATCATGTAAACCTTCTAGAAGCTATGATTTTAAAAATCGATGGGAGGTAAGCTTTTCTTATTTCCGGACACATTCGCAAACTATAGAAAGTCGTTATGACGTAGAATGTGTATACTTTGTTGATTCCATTTATGAAAGAAATCGCATTTTTCTAAAAGTCGTGTTTTTTAAGAAATCATGTAAACCTTCTAGAAGCTGTGATTTTAAAAAACGGGCGGAAGTAAGCTCTTCTTACTTCCGGATGAATGCGCAAACTATAGAAATTCGTTATTACATAGAATGTTCATACTTTTTTGATTCCATTTATGAAAGAAATCACATTCTCTAAAAACTCGTGCTTTTTAGGAAATCATGTAAACCTTCTAGAAGCTGTGATTTTAAAAAACGGGCGGAAGTAAGCTCTTCTTACTTCCGGATGAATGCGCAAACTATAGAAATTCGTTATTACGTAGAATGTTCATACTTTTTTTATTCCATTTATGAAATAAATCACATATTCTAAAAACTCATGTTTTTTAAGAAATCAGGTAAACCTTCTCGAAGCTGTGATTTTAAAAATCGATGGGAAGTAAGCTTTTCTTATTTCCGAACGCATTCGCAAACTATAGAACGTCTTTCTGACGTAGAATGTGCATACTTTGTTGATTCCATTTATGAAAGAATTCACATTTTCTAAAAAGTCGTGTTTTTTAAGAAATCATGTAAACCTTCTAGAACCTGTGATTTTAAAAAACGGGCGGAAGTAAGCTTTTTTATTTCCGGACGAATGCGGAAGCTATAGAAATTCGTTATTACGTAGAATGTTCATACTTGTTGAATCTATTTATCAAATAAATAACACATATTCTAAAAACTCATGTTTTTTAAGAAATCATGTAAACCTTCGAGGAGCTGTGATTTAAAAAAACGGGGGGAAGTAATCTTTTCTTATTTCCGGATGCATTCGCAAACTATAGAAAGTCGTTACGACGTAGAATGTGCATAATTTGTTGATTCCATTTATGAAAGAAATCACATTTTCTGAAAACTCGTCTTTTTTAAGAAATCATGTAAACCTTCTAGAAGCTGTGATTTAAAAAAACGGGGGGGAGTAATCTTTTCTTATTTCCGGATGCATTCGCAAACTATAGAAATTCGTTATGACGTAGAATGTGCATACTTTGTTGATTCCATTTATGAAAGAAATCACATTTTCTAAAATTTCGTGTTTTTTAAGAAATCATGTAAACATTCTAGAAGCTGTGATTTTAAAAAACGGGCGGAAGTAGGCTTTTCTTATTTCCGGACGAATGCGCAAACTATAGAAAGTCGTTATTACGTAGAATGTTCATACTTTGTTGATTCCATTTATGAAATAAATCACATTTTCTAAAAACTCGTGTTTTTTAAGAAATCATGTAAACCATCTAGAAGCTGTGATTTTAAAAATCGATGGGAAGTAAGCTTTTCTTATTTCCGGATGCATTCGCAAACTATAGAAAAACGTTATGACGTAGAATGTGCATACTTTGTTGATTCCTTTTATGAAAGAAATCACATTTTCTAAAAACTCGTGTTTTTTAAGAAATGATGTAAACCTTCTAGAAGCTATGATTTTAAAAAACGGGCGGAAGTAAGCTTTTCTTATTTCCAGATGAATGCACAAACTATAGAAAGTCGTTATTACGTAGAATGTTCATAGTTTGTTGATTCCATTTATGGAATAAATCACATTTTCTAAAAACTCGTGTTTTTTGAGAAATGATGTAAACCTTCTAGAAGTGGTGATTTTAAAAAATGGGCGGAAGTAAGCTTTTTTATTTACAGACGAATGCGCAAACTATAGAAAGTCATTATTACGTAGAATGTTCATACTTTGTTGATTCCATTTATAAAATAAATCACATTTTCTAAAAACTCATGTTTTTTAAGAAATCATGTAAGCCTTCTAAAAGCTGTGATTTTAAAAATTGATGGGAAGTAAGCTTTTCTTATTTTCGGACACATTCGCAAACTATAGAAAGTCGTTATGACATCGAATGCGCATACTTTGTTGATTCCATTTATGAAAGAAAACACTTTTTCTAAAAAGTCATGTTTTTTAAGAAATCATGTAAACCTTCTAGATGCTGTGATTTTAAAAAACGGGCGGAAGTAAGCTTTTCTTATTTCCGGAAGAATGCGCAAACTATAGAAAGTCGTTATTACGTAGAATGTTCATACTTTGGTGAATCCATTTATGAAATAAATCACATTTTCTAAAAACTCGGTTTTTTTAAGAAATCATGTAAACCTTCTAGAAGCCGTGATTTAAAAAAACGGGGGGAAATAAGTTTTTCTTAATTCCGGACGAATGCGCAAACTATAGAAAGTCGTTATTAGGTAGATTGTTCATACTTTGTTGATTCCATATATGAAATAAATCACATTTTCTAAAAACTCGTGCTTTTTAAGAAATCATGTAAACCTTCTAGAAGCGGTGATTTTAAAAATCGATGGGAAGTAAGCTTTTCTTATTTCCGGACACATTCGCAAACTATAGAAAGTTATTATGACGTAGAATGTGTATACTTTGTTAATTCCATTTATGAAAGAAATCGCATTTTCTAAAAAGTCATGTTTTTTAAGAAATCATGTAAACCTTCTAGAAGCTGTGATTTTAAAAAACGGGCGGAAGTAAGCTCTTCTTATTTCCGGATGAATGCGCAAACTATAGAAATTCGTTATTACATAGAATGTTCATGCTTTTTTTATTCCATTTATGAAAGAAATCACATTTTTTAAAAACTCATGTTTTTTAGGAAATCATGTAAACCTTCTAGAAGCTGTGATTTTAAAAAACGGGCGGAAGTAAGCTTTTTTCTTTCCGGATGAATGCGCAAACTATAGAAAGTCCTTATTACGTAGAATGTTCATACTTTGTTGATTCCATTTATGAAATAAATCACATTTTCTAAAAACTCGTGTTTTTTAAGAAATCATGTAAACCTTCTAGAAGCTGTGATTTTAAAAATCGATGGGAAGTAAGCTTTTCTTATTTCCGGACGAATTCGCAAACTATAGAAATTCGTTATGAC
This sequence comes from Larix kaempferi, assembly GCA_027924585.1. NCBI lineage: Eukaryota > Viridiplantae > Streptophyta > Pinopsida > Pinales > Pinaceae > Larix > Larix kaempferi. Next base: position 6,552,400 of record BSBM01000226.1, on the reverse strand, counting down.
GTAGAATGTGCATACTTTGTTGATTTCATTTATGAAAGAAATCACATTTTCTAAAAAGTCGTGTTTTTTAAGAAATCATGTAAACCTTCTAGAAGCTGTGATTTTAAAAAACGGGCGGAAGTAAGATTTTCTTATTTCCGGACGAATGCGCAAACTATAGAAAGTCGTTATTACGTAGAATGTTCATACTTTGTTGATTCCATTTATGAAATAAATCACATTTTCTAAAAACTCGTCTTTTTCAAGAAATAATGTAAACCTTCTAGAAGCTGTGATTTTAAAAAACGGGCAGAAGTAAGCTTTTTTATTTCAGGACGAATGCACAAACAATAGAAAGTCGTTATTACGTAGAATGTTCATACTTTGTTGATTCCATTTATGAAATAAATCACATTTTCTAAAAACTCGTGTTTTTTAAGAAATCATGTAAACCTTCTAGAAGCTGTGATTTTAAAAAACGGGTGGAAGTAAGCTCTTCTTATTTCCGGATGAATGCGCAAACTATAGAAATTTGTTATTACATAGAATGTTCATACTTTGTTGATTCCATTTATGAAAGAAATCACATTTTCCAAAAACTCATGTTTTTTAGGAAATCATGTAAACCTTCTAGGAGCTGTGATTTTAAAAAACGGGCGGAAGTAAGCTTTTTTATTTCCGGACGAATGCGCAAACTATAGAGAATCGTTATTACCTAGAATGTCCATACTTTGTTGATTCCATTTATGAAATAACTCACATTTTCTAAAAACTCGTGTTTTTTAGGAAATCATGTAAACCTTCTAGAAGCTGTGATTTTAAAAAATCGATGGGAAGTAAGCTTTTCTTATTTCCGGACGCATTTGCAAACTATAGAAAGTCGTTATGACGTAGAATGTGCATACTTTGTTGATTCCATTTATGAAAGAAATCACATTTTCTAAAAAGTCGTGTTTTTTAAGAAATCATGTAAACCTTCAGAAGCTGTGATTTTAAAATACGGGCGAAAGTAAGCTTTTCTTAATTCCGGACGAATACACAAACTATAGAAAGTTGTTATTACGTAGAATGTTCATACTTTGTTCATTCCATTTATGAAATAAATCACATTTTCTAAAAACTCATGTTTTTCAAGAAATCATGTAAACCTTCTAGAATCTGTGATTTAAAAAAACGGGGGGAAGTAATCTTTTCTTATTTCCGGATGCATTCGCAAACTATAGAAAGTCGTTATGACGTAGAATGTGCATACTTTGTTGATTCCATTTATGAAAGAAATCACATTTTCTACAATTTCGTGTTTTTTAAGAAATCATGTAAACATTCTAGAAGCTGTGATTTTAAAAAACGGGCGGAAGTAGGCTTTTCTTATTTCCGGACGAATGCGCAAAGTATAGAAAGTAGTTATTACGTAGAATGTTCATACTTTGTTGATTCCATTTATGAAATAAATCACATTTTCTAAAAAATCGTGTTTTTTAAGAAATCATGTAAACCTTCTGGGATCTATGATTTTAAAAAATGGGCGGAAGTGAGCTTTTATATTTCTGGATGAATGCGCAAAGTATAGAAAGTCGTTATTATGTAGAATGTTCATACTTTGTTGATTCCATTTATGAAACAAATCACATTTTCTAAAAACTCGTGTTTTTTAAGAAATCATGTAAACCTTCTAGAAGCTGTGATTTTAAAAATCGATGGGAAGTAAGCTTTTCTTATTTGCGGACGCATTCGCAAACTATAGAAAGTCGTTATGACGTAGAATGTGCATACTTTGTTGATTCCATTTATGAAAGAAATCACATTTTGTAAAAACTCGTGTTTTTTAAGAAATGATGTAAACCTTCTAGAAGGTGTGATTTTAAAAAACAGGCGGAAGTAACCTTTTCTTATTTCCAGATGAATGCATAAACTATAGAAAGTCGTTATTACGTAGAATTTTCATACTTTGTTGATTCCAATTATGAAATAAATCACATTTTCTAAAAACTCGTGTTTTTTAAGAAATCATGTAAACCTTCTAGAAGTGGTGATTTTAAAAAAAGGGCGGAAGTAAGCTTTTTTATTTCCGGACGGATGCGCAAACTATACAAAGTCGTTATTACGTAGAATGTTCATACTTTTTTGATTCCATTTATGAAATAAATCACATTTTCTAAAAACTCGTGTTTTTTAAGAAATTATGTAAACCTTCTAGAAGCTGTGATTTTAAAAATTGATGGGAAGTAAGCTTTTCTTATTTTCGGACGCATTCGCAAACTATAGAAAGTCGTTATGACAACGAATGTGCATACTTTGTTGATTCCATTTATGAAAGAAATCACAGTTTCTAAAAAGTCATGTTTTTTAAGAAATCATGTAAACCTTCTAGAAGCTGTGATTTTAAAAAACGGGCGGAAGTAAGCTTTTCTTATTTCCGGAAGAATGCGCAAACTATAGAAAGTCGTTATTACGTAGAATGTTCATACTTTTTTGAATCCATTTATGAAATAAATCACATTTTCTAAAAACTCGGATTTTTTAAGAAATCGTGTAAACCTTCTAGAAGCTGTGATTTAAAAAAACGGGGGAAAGTAAGTTTTTCTTAATTCCGGACGAATGCGCAAACTATAGAAAGTCGTTATTACGTAGAATGTTCATACTTTGTTGATTCCATATATGAAATAAATCACATTTTCTAAAAACTCATGTTTTTTAAGAAATCATGTAAACCTTCTAGAAGCTGTGATTTTAAAAAACGGGCGGAAGTAAGCTTTTCTTATTTCCGGAAGAATGCGCAAACTATAGAAAGTCGTTATTACGTAGAATGTTCATACTTTGTTGAATCCATTTATGAAATAAATCACATTTTCTAAAAACTCGGAATTTTTTAAGAAATCGTGTAAACCTTCTAGAAGCTATGATTTTAAAAAACGGGGGAAAGTAAGTTTTTCTTAATTTCGTACGAATGCGCAAACTATACAAAGTCGTTATTACGTAGAATGTTCATACTTTGTTGATTCCATATATGAAATAAATCACATTTTCTAAAAACTCATGTTTTTTAAGAAATCATGTAAACCTTCTAGAAGCTGTGATTTTAAAAATCGATGGGAAGTAAGCTTTTCTTATTTCCGGACACATTCGCAAACTATAGAAAGTCGTTATGACGTAGAATGTGTATACTTTTTTGATTCCATTTATGAAAGAAATCGCATTTTTCTAAAAGTCGTGTTTTTTAAGAAATCATGTAAACCTTCGAGAAGCTGTGATTTTAAAAAAGGGCGGAAGTAAGCTCTTCTTATTTCCGGATGAATGCGCAAACTATAGAAATTCGTTATTACATAGAATGTTCATACTTTTTTGATTCCATTTATGAAAGAAATCACATTCTCTAAAAACTCGTGCTTTTTAGGAAATCATGTAAACCTTCTAGAAGCTGTGATTTAAAAAAACGGGGGGAAAGTAAGTTTTTCCTAATTCCGGACGAATGCGCAAACTATACAAAGTCGTTATTACGTAGAATGTTCATACTTTGTTGATTCCATATATGAAATAAATCACATTTTCTAAAAACTCGTGTTTTTTAAGAAATCATGTAAACCTTCTAGAAGCTGTGATTTTAAAAATCGATGGGAAGTAAGCTTTTCTTATTTCCGAATGCATTCGCAAACTATAGAACGTCGTTATGACGTAGAATGTGCATACTTTGTTGATTCCATTTATGAAAGAATTCACATTTTCTAAAAAGTCGTGTTTTTTAAGAAATCATGCAAACCTTCTAGAAGCTGTGATTTTAAAAAACGGGCGGAAGTAAGCTTTTTTATTTCCGGACGAATGCGGAAGCTATAGAAATTCGTTATTACGTAGAATGTTCGTACTTGTTGAATCCATTTATGAAATAAATAACACATATTCTAAAAACTCGTCTTTTTTAAGAAATCATGTAAAGCTTCGAGAAGCTGTGATTTAAAAAAACAGGGGGAAGTAATCTTTTCTTATTTCCGGATGCATTCGCAAACTATAGAAAGTCGTTACGACGTAGAATGTGCATAATTTGTTGATTCCATTTATGAAAGAATTCACATTTTCTAAAAATTCGTCTTTTTTAAGAAATCATGTAAACCTTCTAGAAGCTGTGATTTAAAAAAACGGGGGGGAGTAATATTTTCTTATTTCCGGATGCAATCGCAAACTATAGAAAGTCGTTATGACGTAGAATGTGCATACTTTGTTGATTCCATTTATGATAGAAATCACATTTTCTAAAATTTCGTGTTTTTTAAGAAATCATGTAAACATTCTAGAAGCTGTGATTTTAAAAAACGGGCGGAAGTAGGCTTTTCTTATTTCCGGACGAATGCGCAAACTATAGAAAGTCGTTATTACGTAGAATGTTCATGCTTTGTTGATTCCATTTATGAAATAAATCACATTTTCTAAAAACTCGTGTTTTTTAAGAAATCATGTAAACCATCTAGAAGCTGTGATTTTAAAAATCGATGGGAAGTAAGGTTTTCTTATTTCCGGATGCATTCGCAAACTATAGAAAGTCGTTATGACATAGAATGTGCATACTTTGTTGATTCCATTTATGAAAGAAATCACATTTTCTAAAAACTCGTGTTTTTTAAGAAATGATGTAAACCTTCTAGAAGCTATGATTTTAAAAAACGGGCGGAAGTAAGCTTTTCTTATTTCCAGATGAATGCACAAACTATAGAAATTCTTTATTACGTAGAATGTTCATATCTTGTTGATTCCATTTATGAAAAAGATCACATTTTCTAAAAACTCGTGTTTTTTAAGAAATCATGTAAACCTTCTAGAAGTGGTGATTTTAAAAAATGGGCGGAAGTAAGCTTTTTTATTTCCGGACGAATGCGCAAACTATAGAAAGTCGTTATTACGTAGAATGTTCATACTTTGTTGATTCCATTTATAAAATAAATCACATTTTCTAAAAACTCGTGTTTTTTAAGAAATCATGTAAACCTTCTAGAAGCTGTGATTTTAAAAATTCATTGGAAGTAAGCTTTTCTTATTTTCGGACGCATTCGCAAACTATAGAAAGTCGTTATGACGTAGAATGTGCATACTTTGTTGATTCCATTTATGAAATATAACACATTTTCTAAAAACTCGTGTTTTTTAAGAAATCATGTAAACCTTCTAGAAGCTGTGATTTTAAAAAACGGGCGGAAGTAAGCTTTTCTTATTTCCGGATAAATACACAAACTATAGAAAGTCGTTATTACGTAGAATGTTCATACTTTGTTGAATCCATTTATGAAATAAATCAAATTTTCTAAAAACTCGTGTTTTTTAAGAAATCATGTAAACCTTCTAGAAGCTGTGATTTTAAAAATTGATGGGAAGTAAGCTTTTCTTATTTTCGGACACATTCGCAAACTATAGAAAGTCGTTATGACATCGAATGCGCATACTTTGTTGATTCCATTTATGAAATAACTCACAATTTCTGAAAACTCGTATTTTTTAGGAAATCATGTAAACCTTCTAGAAGCTGTGATTTTAAAAATCGATGGGAAGTAAGCTTTTCTTATTTCCGGACGCATTTGCAAACTATAGAAAGTCGTTATGACGTAGAATGTGCATACTTTGTTGATTCCATTTATGAAAGAAATCACATTTTCTAAAAAGTCGTGTTTTTTAAGAAATCATGTAAACCTTCTAGAAGCTGTGATTTTAAAATACGGGCGAAAGTAAGCTATTCTTAATTCCGGACGAATACACAAACTATAGAAAGTTGTTATTACGTAGAATGTTCATACTTTGTACATTCCATTTATGAAATAAATCACATTTTCTAAAAACTCGTGTTTTTCAAGAAATCACGTAAACCTTCTAGAATCTGTGATTTAAAAAAACGGGGGGAAGTAATCTTTTCTTATTTCCGGATGCATTCGCAAACTATAGAAAGTCGTTATGACGTAGAATGTGCATACTTTGTTGATTCCATTTATGAAAGAAATCACATTTTCTAGAATTTCGTGTTTTTTAAGAAATCATGTAAACATTCTAGAAGCTGTGATTTTAAAAAACGGGCGGAAGTAGGCTTTTCTTATTTCCGGACGAATGCGCAAACTATAGAAAGTCATTATTACGTAGAATGTTCATACTTTGTTGATTCCATTTATGAAATAAATCACATTTTCTAAAAAATCGTGTTTTTTAAGAAATCATGTAAACCTTCTGGGATCTATGATTTTAAAAAATGGGCGGAAGTAAGCTTTTATATTTCTGGATGAATGCGCAAAGTATAGAAAGTCGTTATTATGTAGAATTTTCATACTTTGTTGATTCCATTTATGAAATAAATCACATTTTCTAAAAACTCGTGTTTTTTAAGAAATCATGTAAACCTTCTAGAAGCTGTGATTTTAAAAATCGATGGGAAGTAAACTTTTCTTATTTGCAGAGGCATTCGCAAACTATAGAAAGTCGTTATGACGTAGAATGTGCATACTTTGTTGATTCCATTTGTGAAAGAAATCACATTTTGTAAAAACTCGTGTTTTTTAAGAAATGATGTAAACCTTCTAGAAGCTGTGATTTTAAAAAACGGGCGGAAGTAACCTTTTCTTATTTCCAGATGAATGCATAAACTATGGAAAGTCATTATTACGTAGAATGTTCATACTTTGTTGATTCCATTTATGAAATAAATCACATTTTCTAAAAACCCGTGTTTTTTAAGAAATCATGTAAACCTTCTAGAAGTGGTGATTTTAAAAAAAGGGCGGAAGTAAGCTTTTTTATTTCCGGACGGATGCGCAAACTATACAGAGTCGTTATTACGTAGAATGTTCATACTTTTTTGATTCCATTGATGAAATAAATCACATTTTCTAAAAACTCGTGTTTTTTAAGAAATCATGTAAACCTTCTAGAAGCTGTGATTTTAAAAATTGATGCGAAGTAAGCTTTTCTTATTTTCGGACGCATTCGCAAACTATAGAAAGTCGTTATGACAACGAATGTGCGTACTTTGTTGATTCCATTTATGAAAGAAAACACATTTTCTAAAAAGTCATGTTTTTTAAGAAATCATGTAAACCTTCTAGAAGCTGTGATTTTAAAAAACGGGCGGAAGTAGGCTTTTCTTATTTCCGGACGAATACGCAAACTATAGAAAGTCGTTATTACGTAGAATGTTCATACTTTGTTGATTCCATTTATGAAATAAATCACATTTTCGAAAAAATCGTGTTTTTTTAAGAAATCATGTAAACCTTCTGGGATCTATGATTTTAAAAAATGGGCGGAAGTAAGCTTTTATATTTCTGGATGAATGCGCAAAGTATAGAAAGTCGTTATTATGTAGAATGTTCATACTTTGTTGATTCCATTTATGAAATAAATCACATTTTCTAAAAACTCGTGTTTTTTAAGAAATCATGTAAACCTTCTAGAAGCTGTGATTTTAAAAATCGATGGGAAGTAAGCTTTTCTTATTTGCGGACGCATTCGCAAACTATAGAAAGTCGTTATGACGTAGAATGTGCATACTTTGTTGATTCCATTTATGAAAGAAATCACATTTTGTAGAAACTCGTGTTTTTTAAGAAATGATGTAAACCTTCTAGAAGCTGTGATTTTAAAAAACGTGCGGAAGTAACCTTTTCTTATTTCCAGATGAATGCATAAACCATAGAAAGTCGTTATTACGTAGAATGTTCATACTTTGTTGATTCCATTTATGAAATAAATCACATTTTCTAAAAACTCGTGTTTTTTAAGAAATCATGTAAACCTTCTAGAAGTGGTGATTTTAAAAAAAGGGCGGAAGTAAGCTTTTTTATTTCCGGACGGATGCGCAAACTATACAAAGTCGTTATTACGTAGAATGTTCATACTTTTTTGATTCCATTTATGAAATAAATCACATTTTCTAAAAACTCGTGTTTTTTAAGAAATCATGTAAACCTTCTAGAAGCTGTGATTTTAAAAAGCGGGCGGAAGTAAGCTTTTCTTATTTCCGGACGAATGCGCAAACTATAGAAAGTCGTTATTACGTAGAATGTTCATACTTTGTTGAATCCATTTATGAAATAAATCACATTTTCTAAAAACTCGGATTTTTTAAGAAATCGTGTAAACCTTCTAGAAGCTGTGATTTAAAAAAACGGGGGAAAGTAAGTTTTTCTTAATTACGGACGAATGCGCAAACTATAGAAAGTCGTTATAACGTAGAATGTTCATACTTTGTTGATTCCATATATGAAATAAATCACATTTTCTAAAAACTCATGTTTTTTAAGAAATCATGTAAACCTTCTAGAAGCTGTGATTTTAAAAAACGGACGGAAGTAAGCTTTTCTTATTTCCGGAAGAATGCGCAAACTATAGAAAGTCGTTATTACGTAGAATGTTCATACTTTGTTGAATCCATTTATGAAATAAATCACATTTTCTAAAAACTCGGATTTTTTAAGAAATCGTGTAAACCTTCTAGAAGCTGTGATTTAAAAAAACGGGGGAAAGTAAGTTTTTCTTAATTCCGGACGAATGCGCAAACTATACAAAGTCGTTATTACGTAGAATGTTCATACTTTGTTGATTCCATATATGAAATAAATCACATTTTCTAAAAATTCGTATTTTTTAAGAAATCATGTAAACCTTCTAGAAGCTGTGATTTTAAAAATCGATGGGAAGTAAGCTTTTCTTATTTCCGGACACATTCGCAAACTATAGAAAGTCGTTATGACGTAGAATGTGTATACTTTGTTGATTCCATTTATGAAAGAAATCACATTTTTCTAAAAGTCGTGTTTTTTAAGAAATCATGTAAACCTTCTAGAAGCTGTGATTTTAAAAAACGGGCGGAAGTAAGCTCTTCTTACTTCCGAATGAATGCGCAAACTATAGAAATTCGTTATTACATAGAATGTTCATACTTTTTTGATTCCATTTATGAAAGAAATCACATTCGCAAACTATAGAACGTCGTTATGACGTAGAATGTGCATACTTTGTTGATTCCATTTATGAAAGAATTCACATTTTCTAAAAAGTCGTGTTTTTTAAGAAATCATTTAAACCTTCTAGAAGCTGTGATTTTAAAAAACGGGCGGAAGTAAGCTTTTTTATTTCCGGACGAATGCGGAAGCTATAGAAATTCATTATTACGTAGAATGTTCATACTTTGTTGATTCCATTTATGAAATAAATCACATTTTCTAAAAACTCGTGTTTTTTAAGAAATCATGTAAACCATTTAGAAGCTGTGATTTTAAAAATCGATGGGAAGTAAGCTTTTCTTATTTCCGGATGCATTCGCAAACTATAGAAAGTTGTTATGACGTAGAATGTGCATACTTTGTTGATTCCATTTATGAAAGAAATAACATTTTCTAAAATTTCATGTTTTTTAAGAAATCATGTAAACATTCTAGAAGCTGTGATTTTAAAAAACGGGCGGAAGTAGGCTTTTCTTATTTCCGGTTGAATACGCAAACTATAGAAAGTCGTTATTAAGTAGAATGTTCATACTTTGTTGATTCCATTTATGAGATAAATCACATTTTCTAAAAACTCGTGTTTTTTAAGAAAACATTTAAACCATCTAGAAGCTGTGATTTTAAAAATCGATGGGAAGTAAGCTTTTCTTATTTCCGGATGCATTCGCAAACTATAGAAAGTTGTTATGACGTAGAATGTGCATACTTTGTTGATTCCATTTATGAAAGAAATCACATTTTCTAAAAACTTGTGTTTTTTAAGAAATGATGTAAACCTTCTAGAAGCTATGATTTTAAAAAACGGGCGGAAGTAAGCTTTTCTTATTTCCAGATGAATGCACAAACTATAGAAAGTCGTTATTACGTAGAATGTTCATAGTTTGTTGATTCCATTTATGAAATAAATCACATTTTCTAAAAATTCGTGTTTTTTAAGAAATCATGTAAACCTTCTAGAAGTGGTGATTTTAAAAAATGGGCGGAAATAAGCTTTTTTATTTCCGGACGAATGCGCAAACTATAGAAAGTCGTTATTACGTAGAATGTTCATACTTTGTTGATTCGATTTATAAAATAAATCACATTTTCTAAAAACTCGTGTTTTTTAAGAAATCATGTAAACCTTCTAGAAGCTGTGATTTTAAAAATTCATTGGAAGTAAGCTTTTCTTATTTTCGGACGCATTCGCAAACTATAGAAAGTCGTTATGACGTAGAATGTGCATACTTTGTTGATTCCATTTATGAAATATAACACATTTTCTAAAAACTCGTGTTTTTTAAGAAATCATGTAAACCTTCTAGAAGCTGTGATTTTAAAAAAGGGGCGGAAGTAAGCTTTTCTTATTTCCGGATGAATGCACAAACTATAGAAAGTCGTTATTATGTAGAATGTTCATACTTTGTTGAATCCATTTATGAAATAAATCAAATTTTCTAAAAACTCGTGTTTTTTAAGAAATCATGTAAACCTTCTAGAAGCTATGATTTTAAAAATTGATGGGAAGTAAGCTTTTCTTATTTTCGGACGCATTCGCAAACTATAGAAAGTCGTTATGACATCGAATGCGCATACTTTGTTGATTCCATTTATGAAGGAAAACACATTTTCTAAAAAGTCATGTTTTTTAAGAAATCATGTAAACCTTCTAGATGCTGTGATTTTAAAAAACGGGCGGAAGTAAGCTTTTCTTATTTACGGAAGAATGCGCAAACTATAGAAAGTCGTTATTACGTAGAATGTTCATAATTTGGTGAATCCATTTATGAAATAAATCACATTTTCCAAAAACTCGGTTTTTTTAAGAAATCATGTAAACCTTCTAGAAGCCGTGATTTAAAAAAACGGGGGGAAATAAGTTTTTCTTAATTCCGGACGAATGCGCCAACTATAGAAAGTTGTTATTAGGTAGAATGTTCATACTTTGTTGATTCCATATATGAAATAAATCACATTTTCTAAAAACTCGTGCTTTTTAAGAAATCATGTAAACCTTCTAGAAGCTGTGATTTTAAAAATCGATGGGAAGTAAGCTTTTCTTATTTCCGGACGAATTCGCAAACTATAGAAAGTCGTTATGACGTAGAATGTGCATACTTTGTTGATTTCATTTATGAAAGAAATCACATTTTCTAAAAAGTAGTGTTTTTTAAGAAATCATGTAAACCTTCTAGAAGCTGTGATTTTAAAAAACGGGCGGAAGTAAGCTTTTCTTATTTCCGGACGAATGCGCAAACTATAGAAAGTCGTTATTACGTAGAATGTTCATACTTTGTTGATTCCATTTATGAAATAAATCACATTTTCTAAAAACTCGTGTTTTTCAAGAAATAATGTAAACCTTCTAGAAGCTGTGATTTTAAAAAACGGGCAGAAGTAAGCATTTTTATTTCAGGACGAATGCACAAACAATAGAAAGTCGTTATTACGTAGAATGTTTATACTTTGTTGATTCCATTTATGAAATAAATCACATTTTCTAAAAACTCGTGTTTTTTAAGAAATCATGTAAACCTTCTAGAAACTGTGATTTTATAAAACGAAGGGAATTAAGCTTTTCTTATTTCCGGACGCATTCGCAAAATATAGAAAGTCGTTATGACGTAGAATGTGCATACTTTGTCGATTCCATTGATGAAAGAAATCACATTTTCTAAAAAGTCATGTTTTTTAAGAAATCATGTAAACCTTCTAGAAGCTGTGATTTCAAAACACACGCAGAAGTATGCTTTTTTATTTCCGGACGAATGCGCAAACTATAGAAAGTCGTTATTACCTAGAATGTTCATACTTTGTTGATTCCATTGATGAAATAAATCACATTTTCTAAAAACTCGTGATTTTTAAGAAATCATGTAAACCTTCTAGAAGCTGTGATTTTAAAAATCGATGGGAAGTAAGCTTTTCTTATTGACGGACGAATTCGCCAACTATAGAAAGTCATTATGACGTAGAATGTGCATACTTTGTTGATTTCATTTATGAAATAAATTACATTTTCTAAAAAGTAGTGTTTTTTAAGAAATCATGTAAACCTTCTAGAAGCTGTGATTTTAAAAAACAGGCGGAAGTAAGCTTTTCTTATTTCCGGATGAATGCGCAAACTATAGAAAGTCGTTATTACGTAGAATGTTCATACTTTGTTGATTCCATTTATGAAATAAATCACATTTTCTAAAAACTCGTGTTTTTTAAGAAATCATGTAAACCTTCTAGAAGCTGTGATTTTAAAAATCGATGGGAAGTAAGCTTTTCTTATTTCCGGACGAATTCGCCAACTATAGAAAGTCGTTATGACGTAGAATGTGCATACTTTGTTGATTTCATTTATGAAAGAAATCACATTTTCTAAAAAGTCGTGTTTTTTAAGATATCATGTAAACCTTTTAGAAGCTGTGATTTTAAAAAACGGGCGGAAGTAAGCTTTTCTTATTTCCGGACGAATGCGCAAACTATAGAAAGTCGTTATTACGTAGAATGTTCATACTTTGTTGATTCCGTTTATGAAATAAATCACATTTTCTAAAAACTCGTGTTTTTCAAGAAATAATGTAAACCTTCTAGAAGCTGTGATTTTAAAAAACGGGCAGAAGTAAGCTTTTTTATTTCTGGACGAATGCACAAACAATAGAAAGTCGTTATTACGTAGAATGTTCATACTTTGTTGATTCCATTTATGAAATAAATCACATTTTCTAAAAACTCGTGTTTTTTAAGAAATCATGTAAACCTTCTAGAAACTGTGATTTTATAAAACGAAGGGAATTAAGCTTTTCTTATTTCCGGACGCATTCGCAAAATATAGAAAGTCGTTATGACGTAGAATGTGCATACTTTGTCGATTCCATTGATGAAAGAAATCACATTTTCTAAAAAGTCATGTTTTTTAAGAAATCATGTAAACCTTCGAGAAGCTGTCATTTCAAAAAACAGTCAAAGTAAGCTTTTTAATTTCCTGACGAATGCGCAAACTATAGAAAGTCGTTATTACGTAGAATGTTCATACTTTGTTGATTCCATTTATGAAAGAAATCACATTTTCTAAAAACTCATGTTTTTTAAGAAATCATGTAAACCTTCTAGAAGCTGTGATTTTAAAAAACGGGCGGAACTAAGCTTTTCTTATTTCCGGACGAATGCGCAAAGTATAGAAATTCGTTATTACGTAGAATGTTCATACTTTTTTGATTCTATTTATGAAAGAAATCACATTTTCTAAAAACTCGTGTTTTTTAAGAAATCATGTAAACATTCTAGAAGCCGTGATTTTAAAAATCGATGGGAAGTAAGCTTTTCTTATTTCCGAACGCATTCGCAAACTATAGAACGTCGATATGACGTAGAATGTGGATACTTTGTTGATTCCATTTATGAAAAAAAGCACATTTTCTAAAAAGTCGTGTTTTTTAAAAAATCATGTGAACCTTCTAGAAACTGTGATTTTAAAAAACGGGCGGAAGTAAACTTTTTTATTTCCGAACGAATGCGCAAACTATAGAAAGTCGATATTACGTAGAATTTTCATACTTTTTTGATTCCATTTATGAAATAAATCACATTTTCTAAAAACTCGTGTTTTTTAAGAAATCATGTAAACCTTCTAGAAGCCGTGATTTTAAAAAACGATGGGAAGTAAGCTTTTCTTATTTCCGGATGCATTCGCAAACTATAGAAAGTCATTATGATGTATAAAGTGCATACTTTGTTGATTCCATTTATGAAAGAAATCACATTTTCAAATAAGTCATGTTTTTTAAGAAATCATGTAAACCTTCTAGAAGCTGTGATTTTAAAAAACGGGCAGAAGTAAGCTTTTTTATTTCCGGACGAATGCGCAAACTATAGAAAGTCGTTATTATGTAGAATGATCATACTTTGTTGATTCCATTTATGAAATAAATCAAATTTTCTAAAAACTCATGTTTTTTAAGAAATCTTGTAAACCTTCTAGAAGCTGTGATTTTAAAAATCGATGGGAAGTAAGCTTTTCTAATTTCCGGACTTATTCGCAAACTATAGAAAGTGGTTATGACATAAAATGTGCATACTTTGTTCATTCCATTTATGAAAGAAATCACATTTTCTAAAAACTTTTGTTTTTTAAGAAACCATGTAAACCTTCTAGAAGCTGTGATTTTAAAAATTGATGGGAAGTAAGCTTTTCTTATTTCTGGACGCATTCGCAAACTATAGAAAGTCGTTATCACATAGAATGTGCATACTTTTTTGATTCCATTTATGAAAGAAATTACATTTTCTAAAAATTCATGTTTTTTAAGAAATCATGTAAACCTTATAGAAGCTGTGATTTTAAAAAACGGGCAGAAGTAAGCTTTTCTTATTTCCGGAATAATGCGCAAACTATAGAAAGTCATTATTATGTAGAATGTTCATACTTTGTTGAATACATTTATGAAATAAATCACATTTTCTAAAAACTCGGTTTTTTTAAGAAATCATGTAAACCTTCTAGAAGCTGTGATTTAAAAAAATGGGGGGAAGTAAGTTTTTCTTAATTCCGGACGAATGCGCAAACTATAGAAAGTCGTTATTATGTAGAATGTTCATACTTTGTTGATTCCATATATGAAATAAATCACATTTTCTATAAACTCGTGTTTTTTAAGAAATCATGTAAACCTTCTAGAAGCTGTGATTTTAAAAATCGATGGGAAGTAAGCTTTTCTTATTTCCGGACACATTCGCAAACTATAGAAAGTCGTTATGACGTAGAATGTGCATACTTTGTTGATTCCATTTATGAAAGAAATCGCATTTTCTAAAATGTCATGTTTTTTAAGAAATCATGTAAACCTTCTAGAAGCTGTGATTTTAAAAAACGGGCGGAAGTAAGCTCTTCTTATTTCCGGATGAATGCGCAGACTATAGAAATTCGTTATTACATAGAATGTTCATACTTTTTTGATTCCATTTATGAAAGAAATAAAATTTTCTAAAAACTCGTGTTTTTTAGGAAATCATGTAAACCTTCTAGAAGTTGTGATTTTAAAAAACGGGCAGAAGTAAGCTTTTTTATTTCCGGACGAATGCGCAAACTATAGAAAGTCGTTATTACGTAGAATGTTCATACTTTGTTGATTCCATTTATGAAATAAATAACATTTTCTAAAAATTCGTGTTTTTTAAGAAATCATGTCAACCTTCTAGAAGCTGTGATTTTAAAAATCAATGGGAAGTAAGCTTTTCTCACTTCCGGACGCATTTGCAAACTATAGAAAGTCGTTATGACGTAGAATGTGCATACTTTGTTGATTCCATTTATGAAAGAAATCACATTTTCTAAAATTTCGTGTTTTTTAAGAAATCATATAAACATTCTAGAAGCTGTGATTTTAAAAAACGGGCGGAAGTAGGCTTTTCTTATTTCCGGACGAATGCGCAAACTATAGAAAGTCATTATTACGTAGAATGTTCATACTTTGTTGATTGCATTTATGAAATAAATCACATTTTCTAAAAAATCGTGTTTTTTAAGAAATCATGTAAACCTTCTAGAATCTGTGATCTTAAAAAATTGGCGGAAGTAAGCTTTTTTATTTCCGGAAGAATGCGCAAACTATAGAAAGTCGTAATTACGTAGAATGTTCATACTTTGTTGATTCCATTTTTCAAATAAATCACATTTTCTAAAAACTCGTTTTTTTTAAGAAATCATGTAAACCTTCTAGAAGCTGTGATTTTAAAAATCGATGGGAAGTAAGCTTTTCTTATTTCCGGACGAATTCGCAATCTATAGAAAGTCGTTATGACGTAGAATGGGCATACTTTGTTGACTCCATTTATCAAAGAAATCACATTTTGTAAAAACTCGTGTTTTTTAAGAAATGATGTAAACCTTCTAGAAGCTGTGATTTTAAAGAATGAACGGAAGTAAGCTTTTCTTATTTCCAGATGAATGTGCAAACTATAGAAAGTCATTATTATGTAGAATGTTCATACTTTGTTGATTCCATTTATGAAATAAATCACATTTTCTAAAAACTCGTGTATTTTAAGAAATCATGTAAACCTCCTAGAAGCTGTGATTTTAAAAATCGATGGGAAGAAAGCTTTTCTTATTTCGGGACGCATTCGCAAACTATACAAAGTCGTTATGACATAGAATGTGCATACTTTGTTGATTCCATTTATGAAAGAAATCACATTTTCTAAAAACTCGTGTTTTTTAAGAAATCATGTAAACCTTCTAGAAGCCGTGATTTTGAAAAACGATGGGAAGTAACCTTTTCTTATTTCCGGAAGCATTCACAAACTATAGAAAGTGGTTATGACGTAGAATGTGTATACTTTGTTGATTCCATTTATGAAAGAAATCACATTTTCTAAAAAGTCATGTTTTTTAAGAAATCATGTAAACCTTCTAGAAGCTGTGATTTTAAAAAACGGGCGGAAGTAAGCTTTTCTTATTTCTGTAAGAATGCACAAACTATAGAAAGTCGTTATTTTGTAGAATGTTCATACTTTGATGAATCCATTTATGAAATAAATCACATTTTCTAAAAACTCAGTTTTTTTAAGAAATCATGTAAACCTTCTAGAAGCTGTGATTTAAAAAAACGGGGGGAAGTAATTTTTTCTTAATTCCGAACGAATGCGCAAACTATAGAAAGTCGTTATTACGTAGAATGTTCATACTTTGTTGATTCCATATATGAAATAAATCACATTTTCTAAAAACTCGTGTTTTTTAAGAAATCATGTAAACCTTCTAGAAGCTCTGATTTTAAAAATTGATGGGAAGTAAGCTTTTCTTATTTCCGGACACATTCGCAAACTATAGAAAGTCGTTATGACGTAGAATGTGTATACTTTGTTGATTCCATTTAGAAAGAAATCGCATTTTCTAAAAAGTCATGTTTTTTAAGAAATCATGTAAACCTTCTAGAAGCTGTGATTTTAAAAAAAGGGCGAAAGTAAGCTCTTCTTATTTCCGGATGAATGCGCAAACTATAGAAATTTGTTATTACATAGAATGTTCATACTTTGTTGATTCCATTTATGAAAGAAATCACATTTTCTAAAAACTCATGTTTTTTAGGAAATCATGTAAACCTTCTAGAAGCTGTGATTTTAAAAAACGGGCGGAAGTAAGCTTTTTTATTTCCGGACGAATGCGCAAACTATAGAAAGTCATTATGATGTAGAATATGCATACTTTGTTGATTCCATTGATTAAATAAATGACATTTTCTTAAAACTCGTGTTTTTTAAGGAATCATGTAAACCTTCTAGAAGCTGTGATTTTAAAAAATGGGTGAAGTAAGCTTTTCTTATTTACGGACACATTCGCACACTATAGAAAGTCATTATGACGTAGAATTTGCATACTTTGTTGATTGCATTTTTGAAATAAATCACATTTTCTAAAAACTCGTGTTTTTTTAGAAATCATGTAAACCTTCTAGAAGCTGTGATTTTAAAAAACGGGGGAAGTAGGCTTTTCTTAATTCTGGACGCATGCGTTAACTATAGAAAGTCGTTATGACGTAGAATGTGCATACTTTGTTCATTCCATTGATTAAATAAATGACATTTTCTTAAAACTCGTGTTTTTTAAGCAATCATGTAAACCTTCTAGAATCTGTGATTTTAAAAAACGGGTGAAGTAAGCTTTTCTTATATCTGGACGCATGCGCAAACTATAGAAAGTCGTTATGACGTAGAATGTGCATACTTTGTTGACTCCATTTATTAAATAAATCACATTTTCTAAAAACTCCTGTTTTTTAAGAAATCATGTAAACCTTTTAGAAGCTCTGATTTTAAAAAACGGGGGAAGTAAGCTTTTCTTAATTCCGGACGCATGCGCAAACTATAGAAAGTCGTTATGACGTAGAATGTGCATACTTTGTTCATTCCATTTATGAAATAAATCACATTTTCTAAAAACTCGTGTTTTTTAAGAAATCATGTAAACCTCCTAGAAGCTGTGATTTTAAAAAATGGGGGAAGTAAGATTTTCTTATTTTCGGACGCATGAGCAAACAATAGAAAGTCGTTATGACATAGAATGTGCATACTTTTTTGATTCCATTTATGGAATAAATCACATTTTCTAAAAACTCATGTTTTTCAAGAAATCATGTAAACCTTCTAGAGGCTGTGATTTTAAACAACGGGGGGAAGTAAGCTTTTCTTATTTCCGGATGCATGCGCAAACTATAGAAAGTCGTTATGGCATAGAATGTGCATAATTTGTTGATTCCATTTATGAAATAAATCACATTTTCTAAAATCTCGTGTTTTTTAAGAAATCATCTAAACCTTCTAGAAGCTGTGATTTTAAAAAACGGAGGGAAGTAAGCTTTTGTTATTTCCGGACGCATGCGCAAACTATAGAAAGTCGTTATGACGTAGAATGTGCATACATTGTTGATTCCATTTATGAAATAAATCACATTTTCTAAAAACTTGTTTTTTTGAGAAATCGTGTAAACCTTCTAGAAGCTGTGATTTTAAAAAACCGGGGAAGTAATCTTTTGTTATTTCCGGACGCATGCACAAAATATAAAAAGTCGTTATGATGAAGAATGTGCATACTTTGTTGATTCCATTTATGAAATAAATCACATTTTCTAAAAACTCGTGTTTTTTAGGAACTCATGTAAACCTTCTAGAAGTTGTGATTTTAAAATACCGGGGAAGTAAGCTTTTCTTATTTCGGGACGCATGCGCAAACAATAGAAAGTCATTATGACATAGAATGTGCATACTTTGTTGATTCCATTTATAAAATAAATCACATTTTCTAAAAACTCGTGTTTTTTAAGAAATCATGTAAAACTTTTAGAAGCTGTGATTTTAAAAAACGGGGGAAAGTAAGCTTTTCTTATTTCCGGACGCATGCGGAAACTATAGAACGTCGTTATGATGTAGAATGTGCATACTTTGTTGATTCCATTTATGAAATAAATCACATTTTATAAAAACTCGTGTTTTTTAAGAAATCATGTAAACCTTCTAGAAGCTGTGATTTTAAAAAACGAGGGACGTAAGCTTTTCTTATTTCCGGACGCATGCAGAAACTATAGAAAGTCATTATGATGTAGAATGTGCATACTTTGTTGATTCCATTTTGAAATAAATCACATTTTCTAAAAACTCGTGTTTTTTGAGAAATCATGTAAACCTTCTAGAAGTTGTGATTTTAAAAAATGGGGGAAGTAAGCTTTTCTTATTACCGCACGCATGCGCAAAGTATAGAAATTCATTATGACGTAGAATGTGCATACTTTGTTGATTCCATTTGTGAAATAAATCACATTTTCTAAAAACTCGTGTTTTTTAGGAAATCGTGTAAACCTTCTAGAAGCTGTGATTTTAGAAAACGGTGGAAGTAATCTTTTCTTATTTCCGGACGCATGCGCAAACTATAGAAAGTCGTTATGACGTAGAATGTGCATACTTTGTTGATTCCATTTATGAAATAAATCACATTTTCTAAAAACTTGGGTTTTTTAAGAAATCATGTAAACCTTCTAGAAGATGTGATTTTTAAAAAAGGGGGAAATAAGCTTTTCTTATTTTCGGACGCATGCGCAAACTATAGAAAGTCGTTATGACGTAGAATGTGCATACTTTGTTGATTCCATTTATTAAATAAATCACATTTTCTAAAATCTCGTGTTTTTTAAGAACTCATGTAAACCTTCTAGAACCTATGATTTTAAAAAATCGGGGAAGTAAGCTTTTCTTATTTCGGGATGCATGCGCAAACTATAGTAAGTCGTTATGACGTAGAATGTGCATACTTTGTTCATTCCATCTATGAAATAAATCACATTTTCTAAAAACTCGTGTTATTTAAGAAATCATGTAAACCTTTTAGAAGCTGTGATTTTAAAAACCAGGGGAAAGTAAGCTTTTCTTTTTCCGGACGCATGCAGAAACTATAGAAGGTCGTTATGATGTAGAATGTGGATACTTCGTTGATTCCATTTATGAAATAAATCACATTTTCTAAAAACTCGTGTTTTTTAAGCAATCATGTAAACCTTCTAGAAGCTGTGATTTTAAAAAACGGGGGAAGTAAGCTTTTGATATTTCCGGACGCATGCGCAAACTATAGAAAGTCGTTATGATGTAGAATGTGCATACTTTGTTGATTCCATTTATTAAATAAATGATATTTTCTTAAAACTCGTGTTTTTTAAGAAATCATGTAAACCTTCTAGAAGCTGTGATTTTAAAAAATGGGTGAATTAAGCTTTTCTTATTTCCGGACACATGCGCAAACTATACAAAGTCGTTATGCCGTAGAATTTGCATACTTTGTTGATTCCATTTATGAAATAAATCACATTTTCTAAAAACTCATGTTTTTTAAGAAATCATGTAAACCTTCTAGAAGCTGTGATTTTAAAAAACGGGGGAAGTAAGCTTTTGATATTTCCGGACGGATGCGCAAACTATAGAAAGTCGTTATGACGTAGAATGTGCATACATTGTTGATTCCATTGATTAAATAAATGACATTTTCTTACAACTCGTGTTTTTTAAGCAATCATATAAACCTTCTAGAAGCTGTGATTTTAAAAAATGGGTGAAGTAAGCTTTTCTTATTTCTGGACACATGCGCAAACTATAGAAAGTCATTATGATGTAGAATTTGCATACTTTGTTTATTCCATTTTTGAAATAAATCACTTTTTCTAAAAATTCGTGTTTTTTAAGAAATCATGTAAACCTTCTAGAAGCTGTGATTTTAAAAAACGGGGGGAAGTAAGATTTTGTTATTTCCGGACGCATGCACAAACTATAGAAGTTTATTATGACGTAGACTGTGCATACTTTGTTGATTCCATTTATGTAGTAAATCACATTTTCTAAAAACTCGTGTTTTTTAGCAAAATAATGTAAACCTTCTAGAAGCTGTGATTTTAAAAAACGGGGGAAGTAAGCTTTTCTTATTTCCGGACGTATGCACAAGCTATAGATAGTCGTTATGACGTAGAATGTGCATACTTTGTTGATTCCATTGATGAAATAAATCACATTTTTAAAAACTCGTGTTTTTTAAGAAATCATGTAAACCTTTTCGAAGCTGTGATTTTAAAAATCGGGGGGAAGTAAGCTTTTCTTATTTCCGGATGCATGCGGAAAATACAGAACGTCTTTATGATGTAGAATGTGCATACTTTGTTGATTCCATTTATGAAATAAATCACATTTTCTAAAAACTCGTGTTTTTTAAGAAATCATGTAAACCTTCTAGAAGCTGTGATTTAAAAAAACGGAGGAAGTAAGCTTTTCTTATTTCCGGATGCATGCGCAAACTATAGAAAGTCGTTATGATGTAGAATGTGCATACTTTGTTGATTCCATTTTGAAATAAATCACATTTTCTAAAAACTCGTGTTTTTTGAGAAATCATGTAAACCTTCTAGAAGTTGTGATTTTAAAAAATGGGGGAAGTAAGCTTTTGTTATTTCCGCACGCATGCGCAAACTATAGAAAGTCGTTATGACATAGAATGTGCATACTTTGTTGATTCCATTTATGAAATAAATCGCATTTTCTAAAAACTCGTGTTTTTTAAGAAATCATGTAAACCTTCTAGAACTTGTGATTTTAAACAACAGGGGCAAGTAAGCTTTTCTTATTTCCGGATGCATACGCAAACTATATAAAGTCGTTATGACGTAGAATGTGCATACTTTGTTGATTCCATTTATGAATTAAGTAACATTTTCTAAAAACTCGTTTTTTTTAAGAAACCATATAAACCTTCCAGAAGCTGTGATTTTAAAAAACGGGAGAACTAAGCTTTTGATATTTCTGGACGCATGCGGAAACTATAGAAATTCGTTATGATGTAGAATGTGCATACTTTGTTGATTCCATCTATGAAATAAATCACATTTTCTAAAAACTCGTGTTTTTTAAGAAATCATGTAAACCTTCTAGAAGTTGTGATTTTAAAAAACGGACGGAACAAAGCTTTTGTTATTTCCGGACGCATGCGCAAACTATAGAAAGTCGTTATGATGTAGAATGTGCATATTTTTTTGATTCCATTTATGAAATAAATCACATTTTCTAAAAACTCGTGTTTTTTGATAAATCATGTAAACTTTCTAGAAGCTCTGATTTTAAAAAACCGGGGAAGTAAGCTTTTCTTGTTTTCGGACGCATGCACAAACTATAGAAAGGCGTTATGACGTAGAATGTGCATACTTTGTTGATTCCATTCATGAAATAAATCCCATTTTCTAAAAACTCGTGTTTTTTAAGAAACATGTAAACCTTCTGGAAGCTGTGATTTTAAACAACGGGGGGAAGTAAGCTTTTCTTATTTCCAGATGCATACGCAAACTATATAAAGTCGTTATGACGTAGAATGTGCATACTTTGTTGATTCCATTTATGAAATAAATCACATTTTCTAAAAGCTCGTGTCTTTTAAGAAATAATGTAAACATTCCAGAAGCTGTGATTTTAAAAAACTGGGGAAGTAAGCTTTTGATATTTCTGGACGCATGCGGAAACTATAGAAAGTCGTTATGATGTAGAATGTGCATACCTTGTTGATTCCATTTATGAAATAAATCACATTTTCTAAAAACTCATGTTTTTTAAGAAATCATGTAAACCTTCTAGAAGCTGTGATTTTAAAAAACGAGGGAAGTAAGCTTTTATTATTTCCGGACGCATGCACAAGCTATAGAAAGTCTTTATGACGTAGAATGTGCATACTTTGTTGATTCCATTGATGAAATAAATCACATTTTCTAAAAACTCGTGTTTGTTAAGAAATCATGTAAACCTTCTATAAGCTGTGATTTTAAAAAACGGGGGAAGTAAGCTGTTCTTATTTCCGGATGCATGCGCAAACTATATAAAGTCGTTATGACGTAGAATGTGCAAACTTTGTTGATTCCATTTATGAAATAGATCACATTTTCTAAAAACTCAGGTTTTTTAAGAAATCATGTAAACCTTCCAGAAGCTGTGATTTTAAAAAACGGGGGAAGTAAGCTTTTGATATTTCCTGACGCATGTGCAAACTATAGAGAGTCGTTATGATGTAGAATGCGCATACTTTGTTGATTCCATCTATGAAATAAATCACATTTTCGAGAAACTCGTGTTTTTTAAGAAATCATGTAAACCTTCTAGAAGCTGTGATTTTAAAAAACGGAGGGAAGTAAGCTTTTGTTATTTCCGGACGCATGCGCAAACTATAGAAAGACATTATGACGTAGAATGTGCATACTTTGTTGATTCGATTGATGAAATAAATCACATTTTCTAAAAACTCGTGTTTTTTGATAAATCATGTAAACTTTCTAGAAGCTCTGATTTTAAAAAACCGGGGAAGTAAGCTTTTCTTATTTCCGGACGCATGCGCAAACTATAGAAAGACGTTATGACGTAGAATGTGCCTACTTTGTTGATTTCATTTATGAAATGAATCACATTTTCTAAAAAGTCATGTTTTTTAAGAAATCGTGTAAACCTTCTAGAAGCTGTGATTTTAAAAAACGGGGGAAGCAAGCTTTTCTTATCTCCGGATGCATGCGCAAACTTTAGAAAGACGTTACGATGTAGAATGTGCATACTTTGTTGTTTCCATTTACGAAAGAAATCACATTTTCAAAAAAATCGTGTTTTTTAAGAAATCAAGCAAAGCTTCTAGAAGCTGTGATTTTAAAAAACGGGGGAAG
Organism: Larix kaempferi; assembly: GCA_027924585.1. NCBI lineage: Eukaryota > Viridiplantae > Streptophyta > Pinopsida > Pinales > Pinaceae > Larix > Larix kaempferi. Next base: position 6,528,768 of record BSBM01000226.1, on the reverse strand, counting down.
TAAGCTTTTCTTATTTTCGGACGCATGCACAAAATATAGAAAGTCGTTATGACGTAGAATGTGCATACTTTGTTGATTCCATTGATGAAATAAATCACATTTTCTAAAAACTCGTGTTTTTTAAGAAATCATGTAAAGCTTCTAGAAGCTGTGATTTTAAAAAACGAGGGAAGTAAGCTTTTCTTATTTCCGGACGCATGCGCAAACGATAGAAAGTCGTTACGACGTAGAATGTGCATACTTTGTTGATTCCATTTATGAAATAAATCACATTTTCTAAAAACTCGTGTTTTTTAACAAATCATGTAAACCTTCTAGAAGCTGTCATTTTAAAAAACGGGGGGAAGTAGGCTTTTCTTATTTCCGGACAGATGCGCAAACTATAGAAAGTCGTTATGACGTAGAATGTGCATACTTTGTTTATTCCATTTATGAAATAAACCACATTTTCTAAAAACTCGTGTTTTTAAAGAAGTCATGTAAACCTTCTAAGAGCTATGATTTTAGAAAACGAGGGGAAGTAAGCTTTTCTTATTTCCAGACGCATGCGCAAAGTATAGAAAGACATTATGACGTAGAATGTGCATACTTTGTTGATTCCATTTATTAAATAAATCACATTTTCTAAAAACTCGTGTTTTTAAAGAAATCATGTAAACCTTCTAGAAGCTGTGATTTTAAAAAACTGGGGAAGTAAGCTTTTCTTATTTCCAAACACATGCGCAATCTATAGAAAGTCGTTATGATGTAGAATATGCATACTTTGTTGATTCCATTTATGAAATAAATCACATTTTCTAAAAACTCGTGTTTTTAAAGAAATCATCTAAACCTTCTAGAAGCTGTGATTTTAAAAAACGGGTGGAAGTAAGCTTTTCTTATTTCTGGACGCATGCGCAAACTATAGAAAGTCGTTGTGACATAGAATGTGCATACTTTGTTGATTCCATTTATGAAATAAATCACATTTTCTAAAAACTCGTGTTTTTTAAGAAATCATGTAAAGCTTCTAGAAGCTGTGATTTTAAAAAACGCGGGGAAGTAATATTTTCTTATTTCTGGACGCATGTGCAAACTATAGAAATTCGTTATGATGTAAAATGTGCATACTTTGTTGATTTCATTTATGAAATAAATCACATTTTCTAAAAACTCGTCTTTTCTAAGAAATCATGTAAACCTTCTAAAAGATGTGATTTTAAAAAACGGGGGGAATTAAGCTGTTCTTATTTCGGGACGCATGCGGAAACTATAGAAAGTCTTTATGACGTAGAATGTGCATACCTTGTTGATTCCATTTATGAAAGAAAACACATTTTCTAAAAACTCGTGTTTTTTAACAAATCATGTAAACCGTCTAGAAGCTGTCATTTTAAAAAATGGGGGAATTAAGCTTTTCTTTTTTCCGGACGCATGCGCAAACTATAGAAAGTTGTTATGAAGGAAAATGTGCATACTTTGTTGATTACATTTATGAAATAAATCACATTTTCTAAAAACTCATGTTTTTAAAGAAATCATGTAAACCTTCTAGAAGCTGTGATTTTAAAAAACAGGGGGAAGTAAGGTTTTCTTATTTCCGGACAGATGCGCAAACTATAGAAAGTCGTTATGATGTAGAATGTCCATACTTTGTTGATTCCATTTATGAAATAAATCACATTTTCTAAAAACTCGTGTTTTTTAAGAAATCATGTAAACCTTCTAGAAGCTGCGATTTTAGAAAAGGGGGGAAGTAAGCTTTTCTTATTTCCGGACGCATGCGCAAACTATAGAAAGACGTTATGACGTAAAATGTGCATACTATGTTGATTCCATTTATGAAATAACTCACATTTTCTAAAAACTCGTGTTTTTAAAGAAATCATGTAAACCTTCTAGAAGCTGTTATTTTAAAAAATGGGGGAAGTAACCTTTTCTTATTTCTGAAAGCATGCGCAAACTATAGAAAGTCATTATGACATAGAATGTGCATACTTTTTTGAGTCCATTTATGAAATAAATGACATTTTCTAAAAACTCGTGTCTTTAAAGAAATCATGTAAACGTTCTAGAAGCTGTGATTTTAAAAATCAGGTGGAAGTAAGCTTTTCTTATTTCTGGACGCATGCGCAAACTAAAGAAATCATTATGACGTAGAATGTGCATACTTTGTTGATTCCATTTATGAAATAAATCACATTTTCTAAAAACTCGTGTCTTTTAACAAATCCTTTAAACCTTCTAGAAGCTGTGATTTTAAAAAACGCGGGGAAGTAAGCTTTTCTTATTTCCGGACGCATGCGCAAAGTATAGAAAGAAGTTATGACTTAGAATGTACATACTTTCTTGATTCCATTTATGAAAGAAATCACATTTTCTTAAAACTTGTGTTTTTTAAGAAATCATGTAAACCTTATAGAAGCTGTGATTTTAAAAAACAGGGGAAGCTAGGTTTTCTTATTTCCGGACGCATGCGGAAACTATAAAAAGTCGTTATGACATAGAATGTGCATACTTTGTTGATTCCATTTATGAAATAAATCACATTTTCTACAAACTCGTGTTTTTTAAGAAATCATGTAAACGTTCTAGAAGCTGTGATCTTAAAAAATGGGGGAAGTAAGCTTTTCTTATTTCCGGACGCATGCGCAAACTATAGAAAGACGTTATGACGTAGAATGTGCATACTTTGTTGATTCCATTTCTGAAATAAATCACATTTTCTAAAAACTCGTGTTTTTAAAGAAATCATGTAAACCTTCTAGAAGCTGTGATTTTAAAAAGCAGGTGGAAGTAAGCTTTTCTTATTTATGGATGCATGCGCAAACCAAAGAAAGAAATTATGACGTAGAATGTGCATACTTTGTTGATTCCATTTATGAAATAAATCACATTTTCTAAAAACTCGTGTCTTTTAAGAAATCATGTAAAGCTTCTAGAAGTTATGATTTTAAAAAATGGGGGAGGTAAGCTTTTCTTATTTCCGGACGCATGCGCAAACTATAGAAAGTCATTATGACGTAGAATGTGCATACTTTGTTGATTCCATTTATGAAATAAATCACATTTTCTAATAACTCATGTTTTGTAAGAAATCATGTAAACCTTCTAGAAGCTGTTATTTTAAAAAACGGGGGAAGTAAGCTTTTCTTATCTCTGGATGCATGCGCAAACATTAGAAAGACGTTACGATGTAGAATGTGCATACTTTGTTGATTCCATTTATGAAATAAATCACATTTTCTAAAAAATCGTGTTTTTTAAGAAATCATGCAAAGCTTCTAGAAGCTGTGATTTTAAAAAACAGGGGAAGTAAGCTTTTCTTATTTCCGGTCACATCCGCAAACTATAGAAAGTTGTTATGACATAGAATGTGCATACTTTGTTGATTTCATTGATGAAATAAATCACATTTTCTAGAAACTCGTGCTTTTTAAGAAATCATGTAAACCTTCTAGAAGGTGTGATTTTAAAAAATGCGGGGAAGTAAGCTTTTCTTATTTCGGACGCATGTGCAGACTATAGAAAGTCGTTATGGCGTAGAATCTGCATACTTTGTTGATTCCATTTATGAAATAAATCACATTTTCTAAAAACTCGTGTTTTCTAAGAAATCATGTAAACCTTCTAGAAGCTGTGATTTTAAAAAACGGGGGAAGTAAGCTTTTCTTATTTCCGGACGCATGGACAAACTATAGAAAGTCGTTATGAGGTAGAATGTGCATACTTTTGATTCCATTTATGAAATAAATCACATTTTTTAAAAACACATGTTTTTTAAGAAATCATGTAAACCTTCTAGAAGCTGTGATTTTAAAAAACGGGGGAAGTAAGTTTTTCTTATTTCCGTATGCATGCGCAAACTATAGAAAGTCGTTATGACGTAGAATGTGCATACTTTGTTGATTCCATTTATGAAATAAATCACATTTTCTAAAAACTCGTGTTTTTTAAGAAATCATGTAATCCTTCTAGAAGATGTGATTTTAAAAACAGGGGAAGTAAGCTGTTCTTATTTTCGGACACGTGCGCAAACTATAGAAAGTCGTTATGACGTAGAATGTGCATACTTTCTTGATTCCATTGATGAAATAAATGACATTTTCTAAAAACTCGTGTTTTTTAACAAATCATGTAAACCTTCTAGAAGCTGTCATTTTAAAAAATGGGGGAAGTAAGCTTTTCTTATTTCCGGACGCATGCGCAAACTATAGAAAGTTGTTATGACGTAGAATGTGCATACTTTGTTGATTCCATTGATGAAATAAATGACATTTTCTAAAAACTCGTGTTTTTTAACAAATCATGTAAACCTTCTAGAAGCTGTCATTTTAAAAAATGGGGGAAGTAAGCTTTTCTTATTTCCGGATGCATGCGCAAACTATAGAAAGTCGTTATGATGTAGAATGTGCATACTTTGTTGATTCCATTTATAAAATAAATCACATTTTCAAAAAAGTCGTGATTTTAAAGAAATCATGTAAACTTTCTAGAAGCTGTGATTTTAAAAAACGGGGGGAAGTAAGCTTTTCTTATTTTACGGATGCATGCGCAAACTATAGAAAGTCGTTATGTTGTAGAATGTGCGTACTTTGTTGATTTCATTTATTAAATAAATCACATTCTCTAAAAACTCATCTTTTCTAAGAAACCATGTAAACCTTCTAGAAGCTTTGATTTTAAAAAACGGGGGGAAGTAAGCTGTTCTTATTTCGGGACGCATGAGCAAACTATAGAAAGTTGTTATGACGTAGAATGTGCATACTTTGTTGGTTCCATTTATGAAATAAATCACATTTTCTAAAAACTTGTGTTTTTTAACAAATCATATAAACCTTCTAGAAGCTGTCATTTTAAAAAATGGGGGAATTAAGCTTTTCTTATTTCCGGACGCATGCGCAAACTATAGAAAGTTGTTATGAAGGAAAATGTGCATACTTTGTTGATTCCATTTATGAAATAAATCACATTTTCTAAAAACTCGTGTTTTTAAAGAAATCATGTAAACCTTCTAGAAGCTGTGATTTTAAAACACGGGGGGAAGTAAGCTTTTCTTATTTCCGGACAGATGCGAAAACTATAGAAAGTCGTTATGACATAGAATGTGCATACTTTGTTGATTCCATTTATGAAATAAATCACGTTTTCTAAAAACTCGTGTTTTTTAAGAAATCATGTAAACCTTCTAGAAGCTGCGATTTTAGAAAACGGGGGAAGTAAGCTTTTCTTATTTCCGAACGGATGCGCAAACTATAGAAAGACGTTATGACGTAGATTGTGCATACTTTTTTGATTCCATTTATGAAATAAATCACATTTTCTAAAAACTCGTGTTTTTAAAGAAATCATGTAAACCTTCTAGAAGCTGTTATTTTAAAAAACGGGGGAAGTAAGCTTTTCTTATTTCTGAACACATGCGCAAACCATAGAAAGTCATTATGACATAGAATGTGCATATTTTGTTGATTCCATTTATGAAATAAATCACATTTTCTAAAAACTCGTGTTTTTAAAGAAATCATGTAAACCTTCTGGAAGCTGTGATTTTAAAAAACGGGTGGAAGTAAGCTTTTCTTATTTCTGGACGCATGCGCAAACTAAAGAAAGTCATTATGACGTAGAATGTGCATACTTTGTTGATTCCATTTGTGAAATATATCACATTTTCTAAAAACTCGTGTTTTTTAAGAAATCATGTAAAGCTTCTAGAAGCTGTGATTTTAAAAAACGGGGGAAGTAAGCTTTTCTTATTTCCGGACGCATGCGCAAACTATAGAAAGTCGTTATGATGTAGAATGTGCATACTTTGTTCATTCCATTTATGAAATAAATCACATTTTCTAAAAACTCGTGTTTTTTAACAAATCATGTAAACCTTCTAGAAGCTGTGATTTTAAAAAACGGGGGAAGTAAGGTTTTCCTATCTCCGGACGCATGCGCAAACTTTAGAAAGTTGTTATGACATAGAATGTGCATACTTTGTTGATTCCATTTATGAAATAAATCACATTTTCTAAAAACTCGTGTTTTTAAAGAAATCATGTAAACTTTCTAGAAGCTGTGATTTTAAAAAACATGGGGAAGTAAGCTTTTCTTATTTCCGGACGCATGTGCAAACTATAGAAAGTCGTTATGACGTAGAATGTGCATACTTTGTTGATTCCATTTATGAAATAAATCACATTTTCTAAAAACTCGTGCTTTCTAAGAAATCATGTAAACCTTCTAGAAGCTGTGATTTTAAAAAACAAGGGAAGTAAGCTTTTCTTATTTCCGGACACATGCGGAAACTATAGAAACTTGTTATGACGTAGAAAGTGCATACTTTGTTGATTCCATTTATGAAATATATCACATTTTCTAAAAACTCGTGTTTTTAAATAAATCATGTAAACCTTCTAGAAACTGTGATTTTAGAAAACGGGGGGAAGTAAGCTTTTCTTATTTCCGGACGTATTCGCAAACTATAGAAAGACGTTATGACGTAGAATGTGCATACTTTGTTGATTCCATTTATGAAATAAATCACATTTTCTAAAAATTCATGTTTTTAAAGAAATCATGTAAACCTTCTAGAAGCTGTGATTTTAAAAAACGGGGGAAGTTAGCTTTTCTTCTTTCTGAACGCATGCGCAAACTATAGAAATTTATTATGACATAGAATGTGCATAATTTGTTCATTCCATTTATGAATAAATCACATTTTCTAAAAACTCGTGTTTTTAAAGAAATTATGTAAACCTTCTAGAAGCTTTGATTTTAAAAAACGGGTGGAAGTAAGCTTTTCTTATTTCTGGACGCATGCGCTAACTATCCAAAGTCATTCTGACGTAGAATGTGCATACTTTGTTGATTCCACTGATGAAATAAATCACATTTTCTAAAAACTCGTGTTTTTTAAGAAATCATGTAAAGCTTCTAGAAGCTGTGATTTTAAAAAACGGGGGAAGTAAGCTTTTCTTATTTCCGGACGCATGCGCAAACTATAGAAAGTCGTTATGACGTAGAATGTGCATACTTTGTTGATTCCATTTATGAAATAGATCACATTTTCTAAAAACTCGTGTTTTTTAACAAATCATGTAAACCTTCTAGAAGCTGTGATTTTAAAAAACGCAGGGAAGTAAGCTTTTCTTATTTCCGGACGCATGCGCAAAGTATAGAAAGAAGTTATGACGTAGAATGTGCATACTTTGTTGATTCCATTTATGAAAGAAATCACATTTTCTAAAAACTCGTGTTTTTTAAGAAATCATGTAAACCTTATAGAGGCTGTGATTTTAAAAAGCGGGGGAACTAAGCTTTTCTTATTTTCGGACGCATGCGCAAAGTATAGAGAGAAGTTATGACGTAGAATGTGCATACTTTGTTGATTCCATTTGTGAAAGAAATCACATTTTCTAAAAACTCATGTTTTTTAAGAAATCATGTAAACCTTATAGAGGCTGTGATTTTAAAAAACGGGGGGAAGTAAGCTTTTCTTATTTCTGGACGCATGCGCAAACTATAGAAAGTCGTTATGACGTAGAATGTGCATACTTTGTTGATTCCATTTATGAAATAAATCACATTTTCTAAAAACTCGTGTTTTTTAACAAATCATGTAAACCTTCTAGAAGCTGTGATTTTAAAAAACGAAGGGAAGTAAGCTTTTCTTATTTCCGGACACATGCGCAAAGTATAGAAAGAAGTTATGACGTAGAATGTGCATACTTTGTTGATTCCATTTATGAAAGAAATCACATTTTCTAAAAACTCGTGTTTTTTAAGAAATCATGTAAACCTTATAGAGGCTGTGATTTTAAAAAGCGGGGGAACTAAGCTTTTCTTATTTTCGGACGCATGCGCAAACTATAGATAGTCGTTATGACGTAAAATGTGCATACTTTGTTGATTACATTTATGAAATAAATCACATTTTCTACAAACTCGTGTTTTGTAAGAAATCATGTAAACCTTCTAGAAGCTATGATTTTAAAAAACGGGGGGAAGTAAGCTTTTCTTATTTCTGGACGCATGCGTAAACTATAGAAAGACCTTATGACCTAGAATGTACCTACTTTGTTGATTCCATTTATGAAATAAATCACATTTTCTAAAAACTCGTGTTTTGTAAGAAATCATGTAAACCTTCTAGAAGCTGTGATTTTAAAAAACGGGGGAAGTAAGCTTTTCTTATCTCCGGATGCATCCGCAAACTTTAGAAAGACGTTATGACGTAGAATGTGCATACTTTGTTGATTCCATTTATGAAATAAATCACATTTTCTAAAAACTCGTGTTTTTAAAGAAATCATGTAAAGCTTCTAGAAGCTGTGATTTTAAAAAACGGGGGAAGTAAGCTTTTCTTATTTCCGGACGCATGCACAAACTATAGAAAGTCGTTATGACGTAGAATGTGCATACCTTATTGATTCCATTGATTAAATAAATCACATTTTCTAAAAACTCGTGTTTTTTAACAAATCATGTAAACCTTCTAGAAGCTGTCATTTTAAAAAATGTCGGAAGTAAGCTTTTCTTATTTCCGGACGCATGCGCAAACTATAGAAAGTCGTTATGATGTAGAATGTGCGTACTTTGTTGATTCCATTTATAGAATAAATCACATTTTCTAAAAACTCGTGATTGTAAAGAAATCATGTAAACTTTCTAGAAGCTGTGATTTTAAAAAACGGGGGGAAGTGAGCTTTTCTTCTTTCCGGACGCATGCGCAAACTATAGAAAGTCGTTATGACGTAGAATGTGAATACTTTGTTGATTCCATTTATGAAATAAATCACATTTTCTAAAAACTCGTGCTTTCTAAGAAATCATGTAAACCTTCTAGAAGCTGTGATTTTAAAAAACGACGGAAGTAAGCTTTTCTTATTTCTTGACACATGCTGAAACTATTTAAAGTTATTGTGACGTAGAATGTGCATACTTTGTTGATTCCATTTATAAAATATATCAGATTTTCTAAAAACTCGTGTTTTTAAAGAAATCGTGTAAACCTTCTAGAAGCTGTGATTTTAGAAAACGGGGGGAAGTAAGCTTTTCTTACTTCCGGACGCATGCGCAAACTATAGAACGACGTTATGACGTAGAATGTGCATACTTTGTTGATTCCATTTATGAAATAAATCACATTTTCTAAAAACTCGTGTTTTTTAAGAACTCATGTAAACCTTCTAGAAGATGATATTGTAAAAAAAGGGGGAAGTAAGCTTTTCTTATGTCCGAACGCATGCACAAACTATAGAAAGTCGTTATGACGTAGAATGTGCATACTTTGTCGATTCCATTTATGAAATAAATCGCATTTTCTAAAAACTCGTGCTTTCTAACAAATCATGTAAACCTTCTAGAAGCTGTGATTTTAAAAAACGGGGGAAGTAAGCTTTTCTTATTTCTGGACACATGCGGAAACTATAGAAAGTTGTTATGACGTAGAATGTGCATACTTTGTTGATTCCATTTATAAAATATATCACATTTTCTAAAAACTCGTGTTTTTAAAGAAATCATGTAAACCTTCTAGAAATTGTGATTTTAGAAAACGGGGGGAAGTAAGCTTTTCTTATTTCCGGACGTATTCGCAAACTATAGAAAGACGTTATGACGTAGAATGTGCATACTTTGTTGATTCCGTTTATGAAATAAATCACATTTTCTAAAAATTCATGTTTTTAAAGAAATCATGTAAACCTTCTAGAAGCTGTGATTTCAAAAAACGGGGGAAGTTAGCTTTTCTTATCTCCAGATGCATCCGCAAACTTTAGAAAGACGTTGTGACATAGAATGTGCATACTTTGTAGATTCCATTTATGAACTAAAATACATTTTCTAAAACTCGTGTTTTTTACGAAATCATGTAAACCTTCTAGAAGCTGTGATTTTAAAAAACGGTGGATGTAAGCTTTTATTATTTCCAGACGCATGCGCAAACTATAGAAAGTCGTTATGACATAGAATGTGCATACTTTGTTGAGTCCATTTATGAAATAAAATACATTTTCTAAAACTCGTGTTTTTTAAGATATCATGTAAACCTTCTAGAAGTTGTCATTTTAAATAATGGGGGAACTAAGCTTTTCTTATTTCCGGACGCATGCGCAAACTATACAAAGACGTTATGACATAGAATGTGCCTACTTTGTTTATTCCATTTATGAAATAAATCACATTTTCTAAAAACTCGTGTTTTCTACGAAATCATGTAAAGCTTCTAGAAGCTGTGATTTTAAAAAACGCAGGGAAGTAAGTTGTTCTTAGTTCCGGACGCATGAGCAAACTATAGAAAGTCGTTATGATGTAGAATGTGCATAGTTTGTTGATTCCATTTATGAAATAAATCACATTTTCTAAAAATTCGTGTTTTCTAAGAAATCATGTAAACCTTCTAGAAGCTGTGATTTTAAAAAGCGGGGAAAGTAAGCTTTTGTTATTTCCGGACGCATGCGCAAACTATAGAAAGTCGTTATGATGTAGAATGTGCATACTTTGTTGATTCCAATTATGAAATAAATCACATTTTCTAAAGACTCGTGTTTTTAAAGAAATCATGTAAATCTTCTAGAAGGTGTGATTTTAAAAAACGGCGGGAAGTAAGTTTTTCTTATTTTCGGATGCATGCACAAACTATAGAAAAACGTTATGAGGTAGAATGTGCATACTTTTTTGATTCCATTTATGAAATAAATCACATTTTCTAAAAACTCATGTTTTTTAAGAAATCATGTAAACCTTCTAGAAACAGTGATTTTAAAAAACGGGTCAAGTAAGCTTTTCTTATTTCCGGATGCATGCGCAAACTATAGAAAGATGTTATGATGTAGAATGTGCATACTTTGTTGATTCCATTTATGAAATAAATCACATTTTCTAAAAACTCGTGTTTTCTAAGAAATCATGTAAACCTTCTAGAAGCTGTGATTTTAAAAAACGGGAGGAAGTAAGCTTTTCTTATTTTCGCACGCATTCGCAAACTATAGAAAGTCGTTATGATGTAGAATGTGCATACTTTGTTGATTCCAATTATGAAATAAATCACATTTTCTAAAAACTCGTGTTTTCTAAGAAATCATGTAAACCTTCCAGAAGCTGTGATTTTAAAAAACGGGGGAAGTAGGCTTTTGTTATTTCCGGATGCATGCGCAAACTATTGAAAGTCGTTATGACGTAGAATGTGCATACTTTGTTGATTCCATTTATGAAATAAATCACATTTTCTAAAAACTCATGTTTCTAAATAAATCATGTAAACCTTCTAGAAGCTGTGATTTTAAAAAACAGGGGGAAGTAATTTTTTTTTATTTCCGGACGCATGCGCAAACTATAGAAAGACGTTATGACGTAGAATGTGCATACTTTGTTGATTCCATTTATGAAATAAATCACATTTTATAAAAACTCATTTTTTTTAAGAAATCATGTAAACCTTCTAGAAGCTGTGCTTTTAAAAAACGGGGGAAGTAAGCTTTTCTTATTTCCGGACGCATGCGCAAACTATAGAAAGTCGTTATGATGTAGAATGTGCATACTTTGATGATTCCATTTATGAAATAAATCACATTTTCTAAAAACTCATGTTTTCTAAGAAATCATGTAAACCTTCTAGAAGCTGTGATTTTAAAAAACGAGGGCAAGTAAGCTTTTCTTATTTCCGGACGCATGCACAAACTATAGAAAGTCGTTATGACGTAGAATGTGCATACTTTGATGATTCCAATTATGAAATAAATCACATTTTCTAAAAACTCGTGTTTTCTAAGAAATCATGTAAACCTTCTAGAAGCTGTGACTTTAGAAAACGGGCCAAGGAAGCTTTTCTTATTTCCAGACGCATGCGCAAACTATAGAAAGTCGTTGTGATGTGGAATGTTCATACTTTGCTGATTCCATTTATTAAATAAATCACATTTTCTAAAAACTCGTGTTTTCAATGAAATCCTGTAAACCTTCTAGAAGCTGTGATTTTAAAAAACGGGGGGAAGTAAGCTTTTCTTATTTCTGGACGCATGCACAAACTATAGAAAGTCGTTATGGCATAGAATGTGCATACTTTGTTGATTCCATTTATGAAATAAATCACATTTTCTAAAAACTCGTGTTTTCTAAGATATCATGTAAACCTTCTAGAGGCTGTGATTTTAAAAAACGGGAGAAGTAAGCTTTTCTTATTTCCGTACGTATGCGCAAACTATAGAAAGTCGTTATGATATAGAAGGTGCATACTTTGTTGATTGCATTTATGAAATAAATCATATTTTCTAAAAACTCGTGTTTTTTAAGAAATCATGTAAAGCTTCTAGAAATAGTGATTTTAAAAAACGAGTGAAGTAAGCTTTTCTTATTTGCGGACGCATGCGCAAACTATAGAAAGTCGTTATGATGTAGAATGTGCATACTTTGTTGATTCCATTTATGAAATAAATCACATTTTCTAAAAACTCATGTTTTCTAAGAAATCATGTAAACCTTCAAGAAGCTGTGATTTTGAAAAACGGGGGGAAGTAAGCTTTTCTTATTTTCGGATGCATTCGCAAACTATAGAAAGTCGTTATGATGTAGGATGTGCATAGTTTGTTGATTCAATTTATGAAATAAATCACATTTTCTAAAAACTCGTGTTTTTTGAGAAATCACGTAAACCTTCTAGAAGCTGTGATTTTAAAAAATGGGGGAAGTAACCTTTTTTTATTTCCGGACGCATGCGCAAACTATAGAAAGTCGTTATGACGTAGAATGTGCATACTTTGTTGATTCCATTTATGAAATAAATCACATTTTCTAAAAACTCGTGTTTTTAAATAAATCATGTAAACCTTCTAGAAGCTGTGATTTTAAAAAACGGGGGGAAGTAAGTTTTTCTTATTTCCAGATGCATGCGCAAACTATAGAAAGACATTATGACGTAGAATGTGCATACTTTGTTGATTTCATTTATGAAATAAATCACATTTTCTAAAAACTCGTGTTTTTAAAGAAATCAGGTAAACCCTCTAGAAGCTGTGATTTTAAAAAACAGGGGGAAGTAAGCTTTTCTTATTTCCGGACGCATGCGCAAACTATAGAAATTCGTTATGACGTAGAATGTGCATACTTGGTTGATTCCATTTATGATATAAATCACATTTTCTAAAAACTCGTGTTTTTTAGGAAATCATGTAGACCTTCTAGAAGCTGTGATTTTAAAAAATGGGGGAAGGAAGCTTTTCTTATTTCGGGACGCATGCGCAAACTATAGAAAGTCGTTATGACGTAGAATGTGCATACTTTGTTGATTCCATTTATGAAATAAATCACATTTTCTAAAAACTCATGTTTTCTAAGAACTCATGTAAACCTTCTAGAAGCTGTGATTTTAAAAAACGGCGGAAGTAAGCTTTTCTTATTTTCGGACGCATGCGCAAACTATAGAAAGTCATTATGACGTAGAATGTGCATACTTTGTTGATTCCATTTATGAAATAAATAACATTTTCTAAAAACTCGTGTTTTTAAAGAAATCATGTAATCCTTCTAGAAGCTGTGATTTTAAAAAAGGGGGGAAGGAAGCTTTTCTTATTTCCGGACGCATGCACAAACTATAGAAAGTCGTTATGACATAGAATGTGCATACTTTGATGATTCCAATTATGAAATAAATCACATTTTCTTAAAACTCGTGTTTTCTAAGAAATCATGTAAACCTTCTAGAAGCTGTGACTTTAAAAAATGGGGCAAGTAAGCTTTTCTTATTTCCGGACGCATGCGCAAACTATAGAAAGTCGTTATGACGTAGAATGTGCATACTTTACTGATTCCATTTATTAAATAAATCACATTTTCTAAAAACTCATGTTTTCTAAGACATCATGTAAACCTTCTAGAAGCTGTGATTTTAAAAAACGGGGGGAAGTAAGCTTTTCTTATTTTCGGACGCATTCGCAAACTATAGAAAGTCGTTATGACGTAGAATGTGCATACTTTTTTTATTCAATTTATGAAATAAATCACATTTTCTAAAAACTCGTGGTTTTTGAGAAATCACGTAAACCTTCTAGAAGCTGTGATTTTAAAAAATGGGGGTAGTAACCTTTTGTTATTTCCGCACGCATGCGCAAACTATAGAAAGTCGTTATGACGTAGAATGTGCATACTTTGTTGATTCCATTTATGAAATAAATCACATTTTCTAAAAACTCGTGTTTTTAAATAAATCATGTAAACCTTCTAGAAGCTGTGATTTTAAAAAATGGGGGGAAGTAAGTTTTTCTTATTTCGGGAGGCATGCGCAAACTATAGAAAGACGTTATGACGTAGAATGTGCATACTTTGTTGATTCCATTTATGAAATAAATCACATTTTCTAAAAACTCGTGTTTTTTAAGAAATCATGTAAACCTTCTAGAAGCTGTGCTTTTAAAAAATGGGGGAAGTAAGCTTTTCTTATTTCTGGACGCATGCGCAAACTAGAGGAAGTCGTTATGACATAGAATGTGCATACTTTGTTGATTCCATTTATGAAATAAATCACATTTTCTAAAAACTCGTGTTTTTAAAGAAGTCATGTAAACCTTCTAGAAGCAGTGATTTTAAAAGACAGGGGAAGCAAGCTTTTCTTATTTCCGGACGCATGCGCAAACTATAGAAAGTCGTTATGACGTAGAATGTGCATACTTTGTTGATTCCATTTATGAAATAATTCACATTTTCTAAAAACTCGTGTTTTTTAAGAAATCATGTAGACCTTCTAGAAGCTGTGATTTTAAAAAACGCGGGGAAGTAATCTTTTCTTATTTCCGGACGCATGCGCAAACTATAGAAAGTCATTATGACGTAAAATGTGCATACTTTGTTGATTTCATTTATGAAATAAATCACATTTTCTAAAAAGTCGTGTTTTCTAAGAAATCATGTAAACCCTCTAGAAGCTGTGTTTTTAAAAAACGGGGGGAAGTAAGCTGTTCTTATTTCGAGACACATGCGCTAACTATAGAAAGTCATTATGACGTAGAACGTGCATACTTTGTTGATTCCATTTATGAAATAAATCACATTTTCTAAAAACTCATGTTTTTAAAGAAATCATGTAAACCTTCTAGAAGCTGTGATTTTAAAAAACGGGGGGAAGTAAGCTTTACTTATTTCCGGACGCATGCACAAACTATAGAATGTCGTTTTGACGTAGAATGTGCATACTTTCTTCATTCCTTTTATGAAATAAATCACATTTTCTAAAAACTCGTGTTTTTAAAGAAATGATGTAAACCTTCTAGAAGCTGTGCTTTTAAAAAATGGGGGAAGTAAGCTTTTCTTATTTCCGGACGCATGCGCAAACTAGAGAAAGTCGTTATGACATAGAATGTGCATACTTTGTTGATTCCATTTATGAAATAAATCACATTTTCTAAAAACTCTTGTTTTTAAAGAAATCATTTAAACCTTCCAGAAGCTGTGATTTTAAAAAACAGGGGAAGCAAGCTTTTCTTATTTCTGGACGCATGTGCAAACTATAGAAAGTCGTTATGACGTAGAATGTGCATACTTTGTTGATTCCATTTATGAAATAATTCACATTTTCTAAAAACTTGTGTTTTTTAAGAAATCATGTAGACCTTCTAGAAGCTGTGATTTTAAAAAACCGGGGAAGTAAGCTTTTCTTATTTCCGGACGCATGCGCAAACTATAGAAAGTCGTTATTGTTAAAATTCAATATGCTAAGACAAAAAATAGTAGCATTACATTCCATTTCACAATAATATCATATACAGGATCACTGAAGAAACAACAAGCATAGCATAAACACAAGAGACACAGATTTATCCTGGGAAACCCTCATGGGGTAGAAAACCCAGCAAAGCTTTCCTCAATAAGATGATAAACCAAAATACAAGATGTGCTCCCTCCTTCTAATCCTCCTTAGCAAATCCCCTAGACAAGTGCGCCTCTTTTCTTAAGTGAGTGAGTGTATCAAATGAGGAACACACCTCCTCTATTTATACACTACTCTGACATATATTTTACACAAGTACATGTAGGCTCGTATTTAACCATTAGGTTAAATACTCTATTATAACTGACTGGGCCGACCCCCACATGGTGGGTCTAATAACCCTAGTTACCACAACTTCTCGAAGGAATAAACATCTTCGAATACATAATAAAATCACCTTGGAGGGATGGAACATCTCCAGAATAAATAATGTATAAATATAATATTCTTAGAAGTTACAATATTCAACACTACCCCTTAACGAGAAGGATATTATAACAACATCTGCAGGAGCAAGGAGTCATTCATTACATCATCTATATATCATCGAAAGCTTTCTTCAATTCATCATCATCAGTAACTTGACTAGTTACTGGAACATCAACATCATCAGAGTTGATAGTACTCAATCATCAGCATCGTCATCACACGATCAACAGCATCGTCATCATACGATCATCAGCATCGTCATCACACGATCATCATCATCTTCATCAGCATCGTCATCACACGATCATCAGCATCATAATCAACATCTTCATCATACGATCAGCAGCATCATCATCACACGATCATCAGCATCGTCATTAGTATCATCATCATACGATCAGCAATCATCGTTATCACACGATCAACAACATCGTCATCAGCATCGTCATCACACGATCAATCCAGTTCTCTTTAGGACCTATGTCCAAGGATGATGCAATCCAGTCATGTACCTTTTGAACCGAAGTCTAGGGACGATCCAGTCCTATCAATTTTCGGAGACCTCATGTCTACGGCGCAGTTCACAGGACCAAAGTCCAAGGATGATCCAATCCTTACCGTACATTTAGGACCACGTCCAAGGATGACTTAATCCTCCACCGTACATTTAGGACCACGTCCAAGGATGACTTAATCCTCCACCGTACATTTAGGACCACGTCCAAGGATGACTTAATCCTCCACCGTACATTTAGGACCACGTCCAAGGATGACTTAATCCTCCACCGTACATTTAGGACCACGTCCAAGGATGACTTAATCCTCCACCGTACATTTAGGACCACGTCCAAGGATGACTTAATCCTCCACCGTACATTTAGGACCACGTCCAAGGATGACTTAATCCTCCACCGTACATTTAGGACCACGTCCAATGATGACTTAATCCTCCACCGTACATTTAGGACCACGTCCAAGGATGACTTAATCCTCCACCGTACATTTAGGACCACGTCCAAGGATGACTTAATCCTCCATCGTACATTTAGGACCACGTCCAAGGATGACTTAATCCTCAACCGTACATTTAGGACTACGTCCAAGGATGACTTAATCCTCAACCGTCCACCAAGGACTTCATTCTCGAAGACATACGTCTACGGCTCTTCTTTCGGACTGAAGTCCAAGGATGATCCAATCCCCTCACATGTTCACCAAGAACTTCATTCTCGAAGACATACGTCTACGGCTCTTCTTTTGGACTGAAGTCTAGGGATGACCCAATCCCCTCACATGTTCACCAAGAACTTCATTCTCGAAGACATACGTCTACGGCTCTTCTTTCGGACTGAAGTCCAGGGATGATCCAATCCCCTCACATGTTCACCAAGAACTTCATTCTCGGAGACATACGTCTACGGCTCTTCTTTCGGACTGAAGTCCAGGGATGATCCAATCCCCTCACATGTTCACCAAGAACTTCATTCACGAAGACATACGTCTACGGCTCTTCTTTCGGACTGAAGTCCAGGGATGATCCAATCCCCTCACATGTTCACCAAGAACTTCATTCTCGAAGACATACGTCTATGGCTCTTCTTTCGGACTGAAGTACAGGGATGATCCAATCCCCTCACATGTTCACCAAGAACTTCATTCACGAAGACATACGTCTACGGCTCTTTTTTCAGACTGAAGTCCAGGGATGATCCAATCCCCTCACATGTTCACCAAGAACTTCATTCACGAAGACATACATCTACGGCTCTTCTTTCGAACTGAAGTCCAGGGATGATCCAATCCCCTCACATGTTCACCAAGAACTTCATTCTCGAAGACATAAGTCTACAGCTCTTCTTTCAGACTGAAGTCCAGGGATGATCCAATCCCCTCACATGTTCACCAAGAACTTCATCAAAACATGTGTCAATCATGTATCCTCATCTTCAAAACATGTATAACAAAACATGTATCCTCATCATCAAAACATGTATAACAAAACATGTATCCTCATCATCAAAACATGCATAACATCTATCATCAAAAGCATGTATACATCTATCATCAAAAGCATGTATATCTAACATCAAAAGCATGTATACATCTATCATCAAAAGCATGTATACATCTATCATCAAAAGAAAAAATATAAGATTCCTAAATCTAAATAATTCTAAGTAACTAGGTGCAGTAAATAGGTAACCTCATCATTGATGAGACAGACTTGTTATCAGATACTAAGTTACTCCCCCTTTCGAGGAGGGTCCTTCTGGACTATACCAATCTTGTCTCGGAAGTATTCAAACTTTACTCGAGACAGAGGTTTAGTCAAGATATCAGCAATCTGATCCTCAGTGCTTATATACTCGAGCTTGATAGCTCCTCTCTGCACCATATCTCGTATATAAAAGTATAGGATCTGTATGTGTTTTTGACTTATCGTGGAATACAAGATTTTCTATCTTGATGCAGTTTTTAATGTCACACATAATCATAGTGGAATCCATTTCTAAGTCAAACACTCCATATAATAGCTTCTGAAGCGACACTGCTTCACAGCTGGAAGAGCAGACAGCTATATATATTCTGCTTCAGCAGTACTGAGAGCCACACTAGATTGTTTCTTGTTGAACCATGAGATCATGGCAGATTCAAGACTATAACATCCACCTGATGTACTCTTTCTGTCTGAGGCACTTCCTGCCCAATCAGAATCTGAGTAACCATGTAAACGGAGTTCATGACCTCCAAGATAATATAGACCAAAATCTAATGTACCTTTTAGGTACCTCACTACATGCTTTGTAGCTATTAAGTGAACCTTTCTAGGTTCTACTAGAGACTAACTTAGGGTATTTGCAGCAAAGCATATATCTGGCCTAGTATTTGTTAAATACATCAATGACCCAATGATTTGTCTATATAGGGTTAGGTCCACTAAATTCGATGAGTCATTAACTAATAACTTCAATTTGGAGTCCATGGGAGTGGCCATGGCTTTATACTCCAACATATCAAATCTTTTTAGAAACGTCACAGCATACTTACCTTGATTTAAAAGATTCCTTTTGGATATTGCCATACTTCTAGACCTAAGAAGTAGTGCATTAATCCGAGATCTTTCATTTTCATTTCTGCAGCCATTTTCATGATATGTTTCTCATTCCTTGTCAGAAAGAGATCATCGTCATACAATAATGGTATGGTAGGTTCATCATCCACAACCTTAAGGTAAAGGTTAGGATCAGCTTTACTTCTGGTAAAGCCCAAGCTTTGTCATGAAGCTGTCAATTGTCCATTATTCACACTCTGCATTGAGTGATCTTCTGCATATCTATCTGTGCCATCTCTTGTCAGATGGGTCTACTAATATGAGCCTCAAAATCATTCAAACTTTGCGGTGAGTTCCTTCTTGCATCCATGTCATATGTGTATAGAAGCCATATTCAACCTTGTAGCAAAGGTTGAGATCCACATTACCCATGATGATCATTAAGCTCATCAACTGACTACCAATCCTGGGTACCCATACAGAACCTGATTCACACTTCTTCTTTAATTACACCATTAAGAGAATGGTCTTATCTAGCCACTTGGAGCAAAACATCTCATCATGATTCTCTTCCTCTTTCTAAGAGAATCTTCTAGCCACAAGCCTTCTATAGTGTGTTTGATTTGTAAAACTTTTGTTGAACATCCATCGCTTGTTCAGTGTTCATCATTCATTATGATCTTTCCTACAAATCAAAATTAAGTACATGATTAGTAATACTTCATAATCATCAAATCATATTGACATGATAACCTATTATGCATACAGATATCATTTACAGAGTTATGCAACTATTTTGACCAATACTTTGGCACAACACTTTCCCATATCCTGTATGCATACAGTGGCTATCTATATGCCTTCCATCTCTACTAGAACATACTATCGAGAGTGTGCACAGCTCTCAGCATGTCAGCAAAGAGGTTTCATTCTAGACAAGCAACAATGGAATGTTTGTCCAACTTACCAATCATATGCATATTAGTAGCATGATATATTCTAGGAATACAAATATGCATACAAGCAATATCATTTACTATTTCTAATAACAACTCAAATACTTATCTTTTATGTTTGTGTGGTTGCCTCCTGCTTAATCTTCTGTATGTCTTCTAAACTTCTATTCATTCTGTACCACTCGTAAGTGGATGAGTCTTTGTCTTCATGTTTTCATGGTCATGGAACTTGATTTGTCTTTTGTGATGTACCTGTATCTTGTTAGCAGACAACATCAACCTCACACAACACCATAATGCATAAGTACAATCATATAGCCCTAATCAATGAATGTCTTCGATCATATTCATACTGTTGATAGGGTGATAAGACAATTCTAACATTAATCAAGATTGTACTAAATAACATGAAGACAAACACATTATGAACTTAATCAAGAATCAAATTTCAAGACATACCTGAACCTCCTTAAGTCATACCTTTCAAGACTTCTTGTAGTCTTCTTATGTAAGGCCTTAGCCTCAACTCCCCCTGAAACTTGATCTGGAGCTTGATTAGGGTTTGCTAGAGAAACCCTAAAAATTCAATCTTTGACTTTCATACTTCTGAATGGATGGAAGGATGTGTCTTGCTGAGCTGATCAAACTAGCATACTTCAATTTTGAAATTTCCAAAATTTGACCCCTCAAAATTGCCTTCAAAATTTCTGGATCTTCTGGACAGGAACCTGAACTAGGGATTGATGAAGCCCACCCTTATGTCCAATCAAAAGGTTTGATCCAAGGCTCTAAACTCTTATTTTTCTAAGGAGCTTCCAGCCGTGGTTACAGACTTAAAAAATTCCAACTTTTGCTGAAGCCCTAATTTTCCATCTTTCTGATCAAAATCCCGAACTAGGGTTTGATCAAGCTCGTTCTTCTACTCAACCAAAAAGTTCGATATTGGTCTCTAAATTTCAATTTTCCTGAGTAGCATTCCGCCGTGTACTCCGATTCCAAAAATTCCAACTTTCTCCGAAACCCTAAATTCCGGAAGCCATGAATGAATGTGCTCAAAAAACTAATTTTGTTTTGACAGAAATATGTACCTGATTGTTTCTATTGTAACTCTGAATTTTTCAATCCACAGGGTCTGAAAACGTTTCTTGAGATAGCCTGGCCTGTTATCTTTCCATCCTGATAGGTCTGACCTCAATTGGACTCTCTGAGAGAGAGTTATGCCAAGTGTTGTAACGTGACCTGTTTATGGGATAAAATAGGAGAGCGAATTTGTATGGCCTTCCATGTGTCACTGTTTGAACTTCGGCCTCTGAAATCTTTTCCTGAGATATCTCACCCTGTTATCTTTCCATCCTGACAGGTATGACCTCAATTAGACTCTCTGAGAGAGAGTTATGCCAAGTGTCGCAACGTGACCTGTTTATGGAATAAAACATGAGAGCGAACTTATACGACGTGCCACGTGTCAGTAGTTCAGTTTCGGCCTCTGCAAAAGTTTCTTGAGATAGTACAGTCTGTGTACTACCTGTCACTTTTTACGAAATTTCATTTGGAGCTTCCTAGCCCAAGGTATGACCTTTTTTCCTAGGTCACCTGATTTTGACTGAGATCTGGAAGAGGCAGAAACCCTAACTTGTACTGATCATAACTCACAAAGTACAGCGAACCTGAGGGTTCCCTTTGGACAAAAGGTACCTGGGGATGTTGTCTATGACCTGTAAACTTTTCAGATCCTAAAACTTCACATAAATGGATTTATAGCGAAAGTTCCACGATGACTGGTTTTTGCTATATAAAACCTTAACCTTCAAATTGTCGCAAGAGAAGCAAGTGTCGTAAGTGCCATACATTACCTTCCTTCAGGTTAGCTCTGATACCATGTTAAAATTCAATATGCTAAGATAGAAAATAGAAGCATTACATTCCATTTCACAATAATAGCATATACAGGATCACTGAAGAAACAACAAGCATAGCATAAACACAAGAGACACAGATTTATCCTGGGAAACCCTCATGGGGTAGAAAACCCAGCAAAGCTTTCCTCAATAAGATGATAAACCAAAATACAAGATGTGCTCCCTCCTTCTAATCCTCCTTAGCAAATCTCCCAGACAAGTGCGCCTCTTTTCATAAGTGAGTGAGTGTATCAAATGAGGAACACACCTCCTCTATTTATCCACTACTTTGACATATATTTTACACAAGTACATGTAGGCTCGTATTTAACCATTAGGTTAAATACCCTATTATAACCGATTGGGACGACCCCCACATGGTGGGTCTAATAACCCTAGTTACCACAACTTCTCGGAGGAATAAACATCTCCAGATACATAATAAAATCACCTCGGAGGGATGGAACATCATCGGAATAAATAATGTATAAATATAATATTCTTAGAAGTTACAATATTCAACAGTTATGACGTAGAATGTGCATACTTTGTTGATTCCATTTATGAAATAAATAAAAATTTCTAAAAACTCGTGTTTTTTAAGAAATCATGTAAACCTTCTAGAAGCTGTGATTTTAAGAAACGCGGGGAAGTAAGCTTTTCTTATTTCCGGACACATGCAAACAATATAGAAAGTCGTTATGATGTAGAATGTGCATACTTTGGTGATTCCATTTATGAAATAATTCACATTTTTAAAAACTCGTGTTTTTTAAAAAATCATGTAAACCTTCTACAAGCTGTGATTTTAAAAAATGGGGGAAGTGAGCTTTTCTTATTTCCGGACGCATGCGCAAACTATAGAAAGTCGTTATGACGTAGAATTTGCATACTTTGTTGATTCCATTTATGAAATAAATCACATTTTCTAAAAACTCGTGTTTTTAATGAAATCATGTAAACCTTCTAGAAGCTGGATTTTAAAAAACGGGGGGAAGTAAGCTTTTCTTATTTCCGGACGCATGCGCAAACTATAGAAAGTCGTTATGGCGTAGAATGTGCATACTTTGTTGATTCCATTAATTAAATAAATCACATTTTCTAAAAACTCGTGTTTTTAAAGAAATCATGTAAACCTTCTAGAAGCTATGATTTTAAAAAACGGGAGAAGTAAACTTTTCTTATTTCCGGACGCATGCACAAACTATAGAAAGTCGTTATGATGTAGAATGTGCATACTTTGTTCATTCCATTTATGAAATAAATCAAATTTTCTAAAAACTCGTGTTTTTAAAGAAATCACGTAAACTTTCCAGAAGCTGTGATTTTAGAAAACGAGGGAAGTAAGATTTTCTTATTTCCGGACGCATGCGCAAACTATAGAAAGTCGTTATGACATAGAATTCGTATACTTTGTTGATTCCATTTATGAAATATATCACATTTTCTAAAAACTCGGTGTTTTTAAAGAAATCATATAAACCCTCTAGAAGCTGTGATTTTAAAAAACGGGGGGAAGTAAGCTTTTCTTATTTCCGGACGCATGCGCGAGCTATAGAAAGAAGTTATGACGTATAATGTGCATACATGGTTGATTCCATTTAAGAAATAAATCACATTTTCTAAAAACTCGTATTTTTTAAGAAATCATGTAAACCTTATAGAAGCTGTGAGATTAAAAAATGGGGGAAGTAAGGTTTTCTTATTTCCGGACGCATGCGCAAAGTATAGAAAGTCGTTATGACGCAGAATGTGCATACTTTGTTTATTCCATTTATGAAATAAAACACATTTTCTTAAAACTCATTTTTTCTAAGAAATCATGTAAACCCTCTAGAAGCTGTGATTTTAAAAAACGGGGGGAAGTAAGCTTTTCTTATTTCCGAACGCATGCGCAAACTATAGAAAGAAGTTTTGACGTAGAATGTGCATACTTGGTTGAATCCATTTATGAATTAAATCACATTTTCTAAAAACTTGTGTTTTTTAAGAAATCATGTAAACCTTCTAGAAGCTGTGATTTTAAAAAACGGGGGAAGTAAGCTTTTGTTATTTCCAGATGCATGCACAAACTATAGAAAGTCGTTATGACGTAGAATGTGCATACTTTGTTGATTCCATTTATGAAATAAATCACATTTTCTAAAAGCTCGTGTTTTTAAATAAATCATGTAAACCTTCTATAAGCTGTGATTTTAAAAAACGGGGGGAAGGAAGCTTTTCTTATTTCCGGACGCATGCGCAAACTATAGAATGTCATTATGACATAGAATGTGCATACTTTGTTGATTCCATTTATGAAATAAATCACATTTTCTAAAAACTCATGTTTTTAAAGAAATCATGTAAACCTTCTAGAAGCTGTGATTTTAAAAAATGGGGGAAGGAAGCTTTTCTTATTTCCGGACGCATGCGCAAACTTTAGAAAGTTGTTATGGTGTAGAATGTGCATAATTTGTTGATTCCATTTATGAAATAAATCACATTTTCTAAAAACTTGTGTTTTCTAAGAAATCATGTAAACCTTCTAGAAGCTGTAATTTTAGAAAACGGGGCAAGTAAGCTTTTCTTATTTCCGGACACATGCACATACTACAGAAAGTCCTTATGACGTAGAATGTGCATACTTTGCTGATTCCATTGATGAAATAAAGCACATTTTCTAAAAAGTAAGCTTTTCTTATTTCCGAACGCATGCGCAAACTATAGAAAGTCGTTATGACGTAAAATGTGCATACTTTGTTGATTTCATTTATGAAATAAATCACATTTTCTAAAAACTCGTGTTTTCTAAGAAATCATGTAAACCTTCTAGAAGCTGTGATTTTAAAAAACGGGGGGAAGTAAGCTGTTCTTATTTCCGGGCGCATTTACTAACTATAGAAAGTCGTTATGAGGTAGAATGTGCATGCTTTGTTGATTCCATTTATGAAATAAATCACATTTTCTAAAAACTCGTGTTTTTAAAGAAATCATATAAACCTTCTAGAAGCTGTGATTTTAAAAAACCGGGGGAAGTAAGCTTTTCTTATTTCCGGACGCATGCACAAACTATAGAAAGTCGTTTGACGTAGAATGTGCATACTTTTTTCATTCCATTTATGAAATAAATCATATTTTCTAAAAACTCGTGTTTTTAAAGAAATCATGTAAACTTTCCAGAAGCTGTGATTTTAGAAAACGAGGGAAGTAAGATTTTCTTATTTCCGGACGCATGCGCAGACTATAGAAAGTCGTTATGACATAGAATTCGTATACTTTGTTGATTCCATTTATGAAATATATCACATTTTCTAAAAACTCGTGTTTTTAAAGAAATCATGTAAACCCTCTAGAAGCTGTGATTTTAAAAAACGGGGGGAAGTAAGCTTTTCTTATTTCTGGACGCATGTGCGAACTATAGAAAGAAGTTATGACGTATAATGTGCATACTTGGATGATTCCATTTATGAAATAAATCACATTTTCTAAAAACTCGTGTTTTTTAAGAAATCATGTAAACCTTATAGAAGCTGTGATTTTAAGAAATGGGGAAAGTAAGGTTTTCTTATTTCCTAACGCATGCGCAAAGTATAGAAAGTCGTTATGACGTAGAAGGTGCATACTTTGCTGAATCTATTTATGAAATCAAACACATTTTCTTAAAACTTGTTTTTTATAAGAAATCATGTAAACCCTCTATAAGCTGTGATTTTAAAAAACGGGGGGAAGTAAGCTTTTCTTATTTCCGGACGCATGCGCAAACTATAGAAAGAAGTTTTGACGTAGAATGTGCATACTTGGTTGATTCCATTTATGAATTAAATCACATTTTCTAAAAACTTGTGTTTTTTAAGAAATCATGTAAACCTTCTAGAAGCTGTGATTTTAAAAAACGGGGGAAGTAAGCTTTTGTTATTTCCGGATGCATGCGCAAAAGATAGAAAGTCGTTATGACATAGAATGTGCATACTTCGTTGATTCCATTTATGAAATAAATCACATTTTCTAAAAACATGTGTTTTTAAATAAATCATGTAAACCTTCTAGAAGCTGTGATTTTAAAAGACGGGGGAAGCAAGCTTTTCTTATTTGCGGACACATGCGCAAACTATAGAAAGTCGTTATGAGGTAGAATGCGCATACTTTGTTGATTACATTTATGAAATAATTCACATTTTCTAAAAACTCGTGTTTTTAAATAAATCATGTAAACCTTCTAGAAGCTGTGATTTTAAAAAACGGGGGGAAGTAAGTTTTTCTTATTTTCGGACGAATGGGCAAACTATAGAATGACGTTATGACGTAGAATGTGCATACTTTGTTGATTCCATTTATGAAATAAATCACATTTTCTAAAAACTCGTGTTTTTTACGAAATCATGTAAACCTTCTAGAAGCTGTGATTTTAAAAAACAGGGGAAGTAAGCTTTTCTTATTTCCGAACGCATGCTCAAACTAGAGAAAGTCGTTCTGACGTAGAATATGCATACTTTTTTGATTCCATTTATGAAATAAATCACATTTTCTAAAAACTCGTGTTTTTAAAGAAATCATGCAGACCTTCTAGAAGCTGTGATTTTAAAAAACGCGGGGAAGTAAGCTTTTCTTATTTCCGGACGCATGCGCAAACTATAGAAAGTCGTTACGACATAAAATGTGCATACTTTGTTGATTTCATTTATGAAATAAATCGCATTTTCTAAAAACTCGTGTTTTCTAAGAAATCATATAAACCTTCTAGAAGCTGTGATTTTAAAAAACGGGGTGAAGTAAGCTGTTCTTATTCCCAGATGCATGCGCTAACTATAGAAAGTCGTTATGACGTACAATGTGCATGCTTTGTTGATTCCATTTATGAAATAAATCACATTTTCTAAAAGCTCGTGTTTTTAAAGAAATCATGTAAACCTTCTAGAATCTGTGATTTAAAAAAACGGGGGGAAGTAAGTTTTTCTTATTTCCGGACGCATGCACAAACTATAGAAAGTCGTTATGACGTAGAATGTGCATACTTTGTTCATTCCATTTATGAAATAAATCACATTTTCTAAAAACTCGTGTTTTTAAAGAAATCATGTAAACTTTCCAGAAGCTCTGATTTTAGAAAACGAGGGAAGTAAGATTTTCTTATTTCCAGACGCATCCGCAAACTATAGAAAGTCGTTATGACATAGAATTCGTATACTTTGTTGATTCCATTTATGAAATATATCACATTTTCTAAAAACTCGTGTTTTTAAAGAAATCAATTAAAACCCCCTAGAAGCTGTGATTTTAAAAAACAGGGAGAAGTAAGCTTTTCTTATTTCCGAACGCATGCGCGAACTATAGAAAGAAGTTATAACGTATAATGTGCATACTTTGTTGATTCCATTTATGAAATAAATCACATTTTCTAAAATCTCATGTTTTTTAAGAAATCATGTAAACCTTTTAGAAGCTTTGCTTTTAAAAAATAGGGGAAGTAAGCTTTTCTTATTTCCGAACGCATGCGCAAACTAGAGAAAGTCGTTATGACGTAGAATGTGCATACTTTGTTGATTCCATTTATGAAATAAATCACATTTTCTAAAAACTCGTGTTTTTAAAGAAATCATGTAAACCTTCTAGAAGCTCTGATTTTAAAAAACGAGGGAAGCAAGCTTTTCTTATTTCCTGACGCATGCGAAAACTATAGAAAGTCGCTATGACGTAAAATGTGCATACTTTGTTGATTCCATTTATAAAATAATTCACATTTTCTAAAAACTCGTGTTTTTTAAGAAATCATGTAGACCTTCTAGAAGCTGTGATTTTAAAAAACGCGGGGAAGTAAGCTTTTCTTATTTCCGGACGCATGCGCAAACTATAGAAAGTTGTTATGACATAAAATGTGCATACTTTGTTGATTTCATTTATGAAATAAATCACATTTTCTAAAAACTCGTGTTTTCTAAGAAATCATATAAACCTTCTAGAAGCTGTGATTTTAAAAAATGGGGGGAAGTAAGCTGTTCTTGTTTCCGGATGCATGCGCTAACTATAGAAAGTCGTTATGACGTACAATGTGCATGTTTTGTTGATTCCATTTATGAAATAAATCACATTTTCTAAAAGGTCTTGTTTTTAAAGAAATCATGTAAACCTTCTAGAAGCTGTGATTTTAAAAAACGGGGGGAAGTAAGCTTTTCTTATTTCCGGACGCATGCGCAAACTATAGAAAGTCGTTATGACGTAGAATGTGCATACTTTGTTCATTCCAATTATGAAATAAATCCCATTGTCTAAAAACTCGTGTTTTTAAAGAAATCATGTAAACCTTCTAGAAGCTGTGTTTTTTAAAAAACGGGGGAAGTAAGCTTTTCTTATTTCCGGACGCATGCGCAAACTAGAGAAATTCGTTACGACGTAGAATGTGCATACTTTGTTGATTCCATTTATGAAATAAATCACATTTTCTAAAAACTCATGTTTTTAAAGAAATCATGTAAACCTTCTAGAAGCTGTGATTTTAAAAAACGGGGGAAGCAAGCTTTTCTTATTTCCGAACGCATGCGCAAACTATAGAAAGTCGTTATAACGTAGAATGTGCATACTTTGTTGATTCTATTTATGAAATAATTCACATTTTCTAAAAACTCGTGTTTTTTAAGAAATCATGTAGACCTTCTAGAAGCTGACATTTTAAAAAACGTGGGGAAGTAAGCTTTTCTTATTTCCGGACGCATGCGCAAACTATAGAAAGTCGTTATGACGTAAAATGTGCATACTTTGTTGATTTCCTTTATGAAATAAATCACATTTTCTAAAAACTCGTGTTTTCTAAGAAATCATATAAACCTTCTAGAAGCTGTGATTTTAAAAAACGGGGGGAAGTAAGCTGTTCTTATTTCCGGACGCATGCGCTAACGATAGAAAGTCGTTATGACGTAGAATGTGCATACTTTGTTGATTCCATTTATGAAATAAATCACATTTTATAAAAACTCGTGTTTTTAAAGAAATCATGTAAACCTTCTAGAAGCTGTGATTTTAAAAAATGGGGGAAGTAAGCTTTTCTTATTTCCGGACGCATGCACAAACTATAGAAAGTTGTTATGACGTAGAATGTGCATACTTTGTTCATTACATTTATGAAATAAATCTTATTTTCTAAAAACTCGTGTTTTTAAAGAAATCTTGTAAACTTTCCAGAAGCTGTGATTTTAGAAAACGAGGGAAGTAAGATTTTCTTATTTCCGGACGCATGCAAAAACTATAGAAAGTCGTAATGACATAGAATTCGTATACTTTGTTTATTTCATTTATGAAATATATCATATTTTCTAAAAAGTCGTGTTTTTTAAGAAATCATGTAAACCCTCTAGAAGCTGTGATTTTAAAAAATTGAGGAAGTAAGGTTTTCTTATTTACGGACGCATGCGCAAATTATAGAAAGTCGTTATGACGTAGAATGTGCATACTTTGTTGATTCCATTTATGAAATAAATCACATTTTCTAAAAACTCGTGTTTTCTAAGAAATCATGTAAACCCTCTAGAAGCTGTGATTTTAAAAAACGGGGGTAAGTAAGCTTTTCTTATTTCCGGACGCATGCGCAAACTATAGAAAGAAGTTATGACGTAGAATGTGCATACTTTGTTCATTCCATTTATGAAATAAATCACATTTTCTAAAAACTCGTCGTTCTAAGGAAATCATGTAAACTTTGCAGAAGCTGTGATTTTAGAAAACGGGGTGAAGTAAGATTTTCTTATTTTCGGACGCATTCGAAAACTATAGAAAGTCGTTATGACGTAGAATGTGCATACTTTCTTGATTCCAATTATGAAATAAATCACAGTTTCTAACAACTCGTGTTTTCTAAGAAATCATGTAAACCTTCTAGAAGCTGTGATTTTAAAAATCGGGGGAAGTAAGCTTTTGTTATTTCCGGATGCATGCGCAAACTATAGAAAGTCGTTATGACGTAGAATGTGCTTACTTTTTTGATTCCATTTATGAAATAAATCACATTTTCTAATAACTCGTGTTTTCTAAGAAATCATGTAAACCTTCTAGAAGCTGTGATTTTAATAAACAGGCGAAGTAAGCTTTTCTTATTTCCGGATGCATGCGTAAACTATAGAAAGTCATTATGACGTAGAATGTGCATACTTTGTTCATTCCATTTATGAAATAAATCGCATTCTCTAAAAACTCATGTTTTTAAAGAAATCATGTAAACCTTCTAAAAGCTGTGCTTTTAAAAAATAAGGGAAGTAAGCTTTTCTTATTTCCGGACGCATGCGCAAACTAGAGAAAGTCTTTATGACGTAGAATGTGCATACTTTGTTGATTCCATTTATGAAGTAAATCACATTTTCTAAAAACTCGTGTTTTTAAAAGAAATCATGTAAACCTTCTAAAAGCTGTGATTTTAAAAAACGGGGGAAGCAAGCTTTTCTTATTTTTGGACGCATGCGCAAACTATAGAAAGTCTTTATGACGTAGAATGTGCATACTTTGTTGATTCCATTTATGAAATAATTCATATTTTCTAAAAACTCGTGTTTTTTAAGAAATCATGTAGACCTTCTAGAAGCTGTGATTTTAAAAAACGGGGGGAAGTAAGCTTTTCTTATTTTAGGACGCATTCGCAAACTATAGAAAGTCAATATGACGTAGAATGTGCATACTTTGTTGATTCCATTTATGAAATAATTCACATTTTCTAAAAACTCGTGCTTTTTAAGAAATCATGTAGACCTTCTAGAAGCTGTGATTTTAAAAAACGGGGGGAAGTAAGCTTTTCTTATTTTAGGACGCATTCGCAAACTATAGAAAGTCATTATGACGTAGAATGTGCATACTTTGTTGATTCCATTTATGAAATAAATCACATTTTCTAAAAACTTGTTTTTTAAAGAAATCATGTAAACCTTCTAGAAGCTATGATTTTAAAAAACGGGGGAAGTAAGCTTTTCTTATTTCTGAATGCATGCGCAAACTATAGAAAGTCATTATGACATAGAATGTGCATACTTTGTTGATTCCATTTATGAAATAAATCACATTTTCTAAAAACTCGTGTTTTCTAAGAAATGATGTAAACCTTCTAGAAGCTGTGATTTTAAAAAACGGGAGAAGTAAGCTTTTCTTATTTCCGGACGCATACGCAAACTATAGAAAGTCGTTTTGATGTAGAATGTGCATACTTTGTTGATTCCATTTATGAAATAAATCACATTTTCTAAAAACTCATGTTTTTTAAGAAATCATGTAAACCTTCTAGAAACAGTGATTTTAAAAAACGAGTGAAGTAAGCTTTTCTTATTTCCGGACGCATGCGCAAACTATAGAAAGTCGTTATGATGTTGAATGTGCATAATTTGTTGATTCCATTTATGAAATAAATCACATTTTCTAAAAACTCGTGTTTTCTAAGAAATGATGTAAACCTTCTAGAAGCTGTGATTTTAAAAAACGGGGGGAAGTAAGCTTTTCTTATTTTCGGACGCATTCGCAAACTATAGAAAGTCGTTATGACGTAGAATGTGCATACTTTGTTGATTTCATTTATGAAATAAATCACATTTTCTAAACACTCGTGTTTTCTAAGAAATCATGTAAACCTTCTAGACGCTGTGATTTTAAAAAATGGGAGGAAGTAAGCTGTTCTTATTTCGGGACGCGTGCCCTAACTATAGAAAGTCGTTATGACGTAGAATGTGCATACTTTGTTGATTCCATTTATGAAATAAATCACATTTTCTAAAAACTTGTGTTCTTAAATAAATCATGTAAACCTTCTAAAACTATAGAAAGTCGTAATGACATAGAATTCGTATACTTTGTTTATTCCATTTATGAAATATATCATATTTTCTAAAAACTCGTGTTTTCTAAGAAATCATGTAAACCTTCTAGAAGCTGTGATTTTAAAAGACAGGGGGAAGTAAGCTTTCCTTATTTTCGGACGCATGCGCAAACTATAGAAAGTCATTTTGACGTAGAATGTGCATACTTTGCTCATTCCATTTATGAAATAAATCGCATTCTCTAAAAACTCGTGTTTTTAATGAAATCATGTAAACCTTCTAGAAGCTGTGCTTTTAAAAAACGGGGGAAGTAAGCTTTTCTTATGTCCGGATCCATGCACAAACTATAGAAAGTCGTTATGATGTAGAATGTGCATACTTTGTTGATTCCAGTTATGAAATAAATCACATTTTCTAAAAACTCGTGTTTTTAATGAAATCATGTAAACCTTCTAGAAGCCGTGATTTTAAAAAACGGGGGGAAGTAAGCTTTTCTTATTTCTGGCTGCATACGCAAACTATAGAAAGTCGTTATGGCGTAGAATGTGCATACCTTGTTGATACCATTTATGAAATAAATCACATTTTCTTAAAACTCGTGTTTTCTAAGAAATCATGTAAACCTTCTAGAAGCTGTGATTTTAAAAAACGGGGGGAAGTAAGCTTTTCTTATTTTCGGACGCATTCGCAAACTATAGAAAGTCGTTATGACGTAGAATGTGCATACTTTGTTGATTCCATTTATCAAATAAATCACATTTTCTAAAAACTCGTGTTTTCTAAGAAATCATGTAAACCTTCTAGAAGCGGTGATTTTGAAAAACGGGGGAAGTAAGATTTTGTTATTTCTGGATGCATGCGCAAAGTATAGAAAGTCGTTATGATGTAGAATGTGCATACTTTGTTGATTCCATTTATGAAATAAATCACATTTTCTAAAAATTTGTGTTCTTAAAAAAATCATGTAAACCTTCTAGAAGCTGTGATTTTAAAAAACGAGGGAAGTAAGTTTTTCTTATTTCCGGACGCATGCGCCAACTATAAAAAGACGTTATGACGTAGAATGTGCATACTTTGTTGATTCCATTTATGAAATAAATCACATTTTCTAAAAACTCGTGTTTTTAAAGAAATCATGTAAACCCTCTATATGAAGTCGTTATGACGCAGAATGTGCATAATTTGTTCATTCCATTTATGAAATAAATCGCATGCACAAACTATATGAAGTCGTTATGACGTAGAATGTGCATACTTTGTTCATTCCATTTATGAAATAAATCGCATTCTCTAAAAACTCGTGTTTTTAAAGAAATCATGTAAACCTTCTAGAAGCTGTGCTTGTAAAAAACGGGGGAAGTAAGCTTTTCTTATTTCTGGACGCATGCGCAAACTAGAGAAAGTCGTTTTGACGAAGAATGTGCATACTTTGTTGATTCCATTTATGAAATAAATCACATTTTCTAAAAGCTCATGTTTTTAAAGAAATCATGTAAACCTTCTAAAGGCTGTGATTTTAAAAAACGGGGGAAGCAAGCTTTTCTTATTTCCGGACGCATGCGCAAACTATAGAAAGTTGTTATGACGTAGAATGTGCATACTTTGTTGATTCCATTTATGAAATAATTCACATTTTCTAAAAACTCGTGTTTTTTAGGAAATCATGTAAACCTTCTAGAAGTTGTGATTTTAAAAAACGGGGGGAAGTAAGCTTTTTTTATTTCCGGACGCATGAGCAAACTATAGAAAGTTGTTATGACGTAGAATGTGCATACTTTGTTGATTGCATTTATGAAATAAATAACATTTTCTAAAAACTCGTGTTTTTTAGGAAATCATGTAAAGCTTCTAGACGCTGTGATTTTAAGAACGGGGGAAGTAAGCTTTTCTTGTTTACGGATGCATGCGCAAACTATAGAAAGTCGTTATGACGTAGAATGTACATACTTTGTTGATTCCATTTATGAAATAAATCACATTTTCATAAAACTCTTTTTTTTAAGAATTCATGTAAACCTTCTAGAAGCTGTGATTTTAAAAAAAGGGGGAAGTAAGCTTTTGTTATTTCCGAACGCATGCGCAAACTATAGAAAGTCGCTATGACGTAGAATGTGTATACTCTATTGATTCCATTTATGAAATAAATCACATTTTCTAAAAACTCGTGTTTTTTGAGAAATCACGTAAACCTTCTAGAAGCAGTGATTTTAAAAAACCGGGGAAGTAAGCTTTTCTTATTTCCGGACGAATGCGCAAACCATAGAAAGTCGTTATGACGTAGAATGTGCATGCTTTGTTGATTCCATTTATGAAATAATTCACATTTTCTAAAAACTCGTGTTTTTTAAGAAATCATGTAGACCTTCCAGAAGCTGTGATTTTAAAAAACGCGGGGATGTAAGCTTTTCTTATTTCCGGACGCATGCGCAAACTATAGAAAGTCGTTATGACGTAAAATGTGCATACTTTGTTGATTTCATTTATGAAATAAATCACATTCTCTAAAAACTCGTGTTTTCTAAGAAATCATGTAAACCTTCTAGAAGCTGTGATTTTAAAAAACGGGGGGAAGTAAGCTGCTCTTATTTTCGGACGCATGCGCTAACTATAGAAAGTCGTTATGACGTAGAATGTGCATACTTTGTTGATTCCATTTATGAAATAAATCACAATTTCTAAAAACTCGTGTTTTTAAAGAAATCATGTAAACCTTCTAGAAGCTGTGATTTTAAAAAACGGGGGGAAGTAAGCTTTTCTTATTTCGGGACGCATGAGCAAACTATAGAAAGTTGTTTCTGAGGTAGAATATGCATACTTTGTTGATTCCATTTATGACATAAATAACATTTTCTAAAAACTCGTGTTTTTTAGGAAATCATGTAAACCTTCTAGAAGCTGTGATTTTAACAACGGGGGAAGTAAGCTTTTCTTATTTACGGATGCATGCGCAAACTATAGAAAGTCGTTATGATGTAGAATGTGCATACTTTGTTGATTCCATTTATGAAATAAATCACATTTTCAAAAAACTCTTTTTTTTTAAGAAATCATGTAAACCTTCTAGAAGCTCTGATTTTAAAAAAAGGGGGAAGTAGGCTTTTGTTATTTCTGAACGCATGCGCAAACTATAGAAAGTCGTTATGACGTAGAATTTGCTACTTTATTGATTCCATTTATGAAATAAATAACATTTTCTTAAAACTCGTGTTTTTTAAGAAATCATGTAAACTTTCTAGAAGCTGTGATTTTAAAAAACGGGGGAACTGAGCCTTTGTTATTTCCGGACGCATGCGCAAACTATAGAAAGTCATTATGACGTAGAATGTGCATACTCTATTGATTCCATTTATGAAATAAATCACATTTTCTAAAAACTCATGTTTTTGAGAAATCACGTAAACCTTCTAGAAGCAGTGATGTTAAAAAACGGGGGAAGTAAGCTTTTCTTATTTCTGGATGCATGCGCAAACTATAGAAAGTCGTTATGACGTAGAATGTGCATACTTTGTTGATTCCATTTATGAAATAAAACACATTTTCTGAAAACTCATGTTTTTTGAGAAATTACGTAAACCTTCTAGAAGCTATGATTTTAAAAAACGGGCGAAGTAAGCTTTTCTTATTTCGGGACGCATGCGCAAACTATAGAATGTCGTTATGTCATAGAATGTGCATACTTTGTTGATTCCATTTATGAAATAAAACACATTTTCTAAAAACTCGTGTTTTTTGAGAAATCATGTAAACCTTCTAGAAGCTATGATTTTAAAAAATGGGGGAAGTAATCTTTTCTTATTTCCGGACGCATGCGAAAACTATAGAAAGTCATTTTGACGTAGAATGTGCATACTTTGTTGATTCCATTTATGAAATAAATCACATTTTCTAAAAACTCGTGTTTTTTGAGAAATCACGTAACCCTTCTAGAAGCTGTGATTTTAAAAAACGGGGGAAGTGAGCTTTTCTTATTTCTGTACGCATGCGTAAACTATAGAAAGTCGTTATGACGTAGAATGTGCATACTTTGTTGATTCCATTTATGAAATAAATCACATTTTCTAAAAACTCGTGTTTTTTAGGAAATCATGTAAACCTTCTAGAAGTTGTGATTTAAAAAAACGGGGGGAAGTAAGCTTTTTTTATTTCCGGACGCATGAGCAAACTATAGAAAGTTGTTATGATGTAGAATGTGCATACTTTGTTGATTCCATTTATGAAATAAATAACATTTTCTAAAAACTCGTGTTTTTTAGGAAATCATGTAAACCTTCTAGACGTTGTGATTTTAAGAACGGGGGAAGTAAGCTTTTCTTGTTTACGGATGCAAGCGCAAACTATAGAAAGTCGTTATGACGTAGAATGTACATACTTTGTTGATTCCATTTATGAAATAAATCACATTTTCAGAAAACTCTTTTTTTTAAGAATTCATGTAAACCTTCTAGAAGCTGTGATTTTAAAAAAAGGGGGAAGTAAGCTTTTGTTATTTCCGAACGCATGCGCAAACTAAAGAAAGTCGCTATGACGTAGAATGTGTATACTCTATTGATTCCATTTATGAAATAAATCACATTTTCTAAAAACTCGTGTTTTTTGAGAAATCACATAAACCTTCTAGAAGCAGTGATTTTAAAAAACCGGTGAAGTAAGCTTTTCTTATTTCCGGACGAATGCGCAAACCATAGAAAGTCGTTATGACGTAGAATGTGCATGCTTTGTTGATTCCATTTATGAAATAATTCACATTTTCTAAAAACTCGTGTTTTTTAAGAAATCATGTAGACCTTCCAGAAGCTGTGATTTTAAAAAACGCGGGGATGTAAGCTTTTCTTATTTCCGGACGCATGCGCAAACTATAGAAAGTCGTTATGACCTAGAATGTGCATACTTTGTTTATTCCATTTATGAAATAAATCACATTTTCTAAAAACTCGTGTTTTTAAAGAAATCATGTAAACCTTCTAGAAGCTGTGATTTTAAAAAACCGGGGAAGTAAGCTTTTCTTATTTCCAGACGCATGCGCAAACTATAGAAAGTTGTTATGATGTAGAATGTGCATACTTTGTTGATTCCATTTATGAAATAAATCACATTTTCTAAAAACTCGTGTTTTTAAATAAATCATGTAAACCTTCTAGAAGCTGTGATTTTAAAAAACAGGGGGAGGTAAGCCTTTCTTATTTCCGCATGCATGCGCAAACTATAGAAAGTCGTTATGACGTAGAATGTGCATACTTTGTTGATTCCATTTATGAAATAATTTACATTTTCTAAAAATTCGGGTTTGCAAAGAAATCATGTAAACCTTCTAGAAGCTATGATTTTAAAAAACGGGGGAAGTAAGCTTTTCTTATTTCCGGACGCATGCGCAAACTATAGAAATTCGTTATGATGTATAATGTGCATGCTTTGTTGATTACATTTATGAAATAAATCACATTTTCTAAAAACTCGTGTTTTGAAGGAAATCATGTAAACCTTCTAGAAGCTGTGATTTTAAAAAACCGGTGAAGTAAGCTTTTCTTATTTCCAGACGCATGCGCAAACTATAGAAAGTTGTTATGACGTAGAATGTGCATACTTTGTTGATACCATTTATGAAATAAATAACATTTTCTAACAACTCGTGTTTTCTAAGAAATCATGTAAACCTTCTAGAAGCTGTGCTTTTAAAAAACGGCGGAAGAAAACTTTTCTTATATATGGACGCATGCGCAAACTATAGAAAGTCATTATGATGTAGAATGTGCATACTTTGTTGATTCCATTTATGAAATAATTCACATTTTCTAAAAACTCTTGTTTTTAAAGAAATCATGTAAAGCTTCCAGAAGCTGTGATTTTAAAAAACGGGGGAAGCAACCTTTTCTTATTTCCGAACGCATGCGCAAACTATAGAAAGTCGTTATGTCGTATAATGTGCATACTTTGTTGATTCCATTGATGAAATAATTCACATTTTCTAAAAACTCGTGTTATTTAAGAAATCATGTAAACCTTCTAGAAGCTATGCTTTTAAAAAATGGGGGAAGAAAGCTTTTCTTATTTCCGGATGCATGCGGAAACTAGAGAAACTCGTTATGACGTAGAATGTGTATACTTTGTTGATTCCATTTATGAAATAAATCACATTTTCTAAAAACTCGTGTTTTTTAAGAAATCATGTAGACCTTCTAGAAGCTGTAATTTAAAAAACTCGGGGAAGTAAGCTTTTCTTATTTCCGGACGCATGCTCAAAGTATAGAAAGTCTTTATGACGTAAAATATGCATACATTGTTGATTTCATTTATGAAATAAATCACATTTTCTAAAAACTCGTGTTTTTTAAGAAATCATTTAAAACTTCTAGAAGCTGTGATTTTAAAAAATGGGGGAAGTAAGCTGTTCTTATTTCCGGACGCATGCGCAAAGTATAGAAAGTCGTTATGACGTAGAATGTGCATACTTTGTTGATTCCATTTATGAAATAAATCACATTTTCTAAAAACTCATGTTTTTTAAGATATCATGTAAACCTTCTACAAGCTGTGATTTTAAAAAACTGGGGAAGTAAGCTTTTCTTATTTCCGGACGCATGCGCAAACTATAGAAAGTCGTTATGACGTAGAATGTGCATACTTTGTTGATTCCATTTATGAAATAAATCACATTTTCTAATAACTCGTGTTTTCTAAGAAATCATGTAAACCTTCTAGAAGCTGTGATTTCAATGAACAGGTGAAGTAATCTTTTCTTATTTCCGTATGCATGCGTAAACTATAGAAAGTCATTATGACGTAGAAGTTGCATACTTTGTTGATTCCATTTGTGAAATAAATCACATTTTCTAAAAACTCGTGTTTTGTAAGAAGTCATGTAAACCTTCTAGAAGTTGTGATTTTAAAAAACGGGGGGAAGTAAGCTTTTGTTATTTCCGGATACATGCGCAAACTATAGAAAGTCGTTATGACGTAGAATGTGCATACTTTGTTGATTCCATTTATGAAATAAATCATATTTTCTAAAAACTCGTGTTTTTAAAGAAATCATGTAAACCTTCTAGAAGCTGTGATTTTAAAAAACGGGGGGAAGTAAGTTTTTCTTATTTTCGCACGTATGCGCAAACTATAGAAAGACGTTATGACATAGAATGTGCATACTTTGTTGATTCCTATTTATGAAATAAATCACATTTTCTAAAAACTCGTGTTTTTTAAGAAGTCATCTAAACCTTCTAGAAGCTGTGATTTTAAAAAACGGGGGAACTAAGCTTTTGTTATTTCCGGACGAATGCGCAAACTATAGAAAGTCGTTATGACGTAGAATGTGCATACTTTGTTGATTCCATTTATGAAATAATTCACATTTTCTAAAAATTCGGGTTTGCAAAGAAATCATGTAAACCTTCTAGAAGCTGTGATTTTAAAAAACGGGGGAAGTAAGCTTTTCTTATTTCCGGACGCATGCGCAAACTATAGAAATTCGTTATGATGTATAATGTGCATGCTTTGTTTATTCCATTTATGAGATAAATCACATTTTCTAGAAACTCGTGTTTTTTAAGAAATCATTTAAACCTTCTAGAAGCTTTGATTTTAAAAAATGGGGGAAGTAAGCTTTTCTTATTTCTGGACGCATGCGCAAAACTCGTGTTTTTTGAGAAATCATGTAAACCTTCTAGAAGCTGTGATTTTAGAAAAACGGGGGAAGTAAGCTTTTCTTATTTCCGGACTCATGGGAAAACTATAGAAAGTCATTATGACGTAGAATGTGCATACTTGGTTGATTCTATTTATCAAATAATTCACATTTTCTAAAAATTCGGGTATGCTAAGAAATCATGTAAACCTTCTAGAAGCTGTGATTTAAAAAACGGGGGAAGTAAGCTTTTCTTATTTTAGGACGCATGCGCAAACTATAGAAAGTTGTTATGATGTAGAATGTGCATACTTTGTTGATTCCATTTATGAAATAAATCACATTTTCTAAAAAATCATGTTTTTTAAGAAATCATATAAACCTTCTAGAAACTGTGATTTTAAAAAACGGGGGGAATTAAGCATTTCTTATTTCCGGACACATGCGCAAACTATACAAAGTCGTTATGACGTAGAATGTGCATACTTTGTTGATTCCATTTATGAAATAAATCACATTTTCTAAAAACTCGTGTTTTCTAAGAAATCATGTTAACCTTCTAGAAGCTGTGATTTTAGAAAACGGGTGAAGTAAGCTTTTCTTATTTCCGAATGCATGCGCAAACTATAGAAAGTCGTTATGACGTAGAATGTGCATACTTGGTTGATTCCATTTATGAATTAAATCACATTTTCTAAAAACTCATGGTTTTTAAGAAATAATGTAAACCTTCTAGAAGCTGTGATTTTAAAAAATGCGGGGAAGTAAGCTTTTCTTATTTCCAGACTCATGCGCAAACTCGTGTTTTTAGAGAAATCATGTAAACTTTCACGAAGTTGTGATTTTAGAAAACGAGGGAAGTAAGATTTTATTATTTCCGGACGCATGCGCAAACTATAGAAAGTCCTTATGACATAGAATTCGCATACTTTGTTGATTCCATATATGAAATATATCACATTTTCTAAAAACTCATGTTTTTAAAGAAATCATGTAAACCTTATAGAAGATGTGATTTTAAAAAACTGGGGGAAGTAAGCTGTTCTTATTTCCGGACGCATGCGCTAACTATAGAAAGTCGTTATGATGTAGAATGTGCATACTTTGTTGATTCCATTTATGAAATAAATTACATTTTCTAAAAACTCGTGTTTTTAAAGAAATCATGTAAACCTTCTAGAAGCTGTGATTTTAAAAAACCAGGGAAGTAAGCTTTTCTTATTTCCAGACGCATGCGCAAACTATAGAAAGTTGCTATGACGTAGAATGTGCATACTTTGTTGATTCCATTTATGAAATAAATCACATTTTCTAAAAACTCGTGTTTTTAAATAAATCATGTAAACCTTCTAGAAGCTGTGATTTTAAAAAACGGGGGGAGGTAAGCCTTTCTTATTTCCGCATGCATGCGCAAACTATAGAAAGTCGTTATGACGTAGAATGTGCATACTTTGTTGATTCCATTTATGAAATAATTCACATTTTCTAAAAATTCGGGTTTGCAAAGAAATCATGTAAACCTTCTAGAAGCTATGATTTTAAAAAACGGGGGAAGTAAGATTTTCTTATTTCCGGACGCATGCGCAAACTATAGAAATTCGTTATGATGTATAATGTGCATGCTTTGTTGATTCCATTTATGAAATAAATCACATTTTCTAAAAACTCATGTTTTTAAGGAAATCATGTAAACCTTCTAGAAGCTGTGATTTTAAAAAACCGGGCAAGTAAGCTTTTCTTATTTCCAGAAGCATGCGCAAACTATAGAAAGTTGTTATGACGTAGAATGTGCATACTTTGTTGATACCATTTATGAAATAAATCACATTTTCTAACAACTCGTGTTTTCTAAGAAATAATGTAAACCTTCTAGAAGCTGTGCTTTTAAAAAACGGCGGAAGAAAGCTTTTCTTATATCCGGACGCATGCGCAAACTATAGAAAGTCATTATGATGTATAATGTGCATACTTTGTTGATTCCATTTATGAAATAATTCACATTTTCTAAAAACTCATGTTTTTAAAGAAATCATGTAAAGCTTCCGGAAGCTGTGATTTTAAAAAACGGGGGAAGCAAGCTTTTCTTATTTCCGGACGCATGCGCAAACTATAGAAAGTTGTTATGTCGTATAATGTGCATACTTTGTTGATTCCATTGATGAAATAATTCACATTTTCTAAAAACTCGTGTTATTTAAGAAATCATGCAAACCTTCTAGAAGCTATGCTTTTAAAAAACGGGGGAAGAAAGCTTTTCTTATTTCCGGACGCATGCGCAAACTAGAGAAAGTCGTTATGACGTAGAATGTGTATACTTTGTTGATTCCATTTATGAAATAAATCACATTTTCTAAAAACTCGTGTTTTTAAAGAAATCATGTAAAGCTTCCAGAAGCTGTGATTTTAAAAAACGGGGGAAGCAAGCTTTTCTTATTTCCGGACGCATGCACAAACTATAGAAAGTCGTTATGATGTAGAATGTGCAAACTTTGTTGATTCCATTTATGAAATAATTGACATTTTCTAAAAACTTGTGTTTTTTAAGACATCATGTAGACCTTCTAGAAGCTGTGATTTTAAAAAACGCGGGGAACTAAGCTTTTCTTATTTCCGGACGCATGCTCAAAGTATAGAAAGTTTTTATGACGTAAAATATGCATACATTGTTGATTTCATTTATGAAATAAATCACATTTTCTAAAAACTCATGTTTTTTAAGAAATCATTTAAAACTTCTAGAAGCTGTGATTTTAAAAAACGGGGGAAGTAAGCTGTTCTTATTTCCGGACGCATGCGCAAAGTATAGAAAGTCGTTATGACGTAGAATGTGCATACTTTGTTGATTCCATTTATGCAATAAATCACATTTTCTAAAAACTCATGTTTTTTAAGATATCATGTAAACCTTCTAGAAGCTGTGATTTTAAAAAACTGGGGAAGTAAGCTTTTCTTATTTCCGGACGCATGCGCAAACTATAGAAAGTCGTTATGACGTAGAATGTGCATACTTTGTTGATTCCATTTATGAAATAAATCACATTTTCTAATAACTCGTGTTTTCTAAGAAATCATGTAAACCTTCTAGAAGCTGTGATTTTAATAAACATGCGAAGTAAGCTTTTCTTATTTCCGGATGCATGCGTAAACTATAGAAAGTCATTACGACGTAGAAGTTGCATACTTTGTTGATTCCATTTATGAAATAAATCACATTTTCTAAAAACTCGTGTTTTTTAAGAAATCATGTAAACCTTCTAAAAGCTGTGATTTTAAAAAACGGGGGGAAGTAAGCTTTTCTTATTTCCGGACACATGCGCAAACTATAGAAAGTTGTTATGACGTAGAATGTGCATACTTTGTTGAATCCATTTATGAAATAAATCATATTTTCTAAAAACTCGTGATTTCTAAGATATCATGTAAAGCTTCTAGAAGCTTTGATTTTAGAAAACGGGGGAAGTAAGCTTTTCTTATTTTCGGATGCATGCGCAAACTATAGAAAGTTGTTATGATGTAGAATGTGGATACTTTGTTGATTCCATATATGAAATAAATCACATTTTCTAAAAACTCGTGTTTTCTAAGAAATCATGTAAACCTTCTAGAAGCTGTGATTTTAAAAAACGGGGGATGTAAGCTTTTGTTATTTCCGGACGCTTGGGCAAACTATAGAAAGTTGTTATGATGTAGAATGTGCATACTTTGTTGACTCCATTTATGAAATCAATCACATTTTCTAAAAACTCGTGTTTTTTAAGAAATCATGTAAACATTCTAGAATCTGTGATTTTAAAAACGGGGGGAAGTAAGCATTTCTTATTTCCGAACACATGCTCAAACTATACAAATTCGTTATGACGTAGAATGTGCATACTTTGTTGATTCCATTTATGATATAAATCACATTTTCTAAAAAGTCGTGTTTTTTAAGAAATCATGTAAACCTTCTAGAAACTGTGATTTTGGAAAACGGGTGAAGTAAGCATTTCTTTTTTCCGAATGCATGCGCAAACTATAGAAAGTCGTTATGACGTAGAATGTGCATACTTTGTTGATTCCATTTATGAAATAAATCACATTTTCTAAGAACTCGTGTTTTTTCAAAAATCATGTAAACCTTCTAGAAGCTGTGATTTTAAAAAACGGGGGAAGTAAGCTTTTCTTATTTCCGGACGCATGAGCAAACTATAGAAAGTCGTTATGACGTAGAATGTGCATACTTTGTTGATTCCACTTATGAAATAAATCACATTTTCTAAAAACTCGTGTTTTTTAAGAAATCATGTAAACCTTCTAGAAGCTGTGATTTTAAAAAATGGGGGAAGTAAGCTTTTCTTATTTCTGGACGCATGCGCAAACTATAGAAATTCGTTATGACGTAGAATGTGCATACTTTGTTGATTCCATTTATGAAATAAATCACATTTTCTAAAAACTCGTGTTTTTTAAGAAATCATGTAAACCTTCTAGAAGCTGTGATTTTAAAAAACGGGGGAAGTGAGCTTTTCTTATTTCCGGACGCATGTGCAAACTATAGAAAGTCGTTATGACGTAGAATTTGCATACTTTGTTGATTCCATTTATGAAATAAATCACATTTTCTAAAAACTCATGTTTTTAATGAAATCATGTAAACCTTCTAGAAGTTGTGATTTTAAAAAACGGGGGGAAGTAAGCTTTTCTTATTTCTGGACGCATGTGCAAACTATAGAAAGTTGTTATGACATAGAATGTGCATACTTTGTTGATTCCATTTATGAAATAAATCACATTTTCTAGAAACTCGTGTTTTGTAAGAAATCATGTAAACCTTCTAGAAGCTGTGATTTTAAAAAACGGGGGGAAGTAAGCTTTTGTTATTTTCGGATGCATGTGCAAACTATAGAAAGTCGTTATGACGTAGAATGTGCATACTTTGTTGATTCCATTTATGAAATAAATCATATTTTCTAAAAACTCATTTTTTAAAGAAATCATGTAAACCTTCTAGAAGCTGTGATTTTACAAATCGGGGGGAAGTAAGCTTTTCTTATTTTGGGACGCATGTGCAAACTATAGAAAGACGTTATGACATAGAATGTGGATCCTTTGTTAATTCAATTTATGAAATAAATCACATTTTCTAAAAACTCGTGTTTTTTAAGAAATCATGTAAAC
Organism: Larix kaempferi; assembly: GCA_027924585.1. Taxonomy (NCBI): domain Eukaryota; kingdom Viridiplantae; phylum Streptophyta; class Pinopsida; order Pinales; family Pinaceae; genus Larix; species Larix kaempferi. The sequence continues at coordinate 6,484,173 of BSBM01000226.1, read as the reverse complement.
CTTCTAGAAGCTGTGATTTTAAAAAACGGGGGAACTAGACTTTTGTTATTTCCGGACGCATGCGCAAACTATAGAAAGTCGTTATGACGTAGAATGTGCATACTTTGTTGATTCCATTTATGAAATAAAACACATATTCTAAAAACTCGTGTTTTTTAAGAGATCATGTAAACCTTCTAGATGCTGTGATTTTCAAAAACGAGGGAAGTAAGCTTTTCTTATTTCCGGACGCATGCGCAAACTATAGAAAGTCATTATGATGTAGAATTTGCATACTTTGTTGATTCCATTTATCAAATAAATCACATTTTCTAAAAACTCGTGTTTTTCCAGAAATCATGTAAACATTCTAGAAGCTGTGATTTTAAGAAACGGGGGAAGTAAGCTTTTCTTATTTCCGGATGCATGTGCAAACTATAGAAAGTCGTTATGACGTAGAATGTGCATACTTTGTTGATTCCATTTATGAAATAAATCACATTTTCCAAAAACTCGTGTTTTGTAAGAAATCATGTAAACCTTCTAGAAGCTGTAATTTTAAAAAACGGGGGAAGTGAGCTTTTCTTATTTCCGGACGCATGTGCAAACTATAGAAAGTCGTTATGATGTAGAATTTGCATACCTTGTTCATTACATTAATGAAATAAATCACATTTTCTAAAAACTCGTGTTTTTTCAGAAATCATGTAAACCTTTTAGAAGTTGTGATTTTAAAAAACGAGGGAAGTAACCTTTTCTTATTTCCGGACGCATGCGCAAACTGTAGAAAGTCGTTATGATGTAGAATGTGTATAATTTGTTGATTCCATTTATGAAATAAATCACATTTTCTAAAAATCGTGTTTTGTAAGAAATCATGTAAACCTTCTAGAAGCTGTGATTTTAAAAAATGGGGGATGTGAGCTTTTCTTATTTCCGGACGAATGCGCAAACTATAGAAAGTCGTTATCACGTAGAATTTGCATACTTTGTTGATTCCATTTATGAAATAAATCACATTTTCTAAAAACTCGTGTTTTTAATGAAATCATGTAAACCTTCTAGAAGCTGTGATTTTAAAAAACGGGGGGAAGTAAGCTTTGCTTATTTCTGGACTCATGCGCAAACTATAGAAATTCCTTATGGCGTAGAATGTTCATATTTTGTTGATTCCATTTATGAAATAAATCACATTTTCTAAAAACTCGTGTTTTCTAAGACTTCATGCAAACCTTCTAGAAGCTGTGATTTTAAAAAATGGGTGAAGTAAGCTTTTCTTATTTCTGGACGCATGCACAAACTATAGAAAGTCGTTATGATGTAGAATGTGCATACTTTGTTGATTCCATTTATGAAATAAATCACATTTTCTAAAAACTCGTGTTTTTTAAGAAATCATGTAAACCTTCTGGAAACAGTGATTTTAAAAAACGGGGGGAAGTAAGCTTTTCTTATTTTCGGACGCATGCGCAAACTATAGAAAGTCGTTATGACGTAGAATGTGCATACTTTGTTGATTGAATTTATGAAATAAATCACATTTTCTAAAAACTCGTGTTTTCTAAGAGATCATTTAAAACTTCTAGAAGCTGTGATTTTAAAAAATGGGGGAAGTAAGCTGTTCTTATTTCCAGACGCATGCGCAAACTATAGAAAGTCGTTATGACGTAGAATGTGCATACTTTTTGATTCCATTTATGAAATAAATCACATTTTCTAAAAACTCGTGTTTTGTAAGAAATCATGTAAACCTTCTAGAAGCTGTGATTTTAAAAAATGGGGGGAAGTAAGCTTTTGTTATTTCCGGATGCATGCGCAAACAATAGAAAGTCGTTATGACGTAGAATGTGCATACATTGTTGATTCCGTTTATGAAATAAATCATATTTTCTAAAAACTCGTGTTTTTAAAGAAATCATGTAAACCTTCTAGAAGCTGTGATTTTAAAAAACGGGGGGAACTGAGTTTTTCTTATTTTGGGACGCATGCGCAAACTATAGAAAGACGTTATGACGTAGAATGTGCATAGTTTGTTGATTCCATTTATGAAATAAATCACATTTTTTAAAAACTCGTGTTTTTTAAGAAATCATGTAAACCTTCTAGAAGCTGTGATTTTAAAAAACGGGGAAACTAAGCTTTTGTTATTTCCGGACGCATGCGCAAACTATATAAAGTCGTTATGACGTAGAATGTGCATACTTTGTTGATTCCACTTATGAAATAAATCACATTTTCTAAAAACTCGTGCTTTTTAAGAAATCATGTAAACCTTCCAGAACCTGTGATTTTAAAAAACGGGGGAAGTAAGCTTTTCTTATTTCCGGATGCATGCGTAAAATATAGAATGCCGTTATGACGTAGAATGTGCATACTTTGTTGATTCCACTTATGAAATAAATCACATTTTCTAAAAACTCGTGTTTTTTGAGAAATCATGTAAACCTTCTAGAAGCTGTGATTTTAAAAAATGGGGGGAAATAAGCTTTTCTTATTTTCGGACGCATGCGCAAACTATAGAAATTCGTTATGGCATAGAATGTGCATACTTTTTTCATTCCATTTACGAAATAAATCACATTTTCTAAAAACTCGTGTTTTTCAGAAATCTTGTAAACATTCTAGAAGCTGTGATTTTAAAAAACGGGGGAAGTAAGCTTTTCTTATTTCTGGACGCATGCGCAAACTATAGAAAGTCGTTATGACGTAGAATGTGCAGACTTTGTTGATTTCATTTATGAAATAAATCACATTTTCTAAAAACTCGTATTTTTTAAGAAATCATGTAAACCTTCTAGAAGCTGTGATTTTAAAAAACGGGGGAAGTAAGCTTTTCTTATTTCCGGACGCATGCGCAAACTATAGAAAGTCGTTATGACGTAAAATGTGCATACTTTGTTGATTCCATTTATGAAATAAATCACATTTTCTAAAAACTCGTGTTTTTTCAGAAATCATGTAAACCTTCTAGATGCTGTGCTTTTAAAAAACGGGGGAAGAAAGCTTTTCTTATTTCCGTACGCATGCGCAAACTAGAGAAAGTTGTTATGACGTAGAATGTGCATACTTTGTTGATTCCATTTATGAAATAAATCACATTTTCTAAAAACTCGTGTTTTGTAAGAAATCATGTAAACCTTCTAGAAGCTGTGATTTTATAAAACGGAGGGAAGTAAGCTTTTGTTATTTCTGGATGCATGCACAAAGTACAGAAAGTCGTTATGACGTAGAATGTGCATACTTTGTTGATTCCATTTATGAAATAAATCACATTTTCTAAAAACTCGTGTTTTTAAAGAAATCATGTAAACCTTCTAGAAGATGTGATTTTAAAAAATGGGGGGTGTAAACTTTTCTTATTTCCGGACGCATGCGCAAACTATAGAAATTTGTTATGATGTAGAATGTGAATACTTTGTTGATTCCATTTATGAAATAAATCACATTTTCTAAAAACTCGTGTTTTCTAAGAAATCATGTAAACCTTCTAGAAGCTGTGATTTTAAAAAACGGGGAAGCAAGCTTTTCTTATTTCCGGACGCATGCGCAAACTATAGAAAGTCGTTATGAAGTAGAATGTGCATACTTTGTTGATTCCATTTAATAAATAAATCACATTTTCTAAAAACTCGTGTTTTTTAACGAATCATGTAAACCTTCTAGAAGCTGTGATTTTAAAAAACGGGGGAAGCAAGCTTTTATTATTTCCGGACGCATGCGCAAACTATAGAAAGTCGTTATGACATAGAATGTGCATACTTTGTTGACTCCATTTATGAAATAAATCACATTTTCTAAAAACTCGTGTTTTCTAAGAAATCATGTAAACCTTCTAGAAGCTGTGATTTTAAAAAACGGGGGAAGTAAGCTTTTCTTATTTCCGGACGCATGCACAAACTATAGAAAGTCGATATGACGTAGAATGTGCATACTTTGTTGATTCCATTTACGAAATAAATCACATTTTTTAAAAATTCGTGTTTTCTAAGAAATCATGTAAAGCTTCTAGAAGCTGTGATTTTAAAAAACGGGGGAAGTAAGCTTTTCTTATTTCCAGACGCATGCGCAAACTATAGAAAGTCGTTATGACGTAGAATGTGCATACTTTGTTGATTCCATTTATGAAATAAATCACATTTTCTAAAAACTCGTGTTTTTAAATAAATCATGTAAACCTTCTAGAAGCCGTGATTTTAAAAAACGGGGGAAAGTAAGATTTTCTTTTTTCCGGACGCATGTGCAAACTATAGAAATTCGTATGACGTAGAATGTGCATACTTTGTTGATTCCATTTATGAAATAAATCACATTTTCTAGAAACTCGTGTTTTCTAAGAAATCATGTGAACCTTCTAGAAGCTGTGATTTTAAAAAACGGGGGGAAGTAAGCTTTTGTTATTTCCGGACACATGTGCAAACTATAGAAATTCGTTATGATGTAGAATGTGCATACTTTTCTGATTCCATTTATGACATAAATCATATTTTATAAAAACTCATTTTTTAAAGAAATCATCTAAACCTTCTAGAAGCTGTGATTTTACAAAACGGGGGGAAGTAAGTTTTTCTTATTTTGGGACGCATGCGCAAACTATAGAAAGACATTATGACGTAGAATGTGCATCCTTTGTTGATTCAATTTATGAAATAAATCACATTTTCTAAAAACTCGTGTTTTTTAAGAAATCATGTAAACCTTCTAGAAGCTGTGATTTTAAAAAACGGGGGAACTAACCTTTTGTTATTTTCGGACGCATGCGCAAACTATAGAAAGTCGTTATGACGTAGAATGTGCATATTTTGTTGATTCCACTTATGAAATAAATCACATTTTCTAAAAACTCATGTTTTTTAAGAAATCATGTAAACCTCCTAGAAGCTGTGATTTTAAAAAACGGGGGAAGTAAGCTTTTCTTATTTCCGGGCGCATGCGCAAACTATAGAAAGTCGTTATGACGTAGAATGTGCATACTTTCTTGATTCCACTTATGAAATAAATCACATTTTCTAAAAACTCGTGTTTTTTGAGAAATCATGTAAACCTTCTAGAAGCCGTGATTTTAAAAAATGGGGGAAGTAAGCTTTTCTTATTTCCGGACGCATGCACAAACTATAGAAAGTCGTTATGACGTAAAATGTGCATACTTTGTTGACTCTATTTATGAAATAATTCACATTTTCTAAAAATTCGGGTTTGCTAAGAAATCATGTAAACATTCTAAAAGCTGTGATTTTAGAAAACGGGGGAAGTAAGCTTTTCTTATTTTAGGACGCATGCGCAAACTATAGAAAGTTGTTATGATGTAGAATGTGCATACTTTGTTGATTCCATTTATGAAATAAATCACATTTTCTAAAAACTCATGTTTTTTAAGAAATCATGTAAACCTTCTAGAAGCTGTGATTTTAAAAAACGGGGGAAGTAAGCTTTTCTTATTTCCGGACGCATGCGCAAACTATAGAAAGTCATTATGATGTAGAATTTGCATACTTTGTTGATTCCATTTATGAAATAAATCACATTTTCTAAAAACTCGTGTTTTTTAATAAATCATATAAACTTTCTCGAATCTGTGATTTTAAAAAACGGGGGGAAGTAAGCATTTCTTATTTCCGGACACATGTGCAAACTATAGAAAGTCGTTATGACGTAGAATTTGCATACTTTGTTAATTCCATTTACGAAATAAATCACATTTTCTAAAAACTCGTGTTTGCTAAGAAATCATGTAAACCTTCTGGAAGCTGTGATTTTAGAAAACGGGGGAATTAAGCTTTTCTTATTTTAGGATGCATGCGCAAACTATAGAAAGTTGCTATGATGTAGAATGTGCATACTCTGTTGATTCCATTTATGAAATAAATCACATTTTCTAAAAAGTCGTGTTTTTTAAGAAACCATGTACACCTTCTAGAAGCTGTGATTTTAAAAAACAGGGGAAGTAAGTTATCTTATTTCCGGACGCATGCGCAAACTATAGAAATTCATTATGACGTAGAATTTGCATACTTTGTTGATTCCATTTATGAAATAAATCACATTTTCTAAAAACTCGTGTTTTTTAATAAATCATGTAAACATTCTAGAATCTGTGATTTTAAAAAACGGGGGGAAGTAAGCATTTCTTATTTCCGGACACATGCGCAAACTATACAAAGTCGTTATGACGTAGAATGTGCATACTTTGTTGATTCCATTTATGAAATAAATCACATTTTCTAAAAACTCGTGTTTTTTAAGAAATCATGTAAACCTTCTAGAAGCTGTGATTTTAGAAAACGGGTGAAGCTGTGATTTGCCATCTTCGAAGTGCTCTTTTCACGCATGCTCCTGCACTATCATGCTTACCTTTTCCATGCCCAGTTTCAAAGAAATTCCAGCGATGTTTAATGTTCAGCGCTTTATGAAGTCGACATAACCAAAAAAATGATCGTGAAGATTTAAATTGACCCGCACATCCATCAGACCATATCCAATGCTCATTGAATTTGACTTCGCGTTTTTTCAGTGAGTCATAGAAAATATTTTCTATACAATGTTGAACAAAATGTGTATCGTGTGTACGATCATCGCTGATATAGAAGTGATATTCTTTAATCACATCTCGATTATCACATGTGCTTTCAATGCCATCAACATCCTGTTGAGAATGTCTATATACAACATGGAAAAATATCGAAACTTGGTCAGAGTGATAGTATTCACTCTGTATCTCTTTTTGTGCAGCAAATGTATAGTTTTCATCAAAATCAACCACCGACAAAATTGTTCCGGGTGGAAAAATTTCACGAGACTGTTTGAATTGAAGATCTTGCCATCGTGCTCTATGTGAATGCTGGGTGTATTTATAAATTTCGCTTTCAAATTTTTTGAGAAAATCTGTGACGCATATCTTGTCTTCTAGCAAATCAATTCTTTTGGAATCTGAATCACTAGAACTTGTACTATAGTTGATGTATTCTTATCTCCTCCAATCAACATTTACATTTGACAACGATTGATCATTATCGATAGGATATTTATTGTGGAATAGCACCAAATTTCCACAATGATGACAATGTTTTCCATTAACACATTTATTTGAATAAAATACTTCATCGTGATTTCTCTCACATAAAATTTGAGATATGAATTCACGTATCGTCGGCGGAGGTGGTGAATTTGTCCAAAACATTTTACCAAATTCAAGAAACGTGTCATAATATAACTGAAATTGCACATGATAACGGCAACAACATGTATCACGTATAGTAATAGGTCGAACATACCATGGTTTTTGTTGCACAAATGTAGTGATTGATATATTAATTCCACGATGATCTTCCTTGAATTTATTGAACAATTGTACTTGTGCCATGTCCATTATATGTTTTGGTTGGCTTTCATATACATTTCGTGATATTCTTTTGTGTATCACATCTCTTGAATTTGGTGAAACTCGAGCATGTTCCAACCAATATTCTCGTACAATATCTTTAACACCTGCTCCTAATCTATCTTTGTAAGGTTGTCTACAAATAATTGCCCAGCAAGCAAGTTCATTATTTTCATCTATTTGCATTCTGAATTTGCTATGTTTGTATAATGTCTTTCTTGATGTTCCAACTGCTTTTGCTAGTTCTGTTGTCAAACGCTTTTGTTTAGTACTAGCTGAAAGAATTGCTGTATGAATTGCTTTAGGTGCAGCACTAATATCTTTCTTCCTGCATTTTCCAAATTTTTTTATTGCATCACCTATATTTTCCATCACATTTTGTTTCAATTTCGACTCTTTTGTCACTTTGTGAATACCCAATAATGATGTAGCACCTTCTAACTTCTTGGACATTAATAAACATCTCAAAATTTGTGCTTGTCCTGCTATTGAGTAATCCTTGAGAACTTCATCATAAATTTTTGTAGCACGATATCGTGCAACATGTATTGGTAGTTTTTCTCCATATTTGTCGCAATCAATGTCTTCTAACATTTCATCATCAATAGTAAGAGTACCTATACATCAAGTTAAATTTAATTTAACATATATCAAAAAATAAAATTCATTATAAAAAAATGAATTTGGAAAATATATGATATATACATACCAGGTCCAATTTCTGGATCTTGAACTTGATCTTCAATATTGACTTCATCGACATTAGCATGTAAATCACTATTTACATCTTCTACAATGTTCTTTTCAACTTCAATTTGTTCTTCTTGTACTCTATTTTCAATTTCCATCTCTTCAACATTATCATGTAAATCTGTATTTATATCTTCAATAGTTCTCTCTTCCATTTCGGCAACCCTTTGTTTTTTGGCAATATATCTGAGTTTTTGTTTCTCTCTATTATCATCATCATCACGTTTACGATCATCTTTTCTTTGACGTTTTCTCTTATTGCCCATGGTTGTTTAATCTATAGATGATAAATTAAAGAATCATGTTACTTTATAGTAAAAATAAATAAATTAAGATTTAAAAACATTTACGGAATTTATAAAAACATGAACTGAAATTTACTCTACCTTATAAAAATTTTGTAAGAGTCTTTTGAAGAAGATTTCTTTGGAATTAACTTTCCTTTGAAAAAACTCTCTGAACAAAAATCTTCTTTGAAAAAAACCTTATTGGAAAGAAATAAGAAACTCCTTGACAATAAATTACCTACCCATTGAAAAATAATAAAAACACCTTGTAAATAAATATTTGTTGTAAAAATCATTGCAAAAAAACCTCTTTGAAAAAATATCTACGAAAAAAATCACTAGAAAAAAGTACTTTGAATAAAAACTTATTTGTAAACATATCTGGGAAAAAACCATTGTAAAGAAATAACTCTTTGAAAAAACTCATTTCAAAGAAATAAGAAGTACAAAACTACCTTGCAAAAAACCCTTTGCAAAATACCTTAGCAACATAACTATTTGAAAAAACTCCTTTCAAATAAATAAGAAGTGCAAAACTACTTTGGAAAAAAATCCTTTGCAAAATACCTTAGCTAAACAACTATTTGAAAAAACCTCTTTCAATATAATAAGAAGTGCAAAACTACTTTGGAAAAAAACCATTTGTAAATTATCTTACCAAAACAACTCTTTGAAAAAATCCCTTTCAAAGAAATAAGAAGGGAAAATACATTTTTTTTGCAAAAATACTTTCGAATACACACTTTTTAAATAGAATCCTTGCAAAGAACCTCCTTGCAAACATGTCTAAGAAAAGAAATATTTTGAAAAAACTCTTTGCAAATATGCCTTAAAAAAAAACACTTTCAATGTGTCTTTTGGAAAAAAGAAGAAGAAACATACTTTGTAAAAACCTCCTTTTGCAAAAAATGTCTTCTTTGCAAATATGCAATAAGAAAAGAAATATTTTGAAAAAACTCCTTGCAAATATGTCTTAGAAAAAAATCACCTTCAATGTGCCTTTTGGAAAAAAGAAGAAGAAACATACTTTGTAAAAACCTCATTTTGCAAAAAATGTCTTCTTTGCAAATATGCAATAAGACAAGAAATATTTTGAAAAAACTCCTTGCAAATATGCCTTAGAAAAAAAAACTCCTTCAATGTGCCTTTTGTAAAAAAGAAGAAGAAACATACCTTGTAAAAACCTCCTTTTGCAAAAAATGTCTCCTCCTTTCCAAATTAGTTTGACAAAAAAATGCGAAGTTAAAACATACGAAAATAATGAATCAACTTTAGGTTTATTTATATGAGTATAAATTTTTTGGTTTATTTATATGAGTATAATATATATATATATATATATATATATATATATATATATATATATATATATATATATTTTTTTTTTTTTTTTCGACCGACGTGTTTTTTTTTTCGATTCATTATTCGGCCGAATAACCTTCACCATAATTCACGGCGCCGTTACGGAAAAATGTTATTCGGCCGAATAATCTCTGAAACATGAAAGATTCACATCTCTACATAATTTTCAGGTTTCTCCATTTTCAGAAGGGAAAAACCACCTCTTACACGACAAAACGAATGTCGGACTTCATACCAGTAGATTCATCATTGAATCTACTTTACATGGGTATAAATTTTATTGTATATAGATAAGAACTGATATTTTTTAAGTTTTATTTTTGTAACATGTGTCGAGTTATGATTCAACTCTTTAAAAAAACGGCGAAAAGAAAAATCCATAACTTTAAAAATACCACACAAAACAAATTGAAAAAAATGTGGGACTCTTCATTGGCGTGTCTACTTCAAAAGGGTTTTCGTAGATTTTTTGCTTTTATAGCGGATTGAGAGAAAAGTGGTGCAACAAAAAAGTTGTTGAAAATCGACTGAGTTTCCCCATTGATCGACTTTAAAAAAATATAACAATTAGTATATAGATCCATTGGATGCAAACTTATAGTCAGGCACTAGTACATTGTCTATAGATTGTCGTAGCATTTTATGTTTTTGCAAAACATAAGTCTAACAACGATTTTAGTGGTGCAACAAATCATAATTCTTTTGTAGTCTTTTCATTTTATAAGAACACACTGTCAAACATTTGCGAAATCGACATATCAATTCTTAATAAAAAAAATTGAAAAAATTATAAATAGAAAGCTAACATAATTCTACAAAAGTTTTCTTTTTATGGCAAAGTGAAATTTTAAACAAAAATATCACTTTTTTCGCCCGAAGTTGAAAAACATGAAAAAACTAGAATTATTTTCTCACGAGACCCCCCAAAATAGACACCCATCTTCATTTTTTCAACCTCACATTTTCTAAAAACTCGTGTTTTTTATGAAATCATGTAAACCATCTAGACGCTGTGATTTTAAAAAACGGGGGAAGTGAGCTTTTCTTATTTTCGGACGCATGCGCAAACTATAGAAAGTCGTTATGATGTAGAATGTGCATACTTTTTTGATTCCATTTATGAAATAAATCAAATTTCTAAAAACTCGTGTTTTTAAAGAAATCATGTAAACCTTCTAGAAGCTGTGATTTTAAAAAACAGGGGGAAGTAAGATTTTCTTATTTCCGGACGCATGTGCAAACTATAGAAAGTCATTATCACGTAGAATGTGCATACTTTGTTGATTCCATTTTTGAAATAAATCACATTTTCTAAAAATTCGTGTTTTCTAAGAAATCATGTAAACCTTCTAGAAACTGTGATTTTAAAAACGAGGGAAGTAAGCTTTTCTTATTTCTAGACGCATGCACAAACTATAGAAAGTCGTTATGACGTAGAATGTGCATACTTTGTTGATTCCATTTATGAAATAAATCACATTTTCAAAAAACTCATGTTTTCTAAAAAATCATGTAAACCTTCTAAAAGCTGTGATTTTAAAAAACGACGGAAGTAAGATTTTCTTATTTCCGAACGCATGCACAAACTATAGAAAGTCGTTATGACGTAGAATGTGCATACTTTGATGATTCCATTTATGAAATAAATCACATTTTCTAAAGACTCGTGTTTTTTATGAAATCATGTAAACCTTCTAGAAGTTGTGATTTTAAAAAACGGGGGAAGTGAGCTTTTCTTATTTTTGGATACATGCGCAAACTATAGAAAGTTGTTATGACGTAGAATGTGCATATTTTGTGGATTCCATTTATGAAACAAATCACATTTTCTAAAAACTCGTGTTTTTAATGAAATCATGTAAACCTTCTAGAAGCTGTGATATTAAAAAACGACGGAAGTAAGATTTTCTTCTTTCCGAACGCATGCACAAACTATAGAAAGTCGTTATGACGTAGAATGTGCATACTTTGATGATTCCATTTATGAAATAAATCACAATTTCTAAAGACTCGTGTTTTTTATTTAATCATGTAAACCTTCTAGAAGCTGTGATTTTAAAAAACACGGGAAGTGAGCTTTTCTTATTTTTGGATGCATGCGCAAACTATAGAAAGTTGTTATGATGTAGAATGTGCATATTTTGTGGATTCTATTTATGAAACAAATCACATTTTCTAAAAACTCGTTTTTTTAATGAAATCATGTAAACCTTCTAGAAGCTGTGATATTAAAAAACGGGGGGAAGTAAGCTTTTCTTATTTCTGGAAGAATGCGCAAGCTATAGAAAGTCGTTATGGCGTAAAATGTGCATACTTTGTTGATTCCATTTATGAAATTAAGCACATTTTCTAAAAACTCGTGTTTTCTAAGAAATCATGTAAACCCTCTAGAAGCTGTGATTTTAAAAAACAGGAGAAACAAGCTTTTCTTATTTCCGGACGCATGCGCAAACTATAGAAAGTCGTTATGACGTAGAATGTGCATACTTTGTTGATTCCATTTATGAAATAAATCACATTTTCTAAAAACTCGTGTTTTTTTAAGAAATCATGTAAACCTTCTAGAAGCTGTGATTTTAAAAAACGGGGGAAGTGAGCTTTTCTTATTTCCGGACGCATGCGCAAACTATAGAAAGTCGTTATGACATAGAATTTGCATACTTTGTTGATTCCATTTATGAAATAAATAACATTTTCTAAAAACTCGTCTTTTTAATGAAATCATGTAAACCTTCTAGAAGCTGTGATTTTAAAAAACGGGGGGAAGTAAGATTTTCTTATTTCTGGATGCATGCTCAAACTATAGAAAGTCGTTATGGCGTACAATGTGCATACTTTGTTGATTCCATTTATGAAATAAATCACATTTTCTAAAAACTCGTGTTTTCTAAGAAATCATGTAAACCCTCTAGAAGCTGTGATTTTAAAAAATAGGGGAAGCAAGCTTTTCTTATTTACGGACGCATGCGCAAACTATAGAAAGTCGTTATAGCGTAGAATGTGCATACTTTTTTGATTCCATTTGTGAAATAAATCACATTTTCTAAAAACACGTGTTTTCTAAGATATCATGTCAACCTTCTAGAAGCTGTGATTTTAAAAAACGGCAAAAGTAAGCTTTTCTTATTTCCGGACGCATGCGCAAAGTATAGAAAGTTGTTATGATGTAGAATGTGCATTCTTTGTTGATTCCATTTATGAAATAAATCACATTTTCTAAAAACTCGTGTTTTTTAAGAAATCATGTAAACCTTCTAGAAACAGCGATTTTAAAAAACGGATGAAGTAAGATTTTCTTATTTCCAGACGCATGCGCAAACTATAGAAAGTCGTTATGATGTAGAATGTGCATACTTTGTTGATTCCATTTATGAAATAAATCACATTTTCTAAAAATTCGTGTTTTTAAAGAAATCATGTAAACATTCTAGAATCTGTGATTTTAAAAAACGAGGGGAAGTAAGCATTTCTTATTTCCGGACACATGTGTAAACTATAGAAAGTCGTTATGACGTAGAATGTGCATACTTTGTTGATTCCATTTAGGAAATAAATCACATTTTCTAAAAACTCGTGTTTTTAATGAAATCATGTAAACCTTCTAGAAGCTGTGATTTTAAAAAACGGGGGGAAGTAAGATTTTCTTATTTCTGGATGCATGCTCAAACTATAGAAAGTCGTTATGGCGTACAATGTGCATACTTTGTTGATTCCATTTATGAAATAAATCACATTTTCTAAAAACTCGTGTTTTCTAAGAAATCATGTAAACCCTCTAGAAGCTGTGATTTTAAAAAATAGGGGAAGCAAGCTTTTCTTATTTACGGACGCATGCGCAAACTATAGAAAGTCGTTATGACGTAGAATGTGCATACTTTATTGATTCCATTTATGAAATAAATCACATTTTCTAAAAACTCGTGTTTTTTAAGAAATCATGTAAACCTTCTAGAAGCTGTGATTTTAAAAAACGGGCGAAGTGAGCTTTTCTTATTTCCAGACGCATCCAAAACTATAGAAAGTCGTTATGACATAGAATTTGCATAATTTGTTGATTCCATTTATGAAATAAATAACATTTTCTAAAATCTCGTGTTTTTAGTGAAATCATGTAAACCTTCTAAAAGCTGTGATTTTAAAAAACGGGGGGAAGTAAGCTTTTCTTATTTCTGGACGCATGCACAAACTATAGAAATTCATTATAGCGTAGAATGTGCATACTTTGTTGATTCCATTTATGAAATAAATCACATTTTCTAAAAACTCGTGTTTTCTAAGATATCATGTAAACCTTCTAGAAGCTGTGATTTTAAAAAACGGCAGAAGTAAGCTTTTCTTCTTTCCGGATGCATGCGCAAACTATAGAAAGTCGTTATGATGTAGAATGTGCATACTTTGTTGATTCCATTTATGAAATAAATCACATTTTCTAAAAACTCGTGTTTTTTAAGAAGTCATGTAAACCTTCTAGAAATAGTGATTTTAAAAAACGGGTGAAGTGAGCTTTTCTTATTTCCAGACGCATGCGCAAACTATAGAAAGTCGTTATGATGTAGAATGTGCATACTTTGTTGATTCCATTTATGAAATAAATCACATTTTCTAAAAACTCGTGTTTTTTAAGAAATCATGTAAACGTTCTAGAAGCTGTGCTTTTAAAAAACGGAGGGAAGTAAGTTTTTCTTATTTCCGAACGCATACGCAAACTATAGAAAGACGTTATGACGTAGAATGTGCATACTTTGTTGATTCCATTTACGAAATCATGTAAAACTTCTAGAAGCTGTGATTTTAGAAAACGGGGGGAAGTAAGCTTTTCTTATTTCTGGACACATGCGCAAACTATAGAAAGTCGTTATAGCGTAGAATGTGCATACTTTGTTGATTCAATTTATGAAATAAATCACATTTTCTAAAAACTCGTGTTTTCTAAGATATCATGTAAACCTTCTAGAAGCTGTGATTTTAAAAAACGGCAAAAGTAAGCTTTTCTTATTTTCGGAAGCATGCGCAAACTATAGAAAGTCGTTATGATGTAGAATGTGCATTCTTTGTTGATTCCATTTATGAAATAAATCACATTTTCTAAAAACTCGTGTTTTTTAAGAAATCATGTAAACCTTCTAGAAACAGCGATTTTAAAAAACGAGTGAAGTAAGATTTTCTTATTTCCAGACGCATGCGCAAACTACAGAAAGTCGTTATGATGTAGAATGTGCATACTTTGTTGATTCCATTTATGAAATAAATCACATATTCTAAAAATTCATGTTTTTAAAGAAATCATGTAAACATTCTAGAATCTGTGATTTTAAAAAACGGGGGGAAGTAAGCATTTCTTATTTCCGGACACATGTGTAAACTATAGAAAGTCGTTATGACGTAGAATGTGCATACTTTGTTGATTCCATTTAGGAAATAAATCACATTTTTGAAAAACTCGTGTTTTTAATGAAATCATGTAAACCTTCTAGAAGCTGTGATTTTAAAAAACGGGGGGAAGTAAGCTTTTCTTATTTCTGGACGCATGCGCAAAATATAGAAAGTCGTTATGGCGTACAATGTGCATACTTTGTTGATTCCATTTATCAAATAAATCACATTTTCTAAAAACTCGTGTTTTCTAAGAAATCATGTAAACCCTCTAGAAGCTGTGATTTTAAAAAACAGGGGAAGCAAGCTTTTCTTATTTCCGGACGCATGCGCAAACTATAGAAACTCGTTATGACGTAGAATGTGCATACTTTTTTTATTCCATTTATGAAATAAATCACATTTTCTAAAAACTCGTGGTTTTAAAGAAATCATCTAAACCTTCTAGAAACTGTGATTTTAAAAAACAGGGGGAAGTAAGATTTTCTTATTTCCGGACGCATGTGCAAATTATAGAAAGTCGTTATGACGTAGAATGTGCATACTTTGTTGATTCCATTTCTGAAATAAATCACATTTTCTAAAAACTCGTGTTTTTTAAGAAATCATGTAAACCTTCTAGAAATAGTGATTTTAAAAAACGGGTGAAGTAAGCTTTTCTTATTTCCGGACGCATGCGCAAACTATAGAAAGTCGTTATGATGTAGAATGTGCATACTTTGTTGATTCCATTTATGAAATAAATCACATTTTCTAAAAACTCGTGTTTTTTAAGAAATCATGTAAACCTTCTAGAAATAGTGATTTTAAAAAACGGGTGAAGTAAGCTTTTCTTATTTCCGGACGCATGCGCAAACTATAGAAAGTCGTTATGATGTAGAATGTGCATACTTTGTTGATTCCATTTATGAAATAAATCACATTTTCTAAAAACTCGTGTTTTTTAAGAAATCATGTAAACCTTCTAGAAGCTGTGCTTTTAAAAAAAGGGGGGAAGTAAGTTTTTCTTATTTCCGGACGCATGCGCAAACTATAGAAAGTCGTTATGACATAGAATGTGCATACTTTGTTGATTCCATTTATGAAGTAAATCACATTTTCCAAAAACTCGTGTTTTCTAAGAAATCATATAAACCTTCAAGAAGCTGTGATTTTAATAAACAGGCGAAGTAAGCTTTTCTTATTTCCGGACGCATGCGCAAACTATAGAAAGTCGTTATGACATAGAATGTGCGTAATTTGTCGATTCCATTTATGAAATAAATCACATTTTCTAGAAACTCGTGTTTTTTAACAAATCATGTAAACCTTCTTGAAGCTGTGATTTTAAAAAGCGGGGCAAGTAAGTTTTTCTTATTTCTGGACGCATGCGCAAACTATAGAAAGTCGTTATGAAGAGAATGTGCATACTTTGTTGATTCCATTTATGAAATAAATCACATTTTCTAAAAACTAGTGTTTTTTAAGAAATCTTGTAAACCATATAGAAGCTGTGATTTTAAAAAACGACAGAAGTAAGCTTTTCTTATTTCCGGACGCATGCGCAAACTATAGAAAGTTGTTATGATGTAGAATGTGCATACTTTGTTGATTCCATTTATGAAATAAATCACATTTTCTAAAAACTCGTATTTTTTAAGAAATCATCTAAACCTTCTAGAAACAGTGATTTTAAAAAACGGGTGAAGTAAGCTTTTCTTATATCCGGATGCATGCGCAAACTATAGAAAGTCGTTAGGATGTAGAATGTGCATACTTTGTTGATTCCATTTATGAAATAAATCACATTTTCTAAAAACTCATGTTTTTAAAGAAATCATGTAAACCTTCTAGATGCTGTGATTTGAAAGAACGGGGGGAAGTAAGTTTTTCTTATTTCCAGATGCATGCGCAAACTATAGAAATAAGTTATGACGTAGAATGTGCATAATTTGTTGATTCCATTTATGAAATAAATCATATTTTCTAAAAACTCGTGTTTTTTAAGAAATCATGTAAACCTTCTAGAAGCTGTGATTTTAAAAAGCGTGGGATGTAAGCTTTTCTTATTTCCGGACGCATGCGCAAACTATAGAAAGTCGTATGACGTAGAATGTGCATACTTTATTGATTCCATTGATGACATCAATCACATTTTCTAAAAACTCGTGTTTTTTAAGAAATCATGTAAAACTTGTAGAAGCTTTGATTTTAAAAAATGGAGGAAGTAAGCTTTTCTTATTTCCGGACGCATGCCCAAACTATAGAAAGTCATTATGACATAGAATGTGTATATACTTTGTTGATTCCAATTATGAAATAAATCACATTTTCTAAAAACTCCTGTTTTCTAAGAAATCATGTAAACCTTCTAGAAGCTGTGATTTTAAAAAACGGGGGAAGCAAGATTTTCTTATTTCCGGACGCATGCGCAAACTATAGAAAGTCGTTATGACGTAGAATGTGCATACTTTGTTGATTCCATTTATGAAATAATTCACATTTTCTAAAAACTTTGTGTTTTTTAAGAAATCATGTAGACCTTCTAGAAGCTGTGATTTTAAAAAACGGGGGAAGAAAGCTTTTCCTATTTTCGGACGCATCTACAAACTATAGAAAGTCGTTATGTCATAGAATGTGCATACTTTGTTGATTCCATTTATGAAATAAATCACATTTTCTAAAAACTCGTGTTTTTTAGGAAATCCTGTAAAACTTCTAAAAGTTGTGATTTTAAAAAACGGGGGAACTAAGCTCTTCTTATTTCCGGACGCATGCGCAAACTATAGAAAGTCGTTATGACGTAGAATGTGCATAATTTGTTGATTCCATTTATGAAATAAATCACATTTTCTAAAAACTCGTGTTTTTTAAGAAATCATGTAAACCTTCTAGAAGCTATGATTTTAAAAAGCGGGGGAAGTAAGCTTTTCTTATTTCCGGACGCATGCGCAAACTATAGAAAGTCGTTGTGACGTAGAATGTGCATACTTTGTTGATTCCATTTATGAAATAAATCACATTTTCTAAAAGCTCGTGTTTTTTAAGAAATCATGTAAAACTTCTAGAAGCTTTGATTTCAAAAAATGGGGGAAGTAAGCTTTTCTTATTTCCGGACGCATGCGCAAACTATAGAAAGTCGTTATGACATAGAATGTGTATACTTTGATGATTCCAATTATTAAATAAATCACATTTTCTAAAAACTCGTGTTTTCTAATAAATCATGTAAACCTTCTAGAAGCTGTGATTTTAAAAAACGGGGGCAGTAAGCTTTTGTTATTTCCGGATGCATGCGCAAACTATAGAAATTCGTTGTGATGTAGAATGTGCATACTTTGTTGATTTCATTTATGAAATAAATAACATTATCTAAAAACTCGTGTTTTTAAAGAAATCATGTAAACCTTCTAGAAGCTGTGATTTTAAAAAACGGGGGGAAGTAAGTTTTTCTTATTTCCGGATGCATGCGCAAACTATAGATAGAAGTTATGACGTAGAATGTGCATACTTTGTTGATTCCATTTATGAAATAAATCACATTTTCTAAAAACCTGTGTTTTTTAAGAAATCATGTAAACCTTCTAGAAGCTGTGCTTTTGAAAAACGGGGGAAGTAAGGTTTTCTTATTTCCGGACGCATCCGCAAAATAGAGAAAGTTGTTATGACGTAGAATGTGCATACTTTGTTGATTCCATTTATGAAATAAATCACATTTTCTAAGAACTTGTGTTTTTTAAGAAATCATGTAAACCTTCTAGAAACAGTGATTTTAAAAAACGGGAGAAGTAAGCTTTTCTTATTTCCGGATGCATGCGCAAACTATAGAAAGTCCTTATGATGTAGAATGTGCATACTTTGTTGATTCCATTTATGAAATAAATCACATTTTCTAAAAGCTCGTGTTTTTAAATAAATCATGTAAACCTTTCAGAAGCTGTGATTTGAAAAAACGGGGGGAAGTAAGTTTTTCTTAATTCCGGACGCATGCGCAAACTATAGAAAGACGTTATGACGTAGAATGTGCATACTTTGTTGATACCATTTATGAAATAAATCACATTTTCTAAAAACTCGTGCTTTTTAGGAAATCATGTAAACCTTTTAGAAGTTGTGCTTTTAAAAAACGGGGGAAGTAAGCTTTTCTTATTTCCGAATGCATGCGCAAACTAGAGAAAGTCGTTATGACGTAGAATGTGCATACTTTGTTGATTCCATTTATGAAATAAATCACATTTTCTAAAAGCTTGTGTTTTTAAGTAAATCATGTAAACCTTCTAAAAGCTGTGATTTTAAAAAACGGGAGGAAGTAAGCTTTTCTTATTTCCGGACGCATGCGCAAACTATAGATAGACGTTATGACATAGAATGTGCATACTTTGTTGATTCCATTTATGAAATAAATCACATTTTCTAAAACCTCATGTTTTTAAAGAAATCATGTAAACCTTCTAGAAGTTGTGATTTTAAAAAACGGGGGGATGTAAGCTTTTCTTATTTCCGGACGCATGCACAAACTATAGAAAGTCGTTATGACGTAGAATGTGCAAAATTTGTTGATTCGATTTATGAAATAAATCACATTTTCTAAAAACTCGTGTTTTTAAATAAATCATGTAAACCATCTAGAAGCTGTGATTTTAAAAAACCGGGGGAAGTAAGCCTTTCTTATTTCCGGATGCATGCGCAAACTATAGAAAGTCGTTATTACGTAGAATGTGGATACTTTGTTGATGGAATTTATGAAATAATTCACATTTTCTAAAAATTTGTGTTTTGTAAGAAATCATGTAAATCTTCTAGAAGCTGTGATTTTAAAAAACGGGGAAAGTAAGCTTTTCTTATTTCTGGACGCATGCGCAAACTACAGAAATTCGTTATGATGTAGAATGTGCGAACTTTGTTGATTCCATTTATGAAATAAATAACATTTTGTAAAAACTCGTGTTTTTTAAGAAATCATGTAAATCTTCTAGAAGCTGTGATTTAAAAAAACGGGGGGAAGTAAGATTTTCTTATTTCCGGACGCATGCACAAACTATAGAAAGTCGTTATGACGTAGAATGTGCATACTTTGTTGATTCCATTTATGAAATAAATCACATTTTCTAAAAATTCATGTTTTCTAAGAAATCATGTAAACATTCTAGAAGCTGTGATTTTAATAAACGGGGGAAGTAAGCTTTTCTTATTTCCAGACGCATGCGCAAACTATAGAAAGTCGTTATTACGTAGAATGTGCATACTTTGTTGATTCCATTTATGAAATAAATCATATTTCTAAAAACTCGTGTTTTCTAAGACATCATGTAAACCTTCTAGAAGCTGTGATTTTAAAAAATGGGGCAAGTAAGCTTTTCTTATTTTCGAACGCAAGCACAAACTATAGAAACTCATTATGACGTAGAATGTGCATACTTTGTTGATTCCATTTATGAAATAAATCAAATTTTCTAAAACATCGTGTTTTTAAAGAGATCATGCAAACCTTCTAGAAGATGTGATTTTAAAAAACGGAGGGAAGTAAGCTTTTCTTATTTCCAGACGCATGCGCAAACTATAGAAAGTCGTTATGACATAGAATGTGCATACTTTGTTGATTCCATTTATGAAATAAATCACATTTTCTAAAAACTCGTGTTTTCTAAGAAATCATGTAAACCTTCTAGAAGTTGTGATTTTAAAAAACAGGGGAAGTAAGCTTTTCTTATTTCCGGACGCGTGCGCAAACTAAAGAAAGTCGTTATGATGTAGAATGTGCATACTTTGTTGATTCCATTTATTAAATAAATCACATTTTCTAAAAACTCGTGTTTTTAAAGACATCATGTAAACCTTCTAGAACTTGCGATTTTAAAAAACGGGGGGAAGTAAGCTTTTCTTATTTCCGGATGCATGCGCAAACTATAGAAAGTCGTTATGACGTAGAATGTGCATACTTTGTTGATTCCATTTATGAAATAAATCACATTTTCTAAAAATTCGTGTTTTGAAAGAAATCATGTAAACTTTCTGGAAGCTCTGATTTTAAAAAATGGGGGAAGTAAACTCTTCTTATTTCCGGACGCATGCGCAAACTATAGAAAGTTGTTATGACGTAGAATGTGCATACTTTGTTGATTCCATTTATGAAATAAATCACATTTTCTAAAAACTCGTGTTTTTAAATAAATCATGTAAACCCTCTAGAAGCTGTGATCTTGAAAAACCGGGGGAAGTAAGCCTTTATTATTTCCGGATGCATGCGCAAATAATAGAAAGTCATTATGACGTAGAATGTGCATACTTTGTTGATTCCATTTATGAAATAAATCAAATTTTCTAAAAACTCGTGTTTTCTAAGAAATCATGTAAACCTTCTAGAAGCTGTGATTTTAAAAAATGGGGGAAGTAAGATTTTCTTATTTCCGGACGCATGCGCAAAATATAGAAAGTGGTTATGACATAGAATGTGCATACTTTGTTGATTCCATTTACGAAATAAACCACATTTTCTAGAAATTCTTGTTTTCTAAGAAATCATGTAAACATTCTAGAAGCTGTGATTTTAAAAAACAGGGGAAGTAAGCTTTTCTTATTTCCAGACGGATGCGCAAACCATAGAAAGTCGTTATGACGTAGAATGTGCATACTTTGTTGATTCCATTTATGAAATAAATCAAATTTTCTCAAAAGTCGTGTCTTTTAAGAAATCATGTAAACCTTCTAGAAGCTGTGATTTTAAAAAATAGGGGAAGTAAGCTTTTCTTATTTCTGGATGCATGCACAAACTATAGAAAGTCGTTATGACGTAGAATGTGCATACTTTGTTGATTCCATTTATGAAATAAATCACATTTTCTAAAAACTCGTGTTTTTAAAGAAATCATGTAAACCTTCTAGAAGATGTGATTTAAAAAAACGGGGGGAAGTAAGATTTTCTTATTTCCGGACGCATGCACAAACTATAGAAAGTCGTTATGACGTAGAATGTGCATACTTTGTTGATTCCATTTATGAAATAAATCACATTTTCTAAAAATTCATGTTTGTTAAGAAATCATGTAAACATTCTAGAAGCTGTGATTTTAATAAACGGGGGAAGTAAGCTTTTCTTATTTCCAGACGCATGCGCAAACTATAGAAAGACGTTATGACGTAGAATGTGCATACTTTGTTGATTCCATTTATGAAATAAATCACATTTTCTAAAAAGTCATGTTTTTAAACAAATCATGTAAACCTTCTAGAAGCTGTGATCTTAAAAGCCGGGGGGAAGTAAGCATTTCTTATTTCTGGATGCATGCGCAAACTATAGAAAGTCGTTATGACGTAGAATGTGCATACTTTGTTGATAGCATTTATGAAATAAATCACATTTTCTAAAAACTTGTGTTTGCTAAGAAATCATGTAAACCTTCTAGAAGCTGTGATTTTAATAAACGGGGGGAAGTAAGCTTTTCTTATTTACGGACGCATGCGCAAACTATAGAAAGAAGTTATGACGTAGAATGTGCATACTTTGTTGATTCCATTTATGAAATAAATCACATTTTCTAAAAACTCATGTTTTTAAACAAATCATGTAAACCTTCTAGAAGCTGTGATCTTAAAAAACGGGTTAAGTAAGCTTTTCATATTTCCGGACGCATGCGCAAAATATAGAAAGTCGTTATGACGTAGAATGTGCATACTTTGTTGATTCCATTTATGAAATAAATCACATTTTCTAAAAACTCGTGTTTTTTAAGAAATCATGTAAACCTTCTAGAAGCTGTGATTTTAAAAAACAGGGGGAAGTAAGCTTTTCTTATTTACGGACGCATGCGCAAACTATAGAAAGACGTTATGACGTAGAATGTGCATACTTTACTGATTCCATTTTTGAAATACATCACATTTTCTAAAAACTCGTGTTTTTTAAGAAATCATGTAAACCTTCTAGAAGCTGTGATTTTAAAAAATGGGGGAAGTAAGCTTTTCTTATTGCCGGACGCATGCGCAAAGTATAGAAAGTCGTTATGACGTAGAATGTGCATACTTTATTGATTCCATTTATAAAATAAATCAAATTTTCTAAAAACTCGTGTTTTCTAAGAAATCATGTAAAGCTTCTAGAAGCTGTGATTTTAAAAAACATAGGGAAGTAAGCTTTTCTTATTTCCGGACGCTTGCGCAAAATATAGAAAGACGTTATGACGTAGAATGTGCATACTTTGTTGATTCCATTTAAGAAATAAATCACATTTTCTAAAAACTCGTGTTTTTTAAAAATTCATGTAAACCTTCTAGAAGCTGTGATTTTAAAAAACGTGGGAAGTAAGCTTTTCTTATTTCTGGACGCATGCAAAAACTATAGAAAGTCGTTATGACGTAGAATGTGCATACTTTGTTGATTCCATTTATGAAATAAATCACATTTTCTAAAAAATCGTGTTTTTAAAGAAATCATGTAAACCTTCTAGAAGATGTGATTTTAAAAAACGAGGGAAGCAAGCTTTTCTTATTTCCGAACGAATGCGCAAACTATAGAAATTCGTTATGACGTAGAATGTGTATACTTTCTTGATTCCATTTATGAAACAAATCACATTTTCTGAAACCTCGTGTTTTTTAAAAAATCTTGTAAACCTTCTAGAAGTTGTGAATTTAAAAAATGGGGGAAGTAAGCTTTTCTTATTTCTGGACGCCTGCACAAACTATAGAAAGTCGTTATGACGTAGAATGTGCATACTTTATTGATTCCATTTATGAAATAAATCACAATTTCTAAAAACTTGTGTTTTCTAAGAAATCATGTAAACCTTCTAGAAGCTGTGATTTTAAAAAAGGGGGGAAGTAAGCTTTTCTTATTTCCGGACGCATGCGCAAACTATAGAAAGTCGTTATGACGTAGAATGTGCATACTTTGTTGATTCCATTTATTAAATAAATTACATTTTCTAAAAACTCCTGTTTTTTAAGAAATCATGTAAACCTTCTAGAAGCTGTGATTTTAAAAAACGGGGGGAAGTAAGCTTTTCTTATTTACGGACGCATGCGCAAACTATAGAAAGTCGTTATGACGTAGAATGTGCATACTTTGTTGATTCCATTTATGAAATAAATCACTTATTCTAAAAATTCGTGTTTTTTAAGAAATCATGTAAAACTTCTAGAAGCTGTGATTTTAAAAAATGGGGGAAGTAAGCTTTTCTTATTTCCGGATGCATGCGCAAACTATAGAAAGTCGTTATAACGTAGAATGTGCATACTTTGTTGATTCCATTTATAAAATAAATCACATTTTTTAAAAACTCGTGTTTTTTAAGAAATCATGTAAACCCTCTAGAAGCTGTGATTTTAAAAAACGGGGGGAAGTAAGCTTTTCTTATTTCTGGACGCATGCGCAGACTATAGAAAGTCGTTATGACGTAGAATGTGCATACTTTGTTGATTCCATTTATGAAATAAATCACATTTTCTAAAAACTCGTGTTTTCTAAGATATCATGTAAACCTTCTAGAATCTGTTATTTTAAAAAACGGGAGAAGTAAGCTATTCTTACTTCCAGACGCATGCGCAAACTATAGAAAGTCGTTATGATGTAGATTGTGCATACTTTGTTGATTCCATTTATGAAATAAATCACATTTTCTAAAAAATCTTGTTTTTTAGGAAATCATGTAAACCTTCTAGAAGCTGTGATTTTAAAAAACGGGCGAAGTAAGCTTTTCTTATTTCCAGACGCATGCGCAAACTATAGAAAATCGTTATGATGTAGAATGTGCATACGTTGTTGATTACAGTTATGAAATAAATCACATTTTCCAAAAAATCTTGTTTTTTAGGAAATCATGTAAACCTTCTAGAAGCTGTGATTTTAAAAAAGGGGGGAAGTAAGCTTTTCTTATGTCCAGACGCATGCGCAAACTATAGAAAGTTGTTATGATGTAGAATGTGCATACTTTGTTGATTCCATTTATGAAATAAATCATATTTTCTAAAAACTCGTGTTTTCTAAGATATCACGTAAACCTTCTAGAAGCTGTGATTTTAGAAAACGGGGGAAGTAAGCTTTTCTTATTTCCGGAGGTGTGCGTAGACTATAGAAAGTCGTTATGATGTAGAATTTGCATACTTTGTTGATTCCATTTATGAAATAAATCACATTTTCTAAAAACTCTTGTTTTTTAGGAAATCATGTAAACCTTCTAGAAGCTGTGATTTTAAAAAATGCGGGGAAGTAAGCTTTACTTATTTCCGGATGCATCCGCAAACTATAGAAAGTCGTTCTGATGTAGAATGTCCACACTTTGTTGATTCCACTTATGAAATAAATCACATTTTCTAAAAACTCGTGTTTTTTATGAAATCATGTAAACCTTCTAGAAGCTGTGATTTTAAGAAACGGGGGGAAGTAATCTTTTCTTATTTCTGGACGCATGCGCAAACTATAGAAAGTCGTTATGGCCTAGAATGTGCATACATTGTTGATTCCATTTATGAAATAAATCACATTTTCTAAAAACTCGTGTTTTCTAAGATATCATGTAAACCTTCTAGAAGCTGTGATTTTAAAAAACGGGAGAAGTAAGCTTTTCTTACTTCTGGACGCTTGCGCAAACTATAGAAATTCGTTATGATGTAGAATGTGCATACTTTGATGATTCCATTTATGAAATAAATCACATTTTCTAAAAACTCGTGTTTTCTAAGATATCATGTAAACCTTCTAGAAGCTGTGACTTTAAAAAACTAGAGAAGTAAGCTTTTCTTACTTCCGAATGCATGCGCAAACTATAGAAAGTCGTTATGACGTAGAATGTGCATACTTTGTTGATTCCATTTATGAAATAAATCACATTTTCTAAAAACTCGTGTTTTCTAAGAAATCATGTAAACCTTCTAGAAGCTGTGATTTTAAAAAACGGGGGAAGTAAGTTTTTCTTATTTCCGGACGCATGCACAAACTATAGAAAATCGTTATGACGTAGAATGTGCATACTTTGATGATTCCATTTATGAAATAAATCACATTTTCTAAAAACTCATGTTTTTTAAGAAATCATGTAAACCTTGTAGAAGCTGTGATTCTAAAAAATGGGGGAAGTAGGCTTTTCCTATTTCTGGATGCATGCGCAAACTATAGAAAGTCGTTATGACGTAGAATGTGCATAATTTGTTGATTCCATTTATGAAAATAATCACATTTTCTAAAAACTCGTGTTTTTTAAGAAATCATGTAAACCTTCTAGAAGCTGTGATTTTAAAAAACGCGGGGAAGTAAGCTTTTCTTATTTCCAGACGCAGGCGCAAACTATAGAAAGTCGTTATGACGTAGAATGTGCATACTTTGTTGATTCCATTTATGAAATAAATTACATTTTCTAAAAACTCGTGTTATTTAAGAAATCATGTAACCCTTCTAGAAGCTGTGATTTTAAAAAATGGGGAAAGTAAGCTTTTCTTATTTCCGGACGAATGCGCAAACTATAGAAAGTCATTATGACATAGAATGTGCATACTTTGTTGATTCCATTTATGAAATAAACTACATTTTCTAAAAACTCGTGTTTTTTAAAAAATCACATTAACCTTCTAAAAGCTGTGATTTTGAAAAACGGGGGAATTAAGTTTTTCTAATTTCCGGACGCATGGGACAACTATAGAAAGTCGTTATGACGTAGAATGTGCATACTTTGTTGATTCCATTGATGAAATAAATCACATTTTCAAAAATCTCGTGTTTTTTAAGAAATCATTTAAACCTTCTAGAAGCTGTGATTTTAAAAAACTTGGGAAGTAAGCTTTTCTTATTTCCGGACGCATGTGCAAACTATAGAAAGTCGTTATGATGTAGAATGTGCATACTTTGTTGATTCCATTTATGAAATAAATTACATTTTCTAAAAACTCATGTTTTTAAAGAAATCATGTAAACCGTCTAGAAGCTGTGATTTTTAAAAACGGGGGGAAGTAAGCCTATCTTATTTCTGGACGCATGTGCAAACTATAGAAAGTCGTTATGAAGTTGAATGTGCATACTTTGCTGATTCCATTTATGAAATAAATCACATCTTCTAAAAACTCGTCTTTTTTAAGAAATCAAGTAACCCTTCTAGAAGCTGTGATTTTAAAAAACGAGGAAACAAAGCTTTTCTTATTTCCAGATGCATGCGCAAACTATAGAAAGTCGTTATGACGTAGAATGTGCATACTTTGTTGATTCCATTTATGAAAATAATCACATTTTCTGAAAACTCGTGTTTTTTAAGAAATCATGTAAACCTTCTAGAGGCTGTGATTTTAAAAAAACTGGGGGCAGTAAGCTTTTCTTATTTCCAGACGCATTCGCAAACCAAAGAAAGTCGTTATGACGTAGAATGTGCATACTTTGTTGATTCCATTTATGAAATAAATCACATTTTCTAAAAACTCGTGTTTTTTAAGAAATCATGTAAACCATCTAGAAGCTGTGATTTAAAAAAACGAGGGAAGTAAGCTTTTCTTATTTTCGGACGCATGTGCAAACTATAGAAAGTCGTTTTTACATAGAATGTGCATACTTTGTTGATTCCATTTATAAAATAAATCACATTTTATAAAAACTCGTGTTTTTTAAGAAATCATGTAAAACTTCTAGAAGCTGTGATTTTAAAAAACGGGGGAAGTAACCTTTTCTTATTTACGGACGCATGCGCAAACTATAAAAAATCGTTATGGCGTAGAATGTGTCTACTTTGTTGATTCCATTTATGAAATTAATCACATTTTCTAAAAACTCGTGTTTTTTAAGAAATCACATAAACCTTCTAAAAGCTGTGATTTTGAAAAACGGGGGAAGTAAGATTTTCTTATTTCCGGACGCATGCGCAAACTATACAAAGTTGTTATGACGTTGAATGTGCATACTTTGATGATTCCATTTATGAAATAAATCACATTTTCTAAAAACTCATGTTTTTTAAGAAATTATGTAAACCTTCTAGAAGCTGTGATTTTAAAAAATGGGGGAAGTAAGCTTTTCTTATTTCCAGATGCATGCGTAGACTATAGAAAGTTGTTATGACGTACAATGTGCATACTTTGTTGATTCCATTTATGAAATATATCACATTTTCTAAAAACTCGTGTTTTTTAAGAAATCACGTAACCCTTCTAGAAGTTGTGATTTTAAAAAACGGGGGAAGTAAGCTTTTCTTATATCCAGACGAATGCGCAAACTATAGAAAGTCGTTGTGACGTAGAATGTGCATACTTTGTTGATTCCATTTACGAAATAAATCACATTTTCTAAAAACTCGTGTTTTTTAAGAAATCACATAAACCTTCTAAAAGCTGTGATTTTGAAAAACGGTGGAAGTAAGCTTTTCTTATTTCCGCACGCATGCGCAAATTATAGAAAGTCGTTATGACGTAGAATGTGCATACTTTGTTGATTCCATTTATGAAAAAAATCACATTTTCTAAAAAATCGCGTTTTTTAAGAAATCATGTAACCCTTCTAGAAGCTGTGATTTTAAAAAACGGGGGAAGTAAGCTTTTCTTATTTCCGGATGCATGTGCAAACTATAGAAAGTCGTTATGACGTAGAATCTGCATACTTTGTTGATTCCATTTACGAAATAAATCACATTTTCTAAAAGCTCGTGTTTTTTAAGAAATCACATAAACCTTCTAAAAGCTGTGATTTTGAAAAACGGGGGAAGTAAGTTTTTCTTATTTTCGGACGCATGCGCAAACTATAGAAAGTCGTTATAACGTAGAATGTGCATACTTTGTTGATTCCATCTATGAAATAAATCACATTTTCTAAAAACTCGTGTTTTCAAAAAAATGATGTAAACCTTCTAGAAGCCGTGATTTTCAAAAACAGGGGAAGTAAGCTTTTCTTATTCCCGGACGCATGCGCAAAGTATAGAAAGTCGTTATGACGTAGAATGTGCATACTTTGTTGATTCCATTTATGAAATAAATCACATTTTCTAAAAACCCGTGTTTTTTAAGAAATCATTTAAACCTTCTAGATGCTGTGATTTTAAAAAATGGGGGAAGTAAGCTTTTCTTATTTCCGGACGCATGCGCAAACTATAGAAAGTCGTTATGACGTAGAATGTGCATACTTTGTTGATTCCATTTATGAAATAAATCACATTTTCTAAAACCTTGTGTTTTTTAAGAAATCATGTAAACCTTCCAGAAGCTGTGATTTTAAAAAACGGGAGGAAGTAAGCTTTTCATATTTCCGGACGCATGCGAAAACTATAGAAAGTCGCTATGATGTAGAATGTGCATACTTTATTGATTCCATTTATGAAATAAATCACATTTTCTAAAATTTCATGTTTTTTAAAAAATCATGTAAACCTTCTAGAAGCTGTGATTTTAAAAAACAGGGGAAGTAAGCTTTTGTTATTTCCAGACGCATGCGCAAACTATAGAAAGTCATTATGACGTAGAATGTGCATACTTTGTTGATTCCATATATTAAATAAATCACATTTTCTAAAAACTTGTGTTTTTTAAGAAATCATGTAAACCTTCTAGAAGCTGTGATTTTAAAAAACGGGGGGAAGTAAGCTTTTCTTATTTCCAGACGCAGGCGCAAACTATAGAAGGTCGTTATAACATAGAATGTGCATACTTTGTTGATTCCATTTATGAGATAAATCACATTTTCTAAAAAATCATGTTTTTTAAGAAATCATGTAAACCTTCTAGAAGCTGTGATTTTAAAAAACAGGGGAAGTAAGCTTTTCTTATTTCCAGGCGCAGGAACAAACTATAGAAAGTCGTTATGACATAGAATGTGCATACTTTGTTGATTCCATATATGAAATAAATCACATTTTCAAAAAACTCGCATTTTTTAAGAAATCATTTAAACCTTCTAGAAGCTGTGATTTTAAAAAACGGGGGAAGTAAGCTTTTCTTATTTCTGGATGCATGCACAAACTATAGAAAGTTGTTATGACGTAAAATGTGCATACTTTGTTGATTCCATTTATGAAATAAATCACATTTTCGAGAACCTCGTGTTTTCTAAGAAATCATGTAAACCTTCTAGAAGCTGTGATTTTAAAAAACGGGGAGACTAAGCTTTTCTTATTTCCGGACGCATGCGCAAACTATGGAAAATCGTAATGACATAGAATTTGCATACTTTGTTGATTCCATTTATGAAATAAATCATATTTTCTAAAAACTCGTGTTTTTTAAGAAATCATGTAAACCTTCTAGAAGCTGTTATTTTAAAAAACGGGGGGAGGTAAGCTTTTCTTATTTCCGGACGCATGCGCAAACTATAGAAAGTCGTTATGATGTAGAATGTGCATACTTTGTTGATTCCATTTATGAAATAGATCACATTTTCTAAAAACTCGTGTTTTTAAAGAAATGATGTAAACCTTCTAGAAGCCGTGATTTTAAAAAACAGGGGAAGTAAGCTTTTCTTTTTCCCGGACGAATGCGTAAACTATAGAAAGTCATTATTACATAGAATGTGCATACTTTGTTGATTCCATTTATGAAATAAATCACATTTTCTAAAAACTCGTGTTTTTAAAGAAATCATGTAAACCTTCTAGAAGTTGTGATTTTAAAAAACGGGGGGAAGTAAGCTTTTCTTATTTCTTGACGCATGCGCAAACTATAGAAAGTCGTAATGACATAGAATGTGCATACTTTGTTGATTCCATTTATGAAATAAATCACATTTTCTAAAAACTCGTGTTTTCTAAGATATCATGTAAACCTTCTACAAGCTGTTATTTTAAAAAACGGGAGAAGTAAGCTTTTCTTATTTCGGTACGCATGCGCAAACTATAGAAAGCCGTTTTGATGTAGAATGTGTATACTTTGGTGATTCCATTTATGAAATAAATCACATTTTCTAAAAAATCGTGTTTTTTAATAAATCATGTAAACCTTCTAGAAGCTGCGATTTTAAAAAACGGTTGAAGTAAACTTTTCTTATTTCCGGAAGCATGCGCAAACTATAGAAAGTCGTTATGACGTAGATTGTGCATACTTTGTTGATTCCATTTATGAAATAAATCACATTTTCTAAAAACACATGTTTTCTAAGAAATCATGTAAACCTTCTAGAAGCTGTGATTTTAAAAAACGACGGAAGTAAGTTTTTTTTATTTCTTGACGCATGCGCAAACTATAGAAAGTCGTTATGATGTAGAATGTGCATACTTTGTTGATTCCATTTATGAAATAAATAACATTTTCTAAAAACCCGTGTTTTTTAGGAAATCATGTAAACCTTCTAGAAGCTATGATTTTAAAAAACGGGGGGAAGTAAGCTTTTCTTATTTCCGGATGCAAGTGCAAACTATAGAAAGTCGTTATGACGTAGAATGTGCATACTTTGTTGATTCCATTTATGAAATAAACCACATTTTCTAAAAACTCCTGTTTTCTAAGAAATCATGTAAATATTCTAGAAGCTGTGATTTTAAAAAACGGGGGAAGTAAGCTTTTCTTATTTCCAGACGCATGCGCAAACTATAGAAAGTCGTTATGACGTAGAATGTGCATACTTTGTTGATTCCATTTATGAAATAAATCACATTTTCTAAAAACTCGTGTTTTCTAATAAATCATGTAAACCTTCTAAAAGCTGTGATTTTAAAAAACGGGGGAAGTAAGCTTTTCTTATTTTCGGACGCATACACAAACTATAGAAAGTCGTTATGACGTAGAATATGCATACTTTGTTGATTCCATTTATGAAATAAATCACATTTTCTAAAAACTCATGTTTTTAAAGAAATCATGTAAACCTTCTAGAAGATTTGACTTTCAAAAACGGGGGGAAGTAAGCTTTTCTTATTTCCGGACGAATTCGCAAACTATAGAAAGACGTTATGACGTAGAATGTGCATACTTTGTTGATTCCATTTATGAAATAAATCACATTTTCTAAAAACTCATGTTTTTAAATAAATCATGTAAACCTTCTAGAAGCTGTGATCTTAAAAAACGGGGGGAAGTAAGCCTTTCTTATTTATGGATGCATGCGAAAACTATAGAAAGGCATTATGACGTAGAATGTGCATACTTTGTTGATAACATTTATGAAATAAATCACATTTTCTAAAAACTTGTAGGGCCCCTCCTTTAGGGACCCCTTGAACTGAACCTGAAACTTTAAAAACTTCATACAAACAAATTAGCCATTATAGTTATTGGAAAAATAAAATAAAAGAGTGAATAACTTAACAAAAATAAGCAAACCTTAACCTGTCAACCCGATCCAGCTGGTCCATTGTTGTCTGTATCTTCCGTAGGATCCCTCCAGCAAAGCTCGTTTAACCATAGGCGAAGCAACCGTTAGCTTCGCCACCCAACCATAGGCTCATGCTTTCAGTCGCATGGCCTCCCCCGAGCTTTGGGTCGTAGAGCTCACACAAGTATTTCAGAAATTCAGCTTGGGCTTCCCTTCCCACCAGGATTTCTAAGCCAAACCCTTAGATAGCAGCAAGTCTTTGAGGCATTCGAAAATTACGACAATCGTCCAAATTATGGGCCCCTTACCCATTCCTTAAGCCTTCCTTATAAAGGGAAATCTCCTGTGACACATGTCGCTTCATGCATAATTAATTATTTTTAATTATTTATTTAATTAAAACACTCACCCATCCAAGTGTCAGTTTCTCTGGGAAGTGCACCTACATCCCTAAGTTTGCTCTAGTTTGTCCCCCAGATATTTTAATCAACTCCTAGCTTTTAGTTGACTAGGTGTCTAATCTATTTTGCTCCTAAATAATAATTTCTATTAATTTAAATTCTCAACAAAATAACTATTCATGTGCAAATGTCTAAGCTATTGTTATGCATTTGCTAAGTAATAATCTAGAGTTATTCTCCTAAGTTTTTATGCAGTTTAATTTAACAATCAAACTCACTAGGATCACGGTGCCGCGTCGTTGGGCTCCTGGTTCCTTAATTTTTTTTTAATCCCCTGACATGGCACCACTCCGTCGGGTCCAATCATCCATGGTTTCCATTCCTTGGCATGGTACCACCTCGTTGGGTCCTTGCGTCCATTCTTTCCGTTCTTGACAGGGTACCGCATCGTTGGGCCCTTCTGCCACCATCTTTCCGTTTTGACTTGCGGGAACTCTTGTAGGGATTTTAGGAATCGTTACCATCCATCCTCCATCTACATGCTATCTAGGGACTAATGGCGCTGAGGAGTGAGTCTGTTCTCACTGCGCGCCCCTCAACTCGTACGTGACCAACTCCGTCGTGGCCCACCTCGTACGCTCTCACGCATTCCTCTTGAGCAAGCGGATCAGTGCTTATCTGCTCATGCGTGGTATTCTTGTCGGAAGTCGACATCGTCGTCGCTCCCCCTGTGTGTGATTTACCCGTACTCTACGACCCTTCATGTTCCTTTGTGTGTCCGTTGGTGAACCGTCTCACTTGTTTCTACACACACTTCTCGCAACAATTTATTAGTAGCACTGTCCTCAATAATCATCATCTGATTTCTAAATCAAGTATTGTTAAACATTTATGATTTATTCAAACTTCTAATCAAATATACATTTCGTCGACAAATACATAATCACCGTATAGCTAATCGTTAAGCATTATCCATATGTACAATTTTCATATCAAAGTTAATCGTTTAAATAACATGAAATCGTCCATTCACAATAACTACCCAAATGCACATATATCAATCAATCATAATCATAAATATACTCAAAATAAAATCATAGGGTTATTTTATTAACGTTTCAAACAGTTGGGTGACTCAGCAGGTGCCCTCAATGTCTATAGTAGTCTAGGGGCACTACATATTTACATCATTCATTCTAGTATCTCAGTCAGTCGAGCATTCATCTATCATTCATTTAATCATTTCTATCTCAATCAATCAAGCATGTCTAGCATTCAGTCATTCCATCTTAATCAGTTGACCATATCTAACATTCATCAATCTCGATATTGAATTGTTTCGTCATACATCATAATATACTTCATTCATTCTCTAATCATTAAGCAAACATTATAATCACCCTCATAATTTCATTTCCATAATTCAGCCTAAATACGATATTCATTATAAGATTTCCCATGTGTTAATCAATCAGCCAAATCACAATTATCCAAAATCATCATTAAATCCATCATTAGAAACATATACATTTATCTCATACATCGCTAGTCAGTTGCCAATTTTATTCTTAATCATCATGTTCACAGTCATTTATCTCGGTTTCTTTAACTGGGTCACTTACCCATAAGTGTTATCAACATCGATAGTCGTAGCGAGTTTGAGGGGCATTACATACATCCCCTCTTATTAAAACTTCGTCCCGAAGTTAAGTTTTGTTCTTGTAATTTTGATGTTACGCTTTCTTTTAGTTTTCCATTTTCATCTTCCTGTCATTCTCTTCTATTTTTCTCCAACAGTCATTGTCATACGCACAAGTGGTTCTAATCATTAGTTTTCTATTTCATCCGCATGGTTCCAATACCTCCTTAGGAACTCAATCATAATTTCGCAGAAGGCAAATCCAATAATACCTTCACAATTGTTAGTCTAAATTTAGATTTTCTATACCTTCTAGACATCTACGAAGATTCACAATGTCCAATTATCTACAAGCTGCATTGAGTCAATAGCCACCCAAAAGTTTATCAAAGCATAACAAATCCAAGATAGGATTTAAATCTATTTGGTTATCCTCCCTCCAAGACGGGAAGGTAAACATCATATAAAAAAAAAAAATACTCGGTAAGATATAATCACGGTTTTAACATATTAGGAGAGACCCTCAAATAGTCCAAAAACCAAATTCCATAAGACTACTTCCAAACACCTCTAAATGTTTTAATAATGTTGGTTCTCTTTAAGATGGGATTTGAGTCGTCGAAGTTTAGTGACTTAGTCGAACATATTGAAATTTAACTCGTAGTCCTTTCATTAGTAACATCACGTCTAATTCAATGAGCTTATCACATCCCTACCTCATTTCATCATTTCCGTTGTCATAGGACTACTTCGACAGACTCATCAAGTCGTACTATGTGTGTTTTTCTCAACCTCATAGAGTTCCATCTCGGGCTAGTCATATTTTCATCAAGGGTTGATTATGTCGTTGGGTTAGCTGCACTACGTTCAGTTCATTGTGTTGATCATCTCCATAGATCGATAATAGTACCTTCAATATTCACCATCAATAGTCATTGGTATTCCTGCCATGAAGCTTTTCATAAGTCAACGTTTATTATTAGTCTTTTAACTTACCCATTTAACCTCCCCATAAGTTAGCTATTATGTCAAGGAGATATAATTCCGACCATGTCATACTAATGAAGGGTAGACAACAATTTCGTTGCAACACATTTTTAGTTTCTTAACTCTTAACTCTCTCTCTCTCTCTCTCTCTATTCCAATCCAACATTTAATATACATTTTATTCCCAAAGCATTCTTTTAAACATAGATACCTATTCTATTTTAAACAAGCATATAAATATATGTATTCTAACTATAAAATAAAAATTATTTTAATAATACTAACATTCTACATAACTTCATTTATCTTGAGGGACTTTTATTGATTTTTTTTATTTTTTTTTTTATCATTACTATCATATTTTCTACCTCTTTCTTTATTCCTCTCTTTCTTTATATATATATATATATATATATATATATATATATTTAATTTTTCCTCTATCAAGTAGTTTTCAATACTTAGGTGTATTCCACATAGATCATAGTGTAGGTATTCAAAAATATTAATAATAGACTTTAAATAATATTTTAAATGTAGTTTAAAAATATTACTAATAAACTTTAAATAATATTTTAAATGTAATTCAAAAATATTAGTAATAAACTTTAAATGATATTTTAAATGTATGATCCTACTTGTGAGCTCACTTCGTTTATTACAAAAGTCCTTGGTATATATCATTTCCAATTACATCAAAATTTATTACCTATATATTTATAAGTATAAAAATAAAAATAAAAAAAAAATAAAAAATTTATCCCTCCAAGTATACGGTCACTTATAAAGCCATCCACGGTTGTACGGATTTTAAATAGAGTATTATTTTTCATTTATAACTGGATCTTTTCACTTTCTAAAATCATTATAAAGTAACCTTACTACTCTAATACGAATGGACAGACACGCTCCATGACAAGCGGACTCTGTGGATTGTTGATAGAGTTATCCTTTGGATGAGTGATCTCGGCTCACTTTGTCCCACAGCAAATGACTATGGGAAGGGAAGGCTTGGAGTCTGATTCCATAGAGTTCTTATATATTTGTATGTTCCAGATAATATTACCTCATCTCAAGCGTGAGCATTGAGGAGAGGGCGTAGGCCAAATGTAAACACCCGGTTAGTGCAACTTCCCAAGAGTTAAAATAGACATGCAAGTCTAAACCATAAAACAATATTAGTTCTATTGTTCCATTTGCTGTAAAATATTAACCTTTTAGCAAGATCGTTTAATGCTTACTACTTATTATTTAATTTCAAATGATAAAGTAAAACTTTATAACATCACAAACTTAAACTTAATATCTACTAAGGGAAGGATACTTATTACAAAAGTAACTAAACATAAGAAATTTCACTTCTTACAATACCGCTACATTCATCACATACTAATTCGATATATATAAAATGTATAGACAAAACTTATAGGTATAGAATCATTACTTCCAGGATCTTCATTGATCGCTGGTTGAGATGATCAATGGCTCGATCTAACTCTATCGACATCCAATCCCTGTGATTGTATAAAATATACAAAACCACAAATAGGTCGACCTTTGCTGATTTCTGAGTCGAAATGATCTAAGACACATCAATGTTCAATCCCTGTGGTTGTATAAACGCACAAAACGAATATTCATAGAGAAATCCAATAGTTATAAAGAGAGTTCTCTTTGATATATAAATATATATGAAGTACACAAGCAGAACTTTACCGGTGGGGAGGGGACGATCGATAGTTAGATCTATTCACATCAGTATCCAAATCCTACGTTTATATAAAATAATAAACAGTGGTATTAAGGATCTTCCTCGATCGTCAGTGGAGTGGGTCCTAGGTCGAATCTTATGGATAAAACTATTGCTTTACACAGGATAAACTCTTTATCAACACACATACAACTAAATTAGGATCGGTATCCCATCACTGGTTAGGGTGGATCGTAGGTCGATCCTCTTGGATCGACATCCATCGATACCACAGTCGCACAGAAGATAAACCTCTGACCAAGAAAAAAAAATTTAACTAGAGATCTGCAACGATCGCTATGGATTCAGTAATAGTTACAGACCTCAACGTCGCTGCACAGGAGTAATACGAGTTCCTTCCAGCGCATGCATTCGGAGCGAAGGATGAGTTACGAGATACGAGTTACGGATGCAATAAATAAAAGGAAGACACGCAGGATTGCTAAAAATCAGTAGACACTTAAGTGACAGTTGCTACAACCATACGGCCTAAAATCCACTCAACAATTTGGCGCGCCGGGTTTTTGTAATGGAGTATATCACTCAGGAATCCGAGGAGAATAATACACATCAAGTAGTGGATTGCTATAAAATCGCGGAAAGGTGCAGTTGGATGTCGTGCACATCAGTTTGGCATATGATTTATTTATTTTATTTATATGTAGCTTACTCTCGGTGTAAATTATTTATTACCAGGGACCGGACAAAAATAAAATAAAAATAAAAATAAAATAACATACAGAGATCTGGAGAATCGCTACTCCACAGTGCTGGATTTAGATCTTTTCCATCAATTTCAGCAATAAATAATAAAGAGCTTTCCGATGCAAACTTATGTTAATCTATGTATCTGGATGGGGAGACATTACACGTGGATTCATACAAAATGAATATTAAGTGCAGATTGATCTGGGCCTTTCCCGATCTCCTCAAGGTAGACTGGCGGATGCAATCCATGCATTTAAACTGCAATCCATGCATTTAAACTCCGATCATAACAGAAGAACAGACTCGAACATGGAGCCGGTATTCAAGACACCCTCGATACAGTCGATCTATGGTTTTGGAATGTAGTAGGTCAATACAGAGAGCGGTTGGATAATTACAGGGCGGTGGATAACTTGATGAGAGATAGACTGGGCTTTGAAGTTTATAGATGGAAGCTCGATCCTGAGCACTTATCCGACCACCAATAATACATGCCTGAGAGGTGATTCAATTAGTTAAAATCGGTCAACTAATTTCTCAAGGAGGGAGTCGATCTGGTAAAGCAATTTATCTACAGAAAAAGAAATCAGTCTCAAACATTAACCCAACCACAACAATTAATATACCAGAAAAACGATCCAATTGATTAAACTGAACAACGACAGTAAAATAAAAATTCAAAGAAGATCGATTTGATCTGATCCAATAGGGAAGTTTAAACTGGCATAGACAAATAATACCCAATGGGTTTGACTGTGTTTTAGTAGAAATAGAGTACTGAGAAGTATAGCTGAACATCGAGATCGATTCATCTACGTTTTTGGAGAGTTTGCGTACTAGAAAGAAATAGAATGACACCCTTCTGATAATGAAGATCAGATAGCGAAAAATTTAACAACGATCTTGTTCAGTTACCCAAACACTGGAATTATACTACCAGAAGGACGATTCAAATAATCCACGAAACTCAATTGCACAAAGTCGATCTGGTCAAGGAAGTTGATCTTTGAAGATCAATGGCAGAAAGAAAAGTTGATTTTAAACATTAACGTCGGAATGGATTGGTCCAAGGTGAATCGAGGGATCATCAAATGGGTTCGGTTTTCCAGGATGGACAATGCTAAAAACAGAGACAGAATTTACAATCACAAATGTACAGTAATATCGATCTCTTATCAAATCAATCGTGACCGGGTAAGGCGAATGAGCATACCCAGAAATTTTAAATCAGAAAATAAAAACCAGAGTTTGAAGATTTTAGAAAATGGGTATGAATAACCCCGATCTCGATGTAGAATAGAACATATTCAAATATACTTTAGAGTTCAATTAATTTCGACAGTGAATTAAATCATTCAGATCTTATTGCAAAATATAACATTTTCAGAATGCAAATCAGAGATCTAATATTTTCGACTGTGAATTAAATAATTCAGATCTTATTGCAAATTAAATCATATTCAGAATGCAAACCAGAGATCTAATATTTTCCATAGTGAAATAGATAATTCAGATTTTATTGCAAAATAAGCATATTCAGGACTCTACAGAAATCCTAGATCCATAACCCTTATTAAAACAGAAATTAGATATGAAAGCTAAAGAGTGAAAGAACCTCTGTGGATAGCTCAGTCGGAGGTGTAACCCACGAAATTTGCAGTTGTACTTCTGTCGTCGATCTAAGTCCGGTGCCCTCGAGGCTCGACCGACTCTGATACCAAATGTAGGGCCCCTCCTTTAGGGACCCCTTGAACTGAACCTGAAACTTTAAAAACTTCATACAAACAAATTAGCCATTATAGTTATTGGAAAAATAAAATAAAAGAGTGAATAACTTAACAAAAATAAGCAAACCTTAACCTGTCAACCCGATCCAGCTGGTCCATTGTTGTCTGTATCTTCCGTAGGATCCCTCCAGCAAAGCTCGTTTAACCATAGGCGAAGCAACCGTTAGCTTTGCCACCCAACCATAGGCTCATGCTTTCAGTCGCATGGCCTCCCCCGAGCTTTGGGTCGTAGAGCTCACACAAGTATTTCAGAAATTCAGCTTGGGATTCCCTTCCCACCAGGATTTCTAAGCCAAACCCTTAGATAGCAGCAAGTCTTTGAGGCATTCGAAAATTACGACAATCGTCCAAATTATGGGCCCCTTACCCATTCCTTAAGCCTTCCTTATAAAGGGATATCTCCTGCGACACATGTCGCTTCATGCATAATTAATTATTTTTAATTATTTATTTAATTAAAACACTCACCCATCCAAGTGTCAGTTTCTCTGGGAAGTGCACCTACATCCCTAAGTTTGCTCTAGTTTGTCCCCCAGATAGTTTAATCAACTCCTAGCTTTTAGTTGACTAGGTGTCTAATCTATTTTGCTCCTAAATAATAATTTCTATTAATTTAAATTCTCAACAAAATAACTATTCATGTGCAAATGTCTAAGCTATTGTTATGCATTTGCTAAGTAATAATCTAGAGTTATTCTCCTAAGTTTTTATGCAGTTTAATTTAACAATCAAACTCACTAGGATCACGGTGCCGCGTCGTTGGGCTCCTGGTTCCTTAATTTTTTTTTAATCCCCTGACATGGCACCACTCCGTCGGGTCCAATCATCCATGGTTTCCATTCCTTGGCATGGTACCACCTCGTTGGGTCCTTGCGTCCATTCTTTCCGTTCTTGACAGGGTACCGCATCATTGGGCCCTTCTACCACCATATTTCCGTTTTGACTTGTGGGAACTCTTGTAGGGATTTTAGGAATCGTTACCATCCATCCTCCGTCTACATGCTATCTAGGTACTAATGGAGCTGAGGAGTGAGTCTGTTCTCACTGCGTGCCCCTCAACTCATACGTGACCAACTCCGTCGTGGCCCACCTCGTACGCTCTCACGCATTCCTCTTGAGCAAGCGGATCAGTGCTTATCTGCTCATGCGTGGTATTCTTGTCGGAAGTCGACATCGTCGTCGCTCCCCCTGTGTGTGATTTACCCGTACTCTACGACCCTTCATGTTCCTTTGTGTGTCCGTTGGTGAACCGTCTCACTTGTTTCTACACACTTCTCGCAACAATTTATTAGTAGCACTGTCCTCAATAATCATCATCTGATTTCTAAATCAAGTATTGTTAAACATTTATGATTTATTCAAACTTCTAATCAAATATACATTTCGTCGACAAATACATAATCACCGTATAGCTAATCGTTAAGCATTATCCATAAGTACAATTTTCATATCAAAGTTAATCGTTTAAATAACATTAAATCGTCCATTCACAATAACTACCCAAATGCACATATATCAATCAATCGTAATCATAAATATACTCAAAATAAAATCATAGGGTTATTTTATTAACGTTTCAAACAGTTGGGTGACTCAGCAGGTGCCCTCAATGTCTATAGTAGTCTAGGGGCACTACATATTTACATCATTCATTCTAGTATCTCAGTCAGTCGAGCATTCATCTATCATTCATTTAATCATTTCTATCTCAATCAATCAAGCATGCCTAGCATTCAGTCATTCCATCTTAATCAGTC
This sequence comes from Larix kaempferi, assembly GCA_027924585.1. Classification (NCBI taxonomy): domain Eukaryota; kingdom Viridiplantae; phylum Streptophyta; class Pinopsida; order Pinales; family Pinaceae; genus Larix; species Larix kaempferi. Next base: position 6,442,839 of record BSBM01000226.1, on the reverse strand, counting down.
GACCATATCTAACTTCATCAATCTCGATATTGAATTGTTTCGTCATACATCATAATATACTTCATTCATTCTCTAATCATTAAGCAAACATTATAATCACCCTCATAATTTCATTTCCATAATTCAGCCTAAATACGATATTCATTATAAGATTTCCCATGTGTTAATCAATCAGCCAAATCACAATTATCCAAAATCATCATTAAATCCATCATTAGAAACATATACATTTATCTCATACATCGTTAGTCAGTTGCCAATTTTATTCTTAATCATCATGTTCACAGTCATTTATCTCAGTTTCTTTAACTGGGTCACTTACCCATAAGTGTTATCAACATCGATAGTCGTAGCGAGTTTGAGGGGCATTACATACACCTAGTCAACTAAAAGCTAGGAGTTGATTAAAATATCTGGGGGACAAACTAGAGCAAACTTAGGGATGTAGGTGCACTTCCTAGAGAAACTGACACTTGGATGGGAGAGTGTTTTAATTAAATAAATAATTAAAAATAATTAATTATGCATGAAGCGACATGTGTCGCAGGAGAATTCCCTTTATAAGGAAGGCTTAAGGAATGGGTAAGGGGCCCATAATTTGGACGATTGTCGTAATTTTCGAATGCCTCAAAGACTTGCTGCTATCTAAGGGTTTGGCTTAGAAATCCTGGTGGGAAGGGAAGCCCAAGCTGAATTTCTGAAATACTTGTGTGAGCTCTACGACCCAAAGCTTGGGGGAGGCCATGCGACTGAAAGCATGAGCCTATGGTTGGGTGGCGAAGCTAACGGTTGCTTCGCCTATGGTTAAACGAGCTTTGCTGGAGGGATCCTACGGAAGATACAGACAACAATGGACCAGCTGGATCGGGTTGACAGGTTAAGGTTTGCTTATTTTTGTTAAGTTATTCACTCTTTTATTTTATTTTTCCAATAACTATAATGGCTAATTTGTTTGTATGAAGTTTTTAAAGTTTCAGGTTCAGTTCAAGGGGTCCCTAAAGGAGGGGCCCTACAAAACTCGTGTTTGCTAAGAAATCATGTAAACATTCTAGAAGCTGTGATTTTAAAAAACGGGGGAAGTAAGGTTTTCTTATTTCCGGACGCATGCACAAACTATAGAAAGTCGTTATGATGTAGAATGTGCATACTTTGTTGATTCCATTTATGAAATAAATCACATTTTTTAAAAACTCATGTTTTTAAATAAATCATGTAAACCTTCTAGAAGCTGTGATTTTAAAAAACCGGGGAAGTAAGCTTTTCTTATTTCCGGACGCATGCGCAAACTATAGAAATTTGTTATGACATAGAATGTGCATACTTTGTTGATTCCATTGATGAAATAAATCACATTTTCTAAAAACACGTGTTTTCTAAGAAATCATGTAAACCTTCTAGAAGCTGTGATTTTAAAAAACAGGGGAAGTAAGCTTTTTTTATTTCCGGACGCATGCACAAACTATAGAAAATCGTTACGACGTAGAATGTGCATACTTTGATGATTCCATTTATGAAATAAATCACATTTTCTAAAAACTCATGTTTTTTAAGAAATCATGTAAACCTTCTAGAAGCTGTGATTCTAAAAAATGGGGGAAGTAGGCTTTTCTTATTTTCGGATGCATGCGCAAACTATAGAAAGTCGTTATGACGTAGAATGTGCATACTTTGTTGATTCCATTTATGAAAATAATCACATTTTCTGAAAACTCGTGTTTTTTAAGAAATCATGTAAACCTTCTAGAAGCTGTGATTTTAAAAAACGAGGGGAAGTAAGCTTTTCTTATTTCCAGACGCATTCGCAAACCAAAGAAAGTCGTTATGACGTAGAATGTGCATACTTTGTTGATTCCATTTATGAAATAAATCACATTTTCTAAAAACTCGTGTTTTTTAAGAAATCATGTAAACCATCTAGAAGCTGTGATTTTAAAAAACGCGGGGAAGTAAGCTTTTCTTATCTCCGGACGCATCCGCAAACTATAGAAAGTCGTTATGATGTAGAATGTGCATACTTTGTTGATTCCATTAATGAAATAAATCACTTTTTCTAAAAACTCGTGTTTTTTAAGAAATCATGTAAACCTTCTAGAAGCTGTGATTTTAAAAAACGGGGGAAGTCAGCTTTTCTTATTTCCGGACGCATGCGCAAACTATAGAAAGTCACTATGACGTAGAATTTGCATACTTTGTTGATTCCATTTATGAAATAAATCACAATTTCTAAAAACTTGTGTTTTCTAAGATATCATGTAAACCTTCTAGAAGCTGTTATTTTAAAAACGGGGGAATTAAGCTTTTCTTACTTCTGGACGCATGCCCAAACTATAGAAAGTCGTTATGATGTAGAATGTGCATACTTTGTTGACTCCATTTATTAAATAAATCACATTTTCTATAAACTCGTGTTTTTTAGGAAATCATGTAAACCTTCTAGAAGCTGTGATTTTAAAAAACGGGGGAAGTAAGCTTTTCTTATTTCCGGACGCATGCGCAAACTATAGAAATTCGTTATGACGTAGAATGTGCATACTTTGTTGATTTCATTTATGAAATAAATCACAGTTTCTAAAAACTCATGTTTTTTAAGAAATCATATAAACCTTCCAGAAGCTGTTATTTTAAAAAACGGGGGGAAGTAAGCTTTTCTTATTTCCGGACACATGCACAAACTATAGAAAGTCGTTATGACTTAGAATGTGCTTACTTTTTTTATTCCATTTATGAAATAAATCATATTTTCTAAAATCTCGTGTTTTCTAAGATATCATGTAAACCTTCTAGAAGCTGTGATTTTAGAAAACGAGGGAAGTAAGCTTTTCTTATTTCCGGAGGCATGTGTAAACTATAGAAAGTCGTTATGACGTACAATGTGCATATTTTGTTGATTCCATTTATGAAATAAAACTCATTTTCTAAAAATTCGTGCTTTTTACGAAATAATGTAAACCTTCTGGAAGCTTTGATTTTAAAAAACGCAGGGAAGTAATCTTTTCTTACTTCCGGACGCATGCGCAAACTATAGAAAATCGTTATGAAGTAGAGTGTGCATACTTTGATGATTCCATTTATGAAATAAATCAGATTTTCTAAAAACTCGTGTTTTTTAAGAAATCATGTAAACCTTCTAGAAGCTGTGATTTTAATAAACGGGCCGAGTAAACTTTTCTTATTTCCGGACGCATGCGCAAACTATAGAAAGTCGTTATGAAGTAGAATGTGCATACTTTGTTGACTCCATTTATGAAATAAATCAAATTTTCTAAAAACTCGTGTTTTTATAAGAAATCATGTAAACCTTCTAGAAGCTGTGATTTTAAAAAACGGGGGGGAGCAAGCTTTTCTTATTTTCGGACGCATGCGCAAACTATAGAAAGTCGTTATGACGTAGAATGTGCATACTTTGTTGATTCCATTTATGAAATAAATCAAATTTTCTAGAAACTCGTGTTTTTTAAGAAATAAGGTAAACCTTCTAGAAGCTGTGATTTGAAAAAACGCGGCGAAGTAAGCGTTTCTTATTTCCGGACGCATGTGCAAACTATAGAAAGTCGTTATGATGTAGAATGTGCAAACTTTGTTGATTCCATTTATGAAATAAATCACATTTTCTAAAAAATCGTTTTTTCTAAGAAAGCATGTAAGCCTACTAGAAGCTGTGATTTTAAAGAACGGGGGGAAGTAAGCTTTTCTTATTTCCGGACGCATGCGCCATCTATAGAAAGATGTTATGATGTAGAATGTGCATACTTTGTTGATTCCATTTATGAAATAAATCACATTTTCTTAAAACTCATGTTTTTAAAGAAATCATGTAAACCTTCTAGAAGCTATGATTTTAAGAAACGGGGGAAGCAAGCTTTTGTTATTTCCGGACGCATGCGCAAACTATAGAAAGTCGTTATGATGTAGAATGTGCATACTTTGTTGATTCCATTTATGAAATAAATCACATTTTCTAAAAAGTCATGTTTTTTAAGAAACAATGTAAACCTTCTAGAAGCTGTGATTTTAAAAAACGGGGGGAAGTCAGCTTTTCTTATTTCCGGACGCATGCGCAAACTACAGAAAGTCGTTATGATGTAGAATGTACATACTTTGTTGATTCCATTTATGAAATAAATCACATTTTCTAGAAACTTGTGTTTTCTAGGAAATCATGTAAACCTTCTAGAAGCCGTGATTTTAAAAAACGGGGAGAAGTAAACTTTTCTTATTTCCGGACGCATGCGCAAACTATAGAACATCGTTATGAAGTAGAATGTGCATACTTTATTGATTCCATTTATGAAATCAATCACATTTTCTAAAAACTCGTGTTTTCTAAGAAATGATGTAAACCTTCTAGAAGCTGTGATTTTAAAAAACGGGTGAAGTAAGCTTTTCTTATTTCCGGACGCATGCGCAAACTATAGAAAGTCGTTATGACGTAGAATGTGCATACTTTGTTGATTCCATTTATGAAATAAATCACATTTTCTAAAAACTCCTGTTTTTAAAGAAATCATGTAAACCTTCTAGAAGCTATGATTTTAAAAAACATGGTGAAGTAAGCTTTTCTTATTTCCGGACGCATGCGCAAACTATAGAAAGACATTATGACGTAGAATGTGCATACTTTGTTGATTCCATTTATGAAATAAATCACATTTTCTAAAAACTCATGTTTTTTAGGAAATCATGTAAAACTTCTAAAAGATGCGATTTAAAAAACGGGGGGAAGTAAGATGTTCTTATTTCCGGACGCATGCGCAAACTATAGAAAGTCGTTATGACATAGAATGTGCATACTTTGCTAATTCCATTTATGAAATAAATCTTATTTTCTAAAAACTCGTGTTTTTTAAGAAATCATGTAAACCTTCTAGAAGCTGTGATTTTAAAAAATGGGGGGAAGTAACCTTTTCTTATTTCTGACGCATGCGCAAACTATAGAAATCCGTTATGATGTAGAATGTGCATTATTTGTTTATTCCATTTATGAAATAAATCACATTTTCTAAAAACTCGTGTTTTCTAAGAAATCAAGTAAACATTCTAGAAGCTGTGATTTTAAAAAACGGGGGAAGTAAGCTTTTCTTATTTCGGGTCACATGCGCAAACTATAGAAAGTCATTATGACGTAGATTGTGCATACTTTGTTGATTCCATTTAATAAATAAATCACATTTTCTAAAACCTCGTGCTTTTTAAGAAATCATGTAACCTTCTAGAAGCTATTATTTTAAAAAACGAGGGAACTAAGCTTTTCTTATTTCCGGATGCATGCGCAAACTATAGAAAGTCGTTATGACGTAGAATGTGCATACTTTGTTGATTCCATTTATGAAATAAATCAAATTTTCTAAAAACTCATGTTTTTAAATAAATCATGTAAACCTTCTAGAAGCCATGATTTTAAAAAGCGGGGGAATTAAGTTTTTCTTATTCTCGGACGCATGCGCAAACTATAGAAAGTCGTTATGACGTAGAATGTGCATAATTTGTTGATTCCATCTTTTAAATAACTGACATTATTTTAAAACTCATTTTTTTCAACAAATCGAGCAAACCTTCTAGAAGGTGTGATATTTAAAAACGGGGGGGTACTCAACTATTTTTCTTGTCAAACGCATGCGCAAACTACAAAAACTTGTTATAAGGTAGAATATGCATGCTTTGGTGATTCCATTTATTAAATAAATCACATTTCTTAAAAACTCGTGTATTTTTAAGAAATGATGTAATCCTTCTAGAAGCTCTGATTTTAAAAACGGGGGGTACTAAGCACTTCCTATTACTGAACGCATGCGAAAACTACAGAAATTTTTTATGATGTAGAATGTTCATACTTTGTTGATTCCATTTATTAAATAAATCACATTTTCTAAAAACTCGTGTTTTCTAGGAAATCATGTAAACCTTCTAGAATCTGTGGTTTTAAAAAACGGGGGGAAGTAAGCTTTTCTTATTCTCGGACACACATGCAAACTATAGAAAGTCGTTATGACGTAGAATGTGCATACGTTGTTGATTCCATTTTTTAAATAAATGAGATTATTTTAAAAACTCATTTTTTTAAACAAATCATGTAAACCTTCTAGAAGCTGTGATTTTTAAAACGGGGGGGTACTAAGCTATTCTTCTTGCCGAACGCATGCGCAAACCATAAACAGTCATTATGAGGTAGAATATGCATACTTTGGTGATTCCATTTATTAAATAAATCGTATTTTTTAAAAACTCGTGTTTTTTTAAGAAATCATGTAATCCTTCTAGAAGCTGTGATTTTAAAAAAGGGGGGGTACTAAGCACTTCCTATTACTGGACGCATGCGAAAACTATAGAAAGGTCTTATGACGTAGAATGTTCATACTTTGTTGATTCCATTTATTAAATAAATCACATTTTCTGAAAAATCTTGTTTTTTAAGAAATCATTTAAACCTTGTAAAAGCTGTGATTTAAAAAAACGGGGGGAAATAAGCTTTTCTTATTCTTGGACGCATGCGCAAAATATAGAAATTCGTTATGACGTAGAATGTGCATACTTTGTTGATTCCATTTTTTAAAATAAATGAGATTATTTTAAGAACTCATTTTTTTAAACAAATGATATAAACCTTCTAGAAGCTGTGATTTTTTAAAAACAGCGGTACTAAGCTATACATCTTGTCGAACGCATGCGCAAACCATAAACAGTTGTTATGAGGTAGAATATGCATACTTTGGTGATTCCATTTTTTAAATAAATCACATTTTTAAAAACTCGTGTTTTTTTTAGAAATTGTGTAAACCTTCTAGAAGCTGTGATTTTAAAAAAGGGGGGGTACTAAGCACTTCCTATTACTGAACGCATGCGAAAACTATAGAAAGTTGTTATGACGTAGAATGTTCATAATTTGTTGATTCCATTTATTAAATAAATCAAATTTTCTGAAAACACGTGTTTTTTAAGAAATCATGTAAGCCTTCTAGAAGCTGTGATTTAAGAAACCGGGGGAAGTAAGCTTTTCTTATTCTCGGACGCATGCGCAAACTATAGAAAGTCGTTATGACGTAGAATCTGCACAATTTGTTGATTCCATCTTTTAAATAACTGAGATTATTTTAAAAACTCGTTTTTTTTCAACAAATCGAGTAAACCTTCTAGAATCTGTGATTTTTAAAAACGGGGGGTACTCAACTTTTTTTCTTGTCGAACGCATGCGCAAACTATAAAAAGTTGTTATAAGGTAGAATATGCATACTTTGGTGATTCCATTTATTAAATAAATCGCATTTTTAAAAACTCGTGTTTTTTTAAGAAATTATGTAAACCTTCTAGAAGCTCTGATTTTAAAAAAGGGGGGTACTAAGCACTTCCTATTACTGAATGCATGCGAAAACTATAGAAAGTTGTTATGACGTAGAATGTTCATACTTTGTTGATTCCATTTATTAAATAAATCACATTTTCTGAAAAAATCGTGTTTTTAAGAAATCATTTAAACCTTGTAAAAGCTGTGATTTAAAGAAACGGGGGGAAGTAAGCTTTTCTTATTCTCGGACGCATGCGCAAACTATAGAAAGTCGTTATGACGTAGAATGTGCATACTTTGTTGATTCCATTTTGTAAATAAATGAGATTATTTTAAGAACTCATTTTTTTAAACAAATCATGTAAACCTTCTAGAAGCCGTGATTTTTAAAAACGGGGGGTACTAAGCTATCTTTATTGTCGAATGCATGCGCAAACTATAAAAAGTTGTTATGAGGTAGAATATGCATAGTTTGGTGATTCCATTTATTAAATAAATCACATTTTTAAAAACACGTGTTTTTTTAAGAAATTATGTAAACCTTCTAGAAACTCTGATTTTAAAAAAGGGGGGTACTAAGCACTTCCTATTACTGAATGCATGCGAAAACTATAGAAAGTTGTTATGACGTAGAATGTTCATACTTTGTTGATTCCATTTATTAAATAAATCACATTTTCTAAAAACTCACGTTTTTTAAGAAATCATGGAAAACCTTCTAGAAGCTGTGATTTTAAAAAACGGGGGGAAGTAAGCTTTTATTATTCTAAGAGGCATGCGCAAACTATAGAAAGTCATTATGACGTAGAATCTGCATACTTTGTTGATTCCATTTATTAAATAAATGAAATTATTTTAAAAACTCATTTTTTTAAACAAATCATGTACACCTTACAGGAGCTGTGATTTCTAAAAACGGAGGTTACTAAGCTATTCTTCTTGTCGAACGCATGCGCAAACTATAAAAAGTTGTTATGACGTAGAATGTTCATACTTTGTTGATTCCATTTATTAAATAAATCACATTTTCTAAAAAGTCATGTTTTTTAAGAAATCATGTAAACCATGTAGAAGCTGTGATTTTAAAAAACGGGTGGAAGTAAGCTTTTCTTATTCTCGGAAGCATGCGCAAACTATAGAAAGTCGTTATGACGTAGAATTTGCATACTTTTTTCATTCCATTTATTAAATAAATGACATTATTTTAAAAACTCATGTTTTTAAACAAATCATATAAACCTTCTAGAAGCTGTGATTTTTAAAAACGGGGGGTACTAAGCTATTCTTCTTGTCGAACGCATGCGCAAACTATAAAAAGTTGTTATGACGTAGAATATGCATACTTTGGTGATTCCATTTATTAAATAAATCACATTTTTTAAAAACTCATGTTTTCTTAGGAAATCATGTAATCCTTCTAGAAGCTGTGATTTTAGAAAAGGGGGGTACTAAGCACTTCCTATTACTGAACGCATGTGAAAACTATAGAAAGTTGTTATGACGTAGAATGTTTATACTTTGTTCATTCCATTTATTAAATAAATCACATTTTCTGAAAACACGTTTTTTTTAAGAAATCATGTAAGCCTTCTAGAAGCTATGATTTTAAAAAATGACGGGAAGTAAGCTTTTCTTATTCTCGGATGCATGCGCAAACTATAGAAAGTCGTTATGACGTAGAACGTGCATACTTTGTTCATTCCATTTATTAAATAAATGACATTATTTTAAAAACTCATTTATTAAATAAATCACATTTTTTAAAAACTCGTGTTTTTTTAAGAAATCATGTAATCCTTCTAGAAGCTGTGATTTTCAAAAATGTTGGTACTAAGCACTTCCTATTAATGAACGCATGCGAAAACTATAGAAAGTTGTTATGATGTAGAATGTTCATACTTTGTTGATTCCAATTATTAAATAAATCATATTTTCTGAAAACTCGTGTTTTTTAAGAAATCATTTAAACCTTCTAAAAGCTATGATTTAAAAAAACGGTGGGAAGTAAGCTTTTCTTATTCTCGGACGCATGCGTAAGCTATAGAAAGTCGTTATGACGTAGAATGTGCATACTTTGTTGATTCAATTTTTTAAATAAACGAGATTAATTTAAAAACTCATTTTTTTAAACAAATCATGTAAACCTTCTAGAAGCTGTGATTTTTTAAAACGGGGGGTACTAAGCTATTCTTCTTATCGAACGCATGCGCAAACCATAAACAGTTGTTATCAAATAAATCACATTTTTTAAAAGCTCATGTTTTTTTACAAATTATGTAAACCTTCTAGAAGCTGTGATTTAAAAAAAGGGGGGTACTAAGTACTTCCTATTACTGAACGCATGCCAAAACTATAGAAATTTGTTATGACGTAGAATGTTCATACTTTGTTGATTCCATTTATTAAATAAATCACATTTTCTGTAAACACGTCTTCTTTAAGAAATCATGTAAGCCTTCTAGAAGCTGTGATTTTAAAAAATGGGGGGAAGTAAGCTTTTCTTATTCTAGGTCGCATGCGCAAACTATGGAAAGTCGTTATGACGTAGAATGTGCATAGTTTGTTGATTCCATCTTTTAAATAAATGAGATTATTTTAAAAACTCATTTTTTTAAACAAATCGAGTAAACCTTCTAGAAGCTGTGATTTTTGAAACGGGGGTACTAAGCTATTCTTCTTGTCGAATGCATGCGCAAACTATAAAAACTTGTTATGAGGTAGAATATGCATACTTTGGTGATTCCATTTATTAAATAAATCACATTTTTTAAAAACTCGTGTTTTTTTTAGAAATTATGTAAACCTTGTAGAAGCTCTGATTTTAAAAAAGGGGGGTACTAAGCACTTCCTATTACTGAATGCATGCGAAAACTATAGAAAGTTGTTATGACGTAGAATGTTCATACTTTGTTGATTCCATTTATTAAATAAATCACATTTTCTAAAAACTCGTGTTTTTTAAGAAATCATGCAAAACCTTCTAGAAGCTGTGATTTTAAAAAACGGGGGGAAGTAAGCTTTTCTTATTCTCGGATGCATGCGCAAACTATAGAAGGTCGTTATGACGTAGAACGTGCATACTTTGTTGATTCCATTTATTAAATAAATGACATTATTTTAAAAAGTCATTTTTTTAAACAAATCATGTAAACCTTCTAGAAGCTGCGATTTCTAAAAATGGGGGGGTACTAAGCTATTCTTCTTGTCGAACGCATGCACAAACTATAAAAAGTTGTTATGAAGTAGAATATGCTCTTATCGAACGCATGCACAAACTATAAAAAATTGTTATGACGTAGAATATGCATACTTTGGTGATTCCATTTATTAAATAAATGACATTTTCTAAAAACTCATGTTTTTTAAGAAATCATGTAAAACTTCTAGAATCTGTGGTTTAAAAAAACGGGGGGAAGTAAGCTTTTCTTATTCCCGGACGCATCCGCAAACTATAGAAAGTCGTTATGACGTAGAATGTGCATACTTTGTTGATTCCATTGATGAAATAAATCACATTTTCTAAAAACTCGTGTTTTTAAAGAAATCATGTAAACCTTCTAGAAGCTGTGATTTTAAAAAACGGGGGGAAGTAAGCTTTTCTTATTCTCAGATACATGCGCAAACTATAGAAAGTCGTTATAACGTAGAATGTGCATACTTTGTTGATTCCATTTATTAAATAAATGACATTATTTTAAAAACTCATTTTCTTAAACAAATCATGTAAACCTTCTAGAAGCTGTGATTTTTAAAAACGGGGGGTACTAAGCTATTCTTCTTGTCAAACGCATGCGCAAACTATAAAATGTTCTTATGATGTAGAATATCCATACTTTGGTGATTCCATTTATTAAATAAATCACATTTTTTTAAAACTCGTGTTTTTTTAAGAAATCATGTAATCCTTCTAGAAGCTGTGATTTTAAAAAAGGGGGGTACTAAGCACTTCCTATTACTGAACGCATGCAAAAACTATAGAAAGTTGTTATGACGTAGAATATTCATACTTTGATGATTCCATTTATTAAATAAATCACATTTTATGAAAACTAGTGTTTTTTAAGAAATCATGTAAACCTTCTAGAATTTGTGGTTTAAAAAAACGGGGGTAGTAAGCTTTTCTTATTCTCGGACGCATGCACAAACTATAGAAAGTCGTTATGATGTAGAATGTGCATACTTTGTTGATTCCATTTTTTAAATAAACGAGATTATTTTACAAACTCATTTTTTTCAACAAATCATGTAAACCTTCTAGAAGCTGTAATTTTTAAAAAAGGGGGGTACTAAGCTATTGTTCTTGTCGAATACATGTGCAAACTATAAAAAGTTGTTATGACGTAGAATGTTCATACTTTGTTGATTCCATTTATTAAATAAATCACATTTTCTAAAAACTCGTGTTTTTTAAGAAATCATGTAAATCTTGTAGAAGCTGTGATTTTAAAAAACGGGGGGGAAGTAAGCTTTTCTTATTCTCGGATGCATCCGCAAACTATAGAAAATCATTATGACGTAGAATTTGCATACTTTGTTCATTCCATTTATTAGATAAATGACATTTTTTTAAAAACTCATGTTTTTAAACAAATCATGTAAACCTTCTAGAAGCTGTGATTTTTAAAAACGGGGGGTACTAAGTTATTCTTCTTGTCTAACGCATGCGCAAACTATATAAAGTTGTTATGACATAGAATATGCATACTTTGGTGATTCCATTTATTAAATAAATCACATTTTTTAAAAACTCGTGTTTTTTTAAGAAATCATGTAATCCTTCTAGAAGCTGTGATTTTAAAAAAGGGAGGTACTAAGCTCTTCCTATTATTGAACGCATGCGAAAACTATAAAAAGTTGTTATGACGTAGAATGTTCATACTTTGTTGATTCCATTTATTAAATAAATCACATTTTCTGAAAACACGTGTTTTTTAAGAAATCATGTAAGCCTTCTAGAAGCTGTGATTTTAAAAAATGAGGGGAAGTAAGCTTTTCTTATTCTCGGATGCATGCGCAAACTATAGAAAGTCGTTATGACGTAGAATTTGCATACTTTGTTGATTCCATTTATTAAATAAATGACATTGTTTTAAAAACTCATGTTTTTAAACAAATCATGTAAACCTTCTAGAAGCTGTGATTTTTAAAAACGGGGTGTACTAAGCTATTCTTCTTGTCAAATGCATGCACAAACTATAAAAAGTTGTTATGATGTAGAATGTGCATACTTTGCTGATTCCATTTATTAAATAAATCACATTTTTTAAAAACTCGTGTTTTCTTAGGAAATCATGTAATCCTTCTAGAAGCTGTGATTTTAAAAAAAAAGGGGTACTAAGCACTTCCTATTACTGAACGCATGTGAAAACTATAGAAAGTTGTTATGACGTAGAATGTTCATACTTTGTTGATTCCATTTATTAAATAAATCACATTTTCTAAAAACTCGTGTTTTTTAAGAAATCATTTAAACCTTCTAGACGCTGTGATTTTAAAAAACGGGGGAAAGTAAGCTTTTCTGATTCTCGGACGCATGCGCAAACTATAGAAAGTCGTTATGACATTGAATGTGCATACTTTGTTGATTCCATTTTTTAAATAAATGATATTATTTTAAAAACTCATTTTTTTAGACAAATCATGTAAACCTTCTAGAAGTTGTGATTTTTAAAAACGGGGGGTACTAATCTATTCTTCTTGTCGAATGCATGGGCAAACTATAAACAGTTGTTATGAGGTAGAATATGCATACTTTGGTGATTCCATTTTTTAAATAAATCACATTTTTTAAAAACTCGTGGTTTTTTTAGAAATTATGTAAACCTTCTAGAAGCTCTGATTTTAAAAAAGGGGGGTACTAAGCACTTCCGATTACTGAACCAATGCGAAAACTATAGAAAGTTGTTATGACGTAGAATGTCCATACTTTGTTGATTCCATTTATTAAATAAATCACATTTTCTGAAAACATGTGTTTTTTAAGAAATCATTTAAACCTTCTAGAAGCTGTGATTTAAAAAAACGGGGGGAAGTAAGCTTTTCTTATTCTCGGACGCATTCGCAAACTATAGAAAGTCGTTATGACGTAGAATGTGCATACTTTGTTGATTCCATTTTTTAAATAAATGAGATTAATTTAAAAACTCATTTTTTTAAACAAATCATGTAAACCTTCTAGAAGCTGTGATTTTTGAAACAGGGGGGTACTAAGCTATTCTTCTTGTCGAATGCATGCGCAAACTATAAAAAGTTGTTATGAGGTAGAATATGCATTCTTTGCTGATTCCATTTATTAAATAAATAACATTTTTTTTAAACTCGTGTTTTTTTTAGAAATTATGTAAACCTTGTAGAAGCTGTGATTTTAAAAAAGGCGGGTACTAAGCACTTACTATTACTGAACGCATGCGAAAACTATAGAAAGTTGTTATGACGTAGAATGTTCATACTTTGTTGATTCCATTTATTGAATAAATCACATTTTCTAAAAACTCGTGTTTTTTAAGAAATCATGTAAACCTTCTAGAATCTGTGGTTTAAAAAAACGGGGGGAAGTAAGCTTTTCTTATTCTCGGATGCATGCACAAACTATAGACATTCGTTATGATGTAGAATGTGCATACTTTGTTGATTCCATTTTTTAAATAAATGAGATAATTTTAAAAACTCATTTTTTTCAACAAGTCATGTAAACCTTCTAGAAGCTGTGACTTTTAAAAACGGGGGGTACTAAGCTATTCTTTTTGTCGAACGCATGCGCAAACTAGAAAAAGTTGTTATGACATAGAATATGCATACTTTGGTGATTCCATTTATTAAATAAATCACATTTTTTAAAAACTCGTGTTTTTTTAAGAAATCATGTAATCCTTCTAGAAGCTGTGATTTTAAAAAAGGGGGGTACTAAGCACTTCCTATTACTGAACGCATGCGAAAACTATAGAAAGTTGTTATGACGTAGAATGTTCATACTTTGTTGACTCCATTTATTAAATAAATCACATTTTCTGAAAACACGTGTTTTTTAAGAAATCATGTAAACCTTCTAGAAGCTATGATTTTAAAAAACGAGTGGAAGTAAGCTTTTCTTATTCTCGGATGCATGTGCAAACTATAGAGACTCGTTATGATGTAGAATGTGCATACTTTGTTGATTCCATTTATTAAATAAATCACATTATTTTAAAAACTCATGTTTTTAAACAAATCATGTAAACCTTCTAGAAGCTGTGATTTTTAAAAACGGGTGGTACTAAGCTATTCTTCTTGTCGAACGCATGCGCAAACTATAAAAAGTTGTTATGATGTAGAATATGCATACTTTGGTGATTCCATTTATTAAATAAATCACATTTTTTAAAAACTCGTGTTTTTTTAAGAAATCATGTAATCCTTCTAGAAGCTGTGATTTTAAAAAAGGGGGGTACTAAGCACTTCCTATTACTGAACGCGTTCGAAAACTATTGAAAGTTGTTATGACATAGAATGTTCATACTTTGTTGATTCCATTTATTAAATAAATCACATTTTCTGAAAACTCGTGTTTTTTAAGAAATCATTTAAACCTTCTATAAGCTGTGATTTAAAAAAATGGGGGGAAGTAAGATTTTCTTATTCTCGGACGCATGCGCAAACAATAGAAAGTCGTTATGACGTGAAATGTGCATACTTTGTTGATTCCATTTTTTAAATAAATGAGATTATTTTAAAAACTCATTTTTTTAAACAAATCATGTAAACCTTCTAGAAGCTGTGATTTTTAAAAACGGGGGGTACTAAGCTATTCTTCTTGTCGAACGCATGTGCAAACTATAAACAGTTGTTATGAGGTAGAATATGCGTACTTTGGTGATAACATTTATTAAATAAATCACATTGTTTAAAAACTCGTGTTTTTTTTAGAAACTATGTAAACCTTCTAGAAGCTCTCATTTTAAAAAAGGGGGGGTACTAAGCACTTCCTATTACTGAACGCATGCGAAAACTATAGAAAGTTGTTATGACGTAGAATGTTCATACTTTGTTGATTCCATTTATCAAATAAATCACATTTTCTAAAACCTCATGTTTTCTAAGAAATCATTTAAACCTTCTAGAAGCTGTGATTTAAAAAAACGGGGGGAAGCAAGCTTTTCTTATTCTCGGACGCATTCGCAAACTATAGAAAGTCGTTATGACATAGAATGTGCATACTTTGTTGATTCCATTTTTTAAAGAAATCAGATTATTTTAAAAACTCATTTTTTTAAACAAACCATGTAAACCTTCTAGAAGCTGTGATTTTTAAAACGGGGGGTACTAAGCTATTCTTCTTGTCGAAGGCATGCACAAACTATAAAAACTTGTTATGAGGTAGAATATGGATACTTTGGTGATTCCATTTATTAAATAAATCACATTTTTTAAAAACTCGTGTTTTTTTTAGAAATTATGTAAACCTTCTAGAGGCTGTGAGTTTAAAAAGGGGGGGGTACTAAGCACTACTTATTACTGAACGCATGCGAAAACTATAGAAAGTTGTTATGACGTAGAATGTTCATACTTTGTTGATTCCATTTATTAAATAAATCACATTTTCTAAAAAGTCGTGTTTTTTAAGAAATCATGTAAACCTTCTAGAATCTGTGGTTTAAAAAAATGGGGGGAAGTAAGCTTTTCTTATTCTCGGACGCATGCGCAGACTATAGAAAGTCGTTATGACGTAGAATGTGCATACTTTGTTGATTCCATTTTTTAAATAAATGAGATTATTTTAAAAACTCATTTTTTTCAACAAATCATGTAAACCTTCTAGAAGCTGTGATTTTTAAAAACGGGGGGTACTAAGCTATTCTTCTTGTCGAACGCATGCGCAAACTATAAAAAGTTGTTATGACGTAGAATATGCATACTTTGGTGATTCCATTTATTAAATAAATCACATTTTTTGAAAACTCGTGTTTTTTAAGAAATCATTTAAACCTTCTAGAAGCTGTGATTTAAAAAAAGGGGGGAAGTAAGCTTTTCTTATTCTCGGACGCATGTGCAAACTATAGAAAGTCGTTATGACGTAGAATGTGCACACTTTGTTGATTGCATTTTTTAAATAAATGATATTATTTTAAAAACTCATGCTTTTAAACAAATCATGCAAACCTTCTAGAAGCTGTGATTTTTAAAAAGCGGGGGCTACTACTCTGCTATTCTTCTTGTCGAACGCATGCGCAAACTATAAAAAGTTGTTGTGACGTAGAATGTGTATACTTTTTTTATTCCAGTTTTTAAATAAATGATATTATTCTAAAAACTCTTGTTTTTAAACAAATCATGTAAACCTTCTAGAAGCTGTGATTTTTAAAAATGGGGGGTACTAAGCTATTCTTCTTGTTGAACGCATGCGTAAACTATGAAAAGTTGTTATGACATAGAATGTGCATACTTTGTTGAATACGTTTATTAAATAAATCACATTTTTTAAAAACTCGTGTTTTTTTAAGAAATCATGTAAACCTTCTAGAAGTTGTGATTTTGATAAAGGGGGGTACTAAGCACTTCCTATTACTGAACGCATTCGAAAACTATTGAAAGTTGTTATGACGTAGAATGTTCATACTTTGTTGATTCCATTTATTAGATAAATCACATTTTCTGAAAACTCGTGTTTTTTAAGAAATCATTTAAACCTTCTAAAAGCTGTGATTTAAAAAAACGGGGGGAAGTAAGATTTTCTTATTCTCGGACGCATGTGCAAACAATAGAAAGTTGTTATGACGTGAAATGTGGATACTTTGTTGATTCCATTTTTTAAATAAACGAGATTATTTTAAAAACTCATTTTTTCAAACAATTCATGCAAACCTTCTAGAAGCTGTGATTTTTAAAAACGGGGGGTACTAAGCTATTCTTCTTGTCGAACGCATGCGCAAACTATAAACAGTTGTTATGAGGTATAATATGCGTACTTTGGTGATTCCATTTATTAAATAAATCACATTGTTTAAAAACTTGTGTTTTTTTTTGAAATTATGTAAACCTTCTAGAAGCTCTCATTTTAAAAAAGGGGGGGTACTAAGCACTTCCTATTACTGAACGCATGCGAAAACTATAGAAAGTTGTTATGACGTAGAATGTTCATACTTTGTTGATTCCATTTATCAAATAAATCACATTTTCTAAAAACTCGTGTTTTTTTAAACAATCATGTAAACCTTCTAGAAGCTATGATTTTTTAAAAACGGGGGGTACTAAGCTATTCTTCTTGTCGAACGCATGCGCAAACTATAAAAAGTTGTTATGACGTAGAATGTGTTAAGTTTAAACCAAATAGACTAGCAAGATCACTGAAAGAAGCATAATCACAAGATAGACACAGAATTTACCCTGGGAAACCCTCATGGGGTAGAAAACCCAGCAAAGCTTTCCTCAATAAGATGATCAACCAAAATACAAGATGTGCTCCCTCCTTCTTTATCTTCTTAGCAGACCTCCCAGACAAGTGCGCTACTTTTCTCAAGTGAGCGAGTGTGTCTAATGAGGATTTCACCTCCTCTATTTATACTAACCCCTCACTGACTAAAATACCTAAAAAGTTGTTATGACGTAGAATGTTCATACTTTGTTGATTCCATTTATTAAATAAATCACATTTTCTGAAAACACGTGTTTTTTAAGAAATCATGTAAGCCTTCTAGAAGCTGTGATTTTAAAAAATGAGGGGAAGTAAGCTTTTCTTATTCTCGGATGCATGCGCAAACTATAGAAAGTCGTTATGACGTAGAATTTGCATACTTTGTTGATTCCATTTATTAAATAAATGACATTGTTTTAAAAACTCATGTTTTTAAACAAATCATGTAAACCTTCTAGAAGCTGTGATTTTTAAAAACGGGGTGTACTAAGCTATTCTTCTTGTCAAATGCATGCACAAACTAAAAAAAGTTGTTATGATGTAGAATGTGCATACTTTGCTGATTCCATTTATTAAATAAATCACATTTTTTAAAAACTCGTGTTTTTTTAGGAAATCATGTAATCCTTCTAGAAGCTGTGATTTTAAAAAAAAGGGGTACTAAGCACTTCCTATTACTGAACGCATGTGAAAACTATAGAAAGTTGTTATGACGTAGAATGTTCATACTTTGTTGATTCCATTTATTAAATAAATCACATTTTCTAAAAACTCGTGTTTTTTAAGAAATCATTTAAACCTTCTAGACGCTGTGATTTTAAAAAACGGGGGAAAGTAAGCTTTTCTGATTCTCGGACGCATGCGCAAACTATAGAAAGTCGTTATGACATTGAATGTGCATACTTTGTTGATTCCATTTTTTAAATAAATGATATTATTTTAAAAACTCATTTTTTTAGACAAATCATGTTAACCTTCTAGAAGTTGTGATTTTTAAAAACGGGGGGGTACTAATCTATTCTTCCTGTCGAATGCATGGGCAAACTATAAACAGTTGTTATGAGGTAGAATATGCATACTTTGCTGATTCCATTTTTTAAATAAATCACATTTTTTAAAAACTCGTGGTTTTTTTAGAAATTATGTAAACCTTCTAGAAGCTCTGATTTTAAAAAAGGGGGGTACTAAGCACTTCCGATTACTGAACCAATGCGAAAACTATAGAAAGTTGTTATGACGTAGAATGTCCATACTTTGTTGATTCCATTTATTAAATAAATCACATTTTCTGAAAACATGTGTTTTTTAAGAAATCATTTAAACCTTCTAGAAGCTGTGATTTAAAAAAACGGGGGGAAGTAAGCTTTTCTTATTCTCGGACGCATTCGCAAACTATAGAAAGTCGTTATGACATAGAATGTGCATACTTTGTTGATTCCATTTTTTAAATAAATGAGATTAATTTAAAAACTCATTTTTTTAAACAAATCATGTAAACCTTCTAGAAGCTGTGATTTTTGAAACAGGGGGTACTAAGCTATTCTTCTTGTCGAATGCATGCGCAAACTATAAAAAGTTGTTATGAGGTAGAATATGCATTCTTTGCTGATTCCATTTATTAAATAAATCACATTTTTTAAAACTCGTGTTTTTTTTAGAAATTATGTAAACCTTGTAGAAGCTGTGATTTTAAAAAAGGGGGGTACTAAGCACTTACTATTACTGAACGCATGCGAAAACTATAGAAAGTTGTTATGACGTAGAATGTTCATACTTTGTTGATTCCATTTATTGAATAAATCACATTTTCTAAAAACTCGTGTTTTTTAAGAAATCATGTAAACCTTCTAGAATCTGTGGTTTAAAAAAACGGGGGGAAGTAAGCTTTTCTTATTCTCGGATGCATGCACAAACTATAGACATTCGTTATGATGTAGAATGTGCATACTTTGTTGATTCCATTTTTTAAATAAATGAGATTATTTTAAAAACTCATTTTTTTCAACAAGTCATGTAAACCTTCTAGAAGCTGTGACTTTTAAAAACGGGGGGTACTAAGCTATTCTTTTTGTCGAACGCATGCGCAAACTAGAAAAAGTTGTTATGACATAGAATATGCATACTTTGGTGATTCCATTTATTAAATAAATCACATTTTTTAAAAACTCGTGTTTTTTTAAGAAATCATGTAATCCTTCTAGAAGCTGTGATTTTAAAAAAGGGGGGTACTAAGCACTTCCTATTACTGAACGCATGCGAAAACTATAGAAAGTTGTTATGATGTAGAATGTTCATACTTTGTTGACTCCATTTATTAAATAAATCACATTTTCTGAAAACACGTGTTTTTTAAGAAATCATGTAAACCTTCTAGAAGCTATGATTTTAAAAAACGAGTGGAAGTAAGCTTTTCTTATTCTCGGATGCATGCGCAAACTATAGAGACTCGTTATGATGTAGAATGTGCATACTTTGTTGATTCCATTTATTAAATAAATCACATTATTTTAAAAACTCATGTTTTTAAACAAATCATGTAAACCTTCTAGAAGCTGTGATTTTTAAAAACGGGTGGTACTAAGCTATTCTTCTTGTCGAACGCATGCGCAAACTATAAAAAGTTGTTATGATGTAGAATATGCATACTTTGGTGATTCCATTTATTAAATAAATCACATTTTTTAAAAACTCGTGTTTTTTTAAGAAATCATGTAATCCTTCTAGAAGCTGTGATTTTAAAAAAGGGGGGTACTAAGCACTTCCTATTACTGAACGCGTTCGAAAACTATTGAAAGTTGTTATGACATAGAATGTTCATACTTTGTTGATTCCATTTATTAAATAAATCACATTTTCTGAAAACTCGTGTTTTTTAAGAAATCATTTAAACCTTCTATAAGCTGTGATTTAAAAAAATGGGGGGAAGTAAGATTTTCTTATTCTCGGACGCATGCGCAAACAATAGAAAGTCGTTATGACGTGAAATGTGCATACTTTGTTGATTCCATTTTTTAAATAAATGAGATTATTTTAAAAACTCATTTTTTTAAACAAATCATGTAAACCTTCTAGAAGCTGTGATTTTTAAAAACGGGGGGTACTAAGCTATTCTTCTTGTCGAACGCATGCGCAAACTATAAACAGTTGTTATGAGGTAGAATATGCGTACTTTGGTGATAACATTTATTAAATAAATCACATTGTTTAAAAACTCGTGTTTTTTTAGAAACTATGTAAACCTTCTAGAAGCTCTCATTTTAAAAAAGGGGGGGTACTAAGCACTTCCTATTACTGAACGCATGCGAAAACTATAGAAAGTTGTTATGACGTAGAATGTTCATACTTTGTTGATTCCATTTATCAAATAAATCACATTTTCTAAAACCTCATGTTTTCTAAGAAATCATATAAACCTTCTAGAAGCTGTGATTTAAAAAAATGGGGGGAAGCAAGCTTTTCTTATTCTCGGACGCATTCGCAAACTATAGAAAGTCGTTATGACATAGAATGTGCATACTTTGTTGATTCCATTTTTTAAAGAAATCAGATTATTTTAAAAACTCTTTTTTTTAAACAAACCATGTAAACCTTCTAGAAGCTGTGATTTTTAAAACGGGGGGTACTAAGCTATTCTTCTTGTCGAAGGCATGCACAAACTATAAAAACTTGTTATGAGGTAGAATATGGATACTTTGGTGATTCCATTTATTAAATAAATCACATTTTTTAAAAACTCGTGTTTTTTTTAGAAATTATGTAAACCTTCTAGAGGCTGTGAGTTTAAAAAGGGGGGGGGTACTAAGCACTACTTATTACTGAACGCATGCGAAAACTATAGAAAGTTGTTATGACGTAGAATGTTCATACTTTGTTGATTCCATTTATTAAATAAATCACATTTTCTAAAAAGTCGTGTTTTTTAAGAAATCATGTAAACCTTCTAGAATCTGTGGTTTAAAAAAATGGGGGGAAGTAAGCTTTTCTTATTCTCGGACGCATGCGCAGACTATAGAAAGTCGTTATGACGTAGAATGTGCATACTTTGTTGATTCCATTTTTTAAATAAATGAGATTATTTTAAAAACTCATTTTTTTCAACAAATCATGTAAACCTTCTAGAAGCTGTGATTTTTAAAAACGGGGGGTACTAAGCTATTCTTCTTGTCGAACGCATGCGCAAACTATAAAAAGTTGTTATGACGTAGAATATGCATACTTTGGTGATTCCATTTATTAAATAAATCACATTTTTTGAAAACTCGTGTTTTTTAAGAAATCATTTAAACCTTCTAGAAGCTGTGATTTAAAAAAAGGGGGGAAGTAAGCTTTTCTTATTCTCGGACGCATGTGCAAACTATAGAAAGTCGTTATGACGTAGAATGTGCACACTTTGTTGATTGCATTTTTTAAATAAATGATATTATTTTAAAAACTCATGTTTTTAAACAAATCATGCAAACCTTCTAGAAGCTGTGATTTTTAAAAAGCGGGGGCTACTACTCTGCTATTCTTCTTGTCGAACGCATGCGCAAACTATAAAAAGTTGTTGTGACGTAGAATGTGTATACTTTTTTTATTCCAGTTTTTAAATAAATGATATTATTCTAAAACCTCTTGTTTTTAAACAAATCATGTAAACCTTCTAGAAGCTGTGATTTTTAAAAATGGGGGGTACTAAGCTATTCTTCTTGTTGAACGCATGCGTAAACTATGAAAAGTTGTTATGACATAGAATGTGCATACTTTGTTGAATACGTTTATTAAATAAATCACATTTTTTAAAAACTCGTGTTTTTTTAAGAAATCATGTAAACCTTCTAGAAGTTGTGATTTTGATAAAGGGGGGTACTAAGCACTTCCTATTACTGAACGCATTCGAAAACTATTGAAAGTTGTTATGACGTAGAATGTTCATACTTTGTTGATTCCATTTATTAGATAAATCACATTTTCTGAAAACTCGTGTTTTTTAAGAAATCATTTAAACCTTCTAAAAGCTGTGATTTAAAAAAACGGGGGGAAGTAAGATTTTCTTATTCTCGGACGCATGTGCAAACAATAGAAAGTTGTTATGACGTGAAATGTGGATACTTTGTTGATTCCATTTTTTAAATAAACGAGATTATTTTAAAAACTCATTTTTTTAAACAATTCATGCAAACCTTCTAGAAGCTGTGATTTTTAAAAACGGGGGTACTAAGCTATTCTTCTTGTCGAATGCATGCGCAAACTATAAACAGTTGTTATGAGGTATAATATGCGTACTTTGGTGATTCCATTTATTAAATAAATCACATTGTTTAAAAACTTGTGTTTTTTTTTAAAATTATGTAAACCTTCTAGAAGCTCTCATTTTAAAAAAGGGGGGTACTAAGCACTTCCTATTACTGAACGCATGCGAAAACTATAGAAAGTTGTTATGACATAGAATGTTCATACTTTGTTGATTCCATTTATCAAATAAATCACATTTTCTAAAAACTCGTGTTTTTTTAAACAATCATGTAAACCTTCTAGAAGCTATGATTTTTTAAAAACGGGGGGTACTAAGCTATTCTTCTTGTCGAACGCATGCGCAAACTATAAAAAGTTGTTATGACGTAGAATGTGTTAAGTTTAAACCAAATAGACTAGCAAGATCACTGAAAGAAGCATAATCACAAGATAGACACAGAATTTACCCTGGGAAACCCTCATGGGGTAGAAAACCCAGCAAAGCTTTCCTCAATAAGATGATCAACCAAAATACAAGATGTGCTCCCTCCTTCTTTATCTTCTTAGCAGACCTCCCAGACAAGTGCGCTACTTTTCTCAAGTGAGTGAGTGTGTCTAATGAGGAGTTCACCTCCTCTATTTATACTAACCCCTCACTGACTAAAATACCTAAAAAGTTGTTATGACGTAGAATGTTCATACTTTGTTGATTCCATTTATTAAATAAATCATATTTTCTGAAAACACGTGTTTTTTAAGAAATCATGTAAGCCTTCTAGAAGCTGTGATTTTAAAAAATGAGGGGAAGTAAGCTTTTCTTATTCTCGGATGCATGCGCAAACTATAGAAAGTCGTTATGACGTAGAATTTGCATACTTTGTTGATTCCATTTATTAAATAAATGATATTGTTTTAAAAACTCATGTTTTTAAACAAATCATGTAAACCTTCTAGAAGCTGTGATTTTTAAAAACGGGATGTACTAAGCTATTCTTCTTGTCAAATGCATGCACAAACTATAAAAAGTTGTTATGATGTAGAATGTGCATACTTTGCTGATTCCATTTATTAAATAAATCACATTTTTTAAAAACTCGTGTTTTCTTAGGAAATCATGTAATCCTTCTAGAAGCTGTGATTTTAAAAAAAAGGGGTACTAAGCACTTCCTATTACTGAACGCATGTGAAAACTATAGAAAGTTGTTATGACGTAGAATGTTCATACTTTGTTGATTCCATTTATTAAATAAATCACATTTTCTAAAAACTCGTGTTTTTTAAGAAATCATTTAAACCTTCTAGACGCTGTGATTTTAAAAAACGGGGGAATGTTAGCTTTTCTGATTCTCGGACGCATGCGCAAACTATAGAAAGTCGTTATGACATTGAATGTGCATACTTTGTTGATTCCATTTTTTAAATAAATGATATTATTTTAAAAACTCATTTTTTTAGACAAATCATGTAAACCTTCTAGAAGTTGTGATTTTTAAAAACGGGGGGTACTAATCTATTCTTCTTGTCGAATGCATGGGCAAACTATAAACAGATGTTATGAGGTAGAATATGCATACTTTGGTGATTCCATTTTTTAAATAAATCACATTTTTTAAAAACTCGTGGTTTTTTTAGAAATTATGTAAACCTTCTAGAAGCTCTGATTTTAAAAAAGGGGGGTACTAAGCACTTCCGATTACTGAACCAATGCGAAAACTATAGAAAGTTGTTATGACGTAGAATGTCCATACTTTGTTGATTCCATTTATTAAATAAATCACATTTTCTGAAAACATGTGTTTTTTAAGAAATCATTTAAACCTTCTAGAAGCTGTGATTTAAAAAAACGGGGGGAAGTAAGCTTTTCTTATTCTCGGACGCATTCGCAAACTATAGAAAGTCGTTATGACGTAGAATGTGCATACTTTGTTGATTCCATTTTTTAAATAAATGAGATTAATTTAAAAACTCATTTTTTTAAACAAATCATGTAAACCTTCTAGAAGCTGTGATTTTTGAAACAGGGGGTACTAAGCTATTCTTCTTGTCGAATGCATGCGCAAACTATAAAAAGTTGTTATGAGGTAGAATATGCATTCTTTGCTGATTCCATTGATTAAATAAATCACATTTTTTTAAAACTCGTGTTTTTTTTAGAAATTATGTAAACCTTGTAGAAGCTGTGATTTTAAAAAAGGGGGGTACTAAGCACTTACTATTACTGAACGCATGCGAAAACTATAGAAAGTTGTTATGACGTAGAATGTTCATACTTTGTTGATTCCATTTATTGAATAAATCACATTTTCTAAAAACTCGTGTTTTTTAAGAAATCATGTAAACCTTCTAGAATCTGTGGTTTAAAAAAACGGGGGGAAGTAAGCTTTTCTTATTCTCGGATGCATGCACAAACTATAGACATTCGTTATGATGTAGAATGTGCATACTTTGTTGATTCCATTTTTTAAATAAATGAGATTATTTTAAAAACTCATTTTTTTCAACAAGTCATGTAAACCTTCTAGAAGCTGTGACTTTTAAAAACGGGGGGTACTAAGCTATTCTTTTTGTCGAACGCATGCGCAAACTAGAAAAAGTTGTTATGACATAGAATATGCATACTTTGGTGATTCCATTTATTAAATAAATCACATTTTTTAAAAACTCGTGTTTTTTTAAGAAATCATGTAATCCTTCTAGAAGCTGTGATTTTAAAAAAGGGGGGTACTAAGCACTTCCTATTACTGAACGCATGCGAAAACTATAGAAAGTTGTTATGACGTAGAATGTTCATACTTTGTTGACTCCATTTATTAAATAAATCACATTTTCTGAAAACACGTGTTTTTTAAGAAATCATGTAAACCTTCTAGAAGCTATGATTTTAAAAAACGAGTGGAAGTAAGCTTTTCTTATTCTCGGATGCATGCGCAAACTATAGAGACTCGTTATGATGTAGAATGTGCATACTTTGTTGATTCCATTTATTAAATAAATCACATTATTTTAAAAACTCATGTTTTTAAACAAATCATGTAAACCTTCTAGAAGCTGTGATTTTTAAAAACGGGTGGTACTAAGCTATTCTTCTTGTCGAACGCATGCGCAAACTATAAAAAGTTGTTATGATGTAGAATATGCATACTTTGGTGATTCCATTTATTAAATAAATCACATTTTTTAAAAACTCGTGTTTTTTTAAGAAATCATGTAATCCTTCTAGAAGCTGTGATTTTAAAAAAGGGGGGGTACTAAGCACTTCCTATTACTGAACGCGTTTGAAAACTATTGAAAGTTGTTATGACATAGAATGTTCATACTTTGTTGATTCCATTTATTAAATAAATCACATTTTCTGAAAACTCGTGTTTTTTAAGAAATCATTTAAACCTTCTATAAGCTGTGATTTAAAAAAATGGGGGGAAGTAAGATTTTCTTATTCTCGGACGCATGCGCAAACAATAGAAAGTCGTTATGACGTGAAATGTGCATACTTTGTTGATTCCATTTTTTAAATAAATGAGATTATTTTAAAAACTCATTTTTTTAAACAAATCATGTAAACCTTCTAGAAGCTGTGATTTTTAAAAACGGGGGGTACTAAGCTATTCTTCTTGTCGAACGCATGCGCAAACTATAAACAGTTGTTATGAGGTAGAATATGCGTACTTTGGTGATAACATTTATTAAATAAATCACATTGTTTAAAAACTCGTGTTTTTTTAGAAACTATGTAAACCTTCTAGAAGCTCTCATTTTAAAAAAGGGGGGGTACTAAGCACTTCCTATTACTGAACGCATGCGAAAACTATAGAAAGTTGTTATGACGTAGAATGTTCATACTTTGTTGATTCCATTTATCAAATAAATCACATTTTCTAAAACCTCATGTTTTCTAAGAAATCATTTAAACCTTCTAGAAGCTGTGATTTAAAAAAACGGGGGGAAGCAAGCTTTTCTTATTCTCGGACGCATTCGCAAACTATAGAAAGTCATTATGACATAGAATGTGCATACTTTGTTGATTCCATTTTTTAAGCAAATCAGATTATTTTAAAAACTCATTTTTTTAAACAAACCATGTAAACCTTCTAGAAGCTGTGATTTTTAAAACGGGGGGTACTAAGCTATTCTTCTTGTCGAAGGCATGCACAAACTATAAAAACTTGTTATGAGGTAGAATATGGATACTTTGGTGATTCCATTTATTAAATAAATCACATTTTTTAAAAACTCGTGTTTTTTTTAGAAATTATGTAAACCTTCTAGAGGCTGTGAGTTTAAAAAGGGGGGGGGTACTAAGCACTACTTATTACTGAACGCATGCGAAAACTATAGAAAGTTGTTATGACGTAGAATGTTCATACTTTGTTGATTCCATTTATTAAATAAATCACATTTTCTAAAAAGTCGTGTTTTTTAAGAAATCATGTAAACCTTCTAGAATCTGTGGTTTAAAAAAATGGGGGGAAGTAAGCTTTTTTTATTTTCGGACGCATGCGCAGACTATAGAAAGTCGTTATGACGTAGAATGTGCATACTTTGTTGATTCCATTTTTTAAATAAATGAGATTATTTTAAAAACTCATTTTTTTCAACAAATCATGTAAACCTTCTAGAAGCTGTGATTTTTAAAAACGGGGGGGTACTAAGCTATTCTTCTTGTCGAACGCATGCTCAAACTATAAAAAGTTGTTATGACGTAGAATATGCATACTTTGGTGATTCCATTTATTAAATAAATCACATTTTTTGAAAACTCGTGTTTTTTAAGAAATCATTTAAACCTTCTAGAAGCTGTGATTTAAAAAAAGGGGGGAAGTAAGCTTTTCTTATTCTCGGACGCATGTGCAAACTATAGAAAGTCGTTATGACGTAGAATGTGCACACTTTGTTGATTGCATTTTTTAAATAAATGATATTATTTTAAAAACTCATGTTTTTAAACAAATCATGCAAACCTTCTAGAAGCTGTGATTTTTAAAAAGCGGGGGCTACTACTCTGCTATTCTTCTTGTCGAACGCATGCGCAAACTATAAAAAGTTGTTGTGACGTAGAATGTGTATACTTTTTTTATTCCAGTTTTTAAATAAATGATATTATTCTAAAAACTCTTGTTTTTAAACAAATCATGTAAACCTTCTAGAAGATGTGATTTTTAAAAATGGGGGGTACTAAGCTATTCTTCTTGTTGAACGCATGCGTAAACTATGAAAAGTTGTTATGACATAGAATGTGCATACTTTGTTGAATACGTTTATTAAATAAATCACATTTTTTAAAAACTCGTGTTTTTTTAAGAAATCATGTAAACCTTCTAGAAGTTGTGATTTTGATAAAGGGGGGTACTAAGCACTTCCTATTACTGAACGCATTCGAAAACTATTGAAAGTTGTTATGACGTAGAATGTTCATACTTTGTTGATTCCATTTATTAGATAAATCACATTTTCTGAAAACTCGTGTTTTTTAAGAAATCATTTAAACCTTCTAAAAGATGTGATTTAAAAAAACGGGGGGAAGTAAGATTTTCTTATTCTCGGACGCATGTGCAAACAATAGAAAGTTGTTATGACGTGAAATGTGGATACTTTGTTGATTCCATTTTTTAAATAAACGAGATTATTTTAAAAACTCATTTTTTTAAACAATTCATGCAAACCTTCTAGACGCTGTGATTTTTAAAAACGGGGGGTACTAAGCTATTCTTCTTGTCGAACGCATGCGCAAACTATAAACAGTTGTTATGAGGTATAATATGCGTACTTTGGTGATTCAATTTATTAAATAAATCACATTGTTTAAAAACTTGTGTTTTTTTTTGAAATTATGTAAACCTTCTAGAAGCTCTCATTTTAAAAAAGGGGGGTACTAAGCACTTCCTATTACTGAACGCATGCGAAAACTATAGAAAGTTGTTATGACGTAGAATGTTCATACTTTGTTGATTCCATTTATCAAATAAATCACATTTTCTAAAAACTCGTGTTTTTTTAAACAATCATGTAAACCTTCTAGAAGCTATGATTTTTAAAAACGGGGGGTACTAAGCTATTCTTCTTGTCGAACGCATGCGCAAACTATAAAAAGTTGTTATGACGTAGAATGTGTTAAGTTTAAACCAAATAGACTAGCAAGATCACTGAAAGAAGCATAATCACAAGATAGACACAGAATTTACCCTGGGAAACCCTCATGGGGTAGAAAACCCAGCAAAGCTTTCCTCAATAAGATGATCAACCAAAATACAAGATGTGCTCCCTCCTTCTTTATCTTCTTAGCAGACCTCCCAGACAAGTGCGCTACTTTTCTCAAGTGAGTGAGTGTGTCTAATGAGGAGTTCACCTCCTCTATTTATACTAACCCCTCACTGACTAAAATACCTAATGGGGCCGACCTCTCCTGGAGAAGTCTAATAACCCCTAATGTATAAGATCAGGGCCGATCCCCACATGGTGGTTCTAATAACCCTAGCTACCACAAACCCTCGAACGAATAAACATCTCCGGATACATAATAGGGTTACCTCGGAGGGATGAAACATCTCCGAAATAATAATGTACAAATATAATATTCTTAGAAGTTACAATATTCAACACTCCCCCTTAACGAGAAGGATATTATAACAACATCTGCAGGAGCAAGGAGTCATCTGCTACATCATACATGATACATCTATAAATCATCGGAAGCTTTCTTCAATTCATCATCATCAGTAACTCAACCAGTTACTGGAACATCAATGTCATCAGCATCGTCATCGCATGAGCATCAGCATCGTCATCACACAATCATCCGCATCGTCATCGCACAACCATCGTCATCACACGATCATCAGCATTGTCATTGCATGATCATCAGCATCGTCATCACACGATCATCAGCATCATCATCACACGATCATCAGCATCGTCATCGCACGATCATCAACATCGTCATCGCACAATCATCAGCATCGTCATCGCACGAGTATCATCATCACACGATCATCAGCATCGTCATCGCATGATCATCAGCATCGTCATTGCACGATCATCACGCATCGTCATCACACGAGTATCGTCATCAGCATCGTCATCGCACGAGTATCATCATCACACGATCATCAGCATCGTCATCGGATGATCATCAGCATCATCATCACACGATCATCAGCATCGTCATCGCACGATCATCAGCATCGTCATCACACGATCATCAGCACACAATCAATTTACAGGATGATCAATCCTGCTCTCTTTAGGACATAGGTCCATGGATGATACAATCCAGATCAAGTTCCAAGATGATCAGTCCTTATCACTTTAAGACAAGTCTCATGTCTAGGGACGATGCAATCCCGATCGAGTTCCAGGATGATCAATCCTTATCATTTTAAGACAAATCTCATGTCTAGGGACGAGGCAATCTCGATCCAGTTCCAGGATGATCAGTCCTTATCAATTTAAGACAAATCTCATGTCTAGGGACGAGGCAATCCCGATCCAGTTCCAAGATGATCAGTCCTTATCAATTTAAGACAAACCTCATGTCTAGGGATGAGGCAATCCCGATCCAGTTCCAGGATGATCAGTCCTTATCAATTTAAGACAAATCTCATGTCTAGGGACGAGGAAATCCCGATCCAGTTCCAAGATGATCAGTCCTTATCAATTTAAGACAAATCTCATGTCTAGGGACGAGGCAATCCCGATCCAGTTCCAGGATGATCAGTCCTTATCAATTTAAGACAAATCTCATGTCTAGGGACGAGGCAATCCCGATCCAGTTCGAGGATGATCAGTCCTTATCAATTTAAGACAAATCTCATGTCTAGGGACAAGGCAATCCCGATCACGTACATTTTGAACCAAGGTCCAGGGACGATGCAGTCCTACCTTCCATTCTCGGAGACATCTGTCTACGGCTCACTTTAGGACTAAAGTCCAGGGATGATCCAATCCTTTTTCTTTCTCGGAGACATCTGTCTACGGCTCTCTTTAGGACTGAAGTCCAGGGATGATCCAATCCTTTTTCTTTCTCGGAGACATCTGTCTACGGCTCACTTTAGGACTGAAGTCCAGGGATGATCCAATCCTTTTTCTTTCTCGGAGACATCTGTCTACGGCTCTCTTTAGGATGATGAAATCCTATTATGTCCACCAAGGACTTCATTTTCAGAGACATCATGTCTACGGCTCTCTTTAGAACTTGAGTTCAAGGATGATCCAATCCTCACATGTATTCTCATCAATACAGGTACAAGTATCCTCATTCATACAAGTACATTTAATCAATACATGTAATATGTATTCTCACTAATACATTTAATATCAAAGGCATGTATTCTCACTAATACATCAAAAGCATGTATTAATACATCCAATATCAAAAGCATGTATTCTCACTAATACACTTATCATCAAAAGCATGTATTCTCACTAATACATCTATCATCAAAAGCATGTATACATCTAACATCAAAAGCATGTATACATCTAACATCGAAAGCATGTATACATCTAACATCGAAAGCATGTATATATCTAACATCAAAAGCATGTATACATTTAACATGACAAGCATGTATAAGTAATAACTAAGTATTCTAAGCATAAGAGTCCTAAATCTAAATATTTCTAAGTATCTCGGTGTGGTGAATAGGTAACCTTATCATCAACCTTGTGTTTGGTGAGGCAGTCTCATCATCAGTGACTATACTACTAACATCACAAGCATGTATTCTCACTAATACATCTATCATCAAAAGCATGTATACATCTAACATCAAAAGCATGTATACATTTAACATCAAAAGCATGTATACATCTAACATCAAAAGCATGTATACATCTAACATTTAACATCAAAAGCATGTATACATCTAACATCACAAGCATGTATTCTCACTAGTACATCTATCATCAAAAGCATGTATACATCTAACATCAAAAGCATGTATACATTTAACATCGAAAGCATGTATACATCTAACATCGAAAGCATGTATACATCTAACATCGAAAGCATGTATATATCTAACATCAAAAACATGTATACATTTAACATCAAAAGCATGTATAAGTAATAACTAAGTATTCTAAGCATAAGAGTCCTAAATCTAAATATTTCTAAGTATCTTGGTGTGGTGAACAGGTAACCTTATCATCAACCTTGTGTTTGGTGAGGCAGTCTCATCATCAGTGACTATACTACTCCCCCTTTCGAGGAGGGTTCTTTTGAACTACACCAAGCTTGTCTCGGAAGTATTCAAATTTCACTCGAGACAGAGGTTTGGTTAAGATATCTGCAATTTGATCCTCAGTGCTTACATACTCGAGCTTGATAGCTCCTCTCTGCACCATATCTCGTATATAAAGTATCGGATCTCTATGTGTTTTGACTTATCGTGGAATACAAGATTTTCTGTCATCTTAATGTAGCTTTGATTATCACACATAATCACAGTGGGATCCATTTCTAAGTCAAACACTCCAGATAATAGTTTCCGAAGCCATACTGCTTCACAGCTGGAAGAGCAGGCAGCTATGTATTCTGCTTCAGCAGTACTGAGGGCCACACTAGATTGTTTCTTGCTGAACCAAGAGATCATGGCAGATCCAAGACCATAACATCCACCTGATGTACTCTTTCTGTCTGAGACACTTCCTGCCCAATCAGAATCTGAGTAACCATGTAACTTGAGTTCATGACCTCCAAGATAATATAGACCAAAATCCAATGTACCTTTTAGGTATCTCATCACATGCTGTGCAGCTATCAAATGGACCTTTCTAGGCTCTACTAGATACCGACTTTGAGTATTTACAGCAAAGCATATATCTGGCCTAGTATTTGTTAAATACATCAATGACCCGATGATTTGTCTATATAGAGTTAGGTCCACTAGTTCTGATGAGTCATTAACTAATAACTTCAGGTTGGAGTCCATGGGAGTGGCCATGGGTTTACACTCCAACATATCAAACCTTTTTAGAATCTCCACAGCATACTTACCTTGATTCAAAAAGATTCATTTTGGTTCTTTCCATACTTCTAGACCTAAGAAGTAGTGCATTAATCCAAGATCTTTCATCTCGAATTCTGAAGAAAGCTTCTTCTTGCTTTCAATAATCTGTTTCTCATTTCCGGTTAGAAATAGATCGTCTACGTATAACAACAATATAACTGGTTCATCATCCATCACTTTGAGGTAAATATTAGGGTCAGCTTTACTCTTGGTAAAGCCCATACTTGTTAAGAAATTGTAAATCCTTCCGTACCAAGCCCTGGGAGCTTTCTTCAATCCATATAATGCCTTTTTCAATTTGCGTACATGAGTCCTTCCGTCTTTAACCTCAAACCTTTGTGGTTGTTCTATGTATACTTCTTCTTCAATTACACCATTCAGAAAAGCTATTTTAACATCCATTTGGTGTAATTTCCACTTCATCATGGATGCAAGTGCCATGATAATTCTAATTGAAGTATACCTAGCAACTGGTGCAAATGTTTCTTCATAGTCAATTCCCTCCTCCTGAGAGAATCCTCTGGCTACAAATCTTGCCTTGTATTTTTCAATGCTTCCATCTGCAGCATGTTTTATCTTGAAAATCCATTTGGAAGAAACCACACTTTTACCTTTTGGTTTGGGAACTATATCCCAAACATCATTTTTCATTATTGACTGATATTCTTCTGTCATTGCTTCTACCCATTCTTTCTTCTGAGCTGCCTCTTCATAGCTAGTAGGTAGTTGATCCACAAGATCACACATCAAGGCCATATAGTTGGACACTAAATTTGGTTTCTTTCTTTCTCTGGTGGAGCCTTCAGGAGTTCCATATCTTTCAGCCCCTTGAATAATATCTCTAGCCCATGCTGGCCTTCTTTTCTTAGATAAATCTGTAATAGGAGGTTCTTGTGGTTCCAACATGTCATGATCCTCTGGTGAATGATCTTCAGGAATGTGTACAACCTCTGTGATTCTAGGAGAGGGATCTTCTTCATAAATTTCTTCAAGTTGGCACTTCCTAGATTTCTTGAGAGCTGCTTCTTCATCAAATGTTACATCTCTACTGATTTCTATATGATGAAAACCTGGTATGTAAATCCTGAAAGCTTTGGATGATTCACAATAACCAACAAATATTCCCTTCTTACCAGAAGGATCCAACTTGGTTCTCTTTTCTTTTGGAATGTGGATGTACACAGGACACCCAAATATTTTAAGATGACTTACCTCGGGCTTCTTTCCTGTAAACACTTCTTCTGGAGTTTTGAAATCAAGAGCACTATGAGATAGTCTGTTTTGCACATATACTGTTGTCTTGGATACTTCAGCTCATAGATACATGGGAAGATCCTGGTCATGTATCATAGTCTTCACAGCTTCCATGATGGTTCTATTTTTCCTCTCAGCAACCCCATTTTGTTGGGGATTGTAGGGAGTGGTTAGTTCTCTCTTAATTCCGACTTCTTTACAAAATTCTTCAAATTCTTTTGAAGTATATTCTCCACCATTATCTGTTCTGAGAATCCTGATTCTCCTTTCCAAGAGATTTTTTATTAGAGCCTTGAGCTCTTTTAACTTTCCAAAGACTTCATTCTTACCTTTTAGAAAGCATATCCAAGCTTTCCTTGAATGGTCATCAATGAATGAAAGATAGTATTCAAACCCACTTATAGAAGTGGTGGGAATTGGACCACATACATCTGAGTGTATTAGTTCCAAGATGCTCTTATTCTTTGTTTCACTCTTTGGAAAGGGGTTCTTGATATTCTTCCCTTTCTTACACCCTTTACATGAGCCATCATGATCAGCCTTCAAGTCTGGTAACCCTATGACTACCTTTCTTACATAAGGTAATGCTTTGCAGTTGATGTGAGCTAATCTTCTATGCCATAGTTCACTAGGGCTAGAGATATCATGAGCAAGGGCAGTTTCTGGATGACCCTTAAGCTTGGAGAGACCTCCTTCTTCTTCACCAATGACAACTGCATCTTTAATTGACTTTCCTTTGGACCACATGAGTACTTGTCCATCTATGAAAGCCACCCTAAAGCCTTTCTTATCTAGAGCTGAGATAGAGAGAAGGTTCTTCTTTAAACCTGGTACATATAAGACTTCTTTCATCTTCAAGGGTGTTCCAGAATCAAGCTTGTAGTTTGCTTCACCAATTCCCTTGATGGGATATTGATAATCATCTCCTAGAGACACCTTTTGGGGTGAGGACTTTTCTTCAATTCTTGAGAAAGTTTTCTTTTGACCTGTCATGTGCTTTGAGGCACCACTGTCAATGAGCCATGTATCTTCACCAGTAGACACAGATCCAGAGAGTGCAGAAAATAGGACATATTCTTCTGGATCTTCTTTCTTTACTTTAGATCTTTTCCTTTGAGGCCTTTCCTCCTCTTCTTATTCTTCTTCTTCTCCTTCTTCTTCTTCACTATCATCTTCTGCCATATGTGCATGATGTCTTTTGTGAACAAACTTCTTCTTCTTCTTTCCTAGAAGAGAACAGTCTTTAGCATAGTGTCCTAGTTTAAAACAATTATAACATTGGACTGTGGAGAGGTCTCTTTCTGAGTTTGTTCCTCCTTTCCTTTTGAATCTATGAGAGGGTTGAGACCTTTTGTAGTTCACTTTCTTGAAATGGACTCTCTTTCCTCTTTTGGTGTGGGTGGCCAAGGCTTGGTCATCCTCTTTGAGAAGAGCTTCTCTGTTGGCTACCCTAGCCTCTTCTTGAACACAATCCTCCCATACTACATCAAACTTCATGCTTTCTTTTCTGGCACACATGGTTTGTATGAAAGATTCCCAAGGTCTAGTGAGACCATTTAGGGCAGTCATCACAAGTTCATCTTCATCAAGAGTGTCACCAATGGAATCTAGTTGCTCTTTGATTAGAGAGACTCTTAAGAAGTAGTCTTGAATGGATTCTCCTTTGTGCATCTTGGTACTCTTCAACTGAGTCCTTAGATTCATCTTCCTATTGATGTTCTTTCCTTCATACATTCTTCCTAGGGCATCATACATTTCCTTTGGAGTCTTCTTGGAAGCCACTTGGGGAATCAAGTGGTCTTTAATAGAATCAGCTATGATTCTCTTTGCCCTAATCAAATCCTTTCTATGCTTCTCTTTGGCTTCATCTCCTTCCGGTTCTGCAACTTAATCTTTGATATAATGAGCAAGATCATTCTCTTCAAGAATGAGACCAATTCTGTATTTCCATGCTCGGAAATTCTCTATGCCTTCTAGCTTGTCTTCAAGCTTAGTGTTTGGAGCCATATTCTCTTGGGGGAGTCCAAGAGATAAGAGACAGAGTAGTACTTACCCAGAAATATTTACCTTTTTACCTTTCCGGATTTTGGGACAGAATTTCTGGATGATCGCACTTTTGGTAAAACTAGGGTTTGACTTTCCCGGAGTTCTACCCAACCAAAAAGTTCGATCTAGGGCTCAAAAGATAGGTTTTGAGAAGAGATATCCAGCCATGTAATCAGAATTCAAAAATGCCAACTTTTTTCTGAAACCAATTTCTGACTTATCGCACTTTTGGTAAAACTAGGGTTTGGATTTCCCGGAGTTCTACCCAACCAAAAAGTTCGATCTAGGGCTTAAAAGATTGGTATTGAGAAGGGCTATCCAGCCATGTAACCAGAATTCAATAATACCAACTTTTTGTTGAAACCCTAACTTTCACCGGAGAGAGAGAGAGAGGTGTACTTACCTTGTGAAATATGTCCTATTCATTCTAGCTCTGATACCATGTTAAGTTTAAACCAAATAGATTAGCAAGATCACTGAAAGAAGCATAATCACAAGATAGACACAGAATTTACCCTGGGAAATCCTCATGGGGTAGAAAACCCAGCAAAGCTTTCCTCAATAAGATGATTAACCAAAATACAAGATGTGCTCCCTCCTTCTTTATCTTCTTAGCAGACCTACCAGACAAGTGCGCTACTTTTCTCAAGTGAGTGAGTGTGTCTAATGAGGAGTTCACCTCCTCTATTTATACTAACCCCTCACTGACTAAAATACCTAATGGGGCCGACCTCTCCTGGAGAAGTCTAATAACCCCTAATGTATAAGATCAGGTCTGACCCCCACATGGTGGGTCTAATAACCCTAGCTACCACAAACCCTCGGAGGAATAAACATCTACAGATACATAATAGGGTTACCTCGGAGGGATGAAACATCTCCCGAATAATAGTGTACAAATATAATATTCTTAGAAGTTACAATATTCAACAGAATGTGCATACTTTGGTGATTCCATTTATTAAATAAATATCATTTTTAAAAAACTGGGGTTTTTTTAAGAAATCATGTAAACCTTCTAGAAGCTGTGATTTTAAAAAAGGGGGGGGGTACTAAGCACTTCCTATTACTGGACGCATGCGCAAACTATAGAAAGTAGTTATGACTTAGAATGTGCATACTTTGTTGGTTCCATTTATTAAATAAATGACATTAATTTAAAAACTCATGTTTTTAAACAAATCATGTAAACCTTCTAGAAGCTGTGATTTTTAAAAACGAGGGGTACTAAGCTATTCTTCTAGTCGAATGCATGCCCAAACTATAGAAAGTTGTTATGACGTAGAATGTGCATACGTTGGTGATTCCATTTATTAAATAAATCACATTTTTTATAAACTCGTGTTTTTTTAAGAAATCATGTACACCTTCTAGAAGCTGTAAATTTAAAAAACGGGGGAAGTAAGATTTTCTTATTCTTTGACGCATGCGCAAACTACAGCAAGTCGTTATGACGTAGAATGTGTATACTTTGTTGATTGCATTTATTAAATAAATGACATTATTTTAAAAACTCATTTTTTTAAACAAATCATGTAAACCTTATAGAAGCTGTGATTTTTAAAAACGGGGGGTACTATGCTATTCTTCTTGTCGAAAGCATGCACAAACTATAAAAAGTTGTTATGACGTAGAATATGCATACTTTGGTGTTTCCATTTATTAAATAAATCACATTTTTTAAAAACTCGTGTCTTTTTAAGAAATCATGTAAACCTTCTAGAAGTTGTGATTTTCAAAAAGCGGGGGTACTAAGCACTTCCTATTACTGAACTTATGCAAAAACTATACAAAGTTGTTATGACGTAGAATGTTCATAGTTTGTTGATTCCATTGATTAAATAAATCACATTTTCTAAAAACTCGTGTTTTTTAAGAAATCATGTAAACCTTCAAGAAGATGTGATTTTAAAAAACGGGGGGAAGTAGGATTTTCTTATTCTCGGATGCATGCGCAAACTATAGAAAGTCATTATGACGTAGAATGTGCATACTTTGTTGATTCCATTTATTAAATAAATGACATTATTTTAAAAACTCATTTTTTTAAACAAATCATGTAAACCTTCTAAAAGTTGTGATTTTTAAAAAAGGGGGGTACTAGTCTATTCTTCTTGTCGAACGCATGCGCAAACTATAAGAAGTTGTTATGACGTAGAATATGCACACTTTGGTGATTCCATTTATTAAATAAATAATATCTTCTAAAAACTGGTGTTTTTTAAGAAATCATGTAAACCTTCTAGAAGCTGTGATTTTAAAAAACGGGGGGAAGTAAGCTTTTCTTATTCTCAGATGCATGCACAAACTATAGAAAGTCGTTATGACGTAGAACGTGCATACTTTGTTGATTCCATTTATTAAATAAATGACATTGTTTTAAAAACTCATGTTTTTAAACAAATCATGTAAACCTTCTAGAAGCTATGATTTTTAAAAACGGGGTGTACTAAGCTATTCTTCTTGTCGAATGCATACGTAAACTATAAAAAAAAATTATGACGCAGAATGTGCATACTTTGTTGATTCCATTTATTAAATAAATCACATTTTTTAAAAACTCGTTTTTTATAAGAAATCATGTAAACCTTCTAGAAGCTGTGATTTTTAAAAACGGGGGGTACTAAGCTATTCTTCTTGTCGAACGCATGCGCAAACTATAAAACGTTGTTATGATGTAGAATGTGCATACTTTACTGATTCCATTTTTCAAATAAATCACATTTGTTAAAAACTCGTGTTTTTTTAAGAAATCATGTAAACCTTCTAGAAGCTGTGATTTTAAAAAATGGGGGTACTAAGAACTTCCTATTAGTGAATGCATGCGAAAACTATAGAAAGTTGTTATGACGTAGAATGTTCATACTTTATTGATTCCGTTTATTAAATAAATGACATTATTTTAAAAAGTCATGTTTTTAAACAAATCATGTAAACCTTCTAGAAGATGTGATTTTTAAAAATGGGGGGTACTAAGCTATTCTTCTTGTCGAACGCATGCGCAAACTATAAAACGTTTTTATGACGTAGAATGTGCATACTTTGGTGATTCCATTTATTAAATAAACAACACTTTTTAAAAATTCGTGTTTTTTTAAGAAATCATGTAAACCTTCTAGAAGCTGTGATTTTTAAAAACGGGTTGTACTAAGCTATTCTTCTTGTCAAATGCATGCGCAAACTATAAAAATTTGTAATGATATAGAATGCGCATACTTTGCTGATTCCATTGATTAAATAAATCACATTTTTTAAAAACACGTGTTTTTTATGAAATCATGTAAACCTTTTAGGAGCTGTGATTTTAAAAAAGGGGGGTACTAAGCACTTCCTATTACTGAACGCATGCGAAAAATACAGAAAGTTGTGATGACCTAGAATTTGCATACTTTGTTGATTCTATTTATTAAATAACTCAGATTTTCTAAAAACTCGTGTTCTTTAAGAAATCACATTAATAAAGGGGGGGTACTCAGTGTTTCCTATTACTGAATGCATGCAAAAACTATAGAAAGTTGTTATGACGTAGAATGTGCATACTTTGTTGATTCCATATATTTAATAAATCACATTTTCTAAAAACTCGTGTATTTTAAGAAATCATGTAAACCTTCTAGAAGCTGTGATTTTAAAAACGGGGGGTACTAAGCTATTCTTCTTGTCGAACGCGTGCACAAACTATAAAAAGTTGTTATGATGTAGAAAGTGCATACTTTGCTGATTCCATTTATTAAATAACACACATTTTCTAAAAACTCGTGTGTTTTAAGAGATCATGTAAACCTTCTAGAAGCTGTGATTTAAAAAAACGGGGGGAAGTGAGCTTTCCTTATTCCCGGACGCATGCGCAAACAATAGAAAGTCGTTATGATGTAGAATGTGCATACTTTGTTGATTCATTTTTTTAAATAAATGATATTATTCTAAAAACTCATGTTTTTAAACAATTCATGTAAACCTTCTAAAAGCTGTGATTTTTAAAAACGGGGGGTACTAAGCTATTCTTCTTGTCGAACGCATGCGTAAACTATAAAAAGTTGTTATGACGTAGAATGTCCAAACTTTGTTGAATCCATTTATTAAACAAATCACATTTTTTAAAAACACGTGTTTTTTTAAGAAATCATGTAAACCTTCTAGAAGCTGTGATTTTTATAAAGGGGGGTACTAGGACCTTCCTATTACTCAACGCATGCGAAAACTATAGAAAGTTGTTATGACGTAGAATGTGCATACTTTGTTGATTCCATTTATTAAAT
Source organism: Larix kaempferi (assembly GCA_027924585.1). Classification (NCBI taxonomy): domain Eukaryota; kingdom Viridiplantae; phylum Streptophyta; class Pinopsida; order Pinales; family Pinaceae; genus Larix; species Larix kaempferi. The sequence continues at coordinate 6,402,393 of BSBM01000226.1, read as the reverse complement.
AAATAACATTTTCTAAAAACTCATGTTTTTTAAGAAATCATGTAAACCTTCTAGAAGCTGTTATTTTAAAAAACGGGGGGAAGTAAGCTTTTTTTATTCTCAGACGCATGCGCAAACTATAGCAAGTCGTTATGACGTAGAATGTGTATACTTTGTTCATTCCATTTATTAAATAAATAACATTATTTTGAAAACTTATTTTTTTAAACAAATCGTGTAAACCTTCTAGAAGCTGTGATTTTTAAAAACGGGGGGTACTAAGCTATTCTTATTGTCAAACGCTTGTGCAAACTATAGAAAGTTGTTATGACGTAGAATGTGCATACTTTTTTTATTCCATTTATTAAATAAATGACATTTTTTTAAAAACTCATGTTTTTAAACAAATCATGTAAACCTTCTAGAAGTTGTGATTTTTAAAAACGGGGTGTACTAAGCTATTCTTCTTGTCGAATGCATGCGTAAACTATAAAAAGTTTTTATGACGTAGAATGTGCATACTTTGTTGATTCCATTTTTTAAATAAATCAAATTTTTTAAAAACTCATTTTTTTATAAGAAATCACGTAAACCTTCTAGAAGCTGTGATTTTTAAAAACGGGGGGTACTAAGCTATTCTTCTTGTCGAATGCATGCGCAAACTATAAAAAGTTGTTATGATGTAGAATGTGCATACTTTGTTGATTCCATTTTTTAAATAAATCACATTTGTTAAAAACTTGTGTTTTTTTAAGGAATCATGTAAACCTTCTAGAAGCTTTGATTTTTAAAAAGGGGGATACTAAGAACTTCCTATTACTTAATGCATGCAGAAACTATAGAAAGTTGTTATGACGTAGAATGTTCATACTTTGTTGATTCCATTTATTAAATAAATGACATTATTTTAAAAATTCATGTTTTTAAACAAATCATGTAAACCTTCTAGAAGCTGTGATTTTTAAAAACGAGGGGTACTAAGCTATTCTTCTTGTCGAACGCATGCGTAAACTATAAAAATTTGTTATGACGTAGAATGTGCATACTTTGTTGAATCCGTTTTTTAAATAACTCGCATTTTTTTAAAACTAATGTTCTTTTAAGAAACCATGCAAACCTTCTAGAAGCTGTGATTTTAATAAACGGGGGTACTAAGCACTTCCTATTACTAAACGCATGCGAAAACTATAGAAATTTTTTATGACGTAGAATGTGAAAACTTTGTTGATTCTATTTATTAAATAACTCACATTTTCTAAAAACTCGTGTTTTTTAAGAAATCATGTAAACCTTCTAGAAGCTCTGATTTTAATAAAGGGGGGTACAAAGTGCTTCCAATTACTGAATGCATGCGAAAACTATAAAAAATTGTTATGACGTAGAATGTGCATACTTTGTTGATTCCATTTATTAAATAAATCACATTTTCTAAAAATTCGTGTTTTTTGAGAAATCATGTAAACCTTCTAGAAGCCGTCATTTACAAAAACGGGGGGGAGTAAGCTTTTCTTATTCTCGGACACATGCTCAAACTATACAAAGTGTTTATGACGTAGAATTTGCATACTTTGTTGATTCCATTTTTTAAATAAATGACATTATTCTAAAAGCTCATGTTTTTAAACAAATCCTGTAAACCTTCTAGAAGCTGTGAATTTTAAAAATGGGGTGTACTAAGCTATTCTTCTTGTCGAACGGATGCGCAAACTATAAAAAGTTGTTATGACGTAGAATGTGAATACTTTGGTGATTGCATTTATTAAATAAATCACATTTTTTAAAAAGTCGTGTTTTTTTAAGAAATCATGTAAACCTTCCAGAAGCAGTGATTTTAAAAAAGGGGGGTACTAAGCACTTCCTATTACCGAACGCATGCGAAAAATATAGAAATTTTTTATGACCTAGAATTTGCATACTTTGTTGATTCCATTTATTAAATAACTCACATTTTCTAAAAACTCGTGGTTTTTGAGAAATCATGTAAACCTTCTAGAAGCTGCGATTTAGAAAATTGGGGGGAAGTAAGCTTTTCTTATTCTCGGACATATGCGCAAACTATAGAAAGTCGTTATGACATAGAATGTGCATACTTTGTTGATTCCATTTATTAAATAAATCACATTTTTTAAAAACTCGTTTTTTTATAAGAAATCAAGTAAACTTTCTAGAAGCTGTGATTTTTAAAAACGGGGGGGTACTAAGATATTCTTCTTGTCGAACACATGCGCAAACTATAAAAAGTTGTTATTACGTAGAATGTGCATACTTTGGTGATTCAATTTATAAAATAAATCACATTTTTTAAAAACTCATGTTTTTTTAAGAAAGCATGTAAACCTTCTAGAAGTTGTGATTTTAAAAAAGGCGGGTACTAAGCACTTCCTATTACTTAACGCATGCGAAAAATATAGAAAGTTGTTATGACCTAGAATTTGCATACTTTGTTGATTCTATTTATTAAATAACTCACATTTTCTAAAAACTCGTGTTTTTTAAGAAATCATGTAAACCTTCTAGAAGCTGTGGTTTAAAAAAATGAAGGGAAGTAAGCTTTTATTATTCTCGGACACATGCGCAAACTATAGAAAGTCGTTATGACGTAGAATGTGCATACTTTGTTGATTCCATTTTTTAAATAAATGATATTATTTTAAAAACTCATGTTTTTAAACAAATAATGAAAACCTTCCAGAAGCTGTGATTTTTAAAAACGGGCGGTACTAAGCTATTCTTCATGTCGAATGCATGCGTAAACTATAAAAAGTTTTTATGACGTAGAATGTGCATACTTTGTTGAATCCTTTTATTAAATAAATCATATTTTTTAAAAACTCATGTTTTTTTAAGAAATCATGTAAACCTTCTAGAAGCTGTGATTTTAATAAAGGGGGGTACTAAGCACTTGCTATTACTGAAAGCATGCGAAAACTATAGAAAGTTGTTATGACGTAGAATGTGCATACTTTGTTGATTCCATTTATTAAATAAATCACATTTTTTAAAAACTCGTGCTTTTTTAAGAAATCATGTAAACCTTCTAGAAGCTATGACTTTAAAAAAGGAGGGTACTAAGCACTTCCTATTACTAACCACATGCGAAAAATATAGAAAGTCGTTATGACCTAGAATTTGCATACTTAGTTGATTCCATTTATTAAATAACTCACATTTTCTAAAAACACGTGTTTTTTAAGAAATCATGTAAACCTTCTAGAAGCTGTGATTTAAAACAACGGGGGGAAGTAAGCTTTTCTTATTCTCGGACGCATGCGCAAACTATAGAAAGTTGTTATGACGTAGAATGTGGATACTTTGTTGATTCCATTTTTTAAATAAATGATATTATTTTAAAAACTCATGTTTTTAAACAAACCATGTAAACCTTCTAGAAGCTGTGATTTTTAAAAACTAGGGTACTAAGCTATTCTTCTTGTCGAACGCATACATAAACTATAAAAAGTTGTTATGACGTAGAATGTGTTTACTTTGGTGATTCAATTTATAAAATAAATCACTTTTTTTAAAAACTCATGTTTTTTTAAGAAATCATGTAAACCTTCTAGAAACTGTGATTTTAAAAAAGGGGGTGTACTAAGCACTTCCTATTACTAAACGCATGCAAAAAATATAGAGAGTTGTTATGACCTAGAATTTGGATACTTCTTTGAATCCATTTATTAACTAACTCACATTTTCTAAAAACTCGTGTTTTTAAAGAAATCATGTAAACATTCTAGAAGCTGTGATTTAAAAAAATGGGGGGAAGTATGTAATGCCCCATATTTGCACACTTAGTAATTAAAACTCTAATATGAATTAGCTTAACATTTTCATTTGTTTATTATATGTTAGACTCAACTAAGTTGAGTAAGACTATTGTTATGTGAATATATGGACTCCCTATGTGTGGACAGTAAATGGAATATAATATTTTAATTTATTAATGACAATACATATGTTATTTCATTTGAACATTCAAAATTGAATATAGAATATCCATATGAGGAAGGCTAATTTAGTTGTTTGCAAAAGTACTTACATGATTATTTGTAAATGTTGTATTAATGAAATGGATTAACACTTGAAAGAGTTGGGTATGGCTTTATATATGTTTCATGTTAATGATGAACTATTCCACATGTTAATTGTCTATGAGATAGGCGGATTCCTATATTGCCAAGGGGCACGAGATGTATTAAACATCATGAGTATAATGACGTTATATAAAATTTCATGCTATTTAATTGTGAATTCCAATATTTCTATGACTTGTGGGTGAGTGTGAGTTTTGACAGGAATTGTGACTTTCCCAAAGTGGTTTTCCAATGACGGGACCCCTTAGAAAAGTGATGGCACAGTATGGTTGATGTAGGGTGTTGACCCTAGTACTATTAGGGGGGGTGGAGGAATTTCCCACTGTTTATCCCCCAAAACCTGGAGTCGTGGGAGGTTTGTGTAGCGCACTCCCCTAGACATGTGATGACGACTAGCGGATGCCTGTTGGGGAAGCTTGGTCGATGTGGTCGATTGAAACATTAATTAAATAACCTTTTGTCCTTATTTTTGAGTATGTGTATCTGAACTGTTAATGTAAATGAATAATTGCATATGTTAAACGATTATCTATGACTATGGAAAATTATGTTGATGGATAATGCTTAACGACTAGCTGTACGGTGATTATGTATTTGTTGACGAAATGTATATTTGATTAGAAGTTTGAATAAATCATAAATGTTTAACAATACTAGATTTAGAAATCAGATGATGATTATTGAGGACAGTGCTACTAATAAATTGTTGTGAGAAGTGTGTGTAGAAACAAGTGAGACGGTTCACCAACGGACACACAAAGGAACATGAAGGGTCGTAGAGTACGGGTAAATCACACACAAGGGGAGTGATGACGATGTCGACTTCCGACAAGAATACCACGCATGAGAGGATAAGCACTGATCCGCTTGCTCAAGAGGAATGCGTGAGAGCGTACGAGGTGGGCCACGACGGAGCTGGTCACGTACGAGTTGAGGGGCACGCAGTGAGAACGGACTCACTCCTCAGCGCCATTAGTCCCTAGATAGCATGTAGACGGAGGATGGATGGTAACGATTCCTAAAATCCCTACAAGAGTTCCTGCAAGTCAAAACGGAAAGATGGTGGCAGAAGGACCCAACGATGCGGTACCCTATCGAGAACGGAAAGAATGGACGCAAGGACCCAACGATGTGGTACCATGCCAAGGAATGGAAACCATGGATGACTGGACCCGATGAAGTGGTGCCATGTCAGGGAATTAAAATTAAGGAACTAGGAGCCCAACGACGCGGCACCGTGATCCTAGTGAGTTTGAATGTTAAATTTAACTGCATAAAAGCTTATGAGAATAACTCTAGATTATTACTTAGCAAATGCATAAAAATAATTTAGGAATTTGCACATGAATAGTTATTTTTGTTGAGCATTTAAAATAATAGAAATCATTATTTAGGAGCAAAATAGAATCCTAAGATTAGACACCTAGTCAACTAAAATCTAGGAGTTAATTAAAATATCTGGGGGACAAACTGGAGCAAACTTAGGGGTGTTGGTGCACTTCCCAAAGAAACTGACACTTGGATGGGTCAGTGTTTTAATTAAATAATTAATTAAAAATATTTAATTATGCATGAAGCGACATGTGTCACATGAGATTTTCCTTTATAAGGAAGGCTTGGGGAATGGGTAACGGGCCCATAATTTAGACGATTGTCATAATTTTCGAATGCCTCAAAGACTTGCTGCTATCTAAGGGTTTGGATAAGAAATCCTGGTGGGAAGGGAAGCCCAAGATGAATTTCTAAAATACTTGTGTGAACTCTACGGCTCGATTAGCTCAGGGGTCTGGAAGGAAGAAGAGTACTTCCAGAGTGGTTGGGTGGTTAACCGAGGTGTTCGTCTGTGACCGTGGTGATTGGCGATGAGTTTGGAGTTGTGGCAAATGAGGAGGTTCACCTTCCGATTGGAGCTACCATCATTACAGGTTCTATTTGCTTAATAATTTTATTTGTAATATTCTGCATGATTTAAGTTTATGGATCTACGAATTCTGTAAAGTCTCATATATGTTTAGATTACACTGAGATCTAAATTTATTATTCCTATTGGCGAAATGAATCGACTTCTGATTTATATTTTGTACAAAATGATTTTATATCGAAATCTAAACTTAGTATTTTTGTGGGCGAATGATTTGAATTTCAATGCAGAATAATTATGTGTCAATTTCTTGTTTTAACAGTCTGACCGAGTATTCCTAATCTATTTTCTGTAAATCCTCTGCCCTCGAAATTCTATAAGAGATCCTTTTGCCCAGAATCCCTATGCTTATTCTTAGATTTGCGTTGCTGGGAAGGAACATCACGTTTCCATTTCTAAAGTTTTAGTTCCATGAGATAGAAGACCTGCAACCGTTCGATTCACCCTTTTCTGTAGGAGGTATGTTTAATAGATGGTCGCCGCCAAGGGTTCTTGTGTTTCTAAATTATTAAATCTCAGCCTCTACACAAAGATGAACATAACCTCCGTTTACCTTACCCAGACCCATCGACACTCTGATTTTTAGTATTGGATTTTGTATTAATCAACCGCCTGAATGAAAACGTTCAGATCGGGTATCTTGTACTCAGTTCGAATTGTTCAATTTTGTCCTCTAGGGTAGGTCCTCTAATTACTCACAATCAATTAACCGATTGCCTTAGATTAATACTGCCACGTTGACGGTTAATCCTCCAGTGGGTGGTATCCGAATGATCTGTATCTTAACTTCATGACATGATTCAAGAACAAATATTGGGAGAAGAAACTTTATGTGATGAGTCTTTGGGATCAAATCAGAACGTTAACTGTTACTCGACCGCATCTGCTTGATCGCATTGACGTCGGCCTTGACAGTTGTCAACTGTCATAGATTATTCCATTAGCTTTAGGTATGTAGTTTAATGGAACATATCGAATAAGCATTTGTTAAGCCTGATGTTCAGAGGAAGAAATCTCTGTTTACTACCAATATCCCGGATTTTAGGGATGTTATACCTCTATATTTCACGGTGTCGCATCCCCATTACAACACATTTCGACGACACTTTCCCTACTGTTTTGAACCTTCCAGAAGAGACAGATGATGAGTCAACCTGGAAGGTAAATCCACCCTGCCAAGTTTTGACCCACCTTGGACTTTATTTCCTTACACTACCGCGCCCTGCCAGCTTGACAAAACGCGGCACAGTGCCGCGCTCTGTATCATTTGCAAAGCGCGGCACCCTTTTAAATAGTTTTTGCCCTTGACTTGTGGGATCTTGGATTTTTCGAAGATGATGGAAGATTGGGTTCCTTGATTCGATCCCAACTCACCTCCTTCGATTAGAAACCCTGATCCACTTATCCCTCCTTAGATCCACCTATCTCTCTTGTTGGTTAACCTCACCATTCATTATAAAAGAGAGGCATGCCATTGGGAAGGGGGAGGACTCTTGAGAGCATCAAACTTATGGTCTTGCAGCATTGTGGAGATAGCTAAGAGGAGAAGACACTTGGAGTTGGAGGATTGGCTTGGGCATCAAGCACCCTTTGTAAGTAATCTTCAAGTTGTAATGGAATAACTTGTCTTGTTTTCCCAAATCGTTTGTGTTAATCTTGTTTTAATCACATGATTTGTATCTCTTACAGATTTAGATCCTAACTCATGTTTCAGATTGCTAGAGAATAGTGCATACTTGTATTTTGGTTACTCTTTGACAGGTTCATTGGTGAAGACTTGGAGCTTGGAGCAAACACCAAAAACAAAGCACTTGGACATAAGGTCAGTTAAAATCCTTTGCTCTCTTCAGCATTTTAATACTGAAATGTATGTTAGATCTAGGGATTCAAGGTTGCATTTGTTTTGTCTGTTCTTAGTCTAGAGTTAGTTAGATCCTACTTTAGCCTAAGGGAGTTTTGACTTATCCGTAGGGCAGAATTCCACATAACAAGAATGGCGACTCCGCTGGGTTTGATTACTGCTTGATTGGTTCAAATTCACAGTCATTTATCTTTGAATTATCAGTCTTTTGTTGCACTTCAAACCAGCTTGAATTTTGGTCTTTTTTGACCCTTATTCACCCCTCCTCGCAGTATTTATCTCCCTGTTTAATTACTGAGTCCCCTGGGTTAGCAACAACCCTGAAAACTTGATTTTTTCTTTTCCAGTTGCGTTTTTTTTTTCCCTCTTGCCACAGTGCCGCGCCCTCTGAACCACTTCCAGCGCGACATTTCCACAGTGCCGCGTCCTAGGCATTCATACCAGCGCGACAGTTACACAGTGCCGCGCTTCAGGCAGTCTATAGCCCGCGGTAGTGTCTGCAAGTAGGTAAATTTTTTTTAATTTTTTCTTGGTTTCCTGAGTTTCTCCCTGCCTCAGATAGTCTTTACTGTTGCCTGTTAGCATCCTGGTTAATTTCCAGTCTGTTTGGTCTGCTTATTACATGGTTTGTGAGCTTGATTGATTGATTGAATTAAGTGGCACTCTTGACATATTGGTCATTTTTCAATTTGATCGCATTTGACTTGGCTTTTCCCCACAACCAACTCAACACCACTGTCTTCTGTTACTGAACACTGTAGTTTTACAGTCATATTGTCATTATCATTTTCAGTAAATTAACAAGATCTTTGGTTGAGAGCAAATTTGTTGTTTAATTTGAAAAAGTCTAGTGGCATTTTGCATAGAGAAATGAACCATTAATTTTGCCATAAAAATTCTCATCATAGAAGCATTGTAGATTGTAAAATCAGTGCATTGAAAAGCGTGTTTACTTCAGTTTGGTTTGGTTTATAAATCGAAAAGAAAAGAAAAATCTTTTACTTTGAGTGCTTGTGAAAATTGTTATGCATATTGGATCGAAGAACCTCTATCTTTACCTTAGCTAGATTTCATCGAAGACAAAGGCTTGTTTATGATTCATTCTCATTTGCATGGTTTGAGTCGTCATAACACCATCAAGTTTCACGTCCACTACCCGATTGAGTAAAGACAGCCACTAAAATTAATCACCCTAATTAAACCAACTTTAACCTCACTTGAGGAAATCAAAAGAATTTGGTAGTTAGGTAGGACACCGGGGATAGGCATCAAAATAATTCCCCCTTGTCATTTTCATCTGAGACATAGTCGTTGTCTTTAGGGAACTAAAATCCTCTAGTACTTATTGACACGGTCACAGCTAGTTTGTGGAGGGGCCTCCTGACTGTTTCTAACTGTTCAGGGGTTAAACGGCCGCGAGATTGAGAACCGTACGGACTCTGTGGAATACCGCACTCCACTTAGCCCTAAGGCAACATCGATCGCTGTCTTCTTCGGAAGGCTAAAGTGCCCAAAACCTTTTCCGATGTGTCATGAACGAGGTGGCTTAGTATCTATTCTACTAGGGCTCTTTTACCCAGGATCCCTTTCGGTAGAGGGATATCCTTCTTATATCGGTCTCTCATGTTGTATTGTTCGACTTGGATTTCATCACCTTGCGAAGGATACAGCCTGTTGAGGTCTCCAGCTCTTAGTTAGGAGTTTGCTTGGCGTCTCATCTTTGTAGAGGGTCATTTTTTCTTTGTAGGGACTGCTTGTTGGCATTCTGGCCATTTTTGTTGATCAGCTCGCTTATTGAGACACCGGTCTCAGTATAGATTTTAGAGCTTGCTTTTTTGGCCTGTGAGCCTTGCTTTTTCTAGCTCCTCTTTTGCACACTCGGCTGCATTAGAGTTTTTGAGTTCTTTGTTTACAGTACTGCCCCCGATTTTCATTTTCCTGTCATCATGTCAGATCAACAAAGAAGATCACGAAGACAACAGGGCCTAAGCCCTCCACCACCACCACCGCCACGGACTTCTGGTCCGCCTGCATCACGCATTCCTGCTCCTCCTGGCCGCGGTGCTGGTCGAGGCAACATCCCACCGCCGATCCGCACAACATCTTCAGTTACGCCTGTAACTGCCACACACAGCACAGTCTCAGAATCCATTGCAGCTTCTATGACCACTAGCATGTCTGAGGCTTCCACTGTCACCTCACCCACTGTCATCCCAGATTTATCTGTAACAGTGGGCACAGTTACAGCAGCTGAACCTAGCACGACCCAGAGTACTAGACCAGAGGTCATCCTTCTACCGGAGGCCAACACTTCCCGTCCATCAGACATTTTCCACGATGATATAGACGGATATATTGGCACCACAGAAGGATCCGACCAGGACATACCTGGCCTAATTTCAGTCCCAGGCGGCTACGTTGAGATCGTTGAAGATACTCGTCTACCTGACACACCTTTTGAACCTGATTATGGCTTCATTACTTCCCAGACGGAACTTCCGCCTGTTATTACTACGTCACCCAGTGTTCATCCTCAGGAGACAAGTTCTTCTAGCAACGTACCTCGCACTTTTCATCTACCCAACATCCCACCGGGACACGAAATTATGGCTTCCATTCAGTCTAGTATGGTTAGCCTAGCGAACTCTCCGTTAGCATCGGCACAATTTAGACGCAACACAGAGCAAATGCTTTCGACAGCGTCTAGATACCCCCCTGTTTCTCGTCCTTCTGACTATAGGGATCCCAACGTTCCGTCTAGCACAGAATTTCATCATTCCTTTGCAGACGGCTCAGGACCTTCGGACTTTACTACACCTAGGTTCCAACCGGATCCCCAAAATCTTTTTCAGGATATGAACTCGGATCCAGTTCTCGATGGTTCTCCTATTATTGAACACGTGATGGACGACGCTAATACTCCTGGGCTAAATTCCCCACATTTGCTGTCATCACCAATGTTTGGTGCACATTCCATGAGGGATAACCCAGTTTTTTCTCCGTCCTCACCTGTCCAATACGGACGACCGCCTCCGCTAATCGGTACTTTTGGCGCCGTTGGCCAATCCATGCTATCATATTTAGCTAGCGGCGGAAGAACACCTAGTCATACTGCTGGATCTTCCGCTTCGACAGGAGGATCACCTTCAGCCACCATTTATACTATTTCAGGAGGTGGACAACCGACTGCAATGGTCCCTAACTCCAACTTACAAACCCTCCCTGGTGGGCCATCAACCCAACCAGCTGGGGGGCAACCTTTTGTTGGGAACCCCATTGTTAGTCAACAACCTCCAACTGGTGGGCCATCAACCCAACCAGTCGGAGGACAACCTTTTGCTGGGAACCCAATTCCCAGTCTACAGCCTCCTCACATAGGGCCATCCAACCTAACTGCTGGCGGACAACCTATTGGCTCGTTCCAACAAGTTTCCCAACCAGCAGTTTCTACTCAGTTTGGTATGTACAATCCACCTGGTAGTGGGAAACCTTATTCCGGTGTTCCCACCGGGCCTTACTCTCAACCACCCCTGTCAGGTATGCTTCCTTCTTGGGATCATCAAATCCCACAGAGTGGGGGGTACTCACTTTTCGGAAACTGGAACCAAGCTGGGGGGCAATCTCAGATTTCCCCCAACTTGAATTCTGGCTTCCCTTACCCTTCGACTGCCACAACTCCTTGGAACCCGTCACTTCAATTTCCACTCGTTCCTCAAGCAGGAACGAGCATTCCATGGACACCACAGTCGCAGCCACTCCCCAACCCTGCTATGGGAAATTCTCCACTTACACAGTATGGTGGCAACATCCCTGGAACACAACAATTCCAAGGAACTTTTTCCCAACAAGGAATAGCAACCAATCCTGGGCATCAACAGCCTCAGGGTACTATACCCACTCAGCAGAACACTTACCAACCAGTTGCTTACAATCAACCGGTTAACCAGATGACTTATTATCCGCAGAACTTCCAGCAGTATCCCGCGGGAAACACATATGGGTATAACACACAGCAGCATGCTATGCAAGGCCCTCCAGGGTTCCCTGCACCACATGGTTACTACTCATACCCGCAGACCAACCGTCAGCTTCCCTTCTTGGCCACACTTGATCTACCTGATTTGTCGAGGCTTATTAACGATCCTATATGGCATGAACCTCACTGGCCACCTATCCCAGCCAAACTACCATCGGACATTCCCAAGTTCGATGCTAAGCCCGGGGAAGACCCCAAGAACCACGTGATGACCTTCCATCTTTGGTGTTCATCAAACTCCTTGATGGATGATTCCATCCGACTTCGGCTCTTCCAACGTACGCTTACCGGAACGGCAGCAAAATGGTACATCGAGCTGCCACAACACTCTTTTCGTGATTTCAACACTTTGGCTATGCAGTTCCTGACACATTTCCAGCTTCCCATCCGATATGAGACTGGAACAGAACTGCTAACTTCACTGCGTCAAACCACCTCCACACACATCTCGGATCACATCCATGAGTGGCGAAGACGCCGTAGGCTAATAAAGGCACCTATTCCAGATCAGCTACTTGCTGATTGGTTTACAAAATCCTTTTTGCCTCCCATAGCCAGAGATATTGCTATGCGCGGACCTGTTACGGAAGAACAAGCCATCTCGGCAGCACAATACATGGATTTAGTATATACTCAATCCGGTACTTTACACGAACTTCTTCCACATGCTTCCCGCATTCACACTGATCCTACAAAGCCTACTACTGAACCACCCATTGATGGTATCGTTGGTTCAGTTAAGGCTCAGCCTGCTACCAACTCGACGGGGCAACAAGCTTCTGCTTCCCCCGCTTTTACCCAGGCCACTTCAAAAGCTTCCACTTCTCCTGCTGTCTCCTCCAAAGTGAATGCAGTCCAATCTACATCACAACCCTCCGGAGGAAAGAAGAAAAACAATTGTGGTAAACCCAAGAAGAACCAGCAGGAGAACCCCAAACCACAACCTACCCAGAATGATCAAAAACCACGTCGGAAAGCTAAGTTTCCCTGCTTGATTTGTCAAGATGATCATTATACGCGTGACTGTCCCTACAAGGACGAGGTCCATAAGTTCGTTAAAGGATCCTCTAGACCGGCAGTACTAACTGACCCTTTCCCCCAACAGCAACAGCAAATGGTTGCCCAAGAATCCCCACAAGGGGGCAACCCGACCAATCCTTCCCGTGGAGAGACGTCCACAAACCGCGAGATCCTAATGACAAGTAATGAGGAGATTAATATCACCACTCGTTCAAAGACGTATGACAATCCTCCAAGTTCAACCAAACAATCGGAGACAGCCAAAGGCAAGTCTCCTGTTGAAGATCCGATTCCTATTCCCCCCCTAATGGTCACCTCCATATCGAGAGACCACTTATGGACACAGTGCTACGCCCACCTAAGGGCACCATACGAAAGGCGACATTCAATCCGAATGCGCGAGCTGCCCAAAACTACAACATTGTTGAAGATTTGGCTCAAGCACCTTGCGCTATGTCAACTCTCGAGGTTCTCCAACACTGCCCCACGCAGCGTAGAACCCTACTTTCAGCACTGGGGGCATTGGACCCAGATACTTCAAACTCCATCATGTTTAACTTGGAGCACGCTAAACCTAGGCTTTCTCACCAGTTAGCCTTCCAGGTGCATACGAAAATCCGTGGAAATGTTATCCACCGCACAGTGTTAGATGAGGGTGCTTCCACGTCGATTATGTCTTTGAACTGTTGGAGAGCCCTCGGCTCGCCTGAGGTCACAACTTCTCCCACTACTCTTAGAGCGTTTGATGGACATGGTTTTCAACCATACGGACTCATCCCCTCAATCGGTGTTGAACTGGGGGGCAAAACAGTATCCGTACACATCGAAGTCGTAGATGCACCTTTGGATTACAACCTCCTACTTGGTCGGAACTGGTTCTATGCCATGACTACCATTGCATCTACAGTCTTCCGGATTGTACAATTTCCTCATGAAGGGAAAATTGTCACTATTGATCAATTGGATTACTGTATCCCAGACTCTCATCCGAACTCCGCCAATACCGTTCCGTTATTGGATCAACCTCGGTACCGGTTCCAAGACATAGGGGTTGGTCTCATGAAGGATTCATCCCTCATTGGAGTTTTTCCAGAGCTGGGAACCCATCTTCAACCAGTCAACATGATTTCGTCACATGTCACCCCGTCTGATGATTCATGGGTGATCCCGAGTCCTACTCAGATCCAAGGCTATGGCAATTCCATGCCTTTGAATAGAAACCTTGCAGCTTATGACGCGATCCAATCAGCCACAGATTGGGTCGACTGTTCTACTGATCACACAGTGGCACAGCTCTCGACTGAAACTCATACACGCCCACCATTGTTTGATCCTCTCAACTTGATTTTTCCCACCGACGAATCAATCATAGAGGTTATGTGCGGTAATGAGCCACCATGGGGAGATTTTCATCATCGATCTTCATTCCCCACCATTCAGTCACTCGAGCCCGATACCAAATCCAGTGCTTCACTTGGGATGGTTCAAACCAAGTTCCCCACTTCCCTCGACGAAGTATTTTCTGAAGGCAACTTGGCCAATCTTATGGCAACCACTCCCATTGATATTTCAGTAAAGCCTGGTATCGTGGAAAACGTACACATTGGCAAAACATGTACTCCTCTTGAGACGGAGTTCTATAATGCCTACTTTAAAACTTTCCGCGATGTTTTCGCTTGGAGTTATGAAGAGATGCCAGGAATCGACCCATCGATTGTAGTCCACGAAATTCCAACTTTCCCTGGCGCCCGACCTGTTCGGCAAAAGCTTCGACCCGTTCATCCTCGTAAGGCAGCCGCCATTAAAGCAGAAGTTGAAAAACTTTTGCGTGCTGGTTTTATCTATCCTGTCCCATTGACAGAATGGGTATCCAACATCGTCCCTGTAGCCAAGAAACAGGGAACGATTAGGGTCTGTGTTGATTACCGTGATTTGAACAAAGCTTGTCCCAAAGACAACTACCCAACTCCGTTTATCGACCAGATCATCGATAACTGTGCCGGAAGTGTTATCTTTTCATTCATGGATGGCTTTTCTGGCTATAATCAGATCGATATCCTCCCAGCCGACCAGCACAAAACGGCCTTTATCTGCCCTTGGGGGATCTTTGCATATCGGAAGTTACCTTTTGGCCTCAAAAATGCCGGGGCAACTTTCCAACGGGCGATGTCCTATGCATTTCACGACATCAAACATATCGTAGAGCCATATCTCGATGACCTTCCCGCTCATTCTCGAACTCGGGAAGAACATCCAGATCACTTGAGTGCCATTTTCGAAAGGTGTCGGCGCTACAATATACGTTTGAACCCGCATAAGTGCGTCTTCTGTGTAGAAGCCGGAAAACTGTTGGGCTTCATAGTCTCCAAAGACGGGATACGTCTAGATCCCGCAAAGGTAGCAGCTATCATAGCCCTGCCTTCACCTACTAATATTCCAGAACTTCAATGTTTGCAAGGGCATGCAAACTTTCTACGCCGTTTTATCTGTAATCTGTCTGAGATAACAAAAGGCTACATGCGGCTTCTCAAGAAGAATGTTCCCTTCATATGGGATGATGAAGCCCAACGCTCCTTTGACAATTTAAAGGCAGCCTTAACTAAAGATCCTGTGATTCAACCCCCCAATTACACACAGGACTATATCCTTTATCTCGCAGCCTCGATTTCCACCATTGGTATGGTGTTAGTCCAGGAAGATCACAACGGCATAGAACATGTGGTGTACTACCTCAGCAAGAGTCTTCTCGACTCTGAAACTCGCTACTCACATGTTGAAAAGCTGGCTCTGGCAACGGTGTTTGCTGTCCAGAGATTCCGTCACTACATCTTACTCCGTCGGACCACCGTCATCGCTGATTTCAATCCGATGTACTATATCCTCACACGACAAGTGCTTGGGGGCAAGTACTCCCGTTGGATTGTCATCCTTCAAGAGTTTGACTTGGAATTCGTCAAAGCCAAGTCTAAGAAATCTCTGGTCTTCGCTGAGTTAATTTGTCACTTGCCCCGTGCTACTGAGCAATCCGAGCCCATTGATTCTCTTCCCGACGAATCATTGTTCCTCATTAGCACGTCTGATCCGTGGTATGGGGATATTCTCTTATATCTCCAAACCCAACGCTTCCGTCCCGACCTCAATCGCGATGAACGACGACGTATCAGACATCACGCAAAATACTACCTTATAGTGAACGATACTTTGTATCGGCGTGGTGTCGACACTGTCCTTCGACGCTGTTTGACCTTAGATGAGGCGGAACGCGTTCTCAATGACTGCCATGCTGGAGCATGTGGTGGTCATCTCTCTGGGATGGCTACGGCCCAGAAAATATTGCGAGCGGGATACTTCTGGCCTTCGATTTTCAAAGACTGCATTGAAACAGTCAAGAAGTGTCCGCCATGTCAATTCTGTCATAGCAAAGCACGCTCGCATCCTGCTCCACTCCATCCTGTTATTGCCGTCGGCCCCTTCTCCAAATGGGGCATTGATTTTATGCACTGTAAGCCCACTTCAGCCGGGGGGCATAGCTATGTCATAGTAGCTGTGGACTATTTTACAAAATGGGCTGAAGCGATGCCTACGTATGCTGAAGACGGCAAAACAGCAGCGCAATTCATATTCAATCATATCATAGCTAGATTCGGTGTCCCACAGTCTATTGTGACCGATCATGGTTCCCATTTTAGGAATCATATGATCGAAGAACTAAGTGCCAAATTGGGTTTTCGCCACGAAAACTCAACTCCGTATTACCCACAAGCCAATGGCCAAGTTGAAGCCATCAATAAGGTCCTGAAACGAATGATTCAGCGCATTGTGGGTACCCAAAAATCCAATTGGCACTCAGCTCTGTTCTCAGCACTGTGGGCATACCGAACCTCAGTGAAAAGTGCTACTGGGTTTACACCATTTCAATTGGTGTACGGCCTGGAAGCCATTCTCCCGATTGAATGTGAAATTCCATCACTCAAGATAGCCATAGAGCTACTTCCACACACTACTTCCGAAGAAGAACGGTTTCTATACCTAGCCAAGCTAGATGAAACCCGCCGTGACGCCGCTTTGGCTAATGAAGCTCACAAAAAACGCGTCAAAGCTCAATATGATAAATCCGTTCAACCTCGGATCTTTAATGAAGGTGACCTTGTACTTACATATGATCAGATGCATGACAAACTTGGAAAAGGCAAGCTTGAATCTATGTGGTACGGCCCCTTCATCATAAAACGTGTCTTAGAAAAAGGAGCCTATGAACTAGTCGACTGTGATGGTACGCCATTGGCACGGCCCCGCAACGGGCTATACCTCAAGCGTTTCTACGCATGAGGTTACCCCACGCGGGTTACTTCTTGTACATAATGTACTTAGTTTGCTTTTTGCTTTATTTTTAGTGTGCGCGTGGATCTTATGTATCTACTCTTACTTTGACTCGTGCTTTTATGCGCAGATGTCTACCTACTTTGGATTCGCTGACGGTGCAAGCCGACATACCCGGAATCTCGCTTCCGCAGCATGGGTGATCTATTCCCCCACTGGCGAGTTAATTTCTTCAGGAGCCATTTGTTTAGGTCCCGCAACCAATAATATCGCAGAGTACCATGCAGTCATTGGTCTCTTAACTGAGGTTGCCTCACTCGGGATTGACTCCTTATCGGTCTTTTTAGATTCCCAACTCGTGGTTTCTCATCTAAACCGTGTTTACACAGTTCGCGATCCTACATTACTTCGTTTATTTCGAAGAGTACGCCTCTTGGAACGGTCATTTGATTTTATCACATATCAACACATACCGAGAGAATTCAATTGTATTGCCGATTCATTGGCTAATTACATTTTGGATTGGCATCTTGACCATACATAAACACATCATTAAAAATTAAAATGCACAAGTCATTGTAAATATTTAGATCATAAATAGGTCCATATCACTGTATATAAAAGTGTTTTTTCCAAAATACATAAAGTTTGTGTCAAAGACAAAATTGGGGATTAAATCCCATATACAAAAAATTGGCCCTCAAAGCCTACATATCGTGTACATGCCGCAAAAAGATCTAAAGACCATCTATGGAGACCTAGGAGACCTATCACGTCCCTCATCGGACTCCTCCCGCCGCTGGTGGTAACACATCACAGCTCGAACCACCTTGCGAAGAAGTCGACTGATACGACCAGGTACACCTACAGTATGACGCTGGAGGGGGTAAGGGACATCATCCATCCGCATAGCAGGGATCCCATGGGTCAATCCCTGCAGGTTCCTCTCAATATCCCGCACACCTCCTGCCTCATCTTCATCTTCTTCTTCGACAGGATCAGCTCGACGATCTACACCGCCACGACGTAGTGGTGAATATCCAGCTGGTCGTTGTGGTCCACGATCTGCAACATGCATACGAGTATACATTAGAAGTCTTTTACACATTCTAAAAAAGTATTAAAAAATTAAATATTCAAAAAGAAAAAATATATATCCATGAAGGTCATACCAGAGTTGTCCCAGTCATCATCTTCTGGCAAAGCCAAGTCAATATCCTCGCGGAAATCTACCCCTGAATAGGGATAGTCGTCGATCATGATTATCTGCTCCTCTAGCCAAGAGAAGAAATCCTCTCCAAAAGCTAGCCGTTGAGGCCCTCCAAGGCGCCCGGCATAGTCGCTCCATCGAGCCATCCATGGCTCAGTAGGAGGGCGAGGATGCATAGATATCTGCGGACGTAGTAATGGCACCCTTGCCAGGAAGAAAGTGACCAAGATACTCCCATAGCCAAACTGGGTATTTTTCCCAGTTCTACATTTGTGCACCTGTTCCTTCATATGGGACAGCACTGCATCACACCAGTTGAAGACCGTTCCTCCCATGCACTCTGCTGCGAGATTTACCTGTGTGCGGGTTGCCTGATGTGGGCTCACGCTTCCTGCTGCACGTGTAATAGTGAATAGCAAAGTTTTGAAAGGAAGATTTGTGACCTCTTTTATGGCCACTTTCCCACTCTTCTTACTCGAACCCACCTGACAATATCGAGCAATTAAATCATCCGTGCTCGAGTCTGAAGCACTGTACCCGGTAAGATTCGGCCGGGCCCCTCTTTTCGAGAGGCCCGTGAGGAAGTAGATGTCTTCAAGTTGAATTTCAAGCACGTGCTCTCCTACTCGGAAAGCTTCGATATCAGGATCCCACAATTGAATGAGGTGAGTAAGTAGTTTGGGTTGTTGGCGGATTCCTTTAGTCTTGAAAAACTTTAGCAAACCACATTCTCTCAATGCGGTCACGGTGGGTAAGTGATTTTCGGCCCTAAAATCATCCGTTTCATGCTCCCTCTCTTTCCAACTCACCATTTTGCCTCAAACAAGTTGCAAATCCCTGCAAAAAGGCAAACAAAGTAATTAGTGGCTATTTAACAACTTGCTTCTAGCAAAAATTTGAGGAAAAATTGATTTTTCAAATTCAATTTTCGCACGTGCCGCGCCTGGAGGACACCATGCCGCGCGGCAGTCCACAGTGCCGCGCCTCCTTTTGGAGTTACAGCGCGGCACTGTTGAACAGTGCCGCGTTTCACGATAGGGGTCCCACGCGGCAGTACGGCAGGCGATTCTTGCCAAAAGGGCTTGCCAAAAAATTAATTTTTCCCTGGTGAAAGTAAAAATTTCTTGCATGAAATGAAAGAGGGGTTCAAGCACTCTTACCTGGCACAGACGGCGGTCGAAATGGTGTCCCAGAACTCTCGGTATCGATCCTTGAAATTTTGCTCCAAAATGGGTAAAAATGTCTCCTTTGGGTAAAAATCACAAATGAATAGTAATTTCTATTTTTACCATGTTTTATATAGCATTTTTCCACATTTTTTAATTAATTAATTACTATTTCAAAATTAATAAACCCTTATTCATATTACTAATACCCGATTTTTGAGCATTTATTGACAGGATCTGCGGTAAAAATGGGATACAGTCATACTGGTATTTGTTCGTAGTTTGACCTTCATATTGAGCCCACTTTATCTTTTTCGTGCTCTGGATTTAAAACTTGAAAAAGATTCCAAGCGCTTTCACACCTGTGTCGTGCTTGTCAAACGCAAGTAAACGGTGTCGAGTACGGTCAGCTTTACTCATGCTCGTTAAACGATGAGGAAAGTATTATCCTGGTTGTATTTTATTCTTTTTTCGGGCCAGAATAATTAATTTTTACGAAAAAGACCATAGGAGTCCATAGTTAAGCTCTTTTCAGACTCCTTAAAATTGAAAAGATTGCCAAGTGATCTTGACTCTTTCACACTTGTAAAAGTATTTGAAAGGTCGTCTATTCGGTGATAGGTTACCCCTTTTTCGGCCCGTCTAGACTATTTACGAGAAAGGTATACCTCAGTCAATCTCGGCTGGGAGAGTTCTCTCGGGAATCGTTTTACACTTTTTCGGGATCGAGAGACTAAATTTTACGAAAAAGTACATTATGGAGCTTCCTTTAAGTTTTTTAGGCTCTCTAAATATGAAAAACTACCGAGTTTTCCTTCCTTGGGCTCGTTAAAGTATTAACATCGAAGGACCCACTTTGGGACGAACCCCTCCTTTCTCAGGTTCGTAAAAAATGTGAGATTGGACTCATCCACAAGATGAGCTACACCGAGCATCTGTTATCCTCTTCAAGCTCGTAAAACAAGAAAGAGGTACTCGTCCATCATGTCGGGGAAATATGGGGGAACAAGTCAAGTTTATCTATGGCAGCTTGTCAGTCGTTACCTTTGAACATGGCATGTGTCCATCTCTTGTCTATATTTGGGTGTCCGTTTTTTCATTGAGTCATAGTCATCATCATGGGTCGTCTCCCTGGCCACGAGTCCACTCATCTGACGTCTATCCTCTATTCATCAATAATCCCTGCTGCCAAGTCTTGTTACATGTCGTTATATGTTCAAAGGGTTGCATTGTATCGAGTCATTCATTGTGTCAGGCCTCCGCTGTGTCAGTATATATTCCATTACTTCATCATCCTATCCTATGTGCCGATTTCGTGTCGATGATGTGGGAATTATCATTGCCCACCTTCGACGAGTCTATTCCTGTCGACACCAAATCACTATCCAGGAATTGGACTTAGAAATCAACCATTAGTACCTTGGTACCTGCATGCCTCAATGGCAGGTTTCCTCGTGTTTGACAGCAGGTTCACATCATTGACCTCTGATCAAGCAATCTCTCGAATGCTCGACATCAACTCATTTATTCGCATTTCGTTGAGATGTACTATTGATACCTTGGGAATCATTGTCATTATTGGTGATCTCCCTCGCATTTGTTAACGGTCCACATCATTGACCGGTAATCAAATGGTTTCTTCCATGTTCGACTCCAACACCTTGTAATCACATGGTTAGATTCGTATCTTTATGCGATCGGGTAGAAGACCCTGGGTGCATCACTATATCTTGACTGCGTCCAGGCTGCGATGGAGATGTTTTTTGTATTGTCACACAGATCCACTTATTGTATTGGTCGTGGCTGTGTCATTACTGTCTCATGGATCTACGATTGTTCATAGTAGCCATGATCTGTCCACAGTTTACATTATCTCAGTACTCATGGATCTGCAATGTATTGGTCGGCAGCCATGCTTTGAGTCATTTGTTTCCGAGCATGGGAATGCCCGCCTCGGTGGTATATCTAACACTTTGTTTCCATTTCAGCTCCGTGTCGCTCTCCTCGATGCTATCTCTGCACATTTTATTCGTAAAGTCTTTCGGCCATCAGTCCCTTCTGGCCTCACACTTTAGGGGGCATCTGTTATACCTCTATATTTCACGGTGTCGCATCCCCACTACAACACATTTCGACGACACTTTCCCTACTGTTTTGAACCTTCCAGAAGAGACAGATGATGAGTCAACCTGGAAGGTAAATCCACCCTGCCAAGTTTTGACCCACCTTGGACTTTATTTCCTTACACTACCGCGCCCTGCCAGCTTGACAAAACGCGGCACAGTGCCGCGCTCTGTATCATTTGCAAAGCGCGGCACCCTTTTAAATAGTTTTTTCCCTTGACTTGTGGGATCTTGGATTTTTCGAAGATGATGGAAGATTGGGTTCCTTGATTCGATCCCAACTCACCTCCTTCGATTAGAAACCCTGATCCACTTATCCCTCCTTAGATCCACCTATCTCTCTTGTTGGTTAACCTCACCATTCATTATAAAAGAGAGGCATGCCATTGGGAAGGGGGAGGACTCTTGAGAGCATCAAACTTATGGTCTTGCAGCATTGTGGAGATAGCTAAGAGGAGAAGACACTTGGAGTTGGAGGATTGGCTTGGGCATCAAGCACCCTTTGTAAGTAATCTTCAAGTTGTAATGGAATAACTTGTCTTGTTTTCCCAAATCGTTTGTGTTAATCTTGTTTTAATCACATGATTTGTATCTCTTACAGATTTAGATCCTAACTCATGTTTCAGATTGCTAGAGAATAGTGCATACTTGTATTTTGGTTACTCTTTGACAGGTTCATTGGTGAAGACTTGGAGCTTGGAGCAAACACCAAAAACAAAGCACTTGGACATAAGGTCAGTTAAAATCCTTTGCTCTCTTCAGCATTTTAATACTGAAATGTATGTTAGATCTAGGGATTCAAGGTTGCATTTGTTTTGTCTGTTCTTAGTCTAGAGTTAGTTAGATCCTACTTTAGCCTAAGGGAGTTTTGACTTATCCGTAGGGCAGAATTCCACATAACAAGGGAAGGTAGCGCTCTACCAATGTCGTGCCATAACCGTTCTTGTGCAAAATTCCAGTTCAATTTCTTCAAGATAGGTGAGTATCTGTCACGACTCCGCAGAAGAAGGAAATGAGAATATCTAGTATGTAGGAGATAAATGAAATATTTCGTTTTATCCGCTGGCACTAGAGGCGTGACTGAGTTGTTATGTTCTGTCTATCTGTTCCTTTGGAATCGGTGGTGATTGAGGGAAAATATCTGGACATGGGTATGATTTAGCTTGATCTGCGTTTAAAATGGAGATCTTGCATTTAAAATTAAAAAAATTAATGTTTCATGCCTATACTAATGACCTGTCAATTGAATTTTAACCACCGGATCATTCCACTGATGTTGTTATTGGACACATGTCAACTCCAAACCGTAAAGACAGCCAAGCTGTGCATTTCTTTATATCTTGGAATAAATGGACAACTGTCAGCGCAGTAGTATTGGGTGAGACCATGTTATCGTGGAACTGTTGACGAGTTCACTTCTAATTAAGTTCAACCTTTTAAATGAATAGTTAATCTATTTAAAAGCTATTTAGATATCTGTTGAAAAACGTGGTATTCGCCCAATTACTTTTATTTCTTTATGTCAATTGTTCTTACATCATTTTTTAGAATTTAGTGCCATCTTTTAATTGAATGAATATCGTATTAAATATCTATTTGACAAAATAAAATGGTATTCGCTCAGTTGCTTGTATTTATTTATGTCAATTGTTATTCCGTCCATTTTAGAATTAAATTCAATCTTTAAATTGAATGATTATCCTATGTACACTATTTGCAATCTGTTTGAAAAGCATAATACTTGAATGACTTGTCAATTAATAGGAAAACAATGTGAATCAGTTATACATTTCACCTCGTTGCACTTGTTCCTATTTTTCTAGTGCACATACCAGAATTAATATGATGAATGTATTTGGTTATTCTACATATTAAGATTGCTTAATTGATTATATACACGTAGAATGTTATATTGAAATTATTTATGGAAATGAATACTTTTATGTAAAAGGAAAATAGGTTAGAGTATAACCACTTTTATGGATGGAATAAATGATCTTTTAGAGAGAACATAAATACAATTAATTATATAATAGATAGCCTAAATGATTATATACTTTTTAGAATGTTATGGTGAAATTGCTTAGGGGAAATGAATAATCTATGTAAATAGGATATTAAGAATATGTTGAAATTTAAGTATATATTGGAAATTGAATTGAACTATAACTATGTGGTAATTTAAGATAAGAATGGTACAACTTCAATGTATTTAAATTTGTTTAAAAAAAAAAAAAATTACGTCACTATTGAAGAGCCCTACATTTGGTATCAAAGCGAGGTCGAACTTAGTTCGGACCTAGACAATTCCGCGCGAAATAGTTTATGATGTTTAGTTGACTAATAAATTTTATTTTACATCTAAACAGACTTCGACATGGATCGAAGAACTCGCCAAGGTAGAGCCGGAAGGGGACGAGGACGAGCTGCACGCCCGTCAACCCCAACAACCCCTGTGGATAATCCTCCAAGAGTTGAGGAAACCATTAACTTACCTGCGGACGAGGTCATGACAATGATGAGAAACTACCATAGAATGACGGAAGCATTGATGACACGACTTGACCGCGAGAACGTCGGTTCTCAAGTCACTGCAGTACCACGGGCGCCACCTCTAGTCAACATACACCGAGAGTTAGAAAAGGTGAAGTTTCCTGAATTTTGGGGTTACACTGAGGGGATCGCCGCAGAGGCATGGCTAGAAAACATGGCCATGTGTTTTTCTTTGAGAGACTACATGTCTAACATGAAGGTACGGATGGCGATACTACAACTGAAGGGGGAAGCCCTTCTTTGGTGGAAGACCTTGCGACCTCAGCTAGGTCTAGAGCTTGAGGAGATATCTTGGGAATTGTTCGATGAACATTTCCGTCAGCATTACCTATTAGACGAATTCATTGAGCGATAGTTGAATGATTTCCATGCACTAAAACAAGGACTACGGACAATACAAGAGTACGAAATCCGTTTCATGGAGTTAATAAGGTATGCACCCCATGTTGCCACGGAGAAATTAAAGGTCAATAAGTTCATCTATGGATTAAACCCAGTCATATGGGACAAGGTTCGTATTTTGACACCTTCTACTTTGCACGATGCGGTCCAAAAGGCCCTCATAGCGGAAGAAGAGCTTCCCAGCAAGATGCTGCAGAATAAGAACTTTACGAGTACAGACCAAGGAAGTCAACCTTCGCATGCACCCAAACATCAGTATGGGAATAATAATTTTGGAAGGAGACCTTTCAATGGAGGGTCTAACAGAGATGACAGAATACCATACTGACCGCCACCACGGAATGATCATTCAAATCCTTTTGCAAAACTGCCGCAGTTTGGACCAAGAAGAAATGATGCACCTGCCAGAAACAAAACAAGAGGGCCTAAAGCAGGATGTTGGAGGTGTGGAGGACCACACTTCCAAAGCGAATGTCCTCAGCAAGACCGGGGAAACCAAAAAACCCAAGCACCGCGACAAACTACCGCAGCCGATTTAGGACGAGCGCATCGTATACACGCTGCTGTCAACAACCACCAAGCTGAACATCACTCCACTGTCCTTGAGACTAATGGTAAGATACATGGTAATGTATTTTCCTTGCTTATAGACCCTGGAGCTACTGAAAGTTTTATTTCCTTAAAAGTTGTAGAAAATAATAAAATGATGGCAATAAGTCAAGATGATTTCGACACTGTCAAGATGGTATCCGGTAGTGTCCAGAGTGTGGGTCTTAAGGTAGAGAACTGTGAAGTCGACCTAGGAGTATGTTCTTCTAGAATATCCTTTTATGTTACGGAATTGGGTATATATGATCTAATCCTGGGGATGGATTGGCTGGAAGCACACTCGGCGGTGATGGATTGCCGAAGTAAGGAACTAAATTTTATCGACGATGAAGGTTACAAGAGGATGTTAACTGGGAAGAAAAAGAAAGTTTCCTTGAGAATGATATCAACTATGCAGCTGAAGAAAAGCATGAGAAAAGGGTGTCAATTGTATGCGGTGATTGAATTGAACAAGGAAGGAGATAAGGTAGAAGTAATCAACCACCCCTTGTTCTCAAAATTCATGGACATGTTTCCTGACGCATTACCCGGATTACCGCCACAGCATGAACTAGATTTCACCATAGAACTAAAACCTGGAACCGAGCCCATAGCTAGGACTCCTTACTGAATGTTTGTACCAGAATTGAAGGAATTGCAAATTTAGCTACAAGAGTTGTTAGATTTAGGACTGATCAGACCTAGTGTGTCTCCTTGGGGAGCACCTGTTATTTTTGTAAAGAAGAAGGATGGGTCTTGGCGCTTGTGCATTGACTACCGTCAATTGAACAAGGCGACCGTAAGAAATCAGTATCCCCTACCGAGAATAGATGACCTCTTTGACCAAATGAAGGGTGCGACGGTATTCTCAAAAATCAACCTAAGGTCAAGATACCACCAGTTGAGGATCAAGGATGAAGATATTCCCAAGACAGTGTTTAAAACTAGATTTGGACACTACGAATTTGTCGTAGTACCTTTTGGCTTAACAAATGCACCCAGTGTATTTATGAACCTGATGAATGGTGTGTTTCGGCAACACCTTGACAAGTTTGTACAGGTGTTCTTAGACGACATTCTGATTTATTCAAGAACATCAGAAGAACATGAGGAACACCTGACGATAGTCCTAAAATGTTTAAGAGATAATCACCTTTATGGAAAATTATCAAAGTGTTCGTTCTTCCAGAAGGAGATTCATTATCTTGGACACATCATATCCGGTGAAGGGATAGCTGTAGATCCATCCAAGATTGAAGCCATTTGGGACTGGCCAGCACCCACAAACGTACATGAGGTACGAAGCTTTATGGGTCTTGCTGGGTATTATAGACGTTTTGTGGAAGGCTTCTCTAGAGTAGCAGGACCTATTACTGAATTGCAAAAGAAGAACCGTCCTTTCATTTGGACGGAGAAATGTGAAGAGGCCTTTGTTAAATTAAAAGAATTACTGACTACGGCACCAATCTTAAGAGTTCCCAATATGGGTAAATATTTCCTGGTGTGCATGGATGCTTCAAAGGATGGTGTTGGTTGTGTATTGATGCAAGATGGAAGAGTAATTGCGTACACATCCAGAAGACTTGGGCCGCATGAAGAGAACTATGCGACCCATGATATGGAAATGACTGCAGTGATGCATGCTTTGAGGTTATGGAGACACTATCTAGTAGGGATAAAGTTTGAATTAAAGACTGACCATTATGGGTTACAACACATCTTCACTCAAAGTGATCTTAATGCAAGACAGAGAAGATGGTCGGAAGTACTTAGTGAGTACGACTTCGACATAACTTATGTGAAAGGGACCTTAAACAAAGTGGCAGATGCACTTAGTCGTAGACCTAGGATATTCTCTGTTATACCATTAAAGACCAACTTAAGAGAAAATATCTTGACACTACAACAGAAGGACACATGGTATAATGAAGTAAAAGCTGAGTTGGATAATGAACAAATGAGGATACCCAAGTTTGAAGGGTACTCTTTGGATATGGATGGTTTATTACGGTATAACCGTCGCATGTATGTTCCTGATAATGAAGAAATTCGAGGTTTAATACTGTCTGAGGCTCACCGAGCCGTCTATAGAGCACATCCTGGAATAAAAAAGATGTACGCAGATTTGAAACCTTTGTTCTTTTGGCATGGTATGAAGAGGGATGTGGTAAGTTTTGTGGTGAAGTGTATGGAGTGCCAGATGGTAAAGGCTGAACATCGACACCCAGCCGGATTACTGCAACCACATGCAATCCCAGAATCAAAATGGGAGGTTATTTCTATGGATTTTATAGTTGGGTTGCCCTTAACCAACAGGAGACACGACACAATTTTTGTGGTCGTTGACACTCTTACCAAGAGTGCACATTTCCTGCCGATTAAGAACACGTATCAAGCTCCGGAGATAGCCCGAGTTTTCATTAATGAAGTGGTAAGACTACATGGAATTCCAAAGATAATTATTTCTGATAGAGGATCAGTATTTACGGGAAGGTTTTGGATAAGCTTTCAAGAAGCTCTTTTGACTCAACTTAACTTTAGTACCGCCTACCACCTTGAAACGAACGGACAAACGGAAAGAGTGAACCAAGTATTGGAGGACATGCTAAGAATGTATGTAATGGATCAACAGAAGAAGTGGGAAGAATATCTACCCTTGGTAGAATTTGCATACAACAACAGTTATCAGAGTTCTATTCAGATGGCTCCATTTGAATTTCTCTATGGGAGACCTTGTAGGACTCCCATAAGTTGGGATATACTAGAGGATAGGACATTACTTGGTCCTGAGGTAATACAAGAGATGGAAGACCAGATGGTCACGATTCGTGCTCGACTAAAGGAAGCACAGGATCGCCAAAAGAGCTATGCGGATGCACACAGGACTGATCGTAACTACGAAATTGGGGATAGGGTATTTCTACGGGTAAAACCACAGAAGAGTTCTATAAAGTTTGGAAAGGGAGCCAAGTTGTCACCTAGGTTTGTAGGACCCTTTAGAATTTCAGAACGGATAGGACCGGTTGCGTATCGTCTTGACTTGCCGTCATCATTAAGTAGAATTCATAATGTTTTTCATGTTTTAGTATTGTGCCACTATGTTCCCTGATACTTCACATATCATTGACTTGAGCAATGTGCAGATAACGGACGACGGGGCCGTGATGGCCGAACCGATCCAGATTTTAGACCAGCGAACGTGGCAACTTAGGCACCGTGTGATTGATCAAGTCAAAGTACAATGGGACAGCTATAGTCCAAGCTCTGTGACTTGGGAGGACGCAACTGAGATGCGTCGTAGTTTTCCATTTTTATTTTGAACTTCAGGACGAAGTCCTAATTAAGTAGGGGTGTATGTAGTGCCCCTAGAATTTTGTAGACATTGAGGGCACCTGCTGAGTGACCCGGCCGATTGAAACATTAATTAAATAACCTTTTGGCCTTATTTTTGAGTATGTGTATCTGAACTGTTAATGTAAATGAATAATTGCATATGTTAAACGATTAGCTATGACTATGGAAAATAATGTTGATGGATAATGCTTAACGACTAGCTGTACAGTG
Organism: Larix kaempferi; assembly: GCA_027924585.1. NCBI lineage: Eukaryota > Viridiplantae > Streptophyta > Pinopsida > Pinales > Pinaceae > Larix > Larix kaempferi. Next base: position 6,373,556 of record BSBM01000226.1, on the reverse strand, counting down.
ATTATGTATTTGTCGATGAAATGTATATTTGATTAGAAGTTTGAATAAATCATAAATGTTTAACAATACTAGATTTAGAAATCAGATGATGATTATTGAGGACAGTGCTACTAATAAATTGTTGTGAGAAGTGTGTGTAGAAACAAGTGAGACGGTTCACCAACGGACACACAAAGGAACATGAAGGGTCGTAAAGTACGGGTAAATCACACACAGGGGGAACGACGACGATGTCGACTTCCGACAAGAATACCACGCATGAGCAGATAAGCATTGATCTGCTTGCTCAAGAGGAATGCGTGAGAGTGTACGAGGTGGGCCACGACGGATCGAGTATCTTGTACTCAGTTCGAATTGTTCAATTTTGTCCTCTAGGGTAGGTCCTCTAATTACTCACAATCAATTAACCGATTGCCTTAGATTAATACTGCCACGTTGACAGTTAATCCTCCAGTGGGTGGTATCCGAATGATCTGTATCTTAACTTCATGACATGATTCAAGAACAAATATCGGGAGAAGAAACTTTATGTGATGAGTCTTTGGGATCAAATCAAAACGTTAACTGTTACTTGACCGCATCTACTTGATCGCATTGACGTCGGCCTTGACAGTTGTCAACTGTCATCGATTATTCCATTAGCTTTAGGTATGTAGTTTAATGGAACATATCGAATAAGCATTTGTTAAGCCTTATGTTCAGAGGAAGAAATCTCTGTTTACTACCAATATCCCAGATTTTAGGGAAGGTAGCGCTCTGCCAAAACCATTTGATTCCCGTCTAACAACGTCGTGCCATAACCGTTCTTGTGCAACATTCCAGTTCAATTTCTTCAAGATAGGTGAGTATCTATCACGACTCCGCAGAAGAAGGAAATGAGAATATCTAGTATGTAGGAGATAAATGAAATATTTCGTTTTATCCGCTGGCACTAGAGGCGTGACTGAGTTGTTATGTTCTGTCTATCTGTTCCTTTGGAATCGGTGGTGATTGCGGGAAAATATCTGGACATGGGTATGATTTAGCTTGATCTGCGGTTAAAATGGAGATCTTCCATTTAAAAATAAATAAATAAATAAAATTAATGTTTCATTCCTATACTAATGACCTGTCAATTGAATTTTAACCACCGGATCATTCCACTAATGTTGTTATTGGACACACGTCGACTCCAAACCGTAAAGACAGCCAAGCTGTGCATTTCTTTATATCTTGGAATAAATGGACAACTGTCAGCGCAGTAGTATTGGGTGAGACCATGTTATCGTGGAACTGTTGACGAGTTCACTTCTAATTAAGTTCAACCTTTTAAATGAATAGTTAATCTATTTAAAAGCTATTTAGATATCTGTTGAAAAACGTGGTATTCGCCCAGTTACTTTTATTTCTTTATGTCAATTGTTCTGACATCATTTTTTAGAATTTAGTGCCATCTTTTAATTGAATGAATATCGTATTAAATATCTATGTGACAAAAAAAAAATGGTATTCGCTCAGTTGCTTGTATTTATTTATGTCAATTGTTATTCCGTCCATTTTAGAATTAAATTCAATCTTTAAATTGAATGATTATCCTATGTACACTATTTGCAATCTGTTTGAAAAGCATAATACTTGAATGACTTGTCAATTAATAGGAAAACAATGTGAATCAGTTATACATTTCACCTCGTTGCACTTGTTCCTATTTTTCTAGTGCACATACCAGAATTAATATGATGAATGTATTTGGTTATTCTGTATATTAAGATTGCTTAATTGATTATATACACATAGAATGTTATATTGAAATTATTTATGGAAATGAATACTTTTATGTAAAAGGAAAATAGGTTAGAGTATAACCACTTTTATGGATGGAATAAATGATCTTTTAGAGAGAACATAAATACAATTAATTATATAATAGATGGCCTAAATGATTATATACTTTTTAGAATGTTATGGTGAAATTGCTTAGGGGAAATGAATAATCTATGTAAATAGGATATTAAGAATATGTTGAAATTTAAGTATATATTGGAAATTGATTTGAACTATAACTATGTGGTTAAGTTTAAGTTACTTTGGGGTTTTGGTTAGGCTCATTGGGAAATTCTGATCTTCCCTTTTTTAGTTAGAATTATATTCTTTGCACTATAATTAAATATTAGATTTCCATGAATGGAACATTATTAATTTTACTATGTTGGTTTATGCTTAATGATAGAATATTGCCTTTGAATAACATGTTAAATTATACTCCATTGCAACATAGACAAAAGTGGAAACTTTATGGTTAGATGTCATTTAAATTCGTCTTGTTTATTTATGTTTAGTGAAGGAGTAATATCTTGAGTAGTAATTTAAGATAAGAATGGTACAACTTCAATGTATTTAAATTTGTTTAAAAATTAAAAAAAAAAATTACGTCACTATTGAAGAGCCCTACAGAAAGCATTACTTGTGTGTTGAAAGTATGAGTTTGTTGACTTGTTTGAAATGATTTAGATTTATATAAATTGGTTAGATTATTAGATAATATATATAATTATATACATATAATATAAAATATGTCATAATATAATATAGTATATGAAAATATCTTATTTGACTTATGAATGAAAGGATAATATAAATAAATGGATAGATAGGATTTGCACAAATTTTTAGAAATTGGTTTTCATAGTTGCATTAATATGGAAGCATGACAAGTGAGACTTTGCATCCATGTTTATTAATATTTTAATTATTTAAATCAAATTTCTATTTTTTTTGGAGAAAATGAATTTATTGATTGATGACTATTATTTATAGGAATTTATTGATGGATGAGGATTTTTGGATATAAATATGAGACTTGAGAGCGGAAGGGGGGAGGTTCTTTTTCTCTTGAAGATTATTTGGTGGAGAGTATTCTAGGATGGATAATTTTGGGTATTTTGGGGTATGAGAAGTTTTGAAGAGTTGGAAGAGTTTGAGAACTCTTGGAAGATTTGATACATAGCCTACTGATGCATCACTGTTCTGTTCTATGGGGGTCTCGGCCACGGAGGGCCAGGAGGCCATTTGGATGGGACCGTTCAATGGTCTCCGGGGGCTAGGGAGCCGGCTAGGCCCCTAGTTGGCTGGGAGGTAAAACCGTGGTCCCGCTTTGGGCAATAAAAATGGAAGCAACTCGAGGAGAAGAAGAGGAAAGCTTGCTCAGTTTGGACTCCGTCACCATTCTTATAACGAGGTATTTTTCTTGTGATTATTAATTGTTTATATGTTGTTGTAAAATTATCATATGATGCTATTGCTACATGATTTATGATGTTAATTTATGTTGTGTGAATCACCAATGAAGTTTTAAATATTCTAAGTTATTTGATGCTATTGAAAAATGCTTACATTTTGCTTATCTGTTGTTATGGTTACACTTTGATTATTTGTTGTTTAGTCACAAAATCTAATTTCAATTACATTAAAATTTATAATGCCAATAAAGGCATTACAAAGTAAGCTTTTCTTATTCTCGGATGCATGCGCAAACTATAGAAAGTCGTTATGACATAGAATGTGCATACTTTGTTGATTCCATTTTTTAAATAAATGATATTATTTTAAAAACTCATGTTTTTAAAAAAATCACGTAAACCTCCTAGAAGCTGTGATTTTTAAAAACGGGGGGTACTAAGCTATTCTTCTTGTCGAACGCGTGCTTAAATTATAAAAAGTTGTTATGATGTAGAATGTGCATACTTTGTTGAATCCGTTTATTAATTAAGTCACATTTTTTAAAAACTCATGTTTTTTTAAGAAATCATGTAAACCTTCTAGAAGCTGTGATTTTAATAAAGGGGGGTACTAAGCACTTCCTATTACTGACGGCATGCGAAAACTATAGAATGTTGTTATGACGTAGAATGTGCATACTTTGTTGATTCCATTTATTAAATAAATCACATTTTTAAAAAACTCGTGTTTTTTTAAGAAATCATGTAAACCTTCTAGAAGCTGTGATTTTAATAAAGGGGGTACTAAGCACTTCCTATTACTGAATGCATGTGAAAACTATAGAAAGTTGTTATGACGTAGAACATCAATACTTTGTTGATTCCATGTATTAAATAAATCACATTTTTTAAAAACTCATGTTTTTTTAAGAAATCATGTAAACCTTCTAGAAGCTATGATTTTAAAAAAGGGGGGTACTAAGCACTTCTTATTACTGAACGCATGCGAAAAATATAGAAAGTTGTTATGACCTAGAATTTGCATACTTTGTTGATTCCATTTATTAAATAACTCACATTTTCTAAAAACCCGTGTTTTTTAAGAAATCATGTAAACCTTCTAGAAGCTGTGATTTAAAAAAATGGGGGGAAGTAAGCTTTTCTTATTCTCGGACGCATGCGCAAATTATAGAAAGTCGTTATGACGTAGAATGTGCATACTTTGTTGATTCCATTTTTAAAATAAATGATATTATTTTAAAAACTTATGTTTTTAAACAAATCATGTAAAACTTCTAGAAGCTATGATTTTTAAAAACGGGGAGTACTAAGCTATTCTTCTTGTCGAACGCATGCGTAAACAATAAAAAGTATTTATGACGTAGAATGTGCATACTTTATTGAATCCGTTTATTAAATAAATCACTTTTTTTAAAAACTCGTGTTTTTTTAAGAAATCATGTAAACCTTCTAGAAGCTGTGATTTTAATAAAGGGGGGGTACTAAGAACTTCCTATTACGGAACGCATGCAAAAACTATAGAAATTTATTATCACTTAGAATGTGCATACTTTGTTGATTCCATTTATTAAATAAATCACATTTTTTAAAAACTCGTGTTTTTTTAAGAAATCATGTAAACCTTCTAGAAGCTGTGGTTTTAAAAAACGGGGGTACTAAGCACTTCCTATTACTGAACGCATGCGAAAAATATAGAAAGTTGTTATGACCTACAATTTGCATACTTTGTTGATTCCATTTATTAAATAACTCACATTTTCTAAAAACTCGTGTTCTCTAAGAAATCATGTAAACCTTCTAGAAGCTGTGATTTAAAAAAATGGGGGGAAGTAAGCGTTTCTTATTCTCGGACGCATGCGCAAACTATAGAAAGTCGTTATGACGTAGAATATGCATACTTTGTTGATTCAATTTTTTAAATAAATGATATTATTTTAGAAACTCATGTTTTTAAACAAATCATGTAAACCTTCTAGAAGCTGTGATTTTTAAAAACGGGGGGTACTAAGCTATTCTTCTTTTCGAACGCATGCGTAAACTATAAAAAGTTGTTATGAGGTAGAATGTGCATACTTTGTTGAATTCGTTTATTAATTAAATCATATTTTTTAAAAACTCGTGTTTTTTAAGAAATCATGTAAACCTTCTAGAAGCTGTGATTTTAATAAAGGGGGGTCCAAAGCACTTCCTATTATTGAATGCATGCGAAAACTATAGAAAGTTGTTATGACATAGAATATTCATACTTTGTTGATTCCGTTTATTAAATAAATCATATTTTCTAAAAACTCGTGTTTTTTAAGAAATCATGTAAACCTTCTAGAAGCTGTGATTTTAAAAAACGGGGGGTACTAAGCACTTCCTATTACTGAATGCATGCGAAATGTATAGAAAGTTGTTATGACGTAGAATGTTCATACTTTGTTGATTCCATTTATTAAATAAATCACATTTTCTAAAAACGCGTGTTTTTTAAGAAATCATGTAAACCTTCTAGAAGCTATGATTTTAAATAATGGGGGGAAGTAAGCTTTTCTTATTCTCGGATGCATGCACAAACTATAGACATTCGTTATGATGTAGAATGTGCATACTTTGTTGATTCCATTTTTTAAATAAATGAGATTATTTTAAAAACTCATTTTTTTAAACAAATCATGTAAACCTTCTCGAAGCTGTGATTTTTAAAAACGGGGGGTACTAAGCTATTCTTCTTGTCGAACGCATGCGCAAACTATAAAAAGTTGTTATGACGTAGAATGTGCATACTTTGGTGATTCCATTTATTAAATAAATCTCATTTTTTAAAAATTCATGTTTTTTTAAGAAATCATGTAAACCTTCTAGAAGCTGTGATTTTAATAAAGGGGGGTACTAAGCGCTTCCTATTACTGAACGCATGCGAAAACTATAGAAAGTTCTTATGATGTAGAATGTGCATACTTTGTTTATTCCATATATTTAATAAATCACATTTTCTAAAAACTCGTGTTTTTTAAGAAATCATGTAAACATTCTAGAAGCTGTGATTTTAAAAAACGGGGGGAAGTAAGCTTTTCTTATTCTCGGACGCATGTGAAAACTATAGAAAGTCGTTATGACGTAGAATGTGCATACTTTGTTGATTCGATTTATTAAATAGATGACAATAATTTAAAAACTCATGTTTTTAACCAAATCATGTAAACCTTCAAAAAGCTGTGATTTTTAAAAACGGGGGGGTACTAAGCTATTCTTCTTGTCAAACGCATACGCAAACCATAGAAATTTGTTATGACACACAATGTTCATACTTTGGTGATTCCATTTATTAAATAAATCACATTTTCTAAAAACTCGTGTTTTTTAAGAAATCATGTAAACCTTCTAGAAGCTGTGATTTTTAAAAATGGGGGGTATTAAGCTATTCTTCTTGTCGAAGGAATGCACAAACAATAAAAAGTTGTTATGATGTAGAATGTGCATACTTTGCTGATCCCATTTACTAAATAAATCACATTTTTTTAAAATTCGTGTTTTTTTAAGAAATCATGTAAACCTTCTAGGAGCTGTGATTTTAAAAAACGGGGGGAAGTAAGCTTTTATTATTTCTGGACGCATGCGCAAACTATAGAAAGTCATTATTACGTAGAATGTGCATACTTTGATGATTCCATTCATTAAATAAATCACATTTTTTAAAAACCCGTTTTTTTTTAAGAAATCATGTAAACATTCTAGAAGCTATGATTTTTAAAAATGGGTTGTACTAAGCTATTCTTCTTGTCGAATGCATGCGCAAACTATAAAAATTTGTAATGATGTAGAATGTGCATACTTTGCTGATTCCATTTATTAAATAAATCACTTTTTTTTAAAACACGTGTTTTTTTATGAAATCATGTAAACATTCTAGGAGCTGTGATTTTAAAAAAGGGGGGGTACTAAGCACTTCCTATTACTAAACGCATGAAAAACCTATAGAAATTCGTTATACGTAGAATGTGCATACTTTGTTGATTCCATTTTTTAAATAAATGATATTATTTTAAAAACTCATGTGTTTAAACAAATCCTGTAAACCTTCTAGAAGCTTTGATTTTTATAAATGACGGGTACTAAGCTATTCTTCTTGTCGAATGCATGCGGAAACTATAAAAAAATTGTTATGACGTAGAATGTGCATATTTTGGTGATTCCATTTATTAAATAAATCACATTTTTTAAAAACTCGAGTTTTTTTAAGAAATCATGTAAACCTTCTAGAAGCTGTGATTTTAAAAATGGGGGGTACTAAGCACTTGCTATTACTGAACGCATGCGAAAACTATAGAAATTTGTTATGACGAAGAGTGTTCATACTTTGTTGAATCCATTTATTAAATAAATCACATTTTCTAAAAGGTCGTGTTTTTTAAGAAATCATGTAAACCTTCTAGAAGCTATGATTTTAAAAAAATGGGGGAAGTAAGCTTTTGTTATTCTCGGACACATGCGCAAACTATACAAAGTTGTTATGACGTAGAATTTGCATACTTTGTTGATTCCATTTTTTAAATAAATGATATTATTCTAAAAACTCATGTTTTTAAACAAATCATGTAAACCTTCTCGAAGCTGTGATTTTTAAAAACGGTGGGTACTAAGCTATTCTTCTTGTCGAACACATGCGCAAACTATAAAAAGTTGTTATGGTGTAGAATGTGCATACTTTGGTGATTCCATTTATTAAATAAACCACATCTTTTAAAAACTCGTGTTTTTCTAAGAAATCATGTAATCCTTCTAGAAGCTGTGATTTTAAAAAAGGGGGGTACTAAGCGCTTCCTATTACTGAACGAATGCGAAAAATATAGAAAGTTGTTATGACCTAGAATTTGCATACTTTGTTGATTCTATTTATTAAATAACTGACATTTTCTAAAAACTCATCATTTTGAAGAAATCATGTAAACCTTCTAGAAGCTGTGATTTAAGAAAATGGGGGGAAGTAAGCTTTTCTTATTCTCAGACGCATGCGGAAACTATAGAAAGTTGTTATGACATAAAACGTGCATACTTTGTTGATTCATTTTTTTAAATAAATGATATTATTTTAAAAACTCATGTTTTTAAACAAATCATGTAAACCTTCTAGAAGCTGTGATTTTTAAAAACGGGGGGGTACTAAGCTATTCTTCTTGTCGAACGCATGCGTAATCTATAAAAAGTTGTTATGATGTAGAATATGCATACTTTGGTGTTTCCAATTATTAAATAAATCACATTTTTTAAAAACTCGTGTTTTTTTAAGAAATCATGTAAACCTTCTAGAAGCTGTGATTTAAAAAAAGGGGGGTACTAAGCACTTCCTATTACTGAACGCATGGGAAAACTATAGAAAGTTGTTATGACGTAGAATGTTCATCTTTGTTGATTCCATTGATTAAATAAATCACATTTTCTAAAAACTCGTGTTTTTAAACAAATCATGTAAACCTTCTAGAAGCTATGATTTTTAAAAACAGGGGGGCGGGGGGGGTACTTAACTATTCTTCTTGTCGAACGCATGCGTAAACTATAAAAAGTTGTTATGACGTAGAATATGCATACTTTGGTGTTTCCATTTATTAAATAAATCACAATTTTTAAAAACTCGTGTTTTTTTTAAAAATCATGTAAACCTTCTAGAAGCTGTGATTTTAAAAAATGGGGGTACTAAGCACTTCCTATTAATGAACGCATGCGCAAACTATAGAAAGTCGTTATGACGTAGAATGTGCATACTTTGTTGATTCCATTTATTAAATAAATGACATTATTTTAAAAACTCATTTTTTTAAACAAATCATGTAAACCTTCTAGAAGCTGTGATTTTTAAAAACGGGGGGTACTAGGCTATTCTTCTTGTCGAACGCATGCGCACACTATAAGAAGTTGTTATGATGTAGAATATGCATACTTTGGTGATTCCATTTATTAAATAAATCACATTTTCTAAAAACTCATGTTTTTTAAAGAAATCATGTAAACCTTCCAGAAGCTGTGATTTTAAAAAAGGGGGGGACTAAGCACTTCCCATTACTAAACGCATGCGAAAAATATAGAAAGTTGTTATGACCTAGAATTTGCATACTTTGTTGATTCCATTTATTAAATAACTCACATTTTCTAAAAACTCGTGCTTTTTGAGAAATCATGTAAACCATCTAGAAGATGCGATTTAGAAAATCGGGGGAAAGTAAGCTTTTCTTATTCTCGGACACATGCGCAAACTATAGAAAGTCGTAGAGACATATAATGTGCATACTTTGTTGATTCCATTTATTAAATAAATCACATTTTTTAAAAACTTGTTTTTTTATAAGAAATCATGTAAACCTTCTAGAAGCTGTGATTTTAATAAAGGGGGGTACTAAGCACTTGCTATTACTGAAAGCATGTGAAAACTATAGAAAGTTGTTATGACGTAGAATGTGCATACTTTGTTGATTCCATTTATTAAATAAATCACATTTTTTTAAAACTCGTGTTTTTTAAGAAATCATGTAAACCTTCTAGAAGCTGTGATTTTAAAAAAGGAGGGTACTAAGCACTTCCTATTACTAACCACATGCGAAAAATATAGAAACTCGTTATGAACTAGAATTTGCATACTTAGTTGATTCCATTTATTAAATAACTCACATTTTCTAAAAACACATGTTTTTTAAGCAATCATGTAAACCTTCTAGAAGCTGTGATTTAAAACAACGGGGGGGAGTAAGCTTTTCTTATTCTCGGATGCATGCGCAAACTATAGAAAGTCGTTATGACGTAGAATGTGCATAATTTGTTGATTCCATTTTTTAAATAAATGATATTATTTTAAAAACTCATGTTTTTAAACAAACCATGTAAACCTTCTAGAAGCTGTGATTTTTAAAAACTAGGGTACTAATCTATTCTTCTTGTCGAACGCATACGTAAACTATAAAAAGTTGTTTTGATGTAGAATGTGTTTATTTTGGTGATTCAATTTATAAAATAAATCACATTTTTTCAAAACTCGTGTTTTTTTAAGAAATCATGTAAACCTTCTAGAAACTGTGATTTTAAAAAAGGGGGGTACTAAGCACTTCCTATTACTGAACGCATGCGAAAAATATAGAAAGTTGTTATGAACTAGAATTTGGGTACTTCTTTGAATCCATTTATTAACTAGCTAACATTTTATAAAAACTCGTGTTTTTTAAGAAATCATGTAAACATTCGAGAAGCTGTGATCTAAAAAAATGGGGGGAAGTAAGCTTTTCTTATTCTCGGACGCATGTGCAAACTATAGAAAGTCATTATGACGTAGAATGTGCATACTTTGTTGATTCCATTTTTTAAATAAATGATATTATTTTGAAAACTCATATTTTTAAACAAATCACGTAAACCCCCTAGAAGCTATGATTTTTAAAAACAGGGGGTACTAAGCTATTATTCTTGTCGAACGCATGCATAAATTATAAAAAGTTGTTATGATGTAGAATGTGCATACTTTGTTGAATCCGTTTATTAATTCACATTTTTTAAAAACTCATCTTTTTTAAAGAAATCATGTAAACCTTCCAGAAGCTGTGATTTAATAAAGGGGAGTACATAGCACTTCCTATTACTGAACGCATGCGAAAACTATAGAAAGTTGTTATGACGTAGAACGTCAATACTTTGTTGATTCCATGTATTAAATAAATCACATTTTTTAAAAACTCGTGTTTTTTTAAGAAATCATGTAAACCTTCTAGAAGCTGTGATTTTAAAAAAGGGGGGGGAGTAAGCTTTTATTATTCTTGGACGCATGCGCAAACTATAGAAAGTCATTATGACGTAGAATGTGCATACTTTGTTGATTCCATTTATTAAATAAATCACATTATTTTAGAAACTCATTTTTTTAAACAAATCATGTAAACCTTCTAGAAGCTGTGATTTTTAAAAACGGGGGGTACTAAGCCATTCTTCTTGTCGAACGCATGCGCAAACTATAAGAAGTTGTTATGACGTAGAATATGCATACTTTGGTGATTCCATTTATTAAATAAATCACATTTTCTAAGAACTCTTGTTTTTTAAGAAATGATGTAAACCTTCTAGAAGCTGTGATTTTAAAAAACGGGGGGAAGTAAGCTTTTCTTATTCTCGGATGCATGCACAAACTATAGAAAGTCGTTATGACGTAGAATGTGCATACTTTGTTGATTCCATTTATTAAATAAATGACATTGTTTTAAAAACTCATGTTTTTAAACAAATCATGTAAACCTTCTAGAAGCTGTGATTTTTAAAAACAGGGTGTACTAAGCTATTCTTCTTGTCGAATACCTGCGTAAACTATAAAAAGTTTTTATGACGTAGAATGTGCATACTTTGTTGATTCCATTTATTAAATAAATCACATTTTTTAGAAACTCGCTTTTTTATAAGAAATCATGTAAACATTCTAGAAGCTGTGATTTTTAAAAACGAGGGGTACTAAGCTATTCTTCTTGTCGAATGCATGCACAAACTATAAAAAGTTGTTATGATGTAGAATGTGCATACTTTGCTGATTCCATTTTTTAAATAAATCACATTTGTTAAAAACTCATGTTTCTTTAAGAAATCATGTAAACCTTCTAGAAGCTCGGATTTTAAAAAAGGGGGGTACTAAGAACTTCCTATTACTGAATGCATGCGAAAACTATAGAAAGTTGTTATGACGTAGAATGTTCATACTTTGTTGATTCCATTTATTAAATAAATCACATTTTCTAAAAACGTGTATTTTTTAAGAAATCATGTAAACCTTCTAGAAGCTGTGATTTTAAAAAATGGGGGTAAGTAAGCTTTTCTTATTCTCGGATGCATGCGCAAACTATAGAAAGTCGTTATGATTTAGAATGTGCATACTTTGATAATTCCATTTATTAAAAAGTAATGTTTTTAAACAAATCATGTAAACCTTCTAGAAGCTGTGATTTTTAAAAACGGGGGGTACTCAGCTATTCTTCTTGTCAAATGCATGCGCAAACTATAAAAAGTTGTTATGATGCAGAATGTGCATACTTTGGTTATTCCATTTATTAAATAAATAATTTTTTTTCAAAACTCGTGTTTTTTCAAGAAATAATGTAAACCTTCTAGAAGCTGTGATTTTAAAAAAGGGGGGTACTAAGCACTTCCTATTACTGAAAGCATGCCAAAAATATAGAAAGTTGTTATGACCTAGAATTTGCATACTTTGTTGATTCCATTTATTAAATAACTCACATTTTCTGAGAACTCTTGTTTTTTAAGAAATGATGTAAACCTTCTAGAAGCTGTGATTTTAAAAAACGGGGGGAAGTAAGCTTTTCTTATTCTCGGATGCATACACAAACTATAGAAAGTCGTTATGACGTAGAATGTGCATACTTTGTTGATTCCATTTATTAAATAAATGACATTGTTTTAAAAACTCATGTTTTTAAACAAATCATGTAAACCTTCTAGAAGCTGTGATTTTTAAAAACGGGGTGTACTAAGCTATTCTTCTTGTCAAATGCATGCACAAACTATAAAAAGTTGTTATGATGTAGAATGTGCATACTTTGCTGATTCCATTTTTTAAATAAAACACATTTTTTAAAAACTCGTGTTTTTTTAAGAAATCATGTAAACCTTCTAGAAGCTGTGATTTTAAAAAAGGGGGGTACTAAGCACTTCCAATTACTTAACGCATGCGAAAACTATAGAAAGTTGTTATGACGTAGAATGTTCATACTTTGTTGATTCCATTTATTAAATAAATCACATTTTCTAAAAACTTGTGTTTTTTAAGAAATCATATAAACCTTCTAGAAGCTGTGATTTTAAAAAACAGGGGGGAGTAAGCTTTTCTTATTCTTGGACGCATGCGCAAACTATAGAAAGTCATTATGACGTAGAATGTGCATACTTTGTTGATTCCATTTATTAAATAAATGACATTATTTTAGAAACTCATTTTTTTAAACAAATCATGTAAACCTTCTAGAAGCTGTGATTTTTAAAAACGGGGGGTACTAGGCCATTCTTCTTGTCGAACGCATGCGCAAACTATAAGAAGTTGTTATGACGTAGAATATGCATACTTTGGTGATTCCATTTATTAAATAAATCACATTTTCTAAGAACTCTTGTTTTTTAAGAAATGATGTAAACCTTCTAGAAGCTGTGATTTTAAAAAACGGGGGGAAGTAAGCTTTTCTTATTCTCGTATGCATGCACAAACTATAGAAAGTCGTTATGACGTAGAATGTGCATACTTTGTTGATTCCATTTATTAAATAAATGACATTGTTTTAAAAACTCATGTTTTTAAACAAATCATGTAAACCTTCTAGAAGCTGTGATTTTTAAAAACGGGGTGTACTAAGCTATTCTTCTTGTCGAATAACTGCGTAAACTATAAAAAAAAATTATGATGTAGAATGTGCATACTTTGTTGATTCCATTTATTAAATAAATCACATTTTTTACAAACTCGTTTTTTTATAAGAAATCATGTAAACATTCTAGAAGCTGTGATTTTTAAAAACGGGGGGTACTAAGCTATTCTTCTTGTCGAATGCATGCACAAACTATAAAAAGTTGTTATGATGTAGAATGTGCATACTTTGCTGATTCCATTTTTTAAATAAATCACATTTGTTAAAAACTCGTGTTTTTTTAAGAAATCATGTAAACCTTCTAGAAGCTCGGATTTTAAAAAAGGGGAGTACTAAGAACTCCCTATTACTGAATGCATGCGAAAACTATAGAAAGTTGTTATGACGTAGAATGTTCATACTTTGTTGATTCCATTTATTAAATAAATCACATTTTCTAAAAACTCGTGTATTTTTTAAGAAATCATGTAAACCTTCTAGAAGCTGTGATTTTAAAAAATGGGGGTAAGTAAGCTTTTCTTATTCTCGGATGCATGCGCAAACTATAGAAAGTCGTTATGATGTAGAATGTGCATACTTTGTTTATTCCATTTATTAAATAAATGACATTATTTTAAAAAGTCATGTTTTTAAACAAATCATGTAAACCTTCTAGAAGCTGTGATTTTTAAAAACGGGGGGTACTAAGCTATTCTTCTTGTCGAATGCATGCGCAAACTATAAAAATTTGTTATGATGCAGAATGTGCATACTTTGGTTATTCCATTTATTAAATAAATAAAAAAATTTCAAAACTCGTGTTTTTTTAAGAAATAATGTAAACCTTCTAAAATCTGTGATTTTAAAAAAGGGGGGTACTAAGCACTTCCTATTACTGAAAGCATGCCAAAAATATAGAAAGTTGTTATGACCTAGAATTTGCATACTTTGTTGATTCCATTTATTAAATAACTCACATTTTCTAAAAACTCGTGTTTTTAAAGAAATCATGTAAACCTTCTAGAAGTTGTGATTTAAAAAAACGAAGGGAAGTAAGCTTTTCTTATTCCCGCCCGCATGCGCAAACTGTAAAAAATCGGTATGACGTCGAATGTGCATACTTTGTTGATTCCATTTTTTAAATAAATGATATTATTTTAAAAACTCATGTTTTTAAACAAATCATGTAAAACTTCTAGAAGCTGTGGTTTTTAAAAACGGGGGGTACTAAGCTATTCTTCTTGTCGAACGCATGCGTAAACTATAAAAAGTTGTTATGACGTAGAATGTGCATACTTTGTTGAATCCGTTTATTAAATAAATCACATTTTTTTAAAACTTGTGTTTTTTTAAGAAATCATGTAAACCTTCTAGAAGCTGTGATTTTAATAAAGGGGGTTACTAAGCACTTTCTATTACTGAATGCATGCAAAAACTATAGAAAGTTGTTATGACGTAGAATGTGCATACTTTGTTGATTCCATTGATTAAATAAATCACATTTTTTAAAAACTCGTTTTTTTTTAAGAAATCATGTAAACCTTCTAGAAGCTGTGATTTTAAAAAAGGGGAGTACTAAGAACTCCCTATTACTGAATGCATGCGAAAACTATAGAAAGTTGTTTTTACGTAGAATGTTCATACTTTGTTGATTCCATTTATTAAATAAATCACATTTTCTAAAAACTCGTGTTTTTTAAGAAATCATGTAAACCTTCTAGAAGCTGTGATTTTAAAAAATTGGGGGAAGTAAGCTTTTCTTATTCTCGGATGCATGCGCAAACTATAGAAAGTCATTATGACGTAGAATGTGCATACTTTGTTGATTCCATTTATTAAATAAATGACATTATTTTAGAAACTTATTTTTTTAAACAAATCATGCAAACCTTCTAGAAGCTGTGAATTTTAAAAACCGGGGGTACTAGGCCATTCTTCTTGTCGAATGCATGCGCAAACTATAAGAAGTTGTTATGACGTAGAATATGCATACTTTGGTGATTCCATTTATTAAATAAATCACATTTTCTAAGAACTCTTGTTTTTTAAGAAATGATGTAAACCTTCTAGAAGCTGTGATTTTAAAAAACGGGGGGAAGTAAGCTTTTCTTATTCTCGGATGCATTCACAAACTATAGAAAGTCGTTATGACGTAGAATTTGCATACTTTGTTGATTCCATTTATTAAATAAATGGCATTGTTTTAAAAACTCATGTTTTCAAACAAATCATGTAAACCTTCTAGAAGCTATGATTTTTAAAAACGGGGTATACTAAGCTATTCTTCTTGTCGAATACCTGCGTAAACTATAAAAAGTTTTTATGACGTAGAATGTGCATACTTTGTTGATTCCATTTATTAAATAAATCACATTTTTTAGAAACTCGTTTTTTTATAAGAAATCCTGTAAACATTCTAGAAGCTGTGATTTTTAAAAACAGGGGGTACTAATCTATTCTTCTTGTCGAATGCATGCACAAACTATAAAAAGTTGTTATGATGTAGAATGTGCATACTTTGCTGATTCCATTTTTTAAATAAATCACATTTGTTAAAAACTCGTGTTTTTTTAAGAAATCATGTAAACCTTCTAGAAGCTTGGATTTTAAAAAAGGGGGGTACTAAGAACTTCCTATTACTGAATGCATGCGAAAACTATAGAAAGTTGTTATGACGTAGAATGTTCATACTTTGTTGATTCCATTTATTAAATAAATCACATTTTCTAAAAACGTGTATTTTTTAAGAAATCATGTAAACCTTCTAGAAGCTGTGATTTTAAAAAATGGGGGTAAGTAAGCTTTTCTTATTCTCGGATGCATGCGCAAACTATAGAAAGTCGTTATGATGTAGAATGTGCATACTTTGTTGATTCCATTTATTAAATAAATGACATTATTTTAAAAAGTCATGTTTTTAAACAAATCATGTAAACCTTCTAGAAGCTGTGATTTTTAAAAACGGGGGGTACTAAGCTATTCTTCTTGTCGAATGCATGCGCAAACTATAAAAAGTTTTTATGATGCAGAATGTGCATACTTTGGTTATTCCATTTATTAAATAAATAAAAATTTTTCAAAACTCGTGTTTTTTTAAGAAATAATGTAAACCTTCTAGAAGTTGTGATTTTAAAAAAGGGGGGTACTAAGCACTTGCTATTACTGAAAGCATGCCAAAAATATAGAAAGTTGTTATGACCTAGAATTTGCATACTTTGTTGATTCCATTTATTAAATGACTTACATTTTCTAAAAACTCGTGTTTTTAAAGAAATCATTTAAACCTTCTAGAAGCTGTGATTTAAAAAAACAGAGGGAAGTAAGCTTTTCTTATTCTCGGCCGCATGCGCAAACTATAAAAAATCGGTATGACGTCGAATGTAAATACTTTGTTGATTCCATTTTTTAAATAAATGATATTATTTTAAAAACTCATGTTTTTAAACAAATCATGTAAACCTTCTAGAAGCTGTGATTTTTAAAAACGGGGGGTACTAAGCTATTCTTCTTGTCGAACGCATGCGTAAACTATAAAAAGTTGTTATGACGTAGAATGTGCATACTTTGTTGAATCCGTTTATTAAATAAATCACATTTTTTAAAAACTTGTGTTTTTTTAAGAAATCATGTAAACCTTCTAGAAGCTGTGATTTTAATAAAGGGGGTTACTAAGCACTTTCTATTACTGAATGCATGCGAAAACTATAGAAAGTTGTCATGACGTAGAATGTGCATACTTTTTTTATTCCATTTATTAAATAAATCACATTTTCTAAAAACTCGTGTTTTTTAAGAAATCATGTAAACCCTCTAGAAGTTGTGATTTTAAAAAACGGGGGGAAGTAAGCTTTTCTTATTCTCAGACGCATGTGCAAACTATAGAAAGTCGTTATGACGTGGAATGTGCATTCTTTGTTGATTCCATTTATTAAATAAATGACATTAATTTAAAAACTCATGTTTTTAAACAAATCATGTAAACCTTCTAGAAGCTGTGATTTTTAAAAATGGGGGGTACTAAGCTATTCTTCTTGTCGAACGCATGTACAAACTATAGAACGTTCTTAGGATGTAGAATGTGCATACGTTGTTGATTCCATTTATTAAATAAATCACATTTTTATAAACTCGTGTTTTTTAAAGAAATCATGTAAACCTTCTAGAAGCTATGATTTTAAAAAACGGGGGAAGTAAGATTTTCTTATTCTCAGACACATGCGCAAACTATAGCAATTCGTTATGATGTAGAATGTGTATACTTTGTTGATTCTATTTATTAAATAAATGACATTATTTTAAAAACTCATTTTTTTAAACAAATCATGTAAACCTTCTAGAAGCTATGACTTTTAAAAACGGGGTGTACTAGACTATTCTTCTTGTTGAACGCATGTGCAAACTATAAAAAGTTGTTATGACGTAGAATATGTATACTTTGGTGTTACCATTTATTAAATAAATCACATTTTTTAAAAACTCGTGTTTTTTTAAGAAATCATGTAAACCTTCTAGAAGCTGTAATTTTAAAAAAGGGGGGTACTAAACACTTCCTATTACTGAACGGATCCGAAAACTATAGAAAGTTGTTATGACGTAGAATGTTCATACTTTGTTGATTCCATTGATTAAATGAATCACATTTTCTAAAAACTCGTGTTTTTTAAGAAATCATGTAAACCTTCTAGAAGCTGTGATTTTAAAAAACGAGGGGAAGTAAGCTTTTATTATTCTCGGATGCATGCGCAAACTATAGAAAGTCGTTATGACGTAGAATGTGCATACTTTGTTGATTCCATTTATTAAATAAATGACATTATTTTAAAAACTCATGTTTTTAAACAAATCATGTAAACCTTCTAGAAGCTGTGATTTTTAAAAACAGGGTGTACTAAGCTATTATTCTTGTCGAATGCATGCGTAAACTATAAAAAGTTCTTATGACGTAGAATGTGCATACTTTGTTGATTCCCTTTATTAAATAAATCACATTTTTAAAAAACTCGTTTTTTTTAAGAAATCATGTAAACCTTCTAGAAGCTGTGATTTTTAAAAACGGGGGGTACTAAGCTATTCTTCTTATCGAACGCATGCGCAAACTATAAAAATTTGTTATGATGTAGAATGTGCATACTTTGTTGATTCCATTTATTAAATAAATCACATTTTTTAAAAACTCGTTTTGTTTAAGAAATCATGTAAACCTTCTAGAAGCTGTGATTTTAAAAAAGGGGAGTACTAAGAACTCCCTATTACTGAATGCATGCGAAAACTATAGAAAGTTGTTATGACGTAGAATGTTCATACTTTGTTGATTCCATTTATTAAATAAATCACATTTTCTAAAAACTCGTGTTTTTTAAGAAATCATGTAAACCTTCTAGTAGCTGTGATTTTAAAAAACGGGGGGAAGTAAGCTTTTCTTATTCTCGAATGCATGCGCAAACTATAGAAAGTCGTTATGACATAGAATGTGCATACTTTGTTGATTCCATTTATTAAATAAATGATATTATTTTAAAAAGTCATGTTTTTAAACAAATCATGTAAATCTTCTAGAAGCTGTGATTTTTAAAAACGAGGGGTACTAAGCTATTCTTCTTGTCAAACGCATGCGCAAACTATAGAAATTTGTTATGACGTAGAATGTGCATACTTTGGTGATTCCATTTATTTTATAAATCACATTTTTTAAAAACCTCATTTTTTTAAAGAAATCATGTAAACCTTCTAGAAGCTGTGATTTTTAAAAACGGGGTGATCATTCTTGACCTGTAAGAAAAACAAGAAGCAACATTTGCATCGGGACTAAGAGAGACCTTTGAAAATCAAGGCGAAGCCTATGCTCCAATGCCTGGAATGATGCTTTTGAAGCAAATGGGTATAAAACAAATAACGATGATAGAGGTCTCCTTGGAAATAATCCGCCATATGGTCAATTGAATGTTTCCTGAAGAAGTTCAGTTGTGCAGGACAATATATAAAGCTCCAAGAATAGTTGAGAGCTTCGAAATTGTAGCATTGATCCATGATTAAGAATAAAAAGGGGAGACATTATTAATTGCTACATACCATGAATCACAAAGAAAAAACATAGACAAAGTGGGATGGAATCCCATGCAATGGAAAAATGGAAATTATCATTAACAAGGGTAAATGCCATATTAATTACTTTTGAAACTCTATGCGTCCTCATGCCTGGAGTTGTGAGTTTCCATCCTCTTAAATTCCGTAGGACGAGATGGCATGGAGCATGTGGTATTAAGTATAGAATAAGTTCTAGTCTATTGCCATTTGTAATCCTTAAAACCTCATTTCGTTGTATTCACATATATGGGAAGGATCTAGAAATGGTCTCTATTGGAACATGTGGCTTTTTCCAAGCCCGAAAGTAGTTTCGCAACTATATCTCTTCATCGGAGGCTAGAATCTTGAATGAGTTTGAATATATAAGGATGGAAAACTCACATGAACACAATGGGAAATGCAATTTTTGTTAAATATTGGAGGTCCGCAAAGGATTTCACATATTTGAAAGGCATATTGACAAATCCCTTGAAGGATGTATGTCACTATATGTGAGAAAATGGAAGGGTTGGAGAAGATATTGAGAGCCAAAAAATTCTAGAGACATCTAGGTTATGCAAAGGAAATGATCATAGAAATGGCATACATAGAGATTATCAAGGGAAACTAGATGCAGATG
Source organism: Larix kaempferi (assembly GCA_027924585.1). Classification (NCBI taxonomy): domain Eukaryota; kingdom Viridiplantae; phylum Streptophyta; class Pinopsida; order Pinales; family Pinaceae; genus Larix; species Larix kaempferi. The sequence continues at coordinate 6,353,280 of BSBM01000226.1, read as the reverse complement.
GACATAAGTGTGAAAAGGAACAGTTGAAGGCTTGAGGAAGCTGAAAAAAAATCAGAATTTTCCACGACAAAATTAAGAAACTGGAATTGGAGCAAAGACCTAAATATGAGGAATCAAGGAAAGAGGCTTCCTCGGAGCCTTCTCTTGGCTCACTTGGAATTGAACATATGATAGTTATAGAAGATGACATTATTCAACAAGAAATAGAGCACACAAGGAAATATGCTCGAGGACACTTCTCATGACCTGTCGAAAGCAAGAAGAAGACCCCTAGCTGGTATGGTCTAATTTTTTTTTGAATTTTATGATATTTTGCAAGACATGTTTTTTATTAGGACAATACGTAAGGCTATATAAAATCCAAGTAGTTAATGCCACTCACAGAACAATGTAGACGGGCAACCATTTTCTCGAAATTATGAAAAAAATTCAAGCCCTTAAGATAATATTACACTTCAAGTTTTGTATTAATTGATTGAACACATCTGCCACATCACCTTTTGATATAAAAGTATCCGGGTTATGTTTAAAAAAAAATGTAAGCTTAAGGATAAATTTTCAATTTCTTGGTTAAACTTAGTTCAAGATTTCAAGTTGCAATTTGGATGGTTTTTGTGCATATTTCCCATTGTATAAACTTATCTAGTTTAGGGATGAATTTGTGAAATCTCATTAGCCCAAGGATTAGCTCAAACAATCATGATCTAGAAGTGAGATCTCTCCTTCAAGTAAAAGAGGACACATGTTTGATTTTATTGATCCCCTCGTGCTTGAGCACTTGGAACTTATGCACGGACAATTGACCTTGGTCACCACCCATTACAATGGTTTAGTCTTAGGGTGTTTCTCCTACATGGTTATATGAAAAAGTAAATAAATAAATACAAATATGAGCATGTATTCCGATGATGCATTAATTCCTTTCCATTTACCATTCTTGTTTTCTTTCCCCAATGTTGATACGTCTTAGTTGGTGAGTCCATTGCCACACCGTTCATCCAATGTAGCCACATCTTTTTATTTTATTTTTTTGCTTTCACCCAATATTGCCACATATGATGCACAAATCATATATGTAGTTAATTCATTGTAACAAGAAATGTTTAAATGACCTTATAATCCCAAATAAATACCTTTTAGGAATATATTCTTTGAATAAGTTATAATTGTGATGTCCCCATCCAAATAAATCACTAGAAGGGAAAATTCCACCTATCTGCTAGTTCCCTAGGTTGGGGTGGAAACATTTAGATTTGGAATAAGGGAGATATAAAATCCCAAATGGACATTAGATTGACAAAATATATTAAAAGGGGCTAAATAAATATTTATAATAGGAAAATCAGGTGGCACTTGGTCATGAAGGCACATTGGTGGTGTGAGACCCACACAAAGCAAGATTCTCCATGCCACATGGCATCCTACTCTCACCCATTCGAAGCCAAGGTGGATGCCAACATTCTTGGGGGATTTGGAAGGGAATTACACTTGGCATGATTTATTGAAGGTCGAATTTGAGTGCAAGAGTAACTCCCATGGAAGAGGAAGAGGTGTCTTAGAGGTCTTAAGACACTTGGGATAGATTCTGTAGTTTTTATGACCATAATGATGAAGATGCTATGACACTTAGGACAAGGATCATACCGGATTGATGAAATCTGACCTATATGACATGTAAGGGCTAAAAATAGCCTCCAAGAGGGCGCACAAGGGAGTTATGGCAGCCAAGATCCCCCCCATTCGAATTGATGGAAGAGGGAGGCTAGGAATTGTTGGACAAGTGGCACTCATTGGAATCTTTCCCCAACTTGAGTTGGCATGAATCTATTGGAGGGAATTCAAGCCATGGAGGAATTGGAAGGATTATAAAAGACCAGAACAAAGAAGGAGAGGGGATTTTGATCATTTATCATTTGGTAATTTGGAGAGCATAGCTTGTCCATGCAAGTGGAGTGTTTATTCTACTTGCCTTAGCACCAATTTCGAGGGTGAAAGATTCCCATCCTAATTGGAAATTGGAGAGATCATTTAGACCTTTCATTTGGATCTGCAATGAATTCATTTGTTACATTTTTAATCTACAGGGCTGCTCGTGATCATATCTTCTTCAACTTGTTCCCACATCTCTCTCACTCTTGTCTTCATATTCTTGCTCTTGGAGGAATGACGCACATGGTGAGATGATGATATCTTTTGGGGTGTCCAAGGGACCCCATTTATTTTTAATGTGATGTATACACTCTTTATTTGATGCTCTACTAAAACTTAGATCGAAACTCCAAGTGAAACTGTGTAAAAATTCCAAACTATGTGTGAATGGTCCCATTTTCCCATATATCTTGTTGTAAGAGCTTGAAGTTGTTTTATATGGAATTGTTGCAATCAATATCAGTGGTTTTATTTTTTTTGGAGATCCATTAATGTCTTGAAGAAGTTTCATGAACCTTATGTAAGTATTTGGAACATTTCTCTCAAATTTCATAGCAAGTTATAGCGTTTTTCTCTCATTTCCCCCTATGTTAAGACATGTTTACAAATCCCTGATTTATGGAAGTTGCAGAAGCCTTTAGGAACTGACTAATGATGCATTTGGGTGCCCATTGAATTCAGATAAATAATACTTGTCTCTTTTATGAAATTGGGTAGGGTCGTACTGCATTTGGGAAGCCATTAGTGACCTCTACCCTAGGGGGTTTGAACCTCAAAATTACTAGTAAATTCCCTATTTCCTCCTAATTGCAAATGAATGTTGAAGAAGTATTTTGAGAGTTAAAAAGAACCTATCATCCTAATTTTTTATGTCCTAATACCCTTCAAGTACCTTCAGAACCAATTCGATATCCTTAGGATCCATTTGGAAGCACTTGGGTCATCACTAGTCCAAGGTTCAAATTGACCAAAAAATTGCAATTTCTCCAATTTTCCAAATTATTAAAAAGGAACACTACAAGTGGTATTAGAGAATGGTCCTTGAACCTAGTTTGGGTGACCATTTATGAGGTCAATAATTCATCCCACGCCCTTAGAGACAAAAACTGAAAGTACCTTTGGTGAAGAGGAAGAAGAAGGAGAAGAAGGAGAAGACGTGCACTTTGTTGAGACTATGGCTAAGGATTAGAAAGGAACTTTAGATATGGAGGAGAAATAGGAGTATAGGAAATTCATGAAACCATTTTTTGAATACATGACAAGGCAGATAATGCAAGGGTTCGAATTGATGGCTAGTCAAATTGGTAGCAAATTAGCAATATGAGGCAGCAGTAGTTCCCCTAGTGAGGAAAATAAGGCATTTGGTGGAAGTAATTTCTCAAGGACAAGGCCTCATAATTGACCCAATGAATTTCAGATCTCAATAAGAGCCACCACACCCAATTTTCTTGAGACTAAAGAGGACCTTCACACCCAATATGGAATGCAAGAAGTTCTAGCAGAAAGGCAGCGATTGAGTGAAGATTGTAGGAGGACCCTACCATTTGATCAATTCTTTACTGTCTCAAAAAATCTCAAGATGAGGGGAGGCAATGGAACTCCTTTCCAAAACAAATAATTGAATTATTCCATATGTAAAATTCCCCTTCCTACCTTTGATGGCTCATCTCAAAGTTCTGCAAATACTTGGATACAAAAGTTAGATGTATATTTTTAGTTGAATCCAATGGTTGAAGAGGATGCTCTAAAAATGGCTATTTTTCATCTTGAAGGAGAAGCCAATGATGGGTGGTTCCATGGGATTAAAACCTTGGGACATGGTCAGGTCACAACATATGAAGAATTTGTATACATGTTATTGGAAATATTCGAGCAAAAAGACCCTGAAATGCCTTTCAAGGAACTAGCACAGTTGAAGCAAATTGGAACCCCTGATGAGTACATATTGGAATTTAAAAAACTATCAGTTTAGGTGGCTTCTATATCTATGGTTTGATTGGTATTGCTCTTTACTGAAGGTTTGGATGAACCTTTTAAGGGCTTATTCAAATCCCACAAACCTACTTATTGAAAGATGCCATGAACTTGGCAAGAGATCTGTTAAATGTGCTACCCAAGACAAAGTATCCCCCCAAGCCCAACTTTACTTCCAAGTTCATATTTGAGAAGAATCCATGTAAAAATGATGCATTTGGAAAAGACAACAAAGAGGGACCAAGCAAGGAATAAATCAGAAGAAAGAAACTATGTTACACATGCTTCCAACCATGGGTACTAGGGAATACTAATGTACTAAGGGGAAAGTACAATTCATTGAATAATTTTATGATGATGAAGAGGAAGGGAACATGGAGGAAGAAGTACATCTTTCAACCCAAGAAGAGGGATATGACACAACAGAAGAAGATCATCCATCACCTGAAAAAGGGAGAATGGCAGTGCTTTAAGGAGTGCGTCGTTTTCATACCATTCGATGCAAGAGAGTGGTATAAGGGCAAAGAGTTTCGGTATTAGTAGATGGAGGAGCCACTCATAACTTCATTGATGCAGCCTTGGTGGAGAGGAGAAAGATACCTATTGAATCATTTGATGGGTTCACAATCATCATTCCAGGTAACAATTCTATGGAGTGCAAAACATGGATTCCAAAGCTACAACTCAACATAGGAAATTACATATTTTATGATAGATTTTATGTGGTGTATGTTGTTGATACAAATGTGGTATTGGGAGTGCAATGGTTGTAATCTATAGGGGAACATACAGTGAAATACCAAATACCTGAAATGAAATTCAAAGATTCGGAAGGAAAACAAAGGGTAGTGAGAGGAATGCACACCTATCCTAACCAAGTGGTGTCTTCCCATAGTATGAGGTCCATATTGATGCATGGGGATATTGAATGGGTTGCTGAATGTTTCATCACTTCCCCCAAGCCAAACATAAAGATTATAGAACATCCACTTGTGAGATAAGGAAACTACTACAAAAATATGAAAAGGTTTTTAGAGATCTTCCTCATGGAAGGCCACCTGACAGAGGAGTTGAGCACACCATTGTTTTGGAGGTAGGTACTTCACCTATACAAATACCACCATATAGACACCCAAAAAGGTTCAAAGATGATTTTGAGAAGTCTATTCAAGAGATCTTGGGATTGGGGCTCATTAGACCAAGCTCAAGTCCCTATGCTTCTTCAGTTTTTTCGGTGAAGAAAAATGATGGAACCCTAAGGATGTGCATTGATTTTAGAGCTCTAAACAACAAGACAATAACAAATAAATATACCATTCCTAGAATAGATGATCTCATGGATGATCTATTTGGAGAAAATTTATTCTCCAAAATTGATCTTAGATCTGGTTACCATCAGATTCGAATGAAGGAGGAGGATGTGCAGAAAACTACTTTCAAATGTCACTATGGTCATTTCGAATTTCTTGTCATGCCTTTTGGTTTGACCAATGATCCAGCCACATTCCAATCATGCATGAACAAAAATGTTTGCAAGTAGCTCTGTAAGTTTGTTTTGGTTTTCTTTGATGATATTTTGATTTACAGTAAGACATGGGAGGAACATTTGCACCATTTAGAAGTTGTATTGAAAATCGTGCATGAACAATCATTGTTTGCTAAGTTGTCCAAGTGTGAATTTGGGTTGAAAGAAATTTTGTATCTTGGGCACATCATTGGGAAATATGGATTAAAGGTGCACTTGGAGAAAATAAACGCTAGTCTTGAATGGCCATCACCCAAGAACATCATTGAATTGAGATGCTTCATTGGGATATGCACTTACTATAGGAAGTTTGTGAAGGGGTTTTGCAAACTAACTCCTCCCCTTACTGATTTGACCAAGAAGGATTATTTCAAATGGGATGAAGAGGCTGAAAGGATTTCCAAAGAATGAAAGAGGTAATGAGTAGTTGTCCAGTACTTGCATTACCTGATTTTTCTAAACCATTTGTTTTGGAATGTGATGCATTAGGAGAAGGGATAGGGGTGGTCCTAAATCAAAATAAACACCCCATAGCTTTTGAGAGCAAAAAATTGCATCCACATGAGAATCTATACTCCATATATGACAAAGAAACGTTAGCCATCATGCATGCCTTGGCCAAGTTTAGACAATATCTGGTGGGGAACAAGTTTGTGGTCAAAACTGATCATAACAGTTTAAAGCATTTCCTCACACAAAAGGATCTCAATGAAAGGCAACAAAAATGGGTAAGTAAGGTCCAAGCTTTTGATTTTGACATTGAATATGTAAAAGGGAAGAATAATATTGTAGCAGATGCATTGTATAGGAGACCTTCATTTTCTCTTATGGACATTTCAAAAGATTGGAAAGATATGCTAATAGTAGAGTATGCCAAAGATATTTTTGCTTGTGTGTGTTAGAAGGGGTAAGAAGAGATGATATATACAAGATATTGAATATCCTAATATACTATAAGGACCGAATATACTTGGTTCATGGTTCCAACCTAAAGCACAAGATCTTGAAGGAAGCTCATGATTCTCCTTTAGCAGGCCATCCTGGTTTATTTAAAACATATAGGAAATTAAGACAAAGGTTCTCTTGGAAAGGGCTGAAGGAATATGTTCTAAATTATGTGAATGAATGCAAGATATGTAAACAAAACAAAGTTGAACACACCCATCTTGTTGGTCTATTTTAACCATTGCTCATTCCAGAACAAAAATGGGAAAGCATCTCAATGGATTTCATCACAGATTTGCTCAAGGATTTCGGTAAGGATTGTATTTATGTTGTGGTAGATAGAATCACCAAATTTGCTCATTTCTTTGCTATTACATCATCTTTTACTGCTGCACAAGAGGTTGATCTATTCTTTAGAGATATTTTCAGATTGCATGGACTTGCCAAAAACATTGTGAGTGACAGGGATAGCAGATTTATGAGTGCTTTTTGGCAAGAACTCTTCAAGTTGGTGGGAACTCAATTGACTCCTAGCATAAGATATCATCCTCAAAATGATTTCCAAACAAAAAGGGTGAACCAATGGTTGGAAGGATACTTGAGGAACTATGTTGGTGAGCAGCAGAAAGCATGGGTGAAGTGGCTACACTTGGGTGATTTTTTCTACAATACTACTTTCCATATGTCCATTGGCATGTCTCCTTTCAAAGCAGTATATGGTTATGAAGCACTCACCTTTGTTGATCACATTTTTGGTGATAGTAGATCCCCAAAAGCTAAAGATTGGGTTGAGGAAAGTCAATAAATTTTGAAGCTTCTAAAAGACAATTTGCAGGTTGCCCAAAATCAACAAAAACAATATGTGGATCAACATAGGGAGGAAAGAAATTTTCAAGTGAATGATTTGGTTTATTCGAGGCTGCAACCATATAAGAAAACCTCCTTAAAATGGAAAGGATCAGAAAATCTCAAACCAAGGTATTATGGTCCATACAAGATAGTTCGAAAAGTTGGGGAGGTAGCTTATGAGTTAGAACTTCCGAAAGGTACAAAAATCCACAATGTATTTCATGTTTCATGCCTTAAGAAGGTATTGGTAAGAAATGTATATTTCAGAACCACTCCCTCCATTAGATGATGAAGGACAAAGTTCATACTTATCCAGAAAAAAATTTGAAGACAAGGGAAGGGAAATTGAGGAGCAGAACCATAAGAGAATATTTGGTACAATGGAAATATTTTCCAAGTGAGGATGCCACATGGAAAGAGGAATAAATTTTGCATCATCCCAATTTGGAATTGATTGAGGGCAAGAAATCTTGGGTGGGGAGGACTGTAATGTCCCCATCCAAATAAATCACTAGAAGGGAAAATTCCACCAATGTACAAGTTCCCTAGGTTGGGGTGGAAATATTTAGATTTGGAATAAGGGAGCTATAAAACCCCAAATGGACATTAGCTTGAAAAAATATATTAAAAAGGGATAAATAAATATTTATAATAGGAAAATAAGGTGTCACTTGGTCATGAAGGAACATTGGTGGTGTGGGACCCACACAGAGCAAGATTCTCCGTGCCACATGGCATCCTACTTTCACCCATTCAAATACAATGTGGAGTCCAACGTTATTTGGGGAGTTGGAAGGGAATTACACTTGGCATGAATCATTGAGGGTCGAATTTGAGTGGAAGAGTAACTCCCATGGACGAGGAAGAGGCATCTTAGAGGTATCAGAGACACTTGGGCTAGATTCCCTAGCTTTTATAACCACAATGATAAAGATGCTATGACACTTATGACAAGGATCATACCTGATTGATGAAATATGACATATATGACATGTCAGGGATAAAAATAGCCTCCAATAGGGTGCACAAGGGAGTTATGGAAGCCAATATTTCCCCCATTCGAATTGATGGAAGAGGGAGGCTAGGAATTGTTGGACAAGTGGCGCTCATTGGAATCTTTCCCCAACTTGAGTTGGCATGAAGCTCTTGGAGGGAATTCAAGCCATGGAGGACTTGGAAGGATTATAAAATACAAGAAAAAAGAAGGAGAGGGTCTTTTGATAATTTCTCATTTGGTAATTTGGAGAGCATAGCTTGTCCATGTAAGTGGAGTGTTTATTCTACTTGCCTTACTACCAAATTCGAGGGTGAAAGATTCCCATCCTAATTGGAAATTGGAGAGCCCATTCATACCTTTCATTTTGAGTTGTAATGAATTCATTTGTTATAGGTTGAATCTATAGGGATGCTCGTGATCATATCTTCTTCAACTTGTTTCCACATCTCTCTCACTCTTCTCTTCATATTCTTGCTCTTGGAGGAATGGTGCACATGGTGAGATGCTGACCTATTTGGGGGAGTCCAAGGGGCCACATTTATTTGTAATGTGATGTATACACTCTGTATTTGATGCTCAGATGAAACTCAAATCGAAATAAGTAAAACTATGTAAAAATTCCAAACTATGTATGAATGGTGTCATTTTCACATATATCTTGTTGTAAGAGCTTGAAGTTGTTTGATATGGAATTTTTTCATTCAATATCAGTGTTTTTATTATTGTTAGGAGAGCCATTAATGACTTGAATAAGTTTCATGAACCTTATGCAAGTATTTGGAACATTTCTCTCAAATTTCATAGCAAGTTATAGCGTTTTTCTCTCATTCCCCCCTATGTTAATTAGACATGTTTACAAATCTTTGATTTATGGGAGTTACAACATCCTTTAGGAACTGACTAATGATGAATTTGGGTGCCCATTGAATTCAGATAACTAATCCATGTCTCTGTTTTGAATGTTTGGAGGGTCGTACTGCATTTGGGAAGCCATTAGTGACCTCTACCCTAGGGGGTTTGAACCTCGAAATTACTAGTAAATTCCCTATTTTCTCCTGATTGCAATTGAATGTTGCAGAATTATTTTGAGAGTATATAAGCACCTATCAGCCTAATATTTATTTCGTAACACCCTTCAAGTACATTTAGAACCAATTCGAAATCCTTAGGAGCCATTTGGAACCACTTGGGTCATCACTAGTCCAAGGTTCGAATTGACCAAAAAATTGCAATTTCTCCAATTTCTCCAAATTATTAGAAAGGGACAGTACATAAAAAAACCTTTTTGAATAAGTTATACAAAAATTTTAGTTACATAATTGACTCTACTTATTAGTACGTCAAAGTAGGGACTACTATTTATGGTCACAATGAAACTTAGTTGACTTTTTGTTAATTCTGGCAATATATCCAAAGTTTTCATAATATTTTTTAAATTAAAAAGAAATAGAAAATCTTTTATTAATTTTTCAAATTTGTGATTTTATTTTCTTATTAGTTAATCGAATTTTGATGCGGTTAAATAACAGTTGTGGTAAGCATTTATTTTAGAGTATTTGTCAGAGTTTAAAACAAAATAATATATTGTTGAGATATTGTAACTTCAAAGAATATTATATTTGTACTTTATTATTCCGGAGATGTTTCATTCCTCCGTGAAGATCTTATTGTATATCCGGAGATGTTTATTCCTCCGTCGGAATGTGGTAACTTGGGTTATTAGACTTCCCTAGTGGGGGTCGGCCCTGTATGTGTTATGTGGGTCAAAGGGTTATTAGACCACCCTAGAGGGGTCGGCCCAGTCAGTTGTAGTGGGGTATTTAACCCATTGGTTAAATACGAGCCTACATGTCTTGTGTAAAAGACAAGTCGGAGTAGTGTATAAATAGAGGAGGTGTATTCCTCACTTTACACACACTCACTCACTTGAGAGTAGCGCACTTGTGGAGGAGAGGTCTGCTATGGTGGAGGAGGAGATCATGTCTTTGGTTTGCATCTTTGTATATTGCTGGTCATCTATATTGAGGAAGCTTTGCTGGGTTTTCTACCCCATGAGGGTTTCCCAGGATAAATCTGTGTCTCTTGTGTTTATGATGTGCTTGTTGTTTCTTCAGTGATCCTGTATATGCTATTATTGTGAAATGGAATGTAATGCTGCTATTTTCTGTCTTAGCATATTAAATCTTAACATATATATTAAAAACTATATAAACAATTGGTCACATAATCGATAATTGATAGACAAATATGTCATCACAACAATTGATGCTTGCACCTCATCCTTGATGCTCAACCTGGAGAATATATCAATGGATTGGAAAAATTAATTAGAATGTGCGCTCTCCTGGAGTGCATTCTTATGAGCTCCATATGCTCTTGCAGTCCTCCAATGCCTGTAAAATCCCTAGAAAGAGTAGGTCATATGCCCTCGCCATGTCTCCACTTATCTACTCCAATTTTGAGATTATATATTTATTCAAATCCCTTATTGAATGTGTTTGCAAGTCGAGGGAAACACACCTTTTAAAATAGATGCATCTAAGGTTGTCAACATTTTTTTATTGTGAAGCCAAGTTGTAGTTGAAGCTCACTGTGTTCAACCTTCAATTTCGTCAAGTCTTGATCTACATGCAACAACCTGTTCTTGATTTCACCTCCCGAGAGAAAATGTTGTAGAATCATATCCTCCATCAGCATCTTACTGATATCTAACATTTGCGACTAATGGGAGTGCAACTACGCTTTGGGGTTCATCGAGGTGAGAGGTGTTGGAATTCTGATACTAGTGGTGGGCCTATTGTACATGAGAATAAAGTTAATTGTAGTTCAAGTGATGGCGGTGATCGTTGATAAAGTTAGGGAATTATTTTTGCGTCGATATATGCTTTTATAACCCAGTATGAGGGAGGTGTATTTTTGTGCTCAACATGGAGTTGACGCGTGACACTTTAATCAAATAATAAATATTAAGTTAACAAATTATTTACAATGTCAACCTTAACTTTCACTTCAAAACCAAATATATATATATTCACGCATAGATGCATCTTAACTCTAGATGTACCATGCACCGATATGTATCAAATCCTTCGAGGTGCAAACTTTTTATTAGTTTGTAAAATTGGACAAAGAGATTGCACTTTGTCGAGAGAATAGATCCCTAGATGGATCTATTTTAAGTATATATGTATATATATATATAATCAAATCAAAATATTGGGCTTTTGAGTTGGGGCCACATAAGGGTGAGCAGTGGAAAAATTGTTTGGCCTTCCAAGATAACTTCTGTTTACTGGAATTGCACAGATGGGAAGTAAAGCTAAAATTCCTCTGCACACAAATTTGTTTAAGTCTGTTGTTCCCTGTCAAACAAATGGAAACAATGCTAATGGAAGCAAATGTTGGTGCCTTGAACTTCATTCTACTTACCCTCTTGCTGTCTATATTTAAATTTTTGCCATGATATTTTATTTTCCAATGTTAGAAATCCCAAATGCTTTGAGCGCTAATGTGTTTATAGTTGCAAAAACTGTACTAACACAGTTTTCAGTTTTAAAAATGATGAGAGAAGAATCCAAGGGAATAATTTTGAACCCAAGTGTTGATGTATATGTAACTTTGGAATGTATTTCATCCATGTATTTAATTTATATATTATTGTACTCCTATAGAGATGTGTCATTCCTCTATACGGAAGTGTCATCATGTGTATTGACAAGTGTCGCAAGTGTGTGAACTTGCCGATGGGTTGTTAGACCACCATGTGTGGGGTCGTCCCTTATTTTATGTAATATATGGATGATGTACCTAGCTAGACAAGTCGGCCCCATAAGGTCACTGGGCAAACAAACAAGTATAAATAGAGATCGGGATATCTCTATTTTGATCATTCGAAAACTCATTCTTCCTTCACTCAGAAAGTGGAACACTAGTGAGGAGGAGGATCATCTGCTACTAGGAGACTATCTCTGTGTATTTTGGTTGTACTTTGGTTGAGCCATTGCCCTCTTTATCTCTGAGGAAGTTGTGGGGTTTTTCACCTTAGGGTTTTCCCCACGGAAACTCCGTGTCTCTTGTCTCTCATGCTTTTACTTCTTGTGATGATTGACATGCTTGATATGATTGATATGCATTGATATAGTGTACATGTTATTCTCTCATTAAAGATCCTAGAGTATTGTGAATTAATGTTCAAAATTTAACATGGTATCAGAGCTAACCTAAGAAGAAGACATTGTGCAGTGACGGAAACCAAGGGTTTCTTGTTTATTGGGTTTCTCTCAACGGAGTTTGGAAAAGCAGTATAGTAGATTGACTCTACTCATCAAGGAGAATCTATCTGTCTCGTCAGAATTCAATTCTGAGCATTTTCAGATTTGGCCCTAAAAATTAGGGTTTCCACAAAAATAGGAATTTCTGGAATCGGAAGACATAGTTGGAAGCTCCTTGCAAAAATTAAAGTTTAGAGCTTTGGATCAATATTTTTGGCTGAGTAGATCTCCGAGAAACGCAAACCCTAATTCAAGGTCCTCCTTAGTGATCCCGAGAAGACAAAAAGGCATTTCTGAAGGGTGTAGCTTTGCAGATCTCATATTCTAAATACACCAGGCTGATCAACTCATCAAGGTGCATATTTCTAGCCTTTCATAAAGTTGAAATTCAAATTTTGAATTTTTAGGGTTTCTCTGACAAAACCTAAATCTTTTCTATTTCCATTTGAAGTACTTTTTAAGATGTCTCGCCACACCAAGCTTGAGGATAAGCTTGAAGGGGCAGATAACTTCCGAGCCTGGAAGTATAGGATTGGGTTAATCCTGGAAGAGAATGAGTTGGACTCATACATAAAAGAAGACATCCCTATCCCAGAGGATGAAGAGGCTAAGATATTGCATAAGAAGAACTTGGTCAAGGAAAAGAGAATCATTGCCGATTATATCAAGGACCATCTCATCCCACATGTGTCATCTCTAAAGACACCCAAAGAAATGTTTGATTCTCTGACCAAGCTATTTGAAGGGAAGAACATAAATCGGAAGATGATCCTGCGGAATCAATTGAAAGGAGTAATGTTTCAGAATGGAGAAACCATTCAATCTTATTTTTCTCGGGTCTCTCAGATTAAGGAACAACTGTAAGCAATGGATGAAATGGTGGAGAATGATGAAGTTGTCATGACCACTCTAAATGGCCTACCCAGGTCATGGGATTCCTTTATTCAAAGAATTTGTGCAAGAAAGAAGTTGATCTCCTTCAACAGACTACGGGAAGAATGTTCACAAGAAGAAGCAAGGCTTGTGGCCTGAGAAGAAAAGATGGGAAGTGAAGATCAATCTCTCACAGTACACACCAAGAAAGGTAGGTCAAAGAGAGAGCACTCTCATGCCAAGAAATCTTCACACTATCATCAACATAAAGATAAGAAATATCTCAAATGCTTCACATGTAATGAGAAGGGTCATTTTGCTTCAGAATGTCCCAAGAACAAAAGGAACAACAACATCAAGAAGAAGAAGGGCAGCAGGAAAAGATATCATGCTCATGCTGCTGAAGATGATGAACCACCCAAGAAGAAGGCTAGAGCATAAAGTGACGATGATGACTCATCAAGCGAAGAAGAGTATGTTCTTATCTCTGCTCTCACAGGTACTATCTCTCATGGTTGTAATGATTGGCTTATTGACAGTGGGGCTTCTAAACACATGACTGGGTTTAAAGAATCTTTTGTAAATCTATTTGAACATGAATCACCCCATAAAGTGAAACTTGGGGATGACTATCAATACCCCATCAAAGGAAGTGGTGAAGCCTCCTACAACCTAGATTCTGGAAAATCCTTGAAGATGAAAGAAGTTCTTTATGTACCTGGGCTCAAGAAGAATCTACTCTCCATCTCTGCATTGGATGCAAAAGGCATGAGGGTTGCATTTGTAGATGGCCAAGTCCTAATGTGGCCAAAGGGTAAAACTATTGATGATGCAGTAGTGATTGGAGAGCAAGAGGGAGGTTTGTATAAATTGAAGGGACAACATGAACATGCCATGGTGCATGAATCCATGGAGCCAAGTGAACTTTGGCATAGAATACTTGCTCATATGCACTATAGGGCACTTCCAATTGCAAGCAAGGTTGTAGAGGGTCTTCCTGAAATCAAGACCAAACATGAAGGTATTTGCAAAGTATGTGCAAAAGGAAAGAACATAAAGAAGGCATTTCCAAGCAATGAAAGCAAGGAAAAAAGTATCTTGGAAATTATCCACTCCGATGTATCTGGTCCGATGTCATCCATTTCCCTGAGTGGGTATATTTACTATGTCTCTTTCATTGATGACTTCTCCACGAAGACTTGGGTTTACTTCTTGAAGAACAAAGATGAAGTATTTGATAAGTTCAAGGAATTATAAACCTTGATGGAGAACCAAACTGATAAGAATATCAAAACATTCAGATCTGACAATGGTGGAGAATTCACCTCAGGTGACTTCAAGAAGCTATGCAGTGATTTAGGGATTAAGAGGGAGTTTACTGCTCCTTACAATCCACAATAGAATGGAGCTATAGAAAGAAAGAATAGAACAATCATGGAAGCAGCAAGGGCAATGCTGCATGACCAGGATCTACCTATGCATCTATGGGCAGAAGTACCTAGAATAGCTGTATATGTGCAGAACAGAACACCCCACAAGATATTGGACAACAAGACACCAGAAGAGGTCTTCTCTAGTAAGAAACCTGAAGTTATCCATCTCAGAATATTTGGTTGTCTAGTATATACACATGTCCCAAAGGAAAAGAGGACCAAGCTAGATCCTTCAGGAAAGAAGGGTATCTTTGTGGGTTACAGTGAAAGCTCGAAGGCTTACATAATATACTTTCCAGGGTTCAAGAAGATTGATGTCAGTAGGGATGTGACATTTGATGAAAACTCAGCATTCGTCAAATCAAGAAAGACACTTGTTGAAGATTATGAAGAACCCAAGGAAACTAGATTTCAAGACACTGCCATTTCTGAAACAATTCCAGATGTTGATCGTAAAATTGAAGATCCACAACAACCTGTAGATCCACCACGTGAGGACAACTCTCACAAAAGGAAACCTGCATGGGCTAGAGAGCTCATTCAAGATGCAGAGATATTTGGCATTCCAGAAGAAGAACATGGAGCAAAGAAGAGAACCAGATCACATACCAGCTATGTTGCTTTACTCTGTGATATCATGAACAAAGAACCTTCCAGTTATGAAGAAGAAGCGGAAAAGAAAGAATGGAATGTTGATGTATATGTAACTTCGGAATGTATTTCACATATATGTATATTGTATTCCTATAGAGATGGTATTATTCCTCTATAAGGAAGTGTCGTCATTTATATTGTAAGTGTCGTAACTTATACTTGATGGGTTATTAGACCACCTTGTTTGGGGTCGGCCCTGTATAAGTCATGTGGGTCAAAGGGCTATTAGACCACCCTATTGGGGGTCGGCCCACTCAGCATTATGTTATGTGGTTAAGTTCGAGCCGACATGAGTTAGGTAAAAAGGCAAGTCAAGTCAAGTATAAATAGAGTGCGGGAGGCACTCTATTTACTCACTCACTTCTCACACTTGCACTCAAGGAGGAGAGGCGCACTTATGGAGGAGGAGGATTGCTGCTAGGTTATGGCTATCTCTCTTGGTTGGTTGTATCATTGCTCTATCTATCTCTGAGGAAGTTATTGGGGTTTTTCACCTTTATGGTTTTCCCCAAGTAAATCTTTGTGTCTCTTGTGTGCTTGCATTATTGTCTCCATGATTGATATGCTGTAGATATGCTGCACATGTTGTTCTCTCAGTTAAGATCCTAGATCATATTGAAGTAAATTCAGAAAATTTAACATGGTATCAGAGCTAGCCTGAAAGAAAGCATGATATGGCATGTATGACACTTGTTGCACTTACGATGCTAGGGCTTGATATAGCAAAAACCAGTCATCGTAGCACTTTCGCTATAAATCCGTTTTGGAGAAGTTTTCGGATCTGAAATTGTTACAGGACGAAGATAAGATCTCCAGGTATCTTTTGTCTAAAGGACAACCTCTAATTCGTTGTACTTTGTGATTTATGATCTGTACAATATAGGGTTTCTTCCTCTTCCAGATCTGAGTCAAAATCAGGTGACCTTGGGAAAAAGGTCATATCTTGGGCTAGGAAGCTCCAAATGAAATTTCGTAAAAGGTGACAGGTAGTACATAGTCTGCACTATCTCAGAAACCTTTTTCAGAGGCCGAAGTTGAACCAGTGACACGTGGAATGTCGTACAAGTTCGCTCTCCTATATTATCCCATAAACAGGTCACGTTGCGACATTTGGCATAACTCTCTCTCAGAGAGTCCAATTGAGGTCAGACCTGTCAGGATGGAAAGGTAACAGGCCGAGCTATCTCAGAAAACTTTTTCAGAGGCCGAAGTTAAAACAGTGACACGTGGCACTCCGTACAAGTTCGCTCTCCTGTTTTATCCCAAAACAGGTCACGTTGCGACATTTGGCATAACTCTTTCTCAGAGAATCCAATTGAGGTCAGACCTGTCAGGATGGAAAGATAACAGGTCAGGCTATCTCAGAAAACTTTTTCAGACCCTATGGATCAAAACTTTTGGAGTTACACTAGAAACAATCAGGTACATATTTCTGTCAAAACAGAATTATTTTTTGGTACCTTCATTCATGGCTTCCGGAATTTAGGGCTTTGGAGAAAGTTGGAATTTTTGTAATCGGAGACCACGGCTGGATGCTACTCATCAAAATAGAAATTTAGAGACCAAGATCAGAATTTTTGGTTGGGCAGAAGGCCGGGCTTGATTAGACCCTAGTTCGGGACTTTGATCAAAAAAGTGGAAAATTAGGGCTTCTGTAAAAATGGGAATTTTTGAAATCTGTGAACACGGCTGGAAGCTCCTCAGAAAAATAGAAGCTTAGAGATTTGTATCAAACATTTTGATGGGGCAAAAGAGTGGGCTTCATCAAACCCCAGTTCAGGGTCACGTCCAGTGAATCCGAAAGTTTCAAAGGCAAAATTGAGGAGTAAAACTTTGCAGTTTTCAAATTCTGAATATACCAGCTTGATCAGCTCATCAAGGCGCATATTTCTATCCTTTCGGAAGTTTGAAATTCAAAGTTTGAATTTTTGGGGTTTCTCTGACAAACCCATATCCAGCTCAAGGTCCAGTTCTTGCAAATCAAGTGGATTGGGTTAATCCTAGAAGAAGATGGATTGATCACTTGCATAAGTGAAGAAGTTCCTGTCTCAGAGGGAGATGAGGATAAGGCCTTTCATAAGAAGATTACAAGCGATCTCGACAGGTATGACTCATCGAGGTATGTTTCGATATTTGTCCATGATTAATTTTATGGTATGTTTGTCTTCATGTTATTATGGTTAGTACAATTTTGATTTTAGATTTGTCGTATCACCTTAACAAAATTATGAATGCATGATAGAAGATATTCATTGGTTAGGGTGTTGACACTTATGATTGTACTAATGCATTATGGTGTTGTATGAGATTTATGTTGTCTACTAACATGAAAGGTACACCAAGAAAGACAAATCATGTTCTGGTCCAAGAACATATGATCATGATAACATGAGGACAAAGATTCATCCATTATCATGGATCTCATAGAAGATCCATTTACGAGGTATGTATAACTTGGTTTTATAATGGCTAACCTATGAGATATACAGGTTACTAGCACAAGTCATTGAAGAAGAACAAAAAGACATTATACGGGTATGTTAGACATAACTAGCTAACGTGATAATCCAGGTATGTTTTTCCTATATCAAGCTAGATTCCTACCTTGGGTTAGGATCTTATACTATCGCGTTGTTGATAATGATTATTCATGAAGTCATAGGTTTGAATAATCATGATTGTATGCATATTATGTTTCTTACCATAATTGATGATATGACTAACCAGAAGAATCATGATGGTATAGGTTTGAATAATCACAGGTTTTATGCATTTTATATCTCTTATCTTGATTGATGATTCAACTAACCTGAAGAGTCATAGGCTTGAGAAATTACAGGTTTAGACATGTTATGTTTCTTATGATTTGACTAACCATAAGAATCCTTGAATGCTAATGCTTATTATTTTCTGTTTGAATTGATCATGACTATACATGCTTGATATTATTGTGTTTTAATAGTATACTAATGAATGTATGATTTTATATGAGATCACAAGGATAACACATTCATGATACTAATAAGCATGCATAGGGACCAAGGATGAATATGAGTTCAAGAACAGGTAATCCAAGAAGCAAAGATCAAGAGGGAGTACACTCCAGTGGTTTATTCAAGGATGCAAATATTCAGAGGGAGTTAACCATCTCTCTACATTCCACATCAAAAGATGTAGAAGAAGCTACTTCAGATTAGGACTCCAGTAGCTCCTGCAAGGAAGCGAAGACTCAGAGGGAGTCCACCCAACGAACAAACAAAGATAAGTATTTGAATTGTCATTTCTTAAATAATATTGTTCAATAATGTATATACTGATGTTCCTAGAATTAGGTTGTGTATTATGCATATTAGAATAATTGCATTGATGAACAGTATACTCCTAATATGCATGGGTAAGTGGCCTATGGCACTGTACAACATTCCATTGCTACTTATCTAGAATGAAACCTCTTTGCTGACATGTTGGGAGTTGTGCACACTCTTAACAATGTTCTGGTAGAGATTGGAAGGCATCTAGAAAGTTACGGAATATGGATAAATGTTGTATTGAAGCATTGGCTAAGATAATTGCATGACTGTATGGCATATTTATTTATGTGTAAGAATTTTTTTTCTGAAAACTATGAGATGTTTTCTAATCATGCAATTTAACTTGTTGTGTAGGAAAGATCGCATGCCATCTCCTACAAAAGAAGAACTACAACATTTGTTCAGCAACAAATTTATTTATTGAAGCTATTGAAGTTCCCAGGATCTGGGATGAAGAAATGGAATGCCATGATCCGTCGATCATGAAGAATGATGTTTGGGATGTAGTCCCAAGATGTGAAGGGAAGTTTGTTATGACTTCCAAATGGAACTATCAGATCAAGCATGTTGCAGATGGCAGCATTGAGAAATATAAAAGTGATGAAATAGAAGATGCACCAGATGGATCTCAAGACAGCATGGTGTAGTCATATATGTGTGCAGAACTTGGTATGGTAGGATAGACAGCTTTCTATCCAGTTTGGGCATTACCAAGAGTAAAGCAGATTCCAACCTTTTCTACAAGGTTGAAGAAGGAAATCCAGTGATACTACTTTTGTATGCAGATAACCTGTTTGTTACAGGTAAAGATAGATTGATTGCCGACACGCAGCGGAAGCTTTCTTCCAAGTTCGAGATGAAGAAATTGGGGATGATGCACTATTTGTTTTTGGCATGGAGGTGTGGCAGAGTGCATATGGAATCTTCCTTAGACAAGGGAAGTATGTAGTAGAGATCCTGAAGAGGTTCGGGATGATGGACTGCAAGGATATGGCCACACCTATGGCATCGAATCTGAAGCTTCTATGTGATGCTTCATCTGAGCCGGTTGATGTCTCTTTGTATCGTCAGATGATTGGGTCCTTGATGTACCTGACGAACACGAGACCAGACATTTGCTTTGCTGTGAACACATTGAGCCAGTTCCTGACGGATCCGAGGAGTGTTCACCTGGTTGCTGTAAAGCATGTTCTGAGGTACCTGAAGGGTACAGTGGATTATGGGCTCAGGTATGAGGAGAATCAAAAGTTTAACCTGCAGGGTTATGTTGATTCAGATTGGGCTGGCAGTGCTGCAGACAGGAAGAGCACATCTGGGTGTTGCTTCAGTATGGGATCAGGTGTGAACTCTTGGTTTAGCAGGAAGTAGTCCTGCGTAGCACTGAGTACAGCTGAGGCAGAGTATGTTGCAGCCTGTTCAGCTAGTTGTGAGACAGTATGGCTACGGAAGCTACTGTCTGGGTTATTTGATCTCCCATTGGAGGCTACTGGTATCTTCTGTGATAACCAGAGTTGTGTGAAGCTGTCTGAGAACCCAGTGTTTCATGACAGGTCGAAACACATAGAGATCAAATATCACTATATCAGGGATATGGTGCAGAGAGGAGCTGTGAAGCTCCTATATGTTGCGACGAACGAGCAGATTGCAGATGTGCTGACGAAGCCACTAGCCAGGGTGAAGTTCGAGTACTTCAGAGAGAGGCTTGGCATGCTTCAGATCGAGGATACTTCGAGGAAGAAGTGATGGGCACATTTGCTGAAGCCATTCCAAGCATGTTGGAAGGGGGATCCTTCACATGGTTGTGGATGTAAGCGTTGGATGATGAGCATCAGGATGATGTTCTGGTTTCTGCTTGGATATGATCAGTTGGATCATTATATGTATGTATGTATGCATCATGTTGGATGCTGGATATGATCAGTTGGATCATTTATATGTATGAACGCATCATATTGGATGTTGATGGATACATTGTGTGGATCATGTATCTTTGTATGATCAGGTAGATCACGGATGCTGATGGATACATTGTGTGGATCATGTATCTTTGTATGATCAGGTAGATCATGTATGTTGATGGGTACATTGTGTGGATCATGTATCCTTGTATGATCAGGTAGATCATGTATGTTGATGGATACATTGTGTGGATCATGTATCTTTGTATGATCAGGTAGATCATGTATGTTGATGGGTACATTGTGTGGATCATGTATCCTTGTATGATCAGGTAGATCATGTATGTTGATGGATACATTGTGTGGATCATGTATCTTTGTATGATCAGGTAGATCATGTATGCCGATGGATACATTGTGTGGATCATGTATCTATGTATACTTGGATGATCGTGGATGACGAGCTTCTCCAGATGACATGCAGCAGGATGTTGCAGTGATGATGATCAGGATGATCATGTGTACATCAGGATGATGTTTGATGAGTATCAGATGATACTTTATGGCCGTGGATCAGGTTGTGCAGGAAAGCATGTAATTTGTGCCCTGGGAGATTTGCAGATGGTCTTTCGAGGTTTTGCCTATGGCATGTAATTCGGTGCCCTGGGACATCTGGCAAATGCTCTTGCGAGGTTTTTCTTGGGAGGACATGTAATTTGTGCCCTGGGAGATCTGCAGATAGTCTTTCGAGGTTTTGCCTATGGCATGTAATTCGGTGCCCTGGGATATCTGGCAGATGCTCTTGCGAGGTTTTGTCCTATGGCATGTAATTTGCTCCTGGGAGATCTGGACAGGATGAAAAAGGCCTCAGATGCTTCAGCCAGGTTTTGCCATGACCACATGTAATTTGCTCCTGGGAGATCTGGACAGGATGAAAAAGGCCTCAGATGCTTCAGCCAGGTTTTGTGGTGGACCACATGTAATGTGCTCCTGGGAGATCCGACAGGTAGAGCTGTGTGCTCGTAACAGCCTGGGATGCTTCAGCCAGGTTTTGTGGTGAGATCACATGTAATGTGCTCCTGGGAGATCCGACAGGTAGAGCCGCGTGCTCGTAACAGCCTGGGATGCTTCAGCCAAGTTTTGTGATGGGTCACATGTAATGTGCTCCTGGGAGATCCTACAGGTAGAGCTGTGTGCTCATAATAGCCTGGGATGCTGCAGCCAGGTTTTGTGACGCACGTAATAAGTCCTGAGGATTCCAAAGTATGGCCAGTGATGATGAAGACCTGCAGGTGGTGGGCCTACATCCAATATGAAAAAGGACTGGCTCTGTAGAACTTCCTATGACGAGTAAATTCAGAGATTGATTGAGATAGCAGCAGCATTGACGATGATGATGACTCGATGACGATTATCTAGTGACGATGATCCAGAGAAGATGACTTGTGCTAGAAGAACTGTGCTGAGAAATACCTTCCTAGTTAAGAGGGAGTGTTGATGTATATGTAACTTCGGAATGTATTTCACATATATGTATATTGTATTCCTATAGAGATGGTATTATTCCTCTATAAGGAAGTGTCGTCATTTATATTGTAAGTGTCGTAACTTATACTTGATGGGTTATTAGACCACCTTGTTTGGGGTCGGCCCTGTATAAGTCATGTGGGTCAAAGGGCTATTAGACCACCCTATTGGGGGTCGGCCCACTCAGCATTATGTTATGTGGTTAAGTTCGAGCCGACATGAGTTAGGTAAAAAGGCAAGTCAAGTCAAGTATAAATAGAGTGCGGGAGGCACTCTATTTACTCACTCACTTCTCACACTTGCACTCAAGGAGGAGAGGCGCACTTATGGAGGAGGAGGATTGCTGCTAGGTTATGGCTATCTCTCTTGGTTGGTTGTATCATTGCTCTATCTATCTCTGAGGAAGTTATTGGGGTTTTTCACCTTTATGGTTTTCCCCAAGTAAATCTTTGTGTCTCTTGTGTGCTTGCATTATTGTCTCCATGATTGATATGTTGTAGATATGCTGTACATGTTGTTCTCTGAGTTAAGATCCTAGATCATATTGAAGTAAATTCAGAAAATTTAACATGGAAGGATGCCATGGTTGAGGAATAACAATCAATAATGAAAAATGATGTTTGGGATGTTGTCCCAAGACCTGGAGGGAAGTCTGTTGTGACTTCCAAATGGATCTACAAAATCAAGCATGCTGCAGATGGCAGCATAGAAAAGTACAAGGCAAGATTCGTAGCTCGTGGCTTCTCTCAGAAAGAGGGAATAGATTATGAAGAAACTTTTGCTCCTGTAGCCAGGTACACTTCCATCAGAATAGTACTTGCCCTTGTTGATGTATATGTAACTTCGGAATGTATTCCATCTATGTATTTCATATATATTTATTGTACCCTTATTAGAGATGTGTTATTCCTCTATAAGGAAGTGTCGTCATGTGGATTGACAAGTGTCACAAGTGTGTGTACTTGCCGATGGGTTATTAGACCACCAAGTGTGGGGTCGGCCCTGAAATATATATTATATTGTGGATGTACCTAGCTAGACAAGTCGTCAACAAAAGGTCACTGGGAAAATAGGTTAGTATAAATAGAGATCAGGAGATCTCTATTTAGATCATTCGGAAAGTCATATCACTCTCACTCAGAAAGTGGCGCACTAGTGAGGAGGAGGATCATCTGCTTCTAGGAGACTATCTCAAGTGTATTTTGGTTGTACTTTGGTTGAGCCATTGCTCTCTATATCTCCGAGGAAGTTGTGGGGTTTTTCACCTTATGGTTTTCCCCACGAAAACTCTGTGTCTCTTGTCTCTCATGCTTTTGATTCTTGTGATGCTTGTCATGCTTATTGTGATTGTTATGCATTGATATACTATATATGTTATTCTCTCAATGAAGATCCTAGAGTATTGTGAATTAATGCTCAAAATTTAACATGGTATCAGAGCTAACCTGAGAAGAAGACATTTTGCAGTGACGAAAACTTGAGTTTCTTGTTTATTGGGTTTCTCTCCACAGATTTTGGAAAAGCAGTATAGTAGACTGACTCTACTCATCAAAGCGAATCTATCTGTCCAATCATAATTCAATTCTGAGCATTTTCAGATTTGGCCCTAAAAATTAGGGTTTCCACAAAAATAGGAATTTCTAAAATCTGAAGATATAGTTGGAAGCTCCTTGCAAAAATCGAAGTTTAGAGCTTTGGATCGATATTTTTGGCTGGGTAGATCTCCGGGAAACTCAAACCCTAATTCAGGGCTCTCCCTAATGAACCCGGGAGGACAAAAAGGAAAATCTGTAGGGTAAATCTTTGCTGATCTCAAATTCTGAATACACCAGGCTGATCATCTCATCAAGGCGCATCTTTCTATCCTTTCAGAAAATTGAAATTCACATTTTGAATTTTTAGGGTTTTTTCGACAAACCCTAATCCGGGACCAGATCCAGTTTTCAGCATTTCAAGTGGTAAGACCTAAATCTTTTCTATTTCCATTTGAAGTACTCTTTAAGATGTCTCACCACACCAAGCTTGAGGATAAGCTTGAAGGAGCTGATAACTTCCAAGCTTGGAAGTATAGGATTGGGCTAATCTTGGAAGAGAATGAGTTGGACTTATATGTAAAAGAAGACATCCCTATCCCAGAGGATGAAGAGGCTAAGGTCTTGCATAAGAAGAACTTGGTCAAGGCAAAGAGAATCATTGCTGACTCTATCAAAGACCATCTCATACCCCATGTGTCTTCTCTAAAGACACCCAAGGAGATGTTTGACTCTTTGACCAAGCTATTTGAAGGGAAGAACATAAATCGGAAGATGACCCTGCAGAACCAATTGAAAGGAGTAAAGTTTCAGAATGGAGAAACCATTCAATCTTATTTTTCAAGGGTCTCCCAGATCAAGGAACAACTAGAAGCAGTGGATGAAATGGTGGAGAATGGTGAAGTGGTGATGACCACTCTAAATGGCCTACCCAGGTCATGGGATTCCTTTATTCAAGGAATTTGTGCAAGGAAGAAGTTGATCTCCTTCAACATATTGCAGGAAGAATGCTCTCAAGAAGAAGCTAGGCTTGTGGCCCAAGAAGAAAAGATGGGAAATGAAGATCAAGCTCTCACAGCACATGCCAGGAAAGGCAAGTCCAAGAAGGAATCATCTCATAACAAGAAATTCTCACACCACCATTATCATAAAGATAAGAAAGATCTCAGATGCTTCAATTACAATGAGAAGGGACACTTTGCTTCAGATTGTCCCAAGAAGAAGAAAGACAACAACAACAACTTCAATAAGAAGAAGAAGAATAACAAAAGAAGATATCATGCTCATGCTACCGAAGATGATGAACCCCCAAAAAAAGAAGGCTAGGGAAGAAAGTGATAGTGATGATGACTCATCAAGTGAAGAAGAATATGTTCTAATTTCTGCTCTCACAGGTACTATCTCCCATGATTGTAATGATTGGCTGATTGACAGTGGGGCTTCCAAACACATAACTGGGTTTAAGGAATATTTTGTGAATCTATCTGAACATGAATCACCCCATAAGGTGAAACTTGGGGATGATTATCAATACCCAATCAAAGGAAGTGGTGAAGCCTCCTACAACCTATATTCTGGAAAATCTTTGAAGATGAAAGAAGTCCTTTATGTACCTGGGCTCAAGAAGAACTTACTCTCCATCTCTGCATTGGATGCAAAAGGTATGAGGGTTGCATTTGTGGATGGCAAAGTCCTAATGTGGCCAAAGGGAAAGAACATAGATGATGCAGTAGTGATTGGAGAGCAAGAGGGAGCTTTGTATAAATTGAAGGGACAACCTGAACATGCCATGGTACATGAATCCATGGAGCCAAGGGAACTTTGGCATAGAAGACTTGCTCATATGCACTATAGGGCACTTCCAATTGCAAGAAAGGCTATAGAGGGTCTTCCTGAAATCAAGACCAAACATGAAGATGTTTGCAAAGGATGTGCAAAAGGTAAGAACATTAAGAAGGCTTTCCCAAGCAGTGAAAGAAAGGAAAAAAACATCCTGGAAATCATCCACTCAGATGTATGTGGTCCTATGTCATCCAGTTCTCTGAGTGGGTATGTTTACTATGTCTCATTTATTGATGACTTCTCCAGGAAGACTTGGGTATACTTCTTGAAGAACAAAGATGAGGTGTTTGATAAATTCAAGGAATTCAAAACCTTAATGGAGAATCAAACTGACAAAAAGATCAAAACATTCAGATCTGAGAATGGTGGAGAATTCACCTCAGGTGACTTCAAGAAGCTTTATAGTGATTCAGGGATTAAGAGGGAGTTGACTGCTCCTTATAATCCTCAACATAATGGAGTTGCAGAAAGGAAGAACAGAACAATCATGGAAGCAGCAAGGGCAATGTTGCATGACCAGGATCTACCTATGCATCTATGGGCAGAAGCAGCTAGAACAACTGTATATGTGCAGAACAGAACACCCCACAAGATATTGGAAAACAAGACACTAGAAGAGGTCTTTTCTGGTAAGAAACCTAAAGTCAGCCATCTCAGAACATTTGGTTGTCCAGTATACACTCATGTTCCAAAGGAAAAGAGGACCCAACTAGATCCTTCAGGAAAGAAGGGTATCTTTGTGGGTTACATTGAAAGCTTGAAGGCTTACAAAATATACTTTCTAGGGTTCAAGAAGATTGATGTCGGCAAGGATGAATATAAGTTCAAGGACAGGTAATCCAGGAAGCAAAGATCAAGAGGGAGCACACTCCAACAGCTCCTACAAGGATGCATATTTTTAGAGGGAGTTGACCATCTTCCTACATTCCACAACAGAAAGGTGTAGAAAAAGCTACTTCAACAGCTCCTTCCAAGAAGCAAAGAGACAGAGGGAGTCCACCCAACAAACAAACAAAGATAAGTATTTCAATTATCATTTCTTGCATATTTTGTTTGTTTAAATAATATTATGCTTATGTTCCTAAACTTAGGAGATGTGTTGTGCATATTAGAATGATTGCATTAATGAACAATATACTACTAATATGCATGTGATGGGTAAGTGGCCTATGGAACTGTACAACATTCCAGTGCTACTTATCTAGAATGAAACCTCTTTGCTGACATGTTGGGAGTAGTGAAAACTCTTAACAATGTTCTGGTAGAGACTGGAAGGCATCTAGAAAGTTGTGGAACATGGATAAATGTTGTATTGAAGCATTGTCTAAGATAACTGCATGACTGCATGACATATTTCTTTATGTGTAAAGAATTTGTTCTGAAAATTATGAGATGTTTCTAATCATGCAATTTAACTTGTTTTGTAGGAAAGACCGTATATCTTCACCTACAAAAGGACTACAACATTTGTTCCAGCAACAAAGATATCTATTGAAGATATTGAAGATATTGAAGTTCCCAGGATCTGGGATGAAGAAATGGAATGCCATGATCCGTCGATCATGAAGAAGATGTTTGGGATGCAATCCCAAGACCTGACAGGGAGTCACATGTGTGCAAATTGAAGAAAGCCTTAGCAAGCTCCCAGAACTTGTTGTGATACAAAGTGGAAGCTTGCTGCCGAATTCAATATGAAGAACTTTGGGAATGATGCATTATTTCCTAGGTATGGAGGTGTGGCAGAGTGCAGGTGGGATCTTCCTTGGTCAAAGGAAGTACACAGTAGATATCCTGAAGAGATTCGAGATGATGGATTGCAAGGCCATGGCCACACCTATGGCATCGAATCTGAAGCTTCTATGTGATGCTTCATCTGAGTCGGTTGATGTCTCTATGTATCGTCAGATGATTGGGTCCTTGATGTACCTAACGAACACGAGACCAGATATTTGCTTTGCGGTGAACACATTGAGCCAGTTCCTGACGGATCCGAGGAGTGTTCACCTGGTTGTTGTAAAGCATGTTCTGAGGTACCTGAAGGGTACAGTGGATTATGGGCTCAAGTATGAAGCGAATCAAAATTTTAACCTGTAGGGTTATGTTGATTCAGATTGGGCTGGCAGTATTGCAGATAGGAAGAGCACATCTGGATGTTGCTTCAGTATGGAATTAGGTGTGATCCCTTGGTTTAGCAGGAAGTAGTCCTGCGTAGCACTGAGTACAGCTGGGGCAGAGTATGTTGCAGCCTGTTCAGCTAGTTGTGAGGTAGTATGGCTATGGAAGCTACTATCTGAATTATTTGATCTCCTGTTGGATGCTACTAGTATCTTCTGTGATAACCAGAGTTGTGTGAAGCTGTCCGAGAACCCAGTGTTTCATGACAGGTCAAAACACATAGAGATCAAATATCACTATATCATGGATATGATCCAGAGAGGAGTTGTGAAGCTCCTGTATGTTGCGATGGACGAGCAGATTGCAGATGTGCTGACGAAGCCACTAGCTAGGGTGAAGTTCGAGTACTTCAGAGAGAGGCTTGGTGTTCTTCGGATTGATGACACTTTGAGGAAGAAGTGATGGACACATTTGCTGAAGCCATTCCAAGCATGTTGGAAGGAGGATCCTTCACATGGCTATGGATGTAAGCGCTGGATGATGAGCATCAGGATGATGTTCTGGTATGATCAGTTGGATCATTTTTATATGTATGTATGTACGCATCATGTTGGATGTTGGATATGATCAGTTAGATCATTTATATGTATGTACGCATCATGTTGGATGCTGGATATGATCAGTTGGATCATTTGTATGTATGTACGCATCATGTTGGATGCTGGTAATGATCAGTTGGATCATTTATATGTATGTATGCATCATGTTGGATGCTGGATATGATCAGTAGGATAATTTGTATGTATTTTGTATATGCATCATGTTGGATGCTTGGACCATGTCTATATATGTATCAGGTGGATACATTGTATGATCTGGTGGATCATGTATGATGATAGTATCATGTATTTGTATTTGTATCAAGTGGATACACTATATGATCAGGTGGATCATGTATGATGATATGTATCAGGTAGATACTTGGTATGCATCAGGTAGATGCATTGTATGATCAGGATGATCATGGATGACGAGCTTCAGGATGTTGCTCCAGATGACATGCAGCAGGATGTTGCAGTGATGATGATCAGGATGATCATGTGTACATCAGGATGATGTAAGGTGAGTATCAGGTTGATACTCTGTGGCCGTGGAACAGGTTGTGCAGATAAGCATGTAATTTGTGCCCTGGGAGATTTGCAGATAGTCTTTCGAGGTTTTTCCTATGGCATGTAAATTGTACCCTGTGATATCTGGCAAATGCTCTTTCGAGGTTTTGCTTGGGAGGACATATAATTTGTGCCCTAGGAGATCTGTAGATAGTCTTTCAAGGTTTTTCCTATGGCATGTAATTTGTGCCCTGGGATATCTGGCAGATGCTCTTTCGAGGTTTTGTCCTATGGCATGTAATTTGTGCCCTGGGAGATCCGATAGGTTGAGTCGTGTGCTCGTAATCAGTCCTGGGATGCTCTTTCGAGGTTTTTCCATGACCACATGTAATTTGTGCCTTGGGAGATCCGATAGGTTGAGCCTTGTGCTCGTAATCAATCCTAGGATGCTCTTTCGAGGTTTTGTGGTGACCACATGTAATTTGTGCCCTAGGAGATCCGATAGGTTGAGCCTTGTGCTCGTAATCAGTCCTGGGATGCTCTTTTGAGGTTTTGTGGTGGGGTCACATGTAATAAGTCCTGGAGATATGGACAGGATGAAAAAGGCCTCATATGCTCTTTAGGGTTCTTGCTAGTCAAGAGACTCTTTTAAGGTTTTGTGACGCATGTAATAAGTCCTGAGATTTCCACAGTATGGCCAGTGATGATGAATACCTGCAGGTGGTGGGCCTACATCCAGTATGAAAAAGGACTGGCTCTGTAGAAATTCCTATGACAAGTAGAGTCAGAAATTGGTTGAGATAGCAGCAGCAGTGACGATGATGATGACGATGATCCCGAGAAGAAGACTTGTCTAGCAAATCTGTGTCAAGAAATACCTTCCTAGTTAAGAGGGAGTGTTGATGTATATGTAATTTTGGAATGTATTTCATATATATTTATTGTACCCTTATTAGAGATGTGTTATTCCTCTATAAGGAAGTGTCGTCATGTGGATTGACAAGTGTCGCAAGTGTGTGTACTTGCCGATGGGTTATTAGACCACTATGTGTGGGGTCGGCCCTGAAATATATATTATATTGTGGATGTACCTAGCTAGACAAGTCGGCCCCATAAGGTCACTGGGAAAGCAGATTAGTATAAATAGAGATCAGGAGATCTCTATTTAGATCATTCGGAAAGTCATATCACTCTCACTCAGAAAGTGGCGCACTAGTGAGGAGGAGGATCATCTGCTTCTAGGAGACTATCTCAAGTGTATTTTGGTTGTACTTTGGTTGAGCCATTTCTCTCTCTATCTCTGAGGAAGTTGTGGGGTTTTTCACCTTAGGGTTTTCCCCACAGAAACTCAGTGTCTCTTGTCTCTCATGCTTTTGATTCTTGTGATGCTTGTCATGCTTATTGTGATTGTTATGCATTGATATACAGTATATGTTATTCTCTCAGTGAAGATCCTAGAGTATTGTGAATTAATGCTCAAAATTTAACAGCCCTGGCTGCAGCAATGAAATGGAAGATACACCAGATGGATGTCAAGACTGTCTTCTTGAATGGTGTAGTTGAAGAGGAAGTATATGTGGAGCAGCCACTCAGTTTTGAAACACATGATAGGGAGTCACATCTGTGCAAATTGAAGAAAGCCTTGTATGGCTTGAAGCAAGCTCCCAGAACTTGGTATGGTAGGATGGACAGTTTCCTATCTAGTTTGGGCTTTACCAAGAGTAAAGCAGATTCCAAACTTTACTACCAGGTTGAGGAAGGAAATCCTGTGATTCTACTCCTGTATGTGGATGACTTATTTGTAACCGGACATGACAGATTGATTGCAGATACAAAGAGGAAGCTTGCTGCCGATTTTGATATGAAGGACTTGGGAATGATGCACTATTTTCTAGGTATGGAGGTGTGGCAAAGTGCAGATGGGATCTTCCTTGGACAAGGGAAATATACTGTAGATATCCTGAAGAGGTTCGGGATGATGGATTGCAATGCCATGGCCACACCTATGGCATTGAATATGAAGCTTCTATGTGATGCTTCATCTGAGCCAGTTGATGTCTCTATGTATCGTCAGATGATTGGGTCCTTGATGTACCTGACGAACACGAGACCAGATATTTGATTTGCGGTGAACACATTGAGCCAGTTCCTAACATATCCGAGGAGTGTTCACCTGGTTGTTGTAAAGCATATTCTGAGGTACCTAAAGGGTACAGTGGATTATGGGCTCAAGTATGAAGCGAATCAAAAGTTTAACCTGCAAGGTTATGTTGATTCAGATTGGGCAGGCAGTGCTGCAGATAGGAAGAGCACATCTAGGTGCTGCTTCAGTATGGGATCAGGTGTGATCTCTTGGTTTAGCAGGAAGCAGTCCTGCGTAGCACTGAGTACAGTCGAGGTAGAGTATGTTGCAGCCTATTCAGCTAGTTGTGAGGCAGTATGGCTTCGAAAGCTACTATCTAAGTAATTTGATCTCCTGTTGGATGCTACTGATATCTTCTGTGATAACCAGAGTTGTGTGAAGTTGTCTGAGAACCCAGTGTTTCATGACAGGTCGAAACACATAGAGATCAAATATCACTATATCAGGGATATGGTGCAGAGAGGAGCAGTGAAGCTCTTGTATGTTGCGACGGACGATCAGATTGCAGATGTGCTGACGAAACCACTAGCCAGAGTGAAGTTCGAGTACTTCAGAGAGAGGCTTGGTGTTCTTCAGATTGATGACACTTCGAGGAAGAAGTGATGGACACATTTGCAGAAGCCATTCCAAGCATGTTGGAAGGAGGATCCTTCACATGGTTGTGGATGTAAGCGTTGGATGATGAGCATCAGAACGATGCTCCAGTTACTGCTCTATATATGCATCGGGATGATGTTGGATATGATCATTTGGATCATTTATATGTATATGTATGTATGCATCATGTTGGATGCTGGATATGATCAGTTGGATCATTTATATGTATTTGTATATGCATCTTGTTGGATGCTTGGACCATGTATCTGTATATGTATCAGGTAGATACTGTGCATGATCAGGTAGATCATGTGTGTTGATATATATATCAGGTGGATACATTGTGTGGATCATGTATCTATGTATGTATCAGGAGGATACATTATATGATCAAGTGGATCATGTACGATGATATGTATCAGGTAGATACTTGGTATGCAT
This sequence comes from Larix kaempferi, assembly GCA_027924585.1. Lineage (NCBI taxonomy): Eukaryota > Viridiplantae > Streptophyta > Pinopsida > Pinales > Pinaceae > Larix > Larix kaempferi. The sequence continues at coordinate 6,321,315 of BSBM01000226.1, read as the reverse complement.
CAGGTAGATGCATTGTATGATCAGGATGATCATGGATGACGAGCTTCAGGATGTTGCTCCAGACATGCATCAGGATGATGCTATGATGATGATCAGGATGATTATATGTATCAGGTGGATACATTACACAATCAGCTGGATTATGTGTGATGAGTTCTGAATACACAGATTCACAGAGCCTTTCCGACATGGTGGTAGATGTGTTCTCCCATGTGCGTTGATGTAAGTGCAGAGCCTTTCCGACATGGTGGTAGATGTGTTCTCCCATGTGTGTTGATGTAAGTGCAGAGCCTTTCCGACATGGTGGTAGATGTGTTCTTCCATGGTCATTGATGTAAGTGTTGTGAGCCTTTCACGGATGGTGGTAGGTTGGTCCTCCCATGCCAGTGAGTGTAAGTGTTGTGTGTGTGCATCTGGGTTGTGCTTCGTGATACTCTGTGACCGTGGATAGGTTGTGCAGTAGCATGTAAAAGGTCCTGGGAGATCCGATAGGTTGAGCTGTGTGCTCATAATCAGTCCTGGGATGCTCTTTCGAGGTTTTGTTGACTCACATAATAAGTCCTGAGGATTCCACAGTATGGCTAGTGATGATGAAGACCTGTAGGTGGTGGGCCTACTTCCAGTATGAAAAAGGAATGGCTAGAACTTCCTATGACTAGTAGATTCAGATATTGTTTGAGATAGCAGCAGTAGTGACGATGACGATGATTCGAGGACGATGCATCGATGACGATGATCCAGAGAAGAAGACTTGTGCTAGCAGATCTGTGTCGAGAAATACCTTCCTAGTTAAGAGGGAGTGTTGATGTATATGTAACTTCGGAATGTATTTCATCCATGTATTTAATTTATATATTATTGTACTCCTATAGATATGTGGCATTCCTCCATAAGGAAGTGTCGTCATGTGTATTAAAAAGTGTCGCAAGTGTGTGAACTTGTCGATGGGTTATTAGACCACCATGTGTGGGGTCGGCCCTTATTTTATGTAATATATGGATGATGTACCTAGCTAGACAAGTCGGCCCCATAAGGTCACTGGGAAAATAGACAAGTATAAATAGAGATCGGGAGATCTCTATTTTGATCATTTGGAAACTCATTCTTCCTTCACTCAAAAAGTGACGCACTAGTGAGGAGGAGGAGGATCATCTACTACTAGGAGACTATCTCTGTGTATTTTGGTTGTACTTTGGTTGAGCCATTGCTTTCTTTATCTCTGAGGAAGTTGTGGGGTTTTTCACCTTAGGGTTTTCCCCACAGAAACTCTGTGTCTCTTGTCTCTCATGCTTTTGCTTCTTGTGATGATTGACATGCTTGATATGCATTGATATACTGTACATGTTATTCTCTCAGTAAATATCCTAGATTATTGTGAATTAATGCTCAAAATTTAACACCAAGATGGTTGTCTGCACATCAAATACTGTGCTCATCTTAGTTGCTCGGTTCAAGCATTCTATTATCCATTTAAATTCATTTGCAAGTCATTAATTTGGTACTATATTTGAAATATATTGAATAAAAACTAATTCAAAACTAGTAAAGGCCTGTAGCAAATAATTATTGCCTTTCTTATTAAAAAAATGACATGCTAGAATCCAATTTACTTGCTTTTCTATGGATCGGGGGTGAATGCCAGTAAATAAATTTCGAAGTTATGGTCCATGGTATAATATATTTTTGAGGTGAGGGAAGAGGGTGAACCTCCATTACCAGTTCAGTTCTATGGCATAATATTTTAGATTTCATTATAACTTAGCTCATGATCAAAGTATTAAAAGACATAATTGGGACTGGATCTAATTGAGGCTCAAATCACAACAGAACTGGAACCAACTGATGAATATGCTTACTAAAAAAACACAAGATATACAAATTTTAACAAAAAAAAATAATAATTTAGATCAATGTACTAGACATTGTTAACACCCAAAAAGTGCTCACTAGCTCATTTCCCTATTCACATGACCCATTTGTCCACCTTTTCACCATCTGAGCCTCTGAAACCAACAAAAGGTCACCAAAAGACCTTAGTACACCCCTTTTCCCATTCAAAAATATTATTTTTCCTAAAAAAGCATAAAAAACCCTCAAAAAGGGTCCAAATTCCCAAAAATATTAAAAAGGGAATAAAAATATTAATTTTATTCAAAAAAGGAAAAAAGGAGGGAAAAGTACCTAAACCATGTTGGTCAATACCATTGGTTTCCACAAAACCACAAATGGTATTCCCCACCACCAAAACCTATAAAAAGGTGGTAGGGGCTCCTCATTTCACATCCATTCATATTCCTATCCTCATGCTGCCAAAATCTCCCTTGAGTATTTGGCCATTGTAGCAAGCCTTGGAGAAAGGACCCATTGGAGATTGGAGCTGCTCACCATTGGAGCCATTCAAACAACCTTCATCACTTGGAGGTATTGTTCTTGCAAGCATTTGCTTGCCCCATTGTCAATACAAAAAATTATTTTTTATATTTCTTGTTCTTGTTTTTTAATTCAAAATGCACATGCTAGATTAGTTTAGTTTAGATTTAGTTTATTGTTATTTACTTCTATTGAAACTGCTGCTACTAGTTAGCAGGTGCCCATAGCACTAAGCCTGGTTGCAAAACCGGGCCAACAGTTTTTGGCGACTCCGCTGTTTTTTGAATCTTTAGATCTCACTTTTGCTTTAGATCTTGTTTTTTGATAGTATTTGTTAGTTTAATTCATAGATCCGCCACCCTAGACAGCAGATCTATTGCTGTTCTAGATCTTGGCCCATTTTTTAGCCATTAACAGCTCGAAATTCTCAATTTTCGAGTTCATTTTTCGGCGTCCGCGTATGGCTTTCCCCTCGCCGCAATTTGCCCAACAGTCGCGCGGCTCATCGCGACTGCGCGGCTTTTTTCCGCGCGGTTCACCGCGGCTTCGCGTCCCATTAGCGCGCTGCACATCGTAGCTTCGCAGACCTTTTCCGCGCTGCACATCGCGACTTTGTGACTAAATCCCACGCTGCACATCGCAGCTTCGTGGTCAAAACCCGCGCTGCCCATCGCGATTGTGCGACAGAAACCCGCGCGGTCCATCGCGACTGTTTTGTCAAAACCCGCGATGCTAATTTTTTCATTCGGCCGAATCGTTTAAAAAATTAATTTCTTACTGTATTTTCTGCCCACATAGCACATTTTCCAGTATTAGAAATCCTGCATATTTTACAGCCAAAGAAAATTTTACTATTTAGAATGCATATGAAAAAGTCTTTTTAAATATTTTCAGAAATTGAAAGAAGGATTTGATTGCATTATATCTAGATTAAAATTTTTACTGTTTACTTCTTTGATATTTTTGCCCATAGCAGAATTTTAAAAGAAATCCATTTATTTTGCAAAGAAGTTATATTATTTGCTTTCCTCTTTCAAAAGATCCTTTGTTTTTTGAAAAGTCTTTACAAAGAATTTAATTTCCATTTATTGAAAAAGTCATTATATTTGCTTTTTATTTCAAAAGATCCTTTGTTTTTTTAGTACTTAGCATTTACTTTTTCAATTTCAGTTTAAAATATCACACGTGCACCCACTCAAACATTAATTTTAAACTGAGCCTTAAAACGAACCCTAACTTCAACAAACTTTTAACCCCACTTGGGGAACACTAAAAGAACTTTGTAGTTAGGTAGTATTGAGGGGATAGGTGTTCCAATAACACCCCTCAGTTATTACATCTGAGACATAGAAGTTGTCCATTAGGGAGCTAAAATCTCTTAGTATTTATTGGCGCGGTCACAACCGGTTTGTGGGAAGGCCTCTCCCCTAGGAGGGTTGAAGTCGCGAGGATGGTTCCGGAAGCCTGAGTGGAATACCGAAATCCATTCAGTAACCGAAGGGCTACCATTCGCAGTTCTCGGGATATCCCTGTATAGGGGTATTGCGATCAAGGACCAAACGGCAGATTTACCTTTTCTCGACGCGTCATGAACGGAGTATCCTAGTAGCCATTCTTTATGATTGATTACCCGGTGTCCCTCCCGGTAGGGGGATATCTAGCCGTTGACTCAACATTCAATATTGTCTGACTTGGATTTCATCACCTTGCAGAGAATATAGGTTGTTGATTCACAATACTTTAGTTAGGTGTTTGCATGATTCAACCCACCCTTGGTCTAGTTACACCTATTTTTTCTAGAAACTGTTTGCATGTTGGTACTCTGACCATTTTTTGCATCCCTCCACTTATTGTAGCACAACTGCTAGAATAAGTGCCTTTTTTGAGGTTGATTTTTTGGCCTGAGAGCCTTCATTTTCACTCCCCTTCTTGCACCCTTGGTTGCATTAGGGTTTTGAGTTTTTTTATACATTACCATTTTTCACATACAGATTTTTTCACAAAAACTTATTTTCTCACCATTGAGAATTTTAGACGCTCTCGTCGTCTACAGGGCGAACTCCCAGAGTTCAGTCTACTTGGCTCGCCACGTCACCGACGTCGAGCCTTATCCCTTGACTCGACACATCGTCGATCGAACAGACAGTCATCCGATTCTGACACGCCTCACTTCACCTCCGATTCTGAGGCAGAATCCGAAAACCCAACAGAGTTGTTTCCAACCAACATTATGGCTGGAACACCAATGGACCCACTCTTTACCAGCACCATAGGTGAGACATCCACAGACCCTTCTACTGCGGTGCCATCCATGGCAGCAACCACCCCCTTGGGTATGCCTAATATGGGCAACACTCCACCATTAGGAATGCCCAACACAGGGCCACCCCCTGTTATAGGAATTCCCAACACAGGGCCACCACCTGTTATGGGTATTCCCAACATAGGGGTCACACCCCCTCTGATTCCCACAACCCAGATTCCAGGAATCACCACTACTATTCCTAACCCAAGTGTAACCCATGTTGCACTTGGAAGTGCTGGCCCACACCAAACCACACCTATTGAAGGGCACATACCTTCAATCCCTAGCATACCTTTAGGCGCTACTGGACCCCTACATCATACCACCATGACTAGGCATGTCCCAGTCCCAGTCACTACATCTGCTAGCCTACCGTACATGGCAAGTCTGAACTTGCCAGACTTAGCCAGGCTCACCAATGATCCTATCAGACACAATCCTGCGTGGCCTCACATGCCCACCAAACTCCCCTCCGACATCCCTAAGTTTGAGGGAAAGGCAAGTGAGGACCCCCAGAACCATATCATGTCCTTCCACCTATGGTGTTCCTCCAACTCCATAGTGGATGACTCTGTCCGCCTCCGTCTGTTACAACGCACCTTCACTAGCTCTGCAGCTAAGTGGTATATCAAGCAGCCCCATGGGACACATGCCACCTTTACCTCCCTTGCCTCAACCTTCATGTAGTTCTTTCAGTTACCTGTTCGCTATGATGCGGGCGTCGAGATCCTACTATCTTGCAGACAGAACACGGCCACCCACATCACTGACCACATTCATGAGTGGCGTTGACGTCGAAGCCTCTGCAAAATCAAGTTAGACGACCGTATCTTCCCAGATTGGTTTCTAAAATCCCTCCTCCCTCTCATTGCGAAGGATGTGGCATCCGAACGACCCCAGTCCGAGGAAGAAGCTATCCTAAAAACTCAGGAATTCGACCTAATTTACGCCCAGTCGGGTTATCTGTATACCATTATACCAGATGCCCCTCAGGGCGCTTCATCCCAACACGATGCGCCGGGGGCATCCCATGCCGCAGATAGCATCATTGGTCGTATGGCCTCGCATCCCCAACCATTTTCCATTATGTGTAATAATAACGACCCCGATCGTTTGCGGGCTACATCTCACTCTGGAGCTACAACTTCGTATGCTCCCATGGCCCACCCCCACCACACTCATGGACCCCCATGTCCACCACAGTGTTATGGTCATGCACTTTCAACCTATCCACCTCTAGTTGTACCCCCTACGTATCAGCAGGCCACACATGCTCCTGTTCACTCACAAGCCCCAACGACTTATTTCCCACCACAGGTAGTCCTTGCTGCACCACAACCTCCAATCACTCAGACTTATCCTCCGCAAAATAACAATGCTGCTCCCCCCAATCGGAATCCGGGTCGTAATCCCGAGCAGCCTAAAAATAGTAGCCTCAGAACAAACCATCATTGTTCTATTTGCGGGGTTTATGGTCATTACACGCATGCTTGCCCACATTTGGACCGAGCTCGGCAACTTCGGACTGACGATGCCCATCGTCAAGGGCAAGCGGCTCCTCAGCCGCCGCCCAACCTTCCACCACCGTCACCAGAGACACACGTCGCTAACCTCTGTACTATTTCCCACAATACCCAAACACCCAACAATCAACAGCCCTTGTTGCCTAAACCACCATTGGTACCTAGTCACATCTGTGTTACACCCATCCACACAATCCCCTTTCTATTCCCTCCTTCGGGTGTAGTAAGCGCTCCGGTTATGGCTACCCTTAGTCTCCCCGGATTAACATTGGGATTACTCGTGTGGTATATTTCGCCTCCCATTCCACCGCCGACACCAAACGTCATCCTGCAACCGGTGCAACCCATTGTCACTTCTACCCAACCACCTCCCGGTATCACCACTCCTTCGTCATCGACGAATCCCCCCCCTCTCATCAGGCCCACTGGGGGCAGAGGCCCACAACCATAGACTGCGGTACCCCCACCTAAAGCAGTTAAACCTCCCCCCGTGTTTCGTGCTCCTCCCAAATGCTCGTTGTGTGATGAGTTAGGCCATCCAACTCATCAGTGTCCACAGTTACCTGCATTACAGGAACACAGGCAAATGCTGGACGACGACCCCAACATCCCAGTTGTCAAACTCGACCCAAATCCCAAGCCTCGTGATAAGTCACTGCGCACTAACCACCCTTTTGCATATGTGGTGTTTATGGCCGTTACTCACATCATTGTCCTGATATCCCAGATTACAGAGCAGCTCTCTACGAGATGAATAATTTGGACCTTGAGACGGCGCCCCCCACAATTGAGGAAATTCATCCCCCACCATCTTCCTCCTTGGAAGAAATTAACACCATTTACACGGTTTCCACTGGATACCCCTCTGTCCAGTCGACCCCTTCAATTGATCCCTTAGACACACATGTTCAACCCTTTCAAATCGATGAGGAAACCACATGTCCACAACATGGGGGCAGGCCCAAAACCTTGCTTACTCATCATCATCGTGATTCTCGTCGGAGATACTGGGGGCATCCACCCCACAAAGGGAATCCCCCATCATCATATCATCACTTCAGTATGCCACCATAGCCCACAGCCTCATGGTATAACACCCCGCCAACAGTTGCTCAATGCCCTATTGATCTCTCTCTGAGACAACATCTGCACCACATTGACACCTCTGAGTTAGGGGGCATAATAGATTACCTCGACCCCGGGATAGGGGGCATAATAGATTACCTCGACCCCGGGATAGGGGGAATGATCAGCCATTTTGAATCTTCCCCATCACATCTATCTCAGCACATCAATGAACCCATTGTTCAAACCCACACATATGTGATCCATAATCACAAACCCCATGCACATAGCATGGGGGCAAGTCATTAACCCTGCTCACTTTTTCACACTTGTGATCTCAACCATTTTTGAGGTCACATATCACTTGTAGATTTGATGTGATTTGATACACCTAGTATTCTTCCCCCACGGGTCATCATTTCTCCCCACCACTGCATCCTTGGCTTGGTGGGTTCACCTTTATTTGCAACCATTTTTTAACCTAGTTAGTTCCTTTGACCATTCCGAAGTCCTTATGACCTCCGTTTTTCGCACCATTTGTATCGCCGAATTCATATTTCTGCGCTCGTGATGATGCTTGAGATCATTTCTCGCTCTCACCAGGACCAATATCAACATTGTGTCCCGACACCTTGTCGCCCCGGTTTGCGTGCCACATCGGCCGTAGCCCGTTTCTTATATACCTTACATCATCGGATTTATTTTTCCGAACCAGTGATGATGCTTGAGATCATTTCTCGCTCTCACCCCCTGAGTTTTTGGTATTTTTCCAAAACATCGGCCATCGTCCGTTTTGGACAAGTCTTATATCGCCGGATTCAGTTTTCCGTGCTCGTGATTGTGCTTGAGATCATTTCTCGCTCTCATGCCCAGGTTTTTTGGGCATTTTTTCATGCCCCCCTCGTCGCCTCGGTTTACGTGCCACATCAGCCGTCCTCCGTTCTTGACGAACCTTATATCGTCGGATTCATTTTTCCACGCTCGTGATGATGCTTGAGATCATTTCTCGCTCTCACCTCCAGATTTTTTGGGCATCTTTCCATGCCCCTCTCGTCGCCTCGGTTTGCGTGCCACATCGGCAGTTCTCCATTTTCAACAAACTTTATATCGCTCGATTCAGTTTTCCGTGCTCGTGATGATGCTTGAGATCATGTCTCTCTCTCACGCCCATACTTTTCGGCCATTTTTTCATAATGCCCTCTTATTGCCTCGGTTTGCGTGCCACGATGACCGCAGCCCCCTTTGTGACAATCTTTATGTCACCGGATCCAGTTTTCCGCACACATGATGACGCTTGAGACATTTTCTCGTTCCCATCAATCCCTTTTTGTTTGGTATGATTTTATCCCTTTTTCGGGCCGAGCAATCCCTTTTACGAAAAAGGCACTTAGGGAGTTTCTGTTAAGCTCTTTTCTGACTCCTAAAACAATGAAAAGATCGCCGAGCAATCTTGCTTCCTTTCATGCTCGCTAAACGTATCTGAAAGGGCGTCGACCTGGTATAAGTTTACCCCTTTTCCAGACCTCGTAGACTAATTACGAAAAAGGTATACTCTAGTCACATCGGCTAGAAGAGTTCTCCATCTGCATCATTTTATGCTTTTTCGGGCCTTGGAGACTAAACTTACGAAAAAGAAACACCAATGGAGTCCCCTATCGCTTTCAGACTCTCTAAACATGAAAGCGACCACGAGCAATCACCATCCTGGGCTCGTAAAACCAATAGGACAGTACTCATAACCACTACAGAGTCTTCTTATCGCTTTCAGACTCCTTAAAAATGAAAGCACCAATGAGCACGAACAGTCCTGGGCTCACAAATCCACAGGACAGTACCATTTCAGAGCACACTTTTATCCCTTCTTCGAGCTCATTAAAACTACGAAGAAGGACCCAATGGTGCTTCTCGGTGCCACAATAGATCGCGTCTACTCATATAGCAGCTTCCCCCTTTTGGTCGCCTTTGTTCAGAGTATTCTGCAGTATGTCACCCTGAGAACCCCTCGACAACACCCATCAGCTTGATTCCCCCCCACAGTCAATACATACCCTTCAGTCCTTAAAAGCAACGATACCCACACCTACAAGTCAGTTCCCGACACTGCCAGGTCAGCCATATCATCATGCTCTGAACAAAGGAAGTTTGAGCCTACCCACTATATGACCCTAGTTACTTCCCATCCCCACAAGTATGTCAGTCCTACCATCAGTACTACAATACTTCAGTTCTACACCTCCCACTCCTATCAAGGAAACATCATTGCCTTGTTAGTTGTCGGTTTCCCTCTGTCGACGACAACCACATTTATTCCAGAGGATAGACCTAGAGGTCCCTGTGTCTTGGACTCATCACCATTTATGATGAGTACCTACGAATCATTTCGAGAAGAGTCCTCAGTGCTTCTCCAAATGGCTGTTTCTCACATGCTCGACTTCAACACCTTGATCGCATCGTTGAGACTCGCACAGGGTATCGGTCCTTTCAGATATTAGACGAAGACCCCGGATACCATCTGACTCCTCCACATTGGAGAGTCTACCTATGGATACAACCAGTTATACTTTTTCCTATCGATATCCGGGTTGCGCATGGCGACAGTATTCAGATGTACACCGGTTTTATACTCCCTCGAGTATACAGTTACATATGCTTCCCAGAAATGGCTCACCGTCATTACGTCCTTACAGATGTTGGACACCTTCAGTTTCAGCAGTTCAACAGTTATTCCAGTGTATCAGTTATTGAGATCAGCCATGTTATGATCATGAGTACATCCCAAAATAATGTACCCTCTGGACCATTATGATGTACCGGTATATTTTTTATGTATTAGATCCCCCTTCTTGGGACTAATTGTTATGTATATGTCTTGATACGAGCATGGGTATGCCCGCCTCGTCCATTATTAGAGATTATCCCTCATTCATCTTGAGGCCATGTAATATTTGTTTATTTTTTGCAGCTTCCATGGGACGCGGATCCAGTCTCCAATCGGTCTCTTCTCCTCCCCAAACCCCAGAAAAAAGACAAAAGAACTATGATGTCTATCGGCCATACGATGAGCTCCTGCCCTCACACATCAGGGGGCAATCTGTTAACACCCAAAAAGTGCTCACTAGCTCATTTCCCTATTCACATGACCCATTTGTCCACTTTTTCACCATCTGAGCCTCTGAAACCAACAAAAGGTCACCAAAAGACCTTAGTACACCCCTTTTCCCATTCAAAAAGATTATTTTTCCTAAAAAAGCATAAAAAACCCTCAAAAAGGGTCCAAATTCCCAAAAATATTAAAAAGGGAATAAAAATATTAATTTTATTCAAAAAAGGAAAAAAGGAGGGAAAAGTACCTAAACCATGTTGGTCAATACCATTGGTTTCCACAAAACCACAAATGGTATTCCCCACCACCAAAACCTATAAAAAGGTGGTAGGGGCTCCTCATTTCACATCCATTCATATTCCTATCCTCATGCTGCCAAAATCTCCCTTGAGTATTTGGCCATTGTAGCAAGCCTTGGAGAAAGGACCCATTGGAGATTGGAGTTGCTCACTATTGGAGCCATTCAAACAACCTTCATCACTTGGAGGTATTGTTCTTGCAAGCATTTTCTTGCCCCATTGTCAATACAAAAAATTATTTTTTATCTTTCTTGTTCTTGTTTTTTAATTCAAAATGCACATGCTAGATTAGTTTAGTTTAGATTTAGTTTATTGTTATTTACTTCTATTGAAACTGCTGCTACTAGTTAGCAGGTGCCCATAGCACTAAGCCTGGTTGCAAAACCGGGCCAACAGACATCAATTGGGAAAATTTTCTAATATATACATGTAAGAGTTGAAGGAACAAATATTTTAATAATGTTCCAAAGGAGTCTTTACGCTACTATCTCAAGTGAAAGTTGTTCAACTGGATTTTTTTGTGTTGAAAAAATATTTTTTAGATTCACATAAACATATTTACAAACAAAGCATGGATGGGTATATAAAATGCCTATCATAACCTCTTCCTCAAGCTAACTAAAGTATGAATAAAGTTAGAATATACATCGGTGAGAATATAGAATATACATTGGTGTGAATAGACATAGAATCTACCTAAGTATGCTAGAATCTCATAGATGGACCAATCAACTCGATCATAGGATTTATCAAATTCAATCTTCAATATCATACACTGTTGAATTGTCTCTTTGGCCACTCCATAGCCTCCTACGTTGAGACCATTGTATCAATAATGAAACTCCTTTGGACAAAATCAGTTTGCTGCTGTTGGGCCATTTTTTTTCCACTACATGGATTTTGAGAGCCAAAGCCTTTGCCATGATTTTGTATGTAACTGAAATATGTGTGACAGGTCTCCAACCACTTATGGAGTCTCATGCTGCACTATTGGGAATTAACTTAATCAACCCCTGATTAAGAGGCTAAAAAAAGTGACCATAATAGAAAACTACAATCCTTAAAAAACAAAAGTCATCTGTGATTTAGTCCCACATGGACATACAGAACTCGAGGCAAACCATCCAACCAAGGTGATTTTCCATTAGTCATGGACATTAGCACGGTAAAAAACTCATCTCAAGTAATATACAAATCTATCTAGTCCTCGTCACCACACAATACCTTGTGGGGGAAAAACTTGTAGCAAGCATCTCGAGCAACAATCACACCATTTGTTAGTGCATAAGGAGTGAAAAATGGACTAAAAATGCTCATTGAACATACCTCTAATCTCTACAAGAGCCTCAAAAACTGAACCATTTCCTTTGTGGAGACCAAGCACTCTTTCCATCACAACCTTTCTTTTTAGGAAATCAAGTAAATTTGGACCCTTCATCCCCATCTTGAATCCATCCCCATGTCTTACAACCATCTCCAAATTTGTTAATTCCTTTTGAAGAGTGACATTATGGATGTCCTCTTCAAGAAAAATATGAACCTCCTCTAACCGCTACTTGGCCACCCACATCTCCTTTTGCGTCCTTTGAGCCAACATCTTGCCCCAACCCATCATAAACTTAATCGTATGTCTCACAACAACCTTCCAGCAAAAAACCCACCCTTTTCCCACTGGATGAGGAGAAAGATTCTAAATCCTTTGAACAAGAGCATAGACACTAGTAGAGTCTAAGTGAGACACCATTTAGTTTAAACATTTAATCCAAGGGTGCATATGAAGAAATCCCAGTCGAGATCATTGATTGGATCAGAAGATAGATAGATCTTGTCATGTCCATCAAAACATCTATCGGGTGAAGCTTTCCCAATAACACAATATCCTCTCTAGGCCCATAAAATTTGTTCAATTGTGCCTGAACTAGTCTAGACCCTAATGATAATTGGTCCATGTGAACCACCCACCATAGTCTAAAACCTTTTGTTTCCAATTGGGATAAAAGATCTGCTAAGCATGTTTGCACTTACACCAAGCTTACTTCTCCAGACCATTGATCATTGAACCCCTGCCACCACACATGTCCTCATGTCACTCGACCATATTAAATTCACCTCCAAGCATCCACTCTATTGTCAAAAGAGAAGAAGCCATCCAATCCCATAAATGGCCTTTCTTCAGGCTAGGATTTCAAGCATACACTGCAAAACCCAATCATTCTGTCTTGAATCAAAAGAGTAATCCAAACACATGATCTTCGGATCTAACCCAGATTCAACCACCGGATGAAGTGAGGAAGATATAATAAGCACCACACCACCACTCCCTTGACAATGATCAAAGGCCCAAAAGGGCCCATTCCAAAAACAATTTTTCTTGTTTCTAATTTCAAAACCCATTGACTTGGCCTCTTGTAAGAAGAGCACATTCGATCAAAATCTTTGCAATACTCCTCTGACACATTGCTTATTCCTGGGAATCATCATCCCTCCCATGTTCCATGATAGTAGGTTGAGATTCATTCCAAAAAGAATGGATTCCCAAGGCTACTGAAATGGTTGTCCATCACAGATTCCTCTCCTTAAGGAATGGGATGATCCTATGATTGGACTATCACCGTTTCTTGGTCCTTGTGCAATCTAATTATTTTGTTAAATTATGATGGGATTTAAAAGTATCATGTCCGTAGTCCTTTTATCTTAAGAGGATATTTCCAATAACTCTAAATTTTCTCAATTCTAATGTTGGATTTAGAAGCTAGCAACTTTATTGCAACTTCTGCAGTTCTACTATAATTATTAATACCCATTTCGAGTTGCAAGAATTATGCATGAAAAAAATTATATTAGATAAAACAATAACAAAATCATCATCATAGTAATTTTGCTATCTTTATAAGCCTTCTTGTGATAATAAAATACCACACCACATAAATGCCTTCCCCATTTGCCATTTTTTTCCCATAAGATTTCAAATCCGTGGACATTGATTTTTTGCATCTTTTGCTGACTCAAAGCCTCATGAATTTCAACCCATTTCCTTTACTTTTATAGTTTACATTTTTCATGTTGTGTATTCTCATTGGTTGCATGAACCCCTTTGGATACCTTCACATTTCTAGTCAACTAAATCAACCTAGACAATCTTGTCCCTGTACTAATTCTATTCCATTTTACGTAGGTCGAAGACCATACATATTATCATATGTATTTTTTGTGTGGGCCTTGGGCCTTATTGTGCCCTTGGGTCCTTCCATGTGGCATGCTTTCCTTGGTTATGGGATGACACGAACCTTCTCCCTTAAGATCCAATCACCTTCTTTTACACTACAAGGATAAACCCCTATTGCTATGATTTGGTTTATCCACATGTCCTTAACAAAATGAATGTTGGTTTTTTGTGACAAAATGGATACCTCACCACTCAAGCAACTTCCAAATTCTAGGAGATATTGTGGGCCATTGATTTGGATCAATAGGTGAAACCTCAACTATTTCCATCACTCCAATTAAGCCTCTTACTGAATTCTATGAGTGATTATCGGTTGTCCATCTTGCTATCAAAGTGATTTTGAACCATTCACAATAAGTGAGTGAAATTAATATCCAATACTTCAAAAATTTCTCTGGATGAATGAGAACCATTGGGTCATGTATTCTAAGTGAATTCTCGACCATTTGTGAGTATTATCCCTACTTCCTCCAAATTTCTTTTGATCTTCTTGACCATTGATACGGTCCTTGTGGGTGCAATCTTAGTGGTTCATAAAATTAAAATAGCTCTCATTAAGGTATTGTGGACATGGACATGTGTCCCTTGTTAATTTCACATGTTCACCGAGAGAAAGGGACCAATTAGATCCTCCTTTGAAATGATGAGCCCTTTATATATGGCTTGGATGCCATTATATGAGTTTATGAAGTTTATATGAAATGTAGGTAAGGATGCAAAATGTAGGATGCCACTAACCTAACCTCTAATTTAATCATATTAATGAGTGTTTAATAACTGACATGAAACCAAAAATGGGAAAGTATAAACAAGGAAGGAATGAACCGCCAAATACAACTTGTACAAGCCTCCAAACAACTTTATGAACTGATAATAGCCCACAAATTGTCGAGGGATGACAATTTCACATCAATTTGTTAGCATTACATAAAAAATAAACAAGCACATACATTTAAAAACGAGAATAATTTACAAATTGAAACATCTATCCTTGTAGGTTTTAGGAAACTATGAATGGTAAGTATAATCTACAATTAGTCACAAGGTGCAAGAATCTTGAAAAAATAGCTAACAGTGGCCTCTTTATTAACATATGAAGGAAGCTTAAAATGCCAAAAGGCCCTTTCCTCTTCATTAATCATAGTATTTATACAAAATTACAGTAGGGGAGATGAACTAATTTAGATTCCCAACTCTTCGCCTCCCATGCTTAGTCAACATAATTTGTATCATTTGTATTTGTCCTTTTCTTTATGTATCCTTTCCAAGTACCATACACTTTATTTATCTCAAATGAGTTTGGAAAGTGGTGTTGTTTGAATGGGGTCCGGATAACAACATATTATAGACCTTTCTCACTTGTATGGGTCACTATATAATCCTTGGTCGCCACTTTATTGATGCATGTGATGAATTCTAAAGCGGTTCTCTTTTGACCTTGGATCCCTCTCAGTTGTCCCATTATTTTAACTTGAGGAAGAAAGACATATGTCTTAAAGGTCGGTAGGTGACATTCATGCACTTTTTTTTCCGCATCATGATATCATTTTATATGTCTTTTTTTCTTGGATTGGAAAAGGTTGGAATTCCAGTTTATTCATCATACATTTTGAAGAGTTCCCCATACTCAAAGAAATGTGGGACAGTAGTGTTATGAGAAGTGTTGGTGTATGTACTTGTGTTTCTTTCCTTTGCTTTGGGTTATTTGGTTAGAGTTGGTGGCTTTGACTTTTCTCTCTTTGGAGCCATTGGAGGGAACTTGTCATCATCTGTTTTGAATAACACATTGATCATTAGAATAAATTATCAATTAGATAAGCAACAACAATTTGGCAAAATGAAATATGTGTGGCTAAAAATTTGAATATATGCAAATTTTGAGGTAAAACATTGAAATTTGATACCCTAGTTCATAATAGTGGCACCTTGGAGGCCATTCAAATAGTACCCATTCAACGGATAAATGATTAATAAAGGTTGAGGAAGAGAAATTTGAATGTGATATCAAATCTTGAAACCATCCCTTAGTCTCACTATTGCTTGCTAAAGTAGCACCAACCTTCTAAATGCCTAAAGAGGATTACTTGGTTTGACTAGTGAGGTTAGGAATATAGATTCAAAACACCTATGACACAGTAGCTACAAGTGGAAACTCTAAGGTGACTTGAGCTACAACTTTGACCATCTCCCTTTGCATTGGCTTGGAATGCTAGAACTTTGAAGAATCCTTAAATTTGAGACTCAACAACAATTAGGTTTTTAAACAAAGACTAGAATGAGTTAAAACTATGCTTCGCTTTGAAATCTCTACTTATACATATTAGTGAAGCTCACAAACCTCATTTACACCAAAAGCGCATTGAAAATGCTCACTCTAAATATACCATTAATTGGGTTGGCTAGAGCTATTATGCATACTTTTAAAAACAAAGAAGTGGTTGATGGCCCGATGAATCAGTCATCGAGCCTCAAACTTAGTTTAGATAACAAGGTATCATAAACTTGTGAAGTTAGCAAATACCACGATACAATATGTGGGTCTTACCTTGATTTCAACTTTGAACAAATTAATTCCATTAAGGAACTTTTAAAAACTTGTTCAAAGGTTAAAATTAAAGCTATACACCACCCTCTTTTGAAGGCTTGATTGGGGTCAATGCCATACTTCAAGCTTTGGACGATTGTTTGTTATTGGAATCCTGAAAGGATATCATCACAAATTGTATGGAAATTCCCTATGCTAATCTTTTGAATGATTTTGGGCACACTTTGGATATAAGAATACTTCAAAGATTCAAAAGGATTTATTTGGAAAGAGTTTGATAAAACTAGGGATCAGGGATCACGAACATTCAAGTTCGTAGGAAATTTATAACTATTGTGCTAATTCAATGATTCACGAGGGCCTATTTCAAAAGAGTCCAATAACTTTAGGGTTGTCTAAGAGTTATACTACAATAAAATTTTAATTATTGGGTTCCTTTTCAAAACTATTTCAAAAATACAACAAACCAAACCTTTGACTCCTTCCTTCATAAACTAAGGTGGGTCCCACCTTAATCACATTGACATGTATATTAGATACTTTAGAGTAATTTTGATTCTTGAAATTGGACATGATAGCAAGGAGAATACTTGCACATGTGTCGTGCTTCGAGAAAAGTTGATCATTTGCTTGATTTACAACTTTGAAATTAGCATAGTTCCGTACAACCCCAATTAATTATATATATATATATAATTTGAAAACATTAAATTGTTAGGTTTTGGAGGAACAACCCCAAATATATATATATATATATATAATGTGAAAACATTAAATTGTTAGATTTTGGGAGAGCAATACAAATTTGTGCTTTAAATAATCTTAAGATATCACCAAAATAGCATGCAATCCTACATAAGAATGTACTTGATCTAACCCATCTCTTTTGATGATTAGAAGACTTGTTGGGTTTGAAAAATGCAAAGTTCGAATGGATAGCTAAAGTTTGAATTAAAGTCCGAAGGGATCCAATAAGGTAAAAAAAAAAAAAATCATGAATCAATTCAACATTTTCATGACTGCACTTTCCATCATGATTTCATAATTGATGGACTAGATTTAGGATATCAATCCAATTTCGAATATATATCCTCATTTTGTAAACTTGAAATAGTTTGATCACTCAGGAGATACTTCTCACATAACTATAAGTCTTCAAGGATATATACATTGTTCTCAAATATAAACCTCTCCACACAAGGAATATTCTTTTTAAAACTTCTCCAAGCATACCAACCAACAAAGTGCAAATAAATAATCTATTAGTTAAATAAGTGTGTAAAAACAACCTTAGTTGTTCCCCTAGGAGGGTTGGTTCTATCAGGTTTCCTTCAGGGGGGATTCAAAGCTCAATTCAAGTTCCAATAGGAATACATTACCTGAGACTGAAGTATTGAGTTGGGAGGATCACGAGCCTCCAATTCCAAGTCATGGGAATTGGAATTGGCACTCCTGCATCAAGTGATAGTAATAGTAGTGCAAACAATGAAGGTTCGTAGAATTCAGTCTCATATTTTCCAAAAGGACTCTTAACTAGTTGGAGAGAAAGCTTTAAAAGAATTGTGCATGCATGAACAGGAGGTAGAACAAGTCAAAGTTTAGAGGAGCCTTGGTTGTTTTGTGGTTAAGAAGAAAATGCTTTGACTGCATCTCTTGTCCACTCTATATAGTGAGACAAGCGAAAGTCCTACATGGGGTTTATGCATGCTAACCCTCAATATTGGATATGAATCTCGAGTTCGAATCAATTTGTAGAGATGGGTTAGAGTATTTGAATCTGTTTTCGGTTGGAGTATGGATGTTTTGGGGATTTTGTTGTTGCTATATGCTTTTCTGCCATATTTTTCCATATGGAGGGTTTGCATGATTGGAGATTCTGTTCTTCACAATTAATAGAAAGGTTGAAAAAAAATGTTTTTGTGTTTAAATTGCTTCATGAGGGGATTGTATTGAAATTGTCAAATTTGATTTTTGTATGAAATTTAATATGCAATAACCATGTATATCAAACCACTACAACATGAGGGGATTGTATTTGAAATTATCAATTTTAACTTTTGTATGAGATTTAATATGCAACTAACCATGTATATCAAATTTGTATTATGTAACCATATGAAGAAAAGAAGACAACATTTTCCTAAGTGGACAATGATTTCTTTCTTGTGGTTATGCACAAGATGAACCCTTTAGTTAGATCACCTTTATGAGGCGTGAGATATGTTACTGCCGGATTGCGCACCTGGTTAACGCAACATAAATCTATGCTACTCCTCGGTGCGCCCTTGGGGGAAAGTCTCGTGTCAAGGCTGTCACTTGATCTTGACTCCTCTGTTTAGGCCAAACTTCTAATCGAAGCCAAGGGGGGTAGTCCCTATGGAATTTTTCTAAGGAAATTATAATGTTTTAGTGAATTGGTTAATGGTGTTGTTTAAGGAGTTTTATGATTTGACTAAAAGGGTTCCAAGATGATTCCGCAAAATAGTTTGTAAAATGCTTTCACCAACAAAATTGAAATGATCACCAACAAGTAACACAATAATGATATGATATTAAGCAAATAAATAATGTGTTGTAGACCAGTGCCTTATGGAATCAATATAAAAGCTAAAAAATGTTGTTGAAAGGGAAATGTTTTGCGATTTCTTCTTGGTTACTTTTAGATTTATTATGGTTCGAAATTTATTAGGGAAAAAGGGGGACTCCAAAGATACTGTGACATACATGGAGGAATGTCCAGAAATAAAAAAAAAATTGGTAGCTCCTCACGAGAACATGTGGGTTGGAATGGAGTCTCTAGGGAGTTGTTCAACACTACACCAACAAAGGGTGTAGTCTAACTATGCCCTAAGGTTTCCTCCCAATTGTTCCCACTTCCTTTGAAAAAATTTCCCACGCAAGTTTTAATTACGTAGTGCCGGATTTCCACTATGTGAATGGGTAGTTAATTTTATTATGTGAGTTTTTAACTTAGAGGTGAAAAATTTATAGAGTGGCTACAATCATTTCTGATTTCCCACAGGCCCAGGCAAGATGCCCGCAAGGGGAAAGAGCATACTCTAATATGTAAACCAAATGTTTATTCCAATTTGATTGTAGCTGTAGAACAATTGTACAAAAATTATAAGGAAATAAAAGAAGCACAAAACCCATTTGTCACTTTTTTGATCATCCACCACTAATCGGCAAAGCCTTTGTGTGGTGGTGAGAACATACTTTGTGGCAACGAGGTTTGTGTTATTTCTAGATTTACGCTTGCAAAAAATGAAAGTGAAATAAGAGCAAAATATTAGTTCAAGTATACACCCTGCAAGCTCAATGTGTGTGTGTATTTGTTGTGTTGTTAGAAAACTTTATTCACAAAAATTTGAAAAATGCAAATCCCCGCTAGGGGATGGGGCGTGGGCGTTGAGTATCCCACTGCTCTCGTTTAATAATTACAATACTTTGCTAAAATAAATGCCACTTTATTCCATTTTACTTGGATCTAAATGGCTTACAATACTTGGAAATGAAAACTTGAAGGAAGGAGGTCCACATAAGGTTTTTTTGGCACTTTCTGGCAGCCAACAACCAGAATTTCCTTTTGTATTTCCTTGGACCTGCTAAAAACCAACAAGTCAATTTTATTAGAATGTGATAGGAAACAAGAAAAAAATTGAAAAAAAAATTGTATTTGGAAAAATATTTAAAATTTTTAAGTGCAAGTACAAGATTTAAGGCTAGATCTAGTAAATGGAAGATGCTTCTTGAGAATGCTAAGATCTAATTTTAAAAAAAATGCTTAATGATAATCAGATCTGAAATAGTTATGCATGAAAGATCTAGATCTACTTCTTAAGCATGTAGCAAAATTCAAAGAGAAAGAGAGAGTTTTGTTGTAAGAGGGATGGATGAATTTGTTGGTCTCGGGCTCTTTGCAATACTGTTGAGAGGTATCTGCAAACAAAAAGATATTAGAGAAAAAATGGCTGCCCAAAGAGAAGAAAAAGAATCGAGTTCCAATCCTCCTTGTAGCTTGTGATCTGTAGCTTAAAACACAAAATTTGCAACATAAAACCATGAGATCTGTTGTGTTAGAATAGAAGGAAATCAAAAGAACCTAAGTATAGCCGAATATTGTTAGTTACTTCTAAATCTCTTTATATCTAAAAACAAGTAAACAAGTTATCAACTATAAATGCTTAGTTCTATATCACATAAACTAGATCTAACAGTTAAAATGGAAGCAAGAAATGCAATAATAATCAACAATATCACCTCATAAGCTCCACTCCAACATCAAATGCACAAGATGGACCTCCAAAGTCTTACACAATATATTCAAATAGAAATACTTTACAATCGAGCAGAGGTTCAATGCATCCATGTATAATGAGGATCATGAACTTGCTTTTATAGGAAAATGAGAGAGAGGGAGGGCGAATGCATGGAGAGGTGAGCCAAGTGTTAACCCAAATCCTTGATTGATTCCATGATTTGAGTGATTGAGGATGAGTGGGAAGCCACATAAGGGAGGCTCCCTCCTCTCCACATAGAGATCTCCACCCAATGCGTAGGATGGTGCCACATCGAGGGAAGTCGCCCAAGAGAGGAGAGGGCACAAATCCCAAGAGAGGACACATCACACAAGCTAGATCCTTGATTGAATCCTCCATTGTTTGATTGGAATTTACCTTAAATGTAATTTCCAACTCAATTGAGCCACCTCCTTGGACCAAATTCCATTGATATAGGAGTTTGATTTTCTCTCATATTTATTATTTTTTAATTAAATAATTCCACAAAAATATTTTTGAGAGAAATTTTATTTAAGTGAAAAATAATCACTTAGAACTTAGGAAATGTGGGTTTAGCGGTTTTATGAGTGCTTCGGGTTAGAAAGCGAACACCCCCATGCCAAATTTCACCTCCTAACCACACTTTTATCACTTTTTTGGTTTTCTAATTAAAATATTAAAAAACTCATTATATCAGAAAATTTATTTTTCTCAGAATGACTTGAAAATCCTAGGGGGACCTAGTGCATGTCCACATGACTCATTATTGATGACTATCATGTTTAAAATACAAAGACACATAGGCTTTAATAACCTCCCTAGGCTCGACCACCATGGAAAATACTCTGGCTTTTGAGGTATGAGTGAAAAAATCTGGAATTATATGTCACTAGAGCGCAACACATAATTCCTAAGGAAAAAACACTCTAGAGTATCCCCTTGATGACAAAACCTAAGGCAGGCCAAGCCTTTTACAAAAGTACCATGCTTAGACCAACTTATTACAATTCCCCGCAGGGGTCTGGACATGCAAATTTTTACAAAGGGCCCAAAATTTGGCCTGATGAACCTCTGAACTTTGGAAATGAACAATGAAATTGTTCAAGTCTTCCGTGGTTCACAAGTATTCCACCTAAGTGCAACTTAGTGGACAACAAGATACTAATAAGAATTTTGATTAGTTTCACTTAGATTTAACAAAAATAGCATATAATTTACAAGTTGATTAATAATGGTAAATAATATTGTATTCCTCTTTTACTATAGAAAGTTTGTTATTATTTCCATGTCTTGCAATGAATTTGACAAATTCAGTGTAGATTTTGTTAACATAAGATACATAGCTACCCTCATTGGACTCTACTGTAGGTGAGTCTAATTGAGTATGGTTATGCTTCTCATGCCACAAGGATTGGTCTAGTTTCCATGATAAACCCTAGTCTCTCTTCCATAACATTCAAAGACCATTGATCAGTGAGGCAAAAAATTATATGGAATGCAACGTGCTGCAGTTATTTTCATGTGTTGTTTCAATAATGTTGACCTTTTTCTTTCGAATGAAGAAATCGTAATTTTATTCAATATATAGCAAACTTACAACATTACATATCATAGATGCCTAAACAACATTGCAAAAACTGATCCTCTAGATTCAGTCAAATAGAGACTCTTGTCCACCAAAAGTGTTTTTAGTTTCTTTCATTCCAATTGTCTGGTGGATGGATCTACTCTGTCCAACAAAAAACAGCCTGTACTCGTTCAAAAAACTATCAGAAAGATAGCACTGAACCTGTTATTCCATAGTGATTGTCCACAAAAAAAGTGAAAAAGATTTCAAACTGTCTACAGCTGAAAGATAGTACTGAATTTATCCAAAAAAATGTGAAAAAGATTTCAAACTGTCTACAGTTGTGCCGTCCATTGCCTGTAATCCTTCGAAAAAATGTCTGCGCCAAAAAGTGTTTTTAATTTTATTTTGAATTAGAAGTAATCATAACTGTCAGTTGCTTCGATACGGTTGAAAGAAATGCTATTCTTTACCCTTGTGGTCTCGCACTCTTACATATTCTTTACCCTATCCTCCTAGTCGTTCTATTAATTACTTTTAATACTATTTTTATTAAAGAATACATGCGGTTTTCACTCCTTTCCTTCAATGATGGTAAATTTCAACTTGTGGTCTCTGTTTTGACCCTAGCCTCCTTTTATAACAATATATTTACGGCTATTTACTTATTTTTATGGTCGACAAATTAATATTAATTGACGCTTTCTCTCCTTTCCTTCAGTGATGGTTATTTTCAACTTGCGTTCTTTTTTAACCCTAACCTCCTTATCTCATAATAATTTTAATACTATTTACTTTATTTTATTTTATTCACATCTTATTATTTTAACTCAATTTATTCTTAATCTACCTGGCCCTCCTAAGCCCCTAATCCAATTATTATTACTGCAACCTATTATTAGTAAAAGCTACAAACGACTAACTTATCACTTCTTTAAATTTCTAAGTACGACCTCTCTCTAGCGATAAGACATAGGAAAATAAAATGATAAAAGAACCCCAAAAACATTCAGTTAACGTCTTAATAGACCTAGTAAATAAAATCTCTATGAATGAGCATACAATTAACGATTTTTGAAAGTGTTACGCTCCCAGGTTGATAAATCAAAGTTATCTCTAGCATACCTTAGATTCACATATGCCAAGTGTTACAAGAATTTGTTAGGAATATCAAGAGAAATAACGAAGGAAAGAAAACAAATGAGTGACAGTTGCATAAACAATAAGTATGTTGAATACAACGTTTAGTAACGATGGAATCATATGCACGAAAGGGAGGAAACATAATGTTGCTACCCAATAGAAATAGTGGTGTGCCCAACTTGCATGCTATACCGACCATAAATATTCTAAAAAAATCTAAATAATTCACATGCTTAGTGAATGGAGGATAAGGAAAAAAATATAAACTAAAGGAAAATGTACAACCATGGGAAATTTGGAGAACAAGGAAGAACCCATTCCAATCTAACACTAACAATGGGAAAAGGTTCAAGCCAAGTTCTATGATGAAATGGCACGATGTTTCCCAGGACAATCAAATGAAGCCCATAATAGCCATGGATATTTCAAATAGTTAAATGTTTATGGAACCATTAGCTTAAACACAAACAAATAGATATACCAAAGTCGAGAGTGAGATGATAAATACCCATCGGATGGGTGCTTGAAAACTAACATCAAACTGAATGTTGGCTATCAAACCATGAATAGAAAATCAGTGGGGTAAGAAAGTGAGGAGAGCGTGGCCACTTGGGGGACATAATACAAAAAACACGACAAGACACAACATTAAAGCACCTCTAGTGAAGTCAAAACTAACTGCTAGAAAGAATAGGGCAAGAGTTTAGGCAGATAGAATATGCATTTCAATAAAATACAACATGCATATGAAGTATAAGGGCTACGGTATAGGATATGATGACACATTTACCTAGTCAAAGCATAGAAAAATACTAGAACCAAAAACCATTCATAGTGATTGTAACTATTCATAACGCACAGAGATGAGCCTTATTGGGATTATGAGTTGAGGGAATCAAGGGGAAATGAGTGATATGCAAGTTAAGGTGAACATGAATGTAAATAAAAACCCACAGGGAAGAGAGGTAAAAAACCAACAATGTCTCTAGATTGTTAACCAATGAAACCAACAATTGGTGGGAATAAACAACTAATCACACCTCCTCCAATTCAGGCAACAAAATAATGGGAATAGACAATGCTAAGAACGTGCCCACAATTTGAAAGCAATACTCAAAGCCCCAACGCAAGAAACCAACAAAGTCCTAAGAAGGTCAAGCTCTTGGTAGCAATGGCAGCAGTAAGGTGTCTGTAAACTCAGTAAAAAAATTACAACACAAAGGTAAAACCAATGGAGGAGACAAGATTAACAAAACGGGAAAGGGTTGAGCTTCTGATTGTCCAAAGCTACAAATGCAAGGGTAACAAGAAAGGGATGGAGGAGGATTGGTCATCAAATGGCATCGACACATATCGAGCTTTGGATCTCCTACCTATGCACCTTCTCAAACATATCATACCTACCACCCCTATGCTACGTTAAATGCGTTTCAACATGACTAGTATTGTGATGAACAGATGGTCCCTCTAAAACTAATAAGTAAATAAACAAATTGCAAGAGAAACGAGTCTAATAATAACAAATTAAAACTTAAAAGAAACATCTTTCAATATTTTGCAAGTAGTTGATAACCTCCACGAGGTGAGCAAGGTCAACCATTTTCGTAAAGTATGTAACCGATCCAAGTAACAACAACATAACAGGGTCACAACAAACCACAACACCATCTCTTATCAGCCCATCGAAATAAAATCAACACCATAAGCTTATAACAATCAAAAGATTTAATCCAATCAAAACCTTAATAAGGAGTGCAAAAGGTCAATGAGGCTATACAATCGACCGATTTAAAATCCCTTTAGCATGTCACAACAATAGGTCCAACCCACACACACACGACCAATAGGCATAACTCAAGAGTGTGTCATAAGAGGAATAATATAAATAGAGACTTCTTGCCATTTTCTAATTTTATTTTATTTTATTTTTTATAGGAATAATATTGCGAAAACCCTCTGAGTACTTCCTGGGCAACCTAGCAACTATTGCAGCCTGGGAATCGAATCTTGGAACCGACGGGCTCCTTGAACCTACGCGAGGCTGCTAGAGTCCATCCTGGGCACACCCTTCGCTGAGAAGTTACAGAAGGCTTCCCTGCACGAGTCTGGATCTCCATCGCTACGATCCTGTGGCTAGGGCTCGGTCCCCGAGCCTCCAATGGCCTCGGGAGCAGAGGACCCCCCCTGATCTGCTTGAATTCCTAAAGCTCATAGCATCCCAAGCAAAGAAGATTCTTACCGCCTCCCTCCAGAAATTTGTAAAACAACTCGATGAGATACCAACCGTGGCATTGTCGGTAGAGAAACCATGCAAGAACTCTCAACTTGTCGGAACGTGGACTGATTGGTCAGTTCACAGGTCTATGGCCTTCTCCGAAAACTACTGAAACTTGGGTGGAGAAAAATTGGAGACCCCTGATCTTGGATGACGTAAAATATTTTTTCCTGGGAAAGGGATTCTTTGCATTTGTCTTCGAAGGCAAACAAGATCGGGAGTTAATATTCAGGAACGGGCCATACTTTATGGGACCACAAGGGCTTTACATGAACAAATGGAACCTGAACGTTGACCCATCCCAAAACATCCCATCTGCTATCCCAATTTGGGTGAGACTGCTGCACCTACCTCTTCACTGTTGGAACTCAGAATCTCTAGAAACCATTGGAAACACTTTCACAGTCCCTCCCATCAGACCAAGCAAGGGAGAGAACATGACACTAAATCTGGACATTTAGCCCCATGATCATTAACATAATTCACATAATATAAAATAAAGGGACATATGCAGATATAGATGTATATTGTAGAAAAACAGCGGAATTAAAATCATCTAAATATCTAACATACATTCAACATTTTCATGACAGCCATTAAATAAAGACATTGCAGAATTTATACAAGAGAGAGAGAGAGAGTACTTATCTTAAAACAAAGTAGTCCCGAGCAACTGGCTATGCAACTGCAACGTTCCACCCAACCATAGGCCAATTGTGCTCATCAATCTCTTAACACAATGGCCACCCCCGAGTTGGGCATGATTCTACCAGGAAAAGGGAACAGTAGACTCACACATAGTCACAATACACCAAAATCAGCCAAGCCAATCCACATTTGGGTTTATTAGGCTGCTAAGGCAAAGGGGAGGGAATGAATTTCTAAGCTAGTGAGCTCAAACACAAAGCCATGGATACCTCTACAAGATCTATCTATCTTGGCACCCACAATGCCTACACACCCCACACAAGGAAGTATTCCCTTCATTAATACACAGTCCCTCAGGCCATACCTTCCATTCTAGTGTTATTCAAGGTGTGCATAGAAGAGTAGAAAACCCTTTTGATCTTCTTGAGAGGTTACCTCCCTCACTAGGTTTATCAAGCCAATTCAGGTCCACTTCCACTCCAAATTTCTTGCTCACAGTTCAAACCAAAACAGGGATGCACAAAACAAAAAAATCACAAGTGTTGGGCATGAAGAAAAATGTTTTTACAGTGGGATGCCCAAAATGGGGTTTCCATTAGCTTCAGAAAAAACGTGGGCAACCAAAAACGAATTGGTAGATGGGGAATTCAGCCATGGGAGGGAAAATCGATTTCAGAAAACGTTTGTGGGCATTCAAGGGACAGAAACAGCCTCCATAAACCCCCAAACCGTGGCTCCCTTCCTCCCAGCCACTGTGTAATACAAAAACGAGTTCCCAACCATGGAAAATGCAGGAGAAAGATGGAAAACGTGAAGGAGAAAGCCCCAACTAGCTCAGATTGCGTGAGAGAGCAAAGGCCATGGGTCAAGAATGGCTTTGGGCACAATTTCGTGGGTGTTTTCTTGCCCAATAAGCAAAATTACGTTTTTCCAGATTGATGGCTTGCCCATGCACGAAATTGGCTGCCATACCTTTCCATTCCCAAGGCATTAACTACCTCAACCAACTCTTGGAAGAATTAAATGATTGGGTGCATAAGCCAAAATGGGTAGTTGAGGATTTATGGGTTCCTTCATTAACATTTGGGTTAACACCATTGGCTCAAGGGTTTGGATAATTTTCCCTCCCTATTCCTTGTAAAATCATGCCCCCATCTCTTGTTGCATTGCATAGCTAGTTGTGGGTATTTCATTAAAATTCATATTTACATGATGTCTTAATTTACATTGTGCATGTCTAGCACAAGAACCATAGGCATCTATTTTTAATTGCCGATACATAAAATGCTAAATCGATGGGGGGGCCTTGGCCTTGAGATCCTCACCATGATTTAATAACGATATTTACACCATTTACAATTTTCATGCAATAGGGTCAAAATGGGGATGTGACAAACACCCTGGGAAAATACATAGATAAAACAGATCGGAAAGGCCAATATTCATGTGCGAGAATCTGCGTGGAAGTAGATCTGGAACATGGCCTCCCATAAGCAATAAATCTTACTGTGGTGGATTGGTCGCACATAAAGGAGTTAGATTATGAACAAATCCCTTTTAAATGCAAGTTTTTCCATGAATACGGGCACTTCGCTCGATCATGTAAGAAGAAGCCTGCAAATCCAGAGTCAGAAGGGGAAAAAGGAACAATGGACAACCATTCAAAAAAACACCAAATCGGGAATGAAAATCCATTCAAAAGGCCAAAGCACAAGGAAAGCAGACCATCAACATCAAAATATGACTCCTATTAGCAACAGGAACAGATTCAAAGCTCTAGAAACACCAGAAATCCAGGCAACCTCTGAGGTCGTAGAAGAAGGAGAAATCCTGGAACAACAAGAATCTCAAGAAGCACCCCAAATTCAAGAAATTCTGAAAGATCCCCAGTCCCAAAATACCCTAAACCCTAAAATATCTAATTCGAACAAAAATACTCTCTCCTATGCAGAAATTACAAAAGCTAGACCTACGATCTCCCCTACATCCTCAGAAGAAATCACCGACAGATCATCCAAAAAGATAGGACATAAAACATCCAAAGATCTAAGGGAAGAAGAAGCAGAGCACGAGAAAATCCAAGGATCTTAAGCCACAATAGATATGGCCTTTAGCAGAAATACCATAGCTAGAATAGCAAGAAAGAAGTTAGGAGATTCAGTAGGAGGAGGACGCTCCTCTACCTACAATACTAAATGATGAAGCTGGTCTCTTGGAACTGCAGAGGTCTGGGCAATCCCAACAAGCTTGGAGCTGTAAAATGTCTCCAACAAATTGACATGCCATATATACTCCTGCTCCAAGAGACCAAACTCGATGAAAAATTTGTCCTAGCTATTGGAAAGGAAAAATGGAAGAAAAATACAGGTTCAGCTGTCAAAGCTAGAGGGGCCTCCAGCGGCCTCACAACCTTATGGTCCTCAGAAAAAATCCCAGTTGCAAAGCTCCTTCACCACGCAACACTGGATCTACACAGAGCTCTCCCATATCCAAAGAACCAAACAAATCACTTTCAATCTGTATGTTCCTAATCTTTACTCCGAAAAAAAAGACTACTGGAAACTCCTAGAATATTTTCTCGATGCATATGCTCCACAAAACATCATTTTAGATGGAGACATGAATATCACCCTATCCACATCTGAAAAAAACGAAGGACTCACTAGAAAGGACATCTTCAGACCTCAGGTAGAAGCCCTTATCTGGAGATGGGATCTTCTTGATATCAATCCCAAGAAGGGAAAATTTACTTGGTCCAATAAGCGACTAGGAAAAGGAAATATAATGGCGAGGTTGGATATATTTCTCTTCCAAAGCAGTCTCTTGACCGATAGACAGACCATCATCTCAAATGTTATGGTAAACTTGGCCTCAAACCACAAGCCAATCCATCTCCAGTTTCAGGATAATGAATATCTTAGCCCAATTCCTTTTAGGTTCAGGCCCCAATGGCTAAACAACACAAGCTACTGGGACACATTGGAAAAATCCTGGAGAACCCCCATCTTTGGATCCCCAAGATATGTATGGGAACATAAAATCATCATAACCAAAAAATCCCTTAAGGAATGGGCCAAATCTAACTGCCCTCCACCCTCTAACCCCAAAAAGAAAGCCGTGATTGATTTAGAACAAATTGCAATGGAGGACCATCCAATCGAAATCACCACGCTTCATGAAGAGGTCATGCATCAGACGAAGGCCTACCGTACGTTTTGCAATGAAGAAGAATACTGGATATTTAAATCTCGAAGCACTTGGCTCAAAGCTGGCAATAAGAACACCACTTATTTCCACAAACATTTCGAAGTCAGACATTCTACCAACTACATCGCAGAAATTAAAATTGAGGATGACTCGATTGTGAAGGGACACACAAACATAAAAAACGCAGCGCATAATCACTTCTCCAATTTATATGCAGAGGTTGACAATTGTGGATAAGAAGGAGAGTTAATTCTCCTTGAGAATATGCCAAAGAGTATCACGCATGAAGATAATGCAGATCTACACAGGCCCTTCTCCAAGCAGGAAGTCTTCAACACCATTCAGTCATTTGAATCTGACAAAGCGCCTAGACCAGATGACTATTCAATACACTTCTATAAAGCATGCTAGAAGTACATAAAAAATATTACATGAGAATGATAAGGAGTTTCAACTCAAAAGAAAAGATCAGAGGTTGCACTAATTCCACCTTCATGGCTCTTTATCCCAAAAGAAACCAATCCCAAATCCTTTAGCAGATTCAGACCATTTTCATTATGCAATTCATCATACAAGATAATATCCAAGATGTTGGCGAATAGAATGAAGCCTCTGCTCAATAAAATTATCTTAGGAAACCAAGGAGGCTTCCTAGAAGGGAGACAAATCCTCGACAATGTCATTCTTGTACAGGAAGCTATCCACTCCAGCAAAAATCGTAAAGAAAAAGGTATGTTATTCAAGCTTGATATGGCCAATGCTTTCGACTGTGTCAAGCACTCATTCCTTTTTAAAGTTATGAAAACCTTTGGATTTGGGGAAACCTTCATAAGCTGAATCTCAGCATGGATAAGAAGACCCTGGATCGCTCCTTTATTAAATGGCCGCCCCACTGTTTTTCCAATCCATGTGTGGAATTCGACAAGGATGTCCACTGTCTTCCTTCCTATACATCCTTTTGGCAAACTCCCTTAGCCGAAAGTTGAATTCTAATCTGATCACTGGCTCCCTATCGGGCCTCCACTTAACCTCTAACTCCACGTCTCTCAATCTCACTCTCTTTGTCGACGAATCCCTCTTATTGGGTGGAGGATCCTCCGTCATTGCTCGAAAGTTTAAACAAAATATGAATTGGTATTGCAACGCCTCAGGAGGTAAGATCAATCTCCACAAAAGCACAGTCTATAGCTCGAATCTGAACAATACCTCCGCAGCCAATATTAGCAGAATACTTGGAATCAAAGTCCATAATCGCTGGGACAAAATCACCTAACTAGGTCTTCCAATCACACAAGGACATCCAAAATCAGGAATTTGGGATGAAACGATAAATAAAATTAAAACCAAGATAAGAAGATGGGGAGGACAATGGCTCAACAAAGCTGGAATAACGATTTTACCAAAATTCGTCCTTTCCGCACTACCAATTTACCAATTTTCCATCCTCCTAGCACCAAAAGGAGTGTCAGAACATATCAACAAGTTTCTGAGAGATTTCCTTTGGTCTGGAGGAAAATGCAATGAAAACAAAATTCACTTAGTGAATTGGGGTATTATAAAGCAGCCAAAGCTCTCAGGTGGCCTCCAGATTCGCGACCCCTTCCAGGAAAACTTGGCGATGGGAGGTAAACTTCTTTGGAAAATTTTGCATAATAGACACCATTGAGTTAGTCAAGTGCTAAGAAATAAATATCTACAAGGAAACAATCTGAGATGTCTTGACTGCAAGCCTATCTCCAAAGGATCCTCAATCTAGTCTTTGTGCAGAGCAGCGTGGGAGTTCTTCTCTCAAGAACTATACTGGGTACCTGGATATGGAAGGAAAATTAACATCTTCATAGACAAGATAATGGGAAACAAACCATTACAAAATATTCAAGATTTACAAGAGATATCACATTGGTTCACTCAACATGGAATCAAAACCTTGAATGACTTCAGCTCCTGGGACAACTTCGCCAATTGGCAGAGTTGGAAAAACGTAGCTATCCCACCCAATCTTGAACCTGCCAAAATCCTTCTCATAGACAAACTGAAAGGTTGCGCTCCTATTCACTTCCAGGGCAAAGATGAACAAGGATGGGGCCTTAAAGGAAGCTACACCACTTTTGTCGGCTACAATGCTCTTCAAACACATGACGCTTCAAGAAAAAGTTTATGGAAGCTAGTATGGAATCCATTTGGACTCCCCAAAATAAACTTCTTCATCTGGACACTAGTTCATCGAAAGGTTATTACCGGTGAAAACCTTACCAAAAGTGGAATCATCGGGCCACATTTGTGCCCTCTTTGCCGCAGGAATGCCGAAACTCTAGACAACCTATTATTGGATTGCCACTTCACCAAACAAGTCTGGAATCACATGCTCCAAGAACTCAACATAATTATGCCATCATTCAATACCACCACTCGCCTCTTCAAGGAGAGGATATCCACCTATCCCTCCCCCCTCTCCAAAAAGAAGCTTTGGCTCCAAATTTGGATAACCATCCCCAAAAATCGAAAAACTACAGGTGTTTGGGGATTCTCTTGTAATCATCAATGCCCTCAATACGAAAACTGAATTCAATAATCTGGCATTAGAAAGAATTGTCCAACGAATTCAGCAACTCGCAAATACATTCATTCACTTCAACGCATTCCACATCATAAGAAATTTAAATTCTTAAGCTGACTTGGAAGCAAACGCAACCAGTCTCAGCCATGGGATAATCGAATTCTCTAATAATATATCTAACCTGGAAGCTGACTTGGAAACTAACGCTGGAATTAACTATCACCACATCCCCTGAGTCTTTGTGCAGTGATTAAAAAACAGAGCATAATTCACGAATTATGGGAAGGGAATCGATTTTATAATCCAAAGAATTGATGTCTGCATCCTGCGCAGCAAAGAGGCAGACAGAGTAGAATACATGGTTTTTGGGAAAAGATAAAGGTCTTCTCGTTGGATGCACGCATGCACTTATCTTCATGAATAAAGGTCTTCTCGCTGGATATTCATCCCGATGAACTCACGCATCAGGGAGCATTAAGCTCTGTATACATCGAATTTTTACTCATCATCCCCACACCATCAAGACATTAAGTGAATTTGCAAACTCACATGAAATCGTTCTCAACAGCCTCTAGATTTTGAGATTATTTAATTCAAATTGGACCCAACAAAACATCTCAAAGGAAGATTACTATTTTGGATTTTGATAGCAAAGCCATTCAAAGACAGAAATTTAATTCTTAGACTGAATTGTTGCTGGAAATTATGATCATTGTACTCTGCCGGATTTGGCTTTTAGCAACGGCTTATTCATTTTATTTTATTTTTTTAATATATTTATCCGTTTTAGTTATAAAAATAAAAATAATGGAAGTACAATATGATATACAATTACACTTTAATACAAGACTATGTAATAACAATTATACATGTCAATTGCTTTTAGCTTGGGTGGTTGGGACAAATGGTTGTTATCCTTCTCACCTAAGTTCAACTTCCACAGGTCATATGTTTGAGCTCTTAATGGCAAAGTCTTGAGCTTTTGCATAATCATAATCAACGCATCAATGTATTGTGTGGTTAAAACCCTCAAGGAAGTACAAAGAGTCCCACTTGAGGAAATATATTTATGCAGAAGGAAAATTGTTTTAAAAATGAGTTTCTCACAACCGACCATCAACAAATGACCCTCCATGCTCTTTAAATAGGGATCATGGACCAACTAGGTGTTAAGACACAAATCAATATAGTCGTTAACACTAAGGATAATATGAGGCGAAAGCTAAGCATTGAGTTGCAGAGCATTAAATGCTGCAGCTCAGTGCTTAGGGTCCGTTGGATCTGGAGAATCTCCAGATCCAATGGACCCTAAGCACTGAGCTGCAGCATTTAATGCTCTGCAACTCAATGCTTAGTTTTCGCCATAATATGAACCGTCGAATCACATCATCGGATTAGATGAGTGTAAATGCATACTAAAGAAACACATTTTACCTAAAGACACATTAGTCCATGTTGATCTTAATTAACTCCTAGCTGTCTCAACATCCTAACATATATTAACAATAGAAGTACAATAATTAAATAATAATAGATATCATATGATAAATAATGGAAGTACTAGTAGTATATAATATATTCCATATTTAGTATATCGAAGATATTTATCATACCTTGAGATGATCTTACCAAAATAATAACGAGGAGGAGGTGTAGAGGATCTTATCGAAATCTTAAGCAAGATGAGGTGTATATGCCTAATTATTACCAACGATAACCAAATAATCATCCTTGACTTTTATCTGTCCAACTCAACCAGCCTGGTTTATCGTATTTGGTCCATTTTATTCCCAAAGATTCTATAATAAACCATTATCATCGATATACAATGGCATGATCAACCAAAAAGGTGCATCCATGAGACACCAACACGATCATCATAAAACATAGAAAGGAATGAAATTACATGAGAGATGCCATCGTTGTTTTTAACCCGGACTTCATAATACAACCTTATGCTCTTGCGTGTGGTTGGATGGTGGGGCCCATCTTGAGTTAAGTTATAATAAAAGGTGAAGAGGAATTCCAATGCTAAGGAAATAGTCAAAATATGTTTAGATAGCAGGGTTAGACTCTCGCGAGAATAAATCAGGGGTTTGCAAAAACCATTAGTGCGATTTAGATAACAGGGTTAGACTGTCACTAGAATAAATCATGGGTTTGCAAAAAACATTAGTGCGGAAATCATGACACTCTATGATTCAAAGATAGTTGACTGGAAAAATGGTCAAGATATGGTGACTCCACTAATAGGGTTCGTTACATCCAAACCATGATATTTAATTTCTTGGTTTCACGGATTAGTAAGATATGATACTAAACAAGGAGATAGGTCAAAATATAAGATTCAACTCATAGTTGTAAACAAAATCACCCTTAATGCTATTGAAAACACATCAAGCAAATTATAGATACAATAATACAACTCTACAAAAAAAAGAGTGAAGCAAGGGAAAGGTAAGAAGACATAGGAAACATCCTTATGTCATTGTAGTAGCACTTGCACTTTATACGGATCAAGACTATCTTTGGCCTAAAACATCAAACATATGTATGATCTCGCAACCAATGTTATCTCAATAACAAAAAGAAAATGAGAATCAAATTCATTTGACTCACAAGCTCTTTGGTTAGAATACGAAAAAACCAATATTAGTAGTAAAGAAGGTTCTGGGAAATGGTCTCTATTGCAATGTGTGGCTTTTTGCAAGCCCGAAAGTAGTTTCGCAACTATCTCTCTTCATAAGAGGCTAGAATCTTGCATGAGTTTGAATATATAAGGATGGAAAACTCACATGACCACATTGGGAAATGTGATTTTTGTTAAATATTGGAGCTCCGCAGAGGATTTCACATATGTGAAAGGAATATTGACAAAACCTTTGAAGGACGTATGCCACTATATGTGAGAAAATGGAAGGGTTGCAAAAGAGATCGAGAACCAAAACATTCTAGAGACATCCAGGTTATGCAAAGGAAAATGATCATAGAAATGGCATACATAGAGAAGATCAAGGGAAATTAGATGCAGATGGACATAAGTGTAAAAAGGAACAGTTGAAGGCTATAGGAAGCTGCAAAAAAAATCAGATTTTTCCACGACAAAATTAAGAAACTAGAATTGGAGCAAAGACCTAAATATGAGGAATCAAGGAAAGAGGCATCCTTGGAGCCTTCTATTGGCTCACTTGGAATTGAGAATATGATAGTTATAGAAGACGACATTGTTCAACAAGACATAGAGCACACAAGGAAACAAGCTCGAGGACACTTCTCATGAACTGTCGAAAGCAAGAAGAAGACCCCTAGCGGGTATGGTCTAAAACATTTTTGAATTTTCTGATATTTTGCAAGACATGTTTTTTATTAGGACAATACATAAGGCTATATACAGGGCAGGTAGTTAATGCCACTCACAAAACAATGCAGACGGGAAACTATTTTCTTGAAATTATGAAAAAAATTCAAGTCCTTAAGACAATATTACACTTCAGGTTTTGTATTAATCGATTGAACGCTTATGCCACATCACCTTTTAATATAAAAGTATCTAGGTTATGTTTAAAAAAAATTGAAAGGTTAAGGATAAATTTTCAATTTCTTGGTGAAACTTAGTTCTAGATTTCAAGTTGCAATTTGGATGGTTTTTGTGCATATTTCCCATTTATATACTTATCTAGTTTAGGGATGAATTTTTGAAATCTTGTTAGACTAAGGATTAGCTCAAACAATCATGAGCTAGAAGTGAGATCTCTCCTTCAAGCAGAAGAAGTCACAAGTTTGAGTTTCTTGATCCCCTCGCGCTTGAGCACTTGGAACTTAGACATCGACAATTGACCTTGGTCACCACCCATTACAATGGTTTAGTCTTAGGGGGTTTCTCCTGCATGGTTATATGAAAAAGTAAATAGATAAATAAAAATATGAGCATGTATTCCTATGATGCATTAATTCCTTTCCATTTACAATTCTTGTTTGCTTTCCCAATGTTGTTATGTCTTAGTTGGTGAATCCATTGCCACACCTTTCATCCAATGTAGCCACATGTTTTTATTTATTTTTATTTGCTTTCTCCCAATATTGCCACATATGATGCACAAATCATATATGTAGTTCATTCATTGTAACCAGAAATGTTTAAATGACCTTATAATCCCAAATAAATACCTTCTAGGAATATATTCTTTGAATAAGTTATAACAAAACCTTTTTGAATAAGTTATAAAAAAATTGAGTTACATAATTGACTCTACTTATTAGTACGTCAAAGTAGGGACTACTATTTATGGTCACAATGAAACCTAGTTGACTTTTTGTTAATTCTGGCAATATATCCAAATTTTTCATAATCTTTTTTAAATCAAAAAGAAATAGAAAAAATCTTATATTAATTTTTCAAATTTGTGATTTTATTTTCTTATTGGATAATAGAATTTTGATGCGGTTAAATAACAGTTTGGTAAGCATTTATTTTAGAGTATTTGTCAGAGTTATAATATATATATATATATATATATATTTTTTAGAGTATTTGTCAGAGTTAAATATATATATATATATATATATTAGAGTATTTGTCGGAGTTAAATATATATATATATATATATTAGAGTATTTCTCGGACTTAAATATATATATATATATATATATATATATATATATATATATATACTAAAAATTATATAAACAATTGGTCACATAATCGATAATTGATTGACAAATCTATCATTACAATAGTCGATACTTGCACCTCATCCTCGATGCTCAACCTGGAGAAGATATCAATGGATTGGAAAAATTAATTAGACCGTGCACTCTCTTGTAGTGCATTCTTATGAGATCCATATGCTCTTGCAGTCCTCCAATGCCTGTAAAATCCCTAACAGGTGTAGGTCCTATGCCCTCACCATGTCTCCACTTATCTACTCCAATTTTAAGATTATAGATTTATTCAAAGCCCTTATTGAATGTGTTTGCAAGTCGAGGGAAACACACCTTTTAAAATAGATGCATCTAAGGTTGTCAACATTTTTTTATTGTGAAGCCAAGTTGTAGCTGAAGCTCACTGTGTTCAACCTTCAATTTCATCAAGTCTTGCTCTACATGCAACAACCTGTGCCTGACTTCACCTCCTAAGAGAAAATGTTGAAGAATCATATCTTCCATCAGCATCTTACTGATATCTAACACTTGCGACTAATGGGAGTGCAACTACGCTTTGGGGTTCATCGAGGTGAGAGGTGTTGGAATTCTGACACTACTGGTGGGCCTATTGTACATGAGAAGAAGGTTAATTGTAGTTCAAGTGATGCCAGTGATCGTTGATAAAGTTAGGGAATTATTTTTGCGTCGATATATGCCTTTTACAACCTAGTATGAGGGAGGTGTATTTTCGTGCTCAACATGGAGTTGACACGTGACACTTCAATAAAATAATAAAATATTAAGTAAACAAAAGATTTACAATGTCAACCTTAACTTTCACTTTAAAACCAAAGATATATATATATTCCAGTATAGAAGCATCTTAACTCTAGATGTACCATGCACCGATATGTATCAAATCCTTCAAGGTGCAAACTTTTTATTAGTTTGTAAAATTGGATGAAGAGATTGCACTTCGTCGAGAGAATAGATCCCTAGATGGATCTATTTTAAATATATATATATATATATATATATATATATATATATATAATCAAAACAAAATATTGGGCTTTTGAGTTGGGGCCACATAAGGGTGAGCGGCGGGAAAAGGGTTTGGCCTTCAAAGATTGATCCGGACTTATGAAGGAACACAAGGAATTACAGAAATACACATAAATGTAGAGATGCAGCAGAAATAAGAATTCATTTCATTAATATCACATCAGGGAAATATGATTACATACATAATGGAAATAAACTAACTAGGGCGCTGGTAGCTTATCTCTGAGGAGAGATGTGGCGGCTACTGACCTCTGAACTCTGAGCTACAATGGGGCTCGAAGCCTATCTATTATTGAGAAACAAAGGAAAACCCTAAACATCCAAAAACCTAACCCTAGGAGATGAAAATGCCAAACTATGGGCCCCGTTGGGGTAAATTGGTACATCAATTTCCCGGCGTCGTAACTTTGGCATATGATCTCAGTTTGACGCACATGATACCTCATTAGAAAGATCTATCCGAGGACTACATTAATGATTTTGTTTGTCAAGTCCTCAGCTAACAATTGTTGGATGAAGCTTTTCCAAAAAACGTCGTTTAAGGCCTCAAAACGGCTCCGGAAGCTTAGGACCCGAAAAAACTGCTAAAAATAGTAAGTTGTGTTATAATTAAGGAAAATCTAAAAGAACTGAAAAAACAATGTCTGGGCCCCAAGTGGAATAGGCGGGTGGCTGCCAATATCCACCTGGATCAAAGATGGGGGTAAATTTGGCATTAGGATATTTTTTGGTGGTCTAAAAGTTATTGAGTGCGACTTGACAATGAGAGGTTGCAATTCAATTCTTGAGTGGGAAACTATCTTTTTAATTTTTGAAATCTGTGGCCACGGATTCACGGTAGATTTTTTTTCCTGATGTTAATAGCCAGAGGTTTTGAGGATCCATGATGACTTATATCCCCGCATGGTTATTATTTTTCATGCACACGCATAGTCCAAAGGGAAAGACATCAAAATAAGCACTTCTGATCAAATAATGCCCACCTCACCAACCCATTGGCACAATCCTATAATATGCTCCTTGATTTGCTCAAGTGTCGAAAGTGCCTGATTATATTTGGCTTCAAAACTCTTGTTGGACAAGAATTATGAGGGGCAAGAGATTGGTTTTACTGTCCTCCTTGACTTGGAGAGCTTCTTTCTTGAGTTGTAAAGGGACTTTATGTTACAAGATCAACCTTATTTCATTTCCTTATTGTTTTCCCATGCTCATTGTGTGGATTCGGGTGAATGTCACTGTCACAATTCTCCATTTTTTTGGCAACTACTGTTGTTGTTAATTGACAACATGCTCTATCTCCACCAAGATAGGTATAGTTTTATGGACTTTGACACTTCATACTTCACCACACTAGAACCTTCTCCACTTTACGAGTAAGCTTGGGATTGAAAATGGGTAAGACCTTGCATCCAACTTGAATTCGGCACAGATGGCATCGTGATAGTGTAGATTCAACCCTTTGTTGTGCTGCTCCTTTTGGTGGAGGTCATTCAATTTGTGTCATGTCATGAATGAAAGTTCTAGGTCTCGATGGAAAATTTTAAGTTATCCCCCGGCACTATTTTAGTTTGAAGACTTTGCAATTTCACTGGAAATATTTATTGCTACAGGGTTTGATGATTGAGTATACCTTGTAGCTCATTGTTTCCTAAGTAATCGATGAACGAGGCCACAAATGGGGCATTCCATTTTGCGACAACGTTGATGATAACGTAGAAAAGTGCAGGATCCATTGTAACATGGATAAGGGAAAACTCTTTCATGGCATTGAGTTATGCACACCCGCGGTTGTTGTGTCGTTTGACATTATTGTGAATTTTGCACTAGCTCTCTGACGCTAAACATTAACTAGCATGGCACAAAAAGAGTATCCAATGTTGTTGTTTGAGATATTGCACTCTACATGATTTGGCATCAAAATTTTGGTTGGACATTCCCCGTGGTATCTTTGACTGAGGTTCCACCTGTTGTTTGAGATGTTGTCAGAAACATCAACCCATTCACAAAGCTTCTCAAGGAGGCTGGTGTTTTGAGTCATGTATTGAGCAAGTACTTGTTGTAGACCTTGTTGGTGTGGTTGTTGGTACTCTACCAAATTGGAAACTTAAATTTGTCCTTAGTCAACAACTACTACTTCCCTGGCAAAGCTAGCTTCCAATGTAACTTAAGAACCAAGATCATCAAATCCCTTATAAGATAAGACTTGATGTCGCGCTTGAGGCGACAATGCATGTAGCTCGTGCATTTTCCAAGATAGTTGTGGATTCTGTTGATGGGAGTTCAATGAGTTATCATTCAATAATCGAGGTTCCTTACTTGGGTGTACTGAAACATCATGTTATGACAACTCTTCTATGATGCCTCCTTCTGAAGTGATTCAATGCCACCTTGATAGTGTACAGAGACTAATGATTTAGACTGATTTGATTGGGAGAATTGAAGTGAGTGCCATCAGGATCCATGGAGGATATCGGTCCCCCTGGGAGGGTTGTTTCTTTCAAGTTGCCTTCAGGGGGAGATCAAAAGCTCAAGTCAAGTTCCAGTAGGCAGACATTACCTGATACTGAGTTATTGAGTTAGTAGGATCATGAGCCTCCAGTTCAAAGTCACAGGAATTGGAATAGGTACTCCTACATCAAATGATAGTGATAGCAGTGCAAAGAATGAAGGTTCAGATAATTCAATCGCATCTTTTGCCAAAAGGACTCTTAAACTAGTTGGAGAGAAAGCTTTAAAAGAATTGTGCATGCATGAACAATAGGTAGAACATGTCAGAGTCTAGAGCAACCTTGCTTGTCTGTTAGTTAAGAAGAAAATGATTAGACTGCATCTCTTGTCCACTCTCTATAGCCAGACAGGTGAAAGTCCTACATGGGGTTTATGCATGCTAAGCTTCGATATTGGATATGAATCTCGAGTTCGAATCAATTTGCAGAGATGGGTTACAGTGTTTGAATCTGTTTTCGGTTGGAGTATGGATGTTTTGGGAATTTTGTTGTTGCTATATGCTTTTCTATCATATTTTTTTGTATGGAGGGTTTGCATAATTGAAGATTCCGTTCTTCACAAGTAATAGAAGGGTTGAAAAATATGTTTTGTGTTTAAGTTGCTTCATGAGGGGATTGTATTGAAATTGTCAAATTTGATTTTTGAATGAAATTTAATATGCAATTAAACCATGTTTATCAAACCACAAAAACATGAAGGGATTGTATTTGAAATTATCAATTTTAACTTTTGTATGAGATTTAATATGCAACTAACCATGTATATCAAATTTATATCCCATAACTATATGAAGGAAAGACGACAACATTTTCCTAAGTGGACAATGATTTCTCTCTTGTGGTTATGCACAAGATGAACCCTTTAGTTAGATCACCTTTATGAGGTGCGAGATACTAATACGAATTTTGACTTGTTTCATTCAGATTTAATAGAAATAGCATATAATTTACAAGTTGATTAATAACGATACACAATATTGTATTCATCTTTTACTATCGAAAGTTTGTTATTCTTGCCATGTCTAGAAATGCATTTATGTGACAAATTCAAATTCAATGTAGATTTTGTTAACGGAAGATACATAGCTACTAGGAGATGCAAAATAAATATTGGACTCTACTGTAGGTGAGTCTAATTGAGTATGGTTATGCTTCTCGTGCCAAGAGGATTGGCCTACTTTCCAAGATAAACCATTGTCTCTCTTCCATAACATTCAAAGACCATTGATCAGCGGGGAAAAAGAAAAGTCTATGGAATGCAACTTCCTGTAGTCATTTTCATGTATAGTTCAAAGTGTTGTTTCCATAATGTTGACCTTTTTTTGTTGACCTTTTTTTTTTAATGAAAAAATCGTAATTAACAAAATTACATATCATAGATGCCTAAGCAGCATTGCAAAAACTTATCCTATGGGTTCAGTCAAATAGAGACTCTTGTCCACCAAAAGTGTTTTTAGTTTCTTTCATTCCAAACTGTTTGGTGGATGGATCTACTCTGTCCAACTAAAAACTGCACAGCACTGAACCTGTTATGCAATAGTGATTGTCCACAAAAAAAAGTGAAAAAGATTCCAAACTGTCTACATCTGAAAGATAACACTGAATCTATCAAAAAATAAATGGAAAAGATATCAAACTGTCTACCGCTGCTATGTCCATTGCCTGCAATCCTCCGAAAGAAATATCTGAAAGATAGCGCTGTGGCCACCAAAAAGTGTTTTTAATTTTCTTTTGAATTAGAAGTAATCATAACTGTCAGCTGCCTGGTCTCAAAAACTGCCTTTAAAATATATGGATGATCCTGAGATTCACATCTTCATCTACAGAAAAGGAAAGTGTCGGATTACTGACTTCACTCCCGAATGCGTTTCCACTATTTCCAGAGTGCCTTTCCGCAGTAGAACTCAGTCTTGGGAATGCCTTTCTCTATAAACGTGAGCAAAAGAAATTTCCAGAGTGCCTTTCAGCAGTAGAACTCAGTCTCGGAATGTCTTTCTCTTTAAACGTGAGCAAAAGAAATTTGTGTGAAAGTATTTGCCAGTCTGAGTGTCTCACGAAGAAGGGGTTTGAGGAGATAACTCTGCATCTGGAACTCTCCACGCATCCATTGGATAACAAGATGTGATGAGTCTCCAAAAACCTGTACTGTAGAAATGTCAAATTGAACTGCTAACAACAAAACCAAACTCAATGCCCAAAGCTAGGAAAGGTTGTTGGAGCTCGCCCCCATTCCTGCTTTAAAATGGATGACATGTTGATCGGAGAGGAAAATAATGCCGCCAGCGCCTCCCAATTCGCCAAGAAACCTACTTATAGAGGCCTTCAATCAATAATGCGTAGGCAGTGGCATAAGTTGTATGATACTATT
The DNA here is from genome assembly GCA_027924585.1 of Larix kaempferi. Lineage (NCBI taxonomy): Eukaryota > Viridiplantae > Streptophyta > Pinopsida > Pinales > Pinaceae > Larix > Larix kaempferi. Next base: position 6,278,618 of record BSBM01000226.1, on the reverse strand, counting down.
GAGATGTGATGCCCAGGACACCATCGTCCTTGGAAATTCTAGAGTTGATTCCAATTCTCCTGCCATGCAATGAATTCCCTGGAGTATTTATTTTCTTTGGTTAAAATGTGACCATGTATGCATATTGAATAAGTCTTTTGTTGAATTGTGACCATCTATGCATATTGAATAGGCAATTGAGATAGGAACTACTCTGGAAATCACCAGTTTAGGTAAAGGCTCCTGCAGAGTCATAAATCCTTTACTCATACCACAAATTATACCCTAAAACATCATATTATAGTATACTATGAGGAGACCAGCAAGTATGTGTTATTTCTTCTAACAGCTTCTAGGATTCGAAAAGCCCTCAAAATTAAGAATTGGAGAGGAGGAAGTGCAGAGGCAAAGGCTCGCACACACACAGGAATGGTGTAAAACCAATTCAATTATTAATGAAGAAATAGTTACAATATATAGATGACAAACATCATAACAAACCAGATCATAGATCCGAGAAAGGTGGATCTCAAACCTCTACATGCTAAGCATAGAAAGTACACATCAACCCATCAGCTAGATACTTGCCTATCATTTCTACATTATCTCTAACATCCTCCCTTAATGTAGAAATGGATCACAATATGCCTGTAATTCCAGGCTTACAAATCATCAAAGCAATTTAATAATTTAATCTTCTGGGACTCCAAACTTTGAACTCTACAATCCTCCTTCTTCTTCATTTTGACCTTAGTTGTTGTCAAATCGTATTTCTTTTTCTTCTTACGTTTCTTCCTCCGGATCTTGAAATCTTCAGGCCTTATTATATTTTCCACTTCAATATTCATTATGTTCTTCTTCATTCTGGAGCTTGATTGCAACTCTATTGTCCTGCATTTTCTATCAATTTCTAAAAATTCTTCAAAGGTTATGTTTGAAGTTGGCTTCCATGCTTGACCACAATCATCTATGCCATGTTCAATGAAGTACTGCACCATTAGCTCATATCTGGTCCTACCTGGTGGATCAAATTCAATATTTCTCACGGAAATATCAATGTTGATGTCACTTAAAGCATCAACATGGGTGTCAATGTCAAATTTAATCTCTTTAGCTTCTTCTGCAGCATTCAATACTGCTTCCAATTCTTCGTAAAATTCATAAAATTCTTCATTTTCAATATCACTGTTATATTCTGCAGATAATGGACCTTCTTCACCATTCATCATTATAAGAATCAATTTCATTTCATTCTTGATTGCAATCAGTTCAAGCTCAGTTAGAATTTCTGCATCATAGCGAGGTTCACCAACAATCTTCATGAAGTTGTCCATATATGAAAGAAGAATTACCTTCAGCACAATTGGTAGCATTCTCCAGCAATCTCCTTCAGCGTGTTGGCAGCCAGCTCCTACAGCAGTTCTCCAGCGATTTGGGCAGCCATATATTCTTTCACGGTGGATAGCTTTGCTCGTGGCTTCACTTTTACAACGACGACTCTTCTTCTTCACACGGGCAGATTTTATGCAGGCAACACGCAGTGTCGCGCCCTGATGGCCAGCACCCACGCCACTACTGAACTACCACGCCCTCACAGAGTCTCGGATCGCAGTAGTGCAGGGGGTACCGCACCTGGGTAGGCTTGTGGGTCGCGGTACTGCAGGGGTACTGTGCCCTGGTATGCTTGCGGCTTCAACAACTTCACACTTTGAGAGCTACTTTGAACAGTTGACATTCAAGACGTAATGGCCACTCAGTAATCATTATGAAAAACTGATTACATCACATTTGAAGTTCAGGGTGCTCGCCGATCGATCAGATCCATATATTCTTGCAAAAAATTCAGGTAAGATCGGCTCATAAATTGTTGTAATCGGTTGTGATCAGTAATGGCTTAGCTACTGATTCATGGAAACCTTCATGTGACTGTCTTCGAGGCTGATTCACTGAGCGATCCTGGTCGAGCAACGGGAGGAGCTCCCAAGTTCTTCAGAAAGTTCATTCAGGGTATTGAAGAGACCGTGGGTGTTGGGAAATAATTACACAGGCGGCTGTGATCTCACATTTCAGCGGTGATGAGTCGATGACTTTCTCCTCTAGACAACGGCTCTCTCCAATGGGTACTCAGAGATAGAAAGCAACAGTTCCTCTCACCAGGGTCTTAGCCTTTCACCAAGCTCTTCAATGTAGACAAACAATGACTCCTTCAAATAATAGTGCCACTCTTTCTCCTTACTGGCAACTCACACGCTGCAATCTCACCTTTGATAGTCTTTATGGGTTACACAGCAGCGGTTCCTTCCGGTGAGCTTTCACAGCAATCATGGCTTTCACAGCCCCCCCAAAAAAAAAAAATCACAGCAATAGCTGGCTCCCACAACAGGCCGCAATGGGCTCTTCACACCAACAGGCCACTATGGGCTCTGATACCAAATTAAGAATTGGAGAGGAGGAAGTGCAGAGGCAAAGGCTCGCACACACACAAGAATGGTGTAAAACCAATTCAATTATTAATGAAGAAATAGTTACAATATATAGATGACAAACATCATAACAAACCAGATCATAGATCCAAGAAAGGTGGATCTCAAACCTCTACATGCTAAGCGTAGAAAGTACACATCAACCCATCAGCTAGATACCTGCCTATCATTTCTACATTATCTCTAACACTCAAAAGGTTTCCCTACCCTATTTCAGTGATCTAATATAATTCTATTTTAATAGACTCGTTCCACATATTTCATGTAGAGACTCAACCTATTAAAATAAAAGGTAATTGTCTGTCATTCTACACCACTACTAAAAGAAAAGTTCGTGTATCAAAGGGTTGTTGGTTTCAAAATATCCACTGCCATTGCCTCTAGGCAACGAACTTCTTGGAAATGATATCTGACTTTGAGATTCCCAAGAATATTTTTTGCACCCTCCATAGCACACCTCTAATTATAAACCTAGGAACAGAATTGAAGTGGATTGATGGAAAGAAAAAAATGTGATGTGGTGTGACATGCAGTTGGAAACAAGGCACATAGCTGATTTAAGAATGTCCTCAGACAGATGTGGTATTCTCAGAAGCTAATTCTGAAACAAATTTTGCGTTGCGTATTTATGCAATACGATTATCCAAGTTTAGGGGAAATTTCTCATCTTCTCGAGCATGTCTGTTTTGGAACACCAACGTTCCACAGACTATCCACAAGCATATGAATCTGTCGCTGTTTCTGTTTTTCCTGTTCTTTTTTTCTCCTTTTGCATTGATCAAACTATCTAGCAACTTGCAGGATATGGTAAGTCTTCATGCACTCCCCTCCAGTAAATGAGAGTTATTTGTGTCAATGGAAATTTTTACTATAGGGTACTGGTGAGAGTTCAAATGCACATGTTATCGAGAATTGTATTCTTTAAATGAGCAATAGATTACAGTGAGAGTTGAAGTTCACTGGGCCATGTTCTTGCCATCGAAGTATCCTTGCCAAACATAGCCAACGCACATCAGCACAAGCCTTAGCAATAGAGAATTTGAACATAGCCAAGAAAGGGTTCACACATCAACACAAACCCTAGCAATAGAGAATTTGAAACGTTGCTGAATATCTTTGATTTGATAATGGTTTGAACAACGAACAAACTTATCATTGGTTCATGAACTTTCTCCTCATTAAAGAGGGAGGAGTTACTAATAAAAGTAGAATGGCACCTTCTCTTTCCAAATGAAAGATGGCACCAACAAAGAGAGTCAAAAACTCTGTTGAGGTTTACGCCAAAATTAGCAAGCCACCTTGCATTCCTATGAAAACAATTTGTCATGCCAGTGTAGTGATGCCTTAGCTGAAGTAGAATATGGCTAAGCAAGATCCATCCCAACAATAAAGATTTAAGGTATCTAGTGTTCCATGTGAACTAAAATATATTAATCCACCTATCTTAAGGGCCTGCCTTTTACTAAAATTACTCCACCTAAATTATGTTGTAATTATAAACCTGGGAAACCAAATATATGGTGGATACTTAATATCTTCTCATCATACAGCATTCCACTAATACGATGCTTGAATTACAATTACTTGTAAGTGATGGTTGACATATCATATGACTAAGTTGACAATCTTGCAAGTGTTGCTGAGCTGTCTTGAATGCCAATTGCATATGGTATTTAAGCCTTAAAGTTTTCCTTCAACTCTCCTATGATATTCTTCAAATCCTAGGCTCAAATCCGGATATTTTTAGATGGGCAGTTTTCTTTGAGGAAAGCATTTGAGTTTGAGTAAAAAAGAGCACCATCATATCAAATAAATGTGTTCGCATCTTGGACCTGTTACGAAATCCTTGCTTCCTGTGGCAAGGATGGATTTCTCCCGATTATCACAATTCCAATCCCAAATCTCAAATCTATGGCACTAAAAGATTGGTATTGCTTCCTGTGGCAAGGATGGATTTCTCCCGATTATCACAATTCCAATCCCAAATCTCAAATCTATGGCACTAAAAGATTGGTATATCATCAAGGTAATATGGGAATTAAACATGCAATATGAGAATTAAACATGGATAAAACAATGTTCAACATTCTCCAATAGAAGGCGGCCCTCAAGGGGAATGTGGAATATTTAAAGAACACTTATGGAGGTCATAATAAGAAATTGGAAGAGATGTTAGCCAACATTAAGAGATCCACGAAGTAAAGAAAAATGCTTCTCGAACAAGATCAAATTTTGTTGCGGTGGAAGACAGACAAACAGCAGTCATGATTACCCACCAGCATAGATACCCACATTTGTGCAAATCTAATAACTGATAACGGATACATGTATGAAAACCAACTACACTCAAACTCATATCTCATTCTTGTGTTGGAGTATGGTTGCTTTTAATGTACTTATTTCAATATGAGTTTAGGTCTTGGAATTTTTATGCATTTTGATACACAAGCTATGTATGTGAAACAATTTAGCTGTGGACAACACAAGCCAGGACAAAAGAGAGTAAATCCAAAATGAGGATTTACCTTCGTCTTAGTTAGTATTTTCAAGAGTGAATGGCACTTGTATCTACATATATATACACATCCAGACCTTCAGAGTGACAATTGTATGTACATATGCACATCCAGACCTTCAGTCTTAGATATTTTCGAAAGTGAATGACACGTGTATCTACATATGCAATCATGGGTGTAAGTCCACTACCAAAATTCATATGCCAAATTTTTAGTAGTCACCATTTTCAATAAATCCTATCACCTCAACTCCAAGGATTTCAAAATGCTCTTGGTTTTGACCATTTTGAATGAGATTAGGCTCTTGGTTTGCAAGTTTTACCTCTTGGTTTTGACCATTTTGAATGAGATTAGGCTCTTAGTTTGCAAGTTTTACCTTCGATCAAAAAACTTCTCAACATATGCCAAATTTGTAATAGTCGCCATTTTCAATAAATCTTATGACCTCAACGAGAGGATTTCAAAATGCTATTGGCTCTGACCATTTTGAATGAGATTAGGCTCTTAGTTTGCAAGTTTTACCTTGGATCAAAAAGCTTCTCAACTCACGGATTTCAGAGTTGATTTCAAAATGCTCTTGGCTTTGACCATTTTGAATGAGATTAGGCTCTTGATTTCCAAGTTTGTACCTCACCTCATTTCAGATCGAAACCACCAAGAGCAGATCATTTCGTATCGAAACCAGCAAGTAGAGAATACTTGTGTAACTTCATCATTTCAGACCAGTTTAATGAATATACCGCTCTTTCATTTCAGATCAGACGAATAAATATTATAATGCTCTTTCATTTCAGATGAGATGAATAAATATACCTCTAATCCTGTTCGATTTTAGTGTTGCACAAAGCCCGTTGCTGTTCGATTTTAGTGTTAGTATTGTTGGCCTCCATTTTCAAGAGATGGAAGGCTCCAAAAATTGGCGTATGCCACTGAAAGTGGCCAACACACGGTATTCTTTAGTAAAAGGCGAAAGAATAGTTCGCTCTGTGTTGACCTCACGGCTCCGTAAATTGCACATTGGCCTCCTGGCTTAGCTATACGTCCTTCTTTTCCTATTACAACTGCGCCCACCAATGTGGGACAATATTTAACATCTTTATACCATCGTCATATTTACATATTTTTCCAAGGCGTCGCCTGCTCCTTCATGTTCCTTCCACCCTATAATAATAGAACGGATAAGCATTAGAATACAGTGAAATAAAGATCCCTGCGCTGAGCCATATTATTAGTTTACTTTAGAAAAATGTATACAGTGAAATAGAGATGCCTGAGCTGATCTTCTCTTCTGTTAGATTAGCAACTTTTCAAATGCTCCAGTGTCACTGTCAATGTCAATTTCTTTGGATCAAAACCTTCTGTTAGATTAGCAACTTTTCAAATGGTCCAGTGTTAGTGTCAATGTCAATTTCTTTGGATCAAAACCAAAAAACGCAATTTTATACATTCATTTTCATTTGACAACTTTTGCATCTTTTGTCCAGCAATATTATATATTTTTTCAAATCATTTGTAGTTTGTATCGATATTATAATATTTTCAAATCAGTAATTTGTAATTTGTGACAGCAGCAGCGTACCTTTATTATATTTTCAAATCAGTCATTTGTAAATTGGACTATGCTTGACAACAGCAAATCCATCAATCATTTGTAGATTGTATCAATCATTTGTAAAGGAGATCCGATATTATATATATTTTCAAATCATTTGTAGTTTGTATCAATATTATATTTTGAAATCAGTCATAAGCGTAAATATTATATTTTCAAATCAATCATTTGTAAATTGGACAATGCTTGACAACAACAATCCATGAGAGCTAATGAAGGAGATAGTATATCCATGAACAGAACAGAACAGAGCAGAACTGAACTGGTGAAGATACAACTTTGAGGCTATAACAAGCAAATTGTAATTGGAACAGTAAAGTTAGTGTTTAGAATCGGTAAAACGAAAACAGCAATGTTCATAAATGATCCATACATACATTGTATTAACTGTACCTGTAACACTATAAAAAACAAAGAAAGGTGGTGAAGAGAGAAATAACAGAGGCCATTGAATCTTCATTCATTCGATTATAAATGAGAGAATAATATAGCTTGCCACTGAAGGAACACGATTTAATCCTTTAAAAGAGAAGAAATCGCTTGCCACTGTCATTATTATTACTTACTTTATTAACCGAGACAGGAAATCGCTTGTCACTGAAGGAATGAAACGATGAGACGTGCACTCTCCTGGTGGGAGATGCTAGGAAGACCCCCCTCCCAATTTCAGAATTTGCGGCAAAGTCTTTGTATCACAAACCAATCTCATACATGTGAACAGTCCATAAATAAAAAGCACTTAGCCACATCAACTCAAAAGTGGGAACAACGAAGAGTGTGAAAGCTACAAGATGTTACAACAATAGAAGATGTTTCAAATGATGATGAATGGTGAATGGCATTTCACATAGTTGTATCATAGAAAATAATGTGTAGTTATCACATGTCATGAAGTAAGATAGAAAATGAAAAACTAATATGCAATGCGTCTTTAGGAAGCTACAACTTAGAACAAATCACAACAATAGTCTTTGATAAGAGTTTTCGCATTTAATACCTTTGAATAGAGGCGACCTCTTTGGATCAATACCAGTTAAGCTGTAAATTAACGGTATCTGTAATCTCTCAAGAAGATATTAAAGTTTCCTTGGTGAGGATTTAGGCACTAATTCTGGGTGTATGCACTCGCAAAAATAGATCATCCTCAATTTGGAATTGAAAACAAGCTTGAGTACTTCATCAATAGAACAAACTGGGGCAATGACATATGGACCTTGGGATACACATGGTCAAACAAGAAGAATGAGATCAATAGATTTATTTACATATTGTATGGAATCTACACTTGGCCTTTCAATCTACATATTAAGAAGCATTTGTCTACAGAATTTTCAAGTGCCGCTATGCCAAACAATCCCCTATTTCTCGGAGGATTAACTTTCAGGGTTCTCGTACAACTTCTAGTTCAATTTACAAGCACAAAACCTCCCAACTAGACATCAAATCCTATAGTAAGGGTATCCAATAGGATTTGAATTCAAAAACATGACCAAAAGGACCCCATGCATAGGATAATGCCTTGGGAGCAAGCAACAAATGTTTGAAAAACAAATATCCTCCATAAGAAGATTTTAAAAAGAGATAGCCCATGAAGAAGTCCCAATATAACCTTGACCTTTCAATATAAAGAGGTATCCTAAGATAGAGACCTCAAAATCAGGTTTTGATTCCAATAGAACAAGTAATGGGACAATAGCAAGGTATTTTCATCAAAAGCATGGACTAAAAGCTTATGTTGGCAAAACTGAGATCCTTTGGCCTTGCAAATGGGGTATCTGTAATCTCTCAAGAAGAGATTAAAGTTTCCTTGGTGAGGATTTAGGCACTAATTCTAGGCATATGCACTCACAAAAATGGATCATCCTCGGTTTGGAAATGAAAACAAACTTAAGCACTTCATTAATACAACAAACTGGGCCAAGAGGACAATGACAGATGGACCTTGGCATACACATGGTCAAACAAGAAGAAATGAGATCAATAGATTTATTTACATATTGTACGGAATCTACACTAAGCCTTTCAATCTACATATTAAGAGGCATTTGTCTACAAAATTTCCAAGTGCCACTATGGCAGACAATTCCCTATTTATCCGAGGATTAATATTGAGGGTTGAGTCCTACAACTTCTAGTTCAATTTAGAAGAACAAAACCTCCCAACTAGACATCAAATCCTATATTAAGGGTATCCAATAGGATTTGAATTCAAAAACATGACCAAAAGGACCCCATGCATAGGATAATGCCTTGGGAGCAAGCAATAGATGTTTGAAAAACAAATATCCTCCATAAGAAGATTTTAAAAAGAGATAGCCCATGAAGAAGTCCCAATATAACCTTGTCCGTTAAGAAGATTTTAAAAAGAGATAGCCCATGAAGAAGTCCCAATATAACCTTGTTCGTTAAGAAGATTTTAAAAAGAGATGGCCCATGAAGAAGTCCCAATATAACATTGACCTTTAAATATGCAGAGGTATCCTAAGATAGAGACCTCAAAATTAGGTTTTGATTCCAATAGAACAAGTAATGGGAAGATAGCAAGGTATTTTCATCAAAAGCATGGACTAAAAGCTTATGTTGGCAAAACTGAGATCTTTTGGCCTTGCAAATGGGGTATCTGTAATATATCAAGAAGATATTAAAGTTTCCTTGGTGAGGATTTAAGCACTAAGTCTTGGCATATGCACTCACAAAAATATATCATCCTCGGTTTGGAAATGAAAATAGGCTTAACCACTTCATCAATATAACAAACTAGGGCAAGAGGACAATGACATATATGGACCTTGTCTTACAAATGGTCAAACAAGAAGAAATGAGATTAATAGATTGATTTACATATTGTATGGAATCTACACTCGACCTTTCAACCTACATATTAAGAGGCATTTGTCTACAAAATTGTCAAGTGCCACTATGCCAGACAATTCTTTGTTTATCTGAGGATTAACATTCAGGGTTCTCCTACAACTTCTAGTTCAATTTACAAGCACAAAACCTTCCAACTATACATTAAATACTATAGGAAAGGTATCCAATAGGATTTGAATTAAAAAACATGACCAAAAGGACCCCATGCTTAGGATAATTCTCGGGGAGCAAGCAATAGATTTTTTAAAAACAAATATCCTTCATAAGAAGATTTTTAAAAGAGACAACTCAGGAAGAAGTCCCAATATAACCTTGATATTTAAATATAAAGAGGTATCCTAATATAGAGACCAGGGAATCAGGTTTTGATTCCAATAGAACAAGTAATGGGACAATAACAAGGTATTTTCATCAAAAGCATGGACTAAAAACTTATGTTGGCAAAACTGAGATCCTTTGACCTTGTAAATGGGGTATTTGTAATATCTCCAGAAGATATTAAAGTGTCCTTGGTGAGGATTTATGCACTAATTCTAGGCATGCGCACCCATAAATTGAATAGATCATCCTTAGTTTGGAGATGAAAATAGGCTTTAGCACTTCATCCATACAACAAACTGGGCCAAGAGGACAATGACAAATGGACCTCAACATACACATGGTCAAACAAGAATAACTGAGATCAATAGAGCCTCTTATCTCATTTGAATCAGTGGAATTATGCGCATTCCATGCAACAACTATAGGCTTAACGGAGGAAACCAATTACGGAAGTGTCTCATTGATCTCATATATGCAACTCATAACATGTTGGTACCCATTATTTGGATTGGCATCATTTAAACGATCTAATTCTTATTATTTTATGTTATCTGTGTTGGTTGGAGGCAGTGCAAAATTATGACGTGCACTCTCCTCATGGGAGATGCTAGAAAGACCCCCCTCCAAGTGCAACGGAAGTGACCTATTGTCTTTCCCCCTTGTACTCTCCTTCTTCCCCTTTTGCATGAATGATATATTCATCAAATTACGCTCAATTTCACACAATTTTCATATGACATCTAAATTATGCAGTCCTAGTATTAATGATGGTAATGACAAAAAAGCAATGTGTATATTTGAATTCTGCTACTTTTTGTTGATAATAGGCCTTATTATTTTGGGCAATATGAAATATCATTTGAATTCTGCTACATTTTGTTGATTGAAGGCCTTATTGTTTTGGAAAATATGACATGTTGTTTGAATTCATCTTCCTTTTATTTGATTTTATCTTTGTGCTTAACGGTTTTGGCCAAGGAGGCTGGTTTTAAATTAGAAACATCATGGGTGGTTATAGATGGTTGCTGAGGGATACATTTGGTAGCTCCATAATATGTATTTTTTTCTTAGATAAAAAATTATAGAAATTAAAGGTACTATGTTTTTAGGCCTGGATAGGTGGAATGGGTTTTATTTGGTGAGATATGTTATGAATGTTGATAGGAAGTTGTCTATGTTAGACATGTATATTTTGTATTCACAGATTCTAAAAGATGCAAATGAATGAAGCCTATGGATATCTAGGTACAGTGATATACATAAGAGATATAGGGCATACTACAAAGCATATGAAGAATGCAATTTTATTTGTTTTTATAAATGGAACTATGATTTTTATTTTTATGTTTTTTTTGGAGGAAGAAAATGACGCATTACGGCCCCGTAATTGCATGGATCCGTCGGATCCCCGTAACTGAAGTAAGATTTTAAATAAACTCAAATAGTTTAGTCAACTGTTATGGCGGTTAAAGTCCAACGAGAAATTTAGGGGTGATTGACTGGGATTGATAAATGTTGTAACAACTTCCAAGGAGAGGCAGGGGACTTTTTTGCGTATGATTTTATGTTATCATAGTTTTTGAGACTAGATGTGGTAATAATCCAGTTCGTGTTCACTGTCTTTGGAAACAACATTCCTCTGAAACTCACCCATAATTGATCATGTAGCAGCCAGAGGTATCAGAGTACCCCGAAAAATGGCCTAGAGGAGAATCTGTTTGAACTGGGGAAGGAGGGGCATTCAGGTGGAGTGAAGAGGAGGCATTGCTAAGGAGTTTAGCAGCGATCAGATGAGTTAGAGGACGAACTTGAGAATGTGATGGCCTCTGTTAGAGCTATGAACACCACAGAAAGATTGATAGAAGTGATCTAGAAACAAGGAACCAAGGTGAAGGCGCCCGTTTCATACTTTAAGGGAGACCTGAACCCCGAGTTATTAATGGACTGGTTGCAAGAACTAGAGAGGTACTTCGACTTGGCGAGCACAGATGAAGAGGACCCTAACCCTAGAAAAGTGAAATTTGTTGTGACGTGGATGAAGTCACATGCCGCGTTATGGTAGGATAACAAGGTAAGGAGAAGATTATGTTCTGGCCCAAGATGCTAAAAGAGTTGAAGCTCAAATTCTTAACCTCAAATTACTCGCAAACTGTGTTCAAGCAATTCCAGAATTTGCGGCAAAGTCTTTGTATCACAAACCAATCTCATACATGTGAACAGTCCATAAATAAGGAAGCACTTGGCCACACCAACTCAAAAGGACCGCGTGCATAGGATAATGCCTTGGGAGCAAGCAACAGATGTCTGAAAAACAAATATCCTCCATAAGAAGATTTTAAAAAGAGATAGCCCATGAAGAAGTCCCAATATAACCTTGAACTTTAAATATGCAGAGGTGTCATAAGATAGATACCTCAAAATTAGGTTTTGATTCCAATAAAACAAGTAATGGGATAATAGCAAGGTATTTTCATCACAAGCATGGACTAAAAGCTTATGTTGGAAAAACTAAGATCCTTTGGCCTTGCAAATGGGGTATCTGTAATCTCTCAAGAAGAGATTAAAGTTTCCTTGGTGCGGATTTAGGCACTAATTCTAGGCATATGCACTCACAAAAATGGATCATCCTCGGTTTGGAAATGAAAACAGCTTGAGCACTTCATCAATACAACAAACTGGACCAAGAGGACATTGATAGATGGACCTTGGCATATAGATGGTCAAACAAGAAGAAATGAGATCAATAGATTGCTTTACATACTGTATGGAATCTACACTAAGCCTTTTAATCTACATATTAAGAGGCATTTGTCTACAAAATTACCAAGTGCCACTATGGCAGACAATTCCCTATTTATCCGAGGATTAATATTTAGGGTTCTCCTACAAATTTTAGTTCAATTTATAAGAACAAAACCTCCCAACTAGACATCAAATTCTATAGTAAGGGTATCCAATAGGATTTGAATTTAAAAACATGACCAAAAGGACCCCATGCATAGGATAATGCCTTGGGAACAAGCAATAGATGTTTGAAAAATAGATATCCTCCATAAGAAGATTTTAAAAAGACATAGCCTATGAAGTAGTCCCAATATAACATTGACCTTTAAATATGCAGAGGTATCCTAAGATAGAGACCTCAAAATTAGTTTTTGATTCCAATAGAACAAGTAATGGGAAGATAGCAAGGTATTTTCGTCAAAAGCATGGACTAAAAGATTATGTTGGCAAAACTGAGATCCTTTGGCCTTGCAATAGGGTATATGTAATATCTCAAGAAGATATTAAAGTTTCCTTGGTGAGGATTTAAGCACTAAGTCTTGGCATATGCACTCACAAAAACATATCATCCTCGATTTGGAAATGAAAATAGGCTTAAGCACTTCATCAATACAACAAACTAGGGCAAGAGGACAATGACATATATGGACCTTGTCCTACACATGGTCAAACAAGAAGAAATTAGATTAATAGATTGCGTTACATATTGTATGGAATCTACACTCGACCTTTCAACCTACATATTAAGAGGCATTTGTCTACAAAATTGTCAAGTGCTACTATGCCAGACAATTCTTTGTTTATCTGAGGATTAACATTTAGGCTTCTCCTACAACTTCTAGTTCAATTTACAAGCACAAAACCTTCCAACTATACATGAAATCTTATAGGAAAGGTATTCAATAGGATTTGAATTCAAAAACATGACCAAAAGGACCCCATGCTTAGGATAATTCCCTGGGAGAAAGCAATAGATTTTTTAAAAACAAATATCCTTCATAAGAAGATTTTTAAAACAGACAACTCATGAAGAAGTCCCAATATAACCTTGATATTTAAATATGAATAGGTATCCTAATATAGAGACCACGAAATCAGGTTTTGATTCCAATAGAACAAGTAATGGGATAATAGCAAGGTGTTTTCATCAAAAGCATGGACTAAAAACTTATGTTGGAAAAACTGAGATCCTTTGACCTTGTAAATGGGGTATTTGTAATATCTCAAGAAGATATTAAAGTTTCCTTGGTGAGGATTTAGGCACTAATTCTAGGCATGCACACGCATAAAAATAGATCATCCTTAGTTTGGAAATGAAAATAAGCTTGAGCATTTCATCCATACAACAAACTGGGCCAAGAGGACAATGACAGATGGACCTTGGGATACCTATGGTCAAACAAGAATTACTAAGATCAATAGAGCCTCTTATCTCATTTGAATGAGTGGAATTATGCGCATTCCATGCAACAACTATAGACTTAATGAAGGAAAGCAACTGCGAAAGTGTCTCATTGATCTCGTATATGCAACTCATAACATGTTGGTACCCATTATTTGGATTGGCATCATTTAAAGTGGCTCTTACTAGGCTTATTTTAACTCCAACATATAACTGTGAAATCTCTGGCGACGATCTATATTTCCACTCAACCTTACTATCAAGTTTACTAGGATCTAATGCTACCATATAATTGGCAATATCTTTTGCACCTGGTTCTCTATTATTGTTTTGCACCTAAAAGACAATGTCAAGTTTCAACATATAGTTAGTTCAATAAACAAATTGAAATAAATAACACAATGTAAATTCAATACAAAAGACTTACACTTACTACAAATTTGTCTTTTTTGGCTTGCAACCCGCCTCAATCAAATGAATATGTAGCCCTCACATTATTTCTTGCTTTCTTTCCTTTGTTCCTCTTTTCCAAATATTCTTCGGAACGCATACTTTCCTTTAATGCTTCCCATTGTTTGGGAGATAGAGTGGAGTCTATCCTCTCTTTTCCATCCATTATTATTTTTTTGCAATTGTATCTAAAATTGTTCATCAGAATTCTCATATTTTGCTTGTAATATTTTTTAGATATTTTTCCACCAACAGTCTCAAAAGCATTTTCCATTTTCTGTATTAACATTTTCCACACTTCTATGATCTCACTTTGCAAAATTTGATTTACAAATATCCAAATGAGCCCTACATCTTGTACCCAACTCAGTGGCCAACCTTGTAGCATTTTTCCCAATGGGTTCACCATCTTTCAACACCTCAACCAAGAATGGATTCTTACATTCTAACTTTATTTCTTTTTTCTTTCCTCTCTATAGATCTATACCAATCTTAACTCAATCTATGTCTTCTAACAAAAGCAGGCACATCTTCTAAACAATTACCAATATTTCTGGTTGATCTAGTTCCATCAAAAGTTGTAGATGCAGGAGGTGTATTTTGAGGCACACCCTATGTAAGCGGTGTCTCTTCATGACTTGCATTAACTAGAATTGCATGCTCCTTGGCCACATTAGGTGTGGAAGTAGGTAGCTTAGTGCCGGATCTGCAAATGTGCCTTCAAACATGTCCTTTAATTTAGAATAAATGATCTGCAGACTTGATCTAATTTCATTTTTCTCATGTTGATCAATAATCTGTTTTAGACTTCGTGTTAATAAATCATTATGCTTCTCAACACCATCTACTATATCTAGCTACACATCACCATGTGTTATATTAGGTTGCTCATTACCACAACTATTATTTTAATCAATTACATTTGTTGAATCACAAATGCATTGGCTTATCTTTACTTTCCCTTGATTTTTTCTCCACTTTTTTCTATGCAATCTTTTTCTTGGCTATAAAACAAAAAAAATATCATATTAGTACTTATATACATAAATTTCTTTCCTATAAAACATTAAACATTATTAAACAAATAATATACTACTTAAGTGGATTAACAACTTGCCTATTTGTCAAACCAAGAGATGATAAATATTTATCATTCTTGGTCACATGTTCTCTAATAAAGTGCTCATATTCTGTCAATGTTCTAGCATTATCACTGTCATCTAATTTGCATCTCAGGCATTTTTCTCCATATCCTGAAATCCAACGATTCACATAAACAATAATGTATAAATCAACCACTTGAATCAATAGAACAACAATGGAATATTATTTTGAAACTCAGATTTTATTAGTGCATGTGCTCAAAAATTAACTGCGCAAGTGAATGAACAAATACCACTTAAAATCATCCCTTGAAGTGTTACTTATATAACTTGAAATCAACAACAAATAAGTGAAAAACTCATATTTTGTACCAAACTCAGATTTTGTATACAAACTCAAGTTTTGTAGTCAAATTAGTTTTTGTATATAATGTACCATCATAATAATGAAGATTAGGGGATTTCCAACAACTAATAATTAGAAGTAATACCCCAACACGTGAGTTATATACAAATTGTAACCTACAATAGTTTGAAAGCAAAATGTGGTCAGCAACTATATGAAAATTTATCCAAATTAATTCTTTACTCAGCTTGTAGAACAAGATGCAACTCTCAAATATAAAATCAACGCTACATAATTGAAAGATATGTTGTCTAGTATTTAATACTCTAAACACATATATGAGGCTTCTGATTCAAATAAATTTAATCAACCACACATTCAAGATGTGATTGATATAATTTCCATCTAGATCTCAAACCACAACTATGAGGAACTACCTACAACATTATAAGGACAAAGTATGCCCAACATATGTATATTACCTTTGTCAATTAAAAACATACAATTGTATATACATGACCAAGTTGAAAATTTATGCTAGAGGCATGTAAAGCATGTTATGTAAAGTTGATATGTCTCTAATATAAACCACATGGTATGCATTTCTATATATTCAAATTGTATTCAACATCAATGAATTCTAATAATACATTCAATAGTTAATTTTATCATACATATAACCAGAGATTAGGTGACAAGCTAATAAGTTACCTAGTTAAGGTTACAAATCATCATTATAATCATCTGCATTGCCACCAAGATTAGAGTCATGATCACTCTTGTATGCATTTGCTTGATTTCCTTCCTCATCCTCATCTGTGACATGCAATTATGCATTCTCTCTTACAATCTCTTCATTAGGAATCAAAGTCTCTTCTTCAAACACTCTATCATCATCTTCAACCACTTCTTCCAATGTTTCATGTAAATTATCAGATTTCCCGTCAGACATTATATCGACAACTTCCATGAATTTTGGTTTCGAATGAGACTCTGTTTGAATGACATACAACCATCCCGGGCTTCTTACATCATTGATTAAAAGTTATTGGTTAATTTGAATAGGAAAAACATACGGCTCATCAATCTCTAATAAAAATTGTCGTGTATTTGCATGTACAAATCCATACTCGTCAAGTTTCATTGCAGATGGTTTGATCCACTTAAATTTTAATAATATAGGATTATTTTCACCATAATCAACTTGAATAATTTGTTGTATGAATCCAACATAAAATTTCTTCTCGGTTTCGTGAAGAAATTCAGCGCTAACAACACAATCACAATTTGCTTTCCTTTGTCCTTTTCTTCCACTCTTAAATGAGTACCAAAGTCCCACATTCCACTAAAATGCATAGCCCATAAATGTGGAGACTGTGAAAGCTCACTTTCCTCCATTGTTATATCTTGATATTATTCTTTTGCATCACTAACTGCATTAAAAATGCATTCTTCAAATTTTGGAAAAGAATCACCTCTAGTCGAATCAAGACGTATATGCTTTTGAGGTTGATGTTGCATCCATGTTCGATTCTCTCCTTCGTATTTTCTACATAGAATATGAATGTAAAAGATAATAAGATCAATAATATAAATGTGTAAATGCAATTTAAATAAATAAATTATTGTGTAAAAAATAATTTCACCTGCGCCACTTATCAAACGAAGATGTGTTTTGAAGAACATAGGCATTTATCACACTTATTTCTTCATGCGATAGCTTGAAGTGACATCTGTTGCTTTCTAATTATTCACCTGCAAATCGCTCATCTTCATCATCACCCCATACATGGTGATTGGCATTTTTAAAATCCTTCATATATTCTCTGCAAATTCCCATGGCCTCTTGCATTGAATATCCCTCAGACATGTTGCCTTCCGGTTTTTCCCTAGTATTGATAGATTTTTTCAAAACCTGCATATATTGTTCTATAGGATACATCCATCTTGTTCTTATTGGATCATAATGATCTAGTTCATATTCTAGATGCATCAGAAGATGCATAGAAATGTTAAATATTGTTGGTGGAAATTCTCGTTCCAATAGACAAAGGACTTCAACAACTTGCTCCCTCAAAATATCAAAGTTCAAAGAATCTAATAGATGTAAACTCATTCTCTTTAATATTTGGCCCAACCTTATAATTGCCAATCTTGGCCCCTTTGCCAAACTTGTTATATTGACCACAATATGTAAAATATTTTCGATTATGACATGATAGTCATGGGTCTTGAGGCCTCTTAAGCTATTAATGTCAATTTGGATTCTAATGCTACTACTTACATATCCAGTGGGAAAGCAATTCTAAGACATCAACTTCAAGAATTGTGCACGTTGTTCCTTTGTCCAGACATAAGGAACACTAGGTTTTCTATATTTTTCATCATCATATTTTTCAACACAAAGATTTCCGTGAATATTTAGTTTTTGAAAGTCTTCACATGATGAAATAGTATCAGAAGCACCAAAGGGAGTTTCTATGATAACATAGACTATATTTTTCTCAGTATGCATAAAGTCAATAGAATTCCTTATGGCTATATCCTTAAAGTATGGAAACTTATAGATTATGCACAATTGTTTTACACCACTTCCATTACATGGGTCATATCTACTATCACACATCCCACCAATTTCAATAAACAACATTTTTTTTGTCCATCCTCAATAATCTATTCACTCATTATTCTCAATGGTGCTTCACGATTCTCTTCCTGGCCATTGAAACATGTTTTTTGTCAACGATTTGGATGATCCATTTTAAGGTAAGCACGATGTCCACAATAAATTCACTTACACAAACTTATTAAGCGCCTCATAAAATCCTTAAATTTGCAAGCATGACATCAATGGTATCCATTAATAGTGAGACCAGTCAATGTGCCATATGCAGGAAGATCCTGAATCGTAAACAATAAGGAAGCTCTTAAAGTGAATTTGATTGAATGACCATCCCTTAAAAATTGAATTGCTTCAATTGCTTTCCACAATTCCTTTAGCTCATCATATAATGGCTCTATATAAACATTGATTGTATCGGAAGTCACACTTTTCTTTCTTGGTATATAATCAATGATAGTAGTAAGAAAATTGATTTAGTTATTAAGAAAAATGGTTTGGTTGCTAACCATGGAGGCAAGTTATAATTTATTAAAAACACTTTCCAAGTTGACTATTTAGTACGTTGACCTGAGAATGGGTTCACCCCATCCAGATCCAAACTCAATCTTATATTACGAGTATCTTGGGAAAAATCAGGCCATATGTTATCAAATTCCATCCACATCTTAGAATAAGCCACATGTCGTTGTTTCCCATCAGTGCTCTTATTTTGGGCACGCCATTTCATAAGTTCAACAATGTCTCTACCTCTATACATTCATAGTAACCATGGGATTAGCAGAAAGTGGAAAAGAACCTTTCTAGGAACTGTAACTGATTTCAACCCTGGTCTATAACTCCCTTCTTGACATTTCAGGCATTCAGTCTCACTTGCAATATTTTTGTGAAATAATACACAACCAATCACACATGTGTGGATGTTTTCATACCTGAAGCCTAGCTTAGTGATTTATTTTTTACATTTCCTTAGTTTTGTTGGAAATGTGGAGTCACTTGGTAACAACCAACTTAATAATTCCAATAACTCATCTACACTCTCATTTGTCCAAGCATGCACCACTTGTAAGATAAGAATTTGAAGGATTGTTGTCAAATGACTTAACTTGCAATTAGCATGGACACGTTTTAAAGCATGCTCCATTGACTTGGCCCAATCATCATTTACACCCTCATTCAACATTCTATCAACTTCAAACCCTTTGTCTTGTTGGAATATTCTCACCATCATTTTTATATTTTGCATGCTTGTATGCAATTATGCATGCATCCAATCATTTGCATGCATCTAATCATCAGTATGGTAGTCTCCCAGCACCTAGTCCTTATTTTGCAACCCCCAGGAGCCTTTTTCTACTCAGTTCTATCCCTCCTAGCCACAGATGTGCCCTTGTTTTCATCACTGGAGTACAAGTGCGCCCTCTTCCACTTATTTAGGAGTTACTTCAATTAGTTCCATGATTAGTGGATATGTTCCTTGTTTTGGGGATTAATTACTAGTTTAACTGACTGAACCACTTAGATAGACCTCCAGAGAGACTAGATCAGCTATACTGACTACTAAAATCTCCTCATACGCCCACATTGGAGTCTCCTTCCCTAGATCAGTGCCCATGCACTCAGTTAGACTCATTTGACTATTGTGACTACTGCCACTGGTTTGGATGATGTCTCCAATGCTATCCAAGCCACACTTTGAGGAGAATTCAAATGACCTTAGTGGAATTCGAATTCATTTGATTGTATTAATTTATTATTCATTATTCAGAGTGCCAGCTTACAGTTGATGTATGATACAACAATTTTTCTCCATTTTCTGTGTAATGAGTGATTATTGATTCAACATTTCTTCTTATTCTTTATGCACTTCTTGAGTGAATTCTAGTGAGGTATTCTACTGTTGAGTGATCCTAATCCTAAAATATCACATGGTATCAGAGCTGACAACATCTATTCGAATTGCAGCAGCAGTAGTTGCAACAATTCCTTGAGCAGTTGTCTTTCATTGAGCACCAGAAGCCTCTGGGTTTCCACAACAAATCTTGGTGCTATTTCCTTGAATTCACTGGATAAATCCAGTGAGGTCTAGCCAGGTATGAAGGACCCAGTCACATGTGCTTAGTGTCCTAAGGCAGTGTTCAATTCGAATTGCAGCAAATCTTCTTTTCATAATTCTCATTGTTTTGCAGGAATCTCCTCTCTTCAACTTCGAATTCTTCAGTATCATGGATCTCAAGTTGAATTCATTCAACTAATTAGAATGGAGAGCAAAGATGGACATCTTCTTGAAGTCGAAGAGCCTTTCCAAAGTGGTGAATGGTTGTGCAGTTGATCCCAGTGGTGCAGTAGAGAAATCCAAGTACTTAGACAAGCTTGATGAAGTAGTAGGACTACTGCTACTCAACATTTATGAATACCTACACTTTAATGTTATCAATTTGAAGACTCCAAAGGAGGTTTGGGACAAGCTTGAATCCCTCCTTGGCCAGAAAGATGATTTGAAGGGTCATAAACTAGAAAATGAGCTCATCTCCTTGAGCCCAAGCAGTTTCGAAACTATCATTGAGTTTCTCAACAAATTCAAGAACTTGATTTCACAATTGAAGAGGTATGGGATTGAGAAGGAAGAAAAAAACTCATCATTTCCATCTTGTCGAAGCTAGGCCCTGATTATTCAGTGTTTGTTTCGACCATCCAGTCAGCAAAGTTGTCCATTCCAAAATGGAAATTCCCTCACTTGAAGACTTCATCCAATCCCTCACTCTTGAGGAGGAGAAGCTAGTGCACATGGGAGTGATAAAAGCCAAATTATATTCATCTCTTGGAGCTACTGAGTCAAGGAGAGCGAATGGAAAAGGAAAACAAAAAAATTCCGATAGAAAGTTGAATGACCAAAAGTAGAAGGATGCTCCAAAGTCATTAGAAGGAGCTTCGAATCCTAGGAAGGACAAGAAAACTCAAAAGGGAAAATCCAAGTGCAGATATTGTAATCGAGGATACCACCCTGAGAGCTCATGTATGAAGAATACCATAGATCTCATGGCTTCACTTCTTGAAAAAAATAATCTTCCAGTAACTGCATGTGATAGAAAGAAAGAGAGTGAACCATCTGGATCTGAAAACAAAGAGAGATGCCATGACCTCATGGCAGGTGCATCAACTCAATCCTCCTTCATCATAGATTCTGGAGCATCAAGACACATGTATTCCTCCAAGGATCTCTTCATTGGTTTCGAAGCTACTGTTGGACCATCCATCATGTTGGGGAATGATTTTGAGGTCTCCTCTGAGGGATTGGAAGAATCAAACTTGATCATGGATAATTCTCAGATGTGCTCTATGTCCCTACATTGACTGCAAATATACTTTCAATATATCGGATGACCCATACTGGAGATCCCAAGAGGGTGATCTTCTCTCCAAATGAGGTCGAAATTCAAGACATGGTATCAGCTTCTACCATTGCAAAAGGTGTTGCAAATCATAAGTCGAAGCTGTATGAGTTCTACCATTTTCTACCTCTCTCTACACAATCTACTCTTCACACTCATGCAAATGAAGAGAGTAGGCTATGGCATGAGATATTTGGGCATCTTAACTATCAATACTTGCAAGACATGCATACTAAAGAGATGGTTGAAGGGCTGCCCAAGATCAAGTTTGCCAAGGGAAACTGTCATGGTTTTTTTATTGGAAAGCATCTAGAAAAGAAGTTTGAGAAGGCGAAGGCAAGGAGAGCCTCTCAACCTCTAGATCTGATTCATAGTGATGTTGCAGGGCCATTTCCATATCTATCTTTGAATAAGGCAAGGTATATTATTACTTTTATTGTTGATTATTCAAGGTTTACATGGGTATAATTTCTCAGATTAAAGTCATAAGTATTTGGATTCTTTAAGTTTTTCAAGTCTTCTACAGAAAAGTTTTTCAGATAGAAATATCATGGCCATTCGCACTGATAATGGAGGTGAGTACATCAAGGGTGACTTTCAAACCTTTTGTGCTGAAGAGGGCATTGAGATGCAACATATTGTTCCCTATACACTACAACAGAATGGTGTTGCTGAAAGGAAGAATAGAACATTAAAAGAGATGGCCACCTGCATGCTAAAGTCGAAATGGTTGCACCCTAGTCTTTGGGCAGAAGCCATCAATTGTGCCACCTATCTTGATAACAGAGTTCCTCACAAAGGACTCAAAGATATGACTCCTTTCGAAGCATGGATGGGATACAAACCTGATGTGTCTCATCTTACAGTGTTTGGATCGAGAGCATGGGCAAGGATTCCAAATGAGAAAAGGAGAGCCCTAGATCCATAGAGCAGAGAGTGTATTATGGTGGGTTATGCATTGAATGCAAAGGCCTACAAGCTTCTTGATCCTTCTACTATGAGAAAATTCCTTGATAGGAGTGTATAGTTTGAGGAATGGCCTCTACATGATGCTCATCCTATTGAGCAAGAGAGATTGCCTACCACACCTCCACTGCTTGATGAGATCCAAGAGAGCGAATCTTCATCACATGACAGTTCATATTCAGAGTATGAGAGTGAAGATGATGAAGAGCGAATGCTAGATCCAGATACACAAGAACCTGAAGATCTAGCACCTATTAGTGAAGATGAGTGAATGGAAGACCAAGATCCAGATCTTGCACCTGATGATCCTCCTCTTCCTAGATGGGAAACCACTACTCTTAGATCTGCTGGAGATCTTGTGGGAGATCCACTTGATCAAAGGAGGACCAGATCTGATTATCAAAATGGAAGGTTTCATCCTTCTCACATTACAGATTCATTTACTACCGATAGATCCTTCTTTAGAGTAGAATTCCACTTACCATTTGGGGTGAGTGATGTACATGATTGATGATCCTACCACAGTCTATCTCGAGGGGGGGCTTTCTTCCTAGTGGGTTTTTCCTCTTTCCTCACTTTATTTATTTAGATTGTTGTACGGGGTGACCTTTGGTCTTAGTTACCAGGGCCCTACCATTTCAGTTGTTCCTCATAGTATAGCTTGCGGGGGGGTGTTGGAATATTCTCACCATCATTTTTATATTGTGCATGCCTGCATGCAATTGCATGCATCCAGTCATCAGTATGGTAGTCTCCCAACACCTAGTCCTTATTTTGCAGCCCCCAGAAGCCTTTTTCTTCTTAGTTCTAGCCCTCCTAGCCACAGATGCACCCTTGTTTTCATCACTGGAGTACAAGTGCACCCTATTCCACCTATTTAGGAGTTACTTCAGTTAGTTCCATGATTAGTGGATCTATTCCTTGTTTTGGGGATTAGCACGGGATTGATTACTAGTTTAACTGACTGAACCACTTAGATAGACCTCTAGAGAAACTAGATCATCTATACTGACTACTGACAGCTCCTCATGCACCCACATTGGATTCTCCTTCCCTAGATCAGTGCCCATGCACTCAGTTAGACTCATTTGACTGACTATTTGACTATTGTGACTACTGCCACTGGTTTGGATGATGTCTCCAATGCTATCTAAGCCACACTTCGAGGAGAATTCGAATGACCTTAGTGGCATTCGAATTCATTTGATTGTATTCAGTTATTGTTCATTATTCAAAGTTCCAGCTTACAGCTGATGTATGATACAACAGTTTTTCTCAATTTTATGTGTAATGAGTGATTATTGATTCAACATTTCTTCTTATTCTTTTTGCACTTATTGAATGAATTCTAGTTAGGTATGCTACTACTGAGTGATCCTAATCCTAAAATATCACATGTCGAACATTGTTACACCTTTGTTTGTGTTTGGTGCCACTTTATTTATGTTTGGTGCTTCTTCATCTCTCATGCTATGCAATTCTATTATATGTTCATAATAATTGTGATCCCAATGGATTATACACTATGCCTATATCTTATCATATGTCGATAAATCACACTTTTATTTTTCACCTTTCCACCAAGACAATAATTACATGGACACATATGTATGTTCATGCCCTTCTCAATGGTTATTCTATAATCATATGCATGGTGTTCATTCATTTTCAACCTTCGTCGTTGATCCATCTTTGATGTTCTGCATTCTAATATTAATCTGATATGTTAATTAAAAAATCTCAAATAATTTAGATAGTATAAGGGCACAAAATCAACTACGTTGGTGTTAACAATAACAACATTGACAAGGAACTAAACTAATCTACGGAAGCCATGATTATATCAAATGTAATACCCCAATTTTGACCCTTATGAAATATTGGTTCTTAATGTAAATATTGTATACATTCGATGTATGTTTCCCTAGCGTGGAGCTCAAGGCCAAGGCCCCGCTAGTATATGTTCGTATTTTATTTTAAATGGACAAGCATTTGACATTTTGTTACCCATGTGCTATTAAGCCATGGGATATTGTAAATTGATGTAAATATTTAATATTGCAATAAAATACCAAAAATTGGCTATGGGAGCAACGAATGAGAAAGGGCCATGTGTATCCACTAGGGAGTGGGGAGGGGGCTGTGGGGATGAAACATATGCTGCCAAATGTCATTGTGAGAACCCATTTGACTTTCCTTGATGACATTTATTTCTGTTGTAAGGAAGTAGTTGGAGATTTCAGTCCATGGCTTCAATGGAGCATGGGCAGCCCAGAAATTCGTATGGCAGAGTGTGGGTTCTGTTTTCTTGTACCGCAAGTCACTCTACCTCATGGGCATTGCTTCTTTCTCATTTCCATGCCAGGGTGGAAGAACCCAGCATCAATTTTCATCCAAAAACGAATTCCTAGCAATGAGCAAAACCAGAAATCGCAATTTTGCAAGAACCCACATTTTGAAGAGCCAAAAACGCCCATATTTGGTATTGGATAGTAAAATCCAATGGGGGTCCATAGATATGAACCTTGGGGCGAATTTGAGAGTATTAGATACCCCGAAATCCATTGGAAAACCCTGTTTTTATAGACCAGAAAACCAGTGACGGGATGGAGTTATTTGATGAACAGAATTGTGAGAAATCCAATTGTGAATGATTGAGCAGAGGTTGGGTTTGCTTGATAAACCCAGTGAAGGCTAGAATCTCAAGAATTAGCAGCTGGACCTTATTATACCCATCCTGAAGAGCACTGGAGGGAAGGGACGCCTGAGGGACTGTGCAGCAGAGAAGGGGACCTTCCTTGTGTTGGGTGTGGTAGGTAATGTGAGTGCCTCGACTGTTGAATTCCTTTGAGATGCTTGTAGCTATTTGGATGAGCTCACTGGCTTAGCATTGCCCTCCTATGTCTGTTGTATGCTTGATAAACCCAACTGTGAGTTGGCTTTGCATAGTTGTTGAGTGAAACCATGGCTGTGAGTGAGACTGTTTAGTTCCTCCATAGTGGATACACAACCCAGCTCAAGGGTGATCTCTCAGCTGAAAGAATAGAAGCTGGATAGAGATCTATGGTTGGGTGGAACGTTGCTCTCACATAGTCAGTTGTTGGACAGCTTCATCTTCAAGATAAGTGTTTTCTGTGATTTACATTATATGCATTATGTGTTTTGCACTGTGTTAATTCTGAAAGATAATTGCCCATGTTAATGGGATGAAATGATTGTCTTAGTGAAATTGATATGAAGTCTGTGCATAGAATGAGAAGGGGATTGATTCTCTGTACATTGAATCATTATCCACTTATGATAGCTATTTTGATGCATTACTATTGTGTGTGTAAATATGATTTCATTTCGTTGTGTATTTTAGTTTGAGTCTGCACACAGAAGATTTTAATTGTTATGAATTTTATGAGTAATGTATGGGGCTAAGATTTTCAAATAACCCTAGTAAGTTGGTCATTTTATCCTTCCTTGCACCAAATCGAATGGAAGGGGACGTTATAGAGTGGTATCAGAGCCCAGCTTGTAGCACTGGGACTGCTTGAGACAAACTCTAAGTTACAGGTAAGTGACAGAATATATTAATGCAGTATTGGTGAATTTGGGGTGACATTTTTTATTGGAAAAATGGTAGGGTCAGATTTCTCAAGTATGGAAGAGGATCATACAGGTGCATAGATCTCTCCAAGAGCTTTCCAACGGTACCAGACTCGTCCCATTTGGCTAAGGGACTAAGGAGTTATCGACCCCGGAAGTCGCAGGGCCGGAAGCGTTCCACGGTTGTGGATGTCGGGTTTCAGGTTTCGGGAACGCAAATTTTCAAAAATTGCGTTTGGATTTCCAAAATCCCGAACCCGCAATTTCGGCTTTTGGGATGTCGGGTTTCGGGTTTCGGGTTGCGGGTTGCGGGATAGTTACATCCCCATGACCACAACTTGACCCCCCGAACCTGCGATTTCGGGTTTTGGGTTGCGAGTTGCGAGATGGTTACATCCCCATGACCGCAAGTTGACCCCCTGAACCCATAGTTTTGGGTTTCGGGTTTCGGGTTGCGGGATGGTGACATCCCCGTGACCGCAACTTGACCCCCGGAACCCGCAGTTTCAGGTTTCGGGTTGCGGATTGCGGGATGGTTACATCCCCATGATAGCAAGTTGACCCCCCGAACCCGCAATTTCGGGTTTCGGGTTTCGGGCTACGAGATGGTTACAACCCCGTGACCACAACTTGACCCCCTGAACCCGCAGTTTCGGATTTCAGGTTGTGGGGTGGAAAAACAAGAGTATAGAGCCCGAAAATTGATTTTTGGGTAACAAGATTATGCAAGGTTGGAATTTGATGAGTTGAGTGGCATTCTGAAGCCATTGACGGAGGCCATGAATGAACCAGTGAAGATCTCGAGCCCATTATGCTCTAATTCGACACAAAATTGGAATTAATGGCTTTTACAAATCAGTGTCCCGACGCTTGACAGAAGGTCGGATTGAGCTGAAACTGATATGGGGCGGTCATGGAGTAGGAACAGTGTTGAGTTTGGAGTTTTGGAGCCAAACTCCAAAGGATGTGGAGTCGGGGTGTGCAAGAAGGCCAAAAAGCACTATTCCGGGCCACGTTTTTTGGATTTTGAAAAGCTTGTAGTGGAGGAAAGTGACCCTATAATTCAGAATCAAGAAATTTACTGAACTCGACATTTCATATTCTCATTAAACCATACATATTCCATTAGACAAAGATTTTCCATAAATGCACCGTTTGGGAATAGTCATTTTTTGCCCAAAATTTGGAATTTTGGAAAAATGTGAAAAATTTGAAAGTAGTCAATCCCAGAATTTTATAGAAGATGAATGGTACATCGAAACAAATATCCACGAGTTGCTAAGTACTCCTTGTTATATGGACTAACTTCTCCCGGTAGAAAAATTTTCGTGATTCTTCGTATATTTTCTTTCACATGTGGTTGAAGTTGGCATTCCAGACCAAAATAAAACTATGTAAAATGTGCAGAATTGTGGTAAAAGTTGTCATTTTTGAAATAACGTAGTGTCCACACCCGAATTCGGAATGGAGGACGAGGATAGGCATTGGAAAGCTTGTGTAGTAGGGAATAATGGTGTATGACCAGAATTTGAATAGGGTTATCACACACCATGGATAATTAGAGCAGAAAAGTGTCGGTCGTTGTTTTGTCAAATTGTTGACAATATGGGCAATTTCCAGAATTGCATGAATGGGGAAAAAGAATGAATGCATAGCAGCTATGTGAATTATTCCATGAGTTTTATTATGTTAAATATTGATTGTTTTATATTTCTAGATGCATTCTTATGATGTCTAACAAATATTTTCATAATGCAGAGTGCTTGCAGCTCATAAAATTAATAATTATAGCAGAGGTAGCATACAGGAAAAATGGTGACCATAAATGATGCTCAAGATCGTTATGAGCATGAAGAAGACGTTCTAGGAGAAAATGTGCATGAAGAGAATGCTGAGACGAAATCTAATGGGAGAAGGGAGCAGGTGACTCCTCAGAATTTGGTTGAAACCATGGTGAGCTTCAATGAAAGATTGATGAAGGCTCAAGAAGAACAACACCAACTCAATGCTGCTATCTTGCAAAGTCTCACTGATATGCAGCAGAGGATAAACCTTAGGTCCAACCCAAGCAATGTGGGTGAAGAAGGAAGAGATGCAGAGAGTCACTCTAGAGGTCATTCAAAGAAGAGGACTCCAAGCCCAAGGAAGAGTTATGTGAGCAAGAAGCATAAAACACCTTCCTCTAGATCTTCTTCTAGCAGATCATGTGACTCCATAAGTTCTCAAAGAAGTCAAAGGCATGTGCCCAGGATATTTGAGGGAAGAGAAAAGTCCAAGGGAAACCCACAGGGAGAATTCAGGAAGGCAAGGCCTCCCACATTTGATGGAGAAGACAAGACTGGCAAAGAGGCTGAGGCATGGCTTCTTGGAATGAAGAAATATTTCAGAATTCAAGACTACTCCGAAAATGAAAAATCCAGAATTTCCATTTACAATATAAATGGTAGAGCTTCAATTTGGTGGGACAACCTCTTGCAAGTGAAAGGGATCAGTGAAAGGAAAATCAGCTGGGAGAGATTTAAGAAGTATTTCAAGGAGAAATACCTTTCTGCTAGGTATTATGACAGTAAGAGAAAAGGGTTCAGTGAACTCAGGTTGGAACAAAAATCTATGAAAGAGCATGTCCACAAATTTTTAGAATTATTGAGGTATGTGGATTATATCAAAGATGAGAGAGTAAAAATCCAATGCTTTCTTGGGAGTCTACCTCAAAGTTTCAGAGATAGGATTGAATTTGTTAATCCACCAAGTCTTGATGAAGCCATTAGAATGACAATGCATTGCTATGAGCAAAATAAAGGAAAATCGGAGGTTAACCCAGCATGGAAAGGGAAGCTAAGAGGGAGATTTGACCAAAAGAAGAGTGGTTTCAAGACACCATTCAAAGGTCAGCCTAGAACCTTGCCACAGGGGCAGCAAGCAAGGAGTAGATTCAAGCCAGCAATAGCAGCAGAGAAGGCATCAAAGGGACCACTTCAGTGTTGGGGATGTGGAGAAAACCACATGTTGAAGGATTGTCCACATCGGAGGGATAATCCCCGAAGGTTGCACAACTTAAAGGGAGCAGCTACAGTGGAGGACATGGCAAGGGAAACGCCTGGAATTTATGCAGCGTTGGATAATCATCAAGCAGACCATCAATCATCAGTGGTGGAAGTTGAAGGTAAGATTGCTACGCAATCTATTTCTGTTTTGATTGATCCAGGATCGACTCATAGTTATGTTTCTCCAAAAGTGGTTGAAGGTTGTTCTCTTAGAAAAATGAAGCACAATAAGTTTTGGTTAGTTCAATTAGCCACAGGGACCAAGAGGAAAGTAAGTGAAGTAGTTGTGGAGTGCCCCATAGAATTGAATGGACTCCACATACATGCATATTTAAATGTGCTACCTTTATGATCTTATGATGTTTTGATTGGCATGGATTGGTTGGAAAAACATAGAGCCAAATTGGACTGTTATGAGAAAGCACTTGAATGCATTGATAAAGAAGGAAGGCCAAGATTGGTAAGAGGAATTCCCAAGCAAGTTTCAATAAGGCAGATTTCAGCCTTATAGTTGAAAAAGTTTTATAAGAAGGGTTGTCAATTATATGCAGTTCATATGTCAGATTCGTCCGAGGACCAGGGTCCAAGGATAGAAGATTTCTCATTATTACAAGAGTTCCAAGATGTATTTCCAGATAAAGTGCCGGGACTACCATCAAAGAGAGATATTGATTTTACCATTGATCTTGTTCCAGGGGCAGCATTGAATTCCAAAGCTCCTTATAGAATGAGCACATAGGAATTGGTAGAGTTGAAGATGCAACTACAAGAGTTAATGGACAAAAGGTATACAAGACTAAGTGTGTGTCATTGGGGAGCATCGGTGTTATTTGTTAAGAAAAATGATGGGACTTTAAGGCTGTGTATTGATTATAGGCAGCTCAATAAAGTGACAGTCAAGAACAAATATCCATTGCCAAGAATTGATGACTTATTTGATCAAATGAAGAAAACTAAAGTGTTTTCAAAGATTGACTTGAGGTCGGGGTACCATCAAGTGATAATTAAAGAAGAAGATATTCACAAGACAACTTTCAGAACTAGATATGGTCATTATGAGTTCACTGTGGTGCCATTTGGTCTTACCAATACACCTGCTACATTCATGTGTCTCATGAATAGTGTCTTCAGCAAATATTTGGATAAGTTTGTGATTGTGTTCTTGGATGAAATTTTTGTCTATTCAAGGAATGAAGAAGAACATGAGGAACATCTAAGGATGGTGCTGCAAATCCTTAGAGAACACTAGTTGAATGCCAAGTTAAGCAAGTGTGAATTCTATCAGAAGAAGGTGCAATATTTGGGTCATATCATTTCTGAAGAAGGAATTACAGTGGATCCGGAGAAGATTAATTCCATCATGGATTGGTCAAATCCAAAAAATGTTTTAGATATTAGATATTTCATGGGTCTTGTTGGTTACCACAGAAGGTTCATTGAAGGATTCTCCAAGATAGCTCACCCAATTACTTCGTCGCAGAGAAATAATATCAAGTTTGTATGGTCTGAAAAGTGTGAGAAAAGCTTTCAGCAGTTAAAGGAGTTACTTACTAGCGCTCCTGTTTTGAAGATAGCAGATCCCATGAAGGATTTTGTAGTGTGCACAGATGCTTGCATTGAAGGACTGGGTCGATTTATCATGCAAGAAGGAATTGTGATTTTCGATGAGTCAAAGAAATTAAAAGAGCATGAAAAGAATTATGCCACACATGATTTGGAATTAACATCCATAGTACATACTCTCAAGATGTGGAAACATTATTTGATGGGAAGAAGATTCGAGCTTAGAACAGACCACATGAGCTTGAAGTATTTGTTTGATCAGCCAAACTTGAATGTTAGGCAAGCTAGATGGATGGAGTTTCTTTGTGTTTGACTTTGAAATTAAGCATGTAAAGGGGAAGGAGAATAAGGTTGCAGATGCTCTTATCAAAAAATTTCATGTTGCAACATTAAGTGTGTGTAAATTGGATTTGAAGACAAGAGTTCTTGAAGCCCAGAACCGTGATGAAACTTGCCTTCAAATTAAAGAGAAGTTGCAACAGGGTAATATGGATGAAAAGTGGGCAGGATATCAGCTTGGTGAAGATGATATCCTCATCTACAAAGATAGACTATACATTCCAAATGGTGCAGATTTGAAGAAGCTAGTGATGGATGAAATTCATCAAATGCCATACTTTGGACATCCAGGATATCAAAAGACTATAACAGCGGCAAGAAAACAATACTTTTGGCATGGTATGAAGAAGGACATAGCTGAGTACATTTCTAGGTGTCAAAAGTGCCAACAAGTCAAGGAAAAACACCAACATCCAGCAAGATTGTTGTAGCCCTTACCCATTCCGGAATGGAAGTGGGAAGTGATCTCTATGGATTTTATAACAGGTCTTCCCATTACAGTGAAGAAGCATGATTCATTCATGGTTGTGGTGGAAAATCTATCAAAGGTAGCTCACTTTATTCCAGTCAAGTCCGCTCACAAGGCTAATGACATTGCAAATATCTTCCTGAGAGAGATATTCAGATTGCATGGATTGCCTAAGGCAATAATTTCTAGTCGTGATACAAAGTTCACTTCCAATTTTTGGAAGGGATTGTTTCAGGAATTGAGAACTAGCTTGAATTTCAGTACATCATATCATCCTCAAACAGATGGCCAAACTGAGAGGGTGAATCAGGTCCTTGAAGATATGCTGAGAATGTATGTGATGGATAAACCATCCAAGTGGGAAGATTACCTACACTTGGTAGAATTTGCATACAATAATGGACATCATGCATCCTTGGGGATGAGTCCGTTTGAGGCATTATATGGAAAGGGGTGCAGGACTCCAGTGAATTGGGATAGCCCGGTGAACAGGGTAGTACTTGGGCTAGAGATGATCAAGGAAATGGAACAGGAAGTTGCTAAGATTATGCAGAATTTAAAGGCAGCTCAGGACAGACAAAAGAGTTATGCAGATTTGAAAAGAGTCCATAAGGAATTTCAGATTGGGGATCATGTTTATTTGAGAGTGAAACCAATGAAAAGTTCTCTCAAGTTGGGGAGTTGTGCCAAGTTGTCACCAAGATATTGTGGGCCATTTGAAATTCTAGATAGAATAGGGCCAGTTGCATATAGGGTTGCATTGCCTGCTAACATAACAGCTCATAATGTTTTCCATGTATATTTGCTTAAGAAGTATGTACATGATCCTAATCATATGATTGATTGGAATGTGATACAGGTGGAACCCGAGGGAGAGTTCCAAGTAGAGCCTATGTGCATCCTCGACAAGAAGGTCACTTTGCTCCAGAACAGAGCCATCGGGCAGGTAAAGGTCCAATGGGAGCACCTTAGTCCCGAAGAGGCTACATGGGAGATGGACGATGCCATGAGAGATGCATTCCCATTTTTGTTCAGTTTTGAGAACACCAAGGACGGTGTTGTTCTAAGGGGGAGGGGCATGTAATACCCCAATTTTGACCCTTATGAAATATTGGTTCTTAATGTAAATATTGTATACATGCGATGTATGCTTCCCTAGCGTGGAGCTCAAGTCCAAGGCCCCACTAGTATATGTTCTTATTTTATTTTAAATGGACAAGCATTTGACATTTTGTTACCCATGTGCTATTAAGCCGTGGGATATTGTAAATTGATGTAAATATTTAATATTGCAATAAAATACCAAAAGTTGGCTATGGGAGCAGCGAATGAGAAGGGGCCATGTGTATCCACTAGGGAGTGGAGAGGGGGCTGTGGGGATGAACCATATGCTGCCAAATGTCATTGTGAGAACCCATTTGACTTTCCTTGATGATATTTATTTCTATTGTAAGGAAGTAGTTGAAGATTTCAGTCCATGGCTTCAATGGAGCATGAGCAGCCCAGAAATTCGTATGGCAGAGTATGGGATCTGTTTTCTTGTACCACAAGTTACTCTACCTCATGGGTGTTGCTTCTTTCTCATTCCCATGCCAGGGTTGAATAACCCAGTATCAATTTTCATCCAAAAACAAATTCCCGGCAGTGAGCAAAACCAGAAATCGCAATTTTGCAAGAACCCACGTTTTGAAGAGCCAAAAACACCCAGATTTGGTATTGGATAGTAAAATCCAATGGAGGATCCATAGATATGAACCTTGGGTCAAATTTGAGAGTATTAGATACCTCGAAATCCATTGGAAAACCCAATTTTTATAGCCCAGAAAACCAGTGATGGGATGGAGTTATTTGATGAACAGAATTGTGAGAAATCCAATTGTGAATGACTGAGCCAAGGTTGGGTTTGCTTGATAAACCCAGTGAAGGCTAGAATCTCAAGAATTGGTAGCTGGACCTTTCTATACCCATCCTAAAGAGCACTGGAGGGAAGGGACGCTTGATGGACTGTGCAGCAGAGAAGGGGACCTTCCTTGTGTTGGGTGTGGTAGGTAATGTGGGTGCCTTGACTGTTGAATTCCTTTGAGATGCCCGTAGCTCTGTGGATGAGCTCACTAGCTTAGCATTGCCCTCATTTGTCTGTTGTATGCTTGATAAACCCAACTGTGAGTTGGCTTAACATAGCTATTGAGTGAAACCATGGCTATGAGTGAGCCTATCTAGTTCCTCCTTAGTGGATACACAACCCAGCTCGGGGGTGATCTCTCAACTGAAAGAATACAAGCTGGACAGAGATTTACGGTTGGGTGGAATGTTGTTCTCACATAGCCAGTTTTTGGAAAGCTTCATCTTCAAGATAAGTGTTTTCTGTGATTTACATTATATGTATTATGTGTTTTGTAGTGTGTTAATTCTAAAAGATAATTTCCCATGTTAATGGGATGAAATGATTGTCTGAGTGAAATTGATATGAAGTTTGTGCATAGAATGAGAAGGAGATTGATTCTATGTACATTGAATCATTATCCACTTATGATAGCTATTTTGATGCATTACTGTTTGTGTGTGTGTAAATATGATTTCATTCCGCTGTGTATTTTAGTTTGAGTATGCACACAAAAGATTTTAATTGTTATGAATTTTATGAGTAATATATGGGGCTGAGATTTTCAAATAAACCCAGTAAGTTGGTCACGTTTTCCTTCCTTGCATTGGATTGAATGGAAGGGGACATTACATCAAATCAACAAATTGGAACCACTTACATTCAATTCACACTAAAGTGGCATATTATTAAATAGTTTGACCCGGAATTATAGAAACATGGCATTCACACTACCAATTTCCTTAGCAATCCTTGGATACCATGATATTAACCCTTATTACAAGAAAAAAACAATTGATTGAAATGGATATATTCAAGAAGATGCTCTTCTTGAAAAAAATAAGGCAACAATATAGGTGAAGGTAAAGTCCACAACAAAAAGGAAGTGGTACATAGATTTTATTATGGAAAACCAGTGAACATCATGCAATTGTAGAGACAGAGCAGTCGATCTTCTCAAAGAAAAGGTTAATGAAAACGAGGAGAAAGAAAGTAATAAATTGTTACTAATAATACTACTTATAAGGAGAATGTGAATGACTCCAATGGTGACAAAAATAAAGATGATTTCCTATTTTAAAAAACCATCTACTAAGTTGGGTCTCCAAAGAGGGGAGACAATAGGGGCACTACTTGGCATGGATGGTTGTCTAAGGGAATTTGGTCTCATTGGAATAATTATACATGTATACATTGAACAACCTATTGGAACAACGATGTAAGTTCCAGATCTGCAGGAGGGAAAGAGCAACTAGCAACTTCATATACCAGTAATGAAAATGCATATCCCATTTCAAGGGTAACAACTTCATAGTTCTTAATAGCATAAATTCTAAAACAATGGAGACATACTTGTTCCTTTCAACCTCTTAAACTCCTTACTAGTTTGGATGAGATACAAGAATCTCTTCATGATGCAAACTAGTTCCAAGTCCATGAACATACAAGAAAAAAGCATAAACACCTACTAAATGCAAATCCGTAATTGAGCCTTCAGCCAAACCAACCCATAATTTAAAAAAAACAACAACCACCAAAAGTAACCACCCAGGGCATAGAGGAAAATAAATTCATAGAGGTGAATTGTGATATATAACCCCTGCTACACACATATTAAGAGGGCAGTCACCATATGGCAAAGTTATTTGATAAATGTTCATGGCTAGAAGCCTAGTTTTGCAGGAAAAATATTTTTTCAATTGGGAAGGAATTGGCATGATTTACACATTTGGTGGATATTCAAATCGACATCTACTAAAGATGTGAAACCTTGAAAAGCTAAAACAATTGTAAGAAAAATTAAATTTAGTGGAAGATAAAACTAGTTTGATATTTTTTTATTAGTGTATAATTTGATTATAGGCTAGTTGATGAAGTAGTCAAATAGCTTGTTACTTGATGTATAAAAAAGGATCATGGTCATGAATTCAGTGACTACATTCATATATACTACATTCCTAGTATATGTAACTTCGGAATATATTTCATCTATGTATTGTATATATATATATTGTACCCTTTAAGAGATGTGTTATTCCTCTATAAGGAAGTGTCGTCATGTGGATTGACAAGTGTCGCAAGTGTGTGTACTTGCCGATGGGTTATTAGACCACCATGTGTAGGGTCGGCCCTGAAATATATATTATGTTGTGGATGTATCTAGATAGACAAGTCGGCCCCATAGTGTAACTGGGCAAATAGGTTAGTATAAATAGAGATCGGGAGATCTCTATTTTCATCATTCGGAAAGTCACACTTCTCTCACTCAGAAAGTGGCACACTAGTGAGGAGGAGGATCATCTACTACTAGGAGATTATCTCAGTATATTTTGGTTGTACTTTGGTTGAGCCATTGCTCTCTCTATCTCTGAGGAAGTTGTGGGGTTTTTCACCTTAGGGTTTTCCCCACGGAAACTCTATGTCTCTTGTCTCTCATGCTTTTGATTCTTGTGATGCTTGTCATGCTTATTGTGATTGTTATGCATTGATATACTATACATGTTATTCTCTCAGTAAAGATCCTAGAGTATTGTGAATTAATGCTCAAAATTTAACATGGTATCAGAGCTAACCTGAGAAGAAGACATTTTGCAGTGACGAAAACTTGAGTTTCTTGTTTATTGGGTTTCTCTCCACAGTTTTTGGAAAAGCAGTATAGTAGATTGACTCTACTCATCAAGGAAAATCTATCTGTCCAATCAGAATTCAATTCTGAGCATTTTCAGATTTGGCCCTAAAAATTAGGGTTTCCACAAAAATAGGAATTTCTGAAATCTGAAGACATAGCTGGAAGCTCCTTGCAAAAATCGAAGTTTAGAGCTTTGGATCGAAATTTTTGGCTAGGTAGATCTCCGGGAAACTCAAACCCTAATTCAGGGCTCTCCCTAGTGAACCCGGGAGGATAATAAGACAAATTTGAAGGGTAAAGCTTTGTTGATATCAAATTCTAAATACACCAGGCTGATAAGCTCATCAAGGTGCATCTTTTTATCTTTTCAGAAAGTTGAAATTCACATTTTGAATTTTTAGGGTTTTTTCGACAAACCCTAATCCGAGACCAGATCTAGTTTTCAGCATTTCAAGTGGTAAGACCTAAGTCTTTTCTATTTCCATTTGAAGTACTCTTTAAGATGTCTCTCCACACCAAGCTTGAGGATAAGCTTGAAGGGGCTGATAACTTCCGAGCTTGGAAGTATAGGATTGGGTTAATCTTGGAAGAGAATGAGTTGGACTCATATATAAAAGAAGACATCCCTATCCCAGAGGATGAAGCGGCTAAAGTATTGCATAAGAAGAACTTGGTCAAGGAAAAGAGAATCATTGCTGATTCTATCAAAGACCATCTCATACCCCATGTGTCTTCTCTAAAGACACCCAAGGAGATGTTTGACTCTTTGACCAAGCTATTTGAAGGGAAGAACATAAATCAAAAGATGACCCTGTGGAACCAATTAAAAGGAATAAAGTTTCAGAATGGAAAAACCATTCAATCTTATTTTTCAAGGGTCTCCCAGATCAAGGAACAACTAGAAGCAGTGGATGAAATGGTGGAGAATGGTGAAGTTGTCATGACCACTCTGAATGGCCTACCTAGGTCATGGGACTCCTTCATTCAAGGAATCTGTGCAAGAAAGAAGTTGGTATCCTTCAACAGACTACGGGAAGAATGCTCACAAGAAGAATTAAGGCTTGTGGTATGAGAAGAAAAGATGGGGAATGAAAATCAAGCTCTCACAGCTCACACCAAGAAAGGGAAGTCCAAGAGAGAGCCATCTCACTCCAAGAAATCTTCACATCACTATAAAGAAAGAAGAATATGCTTCACCTGTAATGAAAAAAACATATTGCCATAAATTGTCCCAAGAACAAGAAGGACAACAACAACTTCAACAACAAGAAAAAGGGCAGCAAAAGAAGATTTCATGCTCATGTTGCTGAGGATGATGGGTTGCCCAAGAAGAAGGTTAGGGCAGAAAGTGATGATAGTAATAA
The DNA here is from genome assembly GCA_027924585.1 of Larix kaempferi. Taxonomy (NCBI): domain Eukaryota; kingdom Viridiplantae; phylum Streptophyta; class Pinopsida; order Pinales; family Pinaceae; genus Larix; species Larix kaempferi. The sequence continues at coordinate 6,240,667 of BSBM01000226.1, read as the reverse complement.
TGACTCATCAAGTGAAGAAGAGTATGTTCTAATCTCTGCTCTCACAAGTACTATCTCCCATGGTTGTAATGATTGGTTAATTGACAGTGGGGCTTCCAAACACATGACTGGGTTTAAAGAATCTTTTGTGAACCTATTTGAACATGAATCACCCCATAAGGTGAAACTTGGGGATGATTATCAATACCCAATTAAAGGAAGTGGTGAAGCCTCCTACAACCTAGATTCTGGAAAATATTTGAAGATGAAAGAAGTCCTTTATGTACCTGGGCTCAAGAAGAATCTTCTCTCCATCTCTGCATTGGATGTAAAAGGCATGAGGGTTGCATTTGTAGATGGCCAAGTCCTAATGTGGCCAAAGGGTAAAACAATCGATGATGCAGTAGTGATTGGAGAGCAAGAGGGAGGATTGTATAAATTGAAGGGTCAACCTGAACATGCCATGGTACATGACTCCATGGAGCTAAGTGAACTTTGGCATATAAGACTTGCTCATATGCATTATAGGGCACTTCCAATTGCAAGAAGGGCTGTAGAAGGTCTTCCTGAAATCAAGACCAAACATGAAGGTGTTTGCAAAGGATGTGCAAAAGGTAAGAACATTAAGAAGGCTTTCCCAAGCAGTGAAAGAAAGGCAAAAGATATCCTGGAAATCATCCACTCAAATGTATGTGGTCCTATGTCATCCAGTTCTTTGAGTGGGTATGTTTACTATGTCTCGTTTATTGATGACTTATTCAGGAAGACTTGGGTATACTTCTTGAAGAACAAAGATGAGGTGTTTGATAAGTTCAAGGAATTCAAAACCTTGATGGAGAATCAAACTGACAAGAAGATTAAAACATTCAGATTCGACAATGGTGGAGAATTCACCTCAGGTGACTTCAAGAAGCTTTGCAATGATTTAGGGATTAAGAGGGAGTTGAATGCTCCTTATAATCCTCAACAGAATGGAGTTGCAGAAAGGAAGAACAGAACAATCATGGAAGCAGCAAGGGCAATGCTGCATGACCAGGATCTACCTATGCATCTATGGGCAGAAGCAGCTAGAACAGCTGTATATGTGCATAACAGAACTCCCCACAAGATATTGGACAACAAGACACCATAAGAGGTCTTTTCTGGTAAGAAACTGAAGTCAGCCATCTCAGAATATTTGGTTGTCCAATATACACACATGTCCCAAAGGAAAAGAGGATCAAGCTAGATCCTTCAGGAAAGAAGGGTATCTTTGTGGGTTACAGTGAAAACTCGAAGGCTTACAGAATATATTTTCCAGGGTTCAAGAAGATTGATGTCAGCAGGGATGTAACATTTGATGAAAACTCAACATTCATCAAATCAAGGAAGGCACCTATCAAAGTTTATGAAGAACCTAAGGAAACTAGATTTCAAGACACTTCCATGACTGAAGCAGTTCCAGAAGTTGTTCGTGAGTTTTAAGATCCGCAAGAACCTGTAGATCCACCCCGTGAGGATAACTCTCACAAGAGGAAACCTGCATGGGCTAGAGAGCTCATTCAAGATGCAGAAATATTTTGCATTCCAAAAGAAGAACACAGAGCAAAGAAGAGAACCAGATCACATACCAGCTATGTTTCTTTACTCTGTGACATCATGAATAAAGAACCTTCCAGTTATGAAGAAGCAGCGGAAAAGAAAGAATGGAAGGATGCCATGGTTGAGGAATACCAATCTATAATGAAGAATTATGTTTGGGATGTTGTACCAAGACCTAAAGAGAAGTCTGTTGTGACTTCTAAATGGATCTACAAAATCAAGCATGCTGCAGATGGCAATGTAGAGAAATACAAAGCAATACTCGTAGCTCGTGTCTTCTCTCAGAAAGAGGGAATAGATTATGAAGAAACTTTTGCACCTGTAGCCATGTATACTTCCATCAGAACAGTACTTTCCCTGGCTGCAGCAATGAAATGGAAAATACACTAGATGGATGTCAAGACTGCTTTCTTGAATGGTGTAGTTGAAGAGGAAGTATATGTGGAGCAACCACTCGGTTTTGAAATACATGACAGGGAATCATATGTGTGCAGATTGAAGAAAACCTTGTATGGCTTGAAGCAAGCTCCCAGAACTTGGTATGGTAGGATGGACAATTTCCTATCTAGTTTGGGCTTTACCAAGAGTAAAGCGGATTCCAACCTTTACTACAAGGTTGAGGAAGGGAATCCTGTGATTCTACTCCTGTATGAGGATGACTTATTTGTAACAGGAGATGACATATTGATTGCAGATACTAAGAGGAAGCTTGCTGCTGAATTCGATATGAAAGATTTGGGAATGAGGCATTATTTTCTAGGTATGGAGGTGTGGCAGAATGCAGGTGGGATCTTCCTTGGTCAAGGGAAGTACACAGTAGATATTCTGAAGAGATTCGGGATGTTGGATTGCAAGGCAATGGCCACACCCATGGCATCGAATCTGAAGCTTCTATGTGATGCTTCATCTGAGCTAGTTGATATCTCTATGTATCATCAGATGATTGGGTCCTTGATGTACCTGACAAACACGAGACCAGATATTTGTTTTGCTGTGAACACATTGAGTCAGTTCATGACAGATCCAAGGAGTGTTCACCTGGTTGCTGTAAAGCATGTTCTGAGGTACCTGAAGGGTACAGTGGATTATGGGCTCAAGTATGAAGCGAATCAAAAGTTTAACCTGCAGGGTTATGTTGATTCAAATTGGGCTGGCAGTGCTGCAGATAGGAAGAGCACATCTGGGTGCTGCTTCAGTATGGGATCAGGTGTGATCTCTTGGTTTAGCAAGAAGCAATCCTGTGTAGCACTGAGTACAGCTGAGGTAGAGTATGTTGCAGCCTATTCAGCTAGTTGTGAGGCAGTATGGCTACGGAAGCTACTGTCTGAGTTATTTGATCTCCCATTGGATGCTACTGGTATTTTCTGCGATAACCAGAGTTGTGTGAAGCTTTCTGAGAACCCAATGTTTCGTGACAGGTCGAAACACATAGAGATCAAATATCACTATATCAGGGATATGGTGCAAAGAGGAGCTGTGAAGCTCCTGTATGTTGCGATGGACGAGCAGATTGTAGATGTGCTAACGAAGCCACTAGCCAGGGTGAAGTTCGAGTACTTCAGGAAGAGGCTTGGTGTTCTTCAGATCGAGGACACTTTGAGGAAGAAGTGATGGACACATTTGCTGAAGCCATTCCAAGCATGTTGGAAGGAGGATCCTTCACATGGCTGTGGATGTAAGCGCTAGATGATGTTCTAGTTTCTACTTTGTATGATCAGTTGGATCATTTATATGTATATGTATGTATGCATCATGTTGGATGCTGGATATGATCAGTTGGATCATTTATATGTATGTACACATCATGTTGGATGCTGGATATGATCAGTTGGATCATTTATATGTATGTACGCATCATGTTGGATGCTGAATATGATCAGTTGGATCATTTATATGTATATGTATGTACGCATCATGTTGGATACTGGATATGATCAGTTGGATCATTTATATGTATGTACGCATCATGTTGGATGCTGGATATAATCAGTTGGATCATTTGTATGTATTTTGTATATGCATCATGTTGGATGCTTGGACCATGTATCTGTATATGTATCAGGTGGATACACTGTATGATCAGGTAGATCATGTATGTTGATATGTATCAGGTATGATCAGGTAGATCATGTATATTGATGGATACATTGTGTGGATCATGTATCTATGTATCAGGTGGATACACTGTGTATGATGATATGTATCAGGTAGTTACTTGGTATGGATCAAGTAGATGCAATGTATGATCAGGATGATCGTGGATGACGAGCTTCTCTAGATGACATGCAGCAGGATGTTGCAGTGATGATGATCAAGATGATCATGTACATCAGGATGATGTATGGTGAGTATCAGAATGATACTTTGTGGCCATGGATCAGGTTGTGCAGATGAGCATGTCTGGGAGATCCTATAGGTCGGAGTTATGTACCTGTAACAGCCTGGGATGCTCTTTCGAGACATTGCTCTGGGATGACATGTAATTTGTGCCCTAGGAGATTTCAGGTCGAAGTTGTGTACCCGTAACATCCTGAGATGCTCTTGCGAGGTTTTGTCCTATGGCATGTAATTTGCTCCTGGGAGATCTGGACAAGATGAAAAAGGCCTCAGATGCTTCAGCCAAGTTTTTCCATGACCACATGTAATTTGCTCCTGGGAGATCTGGATAGGATGAAAAAGGCCTCAGATGCTTCAACCAGGTTTTGTGGTGGACCACATGTAATTTTCTCCTGGGAGATCTGGACAAGATGAAAAAGGCCTCAGATGCTTCAGCCAGGTTTTGTGGTGAGATCACATGTAATGTGCTCCTAGGAGATCCGATAGGTAGAGCTGTGTGCTCGTAACAGCCTGGGATGCTATAGCCAGGTTTTGTGATGGGTCACATGTAATGTGCTCCTGGGAGATCCAACAGGTAGAGCTGTGTGTTCGTAATAGCCTGGGATTCTACCGCCAGGTTTTGTGATGCACGTAATAAGTCCTGAGGATTCCACAGTATGGCCAGTGATGATGAAGGCCTGTAGGTGGTGGGCCTACATCTAGTATGAAAAAGGACTGGCTCTGTAGAACTTCCTATGACGAGTAGAGTCAGAGATTAGTTGAGATAGCAGCAATAGTGACGATGATGATGACGATGATCCCGAGAAGAAGACTTGTCTAATAGAACTATGTCGAGAAATACCTTCCTAGTTAAGAGGGAGTGTTGATGTATATGTAACTTCGGAATGTATTTCATCTATGTATTTTATATATATTTATTGTACCCTTATAAGAGATGTGTTATTCCTCTATAAGGAAGTGTTGTCATGTGGATTGACAAGTGTCGCAAGTGTGTGTACTTGCCGATGGGTTATTAGACCACCATGTGTGGGGTCGGCCCTGAAATATATATTATATTGTGGATGTATCTAGATAGACAAGTCGGCCCCATAGTGTAACTGGGCAAACAAGTTAGTATAAATAGAGATCGGGAGATCTCTATTTTCATCATTCAGAAAGTCACACTTCTCTCACTCAGAAAGTGGCGCACTAGTGAGGAGGAGGATCATCTACTACTAGGAGACTATCTCAGTGTATTTTGGTTGTACTTTGGTTGAGCCATTGCTCTCTCTATCTCTGAGGAAGTTGTGGGGTTTTTCACCTTAGGGTTTTCCCCACGAAAACTCTGTGTCTCTTGTCTCTCATGCTTTTGATTCTTGTGATGTTTGTCTTGCTTATTGTGATTGTTATGCATTGATATACTGTACATGTTATTCTCTCAGTAAAGATCCTAGAGTATTGTGAATTAATGCTCAAAATTTAACAATGTGTAACATGTTTCTCTCTCATGTTTATGCATGTGTATCTCTAAAAGATAAAAACAGAAAAAAAAACAAAGGACAATGTCTTTCCTAATTCAATTAGAAGGCAGCCACATCCTCCATCATGGCACCAATATTCATTAATAATGGATTTTTTTAATTTATGAGAGATCACCCTACATGGCATCAAGAATGACCTACATATGGAAACTAAAAGTCACATCTCTTGGATATATATCTAAGTCTCACAAACAATAAAATCATCCCAAGTATTGGAGTTTAGGTCTATCAAAAATATTGTATGGAGTGTTGACTATTAGTTGGTACATTTCCTAGAGTTGAATAAAATCATTCTTGAACCGATAAGAGATAATGAAAATATTGGATTTCCAACTGGTTTAGTGGTTATTAAAGGAAAATTCTTGACACTAGTTTCACAATAAAAAGAGAAGGACATGTATGTATTTCAGGATTACAGACTAGGTTTTGTTGTATACCACTTCACCAACTTAATAGTGGGTACACAAATCAAGTTACAAGTACTTTCCAAAAAACATAAGTCACATGTATGGTACCTCCTACCACATTTTTAACATGATAAATTTATGGATAAGATTAACAACATAGATGATCGAAATGGCCTACTTAAGTGAGTGATGCAACAAATATGTTTTTACTTGCATATGAGTTTTTCTTACATTTTCATTTATGTTTCCCAGTTTCATTAAGCTACTCTTATTTGATTTTGAAAGTTATAAATTTTATCTTTTTGTGTACCTAGGTTACAAACTACATCTATGGCACATTAAGGCATGAATGACAATGGTTTCTTTTTACACCACCAACTGACAATTGGATAAATGACCTACTTCTTGTGTTGTTTCCATTTATATTTCCTTAGTTGTTTCTAGATGTTGAATTTCTATCTATTTGCACATGATTTCTTCTTAAATATCTTGGAAGTTCTTGGAAGCCATGTTAAAAATGTGTTAATGCCAATACATAAAATGAGGCTTCTTTATAGCTCACAAACTCCCTTGTTTTGGATGTATAAAACCTTTGGATCCAAAGGTCAAAAATCAAGAGGAAATGTGTTTGATCTTAATGAAGGAACAAGGAGGATGGCACCATTTAAATAGGCATGCTAAAATTGGCAGAATGTCTACACATATTCTAACCACACTTAAGGTGAGGAAGATGATGATTTATTTTTGGCAGAATGTCTACACATATTCTAACCACACTTAAGGTGAGGAAGATGATGATTTATTTTCACTTCAAGCCGATGTGTACCCATTCTAAATTGGTTAATGGGAATTCCAAGGGAATGCAATCTAGTGCCTACGTGTATATGTGGAATCAAAAAATAAGGCTATATGTGGGTCAAATAATTTGGCTATCCAGAGTTTAAGTATAGGTAACTTGATTGTACTATTGATAGATGTCCTCATAGAAAACCTTGTTCAAAATCTTCTTGGACAACACGAGGTGGGTCATATGGAGAATGATTGAATAGGGGGAGGTGGTTATGAGAGATGGCTAATTTCTAAAGAAACTTGTGTTAGTTTTTCACAATTTAATTCAATATGATCTAGGATCTTATTTGAGAGAACAACATGCACAACAAATCAAACATAAGAGACAAGAGACACAAAGCATTTCACTGGGGAAACCATAAAGGAGAAAACCTCGCAACTTCCTCAGAGATAGAATGAGCAATAATACAAAACACCAAAACAAAGAGATGGTCTCCAGTAGCTTCCTCCTCCACTTATGCGAACTTCTCTCTCTCTCACTTATGTGAATGAGTGAGTGAGTGAATGGATAAATAGAGAGGTACTCCTCTCTATTTATACTTTACTTTCACTTTCTGTTTACCCTAACTAGGTCAACTTCTCCTAGGAGAGTCTAATAACCCCCTACAATTTAACTCGGGGCCGACCCCTCTAGGGGATTCTAATAACCCTATCAAATACAATAATAACTTTCCCAATCGGAGGAATGAAACCTCTTCGTCGGAAGTACAATGACATATGAATACAATATAAAATATACAAGTGAAATATCTTCTAAAGTTACAAATACATTAACACTCCCTCTTAAATAGGAAGGTATTCTCTTGACATAGTTCATCAGCACAAGTCTTAATCATTGGATCATCATCGTCGCTGCTGCTGCTATCTAGACCATCAATATCCAATCTACTCGTCATAGGAAGTCCTACAGAGCTAGCCCTTTTTCATGTTGGATGTAGGCCCAGCCTCCATGTAGGTATTCATCATCTCTGCGAGCAAGCCATCAAGTAGGTACATCTCAGGACTTGTTATATGCCTCTGCAAAACCTACAAGATCTCCCAGGATTGATTATATGCTACTGCAAAACCTGAAGGAGCATCCTACGACTGATTATATGCCACTGAAAAACCTGCAAGATCTCCCAGGACTAATTATATGCTACTGCAAAACCCGAAGGAGCATCCCAGGACTGATTATATGCCACTGCAAAACTTGCAATATCTCCCAGGACTGGTTATATGCTACTGCAAAACGTGAAGGAGCATCCTAGGACTGATTATATGCCATTGCAAAACCTGCAATATCTCCCAAGACTGATTATATGCTATGGAAAAACCTGAAGGAGAATCCCATGACTAATTATATGCCACTACAAAACCTGTGTACCCTATTGTCACCTCATCATCTTCAGATCATCTCATCGTCAACGGAGCACAACCTAGATGCACATAACACAACACTTACATCAACCGACATGGGAGGAATTTCCTACCACCATTCGGGAAAGGCTCAACAATTATACATCAACGACCATGGGAGGACCAGCCTACCATCATGACGGAAAAACTTTAGCAATTACATCAACGACCATGGGAGGACCAACCTACCACCATGTTGTAGAAGCCCATGTGCATATGCATCTTCCGGACTCATCACTTCCCCTTGGAAGGAACCTCGATCTGAAGTACACCAAGCTTCTCTCTGAAGTATTCAAACTTCACTCTGGCCAGCGGCTTGGTTAATACATTAGCTATCTGCTCATCCTTTGCAACATACTGGAGCTTGACTACTCCTCTCTGTACCATATCCCTGATATAGTGGTACTTGATCTCAATGTGCTTCGACTTGTCATGGAACACTGGGTTCTTAGACAAGTTCACACAACTCTGGTTGTCGCAATATATACAAGTTGCGTCCAACTGGAGATCAAACAAATCATATAGTAGCTTCCTCAGCCATACTGCCTCACAACTAGCTGAACAAGTTGCGACATACTCTGCTTCGGCTATACTCAGTGCCACACAGGACTGCTTCCTGCGAAACCAAAAGATCACACTTGATCCCTTATTGAAGTAGCACCCCAAAGTGCTCTTCCTATCAATGGCACTGCCTGCCCAATCCAAATCAACATAACCCTCCAGGTTAATCTTCTGATTCACATCATACTTGAGCCCATAATCCACCGTACCCTTCAGGTACCTCAGAATATGCTTTAAAACAATCAAGTGAACATGTCTCGGATCCATCAGGAACTGGCTCAATGTGTTCACAACAAATCAAGTATCTAGTCTCGTATTCGTCAGGTACATCAAGGACCCAATCATTTGCCGATACATCATGGCATCAACCGACTCTGATGAAGCATTACTCAATAGCTTTAAGTTCGATGCCATAGGTGTGGCTATGGCCTTGCAGTCCATCATCCCAAACCTCTTTAGAATCTCTACTGCATACTTACCTTTTCTAAGGAAGATCCATCCGCACTCTGCCACACCTCCATGCCTAGAAAATAGTGCATCATACCCAAGTCCTTCATCTCGAACTCGACAGCAAGCTTCCTCTTCGTGTCAACAATCAACCCATCACAAACAAGTCATCTACATACAGTAGGAGTATCACTGGGTTCCCTTCCTCAACCTTGTAGTAAAGGTTGGAATCTTCTTTACTCTTGGTAAATCCCAAACTAGTCAAGAAGTTGTCTATCTTGCCATAGCACGTCCTGTGTGCCTATTTAAAACCATACAAGGCTTTCTTTAGTTTGCACACATGAGTCTCCATGTCCCGTGTCTCAAACCTGAGTGGTTGCTCCACATACACCTCCTCTTCCACTACACCATTCAAGAACGTTGTCTTGACATCCATCTGGTGTATCTTCCATTTCATCATTGTAGCAAGAGCAAGTACAGTTCTGATGGAAGTGTATCTGGATACAGGTGCAAATGTCTCCTCATAGTCTATCCCTTCCTTCTGCGAGAATCCATGTGCTACAAATCTTGCCTTGTGTTTCTATATGCATCCGTCTGCAACATGCTTGATCTTGTAGATGCACTTAGAAGTCACAACAGACTTCCTTACTGGTCTCGAGACCACATCCCAGACATCATTCTTCATGATCGACTGGTACTCCTTGATCATCGCATCCTTCCATTCCTTTCTTTCTGTCGCTTCTTCATAGTTGGCAGGTTCCTTGTCAATGATGTCACGTAGAATGGCTACATAACTCGTGTATGGCCTCGGTCTCTTGCTTTAACTATGCATTCCTTCTGAAGCGCCATATCTTTCTACATCTTGAATTACCTCTCGTAGCCATGCTGGTTTCCACTTGTGAGAATTCTTCTCACGAGGTGGATCTATAGGTTCCTGTGGATCTTCCATCTCATGGTCTTCTTCTGGATTTACTTCATTCATTGTTGTATCTTGGATCCTGGGTGCTTCTGGTTCTTCAATGTCTTCAATGAGGTAGATTTATGGATTTGTTGTATGCTGAGTCTTCGTCGAATGTTACATCCCTGCTTATGTCGATCTTCTTGAATCCTGGGAAATATATTCTGTAAGCCTTCGAGTTTTCACTATATCCCACGAATATACCCTTCTTTCCTGAAGGATCTAACTTCATCCTCTTCTCTTTCGGAATGTGTATGTACACTAGGAAACCAAATATTCTAAGATGGTTGACTTCTGGTTTCTCACCGGAGAAAGCTTCTTCTGGTGTCTTGTTGTCAAGTACTCTATGTGGAGTACGATTCTGTACATACACGACTGTCCTTGTAGCTTCTTCCCATAGATGCATAGGAATATCCTAGTCATGAAGCATCGCCCTTACTACTTCCATAATTGTTCTATTCTTCCTTTTTGCAACTCCATTCTGTTGTTGATTATATGGAGTGGTCAACTCCCTCTTAATCCCTGAATCTCTGCATAATTTCTTGAAGTCTTTTGATGTGAACTATCCGCCATTGTCTGACCGAAAAGTCTTGATCTCTTCTCTGTGTGGTTCTTGATCAAGGCTTTGAAGTCCTTGAACTTACTGAATACTTTATCTTTCCTCTTCAAGAAATATATCCATGTCTTCCTAGAAAAATAATCAATGAAAGAAACATAATGTACATACCCACTCAAAGAACTGGATGACATCGGACTGCATACATCGGAGTGGATGATTTCCAAGATTCCTTTTTCCTTTCTCTCGCTACTTGGAAATGTCTTCTTTGCGTTCTTTCCTTTCGCACATCCTTTGAAAACGCCTTCATGCTTTGCCTGGATTTTTGGAAGACATTCAACAACTTTTCTTGCAAGAGGTAGTGCACGTGTGCAAGCCTTCTATGCCATAGTTCACTAGGCTCCATGGATTCATGGACCAAGGCTTGTTTTGGTTGGCCCTTCAGTTTGTATAACCCTCCCTCTTTCTCTCCAATCACTACTGCACCATCTATGGTCTTTCCCTTTGGCCACATAAGAACTTGGCCATCTACAAATGCAACCCTCATAGCTTTTGCATCCAATGCAGATATGGAGAGAAGGTTCTTCTTTAGTCTTGGTACAAACAAGACATATTTCATCTTCATAGACTTTCCAGAGTCTAGCTTATAAGAGGCTTCACCACTTCCTTTTATAGTATGCTGGTAGTCAACCCCAAGTTTCACTTTATGGGGTGACTCATGTTCAGATAGGTTCATAAAGGATTCCTTGAATCCTATCATATGCTTGGAAGCCCCACTATCTGTATGCAAATCATTGCTTCCATGTGTAACAGTCCCTATGAGGGCAGAGTTCAAAACATACTCTTCATTGCTTGAAGAATCTTCACTTTCCTCTCTAGCTCTCTTCCTTGGAGGTTCATCATCCTCTCAAGTGTGAGCATGATGTCTTTTCTTGTTGTTTTTCTTCTTGTGGGAGCTGCTTTTGTTCCTGGGACAATCTCTGGAATAGTGTCCCTTCTCATCACAAGTATAACATCGAATGTGAGAAAGATCTCTCCTGGATCCTCCAAGGTTCTCCCTCTGATTCTGGTGGTGGTGTTTACCCTTCTTGTGATGAGGATGCTCCCTCTTGTTGTTTTTTCTTCTTGGTGTGTGATGTGAGAGCCTGGTATTCATTACGCATTTTTTCTTCTCGAGCTACAATCCGAGCTTCTTCTTGTGAGCACTCCTCCCATAGCCTACTGAATGTGATGAGATTCTTCCTAGCACAAATTCCTTGAATGAAGGAATCCCATGACCTAGGGAGACCATTCAAGGTGATCATCACTATTTCTCCATTTTCTATGTCTTCTCCCACAACTTCAAGTTGTTCTTTTATTTGAGAGACCCTTGTAAAGTAGGACTGCATGGCCTCTTCATTTTGTATCTTCACATTCTTCAACTGGTTCTGCAATGTCATCTTCTGATTTATATTCTTTCCTTCAAATAGCTTTGTAACGGAATCAAACATCTCCTTGGGTGTCTTTAGGGATGACACATGTGGTATGAGATGGTCCTTGATAGAATCTGCAATAATCCTCTTGGCCTTGACCAAGTTCTTCTTATGTAATGCCTTAGCCTCATCTGCCTCTGGAACTGGAACCTCTTCATTCACATAGGTGTCCAATTCATTCTCTTCTAGGACAAGCCCAATCCTATACTTCCATGCTAGGAAGTTATCAGCCCCTTCAATTTTATCCTCAATCTTGGTGTGGTGAGACATCTTTAATGAGTACTTCAAATGGAAATAGAAAAGATTTAGGTCTTACCACTTGATTTGTTGAAACTGGATCTGGAGCTTGGATAGGGTTTGACAGAGAAACCCTAAAAATCCAAACTTGGAATTTCAAACTTCTATCTAGATAGAAAGATGCCCCTTGATGAGGTGAGTAAGCTGGTACACTTGGATTTTGAAAATTCAAAAAATTGACCCCTCAAAAGTGACTTGCGAATTTCGGATCTGCAATTTCTGGTCCTTTCTGGTTTTCTGGTCTAAAAGTCAAACTAGGGTTTGACATATCTCGGGGTTCTACCCAACCAAAAACTTCGATCTTGGTCTCGAAATTTCAATTTTGTTGAGGAGAACAATCCTGTGATGAGAGAACTCCAAAATTCCACTTCTGTCAAAAGCCCTAATTTCCCGCACGGTGATAGGCCGAAAAATGAAAATGCTCAGAATCTAATTCTGCTTCGACAGAAAGATGCGCCTTGCTTAGGATAGATAGCCTAGCCTCCTTCCCTTGATGATCTGTGGAAAGAGACCCAAAAATTAAGAAGCCCCAGCTTCCGCAGGTGCACAATGTCTTTCTCTCAGGTTAGCTTTGATACCATGTTAGTTTTTCACAATTTAATTCAATATGATCTAGGATCTTATCTGAGAGAACAACATGCACAACAAATCAAACACAAGAGATAAGAGACACAAAGCATTTCACCGGGGAAACCATAAAGGAGAAAACCCCGCAACTTCCTCAAAGATAGAATGAACAATAATACAAAACCCCAACACAAAGAGAAGGTCTCCAGTAGCTTCCTCCTCCTCCACTTGTGCAAACTTATTTCTCTCTCTCACTTATGCGAATGCGTGGGTGAGTGAATGGATAAATAGAGAGGTGCTCCTCTCTATTTATACTTTACTTTCACTTGCCTTTTACCCTGACTGGGTCGAATTCTCCTAGGAGAGTCTAATAACCCCCTACAACTTAACTCTGGGTCGACCCCTCTAGGGGAGTCTAATAACCCTATCAAATACAATAATAACTTTCTCGATCGGAGGAATGAAACCTCTCCATCGTAAGTACAATGACATATGAATACAATATAAAATATACAAGTGAAATATCTTCCAAAGTTACAAATACATTAACAACTTGGAGGCCTTTGAAAACCAACATCAACCCCATTTGGAAGGGCCAAGAAAGGTGAGGGACTCCTAGGATCAGAGGGAACAATAGGAGTATTGATCCCTCCTCATGGTTGAGTTAGTAAAAGTATAGAATCTATAAAGGAAGGAAACTAGTCTATAAATGGCCTCTGGGCATAAAGGATGTGCCTTTGATTCCCCCTAGTTGATGGGTTGGGGGATCATCTACTTGCATTAAGTGATGCCCTGTAGCATAAGGGATGATACTAATTTCTTTGGTTGAAATCTAGACACATATGCTAGCCACTCGTAGATGAAATTACTAGACAAGAAAATAAATATGAAACACATGAAAAACAATGTGCCAAAAGGTAAACCCTAGCACAATCGAATATCATTGAAAGAAAGTATATCATTTTAGCAAATATGTCACCCAGGGTCTAACTTGGTGGCTTAGAACAAGTGGTTGAGATTATTTTCTTGCAAGTAAGAGGTCTCGAGGTCAAATCCCTGGGTGGATATGCATAGATTGTGATAGGGCCTCACTCGATGTCCCCATCGGGTTAGGCTATGTAATTAGAGTTGACGATTTACCCCATAGAAATACTTTGCTTCCCCATGTTCTTCAGATTTCAGGGGGGGTTTCGTGGATGTCGCGAGCAACCAATATCCAGGGCCTTGAACCAAATGAAAAAAAATATCATCGAGGGTTTGGAAAGAAACACATTCTCATAGAATGGTTAGAAAAATTACCCGTGAATTTGTTGTAGAGGGCCTCTCTAACTCTGAATTCCTTGTGCACCTCTTCAGAAGCCTCCACGTTCTCTCCATATAATTTGTATCGGCCATAGAAGCTGCTATACTTATATAAACTCCAATGCTTTGCTCTAAATTAATAAAAAAAGGCCCTAATTAACTAAAACCCCTCTAGTCATGTCACCTACCCAAATTTTGAGACTATTTATTTTATTGCAAAAACATTATATTAAATTATAATTACAAAGTTTTGTAATTATGACCAAATATTGGTCAAGGATGATTGTAATGATTGATTATTATTATTTAATAAATTAAAACAGGAGACAAACACCCAAGGAAACTGTTAAATGAGTGTTCACTGACCCACTAGGAGGAATGGAACTGTTAGAAGGCATGGGACAGATGTTAGCATTTGCATTCCACCACTAGTTGTTTCTTATGGGAAAACTACCCCTAAATTTGTGGCATTATCCCCCAAGTGGGTGGAAGAGAGCTGATGGCTCATTAATGACCAGATTAACCACTAAAAGGCCTAGGCAGCCTAGATAAGGCAATTCGAATTGAGCAGGCAGCTCTACATTATTTTTCTGCATAAATAATTCCTCAAGTGTATAAGGTGATGACTAAGAGATTCGAATAGGGAGGCTAAGTGGAAGTGCATTGTGAGGCTGCTCAAATATTTTGATAAGAGAACCAAAGGTGTTGGTGCAGGTCTCTTTGACGTTAAGACTATATGACTAGATGAATTACTTTGTTACTGCAAGTGGATTGACCTAAAGCTTCTACAGATTCTTCTCCCTAGTGGTTCAGTGAACAGGCTCGGGGGTCCTAAGGCAAGTAATTTGGTTGTTTTCAGGAATAGGTTGGGTGGAACAGGCTCCTTGGGTTGTTTGTTTCTCCTACAGTCAATCAGATTCTACTATTCTGTCTTATTGTTTACAATTAAATGATTTTCTGCATTGTAGATTTATTATTTACAGTTATACAGAAGAAACTGTTTCAATTTTTGACCTAGAGATGATTTGGTATAAAGATAGTTAAGTAAATGAGATGATTGATTAAAATATTTTCTGCATTTTTCCCATACTGTTTTCTGTATAGTACTCTAGTACAGAAAAGTAGAATTAATATAGATGAATGATGGGCAGAATGCAATTTGAATGATTAGGTAAATACTGTAGCATTTTAAACTCTGCCATTTCAATTATATGTCTAAAAACTCAGGAAATAGAACGACATATCATAAATAGATGTATAGCATTTTCTTTACTTAATAATAAAAGAAAAACACATTATTTCTACACAGATCTAGATCTTCAAATTAAGTCTATCTATTTTCAAGAGATAATACTATGCATTCCATTGTTACAAATCCATTTGTTTCAGGCATAATTACTTCTAGAATTTTTAACAGTTGTAAATAATCTGCTATAAAGAGTTGTTACTCATAAATGATAAATAGATGCTCATTATTCACATCACTAAATTTCACCATTTTATTTCAGTACCCATACTCATTTTAATTATCAAACTACAACTATTAAAAATCAAACACTCTCAACATAGGAAAAACCCTAAGTTTTTATCGTTTATTATTTTAAAATTTCCTTGCATTACAATAGAAACAGGATCGAAACCCTTAGCAAGGGAAAATAAACCTTTTTCATTATCATGATAGAATCAAACTGGTCCGAAGGACACTTGCTTAACAACTTATATCAAACTTTCAAATTAAACACACACCCTTCAGAATTACGATTTCTTTTAAACAAGACAAGAATACGCATTCAACATTCTAAATAATTCTTTGGCCAAAAACCCTATATATTTTATATTTGAAATAGCAACTTAGACATTTAGATTTCATTTAGATCTTAGATATTCGTCCATTATCAAAATTTACAGTAGCAAAATATTTAAAATTGGCTCTCGGCCAAAAATCCAAACTGTCAAAACATTAATACCTTTCCACACAGAACGTTTAGCTGTGGATTTCGGTTAAAGACAACGACATTGATAACAGTGAACATAAAACATTGTTGAAGACACGATGTAAAAACCAAGGGTCGAACTCTTCGGCATTATCCTGAAGTCGAGGGATAAAACCCTGATTTACAAGAAATATATTTCAACATAATAAACTGAGAATTACATTGTGAGGGTAGGTCGAGGATCTCATCCTCCCTACACTCGCTTGATAGAATGCAAGTATTCGTAACAGCAACCACATCTCCAGAAAATAAAAACGAAAACTGGAGCACCCATAAGAGGACCACCGAGACTTACCTTTTTCACGCAGTAGTTTCCACTAAAACTGGAGTTAGGAACCTTGTAAATATCAGACCCTGCCACGAAAGCGAAGAGGTTTAAACCTAACCCAAAACTAAACAATTTGATTATGATGATAACCATACGAAAGTTACAGACATACATTACCTTTCCAACTAAACCGAAAGACATAAGAAGCAACTTCTGTGACTAGTATGAATCCAGAGACACTCACACCGTAGTTGGCAAACTTAACAACACTTTTTACAACCAGTAACTCAATTCTTTAAACCCTGAAGACCTTCAATTTTTCCTGAATTTTTTACTAGTATTCATCTTGAGGAAGGAGTCCTCTGAAACTAGCTATGAGAATGAACAACTTTACAACCGGCACAAAATTCTTGAGACAATCAAACACCACAGCACTGCAGTGGGAAAACCCACACCAAAGCTCAGCTCATAAGACTTCCAACCTGTTACTGTATTCACTCTTGGTTCATGAGATTCGAACCCTGGATGGAGCTCTCATAACCTGATAACAATCCTAAACTTACGAAGGCCGGTCGGCCTCTCCCCAAAATCTCTCTCGACACAATGAATTGCAAGAGAAAACATAACTGTGAGGTTTTGGTGGAGAATTAGGGTTAAGTCCCAAAGCTCGAGAATGGGGTAAGATCAACGATGGAGATCTCATATCATATTATCATGTAATTCCAAGCAACCACCCTATTTATGACTCCATTAATAACTATTTCCACCGTGGTTACAGATCGGATCTTGTTCAAACCAAAACACTTACAGCTCGACCAAAATGGCAAATTTATCACGCTACCTTCATAAGTTAAGAGCCACGATGGCAGCCAATGAGGATTCCACCGAGTTGGCATATGAGCTTAATAAATGACAAGATTTGGTTCACCATCGCCTACCAGCACATTTCCCACTTCAACATTAATGACCATGTCCTTACCTCACTTGGATACGAAGTTTGGTTGTAACCCTATCACGTTAAATATATATATGTTAATACAAGTTATGCCTTAGAGCTGAACCATATAGGTATCAATTACATGTAAAAGGTTCACGATTAAACTCATAAGTTTCCTATAGTTGGTACATAGAACCCATGCATAACATGTGGCACATGGTCAATTATTATAGTTAAAGCATTAATTTAACACATAGTTGCTTATTGTAAAATATATTGTATCGTTTGCATATAGTAGAATGCTATAGGAATTTCATGTAATTCTTATGCTATGAGAACTACATATAATTGCAATAACTATGTAATTTACATAAGGTACGAACATTATATTAATACACAAATATCAGGAATATAGCCTATGCTTTATAAATCATAATATTCTTGTGTCAAACATTAAGAACATATGTTATCCTTCATCAAAGCTTCGACACTCTTTTATCACCTTTCTATTGATAAACAAAGAAGACATCCGAGTTGACTAGTTAACAAAAGAAGCTATAGACAGATCATGGTATTGATACCTTAGAAATTTATATGCAGAAACCATGAAGGTTAACTGATAGTACTCCTTTTATTATGTTTGTAATACTTGAACTGGTGTGTCACCTTACCTGCATCTGCGGAAGGGAAATTCCAAATGCTTTAGCATAAAATGCTAAGTAAGCCTCAGGGTATTCTTAAGACCCCTTTCATCATTAAAAGAAGAGTAACGGTTAGCACTTATAAACATTTATAATTGAAAGAACGTTGACATAAGCGTTATTAAAACAAATCTGAATATCCATCACATCCATAGCATCTTAGTGTAGATTTCAATTGCATTTCATAATAAGACAAAAATCAGAACTCCATATGACAGTCATAAACTTTATTGCAACATTATATTTATAATTAACACAAGCAAAACAAATGTCATGTTTTGCGTTAAGAAGTATAAATTGTCGTTATCATAATTGTTATTAGTTAAGAGGATCAGTCTCTATTTTATTTTCCACAATAGCAATTTTAGTATTTATTGCTACTATAAAAAAATTTAAATTTTTGTAAATTTTGGGATGTTACAAGTTAGCTTCGCCTCCAATGCTCAAGCCAACTACACCTCACAACTGCTAATTCATTGAGGTATGGTCGGCTTCAATGCTCTGTTCTAAATTAATAAAATGTCCCAAATTAACTAAAACCCCTCTGGTTGGCTCCAGCTCCAATGCTCATGCCAACTACAACTCATGGTTGCTAAATCACTAAGGATTGGTCATCTCTTGATAAAGTTTCAATGTGATATCTTAGAGGGTTAATTGCAGAGGGTTAGCATGCCACTCCCAAGAATTAGTTGGCCCACTCCCCCAAATTATGTCCCACTCCTGACCTGAATTAGCTCTCCCCAGCTCTCATGAACTACACAATGTCCACAGTCCCCCGAATTATGTACCACTCCCGGACTGAATTAGCTCTCCCCAACTCTCATGCACTACATAATGTCTGCACTCCCCCAAATTATGTCCCACTCATGGCCTGAATTAGCTCTCTGGTGCATGTAATATGATGCATATAATTGTTACCAATATAATGACCAATTATGACATATTACCAAATGACACACTAGTTTACCAATTATAATATAATGCAATGGTGCATGTATATTGTATCTATGTTGTAATACCCCATTTTGACCCTTAGGATATATTAGTTTTTAATGTAAATATTGTATACATGTGATGTATGTTTTCCTAGCGTGGAGCTCAAGGCCAAGGCTCCGCTAGTGGATGCTCAAATTTTATTTAAAAGGCAAGTATTAGATATTATGTTACCCATGTGTTATTTAGCCATGGGACATTGTAAAAATGATGTAAATAAACATCATGCAATAAAATACCAAAACTGGCTATGGAAGCAACTAATGAGAATGGGCCATGTGTATCCACTAGGGAGTGGTGAGGGGGTTGTGGGATTGAACCATAAGCTGCCAAATGTCATTTTGAGAACCCATTTGACTTTCCATGTTGACATTTAATTATGTGTAAGAAAGTTGTCGAGGAAATCAGTCCATGGCTTCAATGGAGCATGGGCAGCCTAGAAATTCGTATGACAGAGTATGGGATCTGTTTTTTTGACCCACAAGTCACTCTACCTCATGGGAATTGGTCCTTCCTCATTCCCATTCCATTGTGGAACATCCCAACATCAGTTTTCATCCATTACGAATGCCCAGCAGTGAGAAAAACTAGAAATCGCAACTTTGCAAGAACCCGCGTTTTAGAGCCATAAACGCCCAGAATTTGTATTTGACAGTAAAATCCAATGGGGGATCCATAGATATGAACCTTAGGGCGGATTTGAGAGTATTAGATACCCCAAAATCCATTGGAAAACCCAATTTTTATAGCCCATAAATCCAGTGACAGGATTGAGTTGTTTGATGACAGAATTGTGAGAAATCCAAGTGTGGATATTTGAACAGAGGATTGGATTGATTGAATTTAGCTTGAGATGTCTGTAGCTCTGTGGTTGAGTTCACTGGCTTAGCATCCTCCTCCTTTGCTTATTGCATGCTTGATAAACTCAACTGTGTGTTGGCTTAGCATGACTGTTTGAGTGAAACCAACGTTGTGAGTGAGCACATCTAGTTCCTCCTTAGTGGATACACAACCCAGCTCGGGGGTGGTCTCTTCGCTAAAGAATATAGGATGGATAGAGACCTATGGTTGGGTGGAACGTTGCCCTCCCATAGCCATTTGTTTGGACAACTTCATCATAAAGATAAGTGCTCTGTGTGGTTAAAGTATGATCATTTTGTGGTATGTTCTGCATGTTTAAGTATTCATGTTAATTGAATAAAATGATTATCTTAAGCTAGTTGGCATGAATCCTGTGCATAGCATGAGAACGGGATTGATTATTGTATGTTTGTTTCATTATTCTGCCTGGAAGAAATAGGATGATGTATTCCCTTCTGTGTGTGTGTTATTATGGTTATTCCGTTGTGTTTATATTGAGTATGATTCTGCACTACATTTCAAGATAAGTATTCTTTGTGGTTTGAGTTATGTTGATTCTGTGCTCTGCAATGTTTTAATTAATGACTGTTGTTTATATGTTGGATGCATGATGAAATGGTGTGTGGATAGTGTGTAATTCCGCTGTGTTTATTAAGATTGATCTGCACACATAAGCTTTTATTTATTCATGAATTTTCTTACTAATGAATGGGGCTGAGATTGTCAAATAAGCCAGGTATGTTTGGTCATGCTCCCTCCCTTGCATCAGAGTGACGGGAGGGGACGTGACATATGTTTGCAAATTTCACTCTAGCTATATGGTGCATGTATATTATCTCTATGTTTGCATATTTCACTCTTGCTATGTTATAGTCCCCTTTTTGTTTATTTGAAGAATATATTACCAAATAGTCTTAGAAACCATAAGGTTATATATAATAAGAACTTATAATATATATTAATGTCAAAATTACCAAATGTTAGTCTATAGGAGTAATTAGTCATTGTGTTAGTCAATTTTATTCATGTGACTTATTATTTAGTTATATTTTTTATTCATTGACTAAATTAGCCATTTTTAGTTGTGTTTCTCAAATTTAGTAGTATTTAGCTTAAAAAAACTATCGTGACTAACTTTTTTAGTCACTTAGTCATTTATTTTCCAAATTCTACTAGTGTATCAACCACTAGACTTTGAAAACCCTTTGTAACTTAATTTATCTACAGTGAGTAAATGACCCATTTTTAATCGCATAAATTGAGGTGGAGGAAGGTCACATGTCCCAATATGATCTGATAACTTTGAAAACCCTTTGTAACTTAATTTATCTATAGTGAGTAAATGACCCATTTTTAATCGCATAAATTGAGGTGGAGGAAGGTCACATGTCCCAATATGATCTGATAACTTTGAAAACCCTTTGTAACTTATTTTATCTACAGTGAGTAAATGACCCATTTTTAATCGCATAAATTGAGGTGGAGGAAGGTCACATGTCCCAACATGCTTTGATAAATTCTGTGCTACTAGTGTGGCTAGTTCATCCGCATCGATAGTGAACCACCAAGGACCTTTATTGTCCTTTAGCTTTTGCATAGTAATGCTCTCACTCTCTACAACTATGAGTGCAATATCTTTGCTTTTAGAAATATATTGGTTTGCACCAATTAACTTTACTACAAGACACATCCAAGCTTGATCCTCTATGTTTATCTGCATTTTAAAGACAAGCAACAACACCCATAAGACTCGTAGGAAGCTCATTCTCCATCTGAATAGTAATTGTTTTGCATTTCATGCCATTAAGATGCTCATAGGAGAAATCACTCAATTCCAAAATTAGGTTGGCAATGTAGCCACCATCTTATGTCAAGGGAGAGTTTAATGTTTGAAAATTTTCAATAAACAAGTAACAAATTAAACAAGTAACAAATTGAGGTAGAATGATTTGTTCAACCCCCAATATCAGAGTAAGATGGATTAGAATGAGACTATAATGATGTTATATTAGGACAATGCATCAAATTTGGAGCTCTTTTAACATCCTCCTACATAAAACAACGATTCGTAGCATGCTACCGGGTAGCTCATGCTTTCATTGTAGCCATCATGTTATCATAGATGTTAGAACTCTAACACACCAACACATTCTCTATGTGAAGATATTCACTTTCATAACATAAAACATTAGTATTTTCTTCATCACTATATTTATATCCCTAAGGTATTATTTTTCTCTCATGAGTTTGTGGTGTAAGTTTTGGCTCTTATTCTACTAGAGGTTTGATGTACTTTTCACATACTCTATCGATTGTCTTCTCAGTTTTCTTATTGAGTTTATTTATTAATTCATCAATGATGGTGTCCATGATATTTGATGGTTGAAAACGAGGCAACTCGATCAATCTAGTAGAGCTATACCAAGAATCGAAAGCTCTAATACCAATGTAACATAACCGCTCTTGTAATTGAATTTATAAATGGTTGTAACCATTACATGCATGTGCGCGCGTGTGTGCATGCAATGTATAAATGGAAAAATGATAATATATGGATTTGACAATGAAAGCCTTATATAAATGGTCTTGCTTGATACCTTTTCATAAAAGGTCATGTCTTTTTACTATTATTATTTTCAATGTCATAACTTATGTTACTTTTGTTGATATTTATTTAATTATTATTTCCTATAATTGTTTATTTCTTAGTTATTATTTATGTTTATAACACGATGTCTATATTATCCTACTAAAATGTAATATATATTATGCTTAATATAATGCACCATTGTCATGCTCATGTGTACCTTGTTATGATGTATCTTGAAGATATCTACATTGTTCCCTTTTAAGTGTATGCTTTAAGATCTATTAGTTGAAATTAATAGAATTAAAGGTTAACTAATTGAATTTGCACCTCCACCTCCTTCCTTTGGAAGGTTGATTATATCGCCATACTAGACTACCATGGACCAATGTTGGACACCTTCTGTGGACCATGGGTCTTTGATAAAACCAACAACACGGATTAAGGTACTTCATAGGTACTCCCTCCCTCAAGCACAAAAGAGAGAAAAGTAAAGGAAAATGGATTGCATCCATGGGTTACCATACAACAATAAAATGTGAAAAACTAGTGCTAAATGCATGAAATCAATGTACGATTCCCAAAAACAAAATTAGGGAAGACGTAATGGGGTTTCTGCCTACTTAATGCCTGCAATTTCCCTCGAGAATTTGAAAACCTGTATGGAAATTTTCCTTAATTCATCAATGTAAAATGGGAAGGCCTTTATGTTGTATTGCATTTTATTATTACAAGCAAAAAGAAAAAGAAAAAAAAAGATTAGAATAATTTCAATGATGAAGACGATATTCCTATTGTTTATATATATATATATATAATATAATATAATATAATTACTGTTGTGCACAAGTCTTATAGATCAATCTAAGTATTAACATTGGCATTGCAATTACATAAGTCATAATAGGAGTGAAATTCCAAGTCCTATAACTTTTAGCTTTGACATCCTAATTGAGCAAATTTATAATCATTGGAAATCTCTTTCAAAGGAGAAGATAACTTAGTAATCCATTCTTACAAACACCATTTTAATTTATCAAAGAAGTACTTTAAGTGTAAATACCTCTCTTATCATTATTATGAAGATGAAATGTGAGAATTCCATAAGTTGAAATTGGGATAAATGGCTATGGATAAGTATGTAAATAAATTATTGGGATTGATGTGGATGTCAAATATATCCACTATGAGAAGGTAAAAATCTGTTGGGTATGTTATATCTCTTCACATGGTCGCTGCGTGTACAACACGATCCCTATGGCACCTTCGATTCGCCTGCGCCGGGCGCGTCCGGAGGGGGGGGTTTAGAGGGGGGGGTAGCCCGACAGGGCCCACCCCCTTCGTTTCGGACCGTTAGGTTCCGAAACGACACGGAGGGGGCCGTTAGGCCCCCGGAGTCCGCGCGGAGCGCAAAATTTTTTTGGGTTGCTTTTTGCTTTTTCGCGATTTTCGACCCATTGTACTCTATCTAATTCCGGTAAAAGGAATTAGGGTTGTAACCTAATTCGGGTAAACGAATTAGGGTTTTAGATGCTGCAGAATACCATTTATTGTATTGTACATGTAAAATAAACATATAATGAGAAAGGAGCTATGCGGCTCTAAGTTTTGCTGGTTTTTTCCCGGTTAAGGGTTTCCAGGTGAAAATCTCTGTGTAATGTGTGTGCCATTGTGTATTTTCTGTAAATGCTTAAGAATCGATATATGTTTGTACTTCACTGTTAAGGTTTAAAACTTACAAAATCCACGTTCCTTAAGTGGACTACCTCAATCATATAGAGATAGAGCCAAGTTTTATGACCCTCAAACACTTGAATAGACAATTAGAAAATCTAAGTAATGTTATAAAAAGAAGAAAAGAAAACTAGAGTTCAGAAAGATGTGCAATGATAAGAAAGAGAGAAACTTGACCAAAGGAAGAAAGGGTTAAAACCTCCTCATTTTATAAACTATCCTAAGACTTTCCAACCATAAATCAGCTAGATCAAACTAGGAATAAGACAATGAAGTCTTTGGGAAAGAGGCCAAGGAAACCTCTTCAATGTTGGGAATGTGGAGAGGTGTGAATTCTGCTCATCAAAAGGATAACATTAGGAATGTTCACAACATTCGGGAGGGCACTAATATGAATAATGTGGAATAGACTATTCCTTGGGTTTATGCCATATTGTAAAGACACTAAGTAGATCACCAATCAATAGTTGTTGAAGTTGAAGGTATTATATCTAAGCAATCCAATTCCATTTTAGTTGATCTAGGATCTAGTCACACTTATCTTACTCCATTACATTGTTAAAATTGTGCTATCAAGAAGTGCAAAATAGTAAGTCATGGCTATTCCAACTAACCATTAACACCAAGAGAAAGGTTTGGGAAAAGATAGAAAGTTATCCATTAGAACTTAATGGACTCTTTTCACGTGCAAATTTGAATATTTTTCCACTTAGTTCCTATGATGTCCTCATTGGTATGGACTAGTTGGAAGCATGCCAAGTTAAAGTTGTTTTCTATAGAAATACTTTTGATTGCATTGATGAAGATGGAAACTCAAGGATAGTAATTAGAGGCATTCCAAAGGAAATCTCTATACGATAGATTTCAACTTTGCAATTGAAAATAATTTTAGCAAGGGACATCAACTATATGTAGCACACACACACACTAGATCTAACATAACATAAAGGTTCAAAGATTGAAGATTATCGTGTATGACAAGACTTTAATGATGTAACTTTCAAATGAAGTGCCATCACTTCCTCCAAAGAGGGATATTTATTTATCAATTGACCTTGTACCTAGAGTTACACTACTGTCCAAGCCTCCTTATAGAATGAGTATCATGTGACTATTGGAGATAAAAATGCAATTATAAGTGAGAGTTGCTAGAAAAAGGGATACATGTGTCCAAGTGTTCTTCATTGGAAGCACATGTGTTATTTGTGAAAAACAAATATGGGTCTCAAGTAATGTATTGACTACAAGCAACTAAATAAATTCATAGTGAAGACTTGTTTAACTAAATTACCTCATCTTGATGACTAGTTTGAACAAATGAAAGGAGAAAAAGTCTTCTAAAAAATTGATTTGAGATATCGATATCAATCTAAACTAAGGAATAAATCATTCATTGCCTTATATTAATTACTTGTTTGACCAGATGATAGCAGCAAAAGTTTTACAAAAAAATGTTTTGAGATATGGATATCATCAATTCTTAACTAAGAAATCAAACATCCATTATATGACCTTCAAAATGAAGTATGGCCATTATGAATTTGTAATGGTGCCACTTGGTCTCACATATGCATTAGCTATATTCATGTGTCTCATGAATATGTTTTCAATAAGTACATGGATGAGTTTGTGCTTCTTTTTCTAGATAATATATTTTTTATTATAGGAATTGAGAAGAGCATGGAAATCACTTGAGGATGGTTTTGAAAGTACTAAAAGAGCATAAGTTGTATGAAAAACTAAGTGTGATTTTTATTAGGAGCAAATTATTATTTGGTCAAATTATTTTCAAAGAAGGAATATCTCTGGATCCATAAAATATTGAGGCCATAACTGATCCACTGCAAGGATTGTAACAGATGTGAGATCCTTCATGGGAATTGTTGGATATAATCATAGGTTTAGTGAGGGATTTTCAAAAATTGCATTCCAATTACTTCTTTGCAAAACAAAGGGATAAATTTTGAATGGTCCTAGGAATGTATGGAAGAATTCAGCTCCTGAAAACGTTTCTCACAAGTGCACCAATTTTGAAAATACCAGATCTAGGACTTAGTGGAGTTCTCATGCAAGCAAATTGTGTAGTCTTCTATGAGATATAAAAATTGTAGGAACATGAGAAAAAATATGTTATGCATGACATATAATTTGTTGTAATAGTGCATGCTTTGAAAATGTGGAGGCATGGTCAGAAAGGTTTTCCGGATGATCTGCAGTGGACATATTTGCTGTCGACATTTTGATTCCAGATTAGTAACCATGATCATGACGATGAGTCGGGATAATGGAGTTGCAATGTGACTTCATAAATAGGGATTTTTCATCAATTTAACCATGTAGTGTCGGCTCAAACCCTAAATTTTTGTTTAAAGTTTGGATTTTCTCTTATATTAGATCTATATTTATTCTGTAAATTAGTTACTTTAGATTCAAAGGTTATTTAGCCTATTTTAATTCCAAATATATAATATTATTGAATTTATTTTGTTGAATTTAGGATTAAGGTACATATGTTTTTCTCGAGTAATGTTTACTTTTAGGGTTATCTATATAATGTTTATTAATAGTGCCATCTTTCTATTTTTATTGTTATTATTATGCATGCTTCATTAATAATAATTATTATTATGCATGCTTTATTAATATTAATATTAATAATTATTATGCATGCCTTATTAATAATTATTAATAATAATAATTAGATGCTTATAGGGGTTAATTGGTTTATGTTATTAAATTAGATATTTTGTTAGTAATGTTAATTATTTTGACAAGGAAAACCTAGGAGAAGAGCAAGATCAACTTTGTAAGATCTTCCTATGCATAGGCTACAAAGAGAGAGATGTTACAAAATCCATAAAAAAGGCACAAAGAGCTGGTAGGAACCCTATATCTCACAACAAACAAGATGGAAAGAAAACCTATCTTCCATACATATAGGGAGTCACATATAATATAGCCAAAGTTTTGAGAAGAAAGGAAATCTTCACCTCATTCATACCATTGGAAACCATCAGACACAAGATGAGGTTTGTAAAAGATAAAACTAATGAGCACCAACAAAAAGGGGTCTACAAGATTACCTACTCATGTGGCTACAATTATATTGGGGAAACAGGTCCATTGTTTAACAGCATAATCAAAGAACATAGTGCAGACATTCATAATCGATGCACTCACACCTCAACCCTCGTAGAACGCTCAAGAAGACCAAGCATCACATTTGTCTGGAAGATACCTCAATCCTCGCTAAAGAGAACCATTAATAAAAATGTCGATTTAGAGAAGCCATAGAGATCATCAAACACCCAGAAAACCTAAACAAAGACGAAAGCTTGGAGGTAAGTGAAAACTGGATGCCACTAATCCGTCAGCAAATGAATCATTAATAAGTGCTAATAAGCCTAAAACAAAAACAACATTTACTACAAAATAATGAAATTAAATAAAAACAAATTCAACATGTCTAATCAAATAAAATAGGTAACATTACTAATTAAACAAAATAAATAACATTACTAACAAAATATGTAATTTAATAACATTAACCAATTAACCCCTATAAGCATCTAATTATTATTAATAAGGCATGCATAATAATAATAATTATTAATATTAATAAATCATTCATAATAATAAAAATAAAAAATAGAAAGATGGTACTATTAGTAAACATTATATAAATAACCCTAAAATTAAACATCACTGAGGAAATGGAAAAAAATATGTAACCTTAATCCTAAATTAATAAATGCAAAAATAATTTCAATAATATTATATATTTGGAATTTAAATAGGCTAAATAACCTTTGAATCTAAAGTAACTAATTTACATAGTAAATATAGATCTAATATAAGAGAAAATCCAAACTTTAAACAAAAATTTAGGGTTTGAGCCGACACTACATGGTTAAATTGATTAAAAAAATCCCTATTTATGAAGTCATATTGCAACTCCATTATCTTGACTCATCATTTATGGTTCCTGATCTAGAATTGAAACGTCGACATCAAATATGTCCACTACGGATTATTTGGAAAATCTTTTTGACCATTCATCTCACCGTAGAAATATGAGAAATGAAATGTGGAGGCACTAATTATTGGGCATGAGATTTGAGCTCGAAATTAATAATAACAACTTGAAGTATTCATTTGACCAACCAAAATTAAAGGACAGGATGGATGGAATTTTTGTGTAAATTTGACTTTGAGATCAAGCATATAAAAGGAAAATAAAATGGATTTGTTGATACAATTAGTAGAAATATGCATGTAGCAATTGTTTCCATTTGCAAATCATATTTGAAAAAGAGACTTGTTGATTTCCTTAATGAAGTGGACATTATATCCGCATCTTCTATATATTATACCCATTTCTTTCATTATGGGGAACGAGAGTAAATGGCTTATAAACCCAAACCTGGGGTTAGGGAGCCCGACCAAGCTCCCAATATGTTTGTCATATGCATCTCGGTCATCCGAGGACCCAGTTAGTTTAGTCCCTCTCCTTGTGGAATCATGGTTATCCATGGACTTTGAAGACCAGAAATAGAGTTTTCGAGAAGTAAAAAATGGATTGCAACATGAGAAATTATAAAAGAAGTATGATGGTTATCAATTAAATGATGATGGGTTTTTTATTTTTAAAAATAAATGTATATTCTCAACTCTTAGAGTTGAGAAGATCTAGAACAAAATATGTTGATGTATATGTAACTTCGGAATGTATTTCATCCATGAATTTCATTTATATATTATTGTACTCCTATAGAGATGTGTCGTTCCTCTATATGGAAGTGTTGTCATGTGTATTGACAAGTGTCGCAAGTGTGTTAACTTGCCGATGGGTTATTAGACCACCATGTGTGGGGTCGGCCCTGATTTATGTAATATATGGTTGATGTACCTAGCTAGACAAGTCGGCCCCATAAGGTTACTGGGGAAACAGGACAAGTATAAATAGAGATCGGGACATCTCTATTTGGATCACTCAAAAACTCATTCTTCCTTCACTCGGAAAGTGGCGCACATGTGAGGAGGAGGATCACCTGCTAGTAGAAGACTATCTCTGTGTATTTGGTTGTACTTTGGTTGAGCCATTGCTCTTTCTATCTCTAAGGAAGTTGTGGGGTTTTTCACCTTAGGGTTTTCCCCACGGAAACTCTGTGTGTCTATTGTCTCTCATGATTTTGATTCTTGTGATGATTGACATGCTTGTTATGATTGATATACATTTATATACTATACATGTTGTTCTCTCAGTAAAGATCCTAGAGTATTGTGAATTAAGGCTCAAAATTTAACATGGTATCAGAGCTAACCTGAGAAGAAGACATTGTGGAGTGACGAAAACTAGGGTTTCTTGTTTATTGGGTTTCTCTCCACAGATTTTGGAAACGCAGTATAGTAGATTGACTCTACTCATCAAGGAGAATCTATCTGTCCAATCAGAATTCAATTCTGAGCATTTTCAGATTTGGCCCTAAAAATTAGGGTTTCCACAAAAATAGGAATTTCTGAAATATGAAGACATAGCTGGAAGATCCTTGGAAAACTCGAAGTTTAGATCTTTGGATCAAGATTTTTGGCTGAGTAGATCTCTGGTAAACTCAAAACCTAATTCAGGGTCCTCCCTAGTGAACCCGAGAAGACTAAAAGGCATTTTTGAAGGGTGAAGCTTTGTAGATCTCAAATTCTGAATACACCAAGCTTATCAGATCATCAAGGCGCATCTTTCTATCTTTTCAAAAAGCTGAAATTCACATTTTGAATTTTTAGGGTTTTTTCGACAAACCCTAATCCGGGACCAGATCCAATTTTCAGCAAAACAAGTGGTAAGCCCTAAATCTCTTCTATTTCCATTTGAAGTACTCTTTAAGATATCTCACCACACCAAGCTTGAGGATAAGCTTGAAGGGGTTGATAACTTCCGAGCCTGGAAGTATAGGATTGGGTTAATCCTGGAAGAAAATGAATTGGACTCCTACATCAGCTCTAAGGTCCCTATCCCAGAGGATGAAGAGGCTAAGGTATTTCACAAGAATAACTTGGTCAAGGAAAAGAGAATCATTGATGATTCTATCAAAGACCATCTCATACCTCATGTGTCATCTCTAAAGACACCCAAGGAGATGTTTGACTCCATAACCAAGTTATTTGAAGGGAAGAACATAAATCGGAAGATGACTCTATGGAATCAATTGAAAGGGGTCAAGATGTTGAATGGAAAGACCATTCAATCTTAATTCTCCAAGGTCTCTCAAATCAAGGAACAACTTGAAGCTGTGGATGAAGTAGTGGACAATGGTGAAGTTGTTATGACCACTCTAAATGGCCTACCTCGGTCATGGGACTCCTCTATTCAAGGAATCTGTGCAAGAAAGAAATTGATCTCTTTCAGTAAACTGTGGGAGGAATGCTCTCAAGAAGAAGCTAGGATTGTAGCTCTAAAAGAAAAGATGGGAGGTGAAGATCAAGCTCTCGCAACTCACAC
This sequence comes from Larix kaempferi, assembly GCA_027924585.1. NCBI lineage: Eukaryota > Viridiplantae > Streptophyta > Pinopsida > Pinales > Pinaceae > Larix > Larix kaempferi. The sequence goes on along the minus strand of BSBM01000226.1, from coordinate 6,209,865 downwards.
CAAAAGAAGCAAGCCCAAGAAGGAGCACTCTCACTACAAGAGATCCTATCACAACCAACAAAAGAATAAGAAGGATCTGAGATGTTTTACCTGCAATGAGAAAGGTCACTTTGCTTCAGATTGTCCCAAGAATAAAAGGGATAACAACAACAACCTCAACAAGAAGAAGAAAGGCAACAAAAGAAGGTACCATGCTCATGCTGCCAAGGATGATGAACCTCCAAAGAAGAAGGCTAGGGCAGAAAGTGATGATGACTCATCAAGTGAAGAAGAGTATGTTCTAATCTCTGCTCTCACAAGTACTATCTCTCATGGTTGTAATGATTGGTTAATTGACAATGGGGCTTCCAAACACATGACTGGGTTTAAAGAATATTTCATAAACCTATCTGAACATGAGTCACCCCATAAGGTGAAACTTGGGGATGATTATCAATACCCTATCAAAGGAAGTGGTGAAGCCTCCTACAACCTAGATTCTGGAAAGTCTTTGAAGATGAAAGAAGTTCTTTATGTACCTGGGATCAAGAAGAATCTTCTCTCCATCTCTGCGTTGGATGCAAAAGGCATGAGGGTTGCATTTGTAGATGGCCAAGTTCTGATGTGGCCAAAGGGTAAAACTATTGATGATGCAGTGGTGAATGGAGAGCAAGAGGAGGATTGTATAAATTGAAGGGACAACCTGAACATGCCATGGTACATGATTCCATGGAGCCAAGTGAACTTTGGCATAGAAGACTTGCACATATGCACTACAGAGCATTACCAATTGCAAGTAAGGTTGTAGAATGTTTTCCTGAAATTAAGACCAAGCAAGGATGTGACATTTGATGAAAACTTAGCATTCATCAAATCAAGGAAGACACCTGTTGAATATTATGAAGAACCTAAGGAAACTAGATTTCAAGACACTACTATGACTGAAGCAATTCCAGATGCAGTTCGTGAAATTGAATATCCACAAGAACCTGTAGATCCACACCGTGAGAATAACTCTCACAAGAGGAAACCTGCATGGGCTAGAGAACTCATTCAAGATGCAGAAAGATATGGCATTCCAGAAGAAGAACACAGAGCAAAGAAGAGAACTAGATCTCATACCAGTTATGTTGCTTTACTCTATGATATCATGAACAAAGAACCTTCCAATTATGAAGAAGCAACGAAAAAGAAAGAATGGAAGGATGCCATGGTCGAAGAACCTTATCTTGATCCGTTTGTAGGTGATGGCGAATATTGTAAAACCGGAAGCAAAGTCGTGTGGGTTCCATCAGCTAATAAATCCAAAACCAAGTATGATTCTCAAGTTTTTCGAGGCATTTCGCAACGTTGTGTTAATAATTAATAATTATTTTGCATGCCTTATTAATAATTAATAATAATAATAATTAATTATAGGGTTAATTGGTCTATGTTATTAAATTAGATATTTTGTTAGTAATGTTACTTATTTTGACAAGGAACATCTACGAGAAGAGCAAGATCAACTTTTTAAGATCATCAGAGGCAGAGGATACAAAGAGAGATGTTAGAAAATACATAATAAAGGCACAAAGAGATGGTAGGAACCCTCGACCTCACAACAAACAAGATGGCAATAAAATCTCTCTTCCATACATATAGGGAGTCACATATAAGATAGCCAAAGTTTTCAGAAGAAATGAAATCTTCACCGCATTTATATTATTGGAAACCATGAGACACAAGATGAGGTCTGTAAAAGATAAAACTAATGAGCGCCAACAAAATGGGGTCTACAAGATTACCTGCTCATGTGGCTACAATTATATTGGGGAAACAGGTCGATCGTTTAACACCAGAATCAAAGAACATAGTGCAGACATTCGTCATTGACGCACTCGCACCTCAGCCCTCGCAGAACACTTAGAGAAGACCAAGCATCACAACTATCTGGAAGAGACCTCAATCCTTGCTAAAGAGAACCATTATTACAAACGTTGAATTAGAGAAGCCCTAAAGATCATCAAACTTCCAGAAAACCTAAACAGAGACGGAGGCTTGGAGGTAAGTGAAAACTAGATGCCACTAATCCATGAACAAATGAATCATTAATAAGTGCTAATAAACCTAAGATAAAAACAACATTTACTACAAAATAATGAATTTAAATAAAAACAAATTCAACCGTCTAATAAAATAAAATAAGTAGCATTACTAATTAAACAAAGTAAGTAACATTACTAACAAAATATCTAAATCATTAACATGAATCAATTAACTGCTACAAGCATCTAATTATTATTAATAAGGCATGCATAATAATAACAATCAAAATAGAAAGATGGTAATATTAGTAAACATGATATAAATAACCCTAAAATTAAACATCACTAAGGAAAAGGAAAAACATATGTAACCTTAATCCTAAATTCAACAAAATAAATGAAAAAATAAATTCAATAATATTATATATCTGGAATTAAAATAGGCTAAATAAACTTTGAATTTAAAGTAACTAATTTACATAATAAATATAGATCTAATATAAGAAAAAATCCAAACTTTAAACAAAAATTTAGGGTTTGAGCCGACACTGCATGGTTAAATTGATCAAAAATCCCTATTTATGAAGTCAGATTGCAACTCTATTATCTCGACTCATCGTCCTAATGATGGTTCCTGATCTGGAATCAAAACGTCGACATCAAATATGTCCACTGTGGATCATCTGGAAAATATTTTTGACCATTCATCTCACCATAGAAATATGAGAAATGAAATGTAGAGGCACTAATTATTGGGCATGAGATTTGAGCTCGAAATTAATAATAACAACTTAAAGTATTTATTTGACCAACCAAAATTAAATGACAGGAAAGCAAGATGGATGGAATTTTTGTGTAAATTTTACTTTGATATCAAGCACATAAAAGGAAAATAAAATGGATTTGTTGATGCAATTAGTAGAAATATGCATGTAGTAATTGTTAGCATTTGCAAATCATATTTGAAAATGAGACTTATTGATTTCCTTACTGATGTGTACATTATATCCAAGTGAAAAATGGATTGCAACATGAGAAATTATAAAAGAAGTATGATGGTTATCAATTAAATGATGATGGGTTTTTTATTTTTAAAAATAAATGTATCATTCCCAACTCTTAGAGTTGAGAAGATCTAACACGGAAGAAATACATAAGATACCATACTCTAGCCATCCAGAGTACTAGAAAATGATTTATACAATGAGAAAGCTATACTTTTGGTCAACGATAAAGAAATATGTTTTTGAACACATTGCTAGATGTATGGAATGTGAGTAAGCTAAGGTTGAACATCAATACCAAATCGATTTGTTGCAACCTAAATGAGATTTAATAACCATGGATTTTATTACTAAATTGCCAATAATAGTAAGATGACATGATTCTATAATAGTCATAGTGGATAAATTAACCGACACATTTTATTCTTGTTAAATTTGCTCATAAGATGTTGACATTGCAAAAGTACTCTTCAGTGAAACTTTTAATTCTTTTTATCAGGGATACAAAGTTTACTTCTAAATTTTAGAAGAGTCTTTTTGAAGACGTGGGTACCAAGCTGAATTTTAGTATTTCCTACTATCCACAAATAGGGGAATGGACTAAATGGGTGAATCAAGTGATTGAAGACATGTTTCACATGTATGTAATGGATAAACCGTCCAGATCATAAGATTATTTACACTCAATAGAGTTTGCATATAGTAACGGGCATCATGCATTATTAAAACTGAATTTGTTTGAGGCTCTATATGGCATAGGATGCAATATTCTAGTTATTTGGGAAAACCTAGTAAACAAAATTGTGCTTGGGCTTGAAATGCTCGAGGGAATGAAGCAAGAAATTGCTAGAACCAAACAAAACTTGAAGGTGACTAAAAATAGGTAGAAAAAGTATGCATACAAGACCATAACGCACAAAAAATTTAGTGTTGGGGATCATGTATTCATCAGAGTGAAGCCAATGAATAGTTCCTTGAAGCTTGGAAGTTGTGCCAAGATGGTACCTAAATATCGTGAGCCATTTTGAAGTCCTTTCTAGGATAGGGCTACTTTCATATAGACTTGCAATGTCTTCTAACACGAGGACCGTGGTTTATATATTTGTTTGAAATATGCATATGATCTAAACTATGTGATTAATTAGGTTGTAATCAAAGAGGAACAAGGGAAAGAGTTCCAAACAAATCCATTGTACATAATCAACAAGAAAGTAAAGCCATCAAATAGGTAAAGGTGCAATGGAAGCACTTTGGTCCTAATGAGGCTACATGGGAGATGGTGGATGCCATGGAAGAGGGATTACCCATTTTTGTTTTAATCTTGAGCTGCACAAAAGTTGGTGCTATTCTAAGTGGGAGTGGAATGTAATACCCCAGTCTTGACCTCTAGAATATATTAGATCAACTTATATATAAAGTGTAAGTGTGTTGTTATAATAATGATGAGAGTCCAGCCATGTGAGTTTAAATAAATGACCCCATATATAAATGATATGAATATGCTGGTATGGATTCATAGAGTGAAGCTCAAGGTCAGGACCAACTAATGAATGGCTAGGCATGTAGATGATATAAATATACTTCTATGGACCATGTGGTAGGCTTGACATGATGAATACAAGATATATGAATATTAATGTTGGAATATAATAGTAATAGACTATAGTACTTTATTTCTCATCACAGAGAAGTGTAATAGTACTTTATTTCTCATGCCAGAAGGAGTGTCAATGATCATGTGAACCTCAACTCTCTATTTTCCATTCACTCCATTCATACTAGAATTCTAACATCCATTCTCTAGGTGGATAATGTTTTGTTCTCCATTTTTACTAGCTTAGATCCAATCTATAAACTAACCAAATCAACATTGTGTCACGTCCCCTCCCATTGATCCAACGCAAGGAAGGGAACATGACTACAAATCTTTGGCTTTTACATAAACTTAGCCCCATTCATTATATTCATACAAATAAAACAAATGTGTGCAGATGTAAATCAAAGCAAACATGCACAGCGGAATAAAACATCATCCACACACATTTAATATGCATTCATCATATCAATAATAACAATAATGAAATTAGAACATTGCAGAAGTAAATACACATAGAGAATACTTATCTTCATTGTGCAATTGTCCCAAGCAACTAGCTATGTCACTGCAATGTTCCACCCAACCATAGGTCTCTGCCCAGCCTGTATTCTTTCAACACTCAAACACCACCCCCGAGCTGGGCATGATTTCTACAAGGAAAAGGGGACACTCAAGGTCATGCACACCCAAATAATCATCACATCAAAGCCAAGCCAGTCCACAACTGGGTTTATCAGGCTAAATATGAACCCTCTTCATTTATGGATGTTTGCACTCAAGATCAAGCCAAAACAATGGATACCCATAAACCATACATCAACATACTCTATCTACACATAGAAAAACACAATCGTGTTGATGTAATTGTAACTTCGGAATGTATTTCACCTATGTATATTGTACTCCTATAGAGATGTTATTATTCCTCTATACGGAAGTGTCGTCATTTGTATTGACAAGTGTTGCAAGTGTCACAAATTTCATGTGATGGGTTATTAGACCACCAAGTGTGGGGTCGGCCCTGATTAGTATTACCATGGGTTATTAGAATGAGTTAGACAAGTCGGCCCTGCTAGTTTATTAGGCAGGTCAGGTCATGTATAAATAGAGTGCGGGAGGCACTCTATTTGATCACTTCATTATTCACTTCTACACTCTCGAGAAAGTGGCGCACAAGTGAGGAAGGAGGAGTAGCTGTTAGGAGGACTATCTCTTGTACTTGGGTTGTATCATTGCTCTTTCTATCTCTGAGGAAGTTGTGGGGTTTTTCACCTTTATGGTTTTCCCCAGTGAAACTCTATATGTCTATTGTCTCATGTGATTGCTTATTGTGATTGATATGGTTGTTATGCTGTACATGTTATTCTCTTAGTAAATATCCTAGACTATATTGAATTAATGCTCAAAAATTAACATGGTATCAGAGCTAACCTGAGAAGAAGACACTGTGCAGTTGCGGAAGCTAGGGCTTCTTGTTTACTGGGTTTCTCTCCACATATCTTGAAAGGAAGTAGGGTATTTTGACTCTCCTCAGCAAGGCGCATCTTTCTGTCCAATCAGAATTCAATTCTGGGCACTTTCATTTTTTGCCCTAAAAATTAGGGTTTCCACAAAAATAGGCATTTCTGAATTTTGAAACCATAGCTGGAAGCTCCTTGGAAAAATCGAATTTTAGAGTTTTGGATCGAAATTTTTGGTTGGGTGAAGCTTCGGGAAACTCAAACCCTAATTCAAGGTCCTCCGTAGTGAATCCGTGAGATTGAAAAGCATTTCTGAAGGGTGAAACTTTGCAGTTTTCAATTTCTGAGTATACCAGGCTGATCATCTCATCAAGGCGCATCTTTCTATCCTTTCAGAAAGTTGAAATTCACATTTTTAATTTTTAGGGTTTCTCCGACAAACCCTAATTTAGCACCAGATCCAAATATCTGCAAATCAAGTGGTAAGACCTAAATCTTTTCTATTTCCATTTGAAGTACTCTTTAAGATGTCTCACCACACCAAGCTTGAGGATAAGCTTGAAGGGCCTGATAAATTCCAAGCATGGAAGTATATGATTGGGTTAATCCTGGAAGAAAATGAGTTGGACACTTACATAAGTGAAGAGGTCCCTATCCCAGAGGGAGAAGAGGCTAAGGCCTTACATAAGAAAAACTTGGTCAAGGAAAAGAGGATCATTGTTGATTCTATCAAAGACCATCTCATACCACATGTGTCATCTCTAAAGACACCCAAGGAGATGTTTGATTCCCTGACCAAGCTCTTTGAAGGAAAGAACATAAATCGGAAGATGACCTTGTGGAACCAATTGAAAGGGGTAAAGCTTCAGAATGGAGAGACCATTCAATCCTATTTCTCTAAGGTCTCTTAGATCAAGGAACAAATTGAAGCTGTGGATGAAGTAGTAGATAATGGTGAAGTTGTCATGACCACATTGAATGGCCTATCTAGGTCATGGGACTCCTTCATCCAAGGAATCTGTGCAAGAAGGAAGCTGATCTCATTCAGTAGACTATGGGAGGAATGCTCACAAGAAGAAGCAAGGCTTGTGGGTCGAGAAGAAAAGATGGGAAATGAAGATCAAGCTCTCATAGCACACACTAAGAAAGGAAGGTCAAAGAGGGAGCATTCTCATGCCAAGAAATCTTCACACTACCATCAACATAAAGATAAGAAAGATCTCAGATGCTTCACATGTAATGAGAAGGGACACTTTGCTTCAGATTGTCCTAAGAACAAAAAGAACAACAACAACAACTTCAACAAAAGGAAGAAGAACAACAAGAAGAGATATCATGCTCATGCTGCCGAGGATGATGAACCTCCGAAGAAGAAGGCTAGAGTAGAAAGTGATGACTCATCTAGTGAAGATGAATATGTTCTAATCTTTGCTCTCATAGGTACTATCTCTCATGGATGTAATGATTGGCTTATTGATAGTGGGGCTTCCAAACACATGACTGGGTTTAAAGAATCTTTTGCAAATCTATCTGAACATGAGTCACCCCATAAGGTGAAACTTGGGGATGACTATCAATATCCTATCAAAGGAAGTGGTGAAGCCTCCTACAACCTAGACTCTGGGAAGTCCTTGAAGATGAAAGATGTTCTATATGTACCTGGGCTCAAGAAGAACCTACTCTCCATATCTGCATTGGATGCAAAATGTATGAGGGTTGCATTTGTAGATGGCCAATTCCTAATGTGGGCAAAGGGTAAAACTATAGATGATGCAATAGTGATTGGAGAGCAAGAGGGAGGATTGCACAAACTGAAGGGACAACCTGAACATGCCATGATACATGAATCCATGGAGCCAAGTGAACTTTGGCATAGAAGGCTTGCTCATGTACACTATAAGGCACTACCAATTGCAAGCAAAGTTGTAGAGGGTCTTCCTGAAATCAAGACAAAGCATGAAGGGGTTTGTAAAGGATGTGCAAAAGGAAAGAACATTAAGAAGGCATTTCCAAGTAGTGAAAGAAAAGCTAAAGGAATCTTGGAAATTATCCACTCCGATGTATGCGGTCCGATGTCATCCAGTTCTTTGAGTGGGTATGTATACTATGTCTCCTTCATTGATGATTTCTCTAGGAAGACTTGGGTTTATTTCTTGAAGAACAAAGATGAAGTGTTTGATAAGTTCAAAGAATTCAAAGCCTTGATGGAAAATCAAATTGATAAGAAGATCAAGACATTCAGATCCGACAATGGCGGAGAATTCACTTCAGGTGATTTCAAGAAGTTATGCAGTGACTCAAGGATTAAGAGGGAGTTGACTGCTCCCTACAATCCACAACAGAATGGGGTTGTAGAAAGAAAGAATAGAACAATCATGGAAGTAGCGTGGGCAATGATGCATGACCAGGATCTGCCTATGCATCTATGGGCAGAAGCAGCTAGGACAGTTGTATATGTGCAGAACAGAACACCTCACAAGATATTGGACAACAAGACACCAGAAGAGGTATTCTCTGGTAAGAAACCTGAAGTCAGCCATCTCAAAATATTTGGTTGTCCAGTATATACACATGTTCCAAAGGAAAAGAGAACAAAGATAGATCCTTCAGGAAAGAAGGGCATCTTTGTGGGGTATAGTGAAAGCTCGAAAGCTTACAGAATATACTTTCCATGGTTCAAGAAGATTGATGTTAGCAGGGATGTAACATTTGATGAAAACTCAACCTTCATCAAGTCAAGGAAGACACTGTTGAAGACCATGAAGAACCAAAGGAAACCAGATTTCAAGACACCACTATAACTGAAGCAATTCCGGATACAGATCGTGAAATAGAAGATCCACAAGAACCTGTAGATCCACCCCGTGAGAAGAACTCTCACAAGAGGAAACCTGCATGGGCTAAGGAGCTCATTCAAGATGCAGAAAGGTATGGCATTCCAGAAGAAGAACACAGAGAAAGGAAGAAGACTAGATCTCATACCAGCTATGTTGCCCTACTCTGTGATATTATGAACAAAGAACCTTCCAGTTATGAAGAAGCAGCGAAAAAGAAAGAATGGAAGGATGCCATGGTCGAGGAAGACCAATTGATCATGAAGAATGATATTTGGGATGTAGTCCCAAGACCTGAAGGGAAGTCTATTGTGACTTCCAAGTGGATCTACAAGATCAAGCATGCTACATATGGCAGCATAGAAAAGTACAAAACAAGATTTGTTGCTCATGGCTTCTTCCAAAAAGAGGGAATATACTATGAAGAAACTTTTTCTCCTGTAGCCAGGTACACTTCCATCAGATCAGTACTTTCCCTGGCTGCAATAATGAAATGGAAGATACACTAGATGGATGTCAAGACATCTTTCTTGAATGGTGTAGTCGAGGAGGAAGTGTATGTGGAGCAGCCACTTGGTTTTGAGACACATGACAGGGAGTCATATGTGTGCAGGTTGAAGAAATCCTTGTATGGCTTGAAGCAAGCTCCTAGGACTTGGTATGGTAGAATAGACAACTTTCTATCCAGTTTGGGCTTTACCAAGAGTAAAGTAGATTCCAACCTTTACTACAAGGTTGAGGAAGGCAATCCTATGATACTACTTCTGTATGTGGATGACCTGTTTGTTACAGGTGAGGATGGATTGATTGCCAATACCAAGAGGAAGCTTGCTGCCGAGTTCGAGATGAAGGACTTGGGGATGATGCATTATTTTCTAGGCATGGAGGTGTGGCAAAGTGAAGATGGGATCTTCCTTGGACAATGAAAGTATGCAGTAGAGATCCTGAAGAGGTTCGGGATGATGGACTGCAAGGCCATGGCCACAATTATGGTATCGAACCTGAAGCTTTTGTGTGATGCTTCATCTGAGCCGGTTGATGTCACAGTGTATCGTCAGATGATTGGGTCCTTGATGTACCTAATGAACATGAGACCAGATATTTGCTTTGCGGTGAACACATTGAGCGAGTTCCTGACGGATCCCAGAGGTGTTCATTTGGTTGTTGTAAAGCATATTCTGGGGTATTTGAAGGGTACAATTGATTATGGGCTCAAGTATGATGCGAATCAAAAGTTTAACCTGCAGGGTTATGTTGATTCAGAGTGGGCAGGCAGTGCTGCAGATAGGAAGAGCGCATCTGGGTGCTGCTTCAGTATGGGATCAGGTGTGATCTCTTGGTTTAGCAGGAAGCAATCTTGCGTAGCACTGAGTACAACCGAAGCATAGTATGTTGCAGCTTGTTCGGCTAGTTGTGAGACAGTATGGCTCTGGAAGCTACTATCTAAGTTATTTAATCTCTCGTTGGATGCTGCTAGTATCTTTTGTGACAACCAGAGTTGTGTGAAACTGTCTGAGAACCCGGTGTTCCACGACAGGTCGAAGCACATTGAGATCAAATATCACTATATCAGGGATATGGTGCAGAGAGGAGCAGTGAAGTTCCTGTATGTTGCGATGGATGAGCAGGTTGCAGATGTGTTGACGAAACCACTAGCCAGAGTGAAGTTTGAGTACTTCAAAGAGAGGCTTGGTGTTCTTCATATTGACGACACTTCAAGGAAGAAGTGATGGACACATTTGTAGGAGCCATTCCAAGGATGGTGAGAGGAGGATCCTTCCCATGGCTGTGGATGTAAGCGCTGGATGATGAGCAGCAAGACGATGCTCCAGTTACTGCTTTGTATATGTATCAGTTGGATGCTTTGATCAGTTTGATCATGTATTTGTATATGCATCATGTTGGATGCTTGATATGATCAGTTGGATCATGCATTTGTATATGCATCATGTTGGATGCTTGATATGATCAGGTGGATCATGTATTTATATATGTATCAGGTGGATGCATTGTATGATCAGGTGGATCATGTACTTATATGTGTATCAGGTGGATCATGTACTTATATGTGTATCAGGTGGATCATGTATTTATATATGTATCAGGTGGATGCATTGTATGATCAGGTGGATCATGTACTTATGTATGATCAGGTGGATCATGTACTTATATGTGTATCAGGTGGATACATTGTATGATCAGTTGGATCATGTATTTGTATATGTATCGGGTGGATACATTGTATGATCAAGTGGATCATGTATGATGATATGTATCAGGTAGATACATGATATGCATCAGGTGGATGCATTGATGATCAGGATGATCATACTATGATGCCATGCATCAGGAGAATGCTTTGACATGATCAAGGGATGAGTTTGAAGACACAGATTCACGGATCCTTTCCGACATGGTGGTAGATGTGTTCTCCCATGTGTGTTGATGTAAGTGCAGAGCCTTTCCAACATGGTGGTAGATTTGTTCTCCCATGTGCATTGATGTAAGTGCATAGCATTTCCGACATGGTGGTAGATGTGTTCTCCCATGTGCGTTGATGTGAGTGTTGAGCCCTTCTCGGATGGTCAGAGGAAAGTCCTTCCATGCCGGTGAGTGTAAGTGTTGTATTGTGTGCATCTGGACTGTGCTTCATAGACGATGAGATGATCAGTATGATCATGGGTATCAGGATGATACTCCGTGGCCAGATAGGTTGTGTAATTACATGTAAAAGATCCTGGGAGATCTGATAGGTTGAGCAATATGCTCGTAATCAGTCCTGGGATGCTCTTTCGAGGTTTTTCTTAACGCATGTAATTAGTCTTGGGATCCATAGTATGGCCACTGATGATGAAGACCTACATGTGGTGGGCCTACATCCGGCATGAAAAAGGGCTGGCTCTGTAGAACTTCCTATGACGATTAGTTCAGAGATTGATTGAGATAGCAGTAGCCGTGATGATGATGATGATCTAGAGAAGAAGACTTGTGCTAGTAGATCTATGTCGAGAAATACCTTCCTAGTTAAGAGGGAGTGTTGATGTAATTGTAACTTCGAAATGTATTTCACCTATGTATATTGTACTCCTATAGAGATGTTATTATTTCTCTATACGGAAGTGTCGTCATTTGTATTGACAAGTGTCGCAACTTGCATGTGATGGGTTATTAGACCACCAAGTGTGGGGTCGGCCTTGATTAGTATTACCATGGGTTATTAGACTGAGTTAGACAAGTCGGGTCTGCTAGTTTGTTAGGCAGGTCAAGTCATGTATAAATAGAGTGCAGGAGGCACTCTATTTGATCACTTCATTATTCACTTCTACACTCTCCAGAAAGTGGTGCACAAGTGAGGAAGGAGGAGTAGCTGCTAGGAGGACTATCTCTTGTACTTGGGTTGTATCATTGCTCTTTCTGTCTCTGAGGAAGTTGTGGGGTTTTTCACCTTTATGGTTTTCCCTAGTGAAACTCTGTGTGTCTATTGTCTCATGTGATTGCTTGTTGTGATTGATATGCTTGTTATGCTGTACATGTTATTCTCTCAGTAAAGATCCTAGAGTATGTTGAATTAATGCTAAAAAATTAACAAATCATTGGGCATGGATACACATTTTTAACAATGAGATTTACAAACAAGATGGCCATGGGTTTTCCCCAAATTGTGGGCACACCAAAAACAGACTATGGAAAGGGGAATTCGACCACAGGGAGAAAAACCAATTTCTCCCATGGTTATGAGCATTCCAATGGCCAAAACGGCCTCAATGAAACCCCAAATCGAGCTCCCATCCTCCCAGTAGCTCTGCAACACCAAAAATCCCTCTTCACAGCTAGAAAACAAGGAAACACAGGAAAAACATGGAGGAAAAATGCCCTAGCTAGCTCAGACTGCGTGAGGGAGAAAAGCAAGGGTTAATAATGGCTTGGGAAGCAATTTCGTGGCTCACTTCTTTCCCAAGGAGTCAAACACGAATTTCCATGAAGGGTGGCTTGCCCATACCCGAATTTGGACAGCCATACCTCTCCATTCCCCAAGGCATTAACTACTTCAACCAACTCTTGGGAGAAATAAATGATTGGGTACAAAAGTCAACATGGGTAGTTGAGCGTTCATCGGTTCTCTCATAAAAAGACACTTGGATTGACTTGATTGGCTCAAGGGTTTGAATATTTTCCCTTCCAATTCCTTGTAAAATCATGCCCCCATCTCTTGTTGCATTGCATAGCTAGTTGTGGGTATTTCATTAAAATGCATAATTACATGATATTTGCAATTCCATTGTGCCTGGCTAGCACGTAAACCATATGCATCACTAAATCGATGGTGGGGCCTTGGCCTTGAGCTCCTCACCATGATTTTATAACAATATTACATCATTTACATTTTAATGCAATGGGGTTAAAATCGGGATATTACACATTGTGAAGACGCAATTTCACACCATGGATGAGAAATAGATGGCTACAAGAAAGCATAGAGGTTGAAAAAGTTAGGAATCCTTCCCCACTACGTATTGTTTCTCTTTGGAAGCTTGAGGGCTAAGTGTCAATTTGTAGGCCATTCTAATTTCATGGAAGGCATTCAACAAATTCAAGACTTTTCCTTCCTACTGAACATAAATGGAAGAGAAGAATAACCTAGGCCATGGGGAGGGAAGATATTCCTTTTGTTTTCAAGGGTAGTGGAAGAGAGTGCCATGGTTGTTTGATGATTGGATGAGCTGCCTGGAGTGCTTTGTAATGAGCATAAGAACAAATGGGTTGGGTTGAGTGAGCTAGAAGCTTGTAGCTTGGTTCCTTTATACACTAGACGCATATGATTGAGTGGAAAATTGCTCATATGCAACAAGTTTCTTGGAATATATTCTATTAAAAGATAGGTGTTATGTCATTGCTTACAAATATGCAATCAATGTTGTTTTATGTTATGGAAATATATGTCTTTTCACATTGTGTGAGTGATTATTATTACTTATGAATCTGGACACTTTGCTACCATGAAATTTGCTAATCCATGATGTATGTTTTCATTGCATTTTAATGATCATAAGTGCATGTCTTTTAATTAATCTTAGCTTTTGCTAGAGATCATCCATGTTGGAATTAAGGTGAATGGGATTTGTGAGGGCTAGAATTTTGATGCATGATTTTGTGGCTACCCATCTTGTGAATGAGGGTGCTAGGCAAGGATGCTGCATATTAGACATTATTCTCTTCTTAACTCTACTTTTATTTTGGATCTCTATATGTATTCAATTTATCTTGTTGAATTTACTCATTCATTTATCTCGTTAGATGTTTGTAACCTCTAAATTTCTCTACACATTATACATCTTGAGAATTTAAACTCTCTATTATCAATACAATCCCATGGTGGAAACTAAGCGGTCCCGTAAAAAAAATGGCTTTTATGTTCTGAAAGTCAATTTATCAGTAACCTTTACTGAGTGGTCCTATTTGTAGAGAAATTCTATTCCCTACCTACCATGAGTAGGGATTATGAAATAGGATGGCGATGGCTGAGCTGTATCGAGTGTACAGAAAAGAGGCGGTGGATGAGCTGTATCCAAACATAAAAAGGTACTGCAACTGCAACACTTGGCCAACATCCATCGGTCTCCATGGGAAGAATTTGCATCCTCGAAGCTTCACGATTCCTTTAAAGAGTCCCCGTTTTCCGGAAAGAGTGCTTGGCAAGTAACATGCCTCTCTCCACATTTGTTAATTCATTTCTTGCTTTTGAATCACGGAACCTTATCTTTATACGCTTGTAGAGTGATAGAGAAGATTGTAAGACCGGCAGCAAAGTCCCATCAGCTAATAAATCCAAAACCAAGTATGATTCTCGAGTTTTTCAAGGCATTTCGCAACGTTGCGTTGGAAGTGGCACACTACAAGAAAACTTGTTAAGCACAAATATGAGTTGGAATGAGAGATTGTGACGCCATTGGAATACTAAATCTCGTGGGTAGCCATGATCGCTATGTAGATGTAGGCATAGGCTCGGTTGGAGGAACACAAGTTCTAGCAAGATATCATCACATGGTTCAAAACATGAACCATGTACCAAAAGATATGGCATGATCAACATATCATGATTTATGTAGATGTGGGTTCACTTGGAGGAAACCATCATATGGTTCAAAACTTGCACCAAAAGATATGGCATGATTAACATATGAGAAATCTATACTTTGGACTAGGGGATTTAGTGCTATTATATCACACTGAATCTTGGAAAACATACATGGAAGTTATATATTCATTCGCAAGGATTGTATCAGATTTCACAAATCATGGAAGAGGACATAGTCCAACTAGCCTATAATTGGATGCTTAGCTAAAAAATAGATGGGTGAACTTTGCACGCCTAAAGGCCAATTTTACTCCAACCCAGACAGAACCACCCCGAGTTCTAGGGGGAGGGGGTAAGTGTACCATAGTCGAACTTCAATTTCATCATTTTACTTTTAGTAATTCAATTTTGGTACTTTGGACAATCTCAATTCAACTTTCATGGTTTATTTTTTTGTTGTTTGTCACTTTATAGGTCTAGGAGTAAAAAGGAGGATAGGTCCATGTTTACATTGGCTAAAGTGCTCCAAAAGAGTATATCTTTGAGGTTGAGGTGTTGGTCACAACTAGGGATTTGTGGAAGGGATGGGATGGGTGTCACATAATTCAAGGAAACTGCAAACTTAATGGACTATAGAGCAAAGGTGTGTCTATGTAGGCTAAGGTATCTATGGGAGGGGAGACTCTTGTCAAAAATATATATTTGGGTTTTTTTGGTTATATGGAAAGATATAGGTCACGTCTCCATTAATGCATCCATGATAGGTAGCGTCAAAAACTATACGTAACACTACAAAGGCCACACCCGAACCAGTCATGTCACTTATGTTCAAAAAGCCAATGCAAAAATATTGTCTTGTCTTGTGTCAATGACAAGATCTAGGGTAGATCTATTATGGATTTAGGTTAGTTCTAGGAGGAAAAGATCAATAGTTAGGAAAATGTACTCTTCAAGCAATGTTACAAAGCTAAGCCCAAGAAAGAAAATACCATAAGATCATCATCAAAGTTACAAAGCTAAGCCCAAGAAAGAAAATACCATTAGATGAACCAAGATTTAGGTATTATAGTATGGATCCTATAAACATATAACAAAAGACTTCAACGAGTGAGCAATGTTGGCCCTTAGGGAGGCAAGAAATTCATAAGGGTGGTATCTAGACTCTATCAATATTGGAGTGTTAGGAAAATGCCACCACATGCATGACCAAATGCTAGTAAGGCCATGATAGGCTAAGGGAATTGGAAGATTAAGTCAAGGGGGGAAGGCCCCATTCTAGAGTAAGGAGATCCATTATGTCTAGCAAATGTGCTTAATTAATGGGTGCATATCGCTATCAAGGATTAGCATTTGAAGGGATATGAAGAGCAAGTCCAGATGGTGGATTATGGGATCCACAACCCTACCTTTTTTCCCATGTTTGCACTACAAAAGTACTTGTATATAATGGGCGACTAGTTGTTGTTGTTGTAACCATTTACACCCCTATTAAATTAGGGAAAATCCTCTTGCTTGTCATGTGTTTTGGGACCTTTATAATAGTAAAAAAATGTGCGAGGAGTCTATTATCGTGAACCCACACTAATGAAATTTGGTTCGATCATAAGATCATCATTAATAAGGAAAACATGCATGCTATCACTAGTGTTGGCTCCTTCATTTTTGGAGAAGGTCGTAAAAGGAGGAAGCAAAAAGGACCATAGAAGAAAGCGGATGTAGGAGTTATGGAACAACGCTAACGGCCACAGCCGTTTTGGACCCCCCCAACAAGTATAAAAGGAAATAGAAGATAAGCAAAAGAAGAGAGAGAGAGAGAGCAACGAGAAGTGTAAAGAAGACCAAAAGAAAAGCCATCGAAGACATAGATAGATAGATCTGTAGTAGAATTCCATGTATATGGAGTTTGGGTAGTTAGGTTTTGCTTCTATGTTTTGCTCATGATGTGACATGTAATTCTGCACAGATTGTAATGCTATAGAGCCATGCTATAATGAATTTCATATGCTATAATAAACAAGGATTTTTGGGTGTTGGCACGGGATCAGACCGCATAAAGTGCGGAAGCCAACAGCTGTGAAGAAGGACAATCTGCGGAAGAAGGATCATTCGAGGAGAACAAGGAGCTGACGAAAGTGCAATATTGGTTAAAATTAGTTAGAATGGGTCATGTGGACCGTTTTGTAACCGTCTAGTTTCATATAAATAGGAGTATGATTGTAAGCCTAAGGGAACCTGGATCAGAGTCTTGAACTGTTTTGTATCCGTGATAAGTTGTTGTGAACTATTTCTGCGAAGGTTATACCGCAGGTTTTGATGAATGCATGAAGATGTTCGATTATGGTTATATCTTTTGTCTATGTTTCTATTAAATGATGAATGCAAGTGTTTGCGAAACGTTTAAGACTCTGTGGTTTGGTAATTGTTGTTAATGCGAATGATTAGTTTAACCATGTTGATGCGAATGTTGTTTATACACTGAATATGCGAGGGGAATGAATGAATGTATGAACTGTTAGCATGATGCGAAGACATAATCTATGGTGTCTGTAGTTGTAAAGTGTGATTTGATGCATGTCCTCCCCCCACTACGGAAACTTGGTTCCTACATCCCCCTTATTAATCTTGGGTGAGACTTCACTCGCTCTACGAGTGTCGCTGGAAAGGGTAACACATTTTTGGGCCGGTGTTTAAGGGAAGTGAACCCCGATCGACAGTCATTGTATCAACAAATGGTTCCATTGCTGGGACCTTGAAGAGGAAAAGAAGAGGACATGCTATGCAACCCGACGGAACCGGAGATTCAAGAGTGATTTGACAAGAAGACATAAGAATTCGCAAAAGGAAAAAATCCGAACCCTGGGTAGACAGTAAGCAGTTGGTTGCAAAAGTATATCTACTCGGATATCCACAAAGTGTTTTTCTGCGAATTCTCGGTGTTGTTGCACGAGTGGTTTGCACAGTTGACGTTTCAGAAGAACCATTGCCAAAAGACCGAGCCTGACCATTGGACTCCAGAACTGATTCGACAGCTAAAATGAGTCAACAATAAGGTATCAAGGGTTGTCGATTTCTAGGTGGATAGTATCCTAGAGGGATACATTACTGAGTTCGCAGTTAACACAATCAAATCATACAACGACGCCGAAAGGAACTTTTTCAAAGGACCTAGGCGGATATTCTTACTATTGCTAAAGTTGTGGATTAAGATGCTCGTCTGCAAAAAGGGCATATTGAGGATGACTTCCAACAAGTAGAAGATCAGTGTGCGGAGGTTGTGGGTATCGTGTGAATGTGGATCCGATAGAAAGATGCGGGATAGATGGACATGAGCAACAACGAATTTCTAAGGGATGCTAAGGAAGATTGTGGTACCTTGAGGAGTGGGGTGATATTCCGGTGACCAGAGAAGAGGAGGAGGACTCAGAGAGAGTCTCCTGAGGGGACCGGAATGGAAGACTGCGAAAAAGGACCACAAGGGACAAAGCAACCTTATTACAACGAAGGAGATAGTGACCAGGATACCCTAGAAGCAGAAGAGGGACAGATCGTAAGTTACAACATACCTTCAACCCCGCGCACTACTCATAATTTCACAGGAAGAAACACAAATTATTCGCAGAGTTGTCCTACGTGCAGCGGTAGGAGTAGTGCATCTGTAAGAAATAGCAATAGGAATGTAAGAATGGCGGATGACGCAAAGATGCCCACTTTCTAGGGGAACGGGACTGAAGATCATGAGCAGTATTGGTTCCTGTGTGAAGCAATATGGACTGTGAAGCAGGTCCAGGATGAAGATATTAAAAAGGGACAACTAGCGACGACGCTTAGGGGCCGGGTGCTAGACTGGTTTATGAAGTTTACTAAGGTACCGACGAGGACTCCAGGAAAGACATTGGCACAGATCAAAGCAGGGATGATTGATGAGTTTAGAAAACCAAAGTCGGAGTCGCAGTACGTCACCAAGCTCAAAGAAATCAAGCAATACCCGAATGAGCCGGTATGGGAATTCGATCAACGATATAAAACATTGATAGAAAAGGTGAGTTTTGGGATGAGTGATATGTAGCACAAGGAGTGGTTTATTGCAGGATTGGTGCCACACATCCACAGACCACTAATGCAATAGAAGGTAGCGACCCAATCCGAAGCGTTGGAAATTGCGATGAAGCTGGAGGCTTCACCAATCAGTGAAGCGGGCATAGGAATGGATAGGATACAAGCGCAGTTGGCCAATTTGACACTCCAACTGCAAGATATGAAGAAGGAGAAAGAAATCCACAAAGATATATGGTGCAGTAGATGCAAGACCAAAGGACACCATAAGGATAATTGCCCAGAATTTCGAGAATATTTGCAGTCAGGAGCACCGAACCCCCTCAGTCAGGGAGGGATGCCTTGGTGTCATGTCTGTCAGACCAGAGGGCATCGACTGGAAGAATTTGTGTACCTACAGAATATGGTGTCAAAGCCAGTAAATTTATACTGCAAATTTTGTCAATCGGTTGGCCACGATGAGAAGGAGTGTAGGGCCTATGGCCTACTCCAAGACCGGACTGTCGATACATACTTTATGAAAGGGGAAGATCAACCGGCGGTACAACAACAACTACAGTATACCCAACAAAAACCTCATTATAATCAACCACCGCAATATGATCAAGGGCGGAATGGGAAACCACAGTATGGCCAGCCGCAGTATCCACCACCGCAGTATCAACCGCCGTAGTATGGGAAACCACCATATCAACAACCGCAGTACCCGCCATATGGGCCACTGCGTGGAGGTTTTAGAGGAGGATTCCGCGGAGGTCGAGGTGTCAGCGTAGGACGAGGAGGAGCTGTTGGACGAGGACGAGTACCGATTGTATGTTACAATTGTTGGCAGTAGGGGCATTATCAGAGGGATTTCCTGAATCCAACACCACAGTGCACTTATTGCAGCGCTGTGGACTATGGTGTTGAAGACTGTCCGCAACTCATTACAAAATGGCAAACCAAGAACCTGCTCCCACCTCTATAGAATCAGAATCAGAATACGCCACCGGCAGTACAGAAGATATCAGCGGAGGTCAGAAGTCACACTGCAACTATTGGAGTAGTGACACGAGGAGGAGCCGTGACAAAAGTCGACAGGTCATAGGCTACCATCCGCCCAACAACATGGAAGCACGTCACATTTGATGCAGAAGTCGAAAGGGATGTTTTCTTGAAAGCATAGGAAGTGATGAGACAGAGGAGGCAGTTACCTCTTCAAGAAGAAGTTACCTATGATATGCCACCGACGTTCGACATGACGAAGTCATGGAGGAAGGCTAACACCTTAAGAACTTTCCTGGAAAGTTTCCTGGAGTTGGAAAAAGATCAAGACGCGTTGGAATAAATACCCAGCTTGTTGCATCGACGGGAGGGTGCACGCCAGGAGGGCACAATCAATCGCATACACAAGAGGAAGATGGGAAGAGAGATGCGGATGTCTGCACAAATCAGAGAATTTGATGTCGATTCAACTATCTTGGACTGGGGGTTAGACGTTAACATTATGACCAAGCAGAACTGGGAAACAATGGGAAAACCACAATTGGCCTGGTCACCGGTACAGCTGCTATTAGCGAATCAGAGTAAGGTTACTCCAATTGGTCGGGTGTGTCAGCTTCCTGTTGAAATTGAGAGACTCAAAACCTACAAAGACTTTGATGTAATAGAGATTGTTGACAACACAAGCCCCTATCCAGTGCTGCTAGGGATATACTGGGCAATGGAGAACTAGGCCATCATCAACTTCAAGAAGCAGTCTATATGGTTTGAAAACCGTGAGATGAGGGTCGTCGCACCTCTTGATCCTGCAGAAGGGCAGCGATATGTTGAACCAACAAGAGATGAATTCACGGAGCAATGGGACAGTTTGTACAACATATCCGAAGATTACATTAATCCTACCGCAGACAGAGAATTGGGATGGCGTAGTGTCAGTTCGGCATCGTCAGATTCAGATGAGGCACTAGAAAATTGGCAGAATCGGCTACATGAAGTATCGTTCAGGAGGTGTGCACGAATCACACAGTTGCTATGATGGGTAGCCATAGAAGAATGCGCACTGCCAACATATGAGGGATTGACCAATTTGACTATGTTTCTCACCAAATTTGAGGAAAAAGTGGCGGAACTACAACGTCTATTGGCCTTGGATGAAGCCTTGAAGGCTACTCCAGCGTGATGGTGGGCGGCGCACAAATATAGTATCACAAACTGGCCACTATGTCGACACCTAATAGAGGTTAGGTAAAGCGACACAGCAGGATACGACGGAAGGAAGTATGATGGCATAGGAGATCCTAAGGAACGTGTGAATGCATGTCAAAGCCAATGGGGCTCACAGGTGAAACAAGAATGGGTCCACGCATTTGTTCACACACTGGATGAAGTACCACAAAGTTGGTATGTCGCAGCAGAACTGTGACGCAGAACGACCTCTTGGGAACAACTAACAATTGGCTTTAGCCAAACGTTCAGTTTCTTCAATGAGAACCCCTTCATCCACAATGCTTTACAGGTGATCCACGAGAAGGTATTCGAGGTAGTTCCGACTGAGCAACCAATGGAAGTTCAGTGGACTGCGACACCAGAAATGTTGATGGAGTGTTACAATATCACAGGAGAATCAAACGATGAGGATGAACCGAGGGATACATATGTACCAGAGTCGGAAGGAATTCGCAGTGTCGAGGCACCAGAAATGCCTTCCGACAAGTTTCAACAATCGCTGAAAATCAAGAAAGTAAACATTGGGTCAGAGGAGAATTCAAAGTTCGCAAGTATTGGGGATTATTGGGATGACTCCACCATTGCCAAGATGATTGATCTGTTGCATGAGTTTTAGGATTTGTTCCCAACGAAATTCTCGGAGATGAAAGGAATTTTCAGGGACTCAGGCGAAATGAAAATCCCCTGAAACCCGATGCGAATCCAATTAAGCAGCAGCCCTACAGGTTGAATCCAAGGTACAAGGAGCAGGTGCAAGCTGAACTTGAGAGAATGTTGGACCCCGAAATTCTAGAATCAGTGACGGATGAGTTCGAGAAGTACACAACAACTCCCAAGAGAAATCAAAAGGGATCAACGATAGAAGACCACTACAAGAAGTGCGAAAATGAAAATAAAGCGCGAAGCATCGACGCAACGGAGCTAGCCACGTCACTAATCGAATAACGTAGTATTTGGGGGAAAAAAAGCATATTACCGTGGATTACAATAGGTATGAGGAAGCTCAACATCTGTCAACAAGCAAGCATCGGTCGACGATGGAATAACAGAGTGGTCGGACTCAGCGGAGCATGTCAAATCTGGTCATAAATACAACAGTTAAGCCACAACGGACAACGACAAAAACGGGAAAAACAACATTTAATACTCGACACATGCGGCGAATTTGGCGAATCACCGCTGGATTTGGTAATCATGGTCCAAAATCAGTTGGATGCGTCCAACCAATGCTATAAATACAAGGCAAAGGGGCGGTTGAATGCATCGTGTGTTAAAGCAAGAGCTTGCAGAGTCACATGGAAGTGTATATTTCGAGCACAAGCACTGAACGATCACAGCCCAAGCCATTTCTGCAGGAGCAACCAGAATTTATGTTGGGGGTACCTCGGAAGAAACGGGGTCCCAATCAACCAGCAGACACCGATCGAGCACCGAAGAAAGGGACTAGGAACTCAACACGCCTAGCGGAGGAAGGAGCCGACACTTCGGGGGCTTCCCAAACAAAACCAGCATCGCGAAGAAGGAACCAGGGTCCAATGATACCCAGATATGTGCCTCCAAGCAAGGAACGAACACTAGAGGTTCGCATCATGAAGAACCAAAAATACAAGATTACAATGGCGTCGATACTAAGAGGGGTTGCGCAAGCTGGCATAATCGTCGAAAATCTGCAGAAATTGGCATACAGTGATCATGACCTAATGAACTACCCTGAGTGCATGTAAGCCTATGTTGATTTTCTGCATGGAGAAGGAGGCTCGACCACGAAGGAACCAGCGAAGTGGGCACTAGGGTTGGAGCAATCGGGAATACTAGGCCTCACCCACATGCTGCATTTGGAAGGATGGAGAAGGTAAATGTGTGCGTCAAACAATTGCTTTCCTGTTTCCATGGAGGCTACCTATGGTTGCATGAGAATATTCCGGTCACAGTCAACCTGATTTCAAGAATCACTGGACTTCCACAGGATGGCGACGACCCCTCCCAGTTTTTCTAGGGAAAGATAATGACAAGAAGCATGCGCAAGCTTTGAAAACGAAGTATGGGGTAAAACTCCCAATGATACCTCATCCACACAATTCATAACCAAGCTGTCAGGGTTGGAGTGAAGATACTTTCCATGAAGATGACGCGAAAGAATAGGCCAAGGGAATGCACATCAGGCATCATCATTTCCGTGGAACTATGTGCCGCAGGAACGCGAATGAATTGGTTCAAATTTTGGTTAAATCAGTTGGTGGAGGATGCTTACGATGCGCAGGAGGGAGCGAATCCATTCACATATTCATGGCTCCTCATGCTAGTCATATTAGTAGGATGGAGGGATCCAAAGCATTATCAGGGTATGGAGACCGTAGAAGCCAGGGCACGATAGGGTGAAACGTACCAAAATTTGTGGGGAATGACTAATAAAGAGCGGCAAGCAGACAACGTGGTGAAATTTTATTTGTTTTTAGACATGATGAGGCTAGACGTGAAAGCAGTACTGTGAATCACAATAGAAGCAACAAAGAAGCATCGACGGATTGCAAAAATATCCATTGAGTCTCACATTATTTACATTTAAGTGAGAGCAGAAAAATTGAAGAACTAGTTACCGACATGGTATAAGCTCATTGGCGTAGACCTGGACTCCATCATAGAAGCATGGCCGGCATAATTGAAAGTCTCAACCGAAGAAAAGTATTTATCGAATCATGCAGACGACCAATAGGAAAATTAGTCAGAAGAAGATAGGAATTCAATCAGTGGACAACAGGGCGCAGGCAGAGATAGTCCTGCGAACGGACAATCGCAGAGGTCCAGTCATAATGGCGCTTCTTCAGTCACTCTGACAGATTCTGAGCTTGAGGCGCAGCACGAAGAGATGAGGACAAAGAATAGGATGGACCGCGGTGAATGGAGCACATGGGGTGGTCTCACTGCGGACCAGGTTAATGCACCAGAAGTGTCCAGCTGAGGTGTCTCGAGGGCGAGCCACAAGTTTGTGTTGGGGGCCTGTTGGAACAGGATCAGACTGCATAAAGTGCGGAAGCTGACACCTGCGAAGAAAGACAATCTGCGGAAGAAGGATCATTTGCGGAGAACAAGGAGCCGACGAAAGCGCAATATTGGTTAAATTTAGTTAGAATGGGTCATGTGGACCGTTTTGTAACCATCCAGTTTCATATAAATAGGAGTATGATTGTAAGCCTAAAGGCACCTGGATCATAGTTTTGAACTGTTTTGTATCCGCGATAAGATGTTGTGAACTGTTTCTGCGAAGGTTATACCACAGGTTTTGATGAATGCATGAAGATGTTCAATTATGGTTATATCTTTTGTCTTTGTTTCTGTTAAATGATGAATGCAAGTGTTTGCGAAACGTTTAAGACTTTGTGGTTTGGTAATTGTTGTTAATGTGAATGATTAGTTTAACCATGTTGATGCAAATGTTGTTTATACACTGAATATGTGAAGGGAATGTATGAACTGATAGCATGATGCGA
Source organism: Larix kaempferi (assembly GCA_027924585.1). NCBI lineage: Eukaryota > Viridiplantae > Streptophyta > Pinopsida > Pinales > Pinaceae > Larix > Larix kaempferi. The sequence continues at coordinate 6,185,139 of BSBM01000226.1, read as the reverse complement.
AGACATAATCTCTGGTTTCTATAGTTGTGAGTGTGATTTGATGCATGTCCTCCCCCCACTGCGGAAACTTGGTTCCTGCAGCCCCCTTATTCATCTCAGGTGAGACTTCACTCACTCTACGAGTGTCGCTGGAAAGGGTAACACCTTTCTGGGCCGGTGTTTAAGGGATTTTGGTTGATGTTTGTTGACAACAGTGCGAAGTGAACCCCTGTCGACAGTCGATGTGTCAACATTGGGCCCCTAAATTTTATGTGTTATGCTTGCTTATTCAATGTCTATCTATTATGTTCCTTAACTGTTTGCTATGAGTAATGCGAATGTTGTGGTGATCTATATTGAGTAATGTTACGGTATCTTAAGCTGAAATTTGTTGCGATGTGAATGGTAATAACCTTTCACTTCTATATCCTTACAATTAACCAATCCCTATCACACACAGGTCTAGGTTGTGCTTCGAGTGAGACCTTCCCCTTCGGGGGATTGAAAATGCCAGCACACTAGACTACATTGGGGCTTTGTTGGACCATGCGCAAGAAACTGGTCTCAATGTTGCACAAACAAATGGTTCCATTTTTAGGACCTAGTTTTTAACGGGACACTGTTAACTGTATGGATACTTATGTGACAATAAGTTAGATTCAGTTATGGTGGGAAAAGAAGCTTGACAATTTCAAAACACATGAAGATGAATTAAGAGGGTGGGAAGTATCCATGTTTAGACAATGTCTTTTCTACGGAGGACCTCCACTGGATCAGTATGAAATCTTGTGGGTTGAACTTTTGGTTTCCCTAGCATAGTGGTTATGTAGACTTGCAGAAGCACCTAAATATCGCAACGGACAAAGAAGGACTGTCTAGTGGACTCAACAAGACCTGATTAGATTGAATCACTTAGATTCACTGTTGACCAGAGCTATTGATTTTTGGGTAGAAAGTACTCTTAATAGGTATATTTTGGAATTTGTAACTAAAAACAATCAATCAACATCTGAATCCGAAGACGAACTCAGAAGGGGAGCTAGTGGCAGACGTTTGAAATAATTTCCATTGTGGATTAAGACCTAGATGGTTGAATTTGGGTTTCTTCCTATATACTAGATTAGAATGGAGGATTAAAACCCTTCTTCCTAGGGGGAAAAGTCAAGGTGATGCTACTCCATTGCAGAGGGTAGAACTACTATCAATGGAGGGGGTTTATAGCAAAGAAACTATGGGTGAAAGAGAAGAAAGAAGGGCAGGAATCCGTGAACAAAGGTGTAAAGCTCAAATGAGAAAGGCATGAAGAAGGAGCACACAACTGGAAAAATAAATATAGAACGAGCAAAAGAGTGAATAAAATCAAAGAGAGTTATGTCAGATGAAGCAAAGAGAGGAATTGACTAGCTCCAAACTAAGGGAAAGAGGGATAGAAGCACCAAACAACCCAATAAGAGGAAGTTGGGGAGAAGGCTCAAGTGGAAGGAAGGACTATGGAACTCAGTCACCAAGTAGCATAACACTGGATCATACACCAGAAACAACCCTGGACGTAGTTGGAGAACATCAAGAACTATTAGGACCTGTGGAAAACAAAAGTACTCCAGAAAGTGAACCCCTTATTGCCGCAGAAGTAGTTACCAAAAGCAATGGACGTATCACTCCTCTAAGCGACCCCCGAGCGCCCTTGCAAAATATGGTAACAAATTCCCCCCCAAAAAAATTACAATATCCTTGGTATAGTCAGATGAATAGTAATACCAACAGTTCACAAAGTCTTTCTTTAACAAGTGGAAGTAGTAGTATCCAACAAACTAGTAGTAACATTATAGCACAGATGAGACTCCAAGGGTTTGTACTGATAGGAACTCCAACGACAACAAAGGATGGGGTACTAGTAGGGCCTCCCCTAAAATGTCCAAAATTTTGGGGGAATGTAGAATAAAATGATGGAGTGCAACACTAGTTCCTATGTGAAGCAATATGCAATGCTAGAGCAACTCCTACAACAACTAAATTGGTTGAATTTTAGACAACTTTAAGAGGAAGGGCCTTACAATGGTACATGAAACTACTTGAAATGCAAGGGCCACCAGCTCCCACCTTAGTAGAGATAAAGAAACTATTCTTAGATGAATTTGCACAACCCAAGTCCGAGCAATAGGGTGTTACGGAATTAAGAGAAATTTGGCAAATGATGGAGAATCCTCCTAGGCATATGTGCAAATGTTATAGGGATGTGTTAACCAAACTAACATTCCTAGTACATGAATCCCACCTATTTGTCCTAAAATATGTACTTGACTGTTAGAGTACAAAACTTAGGAATCTGAAATGGATGATTGAATTTGAGGGTGGTAAGTGGATGGGAAAGACTAAATGAGAAAGTGAGAGGGCAGTAAGCTAATTGTAGATCAGAGATATTCCATTGGGAATGGAGTCAAGTAAACCCCCTGTTGATCGAAGGAAATCAAGATAAGTTATCAGATGATGGGAGATAAAAGAAAGGAGAATGGAGGTACTCGAACAATAACAATGATTAATAGAAAAGTCATAGCAAAGGGTCACTAGGAAAGTCATATCAAGCCCTTTGCTACTCAAGAATCTCTTAATCGTTGGTAGCCATTGATCCTCAAAGTCTACAATATTTTCAAGCAAGATGGAAAACAAAGAAACTTATCATTCTGATAAAAAAACTCTCATGAATCTTCAATGACATAAAATATTTGATACTAAAATGCCCTCAAGCTTACAATCTGACTCATACAAGTTTTTCTACCTCCTACAGATTTTTCGAGCTTCTAAACTGAACTCACAGCCTCTCGGCTGGAACTTCCTCCTTTACATTCCAAATCCAAAAACGAATTTATATAAATTACATGACATAAACTTATTACGATATTTTTTAGAATCAAAATCTATTACTAAACCATAAATAAAATAAGATTCGAATCAATTGCCAGAAAATATGGAACTATCTGGAATAAGTCTTGATTGTTGATTACCCTGCCTAGAAATCCGAATCTAGATGAACATTGCTGATATTTATTCTTGAAATGCTCTGCCACATGTATCCTTGAAAGCTCAGATACTGCTCGAAGATGCTCATTGAATCCCTAAAAATTTGGAAATGATAAGATCGAGCTTCTTACTATTGATTGACTTCCCCTTGAAATATGAGATAGATCTCAATCAAATGGTGTTCATTGCCTTAAAATTGGAACAAATGCTTGCAATTAGAATATCGAGAAAGCTCAACAGTTTGGGCTATTCGATCTTAGTTTTTTACAGTTGTTCGTTACATTCGAAGCACCCACATAAGGAATATATGAAGATCATGGAGCTAATCATTCTAGGAAAATGAAATATTAAACCCCATGCCTTGAACAAACGCATTCCCCTGTAGTCTAGCAATTTTACTAGTATCAATGTGTATTTGATAACCAACCTTGAAAAGGAAATTAGAAGCTAGTCTTTCACAATGCCTATGATATTCATCACCAAATATGAAATATTCAATGAAGTAATAAGATTCAAGGTGATTCTTTTTTATGCAAGTAAAGTCTATACCAACACCAATTTTGTGACTATCATTTAAGCTTCAATGACGCTTTGAACCATCAATTTTGACACCATCATCACCAACCAATGCCATATAGTTAGAATTGGATACAACCCTAGATGCCCTGCTATAAATCTGGAGATGATCCTTTGAGAAAACGTTTTTATAGAAGGTGATTTTTTGGAAAAAAAACAGCCTAAAAGAACCAGTTATATCTACTAAACCGTGATAGTTGTTAGCAAACTGAAAGATGTTAACGAAATCACCCCGTTCTAAAAAAACCCGTATTTTATTTTTTTCAATTCCGTCTATGTTTGATCACGAACTGCACTTGAAGTTAACTACAATAACAAAAATTGCAACAGATAATAAGCATTGCTCTTCTTCTTATTGGATGGTCAGTTTCGATCTTTGTGCTCTCAATGCTTGGTGATGATTGTAATTGAATCCCATGTCGTTTAAATACACATATGTCCCCTTCTTTTATTGATGCATGGTATAGGTCATTTGGCACATGGGCTTTCCTTGTGGACGCTCTTCAGCACTAGTACAGGTTTTTCAATATTTATAAAACCACTAGACTGAGATCCAACTATTTTAGCATCTTTTGAAGGTATGTCGTAAGATCGAGCCCTTGTTTGGATATGAATGTCATGTTCACCAATAGTGAAGATATTAGCGTTGGGTGGATTTCCCCCTGGTGGGGGGTTTGTCTGGTTTCCTCCTGGTGGAGGTGTTGGCGCCACAACAACCATCTGTTGTTGCTGGGGGAAAGGTTGATTTAGGATGGCAGGTTGTGGTTTCCCTCCTTGTTGTGCCAACATGCAATGAATATCATCCATATGAGGACAAAGATGAGTAGGATGGTCCCTTTGGAAAATTTTGCAAGGGTACTTGTTCTTCCGATTTTCATGATTTCCTCTATTAGGATTATTCACCTTAGGTTCATCTCCTGTCTTAGGGTTAGCATTGGGTTTCTTCTTTTGCTTCTTCTTTTTTCCTTTAGGGTCCGTGGTTTGAACCATAAGTACTTCAGAAGTTTGGGTAGGAGATGCAGATTGCTGAGTTGCATGGCCAGCTGTGGGTTGCTGGTTTTGAACTGACATTTGTCCCAATTGTTGGGTAATCTATTCAAGTTGGTTTATGGATCCAATCACACCATTGGTATGAGGTCCTTTTGGTGGCCTAGCTAGATCAAACGCAGGTCTTACAGCATGAGGTATTAAGTCATAAAGTGTGCCCGATTGGGAATATACCAAATCCATTTGGTGAGCACTCTGAATGAGTTGTTCTTCAGTCATGGCTCCTGACATGGCTACATCTTTGGCTAGAGTAGGCAATAGGGATTTTATAAACCAATCTGCTAAGAATTGGTCAAGGATGTCATATTTTATAATCCTTCGGGATGTGATCCGAGATGTGAGTAGCGGTGGATTTCCTAAGTGAAGTTAAAAGTTTTGTTCTCGTTTCATAGCGGACAGGTAATTGAAAATGTGTCAAGAAGACCATGGCTAAAGATGAAAAATATGTGAATGTATTGCGAGGCAATTCAATGTACCATTTCACAGCAGTTCTCGTTAGGGTCCGCCGAAACAACCTCAACCTAACACTATCATCAACTAGGGAATTGGATGAACTCCACAGATGAAATGTCATCACATGATTGGATGGGTCTTCCCCTGGTTTTCCATCAAACTTTGGTATGTCTGATGGTAGTTTGGTTGGTATGGTTGGCCACCCATTCAAATGTAGAACAAGGTCATTAGTCAACCAGGATAAATCCGGTAGATTCAATGTGGCTAGAAATGGTGACTTGGATGGTGCTGGAGAAAATGTTTGATATCCAGGTGAAGCTTGATGGCTCCACTGTTGGTTTCCTTGGGTTTGAGAAGTATTCCAATAAGGGTTACCTCCTTGTGGAGATTGCATCCAAAAAGGTAGGTTGCTTCCTGAAGGTTGTCCATTCCATTGTGGAATAGGACGCATGTATGGATTTCCCCCTTGCGGAGGTATGTTCCATTGAGGTTGGTTACTTGGTGGAACATTGCCACTCCATTGTGGCATATGATTAATGGGTGGATTGCCCCCTTGCGGGGGTATGTTCCATTGATATTGGTTACTTGGTGGAACATTACTACTCCATTGCTGGTAGGGTTAATGGGTGGATTTCCCCCTTGTGGGGGTATGTTCCATTGAGATTGGTTACCTGGTGGAACATTACCACTCCATTGCTGGCTGGGATTCATGGGTGGATTGCCCCCTTGCGGGGGTGGACCCCAATTAGATTGGTTATTAGTCGAAATTTAACCACTCCATTGATTGTTTCCTTGGTTTGGATATGCGTTCCAAGGTTGATTTCCCCCTTGCGGGGGTGGTTCCCAAGAAGATGGGGTACTTCTTGGAACCTGTCCACTCCATGGTGGAATGGGATTGGTGGATGGGTTACCTCCTGGTGTGCTACCTGTTGAGGGTATGGGATTTCCCCCAGGATTTATGTTAGGGAAGTTTAGATAATGGATTCCCGAGGCATTTCCACTAACTTGTGGAGTATTACCCCAATTAGCATTATTGTGCCATGGTCCACTAACTCCACTAGGGATATTGAGATTCCAAAATGAAGGATTCTCCCCAGGTGTAGAACTTGGAAGACTGTTTGGTATGCCAATAGGATTTTGATTTACTCCTAGATTGTTTTGACCTTGAGTAGCCAAACCATATGGGAAACCAAAGTTTGGTAAGGCAGACCCTCCAGTAGGGATTCCTACAGGCAAAGTGGATGTACTTCCGGGATTAGGACCCGAAACTGTACCAACTGGCACTGAAGTGCTATTTGAACTTATGGTAGAAGTAGGTAAACTAACTATTGGGATGGTGGTAGAGGTCAAATTGGAAGTATTGCTACCTCCAGTAACTGTTTGAGATTGTGATGATGTGGTCCCTTGTGCTCCTGATGAAGCTACAAGGATGTTGGAAGTATTGCTACCTCCAGCACTCATTTGAGATGGTGCTGATGTGGTCCCTTGTGCTCCTGATGAAGCCATAGGGATATTGGAAGTATTGCTACCTCCAACAACCGTTTGGGGTTGTGGTGATGGGGTCCCTTGTGCTCCTGATGAAGCCATGGGGTTAGATGTTGAATTTTGCATGTGTATCAAATGTGCCAAAAGAGGATTGATGGTGTTCAATGGTTCACTGATGTGAATTACCACTAGGTCTGAAAGATTTGTTAGAGGTGGATTTACGGGATTTGCAGTGTTGTCTTCTAATGTTTCAATTGGAATTGGAGCAAGAGGATCAACAATTTATGTGTTTTCCTTGATAGGTGGTGTTGCAGTATTTGTTTGATGTGTTTATGCTCTACTATTGATAATTGAAGTTAGAAGTGTGTTAGTTTCAAAGTCAAAGTGTTTTGTATTTTGTAGTCGTTTCCACAATGTAGAGGGGCCTTCAATTTATGGTGACTCACCTCTATGCCACCGTGACTGGCGGGTCAGAATATTAGCCACTTTGAAGAATATTGATAAAAGGATGTGTTTAAAAAGTTTTTGAAAATAGAATCAAACAATCCTATGGCTTTCTAGACTCAACAAAATAAAAAGTGTCCACACAATAAAAATTCCCTAGGGATTTCAAGCAAGCAAACTTACTCTTCCAAAGAACCAAAGCTTAATGAAAAGTTGGATTGTAGGGCCTTCCGAAACTAGTAGCTGTTGAGGGATTTCATGTCCTCATGCAATTTCTAGAAGTGAAGGTGTGAGAAACATTTACAATAAAATTTAATCGTCAGGGGTGCAAACGTTGGTTCCTGACCAATCACCCTTCCAAGGAGTAAACAATCCAAATTCTGTCTCAGGTATTGCAAGTGTGTCCCAATCACAATAGCCCATGTGATGTCCTAAGAAAAGTCACTAAAGTTACCACTTCACAATTCACGGTCGAGCAGAACAATCGCAAGTCAAGAACAACTCTCATAGCCAGGCACTCTAGAAAAGTGATGTCACCCCGATGACTTGTCACTTCACATAGAATTCCTTGATGAGCTCATGTCCCACTAAAAAAGCAAAAGGGGGGAACCACCCTTTACTTATCCAGATTGACCTCGTGCTTAACGTATGTTTCAAAAGTGCTTTCTTGACAGGCGTTTCATGCTACTAATGGATTTCTCTCTTTAATCATTGCTAGTTTCAAGGTTTTGCAGCCTAGGAGTGTTAACTCTCCAAACCTAATCCAAGGCACTAACCTAATCTTGTTGGTAATATGAAAATCAAAAGTTTTTCAATTTTAGATTAAGCACCAATTTTAAGGGTTGTTTGCTGAGTTTCAGGAGTGGAAATGAAACTGGTGGTGTGTTGACTCGAAAACAGGAAAATGAACCAAACAATGCAAAATACTCACTACTCTACCTTTCCATTCGATTAATATTCTAAATTAAGGGAGAGTTAGAGGTTCATGAGTTTCTTTCAGGTATGCAAAATTTCTAGTAGATTTTGTATGTTCATGCACAACTTTTTCTGAAATATGGATAATAATTGATGTGTAAAGACCAATGTAACCCAAACAGATATCTCAAGTAAACATGAATCTAATTCTATTACATGGGGGATCCCTGTTTCTCATTCACAAGATCGCCATAAGGCCCAAGTGAAGAGGATACACAGAGCCCTTTGGAATGCTTATGAATTAAATTCTAAACTGTTACACGTGAGATCCACTTTCTCATTTACAAGATCGCCATAAGGCCCAAGTGAAGCGGATATGGTGGCTCAAAAAACTGTATGCAAAAATTAAATCTACTCTGTTACAAGTGAGATCCGCTTTCTCATTCGCAATATCGCCATAAGGCCCAAGTGAAGAGGATACGGTGGCTTGATATAAGATGCTTTGAAAAAAAAACAACTCCTAAACTATTACAAGCAAGATACACTTTCTCATTCACAAGATCATCATAAGATGCGAGTGAAGAGGATAAGGTGCCTCATACACAGTATATCTCAAGAAAATTGAACTCTAAAAGTGCAACTCTCTCTAATTGTGCATGAAAATCAGGAACATATTCTAACTCTTAAAACAAAATGCAACTAATTAAAGTTTAATTTTGTTTTTGAAAAGAAATTACTCTCAAATTATCTCAACATGTGATGTTCAAGGTTTGTTTTTTTAATGCAAAAAGTGTGAATGGTTCCTTCAAAGGCATACAACTTCCAGCATATCTCAATTTAATCCAAACTTTTCAAGCTTTGTAAAATAAAAATTTGCAATTTTTTTTCCTTTTTAATCCAAAATTAAAGATTTAAAAAAACTTCAAAAATTTTGCAATTTTTTCCTTTTTAATCTAAAATTAAAAAATTTTGCAAATTTTTTTTCTTTTTAATCCAAAATTAAAAATTTGAATCAAAACCTTGAACTATGTAAAAAAAAAAATTGCAAATTTTTCTTTTCATTTTAATTCAAAATATACACAAAACTTCAACAATGTTGCAAATTTGTGCGTTATAATCCAAAATTGAAGACTTTGAAAAAAACTTCAAATTTTTTGCAAATTTGTTCTTTGAAATTAAAGATTTTGATTCCAAAAATGCTAAAATCCTCAACAACTTTGGAAATGAGTTTTTTGAAAAAATATGAAAAGGTTCCTTGGTGGTTTTGGCGCTCAAGGCTCATTCAACAGTCAATTTAGAAATAAAAACGTTGTCAAACATACAGCATTCAACCGATCTCAACATTCAGTACTCAATCAATCATACAGCATGCAACGCATTCACCATACAGCACTCAATTCTGGAAATGAAAACCTCTTCACCATACAACATTCAACTAATACAACCCTGTGATTCTGGAAATGAAAACGCCTTCACCCATACAGAAATCGAATTTTAAATGAAGTCAAAGTTTATTTCATAACTAGAGCGTCAATATTATTCAACGCAGAGCTTTTAAGATCATTCAACGCAGAGGAGTACAAACTCGGAGATCTTTACAATAAACTATACGCAGAAAGCTTCAAATTTTCACACTATGGCAGCGTTCTAAGGCATCTACACGCAAAGCTTTAGGAAATCTAAAACACGCAGACAATTGAATAGACTCACGTAGAGCTGGAAGTTTCAAGATCCACGCTGATCTTCATTGGTTTAAACGTTGATCTTGCAGCGAATCAGGCTGAAGTGGAAGAGCCCATCAGGATAGGGGGCATCTCACGCTGCTGTCTGACCAAGAAACGTCTCAGGCTGGTCTTGAGAGCTTTAACGCAAAGATTCAAAGTTTTAAATCTGAGATCTAAAGTTTAATGCACTGAGATTTTAATATTGAGATTAGTTTAATTTCGTGTGGATGCTGAGATTAGTTTAACACTGATTTTGTGCATGCATTTATCAATTTGAGATGTCATCGAAAGAAATCGATTTGCAGATTAAGACTTAAACTCTTTAAACGCTGATCTTTAACACGCAGCACCGAGGCAAAGGTTAGCATTCAACACAGAGTTCTAAAATCTTAAAGATGCATTCAATGTGGAGTTTAAACTGTCAAACCTTCCAGGAAGAGTTTCACACAACACGCAGGGGTTAAAGTTCCAAAGCTAAGATTCGACTTCATATGCAGGGTTTTAAGATACAGAGTTTTTAAAGAAATCTTTGATAGCTGAGTTATAAAAAATAGATCTCAAATAAACCAAGAAACTCAAAATTTCAAACACACACTAAATAAAAAATCAAGAAACTCAGATCTGACTGCAAATTGAGATAGCTTGATGAATTAAAGGTGTATTTAGGTTGATCTTGAGCTTCCTAAGTTGGATCGTAAGTTCTTTTATGATCTTTAAGCTCAAAATGAGTAGATCTAAAGGATGGAGATCACCAAAAATGAAGAGAAATCATGAGATATCAAGAAATGTCAAGTCATATGGTCGCCAATCTGATAACAGTGATTAGTGTAGGGTTGTGTCTACACTATTTCAACTATTTTACTAAGAAATGGTGAGTTTCTATGTCAGCAAATTAAAATATTATTACAAGTTATCACTAAGACCTACATTCATTCATCAATCAAGATAAGCAAACTTAAGATCTAAAGCCATTTAAGAATTAAATTCATACATGATAAGCAAAATTCAAACTCTTAGATGGTAGAAACTTGAATCCATTCATATTAGAACAATGAAGAAATACATCCTTACCATGGCACTTGGTGTGAATCCTTCCTCCATTGCCATGAGCTTCCCTTCTTTCACCCTCGCTTTTGAAGAATTTGAGCTCTTTCTCCTCCTTCAGAATCTCTCCAGCATGCATTTGCTCTTCCTTTGTGTACTTTACAATGCCCCCTATGTCTTTCTTATATAGCATTGGAAAATGAGCCTTAAGCTTTTCTTCTAAATGTGGGATTACTCATTTTCCTCATTTTAGATTATTTTAACCTGAAAACCCATTTTTCCATAGTTTTTAGGCTTTTTGCATGTCATCATGTATTAGCCAATCAAAATGCTTTAAAATTCAAAAAGGGAGCACCTAAAAAAATTGGAGGGAAAAAATAAAAACTATTTTTTTGGATCGTATTTTCAACTTATCTCCTTGTAGGTTTACTCAAATTTCAAGCAGGAGGACTCGTCACGTACCCATGTTGCATACTTTTAACAGCATCCACACCATGAAAAATCGAAAATACATTAAAGAAACATGTTTTCTCTCACTAGAAACACGTTTTTAATGTATTTTCAATTTTTCATGGTGTGGGTGTTGTTAAAAGTATGCAACATGGGTACTCATTGGATGCATAATTTAATTAGGCATCCAACAAGTCCTCCCGCTTGAAATTTGAGTAAACCTACAAGGAGATACGTTGAAAATACGATCCAAAAAAGTAGTTTTTTACTCTCTTTCTACTATTATTTTATTATTTTCTTATTATTTTTCTTAGGAGGCCCCTTTTTTACTCAAATTTCCTCTAATGTGTGCTTCTTCTGTCACATGAATAGGGGTGTTAATTTGAAGGTTAACACTCATAGAGAAATCAAGTTGTGGGAGAGAGAGAGTCACAAGAGGATTTACTTTCCCAAAATAGAAAACCACTAAGGAGGAGTTACAACTTTCATGAGGGGCAACACCAAGTGGCACTCAAGGGGGCGTTCTAGGAGAGAAAGTAACTCCAATTTTAATAAAAATCATCCTGGAATAAATATAAACACAACATAAGATGGTGCATAAGTCAAGAGGGTCCACCTTCATAGACACAAACACTTAAGAACACACTTTTCCACTTTCCCTTGCTCGTAACATCATGGTTCCTCATACTCTTTTATGGGGCATTGGTCGACATCAACTATTTTATTTTATTAATTAATAATAATAACATAATATTAATAATGTGCAAAGCATAGTCCCGGCACCTCGTTCCATAATGTCACAACATAAAAATAATAATAACATGTCAAGGGGATAAACCAGAGGGTATTACAAAGTAAGAATTAAGATTTAGATCAATGATTTATGATGATTAGGAAGGATGGCTTTGCTGGAACTCAACTCAATGAAGATTTATTCAGTAAAAGATGGATATATCCAAACTATGAAGGAGGAACAACAATTATCAAAAGACCCTGCAACAAAGTAAATCTGGAATCTAGGAATATTACCAAAAATTGCAACTTTTATCTGGTTGGCAACGAAAGGTAAAATATTATCATAGGTCATTTTAAAGCAGGGAGGAATTCTAGAACCTACCAGATGTAATGGTTATTTTGAACCTGAAGAAGCCTCTGATCACATATTGATTGCATGTCCAATATAGAATTAGGTATGGGCATCATGGATATACAATTTGAAAAATATCCTCTTGTGAAACAATCTATAGCAAGAACTCTAACCTAATGGCCAAATTCATCATGGAAATCAACACTACAAATGAAATCAACATGAGTTCTTGATTCTTGATTATATTCCTGATATGCATGAACTCCTAATATGAAATGAACAACCATCAAAGTGTTTTGGGAGTGGTTTGTGATCTTAAAAGGTATGATATTAGTTGATGTATATAGTAATGGTGTACATGATTTCACTTATTTATATATCATACTATTAGCATTAATTAGAAGGTCCGTGTATTAATGTATATTACTTCATGGATATCCATTCTCTGACCTAAAAAAGATGAAGTAACATATATGGGCACAAAGATTGGCAACTTAGAATTGAACCAGTTCAAGAGCATAAATTCTATATCACCCCACCTCTACTTCCAACCAGTCTCTTTTCTTCACCCAATCACTTGGAAACTTGGCCTTTAGTTGAGAATTATATCCAAGATATGTGTCCTCCTTGTAGGCCCCATTAGATGCAGCCACATGCTCTCATTTACTCTTATGTTTTTCCTTAACCTTGCCTCTATCAATGATGTTCAAATTTTCACCAGCATTTTCAACCTCCTTAAAAAATTGACTGTTCTTGCTGCCACTTTCTACAAAGGTGTGCTCCCATTGAGGATATTTTCCAATTTTCTTCCAATTCTTTTTTCCCTATTCTATGCTTTTACTTGCCACTTGTGTTCCTTGCACGGGGATTTCTTCTCTCTCATATTCAAAACATGTTCTATATTCTCTAATGTTTAAACAAGTATATCCTGATAAGGTTCATCTGAGCCATGTAGATACATTTCATTATTACTTATTTCAGTCAAAACCATTGCATTAGATGTGTCTTCTGCAAGTGTCTCATCCTCTAAATAATACTTACCATTGTCTGCACTGCTTCCATAAACTTCATTCTATGCTTCAAAACTGTGTTTATTGCAATTTGTATCAACAACATTTGAAATCTTTTGCTCTTCCTTGTGTGTCCATAGAAATATATCTTCCCTCATATTGCACTGGTGTCGTATGAGAAAGCTTTTCAACATACAGGGCTTAAGGAAAAAGTATACACATAATTTCTTGATTTTCACCTTCTTAAATGGTAAACTGTGTAGGTCTACATCATCCAGAAGATAGCGAGCTCTTGCCTCTAATTTAGTAACAAGTGGATATTTAGGTGTTGACTTTATCATCCCTTATATGAAAATTTGTGTTAACATATCAAAATAAAGTCAAAACCATTTATTGCAGAATGAATGCAAAAAGTGATGAAAAAGATTTTAACAAAAAACATTTGAAATTCTATACAGCAGATGCAATGTTCAAATTAATTCAACTGCCTACGTATTTAAGTTTAAAACATTCCATAAAAGCTAGATGATAACAACTTTGAATGAAAACATTTGAGACAATCCATAGTTGATATAATTTTTTAGGTATAGCTAATCGCTTATAGAAATTCAATTTTTCCTAAAATAAAAAAGCAGCATAAACAATTCAATGTAATAATAGGACATATTATTTCTCAAGTTATTCTTTATCCACACTGCAAATCCATTCTGACTTTTAAAATTTGTCAATCCATTCCAACTTTTAAAATTTGCCAAAAACATAAATGAAACATTTATGAGAAAGGAACCACATTATAAAGTTGTGAGAACAAACATTCCTTGTACATTTCTAGATGATATGATAATTCTCTCAAACTTAACCATGAAATATTTTCCCTAACCTAGCATTTAGGGTTAAATCGCCACAAAAACTCTTGCCCTTCTGCATTATGCTAGAAATATAATACCCGATGCCCATGCCTCTCACTTTCCCAAATACGTATAGGGTCAACAAATATGGCACGACTAAAAAGTTTAAGGTACATATCTTTTTACATCATATTTCAGGTCTACAATGATTTCTGGTATCTGAATACATAATTCACTAGTTATATAAGCTACTAACACATTTCTTATCTTATATATTTCATGTTGTGATTAATGATTGTTGGGTTTCTTATGATAATCACTCATTAATGGTGACGCACAATGCCATTTTTTTAACATGGTACCTGATTTGAAATGGATCTGAAATACCCCTCCTCCAAACTTTGTAAAAAAGATAAATCTTATCAAAGTTTAAAGTCAATGGTTCATAGGAAATTAACTTGAAGACCAAAGGCCAAAGTTCTCATTTTGGCCACAAGAGGAAAATAATGACTTGTTGGTTGGCATTCCAGGCAGCATATAATACAGGACACTTGCTTGATGGAAAGAAACACAGAGAAATGGAAAAAAAATGGAAGCTTGGGAATAAATGACGAGGACTTGGAGTGAAGAAATTTGTTCATAAATCAGAGGATGAAGAGGATTTTGAGCATGTATATGGTGAAGAACTATTGTCTTTGAGCCAAAACAATCGCAAAAAATACTGCTAATGAGTAATGATACATGAAATGTTTGATTGAGATTGTATATCTCTAGTTTGTAATAATTTATGTGCATAAATAGAAGCCATTAACTGTTGATTTTCCCATTCGGTTTCTAAGGTAATATATAAGAGTCTAATCTCTGATGTTCATGGTCTTCCATTATTGTTTGAATGTGATGTTGTGTATGTTTGTTTTATTTATGGTATTAATTAGTTCCAACACCTAGATTTGATAACCAATAGAATCCCTCGGCACTGAGATCAATTTGATTACTACATGTCAACTTATTTATGTGTCACGTCCCCTCTCGTCAATCCAATGCAAGGGAGGGAGCATGACCAAACATACCGAGCTTATCTGACAATCTCAGCCCCATTCAAAATGCCAACAAATGCATGGATAAATAAAACTTGTGCATACATATTCATACTCAGCAAGCACAACGGAATTAAACACTATATATGAACACAGCTTCATCATGCATTCAGCATATAAACAACAGTCATTAATTAAGACATTGCAGAACATAGAATTAACACAACTCAATTAAATAACACAGCGGAATAACCATAATAACATACACGCAGAAGAAGATGCATCAGCCTATTTCTTCTAGGCAGAATAATGAAACAATCACATAATAATCAATCCCATTCTCATGCTATGCACAGGAATCTTGCCACTAACTTAAGATAATCATTTCGTCCAAGTAACATGAGTAAATAAACATACAGGACAAAACACAGAATGATCATACTTTAACCACATAGAACACTTATCTTTATGACAAAGTTGTCCAAAAAACTGGCTATGGGAGAGCAACGTTCCACCCAACCATAGGTCTCTGTCCAGCTTCTTTCAGCCGAGAGACCACCCCCGAGCTGGGTTGTGTATCCACTAAGGAGGAACTAGATGGGCTCACTCATAGCCATGGTTTCACTCAAATAGTCATGCTAAGCCAACACACAGTTGGCTTTATCAAGCATGCAATAAGCAAAGGAGGAGGATGCTAAGCCAATAAACTCAACCCCAGAGCTACAGACATATCAAGCTATATTCAAGCAATCCAATCCTCTGTTCAAACATCCATAATTGGATTTCTCACAATTTTGTCATGAAGTAACTCAATTCCGTCACTGGTTTTCTGGGCTATAAAAACTGGGTTTTCCAATGGATTTCGGGGTATCTAATACTCTCAATTTTGCTCCAAGGTTCATATCTATAGATCCCCCATTGGATTTTACTGTCAAATACCAATTCTGGGCGTTTATGGCTCTTCAAAACGTGGGTTCTTGCAAAGTTGCAATTTTTTGTTTTTCTCACTGTTGGGCATTCGTGATGGATGAAAATTGATGCTTGGATCTTCAACCATGGAATGGGAAAGAGGAAGAACCAATTCCCATGAGGTAGAGTGACTTGTGGTACAAGAAAAATAGAGCCCATACCTGCCATATGAATTTCTGGGCTGCCCATGCTCCATTGAAGCCATGTACTGAATTCTTCAACAACTTCCTTACATCAGAATTAAATGTCAGCAAGGAAAGTCAAAAGGGTTCTCAAGATGACATTTGGCAGCTTATGGTTCAATCCCACAACCCCCTCACCACTCCCTAGTGGATACACATGGCCCCTTCTCATTAGTTGCTTCCATAGTCGGTTTTGGTATTTTATTGTATGATGTTTGTTTACATCATTTTTACAATGCTCCATGGCTTAATATCACATGGGTAACATAAAATCTAATACTTGTCTTTTAAATAAAATTTGAGCTTCCACTAGAGGGGCCTTGGCCTTGAGCTCCACGCTAGGAAGACATACATCACATGTATACAATATTTACATTAAAAGATAATATATCCTAAGGGTTAAAATGGGGTATTACATTATGATTATTCAAAACGATAACTTATATGCTTGTTGGATGGTCCAAGTTCATTGGAAGGAATGCATGAATAAGGGACCAAATTGGGAAGATAAAACAATAGTAATAAGTAAACTAAACCCTGGCATATGATCTTACAAAGGTACAAATACAAAAAGACTTGTCATAGTAATATTTAAGAGTGAGGATAAGTCTTGATCAACTACTACCTTAGTGGTCCTACTACAAATCAACTTTAACAATACATTCTTGATGGCAATAAGAGTAAGCCTTGGGCCATGAGAATAGTGTCATCCTCTTTAAAAAACATGCTTTTGGTGAGATATGAAAAAGATGGATACCATGCCCTCTTTTGGTAATGACCAAAACATTAGACTCCAAGATCCTTAATATAAAACTTAAATATACATAGCAATTTGGAAGTCTACTCCAATGAGAGGCTAGAGCAATTGTTGTTGGGTATGCTCAAATAGTTCTCTCCTACTACAAACCTCTAACTTGTTTCTCTGATTGAGATTTTTTTAGAAACAAGGAAAACTATTTTTAGAAAGTTTTTCTCTTATTTTTAAATTACCAAAATAATTCCCTTCCTCCCAATTCGATTTCTTGAAAACTTTCATGCAGTTCTTTTGTATCAATTAGTTTAGCTTACTTTATGCTTTCAGAACCATTAATGATGTTCCTGGACTGTTATTTGAACCATGAATCGCATAATAAGCATTGGCATTGCTTAAAGACAAGGCCTGAGACCTCATTGATTTTCCACCTACTAAATCCGACTACTTAAGAAATGCCTCAATGCTATACGAGATAGTAGGTTCAATTTCAGTATATCAACATCATTCATTCCATTTTTGTCATGGGCATTGATATCTAACCTGAGAACTGACAAGAGTAGTTCCACAAGTTTTTCATGAATCGCCTTTCCAAGGAAAGCCATATGCTTTATAGCTCTTCCTTCCTTGTTCATACAATTGACAATGATTGGAAAATATGTGGTTCTATCTGAGACTAAATGTATGACAAGATCCAGTTGCTTATCGAGCATTCTCAAACCAAAAGCTCTAAATCCAACTACAACCATGTGTACGACAATGTTGCCATAATTATTTGTTGAAAGGAGTAGTGATGGAAAAGAAAATAAAAGTTCCTTAACAATGGACAAGTGACCTCTGTAAGTTGCTACAATTAAGTTTGTAATGTTTTTGCTTCCTCGATCATCCATGTACACTATAATATTTGGAGATGCTAGAAGCAAGTCCTACACCACCTGTGCTATGAAATCGGGCTTATGCTATGAATTGGAGTAGAAAACCAAAAGTGTATTATGAATTGATGAAAACATTGTCAGCAGTAGTGAAGATCTACCAAGCCATTGTCAATATGTGGATATCTAATAAGAATGGAGTTATGTTTTGAGGCTCGAGATTTGACAGCTGAAAATCAATATCATAATTTTTCTTATGCCAATATGTACATGCTTGCGACAATTCATCTACTATTTTTGGGGTGTATGTATTTTATTGATTTGATGACAACATTCTCATCTTTTACAGTCATCTAGAACGAATTAGAATCATTTCAAGATATAAGGTTTTAAGTAATGAGTCTGCTCAACAATGTCCATTAACAAAATCTATCGAGGAAAAGATTGTATGACAAAAATCACAATATCAGGATAAACAACTTTTTTTCTTTAAGGACATTCTGCATCGAACTACTACATTTTGCTTATCTTCATTGCCATCACTCCTTGATCATTTAGTACTATAGTCAAGTATCCAAGAGCATCCTTCCTAGTTTAGTACTTCCACATTCAATAATCCTTGAGAAAACCGAGTCACACCACTTAAGCAAGCCAAGACAAGAAGACCACTTGAAAGACAAGAAAATACACAACAAAATAGTAGGAAAAGCACTATGGAAAATAGCTAACACATAAAATATGAGTTTTCTTCAGTGATATCAGTATCACATACTCGGCTCACCAAACTACTATAAAAATTCCTATAGCTTCCAAACTGTAGTTATTCTTGACAATAGTCTTGGTCCTTTCATATAAGGCATATGTTGAATTACTTATGGGGCACTTATGAATAGCTGCATTTAAATTCTCTTTATAGTGATATAATTGTGTGGATACAAGTTGGTTGTGGTTGGGATACTCTATATTACCTGTGTGTATTTGAAGCTCAGGCTCTGTTGCAAATATTTCTTTGGAAAAAAACATTTTTTGTCACTTCAATCCTAAGTTTATCTATGGACAAAGTAGTTTTATTGAAGGGAGAATGAAACCCTCTATGAGCATGAAATTTGAGTGGTATTTTCTTAGTAAAATGATTTGATAACAAATCTGATGCCCATGTGGGTATGAATTTGTAAGTTTACATTTTATTGAAGAACCTCCTTTTTTCCAAAACATGTTGGGGTTGACTTGCTCTTTATGGGTATAAAACGTTGACTGGCTCTGGACGTTCTTGGATTATTCTTGATCACAAATTTATTTTTGGAGGTAAGCAAATCAATGCTAATGGAAGAATGATGGTTTCATACAACCTTGTGTTAACTTTCTAGTAATGAACCAATTTAGTATGAGCTTTTAATTGAGAAGGAATTGTCCCTTAAAGAGTAATTAATGGATTTCAAGGAAATCAATTCATCACCACTATATAAAATTTGAATTTCTCTTTAAATCATTGCCCAAAAGAGAGTGTTTGACTCTATGTTTATTATTATACCTATGTATCTGAAATGCTTTCTTTTATGTACGAACAAGTCTAAGAAAATAGTGTGTTGGTGGCATCCAAAACATGGCATAAGCTTAAGCATTTTTTGGTCTGAGTCTCACTTACAACTAGAGTTTGCATGGTTGGTGATAAGCTATTACAACCGAGTCTTTGGCACAAAAAAAGATAGCGCAATATAAGGCCAAATCCACTTCCTATCATTCTAAACTTGTTCTTTTTGTGTATATATGCTTTCCCAAAACTTATTAGAAAAATTATTGACTTGAAAATTGAAAATACTCTTCACTTAGTAAATTGATTTCCGGATTGTGCAAAGGATTTCATATGTAATTCATGAGTCAAGAATGCTCTTAAACCCTAGAATCAAATGTTGGCTGTGAAGTATATTATGTATCTTATATATATACTACAAGAAACAAAATGATATTGTATGTGTACTACATGTTATGGTATTAATTGTTATCAAGGGACTTACACAAACTCTATCATGAGAAACAATATGCAAGTGAATGTTGGTTGAAACATGATTTCTTGTTATCAATTGTGAAAACACATTTACACACTTAATTTTATTGGGTAAAACTTTCCACCAAAAGTAGAATTTACAGGTGTATGATAACAATGTTTTGTAGGATGTTATTAGGATTGAATCAAGAATTACATGTCAACTCCAATGACACACAACACAATTCAAATATCCTAATTTTAAGATTGGTCATTCCACTCCAAGAATCCACCCAACATCATTAAAACACCCCATTTCCAACGTATTTGTACGCATAACCAAGTCCACACCAAACTCAAGTCCTACCATAATCAAGTCCACACCAAACTAAATTTTGTGAAACACTAATATTAAATAATGTTCTCATAAAAGTAAGGAGAAGATAAATATTGTTATCGGTGTTTAGTACTTCTTAAACTAGTTAATTTGTTTATATCCTTTAATAAAATTGTCATTTAGTTATATTTTCTTCACTTTCTTTTTGTATTATACTTTGTTTTAGTTTGGTATGAGTTAATATTAGAAATATGCATTGTGCTATGAAATTAATACTAACATCTAATATTGAATATTTTTAAGATCACCCCGTACATGATGATCCAAATTATGTTGAGTCTGCTTCATATATAGAAGAAGATGATGATGATGATGATGATCAAGAATGTAAGTTTGATGATTATGATGAGGATCATGACCATGATCTTGATGATGAACAACACCCAGTTCGCTCTGATTAGAGAGCCTAACCCCAAGGGGATCAAGAGAGTCAAACCTGCGACCCCCCAACTTTAAGGGGAGAGATCTCAAATCTTGCTCATAACCGCTTGAGCTAACTCTTGGAGATACCATTTTTCAATTATATATGCATAATAGAGGAATTAACCATGTTTTCATTATGTAAGGTATATACAAGATACTATATGCATAATAGAGGAATTAACCATGTTTTCATTATGTAAGGTATATACAAGATACTGTTAGAAACACAACAAGTCCATCATGATAGATAGAACCATAACAATTTCAGTAATCACCATAATTCCTTTGCATGTCAGGAACCAAAATGTTTTTTTGTGAAATTCCTCTGCACTAGATTTTATTAATATACAAAAAGATACATACATATATTACATGAGATGTTTAGGGTGGCCAGAGATAATAGAGCCCGCATTCTTGACCAGCAAAAAGTAGCAACTAACAAAAACCAGATCCTGCCTTGGTGAGGGAAACTAGTTATGTAGAACCTTGTCAAGGGAGTGAAAGTAGACAGAATTGTTGCTAAGAGTTGCTACACTGCCTAAACCTGGACATCTATAAAACCAAAAAAGACTAGATATACTTGAAACAAAAAAGCTAAAACTGGTTCCAAAAAATGTTGGGAGCATTTTCATCAGGATGATCTTCAATTACCGGGCAGCCATAAGAACCTCCATTGGACGAGCTATCCTTGTTCTCCTTGGGCGGAAATCCAAATTGCCTAAAATGTGGCCGGGGGGTGGGGCGCGTTCCGGATCCTTGATGCAAACGTGCTTCACCACAGTCCTCAATGCCAGTGTCAACCTGTGCCTTCTACGGAGGTTGCACCTACGACTGGAGAAGGAGGTTGCGAGGAGTCAATCTCTAACTGAGCGTTTGAATTAAGCATGAGGACTCGAGCTAGCATATTTTTGATAGACCAATAATGCTTTCGGTGCTCACAGGCTTGTTGATTCGCCAGGTGCTGGGCCACGACTTCAACCGCGCTCTCAGTCATCTATCATTCTGCGCATATGGTCTGGGATGGATTCCTCGTATACTCTCCCTACGAGATACAAATCATTGTTCTTCCCGGGTTGCCTCTGCCACTTCTGCCGCGCCCCGGAGTTTCTCTCAGACGCCTAGACATACTGCGGAGCAAAACAAAACAGTCGGTTCTCTGAACTAGCGCGCCACACCTCAGAGAAGATGGAGCTCCCCGCCAAGCCAACGAATTCAGACCAAACAGAACAAAACAAAACCATACGACTGTATAAGTCCAAGCGCCACACTTCACAGAAAATATGGAGCTTCCCACCACTAAAACCAAACCAAACAAAACCCTCTAACTTCCTGGAGCGGCCGAGTCTGAAATAGTTCTCGTTCTCCACTAGATTCGGCCATAAAAGCAATTATTTAGGCATGATTGTCTCTGTACCAGGAAAATCCCTCATCGCAGTTCAAAAGGCCATGGAAATAAATGGCCAAAGCCTCAAGAAGCTGCACTTCTTAATGCACATGGGGCTAGGCATGTGGGTGCTCCAGGTGGAGCTCAGCTGGCAGTCCTCCCTTGTGTTGATCACATGGTCCCCTCGAGCACCTAGCACCCACATCTCGGACAGGAACCAAAATGTTACGAAACCATATCATCATGAATATATTATGAAAGAAACGAAGATGAAATTTTGTCCAAAAATGGGCCTCCTATGCAAATCATAAAATAATAAGTTGTGTATGTTACATCAGATCTGTGTATGCCACATCCACGGGGTTTCATTAGAAGGAAATATAATATCACGTTCATTCATATTGCGGTATTAAATATTCATGAAAACCTAAAAATTATATTACTTATATATTAAGGGGTAAAAGGTTTTTTTATTTAATGTAACAATACAAAAATACTTTGGGGTCTTTTTTATATGGGCGGGCTGACAAATATCCACCAAATGGAGATGGTGGAATCACGGCCAGATGAGAAATCGGGTTGAGGCAAGGCTCAGGCCTACCACTACGTAAGGAAATCGCGTCTTGAGGCATGCTTGAAACCAGGGGTTTTGTGGTTAAGTGGGTTTCCAGTCGATCATAGTCGAGAGACAGTGGTAATTGATAGCCAATTGTTACCAATAACACTTAGCTAATTGTTACCAATAGCCTTAGGAGGCTCTAAGCCTCCAGGGCCTGTTATAGGCCCTCGATAGGCCTTGGGGGCTTGAACACCCAACCACTCGTGCCTATTACAGGACTTGGGAGGTTTAGTCAGCCTCCTAGAGCTTGTTACAGGCCCTGGGGGCTTGGATACCTAGTCCACAATAGGATTAGTCCGCGATTGGGGAACTGCAACATGCAATCTAAATGTTGTACTATGTGCATTGGCTCTAGTGACATACAAGAAGTGATCTCCTATCTCTTCATTAGTCCATTAGATGTTGCAAATCATAATGATATGCGGTTCAGTAATTGCATTGTGGGTGAAGTAATGTGCATCCACAATATACATCCAAAGAAGCAAGGTGCATTGTAGAATGCATGTGGGGTCATAAGAGAGGTATCATATCAATATACTAGGTAGAAATATAAAGGGGTATAAAAATGTTAATGAAAAAATTGATCCATACAATATCTAGTGAAAATAGGGTTTTTTTTAAATTGGGAAGGCATATTGGGAGGGGGTTAAAAAAAATGATTTTGGAAGGTATTTTCCAATATTTAGGGAAATTTGGGGTATTGTTTTATATGCCACGAATGAACGTGCTATGATAACGGTTTATTGAGTGAAGCCCCCGTGGCCACATCACACTACCATGTAAACTAAGTTAATTTAAAATTGTGTTATCATTATATAATTTAAATGAAAATACACTACAATATATGTAATAACAATTACACATGTAATTGGGTTTAGTTTAGGTGATTGGGACAAATAGTTGTTACCCTTTCTATCTAGGTTTACTTACCACAAGTAATATGTTTGAACTCTTAATAACTATTTTGTTATAATACCTTTTAACATTGTGTTAACAAAGCTTGAGCTTTTGTGGAATCGTAAAGTAATAATAATAATACATAATACAATAATCATTTCATTTAATAATTATATAAAAACAATATATAATGTCATTTAATATTAGATAATAATGTACAATCATCTAGTAGACTAGAGTGTGATCACCTCTAATATAAATAATAATAATAATATATAATAGAAGTACAAATTATTTTTAATATATAATGTTGGATTAGAACATGGTATTCCACACAAGTTAAACACCTTAAGATTAATCACTTTATATCTAGAACATATCATGACCATTAGATCATAAATATAAATGTATACTAAAGAAACACACTTTACATAAAAGCACATTAGTTCAAGTGGATCTTAACTAACTCCTAACTATCTCAATATCCTAACATATAATAATATTGGAAGTACAATAAGTAAATAATAATAGATAGCATGTACAATAAATTAGTATTTAGAAGATATTTATCACATCGGGAGATGATCTTACCAAAGTATTAACCAAGGTGAGGTCAAAGTATTAACCAAGGTGAAGTGTAGAGGATCTTACCAAAGTCTTAACCAAAGTGAGGTGTATATGCCTAATTATTGCCAAATAAAAACAATTACCAAATAATCATCCTTAACTTTTATATGTCCAATTGTTACATCCAAACCATAAGATGGAATTTATTGGTTTCACTGATTAGTAAGATACGATACTAAAGAGGAGGTAGGTAAAAAGATAATATTCAACGCATAGTTGTAAACAAAATCATTTGATGCTATCAAAAAGACATCAAGGACATCATAGATGCAATGCTACACCTCTAAAAAAAAAAGTGTGAAGCAAGGGAAAGATAAGAAGACATAGGAAACATCAAGGTTGGCAAGTGCGGGAGGAGTCTTCTTTGACTCTGGGGGAAACAAGCTAAAAGATTATGCATGGGGAATTGGTAGGAGGTCTAACAATGGAGCAGAATTGTTAGCCTTGATCAAAGGATTGGAGCTTGCAAGAAATCAAGGAATTGATGACCTAGTGGTCTTTGGCGATTCTATGTTGATCATCAAAGAAGCCAGAAACTTGACGAAGAACCGTAAGAGTCCTGTCACTAAAACTCATCACCTCCTGAACAACATAGTCAAGGAATACAAAGCTATCAACTTTCTTCATCTGATGAGATCCAACAATCAGCATGCAGACACTATGGCGAACATTGGAGTTGGTTTGGATTGTGGAGTTTTGGTTTGCAATCAACAAGTATACAGGATCGCTTGGGTTCCTTAGTTCTGCTTATATTTGGTCATGATGGAAAGACATAAAAGATCTTCTTGCATTTGGAAGTGGCATAGCTTCTTGGTTAGAAGCAAAATCTTGCACTCTACAAGTTTGGGCCTTCCTCGCACCAAAGCCTTGAGTTTCAAAGAAACCTCCTTCAAATGTTTAGACACTCCCTGCGCCCCCTCGACGGACCAGGAGGTGCTCGCACATTTGAACCACATGGCCACCATGCAGCAATTAACTACGTCCGATTATCGAGGCATTTCAAGTTTAAATGTCGGATGGGAGAGAAATCTCCTCCCATGCGTGAACATTCATTGTTGCAAAAACAAAACAAAAAAGAGGCAGTAGAGTGATCATTCTCCGTGGCGAGCGCATTCCTTGTTGCGTGAATCTTCTCTGCAGCATTGAGATGGGTGAAGCTTCCCCTGTTCCGGGCCTCTCCTCGTTGTAATGCTTGCTCTCCAGGAAGCGGATTGCATCGCATGGGAGAATAAGCGTTGGACCCATGAAGACTCCCTCTACGAATGAAGTTTTCCAGGCCAGGACACAAGGAGGTTTGGACAAGGTGCAGCATACTCTACAGGAACCCTGTAAGGCTGATTTTCTAGGACAGGGAAATAGTGTTCTCTCTAGTGGAAAGAATGATGGAAGCAGTGGCTCTGCGTCGGGGTTTTCCAGTCTCCCGGACGAGGTTCAAACTTATATGAAAGACATAGAAGCCCAAATCCGCACACTCCGTGGTGAAAATTTTGATTTGAAGCGGGCCATTTCTCACCTTTACACTCTCGTCCAAGCAACAAATGCGGAGATTAGAAGCAGCAGCAGTAAGATCATAGGTCAGGTTGCTAGCTTGGGAGAAACCCTTGATAAAGGTTTCCCCTGTTCCATCAACCTGGATGTAAAAATCATTGCAAATCATAGCAGTGCCAGGGTAGTGGAGGCCAAGATTGATAGCATGCGAGCAGAGATTAGAACCAACACCGCGGAAATAAAAGGAGGCGTGGGAAGGGAAAATGTGGACTCTTTTCAACAGTAATTCGAGCTCTGCCTTCAGCGTTAGCATCCCAACTTTGGGTTTGAACCTACCTGGTTGTTTAGGATAAGTTTTGTTATGCTCCTTGATGTCTCAAAATCATAGGCTAGATGCCAGTTCGATGCTGTTTGTTTTTTTACTACTGGTTAAGCAATGCTTTTCTTTTACATTTTGCTCTCAGGACAATTTGTCAGGAGCTATAATCTCCATGGAATAGGTTATTTTCATGAACATTACAGATTGGTAGAAATCGAGCAAGCAGTCATGGCATTTCTACTACCTAAAGAGCAGTCTCTTCGTAGATTTTTGTAAACTCGGTTTCACAAGTCTTTTATATAAAAGCTTCTTACTCGTTTCTATTTAAAAAAAAAAGACATAGGAAACATCCTTATGCTACTATAGTAACATTTTCACTTCATCTGGATCAAGACTATCTATGGCCTGAAACATTAAGCATATGTATGATCTCGCAACCAATGTTATTCATGTTTTCTGTAGTTACCT
Source organism: Larix kaempferi (assembly GCA_027924585.1). Taxonomy (NCBI): domain Eukaryota; kingdom Viridiplantae; phylum Streptophyta; class Pinopsida; order Pinales; family Pinaceae; genus Larix; species Larix kaempferi. The sequence continues at coordinate 6,158,642 of BSBM01000226.1, read as the reverse complement.
TAACAACAAAAGGAAAATGAGAATCAAATCCATTTAACTAAAGGGCTCTTGGATTAGAGTAAGAAGAAAATGGTATTAGTAGCAAAGAAAGTTGTGGAATTTTTTTGGATCACAATGGATAGCTTTTGCTAAGCCAAAATGTGGCGACAAACCTCATTCTGTCAGTATTGCAAATATCATAATTATTTTGGCAATACATAAAAGACATTACAAATTCATTTTATAGGATTAGGATTCTTAACAAAGTCTTTTGGAGGTAAAATTGACAACTACATTACCGAGTAAATTGTCCTATAAATAGTTTAAAAAAATTAGAAACCAATACATTTTAAATGAAGAATAATGCGCATCATGGGCACTAATTACATATTCAATTTTGATGCTAGAACCTGAGAATTTCATTGCTTCAATCAAGGGTGTTAGGGATTGTCGATGTGTGGGGATCAAAAGTTCAACTAGGAAACTAATTAAGGTAGACAAGCACATTGCCAATTCTTCAAACGTAACTTCAATTGCTTCCAATTCTTCTCCTCTTGCTTTGAACAAGGCAATGAACAATCACACCTCTATTTCCCATTGTTTAAAATGCAAGATGTAAGTTTTCACTGCTTGTCATCCAAGCAAAGGGTCATGTTGTTCAAGCAATATGACCATCATGCTATGCACTCTCTTAACCCCATTTTCATGGCTTGGGTTTCCAGTACAAAGGAAACATCTTCTCTTATTTCACTACAACAATCTACCTCATTGAGCTCTTCCAATTCCAACTCCACTTTACACATAAAACAATGAGGGTCCATGCTTCAATCAAATTAGAGGAGATACAATTGTGACACATTAGCCTCAGAGGAGGAGGACACGAGAGAGAACATAGCCCACTAGAAAAAGGATTAAAGGACCCAACCAATCAATACATTTAGCTTTCCAAGTCACACAGTCACAGTCACGAGGTTTTGACACCATGTCACAACGATGGGTTCTACCAGTGGAAGGAGATTCCATATAACCCATCAAAATCTACAAATGATGAGAAGAGAAGGACGAGGGAATATTTCTTGTATCTCGCCTATAGAGTTCAAAATGGAAGAAGGAAGATTGGCGGAGCGTATTTAAAGGTCACCTACATTGGCATGTGTGGAGGAGTACTTTTGATTTTGAGTTGTTTTGTCGAAGAAAATTACGGAAAAGAACCTGAGCAAAATGATGAGCCATATTTTTTGTTATGAGGATTAGTCTAGCTATGGACATAGTCGTATCGTCCCTCTATGATCTCAAGCCATTGATGACTGGAGAATAGTCTCCAATAAGTAGTATGCCATTCCTAGATACCTTGGAAAGGATTCTATATCCTCGGAAGAGCACCAAGGAATCGCTCTCATTGTTGGTAGCTATTCCCATGCAAACTGGGTCACTTTTTATCCTTTGGGAGCATAGATTGCCCCTTGCCCCCCTCAACTACCACCCTGAGATTCTGCTTCGAAGATCCATCAAAGAAGAGAGAGAATTGAGATATTTCTAGTCTCCAAATTTTTAATTCATATTTTCTCCATCACAAGTTTACCCTATTTGTACCCGCTAGTCAAAGTGTCTTATCGTGTTTAGGAAGAGGAGGTATGCCTAAAATATTCTAGAGTTATCTTTATCTGAACCATTATAAATATTAGGTTATGTTTTCCTCTCTCTCATGGTGTGATAAACTCCTCCAAAAGTCTTCAGGTTGATGAGTTTTTTTCAAGGAGAGATTGTTCTTCATTCTTAAAGATGGAACTATCGCGAGGCAACCAAACTTTCAATAAAAAATAAATTTGGAATGGCCTTCCAAACCCAAACTAGAAGCTTTTATCCCTTGAGAGAATGCAGGTATCGATTTTTCCAAGATATAAACAGTTGTCGCTAGCTCACTAGATGAAGATATTCTATATGAATGTCCCTAATCGCTTGATGATAGGTTTGGATTTTGAAAGGGCATTGGAGGAAGAGGTGTTGAGTTGTTTGTTCATCAATTTGCACATGGGGCAGAGGGAGGGCCTTGTGATGCCTCTCTCCTATATATTATTTTCAATGAATAATTTATTTTGTGAGAGAAGCCAACATTAAATTTTTACATTCAAGATTGAATAGGCTTGTCAAATAGGAGGCAATATTTGATATTTTGGTGGGATATTATGTTGATCAAGTAGACAATATCCTTGTTGATTGTATAATCATTGTTGTTTCTCTACCATGCACTTTCAACTTCGTTGAAGGAATAGGTAGGAGAGAAACCTTAGGATTTTCAAAATAGAGACTCTAGGGATCTAATGAGAGGTGCTTCCAACTTTCCCAGTTTTTCACTTATTATTTCTCCCAGATTGAGAGATAGTACAACATTTTGACACAGTGATTTTCCAACTATGGTCTCAAAATGACTAAATCCAATTCCCATGAGAATAGAGGGTTATCCATCATACTATGATCCCATATGCCAATGTTTTCGCATTTCTCGACCTTTGGCATATAGAAATGATGTTCACAGTAATTGATCTTTTGATGAGTTTTTGAATTAGGGTGCTAGCATTATCTCCCACTGGGAGATCCAAACCATGTTTTCTAATGGCTTCTTGGAGATATTTGACTGTACTCCCTTCTCCAAGTCTTCCCTACAATGTAGTAGTTGCCAAAGTAGTTTGGCGCCCGACACTAAGTTCATAAGCATGGGGTCTCGAATGGTTAGGCTGTCATTTGAAAAGGGAAGTCTTACTAGCTACCAACTTGCTAGGTGAAGCTTTTTCCAATCCAACTTGCCTCCTCACCAACTGATAGGTTTTGCAATTTTCTTGGCAGGTTCCTAAAGGAACTATGAGGAGAGTAGAACACATGTAAATGGAAAGACCAGGAAGAACAAATTTTATAAAAAACTAACCTACCATGAAGGTTAAGCTAATGAGCTCCCTACTCATCTTTTACCCGATCTTTGCTAGAATTTGTTGCAAGTCAATCTTTGAGTATGGGGGTTGGTATTGTTACTAGGATGTCGAGGTCTTCGAAAGACAACCAATGGAAGTCATGAAAACTTTAGAGTTTCGATGATAAGAGCTAACATCTGAGCTAGTATGTTCTAGCCATACACTATACATTTGGACTTGTGAACTAGTGTGCAACAAAGCATCAAGGCTGGCATTGTAAGTAAGCAAAAAATTTACAATGCTAGCCCTAACTTTAACTTCAAAACCAAAGATATATGTATTCCAGCAAGTAACCATCTTAACTTCGGATCTACCATGCACTGAGATTTATCAAATCCCTTGAGGTGCAAAATTTTTTAGTATGTAAAAATAAACTAAGAACTTGCACCTGATCCAGAGATTTGATCACCACCATGCATGATATATCTGAAATTAAAATAGATATATATATATATATATATATAATCAAAACAAAATATTTTATACTCCAAAGCTAATGCAATTTGGAAAATTGGGCTTTTGAGTTGGGGCCACATAAGGGCGAGAGGTGGTAAAAAGGATTTGGCGTTCAAAGATGGGGATGAATTTGGCATTTGGATTTTTGTTGGTGGTCTCAAAGTTGTTACGTGCGACTCGGCTGCAATCCAATTCCTGCGTGGGAAATTGTCTTTTTATGTTTTCATTCACGGGAGATTTTGTTTTGTTGTTGTTAATCGCCGGTAGGATCCCGTATGACTACCTGCCTGGCTATTATTTTTCATGCACATTCACAGTCCAAAGGGAAACATTCACAGTCCAAAGGGAAAGGGGAAGACATCAAGCAGTGCTCCTGATCAAATATTACTCACCTCACCAAATATAATATGCTCCTTGATTTGCTCAGGTGTCAAAAGTTCAACCAGATTATATTGGGCTTCAAAACTCTTCCTGGACAAAAAATTGTCGGGGGACGAGATTGGATTTAATTTCTTCCTTGACTTGCAGAGCTTCTTTCTTGACTGGTAAAGGGACTTTTCTTGATGGATATGTTGCAAGATTAGCTTTATTTGGTTTCCCTTCTGTTTTCCCTTGCTCATTGTGTGGATTGAAATGATTGTCTTTGTTACAAAACACCAAATTTTTGGCAACTGCGTTGTTGTGAATTCACAACCTGCTCTACCTCCACCAAGATATTTTGACACTTCATACTTCACCACACTGGAACCTTCTCCACTTTAGGGGTAAGCTTGGGATTGCAAATGGGTAAGACCTCGCATCCCACTTGAATTCGACACAGATGGCATCCTGACAGTGTAGTTTCAATACGTTGTTGTGTTGCTCCTTTTAGTGGAGGTCGTTCAATCAGTGTCATGTCATGGATGGAAGTTCTAGGTCTTGATGGAAAAATTTAAGTTAGCCCCCTTCACTATTTCAGTTTGAACTTTGAAGACTCTGCAATAACACTGGAACGATTTATTGCTACAGGGTTTGATGATTGAGTATGCCCTGTAGCTCATTGTTGCTTAAGTAGTCGATGAACAGGGCCACAAATGGGGCATTCCATTTTGTGACAATGTTGGTGATGACTTAGAAAAGTCCAAGATCCATTGTAAAGTGGATAAACCCAATCTCTTTCATAGCATTGAGTTATGTGCGCCCGCAGCTATTGTGCCGTTTGACAATGGTGAGTTTGGCACTGCCTCTCTGAAGCTAAGTATTAAGTAGCATGGCACAAAAAGATTAGCCAATGTTGTTTGAGATTTTGCACTCTACATGCTTCGACATCAAAAGTTTGGCGGCACATTCCCCGCTGTATCTTTAACTGAAGTTCCACCTGTTGTTTGAGATGTTCCAGGCGACATCAACCCATTCCAGTAAATTCTTGAGGAGGCTAATGTTGTTGAGTCATGTCTTCAACTAGTACTTGTTGTAGAGCTTGTTGGTGTGGTTGCTGTACTGTACCAAATTGGGAACTTAAATTTGTCCTCAGTCAGCAACTCCTGCTTCCGTATCAAAGCTAGCTTCATGTGTAACTTGAGAAGCAAGATCATTAAAACCATTATTAGATAAGACTTGATGTTGCTCTTGAGGTGATAGTGCATGTAGCTCCTGCAGTTTCTGAGATAGGTGTGGATTCAGCTTATGAGAATTCAGTGAGTTATCATTCAATTATGAGAATTCAGTGAGTTATCATTCAATAATCATGGTTGCTTAGTTGGGTGTATTGAAACATCGTGTTATGACAACTCTTCTATGACGTCTCCTTCTAAAGTGATTCAATGCCTCCTTGATATTGTACATCAGGATCCATGGACTACACTAGGACATTGAGGTGAGTGCCATCAGGATCCATGGACTACACTAGGACATCCAGACCTTCAGTCTTAGGTAGTATTTTCAAAAGTGAATGGCAAGTTTGTACCTCACCAGCAAGTGTGGATCGCAACCTCCAACAAGTAGAGAATACTTGTGTAAATCATTTCAGATCAGACGAATAAATATACCGCTAAGCCTGTTCGATTTACGTGTTGCAAAAAGCCTGTTCGATTTTAGTGTTAGTATTGTTGGCCTCCATTTGTAAGAGATGGAAGGCTCCAAAGATTGGCGTATGCCGCTGAGAGTGGCCAACACACGGTATTCTTTAGTAAAAGGCGAAAGAATAGTTCGCTTTGTGTCAACCACACTGCTCCGTAATCCTCACTCTGCCCTCCTCGCTTACCTATATTTCTTTCTTACTCTGTTACAGCTGCGTCTATCAATGTGGGATAGTATTTAGCATCATATTTAACAGTCTTACTCTGCCAAAGTTAAAGATATAAAGCCGAGAATGATTGTTGATCTTCCTCTTGATAGCGGGGTTTATGGTTTTTTTGATGGCACGGCAAATGATCGCTGGTGTGTTGTGGGAGCACAATTAAAAATCAATGGTGAACACCTTTTTAAGCTTATTTTTAAGCTTAACTTTAACTGTGGAATGGGAACAAATACAAAGGTTGAGCTTCTCGCACTTTGGTGTTTGGTCAAATTTACTGTTTTTTGGGTATATACTTTATCAAGATCTCTGGTGACTCTTTGACTGTTGTTAATTGGGCTCAGGACAAATTTAACCTTCAATCAATTGCTCTCCAACAGTGGTGTATGAGAACATAGAAGCTTTTGGGATGCTTTCATTATTCGGAAATTTCTCATATTTACAGGGAACAAAATGATACTGCAAACCATAGTAGCATAATTCGAGTACGAATACGGATACAAATACGATTCGATACGGAAAAAATATGTACTGAAAAAATGTATTACAAATAAAATATGGAGGTAGCTTGCCTATATATAATTCTTTTAATCAAATATTCACAAATATATCATAAATAAACATAGACATTTATATAATATATATTTATAAAACAAAAATATAAAATTTCAACCTGGGATATGGAAGTGTGAGATAGACATTTATATTAAAAAATAAAAATATAAAATCTCAACAACCTCGATATGGAAGTGTGAGAGACTGCAACTAGTTATTAATAGTTATATTAACAAGAAAATATGAAATTGAATTGTATTTCTATGTTATAATGTTTAAATAATTAAAGCTTTTTTTTTTTAATTGGTTTTCAAAATTTAATTATTCATTAGTAAGAATCCGTATTCGTATTATACCTGCACCGAATATTCGACGAATTCAAATTTGTTCTGAATTTCCATACACGAAGTACCAATACGGCCGAATTATGCTACTATGCTGCAGACTGCTTATTTAAGGCGGCTTTGAAGTTGAAGGAATATATTCTTTACTGGGAAGAATACATTGAAGACAAGCTGGAACATGAGGGTTCTACTTCTTTTTTTACATAATTTGTTTTTCTGATGTAATTGTATGTTCGGTATTCGGTGGAACTGGTTTCATTAGCTATTTGCTTTTAATACTTAGAAAGGTTGGAGGATGATAGTTTGGTTTAGAATTTTTTGAGGTTGACTATTTATGTTATAGTCAGTTTTTTTGGACAGTATTATGGATGATAGATCTTTTTTTTTATTCTTATAAATAACAAAAGTATAGTTTTTTTCTGCTTGAAAAAAAAGAACACCAAAAACAAAGCACATAGTTGATTTAAGAATGTCACTGTATTCCCTAAGCTAATTTTGAAACAAATTTTGTGTTGGATATTTATATAATATAACTATCGAATTTTAATGGAAATTTATCATCATCTCGAACATGCCTACTTTGGAACACCAACATTCCAAAAACTGTCCACAAGAATATGAATCTGACATTGTTTTTCTTTCTCTATTCTTTTTTTCTCCTTTTGCATTGGTCAAGGCATCTACCCACTTGCAGGATGTGGTAATCCTTCTTGCACTCCCCTCCAATAAATGAGAGTTATTTGTCTCGATGGAAATATTTACCAAAGAGTACTAGTGAGAGGTCAAATGCATCTAGTAAATTAGAGTTATTTGTCTGGATGGAAATATTTACCAAAGGGTACTAGTGAGAGGTCAAATGCATATGTTATCAAGAATTGTATTTTAAAAAAATTAAATGAGCAATAGATTACGATGAGAGTTAAAAGTTCAAATGCATATGTTATCTAGAAATGTATAATGTATTTCTTAAATGAAGAATAGATTACAATAAAGCTCACTATGCCATATTCTTGCCATTGAAGTATTTTGCCAAACAATTTGTCATGTCGACTGAAATTTAGCTGTTAGAATATGGCTAAACAACATCTATCCTATTAGAATATGGTGGTGCGTTAGCTATTAGAATATGGCCAAGCAACATCCATCCCAACAAAAGAGATTTAAGATATCTAGTGTTCCATGTAGACTAAAATATATTAATCCACCTTTTACTATTCCATGTGGACTAAAATATATTAATCCGCTTTTTACTAAAATTACTCCACATAAATTATGCTGTAATTATAATTATAAACCTGGGAAACCGAACTGCAATGGATTTATGCCTTAAAAAAATTAGCTGGGTACTATCTTCTCATCATACAGCATTCCACTAACACGATGTTTGAATTGTAATTAGTAATAGTAAGTGATGTTCGACATATCACATGACTCAGTTGACAATCCTGCAAGTGTTCCTGAACTGTCTTGAATGCGAATTGCATGTGGTATTTATGCCTTAAAGTTTGCCTTCCAACTCTGTTATGATTTTCTTCAAATCCTAAGTTTAAATCTGAATATATTTAGATCAGTAAGTAGGAAAGTGCTTAGTAAAAAAAAGCATCAACATATCAAAAACATGTGCTTTTATTTCGAACTTGTTATGAAAATTCTTGTTTTCTCCGGATTTTTGCGTCGGAGAGATGCATTCTACAATCTAGTAAGGGATGTTTAACTCCTTCTATGCTTATCCTCAAACTGACATGTATCCTTTTTAAAAAATATTAAAATATTATAAAAATTAATAAAATATTGTAAAAAATAATATGTCAGCTCAAATTAACCACTCCTCAACATATGCAATCTAAAAAGGAATTTGTCACAATTCTAGCCCCAAATCTCAAATCTATCATGTCAAATTAACCCTTAATATTTGTAATCTAGAAAAGAATTTGTCACAATTCCAACCCCAAATCTCAAATCTATCATCATCACAGGTCACAGATCTATTCCAGCCCCAAATCTCAAAGCTATCATCACGGATCATGGGTAAGATGGGAATGAAACATGGATAAACCAATGTTCAACTTTCTACAAGAGAAAGCGGCCCTTCTGGAAGAGATCTTATCCAACATTAAGAAATAAAAATATTGTTACTTTCCGGGCCATATCCATTCCAATTCCAATTGAAAGATGGTCAGTATGAAGGTGTTATGCCTAATAAACATTAAAATTCAAAATTTGAGATCCAGTAAGTGAAAAACAAATGCTTCCGAAAAGCTTGTTCGATTTTGGTGTTAATATTGTTTGCCGTTTGTTCGATTTCGGGGTTAATATTGTTGGCCTCCATTTTAGGGTTAATCTTGTTGGCCTCAAAAAGCCTGTACGATTTTAATGCTAGTATTGTTAGCCCCCATTTTCAAGAGATGGAAGGCTCCAAAAATTGGCGTAGGCCGCTAAGAGTGGCCAACACACGGTATTCTTTAGTAAAAGGCGAAAGAATAGTTCGCTCTGTGTTGACCACACGGCTCGGTAATTTGCACATTGGCCTCCTGGCTTACCTATACGTCCTTCTTTCTCTATTACAACCGCGCCCACCAATGTGGGACAATATTTAACATCTTTATTCTACCATCGTCATATTTACATATTTTTCCAAGGCGTTGACTGCTCCTTCATGCTCACGGATAACCATTAGAATACAGTGAAATAAAGATCCCTGCACTGAGCTATATTAGTTTACTTTAGAAAAATGTATACAGTGAATCCTGAGCCGATCTGCTCTTCTCTTAGGAATTTAAAAGCATTATTAGATTAGCAACTTTTCTAATGGTCTAGTGTGAGTATCAATTTCATTAGATCAAAACCACAATTTATGTTGATAAGGTTGGGATAAAAACACAATTTTATACATTCATTTTTCATTTGACAATTCAATTAATTGGTACAGATAATAAAAGAGAGAAGATGCAATGCAATGCATCTTTTGTCCAGCAATATTATATATATTTTTTCAAAACATTTGTAGTTTGTGACAGCAGCAGCATATATCAATATTATATTTTCAAATCATTTATAATTTGTGACAGCAGCAGCGTGCCAATACTATAAATTGGACTATGCTTGACAACAGCAAATCCATGAGCTAATGAAGGAGATTAGTATATCCATGAACTGGTGAAGATACAACCTCGAGGCTATAGCAGCAAATTGTATTAAAATAACTGTTAGAATCGGTAAAACAGAAACAACAATGTTCATACATATATTGTATTAACTGTAACTGTAACATAAACAAAAGCAAAGGTGGAGAGAGAAATAACAGAGGCCATTGAATCTTCATTCATTCGATTATAAATGAGAGAATAATATAGCTTGCCACTGAAGGAACGCGATTTAATCCTTTAAAAGAGAAGAAATCGCTTGCCACTGTCATTATTATTACTTACCTTATTAACCGAGACAGGAAATCGCTTACTTAAAGAATGAAACGATGAGACGTGCACTCTCCTCATGGGAGATGCTAGGAAGACCCCCCTCCCAATTTCAGAATTTGCGGCAAAGTCTATGTATCACAAACCAATCTCATACATGTGAACAGGCCATAAATAAAGAAGCACTTAGCCACATCAACTCAAAAGTGGGAACAACGAAGAGGGTGAAAGCTACACGACGTTACAACAATAGAAGATGTTTCAAATGATGATGAATGGTGAATGGCATTTCACATAGTTGTATCATAGAAAATAATGTGTAGTTATCACATGTCATGAAGTAAGATAGAAAATGAAAAACTAATATGCAACGCGTCTCTAGGAAGCTACAACTTAGAACAAATCACAACAACGGTCTTTGACAAGAGTTTTTGGATTTAATACCTTTGAATAGAGGCGACCTCTTTGGATCTATACCAGTTAAACTGTAAATTAACGGTATTTGTAATCTCTCAAGAAGATATTAAAGTTCCTTGGTGAGGATTTAGGCACTCTGGGCATATGCACTCACAAAAATATATCATCCTCAATTTGGAATTGAAAACAGGCTTGAGTACTTCATCAATAGAACAAACTGGGGCAATGGCAGATGGACCTTGGGATACACATGGTCAAACAAGAAGAATAAGATCAATAGATTTATTTACATATTGTATGGAATCTACACTTGGCCTTTCAATCTACATATCAAGAGGCATTTGTATACAGAATTGCCAAGTGCCACTATGCCAAACAATTCTCTGTTTATCGGAGGATTAACTTTCAGGCTTCTCTTACAACTTCCAGTTCAATTTACAAGCACAAAACCTCCCAACTAGACATCAAATCCTATAGTAAGGGTATCCAATATGATTTGATTTTAAAAACATGACCAAAAGGACCCCATGCATAGGATAATGCCTTGGGAGCAAGCAACAGATGTTTGAAAAACAAATATCCTCCATAAGAAGATTTTAAAAAGAGATAGATCATGAAGAAGTCCCAATATAACCTCAACCTTTAAATATAAAGAGGTATCCTAAGATAGAGACCTCAAAATCAGGTTTTGATTCCAATAGAACAAGTAATGGGACAATAGCAAGGTATTTTCATCAAAAGCATGGACTAAAAGCTTATGTTGGTAAAACTGAGATCCTTTGGCCTTGCAAATGGGGTATGTGTAATCTCTCAAGAAGAGATTAAAGTTTCCTTGGTGAGGATTTAGGCACTAATTCTAGGCATATGCACTCACAAAAACGGATCATCCTCAGTTTGGAAATGAAAACAAACTTAAGCACTTCATTATTACAACAAATTGGGCCCAGAGGACAATGACAGATGGACCTTGGCATACACATGGTCAAACAAGAAGAAATGAGATCAATAGATTGATTTACATACTGTGCGGAATCTACACTAAGCCTTTCAATCTACATATTAAGAGGCATTTGTCTACAAAATTTCCAAGTGCCACTATGGCAAACAATTCCCTATTTATCTGAGGATTAATATTAAGGGTTCTCCTACAACTTCTAGTTCAATTTACAAGAACAAAACTTCCCAACTAGACATCAAATCCTACAATAAGGGTATCCAATAGGATTTGAATTCAAAAAAATGACCAAAAGGACCCCATGCATAGGATAATGCCTTGGGAGCAAGCCATAGATGTTTGAAAAACAAATATCCTCCATAAGAAGATTTTAAAAAGAGATAGCCCATGAAGAAGTCTCAATATAACCTTGGCCTTTAAGAAGATTTTAAAAAGAGATAGCCCATGAAGAAGTCCCAATATAACCTTGGCCTTTAAGAAGATTTTAAAAAGAGATAGCCCATGAAGAAGTCCCAATATAACCTTGGCCTTTAAGAAGATTTTAAAAAGAGATAGCCTATGAAGAAGTCCCAATATAACCTTGACCTTTAAATATGCAGAGGTATCCTAAGATAGAGACCTCAAAATTAGGTTTTGATTCCAATATAACAAGTAATGGGACACTAGCAAGGTATTTTCATCAAAAGCATGGACTAAAAGCTTATGTTGGCAAAACTGAGATCCTTTGGCCTTGCAAATGGGGTATCTGTAATATCTCAAGAAGAGATTAAAGTTTCCTTGGTGAGGATTTAAGCATTAAGCCTTGGCATATGCACTCACAAAAACATATCATCCTCAGTTTGGAAATGAAAATAGGCTTAAGCACTTCATCAATACAACAAACTAGGGCAAGAGGATAATGACATATATGGACCTTGTCATACACATGGTCAAACAAGAAGAAATGAGATTAATAGATTGCTTTACATATTGTATAGAATCTACACTCAACCTTTCAATCTACATATTAAGAGGCATTTCTCTACAAAATTGTCAAGTGCCACTATGCCAGACAATTCCCTGTTTATTTGAGGATTAACATCCTGGGTTCTCCTACAACTTCTAGTTCAATTTACAAGCACAAAACCTCCCAACTATACATGAAATCCTATATGAAAGGTATCCAATAGGATTTGAATTCAAAAACATGACCAAAAGGACCCCATGTTTAGGATAATTCTCTGGGAGTAAGCAATAGAATTTTTAAAAACAAATATCCTTCATAAGAAGATTTTTAAAAGAGACACCTCATGGAGAAATCCCAATATAACCTTGATCTTTAAATATGAAGAGATATCCTAATATAGAGACCACAGAATCATGTTTTGATTACAATAGAACAAGTAATGGGACAATAGCAAGGCATTTTCATCAAAAGCATGGACTAAAAACTTATGTTGGCAAAACTAAGATCCTTTGACCTTGTAAATGGGGTATTTGTAATATCTCAAGAAGAGATGAAAGTTTCCTTGGTGAGGATTTAGGCACTAATTCTAGGCATACGCACTCATAAAAATAGATCATCCTTAGTTTGGAAACGAAAATAGGCTTGAGCACTTCATCCATAAAACAAACTGGGCCAAGAGGACAATGACAGATGGACCTCAGCATACACATTTTGAAACAAGAATAAATGAGATCAATAGAGCCTCTTATCTCATTTGAATCAGTGGAATTATGCTCATTCCATGCAACAACTATAGGCTTAATGGAGGCAACCAACTGTGAAAGTGTCTCATTGATCTCGTATATACAACTCATAACATGTTGGTACCCATTATTTGGATTGGCATCATTTAAAGTGGCTCTTACTAGGCTTCTTTTAACTCCAACATATAACTGTGAAATCTCTGGTGATGATCTATATTTCCACTCAACTTTACTATCAAATTTACTAGGATCTAATGTTGCCATATAATTGGCAATATATTTTGCACATGGTTCTCTATTATTATTTTGCACCTAAAAGACAATGTCAAGTTTCAACATATAGTCAATTTAATAAGCAAATTGAAATAAATAACACAATGTAAATTCAATAAAAAAGCCTTACACTTATTGCAAATTTGTCTTTTTTGGCTTGCAACCCGCCTTGATCAAATGAATATGTAGCCCTCACATTATCTCTTGATTTCTTGCCTTTGTTCCTCTTTTCCAAATATTCTTCGGAACGCATACTTTCCTTTAACGCCTCCCACTGTTTGGGAGATAGAGTGGAGTCTATCCTCTCTTTTCCATCCATGATTATTGTTTTGCAATTGTATCTAAAATTGTTCATTAGAATTCTTATATTTTGCTTGTAATATTTTTTAGAGATTTTTCCACCAACAGTCTCAAAAGCATTTTCCATTTTATGTATTAACATTTTCCACACTTCTAGGATGTCGCTATGCAAAATTTGATTTACAAATATCCAAATGAGCCCTACATCTTGTACCCAACTTGGTGGCCAACCTTGTATCATTTTTCCCAATGGGCTCACCATCTTTCAACACCTCAACCAAGAATGGATTCTTACCTTCTAAATTTATTTCTTTTTATTTCCTCTCTATAGATATATACCAATCTTAACTCAATCTATGTCTTCTAACAAAAGTGAACACATCTTCTAAACCACTACCAATATTTCTGGTTGATCTAGTTTTATCAAAAGTTGTAGATGCAGGAGTTGTATTTTGAGGCACACCATATGTACGCAGTGTCTCGTCATGACTTGCATTAACCTTTCATAATTGCATGCTCCTTATCCACATTAGGTGTGGCAGTAGGTACCTTAGTGCCGGTCTTTGCAAATGTGCCTTCAAACACGTCCTTTAATTTAGAATAAATGATCTGCATACTTGATCTAATTTATTTTTTCTCATGTTGATCAATAATCTCTTTTAGACTTTGTGTTAATAGATCATCATGCTTCTCAGCACCATCTACCATATCAAGCTACACATCACCATGTGCTATATTAGGATGCTCATCACCACAACTATTATTTTCATCAATTACATTTGTTGAATCACAAATGTGTTGGCTCCTATGAGTTGGAGGCACTATATCTTTACTTTCCCTTGATTTTTTCTCCACTTTTTCCATGCAATCTTTTTCTTGCCTATAAAACAAAAAAAAATCATATTAGTACTTATATACATAAAATTCTTTCCTATAAAACATTAACACTATTAAACAAATAATATACTACTTAAGTGGATTAACAACTTGCCTATTTGTCAAACCAAGAGAAGATAAATATTTATCATTCTCGGTCACATGTTCTCTAATAAAGCACTCATATTCTATCAATGTTTCAGCATTATCACTGTCATCTAATTTTCACCTCGGGGATTTTTCTCCATATCCTGAAATCCAACGATTCACATAAACAATAATGTATAAATCAACCACTTGAATCAATAGAACAACAGTGGAATATGACTTTGAAACTCATATTTTATTAGTGCATGTGCTCAAAAATTAACTGTGCAAGTGAATGAACAAATGCCACTTAAAATCATCCCTTGAAGTGTTACTTATATAACTTGAAATCAATAGCAAATAAGTGAAAAACTCAGATTTTGTAGTCAAATAAGTTTTTGTAAATAATGTACCAACAAAATAATGATGATTAGGGGATTGCCAACAACTAATAATTAGAAGTAATACCCCAACACATGAGTTATATACAAATTGTCTTGAGCCCATAAATTTAAATATGGTTTTTAAAACTTATGTCATACTCATCATTTTAAAATTGAATATATATATATATATACATAAAGAAGATCCAGGGTTTTACACTATAAACTAGATCATATAATAACCTTCTTCTTGTTTTAACTCCAGTACTTATGTCACCAATAAATTGACTTTCAGGATGATCTCTTTGAAATCTTCTTGATGGTGCTTTTGTATCATATCTTGAGAATATTCTGTCATTTTCTTGATATAGCTCATCTTCTTTTTCTTCTTGTTCAATCTCTTCTTCATCTTGTAAATCCTCTTTCCTTTGTGAGTCTTCCTCTTCCTCGTCATTATTTGCTATCTCATCAGCTTGAGTTCTAATTCTTCTTGGATTCATGTCATCTACTCTTACATCTGCACTCTCTATGATATTGTCTAGTCTTT
This sequence comes from Larix kaempferi, assembly GCA_027924585.1. Taxonomy (NCBI): domain Eukaryota; kingdom Viridiplantae; phylum Streptophyta; class Pinopsida; order Pinales; family Pinaceae; genus Larix; species Larix kaempferi. The sequence continues at coordinate 6,143,127 of BSBM01000226.1, read as the reverse complement.
TGATTGTAACATCTATATGCTTTCTTGGTGGATGAATATCCTAGAAATATTCCCTCATCGGTTCTAGAGTCAAACTTACCAAGATCATCTCCATTCCTCTTTATGTAGCACTTACTACCAAACACTCTGAAATATTTGACAGAGGCAGGTCTTCCATACTATAGTTCATAAGGAGTCTTGTCATTATTTACTCTAAGTTGTTCTCTATTGAGTATATAAACAGGTGTGTATACTGCTTCTCTCCAGTATGCATATGAAATTTTTGCTTCATTAAGCATAGTTCTGGCTACTTATTGGACTGTCCTATTCTTTCTTTCCACAACGCCATTTTGCTGAGGAGTCCTTGGAGCTGAAAATTGTCTTTTAATTCCATGGGTTTCATAAAACTCATTGAATTCATTTGAGGTAAACTATCCTCCATTATCTGACCTTAAACATTTGATTTTCATATTTGTCTCATTTCCAACCATTGCTTTAAAAAATTTAAACTTCTCAAAAGCTTTTGATTTCTCTTTGAGGAATGTTACCAAGTCATCCTTGTATAATCATCAATGAACAACAATTCTGCCTCTGGAAATTCTTCATTCTTCTGGTCTCTTCCTTTCTTGATGCTTTTATGATATGCCCTTTAGAGACCCCTTACTTCCAAATCGAACTTATGTTTAAATACTCTTTTTCAACAATAACAAAGATATAACATTGTGTCCATTCACAATCACACCTTTTCAAAAGAAATTGTGTCCTTTCTAACTGAGAATCGTGACCTTTGGATAATCCTATCCTTTTGTATTTTCCAGATTAGTTAAATTACCAATTACTAGTTAAATTACTAATCCCGTCCTTGATATCCCCAAAATATCCACGTAGATGCTAGTAGCTTTCATGTTCGTTGTAGATATCAACGAACTTACATGCCCGCTGTAGATATCAATGAACTTACATGCCCGCAATAGGATGCCTGTAGGATGCGTTACATTCCCGTATCAAGATAAAATGCCCATATTCTTAGACCCCTTGTGGGCATGATTTAAGCCCCTTGCGGGCATTTCTTTATGGTCCTTGTGGGCATATCCTTATGCCTTTATGCGAGCATATGCTTATTCCTTTATGCGGGCATATTGTAAGCCTACAGTCATATTGTAAGCCTGCGGTCATATTGTAAGCCTTTCAGGAATGTACAAGGGCTTGCGGGCACAGGCTAGATCCTGTGGGCACATGCTAGATCATGTGGGCACATGCAAGAGCCTACAAGCATATGTATGACCCCTGTGGGCGTATGTAAGAGCCCTACGGGCATATGCAAGAGCCTGCAGGCATATGCAAGTTTCCTGCGGGCATATGCAAGAGCCTACGGGCATATGCAAGAGCCCTATGGGCATATCTTCCTCTTTGTTGCGGGAATATCTTCCTCTTCCTTACGAGCATATTGTGTGATCCTTCTTCCTTGCGTGGTACTTCTTCCTTGCGGGCATATCTTCCTTCTTGTTGACATTGTGATCCTTCTTCCTTTGCGGGCATATCTTCCTTCTTGTTGACATCAATGCCAACACATTATTCAACACGACTTCCGTAGTAAATGGTAGGGATCGGAACATTGGCTAAGTTATAACATATAAACAATATTTATCCCGACTTCCGACTTCCGACAAGAAGGATCGACCGCCCCTTCATTTAGTAGATAATTGTGAACACCAATATCCATCAATTCACCTGTATCCAAAATGGTGAACACAAGAAGGATCGACCGACCCTTCTTGCAGTCTAGAACTATTATGAAAATAATACTTGGCAGAAGAAGGGTCGGTCTCCCCTTCATTTATGAGGGAATTGTGCAAATATTCAAACTACAAAGGCTAGGCCATCAATTCATGTATATCCAGAATGGTGAAGACTGGAAGAATACTAAGAAAAAGAAGGGTCAGTCGACCCTTCATTTAACAGAGAAATGTAAACATATTTAATCTACGAAGGTTGGGACGACAATTCCCGACTACCAACTTCCGCAGTAAATGGTAGGGATCAGTACATTGGCTAAGTTATAACATATAAACAATATTTATCCCAACTTCCGACAAGAAGGGTCGTCCTCCCCTTCGTTTAGTAGATAATTGTGAACACCAATATCCATCAATTCACCTGTATCTGGAATGGTGAACACAAGAAGGATCGACCCACCCTTCTTGCAGTCTAGAATATTATGAAAATAATACTGGGTAGAAGAAGGGTCGGATGCCCCTTCATTCATTTATCTCGGGCCTCATTCAAAAATGGGGCGTTGGTTAAAGACATTCAACTTCAAATGATCGCCATATTATACAGACAACAATTCATTTAGTGATTTGTATATTTTTTACAACTTCTACATTTAATTGATGTAAATTTTATTGGACAGTTCTCATATTATTTATGGACATAGTATCATGTATCTGGTGATGTGTTTCAAACATTGTTTCAAAAATTGCAGAACATGAAAGCAATATACTTAGAAACATTGAAACATAATATTTTATTGAATGGGTTGTGTGTGTGTGTGTTTTTTGTTTTTAGATAGTACTAGAAGATTTGTTTCTAGTAAGCCATTGATTATTTTCGATTTCAATGGAGTTTTGTTACATGCATTTCATAAAAAAAAGAAATTCAGATTGCCACGAACACCAGATATCGAATCAACCACAAAGTATTATTTTATATGTCCAGGATTAAGCGAAAATTTTGAAAAATATTGCTTTAGTATATTTGAAGTTGGGGTATGGACATCTGTACAACAAAAAAACGTTGATGAGTTTTTGCCAACATTATTACAAAGAACGAGATTGCAAAGGGAACAATTTAGAGTAATTTTAACACAAGAATATTGTTCTTGCATAGCCATAGAGGGTTATCAGGGTGATGGAAATCCTTATGTTTTTCTCAAGCCTTTAAACAAAGTTTGGGACATTTTGATCCATGGTTGGGATGCTACAAATACATTGAGTGTAGATGACTCGAAAGAAAAACATGTTTGTAACGAGGAAGGAACTGTATTATAACAAAAACTTCTATTTGCCAAGATGTCAATGACACATTCTTGTTAGATCAATTATGGCCTTGTTTGTTGCACCTGAATGGCGTGAGTGATGTGAGGCCAATTGTGAATAAAATGAAAGTATTTTGTTAAATAATACACTTGAATGTTTATTTGTACTAGTATGCTCAATTTCACTGTGATTATAATTCTTGTAAAGTGTCGAGTTTGGTTTTCGAAAATGCAAAATCGGAGTTTGAAAGTGCTAAAATCTGTTTTAAAATTTCAAAATTAAGTATTGGAATTGTCAAAAGTAGCCTTCCAAAAGGGAAAAATCAGGTTCTAAAAGTGCCATTATCATATTTTACATATCAAAAAAGCGCAAAAACCAATTTCAAAAGTGGCGATATCAAAAGCAAAAGTATGCTTTTGGAACCTGGATTTGGGACTTTTGGAACCAAATTTGGCACTTTTGGAACTGGTTTGGGCACTTTTGGAACCAGATTTGGCACTTTTGGAACCTAGATTTGGCACTTTTGGAACCGGTTTTGACACTTTTGGAACCGGATTTGGCACTTTTGGAACCGGTTTCGGTACTTTTGGAACCTGGATTTGGCACTTTTGGAACCGGATTTGGCACTTTTGGAACCGGATTTTGCTTGATTTTGGGGTTTAGAAAGGTTGTTTTTGACCCGTCTTCAAAGTGACTTGGACTAGAATATGTCCAAGTTTAATGAAATTGGCGTTGTGACTTAGAATTTGTTGTAGTGCATGCTTTGAAAATGTGGAGGTATGGTCAGAAAGGTTTTTCGGATGATCTACAGTGGACATATTTGTTGTCGACGTTTTGATTCCAGATTAGGAACCATCATCAGGATGATGAGTCGGGATAATGGAGCTGCAATATGACTTCATAAATAAGGATTTTTCATCAATTTAACCATGTATTGTCGGCTCAAACCCTAAATTTTTGTTTAAAATCTGGGTTTTCTCTTATATTAGATCTATATTTATTATGTAAATTAGTTACTTTAGATTCAAAGGTTATTTAGCCTATTTTAATTCCAGATATATAATATTATTGAATTTATTTTTGCATTTATTTTGTTGAATTTAGGATTAAGGTTACATATGTTTTTCCTGACTGATGTTTAATTTTAGGGTTATTTATATAATGTTTGTTAATAGTGCCATCATTCTATTTTTATTGTTATTATTATGCATCCTTTATTAATAATAATTATTATTATGCATGTTTTATTAATATTATTATTAATAATTATTTTGCATGCCTTATTAATAATTAATAATAATAATAATTAGATGCTTATAAGGGTTAATTGGTTTATGTTATTAAATTAGATATTCTGTTAGTAATGTTACTTATTTTGACAAGGAGCACCTACGAGAAGAGCAAGATCAACTTTGTAAGATCTTCAGAGGCATAGGCTACAAAGAGAGAGATGTTAGAAAATCCATAAGAAAGGCACAAAGAGTTGGTAGGAACCCTTGACCTCACAACAAACAAGATGGCAATAAAATCTATCTTCCATACATATAGGGAGTCACATATAAGATAGCCAAAGTTTTGAGAAGAAAGGAAATCTTCACCGCATTCATACCATTGGAAACCATCAGACACAAGATGAGGTCTGTAAAAGATAAAACTAATGCACGCCAACAAAAAGGGGTCTACATGATTACCTGCTCATGTGGCTACAATTATATTGGGGAAATGGGCCAATCGTTTAACACCAGAATCAAAGAACATAGTGCAAACATTCATAATCGACGTACTCGCACCTCAGCCCTCGCAAAACACTTAGAGAAGACCAAGCATCACATCTGTCTAGAATATACCTCAATCCCCGCTAAAGAGAACCATTATTGCAAACGTTGATTTAGAGAAGCCATAGAGATCATCAAACTTCTAGAAAACCTAAACAGAGACGAAGGCCTGGAGGTAAGTGAAAACTAGATGCCACTAATCCATCAACAAATGAATCATTAATAAGTGCTAATAAACCTAAGACAAAAACAACATTTACTACAAAATAATGAATTTAAATAAAAACAAATTAAACAGGTCTAATAAAATAAAATAAGTAACATTACTAATTAAAGAAATCAACATTCCTAACAAAATATCTAATTTAATAACATGAACCAATTGACCCCTACAAGCATCTAATTATTAATAAGGCATGCATAATAATTATTATTATTAATATTAATAAAGCATGCATAATAATAGAAATCAAAATAGAAAGATGGTACTATTAGTAAACATTATATAAATAACCCTAAAATTAAACATCACTAAGGAAAAGGAAAAACATATGTAACCTTAATCCTAAATTCAACAAAATAAATGCAAAAATAAATCCAATAATATCATATATCTGGAATTAAAATAGGCTAAATAACCTTTGAATCTAAAGTAACTAATTTACATAATAAATATATATCTAATATAAGAGAAAATCCAAACTTTAAACAAAAAATTAGGGTTTGAGCCGACACTACATGGTTAAATTGATAAAAAAAAATCCCTATTTATGAAGTCATATTGCAGCTCCATTATCTCAATTCATCGTCCTGATGATGGTTCTTGATCTGGAATCGAAACGTTGACATCAAATATGTCCACTGCGGATCATCCGGAAAATCTTTCTGACCATTCATCTCACCATAGAAATATGAGAAATGAAATGTGGAGACACTAGTTATTGGGCATGAGATTTTAGCTCAAAATTAATAATAACAACTTGAAGTATTTATTTGACCAGCCAAAATTAAATGACAGGGAAGCGGTATGGAGGGAATTTTTGTGTAAATTTGACTTTGAGATCAAGCATATAAAAGGAAAATAAAATGGATTTGTTGATGTAATTAGTAGAAATATGCATGTACCAATTGTTAGCATTTGCAAATCATATTTGAAAAAGAGACTTATTGATTTCCTTACTGAAGTGGACATTATATCCAAGTGAAAAATGGATTGCAACATGAGAAATTATAAAAGAAGTATGATGTTTATCAATTAAATGATGATGGGTTTTTTTATTTTTAAAAATAAATGTATATTCCCAACTCTTAGAGTTGAGAAGATCTAGCATGGAAGAAATATATAAGATGCCATACTCTAGCCATCCAAATTACTAGAAAATGATTTATACAACGAGAAAGCTATACTTTTAGTTAACAATAAAGAAATATGTTGTCGAACACATTGCTAGATGTGTGGAATGTTAGTAAGCTAAGGTTGAGCATCAATACCAAATATATTTGTTGCAACCTTTATTACTTTTAGAATAAAAATGAGATTTAATAACCATGGATGTTATTACTAAATTGCCAATAATAGTAAGATGGCATGATTCTATAATAGTCATAGTGGATAAATTAACTAAAACATTTTATTCTTGTTAAATTTGCTCATAAGATGTTGACATTGCAAAAATACTCGAGTGGAACTTTTAATTGTCTTTATCAGGGATACAAAGTTTACTTCTAAATTTTAGAAGAGTCTTTTTGAAGACATGGGTACCAAGCTGACTTTTAGTATTTCCTACTATTCACAAATAGGGGAATGGACTAAAAGGGTGAATCAAGTGATTGAAGACATGTTTCACATGTATGTAATGGATCAACCATCCAGATCAAAATATTATTTACACTCAATAGAGTTTGCATATAGTAATGGGCATCATGCATTATTAAAACTGAATTTGTTTGAGGTTTTATATGGAATAGGATGCAATATTCTAGTTATTTGGGAAAACCTAGTAAACAAAATTGTGCTTGGGCTTGAAATGCTCAAGGGAACGAAGCAAGAAATTGCTAGAACCAAACAAAACTTGAAGGTGACTGAAAATAAGTAGAAAAATTATGCATATAAGACCATAATGCACAAAGAATTTAGTGTTGGGGATCATGTATTCATCAGAGTGAAGCCAAGGAATAGTTCCTTGAAGCTTGGAAGTTGTGCCAAGATGGTACCTAAATATCGTGAGCCATTTTGAAGTCCTTTATAGGATAGAGCTACTTTCGTATAGACTTGTAATGTCTTCTAACATGAGGACCATGGTTTATATATTTGTTTTTTGAAATATGAATATGATCTAAACCATGTGATTAATTAGGTTGTAATCAAAGAGGAACAAGGGAAAGAGTTCCAAACAAATCCATTGTGCATCATCAACAAGAAAGTAACATTACTACAAACCCTAGCCATCAAACAGGTAAAGGTGCAATGGAAGCACTTTGGTCCTAATGAGGCTACATGGGAGATGGTGGATGCCATGGAAGAGGGATTACCCATTTTTGTTTTAATCTTGAGCTACACAAAAGTTGGTGCTATTCTAAGTGGGAGAGTAATGTAATACCCTAGCCTTGACCTCTAGAATATATTAGATCAACTTTTATATAAAGTGTAAGTGTGTTGTTATAATGATGAGAGTCAAGCCATGTGAGTTTAAATAAATGACCCCATATACATATGATATGAATATGCTGGTATGGCTTCGTAGAGTGAAGCTCAAGGTTAGGACTAACTAATGAATGGCTAGGCATGCATATGATATAAATATACTTCTATGGACCATGTGGTAGGCTTGCCATGATGAATACAAGATATATGAATATTAATGTTGGAATATAATAGTAATAGACTATAGTACTTTATTTCTCATCACATAGAAGTGTAATAGTACTTTATTTATCATGCCAGAAGGAGTGTCAATGATCATGTGAACCTCAACTCTCTATTTTCCATTCACTCCATTCATACAAGCATTCTAACATCCATTCTCTAGGTGGATAATGTTTTGTTCTCCATTTTTACTAGCTTAGAGCCAATCTATAAATTGACCAAATCAACATTGTGAAGAGGAAATTTCACACCATGGATGAAAAATAGATGGCTACAAGAAAGTATAGAGGTTGAAAAAGTTAGGAATCCATCCCCACTACGTATTGTTTCTCTTTGGAAGCTTGAGGGCTAAGTGTTAATTTGCAGGCCATTCTAATTTCATGGAAGACATTCAACAAATTCAATACTTTTCCTTCCTATTGAACATAAATGGAAGAGAAGAATAACCTAGGGCATGGAGAGGGAAGATATTCCTTATGTTTTCAAGGGTAGTGGAAGAGAGTGCCATGGTTGTTTCATGGTTGGATGAGATGCCTGGAGTGCTTTGTAATGAGAAATTTGGTTGAGCATAAGAACAAATGGGTTGGGTTGAGTGAGCTAGAAGCTTGTAGCTTGGTTCCTTTTCCATGGTGGCCTTATAGCCTAGTTTGGGGATTGTTTATACACCAGACGCCTATGATTGAGTGGAAAATTGCTCATATGCAACAAGTTTCTTGGAATATATTCTATTAAAAGATAGGTGTTATGTCATTGTTTAAAAATATGCAATCAATGTTGTTTTATGTTATGGAAATATACGTGTTTTCATGTTGTGTGAGTGATTATTATTAATTATGAATATGGGCACTTTGCTACCATGAGATTTTCTAATCCATGATGTACGTTTTCATTGCATTTTAATTATCACATGTGCATGTCTTTTAATTAATCTTAGCTTTTGCTAGAGATCATCCATTTTAATATTAAGGTGAATGGGATCTGCGAGAGCTAGAAATTTGATGCACGATTTTGTGGCTACCCATCTTGTGAATGAGGGTGGTAGGCAAGGATGCCACATATTAGACATTATTCTCTTCTTAACTCTACTTTTATTGTGGATCTCTATATTTATTCAATTTATGTTGTTGAATTTACTCATTCATTTATCTCGTTAGATGTTTGTAACCTCTAAATTTCTTTACACATTATACATCTTGAGAATTTAAACTCTTTGATATCAATACAATCCCAAGATATCAAATAAATTGCTTTACATCCACATATTCAAACACTTCTCAATAAATTTGATTTTAGGGTTTGAGATTTCCCTGTCACTGTGAAGGTTCAAAATGATGAATAAGGACATTGATATGGGTGAATAAGGACACTGATATGGGTGAGAGGGAGGCAATTACTTAAATAACACATATCATAAACATGTTTTGAGTTATGGTGAGTGGTTTGAAGACATCCTAGGGTGGAAACTAAGCGGTCCCATAAAAAAATGGCTTTATGTTGTAAAAGTCAATTTATCAATAACCTTTATGTTGTGAAATTCTATTCCCTACCATGAGTAGGGATTATGAAATAGGATGGCGATGGCTGAGCTGTATCCAGTGTACAGAAAAGAGGCGGTGGATGAGCTGTATCCAAACATAAAAAGATACTCCAACTGCAACTCTTGGCATGGACACTTGGCCAACATCCATCGGTCTCCATGTGAAGAATTTGCATCCTCGAAGCTTCACGATTCCTTTAAAGAGTCCCCGTTTTCCGGAAAGAGTGCTTTTGCATCCTCTCTCCACATTTGTTAATTCATTTCTTGCTTTTGAATCACGGAACCTTATCTTTATCCGTTTGTAGGTGATGGAGAAGATTGTAAAACCGGCAGCAAAGTCGTGTGGGTTCCATCAGCTAATAAATCCAAAAGCAAAGTCGTGTGGGTTCCATCAGCTAATAAAACCAAAACCAAGTATGATTCTCGAGTTTTTCGAGGCATTTCGCAACGTTAGAGAAACATTGGAATACTAAATCTCGTGGGTAGCCATCGCTATGTAGACGTAGGCATAGGCTCAGTTGGAGGAACACAAGTTCTAGCAAGATATCATCACATGGTTCAAAACATGAACCATGTACCAAAAGATATGGCATGATCAACATATCATGATTTATGTAGATGTGCGTTCACTTGGAGGAAACCATGATATGGTTCAAAACATGCACCAAAAGATATGGCATGATTAACATATGAGGAATTTATAGTTTCAACTAGGGGATTTAGTGCTATTATATCACATTGAATCTTGGAAAACATACAAGGAAGTTATATATCCATTGGAAAGGATTGTATCAGATTTCACAAATCATGGAAGAGGACATAGTCCAACTAGCGTATAATTGGATGCCTAGCTAAAAAATAGATGGGTGAACTTTGCACACCTAAAGGCCAATTTTACTCCAACGCAAACAAAACCACCTCGAGTTCTGGGGGGAGGGGGTTAGTTTACCATAATCAAACTTCCATTTCATCATTTTACTTTCAGTAATTCAATTTTGGTACTTTGGACAATCTCAACTCAACTTTCATGGTTTATTTTTTTGTTGTTTGTCACTTTGTAGGTCTAGGAGTAAAAAGGAGGATAGGTCCATGTTTACATAGGCTAAAGTGCTCCAAAAGAGTATATCTTTGAGGTTGAGGTGTTAGTCACAACTAGGGATCTGTGGAAGGGATGGGATGGGTGTCACATAATTCAAGGAAACTGCAAACTTAATGGACTATAGAGCAAAGGTGTGTCTATGTAGGCTAAGTTATCTATGGGAGGGGAGGGGAGACTCTTGTCAAAAATATATATTTGGAGTTTTTTGGTTATATGGAAAGATATAGGTCACGTCTCCATTAATGCATCCATGATAGGTAGCATAAAAAACTATGCGTAACACTACAAAGGCCACACCCAAACCAGTCATGTCACTTATGTTCAAAAAGCCAATGCAAAAATATTGTCTTGTCTTGTCTTGTGTCAATGACTAGATCTAGGGTAGATCTATTATGGATTTAGGTTAGTTCTAGGAGGGAAAGATCAATAGTTAGGACAATGTACTCTTCAAGCAGTGTTGATCCCAGTGAAAATCAAGGCTTTATTGGTTAGGTTTGGGAAATACCATAAGATCATCATCAAAGTTACAAAGCTAAGCCCAAGAAAGAAAATACCATTAGATGAACCAAGATTTAGGTATTATAGTGTGGATCCTATAAAGATATAACATAATACTTCAACGAGTGAGCAATGTTGGCCCTTAGGGAGGCAAGATATTCATAAGGGTGGTATCTAGACTCTATCAATATTGGAGTGTTAGGAAAATGCCACCACATGCATGACCAAATGCTAGTAAGGCCATGATAGGCTAAGGGACTTGGAAGAATAAGTCAAGGGGGAGAGGCCCCATTCTGGAGTAAGGAGAGCCATTATGTCTAGCAGATGTGCTTAATCAATGGGTGCATATCACTATCAAGGGTGAGCATTTGAAGGGATATGAAGAGCAAGTCCAGATGGTGGATTATGGGATCCACAACCCTACCTTTTTTCCCAAGTTTTCACTACAAAAGTACTTGTATATAATGGGGGACTAGTTGTTGTTGTTGTAACCATTTACACCCCTATTTAAATTAGGGATAATCCTCTTGCTTGTCATGTGTTTTGGGACCTCTATAATAGTAAACAAATGTCTGAGGAGTCTACTATCGGGAACCCACACTAATGAAATTTGGTTCAATCATAAGATCACCATTAATAAGGAAAACATGCATGCTATCACTAGCGTTGGCTCTTTCGTTTTTGGAGAAGGTCGTAATAGGAGGAAGGAAAAAGGACCGTAGAAGAAAGCGGCTGTGAGAGTTGCGGAACAATACTAATGGCCACAACTATTTTGGACCCGCCCAACAAGTATAAAAGGAAGCAGAAGATAAGCAGAGAGAGAGAGAGAGAGAGAGAGAGAGAGAGAGAGAAACGAGAAGTGTGAATAAGACCAAAAGAAAAGCTATCAAAGACATAAATAGATATATCTGTAGTAGAATTCCATGTATCTAGAGTTTGGGTAGTTAGGCTTTGCTTCTATGTATTTCTCATGTTGTGACATGTAATTCCATGCCGATTGTAATGATGTAGAGCCATGCTGTAATGAAGTTCATATGCTATAATAAACAAGGATTTTTGGGCCCCTAAATTTTATGTGTTTATGCTTGACTGTTCAATGTCTATCTATTATGTTCCTTAACTGTTTTCTATGAGTAATACGAATGTTGTGGTAATATATATTGAGTAATGTTGCGGTATCTTAAGCCGAAATTTGTTGTCATATGAATGGCAATAACCTTTCACTTCTATATCCTTACAATTAACCAATCCCTATCGCACACAGGTCTAGGTTGTGCTTCGAGTGAGACCTTCCCCTTCGGGGGATTGAAAATGCCAGCACACTAGACTACATCGGTGCCTTTGTTGGCCCATGCGCAAGAAACTGGTCTCAACGTTGTGCAAACAAATGGTTCCATTTTAGGGACTTGGTTTTAATGGGACACCGTTAACTGTATGGATACTTATGTGATAATGAGTCAGATTCAGTTATGGTGGGAAAATAAGCTTGACAATTTCAAAACACAGGAAGATGAATTAAGAGGGTGGGAAGTATCCAAGTTTAGACAATGTCTTTTCTACAGAGGACTGCCACTAGATCAATATGAAATCTTGTGGGTTGAACTTTTGGTTTCCCTAGCAGAGTGGTTACGTAGACTTGCAGAAGCACCTAAATATCACAACCAACAAAGAAGGACTGTATAGTAGACTCAACAAGACCTGATTAGATTGAATCACTTAGATTCACTGCTGACCAGAGATGCAAATTTTTGGGTAGAAAGTACTCTCACTAGGTATATTATGGAATTTGCAACTAAAAACAATCAATCAACATATGAATCCGAAGACAAACTCAGAAGGGGAGCTAGGGGCAGACTTTTGAAAGAATTTCCACTGTGGATTAAGACTTGGATGGTTGAATTTGGGTTTCTTCCTCTATACTATATTAGAATGGAGGATTAAAACCCTTGTTCCTAGGGGGAAAAGTCAAGGTGATGCTACTCCATTATGGAGGGTAGAACTACTGTCAATGGAGGGGGTTGATAGCAAAGAAACTAGGGTTGAAAGAGTGGAAAGAAGGGTGAAAATCCGTGAACAAAGGTGTAAAGCACAAATGAGAAAGGCATGAAGAAGGAGCACACAACTAGAAAAAGAAAAATAGAACGGGAAAAAGAGTGAAGAAAATCAAAGAGAGTTATGTCAACTGAAGTGAAGAGAGGAATTGACTAGCTCCAGACTAAGGGAAAGAGGGATAGAAGCGCCAAACAACCCAATAAGAGGAAGCTGGGGAGAAGGCTCAAGTGGAAGGAAGGATTATGGAACTCAGTCACCAAGTAGCAGAACACTAGATCATACACCAGAAACAACCCTAGACGTAGTTGGAGAACATCAAGAACTATTAGGACACATGGAAAACAAAAGTACTCCATAAAGTGAACCCCCTATTATCGCATAAGTAGTTACCAAAATCAATGGAATTATCACTCCTCTAACAGACCCCCGGGCACCCTCGCAAAATATGGTAACAAATTCCCAAAAAATTGTTTTACAATTACCTTGGTATAGTCAAATGAATAGTAATACCAACAGTTGACAAAGTATTTCTTTAACAAGTGGAAGTAGTAGTAGTAGTATTCAACAAACTAGTAGTAACATTATAGCACATATGAGACTTCAAGGGTTTGTACTGATAGGAACTCCAACAACAACAAAGGATGGGGGTACTAGCAGGGCCTCCCCTAAAATGTCCAAAATTTTTGGGGAAAGGAGAAGAAAAGGATGTAGTGCAACACTAGTTCCTATGTGAAGCAATATGGAATGCCAAAGCAACTCTTGCAACAACAAAATTGGTTGAATTTTAGACAACTTTAAGAGGAAGGGCCTTACAATGGTACATGAAACTACTTGAAATGCAAGGGCCACCTTGAAACTTGAAATGTTTTAAGTAACCCAGAGTGCCTTGCCGATGGAGAAGCATGGAGTTCATAGAAAACATAGCCCTGTTGAACAGATTGCAACCAATTTGGAACATGCATAGAAATAGCTGAAAGAGAAACTTGCTCATCAAATGTGCGAGAAAGAGCATCCGCCACCAGATTGTCCTTACCCTTCTTGTAAGTGATCTCATAGGCATAACCCATGAGTTTGCTAACCCATTTCAATTGTGCTGGGGAGGAGACCCGTTGTTCTAGGAAATTTTTTAGACTCTGGTGATTAGTCTTGATGTAGAAATAATTCCCTAATAGGTATGGCTGCCACTTTTGTACTACATGCAAAATAGCCATCATTTCCTTCTCAGATGTAGAGGCGGCTAAATTCTTACCGGAAAGGTCTCTTGAAGGCGACAATCCCACTGGTTCAACAAAGACACCCGCATATCTATCCAAAATGTGTTGTAGATCCAAGGGAGTAGTGGGGACCGTTGATGGGTGCATCTGAATGGAATGGAGCTGAGCGATGACACCATGTGAATTCTTATTAAGGATATTTTCCAGGCGATGTGAACTGATGATGCAGAGAGACCTTGGTTGTAAGCCCGTAAATGTGTGTTTTTTCCCATTGACTGAAAACTGCATCCAAAGTTCAGCAAAATCCCATTAGACGAGGCCAAGTGTGCATAACCATTGAGCGCCCAAAACCACATCACATCCGCCTAAGGACAAGGAAAACATGTCAGAGCGCAGGTTATAATCTTCCATAGAGATACGCACATTGCGACACTTCCCCTTGCAAGGTAAGGTGTCCCATTGGCAATCATGACTTCAAAGTTGGAGCAAGGATGGATAAAACAATCATCCTGTTTGGCGATCCGAGGGTCAATGAATTTATGAGTGCTACCAGAATCAATGAGTATTGTAAGAGGGATCTTCTTGAAGTAACACCTGACCCGCATTGTTTGTGGGGTGGTGACTCCGACAAAAGCATGGAGAGATATCTTTGGGTGGTCGTCCAGAGACGGAGGGTCAATAGGTGGATGCTGAATGTCGACCTGATCATCTATTGTATATGGAGCTTCTTCACCAAGTTTAGAGGCAGGCGTAGAATCCACATCCAAGAGATAGAGTTGTTGCTCAAACATCTATGTCCTCGAGTGAAGTTCTCATCACAATTATAACAAATCCCTTTTTCTCTACGTGCCCGCATCTCTGCTTCAGAAAAATTCTTGATAGGAGTGGGGCAAGGAGCTAGCGTGATGGGAGGTCGTTGGGAAACCATATTTCTGAATGGAACAAAAGTGGATTTGGAGCGTTGTTAGGCAGTGATCTTGCCCTCCGCCAATTTAGCCAACCCTAAGACTTCCATCATTGTGTTGGGACAACACATTTTAACCTCTGAGCGGATTTCATCCTTGAGACCACTGATAAAACAACTCCTGTAGAATTCCTTAGATAATACTTCTATGTGATTGGCCAGTTTCTCAAATTCTGTCTGATACTCTATCACAGTGCCAATTTGGAGAAGTTTAGTGAGTGCTCCTATGAAGTCATCAAAAGCACTAGGACCAAATTGTTGCAAAAGGAGTTGGAAAAAATCTGTCCATTTTGGCTTGTCATGAGCCTTGATGTACCAACGGTACCATTGAAGGGCTTCCTATTCCAAATGAAAGGATGTAAGTGGAAATTTGTGGACATCAAAAGTATTATGCAGACTGAAATATTGTTATGCCCGGTATATCCATCCAGTCAAATCACTACCATTGAAGTGAGGAAAATCAAGCTTCGATCCACAAAAATTGTTGGAAGAAGAGAACCCATTGTCTGCAGAAGATTCGGGCTGTCGTTTATTGTTCATGGTTGAATGCTGAAGATGCAGGCTGAGAAATTTTTCATCCAGATCTTGGAGTTTGGTTTTGAGGGCTACAAGTTCTTCCTCCATGATTTGTGCTCCTGCGCGGGTGACAACCATAACCAAGAGTTTTTTGTTTTGTGAATGGGTAGAAAAACACAAACAAAAGCTTCTTTAGTAAAGAGAAATTTGGATTTGGAAAAAACTCTGATGGGTAATTGGGGTTTGAGTAAGTTTTGGACACTTTCTAATGGATAAGGAAGCAAAAAATGGGGATTTCAGAAGCGGGGTGAAATAATGAGAAAATTTGTTAAAGAGGGGCAAAGAAGCAGAAATAAGAAATTAACATTGTGGAAAAATTTGAAGGCGACTGGGTGAAAATTGAAGAAGTTATGACAAACCCTAAAAAAAGACAAATGTGGGATTTATGGCTTCGGGAAGTGGAATTTGGAATAGGATCCTCAAGAATGAAATATGCAGAATGGGATTGCAGGGGTGTTAGTGAAGTTTCAAGGGAAACAGAGTTAAAATAAAGGAGATATGGATCTGCAACAACGCAGAAGTGATCGACAACAGTTCTGGATAGATGTAATCTGCGATTTATCAGTTGGAAATAAATATGGACCCCTGGTATGTGCGGGTTCCTAAAGGTTCAGGGGATTCACTCAAACACCAATGTTATCTAATGACTTGCATATTGGGGCAGTACCCCTCACTCCATGACTTGGGTAAAACTGATAATCGCTTTGCTACAAATGACAACTCTTGGTTTACCTCACAGGTGGGAACTAGTTAATCAGGTAGGTTTCGTTGCCATTTTTGCTGGCGGGTCCTCTCAATAGGCCAGCTACTTCGGGGTTCCTGTGGTACTCCTCACAATGAATTTGAGGGCTTATGCCCAAGTTCTTCCCATAGTTAAGCGGATAGGGATTATTCCCGGATCCGAACCTACAATTGATAGGAACAAATACAGATGCGAAAAAACAAATTGGCAGAAATTCCACCCAACAAGCCCAAGAAAGTGCTCTAATACCAAATGTGAGGAACCTACAACAATTAATTAATGAAAATGCACGAGACAACATAAATAACAGAACTCAGAATAGATTTATCGATCGTGGGCCACTTCGAGGGGGCAACCTCCTTTGAGCAAGCTCAGTACAAATAACTTCACGGTACCTTCATTGGCCTCAACACGCACTTATATACTAAGTCTATGCACAAATATTATGGATCAATACCATGGAACATATAATACTACGGGACGACTTACAAAGCATATGCATCCAATACTATGGATTAATACTATGGAACATATAATACTATGGGCTAATACAAGCTAAGGATCAATACCATGGAACATATAATACTACGGGACAACTTACAAAGCATATGCGTCCACCAACAATATACTAACAAAGTAAAGAGAAGGGTTGACACATGTTCCTAACAAATGCCTATGATATTCATCATCAAATCTGAAATCTTCAATGAAGTAATAAGATTCAAGGTGATTCTTTTTTATGCAAGTAAAATCTAGACCAACACCAACTTTGTGACCATCATTTAAGCTTCGCTGATGCTTTGAACCATCAATTTTGACACCATCATCACTAGCCAATGCCAGATAGTTAGAATTGGATACATCCATGGATGCCTTGCTATAAATCTGGATATGATCCTTTGACAAAATGTTTTAATAGAAGGTGAATTCATGGAAAAAAATGACCTAAAAGAACCAGATGTATCTACTAAATCGTGATAGTTGTTAGAAAACTAAAAGAGGTTGTTCTAAATCACCCCGTTCTAAAAAAACCATGTGTTTTAGTTTTTTCAATTTCATCTCTTTTTTATCACGAACTACACTTGAAGTTAACTACAATAACAGATAATAAGCATTGCTCTTCTTCTTATTGGATGGTCAGGTTCGATGTTTGTTCTCTCAATGCTTGGTGATGACTGTAAGTGAATTCCATGCAGTTTAAATACACAATTGTCCCCTTCTTTTATTGATGCATGGTGCAGGTCATTTGGCATGTGGGCTCTCCTTGTGGACACTCTTCAACACTTAGTATTTGACTTGGAAATACTTGAAGGTGAAATTTTGCCACAACTCTTAATGCTTTAGACAATCCCAACACGATGCCACTTAGAATATTGTAGGAAAAAGATCCACGATATTTTCATTTCGAAAAGTAATAAAACAAAATAAAAATAAATCAAATTTATTATAATAAAATCAAATATAAAAATGATTTTACAATAACAATTTATTTTATTTTATTTAAAAATAAAACTGGCATGAACAATGGCACTTAAAATATGGTTAGAGAAACCTCTCAAAATATCTTAACCATAAAATGACCATTTGTAGGATAAACCATTTTCGAGACTTGACATAACAGGACAAATAATAATTTTGACACAAAGAATTATGGGCTAGAAAAGTTGGCGTAAATTGTAGGATAGACATAAGGAGGTTGACTAGGCTTTGACAAGAATGGTATTAAGGTTAGCAAAAAGATAATAGGCCAGAGACATACAAATTAATGAGAATGAGGGTTTGGGACAATGAAAAATTAACTAGGTTGACACCAAAACACTCATGACTTTTCCGGCAACAAAAATCAAGGTCCCTTTTTGCATGTGCGTTGTTGGAAGCCAAAAGTTTCGATGGAGCAGATTTTGGTACCAACATCTGGCTTTGGCTGGGGATGGATTCCTCCCTGCTAGGCTCCAAGAACTTGTAGACTAAGTGCCTTCTCCTATACTGTCTCTGAAATATGGAACCTTTACTGCTCATCAAACTCTGAAATGATCCTGCAACTGAAAATAAGAAGCACTAATACTCTAGTCTCCATTGGGCTGGAGTCTGTGTTCATGTTGATCTAGTGCAAGCCAACACACTAAAGAATACTTTGCAAACTGAACTCGAACTGAAAACCAACTGCTCAGGAAGTGAGATTATTTATATACATCCTACTCCTAACTTGCAGACACCAAGCTGATCATTTATATACAAATTTTCAATTTAGCCAAGCAAAAATTTCATCAACCAACCAAAGCTTGCTTCCAACTTTCAACATATATACAATTGAAAGCATTGAAAAGCATGAAGAGCAATGATCTAACAGCTCATACTCACTTCCATCAAACTCTGTCTCTAAGAAATTACTGATAGAATATTTATAGTTCAGTTTTGACTCCAAATTAAATAACTTGCCACATGAACATAAAAATTACCAAAAAATACCTCTTCATGTTGCAAAAGATGAATAAGCTTCTTTCCTCTATTGCTAATTGATTCTTTTTCCTGCCCAAGAGTGCCTTGGATCTGCTGCCCAACAATTAATGAAGAATAAAATTTTCTGTATTGTTCCTGAAACACCCCATTTCCTTTAGTGCTTTGGAGAACCTCAACTACATTCTGCTCCTGACAGAATTGTCGTTGCCCTATTTTTTTTTGTAGAAAAGGATATAAATTGTTTTTTCTGACTTCCCCATCTTGCCTTCTTCATAATAGTCGAAAAAAGGAGGACTAGTGCGAAATTCTGTGGGTGGTAATATACATTTTTGCTCTTCTAAATCTTCTTCATACTCATAAAAAATAGGCATATCTTCATAATGGTTTTGAACAACAAAGTTACCATGGCCATAATTATTAGAAACATTTGATATGATGTCAAAAGTATCTTCATTCTGGTTTTCATCAATTTGAGTGTCAAAACAATTATGAACTTTCTCCTTTTCAATAAAAGGATTATAATATAATTCACATACAATCAATTGCTGTTGATCATGGAATTCCCAACCTGGAACTTCAATATCTTTATCATATTCATCATAGACATGTTGTTTTGAAGAACCATCAGGATGGTTGTATGCATTATTAACTTGAAACAGATCCTTGGTTGTATCACTACCAAAAACATCACGAAGAGCATCTTTTTGTTTCTCTGCAACCATCTCTTCATTATAAGGCCGATCTTTGTGACACAAATTATTTTCTAAATAATTTTAAACAACATTTTGTTCATCAAAGGATTGATCTTCACAAATATTTTCAAGCATGCACTCTGCATGAAAATGAAAACTCTGATCTTGAATACTGTCAAATTCCTTCTAAATTTCATTCTTTTGAAATACATCTTCATGGATTTCCTCAGTAAAACTTTTCAAATCATGATTGCTAACAGATTGATGAAGTTCAAATTGCTCGCAAGAGTCCTCCAAAAGGAGCTTAGTGGGATAAATCCTCTTGCAATAAGCATAAAAGACAACATGAAATCTTTTAATGATGAAATGCTAGAGATGGGAAGAGATCGGTACCACTGTCTAGCATCTCCTTGCAAGGAGTACATAAACATTATCACCAGTATATCCTCGTGATGAATATCAAGCTGGTCCATGTATTGATGAAAATCAATCAAGTGTTGTGCCGGATTGTCATGATCATCTCCTATGAATCTTGGAAGGAAGTCTTCCCATTCATCCATAGTAGGTACTACATTTGGAAAGTACGGAACAACTGAAAAATTGAAAGGTGCAAACCTCCGAGCCATAATGGCTTCCATAGTCTTTGACATCTTGAATCAGTGGAGTCACCAACACATCCTTCCTCTGTGGTGTCACCTGGTGAAAAAATGCAGTCACTTGCATATACCTATTACTTGTTCACATTCAAGCAATAGATCTTTTTGTTGTTGTTCTTCCTCGGGAAGATATATTCTCTCCTCTGTCCCCGACAACGATGCTAAAAGATGTTTATCCTAAAATATGTACTCGAATTCTAGAGTACAGAGCTTAGGAATCTGAAATGGATGATTGAATTTGAGGGTGGTAAGTGGATCGATAAGACTGAATGAGAAAGGGAGAGGGTAGTAAGATAATTGTAGATCAGAGATATTCCATTGGGCATGGAGTCAAGTAAAACCCTTGTTGATTAAAGGAAATCAAGCTAAGTTATCAGTTTATGGAAGATAAAAGAAAGGAGAATGGAGGTACTCGAACAAGAACAACGATTAATAGGCAAGTCACATCAAAGAGTCACTAGGCAAGTCACAACAAGCCCTTTGCTACTCAAGAATCTCTTAATCGTTGGCAGCCATTGATCCTCAAAGTCTACAATATTTTCAAGCGAGATGGAAAATAAAGAAACTTATCATTATGATAAAACAATTCTCATGAATCTTCAATGACATAAAATATTTGATACTAAAATGCCCTCAGGCTTACAATCTAACTTGTACACATTTTTCTACCTCCTACAGATTTTTCGAGCTTCTAAACTGAACTCACAACCTCTCGTCTGGAACCTCCTCCTTTACATTCCAAATCCAATAAAGACTTTATAGAAATTACATGACATAAACTTATTACGTGATTTTTTAGAATCAAAATCTATTACTAAACCATAAATAAAATAAGATTGGAATCAATTGCCAGAAAATATAGAATTGTCTGGAATAAGTCTTGATTGTTGATTACCCTGCATGGAAATCCGAATCTAGATGAACATTGCTGATCTTTATTCTTGAAATGATCTGCCACCTGTATCCTTGAAATCTCAGATATTACTTGAAGAGCTCATTGGATCCCTAAAAATATGGAAATGATAAGATCGAGATTCTTACTACTGATTGACTGCCCCTTGAAATCTGAGATAGATCTCAATCAAATGATGTTCATTGCATTAAAATTGGAACAAATGCTTGCAATTAGAATATTGAGAAAGATCAACATTCTGGGCTATCCGATCTTAGTTTGTTACAGATGTTCGTTACATTCGAAGCACCCGCATAAGGAATATATTAAGATCATGGAGCTAATAATTCTAGCAAAATGACATATTAAACGCCATGCCTCTGACAAATGCATTCCCCTGTAGTCTATCAATTTTACTGGTATCAATGTGTCTTTGATAATCGACCTTGAAAAGGAAATTATAAGCTAGTCTTTCACAATGCCTATGCTATTCATCATCAAATCTGAAATCTTCAATGAAGTAATAAGATTCAAGGTGATTCTTTTTTATGCAAGTAAAATCTAGACCAACACCAACTTTGTTACCATCATTTAAGCTTTGATGACGCTTTGAACCATCAATTTTGACACCATCATCACTAGCCAATGCCAAATAGTTGGAATTGGATACAACCCTAGATGCCATGCTATAAATCTGGAGATGATCCTTTGACAAAACGTTTTTATAGAAGGCAGATTTCTGGAAAAAATGGCCTAAAAGAACCAGTTGTATCTACTAAACTGTGATAGATGTTAGAAAAATGAAAGAGGTTATTCTAAATCACCCTGTTCTCGAAAAAACCTGTATTTTATTTTTTTCAATTTCATCTCTGTTTGATCACGAACTACACTTGAAGTTAACTACAATAACATAAATTGCAACATATAATAAGCATTGCTCTTCTTCTTATTGGATGGTCAGGTTCGATGTTTGTGCTCTCAATTCTTGGTGATGACTGTAAGTGAATCCCATGCAGTTTAAATACATAGTTGTCCCCTTCTTTTATTGACGCATGGTGTAGGTCATTTGGCATGTTGGCTCTCCTTGTGGATGCTCTTCAACACTTAGTATTTGACTTGGAAAGACTTGGAGGTGAAATTTGGCCATAACTCTTAATTCTTAAGACAATCCCAACATGATGCCACTTAGAATAATGTAGGAAAAATATCCACGATATTTTCAATTGGGAAAGTAATAAAACTAAATAAAAATAAATCGAATTTATTCTAATAAAATCAAATATAAAAATGATTTTACAATAACAATTTAATTTAATTTATTTTAAAATAAAACTGGCATGAACAATGGCACTTAAAATATGGCCAGAGAAACCTCTCAAAATATCTTAACCATAAGATGACCATTTGTAGGATAAACCATTTTAGAGACTTGACATAATGGGACAAATAATAATTTTGACACGAAGAATTATGGGTTGGAAAAGTTGGCGTAAATTATAGGATAGACATAAGGAGGTTGACCAGGCTTTGAGAAGAATGCTCTTAAGGTTAGCAAAAAGATCAGAGGCTAGAGACATACAAATTAATGAGGATGAGGGTTTGAGACAATGACAAATTAACTAGGTTGACACCAAAAAACTCATGACTTTTCCGGCAGTGAAAATCAGGGTCTCTTTTTGCATGTGCACTACTGGAATCCAAAATTTTTTATGGAGCGGATTTTGGTACCAACACCACCATAAAGGGTGGTTAATTCAAGGTTTACTGCCTCAAAAAAGGATACACGGTTGTCACAGCAGGTGATAGACTCGCCCAAAATTGCATTAGAACAAGCAATGAAGATTGAGGCTATGGGAAATTATCCGAACACCACTGCAGTAGGAGCTTCATCATCCTCGGGAGAATTTCCACAAGTGAATAATAAATTGGTGGAGATAAATGAAAGGAATCAAGAACTGGACATACCAAAAGTATCTCGACCACAGGTATGGAGTACTAGTTGTATGATAGAAGGACATCATGTTTCAAAATGTACCAGGACGAGAGGTAGTCAAATTCCACTAGAAGGACCATTTAACAGAATACCATTCAATGAAGGGCCAAGTCTGACAGTTGCACAAGTTTCCGTGCAAACCCATTCCAATATGTAGGACAACCAAGATATATAGAACTGACAAGTGCTTCTCCCAATGACTATTGTGAGATTTTCAAAGCATTTGGCCATCTGCCGCATATTTTCCCAATTTTATAGAAATACTCTTCGGTCACAAACATAGTATTCAGTGAATTTTGTGGATCTACTATACATAGCACTGGCAAGTGTCAAACCCTGGATGCTTTGATAGAAATGATCGATCACTTATATATCGGGTAGCAGACCAACCTCCAGGAACAAGGGGGTGCATAAGAGTATTTGGTGTGGGATGAGGAGGTTGTTGTAGAGGCCCCATCCGATGCTACAACAACAATGATATTAGTTATCTTTCCCATGACTTTCCTTTTCCCAAAATACCCCGGTGTACGTACTGTCGCACGAACACCCACATTGTGGAGGAATATCTTGAATTGATAAGGAAATGAGAATATCTCTGACTAGCCAATTTTATCAACTATGAACCATGAGAAGAACAAAGTGCAATAGTCTTTGTCGTTACTTGGGCAGGTTCAAGAGTTGGATCAGATCGGCAATGACCAGACTCCCTTGTGATAATGAAGGCAACACCAAATAAGACTAAGTATATTCCAGTCCAACAAAAAGAGATATACTGAGAGGTCACATACATGTTTGGTTGAATTCCAACCCTACTAGACGAAGATGAAGCAAGGCCATCCCACCAATACAAAAAGAATGATATAAGAACTGATGAAAGATAATTTGGTAACAACAAAGCAAGGGATTCTGTTTCATTATGGCTCCATTTAATAAAATATATACTGGGAGATGAGAATGATACTTAGAAGTTGTGTGGAGCACTTCGCAACCTCCAGATGTTGTGGAAATTGATGGCAATATCTGTGCCCCACTACCAAAACAAAATCTACAGTTGGTACGACAAAGGCGAAGGAAGATGACTGGTCGAGAGTTCTGTCGAGATGCACATGTACCTAGATACGATATTAAGAATGCAATGCTAGATTTGGGCGCATATGTCAACATCCTGCCAAAGAATTCATTGGAAGCAATGGGCTCTCCACCACTTGTCTACTCTCCCATTTAGTCGAGGATGTAAAATCAATATCGCATCTTCCCCATTGGCCATCTATAAAATGTTGAAGTTGATTTGGGAGGTGTCAAAACCACTATAGATTTTGAATTCATAGATATTATGGGTGAAATGGATCCATACCCATCATTGCTTGGAATCGAATGGGCTTATGAAAACTATGGGATAATTGATTTAAAGAATAGAACAATGAATTTTGAGGCTGATGACATGAAATTAACATAACCACTGGATCCATAGCAAGGCTTGCGATGCACATAACAAATCCAAGGAAACATGGAACACGATGTCCTGGATAACATATACTCTCTGACAACAAGAATAAAGGATGACTATGCCAATTTAGCGACAGAAGGACCAATGAGCTATAGGAGGTTTCAATCCTTTTACAATGATTTTGAGGAGGCTTGGGACAATTGGAAGAATGGGTGACATGAGATCTCGTACAGACATTACGCAATGGTGAAATCAATTCTCTAAATTGGAGTAGAAGCACAGGATTCCGCAATGTATGACTGGACCAATAGCTTGGACTAGTTGCTTCAGCAAATGGACTCGGTCACAAAGGAATACTGCATGGATGTCCTAGACATTTCACTAAGAGGGAGTCCCGCAAGATGGTGGGTGACGCACAAAGATTCCATATGTAATTGGGACACAAATCAACTAACACTAATGATTAGGTTCAAACCGTCCATGCATGCCAATATGGTGAAGGAAATATTCATGGGAGATACCAATCCTTATGATCACATCGATTTGTGTGAGCATCAAAGGGAATCAACTAGACTGTAACCATAATTTTGGGTTCATCAATTCTTTGATGACCTTGGTCCTATCCAAATTTCTTGGTATCTACACGAAGAAAGAATGCAACAGACTAGATGTTGAAAGATGATGCACACAAAATTCTATCAAAACTTTTCTTTTTCTTGCAACCAGTGATACGATAATAGACGCATTGTCATCTATTAAGGAAGCATTATTCACTGACAAGTTGTGGAAGTGGGACACTCATATGTCTGTCCTACAGATCAAGAACTGGAAAATCTCACATTCATGATTCTTGAATTAATATCCCCTCTTTGTTGAAAAAAGGAAGACAAAGAGAAATCTGACCCATATGAGCTTGAGCGTTTGCGGCACTTAATTTTCAAGGATTCAGAAGGATCCCAAGAGATCAGCTAGACAAAACTTGAGGAGAGAAGACAAATATATGCGTTGCCTTTGAAGTTGCATAAAGTTAACATTAGTTGTGAAGATAAACCAAAGATGGAAGCCATCGGGGATTAGTGGGATGAGCAAATGGGGTTTGAGATCACATCGCTATTGAAAGAATATGATGATCTATTTTCACAAAGCTTTACAAAACTCAAAGGAATTTAGGGAGATCTAAGTGAAATGAGATTCCACTCAAACTAGATGCCAAACCAGTTAAGCATCAACCATATAGACTGGATCCTCGAGTGAAGCAAAAGGTGAAAAAGGAGATTGACCGAATGTTAAGCACATGTTTGATTTTTTCCAGTAGATGAATCAAACTAAATCATCCCTATCATCATCTAGAGAAATAAATATACAAAGGACATTAGAGTATGCATTGACTATCGTAACCTATGTCCATGACCCATTTTCGACACCATTTAGAAATGAAGTGCTTGACCAAGTAGTGGGAAATGAGGCATACTCATTCACTAATGGATTCTCGATATATCATCGGGTCTAGATTGTTGAGGAGGATAGAAGAATACCACATTCACTATAGAATGGGGCTCATTTTCTTATAATGTGATGCCATTTGGGTTGAAAAATGCCCCATCCATTTTCTCAAGGATAATGATTGTAGCTTTCGACGAATTCGTTTATAAGTTCTTGGAAGTCTACGTAGATGAATGGACGGTCTACATCCTTCTCAAATACCATGTTGCACTTCTTTGAATTATGCTGGATCACTATAGAAATATGGTAATTTCTTTGAACTTGCAGAAGTGCATCGTTTGCATTCCTTTTGGAAACTTGTTGTGCCATATCATTTGCAAAGATGGGGTCCTAGTAGATCTTTTGAAGATTGTAGCAATTGTGAATCTACAAAACCCAACGTCTGTAAATCAGTTACGATCCACCTTGGGAAACACCTGGTATTACAGAAGGTTAATCCACAATTACACATATATCATTGTGCCCTTGGAACAATTATTGAAAAAAGAAGAAAATTTCAACTGGAATGATGATTGTGAAAAAGCTTTCACAACATTAAAAGAAAAAATGGTAAACGTCATTATCCTAGCATTTCTGGATTGGAAAAAAGAGTTACATGTACATTTGGATGCCTCTGGGATCATTCTTGGAACTATATTGGCCTAGCCAAGAGAATGCGAGATGTATCATCCAATTTATTTTTCTAGTAGAAATCTATCATAGGAAGAGCGCAACTATACAACAACCGAGCGAGAAGGGTTGGCTATGATTTACGCATTGTAGAAGTTTCACCACTATTTATTGGGAGGACACTTCAATTTTTTCACAGATCATTCCATTATGAAGTATTTGTTAAACAAACCAGTTTTGGAAGGTCAAATATGGAAAAGCCGATGGGCTCGTGGACAACTAGCTACCAGATGCAACATTGTTTAGAGTGGAAGCTATTCCAAACCATTTTGAGGAGATCACATGGTTTTTCACCGCAAGAAAGGCCCTAGATGATTATTCTACAACCTATAAATGTCACTTGGATGTAAGAGCTATGGAATATCAGCTAATTATGGGACAACTATACAAGTTGGGAATTGATGGAATCATGCGCAGATGTGTCTTAGATCATGAGTGTGAGAGAATTTTATGGGAATGTCATGTTGTAGTTGTGGGACGACAATGCTAGTGGAAAATAAACAGGAAGAAAGGTGATCCAAGTAAGACTATGGTGACCTACAATGTTCAAACACGCTATAGAATCTAGAAAATGTGATGTCTGTCAATGCATTGGTCATCCATATTGAAGGGATGAAATTCCATTGCACCCAGTCCGAGCGTTGAAACCATTTGAAAAATGGGAAATATATTTTGTCAGACCTATCAAACCGTCAACGAAGCATTCTACATCTCATTATGTTATCACTGCAACAGACTACTTAACCAAATGGGCCTAAGCTGCACCGGGTCACAATTGTTCAGCAGAAACAACAACCTAATTCATTTATGAAAATATCATTACTCGGTTAGGATTCCCCAAGAGTATTACAAGTGATCAAGGAAAGCATTTTCTGAACAACACCATGGAAGAATTGACAAGTGAATTACTAATTCAACATCATAAAAGCAATCTATACCATCCTCAAGCAAGCGACACTATTGAATATTTCAATAAGATTCTGGAGAATGGACTGACCAAGGTCTATTTCACCAATCAGGATGACTAGGATGAACGAATTCCAGTTGTATTGTGGGAATACCAAAGTAATACCAAGAGGATTCACAAGTAGGATCCATTCCAGTTAGTTTATGGAAGAGAAGCAATAGTTCCCACAGAATTTGTAGTTCCAAGTCTATACATTACACACACAACACACATGACAGAGGAGGAATCAATTGTGGAGCATCTTGCGGAACCAATGGAATTGGAAGAATATCTCTTTATGGAAGAATAACGTGCAACAATGGAAAAAAGGTGTGATAGAAGGCTTGGAATGATAAACATGTTAAGTAGAAACAATTTTCCAAAGTTGAACAAGTGCTCCTTTATTATGACAATAAATTCATGCAAAATCTGAGAAAGATACAAATGCATTGGTTGGGACGATTCATTGTTGTGAAAATAAAATATCTAGGAGCTGTGAAACTTGCACAAATTGATGGTATCCTACATCTAGGATGGGTGAATGGTGCACACATGAATCCCTATGTTACAGCTAAATAATTCTGCAAGAGACCACTCTTGCCATTGGGAGCGAGTTAGTTAGATGTTAGGATCTTTTATGTTTCTATCGAGTGCAATTGCTAGTTCCAGTCCTTAGTTATTGATTTCAGTTCAATCTTCTAGTTCACTTAATTAGCAGTTAGTTCAAGTCATTGTGGTTGGGGAGGGGCCTATAGTTCTATTCGGTTGCCACCAATGCCACATAAAATCATTCCAGTTGTATTTTGGTATTTATGAGTTTAATGACTAGATCCTTTGGATTAAATTTTGCTCGTGTGAACTTAGTAGTCACTTCTGACATTTAGGAAAGCAATTATATCACCACCCCACTAAGCCCCGCCATTAATGCTTCAGCTTCATGAATTTACCTATTAAAGGATGGCGATTTAAAATACATTTCACATTGTGAGGAAATTAAAAACTAGCATTCTCATGACACAATAGGCCCATAATACAATTTTTCTACCAGCACAGAGCATCTACAATGGGGAAATTCATTATAAAGAGAGTTGCATCTAGCAAGGCACAAGCCAAACAGAAAGAAGTGTCCAAATCAAACCTCGTGGATCCGAGGATTACAATCATGGGTGACCTGCAAAGGAAAGTAGAGCAAACACAACTTGTGGACGTCGATTTTTCTAGTGGATATCTGTACCGAAACATGCAACTTAGTGTATATCAAGATTTCCTCCCAGTTGAAAGCATGCAAGTCATACCATAGTGGATATTTGACTTTGTGTCCCTAATAGATTTGACCTTGATGAATTTGAAATACCTTCCAGCCTTTGGCACCACGATGGAAGCACAGAAGTGCACCAAGTTTTTTATTAGCCACATGCGTGGCTACTCTTTGTGGTTAGATTAACAATATTCGATCCATGTAGATGAAATTCACAAACTTACATGTCTCTTGATGCAAGGGGAGGATGCCTCTACTACTTTCCATGACATCCATAAGAGAGAAAAAATGTCATTCAGATCCGAACCTATATGGAAAATATGACACCAAGTGAGGAGGAAAAGGTGCCATCCTTGCTGAGTTTAATCATCAACCCACCAAGCTCATTTGTTATATTATTGATGGTATTTCTATGTGCAAATGGACGAAGGGGGAATGCACCTTGGACCACTCGTAGTGGCAGAATTAAGCATTTAAGGTGCCCAACTCAATTGATGCAAGTTCTTGATGGATGAGTTGTTCCCGGTATGCACATAAATCTAGAGGATACTTTATTTTTGGATACTTTCTTGTTTCCCTACCCATGTGGAAATGGAGGCCTCCACACGGTTTAAAATTACCACCCATCACTCTAAAACGAGATTTCACACCATGGAAAGTTCCATAGGATGCTGCCAACACCATTTTCAACAAGAATGCTTTCGAAGAATGGTACTCCAGTATTAAGAAAGTCACAATGGAGATGATCCCTAATGAATTACTAAGTAGGTACACTTATAAGGTATGGTTTGGAATTGATCAGGACAATACCTTCATCTAACCACTTGAAACGGACCCATAAGTATTTCCATCTTGCACCCTACAATTCTTCTTACTCCCAAAAGAATTCCACAAGGTGCTCTGCAATTAGATAGGAATATAGATTGTAACCACAAGTAAAGGTATGTACTATATGTTTCTTGAACCCTTATCTAAGAAGAAAATGAAAGCCAAGGAATCCCAAGAAATCTCTTAATATGATACATCCATTCCTGAAGCCCCACCTCATCCTATTCCCCAATTCGTCACCTCACTTTCAGATACTGCTATGATCCTCGCCAAGCTCCTAAAGGATGTCTTTAGTACCCTTGGTCCAGTTAAACATGATCGAACCACCCAACTGAAAAATGATGCCCCTTCAACTACAACCTCCACCATTCCAACCCTTGGTTATGCCTTTTCCACTACTCACTGATAACGACCCATCCCCTATCAACAGTTTCTACTTCATCCCTTCATCCCAACCCAATAAATTCCTCAGTGATTGATGTCCTTGATGATCCACCAAAAAACATTAACACTATATTAGGAGTCCCAGTCCAACAAGAATTCCTACCGCCCCAGTAGACATCTTAGGGAAATGTTGAAGGGAAAGAAGATTTATAATAAGAAGCCACAACAGTTTATCCCCTCTTGTCACATAATGTTTAGATGATGGAAATCCCCAGTGACTTAGAGATAGAGCCATATGTCCAATCATTGCAGTAAAGTTAAAACAAGGTAAGTCCACAATAGGACCTCACTACTACATATGGGATCAAAATTCAACTAAATAGTATGATGGTAGGGATAAAATAGGCCCAAATTTTGAAAAGCACAAGAAAAATGATTAAATTTTAATCTGTTTTTTCAAAGGTTCTTGATATCATCGCTCTTGCAATGTTTATCCCCTTTTAGTTGCAAGATTGACGAATTGCTATCCATTGATTCCACTATCCATTGAGTAGTTGAAACGGTTAGTATCAATTTTGACTGGTCAATGTCTACTTGGTCAACGAACATCGAATTTCCAACAGTTTATAAATTTATAAATATATCGCATTTAAGAGATGTTGCGATAGTTTTGTTATAACTACAAGAGTTCCAAAAGATTATAAGGTTTTCTCGTTGAGCGACAAACAAATTTATTTTTATATGTCAATTGCATTACAAATTAAATAATAGATACTCTATTATCAATTTTATAAGATAATCATTAGTACTCTATCTTTGTGGGGAAGAATGTCATAAAACATTAGTAGGGAAGAAAATCAAAGGGATGACAGGAGATGCTATTTCCCTTGCACTCGATGAGGGAGCTTACGTCTCGAAAGAGTTTTAAGAGAAATAGCTAAAAGACCTTGTAGGATACATGGGCACATTGAAGGGGGGGGGGAATATCATCCCTTGGTAAGTTATCTATTCATTATATGTATTTGTATTGATTGTATTTGTAAAGTTTATACTGTTTTAATAATTTTTATACACGCTAATTTTGCATGATTGTTTGTAATTATAAAATCAAGCTGCCCCCCTAGGTGTCTAAATGTACCAAGTAGTAGTATAAATGTTGTTGTACAACTTGAGGAACATGGAATGAATATTGAAGATCAAGTTAATGATCCTATGGAAGAATATGACAATAATAACATAGTTCAAGATGACGGGACAAATGAATTGATCTAATACTTGATCGCTTGACCGGATGAGGATGAGGACATTGATGAAATTTTTGATGTACCTCTGCTAGAGAAAGAAAATAAACCACTTTATAAAGACTCAAGAGCAAATCTTCTCTCCGCTACATTATTGTTGGTGAACTTAAAGCCAAAGGTTTTGAATGGTTTTTCAAACACTTGTATGACATAGATATTAAGGTATTCATCACATATACATAAAGGTTGACTTGTTTCCTTTTTTAGTGTTAATTAATGTGTAAAATAAGAATGCAATATTTATGATTAATATTCTTTACACTAATTAGTTATCTTTTATGTTGTAGATTGTTCAGTGAATTTATTTTACCAGAGTCAAATATTTTTTCTCGCACATATAGAGATTTATATGCCATTGTGAAAGACATTGGAATGGAGTATCAAGCTATATATGCATGTCCTAATGATCATATTATATATTATGGACAACATGCATCGAAAAGAGAATGTCTACAATGTCAAATCAGTAGATATCGAATCGATCAAGTAACAAAAAAGGTGCCTCGAAAGGTTCTTTGTTATATTCCCATAATTCCACGTTTGCAGTGATTGTTCAAGTGCAAAAGCATGGCATAGTTTATGGATTACCATGAATGGAACATAAGTGGAGTTGGTGTTCTTCATATGCATGCATATGGTTATGTATTTAGTGAAATTGAGGAACAATGGCTAGTTTTTAAAGATGAACCTCGCAATGTTAGGCTTTCATTAGCAGCTGACGATGTTAATCCATTTGGAGAGCCCAGGTCTATTTACTCGGTGTGGCCAATTTTTTCCATCAACAATAACATTCCTCCTTGCATGTCAATAAAGAGGGAGCACATAATGTTGAAAATGATTGTTCCAAGTATTTCTTTACATAAATTTTTTTAATGTAACATTTTCATTTGTCTAGCTTTTTGCATAATATCTTATAATTATTTATTTACTTATATATACATATCATGGTTTATGTGTAATTTCAAACAATTACGTAAGTACCAAGTGAAAGATACGAATGTATATATCAAGCCTCTTATCAATGAGCTACTAAAGTTATGGGTAGGAATCATATGTATGACGTCTGTAAACCAATAAGGAAACAACAATTTCTATTATGCAGAATACTTATATGGACAATTCATGATGCCCTAGGACTAACACATTTTTGTTCTATGTAACGTTCCATTTCACTTTAATAGTATATAATTTTTTGAATATATCATGCATGTTTTTTTAAATAATTCCTTCATATCATTGACATTAATCCATCTGTTACAGGTATTCAATTAAAGGGTAAATTTGCATGTCCAGTTTTTGGTCCTAAGATGAAACCTTGTCATTCAAAAAGTTTAGGAAAGGAGGTGTTTTATGAGTATAGGCACTTCCTCTCTAAGAATCATTGGTACCGTATTACTGAAAAACATATTTTCAATGGGAAAGAAGAGTCTAGATTAAATCCGTGAAGAATGACACCTTACCTATGGAAGTTGGAATATATTTATGTATCATATATGTAATGTTTTGGATTTTTTATTTTTATTGAATTTACATCCACGATAATAATTCTCAGGGGGGCCACTCGAAGGTGACTTACCCTATCGGATCCAAGTTTGGGAGCCTAACTCGGAAAGCCCCATAGATTTGAACCTCCGACCTCGACTACATTGGTCTTGGACTTGGAAGCTCCAACCAACTGAACTACCCCTCAGGGCTATTTTTACTGAATTTATTTTATCATATTTGATCATTATTGTTGTCATTTCTTGTATACTTCATCAAGGCTGTCGTGAAGGTATTAATAATTGGATTCCATGAAGAATGAAAATTTATCCCACTCAATTCATGAGGTTTGCATATTACGAGGACCTAAAAATAGCTCATTTGTTTGATACAATGCATATTGGGAAGAATGTGACAGAAACGTTATGGCGAATCATAGATGGTAGGAGGGATAAAGAAAAAAATGTCAAAATTTGTAGTGGCATTTAGGAATCCAATCATGCAATGCAAAGTGTGATCCAATCAAATAGAAATGGAGACCAAAATGGCCTTCCATGGTTATTAATAGAGCAACAAAGAAATGATGTAAAAGAGGTCATTCTAAGAATTAAATTTCCCACAGTTTTTTCTTCAAACATAAATAATATCTTAAAGAAAGGTGAATTTGGTGGGGCAAAAACACATGATTGTCATAACTTCATTATGGTAATTATTTTTGTATATATATATTTCTTATATATTGGTAATAAACATATTCTTAGTTTTTATTTTGTCTACTTTAGAAACAAATAACGATTCATTTTTATTGTTACAGTATGTTCTACCTCTATCTCTCCCAGACATCTTTTCCAACAACATCAAACAAGTTATATATGATATTGGAAAATACATGAGGTAAGTAGCGATATACATGAAAAATATTTTTTCAATTTGTTGTTGAACTTAATGACATATGTTTTGCTAGTAATGTAATATATTATGTTTTGTTGAAACATGTTATTTTCAAGCATCATTTGTAGATGATTGTCATTGAAAGAAATCCATAAAGAAGATATAAAGTATTGGAAGAGAGAAATTCCTTAGGTAATGTGTGAAATGCAAAAGTATCTACCTCCGAAATTTTTCAATGCACAAGAACACTACCTCATACACCAAGTCGAGGAGATTGAATTGTGTGGACCTGTACACACAAGGTCAATCTGGATGGTGGAGAGGCACTTGAAATCACTGAAGGCTTTGGTTAGACAAAGAGCATGTCCTGAAGGTTCTATGGTGGAGCGATAAATGGTATATCATTCCATGATGTATATTAGTCAGTATCTTCCTAAATTGGCAACAAATGTGCACGTGGATCACAGTTGGGATGTGAACTCCGCCAAAAAATATGAAGATGAGCGCTTGTTTGGGAAATGTAGAATGAGAAAAGCGATAGGTAATTCAATTGTGGATATTTATATATAATAAATTTAAATTTTCATTTTTTATGTATACCATACTTATTTATTTATTATTCTTTTATCAATTATTAATATTTATCATGTTAACTAATATTTATTGGTTAATTATGATTTTCTAATACAGTTGCTCAAGAGTGGGATGCACTACATTTATACATTGTAAACAATCTTGACTGGATAAAGGTATGGATTGAAATATGTATACAACGTGATGGTAGGTTATCATGGGAAGGGGTGTTTACATTGGATATAGAAGCTCACCGTAATTAAGATCCCAATCTTACACAAAGGGAAATTGATTTAGCATATGGTTTGAAAGATGAACATGCAAGCATATTCACCCATTTTATTCAGTTGTTTTATATTATATTAATGTGAATATAAGTGTATTTTTTTTCTAGATACTTTCCAAGGTATATAAATATGTTTATTAATTAATGGAAATGCATTTTTTATATGTCTGGCATATTGCAGTTAAAACACTAGAAGTTTATGTGGTGCAATAGCCATAAATTTTACATCAAAAAGTTGTATGAAAAGATGAAAAATTTTGATAGTGGGATGAATTTGTATTCCAGGTCACTAATGTTTCCTCTAGGAGTGGCAAACATCCCGAAGTATCTCAAAATAGATACTATGGGTATTTGGATGATATACTTCAATGTGACTCTAATTCCTTCAAATTAGTTTTGTTCGACGTCAAATGGTATAGGCTACGAATGAATGAACGTGATCCTGATAGAACTTTTATTCAACATGCTACCATATTTACCATGATTAATACAACGATGTTTGATACAGTAATACATGATCACTATGTTCTTCCTAACCAATGTTTTACTTAGAGGTTCCAGGTAATAGGGGTTGGCCATTCATTGTTAGATATGATCCAAGAGGAAGGCCAGTAAAGTACGATGTAGAGGAAGAAGATAATATTGAAGAAGAATATGATGCAGAGGAGCAAGTAGCAGATGTGTCAAATGAAGAACTTGAAGAAGTTGAACCCAATGTAGGAGACAATGCAGTTATTCATGATGATGATGTCGATGAAGATATGCTAATTGAAAATGATATTGATTATGATGTTGATATTGTTAATCCTTTCAACATCGTTTCTGAGTCAGATGATACAGATGTTGAGTTGGATGAATATCAAGAAGATTAACGATATTGAAATGTATGAGGTATGTAACTATATATTTTGTATGAATTATTCTCTTTAAATAATTTACTTGTATGGGTTAATTACATGTTTTTAAGTTTGTATGCCATTTTTTTAATATCCTATGTTACATGTTGTTTATTATGTCCAGTCTAAAAATAGTGGCCATAACATACGTGCTAAACTAAAATTATCATTTACAGACACACAATTTCATTTACCAGCTTAATTTTGTTTATTTTGCTAGGTTCTATGCATGAATCTTACTATGTTGCTTTCAATTTTTTTCTAGTAGATAGATTGGGTATTAGCTGGGAATTAAGAGTGATGTGAGGGGGAGGGGAGGGGCCATATGAGATTCCACCTTCACGTGGTTGGCATTGTTCAATAGAGAATAAATTATTCTTGAAACCAAGAGGAGCTCATTCAGCTTTATACCTACATCAACATAAATGTACTCATCATCATTGTTGGCATAGTATTGCAGCGATGAAGTTTTGATGAACATGTTTGTCATTGATATAGCATCTTCATCAAAATTGTTAAAAAACATGGGACTTTTGACATATGACCCACCTTAATATTTAAAATCATCGTCATCGTCATCTTACTCATTGTCATCATCATTTAATCTTCCTTGCCACCATCAAATTGATCTTCAATGTCATCTGTCACTAATGTCATTGTCATCATCATCATCATCATATTTGCAATCAACGTCGTCATCAACCTTCTACTAGATTATATCTACCTTTCTATTACATAACCCCCCTCCCCATCATAAACTAAATTCTACACCATGCTCGCTCCACCTCCATATACATCATACATATTGTATTTAAAATAAACATTATTTAGCCTCTATGTAGAATATCAAATTTTAAGCCTTCAACTTATGTATAGTGTCCAAAATTTCAAAACAAGTATCCAATGTTATTTAAACTTAAAGTCATAAGTGAATATTTTTCTAATTTCTCCAAGGCTAACTCAAGTAGAATATTATCTAATGATCCATATCCTCTAATAACGAATATCTCATACCTTCTTAATGTAGATATTACTGAGTGGAATCGGGAATCTATATAGTTTAGGCTAGATAATATTCAACCACTTTCTATAATAGCCATGTTGATGTTGGGTCATGGAATTGACATCTTTTGCTATCCTTTTCCCTCACCTTTAAACCCTTTTCGCTTACCAGTGAACCTAAATTTAATCCTTTTTAATGTCTATTTGCAGGATTATGGTTTAAAGTGGTTTCCATTACATTTCTTAGTGTTTCATTGAGTTTTGATTAACATTTCGAAAAATTGGCATATTTTTTCCTTGCTCGTGAATAATGACTTAATGTGGGAAATATTTTAGATCCATGTTTTGCAGATGCAGAAGTTGCCCACCAACTATTAAAAAACATCTTGGGAAATATGTCAAAGAGGAATTATGGGTTTATTTGTAAATGACAAATTATTATATTCATTATTCTGCATGTTTCTCATTTTCCAAATTATGATTTTAAAATAAAGGTTGCAAATGGTGGTGGATATGAGTGCATATTTGGTTTATCCACAAAAATTTGAAGATCTCCATCAAATATATGATGGATATAAGAAGTCAAAATCTATTAGGAAGCATTTGGGATGAATTTTGGCCATTTTATTATAGCCTCTATCCCCAAATTCGAATTTGACTTCAAAGGAATCACTAATAGCATGAGAGTTAGCAAATATTGGGATTAGCTTTGATTTAGTTTTGAGATCCAAATTATTAGCAATTAGTTGATGATATTTTGGATATTCATTTATTATTTGTTACGGAAAATTCATGTATAAATAAGAGTTTCTTCTCCATTATATGGGGGGAATCTTAGAGCAATTATCCAATTCATGATAGAATAGTTTATTTTTCTTAAGATCACGTGTTGATGTAGATTTTAGTTTTCTTATTTTTATGTAGTGTAATTTATTTTATTTTATGATGTTATAGATATTAGTGTAACGCCCCATATTTTGACATTCATTAATTTAAACTATAATGTGAATTATCTTAGCAATTAGTTACTTATTATCTGCTAAACTTAGATAGATTGATTAAGACTATTGTTAAGAGGACATGTGTACTCCTTTGAGGTGTGTACGGTAAATGGAATTTATTGTTTTAATTTATTAAAAGAAATGGATATTTTACTTCATATTGAACACGCAAATTGAATATAGAATATCCAGATGTGGAATGCTAATTTAGTTTGTCGCAAAAGAACTTACATGATTATATGTAAATGTCGTTTTAATGATATGAATTAACACTTGAAAGAGTTGGGTATGTACATACACGCATTTCATGTTAATGATGAACTATTCCACATGTTCATTGACCTTGATATAGGCAGATTCCTATAGTGCCAAGGGGCAAGATATGTCTTACACATCAGTAGGATAATTGTGATATTTTAGGAATACTATCACTCAACAGTAGCAGACCTCACTAGAATTCACTCATGTGGTGCAAAAAGAAGAAGAAGAAATGTTGAATCAATAATCACTTATTACATAGAAAAATGGAGAAAAATTGTTGTATCATACATCAGCTGTAAGCTGACACTCCATAAAATGAATAATAACTGAATAAAATCAAATGGATTCGAATGCCTCTAAGGTCATTCGAATTCTCCTCAAAGTGTGGCTTGGATAGCATAGGAGACATCATCCAAACCAGTGGTAGTAGTCATAAATGTCAGATAGTTAGTCAAATGATTCTAACTGAGTCTAATTGAGTGCATGGGCACTGATGTAGGGAAGGAGACTCCAATGTGGGTGCATGAGGATATTTCAGTAGTCAGTAGAGCTCAAACTAGTCTCAATAGGTGCCTATCTAGGTGCTTCAGTCATTTAACTGATCAATCATCCCCTGAATCAAGGAACTGAGTCATCAATCAACCAACTAATGGAAGTAACTCCTAGATAGGTGGATTAAGGTGCAATTTTCCCCCAGTGATGAAAACAAGGGCGCATCAGTGGCTAGGAGGGATAGAACTGAGCAGAAATAGGCTCCTGGGGACTGCAAAATAAGGACTAGGTACTGGGAGACTTCCATACTGATGACTGGATGCATGAAATTGCATGCAGATGACTGGATGCATGCAGAATTGCATGCAGGCATGCAAAATACAAAAATGATGGTGAGAATATTCCAACACCCTCCCGCAAGCTATACTATGAGGAAGTAATTAAAATTGTAGGGACCTGGTAACTGAGACCAAAGGTCACCCCATACAACAATCTAAATAATAAAAGAGGAAAGAGGGAAAACCTAGTGGGAAGAAATCCCTCCCTCAAAATAGACTGAAGGATGCTAATGTAGCATGTCATCACTCACCGTGGAAGGAGGCAAGTGTCCTTCTTTTCCAAAGAGGGATCGATCGATCTGAAATGGATCAGTAATGTGAGAAGGATGAAACCTTCCATTCTGGTAATCTGATCTGGTTCTCCGTTTATCAGTTGGATCACCAACAAGATCTCCGGCAAATCGGAGAGTAGTGGCTGCCCATCTCAAAAGAGGAGGATCATCATGTGAGAGATCATCACGTTCTTGTGGAACTGGATCTCCCATTCGCTCATCTTCTGAATTAGTTGCTCGATCTTCAGGTTCTTGTGGATCTGGATCTAGCATTCTCTCTTCATCATCATCACTCTCATACTCTGAATCTGAACTGTCATGTGATGAAGATTCACTCTCTTGGATCTCAACAAGCAGTGGAGGTGTAGTAGGCAAGCTATCATGCTCAACAGGATGAGCATCATGAAGATCATTATGGAGTATGTGATTTGAATCAAATGAGGTAGAATCAACTCCATGAATGTTTAAATAGTTCTTTGATATATCCTTTGAACCAACATAGGTGAGATCATAACCAAATGAACTATGATATGCATGAGACTTGAACCCAAGCGAATGATGGTTTCTTCCATCTTCGGTGAAACTATGAAAACATGTGCCAATGACCAAATAGGAGTCCAAAGGAAGCATTTGATCAAGGAGGGCGAATGCATTGCCTCCCAAATCTGATTTTACCTCCAAAATACTCAGTAGGTCATCATCTTACACATAGCAGGCTCATGGGAAGTAGAGATTGTGAAGGTCTCTTCAACTTCTAGAGTAGTAGCTGACATATTTAGCTCAAAATTTGAATCAGAAGATGGATCAAATCCTGAAACCATGTCTTGAATTTCAACTTCATGTGAATCTGCAGCTGCTACTGCTGCAACTGCAGAAGACTTCGAAACTGCTGCAACTGCAGAAAATTTTGAAACTGCTGCAACTGCATCTTCTTCTTCATTTTGAACAACTTCATCATGAGAGATGATTGAGGCCGAATCATGAGTAGAGAGAGAACTTGAGGCAGTACTATTGGGCTTGTTCTCCAAATGGATAACATCATCCTCTTCCTTCTTTCCAAATAATCTGTCCAATCTTGTCTAGTTATCACTTGGATGTTTTGCAGGATCAATGAGGTATTCCATATTGGAAATCATAGCAGTACATATTGCTGCTGAGGCTTTGTCACAATCATCTAGCCAATATTCTTCCTCTTCATAGGAAGCAAAATATCTCTTAACACCAATACACATATCGAAAAGACCATATCTCTTCAGATAAGTATCATCTTTGGTTTCCATTCATCATAGTTGATTGAAGAGAGAGAAGGAATTGCTTTTAGATCCATGGAAGCTGTTGATGATTTCGAATCTACTACTGCAACTGCAGAAAACTGTTGCAGCTGCAGAAGACATCAAAACTGTTGCAACTGCAGAAAGCTTCAAAACTGCTACAACTATAGGAAACTGCTGCAACTGCAGAAAAATTCAAAACTGCTACAACTACTGCAGCTGCAGAGAACTTCAAATAACCTGCAAAAACAATGGAGATCCGGAGTAGCTGCTGAATTCGAATCCGTTGAAGATGGATTCGAATGATGGAGATAACTTGCAAAACAATGAGAATTGTAAATGGAGATCTGCTGCAATTTGAATTGAAAACTTCCTTAGGACACTGAGCACATGTGACTAAGTCCTTCACACCTGGATATACCTCACTGGATTGCTCCAGTGAATTCAAGGTAATAGCACCAGGATTTGCTATGGAAAATCAGAGTCTTCTAGTGCTCAATGAAAGACAACTGCTCAAGGAATTGCTGCAATGGCTGCAACTGCTACTGCTGCAATTCGAATAGCTGTTGTCATCTCTGATACCATGTGATATTTTAGGAATAGGATCACTCAACAGTAGAAAACCTCACTAGAATTCACTCATGTGGTGCAGAAAGAAGAAGAAGAAATGCTGAATCAATAATCACTCATTGCACATAAAAATGGAGAAAAACCGATGTATCATACATCAGCTGTAAGCTGGCACTCTATAAAATGAATAATAACTGAATACAATCAAATGGATTCGAATGCCTCTAAGGTCATTCGAATTCTCCTCAAAGTGTGGCTTGGATAACATAGGAGACATCATCCAAACCAGTGGCAGTGGTCATAAATGTCAGATAGTCAGTCAAATGAGTCTAACTGAGTCTAATTGAGTGCATGGGAACTGATGTGGGGAAGGAGACTCCAATGTGGGCGCATGAGGAGCTATCAGTAGTTAGTAGAGCTCAAACTAGTCTCAGTAGGTGCCTATCTAGGTGCTTCAGTTAGTTAACTCATCAATCATCCCCTGAATCAAGGAACCGAGTCATCAATCAACCAACTAACTGAAGTAACTCCTAAATAGGTGGAATAAGGTGCACTTGTTCTCCAGTGATGTGAACAAGGGCGCATCAGTGGCTAGGAGGGCTGGAACTAAGCAGAAACAGGCTCCTGGGGGCTGCAAAATAAGGACTAGGTGCTGGGAGACTGCCATACTAATCACTGGATGCATGCAATTGCATGCAAATGCATGCAGATGATTGGATGCATGCAGAATTGCATGCAGGCATGCAAAATGCTAAAATGATGGTGAGAATATTCCAACAATAATGTTGTTATATTAATTTTCATGTTATTTGATTATGAATTCTAATGTTTCTATGACTTGTTGGTGAGTTTGAGTTTTGATAGGAACTACGACTTGCCCAAAGTTGTTGTTCGATGACGAGACCCCTTAGATCAGCGATGGAACAATATGGTTGATGTAGGGTGTTGACCCTAGTACTATCAGGGGGAGTGGAGGCATTTCCCACCATTTATCCCCTAAAAATTGGAGTCGTGGGAGGGCTATGCTACGCACTCTCCCCTAGATGTGTGATGATGACTAGCAGATGCCTACTGGGGAAGCTTGGTCGATGTATTCGATAGACACTTCCGCTTACGGGTTCTATATGTGGTTAGGTCGTGTAGTCAATGACACAATATATTGCAGCAGAGGATGAGATGGTGAGGTTAAGAGATGTAAGTAGTGGTGATTAGGGGGTTGGATTACTGATGGGATGGATGGGGCCAATGATGGATTGGATGGTGTTCTTGATTTTTATTAACCATCATGATTATATGCTCAATTTCATCATTATCTTTAACTAATTCTGTTTTATTGCTTCTGTATGAATGATTATGAATGATGAATGATGCATTGTTTAATTTTTCT
The DNA here is from genome assembly GCA_027924585.1 of Larix kaempferi. Lineage (NCBI taxonomy): Eukaryota > Viridiplantae > Streptophyta > Pinopsida > Pinales > Pinaceae > Larix > Larix kaempferi. The sequence goes on along the minus strand of BSBM01000226.1, from coordinate 6,101,036 downwards.
TCTATATGTTGTTTGCAAGCATGTAATAATGATATATTATGAGCATTACAAGTGATTATTAGTACCCATGGTTAAGACGTGTGCACTGGCCATGCATACGCCAATTCGTGAGTACATTACTATGATTGGTTGATCGATGAATAAATTAATATGATTATATTATCTATTAGTAACTTGGTTGATGAATTGTTGAAAGCATTACTTGTGTGTTGAAAGTATGAGTTTGTTGACTTGTTTAAATATGTGTTAGATTTATATAAATTGATTGGATAATTGAATGACATATATAATTATATACTTATAATATAACATATGTCATAGTATAATATAGTATATGAAAATATCTTATTTGACTTATGTATAAGAGGATAATATAAATAAATGGATATAGATATGATTGCACAAATTTTTAGGAAAGAGTTGTCATAGTTGCATTTAATACAGAAGCATGACAAGTGAGACTTTGCAACCATGTTTATTAATATTTTATTTATTTAAATCAAATTGCTATTTTTTTAGAAAATGAATTTATTGATTGTTGACTATTATTGTATTGGAATTTATTGATGGATGAGGAGGAGGATGAATATTTTTGATATAAATAAGAGACTTGAGATTGGGAAGAGGGGGGTTATTTTCTCTTAAAGGATATTTGGTGAGGTTTTTTCTAGAAAGAGAATTTTGGATATTTTGGGGTATGAGAAGTTTGGAAGAGTTGGAAGAGTTGGAAGAGTTTGAGAACTCTTGGAAGATTGCTGCATAGCCTATTAGTGCATCATTGTTATGTTCTCTGGGGGTCATGGGCACGGAGGTAAAGGAGGCCATTTGGATGGCTCCCTGGGGCTAGGGAGCCGGCTAGGCCCCTAGTTGGATGTGAGGAAAAACAGTGGTTCCTCTTTGGGAAATGAAGATAGAATCAACTCAAGATGAAGATGGAAGCTTGATTCAGTTTGGACTTCGTCACCATTCTTATATCGAGGTATTTTTCTTGTTATTTTAAGTTGTTTATATGCTATGGTAAACTCCTTATATGTTGATATGGCTACATGATGCTTATATGTTGCTTCCACGAGTTGAACTTATGTTGCTTCCATGAGTTGAACTTGTATTAAAACTCTTATGAAATTCCAGAATCAAAAGAAAATAGAGGTTAATTAGATTAAAATTCATAATGCCTTTAGAGGCACTACAATTAGTTTGCTACTCACTTCTTGGGAGAAGGATCTCACTCCATGAGATGAGAGCATTATGCAAAATAATATTATTTTCCTTATATTGTGTGTTCTACTTTATTTATGCAAGTTGGTGTTAATGGTTTCTAATTATTTTTGTGTGTTTCTTTATTTCTACAATTTGATTTTATTCACAATCTTTTACTCTTGCAAGATAAGTTAGTTTCTTTTACTACCGGCAATAGATTAATCATTTTCAATTTCGCAAGTGTGTTTAATTTCCTAAGTGTATGAATAGATATATTCCATCAAAATTGAGTAATTGGACTTGTATCTTACCTAGGATCGATCAAAGTTGATTTCTCATTTTCATGGTTAAGTGATTTGTTCAAGATTTTATTTTCATGTTATAATACTTCAAACTCTCATGCCCAAATAAACAACATAGACTTAACATGTCTCTAACTAGAAGCATAGGGACTGTGTGGATTTGATGTGGCTGATCACTGCAATTGTTGAACTCAGAGATTTATGTATGACCCAACCAAGAGGGGTTCAGGAATGTTGTGTAAAGGTGTGACTGAGTGCGAGTATTTAGATTAAATTTGCAAGGGTAAGTTTCTTTTATTATAGTTAGTCTTTGGAAAATCAATGTTAGATTAAGCTCTGACGCCCACATAGACATTGTAGGCAACCTTTAAATGAAAAGACTTAACCTGGTTGATAATTAATGGTTTGATGGAATTGATGCTCTGAAAGGACAATTGATTTCACCAACAATTGGAAGTATATGTCCCCAAATTAGAGAAGTCATCACTTTTCAAGTGTTGAACCTAAACTTTGTGAACTTTCCCAATGGTTTTGGCATCATTACTATGGTCATGCACTTCACAATAATATTAAACAATGTATTAATGGAAAGAAATAACTAAGAATACGATGAACTTAGTTTTTTTCAAATGCAATAGTGAAGGAACTAAAGTAATGGATAAAGACTATCTCCTAGTATGTATATAGCCTTAACAAAATTTTACTTCAACAAAATAATATTAATTTTGTCCCTTAAATTGGAGAATATTTTAATATCGGGCAACCTTAGTTTATGTATGTATACTATTTACCTATTTATTATCATCCTAAAACATTGTTTCACATGCAACAAAACCTTGTTGTGAAAAATGTTGTTTATATGCAACAAGCATCATCATATTTGTAATTATCATCATCAGCAACATCATCATCAATATCATCATCATATTTGTAATCAACATCATTATCAAACTTCTACTACATATCTACATTTCTACTAGCCGACATGTTCGTCGTTCCTATAGCATCTTCATCATAACTTTTTGGAAATGTGGGCTTTAGGGTTAGGGGCCATGATGCTGAGAAATATAGGTTTGAGGATGCAGATCATAGGAATCAAGTAGATGAGGCCAATAAATACTTGGATAAACTCACTTACAACATTCAAAACATGAATGTCCAAGAGATTGACTATGTTATTGAGTAGACCATCTAGTGGGTCAATCAAAACCAACATGCTAAGGCCCATGATCTTGGTGGAAAGAAGAAGGCACTAGATGACATTTCATATTTAAATAATGATTTAGTATACTATACGGAACAAAAGAATTAGATGAGAGGAAAAAATAAAGACAAGAAATAAATGATGAAGCTTGTGCAATTTATCAAGTTGTTTATGAATATGCTAAATTGAGATCTATATACTTAGGCGTGGGAAATCAGTAAGCTAATTGGATTTGCCTCCAAGAGGACCTTAACCCCTAATTTCTCACCCATTGAATCCTATCCCACTAACTACCAGCCACTTGCCACTAATGTACTACTTGATCATATAACACTAACAGACTATCCCACTCACTCCCTAACCACTATGACCACTAACACACTATCCCACTCACTCCTTAACCATTATGACCCATATCACACTAACCCCCTTACCAAAATTAACCATAATACACTATAAGCTCGAACCATATTTTTGGCCCTATAAACCAACCCCCCAATACACTATGACCATTTAACCCCTCTAACCCCTAATACATTGATCCCCTAACCACTAACTACTAATAATTGTGGCCCCTAACACACTATGACCCTTAATGCACTAAACCCTGACTACTATAATCCCTAACACACTATGACCCATGATTACACCTCGACCATTTCCAATCATGCCATTTCCTCCCTTTTCTCATAATCTCTTCTTACTTCTACCTATGTCATTTTGTTAGCTTATGAATGATACAACATTGATCATCTTGTGGTGATGGATAATGAACTCCTTCACTAGGTAAATAACCGCTCCACCAATAAAATATTGATTATGATCATTAGTGAGGCTAACTCATGAACAAATCATCATGACCTAAGATATCTCGCATGGTGGTTCGAGGTGCTTTTTTCACCTTATCTTCCTAGATGTTTCCTTTAGGTCCCAAGGCATAAAATTAAAATTAAAAATTAAATTAAATTACATTTAAGCAAAAGTAAAAAAAAACAAAATTTAAAATAAAAATCCCATAAGGCTTAGAATAGATGGTGAATGGGTATACTGTTAAGGCACTCCTTGCATAAGGTCACCAGCTCGAAACTCCATGGGTACGAGCCTTACCAAAAAAAAACTTAAAATAAAAAATAAAAATAAAAACAAATCAAAATCAAAATTAAAAACACAAAATTGAAAACTCGTGCCCAACCTGCTCGTTTGTCCCTCGTTGTGCTGCTGAAGAGGCTGAAATACTCATTGGGGAGTTGGAGAGATAAATATGAGAGTGATAGTGTTGACAATAGTTCCCTTGTGGAGAACCCAGACAACCCCTTTGTCCCCTGATTTGTCCCCTACTACGTTTCTAGAGAGGCCCAAAATCCTTATCAGAGAACTGGAGAGCGGTAGAAGTTGACAGTGACAGTGTTACCTCGTGGAGAACCATGGTAAGTTTTCACCTTAATCCGCATCTACAACTTGTATATGGTTAAAACACTTGTGGTATTTGTTAAAAATATGGGTGTTTTATGGGTTCTGGCATTTTTATAAGAAGAATCTTGTTGGATGAAGGCGAACCAATACCATGGAAAACTCTACTCGAATCCCAAACCCATACCCATACCCCGAAACCATCTGGGATCTAAATATGATGTGTACAAATCATTAGATCTGCAGTCAACACAATATGTAAATTGGGTTGGATTAGGGCCTCGTTTAGGGATTGATTAGGGGCTTGTTCAGGACTTGATTAGGGCCTCGTTGAGGGTACCTTTTCATGATCATTCTCAGAGAAGCAGGTTTGGTTCGGCGAATCGAACATGCTCTCTCCATGGGCCTTTAGTCTTCTACAAAATATTCAACAAACTCCTTTTCCACCACTAAAAAATGAGGATTTGTGCCCCTATTTGGATAAATATAGAATATGTCTTGATTTACCTATACTTGTTTGTAGATAACATTCTTCTGGTCTTCCTCCCTTGAATGAAAAATTATTTTTTTGGATCTAGCTTGTGGAGTGAGAGATGCAATGATGTGGTTAGTATGTACAAAAATATCAAATGCCCCCATACCTAAACAAACTAGGGACGATGACCGACTAGAGTGCATGAGGAAATAATATGAACGCGACAGCAAATACATAACAAGGCATGACTAAGAAAAGATACCTATATAAGACAACTCTACCACATTCTCTCAACTACATCAACTTTCCAATATATCTTTTATAACACAATATAATTGCTATGATGGCTTAACCAACTAAACCCCACATAGACATTTATGTGTGTGTCCAAAATACAAATGATAAGGAACTCCTTGAAATTGAGGATAGTTTCACTCCTTATACTTTTCTAGAACTCTTCCATAGTATTCCCTTTATTGTTCTACCATCACTCTCTTGGAGAAAAAAGGTAGAAACCACATATTGATGTCACGCTCACTTGGGCCATCATTCACGTTGAAAGTGGAACCCTAAGCTTCGCCAAGAATACAAATTGATCACTAGACCACCTCAATTGAACACCCCTTAAAGGTTCCCTTCGATAGGACCTTGCATTGGCATGTACAAATCATCTTGCAACACTCAATCCTTTAGAGTAAATTTGTTAGATTTTTTTCTAGAAATTAAGGATTGGATTTTGTTTGCAAATTTGTTTTGTTGTTAGAGAAATTGCCATGGAGCCCAAAGTGTAAATTTACCTTGCATGGAAGAATTTCCAAATGGCTAGGGGAAAATAACATGCAACCATTCTCACAAGGAAATATTTGGATAGGTATACATAGGATCAAACAACAGTTAGCACATGTAACAATGAATAGAGATGTAAGCTTCCATTGAAGGCTAAAAGGTATAAAAATCCAAAACAAACAAATACTAAAGAGATAGGGAGAAGTGAAAGTGTAGATGATAGTGAAAACCCATGTTTTGAAGACTCTTGTAACCCTACTATGAAGGAATCATTTAGAATCCCAATGTTTTCTCCCCGACATATATTAAATGAAACAACCTTTAATAATAGCTCCAATAATAATAATAATAAATATCCCCCCTACTATTATAATAATAATACCTCAAACCCACCTGAATATAAATATATACATAGGATCATTCAATTCCCACGTCATTATTCCAGGTTCTTTCTGGCCCTTCATTATGGGCAATAAGGGGTGGTACCCTTGATCCTGGAAGGTAGGTATATTGGGCGATAAGGGGTGGTACCCTTGAGCCTAGCAGGTTGGTGTTAGTTCTTTGCCTGACTATTAAATAACGTACCCTTCTTTAAATCGAGACAAGAGGTCAACTACGACACCTTCATATTGAAAAGGTAGAATTTCACCAAATCCCCATACAAATCACACCTTATTATCTAAGAAAAATCTTTCTAAAAGGATTTACAAGAGTACATGATACATATTTGATCACTAGATGATCAATGACCAATTAAGGTGGTTCTCGAAAGTGGGTCTTAAGCACAATGGGTGAGGATGATCACACCTTGTTCCTTAAAATTAGGCGAGTTAGGGCATTGTTCACTTGTTCCAATTGATTATTGGTGCATATCCCATAATGATTTGGTCAACTTTGATCATTCGACTTGTCATTTGCATTGCTCATCTAAGTTGTGTTGTGTCATAAATGTGGCCTTTTAGGTGACACATTGATTTGTTTGCTGAATTGGATGTTGAAGGGCACAAACCCTTTGTAAATACCATTCCAATGCGAAGTAGACAACTCACATTTTTTGTTACCACCCTAAGCCTTGATTTCCCTTACTCTCACGTCAATAATAATACAAAGGAGTGTTAGGATTTCCAATGGTTTACATGATGGAAAATGATAATCAGAGTCTTATTTTGAAAAGTATAAGTCTTATTTTTTATGGATGATACTTAGGAGAATGGGCATAGAAGATGGTTCACACTTGAGATCTCGATGGTCATGAAGTGCTCGAAGATACCAATACTCACTTGAATAAGGAATGAGTTCCCTTAGAGAAGAATATTGCCCCTACAATATTATAATGAGTACTTACAAACATCACTTCAAAAGAAATTCAAAAATACTCCAAGCTTGAGTTCACAGAGACAATAAATTTGAGTTCCTAACAATCTCTTCCAAATGTCGACTCTAGAAGTTAAGGTCACATACTGTCTGTAGGTGAAAGAATTTTGTGCATAAAAGTTTGGAGATCCCGAGACATTAATTGTGATTGTGTGAATATTGTCTGTAGGTGGAAGAAGTTTGTGCACAACAGTTTGAAGAAAGCCAAAGCAACTCAAGGTAACAACAATAAGGACATTATTTGTATTTTTTTGCAGACCAAATCACAATAAATCACATTCCTTGATCATAATTTTAGCATTAAATTTTAACAAAGGAAAAGTATGAGAGCAAGTGAGAGTACAATGCAACAAATTTAGAGCACGATCTTCATTCATAAACTTGGAACAACATGAAATCACAAGTGACCCTATACTTTGGGTACTTAGATATATTGCAAATAGGAATTCAACATGAACATGTCTACATAACTTAGAGATGTACTATTGTTATGTCATCATAAACATAACAAACTTTTATATTGTCTCCATTTCTATGGTATATTGAATGTGTATGCAAACCCTGTGGCTAAAATTAGCAAATAAAGGAAAGAATGTGAATGTTCCAGCAAATACATAATAAGGCATGACTAAGACAAGCTGCCTATGTAATACTACTCTACCAAATTATCTCAGCTACATCAACTTTCCAATATATCTTTTATAACACAATATAACTATTATGGTGGCTTGACCAATTAAACCCCACATAAAAATTTATTTGCTTGTTGATAAAGAACTCCTTGAAATTGAGGGCAATTTCTCTCCTTATACCTTTTCTAGAACTTCCATAGTATTCCCTCTATTGCCTTGCCATCACTCTCTCAAAGAAAAAAGGTAGAAAGCACAGATCGATTTCAAACTCACTTGAGCCATCATTCACATTGAAAGTGGATCTTGAAGATTGGTCAAGACCACAAACTTGATCACTACACCATCTCAATTGAACACCCCTTAAAGGTTCCCTTTGATAGGAGCTTGTGTTGGCCTGTACAAATCATCTTGTAACACTCAATATCTTTAGAGTAAATTTGTTGGATTTTTTTTCTAGAAATTAAGGATTGGATTTTGTTTGGAAATTTGTTTTTGTTGTTAGAGAAATTTCCATGGTGCCCAAAATGTGAAAATACCTTGCATGGAAGAATTTCCAAATGGCTAGAGGGAAAAATCATGCAACCATTCTCACAAGGAAATAGTTGTCTAGGTATACATAGGCTCAAACAATAGTTAGCACATGTAACAACAAATTGAGATGTAAGCTTTCATTGGAGGTTAAAAGGTATAAAAAGCACAAAAAAAAATACTAAAGAGATAGAGAGAAGTGAAAGTGTAGATGATAGTGAAAACCCATGTTTTGAAGACTCTTGTAACCCTACTATGAAGGAATCCCTTAGAATCCCAATGTTTGCTTTGAGACAAGAGGTCAAATATGGCACCTTCATATTGAAAAGGTAGAATTTCACTAAATCCCCATACAAATCACACCTTATTATCTAAGAAAAATCTTTCTAAAAGGATTTACAAGAGTACATGATACATATTTGATCACTAGATGATCAAATGACCAATTAAGGTGGTTCTTGAAAGTGACTCTTAGGCACAATGGGCGAGGATGATCACACCTCATTCCTTGAAATAGATGAGCTAGGGCATTGTTCACTTGGTCCAATTGATTACTGGCACATATCCCATAATGAATTGGTCAAATTTGATCACTCAACTTGTCATTTGCATTCCTCATCTAAGTTGTGTTGTGTCACAAATGTGGCCTTTTAGGTGACACATTGAGTTGCTTGTTGAATTGGATGTTGAAGGAACCAAATATATTTGGGGTTGATGTTGGGAGACCTAGCCTCATCCACATGCAATTGACCAATTTTAAACTTGGTTCTTTGTGTTAATACAAGCTCGATCACCTCATTTCTTCTGCGCAAACCACACTCCTATGGGATATAGTAACACTGCTTGAAACATGTCCACAATTATTTGGATTTGTTTCTCACATGCATGCTTTAACTAACAAGATAGAAATATTATTTTAACTAAATTTCCTTTATTCACTATGTTATTATGATCATGGATAACAATATATCTCATTCGATGGAGTGTAGGTACAACCAAATAGGTACTTATCAAAGATATCTTCCTCGAGCAAGGGAAGCTCGGGACTAACATAGGGAAGTGAGTAGATTTGATAGGCAAAGAACGAATAGAGGTGAAAAGGTCAAAAGAAAATTCTGTAGATGCATGTAACTTTTTCTTTCCGAATGAGGATCATGCTCTTATTATGACGAGAGCATATGTGACATTGAGGTTCCCTTGAGGTATATATATCTAGTGAAACAATGGGTACCTAAGGAATTACCTCCATTGGACATAGACTTTTGTGTCAACAATAGGATGTATCGCATTGCTCCATCATCTCTACATGGTCTGTGGCTATTTTCCATGCATGGAATAAAGGTAAAATATAGTGCAGCAACTGAATTGATGGAGTATGTCGGACTGTGTTACGATTATAGTGATTGGATGTGGTTGGTTCATTACAAGCGTAGTATGTAGAGATGTGTAGTCGCAAAAAATTATATATAGCTAAGAAACAACGATAAAAATAAGGGAGTGACTATCTATATTGATGGAAGGCCTACAGATTCTAATAATATTGCAGGGTTTATAAACAACACATGAGCTTGGATAAAAAATAAGGAACCCAATTGCATAAATGAGGGATAGGAAGGGAATTGGGTTTTCATGTGCGCAATAAAAAAATCAGTTGTCGAGTAAGAGTTATCAACGGATTACCATTTGAATCGATTAGATACATCGACTAATATTGTGCGGATACTTATGCAATATCACCTAAGCAACCTCTACTTAATGCATTATATTTTTTATCTTTAACATTTTTTAAATATTTCATGGTTCTAATTATATTATAATGTTGTAGGATGATTGTGGAAAAGCAGCAACCTCGAGACATGTAAATTCATTCATGCATGTGCAATATATGTCTGCTACACACTATGCCTTGGCATTGACCTTGTGAGAGAGGGAGAAACCCAATAGACAACACCTTCTTAGCTCATTCCTCTTTAAAGAGGCTTACTTCTCTTGATAATCCTGGCCAAAGATGTTGTTAGCCCTCAAAATCCTTGTTACGCTTATATCTAGTGCTTATATTTATTGATCACCTTATTCCATATAGATCCTCCTAATGTGCCCTCTCACCTTCTTCCCATTAAAGAAGGGCATGGCCATTCAAGAGCTACATTTTCCATGCAAAAACTCTCCACTTAGGCAAGGTAAGATTAATCTTACCTAGCCATAAGGTAAGATTAATCCTACTAGCTCAAGTATGTTCTTGGTCTTACTTGAGCTAAAAGGGTTGGAGATTTTAGGCAAAATCATGATTGTGTTGAAGACAATATGTATAGGTTTTACATTTATACAACTTGGATTGCTCCTAGATGGTATTAAACCCAAGCTAGCCTTTTATTGTGAGCACTTTTTCCATATTTCCAATGCTATTCTTTTCTCTCTAGAAAATGTTTGGCACCATTTGTGATTTTTGAATGTTATCTTTTGGGTTGCTCTCAAAATGTTTACACCATTCTAGGGGTCCGCTTCATGTGATGTGGGGTGCATGGTCAAGTCCACATGTGATTTTTATCACATTTTCAGCCGTGTGTTACATGTTGATGGAGATTTGGATGGCTTGGTATTGATGCTATCATTGACTTTAGGGATATGATCTCAAGAAGCTACTTTGTGTAATAACAAGCACTTTTTCCATAATTCTAATGTTATTAATTTCTATCTAGATAATATTTGGCATCATTTGTCACATGGATTTAAATGTTATCTTTTGGGTTGCTTTGAAAATATCTACACTATTCTAGGGGTGTGGTTCATCTCATGTGCGGTGCATGGAGAATCCCTAACCCCTTGTTGTATCTTAGATTGTTTTGATTGATTAACATTTGGAGAGTTTACTATAGGTGCATGATTATCCTTGTGATAAATTCTATAGGAGGCACACTCCTTGTGGAGGAAATTACCTTATGTGGCAGTCGATATCTTCTATATGGATGCATGTTGAGGATGATGGGTGATTGTTGTAGGAGGTTGAGCTATCTTGTGGAGGAGTGTTAGGCATGGGGAAGAAGGGTGCTTAGCCCATGGAGCATTGGTACCACTTGGAACACACATGGAGTTAAAGTGCTTTGCTTGAGGGAGTCTTGCATGGATGTTACTCCACTGTAGGTTGCTTTTGGACCCAATTACACACACACAGATTGTTGAACTCAGGAGCTTGTTTTGTAGAGTTTTCATCCTTGTGATGAGGAGCTCTTTGTTAAATTTTGAGCATTAATTCACAATACTCTAAGATCTTACTGAGAGAATAACATGTACAGTATATCAATGCATATCAATCATAACAAGCATGACAAGCATCATAAGAATCAAAAGTATGAGAGACAAGAGACACAGAGTTTCCATGGGGAAAACCCTAAGGTGAAAAACCCCACAACTTCCTCAAAGATAGAGAGAGAAATGGCTCAACCAAAGTACAACCAAAATACACAGAGATAGTCTCCTAGTAGCAGATGATCCTCCTCCTCACTAGTGCACCATTTTCTGAGTGAGAGAAGTGTGAGTTTTTGAGTGATCAAAATAGAGATCTCCCGATCTCTATTTATACTTGTTTGTTTTCCTAGTGACCTTATGGGGCTGACTTGTCTAGCTAGGTACATCCACAATATAATATATATTTCAGGGCCGACCCCACACATGGTGGTCTAATAACCCATCGGAAAGTACACACACTTGCAACACTTGTCAATACACATGATGACACTTCCTTATAGAGGAATAACACATATCTTATAAGGGTACAATAAATATATATGAAATACATTCCAAAGTTACATATACATCAACACTCCCTCTTAACTAGGAAGGTATTTCTCGACACAGATCTGCTAGACAAGTCTTCTTCTTGGGATCATCGTCATCATCATCGTCACTGCTGTTGCTATCTCAACCAATCTCTGACTCTACTCGTTATAGTAAGTTCTACAGAGCCAGTCCTTTTTCATACTGGATGTAGGCCCACCACCTGTAGGTCTTCGTCATCACTGGCCATATTGTGGAATCCTCAGGACTTATTACATGCGTCACAAAACCTTTAAAGAGTCTCTTGCCTAGCAAGAACCCTAAAGAGCATCTGAGGCCTTTTTCATCCTGTCCAGATCTCCAGGACTTATTACATGTGATTGTCACAAAACCTTAAAAGAGTGTCCCAAGAATGTTTATGTGCATAGCACGACTGGCAAGAACTCTAAAGAGCATCCCAGGAACATTTATGTGCCTAAGCACGACTGGTAAGATCTCCAGGACTGATTACATGTGACCTCTGCTACAAACCCTCGAAAGAGCATCCCAGGACTTATTACGGGCACACAGCCCAACCTATCGGATCTCCCAGGTCTTACATGTAGCATCCCACCACAAACCCTCGAAAGAGCATCCCAGGACTTATTACGGGCACACAGCCCAACCTATCGAATCTCCTAGGTCTTACATGTGGTCCACTATCACAAAACCTCGAAAGAGCATCCCAGGTTGTTACAGGTACACAACTCCGACCTATAGGATCTCCCAGGTCTTACATGTGATACACAATGCCAGTCCTTTTTCATACTAGATGTGACCTAGAACAAATCTAGGATTTCCTTTGCAAAACCTGTCCACGGCCGCAGAGTATCAACCTGATACTCAACATACATCATCCTGATGTACACATGATCATACTGATCATCATCACTGTACCGTCCTGGTACATATCATATGGAGAAACATCTTGAAGCTCACCATCATGATCATCCCGATCATACAATGCATCCACTTGATGCATACCAAGTATCTACCTGATACATATCATCACACATGATCCACCTAATCATACAATGTATCCACCTGATACATACATAGATACATGATCCACACAATGCATCTAACTGATATATATCAACATACATGATCTACCCGATCATACACAATATCCACCTGATACATATACAAATACATGGTCCAAGCATCCAACATGATGCATATACAAAAATATATACAAATGATCCAACCGATCATATCCAACATCCAACATGATGCGTACATACATAGATGATCCAACTGATCATATCCAGCATCCAACATGATGTGTACATACATATACATATAAATGATCCAACTGATCATATCCAGCATCATCCTGATGCATATACTGAGTAGTAAGTGAAACATCGTCCCGATGTTCATCATCCAACGCTTACATCCACAACCATGTGAAGGATCTTCCTTCCAACATGCTTGGAATGGCTTCAGCAAATGTGTCCATCACTTCTTCCTTGAAGTGTCGTCGATCTGAAGAAGGCCAAGCCTCTCCCTGAAGTACTCGAACTTCACCCTGGCTAGTGGCTTCGTCAGTACATCTGCAATCTGCTCATCCGTCACAACATACAGGAGCTTCACTGCTCCTCTCTGCACCATATCCCTGATATAGTGATATTTTATCTCTATGTGTTTCGACCTGTCATGAAACACTGGGTTCTCAGATAGCTTCACACAACTCTGGTTATCACAGAAGATACCAGTAGCATCCAACTGGAGATAAAATAACTCAGACAGTAGCTTCCGGAGCCATACTGCCTCACAATGAGCTGAACAGACTGCAACATACTCTGCCTCAGCTGAACTCAGTGCTACGCAGGACTGCTTCCTGCTAAAACAAGAGATCACACCTGATCCCATACTGAAGCAGCACCCAAATGTGCTCTTCCTATCTGTAGCACTGCCTGCCCAATCTGAATCAATATAACCTTGTAGGTTAAACTTTTGATTCGCTTCATACTTGAGCCCATAATCAACTGTACCCTTTAGGTACCTCAGAATATGCTTTACAGCAACCAGGTGAACACTCCTCGGATCCGTAAGGAATTGGCTCAATGTGTTCACCGCAAAGCAAATATCTGGTCTCGTGTTCGTCAGGTACATCAAGGACCGAATCATCTGACGATACATAGAGACATCAACTAGCTCAGATGAAGCATCACATAGAAGCTTCAGATTCGATGCCATAGGTGTGGCCATGGCCTTGCAATCCATCATCCCGAACCTCTTCAGGATATCTACAATATACTTCCCTCGTCCAAGGAAGATCCCATCTATACTCTGCCACACCTCCATACCTAGGAAATAGTGCATCATCCCTAATTCCTTCATATCGAACTCAACAACAAGCTTCCTCTTTGTATCTGCAATCAATCTGTCATCTCCTGTTACAAATAAGTCATCCACATACAAAAGTAGTATCACTGGATTGCCTTCCTCAACCTTGTAGTAAAGGTTGGAACCCGCTTTACTCTTGGTAAAGCTCAAACTGGATAGAAAACTATCTATCCTCCCAATTTCTGCACATATATGAGTCCCTGTCATGTGCCTAAGAACCAAGTGGCTGCTCCACATATACTTCTTCTTCAACTACACCATTCAAGAAAGCTGTCTTGAAATCCATCTGGTGTATCTTCTATTTCATCACTTTTATATTTCTCAATGCTGCCATCTGCAGAATGCTTGATCTGATAGATCCATATGGAAGTCATAGCAAACTTCCCTTCAGGTCTTGGGACTACATCCCAAACATCATTCTTCATGATCGACGGATCATGGAATTCTTCCCATATCCTGGGAACTTCAATATCTTCAATATATATCTTTGTTGCTGGAACAAATGTTGTAGTCCTTCTTTCGTAGGTGAAGGTATATGGTCTTTCCTACAAAACAAGTTAAATTGCATGATTAGAAACATCTCATAATTTTCAGAACAAATTCTTACATATAAAGAAATATGTCACATAGTCATGCAATTATTTTAGCCAATGCTTCAATACAACATTTATCCATATCCCGTAACTTTCTAGATGCTTGCCAATCTCTACCTGAACATTATTAAGAGTGTGCACAACTCTCAACATGTCAGCAAAGAGGTTTCATTCTAGATAAGTAGCAATGGAATGTTGTACAGTGGCATAGGCCACTTACCCATCACATGCATATCAGTAGTATACTGTTCATTAATGCAATCATTCTAATATGCACAATTAATTAAACAAACAAATATGCAAGAAATGATAATTAAAATACTTATCTTTGTTTGTTTGTTGGGTGGACTCCCTCTGAGTGTTTGCTTCCTTGCAGGAGCTGCTGAAGTAACTTCTTCTACACCTTTCTGTTGTGAAATGTAGAGGGATGGTCAACTCCCTCTGGATATCTGCATCCTTGCAGAAACTACTGGAGTGTGCTCCCTCTTGATCTTTGCTTCCTGGATTACTTGTCCTTGAACTTATATACATCCTATGCATGCTTATTAGTATCATCATTGTGTTAACCTCAAGGTGTCATACATAATCATTAGTATAATCTTAACACAATAATCTCAAGCATGTATAGTCAGGATCATTTCAAACAGAAATAATAAGCATTCTTATGGTTAGTCATAAACATAATATACCTAAACCCGTGATTACTCAAACCTATGACTCTTCTGGTTAGTCATATCATTAATTAAGGTAAGAAACATAATATGCATAAGTCCTAGATTACTCAAACTTGTAACTTCAAGAGTAATCATTATCAATCATACAAAAGTATACGATATATATAACAAAACATACCTGGTCATCATATTTGCTAGTTATGTCTAGCAATGTGTTCTTGTTCTCTTCAATGACCTGCATAACTCATTAGTTAACTTTTGCAAAAAAAAATTATACATACCTCTATGTGATCCATGACTATGGATGAATCTTTGTCTTCATAGCATGTTCAGGTTTTCCCTTTAGTTTGTACAATCCTCCCTCTTTCTTTCCAATCACTATTGCATCATCTATGGTCTTTCCCTTTGGCCACATTAGAACTTGGCCATCCACAAATGCAACCCTCATACCTTTTGCATCCAATGTAGAGATGGAAAGTAGGTTCTTCTTGAGCCCAGGTACATAAAGGACTTCTTTCATCTTCAATGATTTTCCAGAATCTAGGTTGAAGGAGGCTTCACCACTTCCTTTGATGGGGTATTGATAATCATCCCCAAGTTTCACTTTATGGGGTGATTCATGTTCAGATAGATTTACAAAAGATTCTTTAAACCCAGTCATGTGTTTAGAAGCCCCACTGTCAATTAACCAATCATTACAACCATGGGAGATTGTACCTGTGAGAGCAGACATTAGGACATACTCTTCTTCACTTGATGAGTCATCATCACTTTCTTCCCTAGCTTTCTTCTTTGGAGGTTCATCATCTTCGGCAGTATGAGCATGTTACCTTCTTTTGATACCCTTCTTCTTCTTGTTGGAGTTGTTGTTGTTGTGGCTGTCCCTTTTGTTCTTGGGACATTCTGAAGCAAAGTGACCCTTCTCATTGCAAGTGAAGCATCTAAGATTTTTCTTATCCTTATGAGAATGGTGATGTGAAGATCCCCTGAAGTGGGATGGCTCTCTTTTAGATTTTCCCTTCTTGGTGTGTGTTGTGAGAGATTGATCTTCATTCCCCATCTTTTCTTCTCTTGCCACAAGCCTTGCTTCTTCTTGAGAACATTCCTCCCACAGTCTACTAAAGGAGATTAATTTCTTTCTTGCACAGATCCCTTGGATAAAAGAGTCCCATGACCTAGGTAGGCCATTCAGAGTGGTCATAACAATTTCACCATTCTCCACCATTTCATCTACAGCTTCAAGTTGTTCCTTGATCTGAGAGACCTTGGAGAAATAGGATTGAATGGTTTCTCCATTCGACATCTTGACCCCTTTCAATTGATTCCATAGGGTCATCTTCTGATTTATGTTCTTCCCTTCAAACGGCTTGGTCAAAGAGTCAAACATAGCCTTGGGTGTCTTTAGAGATGACACATGTGGAATAAGATGGTCCTTGATAGAATCAGCAATGATTCTCTTTTCCTTGACCAAGTTCTTCTTATGCAATATTTTAGCCTCTTCATCCTCTGGGATAGGGATGTCTTTTTTTACATATGAGTCCAACTCATTCTCTTCCAGGATTAACCCAATCCTATACTTCCAGGCTCGGAAGTTATCAGCCCCTTCAAGCTTATCCTCAAGCTTGGTGTGGTGAGACATATTTAAAGAGTACTTCAAATGGAAATAGAAAAGTTTTAGGTCTTACCACTTGAATTGCTGAAAACTGGATCTGGTCCTGGATTAGGGTTTGTCGAAAAAACCCTAAAATTCAAAATGTGAATTTCAACTTTCTGAAAGGATAGAAAGATGCGCCTTGATGAGCTGATCAACCTGGTGTATTAAGAAATTGAGATCTGCAAAGCTACACCCTTCAAAACTACCTTTCTGTCTTCCCAGATTCACTAAGGAGAGCCCTGAATTAGGGTTTGAGTTTTCTGGAGATCTACCCAGCCAAAAATCTCGATCCAAAGCTCTAAACTTCGATTTTTGCAAGGAGCTTCCAGCTATGTCTTCAGATTTCAGAAATTCCTATTTTTGTGGAAACCCTAATTTTTAGGGCCAAATCTGAAAAATGCTCAGAATTGAATTCTGATTGGACAGATAGATTCTCCTTGATGAGTAGAGTCAATCTACTATACTGCTTTTCCAAAATCCGTGGAATAAACCCAATAAACAAGAAACCCTTGGTTTCCGTCACTGCACAATGTCTTCTTCTCAGGTTAGCTCTAATACCATGTTAAATTTTGAGCATTAATTCACAATACTCTAGGATCTTTATTAAGAGAATAACATGTATAGTATATCAATGCATATAAATCATAACAAGCATGACAAGCATCATAAGAATCAAAAGTATGAGAGACAAGAGACATAGAGTTTCCGTGGGGAAAACCCTAAGGTGAAAAACCCCACAACTTCCTCAGAGATAGAGAGAGCAATGGCTCAACCAAAGTACAACCAAAATACACAGAGATAGTCTCCTAGTAGCAGATGATCCTCCTCCTCACTAGTGTGCCACTTTCTGAGTGAGAGAAGTGTGAGTTTTCGAGTGATCAAAATAGAGATCTCCCGATCTCTATTTATACTTGTCTATTTTCCCAGTGACCTTATGTGGCCGACTTGTTTAGCTAGGTACATCCACAATATAATATATATTTCAGGGCTGACCCCACACATGGTGGTCTAATAACCCATCAGCAAGTACACACACTTGCGACACTTGTCAATACACATGATGACACTTCCTTATAGAGGAATAACACATCTCTTATAAGGGTACAATAAATATATATGAAATACATTTCGAAGTTACATATACATCAACACTCTTGGCATATGGATGCTTGCATTGGAGAGCACTCAATTTGGGAGGTAGTGCCTAACCACCTAATGATGTGTTCTCTCCTGTTATACTTGTGGGCATAGTCTAATGACTTAGAGTAGGTTGTTGTGGATGTAGTCCACTTTTCTATTGTTAGTCTCCCTCACCTATCTTATATAAAGGGAGGAGAGAGATTTGTCATAAAAAACTAGTCAAGCATGTACTTGTAATATTGATGTACTTGTCTTGGAGTCTGTGCTTGTGTGATACAGGAGTTGGAAGATGTATGGTTTGGTGAAGTACCCCTATAAAATACTTGTAGTAGCAGGGTTCATCTTGAAGTCTTGGTGTGAGCTAGACCTAGGTTTTGTGGGATGAAACCCTAGAGAATGTTTTGTAGCACTTGGATGCAATTGGAGTTTGTTTGATGCACACTTGTTGAATCTCCTTTATAGCTAATGGGATGCAAGTGGGATATCCAGGGGTGGACTTGTTGGTGTTGATACTAACTTGTTTTGGATCCTTTGGTGTGGCTAGATAGCTTGGTAGGATGACTTACCAATCCTTTGTATTTCCAGTTAGGGTTTAATTTCGATGGTGGATGTCATTCCCTGGGTTTGAGAAGCATTTGGAGTCTTTGATGGGGATGAGTTGAAGGGACTTGTTGTACCGACTTGGGATGAGCTGGCGTATTACACATTATTTTTATTTGCGTAATATTTGAAGTGTACTATTGTTGTCCTAAATTTATATGTTGTGGACTTGAAAATCAGAATTTGTATTCTTATGTTTAAATATTAAATTCATGGTTGTTTTATATGCTGATTTGTTGGGACAACTGGTCTGAAATGTTGTGTTTTAGCTTGCCTAGATGAAGCTAAGAAACATATTTAGGGATGTTACAAATATGTTGTTATAAAAGTAATTATCATATATGTATGTTGTTTGAGATTGTGCCGTAAGGGATGTGTATTCAACTCTCCTTCAAGAATGTTTTCTATGTATACCTTCTTGAGAGTGCCTAATGAAAATGTTGGATAGAGTTGAAGCATTTGTTTCTGTAATAAATGTTTCAGGTTCAACAATAAGGATGAGAGTTTGAATTAGATCCATGGAACCTCAAGTAAATGACGTGAAATTTCTAAAGTGTTTTAAAATACATATTTATAAATATTTAGAGAATTCCCTCTTGGACAACTTGGGGTGTATGCTTGGATTAGTTGAGAGTGGGGATAGAACAACATATCCATCAAAGGGAACATATTTGTAGGTTTGGGTTCTTATAGGATCCCTTCATCTTCAATGCTTTTTTAGATATGGGACTAGGGGCAATTGTTCTCTTTCTAAGAATTTTAGGGTACCATTAATATCTTTTTAGATACATTGACAAAATGTGGGGTATAGGTTGGTATGTAACTCTAATTGTAAATGCCTATTTAGAAACTTTTTTCTTTGTTGAAAAAACATAGAAGATGAAAGCATATATAAATGCAAATAAGTACAACAACATTACAGTCAATGTTGAGCATTTGTTTTATAAGCGACTGGTTATACAATTATATAATAAAAGGAGCCAAAGAAATTCAGGAGAACATATCATTGTGATGTCAAGCATGACTAAAAGAACGAGGATCCTTAAGCACTTTAAAAAAGGTAAGAGTATCGAAATAAATTAAAATAAATGCTTAGCTGCTATATGATGCATCTGTTTGGTAAATCCTTTGGACTAAGTTTAGTAAATTCCTTGGAACATAAGTTTGGGACATGTTACCTCCCAGGTTCTTAGTTAAGATGTAACATTTTCCCAACTTTTTCATTTGAAGTTTGCTAAATGTCGAGGATCAAAAGATCTTAAATCATACTAAACACAAGAAAACATAAGGTTAATGTACAACAACCTCCAATTTCCATCAAGTTGATCCCTTTGGTTATATTGTTGAGCCTTGTTTTGTCAATGTTCTCTACGGTGTTTCCAATCTATTATTACTCAAAGAGGATCTCTACAAGTGTTTTGACACTCTAAAAATAAACCCCACCATGTGATACTAATAAGGGAACAAGAAATAAGTTATGCACCTCCAACCAAGAATTTCACTTGTACCGTGAGCTTGGATGAAGCTTATAAACTTTGTGATTGATCCTTTGTAGAAGCTTGAGGGAGGGAAGCATTACAAACACCTTTGTGAAATTATTTTTCAATGTGATCCATGGTGAGATTATTTAATCTCTTTCTTGAACTCCTTCTATTTAAACTTGCAATGAACCTTTTATAGTTGGCTCATGTTGAAATAAACCATTAAGCCTTTTTTCGAGTCATATAGATTGTGTGAACTGGAAATCCCTTGAAGAGGTCTCCGTGCTTTAATTGATTGTCATTCTAATTACTTGTATGCTTTAATTGTTCTATAGATTTTATTGCTCTATTGTAGTTGGATGTTGACCTTTTGTGCATTGAAGATTGGAGGTTGTTGTATGAACTTGTAACTTGTTGGAGGAGTCATCAACAACAAACCAAACTTGCTGGAAGGATTTGTTTTCTATAGAAAAATAATTACTATTATTCACCCAAAGATCCCAAAACATAACACTTATTCCCAACATTATGGGAATGAATTTTTGATGGCAATATTTGATACATGATCATCCAAAATTTGCAAAAATGAGCTAATATATGTTAAGATTGTTTGCAAGCATGCCTAATATCAACCAAACATTAATTATTTCCAATATTTTCATAACATGAGAAATCATCCAACAAATATCAAATGGAATCATTGATATGGAACCTTTCCTTTCTCTAGCTATCCCATGAGAAATTACTCAAATTGCTTGCCATACATTTCCATTATTAGATCAAATGAGTAACTGATGCACATTGAGAGGACATCTACACAAGGACTACTGGGGTTTGGTGAGCATTATAATGGAATCCTAATTACATGGGTCCATTAGTTTGATTTATTGCAAAACTTTGCAATGCTTAGTTGTTGACATTGATTTGAGTCAGCATAGGTATCCTATTAGTGTTTCCATTATCTCCCTTTTACAAATGCTTTGCAGGAGGTATTAAATGGTATCTAATGAAATATTTGATATGTGATCATGCAAAACTTGCAAAAATAAGATAACACATGTTAAGATTGTTTTCAAGAATGCGTAATCTTAACCAAAATTTAATTATTTTCCAATTTATTCAAACATGAGAATGCATCCAACATATATCAAATGGAATCATTGATATGTCCAATCTGGTTCATATGTTCATATTTTTTATCTTTAACAATTTTTTAAATATTTCACGGTTATAATTATAATATAATGTTGCATGTTGATCATGGAAAAGCAGCAGCTTGAGTACATGTAAATGATTAACATTTTCGATTTACATTTAATGTGAAATTTGTTATTTATTTATATAATTGAAATAAATTTTATGTCGTTGAAATATGTAGTCCATGGGCCATGATGGTGATGATCGAGATGACAAGGATTACTTGTACGATTTCTCCGACCCATTCGTAACAATCAATAAGCTTGTGACTAAAGCGAACAAAGAACTTGTTCACTTGCTTCGCATTAAAGATCCAACTCTTGAGATTACAGAAAGGATCAACAACTTGATGGAATACCTTTAGAGATATAAGGCAATAACAATATTTTAAATTTATTTTCTTTATGTCACACTTTCAATTATGGAATTTTGTTTTTTAACTTTTACATTATCTAAATGAAAAAACATTTTCTTTCTTCTAGAGGATTTTTTGGCACCTCACCGCTCACTTGAGTTGAATCCTCAACATGGTGCTGGTAGTAGTGGCACTGCACAGACACTATATCATCCTATAATGAGCTAGCATATACCTACATGGGTATTTGCTTCTCTTCCTGCATCAAATTTAGTTGTGAGACTTGACATGCCCCAACAAGCAGTCACCCATCCAGGCTCTGGAAGTGGTGGTGCAGGTGACCCTATTGATGAGTGTATGGGTTCATATCCTGGATCATCACGTGTTACCATCATGGGGACAATTCCATGCACATTTTTTGTGAATGAGGAATGAGTTCCAATAACGACACCAAAAATCCCAGGTATTTCTTTAATACTTTAACTGTTTCATGTTGTACTCTATCTCAAACATAAAGCATCTAATTATTATTATTATTATTTTTGAATTAATGATCATATCTTTTTGCATCTAGGAAACAACTTGTTTTATAAACACGTGAATGACAGGTTGTTGGTGATTTTTGGGACCACCATATGCACAAGGTGGAACTCCCAAATTCCAACCTAAAAAAAGAACCTATGGACTACATTGGAGGTTGTTTTGGGGTAGATAGCTTCAATAAAAGCAAGGTCAACTCCACAGTTGGTGCGTATTTAAAATATGCGTAGTAAATGTTTAGTGTTCACTTGTGATATAACCCTAGGTATGAGAGTCCACCCATGATTCCTGAGAGGGAGTGGAAGGCCCTCATTAAGGACACAAAGGAGATGAAAATTAGGAAAGAAGGAAAAATGCCAATTGGTCCACCAAGGTAAATTACATTCTGAATTCAATACTTTTAATTTTGTTTAGATTTAATTAAAAACGTGGTATTTAACATACTTTAAACTTTTCATAGGCTCCCTAACACTTCAAAGGTCAGCAAGGCAAGGGTTCCGAAAATTGGGCAGCACAAACTAGTCCAAGGCGACTGTTTGAAGTTACATGCACGAATTGTAAGTACCCAAACATCTTAACAATATTATTTGTATCGCCTTCCAACTTTCAATTAATTGCAGCCAATAACAAAAACCATACTCTTATGCAATGCAGGGGTATGAATTCAGAATGAAATCCACGTAGGAAGACCTAGAGCTTGGTTACAAGTTCCACTTTCAAGATGTGGTTGAACGCTGAAAAAGCATGGGGCAAATGCCAAAATCCAGTTTGTAGAACATGGTAAATAAAAATCAACCACCTTGCGTTGTTTATACAATACATTCATGTTTGATATCATCCCTAAATTTAATGTGTTACTTTGTTTTGAGCAGGAGAGAAACAATATTAATGAGCCCATGAGTACTGGACATCAACCCATTGATAGTGGAGCACAACCAGAAGATGTTGCTCCTGTGTAGCCACATGATGTTGCTACACATTAGGCCCAAAGCGGTAATAAGGATGTATATTAATCATATACTTAATAATTTCGTACTTATAATAATTTTGTACTTCTAAATTTTTTTACTTATACATTTACGATATTTGTGTACTTATAAATTTTTTGGTTTCAATGGCAGAGCATGTTGTACTTTAGGGTCCTCTAGGAGAAGAGGAGAAAAGGGAAGGCATTCCAATAGTGTCGACTAGTGCACCAGGTAAATAATTATATTGCAGAGGTATTTTTTTATTATTAATTAACTACTTCAATGATATTTAATAACTAGCCATATAAATTTAATATTTTTTTTTATTGTAGGTGATACCCCTTATAGCAACCTCCACACCATGAGTACATGACCAGGCATACAACGCATTAGAGGATTCAAGTATAAGCAATAGTATAAGAGAACTCACCAGATGATGATGCAGTCATTGATGAACAACTTAATAAATTTGCATTAGCTCATGCTAAGAGGAAAAAAACCGTTGATGTATAATATTATAAGACAGGTCGATTTACTAGTATACTGGGAACATTTTTTGGATGATAAACCTCATTTATAAAAACTATTTTTTTTTACATATGTGTTTGAATGAGTTCTTGCATATTTTTTTTGCATTTCCTTTGAATGAATTGTTGCTTACTTTTTGTACTTATGTTAGTTTTAATATAGTTTCTTTTCCATATAATTAGATTTGGATAGACACACTAAACTACTAAATTTACTTTTGCATTACAATTTTGAATATTTTTAATGCATATTTTCTAGTATATAGATTGGGTATTGGGGAATTGAGAGTGATGTGAGAGGGGGGAGGGGCCATAATAGCTCCCACCTTCACGTGGTTGGCCCTGTTTAGTAGAGAATAAATTAAGAATTGGCTAATATTGAACAAACCTCCCTCAATCCAATGGAGTAGCAACAAAGTCAACGTTGACTTCGTTGTTGCTCAGCCAGATGAGGGAGATTTGCTCCAAGATTAGACGGCTCCAATAAATTATTCTCGAAATGAAGAGGAGCTTATTCATGAGTTCTATTTAGTTCTATATCTATCATGCTTGTAGTTTTTCTCATCAAGTAAATCCATGTTTGAATCTAGGATGATGATGGGCTAGTCCAAAAACAAGGCTTATAAGGTGCTTGTAAGCATTGTCAAGGTATGTTTTGACATTCTCATAATAATTCATCTTAGAGTAAACTAAATAATTGCAATTGAATCATTTTTTTAAAAATATATATTTTATTCTATTTCTAGTTTAATGCATTTGTGGTTTATTTGAGCCCTCGATGGTTTATTGAAAGAGATTATTGTCATAGATTTGTGGTTAAGTTGATAGACCTTTTTTATGTTGCAGTCGTAGGTTTTTCGATTTTAATCCATATGTTCACCCTATTGACAATGCTATTTTAACAAGATTGGAAAATCAAGATCAGAATCAAGTTAGCTTGTTATGCAACAAATTTCCTAAAGAGAATGAAAAGAGCAGAAATAGATAAGAAAGAGTACACCATGAATTTAATGAAGAAAATAGCTGAATATCAAGCCACTTTGGGGGGGCGACTCCTTATACAAGGTACTAAGTACACAAGACAAGACAAGACAAGATTCTCAAATGAAAAGACATCCTTCCTATATATAGGATATTAAGAGGTATAATTACAACTCATTGACCCAAGCCGACATAAATAATATAACGATACTAATGACAACTAAAACTAATGGACCAAAGTCGACATCAAAACTAATGTAATGCACTAAAATATAGGGGGGAATGTGCCCACATTTAGGGATTAACATGCCCTTCCCCTTCAGACAATTTTTGTCCTCCACACTTGATTAGTTGCAGATGCTTCAACTGGTAAGTTCTTCCACTTTATGAGGTACTCTATAATAGCCCGATTTCGTAGATGTTTAGTCCTTGTTTTAGTGATTTGTTTAGGTTCCAATATGAATTTTCCTTCTTCATCAATCTCCAGCAATATTTTTTGAATTGGGATATTGTCTCCTATTACCTTAAGCAAGAAACATGGAAAAATGGATGTACTCTTGAAGATGAAGGGATATCCAATTTGTAAGACATACTACTAGTATTTTGCAACACTTTATAAGGACCATAATGCTTGGGTGCTAATTTATTTTCCTTATTTAGTTTCTTGAGGGACATATGCTTTTAAGGTTCCCCTTCTTCGAAACTCCTTTCACTGCGATGTTGGTCAGCTTGTTGTTTCATCTTGTTTTTTGACATAGCTAGGTTGTCCTTAAGTATCTGGAGAACTTCGTGCTGGTTCTCTATGTGATCTTCCATGGCTTGAACTTTAGATTTTCCTTTTAAGGTATATTTGATAGATGGAGACTGGTACCCATAAAGTGCCATAAATGGAGACATTTTTAATGATGTATGCAAGTAAGTATTGTACCACCATTTTGCCAAAGACAACCATTTTATCCACTGTGTTTGTTTATCAGATGCAAAGCAACGGAGATAGCATTCTAAACATTTTTTTCACTATCTCAATTTTCCCATCAGATTGAGGATGATAAGATGAAGTGTGAGCCAATTGGGTACCCAAACAAGAAAATAATTCAGTCCAAAATTTTCCAGTGAAAATTCAATCTCTATCACTTACAATAATTAGATTTCCATGTAACTTCTGAATAGTTTCCATAAAGGATGTAGCTACTTTACTTGCATTAAAAGGGTGAGAGAGTGCACAAAAATGTGCATACTTTGTGAGTCTATCAACAACCACCATAATAACATTCTTTCCTTCTGACTTGGGTAGACCTGTGATAAAATCCATCGAGACTTCCTCCTAGCACTGACAAGGTATGTCTAATGGTTGTAGAAGTCTTGGTGTCTTAACCATTTCACCCTTATTTTGTTGGCAAACCAAACATTTGGCCATGAACCTTTGAAAATCAGATTTAAGACCTTCCCAAAAAAAATTCTTCTTGACCCTGTGGTAAGTTTTTAGGAATCCAAAGTGCCCACCTATAGGAGAGGTGTGTAATTCTGAGAGGACCTTTTATTTGAGTTGGGATTTTTTGCATAAATATAAGCGATCCTTATACCATAGTGAATCATATATCCACACAAAATTATCTGATACATTGGGATCATTCTGTAGCTTTTGAATGAGCATCCAATCAGATAGGTAATTTTTCCATTCTTCCCTTGCTGCTACTACCCAGTCTCATTGTAGAATGGAAATTGCACAGATTAATGCCCCACCATCTTCATATTTTCTGGAGAGCGCATCTGCCACCACATTTTGTTCCCATTTTCAATAGATGATTTCA
Organism: Larix kaempferi; assembly: GCA_027924585.1. Classification (NCBI taxonomy): domain Eukaryota; kingdom Viridiplantae; phylum Streptophyta; class Pinopsida; order Pinales; family Pinaceae; genus Larix; species Larix kaempferi. Next base: position 6,074,439 of record BSBM01000226.1, on the reverse strand, counting down.
AAATCATACCCCAACATCTTAATTACCCATTTTTTTTCTCTTCTGAAGATAGTCTATGTTCCAGGAAGTATTTAAGACTACCATGACTTGTTTTGACCTTGAAGTTCCTACCTATTAGGTAAGGACGCCATTTCTTAAGAGCATATAGTATTTCCAACATTTCCTTCTCATAAATAGGATTTTGTAATTTATTTCCCTTGATTGGATGAATTGTGAAAGAAAGTGAGTGTCCTTCTTGCATTAGAACATCACCAATGCCATTCCCCGAAGCATCACATTCCATACTAAAGGTTTTTGTGAAATATGGTGCAGCCAAAACAAAATATTTGCACATTGCCTCTTTAAGTCGTTCAAAATATTGAGTTGCCTCTGGAGTCCAAGAAAATGCATCTCTCTTCAATAATGTTGTTAGAGGAGTTTCTATTCTTCCATAGTTCCGAACAAACTTGACGTAGTACCTTGTCAGACCTAAGAATACTCAAATATTATTCAGGGTTTTGGGAATCGGCCATTCTATCATGGATTTAATTTTGTTAGGGTCTACCTTGACACCTTCATGAGATACAATATGACCCAAATACTCTACCTCCTTTACCCCAAACAAACATTTGGAAGGATTTTCATATAGTTGTTGCTCCTTTAGTAGTTGTAGTAACCTATCAACAGGTTGAACATGTTCTTACCAAGACTTGCTATATATTTTTATATCATTAAGGAATACCGGCACAAATTTTCTAAGGAAAGGCTTGAAAATGGAATTCATCAAACCTTGAAATGTGGAAGGCGCATTCGTGAGACCAAACAGCATGACCAAAATTTCATAATGAACTTCATGAGTTGTGAATGTTGTTTTTGGGATGTTTTCATCCTTCATTCTAATCTAATGATACCCAGAACAAAGATCCAACTTTGTGAAGAAAAATGCTCCATGCAATTCATATAACAATTCATCAATGACAGGAATGGGAAAATTATCTTTAATGGTGATCTTGTTGAGATCTCTATAATATGGGCACATACTCCATGCCCATCTGGATTGTGTACCATTACCATTGGTGTAGAGTAATAACTTTGGCTAGGCCTAATTATTCCATCCTCTAACATTTCTTCAACCATACGCTCATTTTCACTCTTTTGGCCATAGGGGTATCTATAAGGTCTAATGTTAGGAGGAACACTTCCTGGACGTAAGTGAATAGCATGATAAAAATATCAAATAGGAGGAAGACATTTTGGAATATCTTCAAATACCTTGGAATGCTTATTAATGACCCTTTAGAGATCTAGGGAAATATGAAGATTAGATGTTTGAACATCTAATGAGCATAATTGTGCAATTACACCTTGATGTCCCTTTTTCATCAATTTTGTAATACCATTAGAGCTTATCACCTTGCTTGGTTTCCCTGTGATACCATTTAACTCATATTCCTTTCATTCCCATAAAAAGTTCATGAAAAGCTTCTGAAAAGTAAAAGCCATGGTTCCCAATGATTGTAACCATTGAATTCCTAAGACAATATCGACACCACCCATTGGAATAGCAATCATTGGACTATTAAATACATATTACCCCATAGTAAGATTAATATTATGGAATTTCCCTAAGTAATTGATAGTTCCTCCATCTGCAATCATTACTTGAAACACTGGTGTTGGAAATACAAAGCAGTTGAGAACTTTGGCTAATTTACAATGAATGAAATTATGAGTACTACCATAATCAATCAACACTGTCACCTTTTCTTTTTGATATATCCTTCAATATTGAGATTTTGAGGAGTGCTAATTCCATCCAATGCATGATAGGATATGTTGGGAGTAATATTTTTGGAAGTAATCTCTTCTATTTGTTCAGCTTGAGAAGGTTCTTGTTGTTTTGCTTCTTCCTCTTCACAATCTATGTAGAATGATTTATTCTCGCCGCAATTATGTCCCTTACTATACTTGCTGTCACAATTAAAGAATATATATTTTTCTCTTCTTTCATACAGTTTCTGAGGTGTCAACCTTTGAGGTGCGTTAGAGGAAGGAACAGTATTCTCTCTATATGTGTTGGAGGTGGTCCTTCTGGTAGTCGTCGCCATATTTTTACTTTCAATTTTCCTTGAAAACTAAAAGCATTCTCCAATGATTTATATTCAAGGATACGTATCTCATGTTGAATATTCTCCTTTAAAGCGCCCATAAAGAGATCTCGCAAATTATCTTCTGAAATATTCTTCACTCTAAGACTTAACTTCTGAAACTGCTTGATGTGCTCTATAACTGGAGCTTTTTGTTTGAGATTTATCAACTGACAAAAGGAAGTGTTACTATTAATATCCATGTAATGTGCAAGCAATTCTTCCGTGAATATAGACCAAGAGATAATATAGTCATTTTTACGGTCACAAATCCATTGGTACCATACAAATTGATCAGGTTCTAAATATAATGATGCAATAGCTACCTTTTGCAAAGTTGGCACTTGGTGTAAATCAAAGAATTGCTCCATCTGGAATATCCATGTTATTGGATCATTTCCATCAAACTTGCTAATGTCCATCTTGGGAATAAAGTAGTTCTTTGGACCTGAGTTGAACCTGTGATGATGGAGTAGATCATTATATTTTGGGGACTCAAACCTCTTATTACGTAGATGAATAAGTCCCCCTTTACCTCCTTATCATCTTCTTGCGTATACGACTGTGTAGGAAGGATTAGTCTTATATCATTTAGTAGTATCTTCAAATATTTTAGATACTCTTTTCTATCCATCCCCTTGAGATCCTCTTTATTAGCCATCTTATTTTCCAGGTTAACTAAATCAACCATTTTCACAGTCCCTTTCATCATATTTTCCAACTTGGACACCCTAAAATATATGTCTTCACTTTCATCATAGGTCAGGGATGAATCCTCTGGTGGTTTGAGTGGAGTGTGATTTTTTCCACTATCTTTTGGTGGAATTTTTAACAATATGAATATATACCACACCTTTGGTTCACCATAAATAGATCCTTCTACTAAAAGTTATTCAAATTTAAAATGTCATACCTTTTTCCAACCTTGATTTGAAGACTAATTTGATAGCCGACCTTTCAATTGAGGTAACCCTGAAATCTAGGCCCCTACGAGTCTTAAATATTGGCCTATGGTAGCTTGGTATGTATTATTTCCAATGCCGTAGGTTAGTTTGAATTTGGATGTGCCAGAAAAAAGTTGTGATAATTTTCCCAACACTTGTTAATTTTTGTATTTTGAAAAGAGCGAGCGTGTATGACCTGCCATGTGTCAAATTTTTTGAATCTAATTTTGAAACTGCAACCAAAGATACTATGTTCCATAATATTTCTTATGCAAATGGTCTCACTCAATTTGTATCTCGCATGCTCCGTACATAACAATTTTCCCTAGAACACTTGTTTGAGATTAGCTTTTGGGCTAGTCAGAAACCCTAACTTCCCGAGGGTATAACTCCAACTTGTAATGAGTTAGGATCTGAAAGTTTTATCACAGGTATATAGGCCTATTTTCAAGATGGTTTCCAAGTTTTTTTTCTTTTCTAAAACGTTGTAGAAAAAATATATATATCGAACATGCCAAGATGACTTGTTTTGAAGAAACCAGTCCCGAGGAAAGAGCTCTAATACCAAATGTGATGCAACAAATTTCCAAAAAGAGCATGAAAAGAGAAGAAATAGATTAGAAAGTGTACTCCAAGACTTTAATGAAGAAAATATCTGAATATAAAACCTCTACGAGGGGACAACCTCCTTATACATTGTACTAAGTACACAAGACAAGACAATACAAGTTTCTCAAATGAAAATATATCCTTCATATATATATGAGATTAAGAGGTACAATTACAACTCACTGACCCAATCCAACATAACTAATATAACCATACTAATGGAAATTACAACCAACGGATGAAAGCCGACATCAAAACTAATGTAATGCACCACACTATAGGGGGGAATGTGCCCACATTTAGGGCTTAACACAACTCTTAGTTTGTATATAATTTCTCAATGGTATTATTCCTTTAAATTCTTATATTGGATATTTTTATGCATATGACAAACCAAGATGAAGCTTATGTACTAGTTTATGCTATATATATTTTATTTAATTGGTAGTTTAATGCATTTGTGGTTTATTCAACTCCTCGATGGTTTATTGAAAGAGATTATTATCATAGATTTGTGCTTAAGTTGATAGGCATTTTTTTTATGTTGTAGTCACAAGTTTTCAATTTTAATCCATATGTTCACCCCATTGGCAATGCTATTTTAACAAGATTGGCAAATCAAGATCGGGATCAAATTATCTCTTAGTTTGTATATAATTTTTCAATGGTCTTATTCCTTTAAATTATTATATTGGTTATTCTTATGCATACGAAAAACCAAGATGAAGCTTAAGTTGGTGCATATATACATTTTATAGCATTTGACTTTCTTTTACTTTTACAGTTCTCTCTATACTTAGTGATAGTTCTCTCTATACTTAGGAGGTGAAGGAGTGTGCAATTTCTTGCATGGTTTTGTTCATTTCAACTACCCATGTGTACAACAGTGAAGGTTGTACTGATTGAATCTCTTATAAGGTAAGACATTTTTCATGATGACTGGTTATGACTTTGGACTGAGGAATATCAACAAACACTTAATGCATAGGCTCCTGACACCATTGTAAATACCTCACAACTTAGATATGAATGCTAATGCTAGCCAATGGAAGATTTAAGTGGCAGTTTCATCAAATATTTTATTCTGGTAGCTTGTCAGACTGAGTTTAGGGTTGATTCTTGTTTAATAATGCTATGTGCAAGCTTCAGAATTCTTGTTTAGACATATTTCTCTTCAAACATTGCATATAGATATTTTTTTTCCAATATCAAAACCCAAGAAAGTAAACCATGTAAATAATGAATATGTTGTAAGTTTCATTGGCATTTCACAACACAATATAATTTCAAACTAAAGTATGATATGAATGAATTTCAGATCTGGAACTTCATTAAAGTGATAGCCACAACCATATACTCATTTTATAAATCTATTATCTAAATATTTCAAATCTGTAAATTGTTTTTAATAGGCAACCACTTTCAAATTTAATGCTTTAACTTCAAATTGGACATTGTCAATACGCATGAAAATAGAGATAGGTTAGTGAGATGGTATCCTCCTCGATGTGCTATCACTAGAGTCAAATATCCTCACCTTCATTCCAGGCATCGTGGATTTTCCTATTTCTAGTGTCAAGTATCATTTGGTTATCCTTGCCCATGTCTCTCTATAAGTTTTCATATGGGTAGGATCATCCTTCAAACAATCATAAAGAAGCAGTTTCATTGGTAAAACAATAGTAAAACCCTAACTCAACAATTATAGGCATGTATTGGCTTTATGTTGACCCTGAATAGTGGTAAATAAGAAATATGGGCATGAACAAGGAATTAAACAACCTTCTTATCAATGTTGGGTGTATGTTGTGCAACAAGGAGGACCAATCTATCTTTAATATGGTCTCAATTGTTGTTTAAGGAGTCCTGCGCACCATGAACTATGAAACAACCTACTCTAGAAGACTTGGGAGAGGTTGTAACTCCCTTGAATATTCTTCTCACATGTAGAGTAGATTGGTTTCCTTTGAAGGTGGGTTTCCATGCCCTAATTATCTCAAAATCTACTCTCATGAATTAGCATTCCACTATTAATCTGATTTAGAGGAGTTTTCCAGCAGTATAAGGAGGCCAATCCGTGTTTAGCCCTTTGTCCTAGCCTATAACATAGTATACATCACCTTGTATTGGATAATTTGTCTCCATTTTTATAATATCTTTGTGATGAGGGATTAATCCACTCGAGGGCATCTCTTGCTAATAAATTTCCACCTTAAAGGGTCCGTAGGGCTTAAGACATATGGATATGCTTATTGGAATGGAATAATTCAACTAGTTAAGATTTTTTTCCACAATTGATAAGTATTTGAGATGTATTGTTGGTATAGTAAAGAAGTTTGGGGTTGATCAAACCCTTATTCTTGGTTTTCAGTTCACCTTGAAAAGTTCATTTGCTTCTTGGAAGACATCTTGAGTTTTTGTGAAACCTTTCTTGGAAATTTACCCACCTTCCTTAAGGGCGTTTTTCCACATGGATGTCATATAAAATCTTTTTGGTTACCATGTGGAAACTCTTGTGGAGCGACCCTTGCTCTTGAAGGTTGAAGTTTGTTGTCTAGTGGACATCACTTGGTTTCTTTATAGACATCACTTGGTAACTTGGGACATTGCTTGTTGGAGTATCTTCTTTAAATTTCCTTTGGAAGCCATGTGGCATCATCACTTATCATTTGTTCCCTTGCTTGATGTAGGTGCCCTCTTGTTTGAGGCCTTATGTATCTCATGTATTGTACATGTGGAAATTGACCACTCATTTATGCATTTTTTTAAGTTAGTCCAATTAGCGGGAGTTTTTGTATTATTTTACTCCACCCTAGGCCATATCTAAGAGAAAGTGAATATTTTATTGTAAGGGAAGTTATGCTACTCTCCTATATAAAGAGAGACACTTCCTCATTTGAACTCATGGTTGTATATTTGGATTTCTCTCTTTTGGAGCTTAATTGACATATATTTTTGGAGAAAATTTTGTCTAAGGGTTTCTTTCTTGTTAAAGTGTGGCATTTTCTCTTGCTATTGTGTTGATCTATTGGAGATCATATTTCTAGCATAGACCATGTCATTTCTTCTTGGGCTATTGAAAGGATATTATTGTCTTGTTGGATTGGACTTAGTTAGAGTAGGTTGGTCTCTATCTTAAGACCTTTTGTCATCTTACATTAAAAGGAAGTTTCATCTACATTGTTCTTCATTCAGATGGTGAAATTATAGCCCCCCCTTTGTGTAGGGTACACCCAATGAAAGAAGTAAAGGAGTGTTGGCACCCCAAAAACCCCCCTAAAATTCTTACAATATTTAAAGGGCCCCCATTTAACTTTTTAAAAATGCGGTTTTTTTTATTATTCAATTTCACTTGATCCAATGGGGTGGTTTGATAATATGATCATTTTAATCTTTATTTGTTTGGATTCCATGAGTTCTTTTATGTGACGATTATGTAGTGATTTGGTCGATATGTGTTGTGTCGATCCCTTCGCTTCTTGGTCGTTCAACACCTCTTGCATATCTCTATTTGAATTCATTGTGGTTGTCTTTATGATTCAATCTACAAAATTCAACTAACATGATGCTTAACAAGATGACCACTTGATCTCAAAATGAAAATTTTCCACCAAGCAATTTTATCTTGCAAAACAAAACATCAAAGTTGTAAATATGTAAATAATAATAATTAAAAAATAAAAATAATTTTTTTAAGATAATTTTTTTAAGATTTTTAATTTACTTTTATTTTTCTAAATGTTATTTTTATATATAATTTAGATTTTATACATTGTGTGTTATTGTACCAATCAACTTTTATTTTTATATGTAAATATATATAAAATTAAAATATTATTAAAAATAATGTAAACAAATAAATGCTTTCTAAAATATAAAACAAAGAAACATTGTAAATACTATAAAATATTAATATAAATTTTGTTTTCTTACATTTTGTCTAATTATGATATTTTTGTTTGCTTTAAGTAATTTTAGGTATGACTTCGGTGTATTTTAATAATATGAAACCTATAATGACAATTGTATGATGGAAAGTAACATATATATATGAATTTATATATATATTTATGTTGTTGTTTCTTTTTTAAAGAAACTATTTTATGTGAGTGGACATATGAAGAATTGTGTTACATCTTTATAGTATATAGTTTTTTTTAAAATATTGTGTCCTTGTGTGCTAAATAACTATTGGCATTACCTTATGAGGGTTTTAGGGGAGATATTTCTCGATTTTCTGCAGGGTTGGGCTGAAAATGCTGGTTGAAGGTGAGCATATACTGTAGTTGTGACTTGGAGTCAAGTCGGTTCATTCGAACCAACCTAGTACCAGCCAAGTATAAAAAAAGTGGGAAGTACGGGCTACCGTTGCTACATTTTTAGGCTCTACACATTGTGTGGTTTTCAATCCATTTTTGTGGTTAGTTATTTAGTTATACTCCCTTGGAATTTCTTGCTTCTGGCCTTTGTGTTATTGGGTGGGATCCAGTTGGCTGTTTGATGTGACTATTCTGGAGTTTAGGGTTTTTTTTGGCTTATCCATCATCACTCTCCTGTCACTCACGATTTTTCGGGCCCAGTTTTGTACACGTCTCCCTGTCCAAGTTCTACTGACAACTATCGGTATTGGGTTTTGATGGGTCATACCTTGGGAAATGGCGCTCCTTGCATTGGTTTGGGTGAGCGGTTACCGTTCTCTTCTGTGGAAAGGGGGGGACAAAACCCTACTGTCTCTGGTGTTCTACCATTTCCGGAACCCTGTAATAAACCCAATATTGCTTGGCTTAAAAGGTTCACGGGAGCTAAAGCTCGCAGACAAAGGGGGGCTAAAGCGATTAAGGTTAGGGAGGGACTAGAAAGTTTTCATATTCCTCAAGAGACGAATTTGGAGCGTATCGAAATGTTGTCCTCCAGAGCCGTTGTTGGTAGACTGGAATTTATTGATGGAGATCAGAAGGAATTGGTTGAATGGGTTAGGAAATACTGGAAGCCTTTGGTTGGGGATATGCCGCAGGTCATTCAACTCCTAAATGGGTGGCTGATGTTCATTTTTTCGAAGCCTGAACATGTTGGACTAATTTTGGAAAGGTTCTGGTGTTTTAAGGAGGGCTCATTTTGTCTGAAAAGTTGGTATTTGGCCTTTAATCCTTTGAAGGAAAAGCAAAGTTTCCGCCATTTATGGCTGCTTATCCCGGGCCTACCGATTGAGTTGTGGTCGGAAAATATTCTGATTGGTATTTCCAACTCTGTTGGACAGTTCGTGCGACTGGATAACTGTTCACTCTATGGTTTTGATCAAAGAGAGGCTAAGGTGAGGGTTGAATTTGAAATGGCACGGGGGCTACCTGCTGAGGTAGAACTTGTATGGGGGACTAGGGTTTGGTGACAGAGGCTTGATTACTTAAGGGTTCCTTTTCGATGCTTTTTATGCCAGCAAATGGGACACATACGCTCACACTATCCGTAGTTCCGGTCATCGACTCCTTCTACACCTTCACATTCACCTTTCGGAATGACTAATGCTCGGACATTGGAGAAATCCGTGGGCTTGATGGAGCAACATCTTTCTCTTGGTAAGTCTTGTATTCCTAACACTCCTTTATTTCTGAAAATTTCAAATGCTGTATTGGATGGTATGTGGGATGAGGCGGCCATTTTGGATAAGAGGATCACATCTGGAGGGTTAAGTCAGGATTTGATTACACCTATGGGGGATTCGTCTGCTCATAGGAGTGATATCCCTGTTGATAAGTCAAAAGCCTGTAGGGATCTTTTTGGGGAGGGTTCTCAGACGGTGGTCGAGAATTCTTCCTATTTCAACTTGTCTGGCATAGGTCAAATTGATATTTCTCTGAGGGATACTCCTTCTGGGGGAACTGATATTATTCGGAAGGATGTTAATTGTGTTCAATCTCCCACTGTGGATTCGTCGATTTTGAGGGAAGCTGGTTATAAGCTCACTGATGGGGCTGCTGATATCACCCCTCTACCTATTTTCTCGAAGAACCCGTCATCCAATCCTGTGGTACAATCTGTAAACTCCTCCAGATTCTGAAATGTGACTCTTAGGAAAGCTCGAAAGAAAGGCCGTCAGGTCTTGGAAATTAGTGATGATGAGGGACAAGACCATATCCCTATTTCAGCGAGGATTGATGTAGGGGTTGAGGGTTTAGAGACTTCTGTTGATACTAGGGGACTTAGAGCATCCACCCCCCGTAATGGGTTACCTTAATGTCTATTTGCTCCCTTAACATCCGAGGTTTGGGAAGGGCTACGCGAGTTAGTGCCCTTTCCAACTTATTGGATACTACTTGCCCAAGTATACTTCTCCTACAAGAAACCATGTGCAAGGATGTTCATGTAGTTACTAAAGTTGTTAACATTCTTAGTGGATGGGAGGTTTCGGCTTCCATCTCATGTGGATTGTCGGGGGGGTTATTAGTGGCATGGGACCCTAGATACTATTCTTTTTCAGTGTTCCAGACCTCTTGGGGCATACTGATGAAAGGTGTTAGCCGGTTTGCTGATTTTCAGTTGTCATTGCTGAACTATTACGCACCCTATAGGGACAGGGAAAAGTTTTGTCTTGGTTTACAATCGTTTGGAATTCTGGACTTGGAAAATCTAATTGTGGGAGGTGACTTAAATTTCACAAGACTTGCTTAAGAAATATGGGGGTCAAAAAGCTCTGATGGATGGGTTGGCTAATTTATTTTCGGATTTCCTTATTAATAATGAACTGATTGATGCCTGTACAGGTGACCCTTTTGCCCACTTGGTCCAATGGGAGAAGTGGAATTGAAGGCATCCATAAAAGATTGGACAAATTCCTGGCTAAAGCTTCTTTTTTGGAGGTTTGTAATAGGTATCGATCATGGGTTGGTGATACTAAGATATCTGATCACTGGCCAGTATTTTTTCAATTGGAGGACTCAAATTTGCAGCGAAATTACCCCTTTTAATTTGACTGTTCGTGGTTGTCATTTGATTAATTTGATAAATTCATTAAGGAGGTCTAGCTGAATTGTACCAACACATAGGATTTTAACCCAGTGGATTTGTTTTGTTGGAAGTTTAAGGTGCTGAAAAAGAAGGTATCTAAGTGGATTCACCAGAGGAAATAGCTTGATAAGATGACATTGTTGGAGGTGGAATCACACTTACAGGTTTTATATTCCCAGAATTTGAAGGCTCTATTGGACTTTGAGGGTTTTGAGCTTCTTAAGAAACTTGAAGCAGAAAAGGAAGGTTATTATTTGAAGGAGGAGAAAGAGTGGCGACTGAAGAGTAGAGCACTTTGGGTCAACTATGGAGATAAGAACACTCGATTTTTTCACACCTATGCTTATGCTAGGAGAAATAACAACTCTATTTGGCATATGACAGATGAGGAAGGAATTGGTGCACAATAGGGAGAAGGATTTACAGAACTTGGCAAAGAACTACTTTCAAAATATCTACTCTGATGACAAGGGATGTGACTTGCTGTCTCAACTACAAGTGACTAGACTTTATCCAAATTTTTTTGATGATGAGGAGGCTGCGGAGCTGTGTAAAGAGGTCACATTAGAGGAAGTTGAAGGGACACTTAAGATGTTTGCAAAAGAGAAGAGTCCTGGGACAGATGGCTGGACAATTGAGCTGTTTTTGCATTTCTTCGATATCATGGGGAATGATATCAGACAGATGGTGAGTATACCAGACAACAGGGATATATTTCTGGAGCATTAAATTCCACCTTTATTACCCTTATCCCTAAAACTAGTGACCCTCGAACATATGGGGATTTTAGGCCTATTGCACTGTGTAATTTGGCGTACAAGATTGTATCAAAGATCATTGCTGCTCGTCTCAAACCTGTATTTTCTAAATTTATATCACCTGAATAGTTTGGTTTTCTTCATGATCGGCAGATCCATGATGCCGTTGGTATCACGCAGGAAATTCTACATTCTATTAAATGTAAGAATAAAAAAGCTATCCTGCTAAAGATGGATTTGGAGAAGGCATATGACTCTGTCAACTGGGATTTTCTTCGTATTGTTTTGATACAAATTGGTGTACCTGCTCTTGCTCTCAACTGGATTATGGCATGTGTGAATACCATGAGTATTGCGGTCCTTGTTAATGGTGCACCTACATCCATTTTAAGCTGTTCAAGGGGCATTAGACAGGGATTTTCTATGTCTCCAATCCTTTTTCTTTTAGTGATTAATGGACTTAGTAGGTTAATTACCCAAGCACACTGGGTTGGAAAGATTACAGGCCTAAAAATTACTAAGGACTTATGTCTCACTCATGTACTATTTGTGGACGATGTTCTGATTGCTGGGAGTGATTCAGTGGAGGATTGGAGGATATATAAAGGTATCATTGATATTTTTGTAAGGCCTCGGGTATGAGGGTAAGCCTGCGTAAGTCATGTCTGTATGAAAATTTGGTTGAGCAGAACCGAATACAGGACATTCACGCTTTAATGCCATATCAGTGGTGTAAGGTCAATGAAGGATTCACATATCTAGGCTTCCACCTTAAGCCGATTGGCTATCATATACAATACTGGAAGTGGTTAATAAACAAAATTTGAAGCTAGGATCTCCCATTGGACGTATAGGCTACTTTCTATTGGAGGTAAACTCACATTGGGCAAAAATCTGTCCTTGTTGGTACTCCAGCCTATTGGTTTTCATTACTACTAGTGCCTTGTTCTGTTATCAATTCATTAAGAAAAACTTCTGTTCAATTTTCTATGGACTGGAGGCTTGAAGAAATCATATCTATCCATGGTGGGATTGGATAAGATCTCACTTCCTTATACTTCTGGTGGCTGGGGGATCCTTGATTTTTCTGTGTTTAGTGAAGCTCTTCGATTGAAGAGCTTCTGGTGGGCTATTACTGGTAATACACTATGGTCGAAGGTCATACAGTTGAAATATATTAAGGCCAAGACTTCACATTGGCTGAGAAAGCCTCGAAAATTGGTTCGTGTACTTCTCCTATTTGGAACGACTTTATGAAGGTTTATTGTTGGTTGGCTATGGAGCTATGCTGGAAAGTAGGTAATGGATGTGAAGTAGCTATTGGCATCGACCCTATTCTGGGTTTACAGAGAGCACATCATTTATCTACTGATTTATTACAAGAGCTGAGGAGTGCTGGAATGATAACATTAAACTCCATTGTTAAGAATCAACGACAGGGTTATTGGCTCAATTCTGGGATCTGCATTTGCCCCGAGGGTTGCTATAGAATGGGACTCATATATCTGTGCTTTAAATAATGCTGGGGTACGTATCAGACCGGTTATGGATGAATTGGTTTGGGCAGGGAATGAGTCCACGGGAATGGTGACTGTGAGTACAACCTATAAATGTATTATAAAACGCAGATGCATTTTCCTGAGCCATTGGTGGTATAAGGTTATCTGGCAGTGGTTTATACCTCTCAAACTCAAGTGTTTCATATGGTTGGTGCTCCAAGACAGGTTGAAAACTTGGGATAACCTTGCTTATATGGGATGGATGGGTCCAATTCAATGTATTTTGTGTAAACGTTGTTCTGAATCTGCAACTCATCTTTTTGTGGAATGTTCATTCACACAATGTTTGTGGGAGAAATGTATTTCTCTTTTTGGAATCAATGGGAGCTGGGGTGGTGGCAATGTGGATTCCTCCTTGAAAGTTTGGATTAAGGAATTCAAGATACATTCAACTTTACCAATCTTTATCAGCTGGGCGGTTTGGTGGACTAGGAACAAGGAAACATTTGAAGATATTACTCCTTGTTTGGACAGTACCTTTAATTCTGTTTTGTGTCAGTATTTGAAATTCCAGAATGATCAGAAATGTCCTGTCCAACGCAATATTGGGAGCTTTCAAATTATTATTGATGATCCTGTCCTATTTTTTGATGGTGCAACAAACTTGGGAGCTTGTGGTGCTGGTGGTGTGATCTATATCAGTTTGGATCACTATTTTACTCTATGTCTAAATTGTGGTAGTGGCACCAACATGAAGGCTGAACTTTTAGCTTTATGGTGTGTAACTCGAGTGGCCAACCTCTTTGGCCTTGTCAAGGTGAGGATTTTTGGAGATTCACGCGTCACTATCAAATGGGAAAGGGAAGATTTTAATTTGAAAGTACTGAACTTGATATATTGGTGTAATAGAATTAAAATTGAACTCAGTACTTTCATCTCATTGTCTTTGGAACACATATACCGAGAACATAATTCACATGCAGATCTACTATCAAAGGAGGCTTTGGATGGTGAAGTTGGCTACTTACAGTGGGAAGAATTTATGGAAAATCAGTTGATAGATTCTGGCAATATGTATTTTCTGGATTAAAGTCCATTTGGCACTCTATTATGATTTATGGATATTGTAATATTTTGTATAATGGGGGGATTTTTCAGAACACTGGTTAAAAGGGAGCATCTAGGGAAGTATGCTTATATTTTGTTACTATCATGTACTATTTGATTAAGTAATTGAATAGCAATAGTATGCTTTTTTTTGCGGAAAATAAAAGAAACAATTTTATGCTATGACTATATAACTTCTTATTCTTTATGAATGTCATAACTTATGATGTATCATATTCGTGGTTGTGTATAGGTTGTGTATATTATTGTAAATAGTTTTGTTTTCATTCTATTTCTTTTTCTTATATATATTCTAATTATCGTATTTGGTTGTGTTGGAATAAAAGGAAGGAAATCAATAGTATTGCTACGTCTTGCTCCATCCGCCAACAAAGAAGTTTTGTGAATTTTGTTTTTTTGCAATTTAGATTTTGTCTACAAAACGTGGATAATGTAATATTTATGAACTAATCCAAAAAACAATAAAAAAAATAGTGCAGTAGCACCTAGAATATATTCTCCTAATTCGCTATGAAGAGTATGTTTTTTTCTATGAAAAAAAATTATAACATTCATAAAAAAAATAAGAAATTACATAATCATAACATAAAATTGTTTTTTAAAAGAAAACAACATAAATATATATAAAAATTTATATATATATATATATAAAAACTTTCCATCACTTGATACAATTGTCATTACAGGTTTCATATTATTAAAGTACAGCAAAGTCATACCTAAAATGACTTAAAGCAAACAAAAACAAAAATATCATAATTAGACAAAAAGTAGTATGACTCGAAGCAAACAAAAACAAAAACATCATAATTAGACAAAAAGTAAGAAAACAAAATTTATATTAATATTTTATAGTATTTGCAATGTTTATTTGTTTTATCCTTTAGAAAGCATTTATTTGTTTGTTTTATTTTTATTATTTTATATATAAAAATAAAAGTTGATTTGTACAATAACACACGATGTCTAAAATCTAAATTATATATAAAAATAACATTTAAAAAAAAAAAGTAAATTACAAATCTTTTAAAAAAAATATTTTTATTTTTTAATTATTATTATTTACATATTTACAACTTTGATGTTTTGTTTTGCAGGATAAAATTGCGCGATGGAAAATGTTCATTTTGAGATCAAGTGGTCATCTTGTCAAGAATCACGTCAGTTGAAGTTTGCAGATTGAATAATAAAGACAACCACAATGAATTCAAATAGAGATATGAAAGAGGTGTTGAATGCCCAAAACACGAAGGGATTGACTCAACACAGATCAACCGAATCACTACATAATCGTCGCATAAAAGAAATCATGGAATCCAAACAACTAAAGATTAAAATGATCATATCATCAAACCACCCCATCGGATCAAGTGAAATCGAATCATAAAACAAAACAAAAAAAGCCACATTTTTGAAAAGTTAAATGGGGGCCCTTAAAATATTGTAAGAATTTTAGGGGGATTGTTGGGGTGACAACAAGGAGCGAGGGAGGCATTCTCTTCCATACCAATATTGTCTTAGAAGTACCTAAACTTCGTCACTGACAGAGGTTTTGTTAACACATCTACAATCTGCTCATCAGTAGCAATTTACTGAAGTTTCACCGTACCTTTCTAGACCATGTCTCTGATGAAGTGATACTTCATTTCAATGTGCTTCAACTTATCATGAAACATAGGGTTTTCAGAAAGCTTGACGTAGCTTTGATTTTCACACTGAATGACTTTAGACTCAAGATTCTCACCGAACAACCCAACAAGTAGCTTCCTAAGCCACGCTGCTTCTCGGCAGGCAATACTAGCAACAATATACTCTACTTATGTAGTGCTCTGGGCTACAAAACCCTGCTTCCTGTTGGACCAAGAGATCATAACAGAACCCGAGCTAAAACAATAGCCATATGTACTCTTTCGATCCACAATGCTACCACCCCAATCAGTGTCAGTATAGCCAAGTAACAACACCCCTCCACTGGAGGCATATATGAGTACATAAGCACTCGTAACTTGAAGGTACCTAAACACATGCTTAGCAGCAACCTAATGTCTATGTCTTGGTTTAAACAAAAACTGACTCAGAATACTCATAGCATAACATATATTTGGTCTCAAGTGTATCAAGTACATCAATGAACCAATAAGTTGTCTATACAAATTGGGGTCCACTGGATCCGATCTAGAATATTACTCATGTAGTTTCCTCAAGTTGGAAACCATCGGAGTACTCATGTATTTGCAATCCATCATGCCAAACCTGCACAATATATCAACAATGTACTTTCCTTGGGAAATAAATATCTCATCTTTTCTTTTCCAAATATCAAGGCCAAGAAAGCAGTGCATAAGACCTAAGTCTTTCATCTCAAACTCAAAAGTGAGATCCCTCTTGCACCAACCAATCAGTTGTTCCTCTCTAGTAATGAACAAATCATCAACATATAGAACCAATATCAATGGTTGGTTCTTCACTACTTTGAAGAAAAAATTTGGATCAACTTCGCTCTTAGAGAATACCAGTCTCTGAAGATAGTTGTCAATTATCGAATACCAAGATCTGGGAGCTTGCTTAATCCCATACAAGGCTTTCTCCAATTTTCACACATGGGACTCCTTCCCATGAACCAAAAACCCCTCAGGATACTAAATTTAAACCTCTTCCTCAACCTCACCATTGAGGAAGGTTGTCTTCACATCCATATGGTGAAGCTTCCATCCTATAACAGATGCAAGTGAGATCACAGCTTGAATAGTGGTGTACTTGGCCACAGGACACAATGTCTCCTCATAGTCTATGCCTTCTTTCTGAGAGAAACCTCGGGAAACAAATCTGGATTTATACTTTTCAGTATTGCCATCAGCAACATGCTTGATCTTGTAAATCCATCTGGAAGTAACTATGGATTTCCCTTCAGTTTTAGGAACAACTTTCCAAACATCATTCTTTGGAATAGATATGTATTCCTCTACCATTGCATATTTCCATACTTGTTGCTTTGCATCTTCTTCATAGGTGGAAGGATCCGAATCACTTATGTGACTCGTATGTGCAACATACCCTGAATATCTGCCAGGTTGATTTCTCTCTCTGGAATATCCTAATGGTGCTCCATGCCTCTCTACATATTGTAGTATATCTCGACACCATGCAAACCTCCTCTTGGAAGGAGGTTCATCAACCAGTTCTAGTGGTTCATCAGAAGCTAGCGAATCTGAGAACTCTACTAGATTCTCCCTCTTAACATCTAAATGGGGAGAATGAGTATATGGGTCCTCCATCATAGGAGTCTCATGCCCCTCTGTTTCTGTATCATATTGAATCTCTTTTAATTGTTTGAATGTTGCCTCTTCATGGAAGGTCACATATCAATTGACCTCAACATGTCTTTCACATGGCACACATATTCTGCAGGCTTCGGATGATTCACTATAACCAATAAAGGTTCCCTTATTTTTTGGTGGCCCCATCTTTGTCCTCTTTTCTTTTAGCACATGAATGTATATAGGACTCCCAAATATCCTCAGGTGTGAAATATTTTTTTTTCACTAGTGAACACTTCTTCAGGTGTCTTCTCATCTAGAATGGCATGAGGACTTCTATTATGGATATATACGGTTGTACTGGTGGCCTCTTCCCATAATGAGGTAGACAGGTCTTGATCATGCATCATGGCTTTTGAAGCCTCACATATGGTTCTATTTTTTCTTTCGATAACCCCATTTTGCTGAGGGTTTTAGGGTACAATTAACTGTCTACAAATTCCTGCATCACTACAGAACTCATTAAATGCATGTGAATAAAATTCAGCTCCATTGTCATATCTCAAAGCACCAATGTGCTTTCCTGTTTGATTCTCAATGAGGGCTTTGAATTCCTAAAACTTGTTAAAGGTTTCACTCTTAAACTTTAGGAAATAAATCCATGAATTTCTAGAGAATTCATCTATAAAAAATACATAATATAAATAACCACTCAGGGAAGGGGATGACATGGGACCACATACATCAGAATGTATTAAATCTAAAATCCCTTTAGATCTAGTAATACTGCTAGAGAAACGCTTTTTAACATTCTTCCCAAGTGCACAACCCCTACATACAATATCATGCTCAAAATAAAATACGGGCATACCTTTAACCATTGGTTGTAATCCTGGTAGCGGTTTGTAGTGGAGGTGACCAAGCCTCCTATGCCATATCTCGCATGGATTGATAGTGTTGTGAACCATATCTTGATTATACTTCCTGGGTACCTTGTAGAGACATCCCTCTCTAACTCCAATCATTGCTGCATATTTCAAGTCTTTGTTCTTTGACCATAATAGTGTTTGATTATCCATGAAGATAACTCAGAATCCCTTATCTTCAAGAACCAAAACTAATACGATTTTCTTCTTCAATCCTAGAACATAAATAATTTCCTCCATGGGTAAAATATCTCCTGAACTCAGCTAGAAGGAGGTGGATCCAACTCCTTGGATCGAATAGGCTGTGTTGTCTCCCAACTTTACCTTGCATGCAAAATTTTTCTCCTTGATATTGGTGATGGCACTCTTATAACCAGTCATATGTTTGGATGCGCCATTGTCAACCAACCATGTGTCCTCACTTGTGATGATTGATCCGGAAAGTGTTGAGACTAGGTAATATTCCCTCCTTGTCTCATTTTCTTCGGGTGCATTCTTCTAAGTAGTTTCATCTTCTATATAGCAGTAGAAGCATGAAACCTTCCAGTTCCCTTTTTCTTTGCTTTGAAATCCCTTGCATAATGGCCCTTCTTGTCACAGTTGTAGCATCTAAACTTCAACTTGTGAAATTCCTTGTTGTATACCTTTGTCTTTGAATGGGAAAAATTCTTTTGAGAGAAGTTCTTCTTGCCTTTCTTCATCCTTGCAGTGAGGGCAAGGTTTTCTTCTTTGATGCACACTGACTTGCTATAGATTCACCCCTCCTCTTGGAGGTGTCTTGGAGGTGGTCATGCCACACAATTTAGAAGTTAGTTTGTACCTCTCGGTCATTTACTGTAGCCAATAATGTCTCCCATAAGGATGGGATACCATAAATAATGGTTTGTAGAAGATCATCTCCATCCACCACTACTCCAATACTAGCAAGTGATCTCTTACTTGAGAGATATTGGTGAAGAAGGAGGCCAATGTCTCATCCTTCTCCATCTTTAGGCTTTTAAGATTATTCTTCAATTCCCTCTTTTGATTCGGGGCCTTCTTCTCATATATATTTGTCAATGTATCAAAACACTCCTTTGCGGTCTTCAACGGAGTGACCATGGACATAAAATTGTCCTTTACTGAATCATAGATGATATATTTGGATTTATCTTGGTTCTTCTTGAAGTTGATGTGCCCTGCATTAGATGTAGGATCCTCCACCAAAGTGGATACATAGCCATCCAATTCATGTTCCTCCAAGATGTTCAACACCCTCGCCTTCCAAGTGTTGAAATTCAAAGTGCCCTCAAGAAGGTCTTCAGGTCGAACAAAGACCGATTCCATGGCTCTCAAGTATTGTGCTCAGCTCCTCAGGATCTACGTAGGCTCAAGTTTTCTTGTCAATTTTTGAGCAAATTTGATGAGCTTTGAAATTTAAAAATCTAATTGCGGAAATCATGAATACTTGAATCAATGAACCATTCAATCACATGAAAAATTAAACCATAACACAAGATGTACCCTGGGGAAAACCATCAAAACAATGAGGATGAAAACCCCCAACAAATATTCAGAGTATAATTATGATAGATAGCAGAGAATCTCTTTTACATCAAGCACCCTCGGTGCAATTGCAGAGCAAGATAAAGATAAAGAAGAGGGACCCAGAATAATATCCTGCACAAATAGAAGCGCCTTTCCTTCAAGGGAAAAGAGAATTCGCTTCACATTGAATTCATAAATCATGTCTAACATATTTATATATTCTTCACATGCAATGGCTTCTATTTTTATCTTCTGACTTCATGATGAACTTGCCCTCCATCTAGATGAATCAATCTTGCATGAAGAAGAGTTCCCCACTTCTCATGCAATGCATGAACTCACTTAACTGAGTCTTAGGATGAACTTGCCCCTTAACTGAAATTTTGTCCACTTAGTTAGCAACTCATATGACAATGACAATGATTCAAAAAAATGCTCTTCATGGCAATAGTACCACAAAATGAAGATCTAGAAATCACCGATAGAAATCATGAATAAAAACATGAAGACACGAATGAAGAAAATGATGATGAAGAAGTAGAAGTAGACCTTGAGGGTGAACTTATCAACACACTGGATGATCTGAAAATGGCAAGGAAGAAGAACAAGCAGCTAAAAGAACAAATGTCCAAACTTAAAGAAGAAATTGTGAGAGGAAAAGAACCTCAAAATACTATCATCGATATGACAACACAAACTTGAAGAAGCAAGAAGAATTGAAGAAGTATTGATGAATCAGTTGGACGAGAAAAGAAAAGTAAGTGAAAAACTGGGAGCTAAAAGTGATATGCTAAGAAAAGAATTACACAAATTGAAATTAGGCTATCAATAGAAAACTGAAGACAGATCTAAAGTATCAGATCAATTGGTTAGCATTCAAATGCAACCAAAGGGAAAACTAAGCCAATGTTATAACAGTGAATACTATCAGAAGAAAATAGAGAGAATAAAAGGGAAACATAAATTTTCTTTCTAAAAGAGGAAGTGCAAAAGATAAACTCTCAGTTAAACTTCAAGTCGAAGTATGACAATAGTTCAAGACACTGAAGGAGATTTTGAACAGTTAGAAGCCATATAACGATAGGAGAGGACTAGGGTATAACCCTGATGAGGATTCAAAGAAGATGAAAATAGGAAATATTTCAGAGTTTGAAACATATGTAGACGCTAAAAAAATCATGAAAACTAAAGATGGTGAAATAAAAAAGGATAATGACATGTTGGAAACCAAACCAATTCATAAGAACGACATAAATGATAAAGCTAAAACATCAAGAAGATTAATTGTAAAAAGGTGCCAAACTTTTTTCTCAAGCTATTGTTTTTCATGCAAAAATTTTGGCCATAAAGCAACTTACTACAGGGCATATGAAAGTAATAGAGTCATCAGTGGAAATTCCAAGAATTATCATGAGAATAAGATCAATCACTCAAAAGGATTCAAAAGCAGATATGATAATTCCTTTGGACCTCTAAAATTCGACATTGAGTGCTATAAATGTAACAATTTTGGTCACACAACCCTCAACTGTAGACTCAAAATGAATTCCTTCCAGCAATCAACTTCAAACAAAAGTTTTTCAAAATTTGAGAAGGATGATAACAAAAATTGGAGACAGAAGTCAGAAAATATACATACTGAAAAGTGTGACTTGGATTTACATGCTCAGAGCAGAGAAAATAGTTGGTACATTGACATCAGATGCTCAGGGCACATGATTGGAGACAAACACACATTCATAAACTTTGAGAAAGGAAAAACAAGAGGTGTTACCTTTGGAGGAGATGGCACAACAAAAATTCTTGGAAGAGGCACATTAACTCTTGGAAACAAGGATGTTGAAGCAAAAAATGTGTTGTTGATTGAGAACATGAAACACAACCTCTTGAGTGTAAGTCAAATGTGCTATCAAGGACACAACCTCATTTTTAATTCCAAAGAATGTCAAATAAGAAGATAAAAATTAGGGATATTGGTAGCTAGAGCACCCAGGACCTCTAGCAATGTGTATATGATAGATGCCACACAAAGAGAAGAATGTTGTATGGGACAAGTCGATGAAAGTTGGCTTTGGCATAGAAGAATGGGACATATTAACTTCAAAAATCTAGTAAAGATATGTAAGAAGAAAGATGTGAGAGATATGCCTAAAATCATAAAACCTGACAACATTGTATGCAAACCTTTCCAACATGGAAAGCAGATACGGACAAGTTTTAAAAGAAAAAACACTCAACAACAAAACCCCTAGAATTGATAAACACCGATCTTTGTGGGCCATCAAGAAAAAATACTTTCAATGGAATGACTATACTAGAATGACTTATGTTGCTCATTGATGACTATACTAGAATGAATTGGGTATGTATTCTCAAGAAAAAGTCTGAAGCTTTTTAGAACTTTAGAATATTAAGAAGATGGTTGAAAATGAAAAAAAAAAAATTAAACATCAAGAGTCTTCATTCAAATAATGGTGGAGAATATGTCTCATATGATTTCGAAAACTTATGTGAAGAACATGGAGTCATATTCCAATATACAACTATTGGAACTCTGCAAAATTGTGTAACTGAAAGGAAAAACATGACTTTACAGTAAATGGCCAGAACTATACTTAATGATTCAAATCTATCTGATTCTTTCTGGGGTCATGATATTCACACTTCTGTTCACATATTGAATAGGACACAACTCAAAGTAAATAGTGATAAAAAACCCTTATGAACTTTGGAAAGGAAGACCAACCTCAGTTAAATACTTCAGTTTTTTTGTAAGCAAATGTTATATTAAAAGAGTCAATAATGACTTGGGAAAATTTGATTCCAAAGCAGATGAAGGCATCTTATTGGGCCACACCTCTCAACGTAATGCCTATATTTGCTACAATTTAAGAACAGATACAATAATTTAAATTTCAGATATAAAAGTTGATGAAGCAATGTTCAACGGATCTAGAAAAGAAAAAATCGGATCATAACCAATGGTGGAAATAGAAGAATTTATGTCCGAAGAAGAAGAACCAAAAAATGAAGAAAATGAGAAAGAACTAGAAATCAGACGGGATACAAAAACACTGTCCATAAATGTAAAAATAAATCATATTGATGATTTTATTATTGGTGATAAAGATGCAGGAGTGGAAACAAGAAGCATAAAAATGATAAAAGTATCTGAAGAGGTAAATTTTTCTCTATAGTCACAAATATAACCTAGTTGTTTTAAAGAATCAATTGATGACAAATACTGGATTAAAGCTATGAATGAGGAATTGGATCAAATTGAAAAGAATGAAACATGGGAACTTGTTCCTAGACCCAAGGACAAAAATGTAATAGGGAGCAAATGGGTTTTTAGAAATAAACAAAATGAAGTTGGAAAAGTGGTTAAAAACAAGGCAAGACTTGTATGCAAGGGCTATGCACAGATAGAGGGAATTTATTTTGAAGAAACATTTGCACTTGTAGCAAGAATGGAGACTATAATAATGTTTATATCATCGGCATGTCACAAAAAATTCAAGGTTTATCAAATGGATGTCAAGACAACATTCTTGAATGGAACATTAGAAGAGGGAGTCTATGTTGAGCAACCAGAAGGATTTCACCTTTTGATAAATAAGGATTATGTATTTAAACTTAAAAAGGAATTGCATGGTTGAAGCAGGAACCAAGAGCCTGGTATGCAAGACTGGACCAATATCTGGGACAACGAGGATTCAGAAGAGGAGCTGCAAACATCAGCATATACATTAAAATGGTAGAAAATGAAATGATCATCAGAACAATATATGTTGATGACATTATCTTTGGAAGCAACACTAATGACATGAGCAAAATATTTAGTGAAAGCATGCAAAATGAGTTCGAAATTTCAATGCTAAGAGAATTGTCATTCTTCTTGGGATTGCAAATTACACAATAAGAAAAAGGCATATTTATATCTCAATACAAGTTTTTTCAAGATATGCTCAAAAGGTTTCAGATGGAGGACTCCAAACTAGTAAGCACTTCAATGTTCACAGGCTCCAAACTGAGCAAGGATGATGAATCTACAAAAGTAAATAAAAAATTGTTCAGATCTATGATAGACCGTTTATTATATGTAATTGCGACCGGTCCTGACATCGTGCAAGAAGTCGGTGTAGTGTCCATATTTCAATATGAGCCAAAATAAACTCATATTCAGGCAGTAAAAAGAATACTTGACTATTTAAAAGGAACCTTGGAATTTGGCCTGTGGTATCCCAAAAGTGAAAAATTTACTTTAACAACATACTCTGATGTAGATTGGGTAGGATTTGTCGATGACAAAAATAATACTAGTGGATGTGAATTATTTTTGGGAAAGTGTTTGGTGTCGTGGGTAAGCAAGTTGCAAGCCTCTATCTCCTTGTCCACTGCTGAAGTTGAATATATTGTAGCATCTGCATGTTGTACAAATATTTTATGGATGAAGAAGATACTACAGGAAGTACAAGTAATGTCTGACCAATCAATATTCTGCAACAATACCATCACAATAAGTATATCTAATAATCTTGTTATGCACTCAAATACAAAACACATTCCTATCAAATATCACTTTCTAAGGGAATAGGTTGAAGATCAAATTGTAAAACTAGAATATGTACCCACAAAAGTGTTAAATGTACAATATCACAAGTCATTCTCTAAGCCAATATTCTGCAACCGGGATTGGGCCTCATGTGTTGAGGTAGGGAGCCTAAGTTGGAATTAGGAACTTGGAGTAGATTCTTGAGTTGGACTCAAGAATGACTAAGCCTTTAGTTGTAAAAGGTTATTCCTCATGTGTTGAGGTGAATGATTTGATGTATCAAAGTAGTGATGTTGTAAAGTCTTGTTGGAAAAGTCTCGGGACTTGTGTGTCACGTCATATTCTCATGTGGAACTCCAGTTATAGTAGGTACCCCATGGGGTGGACCTCCATTTATAGAGGTAGATGTTTTTCATGTTGAAGCATTAATGTTGTGTGATGTATTATTAACCATGGTCACTAATTGCTATTAAGTCTCCTTTAGAGACTAGCCACCTCTAGAGTGAATTGCTTTAGCATATGATCATTTGGTCCGAGATTAATATAATATGATCACAACATCTAGAAAACATTATGAGTATAATTTGATATGATAGATAATTAAAATT
The DNA here is from genome assembly GCA_027924585.1 of Larix kaempferi. Lineage (NCBI taxonomy): Eukaryota > Viridiplantae > Streptophyta > Pinopsida > Pinales > Pinaceae > Larix > Larix kaempferi. Next base: position 6,049,500 of record BSBM01000226.1, on the reverse strand, counting down.
AACACATATTGACCATGCAGTAAAGATAAGAGATAAAGATAAATGAATAGAGAAAAAGAGAATTCGAATTGCTCATGATATGACTAAGTGAAATCGAATTGTTAAGCTTCATTTAAAGCCACAATGTATGCCTCAGTTAATTAGAGAACTCGAATTGATCACTACAGTGATGTTAACAAGAAATAATCAGTTAAAGAGAGTTAACTAAGTAATAAAAAAGAAGATCTAGTTAACTAACTGTTATTGCATGACAACACTTATGTTAAACTAAAATACGACACTTGAGTTGCGACACTTGCGTGATGATGATTAATTTCTTTAGTCTGTCAGAATGTTTGTTCCCAGTGTTTCCTTTCTTATATCTCATTTCCTTCTTTTCGTGATAAGAAATATCTTCATCATCACTATTTTTCCTTTTCCATACATACATTTTGAATCATAATGACCAACTTTTCCACAATTAAAACATTTAAAAGGTAACTTACCTCTGAATTTTTCCTAATCCTCTTTTGAGTTTGTTAACAAAGTTCATTTCTTCAGTGTCTGATTCATTGTCCAAACATATGCATGATTTTCATCCTTTGGTACTCATATTCTTGGTTGTTTTGAATGTTGCTTCATGTTTTTAAGTTCCTTTGCCTTTGTCTACCCTAATTTCATATGTTGTGAGAATTCCTTGTAATTATTCCATGGTCAATAGTTCTAGGTCTCCAAATTCTTCAATAGCTGATACCTTTGAGTCAAATTTTATTGGAAGGGTTCTGGGTACCTTTTGTACAACATGTTTTTCTTTTATTTATTCTCCTAATCCTATGATAGTGCTTACTATTTCATTGACATGAAGAAAGTATGTTGCGACGTTTTCTTCTTCATTCATCTGAAGTTTTTCAAATTGTCTCCTATGTGTTTGCAATTTTTCCTTTTTTACTCCATCGTCTCCTTGGTATATTTTTTGAGCTTATCCCACATTTCCATTGATGAGGTAATATGCATAACCTTAATTAAGTTTTGTCTCTGACAAACCATTGAAGATTGCATTCCTAGATTTTGCATTATTATTATATAATTTCTCTCTATCTACATCAGTAGGGGGGTATTCTAGGATTTTGTACCCATTGACAACAGCTAGCCAAGCCTTGAGTCCTAGAGACATCAAATATGCATGCATCCTTACACTCCAAAAAGCATAGTTATTTCCATAAAAAGGTGGAATTCTCCTTTGTGTTTTTCCATGGATCTTCCTTTCAGTGGTTAAACTATAATTTGAAGGAATTGGCTTTGATAGCAGTTGTTGAAATACTGAGGGGGCGGTGAATAAATATTTACACAATTCACTTTTAACCACAATGTATAAAGATTAGCTCTATTAGTTACTATTCAACAATCTATCATGTATGATTACATTCAATACATATCATCATCATCAATACTAATCAACAATGTATCACATTAACAATAGATACACAGTACACTAGAATTTATGTGGAAACCCAAATGGGATAAAACCACCGAATTTTTTATGTCATGCAGAGATTGCATTCATAGGAAGAAAATACTTCCTATGTTTTCTAGCACCAACTGGATTAAGGCACCAAACTCATGTGAGCTTCGACTTAGAAATTTATCATACGTCGATATCACGGAAGCACCGACATCCTGTGTTTTCCAACACCAACTTCCTATGAGATATGACTCACAAATTTCTCAAACACTGATCTTAAGGAAGCACTGAATTCCCGTGTTTTCTAAGACCAACTGGATGGAGGTACCAACCTCCTGTGAGCACCAACTCACACTCCTTTCCCCTTCCTACCTACCAATTGAATCCTATTGGTTTTGTCACACTGATGTCATATCGTTTTATTCAATATGTTTGATCAAGCACAGAGACTCTGCACTTCCTTTGTTTATATCTCACAATACTGCAACCATGCACCCCATTTATCTTCACAATAGTGAATATGACTTTGCACTTCCTTTGTTAACGGTGTTGTGACCATGCACCCATTTATCTTTACAATAGAAACTGTGACTTCACACTTCCTTTGTTCATGATACTGCGACCATGCACCCCTTTATCTTTACAATAGTGACTGGGACTTCACTTCCTTCGTTCACTATGCTATGACAATGTACCCCTTTATATTTACAATAGCGATTGTGAATTCACACTTCCTTTGTTCATGATACTAAAACCATGCACCGCTTAATATTTACAAAATAACTACGACTTCACACTTCCTTCATTCATGGTACTGCAACCATGCACTCCTTTATCTTTACAATAGCGACTACAACTTCACACTTCCTTCGTTCATGGTACTACAACCATGCACCCCCTTTGTCTTCACCATAGCAACTAATTTCAACTATGATGTGCAGAAATATCTTCTCTAGATCAATTGGTTATTGATCTCCTCAAAATCCCCAATATTCATTATTACATTTTCCATATATCCATTCTTCCTTACAATTGTATTCCTTTTCAGAGCCTTTTTTCTCCTTTGAAACCTACCTAAATGATAAGGGTGCTTCACTTATTTATATAGGTGTTGGAAAATATCAAGATAGGACCAACCTAAATGTTTTCAATTAACTTCCCTTTAAGCCAACATGGCTTGTTAGTTGTACTAGTTTAAATTACATTGTTATATGGGTTATATACCATTCATAGAACCACAATTTCCACTTCATATTCTTAATCTGTGCAGGCAAGTTCTCATGACTTGGTGGGACTTGCACACATATTCTCTTTGACAACCTTTTTCTATATAATTCTTCAAACTAGGCTTTGAAACTTCACATAATCATACATTCCAATCCTATTTGACATCAATGGCAACAATAAGTCCAACACCTTGGGCGAATCCTGATGACAATGATGTAGATATAAGGCGACTGTGTCAAGTAATGCAGAATATTGAAGACTCGATCAAGCCTAATGAAAATGTGGAGATCCATTTGGGTTCACCCATGTCGATTGGACAAAATTCAAACTCAAAATCATATGAATGGTATATTGAAAACTATGAAGTTCAAGCATGAGAATGTTGGACGATTGAAGCCATTCCCTGACACTATGGATGAAAATGTTTTGCTATATTTGTAATTCCGAAAGTATTCGAAAATAAAGCAAGGGAGTATCCAACTTTGGTACCTACTAGAAATGAACCAAACAATTTACCACCACTCCTTTGTAAAGAATGCAAGCCTCCATCTAATCACGTCGATGAAGTCTCTAAAAATGTTGAAGAGGAAGGATGGCAACAAATTTTAGTCGAAACATTCACGATTAAATCCGCACAATAGTGGGACACTCATCAGTCTACTCTTCAAAATTGGATCACATATTTGACTTACTTTGTCGAGCGATTCAGAGGAAAGAAGTTAACAACATAGGAAGAAATTCCAAAATTTACCCAAGGAAAAAATCATGTCAACCATATCAATACCTGCGAAAATGAATGGAAAAGACTAGTTTACTACAATGAAAGGGCATGGTCGCATATGTTCCCAAGAACATTTGATGACTTGCCTAGTAAATGGTATAAAATCAAAGAAGCACAAGGTGAAACATTTAATTGGTAGTCTCTTAAAGAAAATTTCATTACAGATTTATCATATACTCCTGCGAAAGATTTTCTTAAATAAGCTATACAAGAAATTCAAAATTTTATCAAACCAAAAGAATGACCAGTCAGGATTATATCTACTCATTGACCAAACGTAGCTTGCAATAATATCATGATCAACCAGAAGCAACATGTCCACCTCCCAACTCTCTTGGAATTAGAAAATGATAATACTTTGGGGAAAAGTTTCAGATGGAATAGAGATCACCCTCATAAAATTTGTCCAGTTAAATTAGTTATGAAAGTATCTATTGAAGATAAGAAAGAAGATGGAGATCTCAAAGAAAAATATTTTCCTCCATAGTTCACAGAATTTAAAGAAGGAAAGCAACACATTGATGAATCAAAATCCTCTAAATGGATGGATGCGGAAATCCAGATAAAATAAACCGACATGTCCATCGACGGTAGACCCAAATTAGCAAAAAATGGAGATTATTGGTTAGAGCAACAAACGGTGGAGATAACAAATATTTTGAAAGAATACCAGAATGTGTTTCTAGAGATTATAAGTATTTAAAATGCTTGGTGAAAGAAATGGGAGAAATGAATATAGATATTATGCCGGATGCAAAACCTATCAAGAAGTGTCCATACAAATTAGCCCACAAATACAAGGATATAGTCAATAAAGAAATAGAAAATATGATAGCCACTGGAATCATATAGCCAGACGAATCAGAATGGGCTATCCCAATTTTTCGTCCATTCTAAGGAACATGATTCGAAAAGACTTCGAATTTGTGTCAATTTAAGAGGACTAAACAAAGTAACTCTTACAGATTCGTTCCCTACACCTTTTGTAGACAAAATCATCAATGTATTTGTAGGCCATGAATGTTACTCCTTCACATATGGATTTTTAGTCTACAATCAAGTTCCCATAGAAAAAGAGTATCAACATAAGACTACATTTGTGTGTAATTTGGGTCATTTGCATACAAATTTATTCCCTTTGTATTGGAAAATGAACCTACAGTATTTTTCAGAATTGTGATCAGGGATTTTCAAGAATTCTTGTATAAAACCATGGTTTTTTACTTCGACAACTAGACAATATATAAAATGCTAAGAGACCATGTTCAATGGCTTCGACTGATGTTAGAAGTATATAGGCAGATACAAATATCATTAAATATTAATAAGTGTATCTTTTCTACCCTCATCAGAATACCTTTAGTCCATGTTGTTTGCAAGGAAGGAATCAAGGTCAACTTAGAAGAGATCAAATTCATTCTCGACTTGAAGACGCATGTGAACCCTAAACAAGTAAGAATATTGCTAGGACATACATGGTAGTTTCTAAAAGTTAGTCGACATTATTCAGATATGACATTCCTCTTGGAGGAGCTGCTTAGAGTAAGTGTTGATTCTACATTGACACAAGAGCGTAGAATCATTTGAACTTATTAAATGCAAGCTGGTCAAATCCTCGATCCTTTGATTTCCAAAATTCTTCTAATAAGTTTAATGTGCACATCGACGTGTCAGGTATTTCAACCAGTGCAATACTGACCCATACTAGTGACGACGGGATCAACTATCTATATTCCTCGAGGAATTATTCATCTTTTATGTATGTAGGTAGGTTTTGTTAAAAAAAATGTTGAATAGCGCATCCTTTCTTGTAATTAGAGGTTTACAGATTCACTATGTTTAAGATTATTAAGTCAATGTTTCGGATCCGCAATACATGATCCATCATAAAAAAAAGGAGAGATATAGAGATCAAAAAAAGAGAAATAAGAAGAATTCAAAGAGGATAGATGATTACCCAATACATAAATAGAGAAAAGAACAAAAATCCTAAAACACAAAACCCCTCTAAGAGTAAAGGAGCAAGTCGGCTTGTACAAATTTACTTAGAAAGATAAATTTCAAATTAATAAGAACAAAAGACACCATAATAAGAAAGAAGGAGAAATAAGAAAAAAGAAGAAACAAAATAAAATAAAGGAAGATAAATAAATGATAAAAATAATAAACTAAATAAATTTTAAAAATAAAAAAAGCGGGGAACAAATAAGCATAAAAAGGAAGATAATGAAAGCAAGGGACATTAAGGGCTAGAAAGAAACCCAAAAAAAACAAGATAATAATAAAATAAGTTATCATAATAATAAAATAAGTTATTAAATGTTTTACAAAAACTAATTAATGAAAACACTTAAAACTAGTGAAGAAATTTAGAGGAAGAAAAGAAGAAATAAAACCAGGGAACAAATAATTAAAGAAAAATCAACAACTAAAGATAAATAATTAAAGAAAAATCAACAACTAAAGAGAAAACAATAGGAAATAAAGGGAAGATAGAATAAAAAGGAGAACAAGATAGAAGATAAATAAAAAGAGAAGGGCAAGGAAGAGAGAAAGACAAGAGAAACAAAGAAAGGGAAAGGGAGGGGGAAAACACAATGGGGAGCTAACTTAAAGACAAGTTCTTACTTAATGATGGATGAAGAATTGGAAGCCATGACTTGCTAAGTTTTGTTTCAAACTATCCCATTTATTGATATAGTTATTATCCTTTATAATATCCATAGCCTCTCTTACACGTATAATCTCCATAGCATCCATTATTCTCGTTAATTCAACGATAGTGGATCACACCTTAACGAGTGGCGAGATTATCCTTTTAATCTACGAACAAAAATCCCAACTTATAGATTTTTTTGATATCCTCATCCTCTCCTATGGGTTTGAACTGCCTCCATTCACATCTATTTTTGTGAAATTCTATGTCACAACAGATCTAAGAGATGAGTATACCTCACAGAGAAAGAATGAGCAGAAAAGTTAAATAAGAGTGAAAGCTGCAGTAAAAAAGAGCAGAGAAATAATTATGCAGCAGAACTCAGATAGGAGCATAATAATGTCACATGATCCAATAATCAGTATAATCAACAATGATGTTACAATGGAGAGAATTCGAATCACACAGGAGAATTCGAACCTTAGTTGTTCTAGCATAGGGATTATCACCACTGGAGTTCTCCAGAAGACTCAAACTCAACTAAACTGAACCTAAACTCAGGTAATTGAAATCACAATTAGTTAACTGATTGAGGAGGGTGCAATAATGAGTTTTTCATGCATTTCAATCAAAAATGGGAGCATGATGCCACAATCAGTGGCATCCAGAGCTCTAAACCCCCACAAGAGTCAGCTAACTCAGGTGGACTGCACTGGAACACTCATTTGGTTCCTATAAAATAGGAAACTGAATGAAGTGATCCTAAAATGATGCATGTATGGATTAGAAGGTGGTATATGGTTATTGGATGACATCTGCACACCACTAGGGGGGAAATGACATCATCAACAACTAGGAAAAATAAATAATGCTAGGTAGGAAAAGGATGGAGTATTAAAATATCCTAACAATTGTCACCTATACCGAATGAAGGAGGCAATAGCACCGATGTTGTGGTATACCAGATCATAAGACATTCAAGTGGATACATCCCTTAAATATGCTCACACAACCAACAAGAAGACATATTGAATGAACGTTCAATCATTGTATTCATTCTTGGATGGTATATTTATACATTATGTGGAGAGGTTGGAGCCGGTTACATATGATCCAACTACTCATGCGTTAGGGAAAATTACATAGATTAATATATTATCTTACATGCATGATGACTTAGGAATGCCTAAGTGACCCCCTCAATAGGAGAGATGCAAAGCAAAATCACAACAATCCCTTGGATTTTTAATCTAAACTAAACCTACTAATAATGATCGAATGCATGCAAATTTTTATTAGTAAATGTCGTCCACAATCAAAAGAGACTACTCAACGAAAATGGAAATCTCAAATCCGACCAGATTGCTTCTATATTGAAATTAGAACATGATGAATTTGAAGCAACAAAAAGAAACATGAATAAATAAGGAAGGAGGCTCAAAATTTTGGCAACACTTTGAATAGTTGGCCGACTTATTTTGCAATTGTGTGAAACCGACTTAAATTAAATGAAGTGCTAATAGAAGAAATGAGTTCCCGATGAAAAACTACATCTGATAATAGAAGTTGTGATACAATGGGAACACATATTAAAGAATTATAATATAAAAAAAATGGATTACAATTACAAGAACATCAGTGATTGTAGGATTAGGTAGGAATGCACAACATGAGTCTCAAAGAGCATCCAAGCAAATATGGAATGTACTTCAACAAGTCATAAAGATACAGACAAAATATCACCCTAACTTAGAGTCCATAGAAGATGCATCCACTGAGAATAAAATGCACTACTTGTCATACCTAAGGAAGACCATCATTACAACTAAGCAAGAAGAAGAAGAATGGATAGACTTCAAGTCTCGACCAGAATAAATTGCACCACTTTCCAATCAAATATACATAGAAATCATAACACAAAAATCACCACCACCTTCTCCTCCTAGATCATCTCTGTTGCAACCACACTTCCATTTTTTCAGTCCTAGTGCATCCACAACACAAAAACCATATGGAAATCAGTCTAAAGAACCCACTTGCATACAAGTAGAAACACTAGAAAATTGAAGATTCATGACCTTTTTGCTTATTTTTGTACTGTGTAAAAAGTTATTGTCTCTCCTCTTCTTCGAGACAAAGAAGGATTTGAGGATGGGAAAGACATTGTAGGATCCTAGTCAACCCGGACAACTAGTAAATATAAGCGACCATTTGGTCAAGTTGATCAATCGACTGTGAGGGTCAACCGATTGAGGTAGTTAAGGAAGTCAGAACTACCTCCATGATTGTAAACATTTATAAAGGCATGAATCTATAAGGAAATGTAGGCAGTACTTTTGATATATTTACCTCATATAATAAACTAATTGTTGTTGGTTCCACTACTACTTTATCTTCTCATCTCTTTCTCTCTATGATGCATGGTGTATGTAAATTACTATGTTGTATATTATTATTGTTTATATATAATACTAATAACTAATCTGTTTAATCCTAGAGATTACAATAGGTGCTAAGTATAGGTTTTGGCACAATGAACAACTTGGATGTTGGTTGAGGCTTGGGAATTGTCCTACATAAGGACTTAGATGACTCGACAAGTATCTAGTGCATGGTAGAGCTAGACTAATATTGTTGTAGTTGAGGAAACAATATATATAGGAGGAAACTCCCATGGGTGCTTGATTTATTGGTCTATGCAAGTGGTATGGAAATCGGTATGTGTGCCTAAGAACATTCCTACTTCTATAAAAATGAATTGTAGGAAATGGTTGGGCTCCCTTGTTGTATTATTTTGACATTCTTCTTAATATTAGGCTAAGGCATCCACCTTAGGTGTCACCCACACTTCTATGTTGTGGTAATGAATTTTACCGTTCTTCACAATGTTTCAATTGGCTAAATATTAATGAAAATTGGTGGTGTTTAAAATTATTGTTGGGAAGTTTTAAGGCCATGGTTGGTCATGTGCCAGACTTGGTTAAAGAATTTAGTTGCAGATATAACAATTGTTTATTAGTGTGTAGTTATATATAAACCCTAAGTGAAGAGCCATAGTCTTATTATAGTAAGCATAGGTTGGTAAATCCACTGCGGTCGAGGAAAATTAGTTATGCACGTATAAGGGTGTTAAAAGTGATATTTTCCTAGTAGGATCTGCAGGTCCATGACACTTGGTTTTATGGGATAAGAAAATACTTCCAAGTTCATGACTATTCTGAAAATATGAAGGAAAAATATGTTATATTAAATTTAAATGGCATAGCTTCTATTTGGAGGGATCACCTTGAACAAGTAAAGATGATAAATAAGAGGAAGATTGCATGGAATAAATTCAATAATCACTTTCAATAAAAATAGATCTCTATTCATGGTTATGAAGGTAAACTATGAGAATTCCATGATTTGAAATTGGGGCAAATGACCATGGATGAATATGTAAATAAATTCTTGGAAGTGATGAGGTATGTCAAATATATCCATGAAAAAGAATGTAAAATTCAGTGTTTCTTAAGTGGAATACCTCAATCCTACATAGATAGTGTTGAGTTTGATGAGCCTCAAAACGCTTAAATAGGCAATTAGAAAGGATAAATATTTCTATGAAAAGAACAAAATAAAACAAGATTTTTGAAAGACATGGAAGGATAATAAAAGAGATAGTATTGACCAAAGGAAGAAAGGGTTCAAGCTTCCTCACTTTAAAATCTATCCTAAGACCTTCTAGAAAAATCAACAACCTCAACATGGGAACAAGTCAACGGAGTCATTAGTAAAGAGGCCAAGGGAACCTATTCAATGTTGAACATGTGGAGAGTACCACATATAGAGGAATTTCCCTCATTAGAAGGATACAACCAGGAATGTTCACAACATATAAAGGAGGCTACTGCTATGAATGATGTGCAATAAATACCTTGGATTTATGTTGCATTGGAAGACGACCAAGCAAATCACAAATTAGTAGTGGTTAAAATTGAAGATTAGATATCAAAGAAATTGATTTCCATTTTAATTGACCTAGTATCTAGTCATAGTTATGTTACCTTATTAAGTTATTGAAATTGTTTCTCTTAAGAAGAACTAGCATAGTAATTCATGGATGGTCAATTTAGCCATTAGAACCAAGAGAAATAGTTGTGAAAATTTTAGGAGTGATTCATTAAGGTTGAATGGACTCTCTTTACATGCAAATTTTAATATATTTCCACTTGGTTCCCATGATATCCTCATTGGTATGGATTTGGTTGGAATTGCACCAAGTTAAACTTGATTGCTACAACAATCCTTTTGAATGCATTGATGAAGATGGAAACTCAATTATAGTAAGAGGAATTTCAATGGAAATCTATATTAGACAGATTTAAGCTTGCATTTGAATTTTTGTTTTTAAGCAAAAGATGTCAATTATATGCAACACATATACTAGAGACAACAAAATATAAAAGAACAATGATTGAAAATTATCTTGTATTGCAAGACTTCAATGATGTATTTTTTGAATCAAGTGTCAATGCTACCTCCAAATAGGTTTAATGATTTCTTAAATGATATTGTACCTAGATTTGCACTAGTGTCCAAGTTCCTTATAGGGTGAGTACCCTATAATTATTGGAGATAAAAATTCAATTACGTGAGTTGCTAGAAAACAAGTATCCAATGATCCATTGTCTCATATTGATAACTTGTTTTACCAAATGAGAGGAGAAAAGGTCTTCTGAAAAAATGATTTGAGATATGGATACCATCAAGCCTGAATTAACAAATAACACATACATAAACAACCTTCAAAACGAGGTATGACCATTATGAATTTTTGGTGGTACCCCGAGGTCTCACAAAGGAACCAACTACATCCATATGTCTTATTAATAATGTTTTCAACAAGTACTTTGATAAATTTGTGTTTGTTTTTCTATATGATATATTATTTTATTATAATAATTTTGAATAGCATGAGAATCACTTCAGAATGGTTTTTTAAGTATTAAGAAAGCATAAGTTGTATGTAGAAATGAGCAAATGTGATTTTTATCATAAACAAGTTATAATTTGGGTCGCATTATTTTATAAGAATAAATATCTATGGATCTAAAAAATATCGAGGCCATAAGAAATTGGCCCACTACAATGAACGTAATAGATGTGAGATCCTACATGGGTATTGCTAACTATTACCATATAGAATTATTGATGGATTTTCATAATTTTTCATACCCAAATACTTCTTTGCAAAAGAAAGGGTTGATGTCCTTGCTAAGATATGGTTAGTTGCTTTAATACTTGCATTGTCAGCTAACATTAGAGATCACAACGTTTTCCATGTTTATTTTCTTTAGAAATATGCACATAATCCTAACCATTTGATTGAATAGGTTGTGATCCAAGTGGAACAATGGGGAGAGTTCCATAGAGCACCATTGTGCATTATCGACAAAAAAGTAATGTTGCTACAAAATTGATCCATCGAACATATGAAGGTGCAATTGAATCACTTTGGTTCTTATCAATCTATGTGGGAGTTGGAGGGTTCTATGGAATAGGAATTACCCATTTTTTTTCTAAGCTTGAATTACATAGAGGCTAGTGCTATTGCAAGTGGGAATAGAATGTAATACCCTAGTCTTTACCCTTGGAATGTATTAAAAAAGATTATGTATAAATTTTAAATGGATGGCCATAATGACAAGAGTCAAACCATGTTATATATATATATATATATATATATATATATATAATCTATATAATTTAGAAAACAAAAATGAAGGTAAAAATATAAAATGGAAAAAAATAGATAGACATTGCAAAGAGAGAAGTAGTATAATAAAGAATAAATTCTATTAATTAATGAAATGGAAAATGACTGTAAACTACAAAGAAATACAAACTAGTTGGAATGGTGGTAGCTTATCTCTAAAGAGAGATGTGTCAGCTAACATAAAGTATGATTCCCTATGATGAAAAACCCTAAATATCGAAAACTGTAACCCTATGAAATGATGTGACAAAATAAATATGATCCCTGACGAGGCTAGTTGATAATGTCAACTTCTTGAGGGTGCAACTTTTGCATACAAAGTCCATTTAGAAAATTTGTTGGACCATTACAAAGCTTAAATCATTCGCTATGAGTTTGGAAAACCAAATAATTAAAGATTCCATGGCTTACATCCACTTCCAAAAATGCAAGGAAAATTCCCCAAATGGAAAGTTTGGGACCTAAAAACCTAAAGTAAAAATACCAAGAAGTGGAACCATTCCAAATCAGTGGACAAGTGGGTGGCCACTAGTATATACTTGGATCAATATTCCTCCCTTAGGAATAAATGGTCCCCATTGAATCAAGTTCCTCCATCCAATGGGGAAACTTATGTTGAATCTAACTCTTGGTGAGACACTTGCCTTGATGAAGAAGTCACGGGAGCTTCACTAGAAGGAAGTATAATAGCACGTTCATTCATATTGCGGTATTAAATATTCATGAAAACCTAAAAATTATATTGCTTATATATTAAGGGGCAAAGGGTTTTTTTAATTTAATGTAGCAATACAAAAAATACTTTGGGTTCTTTTTTATATGGGATGGCTGACAAATATCCACCAAATGGAGATGCGGGATCACGGCCGGATGAGAAATCGGGTTGAGGCAAGGCTCGGGCTTACCAGTACGCAGGGAAATCGCATCTTGAGGCATGCTTGAGGCCAAGGGGTTTTGTGGTGAAGTGGGTTTTTAGTCAATCATAGTTGAGAGATAGTGGTCATTAACAACCAATTGTTACCAATAACACTCAACCAGTTGTTACCAATAGCCTTGGGAGGCTCTAAGCCTCCAGGGCCTGTTATAGGCCCTCGATAGGCCTTGGGGGCTTGAATATTCAATCACTCGTGCCTATTACAGGCCTTGGGAGGTTTATTCAGCCTCCTAGAGCTTGTTACAGGCCCTGGGGGCTTGGATACCTAGCCCACAACAGGCTTAGTTAGCGATTGGGGAACTATAACATGCAATCTAAATGTTGTACTATGTGCATTGGCTCTAGTGACATACAAGAAGTGATCTCCTATCTCTTCATTAGACCATTAGATGTTGCAAATCATAATGATATGTGGTTGATTAATTGCATTGTGGGTGAAGTAATGTGCATCCACAATATACATCGAAAGAAACAAGGCATGTGGGGTCATAAGAGGGGTATCATATCAATATACTAGGTAGAAATATAAAGGGGTATAAAAATGTTAAGGAAAAAATTGGTACATACAATATCTAGTGAAAATATGGGTTTTTTTAAATTGGGAAGGCATATTGGGAGGGGGTTAAAAAAACGATTTTGGAAGGTATTTTCCAATATTTAGTGAAATTAGGGGTATTGTTTCATATGCCACGAATGAACGTGCTATGATAGCGGTTTATTGAGTGAAGCCCCCGTGGAAGAAGTTTCCCTTTTTTGATGAATAGACATAGTTGGATATTCTATTGGTGGGAAACCTTAATATTGATGTCCATGATCTGGTTGAATAAATCCTACTCAATACAATAAATAATGAGTTCTATGAGGACCAAGGGCTTGGCCACCTCTAAGGTGTCCAATATAGGTGGAAAATATGGTCAAAGTAACTCCATATTAAACACATGTTGCAATTCAAGGAAATGGGGAATACTTAAATAAAATAATTCTCACCCACACTTTTCATGATGGTGTAAGGCCCATATCAGAGTGGGAAAATATTTTTATGAAGTCCAATGAATTTCTCTTTGTGCAAATTCAACCATATTTTATCTCCCACTTGAAACTTGTGTGGAACCTGATGTTGATTGTGGCACTACTTGTACTGGGAATTCGCTTTCTAAAAAATATATTGAACTTGTTGTTGGATGTGTTAGATCCATTCAATAATTTTGGCTTCTTTATTAGCCTCTTTTTGAGCATGGGAGGAACCTCCAAGTGTACATGTAATGGCATCATTATGTGAATTGGGGATAATGATTGGAACCCCAAGCACACTTGAAATGGGATGTATCCAATAGAGCTATGAAGGGATTTGTTCTAGTTGTAATAAACATTAGGAAGGCTCTCATTCCATGTGCACAAATGTTTGTAGTTGTACATTCTTAAGATGTGCACAATCATCATGTTGACTACCTTTGTTTCTCCATCAATTTAGGGGTGGAAGAAAATCAAATTGGTGAGCATGGTGTCCATCATAGACCACAAACTGGAACAAAACACACTCAAGAACGTGATATATCGACCTAAAATAATGGCTCATGAGAGCCCAAATTGAATCCAAACATGCTCGAAAAAAATCTTAGAAGTAACCTCTACTATGATTATCTTCTTACACGGAATTAAAATGGTTATCTTAGAGAATCGATCAACAACTGCAAATACACAATATGTTCATGCTTATTCGAAGGCATGCCGAACTTGTATCCCATGGAGATGGACTCCCATGATTTGTCAAGGGTAGGTAAATGCGTGTACAATCTTTTCTTCTTAAAGGAAGGTTTGTAAATGGCATAGGTGGTGCACAATCTAATCTGCATGCCAATGTCTTAATGGAGATTTGGAGAGAATAAGTACTTTTGCAGTAATACCATTGTATTGTCCACACCAAAGTACTATGCCACTCGATTGTAAATCTCCTACCAAATCATGTTCTCATGCTCACTTGAAGGAACATAACGGTGGCCTAGATGACATAAAATTTCATCCTGGAGGTGAAATTCTAAGACTGGTTTTCTTATGAAAAATGTCTGATAGGTAATAGGAAAACTCAGGGTTGATTTCATACAATTGAGTCCACATGGAAGTCTTATGTCTACAATGGTTTAGCATGGGATCTAATACTACAACCAAAGGTTGGTTGAGGTAGTTTTCAACACTATGTTTTCTACACTTCTTATACTTTATGTTCAGGTGGAATTGTTGAAGGTATGTCGACCACTTTTGATGGCGATCATTCTGTAACTTTTCTTGTTTTTACATGAGATTTATGGGCTTTTGATTAGTGTGGATCATCATATCCTTCCATAATATGTAATGCTTCCATTGGTAATAGGATTGTGGAATGGAGTACATATCTTTTTCATAGGTGGGGTACTTTCAAACTGCGTCATAGAGTGCCTTACTATGGTAGGCTACATAAAATTTTTATTGAGTGAGGACTACACCAACAACATAATCAAAAGAAATGACATCAATCTCAAAGGGTTATTGCAAGTCTATTAGGGTGAGTACTAGTGTTGAACAAAGGCAATGTTTTAGATCCTCGAATGCTTTATGTTGTGACTTGGACCAAAGGAACTTGGATTTGGACCCGCCCTTGGTCACTTGGATTAGAAGCAAAGTGATATGATAGTAGTAGTTACTTCCATAAGGTGGATAAATTTTGAATCAAAACAAGGATCCTAAAATACAATATTCCCTTAAAGTTAGAGGTGGGTATTCAAGCTAACATTTTGTTGGAGAAATAGGTTCATATCACCTCTATATCTTCTATATATAGTATGTTGATGGTCAAAGGTTGACTAGGAAATTGACTGCTTGGTTAGGTTGACTAAAGGTGGTCCTTCAAAACAAACCTATGATAGAAGTTGGCGAGGCATAGGGAATTGAAACAATTTGTGAGAGTTGAAAGGGTTGGATAATAACAAATAACTTGGATCTTGGTTGTATGCACATGCACACAATACTCATCCATGGCATATCCTGGACACTAAATTTTATGTATGCCAAATTAGAGTTTCTCTATATTGGCATATAATTTGTGTTGTCACAAGGTACTTGTATATACTGATTTTGATGCAAATGTTATACTACCCAAGTTTTATTGAAGATGAGGACACCATCCAAATCTACAACCACAAAATAATCTGTGAACGACCAAAAGATATCATCCCATCATCATGAATATTGTTGTAGATTTAGTCAATCCAAAATGCATGACCGACCACTAGAAAAGTCCTTCTTTAGACTTGAAGTTTGTCTTCCAAACATCATTTTTCTCAATGGGTACTTGGTGGTAGCTTGACTTAAGATCAATATTACTCAAAAACTTGGCACCCTTGAGCTGATTAAGAAGATCATCAATCAAGGGGATTGGATATTAATTCTTGACTATAATTTTCTTCAAATCATTGTAATAAATACAGAGTCTCTATGTCCCCTAATTGGATATTAATTATTGACTATAATTTTGATCAAATCCTTGTATTGTAATCAATATAGAGTCTCTACATCTTATCCTTCTTCTACACTAACACAATTGGTGTAACGCCCTGTTGGCCGAAATTTTCTGTCAAAGGAAACCTAAGGAGAGATAACCCACACAAGGAACTTAATGCATCCCCGGTGTAATGTCTCTTTAATTTTTTTTATAAAAATGCCCAATTTTTCACTTTTTCCCCAATTTCGACCTTTGACTAGTTTTGATGCCTAGGTCCCAAATTTGCCCCAAATGATCCCAAATATTCTGAGAAGGTATGTGACTGATATTAGGACTTGAATATGATGTTCAGGGATGATATATGGCCACCAAAATACTTCTTCAAACTCTCTTAATATTCTAGACCAAGTATGTAATTTTACTAGCAATTTGGGGTTCAAATCCCCCTGGGGTAAGTACTGAAAATGGCTTCCCAAATGCCTCCAAACCCACTCGAATTTCTAAAAATAGGTAGGGGATATATCAAGGATTTTATTAAGGTCCCAAATGCACCATTAATTAGTTATTAATTCTGTTCCAACCCTCTACCAAACAACAGCAAAAACCACTAATTTGACCCTTGGGGAAATGGCACCAAATCTTCTCCAAATGCAAATAAATTGAGTATAATGACTTCAAATGCTCAAGTGATGAATATGAAACTTGTAATACACATCAATGGAAGTCCATTCATCACAAATATATCAGAGGAACATTATTTTATTCGAAATCATCAACATTATAATGACATACATCAATGTAGTGGGGAAATGGTCATTGTTTGCTCATTAATCATCATTTTTACATACAACCACTTGGTATTTCAACCTGAGAATTTCTGAAGATGAAGAACAGATTATATAAATATTATTACAATCATAAATACATCATGATAATCTCTCCCAATAAGTACAAGATCTCACCCAAAGCGCAATCCCTCAAGGAGCATGAATATGCCTTCAAAATTGGAAATGGTTGAGAGATGGTGTTGCACTAAACAAAACCATGAGATTCCTTGAAGTTGATACCTGCAAATACAAACTCCATTAAATATCCATGAAAGACTTGAGTGGCCTCTCCAAACACCAACTTGGATGGGAATCTTTCACCCTTGAAATTGGCTAAGGCAAGAAACTAGTCATCCACTAGCTCTCTCTTCACAAATGCAATTTTTATCAAATGATCAAAAGCCCTTCTCTTGGTTTGTCCCTGTATTTTATAAACATCCTTAGCCTTCTAAGGTTCCCAAACCATCCATAGACTCAATCCAATTTGAATTAGGGTAAGGGCTCAAGATTTGCCATGTGTCACACCTTTCCTAGCCTTCCACCTTCCACCAATTCAAGTGGGGGTCTCTTTGGCTTCTCCAAATACCATGAGCGCCCTCTTGGAGCCTATTTTTGGGGCCTACATGTCATAATGGTCATATGTCAGAGGTCAGATCTGCAATTTTTCATAGATGTCATAGATGTTCCATCATTGTTGTCATAGGGGCCAGTGAATCTAGCCCAAGTGTCCACAAGCTTCCAATTTGACTCTTCCTCTTCCATGGAGGTTACCAATCCATCTCAATTCGACCTAAGATGCTCAATGCCATGTGTATGACTTACCAAATCACCCAAGAATGTTCACCTTCTCATGAATTCGAATTGGCAAGAGAGAGATGCCATGTGTCCTTGAGAAATCAAGCTAGTGTGGGTCCCACATCCTCCATATGTCTTCAAAACCACTTGCCACCTAGAATTTCTCTTGAATTTCTTTATTCAACCTATTTATTAAATACTTGAACCCTTCTAATGTCTAAACATCATTTATTAGCTTCCTTATTACAATTCCACATGTGCCCATCCAACCTAGGAAACTAGTAGGATTGATGGGATTGTCTTACTATGCAATTATTTGAATGGGGACATTACACCCGAGTATGTTTAAAATAAATAACTCTCGCTGGGTATAGGTCTTGCTACCTATATGATTTCTTCTCTTTAAAGAGAGTCTTCGTTTTTGTACCGTTTTGTGTTTCAAAATCCTAAAAATTGTCACTTCCTACAGACTGATTACGAGATAAATAACTATCTTGCCATCTAACTAATTGAAATAAACCTAATCAATTAACAACTGTTAACTATGACTAAAAATAACTAACTAATCTATGAACTACTGTTACCTATCCTGGCCAGGAGCGACTTACTAAGTACTATCTTCTGCTATTCTGTAAAATTGCAAATGTTTAAGGTATGGCATAATCCGAGAATAATATTCAGAGATAAAACCTAACCTCAATATAAAACAAATTACAATTACATATTCAAGAAACAATAGTATAAATCATCATTAAAATTGAAACATGTAAGTTGCTACAGTAATAGCAAGTTTTTACGAATTCAGAATCTGAAAATTTAAGGTAATGATCACTTATTAAAAGAACATCTATACAAATAGATCCTTCTATAAGTAAACCATTTATAATACAATATCAAAATCAAAATTAAATAACCATAGTTATTATAACATGACCAGAGACATCATATAAATCAGAAGCCAAATATGGTGTGTGCTCGAACGTATCAAAATTATCAATGCATTATAACCAAGTATAACAACATATCATAAGCATAGAAGAAACTTGAAAATAAGAAGGAGTCACACACACACACACACACACACATATCTATATCTGATAAAATCAAACATGATACCAATTTCCAAGAAGATCCATAAAGGTTTGACAGGGAGAAATTCTTAAAGCAAATGAGTCTTTTAGGAATAAAGGGATGTTTAACTCCAGAGATACTAGCTTCTACTATGTACTCGAACCCCCCCTCTAAAAACCCGATCCCTTGTGAATTATATAGCCAGTCTTAAATCCACAAAGTTAATGATTCGAGGAATCTCATACAACTATATCCCAGAAATAGAACCATCCTAAAATCCTAGTTACAACCATGAGTAGTGACACTTTAAAGTTGCCATTGCTCATAATGATTAAATGAAATATCATGGATCATTATGAACTGATGAAATGACACCGTTGGAAGAGGAATGAGCGATGCTGTAATTACTGAGTCATCTCCAGGTGTGACCACTATGCATAACAAGAGTTGAGTAGGCACAATTGATCATCATAAATTGTATCCAGGAAGATAAGATTCTCCCAAAAAAGAAACACGTACCATGTCACATTGGTGTTGTTCGTTCATCAAATCCAGGAAGGAAGTATAACCACCATATTAAATGAGCCAACATGATTTTCAATCCAAAATTCCATCTGCGACACAAAAAACAAAACCACCAAATAATTATTGTCATCACAATTATAAAAGAAATTGAATGAAAAAATAAATGATAAGCACTCCTACAGAATCTATGGTAGATTCCGTAGGTGTGATAATAATAGCTCATTAAACTGAAAGAAATATTATTTGTAGTGCTAAAGTTTATATTCCTGCACATAATAAAAATAAATAACAAAGTGACGGTCAAGACGTATGCATAGGATCAACTGAAACTTGAATTCGATAAGCCCTCCTAGCCTCTGCTAACTTGGCCTTTAATTTGAGAATATTGGATTTATGGTAGCCATCCTTCTTAATTAACCTTTCATTACTGATCAATAATGTTTTCTTAACGACTTTATATTTATCCTTCTTCATTTTCATATTTTTCCAGCGATCGACCCAAGATAATAACTCATACTTTAGCCTCTGAGCTTCATCCTTCATGATATCCCTCATAGATTCAACTTCCTTAAGTTCATCTTTCAAGTGAGCAATTCTCTGTTCGAAAGGAAATTTGATAGACTATTTCAAGGTTTCCATAGTTCGATCAGAAAGTTGGTCATTGGTCAAAGATGGATCCTGCTCAATCTCTTGATCAAGTTGCTTGGGCAATGATGAATTTCCAATAGAGGCAACTTTGGGAGATGAAGCAGAGTTATAAAATTCAATGCTCTGTTCTCGTTCAATATCTTCATGAGATGACTGATGGGCAGACAATTGTTCGTCGGACTTGCTAACCTCAACTATAGGAGGCTTGCTGGATTGTTCTACTGTTTTGGGAACAGAAGTAGCATCCATACTCCTCGTGAAACGTCGTGTTCCTGAGTGTGAACAAGTTGGGGTAGGATTTGACTGCTTTTTTCTATACTCGGATTTAACAAGAAACTCAGGGTATTCTTCCAAACTAACTAAACATTTGTCTCTCTCTGCAGACATATCATGTGGCAATTTGGATGGGGATGGATCCAAAGGAGTTTCAGGAACCATGGGGTTATTTCTATACTTAATTACGGGGCCCTCATTTTTTTATGGATAAGGTTAGTGGGATCAAGCTCTTGGATAGTGTTAGAAATGGCAAGTCTTCTTATTTTTACATGATTTTTAGGGATGGGAGACGGTCGGGACTAAGTTTCCCCGAAGCCATTATGAGCTAAAAATTCTTCCTACATCTTATCCTCCAAAGATAAACAATGTTGAATTAACATTTTAAGTAGTCCATGATGAAAGAGAATCCTATATTGATCACCGATAGTGCTCTGGATAGTATTATCCATTTTCTTTAAACCACTGAGGAGGAATAAAGGAAATTGATCTTAAAACCCTTAAAAACCATAAGCAGACTAAGGTGGTAGAAATGTACAAGAGAAAAATGCCTATCGCATGTAATGTACCTGATTATAATCTGGAGTAATGACCACCATTGCTACTTGAGAAAATTGGCAGGGAAACCATGTTTAATATTGATATCGCTAGGCACTAGATGTAGGAAGGCATTTCATTTTTTATTACTAATTTTTCCTCCCTTAAACCATCGCTCATCGGTCTGAGGCAGCCCGATAGCTTCTGCGATAAAGTCTTCCATCAAGGGTAAATGCAAATTATCGATTAGGGCTACGTCGTCTTTGAATGATAAGGAAAAATGCCCATTGTAACTTGGGTATTATGCCAACTGGAGCGTCTAAAGAACGGATCCCATCCTACCCTTTCGAATTGTTTTCCAACCTCGACGTCGACTTGCAACAAGTCATTACCTGAGACTTCTATACAACTGAGTGAGGCCATTTGTTCAGTATAAGGTTTCTTATTACGCACATGGTCAATGGTGAAGATAGAGGGGATGGGTATCCACACTACCTTGAACCTTTGAGAAATGCATCCATACCCATCAGGTTTATTCATATCAATTGTGCAATTAAAACCCTCTAAATATACAAAACAAAGCTTAAATCCTTTGAAGCATGAGCGTGGGCGACTAGATTGAGACATTCCGAATAATGATGAAAATACTAGCAACATAAATGGAAAGGCCATCTGGTAGTACGACTAGCCCAGACGTCGATGAAATCATAACAGGGGTCTTAGTGCTTGGTGTTAAGACACAAGTCAACATATAAGTGTCCATTCAGCTTCATGGTTGCAACAATTGTTAGGGTATAATTACAAATATAAACCAACTCATCCAAAAATATGTTCTTTATTGTGACGTGCTACTGAATGGAGGGTTTGAAATTTCGTTATGCGGTTGCATGGGAGGTTAGAAAAATGATTTTAGCTTAGTGAGGGTAAGCCAACTTTAATGATACTCATTTATATTCCCGAGTCGCTCTGCAATGATCTTGGATGATTTCATATTAATTTTGAGTATATAGTTTAACCATATGCTAATTATAAAGATCACCCAACCTTAATACAAAGTCCTCACAAAGATTTGAAGTAATGTATTGACTCAAGTTTCAACGAATGATGCATATGTCAAGTGAAAGGAAAAGAGCTGGGACTTCCATGTAGATTACTAATTAGGTGGGTTATGATTACTAGGTTTGATAAATACCCTTGAACTAAATTCTCCCATCTTCACAATTATTTTTCAAAATTTTAAAATTACCAGTGAAGTATAATAGGTTTGAAATAATGACCATCATATTTGGCTTCGAAAAACCCGTAGGAGTCTTAACACAACCTTGGAGTGAGTAAAACCTTTCCAAGCATATACCTAGGATTTGAATGATAATCGTTACAGTGATTTATAAAATCCAACATAATGTATGTTAGGAGTATTCTTATATCATTTAGTAATGTATATGCAAACATCCACTAAATTAAAAAATATGCGAATAATATTACTAACCTTTGTAATTAGAACACTCCACATCTAAGATGAGAACATAATCTTAAATTTATCGATATGGCTTATAGTTAATCATGAAGAAATTATGAAAATGAGATCAATTGGATTTTAATAAACTAAGCCATAAAGAGCATAAAATTTAGCAACTGCAAAATTGGATAACCATTATGTAATTTATTAACGAGGCATCAAAATAGTGTGACAACTCCACCTTGAGTCTGAATTCTTACTGTGAAAGTCTTCCTCAATTGGGAGTACCTTCAGAATTATAGATTCTGAAGGCACTCCTTAAAATACTCCATATGAATCAATCTTCGCATAGATTTCATTTTGATCAACTTTGTATCTTTTGATATCGTCTTTCATTGATTGAAGAGAAAGGAAAAGAAGAGAACATTGTTGACTGTCAACAAATGGCGACGTGTCTGGGCTGACCAGTTATCTCTGCACTTCCTACCTGACAAAATATGAAAAATACAACTACCTGTCTATCTAGAAGAATCAGATAATCTCATTCTAGAACTAAATCAACAGTTTCTCTTACCTTTAAATTTGCAACTACGACATATATCCATCTCCTTGTTAGTATCGTAGATATTAGAGCATCATGCTTATTTTCTCGAATGAGAATAGTAAGGTTACCTTATAAAAAATAAGCACTCAAATATAGAGATAATCATACATCACCAGTATATAGATATAGCCTTTAAAATCCTTGAATAAATCTGAAAAGGTATGTTCCATCCATAAACTAAGGTTTAAATTTAATATATAATTTTTTATTTTTTTTAATTGTTAAATTTACATAGGAGTTATTTGCAGAGATGGAGTAAGAACCGTTGCCATATCCTGGAAACTAACAAATGACAACGTCATTCAAAAACATCATTAGAAGTGAGCAGGATGGCTCATTACTTAGACCCCCTGTCTCCCAGTCCGAAAACTAAGAGCCACTACCCCATCTTGTTGACCAGATATCGACAATGTTAGACTGATGATGTTCATGATCATGAGTGGGTCGACTCATTACTGAGACC
Organism: Larix kaempferi; assembly: GCA_027924585.1. NCBI lineage: Eukaryota > Viridiplantae > Streptophyta > Pinopsida > Pinales > Pinaceae > Larix > Larix kaempferi. Next base: position 6,026,026 of record BSBM01000226.1, on the reverse strand, counting down.
TACTGTTTCCTAATTGGAATCTAAGTAATGATTTAAAAGATTTTATTTTCTAAGAAGTTTAGTCAAAGACAAATTCCCTGGCTAGGTGACCAGATTTGGCAGCATCACTCATGAGACTTGCCCATAATGAACAGGCCGACTCATTACTGATACCTACTGTCTCTTATTTTTTCAACTAGGATCCATCTCCTTGTCTTGGTGACCAAATATGGGATGTCAGACCGACAAGGCTGATGATCATGATTAGGCCAACTCATTACTGAGACCTCCTATCATTTAACCAGACTTTTAAGTGAGTAGTTCTGCGTAAAAAATGACCTTATGGATGGAACAGACTCAGATAGACTCTTCAAATTGTAAGGTTGAATTGAGAATGACTGACAATGTAGACTTGTAAACATTTTGAGTGCAATTCCTTGGGAAGATAACTTACCAGCTATTATAATCATCATAGTAATACTGGAAGGTGGGGTTGAATATGATTGCAGTTGTAAACATTTTGATGTGAGCGCTGATTAGTTTCAGAGTTAAGGAAATCTGATTCGAATGGATGATGAACGTTTGCCGTGCAGAACATTATTTATTTACATAACATTTCTCTGAAATAAAATTATTAATATGTACATCTATAAGTGTGAACTTGTAAGACTTAGTGATTCCAATTCAGGATAAGAATTATCTTTTGGAAATTAAACCTGGCTGTCAAGATTATAGGATTATAGGTTTTTTGTAGTTTTGTGAACTGCAAAATTATTTACAGATGGAGTGAGTGTGAAAATCAACAGAATAAAAACTAAGATTGGGTGACACTTAACCTATTTCAGGATATGAGATTCATATTGAAAAATGGAAGATGATCATAAAGTAAACTGTACAATTAAATATGTCAATACATAATAAACAATATAGACAAATTATGTACAAGTTGTTGAATCACATGGGAATCAACAGAAATAATTTTTCAAGATCAACCCATTTAATGGAAAAGTTTCGAACTGACCTTCCAATGTTTGTAGTCTGAAAGTGCTTGGGCCTAACTTTTTTGCAATAATGTAAGGACCCAACTAGAGGCGTTGAAACTTGGTATGCTCACCCTTGTCCTAATGTGATTTATCCCATTTTAGCACTAAATCACCTACCTGAAGTTCCCTTTTATAGGTTGATGCTTGATCAAACTATGATTTTGCAATATGTTGATGTTTCGAAAAAAGCTGCTTGGATTTCTCCCTATCTTCTTCTAATTTAAGCAACGTGTTAATTCTCCTTTCCATGTCCGAGAAATCCACTTCTTGAGCAGAATGTGCTAATTGTAGAGAGGGTAAAAAGAGATTAGGAGGAAGAATGGATTCAATTCCATATGCGAGGAAGAAAGGGGAATTCCCAACTGTAGATTTAGGAGTTACCCTGTCTGCCCAAAGTGCGTTGTAGAGGGTAGTATGCCAGTTTCTATGGCAATAGTTATTTTCATAATTTTTAATAGATTCTTGTTAGTGGATTCAACCAAACCATTACCTTAGGGGTAGTAGCTTGCATAATATCTAATCATGATACCCTTCTCTAAATCAAACTCTATTAGTTCAATGGAGGAAAAATAAGAAGCGTTATCAAAGACTAAAGACTCTGGAACACCGAATCTAGTAACAATGGAAGATTCCAAAGAGTTAACGACTTGATTGGTGTTAACCACACGTAAAGGTGTCGCTTCCGCCCACTGGTTAAAGTAATCAGTGGTGGTAATAATGAACTTATTTTGCATAGATTAAGGAGGATTTATTGTTCCAACTATATCAAGGCCTCATTGCTGAAATGGCCTTTCAACTCAAACTGGTTAGAATGGAAAAGCGAGCTTCTTCACTTTGCCAGTATTTGTTTGACAATCTTGATATTTTATAGCATATGCATGGGCATCTCTAAATGAGGTAGGCCAAAAATAACCGGCCCTGAGTATTTTTTGCGCATTAGTGTCACCTCCAAAGTGACCACCAGCATGACCATAATGTAACTCTTTCAAAACTGATTTAGTTTCATCTTTCTCAAGACAACGAAGGAGTAAGCCATCTGAATTTTTCCTGAAAAGGATATTATTTATCAGTTGATAAGGAGCTGATTTCAGTCTAACCGCTCTGCTTTTAATTGGTTCTAAATACTCCGGGGTGTTCTCGGTTTCAAGAATAACTTGTATGTCAGAATACCAAGAGTTTTGGGAGGGAGGAATAAAGTAAATATCTTTTTGAAGCAGAGACTCACTGATTTGCAAGTAAGATTCGTCAGTAAGAAAGTGATTTGATTCAGCTTCCAGTTTACAAAGACATTTACCTTTTACCACCTCAGAAGGCTTGATTTCAATGTCGTATTCTTGAAGAGTTTCCATACAAGGGGCCCTTGTTTCCCCCAACTCTTTATGTACTAATAAGTTTCTAACGATAGGATATGGAACGATGACTTTGGTCCTACACTTAAGAAGATACGGACGAAAATGTTTGACTAATTTAAACACAGTGAATGCTTGTTTGTCAACCTCATTATAGTTTAACTCATCCCCTTTAAAACCTGAACTCATGAATGGGATGGGGACTTCGTGACCATGTTGATTGCGTTGTGTCAAAACAACAACATATGTGATTTCCGAAGCGAATGTATAAAGAATGAAGTCCTTTTCGAAATCAAGACTCAGAAGAGTAGGGGATTCAGATATAGCCTCTATAATCCTCTCAAATGAATATTTTTCATTTTTTCCCCAACTAAAATTAGCATATTTCTTGATCATATTTTGTAGGGGACGAACGATTTTAGAGAATCTTGGCATGAACCTCCTCATGAAATTAATCTTTCCCAGGAACGGCTGCATGGATTTCTTGTTTGATGGATAAGTAATCTTAGATATGCCTTGGGTTCATTCTAGGTTGATCATGATTCCATATTTGGATACTACAAAACCTAAGAGGATCCCTTGAGTCACAACAAATATTGTTTTCTTGGGGTTGAGCGATATCCCAAACTTCCTACAACGTTCAAAGACTTTCCTAAGGTGAAGGATATGATCATATCGATGCTTTGAAAAGACAGTGACATCATCAAGATACACAACTACAACATGGTTAATCAGCCCCCTAAAGGATATATCCATGGCCCACTGGAAAGTAGCTCCAACATTAATCAGATCGAAGGGCATTTTTCTGTAAGCATAAGTTCCCCAAGGGGTTTTGAAAGTAGCTTCAGTTGGTCAGCTGGAGAGACTAAAATATGATTATAACCTGAGAAACTGTCGAGTAACGACATAATTTTGAATCCAGATACTTTTTGAAGAATATGCTCCATAGGAGGCAGGGTATTTTTTAACGATTCTAATATTATACTTAAGTATAGTATCCTAGGCGATTATTTTGGATTGAAAAAAACATGTATAGAGATAGGTAGGCTACTATTAAATATGAAACATACAATTTACTACTAGAATGTGTAAAATTTGGCAAATATTATGATAAAAAAACATATTTGATTTAAATATAGGTGATATTAGAGACTAAAAATGACCAAATAGTGAATTTAGTTTTTGAAAAAAAACCGAAAAATAGCGAAATGGTGAGATTTTGCCCTTAAAAATTACCTTGATAGGAGGTACCGGATAGTTATATTTCTCAGATGACCTATTGAGGTTACAGAATTCGATGCAGATTCGAATGTCACTGTTCTTTTTCCGAACATGTACCAATTTAGCCACCCATTAGGTATAATGGACTGGAAAAATGATTTTAGAACCTAAGAGCTTATTCAACTCTTTCTTGACTGTCGATTCTAGAGTTGGATGCATTTTTCTTAGTTTTGGTAAAAAGGTTTTGATGTTGGTTTCATTGGAATCACATGGTGCATAATATATGGATCAAAGGTCTTTAGATCATCGTAGGTCCACGCAGAAACATCCTTATACTCTCTAAACAATATTACAAAGGCTGATTTTTATAATGGGGTACAATCTATCCCTAAATTTACATATTGTGGATTAGAATCTGTCCCTAAGTTAATGGTTTCATATTTCATGCATGAGCTATTTGTTTTGTAGTTTGGGACAGTCTTGAACTTATCCTGCAAGTCATAAAAATTTTCCAATCTTAAAACAGAAGCAGGGAAATATTATACCGTGTCAAGAGCTTTTTCCACTGAGGAGTGACGATGTATTACCAAAACATTGTGCAAATATTCATCGTGATTTATTTCATCAATAGCAAAATATTTAAAAGTATCTTCTCCTGTTAGAAATTTTAGAATTTCCTTTTGGTAATCATGCAGATGTTCAGAAACACAATGGATTGAATTGTGTACCTGACGTACTACAATCTCAAAATCACCGTATGCCACCAAAACCTTGATGTTCAGATCTAAATCCTTCTTTAACACTTGGATAAGGGCTTCATATTCTGCAATATTGTTAGTACATTTAAACTCCAATTTGCACGTTATACAAGTTTTATTTCCCTATGGATCCAATTAACAGAAGGAATCTTGCACCGGTTCCTTCTTTGGATTTCGATCCATCGAAACACAATGTCCAAGAAGGATGATTTACAACTACCTTACTAGCTAGAATATGTAGATGTATTTCATTTTGTATGGCATTTACATAATTCTCTGTTACAGAATCAGATTCAATGTAAGTGAAATTAGAAACTTCTGACTGCTGTTGTAAACGTGTAAGTGGAGAATTTCCAACTTTCATGTTACCAAAATCTTCTCCACAAGCATAATTTCCCAAAATAGTCAGAAAAAAACACTAGTTCATTGGGATCGTGCAATTCAGCTACAATGTGTTTCATATACCTTTCTCTTCCAATTTTAATCTGATTGGGCCACCCATTCTAAGGGAGCCACAAAGATGACCAATCGGTCGAGAAATACCCATTAATATTCTGAGACCATTCACGGCTTAAAAACATGCCACAGGCATCCGAAATGTCAGCAATCATGATATCGATAACTTGGTATATTGATGGATTAATTGCTACCCTAACTAACACATCTTTTATCTCCCCTAGTACTCTTACATTCGACTGATCGAGCTGTGTGATCTGTGTATCCCATGGAGTGAATTTTGCTTTCAACTTCTTACAAACTGAATAAGGCATTACGTTATTTGATGCCCCAGAATCTACCATACAATTATGAACATTCCGATTATATATTTCCAATGTGAGGAGGAATGAAGGAGTGTTGGATGTTGAAATTTTCCCAATTAAAGAGTTCTTATCAGCTGCTATTTTCTTTTTGTCTTCTATGTTTAATGGATTTTTTATTTGGACAAGAATTTGTATTATTTGAAATGCTGGTAGCTCTACTATTTTTGTTACTAGGAGTGACCGAGCTCGATATAGGATTTAGATAGGATCACCAGGCATATGAAATATTTGCAACAAATCATACATACTTATGTTTGCACATTGGTTTTTTAGGTCTTTGATGATATCATATTGCAGATCTAATTGGTGAGAAATATGAGCTGGCTACAACTTCCTAGTGAGTTGAGGATTGTTGCTTCTCTTGTTTTGATTAGAGATTGATGTACCGGGAGACTCTATTGGGACTCTGCTACGGGTATTGTAAGTATGGTGTCCTGGGAAAACAGGTTGACTGTTAGTTTGTACATTATTACTTAGGTTGTCCCAAAAATTTCCAACCAATGGTCATTGGTCTTCTTGTTCCCCATCCTCCTTCTCTAAGTCTTCTTCCTCTTATTGGTCACCAGATTCTTGACTAGAGGAGGATTCGGGCATAGAAATGTTGATGTATTTGTAACTTCACAAGATATTCACTTATATATTGTATGTATTATATTTGTACTTTATTGCATCCCCAACGGAGATGTATTATTCCTTCGATTGGAAGTGTCGTCATTTGTACTTGCAAGTGTCGCAAGTTATATTGTAAGTGTCGTAACTTATAGTTGATGGGTTATTAGACCACCTTAGTGCAGTCGGCCCAGTCAACATTATGTTAAGTGGTTAAGTTGAGGCCGACCTAGTTGAGTAAAGGTCAAGTGAAAGTAAAAGTATAAATAAAGAGTGTGACTCTCTCATTTGACACATTCTCTCATTCACTCACTTCGCATTAGTGAGAGAGAGGAGGAGTGTGAACAAGTGAAGGAGGAGTATGCTGCTGAAGATAATTATCTCTTGGGTTTGATCATTGTGATCCTTGTATTGGTGCTTATTCTATCTCTGAGTAAGTTGCGTGGTTTTTCACCTTCTTGGTTTTCCCTGGTGAAATGTTTGTGTGTCTCTTGTCTCTTGTCTTTTATGCTTGATATGTTGTACATGTTGTTCTTTCAGTTAAGATCCTAGATCTATTGAATTAAATGATGAAAAACTAACATGGTTTTAGAGCTATCCTGAAGGAAGGCATGGTATGGCATTTATAACACTTGTTTCACTTGTGACAAATTGGAAGCTAGGGCTTGGTATAGTAAAAACCAGTCATCGTGGAATTTTCGCTATAAATCCATTTTGGCGAAGTTTCAGGTTCTGAAAAGTTTACAGGTAGAAGATAACATCCCCATGTACCTTGTGTCCGAAGCACAACATATAAGTCGCTGTACTTTCTATTTTATGATCCGTACAATCTAGGGTTTCTGCCTCTTCCAGATCTCAGTCATAAATAGGTGACCTAGGAAAAAAGGTCACAACTTGGGATAGGAAGATCCAAATGAAATTGTATAAAATGTGACAGTAAGAGAATGGACTTTAGTTTCACAAGTAAAAGCTTCAGGGGCGAGAGTTGAACCATTGACACATGGCACTCCATACAAGTTCGCTATCATGTTTTATCCCATAAACAGGTCATGTTGCGACACTTGGCATAACTCTCTCTCGGAGAATCCAATTGAGGTCATACCTATGGGGTTAGAAAGCTGACAGGTCAGGATACCACAAGATGAAGTTTAAGACCCTGTGGATCCGAAATTTCAGAGATGCACCAGAAACAATAAGGCACATATTTCTGTGAAATAGAATTGGATTTTGAGCATTCTCATTTTTGGCTTATCACTGCTGCGGGAAATTAGGGCTTTTGACAGAAGTGGAATTTTTGATTGGTATGAGCATAGGATTGCTCTCCTTAGAAAAATCGAAATTTAGAGACCAAGATCAAAGTTTTTGGTTGGGTAGAACCATGAGATATATCAAACCCTAGTTCGGGATTTTGATTGGTAAGGTGGAAAATTAGGGTTTCTGCAAAAGTTGAAATTTTTGGAATCTGTGACAACGGCTAGATGCTCCTAAAAAAAATCGAAGTTTAGAGTACAAGATCGTATTTTTTGGTTGGGCAGAAGACCGGGCTTTATCAAACCCTAGTTCGGGATCCTGTCTAGAAGATCCAGAAGTTTTAAAGGCAATTTTGAGGGGTCAAATTTTGCAATTTTCAAAATTGAAGTATACCAGCATTATCAGCTCAACAAGGCACATCTTTCCATCCATTCAGAAGTTTGAAATTCAAAATTTGAATTTTTAGGGTTTCTCTGACAAACCCTAATCCAGCTCCTGATCTAGTCTCAGCAAATCAAAGAGGATTGGGTTAATCCTAGAAGAGAATGAATTAAACACTTGCGTAAGTGAATAAGTTCCAGTTCCAGAGGGAGATGAGGCTAAGGCCTTACATAAGAAGTCTACAAGCAATCTCAACAGGTATGACTTGAGGAGATACATGTATGTTTTGAAATATGTTCATGATTAAGTTTATGATATGTTTGTCTTCATATTATTTAGGTTAGTACAATATTGATTAATGTTAGACTTGTCTTATCACCCTAGTAAAAGTATGAATGCATGTGAATGATAGAATACATTCATTGATTAGGGTTATGACACTTATGATTGTACTAATGCACTATGGTTTTGTATGAGGATGATGTTGTCTGCTAACATGAAAGGTGCAAATCAAGTTCTAGATCAAGAACATATGACCATGGTGACATGAAGGCAAAGACTCATCCATAGTCATGGATCACATAGAAGCTCTACTTACTAGGTATGTATAACTTGGTTCTACAATTATTAACTCATGAGATATGCAGGTTACTAGCACAAGTCATTGAAAAGAACAAGAAGACATTATGTGGGTATGTTAGACAAGCATGATAATCCAGGTATGTTTTCCTATATCAAGTTAGAATCCTACTTTGTGCTAGGATCTCATATAAGTATACTTTTGTATGATTGATTATGATTATTCATGAAGTTAGAAGTTTAAGTAATCAAGGGCTTATGCATATTATGTTTCTTACTTTGATTGATGATATGACTAACTAGAAGAATCCGATGGTCAAATAAGAATATGCATGAGTAATAGAAGTCCTCCCTGAAACCTTGAATACTAATGCTTGTGATAAATTACCTGTGTGTGAAATGATCATGATCATACATGTTAAGATTATTTAGGATCATAATGTTTTGATAGTATTGAGATTATACTAATGTATGTATGGTAATGTATGAGATCTTGAGGATAACACAATGATGACACTAGTGCACACTTAAGCATGCATAGTAGTCCAGGATGGATATAAGTTCAAAGACAGATAATCCAGGAAGCAAATATCAAGAGGGAGCACACTCCAGTAGTTCCTGCAAGGAAGCAAAGATTGAGAGGGAGTCCACCCGACAACCAAACAAAGATAAGTATTTGAATTGTCATTTCTTGTATATATGATTACTTAAATGATGTTGTTCCTAGATTTAGGATGTATATTATGCATATTAGAAAAGTTGCATTAATGAACAAGATACTACTAATATGCAAGTAATGGGTAAGTGGCCTATGGTACTGTACAACATTCCATTGCTACTTATGTAGAATGAAACCTCTTTTATAACATGTTGGGAGTTGTGCACACTCTTAACAAATATTTTGGTAGAGATGGAACTGGAAGGCATCTAGATCGTTACCGTGTGAATACGGGATATGGATAAATGTTGTATTGAATCATTGGCTAAGATAATTGCATGACTGTATGACATATGTCTTTATGCATAAGAATGTGTTTTTGAAAAACTATGAGAAGTTTCTAATTATGCAATTGAATTTGACTTGTAGGAAAGATCATGTACAATCACCTACAAAAGAAACATAACAACATGTTAGAAAAACAAGATCGCAGAGCAATAACAATAAAAAGAAATGCAAATATAATCACACATACACATTACAAGAGAGACACAGATATATCATGGTTCACCCAACTTGGGCTACGTCCACATTGAAGTTGCCAGTCCTTATTATTATTCTGTCCAGCAAAGTGAAGGGATACAACCTGCAGCACAACCGCTGCACTTCCTCTTCACTGTCTCACAGTCTCTCTTCTTTTGATCTCAGAGATCTTTACAATGCATAAAACCTAATACATCAACCCTAGCCATGTTACAATGTCTTTCTTTTATAAGGGAAATACAATGGGAAAATATCACAGGTTACCCAAAACCATGGGCCCAAAAACTGGTGGCGAAAACAGCCCCAAAAAGTTTCCTCGGGGGCTACGCCCTCGAACCTCCGACAGGGGCCCACTGGCCCCCAAACCCCCCTAGGGTCGTGCCAGGATCATAACCAAACTTGGGGTACGAACACAGCTGAATAATAATATCTCTAAATCTAGAGATCAAGCTCCATAACCAACACAACATTTGTTCCAGCAATGAAGTTCAAGAAAACTATCTATTGAAGATATTGAAGAAACTAAAGTTCCCAGGATCCAGGATGCAGTAATGGAAGGATGCCATGATCGAAGAATACCAGTTGATCATGAAGAATGATGTCTGGGATGTGAAGGGAAGTCTATTGTGACTTCCAAGTAGAGCTACAAGATCAAGCATGCTACACTGGGTGGTAGCATAGAGAAATACAAGAAAAGGTTTGTGGGTCGTGGCTTCTCCCAGAAAGAAGGGATAGATTATGAAGAGACTTTTTCTCCTATAGCCAAATACACTTCCATCATAACAGTACTTGCTCTAGCTGCAGTGATGAAGTGGAAGATACACCAGATGGATGTCAAGATAGCTTTCTTGAATGTTGTAGTCGAAGAGGAGGTGTATGTGGAGCAGCCACTCGGTTTTGAGACACATGACAGGGAGTCATATGTGTGCAGATTGAAGAAAGCCTTGTATGGCTTGAAGCAAGCTCCTAGGACTTGGTATGGTAGGATAGAAAAATTTCTATCCAGTTTGGGCTTTACCAAGAGTAAAGCGGATTCCAACCTTTACTACAAGGTTGAGGAAGACAAGCCAATGATACTACTACTGTATGTGGATGACCTATTTGTTACAGGTGAGGATAGATTGATTGTCGACATGAAGAGGAAGCTTGCTGCCGAGTTCGAGATGAAGGACTTGGGAATGATGCATTACTTTCTAGGCATGGAGGTGTGGCAGAGTGCATATGGAATGTTCCTTGGATAAGGGAAGTATGCAGTAGAGATCCTGAAGGGGTTTGGGATGATGGAATTCAAGGCCATTGCCACACCTATGGCGTCGAAACTGAAGCTATTGTATGATGTTTCTTCAGAGTCAGTTGATGCCACGATGTATCGTCAGATGATTGGGTCCTTGATGTACCTGATGAACACGAGACCAGATATTTGCTTTGCAGTGAACACCTTGAGCCAGTTTCTGACAGATCCTAGACATGTTCACCTGATTGTTGTAAAGCATATTCTGAGGTCCCTGAAGGGTACGGTTGATTATGGGCTCAAGTATGATGCGAATCAAAAGTTTAACCTAAAGGGTTTTGTTGATTCCGATTGGGCAGGCAGTGCTACAAATAGGAAGGACACTTTGGGGTGCTGCTTTAGTATGGGATCAGGTGTGATCTCTTGGTTTAGCAGGAAGCAGTCCTACGTAGCACTAAGTATAGCCGAAGCAGATTATGTCGTAGCTTGTTCGGCCAGTTGTGAGGAAGTATGGCTTAGGAAGCTACTGTCTGAGTTATTTGAGCTCCCGTTGGATGCTACTGGTATTGTCTGAGAACCTAGTGTTCCATGACAGGTCGAAGCACATCGAGATCAAGTATCACTATATCAGGGATATGGTGCAGAGAGGAGCAGTGAAGCTCCTGTATGTTGCGACAAATAAGCAGATTGCAGATGTGTTGACCAAACCACTAGCCAGAGTGAAGTTTGAGTACTTCAGAGAGAGGCTTGGTGTTCTTCAGATAGAAGATACTTCGAGGAAGAAGTGATGGGACACATTTGCTGGAGCCATTCCAAGCATGGTCGTAGGAGGATCCTTCCCATGGTTATGGATGTAAGCGTTGTGTGATGAGCATCAGGACGATGCTCCTATTACTGCTATGTATGATGATCAGGATAATCATATATGATGATATGCATCAGGTGGATGCTTTGCATGATCAGTTGGATCATGTGTGTTGATATGCATCAGGTGGATGCTTTGTATGATCATTTCGATCATACGATAATGATTGGCATCAGGATGATGCTCTAGATGATATGCATCAGGACGATGCTATGATGATGATCAGGATGATCATATGTGATGAGTATCAGGATGATGCTCTAGATGACATGCATCAGGACGATGTTGTGACGATGATCAGGATGATCATGCGATGATGATGTGCATCAGGATGATGTACAGTAGGATGATGATTAGTATGATCATGAGTATCAGGTTAATACTCTGTGGCCGTGGACAGGTTGTGCAGGTAGCATGTAAAAGATCCTGGGAGATCCTATAGTCTGTGCTAGGATGCTCTTTCGAGGTTTTGCTATAGGTAGCATAGAAAAGATCCTGGGAGATCCTATAGTCCGAGCTAGGATACTCTTTCGAGGTTTTGCTACCAGAGGCATGTAATCAACCTTGGAGATCCTATAGTCTGTGCTAGGATGTTGTTTAGAGTTCTTGCATGTTGCAAGACACTCTTTTAAGGTTCTTCCTAACCACATAGAAAAGATCCTGGGAGATCCTATAGTTTGAGCGAGGATGCTCTTTCAAGGTTTTGTGGTAGAGGTCACATGTAATCAGCCCTGGAGATCCTATAGTTTGTGCTAGGATGCTCTTTAGAATTCTTGCAGGTTGCAAGACACTCTTTTAAGGTTTTGTGATAGTCAACATGTACAAGATCCTGGGAGATCCTATAGTCTGAGCTAGGATGCTCTGTCGAGGTTTTGTTGATGCACGTAATAAGTCCCAAGGATTCCACAATATGGCCAGAGATGATGAAGACCTACAGAAGGATAGGCCTACATCCAACATGAAAAATGGATGGCTCTATAGAACTTCCTATGACGAGAATAATTATGAGATAGCACCAGTGATCGAGAGGACGAGTACAGCAGCAATGACAATGATGCTCTGTGATCCAGTGACGATGATCCAGCTCTAGAATTGAAGACTTGTGCCTGTATGTATTGATGACCTGTGTCAAGATAATACCTTCCTAGTTAAGAGGGAGTGTTGATGTATTTGTAACTTTGGAAGATATTCACTTTTATATTGTATGTATTACATTTGTACTTTATTGTATCCCCAACGGAGATGTATTATTCCTCCGATTGGAAGTGCCATCATTTGTACTTACAAGTGTCGCAAGTTATATTGTAAGTGTCATAAATTATATTTGATGGGTTATTAGACCACCAGTGTGGGGTCGGCCCTGTATGAGTCATGTGGGTTAAAGGGTTATTAGACTACCCTAGTGGGGTCAGTCCAGTCAGCATTATGTTAAGTGGTTAAGTTGAGGCCGACCTAGTTGAGTAAAGGTCAAGTGAAAGTAAAAGTATAAATAGAGAGTGTGACTCTCTCATTTGACACATTCTCTCATTCACTCACTTCACATTAGTGAGAGAGAGGAGGAGTGTGCACAAGTGAAGGAGGAGTATGTTGCTGAAGATATCTATCTCTTGGGTTTGATCATTGTGATCCTTGTATTGGTGCTTATTCTATCTCTGAGGAAGTTGTGGGGTTTTTCACCTTCTTGGTTTTCCCCTGTGAAATGTTTTGTGTCTCTTGTCTCTTGTCTTTTATGCCTGATATGTTGTAATTGTTGTTCCTTCAGTTAAGATCCTAGATCTATTGAATTAAATGATGACAAACTAACAAGAAAGGACTGCCCTAATGGTGTTGAATATTTATTCATTTACTGCCACATCAGGTGGAGGATTTGTTTTGTAGTTAGGAGGAGGGGTCTCTCTAAACTGGTTTCTAAAGTTTCTTTTGAATGAAGATCCTTCTCCACTATTTTTCTTCAAGCCTATTATTTTGTTTGTTAACGCTCTAACTGCATTTTTCAATTGTTCCACATCAAACGCTTGCGCATCCTAATCTGAGTTAGATTTGGATGTGTTTTCAGTTCTTCTGTGGATTGTGTTGTCAATCTTCCCACTCCTCTTCGGTTCGTAGGTCAAGGAATTATTTTCAACTTTACTGGCTTCCTCAAAATTTTCTACTAGACTGCCCTTACCAACATGTTTGACAAACATACCCAAATATTTAGGCAACGCGGAAGCGTAATTTTCAATAATTATGTCTTCGGGAGATTGGGAGGCAGTTGGTATTTTATTTTTTAAAGTTGGGAAACGTTGGTTGAAATCCTTGATTCGTTCCTTCCTGCCCATTTTGATATGGCATAGTTGTAAGGCTAGGGTGACGAGAGTCTTGTCTTCCCCAAATTTATCAAGGAAATCATGTCTAAAATATTTCGAATTCATTATTGACCCTTGGACTAAGGAAAAGTACCACGCTAATGCTTTTCCTTCAAATGTAAGGGTGAAAAGATGACATACCACATCCTCGTGTTGTACATTCATGGTCTGAATAGCAAGGATGAATTTATTGATTTGGTTTTCCACTCGTTCCTTATTATCTGGATTGAAATTAGGGAGAAGTTTATACGAGTGCTTGGGTAAGTGATGCTACACAACAAGTACAACCACTACGCTTGTTCTCAGCCATGGGAGAGGAGGATTCGAAGGCGGATTTCCTGGTCTGCCTCCTGCAACTCCGGCCATATCACCTTCTTCAGCATCTGATGAGTCACTTTGGTTAGAGGACCTGAGACTATCAGGTAGAGATCCTAGAGGTGAGGGTGGCTGACCGAAATTGCTAGAAGCGAATAGTTTTCTTGAAGTGTTAGTTCTAGTAGTTTCCCTAGAAAAAGCACTGAGTTGATAATTTAGAGAATCAAGTCCTAAATCATAGGCTTTTGGTGGGGACTGATCTATCGTAGATAGCTGAGTGTTGTCACGATTTCGTTGGGGTAAACCATATTCTATAGGTGGTATACCAATACGCTAAGAGTAATCCCTTGTGAGGAACTGTCTCGATTCTTCTAAAACTTGGTCAATCTATTTAGGAGTGTACGGAGAGGTATTGTAATCTCATTCTAAGATATTCCTAACAGTGTCGAAGAATGGAGAATTATAGGTTTCAGCTTGTAAAACAATTGTTGAGTCTGAGGTAGTGGTGTTCTCACATTCAATGATAGGTGGAGGATTTAGACTGGTTGTAGGACTGTTATCTACTTCTTCAGCCATTAATCATTATCGTCCCTCCTTCTAGCACCATTTGTTGGATGAAGTTTTCTATCAAAGGCCAACTAAGGAGAGATAACCCACACAAGGCACTTAATGCATCCCCCGATGTGTTTAAAATAGCTAACTCTCGTAGGGTATAGGTCCTGCTACCTATATGATTTCTACTCTTTGAAGAGAATTTTCCGGTTTGTATTGTTTTGTGTTTCAAAATCCTAAAAATTGTCACTTCCTACAGACTGATTATGAGATAACTAATTATCTTTCCAATCTAACTAATTGAAATAAACCTAATCAATTAACATTTGTTAACTATGACTAAAAATAACTAACTAATCTATGAACTACTGCTACCTATCCTGGCCATGAGCGACTTACTAAGTACTATATTTTTCTATTCTGTAAAATTACAAATGTTTAAGGTATGGCATAATCCGAGAAAAATTTTCAGAGATAAAACATAACCTCAATATAAAACAAATTACAATTACATATTCGAGAAACAATAATATAAATCATCATTAAACTTGAAACATGTAAGTTGCCACAGTAAATATAGCAAGTTTTTACGAATTCAGAATCTGAAATTTGAAGGTAATGATCACTTATTAAAAGAACATCTATACAAATAGATCCTTCTATAAGTAAACCATTTATAATACAATATCAAAATAAAAATTAAATAACCATAGTTATTATAACCTGACCACAGACATCATATAAGTCAGAAGCCAAATATGGTGTGTGCTCGAACGTATCAAAATTATCAATGCATTATAACCAAGTATAACAACATATCATAAGCATAGAAGAAACTTGAAAATAAGGAGTCACACACACACACACACACATATATCTGAAAACTAAAATCAAACATGATACGAGTTTCCAAGAAGATCCATAAAAGTTTGACAACAAGAACTTCTCAAAGAAAATTAATGAGTCTTTTAGGAATCAAGGGATGTTTAACTCCAGAGATACTAGCTTCTACTATGTACTTGAACCCTCCCTCTAAAAACCTGATCCCCTATGACTTATATAGCCAGTCTTAAATACAAAAAATTAATGATTCGAGGAATCTCATACAACTATGTCCTAGAAGTATAACCATCCTAAAATCCTCGTTACAACTAGGAGTAATGATAGTTGACAGTTGCCATCGCTCATAATGATTAAATGAAATATAAGGGATCATTATGAACTGATGAAATGACATCGTTGGAAGAGGAATGAGCGATGCTAGACTTACTGAGTGATCGCCAGGTGTGAACACTATGCATAACAAGAGCTGAGTAGGAACAACTGATCATCATAAATGCTATCCAGGAAGGAACTATAACCACCATATTAAATGAGCCAAAATGATTTTTGATCCAAAATTCCATTTGCGACACAACAAATAAAACCACCAATTAAGTATTGCCATCATCGTTATAAAAACAATTGAATGAAAAAATAAATGATAAGCACTCCAAAAGAATCTACGATTCTGTAGGTGTGCTAATAATATCTCATTAAATTGAAAGAAATATTACATGTAGCGCTAAAGTTTACATTCCTGCACATAATCAAAATTGATAACAAAGTGACGGTCAAGACTTATGCATAGGGTCAACCGAAACTAGAATTCGAGAAGCCCTCCTAGCCTCTGCTAACTTGGTCTTTAATTTGAGAATCTTGGATTTATGGTAGCCATCCTGTTTAATTAACCTTTCATTATTGATCACTAACGTTTTCTTAACGGCTTTATATTTATCCTTCTTCATTTTCATATTGTTCCAATGATCAATCCAAGATAATAACTCGGCCTTTAGCCTCTGATCTTTATCCTCAATGATATCCCTCATAGATTCAACTTCCTTAAGTTCATCTTTCAAGTGATCAATTCACTGTTCGAAAGGAAATTTGATAGATTGTTTCAAGTTTTCCATAGTTCGATCAAAAAGTTGGTCATTGGTCATAGATGGATCCTACTCAATCTCTTGATCAAGTTGCTTGGGCAACGATGAATTTCCAACAGAGGTAGCTTTGGGAGATGAAGCAGATTTATAAAAGTCAATGCTCTTTTCTTGGTCAATATATTCATGAGATGATTGATGGGAAGACAATTGTTCATCGGACTCACTAACCTCAACTATAGGAGGTTTGTTGGATTGTTCTACCATTTTGGGAATAGAGGTAGCGGCTATACTCCTCATGAAACATCGTGTTCCTGAGTGCGAACAATTAGGGGTAGGATTTGACTATTTTGGTCTATACTCAGCTTTAACAAGAAACTCAGGGTCTTCTTCCGAACTAACGAAACCTTTTCCTTTCTCTACAGACATATCATGTGGAAATTCAGACGGGGATGGATCCAAAGGAGTTTCAGGAACCATGGGGTTATTTCTATCCTTAATTACGGGACCCTCATTATTTTCCTGGATAGGGTTAGTAGGATCAAGCTCTTGGCTAGGGTTAGCAATGGGAAATCTTATTCTTTTTACACGAGTTTTAGGGAGGGGAGATGACCATAAATTAGTTTCCCTAAATCCATTATGAGCTAAAAATTCTTCCCACATCTTATCCTCCAAATCTAAACGATGTTGAATTAAAATTTTAAGCAGTCCATGATGAAAGAGACTCCTATCTTGATCATCAATAGTGCTCTGGAAAGTATTAGCCATTTTATTTAAACTACTGAGCAAGAAGAAATGCAAATTGATCTTAAAACCATTAAAAACCATAAGCAGATGGAGGTGGTATAAATGGACAAGAGAAAAACACCCATCGCATGTAATTTACCTGATTATAATCTAGGGCAATGGCCACCCTTGCTGCTTGAGAAACTTGGCAGAGAAACCATGTTTAATATTGATATCGCTAGGAATTGGATGTAGGAAGGCCTTCCATTTTGTCTTACTAATTTTTCCTCCCTTAAACCATCGCTCACTGGTCTGAGGTAGCCCGGTAGCTTCTACGATAAAGTCTTCGGTCAAGGGTAAATGCAAATTATTGATTAGGGCTACACCATCTTTGAATGATAAGGAAAGTTGTGTTGTAACTTGTGTATTATTACCACTGAAGCATCTAAAGAGCGACTCCCATCCTACCCTTTCGAATTGTTTTTTAGCCTTAGCGTCGACTTGCAACAATTCATTACCCAAGACTTCTATATGATTGAGTGGGGCCATTTGTTTAGTATAAGGTTTTTGATTACGCACAGGTTCAGTGGTGAAGATAGAGGGGATGTGTATCCTCACTACCCCGAACCTTTGATAAATGCATCCATACCCATCAGGTTTCTTCATATCAATTACACAATTCAATCCCTCTAAATATCCAAATAGAGCTTAACTCCTTTGAAGCATGAGCGTGGGCGACTAGATCGAGAAATTCCGAATAATGATGAAAATACTAGCAGCATAAATGGAAAGGCCATATGGTAGTATGACTAGCCCAGAAGTCGGTGAAATCATAACAGTGGTCGCAGTGCTTGGTGTTAAGACGCGAGTCAGCATATAAGTGTCCATTCGGCCTCTTGGTTGCAACATTTGTTAGGGTATCATTACAAATACAAACCACCTCATCCAAAAATATGTTCATTATTGTGACATGCTACTGAATCGAGGGTTTGAATTTTCGTTATTCAATTGCATGGGAATTTAGAAAAATGATTTTAGCTTAATGAGGGTAAGCCAACTTTAATGATACTCATTTATATTCCCGAGTCCCTCTGCAATTATCCTGGATTATTTCATATTAATTGTGAGCATATATTTTAACCATATGCTAATTATAAAGATCACCCAACCTTAATACAAAGTATTCACAAAGTTTTGAAGTAATGTATTGACTCAAGCTTCAACGAATGATGCATATGTCAAGTTAAACAAAGAGCTGGGACTTCCACACAGATTAATAATTAGGTGGGATATGATCACTAGGTTTGATTAATACCCTTGAACTAAATTCTCCCATCTTCACAATTATTTTTCAAAATTTTAAAATGACCAGCGAAGTATAATAGGTTTGAAATAATGACCATCATATTTGGCTTCGGAAAACCCTTAGGAGTCTTAACACAACCTTGGAGCAAGTAAAAGATTTCCAAGAATATACCTAGGATTTGAATGCTAATCATTACAGTGATTTATAAAATCCAGCATAATGTATGTTAGGAGTATTCTTATATCATTTAGTAGTATATAGAAAAAATCCACTAAATTAAAAAATATGCGAATAATATTACTAGCCTATGTAATTAGAACACTCCACATCTAAGATGAGAACATAAGCTTAAATTGATCGATATGGCTTGCAGTTAATCATGAAGAAATTATGAAAATGAGATAAATTGGATTTTAATAAACTAAGCCATAAAGAGCATAAAATTTAGCAACTGCAAAATTGGATAACCATTATGTAATTTATTAATGAGGCATCCAAATAGTGACAACTCCACCCCGAGTCTGAATTCTTACTAGGAAAGTCTTCCTCAATTGGGAGTACCTTCAAAATCAGAGATTCTGAAGGCACTTCTTAAAATACTCCATATCAATCAATCTTTGCATAGATTTCATTTAGATCAATTTTGTATCTTTCGATATCGTCTTTCATTGATTGAAGAGCAAGGAAAATCTGAGAAGGTTGAGGGAAGTGATATTGAAGTGACCTGGTTAAATAAACTTGAACAATGTGTTATGCTTTATTATTATTGAATGAAAACTGCTGATTGACAAGTAAATGATGAATATGCTCGATTGATAGAGAAATATGATGATGTTAGGCATGAATGAAATAAATGATGCTTATCGATTCCATAAATGTGAATAAATGTTATTGATTTAAATAGAATTGAATAAAGATGAAAATTCATGATGATATGATTTGTATGGTGCAGCGCTACTAATGTGCGCTTTGAGAGTGTTCAGTAGCAGGTAAAATGAATTACCAACTAACTCTCAAATGGAATAAAAAGGGGTCGTAAAGAATGGGAAATATACATAGGGGTGCGATGACGGACTTTTGACCCTAAAATAGCACTCCATGCATGGGCCAAAATCCCTAACAGCTCACTCGGGGAAGCGTGTGTCGTACGGGCGAGGCCACAACAACTTGGTTGTGTATGATGTGTTGTGGGGTGTGCAATAAGGAAGATATTATTCCTCAATTGCCATTAGTCTCCATGGAAGTGTAGTCGGAAGATTACGGTAACAATTCCTATTCTCTACATAGTACTCCCCACACGAGGACAAGGAAAAGGAAATTGTTGGAAGGACCCTTAGAAGTGGTACCTAGACAACGGCAGCACAAGGAAATATTTACATTCTTGCAATTAAACATTTAGGCATACATATTAAATGTTGCATATAGAAATATTAAACTGAGAATAATTGAATGAATGAACATTTGAAATTAAGATATTATAGAAAAGGGGATATTTGGGGTATAAATTATGTACACCCATTACTTTAGGTAGATATGCATTAGATTAAAATCAAAGGTAAATAAATTAAAGATAATTGATTCTGGAGCAAATCTAGATTAGAAAATATCTAGAATTTAACTCCACATGCACCCACTGATCTAGGGATTGGGATTTTAGACTAGGAAGACAACTAAGAGAGAATTGAGGAACTTATGTGCACTAGTATGTGAGAGTGACATTTGTTGCATGAGAATGGATATTAGAGAATTAATAAATTAAATTATTTTTTCCTGAGACGACGCATGTCATCCAAGACTTTTCTATTTAAGAAAGGGAGAATTAAGAGAAAATGATCTCTTGCTCCCTAATGTTGGATGGAATCTGTAATGGAAGTTGGATATTGAGTGTGGTCCATATGATTTTGGTTGATAGTTTCTCTCGGGATTGGGAGATCTCATATGAGGGTTCAATATTATATGTTCTTGTGACCTCTATTTGCTCGAGGGATTGGGAGAAAGAATATTACTCCCAGTATGGTAGGGAGGTCAACCGAGGATTATCTTGGTGGTTGCGTCAAGAGCTAATCGAGATGGAGCAGCAACAATCTCAACTTCTTCATCAATTACTGGATTAACCATCACGGAACAGGTTCCTCTCAAATTTTGTTATAAGTTTTATATGAATTTTTGAGAAATATTTTACTGTAGTGATTTATTTGAGGATGTAATTTACGTTTCAATTATGGTGAACTATATATTGTTTCAAGTTTTGTCTAGGGTCCCAGGGAGGGCCCTACAATTGGGATCTTGAAAGATCATCTTAGTCAAATGTGGCCCTTTTGTATGAGCACCTTATCCAACATTTGATTTCTTCATTCTCAAGAAGAGAATGAAGAAATGCTTGACTTGGAAATGTACATGCACCCCTACAAGCAAAGAAAATATATGTGTATTATTCCACTATCTTGTCCACATAATCATGATGTGTAGAGGGACCCCTTGCAAAGGATGTGGTAGTGATAGTTATATTCCATTCACCTTCCGACCAAATCATGAATATTTCAAAATTTTCAATCGAAGAGATCACCTTCCTACAATGTTTTATTAAGATCAAATAAATTGTGGTAATAAAAAATACCTTTGGTATCCTATAGAAATTACCTTCCAAAGTAACAATGATGTTATAGGTCCTAGACTCATCAACAGTATGATGTTTCCACGTATAGGTTTGTCCTAAAATATCATCATAAACTTCAAAGGGGAAAACATCACACAGTACCTCATGTTTGAAGGGCTTCATATCGTAGGGAAAGTGGCATTGTTCACTAATGTAGATGTCTCATCCCTGGATCAACTAATCGATGGTGTATGGTTGGGGGTGTGTCATTTTTAGTAGTTTTAGTATTGTAATGACCTCGGTTGAGATCAGTTTCTTATGAATACTATTGTAAATAATGAAATATATTGAAGTCCCCTTCACCCACATCTATGAATGGAAGAGGCACTCACCTTCCTTTGGCTCCTCTATCTCTTTTAGTTGGATCTTTGTGGTTGTAATGGTAGCATTAGGTTCTACATCAATGATCGCTTTCCCTTATCTAGTTCTAATTCAGAGTATGAGACCAATTATAACTTCAAGGATTTCATCTCATCCAACAATGATTCCTTTGAGAAACATTCATCAATGTTGTGCCAGGGGATTTTGTGGGTCTCAAACCATTTTCTAGTGTCCTTCGACTTCTTGTTATCATTCTTTGGGTACATCTTGGACTTTTCATCATAAGGTTGGTTATCCTTGATCTATCCTTAGTTCTATGAGTTGGTACCACCTTTACCATGCCTTTTTTGGAATGGATTCACATACCCAAACTCCTATTTATTATTTTGATTAAATTTTTGCTCAATTTTAACATCATATTGACAAGCAACTCCCAATGAGGAGATGTGCAAGAAATGCGTCTCTATTTGAATTTACATGTGTAGGAAATTATGTTACTTTATGAACAACTGTCATTCTAATTCTCTAATACTCATATTTGATTGCAATGTACGGAAGATACTAGTGAAATCCAACACGACCTAGTGTCTCTCTTGGTGCAAAGTTTTCCATCTCAGGTACTAGTTGTCATAGTTTCTTGCATGGTATAATTCATCCTCAAGGGAATCAACAAGATCCTTCCAAGTGGTTTATATCCTATATATTGTAGACTCATATCCAGCATGTCTCTCCCAGTAACCATCCCACCAATATTTGACATGGGGAAGGGACTTGAGGAGTGTGAAAATGATCTTTTAGTTGTCAAGAAAATTTTGAACATAGTAATAACCTTATAATAGATTTGACCATTTCTCCAAAGAATATGCATCTATTTTCCCTTCAAATAAAGGAATAACAAATTTAACTTGTAACTTGAAGGGCGTTGCACCTCCGAAATTGTTTTTAATCGAAGGTGTCTCTGTCGTTGTTGTAGTCATTGAAGGATTTGGGAAAAATTATCCATCATCTTGTTTCTTTTGCGCAAGGGATTCCTCAAGAAACAACTTAATAGGATCTTATACTTCATCATATCTCTTTAGGATGCTTGGGATAGAAAGAGTGATTTTACCTAAGATCAATTATTTGATGCCCAACTCCTGATACCTAGACCTCGTCAGGGACATGTACCAAGAAACAACAAAGAGAAAATTTCTCAAATACAATTGATCTAGATTATTTAGAGAATGAGATGAAGGAAAAAATATAAAATGGAAACGCATAAAAATATATTGCAGGGAGAATAATTGTATTATAAAACCCAAATTATCTTATTGAATGAAATGGGAAAGGACTATAAATTAACGAGCAATACAAACTAGTTGGAATGGTGGTAGCTTATATTAAGAGAGATGTGTCGGCTACCCATTCAATAAAATACATTACAAGAGGCCAAAAGTGCCTTTTAACATAAATTATGATGCCCTATAATGAAAAAACCCTAAAGATCCAAAACTCTAACCCTAGGAAATGATGTGGCAAAAGGAATGCGGGCCTTGATGAGGCTAGTTGATATGTCAACTTCCCAGGGGTGCAACTTTTATACAAACTTCATTTAGGGCATTTCTTGGACCGTCACAAATATTAAATCATGCTCTATGAGTTTGTCATGCCATGCAATCCTTGATTTTTTGGCCTACATGCACTGTAAAAAATGAAATGGAAACGCCAAAAAAATGCACTAGAGGTTCAAGACCTAAAAAAATTGAAGTAAAATTTCCAAGTTGTGGAACCATTTTGAATCAATGGAACAGGTGGGTGGCAACCAGTATCCACCTAGATCAATATAAGTGATATAAATATGCTAGTGTGAATACCTAGTATTAACCTCAAGATCAAGGCCCAACTAGTGATGGCTAGGCATGTTAATAATGTAAATATACTTCTATGCGATGTCTAGTAGGCTTTCCACAATGAATTCAAAATATGTAAATATTAATTCTAGAATATAATATATAATGGTGTAAGATGGTTGTAGAGATCCTGAGAGGGATTATGATTGAATAATAGAAAACATGGGGCCTATGATAAGGTAACCCTCTATTGTCAAATGTCGGCCTATGAACTCATCTTTTTTCCACCATGTGCTTGAAATGAATCCATCCACTTCCATTTACTTATAAAACCATCATTGAATGCATGCAAGATATTGGTAGGGAAGTCTTCTCATGTGGTATTGAAGTGTGGGTTGATTGCAATCACCACGGAGAAGTGTAAGAGTACTTCATTTCTCATGTCAAAAGGAATGTCATTGGTCATTTCCCTCAACTCTCTAATTTTCACTCCAATTTCCATTCACTTCATTCATACTCTCATTCTTATGTTCATGCTCTAAGTGGCTTATGTTTTGTTCTCTATTTTTTCTAACCAACAACCAACATGACAAAACTAACATTTTGAAGAGAAAATTGCATAACATGGATGAGAGATAAATGGTTGTATGAAAGCATATAGGTTGGGAAAGTTAGGAATATTCCCCCCACTATGTATTGGAAGCTTGAGGGCCAAGTGTTATTTTGTAGGCTTTAATCTAGTTCCATAGAAAGCATTCAACATATTGGACTTTTCCTTGCTATCGCTAAAAGAACACCAGGAGGGGAGAATATTTTCAAGGGACTATTGAGTGGAGATGGGGAAACTCTTCCTTGTGGTGTTTAGGGCAATGGAAGAGAGTGTCGTGGTTATTTGATGGTTGGATGAGATACCTAGAGTGCTTTGCAATGAATAGATTGGTTGAGCATGAGAACATATGAGTTGGGTTGAGTGAGTTAGAAGCTTGTAACTTGGTTCTCGGTGGCCTTGTGACTTAGGTTGGGGGTGGTGTCTACATTGGATGTCTATAATTGAATGGAAAATTGTTTATATGCAATAAGTTTTTTGAACTATGTTTTATTAAAATATAAAGGTTATGTCAATATTTAGAATTATGCAATTAATGTTGTTTTATGTTATTGAAATATATGTATTTGTATATTGCGTAGAAGATTATTATTAATTACCACCATCAAATATGTTAATATATATACATATTTAACTACATTTTAATTAAGGTATTGTTAACGGGCCAAAATATCTAGTCAACGGTAAGGGAGAACACCTAATCGTAGGTCCCAAGTTAGACCCGATCATGTTTGGAATAGTGTCTCTGACTGGTTAAGGGGCCCAAATGCCACATTGGTTTAGGGTTTTTCTTTTGAATGGTATATTACGTTTCCTATTTTCTTTGTATTAATACCCTCCTATAATTACTCTAAAACAAAAAAAGACATAAAACCTAAACTATCCCAATCAAGAGAAAAACTCTTGACTAACTAGATGCACATATTAAAAGATGTTATCATTTGCAACATATGAAACAATTCACTTGTTCAATGATAAATTAAGCTTATCAATGTGACAAAGTATATAAAATCAAACAATTACTTCTATATCATTTCATCAATACTGTCTATGTATTCATTTTTAGGAATAATGGTAAATTACATGTTTCAATACATACTTCCGATTTGAGAATATAGTCCCAGTATTCAATGAATAAGAATCAAAATATATACTCACATATAACAGTAATTAATTGTTTCAAACATCATAAATATTCTTGCAACTTAAACATAAATCAAAGGAAGACTGAACTATGCATTCACAATGAGTAATAAAGAAATAATTCCAAATTGCATTGATCATGAAAACACAATATTTATCATATCACCAGAAACATTGAAGATGAATACACAACATTTCAGTATTATAACCACTTACAAAGATTACATCAAACTCTTTCTTTCACCCTATTCATATAATAATGTAAAAAAAATTGAGATGGAAGGGTTTCCAACCACCACCCCCCATTTCGGCTTTAGAAAAAAATTCTTATATAGTTTTTAGCCCGGGGACAAATAAATTAGGTAAATAACAAAATTATAACTATCTGTCTGTTTTACAACATAATATACAAAAAATAAAATAAAAAAAATTGTAAAGTCCATAGAGAAATTATATTAATACACAAAATATAGTACATGCGCATGAGAATCATGGGGTCTGAGAGCCGACTGTGGCTTCTCACAGAACCAAAATAACATACTAGAGACCTTTAGCAATCTTCCCATACATGGAATATCATAACAAACATGTAAGAGAGGGATTCCCATACATGGGAGGACAAAAAACCTGCTAAGGAGATCAAAATATGAGTGCATGACACAAAAAGAGGGCCTCAAACAGTAGCTAGTGTGTACATTTAAAATATAAGCAAAGGAAGTATCAGTCTCATAAATAGAGTTCTTATTAACCATTTCCATATCACTAGCAGTAACATGAGGAAAAAGAAAAAGACCACAAAATTACTTGGGTTTGCTCACTACGTTTGCATCTTTAGGATTTTCTTCTAGAATAGGGAACCAATAGTCCTTAGAGATGGATGTACTATTAGAATCCATCTTTGCAGGAAGTGCTTATGTTTTCTTGTAGGAGGAGGGAATCACCGAGCCTCCAGGTGTTTATGCTTGTGACCACTCGTAGATGCAATATTGGTCTTGTAACTAGGTAGCGAAGGTTCCTTGCCTTGCTGATTTCCTTGGTGCTTCATTGGTTTGGAGACCTGATAAGTAATCAGAGAGGAGGTAGAGTGAAGAGCTGGAGCCAGGGAAGGAGAAGGAGAGGGATTATTCCCCTGAGAGAGATCCAATGAATGCATGAGGACTTGGGAAAGCGAATTATTCACCAACCAATAATGCCTGCATCTGACTCGTGCCCTTTGACTAACCATATGTTGTATCACCAATTCCTCTTCCCAGTCGTCCCGCATGGTTCTCAGATGAGTGAAAATGTAACTGTCGTAACCATGGTCGGTGGATCATTTGCGTCCATGGTTGCTAGAGTTTTCATGGCCTCTACTGCCTCGTCGTGGGATGGCTTGTAGCCGCCGGGACATGATTCCTTTCAAAAAAGAAGCAAAGAACCTCTGCAATCTGCAGACTGAAACCACAGAGGAGCATGACTTATCCCAAGTGCAAAAGGATCAGAGAATAACTAGGTATCCGAGACAAGGATATTATACCATGTGCTGAGCGGGCGATCAACCAAACGCAATGGGAAAGAGCTTCCTGAATTTCCACTGCACAACTCCAAAACTCGGTAATAAACCCTGTCAAATAGCCTTGAAACGACATCCCAGAAGGCCATAAATTCGCACTGAGAAGGAATGATTTCCATGGTACCGCGAACAGCTCTGCTGAGAGCTCGAATGTCCATCCTCATAAAAGTCGTAGGCATAGTGAATGGAAGTGTATTTAATTGCATGCTGGGTAGGTCGAGATGGATCCACGTGGTAGGGGGTGGTGGCTTCTCGGGTTGACTCTGAAATGTGCCGTGAGATCTGGGGGATCACCCGCATTCGGGGAAAATAAACAAACAAATTTAAATTCTCCCATCGTGGAATTGCTTTCACTGTGCATGTAAGTCTTTAATCATTTTCACTCTATCATCTTGTAGCTTTTTCAACTGCACTTCAGCATTGAGCATCCTTGGCTCAATTTGTCTGTTAATTTCAACCTTGATTCTTTCCACAAATGCATCGGACCAGATGGCCAATTCGAGTGGTTGATATAGGAAATTATTGAGGGTCTCTTGATCCGCTTTGGTCACATGTCTTATGACTTCCTCACTTTGATCGTTGTCATGTTCCACAACGACGATTTTCAACTTGATTGGGTGTTCTTGTTTTAATTTGTCAAGAGCAGGTATGTTGAATTTTTCCATGGTTACATCGGTG
The DNA here is from genome assembly GCA_027924585.1 of Larix kaempferi. Lineage (NCBI taxonomy): Eukaryota > Viridiplantae > Streptophyta > Pinopsida > Pinales > Pinaceae > Larix > Larix kaempferi. The sequence goes on along the minus strand of BSBM01000226.1, from coordinate 5,998,786 downwards.
AAGTTCCAAATCTTGGTGCAAGTCATTTTTGTGTTGTCAATTATATCATTTACTTCCTCTTGAGTTATGTCTCGAGCATTTTTCCATGCTTTGATCTTGGTTATTTCTAGCCTCAGAATCTTGGGTAAATCTTATGGGATTTCCTTGTAATGGTGTTGCCGATCTAGCAACTCAGCGAACCTATCATGAATTAACTTATATTCATCATCAAATACTTATGCTTCATCAGTCAACCTTAACAAGTTATTATAACATTGTTGTAACTCATCGAGTCACAAAAAAAAGTTTGTATGTGCTTCCTTCAATCTCTGATTGGATTTTAGCACTTCTTATGTCAAGGTGCTAAGGGATAAAGTGCTTTCTTCTTGATAGGCCTGAAGCTTAGACTCTACGTCTTCCTTCTCAATCTTCCCTGCATCCAAACTAGTTTGATACTCCTCTTTCAACAGAGAAATCCCATTATTGTATTCATATTTTAGTCGTTCTTGCTCTATGAAATGTTTTTACTCAGAATCAGAAAGTTGCTTCCTTACATGTTCCACTTTCTCTTTATATTCCTCCATTTGATCTTTATATTGAGCTACCAATTGATTCACATCATTAATATAATACATGTTAACATTAGCCAATATGTCGATGATGGAGGTTGCATTGAAGGCAATTTCTTGAGGTTCTTTGTATTTTATGTCGAAAACCATGAGACTGTCCAATAGGTCTTGGGTGTTTTGTCTCTTTGATGGCTGCTTAGAAATATATTTTTTTTCAACTGAGGAAATAATCGTCGAGTGATACGACAGTGCTATCAATATCCATCATTGAAGTTGAAGAAGTGTCTCTCGATCGTATTGAGAGTGGGGTCCTTGGATCGATCAACATTTTAAGCAACGCCAACTAACTAGCTTCTCATGCTTCCTCCTACATTCTCTTCTCTTCTTCTTTTTATTTTATCTTCTACTCCTCGGTTACAAGAGTTTCTTGCTCCTTTTGATACTGTTCCTAAAGAAGTCATAACCTGAGTGATTTGGCATCAGTTGCTTCTTTTTTCTTTTTGTCCTCCTCTTATGCCTTTCTAGTTTCCTCTTCTTGTTTCTTCTGAGCTTCTTCGGTAGCTTTTCGGGCTGCTTCTTTTTTCGTTTGTTCTTCTTTGGTATCTTTTCGATATTCCTATTCCTACTCTCTTTTTAGAATTTGTTGTGCTTCTTGATGTGCCTTTAGTTCATCTTCTTTCTTTTCCATTTCTTTTTTGGCAAGTGCTTCCTAGCAAGATTTCTCCTTGACTTATACTTTTTCTTTTTCTTCTGCCAAGGAGTCCCAAGAATATTGTTTGATGCATTGACACTATATTCTTTCTTGTTCTTCAAAGATTCTTTTGAAAGACTCATCTCTCTTTTCTTTATCTACTTCCTTTCTTTGTAATTCATGCCCTGCTTCGGCCTCGAATTCTTGCTTCTTCTCTAGATTTCCTTTCTTCATAATTCATGCATTGCTTCGGCCCCAAAAGCTTCCTTCCTCTATAGATTGACTGCATTAGAAAATGACACCTATTTTTTATGTGCTCATACTTGTGAGTAACATTAGTAATCTTACCGAAAACCTCTTTAAAATTCGTAGCTCCTTGAAACAAAACCTCCTAGGCATTTTTTTCGTGCTTGTAGGTAGAATTTAACGCCATGAATTTGAAGTGACCTTAACAATCCTCAACGGATCATGCTTCCTCTGAGAATCCCAGCCAAGTTTTAGCTCGTCCAAAATAGAATCTCCCTTTCTGGCATGTGTGGCATTTGATAGGGTGTATAAACCAACACTGATAAAGAAACTGGGCTAGGCCAGTTTATTCATTTTGGATAGTTGAGACCCAACACCTCTTAAGACTATTAGATATGTGATTTCTCTAATTGGTAGCCTATAAGGAATGTAGGTAGGTAAAAAATGGGGAGGGGCCATCAAGTCGTAGACTTGAATGTAGGTAAAATACTCCATGATATATCATTCACCTAGTTTCTGTAGGGTGGAAATAACTTCAATTGACAATCTAGGGGTCAGCCTTTTGAAAATCAAAGAATACGAGCAAAGAAAGCTTGACAAATATCATAGAAATGGGGCATGTAATTAGACACCCAGAGTTCTTGACAGTATACGTGTATATGCAAAAAGTTAGGCTTCCAGTCCTAGTTCATTAAAAGAAAAGGAGTAGCGGAATAGACAACATTTAATAAATAAGCAGACATATAAAAATTTGGAAATTTGTCTTGGGTACCTCTTTGGATAAATGCACAAATACCAGGAGGTTGGCTAACAAGATGTTTTCCCAGTTGAAATCTTGCCCCATCTCTACTATGTGATGAACCAAGGGCACCCAATCCAACTTAAAATGAGTCGAATACTCTTTGCCATAAAGGCCACAGGTCATAGCCATCAACAATTTGTAAGGCCTCTTAAAATATGTATGGGGTACTTCCTATTTGCTTTCTTGGTGAAACCCTGATTTTCGACCCACCAACTCTTAACCAACTTAACTAAATTTGGATTCTCCTTAAGAAATGGCCCTATGAAAGGTTTGTTCAACAATACCTCTAGATTCTTCACCTTAAACATTTGCATGAAAAATTCTAGCTTGAGGGATGTTACCATAGCTCCCTACTCATCTACCACTACTCCTATTTTTAAGTCAATGTGGTCGTAAATCCATCGTGCCACATCATTGTAAGGCATAGTGGTTGGTATGGCTGCAATGGTGAAATTTGGCTTTTCCTTGTGTTCTCATACACATCTATATCATCATCATTTTGAGAGAAATCCCCCATAGAGTAAATTTGATACATCTCATCCCAAGCTTCAAATCCAGTTGAAGAGTTGGTGTCTGATAACTTCAATCCCTCGGCCGCGGCTAGTGGAGGAATTTCCTCAATCACTTTTAGAGTCATTCCCTTGCGCCCCGACACCCTCGACATCTCACAATTAACATGAAACTAGAGTAAGAACATGAGAAATCAAGTTGATTCACAAAGAAATGGATTTGCAAAGCAATAACCCAAATGAATTAACTCATTCAATTATCTCTTTTAAACATATTTTGAATTTAAGAAGCATTAATGGCATATGATTATGTCCCCATTGTTACCTTTCCCTTTGTTCATGTGGTTCCTTAATTGTGATTGGTTATAAGGTTGGTGAAGATTTTAGGTTGGATTCGCCGAGATTTTTTTAATTTATTTTAAACGGGCAAGTCATACTCATTAATGGCGCAATTATAATAAGATCCTTGGGATTAGCAACTGGTTATTTTGGCCCTTTGTAGTGCCAAAAGGTACAAGATTATGTAGGTGATAATCCTTTTGGAAGATGCCCCCAATGTGAAAAACTATGAGTCGGAGATAGATATCGAGGATTACAAACAAATATTTTTATTTTACCCCAATTGAAAAGGTTCACGGAAAAGGCATCAGGACTCGGAGCTTTCTCATCGACTGGGCTATAGGATATACTTCCACAAAAGTCTGATCTTAATGCTCCGACACAAACCATCAACGTGTGGATATTGGGGTGATAATGGCGTGTGATAACTAGCACTCAAATCGTCCCTGTCGGCGACGGAAAATTTTTCGGCGAAGCACAGTTCCACCCCTTCACATTATTTTTTTGGAATTTTGACGATCTAGGTCGTTTCAAAATGGGCCAAAACCCCTAAAGACATAGTTCCATGGCATAGTTCCGCAGTAAATGGAGTGGAATTCTGCCGATTTTTATAACCAAATCTAGGGAACAAATTACCGGAAAAGCAAGGCGATTTGAGTGCCAGTTATCCCACGCTGGGTGATAATATGTTGGTTTGAAAAGGAACGCTGATATAGCAGGTCCGATTGTTGGGGTAGTTCTATTGATGGTAACAATTGGTGTATCCAAAAATATATCCTAATATATATGCTTCAACTGCATCGAGGTGTATGCATCGGTGTTTTAATTAAGGTACCTCACAACGAGTCCCAATTTTTTAAAGTCCACTACGGCGATTGGGATCACGATCTGGGGAACTGGTTTGGAAGACGGTTTGAAAGTTCCAGACCATTCTTAGTCAATATTAAGGAAATTTCATTGTGGGGCCCCATAATTTCGACACTTCGAACAAAATTATGTGGGAGTTGGTGTGGACACAACCAGCGTTCAAATTTGAACCCTTCCCGACCCTTCCAAAGGGTTCTATCCCTTCCTAGAAGTGTAAAGTTAAAATTGCCCTTCAAAAAAAAATTAAAATCCGAATTTTATCATTCCAATAAAAAGGACATAATTTATATCAACATTTCAAAAGAAGGGCAACATTTGAAATTACCCATCTATATAAATTTCAATTTATATGTTGAAATTCCTATTCTATAAAATTTGACTCGTCATTCAAAATATTGGAAATATCATAAATTATAATCATTCACTCACTCATGTCATGCACTCACTGCTTAGCTTTGCAAAGTGACGAGAGATGACTGACGACTATGATGTACTAGCCACTGGGATTTGACTCTGAATCCCGACTTAATTTGGGCTGAGATCTAAGGTGAAAATGTGTCAATGACTATGGCTGTAATAACAGAACCACTACTAGGCCCAAAACAAGGCTGAAACATTGTCCCTACTACCTATGTGAACCTAGATACCAATGTCCGCTAGTTTTTTGTCAAAATGAAATTCAAATTTCCCCTTTGATGAGTCCTCCTCTACAAGACTTCATTTATTGCATGAATGTCACAGACTCATGACAACTCTAAACAACACTCAATGGCATGCAACTAGAACCACAAACCAAGCTGAGGTTGATTTATGCATTGATATAGAGAGGTGGCACTAGGAACACAATATGGAGAAACAATGAGTTAGAAAAAACATTTGGACCAAAGTACCACAATGGTTATTAATAAAAAAATTTAAAAAAAAATTGGCTCAGGAATTGTCTTCAATTTGATGGGTGGCATGATCATGATCATGTAATCTCCCTCCATCCTTCCAAAAATATGTGGTTTCTCACCACGTTTCTCTTTGACACTCGCCACCAAAATACGTATAAAAATTACATGTCTTTACATCCTCTTCCATTTAAATCCTCATCGCATAGTCATGACTAATGATTATTATGCATGCACATTCTCACCTTATAATATCAATTGGTTCAAGGCGCAGAGACAACCATAAATTATCCAATGTGTCAAGATGCAAAGAGTAAGAGACAACTATAAGTAAGTCTTATATTAAATTTACCATATAAGTCTTTAATTTGCACTATCATCTGAGATTTGACACGTTGGATTGTTGTGATCTTCTTATAACTCCTTACCAATGTGACTGTAAGGCTTCTTTGATGGTGAAGTCCATAATTTTAAGTCTTCTTCCTCATTATCATGCATTTTGGTAAGACAATAAGGAGGGAAGTGGCCCGCATTACAGTTTTGACATAGAGCTAGATACATTAATTCTTTCATTAAATAACTTAAATTTCATGCTAGTGACTATGAATTCACTGAATTATGGATTGGTAAAAAACACATCAAATTTTAGAGCCTCGAGCTCTTAATTACTCATGTATCTAGAATTTTCGCAAATCGAGCCATTAACAAACTTCTTTTGTTGTTGTGGTTCAATTTAAAAGGTAGATTGTCGAGACTCAAACATGTAGCGAGTTGCAAGGATCTAGTTGGCTTAGGATTGATTCCATTTCCCCTCCATCCCATAACTGTATGTTGTCACGACAAGTGTTGAACAACAAAATTTGATGCCCAGGCCCTTATGATGCTAGTGTTTCTAGCTTGGTTGGTATGGAGGATTATTTTTTAATGTTTTTTTGAGCTATGCATTGTTTTTTCTTAGGCTCCTATTGTCCATCATTCTTACATCTCTCAAGCTTGGATGGTTTCCCTCTCTCTAGTTTGAATTAAGGTTTTGGTTGGTTTTATATGTAGATTTTGGTTGTAGGTTTATTATAGCCTCATTTTGCTTAGTGGCTTCTTTTTGTACATAGTTAACAGTAAGTAATTTTCTCAGCAGTATGCATAACATCATGTAGATGCCCCAATATGGTTATTGCATAGTCTAAGTAGTTTTTCTGTATAATAAAGTGTGGTCTAACCTAGAAAAATACAACAAAATAGTTGTTATTTTAATGAACCGTAAAATTAATGTTACATATATGTGAAATTAATGTGTTCAATTTTGATTTTATTGAAAAGATACCATTTTATCATGTAGATATTCAGTAGTGCTCAATTGTTTAAGATTGTAAAGATTTAGATGGGAAATATTTGTGTGTTGCATTTTTTGGGGGAAGGGTTTAGTTAATTTACACTTGTCAATTGAAATACAATTATTTAAATTACCCTTCATCTTTAAAGGAATCAAGGAATCAAGGAACAAATTCCCTTCCAATAAAAATTAATACCCACCCTTCAAATTTGATCACTGGACACAGCTAGTATATATGATAATATCACATGCCATACACATGATTTGACTTATGGTGAGCAATTTGAAGACAACCAGGTGAAAACTAAGCGGTTCTATGATCTTGATTCCGCGGTCCTATTTGTAGAGAAGTTCTATTATCTACCATAATTTGACACGAGATAGGATGCTTATGCTGAATTATTGGGGTGGAGCAGATGCAGGTCGATATCAAACTTGCTTTTGGCCGTTAAAAGTCCCAAATCTACAGCATATTTGTAATTGTAACTCGTTGGCCTGTCAGCCTTATTGGATAGGAACCCATGCCTCGATATGTCGACAAAACTGTCACGAGTATTCTTCAGAAGAGGCGGTGGACTAGCTGTATCATAATTATAAACATTGTAATGTCATAAGGTTACACGTTATCCCTGGACATGGCCCAGGATATGGCTATTGCCGTCGACCACACACAAGGTATTAATTGACTTGACCCAACTGGGGAAGGCAATTCTGAATGGTAGTTGGAATCAAGTTTTCTACTCCCAAAAGCATGGACACTTGGCCAACATCTAGCTCTCGACTATCCTATTCTTACAGGCAACCCTACTGTTACCACCCACCTGTTAAGCTCTCTCGTTTGTTTATTAATGGTTATCCACCTCTCAACGTGAAGAATGTGCACTCCCGAAGCTTCAAGATTCTATATCAAGCAGATTGATCACTCATTTATTTATTAGTGGTTATCCACCTATTAACGTGACGAATGTGCATTCCCGAAGCTTCAAGACTCTATATCTTGCTCCCAATTTCTTTCCTCACAAAAGCAGATTGATCACGTTTGAGGCCCCTGCAAGCACGGGAATCGGGAGAGACAAGTCACAAGGAGTAGAAGAGAAGCAAGATATATAGGAGAAAGAGAAATGGAGAGTAATATGATACTTGATGGGTTGAAGCTGGAGCAACTTGTTGAAGACAATGAGGCTTTTGCCAAGTACGTGGACAAGAGGTTCGAAGCGCTGGATAAAGATCACAATGGCAGACTTTCTCCGCAAGAGCTTAGGCCGGCCGTGGCCGCCATTGGCATTGCCCTGGGACTGCCTGCTCAAGGCTCCTCCCCCGACGCCGACATCATCTATGACCAGGTATGTATTCCTTCGTCAAATCTTCATCCGCCATTAAGCATAAAAACAGTAAACAGCGTCCTAAGAGTATTATTGTCCAGGTCTTGAACGAATATTTCATAAGTGGTAAAACTGATGGGATCAGCAAAGAGGATTTTCGCACAGTTCTGTCTGACATTCTTTTGGGTGTGGCCGACGGTTTGAAAAGAGACCCCGTTTCCCTTGTTACCATTGATGGCCGCCTCCTCGAGAACTATGCCCGCAGCCGGGCTTTTGAGTTGGATGCGCTCACCATATTTACAGAAATTGACAAATCTGAACTGTCTCTGGAAAAAGCTCTGGGCAAACTTACGGTGGAGCAAGGCATGCCTCCCGCTTCTGATCCATGGGTCAGTCCACAATTGCTTCATTTCTTGGCTCTAACTTGATTTTGATCTTGATTTTGAATCACGGAACCCTGATCCTGATCCGATTGCAGGTGATGGAGAAGATTGTAAAACCGGCAGCAGAGTCCTGCGGGTTCCAGCAGCTGATAAATCCGGAGCGAAATGTGAGTCAGGAGGAATTTGTGGAGGTTTTCCGCAATGTGGTGTTGGAAGTGGCATCGCGATTGGAGAAATCGCCGGTGACAGTGGCACACAGCGAGAAGATTTACGATGGTAAATCGATCCAAAACTTTGTCAAGAATAAAGATGAGTTAGATCAGGTGAGTAATTTCAGCATTTCAATTTCATTTATGCAAGAACCTTTAATTCCAGCATCAGTGTCGTTATATTCGACTGAAATTACTTGAGCTACAGTAGGTAAATCTACTGTGATATTGAAAACCTTTATTTTTCTGAGTGTTCAGGCTTTGCAACTGATATGGAAATCATTGCCCAAAGACCCTCGTGGAACTTTGCCCAGAGAGTACCTTCGTGTTGCTTTGGACATGATAGCCCCAGCTGCTGGCTTACCACCGTTGGGAGGAGTTGAACAGGTCAATATAATCTATAATGTTAGTTAATTTGTTTGTGTTTTTATTTTTCTATCAATGAATTTTGATGCTTAATCTTGAATATAATGTGGGGAATGCAGATGGATCGAGTTGTTTCTGAAATTTTTAAAATGGTGAAAGCAGACGAGGGTGGAGTCTTGAAGCAAGACCAATTCAATAAGCTGTTACTGGAGATTCTGGGCAGCCTTATGCTTCAACTCGAGGGAAATCCAATCTCTGTTTCATCCAACGCTGTTGTTGAGTCTGATCAGCCTGACTTCCTTCCTCAGCTGTGATTCTGTATACACAGCTTTCAATGGCTGTAAATGCTGTACATACTGGCCCATGCCCGGTCCTGAAAGAAACTTAGTGGACCATTAATCCGTACTAGTATTATTATAGTGTTGGTATTTGAGTAACTTCTTGCCATATTCCTTTCAAGTCTCCTGACCGTGGGATCCCTCTTGGACCAGGAAAGAAACTTAGTGGAGCATTAATTCCTAGTATTATTACTTCAGTGTTGGCATTTGAGTAACTTCTTGCCATATTCATGAGAATCCCTGTTGGACTTCTAGATAACCACTACTCTGTTTGGTATCTGCATGTTCAATTCAATGAAAAAAAATTCTACATATCTCTGTCAAACATAAATGCAGTTACATTGACGGCATTAGTACTTACAATTTATAGTTCTATAATAATTGAATGCTGTCCTCTTAAATAAATCATTGCTTCGAGTATTGTTGCCATGGATACAAATAATAGATACCTCTAGAGTGACAATTTTGCATGGTATAGTATCATTCATAGGAGCACGAAGCTGTATCAACAAAATTCAACAGGACCAACCACATATTTTCGAATGATTAATAAGTAAGCAATACATCCAAATCAGGAACAACCACATACATATTTTCAAATGATCAATTAGGTAGCCATACATGGAATTCCAAATCAGGAACAACTACATACATATTTTCAAATGATCAATTAGGTAGCCATACATGGAATTAACGAATAACTAGAAACTAATAATGAAGCCGAAGGGAATTGAAGGTAAGAGATGGGCATCTTAAAAGCAGCACATTTTTTTATCAGAAGACTTCTTAAAGCTGCGTCCGAGTAGTGTATAAGCCTTGCCATAAGAGCTTTTCTAGGGTGTATATGGTAAAATTCAGTTCATGTTTTTTAATTGTTCTTTCTACTCAGGCAACATTTACATAGTTTGTGCATTGTTATTAGGGGAGGGATGCCATGGACACCCCACCTGGCTCCCCCCTCACGCCACGTGGCCACCTCGATAGGTGGCGTTTGTGGGCTGACGAGGTAGCGCCACCTGTCTGGTAGGTGGGCGCCTTTACGCCGCACATGCGGCGCACTTTTTCATGGTCGTATGGGCCTTTTCCTGACACGTCCTCACGCCCCCTTGTTATTCTGTTCAGGCCCAGTCTTTGAACACTCAGTCACCCCAGTTGTTGTGCAGCTCGACCTCGGCTGCTGTTCACCTCGTCGTCCGCTGCGGCGGGTTCCTGCACTGGTTACTGACTGGTTCTCCTGCTTCACGCTTCGGACTTGGTCACCTTTCGTCCACTGGTGCGCGTGTTGTTGTGGAGTGGTGGCCGCGACATGGGTTATCATCGGTTCGGTGGTGGAAATGGCGGGTTCCTGCTCCCGTGGTTTCGGTGGTGGAGGTGGTGGCTTCCTTCGCATTCGTTAGGTAAACATGGCACCTTCCTGTTTGATTTTCTTCGTTCTGTAAACACGGCACGGTGGTGGCTTCGACCGTTGGCTCATAGGTCCATTCGCTGCGGTGGCACGTTGGTGGTTTATCCTCGATCCAGTGGTGGGTTCCTACTCCCATGGTTTTGGTGGTGGAGGTGGTGGCTTCCTTCGCGTTAGTTCGGTAAAAATGTTGGTTTCCTGCTCGACTTTCTTCGTGGATTCGCTGCGGTGGCTTGTTGGTGGCTTCGTGCGGTGGCTCACTGGTTCATTCCCTGCGGTGGAACGTTGGTGGTTTCATTCTCCGTTCGGTGGCTCACTGGTAGGTTTCCTACCAGCCATAATTGAACTGTGTTTTTCAACACTCTCAACCTGCTGGGGATTGTGTGGACCTTTTCTGCTGCATTTCTAGGTTTAATGTTGTATTTTGGTTTAAGTTTGAATGTTGGTTTATGCTTGAACTGTTTGAGGCTGTCGGGCCTGCTCCTGCTTGTGTTTGTGCTTGGATTAAATTTGAACTGTTTCGCATTGCGTTTTTTAAGTTGCATTCACGGCAATGTTGAATTGGTGAATTGGTGTTGGTAAATTACATTCGCCGCAGCATGGTTCTGTTGGTTTGGTGGAAATGTTGGTGGTTTTGGTTTCTGTTATGGGGATGCCTGGATTTGGTGAACAATGTGTGTGCTCCTTATTACGCTAGAATTGTGCTCCTGTTAATTCTGAATAATGAATAATGAATTTATGTTGCAGTAGGGTTTATGTTGCAACAGGGGTTATGAAATTTTTAGGGTTTTTGAATTTATTTTAACGTTGGTTTATGAATTTTTAAGGGCTGTTGAATTTATGAACAATGAATAATGAATTTGTTTATGTTGCAGGAGGGTTAGGGTTAAGGTGAATTTGTTAGGGTTTATGAATTGTTGTTGGTTAGCATTTGTGAATTTTGTTAGGGTTAGGGTTAAGGTGAGTTTGTTAGGGTTTATGAACTGTTGTTGGTTAGCGTTTGTGAATTTTGTTAGGGTTCAGGGTTAAGGCGAAATTGTTAGGGTTTATGAATTGTTGCAGAATTGTTGAAGGGTTTATGCGAACTTATGAAGGGTTTATGGTGAATTTACGAAGGGTTTATGAATTGTTGAAGGGTTTATGCGAACTTGTGAAGGGTTTATGGTGAATTTATGAAGGGTTTATGCGAACTTATGAAGGGTTTATGGTGAATTTATGAAGGGTTTATGAACTTGTCATGCAGAATTGTTTTAAACTTGTTTATGTTGAAATTGTGAAATTGTATTTTGCAAGGTTCTATGGGATGAATAGTTGATAATAGTTTACATGGAATAATTGATAATAGTTTACATGTTGCAGTAGGGTTTATGGATGTTGTAGGGTTTATTTACAGAGTTATGTTGAAATGGTGAAATTGTATTTTGCATTAAGGTTCTATGGGCTTAATAATTGATAATAGTTTGCGTTGTTGTAATTGAAGGTTCTATTGTTGCTTTAATTTACATGGGAGGGATGTCTACTCTTGAAACTGCATGGGAGGGATGTTAATAGTTAAAAGTTAAAATTGCATCATATAGGGGAGGGATGCCAGTTGACAGCAGTGACTTTTGCCATTGTCTCATCTTATTGGAAGAATACCCATAATTCAGTTTTTGATATCAGCAAGTGTGCCAAAACAATGGAGATTGGCTTTTACTTCATTTTGGAATATAGGGAACACAATTAGCTATTGCTTTAATTTACAAGTATATGATGCAGTTTAAACTTTTAACTATTGACATCAAGTGCACTTTCAGCAGCCCTGCTCTGCTCCATAGATTAAGACATATCTACTTAGTACTTAGTAGTTTATAATAGGCAAATTGAACCCTCCCTTGATGGAAATTTAAATGAGGTCATTACTTGCATTATGGGCAAAATAGCATAAGTTAAATTTTAAGTTTTTCCTGTTGATTTGGTTGTAGGTATTTTGTTCAATTAGTTGTTGGGTAGACCATAACATGCATTTATATACACATGGTTTTAGTAAACAGTTTGTTGGCTTGATTACTGTTGTCTGTTGCTCTAGCCTTCAAAAGGATATCGAATTTGTTTTTGGTTCCTTTTAAAGTATCATGTCTTCTTTGTATCTAACAGAACATTATTACATAGAAAAACTAATCAATCATGAACAATGAAACAAGAAACAATGAACTAATTATTTTGGTTGAAGGGTTTGTTGATGCCTCGGATATCGTAGCATCAATCAGAAAGGGATTCTCCCCGACAGATGATCCCAATTAGATTATCTACCGTTTGGAATAGGGAATCCGTCCGGTTAGCGGTTCCGGCAACCGTGGGTTTGGAGTTTAATTTCGATTATACCGGTTATGGCCCGATCCACCTTTCTTTTGGGTTTTATGTTTTAATGAGATGCAAGTGCCTAAGTTATATCTGATCTAAATGCAAACTAAAGAGATCTAAGTCTAAAAACTGAAGTAAATCTACCTATCCTTGCAGGGGAACACATTTACAAGATGAGCAATGAGCTGTAAGCAGATAACATAAAGAAAGAACAAATAGCTGTCAATTCCTACAGGTAAAGCTACATCAAGATAAAAGATCTTCAGAAGATAGCTTCCAATTTAATATAAAACACATTTCATTACTCATTAAAGAAAGAAGCAAAATTATCTAATCTAAATTGAAAGAATGAAGAGACAGATCTAAATGTAAACAAACTGAAATAACTCTAAAGATCCCTGCAAGGAACAAATTTAAAGGCATGAACAATGAGCTATATGAGTTATCTTGAAGAAAGAACTGTTAACCATTTAATCTAAAAGAGAACTCTACAGCAATGATAAAGATATCAGCAGATAGCTCCTGATTTAAAATGAAACACATTCACTGTCCATGAAATGGAGAAATCGTTTACACAGAAAGTAGCAAAATCATTCGTTGCAAAGAAATAGTTCAAATAACAAGAAGGATCTCACATTACGGGATGGAAATCACCAGAACAGTCCGATACACATCCATCTTTGCTTCCCATGTAAAACGTCCATCTCCCTGGCTTTTATTAGAAAATTCGATTTTACAGAAACGATACAAGATAGCTTGTAAAGGTTTCAAAATTTCATTCTCTGCCAAAAGTCCTTCTCTATTCTTCCTAGCTTCTATTTATAATTACAAATCTGTCCTTTGGGCTGCCACCTAGCACCTTCCACTTGTCATCTACAGAAAATTCTCTCCTATAATAGACAAAAAATGTGATTCCCTTTCTTTTACAGAAATTATTTAAAAGAAAATAGGGACAGCTGTCCCATAGTTTCTACGCTTTACACATTTGAGAGTCAAATACAAAAATAACAGAAATAGTGCTTTGAAATCAACGATTTCACTCCTGTGCGTGAGCTTCTGCTGGCAGAGGAGCGCCCAAGTTAATTGCTGCTGATGCTGCCTGGGAAGAGACACTCGAACCCGTTGTTGCTGCTGCTTCTACTTGGGAAGAAGGGATTGAGCTCACTGGAATTTCTGCCACTTTTGGGGAAGAGGGAATCGAGCCCACTGTGGTTGCTGGAGTGGCTGCTGGGAGAGAAGATTCTGGATCTGCTGTTGCTCCTGCTACTGCTGCAGCTTTCTTCTCCTCCTCTGCTATGTAGCTATACCACATACCTGTGTCCCTTATGACTATGTTTGCTGCAGCAGGGAACAAGATTTTCTGAGAGGTCACATTCTTCCCGAGCTCTGCTCCAATGCTTTGAACTTCTGCTACTGCAGCTTGATGCACTTCTTTCAGCAGATGGTTGTGGAGTGATGACAATCCAATATAATGTTGGAAGTCATCAATAGCCAGGACATCAATCCTCTTCACATACTCCGTTTGAACGCCTAGTTCTTCCTTTAGTTGAGACAAACGTTGTTCCTTTTCCGGAAAGTCCTCTAGGGTCTGAGGGAAACTCAATTTGCATTTGTCATGCACCCCTTGGAGCCTTTGGTACAGACTGTTAATTTTATCTGTTGTTCTTTGCACATTGGTTATCAGCTTACTGGCACAGTTCCTGCCAAATTCCAACAGGGCTATGTCCTCATTAAAACCGTCCACAGATTTAAATGGGAGATGCGTGGGGAAACCCCCTTTTCTTTCTCTCCATGCCATCTGACTCATTATATTTTCCTTGACACGGGTATTCTTAGCTTTGAGCCTATGGGCCTCCGCATTAATTTCTTTTAACCTGACTACCATGGTCTTGAGCTTGCAAACCTCATTAGTGATTAGCTCCTGAGTGTCATGCACTTGCTTCAGGATGCTGCAGGACAGCTCATGGAAGGGAGACATGTCCATCGTTCTGCTCTCAGCTTGCTCTAACCGCTCAGCTAATGCCCGCTTGTCTGCTTCTAGCTGGGATGCCTTTTCTTCCACTCCGTTCTTCTCTACTTCCAAAATCATCATTTGGAGTGTTAGTTGGTCCTTCTCCTCCTCCAGCTGGTTATATTTGCCTGACAGCTCTTTATGCTCGGCATACAGACAGTTATACTTGTTCACCACAAGATCCCTGTGGGCTTGCTCATTAGCCACAGTTTGTTGTAGCGAACGAGCTCTCTTCTTTGTCAAAACATTTTCTCTAACTATCACACCCACATTGTCCAGGGATGCTTTTGCTGTTTCTACAGCCGTGGATGCCATAGCAAAGGGATCCTGATCTGTATTCTTCATTACAGTGACCTCTCGGTGGGTAACGATGTCTTCATGGAAGGGACTTTTGATCCTCTCTTCTGATTTGAGGACCATTGCTTTCCTTTTCTTGTCATAAACAAACTCATTCCACCTGGACACCGTATGTTTTCCCAATGGCGTGTACGGGACAATTGGGCGGTTCATGATGTCTATGTCTTCTTCAGCAGGTGGGGTCCGGACTTCCTGAGCTGGATCTGCTCCCACATTTTGGGTACTAGAGCCACCTGTTTGAGATGCGTCTATTTCCATGTCTTGCGCATCGGAGCCACTTGCCTGGGCATCTTCTCTTGCTTTAAGTTCTTCCTCTGCTTTCCGTTTTGCCTCGGCTTGTTCAGCTTCAGCCTCCTTCTGCTGCTGGGCTTCCTCAGCCTCTTTCTGCAGGCTTTCATTTTCAGCTTCTTGTTGCATTCTCGCCACTTCAGCTTCCTGCTGCATTCTTGCCACTTCAGCTTCCAGCTGCCACCTGGCTTCCTCTGCCTCCTGGAGTAACCTTGCTTCTTCTCTTAATCTGAGCTCTTCCTGAGCTCGGGCATCCTCAGCTTCTTTCTCCTTCTGCTGGCTGGTCTTCTGGACCTTGGTTGAGCTAGAGCTTGCTCCAGTGCCTTGGCGACAGACCCATAGCTCAGCCATGTTGCTGATGCCTCTGAATGCCTCTTCCTCGGCATCAGGATAGTGCGAGTATTCAAAATGAGTGTAGATGTCCCTACAATGCTCGACCACTTTTCCCTTTCTGTCGTTCCTGTGGAAGATCACCTCACCGAAGTGGAACGCTTTCAGCTCCTGCACAAACTCTTTGGCTGAGGCAACCCCCGAGAACTTGTAAGCACCTATGCAGAAAGGTAGAGGGGGAAAGGAAGCCTTATGCTGTTTGTGGAGCATTGCTCCAATTCCATCCAGGAAGATTTGTCTTACTGCTTCCTTGAGGACCACATAATCTGTGGCATACTGCGGCAAAATGTATGGGGGCTTAGTCCCTCCAAACATTCTGAGGTAGGTGCCTTGCTCTGAAAAGTAAAAATCCCCGTAATTCTCAAGGACTTCCAAAGCATTCTCTGACAGGCAGTTGGGTTCCTCCTTGAATATCTTCTCATATAGGGGCATGATGAACCCCTCACAGATGAGTTTGTAGCTGGGCTTGTAATTCTGAGCCCACAACATCTTGAAAGTGATATAGATCGGGGTGGTGGCTTTATCCCATGTGCAGCGCAATTTGGGGAAGTCCATCTTGGCCAAAATACAATCAATCAAATATGAGGACATGAAAAATTCAGCCTTCTTCAAGGCTAGTCCTTCTCTAGCAGCAACTATCATCGAGGACAAACTATCTGACAGGAGAGTGGCCCAGTCAAACACGGTTCCTTTAAACACCACAAAGTGGATAATAGGGACCCACTGAATCTTGTACATGGTGCCATCTGGCATGCCGAAGATTCTGCACAGCATTAAGGCGATCAATCTGAAAGGAGGTCTCAGATTCTGTACATCATATTCGTCACTTCCTTTCTTTCTCAAATGTCTGCCTGCTACCAATAGCTTTTTGGCCATCTCAACGTTGTCCATTTTGCCCAGCCATTCATCAGTCAGAGCTTACTGGGAGCGGGGAAATTTGTAGGCTGCTGCAAGATATGCGGGTTGAAATGAGGCAATGGCCACTTTCCCCCTGTCATTTATCACTCTTCCTTCAGCATCGGCATGTTTGAGTATCCATCCGATCACTTCAGCACAGGGGAATAGTAGGGCGGGTAGCAGCTCTGGTTATGCTTGAGGCTTTGATATTTAGATAAATTGGCCCCTCTTCTAATAACATGTCCGGGACATCTTGGTCTCGGATCATCCTGTAAATGTCACCCCATCTGATTTCTGGAGGAACACCAGTGGTGCACCTAGTATCCTGGAGTGAGGTCTCAGTTTTAAGTGGCACAGGCTTCTTTTCTGTCATCTTAGCCTTCTTCTTACCGGCTTTCGGCATTTTGACTTATCCCTGATAGCACCCATATACATGTTATTATAAACATGAGCAACATACTGTGAGATTTAAAGAGCATCACCATTCTAACATGTCAATGAGATAAAATGCAATGTGAAGCTGTATGTTTAGGAATCAAAATACATCATCTCAACAGGAACCTAATTTTAAAAATTAGCCATCCTAATTCTTTTAAAGGGGCAGGTTTGGAATGCTCCTGTGAGGATAAGCGTGTTGCGGAAGCAACCTGCTTTCGGTTTATCTCTGGGGAAGAGGGTAACTTTCGTCATTGTGCTTTTAAAAGGCTAGTCGCGGGGAAGTCTGGGGTGAAATAACCCTGTGACAAAATAGGGAGCCGTTTTCATATTTACGACCCGGCGAGGGCTTCGAACGCCATTGTCATTTATGGCACTTGTCGAGGTGCTCTATGGGATTTTTGAACAGGGGCGATGGCACCTATATTAGGATTTAGATTGGGTAGTGGCTACGCCGGGACTGAGGCTTATGAAAAAGCCCGGGTGACTACGGTTTTAGCTTTCGGTTGGGGACACAAAAGTTCATGGGGCCTTGGTGACTTCGAACGCAAAGAATAGAGACATATGCGGCCAGGGTAGGAGCTTAGAACAGTCCACCCGTCAGAGTTGACGTTCAAAACATTTTGATATTTCTATGTTGTGTATGACAGAAACAAAAAAAAAAAAAATGAAATTTCGACGGTAACTTGACGGGCGAAGTACTCGTGACGAGCATTTTGCCCGTCAAAATCTAACCTAGACCAATCGTCTTCCAACAAGGACAATCCAATAGCAATATGATGCGTGGAAGAAACAAATTTAACGGTTGAAGCCTCCTACCTGGTACCGTGAAGATAGCTGACTGAGATGGCCATGAACGCAGATGAGCGAGATGAGCTGGAGCGATTTGCGCGGAGTTCCACGTCGTTCGCCAATCGAAAAATAATGATATGTTGGCTCGTACCCCCCACCGCTTATTTAAATAAGTTGGGCACGTGCAGTATTTAATTTTGGTGGGTGGCGCAATTAACCGCGGTTTAAATATCGGTACGTCGGCGTCAAATCAAGTTGTCTCGGTTTGCGTGCGACCGCCTTCTGTGGGACAAACTTGCGAATCTCATCCGCCATTGCGGAAGGATATAGTGGACGTTTCCCTCGTTTCGGGGCGTGTCGCAGAAAGAAAACGCAAAGCGTTCCGCAAAGGTTCCCGCGTCACGGAAGGATAACGCAGAGGCTTCCGCCGTTTCGGGACTTACTCGCGAATGGTTCCGCAAAAGGTTCCCGCGTCGCGAAAGGGGAAGCCAAGGCGTTCCACAAAGGTTTGAAGTCCTTCGAAAGGATAACGCGGAAGCTTCCGCTGCTTCGGGAGTTACTTGCCAACAGCTTCCGCAATTCAAAAACTTTCTAAGTCTCGCGGGGTTTCGGGAGGATATGGTGAAAGCTTCCCGTCGTTTCGGGAGGAATTGACAAACGACCTCCGCAACAGGACGTGAATGTTTAATTCTTTCGGCGGCTCTTTTCGGGAGGTTAACGCGAAGGCCTTCGAAATTGCGGAGAGCTTTCGCCAATGGCTTCCGCCGTTTCGGAACGAAAAGCTGAAGGCTTCCGTAACATTCTCTCGGTGAGCTTCGGAACGAAAACTCGGAGGTTTCCGCAGTTGCGGAAGGATTTAACGGATGGCTTCCGCAAGTTTCGGGTGGAAAAACTCAAAGGATTCCGCAAATTTCAAAGAAAATTCTAAGTCTCTTTTCAAAGCTTCGGGGAGATTTGACGAACGGCGCCCGCTGTTTCAGACGGAAAAACCGAATTCCTCCGTGACTTCGGAAAGCTTTGACGAATAGCTCAGCCGTTTCGGAAAGAATTACCCAATGGATCCCGTAACTTTCAAACGAAAATTTCTAAGTCTCTTTCGGGAGTTTTATGCGAACGGCTTCCGCAAGTTTCGAGCGGCTTCGCTGAATTCTTCCGCCGTTTCAGGAGGAGAACTTGAATCTCTCCACAACTAATTGAAAATTTTTTCTAAGTCCTTTTCGAGAATCTTATGCGTTTTCCTTCCGCAACTGCGGGAAGATAGCCTGAAAGACTCCGAAATGTCAGGAGACTTTCCCAAATAGTTTCCGCAATCGCGAAATGAAAATCTGAGTTTTCGGGATGCTTATGCGAATGGTTCCCGCCGTTTCGGGAGCAAAAGCTGAAAGCTTCCGCGGAGTTTCTCTCTTACGTTTCGCAATTTTTCTTAAAATTTTCTAAGTTCCTCTTCTAAAGGTTTAAACAAAGGCTTCCGCCCTTCAGGATGAAAACTTAAAACATTTCACAACTGCGGGGAGATAGTCTGAAAAGCTCCGAAATTTTGGGAAAATCTTCTAAGTTGCTTTTCTATCCTTTGGAAGAAATTCGGAAAGGTTTCCGCAACAGATTTCCATTGGAAAGCAAAGATAAACGCTGGGAATGGCTCTTTGAGGCGTCCTTTCTAAAAAAATTTAAAGGAGGGGCCCCAATATGCACAAAAATATTGGGGGGGATGTTGCTGCAACAACAGGGTTGCAGGCTATAATTCATAGGCAAACTGAACTGCCTTTTATGTTGATTAGTATGATACTGTATTAAGGTCATACTCATTGCTCTTAGGTGTAATAAGTCATGCATGAGAGCCCTCCATGGAACATTCCTTACAAAAGCATTATTAGACTTAGGAGGGAAATATGGGCATGTTCCCAATGAGTTAGCATCACATGGATGGGTATCACAACCCAGGTAATGGTTCAAACCCATTCCTAACTGTTACTTTAAGGATTTTTGTCCATGTTTAAGGATCGAGACCATGCCACATACATCATATAAGGAATATAGGGCTCTATATTTATTGCTCTATATAGAAGGAATATAGGGTTGTATAGAAGGAAGGAAACATAGGGGTGTCAAGAGTTGTACATTAAAGAAAACACACTTACAAATACTTTAAAGTTAGGTCTTTCAAATATTGTCAAATGCAACATTAAATAGAAAAACAATGAATATATTGTTGATGAACCCTAACCCTACTGCATGGATTGAAACATAAACCAACAACAAACAAAATTCATAAACCCTAAAAAATGTTAATGACAAGTTTAATCAGGGAACATTACCGTGTGCTGTTGAAATGATGAAATTGTATATTAAACCTTGTATCCAAAATGGTCTAGGATTGTATCCAAAATGGCCATGTTACAAGCATTAGCCGCCAGTGATTACAAAATCCACATTGCAATGTGGTCACAACAAAAAATTTGGCACCCCTATGCTTGATGTCCTCCAAGATTTTCACTGCCCAATATTGTTGAGTTTCTTGCTTGAGCCAAGTTGGTTGTCCTACATAACAATGGTTGATTAGGTTGTGGCTGATTGCCTCCATATGATATCCAATTTGCTTCTTGTAGCCATGGAGAAATTGAGTAGCCACAGTGCACACTTGTGCTACTAACCCCTGCATTAGGTAGAGCCCCCCGATAATCATACATAGGATTGACACCTACACTGATATGAGGGAATAAGATGGGCATGCGCACTTGTTGATAGCGGAGGAATTTGATGTTTAGGAGGTCTTGGAAACATGGAGTATTATCTACAATATGTTCCAATATGTTTGGCATCATCCTTTGGCCCTCCACTATGTTTGCATCAATGGCAACCCTTTCTGCCAGCCCTTGTTCTTTTTGAAGCAATTGTTGAGCCTTTCTCAATTCCTTTTCCTGCCTTGCCATCTGTTTTTGATGAGCCTTTTCTTGTCCTTCTTTCTCTCTTTCAATCCTTTCATGTGCTCGAAGTTCTGTTGCAGCAACCCTTGCAACCTTCTTTTCTTTAGCTAAGTACTTCTTTTTCTATTTTAAATCCTGGATTTCAAGTTTCCTATGCGCAGAGTCAACTAATAGTTTTATATAGTCTTTGAGGTGAGTAACTGTGAACTTCGGCATAGACAAAGACTGCCCGTTGTTGCTTGCCTCTTTTTACTGAGACTCTCTCTACTGGTAGCTTTAGGAACTGACCAAGCAACTGGCCCTTCGTTGACACTTCTTGCTCCTTGCTTGACACTTGCCTTTCAATATTTGGGTCAATGTTCTCCTGCTCTATCTGAACCATATTGTCCTCTTCAGCTGGAACCTCATTGTGGACAGTATCCTCTTCCAAATTTCCATTGTCCACAAAATAATGAACAATTTCATCGTCCAATTCTCTTGGTTGTGAAGGCATGTTCATGCTTTCTTCATTGGTCCTTGAGATAATATTTTTGTCCAAATTCACCATGGCTTCTACCAGCCATGATGGTGGGGTAACCTGGCTTGGCAAATTCTATTCTCCATTGTTGCTTCCTAGAGCATGATCAACGTTTTCATTGACATTCTCATTGACAGTTGCATGATCAATAGAGACACTAAGAAGATCACATGCAGAAGTTGCAGTTGTTTCAGTTGGTATAACAACCTCCATGTTACTATCAAATGGTTCATTTCTATATTGTGTTTCATTTACATGTTCACCATTATCACCACAGTAGGATCCTCCTTGAGAGAGGGATATCATATTATCAGCAGCAACAACATATTCCTCTACTTCCACATCTTCTTGGCCATCAACATGTGCTTGGACATCCCCTTCTTCCTGACCATCCAGTTCAAATGCCTGGCTGTAACTAGTATCATGCATGAGAGCCTCAGAATTCAGTGGCCATATTCCAGTCCTCTTAAACCCAGCCTTGATATTTGAAGGTGTGAGAGCACTTTTAAAGGCTTTACTTGCAAACTCGACTAGCTCAAACCTTTTTACCTCCACCCCTGGATTCTTTTCCATCCACGAAGCTCGCTCACCCCTGAAATAGTTCTTGAAAGGCCCGAACACACTGACATCTAGGGGTTGCAATCTATGAGTGGTATGAGCAGGCAGTGTCAACAAGTCGATCCCCAAATTGTTAGCCTCCTCAATTGTTTGCACAACAATGTGGCTTCCATGTCCATCTAAAACCAGCATGTGTCTATTTACAGGAGAGACACCGCCTGGTATAGATGCAGCAAAGTGAGTAAGCCAATTCAAAGAGAGTTCTTTAGTCATCCAAGCATGGGGATATGCAGCCATGCATGCACCTGGTTCACAATTCTGTATATAGTTTTTGAGTTGTGTTTTACCTTTAAATAGATAAAATCCAGGGATTGAAGCACCAATTGCATTGACACAGCATAGAATAGTCATCCATTCCCTGCTCCTAGGAAAAATCTTTGGCACATTACAACTCCCTCTCTTGGAAATTACATGCATGCCACAGTTCCTTCCTTCCTGTAAACCCGTTTCATCACAATTCCATATATGGTATGGAGCATAACCATGTTTCTCGTATGCAGTAGAAAGGGTGGCATAGAACTTAGTCAGAATTGCAGGGCGTAGATTTAGAGCCCTGTCTCTATCTAGGCCCTCAGTTGTACACAACACAAGGTCTGGATGCCTTTTTTTAAACCAAAACCACCATGACTTACCAAGAAACCCATCTTTGAAGGGGTTTGGCCTCCCTTGACAGATTTGAGATACTGTGGATTTTAGTTGTATCATCTCTAGCCCATGTCCCATTTGAGCCATCTCCTTACACCACTGAACCACCTCGGCCTCCTCCTCTTCACTCATAACTGTAACAGGCCCTCTACGATTTGTATGTGTGAGCCCATTTATCCAAAAATGTACTGATGAGGTAGAAACTCCATGTTTTTTAGCAGTAGCACGAATGGAATATCCATTGAACTCTATATCATCAATTGCAACTAACATGTCTTCTTTTGTCCAGCCTCTTATTGAATTGATTTTGGTGGTTGAACTTGTTCCTTGAACTGTGGTTGATGCTGGCAGTGTGGTTGATGGTGGGACAACAATGTCCTCTACCACCACATTGTCATTCTCAACAACATTGTTGGCATTTGAATGATCGACCTTCTCCTCGTTCGATGAGGTGTAGCGTAGTTGGGAACCCTTGCTCAGATGACGACTTGTTCTCGTTGCATTGTTGACTCTTTCCATCCCTGCAACAACTTGCACATTTACAAGGGAAGCTGATTATGTAGAAGGAAATTGGAAGCTGATTATAACAAAAATATAAATAACATAAATGGAAATAACATTACAAGGGATGCTGATTATTTAGAAGGAAACTGGAAGTTGATTATAACAGAAATATAAATAACATATATGGAAATAACATAAGTTGATTATGCAGTTACCTGATTATACTGTGCACACAATTCTGATGGTATGTCTCCACTGTGCACATGCAGTTCAAATTTCTGAAATGCAACTTCAGTAAGGGTTGTGGTTCTTTTATAGTTGTTTCTTGTTGAATTGGATTGGTAAGAAGGGTGCACATGGATTGCAATCTCTCAAATTTGAATGTGTGTTGTGGATTGATTTAAATGTGATCCAATGGCTGGGAGCTTGTCATGGTGGATCCTTGTGCCTTCATATGTTTCATGATCCTTGTACTTTCATCTGTTTAATGGGTAGGTGTCATTTATTGAATACAGTGGGTTGAAATGTTGAACAACCATGCAGTTATGGCTAACACTCTCTTGCTTGTTGCTTGAATAGGTTTTAATGAATGCTTGAACAAGTTTTAATGAATGCTGGGATATTTATGCTCCAATAGATATGCGTGGGTCCTCCTTTGATAGGTACCTTGCAGTAGGTGGCAAATACAAGCTGGGTTATTTATTTGTTCATGTACTTTTGGATCCCTTAGCAGATCTGTATGTAGTTGGTACAAGATGTTTTGTACTCTTTTGTACATAAGGTCTATTTATGGACACCTGTTGGCCCAGTCAGTTAATGGGCAATTTTTGGACATAATTTAAATATCTATTTCACTTAATATGGAATATTTATGTTTAATTTTTGGTTGTTTTTATTTCAATATGTGGTGGTTGTGTGGGACTAGTACTATGACAACTACTGGTCCCTGTTCAAGAATAGACATCCCTCCCCTACTTGTGAGGAGCCATGACAAGGAGCAGCGAGAAGAAGGCTCGAGTGTTATTTTAATGGTTGATCTGATCAATGTACATCAATTCTGATGTAACAGGGTTTCTACTTGGAATTTTGGTCAATTCTGATGTAACAAGGTTTTGACTTGAAACTCTCCAAAACATCGGAGTTGCACGACACATGCTGAGTTTTAAATTAGAGAAATTTTGAGGTAAAAAATGGGCCTCAAAACAAAAGAAATGTACTATAAAATCCAATCAATAGGATTCAAGGTGATGATGTCAACCATGGAGGATGAATCACCATTTTTTGGTAAAAAGGTAAAAAGGTCAAAGTGTAAAAACTACTTCTTCAACTCGTATTTTCAACTTATTTCCCTGTATATTCACTCAAATTTGGAGCAGGAGCAGTCGTTGGATGGGGAATTCAATTCCGCATCCAACGAGTACCCAAACAACATACTTTTGATGGACCCCGTTTCCCAAAAAACAAGAAATACATTAAAAAAAATGTTATGATGATGTCATCATCACATTTTTTTATTATGTATTTATTGTTTTTGGAGCAGCAGGGTCGATCAAAATTATACCGATTGGGTAATCATTGGATGCGGAATTGAATTCCCCATCCAATGACTGTTCCTGCTCCAAATTTGAGTGAATATACATGGAGATAAGTTGAAAACACGAGTTGAAGAAGTAGTTTTTTCTCTTTTCCTCCAAAATTTGATTAGGTATGCTAATATTATTTTATTATTATCACTTTTATTTTATAATTTTCCTTAGGAGGCCCATTTTAGACTTCAAAATTTCTCTAATGGGGAGATTTTGACAAATGCACCTCAATGAGTAGGGAATTTGGCTTCTCTGTGAATTAGCTAAGCATGATAACTACAACCCTTTTTGTGGTAAATATATTATTAACTAGTATTTAAAATAACCTGAGCTTCTCAACGCCTTGAAATTAGTGCATAGATAGGTAGTTTAAAGGGGGAAAAGCAAGTAGAAGACTAGAGCATGTTTCTTACCTAGTATTTTAAATAACCTGAGCTTCTCAACGCCTTGAAATTAGTGCATAGATAGGCAGTTTAAAGGGGGGAAAGCAAGTAGAAGACCAAAGCACTTTTCTTATAACCTGAGTTTCTCAACGCCTTGAAATTAGTGCATAGATAGGCAGTTTAAAGGGGGGAAAGCAAGTAGAATACCAGAGCATGTTTCTTGGTAATTATTTTAAGCATAAACTAATAAACGCAACCGACTTAGTTTAGTAGGTTTTCATTATACCTATATACGTTGGGTTTCCACTTCTATAGTATTACCTCGTCGTAAACTAATAAAGTTGAAACTAAGGTATGCCATCGATAGGTATCAATAAAGTTGAAACTAAGGTATGCAATCGATAAGTGTTTATATCTTATAATTTGGGGTGATAGGTATTTATATCTTAGAATTCAGGATGGATTACCATATGCTTTTACTAGATTGAAGGAGGATGGAACAAGTGTACCGAGGAGATTGATTTTATGATCATTGTTCAAAATTAGAAATAAACAATTATAAAATAAAGACATATAAAAAATACCATTACAACTAAGCATAGAGAACAAGTCATAGATAACTTGTTCATAGCACTTGAATAAAGACATAAAAAATAACTAGTAGCTTATGTATAGATCATTGGTAGCTCATGCATGAATACCAAGTAATGATATATAATCCATTTAACTAAAGAAGGTTAGGACAAGTAGTTGGGGCTTAGGCAGCATGTGATTACAACTAAGCATAGAAAACAAGTAACAAATAACTTGTTCATAGCACTTGAATTGTTACTTATTCTATGTTCACTGACCACAAATTAAGTAGCTGTGTTAGTGAATACCAAAATAGTATATGCGTGACATATAATTTACATAATTGGTTAAATGTTTTACTAAATACTTTGATGAATTTACAGAAGTTTCAAATCTGAAACACAACCATTTTCCGAATTAGAACCCTCGTATGATTGTTAAGTTGAAGATGAGCCATCTTAAGAATACACTTATGTTTATAATGCAACTCATTGGGAGTTCTGAGATTGATTTGGTTCCCCTGACTCACCGCATTCATTGGTCGGAAGATTAATGAAAATCCACTGCCAGTGGCATTCAAGATTCAACGTAGCTCGCTATAATGATGGTTTTACCAATACTTGAATGTTGCGAGAATCTATTGCATGACTTCTTGGTGTTCAAATCTATTTACTCTCTTTGAGCATTTGGGTTGTTGAAATGTTGCATTGTATGACCATGAAATCAGGTTTTAATCCATAACTGAATAAATAACATGTGTTTCTTGTTTCATGGTTATTTCAATACATGTTTGAATTAAATTGTGATAAATTGTTATCACAGTATCTTTATTTTAACTCTGGTTCTTTCAATTGTTTAGAGCTCGATAAATCCTTGTTTATTTCAATATATATTTGAATTAAATTGTTATCAGAATAATTTCATTTTAACTCTAGTTTTGTCAAGTGTTTAGAGGGATCAAATCTCTTGAGATGCAAACTCTTTTTAGAATCCTAAACTTGAGGAAAAGTTTGCACCTCAAAGAATTTTATCCCCTTCTCGGGCTTGAAAAGAGTGAATTGCAATAAAGTAATAATTATGTACAGTGATAATAACTAGCACAGCCACTTAACTTGTGGTCGGTGAACACCGATAGGCCACACGTTAAGTGTCACAAATAAGTAATAAGTTAGGTATTACTTTTTGTGTTCCATGAAGCTCCTTATTCGTGCATGAGCTAAGAGTTATCCATGCATTATCTAGGAGTTATCCATGCATCAACTACTAGTGATTTTTCATATTCTTTTTTCTTTTATAATTGTTTATTTCAAATTTTGAACTACTACCATAAAATCAATCTGGATAGTACACTTGTCTCATATCCCTGCAATCTAGGAAAAGCATAGATGCTATTCCACCCCAAATTCTAAGATATAAACACCTATCATTGTAAATATGAAATAATGGAATGAAATTTAATGATGAATTACATATATATATTACAAAGTGATGTTATTAGAGGGATGTTAGATCATTCAAATCTCCATCTAAAGACATAAATCAATAGATCATAATGTCTCATGTAAGCAATGCATCTTAAAAAAAAAAAACATTCCTGAAATTAAAGTAATGCAAGAATGGTATGATACAAAAAGTAATATTACTAAAATCAATGCATCTTAACAATACTTTTTTTCAAGAAGAAAAAAAAAACCGTACTTTTTCTACTATAGAAATAAAAAATTACATATCCAAATAGTGATAATCATCAGAGAACATAAATATAAAATTTATGTTCTTCACACACACTTAGATTCAAAATCTCCATCATACAAAATATTAGAATAGTGTCCAACTCACTAGACCGGCCTCTCAGCAGATACAAATTAACAAAAAGAGAAACGACCAAATGTCAGCAAGACTACTAGTCAATAAGACAAGGATAAGAGCCTAAAGATTCCAATTGATTATCTATCCACTCCCCCCAATACATAAGTCCTTCCTGTAGAGAAAGAAACTCTTTTGAAAGTGCATAAGTTGTATCATTCAACTCCCTATAAATATGATATATGGTCCAATCATAAAAAGTAGACAGTAGCAATTCAATCCTCTGACACCAATGATGGAATGTAAGATAATGAAGTTTGTGAAGTTTTTTAATCTAGTTCACAACCATTAGAGAGTCACTATAAATTTTAATAGTATCGACACCAAAGGATGAAGCCATCCTGAGAATGCCCCACAGACCCAGTAATTCTGCCAAAGAGTTGGTGCCAACACCAATATTTAGTTTGAATTTGTAATAATGGTCCTTATTGATAAACATAAGTATACCAGCTGCACATCTTCCACTGATGGCTGCCCCATCAAAATATCTCGATGCAGAATACGACTCAACAGGAAACTGGAGAAAACAAGCCCTTTTAAGAGGAGTGACCCTGTCAGAGTATGATCTATACATACCAATAATTTTAGAGACCAATGGAATCAGGGCTATTGTAACAACTCTAAAAATCCAATAAATAATTTATTTATTTTGTATAAGGTATAACTACTAAAATGATCTAGGGTTTTCCTAGGATTTATTTCATTTCCGTATTAACTGCCGGAGTACACACTTGTACATACTTGTTATTACTTTTGTTTGTGAGGAGCATGTTATTTGATCTCTCACTGTGTTAAAGTCGATATTTATTTGTTGATCAAAAACTCATACGTCCTAAAACCATTGTA
This sequence comes from Larix kaempferi, assembly GCA_027924585.1. Lineage (NCBI taxonomy): Eukaryota > Viridiplantae > Streptophyta > Pinopsida > Pinales > Pinaceae > Larix > Larix kaempferi. The sequence continues at coordinate 5,970,566 of BSBM01000226.1, read as the reverse complement.
TATCAGCTTTGTAGTTTTTTATGTTGTAATGCTTATTACGTTTCTTTGCTTGAAGGATATGTTTTAGTGATGATCGAGCTTACTTAGCTTTCATAAAAGCTAGCGCATGTTGATATATTTGTGCATGTTCCAGGTAAGGTTTCCAAACTACCAAAAATTGGGTTGGAGATTATTAATTAGTCTACTAAGGTGAAATGATACCTTAGATATGAGTTTTAATGCATCATATAAACGTTAGCAAGGACTACCAACTATAGGATAAGTGGGTATCCTAACTAGCAGTTCGATGGCATTAATCCAAGGTTGAAACATGTGAAAACGAACTATAGGTAAAGAGAGTATGAATTTCAATTGAAGTGGGTAGTAGCTGGATGCTTTAAAGAGGCCACGTGAAGGCCTTGGGTTTTGGGCTCCACGTTGGTGGTTAAACCCTAACCCTCACCTTCGGTTGGCTAAGTTGATTTTCTTTTGTTCATCGGCAGTGGGAGAGCCAAACTCTCGGCCGTCATGGCTGTGGCGAAGACACCACGTAGAGGTAACTGGTTGGCCATCGTGTTTAAGGAGAAAGACTCCAGGATAGCTAGCCCGCGCTGAGGTAATGGAAAAATGCTACACCAACTTATATTTTTTGAAGCATTTCAATTAAATTTCCAAATGGGATGCTTACTAATGCAAATGTATTTTCTATATGCTGTCAGGAGGGGTTTCGCGCTACATTTGAGTTCTCTGGTCGTGGGTTAAAAAATTGGAAGTGGAATGTGGAAGCTCCAAGGTTTGGAACAACATCAGTAATCCCCGGGTCTTCTTGGAAACCTCTGTTCAAGCATTTCCTACCTTGTTTCCTAGCATTGTGATGTTGTTGTAATGTATTAAAAAGATGGGTCGGTCTTGTGTAACACATTCTGATTTTGAAAATCGTTGTCAGGTTTATTATTAGTTTTTAGTTTTTGTTTTGAAGCCAAAAGGTGACCCTTGTATTGATGTTCTCACTACGTTGTAAGTTTTTGGGCTAAATTCCCTTGGGATTACACCCAGTGCCATGGGCAACCATATATGATTATTTCAATATTTTTTATATGAAGACAGAGTTCTGGTTAACTCTCGGCTATGTGCCATTTGTAAGGGAGAAATTTGATTTTAAAGGAAGGGATTTTACTATATATATGTAAATGTAAAAAAATTATATGTTCAATAATTGTTTTGAATGCGTTTGTTCAACCGTTTAACTTCTTCAGGATTGTAGTCATGTTGCTTATAACGTTTATGGAAAGCATAAGGATTTTACTCTGTTTATATTAAAAGAATGGATTCGTTTTGCCAACAAGCCGACAATGGCTCTGTGTTATTTTCAATCTTTTCACAAGTTATTTTCCAGGGTTTTAAACTTGACTGTATCTAAATATTTTAGCCCTACTTCTGTATATAGCGACTGTGTTACAGTTTTGTTGCTATATTTGAATATTGGTTCCGACTTTTGAATGAAATCTGATTACTTGTTTCCTTACTCAAGCGGTTAATAACTATACCAATGATAGCCTTTCGGCTGGGTGGAGATTTAGGGTTTTAGTTTTTTATTAATTCAAATAATGATTTAAACGTTTATTTGTGCATGATATGTGTAATTTCTATAACCACTTTTATGTTTAAAAAAGGATGTGCAAACTATGTTGTTTCATTTGGGTTGGATGCGACCTCTGTTTGATATATGATATATGTGTATGAATAATTATTGTTTATTACTAAACTTGTTTTGATACTCTGTTAATTTTATTAATTCTGGGAAAATCATTTCGGCCCTTTGGCCTACATACTGAAAATTGTATTTATTTTTTGTAAACGACTATCATTCTAAAAAACTGTAATATCTTGTTCATACATATATATATCCAGGGCTTTGACCCTAATGCTATTCTGTTGAAAATAATTTAGATATACTTACTTTATACAAGTATCTAATTACATGTATATATATATATATATTATATATATACTATCATATTGTATTAAATATATTCTTTACTGTAAACTGAAAGTTCTTTTAAATACCTTGTTTATATTCTAACCATTCGACTATTTTACTAACTCTATTTTCTATTACAATACTATGATAATTTTGCCAAAGATATCTAAAAATAGATACAGAATATCAACTATATTTCTCTACTCTGTTAAATAGAAAATTGATATCTATTTCTATTCTATTTCCTATAACATTCTATTATAACAGAGTTACGAATTTCCTATGTAATCGAAAGAATAATATGATAACTGTAACTTGAAATTAACTATACTATTTATATTCTTTGATATAGAGATTAAAAACTATAACTACTATATAAAAGATAATAATGTCTTTCATTTGATTACAAACTAAACTGCAAGTAAATAAAACTAAGTAATAGGAACCTGATAACTTTGAAGATGAAACCAAATCCAAAAGAAGATTGTTCCTCCCAACCGCCTCCTGAAACAGCCAAGTTTACTTGGTTCAGGACCCCTGAGCCTGTTCACTGAACCACCAGGACGAAGACTTAGTGTAGAAGCTTTATGCTACAACTTTTGTTCTTGTTAGTCACTTAACCACAGTTCTACTTCAGCTCTCCCCTCATCGAATCTTTTGTGTGCTTAACTTTTCAATATACAGCAAATCCACAAAATCTAGTGTGTGAGCCTCCTGCTCATTCGATGGTTATATTGCTTGCCTAGGTCTCTGGGTCAGTTTCGTAATTAATGAGCCACCTGCTTAGTTTTCCCTATCATTTGGGAACATGACCACTTTTTGAGGGAGGATGCCTCCTACATTAGCTGGAAAGTAAATGTTGTTTCTGACATCTGTAGCTTCTGCATTCTAAACTTGTCATTCCTCCTAGTGGGTCAGTGAACACTCTTCAACAGTCCCTTTAGATATGTGTCTCTCCTTTCTATTTATTAAATAATAAAATATTTAATTAAAGTAATCTTTGATCATCCTTGGTCAACAACAAAAAACTTTACAATAACTTTTAACATAATGTTTTTCCACAACATAAAAATTTTAAGTTCTAGGTAGGTTACAAACACCCCCTCTTAAGTTCAACATCATCCTCTATGTTGCTTAAGTAACTTCTGAGTCTCCCTGAAAAAAAATTGGATATGCTTCCTGCAAATGACTCTCCAATTCCCAGGTTTCTTCATCTGGACTAAGGTGCTTCCATTGCACCTTTACCTATCCAATGGTGCGAATCTGGAGAAAAAATTCTCTCCTAACAATTATACAATCCGGTTCCACCTGAAAATCTCCTTCTGGTTCTACCTGGATAACATTCCAATCAATTACATGAGTAGCATCATGTACATATTTTTTTAATATAGAAATATGAAACACATTATGTACTTTGAGATTAGGTGGCAAAGCTAACTGGTAAGCCACTAGTCCAACTCTTGACAATATCTCAAATGTTCCACAATACCTGGGTGCTAATTTAGCACAACTCCCCAACTTAAAATAAATTTTTATGGGTTTTACCTTGACAAAGACATGCTCACCTACTTAGAATTCTTTCTGAGTTCTTTTAAGGTCTGAATGACTCTTCTATATGTCTTGTGCAATTTTCAAATTGCTTTCTACCTGTTTCACCGTTAGTTTCATTTATTCAACAATTCAGGTCCTAACATTAATCTATCAACCGGATTACTCCATGAAATGGGAGTATTACACTTCTAACCATACAATATTTCAAAAGGACTAAGTTTAGATGAAGCTTGATAATGATTGTTATAAGCAAACTCGACTAAATGCAAATATTCTTCCCATTTGTTTGGTTGATCCCTAACATACATCCTAAGCATATCTTCTAAAACTTGATTTACTCTTTCAGTTTGTCCATCCGTTTGCGGATGATAAGTTGTACTGAAATTTAATTTAGTGTCCAATCCTTTAAACATTGACTTCCAGAAATTACTAGTAAACTTAGAGTCTCTATCATAAATTATTATCTTAGGAATTCCATGCAAACGAAAAACTTCTTTCATAAAGACATCAACAATATTAACAGCCTTATAAGTAGATTTAATAGGTATAAAGTGAGCTGCCTTATTAAGTTTGTCTACTACCATCACAAAATCATTTTTATTTTTATTTGTAGGCAGTCCTGTTATAAAATCTATACTGATAACTTCCCATTTCCAATCTAGAATTGGAAATGGCTGCAATAGACCTGCTGGGTGTTGATGCTCAGCTTTAACCCGCTGACATTCAATACACCTCGCTATATATTCATCCACTTCATTCTTCATGTTAGGCCAAAAATATTCTTTTCTTAGCATTGTTATCATTTTTTGGTAACCAGGATGTCCTGAGTAAGGACTCTTATGCACTTCATTCAAGATCGACAATTTAATTTCTGGTACATCAGGTACATATACTATGTTTTTATACAGTATAAAACCTTTTTCATTAAAACTGAAATCTGTTTTTATAATTTCATATTCATTTTCTGCAATTCTCTTAATTTTTGAGAATTTTTATCCATTTGTATTCCATCTTCAAACTTATTTTTCAATTTAGTTTTATAGTTGCTAACGGCAGCTATAAAATTCAGATTTGCGTTTTCTGGTTAGGGCATCAGCTGTTGGAATATTTTATATTCCTTGGAAGGTAACAATGTCTTTGTATTATGTTGGAAGATATCCACAATCTTATGTAAAAGAGTAATACATTTATCCCATATTCATTATGGTAAAATATACACTTGATATTCATTATTATATAAAGAGGTGGTATTATAGAGAATTATATTATCCCACATGTAATATGTGAGAGTAATTCCTCCTCATCTCTTAGTATATAATAGAGTCAAGGGAGTCACATCACTCGTCATGATCTATAATTTCACAACTATTGCTATATTGTATTGGGGTTATTGGCATTGCTCTCTATAAGCTTGAGGGAGATATTCTGGAGATAAAAGAAGACTACCTTCCCGTGGACATAGCCCAATTGGGTGAACCACATATATCTAGTGTACTCTTTTCTCTTGTTCTCTTTCTGTTCTTATTTACTATGATATTTTATTGTTGCATAGATAGGTAAGCTAGTTTAGTTAGATCCATATATCTGACATTCAATAGTTAACTTTACACCGGACTGAAAGGAGTAGGAGCAGGTTTACAATCACTCATGTGGAAATGAGCCAATAAATTTGTAGCAATACTTTGGTTGAGAGAGAAAAATACCATCTACCAGATACCAAATTTGAAGACCCGAGAAATAGTGCAATATACTAAGATCAGTCATTTCAAACTACTTGTGAAGGTCACTTTTCATACTTTGAATGAGAACAAGTTGGCTGCCAGTGATAATAAGATCATCCACATATAAAACAATAACAATGATATTATCATCAACATGTTTAACACACAGGTTAGGATCAGATATACAATGCTTAAAACCATTATTCAAGAAATATGCATAAATTTTATCATACCAAGCCCTAGGTGCTTGTTTAAGACCATATCAAGACTTATGTAATTTACATACTAAACTTGATGATTCAGCATTGATAAAACCAGGAGGCTGTTGCATATAAATATCTTCATTAAGATCACCATTTAAAAAATCACTTTTAACATCCATTTGGTGTATTTCCCATTTATAATATGAAGCAATAGATAAAATGGTTCTTATTGTATTCATTTTAGCAACAGGAGAAAAAGTTTCGTTATAATCTATACCTTCAAGTTGATTAAAACCTTTTGCAACTAATCTAGCTTTATACTTTTCAATATGTCCTTCTGCAATAAATTTAGTTTTATAAACTCATTTACAACCAACTAAATTATTTCCCGAAGGAAGAGGAACAAGAGAACAAGTCTTGTTCTTCATAAGAGAATCATACTCAGCAGTCATAGCTTGTTCCCAATGAGGTTTACCCTTAGCTTGAGCATAAGAGGTAGGATCATCTGTGGCCAAAACTTTGGTCATAGGAGCAAAGTTAGATCTAGTTCTATGATTATTGGAAGGGATTCCGATATCACTTCCTGTAGATTCAAGAGTTTTCCGGGCCCAAACATGAAGATTAGAAGGGACATAAGTCACTTCAGGAGCTTCGAGACATTCATGTGAAATACTTGAAGAAGATGAAGAAGATGAACTAATATCAGTCACATAACTGGAAGGAGCAATCGAGATAGGAGTAACAGGTGATAAGGGAATATTCAAAGTAACATGAGGTTCTACAGACTCAGGTGGTGGAGAGACTTCAATAAATTGAACATTTCTTCTAATGATGACACTTTGAAGGATCAAACAACCTATAAGCCTTAGAATCCTCAGAATAACCAATGAATATACACTTGTGAGACTTGGGTTCTATTTTTTTCCGTTTTTCATCATAAATATGAGCCCAACATTCACTGGATCCCTAATGATTTAATGCTCTAATGATTGCTCTCCGGCTCTCCGACTATCTGGATCCCTTGTATACTTTATGGATTTTCTTTCTGGGGCTGGGTATGATACACGCTCCCAGAGGCTTTGGCATAGCACGTGAAGCCTTATGCACCAGCTCTCCATTATGGTTTTGTTTTTATTTTATTTTTTTATTTAAAGCAAATAGCAGTCACTTCACTGCATGTGTAATAATACATTTAAATAATTGAACTTCAACTTTTCGAACTCTTCCAATTATCAAAGTTTTTCCCTATGCTTAACATACCTCCAAAATAGAAATATTATCTATGCCTAATTACTTGATTAACCCCCCCCCCCCCATGATGCATGTTGCATGAATGCCACGCAGTGTTCCTGATTTCCCCCACGCCAAGACACAATAATATTAAACCTCCAAAATAGAAATATTATCTATTCCTAATTAATTGATTAAACCCCCCCCCTCTATGATGCTCATTGCATGAATTCCACACGGTGTTCCCGATTTCTCTCACACCAAGAAACAATAATATTAAAAAAAATCAGAAGAAGAACCAGCGTAAAACCCACCCTCTTCATCACTGGGCGCATTATTCATCACTATTTTTTTAGAAGAGCTCTGCAACTCCATGGTTCGATAGAGATATTTATGGCTCTGACATCCTTGCAGCTCAACCAGTAACTTCTCTCCCGATCGGTAGGATCCCCTCCACATCTGATTTTCATTTTGTTTTTTTTTGTTATTTAGAATGCTTATGGTTCGGTTGGAGGTCGCTCTATAGCTTCTCGGTTGGAGGTGGATCTACAACTCATTCTACCTCCCTCTGCGAGGTTTTAAACCACAACAAGTTTCATGGCCCCCCTACTTTTTTTTTATATATACGCTTATATATTTTGTTATTTTCTTTCTGAAGAACGGTTATGGATACCAGGCCAACCTCGGCGTAGCTCCCTTTAGGTGATCGTTGGAAAAGATATCGAGTATGGAAACATTGGCATCTTCCAACCTAGCAGAAGGGTCGGCGCATGCATTGGATGGGTGCCCCAGATGAACTTACTCGTGATCACCCAAGAGAATTATGAAAAGGATTTGAAAAAAATTGCAGATATAAAGACTGAATATGCTGAAATATGCGATGTTATGAAGGAGATCAATCAACTACGACAGCTAGAAGTGCTTCGGGGTCGCATATTGTGGGTATGATAACCACTGGAGCAGCGTTGTATAGGGACGTTCTTAAAAGGATTCGACCTTCAATTATTTTTGTAGAAGAAACTTTCGATATTTTGGAACCTCAACTGCTCGCGGTGCTTGAACTGACCATTCAAAATCTAATAATGATTGCTGATCAATATCAGCTGTCTCCCGTGTAGCATCTTATGAACTTGAGTGGTGGTATGTACCTGTGTCTTCTAAGTCTGGTTTCTGGTTTTAGTAGATTGTCCTGAAAGTCTTATAATAAAATAACAGTATACATCTTATAATCGAAGTAGGGAGAGATATATTAATGTGGAAGGAATTGCACATAACCCTTACCCAAATTGCCTAAGGGTATGGTGCCTTTGTCAAGGGTAACAGTGATCCTGATTTCAATACTGTTCTTCTAAGAAATCGCATCGTATGTTTCCATTATCTCTACACCCATTTCTTATATTAGACACATGTTCTAACTTTGCTTCCAAGGTTTCAACAGTGGTTGTATTGAATTGGGTCGGCGGTTTCCCAGAAGTCTGAATTTATATATGTGGATCTGCCTTCCTGCGTTTTCACACTTTGTTTCGAATTCGAATTACTTCACTTCCAACATAGTTTATTTTAGTTGTTGAAGAGAGATAATCTGATTTCAATTTCGATGTTTTAGAGGATCAATATGGGAATCGCAGAAGGATCCAAGCGCTCCAGGGAATTTTCACCGAAGATAGGAGATATTCCGAAAGCCACAAAAATTGTGCTGAAGATTTTTCTGCAATCAGATCCAAGCCTTCCTTTGACCAACAACCGTTCATCAGATGAGAGTTGTGGCCTGAACAATAATATCTCAGGTATGAAGTCGAGCTACAACTTTTTATCACCAAGAACCGTTTCCCCCGGGGAGCTTTAGTCATCCTTCTCCCTTTGCGATGTCACCGTGGAGCAACGGCTCGATGTGTCCTTCCCCATGGACATTAATTTCTCCTCTACACTCCCCTGACTTGACGCCCTTGTTGGACGATAGATCCTACAGATGCATCGCTACGATGGTGAGACAAGACGGCCATCGCAGTGTATGGAGACGGCCTGCTTTATACACATCATGGATCACCTCTATAATGGGAGTGGGGATCTTCTCAATCCACGCAGATCACGACAGCACCATCCACCTGGCAGCATTCCATTCGCTCTATGAGTGAGGAATCTAGCCGACGTGGATGGTTATGCTTCTCGTTGGTGAAATGCCTACAGCGTAAATATAATTTCCCCTTCTCTTGGGAATTTTTGCGTTAACTCAACTCTATTATTCATTAAAGCGTGATCCACTAGTTTTTATTGCCCATATGGAATCAAATGAGAGGAGAAGGGGTCATTCAATGAAGCTGAACACCGAATATGAAAGGGTTGGAAGTTGCAAAGGAGATAAACCTACATCTTTACACAAACCATTTCCATTGTTACTATCATTTCCAAACACGTTTATGGAGAATTCTATTATAGACGTCTTAACCACTCTTATAAAAAAGCTTTCCTCTCTATACCAACTTCAATGTTTTTCCAATTCCATGCTCACTATATCGGTACATTCTTCGATGGGGAAGGAAATGTTATTATAGATGAGAATAATAGAAGAAGATAATTGGACACTACTAGATACTATCTCTCAACAACCATTACTCTCTCTTTTTAAGAAGGATATTCTTTTTATGTAGAAGGTATTGGCCTTACCTTTCCAAACAACTCTTCCCTCCCACCCTTTTCTATATATGTTGGCAATATTTTTTAGGCTTGTGGAGTTAAATCCTGGCTAATCTTACTAGTCTTATCTTAGTAATATGACCTACTAATCACTATGATAGTCACTCATTATACCTAACCGATGATGATACCATGGAAATCATACATTCATTCATTGCAAGTTACAAATACTAATACTAAGTTCATTCACTTACAAATAAATGACAGATACCAAGTTCAGTTTATAATTAGATGGATAGACGACACCAACAGAGAAGACCATTCCAAGTTTTTCAATTTAGATAAGCATCAACAAGCAGGATCAATCAATTCAAATGGAATGATTAGCAGGTTAAGATAGAAGATTAGGTTGATGAGGAGCAACAATACAAGTTGTATATCTTTCACTATCAATAATAACAACAAGCATAAACAAGTTATATATCAATGTAAACTTGAAGTCTTATAGGAATTCCATTTCCCTAGTCATTGGAGTAGAAGGATGTTAGGAACCCATGTATTTACTTTGTTAGTATATTGTTGTTGGACGCATATGCTTTGTAAGACGTCCCGTAGTATTTGTTGATCCATAGTTTGTGTTATTGTTGTTGGGCGCATATGCTTTGTAAGTCGCCTGTAGTATTTGTTGACCCATATTTTGTATTGGCCCATGGTTTTGACCCATAGTATTGGCACCTAGACTTAGTATATAAGTGTGCATTGAGGCCAATGAAGGCACCGTGAAGTTATTTGTATTGAGCTTGCTCAAAGGAGGTTTCCCCCTCGAAGTGGCCTGCGATCAATAAAGCGATTATGAGTTATGTTATTTCTGTTATCTCGTGTATTCTCATTAATTAATTGTTGCAGGTTCATCACATCTGGTATCAGAGCACTTTCTTGGGCTCGTTGGGTGGAATTTCTGCCAAATTTTGTTTTTTGCATATGTTGCAAGTTCAGATCTGGGAATAATCCCTATCCGCTCAACTATGGGAAGTACTTGGGCATAATCCCTAAAACGCATTGTGAGGAGTACCACAGGAACCCCAAAGTAGCTAGCCCATTAAGAGGACCTGCCAGCGAAAAGGGAAACGACCCCTACCTGATTGACTAGTTCCCACCCGTGAGGTAAACCAACAGCTGTCGTTTGTGGCAAAGCGGTTATTAGTTTTACCTGCACTATGGAGTGAGGGGTACTGCCCCAATACGCAAGCCGCCAGACAGCATTGGTGGTAGAGTGAAACCCCTGAACTGTTAGGAAGCCGAACATACCTGGGGTCCATATCTATTTTCAGTTGAACTATTTCCAATCACTTCCACGTCATTTCAGATCCATTCCAAGCCATTTCAAATCCAGTCGTTTCAGATCCATTCTGAAAGACATTCCAGATCCAGTCATTTCAGATTTATTCTGAAATTCGTTTCAGATCCAACCGTTTTCGATCCATTCGGCGTTGTTTAAAATCTATTTGTCGATCCCTTCCGCGTTATTGCAAATCCAATTGTTCTGATCCCTTCGGCGTCGTTGCAGATCCATTTTTGAAAATATATATATATATATATATATATATATATAAATTTTTTTTTACGCCATATCTCCCTTGTTTTATTTTTGTTTCCCTTGAAAATTCTCGGACACCCCTGCAATCCCATTCTGCATATTTCATTATCGAGGACCCTATCCCAAATTCTACTTCCCAAAGCCAAAAATCTCACATTTGTCTATTTTTAGGGTTTTCCATGACTTCTTCAATTTTCACCCACTCGCCTTCAAATTTTGCCACCGTGTTCATTCCCTATTTCTGCTTCTTTGTCCCTCTTGACAAATTTTCCCATTCTTTTACTCCACTTTTGAAATCCTCATTTTTTTCTTCCCAGTCCATTCGAAAGTATCCAAAACCTAGTCAAATCCCAATTACCCGTCATATTTTTTCCCAAATCCAAATTTCCCTTTACTAAATAAGCTTATGTTTGTGTTTTTCTACCTATTCCCCCCAAAAAAAGAAAAAAAAAACTCTTGGTTATGGTTGTCACCCGTGTAGGAGCAAACACCATGGACGAAGCACTTGTAGCCATCCAAACCAAACTCCAGGATCTGGATGAAAAATTTCTCAACCTCCATCTTAAGCATTCAGCCATGAACAACAAACGATAGTATGAGTCTTCATCAGACAATGGGTTCTCTTCTTCCATCAATTTTCGTGGTCCGAAGATTGATTTTCCTCGCTTCAATGGTATTGATCTGACTGGATGAATCTATTGTGCAGAACAGTATTTCAGTATGCATAATACTTTTGATGTCAACAAAGTTCCACTTGCATCATTTCATTTGGAACAGGAGCCTCTGCAATGGTGCCGTTGGTACATCAAGTCTCATGAAGAGCCAAAATGGGTAGATTTTTGCCAGCTCATTTTGCAACGATTTGGTCCTGTTGACCAACGTGACCTCAGTCAACAGGGGTTCGCCTCACTTTCGACACATACCGCAGTCTCCCTTGGCACCATCCCGGGCAGGTTTGAACCCACCCAGCAACACCCGTAGAGCAGATGAGGTCTCACCCGAGGCATCTAGGAAGAGCAGATGGAACCATGTTTCCGGTGAGGGAGGAGGAGAGTTGTGGCTGCACGGGCTAACTCTATTGTAGTATTTAACCAGAAACTTTAAACATTCGGCAAGGAGTTATAACATAATCGCAGCATTTATCATCACGTTCAACATAGAACACATTACTTAATCACAACATTTATCATCTTGGAAACAGTAAACAGACATTGCATCAAATAAATATAACAACATTCATATATCGCAACATCGCACAAAGATTGTACTAGAACATCATCATTATATTACTGCCGCAGTCGTAAACCAGAAAACACAACATAGATCTCCGTATACATGCATCACCTTATCTCCTGCTTACTCTTCTTCTCCGACCTCAACTACCCTCCTTAACACCTACAACTCTCATCTATTTATAGGCTTCTGCCATTACAATATTTGTCCACTTACAAACAACTTCCTAACTGACACTATGGACAATTGAACCAATATCTAATTGACTCGGTTCAAATGACCCCAAAAACCCGCATACTGCGGTACAATTGACTCACTATTACATAATATGTGGTCCAAGTGACCCAAAAACCCGCCAACTGCGGTATTCTTTAACACAAAATACTCCTTTCACTCCCTCATCCGATGTGTCGCAGCATCGGCGGTACCGCGACCTTTCCCTATCAAACCGCCTGCCAACAGGCCCCCAACACAATCTTGTGGCTTGCCCTCGAGCCATGTCAACTGCTGGACATAGTGTTTCGGTAATTGTTCTTGCTGTCTAGATCACGTGGTGTTGTCCTGCTTCTTCGGCTATACTGATCATCGACTTATTTCCATGTACTTTTAACCCAAAATGGTCACCGCCCGACTTGCTATCATGTACTTCTCAAACTCATCCTCCAGTCTCTTGGAATGGTATTGACGGGAATAAAAAGAGGACGAACAGTACTAAGGTGCAAAATTAGCAGATGACTCTGGCACATCTGTTTCGCACCGGCTGCCAGGTCCTACTATAGTCAGGGAGCGACCACCCCAACCATCTCATTGGGTAAGAAGAGCACAAATATTCGAACAACTACTGCATACTTAAACATGCTGGACCAGCCCTTGGGTCGGTCATACCACAGTGAGAAGGCACCTGCCGTATCAAGGCGCTCAGGGACACTTGTCGTTCGGGCTCACAGGGCCCCTGGGGTGCTGCCATGGGAAACGAAGTGAAGCATTTCCACAGCCTCCTTGGAATGCCTCACAACTTAACTTGCTAACTGATCAACCAACATAACCACTCTATTTTAGAACAACTTCGCTGTAGAAAACTACCAGCTGCCTCGGCTATTTATAGCCGAACCATTCCCGGGTCACGACGGTGGGAATGATGTCCCACTACCTCTCATCTGTGTGTGTGAACCCATCAACTGACACAACCGAGGGGTGACCATGCTGTCACCAAAGATCCTGCGTGCCAACGTGTGAGCAATCTCCTCATAGTGTGCTGATCGTACCGGCCCAGCGTGCCATGTGCAAAACATGCCATCGTCTTGTGGAAATCCAGCCAAATCTGTTAGGTGCAATCATGTATAGGGATGATGGGCAACGGTGACAAGATATTAGTGGAACAGTAATCACAAAACTGCCCCGTACCTCCCAAATCCTCCGTAATCATCACAACTCCTTGAACAAAATTTGCCGTCAGTCCTAGTCGCAATACTGCCATGAGTCTCTGTCTGCTCCAAACTTGCAGTACAAGCCTCCCTGCTGCCGCATACCTTCTTCCATTGGTGCGCCATCTGCCACCAAGCAACCTACAACAACCATTTTTTTTTCGATGTGACTTAGACATCACACTGCTCCAAGCCCGAGTGATAGGGCTTCAACCTGTGACCATTTACCAGCTTGGGGAGCATCGCCCCATCCAATTGCTGCAACTGAACCACTCCTCCTGAAGTAATACTATTGATGCGATAGGGACCCAGCTAATGCATCTGCAACTTGCATGGATATTTCATAAACTTGTTGTTGTATAATAACACTAAGTCGCCTTGTTGAAACTATTTACTTTTGATGTGGCAATCATGCCATGCCTTCTGGCGATCCTTCTCCACCCCTTGGTGAAAGACAGCAATAAATTGATCCTCTTCCAGCTCCACCAATTGTGCTATTCGTTCATCTAATGCTGCAACATCATCCATGCTCGTAACAGCCGCAATTCGTAGACTTGGAACAATGTACTCCATCGACATAATTGCTTCCTTCCCATATACCAGCTTGAAAGGTGTCTGACCAATCAACCTTTTACATGTGGTGCGATAGGCCCACAACACTGCTGGGATTTTCAGATCCCAGTCGTCACGGTTCACATTGCACACATTCGTCAACGCATGCTCCAATACCTTGTTAAATGCCTCCACCGTTCCATTCGCTTGTGGGTGATAGGGTGTACTTTTCTTATGCTGTATCTGCAATTCTTCCGTTAAGGCGCTGATAGTGCGATTAAGAAAGTGGCTTCCTTGATCACTCAGCAATATCTTGGGGCAGCCGAAACGAGTGATAATGTGATCAAACAAAAATCGAGCAGCCATTGTGGAGTAATCAACTACGGGTGCTGCTTCATCCCATTGGGTTAAGTACTCTGTCGCCGTGACAATATACCGCGCACCTGTGCATTTCCCTGGTGGATGGATCGGTCTGACAAAATCCATAGGCCATTTTTCAAATGGTTGCAGTGTCACTTAAGGTAGCAGCGGCATCTCATCGCATCTGGACGGTTTTCCAGTTCACTGACAAACATCACAAGACCGCGCATAGTCTGTCACATCATTATGTAATGTGGGCCACCAAATCCCTACATGTAGTACCTTCCGGGCAGTCTCTCGACCGCCATAATATCATCCCGCCACTCCACCATGTGCCTCAACCAATATTTGTGCTTGCTCATGCGGAAAGACACATCTGCGCAATATCTCATCAGCGCCCAGTTTATACAATTCTCCCGCGATTAGTTAAAAGTCAATAGCCTTGACAACCAACTGCTTCTTCTGAGTAGTGGTAAAGTCAGCGGGCGCGGTGCCGGTCACCAGATCTGAAGGATTTCATCAAAATATTGATCAACGGCGGCAACGTGAAATAGTTGGGCATCCGGTAACCCATCTTCGATATTAGTCGGTTCCTCCCCTGTGTCGATCCATGACAGATGATTTGGTCCAGCATTCAACCGTCCCAGTTTCACAATGACTTTGAAATCAAACTCCTGGAACAAAAGTAGCCACCGTCAGATCTTCCCCCCCAACACAGGTTTATTGACCAAGGATTTTAATGCAGAATGATCAATGAACATTTTAAAGTGGCCACCCAACAAATAATGCCTAAATTTCTGCAGCGCATAAACCATGGCCATACCTTCTTGTTCTGTGGTAGTGTAATTGTGTTCTGCAGAGGACAGCTTTCTACTGGCAAAAGCAATGGGATTATCAAGGTTGCCTTCTCCAGGTTGAGCCAACACAACACCTAGTGCGACCGATGAAGCATCAACATGGACATGGAATTCCTTACTCCAGTCCGGAAAGACCAAGATTGGGGCCGCCGCCATCTTTACTTTGAGTGTTTCGAAGCTATCCTGACATTCCAAGCTCCACTGGAATGCCGTGTCCTTCTTCAACAACTTTTCCATAGGGGCAGTAATCGCAGCATACCCCCTAATGAATTTGTGATAATATCCCATATGACCCAAGGTCGCGCGCAACTGCTTAATAGTGGTTGGCGGTTTCAATCCCAAAATGAGCACAATTTTGGCTGGATCAACCAGCAATCCGTGCTTACACACGATATGACCCAGCAATATCCCAAAGGGTGCACAGAAAATACATTTATTCAAGTTCAGCGATATCTGGTGTTGTTGGTATCGCTCAAGCATTAACCACAGATTGGCCAGATGATCACGAATCAATCCATAAACTGTCCAATCATCAATATATACTTGGAAAAAATTTTGAATAAAATCTTTGAATGCGGCAACAACGACCTGGGAGAATATCGCAGGTGCATTCAAACCAAACGGCATTACCGTGTACTGAAAGCAACCCCATTCAGTAACGAAATTTGTCTTATGGTGATCTTCCTTAGCAATGTGAATCTGATAGTATCCAGAGAATCCATCAGTGAAAGAGTACATCTCCTGGCCACCCACTCCAAGTACTTCATCAATAAACGGGGTTGGAAAAGGGTCATGCAAGAAGGCATTGTTCAACTTTCGCAAGTCGACACAAATGTGCACTTCACTTGCTTTCTTGTCCTGCACCACCATAGGACTGATCCATTCGGACTCTTCCACAGGTTCGATAAACCAACATCCAACATGCGATCAAGTTCCACCTTGACCTTTTCTTTATGTCGCGGATTCAGCTGATAAGGTCGTTGTCGGACTGGCTTAGCATCTGGTTTTAATGGAATCTTCATATCTCCTAAATCACCTAGGATTCCCTTCATTTCGGAAAACTTCATGGGAAACACATCTTGAAACTCATGAAGTAACTCAGTAACCTTACTCATCATTTCATCGTCCCAATAATCCCCAACATTAGCAAACTTGGGAGTAGCCTCGGTGCCGATATTCATCTTGCGAAGCTGCAACAGTTGACTGAATGGATTACTTGGCGCAACAGGTGGGACCACATCGCGACTTCCTTTAGATTCGGGAATGTTAACATTCTGGGGATCGTCATCGTCCTTTGGGCCACCACTGATGTTGAAGCACTCCATGAGAGACTGCATCTGACAATGTGTGTGCGGCTTGATAGGGTAGGCCATCGAAACAACCTGAAATATCATGTCGCGGATAAGCTGCAGGGAGTTGTGGACATCAGGGTTGGCATCCGAAAAAGTGAACGTATGAGTGAAACAGATCGTCAACTCCCCCCATGTTGTAATGTCTTGGAGCAACTCGGATGCAGTGTACCACGAGCGCGGTATCTCATCCAAAGTATGGACAAAAGCATGGACCCACTCATCTCTGGGTCACGCTACCCATAAGCGTTAACACTCCATCACATGATCACTGGGATCAGTTCGGCCATCATACTTTCTAGTGTGATAAACCTCAGTATCATCGAACCGAACCATCATCAACCTTCGACACTGTGACCAACATTTAATGAATTTCTTATGTTTCGCCCACCATCATGCTGGAGCAGCCTTCAGTGCTTCCTCCAAGGCCAGCAATCGATGTGGTTCTGGGACGCGGTCTTCAAATTCTGCTAAAAAGGTGTTTAGGCCAAGCAACCCATCGTAGACAGGCAATGTGATTATTTCTGTTGCAACTTATGCATTTGATTCTTATGCATTTGATTCTGCCTTGTCGGACTGATACTTATGCATTTGATTCTGCCAATGTTCCAATGCATCATCAGAGTCAAAAGATGCAGAGCTCTCGCTGCGCTACTCCAACTCACCGTAGGTGGTAGGATGAATATAATCCTTAGAAATATTAAATACATGGTCCCATCTAGTAGGATCATCATCTTTTACAGGCTCCACGTAGCGGCGTCCTTTAGCCGGATCCAACGGGGCTATGAATCTGAAATCGCGATTCTCAAAGGTCATCATGCGCTTCTTGAAGTTGATTACAGATCCACTATCGTTAGCCCATATGATCCCCAAGAGCGCCGGATAAGAGCTTCCTCCTTCAACTACTTCAATAACATCAAAATCAAAATAAGTCTTTATGCCCTCAATATCAATCGTGAGCCTTGGAACTCGCCCAATGGGTGTTACCTTCGCATGGTTAGCCAACCGGAGTTGTACAGGAGACCAGCTCAATGGGGGACTCCCCATCTTCTGCCACGCCTACTTGGTTAAGATGTTAACATCCGAGCCAAGGTCAAGAATCACAGAGTCGACATCATAGTCACCAATCTGAATATTCATTCGCATCTCCTTGCCGGTCTTCTGTCACTGTAGGGAGTTTACTGCCGACTCTTGTCATCCTTTCAAAAATTGTTGCAACCATCCCTCAATCTCAACCAGGGAAGCTGGGTCTCGGGCCAATAACAGACAGCTTTCAAGAAACTTTTGCAATGTCCCCGGTAGTGGTGGTCGATCAGCGTCTGATGTAGTATCAAAGACAGACGGCATATCACAAACAACAACCTTACCGCGGTCTTTCTCCAAGGTGCGATGTGCCTCCAGGAATGTCTCTCGCTCCATATCAATGTCGAAAGGTACCATCTTCTGAACATCCAACCGAATCATTGGTCACGAGCTATCTTCCCCAGTTGTTTTTCCTCCACGAGTTACAACAGCCACCGAAGCATCTTGCGGTCACGGTTCTGCAGAAATAGTCGAAATATTTGCACCCTGCATCTGGTTCTGCTACAGATTGCCCAGTTGATTGACATTTTGATTGGCATTCGGCAGTGGTTGCGGGGGATGGTTCTGTATTGGTTGTTGTATCAGGTTCTGTACTGGTTGCTGTGGCTGGGCCTAATTCTGTAGCTGTGGAGCGTTCCCAGCCTGCTATCGTGCAATCAACTATGGACAATTCTCAACCGTATGATCATTAACAAAACAGAACGTGCACTGATTCTGTAGTAGTGGACAGTCTCGTTGGTAATGCCCCCATACCGCATAGTGGTAACATTGAACAGGTCCACGACCACCTCGGCCTCCTCCTCCATGACCAAATCCACCACCACATCTGCCCCTGTATCCTCCCCGGTAGTCGCCCTGCTGCTGGTATTGTTGCTGCATTGGTGCTGGTGGAATCCCTTGCCCTTGTGGGGCATACTGCAGTTGCTGTACATATTGTGGTTGTGGGAGAGTCATCTGCATCGGAGTGTATTGCGACATGAACTGCTATGGTTGTTGTTGCTGTGGTGCAAACTACATCTGCGGCTGTGGTAGCGGCTGGGCTACCTGCAGTTCCATTTGTGGTTGTTGCACCGTGCGCTGATTGTCCTTGACGTAGAATGCATCACACATCCTCTCCTGTAGCAACGCATATGAACGGAAATCCTTGTCATCATGGCCCACTGACTTGCAGAATGTGAAGTAAATATTTCGCGGGGTTGTGACCATTTTTTGCATATATGGGCGGTTATCGTGATTGTGCCCAAGCACGTGACAAACACGACACCACGGCATACTGCCACCATTCAACGGGTTTGGTGCACCTGACACCAAATAATTACGGAAATCCGGGTAATTATCCTTCGTATGCCCTTCTCCTCGGCATCGCGTACACCATACTTCATCACGTTGTTCCTTGTTTTTTTTCAAATCTTGCAACTGTATAGTCAGGTTAGCGAGCCGTATCTGTATCTGCGACATCCCAGCTGCATTGTCTCTGATCGATGACGCCTCCAATCGCATTACAATCTCTAGAGATTCACTAGGCCTCGATATGTTTTGTTGCATCAGCGGCAGCTGGATGTGGGGTAGCAGTGTCGCAATGAACCATTCTTTATGTTGGATGGTGCTCATATCGAAACTAACCTTTTCCATCAGCGTCTTGAATTGCTGGTTGAAATCCCATACCATCTCATTGGGATACTGCTTAATTTCCTTCAATTCAATAATGTATTGAGCCTCCGACTTAGGCCGTCTAAATTCAGCAATCATCCCATCCTGAATCTCATCCAGTGACTTCTCTGGGGCCCCCGTAAGGACTAGAATAAACTTCATGAACCAATCTAATGCACGACCTCGCAGAGTCGTGGCTAACTGTCCTTTCTTAGCATTAGCATTAGTGATCTGTTTCATGGTCCAGACCGCTTCACACAAAAACCAATATTGTTCTGGGTTGTGTGTCACACTTCCATGGAACAACGGTAACTTAGCATCATCACCCACCATTTTGGGCTTCCTTCCTCCTGTCGCTTTGCTACTACCAATTGACGAACTTGGTGGTGTCGAAGTAGTATTTCTTGTTGTTTAAGAGTCAATGAGCGGAGGTGTGGGTACATTGGTGTTGGGGTTTGGTCCCGCCTCTATCCTGGGCATAGCCTAGTCATTCCTATCAAGACTGTGAGTTCGCTTTGTCCCGTGCGGTCTTCCTTCGCGGTTTTGCAGTTCGATCGCAGCAGGACTTTCTCCCGTCCTCTGCCTCTTTTCCTGTCGAAACCTCACTCCTCCTCTTGTAAGACCACTTTCTTCCTCGGCTTTGCTCACAGTCTACTCATGGTCTACACCCATCTACCCCTTTACCGTTCCATATACCACTCCCCAGTAGTCGCGGTACCCACGGCCTCCACCCACTAGGCTGTCTATTGATCAAGGTGCATCTTTAATATACCCTTTTCGCATATTAGCATCTTAATCGACAATTGGAGCGACAGTAGAAACCTTCCCCTCGATCCTCGGAAGAAGTATCTTTCAGCTTCACTATAGGATTTCTTCGTGTCAACCGCAAATTCAATGATATATCCTTCCAAGATACTATCAAGCCAAACTTCAACAGCCCGCGATGCCTTATTATCGACTTCGTGCAGCTCCCGAATCAACTCCGGGGTCCAAGCCGTCGGATCACCACCCTGGAAGTTCCTCTTCTGGAAGGTCAGCTTTGACAACCATTCATACAAAATGACCGGGAATTCATAGAAAAACCATTCATGCGGACCGTCATGAATATATCGACCCAGCCAGTGATCTACTGTCAGTCGCGTGTTCCGGCTTTCTTCTTCAGCAAACTCCTGCAACTTCTGATCGAACCATTTCTGTATCTCCGGCTTCGTTGGGTGCCACAACATGACCTCCTTCTACTCTGTACACGTCTCAGCAACGGAACCATTTGTTGACCAACGCGACCTCAGTCGATAGGGGTTCGCCTCACTGTCGACACATACCGCAATCTCCCTGGGCACCAACTGTTGGCTTGGTTTTGCAACCAAGCTTAGTGCTATGGCCACTTGCTAACTAGTAGCAGCAGTCTCAATATTAAGCAAAAACAATAAACTGAATCTAAATCTAAAACTAAACTAGCATGTGCATTTTTGAATTAAAAAACAAGAACAAGAAATATAAAAAATAATTTTTGTATTGAAAATGGGGGCAAGCAAGTGCTTGCAATAATATTACCTCCAATTGATGAAGATAGTTGAGAAGCTCCAAGGGTGAGCAGCTCCAAACTCCAAAGGGTCCTTGTCACATACCCCAATTTTATTAAAATAATGTAATTATTTTTAATATTCCTGAGAACATTATGTTAAATTAAATGCTAAGTAGGAAGGGATGACTCAGCAGAGTCTCCAGAAATGGAATGTAAAATCTGAATAATTATTATTAATAAATAAATTATGGAGACAACAGCATGGGAGAGCTGTTAAAAGAGGTTACTGGTCTAACTGGTGGATGGAATTAGGTGGAAGGACAAAAGACAAGTGGCAGCATCCTCAAACACTTCCTGAGTTGCAGGTGGCAACTTCCCTATATTTTGGGGTCATGATTCCCCAAGAAAGTGGAATCTGAGCAGGTGGCTCATTAATGACAGTTAGCCCAACTAAGACCTAGGCAATCTTTTAAATACTACTCAATGAACTGAGCTGGGGGTTCAGCAGTTGTTCTATAGGGAGAATACATTCAGGTGAATGCTATTCAGGAGTCCCATTGAGGAAGTGGGAAAATAGTAAGGAAGTGTTTTGAGCAGGAAGTTGCAGTAACTTGGTTCCAGTATAGCTGTTTTGGCTGAGGGAATTATTGACCGTACTTAGATTCCGGCCAGTTAGACCAGAGCAAGCTCGGGGGTCCTGAGAAGTGCTGTCTGGGCACTCTCCAGGAATTGGTAGGGAGGAACAGCCTCCCATTGCTGTTATTGTCTACCATAGCTACAGGTTCTGCCACTCTTCCTGTTGTTGATTTAATTTATTTTCATATGAGATAGACTAGTACAACTATGTTTTTGACTGTATTCAACTTCAGTAAATCAGTCTCTGTACTCCCTTTTGTTATAAATTTCAGAAACGCAGATGTTATAGAGATTTCCTATTTTTATTTAAATAGAGTATTTATCTTATACAGAACCTAATTGTTACTGTTATAGTTAACAATTACCATGTTTAGGCATATTCTAGAATTCCTGTTAATGGTTCAATAATAGACAGAAATATTAAACAATAGATATTCCAGTAATATACCTGCATATATATATGTATAGCATATTTCAGTCAACTTTAGTTTTAGGTCATTCTTATATCTAGTTAACAGATAAACAAAACTCATTTTAATATATTGTTTATACTCAGAACATGTTTGACAGCTATCGATTAACTAAAGAGGTGACTGTAACAATATTTCATTTTTACAAGCTTCCACATAATCTTAATCATCTACACTGTAGTCAAACACAAACACTTAGCAACTGTATAGTATTATTCTCCTTCAACCTAGTATTATAATACATTAGCCATGCTTATTATAATAGAATTAACAAAGTTGTTTTAAACAAAAACAAACATATTACACAACAGAGAAACTGTCGATGAACGCAACCATCATTGGCTGTTACAAACCATCTTAAGTTTACACAGTAATAATATTTATTCAGTACAAATGTTCTTCCTTAGGTAGTCCACAAACCCTACACGGCCGTAGCCTTATATTATTCCTTCGACAGACTGAAAAACAATTGAAAAGAATGCTTTTTATGACAGACAGAACCTACAGCATCTTAACACATAGTTCTATGTATATATTATTCTATTCATAGTTTTATTTAATAATTATATAGATTCAAAATAAATTGTTACAACTCGTACCCAGTCACCACCGAGTTAACAATATCATACTTATGCATTGAACACAAAACAAAACCCCCAATTCGCCAGAATAACCCTATGCTATTAACTATTACAGTCATAGTGGATAAACTTCCACAATCTTTTATTTATTACTCCAAAACGAAGAAAAACGCAGAGAGACAATTATAGGGTTTCATTTATAACAGAGTTAACATCCATTGCAGGTACCGAAGAATTCATCTATCCTTACAGTTCAAATACATTCGAATAATTTAACGAAACACAAAATGAACACGGCCATGATAGGCCCAGTAATATATTAAGTATAAATTTTATGCAGCGAGGATGGAACCCTACGCTTAGCAATTACAAAGTACAATAACAGAAACCCTGGCCTCATACAGTCTGAGCCGTGAAGGGCTCTCCAATAAACATAACAAGGTTTCAACCCTTTCATTCAAACAAAATAACTTATACAGATGATTGCAACCATGAACATCAAGTCGTCAAACAACCTCACTACACAGGAGTTTTCCTCCATGACACAACCCTAATCACAAAACCAGCAAAGGAAGAGACAGCCGTGGATAACCAGGCTTACCCGGATGAGCCAGCGTTGGAGAAAGAACCCTGTACACCTTCAGAGCCGCGTGACCTGCACATTCAATGCTGAAAGATGTTAATACACTGTTTATGCCGAGAGTTTTAAATAATTGTATATCTACACTGCTTGCAAAACAGAAATTGCGAAAATAAGGTTATTTATTACCTGAGCAATGTAGCCGTGGATATTCTGGAAGCCACCGGTGGGAGCAGACACTGAAACCCCATCACCCTCGTCGGTTGAAAGAGCAAGGAACACCCTCAAACTCTTCCAATGACGGCCACGACAGACAAACCTTGCAGACGGAAACCTCAAACTGGAGCTGAATCAGTCGAGAAGCAAACCCAAAGCCCAATGGCATCAACCCTCTCATAACCTAAAAGACATTACTGAAACCCTATCTCATACCCACACCAGCACAGTGACGAACTGTAAATAGCTGGGACTTAAACTTATAAAGAGCAACGAGACCACGAAGCAATAAAACTATAGCAGACGCTATCCCCAGAGCCGAGGACATACCCTATTGCCGAATGGAACCTCAAGGCCATAAACACCACACTCTGCACATTGTTACAGTGCCTTCATTACAAAACTCAGACAGGGAGGGTTTCATCCTTAGGACCCGAGCCCGAAGGCAACTACAATAACCTGTAGGGTTTCAATAGCAGCTTATATATCGCCTATCGCATGGAGGAGATGCAACCACGTAGCACACAAATACATCAACGTAATATGGGTCGAGATTATATAGTTCAAATTGCAATCCCAATCATTATACACCGATTCCAAATCATGTCATATATAAGTCAAACGTATAAGATAACAAATGTTATATAATCATTTGGCATATAGTGCATGCCTTGAAATTGAATCGTCGAGAATCCCGAGCACTGGGAATGTATAATCACTACAATGATATAAATAAGAGTTAGTCAACATCACATATGGATTATTCCATAACTTAATAGGGTGGATAATACTTTAACATATTTTAGTTATAAATCTTATCCATGGTAAGGGAAAGACATTAGGACTATGACAAAATCAAGTTAATGCACATTTACAATGAAACCAGGGCATAGGTTAATGTCATTAGCATATCACTTTACACAAGATGTTGGTCAACTTCAACCCTAGAGTTTTCGCTATGGCCTAGTATGATAAATACAACCATAACACTATATAGAATATAAAGTTTGCCAATGTATGGAATATTATGATTATTGCCCAATCAATATATATATAAATTAATACCAAGCCATAGATTAATGCCATGTGCATATTACATTTCTATGTTCATATAAGAACCAAGGTAGTCAACCTTCAAAGGAAAATGCCTCATCATTTAATACTTGAAATGTTACCAAGTCTTTAAGACAATAAATATATTGCCATTATATACTATCATCAGAATTGCCATCAATTATATTGTTAACAGTAACAATATGAAAAATAAACCTCTATTATTAAGATGTTGAAATAGAGCTTCATCTACAGGTGTACATCGTAAAGATAGTTAAAATCAAGGCACCGTCCAGTAACATAAGTTAAACTCTAAGTGAACATTGGACTTCGACGCATAGGATCATATTGAAACAACGCTAGAGGCGCCCCCTTCTCAACTCACATTATCAATGTATGAACAAAACAGTAATCACCGGTATTTAATTAACAACATGTCACAGGATGCTAAAACGCTATATGCAGATAATAATTATGATACAAACAAATTGTTCCAGTGATAGTTACAGCAGTAATATAGAGTCATATTCATAAAACAATAATTATAACTGAAACAATGTAATCTTCGCAAAAAACCTGATGATACTATCTGAATAAGAAATATCATGTCGATCTTTTAAGTTCAAAGTACAGGGAGCATTGATGCTTACCAAGTTTAATATACAGCAATCCTTATTTCACCAGCGTACCTGGGACACGGAAGACAACTTATGCATTAGCTCATAAGCTAAGTAAGCCAGTCAACTACGACTAGCTCTTCCCTTGCGGTTCGAAACAAAACAGTCATTAATTACAATCACCGAAATCAAAGTTTTTAATTAAGACAGAGTCTTTAAAACAGATTATGTTAGTTTTTAAATTAAAACAAAATCAGAAATACTATCTAGTTAACATTTATTGTTATGAATAAAAATTTTAAATTTTTCAGAAATATCGGGGTTTGACATGTGGTATCAGAGCCAGGTTCAGACACTAGGCCTGGATGTGACTCCACTAAACTTCCGCAAACAGCGATCATAAAAGAAGATTTTGTTTTATTTATAAAATACTAACATATATTTCGGTTTAATGTACAGTACCGAAAAATTCTCTTTTCTGAATATTTCAGACAGATATGGAAAAACTGGGAGAATATGCTGAGGAAGAATCTCCCAATGCTGGGACAAGACAGATGTCAAAAGAACTAGAGGCAGAAGAAGAAATTGCTCACACCACTGAGCTGATGCAGACTATAAGAGGATTAAAGACAGAAATGGAAACGGTTAAGAAGGATAATGAAAGAATTCTAAAGACTCAGGAACAGCTAAATCAGCTATTGATAGAAAAATTTCAAACTGACGGAAGGAGCAAACCAGCTGACTCAGAAGAAGTTAATCATCCAAGAGGGTCAAAAAGGACAAAACCAACTAAATCTGATAGCAGTTCCTCATCTGAAGAAAGAAAGGGACAACCCAGTTATCACACTAGCAGTGACAGCAGTGAAGCTGAGATGCACAACCGAAGGAAAAAGTACAGGCCTTATGAAGAGATTTCCGGGGAGTTTAAGAAGATAAAGCCCCCAACTTTCAATGGAGAAACTGAAACTGGAGAAGAGGCAGAATCTTGGTTATCCGGGATGAGAAAATATTTTCAGATCTATAACTACTCAAATCAGCTAAAGGCAAGAATGGCCATCTACAACCTCTCGGGAAAGGCGGACATATGGTGGCAAGACCTGAAAAGGGTCAAAGGGATCAAAGAAAGAGAAGTTAATTGGAGTACCTTTAAAAGGTATTTCAAGAAGAAATTCCTGTCCGAGCAGTATTATGAAGAAAGGGCTAAAGAATTTTATGAACTAAAACTCGGATCTATGACGATGAAGGACTTAAACAGTAAATTTTTAAGTCTGTTGCGTTATGTACCATATTTTGTCGAAGAGAAACCAAAAATACAGCGGTTTCTTAGTTGCCTGCCTTATCATATCAAGGACAGAATTGAATATGACAACCCCAAAACACTGGAAGAAGCTATGCGCAAGGCAAACTTCTGTTACGAACAGAATAAAAAGAAAGAAGGGATAGCCAGTTGGAAAGCCAAAAAGAACAGCAATCTGATCGAGTACAAGAAAAAGGAATTTGTTCCCCATAAAAATTTCAGGAATGGCAAAAACGGGAACCACTTTAATAGTAAAAGTTTCCAAGGAAACAAAAATGGAGCTGTCAGCCATTCAAACAATTACAAAAACAGCAAAGAGACTCCTAATAACCATGGAAACTACATCAAAAATTTTGAGCGAAAAGAACCTGTCAAGTGCTGGGAATGTAATGGGCCACATTATGCTTCAGTCTGCCCAAACAGAAAGAAACAAGTCAGCAATATTCATACTGTTCAAGACGAAATGACAGTTGGAGATTTTGCAGGAACTATGCCCCGAATCAATGCAGCGTTGGAAAACCGCCAGGCTGACTACCAAACTTCCATGGTGGAAGTAGGAGGTATGATTAACAAAACCCCAGTTACTATATTAATAGATCCTGGTGCTAGTCTTAGTTATATTTCACCTCAGCTGGTAGAAAAATGTAATTTGACTGTTGAAAGGTTTGATAATTCTTGGTCTGTACAATTAGCTACTGGGGCTAAGAAGAAAGTAAACTGCTATGTAAAAGAATGCATCTTAAACATGACTGATTTTAGAACTACAGTTAAACTGAACGTTTTACCACTTGGCTCATATGACATACTTATCGGAATGGACTGGTTGGAACAACATAGGGTCGTTTTAAACTGTTTTGACAAAACTTTTAGGTGTATAAACAGTAATGGACAGCCTGTAACTGTTAGGGGTATTCCTAGGAAAACAGTAGTTAGGCAAATTTCTGCATTACAACTTAAAAGAGCAGTCAGGAAAGGATGCAAGACCTATGCTGTAACTATTACAGACGAGACAGATAAATTTGAAAACAACCAGAAAACAGTAGAGAACATTCCTGTCGTCAATGAATTTATTGACGTTTTTCCTGAGGAAATTCCAGAATTGCCTCCCAAGAGAGAGCTTGACTTTACCATTGAGCTGGTACCAGGTGCTGTTCCCAGTTCAAAAGCCCCGTATCGTATGAATATCTTGGAGCTTAACGAGTTGAAAACTCAGTTGAAGGAGTTAATAGATAAGAACTATATCCGACCCAGTGTATCCCCTTGGGGAGCACCAGTGATTTTCGTTAAAAAGAAGGACGGAACTATGCGACTTTGCATAGATTATCGTCAACTAAACAAGATGACGATCAAAAACAGGTATCCGTTACCTCGTATTGATGATCTGTTTGATCAACTACGTGGCGCTACGGTATTCTCTAAGATCGATCTAAGATCGGGTTATCATCAGGTAAGAATTAAAGAAGAAGACATTTTCAAAACAGCCTTTAGAACCAGGTATGGACATTACGAATTTGTCGTAATGCCATTTGGACTTACTAATGCCCCAGCGGTTTTCATGTGCTTAATGAACAACATAATGCACAAGTACTTAGATAAATTTGTGGTTGTATTTATCGACGACATTTTAGTCTATTCTAAGAGCGAGGAGGAGCACAAGGAACACTTACGTATCGTTTTACAAGAACTAAGAGAACAACAACTTTTTGCGAAATTTAGCAAATGTGACTTCTTCAAAGATGAAATCCAGTACTTAGGACATGTAGTCACTAAGGAAGGGATTTCAGTGGATCCCGAAAAGATTCGGGCGATTGAAGAATGGCCAGTACCTAAAGATGTGACGGACGTTAGATCTTTCATGGGAATTACCGGTTACTACCGGAGGTTTATTGAAGGCTTTTCAAAAATAGCCAACCCAATCACTTCTTTGCAGAAGAAAGGCAAGAAGTTTGATTGGAATGCGAAATGTGAAGAAAGTTTCAAGAAACTTAAGACTTTATTGACAACTGCACCTATTCTTAGAATAGCGGACCCAAATAAAGATTTCATAGTTTGTACCGACGCTTGTAATGATGGCTTAGGCGGAGTGCTGACTCAAGAAGGACATGTCATTGCTTACGAATCTAGGAAGCTGAAAATCCATGAAAAGAATTATGCCACTTATGACCTAGAATTAGCTGCGGTAATTCATGCTTTAAAGATGTGGCGACACCACCTAATAGGAAGAAAATTTACCTTACTAACAGATAATAAAGGTCTGAAATACCTTTTAGACCAGCCAAATCTAAATGCAAGACAAGCCAGGTGGCTGGCATTCCTAAGTGAATACGATTTTGAAATCCAACACATAAAAGGGAAGGAGAATAAGGTGGCTGATGCCTTGAGTAGGAATGCAAAACTGAATTTTATATCAGCTAGCAGCACTTACACCTCTGATTTAAATGAACAGCTGGCTGAAGGGATAAAATTAGACGAAATTTATCAACATTTACAAATTACAGCCCAAGAACAGCCCACAGAAAGTTTGCTAAAAGGGTATAGTTTAAATGAAAACGGATTTTTGCTGTTTAAAGACAGGCTGTATATCCCTAATGCACCTACAGTTAAGCTGTTAATTTTAGACGAAATACATAAAACCCCTTACTCCGGGCACCCTGGCTATCAAAAGACTATCACTATGTTGAGAAAAGAATATTTTTGGCCTAACATGAAATCTGAAACTGCTGAATATTTAGCGAAGTGTTTGGACTGCCAACAAGTAAAAACAGAACATCAACATCCAGCTGGATTGCTGCAACCTTTACCTATTCCTAGCTGGAAATGGGAAATAATTAGCCTGGATTTCATTACGGGTTTACCCAAAAACCAACATCAGAATGATTCAATTATGGTAGTGGTAGACAAATTAAGTAAATCAGCACATTTTATTCCTGTTAAAACCACATACAAGGCTGCAAACATAGCAGATATCTTTCTAAAACAGATTTTTCGGTTACACGGTATTCCAAAGGTTATTATATCAGACAGGGATCCTAAATTTACAGGAAATTTTTGGAGATCCTTGTTCAAAGGATTAAACACCACTTTAAATTTCAGCACCTCTTTCCATCCTCAGACTGACGGACAAACGGAAAGAGTTAATCAAATATTAGAAGATCTGTTAAGGATGTATGTTAAAGATCAACCAGGTAAGTGGGAGGATTATTTACACTTAGCTGAATTTGCATACAATAACAGCTATCAATCATCAGCTAAGTTTAGTCCTTTTGAGGTTTTGTATGGACGAAAATGCAACACTCCTATCTCTTGGAGTAATCCAGTAGATAGATTAGTGTTAGGACCTGATTTATTGAAAGAAATGGAACAGATTGTGAAACAAGTGCAGGAAAACTTGAAGATTGCCCAGGATCGGCAAAAGAGTCAAGCGGATTTGAAAAGAACTCCTAAAGAGTACCAGGTAGGTGAACATGTGTTCATCAAGGTAAGACCAAAGAAAATCTCCCTAAGATTAGGAAGTTGTGCAAAATTAGCACCACGTTACTGTGGTCCATTTGAAATTTTAGCCAGAATTGGTCAAGTTGCTTATCAGTTAGCATTACCGCCAAATTTAAAAGTACACAATGTTTTTCATATCTCTGTTTTGAAAAAGTATATTCATGATGCTACTCATGTTATTGATTGGAACATTGTACAGGTAGAACCAGAAGGGGAAGTTCTGGTAGAACCGGATTGTATCCTCGGGAGGAGGGAAATTACTCTACGGAACCGGATAATTGGACAAGTGAAGGTGCAATGGAAGCACCTTAGTCCTGAAGAATCTACCTGGGAGCTGGAGAGTAAGATGCGGGAAGCATATCCCCATCTATTCCAGCAGGTAGCTGAAGAAGAAGAATAAGTAACATCGAGGACGATGTTACATTTTAAGGGGGTGTGTATGTCACATACCCCAATTTTATTAAAATAATGTAATTATTTTTAATATTCCTGAGAACATTATGTTAAATTAAATGCTAAGTAGGAAGGGATGACTCAGCAGAGTCTCCAGAAATGGAATGTAAAATCTGAATAATTATTATTAATAAATAAATTATGGAGACAACAGCATGGGAGAGCTGTTAAAAGAGGTTACTGGTCTAACTGGTGGATGGAATTAGGTGGAAGGACAAAAGACAAGTGGCAGCATCCTCAAACACTTCCTGAGTTGCAGGTGGCAACTTCCCTATATTTTGGGGTCATGATTCCCCAAGAAAGTGGAATCTGAGCAGGTGGCTCATTAATGACAGTTAGCCCAACTAAGACCTAGGCAATCTTTTAAATACTACTCAATGAACTGAGCTGGGGGTTCAGCAGTTGTTCTATAGGGAGAATACATTCAGGTGAATGCTATTCAGGAGTCCCATTGAGGAAGTGGGAAAATAGTAAGGAAGTGTTTTGAGCAGGAAGTTGCAGTAACTTGGTTCCAGTATAGCTGTTTTGGCTGAGGGAATTATTGACCGTACTTAGATTCCGGCCAGTTAGACCAGAGCAAGCTCGGGGGTCCTGAGAAGTGCTGTCTGGGCACTCTCCAGGAATTGGTAGGGAGGAACAGCCTCCCATTGCTGTTATTGTCTACCATAGCTACAGGTTCTGCCACTCTTCCTGTTGTTGATTTAATTTATTTTCATATGAGATAGACTAGTACAACTATGTTTTTGACTGTATTCAACTTCAGTAAATCAGTCTCTGTACTCCCTTTTGTTATAAATTTCAGAAACGCAGATGTTATAGAGATTTCCTATTTTTATTTAAATAGAGTATTTATCTTATACAGAACCTAATTGTTACTGTTATAGTTAACAATTACCATGTTTAGGCATATTCTAGAATTCCT
This sequence comes from Larix kaempferi, assembly GCA_027924585.1. NCBI lineage: Eukaryota > Viridiplantae > Streptophyta > Pinopsida > Pinales > Pinaceae > Larix > Larix kaempferi. The sequence continues at coordinate 5,939,320 of BSBM01000226.1, read as the reverse complement.
GTTAATGGTTCAATAATAGACAGAAATATTAAACAATAGATATTCCAGTAATATACCTGCATATATATATGTATAGCATATTTCAGTCAACTTTAGTTTTAGGTCATTCTTATATCTAGTTAACAGATAAACAAAACTCATTTTAATATATTGTTTATACTCAGAACATGTTTGACAGCTATCGATTAACTAAAGAGGTGACTGTAACAATATTTCATTTTTACAAGCTTCCACATAATCTTAATCATCTACACTGTAGTCAAACACAAACACTTAGCAACTGTATAGTATTATTCTCCTTCAACCTAGTATTATAATACATTAGCCATGCTTATTATAATAGAATTAACAAAGTTGTTTTAAACAAAAACAAACATATTACACAACAGAGAAACTGTCGATGAACGCAACCATCATTGGCTGTTACAAACCATCTTAAGTTTACACAGTAATAATATTTATTCAGTACAAATGTTCTTCCTTAGGTAGTCCACAAACCCTACACGGCCGTAGCCTTATATTATTCCTTCGACAGACTGAAAAACAATTGAAAAGAATGCTTTTTATGACAGACAGAACCTACAGCATCTTAACACATAGTTCTATGTATATATTATTCTATTCATAGTTTTATTTAATAATTATATAGATTCAAAATAAATTGTTACAACTCGTACCCAGTCACCACCGAGTTAACAATATCATACTTATGCATTGAACACAAAACAAAACCCCCAATTCGCCAGAATAACCCTATGCTATTAACTATTACAGTCATAGTGGATAAACTTCCACAATCTTTTATTTATTACTCCAAAACGAAGAAAAACGCAGAGAGACAATTATAGGGTTTCATTTATAACAGAGTTAACATCCATTGCAGGTACCGAAGAATTCATCTATCCTTACAGTTCAAATACATTCGAATAATTTAACGAAACACAAAATGAACACGGCCATGATAGGCCCAGTAATATATTAAGTATAAATTTTATGCAGCGAGGATGGAACCCTACGCTTAGCAATTACAAAGTACAATAACAGAAACCCTGGCCTCATACAGTCTGAGCCGTGAAGGGCTCTCCAATAAACATAACAAGGTTTCAACCCTTTCATTCAAACAAAATAACTTATACAGATGATTGCAACCATGAACATCAAGTCGTCAAACAACCTCACTACACAGGAGTTTTCCTCCATGACACAACCCTAATCACAAAACCAGCAAAGGAAGAGACAGCCGTGGATAACCAGGCTTACCCGGATGAGCCAGCGTTGGAGAAAGAACCCTGTACACCTTCAGAGCCGCGTGACCTGCACATTCAATGCTGAAAGATGTTAATACACTGTTTATGCCGAGAGTTTTAAATAATTGTATATCTACACTGCTTGCAAAACAGAAATTGCGAAAATAAGGTTATTTATTACCTGAGCAATGTAGCCGTGGATATTCTGGAAGCCACCGGTGGGAGCAGACACTGAAACCCCATCACCCTCGTCGGTTGAAAGAGCAAGGAACACCCTCAAACTCTTCCAATGACGGCCACGACAGACAAACCTTGCAGACGGAAACCTCAAACTGGAGCTGAATCAGTCGAGAAGCAAACCCAAAGCCCAATGGCATCAACCCTCTCATAACCTAAAAGACATTACTGAAACCCTATCTCATACCCACACCAGCACAGTGACGAACTGTAAATAGCTGGGACTTAAACTTATAAAGAGCAACGAGACCACGAAGCAATAAAACTATAGCAGACGCTATCCCCAGAGCCGAGGACATACCCTATTGCCGAATGGAACCTCAAGGCCATAAACACCACACTCTGCACATTGTTACAGTGCCTTCATTACAAAACTCAGACAGGGAGGGTTTCATCCTTAGGACCCGAGCCCGAAGGCAACTACAATAACCTGTAGGGTTTCAATAGCAGCTTATATATCGCCTATCGCATGGAGGAGATGCAACCACGTAGCACACAAATACATCAACGTAATATGGGTCGAGATTATATAGTTCAAATTGCAATCCCAATCATTATACACCGATTCCAAATCATGTCATATATAAGTCAAACGTATAAGATAACAAATGTTATATAATCATTTGGCATATAGTGCATGCCTTGAAATTGAATCGTCGAGAATCCCGAGCACTGGGAATGTATAATCACTACAATGATATAAATAAGAGTTAGTCAACATCACATATGGATTATTCCATAACTTAATAGGGTGGATAATACTTTAACATATTTTAGTTATAAATCTTATCCATGGTAAGGGAAAGACATTAGGACTATGACAAAATCAAGTTAATGCACATTTACAATGAAACCAGGGCATAGGTTAATGTCATTAGCATATCACTTTACACAAGATGTTGGTCAACTTCAACCCTAGAGTTTTCGCTATGGCCTAGTATGATAAATACAACCATAACACTATATAGAATATAAAGTTTGCCAATGTATGGAATATTATGATTATTGCCCAATCAATATATATATAAATTAATACCAAGCCATAGATTAATGCCATGTGCATATTACATTTCTATGTTCATATAAGAACCAAGGTAGTCAACCTTCAAAGGAAAATGCCTCATCATTTAATACTTGAAATGTTACCAAGTCTTTAAGACAATAAATATATTGCCATTATATACTATCATCAGAATTGCCATCAATTATATTGTTAACAGTAACAATATGAAAAATAAACCTCTATTATTAAGATGTTGAAATAGAGCTTCATCTACAGGTGTACATCGTAAAGATAGTTAAAATCAAGGCACCGTCCAGTAACATAAGTTAAACTCTAAGTGAACATTGGACTTCGACGCATAGGATCATATTGAAACAACGCTAGAGGCGCCCCCTTCTCAACTCACATTATCAATGTATGAACAAAACAGTAATCACCGGTATTTAATTAACAACATGTCACAGGATGCTAAAACGCTATATGCAGATAATAATTATGATACAAACAAATTGTTCCAGTGATAGTTACAGCAGTAATATAGAGTCATATTCATAAAACAATAATTATAACTGAAACAATGTAATCTTCGCAAAAAACCTGATGATACTATCTGAATAAGAAATATCATGTCGATCTTTTAAGTTCAAAGTACAGGGAGCATTGATGCTTACCAAGTTTAATATACAGCAATCCTTATTTCACCAGCGTACCTGGGACACGGAAGACAACTTATGCATTAGCTCATAAGCTAAGTAAGCCAGTCAACTACGACTAGCTCTTCCCTTGCGGTTCGAAACAAAACAGTCATTAATTACAATCACCGAAATCAAAGTTTTTAATTAAGACAGAGTCTTTAAAACAGATTATGTTAGTTTTTAAATTAAAACAAAATCAGAAATACTATCTAGTTAACATTTATTGTTATGAATAAAAATTTTAAATTTTTCAGAAATATCGGGGTTTGACATGTGGTATCAGAGCCAGGTTCAGACACTAGGCCTGGATGTGACTCCACTAAACTTCCGCAAACAGCGATCATAAAAGAAGATTTTGTTTTATTTATAAAATACTAACATATATTTCGGTTTAATGTACAGTACCGAAAAATTCTCTTTTCTGAATATTTCAGACAGATATGGAAAAACTGGGAGAATATGCTGAGGAAGAATCTCCCAATGCTGGGACAAGACAGATGTCAAAAGAACTAGAGGCAGAAGAAGAAATTGCTCACACCACTGAGCTGATGCAGACTATAAGAGGATTAAAGACAGAAATGGAAACGGTTAAGAAGGATAATGAAAGAATTCTAAAGACTCAGGAACAGCTAAATCAGCTATTGATAGAAAAATTTCAAACTGACGGAAGGAGCAAACCAGCTGACTCAGAAGAAGTTAATCATCCAAGAGGGTCAAAAAGGACAAAACCAACTAAATCTGATAGCAGTTCCTCATCTGAAGAAAGAAAGGGACAACCCAGTTATCACACTAGCAGTGACAGCAGTGAAGCTGAGATGCACAACCGAAGGAAAAAGTACAGGCCTTATGAAGAGATTTCCGGGGAGTTTAAGAAGATAAAGCCCCCAACTTTCAATGGAGAAACTGAAACTGGAGAAGAGGCAGAATCTTGGTTATCCGGGATGAGAAAATATTTTCAGATCTATAACTACTCAAATCAGCTAAAGGCAAGAATGGCCATCTACAACCTCTCGGGAAAGGCGGACATATGGTGGCAAGACCTGAAAAGGGTCAAAGGGATCAAAGAAAGAGAAGTTAATTGGAGTACCTTTAAAAGGTATTTCAAGAAGAAATTCCTGTCCGAGCAGTATTATGAAGAAAGGGCTAAAGAATTTTATGAACTAAAACTCGGATCTATGACGATGAAGGACTTAAACAGTAAATTTTTAAGTCTGTTGCGTTATGTACCATATTTTGTCGAAGAGAAACCAAAAATACAGCGGTTTCTTAGTTGCCTGCCTTATCATATCAAGGACAGAATTGAATATGACAACCCCAAAACACTGGAAGAAGCTATGCGCAAGGCAAACTTCTGTTACGAACAGAATAAAAAGAAAGAAGGGATAGCCAGTTGGAAAGCCAAAAAGAACAGCAATCTGATCGAGTACAAGAAAAAGGAATTTGTTCCCCATAAAAATTTCAGGAATGGCAAAAACGGGAACCACTTTAATAGTAAAAGTTTCCAAGGAAACAAAAATGGAGCTGTCAGCCATTCAAACAATTACAAAAACAGCAAAGAGACTCCTAATAACCATGGAAACTACATCAAAAATTTTGAGCGAAAAGAACCTGTCAAGTGCTGGGAATGTAATGGGCCACATTATGCTTCAGTCTGCCCAAACAGAAAGAAACAAGTCAGCAATATTCATACTGTTCAAGACGAAATGACAGTTGGAGATTTTGCAGGAACTATGCCCCGAATCAATGCAGCGTTGGAAAACCGCCAGGCTGACTACCAAACTTCCATGGTGGAAGTAGGAGGTATGATTAACAAAACCCCAGTTACTATATTAATAGATCCTGGTGCTAGTCTTAGTTATATTTCACCTCAGCTGGTAGAAAAATGTAATTTGACTGTTGAAAGGTTTGATAATTCTTGGTCTGTACAATTAGCTACTGGGGCTAAGAAGAAAGTAAACTGCTATGTAAAAGAATGCATCTTAAACATGACTGATTTTAGAACTACAGTTAAACTGAACGTTTTACCACTTGGCTCATATGACATACTTATCGGAATGGACTGGTTGGAACAACATAGGGTCGTTTTAAACTGTTTTGACAAAACTTTTAGGTGTATAAACAGTAATGGACAGCCTGTAACTGTTAGGGGTATTCCTAGGAAAACAGTAGTTAGGCAAATTTCTGCATTACAACTTAAAAGAGCAGTCAGGAAAGGATGCAAGACCTATGCTGTAACTATTACAGACGAGACAGATAAATTTGAAAACAACCAGAAAACAGTAGAGAACATTCCTGTCGTCAATGAATTTATTGACGTTTTTCCTGAGGAAATTCCAGAATTGCCTCCCAAGAGAGAGCTTGACTTTACCATTGAGCTGGTACCAGGTGCTGTTCCCAGTTCAAAAGCCCCGTATCGTATGAATATCTTGGAGCTTAACGAGTTGAAAACTCAGTTGAAGGAGTTAATAGATAAGAACTATATCCGACCCAGTGTATCCCCTTGGGGAGCACCAGTGATTTTCGTTAAAAAGAAGGACGGAACTATGCGACTTTGCATAGATTATCGTCAACTAAACAAGATGACGATCAAAAACAGGTATCCGTTACCTCGTATTGATGATCTGTTTGATCAACTACGTGGCGCTACGGTATTCTCTAAGATCGATCTAAGATCGGGTTATCATCAGGTAAGAATTAAAGAAGAAGACATTTTCAAAACAGCCTTTAGAACCAGGTATGGACATTACGAATTTGTCGTAATGCCATTTGGACTTACTAATGCCCCAGCGGTTTTCATGTGCTTAATGAACAACATAATGCACAAGTACTTAGATAAATTTGTGGTTGTATTTATCGACGACATTTTAGTCTATTCTAAGAGCGAGGAGGAGCACAAGGAACACTTACGTATCGTTTTACAAGAACTAAGAGAACAACAACTTTTTGCGAAATTTAGCAAATGTGACTTCTTCAAAGATGAAATCCAGTACTTAGGACATGTAGTCACTAAGGAAGGGATTTCAGTGGATCCCGAAAAGATTCGGGCGATTGAAGAATGGCCAGTACCTAAAGATGTGACGGACGTTAGATCTTTCATGGGAATTACCGGTTACTACCGGAGGTTTATTGAAGGCTTTTCAAAAATAGCCAACCCAATCACTTCTTTGCAGAAGAAAGGCAAGAAGTTTGATTGGAATGCGAAATGTGAAGAAAGTTTCAAGAAACTTAAGACTTTATTGACAACTGCACCTATTCTTAGAATAGCGGACCCAAATAAAGATTTCATAGTTTGTACCGACGCTTGTAATGATGGCTTAGGCGGAGTGCTGACTCAAGAAGGACATGTCATTGCTTACGAATCTAGGAAGCTGAAAATCCATGAAAAGAATTATGCCACTTATGACCTAGAATTAGCTGCGGTAATTCATGCTTTAAAGATGTGGCGACACCACCTAATAGGAAGAAAATTTACCTTACTAACAGATAATAAAGGTCTGAAATACCTTTTAGACCAGCCAAATCTAAATGCAAGACAAGCCAGGTGGCTGGCATTCCTAAGTGAATACGATTTTGAAATCCAACACATAAAAGGGAAGGAGAATAAGGTGGCTGATGCCTTGAGTAGGAATGCAAAACTGAATTTTATATCAGCTAGCAGCACTTACACCTCTGATTTAAATGAACAGCTGGCTGAAGGGATAAAATTAGACGAAATTTATCAACATTTACAAATTACAGCCCAAGAACAGCCCACAGAAAGTTTGCTAAAAGGGTATAGTTTAAATGAAAACGGATTTTTGCTGTTTAAAGACAGGCTGTATATCCCTAATGCACCTACAGTTAAGCTGTTAATTTTAGACGAAATACATAAAACCCCTTACTCCGGGCACCCTGGCTATCAAAAGACTATCACTATGTTGAGAAAAGAATATTTTTGGCCTAACATGAAATCTGAAACTGCTGAATATTTAGCGAAGTGTTTGGACTGCCAACAAGTAAAAACAGAACATCAACATCCAGCTGGATTGCTGCAACCTTTACCTATTCCTAGCTGGAAATGGGAAATAATTAGCCTGGATTTCATTACGGGTTTACCCAAAAACCAACATCAGAATGATTCAATTATGGTAGTGGTAGACAAATTAAGTAAATCAGCACATTTTATTCCTGTTAAAACCACATACAAGGCTGCAAACATAGCAGATATCTTTCTAAAACAGATTTTTCGGTTACACGGTATTCCAAAGGTTATTATATCAGACAGGGATCCTAAATTTACAGGAAATTTTTGGAGATCCTTGTTCAAAGGATTAAACACCACTTTAAATTTCAGCACCTCTTTCCATCCTCAGACTGACGGACAAACGGAAAGAGTTAATCAAATATTAGAAGATCTGTTAAGGATGTATGTTAAAGATCAACCAGGTAAGTGGGAGGATTATTTACACTTAGCTGAATTTGCATACAATAACAGCTATCAATCATCAGCTAAGTTTAGTCCTTTTGAGGTTTTGTATGGACGAAAATGCAACACTCCTATCTCTTGGAGTAATCCAGTAGATAGATTAGTGTTAGGACCTGATTTATTGAAAGAAATGGAACAGATTGTGAAACAAGTGCAGGAAAACTTGAAGATTGCCCAGGATCGGCAAAAGAGTCAAGCGGATTTGAAAAGAACTCCTAAAGAGTACCAGGTAGGTGAACATGTGTTCATCAAGGTAAGACCAAAGAAAATCTCCCTAAGATTAGGAAGTTGTGCAAAATTAGCACCACGTTACTGTGGTCCATTTGAAATTTTAGCCAGAATTGGTCAAGTTGCTTATCAGTTAGCATTACCGCCAAATTTAAAAGTACACAATGTTTTTCATATCTCTGTTTTGAAAAAGTATATTCATGATGCTACTCATGTTATTGATTGGAACATTGTACAGGTAGAACCAGAAGGGGAAGTTCTGGTAGAACCGGATTGTATCCTCGGGAGGAGGGAAATTACTCTACGGAACCGGATAATTGGACAAGTGAAGGTGCAATGGAAGCACCTTAGTCCTGAAGAATCTACCTGGGAGCTGGAGAGTAAGATGCGGGAAGCATATCCCCATCTATTCCAGCAGGTAGCTGAAGAAGAAGAATAAGTAACATCGAGGACGATGTTACATTTTAAGGGGGTGTGTATGTCACATACCCCAATTTTATTAAAATAATGTAATTATTTTTAATATTCCTGAGAACATTATGTTAAATTAAATGCTAAGTAGGAAGGGATGACTCAGCAGAGTCTCCAGAAATGGAATGTAAAATCTGAATAATTATTATTAATAAATAAATTATGGAGACAACAGCATGGGAGAGCTGTTAAAAGAGGTTACTGGTCTAACTGGTGGATGGAATTAGGTGGAAGGACAAAAGACAAGTGGCAGCATCCTCAAACACTTCCTGAGTTGCAGGTGGCAACTTCCCTATATTTTGGGGTCATGATTCCCCAAGAAAGTGGAATCTGAGCAGGTGGCTCATTAATGACAGTTAGCCCAACTAAGACCTAGGCAATCTTTTAAATACTACTCAATGAACTGAGCTGGGGGTTCAGCAGTTGTTCTATAGGGAGAATACATTCAGGTGAATGCTATTCAGGAGTCCCATTGAGGAAGTGGGAAAATAGTAAGGAAGTGTTTTGAGCAGGAAGTTGCAGTAACTTGGTTCCAGTATAGCTGTTTTGGCTGAGGGAATTATTGACCGTACTTAGATTCCGGCCAGTTAGACCAGAGCAAGCTCGGGGGTCCTGAGAAGTGCTGTCTGGGCACTCTCCAGGAATTGGTAGGGAGGAACAGCCTCCCATTGCTGTTATTGTCTACCATAGCTACAGGTTCTGCCACTCTTCCTGTTGTTGATTTAATTTATTTTCATATGAGATAGACTAGTACAACTATGTTTTTGACTGTATTCAACTTCAGTAAATCAGTCTCTGTACTCCCTTTTGTTATAAATTTCAGAAACGCAGATGTTATAGAGATTTCCTATTTTTATTTAAATAGAGTATTTATCTTATACAGAACCTAATTGTTACTGTTATAGTTAACAATTACCATGTTTAGGCATATTCTAGAATTCCTGTTAATGGTTCAATAATAGACAGAAATATTAAACAATAGATATTCCAGTAATATACCTGCATATATATATGTATAGCATATTTCAGTCAACTTTAGTTTTAGGTCATTCTTATATCTAGTTAACAGATAAACAAAACTCATTTTAATATATTGTTTATACTCAGAACATGTTTGACAGCTATCGATTAACTAAAGAGGTGACTGTAACAATATTTCATTTTTACAAGCTTCCACATAATCTTAATCATCTACACTGTAGTCAAACACAAACACTTAGCAACTGTATAGTATTATTCTCCTTCAACCTAGTATTATAATACATTAGCCATGCTTATTATAATAGAATTAACAAAGTTGTTTTAAACAAAAACAAACATATTACACAACAGAGAAACTGTCGATGAACGCAACCATCATTGGCTGTTACAAACCATCTTAAGTTTACACAGTAATAATATTTATTCAGTACAAATGTTCTTCCTTAGGTAGTCCACAAACCCTACACGGCCGTAGCCTTATATTATTCCTTCGACAGACTGAAAAACAATTGAAAAGAATGCTTTTTATGACAGACAGAACCTACAGCATCTTAACACATAGTTCTATGTATATATTATTCTATTCATAGTTTTATTTAATAATTATATAGATTCAAAATAAATTGTTACAACTCGTACCCAGTCACCACCGAGTTAACAATATCATACTTATGCATTGAACACAAAACAAAACCCCCAATTCGCCAGAATAACCCTATGCTATTAACTATTACAGTCATAGTGGATAAACTTCCACAATCTTTTATTTATTACTCCAAAACGAAGAAAAACGCAGAGAGACAATTATAGGGTTTCATTTATAACAGAGTTAACATCCATTGCAGGTACCGAAGAATTCATCTATCCTTACAGTTCAAATACATTCGAATAATTTAACGAAACACAAAATGAACACGGCCATGATAGGCCCAGTAATATATTAAGTATAAATTTTATGCAGCGAGGATGGAACCCTACGCTTAGCAATTACAAAGTACAATAACAGAAACCCTGGCCTCATACAGTCTGAGCCGTGAAGGGCTCTCCAATAAACATAACAAGGTTTCAACCCTTTCATTCAAACAAAATAACTTATACAGATGATTGCAACCATGAACATCAAGTCGTCAAACAACCTCACTACACAGGAGTTTTCCTCCATGACACAACCCTAATCACAAAACCAGCAAAGGAAGAGACAGCCGTGGATAACCAGGCTTACCCGGATGAGCCAGCGTTGGAGAAAGAACCCTGTACACCTTCAGAGCCGCGTGACCTGCACATTCAATGCTGAAAGATGTTAATACACTGTTTATGCCGAGAGTTTTAAATAATTGTATATCTACACTGCTTGCAAAACAGAAATTGCGAAAATAAGGTTATTTATTACCTGAGCAATGTAGCCGTGGATATTCTGGAAGCCACCGGTGGGAGCAGACACTGAAACCCCATCACCCTCGTCGGTTGAAAGAGCAAGGAACACCCTCAAACTCTTCCAATGACGGCCACGACAGACAAACCTTGCAGACGGAAACCTCAAACTGGAGCTGAATCAGTCGAGAAGCAAACCCAAAGCCCAATGGCATCAACCCTCTCATAACCTAAAAGACATTACTGAAACCCTATCTCATACCCACACCAGCACAGTGACGAACTGTAAATAGCTGGGACTTAAACTTATAAAGAGCAACGAGACCACGAAGCAATAAAACTATAGCAGACGCTATCCCCAGAGCCGAGGACATACCCTATTGCCGAATGGAACCTCAAGGCCATAAACACCACACTCTGCACATTGTTACAGTGCCTTCATTACAAAACTCAGACAGGGAGGGTTTCATCCTTAGGACCCGAGCCCGAAGGCAACTACAATAACCTGTAGGGTTTCAATAGCAGCTTATATATCGCCTATCGCATGGAGGAGATGCAACCACGTAGCACACAAATACATCAACGTAATATGGGTCGAGATTATATAGTTCAAATTGCAATCCCAATCATTATACACCGATTCCAAATCATGTCATATATAAGTCAAACGTATAAGATAACAAATGTTATATAATCATTTGGCATATAGTGCATGCCTTGAAATTGAATCGTCGAGAATCCCGAGCACTGGGAATGTATAATCACTACAATGATATAAATAAGAGTTAGTCAACATCACATATGGATTATTCCATAACTTAATAGGGTGGATAATACTTTAACATATTTTAGTTATAAATCTTATCCATGGTAAGGGAAAGACATTAGGACTATGACAAAATCAAGTTAATGCACATTTACAATGAAACCAGGGCATAGGTTAATGTCATTAGCATATCACTTTACACAAGATGTTGGTCAACTTCAACCCTAGAGTTTTCGCTATGGCCTAGTATGATAAATACAACCATAACACTATATAGAATATAAAGTTTGCCAATGTATGGAATATTATGATTATTGCCCAATCAATATATATATAAATTAATACCAAGCCATAGATTAATGCCATGTGCATATTACATTTCTATGTTCATATAAGAACCAAGGTAGTCAACCTTCAAAGGAAAATGCCTCATCATTTAATACTTGAAATGTTACCAAGTCTTTAAGACAATAAATATATTGCCATTATATACTATCATCAGAATTGCCATCAATTATATTGTTAACAGTAACAATATGAAAAATAAACCTCTATTATTAAGATGTTGAAATAGAGCTTCATCTACAGGTGTACATCGTAAAGATAGTTAAAATCAAGGCACCGTCCAGTAACATAAGTTAAACTCTAAGTGAACATTGGACTTCGACGCATAGGATCATATTGAAACAACGCTAGAGGCGCCCCCTTCTCAACTCACATTATCAATGTATGAACAAAACAGTAATCACCGGTATTTAATTAACAACATGTCACAGGATGCTAAAACGCTATATGCAGATAATAATTATGATACAAACAAATTGTTCCAGTGATAGTTACAGCAGTAATATAGAGTCATATTCATAAAACAATAATTATAACTGAAACAATGTAATCTTCGCAAAAAACCTGATGATACTATCTGAATAAGAAATATCATGTCGATCTTTTAAGTTCAAAGTACAGGGAGCATTGATGCTTACCAAGTTTAATATACAGCAATCCTTATTTCACCAGCGTACCTGGGACACGGAAGACAACTTATGCATTAGCTCATAAGCTAAGTAAGCCAGTCAACTACGACTAGCTCTTCCCTTGCGGTTCGAAACAAAACAGTCATTAATTACAATCACCGAAATCAAAGTTTTTAATTAAGACAGAGTCTTTAAAACAGATTATGTTAGTTTTTAAATTAAAACAAAATCAGAAATACTATCTAGTTAACATTTATTGTTATGAATAAAAATTTTAAATTTTTCAGAAATATCGGGGTTTGACAGTCCTTTCTCCAAGGTTGCTACAATGGCCAAAAGCTCAAGGGAGATTTTGGCAGCATGAGGATAGGAAGATGGATGGATGTGAAATGAGGAGCCCCTACCACCTTTTTATAGGGTTTGGTGGTGGGGAATACCATTTGTGGTTTTGTGGAAACCAATGGTATTGACCAACATGGTTTAGGTACTTTTCCCTCCTTTTTCCTTTTTTGAATAAAATTAATATTTTTATTCCCTTTTTAATATTTTTGGGAATTTTGGACCCTTTTTTAGGGTTTTTTATGCTTTTTTAGGAAAAATAATCTTTTTGAGTGGGAAAAGGGGTGTATTAAGGTCTTTTGGTGACCTTTTGTTGGCTTTAGAGGCTCAGATGGTGGAAAAAGTGGACAAATGGGTCATGTGAATAAGGGAATGAGCTAGTGAGCACTTTTTGGGTGTTAACAGATTGCCCCCTGATGTGTGAGGGCAGGAGCTCATCGTATGGCTGACAGACATCATAGTTCTTTTGTCTTTTTTCTGGGGTTTTGGGGAGGAGAAGAGACCGATCGGAGACTGGATCTGCGGCCCTTGGAAGCTACAAAAAATAAACAATATTACGTGGCCTCAATACGAATGAGGAATAATCCTGATAATGGACGAGGCGGGCATACCCATGCTCGTATCAAGACATATATAAACAATTAGTCCCAAGAAGGGGGACCTGAGAAAATACATAAAAAATCTGCTGGTACATCATAATGGTCCAAAGGGGACATCATTTTGGAATGTACTCATGATCATAACATGGCTGATCTGAATAACTGATACAATGGAATAGAGAAACAACCGTTCTGACGAAGGTCTCAGAAGGGTTGATGAACTGCTGAAACTGAAGGTGTCCAACATCTGTAGGGACTCAATGACTGAGAGTCATCTCTGAGAAGTACATGTACATGTAACTATATACTCGAGGGAGTATAAAACTGGGGTACATCTGAATACTGTCGCCATGCGCAACCCGGATATCTATAGAAAGAATGTAACTAGTTGTATCCATAGGTAGACTCTCAAATGTGGAGGAGTCAGATGGTATCCGGGGTCTTCGATTAATAACTGAACGGACCAATGCCCTGTGCAAGTCTCAATGATGCGATCAAGGTGTTGAATTCGAGCATGTGAGAAACAATCATTTGGAGAGGCACTGAGGACTCTTCTCGAAATGATTCGTAGGCACTCATCATAAATGGTGATGAGTCCAAGACACAGGGACCTCTAGGTCTATCCTCTGGAATAAATTTGGTTGTCATCGACAGAGGGAGACCAGCAACTAACAAGGCAATGATGTTTCCTTGATAGGAGTGCGAGGTGTAAAACTGAAGTGTGGTAGTACTGATGGTAGGACTGACATACTTGTGGGGATGGGAAGTAACTGGGGTCATATAGTGGGTAGACTCAAACTTCCTTTGTTAAGAGCATGATGACATGGTTGACCTGGCAGCATAGGGAACTGACTTGTAGGTGTGGGTATCATTTCTTTTAGGGACTGAAGGGTATGTATTGACTCTGGGGGGTTTCAAGCTGATGGGTGCTGTCGAGGGATTCTCAGGGTGACGTACTGCAGAATACTCTAAGCAAAGGCGACCAAAATGGGGAAGCTGCCATATGAGTAGACGTGATCTGTTGTGGCACTGAGAAGCACCATTGGGTCCTTCTTCGTAGTTTTAATGAGCTCCAAGAAGGGATAAAAGTGTGCTCTGAAATGGTATTGTCCTGTGGATTTGTGAGCCCAGGACTGTTTGTGCTCATTGGTGCTTTCATTTTTAAGGAGTCTGAAAACGATAAGAAAACTCTGTAGTGGTTATGATTACTGTCCTGTTGGTTTTACGAGCCCAGGATGGTGATTGCTCGTGGTCGCTTTCATGTTTAGAGAGTCTGAAAGCGGTAAGTGGACTCCATTGGTGTTCTTTTTCGTAAGTTAGTCTCCAAGGCCCAAAAAAGCATAAAATGATGCAAAATGGAGAACTCTTCTAGCCGATGTGACTAGAGTATTCCTTTTTCGTAATTAGTCTACAAGGTCCGGAAAAGGGGTAAACTTATACCAGGTAGACGCCCTTTCAGATACGTTTAGTGAGCATGAAAGGAAGCAAGATTGCTCGGCGATCTTTTCATTGTTTTAGGAGTCAGAAAAGAGCTTAACAGAAACTCCCTAAGTGCCTTGTTCGTAAAAGGGATTGCTCGGCCCAAAAAAGGGATAAAATTATACCGAACAACAAGGGATTGATGGGAGCGAGAAAGGTCTCAAGCGTCATCATGTGTGCGGGATACTGGATCCGGTGACATAAAGATTGTCAACAAGGGGCAATGGCCATTATGGCACGCAAACCGAGGTGATGGGTGACATTTTAAAAAATGCCTGAAAAATCTAGAGGTGAGAGCGAGAAATGATCTCAAGCGTCATCACGAGCACGAAAAACTGAATACGACGATATAAGGCTTTTCAAGAACGGACGACGGTCGATGTGGCACGTAAACCGAGGCGATGAGGGGGCATGGAAAAATGCCCAAAAAATCTGGGCGTGAGAGCGAGAAATGATCTCAAGCATCATCACAAGCGCGAAAAACTGAATCCGGCAATATAAGGCATGTCAAAAATGGACGACGACCGATGTGGTACGCAAACCGAGGCAACAAGGGGGCATGGAAAAATGCCCAAAAAATCTTGGCGTGAGAGCGAGAAATGATCTCAAGCATCATCACGAGCACGAAAAACTGAATCCGGTGATATAAGGCGCATAAAAAATGGACGATGGTCGATGTGGCACGTAAACCGAGGCGACGAGGGGGCATGGTAAAAAATGCCCGAAAAAACTTGGCGTGAGAGCGAGAAATGATCTCAAGCATCATCACGAGAGCGGAAAACTGAATCCGACGATATAAGGTTCATCAAAAATGGACGACGACCGAAGTGGCACGCAAACCGAGGCGACGAGGGGGGCATGGAAAAAATGCCCTAAAAATCTGGGTATGAGAGCGAGAAATGATCTCAAACATCATCACGAGCGCGGAAAACTAAATTTGATGATATAAGACTCGCCAAAAACGGACGACGGCCGATGTGGCATGTAAACCGAGGTAACGAGGGCATGAAAAAATGGTCAAAAAATGGACCTGGTGAAAACAGGAAAAGGAAAGAACTGTCATGAAGTTCTCGTTGTTCTGATTCCAATGGTACCAACGGTTTGAGAAATGGACGTCGTATGACACCAGAATGGTTGTTTGAAAAATGGTGGAACCTTTATAAATAGGGCGTGGGGCCCATATGACGTGTCATTGTTACGTGTGAGTTTGACAGAGCAGTCAGGGCCGACGGAGGGCAGGATTCGTTTACGGGATGATCCAGCGGGGCCGGCGGAGAGGCGAATCCGGGCTCGGCATGATCCGGCGGGACCAGCGGAGGAGGCGCCAGAGGAGCCCAGGGACCTTGATGACTAGATGATATGTACTTGCCCCCAAATGCTGATGAGCATATGGGGAAGCACCTTTTTTGTACGGCTGATGTAGTTTTTGTATATTGGGTGCTGAGGGCACCTCTGACATGTATTGAGTTATACGGTGATGTATATATATATATATTTGATGTTGGTATATAGTCGTGTATGCACATGGATGCACTTGTTGTCTTTTCGTTCACCCATGGAGGCATGTTTGATTTTTTGTATGCTCGTGGAGGCACATGGTATGCACGTGGATGCACATTTTGTTTTTGGTATATGCCCGTGGAGGCACATGGTATGCACGTGGATGCACATTTTGTTTTTTGGTATATGCCCGTGGAGGCACATGTTATGCACGTGGATGCATTTTTTGTTTATGGTATGATGTGATTAGTGTGCCAGTCTAAAATGTTGTTGGCCATATGGTCCGCTACACTATTGAGGTTCCTTGGGACGTGTGTAAATGAAATTGATTCAAACTGTCTAACCATTTGTTTAGTGCACAGGAATTTTCTGAAAAGACAGGGATTGCGTACGTGGTAATCATTATTGAGATGGGAAACAAGGAGTTGTGAGTCCAGGAAAACGTTAAGGTGACGTATGCTCAATTGGAGAGCTGCGGCCAAGAGACTGGTCAGGGCGTCGTATTCAGCTTGGTTGTTGGTGGCAGCACCTAAACACACTCCGTCGATGTGGATCAACTCATGTGAAGGGGAATATATTACCCAAGCTGCGGAGGCCAGATTGGGGGACCAACGGCTTGCACCATCAGCGAAACCGACATAGAAGAGTGGAACATGTGTGTGAACAGGATCAGTGGAAGGGGCCGACCGGACAGAAGGGTATCCAGTGGAGATTGTATAAATGGCGGAGTCAAGGCCAGGCTTTTCGATATCTGACCAAGTAAAGACATCAGTGAATTCTTGGAACAGTTTTTTGTATTCTCCAATTTGATGTTCACTGTGGGAGGCTCCTAATGTAATGGTATGAAGGGCACCAGGTGGGTCAGAGATGTCGATGTGGATGATGGGAGAAATATTGGCCATGTTATTTACCTGAGAGGCATCAGGAGCAGTAGAAGCCTCGAGAATCTCTTCATCATTGCGGAAGCTGTGAGTGGTCAAGTCGGTTGACGAGGTTTGGGTAGTCTAAGAGATCATATAGATGGTGTTAATCTCTTCGGATGAGGATGATGCGGGAGGGTAGATCTCCTCGATAGTAGGGGGTGCCGTCTCAAGGTCCAAATTATTCATCTTGTAGAGAGCTGCTCTGTAATCTGGGATGTCAGGACAGTGATGTGAGTAGTGGCCGTAAATACCGCATATTGCACAAGGGTGGTTGGTACGCAGTGATTTGTCACGAGGCATGGGGTTTGGATCGAGTTTGACCACCAGGATGTTGGGGTCGTCGTCCAGCATTTGCGTGTGTTCCTGTAATGCAGGTAACTGTGGACACTGATGGGTTGGATGGCCTAACTCATCACACAACGAGCATTTGGGAGGAGCACGAAATCCGGGGGGAGTTTTAATTGCTTTGGGTGGGGGTACCGCAGTGTATGGTTGTGGGCCTGATGAGAGGAGGGGGATTCGTAGATGACGAAGGAGTAGTGATACCAGGAGGTGTTTGGGTAGAAGTGACAATGGGTTGCACCAGTTGCAGGATGACATTTGGTGTCGGCGGGGGAACGGGAGGCGAAATATACCACACAGGTAAACCCAATGTTAACCCGAGGAGACTAAGGGTAGCCATAACCAGAGCGCTTACTACACCTGAGGGAGGAAATAGAAAGGGGATTGTGTGGATGGGTGTAACACCAATAGGACTAGGGACCAATGGTGGTTTAGCTAACAAGGGTGGCTGATTGTTGGGTGTTTGTGTATTGTGGGAAAGAGTACAGAGGTTAGCGACGTGTGTCTCCGGTGACGGTGGTGGAATGGATTGGAATGTAGAAGTCATCGGCACCTCGGAGTAAAGTCCAGGTCCTACTGAGGACACAAACGAGTTAGTTGCACCACAAATAGGTTGTTCAACCATAGGAAGAACATTTTCGGGTGCAGCGGGGTCCTTGGGATCGTAATAGGTGAGTTGGTCGACCTTGACCACGCGTCCTTCATGGGGGAACATCATGTTACGGAAAACGGATGAGGAAACAGCCCGCATGGCATACATGTAGCTGCGGCCAAGTAAGAGGTTATAATCGAGTTGGGCATTGATGACCTCAATGTCAATGAGCACGGTTTTACCCGCCAGCTGGACGGGGACATTAGCTAAGAGACCTTGGGGTTGAGCCGAACGACCGTCGTAGGCTCGCAACGCAGTGGTGGACTGTTGGAGAGTAGGGGATCCCAACTTCTGCCAAACGAATGTAGACATGATGCATGTAGAGGCCCCTTCATCGATAATGCACCGATGGATGACAAGATTTCGAACAGAAACGAAAACTTGGAATGCTAATGTGGAAGGAAAGCGAGGTTCGGACTGGTCCGAATCGAATGCCATGAGTTGTGAATCATTGGGGTCAATAGCGCCAATGGCAGAGAGCAAAGTCTTGCGTTGTGAAGGACAGTTTTTTAAGACTTCTAAAGCAGACATGGCTGCAGGAGACTGGGCTAAGTCATCTACAATGTTGTAGTTCGACGCAGCACGAGCATTGGGATTATTGTTGATGCGACGAAGTGGGAAGCGAGGTGCTTTAGAAGCGCCATCGAGTGTAGCTGGGGTATACGTAACGTCTTATCTGTGGGATGAACGTTAGTGTTCTTGTCGGTGGGAGGGGCTTCAGGGGTGGAGCCATATTGGTTCCGGCGGGTTTGGAGGTTGGCATCTACGGATGACATCATCAACAAGTGGTGGGTATCTGAATCAAACATGGGTTGATCAGGAGAGGCATAAGTGATTTGTTATGGTGGTGCGTTGCCCTGAGGGGGAGCTAACGGCTGAGTGTTCACTACGCCTTGGTTTGGAAAGGGGTTTTGCAGCACCAAAGGTTGATGTTGAGGTGGTGGAGGGTTGGGTGGCGGCTGAGGAGTCGCTTGTCCTTAACGATGGGCATCGTCAGTCCAGAGTTGCCGAGCTCGCTCCAAATGTGGGCAAGCATGTGTGTAATGGCCATAGACCCCGCAAATAGAACAAGGATGGTTTGTTCTAAGGTTATTGTTTTTGGGCTGCCTGGGATTACGATCCGGATTCTGGTTGGGAGGAGCAGCATTGTTATTTTGCGGAGGATTGGGAGGTGGAGGACCTTGATGTTGTTGTTGGTTGTTACCACGGTTACGTCCTCTTCCACGGTTTTGTTGCCCACCCTGGTTGCGCTGGTTGTTTTGGTGCTGGGGCTGGTTGTGTTGTGTGTACACTTGGCCTTGAGCAGTGGGAGGATTTTGGTTTGCTGCAGGTGTGGGAGCAAGTTGCGATGCATAATAAGCCTGTGGGGCTGGAGGTGGTCCAGTTACCTGCTGGGGTCGTTGGTAACCCTGAGCTATTGGAGGTGTTGGGCTAGCTGTCGCAGCTTGCTACGGGTAATACATTGGTTGAGGTGCGGTTGGGGGGGCGTATGCAGGTGGTGCATGACCAAAGCACTGAGGTGGACATGAAGGTCCGTGGGTATGGTGGTGATGTGCCATGGGAGCATATGAATTGGTTGCTCCAGATTGAGATGTAGCCCACGAAAGGTCGGGACCATGGCTAGGATGTGCAATGGAAAAGGGTTGGGGATGCGAGGCCATACGACCAATGATGCCATCAACGGCATGGGATGCCCCCGGCTCATCGTGTTGGGATGACTCGCCCCGAGGGGCGTCTGGTATAATGGTATACAGATAACCCGATTGGGCGTAAATGAGGTCAAACTGTTGGGCTTTGAGGATGGCCTCTTCTTCAGACTGGGGTCGTTCGGATGCCACATCCTTGGCAATGAGAGGGAGGAGGGATTTGAGAAACCAATCTAAGAAGATATGGTCATCTAAATTGATTTTGCAGAGGCTTCAGCGTCGACGCCACTCATGAATGTGGTCAGTGATGTGGGTGGCCGTATTCTGTCTGCAAGACAGTAGGATCTCGACTCCCGCATCATAGCAGACAGGTAACTGAAAGAACTGCAGGAAGGTCGAGGCAAGGGAGGTAAAGGTGGCATGGGTCCCATGGGGCTGCTCGATATACCACTTAGCTGCAGAGCCAGTGAAGGTGCGCTGTAACAGACGGAGGCGGACAGAGTCGTCCACTATGGAGTTGGAGGAACACCATAGATGGAAGGACATGATATGGTTCTGGGGGTCCTCACCTGCCTTGCCCTCGAACTTAGGGATGTCAGAGGGGAGTTTGGTGGGCATGTGAGGCCACGCAGGGTCGTGTCTGATAGGATCATTGGTTAACCTAGCTAAGTCTGGTAAGTTCAGACTCGCCATGTATGGTAAGCTAGCAGATGAATGTGGCGTAGTGACTGGGACATGACTAGTCATGGTGGTATGATGTGGGGGTCCAGTAGCGCCTAAGGGTATGCTAGGTATTGAAGGTATGTGTCCTCCAATAGCTGTGGTCTAGTATGGGCCAGGGTTTCCAAGTGCAACATGGGTTACACCAGGGTTAGGAATAGTAGTAGGGATTCCTGGGATATGGGTTGTGGAAATGAGAGGGGGTGTGACCCCTATATTCGGCATACCCGTAATAGGAGGTGGTCCTGTGTTGGGCATCCCTAAAAATGGAGTGTCCCCCATATTAGGCATACCCAGGGGGGTGGTTGTTGCCATGGATGGCACCACAGTAGAAGGGTCTGTGGATGTATCACCTATGGTGCTGGTAAAAAGTGGGTCGAATTGTGTCCCAGCCATGAGGTTGGTTGGTAATAACTCGGTAGGGTTTTCGGATTTTGCCTCAAAATCGAATGTGAAGTGAGGCATGTCAGAATCGGATGACTGTCTGTTTGACCGACGATGTGTCGAGTCAAGGGATAAGGCTCGGCGTCGGTGACGTGGAGAGCCAAGTAGACTGAACTCTGGGAGTTCGCCCTGAAGACGACGAGAGCATCTAAAATTCTCAATGGTGAGAAATAAGTTTTTTGTGTAAAAATCTTCTGTGTAAAATGGTAATGTAGAAAAAACTCAAAACCCTAATGCAACCAAGGGTGCAAGAAGGGGAGTGAAAATAAAGGCTCTCAGACCAAAAAATCAACCTAAAAAAGGCACTTATTATAGCAGCTATGCTATAATAAGTGGAGGGATGCAAAAAATGGTCAGAGTACCAACATGCAAACAGCTTCTAGAAAAAAGAGGCGCTACTAGACCAAAGGTGGATTGTATCATGCAAACACCTAACTAAAAGTATTGTGAATCAACAAACGATATTCTCTGCAAGGTGATGAAATCCAAGTCAGACAATATTGAGTGTTGAATCAATGGCTAGATATCCCCCTACCGGGAGGGACACCGGATAATCAATCCTAAAGAATGGCAACTAGGATACTCTATTCATGACACGTCCAGAAAAGGTAAATCTGCCGTTTGGTCCTTTTACCGCAATACCCCCATACAGGGATATCCCGAGAACTGCGAATGGTAGCCTTCGGTTATTGAATGGATTTTGGTATTCCACTCAGGCTTCCGGAACCATCCTCGCGACTTCAACCCTCCTAGGGGAGAGGCCTTCCGATAAACTGGTTATGACCGTGCCAACAAATACTAAGAGATTTTGGTTCCCTAATGGACAACATCTATGTCTCAAATGTAATAATTGAGGGGTGTTATTGGAACACCTATCCCCTCAATACTACCTAGCTACAAAGTTATTTTAAGTGTTCCCCAAGTGGGGTTAAAAGTGGGTTGAAGTTAGGGTAAATTTTAAGGCTCGGTTTAAATTATGTGTTTGAGTGGGTGCACATGTCGTATTTTAAACTGAAATTGAACAAGTAAATGCTTTGCAGAAAATATTCAAAAAACAAAGGATCTTTTGAAATAGTAAAGCAAATAATATGACTTCTTCAATAAATGGAAATTAAATGCTTTGCAAAGACTATTCAAAAAACAAAGGATCTTTTGAAATAGGAAAGCAAATAATATGACTTCTTTAAGAAATAAACGGATTTCTTTTTCAAAAATTGCTATGGGAAAAATATCAAAGAAGTAAACATCAAAATTTTAATCTAGATAAAATGCAAATAAATCCTTCTTTCAATTTCTGAAAATTTTTAAAAAGACTTTTTCAAATGTGCATTCTAAATAATAAAACGATTTCTATGGTTGTAAAAAATGCAGGAATTTTTTGATACTGTAAAATAGCTAAGTGGGCAGGTAATACAGCAAAAAATTAATTTTTTAAACGGATTGGCTGAATGGAAAAAATGGCATCGCGGGTTTTGACAGAACAGCCGCGATGGACCGCACGGGTTTCTGTCGCACAGTCGCGATGGGCAGCGCGGGTTTCAGCCGCGAAGCCACGATGTGCAGCGCGGGATTTCGTCACACAGTCGCGATGTGCAGCGCTGAAAATGTCTGCGAAGCCGCGGTGAACCACGCGGAAAAGGGTCGCGTAGTCGCGATGAGCCGCGCGACTGTTGGGAAAAAATCCGCGAGGTGAAAGCCGTACGCGGACGCCGAAAAACTAACCCGAAAATTGAGAATTTCGGGCTGTTAATGGCAATAAAATGGGCCAATATCTAGAACAGCAATGGATCTGCTGTCTAGGGAGGCAGATCTATGAATTAAACTAACTAATACTATAAAAAACTAAGATCTAAAGCAAAAGTGAGATCTAAAAATTCAAAAGCAGCGGAGTCGCCAAAAACTGTTGGCTTGGTTTTGCAACCAAGCTTAGTGCTATGGGCACCTGCTAACTAGTAGCAGCAGTTTCAATATTAAGCAAAAACAATAAAATAAATCTAAACTAGCATGTGCATTTTTGAATTAAAAAACAAGAACAAGAAATATAAAAAATAATTTTTGTATTGAAAATGGGGGCAAGCAAGTGCTTGCAATAATAATACCTCCAATTGATGAAGATAGTTGAGAAGCTCCAAGAGTGAGCAGCTCCAAACTCCAAAGGGTCCTTTCTCCAAGGTTGCTACAATGGCCAAAAGCTCAAGGGAGATTTTGGCAGCATGAGGATAGGAAGATGGATGGATGTGAAATGAGGAGCCCCTACCACTTTTTTATAGGTTTTGGTGGTGGGGAATACCATTTGTGGTTTTGTGGAAACCAATGGTATTGACCAACATGGTTTAGGTACTTTTCCCTCCTTTTTCCTTTTTTGAATAGAATTAATATTTTTATTCCCTTTTTAATATTTTTGAGAATTTTAGACCCTTTTTGAGGGTTTTTTATGTCTTTTTAGGAAAAATAATCTTTTTGAGTGGGAAAAGGGGTGTATTAAGGTCTTTTGGTGACCTTTTGTTGGCTTTAGAGGCTCAGATGGTGGAAAAAGTGGACAAATGGGTCATGTGAATAAGGGAATGAGCTAGTGAGCACTTTTTGGGTGTTAACACCAACCCGGGCAGGTTTGAGCCCACCCAGCAACACCTGCAGAGTGGATGAGGTCTCACCCGAGGCATCCAGGAAGAGCAGACAAAACCATGTTTTCGCCGAGGGAGGAGGAGAGTTGTGGATGCATGGGTTAACTCTATTGCAGTATTTAACCATAAACTTTAAACATTCGCCAAGGAGTTATAATATAGTCACAGCATTTATCATCACGTTCAACATAGAACACATTACTTAATCACAGCATTTATCATCCCGGCAACAGTAAGCAGACATTGCATCAAATAAATATAACAACATTCATATATCACAACATCGCACAAATATTGTACCAGAACATCATCATTATATTACTGCCGTAGTCATAAACCAGAAAACACAACATAGATCTCCGTATACATGCATCACCTTATCTCTTGCTTACTCTTCTTCTCTGACCTCAACTACCCTCCTTAACACCTACAACTCTCATCTATTTATAAGCTTCTACCATTACAATATTTGTCCACTTACAAACGACTTCCTAACCGACACTATGGACAATTGACCCAATATCTAACTGACTCAGTCCAAATGACCCCAAAAACCTGCATACCGCGGTACAACTAACTCACTATTACATAATATGTTGTCCAAGTGACCCAAAAACCCGCCAACTGCGGTATTCTTTAACACAAAATACTCCTTTCGCGCCCTCATCCGATGTGTCGCAGCGGTGGTGGTACCGCGACCTTTCCCTATCAAACCACCTGCCAACAAGTCCTAGTTCTTTTGATGACTTCAAATGAGCCCTCACTAAACTTCGCCAAATTGGCACTGTGAGAGAGTATCAGACAGAATTTGAGAAACTAGCCAATCACACAGAAGGATTGTCTGATGAATTCTACAGGAGTTGTTTTATCAGTGGTCTTAAGGATGAAATCTGCTCAGAGGTTAAAATGTTCTGTCCCAACAAAATGATGGAAGCCCTAGGGTTGGCTAAGTTGGAAAAAGACAAAATTGCATCCCAACAACGCTCCAAACCCCCTTTTGTTCCCTTCTGAAATATGGGTTCTCAACGACCTCCCATCCCGCCAGCTCTTCGACCAACTCCTATCAAGCATTTGTCTGAAACAGAGATGCAGGCATGCAGAGAAAAATGGCTTTGTTATAATTGTGATCATAAATTCACTCGAGGACATAGATGTGTTCAGTAAAAGCTCTATCTCTTGGATGTGGATTCTCCGCCTGCCTCTGACATTGGTGAAGAAGCTCCAGATACAATGGATGATCAGGTTGACATTCAGGAGCCGCCTATTGATCCTCCATCTCAGGAAGACCACCCAGATATATCTCTCCATGCTTTAGCTGGAATCACCACCCCCCAAACAATGCGGGTCATGGGTTACTTCAAGAAGCTCACTCTTACCATACTCATTAATTATGGTAGCACTCATAACTTCATTGCCCTCGGATCGCCAAACAGGCTGATTGTTTCATCCATCCTTGCTCCAACTTTGAAGTCATGGTTTTCAATGGGGGCACCTTACCTTGCAAGGGGAAGTGTCACAATGTGCGTATCTCTATGGAAGATTATAACTTGCGTTCTGACATGTTTTCCTTAGCCTTAGGCGGATATGATGTGGTTTTGGGTGTTCAATGGTTACACACACTTGGACCCATCTTATGGGATTTTGCTGAACTTTGGATGCAGTTTTCAGTCAATGGAAAGAAACACAAATTTACAGGCTTACAACCAGGGTCTCTCCGCATCATCAATTCACATCGCCTGGAAACATCCTTAAGAAGAATTCACATGGTGTCATCACTCAGCTCCATTCCATTCAGATGCACCCATCACCGGTCTCCACTACTCCCTTGGATCTCCAACCAATTTTGGATAGATATGCCGGTTCCTTTGTTGAACCAGTGGGATTGCCGCTTTCACGAGACCTTTCCGGTAATAATTTAGCCGCCTCTACATCTGCGAAGGAAATGATGGTTATTTTGCATGCAGTACAGCCGTGGCAGCCATATCTATTAGGGAATTCTTTCTGCATCAAGACTGCTCACGAGAGTCTGAAATATTTCCTGGAACAACGGGTCTCCTCACTTGCACAACTGAAATGGATTTGTCAACTCCTGGGTTATGCCAATGAGATCACTTACATGAAGGGTCAAGACAATTTGGTGGCAGATGCTCCTTCTCGCACAATTGATGCCCCAGTTTCTGTTTCATCTATTTCTCTACTTGTTCCAAATTGGTTGCAATCTGTTCAACAGGGCTATGTCTTCTCTGACCTCCATGCGTATCCATTGGTCAGGCACTTCGGGTTCCTCCAAACGTATGGCCAGGCACAACATACCTTCTTTGGGCATGGAATCAAAAGGACAATTCAACAAATGGTGGCTGAATATGATACCTTCCATCTCCTTACGGGATTGCTCGAACCCGTACCCATCTTTCCACAGATCTGGACAGATATGTCTCTGGAATTCATTGAAGGGATCCCTAAATATAGAGGGCAGGCTGACATTACCAATAAATGTTTGGAAACTTATCTTCATTGCTTCACCTCCGAACAACAACCTTCGTGGGAGAAGTGGCTCCCTCTCGCTGAATGGTGGTACCCTAGTGCATCTAAAATTACTCCATATGAAGCAATATATGGTCAGGCACCGCCATTTCTTCTTCCATACACCCTCAATAGTGCACCAATTCCGGCAATTGACATGGTTCTTCGAAACCGCGATTAGATTCTTCGCATTTTGCATGACACTCTTCACATGGCCAGAATTCAAATGAAACAACAAGCCGATCAGCATCGTTCCAAGCACACTTTTCAAGCAGTTGATATGGTTTTTCTTTGTCTACAGCCTTCCAAGCAATCCTCCCTGACACTCAAAGGGCATCCTCTTATCTCTCGCTCTATCATAGCGATATTCATTCAATGGCACGACATGCAACCAAAGGCTGCTACATGGGCACCACTTCTTCAGATTCAGTATCAATATCCACATCTAAAGCTTTGAGGAAAAAGCTTTTTCTAAGGGAGAGGGGATGTTAGGAACCCATATCTTTACTTTGTTAGTATATTGTTGTTGGACGCATATGATTTGTAAGACGTCCCATAGTATTTGTTGATCCATAGTTTGTGTTATTGTTATTGGGCGCATATGCTTTGTAAGTCGCCCGTAGTATTTGTTGACCCATAGTTTGTATTGTCCCATGGTTTTGACCCATAGTATTGGCGCCTAGACTTAGTATATAAGTGTGCGTTGAGGCCAATGAAGGCACCGTGAAGTTATTTGTATTCAGCTTGCTCAAAGGAGGTTGCCCCCTCGAAGTGGCCTGCGATCAATACAACGATTTTGAGTTCTGTTATTTCTGTTATCTCGTGTATTCTCATTAATTAATTGTTGCAGGTTCATCACAAAGGAGCTCTCCAATCTAACCTTCCACTAGGCGCCCCTTCTAACCAATGACCTTTAGAAGGCCTCTCAGATGAAGTTGAAGTGCCATTGGAAGGAATCCTCCTTAAATCCAGGGGGGAACCAACTCTAGATCTTGAAGCATATGTAGAAGAGGCCTTGGAGAATTCATTAGTAGTGGAACTATTCATTTGAGAATAATGACCTCTCTCTGTACTTGGAGATATCTTTATAGAGCATTTACAGATCCCTTGAGGTTCCTTGCACCCTATTAATTTGTTGTAGATTGTTGCTTGTCGCTGCTTTGTCAACTGAGATGTAGTTTTTAAAGATTACATTAAAATACATCGAGGATGAGGGGACTTGGAGACAAAAGAGGCCACCAATATTTTGGAGAAGAAACAAAAGGACATAGAGAACCTAAAAATTGTCACCAATCCCCTCTCTCTCCTTCTAGTTCAACAACTGATTAGTGCACAAAAGAAGTTGGAGGAAGAGGTTGAGGTGTCCAAATCAGATGCCATTATATTGGATGGACAATGCGACAAGACTCGAGAGGAATTTAGGAAGTAGAAAGTGACTATTTTTCTCAGTTTATTCTTCTCGAGCCAGAATTCTAAAAAAATCGAATGATGCATGTACTATATGATTTTTATTGCCATTGTGAATACAAGGAGCTAAGGGATTTGACCATTCCATTGTGGAGTTTTCTTCCAATTCTCACCATTAACTTTATTGTGATGCATTTATTTGTAACAATGTCTTTCTAATGCAACAATAAATGAACATTGAATGAATGGTAGCTTGATTAGGGTGAAGCCTAGACAAATTGTCAATACGAAAGTTTCATGTGGAATGTCATGTGGTTGTCCCGTTGACTATTCTTGCTTTCATGCTTTGAAGCTAGAGTCTTGTCTCCCGCTTGCTCATTGGAATGAAAAATAGAGTCTTATCCCGGGGAAAACTTATCCTTTTGAGGCATTAATATGTAGTACGTAAAGCTTTACTTAATTGGAGTCTACTTCATCATTTTATCTACACTTTCTTTATTTATAGATGGTTTCTCTTATATGTGGCTTCCCCTTGTGTTGACACCAATCCCGTGTGCTCAATGGTGAAGGAGTCTCCTTGTTGTTCACATTCCCTCCTTTCTTTTCCGTCCCATTGACAATTACAATTTTTAACCTCAAAAACATCTAAGTAAGATATGCACAACTCTAATACCATGTCATAATTTTAAATCTCCAAGATACACATATTTGCAATCAAAGAATTTGTCTTACAACTAAAACAAAAAAAATTGAACACCAATCAAAGCTTTAGATTTAGAATAAAATTGCAATTGCATAGATAGATATAGCCAGAAGGTATTTAGTTTATATAACTATTTTTGTTTAAGGAGTCATAATTTGTAGGTCTTGATTCATAATTTGGGAAAAATTTGGAAAGAACACTATTGAGCTATTTCAAAATGTTTATTGTTGTTTGAGGAGGCAATTGCAATCCTGGTTCATGGAGAAAATTACAACTAAACAGAACTTCTATTTCATTTATTCACAGTTCATTCAAATGTGGAATTTTGTTCTAATTTTTGAAGGGTCACGAAATCACCAAAAATTTTGCTTTATGCTGATTTCAAACTTTTCAATCTCTCACGAATCCTAGTTGCTACATAATGGGCAATGGAATTTCAATAGTATTGCAGGTGATTACCTGTCGGGATTTAGTTTAGCAATGATCAGTGGTAGTTTACTACTAGTCTAGGTTCAATCCTTAGTACATTCAATATGGCTTAGAGAATCCATGAAGTGACACTTCCTAGAAGATTGAACCCACTCCAAAAAGAATATTACAGTTGATTGAATAAAAAATAAAAAATAATTATGCTCTCTTTTTGCACCATCTCAAAAAAATGGGAAGTTGTTATAGCTATGTTCTTGCCTTCATTTGTGATGCTTCGTTGACATCAACTTATGTTAGATATTGTGTTTATAGATTTTATTCTTTAGCATATTTCCTTAACTCTGTCAAAAAATCAAATAAATTCTCATAGCCGATTCAAACATGGAAAGACTAAGGCTTTTCATAGTCAGTATAGATTTTTATAAATGATTACTGTGATATGTTATACACCGCCTGTGGATTTTTTTTTGTACATTGTTGGTCTTAGTAACAAGCAACTTTATTTTATCCTCCCCGCAGATTCGACAACCTACTCATTCTGAGGCTTATTTCTATATTTATAATGTTCATCCCTTTTTTTCGTAGAGGAACTTCATTACATTAGTGTTTGATCTAAGAGATTAATGTTATTTTATGGTGGTTGATGGCCTGTTTGTCATCAATACTCACATGGCTTTAGTTTTATTTATTCTTGTGACTATTTGTATAAGTATAGCAGTAGTGTTGGTTTAAGGGTGTGAGTGTTATAATCCTTCTCATCATTATTGTCATGCAAGTGGCTTGCATTATCATCTATGCATTTTTTGTTTAATATTAATGGAAAATAGAATGTTGGGTCCTCCATGATAGCACTGGTGCTAGAAAAAGAATTAGGGCTTATCTATGAAAGAATTAACCATCCCTTCCTCCAAAAAGAGAGTGATTCAAAGAAGCTCATCCCTGTCTTTTTTAAGGCTAATATGTGTGGTATGAAGAGGAAAAAACATTAATTGAGATAATTAATCACTACCAATGCATTAGTAGTTTATGCATTTATTTTCTTGTAGATTTGTTTCTTGGAGAAAGATTGAGTCCACATTCCTAAGAGTTAACTGGATCCTAGTCATTGCATCAAGAGTTTGCTCTGATATTTTTGAAGAGATATGGTGATCAAGGTGGATCTGAGAATGCTAAAAATTAAAGTTCTTGAATGCCAATGGAAATAGCACCATTGGGTATAACGTGACGAGATATTTCCAACGACACTCGAATATCCTTAAAGGAACATCGTATGAGGACGATATGCCTTCTGAAGTTTTGATGGAAAAGGCAAAAGTTGTAGGAGGGTGCCATGTGGAAATACCACAAACTACCACGTGGCGAGCCGTACAGCCAAGGTGGCTGACAAGTGGCAAGACCGTACAGTTAGTATGATGACATGGCATGGTGATGTGGCATGGTAACATGGCATGGTGATGTTGCATGACGACATGGCACATGACTGGGCGTTGATGATGTGGTAGTGGCCAATGAATGGATAAGACATGGACTAATCATGTGGTGCCACATGGAACCTCCCCATGGCCTCCTCAATTTGCGTGCAAGTGGTCCACATGGTTCAACATATTGTATTTATATGGTTTGTTATATATATATGGTTTTAACTATATATATTACCATCCTAGATCCAAATCCTAGGCTCTATCAATCGCCGAGAGGGATCAAATCTCCTGAGGTGCAAACCTCTCCTCGAAAAGCTCCTTGAGTGCAATACCTGAGAAGAGGTTTGCACCTCGGGAGATTTGATCCCTCTCAGCGCTTGATAGAGCCTAGGATTTGGATCTAGGTTGGTTTCAGTCGTGGGCGGTGACACAAAACTAGAATTTGATCAGCATTGTAAGGAACAGGTTAAGTTGAAAACATAGATACATTTACGAGGATTATCATAATGTAAGTAATAAGTATTTAGGATTGAGTAAATTGTTAAACTGGAAAATAGCGAAAATTGGCCTAAATTTTTTTTTTGATACTATTTTTGTTGATTTGCGTTTTATTTTGTTTCTTCTTCTCCTTCTTTTGCCATCATTTCGTCATTTCGTACATTTTGATTTATTTGTTGTTCTGCAAACTGATTTTTTTGTTCTTCCAATTGCTTAAACTTTCTCTCTCGATATGCTCTTTATCGATCAACGTTTTGTTTTCTTTGTTCTTCTCGTTCTTCTGATGTCAATTCGCCTAACTTTTTTTTTCAATTTTCTTTTTGTTGAACTGCGTTTTGTTTTGTTCGTTCTTCTCCTTCTTCTGTCGTCATTTCGTACATTTTGATTTATTTGTTGTTCTGCAACTTGATTTCTTTGTTCTTCCAACTGCTTCAACTTTATCTCTCGATACAGTCTTTGTCGACCAACATTTCGTTTTCTTTGTTCCTCTCGTTCTTCTGTTGTCAATTCATCTAACTTTCTTTTTCGATATTCTTTTTATCGATCTGCATTTAGTTTTCTTCATTCTTCTCGTTCTTCTGCTGTCATTTCGTCCAACTTCCTTTTTCGAAACTCTTTTTGTTCTTCTACTTTTCGTTTCAAGTCTTCTTCTCGTTCTTTTGTTGTCATTTCGTAACATTTTATTCCTTGATATGTTTTACGACGTTTGATGTTCTGTATTTTTGGTTCTTCGCCAGTTTGTCTCATAGCATCTTCTGCATGCAGATCTTCCTTTTCTAGTTTAGACTCTATATAAAAAAAGTCAAACATTAACATATTCACTGAAATTTATGCATCGTTGAAATCCACACTAAAATTTATGCATCCAGGAAATCTACACTGAAATCAATGCGTCCATTGTATAACAAGTACACTGAAAATTATGCAATAAAAAAACCCCATACACTGAAATCTATCTGTCCATACACTGAAATCAATGCGTCCATGGAATAACATCTACACTGAAAAATATGCAATAAAAAAACCCCATACACTAAAATCTATGCGTCCATACACTGAAATCAATGCGTCCACAGAATAACATATACACTGAAAAATATGCAATAAAAAACTCCATACACTGAAATCTATGCATCCATACACTGAAATCAATGCGTCCACAGAATAACATCTACACTAAAATAAAAAATGATAACAACTTAAGAGTTGTTGAATTTGAATGGTTAAAATGTTAATTCTTGATTTTTAAGTAAAATTTACATTTTAAATGCTACCAAATATACAACTTTAGAGAGTTATTTGATGTAATTGGATGTTATATATTGTTCCATGCATAGAAATAAGGCTAAAAGAGAATAAAAAGTATATAATTTTAGGAAAGACATTCATGACTATGTTGAGAAGGAATATTATTTATTTATTTAGGTTTGAAACAATTTTTTAGTATTTAAATATTATGTTGACTTAGAGTCAAGTATAACTTAGCATTTTTTGTCATTTTTATTATCATTTTAATACCTAGTCATTATCATATTGATATATATTTTTCAAAAAGAAAAAGAACCTACTTCTTAATATTTCATTTGAAATCATTACCGTTTGCATTTTCACTCCTATATATTTGAACTTAAATATTATTTTTCATTGATTTTAAAAATGTCATTACAAATGTGATATGAATTACATTACCTTTTCATGATATATAATTTTAATTCTTCTAAATCAGGATTAACATTCCAAACAAATTTATATTACCTTTTTATGATATATAATTCTAATTTTAAAATTAATATTTCAAAATAGAATTTAATTTTTTAATTTTTTTTAAATTGTAAACATTGTGTAGGTATGCATGCGGAGTGAGGGGAGGACGGGAGGGAGGTGACGTGGAGGGGAGAAGGAGCAGGAGGGAAGGCTGGGGGGAGCTGGGGGAGCTAGGGGGAGGAGGACGCAAGAGGGGAGCGGAGGGGATCTGGGGGGAGCTGCGTGGAGGATGACGCAGGAGGGGAGCGGAGGGGGGAGTTGGGTGGAGGAGGACGCAAGAGGGGAGCAGAGGGGAGCTGCGTGGAGGGGAGGGCAGCTCGCAGGAGGGGATGGCAACTCGTTGTGGGGAGATGCGTGGAGGAGGATGCAGGAGGGGAGCGGAGGGGAGGACGTAGCTCGCGGAGGGGAGGGAATCTCGCAGAGGGGAGTTCTATGCTGGGAGGTGTGCGAAGGGAGGTGCGTGGAGGGGAGGAGCTGGGAGGTCGCGGAGGAGATGGAAGGAGATCTGTAAGGCCGAGGCACATGCTAGTCATTAAAACGAAAATTATTAAAACTAAATTTACCTATTCGTAGAAATTGTTCTGAATCCTTCTTTTTATTGGTTCCCTTCTATTTGCAGCAGCTGTTTGTCTTTGTTGGTTTCCTCTCTTTGCTTCATGTATTATATAGCATTTGTTTCATTAAAATGAAAATACACGTCTTTTTAATTTGGACGACATAATATGTTTTATTTGTTTTTATTATTATTTTGTGTTAAAGATAAACACTCGACAAACACTCGACTTACAAGATCTCCCTCATACACTCGACAAACACTGGACTTACAAGATCTCCCTCATACAAATATTATTTATGGCTGACAATATCGACAAACACTCAACTAACAGGATCTCCCCCATACTAGGTTGTAGAGCGCCTCTCGGCGCAATAAGCCAACGTATATATTATTATTTTTCTAATTTGGGATTTGAACTCTATTCTTTGGGGCATAATTCCAAATATTTAACCAATATGCCAACAACTTCGGTTATGTTAAATAATGGAAATTAATATATTTGTTATGAAGTTAATATGGTTGTAACAAAAAATATGCCCTTTGGGGGCTATAAAAGGGTATGCATCCTCACTATTTGGTCATGGAATTTTGAAGTGAACTTCTTGAAGAGTGTTTAGGGTGAGCTCTTCTTGAGAGGCTTGGCCCGAATCTTAAGGAGGGATTTGTACAATGTCAAGTATAGCCTTGTTTTGCGTGCCAAGGGGGGTCCTTAAGCACTTGAAGAAAGCATAGGAAATTTTATAGTCAATTTTCTCAGAATTTCAAGGGGAGTCGGAGTCTAATGTCCATTTTAGCATCAGAGCTATGGATTTTCAAGGAATTGTCTTAATGTATGTGTCATAGGGGTTCTTTGAGAACTGTGTCCAAGTATGGTCGAATTTATACTCATTCTTCTCAATTTTTCGAAAGCATCTCAGTGGTGAAGTACATTTGTGCATTTGAGCCATGGATTTGGAGGGTGTCTCCAAAACTTGTATTATAAGTCATCATTGTATTTGTTATTATTTAAACATTATAATAGAATGATCTCACTAGTTGAGAGTGGACCTAGAGACGTAGCGAGGAGGTCTAATGAAATCCATTATCAAAGTTGTTATGGTGTTCATATATTATGATTTTAATATTTTTGCAATTACATGTGCATTTCCTTTATGCAAGTTGAAGAATTTTGGTTAAGTAAGTTCACTTTCATGAGAAACGCACTGTCAATAAAAGGTTCCTTGTTTTGAAGGAAAGTGGATTGTTGTGGTCATTTTTGGATCAAGTGAAATCCGAGCTAACCATCCACTTCCATATCAAGTGGTATTAGAGCAGGTTTGATAGGTGGATGCTTACGAGAGCCAAACTAAAGTGTGGTAAAGGAAAACAAGTCCAAGTAGGGTGCAAAAGGACAATCATGGGTAAAGCCTTGAACAAAGAAAGAATCTGAGAGCTTGAAGAAATAAACCATCAAATTCAGGAAGATAATTTTGAATCAAGGAGAATATTGTAGTCCTATGCAGATGATAAGCAAGAGCTGCAAGCCAGATTTCAAGAGTTGCAATTGGAGTTGCAAGCCAAGGATGATATATTGGTGAAGTTCCAGAACAATGATGAAGATTCGACCATGCAAAGGAGACCATTTTCTATCATAGATGTAGAAACTATGACCGAGGTATGCACTGCAAGTGATTCATCATGTTCATCATGTTCTCTCTCACCCCATCAATATGCAGAGGCTTCTTTTGGTGCATTTGAGAAGCACACTGGAGGTATTGGTTTTAAGATGCTAACTAAGATGGGTTATAAAGGAGGAGGAAAAAGGCCTCAATTTGCAGGTTTTGAATATGGTAAAGAGGAGTTTCGAGAGTGCTCCAAAACTTCTAAATCAATAGATACTTAGAAAGAATTCCCACACCATTATATTCCAAGAGAGGAGTCAAATAAGGTTCTCCTCGACATAGTTGTGACAAAGACAACCATCAAAAGTTTAAACCTAAGTACACTAAAGTTTATTTTGAATATAAGAAACATGGTAATGTAAATCATGATTTATGGTATAAGACTCCATGTACATTTTGTTGATTAAAAAAATCATGGAATTGCAAAGTGTTGGAAGAGAATGTCTTTGTACAAGAAATTCATCTCAATTAGGAAGAAGAAAAGGTGTAAAGACCACTCTCCAAGTCCAAAAGTGGAGAATGAAAAAGAAGGTTTGTTTTCCAAGAGAAAGAACTATTGCACTCACTGTAATATGAGTGGCCATTGGATTGGAAAATGTTGGAAAGTTAATCTAAAACTTTGTCCAAAGCCGGGAAAGAAATCTCTACAAGCACCTGTAAAGCATTGGAGGAAAGTTGTACGAGTACCCACATAGATAGAGGTAGTTGATGAAAGAGTTGACCAATCACCTACATTCCAAGAGGTAGTTCAAGAAGAAGGCCAATCATCCAAAGAAGAACCTTACAAGAAAAAGGAACCCAAAGAAGGAAATCCATTAGAATGGCTTGGTGAGAATGTTGGAAATACTAAGAGGGTGAGGGTCAATCAATATTGAACATGTTTTACCATTGAAAACATTAATTATATCATGTAAACATTAACCATTAATAATGTCATTCATCATCACATAAACCATACGCAGCATAAGATATTTAACATCGAAACCCAAACGGGAAAAAACCACGGAATGCTTTTCTTATATAATAACAAGGTTACATTCATAGGAAGCACCAACTTCCAAGATTCTCTAGCACCGATTGGAAGGAGGAATCAACCCCATGATTTATAGGCACCAACTTGAAGGAATCTCCAACTCCCTGATTTACTAGCATCGATTGGAAGGAGGCTCCAACACCCTTATTTAAAGGCTATGTAATATCCCTCTTCCCCCCCAAGGTTTATGCAACAGAAAGTACAAATGTGTACCTATCGATGTCAAGGAGATCGTGATAGAAGCTCTGCATGTAAAACTTTGTAAGTATGATTATGTTTTCCTAAGTTGTAAAGTGAATTTCTAGACTTAGGAGACTGAAGGATTGACGCAACGAAACGAATGGGGAATGGAATCCACTAGGGGTAGAGGGTGAATGGTTGGGTAGCCATGATTTTTTATGACAATGGTCATAGTAGTGCTATGGGAACTTGAAGTGAATGGTGATTTTCACTAAGCAAACACTTAAGTTTATAAGTGTGTTAAAAATTAGTCCTAGATAAGGACACCGAAGAAACTACTAGTCGTCTCAAGGCAGTAATAAGTTACTTTGACATAACTATTAGCATGGAGCTAACCAATATTGAGTGCCATTAAATAAAAGTAAGGAGTTAACCTAAATTACATTTATATCCTGGCCTCGGTAGGGGATTTTGTTAAAACTCCTAAGTGTAAAAGGGTTAATAGTTTCCTAATTATAAATTAGGAATAAATAAAAAATGATTTATTACACCAAGAAAACATATTATTTATAGATAAATATTTAAATATTATTGCAAATAAGTTAAATGAAGTAAGTTAGATTATTATCTTAGATGAAGGACTGATTGTCTTTTTTTTAAATAAATACTTTAAAGTTGTAAAAGGCTATGAAAGATTATCTACAAAAGTAGAAGAGATTAACTAGCAGCTAATGCATGGGTATGCATGGATAAATAATAGTTAATGCATGGGTATGCATGGAAAAATGGCAGCTAATGCATGGATAACTATATGAGAAGATATTAGAAGTTAATAAGTTAATTTGAGATTAATAATCTCAAGGTAATTGATTAAGAAAGTTGAATAAAGATCTTGAGTTAATTAGCTAAGTTAAATTAACTATCTCAAGATGACTGGCTAAGTCAAGTTAATTAATTAAAGTTAGCTAAGAAAGTCTAGCAAGTTAAGGTAAAGGTAAGTAATTTAAAGTTAGCTAAGTTAAAGATAAGATCAAACAAGAACTTATCTTGGGAATTCAATGTACAGGAAGTAACTTTGAATATAAAGAGGGCAATGAGGTGTTCGTAAAGTAGGGGGGAGATATTCAGAGACGAAGAATCCGACGAAAGAGGAAAAAAAAAGATAGATTGGAGAAAGATTATGGAGTAATACTCTTACGCCCTAGTGGATTCATGCCCAGCTCGGGGGTGGTTTCTCGGCGGGAAAACCTACGTTGGACAGAAACCAGTTGGAAGGGTGGAATGTTGCAGTCAAGTTTTCAGTCACCCATTCTAGTTTGCTAAGATAAGTGTTTATTTTAATTCGTTTTCAAGTAAGTATATTATTGTTGTTTTGGGTTAATAGTTTTAATAACATAAATTATTATAGTGGTTTCTCTTCTTGGAATGTATGTAGAGCTATGCCGACATTGTTTTAGGTTTTATATCTTTGTTCATTATTCCGCAAAAGATAATGATAATTTTTCGTCCCCCTTTTATTCACATGTGCATAAGTTATGTTAGTATAATTTAAGTGATAATTTGTGCAACTTTTACAGAGTTTAAATAGATATTTAATAGATCTTATTCAATGAGTTGAGATCTCTATAGAAGAAATAAACTAATGCATGTTTAAGCTAGAAATATCTTGTTAAATTATAGTAGCAAGGATTTCATTTATAATAACTATAAGTAGACTGTGTTTATGTAAACTTTGTAGATTGACCGATTCAAAGTTCTCATGTTCCCTTGAAGTTTTTCTATTGTATATTATGCATTTTGAAAACATTGGTAAAATCAAATTTTAACATCCATTGAAGATTTTCTATTGTATATTATGCATTTTGAAAGCGTTGGTAAAATCAAATTCTGACATCCATTGACTGTAAGCATTCTTTTATAGTAATAATAAACTGTGCATACAAATTACTTCGGCCCTGTGGAATCACCGCTAGGCTACACAGGTAAAACTCTTTGTTGTAAAACAAACAGTAAATAGAAGCTCGTTTATGATCAAACTGTATCCTTCTTAAAACTCTAGGCTACACAGGTAAAACTCTTTGTTGTAAAACAAACGGTAAATAGAAGCTCGTTTATGATCAAACTGTATCCTTCTTAAAAATATGTATGGTGGCGTGCTAAAATAAATCTAAAGTATAGACTGTGGTCTGCATGTTACAAAAAAAACTAAAACGAGTTTTAATTCAAACAAGTCACGGGACATATGGAAGAAGTCATTGCGATTGAGTATGGCTTCACAGCCCTGGTTAAGCCAGTATTATGAGTAAATTCATGTATTAATTAAAAGTCTCAGGTTTAGCAAAACAAATCAAATCCAAACTATGGATTTACCAAATAGGAAAATAAATAGTTTAACATTATAACAACATGCATCAACTCTCTCCCCCACAAAACTAAATATGATAACTATTTTTTTTAGGATGGATAGTTTTACCACAATGCTTACAAGGATCATACACTTTCTTCTTCTTACTAACTTTATGATTACGATTAGAAGCATTACCAAAATCATTAGCATGATTAGAAGTATGTGAACAAGAGCCTTTAGCATTAGGATTAAAACATTTCATATGATTCTTATTACTATGTGCCATAAGAGCTCTATTAGGTGTTAGTTGTCGTGAAACAATCATCCTTTCTTGCTCATTTATCAACCCTTTGCAAAAATCATCAAAAGTAGGTTTCGTGGTACTTTGAGACAATTCAAGATCCCTATTCCTAGTTTGGATTAACATGTTAAAACAAGATGGCAATTTTTGTTCTACAAGAATGATTAAAGCAATATCAGTCTTCTTGTAATCTTTACCACAATTATGTAATTTTTCATTTAATGTTTTTAATTCAGTAAGATAAATTTATTTCCTTTCAAAATTATTAAGATCTAGCTCATGGATTTTCTTTTCTAGGTAATAAGCGGATACATCATCGGATTTATCAAAGAGAGAAGCAAG
This sequence comes from Larix kaempferi, assembly GCA_027924585.1. Taxonomy (NCBI): domain Eukaryota; kingdom Viridiplantae; phylum Streptophyta; class Pinopsida; order Pinales; family Pinaceae; genus Larix; species Larix kaempferi. Next base: position 5,900,449 of record BSBM01000226.1, on the reverse strand, counting down.
AATTTTCCATACCTCAATTGGGTTGTCTTCTGCCTCAATACTTACTTGAATACTATTTGATATCGTTTGTCCAATGAGCCCTCTTTCCATATCACATTTTTCTTCCCATAAATTCAAGGCTTGAGCATCTGTGGGATTCTTGTGTTCACCATTAAGCAACCTCCATAGGTTCTTTCTCCTGAGAACATCAACCATTCATCTTTTCCATACGAGATAGTTAGGACCAACAAATTCAGGAACATAAGCTATTTCTAACTCATAATGATATAAATTTTAACAAGAAATTTAAATCATAATGCAAGAAAGAACAAGAGAAGAGAGTGAAAAACTGAAATTTATTACCAAAACAAAGCTCAACAACTGCTAAAAGATGGATCTGTCACTCTGCAGCAAAAAACCGAAAGCAAAAAAGAGAAAATTTAAAATGACCATAACTCAGTCAATATTTCCTAAACTGTTTATTATAACCTGCTTTCGAAACTAGAGAAGTTGTTATGCATTCACGGACAAAAACAAAATAGAAATATGGGCACTCTATCAAAAGATATTCACTCTGCAGTCTGCGGGGCCATCACCAAAAAAACTAGAAAATAGTTGATTTTAAAATAGAGATATCTCCACTGTCTGGACTCCAAATGAGATGAATGTTTTTTTGAAATTGAGTATTTTTATGAGAGGAATTCATATATGCAATTTTGTTTTTCAAAATATGCACAGAAAGTTTCAAAAAAATTATCTTAAATTTGCCTCCCAAATTTACCTTAAACACTTATCCACAATGGTTAGGGTTTTGAGAAAAAAATCTCAAACATGTAGAATCATGCCTAGATATAAAGAGAAGCCTAATGGATACCATATTATATGGAAAATATACAAAAATAAGGAATTCCCATATAACAAAATATCAAAATGAAGATAACAATGCTGGAGAAAAAATAATAGAAGGTGCTAGATCATAACAACTAGCTCGGATACCATGTGAGAAATACCAGATCTACTAAACTAGCTACTTATATATGAATCCAACATCATATCAATCATAAAAGGAAAAAAGAAAAAGAAAAAAGGGATAAGAGTACACTAGATATACATGGTTCACCCAAATGGGCTACGTCCACGCGAAGGTTGTCTTCTATTATCTCTGGAAATATCCTTAAATCTTACAAAGAGAGCAACTCCACAATAACCCCAATACAAAGATAGATCAATGCTTATATGATTTTGATATGAGATGATGTGCCTTAAGAGACTCCCTTGACTCTATTATATACCAAGATATGTGGAGGAATTACTCTCAGGTATTGCATGTGAGATAATATAATTCTCCTTTATAACACCTATTTATATAATATTTTATATCAAGAGTATACTATTCCATAATAAATATGGGATAAATGGTTTACTCTTTTACATAAGATTTTGGACAACTTCTGACATAATACAAATAAATTATTACCTTTTAAGGAATATAATATATTCCAACAATGAGCCCATAGGTGGGACCTATCTTACTAACCATGAATCTCCAATAAAATGTTGTCGGATTAAAAATTTCAACACAACCACACTCTAGACTTGTAGAATGTGGAGTAATTACATAAAATTTAGACACGAGAGAAAACCTCCCCCTTCATAATTTACCTAAATGACTTCCTCATCACTCTTTTGCAATCAATCAAGCCCCTACACTTGAAGAATAAATCATGATGCTTTTAAATTACCTTCAGAGCTCCATTATCAACTGTAGAGTGTCACCACCTTGCTACCAAATTGTTCCAAGCACACTGATCCTCCTCAAGTCATTAGGTAAGTGATTTTTCAGACTTGGTTCATTTAAATTGACCTTGTAGATATTCACATAAACCTCTAAGCCATTTATCCTTGCCTCTCCTACTCATGATTCCCTCTCGATTGTTCACCTACTCACTATAATTCACGTATCATGGAAAATGCCACCAAAAATATCTATATAAATCTTCCTCCTACTCTTCAATTGCCAAGTATCATACCTGCAATGTATCTTCTTCTAGGCTTCCACCTTTTATTGATTAAATCGCATGTGTGGCCACCCCTCACGTGAGTACTACTTCTACTCAATATTTAATCAACTCTACCTATGAGAATTTAATTGGCTTAACATAGTGTCCCCACAACTTATCCTTTTCCCAAATTGATTAACCTCCATGCAAGAAATTATAACCATGCTACCTCCACTATGACTTCTACAGATGGGAAAAATGTTATTTTTATAATTATTTCCCATATGCTTGGTATTTCCATAGGCTATGTTTTCCTCTCCCATGAAATCTATATTTAGAGGTTTAGAGCCCTAAAACAAGCTCATAATGGGGCTATATTTAAGATACTATATTATAACTAAGGCTTTCCTAAAGTTCCTCTCACACCCTAGAAGACAAAAATAAATTCCCCGTGAGCCCATGAATTCTTGTCAATGTTCACCCTGATCTTGGGAAGAGAGAGTGATGTTGATTTTGATGAAGGGATGATCACCATTGTTGATGCCTATAACGCTCCTTCCATCCCTGTGTTTAGATATGTTGATACACTAGTAGTAGGGGCGGGGAAACATCTAGCTAATTTCTAGACCAATGACATATTTAGGTATCCCTCATACCTATTCTACATGTCCATTTCTCATCAAAGCCACCACCTAGCATTCCCGAACTTACAAAAACTATAAAATAACCAACCCACTAATTGCATTGATTCATTTCCCTAGGTTAGAAAAGGAAAGTTTGGTTCATCTTGTTCCAAGTTTATTTCCAAATTCATGTATGTTTCATTATCCATATTCAAGAGAGAGGAGCCCGAGAATATGTCTACATAGATCATGCCATATCTACAGTTGGTGGATACCCACAGAAAATGGGATTGTTTCTTGGGGCCTGGCTTCATTGTAATAATACTATATGAAATGTAGTAAGCACCCTATAGGTTCCCTAAAATACTCACATAAGGATGTTGGTTTTGGAATATATCAGACAAATGGAAGAAATTGATGATGTTCATTTCTTGAAGTCTAGGAACAAGGGAAGGATTACTTTCCCGATAGCAATGGGTGGCTATTCCATAACTGACAAGAAAGAAATCAAATATGCCATTCAAGTCCTTAAATAATATGATTTCCTATTGGACTAGCCTTGGAGATGCAACCCCCATCTACTATTAGGATTTAAAAAGGAGAGGAAGCACCTTAACCCCCAAGATCATGAATCTAGGCCATCAATTGAAAGGTTGGCCAATAAAGAGACTTCTGAAGAAGTAGAACCCATTTTGAGGATATATTTTGATTCCTCCAATTCCCTAACATAGGCCTTCCCAAAATTTAGCCCAAGAAGCTTGAAATTCCTACTTATTACACATTTTACAAGCCTGTAGGTGCTATGATATCCAAAAAAGAGATGAAATTACTTTCCCCCTTTGAGCAAATAAGAGTTGAATTTCATCATCATAACTTGAACATACATAAGAAGGGACCCTGGTGGAGAATGAGACTATACCTAGGGAGTAAAAGGGACCCCTATCAAAGCATACCTTAGGAGGATGATTTTTATAGGTTGTATGAGGATGTATATGTTGATGAGGAAGATGAAGATGATTGAGATGACAGTGGAGCAGAGGAGGAAATGTTACAAACAATCCTTATGAATGAATTAACAAACAAAGTTGAAAAAGGGACAAATCTCACTCCTGATGAACCCAACAAATCCCAACCCCGAGAAATCCTAGCTTATCCCAAATCCATACCTATTATGCAAGCTATGTGATTTTTAGGGGAAGGGAGGGAAGGCAAAGGAATTACTAAACCAATAAAATTGGTTGAAATGCTAAAGGGTTTGGGATTAGGAGAAAATCCTAGCACACCCCCAGTGAAGAAGACCAATCTACACTCAACCTTCGCTCCCCTAACCCACATAGTGTGGAATTTTGGTTCATCAAGTTAGGAGATGCCTCGACCTAAGATCACCCCCCTTAAATAAATTCATAGACACAACAATATTTCCCTCTTAGTTTTCATCCTAGTACCTCAACACATCACACTAGCGAGAGAAAATCCATCTCATAATAGAAAGAAGAAAAGGGAGATGATGTCATAGTAGAGACCATTATTAAGGAGGAGGAGATGACCCAAGACCCCAAACATAAAACTAAGTTGATAGAGACAAGTGGGGGAACCGATGCTTCGGGTGACATCCCAATTGAGAAATTATAGAAGAAGAGAAAAGAAGAAGAGGAGAGGATCCAGGAATATCCTGAGCTAAATAAAGTAAGAATTGAGTCTCATAGGCATGAGACAACAAGAAGTGGAGAGAGGAAAGACCAGATCCAAGCGGTTCTCAACAAGGAAAAGTCATATTATCTCACACACCACCTTCTCCCTCCCCTTCTAAATCATTCATATGTTTTCAATTGTAGATTATGACGGGGTTTCTATCATACTTTTTTTAGCTCCTCACTTGAAATAGGGCACCAAAACTCATGGGAAAATCAAATTTATCCCATGGAGACCTATGACCCCTTGGAAATTTTGAAAGGGGAAAGAAAAGGAAGGATGGAAAGATGGGGAACAATTACATCTGCAAACAATCCTTAGGCCCTAGCATAATCAACATTATTATAAATCTATATTAATGCTAAGAATGGACAAATTGTGATCACACCATGGAATCCATTGACTCAAAAAACCTATTTAGAAATGCAACCAAAAGATTAGAGAGCTCTACATATTACTTTTGAGACAGTTGGTGTCCCACCTAAAGATGATATTTCATTAGCATGGGGATCAAATCACATAGGGTATGATAAATATGTGGAATCTTCTTCCTCAAGTGAGAATTATAAGAAGAAAATGGATTCCATTTATATGAGGAACCAATTATTAAATGCAAGAGTGGAGGCCCTTGAGGCAGAGAAAGACAAATTGTAGGATAGTTTAGCCTTGATTGAAAAAGGAAGTAAGAAACAACTAAGGTGATTTCCCTTCTTTGAGAGAAAGATGGAATAATATGAGTACTAGAAATCTCTCAAATGGATCCAATGTTCCTAGTTACTCAAATTGGTGGATGAGGCCTATTTTCTAGGTGGGGAGAATACTTCCTTGATAACCCAAAATCAAGTAATGGAAGGAAGAATCACACATCCTAGAAGTTGTCCAAGGTGAAGCATCCAAATTTTCCTTTAAATTAGATGGGGCCAATGAAGTAATTAATACTCTCAAACATGAACTCACTAAGGCCCAAAATGAGAAACCACTAGCCTCTTTGGTTATTCAACCACCGCCTCCTACAAAATCAAAGTCCCAAGTTCAATAACAAGTAGATCAATTAATGAAGGAGATTGTATAATGGAAATCTAATATAGAGGACAATACTCTTAAGGTTATCTTGGCATAAAGAGTTTCAAAATAGAGAAGAGAAGATCTTATGAAATCAGGACAAAAATTGTAAGAGGTTGAGAACAGGAGGCATGAGGGGAAAATACAAGTGGTAGTTTTGAAAGAAGAGATAGAAACATGGAAAGTAAGGCATGAAGAATCTATGAATGAAGCTAGAATGGTAAAAACATTAAGCTAGTTCAAGAGAACCACGTGGGGTTATATCCTTAAGGATCTACCTTCAATAAGAGATCATATCAAATTCTACTTAGTTGAAATCTAAGATAGAGGACAATACTCTTAAGGTTATCTCGGCATAAAGAGTTGCAAAATAGAGAAGAGAAGAACTTAAGAAACACGGACAAAAATTATAAGAGGCTGAGAAGAGGAGGCACGAGGGGAAAATACAAGTGGCATTTTTGAAAGAAGATATATACACATGGAAAGTAAGGCATGAAGAATCTATAAATGAAGCTAGAATGGTAAAAACATTAAGCCATGCCAAGAGCACCACGTGGGGTTATGTCCTTAAGGATCTACCTTCAATAAGAGGTCATCCCAAATTCTACTTAGTGGTTGACACCTTTTATAAACAATTGTCCAAGTACCTAGAAACATAGAGAAAGAGGGTACAAAGTGGAAATAAGGTTACCAAGGTACCCAAGGTAATGATCAACGCCATTTTAACTGAATCCCTTGAATTTCTATGTATTTGAGATATAAATTCAGTGTATATGGACATACAATGGACATACAAATATGCATTAACAAATGTAACAGTTGGAGGATTACAATTCAAAAGGCAATGGAAGTTGTGCAACCTATTGAGGCTTTCCTAATATACATGGGCACCATGATGAATCATGGTTATCATGCCCCTGGGATGACCAATTGAGGTTTATCCACAATAATGCATACCAAATATTGTTGTATGTAATTGTCCCTTGATTAACAATAGTTCTAGATAAGAATGTCATTCCCTTTGCTAATGAGATATATTTCCAGATCCATCCATTGCTTGTTACCTAGAATTCGATATCAAGGCTAGCTAGTTCATTCACTAGGGGCCATTGATTACAACCAATTAGACAAATCTGTTAGAATCTTAAAAGGGGTAAGGACAATTAGTGAACATGGATAGACACTCATCATCATGGTGTACGACTATGCTAATAAGGGCCTGCAGAGGTAGGCACCTCAAGTAGTCATCATGCTAGCACATATTCACCCTGATTATCCAAGGACTTTGTAGCCCCCACCTCCTAAAGTAGAAATATCAAGGAGAATGAGGAATCAATGAGAAATAAGTAGTATACATCATTCCTACATGCAATAATGAGGAGGAAGTAGTAGAGCTATCAAAATATTATTTTATTTATCCACCACTACTACATCATGAAAGAGGGTTAAAGGCGGGTGGAAGGAAAGTGACCTCCAACTATTTTTGGGTCTTTCTTCATCCCACTTCATCAAATTTCCAATACACATACTACTAGGTTGTTCAACGGTCAATGGAACCTGTGGCACCATAGTTATGGAGCTACTACCACATAAAAGGAGAAAGGAATCTATAAAATGAATCCTCAACTATAAGACAAAGGATCGGGCACTTTCATACCATGAGGCTAACAAATTTTGTCTAGACTGAGTTCAATGAGAGCTGCAACATCAATGCCATCCCTTTTCCTTCATCACATTCTCCATTCTCTCTATAAACATTATCTTAAGCCCATTTTTTGGAAGGAAAATCAATAGGCCCAAGACAATGATTCTATAGTCCCTCCGCATGCCTTTTTATTGTGATCTAAAGAACATCTATTCATTTTATTGTATAATCATGATCGAGGCAATTTGCCACTAGATGAAGTAATAAAATATCAAGCATGTTATGATGGTTTCATTCCAATTTTATGTCTTCCATTTTGTTGAAGGAATCAATGGATCTATGTACACATTTCCCATTTGATTTTCTATCTTCATGATTCATGAATGTATTCTAGGAGAATGTATGTCTAGCTCTCTTCTTCATTATATATTCATGATCATACATTTATCTTCTAGTGAAGAAGTTGTGATTAAGGTGTTGCTTGAGCATTGAGTTTCTAGATGAGAATTGGTTGTTTACACTATGTTCAAACCCTTTCACCTCCAAAATAATGTTCGCAAATCACCACCAATGGATGAGACTAAATAGAAGTCTAAAACCAATAGGAGCACAAATAAAAGCATAATACAATAATATTAGGGTGACAAACTGAGATCTCTACAAAAGAAAATTGAGGGTACCCTACCTTTGTCCCAAGAATTGTTTGAAGGCCTAAAGTGGTGCAGGATAGGTGCATCCTACACAATTGGCCTTGGCTTTGCTACCCATTCTACCAGCTTATCTTTCTCTCCCTCTCTTAAGGCCTTGGCTTTGCTACCCATTCTATCAGCTTATCTTTCTCTCCCTCTCTTAAGCTTGGTACTTGATGATGAAGAAGAAGAGAGAGAAAAGGACCATTTCAAGAGGAGGCCTGTACAACCTGGGGGTAATAGACTCAAACAACAAGCCTTGGCATATAAGTCATAATAGATCCCATGATGGAATCTAAGTCAGCATCACATGCTTGAGTCACCATGTCTTGATGTATCAAGGTTTGATTGATTGTATAACTCAATTGCACTTGCACAATACAACATACCTCTATACCAAACATATTAACAATATTCACATGTTTGACATTATTGTGCCTGTATTTCTAATCACCATTTCTACAAAGTAGGGACACTTGAAATAATGTGAGGTGGATGAAAAATAGGGGAGTCACTAATGGGGTTGATAATTGTCATGAGATTGGGAAGTGCAATAGAAATATTCCTAGAAATGTTAGACTTATTAGATTGAGTGCCCAAAAAACACATCGGAGGTTTGAGTGTGCTCTAGGCCATTATTGTCTTCTTAGTATGAAAAAGAGGTGGGTAGGCAAGGGCCACATGAGCTAACAATAGGTTTCTCTTTTCTTCAATGAAGATAATGCTTTGAGTAGGTATCTATAGTTGGAGAGGAGTCTTTCTCAAAACTATGTCAATTACCCTAGGGAAGACATGTTGACCATTCCTTGGTCATGCATAGTAGTCAAAAACAAAATTGGTAGTGTGAGGACAATAACTAACTAATGAAATAGTTGGAGAGGAGTCTTGCTCAAAAATATGTCAATTACCATGGGGAATACATGTTGACCATTCCTTGGTCATGCATAGCAGTCAAAAACAAAATTGGTAGTGTGAGGTCAATAACTAACTAATGAAACCAATATTAAGTGAATATTGGAACATTTACAATTTTAGGAGGGTGATTGTTCTAAGTTATAGACTCAACTAAAAATTTAGTCCTATCGATTGTTACCTTAAGTGTAGTTCATTCCTTAGTCGATTGTAATATATAACAATGCTAAGAGAAATTACCATATCGACTAGAACAACCGTCAAAGCATGCAAAATCAATTAGCATGTCAAAAATCACCTTAACAACTACATAACAAGTGCCTTGGAAAGCATTAAAGTAGTTGCACTTGTTTGTTTGAAAGTTGGATATATGCTTTTAGATTATTACCTTAAGTGTAGTTCATTCCTTAGTCGATTGTAATATATAACAATGCTAAGAGAAATTACCATATCGAGTAGAACAACCGTCATAGCATGCAAAATCAGTTAGCATGTCAAAAATCACCTTAACAACTACATAACAAGTGCCTTGGAAAGCATTAAAGTAGTTGATCTTATTTGTTTGAAAGTTGGATATATGCTTTTAAGATATGTGCATAGTGCATGTTGCACATATTTACTCTCAATAATTTCTCCCAAGTAAAGATTAAAAATTAATTGCATATGAACATCACTCCATATTCCACATAGGAATGCCATTGCATATGAACTAGCTTTTCACCTATTGATATCAAGAATAATGAATAAAAATTTGAGTCTTGGAAGAATGGCTTTTCACTGATTAACATCAATAATAATGAATTAAAAAATGGAAGCTCTCCCCCATGAAGAAGGCCATGGAATTTTTCTTGTAGAGATTTGTAAATGGATAAGGGCTCATTGCAATGACCACATCATAGAAGGTACTTTAGATTTTGATAAGGGCTCAGATTGAACCAAAGTAACGAGTTTTAAGATAGTGTGAGTTATTAATATTACATTAATTATTACAAAACCGAAATGGAGAAAACGTTTCTTGGCAACTAAACCTTTGATGTAATGAAGTATCAAACTCATAGAACCATGAAACCTGTCTACTACAGAACAAGTGGCATTAAAGTAAATCACACTTGTCGCCATATGCATGTATTGCAATTGTAAAGTGTCGTTCTGGTGGTCTTCTCAAAATTCCACATTGTTGAAACCCAAATGCCCGTAATGGAAAAACGTAGAAGAAATCCCACTACCAATTTATACCAATTTATGTAGATTCATGAAGTCCTATTGATGGTCCAAGTTTCAATCCCCGCAACATTATCTCAAACAAAAAGAAGATATAGCTTTTTAAAAAACTTGTAATAAATTAAAAAATTCCAATACAAACCAGCTTTAAAATAAAATCAAATTTGTAATAAATTAAAAAATTCCAATACAAACCAACTTTAAAATAAAATTACATTTTTCAAATTGAAATAAAATAAAAGCTTGCCCTGCATTATTATTAAACAAGCACAATAGCTGCAAAGTAGCTAGTCCCTGCCTTGGGACTATGTTTTTTTGCTTTGTTGACCTATGAATAAAAAATAGTCAATGTACAATATAATCAAAAGGTAAGATGCAAAATCCTTAGTAATGGGTGTAAATAAAGAATTGAAAAACCAATTTTCCAAATATTGATATATGATTTCAACATGAATATATCCCTCTGAAATTGAATCTATGAGTGTGTTTGATGTCTGTTAGTTTTTTATGGTTGACAGTTTGTAAGCTAGAAGGATGAATGTAAAATTTAAGAAGATTGGTCTACAGCTTTGTGAAATTAAAAACGCAGATATGGATATTAATATTGTATGTGAATTCTATGAGAAGGAATGTAGTGGTGAAAATATTGCATATGTAAATAGAGCTTCCCTGTAGATACTGCAATACAATGTGAAACTCTAATTTAAAATGAGCCGAGTTATGATGAAGATTGCCTAAGTGAAGAAGAGTTGATTGTTGTTGAGTTGGAAATGAAGTTGATAAATAATTTGCTAGTTGGTAGTATTAACCTGCTTGGACATGTGAACCAAGTTGATGAGAATCCAATTTCTATTGCAATTGATGAAGAACCTATTGATATTCTTGCTAGTGTAGAAGTTGGTGCAGTTTTGAAGGATGACATCTCATAAGAGGAAGAAGAAGAGCACAAGGAAGAAATTATTTTATTTCTTAACAATTTGCATGATTATGACTGTGCAGGTACTAAAGACAACCAAGAAGTTGCTAAAGAAAAATATGATTTTAATGGTGTTTTACATGAATTGGTTCACCAGTTGAAACATATCAGCAAAGAAATGAAGTTGATTGAATATTTGTTGAAAGAAGTGGAAAGTCAACCTTTTCCAATGGACTAGATAGCTGAGAAGATGGAAACAATCCAAGTTGCATGTCTAGTAGTCCAATCTGCATTGATGAAAAGAAAACCAAGGGTGAAGCTGAAGCAGAGGAGTTGAGAGATAGATGAATACAAGGTCTGGATTCTGAAGAAGGAAAAGAAACTAAATTGTTAATTTTCCTGTAAATTTTTTTAAGCGTAGTCTTTCGGTATTGGAACCTTGGCATCTAATTCTCCTTGTTAGCTTTCTTCCTTATACATCTCTTTTGTGTTGAGGGAAGCGTGGCCATATCTATTAATAAAATGTAACTGTGTGCTTTGAACCTCCTTAGCTTATTCCACAAACTGTTGAAATTACTTTAATACTTTCCTAAATTTGTTGGATACTAATGGATTAGTTGTAATAACTTGGTATTCTGATAGATTTGAGTTTACAACTGTTATCTTGTTTCTCATAATGCAATTAGTACAATGCAAACAAATGCATAAAGCAAAGCCACAATATAAATATGCATAATGCAAAACTACAATAGAAAGCTAATAAATTAATCTAAGGTCCTATCCTGCAGGAGCGTATGACATCCATTTTTTTATGGTGTTAGAAATTCCTTTTCAAATATACTGAAGTAATTCAAGTTCAAAGAAAAGACCGTTCTAATTAAGCAAAAATAAGCACATTTGATACATTAATCCGAAATGCATTTTCAGATTAAATGTATGATAATCAAAGCAGATGGAAAAACATTTTAAACTATGAAAAATGCCACATATTTATGATTTTAAAAGGAAGCCATTGATAACAATATGGATTTCAATCAGCACACATAATCCTTTTATTTGATGCAAAATCGAATTAATATAAATGAGAATGGCGTTTTAATAAAATGAAACTGCTATTTTCATGAAAAAAAATTCAAAAATAGAGCAGAAATAAGACCATTGAATAGAACCTGAAACCAAGTTTAGATTCTGTGGCAACAGTCTGACAAAGCAATGAAACAAACTATATAAAAGAACTAATATAAACCATTGTTGAAGACATTTGAACAAAAGTTAACAAAAAGCCTTAGCTGAAATTATATTCCATTGCTTGTGAATTGAACATATTACCTGATTAAAGATAACATGCAAAGTGAAATAATGTACTAAACCCACTAATTTTTTGTCGCTAGAAAAAGTCAACAAGCCAAAAGAAATTTAATATATATGATATTCCACAAGTTGGAACATTTAAGAAAACTATGAATAATGATAACATGAAACACTGAACTAAACCCACATTTTTTTTTGCCATTAGGAAAAGGCAACAAACTGAAAACAATGCAATATATTTCCACAATTTGCCACATTCAAGAAAACTAAATCTGAATAACTATGTAAACCCAAAACAGCTTAATATATATCCTTTTAAAAAAGAGTATTTAAAAATTATGGAAACAAATTATAATAAAAGTAGATTATATTGTCTACTAATTATGACTTTTACACATTAATCACATCACTTCTCACATCATAATTATATAAATTTTTTCTTTTCTTGTAAATTAAAAAAAATATATGATAGAACAAAAAAAACTAGTATATTTAGTGAGATTAACAAGAGAACAAAAAATAAGTAGCAGCGTAATTCACAAAACAAAAGTTTGTAGCTGAGATGTATGAGCTTTAGATGGTTGTAGCATCTATGAAGCTATTGTTTTATATTAGTTCAACATGTGTTCTGACGTCAAGTCATATGTGTAGATGCAAAATTGCAACATTGCTAAAATAGCTGAAATACTAATATTGAACGCACTGCACATTTCCAAAAATCTGGACTGTAAGAAGTAAGCAATTGTTTGCACAGTTCCAAGTCAAAAAAAGAAATTTGTAATCCTCGGCATTATTGTACAGGTAACAGAAATGTCCTTTCTCTATTTGTATTTCCAAGGTTGTCAACATATCTGCAATACATAACAGAAGCAAGTTTAAGAATGTATTTAGCATTTTGCAAATTGTAACTCTAAATAATTTCAAAAGCGCAATAGTTTCAGACATACCCGTTTCATTGAAACTTCTGTTTGCATAATGCATTCATTGCGTGGCTTATCTCTTGATGTCAAGAATTATATTTTCATAATTGAGTGTAAACTTCCCATCAATAAAAAAAGTCGTTCAACATGTAGATAACAACAGATTTTTTTTTTAGGTAATCTTCGTAAGAGAGTGCAATCAAATCCAGGAACACCTTTGTTAAAATGTCATCCTTCAGTATGCATGATACTTTTGCATTTTCTGTTTAATAATTATGGTACAGTTTAATCGATGCAAATAGTTGACAGGACATTCGCTGCTACATTGGGCACAATGTACAGTTGTACCTTGCACTGTTCCGAAATTTTCTATAGCTAAATTGCATTTTGAGCATGTCAGCTGAAATGGATTGGAATATATGTTTGCTACATGCAATGTACCTTGAACCTAATTGACATTATCCAGTGTCACTTGTTAGTTGAAATCTATTTATGGAAAATATGTTTGATATATGTATGTTTATATAGTTGTGGTGTCTTACCTAATTTGTGGACTTCAACAATGTTGTTAGATCATTCAATGGCTTCTCTACTTTTAGCGTTGTGATGAATGTTGATTTCCCTGTACGTAGTGTACCTGGCTATGAATCTTTTCATCTCATCAAGTTTCTGAATAGGAAAATAGGGAACTCTTTTTTAAAGTTGTTCTTCAATCGCATTGAACTTCGCCTCGAACGTTGAATATAAATGTATCTAAATTTTAAAAACAGATTTATGTTAAGGCTATTTTTTTGTTATTTATAGTAGGAATAAAGACAAAGAAGACAATATTTACAAATATGAATAGGTAGAAATAGTCTTACAGTTGCCTTGTCCTTTTCTGAGAAGCCATCTTTGATTTCAAGCAGCTGGCAGATGTTACAATTGCAGCAATTGTTCCAAGTGTATACTGATATGTTGTTGTTAGAAGTCTCCTGATAGTTGTGTTTGGTATAAAGAAGTATTCTTTACATACGGATTCTATGTTTTCTATAGTTGTATGGTGGTCAACTATCAAAATACAATCGCAATCACCATGGTCATAATTAGTTGTTGGTGCAACTTTGAAATTTCTTACACGGATGCTTTTTCCTGGAGCAATTTTTTCTTCATACTGGTGAATCAGATTGCCATGTACATTTAAGGTAACTATCATCTCACCGTTCGCATCTATTAGGTATGCTCGCAAAATCTCATTTGTCTTGTTTAGTTTTTCAAGCATTGCTTTATATTTAACAATTACGACGCCTTCGAAAATGTCTCCTATTTTGCAGCTTGTCAATTCTTCAATAGTTATTGTGTTGGATGTTGTTGTTTTTTGTCTATAGAAAGCAATCAAGCACAAGTTAGGTAGGGAAAAAACAAAAGGGAATCTCTTGAAATTTGATTTTGATTTAGCTGTACCCACCTTTTCTCCTCTGCTTGCAGTGCTTGTTTTCCTGGCTGATCTTCAATTTGTCTTTTCATGTTGCAATAGTCAACAAAGGTACCTGTCATATAACAGAACAATCAAGCAAAAAACAATTGTACATGAAGTTAGATTAGTTACAATCAACTTTAAGTAGTTAAAGCGTGCTTCAGTTTTCTAGTTGCAGTACAATTGGTACTACCAAATCTGGTCAACAAAAAGCAAAAAGCAAATTGACGGATGATATAAATTTACGTTTAATATAGTGTTAATTCAAGCATTCAACAAGCTATAAGAGTGTCAACAAATGTCAAAGATGTAATCACTATTTTCTACAAGATGAATATAAGGACAAGAAAAGTTACCTTCAATTTGATGGAAGATGATTTGTCATCACTTCAGAACATGTGGTTCTATGAAATAATGCTATATGATATGATGTTCTATGCTTCTAATTGTGGTTGAATTCACTATTGTTGATAGATATTTGAATAGCAGAAAATGGTTCCATTGTATGGACACTGAAATTTAAGATGAGCTTTGAACATTAAATTCATTGAACAAGCCACCAGTAAACGATAGGGATAGTAATGCACAAATGCAAAAGTGCAGTTGTGAATGTTGTATTGATGGAAGATGCTCTATGAAGGAAAGTTGTTTGTGAAATGTTCAGTTTTTAATCTGCAAAAGATATTTGAAGAATCTCTGGTAGAAATTGATGGACACAATCACTTCGAAATGAATGTTTTTTGTTTTTCAATTATGGATGAACATGAGCTAATTGTTTGATACGAATTTAAATTGTATGCAGTAAAGCATGAATGGCATCATGGTCACTCCAATATGCATCTAATGCATTGACTTCACAATGGTCAAATGGTAGATCTGTCCATATGTGGTCAATTTGAGTTTCTGTTTTTGGAGTGAATCTGTTTGTTATCTCTTGCAATTGTTGAGAATGCATATAGTCTTGGAGTTGCTTGCTTCTTTGAGTATTTCGATGAATGTCTATGTTGAAATCACCAATGACTATGAATAATTTGTTCTCTGTCCATTGAGATCGTTTCTATCACTGTTGATACTGGTGCAAGTGGAGCAGTGTATATGTTCATTATAAAAATATGCTTTTCGACATAGATCTCTGACATGACAAGCTCCACTCTATGACTAGAAAATATTTTTGTTGAAATTATGGTTATGTTTTTATCTATACAAGAAAGAACACCATGGACAGAGTATGTTGCATTAAAATTTTATTTCAAAAACTTGTTTTTGTTTGGTGGGAAGTTTGTTCGTGTTTCTTGAAAACAGAGGATCATACTGTTCATAACGTCTTCATCTTGTACAGTGTCATCAAGATGTGCATATAAACTACGTGTGTTCAAAGTTACAATTGAAATTTTGTTGGAACATGTAATTGAACTCTGTATCTAGTCCAATTTCCATGAACCGTGTACAAGTAGTCGCTCCATTTCTGTTGTCACCTTTTTGTTTACATAAAAGTTTTGTTGTGACAACTTTTCAACTAAGAACAATGAATCCCTGGATTTGACTCGTGACAACACTGTGTATACTAATCCATGTGCCCTAATGTTGATTGGATTAAATGCAAGTCTATCTAGAGTCAATCCTTGTGCTCTATGTATTGTTCTAGCAGACGCCAGTTGTATAGGAAATTGTTTTCGTATTGTAGTTTGGCTATTTCCTCTAGCGCATGGTAACGGTTTTGCAATACGAAATATTGGTGTCCAACTTGGTGAAATATTGTTGTCATATAATTCATGGAACCTTTTTCTTTGCATCTTGCCAACAGCTGGGTCAACAAATTCTATCCAAATAACATCCATTTCTTTTTTACCATATGAATAACTTCTCATTGATCCATCGGCACCATTAACAAGACCATATTCTATGTTATAGTTTCCAGCATATAGTTCAACCAAGACATTTCTTTTAACTAGTATATTGGATGGCAATGTTGCTGCCTTCTCATAAGCTGTGAAGTTTTCTTGATTGTTCGCAATTTCATCAATTGCTTGAAGAACAATCAATTCTTCATCAACTTGAGAAAGCATTTTTTCATTATGTCTTTGGACATCTTTGTTCTTGTAGAACAAATAGGGAAATAATGGATCTAGTGGTGGTGATCTATAACAATGGTGATTTATGTATTCTATATCCTCATCAGACTATTTATTCAGTCTCATTTTGTTCAAGATTCGTATGAAATTTTCATCTCTTTGACGCATTGGCATGTGCAACTCATAGCATCTTACCTTTTCTTGCCAAAAGTTATATGATAATTTATGTTTGTTCAATATCGGGGTTTCAAATATTAAAGAGTCTTTGACTGGCTATGCTTGATACAAGTCCCCAAAAAATATCATGTCGACATTTCCAAAATATGTTGTAGGGCTATGTTTTATTTCTCGCAATCTTTTGTCGATTTGGTACAGGAATGTTGAACCAACAAGTGATGCTTCGTCAATTAGCACAACAGAAAGTTGTTCATAGTGCTTTGTTATTGTATCCAGCTTTTCATTACTAAGGGGTAGATATTGTGCTTTGTTAAAGGGCATGTAGAATGCAAAGTGTAGAGTAACACCTCCTACATTAAATGCTGCCTTTCCTATATAGGCTCCTATGATTCCTTTTAATTTAAGTGGGTCATATTCAATTCTACTGTTATACATGCGCACAAGCGATTGGAATATTGCTATTGCAGTAAAAATTTTCCCCATTCTTGCACCTCCCATCAGAAACAAATAAATTGGTTCATTCGTTTTTTTTTTCTTCCTAATGACTATATCTTTCACTATAGCTGCTTGTTCTTTGTTCAATTTTCTTCTCATGTCAAAGAATGTTATGTTGTCTAATATATGTGGTTGTTTTACAATATAATAAGGCCTATTGACCGATGTTTTTTATTTTTTTCAAGCGCTGGAAATGTTGAACGTCAATGTCAATATTGTATTCTTCATAGTATTTATTGACATTGTAGAGTGTATCATTGAAAGTCGATGCATGTTCTTTAGTTGCATCCCTATTGAACACTTGATAATCTCTAATTTCAAGCATAGTCGAGGCAACATCAAGATCACCCCATGCTTTATTTATCGAATACGTGAACTTTTGTCGATTTTGTTGTATGATATCTTTCAAGCTAAGGAATGCATTTTTTCAAGTTGAGTATTGTTGGCTAAAAATGTTTTCATCAAATCTATATGCGACGTATAGCATTAACTTCTCTCTGTAGTAGTTATCTGGATCTTTATCCTCACTATATTTCACATATCTAATGATATATGGAGCATCGCTATTTCTTCGTCTCTTTCCCTTTTTTGTATAGCTTGATGCAAACTCTGCTAAGCATACATGTTCAATGGTTGCAGGACGTTGTAGATAGTAATCAATGATTGATGCACATATTACATCTTCTGAGTTGTCTGGTTCTTGTTGTAACTCTTTTAGTTTTTTCAACATAAATGCACGCTGGTCTTTGGGCGAAGTATTAATAAATATACATTTTCTTGAACTTCTGTTTAAAGGTAGAGATAGAACAATATATACAGCTTGTTGTGAAGACATTTGTTGCAGGTTTAATAAAGCTTTTCCAAGCTTAGTTATTGTCTGCACAATGTAAACATTTGTTTGTTGGTGTTCTTCTTGTATATGCCTAAACATTGATGTCATTGTTTTATCAAGATTTTTCATGTAAGAGCTACAATATGTAGCTGCAGCATATGAATCAAGTACAAATTGGGAATCTGTGTTGGAATCCCAAATTTCTGGCATATGATGACAAAAACTATTAGTCCATATGTCTATTGGTCTTCTCTCTAGTAGGATTGTTCTTCGATTT
This sequence comes from Larix kaempferi, assembly GCA_027924585.1. Classification (NCBI taxonomy): domain Eukaryota; kingdom Viridiplantae; phylum Streptophyta; class Pinopsida; order Pinales; family Pinaceae; genus Larix; species Larix kaempferi. The sequence goes on along the minus strand of BSBM01000226.1, from coordinate 5,882,170 downwards.
AAGCTATATCTAACGGCATCTATGTATTCTTCTTCTTTCAAACCCAAGTTATCTAGAAAACTATCAAAGGTGTCTGTTTCACTATATTTAGTGCGCTCTAAATGATAAAAAATCAGTTTTGCATTTTCCTTTGTCCTATGATCATTAAATTCTACCAGTTCAAGTATTCTTGTTTTTTTCATTGGAGGAATGGGGAAATTGAACCTACAATGAACATTTTTTTTCCTACAAGATTTTGTATGATGATGATGTTGAATTGTTTTCAAATCATTTGAGAGTATTCTTGAGTCACAAGACAAATACCTATCTACAAAGTCCTCTATCTCAGCATTTGTGCTTGTTCCATAGATAGGTGCATCCTTTATCCATAGTAAGCCATGCTCATGTTGAATTCCTCTGTTTTGGAACTCTGTCATGAAGAAGTGGTCTTTTATCTCACCATAGTATTTGTGATCATGAGATATTAGTTGACGCAGAGCATTCACCCTATTTCTATAATATCTTACACAAGTTACTGGATCGTTCCTTATCAAGGTTTCAACTTCATCTTCTTGTATGTTGTTTTCAGTAGATAATTTGCATTTTGATTTTATATGCTTCAGTGCATTAATCAGTGGTTTCCAGCAATGTTCTGCACTACTGAATGATACAAAGAATGTTGATGGGCCTAATTGTCATATCATTGCATAAAGGTTTCTACGTACATTTAGAAAGTAATCTGGTGATGTGCGTATTGATTTGAGATCCATGTAACCAATTTCTGATTTTAGTATACGATCTAAATTTGGCCTTGATTTGACATCTTTTTCTACTAGTTTTATTCCCTTGAGCTGCCCTTTTCTTATCCTAATCCAGATACAGTTCAACACTTGCTTAAGAATAATACGAACTGCCTTGTAAAACAAGTTTGTGGTGTGATAGGCAAAGTCATGGTCTTTGTATAACAACTCCCATTGAACAGTTTTTTGGTAAGTAAAATTTTTTGTAATATAATCAAATCGGGTTTGTCCATAAAAGAGTGTAGGGAAACTCATTTCCTCTGAATATTTGTCTTGGAAAATTCCTAAAGGCATGTAGCCTTCTGTAGGAGCAATGTTTATTTGATTATTTTGAAGATCATATATGCTATGTGAATCCGTGAATCCATGCAGTAATGTTTTTGTTATTGGTTCTGTATTGTTTTCGTCGTTGTTGTTGTCAACTTCTTCATCAGAGTCACTTTCAAATGCATCTTTGGCCTCATTGAACACTTGTTTCCAATTTTTGTTTATTATAACTTTCTCCTTTTTGTACAACATGGTTTTGCAAAGTTGTTTCAATGCTTTTATGACGATGTGTACACGAATGCAACCAAAAGCATAAACATTTTTGTAACATATCCTTTTTTTAATTGTTACTGCAACTGTGTCAGTCTCTTTTATGTCACGAGGAAATGCATGTTGAATTCAAGATGTATCAGTAGGCACATTGATAACACCTCCTGTTAGACCCATTTGTTGGCCTCTATGTTTTTTTCCTAGTTCTCTAATTTGTAAGAAAGGTAATCTCAACGATATTAGCCTTTCTTCTAGTTCATTCAATTCCTTCAATATCTTTATGTTCTGATTTCGCCTAATATTTTGTGGACATGCGAATTTGGGTATCTCTTCCTTCAGCAAAGTTTTTTTGCAAGATCTGCAAGTGTATTGTTTTTTTAAGTTGTCGATTGGGTGTCCTTCGGACTTTCTTTCTTCTTTATCAATCTCAAGTTTTTGTGTACATACTTGTTTAATGCATGTCAAATCCTTTCTAAAGAAAGTGTGACTACAAACTGAACAATTGTATATAGGCATGTCAACAATAGTTTTCTCAAATTCTTGCTCGGCTAATGTTCTGGAACGTATGTTTTTTTGTTTTTTTCTAATTCAATAAGGACACCCTTGCCTTTTTAGTTTTACAATTTTGTTAATTTCTTTGCATGCTGCATATTTCGAACTTAATTTTCCCCCATTTATTCTAGCCACTTGTGTTACAACATTACTCCTAATCTTTTTTAAGAGATCGCAAAGATATGTTTTTGGGTTCTATGTTTCTTTTGTTAGGAGACAATGGCTCAAAATGAAAATGCCCTATGTCCGTTTGATATCTAATAACATTAAAGATCTTTGATGCCTTTTCCACTGAATGGAATGTAGCTAGAAGAATAGCTATCTCAAGAGACCATATGCATATTTCTATGTTCCAAATATAGGCTATCAAATCAAAAACAAAAAGACCACCTTCTATTTTTCCTTTCTCATATGGAAGTGCCAAATGCACCATATATGCTTGCCAATTTGCTACTCTTGAAATATTTTTCTGTATTTCAATTTCGACATATTTTCTATGTATCCTATTGGAAAAGAATCATTTTGCATTACTACATTGGTGAAAGTTTGTGCGATTATACGACGTAAGCAAGGCACATCATATTCGTCATTTGTTAAATAACAAATGGTTTGAAAACAACTTTCACCATGAGCACTAGTGAATGTTTGAACTCGTTGAAGTCCATTCGCTAACATTTTGCTTTGTATTTGTTTCCAATGTTCTTCTATGTTTCCATATTTCATAGACGTTTCTTTCTGTTGCTGACTATTGATAATGGCAATTTGTTTTTTGCATAATAATGGTTCAAAATGGCCAGCAAGAGGATTGTTATCATGAAACAATATGTCATATACGTTGTTGTTTAGAGATGAATTGAAATCTAAGTATGACTTCAGTTGTGTCAATGACCATACTCTTATTCTTATGTTGAGCCATTTTGACAACCAATGTATGCAGAAAATGTCTCCCCAAAGGCCTCTTTGTTCTAGTGGTAGAGCAATAGAAGCTGATTTTAATATGCGTTGCAAATAAATCTTTGGATCATTGACATTATGCATTTCCATCAATGAGTATTTGTTTAATTCATGTTGATAAGATACTAGTGCTTCATTATCTTTTTTTTCTAAACAAACCTCAAAATGTTCTATTATGCCTGCTCTCAATTCTATAGATCTATATCTATTGCATAGCAATACTTCAAAAGTATCAAACAAGCAATCTCCAACAGTATATGCAAAGTTTCCTAAGCGATATAGGTTGTAATTTTGTGGAATGACATCAATGGCATGTTCCTGGTCTATGCTACTTTGAAATGTTCTCTAGGTATTGTTTCCTTTTTCTAGATATCGTCTTTTATTACATTCAACATTCAAAATCACCTTTTGTTTTTTTTCTTTACATTGTCTAAATCCCCCATTTATTTTAGCCATGTTTAACTTGGTGGCCATTGTCTCTTCCCGTGGTACAACATTACTCCTAATCTTTTTTTTAAGAGATCGCAAAGATATGTTTTTGGCTTCTATGTTTCTTGTGTTAGGAGACAGTGGCTCAAAATGAAAATGCCCTATGTCCGTTTGATATCTAATAACATTAAATATCTTTGATGCCTTTTCCACTAAATGGAATGTAGCTAGAAGAATAGCTGTCTCGGTAGACCATATGCGTATTTCTATGTTCCAAATATAGGTTATCCAATCAAAAACAAAAAACCACCTTCTATGTTTCCTTTTTCATATGGAAGTGCCAAATGCACCATGTATGCTTGCCAATTTGCTACTCTTGAATTATTTTTCTGTATTTCAATTTTCACATATTTTTCTATGTATCCTATTGGAAAATAATCATTTTGCATTACTGCATTGGTAAAAGTTTGTGCGATTATACGTCATAAGCAAGGCACATCATATTCGTCATTTGTTAAATAACAAATGGTTTGAAAACAACTTTCACCATGAGCACTAGTGAATGTTTGAACTCGGTCAAGTCCATTAGCTAACATTTTGCTTTGTATTTGTTTCCAATGTTCTTCCATGTTTCCATATTTCATAGACGTTTCTTTATGTTGATGACTATTGATAATGGCAATTTGTGTTTTGCATAATAATGGTTCAAAATGGCCAGCAAGAGGATTGTTATCATGAAACAATATGTCATATACGTTGTTGTTTAGAGATGAATTGAAATCTAAGTATGACTTCAGTTGTGTCAATGACCATACTCTTATTCTTATGTTGAGCCATTTTGACAACCAATGTATGCAGAAAATGTCTCCCAAAGGCCTCTTTGTTCTAGTGGTAGAGCAACAGAGGCTGATTTTAACATGCATTGCAAATAAATCTTTGGATCATTGACATTATGCATTTCCATCAATGAGTATTTGTTTAATTCATGTTGATAAGATACTAGTGCTTCACTATCTTTTTTTTCGAAACAAACCTCAAAATGTTCTATTATGCCTGCTCTCAATTCTATAGATGTATATCTATTGCATAGCAATACTTCGAAAGTATCAAACAAACAATCTCCAACAGTATATGCAAAGTTGCATAAGCGATATAGGTTGCAATTTTGTAAAATGACATCGATGACATGTTCCTGGTCTATGCTACTTTGAAATGTTCTCTGGGTATTGTTTCCTTTTTCTAGATATCGTCTTTTATCACATTCAACATTCAAAATCACCTTTTGTTTTTTTTGTTTACATTGTCTAATAATGCCATCAGTATTATGTATTTGTTTTATTTTTTCTTTCCGTGTATTTCGAGTATCAATTGGCTCCATACCTTGTATACGATGTCTACTGCTAAATTGCATGCTTGTTCTTTTGCTAAGAATACTTGGTCTGATTTCTTTTTTCAACTTCCACTTGAATAAGAGGCAAAGTGTTTACCTGAAAGTCGACAATCAGATTTGATCTTAGAACCAAGGGACATAAAATGTGAAAAACAAATGCAATGTTTTCCAATCAATTTAAAACAAAATAGTTACAAAATACTTATTTAAAAAAAACCTTAATTAAAAACCAAATGTCAGAAGAATGGTTTAATATTAAATACAAAATATTTTAAAAAGGAAATTATTTAATATTGAAACACAATAAATTAAATGTTTTTATTATTAAAATAACAATAATATTGCAAACCATTCAATGGAAAATATAAACAAATACCAAATGAAAAAGGCGTGAAAACCATAACCTATGTAAGCCATGATACTTGGATTCCAATAGAAAAAAGAAATTTCCAATTTGAAATAAAAATAAAAAGTTACATAAATGGTATGTCTCTATACATTATGAGGAAAGCATACTATGAACCTCCTTCATGAAAAGAAAACACAGACAAACATAAAACTTGCACGAATGTCTTGGTAATAGATATCTCTATAGGTCATTGCGTGGAATCCTATTACATAATTAAAGGTTGACTGTATGTTTCTATTTCTACATACAAGAAAAAAAAAACAAAAATACATATAAAATTTATGTTAATTCTTTTTCAAGGCGCATATGGAAGAATTCGTTGCCCCAACAGTAGAAGTAAAAAATCGATTGAGCATGAAGCCATTTGGAAAAGAGACACAAAAAACATGGTTCAATTGAAATATTGCACTGGTTAATTCATGTATAAAAAGTTATTCAAAATGCAGGGAAAACATGGAACCAAAAAGACCATGAAGCCAAATAGAAGCTTTGGTAGACACAAGCTTAGAGTAAGAAGAGTTTCATAGGGAAGATATAAAAAAAAGATGGCGTGATCTTTTCTAGAGCAATCTATGTTGACACAATATGCACAATAGATATGAAATCATATTTATGAATGGGGAGAGATATATGAAATAATAGTTATGAATGGGGAGAGATATACCAGGCATTTAGTCAAGAGACATATTTGAAGCTAGTCCCTAGTAGTAGGCATGTAGATCTAGATGAGGGTATTTGTGACCTCATAAAAAGAATAGGGATATAAAGGGTGGTTGCACGTCCATAAATCTTTCCTTGCGTAGATACTATCTCATGGATTATTAAACAAATGGAAATAGACTGCAGGCTTGTTAGAGATGCTAAAGGGAAATAAATATATTTCTTCCTCCCTTCAAATATTGAACTAATGTATAAGTTTCCAAATTCCCAAGTAAACTTGACGAAGTAATGGCTACTACAATTTCGAATCAGTTACCATGAGATATTAAAGAGTTGGTGGGTTAACATAAAAGGTTTTAGAGCAAGGAAGAATGGAGTGTACTGCACAAAACATCTAATATATTCATACAATATCACATCAACAATGATAAGCATGCTATATGGTGAAGGGGATGCCTCAATGTTCAAAGAAGCATGGTTTTCTTTGATCCATCAGGTAACCTAGTCCGATACTATATTCAATTGGGTCACAATCCTCTCCACCTCCTTTGCATACATAATATCAAAATTAATACATGTAGCTCCCAGGACCCCACCAACATTCTACATGTCATCATATGTAATGGACATGACTGTGTGCATAAAAAAAATTCCCCAGGATGAGTTTGCATTGGAAAATAAGTGACCCACCTATGCATGTCTACTACCAAATGCTGTGAGAAAACAAGTACAAGGTTCATTATCATTGAATTTGTGATAATTTCCTAGTGGCTACTTACACAATACTATTTTGTCAACATGATCATTGCATGTTAGAGAAGGCCATGTAGGCTCCAACTTCAATTGGGCATTGGTATGTAACTAAGAAAGACATATACATCAGGATATTTGGTGCTATGAAGAGCCCCCACCTCCTTCCTATGCTCATTCTAGACAAGTTGGTATTGCGAGAAATTGCATATCAAATATATGTGCATGGAGTGGATGTAGTTTTCACAACAACGAAGAAAGCACCATGGTCTCCTTTTCCCATTGTCATGGGAACTTATAGTATAGAAATAAAAATGAAGGAGGAAGCAAGGCTTGAATCAAAAGCACTAGAGACATTTTATTTCAGAGAGGAAACAATTAGGAGGCACGATCCCATGAATGTAGTGTATAACCATTTCCATGGGTGCAAGTTTAGATGTCATTGTCAAGATGAATGCTAGCAAGATGGAGAATACATTCGAAGAGTAGTGTGAATAGAATAAGTTGTAGGAAGAATGAGAGGGAACAAAAATGGTCCCAAGTCCTCAATTTAGGAGCAACACGAAGAACAAAATTATGTAGCTATCATAGCAACACTAGAAGGTAAATTTTTTTCTTTATTTGATTATACAATTTGTATCACTCTTTTTTTGCTCTAACTTGCTTTCTCTGTACCAAAAATCACTTTTACCTTATGCAATTGCCATTACAAATATGTGTTGCAACTTGCCTGTTTTTTCAGTACACTAACTTTTTTTTTCAACAAATAAACCACTTCACCTTGATAAACTATATCGTGTTTACTGTTGGCAGGCGGTTTGATACAGAGAAATCGCAGCATCGCCGATGCTACGACACATCAGACGAAGTCGTGGAAGGAAGAAGGCTCTAATATTTTATGTATTTTTGAGTCATTTGTACCGCAATAGGCGGGTTTTGGGGTCATTGGACCATATGAGATGTATTTTTGAGTCGTTTGTACCGCAATAGGCAGGCTGTTGGGTCATTTGGACCGGGTCAGTTAGATTTTGGGTCAATTGTCCAGGAGTTGGTTAGGAAGCTGTTAGTAAGTGGACAAGCATTGTAAAAGTGGGAGCCTATATATAGATAGAGATAGATAAAGGATACAGATAGAGATGGCATAGAGGATGAAGTGCGGTTTTATGCGTATGTTCTGTACCAAGAGATATTGCTGAAGTCAGTGATCTGCAGAGGCATTGTATTGGGTTTTTGCAGTAATAATATGATGTGATGAAACTATTCTGTGCAATCCCCATGTGTCTTTTATCTTTTGATGATAATGCAATGTTTCTTTGATGCAATAGTCACTTTACTATTATAATCTGCTACAACAATGAATGTTTCTATTGAATGATGATATGAGTGCAATACTGTCAAAGTGAATGCGTAGATTTATCGTTGAATGTTGTAATAAGATTAAGTAGCGGATGCCACACACATCCTTCCTCATTCGGCGTAAACATGGTTCTGTCCACTCTCCCTTGATCGCCTCGGGTGAGACCTCATCTAATTTGCAGGTGTTGCTGAGCAGGGTAAAACCTGCCTGGGCCGGTGCTCAAGGAGATCACGGTGGGTTGGTGTCGACAGTGATGGGAACCCCTGTCGACCAGGTTTGAGTCAACAAATGGTTCCGTTTCCGGGACCGTGTGTGAAGTGAAAGGCGGATATGTTGTGGCACCCGACGAAACCCGAGATTCAGGCATGGTTTGATCAACAGCTACAAGAATTCGCTGAAGAAGAAAGTCGGAACACCCGACTGACAGTAGATCAGTGGGTGGATAGATATATTCACGACGGACCACATGAATGGTTTTTCTGTGAATTCCCAGTGATTTTGTACGAGTGGTTGACGAAGTTGACCTTCCAGAAAAGGAACTTCCAAGGTGGTGAACCGACGACCTGGACCCCCGACCTGATTCAGGAGCTCCGGGAGGTTGATAATAAAGCATCGCGGGCTGTCGAAGTGTGGTTCGATAGTATCTTAGAGGGCTATATCACAGAGTTCACGGTTGATACTTGGAAATCCTATCGTGAAGTCGAAAGATATTTTTTCCGTGAACCTCGGGGCAGGTTTCTACTATCGCTTCAACTGTCGATTAAGATGCTTATTTGCGAAAAGGGTATATTGAAGATGCATATTGATCAGTAGACAGCCTGGTGGGAGAAGGCTGTGGGTATCGCAACAGTTGGGGGGCGGTACATGGAATGATAAGGGGTAGATGGGTGTAGGTTATGATGCAACTGTGAGTGAAGTTGAGGAAGAAAGTGGTCTTATGAGGGGAGGAGCGAGGTTCCGACAGGAAAAGAAGCAGGGGACAGGAGAAGGTCCTGCTACAATCAAACCGCAAGGCCGTGAAGGAATCCCACACGGGATGAAGCGACCTCACAGTCCTGACAAGGAAAACTAGGGTATGCCCAGGATAGAGGCAGGACCAAACCCCGGCGCCAACGTACCCACACCTCCGCTCACTATCTCTCAGATAGCAAGAAATACCACTTCGACACCGCTGAGTTCTTCAACACCACAGAAGTTAATCAGTAGTAGTACAGTGAAAGGAGGAAGGAAGCCCAGAATGGTGAGCGATGATGCTAAGTTACCGCTATTCCACAAGAGTGGGACAGACAACCCAGAACAATATTGGTTTTTGTGTGAAGCAGTCTGGACCATAAAACAGATCACTGATGATGCTGCTAAGAAAGGTCAGTTAGCGACAACTCTGTGAGGTCGTGCATTAAATTGGTTTATGAAGTTTATCCTAGTCCCTACAGGAACCCCAGAGAAGTCACTAGATGAGATCCGAGACGGGTTGATTGCAGAATTCAGAAAGCCCAAGTCGGAGGCTTAGTATATTACGGAATTAAAAGAAATTAAGCAGTATCCCAATGAGACAGTGTGGGATTTCGACCAGTGATTCAAGACGCTAATGGCGAAGGTTAGTTTTGATATGAGCACCATCCAACATAAAGAGTGGTTCATCGTGGCACTGCTACCACACATTCGTCTACCATTGATGCAACAAAACATCTCGACGCCCAGTGAAGCTCTAGATATCGCAATGCGATTAGAGGCGTCGCCAATTGGAGAAAATGCAGCCAAGATGTTGCAGATATAGACACATCTCGCTAACTTGACTATACAGCTGCAAGATTTGAAGAAGGGCAAGGAACAGCGCGATGAAGTATGGTGTACGCGATGTCGAGGAGAAGGGCATACGAAGGACAATTGCCCGAATTTCCGCAATTATTTGGTTTCAGGGTCGCCTAATCCATTGAATGGTGGTAGCATTCCATGGTGTCGCGTCTGTCAGGTATACGGGCACAGCCATGACAATTGCCCATATATGCAGAAAATTGTCACAATCACGAGTAATCTTTATTGTACATTTTTCAAATCAGTGGGTAATGATGACAAGGATTGCCATGCATATGGGTTGCTATAAGAGAGAATGTATGATGTGTTCTATGTAAAGGACGACCACCATGCCGTACAACAGTCGCAACCGCAGCCACAGGTAGCCTAGCCACTACCTCAACCGCAGATGTAGTTTGTATCGTAGCAGCAACAACCGTAGCAGTTTATGCCGCAATATGCTCCGATGTAGATGGCTCCACAGCATCCAGAGTATGTACAACAACCGCAGTATGCACAGCAAGGGCAAGGAATGCAACCAGCACCAATGCAGCAACAGTTCAACCAACCACAGTACCATCAGCAGGGAGGATTCCAAGGAGAATACCGGAGAGGACGTGGCAGAGGATTTGGTTGAGGAGGAGGACGAGGTGGTCACGGACCTGTTCAATGCTATCACTGTGTGGTATGGGGACACTACCAACGGGACTGTCAACTGCTGCAGAACCAGTGTAAGTTCTGTTTCGTTAACGATCACACAATTGAGAATTGTCCACAGCTGATTGCGCGATGGAAAGAAGGAAATAATCCCCAATTGCAGAACCAGCCCTAGGCACAGTAGCCTACCCAGAACCAAGTGCAGCAACCAGTACAGAACCAGAATATGCGTCCAAATCAAAATCAGAATGTGAACCCACCCGAGAATCCGCTGCTGAACCAGACTCAGGGTGCAAACATCGCGACAATTTCTACAGAGCCAAGACCGCAAGATGCTTCCGTTGTTGTGGTCACTCGTGGAGGAAAGACAACTAGAGAGGACAGCTCAATGACCCGGTTAGTCGGACAAAAGAAGGTATCGTTTGACATTGATGCGGAGCGGGAGACATTTCTTCAAGCACGTCGTGCACTAGAAAAAGACCGAGGTAAAGCCGTCATGTATGACATGCCCTCTACTTTTGATATTACTTCAGAGGCTGGCCCATCGCGGCAGTCCAGCACACTTCAATCATTTTTGGAACATTGTTTATCCCTGGCCAGAGATCCCAACCCTCTTGCTGAGATTGAAGCTCTATTGCGACGATCGGCTCGGGATCGACAGGATTTTGTGATTAAATCCTTACAATGACGAAAGACGGGTAAGGAGATGCGGATGAATATTCAAATTAGCGACTATGATGTTGATTCAGTTATTCTGGATCTTGGTTCAGATGTCAACATCTTGACCAAGCAGGCTTGGAAAAAGATGAGGAGTCCCCCATTGAGTTGGTCTCCTGTACAACTCCGGTTAGCTAATCACGCTAAAGTGACACCGATTGGGAGAGTTCCACGAATGGTGGTGGACATTGAGGGAATGAAAACATATGTCTAATTTGACGTAATAGAAGTAGTTGAAGGAGGAATCTCCTATCCCGCATTATTGGGGATTGGATGGGCTAATGATAGTGGAGCTGTAATCAACTTCAAGCGACGGCTGATGACTTTTGAAAATGACAATCTCAGAGTTATCGCCGTGTTGGATCTGGCTGAAGGACACCGCTACATAGGACCAGTGAAGGATGATGATCCCAGTGGATGGGACCATGCATTCAATATCTCTGAAGATTATATCCATCTGACTACAAGTGGTGAGCTGGGATGGCGTAGCGACAGCTCTACGTCATCTGACTCTGATGATGCTCTAGAATATTGGCAGAACTGCTTGCACAAGGTGTCACTTCTTCAGTGTGGGTTGATCATGCAATCATTATGCTGTGTTGCAACTGAAATGGTCACACTACCAGTATATGAAGGATAGCCTGGCTTATTTGCCTTTCTGATAGAGTTCAAGGAAAGAGTTTCCAAACCATAGCGATTGCTGGCATTGAACGAAGCATTGAAGGTTGCCCCAGCACGCTAGTGGGAGACACATAAGGCATCAATTGATGGATGGTCAAAATGCAGAAGTTTTATGATGGTAAGCTTTGGTGATACTGAGGTTTACCACACTGGAAAGTATGAAGGTCGAAACATTCCTGGTAGTCACTTGATGGAGTGTCAGCGGTTATGGGTATCGCGACCAAGAGATGAGTGGGTCCATGCTTTTATCCATACTTTGGATGAGATGCCATGATCATGGTATACTGAAGCTGAGTTGCGAGGAGAAATTTATACTTGGTTGGAGCTCACAGTGTGTTTTACCCATACATTCAGTTTTGTGGATGCCGATCCAGAGGTCAATAATGCATTACAGCTCATCCGTGATGTAATTCTGCAGGTTGTCCTGGTAGCATATCCTGCGGATCCACATACACACTGCCAGATGCAGTCTCTCATGGAATGCTTCAATATCAGTGGTGGGACAGAAGATGGTGATGATCTACGGAATGTGAATATCTCGGAATCAGAAGGAAGTCGTGCTATGGTGCCACCTAATGCGCCAAGCGATCCGATCAGTCAGCCGCTGAAGATCCACAAGATTAACATTGGGACAAAGGACACCTTGAATTTTGCAAATGTCAGGGATTACTGGGATGATGAGCTAATAAGTAAGGTCATTGATTTGCTCCATGAGTTTCAGGACATATTTCCTACAAATTTTTCAGACATGAAGGGGATTCTGGATGACTTAGGAGAGATGAAGATTCCATTAAAACCAGATGCCAAGACGATTTAGCAGCGATCCTATCGATTGAATCCGCGACATAAGGAGAGGGTCAAGGACAAACTGGATTGAATGTTGGACGCTGGTATCATTGAACCAGTTGAGGAATCAGAATGGATTAGTCCTATGGTGGTACAGGATAAGAAGATTGTTGAAGTGCACATTTGCGTTGACCTCAGGAGGCTAAACGATGCATGTTTCCATGATCTGTTCCCAACCCCATTTACTGACGAAGTGCTCGAAGGTGTGGGTGGCCAGGAGATGTACTCTTTCACAGACGGGTTATCTGGCTACCATCAGAACTGCATTGTAAAATAAGATCACCATAAGACAACTTTTGTTACCGAATGGGGCTGCTTTCAGTACACCGTAATGTCGTTCGGCTTGAAGAATGCACCTGCGATATTTTCACGAGTTTTCATTGCTGCATTCAAAGATTTCATTCAAAAGTTTTTACAGGTATACATGGACGATTGGACATTCTATGGTTTAGTCCGTGATCATCTGGCGAATCTGCAGTTGATGTTGGAGCGATGTCGACAGCACCAGATCTCCCTAAACCTAAATAAATGTATCTTATGTGCACCGTTTGGCATACTGTTGGGTCATATTGTGTGTAAGCAAGGATTGTTGGTTGACCCAACAAAGATTGCGCTCATTCTGAGTTTGACACCGCCGACTACTGTTAAGCAATTACGGGCGATGCTGGGACACACAGGGTATTATCGTAAGTTCATCAAGGGTTATGCAGCGATTACTGCCCCTATGGAGAAGTTGTTGAAGAAGGATGCGGTATTCCAGTGGAGCCATGAATGTCAGGATAGCTTTGAGACACTAAAGACGAAGATGGCTTCGACGCCGATACTAGTATTTCCTGACTGGAGTAAGGAATTCCATGTTCATGTCGATGCCTCATCGATTGCGTTGGGAGTGGTATTAGCCTAGCCCGGAGAAGGGGATCTTAATCACCCCATCCCTTTTGTCAGCCAGAAGTTGTCATCTGCAGAAAGAAACTACACTACTACGGAGAGGGAAGGTCTGGCAATGGTTTATGCGTTACAGAAGTTTCGCTACTACTTATTGGGAGGCCATTTCAAGATGTTCACAGATCATTCTGCATTAAAATACCTGGTCAATAAGCCTGTGTTGGGGGGGAAGATCTGTCGATGGCTACTTCTTTTTCAAGAATTCAATTTTGAAGTAATTGTGAAGCCAAGGCGGTTAAATGCTAGCCCGGATCATCTCTCTTGGATTGAAACAAGAGAGGAGCCAACTAATATTGAAGATGGGTTGCCTGATGCACAATTATTTAAAGTTGACATCGCTGATGGATATTTTGAAGAAATTATTCAGTATCTAGCGACAGGTACCGTACCAAAGGAATTCACCACTAATCAGAAGAAGCAGTTGGTAGTCAAGGCTGCAGACTTCCAACTAATCGTCGGAGCGCTATACAAAATGGGTGCCGATGAGATATTACGTTGGTGTGTCTTGCCACATGAGCAAGAGCATATCCTTTCTGAAGCACATGCAGGAGTCACTGGAGGGCACTATGGTGGCTATGCGACGGAAAGGAAGGTACTTCGAGTGGGGCTCTGGTGGCCTATGCTGCACAGCGATGTGACAGACTATGTGCGATCTTGCGACGTTTGTCAGAGGACCAGGAAGCCATCCAGACGGAATGAGATGTCGTTGATGCCTCAGTTGACATTGCAGCCATTCGAAAAATGGGCAGTAGATTTTGTGGGCCCCATCAATCCCCTGGGTAAGCGCACTGGTGCTAGGTATATCAGCACGGCGACAGATTACTTGACACGATGGGCAGAAGCTGCACCAGTTATTGATTGCTCCGCGGCCACAGCCACGTGGTTTCTCTTTGACCACATTGTCACTCGCTTCGGCTACCCCAAGATATTATTGAGCAATCAAGGCAACCACTTTCTTAATCGCACCATCAGCGCATTAACAGAGGAGTTGCAGATACAGCATAAGAAGAGTACACCCTATCATCCGCAGGAGAACGGCATGGTGGAGGATTTCAATAAGATATTGGAGCATGCGCTGACAAAGGTGTGCAATGTGAACCGCGATGATTGGGATCTAAAAATCCCAGCAATATTGTGGACCTATCGCACCACATGTAAACGGCTGACAGGGCAGACACCATTTAAGCTGGTGTATGGGAAAGAAACAGTTATGCCTATGGAGTATATCATTCCGAGTCTGCGCATAGCAGAAGCAACTGGTATGGATGCTGTGGCAGCCTTAAAAGAACGTCTCGCACAATTAATCCAGTTGGAGGAAGATCGCTTTATCACCGTTTTTCATCAAGGTGTGGAGAAGGACCACCAGAAGGCCTGACACGATCGCCACATCAAGAACAAATAGTTTCAACAAGGTGATTTGGTGTTGTTGTATGACAGCAAGTTTATGAAACATCCAAAAAAATTGCAGATGCATTGGCTTGGTTCGTATCGCATTAGTAGCATTACTTCAGGAGGAGCGGTACAGTTGTAGCAGTTGGATAGGGCGACGCTCCCCAAATTGATTAATGATAGTAGGTTGAAGCCCTATCGGTTGGGCTTGTAACACCACGATGCCTGAGTCGCATCGGGAAAAAAAAAATGTGTAGAATGATTGGTGGCAGGATGGCGCACCAACAGGGATGAAATGCAGAAGCAGGAAGGCTTCTGCCGCAAGCACGGAGCAGTCTGCGACAAGTGGCAGCATTGCGATTGGGTCACATCGAAAATCATTATGTAGATGGGACTTTTTCCTTTTGGGTGGATATGATCATTAGTTGATTTAGACTGTGCCAGAAGAACGCACGTTTGGAATCAGGGATACATCGAGGCAGCATGGCACCTGGAGGGATGGTTTGCATGGATGGCACGAGGCATCCACCACGGAAGCATGGCCAAAGGGATGCTTCGCACATTTTTGCGTGTGGGAAAACAGGGGGAAGTACGAGGCTCCGCCGTCAGGTTAGTACTCACACAGAATAGCGGAATATTATGATTACCCTGGCACGTGAGCAGGTGGTGCAACGGATTGTCGAGGCAAATGAATGGCTGAATGTGAAGTATAAATATAGGACCTGAGGATAGTAAGGACACGGAGGTTGTTTCAGTTAAGAGGGGTTATGCTACGAAATGCTCAGGCATCTAGCTAAGTTAGGAATTCCAAGGAGGTTGTGGAAATGATCCATTTTATTTCGTGTGGTAACACACTCGGTGCGCTGAGGGCCCGAACCACGAGTGTACATGAGCGGTTGGAGCAAGCTACGCCTCAGACACTTTGGCGTTACAAGCATGAAGTATCGTCCGAGATGTCTAGGCAGTTGGTGATGGTTCGAAGTCTCATGGTCTCTCCGACCACACAAAGGGAGGTGGTCGTTGCCCCCAAGTCCCTGTAACATGTGCTTACTGGTGCGAAATAGATGTGCCAGAACCACTGGCCTGTTTTACACCCTGGCATTGCTTGCAAAATTCCTCTCTATCTCCAATCGATCTCTCGAGACTGGAGGATGAGTTTGCAACGTTTGCGATAGTAAGCCAGGAAGAGTCCACTTTTTGGCAAGAAGTACATGATAACAAGCAGATGATCAGTATAGATAAAGGAGTAGGACAACACTGCGCGATCCAGACAGCAAGAACAGTTGTAGAACTCTAGTTCCAAAGACCACAGAATACACCATGTCCAGTTGACGTGGCTCGAGGGCGAGCCACAAGATTGTGTTGGGGGCCTGTTGGCAAGCGGTTTGATAAGAAGAAATCGCAGCATCACTGATGCTGTGACACGTTAGACGAAGTCGCAGAAGGAAGAAGGCTCTAATATTTTATGTATTTTTGAGTCGTTTGTACCGCAATAGGTGGGTTTTTGGGTCATTGGACCATATGAGATGTATTTTTGAGTCGTTTGTACCGCAATAGGTGCGTTGTTGGGTCATTTGGACCGGGTCAGTTAGAGTTTGGGTCAATTTTCCAGGAGTCGGTTAGGAAGCTGTTAGTAAGTGGACAAGCATTGTAAAGGCGGAAGCCTATATATAGATAGAGATAGATAGAGGATACATATAGAGATGGCATAGAGGATGAAGTGCGGTTTTATGCGTATGTTCTGTACCAAGAGATATTGCTGAAGTCTGTGATCTGCAGAGGCATTGTATTGGGTTTTTGCAGTAATAATATGATGTGATGAAACTATTCTGTGCAATCCCCATGTGTCTTTTATCTTTTGATGATAATGCAATGTTTCTTTGATGCAATAGTCGCTTTACTGTTATAATCTGCTGCAACAATGAATGTTTCTATTGAATGATGATATGAGTGCAATACTGTCAAAGTGAATGCGTAGATTTATCATTGAATGTTGTAATAAGATTAAGTAGCGGATGCCACAGACATCCTCCTTCATTCGGTAGAAACATGGTTCTGTCCACTCTCCCTTGATCGCCTCAGGTGAGACCTCATCTGCTCTGCAGGTGTTGCTAGGCAGGGTAAAACCTGCCTAGGCTGGTGCTCAGGGAGATCACAGTGGGTTGGTGTCGACAGTGATGGGAACCCCTGTCGACCGGGTTTGAGTCAACATTTGCAGCTTGCCTGTTTTTTCAGTGCATTAAAGTTTTTTTCAACAAATAAATTCTTTCTTTTTTATTAATCCTTCCATGTTTTTTAACTCTCATTTCTTTTTTATCAATCCTTTCATGTTTTTAAACTCTCAACCATAAGTTCCATCCTCATTTACACATCCTCTTTCTTGTTATTTGAAGCCACAAAGTCGTTCGAGAAAACAAGAATGGAGAATCTTTTTCTTTTAAAACCTAAGCATATCTGCTTAAAACTGTTCGTTATTTCAAAACCTAAGCCTACATAAATGCAAATACATATATGTACAAACCCTGAATACAAAAACTATTCGTTATTTCAGATTGCAACCGACCCTGAATAAATTTTTTTTAAGAAAATTGCCAATCTAGATGGTACAATCTTTATTAAATCGAAAAAATGTATAGTTATGTTAATTCGATAGAATATATATAAAAATAAGCTTTCACCATGAATAATTTAATACAATTTTCATCCGTACCAGCGATTAATCCCAAAAATGTTCATTCAATCAAACAAAAAGGCTTAAAACCATCCACCAAAATATTTTATAAAATTGAAAGAATTTTTACACAATGTCTTTGAAGTAAATTTGAAAACAGATGATGTGTAGACCATACAAGATAGTGACTGGAAAAAAACTTGTGAAAAAAAATTGCAAAGGCTAGGTTGCCCAGTAAAGAACTAGGTGGCATATGAAACCAATACCCAGAGTACCAATATCGCTGCCAGTGTCTTTTGGACAACCAGTTTCTCACGGGAGAAAAGAAAAGCAAAATAAAGACAAGCAAAATGCAGGGGACGAGTGGTAGCTTGACCGTTGTGACTACATATGAAAATAAAGAAGATGTCAAGAAAACAAACCCTAAGATTGCAAGGAACAAGATCTGCGATGCTACTGCACTGCAGATGAGAGTGGGCCAATCATTCAGATTTTCTGTTCTGAAATGGCGGTATTCTGATGTCGGCTGTCCAAAATCTCCGTCCATAAACAGTCCCACTATACTAAACATAGCTACTTCCATTAACGCAGAAGATTGCGATACGAAAATAGCGGTGGGATTTTCCTTTCCAGCTGCAGACTCTTGGAATGCTAGGTCAGCCAGTGGGAGAAGCAGTCCATAGATTGCATAGATTAAAATGGCGAACAAATCTTGAATATTTTTTGATATTTAAAGAACAAATATTTGTATTGTATATGTTTTTTTATTTTATATAAAATAAAAATAATTTCTTGTTAATTAATTTAATAAATATGAGAATGCACTTTAGTCAATATTTCTAATAGCATACCATAGCTACAGGTGGCAAGCACTCTTTTAAATATAGCATGAAAAATGTAGTACAGTCTTTGAAAGTATATGGAGATTAAAAACAATGATCAACCAACACAATGCACACATTATTTGGGCTAAGTCGAAGTTTGAATTGGGGACTGCCACCATAACCTCAAGCCAAATATTTTTATTTAGAGCAGGATATTCTGATAAACATGAAGGTCCTGTTTTGTTTATCTTTCTCGTTCAAATTGGGATCTAATTTACTAATTTATTAAAGGCGCGCAACCAGCTACTCGGAAGGAAAAAACGTTCCATGGGAGCGGAGAGAGGGAATGCTAAGCCAATGGCATACCATCTCGCAAGGTAGACTGTTCGAGAGATATCCATTTGAATTCAGTGAAATGGAAAAAGATATAGCAAAATTTGAACCGGAATATTTGAGTACTGGGTCTCAAGGATCCATCGGTTCTCGGCATAAACTTCAGTCCCAAAATCCCCTAACCCAACAACACAGTGGTTCTCAATCAATCATAGGGAAGCCAGATTGAATCAAACAAACGACAAAAAATCAATCACAGGGAAGCCAGAGTGAATAGCTAGTCAAAATTTTATCAGAACCTGGAGAGTTTTCCAATAAATCCAAGCGCAGTAGATGGCTAGGAGAATGTTGGAGGGCCATTCTGCTAAGCCTAATTCAGAGGGACGAAAATGGGTGAAAAAACATTCACAGGTCAAAATGGGCTTAGAATCTGGAGGGTTTTCTAACCCCCTTAAAACAGGATGCGGCCAAAAATTTATTGTGCTTTATTATTACAATAGAGGCAAATTAAGAAAAACATTTAGAGGACGCAGTAAACCACTCACTGATTCCTCACACCCGCAACTGTCACCAAAAGGACACAGACAACAATCCCCTCCCAACAAACTACACTTCCAAAATGCTCTCACGGCCAAAGCAGTCGAGGAACATAGCTGAGACAACAACGCACCAAAATGAAATCCCGACGATTTATACGCAGCCTCCATCCATCCCCACTAACGTAAGCCCAGGTCGCCACCTCCAATGCCAAAACCATTGAAATCCACCCCGGGTAGATTGCGTGTGCCTCATTAATCAAACCGTTGGCCAGATGGAAAGCAAGCATTTACAAGCAATAGACACAAAAGGAAACTTGAAAATCGAAACCAAATCAAGAATTGAGGGTTCATGCAGCAACGTTAAAACTCCATTAATTCAAGAATTGAAGGTTCATGCAGTAAGACACAGAATGAACCTTGAACATCGAAACCAAATCATTGACAAAGGAAATCTAGCCCGAGAAAGAACTCGTGCCAGTATTGAAACACAATTGCACATAACATTTAACCGCATTGAAGAGCATGTACATGCGAAACAAGTGGCAGCTATGAGCCACCCTCGATTTCAACTCCGACACTTAACTGCATGAAGAGCATGTACCATGCAGGACAGGTGTCAGATGACACCCTCGACACCTCTCACATCAACCAACAACGACTGAAAACATAAACCCAAACCTTGGTGTATGACAAAAATTAAAATATCTGTGCGACAACTAATATCCACCACTATCCCAAAACAGTAGCCAAACATTGAGTTACGAGCCTACATTCTCTCTTGGGTGACAGAGTAGTTGATAGCACATCCAGGATTTCCACACATGCAACGAATTAGATAACAAATAAATGGTTTTTTGAATAATTAACTAAATTTTGATTTTTTAATTTTATTTTATATTTAACAAAAGTCACATCTAAGCAGGGCATATTTGTCAAATCAAATCCTAAAGCCAATCAAAAAATTTAAATTATATAATAAGCCAATGAAAAAATATAAATGATGTAATATTAAAAATTTAAATTAGAATTTTATTTGCTTAAAAAATCAAATTCATAATTAAAATTCATAAAACAATAGGCAACTATATATTAATTTATTTTGAAAATTTAAAATTCAAAGAGAGTTTGACTTCTAAGCGAATGCTATAATCCCTACCTTGTCAAGGACTAATAAGATTGCAGGTTTAGACGAAGCCACATAAAAAAAAATTAAGAAGTAAATAAATTTAAAACTTACCATGTTCAAAGCATATTATGTTCAATGAATAAATCTTAGATTTAAAGCTTGAATCACACTCTACATGTAAATAAATGTGAAAAATATCTATAAGTGTCAGTTTAATGAAGTGAGGCATCATTAAGGCCTTACAAAACTGTATACTTTCAAGCTAAGTCACAAGATTCCGCGAATTTGAGCCTTGAGGTTCGAATTTTGCCAAATCTCAAGCTGGTTTGAATCTGAAGATGAATTTAATAAAAAAATTGAAAAAATTTGAGTTGGTTTCTTAACCTTAACCTCAGTCCTAACACACCATGATCTACCTACCTCAGCCTCAACTCCCAACCCGCTAGCAAAGTTTTTCCTCTCTCCTTGCCACCGCTTAGCAAAGAAACCCTCATGCTAGTGCTTAGAGCTCATGAATCCATGAGTTTCGATCTCAGTGTTCATGAATCACTGCTACTGCTCACAATCACCAAGTCACCATTTGAGTTACAGACTACAATCATAGATCCATGATTTTGTTGTGTGGCCGTTGAAGATTGAAGTTAATTGCTATCGAGATTAAATTTACCTAAGGAGATGAGTTGAAAATTGAAACAAACCCCTAGTCATGCATTTCTAGTTCCACTAGTAAATTATTGAAGTAATTTTTTATTATTTTGTAATATATATATATATATATATTCGAATCTAAAGACTAATCTCGAACGAACCTCATCAAGAATTCGAATTCGAATCGAATCAAATGGTTGTCGAACTCGAATTCAAATTCGAACCATGTGACTTAGCTTTCAAGTAAGAAGCTGGCTACATCTCGGATGGCTCATGTTGTGTCTTTACTTTTTTTTTGTATGCTCATCGTTGCCACCTGCACTAGCGGCCTTTTATGTTTTTTTTGTTCTTTTTTTAATTCCAATTAGCCTTTGGAGGAATGTTGTGAATAATCATCTGAACTTTGAACTGGGAACATCAATGTCGTTATTGCAGTTGTTGTTGGCATTTCAATTTTCTACAATTCCTGGTTTGTGTTTATACCCTCAGCTGTTGTATTTGCTTTTGTTGGATGCAAGTCTTGTGAGCAACATATATGGGCCTGGTTACAGAGATTTAGAATATGCCCGCAGCCCAAGACGAACTCAATCGGTTGAACTGGTCAATCCGAAAGGTAACGTGTCTAATATCATGGCCCATATGACTATGGCAAGAGCTACTATGCAAGTTCATTTGCAGATTAATGACTGAATGGTTTCTGTGTACTCCATGATTTCAACCACACAAATTCATGCACCGGATTGATGTGACCAGTAGCCACCGTTGAAGAAATTTGAGGCCATATTCCTCTATAAGTCATAGTCAAGCCCCACAATGCACAGATTCCCTGGCCAATGTCCTGCATGAAGCAACCGTGTCCTGCATGCAGCAAGCGTGGGAATTAGTCTTGGTAGGAGGGTTGAGTCTGTAGAATGATCCAGATAGATGTTGCTAATGCAATGCAATAAGCATCTGCTATGCCAACAAATGATGGACAGCCTGAGCATGTTTTTAGGATTTTGCAACAAAATCCCTGGAGGTGAAAATGAGCATGACATTTTACATAGAGCTTTGAAAGAAACAATCAAAGACACTGAAAATTTACAAAGAATGCACTTGCAGTTGAAGTTGTCGCCATGCCATGTTGTGTGCGTACAGTCCATCTCAAGGAAACATTTTCATTTTCCTTCTATGCATATTCATTGTCACAAGCAAGAACCTGTAGTAGGATCAACAACACAATATGTTGCAGGTATATTTTTATCTCTAGATCTAGTAACTCATTCATTCATACCTCCTCGTATAATTAGTAATTACCACGGGATTATGCACAACAATAGAATTTGCATCGTTGCTCTTTACTATGCACAACAACATGCTCAAATAGCACTGGCAGCACTGCAATTGTAGGCTACAACTGCTCCAGCAACAGTCATCTGCCTAACATCCTTAACCTTCCAGTAGCATCACTACAATTGTAAGCTCCAGCGGCTATGAGAATAGAATCATGGCGTTGAAGGGAGTCCATGCTCTTTATCTTACAAAACTGTATACTTTCAAGCTAAGTCACAAGATTCCGCGAATTTGAACCTTGAGGTTCGAATTTTGCCAAATCTCAAGCTGGTTTGAATCTGAAGATGAATTTAATAAAAAAAATTGAAAAAATTTGAGTTGGTTTCTTAACCTTAACCTCAGTCCTAACACACCATGATCTACCTACCTCAGCCTCGACTCCCAACCCGCTAGCAAAGTTTTTCCTCTCTCCTTGCCACCGCTTAGCAAAGAAACCCTCATGCTAGTGCTTAGAGCTCATGAATCCATGAGTTTCGATCTCTGTGTTCATGAATCACTGCTACTGCTCACAATCACCAAGTCACCATTTGAGTTACAGACTACAATCATAGATCCATGATTCTGTTGTGTGGCCGTTGAAGATTGAAGTTAATTGCTATCGAGATTAAATTTACCTAAGGAGATGAGTTGAAAATTGAAACAAACCCCTAGTCATGCATTTCTAGTTCCACTAGTAAATTATTGAAGTAATTTTTTATTATTTTGTAATATATATATATATATATATTCGAATCTAAAGACTAATCTCGAACGAACCTCATCAAGAATTCGAATTCGAATCGAATCAAATGGTTGTCGAACTCGAATTCAAATTCGAACCATGTGACTTAGCTTTCAAGTAAGAAGCTGGCTACATCTCGGATGGCTCATGTTGTGTCTTTACTTTTTTTTTGTATGCTCATCGTTGCCACCTGCACTAGCGGCCTTTTATGTTTTTTTTGTTCTTTTTTTAATTCCAATTAGCCTTTGGAGGAATGTTGTGAATAATCATCTGAACTTTGAACTGGGAACATCAATGTCGTTATTGCAGTTGTTGTTGGCATTTCAATTTTCTACAATTCCTGGTTTGTGTTTATATCCTCAGCTGTTGTATTTGCTTTTGTTGGATGCAAGTCTTGTGAGCAACAGATATGGGCTTGGTTACAGAGATTTAGAATATGCCCGCAGCCCAAGACGAACTCAATCGGTTGAACTGGTCAATCCGAAAGGTAACGTGTCTAATATCATGGCCCATATGACTATGGCAAGAGCTACTATGCAAGTTCATTTGCAGATTAATGACTGAATGGTTTCTGTGTACTCCATGATTTCAACCACACAAATTCATGCACCGGATTGATGTGACCAGTAGCCACCGTTGAAGAAATTTGAGGCCATATTCCTCTATAAGTCATAGTCAAGCCCCACAATGCACAGATTCCCTGGCCAATGTCCTGCATAAAGCAACCGTGTCCTGCACGCAGCAAGCGTGGGAATTAGTCTTGGTAGGAGGGTTGAGTCTGTAGAATGATCCAGATAGATGTTGCTAATGCAATGCAATAAGCATCTGCTATGCCAACAAATGATGGACAGCCTGAGCATGTTTTTAGGATTTTGCAACAAAATCCCTGGAGGTGAAAATGAGCATGACATTTTACATAGAGCTTTGAAAGAAACAATCAAAGACACTGAAAATTTACAAAGAATGCACTTGCAGTTGAAGTTGTTGCCATGCCATGTTGTGTGCGTACAGTCCATCTCAAGGAAACATTTTCATTTTCCTTCTATGCATATTCATTGTCACAAGCAAGAACCTGTAGTAGGATCAACAACACAATATGTTGCAGGTATATTTTTATCTCTAGATCTAGTAACTCATTCATTCATACCTCCTCGTATAATTAGTAATTACCACGGGATTATGCACAACAATAGAATTTGCATCGTTGCTCTTTACTATGCACAACAACGTGCTCAAATAGCACTGGCAGCACTGCAATTGTAAGCTACAACTGCTCCAGCAACAGTCATCTGCCTAACATCCTTAACCTTCCAGTAGCATCACTACAATTGTAAGCTCCAGCGGCTATGAGAATAGAATCATGGCGTTGAAGGGAGTCCATGCTCTTTATCCTTGCTATGAAGGTTATGGCCGTGGAACTGTAATGAAGGCGATGGAGGGATATGAAGGCGGTGGCGGTGGCAGTGAAGACTGTCATGGTGGCACTGAAGATGCTCTCATTCAATGCCCTTCAAATCTTCACTGAGTTGTAATTTAATGAAAAATGTCATATGTCCGTTAGATTGACCTTCAAAAATTAGGCTCATTGTCCGAAATATTAGATTGGAATTGGGAAAGATCACGAATTCCCATTTACATTGTGAATTTGTGATTCAATACATGTACAAAAAGTTTAAAAAAGTTAAAATATGAGATTTTCCATAGTTCATTTTATTCAATTTTAGTTTATAAAAGCATTGATCTAACTATAAAACACCATTTGATTATTTATATTATATATTTTACAAATGAAGGAAGAGGTCAATGTGTAACAAAATTCATAGGTTCGTTTCAAATAAAATATTGAACAACTCAATCTATGTATGATGCAGTGATAACTCTTCTAACGAAGATGGATCTATCTTTGATGAAGTTAGTTGGATTTGGCTCTGATGGGGCATCTTCCATGAGGGGTAGTTGTGAATGTTTATCTTCTAAGATATGTCGAGATGCTCGTCATTTATTAGATATCCATTCCATAGATGATAGATAAGCATTAACAACAAATGATGCTTCATTTCATTTTCCAGAGTTGCAGTATATTGATAAATTTGCAAACAAATTTTATTCATGGCTCGAAAAATCTACTAAAAGACATGGAGAACTGAAAGAGCTAATGGAATCCTTTCAAATCACTAAGTTAGAGGTTTTTCAAATTAATCAAATTAGGTATCTCTCTAGAGGAAAGGTCATGGAAAGACTCATCAAAATCATGCCCGCTTTATTAAAAGATTGGGAGTTATGGGAGATAAATATGTATGAGTTGGCAATAATATTTCAAGTGCAATTTTGCATCCATTTGCTTGCAGATGTGCTCATTGAGTTAAATAAGTTGAATCATAAGTTCCATGAGGACCATGTTGATATTACCTTTATTAGCACTACTTTAGATGTTACTGTTAACATACTTCTTAAATGGTCTTTGGGGGGCATATTTGGGGTAGGTACAATGCACATATCCTCTTTTTTAGTTAGAGCACAAGGAGGAACCCTTGAGTTTGAAGATAGCATAGGTATGGTACATTTGCATCCATTGAGGTGTGAAAGTTTGCCAAAGATACAAAGACCAAGGACACTAGATGATTGCATTCTTTTAAGAAAATGTTTTGTGATGAAGGCAATTGAATCTCTAGATAGGAGGTTCACATATATTCCTATATTTAATGCTGCTAAGTTTTTCAGTCCTCGGCATTATTATGAAGAATGGATGATAGAGACCCTCAAACAAAAAGATAGTTGCAATGTTTATGTGAAAAGTTTAGTGTTGGGGACTCACCTATTGTGGATGCTGCTAAATGTTTGGGTGAAATGGATGAATTTATTTGTACTATTTATAAATCATACCCTAAAAAGCATATGTTTGGAGCATGGGATCTATGTGGAGATAAACCTAAACGGTTTGAAGGATTTCCTTGTTTGATGTAATTATGGCAAGCTATTCTTGTAATTCCAACAAGTACAACAATGTGTGGAAGAGGCTTCTCAAAATTAAATAGGATAAAAAATTATGATAGATTAAGGATTTTATTGGAGACATTGGATAAGTTATGTTTCTCTCCCTTAGTGCACCTCATGTTCTAAATGAGATTGATTGGAATGCAATTTATGATGTATATAAACAAATGAAAACTAGGAAGCCTCTTCCATTGGGCATAGATTGATGTTTTCAATGATGCAAGCTCAAATACTTTTGAAGAATATCAAATGAATTGAAGAACAATATGTTTTTTTTGTTGGAATGTGTTCATTTATGTAACATAATAATAGACTTTACTATTTTCAAAGAAACTTTTGTTTATTTCTTAGTTTTTATTGAAAAGTTATCATTTCCTCATGTAAAGAGCATTCAATTGCTTAAGGTTGTAAAAATTTGAAAGGACAATTTTCTTTTTGCATTTTTTTGAAGGGTTTAGTTAATTTATGCTTGTCAATTGAAGTATAATGATTTATATAGCGCTTCATCTTCGAAGGGCTCAAAGAATATATGCCCTTCAAATTGAAATGAAGACCCATCCTTCAAATTTGATCATTGACGCCCATCGAAAAACACAGGGAGAATGATCCATTCCTAATACCTAGGCCGCCCAGGGATCCATTCCCAATACCCAGGCCGTCACCGCCGCAATCACACTTCAAACTCTAATCCAATCAATCAGCTTGCAAAATCCGATTTTATGTTAATTATGCTTCAAACTCTAATCCAATCAATTAACTTACAAAATCCAATTTTTATGTTAATTATTAAAAAAATGGTTTGAAACTTTGGTTAAAAAAAATATATTGCATTTAAGTCAACATAAACTAATACTTAGTTAATAAAGATCCAAAACAATTAGTACCCTACCTTCAACGATAACTAATAAGAAAAAATAATAAGAAAGAAATGTACATTACTATGAACTCTAGCTCAATCGTGTGCTCATAATAGAGAATGAGAAACTACATATACAATCTTGATGCTAAAGTATGACTTACTATAATAACAAGAGCCACGAGGTGGCAATGTCCCCGCAATTGCATATAGCAATACCAGCTATTGCTACAAGATAGAAGTTATAGAAATATGATACTCTTGCCACAAAATTTAATAAACATCTTTATTAATTATAAATTACTAAACTATAAAAACCCAAAACATAATTAGCCAATCTTTTATTCGTTTTTTTAAAAGGGCCAAACTTTTATTCGTTTTTTTAAAAGATCGTACATACATATGACTGGAGAAATTAAAGTAAATAGAATCGTTGAATGAATGGCGAGATTGCATTGTGTATAGCCAAATTCTTTGGAGAGACATGGAATCTCACCTCATGGAGTCCATATCTCCAAACCGAATTAAGATGCGTTGAGAAATGGAACATTTAATACAGAGACCTGTCGGACAAATTACGCTGTAAAGATGCGCCTTACAGCGTTAAACTTTCTAAAGAAGAAGCTGATATGGAATTGTAAACTGAGCTTTACGTAATACAGGATGCTGAATGGATTCTATAAAATAAGCCTTGAATGAGAAAGAAGCTCACAGAGACTCAAAATCTTAAGAGCTTTAAGCTCCTGAATAATCTATGTATTGAAACAAGAAATAAGATGTGAATATGAAACTTTATTTGAAATATATTCATGGATTGATTCCAACATGGAGATATTCTGAACACCAAAAAAAGCTTCTGCAAACTTTTGACAAAATTCTTGACAGAAATTCATAAAAGCTATTAAAAGGCCATACAATCTACGTAAACCTGGAAAAAGTCCTTTCCAGATCTGCAGACATAGATTCAATACTCTTCCCATCGCTGGGCGTTGGTTGAAGAGATTCAGAAATCTTCTACCTATTTTGCATAGTAGTTCCAATTTCAACGCCAAATAATCTGATACTACCGCAATTGGTAGATTCATTTCTAGGCATTTGAGAAGAGCTAGATACACTTTGACCTGCAGCTGTAGCAAGATCTCTTACTCCATCATCATCTTGGGTTTCATGTGGTGGGAATAAAGTTAAACAGAAGCCGCACTCAAGAATAAGCAAGAAACTAAATTAACTCATCAAAGAACTATTGCAATACAAAACCAAAAACATTAAACCCTAACGAGCAGGGTTTTCAAGGGTTCAAAAAGGGAAAAACGAACTCGAAACTCACAAACAAGTTCCAGCGAGAAGCATCAATCTTACCTGCATTTGTATTGATTGAAATATCACCATAAGAAACCTTCAAACTAAAATGTCGATAAAGCTGGGAGTCCAAGAACCAAAAACAAAACAATAACTAGCAACAGCGAATTTGTAGCACTGCCAATAGCTGGGAGGACTGCCAATTTGTATCAATTATCAGCAATGGATCAACAGAGCCATTGGTAGCAATAAAAAATGCCTTATTTACTCAAGAGGGAAAAATATTATAAGTGCCATACTTGTCACATTTTAGCACGGATTTAGCTCATCTGTGGACAAATCTACAAATCTGGGGACTGCAATCTCTTGGCCCTCTTTTTCGAAGACAAGGCCCTGGCGATGACGTCAGCCATGTGCTGCTACGATTCAATAATCATCTCCGCCCATTTCATTTTCCATATCCATCCTCAACTGTTCATTGTCCCTCTGCATTTCCAGATTCATCTGCTCGATTCTGACGAAACCCTCGCCCAGGGATTGAATCACTGCGACCAACTCGGAGATCGGCTAAGACTGGGGTTGGCGTTGGATTCATCTGCTCGATTATGATGAAACCCTCACCCAGGGATTGAATCACGGCGACCAACTCGGAGACCGGCTGAGACTGGGGTTGGCGTTGGGGTTGAAACTAAGGTTGTTGTGACTGGGGTTCGATAGTTCGTCTCTTAACATTCAATCTAGACGACGGCTACCATTCTTCAGAGACAAGAGATGTGCTTGTACCCGAAAAAGTTTAGATGTTGTGTGTAGCAGCTATATATAGCCAACCCCATCATCCGCTTCCATGGTATTCGCTCTGTTACCGATCTAAGCAAAAATAGCAGGAACAACAGTTCTTGGCTGCAACAGAATTATCATCATTCTCTCGTCTCAGTAACAGCGTTGTATTCCGTGTTCGAATCTTTGGGCCACTTCTCATTCATGTCTGAGACGCTCAGAAAACGCGGCCGGGAGGTCGAGGCTGTGGCGGACACCATTGACGCCCGGGAGCCGAAACGCTTCCAGGGCCAAGAAACAGAGCAGTTTCTTTATCTGCTGCAGTTAGACAAAACCTTAGTGGATGACGAAGAACACGAGGAATGCGCCCACAGTGAGGAGCTCGTAAAGGGAGTCATGAGAAGCCTGGAGGAAGGGAGTTATGAGCTCGTAAGGCTCGCCTTTATGTCATATCATAAAAACTCTGCCATGAATGAGCCGTCCAAGCTCTCGGACAGAAACATTTATGAACCGGTCAGACGAGTGGTGACGTAACTGCGCCGCCGCCACCTCTAGGGGCACAAAAACCTAAGCATACGTCACTGTATTACAACCAATCAGCTGTTAGATAAATGTAATTTAAAAAATTCAAAAAAAATAAACTTTATTACATACAAAGTATAACATTAGGAAAAAAAAATTGCGTCCTGTACAACCCAAATTAATATAACCGGATGGATTACTAAATATCCCCTGCGGGGACATAATAAATATGCATTGAGTACAATGTGATGCACGAGTCATGAAGGTCAAGTTAAAGGTGGGAAGGTTAGATAAAGGTTATTGAGGGCATGTTGGGAAAATGTCATACTCAAATGGAGCATAGTCGGGAGACATTAGCATAAACAGGGTAACTTAGATGGAGCATAGTTTATTGATGGCATATTTTACAAAATAATGCTCACTCGACATCTCAACAAGTGGAGTTTTAGAATCATTTTTATAATTGCATGAATGCTTTTATGAAACATTAGTTTGCTACATTTTAATTCTTTATTAATAATTATAGTTAAGTAAAAATGGGTTTTTTCACAATACTTGTTATTTATTATATTGATAGATGTTTAGATATTATCTGGGATTTTGGACTTTCTTGAATGGATCAACAAGATTAACCTGAGTGTATTAAGTGTACAATGGGGATTCATTTCATGGTCGCCGTATCTTATTATGCTCAAATGCATCTTGATTAAGATTTAAATAAGTTAAGTTAGGCGGTGGTTAAGAAAAGGGGTATGTTTATTAAATAGTATTTGTTTTATGTTTATATTAATTAGTTTAATGTTTAGCTTTTGTTTAAGGACCAACTATAGTGGTTAAGAAAATGAGTATGTTTATTAAATAATATTTGTTTTATGTTTATATTATATTAATTAGTTTAATGTTTAGCTTTTGTTTAAGAACCAATTATCTCCACAAAACTAAGTAGTTGGCTACCCTATACCGACCACTTTACTTGTGGTTGTGCTAGTATATAAATAAGATTAACCTACATATTATAGATAAACAACATATCAAAACATATAAAATGTGATTTCCTTCTATTTAAGTTTTATTTTTATTTTTATTTTATTGAAATAAAATATTAAAATAAATCATCATACATATTATTTATAATTTTTTAGATATGCATTGTCAATTTACTTCAATCTTATTGTTAAAATGATAGAATATACCTAATCATCTATAGTAAATATTAGCACAATCACAAGTAAAGTGGCGAATGAATCTCGATAGGTACAATCAAAACTAATTACCAAATTGCTATAGTTATCCATGTATGATATAACATAAACATTAAACAAATTAAAATATAAACATAAAACAAAAAATTCAAGTTTGAACCTCTACCATTATTGTTACCCATTTATTTAACTATTGCTAAATTAAAGCTTATTTAAATCCTAATCAAGATGCATTTAAGTATAACAAGATATGATGACCATGAAAGGATTCTCGATTGCCTATTCCGCTTAATTATGTACTAGCACAACCACAAGATATGACCACCATGAAATGAATCTCAATTGTACACTTGTTATACTCGGGTTAATCTTGTTGATCCCTTCAAAGAAGTTCAAAATCTCAAATAATATCTAAACATACAAAATTTAAAACTTTAAAAATACCTTATTTACATTTTCAGGGATAAAGCAAAGTTCCTATAGGCATATTTTTCACAGTAATATCTCAAGAAGATAACATATAAAAGTTGTATTTGAATGTCTATATTGAGAAGTCATAGGAACTTCATTTTTGAAGTCATGGGATTTATTTTTTGATAGGATATTATTATGATGTAATGAAAACATTTTGAATTTGTATCTTGCTGTCCCAACCTGATTGAGTATTGAGTATTTTTGAGGATGTAATGAATTTTATTTAGAATTTCTACTAATCAGCTCAATGTGACTACAAGTTTGTGATTAAGCCTAGTAAGTAATTATGAAGAAAGTAACTTTTATCATATAAAAATTAAGATTTTTTCCTTATGGAAATAAATTTTTCATAAATAATATCAACTCATATATTTCTTAAACATATCCAACATACTTCAATTTTCTTGAATTTCCTTTCAAATACAATGTGATGATTTTTTTGGACCACCAATCAGCAATCAATTAGGTGAACAAAACCACTAATATATTTTAGATTTCATGTCCATATAAGATTAAATAATGCAATTTGAAAGACCATTTGAGAGAGTTTTTGTACATTTCCTAAATGGTTTTTGCCTTACATTGATAGCATGGTTAGAAAGGTTAATAAATGAAGTGTGGAAGAGGCCAAGTCATTCTTTTTTGTTTCACATGAAAAAAACATACTTATATTAAAAGTATAAAGTATTACATTCCGCAGCATAGATCCATAAGTTCATACATCAGAAAATCCACCCCAGAACCAAACCAAAAAACATAGAATCACAAGGTAGACCAAGCCCAACCAGTAGAATAGTGACCGGGATATACCAATCCCCCATGACAAGAACCAAGTAGCCAAGGAATATAGACAAAAAATAAAAAATAGACAAGAGCCGGCAACGACCAGCCAAGCATGAGAATATATAGCCGCAAAATATCAACAGAACTCATGCACCAAAAATGTTCCAGCATCCTCAAGATGGGAATGGCGAGCCATCCAAGATTTCATAGAAGATCATATCCCCAGCCGCATCAAGACCATGCCGAGATAGAGAGTCTACCACAGTATTATGCTCCCGAAAAATGTGTATAATAGAAGTCTGAGGGCATTGACAGAGAAGGATCCGAGTCTGGGCCAACCACGAGGACAATGGCAGTGTGTTGATGGAAGCCACCGAATTTTCCCAATTTACATTGGATAATGAGTCACCGGCAATCTGCTCTAGAATAATGTTGGCCTTTGTCGAGAAGAAGAGAACCAACCAAAGTGTCAATAATTCACCTTTTGTATTCGTCCCCACACCGCCATGAATCCAAAGATGAATCAGATCACCATTTGAACATTCAATGAATGCCCCAGCCCCACATAAACCAGTTGAGGCTGTGGCCGCACCATCAAAGCGAGCGCGGTTTCCAGTTCTAAGAAGTCGAGGAGGCCATGAATGACGATCAGTAAGATGGGACACCTCTGAAGGAGACAAGCCATAATCCAAAGAAGAAGAATGGATGGCACATGCAATACGGCTAGCCTCTGATACACAATCCTCTAATATAAGTCTGTTACGGGATTTCCAGATTTCCCAAGATAACAAGCATGCCAAACACCCCAGCTTTTGGTTAAAAAGGAAAATATAGTGAAACCATTGTTGAATAGAGAAATCACCACCCACTAAAAAAGTTTTAAATGGATCACCTAGATAGAATCGAACCTTCACAATGAAAGGGCAAAGGACAAAGAGATGAAATAGTGATTCTTCAGCCTGTAGACATAGAGAACATATGCTAGGTCCCGAAAAGCCTCGTTTCTGGAGGTTACTCCAAATCAATATCTTTTCTTCTAGTAACAGCTAAACAAAGATCTTTACCTTTGGAGGAATGCACCATTTCCAGACCGAAACGTGCCAACATAGCCCAGACTTAGGAATCGAAGAGCAAATTGCAGTGTAGGCCAATTTTGCAGAGATAGAACCGTCAGATGTATTCCATGACCATAAAAGTATATCATCCACAGCCTCAATAATATAATTTGCATGATTCAAACCCCTAACATAAACGGTCCATTCATCAGCCAAAGTGCCAACAAGCCCAAGTTGGGACGCATTCAACCACACATTAAAAGAAACACTCGGCCGGTTTCGCACTAGAATATGGCTCAGATTGTAATAGCCACGGTTTGTGAGATGAAGGAGCAACAACGAAGACAATTTAAATATAATAGGGCCCCCAATCAATGGATCCTCCCCAATAAGAATATGTTTACCATCACCAGGGAGCCATGCCAACCAATTCGCCATTACCTGAAATGCAGAGAGAAGACTGACCCAAATAATAGATACACCCCTACAGGATTTCCTCGCAGACCTGATCCATTGCACAATAGATAGGCGCCCCAAATACTTATCTTTTAAAATACAGCCCCGGGTACAATCCACAGATAGAGCTTGCCACAGACTTTTGCCAAGTAAAGCCCTGGAGAAGTGGAAAATATTCTTAATAGCCCATCCACCTTGATCAAATGGCCAGTCCAACTTTTGCCAATCCACTAGATGGATCTTTTGTCTACCATAACCTGCCTAGATAAATTGGTGGATTTTCTGACGAATACCATTGAGAATTGTTTTAGGGACCCTGCATAAAGAGAACCAATACACGCCCAAATTTTGGAGAACGGATTTCACTAGGGTAAGCCGACCACCACTAGAAACCCATTGCCATTGCCAATGGAAAATACGATTGTCGAATTTTTTAAGCAGGCATTGCCAATCCATCACCCTGTAATAGTTAGGTTTTAGAAAATAGCAAAGGTAATAGGTACCCTCACTAATCTCTGCAACAGAAAAAGGGAGAAGATCCATAATCTCCAATAACTCCACACCATCCAGCTTGTGTTTTAGCAATTTAGATTTCCCATCTTTTATACACATACCAGAGCATTTACAGAAGGTTTGGATGATACGCCACATATGATCCCATTCAACCACATCAGTAGGCCCAAATAACATTACATCATCGACAAAAAACTGTTGCGTAATAGAAATATGAGGAGAAACCTGTATACCAGTTAATAAATGAGTGGATTGAGCCTTATGGATCATCTTGTTCAAACCATCGATCACAATCAGAAAGAGGAGTGGTGACAGAGGGCAACCCTGTCAAAGACCCCTCGAGCAGGTGAAAAATGTAGATGGACAGCCATTGATCAATATGGAAAAGTTTAAGAACTGATACATGCCATTATCCATTTAATAGCACCCCATGGGATTCCAATTTGAACAAGTGCCAGACGAAGAAAGGACCAGTTCACATAATCATAAGCACGAGACAGATCCAGTTGCAATATCAATGCTTGAATATTCTTAGTTTTTATACTGTGCATAGCCCCCTGAGCCACACCCACCGCGTCAAGTATCTGCCTACCATCCAAAAAACCATATTGTTCCATAGAGAGACCCCTGGAGAGTACCGGTTTGATCCTGCGAGCAATCACCTTGGAGATAACCTTGTAAAATAGGTTACAAAGTGAAATTGGCCTAAAATCCTGAAAGGTTGAAGGATTTGATATCTTTGGGATCAACGTAACAAATGTAGCATTCAAAGCTCCAGCCATTGCCCTATTCAAACGAGTCTCTTCCACCATCGTCATAATATCAAATCCCATAATATCAAAGAACTCCAAGAAGAGTTCAGAGGTCCAACCATTTGGACCCGGACTCTTATCTTTTGCAAACCCTTTGAGAACATAATGAATCTCCTGAAGAGTAACCAGAAGCATTATTTCATCACCTTCTTGCTCAGTAAATAATCTAGGATATTCTTTAATCACACCAATTTGTTCTGCAATGGTAGTATTTCCAGGGTCGTTATAATATTCCTTAAAATGAACAATGGCTTCTTGCTGAAGATCCCCCCGCTCAGAGATCATATCCCCAGTTATAATATTCCTTAAAGTGAACAATGGCTTCCTCTTGAAGATCCCCCAACTCAGAGATCATATCCCCAGATTTACTCTTTAATTTCCAGATTGAATTATAAATATGCCTACTATTTGCAAACCGTTGAAAGAACTTGGTATTTTTGTCTCCCAAAGAAACCCAAAGAGCCCTGCTCTTTAGTCTCCACGGGGTTTGAGCATGATTAAAAAGGCAAAGTCATTTTTCATAAAAAAAACGAGGGATGCAATATTTTGAATCTATGAGGCGAGTGGAATATCAAATATTTCAATGCAGGAGAGCCGAAAAATGCTGGGGTAATGGCATTGACACAGCCCTTCAATCTTCAGAAGAAGTTGACGACAATTGCACTGTTGGCCGATTCCTTGTTTCACCTTCATACTGCAAACGCTGCCTTTTTCGAAGGAGAAGGCAAGGTGAAAGCACTGTGTAATCAAGGTCGATTGTTGGAGGCGTTGCACATTCTGCACGCCACCGAACAACGCGTGGACTCTTCTACTTACGTTTCGTTACTGCAACTCTGCATTGAGAAGAAATCGCTGCGAGAAGGCAAATCCGTCCACACCCACATCAGAGATAGGGGATTTGTTCCAGACAAATTTCTATGGAACACTCTCCTCAATATGTACCTCAAGTGCAGAAGCCTGGCGGACGCTCGCAGAGTTCTTGACGAGATGCCGGAACGGGATTGTTTCTCATGGAGCATGATCATTTCATCCTATGCTGCCCATGGGCTTCCAGCGGAGGCCTTGGCGCTGTTCTACCAAATGCAGGAGACAGGCATTCAACCCAATAAGTTCGCATTTTCCAGCGTTCTCCCAGCTTGTGCCAGATTGGGAATTGTGGAGAAAGGTATGGAGATTCATAAAGATATAATTAGAAGTGGATTGGAGTTTGATGTCTATGTGGGAAGTGCTCTTGTAGACATGTATGCCAAATGTGGAAGTATGGAGAAGGCACGCTATCTGTTTGACAAAATGCCGCAACGAAATGTGGTCTCATGGAATACTATGATTTCAGCTTATGCCAGGGATGGGCTTGCTGCGGAGGCATTGAGTTTGTTTTCCCAAATGAAAGAGGTAGGCATCGTGCCCAATCAGTTTACATTTTCTTCTGTTCTCACGGCATGTGCCAAATCGGGTGTTTTGCAGCAAGGTATGAAGATCCATGAAGAAGTGGTTATGAGAGGATTTGAATGCAATGACTTCGTGGGGAATGGGCTTGTAGACATGTATGCTAAATGTGGGTGTGTAGAGAAGGCACGGTATTTGTTTGACAGAATGTGTGAAAAGGATTTGGTGACGTGGAATGCCATGATTGCTGGATATGTACAGAATGGACATTTTAATGAAACTATTAAGCTCTTTCAGGAAATGCAGCAAGCAGGTGTGAAGCCAGACACGGCCACATTTGCAATTGTTCTATCTGCATGTACCAGTTTGGCTTCTCCGGAACACGGGATGGAACTCCATGGAGAGATAATCAGGAGAGGACTTCAGTGCAATGTCTTTGTGGCAAGCGCCCTTGTAGACATGTATGCAAAATGTGAGAGCATAGAGAAAGCACGCGGTATATTTGATAAAATGCCACAGAGAACTGCTGTTTCCTGGACAGCCATAATTGCAGGTTATATACATCATGGTGACAGTGTGGATGCCCTTGAGCTCTTTCAACAAATGCGGTTGGAAGGTGTAAAGCCGGACTCAAAGACCTTTGCCAGTGTTCTCCCAGCGTGTGCGAGCTTGGCAGCTCTGGAACAGGGAATGGAGATCCATGAAGAAATAATTAGACATGGGTTGGAGTCTGATGTGTTTGTGGGGAGTGCTCTTGTAGACATGTATGCAAAATGTGGGTGCATCGAAAAGGCACGCGATTTATTTGACAAAATGGAGAAACGAAATGTCGTCTCATGGAGTGCAATGATTGCAGGATATGCTACTCATGGCTATAGCAATGAGGCCCTCAAACTCTTTGAACAAATGCAACTCCTTGGCATCAAACCAAACCATGTCACCTTCGTTTGCATCTTGTCTGCATGCTGCCATGCAGGCTTGGTGGAGAAGGGCTGGCAATACTTTGATTGCATGAGACAATATAACATCACGCCCGAAATAGAGCACTATGGCTGCATGGTTGACCTTCTTGGCCGTTTCGGACGTCTTGATGAGGCAGAAGACTTTATCAATAACATGCCCATAAAGCCCGATGCCACCGTGTGGGGTGGTTTGCTTGGAGCTTGTAGAATACATAACAATATAGAGCTAGGAGAACGTGTGGCAGAACGCCTTTTTGAATTAGATCCTAGAAACTCTGCACCTTATGTGTTACTTTCGAATATCTATGCTGCAGCTGGTAGGTGGGATGGCATCCAAAAGGTGCGGAAAATGATGAAAGACAGGCAAGTGAAAAAGACACCTGGAGGCAGTTGGATTGAGGTCAATAAACAGGTACATACGTTCCTTGTAGGAGACAGGTCACACCCTCAAACGCTGGAAATTTATGCAGAGTTGGCAAGGTTATCTACTGAAATGAAGGCTGCTGGGTATGTACCTGATACGAGATTTGTGTTAAATGATGTGGAGGAAGAGCACAAGGAACAGTTTCTTTGTCACCATAGTGAGAAGTTGGCAATTGCATTTGGGCTTATAAACACACCTCCAGGGACAGTTATTCGGGTTATCAAAAACCTTCGCGTCTGTGGTGATTGCCACTCTGCCACCAAGTTCATTTCCAAGATAGTTGCTCGAGAAATTATTGTGAGGGATTCCAACCGTTACCATCACTTTAAGGACGGGCAATGCTCTTGTGGAGATTATTGGTGATGCCAACAGTTATCTGGTTTTATCAAAAGCTTCCATATTTATGGTGATTTTCACGCTGCCACTAAGTTTATTTACAAGATAAATGGACAAACAATTATCATGAGGAGCGTTAACTGTTTCCTTTATTTTTACGATAGATGGTGTTCTAATGTGGATTGGATCGTTGATCACTCTAAGTGAGACATATGACAAGTTTTGCTCTGTTAGCAAAGGGTTAATTAGGTATTCTTTCGATCCTTTCTGCATAATTTTTCACTGTTGGAAATTTAATTTATTTTGAAATAGAGTCAGAATTCTTTGTGCAATGAGAAATATGCTAGATTCATGAAGCATATTGATGGTGTCGAAGGCCTATGTACTACTAATAGGCACACTTATATTTACGAGAGAGGAGTATATTAATGGTTGATGACTCTAAGTGCGACATGCCATATGACAAGTTTTGCACTGCTATCAAGGAGTTAGGTATTCTTTTGATCCTTTTTGCATAACTTTGCACTCTTGGAAATTTAATTTATTTTGAAATAGAGTCATAATTCTTTGTGCAATGAGAAATATGATAGAGTCATGCAGCATATTGATGGTGTCTAAGGCCTATGTACTA
Organism: Larix kaempferi; assembly: GCA_027924585.1. Taxonomy (NCBI): domain Eukaryota; kingdom Viridiplantae; phylum Streptophyta; class Pinopsida; order Pinales; family Pinaceae; genus Larix; species Larix kaempferi. The sequence goes on along the minus strand of BSBM01000226.1, from coordinate 5,843,648 downwards.
CTTACTAATGGGCACAAGTATATTTAGGAGAGAGGAGTATATTTAATGGTTGATGTCTCTGCGACATGCTATATGACAAGTTTTGCACTGCAAGCAATAGGTGGGTATTCTTTTGATCATTTTTGCATAACTTTTCACTGTTGGAAATTTAATTTATTTTGAAAGAGTAAGAATTCTCCGTGCAATGAGAAATATGCTACACTCATGCAGCATATTGATGGTGTACTACTAATGGGCACAAGTATATTTAGGAGAGAGGAATTAGTCAATGGTTTTATTGCTTTTTCGTACTTATTTGTTAGTTTAATGCGAAAACACAACCTTGAAAAGAGCTGACAGTTGATTTATTCATCCAGGTCGACCTAAAGAAGACAAAATCGCCTGCAGTATAGCTTTATTCTAGATAAGAATAATACTTTTGGCAGAAGGCATCCCATTAAAATTTTGCGTTCAATTTAGCACCAAGGTCAGTTTTTCATCAAAACCTTTTACAGTTTATAAATGTAGCCGAGTAAATCATGGACTTACCCAGATTTTATGCATGTAGGTTGAAAAGTCACATGAATCTCGTGGCTGCATATTGTCAGGGTTTTACAAGAAGTTTCAGAGGTATATTCTTGAGAGTTTTCCAATTCAAATTTCGGCTATCTTTTGTTTTCTACTTATATATGGCTTATACATATCATTAAATATTGATTGCATATATTCAGAATATTTCATAGGTTGGGGACATGAAGTATCTGATTTACGTCATGTTGGAAGAAATAGTGTTATGAAACATGGACTGAACAGAACAACACAGCTATCATGGTGATTTGTGATGAACCTTGATTGATACATATAAGTGCTTAAGCATGGTTTCTTGGTTATTTTCTGCACAATCTATTAAAGAGAGACTCATTGAAAGCACCCATTGGCGCATGCCAATTCTTTTGAATGTTGCTGTTCTAGCAACCAGCGTAGATCTATCTTAAAGGGGATCTACCAATCACCGAGAGGGATCAAATCTCTCGAAGTGGAAACCCCTTTTTAGAGTGTAAATGTTGATGAAGCGTTTTAATTTATCTAATTTGCATTTTTATATATATGCCATTGTATATATTAAATAGCTGACATGTTATTTTTTATAATATTTTATTATTTTTAAAAAGGACACGTGTCAGCTCCAGGATGAGCACAGAAGGAGTTACACATTCCCCCCTACTGGGCTGTAGAATGCACCTCTTCGACTCAATAAAATATCTAGCTTATGTACAAGTCATTGTATAATGCTTCAAAGCAAGAACATCTCAACGGTAAGATGAGTTTCTGATTCTATCGTGTTACCCTTGGCATCTCCAATTGTATACCGGTTGCATTTAATTTGCATGAAAGGAAGATGGGGATTGTGTAACCAATGGTTGTTGAATTTATCAAATGTCTATGACGGCTTTATGGCTTAGAGATTATGGTAAGTTTGCAAATCATGATTCATTATTAATGCTTATTCGTCTTCAAAGGCTTGTCCTAACAAAATGTCCTTGTTTATGCTCGTCCAAATGAGCAAATGAAGAGTAATTCATGCCTTGTATTCGTTCTATTGAAAATCGTTGATTAATAGGGATCTATTGATTATGCTTACAATTTGAGTAAGTAGGAGTTTAAGCTATAATGTATTGAAAAAATTACGGTTCCTTTTAGAATTTATCACAAAGAATACGAAATTCAAACTCGAGGAATGAGAGTGTCTAAATTCGTGTTCGATTGAAAAACTATATAATTCTTATTATTGAACATTCCTGGTCAATTCTATTTATTTCCAGAGACATTCTTCTAGAGATAATCAACTTAATTTGGCTTTGGCAGTTTCAGATAATCATTTATTACTATACAAAACAATTTTTTTCCCCAAAAATGTATTTTTTTATTCAAGATGAACAAAAAATACAGTCATCAGGTGCTCATGGCACACTAAAAAAGAGAGTATACACTCCCTTGCTTTTAGTAACAAAAAGACTGGCAGAACTTCAAAGTATCAAAACTGTAACAAACTCTGGCAATAGATCTAAAAGAGACCATAAAGGCTTAATAAAGACTCAAAAACTAACATCTTACATATTTTTTAACAACAGAAAAAACTCATCAGAAATTCCCAAGATCAAAGTTCCTAAAGGTGTCTAGGATGCCCTCCTGAAATTCCACTATTTTACCCTTTTCCACTGGCAAGATCGGGCCTTCTTTAGATAACTGATCTGATTTGGAATTTAACTCTCGGTAAACATGTTTGAAATAAATCCTTTGAAACTGATCAGAAATATTCTTCAACTTCAATGCAAAAGGAAAGCGATATTCTAATCGTGTAAGTTATCCAACACCCAATTGATGACTAAAGAAGAATCACCCAATACATGAAGTCAAGCCATACCTCTATCCAAAGCACATTTGAGCAGATAAAGCAAAGCCTTAAACTCCCCCAAGTTATTGGTACCTCGGCCCAAATTAGCTTTTACTTGAACTTGGTGAGTTTGAGATAGGAAGAGAACAAAGCCAATGCCATAGATAGAGTTTGGGCCTTGACAAGCACCATAAAAAAAACTCCAAGCATAAGTTTTATCCCCCCGCAGTTCCCCAACCACTCTTTGAGGCTTAACTCTAGAAGACTTCTTAAAAATCTGGTGTGAGGCATTCGTTTGAGCTACAACTTGAAAAGGGGAAATGAATTTCTTCTTGAACAAAACAGAGTTTCTTGCAAGCCAAATACTCCACATAACATTGAAAGGAATTGTCCTCAAGGCTTTCAAGCTATGATCAATCCATTCCATGAAGCAATCCTCTATACTATCATTTTGCCAAAGATGATTTTTGCCCAATAATGCACCGCCTTCATAACAAACCTGTGCAGAAAAGGATCAATTCAAAAACAGATGTGAGGCATTTTCTCCATCCTGCTTACACAACAAACAAATGCTCGAACCAAATGTATTCCTCCTTTGGAGAACCTCCCACATTAGAACTGTGTCATTTAAGACTAACAACATAAATAGAATGTTTTTAGGAGAGGCCCTAATCCTCCACAATTTTTGCCACCACCATTTGACCTCACCCAAGTTTGTTTCAAGAACAAAATAACCCAATCTAACAGTATATTCTCCCCCTATACCATTCAGAACCTTGATTAATTCATCTTGATCATTATTCAGTCTTATATGTACCCTTCTTAATTCAGATATAAAAGAGTGCCAATCCTGATTCAAATCTTTCCCAATACCAATGTCATGAGCCTCTTAACAACCCATAATTTCACATTGTGATCTCCACAACATGGTCTCTAGTGGGTTAGTAATCATATTAAGGGTACATCTACCTATGTGTTCTAAGTAATGAATAAGCACACTGGGGAGAAAGACATTCTGACTATAACCCATCAAAGCATCTACCTTGACCCTCACTTGAGAACCATCCCAAACTTTCCAAGCCAACTCTTCCTTTCCCCTTATCCAATCCAACAAAGTACCTAGAGCTATGTACTTCTAGATGATTATCCTTTTCCACAAATGGGCTTTAGTAGTTACATTCAATAAAGATTTAGCTGCAATTGCTTCACCGAATAATTCTATGTTCTTTAGCCCCCACCCCCCTTCATACTTGGGGAGGGTGATCCTTTGCCATTTCACTAGATGAGATCCCTTATACTCACAACGTCCTTGCCAAAGAAAATTGAAACAATACCTCCTAATTGTTTCCAAAATTCGTTTTGGAATGTAGGTAAAGGGGTGCCAATACATTGGAATTGCCTCCAAAATTGCATTAATCAAAACAAGTCTACCCCCTTGAGACAACCATTTGTTACAACAAAATGAGATGTGTTTTTCAATCTTTGCCAATAACTAATGCCAATCTACTTTCCCATAACGGTTAGGCTTCAGGTTAAACCCCAAATATTTAACCCCTTAACAGATATATTTTTGTTCGAAAGGAAAGCATCTTTCCAATCCCCAAAATAAATTAACATTGAGCCCAATTATATACACTATTGATTTATTAACATTGACCTCCCTCGTGGCCTTTTTATACAACTAAAGAATCTCCTTGAAATGCATGCCCTCACTTTTTGATCCAAAACAAAATAACAAAACATCCTCAACAAAGAGTAAATGAGTAAGAGCTTCATTACCTCCCATTGATACCCCTTGAATTCCCCCCTACCTCTTTGCTTCACTAATAGCCTAACTCAAACCTTCTGCTACTATTAGAAACAAGTAAGATGATAGTGGACAACCTTGCCTAAGATGTTTGGAAGCCTTCAAAAAGTCAGAAGCGGAGCCATTGATAAGGACAACAAATGAAGTAGAAGTCACACAACCCATAATCCACTTTACCGCAGGTAACAAAAAACCTATATGAAGCAAACACAAATGAAGGTAAAGGCATGAAACTCAATCATATGCCTTTGAAAGATCCAACTTAATTACCACAACCGGAATATGTGATGTTTTTAAAGAGTGAAAAGTTCCAATAACCTCATGGATCAGGGGTCCTTCTAGGAACTCAAACTATTATGGCAAAATGAAAGTGGATAGTGATTCCTTCAACCTTATAGCAATGACCTTGGAGATGATCTTATATGTGCTACTACCAAAAGAATTTGGTTTATAACTATTGAAAGTCTCAAAACATTCCCCTTTGGGGATTAGGGCAATAAAGGTAGCATTGAAGCCACCAAGCATCTTCCCTGAAAGACAAACCTTCTCCACAACTCTTGGAAAGTATTTTCCCAACAATTCAAAACAATCGATATACACCTACACCATCCATCAATCCATACGAGGGCTACCATTTTTATTAAAGAAATTCAAAACATTCCAAAGCTCATCCTTAGTGACTTCTTCGAACATTTTATCCTTATCCTCCTCATTTGCCAGTCTTGGAAAGTTTGATATTACTTTGAGGATTTCTAGAATGTTTGCCCCAATAGGCCCTTTTAAAATATTTTCAAAAGATTGAACTCCTAATCTTGCAACATCATGAAAACTACTAAATTTCCTTCCATCCTCATCAGTAATTTCCCAGATAGTATTGATGCCCCATCAATGGTTAGCAAAGCTATGAAAATATTTAGTGTTATGATCACCTAACACCAACAATGTCACTCTACTCTTGAGCCTCCATCCCATTTCATTGGTCAACAACTTATAATTTATCGTATCTAGTTCTTTCAAAGTAACAAGAGCATCCTCATTCAACAAATAGCCCTTAGTTCTTAAAAGTAAAGTTTCCAAATATTTTTCAATCTCATTTATCTAAACATCCATGGATCTATGTCTTTTGCTAGCCCAAGTTGCCACCTTTGCATTCACCTCTTTCAATGCCCTTACAAACCAATCATAGGTAGATTCCTCAATATTAGGGTCATAACTCCTCCAATAATCCTTCACCAAATTTTGAAACTCCGCCTTAGATGCGTAGCTTAGATTATACTTAAAGGGATCCCCGAGTTTGGGTTTTTATGATCCAATTCTAGCAATATAGGAAAGTGGTCAAAGCTTCTTGTAGTGCCCACCCAAGAACGATATATTTCCACTTTTTGAAGGAGAGCATTATTTATTAAGAACCTATATTGTTGCACTAGGTAGGCCTAAGATTGTTTGGTTCAATGTCAACTAAATCCGTGATCTCAAGTGAGTGATGGAAATAGTCAAATGATCTGTCAATTCTAGCAGAGGTCCCCCAAATCTCTCTTCTAGTTATTGTGAGATTAAGATCCCCCCAATAATGAGATTTTCAGATTTAAAGAACTCAGAAGAAACTAATTTGTCCCAAAAGAGTTGCTTACCGTCGTAGTGTTATCGGACAATCCACTCGAGTGGACGCGAGCCAGATCTCCCTAGCTCAAAGTGAGTCTAGAACAAATAGAACAAACTACAAGTACATTTCCTAGATCTACTTAAGGATCAAGTACTACATGTCTTACCTTTTTACTACGCAATCATTTCTCCTGAATGCTGATCCATGTCCCACGGTTGTCAGATCCAAGCTGCAACACCTGTCAAGACAAGAAACAAGAGAAACCAGTAAAAGATATCTATACAATAAGCGATCTAAGTAAATAGTTAAGCAGGTAAACTACTCAATATCATTACACACATGAACAATATTGGTGGAAAGCACTTGTATTACTGCAAATAGAGGAGTACATGATAGAGATATAGAACCACAACCAAGGCTTAACGCTGTATCCCTTCTCCGACAAATCCAATTGCCATATCCTTCCAAGGAAGTATGAGTTCTCGAATAGGTGAGTGGAGATGTTCTAAGAGAGATTTCACCAGCATGTAGATACCATAGTCTTCCCCCCTTTGGGATGGGAGTGAACCTCGCTTATATAGGACTAAGTGGATAGGGTATGGATAGGATAGGTTGAGAGATGGTAGGAGAGAGATAGGGGACCCTCCCAAAGAGTTAGGGGTCGAGTACCAGCTCCCCTAGAGGTCAAGGATAAGCCCCTAAATGAGCAAGTTTCGAGAAGGATCTCGAATAAGCTATTTTTGCCCATTAACTGACCTCGTCGCACCCTGCAGTGGAGCAAGATGCGACGTCGCATGTTGCTAGTGTGCAACCTACAATGACCCTTCAAAACCTAGCACAATTAGGTACAAATCCTCCCAGGATGATTGCTTAGTCCAAGTATCTTCAGGGGTGTATACACTGAATCTGATGATGAGTAGATTTTGGGTGTAACAGAATGCCCCCCAAAGCATGAAGTTGTTGAAGATAGACAGGTGAAGTGCTTTGATACAAGTAATGGCAATAGAATCGTCGGACGAAGGACACTACTGCAGTACAACTGACTCTGAACTGACAATCTCAAATGAAGTACAACATGGCTGCCGACCAATACATTGCAGATCCATGGTAGTAATGACCGATTGAACACAATCATGGCTACTAGACACAAGCGTAGATCCATGACGAGATGATAACACAACCACGACCAATACAAAAGTGGATCCGTGTAATATGACTCAATACAAACTCCATCGCAACCTAGGTAAAACATGACTACCTAGGGTCTTCAAGCCGAACTCGCAATGATACGAATCTATCTATGTGATTACAAATATCTTGATGTCGAACATGGTAGAAACCACTTGATTACCGGCCATTGATGTAAACCGTTAACAAGTGCGAGGGAGATCACCATTGATGTCAATGATTCCCAAGGTATCACAGTACATATCATCAAGCGTGAATAAATGATTTGAAGTCGAACGTAAGATGAAATCTTTCAATCAAGAGTCAATGATGTAAACTCATGATGAAAGCAAGGTAACCTGCCATTGAGGCATGCAGGGCCAAGGTACTTGGTTGGTTTCTAGATTCGATCCTTGGATGATGAGTTGAAGTCAGCAGTTGCTACTTGATGACAGGGAGCCCATGGATCCCCATATGCTCAGATGGGCTGAGGTCATGACCCGTCATGGTGGCGGCCCCATCTTTAGCTTTGGTCCCGAGTTTTTCAGCTAGCTGGAAGGCCAGTTACTCATGGTCGAGGACTTTCCATATAGCGGCACGGATTTCCGAGAGGATCCTGACTTGATGCTGCCGGAGGGTGCAGCATGGGGTGACATCGGTGAGAACAAAACTACCCTTGTATTTTTAGTTTTGTATATTATATCATTTTTTTGATGCAGTGCTGACAAGTACCTAATGTGTGTGTGCAGATGTGGGCCTCATACGGCCGGTGGGTCTCTCCCTTCTGGCGAGGAGAGACAAAGGCGGGGAGGCAGTCGTTCCTGCAGGTGCTCATGCTGTCATCGAGGAGATGGAGGAGGTGTACAGGAACCTAACCCAGCTGACTGTGGAGGTACCGGAGCCAACTATTGATGACTTACCAAGGCCCATGCAGAGATTCGGGGTTGGAGCGTCCGTGCGCTTCAACGCCTTACTCCGCAAGGTGGCTCGGACCTTAGGCTGTTTCCTCACCCAGCGACAGCGAGCTGTTCGAGCTAGGGGTGGTGTACGGGTCAGGTGTCAGGCCTGATGACACTTTTATACTTGTACTGAGAGTTTAGAGGCCTCAGATTTTGTACTACTGAAAGATATGATGCTTCATATTTTTGTAGAGACTCACTGAAATCCATCGTGCTTCAGATTTTGTATCGGCACTACTTTTTGAGAGGTATATATATATATACAGACATTATCGACGATTTATACATTATGTGTTTTAAAATGATGAGTGATGTGATCTTGTTTACATGTTTTCTCTTATACATTGTATTTACATGCCGTGAATGCTTTTACATATTATGAATATTATGTGTGTGTGATGTACCAATCCAAGATGAAGTTGGCCATCGAGTCAGCAACTGTGTTTAACTCTCGTGGAATGTGAAGGTATTGTACGGATTCAAATGACCTTTCCAAGAGACGTACTCGTCTGAAGAGACAGAGTAAGGTGGGATCATGGATGGTGTAAACTTGGTTTAGATGGGAAACCACTAATTGAGAATCCATGTGGATAACAATGTGGTTCATACCCAAGGAAATGGCGTTAGCTAGGGTTCCGATTACTGCCTGATACTTTGCGGCATTGTTGGTCACAAACCCTAGGAAACTTCCTCCTGAGCTAATGAGCTCACATGTTGGGGAATATAGTACCTAGGCTGCTGAAGCAAGGTTACGGGTATTTCGGCTGGTGTCGTCCGTGAATCTATAGCACGTTGCCATCTGTACACGCAGACAAAACATGGTATCAGAAGCGGAAACAAGATCTAAAGACACTAAAAAAAAAAGCGTCACAACACACACAAAACACAAAAACACGCCATGTACAGTATATACAAGAAAGTCTAAGCGTGATAAATTTAGGCGTAGTATCTCTTCAGGTAAAGCCCATTGCGGGGTTCACCCAAAGAGATTCTGTCATAGTCTTCAAGCTCGTAAGCTCCCTTCTCCAAAACACGTTTGACAATGTAAGGTGCATGCCACATGGATTCGAACTTTCCTGCTCCTAGTTTGTCATGCTTCTGGTCATAAGTGAGGACCAGGTCACCCTCATTAAAGATACGAGGTTCAACTGACTTGTCATATTGGGCTTTGATGCGTTTCTTGTGTGCTTCATTAGCAAGAGTGGCATCTCGATGAGACTCGTCCAGTTTTGCTAAGTGCAAGAGACGTTCTTCCTCAGCAGTAGTGTTAGGAAGAAGTTCGACAGCGAGCTATAGAGATGAAATTTCGCACTCTATAGGTAGGACAGCCTCCAATCCATATACCAATTGGAAGGGAGTGAAGCCTGTGGCGGTTTTGACGGAAGTTCGGTAGGCCCATGACGCTGAAAAGAGCATGTTGTGCCAATTGGACTTATGTGTCCCTACCATCCTTTGGACCATAGTTTTCAAGACCTTGTTAATGGCCTCGATCTATCCATTGGATTGCGGGTAGTAGCGTGTTGAATTTTCATGGCGAAAACCCAACCTATCGCTCAATTCATCAACCATATGGTTCTGAAAATGAGAACCATGATTGGTAACAATTGCCTGAGGAACTCCGAACCGCGCTATTACATGATTGAACATGAAGAGTGCGGCGGTTTTGCCGTCGTTCTGGTATGTAGGCATAGCTTCGACCCACTTTGTGAAGTAATCCACAGCTACAATGATGTAACTATGCCCCCCGGCCGAGGTAGGCTTACAATGCATAAAGTCAATGCCCCATTTTGAGAATGGGGCAATGGCAAAAACCGGATGTAACGGGGCAGGATGAGTGCGCTTCTTCATATGGAAGTGTTGGCAAGGAGGACATTTTTTTACGGCCTCAACACAATCTTTGAAGATAGTAGGCCAAAAATATCATGCGCGCAAAATCTTTTGAGTTGTAGCCATCCCAGAGAGGTGACCGCCACATGCCCCAGCATGACAGTCATTCAGAATGCGTTCAGCCTCATTGTGAGTGAGACAATGTCGAAGAATTGAATCAATGCCACGACGATACAAAGTATCATTGATGATTAAATAATACTTTGCATGGTGACGTATCTTACGACGGTCGTCACGGGAGAGTTGAGGATTGAAGCATTGGGTTTGAATATATAATGAGATATCTCCATACCACGGATCAGTCGTACTGATGAAAAACAATTATTCATCTGGAAAGGAGTCATTGTGCTCAACTTCTGCATCAGGATGGGGAAGGTCGCAAATGAGCTCAATAAACACCAAAGATTTCTCGAAAAGAAGATCAAATTGTTGCAGTATCACGATCCAGTGTGAATACTTGCCCCCAAGCACTTGACGTGTCAGTACATGGTACATGGGGTTCGAGTCGACGATGATAGTGGTGGTGCAGAGCAAGATATAGTGCCGGAACTTCTGGACGGCGATGACCATCGCGAATGCGAGCTTTTCGACATGTGAATATCTAGTTTCAGCGTCAGCCAGACCCTTGCTTGCATAGTATATTACATGTTCCTGGGCATTTTGATCCTCCTGTACCAAAACCATGGCGATAGTGGTAGCAGAAGCGGCGAGATATAAGATGTAATCTCGATAATAATTAAGAGGTTGGAGCACGGGGGCATGCGTGATGGCATGTTTGATATTGTCGAAGGATTTTTGATCTTGGTCGTCCCAAATGAACAGGACGTCCTTCTTGAGCAGTCTCATATACCCCTGAGTCTTCTCTGCGAAATGGAAAACAAAACGTCTTAAATAAGTTGCCTTCCCTTGGAGACTTTGAAGTTCCATCACATCAGTCGGGGGTGGTAGGTTGATGATGGCCTCCACCTTTAAGGGATCAATGTAGATCCCATCCTTCGAAATGATAAATCCTAAGAGGCGTCCGGACTCAACACAAAAGATACACTTATGAGGATCCAGACGGATATTGTACCGTCTGCATCTGAGGAAAATGTCCGTTAGATGATCAATGTGGAACTCACACTGCTTTGAATGAGCACGGAGATCATCCAGGTAAGGTTCCACAAAGTCCTTAATATCATGGAAGGCATACAACATAGCCTGCTGAAACGTGGCGCCAACCAACATTTTTAAGGCCAAACGGGAGTTTGCGGTATGCAAACGTTCCCCACGGGCAGATGAAAGCAGTCTTATGTTGGTCGGCTGGGTTGATCTCAATCTGGTTGTAACCAGAAAAGCCATCCATAAATGAGAAGATTATGCTTCCAACACAATTTTCGATAATCTGGTCGATGAAGAGGGTCGGGTAGTTGTCTTTTGGACAAGCCCGGTTAAGGTCCCGATAATCAACACAGACACGAATGGTGCCTTGCTTTTTGTTCACAGGAACGACATTTGAGACCCAATCCATCAATGGGACAGGATAGATAAAACCAGCCTTTAAGAGCTTTTCAATTTCTGCCTTAATTGCCACAGTCTTCCGGGGGTGTGCCGGTCGCAACTTTTGGCGTACAAGTTTGATGTTGGGATAGGTTTTTATTTCGTGAGAAACAATTGCGGGGTCTATCTTAGGCATCTCCTCATAGGACCAAGCAAATACGTCTTGAAATTGCTTGAATAAGGCCGTGCCAGCAGCTATTTCTTCAGGGGAACACTTCTAGCCTATGCGAATGTGTTCCACTATACCAGGTTTCACCGAGATGTCTACCGAGATGGTTGGCTCAATATTGGCCAAGTTGCCCTCCGTGTCCGTAAGACATGTAAGGATGGGGGAATGAGGGAACGGGTAGATATCTGGTGAAAAGAGGATATGGATGTTGTCCTCTATGTACTCCAAAGGAGGAAGAAAAGATGACCTATGGTGGAGATCATCCCATGGACTGTCGTCAACATTCATAACTTCCATGATGGACTCGTCTGAATGAAAAGTCCGAAATAAGAGATCGAGTAGAGATGACGTCCGTTGTAGAGAACAGGATGGAGAGGCCATGGTTAAAGGGTCCTCCGGTGCTGATTGGATAGCCTCTTAAATACGTTCAGTGGGTGAAAGAGGCATTATATCTCCAAGCAGGTGTGTTGTGGCTTCATCCGGTACAAGCCAAGCATCGTTAGAGTGAGATGAAATCTCTGTGGAGATCATGTTCACCGTAGCAATCTGATTAGGGGGGTCTGTGGCTGGAAAAAACGCCCATGAGAGATGAATCTTTCAAAAGGCCAACCCCTACACTCTCATACTGTTTTGACATTTGTCCAATGGAAGGAACATGGTCACCAGGATGAGTAGTAGCGTCTGGTGTACAAAAATCTAATTGGTCGATAGTAACAATCCGTCCTTGGTGGGGGAATTGTACTATGCGGAAGACTGAAGAGGCTACCGCCTGCATGGTGTAAAACCAATTGCGACAAAGCAAGAGATTATAATCTAACGGGGCCGAGACCACTTCCACGTTAATGGTTACGGTCTTTCCGCCCAACTCAACTGCAAGAGCTTGTAAGATCCCATGAGGTTGAAAGCCACGCCCGTCGAATGCTTTCAACGTGGGAGGAGAACGATTCAATTCAGGGGAACCAATGGCTCTCCAACAGGCGATCGACATGACAGAAGTGGAGGCGCCTTCGTCTAAAAGGGTACGATGGACAATATTCCCAGCAATGTTCGCAGAAACTTGGAATGCGAGCTGGTGTGAGAGCCTCAACTTAAAGTTGTCAAGTCGGAACATGATGGTATTCGAGAAATCCGAGTCAACTGCACCGATGGCTGCAAGGAGAGTTTTGCGTTGATTAGGACAATTCTGCAAAACTTCTAGGGAAAACATGGCGCAAGGAGCTTGTGCCAAGTCCTCTACGATATTGTAATTTTGTGTTGCCTCAGCGTTGGGATTGAAAACAGCTTTTCGAATCGTACTCTTGGGTGGTCGCAATATCGAGTCTAAGGAGGGCTTCTCAATGGTGAGAGAAGCCGATGGTATAGTGACATCAGTTAAGGAGTCAGAATATTTTTCAGCATTACTTCTAGTGGATTCCTTTGAAGGGACTGGTTCATAAGATCATGAGAGAGTATTCAAATTGATCGTCTCGTTACTCAGCATGAGAACATGCGCGGTATTGGATGGTTCCCCCTGGGCTGGGGGGTTTGCGCAATCATCTGCTGGTTCTGAGTAGGAAACAAATCATTGAGGACTGCGGAAGTTGGTTTACCCCTAAGAAACTTTTGCACTTCGTCTCGATGGGGACATTCTTTGGAGAAATGGTCATCTCCACACAGTAAACAAGGATACTTTAGTTTCCGTTTCTGCTTGGTATCGTCAGGTGTGCTCTTTTGTTCCTGCTGGGCGGAATACTTTTTGGGTTTCCCTTTGTTCTTCTTTTTACCGTCGGACTTCTGAGATGAAGCTATTTGGACAGAATTCACCTCTTCAGTTACAGTAGGAGCGGTTGACTTGGCGGTGTTGTGACCAGCCGGAGTCGGGTTGGCTGATCCAACAGCGCTAGCAGCAGGTTGGTTGTTAAGGGAACCAATGATTCCATCACTTTGGAGTCCCTTATGTGGTTTCACAGGGTCATTAATGTCACGGGGTGCATCAGGCAGAATATCAAACAAAGTGTCGGATTGAGTGTAGACTAGGTCTATCATATGGGTACTCACGATGGCTTGTTCTTCAATGACAACACCTCGCATAACAACGTCTCTTGCTATGGTAGGGATGAGGGATTTTGTGAACCAGTCTGGCAGGAGCTGATCTGGAATGGGAGCTTTAATGAGACGTCGTCTCCTTCGCCACTCGTGGATATGATCTGAAATGTGAGTGGTAGTATTCTGACGGAGCGAGGTTAAAAGTTCAGTACCAGTATCATACCGTATGGGCAGCTGGAAATGTGTCAAAAATTTCATGGCAAGAGAACCAAAATCAGGAAAAGAGTGCGGTGGCAACTCAATGTACCACTTGTCAGTTGAACCGGTGAGATTCCTTTGAAACAATCTAAGAAGAATTGAATCATCCATTAAGGAATTAGATTAACACCATAGGTGGTATGCCATCATGTGGTTTTTAGGGTCTTCACTCGGTTTGCCGTCAAACTTGGGGATATCAGACGGAAGTTTCACCGGAATCGGTGGCCAATTAGATCCGTGGTAAATAGGATCGTTGGTTAAACGGGGTAGGTCAGGCAAGTCCAAAGTAGCCAGGAAGGGTAGTTGTGGGTTAGGCTGCATGTATTGATAATACGGATAAGGCATGTAAGGACCAAACTGACCGTAAGGTGTACTAGGATGAAACTGACCGTAGGGGGGTGTGCCGCTCGGACCATAAGGAGGTCCGCCACCATTAGGTGGTCCATTTCAATAAGGTGGGGGTCCACCTCCACCTCCGGGAGGGGGTGGAGGTCTGCCGCCACCACCAGGAGGAGCTGGGGGGCCATAACCGTAATAAGGTGTCCCACCACCACCTCCGCCTAGAGGGGGTGGTGGACCACTTCCATCACTAGAAGGATGGGGGCCCCCACCACCTCCACTGCTGGAAGGATGAGGGTCTCCACCACCACCTTCACCACCATAGTAATTAGGTCCTCCATCGCCTTCACCTGGAGGGGGTGGTGGACCACCTCCACCACCCGAAGGGAAATGTCCTCCTCCACCATGATAGGGTGGTCCCCCACTGCCTCTGCCAGGAGGGGGTGGTGGACCATTCCCGCCACTATCGGAGGGGTGAGGGATATGGTAGGTAAAATGAGGTGGGCCTCCACCAATGTTAGGTGGGAGCCTGCCAACTCTAGAAGGAGGTGGGGGAGGACCGATCAGGGGTGGTGGTACTTGAGGGATAGTCGGTTGGGGTTCGTGTTGCAACATAGGTTGTTGCCCCCATAGAGTGTATGGATTTCCGGGATAAGGTATCCCATATGGTGCGTTTCCAGGATTAGGTTGGCCCAGCACAGGGTTAACAGAACTTGGATACACTTGAATCCATGAGGGTTGGGTTACATTTGACGGCCCCCCAACATGAGATAATCCTGTGGTGGATGGTCTAGCGGGTTGGGAAGGTCCAACGGAAGGTCCGTTGGGGATTCTACCGCCTACGTTCTGGTTAGGAAACGAGGGTTTCCCCCCAACCACAACAGGTTAAACACTATTCATAGGTTGAACCAACGTAGGTTGTTGACTAGCTACCGTAGTAATAACATTACCAATGAGATAATTCAGGGGAATGGAATACCCTCCCCTCGAATTCTGAGGTGGGGGAGGAACTGGTAAAGTAACCGTGGTAGTGACAGGTGTGTTGGAATGTTGTCCTTCCACAGGTTGGTTCACTTGAGGTGCAGGACTGGACTCTTACGAGGGTTGACCAGTCTTATTAGTGGTCTCGTGGTGGGGTGCTTCAGGTGATCCGAAAGATATCGGATGAACTGGGATGTTTCCGTCATCAAATCTTATTTGGAAATGGCGATTTCGAAACTCTTCAGAGTGTTGTTCGAGACTTTGTCTTCGACGCTCATCTCCTTTAATACGTAAATGTTCCAAACGTTCATGGATGGGGCCAAAAATATCGGCAGGGTCAGGCCTATAGTAAGGCCTAGAGAACTCTGGAGTAGTCCAGTTAGGTGGGGATGAGATGGCAAAATCAGCCACTGGGTGGTCTGTAGAAGATGTCCAATAAGTTGCTGAAGGACCAACAACTACTGTAGGGTCGTCTTGGGGTCAGTTTATCCATTCCAACGATCTAGGTTCTCCCGGGATGACAGGAGAAAGGTCTTGTGAAGCGGGGGTTGTGCTCCTTCATCCTGCAGGGGATGAGAGGTAGGTGAATATGGAGGAGTTTGTGGAAACAAAAGTCCTCCAACATTCAAAGTGGGGTTTTCCACTTTAGTAACTACGACCGCATTACACTGATCCATTCTTACCCTCGAGATAACCTCCAGATTAAGGGGATATTCGGGTGATAAGTTTAAGATCCTACGGAACCTTCTCCAGGGAAAATCCACCAGAGTGTCAGGATGATCAGCCAGGATGGCTAAAACAATGTTTCTCCTAAGGGTATGCTAAAAGAAAAGCAGTCTAGAAAAACCTATTCAAACTAAGGCAACAAGAAAACTTATGTGACAGAGTGGATTCAAAAGTCTGGAACCTCACAGGATTATCAAGGCATTGCAAACCGCAATATATTGCAGGGTCCAACAATATGACGCAACAAGGAGGATTGGGACCGTACCCTTGCCTACATACCCGATTACCTGGACAGTATGTGCATGCTAATCTCCCCGAGTGCTGTTCTCGGTGTATTGCTTTTCCAACACAGCCAAATGGTTAACTCGGTTAGTTTCAGGAATCCTAATGGTGTCTCCCGATATATGCAAGGTACGTGGGAGCTCAAATCCGTAGTGGTGCTGTCTAATGCACAACCGTTTGGTAAGAGACCTTCCAATATACGTGTCGAGTACGTGATACACCCTTTGATACGCCAAGTATGGATTATGTTACTTGGTGGGTACATGAAGGAGCTCAATATACCGATGTACGTGGAAGACCAAAATGCCCCAGGGATACAGTGCTGGCAAATAACGATAGCTGCCACACTTAACGACGCCGGAACACGTCTCTAACTTACACACAAGTTGCTAAAATTTTTACCTAGTTCTACCGTTAATTTTATGTTGGACGGTTAGGTGAATGCATGAGGTGAGTACATAATCGAAATCATAATGCAAGCCCTGACTACATGCACGAAATGTTCTTTTCTTTCAATGAATTCTAGCTATGGGAAGGAGAAAGCTTTTTCCGATGGCATTGCCAAAACAAACTCAATGCAACACATTTCCCAATTCAAACAAATTTGACAATGAAAGTATTATTTTCCTTTTCAGCGAAATGGAAAAGTACACAACACTACTAAACCAAATCAAAACATTTTTCTTTTCAAATCAAAATGACACTAAGTGATGAAAAGAGAGGATTCTGAAATGGAATATGCAAGTTTTTCAATTTCAATTTCGATGATCTAAAAGCAACAAGAATTAAAAATGCATCTATCTTTCCTTATCATGGAATCAATTTTGCAAAAATCGAAGCGTACTTTGAGCCTTTCAAGAAGATGAGTGATTCATAATTCGAGAAAAACACAATAGATCATACATTCATTCAACTTTTTCAAAACATAAACGAGAATTTTCCAATGCACAACAATCTTTCTTCAATAAATTTTTGAGAAACAATGGGAAAGAAGCACTTTTAATCTTTCGATGGATGCATCAAAGCAATAAACTGAAAACAACTGAGCTTTCAGATCTAACTGACTGAAAAGAAAACACTACTTGCAGCACTAGCACATTCAGAAAACTCAAGAAAAGACAAGCACTCAACCAAGCTGAAAGACACATTTAACTTGGAATCAAGCAGCAGCAAGCAAACTAAGCTCAGAACAAATGTAAATGAGGTCTGGAGGTTGATCCAATGCAATGATTAGATCAGGGATGGAAAGAAGGGAATGCAGGAGTGAACGGATGAAGGTGGAGGAGACTAGAGTATCCACCACTACCAATCTCAAACTTGTCTAAGATGGAACCCAAAGTCAATTCAAATGAAACCAAACTCTCAACACACAAATCATAAATGGGGTCTCTGGCTGGATCTTGCAGCGCAAAGAGATTTCATACATTAGACCAAGGTTCAAACTGTCAAATGAGGGAAGGGATGCCTGTATGCCAACTTTTGACAGATCGGCACACTCTTCCCTTGTACACAGTGCGACGTCGCAGGTTACTTACACAGGAAGTGCGATGATGTCGCAATCTGCCAATGCAAGGGGTGCGATGAGCAGTTAACAGGTAAAGAACAGAGACTGAGAATGACACAATGTCGCTCTGTTTCCACTACTCAAGTGCGATAGGCGAGGTCTAGATTCAAAAATGAATCAAATCTCTCAACAATGAACCATAAACAGGCTTGAAAATGAGTTGTATAAACTCAGAGGAAGAAGATCAAAATCTTCAACGTGAAGATCTGATAGTGAAATCAATCCTAAGAAGTAAATGGAAAAAGATAATAAAAAAGGCTTGTGTCAAGTAATCAACTGAAAATGACTCTCATATTAATGACCACTAAACAAGACAAACACCACTCCCCAGCGTAGTCGCCAAATTTGTTATCGGACAATCCACTCGAGCGGACGCGAGCCGGATCTCCCTAGCTCAAAGTGAGTCTAGAACAAATAGAACAGACTACATGTACATTTCCTAGATCTACTTAAGGATCAAGTACTAGATGTCTTACCTTTTTACTACGCAATCCTTTCTCCTGAATGTTGATCCACGTCCCATGGTCGTCAGATCCAAGCTGCAAGACTTGTCAAGACAAGAAACAAGAGAAACCAGTAAAAGACATCTATACAATAAGCGATCTAAGTAAATAGTTAAGCAGGTAAACTACTCAATATCATTGCACACATGAACAATATTGGTGGAAAGCACTTGTATTACTGCAAATAGAGGAGTACATGATAGAGATATAGAACCACAACCAAGGCTTAACGCTGTAGCCCTTCTCCGACAAAGCCAATTTCCATATCCTTCCAAGGAAGTATGAGTTCTCCAATAGGTGAGTGGAGATGTTCTAAGAGAGATTTCACCAGCATGTAGATACCATAGTCTTCTCCCCTTTGGGATGGGAGTGAACCTCACTTATATAAGACTAAGTGGATAGGGTATGGATAGGATAGGTTGAGAGATGGTAGGAAAGAGATAGGGGATCCTCCCAAAGAGTTAGGGGTCGAGTACCAACTCCCCTAGAGGTCAGGGATAAGCCCCTAAATGAGCAAGTTTCGAGAAGGATCTCAAATAAGCTATTTTTTCTCATTAACTGACCTCGTCGCACCCTGCAGTGGAGCAAGATGCGACGTCACATGTTGCTAGTGTGCAACCTGTGACGACCCTTCAAAACCTAGCACAATTAGGTACAAATCCTCCCAAGATGATTACTTAGTCCAGGTATCTTCAGGGGTGTATACATTGAATCTGATGATGAGTAGATTTTGGGTGTAACACATAGGGTCCATATACAATGAAGATTGCCATTTCTATACCCATGTTTTAATGAAAACCTCTATGCATAGTCCTAAATGCATAAATAATGAGTAAATCAAAGACACATATTGAGACCAACCAGACCAATTTTTTTTTAGGTCTAAATTAAGGAAGTCGCCCTTTCCCATAAATTCTTGAACCATAATGATATTAGGACGATCCAACTCAACCAAATGCCTTAAGGCTAGTTTTTTGCCATGGCCCCCAGCCCTCTTATATTGAGAGATAGTATCTTCATTGAGAAACTTTGATCCAGGGAAAGCTTGGTCTAAGGGCTCCGGTAATAAGACATTGTTTTCTTTGATTCACTTCTTTAACTACTTGTTCCTGAGCATCCTTCAAAGTAGACTTTCATCCCATCGGCAAGGGACCTATATCCTTGGGAGCATCCAACCCCAAGCCCTCGTAAGCTAAAGGGACTAGGGGAGAAAGACCCTTTTTAGGATGAAGAGAGTAGTGTACCCCCTTCCCTCATCTAGCATGCAATAAAGTCCTACCCATCACCCTCAACGAGAGCCTCTTTTCCTTACAAAGGCAAAACCACATCTAGATAGGCAGGATTTGCTTTCCTTCGCTTTTGTCCCTACCTAACTTATTCCTAGAAGCAATTGCTGAGATTTTCCTACCATGAACCCTTGACTTTTCCTCAAAGACAAGACTCTCCCCATCATAATATGAGTAGAAGAGTCCCTTGTAAGAGAAATATTTGACAAGGAATTACCTAAGGACGAGAAAGATTCAGGTTCTGAAGGAGAACTTCCACTCACACCATCCATAGGAGAGTCTTTCAATCCATTGCACCCTTCACTTAAGAGCCCGACTCTTGCACGAGAATCGGACCATAAGACGTTCAAGAGAGGAAAGGATCAACCGCCTTCCCTGAAGTCAACAACTTCCAAGACCCTCTATCTCATAAATTCTTCCTTCGATGTCAAAGAAGACATATCCACCTCTTTGTTTTTTTCAGGAGCACCCTTCCGTGTAGAATGAAAGGAATTGGTACATGCATCCAATGAAACCTTACATTTCAATTCTCCACCTTCCACTTGAACTGTGTCGGCACTTTTACCATGAATCATACCTGGCTTGGAGATTAGAGGTATAGACATATCACCCACGAAAAGAATATCATTCACTTCATCACTCCGCTTCTTAAGTTTCATCCTTCATAGGTTGAGGTATAATAGCCTTCGTCAAACAATGATTGCTACCATCCTCCCTGAGTGGTGGCACCATCAATATTTTCCTAACATTTCTATGTACCTCATGTATTGAATTTTTTTGCCACACCACTTTGATCAGTGGCTTGTCACAATTTTTGTATATGTGACCATAAATATGACACCTTGAACAACAAAAGGGGATATTGACCTAAGTGTAAATATGCTCGCCAAGGACTAACTCCACAGACTCAAAAAAGACTAAAATGACATCGACGTCAACCCAATATTTGAGCTATGGACTATGCTTAACTCAATTTAAACTATCAACAATAAATAAAGACTTCCCATAATATCCCCAATAGCCCACAATGCATGTTTAGTAGACAAATCCACCAGGAGCCCAAAAAGCTTCTCTTATAGCGGAGTTGACTTCATAAATTCTTATTTGGCATTAAATAAAGGATGCCAAGGTTTCATGGATAGAAAGGTGTTTTCCAAAACCAAAACCCCCTCAAGATCTTCAAAGCATCATCCTTAGAGTGAAAGAGACACCTAAGCCAACCTCTAGATAATAAATGAAAGCTTGGATTATACCCAAGGAGCGGTTGCTAGTTTAGATGGATCCAACAAGATAAATGCTCCATAGTAACTCTTTTCCCAAGAAACATACCTACCAAAGTGCGACCATGGAGATCAAGAATCTAATAGACTCTCAAGTCCTTTCCCACCACTAGAGCCACCTTCCCTCTGTGATTTTTGAGAACCCAATGCCGCTTCTTGGGTTTCTCTACCACCCCAAAAGAAAGGTTAGCACTTTGAATGTGAGAAAGCTCTAGTCTTCTAACAAAAAATCCCACAAAACCTACCCTATCTGCATCCTTTGCAACACCAATGTTCCCATAACAAAATTCCCCATAGGAAATTTTCATTGAACTTCGAACACTAGTATGAAATGAACTCTCTAAAGAAATAGACCTCTAATGGGACCTCAAGTACCTCCCCAAAGACATCTAGACTCTCTATAATTTCTTTAACCCTCGAATTAACACCAAGGACGACGGATGGATCATTAGAAAAAACTGGAGTTGTGTCAATGTTATTTAAGCATCTAGGAAGGTTACATGTTTATGTCAAAACTACAATCAACCACATAGATGAGTCCACCCGTTCAGACTTGATTACCTCCTTGTAGACCCTATAAATTTCCCATGCCTCAATTAATTCCAAATGGGATCAAAATATTGGGTTGTACTATATGTCATCCTCCTTGTTGTAATCAATCTGCTCCTCAAAATTGTCCATAGGTGAGCCTGACATCATTTGTCAGTGCTGCAAATAAGGGCCAAATCAAGTCAACCACTACACAAAACATTATCAACTTTATATTCAAATTTAAATATAATTTTTAGTCACCATCAAATATTATTTTCATCTACTCAATCTTCTAGTAAATATCCTTATATATGCACGAATCAAATAGCTAGGTTGCACAGGAGATATATCATTATTAGTATTTGAAAAGAATATTGTGGTGAATGTGTAGGGAACTACTTATCTAAACACAACATGTTTCCTAAAGAATCCCCATCCATCCATTTTAATGCTCTTCTTATGATTTTTGGGAAGACATGTATATTGCTATAATCAATTGTTGGGCTTCTAGGCAATGTGTTGAAAAGAAAAAAGTTAATGCCTTCTTAGTTTTCCTTAAAAAAAAATGGGAATAAGTGATCCATGATATTTTGATAAATGATATTGAGTTGAATATTCAAATATTTCAAAATTTGCAAAAATGCATTGGAGAGCTAAAAAATGGCATTGCCATGTCCCTTCAATATTTATAATAATTTAACGACCATTGTTGGCTGGAATTTTGTTTGATTTGTTTTATAGTGGGCAAGTTGAAATCACCCAATGTCCATGCACTACAAATTTCGTTAAACAAAAAATTATAAATATTACAGTGTAGATTTATTACCTTATTAAGCATCTAACATAATAACCAACATACAATCAATCCTATAAGCATTCATTACATAGTGCATAAACGTTTTTAAGGCAAACCCTCATAAAAAATAAAACCCATTTATTATGAATCTTAGTGAATGTCATTCAATGATAATTTACAATTGCAAAATTTCACAATCTATGGGATTTCACATCCATAGGGTTGCATTTCACAATGCTAAGTGCCCTTGGTAGAAATCCAAGCCCCATCCTTTCTATAAGGATATTTTTCATTATCTAAAAAATGCAACAACTCTCTAAGCCAAATGTGACCAATCAATTGAATTTCATAGTTAGTTTGTCCAATCTCCATCTGCTCTTCATCCAATCCATCTCTTTCCTACAGTTTTTCTTCTTATGGGACATTTCCAAGATTGCTATATCAATTTGTTTACTCTCACATCTCTTCAATTATCAAATGATTTTATTCCCTTTGGTAAAATGACACTAATTGTCCAATCGACTCATCCTAGTGATTAAATGCCACATAGACATCCCCTCGTTGATATCTGTTTCACTTACTTAACATTGTTGACAAGACCCCCACCAATACTTCAATCTACATCTTCACTTGATCTAGCACATGTCCTTGGTTGGTTATCAACATATGCATAGTAGTTGGTCTAGTCTAGTTGATATGTTAGTCAACTTCATCATCAATATTATTTTAGTTGATTCATCTTTGCCAATGAATTGACTTCATTGTCAATCTTCTTTTAGTCAGTTCTTCTTTGTTAATGAATCTACTTTCTCAATAAATCCTACATATAGTCTCTAGACTACTAATCGATCCAATTTTGAATCAAACCTTTCCTTCTTGGGAGTTTCTTGGACCCCAAAACCTTACTAGAATAAAGAAAGATGAAGAAATACATACTTCACCTCCTCTAACAAATACTATTTTTCTTTAGTAGGGTTTTGGCCCTTCGGAGCAATTTTGAGAGACTCTTTTTAACCCCGAAGTACAAAACTTCCATTGCAATATAATTTCATGTTCCAACTCAGTTTTCAAATTCAAACCATATTAAAAATTCTTCCCCCTCCCCGCATCAAGCATGAAAAATTTAAAAATATTCATTTTCTTTTCATTTATAACATAATAGATGTTCATATGTGGTGGAAACATCAATTGAAAGGAATTTCCCTTCACTTGAAGCACAATTTCAAAAGAGCGATACCCATTGGATTTTAGCTTCTACCTTGGGTGTTATATCCAATGCTTACTGAGATGTAACCACACCATATTTCCCACCTAGAATAGGTGATATACTTTATGTTGATGATGCCTCTCCTTATACCATTAATGTGCTCTTTGTAATAGTTTGCTCTTCCACATGCTTATGTATCTATGAAATTCTTTCGATGAATCTCATGGCTTTATTTTGATTATCATCTCACTCCATCTACTTCTCTCTAATGGTTTGAGAAAATTAAATATCAAAGGGCACCCAAATCTAAAATCTAGAACTTATCTCAAATGGCAACACGCTGCTAGAAGTATGAACTCCTAGTTATAACAACACTATGTATAGGGTATGCTCTCATCCAAGACTTAGGATGCCTTATATTAACCCCCCCCTCAATAAGGGAATTGTGATCATGTTTAACACTCTAGTGTGTAGATGAAACATTGTACTCCTTTCCAACCTAGTCTCCATCATACCCCATAATGCTCTCAATGTTCAACTAGGAAATCTATTATCATAGTTGAAAATAATGGACCATACTGAATGGGATTTAACTTCTTCCCTATGCCTTGTATTTTTTTTTTTAATGATATGTAACCACACTACATCTCTTCCACTTTTTTGTGTTGATCATGCCTCTCCTTTTAACTATGATGTTCTCTTTGCAATTGCTTTTCCACTTGACTGTGTATCCACTAAACTATTTTAATGAAACTAATGGATTTATTTTGATCATCATCTTACTCCATTGAGTTCTCTACAGTAGTTAGAGTGAATGAAATGTTAAAGGGAATTTGAGGAAAAAATTTTAAACATATTTCTAATGGTGACCATTTGCTAGAAGTGTGCACGATTCTTTTATAATAGTGTTTTATATAGGATGAGGATTCTATCCGGCCATGTCTTAGGTTTCCTTTTGTTAAACCCCTGTAGTAAATGAACCACAATTTTATTTACAACTTTCATTGCCCTATCAGTTTGCAGATGAAATTTTGTAGTCCTTTTCAACTTAGTATCCATCATACCCACTAATGCTATCTAAATTTGACTTAGAAATATGCCATCTCTTATGGAAATAATAAATTCAAACAATCCAAAATGCACCCATTTCTTGTAGAAAAACAATTTTGTTTCTTACTTTTTAGTGATAGTCTTCGTACAAGGAATCAATGGTGCCATATTAGTGAATCTGCTAACTACTACGAATAGGGTATCATGCCCTTGTATAATCCAATAATCCTTAAACAAAATCCATCGAAATGATTTCCCGTGGTTGACCCTATACAGGAAAAGGATTATATGATCCCAAGTTCCTAGTGTCAAGATTCAACTCCGATAAATTGCACAACATCAATCAACATGTTTGGCTAATACACATAACTTTGTAAGGTTAACAAAGTATTTTCAGCTTCAAAATGTACATCTCTGGTAGTATAGGATTTTCTTAACAACATGGTTCTACATTCTCTAGTGGGTATACTCAACTTATTATCTTTGTACAACAAGCCATCATTCAAATGGTAGTTAGGGTTATCCACTCTCTAATGCAGTTTGACTAGAATTGGATATACTCATATGTTCCCTTCATATTGAATTTGGATATCTTCAAATGGAAAAGGTTGTAGCAACATAATGGTTGCAATAATTGTTTCAGACCTTGGCGGCCTATATAAGAAATCAACAATCTTATTTGAACCCCCCTTCTGGTGCTTGATGACAAGATTAAACTGTTGTAGTAAGACATCCACTCGATAAGTGTTGCTTGTTGCAACTTGCTTTGCATCTGTAAAGGCTAATTGTCAGTGTAGATCACTATCTCCTTTTCTAGAATTTAATCTCTCCAATGTTTCTTTTCTTGATGTAAAACCAAAAGCTCCCTATCCTAGGTAGGATTTCTTAACACCGCTCCACTATATGTTTTGAATTGTAAGCAATCAATCTTCCATCTTTCATTAGGATTTCCTCCGTAACATAATCATATGCATTAGCCTTAATCTCAAAAGGCTTTTACAAATTTGGATGCCCTGACACAGGGGCTTCTCAAATACTATTTTTCAACATGTTAAATGCTTTATCCCATTCCTTTGTCCAAAGAAATGATTATCTCCTCTTGTCAAAGAATGTAAAGGTGCAACAATCTCTAACAAATGTGAAATAAACTTTTGCAAATATTGATAAGGATTGATGAAACTTCTTACCTATATGAGATTCATAGTCCCAAGACACTTCCGGCTCTACACTTTGTCTAGTTTGATCAATATCCACCAATCATGAATCATATTTAAAGTACATCTCTGGAAAAATCACACTTCTTCATATTCAACTACAAATTTTTATCCTGGAAAGTTTTTAGTACTCGCCTCAAATGGTTAGTGTTCCTCCCAATTTTTTATTTTGACTAAGATGTCATCCAATATACCACTACAAAGAAATCACTAAAGGCTCTAAGAACTTCATTCATCAACCTAATTATCATCTCTTTCTTTTGAAAGAAGTCTTCTAATTGTATTATTCCTTAATTCTCACTTCAATGGTATTCAGACTTAAGGTCCAACTTGGAAAAATACTTTGCTCCTTGCAATCAGTCTAGAAAATCATTAAACATCAATGATGGGTAATGGTTATGGATGGTGATCTTATTGAGTTCCCTAAAATGAACACAAATATGCCAAGTCTCAAATTTCTTTGGAGCAAACAAAATTGGAGACCCACAAAGGACACACTAGGATTGATAGCCCCTTGGTCCAAAAATTCTCATATCTTCCCCATATGAGAAGTTTGATAAAGATCAATATTTAGTAATTACAACTTTGGTAGTAGTTGATTCTCATGCATAATTGACCTTGTAGGTGAAACCCCTTTCATTATGAAAAAATGACCAAATACTTATGTTAGGATATTTAGACACTTCAAAGTTACATAAGAACAACTTGCTCTAATGTGTCTTTAGGTAAAGTGTATTTATTTAGTATGCATTTGTACTTACGTAATCTGATGGTTATGATATGGTCTAGATATAGAGTGATCCAATAGCTCATCTTCACCTCGATCTTAAAATCTATTGATCCATGGATTAACACCTGATTGGTCCGTTATATCTATTTCAAGAGAATGGAGGGGTATTGTTTGATGATTGATTGTGAGAAAATCATATGTAAATTATTTTTCCTTTTGCATTAATATATTCCCTCAAGTAGCTATTTGGTTGAGCTCGTGGATTGTTTCCCTCTACGAGGGTTTTAACAATGTAAAAACATACGTGTGTAGATTTGTGAATAGTTTGTTTGAGTAGTTGCTTAAGGTGTTCAACTTGTGTGGAAATGTTGAAATATTGTAACTTCTAAGAATATTGTATTTGTATTATTCCAGAGATGTTTCATTCCTTCGTTGTGACTTTACTATGTATCCGGAGATGTTTATTCCTCCGATGGATTATGGTAACCAGGGTTATTAGATCTACCATGTGGGGGTTGGCCCTGAGTTAATTTATTAGGGGTTATTAAACTCTCTTAGGAGAGGTCGGCCCCATAGGGAAAAAATTCAGTCAGGAAACAAGTATAAGTAGAGGAGGATGTTCCTCACTTATCTCACTCTTCCATCACTCGGAAAGTAGCGCACAAGTGAGAGAGAGGTCTACATAGGAGGTAGACAAGGATCTCTAGTCTTCGACTACATCTTGTATTTGGTTGATCATCTTATTGAGGAAAGCTTTGTTGGGTTTTCTACCCCATGAGGGTTTCCCAGGGTAAAATCTCTGTCTATCTTGTGATTGTGATTCTTTCAGTGATCTTGCTAGTCAAATTAGTATAAACTTAACATGGTATCAGAGCTATCCTAAATAGGACATCTTTCACAAGGTGAAAATCTCTCTCTCTCCTCCTCCGGTGAAAATTAGGGTTTCTGCAAAAGTTGGTATTTTTGGATTCTGATTTCATGGCTGGATAACCCTCCTCAAAATCGAAGTTTTGAGCCCTAGATCGAGGTTTTTGGTTGGATAGAACTCTGGGAAATTCAAACCCTAGTTTAACCAAAAGTGCAAAGAAATCTAGAAAACCAGAAATTCTGCTGCAGATCCGAAAGGTGAAAAGTTGAAGTTTCCAGAAGCAGTACACACCAGATCTTCCAATTCAATCAAGCAAATCTCCTGGTAAGTGTTACTCTATCTCTTGAGAAACTTCAATCTCTTTTTACCCCTATAGAAGATGGCTCCAAGCACTAAACTTGAAGACAAGCTAGAGGGTATAGAAAATTTCCTGGCATGGAAATACAGAATTGGCCTCATTCTTGAAGAGAATGACCTTGCCCAGTATATCAAGGATGAGATTGCAGAACCTGGAGAAGATGAAGCCAAAGAGAAGTATAGGAAGGATTTGATTAGGGAAAAGAGAATCATTGCTGATTCTATTAAAGACCACTTGATTCCCCAAGTGGCATCCAAGAAGACTCCAAAGGAAATGTATGATGCCCTTTCCAGAATGTATGAGGGAAAGAATATCAATAGGAAGATGAATATGAGAGCTCAATTAAAGAGCACAAAGATGAACAAAGGAGAATCTGTTCAAGACTATTCCTTAAGGATCTCCCAGCTCAAAGAACAACTAGATGCTATTGGAGATACCCTTGATGAAGATGAACTAGTCATGACTGCTCTAAATGGTCTCACTAGACCATGGGAGTCTTTTATCCAAACCATGTGTGCAAGAAAAGAAAGCATGAAGTTTGATGTGGTATGGGAAGATTGCATCCAAGAAGAAGCTAGGGTTTCTAACAAAGAAGCCCTGCTCAAAGAAGATGACCAAGCCTTGGCTACACACACCAAGAGAAGGAGGAATCAATCTTACTTCAAGAAGGATAGTCACAAGGAGTCTCAATCTCCACAAAGATTTCAGAAGAAAGGAAGAAGGAAATACTCTTTTTTCCAATGTTTCAATTGTCATAAAGAAGGACACATTGCTAGATTTTTTCCCTCAAAGAAGAAGAAAAATCTTCACCTTAAAAGACATCAAGCACATCTAGCAAAAAATGACAGTGAAGAAGAATAAGAAGAGGAAGAAAGGCCTCACAAGAAAATATCTAAAAGAGAAGAAGAAGAAAGGCCCCTCCCCAAGAAAATATCTAGAAGGAATGAAGAAGAAGATGCATAAGAGTATGTTCTATTCTCCGCACTCTCAGGATCTATAACACCTAGAGAAGATACATGGCTTATTGATAGTGGTGCTTCAAAGCACATGACTAGACAAAAGAAAACTCTTTCAAAATTGGAAGAAAAGACCTCTCCACAAAAGGTGTCATTAGGAGATGACTATCAATATCCCATCAAGCGAATTGGTGAAGCAAGCTACAAGCTTGATTTTGGAACACCATTGAAAATGAAAGAGATATTATATGTCCCAGGATTGAAGAAGAACTTACTTTCTATCTTAGATCTAGATAAGAAAGGTTATAGGGTTGCATTCATTGATGAACAAGTACTCAGGTGGTCCAAAGGAAAATCTCTTGAGGATGCAATTGTTATTGGTGAAGAGGAAGGAGGTTTATACAAACTCAGGGGACATCCAGAAGCTGCCCTTGTTCATGAAGCCACTAGCCCTAATGAACTATGGCATAGGAGGCTTGCTCATATTAACTACAAAGCACTACCTCATGTGAGTAAGGTTGTCATAGTACTACCAGATTTGAAGATTGATCATGATGGCACATGCAAGGGGTGTGCAAAAGGAAAGAATATCAAGAACCCATTTCCAAAGAGTGAAACAAAGACCAAGAGTATTTTGGAATTGATTCATTCAGATGTATGTGGACCAATGCCCTCCACATCCTTGAGTGGATATGAATACTACCTTACATTTATTGATGACTACTCCAGAAAGACTTGGATTTACTTTCTAAAAGGAAAGAATGAAGTCTTTGGAAAGTTCAAGGAGTTCAAAGCCTTGATAGAAAATATTTCAGAAAAGAAGATCAAAATACTCAGGACAGATAATGGTGGAGAATACACTTCAAAGGATTTTGAAGTATTTTGTAAAGAAGCTGGAATCAAGAGGGAGTTAACCACTCCCTATAATCCTCAACAAAATGGTGTTGCGGAAAGAAAGAATAGAACCATCATGGAAGCTATGAAGACAATGATACATGATCAAGACCTGCCTATGTATCTATGGGCTGAAGCAACTAGGACAGCAGTCTATGTGCAAAATGGACTATCCCACAGTGCTCTTGATTTCAAGACTCCAGAAGAAGTGTTCACAGGGAAGAAGCCCGAAGTAAGTCACCTCAAGATATTTGGATGTCCAGTATACATTCACATTCCAAAAGAAAAGAGGACTACGTTAGATCCTTCCGGAAAGAAGGGAATATTTGTTGGATATTGTGAAACATCCAAGGCATTCAGAATATACATCCCAGAATTTCACCATATGGAGATTAGTAGGGATGTGACATTTGATGAAGAGACAGCTCTCAAGAAATATAGGAAGTGCCAGTATGAAGAAACATATGAAGAAGTTGCACCTCCTAGAATTACAGAGACTGCACCCATTTCTGAAGACATAACACCTGAAGACCATGACATGCTAGAACCACAAGAACCCCCCCTTTCAAACATTTCAAGGAAAAGAAAGCCAGCATGGGCAAGAGATATTATACTAGGAGCATAAAAGTATGGAGCTCCTGAGTGCTCCACTAGAGTAAGCAAGAAACCAAAGCCATTCTCCAACTATATGGCTTTGATGTGTGATCTTGTAGATCAGGAACCTACTAGTTATGAAGAGGCAGTTCATAAGAAATAATGGGTAGAGGCAATGACAGAAGAATACCAGTCAATAATGAAGAATGATGTTTGAGATATCGTTCCCAAGCCAAAAGACAAAAGTGTGGTATCTTCCAAATGGATATACAAAATAAAGCATGCCGCGGATGGCAGCATTGAAAAATAAAAAGCAAGATTTGTGGCCAGAGGATTCTCTCAGAAAGAGGGAATTGACAATGAAGAAACATTTTCCCCAGTTCCAAGGTACACTTCCATTAGAACCATCATGGCACTTGCATCCATGATGAAATGGAATCTACACCAGATGGATGTAAAGACAACCTTTCTGAATGGTGTAATTGAGGAAGAAGTGTACATAGAACAAACACAAGGATTTGAGGTAGAAGATGGAAGAACCCATGTATGTAAACTGAAGAAGGCCTTATATGGGTTGAAGCAAGCTCCCAGAGCTTGGTATGGAAGAATTGACAGTTTCTTGACAAACTTAGGCTTTACCAAAAGTAAAGTTGATCCTAATCTTTATCTCAAGGTTATGAATGATGAACTTGTCATATTGTTGCTATATGTGGATGATCTATTTCTGACTGGAAATGAGAAACAAATTATTGAATGCAAAAGGAAGCTCTCATTAGAATTTGAGATGAAAGATCTCGGATTAATGCGCTACTTCCTAGGTCTGGAATTATGGCAAGGATCAGATGGAATATTTCTCAACCAAGGTAAGTATGCTATGGTAATCTTGAAAATATTCGATATGTTGGAATGCAAACCCATGGCCACTCCCATGGATTCCAACTTAAAACTATTAGTTGATGACTCTTCAGAGTTAGTGGATGTGACTCTATATAAACAAATTATTGGGTCATTAATGTATCTAACAAATACCAGGCCAGACATATGCTTTGCGGTTAACCCTCTGAGTCAGTATTTAGCGAAATTGAGATGGGTTCACCTAATTGCTGCAAAGCATGTGATGAGGTACCTAAAAGGTACAATAGATTTTGGTCTCTATTATCGTGGAGATCATGACTTCAGATTGTATGGCTACACAGATGCTGATTGGGAAGGAAGTGTATTAGATAGGAAGAGTACATCAGGTGGATGCTATTGTCTGGGATCTGCCATGATCTCGTGGTTTAGCAGAAAGCAGTCAAGTGTGGCTCTCAGCACAACTGAAGCAGAATACATAGCTTCATGCTCTGCTAGTTGCGAAGCAGTATGGCTTCGAAAGTTATTATCAGGATTGTTTGACTTAGAGATGGACCCCACTGTGATTCTATGTGACAACCAGAGTTGTATCAAGATGACAAAGAATCCAGTGTTCCATGATAAGTCAAAGCACATAGACATCCGATATTTCTATATACGAGATATGGTGCAGAAAGGAACTATAAAGCTCGAATTTGTAGGAACTGATGAACAAATTGCCGATATACTAACCAAACCTCTATCTCGAGTAAAGTTTGAGTATTTCCGAGACAAGCTTGGTGTGGTTCAGAAGGACCCTTCTCGAAAGGGGGAGTGATATGGTTGATAAATATTTGGGTACTGGTATCAATGAGGATACCTACATTGATGAGATTGCCTATATTGACTTGTATTGGATGATATGTATACTTGTATTGATGAGGATACTTGTATTGATGATGTACCTGTATTGATGAGGATACTTGTATTGATGATGTACCTGTATTGATGAGGATACTTGTATTTGATGATATGTATACTTGTATTGATGAGGATACTTGTATTGATGATGTACCTGTATTGATGAGGATACTTGTATTTGATGATATGTATACTTGCATTGATGAGGATACTTGTATTGATGATGTACCTGTATTGATGAGGACACTTGTATTGATGATATGTACTAATGATACCTGTATTGATGAGGATACTATATCGATGAGGTGGGGATTGTATCATCCCGGGACTTCGGTCCCTTGAATTCAACCGTAGACATATGTATTCGAGAATGAAGTCCTCAGTGGACAGGTGGGGATTGTATCCTCCCCAGACTTTAGTCCCTTGAATTGATCTATAGACATATGTCTTCAAGAATGAAGTCCTTAGTGGACAGGTGGGGATTGTATCATCCCCGGACTTCGGTCCCTTGAATTGATCCATAGACAGATGTCTTCAAGAATGAAGTCCTTAGTGGACAAGTGAGGATTGTATCATCCCTAGACATGATGAGGTAACTTAAATGATCCGTAGACGTATGTCTCCGAGAAGTGGTCCTTAGACTTTGTCTAAGTTGACGAGTGGATTGCATCATCCCTAGACATGATGAGGTGTCTTAAATGATATGTAGACGTATGTCTCCGAGAAGTGGTCCTTAGACTTTGTCTAAGTTGATGAGTGGATTGCATCATCCCTAGACATGATGAGGTGTCTTAAATGATCCGTAGACGTATGTTTCCGAGAAGTGGTCCTTAGACTCTGTCTAAGTTGACAAGTGGACTGCATCGTCCCTAGACATGATGAGGTGTCTTAAATGGCCCATATGTGTTGCAGGGGATGCTGATGATCGTGTGATGACGATGCTGATGATCGTGAGGATCCAGATGTTCTAGTAACTGCTTGAGTTACTGATAATGTTGAGAAAGCTTCCAATGATTTATAGATGTATCATATATCATGTAGTCTATGACTCCTTGCTCCTACAGATGTTGTTATAATATCCTTCTCGTTAAGGGGGAGTGTTGAAATATTGTAAATTCTAAGAATATTATATTTGTATTTTTTTGGAGATGTTTCATTCCTCCAATGTGACTTTACTATGTATTCGGAGATGTTTATTCCTCCGATGGATTATGGTAACCAGGGTTATTAGATCTACCATGTGGGGGTTGAACCTGAGTTAATTTATTAGGGGTTATTAGACTCTCTTAGGAGAGGTCGGCCCCATAGGGAAAAAAGTCAGTCGAGAAACAACTAAAGTAGAGGAGGATGTTCCTCACTTATCTCACTCTTCCATCACTCGGAAAGTAGCGCACAAGTGAGAGAGAGGTCTGCATAAGAGGTAGAGAAGGAGCTCTAATATTGGAATACATCTTGTATTTGTTTGATCATCTTATTGAGGAAAGCTTTGCTGGGTTTTCTACCCCATGAGGGTTTCCCAGGGTAAAATCTCTGTCTATCTTGTGATTGTGTTTCTTTCAGTGATCTTGCTAGTCAAATTAGTATAAACTTAACAGGAAATACCTTGTTTTAGTCGAACATGGTATCAAAGTGCTTATGAATACTTTCTCTCATTGTTGATCGAGATATTAAGCCACTGTGGCTGCATGCATTAAAGGATTTCTGGATTCTACTATTTCTATTGATTTTAGGGCTAATAGGGGTGTTCCATTGTGTTCAAAGCATTGTTTTTTAGTCTAAAACACTTTTCGATTCACTAAAAAAGGTTTTTGTTTTCCTAAGATACGACCATTTTACTAGATCTAGAGGTATATTGTTTACATTTAAGGTTGTTTTTAAACATTTCTTATATTTTTTCATATTTTAGCCTGTTTGTTTTGTTTTATTCCCGGTTTGTTACCTTTTTGGTTGTATGTTCTTTTCCATGCACTTTGTGCAAACTCGACAAGTAAAAAATAGAGTAGAAAGGGTTTTCTTGACTACATATACTCTTTGTCATGCACCTTGTGCGAACTCGATAAACCAAAAATAGTGAGAAAACTTGCATTCTTTGGGTAAGCTAACCAAGGTCTAACTCGAAATTTGATAAATTTCATTTTTGGATTTTTTTAGTGTTGTGTAAAAGTGTCTTGCAGACCAAAAGAAATTTTTTTTATGGTAGGAACACTCTCCAACAATAATAACAACAATAGAATTCTCCTTCATAATATTACTAAATATTTTGTTTAACTCACTTGGTTGAAAGTTACTTTATTAAGTAAGAGGTATTGGGTTCGAGTCCTTCCCTTTATTACTTTTTTAAACATTCATGGAACTTTAAGTTATAGAATAACTTCATTTTAAAAGTGTTTTCCCACTTGTTTTATAAAAGTAGGTAACTTATTTTAAAAAGTAACTTATTTGTAATAATGATCTGATAGGCAAAGCTAGTAAATGTGGGGGTGGATTATTCATTTCATTGAGCACCCATCACCTCATGGTTTAACATATCCCTTCCACATGGCACCTTGGTTCTTTTTCTTCCTTGTTTTAAAAAAGGCACAACTTTGACATCCAAAGTGCATTTTTAGTGTTACTTTTTTAAACTACATGTTTTCTCGATATATTTGCATCTAGACCATCAATTTCTTATTTTGAAGCCATATTACCTACATATTATAATATGACCCATCCAAGTGATATTCTACGTACTAGAACCAACTACTTCTCATGGAGATCCCTTATGGAGGATGTTCTATGAAGTAAGGGGATTTATGAGATTACGTTGGGAAAAGAAACTACCCCCATTGTTGTCAATAAGAAAGTAAAAAGGGATAATAAAAATTGTGAATCTCATGGATTAATTGCATGTCCATCTCCAATGAATTAAGATCCACCTTCAAGGAATTAACGCACCAGATACAACTTGGAAAAAGTAGGAAACTGTATTTGGTAAACACAATGAGATTCGAGGTCACCAACTTGGAAATCGGTTGGTTTCTTTAATCCAAGTGATTTCTCTTGCATTCAAAATTATTTATCTCAATTCAAAACCAATAAGACTCTTAGCTGAAGAATGAAATATATCTAAGCTAGAAAAGCAATGTATTTATTATATTCTTGCTAATGTTGGTTTTCCTTATTTTGTTTTTGTATCTACTTTTTACTCCATCAAATAAGCTCTAAGGGTTGCTTATAAAGATCCCACTATTGAAGTTTTTAATGATGCTTTGATTAGAGAGAAAGGTAAGCTCTTGCATCTTGGATTGATCAACACTGTAAGAACATCTAATAATCCTTAGTGGCACAATCTAAGTATAAATCCAAGCATCCAAAGAAGCAAAACCCTCACAACAATAAGCAAAACAAGGGTCCCAATGTACCCTCTCAGCTTGAGGTTCCTACACCAATGGTGATAAATGAACTAAATAGAAAGATAAGAACACTAATCGACATTGCAATTTTTGTGGGTGATATGGTCATGTGGAATTTAAGTGTTTCAAAAAAATGGAGGCCTTGGAAGCAACAATGAAGAAACACAAGATCAATCCTGATTCTTGCTCTAACCCTTTTTATCATGGACATGCATGATTTTCTTCTATTTTTTCCTTTAATGCTTCTTATTCTTTTTCTAATGAATGGATAAGAATAAAACAATTGTTCCTTCTCTAAATGAATGTAATGCCAAACAAATATTTGTTGGTGATGATAGATCTCTTAGTGTTAGGCTCTAGAACAATTCATCTTGATTGCTCATAGTGATGACTTAAGCAAACTTTGGCATGAGTGATTTGGTCATTTAAATTATCGCTAATTATAGCATCTATGTAATTAGAAAATGGTGACTGGTATTCCTCTCGTTTCTTCTAGAGATATTTTTTGTCGTGGGTGTATTCTCAATAAACATGATCAGAACAATTTTGAATAACATGCCACTTGCATGCCTTGACCCCCTTGCAACTTGTTCATAGTGATTTATGTGGTCCACTTCTTTTTGCTTATTTCCCTAGCTTCAAGTACTTCTTAACTTTCGTTGATGAATTCTCCAGACACACTTGGGTTGACTTTTTAAAAGTGAAGAGTGAAGTTTTTGCATGTTTTTTTCCTACGAGCCCCATGTAGAAAAACAATCTAGCCATCAAATACACAAGTTAAGAATAGATAATGAAGGTGAATTTGTAAACAATAAATTACAAATTACTACACTAGATAATGCATTTAAATGCAACATACGGTTCCATGCACATCACAACAAAATGGTGTTACTGAGAGAAGAAAATCACACATTAAAGGAAATGACAAATTGTATGATCCAATCTAAGGGATTAAGTCCTCCTTTTTGGACCGATTCCATTAATTGTTCCAATTAAATAATCAATCACACTCCCACAAAGGATTTAACATATATAATGTCAGAAGAATCATGGAGTATTGCTTGATGTAAGCCACTTTCATGTGTTTGGCAGTGAAGCATGGGTTCACATTCCCAATGAAAAACGAAAAAGCATTACAACCTAAGAGTGAGAAACGCATATTTGTTCGATATTATGAAGATGTAAAAGGTTATAGTATTCTTCAACCTAAATACAATGATATTATTATTAGAAGAGATGTATTGGCCCGTGATCCCAATTCGATGTATGTGCCATCTTCAACCTACAATCCATCTTCTACAATTGTGACACCTTTTGTTCCCAACTTCTATTCTAGTGAACTACTCAAGTTTCTTCTTCAGATGATGACATTGTGGATGAAAACACACCTCTTACTACTCACATTCCTCTAGTTGGGTCCATTCAACATGAATCTACACTAGTATCACCACTTCCTAGATGGATCCATTCAACACAAGAAGCAACTAGTGATCTTGTTGGTGATCCTACATATAAACATTGAACACATTCATAGTTCTATCGAGACTCTTCTCTTTTGGATCAAGTTTCATAGACTTGTGATCAAAAACATTTGCATAAGCTTTTGGCCATCCAATTTGGGACATAACAATGAATGAAGAATATTATTCCTTAATGGAAAACAATACTTGGGATCTTGCACCTCTTTCGAAAAGAAGAAACATTGTCATATGTAAATGGGTGTATATAACTAAGTATGCATAAGATGGAAGTGTTGAAAGACTTAAGACGAGGTTAGTTTCCAATTATTTTCCCAAGTTGAAGGAATTGACTACAATGAAACATTTTCCCTTGTCACCAAAATGAACTCCATCTACCTTGTTCTCTCTCTTTACACTTCACATAAAGGTCCATCAAATTTACATGTAACAACCTTCTGGATATGTTTTGAATGAATCCAAAATTGTTTGTCCCCTTAAGAAATCTCTCTATGTCAGTAATAAAGATCCTTGGGATTGGTATGCCAAAATATATATCTTTCTCCTTGACATCGGTTTCTCTAGATGTCATTCTGAACCAATGTTTATACCAAGAAGTAGGAACCATCTCATAATATTCGTTCTTTATGTTGATGACCTTATTCTTACTAGTAGTGACCCTAAAATTTTAACCCATGTGAAATCCAAACTTAGGAAGAAATTTGAAATGACTGAATTTGGAAAATTACATTATTTTCTTGTCCTCGAAGTCTTACAAACCAAAGAAGGAATTTTTATTTCTCAAAATAAGTATGCTCTTGACCTTCTTCGTTGCTTTCAAATGGAATATTTTAACTAACCCCTTCTCCCTTCCCGTCCGGAGTCAAACATTTTTCCACCAGTTCTACCCTCGAAGTATATGCCACCTTGTATCATCAGTTAGTTGGTAGTCTTTTGTACTTGACTCATATCGGTCCTAATATTTCCTTTGATGTTGGTCTTGTTGCCTGATTTATGAAAATTCCCCATGAAAGTCATTGGAAAGTAACAAAAATGATACTTCGATATATGCAGGGTATAGTTCAATTTGGAATACATTATGGTTCAAGGGGGACTCCCTTGTTGGTTGGATTTACTGATTTTGATTGGGCCAATGACCTTGATGATCGGAGGTCTACTGTAGGTTATGTTTTCATTCTTGGTTTCAAACCTATCACTTGGGATTGTAAGAAACAACAAGTGCTTGCTCTTTCTGTAATGGAAGTAGAGTATCAAGCCATAGTAAATGCGATTCAAGAATCCCTATGTCTTTCATAGATCCTTTCGTAGTTTGGATTCGAATAGTAACATATGACTACCCTCTAGTGTGACAATCAAGGTTCCATCAATATTTTCAAATATCTAATTCAACATCAATGCAACAAACACATATAGCTACAAATGCACTTCATCGAAAAGCTTATTCAGGATTGTGTTCTCAAAGTGCTATTTTTCCCTATAGATGATCAAGTTACAGACATCTTCACAAAGTCTCTTACAAAATAAAAGTTTTATAAACTTCGATCTATGTCAGGAGTTCAAAATGTTTTCATTAAGGGGGCTAGGATCCCTTCCTCTCTTATTGTGCCACCTTTGTAAATACTTCAATCATGTCCCACGTTGTTCCTAAAGGGGGATGTTAGGATATTTATGTTAGAAAAACAGGATCGCAGAGCAATAACAGTAAAAAAAAATTCAAATATAATCACACATACACATTACAAGAGAGACACAAATATATCGTGGTTCACCTAAGATGGGGTACGTCCACACTGAAGTTGCCAGTCCTTATTATTATACCGTCCAGCAAAGTGAAGGGATACAACCTACAGCACAACCATTGCACTTCCTCTTCACTATCTCACAGTCTCTCTCATGATCTCAGAGATCTTTACAATGCATAAAACCTAATACATCAACCCTAGCCGTATTACAATGTCTTTCTTTGATAAGGGAAATACAATGGGAAAATACCACGGGTTACCCAACATGGGGTTCAAACACGTCTGAATCATCATCTATGAGACTAGAAGATGAGGCTCCACATCCAACAATTTATACACTTCAAATATAGTTAATATCAATGGTCTAATGTGTCTTTATGTAAAGTGTGTTTCTTTAGTGTGCACTAGTATTCCTTTGTACTTATGTAATCAAACAGTCATGATATGTTCTAGATATAGAGTGATCCAATGATTCATATTCACCTCAATATTAACTACTATCGGTCTATGTCTTAGAACCTGATTAGTCCATGATATTTATTTAAAGAGCATGGAGGGACTTTGTTTGATGATCGATTGTGAGAAACCCATATGTAAATTATTTTTCCTTTTTCATTAATATATTTCCTCAAGTAGCTATTTGGCTGAGGCCATGGAGTATTTACCTCTTTTTAATTGCATAAAAACATCAATGTGTTTATTTGTGATTTATTTGTGTGAGCAGTCCATGGTTAAGGTATTCAGTAAGGTAAGGTTGTACTTTATCAACATCCACTTGTTGTCTCTTAATAATATAGAATCTGTATTCATGGATAAAGGCTCCCAACAACAAATTCACATACATCTAATGGAACAACAATGCACTCCAACTCATCCACAAATTAATTCAATATTCAAAAGTTGAAGTTGCACTTATAAGTAACTTGCAACACTACATTATTTTGTAAACCATCCCAAAGGATAAGGTTTAGGATTTCCAATCATATTCAATCCTAATTGTTTCACCAACATCTTAGAAATTAAGTTTCACTTTGTTGGCACAAATTCAAACCCAAGGTTCTAAATCTAGGACCAACAATATTCCTATGAGAATCAACATTTTTAGTATCCAAGAATGGATAAAGTCTCATCCAAGACTCTCATAAGAGATACTGGAACAAAATATAGGCTAGGATTGTACACAAATTAACATGAAGTCTTATCATCATTCATTCAATGCAACACCTCATTCACAACATAGAAAGATCCAATCATACACACAGGAAAAAGCAAACCATCGGTCCAGCATTTGTATTAAGGAGAACAAAATTCATCATTTATGCACTCTCATCTATTGTTCTTTACCTTCTCTAATATTACCAAAACAACATAAATGATACCCTCAACATACATAGCAATGCTTCAACAACCAACTTTGTTTCAAAACCTTCCCCTTAAATACAAAGTGACCGATAGTTACCAACTATTAATTGTCCTTAACAATTACTTAACTCACAACCCTTTTCTAATACTTCCTTAAACCTTCTTAAATAATACTTAATCTATAAAATATTCTATATTAGTCACATACACTAGGCTTGAATGACCCAATGACAATGGACCAACTGGGAATGATTGGCATTGGCTATGACTACTAGATATCAGCAATGAGAACTAACTATAAGTTGCTATGACCCTATGGCAATGATTGAGAATGACGGGCTATTTGATGCTATGTGTATATGGCCCTGAGACGACACTATGCGTAGTGAACCATGGGTGCATGGGACCATGGCTATGTAAGTGAATGAATGGATTCTTTGTGTTAACATTACATTCTTTAGCATGCACTCTCTATAGTTTATTGCACTAACATATAACAAAATACTATTGCATGCAGTCTTATCATTCTATCATGCACACAAACCATAATGCCAACACGCCTCCAACACTATGTTTGGCTTTCCCTCAAGACAACAATCTTCATTTGGAAAAAATATATTGGACTGATAGTAGCTCTTTCTTTAATTGGTTGGAAAAATATTGAAACTGACCATCCAAATTAGAAAATGGCTGCAACAAAACTTCAAAATCATGAACAAATGTAGCAACATTCTCTCTAGTTGCTAATCCTTATTGTGGCTTCACAACTTCACCCGGTTCTAATTATTTAAAAAATTTAGCCTATATTTCAGTGTATTCGGAGTAATTGTCATGTCCCCTCATTGATGATCATTGGATTGAGTTCCTAACCCAATCCATCCCTTGGGTTGAGGAGAAAACTTCATCTACTTGGGTTAATTTTGAAAGTTTAGGCATTAATTAATTAGGAGGTGTTGAATGTATTTTCTTAAAGTTTGATATGCACTTGATGAAAAGTATTTTTCATTAAATAGTTATTTTTATTTTTAAATAAAGTGGATAATGCTCCACAAGTGCGCCTTAGAGGATAAGGTTGACCAAGAGGTGACTTGCAAGAGAATAAAAGTGAAAGTTTCCAAAGCTAGAAAATTAGGAAAAAGGAAGAAAAGATAACACAAAGCAAAAAGGCAACAAAACTCAGGAAAAGCAACATAAAGAAAAAATCAACATAAAATTAGAAAGCAGGATAAAGGCATAAAAGCAGGATAAGGAAGAAAAGCAGGACAAAGGCAGAAAAGTAGGATAAAGCATAAAAGCAAGAAAAAAAGGACAAAACAGAAAAGCAGGATAAGGCAGAAAAGCAAGACAAAGCAAAAAAGCAGGATAAGGTAGAAAAGCAAGAAAAATAAGGATAGAAAAGAAAAAGAAGGATAACACAAAAGAAAAAGAAAAATCAAAATCAAAAGAAAAAGAAAAAGCAGAAATCTAGGCAAAAGCTAAAGCAAAAAGCAAGGAAAAAGCTAAAGCAGAAAATCAAAGCAACCTTATCCACTTCATGAGGGTGCCTTATCCTACCTTACTTGCTAAAAAATTCACCTAAATATATAAAAGAAGGATTAAAACTCCATTTCACATCTTTTGACAATTGGAGAATTGGATTGAGTGCAATTGTGCCTCAATGACTTGGGAGATGTGTCCCTAGTCTAAGCTGGGAGATGCGCCCCTGCTTCCCATGAGAGGATGATGGAATTCAGCCATTGTAAATGAGTTTATTGCAGGTCCTGAAGTCTGAACCAGAGGATTACAAGCTTATGAAAACAATTTGACAGCTCTCCATGCAGATCTATGAGTATTTTCCTAGTCTTTCTTGATGGAAGAACTTGTTTTTGATGTATCTCTTTCCTGAGAATTATCTGATGTGTAAATCAGCTATTGATGGCTGATATGAATATAATAATGGACCTATGATTTCAATTCTAAATTTTTACTAAATAAAAATATGATTCCAATATCTCTTCTTGCACCTAGTCTAGATTTCTATGAAAATAATCTAGTTTCCAGAAGTTGTTTTGTAAATGAATGAGTATCATCCCAAATGAAGTTATTTATATTTATGATTTTAATGAAGATTCCAAATGACTCATTACAATATTAAAATCATGAATTCCTGTGCCTCTTAGACTGTTTGGGAATTCCTGAATTTGGTCTAGTTGTGTAATCCTAGAAGGAAATTTTTATTGTATGTTTGTGAGACCTCCTTAAAACCTTCCAAATTTTTTTGGAGAGAACCTAGGTTGATGATTTACTGTTATTTAATGATATTTATCCTCCCTAAGTCAAAATACCTCACCATTGGTTCTCAGTCAATGCTTAGTTGAAGTTCTAGTTTGCATATGCTGGGGTGCCCAAGAGCCTTGGAGTAGACTTCATCATGGATGATGTTTGAAAAATTAATGGTCTCAGTACATTGTGCAAATTTTCTATCAGCTGGAATGATCCTCATCCCTTCCAGAGTCCTTTGATTTTTCCTTCCTACAATCAAACTAGTCACCAAAGTTTACTGTTTTTCCTTGAGTCTTGTAGGAGAGTTAGTTAGTGTATCATCAATCCTAGTTGGTACATTACAATTGTATGAGAGCTCTTTCCTTGGCTCATCATGTGGAAAGTAACTCTTAGTGGAAGATATCTCATATTTATTTTCAATTTGCAATTGTGGAACTAGTTGCAGACATGGAAGATGAAGGTTTTGAGTTGTATGAGGAAGAAGAAATTATTTAAATTGATGGAGGCTTACCAAGAGATGAGGATGGTTACATATGTGATGAGATGTATAGTGAATACCAATGATATGAACCACCAATGGCTAATCTTAAAAAGGATTTATCAAAAATAATATATGCATGTGAAAACTTGCCCCACCACTGCCAGGAGTATCTGGCCTTGGGAGAAGAGATTTGTAAATCCATTTCCTTCAAAGATTATTTTTATTGCCTATTTGGATTGGATCCCAAGGATGTATATTAGGATTTTTTTTATATCAACAAACCATCCAAGGAGGAACCAATTTTTTTCTACTACCCCAAGCAAAGAAGAAGAAAGAGGAATCGAAAGTAAATCCTCACTGGATGCCATTGTTTATAGCATGAAGATAATTTTCATATTCTCTTCAAACAAAGTATCCAATAATATTCATTATAAGGTTACCAAGGATCAAGATGCATCAACTATCTTGAAGGAGCAAAATCATAGTAATAATCATCCATCAAAGGAGAGGATTAGTAATCGTCCAAGAGAAGAGCCATGTGCTTCTTCTAATGAATGCATTGAGCAAGAAAAAGAAGACTTCAAGCTAAGGAAGAAAGGTAAATATGATTTTGGTAGCAACAATTCCTTATTGCATCAATCTGAAGAATATCCCACTAAGTGAATCATAAAAGAGATTGAGGAACACCCTAAGAGGGTAGTACAATCCACCATGCAAGAGGTTGTTCGCAGTGTTGAGATTGAATCCGAGCTTCTTTGTTGGAGAGTTTGAGATCGCTACAAGAGATATGGAAGAAGGGATTGGTAGAGGAAAAACCACTTCTGGATCATATTTGGAGGAAGAGAAAAGATCAACCCTTCAAGCATTCTCAGAACATTAATATGGAGAAAAAGACAATCACAATGTAGTTGAGAGTGAACATGGTGTTAATATTCAATATGCTAAGACAGAAAATATCAGCATTACATTTCATTTCACAACAATAGCATATACAGGATCACTGAA
Source organism: Larix kaempferi (assembly GCA_027924585.1). NCBI lineage: Eukaryota > Viridiplantae > Streptophyta > Pinopsida > Pinales > Pinaceae > Larix > Larix kaempferi. The sequence continues at coordinate 5,800,227 of BSBM01000226.1, read as the reverse complement.
GAAACAACAAGCACAACATAAACACAAGAGACACAGATTTATCCTGGGAAACCCTCATGGGGAAGAAAACCCAACAAAGCTTCCTCAATATAGATGACCAACAAATACAAAGATGTAAACCAAAGACATGAGATCCTCCTCCTCCATAACATACCTCTCTCTCACAAGTGTGCTACTTTCCGAGTGACAGAAGTGTGTAATAAGTGAGGAACATCCTCCTCTACTTATACTAGTTTCCCGACTGACTTTTACATAAGCTAGGTCGGCCCCAACTTAATTACTGGGTTAAATGCCCCATTACAACTAACTGGGCCGAGCCCTCTAGGGTGGTCTAATAACCCTTTGACCCACATAACACATACAGGGCCGACCCCCACTAGGGAAGTCTAATAACCCAAGTTACCACAATCCGACGGAGGAATAAACATCTCCGGGATAATAAAGTACAAATATAATATTCTTAGAAGTTACAATATCTCAACACTCCCCCTTAACGAGAAGGATATTATAACAACATTTGTAGGAGCAAGGAATCATCAACATCATACATGATACATCTATAAATCATTGGAAGCTTTCTCAACATCATCAGTAACTCAACCAGTTACTGGAATATCTTCAAGATCTTCAATACTGGAACATCAACATCTTTAGTACCGAACCTTCTGCAACACTTTGAACAGCTACAGCAATATCATCATTTGGATCCTCACGATCAACAACATCGTCGTCACACAATCATCAGCATTGTCATCACACGATCATCAGCATCGTCATCACACAATCATCAGCATCATCATCACATCATCTCGATCTACAGCATCTGGATCATCATATCGATCTACAGCATTTGGATCATCATCTCGATCTACAACATCTGGATCATCATCTCGATCTACAGCATCTGGATCATCATCTCGATCTACAGCATCTAGATCATCATCTTGATCTATAGCATCTAGATCATCAGCGTAGCATACTCTGCAATACACACGATCATATACAGGATGCTAAATCCCGCTCTCTTTAGGACATAGGTCCATGGATGATACAATCCAAATCAAGTTCCAGGATGATCAATCCTTATCACTTTAAGACATCTCACCATGTCTAGGGACGATGCAATCCTGATCAACTTCCAGGAGGATCATTCCTTATCACTTTAAGACAAGTATCATGTCTATGGACGATGCAATCTAGATCAACTTCCAGGAGGATCATTCCTTATCACTTTAAGACAAGTCTCATGTCTAGGGACGATGCAATCCCAATCATGTACCTTTTGAACCAATGTTCACGGACGATGCAGTCCTCTCACGTACCTTTTGAACCAAAGGTTCACGGACGATGCAGTCCTCTCACATACCTTTTGAACCAATGTTCACGGATGATATAGTCCTCTCACGTACCTTTTGAACCAATGTTCATGGACGATGCAGTCCTCTCACGTACCTTTTGAACCAATGTTCACGGACGATGCAGTCCTCTCACGTACCTTTTGAACCAATGTTCACGGACGATGCAGTCCTCTCACGTACCTTTTGAACCAATGTTCACGGACGATGCAGTCCTCTCACGTACCTTTTGAACCAATGTTCACGGATGATGCAGTCCTCTCACGTACCTTTTGAACCGAGGTCCAGGGACGATGTAGTCCTATCACGTACCTTTTTAACCAAGGTCGAGGGATGATGCAGTCCAATCACGTACCTTTTGAACCGAGGTCGAGGGACGATGCAATCCTATCACGTACATTTTGAACTGAGGTCCAGGGACGATGCAGTCCTATCATCAATTCTCGAAGACATTTGTCTACGGATCAATTCTGGGACCGAAGTCCAGGGAAGATACAATCCCCACCTATCCACTAAGGGCTTCATTCTCAGAGACATCTGTCTACGGATCAATTCAAGGGACTGCAGTCCGAGGATGATACAATCCCCACCTGTCCACTAAGGACATCCTTCTCGAAGACATCTCTCTACGGATCAATTCAAGGGACCGAAGTCTTGGGACGATACAATCCCCACCTATCCACTAAGGACTTCATTCTCGAAGACATATGTTTATGGATCAATTCAAGGGACTGAAGTCCGGGGATGATACAATCCCCACCTATCCACTAAGGACGTCATTCTCAGAGACATCTGTCTACGGATCAATTCAAGGGACTGAAGTCCGGGGATGATACAATCCCCACCTGTCCACTAAGGACTTCATTCTTGAAGACATATGTCTACGGATCAATTCAAGGGACTGAATTCCGGGGATGATACAATCCCCACCTATCCACTAAGGACTTCATTCTCAAAGACATATGTCTATGGATCAATTTAGAACATGTGTTCAAGGATGATGCAATCCCACCGTCAACTTAGACCCTGTATAAGGACCATCCACCAACCTCACTGTCGGTATCACCAATATAGGTATCCACATCATCAACCACACTATCGATGCAGGCAATCTCATCATAAGTGACCACATCACTCCCCCTTTTGAGGAGGGTCCTTCTGAACTACACCAAGTTGTCTTGGAAATACTCAAACTTTACTCGAGGTAGAGGTTCGGCAACTTGTTCATCAGTACCTATAAATTCGAACTTTATAGTTCCTTTCTGCACCATATCTAGTATATAGAAATATTAGATCTCTATGTGCTTTGACTTATCATGGAACAATGGATTTTCTGTTATCTTGATACAACTGTGGTTGTCACACAGGATCATAGTTGGGTCTATATCTAAGTCAAACAATCCCGAAGCCATACCGCTTCACAACTAGCAGAGCAAGCAGCCATATATTCCACTTGTGATGCGAGCCACACTAGACTGCTTCCTGCTAAACCACAAGATCATGGCCGATCCCAGACAATAGAATCCTCTCGATGTGCTCTTCCTGTCTGATACACTTCCTGCCTAATCAACATCTGTGTAGTCATCTGAAGCCATGATCTCCAAGATAACATAGATCAAAGTCTATCGTACCCTTTAGGTACCTCATCACATGCTTTGCAACTATCAGGTGAACACATCTAGTTTCCACTAGATACTGACTCAAGGTGTTCACAGCGAGGCATATATCTGGCCTGGTATTCGTCAGATACATCAACAACCCAATAATATGTCTGTACAGAGTCACATCAACTAACTATGAGGAGTCATCAGCTAACAACTTCAAATCGGAACCCATGAGAGTGGCCATGGTTGTACATTCGAACAAATCAATTCTTCTCAAGATTTTCACTGCATACTTTCCTTGGTTGAGAAAGATTCCTTCTGATCCTTTTCATGCTTCCATACCTAGGAGGTAATGCATCAATCCGAGATCATTCATCTCGAACTCTATAGCTAGCTTCTTCTTGCTATCCATGATCTGTTTCTCATTCCCTCTCAGAAAGAGATCTTCTACATACAATAATAGTATGATCCATAACCTTAAGGTAAAGGTTAGGAACAACTTTACTTTTGGTAAAGCCCAAGCTTGTCAAGAAACTGTCAATTCTCCCTTTGTGACTGAACATCATTCACACTCTGCATTGAGTGATCTTCTGCATATCTATCCATGCCATCTCTCGTCAGATGGGTCTACTGATATGAGTCTTAATATCATTCGAATTCTGTGGTGAGTTCTTTCTTACATCCATATCATCTGTATATAGAAACCATCTTCAACCTTGTAGCAAAGGTTGAGATCCACATTACCCATGGTGATCATTAAGCTCATCAAATGACTATCGATCTTGGGTACCCGAACAGAGCTTCTTCAATTGAATCCTTGATTCGCACTTCTTAAATTACATCATTAAGATAATGGTCTTATCTATCCACTTGGAGCAAACATCTCATCATGATTCTCTTCCTCTTTCTAATAGAATCTTCTAGCCACGAGCCTTCTATATTATGTTTGATTTGTAAATCTTTTTGTTGAACATCCATCACTTGTTTGGTGTTCATCATTCTTCATGATCTTTCCTACAAATAAAAATTAATTACATGATTAGTAATACTTCATAATCATCAAATCATGTTGACATGATAACCTATTATGCATACAGATATGATTTACATAGTTATGCTACTATCTTGACCAATACTTTGGCACAACACTTTTCCATATCCTATATGCATACAGTGGCTATCTAGATGCCTTCCATCTCTACCAGAACATACTATCGAGAGTGTGCACAGCTCTCAGCATGTCAGCAAAGAGGTTACATTCTAGACAAGCAACAATGGAATGTTTATCCAACTTACCAATCATATGCATATTAGTAAAATACTGTTCAATGCTATATGAATGTTTACACTCAGCATGATATATTCTAGGAATACGAATATGCATACAACTATTACAAGCAATATCATTTACTATTTCAGAGATTCAAATAACAACTCAAATACTTATCTTTTATGTTTGTGTGGTTTCCTCCCGCTTGATCTTCTATATGTCTTTTGAACTTCTATTCATTCTGTACCACTGTGCATGCTCAAGTGTGCACTAGTGTCATTCTCATGATCTCATACACAAACATACATTCATCAATATTATCAAAACATTATAATTCTAAATAATCTTGAATATGTATGGTCATATTCAATACATGGGTATACTAAGATCCTAGCACAAAGTAGGATTCTAACTTGACATAGGAAAACATACCTGGATTAGTATACCTGCTTAGTTATGTCTAACATACCTAAACAATATCTTCTTTGTTCTCTTCAATGATTTAGAGATCCTGTGCTAGAACCTGCATATCTCATAGGTTAAGCATAATTGAAACAAAGTCATACATACCTCGTAAGTTGAACTTCTATGTGATCAAAGATTATGGAGGAGTCTTTGTCTTCATGTTGTCATGGTCATGGAACTTGATTTGTCTTTTGTGATGTACCTGTATCTTGTTAGCAGACAACATCAACCTCATACAACACCACAGTGCATTAGTACAATCATATGGCCCTAATCAATGAATGTCTTCTATCATTCACATACTTTTACTAGGGTGATAAGACAATTCTAACATTAATCAAGATTGTACTAATACATAATAAGAAGACAAACATATTATGAACTTAATCAAGAATCATATTTCAAGACATACCTGTATCTCCTTAAGTCATACCTGTCGATACTTCTTGTAGTATTCTTATGTAAGGCCTTAGCCTCATCTCCCCCTAAAACTGGATCTGGAGCTAGATTAGGGTTTGTCAGAGAAACCCTAAAAATTCAAACTTTGACTTTCACACTTCTGAGTGTATGAAAGGATGTGTCTTGCTGAGCTGATCAAACTAGCATACTTCAATTTTGAAATCTCCAAAATTTGAGCCCCCAAAATTGCCTTCGAAACTTCTGGATCTTCTAGACAGGATCCCGAACTAGGGTTTGATGAAGCACACCCTTCTACCTAATCCAAAGGTTCGATCCAAGGCTCTAAACTCTTATTTTTCTAAGGAGCTTCCAGCCGTGGTCATAGACTTCAAAAATTCCAACTTTTGCTGAAGCCCTAATTTTCCATCTTTCTGATCAAAATCCTGAACTGGGGTTTGATCAAGCTCAGTCTTCTACCCAACCAAAAAATTCGATCTTGGTCTCTAAATTTTGATTTTCCTGAGTAGCATTTATCCGCGGAATCCGATTCCAAAAATTCCAACTTTCTCCGAAACCCTAAATTCCGGAAGCCATGAATGAAGGTGCTAAAAAATAATTTTGTTTTGACAGAAATATGTACCTGATTGTTTCTGCTATAACTCTGAAGTTTTCGATCCACAGGGTCTGAAATTTTTTTTCTGTCATAGCCTGACCTGTCATCTTTCCATCCCGATAGGTCTGACCTCAATTGGATTCTCTAAGAGAGATTTATGCCAAGTGTCGCAACGTGACCTTTTTATGGGATAAAACAAGAGAGCGAACTTGTACGGCATGCCACATGTCATTGGTTCAACTTCGGCCTCTAAAAAAGTTTCCTGAGATATTACAGTCTGTGCACTACCTGTCACTTCTTATGAAATTTCATTTGGAGCTTCCTAGCCCAAGTTATGACCTTTTTTCCTAGGTCACCTGATTATGACTGAGATCTGGAAGAGGAAGAAACCCTAACTTGTACTGATCATAACTCACAAAGTACAACGAATCTGAGGGTTTCCTTTGTACAAAAGGTACATGGGGATGTTATCTTTGACCTGTAAACTTTTCAGTTCCTGAAACTTCACAAAAATGGATTTATAGCTAAAGTTCCACGATGACTGGTTTTTGCTATATAAAACCCTAACCTTCAAATTGTTGTAAGTGAAACAAGTGTCGTAAGTGCCATAGCTTGCCTTCCTTCAGGTTAGATCTGATACCATGTTAATATTCAATATGCTAGGACAGAAAATATCAGCATTACATTTCATTTCACAACAATATCATATACAGGATCACTGAAGAAACAACAAGCACATCATAAACACAAGAGACAAAGATTTTTCCTGGGAAAACCTCATGGGGTAGAAAACCCAGCAAAGCTTCCTCAATATAGATGACCAGCAAATACAAAGATGTAAACCAAAGACATGATCTCCTCCTCCATAGCAAACCTCTCTCTCACAAGTGCGGTACTTTCCGAGTGATAGAAGTGTGTAATAAGTGAGGAACATCCTCCTCTACTTATACTAGTTTCCCGACTGACTTTTACACAAGCTAGGTCGGCCCCCAACTTAATTACTGGGTTAAACACCCCATTACAACTGACTGGTCCAACCCCTCTAGGGTGTTCTAATAACCCTTTGACCCACATAACACATACAGGGCCGACCCCCACTAGGGAAGTCTAATAACCCAAGTTACCACAATCCGACTGAGGAATAAACATCTCCGGATATACAATAAGATCTTCACGGAGGAATGAAACATCTCTGGGATAATAAAGTACAAATATAATATTCTTATAAGTTACAATATCTCAACACATGGAGATTTGTAGGAGGAGCGTGCCATCACCACTCCATATCATAAAGAGATAAAGGTGTCACAAAGGTATTACAACCATTCTGATTTTTGCATTCACCAAATTCCTTTGTTTCATGTTGATATGGTAGCCACTCCCGATGAGAAGGTTGGCAGAAAATATTCTTCTAGTGTTGAGATCCAATTTTTCGAGAAGGTTGTTTTTTTAGAAGAGATCTTGCATGAATTTCAAGAGTTGCGTGATTACACATGTGATCAATTGTGTGTGGATAATAATGCACATGACATTTTGGAGTAGCATCATGTACGAGGTAAACATGAGGAGTCTTCATATTTACAAGTGCTTGAAGAAAGCATTGACTTGAAGGATGATTTTCGGGCACCTGTTTCACTCCAGAGAGATTATGAGCCCCTTTCATGTAAGGAAGACTTAGTGTAACATCCCCCTCACCCAATCCGACCATTAGGAGGGGACGGTAGCTAAATTAGGGCTCTCAAATTTTGCACCAATTCCATAATAAAAATTTCAACAAATAAAAAGTGTGCAGAAACTTAAATAAACATGCACGGCGGAATTAAAATCTATCCACACACATCTAACATGAAAATACACAAGCATAAACATTATAGGCATGAAATAAAAAAAATTAGATTCAAATGCATGAGAATACTTATCTTTATCCAACGTAGATCCAAGAAACTAGTTGTGTAAGAGTGATTTTCCACCCAACCATAGGCACTCTGTCCAGCATATACTCTTTCTGCTGAGAGGCCACCCCCAAGCTAGGCTATGAGGCCACCAGGCCGAAGGAAACACCTACAGGATTCTATCTCTCATCCCAAAACCCATTTTGCTCTCTATGATTAGCCCAATGCTCATACAGATCTCTATAGGTGTCTCACTCAACACTCACAGCCTTGGATTCCACAATACCCGCCCCACACACCACCGTTCTAGCTCAGGCATCCCCTTCACTGATCCATGGTTCTCTTGAGCGATCCATCTTGTTGAGTGCTTCCAGTGTGTGCATAGAAGAAGTCCAATCTAATATTGGCTGCTATAGAACCACCTGTAGCTTCAATTCGTGGCTTCTCAAGGTTATGAATGATGAACCTGTCATATTGTTGCTGTATGTGGATGATCTATTTCTGACTGGAAATGAGAAACGAATTATCGAATGCAAAAGGAAGCTCTCATTAGAATTTGAGATGAAAGATCTCGGATTAATGCACTACTTCCTAGGTCTAGAAGTATGGCAAGGATCAGATGGAATCTTTCTCAACCAAGGTAAGTATGCTATGGGAATCTTGAAAAGATTCGATATGTTGGAATGCAAAGCCATGGCCACTCCCATGGATTCCAACTTAAAACTATTAGTTGATGACTCTTCAGAGTTAGTGGATGTGACTCTATACAGACAGATTATTGGATCATTAATGTATCTAACAAATACCAGGCCAGACATATGCTTTGCGGTAACACTCTGAGTCAGTATTTAGTGAAATTGAGATGGGTTCACCTAATTGCTGCAAAACATGTGATGAGGTACCTAAAAGGTACAATAGATTTTGGTCTCTATTATCGTGGAGATCATGACTTCAGATTGTATGGCTACACAGATGCTGATTGGGAAGGAAGTGTATCAGACAGGAAGAGTACATCAGGTGGATGCTATTGTCTGGGATCTGCCATGATCTCTTGGTTTAGCAGAAAGCAGTCAAGTGTGGCTCTCAGCACAATTGAAGCAGAATATATAGCTTCCTGCTCTGCTAGTTGCGAAGCAGTATGGCTTCGAAAGTTATTATCAGGATTGTTTGACTTAGAGATGGACCCCACTGTGATTCTATGTGACAACCAGAGTTGTATCAAGATGACAAAGAATCCAGTGTTCCATGATAAGTCAAAGCACATAGAGATCCAATATTTCTATATACGAGATATGGTGCAGAAAGGAACTATAAAGCTCGAATTTGTAGGAACTGATGAACAAATGGTCGATATACGGACCAAACCTCTATCTCAAGTAAAGTTTGAGTATTTCCGAGACAAGCTTGGTGTGGTTGAGAAGGACCCTTCTCGAAAGGGGGAGTGATATGGTTGATAAATATTTGGGTACTGGTATCAATGAGGATACCTACATTGATGAGATTGCCTATATTGACTTGTATTTGATGATATGTATACTTGTATTGATGAGGATACTTGTATTGATGATGTACCTGTATTGATGAGGATACTTGTATTTGATGATATGTATACTTGTATTGATGAGGATACTTGTATTGATGATGTACCTGTATTGATGAGGATACTTGTATTTGATGATATGTATACTTGCATTGATGAGGATACTTGTATTGATGATGTACCTGTATTGATGAGGACACTTGTATTGATGATATGTACTAATGATACCTGTATTGATGAGGATACTGTATCAATGAGGTGGGGATTGTATCATCCCTGGACTTCGGTCCCTTGAATTCATCCGTAGACATATGTATTCGAGAATGAAGTCCTTAGTGGACAGGTGGGGATTGTATCATCCCCAGACTTCAGTCCCTTGAATTGATCTATAGACATATGTCTTCGAGAATGAAGTCCTTAGTGGACAGGTGGGGATTGTATCATCCCCAGACTTCGGTCCCTTGAATTGATCCATAAACAGATGTCTTCGAGAATGAAGTCCTTAGTGGACAAGTGAGGATTGTATCATCCCTAGACATGATGAGGTGTCTTAAATGATCTGTAGACGTATGTCTCCGAGAAGTGGTCCTTAGACTTTGTCTAAGTTGACGAGTGGATTGCATCATCCCTAGACATGATGAGGTGTCTTAAATGATATGTAGACATATGTCTCCGAGAAGTGGTCCTTAGAATTTGTCTAAGTTGATGAGTGGATTGCATCATCCTTAGAAATGATGAGGTGTCTTAAATGATCCATAGACGTATGTTTCCGAGAAGTGGTCCTTAGACTCTGTCTAAGTTGACGAGTGGACTACATCGTCCCTAGACATGATGAGGTGTCTTAAATGGATCATATGTGTTGCAGGGGATGCTGATGATCGTGTGATGACGATGCTGATGATCGTGAGGATCCAGATGTTCCAGTAACTGCTTGAGTTACTGATAATGTTGAGAAAGCTTCCAATGATTTATAGATGTATCATGTATCATGTAGTCGATGACTCCTTGCTCCTACAGATGTTGTTATAATATCCTTCTCGTTAAGGGGGAGTGTTGAAATATTGTAACTTCTAAGAATATTATATTTGTATTTTTCTGGAGATGTTTCATTCCTCCGATGTGACTTTACTATGTATTCGGAGATGTTTATTCCTCCGATGGATTATGGTAACCAGGGTTATTAGATCTACCATGTGGGGGTTGAACTTGAGTTAATTTATTAGGGGTTATTAGACTCTCTTAGGAGAGGTCGACCCCACGGGGAAAAAAGTCAGTCGGGAAACAAGTATAAGTAGAGGAGGATGTTCCTCACTTATCTCACTCTTCCATCACTCGGAAAGTAGCGCACAAGTGAGAGAGAGGTCTACATAGGAGGTAGAGAAGGAGCTCTAGTATTGGACTACATCTTGTATTTGGTTGATCATCTTATTGAGGAAAGCTTTGCTGGGTTTTCTACCCCATGAGGGTTTCCCAGGGTAAAATCGTTGTCTATCTTGTGATTGTGTTTCTTTCAGTGATCTTGCTAGTCAAATTAGTATAAACTTAACAAGAAATTCCTTGTTTTAGTCGAACATGGTATCAAAGTGCTTATGAATACTTTCTCTCATTGTTGATCGAGATATTAAGCCAGTGTGGTTGCATGCATTAAAGGATTTCTGGATTCTATTATTTCTATTGATTTTAGGGCTAAAAGGTGTGCTCCATTGTGTTCAAAGCATTGTTTTTTAGTCTAAAACACTTTTCGATTCACTAAAAAAGGTTTTTGTTTTCCTAAGATACGACCATTTTACTAGATCCAGAGGTATATTGTTTACATTTAAGGTTGTTTTTAAACATTTCTTATATTTTTTCATATTTTAGCCTGTTTGTTCTGTTTTATTCCCGGTTTGTTACCTTTTTGGTTGTATGTTCTTTTCCATGCACTTTGTGCAAACTCGACAAGTAAAAAATAGAGGAGAAAGGGTTTTCTTGACTACATATGCTCTTTGTCATGCACCTTGTGCGAAATCGATAAACCAAAAATAGTGAGAAAACTTGCATTTTTTGGGTAAGCTAACCAAGGTCTAACTCCAAATTTGATCAATTTCATTTTTGGATTTTTTTAGTGTTGTGTAAAAGTGTCTTGCAGACCAAAAGAAATTTTTTTATGGTAGGAACACTCTCCAACAATAATAAAAACAATAGAATTCTCCTTCATAATATTACTAAATATTTTGTTTAACTCACTTGGTTGAAAGTTACTTTATTAAGTAAGAGGTATTGGGTTCGAGTCCTTCCTTTTATTACTTTTTTAAAACGTTCATGGAACTTTAAGTTATAGAATAACTTCATTTTAAAAGTGTTTTCCCACTTGTTTTATAAAAGTAGGTAACTTATTTTAAAAAGTAACTTATTTGTAATAATGATCTGATAGGCAAAGCTAGTAAATGTGGGGTTGGATTATTCATTTCATTGAGCACCCATCACCTCATGGTTTAACATATCCCTTCCACATGGCACCTTGGTTCCTTTTTGTTCCTTGTTTTAAAAAAGGCACAACTTTGACATCCAAAGTCCATTTTTAGTGTTACTTTTTTAAACTACATGTTTTCTCGATATATTTGCATCTAGACCATCAATTTCTTATTTTGAAGCCATATTACCTACATATTATAATATGACCCATCCAAGTGATATTCTACGTACTAGAACCAACTACTTCTCATGGAGATCCCTTATGGAGGATGTTCTATGAAGTAAGGGGATTTATGAGATTACCTTGGGAAAAGAAACTACCCCCATTGTTGTCAATAAGAAAGTAAAAAGGGATAATAAAAATTGTGAATCTCATGGATTAATTGCATGTCCATCTCCAGTGAATTAAGACCCACCTTCAAGGAATTAACGCACCAGATACAACTTGGAAAAAGTAGGAAACTGTATTTGGTAAACACAATAGATTCGAGGTCACCAACTTGGAAATCGGTTGGTTTCTTTAAATCCAAGTGATTTCTCTTGCATTCAAAATTATTTATCTCAATTCAAAACCAATAAGACTCTTAGCTGAAGAATGAAATATATCTAAGCTAGAAAAGCAATGTATTTATTATATTCTTGCTAAGGTTGGTTTTCCTTATTTTGTTTTTGTATCTACTTTTTACTCCATCAATGTTATACCTCAATATTACACATTATGCATTAGTGTCGCATCCTTGTACTAGCGACCTAAACGACAGTTTCCCTTAAAGATCATCTGAACATCCAGAGTGAAAACCATTGACTGAATACTGAAAGCAAAACCTTTTTCTGCCATCTTCCAGCCCAACTTAGCCCTGTTTGTGAGCACTGCCGCTCCTTGCACATCTACAAGGGCGCGGTAGTTATCACTACCGCGCGTTGCTCCTTCTCTGGGGCGCGGTACTACCGCGCTATGCTCAGTTATAGGGGCGCGGTAGTCTGAACTTAGCCTTTTTTCCATGGATTTTGGGATTTCGACCTTCGAGGAGATTTTGTTGGGATTACCACCTTTGGTTCGATCCTAACTCCTTCTTTGTTTAGCTGGCCTGATCCACTAAACCCTCCATAGATCCACACTTCTCTCTTGTTGGTTAGCCTTCCCATGTGCTATAAGAGAGAAGCTTTCCATGGGCCAAAGGGAGGACTTTTGGGGCATCAAACCTATGATCTTTAGACTGCTGCAGAGATAGCTAGAGGAAGCACTTGGAGCTGGAGGATTGGCTTGGACATCAAGCAACCTTTGTAAGTACTCTTCAAGTTGATAATAAAGATAACTTGTCTTGTTTTCCCAAATCATTTGTGTTAATTTTGTTTTAATGATATGATTTGTATCTTTCATAGATTTAGATCCTAACTCATGTTTCAGGTTGCTAGAGAATAGTGCATTCTTGTGTCTTGGTTCCATTTTGACAGGTTCATTCGTGAGGGCTTGGAGATTGGAGCAATTACAAAGACAAGCGTTTGGATAGAAGGTCAGTTAAACTTCTTCTACTCTTTCTAGCATTTTAATCTTGAGATGTTTGTTAGATCTAGGGATTCAAGGTAGCATTTGTTTCTTTTTTGTCTTAGTATAGAGTCAGTACATCCTGCTTTATCCTAAGAGAGTTTCTACCTATCCGTAGGGAGAAATTTCTACAACAAAAACTGGCGACTCCGCTGGGGAATTGAATCCATTTTCTTTGCTTGTGAAGTTTGCTTTCAATTTCACTCATTTGATTGTAAGAATTGGGTTCTTTCACCTTCATTCACTTCCCTGCTCTCTGCATTAGACTCCTGTTACAGATCAGTAAGTCCTCTGGGTTGGAAAACCCTTGAAAAGTCAAAATCTTTTCTCAAATTTCCGCCTCTTTCCCTGTTCACACAGTACCGCGCCCCCGTAACTGCCTACAGAGCGGTAGTGCCGCGCCCTAACAACTGTCCAGAGCGCGGTAGTCTTGCAGTGCCGCCCCTTAAGCGCTGTCTACAGCGCGGTAGTCTGTCAGTACCGCTCCTAGGTGGCCTGCAGGCCCGCGGTAGTTCCTGGAAAGTGTGTTTTTGGTTTGTTTGGTTATTTTTGGGTCTTTTCGAGATTTGGATCCACGTTGGCCCTTTGAGTCAATACTAGTGTTTTGCTTGCAGTTTTTAAGCGAAATGGGTTCTAGTTTTGAAAAAAAAATTCCCCCTCATGGCCGGGGGGGGCCATGAATCGTGCATCCTACAGTCGTTTTGACCCATATTAAGGTTTTGAGATCATTTGTGGTTTGGTGTGTTTTGGCATGATTGGATTGCTTGGCATCTTATTTCCTTTACATCCTAGCTAATGATTGTTTGAAAAGATTGATTCCTTGCCTCCACTTTAGTTCAAAAGAGAAGCTTGATTTTGTCATTCTTTTACCATATTCATGAAATTGAAACACATAGGTATTCTTCTTGCTGTAATTTAATCATTTGACATTCCTGGTATTACATTCATGAGAAGAAGAAATACTTGTTTCATATTTATGTGCATTTGAGTTAGACAATTTTATTAGATTCTTCTCTTTGTCTTGCATTTGATTGGAAGCATTTGTAGAATCTTTCTTTCCGTAGCTTGGATGTGTCTTTTTCAAGTGTAAAAAGATAGGAAATGAATTAGAATCATTACGTTTGGTGTTCATATGAAGAAATTTTTCATTACTTTGGGTTAGTTTTGGGTACATATTTTACTTCTTTCTATCATTTTGAAAAGAAATAAAATTGCATGTGCATTGGGTTGTGCATATTGGGAGCGGAAAGAATTCTTCCTTACTTTAGCTAGTGTTCATCGAAGAGAAAGGCTCATTTCGATTCATCTTTATTTGCATGGTTTGGGTCGTCATAACACCATCAAGTTGCACTTCCATAACCCGATTGAGTAAGACAGCCACTAAAATTAATCTCCCTAATTAAACCAACTTTAACCTCACTTGAGGAAATCAAAAGAATTTGGTAGTTAGGTAGGACACCGGGGATAGGCATCAAATAATTCCCCCTTGTCATTTTCATCTGAGACATAGTCGTTGTCTTTAGGGAACTAAAATCCTCTAGTACTTATTGACACGGTCACAGCCAGTTTGTGGAGGGGCCTCCTGACTGTTTTTAACTTTCAGGGGTTAAACGGCCGCGAGATTGAGAACCGGACGGACTTTGTGGAATACCGCACTCCACTTAGCCCTAAGGCAACATCGATCGCTGTCTTCTTCGGAAGTCTGAAGTGCCCAAAACCTTTTCCGACGTGTCATGAACGAGGTAGCTTAGTATCTATTCTACTAGGGCTCTTTTACCTAGGATCCCTTTCGGTAGAGGGATATCCTTCTTATATCGGTCTCTCATGTTGTATTGTTCGACTTGGATTTCATCACCTTGCGAAGGATACAATTTGTTGAGGTCTCCAGCTCTTAGTTAGGGGGTTTTGCTTGCTATCTTGTAGAGGGTCTTTTTCTTTGTAGGGCTGCTTGTTGGCATTCTGGCCTTTTTGTTGTACAACTCACTTACTGTGGCAGCGGCCTCAGTATAGTTTTTTGAGCTTGCTCTTTTGGCCTGTGAGCCTTGTCTTTTCCTAGCTCCCCTTTCGCACGCTCGGTTGCCTGAGGGTTTTTGAGTTCTTTTTTAACAAGACTTCGTCCACATCACTTAGTTTTGTTCCATGGAGAATCCACCTCCATGCGCCCATGCTCCTTCTGGAACTACCAATCCGGAGACCCCTTTTCAAGGGGTACCTTTTACTTTTCCTCCAGTTGGAGATATTGGTCCTCCCTTTATTGCCACGTTAAATCTTCCTGGATTAACCATAGGATTACCGGTATGGTTATTCAATCCGGTAATTCCGATTGCGCCCAATGTTTCGAATGTTAACTCTCCACCACGAGAGAGTCAATCCCAAACTAATCCTTCCCCTTCTTCGTCGAATGAATCTTCTTCCGTTCCTTCTTCCTTGCCTGATGAAAACAATAGTGTTAGTAATCAGGTGGATAAGAAGAAGAAGAAAAGGAAAGTTAAGAAGAAGAAGGATAAAGAAGAGACCAAGCGTAAACCAGTCGCCTCTAATGGCACTCATTCTACGAAAACACCCCGGAAGCCCAAGTTCCCTTGCAAACTTTGTAAGGGTGATCACCTTCTCAAGGATTGTCCTGATCTTTCCCGTGTATCAGAAGTGTGGTCTAAAAACCCCAAACCAATCGTATCGTCGACCTCTGACCATCATGTCGATGACACTCCTTCAACCAGTGACCCCTTGGTGAAGGGTCGTAAGGGTAAAGTCCTATATCCCTGTTTGATATGCAAGGGTATGCACCGTACTTTCCTTTGTCCAAGCATGGATGAAGCCTCGCGGTGGTTGGAAGATATTACTAGTTCTCAACTGGTGCCTCCAACAGACCATGGTAAACTATCCCTCGACCCCCCCGCTGGATGACCAAGTGATCAATTCAGTTTCATCTGCAATTGATCCCACTCTCCCTTCCGAGAGTGAAGTGATTGAGTCCCTGTCATCCCCACTCGATCCCGCTCTTTCATTGGAGAAAGTCCAGACTGAAGCAGTCACCTTGACACAATCTTCGTCTCATTCTTATCTTCCAAGAGAGAGTGAATTGGAAACCACTGATGTTTTCCTTATCGGTTCAGAATGTCCTCGGCAAGGGGAAACCCTGTCCATTTCCGCGAGACCCCCTCCAAGTACTGAGGTTATTTCCTTTGATTGGAATGGTCTAACAGAATCTCGTCTTCCTTCGAGTGTTCCTTTTCAAATATCTGTAGGAGTTTCCGATAAAGAAATTTTTCGTACGATAGTTGATGAAGGAGCTTCTGTTAGTATTCTATCCTCAACTGCTTGGCAAGCCTTAGGTTCTCCTCGGCTTGTGCCCGTCACTGACCAGATTCTGGCTTTCAATAGAAGGCCTACTGGACCTTTAGGGTCCCTTCCTCAGTTACCTATCACTTTGGGAGGGAAAACTGTCTGTATTGATGTTATGGTCATCCAAGGTCCCTTAGATTTTAATCTACTCCTTGGACGCGATTACGTCCATGCCATGAAGGCTGTAGTGTCCTCACTCTTTCGAGTGATGTATTTTCCCCATCATGGGAATGTTGTGACCATCGATCAGCTTTCCTTTGTGACGCCCACTCATCGCATGACTCCTAGTCACCAGACTTCCCTAAACGTTCCACATGTTTTAGTGGTTTCTTCCCCCTAGGGGGGGGGGGGACGTTTGGAGCAAAGTTCTATTCCGGTGTCAAGCTCGTTAAAAAATGAAACCATCATTTCAAGCATAGTTTACTTTTGGTTTTAAGCTTGTGTAAAAATAAAACCAACCATTTTCCCAAGCATAGTTTACTTTTGGTTTTAAGCTTGTGTAAAAATGAAACCAACCATCATCCCAAGCATAGTTTACTTTTGGTTTTAAGCTTGTGTAAAAATGAAACCAACCATCATTATGAGCATAGTTCCCTTTCTATGTCAAGCTCGTTAAAAAAATGAAATAGATTCCCACGAGCATAGTTTATTCTTTGTTTCAAGCTCGTTAAAAAATGAAACCGACCCTCAAGCACATTTTACCGTTGGTTTTGAGCTTGTGTAAAAACAAAACCAATCCCAAGCATAGTTTACGTTCGGTTTCAAGCTTGCGTAAAAATGAAACTACCCTCAAGCACAGTTTACTTTTGGTTTTAAGCTTGTGTAAAAATGAAACCAATCCCAAGCATAGTTTACGTTCGGTTTCAAGCTTGCGTAAAAATGAAACTACCTTCGAGCATAATTTCTTTCTGTTTTAAGCTCATTAAAAAATAAAAAGGACCCTTTCAAGCATTGTTATTATCTATTTTTCAAGCTTGTGTAAAAATGAAATAGATCTCCTTTCCATTTGTTCGAGTCTCTCGCTAGAGTTAGGATTTGAACCTTCTTTTCATCTGCCTGGGTCACTTGGTCCTGGTTCTCCCTACCCCCCCTGGTGAACACATTTGGATTAGTAGCCAGGATTTTTGGGTAAGGAAGAAGAGTAGTCAGACGAAACGAAGCTTGGGGGGCATGTTTAGCCTTTAGCAATCATGCTGGGGGCATTTACCAACCTCTGATCATCATGTTGGGAGGGAACCCATCAATGGGCCTTAATCGTGAGCAGAGTTTACCTTTGGCTTCAAGCTCATTAAAAAATGAAACCAGTATTTTGAGCAAAGTTCTACTCCTGTGTCAAGCTCATTAAAAAATGAAACATATCCTTTCCCTTTGAGTCGAGTCTCCTCGTAGACTTAGTAAATGAACCTTCTTTTCACTTGCCTATACCTTAGGCGAATGAAATGAATCTTAGGGGCATGTCTTCAACCTCTAAAAGTTACGTTGAAGTCAACTCGATCACCTCTCCACATCAGGTTGGAGCTAAGTCACTTACTTCTAGCAATCATGCTGGGGGCATGAACCAACCTTTGGATTTCATGACGGGAAGAAGTTCACCATTGGGAACATTTTCGAGCATACTTTCCTTTTTAGGTTTCGAGCTCATTAAACCACAAAAATTATCCTGAGCATAGTTCATTTTTCTGTTACAAGCTCGTTAAAAAATGAAGCAGACATTATGAGCATTCTTCCAACCTATCTTCAAGCTCGTTAAAAACAGTAAGATGGTGTTTGAGCTTACTTTTCACTTTTTTCGTGCTCTGGTTAAAAACATGAAAAGTGGTTTGAGCTTACTTTTTCCTTTTTCGTGCTCTGGATCCAAACATGAAAAAGATTCCGAGTGCTTTTAATACCATTATCGTGCTCGTTAAACAATTGGAGTAAAAAGGTGTGTCTAACGAGTATAGGTTTATCACTTTATCCGGCCTCGCTAGACTATTTACGGAAAAGGAACTGTGCCGAGCTTACTTTTCCTTTGTCGTACTCGGTCATCAACCATGACAAAGTTGTACATGGAGTCCATAGTTAAGCTCTTTTCAGACTCCCTAAAATTGAAAAGATTGCCAAGCGAAATTGATTCGTTCACGCTTGTAAAAGGATTTGAATGATCGTCTCCCTAGTGATAGTTTACCCCTTTTTCGGACTAGGGGGCACTACTTACGAAAAAGGAATACTCCAGCCAATCATGACTGGAAGAGTCCTCTCCCGCGTTGTTTTACCCTTTTTCGGGCGATGAGGCTAACCTTACGAAAAAGGACCATTGGAGTCTTCTTTAGTTCTTTTCAGACTCTCTAAACATGAAATGACGACTGAGTTTTCCTTCCTTGGACTCGTTAAAATTCAACATCGAAGGGCCCACTTTGGGATGAACCCCTCCTTTCTCAGGTTCAAAAAACATGTGAGATTGGACTCATCTATGAGATGAGCTATATCGAGCATCTGTTATCCTCCTCAAGCTCGTTAAAAAACAAAGAGGTACTCGTCCATCATGTCGGGGGAAAATGGAAAAATGAGTCAAGTTTACCTTGTTTGCAGCTTGTGAGTCATCACCTTTGAACATGGCATGCATCCTCACCTTGTCTGTTTTGGGTAGTCAGTCTTGCTGATAGTGTCATCATTATGATCATGCATCCTCATTATTGCTATGAGTTCACACTTCCTGCGGTTCTGTCTGTTCAATTAATCCCTGCTTCCAAGCTCTGTTTCATGCCGTTATATGTTCAAAGGGTTATTACCTTGAGTCCACCTCCACTTCATGTCAAACCTTCCCTTTGTGTCAGTACATACTCCATTGTTTCATCATCTTATCATTCGTACCGATTTCGTGTCGATGATGTGGGAAACATCATGGCCCACCTTCGACGAGTCTATTCCTGTCGACACCAAATCACTATCCAGGAATTAGGCTTAGGAGTCAACCACTAGTACCTTGGTACCTGCATGCCTCAATGGCAGGTTTCCTCGTATTCAACAGTAGGTTTTCATCAATGACCTCTGATTGAATGATCTCTCGAATGCTCGACATCAACTCCTTTATTCGCATTTCGTTGAGATGTACTATAGATACCTTGGGGATCATTGTCATCATTGGTGATTTCCCTCGCATTTGTTAACGGTTCACATCATTGACCGGTAATCAAATGGTTTCTACCATGTTCGACTTCAACACATTGTAATCACATGGCTAGATTCGTATCGTTTGCGATCGGGTAGAAGACCCTGGACACCCTTTTGTATTTTGATTACGTCCAGGTTGCAATGGAGATTTCCTCTGTATTGTCACACAGATCCACTTTTGTATTGGTTGTGGCTGTGTCAGTACTGTCTCATGGATCTACGCTTGTTCATAGTAGCCATGATTTGTCTATAGTCTATATCATCTCAGTACTCATGGATCTGCAATGTATTGGTCGGCAGCCATGCTTTGAGTCATTTGTTTCCGAGCATGGGAATGCCCGCCTCGGTGGTATATCTGACATTTTGTCTCTATTTTTCAGCTCCTTGTTGCTCTCCTCGATGCTATCTCCGAACCATATTTGTAAAGTCTTTCGGCCATCAGTCTCTTCTGACCTCACACTTTAGGGGGCATCTGTTATACCTCAATATTACACATTATGCATTAGTGTCGCATCCTTGTACTAGCGACCTAAACGACAGTTTCCCTTAAAGATCATCTGAACATCCAGAGTGAAAACCATTGACTGAATACTGAAAGCAAAACCTTTTTCTGCCATCTTCCAGCCCAACTTAGCCCTGTTTGTGAGCACTGCCGCTCCTTGCACATCTACAAGGGCGCGGTAGTTATCACTACCGCGCGTTGCTCCTTCTCTGGGGCGCGGTACTACCGCGCTATGCTCAGTTATAGGGGCGCGGTAGTCTGAACTTAGCCTTTTTTCCATGGATTTTGGGATTTCGACCTTCGAGGAGATTTTGTTGGGATTACCACCTTTGGTTCGATCCTAACTCCTTCTTTGTTTAGCTGGCCTGATCCACTAAACCCTCCATAGATCCACACTTCTCTCTTGTTGGTTAGCCTTCCCATGTGCTATAAGAGAGAAGCTTTCCATGGGCCAAAGGGAGGACTTTTGGGGCATCAAACCTATGATCTTTAGACTGCTGCAGAGATAGCTAGAGGAAGCACTTGGAGCTGGAGGATTGGCTTGGACATCAAGCAACCTTTGTAAGTACTCTTCAAGTTGATAATAAAGATAACTTGTCTTGTTTTCCCAAATCATTTGTGTTAATTTTGTTTTAATGATATGATTTGTATCTTTCATAGATTTAGATCCTAACTCATGTTTCAGGTTGCTAGAGAATAGTGCATTCTTGTGTCTTGGTTCCATTTTGACAGGTTCATTCGTGAGGGCTTGGAGATTGGAGCAATTACAAAGACAAGCGTTTGGATAGAAGGTCAGTTAAACTTCTTCTACTCTTTCTAGCATTTTAATCTTGAGATGTTTGTTAGATCTAGGGATTCAAGGTAGCATTTGTTTCTTTTTTGTCTTAGTATAGAGTCAGTACATCCTGCTTTATCCTAAGAGAGTTTCTACCTATCCGTAGGGAGAAATTTCTACAACAATCAAATAAGCTCTAAGGGTTGCTTATAAAGATCCCACTATTGAAGTTTTTAATGATGCTTTGATTAGAGAGAAAGGTAAGCTCTTGCATCTTGGATTGATCAACACTGTAAGAACATCTAATAATCCTTAGTGGCACAATCTAAGTATGAATCCAAGCATCCAAAGAAGCAAAACCCTCACAACAATAAGCAAAACAAGGGTCCCAATGTACCCTCTCAGCTTGAGGTTCCTACACTAATGGTGATAAATGAACTAAATAGAAAGATAAGAACACTAATCGACATTGCAATTTTTGTGGGTGATATGGTCATGTGGAATTTAAGTGTTTCAAAAAAGTGGAGGCCTTGGAAGCAACAATGAAGAAACACAAGATCAATCTTGATTCTTGCTCTAACCCTTTTTATCATGGACATGCATGTTTTTCTTCTATTTTTTCCTTTAATGCTTCTTATTCTTTTTCTAATGAATGGATAAGAATAAAACAATTGTTCCTTCTCTAAATGAATGTAATGCCAAACAAATATTTGTTGGTGATGATAGATCTCTTAGTGTTAGGCTCTAGAACAATTCATCTTGATGATGGTCATTTTAAAGATGTATTATGTGTTCCAAGTATTTCTTGTAATCTATTGTTAGTCTAACGGATCACTCCAAACATTCTAGTGATGGTAAGAATGTAGAGTTTTCACCTCACCTTGTTGTAATCAAGTATTTCAAGGATCCTAAGCATGTCCTGACAACTAGAATTGTTGATGATATTACCAGGTAGTAGAGATTTAAAATTTTTGGGTCATCACCTTTTCCTTCAGTTTATGATTGCTCATAGCGATGACTTAAGCAAACTTTGGCATGAGTGATTTGGTCATTTAAATTATTGCTAATTATAGCATCCATGTAATTAGAAAATGGTGACTGGTATTCCTCTCGTTTCTTCTAGAGATATTTTTTGTCGTGGGTGTATTCTCAATAAACATGATCAAAACAATTTTGAATAACATGCCACTTGCATGCCTTGACCCCCTTGCAACTTGTTCATAGTGATTTATGTGGTCCACTTCTTTTTGCTTATTTCCCTAGCTTCAAGTACTTCTTAACTTTCGTTGATGAATTCTCCAAACACACTTGGGTTGACTTTTTAAAAGTGAAGAGTGAAGTTTTTGCATGTTTTTTTCCTACGAGCCCCATGTAGAAAAACAATCTAGCCATCAAATACACAAGTTAAGAATAGATAATGAAGGTGAATTTGTAAACAATAAATTACAAATTACTACACTAGATAATGCATTTAAATGCAACATACGGTTCCATGCACATCACAACAAAATGGTGTTACTGAGAGAAGAAAATCACACATTAAAGGAAATGACAAATTGTATGATCCAATCTAAGGGATTAAGTCCTCCTTTTTGGACCGATTCCATTAATTGTTCCAATTAAATAATCAATCACACTCCCACAAAGGATTTAACATATATAATGTCAGAAGAATCATGGAGTATTGCTTGATGTAAGCCACTTTCATATGTTTGGCAGTGAAGCATGGGTTCACATTCCCAATGAAAAACGAAAAAGCATTACAACCTAAGAGTGAGAAACGCATATTTGTTCGATATTATGAAGATGTAAAAGGTTATAGTCTTCTTCAACCTAAATACAATGATATTATTATTAGAAGAGATGTATTGGCCCGTGAGCCCAATTCGATGTATGTACCATCTTCAACCTACAATCCATCTTCTACGATTGTGACACCTTCTGTTCCCAACTTCTATTCTAGTGAACTACTCAAGTTTCTTCTTCAGATGATGACAGTGTGGATGAAAACACACCTCTTACTACTCACATTCCTCTAGTTGGGTCCATTCAACATGAATCTACACTAGTATCACCACTTCCTAGATGGATCCATTCAACACAAGAAGCAACTAGTGATCTTGTTGGTGATCCTACATATAAACATTGAACACATTCATAGTTCTATCGAGACTCTTCTCTTTTGGATCAAGTTTCATAGACTTGTGATCAAAAACATTTGCATAAGCTTTTGGCCATCCAAACTGGGACATAACAATGAATGAAGAATATTGTTCCTTAATGGAAAACAATACTTGGGATCTTGCACCTCTTTCGAAAAGAAGAAACATTGTCATATGTAAATGGGTGTATATAACTAAGTATGCATAAGATGGAAGTGTTGAAAGATTTAAGACGAGGTTAGTTTCCAAATTAATTTCCCAAGTTGAAGGAATTGACTACAATGAAACATTTTCCCTTGTCGCCAAAATGAACTCCATCTACCTTGTTCTCTCTCTTTACACTTCACATAAAGGTCCATCAAATTTACATGTAACAACCTTCTAGATATGTTTTGAATGAATCCAAAATTGTCTGTCTCCTTAAGAAATCTCTCTATGTCAGTAATAAAGATCCTTGGGATTGGTATGCCAAAATATATATCTTTCTCCTTGACATCAGTTTCTCTAGATGTCATTCTGACCCAATGTTTATACCAAGAAGTAGGAACCATCTCATAATATTCGTTCTTTATGTTGATGACCTTATTCTTACTAGTAGTGACCCTAAAATTTTAACCCATGTGAAATCCAAACTTAGGAAGAAATTTGAAATGACTGAATTTGGAAAATTACATTATTTTCTTGTCCTCGAAGTCTTACAAACCAAAGAAGGAATTTTTATTTCTCAAAATAAGTATGCTCTTGACCTTCTTCGTTGCTTTCAAATGGAATATTTTAACCAGCCCCTTCTCCCTTCCCGTCTGGAGTCAAACATTTTTCCACCAGTTCTACCCTCGAAGTATATGCCACCTTGTATCATCAGTTAGTTGGTAGTCTTTTGTACTTGACTCATATCGGTCCTAATATTTCCTTTGATGTTGGTCTTGTTGCCTGATTTATGAAAATTCCCCATGAAAGTCATTGGAAAGTAACAAAAATGATACTTCGATATATGCAGGGTATAGTTCAATTTGGAATACATTATGGTTCAAGAGGGACTCCCTTGTTGGTTGGATTTACTGATTTTGATTGGGCCGATGACCTTGATGATCAAAGGTCTACTGTAGGTTATGTTTTCATTCTTGGTTTCAAACCTATCACTTGGGATTGTAAGAAGCAACAAGTGCTTTCTCTTTCTGTAATGGAAGTAGAGTATCAAGCCATAGTAAATGCAATTCAAGAATCCCTATGTCTTTCATAGATCCTTTGGCAGTTTGGATTCCAATAGTAACATATGACTACCCTCTAGTGTGACAATCAAGGTTCCATCAATATTTTCAAAAATCTAATTCAACATCAACGCAACAAGCACATATAGCTACAAATGCACTTCATCGAAAAGCTTATTCAGGATTGTGTCCTCAAAGTGTTATTTTTCCCTATAGACGATCAAGTTGTAGACATCTTCACAAAGTCTCTTACAAAATACAAGTTTTATAAACTTCGATCTATGTTAAGAGTTCAAAATGTTTTCATTAAGGGGGCTAGGATCCCTTCCTCTCTTATTGTGCCACCTTTGTAAATACTTCAATCATGTCCCAAGTTTTTCCTAAAGGTGGATGTTAGGATATTTATGTTAGAAAAACAGGATCGCGGAGCAATAACAGTAAACAAAAATGCAAATATAATCACACATACATAGAAAGATCCAATCATACACACAGGAAAAAACAAACCATCGGTCCAGCATTTGTATTGAGAACAAAATTCATCATTTATGCACTCTCATCTATTGTTCTTTACCTTCTCTAATATTACCAAAACAACATAAATGATACCCTCAACATACATAGCAATGCTTCAACAACCAACTTTGTTTCAAAACCTTCCCCTTAAATACAAAGTGACCGATAGTTACCAACTATTAATTGTCCTTAACAATTACTTAACTAACAACCCTTTTCTAATACTTCCTTAAACCTTCTTAAATAATACTTAATCTATAAAATATTCTATATTAGTAACATACACTGGGCTTGAATGACCCAATGACAATGGACCAACTGGGAATGATTGGCATTGGCTATGACTGCTAGATATCAGCAATGAGAACTAACTATAAGTTGCTATGACCCTATGGCAATGATTGAGAATGATGGGCTATTTGATGCTATGTGTATATGGCCCTGAGACGACACTATGCGTAGTGAACCATGGGTGCATGGGACCATGGCTATGTAAGTGAATGAATGGATTCTTCGTGTTAACATTACATTCTTTAGCATGCCCTCTCTATAGTTTATTGCACTAACATATAACAAAATACTATTGCATGCAGTCTTATCACTCTATCATGCACACAAACTATAATGCCAACACGCCTCCAACACTATGTTTGGCTTTCCCTCAAGACAACAATCTTCATTTGGAAAAAATATATTGGACTGATAGTAGCTCTTTCTTTAATTGGTTGGAAAAATATTGAAACTGACCATCCAAATTAGAAAATGGCTGCAACAAAACTTCAAAATCATGAACAAATGTAGCAACATTCTCTCTAGTTGCTAATCCTTATTGTGGCTTCACAACTTCACCCGGTTCTAATTATTTAAAAAATTTAGCCTATATTTCAGTGTATTGGGAGTAATTGTCATGTCCCCTCATTGATGATCATTGGATTGAGTTCCTAACCCAATCCATCCCTTGGGTTGAGGAGAAAACTTCATCTACTTGGGTTAATTTTGAAAGTTTAGGCATTAATTAATTAGGAGGTGTTGAATTTATTTTCTTAAAGTTTGATATGCACTTGATGAAAAGTATTTTTCATTAAATAGTTATTTGTATTTTTAAATAAAGTGGATAATGCTCCACAAGTGCACCTTAGAGGATAAGGTTGACCAAGAGGTGACTTGCAAGAGAATAAAAGTGAAAGTTTCCAAAGCTAGAAAATTAGGAAAAAGGAAGAAAAGATAGCACAAAGCAAAAAGGCGACAAAACTCATGAAAATCAACATAAAGAAAAAATCAACATAAAATTAGAAAGCAGGATAAAGGCATAAAAGCAGGATAAGGAAGAAAAGCAGGACAAAGGCAGAAAAGTAGGATAAAGCATAAAAGCAAGAAAAAACAGGACAAAACAGAAAAGCAGGATAAGGCAGAAAAGCAAGACAAAGCAAAAAAGTAGGATAAGGTAGAAAAGCAAGAAAAATAAGGATAGAAAAGAAAAAGAAGGATAACCCAAAAGAAAAAGAAAAATCAAAATCAAAAGAAAAAGAAAAAGCAGAAATCAAGGCAAAAGCTAAAGCAAAAAGCAAGGAAAAAGCTAAAGCAGAAAGCAAGGAAAAAGCTAAAGCAGAAAGCAAAGCAACCTTATCCACTCCATGAGGGTGCCTTATCCTACCTTACTTGCTAAAAAATTCACCTAAATCTATAACAGAAGGATTAAAACTCCATTTCACATCTTTTGACAATTGGAGAATTGGATTGAGTGCAATTGTGCCTCAATGACTTAGGAGATGTGTCCCTAGTCTAAGCTGGGAGATGTGCCCCTACTTCCCATGAGAGGATGATGGAATTCAGCCATTCTAAATGAGTTTATTGCAGGTCCTGAATTCTGAACCAGAGGATTACAAGCTTATGAAAACAACTTGACAGCTCTCCATGCAGATCTATGAGTATTTTCCTAGTCTTTCTTGATGGAAGAACTTGTTTTTGATGTATCTCTTTCCTGAGAATTATCTGATGTGTAAATCAGCTACTGATGGCTGATATGAATATAATAATGGACCTATGATTTCAATTCTAAATTTTTACTAAATAAAAATATGATTCCAATACCTCTTCTTGCACCTAGTCTAGATTTCTATGAAAATAATCTAGTTTCCAGAACTTGCTTTGTAAATGAATGAATATCATCCCAAATGAAGTTATTTATATTTATGATTTTAATGAAGATTCCAAATGACTCATTACAATATTAAAATCATGAATTCCTGTGCCTCTTAGACTGTTTGGGAATTCCTGAATTTGGTCTTGTTGTGCAATCCTAGAAGGAAATTTTTATTGTATGTTTGTGAGACCTCCTCAGAACCTTCCAATTTTTTTTGGAGAGAACCTAGGTTGATGATTTACTGTTATTTAATGATATTTATCCTCCCTATGTCAAAATACCTCACCATTGGTTCTCAGTCAATGCTTAGTTGAAGTTCTAGTTTGCATATGCGGGGTGCCCAAGAGCCTTGGAGTAGACTTCATCATGGATGATGTTTGAAAAATTAATGGTCTCAGTGCATTGTGCAAATTTTCTATCAGCTGGAATGATCCTCATCCCTTCCAGAATCCTTTGATTTTTCCTTCTTACAATCAATCTAGTCACCAAAGTTTACTGTTTTTCCTTGAGTCTTGTAGCAGAGTTAGTTAGTGTATCATCAATCCTACTTGGTACATTACAGTGGTATGAGAGCTCTTTCCTTGGCTCATCATGTGGAAAGTAACTCTTAGTGGAAGATATCTCATATTTGTTTTCAATTTGCAATCGTGGAACTAGTTGCAGACATGGAAGATGAAGGTTTTGAGTTGTATGAGGAAGAAGAAATTATTTAAATTGATGGAGGCATACCAAGAGATGAGGATGGTTACATATGTGATGAGATGTATACTGAATACCAATGATATGAACCACCAATGGCTAATCTTAAAAAGGATTTATCAAAAATAATATATGCATGTGAAAACTTGCCCCACCACTGCCAGGAGTATCTGGCCTTGGGAGAAGAGATTTGTAAATCCATTTCCTTCAAAGATTATTTTTATTGCATATTTGGATTGGATCCCAAGGATGTAGATTAGGATTTTTTTTAGATCAACAAACCATCCAAGGAGGAACCAATTTTTTTCTACTACCCCAAGCAAAGAAGAAGAGAGAGGAATCGAAAGTAAATCCTCACTGGATGCCATTGTTTATAGCATGAAGATACTTTTCATATTCTCTTCAAACAAAGTATCCAATAATATTGATTATAAGGTTACCAAGGATCAAGATGCATCAACTATCTTGAAGGAGCAAAATCATAGTAATAATCAGCCATCAAAGGAGAGGATTAGTAATCGTCCAAGAGAAGAGCCATGTGCTTCCTCTAATGAATGCATTGAGCAAGAAAAAGAAGACTTCAAGCTAAGGAAGAAAGGTAAATATGATTTTGGTAGCAACAATTCCTTATTGCATCAATCTGAAGAATATCCCACTAAGTGAATCATAAAAGAGATTGAGGAACACCCTAAGAGGGTAGGCCAATCCACCATGCAAGAGGTTGTTCACAGTGTTGAGATTGAATCCGAGATTCTTTGTTGGAGAGTTTCAGATCGCTGCAAGAGATATGGAAGAAGGGATTGGTAGAGGAAAAACCACTTCTGGATCATATTTGAAGGAAGAGAAAAGATCAACCCTTCAAGCATTCTCAGAACATTAATATGGAGAAAAAGACAATCACACTGTAGTTGAGAGTGAACATGGTGTTAATATTCAATATTCTAAGACAGAAAATATCAGCATTACATTTCATTTCACAACAATAGCATATACAAGATCACTGAAGAAACAACAAGCACAACATAAACACAAGAGACACAGATTTATCCTGGGAAACCCTCATGGGGACGAAAACCCAACAAAGCTTCCTCAATATAGATGACCAGCAAATACAAAGATGTAAACCAAAGACATGAGCTCCTCCTCCTCCATAGCATACCTCTCTCTCCCAAGTGTGCTACTTTCCGAGCGATAGAAGTGTGTAATAAGTGAGGAACATCCTCCTCTACTTATACTAGTTTCCCGACTGACTTTTACACAAGCTAGGTCGGCCCCAACTTAATTACTAGGTTAAATGCCCCATTACAACTGACTGGGACGACCCCTTTAAGGTGGTCTAATAACCCTTTGACCCACATAACACATACAGGGCCGACCCCAACTAGGGAAGTCTAATAACCCAAGTTACCACAATCCGATGGAGGAATAAACATCTCCGGATATACAATAAGATCTTCACGGAGGAATGAAACATCTCCGGGATAATAAAGTACAAATATAATATTCTTAGAAGTTACAATATCTCAACACTCCCCCTTAACGAGAAGGATATTATAACAACATATGCAGGAGCAAGGAGTCATCAACATCATACATGATACATCTATAACTCATTGGAAGCTTTCTCAACATCATCAGTAAGTCAACCAGTTACTGGAATATCTTCAAGATCTTCAATACTGGAACATCAACATCTTTAGTACCGAATCTTCTGCAACACTTTGAATAGCTATAGCAATATCATCATCTGGATCCTCACGATCAACAGCATCGTCGTCACACAATCATCAGCATCGTCATCACACGATCATCAGCATCGTCATCACACGATCATCAGCATCATCATCACATCATCTTGATCTACAGCATCTGGATCATCATATCGATCTACATCATTTGGATCATCATCTCGATCTACAGCATCTGGATCATCATATCGATCTACAGCATTTGGATCATCATCTCGATCTACAGCATCCGGATCATCATCTCGATCTATAGCATAGGGATCATCAGTGTAGCATACTCTGCAATACACACGATCATATACAGAATGATCAATCCCGCTCTCTTTAGGACATAGGTCCATGGATGATACAATCCAGATCAAGTTCCAGGATGATCAATCCTTATCACTTTAAGACATCTCACCATGTCTAGGGATGATGCAATCCTGATCAACTTCCAGGAGGATCATTCCTTATCACTTTAAGACAAGTATCATGTCTATGGACGATGCATTCTAGATCAACTTCCAGGAGGATCATTCCTTATCACTTTAAGACAAGTCTCATGTCTAGGGACGATGCAATCCCAATCACGTACCTTTTGAACCAATGTTCACGAACAATGCAGTCCTCTCATGTACCTTTTGAACCAATGTTCACGGATGATGCAGTCCTCTCACATACCTTTTGAACCAATGTTCATGGACGATGCAGTCCTCTCACATACGTTTTGAACCAATGTTCATGGATGATGCAGTCCTCTCACGTACCTTTTGAACCAATGTTCACGGATGATGCAGTCCTCTCACGTACCTTTTGAACCAATGTTCACGGACGATGTAGTCCTCTCACATACCTTTTGAATCAATGTTCACGGACGATGCAGTCCTCTCACGTACCTTTTGAACCAATGTTCATGGATGATGCAGTCCTCTCACGTACCTTTTGAACCAATGTTCACGGACGATGCATTCCTCTCACGTACCTTTTGAACCGAGGTCCAGGGACGATGCAGTCCTATCACGTACCTTTTGAACCGAGGTCGAGGGAGAATGCAGTCATATCACGTACCTTTTGAACCGAGGTCCAGGGACGATGCAGTCCTATCATCAATTCTCGGAGACATTTGTCTATGGATCAATTCTGGGACCGAAGTCTGGGGAAGATACAATCCCCACTTGTCCACTAAGGGCTTCATTCTCAGAGACATCTGTCTACGGATCAATTCAAGGGACTGAAGTCCGGGGATGATACAATCCCCACCTGTCCACTAAGGACTTCCTTCTCGAAGACATCTTTCTACGGATCAATTCAAGGGACCGAAGTCTGGGGACGATACAATCCCCACCTATCCACTAAGGACTTCATTCTCGAAGACATATGTCTATGGATCAATTCAAGGGACTGAAGTCTGGGGATGATACAATCCCCACCTATCCACTAAGGACCTCATTCTCGGAGACATCTGTCTACGGATCAATTCAAGGGACTGAAGTCCGGGGATGATACAATCCCCACCTATCCACTAAGGACTTCATTCTTGAAGACATATGTCTACGGATCAATTCAAGGGACTAAATTCCGGGGATGATACAATCCCCACCTATCCACTAAGGACTTCATTCTCGAAGACATATGTCTACAGATCAATTTAGAACATCTGTTCAAGGATGATGCAATCCCACCGTCAACTTAGACCCTGTCTAAGGACCATCCACCAGCCTCACTGTCGGTATCACCAATATAGGTATCCACATCATTGACCTCACTATCGATGCAGGCAATCTCATCATAGGTGACCACATCACTCCCCCTTTTGAGGAGGGTCCTTCTGAACTACACCAAGTTGTCTTGGAAATACTCAAACTTTACTCGAGGCAGAGGTTCGGCAACTTGTTCATCAGTACCTATAAATTCAAACTTTATAATTCCTTTCTGCACCATATCTAGTATATAAAAATATCAGATCTCTATGTGCTTTGACTTATCATGGAACAATGGATTCTCTATTATCTTGATACAACTGTGGTTGTCACACAGGATCATAGTTGGGTCTATATCTAAGTCAAACAATCCCAAAGCCACACCGCTTCACAACTAGCAGAGCAAGCAGCCATATATTCCGCTTGTGCTGCGAGCCACACTAGACTGCTTCCTGCTAAACCTCGAGATCATGGTCGATCCCAGACAATAGCATCCTCTCGATGTGCTCTTCCTATCTGATACACTTCCTGCCTAATCAACATCTGTGTAGTCATCTGAAGTCATTATCTCCAAGATAACATAGATCAAAGCCTATCGTACCCTTTAGATACCTCATCACATGCTTTGCAACTATCAGGTGAACACATCTAGTTTCCACTAGATACTGACTCAAGGTGTTCACAGCAAGGCATATATCTGGCATGTTATTCATCAGATACATCAACAACCCAATAATATGTCTGTACAGAGTCACATCAACTAACTTTGAGGAGTCATTAGCTAACAACTTCAAGTCGGAACCCATGAGAGTGGCCATGGTTGTACATTCGAACAGATCAATTCTTCTCAAGATTTTCACGGCATACTTTCCTTGGTTGAGAAAGATTCCTTCTGATCCTTTTCATGCTTCCATACCTAGGAGGTAATGCATCAATCCGAGATCATTCATCTCGAACTCTGTAGCTAGCTTCTTCTTGCTATCCATGATCTGTTTCTCATTCCTTGTCAGAAAGAGATCTTCTACATACAATAATAGTATGATCCATAACCTTAAGGTAAAGGTTAGGAACAACTTTACTTTTGGTAAAGCCCAAGCTTGTCAAGAAACTGTCAATTCTCCCTTTGTGACTGAACATCATTCACACTCTGCATTGAGTGATCTTCTGCATATCTATCCGTGCCATCTCTCGTCAGATGGGTCTACTGATATGAGTCTTAATACCATTCGAATTCTGTGGTGAGTTCCTTCCTACATCCATATCATCTGTATATAGAAACCATCTTCAACCTTGTAGCAAAGGTTGAGATCCACATTACCCATGGTGATCATTAAGCTCATCAAATGACTATCGATCTTGGGTACTCGAACAAAGCTTCTTCAATTGAATCCTTGATTCGCACTTCTTCAATTACATCATTAAGATAATGGTCTTATCTAGCCACTTGGAGCAAACATCTCATCATGATTCTCTTCCTCTTTCTAATAGAATCTTCTAGCCACGAGCCTTCTATATTATGTTTGATTTGTAAATCTTTTTGTTGAACATCCATCACTTGTTTGGTGTTCATCATTCTTCATGATCTTTCCTACAAATAAAAATTAATTACATGATTAGTAATACTTCATAATCATCAAATCATGTTGACATGATAACCTATTATGCATATAGATATGATTTACATAGTTATGCTACTATCTTGACCAATACTTTGGCACAACACTTTTCCATATCCTATATGCATACAGTGGCTATCTAGATGCCTTCCATCTCTACCAGAACATACTATCGAGAGCGTGCACAGCTCTCAGCATGTCAGCAAAGAGGTTTCATTTTAGACAGGCAACAATGGAATGTTTATCCAACTTACCAATCATATGCATATTAGTAGTATACTGTTCAATGCTATATGAATGTTTACACTCAACATGATATATTCTAGGAATACGAATATGCATACAACTATTACAAGCAATATCATTTACTATTTCAGAGATTCAAATAACAACTCAAATACTTATCTTTTATGTTTGTGTGGTTTCCTCCCGCTTGATCTTCTATATGTCTTTTGAACTTCTATTCATTCTGTACCACTATGCATGCTCAAGTGTGCACTAGTGTCATTCTCGTGATCTCATACACAAACATACATTCATCAATATTATCAAAACATTATAATTCTAAATAATCTTGAATATGTATGGTCATATTCAATACATGGGTATACTAAGATCCTAGCACAAAGTAGGATTCTAACTTGACATAGGAAAACATACCTGGATTAGTATACCTGCTTAGTTATGTCTAACATACCTAAACAATATCTTCTTTGTTCGCTTCAATGATTTAGAGATCCTGTGCTAGAACCTGCATATCTCATAGGTTAAGCATAATAGAACGAAGTCATACATACCTCGTAAGTTGAACTTCTATGTGATCAAAGATTATGGAGGAGTCTTTGTCTTCATGTTGTCATGGTCATGGAACTTGATTTGTCTTTCGTGATGTACCTGTATCTTGTTAGCAGACAACATCAACCTCATACAACACCACAGTGCATTAGTATAATCATATAGCCCTAATCAATGAATGTCTTCTATCATTCACATACTTTTACTAGGGTGATAAGACAATTCTAACATTAATCAAGATTGTACTAATACATTATAAGAAGACAAACATATTATGAACTTAATCAAGAATCATATTTCAAGACATACCTGTATCTCCTTAAGCCATACCTGTCGATACTTCTTGTAGTCTTCTTATGTAAGGCCTTACCCTCATCTCCCCCTAAAACTGGATCTGGAGCTAGATTAGGGTTTGTCAGAGAAACCCTAACAATTCAAAATTTGACTTTCACACTTCTGAATGTATGAAAGGATGTGTCTTGTTGAGTTGATCAAACTAGCATACTTCAATTTTGAAATCTCCAAAATTTGAGCCCTCAAAATTGCCTTCGAAACTTCTGGATCTTCTGGACAGGATCCTGAACTAGGGTTTGATGCAGCACACCCTTCTGCCTGATCAAAAGGTTCGATCCAAGGCTCTAAACTCTTATTTTTCTAAGGAGCTTCCAGTCGTGGTCACAGACTTCAAAAATTTCAATTTTTGCTGAAGCCCTAATTTTCCATCTTTCTGATCAAAATCCTGAACTGGGGTTTGATCAAGCTCGGTCTTCTACCCAACCAAAAAATTTGATCTTGGTCTCTAAATTTCGATTTTCCTGAGTAGCATTTAGCTGTGGATTCCAATTCCAAAAATTCCAACTTTCTCCGAAACCCTAAATTCCGGAAGCCATGAATGAAGGTGCTCAAAAATAATTTTGTTTTGACAGAAATATGTACCTGATTGTTTCTGCTATAACTCTAAACTTTTGGATCCACAGGGTCTGAAATTTTTTATCTGTCATAGCCTGACCTATCATCTTTCCATCCCGATAGGTCTGACCTCAATTGGATTCTCTGAGAAAGAGTTATGCCAAGTGTCGCAACGAGACCTTTTTATGGGATAAAACAAGAGAGCGAACTTGTACGGCGTGCCACGTGTCATTGGTTCAACTTCGGCCTCTGAAAAAGTTTCTTGAGATATTACAGTCTGTGCACTACCTGTCACTTCTTATGAAATTTCATTTGGAGCTTCCTAGCCCAAGTTATGACCTTTTTTCCTAGGTCACCTGATTATGACTGAGATCTGGAAGAGGAAGAAACCCTAACTTGTACTAATCATAACTCACAAAGTACAACGAATCTGAGGGTTTCCTTTGTACATAAGGTACATGGGGATGTTATCTTCGACCTGTAAACTTTTTAGATCCTGAAACTTCACAAAAATGGATTTATAGCGAAAGTTCCACGATGACTAGTTTTTGCTATATAAAACCCTAACCTTCAAATTGTTGTAAGTGAAACAAGTGTCGTAAGTGCCATAGCTTTCCTTCCTTCAGGTTAGCTCTGATACCATGTTAATATTCAATATGCTAGGACAGAAAATATCAGCATTACATTTCATTTCACAGCAATATCATATACAGGATCACTGAAGAAACAACAAGCACAGCATAAACACAAGAGACACAGATTTATCTTGGGAAACCCTCATGGGGTAGAAAACCCAGCAAAGCTTCCTCAATATAGATGACCAGCAAATACGAAGATGTAAACCAAAGACATGAGCTCCTCCTCCTCCATAGAAGACCTCTCTCTTACAAGTGCGGTACTTTCCAAGTGATAGAAGTGTGTAATAAGTGAGGAACATCCTCCTCTACTTATACTAGTTTCCCGACTGACTTTTACACAAGCTAGGTTGGCCCCCAACTTAATTACTGGGTTAAACACCCCATTACAACTGACTGGGCCAACCCCTCTAGGGTGTTCTAATAACCCTTTGCCCCACATAACACATACAGGGCCAACCCCCACTGGGGAAGTCTAATAACCCAAGTTACCACAATCCGACTGAGGAATAAACATCTCTGGATATACAATAAGATCTTCACGGAGGAATGAAACATCTCTAGGATAATAAAGTACAAATATAATATTCTTATAAGTTACAATATCTCAACACATGGAGATTTGTAGGAGGAGCGTGCCATCACCACTCCATATCATAAAGAGATAGAGGTGTCACAAAGGTATTACAACTATTCTGATTTTTGCATTCTGTTGGCTGCTTTCTGGACAGACTCGGGTTTTCAGGATGCGCAGCAACAAACACCCCTTTGGCGCACTGGCCCTTTCGGGAACGAGCTGTGCAGCAGCCCGAAGTCTCACCCGAAGTGGCTATGGGGGGGCTAAGGAATCAGGTTTCCTTAACCTAGGTGGTGTGGAGTCTATAGTCTTCTCTCTTCCCTTCTTGGAGGTAACCCCTGAACAGAGTGTCTTACTCTTTCACAGGTCTCCCAGTGCTACGGCGCTGGAACTCACTCTTCTCAGCCGAGCTATGCGGTAGCTCCGCACCTACGCATGAGTCTTTTACCCGCTACCTCCGATACACTATGTATCGTCTCTGCCCTTATGCCACAGCGCAGTAACACACTCCTTTAGCGCTGCGGCGACAGTGTTCTTACAAACTCCTTCGACAATGCACAAGTACAACTTCTAAGGGAGCTTCCAGGATTTACTTTACATAATCATTCATAAAGATAGCGAAACATTCATAGAAACATAAACAGTAAAGAAAAGAAATGCAATCACATAAAGCATCACCACAACAACAAGAATTACGTGGTTCACTTCTAGGAGGGAAGCTATGTCCACGGGAACTGTGTTTTATATTATCTTGAGACGGGGATAACACAGTTCCGCTGCGCACACAGCTGCCACCTTAGATCTTTCTGGGAAACTCCACGCACACAGCTGGGAGCCCTTCTCTTAAATCTATTCTCTTCTTCTACAGATATTACCATGACAAAGACATACAATTACATTCCCCTCTCAGTCCTCTTGCGACTGGTTGATACATGCAATGGCCCTTACACCAAGCGGTCTTCCTGCGAGATTGTGGCCTTCTTACATACACAAAATGATCATTAACAGCTTAAAAGATACAGCAATACAAATGACTCAGACATCAACTTAGACTGTCCGTGTAAATCAGTAACTATCTAACCCTTTTCCCTTTTCAATTACACATATATATATAGGTGGCCCTGAGGGTCGCACCTTTACAAAACTGTGGGCCTTTCCCAACAGTGATCCTCAAAAACCCTAACCATGGACACGGCTAGGTGTACTATAGGCGCCTCTTGCAGTCACATTGCAGCTTCCTGTAGACTCCGCGATTCTCGGCGCAGATCGTGGGTATGGGCGACGCTTCATCGTTCTTTGCTCCTTGTCCTTCACCTTCAATGCTTCGGCCCGTTTCTCTTCCTTGGTCCGAGCAACCATAACTCCTGTACTTTGCCTTAATGAGGGCAGCTGAGCCCTCTATTCCACCGCTTCATTTACTGTGGTGGTTGAGCTTTCTACTCAACCACCTTAATTACTCTTTCCTTTGACTTGTGCGCACGAGCTCCACGATTTTCAGCCCGTAATCTGCGGTGAGCTCGTCCATCTGGCGTCGTACCGCGCACTGTTCATTTCTGCCCAAAAATGGTGCTTTTCCTCAAAATTAGCACTTTTCCTTCAAAACTTAGTGCTTTTTCCTAAAACTTGGCAGCTTTGCCCTAGCTGCGGCCTATGCTCCAACACATTCACCAAATTCCTTTGTTTCATCTTGATATGGTAGCCACTCCCGATGAGAAGGTTGGCATAAAATATTCTTCTAGTGTTGAGATCCAAATTTTCGAGAAGGTTGATTTTTTAGAAGAGATCTTGCATGAACTTCAAGAGTTGCGTGATTACACATGTGATAATAACGCACATGACATTTTGGAGTAGCATCATGTACGAGGTAAACATGAGGAGTATTCATATTTACAAGTGCTTGAAGAAAGTATTGACTTGAAGGATGATTTCCAGGCACCTGTTTCACTCCAGAGAGATTATGAGCCCCTTTCATGTAAGGAAGACTTATTGTAACATCCCCCTCACCCAATCCGACCATCAGGAGGGGACGGTAGCTAAATTAGGGCTCTCAAATTTCGCACCAATTCCATAATAAAAATTTCAACAAATAAAAAGTGTGCAGAAACTTAAATAAACATGCACGGCGGAATTAAAATCTATCCACACACATCTAACATGAAAATACACAAGCATAAACATTATAGGCATGAAATAAAAAAAAAAAAATTAGATTCAAATGCATGAGAATACTTATCTTTATCCAACGTAGATCCAAGAAACTAGCTGTGTAAGAGTGATTTTCCACCCAACCATAGGCACTCTATCCAGCATATACTCTTTCTGTTGAGAGGCCACCCCCAAGCTGGGCTATGAGGCCACCAGGTCGAAGGAAACACCTACAGGATTCTATCTCTCATCCCAAAACCCATTCTGCTCTCTATGCTTAGCCCAATGCTCATATAGATCTCTATAGGTGTCTCACTCAACACTCACAGCCTTGGATTCCACAATACCCGCCCCACACACCACCCTTCTAGCTCAGGCATCCCCTTCACTGATCCTTCTCTTGGGCAATCCATCTTGTTGAGTGCTTCTAGTGTGTGCATAGAAGAAGTCCAATCTGATATCGGCTGCTATAGAACCACCTGTAGCTTCAATTCGTGGCTTCTCAAGCACCTATGAGAAACATAACTCAATGGGTAAGGGTTCCTATCTTTCCCAACCTCTCTGATCACCTACAACCATCCATTTTCACTTCCAAATCTGCAACATGGTCTCCAAATTCGAATTTATGGGTTCAAAACAACACGGTAAGTTCATGGACAACAATGGAGAGCTCTGCATAGTCTAAATATGCATGAAAGAATGAGATAAATGGGGGTTCACTCCAAAGGATATGAGAAAATGGTGAAAAGACAACTAACATAACTTCTGACAGTAGAAGAAAGGACTCTGTTGATGCCCGGAAAATCCTAGCATCGACAATAGGGATTCTTCCAAGTGAATAATACCAATTAGATCATTCACCATTTGGAATAGGGAATCCATCCGGTTAACGGTCCGGCTACCGTAGGTATATTTGTTAAATATATACCGGTCGTGGCCTGGACCACCATTTATATTTTATGTTAAATTATGAGTATGAAAGTGCTTCTAATCTAATTGATGCATTTAACCTATAATTGACAGGCATAAGCCTCACAAGTGTTGCGCAGGTTCTTACCTCTCGTCTTATCACTTCTACCTTATCAATTAGCTAACCCTATTCTACATTAACTAATCTATCCTTGCAAGGAGCGAGTTTTAATGAGAGTAATAATCTGAGAGTGCTTATAGAAATCTAACATATAGCTATAGCTATTTAGATAAAGTATTTAATTTCACAGTAGAAACTTACAAATATAGCTTTGATAAAATTTAAATCCATCTATTACTTTGATATCAGTGACATAGACATTTGCATAGACAAGTAAAATCATTCATCACCATCGAAATAATTCAATAAAGTTAGAAAGATCTCACATCATGAGTATTAACACAAGAAGAAATAATTATGATCTGTTATAAAAAACATTCCATGCAAAAATCCATGCAAAATTTTCCCAGCAAATAGGTCTTTCTCATTAGCAGAAAATTAGTTCTCTTACAAAATGTCTCCAACCTCTATTTCACTAGCAAAAGTCCCTTTTCTAATCCCCCTCCCCCTCTATTTATCTTACAAGAGAATTTGTATTTACATGACTAATTGATTAACCTACCTTATGACCCTTGGATTGCTAGAATTTGTCTTTTGTGCTTGCACAACTAAAAATAGATGATTATTTACAAATTAAATTATTCTTCCGGTGGGACGTCTAAGCTGGAAATATAATTGTCCCACAAGTCATTTTCATGAAATATTATATTACATTGTATAGGCTCCAATAATTTTAAATATATTTCATGAACAGATAATTCTTTTCCCAAACTTATTACTCCTTTAGTGGATACTTTATAACTTTCCTCTAGGAAATAAGCATTTACAGATGCCTGTCCTATGTGCTGCTTGAGATCTTCTTTATTAAGCACATTTAGTTTCATGATGTACTCTAGGTCTTCTTTAAAGCCACCTTTTAATTCCGTTAGACGCTGATATTTGGTGGGAAACTCATACATATATGGAACCACGATATATGAATTTTCTCATGTACTTGATAGATTTCTTTGTAAATTTCTTCACACTTTGTGATGGACTTTGGTACTTCTATCTGTATCTTTCTGGAATCTCTATTGCAACTATCTAGAAGAGATATGTCTAACTTGAGCTCTACAGATGTCTTGTTTGGAAAGTGATCAGGGAAGTTTGGATTTTATCCCTTCCAAGACATCAACCTTTTCAAATTTTTAAAAGTACTGACTAATTTATGTCTTATAGAAAAAGCTCCTGCATAAATATCCTTCATTCCGTCTATCATCTATTTCATTTTGTAAATTTCTTCAATTAACAATTCTTGTGAGTGACAGATTTGTTCCTATATTTTATAGGCATCCTCATAAAATGGGGTCATATCCTACTTCTGATTTTGAGCCATGTTGACCTGTTCCAATAGAGATTCCTTTTCGCTAACCAAATCATCCACCTGGGATTGCAAAGCTTCTTTCTCAACTATCATCTCATCTACGTGCACTTGTAAAGATTCCTTTTCACCGATTAAAGATTCCACCTGTTGGTTTGAATTCATTTCGTTTTCTTCCAACTCATTAATGCGAGAGTAGAAGTCACTTCGCTCGCCTTCCATAATCACAAGTTGCACATTCAAAGCATCCTTTTCATTTTCCAAGTTCTGATAATCCAACAGTAATTTATTCTTTTCAGATTCTACTGCATCCTGTTTTCTCTTCAGCTCAATTCCTTCACCTCTTGCTTTCACCAAGTTATCCTTCAACTTCAACATTTTTTCTTTGCTTCTATCCAGGTCGTTCATTAATTTATCAACATTGTTGGAATTTGATTGAGCAACTTCTATATTTACTGAAGTAGTGAACTTGGGGTCCTTGTGAGTACCTTCCACTAAGGTGCTTTCTTGAATAGTTACCACATCTAATTGTGTGCCAATTTTCAGCCTTTTCTCCATTCTCCTTAAAATTGTCTTCCGCTTGGGGTAAAAAACTATTGTATCCAGTTTTTCTACTGAATGCTTCTTCGAAGGAGTAAAAGGTGTGAGCCCAAGATCGACAAATGGAATATTCCCTCCTATAAGTGGGATTCCGGATTCACCGGGTGTATCTATGTCCATATCTTGGAAACTATGTTCTTCTTCTTGGAATTCTTTGTATTCCACAGCTTTCTTGAGATTATCCTCTTCCTCCTTTTGTTTTGATTCTTCCTCTTGCTTTAGCCTTGCTTCTTCCATTTCTTTAGCCTCCTCTATGGAATTTTGCAGTTCTGCATATTTAGCAATATCTTTAGTGTGACTAGAAACTTCGCCACTTTTTCGGCCAAATCATTTGTTCAAATCTGTGATGTTATTCACTCTTCGGTATACCTATTCATCCTTTAAGAAGTGATCTGTATACTTGAAATGAATCTTACACGATGCACAGTGTTGGGAAACCTTTTGTAGTTTGTCATTTCTAGTAAAAATGTTCTCTCCAAAGTGGAAAGCTTCCAAGTCTTTTATGAAAAATTAAGGTCCTTTCACCTTAGGGAATTTATATGCTCTGATGACAAAGGGAAGTGGTGGATAGGAATCCTTCTTATTCTCATTTAGAAAGTTCCCAACCCCATTGATAAAAACTTGCCGTACGGCCTCTTTGTGTACTACATAATCTATAGCGTACTTTGGAAATAGAGATAGAGCTTTGGTTCCCCTGTACATTCAGATATATGTGCCTTCCGGGGTAAAGTAGAAGTATCCATATTCATTGATGACCGCCATTGTGTTGTCCGACAAGTAATTGGGTTCTTCGTTAAATATTAGCCAATCAATAGGGATTATGAATTCCTCACATATAAGTTTGTAGAAGCTCGTATATTTATGATCCCACATTATTTGGTAGGCTACATATAGAGGGGTCTCAACTGGAACCCAATAGCATCCCAGGTTGTGGAATGGGTGTCATATTAAGATGCAATCAATAAGATAGGAAGACATAAAGAATTCTGCTTTTTTCTGGGTCATTCCTCCTTGGGCTGCTGCTATTGCTGATGCCATACTCTCTGAGATAATGTCCGCCCAATTGAAGAAGGTACCAAGGGAGGCGATATGATACATGAGGGGCACCCAACTAAGCTTGTAGATATTCGTGTTTTCCCTACCAAATATTCTACTTAACATTAATGCTATGATCCTGAACGGTGTTTTCAAATTATGAGCATCGTGTTCCCCACTTGCCCTTTTCCTCAACTGCTTTCCAGGAATCAACATTTTCTTAGCATACTCAGAGTGATCTATGTTGACTCCCTTAATCCAATCTTCTATCATCATGATATTTGGGGGCGGTAACTTATACGCTGTGCTAATATGAGCGGGATGAAATGACACAAATCCTTCTCCATTTGACCCAACTATGATTCGTGTGCCAACATCCACATGAGGTAAAATCCAGCCAATTACTTCTAAACATGGAAAAAGCTTTGGACGTGTGGTAGATTTATGTAGACTTGATTTTTTAATATTCTGATACACCATCATCTCTTCAATGGATGCATCTGGAACGTTTAGATCTCAGATGAGGTGATATATTTCACCCCATCTGTATTCAGGAATGATCCCTGTGACAGCTCTAGTGTCTTCATACAAGGTCTCCATTATGGCTTCTGAGACGATTTCAATATCAGAATCGGATTCTGCAACCTTGGCTTTACGCCTAGAAGCTCTTATTGTTGATGTATATGTAACTTTGGAATGCATTTCATTTATATATTTATTGTACTCCTATAGAGATGTATTATTCCTCTATACGAAAGTGTCGTCATTTGTATTGAAAAGTGTCGCAAGTGTGTTAACTTGCCGATGGGTTATTAGACCACCTTGTAAGGGGTCGGCCCGGATTAATGTAATAAGAGGTTATTGTGCTAAGCTAGACAAGTCGGCCCCATAAGATTATTGGGCAGTCAGGACAAGTATAAATAGAGATCTCCCGATCTCTATTTGGATCACTTCAGAACTCACACTTCCATCACTCGGAAAGTGGCGCACATGTGAGCAGGAGGATCAGCTGCTAAGAGGAGTCTATCTTTGTGTACTTTGGTTGTGCTATTGCACTATCTATCTCTGAGGAAGTTTTGGGGTTTTTCACCTTAGGGTTTTCCCCACGGAAACTCTATGTGTCTATTGTCTCTCATGCTTTTGTTTCTTGTGATGATTGACATGCTTGCTATGATTGATATGAATTGATATATTGTACATGTTATTCTCTCAGTAAAGATCCTAGAGTATCTTGAATTAATGCTCAAAATTTAACATGGTATCAGAGCTAACCTGAGAAGAAGACATTGTGCAGTGATAGAAACCGAGGTTTCTTATTTATTGGGTTTCTCTCCACAGATTTTGGAAAAGCAGTATAGTAGATTAACGCTACTCATCAAGGAGAATCTATCTGTCTAATCATAATTCATTTCTGGGCACTTTCAGTTTTGGCCCTAAAAATTAGGGTTTCCACAAAAATAGGAATTTCTGAAATCCGAAGACATAGCTGGAAGCTCCTTGGAAAAATCGAAGTTTAGAGCTTTGGATCGAGATTTTTGGCTGGATAAATCTTCGTGAAACTCAAACCCTAATTCAGGGTCCTCCTAAGTGAATCCGAAAAGACTCAAAGGCATTTCTGAAGGGTGAAACTTTGCAGAACTCAAATTCTGAGTATACCAAGCTGATCAGCTCATCAAGGCGCATCTTTCTATCCTTTTAGAAAGTTGAAATTCACATTTTGAATTTTTGGGGTTTCTCTGACAAACCCTAATCCAGGACCATATCTAGTTTTCAGCAAATCAAGTGGTAAGACCTAAATCTTTTCTATTTCCATTTGAAGTATTTTTAAAGATGTCTCACCACACTAAGCTTGAAGACAATCTTGAAAGGGCTGATAACTTCCGAGCCTGGAAGTATAGGATTGGGTTAATCCTGGAAGAGAATGAGTTGGACTCATACATAAAAGAAGAGGTCCCTACCCCAGAGGATGAAGAGGCTAAGATATTGCATAAGAAGAACTTGGTCATGGTAAAGAGAATCATTGCTGATTCTATTAAGGACCATCTTATTCCACATGTGTCATCCCTAAAGACACCCAAGGATATGTTTGATTCCCTGACAAAGCTATTTGAAGGGAAGAACATAAATCGGAAGATGACTCTGCGGAATCAATTGAAAGGGGTCAAGATGTCAAATGGAGAGACCATTCAATCTTATTTCTCCAAA
The DNA here is from genome assembly GCA_027924585.1 of Larix kaempferi. Lineage (NCBI taxonomy): Eukaryota > Viridiplantae > Streptophyta > Pinopsida > Pinales > Pinaceae > Larix > Larix kaempferi. The sequence continues at coordinate 5,756,249 of BSBM01000226.1, read as the reverse complement.
GTCTCTCAAATCAAGGAACAACTTGAAGCTGTAGATGAAATGGTGGAGAATGGAGAAATTGTGATGACCACTCTAAATGGCCTACCTAGGTCATGGGATTCCTTTATTCAAGGGATCTGTGCAAGAAAGAAATTGATCTCCTTTAGCAGACTATGGGAGGAATGTTCAGAAGAAGAAGCAAGACTTGTGGCCCGAGAAGAAAAGATGGGGAATGAAGATCAAGCTCTCACAACACTCACCAAGAAAGGAACATCTAAAAGAGAGCCATCCCACTCCAAGGGATCTTCACATCACCATTATCATAAGGATAAGAAAAATATTAGATGCTTCACATGCAATGAGAAGGGACACTTTGCTTCAGAATTTCCCAAGAACAAAAGGGACAACAACAAAAACAACAACTTCAACAAGAAGAAGAAGTGCAGCAAAAGAAGATATCATGCTTATGTTGTTGAAGATGATGAACCTCCAAAGAAGAAGGCTAGAGCAGAAAGTGATGATGATGATTCATCAAGCGAAGAAGAATATGTTCTAATCACTGCTCTCACAGGTACTATTTCTCATGGTTGTAATGATTGGCTTATTGATAGTGGTGCTTCCAAACACATGACTGGGTTTAAAGAATCTTTTGTAAATCTATCTGAACATGAATCACCCCATAAAGTGAAACTTGGGGATGACTATCAATACCCCATCAAAGGAAGTGGTGAAGCTTCCTACAACCTAGATTCTGGAAAGTCCTTGAAGATGAAAGAAGTTCTCTATGTACGTGGGCTCAAGAAAAACCTGCTCTCCATATCTGCATTGGATGCAAAAGGTATGATGGTTGCATTTGTAGATGGCCAAGTTCTAATGTGGCCAAAAGGTAAAACTATTGATGATGCAGTAGTGATTGAAGAGAAAGAGGGAGGTTTGTATAAATTGAAAGGACAACCTGAACATGCCATGGTGCATGATTCCATGGAGCTAAGTGAACTTTGGCATAGAAGACTTGCACATATGCACTACAGAGCATTACCAATTGCAAGTAAAGATGTAGAAGGTCTTCCTGAAATCAAGACCAAGCATGAAGGTGTTTGCAAAGGATGTGCAAAAGGAAAGAACATAAAGAAAGCATTTCCAAGCAGTGAAAGCAAGGCTAAAGAAATCTTGGAAATCATCCACTGTCATGTATGCGGTCCGATGTCATCCAGTTCTTTAAGTGGGTATATTTACTATGTCTCTTTCATTGATGACTTCTCCAGGAAGACTTGGGTTTACTTCTTGAAGAACAAAGATGAAGTATTTGATAAGTTCAAGGAATTCAAAACATTGATGGAGAACCAAACTGATAAGAAGATCAAAACATTCAGATTCGACAATGGTGGAGAATTCACCTCAGGTGACTTCAAGAAGTTATGCAGTGATTCAGGGATTAAGAGGGATTTGACTGCTCCTTACAATCCACAACAGAATGGAGTTGCAGAAAGAAAGAACAGAACAATCATGGAAGCAGCAAGGGCAATGATGCATGACTAGGATCTACCTATGCATATATGGGAAGAAGCAGCTATGACAGCTGTATATGTGCAGAACAGAACATCCCACAAGATATTGGACAACAAGACACCAGAAGAGGTCTTCTCTGGTAAGAAACCTGAAGTCAGCCATCTCAGAATATTTGGTTGTCCAGTATATACTCATGTGCCAAAGGAAAAGAGGACTAAGCTAGATCCTTCAGGAAAGAAGGGTATCTTTGTGGGTCACAGTGAAAGCTCGAAGGCTTACAGAATATACTTTCCAAGGTTCAAGAAAATTGATGTCAGGAGGGATGTAACATTTGATGAAAATTCAGCATTCATCAAATCAAGGAAGACACCTGTTGAAGTTTATGAAGAACTTAAGGAAACTAGATTTCAAGACACTACCATGACTGAAGCAATTCTAGATGTTGATCATGAAATTGAAGATCCACAACAACCTATAGATCCACCCCGTGAGAATAACTCTCATAAGAGAAAACCTGCATTGGATAGAGAGCTCATTCAAGATGTAGAAAGATAAGGCATTCCAGAAGAAGAACATAGAGCAAAGAAGAGAATTAGATCACATACCAGCTATGTTGCTTTACTCTGTGATATCATGAACAAAGAACCTTCCAGTTAGGAAGAAGCAGCGGAAAAGAAAGAATGGAAGGATGCCATGGTCGAAGAATACCAATCAATAATGAAGAATGATGTTTGGGATGTTGTCCCAAGACCTGAAGGGAAGTCTGTTGTGACTGCCAAGTGGATCTACAAGATCAAGCATGCTGCAGATGGCAGCATAGAGAAATACAAGGCAAGATTCGTAGCTCGTGGCTTCTCTTAGAAAGAGGGAATAGATTATGAAGAAACTTTTTCTCCTGTAGCCAGCTACACTTCCATCAAATCAGTACTTTCCCTGGTTGCAGCGATGAAATGGAAGATACACCAGATGGATGTCAAGACTGCTTTTTTGAATGGTGTAGTTGAAGAGGAAATGTATGTGGAGCAGCCACTCGGTTTTGAAACACATGACATGGAGTCATATGTGTGCAAATTGAAGAAATCCTTGTATGGCTTGAAGCAAGCTCCCAGAACTTGGTATGGTAGGATGGACAGTTTCCTATCTAGTTTGGGCTTTACCAAGAGTAAAGCAGATTCCAACCTTTACTACAAGGTTGAGGAAGGAAATCCTATGATACTACTCCTATATGTGGATGACCTATTTGTAACAGGAGATGATAGACTGATTGCCGATACAAAGAGGAAGCTTGCTGCCGAGTTCGATATGAAGGACTTGGGGATGATACACTATTTTCTAGGTATGGAGGTGTGGCAGAGTGCAGATGGGATCTTCCTTGGACAAGGGAAGTATGCAGTAGATATCCTGAAGAGGTTCGAGATGATGGACTGTAAGGCCATGGTCACACCTATGGCATCGAACCTGAAGCTTCTGTGTGATGCTTCATCTGAGCCGGTTGATGTCTCTATGTATCGTCATATGATTGGGTCCTTGATGTACCTGACGAACACGAGACCGGATATCATTGTGCATCGTACCTGCTGCCTTACACATTCCTTTCCATGATTTCACCCTACGTTTCCTTCCATCATTGTACCTTGCACTGCTGCTTTGATCATTTGGGGATATAGTGGCTGGATGCGGATGTTGTCATTTTTCTGACATGTCTGAGGTAGGTAATCATGATTCTATGAGGTTACTTTGAACCATGCCGCCGAATTAACTTAAAAGCTGTCATCAGCTTTGGAAAATAACTGCTTTGTGGGGGATAACGATGTGATTTGAAAATAAAACAAAGAGTTAAGTGATTACCTTCTATGCTAGCGTACCTGAGTCGATGATGTGTGCCTAATTGTATGGGTGTGGAATTCTGTAGTTGAGTTCATTTGCATCTGTAGTTAATTTGGGTGTGTTAGTAGTTACGCCTTTTTGCCTTTTTTTTGCTTGTTCTTTTGGAATTGTTGCCTTTGCTTGCTTGATTTTTGTGCAAGCTTTGTTGATATGACTTTTCATTGTGTTTGTATTGGTGCTTCGAACGGTGATTTGATTTCTGTAGTGGTAGCTTTTCTGTTGTTCTGGCTCGCTTGAATTGACTGCTGGCTCGCTTGATTTAGATTTTGTTGTCTTTCCTATTTGAATTGCTTGTTGGCTCGCTTGATCGAGTTTTTGTTTGATATTTGTTTGTTTATGTTGTTGCTGGCGTTGTTGATTTCCTTGCTGCTAAATTTGCAGGCTCGCTTGAAATTGTTTGTTGGCTCGCTTGTAATATGCTTGTTGGCTCGCTTGGAATTGTTTGTTGGTTCTTGATAGGGATGGATCAATTCCATAAATTTCATTTGTGAGAACCTGAGTGGATTTTGTATTGTCCTCTCTCTCTTTTTTTTTGTTTTTTTTTTCATTTTTTGTTTTTGTTTTTTGTTTTTATTTTTTCATTTTGATCTTTTTTCTTTTTGTTTTTCATTTTTCTTTTTGTTTTTCATTTTTCTTTTTGTTTTTCATTTTTCTTTTTGTTTTTCATTTTTCTCTCTTTTTTTCATTTTTTTTGTTAACTGGAATCAGTGGTGTTCTATGCTCTCTATCAGCATTAGATGTTGTTGATAGAGTTTCTGTGTGAACTCCTCTTTGGACTGTGGTGTCTTATAGAGTTTGAGTCTGTGTCCATTCACCAACATGGGGAATTTTTCTTCATCTATTGTAGTAATTCTTACCACTCCATTGTCATAAATATTTTCAATGATGTAGGGTCCAAGCCATCTGTTTGTGAGTTTGCCTTTAAAAATGTGAAACCTGGAGTCATAGAGTAGTGCCCAGTCACCTTCTTTGAATTTCCTCTGCTTGATGTTTTTGTAATGCCATTTCTTTCTTTGCTGTAGGATGATTTCAATGTGGCTAAGTGCTTGTTGGCGTTGTTCATCCAGTTGATGTAATTGTAGCATTCGTTCTTGCTGGATGTCTGAAAGTTCCATGTTCAACTTGGCTGCAATCCTCAATGTTTTGATCTCAAACTCAATGGGAAACATTATTTTCTTTCCATAAATTAGCTCATATGGGGTGAAGCCTGTGGTTGTTTTCCATGTGGTGTTATAAGCCCAAACTGCCTCACTTAATCTGTTTGCCCAATCTCTTTTGTGCAGTTGTATTGTCTTTGTCAAGATTCTTTCTAGTTCTCGGTTTGTCACCTCAGCTTGACCATTAGCTTGAGGGTGATAGGAGGAGGACTTCCTGTGTTTAACATTTTTTCGTCGAAGCAGGTCCTCTATGAGGTTGGATGTAAATTGTGTGCCTTGGTTAGAAACTAGCTCTCTTGGTACTCCAAATCTGTGGAATATTTGCTCTGTAAAACTTTTTGCCACTTTTGTTTCATTTGCTACTGCAAGTGCTGCTACTTCTGCCCACTTTGTAAGGTAGGTTGTGCATACTAGAATATAGCTTTTCTAATTGGATTGGGGGTTGAATGGACCAACAAAATCAAATCTCCATTTCTCAAATGCTTCCAAAGAGATTTGTGGATGGAGAGGCATTTCTTCTCTTTGAGTAGGCTTCCCCGTTCGTTGACAATCATCACAATGTGAAATGTATTCACAGGAGTCCTTGTGGAGTGTTGGCCAATAATATCCAGTTTGCAATATTTTATAGGATGTTCTTTTTGAAGCATAATGTCCTCCACATGGCTCATTGTGAGTGGCATGCAATATGTCATGGACTTCATCTTCTCTAACACCTCTTCTCAATATTTGGTCTGACCCTTTTTTGAAAAGCATTCCTTCTATCCATGTGTACGTGGCACTTTGCCTTATGATTTTGTTCTTTTCTTGGTGGTTGTAATGTTGTGGGAATTTACCAAACACCAAGTAGTTTTCTATGTCAGCAAACCATGGGCTTCTTGTTGAGATTGCAAAAAGGTGCTCATCAGGGAAGTTATCATTTACCAGTTCATTGTCTTGTCCATGAGTGAGTATAGGCAGAAAATCAGCTACTACATTGTGTTTCCCTGGCTTATCCAGAATTGTTATGTCAAACTCTTGCAAGAGGAGTAGACATCTAATGATTCAAGCACTTGTATTAGGTTTATTCATAAGATACCTAATTGTTGAATGGTCAGTGTGGACGAAAAATTGGTATCCAAATGTAGTGCCTAAATTTGTTTATGGCATGTATGACAGCCAACAACTCCTTCTCTGTGACTATATAATTTAATTCTACTCCTGCCAAATTTTTATTGATATAATATATGGCATATTGTCTCTTCTCTTCTTCTTGTCCAAGGACTGATCCAATGGCCTTATTTGATGCATCAAAATGGATGTGGAATGGAAGTGCCCAATTTGGTCCTTGGAGTACTGGAGCTATGATTGTCTTCTCCTTGAGGTCATCAAATGCTGACATGCAATGTTTTGTCCAAATAAATTATGTGTCTTTTGTGAGAAGAGCAAACATTGGGGCAGCAATTTTGCTATAAATCTTGATAAATCTTCTGTAGTAGCCTGTTTTCCCAAGAAAACTTCTCACATCTCTTTGTTTCACAGGTGGTGGCAGTGTTCTGATGACTGTGACTTTTGCTTGATCAACTTCAATTCCTCTCTGTGAAATATGGTGTCCAAGCACGATGCCTTCTTCCATCAGCATTATGCATTTATCATTGCTCAGAGATAAGCTCATTTCGATGCATTTTTTTCAGGACTAATTCTAGATGCTTTAATGCTTAGTCGAAATTCTGGCCATAGGGTGTGAAGTCATCCATGTAGACTTCCATTTGATCATTAATAAAATCAGAGAACATGCTTAAGATTTCCCTTTGAAATGTTGTTGGGGCATTACAGAGTCCAAAGGGTAGCACTCTATATGCATAAGTGCCCCATGGGCATCTGAATGTTGTTTTATCCTGATCAACTGGGTGGATGAGGATCTGGTTGTACCCACTGAACCCATCCAAGAATGAGAAAAATTTGTTTCCAGCTAATGTGTCCAGTACTTGGTCGATGAATGGTAGAGGGAAGTGATATCTCTTAGTTGCCTTATTGAACTCTCTGTAATCCACACAGATCCTCCACTTCCCACCTTTCTTAGGAACAATAACCAATGGTGAGACCCATTCACTATCTGAGATTGGATATATGAACCCTGCATCTAACAACTTCTGTAACTCCAGCTTACCTATGTCTTTTAATGCTGGGTTCATTCTTCTCTATGTTTATATGATAGGAACAACACCTTCCTTGATATAGATGTAATGTTTGCAGATGTCTGGGTGGACACCCTTCATGTCAGTGTATGTCCATGCAAAGGCTTTGTTGTTGTCTGATAGTACCTTCATTACTTGTTGTTCTTGTCTTGGCACCAAATTGGAGTTAATATTAACTGTCTTCCCAGGCATTATCTCAACTGTTTTGATTTGAATTGGATGTTGTTCAAGTGTGAGTACCTATGCCCACATTCTATCAGGGTCATGATTTAATGTTTCCCCTTCTTGCTGCTGACATGTGCCAAGAAAATATTCAAAAATATCATGATTAGAAGATGCATTTTGAATGAATCTATCTAAACGACTGTCTTCATCGATGGCTTTTAGTGATAGGGCAGCTTCAATGGTAAGAACAGGTCGGATGTTTTGGTCTATTAGGTCATTATAATCATTTGTCCAGTTTTGATATTCTAGGTTTGTGGACTTTCTTGTTGGAGGATAGATCGTGATTTTCTTCCTAGCTTGCCCAATGGTGATTGTCATGTTGCCCGATCTGCAACCTATATAGGCGTTTGCAGTTGCTAGCCAAGGTCTCCCTAGTATTATTCGGTACCCATTGAGTTTACTTTTCACTTCAATGACTATGAAGTCAACTGGGTACTCCCAGGATTCTATATTGATAATGATGTCTTCGAGCATTCCTTCAGGTTTTACAGTCGATGGATCAGCAAGCTATAGTACGGTAGCTGTTGGTCTGACCATCGATTGGAGTCCTAGGGCTATCATTGTGTCCTTGGTCATCACGTTGATTGCAACCCCTAAATCAATTAGGTTGTTGGAAATATGTTTGTTGTTGATTGTCACGTTGACTACTGGACTGCCTGGATCAAGGTATTTGGGGTTGACAACGACACCCAACATTAAATCTGCTAACTGGCCTACTATGTTTATCGTTGGTGGGTAACGTCTTCTTCTTCTAGGTCTTTTTAAGCAATTCTATTTGATAAACTTGTTGCAAATTGGTACATCTCTTATGGCCTATAGAATTGGGATTTGGATGTTCAAATGTTTTAATTCGTTCATAATTGCATTTTCCTCTTCTTCTTTTGTATTTCGTATGAGTTTTTCAAGGAATGGAGGGTTTCTATTTTGTATGTGTGGCCGAATTTCTTCTTCCTGAGGGTTTGTCTTGTCTGGATGTTGAATTTTAGGTTGAGTTGTTTGTTCGTGATCTCCATCTCCTTGATTATTCTTTGTGTGTGTGTGTTTTGTAATGTTTTCCCAGACCTGAGATTAATTTCATTTATTTCCAGTGTATCCACTACATAAGTAAGGAACTGCATGATTTCAGTGTTATAGGTCTCTTGCTGTCCTACTCTATTGTTGTTTAGGTTTGGAATCGGCTGGGCAGGAATTGGAGGTGGTCTAGGAGGTGCTTGGTTCTGTGGGGGCGGCATGATGAATGGTTGCTGCAATGGAGCCCTCCAGTTTGATGAATAAGGATATTGATTTCCATAATTCGTTGTTAGCTGAGCAAAAGGTGGGGGGTATGGAGAATAAGATTATGGGTAATAAGGCTATTGATATGGTTGGCTTTGCTACCACTGGTTTGGAGGTGGTCTAGGAGGTGCTTGGTTCTGTGGGGGCGGCATGATGAGTGGCTGCTGCAATGGAGCCCTCCAGTTTGATGAATAAGGATATTGATTTCCATAATTCGTGGTTGGCTGAGCAAAAGGTGGGGGGTGTGGAGAATAAGATTGTGGATAATAAGGCTGTTGATATGGTTGGATTTGCTACTACTGGTTTGGAGTTGGATGAGATGGCCATGGGGCAGGTGTTGAGTTCCAATTCTGTTGATTATTTGCTGGATTAAAGTAGGCTTGGTTGTTGGGTTGGTAAGGCCTAACAAAATTATTTCTCCTTTGATTAACAAAACAGAGTTGTTCTATTGCACCTTCAGTTGTGGGATCTTGAATAGCAGCTTTGAATGAGGGCAACAGAGGGAATTTATCAGTGGAGTGATCGTAAGTGCAGAGGCCACATATTTCTATGGTGTTTAGTGTGCACTGTCCCTTCTCATGCTTCTTCCTACAGCGTGGGAAAAAGACTGCCAATGCTTGGTTTATTTCGTCCTATTTCTTCTTTATTTGAAGTGCATCAAGTTGCATTGCTAGGGATTGAAGGATATCGGTTTTCATGTTGTCGAGAAGGTTCCCTAGATTAGACTTTGTGAGGTTTGTTCCTGAAGATGCTGGTCCCCCAGTAAATGGATGTAAATCCCTTGTTCCACTCTTACCCTTTCTGGATCTAGAGTAGTTCTTAAAGATCTGTAGGATTTGGTCATAAGTTTTCTGGAATATATCCCCATCTCCCAGAAGGTTCAAGACTTCCAGATTGTCTTCTTTGCTCCCCCTAAGAAGGACAAGTTTCAGTGATTCTTGGTCTAAAGTGCAGTGACTAGCTCAATTGGAACTGAGTTGAAAGCGTTGTGCATAGTCTTCTAGGGATTCTCTTTCTCCTTGTTGCATTCTGAAGATTTCATCTCTTGTATCTTTTGCCTTGCAGTAATCCCTGTATTTTTCTAGGAAGGATTGCTTCATTTGGTCCCAGGTAAAAATGTTGTTTCCTTCTAGGCTCATAAACCATCTGAGTGATAGATCTTTCAATGTGGAAGGAAAGAGTCTTAGTTTTTGTGCATCCGTAGTGTAACCAAATGACCTACAAACTACCTCAAATTCAAATAGAAATGTGTCAAGATCTTCAGAGGTTAAACCATGGAAGTTTGGCAGGTTATTAGGGTTGATACTCTTCATCCTGTCATCCCCAAGAGGTACACTAATGGGAAAAGTGAACAACTCCCTAAGTTCCTCCTCTTCTTCTGCCATAGTAGTATTTCAGCTATAGCTAGCAAAAAAGTTATCTAGGTTTGGGTCGTAGCTAGAATCAGGTTCATCTTCAGAGCTAGGGAATCTAAATTGGGAATTATCAGAACTGTTGTTACTCATAGGGCGGTTAGGCAGAAAGCCTCCAAATCTATCTCTTTGTCGTCAAGGCATTCATGGTAAAAAAATTTAAATTTTGTGTTTTTGTGTTTCTTTCAAGATGTCTTATATAGATTAAGCACCTCCCCGGTAATGGCGCCAAAAAGTGGTGGACTCCAGGAATGGATACCTAATTAGGGTAGCTAAACCGGAAGTATACTTTAATTATTGACCAGAGAGCATACAAAATTAAGAGGTGCTAAGCATTGTATGTGCTCTATATGATAGTCTTCGTCGTTTAGGGTGTTGGAATTTATCTTAAAGGTTTCTCACAAAGGAAATGGAAGTAAGCTGTTTCTAAACAAAGAATGAAAGAATATAAAAAGGGTGTAAATCTATGAACTGGGAATGTTGAAACTGGTAGATCTCTATGCTAAGAATCAAATGCTGGAAAACTGTAAATCTAGTCTAAGAAGTAAATACCGAAAGCTTGGGAAACTTAATCTAGAAATAAAATATTGAAAGCTGGAAATTTATGCTAAGTATTGAATGCTGAAAATCAATCAACTTTTATCTATTCAAATCTAATACCGAAATTGATAATCATTACTCTTATTCAAATCAAAGAACTGAAACAATTAACTTCTATATGATCGAACTTGGATAAGGGAAAGATGCATGGAATTGCAGATCTGGATCATTGCCTAGAATTAATATAACATGATGAAAAACATGGGTAAAATATGCCTGCACAGAATGCATGTACATGACTACGGAAAGCATGTTACGAAACTACAGAATCGGTATTATCAAACTACAGGAAAAATCGTTGCACTGAAATAAGAATCTGTTGTTCAAACCATTATCAAAGCATTTCACATATTATGATGATTAAACCAATTAGCAAAACACATGAGAAATACCTGAAGTAAAATGAGGCTCCTGACCTACGTGTTGAGGGGGCCCTCCCCAACCCGTATTTCAGGAGTGGAAAAGACTTATGAACTCAAAGCTTGAAATAACATCAATCCTTCCATTATTAAAATCATAACTTCATGTCTCTGAAAAGTCATAGAACAAAACTGTCTCGAATAACATATACTGAATATAAGTTCTACAAAAATGCCAGCAGGAACCCCTTGCTACCCAAGAGGTCCATATATATAACTATTATGAATCATAACCTAACTCTATGCTTTAAATGTCGATCCCGCTAAACAAGAGTTTTCTTCTATAAATCAGGAAAAAGGGCACTAAGCCACTCGTGGTATTTCAGTCTTCGAGCTGGATTTGCTTGTTGTCTCTTAGATCACCTGCACTTGCTCATACACACTTATTTCCATATAATTAGCTCATAGAAAACGCCTTTAAGCATAAAAGAATAATCTCTAAACTACTCTATTAAACAATCAAAACAAATGCATTATTCCCCATAAACAGAGGTATTTCCCTTATCCATTATTGTGCTTGTGTGGCATAAAAAGGCTATAGAGTACCTAATTTGGGACTCATCGGGGCCTATGGGGAAACCAAATCCTATGCTGCGATGTGTCAACCTTAGAACTCATCCAAAATCTACTAGTGCCTTAAATGGGCCAATTACCTTCCCTTGACTATTAAACCCAATCATTGAATGCATGTGTGTCAAGGTTGGTGAGAAAAGTCACTTCATGTAGTTATTGAAGTATGGGGGTTGTGACAGTCATGTCAGTTGTCATCAGTCCTATTTCTTCTATGGTTAGAAGTTGTGTTAGTTGTCTTTTCACCCTTACCTCATATCCTTGGATTCAACACTCTTTTGATTATTCTCATTCTCGCATGCATGCTGCTACACTACGTAGAGTTTTTCCATTATTGTTCATGACCATTACTAGGCTGTGTTTAACTCGGAAATTCGAATTGGAAGATAGAGTTGCATTTTTGGAAGGGGAAATAGATGGTTGTAGGTGAGCATGGAGGTTGGGCAAACTAGGAACCTTTATCCATTGAGTTCTTCCACTTTTGGATGCTTGAGAAGCCATGGATTGATGTTGCAGGAGGTTCTCCATTAACATACAGTAGGTTGGACTCTTACTGCACACACTGGTAAGCACTATAAGGGTTGGATTTCCTGAGAGAACTGTGGATCAGTGAAGGAAAATTCCTTCCTTGTATTGTGTGGGGTAGTTGGAAGGAGTGCCATGGCTGTGATGGCTTAGTGAGACCCTTGTTGAGCTTTGGTTGAGATTTTTAGCTAAGGACAATGAGCAGAATGGGTTGTGGGCTGAGAGATAGAAGCCTGTAGGTGTTCCCTTTGCCCTGGTGGCCTCATAGCCCAGCTTGGGGGTGGACTCTCAGTAGAAAGAGTATATGATGGACATAGTGCCTATGGCTAGGTGGAAAATCGCTCTTACACATCCAATTGCTTGGATCTTCTTTGTTTAAATATAAGTATTCCTATGTATTTGATGTGCAATGATTTTTACTTGTATTTATGTGATAATCATGCTTGTAAATTGCATGTTATGTGTGTGTGGATCAATTCTATCCTGATGTGTGTTTTTATTTACATGTATGCACATGCATTTAGTTGTATGAATTCGTAATTATGGCTATTGGGCGAATTTTGAGGCCTTGGTTTAGCTAATGTCCCCTCCTGCTGGTCGGATTGAGGGATGGGGAGGTTACAGTTACCAAGAGTGCTCTATCTGAAATAGTTTAGCTAAACTTGAGAGCAATTGGGTTGGGTGAATAACCTAAGTGTCCCATACCAATTTCCTTTGCCTTGGTGACCTTGTAATCTAGATAGGAGGTGGCATTAACAAATGATTGCCTATGGTGGGATGAGTACTCACCAATAGCCAATTCCTTAGACCAATGTGTTCAAATATAAGTGTTCCATCTTTGTATTGAAATCCTATTATCATTTTACTTATGTATGTATGGAAATGGAATTCATGATCGCATGTTGTGTATGCTTAGTTGCTAGCATAGTTTTAGTTATAGGCACATCTTTTGTGTTTGAATTTCCTAAGTGCTACTTTTCTTTCTATTACCAAGACACAGAATTTCCATAACAATTATTAGGGACATGTTAACGAGAAGGTTGGAGAATTGTATGTCTAGATTTTAAGTGACAATCCCACCCATTGATCTTTCTCCAATGTTACATATTTGTTACCATTTTCTCTCTCTTTTGTCATTAGAGACCATGGGGGTATAACTTTGAGAGTTGTCTACTCATGTAGCAAACTTCCCTCTCATGGTTAGAATATGATGATACAAGAAGTTAGAGTTTTGACCAATCTAGAACTTTGATTGAATATTTAATGAACTCGATCAATTCAAAATTGGGAAAAACCCTTTGGAAGCATTCCAATATGCATAGAATGTGGATCATGGTGAAACTTTGATCATACCTAAAATTTCTGCCACATTCTTGTCAAATTTCTACCAAGTTATTCTTAAATTTGTGACAGAAGAAACATAGTCTTTTGCTATGGTTATGAGATCAAAGACTTAAATCAGTCTCCTAACCTTATAACTATTCATATCATATTAATGATAGTAGGGTACAAGTGTCAACTCATGCAAGCAATCATAAATATTAGTTCCCACACACATTGCATTTCTTTTCATCCCTTATAACACTTCGAGGTTATGGATTAAAATCCTCTTGCATAATCACTTAGGGTTTTGGTCACCTTTAGAGATCATGTAAGGTAAGATATGACAAAATGTGATCATTAACTTTATGTCCCACTTATTTGATGCAACAAAGTAAGATAGGCTTCTAGAAAATTATATTACTTTGTGGGAGGTGTTCATGGCAGGTTGAGTGTGTACTTTGGAGGGAACCTTGTCCTATACATGGTCCTTTATTCATTGTGGAAGCCTCTTTTAATAAACACTTTCTTGGTATGCTAATGTTTCATTCTTGGTTTGTTAAAGTTTTGTTCTTGTACATGTGGCCAACTTTAACATAGTTTTTTCTCAAGGCTTTATAGGTAGGGTCATTACCTAGTGTGCTTCTTTGTGCCCTCTTAGAGACATTCTTTAATTTCTTTGGATAGGGTTTTTTGTGCATTTAATTATGTGTGCTTCCCCTACAACTATTATATCTTTAATTTCTTTCTTGTCTCGCTTCTTAACCTACCCTTTCATATTGCTTTGTTTGAGCAAGTGCAACAAATTTGGCTGGTTTCCCCTAATTACAAGCTCTACTACCCAAGTCAACCTGATGTAGTCTCTTCTTAGTCCACTTTTGGTAAACAAAAATCTGCTTTCACTTGTGGGGGTTGGAATATCCTTTCACCTATTTTTTGGTCTTGTTGCTTTTAGTTCCTCTACCAAACTTTTAGGGTGGGGGTGGAGACATTGAATTATATGAAGTTACTCATTCCTAAAATTCCCCATTGCTCCATGTTTACACTACAAGATACTAATCCTAGCTTATCCTATTTTCCAAAGGACAACTTTATTAATGAGGGTTGCTTGGATGTCTTCTCAATTGATTCATAAGTGAACCTTCTCGGATGGTTGTGTTTCCTACCTTCCTTTGGGATTGAGCAAATGCAAGGTGCCATGCAAGGAAATAGACACTCCACACCCATATTTGAGAACTCGGAACCTAAGTCCCTCTTCTTAATGTCTAGTCAGATTGCCTAGATGTAACTTGACCTCTCTTTGATGAAAGGTTTAACACAGTGCTTGAAAGCCTCTAGAATAACACTTACATCTCCCATACGCTCACTCACTTGGGCCTACACTTCTGAATACAACTAGATTCACCTACAGGTTATGAATACAAAAGTAGGCCCCCCTCCAAAACTATGGGAAGGCCACGACAAGATAACATTCTCTATATTATTTTGCAGCATTAATTATCACGCTTTCAATTGATTAATGAAATTAAGTTGCTAGTTTGAATTTCATATTATAAACTTCAAGAACCTAGTGACACTTTGCTTTCTATCACCAAGATACACAATTTTTGTAACAATTCCTAGGGACAAGTTAATGAGAAGGTAGAAGAGTTGGATGTCTAGATCAAGAAGGACATTCCCACCCACTAATCTCTCTCCTATGTTACAACTTTGCGACCATTTTTATCTCTTTTTTTTTTTACTAGGGAAATTGACAACTATGGTGGGGTTCATTTTCACGTGACACGGGGTCGATTCCCATCCGCTACTACTATACCTCTAGGTACACCCACACAACCCCCAAAATGAAGCACGTGCTAGCCGAGGTTTGAATCCATGGTATCACAAGGAATACCTTAACATTACACTCTATCTCCACTTGATGTACACCCCTAGGGGGTATATTTGTCTCTTTTTTGTCCATAGTGGACATAAGGATATAGGTTTGGGGGCATTGAGACCATGTATTCATGTATGGAAGTTCCCTCTAGTTCTAGTGGTCATGGGGTATAGGTTTGGGGGCCATGTATTCATGTAAGGGGTATGGTAGCTAGGAACACGGTCACGTTTCGACAAAGGGTTTTGACGGGTTTGCTTACTTGATGCTCATATTTATTATTAATCATTAGTCAATACCGACGACCGTGGATGAGCACGGCGGTTAGTACGGTGAAAACAATGATATATAAATAAATAAAATAATAACAAAGAGTGGTGAAAACGATGAGATATAAATAAATAAAAGAAGAAAACAATCCGAAAACAGAAGAACAGCAACTGTGGGCGGAGGTCAACACCGAAAACGAAGGAATTCTTCTTTGTAGTTATCTGAAGGATAGATAGGGCAGGACTCAGGAGGAGGCGCAGCGGAAAGCGGGCAGCACGCTGTTTCAAGGGTGAAACCGATTCCACCACACAAATTCATCCTGCCGTCTGGTTTAAGAGGGGCTCCTATATATATTGTAAATATCTCTGCCTATTTACCCGATCTGTATTGATTGATAAGGTGCCAAAATTCGACACCATAAATAAGTCTTTGCTCCGACATCCCTGAACAGCTCGACTGAAGAAGAAGATGTATCCGTCACCGCGCCCCCAATCTCATGGATTCGGCAATGGAAACAGAAACAGAAATAAACACCAAATGAACAAACAATGGCCCTACAGAGGTCCGAGGCAAGAAGTGCAATTGGATTATTCATCTTCTATTTCGGGCAATGGCAACGGTTCTATCAACTCTGAGAAGATGGATCTTCAGAGAGCCGCGAATGTTTTTCTTGAATGGCTGCCATCTCTCTCCGCAGATCTCTGCCAGCCTTGCATGCAACTTTTGCAAGAGCGCGTTAACGGACTCGCTTCAGGTATTTCTGTTCAATTACCCCTTTCCTAATCTTCTCCCTTTTGTGAGTGTTTTTTCGGTCTCAATGGCCAGTAGTGAGGGTTTGAGTTTCTTGGAAAGAACCTGACCAGTGTATGATTTGAGTTTAGGTTGTTTTGGTGAAGAAAAGGCGGAATTTTCGGGTCACCAAGAGCACGAGGAGATCTCCTCGATGAACGGGCGCCCGGCTTCAGATTTATCTCCAGGAAACAGAGATGAAGATGAAGGGAATAGTGGTAGGGTTGGTTTTCAGAATTCATGGGCTGATATAGCTCAAGAGGCAGAGGAAAATCATGAAGTACTGTCCGACGAAGCTGATCCTTCATCCACTACACCTTCAAATGGGGTAAAGAAGAGAGATCTCTCGCGGGATGAGAGGGAATACATTCGATTCACGCAGGTAGGGCGGAAAAAGGACTTTGTTTGTGTTGAAAGGATTAATGGGAAACCAGTGAATATTCTTGAAGGGCTGGAGTTGCATACGGGAATCTTCAGCGCTGCAGAGCAGAGGCGGCTGGTTGCTTTCATTTATGAAATCCAAGAGCAGGGGCGGAAAAAACAACTCAGAGGTATTATCGTTGTTTTTCCTTTTATACTTCCAACTATTGAACAACTACTTAGATCAATTCAATCCTTTTGTATTTAATAGCACAATAGAAGCCCTTCGTTTATATGTTCCCTGGAGTGTATTTAATAGCATAGTAGAAGCCCTTCGTTTATATGTTCCCTGAAGTGCTTCTTTGGCTAGGGTTAGGTAAGGGATTTCTGTTCCCTGGAGTGCAATGAGGATTCCCAACTCACCAAAGCCCTTTCTTTTTATAACTTGTCAACTGCTAATTTTGTGTTTGAAAATTATGGCTAATTTTACTATAGAATTGGGCTGCAAGACCGGGCACACCCCGGCTATCTGATTTACAGCCTAATTCTTCGCCATGGTTTCACCTTGAACCAAGTTTCATTTCCACTGCATTCAGTAGTGTTATGTTTGTTCTGAGATTTCCAGTCTATTGCTGGACCCTTTTCCATTTTATATTTTATAGAAGCTACCTCTTTTCTTCTTTTTTGTATAGTAACATTGTAGTCTGAAAAAGCCACATTTTTGCTGTATAATGTAGTAATACTGTTATCATATGCTTTTCCTTTTTGTTTGATGAATTCATTGAATATATATTTATACATATTGTAAATGCAGAACGTACTTATTCAGAGCCTCGGAAGTGGATGCGGGGTAAAGGACGTGTAACCATCCAGTTTGGTTGTTGTTACAATTATGCAGTGGTAAGTGATGCATTATTTTGGTGTGCGTTTTTATCCTCTCATCATAGTTTCTATAAGATTACTGATTTCTAATATTTAAATTGTAGGACAAGAATGGTAACCCCCCTGGAATTGTTCGTGATGAGGAAGTTGATCCACTTCCTCCTTTATTCAAAGCTGCCATTCGCCGACTGGTGAGATGGCATGTTTTGCCGCCATCGTGCATCCCTGATAGTTGTATCGTTAATCTTTATGATGAAGGTGACTGCATACCACCCCATATTGATCATCACGATTTTGTTCGGCCTTTTTGTACGGTATCACTTCTTAGTGAATGCAACATTATCTTTGGTTCAAACTTGAAGATATTGGGGCCAGGTGAATTTGCTGGTTCCACTGCAATACCATTGCCTATGGGGTAAGGATATTTACTTTCAGTTTGTTAAGTTGTGATTATATTTTGAATAATTAATGATATTTATATTTTATATGATTCACTTAGACTTGATTGCTCTAGACAAAATAGTGAAGATGAGGATTTGATAAACTGTTATTGTAATGCAGGTCCGTTCTTATTTTGAATGGAAATGGAGCTGATGTAGCCAAACATTCTGTTCCAGCTGTCCCATGCAAGAGGTTGCCATCAATCTAGTTACTCCAAGATACATAATTATTAGTTATTCTGTCTTGAAGCTAAGTCAGGCTAACCAAATTCATATGTTTGTTGACTGCTTTGTGATTGTGTTTATTTTTTATACAGGATATCCATAACTTTTAGGAAGATGGACCAGTCCAAATTGCCCTATCAGTTTCTCCCTGAACCTGACTTGCAAGATATTCAACCTCTTTCGTACAGAAAACCGAATACATACAATCAATCTCAGCGTTCAAGTCAACCAAGTGTCAGTGGTGAGATGATTATGGAGGAAGAAGGAGAAACATCTCCCTCGCCATTTTCAATGAATGCTACAGATTTCCCTCCTTTACATGTTTCAGGAAATAAGCAACATGGGAAGATCAGGCCATTAAGACAATGAAATGTTCAAATAGATTGGAAGGTATGAGTTATTGCATTGATGGATTCTGTTTCTTAAGTGGTATGTGAAGCCTTTTGTTTGAGAAGTTGTACAATATTTGCTTCTTTTATTTTCCTGTGAAGTTGGATCTAGTAATTTATTATTTTTGTTTGAGAAGTTGTACAATATTTGCTTCTTTTATTTTCCTGTGAAGTTGGATCTAGTAATTTATTATTTGCTTAACTAGGATGCATTTTTGTATTATGATGTTCACGTAATAATATATAAATGAAGCCAGAATGGATTGCTTTCATTATGTGAAAGTGTATATATTAGATAAAATGGAGCCTTAAACAGAATATCCTACTTAACTATTGAAAGGATGTAGGTATTTTGACATGTACATAGTCACAACATGGGCGAGAGATAAGAGAGATAAATAAAGTTTAAAATTTAACTAACTTGTATTTAATATGGGTCATTAACATTATGAGTCTTTGTCAACCCTTTATTGATAGTTGTCTGTAAAGCACCGATGTCCATAATTATTGGTTTTTAATATCATAGTAGGCATAATCAACTTTTGTACAAATTTGAACACTGTTTATTTTGGAAAGATGGTAGGCTGATATTTCCTATATTTAGGCAATTCAATGTAGGGCCGTAGAGGTTTGTGTTGTTCTAGTTGTTTCAATTTGAACAAGATAATTAATGGCTCCTCTACCTTAAAGAACTGAAGCAAGGCCTATGCTCCTAGGAGTAAAATCAGCAAATTATGTATTGAATGCTAAATTATCAATTTGTTACATATATAAGTTATACATTTCTCTTCTACTGTGCTACTTTTGTTCTAAATTTTAACCTTCGGTAGATTGTAATATGCTTTTAGATTCAGCTTGTATTATTAGATACATTTGTCTCTGATAACTTTTATGAGCATAGTTTTTAGATTTTGAGTCAAAATGTATGTAACTATGAAAATGTATGTGTCAAAATGCTGAATGTGACTTGTTTGAATGATCAGGTCCCAGGATCAAGCGGCTACACTTCAAGATAAATTTCTGAAGTTTAAATATTATTCGTGGGGCTTTTGGATCCTGAACATTTGTGGGCTTTTTGACATCCATCAACAACTTTGCAGGACAATTGTTCTTGTGGCTGTCCAGCTTCTGCCAACAACATTTGCAGGAGTTAACATTTGTTGCAGGTTTCTGACCATGCCAATACCATTTGCTAGAGTTTCTCCTCATAGAGGACCTATGACCTCCACATTTGGGATTCACAATAAAAATAGACACTACAAAACAACTGAAGCATTCTTATAATTTTGTAACTATGTATATCTATGCAAAATTAATATGCCATTGATTGTATCCTGTTTAGTAACGTGGAGAATATTGAGTTGGTCAATTGTAACGTAACATAGTTTGCCCTGTAATATTACGGTACAACATTATCTGTATTCAATGTTATTTATTTTAGTATTCTTCCACTTATAAAATATGTATCGTCTCCACATTGTATTTTTGATAATTTAAGAGTTTGCGTTGCACATTATCCTTTGGATTTAAGAGTTTGCGTTGCACATTATCCTTTGGATTTAAATTTTTGCTTGAACTGATTTAAGCGTGGGATTCTGGGTCTTCTACTTCTATTCATGAGAGAAATAAGACACCATTATCTGTTTTCTACATTTCTTTTCCATGTAAATTTCCTGGGGCAAACATCCTGGGCACTTTCCTTCATTTGAAGGATGGTACCCAGGGTAAACCCTAGATTCGTCAGGGCCCAATGCCAAGTCAACAATAGGACTTGAAGTAAGTACAACAATATACTCATTATGTGCTACTGCTCATCATGTCACTTACGGAAATATAACCTAGGTGTGTTGATAACACTCCATCTCACAACCACTTGGGCTAGATCCAATTGAGTATCTGTTTTATGCATTACGATGTAGTTCAGTAATTGCATCTGTATCACCCTGATGTATACTATAATTTTAAAGTTGTTAGTGGTGAGTTTTTTGGCTTTGTGCTCCTACTTCTATTCATGAGATATATCATTCTTAGATCTTTTCCCAAATATGACACCATTATCTGTTTTCTACATTACGATGTAATTTTTAGCATTGCATCCATATTGCCCTGATGTATACTATAATTTTAGAGCTGTTAATGGTGAGCTAGAATGGTTTTTGGCTTTCCGCTCCTTGTTCTTGTTTTGGTATTGAAGGTCTGCAGGCATCCCACTTCATGACTGTGCAACACACATTGGACTACAAATTTCAACTACTCTATAATACCTGATATTTTGATTGATTATATATTTACCATATATTCTTGTATTTGCCTGGTTTGTTGTTTGTTAATTAATCTCTTTGTAAAGGTCTTATCCAGAATTCCTGCTTCATGGACTCAACTTCTTTTACCTTCCCTCTGTAGTCCTTGACCTTTGTACATACTTGCACTCTTCTATTCAATAGTATAGACTATAGCCTCCTTGTTTTGGTCCACTCGGAAACCCGATCTACTACATCCTATTATCCAGTCCAGTGTCCACTTGTTCCAGACCTCATCCATGCCCCCCTTTCCAAGCATGTCTTTTACTATTTACTAGGCTCATAATTGTTGCACTGTGATTCTGTTGGGCTTCCTCAAATGTATTGTGAGCCACGTGATCTGTTATTTTGCTGAACATCCTGGATATGGTAATCAACATCCAGTGTTTACTTGTATAAACTTCATTCTCCAGTGTGTTTCTGATCTTTTGAGATGAATCTATTGGGTGCATTCGGGGGCTTTCTTCCTTACTATTACCCTCTCCTTGGTCATCTCCTGTAAATTTAGCAATAACTTTGGTGGGATGAAGCCGGAGATATTGAGAAATTCTTTTTTGGTTGCTCAAGACAAGACCCTCTTTTTGGAGACCCTCTTCATCCTCTATCAGAGGCATAGGTTTCACTGTTTAGTCTGAACGCTTTTCCTTTTTACTCTTTAGGTTGGATATAGACCAAAGTGGAGCATCCCCTCTTTTTCATTAAGAAGCTTAGTCACTCGAGATTAGGAGAGGTGTTGAGGGGCTGATATAGAGTGGGTGGACCTACCAAAGTCCACTTAGCAAGACGGCAATCACAGAAAAGGAGGAAAAGCAGATAGAAATCATAAAACAATCGATGCTCTTAAGATCAAAGCTACCAAGAAACTAGTGTAGAGAAAGCAGAATCTACCCTTAAAGATGACACCTGTAAGGAAATTGATAACACTGGTGGACAAGGATGAGTCTTCTAATCCGATTGGAAAAGAGATTACGTCATTTCAGTTCAAAAGGTAGCCTCTCAGTGCCTATGAATAGAAGCGTAATCCATAAGATCTCACTATGTTGTAATGTGAGGCGACTTGCAAAATTGCCTTCCGAATGGGCCACTCTAAAGGGCTATGCTTATCTAACTTGTGAAAGGTTGATTGCAAGTATGTGGTGATCATATCACATGTTGGGATCCCATGTCTTAATCTGCTTTTAATGTTCTAGCCTTTGGTGCTGAGGCTGGCCGTGAAATCTGCTATTTTTTAGTAATTTGACGGATATGGCTTGTCCCATCTGATCAAAAGTTTGAAGGACCATTTTTAAATTACTCTGGTTGAGTCTACATGCTATAATCTATAACGATTTGAGCCTCCCCCTGTGAAGGTAGTAGGTTATACATTTCATCAATGTGAATTTGACGAAATGACAATAGGCTATTTGAAGGTAGGTTATACCGTTATTCCTTGTTGAGTCTTGTAACACTGCTCCTGTCCTGTCTTGTCTTACCCCTGGGTTCACTTTGGAGGTCTTGCCTTACCCCTGTTTTCACTTTGGATGTACCATCGAAACTGAGTTTTATATAAAAGGATGGTTGGGAGGAGGACTAGTCAAAGATTCCAGTGCGTTTTAGAAGGTCTTTTCCTTTCTCTCCCTAATTGCACCGAGAAGATGCATTTCTACAGCCTGGGTGGAGGGGCAGTGTCTGTCTGTCCCATAAAAAAATAAATAAATAAATAAAATAAAAATAAAAAATAAGAATAAAGAGGGATGTGTGTTGTAGTTTAGTGGTGAAAGGTTTGCAGATTTGATCTCTCTTGGTGCTTTGTAGAACCTGGGTTAGATGGGTCTATACTAGTTAAATATTTAAAGGAATCTCCCCATTACATGGCCCTGACAGTCTCTCATGGTTCTTACATGGATTAGTTCCCCAATCTCAGCTTTATGTCCCGGCTTATACTGTTGGGCCATTTTGATAAATGTTTCCAGTTGCTTTCTTTATATTCATCTCTTTCCCCTCTTCACTCTTAGATGTTGTAGTCATATCCTTTTCAGACATTAAAGACTGTATTGTAGTAATTGCAAAAAGTAAATTCTGCAACAAAAGTCACTGTTCATTGAAAGATAATTATTTTTGATATAAAACTAGCTCAAGCTTATTGTTGAGTTCAATTAAAAGTTTTCTGAAGATTTTACTAAGATGACTGATTATAGCTAGTGTTGATGGTACTTTGAGCTTGATGAAAGAGGTCTTCATTTGATTATTTGGGTTGGTTGTCTTTGTTGCATTCCACACTCGATGTCTTTACATAGTCATTTTGATTAGTGTTAGATAAACTTAAAATAAGTACCATCATTGAAGTGCGGGGAAGGCTTGGAGGTTTACCTGTGAGGTTTTCCTTCAAAAAAGGCAAGGAATGATTATAAGCAAAAATATGTTAAATAAGTTGCTAAGGGATGAATATGTCCATATGTCCATATGCTTGTTGAAATCTTTACTTAGGCATTAAGCTTGAATTGCTACCAAAATTAAAATGGAAAACCAGGAATGATTATAAGCAAAAATATGTCAAATAAGTTGCTAAGGGATGAATATGTCCATATGCTAGTTTAAAATTTTCTTAGGCTTTAAGCTTGAATTGCTAGCAAGATTAAAATGGAAAACCCATTGATGTATACTAGTAAAAGAGAACCTATAAATTACTATAACGTTGATAATAATTGTAAAAACGTTTACTCAACTTTTGCATTACCCAAATCCTCATATAGATAATTCGCATCGACACAAGACCATTTTTATGTTTTCTGAGTTGCACTTCTAACATCACTCTTGAAGGCAAACAAGATGAGAAAATCAATATAAGAATTTCATAAATAGACCATTATAGCCTAGGTACTCAAGTATGTTTATTGGGCCAATATTCAAGAGGAAATAGCTAGGTTTATTAGAGGTTGAATATTGTGTTGTATTAGCAAGCCTAACAACATGAAGTAATAAATAAACAACGCATTTCTAGAAATTAAAAGGCCATGGGAAAGTATTCCGAGGACTTTGTTGGGGTTTTTTAAGAGAACGTGACTATCTATATGTGGTAGTTGTTAGGTTTAGCAAGATGTGCATTTCAATGGTTTGCAAAAAGGCTATTAGAGGAGAAGATGTTGCAAGCTTGTTCTTTGAAAGGGCCTTGGTGCAATTTGGGATTTCAAGGGGCATCGTTTTTTATAAAGGCACTAGATTTTAGTGTATTTTGGTCTTCAATGTGGGAAAAGTTGGATACTGAATTGAAGAGAACAACCACCTTGGGAAGTTGGAGGTAGTAATTAAGGCGTTGGGTCAACCTTTGAGAGGCTAGAATGAGAAGCATATAAGCATATTTGATGAAAATTTCATTTACATAGAATATTCCTATAACACAATTGTCCACACTTCCACCAATAGGTCTTTTAAATTTGGTTTTGGTATTTGTCACCGTCACCATTGGATATTGTATATGGATAGCCTAATCTAGGGGCATCAATTCAAGATAGGTTCACATATGAGATTGGGGAGGTTATATGTTTGTCTCTATTAATCCATTTGAGGTTGGACTCCATAATTAGGATTATTGGTTTACCCCATTTTCTATCCATGAATCATGGTGAAGCACTCAGAGGGTTTTCTTTGATGTGCATTTCATTCGAAAAAAAAGGAAAAATAAAAAGAGACAGGATTGAGAATATACACCTACAGGTTCAAGAGACACTAAATAAATCTTAGGTGAGAGGCAAGGCTAGGCATGATCAACAAAAGGCTTAAAAGAGCTACAAATTAAGTGAGTTTGATTTCATCTCAATAAAGAAAGGTTACATGGATTAGGAAAGAAATCAAGGCCCTAAGATATGAAACATTTTAAAGTATTGAAGAAGGTAGGAAAATTGCTACACTTCCACTTGCATATTTAGTTAGTGGCCAATGTAGAGACCCAAAAAATCTACAAGACCCAGATACAAAGTTACGAGTTTGTATGCAAAAATTGACCACCATGATGGTGCAAAAATTGTTTCATTTGGAGTTTGTATGCAAAAGTTACGATTTCAAGTTGACCACCATGATACAAAGTGTGTGTCATGTTAACTCACATTACTCACACATGTGGAGCTAGTCATGTGAGGACATTCAAGAATATTTTAGAGGGTACAAAATATTAAAATTAATTGGGGGTTGAGGCATGCAAAAGCCCTAACCGTAACCCAGGATGATTATTAGGCTATGTTAAATACTAGGCCGCTAGGGAAATAAGGGGTTCCATTGTTATTGTATTGTATATTTTTCCATAGTAGAAAAAACATCATATAGTGGATATTGAAGCATAACAAAGGAAATAGAAGACCCTATAGCAGTGATATTGGTCATGTAGTCCATAGCAACTCCATAACGAGTTCTAGTTTATTTGTATTTGCGTTACAAAGTTGAGAAGAAAAGAGCAAAGCAGACTCACCTTTAAGTCAAGTTTTTTCCATATTGGGTTTTCCCAGGATATATCTTGCATTATTGTGTGGATGGTTTGTGATTCATTTGATTATTTCTTTTTGGTTTTAATGAGTTTCTGCTTATTTCAACATTAAGGAGTAATATTAAATCCACAAATTAAAGTGTAACACTGAGCAATAAGAGATTGTAGAATATTAGAATATCTATGACAAACTGTTCCAATATCCATGGTAGTTTATAGACCATATTGGTATCATAACAACTTTCTTTGAAGTTTTTGTGGGAAGCTGCATGATCCAGGAGTTAGCATAAGAAAGAAGTCTTAAAACCCTAGCCATGGTAGATGAGTCCAATAATAACAATCCACGGGATGAGGTAAAGGAATGATTTTCGAACCTGTAATCACAAGTCATTGAGATTTCTCATAACTTTGCCATTCTCATGGTGGCTCTAGAGAGGAGGTTTGAACCTTTCAGGGAGTTTGGTAGCTCTAATTCAGACGCTAGTTCAAACAAAAATCTAGAGATAATGATGGCCCAGAAAATGAGTCGAGAAAAGAGACAGAGAAAGAGAGACCAAGTTCTAGTGCCATCACTTTTTCACAATCTTTGTTTAAAATAGAAGCAAAAGCGAACATCAAACTCTTCAAAGATGTTAAATTGATTCAAAGGTTGCAAGAGTTAGATGTGTATTTCAATGTCTATACCATAGGATAAGAGCAAAAAATTTCATTTTCTTGATTAAAGTTAGAAGGATATGCCCCAACTTGGTGGAAAAGTCACACATAGACACTTAGGCTTGAGGGTGATCCCTTAATGACTAAGTGGAAGGTGATTAAAACCCCCATTAAGTGGATCCATTGTCATTACTTCCAAATGAAGTAAGGGTAGTGTGTAAGAGTACACTCCAAAAGTTTAGAAAAATGGATTTTATGTTGGGTATATCTCCCAAGAACCTAGATGTACTCCTCAAGTATTTGGGTGGGCTACATAGTTATTTATGGAGGTAAGTGACCCTCTCCAAACTTGGGATAGTTGATGAGGCTTGTGTACAAACATATTATTTGGAGAATATGGGTAAAACTAAAGGACAACCAAATGGTTATAAGTAGAAAGACCACCAAGATTTCTTCCAATGAAAGAAATAAGAAGGGGAAAGGAAAGGATAAGAAAACAACAACCATTACACATCAGTGCAAGCATGTAGACAATGACTACAACCATTGTGATATCGATGGCCACACCGAAGATAAGTATTCAAAGCTACATCTTGAGTTGAACTCAAATAATTATAAGAAGAATTCCAAGAAGAAGAACATGCTAGCCATTAATTCAAGAAACTAGGTAGAGAGTGGCTACTCCCATGTTCTTTTAAAAGGTCTCGGTGCACTTTGCAATACCAAGAAGCATAATATTAGATAGAGATACTAGATTTCTTAGTGCCTTTTGGACTACACTTTGGAAGGCCAACAAGTTGAGTAGGTTTAAAATGTTCCATCCATAAAGGGGGTACAGTAAGAAGCATCCAAGAGCCCAAGATGAAAATTTGATTTATGTTTAGTGCTCTTATAAGAGAGAAGTCTTTACTTCTAATAGTAAGTCACACTTTGAAAATTTCTTTGGGTATTTGTCACCTTCACCATTAGGTGTTGTATATAGATAACAAGGATGGAGGGAAGACACCATCAAACAAATCCATTTGAAGGTAGATGATACATTAAAGAAGTCACATGGAATGTACAAGGCCAAGCATGATCAAGATAGCATTGAGAAAGCATTCAAGGTGGTAGACATAGTTGGTTCCATTTGAACAAGAAAAGGCCATAGGGTCCTAGTAAGAAGATCAAGGCTATATAGATGGTCCTTTTGAAGTGTTGGAGAAGGTGGAGGATATGCCTACTCATCTTACTCCCATATATGCACATTTACTCACTAGTGAATGTGGATAATTCGATGATCTATGTGACTTCCATGTTGGACCATGAAACTAATGAGAAATTCCTTTCTACCATAGAGGACTTGGCACCATGAGATCAAACAAAATTAGCAAAATATATGGTTTTGTAGAAGAATTCTATAATAACTAGACGAGATTAGTATCAAATTTGAAAGTTGTGTTAAAATGACAACTTTAGTATGCAAGGCCAAATGGTACTCTAGAGAGAAGGTAGAGGAAAAAATTCCTCACCCCATTCAATACATTATTTAGGGAATGAAAAGATTCCCTAAATGGAGAGTTATGATACAAAACTAATCATTATATTATTTTCCATCTATTTTGGTACATTTTGGGTGGAAAAATTAGATGTATTCGCTTATAGGGTCCATTTTATAGTAAGGTGTCACTTTGGTAATTTGGGACCTAGAACCTTCTAGAGTCTATTTGAGGCCTTAAATAACCATTTTTGGAGTCAAAACCTTGCAAGCATAGCTAACAAACTCCCAATGCTATTCTACTGTACATGAAGAACTTTCCATGGTGCAAAAATCACCTTAATCAAAGTTTGTATGCATAGGTTATGCCTCTCGAAAGTTTACCTATCTTGTTGACCGCTATGATTCCAAGGAAAGGGGTTCAAGTCCTATTGTAGTGATTGATGATCCATAACAGAGCAATGACCAATAGGAGTAGAGAGAAATCAGAGTATTAGAGAAAAACTTATGTAGGGAATTGTAGTAGACCATAGTGTCTCATCAATCAACAACAAGCTTAATGATCTCTGTGTTTTTTTATTGTACTTACATTTGATTAAGAACAAATGAATTGTCCTTCATATTCTTGTTGGGTTTCTAGCATTGGGGTTCCTAGGGTGAATTTTATGTTTATGGTATTCAATTATGTGTTTTTACCATTGTAGTTCCATTTTCTTAGTAGTTAAATAATCCGTGTGGCGTGCTTGTTTTCCCATTAAATCATTAAAGATACAATTTGAAAAGTCGGAGAGACAAGCATGAGCTCACCATATTTGCTGTAAGTTGTAAATTGTTTTTGGCGACTAACCATTGGAGTGTACAAGGTGGTTTATAGAGTAGTGAGGATTTGTTATATTTTTAATTAAGAAAGAAATAAATATAATTAGTAAATGACAAGAATATACAAATGTTTGATAAAAGTAACATACCTACATTATCAACATCAAGAGAAGGGCTTGGCGGTCTAAAATTTTATTAATGACAATGATATGCAAATAAAATTTAAGGAATATAAGACCATTTCAACAAGAAACCCTTCCTTTTAATTACTATGACAATGTTTGGCACTAAACCAATCAACTTAAGTCAAGCTTTCAATGTTTAAATGGAAAGTCTAGATAAGAATGTCTATAGACAACACAATATAGTTTCAAGATATCCATGATAAGAATGTCTATAGACAACACAATATAGTTTCAAGATATCCATGAATTAGTAACTAGATATTAACAATGTGCCCCATCACACATTTTCATGAATATAATCAAGCATAAATGAAAACCACTTCACTGTTAGCATAAGCAATTATTCCATATACTAACTTTGCCTCAGAAGTTCATCAAATCCTTTAAATGGAGGTCTTGTCCTCTCTCCAAGGTTACTAGTTCTACGGTTTAGGGTTAAAGGTTCTTAATATTATGCATGTAACAACTTCACCCTTTATTAGAAATGTAATTCCATGTTCATCAAGGTCATAATGAACATAAAGAAATGATTCTTTAACATATAATATTTTTTTCTCATCATTCACATGTACATGGTTGTACAAAATGACATAAAACATTATGTCACAAACACCACTATCCTTGAGGCTCAAACATGATATCAACCATCATATGGCAGAGGTAACTAATACCCCACAATGAACATTAGGCCCATTCGTAAAGGTTTAATAACAAACTATGCACAACATTCACATATCTTTAAGGGTTGGGGGTTGAAGGCTTCTTCATTTCAAGAAGGTAAATGAAAGACTAAATCATGCTCCAAACCAACTCATAACTCATACAATCACCTCAAATAATCTCTTAATAACATTTACAAAATTTTCCAAATCTTTTCATGCACAACAACACCTTTTGCCTAGGGTGAGGGGTATTGGAGTGGCCTTTTCTTCAAGAAGGAAATTACAAGTAAGAGAAATATATATTAAAATCCTTTATAAATTCATCACTAATACATTTAATAGGCGTTATGAAATATCCCTTATAGTTTACACCCATTTAGGCCTTCAACTCAATTCTTAAAATCTCCACATTCACCAAAGCAAGTCCAAAAAAACCATTACATGCATGTATGCGGATTATGTGAAACACAATAGCAGAATAGGAGGATGCCCATGGGTTTCCTAAGGACACAAGGTAGGAATCATGCTACTGTCCCTTAGAAAAGGTGTGTTCATCTTCTAAATTGAACATAAAACTTAGAAAAATTCCCTTTTGAAGCTACATGATGTCTCCTAATTGAAACCACTGTTTGAGGGATGATTAATGATAGGTATATACATCTAGGAATAACTCCAAATCGTAAAATAAAGTGCATGCCAAAAAAAAAAAGCATATGCTCTCAAAAGACAACTAGGATGACAATGTGTGCCTACAATAAATAGGTATCGAGTTTACAATCTTTTAAAAGATAAACTTCTTAACAACTTGTTAGGAAACACCATGGATACCATAACTTCCATAAATCAATCTTAAATGGACATCGAAACCATTATTTTGCACGATCCTTTTGTAAAAAATTTAACTTAAAAGAATTTCCAAAGCATTTCCATGCATTTTGGAAACCAATTGATCGTACACAACATTCATTTGATAACCATCATCTACATAATTTGCAAAACAAAATTTCACGATAAATAATGAAATTGTATTCATCATCACACATGACTAAATTCATAATAATGGAGAAGAGGAAAATACAGTTATTTTTTCACCATGGAGCTCCAAACAAGTTATACAACTTGACGAGAACTTTAGCCATAAAAACTCACATTTTTGCTAAAAAAACACCAAAAACAACCCCAAATCAAAAAGTGTTGCTACCGATAGCACCACTTTTTTTGTGGTTAGAAATATAGACATGGACCAAAACAATCCTTATTGTTGTTTACAAAAACCTTAAAATCAAGACCTAAATTGAAAACTAATAATACCGGTGGCACACTTTTTCAAAAAATCACATTATTATATGATTGTATCCAATTTAAAATTGTATTTATTAAAACATTTACTAACACTATCTAAATCTAGCACTGAGTTAAACACAAATTATTCAAGAAATTATTTCACCACTCTATTCATATAAAATAAAAGAATTTATGATATTATTCATAATAAAACCATAAAATGTAGAAGTTATGATATTTAGGCGCAGAAGGGAGAAAGAGGAAATGCAGTATACTCTAAAACGAGAACTATATATAACACACAAGAACTTTAGCCATAAAAATTCTTATTTTTGCATCAAAAACCCCAAAAACCAACCTCAGAATGAACCATGGGTAGTATTGTTGTAATTGAAACCCTAATCCGACCATCAGATTGAAAAGTGGACCTCCTAGAATTTAAAAAAAATTAAAAATGTGAAAATTAAAAAATGCAAAATTTATTTAAAAAATTCAAAAACCAAATTAAAAAAAAATTACAACCTTAAAAGAAATTTTATAAAACAAAAAATTAAAAAATAAATATATAAAATAAAATTGTAAAAAAGGAGTGGCGCCGCTCCTTCTTTCACCCAGGCACCGCCTCTTCACGGTGGTGCGATTCTAAGAATCGCCCCATCCCGTAAGAGGGGCTGGTTGGGCAGTGCACGGGAAGCAGGGAAGGGGGATGGGGGTGGGGGAGGAGGGGCGGGGAGGAAGGGGGTGGGGAGGTGGAGGGGAGGAGAGGAGAGGGGGTAGGGAGGTACGGGTGGCAAGAGGGGGGAGGAGAGGGGAGGGGAGACGGGGTAGGGGAGCGAGTGGGAGGGGAGAGGGGTAAGGGGTAAGGACGTAGGGGGATTTGGTGTTTATTTTTTAATTTATTTTTTTATGTAGTTTAATTTTTTTTATATAGTTTATCATTTTTATTTTTGATTTTTTTTGTTTTGAAATAATTTTTTTATATATAGTTTTTTTATTTTTTTTAAATTTATAATTTAGATTTTATTTTCAATTTTTGTTTAAATTTTAGAGTTTGTTTTTTTTTTAAAGTTTTTTAATTTTGTTTTATTTAATCACTTATTTTGTTTTTAAATTTTTTTGTTTTCTTTTGTTTTTTGCTTTTGGATGTTTTTTCAATTAAAAAATAAAAAATAAATTTCTTTAATTCTATACATAAAAAAGCTTAAAATGCATAAAAACTTGTTTGAAATGGCTCTTTGTTTTATAAAATTGCCCATAAAATGATTGATTTGAGAGAAAAGTTAAAAGAAAACTTCATATATATATTTTTCATTCTAAATGGTTTTTAAAAGTAACAAAAATTCAACAAAGTGTGTATTTTTTCATTATAACTAGCTACTAAATGTAGATTTCTTTGTAAAGTTTGGAAAAATGCCCTTGTAAATCACAAAAAAATGGCTCAAAATGAAAAATGGTGCTACTAGTATACACACTTTTTGAAATGGAGGTAAAAACAGGTACTAAAATTGACCCCCCCAAAAACGAGAACAATGTCGGGTTCTCATCAAGTTGTATAACTGTTTCCAAGGAAATTGACTAAGAGTGAATCATTTTCCTCCCAACCATAGGCAAATACTTTGTGGAAGCCAAATCCCATGCTAATCTATGAGAGCACTAGAGCAGAGAAGATTTGTCAAGGCTCCCAAAAAATTGAAAATACATCATGAAAAATTGAAAAATACCTAAAAACATGTTTTTCTCTCACTAGAAACGCTTTTGTTTTCTTATATGTATTTTAAATTTTTCATGATGTGGATGTTGTCAAAAGTATGCAAGTTGGGTACTCATTGGATGCAAA
Organism: Larix kaempferi; assembly: GCA_027924585.1. Taxonomy (NCBI): domain Eukaryota; kingdom Viridiplantae; phylum Streptophyta; class Pinopsida; order Pinales; family Pinaceae; genus Larix; species Larix kaempferi. The sequence continues at coordinate 5,724,292 of BSBM01000226.1, read as the reverse complement.
ATTTAATTCCGCATCCAACGAGTGTTCCCGCTTGAAATTTGAGCAAACCTACAAGAAGATAAGTTGAAAATACGATCCAAAAAAATAGTGTTTTTATTCTCAGTCTACTATTATTTTATTATTTTCCATAGTATTTCCTTAGGAGGAAAATTTTTAATCCAAATTTCCTCTAATGCAAGTTCTCAACTGTAACATTCCTTCCAAGGAAAGTCCTTGGATTCACCTTGTTTTGACTCGAGGGTTTTGTTTACAACTGGTTCCAAACACTTCCAAATGATTTCGAATTTTGGGAGGAAGGTATTGATGGGGAATAGGAAATATTAACACACCTATTAGACTTCCAAACAATTGATATACCCATACATGGTCTGCAAATTGCATGGGAAGAAGTTTCAGAACAAGACTAGTTAATTTGAGAAGTGGAGATCCCCCCTAGGTTTGGCATTAGATGTTATTCCAAACATTGTACAACCTTCATTAATTCTTGGTATGATGCTTGGATATGTTAAAGGACATTAGGAACAGTATATGTGCATCATTATATTTGGTTTTAGGGTTGAATAGGCATCCTAATGAACAACAACTTCTAGAGTCTAGTTTTTGAGGTGAAATTGGTGGGCAAGGAGTCTTGAATTTCTTCATAAACCATAGTAACACTTCAGAGGTCTGCAAACATAATTTGGGACATAAAATTAACTTCATATGAATCTCATAACATGATAAATAACTCAACAAACTCTGATATAAAACAGGTACAATAACATGGAAATTTACTAGTAGTTTCGATGTTTAAATCTCCACGGGTAGGGGTCACTAATGTCTTCCCAAATGCAGTACGACCCTCCCAAATTTCAGAAAAGAGACATGGATTAGTTATATTAATTTAATGGGCACCAGAATTCATCATTAATCAGTTACTAAAGGCTCCTACAACTCCCATAAATAAGATATTTGTAGACATGTCTTCACATAGGGGGAAATTATAGAAAACGTTATAACTTGCTATGAAATTTGAGAGAAATGTTCCAAGGGCTTGTATAATGTATATGAAAATTATTCAGTACATTAATGGCTCTCCATACAACAATAAAATCATAGATATTGATTGAAACAATTCGATACCAATCAAATTCAAGCTCTTACAACAAGATATAGGGGAAAATGACACCATTCATACACAGTTTGGCATTTTTACATAGTTTCACTTGGAGTTTCGATATGAGGTTCATGTGAGAATCAAATATAGGGTGTATACATCATATTACAAATAAATGGAGCCCCTTTCACTTCCCCAAAGAGGTCAACATCTCACCATGTGCGCCCTTCCTCCAAGAGCAAGAATATGAAGAGAAAAGTGAAAGAGATGTGGGAACAAGTTGAAGAAGAAATGGTCACGAGCAACCCTGTAGCTTCAACCTGTAACAAATGACTTCATGCAGATCCAATGAAAGGTTTGAATGGCCTCTTCAATTTCCAATTAGGACGGGAATCTTGCACCCTCGAAACTGGTACTAAGGCAAGAAGAATAAACATTCAACTTGCATGGACAAGCTATGCTCTCCAATTTGCAAAATGAGAAATGATCAAAAGCTCCTCTGCTTATTTATTCTTGTATTTTATTATCCTTCCAAGTCCTCCATGGATCGAATTCCCTCCAAGATCTTCATTCCAACTCGAGTTGGGGAGAGATTCCAATGAGTGCCACTTGACCAACAATTCCTAGCCTCCCTCTTCCATCAATTCGAATGGGGGAGAATCTTGGATGCCATAACTCCATTGAGTGCTCTCTTGGAAGCCATTTTTAGCCCTGACGTGTCATATAGGTCATATGTCAACAATCAGGTCTGATCCTTGTCATAAGTGTCATAGCATCTTCATCATTGTTGTCATAGAAGCTAGAGAATCTAGCCCAAGTGTCACAATACCTCTAAGATGCCTCTTCCTCTTCCATGGGATTTACTCTTCCACTCAAATTAAACTCTCATTAAGTCATGCCAAGTATAATTCCCTTCCATCTCCCCCAAGAACGTTAGACTCCACCTTGGATTCGAATGGGTGAGAGTAGGATGCCATGTGGCATGGAGAATCTTGCTTTGTGTGGGTCCCACACCACCAATGTGACCTCATGACCAAGTGCCACCCTATTTTCCTATTATAAATATTTATTTAGCCCCTTTTAATATTATTTTTTCAAGCTAATGTGCATTTGGGGTTTTATAGCTCCCTTATTCCAAATCTAAATGTTTCCACCCCAACCTAGGGAACTAGTAGATTGGTGGAATTTTTCCTTCTAGTGATTTATTTGGATGGGGACATTACAGTCCTCCCCACCCAATATTTCTTTCCCTCAAGAAATTACAAATTGGGATGCTGCAAAATTTGTTCCTCTTCCCATGTGGCATCCTCACTTGGAAAATATTTCCATTATACCAAATATTCTCTTATGGTTCTGCTCCTCAATTTCCTTTCTCTTGTCTTCATTTTTTTTATTTTTATTTTTATTTATTTTTTATTTTTTATTTTTTATTTATTTTTTATTTTTTATTTTTTGGAATAAGTATGAGTTTTCCTTCATCATCTAATGGAGGGAGTGTTTTTGAAATAGAAATTTTCTTACCTATAGCCTTCTTAATGCATGAAACATGAAATACATTATGGATTTTTCTACCTTCTGGAAGTTCTAACTCGTAAGATACCTCCCCAACTTTTCGAACTATCTTGTATGGACCATAATACCTTGGTTAAAGATTTTTTTTTTTTTTTTTTTTTTTTGGAATAAGTATGAGTTTTCCTTCATCATCTAATGGAGGGAGTGTTTTTGAAATAGAAATTTTCTTACCTATAGCCTTCTTAATGCATGAAACATGAAATACATTATGGATTTTTCTACCTTCTGGAAGTTCTAACTCGTAAGATACCTCCCCAACTTTTCGAACTATCTTGTATGGACCATAATACCTTGGTTAAAGATTTTATGATCCTTTCTATTTTAAGGAGGTTTGCTTATATGGCTGTAGCCTCAAATAAACCAAATCATTCACTTGAAAAGTTCTTTCCTCCCTATGTTGATCCACATAGTGTTTTTGTTGATTTTGGGCAACTTGCAAACGGTCTTTTAGAAGCTTCAAAATCTCTTGACTTTCCTCAACCCAATCTTTAGCTTTTGGGGCTCTACTTTCACAAAAAATGTGATAAAAAAAGGTGAGTGATTCATAACCATACATTTCTTTGAAAGGAGACATGCCATTGGACATATGGAAAGTAGTATTGTAGCAAAACTCACCCAAGTGTAGCCATTTAACCCATGCTTTTTGTTTCTCACCTACATATTTACTCAAGTACCCCTCCAACCATTGGTTCACCCTTTCTGTTTGGCCATAAGTTTGAGTATGATAGCTTGTGCTAGGATTCAATTGAGTTCCCACCAACTTGAAGATTTCTTGCCAAAAAGCACTCATAAATATGTTATCCCTGTCACTCACAATGTTTTTGGGAATTCCATGCAATCTGAAAATATCTCTAAAGAATAGATCAACCACTTGTGTAGTAGTAAAATATGATGTAATAGCAAAGAAATGAGCAAATTTGGTGAGTCTATCCACCACAACATAAATACAATCCTTACCCAAAGCCTTGGGAAAACCTGTGATGAAATCCATTGAGATGCTTTCCCATTTTTGTTCTGGAATGGGCAATGGTTGCAATAGACCAGCAGTATGGGTGTGTTCAAATTTGTTTTGCTGACATATCTTTCCTTCATTCAAATAATTTATAACATATTCCTTCATCCCTTTCCAAGAGAACCTTTGTCTTAATTGCCTATATGTTTTAAAGAAACCAAGATGACCTTCTAAAGGAGAATCATGAGCTTCCTTCAAGACCTTGTGCTTTAGGTTCGAACCATGAACCAAGTATATTCGGTCCTTATAGTAGATTAGGACATTCAATATATTGTATCTATCATCTCCTTTGACCCCATCTAACACATCACAAGCAAAACTATCTTTGGCATACTCTATTATTAGCATATCTTTCCAATCTTTCGAAATGTCAATAAGGGAAAAAGAAGGTTTCCTAGACAATGCTTCTGCTACAATATTATTCTTCCCTTTTACATAGTCAATGTCAAAATCAAAAGCTTGGACCTTACTTACCCATTTTTGTTTCCTTCATTGAGATCCTTTTGTGTGAGGAAATGCTTTAAACTGTTATGATCAGTTTTGACCACAAACTTGTTCCCCACCAGATATTGTCTAAACTTGGCCAGGGAATGCATGATGGCTAACATTTCTTTTTCATATATGGAGTAGATCTTCTCATGTGGCTGCAATTTTTTGCTCTCAAAAGCTATGGGGTGTTGATTTTGCTTTAGGACCACCCCTATTCCTTCTCCTGATGCATCACATTCCAAAACAAATGGTTTAGACAAATATGGTAATGCAAGTACTGGAAAACTATTCATTACCTCTTTCATTCTTTGGAAATCCTTTTTATCCTCTTCATCCCATTTGAAAGCATCCTTCTTGGTCAAATCAATAAGGGGAGTAGTTAGTTTGGAAAACCCCTTCACAAACTTCCTATAGTAAGTGCATTTCCCAATGAAGCCTCTCAATTCAGTGATGTTCTTGGGTGATGTCCATTCAAGAATAACCTTTATTTTCTCCAAGTGCACCTTTACTCCATCTTTCCCAATGATGTTCCCAAGATACAAAACTTCTTTCAACCCCAATTCACACTTGGAAAACTTAGCAAACAAAGATTGTTCATGCAATATTTTCAATACAACTTCTAAATGGTGCAAATGTTCCTCCGATGTCTTAATGTAAATCAAAATATAATCAAAGAAAACCAAAAAAAACTTATGGAGTTGCTTGCAAAATATTTTGTTCATGCATGATTGGAATGTGGCTGGAGCATTGGTCAAACCAAAAGGCATGACAAGAAATTCTAAATGACCATAGTGACATCTAAAAGCAGTTTTCTGCACATCCTCCTACTTCATTCGAATATGATGGTAACCAGATCTAAGATCAGTTTTGGAGAGGAACTTTGTTCCAAATAGCTCATCCATGAGCTCATCTATTCTAGGGATGAGATATCTATTCTTTACTGTCTTCTGTTTTATAGCTCTAAAATCAATGCACATCCTAAGGGTTCCATCCTTTTTCTTCACCAAAACAACTGAAGAAGCATAGGGACTTGAGCTTGGTTTAATGAGTCCCAATCCCAAGAGCTCTTGAATAGCCTTCTCAATCTCATCTATGAACCTTTTTAGGTGTCTATATGGTGGTATTTGTATAGGTGAAGTACCCACGTCCAAAACAATGGTGTGCTCGACTACTCTGTCAGGTGGCCTTCTAGGAGGAAGGTCTCCAAAAACCCTTTCATATTTGTGTAGTAGTTTCCTTATCTCCCTTGGATGTTCTGAAATATTTATGTTTGGATTGGGGGAATTGATGAAACATTCAACAACCCATTCAATATCCCTATGCCTCAATATGGACCTCGTATTGTGGGAAGGCACCACTTGATTCGGATAGGTGTGCATTCCTCTCACTACCCTTTGTTTTCCTTCCAAATATTTGAATTTCATTTCAGGTATTTGGTAGTTCACTGTATGTTACCCTATAGAGTACAACCATTTCAATCCCAAGACCACATTTGTACCAACAACATCCACCACATAAAAGCTATCAGAAAATGTGTAATTTCCTATGGTGAGTTGTAGCTTTGTAATCCATGTTTTGCATTCCATAGAATTGTTACCTGGAATGATGAATGTGAACCCATCGAATGATTCAGTAGGTAGATTTCTCCTCTCCACCAAGGATGCATCAATGAATTTATGAGTTTCTTCTCCATCTACCAATACCGAAACTCTTTTCCCTTGTACCACTCCCTTGCATCTAATGGTGAAAACGAGGCACTCCTGAAAGCACTGCCATTCTCCCTTTTTTTCAGGTGATGGATGATCTTCTTTTGCTATATCATATCCCTCTTCTTGGGATGAAAGAGTTCTTCTTCCTCCATGTCCCCTTCACCTTCATCATTAGAAAATACTTCAATTAATTGTGCTTTCCACTTAGCACATTTATGCACTGGTACCCATGGTTGGAAGCATGTGTAACATAGTTTCTTTCTTCTAAGTTCTTTCTTGCTTGACCCATCTTTCTTGTCCTTTACAAATGCATATTTTTTCCATGGCCTCTTTTCAAATTTGAACTTGGAAGGAAATTTGGGCTTGGGGGGGTACTTTGTCTTGGGTATCACATTTTGCAGATCTCTTTCCAAGTTCATGGCATCTATCAATGAAGTAGGTTTGTGGGATTTAACTAAAACCTTAAAATGTTCATCCAAACCTTCAGTAAATAGCAAAACCAATCGAACCATAGATATATGAGCCACCTTAACTGATAGTTTTTGAAATTCCAACATGTACTCATCAGGGGTTCCAATTTGCTTCAACTGTGCCAGTTCCTTGAAAGGCATTTCAGGGTCTTTTTGCTCAAATCTTTCCAATAACCTATTAAAAAATTCTTCATATGTTGTAACTTGATAATGTCCCAAATTTTTAATTCCATGGAACCACCAATCATTGGCTTCTCCCTCAAGATGCAAAATAGCCATTTTTAGAGCATCCTCTTCAACCATTGGATTCAGCTGAAAATATACATCTAACTTTTGTATCCAAGTATTTGCAGAACTTTGAGATGAGCCATCAAAGGTATGAATGGGCATTTTACCTATGGCATAATTCAATTCTTTGTTTTGTAAAGGATTTCTATTTCCTCCCCTCATTTTGAGCTTGTTTGAGACAGTAAAGAATTGATCAAATGGTAAGGTCCTCCTACAATCTTCACTCAACTGCTTCCATTCTGCTAGAACTTCTTGCATTCCATATTGGGTGTGAAGGTCCTCTTTAGTCTAAAGAAACTTGGGTTTGGTGGCTCTTATTGAGCTCTGAAATTCATTGGGTCGATTATGAGGCCCCGTCCTTGAGAAACTTCTTCCACCAAATGCCTTCTTTTCCTCACGAGGGGAACTATTGCTGCCTCCTATTTCCAATTTGCTACCAATTTGACTAGCCATAAATTTGAACCCTTGCATTATCTACCTTGTCATGTCTTCAAAAAATGGTTTCATGAATTTCCTAAACTCTTTCTCCTCCATATCTGAGGTTCCTTTCTCATCCTTAGCCATAGTCTCAACAGAGTGCACCTCTTCTCCTGCTACTTCCTCTTCACCAAAGGTAATTTTAGTTTCAGCTTATAAGGGTGGGGTATGACTTCTTGACCTCATAAATGGTCACCCAAATCAGGTGCAAGGACCATGCTCTTAACCACTGTAATATCCCTTCCAAGGAAAGTCCTTGGATTCACATTGTTTTGACTTGAGGGTTTTGTTTACAACTGGTTCCAAACACCTCCAAATTATTTCTAATTTGGGGAGGAAGGTATTGATGGGGCATAGGAAATATTAACACACCTATATTACTTCCAAAAAACGGATATACCCATACATGATCTGAAAATTGCATGGGAAGAAGTTTTGGAACAAGACTAGTTAATTTGAGAAGTGGAGATCCCCACTAGGTTTGGAATTAGATGCTCTTCCAAACACTGTACGAACTTCACTAATTCTTGGTATGATGCTTGGATCTTTTATAGGACATTAGGAATAGTATATGTGCATAATTATATTTGGTTTTAGGGTCTAATAGTCATCCTAATGAACAACAACTTCTAGAGTCTAGTTTTTGAGGTGAAATTGGTGGGCAAGGAGTCTCAAATTTATTCATAAACCATAGTAACACTTCATAGGTATGCACACATTATTTGGGACATAAAATTAAATTAATAGGAATATCATAAAATGATAAATAACTTAGAAATATCTGATATAAAACAGGTACAATAATAGGGAAATTTACTAGTAGTTTCGATGTTCAAATCCCCGAGGGTAGGGGTCACTAATGGCTTCCCAAATGCAGTACGACCCTCCCAAATTTCTGAAAAGAGACATGGATTAGTTATATGACTTCAATAGTCACCCAAATTCATCATTAATCAGTTCCTAAGGCTGCTTCAACTCCCATAAATCAGATATTTGTAGACATGTCTTCACATAGGGGGAAATGATAGAAAAACGATATAACTTGCTATGAAATTTGAGAGAGATGTTCCAAGGACATGTATAATGTATACGAAAATTATTCAGTACATTAATGGATTTCCATACAACAATAAAATCATAGATATTTACTGAAAAAATTCGATACCAAACAACTTCAAGCTCTTACGACAAGATACAAGAGAAAATGACACCATTCATACATAGTTTGGATATAATGTAGTTTCACTTGGAGTTTCGATATGAGGTCCATCTGAGCATCAAATACAGAGTGTAGAAATCATATTTCAAATAAATCCGCCCCCTTGGAATTTCCAAAATATATCATCATCTCACCATGTGCGTCCTTCCTCCAAGAGCAAGAATATGAGGAGAAAAGTGAGAGAGATGTGGGAACAAGTTGAAGAAGAAACGGTCACGAGCAGCCCTGTAGATTCAACCTGTAACAAATGAATTCATGCAGCTTCAATGAAAGGTCTGAATGGCCTCTCCAATTTCCAATTAGGATGGGAATCTTGCACCCTCGAAATTGGTACTAAGGCAAGAAGAATAAACATTCAATTTGCATGGACAAGCTATGCTCTACAATTTGCAAAATGAGAAATGATAAAAAACTCCTCTCCTTCTTTTTTCTTGTCTTTTATTAGAATTACAAGTCCTCCATGGCTCAAATTCTCTCCAAGATCTTCATTCCAACTCGATTTGGGGAGAGATTCCAATGAGTGCCACTTGTCCAACAATTCCTAGCCTCCCTCTTCCATCAATTCGAATGGGGGAGAATCTTGGCTGCAATAAATCCCTTGAGCGCTCTCTTGGAGCATATTTTTATCCTTGACATGTCATATAGGTCAGATGTCAGCAATTAGGTCTGATACTTGTCATAATTGTCATAGCATATTCATCATTGTTGTCATAGAAGCTAGGGAATCTAGCCAAGTGTCACAATACCTCTAAGATGCCTCTTCCTCTTCCATGGGAGTTACTATTCCACTCAAATTCAACCCTCATTGAGTCATGCAAAGTATAATTCTCTTCCAACTCCCCCAAGAACGTTAGAATCCACCTTGGATTCGAATGGGTGAGAGTAGGATTCCATGTGGCATGGAGAATCTTGCTTTGTGTGGGTCCCACACCACCAATGTGCCCTCATGACCAAGTTCCACCTTATTTTCCTATTATAAATATTTGTTTAGCCCCTTTTAATATATTTTTGTCAAGATGTTCATTTGGGGTTTTATAACTCTCTCATTCCAAATCTAAATGTTTCCACCCCGACCTAGGGAACTAGTAGATTTGTGAAATTTTGCCTTCTAGTGATTTATTTGGATGGGGACATTACATCAACAAAATATTCAATAGAGTCTTCATCTCAATTCGAGCAAGCACTTAAACAAGAGGAAAAGATTCCAGAGAACGAGACTCCACCTCCCAAATCTCAAAAGGAGATCATAAAGGAAAATAAGGCCAATAGATATGAAGTTCTTTCAGTCCTAGAAGATACTCCACCAAAAGAATATCCACAATAAAATGAAAAAATCCCTCTTTAGATGTAGTTATTCCTAATGAATAGGTCAAGGAAGGCGAAAAAAATCCTCCCACCTCAGTTCCCCCTTCTCCAAATATGGCCCCAGGCCCAATTGAATATGAAGAGTTAGTTCTAGATGAGGAAGAGATAGCTCTCAATAATCCAACTTCTCACTCCTTTGCTAAAGCAATTCAAAAAGGGAAGGCCTTCAAGTCCCCCATGACGTGAGGAGAAATATCAAATCGAGAACAATGTCAAAAAGAGGCAGATTCAAATATTTCTTTAGGATCTCAGCCAACATTGGAAAGATCCTTCCTCAAAGGATGTTAATTCTCTTCTTGAATGTAGTGCTTTTGTTTATTTTTTCTATGACAATATGCCAGATTTATTGTAGTCTTCGCTTGAGCTGTAATTCCAACATATTCACCTTAGAAATATTTAATAAAACACTCAATAGCACCAAGTGTAGTACATCCAGTAGCATATAACCTTTTTGTGCAATTTTCCCACATTGTATATCTGCTTGTGACATTTGACTAGTTCAATCATCAACTTTTTTTTATCCAAATACATCTAAACATATTCGTGAAATTTTTTTTATCCCCTTTTGCAAACGAATTCTTTGAGTGATGTTAATCCACCTGTTGTTTAATTCTATTTTGAACCATGACCAAATTTTCCTAAAGTGTGTGTATAATAGCTTTTATGGTGCGAAACATGTTGTCCACTACATGAACCTTGGAAGTGACTTGTAAATAGAAAACCATTGATAAGGGATTTTGGCCATAGACTGCTTCATATAGTGTCGTTTTGGTAGCTACCTGATAAGTGGTATCATACCCCCATTAGACAAGTGGAAGCCATTGTTCCCATTGGTGCGACCTTTCCAGTGCTAAGAATCTCAAATAGGTTTCCAAGAACTTATTAATTGCTTATGTTTGACCATGTGTTTGGGGATGATAGGTCGTATTGAGTTTCAACTAGGTTACCTAAATTTTAAATAGACCTTGCCAAATGTTTTCATGAAAGTAAGTCCCTATTGGAGACAATGGAATTCGACATGCCATGTAACTTGAAAATATGATCCATGAAAACTTGTGCCATGAGTGATGGTGTAAAAGGGCGTGATAAGGCACAAAAGTGAGCATATTTGTAAAGGTGATAAGCTACCACCATGATGACTAATTTATTGCTAGTTGTATGAAGACCCACTTTAAAATACATAGAGATATCAATCCATATATAGGTTGGAATAGGAAGTGGTTGTAAGGATCATGGTTACTTCATTGTCCCTCCCTTGTGTCATTGACAAATGTTGCAAGATGCGACAAAGTTTTAGATGTTTGTTTTCAATCCTTCCCAAAAGAATGAGTGCTTATTTCTTTCATAGGTTTTAAGAAAGCCTGAGTGGATTGCTGCGGCGATGAATGCAACTCCTCCAAGATTTAATGTTTTAAGGCCAAATTTGGGGATAGAAAAATGTGCTCCTTATACCTCAATATATCTTGGTTCCATGTATACCCGGTCGAAGGGTTCGAGTCTTATTGAATCCTTTTGATGAATTTCCTTATGGTTTCATTTGACATCCATTCTTAACATGCTTCCTCAATCCACCTTGAAATTGGTAAGGATAATGTAAAAAGGGATCACTCCTCCTCAAATTTCCTATACAATGCATCAACCACCACATTTTATCTACCCTTCTTATAGATGATCTTGAGATCACACCCCAGCATATTAGTAACCCACTTATGCCACTTTGGTGATGACAACCATTGTTCCAAGAAATACTTTAAACTATGGTAATTAGTCTTGTTATGGAAATTCCTCACGATTAAATATGGGTTCCATGTCTCAACTACATGAAGGATGGCCATAATCTCCTTTTCATATGTGGATTTTTCCAAATTCCAATCACATAGCTACTTACTGTTGAAGGCTAATGGGAGTCCTTGCATCAATACTGCTCCAAGGCCTCTTCCTAATGCATCACATTCTAAGAAAAGAGTATTAGTGAAATCTATCATTGCTAATATAGGGGTAGTGCACAAGAAATTATTTAAGGTGGATAATTCTTGCTCAAATTCTTTTCTCTAAATAAAGGCTTTCTCTTTTAGAAAGTATGTTAGAAGAGATACAATTTTTCCATAATTTTTCACAAAATTTCTGTAGTAGATAGTAATTGCTAGGAGCCCATGCAATATTTTGAGGGTATTGGGATGTGGCCATTCTTTCATAGCCCCCACATTATTGGGATCCACATGTACTCCATATTGACTCATGATATGACTCAAATGTTCAACCTCAGTAACCCCAAAATAACATTTGGAATATTTCACAAATAATTGGTGGTCCCTTGATTGACATTCTCTAGGTGGCATTCCCATGTTGTGATGTAGATCAAGATATCATCAAATAATATCAACAAAAAAATGTGGAGGAAATATTAGAATATCTTGTTCATGAGGTTCCAAAAGGTGGATGGGGAATTGCAAAGGCCAAAAGGCATGATTAAAAACTCATAATGGTCCTCATGGGTGTGGAAAGTTTCCTTAGGGATGTTTGCTTGTTTCTTCCCGATTTGGTAGTATTTAGAACATAGGTCTAATTTAGTGAAGAAATTGGATCCATGAAGTTCATCCATGATATCATCAATGAACGAAATAAGAAAGTTATCCTTGATAGTCAACTTATTGAGTGCTCTAAAATATGGACACATGCGCCAAGTCATCTCCTTTTTCAATACCATTACCATTGGTGAGGAATAAGTGATGGTACTAGGAAAACATATGCTTGCCTCCATTATCTCTTAAATGATCTTTTCTATTTCATTATTTTGTGCAAAAGGGTGCTGGTAGGGGCATACATTGGGGGGTTGACTATATGAAATTAGTGGAATACCATGGTCATGCTCCCCATGAGCTAGTGGTAAACCCTATTCATGTTTAGAGAGAACTGACTTCAAGTTGGGGTGAATGTATTGTGGTGGGGTGTCCACGACTTGGATGGCATTGAATTGTGCAATAATAGCCGACTTTATTTTTTTCAATAACTTCTCCATATGGTGGTAGGTGATAATTTTTGAAGAACCTAAAGTGAGCTATTTGAGGTGCTGTTTGTGCCATTCCTTAGTGAATCTTATATAGATATCCTTGAAATCCATGGTGATTGATCCTAAAGTCCTTACCCATTCTTCCCTTAGAACTACATCACAACCACCCATTTTAATAGAGAACATGTGGTTTTTGAGATAGTAATAACCCATTTGGAGTTTCACATTTTCACAGTGCTTTCATCATACCGCCATTTGTTATCATAATATAGAAATTTGGTATAGGTTAGAAATAGCAATGAGTTTCTTTTTTCACTCGCTTATGAATAAAATTGTGTGTGCTATGTCGACTGTCAATTAATACAATTAGTTTGTCGTGCTTGATGTAGCCTATGAGCTTCAATGTTTGGGCTGTTGAGAAACCTAATAAGGCATGGAGTGAAATTTTGGGTTCCTCCCTAGGAGATTGCAATATGTTGTTATCTTCCATGGGAAAATCAATATCCTCCACTTTTGGTTCTTAAGCGACTTATATTGTTATGTGTTTTGGGTGATCATATGGGGATTACCACCATTTCCAACATTTATAGTACCATTGCCACCATTGCTAAAATTCAAAGTCTAAATATATAAAGACCTCGATTTTAACTTTTGGAGATCATCCTTAATTCCATGGAAAGAAAAATAGTGTTCCATTTGGGTAACCCAACCCAAAGGATCTTAGCCTTCAACTTTATGCAAGTCAACCTTTGGGAAACAATGCCATGAATTGTTAGCTTGAAAGGATGGAGGCAAGTGGGTTTTTGGAAAGAGAGTGTGAGAGCCCTATTTTTCATATGCAAATTCTTCAATGGTTGGATCCTCTCTGTTGGGTGCTAGCCCCACATAGTTGAGTGATGAGATCCAACAAGTGTTGCTGGTTATCCATCTTGATGTTGATATGGTCAACTTTATGGTTCAATGATGTGACCACTGGTTCAATATCCTTAGTGTCATTGGGAAGATCCTTATTTAGGTCCCCTATAATTGAGCAGTTGAAGGTGTTGACCATGGGACCACTTATTGCTTGAAAAGTATTTACACTATCTTATCTCAAAATGACAAGTGATAAAAGAGGAGTTGTTTGAGACCTACCACCAAATTTGGTATTGTTGGGTCCACAAAAAAAATGGCTATTAGAGATGTATACTAACATGATCAACATGACGCAAGGAGTCTTTTGAGATAGGTCTCCCACAATGGTGTTGGGTGATCCTATTTTTTTTATATGCCGAGGAGAGTATTAATTCCTCTTGAGTATTACTGCATGGATAGGACTTCCAAATTCCTTATGGATGCAAAGATGTAGGAATTTCATTGGATGAACACAAAGGATAGGGTTTTCAAGATCTCGAGGACAAGGGATTATTAGGTTATATATTTATTTTATATATGTGCATGGTCCAATAGTAGTACTTAGTCCAATATCTTGGGGCACTAACTAAGGAGGATAAACTGTTCCTTTAGCCGTACTACCTGACTACAGAAGTATTATAGATTAATATTCCTTAGTGCTATGCTCAATTCCACAATAGCAACAAGGTAATTGATTGAATTGTCTAAATCTAGTTTTAGGTTGCCGATGGGACTTTTTCTATGTCCTAGGGTACATGGAAGTGAAATTCCATGTACAAGTGCTATTTAATGCAGTACTACTCGTAGGGGCACCAATAGAGGTTAGAAGGGTGTCCAACAATGTGACTTAGTACCACTTGTATTTTAAGTGTGTATGCTCCCCCTAACTGTAGTTTTACCCATTGAATGAAAGATCTCTGTGTTATTTAAAGACACTTCTTTAGCCTAAAAAAATCTACAAAAATGATAGAGGTGTGATGGCTCAGGAAAGTGCTTTGATACCGCTTGTAGTGTTCTTAACCATTTAACTGAAACAAACAATAATATATATAGAGACATGATGCAAAAAAATAGAAATTATAGTGCATATTAACCAAACACAAGACAATAGAGGAGAGATATGTAGAAAAATAAACCCTTGTATTATAATAATCAATCATAAATCAATGTTCACTTGCTTCTTTAGGTTGGTAGAACTTTCACTTGAGATGGACTCCAAATATCACAATACTCAACAAAAATAATCCATAACCTCCCATCTCTTTAAATATGCTTCCTATGGACAAAACCCGAACTACTTGTGGTCCAATAATTAATGGGTACCAACTACCTAGTGGGACTTAATGAACAAAGAGGTCCTATTTACATTAAGTAATTATTCAACTAAGCCAAAGAGGGTCGGGAAGGAATAATAAAAAATCATGTGATGATGAAACAATAATACATCATTGATCCAAAGGCTTTACAACTATGAATTAAATGTGATCTCAAGTATAAAATAGAGCTAATATGTCAATATATGGGAATCAAATAGATTACTTCAAAAATTCACAAAAGAAATTTCATTTCATAACAGTGTTTAGATATGGAATGGTAAATGGTAACAGACAGATGTCTCAGGAAACATACACTTAAAAATAAATGTCATTAGATTTGAAACAAACTGACTAATGCAGTGGTAACTTCTGTATCCAAATAAGATAACAAAAAGAAAAATGTATAAGAGGTACAAATAATTGATGAATTGAGTTTGAAAGTAGTTCTATACCCTATTCCTAGGGATATGCTAACTGACTAGATTAGCATGATTGATCCGAATCTAAATTATGCATTACATGTATATCTCTATAAAATATGACAAAGTCTTTTTTAGTTCAAAACTTTACAAAATTTAGGAAAGTCTAATATCAACTCTAAAAATAAAAGTATGAAATAGAAGGTTCTGTAGCGCCCCTATGGATTTGGAAACTTGAACTGTCCAACTTTAAGCTTTGTCTTTCCCAAAATCTCCCTGACAATGTAATTGATGGTCTATTTTCAAAGTTGCATGATCCATGAGCTTTTCCTTTCTTCAACATTACGAGTTTGGAGAGTATCCTGAATAATATGAATTCCTAATTCAGTTAAGATGCCCAATTTATCATTGCTGGTATATTTTTTGCACCTTTCCTATAGACACTGGTTCTTCCAATACTTCCTCTGCCTTGAAAGTTTTCCATTACTCCTCTTCAACCTTTGAGAAAGCTTACACAATTTATTGTGTTTGATGATCAATTTGCTCCATTTCTTATTAATTTTATCAATTTGATTATGCATCTATTTATTCTCTTGTTGTATCTCTTTCACTAGGAACTATGAATTTTTCAATTTTCTTTGGATTTTCTCATTGGGATTAAACCTGTTTCCTTCAAGTTCTAGTACACTTTCAACTTCAGTTGATTTTATCTGTGCAATAGATATTTCCACTTCAGTATTAACAGTATCATAATGACCCATATATTGCGTCCCTTGTTCTTCTTCTGAATTAGTTTCAATAAAAGGTCTAGTCTCAGCTGAGCAAGGAATTGCATTGATTATTGCTTCCATTCTAGTTAAAAATTCTTCCACCTTTTTTTCTATTTCCATCAAGGAACTAGATTCTTCTTTAGAAGTTGCATGGAAATTTTTTTGCTTCCTTATCTTCTTATTAACTTATAACATCTCAGGTTCAAATACTTTCTCAGATTCCATTTTTTCCCTTTATCTGCTGGACCTAGGGTCGCTTTTGGTTTGAAAATATCTTGAAACCGAAGCCATAGCTCCCTGCCTCTTAGATCCTTCTGTATTTTTTTCCGATGGAATATCTAGATCAATAACCCTCTGCTATTTTAATGAAGGATTGAAAATAGATTTATGTTGGACATGGCCCAAGTGGGGCAATTTTGAGTAAGAAGGTATTTTGGAATTGCAGAGTTGAGCGCGGTTCGGCTAATACAATTTTGTATAAGCTTTGGGATGCTGCGAAGTTGTGCGCAACGCAGCAATGGAGGAAGCTGCGAGGATAAGTAATGCGAGGAGGTAGTGCTGCGAAGTGTCCAGTCCACGGAATACCAGCAAAGTAGAGTGCTAGACGGGGAATTGGCACGTGTTCTAGTTAGACTATTGGAGGTCTATTTTTGGAAAAGATGCTCCAGGAGTGCTAAGCGGCGGGCATGAGAAAATCGGGAAGAAAGAGACTGGTCGCACACGCGGAAGATGCCACTACTTGGGCCAGTCGCATGAAACCGTTAGAGGAAGAACCGCTTGGTGAAAGCGACCTGTTGGCACGCACGCAATAGGAAGGCTGATAACGACGTGAAGCATGCGTGGAAGACCGCTACAATGGAATATTTGCTACCAGGTACCAAAAGTCCGATTTTGGGGAAACCGTGACAGTTTTGTAAACCTAAGGGTTTTTCCTGCGAATTGTAAAGACATGACCTACGGGCATGATCTATAAATAAGGTAATTTTTGTATGGGAAAGGGTTAGATCTTCATTGTTGATCATTGTAAGAAATAGCTGAACTTGAAGCTATTGTAAAGGCTCTGCAGCTGAATGTGCAGAGACCTATCTGAGAGAGAAGAGAGTTTGCAGCTAAGTGCACAGACTAAGAACTGTTGTACCCTTCTCAAAGATCAATACAACAGTTCTTGTGGACGTAGCCTCCATCCAGGGGGTGAACCACATTAAATACTGTGTAGTGTGATTGCTTGTGTTTGAACTATTCCTTTGCTTAGTATGGATGTTTGATGTCGCAATTATCTATTATGCAATTGCTTTTATATGTATTTTCCACAGGAATGGTGGGAATAATATGTTAAGTAATGCATGTGTGGATGAATGTTAAGTATTCAACACTTACAAGTCTTTGAATGTATCAATCTGTCAGTTGATCACATAGTTAAGCACTGGAGTAAGTGCAGTATTGTATGTTTTGTTCATTTACATACGCTATATTGATAATAATCTAAGTATCGCTGAATGAATAAAGAACATTAAGTAAGAGTGAATAAAGTTGATCAAGTCTTGAAGTAGACGCACGGTCCTGTAGACGCACTGTCCCATTGTGCGTGCTGCGAGGTAAGCTGTTGATAGCTTATCGTCACGCCGTTGGAAGTATCTCACACCGCGCAGTCCGTTGATGCGCTAGGTACGCAAGTGTCTAAGGTTGATGAAGTGAGCGACGCAAAGTGGAGACTTCGCACTGTCTTTTGTCCGTAGCAAGAGTCCTTTACCACGCTACCCACCAGTCCTGTTTACACTCGCATCACCAGGTTGTGGAAAATTGATTCTGCAACCACCCCCTCAGCTTCGCCTCGGGTGAGACCTCAGGATGTGCGCAGTCTGTTGCCGAAAGGGCCGGTGAATAAGGGTTTTGTAGGTTCCTTGAACTGCGAAGTACTTGGGTCTACATTGGAAACCTCTAGCTCAGTTATATACACCAACAAGGAACCATTTGTTGGCGTATATAAATGAGATAGAGGTTTCCAGTGTAGACCCAGGTACTTCGCGGTTCAAGGAACAACAAAACCCCTATTCACCGGCCCTTTCGGAAACAGTCTATGCGCATCCTAAGGTCTCACCCGAGGCAAAGCTGAGGGGGGTGGTTGCAGAATCAAGTTTCCACAACCTGGTGATGCGAGTGTAAAAGAGACTGAGGGACAACGTGGTAAAGGACTCTTGCTGCGGATAAAAGACTGCGCGAAGTCTCCACTTCGCGTCGGTCACTTCAGCAAGATTAGACACTTGCGCACCCAGTGCATCCACAGACTGCGCGGTGTGAGATAATTCTAGCGGTGCGGCGATAAGATATCAACAACTTACCTCGTAGCACACACAATGGGACAGTGCATCAATAGGACCATGCGTCTACTTCAAGACTTGATCCACTTAATTCACTCTTACTTAACGTTCTTTATTCATTCAACGATACTTAGATTATTATCGTTATAGCGTATGTAAATGAACGAAACATACAATACTGCACACTCCAATGCTGCGCTTACTCCAGTGCTTAATTATGTGATCAACTAACAGATTCATACATTCGAAGACTTATAAGTGTTGAATACTTAACATTCATCCACACATGCATTACTTAACATATTATTCCCACCATTCCTGCGGAAAATACATTTAAAAGCAATCGCATAATAGATAACTGCGACATCTAACATCCATACTAAGCAACGGAATAGTGCAAACAAAAGCAATCACACTACACAGTATTTAACGTGGTTCACCCCCCGGATGGAGGCTACGTCCACAAGAACTGTTGTTAAATTGATCTTTGGGAAGGGTACAACAGTTCTTAGTCTGTGCACTCAGCTGCACACTCTCTTCTCTCTCAGATAGGTCTTTGCGCACTCAGCTGTAGAGCCATTACAATAGCTTCAAGTTCAGCGATTTCTTACAATGATCAAGAATGAAGAGATAACCCTTTCCCATACAAAAATTCCCTTATTTATTGATCATGCCCGTAGGTCATGTCTTTACAATTCACAGGAAAAAACCCTTAGGTTTACAAAACTGTCATGGTTTCCCCAAAACAGGACTTCCAGCACCTGGTAGCGAATATTCGATTGTGGCGGTCTTCCATGCATGCTTCACATTGCTATCGACCTTCCTATTGCGCGCGTGCCAACAAGTCGCTTTCACCAAGCGATTCTTCCTCTAACGGTTTCATGCGACTGGCTCAAGTAGTGGCATCTTTCGTGTGTGCGACGAGTCACTTTCTTCCCTATTTGCTCCTACCCACCGCTTAACACTCCTGGAGCATCTTTGCCAAAAATAGACCTTCAATGGTCTAACTGGAACACGTGCCAATCCCTCGTCCAGCACTCTGCTTTGCTGGCATTCCGTGGACTGGACACTTCACAACACTGCCTCCTCACAGTACTGATCCTCGCAGCTTCCTCAGTTGCTGCGCTGCACGCAATTTCGTAGCATCCTAAAACTTATACAAAATTGTATCAATCGAACTACGCTCAGCTCCGTAGTTCCAAAATACCTTCTTACTCAAAATTTCCCCACTTGGGCCAGGCCCAACAGGCCCCTAACACTTACATGTGGCTCGCCCCCGAGCCACTTGCAACTTCGGCTTCTCCGAGCTATTCCGTCTCTTGTGGAGCTAGCTTTGCAGCGAACTCATTATATGTGCCAATTAGCTTTGCTACTACATCCTTTGTATCTTTCTCGACTTGCCTGACTGTATCCTTCATCTCAGATGTGATTTCATCACCTAACTGTCTTTCAACCTGTTCCTGATTCTTGCGCAACTCCTTTAACTTCTCCTTGATCTCCTGCGAGATTGTGTCGGCATCTTCTAGTAAAGGCTGCATTTTGTCTCCTAGTTCGGTCTCTTTTTCCCATAAGGTCTGCACTTCCTTCTTAAGGATGGTTATTTCCCTGTACTTTTGGAGCCTATCTCTTGGTGGTAGGGCCTTCACTTCTATATCCAACTTCTCCAAGGCGGCTTGCTTCTCTTTTCCTGCATTCTTTACTTGCAGCAATGCCGGGTCTTCTTTGAGGGCAGTAAATGCCTTTGATGTTGCTTCCAACAGATTCTAGCACTTAGCCACTTTTGCAGCAATATTCTCTGTTGCGGCCTTCACAGCTTCTGCTCTGAGCTGCTGCTCATTTGGTGGGGTCTGCGGGTTTATCTGCTCCTTCAAAGCAGCAATGTTCGCCTCATGTTCGATCCGCATATCCTGCATCTCTGTCTTAAGACTGGTGACCAGCTCGCCAATCTTAACAATGGTATCCCTAGGATCTGCCTGGACCTCCAAGTCGTCTATATAGTCTGCTACCACAGTGATCATGGACTCTAGTCTTAGCCAACGATCATGCTCATCCTGTAGCTGCATAGCGTTCCGTGATCTAGATTCTTCCAACTGTCGATTAACTGCTTGTAGCTCAGCCTGCCCCTTCAGCGTGTCAGTGGTTCGCTCATGCATTTCCTCCATACACTGCAGATGTAAGTAATGCAGGCCCGACAATGGTATTTTATCCAAGTCAAGCTCCACGTGCTCGACATCCTTCGTATCGAACATGAGCTGCTCTGGCATAGGTAAACTTACTGTGATCGGGTCCAGGTGGATGATACGGGACTTCACAGGAACAACCATGGTTAGCTGTGGTGTTCTTTGCTGCGAAGTTCCCCCCGACTTCCCTTCGAACTCTGAGTCACGTGGCGGCAGTAATAACTTGTGGACTTATTCAATATTCAGCATGATCCCCTGCAGCGCGGTCAAATTCTTCTCCAGAGTATCCTGTATTGCCTTATCCTTCTTCTTTTGTGCCTTGGCTGAAGTATAAATGCTACGCATGTCAGCATAAAAATTCACAATGCAGATATATCTACTGGCTACCTGCTTTGTTATCCGCAGTGTTAGTATGATTGCTGCACACAGATGCTCATAATATTGGTAGAAGACCTCAGCGTTCACGTGCTGCCTTTGTGAGTTTAGATTTTTCCACAGATTTGAGTAACGCGGGTCCTATGCACTCGTTGGAATTAGTGATTACACCAATGTAGTCCTTCGGCTCCTTCCAGCCGACGAAAGCGATTAGGACTATAATCCAGGTATAATGGAAACTCCCTCCATTGAGCTGCGTGTCATTGAGCTCCTGCAGATTTCATTCAGAAGGTATTGACACCAATTAAATTGTTCTCCCTCCACGGTTGAGGCGCCGAGCAGTACTGCACCCGCAATTACCTCCAGTGGTCTACATGTGAGAAGAATCTTGCTCGCTAACAGTTGCGTGACAAATCTTGTTGCTCTATCATCTATTTCTTCTGTTTGGAAACCCCTCTTCCCTTTGACGACTGTCTGAGTTTTCTTCATCTTCATCACCGCTCCTTTGTCCTTGCTCTTCCCTTGGAAGAATTGCTTGGGATCCTTACCCCTTTTACTTAACCCGTTAATGCGGTGGATTATATCGATAGTGAGGTCAACATTGCGGTCGAGCCACAAGTAACCCTTGCGAATGCGCGCCATCAGCATGCACACTACCATTGCGGGCTTGATGGTTGATCCTCCGAAGATCGCAGTTATTGTAAACTTGCCCACACCAAACTCAATTAAGCGGTTGCGCACTACATTGGGGCATACCGGCCATTACAGAAAATTGATAAAAGGGTATGCGCAGATAACCGTAGCTATGGAGAAATTGTTAAAGAAAGATGTGTCGTTCGTCTGGACCGAAGAATGCGAACAAGGCTTTGACACACTGAAAGAGAAGATGGTCATTGCGCCGATCCTAGTTTTTTCAGACTGGGAGAAGCCATTTCACATCCACGTTGATGCTTCATGTATAGCATTGGGTGTTGTTCTTGCTCAGCCGGGAGAGGGAGGTATCGATCATCCCATTGCATTTTCCAACAGAAAGTTATCATCCACTGAGAAGAACTATACCACTACTGAGAGAGAAGGACTATGTTGGTGTAATCAATGATTCCAACGAGTGCAGAGGACCGCGTTACTCAAATTTGTGGGTGAATCTAAACTCACGAAGGCAGCATGCGAACGTTGAGGTCTTCTACCAGTATTTTGACCAGCTGCGTGCAACAATCTTACTGACGCCGCGGATAAAAAAACAGGTAACCAGTAGATATATCCGCATTGTGAATTTTTATGCTAACATGCATAGCATTTATATTTCATCCAAGGCACAAAAGAAGAAGGTGGAATGATTCCAAGGGAACTACCATATGTACGAAGAAGATATCGATAATATCATGAAGGAGTGGCCTGCCGAGTTCCACGTTGAAATTGTAGATGTCACAAGTGACTCTGACGAGGACAAGCCCATTCCATGTCCCATTATAGAAGAGAAGGAGACAGGAAAAAGGAAGGAACCTGAAATCCCAGGATAGAAAAAGGGGGCAAGAAAGAAGCAGAAATCTAATAAGGGAAAGTTGGACATAGTTCTCAAGAGCGACGATTATGAAATGATCGGGGTAAAGTTTACAGAGCAGATGGAAGACCTGATTTCAGATCAGGAGAAGAAGGATAAGGCAATACAGGATACTCTGGAGAAGAATCTAACCGTGCTGCAAGGGATCACGCTAAAAATTGAAGAAGTTCACAAGAGATTACCGCCGCTGCACGACTCAGAGTCCAAAGGGAAGTCAGGGGGAACTTCGTAGGAGAGAACACCGCAGTTAACCATGGCCGTTCC
Source organism: Larix kaempferi (assembly GCA_027924585.1). Taxonomy (NCBI): domain Eukaryota; kingdom Viridiplantae; phylum Streptophyta; class Pinopsida; order Pinales; family Pinaceae; genus Larix; species Larix kaempferi. The sequence continues at coordinate 5,701,488 of BSBM01000226.1, read as the reverse complement.
TGTGAAGTCCTGTATCATCCACCTGGACCCGATCACAGTAAGTTTACCTATGCCAAAGAAGCTCATGTTGGATACGAAGGATGTCGAGATCGTGGAGCTTGACTTGGCTAAAATACCACTGTCGGTCCTGCATTTCTTACATCTACAGTGTATGGAGGAAATGCATGAGCGAACCACTGACACGCTGAAGGGGCAGGCTGAGCTACAAGCAGCTAATCGACAGTTGGAAGAATCTAGCTCATGGAATGCTATGCAGCTACAGGATGAGCATGATCGTTGGCTAAGACTAGAGTCCACGATCATTACGGTAGCAGATGATATAGACGACTTGGAGGTCCAGGCAGATCCTGGGGATACCATTGTTAAGATTGGTAAGCTGGTCACCAGTCTTAAGGAAGAGATGCAGGATATGCGGATCGAACATGAGGGGGACATTGCTACTTTGAAGGAGCAGATAAACCCGCAGATCCCACCAAATGAGCAGCAGCTCAGAGCAGAAGTTGTGAAGGCCGCAACAGAGAATATTGCTGCAGAAGTGGCTAAGTGCCAGAATCTGTTGGAAGCGGCATCGAAGGCATTTACTGCCCTTGAAGAAGACCCAGCATCTACAAGTAAAGAATGCAGCGAAAGAGAAGCAAGCCGCCTTGGAGAAGCTGGATACAGAAGTGAAGGCCCTACCACCAAGAGACAGGATTGCGAAGTACAGAGAAATCAATGTGCTTAAGAAGGAAGTGCAGACTTTACGGGAAAAAGAGACTGAGCTAGGAGACAGGTCATAGCCCTTACTGGAAGATGCCAACACAATCTCGTAGGGCTGATATACATTTCTGACTTGCTAAACTATCAATTCAGATCACCAAAAACAACTAGATCCTAAATATTCACATCCTTGGCTGCTCTCAAACCCAATATTAATGCCTCATATTCATTTATATTGTTGGTTGTTTCAAATTCAAGCTTATACATCAGAGTGATCACTTCATAAAAAGGAGAAACAAGGACAATACCTGCACTAGCACCCTCTCTAGAAGATACACCATCAAAATACATCCTCCACAAAGCATCCTTAATTTGTGTCGCCTGCTATTTTTGAAATTCTGTCTCCACTTGTACTGAACCTGAAATTTGGTCATTTAGATGCAAGACAAAAGATCCAATGTCTTCTTGAACAACATAAGTTGGGTGATTGGATGGGTTTTCATGGTCACTGACAATGTAATACAAGTAAACGTCCATATATAACCACCTTTGCTCTCCTCCAAAAATAGGGATGGTAGCACAAGTTAAGTCCATTTGTAAACTCCCTCCTAACATTTTGGTCCATGACCTAGAAAACAACATACCAAATTTTGTGGGAATATACACTACTACCATGTCCATCAGGATACTCTTCATGGGCAATTGAGTCAGACTACCACTAAATATTTAATGACACCTAAGCACTTTACAACTATCTAATCAAAATAATATAGATCGTGAAAAGTCTTGGTTACACTTAGACCTAAGGATTCCATCACCACTTTAGGCATTAGGTTATGTGATTCTCTTGAATCTAGAAGGAAATTATGGAGCATTTTGTCATGAACGGTCAATGTGATGAAAAATGGAGGAGGAATATTGGTCTTGCCATCCATTTGGGGACCAAAAATTATAGTTGGATTTTCATCCTACAAGTTCACAGTGTCAGAAGGAACAAGATTTGAGGAAGGTTGTGAGAACTTGAGGATTGAGTCTTTATAAAGCCAGTTTTTCATCAATTCAGTTAGAGGCACATGAATTTTGATTTTATTCATTTCTTTCTCTAAAATGAAAGAAAAAGAAGACTTATCTGTTTCTCTGATTTCTAGAGATTTGCATTTATTAGGATGCTGATCTAATCCCCTTTCTACCTCTGAATTTGACACATACCTATCAGGAATAATTGGCTTTTTAGGTTGATCTTGAGCATTCTATTTCTGAACTGACATTAAATTATACCTCTTCTACTGATTAGTCTAAAAAACATATACATGTACTTGATTCAACATCTTATATTGTTCATATCCACTATGTGTAAGATGACAATCAAACTAATCTCCTTCAATGAGATGAATTTCTTGTTCAGGGTCTTTTAGTTCAACGTCAAACTCTTCATCATCAACTAAGTTGTTTTGCAACAAAGGATGAATTTTCTGATCTTCAATGTCTCTTCTTTCACTCCGCATGAACTATGGATTAAAGGGATGTCTAAATTGATTAGGATTTCTGTTATTATTTTCTTGAACATGCCTATTCTTAGTTCCATTACCAGCCTCCATTTTAGTCTATTTGATGTCAAATACTTGATCATTTTGGTCACCTCTTCAATCTTATGATCTTGATATTTTGAACCAGAAGTCGAGGGTCCCACCTCTTTCTTTTGATTTATTTTATCACCTTCTTGGCATTCAGATTTGGCCTTAAGATTGTCTACTTCCAAGAGGTTCGAATCCAACTCAAGAGAAACTTCTTTCATATTTGCAAGAGTCACAACTCTTCTTTCCCTCAATAACAGGGAAAAGTCAGCATCAAACACATTTGCGAATGTGGTCTTGGCTGATGTATTGGCAGGTTTAATTTTAGTGGGAATTTTACCATACATTATATTAAACCTTTTGGTGAAATCAACTACTAATTCATTGGTCATCCTTTTTAGTGCAACAAATTTCATAATATAGTAGAGATAGTCCTTTTATCTCCCCACTTCCTGAGGAAAAATTCATCTTAGGATTCAATCCAATTAATGGAATTAGCAGGAAGCTCCCTAAACCACTTCCTAAGTTCACCATCTAGGCTATGTACAAAAGTTGCATCCAAACATTCTCATGCTCTATGTTTTGATTATATGCGTAACTTTAATAGGTTGTAAGGTGATCCTTAGCAGTAACCTCATCTTCACCATTGAACCTTGAGAGGTAATTCTGATAATCACCAACAGGTAAATCATGTAAGTTATGTGGTAAGACAAGAGGAGTGTATCTGGAAGCTACTATGGCATTCATTCTATTTGGAGGTTGATTGGCCACGACAAATGAAGATTGAGCTTTAACGTGGCTAGTAAGAGGTATATAAGGGTTCAAGGTAGGATCTAAAGGTTTTAAAAAATAAAATTCCTCAAAAATTTGTAATTCTTCTTTGATTTCTCTTGATTCTAGAGGATTTATAAAAACTTTGTAGTAGGCACTTTCAATTTCAAGCTCAAACACTTGAAATTTAGGTATAAAAAGGGAAAGAGCTTGTTTCTTATCTTCTTCTACTGAAGGTGGCAAATCTTCTACAGGAAAATCAAAACTAATTTATTGATCTAAATTGTCCTTAACAAGCGAAGCTGTAATATTTTGAAATGCACCTGATAAACATGAATCAAAATTCTGATTAGTGGCCTATTTGAGAATTTCTTCTGGATTGGATCGAGCTGGAATAAGAGGGGAAGATTGATTTTCTCCACTCCCAGTCCTCTTGGGAGCCATAATTACACAGTAGAATCACCAGGTGAAATATGCAGTCACTATTAGTTGTTTGAATTCTGCTCACCTAAAAAATCAGAACTATTCAATAAACATATCCCAGGGAAGATAAGTTCGTTCCTCCTTTCCCCGACAACAATGCCTTAAAATGTTATTCCTAAGGTCTACGGGCCTTGACCACTAGAGGGAAAATCTAGGGCACTTAATAATAATGTGTAACAATTTAGGTTTTAGGTTTTAGAGTGGTTGGATGTCAACTAAGACAAATAGGGTTTGGAAGGAATAATCAAACATCATGTGATAATGAAATAGTAATACATCATTGATCCAAAGGCTTTACAACTATGAATTAAATGTGATCTCAAGTTTAAAATAGAGCTAATATGAAAATATATGGGAAGAAAATAGATTACTTTATAAATTCACAAAAGAAATTCCATTTCATAACATTGTTTAGATCTAGAATGGTAACATAACAGATGTCTCAGGAAACATACGCTTAAAAATAAATGTCATTAGATCTAAAACAAATTGACTAATGCAGTGCATAAGTAACTTCTGTATCCAATTAAGATAGAAAAATCAAAATGTATAAGAGCCACAAATAATTTCATAGTTCAAATGATCTCTGAGCATGCATATATTACTGATGGGCTGTGCATATGACCCTTTTTGTTCCCTTATTCTACCTTGTTTATGAACCTTTTTGACCTGATTTGGTATCACCACTTCCTCTCTTTCTCACATTTGACACATTTTGTCCTTGGTAAGGATTGATCTCGTTCTCTTTGTTATTTGTCAGTTGCTAATGATTTGGATAGAGTTATAATGCCATTTATTGCCTACTAAAGGAGTGGTGTTTCAGGTTCAATATCATTTTACCTACAGGTTGCAGGATGAAGAGATTATGGAGTTGGAGGACGTGCATCTCAGTCTCGAGCTATATAACAAGATAGGTATCTAGCTGATGTATTTTTTACATCACTTTGGTCACCTACCCAGCATATAGATGATGATGCAATTGATCCAAGGGATTAGAGATTTTGTACCTAACTCAACATTTCGGGTTCGTGATGACTCATAGTTGACCACTCCGATATTTCTGGGATCATATCCACCTTCCACGATACAGGCTCCTGGAATGGCTCACGAGATTTCTCTGACGATCCGTAGATAGACCTTATTGGGAAATCCGTTGTAACTACATGATCTTTCATATTTCTCTCATGAGCATTGATGTATAAGAACATGGAAACTCTTTCAGAAGGGTTAGCCACCAATTCGCATAAGATCTAATGAACACTGCTGTCAGACTTTATATATAAAAACCCATCTTTACCTGATTCGAATGTGTTAATCAATTTCGCGTGAGTGAGTGGCTGTTTAGCTCCTGTTGCCGAAGGCAGGGTCCCCTTCTGTGACAGGTGCTGCTATAGTTAAGATTTCTTTCCTTTATGCATGTTGTCAATATTGATGAATTTAATATGCAGTGTTGATTGATTTAATGATTTAGTATTTAGATTTGGTGTGCTGAGCAGAGCTGAGTATGAATGTTTAAGTAGTGATACAACTGGATTGCATAGTCATTCTAATTCATTAATGAATACAGGGGAATATATGGATGATGAACATTGAGTTAGAATTACTTATGTGGTGAATGGATACATTAAGCTCATTATTGGGATTCTGTTGCTAGTAGAAGCAGATTGTAGAATCAAAGTAGTTTATCCAATTTCTCATTGTAATTGTGGTTTCTCGAATGGTTTCTGTAGGAATTTCTCAGTTTGCTAAATTAGATTTAGACGATTATTGCTTTCTGTAGTGTAACAGGGTGTTGTTAATTGTTGATTACTTTCCGTACCATAACAGATTGTTTACAGCGTAGCAGAACATTTCTTAAGGTTGATAGTTAAGCGCTTTGGTTTGATTACAAGGTTCTTTCTGTTATTGGTAATTTTCTAGGAATCTATTCACCAACAGTTGCATCTTAATTTCAGTTCAGCAATTCATCGATCTCCTCTGTGTTAAAATCATCCAAATTACAGTGTCTAGCATATACTTTGTCTGGTATCTCATAAGCCTTTGTGGCCCTAGGTTGATAATTTATGCACAACTTTCTATTTCTATTTCAATTCAATTAAAAGGGAATTAAAAAGCTCATCAATTACTGTATTCAAAAGTCTTACAGATATTCCAACCCTTTCCGACTTCCAAAAATCGAACCCTTTTCTTCCTTCCTATTCTTTCTTTTATAATCATTACAACCATTTGATTCAAAATCAGATCATATCAAAAATGTGTTCATTATCCAATTACTTACTAATAATATCTTCATCACAGGAATAGATGAAACTAGTCTGAAAGCAGTTCTAGATCCTATTTTTAGGGATATGCTAACTGACTATGTTAGAATGATTGATCATAATCTAAATTATGCATTACATGTCTATCTCTATAAAATATGACAAATTCTTTTTAGTTCAAAACTTTACAAAATTTAGGAAAGTCTAATATCAACTCTAAAAATAAAAGTATGCAATAAAAGGTTCTGTAGCGTCCCTGTGGATTTGGAAACTTGAACTGTCCAAGTTAAGCTTTGTCTTTCCCAAAATCTCTCTGACGCTGTAACTGATGGTATGTTTTCAAAGTTGCATGATCCATTAGCTTTACCTTTCTTCAACAACGCGAGTTTGGAGAGTATCCTGAAGAATATGAGTTCCTAATTCAGTTAAGATGCTCAATTTATCATTTCTGGTCTAGTTTTTGCGTCTTTTCTGTAGACACCGATTCTTCCAATGTTTCCTTTTCCTTGAAAATTTTCCATTACTCCTCTTCAACCTTTGAGAAATCTTACACAATTTATTGTGTTTGACGATCAGTTTTCTCCATTTATTATTAATTTTATCTATTTGATTATGCATCTCTTTACTTTCTTGTTGGAGCTCTTTCACTAGGAACTTTGACTTTTTTCAGTTTTCTTTGGAGTTTTTCAATGGGATTAAACCTACTGCTTTCATGTTCTGATATGCTTTCAGCTTCATGTGATTTCATTTGTGCAGTAGATATTTCCACTTCAGGATTAATGGTATCAGCATGACCCATATATTGCATCCCTTGTTCTTCTTCTGAAGCAGTTTCAATAAAAGGTCTAGTCTCAACCAAGCAAGGAATTGCATTGATTATTTCTTCGATGCCAGTTAAAAATTCTGCCACCTTTTTTTTCTATTTCCATCGAGGAACCACATTCTTCTTCAGAAGTTACATGGACAAATTTACGCTTCCTGATATTTTTATTAACTTCTAACTTCTCAGGTTCAAATAATTTCTCAGATTCCATTTTTTCCCTTTCTCTGTTGGACCTAGGGTCGCTTCTGGTTTGAAAATATATTGAAATCGAAGCCAGAGCTCCCTGCCTCTTAGATCCTTTTGTATTTTTTTCAGGTGGACTCTCTAGATCAATAACCCTCTTCTCTTTTAAGGAAGGATAAAAAATAGCTTTAGAATTGAGCCCGAGTTTGTTTGTAGACCTTGTATGTGGTTCCCTGAGAGGATATGCATTCTACAAAATTTTCCTTTTCTTCTGAGTTTTCTCTTGGATTTTACCATCAAGAGGCCTGTTTATAATCTTGTTGTCTCCAAATTAGCTTCTTCAGGGATTGATTGCAGCTGATATACCTTCAATTTCAACTTTAAAGCTACACCTTTCTTTTTCCCTTTACCATCATCTGCTTTTTCATGGGTAGGGTTTATATGTTTTTCATTAGGAGAAAATTGTAATATTGTTCCCGAAGGACTTGCATGTTCCTTCTCTATTCTTCGTTTACCAATCAAACCTTTTTTATTTTCTCCTTTAATACTCTGTTTTTTCAGCAGAGTCATCATTTCATATATATTCAAATGTTTGAGAGTTCACATAATTTCAACATATATTATCTACTGGATTTCATTGAGACTCAGAATTTAGGGTTTTGAAACCAGAAAATAACAAAAAGTGACTCCAGTCTCTGTGAAATTTATTTAATTTCTCAGGTTCAAATAACCCTAGCCAACTTCTTGGTTAAGCTCCTTAGGAGATAAAATTTCAAATTCATTTTAGATATTCCACCAAGATGAAGAAGAAACCTCAGGTGATACAAATAGACAGCAGCATTCGTGCCTTCTCTAGTAATATACCTTTGAACCTGTCTTAAAAGATGGCTATATTCTCCCTTCAACCAAATTTGTGGAATGCCCTTTCTCCAGTACGGTTTTGAATATCCCCTATGAGAAAATGGTTACAATCGGCTACATTAACACTATGGTGTTTAAATCACCTTTCACCATCTTGGGGTAACTCTCCAACTGTGTCTATCGTGTCCTATGTCACTGGAGATGCTAAGTATCCCACTTTAACTTTGATACCATAAAAAATTTCAGCAAATTCTTGAGCGACTGTACTATGTTTCCCTTGTAGCTTCTAACAGAAGCGAAACCAACCTACCCTTTTAAATTTGAGCCCCAATTCCGGATACGATTCCAGGAGTTCGCCTCGCCATGGCTCATATCAAACTACATGTCCACTCTTGTGAGAAGTCATATTCCCATTTTGGAAAACTTCAAGGAAAATAACAAAACTACTCCTAATGGTGTCACATTCACATAAACAACTCCATTAGTAGATAGAACCAAAAACATTTTAGGGAGGGAGAGCAATTAACCATTTTTGGTCTTTGTGACTAGAATTAACCATCATACAAAATTATGGGTTCGACATATAGGAAATCCTTCGAAGAGATGAAAATCTTATCATACAACGTAATCATAATCCATCGATTTCATACCATCTTCCATGATGAAGAAACCCTACAGATTTGATGTGACCGATAAGCAGCTTAGAAAATGATGATCCTGTTAGGTTCTGCAGCACTGGCGCTCAGGTTTGGTAGCGCCGCAAATTTTGTACTGCTGCTACTATACCATTCTGCAGTGTAGTACTTTCCTAAAATAAAATGTCTATTTTTCCACTGAATTTTATCTTCTTAACACAAAGAACCACTTTATAACATTTCAAACCTGTAAAAGTTAGCAATTACATCATGCTTCATATAAAATGTGCCTTCTTATTACATTTCACTAGCTAGCAATCAAAATTTGAAACAAAAGTATAAAGCAAAGCATTTGATATCATATGATGAGTAAGCATTAGGTAAAGGTTTCCCTAGGGGTAAAGTGCTCAAAATGACTACTAGGATTGGTTAAGGCTTTAAAAATGTAAAATTCAAGTATAGAAACTATAGGTGCAGACTTAGGGACTAACAATGAAGATCACCATTTAATAATGCACTCTTGACATCCATGTGGTGAATTTTTGATTGAAAAGTTGTGGCAAGAGAAATACTTGTTCTTATGCTGTTCATTTTAGAAACTAGAGAAAACATATCAATGTAATGTAATCAATACCTTTTATATGTTGAAAGCATATGGCTACCAACCAAGCCTTATGCTTTTCAATCTATCCATTTGTAATAAATTTTATTTTATAGACCCATTTACATTTAACAAGATTCTTCTCAAGAGGAAGAAGAAATAAATCCCACACGTGATTTTTAATGGAAGAATCATATTCAACAACCATTACTCTCCCATTCTGGATTTTCTTTAGCCTCTCCATAATTGGAAGGATCATCTGTGTCCAATAAATTTTCCATAACTGAAATATATATCTATTCCTATGAGTTTCAGATGGAATACCAACATTATAACCTATAGATTCAAGTGTTTTTTGTGCCCAAATAGGAAGAGAGTTAGTATAGTATGAACAACACTAGCATCTTCAAAACATTCTAGTGGATCACTATAATTAGTAGTAGAAACATGATCTAGTACTTATACATCACTTGAAGAAGCATTTATAGACACAAGATCAACTAAAGACTTTAAGGTAAATTCAAGGCAACACAGTTCAATAGAATCTGGTGGTGTAGGGAGTTCATGGAATTATACATCCCTACAAATGATAACATCTTGAATAAATGGATTAAATAACATATATGCTTTAGAATCCTAATTATAACCAACAAAGATGCATTTTTGAGATTTGGGCTCAAGCTTCTTGCATTTTTCATTAGGAATATGAGCCCAACACTCACACTCAAAGACATTGAAATTACTAATATTTGGCCTTCTTTCACTACACTTTTCTTAACTTGCAAAATTGCTTTAGTAGGGACCCTGTTCAAAATATGATTGGCACAACAAATTTCTTCAACCTAAAATCTTTTCTTGAGTCCTTTTATATGCAACATACATCTAGACATTTCAACTAAGGTTCTGTTTTTCTTTTCTGCAACCCCATTCCATTGTGGTGTGTAAGGAACAATCCTTTGATGTTTAATGCCATGTTTTCATAAATATGCTTAAAATTCATTTTTTAATGTACTCCCCCACATTATCAATACAAAGAGTTGATGCATTTGTCAGATTCTTTTTTAACTAGGGATTTAAATTCTTGAAATATAACAAAGGATTCACTTTTATGCTTTAAGAAATAAACCCAATTTTTCCTACTATAATCATTGATGAAAGTGTTAAAGCAGAGAGAACCTAATGAGGGAGTCTCAATAGGACCACCAATTAAATTATGAACCAACTACGACTGATTTTGAGAAAGCCAAGCTTTGTCCTTTTCAAACTTTCCCATGTAATGCTTGTTGAGGAAACGACCTTGATGAACACCCTTTAAAGTGGAAGAAGTTGGAGGTAAGCCATGTACCATCATAGACAATAGCTGCAATTTACCAAAGTTAAAGTGACCTAATCTTTAATGACACAACTTACTTTTCTCATTAGCATGTGCAACATAATAATAGAAAGGTTGAATGCTGGAAGAAGAGAACTAGTAAACTCAAATAAACCAACATAAACATAAAGTTTATTGATGAGCATCCCTTCAACATGAAAAAAATCTTCCCATACACCATTAGGAACATCAACATTTTCATATCCAACAAATAACCATCACTCGTTGAAATTTTTTGAGCCAAATGATTTTCTTTGTCATAAGAGGTAAATAAGGAAGCATTACTAGTCATGATTGGAGCCCCTTGAATACAAGATCCATTCCATAGGAAAGAAAGAATATTTTTTTTGTTGAATAGAATAGATAGTAAGAGAAGCTTGCTATTCTTTAGAAGATTTCTTCTTAGCTTTGGAAAGCTCGTTACACCTCTTAAAGTGAATTCTTGCATGGTTTACATTCTTTCTTCTATGTAGCACTTGAAATTGTCGAAGTGAAGATGAAGCCAACGTATTTGACAAAACGATAAATTTTGATAGATTGAAAGGAAAAACTTTGAAAAATTATCTACATCACTATTTAATAGACTAAAAAATGAACTCAAGCAAAAAAATCGCATTGTAAATGATCACATGGATGTTGAGATATCGCCATCAGAAAATCACTTTTGATTTTCATATGGAAATCCTTATAGGTTGAATTAAATAACACAAGAAAGCAACAATGAATTTAGCAACTTTGATTTTTAACTATGTAGTAAATGTTTTGCTACGTGTGTAGAACCAAATGATCAAGTAAATAATGATTGGACCTTATTGAATTGGATTATAGGCTAAGTGAGATCTCGTTCTAATTTATATATTAAAATGGAACACTCACAACATAGAAAATTTGGTGTGATTTTGAGTCCTTCTTCATGTGAAATATCTCTATATAGATCTTAAACATTCGACTTGAACTCTAGATTTTCAAAATTTTTCTACACAAATGAAGAAACACACAGAAATAAACTAAGAACAATAACACCAACTATTGGTTATTCATTGAGGATGAAATTGCTGGTTATTCACACGTAGAGCGAGATATGCATGGTTAAAAATAGAGAGCTAATAAACATACAATCCATACAGAGATCCATATAGTTTAGATGAAAAGCAACTAAGAGGAAAACTTTTATGAAACTGTAAAATTAATTGTAGAGGACCATATGTATGGAAACACCTTAAGAATTATTTTGAAAAGGTCATACGGTTAGGTATGTACAATTCCATACATCCGTGTGGAAGTAATACTTCTTCAAAAACCCTTAAACACAAATATACATGAACCCTAAGTTCAAATGCACAACTCTTTTCTATTCTGAATGTTTTTGTTTTTGTTTTTTGTTTTTGTAATTGTCTTATTTGATTTTGTATTTTCCCTTTGTTTTCTATAATATATTTTTATTATTACATAAATCAAATAAAATGTGTCCCAAACTTTAGGTTAAAAATTTGCAATTTTTTACCATAGCTTTGATAGGATTTTAATTAGATATACATAAAACAAAGGTCAAATTTAATGAGTGGACAATCAATTTTGACTATAATATATATCCTCTAGATATAATGGCAATTCCAATTCTAATGAAAATTGATAAAAAATGAATAAATTGAACATGTGGTCCAGATCCAATTTGCAGATCTATGAAAAATAGGTCTTAAAAATCATATTTGAAGTTTTAGATTAGCATATTTGAATATCTATTTGGTTAAAGAACATTCTAGAGGCACCACATCCTTTTTTCTGAGTTTTGAAATTTCAGACCACTGGTTAAAGAACATTTTGGAAGCATTGCATCCATTTTTTAAGTTCCAATGTTTTGGGACCCCTGCAAAATAAAAAAGTTCAATACAAAAGTTCATCCATGGAGTTAGATCTAGGAATAAGGATTTGATACCATGAAAGACGAGGAGGAACATATGTATAAACATATAACCAAATATGTAACATATTAATATTCCATGGAAAATATCACATAAAAAAAGTAGATCAAACAATAGAGAGAAGAGACAAGAGGTTTACATGGTAAAATACTAGGTGGGGAAACATCCACAAAAGCATGCCTTCAATTCTTAAAAAATATCATAGTTAAAACAACTAGAGCACACTCAATTATGGAATTCATATGGGATCCGTACACCTCTCAAGCATATCACACACTTTTATAATTGAGCCTCCTCCACCTCTATTTATAGGCTAGAGGGATAGAAGAACATATCATATGATGTATATGGGATAAGGTCACTTTATGAATTAGTGAGTTAATAAAGAATAATATGCGACTAGTCTAACAATTCCTCATTATGTATACAAAATTCCTTATCATAATGATAGGTTGTACAACAATAAATGTGGTCACTAAACAAAAAATATACACATTCTTACAATTGTAACGGTATAAATATTAAGATAAAATGATAATAGAACAATCACATGAAGGAGGTTAAATTTTTTTATAGTAGGATCATGAGACTTAGGTTGATTCCCCCATTAGACTTCCTTACCTTTTCCCTCTGGTGGACTCATAGCCCCATGTATGTTCTGTCCCCAATCAACCTTGGGGCATTCCATTAAAATCAAAATGATCATGTTTATATGTATTTCAAAATCACCATGGAAACTACATCATGGTGTGGAGACAAACATAGTAATAGAAAAATAATTACAATATCAACAAAATATTAAGTTCAAAGGGTCAAGATCAAGATATTACATTACCCTGTCCTTTGGAATAACACCATCTTTGCTTTTCACTTATTTTCAACAAGGTTCCATGTCCCCATTTTTCATTTGTACCTACAAAAACATTCACTTCATTGCCGCTTTATATTTCTATTGGTTACCTTGGACATGAATGTCTAATAATTTATTTTAATATTCCAATGCATGCCTATAACATTTCAATACAGAAAAGCATGCATGTCATGGCCATTTTTTAGCAATTATTTTATTCATAGACATTTCAAATTCATCATTAAAACGCATGCATGGGCACACATAGACACACATACACAGTCAAGATAAGATAATGCATGCAAATCAACCAAATACTTATCTATATGAATATTTCATTGATTCAATTGGCTTCCACAATGAGTTTCAACACTGTTTGCTTCAACACACTCAAAATGTATAATGAACCCATGATCCCATCTAACATGCAAGATGAGTCTCTCACAATAGATTCATTCAAGTCACATTTTCATTTCCGCACTCACACTTCTAGGATTATGAATCCCCGTCTCTATTAAACAATATCTCAGGTGATCCATTTTCCAAGGTTTTCACAAGAAATAAGAGTGCAAATCTATAGAGTCTTACTGATAGGGCATCCTATTGGAAACCTATAATATAATATAGCTCATGGAAATTAAGGCATGCCACAGGGATTTAGTTTCATCATAGTAGCATCTCCCCATGATTTTCATCTTCAACAACCACCACATGTCCTTATTAAATAGATCCACCATCTCATCTTTATCAAACACATAAAATTGCCATGTGATATCACCATAAAATTTCACTCAAAGATTTAAGTATGTCATATACCAAAATCAGATTTCACAACTATGAGATCCTCCTCATAATATTTGGCCATTTCATGCAGTAGCATCTAGTCTTAATTATGGACCTACACTCATTGCCATATCGAAAACAATTTTACCTACAATATGGTATTTCAATCAACTAAACAAGTTGTAAGTATTCATGCATATAATCATTTCATTGCAACATTTCCAACAACCCAAGAAATGATCTCATATCTATAACGTAATAATAATTCAATCACTTTCAATTGTCAATTATATTAAATGCAATAGAATATCATGAATTACATATGCATCACCAACACAACAAACATTTACATAATGCTATCAAACATATGTGCCAATAGTTATGGATGTCTTTCCTACTAAGTTGTCCTTAGTTGGATTTCAAGTGAGACTGTAAAGAATGAACAACTAAGTTGTTCATAATTCGAGATCAGAAGCCCCTATAGGCCAATCTAGCCCTATTTTATGTTTTTTGCATGTTTGCACCCCCTTGGGGGAATTGTAATAAATTAGGTAGCATGATGACCTTATGTAAAAGGCTTAGAATTCTTAGGACTTAGTCATAAAACTAATCACCCTAGAGTGTTTTCTCCTTGTTAATTATGCGACGCTTTTTAGCGACACATAATTTTTGAGTTTTTCACTCAAATAATCCAAAGCTAGGGTGGTTAAGTTGATGATTATTCCTTCGTAGGGTTATTAAAGCCCAGATTCAATTTATATTACAATGCTAGTCATAATCCTAAAGTCTTGTGAACATGCATTAACTTCCCCCTAGGATATTTTAATTTTTTAGTTTTTTAATAAAATCATCGATAAGGTGTATTTTAATTGTAAAATTTCAAAATGTCATAAAAGTAGGTCTAGGGGGACAAATTAGTCATGTGGATGATAATTTTTGAACCCATATCCCCCACTTAACCCTTAAACCCACTTTTGAGAGTCAAACTAGTGATTTTCAATTACTAATTTTGATTTTCTCTCTAAAAAATGACAAAAATTATCAAATAATTGGAAAATATGGAGAAAATCCAATTTCTAAATCAAAGGGAACTTGTCTAGGACATGTCTCTGATATATCAAGGTATTTAAGGATCATGTCTGGGTCATTGAAGGAGTTGTTTGGGTATCAAATCTCACTCTTAAGTGGAGAAACAACTTGTCACCATTGAGGGGGGCACATTCTCTCCAAAGGAGGGCACATTCCTCCATGTGGATGCTTGGTTTCAGATGGTTAACTGAGGTAGATGGATACCAAGAGTGTTTGGGACACCTAATGAGAGGTGACATCTCCCTTGATTTCATGAGATCCACTTTACATACATTCTTCATGCCCCATTCCACTTGTCTCTCTTGGGAATTCTGCCCTCCAAGGGTTTGAAGGTCATTTTCCCTATAAAATCAAGCTGTTCCTCCTCTCTTGGCCTGGAAGGATTGAAGCTTTGCCAAAAATTTGTGTTTGACGGATAATCCACTCAAGCGGACGCGAGCCGAATCTCCCTAGATCAATGTGAGTCTAGAACAAATAGTACATACTACAAACTACTTTCCTATATCTGATTAAGGATCAAGTGGCTAGATGTCTTACCTTAACTTTGCAATCCTTTCTCCTGGATGCTTCTCCACATCTCACGGTCATCAAATCTCAGCTGCAAGACCTGTTAAGACACATATAACAATGCAAACGAGTAAAGAGCATCTATACAATAAGAGATCTAAGCAAACAATTAAGCAGGTAAACTATTCAATATCTTCACACACAAAACAATATTGGTGGAAAGCATTTATATTACTGTAAATATAGGGAAAGTACATAGGTAAGAATGAATAAAACCAAAGCTTAATGTAGTATCCCTTCTCCATCCAAGCCAATTTCCATATCCTTCCAAGGAAGTAGAGTCTCTCAATGGATGAGTTAGAGATCTCTCCAATATGATTTCACCAGCATGTAGACACTATAGACTTCCTCCCTTTGGAGAGGGGTAGAGCTTCACTTATATAGGACTAAGTGGATAGGATATGGATAGGGTAGGTTGAGATATGGTAGGAGAGAGATAGGGGATCCTTCCAAGGGGTTAGGAACCGAGTTCCAGCTCCCCCAAGAGGTCAGGGATAAGGATACAAGTTAGCAGGTTTCGAGAATGAACTCGAAGAAACTATTTTTTCCCATTAATTGACTTCGTCACACCCTGCAATGGAGCAAGATGCAACGTCACAGGTTGCATGAGTGCAGCCTGCGACGACCTCTCAAAACCTAGCACAAATGAAATGGCATCCTTTCTAGGTAAATGACTTAGCCAATGAAACTTCAGGGATGTATACACTGAATCTCAGGATGGTAGGATTTTAGGTGTAACAGAATGCCCCCCAAAGCATGAAGCTGTTTGAAATTTGGATAGGTGAAATGCTTTGACAGAAACAATGGCAATGGCTTGTCGGACGAAGGACTCTGCTGCAGTACAACTGAATCTGAGTACACTATCTCAAATGATGTACAACATGGCTTCCGATCAACACATTGCAGATCCATGGTAGTAATGATCGACTGAACATAATCATGGCTACTAGACACAAGTGTAGATCCATGATGAGATGATAACACAGCCATGACCAATACAAATGTGGATCCGTGTGACATGAATCAATACAAACTCCATCTCAATATGGGTAAAAGATGACTCCCCAGGGTCTTCAAACTGAACCCACAATGACACGAATCTAACCATGTGATTACAAATGTCTTGACGTCGAACATGGCAGAAACCACTTGATTACTGGTCATTGATGTATACCGTTAACAAGTGCGAGGGAAATCACCATTGATGCCAATGATTCCTGTTAACACCCAAAAAGTGCTCACTAGCTCATTCCCTTATTCACATGACCCATTTGTCCACTTTTCCACCATTTGAGTCTCTAAAGCCATCAAAAGGTCACCAAAAAGACCATAATACACCCTTTTCCCCCTCAAAATATATATTTTTCCTCAAAAAACATAAAAAACCCTCAAAAAGGGTCCAGAATTCCCAAAAATATTAAAAGGGAATAAAAATATTCAAAATATTCAAAAAAAGAAAAAAGAGGAAAAAAGGTACCTAAACCATGTTGGTCAATACCATTGGTTTCCTCAAAACCACAATGGTATTCCCCGTCACCAAAACCTATAAAAAGGTGATAGGGGCTCCTCACTTTCCATCCATCCATCATCCTATCCTCATGTTGTCAAAATGTCTCTTGAGTTCTTTGACCATTGTAGCAATCTTGGAGAAGAGACCATTGGAGCCTGGAGCATCTCAACCTTGGAGCTGCTCAACACCAAACATCCTCACCATTTGAGGTATTGCAATACAAAAGTCATTTTTTATTTCATTTCTTGTTCTTGTTCTTAAATCTTTTCAATTTTATTGTTATATGCAAATGTTAGATTCAGATTAATTTATAGTTGTATTTGATTTCAATTTGAAGATTGCTACTACAAGTTAGTAGGTGCATCCTTGCACATGCTTCGTTGAAAAACCAAGCAACAATTTTTTGGCGATTCCGCTAGCTCTCGAGCTTTAAATTTTTTCTTTAGATCTTAGTTTTTTACTTGTTTTTATCATTTAAATTAGCAGATCTGCCATCCTAGACAACATATCCATTGCTGCCTTAGTTGTTGGCCCTTTCTGTAGCCTCTAACAGACCAAAATCTCAATTTTCGGTTTCGTTTTCGGCGATCTGTTTTTTGTTTTTCGCATCATGACTTTTCACCCGACAGTCGCGCGGATCAGAGCGACCTCACGGCCTTTTTCAGCGGGGGCGCGCCGCGGCTTCGCGGCCTTTTTCCGCGCTGCACATCGCGGCTTCGCGGCCATTTTCCGCGCTACACATCATGGCTTCGTAGCATTTTTCCGTGCTACGCATCGCGACTTCGCGGCCCAAACCCGCGATGCACATTGCGGCTTTTGCCCTAAAACCCGCGATGTTGTTATGTTGAATTCGACCAATTTTTTAGAAAATTTGTTGCTGTATTTTTTGCCCATTTAGCCTATTTTCCAGCATTATTTTTTCTGCATTATTATAGCCATAGTGAATCGTTTTCTATTACATATGCTCCATTAAAATGTCTTTTTAAAAATTTTCAGTAAGTGAAAGAAAGATTTTCAGCACTATTTTTAGATCATAGGTTTCACTTTAAATCTACTCAATAGTTTGCCCAAGCAATTTTTTAAGAAATCCATTTATTTCTTGAAATTTTTATGTTATTTGCTTTCCTTTAAAATTATTTCAAAAGTCCATCATTTTTTAAACGTTTTTAAAGCATTTACATTTTAGAATACACCTTTATTTTTTGCAAATTGGAAGCGTCTTGTTTTTCATTTGTAATCAATCGCCCAAGTGAGGCAAATCATTTTCAGTTAAATAATCACACTTGCACCCAATCTGCCACATTTTTAATTAACTGAGCCTTAAAATCTACCTTAACTCAACAAAATTTTTTAACCCCACTTGGGGAGCACTTAAAAGAATCTTGTAGTTAGGTAGGATTGAGGGGATATGTGTGCCAATAACACCCCTCAATTATTTATATCCGAGACATAGTGGTTGTATTTTAGGGTCCCAAAAATACCTTATAATTTTGACACGGTTATCAACCAATTTATCGGGAAGGCCTCTCCCTTAGGAGGGTTGAAGTAGCTAGACTGGTTCCGGAAGCCTGAGTGGAATACCGCAATCCATTCAGTAATCGAAGGATACCTTTCGAAGTTCTTGGTGTACACCTGTATGGGGGTACAACGGCGATAGAACCAAATTGCACATTCACCCAACCGAACGTGTCATGAACGAGGTATCCTAGTTGCCATTCTTTAGGATTGTCTACCCGGTGTCCCTCCCGGTAGGGGATATCTAGCCGTTGATTCTACACTCTATATTGTCTGATTTGGATTTCATCTCCTTGTAGAGGATATAGTTTGTCGACTCACAATACTTCTAGTTAGGTGTTTGCATGATATAATACCCACCTTTGGTCTAGTGAGCACCACTTTTTTCTAGGAACTGTTTGAATTTTGGTATTCTGACCACTTTTTTGGATCCCTCCACTTATTATAACACAACTGTTATAATAAGTGTTTTTGAGGTTGGTTGTTGGCCTGAGAGCCATTATTTTTTCACTCCCCTCTTGCACACATTGTTGCACTAGGGTTTTGAGTTTTTTACATCACCACCATCCACTGACATTTTTTATATACATTTCTCACCATTGAGAATTTAAGACGACCCCGCCATTTTCAGGGTGAACCCCGTCAATTCGACACACTTCACTCTACACGTCACAGACGTAGAGCATTATCCCTTGACTCGACACGTCATCGGCATAGAACACAGTCATCCGATTCTAACGCGCCTCATTTCACATCTGATTCTGAGGCTGAATCCGAACACCCTACTGAGACACCACTAACCAACCCCATGGCTGGATCACAATACGACCTCCTTTTCACCAGTGCTATTGGAGATACATCAACAAACCCTACTACTATTGTTCCACCCATGGTAACCACAACCCCCTTAGGCATGCCTAATATAGGGGCCATTCCCCCTTTAGGTATGCCCAACACAGGACCACCACCTATTATGGGTATGCCCAACATAGGGGTCACACCCCCTCCCATTACCACAACCCAGATCCCAGGAATTCCTAGCACTATTCCTAATCCTGCTGCAACCCATGTTGCACTTGGGAGCGCTGGACCTTCCCACACCACATCGGTTGGAGGACACATCCATTCCATACCTAACATACCCTTAGGGGCCACTTGACCACTACATAATGCTACCATTAACAGTTATGTCCCCTACGCCACACCTATCTGCCAGTCTACCATACATGGCTAGTCTGAACTTACCAGACCTAGCCCGGTTAACCAACGATCCTATTAGACACAACCCTACATGGCCACCCATGCCCACAAAGCTTCCCTCAGACATCCCCAAGTTTTAAGGAAAAGCTAGGGAAGATCCCCAGAACCACATCATGTCATTTTACCTATAGTGTTCCTCTAACTCCATAGTAGATGATTCTATTCGATTGAGACTTTTACAAAGAACTTTCACTGGCTCTGCAGCCAAGTGGTACATTGAGCAACCACATGGGACACACCCCACTTTTACATCCCTCGCCTCAACGTTCCTTCAGTTCTTTCAACTACCTGTATGCTATGATGCAGGAGTGGAAATAATTTTGTCTTGTAGACAGAACACCGCTACACACATCACTGATCATATCCATGAGTGGCATAAGTGCCATAGCCTCTGCAAGATAAAGCTTGAAAACCATATCTTTTTGGATTGGTTCCTCAAATCACTCCTCCCCCTCATAGCCAAAGATGTAGCTTCTGAACAACCCTAGTCGGAAGAAGAAGCCATCTTAAAAGCCCAGCAGTTCGACCTCATATATGCCTAGTCTGGATATCTATACACCATTTTACCGGATGCCCCGTGCGGCGATCCATCCCGCCATTACGCGTCAGGGGCATCCCATGCCGCCGACAGTATTATTGGCCAGGTTATGGTGCAAAACAAACCTTTTACCATGATGAGTACAAACAACGCCCCAGACCTTTCTAGGGCTTCATCTCATTCTAGAGCTACAACTTCGTATGCTTTAGTAACGCACACCCACCACACTCATGGACCCTCATGTCCACCACAGTGTTATGGGCAAGCACCATCATCTTATGCACCACCTTCATACTATAACTAGAAATCCCACCAGAGACCGATTCAGCCACAAACCCAAGTGGCTTATTATCCTCAACAGGAAGCACCTCTTGCTCCAACAATTCCAGCAGCTCAATATTACCCACAACAAGCAACAAGTCCACCTCATAACCCTCCTACTTATTACCCACCACAGGCAGTGTTTGCTGCACCACAACCTCCAATTGCTCAGACTTATCCTCCAACCAACAACAAAGGTACCCCTGCCAACCAAAACCTTGATCGACCACCGAAATAGGGTAAGAACCCCAATTTACGAACAAACCACCCATATTCCATATGCGGGTTATGCGTCCATTACACACACACTTTCCCCCATTTGGAGCGAGCGTGCCAATTGTGGTCTAATGGCGCCCAACACCAAGGGCACGCGGCACAACCAGCGCCACCTCCTCAACCACAACCCATGGTGCTGCAGAATCCTTTTCCCACACAAGGAGTGGCGAACACTCGTCCGTTGGATCCTCCTCAAGGAACCACAGCACCACAACAACAAATCACATACGCTACACATGCAAACCAACCGATGGATTCAAGTACTCATCATCTCCTTATGATGTCATCGTCTGACATGAATCCCCAAATGCGTCGAAACCAATACGCCCCCGCTGCACCTAAAAATGTTCTCCCTATGAGTGAACAACTAGTTCAGAATGCACCTACATCGTTCGTCTCCACAATCAGACCCGGATTATACTCGGAATCACCTATGACTTCCACATTCCAATCCATCCCACCCCCTTTGAAGATAACCGAAGTATCCGATTTATGCACCCTATCACACAAGGAACAAAAACATCCTTAACAACCTCAACCACTGCCACAAGCACCCATTGTGCCTAGTCATATCAGAACAACACCGATTCACACAATCCCATTCTTGTTTCCATTTTCAGGAGTTGTCAGCACGTCAGTAATGGCTACACTCAACCTTCCAGGTTTAACGTTAGGATTACCTGTATGGTACTTACCTGCCCCAACTCCCCCACCGACTCTGACTGTTGTTTTACAACCGGTACAACCTATGAATATGTCAAACCATCCACCACCTGGCATACCAAACCCCCAAAATCGCCCACCACCTAGTGGCTCCAACCCCCAAAATCGATCAATTCCAACAGGGGGCACTACATCGACATCTAGTTATGTCCCCCCTCAATCCTGCCACACTGGGGGTAGAGGTCCACCAACCTACAACACTGCACCCACAACTCGCACCCCCCCAGTGACTCCCAAATTAGCTAAGAATACCCCAACCTGTGTGCTCCCTAAGTGCTCCTTGTGCGACGATATCAGCCACACTACCCATCTATGTCCATAACTACCGGCACTTCAAGAACACATGAATATGTTGGATGACGACACCAACGTTCCAGTAGTCAAACTAGAACTCCCCCCTTAGCCTCGTGATAAATCATTGTGCACAAACCATCCTTGTGCAATATGCAGAATCTACGACCATTATTCACATCACTGCCCCGATCTCCCAGATTACAGAGCAACACTATACGAGTTGACTAATGTCGACCTAGAGATATCCCCACCACTTATTAAGGAAATTCATCCCCCGCCATCTTCCTCCTCGGAAGAAATTAACACCATTTACATAGTTTCCACTGGATACCCCTTTGTCCGGTCGGCCCCTTCCATTGATCCCTTTGACACATATGTTCAACCCTTTGAAATTGACGAGGAAACCACATGTCCACAACATGGGGGTAGGCCCAAAACCTTGCCTACTCATCATTATCGTGATTCTCGTCGGAGATACTGGGGGCATCAACCTCGCAAGGGGAATCCCCCATCATCATATTATCACTTTAGTATGCCACCACGACCCACAGCCTCATGGTATACCCCCCCGCCAGTAGTTGCTCAATGCCCTATTGATCCCTCTTTGAGACAACATCTGCCCCACATTGACACCTATGAGTTAGGGGGCATAATAGATTACCTCGAACCTAGGATAGGGGGCATGATCAATCATTTTGAACCTTCCCCATCACATCTATCTCAGTATTTCAATGACCCCATTGTTCAAACCAACACATATGTGATCCACAATCATAAAACCCATGCACATAGCATGGGGGCAAGTCATTAACCCTACTCACTTTTTCACATGCGCGATCTCAACCATTTTTGAGGTCACATATCACTTGTATATTTGATTTGATTTGATACACCTAGTATTCTTCCCCCGCGGGTCATCATTTCTCCCCACCACTGCATCCTTGGATGGGTGGGCTCACCTTTATTTGTAGCCATTTTTTAACCTAGTTATTTCCTTTGACCATTCCAGAGTCCTTATGACCTTCATTTTTTGCACCATTTGGATCGCCGGATTCATATTTCCGTGCCCATGATGATGCTTGAGATCATTTCTCGCTCTCGCCAAAAAATTTCAGGCATTCTTTCCATGCCCCACTCTACCTCGATTTGCATGCCACATCGACTGTTGTCAGTTTATTGGCATTTTTTATACCATCGGATTCAGTTTTCCGCGCTCGTGATGATGCTTGAGATCATTTCTCGCTCTCACGCCCATATTTTTCAGGCATCTTTTACATGCCCCCTCGTCACCTCGGTTTGCGTGCCACATCGGCCGTCGTCCGTTTTTGACAAATTTTATGTCATCGGATTCAATTTTCCGCACTCATGATGATGCTTGAGACCATTTCTCGCTCTCATCAATACCTTTTTGTTCGGTATAATTTTATCCCTTTTTCGGGCCGAGTAATTCCTTTACGAAAAAGGCACTTAGGGAGTTTCCGTTAAGCTCTTTTCTGACTCCTAAAATAATGAAAAGATCGCTGAGCAACCTTGCTTCCTTTCATGCTCGCTAAACGTATCTGAAAGGGCATCTACTTGCTATAAGTTTACCCCTTTTCCGGACCTTGTAGACTAATTACGAAAAAGGAATACTATAGTCACATCAGCTTGAAGAGTTCTCCATTTGCATTATTTTATGCTTTTTCGGGCCTTGGAGACTAACTTACGAAAAAGACAACCAATGGAGTCCACTTACCGCTTTCAGACTCTCTAAAAATGAAAGTAACCACGAGCAATCACCATCCTGGGCTCATATAAATCCACAGAACGGTACTCCACCAACATTGCAGAGTCTTCTTATCGTTTTCAGACTCCTTAAAAATGAAAGCACTCATGAGCATGAATAGTCCTGGGCTCACAAAATCCACAGGATAGTACCATTTCAGAGCACACTTTTATCCCTTCTTGGAGCTCATTAAAACTACGAAGAAGGACCCAATGGTGCTTCTTAGTGCCACAACAGATCATGTCTACTCATATGGCAGCTTCCCCATTTTGGTCGCCTTTGTTCAGAGTATTCTGCAATATGTCACCTTGAGAGTCCCTCTACAGCATCCGTCAGCTTGTCCCCCCCAGAGTCACTCCAATCTACAATACATACCCTTCAGTCCTTAAAGCTATGATCCCCACACCTACAAGTTAGTTTCCTACGCTTCCAGGTCAACCATGTCATCATGCTCTGAACAAAGGAAGTTTGAGTCCACCCACTCTATGACCCCAGTTATTTCCCATCCCCACAGTATGTTAGTCCTACCATCAGTACTATCCAACTTCGGTTGTACACCTTGCACTCCTATCAAGGAAACATCATTTCCTTGATAGTTTCCGGTCTCCCTCTGTCGACGCCAACCAAATTTATTCCAGAGGATAGACCTATAGGTCCCTGTTCCTTGGACTCATCACCATTTCTGATGAGTGCCTACGAATCATTTCGAGAAGAGTCCTCAGTGCCTCTCCAAATGGTTGTTTCTCACATGCTCGACTTCAACACCTTGATCGCATCGTTAAGACTCGCACAGGGTATTGGTCCTTTTAGTTATTTGTTGAAGACCCCGGATACCACCTGACTCTTCCACATTTGAGAGTCTACTTATGGAAACAACCAGTTACATTTTCCTATAGATATCCAGGTTGTGCATGGTGACAATATTCAGATGTACCCCAGTTTTATACTCCCTCAAGTATACATTTACATATACTCCTAAGAGTTGACTCACAGTTGTTGAGTCCCTATAGATGTTGGACACCTTCAGTTTCAACAGTTCATCAACCCTCTTGGAACCTTATTCGGAACGGTTGTTGCATTTCTAGTGTATCAGTTATTGAGATCAATCATGTTATGATCATGAGTACATCTCAGAATAGTGTCCCCTTTGGACCATTATGATGTACTAGCAGATTTTTTATGTATTATTTAGGTCCCCCTTCTTGGGACTACTTGTTATGTATATGTCTTGATACGAGCATGGGTATGCCCACCTCGTCCATTCTCAGAGATTATTCCTCATTCATATTGAGGCCATGTAATATTTTTTGTTTTTGCAGCTTCCAAGGGGCCATTGATCCAGTCTCCAACTGGTCTCTTCTCTACTCCAAACCCCAGGAAAAACATAAAAGAACTATGATGTCTATCGGCCATACGATGAGCTCCTACCCTCACACATCAAGGGGTAATCTGTTAACACCCAAAAAGTGCTCACTAGTTGATTCCCTTATTCACATGACCCATTTGTCCACTTTTCCACCATTTGAGCCTCTAAAGCCATCAAAAGGTCACAAAAAAGACCATAATACACCCTTTTCCCCCTCAAAATATATGTTTTTCTCAAAAAACATAAAAAACCCTAAAAAAGGGTCCAAAATTCCCAAAAATATTAAAAGGGAATACAAATATTCAAAAAAGAAAAAAAGAGGGAAAAAGGTACCTAAACCATGTTGGTCAATACCATTGGTTTCCTCAAAACCACAATGGTATTCCCCATCACCAAAAACTATAAAAAGGCGATAGGGGCTCCTCACTTTCCATCCATCCACCATCCTATCCTCATGCTGTCAAAATCTCTCTTGAGTTCTTTGACCATTGTAGCAATCTTGGAGAAGAGACCATTGGAGCCTGGAGCATCTCAACCTTGGAGCTGCTCAACACCAAACATCCTCACCATTTGAGGTATTGCAATACAAAAGTCATTTTTTATTTCATTTCTTGTTCTTATTCTTAAATCTTTTCAAGTTTATTGTTATATGCACATGTTAGATTCAGATTAATTTATAGTTGTATTTGATTTCAATTTGAAGACTGCTACAACAAGTTAGTAGGTGCATCCTTGCACATGTTTGGTTGAAAAACCAAGCAACAATTCCCAAGGTATCATAGTACATACCATCAAGTGTGAATAAATGATTTGAAGAAGAACGCGAGATGAAATCTTTTAATCAAGAGTCCATGATGTAAACTCATGTTGAAAGCGAGATAACTTTCCATTGAGGCATGCAGGGCCAAGGTACTTGGTTGGTTTCTAGATTCAATCCTTGGATGAGGATTTGAAGTCGACAAGGATGAATCCATCGAAAGAGGGCCATGATGAATCCCCCATCATCGACACGAAACACGACAAAGGATGTGTAGAGAAGATCGGATGGTATAGTGACATGCAATACTAACTCAGAGTAGACCGACATGATTGAAGGTGTACTGAATGCAGTTGACGAGTAGTGGGAGCATTCTTGAACATGGGCATGGCATGCCTTGGCAGTATTGACCTGACGAGTTATGGTACCAAATCCTAATGCAACTGATGATGGAAGCATTCTTTGAATGTCTCAAAGGAGTAACAAGACTCAGGAAATAGGTGAAACTCGAGGACAAATAGATGATCCAAGTGTAGTATGCAAATGCAGATGAGTGCCATGTTCAAGAAAGGACTAGATACTACCACTGATAAGGGGTGTAACATAAAATCTTTCCTTTTTCCCCATGATGAACAATGAGTGTCTCATGTGTTTTTTACAAGCTTGATGAGGGTAACCAGATGCTCGTTATAGCTCATCTCATAGATGAGTCCAATCCCAAATATTTTCCGAACCTGGGATTGGAGGGGTTTGTCCCATGGCGGGCCCTTCAATGTGAAAGTTTAACGAGTCCATAGAAGGTAAACTCAGTCGTCATTTCATATTTAGAGAGTCTGAAAAGAACTAAATAAGACTCCAATGGTCCTTTTTCGTAAAGTTAGCCTCATTGCCCAAAAAAGGGTAAAACAACGCGGGAGAGGACTCTTGTAGTCATGATTGGCTGGAGTATACCTTTTTCGCAAGTAGTGCCCTCTGGTCCGAAAAAGGGGGTAAACTATCATTAGAAAGATGACCATTCAAATTCTTTAACAAGCGTGAACAGGACAAGTTTGCTTGGCAATATTTTCGTATTTCGAGAGCCTGAAAAGAGCTTAAAGATAGACTCCGGGGGGGTTCCTTTTTCGTAGGAGTTTAACGAGCCTGGAAAAGTGATAAATCGTAACTCGGTAATTTATTCTCATAGTTTCAAGAGCATGAGAAAGAACAAAGAGTAAGCTCATCATCATAAAATAATTACAATCTAACGAATGAAAGGGCAATGACAAAAACATACAAGGGGTGTTCATACCCGAGATGATCATTCCAATGTGAAAATGGCGTGAAAAGACACTTAATGACTCCTGCATACTCAAAAAATAGGTCAAATAGCCAACCAAGCGTTCAAATGCGATAGAAACGATCCAAACTATAGCAATCTAAAGGCATCAAATATTTGAAAAACGAATATTCCGTTTGATCTATAAATAGAAAAAATGGGCCAAATAGAGTTACCATTGTTTCATTTTCCAAATTGGAGCCAAAAATTCACTTATCGATTCTGGGAGCTACGAGCAGCAATTTCACCTGCCGTTCGGAGCAGGTAACTCTAAAATTTATCCAACATGATTGTAGGGGTTTACATATTTGGATTTGGTTCATTTTTTGGGTTTTTAGCTTGGTTTGTGAAGGGCCATTGCGTCCTGGGCTCATCGCAGTCTTCCCTTTCGGGAACTGTTACGAGACTGGGTCATTGCAAAGGTCGCATGGATGGACTGCGACGATGTTGCACTGTTAGCAATAACGGGGTGCGACGACAGAAACCTCCAACCCCAAACACAAACCATGCCCAAAAAGAAGAATTTTTGGTGGTTGAAGCAAGTGTTAACAATGTTTAAACTCTCCTTATGGCAGGTTACTAGCAGCCAAAATGGTTTTGGAGTGGCATGAATGCGAGCATGAGTTAGATGATGAACAGGATGCAAATGATCCACGATGTGTCGAAGCACTGAGGAACTGTGGGCTCCTCAAGTTCTTCGAGATCCAGGGTATGAGGTCCCAAATCCCACTACTGACTCTTATGCTCCGATGCTAGGATGCGGCCCAACAATATTTCGTGATCAGTGAGCACGTGCTTACCATAGATGTCGAGGACATCGATTTCTTGACTGGATTTTACCTAAGAGGGGACAACGGTGCTTCTGACTAGATCACGTGGAACTGATTGGACTGTGGGTGACATGATCTTGCAGCACTACGTTCCCAACACTCGTGCTTCTAGTGGGAAGATTACCATAAAATATGTGCAGGAACGTCCATTGTGCGCCATACTTTTCACCATTACGAGGATGGCAGGGAGCCAAACTCCTCACTTAGCCACTAAGTCACAGATGCTATACGCGGACGACTGGATGTCTCCGAAGATCTTCAACTGGTGCGAGAGACTCCTCGCAAACATGCGAGCTCAGCTGACCAAGTGTCGGCGGGGAGGGCTCAAACAGTTTGGCTAAGGTTTGATAGTGATCTCATTCTTATTGGAATGGGTTCCTCTCTTGTGCCCCCAGGTACTACTGGATGATAGGGATCCTAGGGATCCACACATGGCTAGATGGACAGGGGTGATGACCCGACATGGTGGGGCTCCCATCATCTCATATGGTGTTGATTTCTTCTACTGGCTAGAGGGCCAGTTACTGATGCTAGAGGACTTCCTGTATAGTGGTACGGATTTCAGAGATGACCCAGACTTGCCGTTGCCTGAGGGAGCAGCATGGGGAGATATAGGTATGAACAACAAACCCTTGCACTTTTAAGTTTTGTGTTTTTATAATTTTTTTGTTACAGCGCTGACAAGTTAACAACATGTGTGTGTAGATGTGGGCCCCTTACGACCAGTGGGAGTATCTCTTCTTGCGAGGAGAGAGAGAGAGAGAGGAGAGGGATAAGTCGTGGGTCATGCCGTACATGCTGCCATTGCAGAGATGGATGGGGTCTATGCCAACCTGAGTTAGTTGATGTTAGATGTTCCTGAGCCGATGGTAGATGAGGTGCCGCAGCCCATGCAGGTGTACACGGTTGGAGCGACTGCGTGCTTCAATGCACTATTTTGCAGGGTTGCGAGAGCAATTGACTGTTTCCACACTCAGCCGGGCAGAGCTGTTAGACCACCTAGGGTTGTATGGGCCAAGTACTAGGCCTTACTTTGTTACTATGTATGTACTGAGATCTTGGAGGCCTCGGATTTTTTGTACTTTTTGAAAGCTACGATGCTTCATATTTTGTACCAACACTACTTTTTATGATTATATATATATAAAGACATTCCGGTGATTTATACATTATGTGTTTTAAAATGAATGAATGGTGTGGTCTCGTTATGTGTTTTCTTATATAAAATGAGTTATTTACATGTTATGTCTACTTTTAACAATTTATGAATATATGCTTATGTGTGTGCAATGTACCCATCTAAGATGAAGTTGGCCATAGAATCGATAACTGTGTTCACATCTCGTGGAATGTGTAGGTACTGAATGGACTCGAAGGAACTTTCCAGGAGACATACTTGTCGATAGAGATGGAGTAAGGTAGGATCGCAGATGACGTAGACTTGGTTAAGATGAGAGACCACTAGTTGAGAATCCAGGTGGATGACAACATGGTCCATACCCAAATAAATGGCATCAGTTAGGGTTCCAATGACTGCTTGATATTCTGCAGCATTTTTGGTTGCGAAACCTAGACACATTCCCCCTGAGCTGATGAGCTCGCCGGTAGGTGAATAGAGTACCCAGGATTCTGAAGCAAGGTTACAGTTATGCTAGCAGGCACCGTCTGTGAATCCATAGCACATCGCCATTTGTACATGCAGACAGAACATGGTATAAGAAATGAAGCAAGACCTAAACACACAAGAAATCAAAGCGTCATACCACACAAAAACACACAGATGCCATGTACAGTATATACAAAAACTACTTATGCGTGAAAGACTCAGGCATAGTACCTCTTTAGGTAGAGCCCATTGCGGGGCTCACCCAAATATATCTCGTCATAGTCTTCAAGCTCATAAGCTCCCTTCTCCAAGACGCATTTAACTATGTAAGGTCCATGCCACATGGACTCAAACTTTCCTGTCCCCAGCTTATCATGTTTCTGGTCATATGTAAAGACCAAATCTCCTTCGCTATAGGCACGAGGATCTACCAACTTGTTGTACTGTGCTTTTATGCATTTCCTATGAGCCTCGTTGGCAAGAGCGGCATCTCGACGAGTCTCGTCGAGCTTAGCTAACTAGAGGAAGCGTTCTTCCTTAGGAGTAGTGTTTGTGAGAAGTTCGATGGCGAGCTTGAGAGACGGAATCTCGGACTCAATGGGAAGGACCGCCTCCAATCCATACACTAGTTGGAAAGGAGTAAATCCAGTGGCGGTTTTAACAGAGGTTTGATAAGCCCAAAGCATGGAGAAGAGCATGTTATGCCAATTGGCCTTGTGGGTACCCACCATACCGTGGACCATAGTTTTCAAGACCTTGTTAATGGCCTCGACCTGTCCATTTGACTATGGGTAGTACGGTGTTGAGTTTTCGTGGTGAAAATCCAATGTATCGCTCAACTCATCAACCATATGGTTCATAAAGTGAGAACCATGGTCAGTAACTATCGCTTGAGGAAATCCAAACCGCGCTATTACATGGTTAAACATGAAGAGTGCGGCGGTCTTGCCGTCGTTCGTGTATGTAGGCATTGCCTCGGCCCACTTTGTAAAGTATTCCACATCTACAATGATGTAACTATGCCCCCCAGCCGAGGTAGGCTTACAATGCATGAAATCGATGCCCCATTTAGCGAAGGGGCCAACGGAAATAACCGGGTGGGATGGGTGCGCTTTTTCGTATGAAAATGTTTACATGGAGGACATCTTTTTACGGCCTCGATACAATATTTGAAGATAGACGACTAGTAATATCCTGCGTGCAAAATCTTTTGGGCTATAGCCATCCCAGAGAGGTGACTACCACACGCGCCAGCATGATAGTCATTTAGAACATGTTCAGCCTCATCATGAGTCAGACAATGTCGAAGGATAGAATCGATGCCATGACGGTACAAAGTATCACTGATAATCAGATAGTACTTCGCATGGTGGAGTATTCGGCGACGATCGTCATGAGACAATTCAGGGCTGAAATGTTGGGTTTGAAGATACAATGTGATATCTCCATACCACAGATTAGACGTACTGATAAGAAACAATGACTCATCTGTAAAAGAGTCATTGGGCTCAGATTCAACATCAGTACGGGGGAGGTCGTAGATGAGCTCAGCAAACACCAAATATTTTTTCGACTTGGCTTTTTCGAAAAGAAGATCGAATTCTTGCAGTATCATGATCCAACATGAATACTTGTCCCCAAGTACCTGACGAGTGAGAACGTGGTACATGGGGTTCGAATCAACAATGATGGTGGTGGTGAGGAGCAAAATGTAATGTTGGAACTTCTGCACAGCTATTACTACCGCGAGAGAGAGCTTCTCAACATGTGAATAGCGAGTTTCAGCATCAACAAGACCTTTACTGGCATAGTATATCACATGTTCTTGGGAGTTTTGATCTTCCTGTACCAAAACCATGGTGATAGTGGTGTCAGAAGTGGCGGGATATAAAATGTAATCTCGATAGAAATTCGGCGGTTGGATCACAGGGGCATGCGCAATGGCATGTTTTAAACTATCAAAAGATCGTTGAGCTTGATCATCCCAAATAAATGAGACGTCCTTCTTCATCAACCTCATGTAACCCTGCATCTTTTGTGTGAAATTACAAACGAAGAGTCGTAAATAAGTTGCTCTTCCTTGCAGACTTTGAAGTTCCGTAATGTTGGTTGGAGGTGGAAGAGCAATGATGGCTTCCACCTTCGAGGGATCAATACGGATCCCATCTTTCGAGACGATAAAGCCTAAGAGACATCTGGACTCGACAAAAAAAATACTATTGTGAGGATTCAGACAGATATTTTACCGCCTACATCTGAGTAAAATGGCCGTCAGATGATCTAAGTGGAACTCACGCTGCTTTGAGTGGGCAGGGAGGTCATCCAAGTAAGGTTCCACAAAATCTTTCACATCATGGAAGGTGTACGATATGGCCCACTAGAATGTGGCACCAGCCTTTTTAAGACCAAATGGAAATTTTCAATATGGAAACGTTCCCCAAGGGAAGATGAATGTGGTCTTGTGTTGGTCGGCGGGGTGGATCTCAATTTGGTTGTAACCGGAAAAGCCATCCATGAATGAAAAATGACACTTCCAGCACAATTGTCGATGATCTGGTCGATGAAGGGAGTTGGGTAGTTGTCCTTGGGACAAGCTTTGTTGATATCTCGATAGTCAACAAAGACACAGATGGTACCTTTTTTTTTATTAACAGGGATGATGTTTGAGACCCACTCTGTCAATGGGACAGGGTAAATGAAACCACCCGTCAAGAGTTTCTCAATCTCTACCTTGATTGCCGCAGTCTTCCAAGGGTGTACCGGTCGCAACTTCTGGCAAACAGGTTTGACGTCAGGATAGGTTTTAATATCGTGTAAAAAAAGGAGGGGTCTATCCCAGACATATCCTCATAGGTCCCAACAAACACATCTTGGAATTGCTTGAATAAGGTCGTGGCGGCGATGATTTTTTCAGGGGAACACTTCTAGCCTAAATGAATGTGTTCCACTACACCAGGAGTAACCGAAATATCTATTAAAGTGGTGGGCTCAATGTTGGAAAAGTTTCCTTTGGAATTCGTTTGACACGTGAGTATCAAAGATTGAGAGCCAGAGTAGACATTCGGTGTAAAGATGGTGTGAATGTTGTTCTCCACAGTATCCAACAAGGGAAGGAAAGACGAACGATGGTGGAGGTCTCCCCACGGTGGATCATCTGCATTCATGATTTCCATAATGGACTCGTCAGAATGAAAAGTCCATAGCAGAGGATCGGATGATGCCCATTGTAGAGAACAGGAGGTGGAGGCCACAGCTAAGTGGTCCTCTGGTGCTGACTGGATAGCCTCATACATTAGTTCAGCGGGTGACAGAGGCATAGTGTCTCCAATCAGGTGTGTGGTGGCTTCATCAGGTACAAGCCATGAATTAGTGGAGCTAGGGGTATATGAAATCTGTGAGGAGATCATGTTCACCGTGGAAACATGGTTGGGGGGATCCGAAGTAGGGAAGATGCCCATAAGGGATGAATCCTTAAGGAGGCCGACCCCCACACTCTCATACTTCTGCGAAGATTGTCCAATCGAAGGAACGTTATCACCTGGGTGAGAAGTGGTGTCAGGTGTGCATAAATCCAGTTGGTCGACTGTGATAATTTGACCTTGATGGGGGAATTGTACTATGCGGAAGATAGATGATGCGACCGCAGTCATGGTGTAAAACCAATTACGACCAAGCAGAATGTTATAATCTAACGAGGAAGCGACTACTTCCACATTAAGGGTTGCGGTCTTTCCCCCTAGCTCGACTGGTAAAGCTTGTAACAGCCCATGAGGTTGAAAGCCACGTCCGTCGAAGGCTCTCAAACTGGTAGGAGAATGGTTCAACTCGGGAGAACCAATGGCTCTCCAACATGCGATCAACATGACTGACGTAGAGGCTCCTTCGTCCAAAATGGTACGATGGATTACCTTCCCAGCAATGTTTGTAGCAACTTGAAATGCTAATTGATGGGAGAGCCTCCGTTTGAAATACTCCAGCCAGAACATAATGGTGTTCGATGGATCTAGGTCAACTGCACTGATGGAAACGAGGAGAGTCTTGCGCTGATTCTGACAGTTTTACAAGACCTCAAGCGTTGACATAGCACAAGGAGCTTGTGCTAGGTCCTCTACAATGTTGTAGTTTTGAGCAGCCCAAGCATTAGGATTGAAAACCGATTTTCTAATCGTGCTCTTGGGTGGACGCAACACTGAATTGAGAGAGGGCTTCTCTATGGTGAGAGGAGTATTCGGTACGGTGACGTCGAGCATCGAAGTGGAAGCTTTTTTAGTATTACTTCCAACGGGTTCTTTGGCTGGAATGGAGTCATACGAATGAGAATGAGTGTTCAAGTTGATAGTATCATTACGTACCATGAGAACATGTGCGGTGGTGGATGCTTCTCCTTGGGAATAAAAAGTGTGAGTGATCGACTGCTGATTTTGAGCAAGGAAGGGATCGTTGAGAATTGCGGGTGTGGGTTTTCCCTTAAGAAACTTTTGAACTTCATCTCTATGGGGGCACTCTTTAGAAAAGTGATCATCACCACATAGTAAGCAAGGATACTTCAACTTCCTTTTCTGTTCTATATCATCAGGGGTGCTCTTTTGTTCTTGCTGGGTGGGAGATTTCTTAGGTTTCCCCTTGTTCTTCTTCTTACCACCATACTTTTGAGGTGAAACTAATGAAACATAATTCACTTCTTCGGTGACAGCAGGAGTGGATGATTTGGTGGTGTCGTGACTAGCCTGTGTTGGTGATGGGGAAGAACCCTGGGGGTTCGACGAACCAAAAGTTTGAGAGGAAGGCTGGGTGTGAAGGGATCCAATGATGCCATCGGCTTAGGGTCCCTTGGGTGGTTTCGCGGGGTCGTAAGTGTTGCGGGGCACATCGGGAAGAATATCAAACAACATGCCATATTGAGCATAAAATAAGTCTAGAAAATGGGCACAAGCGATGGCTTGTTCCTTAGTAACAGTGCCACCCATGGCAACATCTCGTGCTATGGTTGGTATGATAGACTTCGTAAACTAATCTGCGAGGAACTGATATGGAATAGGAGCCTTAATGAGACGTCGTCTCCTTCGCCACTCATGTATATGATTTGATATATGAGTCACGGTATTTTGACGCAGCGAGGTTAAAAGCTCTGTACTAGTTTCATACCGTATAGGAAGCTGGAAATGAATCAAAAAGTTCATAGCAAGAGAACCAAAATCAGGAAAAGAATGGGGTGGTAGTTCGATATACCACTTGGCAGCCGAACCAATGAGAGTCCATTGGAATAACCGAAGACAGATCGAGTCGTCCATCAATGAGTTAGATGAACACCATAAGTGGTATGTCATCACATGGTTTTTAGGATCCTCACCCGGCTTACCATCAAATTTTGGGATATCTGACAAAAGTTTCACCGGAATGGGTGGCCAATTAGTTCTGTGGTAAATGGGGTCGTTAGTTAAGCGAGACAAGTCAGGTAGATCCAATGTAGCCAAAAAGGGCAGTTGCAGATTAGGCTGCGATTACTGATAGTATGGATAAGGCATGTAAGGACCTGTGGGACCTTGTGTCGACTGACCATAAGGTGTTCCAAGAGGAAACTGGCCATAGGGGTAAGAGCCGCCTAGACAAAATGTAGGTCCACCACCATAGTAAGGTGGCCCATAACCAAAATAAGGTTTCCCATTACCATAAGGTGGGGGCCTGCCTCTGCCGCTGGGAGGGGGTGGGCCACCTCCAAATGGTGGGGGTCCACCACCATCGCCTCCGCCAGGAGGAGGTGGTGGTCCACTACCACCACCGGAATAGGATGGGCCTCCACCACCTCCGTCGGGCAGGGGTGGTGGGCCACCGCCACCGCAGGAAGGGTAAGTGCCTCCTCTCCCACCTCCACCATAGTAGGGTGGTGGTCCACCACCACCGCCACTAGGATGAGAAGGTCCTCCACCACCACCACTTGGAGGGGGTGGTGCTCCTCTGCCACCACTGGGATGAGATGGTCCTCCCCCACCACCACTGCCAGAGGGGGTGGTCCTCCACCACCTCCACCAGGGGGGGTGGGCCATGATTATCGAAATGAGGTGGTCCTCCGCCGGAAGGTAGAGGTCCGCCTCTTCCAGAGTTATGTGGGGGCACGCCGCCTCCAATGGGAGGTCAGGGTGGACCAAACGGGAGTGGAGGGATTTTAAGTGGGGGGCCATGTTGTAAAAAATTTTGTTGTCCCCATAGAGTGTAAGGATTACCGAGGTAGGATACCCCATAGAGTGCATTTCCGGGATTAAGTTGACCCAGCAAAGGGTTAAGATGACCTGGATATGCTTGACTCGATGGAGGTTGAATTATGTTGGATGGTCCCTTGACATGAGATAGTCCTGAAGTGGAAGGTCCAGGAGGTAAGGAATTTCCATCGGAAGCCCCGATGGGAACCCCTGTTGCAGTATTATGGTTAAGAAAAGGGGTTTCCCCCCCAGCAACAACTCGCTGACCATGAGGTAAAGGTTGATCCAACACTGGTTGTTGATTATTCACCGTAGGATTACCACTACCTATAAGGAAGGTAGGGGGTAAAGAGTATCCTCCCCTTGAATTTTGGGGTGGGGGAGGAGCAGGTGATGTAACTGTGGTAGTTACGGGTGTGTTGGACTGTTGTTCTTCAACAGGTTGGGTTATGGGAGGTACTGAACTGGTCTCCTGTCTAGGAGATGCATGTGTAGGAATGGATGGTTGACTAGTTTCAACAGTGGTCACATGTTGCGTGGATGATTCCGGTGATTCAAAAGAAAAAGACCGACCTGGGATTGGTCTATCGTCGAATCTTATTTGAAAGTTTTGATTTCGAAACTCCTCACCCATAGCACGTAAATAAGCCAATTTCTCACGGTAAGGTGCTAAGCGGCATCGGGGCTAGGTCAACTGGGTGGGGATGCAATGGAAAAATGGGCCACTAGGTGACCGGTAGAAGATGTCCAATAAGATGTTGCAGGACCAGTAGCTGCTATGGGGTCATCGTGGGGTTGATTTATCCATTCCAATGATCTAGGCTCTCCTGGTGCAACGGGAGGTGAGTCTTGTGAAGTGGGGATTTATGCTTCTTCACCCCGCGGGGGATGAGAGGCAGGTGAATCTAGAGGAGTATGAGGAAACAAAAGGCCTCCAATATTCAAAGTGGGGTTTTCCACTTCATGTGACCCAAACCTGGATTGTGGATCCATTCTTACCCTCGAAATTACCTCCTGGTTAAGGGGATATTTGGGTGGCAAATTCTAAATCCTGCGAGACCTTCTCCAAGGAAAGTCAGCCAGAGTGACTGAAACGAAAAGTTTCTCCTAAGGCAAGCTAAACGAAAGAAAAGCAGACCAAACAAACCCTACACAAACTAAGGCCACAAGCAAACTTATTTTATAAGAGTGGATTCAAAGGTCTAGAACCTCACATGATTGTCAAGGCTTCACAACTCGCGATATACCACAGGGTCCAACAGTAAAACACGACAAGGAGGATTAGGACCATACCCTTTCCTCAATACCCGATTACCTGGGTGGTACGTGCGTAGTAGCTCCCCAAGTGCTGTTCTCGGTATATTGCTCCGCCAAGACAGCCAAAAGGTTAACTCAGTTGGTTTCAGGAATCCTAAGGGTGTCTCTCGGTATAAGCAAGGTACGTGGGAGCTCAAATCCATACTGGTGCTGTCTAATGCACAACTGTTTGGCAAGAGACCTTCCAATATACTACCGAGTATGTGATACACCCTTCGATATACACCAAGTACTCAAGGTGACTTGGTGGGTACGTGAAGGAGCTTGATATACCGATAAGTACTTGGAAGACTACAATAACCCCGGGATACAGTGCTGGAAAATAACAACAGCTGCCACGTTTAACGACACAGGAACACATCTTTGACTTACACACAAGTTGCTAAATATTTTACCGTAGTTCTACCATTAATTTTATCTGGGCGGTTAGGTGAATGCATGAGGTGAGTACATAATCGTAAACATAATGCAAGCCCTAACTACATGCAAAAATACACTTTTCTTTCAATGAATTCTATGTATGGGAAGGATAAATTTTCTTTTTCTTTCCAACAATTTTACCAAAGCAATGCAATGCAAGACAATCCCAAATCTACCAAAAAATGACTATGAAGTATTCTTTTTCCTTTTCAGCGAAACATAAAAGACACAACGCTACTAAACCGAATCAAAGCATGTTTTTTCTTTTTCTTTTATCTTTTCAAAACGAAAATGATTCTAAGTGATGAAAAGAGAGAGTTCCCAAGTAAAGTATGCAATATTTTCACTTTCACTATGATGGCCTAAAAGCACAAAAAGCAAAAGATACAATGCAACTTTCCAAGCATGGAACTACTTTTGCAAAAGTTGACGTCTATTCGATTTTTTCAAGAAAATGAGCAACTCATAGTTCATGAAAAACACAAATAATGTAATTTCTTTCAACTTTTCCAAAAGATCTATGAATGAGACATTCCAATGCATGTGCAATTCTTCAAATGATCTTGAAAAATGGCGGAAATAAAGTACTTTTGATCCTTCAATGGATGTATCAAAATAATAATTTGACAACAACTATGCTTTTAAACATGAATATTGAACTGAAAAGATTACTCACAGTACTCTAAAAACTTAGAAAATATCAAGAAAAGATGAGCACTCAATGGACTGAAAATACATACAAACACTCAAAATCAATCAGTAACAAGTAGCACTAAAGCAAGCAAAACTCACAAAATGTATGCAAATGAGGTCTGGAAACTGATCCAATACAGTGATTAGATCTGGAGAGGAGAGGAGGGAATGCAAGGGTGAGTGGATGCAGGTGGGGGAGACAAAAGTGTCCACCACTACCAAATCTCAAACTTGTCCAAGATGGAACCCAAAACAACTCCAAACAAAACCAAACAACTCAACACATAAAGCAAAATGGGATCTCTGACTGGATCTTCATGTACAGAGGGAGTTTGCACACAATCCAAACTCACAACAGAAAAGGAGAAAGGGTGCCTATATGGAAAAAATGGCAGGTCGATGCACTCTGTGCTTATGCACAGTTCGACCTCACAGTTCACCAATGCGGGAAATGTGACGACGTCATAGTATACCAATAAAAAGGCTACGACGATAGACTAATAGGAAAAGAACAGAGATAAAAAACAACACAATGTCGCTCTGGGTACACTGACCAGGTGGGATAGGTGAGATCTAAGTTAAAAAATGAACCAATTATCCAGTTAATGAGCATAAAAAGGGTCTACAAATGAGAAGTACAAACTTAAAGAAAGGCAATCAGACTCTTCAAAGTGAAGATCTGATGGTGAAATCAACTAAAGAAGGAAATGGAAAAATAGAATGGCTTGGCAAGAAATCAACTGAAAAACGACATTCAAATTGACAACTACAAAGCAATGTTCTTTTCCCCAGTATGGTCGCCAGATTTGTTTGACGAACAATCCACTCGAGCGAACGTGAGCCGAATCTCCCTATCTCAATGTGAGTCTAGAAAAAATAGTACATACTACAAACTACTTTCCTAGATTTGATTAAGGATCAAGTGGCTAGATGTCTTACCTTAACTTTGTAATCCTTTCTACTGGATGTTGCTCCATGTCTCACGGTCATCAGATCTCAGCTGCAAGACCTGTTAAGACACATAGAACAACGTAAATGAGTAAAGAGCATCTATACAATAAGAATGATAAGTAAACAGTTAAGCAGGTAAACTACTCAATATATTCACACACAAAACAATATTGGTGGAAAGCGTTTATATTACTGTAAATATAGGGAAAGTACATACGTAAGAATGACTACAACCAAAGCTTAACGCAATATCCGTTCTCCATCCAAGCCAATTTCCATATCCTTCCAAGGAAGTAGAGTCTCTCAATGGACGAGTTAGAGATCTCTCCAATATGATTTCACCAGCATGTAGACACTATAGACTTACTCCCTTTGTGTTAAATTTTGAGCATTAATTCACAATACTCTTGGATCTTTACTGAGAGAATAACATATACAGTATATCAATGCATAAAAATCACAATAAGCATGACAAGCATCATAAGAATCAAAAGCATGAGAGACAAGAGACATAGAGTTTTCGTGGGGAAAACCCTAAGGTGAAAAACCCCACAACTTCCTCAAAGATAGAGAGAGAAATGGCTCAACCAAAGTACAACCAAAATACACTTGAGATAGTCTCCTAGAGCAGATGATCCTCCTCCTCACTAGTGTGCGACTTTCTGAGTGAGAGAAGTGTATCTTTTCGAATGATCCAAATAGAGATCTCCCGATCTCTATTTATACTTAACCTGTTTTCCCATTGGCCTTATGGGGCCAACTTGTCTATTTAGATACATCCACAATATAATATATATTTTAGGGCCGACCCCACACATAGTGGTCTAATAATGCATCGGCAAGTACACACACTTGCAACACTTGTCAATCCACATGACGACACTTCCTTATAGAGGAATAACACATCTCTTATAAGGGTACAATAAATATATATGAAATACATAGATGAAATACATTCCGAAGTTACATATCCATCAACACTCCCTCTTAACTAGGAAGTTATTTCTCGACACAGTTCTGCAAGACAAGTCTTCTTCTCAGGATTATCGTCATCGATGCATCGCCATCATCATCGTCACTGCTGCTGCTATCTCAACCAATCTCTGACTCTACTCGTCATAGGAAGTTCTATAGAGCTAGTCCTTTTTCATACTGGATGTAGGCCCACCACTTGCAGGTCTTCATCATCTGTGCGAACGGTCTGATAGAGATGGCCTCTCAGGACTAATTTTATGTGCGGATGCAATACCGGAAAGAGTATCCCGGGAACATTTATGTGCCTAAGCACGACCATCAAGATCTCCCAGGACTGATTACATGCATCTCCTCCACAATACCTTTAAAGAGCATCCCAGGAACATTTATGTGCCGCAACACGACCGAAAAGATCTCTAAAGAGCATCCCAGGACTTATTACAAGCATACAGCTCAACCTCTCGGATCTCCAGGACTAATTACATGTGGATAGACAAAACCTTTAAAGAGCATCCCAGGAATATTTATGTGCCGTAGCATGACCAGAAAGATCTCTAAAGAGCATCCCAGGACTAATTACGAGCACACAACTCAACCTCTTGGATCTCCAGGACTGATTACATGTCCCCGTAGTAATACCTCATCCCAGGACTGATTACGAGCACACAACTCAACCTATCAGATATCTGAGGACTGATTACATACTACATAGCAATATCAGAAAGAGTACCCCAGGAACATTTATGTGCCGCAGCACAACCGACAAGATCTCCCAGGACTAATTACATGCTATTTGCACAACCTGCCGCATATCATCTCTTACCTCCAAGTATCAACCTGATACTCATGATCCAATGGATCATCATCGCACGAGGCATCATCCTGATTCCCATGATCATACTGATCATCATCACTTGTAACATCCTGGTACATATCATCTGGAGCAACATCTTGAAGCTCATCATCATGATCAACCTGATCATACAATGCATCCACCTGATGCACACCAAGTATCTACCTGATACATATCATCATACATGATCCACCTGATACAAATATAAATACATGATATATATCAACATACATGATCTACCTGATCATACAATGTATCCACCTGATACAGACACATGGTTCAAGCATCCAACATGATGCATCTGAAGAACACCAAGCCTCTCCCTGAAGTACTCGAACTTCACCCTGGCTAGTGGCTTCATCAGCACATCTGCAATTTGCTCGTCCATCGCAACATACAGGAGCTTCACGACTCCTCTCTGCACCATATCCCTAATATAGTGATATTTGATCTCTATGTGTTTTGACCTATCATGGAACACTAGGTTCTCAGACAGCTTCACACAACTCTGGTTTCCGCAGAATATACCAGTAGCATCCAATGGGAGATCAAATAACTCAGACAGCAGCTTCTGTAGCCCTACTGCCTCAAAACTAGCTGAACAGGCTGCAACATACTCTGCCTCAGCTGTACTCAGTGCTACGCAGGATTGCTTCCTACTGAACCAAGAGATCACACCTGATCCCATACTGAAGTAGCATCCAGATGTGCTCTTCCTATCTGCAGCACTGCCTGCCCAATCTGAATCAACATAACCCTACAGGTTAAACTTTTGATTCGCTTCATACTTGAGCCCATAATCCACTATACCCTTCAGGTACCTCAGGTCATCCTTTACAGCAACCAGGTGAACACTCCTTGGATCCGTCAGGAACTGGCTCAATGTGTTCACTGCAAACCAAATATCTGGTCTTGTGTTCGTCAGGTATATCAAGGACCCAATCATCTGACGATACATAGAGACATAAACCGGCTCAGATGAAGCATCACATAGAAGCTTTAGATTCGATGCCATGGGTGTGGCCATGGCCTTGCAATCCATCATCCCAAATATCTTCAGGATATCTACTGTGTACTTCCCTTGACCAAGGAAGATCCCACCTGAATTCTGCCACACCTCCATACCTAGGAAATAATGCATCATTCCCAAATCTTTCATATCGAACTCAGCAGCAAGCTTCCTCTTAGTATCTGCAATCAATTTGTCATCTCCTGTTACAAATAAGTCATCCACGTACAGAAGTAGAATCAAAGGATTCCCTTCCTCAACCTTGTAGTATAGGTTGGAATCCGCTTTACTCTTGGTAAATCCCATGCTAGATAGGAAACTGTCCATCCTACCATACCAAGTTCTGGGAGCTTGCTTCAAGCCATACAAGGCTTTCTTCAATCTGCACACATATGACTCCCTGTCATGTATTTCAAAACCGAGTGGCTGCTCCACGTATACTTCCTCTTCAACTACACCATTCAAGAAAGCAGTCTTGACATCCATCTGGTGTATTTTCCATTTCATTGCTGCAGCCAGGGAAAGTACTATTCTGATGGAAGTATACTTGGATACAGGTGCAAAAGTTTCTTCATAATCTATTCCCTCTTTCTGAGAGAAGCCACGAGATACGAATCTTGCCTTGTATTTCTCTACACTGCCATCTATAACATGTTTGATTTTGTAGATCCATTTAGAAGTCACAACAGACTTCTCTTTAGGTCTTGGGACAACATCCCAAACATCATTTTTCATTATTGATTGGTATTCCTCAACCATAGCATCCTTCCATTCTTTCTTTTCGCTGCTTCTTCATAAATGGAGGGTTCTGTGTTCATAATTTCATAGAGTAAAGCAACATAGCTGGTATGTGATCTGGTTCTTTTCTTTGCTCTGTGTTCTTCTTCTGGAATGCCAAATCTTTCTGCATCTTGAATGAGCTCTCTAGCCCATGCAGGTTTCCTCTTGTGAGATTTATCCTCCCGGGGTGGATCTACAGGTTCTTGCGGATGTTCAAACTCACGAACAACTTCTGGAATTGCTTCGGTCATGGTAGTGTCTTGAAATCTATTTTCCTTAGGTTCTTCATAAACTTCGATAGGTGCCTTCCTTGATTTGATGAATGCTGAGTTTTCATCAAATGTTACATCCCTGCTGACATCAATTTTCTTGAACCCTGGAAAGTATATTCTATAAGCCTTCGAGCTTTCACTGTAACCCACAAAGATACCCTTCTTTCCTGAAGAATCTAGTTTGGTCCTCTTTTCCTTTGGGACATGAGTGTATACTAGACAACCAAATATTCTGAGATGGCTGGCTTCAGGTTTCTTACCAGAAAAGACCTCTTCTGGTGTCTTGTTGTCCAATATCTTGTGGGGTGTTCTGTTCTGCACATATACAGCTGATCTAGTTGCTTTTTCCCATAGATGCATAGGTAGATCTTGGTCATGCAGCATTGCCCTTGCTGCTTCCATGATTGTTCTATTCTTCCTTTCTGCAACTCCATTCTGTTGAGGATTATAAGGAGCAATCAACTCCCTCTTAATCCCTGAATCACTGCAAAGCTTCTTGAAGTCAGCTGAGGTGAATTCTCCACCATTGTCGGATCTGAATGTTTTGATCTTTTTGTCAGTTTGATTCTCCATCAAGGTTTTGAATTCCTTGAACTTATCAAACACATCATCTTTGTTTTTCAAGAAGTATACCCAAGTCTTCCTGGAGAAGTCATCAATAAATGAGACATAGTAAACATACCCACTTAGAGAACTGGATGACATAGGACCACATACAGCTGAGTGGATGATTTCTAGGATATCTTTTGCCTTGCTTTCACTGCTTGGGAAATCCTTCTTAATATTCTTACCTTTTGCACATCCTTTGCAAACACCTTCATGTTTGGTCTTGATTTCAGGAAGACCCTCTACAGCCTTGCTTGCAATTGGAAGTTCCCTATAGTGCATATGAGCAAGTCTTCTATGCCAAAGTTCACTTGGCTCCATGGATTCATGCACCATGGCATGTTCAGGTTGTCCTTTTAATTTATGCAAACCTCCCTCTTGCTCTCCAATTACAACTGCATCATCTATGGTCTTTCCCTTTGGCCACATTAGGACTTGGCCATCCACAAATGCAACCCTCATACCTTTTGTATCCAATGCAGAGATGGAGAGTAAGTCCTTCTTGAGCCCAGGTACATAAAGGACTTCTTTCATCTTCAAAGATTTTCCAGAATCTAGGTTGTAGGAGGCTTCACCACTTCTTTTGATTGGATATTGATAATCATCCCCAAGTTTCACTTTATGGGGTGATTCATGTTCAGAAAAATTTATAAAGGATTCTTTAAACCCAGTCATGTGTTTGGAAGCCCCACTGTCAATTAACCAATCATTACAACCATGGGAGATAGTACCTGTGAGAGCAGAGATTAGAACATACATTTCTTCACTTGATAAGTCATCATTACTATCATCACTTTCTACCCTAGCCTTCTTCTTTGGAGGTTCATCATCTTCGGCAGCATGAGCATGGTACCTTCTTTTGTTACCCTTCTTCTTCTTGCTGGAGTTGTCGTTGTTGTGGTTGTCCCTTTTGTTCTTGAAGCAAAGTGACCCTTCTCATTACAAGTGAAACACCTTAGATCTTTCTTGTCTTTGTGAAAATGATGAGAAGATTTCTTCTTGTGATGGGATGGCTCCCTCTTGAACTTACCCTTCTTAGTGTGAGCTGTGAGAGCTTGATCTTCATTTCCCATCTTCTCTTCTCTTACCACAAGCCTTGCTGCTTCTTGAGAACATTCCTCCCATAATTTGCTGAAGGAGATTAACTTCTTTCTGGCACAGATCCCCTGGATAAAAGAGCCCCATGACCTAGGTAGGCCATTCAAAGTAGT
The DNA here is from genome assembly GCA_027924585.1 of Larix kaempferi. Classification (NCBI taxonomy): domain Eukaryota; kingdom Viridiplantae; phylum Streptophyta; class Pinopsida; order Pinales; family Pinaceae; genus Larix; species Larix kaempferi. The sequence continues at coordinate 5,656,654 of BSBM01000226.1, read as the reverse complement.
CATAACAATTTCACCATTCTCCACCATTTCATCTACAACTTCAAGTTGTTCCTTGATCTGAGATACCTTGGAGAAATAGGATTGAATGGTTTCTCCATTCGACATCTTGACCCCTTTCAATTGATTCCGCAGGGTCATCTTCCGATTTATGTTCTTTCCTTCAAATAGCTTGGTCAAAGAGTCAAACATATCCTTGGGTGTCTTTAGAGAAGACACATGGGGTATGAGATGGTCTTTGATAGAATCAGCAATGATTCTCTTTGCCTTGACCAAGTTCTTCTTATGCAATACCTTAGCCTCTTCATCCTCTGGGATAGGGATGTCTTCTTTTATATATGAGTCCAACTCATTGTCTGCCAGGATCAACCCAATCCTATACTTCCAAGCTCGGAAGTTATCATCCCCTTCAAGCTTATCCTCAAGCTTGGTGTGGTGAGAAATCTTAAAGAGTACTTCAAATGGAAATAGAAAAGATTTAGGTCTTACCACTTGAAATGCTGAAAACTGGATCTGGTCCCGGATTAGGGTTTGTTGGAAAAACCCTAAAAATTCAAAATGTGAATTTCAACTTTCTGAAAGGATAGAAAGATGTGCCTTGATGAGCTAATTAGCCTGGTGTATTCAGAATTTGAGATCAGCAAAGCTTTACCCTTCAGATTTGCCTTTTTGTCCTCTCGGGTTCACTGGGGAGAGCCCTAAATTAGGGTTTGAGTTTCACGGAGATCTACCCAGCTAAAAATCTCGATTCAAAGCTCTAAACTTCGATTTTTGCAAGGATCTTCCAGCTATGTCTTCAGATTTCAGAAATTCCTATTTTTGTGGAATTGCTAATTTTTAGGGCCAAATCTGAAAATGCTCAGAATTGAATTTCGATTGGACAGATAGATTCTCTTTGATGAGTAGAGTCAATCTACTATACTGCTTTTCCAAAAACTGTGGAGAGAAACCCAATAAACAAGAAACTCAAGAAACTCATTGCAAAATGTCTTCTTCTTAGGTTAGCTCTGATACCATCTTAAATTTTGAGCATTAATTCACAATACTCTTGGATCTTTACTGAGAGAATAACATATATAGTATATCAATGCATAACAATCACAATAAGCATGACAAGCATCACAAGAATCAAAATCATGCGAGACAAGAGACACAGAGTTTTCGTGGGGAAAACCCTAAGGTGAAAAACCCCACAACTTCCTCAGAGATAGAGAGAGAAATAGCTCAACCAAAGTACAACCAAAATGCACTTGAGATAGTCTCCTAGAGCAGATGATCCTCCTCCTCACTAGTGCGCCACTTTCTGAGTGAGAGAAGTGTATCTTTTCGAATGATCCAAATAGAGATCTCCTGATCTCTATTTATACTTAACTTGTTTTCCCAGTGACCTTATGGGGCCGACTTGTCTATCTAGATACATCCACAATATAATATATATTTTAGGTCCGACCCCACACATAGTGATCTAATAACCCATCAGCAAGTACACACACTTGCGACACTTGTCAATCCACATGACGACACTTGCTTATAGAGGAATAACACATCTCTTATAAGGGTACAATAAATATATATGAAATACATAGATGAAATACATTCGGAAGTTACATATACATCAACACTTTGGAGAGGGGTAAAGATTCACTTATATAGGACTAAGTGGATAGGATATGGATAGGGTAGGTTGAGATATGGAAGGAGAGAGATAGGGGATCCTTCCAAGAGGTTAGGAACTGAGTGCCGACTCCCCCAAGAGGTCAGGGATAAGGATACAAGTCAGCAGGATTCGAGAATGAACTCAAAGAAGCTATTTTTTCCCATTAATTGACTTCGTCTCACCCTACAATGGAGCAAGATGCGACGTCACAGGTTGCATGAGTGCAGCCTGCGACGACCTCTCAAAACCTAACACAAATGAAATGGCATCCTTTCCAGGTAAATGACTTACCCAATGAAACTTCAGGGATGTATACACTGAATCTCAGGATGGTAGTATTTTAGGTGTAACACTTTGTATGAATTTTGTTGAATTGCTTATGAATAAAGAAGGATTTGGAGGCATATCTATGGTGAAATTTATTCATGTGTGGATGCTTTTTTCCAAGGGTTTCAAGGTATAATCTTTCTTGATTTTGTCTTGCTTTTCATTTGTTATATGTGGGCTTAAAAGGTTGCCTCAGTTGGATAAGGGTTGGAGATTTATTGCATCGTCCTCATCTTCGAGATCTATCAAGGACATAGTTCCTCAGTGTTCCACCAAAGCAAACCTCAAAGCCTCTTCTTTCTAGTTTCTTGGCTACTTCACCTTATTTCTCTTAAATTCAAACTATATTCTTTGTTTACTTTAAAAGATTATGTTCTAGATATCTTATTCTCAAAGTTTAAATCATTTTTAGATCTAATTTATAAGTTGAGTTTTTATTAGATCTAAAAGTATAAAAAAGTTTATTCTTTCAAGTAGATCTAACATAAGAAACTCTTACTTTTGGAAGTCATTTTTATCTAAATCTTAAGACTTGTTAATTAGTTAGTTTCTTTGAGTTTAAAATTTAAATCAAGCAAATTAGTGTTTTATATTGGCTTCCCTTTAAAGGAAAGAAAATATCCTAAGAAAGTTGGTCTCACAAACCTACTTCTCTTAGTTATTTCTTTCTTAGATCTAGCTTAAATTAGAATATTTTTTTGGTTTATTGTTCTAACTTTGCCCAAAACTATTTCAAAGTGATTTTGGGAAATTTTACACTCATTTAGTTTGTTGGTTTTTGTTTTCTTATAGATAGGTAGAGAGGATTTCGTGCCAATTTGGGACAAATTTGAGCAATCCAAAGCTCCATCCATCTTCTCTTGTTATTTTCTTACAAACATGGTAACCTCTTTCATCCAAACGTATAAGGATAAAGAGTCCTTCTTTAATCAATGTAAAAACCATAAATAAAGAGTTAAAATGGGATACCCAATGCCCACACCATTCCCCCTGGGGATTCTTGCGTCATTTTCATGGCGTGATTGTTTTATCCTTTTTTTATTTCTCCCTTTTCGTTTGGATTTACTAAACTTAGATTAATTTTAGTTTCCTTGTTTAGTTAGCTTCCGTATGCTCTTGTGAACACTGCAGGCCTTTGGGATGGAATGGTGGGACAGTTAGAAAGAGGCTCTTAACACTTAACAATTCACTCCACAATAAAATTAACCTCCTTGAAAGACTGAAATCCGATGCCTCGATTCTTTATCTCTTGTGGGGAAATTCTGCAGTGAAGCGGTAACCACTAGATAGTGATCGCATGGATCCACTAGACTACATCCTCGTTTGGTGTAGTGTTGGACACACCCCCACGACTCCAATCTAGCCAAAATTTCATGGGTAGAACCACATTAGTTAAATTTGGCCATATTCCTCATACCTCATAGTATATCAGGAGTCCCCCTTCCCGTAATCCACTCACCATAATAATTTAAAGTTGACCAAGATACACTTACAAAACATTTCTTATTTTCAGCAACACTATTTTTAATCCATTGGCACTGATCTATTTGCAACAATACTATTTGCTTAAATTCATTTCTTGTTTTTAGTAATTTATCTTTAAATGCTGTTGAATTAATTTATACTTTGCTTTTATCTTGTTTCCGTATTATATCTCAAAACTCCTAAAAATATAACTCCCATTTTAACATCTAAAAACCAAAGCCTTAGTAAGTTTTCTTAAGGTCTACCCCCCTTGGCTTCGTTAGGAGTTAGCCTAACATAGGAGTAAAAATCAAGTGATAGTACTTGACGCGAGACTTCCCCCTAAGGACACACCAAGTGGCTTGAATATTTCTGCCACATTACCCAGGTGTGTATCGGGAGGCAACATTTTGGCACCATTGTCGGGGATAAATATTTTTATTCTCGGAGTACGACTTTTGATTTTTAACCTTTTTTTGTTTTTCCTTTGTTTGATGAATGTTTAAAGTAGATGTTTAATTTTCATCTGGTGACTCCACTAACCTTTTCATTTTTATAAATTTACAAAGAAAAGAAAAAAATAATTTTTGTGAGAGGTTTTAATGCATATTTTAATTCTTAAATGGCGACTCCATTGAAGGGAACAAACCCTTGTTTCTCATAAATTTGTGAAGTTTTTTTGTGTGTAAATGAGCCCATGCAACACATTGAAATATTTTTTATCTCCTCAAATTCAGCACCGGATATACTCCATGGTCACTTCTAATTGATGTTATTGACTCCTGATATGGATGATGAAAGGAAAGAGCATGGTGCCAAGATCACCAGTAGTTTTCATCCCATATATTTTTTAGGCATTCCAGGTTTTCCTAATGATGATTTTGATCCAAGTGATGTGTATGTGTATACCCTAGATTTTCATGGAAATGGTGATTCAACAGTATTTCACATCACATTCGTCCTTAATGTTTTGGTTAAAGCTAACATTTATCATGTTGATCATATGATGGAGATATTTGCTTGCACTTTGGATGGGGATGCTTTTGAGTGGTTCTTGGAATAGCTTCCTAGTAAATGCATTACTTCCCTTTTACACTTGTCTGAGATTTTTCTTAAGTGGTGGCATGATGATGATGGTGATATTAAAATAAGTATGGACATGCTTCCCATGAAAGAGATTCATGAAAAACCCTTGATTGAAAACATTGTTGAAGACCTTCCTCATGTCACCATAACATATTTTATTGAAGCTCCTCCTTGTGTGGCCTTAATAGAAAATATTAAAGATATGGAGCTATCTCAGGATTATGATGATGATCACATGTGTATGCCACATTGACCCCAAGAAGAAACTATTATAGAATATCATGAAGGAACCATGATGAAATTTGGAATGTGTATGATGATACTCCTCCATGGTGATGAATGATTGGAAAGTTTTACTCCTTGTAATATCTTTGAAACCAAGCTTTCCGAGGATGATTATTATGAACATGAGGAGGAAAAGAAAGAGCATGATGAATTTAATGAAGACTCCCCCATGTTTGAAAAAGATGTTGATGACAACTATTGGAAATTTATGGAAAATCCCATTTATGATATGTCTAGAGAGGGGAGTGTCGTTTCAGAGAATTTTGGAAGCCTTATTGAAAATTCCATCTATAGCATGTCCACAAAAGGGAGTATTCATTCAGAATTATTGGGAAATATTAATACAGAAGAAGATTCAATTTTTTCATTTTATCATTATGAGTCATATTACTCAGAGCCGCACACAAGTATCAGTAATGAAGACTTGGCAAAAAAGTACATGAAGAATTAGATCAGATGCAATCAATTGAAGATCAGTCTTCGACATCGTATTCAAATACAGAGGTATACCATCAGAGAATCACTTTGGACAAGTATGATGATCCACCTCATCATATAGTTTTGTATATCAGTCCTATCCAATATTGGATAGAAAAAGCCTGCGGGAGGACTTACTAGTTTGGAAAGCATTTTGATGATGTCTTACATGTTTATGATCTCCTATCCAACCCTCCCATCCAGAATAATTATGCAGGTTTTCTTTTCACAAATAAGGTATCCTTGTTTTGGTTGGTAAACAAATACAAGGTGATATTTTTTTATATTAATGAAATGATTAGATGGTTACATTGGATTTCTGATTACACTTAGCATTTTAATTATATTATGCTTAGAGTAGGAGAATAAGATCTTTAAAGTGACCATTTCTTTTCAGCTTTTCTTTTTCAATATTTTCCTTTTATGCACTTAGGAATATTCTTAGTTTTATTTTTCAAATAAATGCAACTTGTGGAGCATTGGCATTTTTTATAAAACTTGTGCTACTGAAGGGTTTTCTTGTTAAATTGAGATGTTTTTATAGATTATGGGAACTCAAGATTCTACAGTTCTCACCTATTCTATTTGATTAAAGATTAGTCAGAGCATGTGTCCCTATATGGAGCCATATGTTTCCTACTAAGTTGTGCTTAGTTGGATTTCAAGTGAGCCTGTAAAGAATGAACAATTCAATTGTTCATAATTCGAGATCAAAAGTCCATACAAGCCACTCTGGCCCCTTTTTATGTTTCTATCATGTTCACAACCCCTTTGGGGAACTGTAATAAATGATGTAGCATGATGACCTTATGTAAAAGGATTGTCCTTCTTAGGACTTAGTCATCCAACTAATTACCCTAGAGTGTTTTTCCTTGTTAATTATGCAACGCTTTTTAGCGACACATAATTTTAACATTTTCACTAAAATCCTCCAAAGCTGGGGTGGTCAAGTGTTAGAAAAATAGGATTGCAGAGAAATAACAATAAACAAGATGCAAATATAAATCACATAAACATAATACAAGTGAGACACCAATATAACGTGGTTCACCCAAGATGGGTTATGTCCATGGAGAATTTTCCATTCCTTTTAATATTATACCATCAAACAAATGAATGGATACAACCTGCAACACATCTTCTGCAACTTCTTCTTCACTCTCTCCTAGTCTCTCTTACACAATCATATAGATGTTTACAATGCTACAATACATTACAAAACCGTATTACAATGTCTTCCTTTTAAAGGGGAATTACCATGGGAAAATACTATGGGCTACCCAAAACCATGGGATCATAAGATGTTGGCCAACAAAACAACCCAAAAATTTCTTTAGGGGGATTTGCCCCTGAACCCCCTTTCTTGGGGGCACTCCCCCAGAACGCTCGCTGGACCTCAGACCCCCATGGGGGGGCGATGTCCCCCCACACCCCCCACTGGGATGAGTGTACAGTCCACCTGCACATCATAAAAAACTAGGGTACAAACACGGCTTAAGCAATAACATCTATGAATCAGGAAGATCAAGCTCCACAACCAACGATCTCCCACTTAGAGACTAATCACAACAACTCCACCGTTGCTGCACTTGCTGGACTATGATATGGACCTTGGACCTAGAAAATTTCTCATCTTCACCTTCATGCTATAAGTCCAACTGAAACCGAGCAGGAACTCAGTTTCTCTTTGGTTACTACCTTTGTCAACATGTCTGCAGGATTCTGGCTAGTTTGTATCTTTTCCAGCTTCAACAGTTCATCTTCTAGAACATACCGTATGAAATGGTACTTGAGGTGTATATGTTTATTATTAGAAGGGAATGCTAATATCTTTGCAATATGAATGGCACTTTGGCTGTCACCATACAACCTTCTATCCTCCTGCTTCTTACCCAGTTCTTCCATGAACCTTTGCAACCAAATCATCTCTTTACTAGCCTCTGTAGCAACAACATACTCTGCTTCCATTGTTGAAAGTGAAACAACCTTTTGCGGCTTTGAAATCCAACTTATTGTTGTTCCACCTACAATAAACACATACCCTGTGGTGCTCCTCCTGCTATCTTTATCACCTACCATATCTGTATCAACATATCCTTGTATAAACGTGTCTGAACCTCCAAAACATAATGCATGCGTGGTAGTAACTCTCAATTACTTGAGAATCCAATATACTGCCTTAAAATGTTCTTTACCTAGATTGTTCATTTACTTGCTCACAACTCCCACTGCATGTGCAATATCTAGTCTTGTGCACACCATGGCATACATCAAGCTGCCAACTTCTGATGAATAGGGAACCTTGGACATGTAATCTATCTCTTATTGTGTCTTGGGACACATCTCCTTGCTTTGTTTGAAATTGCTGGCCAAAGGTGTACTCACTGGTTTTGCATTATGCATTCTAAACCTCTCCAACACCTTTTGTATGTACTCAACCTGAGACAATGTCAATATGCGATTTTTCCTGTCTCTTCTTATTCTCATACCAAGGATTTTCTTTGCAGCACGCAAATCCTTCATCACAAATGAATTAGCTAACTTTCTTTTGAGCACATTTATATCCTGCATGTTAGAACCTGCAACAAGCATGTCATCCACATACAATAACAAGATAATATATCTTCCATTATCTAACCTCTTGAAATAAACATAGTGGTCAGAATGACATCTACTATAACCTTGTTCTGTCATAAACCTGTCAAATTTTATATAGCACTGCCTTGGAGCTTGCTTCAGGCCGTACAAGCTCTTCTTAAACATGCATACCAAATTCTCCTTCCCTTTGACCTCATACCCCTGTGGCTGTTGCATATAAATCTCTTCCTCTGAATCCCCATGGAGAAAGGATATTTTTACATCTAATTATTCAAGATGAAAATATTCTACCACCACTAGACTTAAAATAGTTCTAATTGAAGTCATTTTATCAACAAGAGAAAATATTTCATCGAAATCTATACCTTTCTTCTATGCAAACCCATTTACAACAAGTATGGCATTGTACCGCTTCTTTCCTCCATCTTCTTCCTTCAATCTGTAAACCCATTTATTATGCAATGCTCTTTTACCTGTAGGCAACTGAACCAAATCCCAATTTTGGTTTGTTACCAATGAGTCCATCTCCTCATTCATGCCTTGCTCCCACTTATTTCTAGTTTCCACCCGTATTTCTTCTTCATAACATTCCAGTTCACCTGAATCAGTCATCAATAAATAATACAGGGAAGGAGAGAATCATTCAGGGGGTCTACTTAACTCGGTAGATCTTCTAACACTTGCAAAAGTTGGAGGTACCTGCTACTGTTTTTGATTTTTCAGCACCTTTGGAACTTCATTTTCTTTTATTTCATCAAGCACTATGTACTCTGTGTTTTATTTTTCCTATTTCTTTCCTTGCAACTGATCTTTATACATGACATTTTCATTGAATACCACATCTCTACTCCTAATGATTTTTTTATTTTCATAATCCCATAAGCAATAACCAAAATCATCAACCCCGTATCCAATAAAGGTACATTTCTTGGATTTAGCCTCAAGCTTTGTTCTATTTTCTTTATCAATATGGACAAATGCTTCACAACCAAAAGTTCTAAAAAATGAGTAGTTTATCTTTTTACTTGTCCATTTCTCCTCCTGAATACCACCATCCAAAGAAGTTGAAGGCCCTCTATTTATTAAGTAAACAACAGTATCTATATCATCTTCCCAAAACTATAAGGGAAACCCTGCATTCAATATCATACACTTTGCACATTCCATGATTGTTCTGTTCATCCTTTCTAGCACACCATTTTCTTGTGGTGTTCCTGTGGCGGTCTTCTCTCTACGAATCCCATGGTATGAACAATAACTATCAAACTCCTTGCTACAGTATTCACCTCCATTATCGGATATGAGATACTTCAACTTTTTTACTGTCTCATTCTCAACCAAAGCTTTCCACTTCTTAAAAGTAGCAAACACATCGGATTTCTGTCTAATACAATAAACCCAAGTTTTCCTAGTTGCAAAATCAATAAATGTAACATAATAATGAGATCCACCAAGAGATTGTACTTGATCCGATCCCCATACATATGTATGCACAGGCTCTAATCTTTCACTCTTCTTCTATTTCCCAACCCTGAGAAATCTGACTCTCTTTTGTTTTCCATAAACACAGTTCTCACGGAATTCCAAACTTACCTGCTTTAGATCTGGCAGAAACTTCCTTGAGTGGAGAATATGCATCCCCTTCTCACTCATGTGGTAAAACCTATGATTCCACGATGTTGTATCTGTTCTTGTGGAAGCTAAAGAGATAGAACAGTCAATATTATGAGGACATAAATACAATATACCTATCATGTCTCCTTTTTCTATCACCATCGATCCTTTAGTGATATTCCACCACGTTTCTCCAAATGTAGATAAACAACCGCCATCTCCCAATTGCACTGTTGAGATCAGATTTCTTTTCATGGAAGTAATATTCCTTACATCTTTTAGTATCCATTCAGTTCCATTCTTTAATTTTATCCATACCTTACCCATTCCAACAATTTTATATGGATCATCATCACCCAATAAAACATGTTCAAAATCGCCTGGAACATAATCATGAAAGAATTTCCTATGGGGTGTAGCATGACATGAATTCCATGAATCTACTACCTAGTAATCGCTAGTATTATCTAATGCAAGAACCAAAGCATCTTGTAACACATCACCTACTACATTTGCTTCCTGAGTAGTCTCCTGCTATCCATCTCCTTTCTTCTTTAGGGATATGCAATATTTATTCAGATGTTCTTTCTTTCCACATTTCCAACACTCTATATTTCCCAATATGGACTTGGATCTTCCCTTTCCTGTACTTGTTGCGATGACCTGGGCTCTTTCCTCTCTCCCTTTGTCTTCCCCTGCTCTCCATGGTCAATGCATTACTTGATGTCTCACCTGTGCTTTTCCTTCGCATTTACTCGTTAAGAATAACACCAACAACATCATCAAATTTAAAAGTGTTTGAAGAAGAGACAGAGTTACTTACATCCATGACCAAGCCGTTCCAACTTTTTGGCAATGAACACAATATTAGAAGATCCCTAAACTCATCATCAAAGTTCAATTTTACAGAACTTCGCTGATTTGCAATCGTATTAAATTCATTTAAATTATCAACAAGAAATCCACCTTCTGACATCTTCATATTAAATAAATGATTCATTAGAAATACCTTGTTGGAGGCCGAGGGTTTTTCATACAACTTACCCAATGCGCTCATCAAACACTCCGTTGTCTTTTCTTTTGAAATATTGAAAGCCACTGACGAAGCTAGGCACGACCGTATTGTTCCTAGTTCCTTTATGTCAAGAACCTCCCATTCTTCGTCCTTCATAGTCGCTGACTATTTTTCTTTTCCTCCCAACGGTAGGAATAGATCCTTCTAGTACAGATAGTCTTCTATTTGCATTTTCCATAACTAGTAGTTTTGGTCATTAAATTTCTCGACCTTAAACTTTCCTTCTTCCGCCATTTCTCCCACTCGAACCAGGAACCCTTCTTTCCTGCGAGATTATGATCCAAATAGACCTTTGGCTCTGATACTAATTTTTAGAAAAAAAGGATCACAAAGCAATAATAATAAACAAGATGCAAATATAAATCACATAAACATAATACAACAGACACACCAATATAACGTGGTTCACCCAAGATGGGCTATGTCCACGGAGAAATTTCCAGTCCTTTTATTATTATACCATCCAGCAAATGAAGGGATGCAACCTGCAACACATCTGCTGCAAATTCCTCTTCACTCTCTCCCACTCTCTCTTACACAATCATAGAGATATTTACATTTCTAAAATACATTAAACAACCACATTACAATGTCTTCCTTTTAAAGGGGAATTACCATGGGAAAATACTACGGGCTACCCAAAATCATGGGCCCGTAAGTTGTTGGCCAACAAAAAAACCCAAAAATTTCTTTTGGGGGAAAATCCCCCAAACCCCCTTTGTTGGGGGTGCTGTCCCTTATACCCCCCACACCCCCACGAGGATGAGTGTATAGTCCACCTACACATCATATAAAACTAGGGTACAAACACGATTGAATCAACAACATATCTGAATAAGGAAGATCAGTCTCCACAACCAACATTAAGTTGATGATTATTCCTTAAGAGGGTTATTAAATCCCATAGCCTATGTATATTACCATGCTAGTCATAATCCTAGAGTCTTATGAACATGCAATAACTTCCCCTTAGGATTTTTAATTTTTAATTTTTTAATAAAATCATCGATAAGGTGTATTTTAGTTGTAAAATTTCAAAAGGTCATGAAAGTAGGTCTAGGGTGCCAAATTAGTCACGGGGATGCTCATTTTTGAACCCATAGCCCCCACTTAACCCCTAAATTCACTTTTGAGAGTCAAACTAGTGATTTTCAATTACTAATTTTGATTTTCTCTCCAAAATGACAAAAAGTGTCAAATAATTGGAAATATGGAGAAAATCCAATTCCTAAATCAAAGGGAAATTGTTTGAGAGATGTCTCTTAGGTATGAAGGTGGTTAGGGATCATGTCCGTGTCATTAAAGGAGTTGTATGGGTATCAAATCTCACTCATAAGTGGAGAAAAAACATGTCACCATTGAGGGGGGTGCATTCTCTCCAAGGGAGGGCGCATTTTTCCATGTGGCTGCTTGGTTTGAGATGGTTAACTAAGGTGGAGGGATCCCAAGAGTGGTTGAGACACCTCATGAGAGATGGAATCCCCCCTTGATTGCATGAGAGCCACTTTCCACACATTCTTCATGCCCCATTCCACTTGTCTCTCTTGGGAATTGTGCCCTCCAAGGCTTTGAAGGCCATTTTTCATTAAAAGCAAGATTTTCCTCCTCTTTTGGGATGGAAGGATTGAAGCTCTGCCAAAAAATTGTATGAATTTTGTTGAATTGATTATGAATAAAGAAGTATTTGGAGGCAGATCTATGGTGTAATTTCATTTGTGGATTCTATTTGTCAAGGGTTTCAAGATATAATCTTTCTTGATTTTGTCTTGATTTTCATTGGTTATCTGTGGTATTATAAGGGGAGATACTTCCCAGTAGGGTAAGAGTGCATTCTTGTTTTATTTTCATTCTTATTGATTGTTAATAGCATATCTATTAGAGATGCATGTATATTTTGCTTAATTACATTCTTTCTAGTTTTCTTCTTTTGGCATCACCTCCTTTCATTTAATCAATTTGTGTGCAAGGTTTTTCAAGTTGCAGGTTGCCTCACTTGGAGAAGGGTTGGAGCTTTCTTCCATCCTCCTCATCTTCAAGATCTATCAATGACTTAGTCCCTCAGTGTTCCACCAAAGAAAACTTCAAAGCTTCTTATTTCTAGTTTCTAGGCTACTTCACCTTCTTTCTCTTAAATTCAAACTATCTTCTTTGGTTACTTTCTAAGCTTATGTTCTATATCTCTTCTCCTCAGAGTTTAAATAATTTTCATATCTAATTTATAAGTTTGGTTTTGCTTAGTGTTAAATTTTCAGTATTAAATCACAATACTATAGGATCTTTGCTGAGAGAATAACATCTACAGTATATCAATGCATGACAATCATAATATGACAAGCATCACAAGCATCACAAGAATCAAAAGCATAGAGACAAGAGACACAGAGTTTCCGTGGGGAAAACCCTAAGGTGAAAAACCCCACAAACTTCCTCAGAGATAGAGAGAGCAATGGCTCAACCAAAATACAACCAAATAATACAGAGATAGTCTCCTAGCAGATGATCCTCCTCCTCTTCCCTAGTGCGCCACTTTCCAGAGAGAGAGATAGATACTTTTCCGAGTGAGTAAAATAGAGATCTCCTATCTCTATTTATACTCACCTTTTTGCCCAGTGACCTACTGGGGCCGACTTGTCTACTTGAGTACATCCACATTATATTATATATTAATTAGGGCCGACCCCATAAGGTGGTCTAATAACCCATCGGCAAGTACACACACTTGCGACACTTGTCAATCCACATGACGACACTTCCTTATAGAGGAATAACACATCTCTTATAAGGGTACAATAAATATACATATAATATACTGATGAAATACATTCCGAAGTTACATATACATCAACACTCCCTCTTAACAAGGAAGGTATTTCTCGACACAGATCTGCTAGACAAGTCTTCTTCTCTGGATCATCGTCATCGATGCATCGTCATCATCATCGTCACTGCTGCTACTATCTCATCCAATCTCTGTCTCTACTCGTCATAGGAAGTTCTACAGAGCCAGTCCTTTTTCATACTGGATGTAGGCCCACCACCTGCAGGTCTTCGTCATCACTGGCCATACTGTGGAATCCTCAGGACTTTTACGTGCGTCACAAAACCTCGAAAGAGCATTTGCCAGATGTCCCAGGGCACAGATTACATGCCATAGGCAAAACCTCGAAAGACCATCTGCAAATCTCCCAGGGCACAAATTATATGTGACCTCACCACAAAACCTCGAAAGAGCATCTGCCAGATATCCCAGGGCACAAATTACATGCCATAGGCAAAACCTCGAAAGACTATCTGCAGATCTCCCAGGGCACAAATTATATGTGGTCACCACAAAACCTCGCAAGAGCATCCCAGGACTGATTACGAGCACACAGCTCAACCTATCGGATCTCCCAGGGCACAAATTACATGTGGTCATGGCAAAACCTCGCAAGAGCATCCCAGGACTGATTACGAGCACACAGCTCAACCTATCGGATCTCCCAGGGCACAAATTACATGCCATAGGACAAAACCTCGAAAGAGCATCTGCCAGATATCCCAGGGCACAAATTACATGCCATAGGCAAAACCTCGAAAGACTATCTGCAGATCTCCCAGGGCACAAATTATATGTCCTCCCAAGCAAAACCTCGAAAGAGCATTTGCCAGATGTCCCAGGGCACAAATTACATGCCATAGGCAAAACCTCGCAAGACCATCTGCAAATCTCCCAGGGCACAAATTACATGCTTATCTGCACAACCTGATCCACGGCCACAGAGTATCATCCTGATACTCATCATACATCATCCTGATGTATCCATGATCATCCTGATCATCATCACTGCAACGTCCTGCTGCATGTCATCTGGAGCAACATCCCGAAGCTCGTCATCTATGATCATCCTGATCATCACTGCAACATCCTGCTGCATGTCTTCTGGAGCAACATCCTGAAGCTCGTCATCTATGATCATCCTGATCATCAATGCATCTACCTGATGCATACCAAGTATCTACCTGATACATATCATCATACATGATCCTCCTGATCATCAATGTATCCACCTGATACAAATACAAATACATGATACATATCACCATACATGATCTACCTGATCATACAATGCATCCACCTGATACATATACAGATACATGGTCCAAGCATCCAACATGATGCATAAACAATACATACACATGATCCAACTGATCATATCCAGCATCCAACATGATGCGTACATACATACATAAAATGATCCAACTGATCATATCCAGCATCCAACATGATGCATACATACATACATAAAATGATCCAACTGATCATATCCAGCATCCAACATGATGCATACATACATACATAAAATGATCCAACTGATCATATCCAGCAGAAACTAGAACATCATCCTGATGCTCATCATCCAGCGCTTACATCCACAGCCATGTGAAGGATCCTCCTTCCAACATGCTTGGAATGGCTTCAGCAAATGTGTCCATCACTTCTTCCTCGAAGTGTCCTCGATCTGAAGAACGCCAAGCCTCTCTCTGAAGTACTCGAACTTCACCCTGGCTAGTGGCTTCGTCAACACATCTGCAATCTGCTCGTCCGTCGCAACATACAGGAGCTTCACAGCTCCTCTCTGCACCATATCCCTGATATAGTGATATTTGATCTCTATGTGTTTCGACCTGTCATGAAACACTGGGTTCTCGGACAGCTTCACACAACTCTGGTTATCACAGAAGATAACAGTAGCCTCCAACGGGAGATCAAATAACTCAGACAGTAGCTTCCGTAGCCATACTGCCTCACAACTAGCTGAACAGGCTGCAACATACTCTGCCTCAGCTGTACTCAGTGCTACGCAGGACTGCTTCCTGCTAAACCAAGAGATCACACCTGATCCCATACTGAAGCAACACCCTGATGTGCTCTTCCTATCTGCAGCACTGCTAGCCCAATCCGAATCAACATAACCATGCAGGTTGAGCTTTTGATTCGCCTCATATCTGAGCCCATAATCCACTGTACCCTTCAGGTACCTCAGAACATGCTTTACAGCAACTAGGTGAACACTCCTCGGATCCGTCAGAAACTGGCTCAATGTGTTCACAGCAAAGCAAATGTCTGGTCTCGTGTTCGTCAGGTACATCAAGGACCCAATCATCTGACGATACATAGAAACATCAACTGGCTCAGATGAAGCATCACAAAGAAGCTTCATATTCGATGCCATAGGTGTGGCCATGGCCTTGCAATCCATCATCCCAAATCTCTTCAGGATATCTACTGTGTACTTCCCTTGACCAAGGAAGATCCCACCTGCATTCTGCCACACCTCCATACCTAGGAAATAGTGCATCATTCCCAAATCTTTCATATCGAATTCAGCTGCAAGCTTCCTCTTGGTATCTGCAATCATTCTGTCATCTCCTGTCACAAATAGGTCATCCACGTATAGAAGTAGAATCACAGGATTCCCTTCCTCAACCTTGTAGTAAAGGTTGGAATCCGCTTTACTCTTGGTAAAGCCCAAACTAGATAGGAAACTGTCCATCCTACCATACCAGGTTCTGGGAGCTTGCTTCAAGCCATACAAGGCTTTCTTTAATCTGCATACATAAGATTCCCTGTCATGTATTTCAAAGCCGAGTGGCTGTTCCACATATACTTCCTCTTCTACTACACCGTTCAGGAAAGCAGTCTTGACATCCATCTGGTGTATCTTCCATTTCATTGCTGCAGCCAGGGCAAGTACTGTTCTGATGGAAGTATATATGGCTACAGGTGCAAAGGTTTCTTCATAGTCTATTCCTTCCTTCTGAGAGAAACCACGAGCTACGAATCTTGCTTTATATTTTTCCACACTGCCATCTGCAGCATGCTTGATTTTGTAGATCCACTTGGAAGTCACAACAGACTTCCCTTTAGGCCTTGGGACAACATCCCAAACATCATTCTTCATAATTGATTGGTATTCCTCAACCATAGCATCCTTCCATTCTTTCTTTTCTGCTGCCTCTTCATAACTGGAAGGCTCTTTGTTCATGATGTCACAGAGTAAAGCAACATAACTGGTGTGTGATCTGGTTCTCTTCTTTGCTCTGTGTTCTTCTTCTGGAATGCCAAATCTTTCTGCATCATGAATGAGCTCTCTAGCCCATACAGGTTTCCTCTTGTGAGAGTTATCCTCACGGGGTGGATCTACAGGTTCTTGTGGATCTTCAAACTCACGAGCAATTTCTGGAACTGCATCAGTCATCGTAGTGTCTTGAAATCTTGTTTCCTTAGGTTCTTCATACACTTCAATAGGTGCCTTTCTTGATTTGATGAATGCTGAATTCTCATCAAATGTTACATCCCTGCTGACATCAATCTTCTTGAACCCTGGAAAATATATTCTGTAAGCCTTCGAGCTTTCACTATAACCCACGAAGATGCCCTTCTTTCCTGAAGGATCTAGTTTAGTCCTCTTCTCCTTTGGGACATGAGTGTATACTGGACAACCAAATATTCTGAGATGGCTGACTTCAGGTTTCTTACCAGAAAAGACTTCTTCTGGTGTCTTGTTGTCCAATATCTTGTGGGGTGTTCTATTCTGCACATATACAGCTGTTCTAGCTGCTTCTGCCCAAAGATGCATAGGAAGATCCTGGTCATGCAACATTGCTCTTGCTGCTTCCATGATAGTTCTGTTCTTCCTTTCTGCAACTCCATTCTGTTGGGGATTATATGGAGCAGTCAACTCCCTCTTAATCCCTGAATCACTGCAAAGCTTCTTGAAGTCATTTGAGGTGAATTCTCCACCATTGTCAGATCTGAATGTTTTGATTTTCTTGTCAGTTTGATTCTCCATCAAGTTTTTGAATTCCTTGAATTTATCAAACCCTTCATCTTTGCCCTTCAAGAAGTATACCCAAGTCTTCCTAGAGAAGTCATCAATAAATGATACATAGTAAACATACCCACTCAGGGAGCTAGATGACATAGGACCACATACATCTGAGTGGATGATTTCCAGAATGTCTTTTGCCTTGCTTTCACTGCTTGGGAAAGCCTTCTTAGTGTTCTTTCCTTTTGCACATCCTTTGCAAACACCTTCATGTTTGGTCTTGATTTCAGGAAGACCTTCTACTGCCTTGCTTGCAATTGGAAGTGCCCTATAGTGCATGTGAGCAAGTCTTCTGTGCCAAAGTTCACTTGGCTCCATGGATTCATGTACCATGGCATGTTCAGGTTGTCCCTTCAATTTATACAAGCCTCCCTCTTGCTCTCCAATCACTACTGCATCATCCATGGTCTTTCCCTTAGGCCACATTAGTACTTGGCCATCAACAAATGCAACCCTCATACCTTTTGCATCTAAAGCAGAGATGGAAAGTAAGTTCTTCTTGAGCCCAGGTACATAGAGGACTTCCTTCATCTTCAGAGATTTTCCAGAATCTAGGTTGTAAGAAGCTTCACCACTTCCTTTGATTGGGTATTGATAATCATCCCCAAGTTTCACCTTATGGGGTGACTCATGTTCAGATAGGTTCACAAAGGATTCTTTAAATCCAGTCATGTGTTTGGAAGCCCCACTATCAATCAACCAATCATTACATCCATGAGAGATGGTACCAGTGAGTGCAGAGATTAAAACATATTCTTCTTCACTTGATGAGTCATCATCACTACTGCTTTCTGCCTTAGCCTTCTTCTTTGGGGGTTCATCATCTTCGGCAGCATGAGCATGGAATCTTCTTTTGCTGCCCTTCTTCTTCTTACTGAAGCTGTTGTTGTCTTTCTTCTTCTTGGGACAATCTGAAGCAAAGTGTCCCTTCTCATTGCAAGTGAAGCATCTGAGTTCTTTCTTATCTTTATGATAATGATGATGGTGAGAGAATCTTCTATTATGAGATGATTCCTTCTTGGATTTACTTCTTTTAGTGTGAGCTGCAAGAGCTTGATCTTCTCCTCCCATCTTTTCTTCACGAGCTATAAGCCTAGCTTCTTCTTGAGAACATTCTTCTCGAAGTCTACTGAAGGAGATCAACTTCTTCCTTGCACAAATTCCTTGAATAAAGGAATCCCATGACCTGGGTAGGCCATTTAGAGTGGTCATCACCACTTCACCATTCTCCACCATTTCATCTACTGCTTCTAATTGTTCCTTGATCTGAGAGACCCTTGAAAAGTAGGATTGAATGGTTTCTCCATTCTGAAACTTCACTGCTTTCAATTGGTTCCGCAGGGTCATCTTCCGATTTATGTTCTTTCCTTCAAATAGCTTGGTCAAAGATTCAAACATCTCTTTGGGTGTCTTGAGAGAAGACACATGGGGTATGAGATGGTCTTTGATAGAATCAGCAATGATTCTCTTTGCCTTGACCAAGTTCTTCTTGTGCAATGCCTTGGCCTCTTCATCCTCTGGGATAGGGATGTCTTCTTTCACATATGAGTCCAACTCATTCTCTTCCAGGATTAGCCCAATCCTATACTTCCAGGCTCGGAAGTTATCAGCCCCTTCAAGCTTATCCTCAAGCTTGGTGTGAAGAGACATCTTTAAGAGTACTTCAAATGGAAATAGAAAAGATTTAGAACTTACCACTTGAAGTGCTGAAAACTGGATCTGGACCCGGATTAGGGTTTGTCAGAGAAACCCTAAAATTTCAAAATGTGAATTTCAAAATTCCGAAAGGATAGAAAGATGCGCCTTGGAGAGCTGATCAGCCTAGTACATTCAGAATTTGAGATCAGCAAAGTCTTGTCCTTCAAAATTGCCTTTTTGTCCTCCCGGGTTCACTGGGGAGAGCCCTGAATTAGGGTTTGAGTTTCCCGGAGATCTACCCAGCCAAAAATCTCGATCCAAAGCTCAAACCTTCGATTTTTGCAAGGAGCTTCCAGCTGTACCTTCAGTTTCCAGAAATTCCTATTTTTGTGGAAACCCTAAATTTTAGGGCCAAAACTGAAAATGCTCGGAACTGAAATCTGATTGGACAGAAAGATGCGCCTTGATGAGTAGATCCAATCTACTATACTGAATTTCCAAAATCTGTGGAGAGAAACCCAATAAACAAGCAATACAAGCTTCCGTCACTGCAAAATGTCTTCTTCTCAGTTAAGCTCTGATACCATGTTAAATTTTCAGTATTAAATCACAATACTATAGGATCTTTGCTGAGAGAATAACATCTACAGTATATCAATGCATGACAATCATAATATGACAAGCATCACAAGCATCACAAGAATCAAAAGCATAGAGACAAGAGACACAGAGTTTCCGTGGGGAAAACCCTAAGGTGAAAAACCCCACAAACTTCCTCAGAGATAGAGAGAGCAATGGCTCAACCAAAATACAACCAAATAATACAGAGATAGTCTCCTAGCAGATGATCCTCCTCCTCTTCCCTAGTGCGCCACTTTCCAGAGAGAGAGATAGATACTTTTCCGAGTGAGTAAAATAGAGATCTCCTATCTCTATTTATACTCACCTTTTTGCCCAGTGACCTACTGGGGCCGACTTGTCTACTTGAGTACATCCACATTATATTATATATTAATTAGGGCCGACCCCATAAGGTGGTCTAATAACCCATCGGCAAGTACACACACTTGCGACACTTGTCAATCCACATGACGACACTTCCTTATAGAGGAATAACACATCTCTTATAAGGGTACAATAAATATACATATAATATACTGATGAAATACATTCCGAAGTTACATATACATCAACACTTAGATATCAAAGTATCGAAAATTTTATTCTTTCAAGTAGATCTAGCATAATAAACTCTTACTTTTGCAAGTCATTTTTAGCTAAATCTTAAGACTTGTTAAGTAGTTAGTTTCTTTGAGTTTAAAATTTAAATCAAGCAAATTGGTGCTTTATATTGGGTTACATTTAAAGGAAATCTAATATCCTAAGAAAGTTAGTCTCACAAACCTACTTCTCTTAGTTATTGCTTTCTTAGATCTAGCTTAACTTAGAATAATTTTTTGGTTTATTTTTCTAACTTTTCCCAAAACTATTTCAAAGTGATTTTGGGCAATTTTATACTAATTTAGTTTTATGGCTTTTGTTTTCTTACATACAGGTAGAGAGGATTTTGTGCCAATTTTGGAACAAATTTGAGTAATCCAAAGCTCCATAAAGCCTCTTCTATCTTATATTCTTCTTTTCTTCAAAACATTGTAACCTCTTTCATTCGAACTTATAAGGATGGAGAGACTTTCTTTAATAATTGAAAAAAACATAAATAAAGAGAGAAAGTGGGATACCCAACACCCCCAACCTTTCCCCCTTGGGGATTCTTGCGTCATTTTTTTTCCTTTTATGATTTATCGCTTTTCATTTGGATTTACTAGCCTTAGATTAATTTTAGTTTCCTTGTTTAGTTAGATTTCCTTTCAAGTAATTTCATAAATAAAATGAATCATTTAGCTACTAGTCTCCATATCTTTTGTGAACACTGCAGGCCTCTGGGATGGAACAATGGGGAAATCATAAAGAGGCTGTTAGCACTTCATAATTCACTCCACAATAAAATTAACCTCTCTGAAAGGAGGAAAGAGGACACCTCGATTCTTTATCTCTTGTGGGTAAATTCTGCAGTGAAGCGAGAACCACTAGTTAATGACCGTGGCAATCCGTCAGGCTACATACTTGTTTGGTGTAGTGTTGGACACACCCCTGCGACTCCAATCTATCCAACATTTCACAGGTAGAACCACATTGGGTAAATCTATCCATATTCCTCATACCTCGCAGTATATCAGGAATCCCCCTTCTTGTAATCCACTCAGCATAATAATTTAAAACTGACCAAGAAACACTTGAAAACATTTCCTATTTTCAGCAACACTAGTTTGAATCCATTAGTAGTAATCTATTTGCAACAATCCTATTGGGTTAAATTCATTTCTCATTGTGAGTGATTTAAATTTACATGTTATTGAAGGGATCAATATTCATTCATATATCTTGGGAATTATTGATACAGAAGAAGAGTATTCAATTTTTTCATATTATCATGTTGATCCATATTACTCAGAGCCACACACAAGTATCAGTAATGAAGACTTGGAGAAGAAGTACATTGAAGAATTAGATCAGATGCAATCGATTGAATATTAGTATCAGACATTGTATTTACATACATAGTTTCCTTATGATTTGGAGCAGCTTGGGGCTTACACATAGAGTTATCATCAGAGAATCCCTTTGAACAAGTATGATGATCCGCCTCATCATACAATTTTGTACATCAGTGCTATCCAATCTTGGATAGAAGGAGCATGCGGGAGGACTTACTTGTTTGGAAAGCATTTTGATGATGTATTACATGTTTATGATCTCCCATCCAACCCTCCCATCCAAAATGATTATGAAGGTTTTCATTTCACAAATAAGGTATCCTTGTTTTGGTTGGTAACCAAATACAAGGTGAAATATTTTTATATTGATGAAATGGTTAGATGGTTACATTGGATTTCTGATTACACTTAGCATTTTAATTATGTTATGCTTAGAGTAGGAGAATAAGCTCTTTAAATTGAGAATTTTTTTTTGGATTTTTTTCTTCTTCAGTATTTTCCTTTTATGTAATTAGGAATATTCTTAGTTTCATTTTTCAAATAAATGCAACTTGTGGATATATATCATCAAAGTACATAACAACATAATGAAAATGTACATCAAGAAGATGCTTCATCAAAGAATCATGAAAGTGTTTACACCTCCAAGTAAGTAGACCACCATTTGCTAGGTGCATACAATCTTCAAGTGACCAATCAAATCTGCTCCAATGACATAGGTGAGGATCCCATGTCCGATAGTACTGCTCCAAAAGAACGTGATATGCATCAAAATATTCAGCCATGCATTCTTTCATCCAAGAAGTGAATGAAGAATCTCCACTAAAATATGAACCAAATAATGAGCAGGAAACACAAGGAGACTTCAAAGGACTCAAAGAAGTCTCATCCATACATCCATGAGGATATGTATCATCATAAGGTAAAGCAATATGCTGCTGCAATTCTAAATAATTAGGTGCTCTATTCATGTCATCATCAAAAGGAGAGGTAGGAGTTTCATACCCCTCATGTGGCACCACTAGAAAAAAACCTTTCACCCAATTTTCATCCCAAAGTGATGCGGTTGGAAAAGAAGTGTGGGGTGAGGAATTATGAACCAAATTTAATTCTTTACAATTCTTACCCATTGAAATATTTAATTCATCTTCTCCATAATTGGTTGGTCCAACTATTGTGAGATCATGTACCTCTTCCAAGGCTTTGCAACTCTCTCCATGAGACAACTCATTATCCCTTTGAACAAGGACGAGTGCTTGTCCTTATTCTTGTTTTAGTGTAGCCTCTTCAAGAACCTGCATATCAACATGTACCTCATGTTCCACAATTACATTAGGTTCCTCTTTTGTGGCATAAATTGTTTCATCGTTTTCCTTGAAAAGAGAACCATTGCTCATTATTTTTTCCGAGTTGCTTCCAAGTTCACTAAGCAACAATTTGAACTCTTGAAAGTATTGCCTCCACTTGTCTTCAAAGGAAGGTTCCAATAATTTTCTAAACTCCTCATTCTCCTCTGAGGTTCCTTTCTCATCCTTACTCATGGTGACCAATGAATGCACTTCTTCTCCTATTTCTTCCCTTTCACCAAAGTACATCCAGTTTTAGTTTCTAAGGGTGGTGGCTTATTTCTTTGACTCCTGGTCTTCATTAATGTTATACCACATCAGGTTCCAAGACCATGCTTTGATACCACTGTAATGTCCCTTGTTAGGAATTTTATTAAAATGGCAATTTTCCACTTTTTTCCCCTAGTTCGACCTTTGACTAGTTTTGATCTCTAGGTCCCAAATTTGCCCCAAATGATCCCAAATATTCTTAGAATGTATATGAATGATATTAGAACATAAATATTTGTTTCAGGGATTCCTTTGGACTGTTAAAATACTTCTGCAAATCCTCTTTCAATTCTTGTCAATGTAGGTAACTTTACTAGTGATTTCCCTTTGACTAGTATTGGTCTCTAGGTCTCAAATTGACTCCAAATGCCTTCAAATATTCAAGGAAGGTGTATGAATGATATTAGGACTTGAATATTATGTTCAGGGATGATATATTTCCACCAAAATACCTCTTCAAACTCTCTTAATATTCTGGACCAAGTATGCAATTTTACTAGTAATTTGGGGTTCAAATCCCCCTGGGGTAAGTACTAAAAATGGCTTCCCAAATGCCTCCAAAGCCACTCAAATTTATTAAAATAGGTAGGTAATGTATTAAGGATATTATTAAGGTCTCATGTGCACCATTAATTGATTATTATATCTATTCCAACCCTCTCCCATTCAACTGCAAAATTCACCAATTCGACCCTTGGGGAAATGGCACTATTTCTTCTCCCAATGCAATTAAACTGAGGTAAAATACTTCAAATGCTCAAGTACAGTACATGAAAATTGTAAAATACATCCATGGAAGTCCATTAATCACAAATTCATTAGATAATCTTCCATTCATTCGAAATCATCATCAATACATTGGTTCACAACAAGGTAGTGGGGAAATGGCATTGTTCTTCCATTAAAAATGAGATTTATACATTTCTACTTGGAATTTCAACCTGAAACTTTCTGGAGATGAAGAAAAGAGTATTTAATTCATATTACAAAATAAATGGGGCATTAGAATCTCCCCCAAAGAGTACAATAGCTCACCGAAAATGCCCTCCCTCAAGGATCAAGAATATGCCATCAAAACTGGAAATGGTTGAAGGAGTGGGCTGAAATAGAAGAAACCATGAGATGTCCTGTAGCTTACACCTGCAAATAAAGACTCCATTAAAGCTCCAAATGAAAGGTCTGAATGGCCTTTCCAATTACCAACTTGGATGGGAATCTTTCACCCTCGAAATTGGCTAAGGCAAGCAACTAGTCATCCACTAGCTCTCCCTCTTCACAAATGCAATTGCAAATTCTACAAATGATCAAAATCTGGTTTCATTCTTTGTTATTGAAATTTATAAAGTTATATTGTCCTCCATGGGTCGAATTCCTTCCAAGAGACTCATGCCAACTCAAGTTGGGAAGAGATTCCAAAGAATGCCACTTGTACAACAATTCCTAGTCTCCCACTTCCACCAAATCACATGTGGAAGCATATTAGCTACCCTAAAACCCTTGAGCGCCCTCTTGGAGTCTATTTTTAGCCTTGACATGTCATATATGTCATATGTAAGCCTTCAGGTCTGATTTGTGTCATAGGTGTCATAGCATCTTCATCATTGTTGTCATAGAGCTAGGGAATCTAGCCCAAGTGTCTCACTAGCTCCAAATTGCCTCTTCCTCTTCCATGGGAGTTACTCTTCCTCTATATTTCGACATTGGATGAGTCATGCCATGAATAATACCTTTTGGACTCCCCCAAGTATGTTACCATTCACCTTGAATTCGAATTGGTGAGAGAATGATGCCAAGTGTAGTGGGGAAATCTAGCCATATGCGGGTCCCACTTCCTCCATGTGTCTTCATGATCAAATGCCACTTTGATTTTCACTTGTATATATTTATTTAGATCCTTTATTAAATATTTATTCCATTCTAATGTTCAAACATCATTTATTATCCCCATTATTCCAAATCCCAAAGCTTCCACCCCAAACCTAGGAAACTAGTAATTTTCCTCCTTGGAAATTATTTGACCTTTAACATCAATTTTACAAACTCTAATGAATATGGCCAATGTGATTAGGCCATTGTGACCCAATTCCAAATTTGGGACATGACATTCACAGTCGAATGCTTGGTTTTCCAATAGAATAAGGGGGAAATAGTTAAGACGCCAAGACTTCTACAACCATTAGACATACCTTGACAACACTGGGAAGAAGTCTCAATGGATTTTATCACAGCTCTACCCAAGTTAGAAGGAAATATTGTTATTATGGTGTTTGTTGATAGACTCATTAAGTATGCACATTTTTATGCACTCTCTCACCCTTTTAATCCAAGTGCAATAAACGCATCTTTTCTGGAAATAGTTCAAAAGTTATGCAGAAATATGAAGATTATTGTAAGCAATAAAGATCCAATTTTCACTGGAAAATTTTGGACTGAATTATTTTCTTGTTTGGGTACCCAACTGGCTCATAGCTCATCTTATCATCCTCAATTTGATGGGAAAACTGATATAGTGAACAAATGTTTGGAAGGCTATCTTTGTTTCTTTACATCTGATAAACAAACAAACTGGGTGAAATGGTTATCTTTGGCAGAATGGTGGTACAATACGTTCTTCCATACATCATAAAAATTGTCTCCATTTATGGCACTTTATAGGTACTAGCCTCTATATATCACATCTCTGTTAAAGGGAAAATGTAAAGTTCAAGCCATGGAAAATAACATAGAGAACCAACAAGAATTTCTACAGATACTTAAGGACAACCTAGCTATGTCACAAAATAGGATGAAACAACAAGATGATCAACATCAGAGTGAAGGGAGTTTCGAAGAAGGGGATTGGGTATTTCTAAGGTTGCAACCTTGCAATAAGATGTCCCTCAAGAAACTAAATAAGGGAAATAAATTAGCAACCAAGTATTATGGTCCTTATAAGGTGTTGCATAAGATTGGTAGTATGGCTTACAAATTGGAGCTTCCTTCATCTTCAAGAGTGCATCCAGTTTTCCATGTTTCTTGATTAAATAAGGTAATAGGAGACAAGATACCAATTCAAATAATATTGCTCAATATTGATGAAGAAGGAATATTCATATTGGAACCCGAACAAATCACTGAAATAATGACCAAACATCTATAGAATCGGGCTATTACAGAATACCTCATCAAATGGAAGAACCTACCAGTGGAAGATTCGACATGGGAAGATGAGTCCTTCATAGAGAAGCATCCACAACTAATTAAGCGTTGAGGAAAAAACTTTTATAAAGGGGAGGGGCATGTTAATCTCTAAATATTGGCACATTACCCTATATGTAGTGGCACATTACCCCATTTATTACGGTGTGTTACATATTATTGATGTTGGCTTGGGTCTATTAGTGGGTCTATTAGTTTTTGTTGTACCCCTTTGTCTCCTATATCTAGGAAGGAGACCTTTTCATTTTAGTCATCATTGTATCTTGTCTTGTCTTATGTACTTAGTACATTGTGTAAGGAGGTTCATCCTTTGAATATGATTGTTATTCATCTCAGTTATTTATTATTAAGGCATCGAATACTTTCTTTTGGTCCATTTCTACTATTTTTATTCTATATCTGGGACTTGGTTGCATAACACCATCTTCTTGAAACACTTGGATTCCACATGACCATATTTCCCACAAAAAGTGCATTGACTCTTAGTCTTCTTACCTTTTTATGTGGTTCCTTTGTTATCATTGGAAGAATGAACTGATTGAGAGGGTTTTGGACCCTTGTTGTTCTTATTGTTGCGAGGAATTTTCTTCTTGGGATGCTTGGACTTATCCTTTTTTGTGGCACTAGGGATTTGCTAGATGTATCACCATTATTGACCACTCCAAGATGTAAGAGATTATCTTGCTCTTGAATCAAAGCATCACAGAAGGATTCAAGAGAAGGTTCTATATAGTTATCCCATAGAGATTATTTCATGGAGTAAAAGGTAGATACAAAAACACAATAAGTAGGGCCCATCTTAGAAAACATATGATAAATACATTGCTTATATTTCCTTTTTATGTTGCATTATTTAACTAAGGGTATAAGGGTTTTGTACTTATATAGAGAGTCTTGAATGCAAGATAAATCACTTGGATTTAAAGTAACCAATTCATTTTCAATTTTATGGCCTTGAATCTCATTATGTTTACCAAACACAGTTTCCAATTTTTTCCAAGCCTTATCTGGTTCATCAATTCCTTGAAGGTGGAAATGTAATTCATTTGAAATTGACATATTGATTAATCCATGAGCTTCGTCACACATTTATTTTCCCAATTTGTTTTCTTATCGCCATTAGTGGGTTCAGTTTCTTTTCCCAAGGTAATCCGAGAAACTCCCCTACTTCACAGGACATCCTCAATATGGCCTTTCAATGATAAGTAGTTGGTAGTGTTAAGAAAAATATCACATGGAGAATCCATAATGTTATATGCATGTAATATGGATTCAAAAGAAGAAAATTATGGTTTAGATGCAAATATATTAAGAAAAATGTGTAGTTTAAAATAAATGGCACTGAAAATAGACTTTGAATGTCAAAGTTATTCCCTTTTGAAGAAAGACATAAAAAAGATCCAAGGGGCCACATGGTAGGCTGGAGTTGATCCATGCGGTAATGGGAGCAAAATGTAGAGATTATCCCCCCTCTTACTAACTTTTCCTATAAACTCACTTTTAAGTAAGTTACTTTTTAAATTAAATGACCCACTTTTATAAAACAAGTGGGAATCACTTTTACAATGAGGATAATTTATAACTTA
The DNA here is from genome assembly GCA_027924585.1 of Larix kaempferi. Lineage (NCBI taxonomy): Eukaryota > Viridiplantae > Streptophyta > Pinopsida > Pinales > Pinaceae > Larix > Larix kaempferi. The sequence goes on along the minus strand of BSBM01000226.1, from coordinate 5,628,609 downwards.
AAGTTACATGAACTTAAATTTACAAAAACTAACAAACACAAGGGATTGAACCCAAGACCTTTTACTTTTTAAAGTAACTTTCAACCAGGAAAGTTAAACAAAATATTTAGTAATATTATGGAGGAGAATGGTGTTGTTTTTGTTGTTGGAGAGCGTTCCTACCTATAAATCCTTGATTTTTGGCATGCAAAACATTTTACACAACCACACAGAAAAAAACAAAAAAGTTCCAAATCGCAATTTCTCATATTTGGTGTTAGTCCTTGGTTAGCTTACCTAGAAAATGTAAGTTTTATTATTGTTTCTAGATTACTGAGTTCACACAAGGTGCACCACAAATAGAATACATTGTCAAGAAAACCTTTCCCTCTCTATTTTTTATTTCTTTAGTTTTCATAGAGTGCATGACAAAGAGAATATGTGGACCAAAAAGGTAGCAACTAGGAATAATGATAGAAACCAGGCTAAATTACGAAAGAATATGATAATTTTTTAAAAAAAATCCTTAACTATAAACAATATACCACTAGATTTGGTAAAATGACCATATCTTGTGAAAACTAAATCCTTTACGAGTGAAATGAAAAGAGTTTCCAACTAAAAGCAATACTCTAGAAGCAATGGAACATCGAGCTCTCAACCTAGAAATGCACAAAAATATCATATACTAGAAATCCTTTGATGAAAAAACATAAGCATAACTTCATAAGAGATCCGATACGATGTTTGACTAACACAATATATTTACAGATGATCGAGAACCTTCAACAACCGCTCACAAAAAAGGATCACAAATCAACATACCGATGTCTTATGTGGTTAAAACCATCAAAGAGGGAAATGGTCTGTGACCCCATCCAAATAGGTACTTGAGGAAATATATTATGCAAAGGAAAAAATGTTTTACATGTGAGTTTCTCACAATCAATCGTCAAGCAAATGACCCTCCATGCTCTTTTAATAGAGATCATGGATCAATCAAATGTTAAGCCACATATCAATAGCTGTTAAGGTTGAGGTGAAGATAAATCATTGGATCACTCTATGTATAGAACATATCATGACTGTCATATTACATAAGTACAAATGCATGATAAAGAAACACACTTTACCTAAAGACACATTATACCAAGTTGATCTTAAATAAATGCTAAGTCTCTAAATATCCTAACATACAACATGGTGGGGTGAGATGAGATTGGATTGATCTTGTAATAAAGTTGAGGCATATATTTACGCCTTTGTACAAACATATATTTCAGTCGATGAATTGTCTCATGATCCATTTCCATTGATGGTTAACAATGATATGGGAAATCTCAATACCATGCCACACAATATTTTGGCACCAAGACATTGCGTCTCCATATTATCTAGTTTTTTGTATTCTATCAAGTACCATCTTTGTTGATGAGTTTGCATGTTCTAGTTATATGGCCTTGCTTGTTAGTATTGAAGAAGAATTTTTTTATAACAAAGCATATAATTCAAACCATGGTATTATTAAAGGATTATTTCAAGAGACAACATACCCCAAAACAGAAGCAGGTCACTTAGATGACAACTCCAACAAAGAATCCTCTATGCATTTAAATTTTATGGAGGATCCTCTCACCCATGTCAACATCCAAGCTCATTTATACATAGGAACTAAAGATGAGGAACAAAGTCTTGTGGAGGGCATGCCAACTTTATATAATTCAAACTTTATTCTTGACTCAGCCCTTGCCAAGTCTAACTAGAAGCATGTAAGATAGGTTAGAGTTGAGGGAAACATATCACTAGGTAAAGTGAAAGAAGTTGTAGATGAGGAATCCATTAATGTTAAATATTCAAACACTAAGGTATGCATTTTATGATCCATAAGATATTTTCATATTTTGTAAACCATATTTTAGCATAGGTTTTATTTGTGCTAACAAGTTTTATGTGCTTCGGAATCTAATATTGAGGACTCATACAAGGATGAGCCTGTGAATGATGCAATTATTAATGAAGATGAAGCTATAGCTCTTGGGTTTTGGTTTAGAGAAATGGCCTTTTCTAGTTAAAAACATTTTTTTTCTATTTTGGTTCTCAAAGGTCTATTATTACATGGATTTTTGAACAAATTATAAAGAATGACAATCTTGAAGAATTGTGAGAACTTGGTTTTGACACCTTTGGAATAGTATTCCATGGAAAATGGAGGGGATCATATGTTGCAATTAAATTAATTATAAAACAACTACTTTATGGGAAGGTAAATTGTCCTGAGGCTAACCCCTATGTTTATGAGGATATAACATGCATATTTGGCATAGGATGAATAGATTCAGGTAGACATTTTGATATTTCTATGTGGGGAATACACAAAGGAATCTTGAGTGATTTTAGGAGCAACTTGAATCTTGCAAATGTTGAATCTATCCAAGAAATGTAAAATTCACGCTATGTTGAAGATGGTATGTATCAACTGGATAGAGGATTGGTTGCTCATATTTGAGTAGTAATTATGTCTTTATTATATTTGAACATGAAAGAGGATGGAATGATTACTCTATGCTATTAAAAAGAACCATGTGTTACAATGCTATCTTTCTTACACAATGATTATGCTTTATTCACCGGTCCTAAAATTGTAACCTTCATTGCAAATTGTGACATGCTTTTCACTATTTGCAAAAAATTCTTTTTAGAGAATCCATTAGAATCCAAAACACATTTATAATTTTTTTTTGGGACAAAGCATAATGACTAGATATTATTGGAGTGTTTTTTGAGAATTTTAGACCACATAGAGGTTTTTTTTATGACTCGGATTTTTCTATAAAATAGAGAGTTTTTAGAACCTAACAAATTTAAGACTTGTGTTCTAAAAAGATTTTCAATTATCCCAAATATGTTTATTTCCTTTATCTTCACTCCCACATGAAATTTTCATCTTACATGGCAAGCTGGATAGACCATAAAACTAAAGCATTGTTGATGCAAGATCACTTTGAAGTATATTATTATGAATAGGAAGAGGGCAATGTTGGGTGTAAATGAATTTGCAATGAATGCAACAGATAATAGTGTCATGTAAAATATGATAAATTTTATCAGTGTGGAATTATGGTTATTGGTATTAAAATAAACAGTAATTGTAAGTAACACCATTTTTATTCAACATTCAACAAGTATGAAGCAAGCACATTTTTATCAACATTCAAGAAAAACAAAGGGGATAAAAACTGACCACCAAGTCTCCAACATTGAAGAAATATAACTATGAGCTAGACGATAATGTCATCAGGAGAAGTGAAAATTGTTTGATAGTTATTTCAAGCAAAGAAGCAAGTATAAAATGGAAAAATGGTGATAGGTAACAAAAAGTTGGTGATGGTTTGATATTGTCATCACAAGAGAATTGTTTTAGCTCTGCACCTAGGGTTTTATGCACACTCGAAATACAGGGATTGGAACCTATCAAAGGCCCCTACTAGTCTGAGCTCAATGATCCTAGTCCCACTAGGCCTGCTTCTTGCCTTCGATGACCCCACCGAGGGGTGGTGGTGGTCAAAACCCCACCAATTTGGAACGTTTGAGGTTACAAACATACCAATGAACATTATTGGGAGGTCTTTGACCAACGTAGATTCCATGATGCACAAGTTAGAAGATACAAGAATAGAGGGGGAAATCCTAGCACACCGGTGATGTCATATTTGCAACACAATATGACCCACCACAACAAAGGGAAATGCATATCAAAATTGAAAATTTTTCTCACGTATGAAATAACCTCTACTTGAATTCATGAGAACATTCAGTATATGATGGATCATGCAATTGTTAATTTTTGAGCAAATATGACGAGCTTTGAACTTTAAAACTTTAAGTGCAGAAATATTGAATACTTGAATCAATGAACCATTCAATCACATGAAACATTCAACCATAACACAAGATGTACCCTGGGGAAAACCCTCAAAACAATGAGGATGAAAAACCCCAGTAAATATTTAGAGTATAATTATGATAGATAGCAAAGAATGTCTTTTACAAAATAGCATATTGTTTTCGGCACCTTAGGTGCTAGATAAGAGATAATACTGAGCAATAGATAATAGAGATCAACTGTATCCACTTTCCATGTGACCAACACATTAATAACAAGCAAGAATCACTGCCATGGAATATTTAGTGAATGGTTGCATGGGTAATGGTGCATCACATGCAAAAAATGTGAATTTCTTTCTTGGAGAATTATACTATGCATCGGTTTCTTCAATCCTACATAACATATGTGCAATGCCTTTCATATTTGACATTAAATGATGCTTAAATGACTCCAGAATGAACTCACCCTCTAATTGATTGCATGAGCACTTAGTTAGGAAGCTAACTTAAGTGTTGTAATGCAATAAATTAAGTTTCGTCATGCAAACACTTAATTAACCGAAGTGTCATATTTTGGTTAACTTAACTGTTGTCTTTTAGTTTAACTAAAGTGTAATCAATGCAAAACACTTTAGTTAAATAGTCCTTATTTATTAACACTTAGTTAACTATTATTAACTAAAATCATGCTGATTGATTTACTTATAGTGACCACTGTGAGTTCTTTAATTAATTGAGGCATACATTGTGGCTTTAACTGAAGCTTAACAATTCGAGTTCACTTAGTCATCTCATGAGCAATTCAATTCTCTTTTTATCTATGCATTTATCTTTATTTCTTATATTTACTGCATGGTCAATATGTGTGAACTTTATTTATCTATCATAATCTATCATATCATATTATACTCAGAATATTTGTCAGATTCTATGATGATATTATATTACTCTGAGACCAAATGATCATATGCTGAAGTAATTCACTCTAGAGGTGGTCAGTCTCTAAAGGATACTTAATAGAAATTGGTGACCATGGTTAGTAATACATCACACAACATTAATGCTTCAATATGAAAATCATATACCTCTATAACTGGAAGTCCACCCCATGGGTACCTACTAAAACTAGAGGTCCACATGAGAATATGGATTAACACACAAGTCCTGAGTTTCGTCCAACAAGACTTTACAACATCATCACTTTGATACATCAAAGAATTCACCTCAACACATGAGTAATAACCTTTTACAATTGAAGGATTATCCATTCTTGAGTCCAAATCAAGAATCTACTTCAAGTTCATGAGTCCAACTCAAGCTCCATACCTCAACACACGAGTCCCAATCCTGGCTACAAAATATTGGCTTGGATAATGACTCGTGATGTTGTACATTTAATAGCAATAATATGAAAATTTATGGCACTTTGGCTATCTAAAAAATCCCTAATGGGATGGATCAAGCACAAAGGGAGGGCCCAAAGGACACTATGAGCTAAAACTAGGATCAAAAGGTTTCTATATGGTTATCTTCAACCATCACAAGGAATACATTAGAGTATTTGAAGGGGGACCCTACTTCTTCAACTCAGTTGGTATTTATTTGAGGCCCTAGGTGGAAAAATCCAGCCCTGCAAACAAGGAGTACATTAAGGAGGCCTCGGTCTAGGTAAGACTCTAATCCCTGTTGTAGGTATACTGGGAGGAAGAGACTCCAGAAGGAATTGGAAACACACTAGGACAATTTGTTAAAAACTTCAAGGCTACTTGAAATGGAATATATACCTACTATGACAGAATCTGTGTCTACATGAACATCTCTAGGCTGCTACCAGAATCCATTTGTATAGAATACATAGATAACTAATGGATTCAAATCGTGGATTACTAACACATCCCCTTTCACTGTAGAAAATTCCATGAGAATGGACATCTCTTTCACATTTTCCCTCTAAAAAATATCCCCCCCGAACCCAAACAATAGGAAGAGAAAGATGATGATTGGTTTTCCAAAGTTTCAAGCCGAAGAAGGAATGAGAGAAAAAAACCGCCCCCCCCAATCTAATCTCTCCATCCCAATTTCCAACCAATTTGAATGTATGGATAGCAGCCAGGAAGAGGGAAAAACCTACAACTATTTTGATTAAGAGAAACAATAGAAAAAGACAGACCACAATGATAAAACCAGAACCCAAGAAACATAAATTCTAGACCCCCTGGAGGATATGGAATACATGGAACTGTTAGACTAGATCTGCAAGGGATCAAAGAAGCATGCAAAAAGAATATCTCGATCCCATAACCATAGCTAGAATTATTCAAGGAAGCGATCCTTAAATAAAGAATGCCCCCAAACAATATCCCTAAACCCTCCCACAAAGAGACAAGTTTTGGGATCAAGGATAAAAGTAAAAAAGAGATAAAGAGGCCACACCAAGAAGGTAAAAAAGAAGGCATAGAACTAATAGAAAACACATGGATGAATTAGGAAATATGATGCTAGACTTGTGGCATACAACCAATTAACATAATTATTTTCCTCTCTCCATCAACATTCTAAATGAGTATTGTATCCTAGAATGTAAGAGGAATAAATGGTCCCTCAAAGCAGAGACTCTTAAAAAACAAGATTACTATGGAGAAACCAAGTAACTTAATGTTGCAAGAAACAAAGTGCTCCTTTCTTTCAATAGAAACAATATCAGGGAAAATTTGGAAAAGCTCCAAAATGGAAGTAGTAGATGTCCAAGAAGCCTCAGGAGGTCTAGCTCTATTTTAGAATCCCTAAGAAGTAGTGATGGATAATATCCTATCCACTGTGCAAACACTTTCAGCCAACTTCCACCTCATGGGAACGAACAGGAATGGTTATATAACCAGCATCTATGGACCCCAAGTGGTGGATCAAAAACTCCATCTTTTGAATCATCTCCAATGGCTTCAGGACTCCTTCCATTACAAAAGTTGGATTATTGGGGGGGGGGTTCAACATGATCACCAATCCAACAAAAAAAGGAGACATCAGACGCCTCGACTGGGATAGTCGAGCCTTCAAGGAATTCATTGAGAACAATTGCTTGATAAATATACCCACCTCCAATGGTTTGTTTACCTATAAAAGTAAAAGAGGATGGGCACAACAAATAGCCTCAAGACTAGACCACTTCCTCTTCTCAGAAGATCTCTACATTAGAGGATACTATTGGTCGACAACAATCCTCACCTCCAATGGATCAGATCACTAGCCCATCTATCTCAATTGGAATTGCTAAGGTCCAACAAAAAATAGGCCCTTGATATTTTAAAATTTATGGTTAGATCATCCAAACATCAAATCCAACATCAAAAACTAGTGGCAAGAAGAAGAAATCACTTCCAATTCTCTCATGTATAGATTCCAATAGAAATTAAAAACTTCAAGAAGAATTTAAAAGTTTGGAATTGAGAGGTATTCAGGATTATATTTGAGGAAAAAAGATCAATAGAAAATCAAATGGACAAGTTACAATAGTAAACCATCTTAACAAGGCGTACAAAGAACATTAACTATCAGGAAACGCTTCTCAACCAACAATTGGAAGAAAAACTCAAATGAGAGGAAACTCTATGGAGACAAAAATATCAAAGTGCAATGGAATAAACACGGGGAGAAAAAATCCAAATTATTCCACAGTTCCATGCTCCAGAATAGATAGAATAATAAAATTGTCACTTTAAGAGACAATCAAGGAAATAATCTTTAGAAGTAGGAGGAGATAACTAAGTATCTAATTTTCTTCTTTCAAAATATCCTCACTAAGCCCCCAAGAGATTGAGGTGGAACCATGAGGAAAAAAATCAACCTATCCCTAGCCCAATCACTGGAGAGAAAAATGTCATGCTAATGTGTCTTATCTCCTTGGAAGAGGTGGAGCAGGAAACCGAATCCATGTAGGATGGAAAATCTCTAGGATCAGATGGCTTTGCAACATGTTTTTTCCACTCCTGGTGGGTCATAATCAAGGAGGTATGGGAAATAGTTGAAAACTATTGCCAAACAAAATGAATCCTATATACATTCAATGCCACCTTCTTGAATCTTATCCCCAAAGGATCCAATCCATCCTCTCCTAACAATTTTATCCCAATATACCTTTGCAATGTCATCTACAAAATCATCACCAAGGTTACTGCCAATCATCTCAAACCCGTCCTTCGTATCCTCATCTTCCCCTAACAATAAATTTATGTGTAAGGACTTCAAATCTTGGATGGAATCATCATGTCCCACAAAGTCATACATTTCCTCAATATCACTAAGAAACCAAGAATGTTAATCAACTTGGATATGTCCAAATACTTTGATAGATTAAATTGGAATTACATTTCCAAAACCCCCCAATATTTTGGGTTTAATTAAGACTAGGTAACATAGATACTCTCACTCATATCCTTAACTTTATTCTCTATTTTAGTTAATGGTTCTCCCTCCCCTCCCTTTATACATTCTAGGGGAATTCAACAAGGTGATACTCTCCCCCCTTTTCTCCTCATCCTAATGGTATAAGGGTTGGGAAGATCCATCGAAGATCACCTCAGATCCAACCTTATCAAATTCCTTCAATTCCATCAAGGATCCCCCACCTACATGCACCAATAATTTGTGGATGACACTCTCCTTATGGGAGATCCATCCTTTCAAGAGGCCAAAATCCTAAAGAAAATCCTATACTTTTTCAAGGTGTTGATATAATTGTAACTTCGGAATGTATTTCACCTATGTATATTGCAGTCCTATAGAGATGTTATTATTCCTCTGTACGGAAGTGTTTGTATTCCTATAGAGATGCTATTATTCCTCTATACGGAAGTGTCGTCATTTATATTGTAAGTGTTGTAACTTATACTTGATGGGTTATTAGACCACCTTGATGGGGTCGACCCTATATGAGTCATGTGGGTAAAAGGGTTATTAGACCACCCTATTGGGGGTCGGCCCTGTCAGCAGTATGCTATGTGGTTAAGTTAAGGCCAACCTAGTAAAGGTTATTAGGCAAGTCAAGTCAAGTATAAATAGAGTGTGGGAGGCACTCTATTTGAACATTCACTTTCTCACTTATACACTCATTGGAGAGTGGCGCACTAGTGGAGGAGGAGAAGCTGCTGCTAGGAGACTATCTCTTATGCTTGGGTTGTATCATTGCTCTATCTATCTCTGAGGAATTTATTGGGGTTTTTCACCTTCTTGGTTTTCCCCAAGGAAATTATGTGTGCCTATTGTCTCATGTGATTGCTTGTTGTGATTGATATGCTTGATATGTTGTACATGTTATTCTCTCAGTAAAGATCCTAGAGTATGTTGAATTAATGCTAAAAAATTAACATGGTATCAGAGCTAACCTGAGAAGAAGACACTCTGTAGTTGTGGAAGCTAGGGCTTATTGTTTTTGGGTTTCTATCCACATATTTTGGAAAGGCAGTAGGGTAGATTGACTCTCCTCAGCAAGGCACATCTTTTTGTCCAATCACAATTCAACTTTGGGCACTTTCATTTTTGGCCCTAAACATTAGGGTTTCCACAAAAATAGGCATTTCTTAAATCTAAGACCATGGATGGAAGCTCCTTGGGAAAATCGAAGTTTAGAGCTTTGGATCAAACTTTTTGGTTGGGTGAACCTCCAGGAAAATCAAACCCTAGTTTGGGGTCCTGTCTAGTGAAGCCGGAAATTAGGGCTTCTGCAAAAGTTGGAATTTCTGAAATATGAGACCATGGCTAGAAGATCCTTTGAAAAATAGAATTTTAGAGATAAATATCGAACTTTTTGGATGGATGAAGCTCCGGGAAAATCAAACCCTAATTCAGGGTCCTCCCTAGTGAATCAAGAAGTTTGAAAAGCAAATTTGAGGGGTGAAACTTTGTAGTTTTCAAATTCTGAGTATACCAACTTGATCCGCTCATCAAGGCGCATCTTTCTATCTTTTCAGAAGTTTGAAATTCAAAGTTTGAATTTTTAGGGTTTCTCTGACAAACCCTAATCCATCTCAAGATCCATATTTCTGCAAATCAAGTGGTAAGACCTAAATCTTCTCTATTTCATTTGAAGTTCTCACCACACCAAGCTTGAGGATAAGCTTGAAGGGGCTGATAACTTTTGAGCATGGAAGTATAGGATTGGGTTAATTCTAGAAGAGAGTGAGTTGGACAACTACATAACTGAAGGGGTTCCTGTCCTAGAGGGAGCAGAGACTAAGGCCTTACACAAGAGGAACTAAGTCAAGGCTAAAAGGATCATTGCTGATTCTATCAAAAACCATCTCATGCCACATGTGTCATCTCTGAAGACACCTAAGGAGATGTTTGATTCCTTGACCAAGCTATTTGAAGGGAAGAATATAAATCGGAAGATGACCTTGAGGAATCAATTGAAGAATATCAAGTTCCAGAATGAAGAGACTATGCAGTCTTATTTCTCAAGGGTCTCCCAGATAAAAGAACAACCTGAAGCTGTGGGAGAAGTTATAGAGAATGGAGAAGTGGTAATGACCACTCTTAATGGCCTTCCTAGGTCATGGGATTCCTTCATCCAAGGAATTTGTGCTAGGAAGAAAATTATCTCTTTCAGTAAGCTGTGGGAAGAATACTCATAGGAAGAAGCTCGGATTATAGCTCGAGAAGAAAAGATGGGGAATGAAGACCAAGCCCTCATAGCACAGTCCAAGAAATATGATGATAAGAAAGGGCATCACCACAGTAAGAAAGAATGGCACCACCATCAAAATCAGAGGGGTAACTTCAGATCTCAAAGAAACATGCCAAATATCGATGCTTTACATGTGATGAGAATGGACACTACTCCAGGGATTGTCCCAGAAATAATAAAGATGGTTCTCACAAGAAGAAGAAGAACATCAAAAGAAAACATCATGCTCACACTGCAGAGGATCATGAACCTCCCAGGAAGAGGGCTAGGGAAGATAGTGAAGATTCTTCAAGTGATGAAGAGTATGTTTTGATTTCTGCCCTCACTGGTACTATTGTTCATGGAAGAAATGATTGGCTTATTGATAGTGGGGCTTCCAAACATATGACAGGATTCAAGGGATCCTTTATGAATCTATATGAACATGAATCACCCCACAAGGTGAAACTTGGGGATGACTACCAATATCCCATAAAAGGAAGTGGTGAAGCCTCCTATAAGCTAGACTCTGGAAAATCTATGAAGATGAAAGATGTACTATATGTTCGAGGTCTCAAGAAGAATCTTCTCTCCATATCTGCATTGGATGAAAAAGGTATAAGGGTTGTATTTATAGATGGTCAAGTTCTTATGTGGCAAAAAGGTAAAACTATAGATGATGCAGTGGTGATTGGAGAGAAAGAGGGAGGATTATACAAATTGAAGGGCCAACCAGAACAAGCCTTGGTTCATGACTGAGTAGAGCCAAGTGAACTTTAGCATAGAAGGCTTGCACATGTGCACTATAGAGAACTACCTATTGCAAGCAAAGCAGTAGAAGTTCTTCCTGAAATCCAGTCAAAGCATGAAGGCATTTGCAAAGGTTGTGAAAAGGGAAAGAACACAAAGAAGACATTTCCAAGTAGTGAAAGCAAGGAAAAAGGAATTTTGGAGATTATCCACTTTGATGTATGTGGTCCTATGTCATCTAGTTCTCTTAGTGGGTATGTATACTATGTTTCCTTCATTGATGACTTCTCTAGGAAGACTTGGGTTTATTTCTTGAAGAATAAAGATGAAGTGTTTGATAAATTCAAGGAATTCAAAACCTTGATAGAAAATAAAACTGATAAGAAGATCAAGATCTTTAGATCTGACAATGGAGAAGAATTCACTTCAGGAGACTTCAAGAAACTATGCAGTGATTCAAGGATTAAGAGGGAGTTGACTACTCCTTCCAATCCACAACAAAATGGGGTTGCAGAAAGAAAGAATAGAACTATCATGGAAGCAGCTAGGGAAATGCTTCATGACTAAGATCTACCTATGCACCTATGGGAAGAAATAGCAAGGAAAGCTGTATATGTGTAGAATAGAACACCCCATAAGATACTTGACAACAAAACACCAGAGGAAGTGTTCACTGGGAAGAAGCCACAAGTTAGCCATCTCAGAATATTTGGCTGTCTAATGTACACACACATTCCAAAGGAAAAGAGGACAAATCTATATCCTTTAGGAAAGAAGGGAATCTTTGTGGGTTACAGTGAAAGCTTGAAGGCATACAGAATCTACTTTCTAGGATTCAAGAATATTGACATCAACATGGATGTAAATTTTGATGAAGACTCAGCATGCATCAAGTCAAGGAGGAAACCTACTGAAGATAATGAAGAACTAAGAATACCCAGAACACAAGACACCACTATGAATGAAGTTATTCCAAAAGAAGATCTTGAAATAGAAGATCCACAAGAACCTGTAGATCCACCCATAAGAATAACTCTCACAACAGGAAACCAAAATGGGCTAGAGAGCTTATCCAAGATGCAGAAAGGTATGGTAGTCCAAAAGAGGAACACAGAGAAAGAAAAAGGACTAGGTCACATACCAGTTATGTTGCCTTACTCTGTGACATTATGAACAAAGAACCTTCCAGCTATGAAGAAGCCGCGGAAAAGAAAGAATGGAAGGATGCCATGGTCGAGGAATACCAGTCGATCATGAAGAATGATGTTTGGGATGTGGTCCCAAGACCTGAAGGGAAGTCTATTGAGACTTCCAAGTGGATCTATAAGATCAAGCATGCTACAGATGTTAGCATAGAGAAATACAAGGCAAGGTTTGTAGCTCGTGGCTTCTCCCAGAAAGAGGGGATAGATTATGAAGAGACTTTTGCTCCTGTAGCCAGATACACTTCCATCAGAACAGTACTTGCTCTGGTTGCAGTGATGAAATGGAAGATACACCAGATGGATGTCAAGATATCCTTCTTGAATGCTGTAGTCGAAGAGGAAGTGTATGTGGAGAAGCCACTTGGTTTTGAGACACATAACAGGGAGTCATATGTGTGTAGGTTGAAGAAATCCTTGTATGGATTGAAGCAAGCTCCTAGGAATTGGTATGGTAGGATAGACAAATTTCTATCTAGCTTGGACTTTACTAAGAGGCGGATTCCAACCTTTACTACAAGGTTGAGGAAGGAAATCCATTGATACTCCTATTATATGTGGATGACCTGTTTGTGACAGGTGAAGATAGATTGATTGCCGACACAAAGAGGAATCTTGCTGCCGAGTTCGAGATGAAGGACTTGGGGATGATGCATTAATTTCTAGGTATGGAGGTGTGGTAGAGTGCAAATGGAATCTTCCTTGGACAAGGGAAGTATGTAGTAGAGATCTTGAAGAAGTTCGGGATGATGGACTATAAGGCCATGGCCACACCTATGGCATCGAACCTGAAGCTTCTGTGTGATTCTTCATCTGAGCCGGTTGATGCCACGATGTATCGTTAGATGATTGGGTCCTTGATGTACCTGAAAAATATGAGACTAGATATTTGCTTTGCTATGAACACCTTGAGCCAGTTCTTGACGGATCTGAGACATGTTCACCTGATTGTTGTAAAGCATATTCTGAGGTACCTGAAGGGAATAGTTGATTATGGGCTCAAGTATGATGTGAATCAAAATTTTAACCTAGAGGGTTATGTTGAGTCAGATTGGGAAGGCAGTGCCATTGATCGGAAGAGCACTTCGGGGTGTTGCTTCAGTATGGGATCCAGTATGATCTCTTGGTTTAGTAGGAAGCAGTCTTGTGTGGTACTGAGTACAACCAAAGCAGATTATGTTGGATCTTGTTCGGCTAGTTGTGAGGCAGTATGGCTTAGGAAGCTACTGTCTAATGTATTTGATCTCTAGTTGGATGCTACTTGTATATATTGCGACAACTAGAGTTGTATGAAGTTGTTGGAGAACCCGGTGTTCCATGACAAGTTGAAGCACATTGAGATCAACTATCACTATATCAGGGATATGGTGTAGAGAGGAGCAGTGAAGCTCTTGTATGTTGCGACAGATGAGAAGATAGCTGATGTGTTGACCAAGCCGCTGGCCAGAGTGAAGTTTGAGTACTTCAGAGAGTGACTTGGTGTACTTCAGATCGAGATTCCTTCCAAGGGAAAGTGATGAGTCCGGAGACACAGATGCACATGATACTTTCTCACATGGTGATAGATGTGTTCTCCCATGGTGAGATGTAAGGGCTGGAGCCATTCTCACATGGTGATAGATGTGTTCTCCCATGGTGAGATGTAAGAGCTGAATCCATTTTCACATAGTGATAGATGTGTTCTCCTATGCTGAAATGTAAGGGCTGAGCCATTTTCAGATAGTGATAGATGTGTTCTCCTATGTTGAAATATAAGGGCTATGCCATTTTCACATGGTGATAGATGTGTTCTCCCATGGTGATATGTAAGGGTTGGATATGCCTTTCCGACATGGTGATAGATGTGTTCTCCCATGGTCATGATGTAAGTGCTGGTGCCTTCCCCGAATGGTGATAGATGTGTTCTCCCATGTCGGTGGTGTAAGTGCTATGTGATGTGCCTCTGGGTTGTGCTCTGTGGACTATGAGAACGGACTTCACTCAATAAACCACTATCATAGCATGTTCGTTCATGGCATATTAAAAAATACCCCTAATTTCACTAAATATTGGAAAATACCTTCCAAAATTGTTATTTTAACCCCCTCCCAATATGCCTTCCCAATTTTAAAAAACCCCTATTTTCACTAGATATTGTATGTATCAATTTTTTCATTAACATTTTTTATACCCCTTTATATTTCTACCTAGTATATTGATATGATACCCCCCTTATGACCCCACACGCATTCTACAATGCACTTTGCTTCTTTTGATGTATATTGTGGATGCACATTACTTCACCCAAAATGCAATTACTCAACCACATATCATTATGATTTGAAACATATAATGGTCTAATGAAGAGATAGGAGATCAATTCTTGTATGTCACTAGAGCCAACACATAGTACAACATTTAGATTTCATGTTGCGGTTCCCCAATTGCTGACTAAGCCTATTGTGGGCTAGGTATCCAAGCCCCCAGGGCCTATAACAAGCTATAGGAGGTTGACTAAACCTCCCAAGGCCTGTAATAGGCACAAGTGGTTGGGTATTCAAGCCCCCAAGGGCTATCAAGGGCCTATAAGAGGCCCTAGAGGCTTAGAGCCTCCCAAGGCTATTGGTAACAACTGGCTGAGTGTTATTGGTAACAATTGGATGTCAATGACCACTATCTCTCGACTATGATCGACTGGAAATCCTCTTCACCACGAAACCCATGACCTCAAGAATGCCTCAAGACTCGATTTCCCTACGTACTGGTAAGCCCGAGCCTTGCCTCAACCCGATTTCTCATTCGGTCATGATCCCGCCATCTCCATTTGGCGGATATTTGTCATCCCGCCCATATAAAAAAGACCCCAAAGTATTTTTTTATTGTTACATTAAATAAACAAAACCCTTTTCCCCTTAATATATAAGCAATATAATTTTTAGGTTTTCATGATTATTTAATACCCCAATATGAATGAATGTGATATTATATTTCCTTCTAGTGAAGCCCCCATGACTATGAGGTGATCTGAAGATGATGATGTGACAGTAGGGTACATAGGTTTTGTAGAGGCATATAATCAGTCCTGAGATGCTCTTGCAGGTTTTGCAAAGGCAATGTAATCAGTCCTGGGAGATCTTGCAGGTTTTGCAGAGGCAGTATAATTAGTCCCAAGGTGTACCTACTTGATGGCTTGCTCGCAGAGATGATGAAGATATACATGGAGGCTAGGCCTACATCTTGCATGAAAAAGGGCTAGCTCTGTAGAACTTCCTATGACGAGTAGATTGGAGATTGATTGAGATAGCAGCAGCAGTGACGATGATGATGATTCGATGACGATGATACAGTGATGATGATCTAGAGAAGAAGACTTGTGCTAGAAGACCTGTGTCGAGAAATACCTTCCTAGTTAAGAGGAAGTGTTGATGTACATGTAACTTTGGAATGCATTTCATATATGTATATTTTATCCCTACAGAGATGTTATTATTCCTCTATACGGAAGTGTCGTCATTTTTATTTACAAGTGTCACAAGTTGCATTGTATGTACCACAACTTGTATGTGATGGGTTATTATACCACCAAGTGTGGGGTCGGCCCTGAGTAGAGTTACCATGGGTTATTAGACTCTCCTAGAGAAGTCAGCCCTATTAGGTTATTAGGCAAGTCAATTCAGTGTATAAATAGAGTGAGGGTGTCACTCTATTTGATCATTCACTTACTCATCTATTCTCTCACTTGAGTGATGCGCACTAGTGGAGGAGAAAAAGCTGCTAGGAGACTATCTCTTGTACTTGGGTTTTGTATCATTACTCTTTCTATCTCTGAGGAAGTTGTAGGGTTTTTCACCTTCTTGGTTTTCCTTAAGGAAACTCTGTGTCTATTGTCTCTTGTGATTGTCTATTATGATTGATATATTGTACATGTTATTCTCTCAGATAAGATCCTAGATCATATTGAATTAATGCTGAAAAATCTAACAATCTTCAGCCTAAAGGTTTTTGAAAATGATTATTAGATTTCCAAATGATCACATTTTACTTTACTTTACCCTTATACCCATATTGTATGGTCTTATGCTATGATTTTGATCTCTATATGATTATACTGGTAGATATAGTTCAAAATTTAAATAGAAAACAAGCTCGTTTAAAAGCTATAAACATTCAGAACACATTAAAAAAATTGAAATGCAAAAATGACACATGAAATACTTATGAAAATATTGAACTAGATTTTTAGTTTGATTTGGACGTTCAACTAAGTAATAGAAGAATGCCAATTACAATATAAGACTGCAAATAGTAATTGTGAATAGTAAGCAACAAATAGTGAACCACAAACTATGAAAGGATTAAAAAAAAAGTCTATTGAATCAAGAACATAAGCCCCAACCTTCATTCATGACAGTGGTATTACTTTCACTTCCTCTAGTACTAAGGGTGCTAGCTTTGTTTTTACCAAATTTGACATGTGGAATAAGGTTGGATGTAATTTATGTCTAGACAAAATATTGATGTAACATAACTAATATTTTAGTGGAGTTTCAACTATGTTTTGATGTACAACATGACAATTGGAAACATTGATGTAACATAAATAATTTTTTAGTAGAGATCCAACTACATTATAATGTACAACATGACAATTCCAATTTTCAATGATCTAAAATAGACAAGTTCTCAATAAAATTATAGCTATGTTTTGATGTAATGTAAAAAACAATAAAATAAACAAAAATCATGTAAATGAATCTAGTCACAGCATTATAGAGAGAAAGCACAAAATTTCAAGGAAATTGGAAGAAATTGACACAACAAAGTGCCCTTAGAAGAATGTGATATGAAAAATGATTATATCTGATGGTGCATATGGAGAAAGAGACCATATGCATGAAGGTAAATGACTACCTCTGAAGGTGCATATGGAGAATATGACTGAGAAGGATAAATTTACATATCATATGATGGTTCATATTGATATGACATGCATGTGGCATAAGATAATTTTTTGCATAAACTTAATAATGGTTAATGACTATATTATATCGAGCAGATGAGAGCGGGTCACAATGGGTCTCGTCTGCTGATGATCCAAATTTATTTGAGAAATGAAATAAAAGGGTATATATAGCATGACATGCACATATATATGGCAAGGAACACAATGATGCAACAAAAAAAAAAATATATTAATTGAATGAAACCTAATAGACTATAAAATAAAAACAGCTAGAATGTGGTAGCTTTATCTCTACGGAGAGATGTGGTGGCTACGCTCTTTCACCATAGGTTGATTAAAAAATGAGGTTGAAGGGCCTTTCTATCATAAGCATGAAGTAAAAAAACCTAACATCCAAAAACGTAACACTAGGAGATGAACCAAAAAAAGGTTTGTGGTCCCTGTAGCTAGGGTTTTCACCCTAGCTTGTGCAAATGAGCACCTACTAAGGAGAAGGGACTCCTTAGTAGCAGTTCAGAAAAACAGTAAATAAAAATAGTAAAACAGTATGAAATTTAACCTAGCATGAGCATTAACATAAATAATAAAACATGAAAATATGGCAAAAGATTTATCTTTTTGTATTAAAGATTACCTCAAGTGTAAAGGTTGCTGAAGCTCTTGCAGCAGTCCAGGAGGGTTGCTTCCAAGCTTCAATATTTGCTCCTTTCTCTTTCTCCAAAGGGTTGGAAATGGGCGAAAGGGGCACTCAAGTGTGAAAGTAGCTCAAGGGTGAGCTAGGGTTTCAAGAGTGATTTTGGCAGAGTAAGGGTGTGTTTGACTGTTGATATGAAATGAGGGGGCTCCATCACCTATTTATAGGTTTTTAGTGGTGGAGTGCTGGCCCATGGTTTTAGGAACCATATGGTTTAGGTCAGTTGTATAGGGTTTTTGTTTCCTTTTTCCCTCTTTTTCCTCTTTTTTGTATTTTTTATTCCCTTTTTAGAGGGTTTTTTCTATTTTGGAGAAATTTTGGATTATTTTGGAGGAAAAAGGGGTTTTTTTTGCCTTTGGAGGCTTTTTTAATGGTTTTTTTTGGCCTTTTGGAGGCTTTTTAATGGGATTTTAAGGTTCTAGAGGAAAATATGGTAGGAAATATGGACAAATGAGTCATGTAATGGGGTAGATGAGGTAGTGAGCACGTTTTGGGTGTTAATAGATTGCCCCCTGATGTGTGAGGGCAGGAGCTCATCGTATGGCCGATAGACATCATAAGTCTTTTATGCTTTTCTTGGGGTGTGGAGAAGAGAAGAAATGAACTAGATCCCGGAACAACGGTCCCGAACAAACTGCAAAAACTGAAAGTACATGACCTCAATAATGAATGAGGAATAATCTGAACATATGGACGAGGCGGGCATTCCCATGCTCCTATCAAGATATAGAACAATAATAACAATGGGGTCCAAAATATGGGGACCTGAAATATACATGGCCTCAAATAATGAATGAGGAAGAATCTCAATATATGGACGAGGCGGGCATACCCATGCCTGTATCAAGATACATAAAAAATAACTGTGAGGCCCGAAAAGGGGGACCTGTAGGATACATAGAGAACCACTGCGTACATCATAAGGGTCCAGAGGGGACATAAATCTAGGACATACTGCTGGGATGACCATGTCTGAGCTGAAGAACTGATACACTGGAATAAAAACTGTTAAATTTTTAGCATTAATTCACAATACTATAGGATCTTCACTGAGAGAATAACATATATAATATATCAATGCATGACAATCACAATAAGCATGACAATCATCACAAGAATCAAAAGCATGAGAGACAAGAGACACAGAGTTTCCGTGGGGAAAACCCTAAGGTGAAAACCCCCACAACTTCCTCAGAGATAGAGAGAGCAATGGCTCAACCAAAGTACAACCAAAATACAATGAGAAAGTCTCCTAGTAGCAGATGATCCTCCTCCTCACTAGTGCGCCACTTTCTAAGTGAGAGAAGTGTACTTTTCTGAATGATCTAAATAGAGATCACCTGATCTCTATTTATACTAACCTGTTTTCCCAGTAACCTTATGGGGCTGACTTGTCTAGCTAGGTACATCCAAATTATAATATAAATATTTCAGGGCCGACCCCACACATGGTGGTCTAATAACCCATCGACAAGTACTCACACTTGCGACACTTGTCAATCCACATGATGACACTTCCTTATAGAGGAATAATACATCTCTAATAAGGGTACAATAAATATATATGAAATACATAGATGAAATACATTCCGAAGTTACATATACATCAACACTCCCTCTTAAATAGGAAGGTATTTCTCGACACAGATCTGCTAGACAAGTCTTCTTCTCGGGATCATCGTCATCTATGCATTGTCGTTGTCATCATCACTGCTGCTGCTATCTCAACCAATCTCTGACTCTACTCGTCATAGGAAGTTCTACAGAGCCAGTACTTTTTCATACTGGATGTAGGCCCACCACCTGCAGGTCTTCATCACCACTTACCATACTGTGGAATCCTCAGGACTTATTACGTGCGTCACAAAACCTCGAAAGAGCATCCCAGGATGTTACGAGCACACGGCTCTACCTATAGGATCTCCCAGGGCCATATTATATGTGACCTCACCACAAAACCTCGCAAGAGCATCCCAGGCTATTACGAGCACACAAATATACCTATAGGATCTCCCAAGGACAGATTATATGTGGTCACCACAAAACCTCGCAAGAGCATCCCAGGATGTTACGAGCACACAACTCTACCTATAGGATCTCCCAGGGACAGATTATATGTGGTCATGGAAAAATCTCGCAAGAGCATCCCAGGACGTATTACGGGCACACAACCCAACCTATCGGATCTCCCAGGGACATATTATATGCCATAGGACAAAACCTCGAAAGAGCATTTGCCAGATATCCCAGGGCCAGATTATATGCCATAGGCAAAACCTCGAAAGACTATCTGCAGATCTCCCAGGGCCAAATTATATGTCCTCCTAGAGAAAAACCTTGAAAGAGCATTTTCCAGATATCCCAGGGCCAAATTATATGTCATAGGCAAAACCTTGAAAGACTATCTGCAAATCTCCCAGGGCCAAATTATATGCTCGTCTGCACAACCTGATCCACAACCATAGAGTATCAACATGATACTCACCATACATCATCCTAATGTACACATGATCATCCTGATCATCATCACTGCAACATCCTGCTGCATGTCATCTGGAGCAACATCCTGAAGCTCGTCATCCATGATCATCCTGATCATACAATGCATCTACCTGATGCATACCAAGTATCTACCTGATACATATCATCATACATGATCCACCTGATCATACAGTGTATCCACCTGATACAAATACAAATACATGATACATATCACCATACATGATCCCCAAGATCATACAATGTATCCACCTGATACATATACAGATACATGGTCCAAGCATCCAACATGATGCATATACAAAATACGTATAGATGATCCTACTGATCATATCCAACATCCAACATGATGCGTACATACATATAAATGATCCAACTGATAATATCCAGCATCCAACATGATGCATACATACATATAAATGATCCAACTGATCATATCCAGCATCCAACATGATGCGTGCATACATATACATATAAATGATCCAACTGATCATACAAAGAAGAAACTAGAACATCATCCTAATGATCATCATCCAGTGCTTACATCCACAGCCATGTGAAGGATCCTCCTTCCAACATGCTTGGAATGGCTTCAGCAAATGTGTCCATCACTTCTTCCTCTAAGTGTCATCAATCTGAAGAATGCCAAGCCTCTCCCTAAAGTACTCGAACTTCACCTTGGCTAGTGGCTTTGTCAGCACATCTGCAATCTGCTCGTCCGTCACAACATACAGGAGCTTCACAGCTCCTCTCTGCACCATATCCCTGATATAGTGATATTTGATCTCTATGTGTTTCGACCTATCATGAAACACTGGGTTCTCGGACAACTTCACACAACTCTGGTTATCACAGAAGATACCAGTAGCATCCAACGGGAGATCAAATAACTCAGACAGTAGCTTCCATAGCCATACTGCCTCACAACTAGCTGAACAAGATGCAGCATACTCTACCTCAACTGTACTCAGTGCTACGCAGGACTACTTCCTTCTAAACCAAGAGATCACACCTGATCCCATATTGAAGCAGCACCCAGAAGTGCTCTTCCTATCTGCAGCACTGCCAGCCCAATCTAAATCAACATAACCCTACAGGTTAAACTTTTGATTCACCTCATACTTGAGCCCATAATCCACTGTACCCTTCAGGTACCTTAGAACATGCTTTATAGCAACCAGATGAACACTCCTCGGATCTGTTAGGAACTGACTCAATGTGTTCACCACAAAGAAAATATTTGGTCTCATGTTCGTCAGGTACATCAAGGACCCAATCATCTGATGATACATAGAGACATCAACCGGCTCAGATGAAGCATCACATACAAGCTTCAGATTCGATGCCATAGGTGTGGCCATGGCCTTGCAATCCATCATCCTGAATCTCTTCAGGATATCAACTGTGTACTTCCCTTGACCAAGGAAGATCCCACCTGCACTCTGCCACACCTCCATACCTAGGAAATAATGCATCATTCTGAAATCTTTCATATCGAACTCAACAGCAAGCTTCCTCTTAGTATCTGCAATCAATCTGTCATCTCCTATTACAAATAAGTCATCCACATACAGGAGTAGAATCACAGGATTCCCTTCTTCAACCTTGTAGTAAAGGTTGGAATCCGCTTTACTCTTGGTAAATCCCAAACTAGATAGGAAACTGTCCATCCTACCATACCAAGTTCTGGGAGCTTGTTTCAATCCATACAAGGCTTTCTTCAATATGCACACATGTGACTCCCTGTCAGTTCTTGGGACTGCATCCCAAACATTATCTTCATGATCGACGGATCATGGCATTCTATTTCTTCATCCCAAATCCTGGGAACTTCAATATCTTCAATAGATATCTTTGTTGCTGGAACAAATGTTGTAGTCCTTCTTTTGTAGGTGAAGATATACGGTCTTTCCTACAAAACAAGTTAAATTGAATGATTAGAAACATCTCATAATTTTCAGAACAAATTCTTTACACATAAAGAAATATGTCATGCAGTCATGCAGTTATCTTAGCCAATGCTTCAATACAACATTTATCCATGTTCCACAACTTTCTAGATGCCTTCCAGTCTCTACCAGAACATTGTTAAGAGTTTGCACTACTTCCAATATGTCAGCAAAGAGGTTTCATTCTAGATAAGTAGCACTGGAATGTTGTACAGTGCCATAGGCCACTTACCCATCACATGCATATTAGTAGTATATTGTTCATGAATGCAATCATTCTAATATGCACAATACATCTCCTAAGTCTAGGAACATAAGCATAATATTATTTAAACAAAAATAGGCAAGAAATGATAATTGAAATACTTATCTTTGTTTGTTTGTTGGGTGGACTCCCTCTGATTCTTTACTTTCTGGCAGGAGCTGCTGAAGTAGCTTCTTCTACACCTTTGCTTCCTGGATTACCTGTCCTTGAACTTATATTTTTCCTTACTAACATCAATCTTCTTGAACCCTAGAAAGTATAATCTGTAAGCCTTCGAGCTTTCACTGTAACCCACAAAGATACCCTTCTTTCCTGAAGGATCTAGTTTAGTCCTCTTTTCCTTTGGGACATGAGTGTATACTGGACAACCAAATATTCTGAGATGGATGACTTTAGGTTTCTTACCAGAAAAGACCTCTTTTGGTGTCTTGTTGTCCAATATCTTGTGGGGTGTTCTATTCTGCACATATACAACAGTTTTAGCTACTTCTGCCCATAGATGCATAGGGAGATCTTGGTCATGCAACATTGCCCTTGCTACTTCCATGATAGTTCTGTTCTTCCTTTCTGCAACTCCATTTTGTTGAGGATTATAAGGAGCAGTCAACTCCCTCTTAATCCCTGAATCACTACAAAGCTTCTTGAAGTCACCTGAGGTGAATTCTCCACCATTGTCGGATCTGAATGTTTTGATCTTCTTGTCAGTTTGATTCTCCATCAAGGTTTTGAATTCCTTGAACTTATCAAACATCTCATCTTTGTTCTTCAAGAAGTATAACCAAGTCTTCCTGGAGAAGTCATCAATAAATGAGACATGACATAGGACCACATACATCTGAGTGGGTGATTTCTAGGATATCTTTTGCCTTGCTTTCACTGCTTGTGAAAGCCTTCTTAATATTCTTACCTTTTGCACATCCTTTGCAAACACCTTCATGTTTGGTCTTGATTTCAGGAAGACCCTCTATAGCCTTGCTTGCAATTGGAAGTGCCCTATAGTGCATATGAGCAAGTCTTCTATGCCAAAGTTCACTTGGCTCCATGGATTCATGCACCATGGCATGTTCAGGTTGTCCCTTCAATTTATACAAACCTCCCTCTTTCTCTCCAATCACTACTGCATCATCTATGGTCTTCCCCTTTGGCCACATTAGGACTTTTCCATCCACAAATGCAACCCTCATACCTTTTGCATCCAATGCAGAGATGGAGAGTAAGTTCTTCTTGAGCCAAGGTACATAAAGGACTTCTTTCATCTTCAAAGATTTTCCAGAATCTAGGTTGTAGGAGGCTTCACCACTTCCTTTGATTGGGTATTGATAATAATCCCTAAGTTTCACCTTATGGGGTGATTCATGTTCAGATACGTTCACAAAATATTCCTTAAACCCAGTCATGTGTTTGGAAGCCCCACTGTCAATTAACCAATCATTACAACCATGGGAGATAGTACCTGTGAGAGCAAAGATCAGAACATACTCTTCTTCACTTGATGAGTCATCATTACTATCATCACTTTCTGCCCTAGCCTTCTTCTTGGGTGGTTCATCATCCTCGGTAGCATGAGCATGAAACCTTCTTTTGATGCCCTTCTTCTTCTTGCTGGAGTTGTTGTTATTATCCCTTTTGTTCTTGGGACAATCTGAAGCAAAGTGACCCTTCTCATTGCATGTGAAGCATCTTAGATCCTTCTTATTCTTTTGATAGGATCTCTTGTAGCGAGAGTGCTCCTTCTTGGGCTTGCTTCTTTTGGTGTGAGCTGCAAGAGCTTGATCTTCACCTCCCATCTTTTCCTCATGAGCTACAAGTCTAGTTTCTTCTTGAGAGCATTCTTCCCGCAATCTGTTGAAGGATACCAACTTCTTCCTTGCACAGATTCCTTGAATGAAGGAGTCCCATGACCTAGGTAGGCCATTCAGAGTGGTCATGACAACTTCACCATTCTCCACCATTTCATCTAATGCTTACAGTTGTTCCTTAATCTGGGAGACCCTAGAAAAATAAGATTGAATGGTTTCTCCATTCTGAAACTTTACTCCTTTCAATTGGTTCCACAGGGTCATCTTCCGATTTATGTTCTTCCCTTCAAATAGCTTGGTCAAAGAGTCAAAAATATCCTTGGGTGTCTTTAGAGAAGACACATGGAGTATGAGATGGTCTTTGATAGAATCAGCAATGATTCTCTTTTCCTTGACCAAGTTCTTCTTATGCAATACTTTAGCCTCTTTATCCTCTGGGATAGGGATGTCTTCTTTTACATATGAGTCCAACTCATTCTCTTCCAGGATTAACCCAATCCTATACTTCCAAGCTAGGAAGTTATCAGCCCCTTCAAGCTTATCCCCAAGCTTGGTGTGGTGAGACATCTTAAAGAGTACTTCAAATGGAAATAGAAAAGATTTAGGTCTTACCACTTGAAATGCTGAAAATTGGATCTGGTCCTGGATTAGCGTTTGTTGGAAAAACCCTAAAAATTCAAAATGTGAATTTCAACTTTCTGAAAGGATAGAAAGATGTGCCTTGATGAGATGATAATCCTGGTGCATTCAGAATTTGAGATCAGCAAGTTTTACCCTTCAGATTTGCCTTTTTGTCCTCCCGGGTTCACTAGGGAGAGCCCTGAATTAGGGTTTGAGTTTCCCGGAGATCTACCCAGCCAAAAATATCGATCCAAAGCTCTAAACTTTGATTTTTGCAAGGAGCTTCCAACTATGTCTTCAGATTCCAGAAATTCCTATTTTTGTGGAAACCCTAAGTTTTAGGGCCAAATCGAAAAATGCTCAGAATTGAATTCTGATTGGACAGATGGATTCGCATTGATGAGTAGAGTCAATCTACTATACTGCTTTTCCAAAATATGTGGAGAGAAACCCAATAAACAAGAAAATCAAGTTTTCGTCACTGCAAAATGTCTTCTTCTCAGGTTAGCTCTGATACCATGTTAAATTTTTAGCATTAATTTACAATACTCTAGGATCTTCACTGAGAGAATAACATATACAGTATATCAATGCATGACAATCACAATAAGCATGACAAGCATCACAAGAATCAAAAGCATGAGAGACAAGAGACATAGAGTTTCCATGGGGAAAACCCTAAGGTGAAAAACCCCACAACTTCCTCAGAGATAGAGAGAGCAATGGCTCAACCAAAGTACAACCAAAATACACTGAGATAGTCTCCTAGTAGCAGATGATCCTCCTCCTCACTAGTGCACCACTTTCTGAGTGAGAGGTGTGTACTTTTCTGAATGATCTAAATAGAGATCACCTTATCTCTATTTATACTAACCTGTTTGCCCAGTGACCTTATGGGGCCAACTTGTCTAGCTAGGTACATCCACATTATAATATATATATTTTAGAGCCGACCCCACACATGGTGGTCTAATAACCCATTGACAAGTACACACACTTGCAGCACTTGTCAATCCACATGATGACACTTCCTTATAGAGGAATAATACATCTCTAATAAGGGTACAATAAATATAGATGAAATACATTCCGAAGTTACATATACATCAACAACAATAGTGCTACTGAGTGGGGTACCAGAGGAACTGATGAGCTGCTTGAGCATAGTGACGGGGAGTCATATCCTCAATGGTACACTGAACTGGAACTGAACTGGGTACTCAAGGAAGCATATAACTGGATGACTTCCGAATACAATCGCCAACGCAACCCGGACATCCACGGGAACATATAACTGGGCATTTTGAAGTGACTCACTAATGTGCTAGAGTTGGGGGAAATCCGGGGTCTTCGACCAATAACTGAAGGGATATAAACCCTGCGCGATTCTCAATGATGCGATCAAGGTGTTGAAGTCAAGCATGTGAGAAACAACCACTCGGAGAGGCAATGATGACTCCTCTCAAAATGGTCTATAGGCACTCACCACAGATGGTGATGGGTCCAAGGCACAGGGACCTCTGGGTCTATCCTCTGGAATAGAGGGGTTGTCGTCGACAAAGGGAGACCTGCAACTAGCAAGGAAATGATGTTTCCTTGATAGGAGTGCGAGGTGGAGAACCGAAGTGTGAGAGTACTGATGGTAGGACTGACATACTGTGGGGGATAAATAGGCAAGTACAGCGGGTGGAATCAAACTTCCTTTGTTCAGAGTATGATGGCGGGGACGATCGGGTAGCAGATGAAACTGACTTGTGGGAAATGGATCATAGCTGTAATGGATCAAGGATAGTGACTGGGGTGAGTGATACTCAAGTGGGTGTAAAATGGCAGGAGACTGCAAAATACTCTGAACAAAGGCGACCTGATTGGGGGTGCTGCCGAGATGATTGATCATAGTGACAAGAGGCACGGGGGGACTTCTTCATGGGTTAAGGAACTAGAAGAAGTGTGTGTAAAATGGTACTGTTGTGTGGATTTGTACGAGCCCAGGACAGTTCATGGTCATGATTGCTTTCAATTTTAGAGAGTTTGAAAGCGATAAGAAGACTCCAGGGGGTTGATTTTTCGTGTGTTACTCTCCAAGGCCCGAAGAAGCATAAAAGGATGCAATGAAGAACTCTTCTAGCCGGTGTGACTAGAGTATATCTTTTTCGTAAGTAGTCTACCAGGTCCGGAAAAGGGTTAAACTTATACCAGATAGACGGCCTTTCAGGTACTTTAACGAGCATGAAAGGAAGCAAGATTGCTTGGTAATCTTTTCATTGTTTTAGGAGTCAGAAAAGAGCTTAACAGAAACTCCCTAAGTGCCTTTTTCGTAAAGGACTTGTCCAGCCCGAAAAAGGGGATAAATTATACCGAACAAAAGGAATGGTCAGGAAAGGAGGAAGTGCTCAATCAAGGAACATTTATGATGACCAAGAACGAGAGTAGGGGGGAACACTGGTGGGCCTCCTTGCGGGATAATGAATGGTGGCAAAATAACGAAATAATTGTAGTATGACAGGAGTGAATGGATCATGTAAAAATGTGGAACAATCCGATGGCGGCCGATGTGGTGCGCAAACTGAGGCAGCAAGGTGCCGAGACACAATGTTGAAACTGTACCTGGTGAGAGTGAGAAATGATCTCAAGCATCATCACAAGCTCGGAAAAATGAATCCGGCAATAGAAAAAGTGTCAAAAACGGATAACAGCCGATGTGGCATGCAAACCGAGGCGACGGGGAGCGTTTTGGAAAAAATACCTGAAAAAATTTGGGGGTGATAGAAAGAAATGATCTCAACCATCATCACGGGCTCAGAAAAATGAATCCGATGATATAAGGTATATCAAAAATGGGCTACAGCCGATGTGGCATGCAAACTGAGGCGACAAGGTGTCGTGACACAATGTTGATATTGGTCCTAGTGAGAGCGAGAAATGATCTCAAGCATCATCACAGTCATGGAAATATGAATCCGGCGGTGCAAATGGTTCGAAACACGGAGGTCATAAGGACTCCGGATTGGTTAAAGGAAATAACTAGGTTAAAAAATGGTTGCAAATAAAGGTGAGCCCACCAAGCCAAGGATGCAGTGGTGGGGAGAAATGATGACCCGCGGGGGAAAAATACTAGGTGTATCGAATCAAATCATATATACAAGTGACATGTGACCTCAAAAATGGTTGAGATCATGCATGTGAAAAAGTGAGCAGGGTTAATGACTTGCCCCCATGCTATGTGCATGGGGTTTATGATTGGGGATCACATATGTGTTGGTTTGAACAAGGGGGTCATGGACGTGCTGAGATAGATGTGATGGGGAAGGTTCAAAATGGTTGATCATGCCCCCTATCCCAGGGTCGAGTTAATCTACTATGCCCCCTAACTCAGAAGTGTCAATGTGGTGCTCGATGATAGTGGGGTAAAGACCAGGAATTTCGGTGTAGGACCAAGCAAAGACATCACGGAACTCTTGGAATTTTTTTTTTTACTCTCCAATCTCATACTCACTGCAGGAGGCTCCTAATGTAATGATTTCAAGAGCACCAGGTGGGTCAAAGATATCGATGTGGATGACGGGTCAAAGATATTTATCTAAATTTCCTCAAAGAAATCGTGTAGGTGAAGGTGTCCCTCCTCATGCAGCATTTCAAAGTGTGGATTGGAAGAAACCTATTTGATGAAAGAGTCCTTCGAGATAGGATGATATAAGATTCCATCTATGGTTACTAATTTAATAGTCTTGTTTTCAAAGATTGTTCCCACCTTGTAAGGGCTTGACCATTTGGTGTGAAATTAACCTTTGAAATCCTTGACTCTAGAATCATACAAAAGCTCCCAATCCCTTGGATCGAACAGATTCTTTTTAATGAGCTTGTCATTCCACTTTTCAATTTGATGTTGCACAATATCAACATGTTGTAATGCATCCAAGTGAATTTAATCAAGTTCATTGAGCTGTTCTAATTGATGTTTTTGTGTTGTTTTCAAATCTAGACCAACCTCTACAGCAGTTCTAAGTGTGTTGACTTCAAAATCAATCAGAAAGATTAAGCACTTACGATACACCATCTCAAATGGATAGAAGCTCGTTGTATTTATCCAAGTTATGCTATAGGCCCATAGAGATTCTATAAATCGATCATCCCAGTCATGAAAGTGGCTAGCCATAGTATTTGTAAGAATATTTCCAATACTTTATTAGTTTTCTTGACTTACCCATTTTCTTGCGGGTGATATGGAGAAGTGATTCAATGCCAAATCAAGTATTTTCTAAGAAGTGCTTCAAACTTATTCCCTATGAACTATTCTCCTTCATCGGTAACTATCTCTCTTGGTCCCAAATCGGATGCATATTTACTCAAATAGAAAGTCCATAACAACCTGCTATGTGGCCCGTGGGAAAGCCTTTGCCTCTACCCACTTGGTTACATAGTCTATGCATACCAGGATATAATATTTTTGAAGGGATGGGGGATTGATTGGGACCAAAAAATATATATCCCACTCATTGAATGGTTCTATTACCAATGTTTCTTGTAACGAGATCTCATCAGGATGAATGGGTTGGCCCATTCACTAGAAACTGTCACATCCCTTTACGTATTTATTTGCACATTGGAATTTAGTGGGCCAATAATAACCCATGCACAGCGCTCCGTGTCTTATTCTTTTATCTGCAAAAATCCCTCCATAGGTCTCATCCTGGTAGGATTTAAGGATTTATTGGATCCCTTCTTCCCTCACACAACTCCATATTATCTTATCTACTCCTCTATAAAAGAGGTATCCATCTATCCATGAAAATATGGCACTTTGTTGAATACTATTATGTATTTCCCTCAGAGAGACATGGTGCGGCAACTTCCCTGCAGCAAGATAATTAACAATGCCTACATACCATGGTGTGTAGGCAGACACTACAAAAAAATGCTCATCCAGAAAACTATCTTCTACAGGAGAATTATCAGTATTCACAATAATTCTAGATATATAATCCACAACCACATTGTCTTCTATGGGTTTTTAAACAATGGTAATATCGAATTCTTGCACAGTAGTAACCATCTTATAACTCGTGCACTTTTAATAGGTTTATTAGCTAAATACCTGATAACCAAGTGATCTGTGTGCACAAAGATGGGATAACCAGTGATGTAGAGCCGGAATTTATTAATTTCAAACACAACAACAATGAAATCTTTTTCAATTTTTGTGTAATTCAATTCTAACAAGTTATACAACTTGACGAGAAATTTATACTCAAAACAAGAACTCTAGCCATAAAAACCCATATTTTTGCATAAAAAGCACCAAAAAACAACCATGAATCAAAACATGGTGCTACCAGTATCACCACTTTTATTTGGGGTCACAAATGTAGAAATGAACCAAAACATTTGTTATTGTTGTTTGCAAAAACCTTAAAATCAAGCTCTAAATTGAAAACTAATGCTACCGGCAACACACTTTTTCAAAAAATAGCATTATTATATGATTTCATCATAATTGAAAATTTTGCTTATTTAATCTCTTAGTAACACAAAAATGAATCCCACCAAACAGAATCGGCAACATCAAAATAGTCATATGTATCTTTGATATAATTTTTCATTTCTTTCAAGCATTGAGAAGAATCAACATCTCTATTGTGCCTGCATGCATTTTGAATCTCAACAGCTGATTGCAACAACAATAACTTTGAAACGTACATTTGACGACTTGGGATGACTTTTAGAAATGCTAAACCCGATGTAGGCCCCCATTCTACACTTGTTGAGTACTTCTTACCCCATAGTAGTGTTTCCCCATCAATATTTTTTATACAAAATTGATGTTGAAAGCTAATGTCATTAAGTTTATCAATGAATCTTTCTTCACCATGCGATCCCAAAATAAATCTTCACATGTCAATAGTTTCCTCCAATGTTAGTGCAATAGGCTCTGGACTATATGTTTTTCTAATAATTTCAGCTAATGATGGTAGGATCCCAACATTCTTCCTCCCCAATTTCACAGTAAAACGGATAAAAATTTGATCAATATGATCATGTGTATGACCAACAAGAAGGAAACCAAATTTAACCTTCTGAAAAATTCCCAATTCAACAAGCATGTTTAGATAATCAAACACGATCTGATTTTTGTTTTCCCAGTTGGTGTTGTCCAATTGCAGATATAGAACTGGAGGAAGATTACTAGACCAATGAATCAGCACATGGTGAATTATGGTAATGGTAATATTTGCATCATTATGAATATTGGGAGCTATAAAGTAAACCCTTAGAGACATTTGACCATTAAAAACCATACAACCAACCAAGTGAAACTGAATAAAATTTTCCTCCTTTAAATTCTTTGGTACACGAACAAAATGTGTAAAAGGTGTTTTTTTTTTTTTTGTCTGATCCATGCCATCAATTATCAAACCCATATACTTATGTGGTTCATCATAAAAACTCTTGTGATGTTTGTATAACTTTTTTCGTTCAACTGATTGTTGATTGTGATGTGCTTGAAGTTCTTTAACAACCGAATCTACAAATAAAATAAAAACAAAACATTGATGAGCTTTCGTAATAGATATTTATTCCAAAAAATTAAAGTTGTTAGAGACATACCCCTCTCTATCCCTTCTGATTTATTCCTTCTTTTTTTAAGAGAAGCACATATACTACAAACCCCCATCCTTGACCTCTTAGGAATACAGACATTGTTGAACTTTGTTTTCCATAGTCTTATGAAATATGCATATCTAATGAAATTGTTATTTCCTTCAACATCTTGAACAAATGCCTTGCACAAGTTGTAGATTTCCTACCTTGAGAAATTATCTAGAATGTGTATGGTTTCTCTATCCGACATATTCTCTCCATGCTTAGAAAAGAAGTCATGCATCCATGGCATTGCATTGTTTGTTATCGGCCCACTAGCTCGTGCATGATATTCTTTAGAATAAAATGTAGGATCCTTTTCTATCCTTGTCTAGATTCTTGATAGTCTAAGATGACCAATTGAGTGGATTCTTTTGAATTCCCTTCTGCAAAGAAAAATACTTCCAATGTAATAATCATAACCTTCCTTTGTAGAAATCATGCACCCTACCAAATATGGATTTTGCATATTTTTGTTCATTGACATATATGCTCTCCTTTTCTCTAAGACATAATTGTAGTGTATTTTTTTTGACAATTATTTTGGAAATACTCACTTGAAATCAAATCAATAATAGAACTAGGACTTGAGAGCAAATATTTCCTAGACGTTGTATAAATAGAATGTTTTGGATTGATATAAAATGGCCTAGTCCTATAGGATTAATCTTTCTCATTGGTACAATTTCCCTTTGTGTTTCATGAACCATTAAATCATCCTCATTAGAATGAATATCCTCATCACTATGAGGAATATCATCCCTCTCATTGATATTTTCATCATCAAAATTAGTAGGAGAATGATTATCCTCATCAGTATCAAGTTTATCACTTGAGGTTAAATCAACATCAATGGAAGGTTCATCATCACCAAAATCATCGTCTGTCCAATTAAAATCCTCACTTGGAGGAAAATCATCATCAATGACATCAAAATCCTTGCTTGGAGGAAAATCACCTTCACTATTATTGGTGCCTTCATCCTCACTAGAATCATCATATGTCCCTTTAAAATCTTCGCTTGGAGGAAATTCATCATCAGAGCCATCAAAATCCTTGCTTGAAGGAAAATCATCATCGGTGCCATCAAAATCCTTGTTTGGAGGAAATTCATCTTCACCATGATTGGTGCCCTCATCCTCACCAAAATCATCATCTGTCCCATTAAAATCCTCGCTTGGAGGAATGTCAGCATTGCTGCCATTAAAATCCTCGTTTGGAAGAAAAATTGTCATCGCTACGATCATAATCCTTGCTTGGAGGAAAATCATCTTCACTATTAATGGTACCTTCATCCTCACCAAAATAATTATTTGTCCCATTAAAATACTAACTTGGAGGAAAACCATCATTAGAGGCATCAAAATCTTGGCTGGGAGGAAAACCATCTTCAACATTGTTGTTTCCTTTATCCTCATCAAAATCATCATCTGTCCCATTAAAATCCTTTCTTGGAGGAAAATCATCATTTGTGCCATCAAAATCTTGCTTGGAGGATAAACATTATTAGTCCCATTAAAATCCTCGCTTGGAGGAAAATCATCATCAGTTCCATCAAAATCCTTGCTTGAAGGAGAAAAATTATCAGTCCCATTAAAATCCTCGCTTGGAGGAAAATCATCGTCAGTGCCATCAAAATCCTTTCTTGGGGGATGAACATTATCAATCCCATTAAAATCCTCGCTTGTAGGAAAATCATGATTAGTGCCATTAAAATCCTCGCTTGGAGGAAAATCATCTACACCATCATTGGTTCCTTTATCCTCACCAAAATTATTATGATCCCATCAAAATCCTCGCTTGGAGGAAAATCAAGTTTGTTGTATTGTAAATCCTCACTTGGAGGAAAATCTTGGCTTGGAGGGAAATCATCGTTTGTGCCCTGAAAATCCTCGCTTGGAGGAAAATATTGGCTTGAAGGAAAATCATTGTTAGTTCCTTGAAAATCATCGCTTGGAGGAAAATCATTGTTGGTTCCTTGAGAATCATTTCCTTGAGAAAAATCATCATTGGTGCCTTGAAAATTGTCATCGTCTTCCTAAGTGTCTTTAAAATATCCACATGGAGGAAGGTCTTCATCAACATCATTAATGCTTTTAAAATCCTCACTTGGAGGAAAATCATCATTGGTGCCTTTGAAATCCCCACTTAAATAAAAATATCCATCATATTCATGTACATCTTCAGACATTGAGATTGATTCAGACGAGTCCATGACTTTTCACTAAAAAGTATAAGAGAATGAAATTTTATCACACTCTTCACCAAAAAGTAAAATGGTGCAACTGTCAACCCCCAAAAATGTTATAGCTAAAAGAACAAATTTTTCCCTCCCAAATATTCCCTCCAAAACTTTGACTCCCAAGCATTCCCTCCAAAATTTCCCTTCAAAATTTTCCCTCCAAAATTTTCCTGTAAAATAAATCACACATTTCTAATGCAATCATAACACTATTAAAAATAATTTAATTTATCGTATAAAAATTGTATTAATACTAATTAAGTGACATGTAAACAATGCTATCCAAACTTTTTAACACGATATTACTTATTTACATTAATCTTTTAAACCAATAGTCATATCACTAGTCAAATATCATTTAATTGCTTCTTCTCTAAATCTAGAAATAATGCATTAGCTAATTACACCTTTTTTACTCCCTCATTCATAAAACAAATAATGTTAAACTTAATATTAGCCATATCAAATATTTTGGTTTTCTATTCTTCACGTTTGAAATTTCAACTAATTTAATAGTGCTTTGAAGGTTAGTTCTATTTTTTTTAAATAAATCTTTCTATTTTATATTTCCTTTGGCAATGTTTTCTCTGTGCTTTTGTCATTTTTTTAAATCCCACATGCATAAAGAGATCAAAAAAAACTTATTTTATGCTATATTAACGCAGTTTGGTTTTCTACAGTCAACCTTTACAAACAACGGTCCACAAGGCCTTGAAGACCATCGAAGAGCTTCAAACATTGTCAGGGTTAGTTAAATTATTTTTGGAATGTAAATGTTTTTTTTAATAATTTTAATTTCTAATGTTTTAATGCAAATTTTTTTCCTTTGGGCTTCGCCATGCCCTCTATAAAAACATGGGTAATTTTTTTTTGTTTGGGCTTGAGGGATCGTGCACCCAAAATATGGCCCTAGGGAACACCCCTTTGGGCACACGAGGGAGGATCTAAGCTCCTTTGAATGGGCATTGGGCACCCAAAGGAGTGGCCCAATGCATATCTCGGTGGCTATGCATATCCATTGTGCTATGCAATGGGCTTCCCAAAGGGTGCCCAATGCATATACCTAGGGCTATGCATTGGGATCACTATGGGAGACCCATTGTATGGCGCGCAAAGGGTGCTCGGGGGGATCACTACCAAAGGGGTAGGCTCACCAGGGGGGAGTGGAGCTCCTCCCTCAGGCCCCCTTTGGGAACCCACAGCACGCGCCCGATGAGTGATATGGGTGCCCAAAGGGTGCCCATAGCATAGCCCAAGGTCTATGCTAGGCGCGGGGGCACTCCCAATGTATATCCCAAGGGCTATGCATTTGTTCCTCGTTCCCAATGCATATTCATTGGGATATTCAATGGCGGCACCCATAGCATAGCCCAAGGGCTATGTATTGGGCGCAGGGCACCAATGCATATCCCTTGGGCTATGTTATGGGATCCCTCATAGCATATCCCAAAGGCTGATCATTGGGTGCGGGGCACCAATGCATAGCCCTTGGGATATGTTATAGGAGCCCAAATAACATATCCCAAGGACTATGCATTGAGCCGTAGCATAGCCCAAGGGATATGCATTGGGTAGCGAGGCGCCAATGCATATCCCTTGGGTTTTGCTAGGCTCACAAATGCATAGCCCTTGGGATATGCTATGGGCTCCTATAGCATAGCCCAAGGGCTATGCATTTGCAGGCCTAACATAGCCCAAGGGCTATGCATTGGCACCCCGCTACCCAATGCATATGCCTTGGGCTATGCTACAAGTGTCCACGTAGCATAGACTAAGGGATATGCATTTGTGGGTTGCACCCAATGCATAGCCCTTGGGATATGCTACGAGGGCACCTGTACCATAGCCCAAGGGATATGCATTGGGCGCGGGCCGTAGCATAGTACAAGGTCTACGCATTTAAAATTTTTTTATCGATCCCCTCTACATTTAAAAAAGAGTTATGCTTTTTATAACTAAATGTTAACATTTTTTTTAAGTGCGACTATTTTTTTTAAACATATAATAAATTTGTTTTGTTTTGTTTCTGAATATAGGGAAAATGGCATCAAGAATCTATCTATAAACATATCCGGAGCAAGATCGTCGATGAATTCATCGAAAAAAATAGCCGATCCATCTAAGAATGTTGCACGTGATGAATTTGTATCCAATAATGATTTAAAAGCCAAGAATGCTAGAGAATAGAAACACGCACCAGATGAAGAAATATGGACTATTCTTGGTTTATGAAAAAGAAATATCAAGGAAACCTAGACAATATTCACTTATATTGTGTTGCATTTGCATATATTAAAAATTATTATCACTCATTGGGATTGTTGCAAGATATTTGTTTGGTTCTAGGTAAAGACATTGTTTATGTACTAGTGAAACAAGCTAAAACCTTTGCCAAAATCCGATATTCTTTGAAGGTTTCAAACTATAAGATCGAATAATTTTTCACAAAATTTTGTGTAGGAGTCGTGCACAATATTGAGCACAAGAGTGAAGTTTCTATATTTTTATATCTTTATAAATTGCTTATAGTTTGAATTGTATGACCATGTAATAGATTTAATACAATAATGTTTTTATTTCGTAGGATTTTTCTATGCCACTTTCCCATATTCTGAATGGAATTTATTCTATAGAAGAAAATACAATGGATGTCATTAATGCCCCTCTTCATAAGGGAGAAGCACCAAAGAAGGGAGAAACACCAAAGCATAAACGAGTGCAAAATGTTCCTGAAGAGATACAAGCACAAAAAGGAAAAGGCATCCAACACTCAAATAAAGTACCTAGTAAGGTTACATTCAAAAGGATATCTCGCCCAACTGAACATGATCAACAAATTGTTGGTGATGAGGATGTTACTTCTACTAGTAAGAGTAAGAGACACTCTTCTAAAAGAACTATGGATGAGGATGTTTCCATTCCTGATTAACAATTTTTTTTTTAGATACAATTGCTTCAAGACATAAAAGGAGGAGAGAAGATGTTCAATCCAATGTTGAAAATCATAGTGAAAACTCGGGGTATAGTTTAGATATCATCACTCTAGGTGGTGACCTAGATGATGGTGATGTTAAGACAACACAAAATGCTATTCAAGATCGATTATGGAGGGATAATTTGGTTCACAATGGGCATACATTTGATTTAAATGTGAATCAACTTTATAGACACGCATAAGGCCAAGAGACATATCAAATTAGGAAACCACATCGCTTGCATGTTCATAACTTGAAAGCATTGATGAGGCACAATCCCTATGCACATGTGGTTGACTACCTAGTTCTTGTTGACCCAAAATATGTTCCTGTTAGAGATGCATTGATGGATAAATATGTTTTGATTAAAACTACCATGTTTTGGATGGAAATCATTCTGCGGAGACTAGAAGAGAATTGATGCAAGAGTTACCCCAAAACCCTATTTTTCAAACACTGAAATGCATCATTTACACTGGTTTAACAAGTGTGGAAGCAAAGCTATTGGCATGGGATCACAACACAAATAGTGACTATAGGATTTCCATGACATTCATTCAAAGGGTTATATTTATCCACAATTAATTTTAACAAATATGTGGTGGGGATAGATCGAAAGTTGATGCAGATTTCCATAAACAATGTTGTATGGAAATAGTTATCCCTATTAAAGAGGACAATGTGAAACAAAAAGGTTTGAAAGGAAGTGATGCATTCAGAGCTGTAAATAACTATTTTCAATTCGAATTTAGAACGAGCCCCATATGGGATTTGATTGATGACATATTTCACATGTGGGATAATATTGGTGTAAAAAATCAAAAGGTAAATATAAATAAAGCAGTTGCATGGAGCAGTAGTCAAGGAGGCCCTGACGTCAAGAATTTGCCATAATAGATGACTATAACACCTTGGAGATCATTGAAAGGTGTGAAGGATGAAACACTTATATCTACAATACTGTCACATGTAAATTCAGGTGAATTATCCATGGAGGAAATGTGCAATGAATTTGAAAAGTAAGTTTATAGATTGTTTTTATTTCTTAAAGTTTATTTTTTGAGTTTAAGCTTTTTATTAAATAAGCATTGTGTTATTATTAGATGTCGTTGTAAACGCCATTTATTTTTACAAAATGTAGTCATAAGGTTTACATGAAAATGCAAGAGGATATGTTTATAATGTTGAGTGAGAAGAGTTGGGATGATGTCAGATGCAACTATCCAGATTCAAACTCCATGGAAAACATAAAAGATTTTTTAGTTGCATGCAAAAAGGTATGATGATTTATAATATTTCCTATTTTATTTATTTCTAAATGAATTCATTTCTATTTTATTACTTGTAAATATAATTTTGTTTTCAAAGATGTCAAAGAAGAGTATAGTACTAGAGTCTTTCAAAATTCATATTTAAAGAGCCAAAATAGAACGACAAAGAATACAACGTCTTGCAAACGTTGAACTTGATGACACCCTTGATCATCACGTTTGGAATGGGCTCGACATTGTGAAATAGAAAGTGATTTTGGGTGATTGTGCACACATTTCAATTCTTGTTCCCAAATGTTACAGCATATTTTTCCACCTTGTGAGCATTCATACTATTTGGCCTTTGATATTCATTTCATTGACTCATAACCACTTATTGCCCTTTAGGAACCCAGTTTTCCCTATTTTTGTTCCTGTATGTGAGATTCTTTGCTACAACTCGCGCATGTGCACGTTGTCCCACTACAGCCCGTGAACATCGAGTTAAATGGTAATTTACTGTAAAAAAACTCTATTTTTACTCCCAAAAGCAGTCTTAGGGTAACCTTTGGCCCTCCATGTATCCTGAAACGACTCGATTCGACCTTTCACCTACCTTTGGAAGGCTATATATTGAGCTCTTATGGTACATGGAAGGAGGAGAAAGAGAGAGCACTGAAACTCTATTGAATTTTTGCCATAGCTTGAGTCTACATCCATTGATTCTTTTTGTTGTGAACCTCTTATGTTCACCTACCAAACTCCTTCATAGTTTTAGTTTGCCATTGCATGGGGGATTGAAGTGGTGGAGACACAAGTGGAGGGACCTAGTTCTCAGTTCAGAATCTCAGATGAGTTGTCGACAAGGGGTTGTATCATGTACTTATTGTTTCATTAATAGAAATACTCATTTTCTCATCCAATTGATGTTGTGAATGGTTAATTAACATTGGGTACATTTGCTTATTATAGCATGGACCATTCTATTGTTTATGCTAATATCTTTCATATATTAAATGCACTTGCTTGTATTTGTTGTTGAGACTAAGCTACAGGTTCAAGTGTAGAGATTGGAAAGCTCAACGGGGATCTACTTCGAACATCCAGTTGAAGGTTGGTCATCTATCCACATCTTAGAATTTACATTTATATAGCATTGTATTGAGAATTGAGTTGATTTCTGGTATTCATCTGTCTGTTGTGGTCTACCCCAAGCCATAGGAAGTTTTTCTTTGTAACAGAAATGGAGACTCCGCTGGGGATGAGCATCCATTTTGGGGTTTTTTGGCATTTTTCCTTGTTTTGAGTTTCTGTTTTGTCGAGATTCTATGTCATTGACTTCCTATTAGTATCTGCATAAGAAATCTTGATTTTTCTTGGTTGTTTGATTCATTTTTGGTCCACCTACCTTTCCCTGTACACGGGTCATCTTAGCTTGGGTGTATGTGCTACTATTAGTACAATAGCCTGTGTATACCCGCTACTGTTCCATGAACAGTTGCATACAACTGTGGGATTGACTTGTTTTTTATCTTTGGTTGTTGCTGGGTGAATTCTGGGTGTTCCTAAGTCTTAGTAGGCCTTTATTTTGACTGTTCCATGTCTCTTTATTGACCAGAAACTCCTCTCTCTTTAGTTTTTTGAGCTTTTGGTTTGGAACCAATTTTTTTTTTTATAGCTCATTAGCTTGGCTGAGTCTTACTTTTTGGGAGTTGATGGTTTTCTTGCTTTGCATGCTCTACATTTTTCTGAAGAGTTCTGATTCTGCTTGCATTTTTTCATTCATCTATATTGAAAAAATACAAAAACACTGTTTTGCATTTTCGTTTCATTTATTATGAAAATACAAAAAAAAATCTTTATGTTATTGAATTTTAAATTAGAGTGCTTTTTCCTTCATTAGGACTTGCTTGAGCATGGAATTGTAAAGAGATTGCATTGTTATTTTTGAATTATGAAACGTTGGTTTGATTGTCATTTAGTGGCATACGTTTTCCATTGAATAGAAGGGTCTAGTGTTTATTGGATGTGCATTTATTGAATTTATTCACATCATCAATTGCACAACCATATCCTTTGAGTAATCACAGCCATTTAAAATTAACACTTAATCTAAAATTGATTAGAAACGATTTTCTCCTTTATAGGGTGCACCAACTTGTTGATGTATATGTAACTTCAGAATGTATTTCACATATATGTATATTGTATTCCTATAGAGATGTTATTATTCCTCTATATGGAAGTGTCATCATTTATATTATAAGGGTCTTAACGTATACTTGATGGGTTATTAGACCACCTTGTTGGGGTCGGCCCTGTATAAGTCATGTGGGTCAAAGGGTTATTAGACCACCCTAGTGGGGGTCGGCCCAGTCAGCATTATGTTAGATGGTTAAGTTGAGGCCGACCTAGTTGAGTAAAGGTCAAGTCAAGTTAGTGTATAAATAGAGAGTGTGTCTCTCTCATTTTACACATTCTATTCTCTCACTCACATTGTGGAGAGTGGCGCACTTGTGGAGGAG
This sequence comes from Larix kaempferi, assembly GCA_027924585.1. NCBI lineage: Eukaryota > Viridiplantae > Streptophyta > Pinopsida > Pinales > Pinaceae > Larix > Larix kaempferi. Next base: position 5,587,735 of record BSBM01000226.1, on the reverse strand, counting down.
TAGGCTCTGCTGCTAGGAGAAGACTATCTCTTGTATTCTGGTTGTATCATTGCTCTATCTATCTCTGAGGAAGTTATTGGGGTTTTTCACCTTTATGGTTTTCCCCAAGTAAACTCTGTGTCTCTTCTGTGCTTGCATTATTGTGTCCATGAATGATATGCTGTAGATTTGCTGTACATGTTGTTCTCTCAGTTAATATCCTAGATCAGATTCAAGTAAATTCTGAAAATTTAACACAACTAGCATAGGTTTAGAGTATTGGGATAGATCATTGTGAGTTAAGAATCCAAGACTATTGAACAAAACATTATGTGTCTGACCAGGGAGTGCTAAAACCCATGGTATACATCAGTGTTCTCAGGAAGCTCTAATCAAACCAGAGTTAAGCACGAGGTCATGGGAGGTTGGTTGCAGAGATAGCCCTCCAATACTAGCTGAACGTGGGATATATTTCTAGGATTTGTTCATGTTTGGGGACTCTTGGGGGATTTTACCCTCTTGATTTTCGGGATTAGTTACCCTGCCCATACAATGGATCCCACCTGTGACTATCTACTTGAGCATTCGTTATACGTGGTAGCCATAGTTGCTTTACCTGGGTATCAACTAGGGTGCTTGCAACGGTTATTCTGTGAGTATCATGAGTCAGATAGGGGCCGAAAATCACAGTTGTTGTATGTATAGGGATTTGACCCTCTACACGTAGTGAATCTTGGGGACCCTTATAACTAATTCTATTACCTACGGTTATAGTTTGGGAGTCTCAAGCCTCTCCTAGGCGAGACATACCGGCTGTAGTGTCGGGAGGTCCCTTGAGCCAGTCCTATTTGTGTGCATTTGGCTGTAGTTTCTTTAGGTGTATTCTCTGTGATTCTCTAGTAGGCCTTTAGGAGATGATTATTTGTTGATTTTTTGAAGTCATCGTCGATCGAGATCCACCTCTCCACTGATCTCATAGGTTGGCCGGTTTACCAGCTAGTGATCTATCGCAGTATTTTATTAAGAAGCGTCGGAAGACTACCACTAGAATTTCATTTACATATCACGAGCTTCAGAGTGCTCCTATCATGAGTTCCACATATGGAACAACAAGATTCCCTTTGACTCCACTCGCTAGTCCAAAGCGAACTTCCCCTCCTCTCATATTCTCTCCAAGAACTGATTGGGTGGATAGTTCACCACACATGACTCCTCATGGGTCTGGGACATCCCAGCCCATGAGCACAAACCATTTTGATGGAACATGGTCAACAGGTTATTTATATGGTTCATCCTTGGGGATGCCAGGTTATGGTTCTACATCCATCCCTATGACCTCACACCCTTTTCATTGGGTATGCCTGGTTATATGCTAACTGTTACTTCCACCGTGTCTAGTAGTCATGCTAGCTCTAGAGTTGGGATGGGGGCACTACAACCCCTTTTACTGCATATCAGTTCAGGACTGGTCACATCCCTCCATCTACTCCGTATGTTGGAGGAGGACCATGTCTTACAACAACCCCTAGTGTTAGTATGAACCCATTTCCGTGTGGAGGTTTCATGATAGGTATGGGATCTACAAGTTACATTCCATCTTTTAACCCGCATACCTCTATGCTTGTACCCTCGAACGCTGTTATAATGTTGAATCCTCCTCCTATATCTAGTTTGTCAATTCGAGTGAGTGGGAATATACTATTTTCATACAGCCATCACTTGTCTAGTTTCCCTTCCTCAAGTAGTTATATGGGACCCCATTCTTATGGAGGTCATTCTTATGGATTTTGAACCGGTCCTAGTTATTATCCCAATCCCTCTCACGGAATCCCTTCTATGCACATGCCTATGTATCATAACATGGGTCAGTTTGGAGGAGGTTATTATCCTTATAGTCACAGTCACAGCTTCTATCAGAGTTCGTCAACACCATAGGTGTTGGATACCATGAACACAATCTCACCTTCACAGAACTAGTCTCTTGTGGGAGCTTATAATCAAGATTCACAGCCTCAAATCCCGTTTCTTGCTAGATTGAATCTACCCAATCTTTCAAAACTCACGAATGATCTAGTGTGTCACGATCCTACATGGACTCCAGTCCCCACCAAGCTCCCTTCTGACATTCTGAATTTCGAGGGGAAGAATGGTGAGGATCCAGGTGATCACGTCACTACTTTTCACTTATGGTGCTCCTCGAATTCCTTGAACCATGACTATATTTGTTTGAGGCTATTTCAACACACCCTCACGGGGGCAGCGACGAAATGGTATGTCGAGTTTCCTGGGGGCACATATAGAGGTTTCAACGATTTAGATTTGGTTTTCCTAGACCAATTTTAGTTGCAGGTTCGTTATGATACTGGAACTGAACTTTTATCCACCTTCTGTCAAGACAAAGCCATGCACATCTCTGACTTTATTCAGGAGTGGTGCTGGTGGAAGAGGCTAGTGAAAGCCAACATTCCTCTAGAGTTTTTGTCGGAGTGGTTCCTTAAGTCTTTACTCCCTTACGTTTCAAAGGAAATTTCACTATCCGGTATTATGAATGAGGAACAAGCTATCTTCAAAGCCCAGCAGCTGGACCTAGTCTATGCTCAATTTGGCATCTTATATGACATTATACCTGATGAACCGCAGTCACGACATGAGCCCAAGCTAGTTCCTGGACCACATGCCGATGGTATTGTTGAATCCACAAGTACTCGTCCTATAGATTTTGTTACCAATCAGATGCACAATCTTTCCATTAGCCAATCTACCCTTAGCATTAGGGGAGTTTTGAGGTCTAAAATGGGCTTCCTAAGGGAAATAATAAAATAACATTTCTAAATTTTAAAGGGGAAAAAGAAAAACTATTTTTTCTTATCATATTTTTGACATATCTCCTTATCGATTTACCTAAATTTCAATTTTGGACCCTTGTTAGATGCGGGATTTAATTCTGCATCCAACCCATACCCACACTGCATACTTCTGAGGCACCCATGGTATGAAAAAATGAAAATTTCAATAAAAAAACGTATTTAATATTAAAATACATTTTTTATTGAAATTTTATTTTTTCATGTCGTGGGTGCCTTAGAAGTATGCAATGTGAGTATGGGTTGGATACATAATTAAATTCCACATCCAACGAGTGCCCAAACTTGAAATTTGGGTAAATCATTAAGGAGATATGTCAAAAATATGATAAGAAAAAGTAGTTTTTTTCTTTTTCCCTCCAATTGGTTTTACAAATTTTACCCTTATAGTTGACATCATCATCTTGAATGCTATTGGTTCTTATAAAGTGAATTTTTATGGTACATTTTTGTTTTGAGGCCCATTTTTTACCTCAAAACTCCCCTAATGATAGGTTCACGCCTTGTCCGTTTCCACCCAGTCATCGGATGTTCACTCTATACAATCGACGAACCCGTTAGGTAACCACCAACCTAGTGGGAAGAAAAAGGGGAAAAATAATCGTAGGGGTGGGAATAATAAGAACAATAACGCTAAGAAAGAAAACGCCAACCCTCCTTGGGATGGCGGAAATGCTGTTGGGGACCGCAAACCTAGATGTAAAGTGAAATTTCCTTCTAAGATTTGCACGAAAGATCACCTTACACATTTGTGTCCTCGTCTTGAAGAAGCCACGAAGCACATTTCACAGGGCCCAACTGTGCTGAAGGATCCCCTTTCTCATCACTAAAATATGGCTTCGAGTGCTTCGGTCATCGGTAGTTGGACTTATGAAACTTCAACGTCCTCTACCCTTGTCGGTGGCTACAGATGTGTCAACTTGGTCAAATCGGAGGTTAGTGTTTCTACTCTCTCTCATGACTATGGAGCTCCACAAACTTCAATGGGAAATGAGTCCCCTCCGCCTGAGACCCCTTTGCATATCGAGAAGCCTAACTCTATGCCGCAGATACCGAAATGTGTTCTTAAGCGCTCGACGCACAATCCCAATGCTCAAGCTGCCCAAAACTACTCCATTGTAGATGATTTAGGCCAGACTCTATGTGCCATGTTAGCTCTCAAAGTTCTCCAAGCTTGTCCTTCTCAAAGGCCTTCCCTTTTATGTGCTTTGGGAGTCCAGGATCAGTGTAGTCCTAGTATTATCAAGTTCTATAGTACTAATGTCCAGCCTCGATTTCCCTATCATGTGGCTTTTCAAGTCCACATTAGGTGCCTACAAAAGATCGTTAAACGTACCGTGGTTGATGAAGGTGCTTCTACATCGGTAATTTCATTGGCTTGTTGGAAGGCTCTAGGTTCCCCTCCACTGTCGAAGTCTATGACCATGTTAACTGCATTTGATGGTCATTTGTTCAGGCCACATGGTATTATCCCCTCCCTTGAGGTCCACTTGGGTGGGAAGACTATGCCAATTGAAGTCGAGGTGGTTGATGCACCCATTGAATACAACCTTTTACTGGTCCAGAATTGGATCTCTGCTATGAAAGCGATCGTATCCTCTGTGTTTAGAGTTATCTGCTTTCCCCATGAAGGCAATATTGTGATGGTCGATCATCTCGATTTTATTAGTTCCAATACCATTGCATCACTAGGAATGGAAGTTCCTCAGATAAAAAATTCTCAGCCGAAAACTGGGAATATTGGTGTAGGATTGTATTCCTCTTTGATGGGATCTTTCGACTTTGTTGTACCAATATACTTTATAGGAACCGTTTTTGATAGTGCACCTTCCTCATTACATAATATACCATTCTGAACATCATATTTTAACGATTCATGGAATTTGCCTTCCACGAGTTCCTCTTTTGGAAGCATTGCGCACATTGGGATGGCCATGCCATTGTCTACAGCTGAGCTTGCCTACCATGAGATTCAACAAGCAACTGCAGAGTCGTATCTCTCCTCTTCACGGACAAAAGAGGAAGATCTTGTTATGCTTCCCGTGTGGGCAGTTGACTCCTCTTGCTCACATGATTTCCTTGATGGTACTTTTCCTTCGGATGAATCCATCATCGAGGCCATGTATGGTAATGATAAGCCTTAGGAAGATCTTCATCATCGATCTTATTTTCTTCCCAACCTTGACCTTATTGAGCAGGAAGAGTTTCGATCGACTCTAGTAGAGAAGGTTGGTCACCCTGTGGCTCCTTTGGATTCGCATGGGATTTACGTATAGGGGAATATGGCTAACATTTCCCCAACCATTCCGACCAACATCTCTCACACTTCCGGAAATATTGAGAATGTTTACATTGGTGATGATTATTCCCTCAAGGAAATTTGCATTTACACCGATCTTTTTAAAGCATTTCGGGATATTGTCGCTTGGTCTTATGAGGAGATTCCAGGTATAGAACCTAGTATTGTCGCACATGAAATTAAGACTTATCCAAATGTTAAGCCTGTTTGGAAACATCTTCGTGCTTTGAATCCTAGGAAGGCAACCATGATCAAGGCAGAGGTAGAGAAGTTGCTCAAAGTTGGTTTCATCTACTCGGTTCCCCTTACCGAATGGGTATCTAATCCCGTTCCTGTGGATAAGAAGCAAGGAACCATCCGTATATGTACCGATTTTAGAGATCTATACCGAGCATGTCCTAAGGATAACTTTCCCACTCCATTAATAGATCAAATATTGGATGCTTTTGTGGGAAGCAAAGTGTTTTCATTTATGGACAGTTTTTCAGATTACAATCAGATCCAAATTAAACCCGAGGATCAACATAAGACCGCATTTATATGTTCTTGGGGTACCTTTGCATACCGGAAGATTCCCTTCGGCCTTAAAAATGCTGGAGCTAATTTTTAGCGTGCCATGACCTATGTCTTTAACAACCTTAAGCACATAGTGAAGGCTTATCTGGATGATCTTGTTGGTCACTCTCGTAAGAGAGTTGATCACCCCAGTCACCTCCGCCTCATTTTTGAAAGATGCCGGTGTTATAAGATTTGTTTGAACCCCAAAAAGTGCATCTTTGTCATGAAAGTTGGTCACTTTCTAGGGTTTTTAGTTTTCAAAGAGGGTATTAGAATCGATCCTTTAAAGGTTGAGGCAATACTTCGATTACCTCCCCCACGTAACTTGATTAAACTTCATAGCCTCCAAGGGAGAGCCACTTTCTTGCGCCGTTTTATCATGAATTATGCCAATATTACTAAGGGTTTCACACGATTACTGAAGAAGGACACCTATTTTATTTGGGATGAGCGAGCCCAGCAGTCCTTTGATGCTTTGAAGAAAGCCTTGGCATCGACTCCTCTTCTTAGTACACCCAACTTCACAAGAGATTTTTTGCTTTATGTGGCCGTGTCTCAAGAGACGACTGGTATGTGTTAGAAAAACAGGATCACAGAGCAATAACAATAAACAGAAATGCAAATATAATCACACATACACATTACAAGAGAGACATAGATATATCGTGGTTCACCCAACTTGGGCTACGTCCACACTGAATTTTCCAGTCCTTATTATTATTACTGTCCAGCAAGGTGAAGGAATACAACCTGCAGCACAACCGCTGCACTTCCTCTTCTCTATTTCACAGTCTCTCTCCTGATCTCAGAGATCTTTACAATGCATAAAACCTAATACATCATCATACCTAGCCGTATTACAATGTCTTTATTTTATAAGGGAAATACAATGGGGAAATACCACGGGATACCCAAAACCATGGGCCCGCAAAACAGCTGGCAAAAACAGCCCCCCCACACCCCCCCGCTGGGGTGACTATACAGTCCACCTACATATCATATAAAAATGGGGTACAAACACGGCTGATACAATATCATCTATGAGACTAGAAGATCTGGCTCCACACCCAACAGTATGGTGTTAGTTCAGGTGGATGATGTGCTTCAAGAGCATGTTATCTATTATCTTAGTAGAAATCTCATAGATGCTGAGTTGAGATACTCTCACGTTGAGAAATTGGCCCTTGCGACTGTTCCTGCAGTCCAACAATTATGACATTATATTTTGCTTAGGAAAACCACCGTTATAGCACATGTCAATCTGTTTCAATTTGTTCTCTCACGACACATAATTGGGGGGAAATATAATAAATGGATTGTCATCCTTCAGGAGTTTGATCTTGATTTTTCTTTGGCCAAGTCGGTGAAGTCCTTGGTTTTCGCAGAATTGATGTCAGATTTTCCAAGACTTGATGAGGAAGTAGTCCATGAAGACTCATTTGTGGATGAACATTTTTTTCTTATCTCATCAATGGACCCTTGGTATGGGGATATCATTATATATCTCCAAACTCTGAAGTTCCCTTCGCACTATTCATGAGATCAATGATGGCATGTGAGACTCCATGCTAAAAATTATGTCATCGTCGGTGAAACTTTGTATCGCCGAGGAAAAGACTCTATACTCCATCGTTGCTTAACTCATGAAGAAGCGAAGCTAGTGCTTAATGATTCCCACATCGGAGCATGTGGTGGTCACTTATCCGGTCTTGCAACAACCCAACGTATCTTGTGATCAGGCTATTTTTGGCCTACAATATTCAAAGATTGTGTAAATTTTGTGAAGAGATGTCACCCTTTCTAGGTGTTCGCTCGAAACATGCACTCGCACCCTGCTCCTTTAAATCCGGTCATCACCATTGGTCCCTTCACCAAGTGGAGGTAGATTTCATGGATTGTAAGCCAACTTCGGTTGGGGGGCATCAATATATCATCGTGGCCATTTATTATTTTACCAAATGGGCTAAGGCCATGCCGACCATCAAAGCCGATGGTGCTACAGCAGCCCACTTCATATTCAATCAGATTATAACTCGATTCTATATTTGGAAGGAGATTGTCACTAACCATGGCAGTCACTTCCAAAACCATATGATGGCAGATTTGTCACTCAAGCTTGGGTTTAAACAAGATCTCTCATCTTCATACTATCCACAAGCGAATGGTTAGGTTGAGGCAGTAAATAAGTCCTTAAAGACCATTCTCCAACGAACCATCCAACAAAGCAAGAGTGATTGACACATTATGTTATATCCTTCTTTGTGGGCGTATCGAACCGCAGTAAAGACTGCCACCAGGTTCTCACCATTTCAGTTAGTTCATGGTGTGGAGTCTATCTTACCGATTGAATGCGAAATCCCTTCCTTGAAACTAGCTATAGAGCTCCTACCTGACACTTCCAAAGTAGAGCAACGTCTAGTCTACCTCGAGCAGCTTGACGAGAAGCATCAGGATGCTGCCATAGCCATTGATGCTAACAAACGTCATGTTAAGGTTCAGTATGATAGGTCTATTCATCCCTGATAGTATGTTGAAGGTGACTTGGTCCTCCTTTATGATCAAGCTAAGGAACCCCTAGGGGAAGGAAAGTTTAACCCCGTACGACATGGTCCTTATGTTGTGAGGCGTGTCCTGGAGAAAGGAGCCTATGAGTGGGGAAGACTACGAGGGGAATGTCTTGAGGGATCCTAGAAATGGGCTCTACCTCAAGCGGTAATATGCTTGACCTTCTAGCTTGAGCTGATACTTTTGTATACTATTGTATAGTTTCTTTTGTACATAGTTTAGCTTTCTTTTGATTTTTCAGGTCTATTGATTCACTTCCATTTGGTTGACAGATGTCAATGGAATCTCCAGTTTTCTTAGGATTCGCATATGGGGCTAGTCGTCATACGCAGAAACTTGCTTCTGCTGTGTGGGTTATTTACTCACCCGACCATCAGATTATGTCTCCAGGAGGTGCTTGTATCGGTTCTACATCTAACAATGTGGCCGAGTACAGTGCTGTTATCGAGTTACTTCGCAATGCCCTTTCACATGGTATCCAGTCTTTAGAATTCCGCTTGTATGCGCAACTGGTTGTGTCTCAGTTGAATGTCCAATACCGTGTGAGGGATCCTACATTACTAAGGAGGTTCTTAAGGGTAAGACTCTTGGAGCATCATTTTTTTTTCATTACATACATTCATGTTTCGAGATGTTTTAATCACATAACTAATGCATATGCTAATTATGTCCTGGATTGGCATTTGTCACATCCATAAAAGAAGCACACAAATTAACATTCATTCATACATTTGTACATACACAATAGTAGAATCACAGAATCATAGTTTTTTCATTAATATGTCAAAACGTGGTGTCATAGTACAAAACTGGGGCCCGTAGCTCTCAAAAATATACAATCCGATACAAAAATAATGATACCCCATGGCATCTAAGCCCTACATGGATCTCTAGTCTCCTGTGCTAGATGAGTCTTATTGTAATAGTTTACGATGTTGGCTATATGACGCAGTAGCCGCACCCAGGTACCCGGTACCCCTACCACATGTCATTGCATCGCCTCCGAGAGATGCTCTACCTCTATGATCGGTACTCTGGCTGTCATGCGGGTTAGGTTGACCCGTATCATCTCCAAAGTGCAATCTACCAATGCACCTACTACCTCACCTCCTATACCTCTGCAGCGGTGTCATGGGAAACCCTAAGGTCTTCTCGGACCCATATCTGCAAGCAAACAATCACCCATTAATATGTGATACCACACCAAAAATATTTTTGCATTCACTTATAATAAAAAATCCCAAAAAATTAAATACACAAAACTTAAAAAGGAGTAGTCATACCTATGTCTCCAAACACGGCCCCTGGAGGGAGTAGCATGTCTGTCTCTGCGGTAGTCTATCCCCTCATATGGGTAGTCATCGATGGCGATGATCTGTTGTGCCCACCAGTGAAAGAAATCCTCTAAATATGGTGAAGCCTAACGGCCACCACCCTGCCATGTCAGTACTTCCGCCCATCGAGTCAGGGAGGGGTCTCGGAGACCATGTAGAGGGAATTGAACCCTCGATCTCAAGCCTGACACTCTCTCAAAGAAAAAATTGCATAGAATACTGCCGAACCCAAAGTTCTTTTCCCGTCCAAGCTTGCACTTTGTTAGCTGGGTCTTCATCATTCCTAGAAATGTTATGCACCAGTCGTACACTGTGAATTTCATGCACTCTGCGGCGTATAATATCATAGGCCTTGAAGCCTGATGAAGTGTAGCCGATCCTATAATCCTCTCGAGTGTGAGCACTAGGATATTCATGTGGAGGCTCGCTATGGCCTCTATGGGAACCTGGCTACCCACCTTCTGGGTTCCAGCAATGCAATACCTGTCTATGTAATAACTAATAGTGATTCCACCTCCCACATTGCGAGACCTCAGACTCGTTTTCTCCCCTCGGCGGGACAACCCAGTGATGAAGTAGATATCATCCACCTCCAATGGAAGTGGTTGTCCATCTAGATCGAAATGTTGCGCTTCTATGTCCCAGTAATTGATCAAATAAGCGAGCAATCGGTTTTGGGCCCTTAAACCCCCGATGCTCCAAAACTTGTAGAGGCCACATGATTGTATCACTTGTTGTGCAGGTAAATCTTGGCGTACATGCTCATCAACAACATCATGTTCTCTCTCTCTCCACTCTAGGACCATCCTGGAGGAAAGAAACAATGCATTTTTAGATCCCACATCCTTAAAAACTTAACCCACGGTGCTATACGCAGGTTAACATGTACACAGTCACGCGTATACACGGTCAATGCATGCGTTGACTGTTGGTAGGCGGTTAGGATGGGTCATTCTCGTAGCACTGCAAGTGCTATGATACCATGGAAGGAGGAAGATGGAGCGCAAATGATATTATTTTTTGTATTTTTGGGTCAATTGTACCACGGAATGCAGGTTTTTGGGTCATTGTCATGTACCAAATTTGGAATTGGGTCACAATGGCCTAATTACATTGGCCATATTCATTAGAGTTTGTAAAATTGACGTTAAAGGTCAAATAATTGCCAAGGAGGAAAATTATTAGTTTCCTAGGTTTGGGGTGGAAGCTTTGGGATTTGGAATAATGGGGATAATAAATGATGTTTGAACATTAGAATGGCATAAATATTTAATAAAGGATCTAAATAAATATATACAAGTGAAAATCAAAGTGGCATTTGATCATGAAGACACATGGAGGAAGTGGGACCCACATATGGCTAGATTTCCCCACTACACTTGGCATCATTCTCTCACCAATTCGAATTCAAGGTGAATGGTAACATACTTGGGGGAGTCCAAAAGGTATTATTCATGGCATGACTCATCCAAGGTCGAAATATAGTGGAAGAGTAACTCCCATGGAAGAGGAAGAGGCAATTTGGAGTTAGTGAGACACTTGGGATATATTCCCTAGCTCTATGACAACAATGATGAAGATGCTATGACACCTATGACACAAATCAGACCTGAAGGCTGAAATATGACATATATGACATGTCAGGGCTAAAAATAGACTCCAAGAGGGCGCTCAAGGGTGTTAGGGCAGCTAAGATGCTTCCACGTGTGAGTTGGTGGAAGTGGGAAACTAGGAATTGTTGTACAAGTGGCGTTCTTTGGAATCTCTTCCCAACTTGAGTTGGCATGAGTCTCTTGGAAGGAATTCGACCCATGGAGGACATTAGAACTTTATAAATGTCAATAAAAAAGAATGAAACCGTATTTTGATCATTTGTAGAATTGGCAATTGCATTTGTGAAGAGGGAGAGCTAGTGGATGACTAGTTTCTTGCCTTAGCCAATTTCGAGGGTGAAAGATTCCCATCCAAGTTGGTAAATGGAAAGGCCATTCAGACCTTTCATTTGGAGCTTTAATGGAGTCTTTATTTGCAGGTGTAAGCTATAGGGCAGCTCATGGTTTATTCTATTGCAGCTCACTCCTTCAACCATTTCCAGTTTTGATGGCATATTCTTGATCCTTGAGGGAGGGCGTTTTTGGTGAGCCATTGTACTCTTTGGGGAAGATTTTAATGCCCCATTTATTTTTTAATATGAATTAAATACTCTTTTCTTCATCTCCAAAAAGTTTCAGGTCAAAATTCCAAGTAGAAATGTATAAATCTCATTTTTAATGGAAGAACAATGCCATTTCCCCACTACCTTGTTGTGAGCCAATGTATTGATGATGATTTCGAATTAATGGATGATACTATGATATATTTGTGATAAATATAATTCCATTGATGTATTCTACAAGTTTCATGTACTGTACTTGAGCATTTGAAGCATTTTTACTCAGTTTAGTTGTATTGGGAGGTGAAATAGTGCCATTTCCCCAAGGGTCGAATTGGGGATTTTTGCAGTTGAATGGGAGAGGGTGAGAACAGTTGTAATAATACATTAATGGTGCATATGAGACTTTAATAAAATAATTAACACATTACATACCTCTGTTCATAAATTTGAGTGGGTTTGGAGGCATTTGGAAAGCCATTTTCAGTACTTACCCCAGGGGGATTTGAACCCCAAATTACTAGTAAAATTGCATAATTGGTCCAGAATATTAAGAGAGTTTGCAGAGGTCTTTTGGTGGACATATTTCATCCATAAAAATCATATTAAATTTCTAATATCATTCATACACCTTCCTTGAATATTTGAAGGCATTTGGAGTCAATTTGAGACCTAGAGACCAATACTAGTAAAAGGAAAATCACTAGTAAAGTTACCTACATTGATCAGAATTGAAAGAGGATTTGTAGAAGTATTTTAAAGGTCCAAAGGAATACCTAAAACACATATTTATGTTCTAATATCATTCATATACCTTCTCAGAATATTTGGGATCATTTGGGGCAAATTGGGGACCTAGAGATCAAAACTAGTCAAAGGTCGAACTAGGGAAAAAAGGTGGAAAATTGCAAGTTTAATAAAATTCCTAACAAGGGACATTACAGTGGTATCAGATCATGGTCCTTGCACCTATGTATTAGGTACATACATTCAAGAATAATTGGCAGCCATGTCTTACTATTATGAGGAATCCTATGAGTAGAATTCTTATGAGGAATATGCAGATGCTTATGAGCAATATGAAACAGAATGTGAATGCTACGAGGAAGAGGTTCCATCATGCAACACTTCATACAATTTCAAGAGAAATGAAGATTATTCTTATAAATTTAGATCTGATGAATATGAGTGTGTCACACCACCCAAGGATAATTCTATGAGCGAGTTCCAAAGATGGAGAGAAAAATATAAAACCTTGCCCCAACAATATAAAAAATATCAAGAATATCTTGCTTCGAGCAAAAATACACAAAATGCCATGTCTTTTGAGTACTATGCTGAACATGTTTTTGAAAATAGGCCCAAAAATGAAGATGTGGAGTTAGTGAAGAAAGGTTTATGCCCTTCTTGTAAAAACCCTTGGAGTGAGTATCATATATGTGTGCATGAAATGATGTCCTCTTTGAGGAGAGCTTTTGAGATTTATTCAAGAAGGGATTCCAAATATACTAATCCTAAGGAAAACAAGGGGCAAAATGAATCAGCTTGCTTGAAGGAGAAAAATGAAGAGACATCATAAGAGCATGAAGAAGATTCTATTGAAAATATGGAAGATCATTTTGAGACACCTTCTAGCTTAGACATGAACCAAAGAGCATCTACGGATGGATGCTTAAACTATGAAGGAGTACCTACTGATGGGTGCTCACACCTCTATGTTGGTGACATAGAGATCACTTTTGAAAGTGTTGCTGCAAGCCCAAGTTCCATTAAGCATGATAATGAAGACCTTGTAGCAGTTGAAGAAGAACCAAGATCAACTTCCCCATCACCACTTGAGCTTCATGAAGTTGGTCCAAGCAAAAATGAAGAAGATGAGGAGGTTCATTTGCAAGAGCCTCATTTTCTTGAAGGGTCCTTAAAGATGAATGAAAAGAAGATCCAAGAGTTCCTCAGCATTCTCCATGACACTCAAGCATTGGTGTCAAATTCTTATTGGAGAGCTACTTCATTGGAGGAAACATCCTTCATTGAATACATGGAGAAGATTCAAAGAGCAATGTGCCACATCAAAGGTGATTTCATGTCTTTGCTTTTTGATAGAAACCATTTGTTTGAGCTTAATGAATTGTTACATGATGCATACTTGAATAATAATGAGTATATTCATAATCTCACAATTCAAAATGAGCAACTTCTTGAAAAGTTGCAAGATACTTGTTTTTCCTCCTATGTTTCAGATTGTCAAATGGTAGATTGTTTGGAGGATTCTCATGACATGGTGGATCATGAGAAATGTGGAAATTTGAATGTGCTTAATGTGTTTGAAGATGAACTTGAAGATATCCAAACACTTGATGTGGTGGAAGAGGAACTTGAATTGTCTCTTGATGAAGGTTATGCAATTTTTAAAGAAGAGCATGATTCCTCTACATTGGAACCAATCTATGACAAAGGTTTCACACTTTTGAAGGAGCTGCATGATACTACCCATATGGATCCTTCCCATGATGAAACTTCTGCACTTTTTTATCATTTGGGTAAGTTAGTTCATTATCCTACATCCTACAATTCCATGTTTTGCAGCATTAGTCTCAATGAAGTATGGGTGAAAGGGTTCTTTTTGATGGTGCCACATGATGAGTATGGAACTCCTAGATTTACTTTTTATGATGATATGGTTGAAGCACATTCTTATTCACATTTGCAGCAACATTATTTGTCACTTTATGATGATGCAAATCTACATGGATGCACCTATGATATGCATTTGAGTCACTTGAAGACTCATGGTTTTTCTTGCTCAACATTTGATTCATTTGATGTTGGAGGAACTTCATCCAACACTTGGGAGAATAGATTTATGATTGGAGAACATTTTTGTTGGAAGCCACATACTTTTTTATATTCTTATGATTCTCACATTCATGGATGTATGGGTGAGACTTCTTTGATTCATTTGAAGTCTCCTTGTTTTTTCTGCTCATTATTTGGTTCAGATTCTAGTGGAGATTCTTCATTCACTTCTTGGATGAAAGAATACATGGCTGAATATTTTGATGCATATCAAATCCTTTTGGAGCAGCATTATAGGACATGGGATCCTCACCTATGTCATTGGAGTAGATTTTATTGGTCACTTGAAGCTTGTATGCACTTGGAAAATGGTGGTCTACTTGCTTGGAGGTATAAGCACTTTCATGACTCTTTGATGAAGCATATCCTTGATGGACATTTTCATTATGTTGTTATGTACTTTGATGATATATATTTGGTACTCATGATGTTTGGAAGAATGCATACAAGAAAATGGGATCCAGGAATCCTCTTATCTAATGGTGTAGGTTGGAGAGCACTCTTAATTGTTGGGGTTCAATACAAGCAATGGGACCCTAGAATAATTTTTGTCTCATTGGTTTCATTTTTTTTGGGGAAGCAAGCAGTATGGGAGATGGATTCCCCACTTAATAAAGTGATTTTAATAAGAGTAGTGCAGCAGAAAGCATGGTGGTTCCTCTCTAAAATATTCATGGAAACTCAAAGACTCAAGGTTTGGCAATTCAATGGCAACTTCAAAGAATTATACAGAAAGCAGGTTCTTCAACACCCATGTTTAAAATTGCTTGAGGACAAGCAATATTGGGAAGGGAGGATTTGTCATGTACCAAATTTGGAATTGGGTCACAATGGCCTAATCACATTGGCCATATTCATTAGAGTTTGTAAAATTGACGTTAAAGGTCAAATAATTGCCAAGGAGGAAAATTACTAGTTTCCTAGGTTTGGGGTGGAAGCTTTGGGATTTGGAATAATGGGGATAATAAATGATGTTTGAACATCAGAATGGAATAAATATTTAATAAAGGAGCTAAATAAATATATACAAGTGAAAATCAAAGTGGCATTTGATCATGAAGACACATGGAGGAAGTGGGACCCACATATAGCTAAATTTCTTCACTACACTTGGCATCATTCTCTCACCAATTCGAATTCAAGGTGAATGGTAACATACTTGGGGGAGTACTAAAGGTATTATTCATGGCATGACTCATCCAAGGTCGAAATATAGAGGAAGATTAACTCCCATGGAAGAGGAAGAGGCAATTTGGAGTTAGTGAGACACTTGGGATAGATTCCCTAGCTCTATGACAACAATGATGAAGATGCTATGACACCTATGACACAAATCAGACCTGAAGGCTGACATATGACATATATGACATGTCAGGGATAAAAATAGACTCCAAGAGGGCGGTCAAGGGTGTTAGGGCAGCTAATATGCTTCCACATGTGATTTGGTGGAAGTGGGAAACTAGGAATTGTTGTACAAGTGGCGTTCTTTGGAATCTCTTCCCAACTTGAGTTGGCATGAGTCTCTTGGAAGGAATTCGACCCATGGAGGACATTAGAACTTTATAAATGTCAATAAAAAAGAATGAAACCGGCTTTTGATCATTTGTAGAATTTGCAATTGCATTTGTGAAGAGGGAGAGCTAGTGGATGACTAGTTTCTTGCCATAGCCAATTTCGAGGGTGAAAGATTCCCATCCAAGTTGGTAATTGGAAAGGCCATTCAGACCTTTCATTTGGAGATTTAATGGAGTCTTTATTTGCAGGTGTAAGCTACAGGGCAGCTCATGGTTTCTTCTATTGCAACTCACTCCTTCAACCATTTCCAGTTTTGATGGCATATTCTTGATCCTTGAGGGAGGGCGTTTTTGGTGAGCCATTGTACTCTTTGGGGAAGATTTTAATGCCCCATTTATTTTTTAATATGAATTAAATACTCCGTTCTTCATCTCCAAAAATTTTCAGGTCAAAATTCCAAGTAGAAATGTATAAATCTCATTTTTAATGGAAGAACAATGCCATTTCCCCACTACCTTGTTGTGATCCAATGTATTGATGATGATTTCGAATGAATGGATGATCCTCTGATATATTTGTGATCAATATAATTCCATTGATGTATTCTACAAGTTTCATGTACTGTACTTGAGCATTTGAAGCATTTTTACTCAGTTTAGTTGTATTGGGAGGTGAAATAGTGCCATTTCCCCAAGGGTCGAATTGGGGATTTTTGCAATTGAATGGGAGAGGGTGAGAATAGTTGTAATAATCCATTAATGGTGCATATGAGACTTTAATAAAATAATTAACACATTACATACCTCTTTTCGTAAATTTGAGTAGGTTTGGAGGCATTTGGGAAGCCATTTTCAGTACTTACCCCAGGGGGATTTGAACCCCAAATTACTAGTAAAATTGCATAATTGGTCCAGAATCTTAAGAGAGTTTGCAGAGGTCTTTTGGTGGACATATGTCATCCATAAAAATCATATTAAATTTCTAATATCATTCATACACCTTCCTTGAAGATTTGAAGGCATTTGGAGTCAATTTGAGACCTAGAGACCAATACTAGTCAAAGGAAAATCACTAGTAAAGTTACCTACATTGATCAGAATTGAAAGAGGATTTGTAGAAGTATTTTAAAGGTCCAAAGGCATCCCTAAAACACATATTTATGTTCTAATATCATTCATATACCTTCTCATAAGATTTGGGATCATTTGGGGCAAATTGGGGACCTAGAGATCAAAACTAGTCAAAGGTCGAACTAGGGAAAAAAGGTGGAAATTTGCAATTTTAATAAAATTCCTAACAAGGGACATTACAGTCATTTATACCATTTCAATTAGATTTTGGGTCATTAGCTTGAAGTGTCGGTTAGGAAGTTGTTAGTAAGTGGACAAGCAATGTAAAGGCGGAAGCTTATTTATAGACATAGAGTTGTATGTGTTAAATCATCTTGGATGTATGCGTCTGTGATGGTGTGTATGAGATCAAGAGATATCTGCGAGATATGTATTCTACGGAGATGATGTATCTGGGTTTTTGCGAAGTTAATATGATATGAAAGATCTGTTTTGCGGAATCACTATGTCTCTTTTGTTGTAATGCTTGTTGCGATATACGAATGATGCCTTTGTTTCTTGCTGCAATTAATGCTTTACTGTTATATTTGCTACGATGATGAATGTTTCCATTCAATGATGCTATGAATATGATTGATGTTGAAGTTAAATGCATAGATCTATTTCTGAAATGTTGCAACAAGTTGTGTAACTGAGCCGCAAACATCCTCCTTCATTCGGCGGAAACATGGTTCCGTCAATTCTCCCTTGAACATCTCGGGTGAGACCTCATCTTCTCCACAGGTGTTGCTGGATGGGGTAAAACCTGTCTGGGCCGGTGCTCAGGGAGATCGTAGTGCTCTAGCTGTTGATAATGAGTGGAACCCTTGTTGACTGGGTTTGAACAAATGGTTCCGTTGCAGGGACCGTGTGCGAAGTGAAAGGAGGATATGTTGTGGAATCCGACGCAACCGGAGATACAAAGCTGGTTTGATCAGAAGTTGCAGGAATTTGTTGAAGAAGAAAGTTAGAACACTCGACTGACAGTAGATCAGTGGGTGGAAAGATATATTCACGACGGTCCACACGAATATTGTTTCTGTGAATTCCTAGTCATATTATTCGAGTGGTTGTCAAAGTTGACCTTTTAGAAGAGGAACTTCCAAGGCAGTGAACCTACGACCTAGACCCCAGAGCTGATCCAAGAACTGCAGGAAGTTGACAACAAAGCGTCGAGGGCTGTCGAAGTGTGGCTCGATAGAATATTGGAAGGTTATATCACCGAATTTGCGGTTGATACGCAAAAGTCTTATAGTGAAGCTGAAAGATATTTCTTTTGCGAACCCCGGGGAAGGTTTCTGTTGTCGCTCCAACTGTCCATTAAGATGCTTATTTGCGAGAAGGGCATATTGAAGATGCACCTTGATCAGTAGTAACCCTGGTGGGAGGAGGCCGCAGGTATTGCGACAGCAAGGGGGAAGTACATGGAATGATAAGGGGTAGATGGGTGCAGGTCATGATGAGACTGTGAGTGAAGCTGAGGAAGAGAGTGGTCTTACAAGGAGAGGAGCAAGGTTTCAACATGAAAAGAGGCAGAGGACAGGAGAAGGTCCTGCTGCAATCGAACTACAAGGACACGAAGGAATACCACACGGGACGAAGTGACCTCACAATCTGGACAAGGAAAACCAAGCTATTCCCAGGATAGAGGCAGGACCAAACCCTAGCGGCAACGTACCCACACCTCTGCTCACTATCTCTCAACCAGTAAGAAATACAACTACAACACCACCGTGCTCTTCAAGTCAACAGAAGTTAATTGCTAGCAGTTCAGCGACTGGAGGAAGGAAGCCTAGGATGGCGGGTGAGGAGACTAAGTACTGGTTTTTACGTGAAGCGGTATGGACCGTAAAACAAATCACGGATGATAATGCTACGAAAGGACAGTTAGCAACAACTCTGCGAGGTCGCACATTAGACTGGTTTATGAAGTTTGTTCTAGTCCCTACAGGAGCTCCGAAGAAGACGCTAGACGATATCAAGAATGGATTGATTGCAGAATTCAAAAAACCCAAGTCTGAGGCACAGTATATTACAGAAATGAAAGAAATTAAGCAGTGTCCCAATGAAATGGTGTGGGACTTTGACCAGCAATTTAAGACACTGATGGAGAGGGTTAGTTTTGATATGGCGAGGGTTAGTTTTGATATGAGCACTGTCCAACACAAAGAATGGTTCATCGCGGCACTTCTCCCACACATTCGGCTACTGCTGATGCAATAGAACATTACAACTCCCAGTGAAGCTCTGGAGATTTCAATGCGGTTGGAGGCGTCGCCAATTGGTGAAAACGCAATTGGGATGTCACAGATACAGACACAGCTAGATAACCTGACCATATAGCTACAAGATCTTAAGAAGGGAAAGGAGCAGTGCAAAGAATTATGGTGTACGCGATGTCGAGGGGAAGGGCATATTAAGGACAATTTCCTTGACTTCCGCAATTATTTGGTTTCAGGGGTGCCAAACCCGTTGAATGGTGGTGGCATGCCGTGGTGTCGTGTTTTTCAGGTATATGGGCACCGTCATGAGGAATTCCAGTACATGCAGAAGATGGTCACAAAACCAATGAATCTGTATTGTACATTCTGTAAGTCTGTTGGACATGAAGACAAACATTTCTATACATATGGGTTGCTTCATGAGAGAATGTACGATGCATTCTATGTGAAGGACAACCAGCGCGCCGTACAGCAACCACAACCGCAGCCACAGGTAGTCCAGCCACTACCTCAATTGCAGGTGCAGTTTGTACCGCAGCAGCAACCACGACAGTTTATGTCGCAATATGCTCCGATGCAAATGGATCCACAACAACCACAGTACGTTCAGCAACCATAGTATGCACCGCAAGGGCAAGGCATGCAACCGAATCCTATGCAGCCACAGTACAATCAACCGTAGTACCAACAGCAGGGTGGATTCCGGGGAGGATTCCAGGGTGGACGCGGTGGAGGATTTGGTCGTGGAGAAGGATGAGGAGGTCTCAGACCTGTTTAATGCTATCATTGTGTGGTATTGGGACACTACTAGTGAGATTTCCCACTATTGCAGACGCAGTGTACATTTTGCTTTGTTACAGACCACACAGTGGAAAACTGCCCGCAGTTGATTGCACAATGGAAAGCAGGGAATGTTCCACAGTTGCAGAATCAGAACCAGGAATAGAAACCTGTATAGAATCAGGTGCAGCAACCGTTGCAGAACCAGAACCAATGTTTAAATTAGAATGCTAATCAGAATGTGAACCAACTGGGGAATCTGCCTCTGAATCAGAGACAAGGTGCAAGTGTTCCGACAATTTTGGCGGAGCCCCGGAAACAAGACGTGGTTGTTTCGGTTATCACTCATGGAGGTGCAGCAAATGGAGGGGATAGATCACATCCGCTCATTCGATTGGCTAGGTAGAAGAAGGTATCATTTGACATTGAGTCTAAGCATGATACATTCTTTTAGGCACGTCGTGCGATGGACCAAGGTCGCGGTAAAGCTTTTATTTGTGACATGCCTCTTTTTTTTATGCGAATTCAGAGGCAGGTCCATCGGCGCCGTCTGGAACCTTGTAGAATTTTTTTGATAGCTGTTTATTGTTGTCAAGAGATCCCATGGCCCTTGCCGAGATCGAGGGATTGTTGCAGCGTCCAGCTAGGGGACGGTAGGAGTCTGCGGTAAACTCTTTACAGCGATGGAAGACAGGTAAGGAGATGCAGATGAATATCCAAATTATGGACTATGACGTTGATTCGGTTATTCTGGATCTTGGTTTGGATGTCAACATCTTGACCAAGCAAGCATGGCAGAAAATGGGGAGCCCCCCATTGAGCTGGTCTCCTATACAGCTCCGGCTAGCTAATCATGCCAAGGTGACACCGATTGGGAGAGTCCCATGCCTGGTGGTGGACATTGAGGGAATGAAGACTTATGATGACTTTGATGTCATCGAAGTAGTTGAAGGAGGAATCTCTTATCTTGCATTGCTAGGGATTGGATGGGCTAACAATAGCGGAGCAGTAATCAACTTCAAGCGGCAGATGATGACTTTCGAAAACCGCAATATCAGAGTTATTGCCCCATTGGATCCAGCTGAAGGATGCAGATACATTGAACCAGTGAAGGACAATGATCCCAGCGGATGGGACCATGCATTCAATATTTTCGAGGATTATTTTCATCTGACTACCAACGGTGAGCTTGGATGGCACAGTGACAGCTCTACGTCTTCTGACTCTGTGACGCTTTAGAACATTGGCAGAACCGCTTGCATGAGGTGTCGCTCCGCAAGTGTGGGTTAAACACGCAGTCATTGTGTCGCATTGTGACTGAAACGGTCACACTACCAATATATGAAGGGCTTCCTGGTTTGTCTGACTTTCTGGCGGAGTTCGAGGAACGAGTTTCAGAACCACAACGACCATTGGAATTGGAGGAAGCACTGAAGGTTGCTCCAGCATGCTGGTGGGAGACACATAAGAGATCAATCAATGGATGGTCACAATGCAGGAGATTGATGACGGTTTGTTTCGGTGATACTAAGGTTTACCACACAGGAAAATATGATGGTCGGAATAACCCTGGGAATCATTTGATGGAGTGTCATACATTGTGGGAATCACAACCCAGAGATGAGTGGGTCATGCCTTTATCCATACTTTAAATGAGATGCCGCGATCATGGTAAACTGCAACTGAGTTGCAAGGAGAAATTACCACTTGGTTGGAGTTGATGGTATGCTTTACTCATACGTTCAGCTTCGCGGATGCCAACCTGAATGTACATAATGCTCTGCAGCTCATCCGCGATGTGGTTCTGAAGGTTGTTCCAGTAGCATATCCCGCAGATCCGCACACACACTACCAAATGAAATCCATGATGGAATGTTACATTATCACTGGTGGGCCAGAGGACGATGATGACCCACGAAATGTCAATATTCCAGAATCTGAAGGAAGTCGCAATGTTGTAGCACTTGATGCGCCAAGTGATCCGATTAGTCAGCCACTGAAAATCCGAAAGATCAATATTGGGACAGAGGCCAGTCCAAAGTTTGCGAACGTTGGGGATTATTGGGATGATGAGATGATGGGAAAGGTCACTGACTTGTTGCATGAATTCCAAGACCTCTTTCCTATGAAGTTTTCTGAGATGAAAGGTATTTTGGGTGATTTAGGGGAGATGCAGATCCTGCTGAAACCAAATGTCAAGCCTATCAGGCATCGTCCATATCGACTGAATCCATGCCATAAGGAGAGCATCAAGGTAGAACTTGATCGCATGTTGGATGCTGGTATTATTGAACCCGTTGAAGAGTCAAACTAGATCATCCCTATGGTGGTGCAGGAAAAGAAGACTGGTGAAGTGCACATTTGTGTTGAAGTTGAATGATGCCTACTTGCATGATCCTTTTTTGACCTCGTTCACTGACAAGGTGCTCGAAGGTGTGGGAGGACAGGAGATGTATTCTTTCATGGATAGATTCTCAGGTTATCATCTGATCCGCATTACAAAGGAAGACCACCACAAGACAAATTTTGTGACAGAATGGGGCTGTTTTCAGTACACCGTGATGTCGTTTGGGTTGAAAAAGCACCTGCGATATTCTCGCGGGTTGTTGTTGCCGCGTTCTGGGATTTCATTAAGAAGGTTTTGCAGGTATACATGGATGATTGGATAGTCTATGGTTTGATTTGTGATCATCTGGCCAATCTGCAGTTGATGTTGGAGCGTTGCCGACAGCATAAGATATCGCTAAACTTGAAGAAGTGCATCTTTTGTGCACCGTTTGGAATACCGCTGGGTCACATTATGTGCAAGTAGGGGTTGTTAGTCAATCCAGCAAAGATTGCGCTCATTTTGAGCTTAACACCACCGACTAACATTAAGTAGTTGAGGGCGACGTTGGGAAATACCGGGTATTATCGCAAGTTCATTAGGGGTTATGCAGCGATCACCGCCCCTATGGAGAAGTTATTAAAGAAAGATGTAGTGTTTCAGTGGAGCCCTAAATTTCAAGATAGTTTTGAGACGCTAAAAGCTAAAATGGATTCAGCGCCAATCCTAGTATTCCCGGACTGGAGTAAGGAATTCCATGTCCACATTGATGCATTATTGATCACACTAGGTGTGGTGCTAGCGCAACCAGGAGAGGGGGATCTCGATCACCCCATCGCTTTCGCAAGTCGGAAGTTGTCAACTGCAGAAAGGAATTACATCACTACCAAGAGGGAAGGCCTCTCGATGGTCTATGCACTGCAGAAGTTTCGACATTACTTATTGGGAGTCCACTTTAAGATGTTCAAAGACCATTCAACCTTAAAATACCTGGTCAATAAGCCTGCGTTGGGGGGGAATATATGTCACTGGCTACTTCTTTTTTCAGGAATTTGATTTTGAAGTGATTGTGAAGCCAGGACGGTTGAATGCTAGACCTGATCATCTATCACGGATTGAAATAGGAGAAGAGCCAACTAACATTGAAGACGGGTTGCATGATGTGCAACTTTTTAAGGTTGAAATCGCTGATGGCTACTTTGAATAAATCATTCAGTTTTTGATGACAGGTACTGCACCGGAGGAGCTCACCACTAGTCAAAAGAAGTAGTTGGTGGTCAAGGATGCATATTTCCAGCTAATTGCAGGTGAGTTGTACAAATTAGGCTCAGATGAGATACTGCGGAGTTGTGTTTTGCCACATGAGCAAGGGAAGATCTTGGCAGAAGCACATGCAGGAGTGGTTGGGGGGCACTATGGTGGTCATGTGACTGCCAGGAAAGTGCTTCATGCGGGGCTCTGGTGGCCCACGCTGCACAACAATGCGATAGACTATGCGCGGTCCTGCGATGTTTTTCAGGGAACCTGGAAGCCATCCAGGAGGGACGAGATGCCGCCGGTACATCAACTGACACCGCAGCCATTTGACAAATGGGAAGTGGATTTTGTGGGACCAATCAACCCATCTGGGAAGTGCACTAGTGAAATATACATCATCATGGCGAAAGATTATTTGACCATATGGGCAGAGGAAGCACCAGTCGTTGATTGTTCCACAGCCACAACCACGCGGTTCTTGTTTTATAACATTGTCACTCAATTTGGATGCCCCAAGATATTGATAAGTAATCAGGGCAGTCACTTTCTCAACTGCACCATCAGCACATTGACGGAGGAACTACAGATACAGCATAAGAAGAGTATGCCATATCATCCGCAGGCCAATGGCGCGGTGGAAGCTTTCAACAAGATATTGGAACATGCGCTGACAAAGGTGTGGAATGCGAACTACGATGACTGGGATATGAAAATCCCATCAGTCTTGTGGGCGTATCGCACCTCGTGTAAAAGGTTGACGCGACATACACCATTCAAGCTGGTGTATGGGAAAGAGAGGTTAGCGCAGTTAGTACAGTTGGAAGAAGATCGTTTTATTGCAGGATTCCACCAGGGTGTGGAAAAGGATCACCAGAAGGCTTGGCATGATCGCCACATAAAAAAAAATAGTTTCAGCAGGGTGACTTGGTGCTATTGTATGACAGTAATTTTATAAAACATCCAGGAAAATTGCATATGCATTGGCTTGGTCCATATCACATCAGTAGCATCACTTCCAGAGGAGCGGTACAGTTTCAGCAGTTGGATGGAGCGATGCTCCCAAAGTTGATTAATGGAAGTAGGTTTAAGCCCTATTGATCGGGCTTGGAGTAGCATGATGCCTGAGTCGCATCAAGAAAAAAAAATGCAGGAAGCTCGGTGGCAAGATGACGCACTGACAGGGACAGTATGCGCAAGCATGGAGGCTTGTGCCGCAAGTTAGGAGCAGTTTGCGACAGTGGAAGAATGGCGGTTGGGTCAAATTAGCAATAAATGCCGAAAATTAATATAGTTAATTAACGACACTCGTTTGAATGAGGAGAATTAATGGCGGATCCATCCGATCAGATGACAGGATCAATGGCGAATTTGGGTCATTAATACAGGATTTAGTATGAGTTAATGCAGGATTTCGTTATGATTACTAGGGATTTGGTTGGGTGCTATAAAAACGGGCTGAAATTGGTCGGAAGGAACCATTTGTGACAAGTGAGTTTAGTTGCCAGTGAGGAATTGTGTAAGGGTGAGATTGTGTTTTAGAGAGCACTGGAAGTGTGTTTGGCAAGTTCTAGGTTGAGCACAGTTGAGCCATTTGCTGGCATTGTGGGAATTGAGCGCGGCATGACGAGTGATCTAGAGACTATGGAGATTTCTAGTGAAGCTGAGTCGCCCCTCATCCTTTCTCCCATTGAGGAAGAGGTTAATCTCATGGGTGAAGTTGCTAACATGCCAGTGGGATCATCCTCCATAGTGCGCCAGAAGAGGGGGGGGATGCAGCTTAGTTCTGAGTGGCCCGAGAAGCGGCACACCCGTTCCACTGCCCAAGTACCGGGAGGCATCCCTGTGGAGAGCCCATTGAGCTCGAGAGTTTTGGAATCCGCAGTTCGTGTTGGTGTTTCTACCGTGGATATCCCAGACTACAAACCCCCATGTCGACCCGGGATGTAGCCGAGGAAGCCCACAAAGAACCAGCGGTATCAGATACGGATGTTGGCCATCCAACCTGATATGAGTTGTAACACCAACATTGTACCAGCATTCATGCAGCTGCGGTACGATGACCACGACTTGCTGGCGCTGGAAGATGTTATGTTGGAGCCCTTTTATCCACAAGCACCAGGAGAGATGGGTCTGACAACACCCATTCCATACGAGTGGGCGCACGGGCTCGAGAAGCTTGGATTGTTGGGGTTGATATACATGCCACATTTCAGATGGTTGACAGAAGCCAATGCTTGCATCAAACAGTTGTTGGATTGCTTTCATGGTGGGGTGTTATGGTTGGATAGGCAGGTCAACATGACGGTGGACCTGATTGCTAAGATCACCGGCTTACCAAAGGACGAGCTCGACCCATCGCAATACTTTCAGGGAAAGAACAATGACAGAGCGCTTGCGGCCAGGTTGTGAAAGTGGTACAAAATGCAGAAAGATGATCGGGCTTACCGCTTGGACACTATCAATGAGCCCGTAGTCAAGATTGGGGCACGCATCTTGGCTACCAAAATCCTACAGAACGCTCGACCCAATCAAGGCAATTCTGGGGTTGTCGCCTGCGTAAAGCTATGTGCGGTAGGTGTACATATGAACTGGTATTTGTTTTTACTTAACCAATTGACGGAGGATGCGTTGGAGGCCCAAGTAGGAAAGCGATCATTCACTTATAGATGGATACTAATATTAGTCACGTTGGTCACCTGGATGGAATCCGATGATTACCAAGGCATGGAGGTGGATGCAGTGGAAGAATGCAAGGGAGCACGATACCAAAATCTGTGGTGGGTGCAGGAGTGAGAGCATATCAAGGATTGCACCATGCAGTTCTGGCTGTATTGGGAAGCGCTGGAGGCAGCTATTGAGTGGATCTCGCGGTAGACTCAGGTCATTGTTGAGAAGTACAAGGGGATTTCCTGGTTCGTGATTGGACCACACAATATCTAAGTGCAAGCGCATCGCGATAAGGATAGGCAGTGGTTGCAGACCTCTTATAAGATAACAGATGAAGACCTGGACTCGATCATCTATGACTGGCCGATCGAATTGCACGAACCAGTTATTCAGCAAGAGGAGTCTATGGGGATACTGCCCAATATGCTAGTCATGGATGAACTGCATCATATTTCAGATGAAGAATCATCGCAGACCCCTTCAAAGGAGGAGCTTCAGGTTGGATAAGGCCGAACGAAAGGACACCAGGACCATGCGACAATGAGTGGGATGCCCCTGTCATCGGAAGCGTAGTTGGGCCAACTAATACTAGCAATTACTAATGCATCTATTGCAGCAGCTAAAACAATGACAATGAAGGTGGATGAAGGGTTCCATGCACTCACTGCTCGTCTGGATTCCTTTTTTGATATGGTTTCGAAGAAGGAACTGAAAGGAGCATTGGTGGAGGCAATTGGCACAATCAGCACTGAGTCGTGGGTCAGGAATGTCGATATTCCCTCGACTGTGATTGTGATAGATAATGAGGCTTTGAAATCCTTGCTGCAGTCGTTAGAGAAAGTGACCATCAATGTCAATGCACTACCAGTGAAGGCGTTGACAACTATGCAGGTGGTTTCCAGCTGTGAGATGGCGGACATGATGCACAAGATTAGCGGTAAGTGTCTGCGCTTGTAGGAGAGCGAAGCAGCGGCTAAGGAAGCAGTCGCAGAGTTAACAGGAAGGGATGCTACATTGCGGCAGGCTGTGGATGAGTTGGAAGAGGATATCCAGAAGGAATGGGCTGAAAAGGCTCGAGTGATTGAAGAGTTGAAGCAGGAACATGATCGCCTCATGGTAGGGAAGGCCACTTTGTGGGATCAAAGTGTGCAGGTAGAAACGGCCGTTGCTGAGGCTTGTCACCATGTACCGGAGCCCACCGATGAGTTGGATGTGATTCAACGTGTGCAGCGACCATGGGCTGTCATTGTCCAACTGCGGCACGAAAATCAGGAGTTAGCATCCCTGGTGAGCCCTAGTACACCCCAAGCACAGGTGGACAACCGCAAATGTGCCATTGAAGAGGTAGCAACACAGATGGAGGAACTGGAAACAACAGCGACAAAACTTACAGCTGACACTATACAGTTTTGGGGCCAAATTGTTCAGGATGAACAGATTGAACAGTTGACCAAGTATCGACAAGAGGCAGAGGGGCAGTTGGCGACACTAAAGATAGCAGTACGCACAATGCTGCATCCTGGGTAGGTTTCCAAGGCCATGGATTTAAAAGAGTTACAGTAGTGTGTCACCAAGGCCGATGAGCATCAGAAGAAGCATGCTGCGCAGCTGGAGGAATTCCAAGAAGTTGGCATTCAGTTTATGACCAAAGCTGGTGAAGTACTCCAGGATGTACAAGAGGGTCTCCAACAAGTTTCAGTGAAGCTAACTGAGCATCCATTGACCCAGGATGTGATCGATAGTCAGGTAGTGGCTATGGCGGCAAAGGAGCAGGTGATGACAATCGAGAAGCAATACGAGGATTTCAGGGTCAAGACCACTGAGTACACCATGTCCTGCTGACATGGCTTGAGGGCGAGCCACAAGATTGTGTTGGGGGTCTATTGGCAGGCGGTTAGGATGGGTCATTCTCGTAGCACCCCAAGTGCTGCGATACCACGGAAGGAGGAAGATGGAGCACAAATGATATTTTTTTTTGTATTTTTGGGTCAATTGTACCACGGAATGCGGGTTTTTGGGTCACTTGGACCATGTCAGTTAGATTTTGGGTCATTAGCTCGAAGTGTTGGTTAGGAGGTTGTTAGTAAGTGTACAAGCAATGTAAAGGCAAAAGCCTATTTATAGACATAGAGTTGTATGTGTCAAATCATCTTGGATGTATGCGTCTGTGATGGTGTGTCTGAGATCAAGAGATATCTGTGAGATCTGTATTCTACGGAGATGTTGTATCTGGGTTTTTGTGAAGTTAATATGATATGATAGAGCTGTTTTACGGAATCACTGTGTCTCTTTTGTGGTAATGCATGTTGCGATATACGAATGTTACCTTTGTTTCTTGCTACAATTAATGCTTTACTGTTATATTTGCTGCGATGATGAATGTTTCTATTGAATGATGCTATGAATATGATTGACGTTGAAATTAAATGCATAGATCTATTTATGAAATGTTGCAACAAGTTGTGTAACTAATCCGCAAACATCCTCCTTCATTCAGCAAAAACATGGTTTCGTCAATTCTCCCTTGAACATCTCAGGTGATACCTCATCTGCTCCGTAGGTGTTGCTGGATGGGGTAAAACCTGTCTAGGATGGTGCTCAGGGAGATCGCGATGCTCTGGGTGTCAACAGTGAGTGGAACCCCTGTCGACTGGGTTTGAGTCAACATTGACCGTGCACAAAGAGCCTCCATGTGACCCGCATAGAATTAGCCCGCGTACTACAAGTTATGGGTTTAACCCTTGGCAAAAGATAAAATTTTGACCACTAAAAACTGAAATAAAAACCATCGAAATGGAGAGGGGGATGAGACTACCAACCTGATCCATACGTTTTGTGAATTCGACACCCATAGCTTTCAGAATATGCAGCTGAAGATCGAGGGTAAAAACTAACCAAAAGCACTATTTTGGGTAAAAAGTGAAATGGAATGGTAAAAGTAATTTCTTCTTACTATTTATAGTTTTCTAAACCCACTTTCCTATAGTTTTTACTGTGTTGAGCCGTTTTGGACTAATATGAAGTTGTAAAGTGCCTTTTTGAATATATTTTTCCAACGAGAGTGGTTTTTTCAACTGTTTCGCACCTTCGGTAGGTATTTTCTACACCTGGCATATAGGTTAGGATGTTGTTATACCTCAATATTACACCTAACAACCTAGTGTTGCATCTTTACACCAAATAACATTGACGACACTTCCCCCTACTGACTAAAACATCCAGAAAAGAAGACCAGTGATTGACCACTGAAGACAAACCCTTCTCTGGTCATCTTCCAACCCAACTCTGTCTTATTTGTAAGCACTACCGCGCCTTGCACATCTATTGGGACACGGTAGTCCATACTACCGCGTATTGCTCCTCTCTTGGGGAGTGGTATTACCGCGTTATACTCAGGCTTAGGGGCGCGGTAGTCCAGTTATAGCCTTTTGCCATGGATTTTGGGATCTCAACCTTCGAGGGATTCTGTTAGGATTGCCACCTTTGATTCGATCCTAGCCCCCTCCCTGTTTGGTTGGCTTGATCCACTAAACACTCCATAGATCCACACTTCTCTCTTGTTGGTTAACGTTCCCACATGCTATAAGAGAGAGGTATTCCATGAGCCAAGGGGAGGACTTTTGGGGCATCAAATCTATGATCATAAACCTTTTGTAGAGATAGCTAGAGGTGGAAGTAGTTGGAGCTGGAATATTGTCTTGGACATCAAGCAACCTTTGTAAGCACTTTTCAAGCTTCTTAATAATATAGCTTGCCTTGTTTCCTAGTTCATGTGTATTGATTATGTTTCAGTTTCATGAATTATATCTATATCGATTTGGAATTTAACTTGTAATTCAAAGACATTCGAAGATTGCATGTGTTTGTATATTGTTTTGTCTCCACGAGTCTATCGTGAAGATTCCGAGATCAAAACTACAAGCAGGACAAAACACTGGAATGGAGGTGAATTACTTTCTCTCCTTCCTCCTAATGTAAAATCTCTGAAATACTAGTTTAATCTAGGATCCAAGATTACATTTGTTTATTTTTGTCTTAGCTTAGAGCTAGCTTAATCTACTTTATCCTAAGAGAATTTCTCTTTATCCGTAGGGAGAAATATCTACAACAGATGTCATTTCACCTGCATTTTTGCATCGACCTTATGACCACATTCATAAACCTTAGGTGTGACCCCGCTTTTTAACTGACACAGAAACTCTATACTGCTTTAGAAGTGTCGTTATGTGGTGGTAGGGCTTGTCCTACCATGGGTTCCCTAGTTATATCCTTTTATGTCTTTTGGCACCCATGTCATTGTTTCTCCTTAGGATCAGGAGTCCTTCATAGTTATTCCATGACATTGTGATGAATACTCATACTCTACTTCATTTTACTATGGCCATCTCCCACGAGGACTCCCCATTTATGTTGAGTTGTAATTGCATTGGATCATCCTACTTGCCTTTGAGTCTTGTGCCGGCTCCCTCTTTTTGCAGTTATTAGCCATGTGCCTGAGCACTTTACCTTTTGAGCCAAGCAGAGCCTCCAGTTATTTTTTGCAACTTGATGACCCTTTACCTTGAAAGAAACCCCCCCCGAGTGTCGACATCTTGCACATGCTTCCTTCTATTGATCATAGGTATGTTCCACTGCTTGGAACTAGTTTTCTTGCACTTGACACTCGTTCCCTCACTTTTTGTACTATAAGCAATTTTATTCTTTTTCAAGCTTTCCTAGTATGAAAAAGACTAAAAAAAAATCATATAACTTAAAAATCCAAATGGGAAAATATGTACTACTTCTTATTGGCAGCTGTCCGGTCACCTTTGAACAGAGCATTCATTTCCACTCCATTCATCATGAATCAGCAAATTAGTAGGACGTTAGGAGCTGTACTCGTTTCTCAGATCTTACTCCACCGGCTAGTTAAGCTTCCAGTCATTATGGAGCCTTTGTTGATGCCTCCTGCATCGCAAAGTATTATTATCATCTAGTCATTGAGTCTATATTGCCTGAGTCTATCCATCTGCTCACGCTCTTGCTCAAATGAAGTATTGAAACCAGAGTCGGCCACTCTTCATATCTCTTGACTATTGCATGTCATCCATTCCATTCAGTCTGATCTGTTCGTTTGAGTTCTTCCTGTTGAATATTGTAACTTCAAAGAATATTATATTTGTACTTTATTATTCCGGAGATGTTTCATTCCTCCGAGGTAACCCTATCATGTATCTGGAGATGTTTATTCCTCCAGGGGTTTGTATTAACTAGGTTTATTATACCCACCATGTGGGGGTCGGCCCTGTAGTTATATTTTAGGGGTTATTAGACTTCTCCAGGAGAGGTCGGCCCCATTAGGTCTTTTAGTCAGTTGGGGGTCAGTATAAATAGAGGAGGTGAACTCCTCATTAGATCACTCACTCACTTGTGGAAGAGTGCGCACTTGTCTGGGAGATCTTCTAGGGAGACAAAGAAGGAAGGAGCACATCTTGTATTTTGGTTGATCATCTTATTGAGGAAAGCTTTGCTGGGTTTTCTACCCCATGAGGGTTTCCCAGGGTATATTCTGTGTCTATCTTGTGATTATGTTTCTTTCAGTGATCTTGCTAGTCTATTTGGTTTAAACTTAACACTTCCAAATATTTCAGCGTAGTTGGTTACCTTATGCTGGCTGATGGGGGATGCATTAAGGCCCTCCTTCCAGCGAGTTTCATTCCGTCGAGTTCACCCCATTTATTCTGGAATTTATAATTAGAGTCCGTTGAGTACCTGGAGGCTTGTAGTCATTAGTGGTAGGTTCTCTCACCATCGACAGTTGGGGATTCATCAATGCCTCCTGATCGATGGATTTGTCAGAGTGTTTGATCTCAACGCCTTTATTCACACTTTGATGAATGTACTCCGTGCCTTGATGCCCATTTTCATTATTGGTGGGTTATCTCATGTCTGTTAACGTTATACATCAATGACCGGTAATCAGACGAAGCCACATCAGGTTCGACATCAGCACCTTTATTCACTTGATAAGGCATGCACCGTTGGTGATTTGTGTAGAAGACCTCCAGAATTCAGTGGCATTCAGTATGTTGTTGGTGATCGTGATTATGCTTATGAGAGATTAGTCTCATACATCATCATTTTGTACCTTCATTTTGCATCAACTGTTTCCTCTTCAGCAGGAGACCATATCTTACTGGGTCATGGCTATGACCACTTATGACATGTATTCACTATGTACTTCCTATTCATGGCCATTGTATCAAATTACTATGTATTGTACCGATATGTATTCAGAGAGATCATTATATTACGATGAGTGGGATACTCCTTCCATTTTTGTTTCCATCACTCCACTTCTAAGACTTATAATGTATTTCAGCCATCGTAGTACCTTCTTTGACCACACATATTATGGGGCATCTATTATAGTGTATTTTTCCACATTGTGAGCATTTATACTATTTGGCCTATGATATTCATTTCATTGACTCAGAACCACTTTTTTCCCTTCAGGAACCTAGTTTTCCCTATTTTTGTTCCTGTACACGAGCTGCTTTGTTGCAACTCACACATGCGTAGGCTTTCCCACTACAGCCCACGTACATCTATTTAAATGGTAATTTACAGTAAAAAACTCTATTTTTACTCCAAAAAGCGGTCTTAGGGTGACCTTTGGCCATCCATGTATCCTGAAACAACTTGATTCGAACTTTCACCTTCCTTTGGAAGGCTATATATTGAGCTCTTATGGTACATGGAACGAGGAGAAAGAGAGAGCATCGAAACTCTATTGAAATTTTCCATAGCTTGAGTCTACATCCATTGATCCTTGTTGTTTTGAACCTCTTATGTTCACCTACCAAACTCCTTCATAGTTTGAGTTTTCCATTGCATGGGGGATTGAAGTGGTGGAGACACAAGTGGAGGGAACTAGTTCTCGGTTCAGGCGAGTTGCCGGCAAGAGGTTGTATAATGTACTTCTTTTTTCATTAATAGAAATACTCATTTTCTCGTCCAATTGATGTTGTGAATGGTTAATTAATATTGGGTACATTTTCTTATTATATCATGGACCATGCTATTGTTTATGCTAATATCTTTCATATATTATATGCACTTGCTTGTATTTTTTTTTTGAGACTAAGCTACAGGTTCAAGTGTAGAGATTGGAAAGCTCAATAGGCATCTACTTCGAACATCTAGTTGAAGGTTGGTCATCTATCCACATCTTAGAATTTACATTTATATAGCATTGTATTGAGAATTGAGTTGATTTCTGGTAGTCATCTTTCTGTTGTGGTCTACCCCGAGCCATAGGAATTTTTTCTCTGTAACACCAAAAAGGAGTACTCCCTAGTTATTGCAGATATCCCTCATGGATACAATATCAAAAACATTACTTACGATTGTGAGCCTTATACATACTAGTCATTCAATAAAGTGGTTTCGGTATTTCTGGGCTTCACAACATCACCCCTATGGATATTTCTTGTTTTCCATTCATATGTACAAGGAGGAGCAGTGCTAACAACCTTCAAGGATAAATAAAACTCAAGGAAACAATTGTATTGGTAAGCTATTTGTAGTATATTATTAAACAATTGAATTTAGAAACCAAAATTATTTTCTATAAGTTAATTAGATTCTTATCTATTTCTGTTACAGGGATAAGACTAACATTCGTAGCTCCAGCACTGATCCATTTATGAGTGATATTGAAAACATACATCTTGCATGTTGGACAAAATATGAGATCGATGAATCTCTTTTAATCAATGCAAAGAGTGAAGGAAAATATAGTAAAATATTGTCTTATAATGCCATGGTTAACAAGTTGACATATGAAGAAAGGGATTTGAATGGAGAGACTGTAAACATCTACCGAAAGCCACAAGCATTGATTAATTATCTCATAAATACTTTTCAAAAGAAGGAGATTGGGTTTTAGATTTGTTCTCACGATCAGATAATATTTCTGGTATTACATATGAAACTAGTGCCATAATATAAATTCAATAATATAAATTTTTTAAATTTATGTTTCACTATGTTATTTAAATTTTTTTGTTTTGTATGTGGTGATTAGGTACAACAATAGCATGTTCGTTACAAAAGGGAAGAAATTGCATATCCATTGAGAATGATCTACTGCAGTGCAATTATATCAAGAAAATAATAATGATATGAAATTTCTTCCAGATGAAATTTAGGAAGTTGGTTTGAAGAAAGGAGAATTTAGTGAGTCACTTGTGGCAAAGATGTCAAAAGAGCCTCAACCTCCTTTAAAAGGGATGTTCAGAAAATATCACTTTGGGCATTTTGCAGAAGTAGAGGACCCAATGGAAGAACACATTGAGGTACAGGAAGAGAGCCAACCAACATAAAATGCCAATTTCGATAAAGATTTTGGGTTGCATGATATTGTTGATTAGTTTCATATCATTGAGGAAAATGTCAAAGTTGACAAATTTTTGATAAGATATTTTTGTAATGTTTTGAATTTAAGATTTTATTTTGAGAATAACTGTTACGTTTTTAATATGCTATTTAGAAATATATGGTATACATTTTGTTGAGTTTATGTGAATCACCACTTTATGGAAAATAATGTTAAAGAGTATCATTTTTATACATCAAATAACAGAAAATACATTGAAAAATGGTTTGAAATGTCTTTTTTTCTCATTTTCTTTAGAAATTTTCCCAAAAAATAACTTCTTTAAGAAAAAATTTAATGAAAAAACTTTGAAAATGCATATATTTTTCGTTCTAACTAGCTTCTAAATCTTAAAAAAATTCAAAATGTGTATTTTTTTACAATATCTAGCTATTAAATGTACATTTTTTTGTAAATTTTGGAAAAAGGCCCTTGTAAATAAAAGTTATAGTTTTCTTATGACCAAGAAGTTTCAAAATCATAAAAAATAGCTCAAAATGAAAAATGGTGCTACCAGTATACACACTTTTTTAAACGGAGGTAAAAACAACTACTAAAATTGACCCCCCAAAAAACGAGAACAATGTCAGGTTCTCGTCAATTTGTATAACTTGTTTTTTTCTATAGCCAAATTCTTGCTATTGTGGTAGATAGCATGATTCTTATCCTCTTCTTGTTCTCAAACAAATCTAGCTGCAGTGTCGAAGGTGTTCAAGGAAATGTGAAAGGGTAGTGTCCAACATGGCCCTTGCATGACAGGAGTTGTAGACAACAATGTTTTTAATTTTTCAAAGGTAGATTGACAACTGGTAGTCCATGAAAAATATGCATCTTTCATAAGTAATGGAAACAGTGGGGACAAAATCTTGGAATAATTTTCAATGAAATGAAGGTAGTACCTAGTTTTCCCTAAAAATATACGTACCTATTTCTACATTTTTGGAGGAAGAATGCTCAATATTACCTGAACTTTTTCTTTATCAACTTAAATCCCTGCAGTGGAGAGAAAATGTCCCAAGGCCATTATTTATGTCAGCATCATGTGGCACTTCTCTGTAATCAAAGAAAGGTTAGTTTGTTTACAGTTTTTGAGTCTTTTCCAAATTAGACAGTGCCTCTTTAAACTTAGTGCCATATGGTGTGAAGTCATCCATATATATATTTCAACACTATCATTGACAATATCAGAAAAAATTCCCAATATTGTTCGCTGGAAATTAGCAAGTGCATTGCAGAGCCCAAAAGGAAGGACATGGTATGCAAATGTACCCTAGGGAGAAGTAAAAATCATCTTATCCTGATCTTCATGAGCAGTCTAAATTTGGTTATATCCACTAAAACCATCAAGGAAATAAAATAGTTATTTCCTGATAGTGTGTCTAGGACTTGGATGATAAATGGAAAGGGAAAATGTCCTTTTTGCGTAACTTTATTCAATTCTTGATAATCCACACAGATCCTCCACTTGCCATTTTATTTGGGATGATGATGAAGGGCAAAAACCATTCACTATCTAATATTGGGTACATGAAATTAACATCTAACAATTTCTGGAGTTCTTGTTTAACAATGTTCCTCAGAGCATGATTTATCCTCCTTTGAGGCTATCGAGTAGGCATGTACTCCTTCTTGATATAAATATGATGGGTATAGAGATCAAGGTGTATTCCCTTCATGTCCTTGTAATGTCGTGAAACCACTTCTTTTTCTACTTTCAAGAATTGTAACAGCTTATCGGTATGTAAGGGGGACAAATTTGGATTAACATTTAGTGTTTTCCCTAGTTCAATCTCAATTGGCATGCTATCATGAATCTTTTTTGTTGGTATAGATTCTTCCTCTTCTTCTTCCATATTTAATTCGATATTTTCATGGATTCCATTATTTAACTGTAGTTTCTAATAGTTGATACACGGGATGAGGAACAGAGGAAGAGCTGCTGATAAAGCTGTTGATAACATCATCCTATGTTTCAATTCTGAATGATAGAGATTTTTCAATTTTCAAAACGGTTGGAAATTTTCATCTTCAAGTTCAAAATCATCCCATAAAGGATTTTCACACACTATGATAGACTTTTATGGTGGATAAAGGACCAAATTTTTCCTGGAATCCCCATGGGAAATTGTCATTTCCATATCTTACATTTAATATAAGCATCGATCATGGCTAACCAAGGCATCCCCAAAATCATAGGATGTCCTTTTATATGATATTTTGTCTACAAGACAAGGAAGTCTGCTAGGTAAGCCAAGGATTCCA
Organism: Larix kaempferi; assembly: GCA_027924585.1. Taxonomy (NCBI): domain Eukaryota; kingdom Viridiplantae; phylum Streptophyta; class Pinopsida; order Pinales; family Pinaceae; genus Larix; species Larix kaempferi. The sequence continues at coordinate 5,550,571 of BSBM01000226.1, read as the reverse complement.
CAGAGATAATTACATCCTTTGAGATCCCTTCAAGTCGATTGGTGGATTGATCGAGAAATTCAAGGACTTTGGGGGTTGGTCTAAGGTTTGGAAGGCCTAACATTTCCTAGGTTTCTTTAGTCATGATGTTAATATCTTCCCCCAAATCCACTAAGGTGTTGAAATTTGTTTTCCCTTGGATCTAAATAGTGACCATTGGATTCCTAGGATCATCATATATGATGGGTGTATCTCTGCCTAAAATTAGGTCAGATAATTGAACGAAGTCATGAAAAGTAGGTGGATCCCTAGGTTTCCTCCCTATTTTCTGAAGGAAAATCTCCCAAATAGTCTTGGCATAAATTGTTACATTTCTTGTAACAACGATATTTTAACACACAAGTTTTAGAGTTCTCCTAACAAGTTAAACTCGGACGGTGGGTGTATCTTATCTATCGCTAGCTGTTGGCCCGGTTATGCAACCAGGCTTAGTGCTATGGGCACCTGCTAACTAGTAGCCGCAGTTTTAAATAGAAATAAACAAGAAACTAATCTAAACAAAACTAATCATGGATCTATGCAAGAATATAAGCAAATAATGGAAATATTTTAAAAAAAAGAACAAGAAAATATTAAAGAATTTTTGTATTGATAATGGGGCAAGCAAATGCTTGCAAGTACAATACCTCCAAGTGATGAAGGTTTGTTGAATGGCTCCAATGGTGAGCAGCTCCAATCTCCAATGGGTCCTTTCTCCAAGGCTTGCTACAATGGCCAAATACTCAAGGGAGATTTTGGCAGCATGAGGATAGGAATATGGATGGATGTGAAATGAGGAGCCCCTACCACCTTTTTATAGGTTTTGGTGGTGGGGAATACCATTTGTGGTTTTGTGGAAACCAAATGGTATTGACCAACATGGTTTAGGTACTTTTCCCTCCTTTTTCCTTTTTTGAATAAAATTAATATTTTTATTCCCTTTTTAATATTTTTTGGGAATTTGGACCCTTTTTTAAGGTTTTTTTATGCTTTTTTGGAAAAAATAATATTTTGAGTGGGAAAAAGGGGTGTACTAAGGTCTTTTCGTGACCTTTTGTTGGTTTCAGAGGCTCAGATGGTGAAAAAGTGGACAAATAGGTTATATGAATAGGGAAATGAGCTAGTGAGCACTTTTTGGGTGTCAACAAATTGCCCCCTGATGTGTGAGGGCAGGAGCTCATCATATGGCCGATAGACATCATAGTTCTTTTATCTTTTTCTGGGGTTTAGGGGAGAGAAGAGACCGGTTGGAGACTGGAGCCACGGCCCTTGGAAGCTGCAAAAACAAAAATATTACATGGCCTCAATATGAATGAGGTATAATCTCTGATAACGGATGAGGCGGGCATTCCCATGCTCGTATCAAGACATATACAAAACAACTAGTCCCAAGAAGGGGGATCTAATACATAAAGAATCTATTGGTACATCATAATGGTCCAGGGGGGACATTATTTCAGGATATACTCTTGATCATAACTGATCTCAATAACTGATACACTGGAATAACTGGTGAACTGCTGAAATTGAAGGTGTCCAACATCTGTAGGGACTCAAAGATTATGAGTCATCTCTGAGAATTAATGTAACTATGTACTCAAGGGAGTATGAAACTGGGGTACATCTGAATACTGTCGCCATGCGCAGCCCGGATATCTATAGGAAAACTATAACTGGTTGTATCCATAGGTAGACTCTCAAATTTGGAGGAGTCAGATGGTATCCGGGGTCTTCGACTAATAACTGAACGAACCAATGCCCTGTGTGAGTCTCAATGATGCGATCAAGGTGTTGAAGTCGAGCATGTGAGAAACAACCATTTGGAGAGGCGCTGAGGGCTCTTATCGAAATGATTCGTAGGCACTCATCATAAATGGTGATGAGTCCAAGACACAGGGACCTCTAGGTCTATCCTCTAGAATAATTTGGTTGTCGTCGACAGAGGGAGATCAACAACTAACAAGGCAATGATGTTTCCTTGATAGGAGCGCGAGGTGTATAACTGAAGTATTGTAGTACTGATGGTAGGACTGACATACTTTTGGGGATGGGAAATAACTGGGTCAAAAAGTTGGTAGACTCAAACTTCCTTTGTTCAGAGCATGATGACATGGTTGACCTGGCAGCGTGGGGAACTTATTTGTAGGTGTGGGGATCATTGCTTTGACTGAATGGTATATATTGACTCTGGGGGGGAGGATGAGCTGATAGGTGCTGTCGAGGGATTGTCAAGGTGACATACTGCAGAATACTCTGAACAAAGGCGACCAAAATGGGGAAGCTGCCATATGAGTAGATGTGATCTGTCGTGGCGCCAAGAGGCACCATTGATTCCTTCTTCGTAGTTTTAATGAGCTCCAAGAAGGGATAAAAGTGTGCTTTGAAATGGTACGGTCCTGTGGATTTTGTGAGCCCAGGACGGCTCATGCTCATGGTTGCTTTCATGTTTAGAGAGTCTAAAAACGGTAAGTGGACTCTATTGGTGCTTCTTTTTCATAGTTTAGTCTCCAAGGCCCGAAAAAGCATAAAATGATGCAGATGGAGAACTCTTCTAGCCGATGTGACTAGAGTATTCCTTTTTCGTAATTAGTCTACAGGGTCCGGAAAAGGGGTAAACTTATACCAGGTAGACGCCCTTTCAGATACGTTTAACGAGCATGAAAGGAAGCAAGGTTGCTCGACAATCTTTTCATTGTTTTAGGAGTCAGAAAAGAGCTTAACAGAAACTCCCTAAGTGCCTTTTTCGTAAAAGGGGTTGCTCGGCCCGAAAAAGGGATAAAATTATCCCGAACTAAAAGGGAGTGATAAGGGCGAGAAAAGATCTCAAGCATCATTATCAGTGCGGAAAACTGGATCCGGTGACATAAGGATTGTTGAACAAGGAGAACGGCCGATGTGGCACGCAAACCGAGGCTATGTGGGGGGCATGAAAAATGCCCTGAAAATCAGGACATGACAGCGAGAAATGATCTCACGCATCATCACGAGTGCGGAAAACTGAATCCGGCGATATAAGGCACGTCAAAAACGGAGAACGGCCGATGTGGCACGCAAACCGAGGCTACGAGGGGGCATGGGAAAAATGCCTGAAAAATCTAAAGGTGAGAGCGAGAAATGATCTCAAGCATCATCACGGGCGCGAAAAATTGAATCCGGCGATATAAGGCACGTCAAAAACGGAGAACGGCCGAAGTGGTACGCAAACTGGGGCGACAAGGTGTCGGGACACAATGTTGATATTGGTCCTGGTGAGAGCGAGAAATGATCTCAAGCATCATCACGGGCACGGAAATATGAATCCGGCAGTGCAAATGGTCCGAAAAACGGAGGTCATAAGGACTCTGGAATGGTTAAAGGAAAGAACTAGGTTAAAAAAATGGCTACAAATAAAGGTGATCCCAACAAGCGAAGGATGTAGTGGTGGGGAGAAATGATGACCCGTGGGGGCAAAATACTAGGTGTATCAAATCAACTGAAATATACAAGTGACACGTGACCTCAAAAATGGTTGAGATCACGAATATGAAAAAGTGAGCAGGGTTAATGACCTGCCCCCATGCTATGTGCATGGGGTTTGTGATTGTGGATCACATATGTGTTGGTTTGAACGATGGGCTCATTGAGGTGTTGAGATAGAGATGATGGGGAAGGTTCAAAATGATTGATCATGCCCCCTATCCCGGGGTCGAGGTAATCTATTATGCCCCCTAACTCAGAGGTGTCAATGTGGTGCAGATGTTGTCTCAGAGAGAGATCAATAGGGCATTGAGAAACTGCTGGAGGGGTGTTATACCATGAGGCTGTGGGTCGTGGTGGCATACTGAAGTGATGATATGATGATGGGGGATTCCCTTTGTGGGGTGGATGCCCCCAGTATCTCTGACGAGGATCACGATGATGATGAGTAGGCAAGGTTTTGGGCCTACCCCCATGTTGTGGACATGTGGTTTCCTGGTCGATTTGAAAGGGTTGAACCTGTGTGTCAAAGGGATCAATGGAAGGGGCCGACCGGACAGAGGGGTATCCAGTGGAGATCGCATAAATGGCGGGGTCAAGGCCAGGCATTTCGGTATCTGACCAAGTAAAGACATCAGTGAATTCTTGGAAGAGTTGTTGGTGTTCTCCGATCTCATGCTCACTGTGGGAGGTTCCTAATGTGATGGTATGAAGGGCACCAAGTGGGTCAGAGATGTCAATGTGGATGACGGGAGAAATATCGGCCATGGGATCCGTTAACCAGTCGATTTTAGTAGGAAGGAAATCCTTGGACTCAACCGCGGATTGGGTAGCGGTGGTGGATGAAGTCTCTTCCAGGAGGAAGTATGGACGATGGTGCATGTCTTCCCCAGGATAATCAAAGGTAGTAGGAGTCTTGAGAACCTCTTCATCATTGCGGGAGCTTTGAGTGGTCAAATCGAGTGATGAGGTAGTGGTAGTCGAAGAGATTATGTAGATGGTGTTAATCTCTCCGGCTGAGAATGATGCGGGAGGGTAGATCTCCTCGATAGTAGGGGGTGCCGTCTCTAGGTCCAAATTGTTCATCTCGTAGAGAGCTGCTCTATAGTCTGGGATGTTAGGACAGTTGTGGGAGTAGTGGCCGTAAATACCGCATATCGCACATGGGTGGTTGGTACGCAGTGATTTATCACGAGGCATGGGGTTTGGATCGAGCTTGACCACCGGGATGTTGGGGTCGTCGTCCAGCATTTGCATGTGTTCCTGCAATGCAGGTAACTGTGGGCACTGATGGGTTGGATGGCCTAACTCATCACACAGCGAGCATTTTGGAGCACGAAATACGGGGGGAGGTTTAACTGCCTTGGGTGGGGGAACCGCAGTGTATGGTTGTGGGCCTCTGCCCCCAGTGGGCCTGACGAATGGAGGGGGATTCGTCGACGACGAAGGAGTCGTGATATCGGGAGGTGGTTGGGTAGAAGTAACAATGGGTTGCACCGGTTGTAGGATGACATTTGGTGTCGGTGGAGGAACGGGAGGCATAATATACCACACGGGTAATCCCAATGTTAACCCGGGGAGACTAAGGGTAACCATAACCGGGGCGCTTACTACACCCGAAGGAGGAAATAGAAAGGGGATTGTGTGGATAGGTGTAACACCGATGTGACTAGGGACCAATGGTGGTTGACTACCGGGTGTTTGTGTATTCTGTGAAAGAGTACAGAGGTTTGCGACGTGGGTCTCCGGTGACGGTGGTGGAATGGCCTGGAATGTAGAGGTCATTGGTGTATCTGAGTAAAGTTTCGGTCCCACAGAAGAAACAAAGGAGGTAGTTGCACTAGAAGCGGGTTGTTCAACCATGGGGAGAACATTTTCGGGTGCTGCAGGGGCATTGGGATCATAGTAGGTGAGTTGGTCGATTTTGACCACGCGTCCCTCGTGGGGGAACATCATGGTACGGAAAACGGATGAGGCAACCGCTTTCATGGCGTACATGTAACTGCGGCCAAGTAAAATGTTATAATCGAGTTGGGCATTAATGACCTCTATGTCGATGAGCACAGTTTTCCCACCCAATTGGACGGGGACATTGGCTAAAAGACCTTGGGGTTGAGCCGAACGGCCGTCGTAGGCTCATAATGCAGTGGTGGACTGCTGGAGAGTAGGGGATCCCAACTTCTGCCAAAAAAATGTGGACATGACGCATGTGGAGGCCCCTTCATCGATAATGCACCAATGGATGACAAGATTCCGAACAGAAACGGAAACTTGGAATGCTAATGAGGAAGGAAGTCGTGGTTTAGACTGGTCTGAATCGAATGCGATCAACTATGAATCATTGGGGTCAATGGTGCCAATGGCAGAGAGCAAAGTTTTGCGCTGCGAAGGACAGTTTTTCAAAACTTCTAAAGCAGACATGGCTGCAGGAGACTGGGCTAAGTCGTCGACAATGTTGTAATTCGACGCAGCGCGAGCATTAGGATTACTGTTGATGCGATGAAGTGGGAAGCGAGGTGCTTTGGAAGCGCCATCAAGTGGAGCCGGAGGTATACGTAATGTTTGATCTGTGGGATTAACGTTAGTGTTTTTGTCGGCGGGAGGGGCTTCAGAGGTGGAGCCATATTGGTTCCGACGGGTTTGGAGGTTGGCAGCGGTAGTCGACATCATCAACAAATGGTGAGTACCTGAATCGAACATGGGTTGATCAGGGGCTGCATAAGTGATCTGCTGTGGTGGCACGTTGCCCTGAGGGGGGGCTAACGGCTGAGTGTTCACTACACCCTGGTTTGGAAAGGGGTTTTGCAGCACCAAGGGTTGATGTTGAGGTGGTGGAGGGTTGGGTGGCGGCTGAGGAGCCGCTTGCCCTTGACGATGTGCATCGTCGGTCCAAAGTTGCCGAGCTCGCTCCAAATGTGGGCAAGAATGCGTGTAATGACCATATACCCCGCAGATAGAACAATGGTGGTTTTTTCTGAGGTTATTATTTCTAGGCTTCTTGGGATTCCGATCCGCATTGCGGTTGGGAGGAGCAGCATCGTTATTCTGCAGAGGATTGGGAGGTGGAGGACCTTGCTGATGTTGTTGGTTATTACCGTGGTTATGACCTCTACCACGGTTCTGTTGCGCACCTTGGTTGCGCTGGTTGTTTTGGTTCTGGGGCTGGTTGTGCTGTGTGTACACTGGCCATTGAGCAGTGGGAGGATTTTGGTTCACCGCAGGTGCGGGAGAAGGTTGTGGTGGATAATAAGCTTGTGGGGCTGGAGGTGGTCCAGTGACCTGCTGGGGTTGTTGGTAACCCTGAGCTATTGGAGGTGTTGGGTGAGCTACCGCAGCATACTGTGGATAGTAAACTGGTTGAGGTGCAGCTGGGGGGGGCATATGCAGGTGGTGCATGACCAAAACACTGAGGTGGACATGAAGGTCCATGGGTATGATGGTGATGTGCCATGGGAGCATATGAACTGGTTGCTCCAGACTGAGATGTAGCCCGCAAAAGGTCGGGACCATGGCTAGGATGTGTAATGGAAAAGGGTTGGGGATGCGAGGCCATACGACCAATGATGCCATCAACGGCATGGGATGCCCTCGGCGCATCATGTTGGGATGACTCGCCCCGAGGGGCATCTGGAATAATGGTATACAGATAACACGATTGGGAGTAAATGAGATCAAACTGTTGGGCTTTGAGGATGGCCTCTTCTTCAGACTGGGGTCTTTCGGATGCCACATCCTTCGCAATGAGAGGGAGAAGGGATTTTAGAAACCAATCTAGGAAGATACGGTCGTCTAACTTGATTTTGGAGAGGCTTCGGCGTCAACGCCACTCATGAATGTGGTCAGTGATGTGGGTGGCCGTGTTCTGTCTGCAAGACAGTAGGATCTCGACTCCCGCATCATAGCGGACAGGTAACTGGAAAAACTGCAGGAATGTCGAAGCAAGGGAGGTAAAGGTGGCATGCGTCCCATGGGGTTGCTCGATATACCACTTAGCTGCAGAGCCAGTGAAGGTGCACTGTAAAAGCCGGAGGCGGACAGAGTCATCCACTATGGAGTTGGAGGAACACCATAGATGGAAGGACATGATATGGTTCTGGGGGTCTTCACCTGCCTTACCCTCAAACTTAGGGATGTCAGAGGGGAGTTTGGTGGGCATATGAGGCCACGCAGGATCGTGTTTGATGGGGTCATTAGTGAGCCTAGCTAAGTCTGGCAGGTTCATACTTGCCATGTATGGTAAGCTAGCAGATGTAGTGACTGGGACTGGGACTTGCCTAGTCATTGTGGTATGATGTAGGGGTCCAGTAGCGCCTAAAGGTATGCTAGGTATGGAGGGTATGTGCCCTCCGATAGGTGTGGTCTGGTATGGGCCAGCGCCTCCAAGTGCAACATGGGTTACACTTGGGTTAGGAATAGCAGTGGGGATTCCTGGGATAGGGTTTGTGGAAACCAGAGGGGGTGTGACCCCTATGTTGGGCATACCCATAACAGGTGGTGGCCCTGTGTTGGGAATTCCTATAACGGGAGGTGGCCCTATGTTGGGCATTCCTAAATGTGGAGTGTTGCCCATGTTGGGCATACCCAGGGGGGTGGTCGTTGCCATGGATGGCACCGCAACAGAAGGGTCTGTGGATGTCTCACCTATGGTGCTGGTAAAGAGTGGATCAAATGGTGTTCCAGACATAATGTTGGTTGGGAATAACGCAGTGGGGTTTTCAGATTCTGCCTCAGAATCAGAAGTGAAGTGAGGCGTGTCAGAATCGGATGACTGTCTAGTTGACCGACGATGTGTCGAGTCAAGGGATAAGGCTCGACGTCGGTGACGTGGCGAGCCAAGTAGACTGAAGTCTGGGAGTTCGCCCTGTAGACGACGAGAGCATCTAAAATTCTCAATGGTGAGAAAATAAGTTTTTGTGGAAAAATCTGTATGTGTATAAAAAACTCAAAACCCTAATGCAACCAAGTGTGCAAGAAGGGGAGTGAAAATGAAGGCTCTCAGGCCAAAAAATCAACCTCAAAAAGGCACTTATTCTAGCAGCTGTGCTACAATAAGTGGAGGAATGCAACAAATGGTCAGAGTACCAACATGCAAACGGCTTCTAGAAAAAAATAGGTGTAACTAGACCAAGGGTGGGTTGAATCATGCAAACACCTAACTAAAAGTATTGTGACTCAAACAAACGATATCCTCTGCAAGGTGATGAAATCCAAGTCAGACAATATGAGTGTTGAGACAACGGCTAGATATCCCCCTACCGGGAGGGACACCGGGTAATCAATCCTAAAGAAAGGCTACTAGGATACTCCGTTCATGACGCGTCGAGAAAAGGTAAATCTGTCGTTTGGTCCTTTGATCGCAATATCCCAATACAGGGATATCCCGAGAACTGCGAATGGTAGCCCTTCGGTTACTGAATGGATTTCGGTATTCCACTCAGGCTTCCGGAACCATCCTCGTGACTTCAACCCTCCTAGGGGAGAGGCCTTCCCACGAACCGGTTGTGACCGCGCCAATAAATACTAAGAGATTTTAGCTCCCTAAAGGACAACAACTATGTCTCAGATGTAAGAATTGAGGGGTGTTATTGGAACACCTATCCCCTCAATACTACCTAGCTACAAAGTTCTTTTAGTGTTCCCCAAGTGGGGTTAAAAGTGGGTTGAAATTAGGGTAAGTTTTTAGGGCTCAGTTTAAAATTAGTGTTTGATTGGGTGCACGTGTGGTATTTTAAACTGAAAATTGAAAAAAGTAAATGCTAAGTATTCAAAAAACAGAGGATCTTTTGAAAACAAAAGCAAATTTTATGACTTTTTCAATAAATGGAAATTAAATGCTTTTCAAGGACTATTCGAAAAACAAAGGATCTTTCAAATAGGAAAGCAAATAATATAACTTCTTTTCGAAATAAATGGATTTCGTTTTCAATAATTGCTATGGGCAAAATATTAAAGAAGCAAACAGCAAAAAATTTTAAATCTAGATAAAATGCAAAAATAGATCTTTCTTTCAATTGATGAAATTTTTTAAAAAGACTTCTTTCACATGTGCATTCTAAATAGTAAAATGTTCCTATGGCTGTAAACAATGTTGGAATCTTAGTACTATAAAATATGAGCCAAAATGGGTGAACTGAAGTGATAAATAACACTAAAATACAATATTAGATAAATTTATATGAAAAATTTCTTAAATCTAATAGCATATTTGGATTCCTTGATCGAAAACACCCAATTTGAAGAAAAAAAAATCGTTTCAAACGGAGTTCGGGAGAGGGAGATATGGTCGTTTGAAAATTGAGCCGCGCGGCCAAAAAATCACATCGCGGGTTTCGGGCCAAAAGTCGTGATGGACCGCGCGGGTTTTGGGCTAAAAGTCGCGATGGACCGCGCGGGTTTTGGGCCAAAAGTGTCGATGGACCGCGCGGGTTTCTGTCGCACAGTCGTGATGGGCAGCGCGGGTTTTGACCGCGAAGCCGCGATGTGCAGCGCAGAAACAGGCCGCAAAGCCGCGGTGAACCATGCGGAAAAAAGCCGAAAAGTCGCGATGGACCACGCGACTGTCAGGCTAAAAACCGCGAGGCAAAAGCCGTGCACGAAAGCCGAAAAACGAACCCAAAAACTGAGAATTTCGGGCTGTTAATGGGGCCAAATCTTAGAGCAGCAATGGATCTGCTATCTAAGATGGCAGATCTATGGATCAAAAGGTTAAAAACTAATAAAAAACTAAGATTAAAAGCAAAACTAGAGATCTATTGTTCAAACCCAGCGGAGTCGCCAAAAACTGTTGGCCCGGTTTTGCAACCAGGCTTAGTGCTATGGGCACCTGCTAACTAGTAGCAGCAGTTTCAAATAGAAATAAACAAGAAACTAATCTAAACAAAATTAATCATGGATCTATGCAAGAATATAAGCAAATAATGGAAATATTTTAAAAACAAGAACAAGAAAATATTAAAGAATTTTTGTATTGATAATGGGGCAAGCAAATGCTTGCAAGTACAATACCTCCAAGTGATGAAGGTTTGTTGAATGGCTCCAATGGTGAGCAGCTCCAATCTCCAATGGGTCCTTTCTCCAAGGCTTGCTACAATGGCCAAATACTCAAGGGAGATTTTGGCAGCATGAGGATAGGAATATGGATGGATGTGAAATGAGGAGCCGCCACCACCTTTTTATAGGTTTTGGTGGTGGGGAATACCATTTGTGGTTTTGTGGAAACCAAATGGTATTGACCAACATGGTTTAGGTACTTTTCCCTCCTTTTTCCTTTTTTGAATAAAATTAATATTTTTATTCCCTTTTAATATTTTTTGGGAATTTGGACCCTTTTTGAGGGTTTTTTATGCTTTTTTGGAAAAAATAATATTTTGAGTGGGAAAAAGGGGTGTACTAAGGTCTTTTCGTGACCTTTTGTTGGTTTCAGAGGCTCAGATGGTGAAAAAGTGGACAAATAGGTTATATGAATAGGGAAATGAGCTAGTGAGCACTTTTTGGGTGTCAACACTAGCCCTTCTAGGTATGGAGGGGTAACATATTGAGTGTGGGTTGGGATAGTAACAACTGCATGATGTGTTGTTATTGTTACTCTGGGAGTTGTAGCATGGGTGGAATTTTCATGTTCTTCATGATGTTGCTTTGTTTCAGAAAGTAGGGGTTGTCCTCCAACTATTTCATTATTACTGGTGGGTTATCTGAACGAATTACCCTCCCTAATCTAATATGTACATCATTACATGCAAGGGGACTAGAACTATAGGATGGGAAGTTTGGCATTTCATCTTGTTGAATCGTCTTATTGTTTGGATTTGGAGTACTGGCCTATATAGGTAATTGGGGTCGAATCACAAGAGAATTTATTGGAGCATTCATCGACATGTTCATAGGAATTTGTAATTGTCATTGCATAGGTAATTGTGAGGGTAATGATAAAGGAATTTTTGGTTGGGGTACTGGAAATTTTTGTGGAGGGAAGGAAGGATTGTTCCAGTTTTGTGGCCAAGGGAGATTTTGAGCTGATTGAACCGGCCACTACACATAAGGTGAAGGATACTGGAATTGTTGGGGGATTTGACCATGCGGGGTGAAATTGTGGTTGTTGAGGACTATACTGACTATTCCATCTATTTCAAAATGTATAAGATTCATGATTCATACCTGGAGGTTTTGTTTTCCATGAATTCTTTAGAGCTAAAAAGTAGGTTGGTTCAACCTCTTCGCTGGTGCCTTAGTAAACTTCCTTCAGTCCTGATAAGGATGGGTAGGATTTTTTTGAAAGGTATTTCTCACAAATCCCACATATTTCAACATATTTTACTGGGAATTCACTGGAGGAGTGTTTCTATATATTTATATTTCAAGCAAAACATGGAAAGCACCTTCTTAGCCTCAAATTGCCTTTATTTAGCTTGAAACACATCCACCTATGAGGATAATTTTTTCAAGAATGTCGATCGTAAAGTATCCCAACAAAGTTCCAATATCCATGTGGTTTAATCCCCCGTTGGATGATTTTTTGGCCCTGATGGGAAGGTTGTAACCCCTTATCTGCTTTTGTAATATCCCCCATGGACATCTTCTACACCAATCACAGATTGTTTCATAGTTTTCCTCCAAGATGTCTCCTTTTCCCATCAGTTTAGCATGTCTATTTGTTCATTCAACATCCCTCGGATCAAATTTCCCTTCAACATGTCGCCACCTAGAATGGTATGTGAATCCCTCTGTAAATTGTATTGAAAACATTCTACATAATCTTCTATATTCTCCTATTCTTTCTGTGTCATCTTGAAAATATCTTCCCTTAGATTCTGGGATCTGCAATACTATTTGTATTTATCAAGGAAAGCATGCTTCATATCATCCCAATTGGATATAGTACCACCACCAAGACCCATAAACATTCTCAAGGCTTCCCCTTTTAAGGTGGCAGGAAATAGTTTTAATTTCTTCAAATTTGTAGTATAATCATAGCTCTGCCACAACACATCAAATTCAAACAAAAAATCGTCTAGGTCCTCAGTAGTTATCCCATGAAAATTTTGGAGAGATGATAATTAAATAGGCTTCATAGGTTTTACTCCCTGAGTGTTAGAAAATGGGAATTTGATTGCAAATGTTGGAGTAACCATGTTTTCCCACAATCACCAATACTCCTCTAGGATTCCAAAATGAAGAGGTAATCACTGAAATGAAAAATGTCCCTTTTTTTATGGCATATAAGGTTTAGCAACACTCTCTCGATTTGGAATAGGAACCTCAAAGACTGTTTCTCATATAGGATATGGAATTTGAGGATGAGGTGTAGGTTCCCCTATTTCCCCCTATCCTTCTGCCAAAATTTCAATTTCAGTTCTTCTTACCATAGAAGATGGATTGAATTCTTGTTGACAATTTGATTCCTATGTTTCCTCTCTTCTTTCTAAAGGGATTTGTAGCTCATATTCTACTATCGTGACATAGTTACCTTTTGATATAGGTTGGTGGATGGATCCTACATGAGATGCCACCTTGAAAACGTTACGAGATGATTCCTCTGATTCTTCCTTTGAAATAATATCTTGTATATATTGTTTTTCCCCTTATCCTTTTTTCCTTGAGCTCCTCTACCTGCAAAATTATTAGTTGTCAAGGGTCTTCCTCTACCTCTATTCATGCATCCTATATAATCTATCACCCATGCAATCTATATGCTCCAATCCAACTGAGATGGGATTCTATCATAGATAACCCATAATCGAGGGATTGGTGAAAGATTCATTGATTCTTACCTTCTATATTTAGTTCTCAGGCCTCAGTAGAACAAGATATGATGTAGCTAAACCAACACTAAATTGTAATCTTGTGCTATTGTAATCTCCCCAACAATGGCACCAAAATGTTGGGGATCTAACTATCTTTGTAGGAAAACTAAATATCAATCACATTAATTATCAAACTAGGGATCGTCTTTTATTTCAAGAGTATGTGCAAAATCTATGTAGGCTACAATTTCCTCTATAATTCTAGAAACTCTAAATGATCATGCAGTAAATGAATGAAAACTCAATCAATCCACTCTTCTGAAAGGAAACACACTAGCATAAGCATATATAAAATAATTAAATCAATAATGATTTTGTAAAGAAATGAAATCACACCCAATCCATACAATCTTTGTTCAAAAGGAAATCATGCTTAATCTATGCAAGTATGGCTAAAAGGAAAGTAACACTCAATCCACACAACCCTTACTGGAAAGGGAAGCACAACTATGAAATCGAATGTAACATCAACCATTCTAATCAATCACTACTCACAATAATTCTTAAAGAGAATGCACCTACTATAATATTGAAGAGAAACATTATCTATTAAACAGAAATCCAAGAAAGATGCGAGAACTACGATAAAACTATAATCTATAGAAGTAACAGTAGCAACATAAACCATCAGTTATTGCTAATAATCGACTCGATTCTACTAGTAACAATCCATGCAACTAAAAACTATCAGAAAGCAAGTAATATTCCACACAAACCCACAACAACTATAGTACTCAAAATTACGGAACAAGCTATGATAAATATATCTAATAAATAAATGGGAGCTCCTGATCAACGAAGGGGGGCCTTCCTTCTCCAAACAGGGCTGTTGAAACAACTCACAAATTAATCACTTCATATCACATGAACCATCATATATTATATGATAAAAAAGTAATGTATACAATGAGTTTGATATTCTACTACTCTGTCTTATGTTTGTTCTATCTAACCCCCTGAACCCAAGGGTTTATCTCCTTTATACATGGCTGAATAAAAGTTTCTTACAAATAGGATATCTAAAAACCTTGAGAATCATAGATTATCAAGTCCATTATCAACAATACATAGCATAAGGTATACTATATATTTATGTTGTTACCACTATTACAGAAAATCTAACATTTTGTTACATAGTTGCAACAATTGGTATCCACATATTCACTTGATGAGTTAGAATTTACACACTGCCGCTTTTTTGCTCCTATAATTGTGCATTAGTTGAAGACCAAATTCTCGAGTATCCAAAATATCGTGGAAATGGAAATATCGTAACTCAAGAAGTATCAACACCTAGGAGTGACAATGTATCAAGAAGAGACAACATATTCCCTTGAGCTTGTGCAAAATTAACAACATTCAAGTCTTCAATGATAAAACACCATATTTCATCCCTCTAGTAAATATCTTCAATTCATTTAATTAATATGCCAAAATAAAACATAGAACTACTTAATAGCCTATATTATTACTCAAAATAATGCAATACATAAAAATGTTGTACCTTGGGTTGGAACATGAAGCTATAGGAAAGATAGTGTAAAAAGGAATGAAGGATGACTTCAAGGTGTATTCTAAACATGGTAAATGTGTGGAAAAAAGGGTTCAAATTATAGGTCCAATGGTTATATTCTAACATCATTTTATAATATACCATTCGCATTCGGCTATTCCATAGAACCACCACATGGACAACAAATAAATGGTATATTAATATACCATATGGTACTCATTCCACCTTTGGGTCCATAGCTACCATATTTCTCCTGTATTTTCAATTACATGCATGCCATGATATTGGTTCGGATATTATATGTAAATTTAGGAAAAATACCTCCACGTACATCGTGGATCACATCCATGAGTGGTGTTGGTTGTGGAGCTTGATCTTCCTCATTCAGAGATGTTGTTGTTTCAGCCGTGTGTGTACCCCAGTTTTATATCTTGTGCAGGGTGGACTATACACTCATCTAAGCAGGTGTGTGGGGGGGGGCATCGCTTCCCTTCCACAGGGGTCCGGGGGGGACCATCCTCCCCGGCTGGGGGTCCAGTGGCTAGTGTAACCCTGGTGGGGGTTCGGGGGAGAATCCCCTGAAAGAAATTTTTTCATTGTTTGTTGGCCAACAATTTACGGGACCATAGCATTGGGAGGCCCGTATATTGGTGTCTCTCTTGTATTGTATTTATGTGATTTATATTGCATCTTGTTTATTGTTATTGCTCTGTGATCCTATTTTTCTAATAGTTGGTATCAGAGCCAAAGGTCTATTTGGCATATAAACTCACAAGAAAGAATAGTTCCTGGTTCGAGTGGGAGCAATGGAAGAAGGAAAGTTTAAGGTCGAGAAATTTAATGGCCAAAACTACTAGTTATGGGAAGATGCAAACAGAGGACTATCTGTATCAGAAGTATCTATTCCTACCATTGGGAGGAAAAGCAAAACAGTTAGCGACTATGAAGGATGAAGAATGGTATCTTCTTGACAGAAAGGCACTAGGAACAATATGGTTGTGCCTGGCTACATTGGTGGCTTTCAATATCTCAAAAGAAAATACAATGGGGGGTATGATGAGTGCATTAGGTAAGTTGTATGGAAAACCCTCAACCTCTAACAAGGTATTTCTAATGAAGAATTTATTTAATATGAAGATGTCAGAACGTGGATCTATTGTTGATCATTTAAATGAATTTAATACGATTAACAAATCAAATAAGTTATGTAAAAGTGTACTTTGATGATGAGGTTAGGGCTCTTCCAATCTTGTGTCCAATTGCTAGAAAGCTAGAATGGCTTGGTCATGGTTGTGGGTAACTCTGTCACTGGTTCAAACACTTGGAAATTTGATGATGTTGTTGGTGTTATTCTTAGTCAGGAAATGAAAAGGAAAAGCATAGGTGAGACATCATGTAATGAATTGACCATGGAGAGCAAGGAAAGACAAAGGGAGAGAGTAAAGAGCCTAGGTAATCGCAACAATTCTAGGAAGGGAAGATCCAAGTCTGAACTATGAAAGATAGAATGCTGGAACTGTGGAAAGAAAGGACATTTGAAGAAATACTGTAGATCATTGAAGAATAAAGGAGATGGACAACAGGAGACTACTCAGGAAGAAAATGTAGCAGGTGATGTGTTACAAGATGATTTGATTCTTGCATTAGACAATACTAGTGATTTTTGGGTAATAGATGCAGGGGCTTCATGTCATGCTACTCCCCATAAGAAATTATTTCATGATTATGTTCTAGGCAATTTTGGACATGCTTTATTGGGTGATGATGAACCATGTAAAATTGTTGGAATGCATAAGGTGGAGATAAAGTTAAATAATGGTGAATGGATGCTGATATATGTAAGGCATATTCCTACTATGAAAATAAATATGATCTCAATAGGGAAGTTGGGATATGGTGGTTGTTTATCTGCATTTGGAGAAACATGGTGGAAGATCGCTAAAGGATCAATGGTGATAGAAAAAGGAGATAGGATAGGTACGTTGTATTTATGTCCTCATAATATTGATTGTTCTATCCCTTTAGATTCCACGGGAATAGATACAACATTATGGAATCATAGGCTTGGCTACATGAGTGAGAACGGGATGCAGATTCTCCACTCAAGGAAGTTGCTTCCAGATTTGAAGTAGGTAAGTTTGGAATTATGTGAGAACTGTGTTTATGTAAAATAGAAGAGAGTCAGATTTCTTAGGGTTGGGAAATAGAAGAAGAGTGAAAAGTTAGAGCTTGTGCATACATATGTATGGGGACCAGCTCAGGTACAATCTGTTGGTGACTCTCGTTATTATGTTACTTTTATTGATGATGCAAGTAGAAAAACTTGGGTTTATTGCATTAGACAGAAATACGAAGTGTTTGCTACTTTTAAGAAATGGAAAGCTTTGGTTGATAATGAGACAGGAAAAAGGTTGAAGTGTCTCATATATGATAATGGAGGTGAATACTTTAGCAATGAGTTTGATAGTTACGGTTCATACCATGGGATTCGTAGGGACAAGATAGTCCCAGGAACACCACAAGAAAATGGTGTGTTAGAAAGGATGAACAGAACAATCATGGAGCGTGCAAGATGTGTGAGATTACATGCATTGTTTCCCTTAGAGTTTTGGGCAGATGTTGTAGATACTACTATTTACTTAATAAACATAGGACCTTCAAGCGCTTTGGAGGGGTATTCTAGAGGAGGCATGGACAGGTAAAAAGGTAAACTACTCATTTCTGATAACTTTTGGTTGTGAAGCATTTATCCATATTGATAAAGAAAATAGAACAAAGATTGAGGCTAAATCCAAGAAATGTACCTTTATTAGATACGTGGTTGATGATTTTGGTTATCACTTATGGTATTATGAAAATACAAAAATAATTAGGAGTAGAGATGTGGTATTCAATGGAAAGGTCATGTATAAAGATCAATTGCAGGGAAATAAACAAGAAAAGGAAAACACCGAGTACACATTGCTTGATGAAATAAAAGAAAATGAAGTTCCAAAGGTGTAAAAAAATCAAGAACATTAGCAGGTACCTCAAACTCCTGCAAGTGTTAGAAGATATACCAGGTCAAGTAGACCCCCTAAACGATACTCTCCTTCAATGTATTATTTATTGATGATTGATTCTGGTGAACCAGAATGTTATAAAGAAGTAATGCAGGTGGAAACTAGAAAGAAGTGGGAACAAGGCATGAATGAGGAGATGGACTCATTGGTATGAAACTAGACTTGGGATTTGGTTCAATTGCCTGCATGTAAAAGAGAATTGCAGAATAAATGAGTTTACAAGTTGAAGGAAGAAGATGGAGGAAAGAAGCAATACAAGGACAAACTTGTTGTAAAGGTATTTTAATAGACGAAAGGTATAGATTTTGATGAAATATTTTCTCATGTTGTTAAAATGACTTCAATTAGAACCATTTTCAGTCTTGTGGCGGTAGAAGATTTGCATCTTGAACAGTTAGATGTAAAAACAACCTTTCTCCATGGGGATTTGGACGAAGAGATTTATATGAAACAACCACAGGGGTATGAGGTCAAAGGGAAAGAGAATTTTGTATGTAGGTTGAAGAAGAGCTTGTATGGCTTGAAGCAAGCTCCAAGTCAGTGGTATTTAAAATATGATAGGTTTATGAAAGAAAAGGGTTATAATAGATTTCATTATGACCACTGTGTTTATTTTAAGAGGCTAGATAATGGAAGATATATTATCTTGTTATTGTGTCTGGATTAAATGCTTATTGCGGGGTCTAACATGTAGGATATAAATGTGCTCAAAAGGAATTTAGCTAATTCATTTGTAAATCATGAAGGATTTCGGTGCTGCAAAGAAAATCCTTGGTATGATAATAATAAGAGACAGGAAAAATTGCAAATTGACATTGTCACAGGGTGAGTACATAGAAAAGGTGTTGGATAGGTTTAGAATGCAGAATGAAAAACCCGTTAGTACACCTTTTGCTAGCCATTTCAAACTAAGTAAGGAGACGTGTCTCAAGAAACGGGAAGATATAGACTACATGTCTAGGGTTCCATATTCATCAACAATTGGCATCTCTATGTATGCCATTGTGTGCACAAGACCAGCTATTGCACATGCAGTGGGAGTTATGAGCATTTATATGAACAATCTAGGTAAAGAACATTGGAAGGTAGTATAGTGGATTCTCAGGTATTTGAGAGGTACTACCACTCATGCATTATGTTTTGGAGGTTCAGACACTGTTCTATAGGGATATGTTGATGCATATATGGCAGGTGATAAATATAGCAGGAAGAGAACTAGAGGGTATGTCTTTACTATAGGTGGAACAACAGTATGTTGTATTTCAAAACTACAAAAGGTTGTTTCACTTTCGATAACAAAAACAGAGTATGTTGCTACTACAGAGGCTAGTAAAGATATGATTTGGTTACATAGGTTCATGGAGGAATTGGGTAAGAAGCAGGAGAATAATAGGTTGTATAGTAACAGCCAGAGTGCAATTCATCTTGCAAAGAACTCATCCTTACATTCCAATACTAAACATATACAACTCAAGTATCATTTCATACGGTCTTTTCTGGAATATCAATTGTTGAAGCTGGAAATGATACACACTATCTAGAATCCTACATACATGTTGACAAAGGTAGTAACCAGAGAGAAACTGAGTTTCTGCTCGGTTTCAGTTGGACTCCAAGCATGAAGATGAAGATGAGAAATTTTCCAGGTCCAAGGTTCATAGCATAGTCCAACAAGTGCAGCAGCGGTGGAGTCATTGTGATCAGTATCCAAGTGGTAGATTGTTGGTTGTGGAGCCCGATCTTCCTGATTCATATATGTTGTTGTTTCAACCGTGTTTGTACCCCAGTTTTGTATGCTGTGAGGTGGATTTTACACTGATCCCATCAGGGGGAATTCCCCCCCCCATGAGGGTCCCGGGGGGTCCATCCTTTCTGGCTGGGGGGTCCAAGGTCTAGCGGGCTCCTGGCGAGGGTTATGGGATTAAACCCCCAAAAGAATTTTTTGGGTTGTTTTTTGGCCAACAATTTATGGGCCCACGGTATTGGGTATCCTATAGTATTTTCCCATGGTAATTCTCCTTTAAGAGGAAGACATTGTAATACAGTTGTGTAATGTATTGTAGAATTGCAAATATCTCTATTATTGTGTAAGAGAGATTGTGAGAAAGTGAAGAGGAAATTGCAGTGGATGTGTTGCCGGTTGTATCCTTTCATTTTGTTGGATGGTATAATAAAAGGACTAGCAATTTCTCCATGGACGTATCCATGATTGGGTGAACCACATATATTGGTGTCTCTCTTGTATTGTGTTTATGCGATTTATATTTGCATCTTGTTTATTGTTATTTCTCTGTGATCCTGTTTTTCTAACAAGTGGTGTAGACACGGGACATTGTGCAAAATCACAAAATAGTTTAAATTCCTACTAGATTGATTTCTAAAATCACTCCTTCTCATGATATACAAGGAAGTTTCAACATCAATGCTTATAACGGAACACGAGGCCATTCTCAAAGCCCAATATTTTGATTTGAAATATGCCCAATCAGGATATTTGTATACAATCATTATCGATGCCCCTAGGAATCATTCTATGGATCAATCTACTCCCATCATATTACACTCTATGAATGAGGTCATTAGGGTTGTTTCCAAACAAGGTAATATTCCTAATCTACATGGATCATTTCCATACAGCATGCCACATCAGAAACCACCAAAACCTCAAGCAACAATGGCCCCTCAAAGTTGTCCAAATCCCCCTTTTAACAAATGAAATATAGACCTTACATCCCCACTTTCCCATATGCAATACCAACACAAATTATACAACCACCCCCCCCAATGTTACCATAAGCTCCTAGATACACATCATATGGAGCTCCCAACCCATATTTACCCACACCCATATACAACCCATATTTCTCATTCACCGATCCATCTGGTCAACACCCCATGGCTTAAGCTAGAGTAAATCTAGTTCAACCCTCTCCCACGTAGCCGACTCAACATTTTGAGAAACTAATCATCACCAATTCCCCAATCCATAGAATCAAGGAAATAAGAAAGGATAGAACAAACAACAAAACTAGCCACAAGGGAAGGGGGTAAATCCCCCCTACACAACAAAATTTAAACAATGGAAATCAAAACCAAAACACAGGGACCAATAATCCTCCCAAGCAAGGAAATAATCCCAACCTACAAATGAACTTCCCTTGCACTATGTGTGGAGAAAAAGGCCATTACATGTACCATTTTAAATTGATAACATAATATCAACAACTAATGGAGTCCAAGAAGAAAACAGGCACTGACCCTTCTCAAGTAAACAACGCACCACCACCACAACAAGCAATGCTACAAAAACATTTTTTCAATCAAGGGGTTTATCTCCCATTAACAAGATCCTCACCTCCAAGGATATGGTTATTTTCAAGACATCTATATGAATGTAATAGAGATTCATATTCAAACCCATACTAAAGTTTATGGTACACTTGAACCACCATAGAGAGAGGATACACTAGCTATCACTAGTAGTCCTTTCCTTACATTGTCCTAGTAATGACCCAATCCCAAGGATACCAAAACCGCCACTATGATGAATTTCTCACAATACTCATATGAAATATGCACATAACTACAACATCGTAGATGGATTGGATCAATCCCTTGCCACCATGTCTGTTGAGCATTAGTTGTCATTGATGTCAAGTGCTTGATTGAAGAAGATATCAAGTTTTTGACTAGGAGATTGTTGAGAATTGGTTGTCAATGATTTCAACTGAAGAGGATGTCAAGTGTTTAAATTTCATCCAATGTCAAAGAGGATATCAACCAATTCAGTATGAATCATTGATATCATTATAAGTTAAAGTGGATACAACATTCCAGGGGAAGCATGATGAAGCCACTTTGAGGTAGTCTATGAGCATGATGAACAAAGCATGAACACCAAAAGTACATGCGCAAATGGTGAAGGTGAAATATATGTATGCAACTTTGGAGTATATCTAAGAGTGCATTCTCAAGCAAAGTTGGAGTATATCTAAGTGTGCATCAAGGATACATCTTGCAGGTGAAGTTTGAAGAAGTACATAAGATAATACATCATACAGATCAAGAAGATACTTCATGAAGATCCAGTCCAAGAAGAAACACAAATAATGAATCCTACATCATGTGGTCCTTGCATAGAAATCAAGTCCAACAAGTCATACTCTCTCATGACAACAAATTGAAGAAATTGGTTGGAAAATGGTACAAGTGCTCAAAATGCCAAGGAGTTGGTTGAACAAATGGGACAAGTAAGAAAGAAATCCTAAGCATTGCTTAGTTGATGGTTGGAAGTGTGCATGAAGAAAGGAATAACAGATGGTCGGACAAACCTAAAAGCGCACAAGCATATCCAATTAGAAGATGTTTTCAGTAAGTGGAACGCACATAAACTCCTATAATGGTACAACGATTGAAGATCATAAATGAGAAAATTCCACAGTCGACAAACAACAACTGTGCAAGTCCCACAAGAAATGACAAGGTATAAGTCAAAGTCCCACCAAGTAAAAGTTGGAGTATGCACAAAATCCATAAAGTATCAATACACCAAGGGTGCATCACCCAAATGAAATGATGAAGCATGGGTCATAATACTAGAGAATGCACATATTATGTAGAGTATTGATAGCACAATGACGCATTACCCAAAGTTTGATATAGAAAAGGTCATGTACAGATCAAGATGAAGTGGAATATTGTGCACATACCGTAAGGAATGGTACATCAAGAGCGCAATGAAGATTTAAAGTCCCACTGAATTGTGGACCTTGAGGGAACTTGATACATTTGAGATGACACACCAATACTGTATATGATGAAATGTGGAATATGCACAATCTATGAAGTATGGAAGAAGGGATTCCATGACCAAATTGTGAACATACAATCCATGCAGGACATGTCTAAATAGATATGCAAGTTGAAAATTTGAAGTAATCTTGATAGAAAGAACACAAGTGTTTTTGTGTGAAAGTTTCAGTTTGTTTTTCAGGGCATCAAGGGGCTCATGGACAGAACAAATGATATAGAAAAGAGATGAATGTGCACATGCAACAGAACAAAGTTTTCATGGTGCGCAGAATGATGTTGTACATCGATGAAAATTGCGCAAACACTAAAAGGAAGAGATACTGAATAATACGCAAGTGTTGGATATCTCAAAGGGCAGTATTGCAAAAAGCACATCAATAGTCACATATATTGAAATATAGAAGTGTAGACACATAACCGATGTTTATTAGATATTACGTTGATGTCTAGCTGATGTATAAGAACATAAGTGAAAGTGTGTGAATTTGAAGATTCGATCTGAAGAGAAACAACAGAACTCGATAGGCGCATCACGATGTAGATGATATGAGATAAGTGCATTAAACTGAACAAACCAATTATCTGATGCACAGTACATCGCAGATTATCTAAGAGACTAAAACACTTAAATAGAACGAACACATTAGAAATTGCGCAATTCCTTTTGTTACTAGTGTTTCATTTCTAAAAAACAAACCATCAATTGAAAGCACAGTATCAGTTGATCATCATAGTCACGAAGAACAGTCATTGAACCAAAAATGTAGAATGTAGAATCAGCAGAGCACACATTACGTGAAGTAAGTCATAAACATAAGTGTGATTTGAGAGGAATTAGAATTCAAGTGATGTATGCAGCGCAATGACAGAGTACAGTCTACATACAAAGGTAGTGCACAACATAATCATCATCAGAAGACCTGAAGAAGTGCACAAAGTTGAATTTTGGAAAGGTAGTAACAAATATTGGACATCATGGCAATCGGACAGGGGAAGGAGACAGGGATTTGAATCTTTCTTCAGGTTGGTGCCTATAAAAATACAAGGAGACAGTGAGTTTCATCTTCCTTCAGGTTGGTGCCTATAAAAATACAAGGAGACAGGGAGTTTCATCTTCCTTCAGGTTTGTTCCCGTAAAACAAAGAAACAGGGGGTCAAAGCCTCCTTCTAGTAAGTATTGGAGAAAACATAGGGCTTTGGTGCCTCCTTCCAATTGGTGCTGGTAAACACAGGAAGTTGGTTCTTCCTTGAATGTATTATTTCTACTATAAAGAAGCATTTTGTGGTTTTATCCCATTTGGGTTTCCATGTAAAATTTATGTGTGTTATGTGTTGATGATGTAGTGCATATATGTGTGAATGTTTATTTATTGATGCATAACAAAAGATAAATATTAAGTAAAGGATAATCTATTAAAGAAGGTAAAATATGCTAATAACTGCGCTAATACTGATTCACTCCCCCTCTCAGTATTAAATTGATTCCAACAATTGGTATCAGAGTAGGTGTCTTCAGTAATAGACCAACATTTGGAAGACTCATTTCAATGTGGAATCTAGCAGACATGGACTCAAAATGGGATCATATGGCTGAAGTTGATTTTGAAGGAGAACTAGTCAGTGAACTGGATGAACTAAAGAAGTCAAGGAAGAAAATCAAACTCTTATTGGAAGCTCTTTTAAGACTATAAGTAGACACCACTAGGAAATTGAAACTAAGGGATGACAAGTGTGAAAGTATGGAAGCTGAAATTTCCTCTCTAAGAAGTGATCTCCAACAACTAAGTCGTCGGCTAGAACAAAGAGGCAGAAATAGCTCTAATGAAGAAATGAAATTCACTCAAAGTTATGTAGATGCACTTAGGAACCCACAATCAAATCAAATATTTGAAAGAGAACATCGAAGTTCGATTTTTTGGGAAAATAAGTTGATACATCCTCGAAATCTCTATCCTATCAGGTACCAAAATATTTTCCTTGGAAACTGTTTTTACTGTCATAATTTTCATCATAAAGCAATAAATTGTAAAGCACGCGCATTAGCATATGCTAGAAACAAATGCTCGTGCAATCAGACAAATCCCAAAAAAATTATCTAAGAAAACTGACTGAGGTTACATTTGAAGACTCCAATCCTTTCAGCGTTTTGAATTCAGAATATGAAATGTTAGATCATGATACTCATGACTGTGAAAAACAACAGCAACTGGTGCAATCCACCAACACAGCTGAAGAACAGAAAGATCAAGATCATCAAGAAGCATGCAACCTAGCCTTACATGCGCAAAGTAGAAGAGGGAAATGGTATATAGATAGCGGATTCTCCAAGCATATGACCGGAGACAAAAACACCTTTCTGAAGTTCAGATAAGACAAAGGAGGTAGTGTCTATTTCGAGGATAATGGCTTTGCTAAAATTTTAGGTAAAGGCCTAGCAAGTTTGGGAAATAAAAGGAGCAAGGAAGATAATGTTTTGTTGGTCGAGAACATGAAACGCAACCTCTTGAGTGTTATTCAGATGTGCAACCAGGGACATACTCTTACATTTGACTTAGAGAAATGCAAAATTAAGAATAGGGATACAGGTAGATTTGTGGCCACAGCTTCTAGAACACTTAATAATGTTTATATCATGGATGAAAAAAGAGAAGAGAAATGATGCATGGTATAAACTAATGAAATTTGGCTCTAGCATAAAAGGTTGGGACACATCAATTTTGACAACCTGGTCAGAATCAGCAGGAAACAAGCAGTGAGGGATATTCCAAGAATTACTAAGCCATCAAACTCATTTTGTAAACACTAACTACATGGAAAACAAACTAGGATTAAATACCCAACAAAATAATACACCACTTCAAGGCCCTTGGAAATAGTTCATTCAGATCTGTGTGGCCCAATGAGAAGCAGAGTAATGAATGGTGAAGAATAATTTCTTATGTTTATTGACGACTTCACTCAAATGACATGGGTGTTCTTTCTTAATGAAAAATCAGAAGCATTCGAATGTCTTAAAACTTTTAAAGAAGTACTTGAGAACAAAACTGATTTAAGAATAATGTGCTTGAGGACTGATAATCGATAAGACAGAATAGACAATCATCATTAACTAGAACTCACAACACATGGGGTGGCTAGAAACATGCCACAATCACGAAATGGCCGGTGGACAGAAAGAACAAAACAAACAATTGTCCAGAAATGTTTTGGACACATGCCATTCATACATTAGACACATACCTCAACATAATGCTTGATCATAATGAATAGTTTCTCAACTCCATATGAACTTTGGAAAGGTATACCAACTATAGTTAAGCATTTCAGAATATTTGGAAGTAAATGCTAAATCAAAAGAAATGATGATACTCTTGGAAAATTTGATTCCAAATCATATGAAGGGATTTTTATTGGCTATTCATGCAAAAGAAAAGCTTACAAGTGCTATGATTTGCAGCTCAGAAAAATAATTTAAAGTCCTGAAGTAAAAGTTGATGAATTATTGACTCATACAAGAATTGAAGAAGATGATGACTTACCTCCACTAGAACAACCATATGAATAAAGTCAAGAAACATAGGTACCGCAGGAGGAAGTATATCAATGCGAACTAGAAGAAGGAAGGCTAGACACTAGGGGGGCGTCTAGATATGTACAAAAGAATCATTCAAAATACTTGATCATTGGGGACAAATATGTTGGTGTAAAAACCAAAAGGAGTCTGAGAAATCCAACTGAAGAAGTGCATTTCTCACTACTATCGCAAACATAACCATAAGGGATTGAACAAGCCAAATTCAATGAAGGATGGATGACAACCACGATGTAATGTCCCCATCTTGACCCTATTGCATTAATATTGTAAATGATGTAAATATTGTTATTTAGTCATGGTGAGGAGCTCAAGGCCAAGGCCCCACCATTGATTTATCGTTCTATGTATCGGCAATTAGAATAGATGCATAGAGTTCTTGTGCTAGCGGTGCACAATGTAAAATCGGACATCACGTAAATATGCAATTTTAAATGAAAAACCCACAACCAGCTACGCAATGCAACAAAGAGATGGGGGCATGATCTTTGCGAGGAATAGGGAGGGAAAATAACCAAACTCTTGAGCCATGGTGTTAAGCCATTTCATTGAGGAAACCCATGAACCCTCAACTACCCATTTGGTCTCATGCACCCAATCATTTAATTCTTCCAAGAATTGGTTGAGACAATTAATTCCTTGGGATGGGAGAGGTATGGCTGTCAATTTTCGTGTATGGGAAAGACAACAACCTGGAAAATCGAATTTTGGCTTGCTAGGCAAGAAAACCCCCACGAAATTGGCCCAAAATCCATTCTTCACCCATGGCATTCTTCCTCTCACGCAGTCTGAGCCTATTGGGGTTTTATCCTTCACATTTTTCACCATTTCTGGCATTATTCCGTGCCTGCAAACTCGTTTTTGGCTAGCTCATTGGCTGGGAGAAGAGAGCCACGATTTTTGGGGTTATGGAGGCCGTTTCTGCCCACGAAATGCCCATGAGCATTCTTCTGAAAATGATTCTGCTCTCCTGGGGTTGTTTTCCCATTTTCTCCTTTTCGTTTTGGTTGCCCATGTTTTTCTGGAACTGTTAGAAACCCATTGTAGGGAACTTCACTATAGAAGCGTTTTTCTCATGCCCAGCACTTACACTTTTGTTGTTATATGCATCCATCTCCTAGCAGCCTCAAATACCAAACTGCTGGTTGGTATGGCTGATTCTGGGGTATCTATGGCTATGTGAGACCCTGTTGTTCCCTTTCCTTGTGGAGATCATGCCCAGCTCGGGGGTGGCAATGGTGCTGAGAGATTGAGGAGCACACTGGCCTACGGTTGGGTGGAACGTTGCAGAAGCGTAGCTGGTTGCTCAGGGACTACTTGGTTTAAGATAAGTATTCTCATTTGATAGTTTGATATTGCTCAATTGATGAATGACATGAAAATCTGGAATGTATGATGGATGTGTGTTAATTCTGCACATGATTTACTTCTGCTGTGTTTGCTTAGATTTGTACATCTGCATGCCTGTCTACTTATATATATGTGGATGTTTTATTTAGTAAGCAATCGGTCCAATTGCTCGGTTTTAGCACAATGATCCTCTCTATCATGCTGGTATGATAGGAGGGGACATTACATTTGGTATCAGAGTTGCTGGTTGCAGCATTGGGCCTCTATGGGCCAAATCCAATTACAGTCATCTCTGACAGAAAGAAAGTTCTCAATTTTGTTTAAGTCTGTTTGAAAATTTGTTTAAAACTGTTTCGAAAGGAATTCCCGAATGTCTTCCGAAGTTGTGGAAGCATTCAGCGAATTGCTCCGAAACTGCGGAAGCATTCCGCGAGTTTTTCCGCAACGCGGAAGAGTTCGGGAAGTTGCCCCGAAATTTCGGAAGGAATTCCCTTCCGAAATTTGCCGAAGGAATTCTCTTCCGACATTTGCGGAAAGATTCCGCGAGTTGTTCCGCAATGCATAAAAATTCGGCAAACTGCTCCGAAAAAGAAGAAAAATTTTCTAAGTGTTTTCGAAAATTTTGTTTAAAGTTTGTTTCGGAAGGAGTTCGGGAAAGTCTTCCGAAACTGCGGAAGGATTCCGCGAACGGTTCCGCAATTGCGGAAGAGTTCGGGAAAGTCTTCCGAAACTGCGGAAGGATTCCGCGAACGGTTCCAAAATTGCGGAAGAGTTCGGGAAAGTCTTCCGAAACTGCGGAAGGATTCCGCGAACGGTTCCGAAATTGCGGAAGAGTTCGGGAAAGTCTTCCGAAACGACGGAAGGATTCCGTGAACGGCTCCGAAATCGCGGGAGGATTCGGGAAAGTCTTCCGAAACGGCGTAAGCCTTCGTCGAATGGCTCCGCAATTGCGGGAGCATTCACCGAATGGCTCCGCAACGGAAGCCTTCGCCGAATGGCTCCGCAGTTGCGGGAGCATTCGCCGAATGGCTCCGCAGTTGCGGGAGAATTCAGTGAATCGCCCCGCCATTGCGGAAGCATTCGCCGAACTGCTCCGCAATTGCGGAAGCGTTCGCCGAACTGCTCCGCATTGTGGAAGCGTTTGGAGAACCGGCCCGCGCGCGCGAACGATAACTTAATTTTTGAATAGCAGGAACATCCGGACTCAGAATGAAATGATTCCTGTGGGGCTCGGGGGCCATTAACGAAGGCCATGAAAGAACCAGTGAAGACCCCAAGCCCATTACACTCCGATTTGACAGAAATTAGATAATAGTGACTTTTGAAGGACAGAGTCCCGAGGCTTGACAGAAGGTCGGTTTGAGTTGAAATTGATATGAGGCAGTCATGAAGCAGACACGATGTTAAGTTCAGAATCTTGGAGCCAAACTCCAAAGGATGTGAAGTCGGGATGAGCAAGAAGACCAAAAAGCATTGTTCTGGGCCACTTTTTCGGGATTTTGAAAAGCTTGTGGGCAATAAAAGTGACCCTAGAAGTGGGAGTCAAAATTTTTACTGAACTAGACATTTCATATTCTCATTAAGACGGACAGTTTCCGTTAGACGAAGATTTCCCAGAAATGCACCGTTTGGGAGATAGCCATTTTTGGCCCAAAATTTGGAATTTTGGAAAAATGTGAAAAGTGAGAAGTAGCAAAACCCAGAAATTCATAGAAGATGAATGGTGCACCGGAATTAAAATCCGTGAATTGTTGAGTGTTCCTTGTTATATGGGCCAACTTCCCACGATATAAAAGTTTTTGTGATTCCTCATAGATTTTCTTCCACAGGTGGCTAAAGTTGGCATTCTGGACCAAAATGCAACTGTGTAAAATGGGCAGAATTGTAGTGAAAGTTGTCATTTTTGAAGAGATGCAGTTTCCGCACCTGATGTCGGAATGGAGCATGGAGACAGGCATTGGAAAGCTTGTCCATCCGGGAACAATGATACATGACCAGAGTTTGAATGAGGTCTACATCTATCATGGATATTTAGTGCAGAAGAGTGACAGTGGCTGTTTGACAAACAAATTTTTGTTGTTGTCAATATGGGCAATTTCGCTGTTTGACAAACAAATTTTTGTTGTTGTCAATATGGGCAATTTCTACAATTGCATGATATGGAAGAGGGATTCCATGTTACGATGAGGGACCGAAAAGGGAAGAATTCCTTAAACCCCTATTTTGTTATCATATTTATGATTATGAAATTTTCATATGACATAAAAATGTTAAAAAAAATAAAAATAAAAAAATGTAAAGGATCACATAGATGTATATGCACTAGATGGCCTCTAAACAAAAATTGCATAGTACATATGGAAATGCTTGTGCATAAATGGGATATTGCATATTGGTAGAATAATGGAGTCTGCTTATGCAATGAACCATTAATGGAGAATATTGTGATTGATAATTGCTATTGATGTTGGTATTGGTTGTAGGACCAAAGATAACAAAGAGCATGGCTAAATGTGCCGAGGATGTTGTCTCATGAAGCCAACAACCTTATGCAGAAAGGATGGTGCAACAAATCTATGATCATGAAGTTAGCAAAGAGACTGAGTAGCCTTGGTAAGAGGCCAATTGATCAGGTGACATCAGGTGAGGTTAATGGTAACCATGCAGGTAATGATTATTGGTGCCAAAGGGCATGAATGTTGAAAGAGGATTTGGTAAGATCTCTTCAACTATGTTCGAGCTATGTTGAGTTAGTTTGCATGTGATATTGAATACCGATTGGGACTGTTAACCTACCAAGCTTAGGGATGTATGGGTAAGTGAAGAGAATGATCCTTACACCCTATGACTGTTTAAAAATCTCAATGCATTCATATGAATTTATATCATGCCATGTGTATGATTGGTTATGTGCTTAATAACCCAAGCAAGGGAGGACTGGTGATCCTGATTATGGTAATGCAAGTTATATGAGATAGTCATGTTTCGATCATAATATGCTTGAATGCATAGTACTCATGAAACAATGCAAGGAAGCATTGAGTAGATGTGCATTGAGAGAGTTTATAAATCTTATGATGCATTGTATGAATGATATGACTGTGAAGTTCGATCTAGAGCTTATGAGAAGGAATCCCATGGTTGAGAGCTCTAAGCTCTGTTAGTAAGAACAGTTGTAAATATCAAATTTGTAAATGTTTCGGATAATTGCTAATGACTGTTTGGCTTATATGAAAATGTGTCAGGAGGACATGCTGTAAGTGGATACTCATGTATGGCAGCGGGCATAAGACCATAATGGGTAGAGTGGTGTCACTTACAGGAGCCAAACACTATGAGGATAGCCGCATTGCTAAGTAAACCAATTTCTGTAGGAGACAGAATTGTAAAATTCATGTTGAATTTAATTATTAATGTTATTGATTGGTTATGAAACAATCATATTTGAAGCTTATTGCTAAAATGTTGTTGACTGTTTGGCTATTTGATGAAGTGTGCCAGGATGACACATTGCAGGAAGGCCATGTGTGATGACCTGCAGAAGCCAAACTAGATGGGAAGGATCCCATGCTTTGGAAATGGGTTTCGGGTGAAACGCCATTGATAATGTCTCAGCCAAACCGCATGTCGGTAAACCATGAAAGTGGGACGGTAAAGCTATGTCCAGGAGGCATGTGAGACACATCTGCAAAATGAATGAGTATTCTGTAACCCTAGACAAGAACATGCATGTCTAAATTATTAGGGTTAATACGCATAGCATGCTCTGTCTTATTTATATCATTGCAGAATGCTTGAGTATGAATAGGGCCTACATGGCGCACATCGGAAAGGGGGGTGCACACCTTTTCTAGTGCTGGGTCATGATAGGGTTTCCAATATTGACTACACCCTAAGGGAATGGACGCATTCCTGGTGTTTCAATACTTGGTAGTGAATGATATGGAATATGGTTAAGAATTGAACAACCATACTGATGAGCTTGCTTATCCTTCTTGTGTTGTCAGCCTACACAGATGCAGATTGATACTGCACATTCAAGGGCAAAGTGAAGAAGGGTACGCAAGGAGACTGTATGGGAATTGGCAACCTTTCTATGCTCACGTGAAATATTACCAGAAGGGATGGAAAGGCCCGAAGAGCTGTGTAATAAGAGAAGGTATCATCCTTGTGTGAGTAGGGGTCATGTTAACCTGCAGTCAAGAAAGTCACCTATAAAGTTCCTAAAAGGAACCACCGATTTGCACAAGAGAAGGAGTGGCGCCCTTGTATAAACCAAGAGTTGATGTGTGTGAAGGTTTATAGTGCAAGAAGGTGTGGTGACATTGGTAAAGGCGTAAAATCTCTATTGGGTCAGCAGTGGGAGGGTGGGCGCCGATGACTGACTAAAAACCCTAAGATGCCTATTGGGTCAGCAGTGGGAGGGCGGGCGCCGATGACTGACTGAAAACCCTGAAATCCCTATTGGGTCAGCAGTGGGAGGGCGGGCGCCGATGACTGACTGGAAACCCTGAGATACCTATGGTTCCATAGTAGAGCCTTGACCTATATTGGTCAGGTGGCGCAGTTTCCTTCCATTGGTCGATGACCCAGACGAATGTGCTGGCTCGACACTGGAGAGGGCCAACCAGGTATGGGACTGGTTGGGCACCACCAAATGCTTGGTAAATCCAGCCGATGGGGAGGTGTACTGGTTAAGCATTAACTATATCCAAGTCCATAGGCGATCCCAAGGCTTGCAAAGCGAAGCAGGATCCTGTGGACCAGGGGGGAAACGCACAATACAGATAAGTATTCGTTTTCATTTATGTCTTGTTTAGAATAATGAAGATTACAGGTATAAATCTTTTAACAGCTAAGCTGATACACTATTGTTTCTTTGTTGGAAACCTTGGTCGTTGCAGGAAGGAAAGACCCTGAAAGACTATAAATTGCTGGTAAATCCAAAGAGTAAATGAGTGGGCAATATAAGTTGCTGGTAAATCCAGAGAGTAAAATGAGTGGGCGATATAAATTATTAAGAAATCCAGGGAGTAGCTGGTTGAACGCTATAAAGTTCTTGATAAGTCCAGAGAGTGACTAATTGGGCATTAACTACTTGATAGGGTAAAGCAGCGTGTATGCTGGCCCAACACCCCTTAAACAGTTGATAAAACCAGTCAGAGCACTGGCCTAGCATATTGCTAAAGGGAATGATTGATAAACCCAGTCGGCGTACTGGACTGGAGTTTCCTATTCGAATGATTGTGGAGTAGCCTACGTGCTGGCCCAACATTCGTTATTGTGTTCACGGGAAATCCAAGGCTCGTAAAGCAAAGCAGGATCCCATGGAATAAAGTGAAGACATCCAATACAGATAAGTATTCAGTTACCTTGCAGCTTCTTGCTTATGGATATACGTGTGTATATGATTTGGTTATGATTTCCTAAACTCTTGTTTAGAGAAAAACCCTATGAAAATGAACTAAACATGTGAATTGATTCAATGTTTGAGTGTAGGTATCGCTGGAAGCAAGGATTATGAAGGCATCCTAGATATGCATGTGGACATGTGACCGTCCTAAAGAGCTCAGTATGAGCAGTAATGAAAGATGGTGCTAGTGGATACGAGTGGATCCTAGCAGCCAAAGGTTCTGTAGGCAATAATAGGAAGGATGCCCTAGCTGAAAATCCATATACAGACTTTAGACACTAAGTGTCATAGCCAAGAAAGGAAAGTCAAGGCATTCACATTGAAGTGAAAGAGACTAAGGAGCATGAAATCACAGCGATGGGGTAGCTCCATAATAGAACAAGACTAAGAGGGAGAAACCCCTACTCTTCTCTTTCCTTTTGATTGATGCATTTATAAAACAAAAGATTGTTGAGTGGATATCATGGCTGAAAATAGATTGTGTTTAATTGCTCGAGATGAATTGTGAATGCTGAAATAATAAATTTCCTATGAAAGGATGAACATGAATGAGTTCATGTGTATGTTGGTAGAGCATGAAAAGTGTGGAAGTTCCACGAATAAAGCATGGACATTCCCTGTCAATTGGGAAAATAATTGACTAATCTTAATGTTTATGTTATGCTTGTCCTAACAAAGAATTTCCATGATGAATTTCACAGGTAAGAAAGTGAAACAATTGGTTGCAGCCGGCACAATAAAGTGTTGCTAGTAAGCGAGGTGTGTTCCGTTGTGCCCATTGACCATGGCAGCAGACCGAGGGATATTAGAGTTGGCTGAAAGTCTTCTTCAAACAATTGCCAGGACCCAAGAGAATCTTGGGGAGATTCTCAAGTTACAGAGGCAACAGAATGAGAGAAACCATGAGGCTTTGCAGGACTCTATTCGTCTGC
This sequence comes from Larix kaempferi, assembly GCA_027924585.1. Classification (NCBI taxonomy): domain Eukaryota; kingdom Viridiplantae; phylum Streptophyta; class Pinopsida; order Pinales; family Pinaceae; genus Larix; species Larix kaempferi. The sequence goes on along the minus strand of BSBM01000226.1, from coordinate 5,516,623 downwards.
AAAAAGAGGTAAAGAGCATTCTGGGAGTAATCAGCAAGGGAAAGGAAGGTGGATCAATGAAGAAGCATTCAACCAATCGCCCGATTAAGAAACATTCCAGGTGGGAAGACTCAAAGGAAATGGACCAGGAAAAGGTAAAGCCACCAATGAAATGTTGGGGATGTGGAGGAAATCATTGCCTCTGTGACTGCCCAACAAGAGAATATCAAGAGGGCAGCAACCGTAAATTCTCCAAGTTCGTGGACCAGTTGGAAGGAAAAGGAAAAGAAGGAATTGTTTTGGAACGATATCCTCATGCAGAGCTAGAAGGTCCTAGCCAGCAAGAGCAGTTTGTAAAGGCCAAAGGACTTAGTCCTGAAAGACCCAAGTAAAGGGTGAATTGCAGGACAAACCTACCACATTTTTGCGAATTTTGGACATATGTAAAGTGGGTATTTATTTTCCGAAGTGTTGGAACACCGAGGACGGTGTTATTCCAAGGGGAGGGGAATGTAATGTCCCCAGCTTGACCCTATTGCATTAATATTGTAAATGATGTAAATATTGTTATTTAGTCATGGTGAGGAGCTCAAGGCCAAGGCCCCACCATTGATTTATCGTTCTATGTATCGGCAATTAGAATAGATGCATAGAGTTCTTGTGCTAGCGGTGCACAATGTAAAATCGGACATCACGTAAATATGCAATTTTAAATGAAAAACCCACAACCAGCTACGCAATGCAACAAAGAGATGGGGGCATGATCTTTGCGAGGTATAGGGAGGGAAAATAACCAAACTCTTGAGCCATGGTGTTAAGCCATTTCATTGAGGAAACCCATGAACCCTCAACTACCCATTTGGTCTCATGCACCCAATCATTTAATTCTTCCAAGAATTGGTTGAGACAATTAATGCCTTGGGATGGGAGAGGTATGGCTGTCAATTTTCGTGTATGGGCAAGACAGCAACCTGGAAAATTGATTTTTGGCTTGCTGGGCAAGAAAACCCCCACGAAATTGGCCCAAAAGCCATTCTTCACCCATGGCATTCTTCCTCTCACGCAGTCTGAGCCTGTTGGGGTTTTATCCTTCACGTTTTTCACCATTTCTGGCATTATTCCGTGCCTGCAAACTCGTTTTTGGCTAGCTCATTGGCTGGGAGAAGAGAGCCACGATTTTTGGGGTTATGGAGGCCGTTTCTGCCCACGAAATGCCCATGAGCATTCTTCTGAAAACAATTCTGCTCTCCTGGGGTTGTTTTCCCATTTTCTCCTTTTCGTTTTGGTTTCCCACGTTTTTCTGGAACTGTTAGAAACCCATTGTGGGGAACTTCACTATAGAATCATTTTCCTCATGCCCAGCACTTACACTTTTGCTGTTATATGCATCCATCTCCTAGCAGCCTCAAATACCAAACTGCTGGTTGGTATGGCTGATTCTGGGGTATCTATGGCTATGTGAGACCCTGTTGTTCCCTTTCCTTGTGGAGATCGTGCACAGCTCGGGGGTGGAAGTGGTGCTGAGAGATTGAGGAGCACACTGGCCTACGGTTGGGTGGAACGTTGCAAAAGCGTAGCTGGTTTCTCAGGGACTACTTGGTTTAAGATAAGTATTCTCATTTGATAGTTTGATATTGCTCAATTGATGAATGACATGAAAATCTGGAATGTATGATGGATGTGTGTTAATTCTGCACATGATTTACTTCTGCTGTGTTTGCTTAGATTTGTACATCTGCATGCCTGTCTACTTATATATATGTCGATGTTTTATTTAGTAAGCAATCGGTCCAATTGCCCGGTTTTAGCACAATGATCCTCTCTATCATGCTGGTATGATAGGAGGGGACATTGCACACGAAAGAGTAATTATATCAAATAAAATAAAAAAATGAAACTTGGGAACTTGTTCCAAGACCTAAAAATAAGAATGTTATTAGAACAAAATGGGTATTCGAAAACAAACTGAATGAAGAAGGACATGTTGTCAGAAATAAGGAAAGACTGGTATGAAAAGGATATGCATAGATTGAGGGAGTAGATTTTGAAGAAAATTTTTCTCCAGTAGCGCGAATGGAAGCAATTAGTTTGTTCCTAGCCTATGCATGTGCAGAAGATGTCAATGTATATAAGATGGATGAAGTCAGCATTTCTGAATGGAGAGCTTGGAGAAGAAGTATACATTGAACAACTAGAAGGATTTTCACTATTTGGAAACAAAGACTATGTGTGTAAACTGAAGAAAGCATTATATGGACTCAAACAAGCTCCTAGGTCCTAGTATTCAATATTGGACAAATACCTGTGACATCAAGTTTTCATAAAGGGTAGTGTAGATAGTAATCTCTACATAAAAATTGAAAATGAAAGGATGATAATCATAGAAGTATACGTTGATGATATTATTTTCGGGAGCAACAATGATGAAATGAGTTAGCAATTTTCCAAAGATATGCAAAAAGAATTTGAAATGTCCTTGCTCGGGGAATTGTCCTTTTTCCTCGGACTACAGATATCTCAACTAAGGGATGGAATTTTCATCTCTCAATCTAAGTATGCAAAAGAGATGCTAAAAATATTCAATATGGAAGATTGCAAACCAGTTTGTACACCTATGCTCACATGATGCAAATTGAGTAAATAAGATGAGGCTAAAGAAGTTGATCAGGGGATTTATAGATCAATGATTGGAATTCTGCTCTATGTAACTACCTCTAGACCAGATATCATGCAGGTTGTTGGTCTCGTTGCAATATTTCAGGCATCACCCAAGGAAACGCATGTTCAAGCAGCCAAGAGAATCTTCAGGTATTTGAAAGGGACTATGTATCTTGGTCTATGGTGCCCACAAAGCAAAAAACTTGACTTGGTCACATATACCAATGCAGACTAAGATGGAAGTATTGGTGATAGAAGAAGTACCAGTGGTGCTGCATTTTTCTTAGGGAATTGTCTCGTATCATGGATCAACAAGAAACAACCATCTGTGGCACTATCTACAATAGAGGATGAATACATCACTGCAACTACTTGTTGTTCACAAGTGTTATGGATGAAACAGACTTTGAAGGATCTTCAAATAAATATAGATCATCCAATACAAATACTATGCGACAACACAAGTGTTTTTAGTATCTCCAAAAATCAAGTTATGCATTGAAAGACTAAGCACATCCCCATTAAGTATCATTTTATGAGATAGCAAGTAGCTAACAATGTGGTCAGACTAGAATATGTTGATACTAAGGAACAAATTGCAAACATATTGACAAAACCATTTCCATGAAGTACATTTGAATATCTTTGAGAAATATTGGGTGTGGTTATCAATCCTCAACACAATGAGAACATAAACAAAGAAGCATAAATCCAAAAGGAATTGGGTTTGCGTAGTGGAGGTAAGGGTAATAACATAGATAACTACGAAAAGTATAGTGATGTTTTAATACATGAACAGGAGATCAAGATGAAAGAGCAATATAGCATCTATATCAGAAAAAGATAATGAAGTATAAATATAGGGGGAGTTATCCCATGAAACAATCAAGAGGAGTTCAGGTGCAAAAGTCAAAGGGAAGAATTTAGATTGCGCAATGAACCTGTTTTCCATTGATGTCAAAGGTGGAGAGATGCATGAATATGAACATATCAAAGGAATCCAAAGCCGATAAACACATGAAGCTAAGGCATGAAATATGAATGAAGTCAACGGGACAACATGAAAAGGGAATAATTGTAGACATCAAAGGATTAGCATGAAACAAAAGAAGACGTGAAAGAGTGTGAAGAATAACACTTAAATACAAGGTCTGTGCAGATATGACATGAAGCAACACAATTCAAGTAGAGATAAGAAAAGTATTGAAAGAGAGCGCAGTAGCCCAAAGAACTCAGGAGGAGAACATACACAGGGGGAGCACTGCAACCAAACACAAATGAAGCATAGAGCTCAAGAAGACCGGGTATAGCTTCATAAGGTGTTGACATCAATGCCATAGGGATAGATTGTTGAGAATTGGGTGTCATTGATGTCAAGTGTTTGACTGAAGAAGATATCAATCGTTTGACTAGGATATTTCTGAGCATTGGTTGTCAATGATTTCAACTAAAGAGGATGTCAAGTGTTTAACTATCATCCAATGTTAAAGAGGATTTCAACTGATTCAGTGTGAATCATTGATATTAGCCTAATTCAAAGTGGATACATCATTCTAGCAGAAGCATGATGAAGCCACTTTGAGGTATTCTATGTGCATGATGAAAAAAGCATGAACACCAGAAGTATATGCACAAATGGTGAAGGTGACAAATATGTATGCACCTTTGGAGTATATCTACGAGTGCATTCTCAAGCAACTTTGGAGTATATCTAAGAGTGCATCAAGGATACATCTTGCAGGTGAAGTTTGAATAAGTACATAAGATGATACATCATGTAGAAGAAGAAGATACTTCATGAAGATCTAGTCCAAGAATAAACACAAGTAATGAATCCTACATCATGTGGTCCTTGCGCAGAAATCAAGTCCACCAAGTCATACTCTCTCATGATAGCAAATTGAAGGAATTGGTTGGACAATGGTACAAGTGCTCAAAATTCCAAGGATTTGGTTGAAAAAATGGGACAAGTAAGCAAGCAAACCTAAGAATTGATTAGTTTATGGTTGGGAGTGTGTCGGAAGAAAGGAATATCATATGGTCGGACAAACCTTAAAGCACACAAGCATAGCCAATTAGAAGATGCTTTCAGTAAGTGGAACTAGCATAAACTCCTAGAATGTTACAATGGTTGAAGATCGTATATGAGAAAATTCCACAGCTGACGAACAACAAGTGTGCAAGTCCCACAAGTAATGACAAGGAAGAAGTAAAAGTCCCACCAAGTAAAAGTTGGAGTATCCGCAAAATCCGTAAAGTATCAATACACCAAGGGCACATCACCCAAACTCAATGATGAAGCACAGGTCATAATAATAGAGAATGTAGAGATTATGTAGAGTATTGATATCACAAGGGCACATTACCCACAAAGGTTGATACATAAAAGGTCATGTATAGATCAAGATGAAGTGGAAGATTGTGCACATACCGTAAGGCAATGGTACATCAAGAGCGCAATGAATATGTAAAGTCCCACTAAGTTGTGGACCTTGAGTGCGCTTGATACATCTAATATGACACATCAATAGCGCAGATGATGACGCATGGAATATGCACAATCCGTGAAGTATCGAAGAAGGGATTCCACAATCAACTTGCGAACATACAATCCATGCAGGACATTTATAAATAAATATGTAAGTTGAATATTTGAAGTAAGATTGATAGCAAGAACACAAGTGTTTTTGTGTGAAAGTTTCATTTTTTTTTTTCAGGGCATCAAGGGGCTTGTGGACATAACAGATGATATAGAGAAGAGATGAATGCGTACATGCAGTAGAAAAAAGTTTTCATGGTGCTTAGAATGATGTTTTAAATTTGTGACAATTCCGCAAACACCGAAAGGAAGAGATATTGCAGAATGTGCAAGTGTTGGATATATCAAAGGACAGTATTGCAATCAACATGTCAATAGTCGTAGATATTGTAAAGACATAAGCGCAGAGACAGAACCAATGTTTATTAGATATTGAGTAGATGTCTAGTTGATGTATAAGAACATAAGTGAAAGTGTGCAAAGTTGAAGATTCCATCTGATGCGCAACAACATAACAATAGTTGAACTCGACAGGAAAATCACGATACTGATGATCTGAGACAAGTGCATTAAGTTGTTCATGGTTGTTATCTAATGCACAGGACTTCATAGATTATCTAAGATACTAAAACACTTAAATAGAATGGACACATGAGAAACTATGTAGTTCCTTCTGTTACTAGTGCTTCATTTCTGAACAACAAACCATCAATTGAAAACATAGTATCAGTTGGTCATCGTAGTCATGAAGAACAGATCGTTGAACCAGAAACGTAGATTGCGGAATCAGCACAGCACACAGTACATGAAGTAAGTCATTAGCAGAAGTGCATTAAACTGAACGGGCCATTTATCTAATGCACAAGACTGCATAGATTATCTAAGAGACTAAAACACTTAAATAGAATGGACACATGAGAAAGTACGTAGTTACTTATGTTACTAGTGCTTCATCTCTGAACAACAAACCATCAATTGAAAGCATAGTATTAGCTGATCATCACAGTCACGAAGAACAGATCATTGAACCAGAAACGCAAATTGTAGAATTAGCACAACACACAGTACATGAAGTAAGTCATTAGCAGAAGTGTGATTTGAGAGGAATTAGAATTCAAGTGATGTATGCAATGCAATAACAAAGTACACTCTGCATACAAAGGTAGCAAACAACAGAATCATCATTAGAATACTTGAAGAAGAGTGCAGAGTTGAATTTTGGTAAGGCAGTAAAATATATTGGACATCAGGGCAGTCGGATGGGGAAAGAAGACATGGATTTTAAGCTTCCTTCGGGTTGGTTCGTGTAAAACTACAAGGAGACAGGGAGTCACATCTTCCTTCAGGTTGGTGCCTACAAAACAAAGTTACAGGGCTTCGGTGCCTCCTTCTAGTCAGTGCTGGAGAAAACACATGGGGTTGGTGCCTCCTTCTAGTTGGTGTTGGTAAACATAGGAAGTTGGTGCTTCCTCAAATGTATTCTTTCTCACTATAAAGAAGCATTTTGTGGTTTTCTCCCGTTTGGGTTTACACATAAACTTTATGTGTATTATGTGTTGATGATGTGGTGCATATATGTGTGAATTTTTATTTACTGATGCATAACATAAGAACAAGATTACGTAAAGTTTAATCTTTTAAAGAAGGTAAAATTTGATAATAATTGTACTAATACTGATTCAGCCCCCCCTCTCAGTATTAAATTGATTCCAAAAATTTCCACTCTCAAAGTTCTTCAGTCTTTCCCTTCCCCAAAAAAACATTGCTTTTAGAATTAGGTGCAATTGACCCAGTTGATGCATGCCTTATGATATTCAATCTAGACAATGGAAAGCTTTGGTTGGATTCATATATCTCTTTCCAAATCCCAATCACAATCAAAAAAATTATCATTCATCGATGCATAGTCCATGAAGGAATATCAACTTGCATGATGTCCACCCACATTTGGAAATTTCTTTGATCACCTGACCTAGTTCCATCATCCATCACTCTTCATGCTTATTATGGTTTTTCATCACAACCACAACGCCTATACTAGAATGTCTCTATAGAATTGGGGGGGGGGATGGTACTCCTCGATGTTGAAGTAGTTGATGCACAACTTGATTACAACATATTCTTGGAACATAGATATATGTATGACATGAAGGAAATTGCATCATCTATATTCCACGTCATGATGTTCCCTCGGAATGGGAAAGTAGTCACCCTCAACCATATTACTTACTACAATACTTTCCTCAATTCTAATCCAAATAGCATCCTTCCCACTATAGGATAAAAAACACAAGCATCATACATAGACACTAGTCCCGACATTTACAAAGACTCAACATTGCTGGAAGAATATGTTGGTCATCCACCAACGATACAAAATTTTATAGGAAGGCTTATGTGCACTATATTCACATCATAATATATAAAAAAATGTCTTTACCTCTATGTTTTCACTCGAAAAAAAATTGCCACCTTGAAGGAGAAACCATACCCCTACTTCCTTCAACACCACTAGTTTTCCAAATCCCCTTTCTCTCGCTGCCCCCTGAGGCATGCAAGGAACTCTAGTCATGGCTACGCTTACCTTACCAAGTCTCACTTTGGAAACCTATTTGGTATTTAACTCCACCATACCCGAAAATTCTACCAAAATTGTGTGCATATTTTAACTTCACCTCGGTTGTTCCCACCTACGCACCATATTTAGAGATCCCAGGTCTAGTAGCACAAGTGACAACACCATTACCAATCACATCAAGTTCCAGTAATAGAAACACTAAGATTTCAAATACAAAATATATAGCCCCGTCAAGTAAGAACCCTACCCAAAGAGTTAATCCACGTTGTACTCTATGTAGTACACTAGGACACACAACCAACCTTTTCCCTATATTACTAGAGATAAGAAACCTAATCAATACACTTGTAAGCACTACTCATATATCCAACTCTTCAGCATGGGGAATACTAGCTAATCCTTCGGTAGCTTCCCCCAAACCAAAGAACAAAGCGTTACACACTAACCACATGTGCACCATATGTTATTAGTTTGTCTATTACACTCATCAAAATCTCCAACTCTATCTATTTCAGGATGCTCTCACTGTGATTTGTTTGAACCCCACCCCCATTGTTAGCTCAAAAATAGCCTCTCCTGAGAGCACTTCCATCAACTTCATAACTACATCAAAGGATACTATGAATCATCCAAGGTGTTCATCATGTGGACACCATAGTCACATGATTCCTTCATACATTGGCATGATTCCACCCAATCAAACCAATTGTCCCTAGATCCCCACTCATACATTGGTTCAATCACATCCTACTCGTCTATGTTGTTCATGTGGGTTGTTGACCCACTTCTCATTCCAATGCCCCATTTTGTGCACAGAATGAGATACTCATCTTGAGAAGATGAGATACTCGACAAACCTCCTCCTCCTTTGGTATTCCCACTATCGTTTCCTTAAGAAGATATTTTACCTCCAATACATGATACAACCAACCATGTTAATATACTTTACATATCATCATCAATCCTTTCCTACACCTAATGACCCTTCATCATCATTATCATCATAAGAATTCATTTCTATAACATTAGTACATGCTCCTTTTATAGTATAAGGCATGGGATCATTACACATGAATGACACCACACCCATACATGATATAGTTCCCTTGGACACCCATATCCCAATCACTATACCCCTTGGAATAGAAAACCCAAGTAACTTCCTTGACCACCTCTTCCATTCTGACAAGGAGATCTTAAAACCCATGACTACCCCTAAGGCACCTTGGAATAACCTACATCATCACTCGTCCTTCTTGTCCCAGAACTTAGGAATAACCACACAGATGGCCCAACAATGTGCCATTGAAACCAAATATTTTATCCATCTAGACCATGTCAGTTGGTTTAAAAATTCTATTCCTGCTCTCGATGCTTTCAAACAAGGAAACATGACTAACATTTCCCCTACTATCAAAGTGGATATTTTTGTCACTCATGTTGTCATAGAAAACATCTCACTTGGTGCCTCTTTCGCTCAACAAGAGGTGATTAATTACGAATAATTATTCTAAGAGTACTAACATTTGTTTCCTAGTCAAATGTAGAGATTCCTGATGATCTTGACCCTGCCATTATCAAACATCACATCGACACATGGGCTGATGCTTCGCCGGTATAACATAAACAATGATCTGGTCACCCCTCCAAAGTAGATACTATCAAGTAATAAATAAAAAAGCTTCACCAAGTTAGTTTGGTTTCCCCATTGCTTACACTTCATGGGTATCAAATGCCATCCCTATGAGCAAAGAATAAGGAATGTTACGTGTATGTATATATTTTTGCGATCTTAAGTAAGATTTCCCAAATATAACTTCCCCACCCCTTTTATTGACTAGGCATTCGATGCATGTTCTGAACACAAAGTCCTATCCTTTATGGATGGATTATATGGCTATAACCAAATAGAAATCCACTAGCAGGATTAGTATAATACAACCTATATGACACCCTGGGGAACTTTCTCCTATCATATCATTCCATTTGGACTAAACAATGTTAGAGCCACTCTCCAATGTGCAATGTCATATGTAATGACTTGGATCATATGATCCTTGATTATCTCGATGACCTTAAAGATAAATCAAAGAAAAGAATCCACCATCTCGCTGATTTACGAGTCATCTTCCCAAGATGTCAAAAGTATAATATACAATTCAACCCTCTCAAATGTGTAATATGTGTCACAACAAGATTCCTAATAGGGCCCATAATATCAAATACTATGATCACCATCGATCCCCTCAAATTCCAATCCATCCTTGAGCTACCCCCACCGAAAACACGAAAGAAATTATAGAGCGTTCAAAACAAAGCCAATTTCCTTCACTGTTTCATCCCATATTATGCTACACAAGCGTATATATTCTCACGAATTATCAATAAATATGTCCCATTTGGGTGGGATGACCAAGCACAAATTTCTTTCAAGTAACTTAAAAATGCTTTCACATCAACTCATTTTATCTCCCTAACTGACTTTGGAAAGGATTTTATTTTTCGTTTCAACATCCTCATATTTGGTCACTGGCATTTTAGTTCAAAATGGAAAATATTAGTGTGAGAACATCATTTATTACATCAACAAGAAACTAGCAGGACCGCCACTCAGTTACAAACATAATGAGAAATTAGTGTTGGTTGTGATCCTCTAAGTGTAGAAAATACGACATAACTTCTTGCTATGTAAAACTACAATGATTTCAAATTCTAACCCAACGCAACACATACTAAGCCAACAACTTTTCAATGGTAAGTTAATTTTTTAGATTGTTATTATTTAGGAATTTGATCCATAGTTTGTAACATCCAAAATAAAAAAATATTTGGCCCTCAATGAGCTCATTACTAATCTCCCAAACATTGCACCAGGACCCCATGTCAATGATTAGTTGTCAGATGAACACTTGTTCATTCTAAATACAAAATATTTATGGTATGGAGATGTCCTCACATACCTTCGCACACAGAAATTCACTTCTCATCTCTCACATGAAAATTTTCAATGCATCCATCACCAAGCCCCTTGTTATCTCTTCTTATGCAACATTATATATCAACGCGGTTCTGACACCATTTTGAGGAGATATTTATCTCATGATGAAGCTGAGCAAGTCCTTAATGATTTCCACAATGGTGCATGTGGTGTCCATTTGTGAGGATTTTCCACTACCCAATTTACTTTGATCAAGGGAAGTCATGAAACCCTGTGCTTACCACTCTTTATTTTTTAAGTTCTTTCATTGTTCTAGTTGTTTACAAAATTTTCTTGGTTCTCATGGTAAGACCATCACCTTATCACCCTCTTTATCTCCCACTAATGTCAAATCACTTTATTCTAAGAGTTAAGTAAGTTATGATTGTACCTTGGGTTCCCTCCTCATCAAAATAAGGGTTCACCTCGAAATTCGTAGAAAGAGTAATCTTTCCTCTCTTCCTTAGTAGTTTCCCCTATGCTCGAAATCAACAAGTTCATCACATCAAGTGGAGCCATACATTCTGGAAGTTGCAATGTTCACAGTTATGGTTAAATAAAATTTTCAATCTGACATAAGTAGGTTTCCCACTTGGTAAATTCATCATTATTCAATTTCCCCACCACAATGCATTGTTCGCAATCATCATTGTTTCATCTCCTCAAGCATCACTAGCATCATCACTAGTCCAAGAAACATTTATTCGTGACAGGATCGAAGCCGCCTTCATCCCTATGTCCAACACTTTATAGAGTTGACCCCTCAGTCTCCTCTTATTGTAATTCGGTTTGACAGAATTTCATGACCACAGGGATGCTTGTCTCGTTTGTGTAAACAACAATTTTTTGTGTCACCTATTAGTTTATTGCTTCAACAATCATCACCAACATCCTTCGTAGCAAGTACTCCTTTACGCTCAACCATTTCTATCTTACTATCATAGTTCTGAATATCAACATGAAGGAAATAAACAATGATGTATTTTTTCTATACATATTCTTCCAAACCTCACACATTAGGGGGAATATATTATTTCCCAAATATCACACACATGCGACATTTTGGAATTTTTTCAAAAGGACATCAACAACATACATGCATCTCATTAACATCATCCCATCAAATTAAGAATGGGAATTTAACCTTAGAATATAAAAAATCCATCATTTACAACTGTGTGGATATTCTCAGTAAACCCACATGATTTCATGTTGGTAAAATCTCAAAACCCATACAATTGTACCAACTAATGAACCATAAAGTTTCCACGGAACATTCAAGGCTCACAACAACATATTGGCTCCAAGAATTGGAATTGATCCCTTCACATGCTTGGGAGCATTAATATCCCCATACTTGTACCTCAAAGATCACTTAATGAGATGGATCATTCACATTGAGAACTAGATGTCTAAAGACCTCCATTGAACTATAAAAGGAATCCATGATGATGCACTCCATAATACAAATATAGAGAAATGTTATGATACAAGAATTAGTTCGAGAGCTCATATTTCACACTCCTTCTTATCATCATTTGGAATCGCAATGCTATCCTGAATTCTTCCTCAGGAATCAAGTGTTTCTCCTAATCATTCCAAGTTAGCTATAAAGTAGTTTGGGAGAGCTCAAAAGGACCCATCCCTAAGGTATAGTGTTGGCTACTGTCACGTCCCCATTTTTTGACCCTTTTGCATTAGATCGTAAATGATGTAAATATTGTAACTTAATCATGGTGAGGAGCTCAAGGCCAAGGCCCCGCCATTGATTTGTCGTTTTATGTATCGGCAATTAGAATAGATGCATATGGTTCTTGTGCTAGCTGTGCACAATATAAAATCAGACATCATGTAAATATGCCATTTCAATAAAAACCCACAACCAGCTACGCAATGCAACAAAGAGATGGGGCATGATCTTTACAAGGAAGAGGGGGGGGGGAAATAGCCAAACCCTTGAGCCATGGTGTTAAGCCATTTCATTGAGGAAACCCATGAACTCTCAACTACCCATTTGGTCTCATGCACCCAATCATTTAATTCTCCCAATAAATTGGTTAAGGCAGTAAATGCCTTGGAAATGATGAAGTATGGGCAAGCCATTTTTGTGCATGGGCAAGCCATCAACCTGGAAATTCGTGTTTTTGCTTGTGGGGCAAGAAAACACCCACGAAATGGTGCCCAAAGCCATGGGGAATGGGCAGTCTTCACTCACTCACGCAGTTGGAGTTAGCTGGGCCGTTCCCTGCACGTTTTTCATCCAAATCCTGCATTTCTCCATGCCTGGGAGTTCGTTTTTGCATATGCAGTAGCCTGGGAGAGGAGAGCCACGATTTGGGGACTGTATGGAGGTCGTTTTTGCTCCCGAATGTCCAAGGATGTTTTTCTAAAAACGGATTGGCTTCCCAGGATGGTTTCCCATCTTCCCATTTCGTTTTTGTGTGTTCCCACGTTTTTCTGAGTGAGTTGAAACCCCATCTCATGCATCCCACTGTGGAAATCGTTTTCCTCATGCCCAGTAATTGTGGTTTTGGTTGTTCAGTACATCCCGTTTTAGATTTGAACCTGTGAGCAGGAGATTCAAGAGTGGAAGAGGATAGATTTGGCTTGATGATCCCAATGGTGTACCCATAGCTCCATGGTTGAGCCACTAGCCTAGTAACTCACCTCTGCCCACCTCTTAGCAGCCTGAGAAACCCAACTGTTAGTTGGCTTGGCTGATTCTGGCATATCTTTGGCTATGTGAGAGCCTGTTTCCCCTTTTCCTTGTGGAGATCATGCCCAGCTCGGGGGGTGGCAGTGGTGCTGAGAGATTAAGGAGCACACTGGCCTACGGTTGGGTGGAACGTTGCAGAAGCGTAGCTGGTTGCTTGGGATTACTTCTGTATAAGATAAGTATTCTCTTGTGTGTGTGTAAATTTACAATTGTTCCTTTGATAAATATTGGAATGTGTGTGGATGTGTTAAATGATTTTAATTCCGCTGTGTTTTCAAGTGTTTATGAAATCGCATGTGTTCATCTCCTTCTTAAATGGAATGATAAATTTCTAAGTGTGGGGATAGATGCCCGGTTTAACCTCACGATCCTCTCCATCTAGCTGGTTGGATGGGAGGGGACGTGACAGAATGGTATCAGAGCTGCGTTGCAGCATTGGGCCTCTATGGGCCAAACCTGATAGCAGTTAGAAGGCAAGATTTTAAATTTTTCCTTAACAGTTTTGAAAATTTTTGGTTTAAGCCTATTTCTGGAAATTTTGATTTTAGTCTGTTTCGGGGAGTCCTCCCGAAACTGCGGAAAGGTTCCGCGAACCTTCCCGCAATTGCGGAAGAGTTCCGCGAACCTTCCCGCAATTGCGGAAGCGTTCGGCAAACCTTCCCGCAATTGCGGAAGAATTCAGCCAACTGCTCCGAAACAGCGGAGAAAAATGTTTTTAAGTGAAAAATTTTCTAAGTATCGGAAATTTCGGAAAGAATTCTCTCCCGCAATTGCGGAAGGAATTCTCTTCCGAAATTTCGGAGGGATTCCGCGAATCGTTCCGCAACGCGGAAGAGTTCGGCGAGTCGTTCCGAAATTGCGGAAGACTTCGGCGAATCGTTCCGCAACTGCGGAAGACTTCGCCGAATCGTTCCGCAACTGCGGAAGACTTCGCCGAATCGTTCCGCAACTGCGGAAGACTTCGCCGAATCGTTCCGCAACGCGGAAGAGTTCGGCGAGTCGTTCCGAAATTGCGGAAGAGTTCGGCGAGTCGTTCCGAAATTGCGGAAGACTTCGGCGAATCGTTCCGCAACTGCGGAAGACTTCGCCGAATCGTTCCGCAACTGCGGAAGACTTCGCCGAATCGTTCCGCAACTGCGGAAGACTTCGCCGAATCGTTCCGCAACTGCGGAAGACTTCGCCGAATCGTTCCGCAACGTGGAAGAGTTCGGCGAGTCATTCCGAAATTGCGGAAGACTTCGGCGAATCGTTCCGCAACTGCGGAAGACTTCGGCGAATCATTCCGCCATTGCGGAAGCACTCCGCAAGTCGCTCCGCAAATCTTTTCGCGAAAAATCGCCCGAAACCGTGGGAGCCTTCAGCCGAGCACCCCGCAATTGCGGAAGGCTTCGGCCAAGCGCCCCGCAATTGCGGAAGGCTTGGGCCAAGCTCCCCGCAATTGCGGAAGGCTTCAGCCAACCGCCCCGCAGTTACTGGAGCACAAGGGGGCAAGCCCCCTTGACCCCCTTTCTTTTTCCCCTCATGCGTCTTTGTTGTGGTTTGACGGATTGTCAATATGGCATTCTTCCCACATGCATGAAGAAATTTGTGAATTTCTGAGAATATAATGCAACTGTGTAAAATGTGCAGAATGGGAGTGAAAGTTGTCATTTTTGAAAGGACGCAGTTCCCGCACCTAATGTCAGAATGGAGCATGAAGATAGGCATTGGAAAGCTTGTCCAGTAGGGAACAATGATGCATGACCAAAGTTTGAAGGAGGTATACATATATCATAGATATTTAGTGCAGAAGAGTGCCAGCGGCTGTTTCGACAAACAAATTTTGTTGTCAATATGGCCAATTTCTACAATTGCAAGATATGGAAGAGGAATTCCATGTCACGATGAGGGATCGAAAAGGGAAGAATTTCTTAAACCTCTGTTTGCTATCATACTTATAATTATGAAATTGTCATATGGCATAAAAATGTAAAGAATTACATAGATGTATATGCACTAGGTGGCATCCTAACAAACATTGCATAGTGCATATAGAAATGCTTTTGCATAAATGGGATATTGCGTATTGGTAGAATAATAAAGTCTACATATGCAATGAACCACTAATGGAGAATATTGTGGTTGATAATCACTAGTACTGGTTGTAGGACCAGAGATAACAAATATCATGGCTAAATGTGTTGAGGATGTTGTTGCATAAATCCAACAACCTTATGCAGAAAGGATGGTGCAACGAGTCTAGGATCATAAAGTTGGAAAAAGGACTGAGTAGCCTTGGTAAGAGGCCAACTGATCAGGTGACATCAGACGATGTTAATGGTACCCATGCAGGTAATGATTATTGGTTCCAAATTGCATGAATGTTGAAAGGGGATTTGGTAAGATCTCTTCAACTATGTTTGAGCTATGTTGAGCTAATTTGCATGTAATATTGAATATCGACTGGGGCTGTTAACCTACCAAGCTTGGTGAGGTGTGGGTAAGTGAAGGAAATGATCCTTACACCCTATGACTATTTAGAAATCTCAATGCATTCATTTGAATTTATATCATGCCATGTGTATGTTGGTTAGGTACTTAATAACCAAAGCAAGTGAGGACTAGTGGTCCTGATTATGATAATGCAAGTTATATGAGATAGTCATGTTTCGATCATAATATGCTTGAATGCATAGTACTCATGAAACAATGCAAGGTAGCATTGAGTAGATGTGCATTAAGAGATTTTATAAATCTTGTGATGCATTGTATGAATGCATAGGGATGATGCATATGTTATTGCAAAATAAAAAATGAATTGATGATAATTCTAGGATCATTCATGGGCTGTTTTGAATGCAGAATAGTAAGGGCATGAAGAGCCCAATCATGATCGATGGGCCGCTAGAATGCTTTGTGGAAGTACAGAGTTGTATGAATGATATGACTGTGAAATTTGATCTAGAGCGTATGAGGAGAAATCTCATGGTTGAGAGCTATAAGTTTTGTTAGTAAGAGCAGTTGTAAATATCAGATTTGTAATGGTTTCGGATTTGAAATTTTGCTAATAATTGCTAATAACTGTTTGGCTTATATGAAAATGTGTCAGGAGGACATGCTGTAAGTGGATGCTCCTGTATGGCAGCGGGCATAAGGCCATAACGGGCATAGTGGTGTCACTTACAGGAGCCAAACAATATGAGGATAGCCTCATGGATAAGAAAACCAATTTCTGTAGTAGACAAAATTGTAAATTCATATTGAATTTAATTATTAATGCTATTGATTGGTTATGGAACAATCATATTTGAAGCTTATTGCTCAATGTTGCTGACTGTTTGGCTATTTGATAAAGTGTGCCAGGATGACACATTGCAGGAAGATCATGTGTGATGGCCTGCAGAAGCCAACTAGATAGGAAGGATTCCATGCTTTGGAAATGGGTTTCGGGTGAAACGCCATTGTCTCAACCAAACAGCATGTCGGTAAACCATGAAAGTGAGATGTTAAAGCTATGCCCAGAAGGCATGTGTGGGTTATGGCTCGTGAAAAGATTGGGGTGGCAAACAGAAGGACTGTTGACTCAGAGAAGGGAGCCCCATTCTTCACAAATGCAGAAAATAGACATCTGTGAAACGAATGAGTATCCCGTAACCCTAACCAAGAATATATGTGTCTGGTTATTAGATTTAATATGCAGAGCATGTTTTATTATTTTACTATTGTTCCAGACTGCTTGAGTATGACTAGGGCCTACATGGCGCACATCGGACAGGGGGTGCACACCTTTTCTAGTGCTGGGTCATGATAGGGTTTTCAATATTGACTACACCCTAAGGGAATGGACGCATTCCTGGTGTTTCAATACTTGATAGTGAATGATAGGAAATATGATTACAATTTTTGGGCAACAATACTGATGAGCCTGCTTATCCTTCTTGTGCTAACATCTTACACCAATGCAACTTGGTGTTGCACGAAAGAGGCAAGGTGAAGAAAGGGTGCTCAAGAGGACTGTATGGGCAGTGGTAACCTTTCTACACTCACACTAAAGGACACTAGAAGGGATGGATAGGCCCGGGGAGCTATGTTGCAGAAAAGGGGTATCATCCTTGTGTAGTGTGAGTGGGTATTGTGGGGCCACGCTAGCCTGCAGTCAAGTGAGTCACCTATGGAGTTCCTGGAGGGAACCACTGGTTGCACAAGAGGAGGAGCCACGTAATCATATTATGTTGTTCATAATGCCTGATAAACCCAGTCGGCGTACTGGCTTGGCATTGGTTATCTGGAAGTTGTGACGAATGGTTGTTGTATGCCTGATAAACCCAGTCGGCGTACTGGCTTGGCATTGGTTAGTTGGAAGTTGTGACGAATGGTTGTTGTATGCCTGATAAACCCAGTCGGCGTACTGGCTTGGCATTGGGTATTTGGGAGTTGTGGCAAAAGGTTGCTGGATGCCTGATAAACCCAGTCGGTGTACTGGCTTGGCATTGGTTACTTGTATGATGTGGAGGTATTGGTGAAGGGTTTTATTTCCTGACAAACCCAGTCAGAGAACTGGCTTGGAAATGGTTTTTGAAATGCTTGATAAACCCAGTCGGCATACTGGCTTAGCATACTGATTTTTGAAATGCTTGATAAACCCAGTCGGCGTACTGGCTTAGCATACTGATTTTTGGAAATGCTTGATAAACCCAGTCGGCGTACTGGCTTAGCATACTGATTTTTGAAATGCTTGATAAACCCAGTCGGCGTACTGGCTTAGCATACTGATTTTTGAAATGCTTGATAAACCCAGTCGGCGTACTGGCTTAGCATACTGATTTTTGGAAATGCTTGATAAACCCAGTCGGCGTACTGGCTTAGCATACTGATTTTTGAAATGCTTGATAAACCCAGTCGGCGTACTGGCTTAGCATACTGATTTTTGGAAATGCTTGATAAACCCAGTCGGCGTACTGGCTTAGCATACTGATTTTTGAAATGCTTGATAAACCCAGTCGGCGCACTGGCTTAGCATACTGATTTTTGAAATGCTTGATAAACCCAGTCGGCGTACTGGCTTAGCATACTGATTTGTGGGATGCCTGATAAACCCAGTCGGTGCACTGGCTTGGCATTGCCTATTCGGATGATGTTGTGGAGTAGCATGTGTGCTGGCCAAGCATCCACCCCACAGGTGATCCAAGGCTTGTAAAGCAGAGAAGGAAACTTGTGGAGTAGCGAGGAAAATGCACAATACAGATAAGTATTCTTTTTCATTTAATTCTTGTTTGGAATAATGAAGATTTCAGGAGCAAGTCTTATTGCAACCAAGCTAATACAATTTTGGTTCCTTGTTGGAAACCTTGGCCAATGCAGGAAGCAAGGACCCTGAAAGAACTGAAAGCTGCTTGGTAAATCCAGAAAGTGGCTGGTTGAGCATTGATTAATTGATGTTGAGGAGTAGCCTGCATGCTATCCCAACATTCGTTATTATACCCATAGAAGATCCAAGGCTTGTAAAGCACAGAAGGGTCCTATGGAATAAAGTGAAGACATCCAACGCAGGTATTGTTGGAAGCAAGAACCTTGAAGCATCTTAAGAATGCAGGTGGATATGTAACCACCTTGAAGAGCTCAGCATGAGCAGTAATGAAAGATGGGGCTAGTGGAACGGTATGAGTCCTAGCATCCAAGAGTTAGACCAACCCAGTGGAGGAACTCCATGGTTGAGAGGTCTGGAATAGACCATGGACACTACGTGTCATAGCGAAGAAGGGCAAGTCGAGCATTCACGTGAAGTGAAAGAGGACAGGAGCATGAAAACCACAGTGGTGGTGTGGGATTCCAGAACGAAACAAAACTAAGAGGAGAAACTCTTACGGCTCTCTCTCTTTCCTTTTATTGATGCATTTATAGAGTTAGAAAGTTGCTGAATGCATGCATGACTGAAAGTAAAAGTGTGTTATTTGATTAAAGTGAATTGTGAATGCTAATTAATGAATTTCTTGTGAATGGATGAACATGAAGGAATTCATGTGTATGTTAGGCAAGCATGAAAAGTGTGGAAGTATCATGAGTAAGGCATGGACTATCCATGTCAACTGGGGGAAAAACCATTGACTGATTTTGATGTTTGGTTTATGCTTGGCCTAACGAGAATTGTAATGATGAATTTCACAGGTGGAAATTGAATCAATTGGTTGCAGCCGGTGCAGGCAAGTGTTGCTAGTAAGCAAAGTGTGGTCAATCGTTCCATTGACCATGGCGGCAGACCAAGGGCTATTAGAATTGGCTGGAAGTCTTCTTCAAACAATTGCCAAGACCCAAGAAAATCTTGAAGAGATGCTCAAAATGCAAAAGCAGCAAAACAAGATGAACCACAAGGTCTTGCAGGACTCTATTCGTCTGCAGAAAGAGGTAAAAGGTATTATGAAAGCAATCAGCAAGGGAAAGAAAAGTGGATCAGTGAAGAAGCATTCATCCAATCGTCCGATTAAGAAACGCTCCAGGTGGGAAGACTCAAAGGAAGTTGAGCAGATTAAGATGAAGCAACCCGTGAAGTGTTGGAATTGTGAGGGGGATCATTACCTCCGCAACTGCCCAACAAGAGAACCTCAAGAGGGTAGCAGCCATAAAGTTTTCAGACTTATGGGTGAGCTAGAAGATCCGAATCGGCAGGAGCAGCTCGTGAAGATCAAAGGATTTGGTCCTGAAAGTTAAATGTAAAGGACAGAATGCAGGGCATATCTGCAAAGTTTTTGTGAATTTTGGACATATGTAAAATGGGTATTTATTTTACAAAGTGTTGGAACACCGAGGACGGTGTTATTCCAAGGGGAGGGGTATGTCACGTCCCCATTTTTTGACCCTTTTGCATTAGATCGTAAATGATGTAAATATTGTAACTTAATCATGGTGAGGAGCTCAAGGCCAAGGCCCCGCCATTGATTTGTCGTTTTATGTATCGGCAATTAGAATAGATGCATATGGTTCTTGTGCTAGCTGTGCACAATATAAAATCAGACATCATGTAAATATGCCATTTCAATAAAAACCCACAACCAGCTACGCAATGCAACAAAGAGATGGGGCATGATCTTTACAAGGAAGAGGGGGGGGAAAAATAGCCAAACCCTTGAGCCATGGTGTTAAGCCATTTCATTGAGGAAACCCATGAACTCTCAACTACCCATTTGGTCTCATGCACCCAATCATTTAATTCTCCCAATAAATTGGTTAAGGCAGTAAATGCCTTGGAAATGGTGAAGTATGGGCAAGCCATTTTCGTGCATGGGCAAGCCATCAACCCGGAAATTCGTGTTTTTGCTTGTGGGGCAAGAAAACACCCACGAAATGGTGCCCAAAGCCATGGGGAATGGGCAGTCTTCACTCACTCACGCAGTTGGAGTTAGCTGGGCCGTTCCCTGCACGTTTTTCATCCAAATCCTGCATTTCTCCATGCCTGGGAGTTCGTTTTTGCATATGCAGTAGCCTGGGAGAGGAGAGCCACAATTTGGGGACTGTATGGAGGTCGTTTTTGCTCCCGAATGTCCAAGGACGTTTTTCTAAAAACGGATTGGCTTCCCAGGATGGTTTCCCATCTTCCCATTTCGTTTTTGTGTGTTCCCACGTTTTTCTGAGTGAGTTGAAACCCCATCTCATGCATCCCACTGTGGAAATCGTTTTCCTCATGCCCAGTAATTGTGGTTTTGGTTGTTCAGTACATCCCATTTTAGATTTGAACCTGTGAGCAGGAGCTTCAAGAGTGGAAGAGGATAGATTTGGCTTGATGAGCCCAATGGTGTACCCATAGCTCCATGGTTGAGCCACTAGCCTAGTAACTCACCTCTGCCCACCTCTTAGCAGCCTGAGAAACCCAACTGTTAGTTGGCTTGGCTGATTCTGGCATATCTTTGGCTATGTGAGAGCCTGTTTGCCCTTTTCCTTGTGGAGATCATGCCCAGCTCGGGGGTGGCAGTGGTGCTGAGAGATTAAGGAGCACACTGGCCTACGGTTGGGTGGAACGTTGCAGAAGCGTAGCTGGTTGCTTGGGATTACTTCTGTATAAGATAAGTATTCTCTTGTGTGTGTGTAAATTTACAATTGTTCCTTTGATAAATATTGGAATGTGTGTGGATGTGTTAAATGATTTTAATTCCGCTGTGTTTTCAAGTGTTTATGAAATCGCATGTGTTCATCTCCTTCTTAAATGGAATGATAAATTTCTAAGTGTGGGGATAGATGCCCGGTTTAACCTCACGATCCTCTCCATCTAGCTGGTTGGATGGGAGGGGACGTGACAGCTACCATCAAAGCTACATTTTTCTAGGTGACACTATTTGTATACAAGCTTTTCCATTGGACAAAACTATATGGTTGAAGCTAACTCATTCTCTTTGTTTTATGGTATTTTAGCACTTGTCGATCTTTTATTTAATTATTGTTATTGATTTTTCCTTTATTTTGTCAGTGTATGGTCTACTAATAATTACTCACATTGTTTCGTTGATTACAACATACAAGGAGAGGAAGGATTACTCACTCTTGTGACATTTTTCCCAAAATAGCCAAGGGGACCATAAATTTTAGAAACCAATGTTAAATGGACATGGAAATTATTATTTTACACAATCCTTTTGTTAAACTATTAACATACATGAATGTCCAAAGAATTTCTAGACATGTTTTGCAAACCAATTGATTATTCATAACAATAATTTTCCCATCATCATCTACAAAATATTCATACCAAATTCTCATAAATAAATAATGACATTTTATTCATTGCCACATAGGATTGAAATCATATTAAAGGAGGAGAATAAAATACACATATCTTTTCACAAATGGAAATTCAATTCAACTTATTGTAGGCGAACCATTTTCTTCCAAACCATAGGCCAATTATTTTGGTATGCCACCCCCATGCTGGGATATGAGACCACCATGTTGAATACGATGTTTTAAGGCTCCAAAAACCACTCTTCTCTTTACTGAAGGACACCAAAACCAATTGAGAAATCCAATGTTGGGTTATTTATTCAATCTCTCAATTAACACTATTGGAAGAAGTTGTCATTGATGTAAACAGGATCAAGATATATGTGACATTTATATTGAGTGATGTTGTCATTGATGTACTAGTGATGATGATAAGGGGGTAGTAGTAGGGGATTGTTTTTTTCGTAATGTTTGATGAAGGCTTGTGAAGTCGTGAAGATAATACAATAAGAAGTCTTGAAGCCCCTAAATAATCTTTTGAAGAAGAATCCTTGACACAAGTGTGTATAAATCCAAAGCAGTCTCCTTATGGTGTAGTGGTTATGCATGGCCCTCATGAGAAGACACTTTTCCCTCACGAGAAGACACTTTGGGTTGTAAAAAAATAGAGCAATCCCTTAAAGGAGTCCCTAAGTTTGCTCCAAAGAAATATTGGTGTAAAGTGTGAAGACACCCCTAAAATAATGGTTTTAGGTCCACATGACCAGGTTTATTGGTCCATATGACCATGAGAAGTAGCCCCCAAAGTAATAATGATTGGTCCACAAGACCATGATGGTGTGAAATATGAATAAACACCCAAAGTAATGGTTATTTGGTCCACATAACCCAAAAAATAATGGTGTTGGTTCCACATGACCCCGCAATGAATAAAGAGTTGTCCACTTAAGTATGGGGAGGAGGAAATGGCCCAAAAGCCCCTTGATGATGTTTTGGAGTTATCTAGAAGGCAAGATGAAGTTCCATTTTAAAACTCTAAAAGTGATATATGAAGTTGGGTTTGATTCATTAAAGCCCCCCTTAAAACATGGAGATCCTATATTTAAGGAGAAGTAAAATTTTTTCCCTAAAATAAGTTAAAGGCATATTGGAGATTATAAATAAGAGTTTAAACTTCTCATTTTGTCATCATTCAATTATCTCTTTTCTAATGCAAAAATTCTAGGAGAAAAGTGTGAAACCTTGAGGAGAAGGATGAAATTTTAAGAGGAGAAGAGCAAAGTTTTGAGGAGGATCAAGTAGATTCACAAAAAAATTCATAACTTTCTCATATGGTATCGGAATTAAAAACTTCTTGGCTCATTGGAAATCTTATAGTAAGGGACACGTGATGACATAATTTAGGGTTTATTTTGGTGAAGGTTTTATTTCTTGTTTCTTCATCTTGGAAAATGTATGCTTCTTTCTTATGGGCTCTATTGTGATAATACATGTCTCTCATGGACTAGGGTCCATCTTGTTAGCTTGACAATGGTATGAATCTTGTACATGTACTAGAGCTTTTCTCTTGGTGAATCTTGTGAATTTGCATAGATTATGGTGATGATCTTGGTATAGATCATGGTGATGACATAGATCATGATGATGTTATTGGCATATATTATGGTGACAATATTCATATAGATCACGGTAATGGCATAGATCATGATGATGTTATTGGCATATATTATGGTGATGATATTGCATAGATTGTGGTGATATTACATAAATTATAGTGAACTTGCTATGTTATGGTGATTATGGTTATGATCTTGGCATATATTAGTGTGATGTTTGCATATATTATGGTGATGATATTGGCATAAATCATTATGATGATGTTATTAGTGAATATGGTGATTATCTTGACATAGACTATGGTGATATTGGAAAGCATTATGATGATGTTATTAGTGAATATAATGATTATCTTAACATACACTATGGTGATATTGGCAAGCATTATGATGATGTTACTAGCATGATATAGGGTTCATTTTGGAATGAACTAGGGTTTGAAGGTGATGATAATATTAAGGCTTTGAAGAAGCAAACAAATGAAGTCTATGGGTGATTGTTTCTAGGATTTGATTACAGTTTTCAGAGGCATGTTTTGGTCCTATCCTTGAAGGTTCTATTGCATATTTAAAGGGAAAGTTTGCTGCAAATTTAAAGGCTATATTGAAAATATGTTTCGGACTTCTTCATGAAGGATTTTGTTGCATAGTTAAAGGCTATCTTGGAAAAATTTGCTTGCAAATTTGGAGGAGAGATTTGAGGAATGTACAAGTTGAAAAAGATAGTGACAGTGATTTTGACAGGGACAGAGTGAAGACAGTAATAATGTGAATATTGTGACAATGTGATGATAGTGACAATTTCAGGTTGACAGAGATAGTGATACAAGTATAAGTTGACATAGACAGTGATACAATTTCAAGTTGATAGAGATGGTGATAAAGGTACAGGTTGGTAGAGACAATGATATAGGTACATGTTGATAGAGACAGTGATACATGTATAGGTTGACAATGACAGTGACATGAACAAGGACACGAAGATAGTGACAGAGATAGGTTGAAATTCTTATTCATATCAGGGTGGTAGGACGTCGCAAGGACAGGATATTGAATTCTCCTTCAAATTGGATCATGTAAATAAGGGGGTTGGAGCCTCCTTCTAGTCAGATCTGGTAAATTAAGGAGTTAGAGCTTCCTTAAGGTTGGAGCCTGTAAATCGAGGGGTTGAAACCTCCTTACAGTTGGTGCTGATAAATCATGGAGTTGGATCTTCCTTCAATTAGGTTCCTATAAATCAAGGGGTTGGTGCCTCCTTCCAGTTGGTACTAGAGAATCTTGGAAATTGGTATTTCCTATGAATGTAATATTGAAATTATATAAGAAAAACATTTTGTTGTTTTCTCTCGTTTGGGTTTCCATGTAAAATATATTGTGAACTATGTATGATCTTATGTGTTGATGATAATGTACTATGGTTAATGATGTGATAGTAATTTAAATTTTTTTAAATTTAATATTTGAATTAATAAATTGGTAAAAGTACTCAATACTAATTCACCCCCCACCCTCAGTATTGGTGAATATTCCAACAAGCATAACCCTTGGTACTCACTCTAGTACAACATACAACACATGATTCATGAATACACCCTTTTTCTTAAATTCATTCCCTTAGGTATGTTATTTCTCTCTGTGCACTTAAGTATGTGAATTATAATCCCAAGTTAATGTCTACTTCAATATTTCATTTCCATCCTTATGTATATTTTTGAATAACCTAACAAGCTAAACATATTCAAAGGTTTAAAAATATCTCTAGTTACTCATTATTGGTGCCTAATATTATATAGTGTTCCTTATCTCATGTCTCCATGGATACTATGTGTTCTAGGTTGAGTTTTTTTATTATTAGAACTCTTGTTTTCTCTTCAAGAACTCCTTTTTTCTTTAAGATTCCCTCTCTCAATTTGAATCAGCATCAATGAATGAGAGGGAAAGGAAGATTCCTAACTAAACTCTTCCACTTCCTTAATGATAAGAATCAAGAGTCCTAATTGAAATCTCCTTATAGAAGGTAGTTACTTGAGGGTAGGAAACAATCACTTAAAGTAATTAATCATTTCACGAGGATTTTAATTGCAATAACATAAACATTATGATGAAATGATAATAGGACAATTACATGAATAATGTTGTATATAGTGTTGGTTGTGGAGCCTGATCTCCAGTATCATAGATGATGATTCAACCATGTTTGAACCCTAGGTTTGGTTATGATCCCGACACGATCCCCAAGGGGTCTGGGGGGCCAGCGGGCCCCCGAGAAAGAAATTTGGGGTTGTTTTCACCAACAGTTTATGGGGCCATGGTTTTGGGTAACCCGTGGTATTTTCCCATTGTATTTCCCTTGTAAAAGAAAGCATTGTAATACGGATAGGGTTGATGTATTAGGTATTATGCAATTATAAAGATCTCTGAGATCAAAAGAGAGACCGTGAGACAGTGAAGAGGAAGTGTAGCGGTTGTGCTGTAGGTTGTATCCCTTCACTTTGCTGGATGGTATAATAATAAGGACTGGCAACTTCAATGTGGACATAGCCCATCTTGGGTGAACCATGATATATCTATGTCTTTCTTGTAATGTGTTTGTGTGATTATATTTGCATTTCTGTTTATTGTTATTGCTCTGCGATCCTGTTTTTCTAACAATTGGTATCATAGACAAAGGTCTATTTGGCAGATAAACCCGCAGGAAGCTAGTGTTTCTGGTTCAAGTGAGAGCAATGACGGAAGAAGGAAAGTTTAAGGTAGAGAAGTTTAATGGCCAAAACTTTCAGTTATGGAAAATGCAAATGGAGGACTATCTGTACTAGAAGGATTTATTCTTGCCGTTGGGAGGAAGAGCAAAGCAGCCAGCGGCCATGAAGGACAAAGAATGGGAGGTTCTTGATAGAAAGGAACTGGGAACAATACAACTGTCCTTGGCTTCGTCGGTGGCCTTCAATATCTCAAATGAAACGACAACGGAGGGTTTGATGAGCGCATTGGGTAAGATGTATGAAAAACCCTCAGCCTCCAACAAGGTATTTCTAATGAAGCATTTATTTAATATGAAGATGTCTGAAGGTGGATTTGTTACTGATCATTTAAATGATTTTAATACGGTTACAAATCAACTAAGTTCTGTAAGTGTGAAATTCGATGATGAGGTTAGGGCTCTTCTAATCTTGTGTTCATTGCCAGAAAGCTGGAATAGCTTGGTCATGGCTGTAAGTAACTCTGTCTCCGGTTCAAACACCTTGAAATTTGATGATGTTATTGGTGTTATTCTTAGAGAGGAAATGTGAAGAAAAAGCACAAGTGAGACATTAGGTAATGCGTTGACCATGGAGAGCAGGGGAAGACAAAAGGAGAGAGGAAAGAACCAAGGTAATCATGGAAATTCTAAAACAGGAAGATCCAAGTCCAAACTGGGAAAAATAGAGTGCTGGAACTGTGGAAAGAAAGGACATCTAAAGAAAGACTGCAGATCTCTAAACAAGAAAGGAGATGGATAGAAGGAAACTACCCAGGAAGCAAATGTAGTAGGTGATGTGTTACAAGATGCTTTGATTCTTGATTTAGATAATACTAGTGATTATTGGGTAGTAGATTCAGGGGCTTCATGTCATGCTACACCCCATAGGAAATATTTTCATGATTATGTTCCAGGCGATTTTGGACATGTTTTATTGGGTGATGATGAGCCATGTAAAATTGTTGGAATGGGTAAGGTATGGATAAAATGTAATAATGGAATTGATTGGCTGATGAAAGATGTAAGGCATATTCCTGCTATGAAAATAAATCTGATCTCAATAGGCCAGTTGGGAGATGGTGGCTTTCTATCTACATTTGGAGAAACGTGGTGGAAGATCACTAAAGGATCAATGGTGATAGAAAAAGGAGACAGAGTAGGTACGTTGTATTTATGTCCTCATAATACTGACCATTCTATCTCTTTAGCTTCCATAGGAATAGATATAACATTGAGGCGTCATAGGCTTGGCCACATGAGTGAGAATGGGATGCAGATTCTCCACTCAAGGAAGTTGCTTCCAGATTTGAAGCAGGTAAGTTTGGAATTTTGTGAGAACTGTGTTTATGGAAAATAGAAGAGAGTCAGATTTATCAGGGTTGGGAAACAGAAGAAGAATGAAAAGTTAGAGCTTGTGCATACTGATGTATGGGGACCGGCTTAGGTACAATCTCTTGGTGGCTCTCATTATTATGTTACATTTATTGATGATGTAACTAGGAAAACTTGGGTTTATTGCATTAGACAGAAATCTGATGTGTTTGCTACTTTTAAGAAGTGGAAAGCTTTGGTTGAGAATGAGACAGGAAAAAAGGTTGAAGTGTCTCAGATCTGATAATGGAGGAGAGTACTGCAGCAAGGAGTTTGATAATTATTGTTCATACCATGGGATTCATAGAGAGAAGATAGTCCCAGGAACACCACAAGAAAATGGTGTGTCAGAAAGAATGAACAGAACGATCATGGAGCGTGCAAGGTGTATGAGATTGCATGCAGGGTTTCCCTTACAGTTTTAGGCGGATGCTATAAATACTGTTGTTTATTTAATAAACAGAGGACCTTCAAGTGCTTTGGATGGTGGTATTCCAGAGGATTCATGGACAGATAAAAAGGTAAACTACTCATTTATGAGAATGTTTGGTTGTGAAGCATTTGTCCATATTGATAAAGAAAATAGAACAAAGCTTGAAGCTAAATCCAAGAAATGTACCTTTATTGGATATGAGGTTGATGAATTTGGTTATCGCTTATGGGATTATGAAAATAACAAAATCATTAGGAGTAGAGATTTGATATTCAATGAAAAGGTCATGTATAAATATCAGTTGCAGGGAAAGAAACAGGAAAAGGAAAACACAGAGTACACAGTACTTGATGAAATTGAAGAAAGTCAAGTTCCAAAAGTGCCAAAAAATCAACAATAGTAGCAAGTACTTGAAACTCCTGCATCTGCAAGAAGATCTACCAAGTTGAGTAGACTCCCTGAACGATACTCTCCTTCAATGTATTATTTATTGATGACTGATGTTGGTGAACCAGATTGTTATGAAGAAGCAATGCAAGTGGAAACTAGAAAGAAGTGGGAGCAAGGCATGAATGAGGAGATGGACTTATTGGTAGGAAACCAGACTTGGGATTTGGTTCATTTTCCTGCTGGTAAAAGAGCATTGCAGAACAAATGGACCTATAGGTTGAAGGAAGAAGAAGGAGGTAAGAAGCGGTACAAGGCCAGACTTGTTGTAAAGGGGTTTGCATAGAAGAAAGATATAGATTTTGATGAAATATTTTCTCATGTTGTTAAGATGACTTCAATTAGGACTATTTTAATTCTAATGGCGGAAGAAGATTTGCATCTTGAACAGTTAGATGTAAAAACAACCTTTCTCCATGGGGATTTGGAGGAAGAGATATAAAAGCAGCAGCCACAAGGGTATGAGGTCAAAGGGAAGGAGAATTTGGTGTGCAGGTTAAAAAAGAGATTGTATGGCTTGAAGTAAGCTCCAAGGCAGTGGTATATAAAATTTTTACAGGTTTATGATAGAACAAAATTATAGTAGATGTCATTCTGACCATTGTGTTTATTTCAAGAAGCTAGACAATGAAAGATATATTATCTTGTTATTTTATGTGGATGACACGCTTGTTGTAGGTTCTAACATGCAGGATATAAATGTACTCAAAAGGAAGCTAGCTAATTCATTTGCGATGAAGGATTTGGGTGTTGCAAAGAAAATCCTTGGTATGAGAATAATGAGAGACAGAAAAAATCACAAATTGACATTGTCTCAGAGTGAGTACATACAAAAGGTGTTGGAGAGGTTCAGAATGCAGAATGAAAAATAAGTTAGTACATCTTTGGCCAGCCATTTCAGTCTAAGTAAGGAAATGTGTCCCAAGACATAAGAAGAGACAGATTACATGTCCAAGATTCCCTATCAATTAGCAGTTGGAAGCTTGATGTATGCCATGGTGTGCACAAGACCAGATATTGCACAAGCAGTGGGAGTTGTGAGCAGATATATGAACAATCCAGGTAAAGAACATTGAAAGGCAGTACAGTGGATTCTCAGGTATTTGAGAGGTACTACCACTCAGGCATTATGTTTTGGAGGTTCAGACACTGTTCTACAGGGATATGTTGATGCAGATATGGCAGTTGATAAGGATAGTAGGAGGAGCACCACAGGGTATGTGTTTACTATAGGTGGAACAACAGTAAGTTGGATTTTGAAACTACAGAAGGTTGTTTCACTTTCAACAATGGAAGCAGAGTATGTTGTTGTTACAGAGGCTAGTAAAGAGATGATTTGGTTACAAAGGTTTATGGAGGAATTGGGTAAGAAGCAGAAGGATAGCAGGTTGTATAGTGACATCGAGAGTGCCATTCATCTTGCAAAGAACTCAGCATTCCATTCCAGGACTAAACATATACAGCTCAAGCACCATTTCATACACTTTGTTCTGGAAGATGAATTGTTGAAGCTGGAAAAGATACATACTAGCCAGAATCCTGCAGATATGTTCACGAAGGTAGTGACCAGAGAGAAACTGAGTTCTTTCTCGGTTTCAGTTGGCCTTATAGCATGAAGGTGAAGAGGATAAATTTTCCAAGTCCAAGTGCAGCAAGTGCAACAATGGTGGAGTTGCTGTGATCAGTCTCCAAGTGGGATATTGTTGGTTGTGGAACCTGATCTCTAGTCTCATAGATGATGATTCAACCGTGTTTGAACCCTAGGTTTGGTTATTATCCTAGCACGATTGCTAACAGTTTATGGGCCCATGGTTTTGGGTAACCCGTGGTATTTTCACATTGTATTTCGCTTGTAAAAGAAAGACATTGTAATACGGCTAGGGTTGATGTATTAGGTATTATGTAGTTGTAAATATCTCTGAGATCAAAAGAGAGACTCTGAGACAGTGAAGAGGAAGTGCAGCGGTTGTGCTGCAGGTTGTATCCCTTCACTTTGCTGGATGATATAATAATAAGGACTGGAAACTGCAATGTGTACGTAGCCCATCTTGGGTGAACCACAATATATCTGTGTCTTTCTTGTAATGTGTTTGTGTGATTATATTTGCATTTCTATTTATTGTTATTGCTCTGCAATATTGTTTTTCTAACATATAGGTTATAGTAGGATCATGAAACTTAGGTCAATTTCCCTTTATATCCCCTTGCATTTCCCCTTTGGTGGACCCATATCCTCATAGGTGTTCTTCCCCCATTTATCCTTGTAACACTTTATTAACATCAATATAATGATAACGTTTATATGTCTTTCAAAATCACCATGAAAAATGCCCCATGGTGTAGAACAAAACATAGTAATGGAACACATAATCACAATAAAAACCAAATTAAGTTCAAAGGGTCAAGACTGAGATATGTTAAATTTTTAGAATTTACTTCAATCTGATCTAGGATCTTAACTGAGAGAACAACATGTACAGCAAATCTACAACATATCATTCATGGACACAATAATACAAGCATAGAAGAGACACCGAGTTTACTTGGGGAAAACCATAAAGGTGAAAAACCCCAATAACTTCCTCAGAGATAGATAGAGCAATGATACAACCAGAATACAAGAGATAGTCTTCTCCTAGCAGCAGAGCCTCCTCCTCCACAAGTGCGCCACTCTCCACAGTGTGAGTGAGAGAATAGAATGTGTAAAATGAGAGAGACACACTCTCTATTTATACACTAACTTGACTTGACCTTTACTCAACTAGGTCGGCCTCAACTTAACCACTTAACATAATGTTGACTGGGCCGACCCCCACTAGGGTGGTCTAATAACCCTTTGACCCACATGGCCGACCCCCAATAGGGTGGTCTAATAACCCTTTGACCCACATGACTTATACAGGGCCGACCCCAACAAGGTGGTCTAATAACCCATCAAGTATAAGTTACGACACTTACAATATAAATGACGACACTTCCGTATAGAGGAATAATAACATCTCTATAGGAATACAATATACATATATGTGAAATACATTCTGAAGTTACATATACATCAACACTCCCTCTTAACTAGGAAGGTATTTCTCGACACAGGTCTTCTAGCACAATTCATCTTCTTTGGATCATCGTCACTGAATAATCATCATCGAGTCATCATCATCGTCACTGCTGCTGCTATCTCAATCAATCTCTGAATCTACTCGTCACAGGAAGTTCTATAGAGCCAATCCATTTTCATACTGGATGTAGGCCCACCACCTATAGGTCTTCATCATCACTGACCATACTATGGAATCCTCAGGACTTATTACGTGTGTCACAAAACCTCAAAAGAGCATCCTAGGCTGTTACGAGCACATGGCTCTACCTATAGGATCTCCCAGGGCCATATTATATGTGACCTTACCACAAAACCTCGCAAGAGCATCCCAGGCTGTTACGAGCACGCAGCTCTACCTATAGGATCTCCCAGGGATAGATTATATGTGGTCATGGCAAAACCTCGCAAG
The DNA here is from genome assembly GCA_027924585.1 of Larix kaempferi. Classification (NCBI taxonomy): domain Eukaryota; kingdom Viridiplantae; phylum Streptophyta; class Pinopsida; order Pinales; family Pinaceae; genus Larix; species Larix kaempferi. The sequence goes on along the minus strand of BSBM01000226.1, from coordinate 5,484,372 downwards.
AGCATCCCAAGACTTATTACAGGCACACCGCCCAACCTATCGGATCTCCTAGGGACAGATTATATGCCATAGGACAAAACCTCGAAAGAGCATCTTCCAGATATCCCAGGGCACGAATTACATGCCATAGGAAAAACCTCGAAAGACTATCTGCAGATCTCCCAGGGCCAAATTATATGTCCTCCCAGAGCAAAACCTAGAAAGAGCATTTTTCCAGATATCCCAGGGCATGAATTACATTCCATAGGCAAAACCTCGAAAGACTATCTGCAAATCTCCCAGGGCCAAATTATATGCTCATCTGCACAACCTGATCCATGGCCATAGAGTATCAACCTGATACTCACCATACATCATCCTGATGTACACATGATCATCCTGATCATCATCACTGCAACATCCTACTGCATGTCATCTGGAGCAACATCCTGAAGCTCGTCATCCATGATCATCCTAATCATACAATGCATCTACCTGATGCATACCAAGTATCTACCTGATACATATCATCATACATGATCCACCTGATCATATAGTGTATCCACCTCATACAAATACATGATACATATCACCATACATGATCCACCTAATCATACAATGTATCCACCTGATACATATACAGATACATGGTCCAAGCATCCAACATGATGCATATACACAATACTTACAAATGTTCCAACCGATCATATCCAGCATCCAACATGATGCGTACATACATATAAATGATCCAACTGATCATATCCATCATCCAACATGATGCACACATACATATACATATAAATGATCCAACTGATCATATCCAACATCCAACATGATGCACACATACATATAGATGATCCAACTGATCATACAAAGCAGAAACTAGAACATCATTCTGATGCTCATCCTATCTGCAGCACTGCCAACCCAATCTGAATCAACATAACCCTGCAGGTTAAAATTTTGATTCACTTCATACTTAAGCCCATAATCCACTATACCCTTCAGGTACCTCAGAACATGCTTTACAGCAACCAGGTGAACACTCCTCGGATCCGTCAGGAACTGGCTCAATGTGTTCATTGCAAAGCAAATATATGGTCTCGTGTTCATCAGGTACATCAAGGACCCAATCATCTGACAATACATAGAGACATCAACCATCTCAGATGAAGCATCACAAAGAAGCTTCAGATTCGATGCCATAGGTGTGGCCATGGCCTTGCAATCCATCATCCCGAACCTCTTCAGGATCTCTACTGCATACTTCCCTTGTCCAAGGAAGATTCCATCTGCACTCTGCCACACCTCCATGCCAAAAAAACATAGTGCATCATCCCCAAGTTCTTCATCTCAAACTCGGCAGCAAGCTTCCGCTGCATGTCGGAAATCAATCTATCTTCACCTGTAACAAACAGGTTATCCGCATACAAAAGTAGTATCACTGGATTGCCTTCCTCAACCTTGTAGAAAAGGTTGGAATCCGCTTTATTCTTGGTAAAGCCCAAACTGGATAGAAAGCTGTCTATCCTACCATACTAAGTTCTGCATACATATATGACTACACCATGTTGTCTTGAAATCCATCTGGTGCATCTTCTATTTCATCACTTTTATATTTCTCAATGCTGCCATCTGCAACATGCTTGATCTGATAGTTCCATTTGGAAGTCACAACAGACTTCCCTTCAGCTCTTGGGACCGCTTCCCAAACATCGTTCTTCATGATCGACGGATCATGGCATTCTTCCCGTATCCTTGGAACTTCAATATCTTCAATAGATAATTTTGTTGCTGAACAAATGTTGTAGTTCTTCTTTTGTAGGTGATGGCATACGATCTTTCCTACACAACAAGTTAAATTGCATGATTAGAAAACATCTCATAGTTTTTAGAACAAATTCTTACACATAAAGAAATATGTCATACAGTCATGCAATTATCTTAGCCAATGCTTCAATACAACATTTATCCATATTCCGTAACTTTCTAGATGCCTTCCAATCTCTACTAGAACATTGTTAAGAGTGTGCACAACTCCCAACATGTCAGCAAAGAGTTTCATTCTAGATAAGTAGAAATGGAATGTGTACAGTGCCATAGGCCACTTACCCATGCATATTAGTAGTATAATGTTCATCAATGCAACTATTCTAATATGCATAATACACAACCTAATTCTAGGAACATCATTATATACATTATTGAACAGTATTATTTAAACAATAAAATATGCAAGTAATGACAATTCAAATACTTATCTTTGTGTGTTTGTTGGGTTGACTCCCTCTCAGTCTTTGCTTCTTTTCTGCAAGTCCATTCTTATGTGGATTGTGAGAAGTGGTCAACTCCCTCTGAATATCTGCATCCTTGCAAAAACTGCTGAAGTGTGCTCCTTTGCTTTCTTGCAGGAACAACTAGAGTGTGCTCCCTCTTGATCTTTGCTTCCTGGATTACCTGTCCTTGAACTTGCATCCATCCTTAATCACTATGCATGCTTATTAGTACCATCATTGTGTTATCCTTGAGGTCTCATACATAATCACACATTTATTAGTATAATCTTAATACTATAAAAACACAATAATCTTAAACATGTATATTCATGATCATTCACAGATAATAAACATTAGTATTCAAGGTTTCAGGGAAGTCTTCTTTTACTCATACATTTTCTTATTTGATCATAGGACTCTTCTAGTTAGTTGAATCATCAATTATGGTAAGAGATATAATATGCATAAAACCTGTGATTATTCAAACCTATACCTTCATGATTCTTCTGGTTAGTCATATCATCAATTATGGTAAGAAAGATAATATGCATACAACCATGATTATTCAAACCTATGACTTCATGAATAATCATTATCAACAACACAATAGTATAAGATCCTAACCCAAGGTAGGATTCTAGCTTGATATAGGAAAAACATACCTGGATTAGCATGCTAGCTAGTTATTTCTAACATACCCGCATAATGTCTTCTGGTTCTCTTCAGTGACTTTTGCTAGTAACCTGCATGTCTCATAAGTTAATCATTGTAGAACCAAGTTATACATACCTCGAAAGTAGATCTTCTATGTGATCCATGACAATGGATGAATCTTTGTCTTCATGTCACCATGAGCATATGTTCTTGAAGTAGAACATGATTTGACTTTCTTGGTGTACCTTTTGTGTTAGAAAACAACATAAACCTCATACAACATCACAATGCATTAGTACAATCATAAGTGTCAAAACCTTAATCAATGAATATCTTCTATAAGGTAATACGACAAGTCTAGTAATTAATCAAGATTGTACTGTAATGATATGAAGACAAACATATCATAAACTTAATCATGAATAGAATTCAAAACATACCTGTAAGCCATACCTGTCAAGATTGCTTGTAATCTTCTTATGGAAGGCCTTAGCCTCATCTCCCTCTAAAATAGGAACTTCTTCACTTATGTAGGTGACCAATCCATCCTCTTCTAGGATTAACCCAATCCACTTGATTTGCAAGAACTCGACCTGGAGCTGGATATGGGTTTGTCAGAGAAACCCCAAAAATTCAAACTTTGAATTTCAAACTTCGGAAAGGATAGAAATATGCACCTTGATGAGCTGATCAAGCTGGTATATTCAGAATTTGAAAACTGCAAAGTTTCACTCCTCAATTTTGCCTTTGAAACTTCCAGATTCACTAGACGTGACCCTGAATTGGGGTTTGATGAAGCCCACTCTTCTACCCAATCAAACGGTTTGATCCAAAGCTCTAAGCTTCTATTTTTCTGAGGAGCTTCCAGCCGTGGTCACAGATTTCAAAAATTCCCATTTTTACAGAAGCCCTAATTTTCCACTTTTCTGATCAAAGTCCCGAACTAGGGTCTGATCAAGCCCGGCCTTCTACCCAACCAAAAATTCTGATCTTGGTCTCTAAATTTTTATTTTGATGAGTAGCATCTAGCCGTGGTCTCCGATTACAAAAATTCCAACTTTCTCCGAAGCCCTAAATTTTGGAATCCATGAATGAAGGTACTCAAAAATAATTCTGTTTTGACAGAAATATGTACCTGATTGTTTCTGGTGTAACTACGAACTTTTTGATCCATAGGGTCTGAAACATTTTCTTGAGATAGCCCGACCTATTATATTTCCAACCCGATAGGTCTGACATCAATTGGATTCTCTGAGACAGAGTTATGCCAAGTGTCGCAACGTGACCTGTTTATGAGATAATACAGGAAAGCGAACTTGTACGGCGTTCCACGTGTCACTGGTTCAACTTCGGCCTCTGAAATTTTTTTCTGAGATACTACAGTCTGTGTACTACCTGTCACTTTTTACTCAATTTAATTTGGAGCTTCCTAGCCCAAGTTATGACCTTTTTCCCAAGGTCACCTGATTTTGACTCAGATCTGGAAGAGGCAGAAACCCTATATTGTACAGATCATAAATCACAAAGTACAACGAATTAGAGGTTTTCCTTTGGACAAAAGGTACCTGGCGATTTAATATTCGACCTGTAAATGTTTCAGATCCGAAAACTTCTCCAAAACGGATTCATAGCGAAAGTGCTACGATGACTGGTTTTTTCTATATCAAGCCCTAGCATCGTAAGTGCAACAAGTGTCATACATGTCATATCATGCCTTCTTTCAGGCTAGCTCTGATCCCATGTTAAATTTTCAGAATTTACTTCAATCTAATCTAGGATCTTAACTGAGAGAACAACATGTACAGCAAATCTACAGCATATAATTCATGGACACAATAATACAAGCACAGAAGAGACACTGAGTTTACTTGGGGAAAACCATAAAGGTGAAAAACCCCAATAACTTCCTCAGAGATAGATAGAGCAATGATACAACCAGAATACAAGAGATAGTCTTCTCCTAGCAGCAGATCCTCCTCCTCCACAAGTGTGCCACTCTCCACAGTGTGAGTGAGAGAATAGAATGTGTAAAATGAGAGAGACACACTCTCTATTTATACACTAACTTGACTTGACCTTTACTCAACTAGGTCAGCCTCAACTTAACCACTTAACATAATGCTGACTGGGCCGACCCCCACTAGGGTGGTCTAATAACCCTTTGACCCACATGGCTGACCCCCAATAGGGTGGTCTAATAACCCTTTGACCCACATGACTTATAGAGGGCCGACCCCAACAAGGTGGTCTAATAACCCATCAAGTATAAGTTACGACACTTACAATATAAATGAAGACACTTCCTTATAGAGGAATAATAACATCTCTATAGGAATACAATATACATATATGTGAAATACATTCCGAAGTTACATATACATCAACTTACAATAAAAGAGAAAAACAAAAAATTCATCTTATTATATGCATAGATTATATGCATTTTTCCTTTCACATTGCCCATATTTATGGAAATTTTTAAAAACTATTGAATATAAAACACTTCTACTCTTTAATCCCTTGCACTTAGTGTGCATAATTAATGTGATTCAAATTATACCACGTAGATGACTCAAATTGAGGTGGGTTGGAATCATTAGCATTTCTATTACCAAAATTATAATCATCACAGATATCTTTGGCATTTGGATCATCACCATTGACGTGACTTCAACTATTCCTAAAGCTCTATTGATCATTTCCTCAACAACGTCGTCATTAGCATTGGCATCACTGACATGAGGTAGGTTTTGAGCATAAATATATTTAGAATCATTAGCCACCACCACCAACTAAAGCTAAGGTTAAATTAAGTATTTTCTCAGCATTGCCATCAATGCCATTTTTTCTATTCAACATTATCTATTTCAAAACATGCAATCTACACATTTCTAAAATTTTAATTGCTTAAAATCATTTAAAGAAAAGAAGAATGGAGTTAGTAAATATAAATTAACAAAATATTTGATTCCAAATGAAAATTTTAGCCTTAATTTTTAGGATAGATGGTTTTTGGGTTTGATCAACAATTTTTTGAATATTCAAATCATAACTAAATCTCAAATAGGTTTACTCATACATAATAATATGATCATACAATCATCAATGAAATAAAGATACTCACATGGCACAAGATAATCTAATAAGAGATCAAGTATGCAAGTATGGGAGAAGAGCGATCAATTTTGACCGTGTCTTCAATAACTTACTAAGAAACGAGAGTGATCAATTTTGACAAAGTTTGACCAAGTAACCAAAGTGTTATTTACAATATGAGATAAGATAAATATAAGATGCAAAGTGTAAATTGGAATTAAAAAATATCTTTTGAGTTTGATACCTAACCTTAGGGACTAAGTCTCATGAATTTACAATGGTTCTTGTGAAACTTAATCTTGAGATGAACCAATCATTGAAACTATAAAAGAACCACCAAATGTTCCCAAAATATCAATCTATCTTGCACATCTTAGTTAGGATATTTAAACATATTCACTTCATAAATTGAAAACGTTGTAATTTTCATTAGATTGAAATTTTACATGACAACTTTTTCCATGGAAATTAAACACTAATTCAATGATGATTAACATTGTAAAAATGACGTTGTAAGCATTTCTCGACTAAAACAGGGTATTTCCACATAGATCAAACACCTTAAACAACCAATCACACAAATAGATCACATATCAACACACCGACATTTTCAGTGGTCAAAACCCTCATAGAGGGAAACAATTCACAACCTCAACCAAATAAGTACTTGAGGAAATATATTAGTAAAAAAAGGAAAATAATTTACATACGAGTTTCTCACAATTGATCATCAATAAAATGACCCTCCATGCTCTTTAAATAGAGATCATTAACCAATCAGGTGTTAAGCCAAATATCAATAGAAATTAATATCGAGGTGAAGGTGAAATGTTGGGTCACTCTATGTATAGAACATATTGTGATGGTTAGATTACATAAGTACAATGCATACTAAGGCATACAAAAGAAGCACAATTTACCTAAAGACACCTTATACCCAGTTGATCTTAACTAACCTAGTGTCTAAATATCCCAATGCCCCCCATTAAGAATAACTTGGAAGAGGATTGAAGGATTTGCAAAGGTGACACAATAGGAGAAGGAATGAGGCATTAGATCCTAACCCCCTTTAATGACAAATTCCTAAACTCGTCATATATATACAAGTTTAGATAACTTCATTTCTATAAATAACTTTGTGAATATGTCTGCAACTTGATCATCTATGCGAAAAAATAACACTTTGAGAACACGAACTTGAATAAGCTTTATGATGAAGTGCATTTGTAGCTGAATGTTTTTTTTGTGATGATGTTGAACTAGATATGTGGAAATCTTGATGGCACTTCAATTGTCACACCAGAGGATAGTTGGATGATGTTGTTGGAATCCAAAGTTTGAAAGGATTTGATAAAGCCACAAGGATTCTTGACTTGCATTAATTGTAGCTTGATAATTTGCTTCCATTGAATAAAGATAAAGAGCATATTGTTTTTTACAAGCTCGAGTGATAGGTCCAAAACCAAACTGAAAACATAACCTGAATTTATATCATCGGGATCACTGACCCAATCATAACTAGTGAATCCAATCAAAAGATGAATCCCCTTGAATTGTAATATATCCCAAACTAAAATGTACCCTAAATATACCAAATTGTCTTTTTTTTTTGTTTTCCAATGACTTTAATGGGGTGTGTTCATATACTGGGAAACAAGACCAACAATAAAGGAAATATCAAGATGAGTATGAATCAAGTACAAAAGACTACCAACTAATTGTCAATACAAGGTGGCATCTACTTTGGGTGTAGTGCAAATAGTAGTAAGTTTGACTCTAGATTGGATGGGAGAAGGGTTTGGTTTACAATCTTCCGTGTGAAAGATACAAAGATGGTCACAATCATACTTAGAGTGATATTTGACATGGGTTATAAGTTTAGGGTCACTACTAGTAAGAATAAGGTCATAAACATTAAAAAAAAAAAAAAAAAAATTTATGGGATGGTTTCCTACTTTCTTGGTATAGACATTGGGGTTAGAATGATATCTAGAGAAACTAGTGTCAAGGACAAATCTATCCATTTTGGCATACCAAGTTCAAAAATATTGCATAAGGACATATAGATATTTCTCAAGGTGATAAACAAGGTTGAAGTCATTCTTAACATAGTTAGGAGGTTGTTCCATGCAAATTTATTCTTGCAAATAGCCATGCAACAAGGTGGATTTGAAATCCATTTAATGAGATTCCCATTTATGTGAAGTAACAAGGGAAAGAACAAGGTGAAAGGAGTTCATTTTGGAAATAGGGGTAAATGTTTCATTGTAATCAATTCCTTCAACTTGGAAAAATTCTTTGGAAACAAGCCTTTAAATAGCCTTTTTTTTTAGTCTTTCAACACTTCCATGTGATGCATACTTATTTTTATATACCCATTACCATTTGACAAGTTTTCTTCTTTTCGGAAGAGGTACAAGATCCCAAATATAATTCGTCATTAAGGAACAATATTCTTCATTCATATCTACATCCCAATTTGGATGGAAAAAATATTCTACAAATGTATCTAGATAATGAGACTTTGAAACTTGAGCAAAAAGAGAAGAGGCTTGCTGTAACTATGAACATGTTCAATGCTGATACATAGGGCCAGTAGAAATATCACCAGTGACTTCTCATGTTGAATGGACCCATATAGGAAGCAGTGGTGTGGGGGCATATTCATGTTCAATGGACCCAACTAGAGGAACATGAGTAGGTGGAGATGGATTTTCATCCTCACTGTCATCAAATGAGGAAGAAAGCAGAGTATGATGAAAAAATGAAAAGTTAGGAATATAAGGTGGAAAAATAGTGGAAGATGACTCATAGGATAAAGATAATAGAGACGTCGAATTAGGATCACGGGTCAAGATATTTTCAGCAAATTTAACATCTCTTCTAATAATGATGTCATTGGATTTAGATTAAATAATTATATAACCTTTTACATCTTCATAATATCCAACAAATATGGGCATCTCACTCTTAGGTTGTAATGCTTTCCATTTTTCATTAGGAATGTGAGCCCATGCTTCACTACCAAACATAAGTAAGTGGATTACCTCGGGTTTATCATTACTCCATGATTCATTCGGTGTTATATATTTTAAAGCATTCGTGGGAGTATGATTGACTATGTAATTGGCACAATTAATGGCTTCTACCCACAAAGGAGGACTTAATCCCTTAGATTGGATCATACAATTTTCCATTTCCTTTAATGTGTGATTTTTTCTCTCAGCAAAACCATTTTGTTGTGGTGTGTACAGAAAAATATGTTGCATTTGAATGCCCTGTGTAGTGCAATATTGTAAATTATTATTTACATATTCACCTCCATTATCTGTTTTAACTTGTGTATTTGATGTCCATAATGTTTTTCTATAAGGGCCTTGTAGGATAAAAACATGTAAAAAAATTCACTCTTAAGTTTTAAAAATTAAACCCAAGTTCATATTGAGAAGTCATTAATGAAAGTTAAAAAGTACTTGAATCCAGAGAAAGAAGAAAAAGGAAGCAGACCACACAAAGCATTGTAAACAAGTTGCAAAGGGGTTTATGCATTCCAACAGGAATGCTTTTTAAAATTGTCCTGATGATTTTGGTTGAGAACACACTCGGGATAAACACCATATCCATAAGAAATGAGAGGAATACCAGCCACCATTTTTTGATTACATAGCTACTACAATGAGTGATATTTTAAATGACCAAATTGTTCATGCCAAAGTTTGCTCAAGTCATTGCTATGAGAAATAAAAACTGGTGGAAAAGGTGATCACTAAAGTTGTTAAATATGTACAAGTTGGTAATATCATCAACAATTATGGTTTCTAGGACATGCTTAGAATCTTTTAAATCCTTGATTACAACTTGGAGAGGTGAACACTCTATAGTATTACCATCACTAGAATGGGTGATCTGATATACTAACAATAGATTGCAGGAAAGACTTGGAACACATAATACATCTTTGAAATGACCATCATATAGTTTAATTGTTCTAGATCCTACAAGTAACACCCATCCCAGTGATGGGTGTTAATTTAATAAAAAAAATGATAAGTAAATTAAACTATCATCAACGAAGCAATTATAACCATGGAAACTAACTATATAATTGTATGTATTTTCTTTGTGTGAATGTTTCTTTCATTTAAAAAATTAAAATCATAAAATATACAATTTCACAGCATGTCCATAACATTAAATATGCAATAATAATCAATTACCTTAATAACCAGTAGAACATCTTAATGTCTAGTCGACTTAGAAATCTAGTTGTTCCAACCCAATCTACTAGTCCAACCAATGGTGTTTCCCAAACTAGGATTATTTCCAACGTCCCCATCTCTCAATCCATCCAACAGAGGGGACATTAACTAACTCAAGGCCTCTTAATTTCGTCCCGTAACCATAATTACAAATTTATAACAACTAAAATGTATGTGCAGACATGGAAATAAAAACACACAGCGGAAATAACACAATCCACACACACAACATGCAATTTACAAGCATAATTATCACATAAATACAAATAAAAATCATTGCACATCAGATACATAAGAATACTTATCTTTAAACAAACAATATCCAAGCAACTAGTTGTGGAAGAGTGATTTTCCACCCAATCGTAGGAACTTTTTCCATCATATACTCTTTCTGCTAAGAGGCCACCCCCAAGATGGAATATGAGGCCACCAGGGAAAAGGAAACATCTACAGACTTCTCTCTCCCAACCCACATTAGAGGAAATTTGAGGTCTAAATTGGGCCTTATAAGAAAATGAACCATCATATAAGAAAATGATCCAACCATAATTTATTAATGAGTTGGAATTCAAGAACCAATAGAATTTCAATAAAATGAGTCAACCATAATGGTTGACTTGAGATATTTGTCATAAAAAAAACTACTTTTTGTTCATATTTTCAACATATATCCCTGTGTTTTTACTCAAATTTCGAGTGGGAGCACTCGTTGGATGTGGAATTAAATTCCACATCCAACGAGTACCCACACGGCATACTTTTGATAGACCCTTCTTCCCTAAAAACAAGAAATACCTGAAAAAACATGATGATGACGTTTTTCAGGTATTTCTTTTTTTGGGGCCAACGAGGTCTGTCAAAATTATGCATTGTGGGTACTGAGTCGTTGGATGTGGAATTTAATTCTTCATTTAACTAGTGCTCCCGCTCAAAATTTAAGTAAAAACACAGGGAGATATGTTGAAAATACAAACAAAAAAAGTAGTTTTTTTAATTTCTTCCTCCAAAATTAATAAATATTATTGTATAATTTTAACTATTATTTCATTATTCTAACTATTATTTTATTATTTTCCTTAGGAGGCACATTTTAGACCTCAAATTTCCTTTAATTGGAAACCCACTATACTCTTTATGCTTATCCAAAGGCCCCACCAGATATCTACAGGGGTCTCACCAAGCCATTACAGACATGGCTCTCCTTCCAACCACCCCACACAACACAAGGAAGGAATTTCCTTCACTAATCCACAATTCCCTCAAGAAATCCAACCCTTACAATGCTTACCAGTGTGTGCGATAAGAGTCCATCCTACTATATGTTATTGGAGAACCTCCTGCAACATTAATCCATGGCTGCTCAAGCATCCAAAAGTAGCAGAACTTAATGGGTAAAGGTTCCTAGCTTGCCCAACCTTCATGCTCATCTAAAACCATATATTTTCCCTTCCAAAAATGTAGCTCTATCTCCAAATTCGAAATTCTAGATTAAACATCGTTTGGTAATGGACATGAACAACCATAGCAAAACTCTATGTAGTGTAGTAACATGCACAAGAGAATGATCAAAAGAGTGTTGACTCCAAGGGATATGAGGTAAGGATGAAAAGACAACTCACATAGCTTCTGACCATATAATAAAGGACTCATGGAAACTAACATAACTGTCACAACCCCCATGCCTCAATAACTGCATGAAGTGACTTTTCCCACCCACCTCACATATGCATTCAATGATTGGGTTTAATAGTCAAGCGAAGGTAATCGGTTCATTTAAGACACATGGAATATTTTGGATGAGTTTTAAGGTTGACACTTGGCACCATAAGGTTTAGTTTTCCCATAGACCCCCCTTTCCTCTTCCCCTATTGTGGAATCATAGCCCCTCTAGTGCTCTTTACACATCCATATTGGACCATTTTATTAATTTCCAACATAATTTTACATATATTTCAAATTGGCATGATAAGCCAACCATATGATCCAAATAAAATATATGCATCATACATGCCTAGCCATTCACTAGTTGGGCCCTAGCCTTGAGATCGGCACTAGGAATCCATACTAGCATATTTACATCATTTACATAATTTTGATTAAATACATTCCAAGTCAAAATTGGGGGTATTACATTATTCCTCCCAACCAACAAGCAACCTAGATACTAGTCACTAGGAAACCAGTGGAGTTTCCTAGCCTCTGTGTTTGCAACTCTAATAACCACAACAACAACCTCCCTTGCAATTTCCAGTGTCCAAGTTTAATCTCCAAATCAAGTGCCTCATTGTTTTTCCCTTCCACTCCTGTCTCTATCTCAAAATAATCCCCCACTTCTCGTAATCCAAAATTAGTTCTTATCTTCCTCGTTCCTCCTCCTTACTACCCCCCCCCCCACACCCCGCCTCAAGAAGGGCCTCTGAAGATCTAATATTAAAAAAATGCTAAATAACTACCCCTTTAAAGATATGAAAATCCCCCCTAACAAGGCATGTCTAACACACAACTCAACCCAATTTTCAAAATTTTAAACATTATTAAATAAATAAAATATCTCTAATGTATTTATTATTTGAAAATTAATTATCATTCACATCCTTATTTGTTTGGTAAGCATTAATTGGCTCATCAATAACTTGACATGAAATAAATAGCTTAGTATAACAATTAAAATTAAACAAATGAAATGATATTATTTATTTTAACATGATTGACAAGACAATAATGACCAAACATGCAAGATAAGGTAACTACACAAGCAAGACAACAATCTAGTACCCACAATATCAAGAAATTTCATTAACTAAGTCACCACAAATCAACACTAATCACCATTATACTTAGATTTACCTTAATGAATAAACCCATGATTTACAAGTGAAAGGAACTGTAATGTCCCCAAATATTTTTCTGTGGACCACTCCATTAGGATAGGGGAGGAAATGGGTAAGTCACCTTGTAAGGCCATGAAAAATTATTAAAGGGAGGTGATGTGGGCCATAAATGTATGAAGTATGATTTCCAAATTTGTAAATAATGTGTCATTAGACCAATGTGTATAACAAGGGCGCACTAGTGGAGTACTAACTCCCAAGGAATCTCATGAATGAGGAGATAGGCTAAAAATAGCTAGGAGGGGCGCATTAGTGGTGGAAGAATTCAACTAAAGTGTAACTCCCACCAAATGAGGGAGAGTCTCCTAAAATCAAGGAAAAAGGGATATATGACAACTTCTGAAAACTTCTGACAAGTAGAAGGTCCTAAAAATAGCTAAGGAAGGTGCACTAGAGAAGTGTAACTTCCCAAACAGACCACATGAGGTGGTAGGTGGGACCACACGAGTTGTAACTCCTTCAAATCAATACAAACCTCTCTAATTCAAATTTCCAAACCTCTTTTCTCTATGGTTCTCTAGAATCCATTTCTCTCCATTCTGTAGAATATCTATCATGTATTATAGCTGATGTATCGTCCCTTGATGTACTCTCTGAAAATTTCCCACTTATAATAAAAATCACAGTGTTTTTGCTCTTATGGTGTTCCATATTCAAGCACGAGGTTGATATATGAATAAATGGTTATTTGTGAGCATATATGTTTGAATGTGGTTGTGTAAACTTAATTTTCTGATTTGAAACCTTCATATGAGTGCCTTGTGTTTGTTACTAATCCATTAGGCGTTATTCGAGTGTGTTTGGAAGCATTTCGGTTTGGTTTGGAAGCTCTATAGTTGTGGGTGTTCTTAATCTTGTGTTGGTGTTAAGTGGGTCGAAATTCATCTTCTGGTTTTACCATTTATGAGTGTCTTGTTAATATTTAATATGCTAAGACTGAAAATAGCAGCATTACATTCCATTTCACAATAATAGCATATACAGGATCACTGAAGAAACAACAAGCATAGCATAAACACAAGAGACACAGATTTATCCTGGGAAACCCTCATGGGGTAGAAAGCCCAGTAAAGCTTCCTCAATATAGATGACCAGCAATACACAAAGATGCAAACCAAAGATATGATCTCCTCCTCCACCATAGCAGACCTCTCCTCCACAAGTGCTCCTTTCTCAAGTGAGTGTATGTGTCAAATGAGGAACACACCTCCTCTATTTATACACTAGACTGGCATGTATTTTACAAAGGCACACGTAGGCTCGTATTTAACCAATGGGTTAAATACCTCACTACAACTGACTGGGCCGACCCCTCTAGGGTGGTCTAATAACCCTTTGACCCACATAACATATACAGGGCCGACCCCCACTAGGGAAGTCTAATAACCCGAGTTACCACATTCCGACGGAGGAATAAACATCTCCGGATATACAATAAGATCTTCACGGAGGAATGAAACATCTCTGGAATAATAAAGTACAAATATAATATTCTTTGAAGTTACAATATCTCAACACTCCCCCTTAACGAGAAGGATATTATAACAACATCTGCATGAGCAAGGAGTCATCAACATCATACATGATACATCTATAAATCATTGGAAGCTTTCTCAACATCATCAGTAACTCAAGCAGTTACTGGAACATCTTCAATACTGGAACATCGACATCTTCAGTATTAAGTCTTTATGTTCTGTAGCACTTGAACAGCTACAACAATATCATCATCTGGATCCTCACGATTATCGTCATCACACGATCATCAGCATCGTCATCTCACGATCATCAACATCGTCATCGCACGATCATCAGCATCGTCATCTCACGATCATCGGCATCGTCATCTCACGATCATCAGCATCGTCATCACACGATCATCAGCATCGTCATCACACGATCATCAGCATCATCATCACACGATCATCAGCATCGTCATCACACGATCATTAGCATCGTCATCACACAATCATCAGCATCATCATCACACGATCAACAACATCGTCATCTAGATCATCACAATCAGCAGCATCGTCATCTAGATCATCACGATCAGCAGCATCGTCATCTAGATCATCACGATCAATAACATCGTCATCTAGATCATCACGATCAACAACATCATCAATACAAGTATAAATATCATTAATACAAGTATCCTCATCAATACAAGTATACACATCATCAATACAAGTATCCTCATCAATACAAGTATACACATCATCAATACAAGTATCCTCATCAATACAAGTATACACATCATCAATACAAGTATCCTCATCAATACAAGTATACACATCATCAATACAAGTATCCTCATCAATACAAGTATACACATCATCAATACAAGTATCCTCATCAATACAAGTATACACAATAGCAGCATACCCTGCAACACACAAGATCCAATTACGGGATGATCAATCCCTCTCACTTTAGGACATAGGTCCAAGGATGATACAATCCTGATCCGCTTACGGGATGATCAGTCCCTCTCAGTTTAAGACAACTCTCATGTCCATGGATGATGCAATCCAGATCAACTTACAGGATGATCAATCCTTATCACTTTAAGACACCTCACCATGTCTAGGGACGAGGAAATCCCAATCTATTTACTAGATGATTAGTCCTTATCACTTAAGACATCTCACCATGTCTAGGGACGAGGCAATCCCAATCTATTTACAGGATGATTAGTCCTTATCACTTTAAGACATCTCACCATGTCTAGGGACGAGGCAATCCCAATCTATTTACAGGATGATTAGTCCTTATCAATTTAAGACATCTCACCATGTCTAGGGATGAGGCAATCCCAATCTATTTACAGGATGATTAGTCCACTCCATCTCATTTAGGACTATCCTTCCTTTCAAAATTACTGGATTTACTGTCCAAGGATGATTTAATCCACTCAATTCATTTAGGACTATCCTTCCTTTCGGAATTACTGGATTTACTGTCCAAGGATGATTTAATCCACTCAATTCATTTAGGACTATCCTTCCTTTTGGAATTACTGGATTTACTGTCCAAGGATGATTTAATCCACTCAATTCATTTAGGACTATCCTTCCTTTCGGAATTACTGGATTTACTGTCCAAGGATGATTTAATCCACTCAATTCATTTAGGACTATCCTTCCTTTCGGAATTACTGGATTTACTGTCCAAGGATGATTTAATCCACTCAATTCATTTAGGACTATCCTTCCTTTCGGAATTACTGGATTTACTGTCCAAGGATGATTTAATCCACTCAATTCATTTAGGACTATCCTTCCTTTCGGAATTACTGGATTTACTGTCCAAGGATGATTTAATCCACTCAATTCATTTAGGACTATCCTTCCTTTCGTAATTACTGGATTTACTATCCAAGGATGATTTAATCCACAACCGTACATTTAGGACCAACGTCCAAGGATGACTTAATCCTCAACCATACATTTAGGACCTACGTCCAAGGATGACTTAATCCTCAACCGTACATTTAGGACCTACGTCCAAGGATGACTTAATCCTCAACCGTACATTTAGGACCTACGTCCAAGGATGACTTAATCCTCAACCGTACATTTAGGACCACGTCCAAGGATGACTTAATCCTCAACCGTACATTTAGGACCTACGTCCAAGGATGACTTAATCCTCCACCGTACATTTAGGACCACGTCCAAGGATGACTTAATCCTCAACCGTACATTTAGGACCTACGTCCAAGGATGACTTAATCCTCAACCGTACATTTAGGACCTACGTCCAAGGATGACTTAATCCTCAACCGTACATTTAGGACCTACGTCCAAGGATGACTTAATCCTCAACCGTACATTTAGGACCTACGTAGTCCAAGGATGACTTAATCCTCAACCGTCCACCAAGGACTTCATTCTCGAAGACATACATCTACGGCTCTTCTTTAGGACTGAAGTCCAGGGATGATCCAATCCCCTCACATGTTCACCAAAAACTTCATTCTCGAAGACATACCTCTACGGCTCTTCTTTAGGACTGAAGTCCAGGGATGATCCAATCCCCTCACATGTTCACCAAGAACTTCATTCTCGAATACATACGTCTACGGCTCTCTTGAGGATGATGAAATCCTATCATGTCCACCAAGGACTTCATTCTCGAAGACATACGTCTACGGCTCTTCTTTACGACTGAAGTCCAGGGATGATCCAATCCCCTCACATGTTCACCAAGAACTTCATTCTCAAAGACATACGTCTACGGCTCTCTTGAGGATGATGCAATCCTATCATGTCCACCAAGGACTTCATTCTCGAAGACATACGTCTACGGCTCTCTTTAGAACATATGTTCAAGGATGATGCAATCCCCTTGTCACCTTTGACCCTATCTAAGGACCATCCACCAACCTCTTTGTCGACATCACTAGTATAGGTATCCTCATTATCGACCTCATTGTCGATGCAGGCAATCTCATCATGAGTTATCACATCACTCCCCCTTTCGAGGAGGGTCCTTCTGAACTATATTAAGTTTGTCTCAGAAAACTTTACTTGAGGTAGAGGTTTGGTTAGTACATTGTTACAAATTCAAACTTTTGGTTCCTTTCTGCACCATATCGTCTGTGTATAGAAACAATATTCAACCTTGTAGCAAAGGTTGAGATCCTCATCACCCATGGTGATCATTAAGCTCATCAATTGATTATCGATCCTGGGTACCCATACAGAACCTGATTCACACTTCTTCTTTAATTACACCATTAAGAGAATGGTCTTATCTAGCCACTTGGAGCAAACATCTTATCATGATTCTCTTCCTCTTTCTAAGAGAATTTTTCTAGCCACAAGCCTTCTATAGTGTGTTTGATTTGTAAATCCTTTTGTTTGAACATCCATCGCTTGTTCAGTGTTCATCATTCATCATGATCTTTCCTACAAATAAAAATTAAGTACATGATTAGTAATACTTAATAATCATCAAATCATATTGACATGATAACCTATTATGCATACAGATATCATTTACATAGTTATGTAACTATTTTGACCAATACTTTGGCACAACACTTTCCCATATCCTGTATGCATACAGTGGCTATCTAGATGCCTTCCATCTCTACCAGAACATACTATTGAGAGTGTGCACAGCTCTCATCATGTCAGCAAAGAGGTTTCATTCTAGACAAGCAACAATGGAATGTTTGTCCAACTTACCAATCATATGCATATTAGTAGTATACTGTTCAATGCTCTATGAATGTTTACACTCAGCATGATATATTCTAGGAATACAAATATGCATACAATCAATATCATTTACTATTTCAAATAACATCTCAAATACTTATCTTTTATGTTTGTGTGGTTGCCTCCCGCTTGATCTTCTATATGTCTTTTGAACTTCTATTCATTCTGTACCACTGTGCATGCTCAAGTGTGCACTAGTGTCATCCTCATACACAGACATACATTCATTAGTATATTCTCAATATTATCAAAACATTCTAGTTCTAAATAATCTTTGAAAATGTATAGTCATGATTATAGATAATATTCAAGGTTTCAAGGAAGTCTTCTTTTACTTCTGCATATTCTTGTTTGATCATAGTACTTTTCTGGTTAATTAGATCATCAAGATAAGAGACATAATATGCATAAACCCTTGATTACTAACTTTATGAATAAGCATAACCAATCATACCAATTATACTTATACAAGGGATCCTAAGGTAAGATTCTAACTTGTCATAGGAAAAAATACCTGGATTAGTATATCTACTTAGCTATGTACAACATACCTAAACAATCTCTTCAATGATTTAGAGATCCTGAGCTAGAACCTGCATGTCTCATAGGTTAAGCATAATATAACAAAGTCATACATACCTCGTCAGTAGAACAAAGATTATGGATGAGTCTTTGTCTTCATGTTGTCATGTTTTAAGGAGCTTGATTTGTCTTTTGTGATGTACCTGTATCTTGTTAGCAAACGACATCAACCTCATACAACACCATAATGCACTAGTACAATCATATAGCCCTAATCAATGAATGTCTTCGATCATTCACATGCATTCATACTATTACTAGGGTGATAAGACAATTGTAACATTAATCAAGATTGTACTAATAAATAACATGAAGACAAACACATTATGAACTTAATCAAGAATCAGATTTCAAGACATACCTGAACCTCAAGTCATACCTGTTGAGACTTCTTGTAGTCTTCTTATGTAAGGCCTTAGCCTCAACTCCCCCTGAAACTTGATCTAGAGCTTGATTAGGGTTTGCTAGAGAAACCCTAAAAATTCAATCTTTGACTTTCACACTTCTGAATGAATGGAAGGATGTGTCTTGCTGAGCTGATCAAACTAGCATACTTCAATTTTGAAATCTCCAAAAATTGACTCCTCAAAATTTCCTTTCAAACTTCTAGATCTTCTTGACAGGATCCCGAACTAGGGTTTGATGAAGCCCACCCTTTTGCTCAATCAAAAGGTTTGATCCAAGGCTCTAAACTCTTATTTTTCTGAGGAGCTTCCAGCTGTGGATTCCGATTCCAAAAATTCTAACTTTCTCCGAAACCCTAAATTCCGGAAGCCATGAATAAAGGTGCTCCAAAAATAATTTTGTTTTGACAGAAATATGCACCTGATTGTTTCTGCTATAACTCTGAAATTTTTGCTCCACAGGGTCTGAAAACATTTTCTGTAGTAGCCTGACCTGTCATCTTTCCATCCTGACAGGTCTGACCTCATTGTTTCTGCTATAACTCTGAAATTTTTGCTCCACAGGGTCTGAAAACATTTTCTGTAGTAGCCTGACCTGTCATCTTTCCATCCTGACAGGTCTGACCTCAATTGGGGTTTCTAAGAGAGATTTATGCCAAGTGTCGCAACGTGACCTGTTTATGGGATAAAACAGGAGAGCGAACTTGTACGGCATGCCACGTGTCTCTGTTTGACCTTCAGCCTCTAAAAATTTTTCCTGAGATAGCTCTCCCTGTTATATTTCTATCTTGAGAGGTCTGACCTCAATTGGACTCTCTGAGAGAGAGTTATGCCAAGTGTCACAATGTGACCTGTTTATGGGATAAAACAGGAGAGAGAACTTGTACGGAGTGCCACGTGTCACTGGTTCACCTTCGGCCTCTGAAAAAGTTTCCTGAGATAGTACAGTCTGTGTAATACCTGTCACTTTTTACTAAATTTCATTTGGATCTTCCTAGCCCAAGTTATGACCTTTTTTCCAAGGTTACCTGATTTTGACTGAGATCTGGAAGAGGCAGAAACCCTAACTTGTACTGATCATAACTCATAAAGTACAACGAATCTGAGGGTACCCTTTGGACACAAGGTACCTGGGGATGTTATATTCGACCTGTAAACTTTTCAGACCCTGAAACTTCGCATAAATGGATTTATAGCGAAAGTTCCACGATGACTGGTTTTTGCTATGTAAAACCCTAACCTTCAAATTGTCGTAAATAAAGCAAGTGTCGTAAGTGCCATACCTTGCCTTCCTTCAGGTTAGCTCTGATACCATGTTAATATTTAATATGCTAAGACTGAAAATAGCAGCATTACATTCCATTTCACAATAATAGCATATACAGGATCACTGAAGAAACAACAAGCATAACATAAACACAAGAGGCACAGATTTATCCTGGGAAACCCTCATGGGGTAGAAAACCCAGTAAAGCTTCCTCAATATAGATGACCAGCAATACACAAAGATGCAAACCAAAGATATGATCTCCTCCTCCACCATAGCAGACCTCTCCTCCACAAGTGCTCCTTTCTCAAGTGAGTGTATGTGTCAAATGAGGAACACACCTCCTCTATTTATACACTACACTGACATGTATTTTACAAAGGTACACGTAGGCTCGTATTTAACCAATGGGTTAAATACCCCACTACAACTGACTGGGCCGACCCCTCTAGGGTGTTCTAATAACCCTTTGACCCACATAACATATACAGGGCCGACCCCCACTAGGGAAGTCTAATAACCCGAGTTACCACATTCCGACGGAGGAATAAACATCTCCGGATATACAATAAGATCTTCACGGAGGAATGAAACATCTCTGGAATAATAAAGTACAAATATAATATTCTTTGAAGTTACAATATCTCAACATGTCTATGGGTTGTTAGACCTGTTCCATTTTGTTAGGATTTTCTTTTCCAGTAGGAAACACTTTTTATTTCACTCATAAAGGTTTATGTATATCCAATTTATGATCGTTTTAGCAGTCGATTAATTTGTACATTTATGCTTGCGCACCCCAGTTGGAAATATCAGTGTAGTCTTAATATTTAATCTTCAAAGATTCCATAAAGGCCTCTAATGTCTACTAATGGTCAGATTAGATGTTTTTGGGTCCCTTGGAATATTTTTTGTTCAAATTTGAGTGAGTTAGGGGTTTTTTGGGAAGAGTAGAGTTGGAAACCTAGTGTTTTGTGTGGTCAGATTTGAACTAGTGCTCCTAGTTTTGAATCCAATGATTCTATGGGGTTGCATTGGGGTTGATGGATCTGGTTTTGGATCATGAATATTATAGTAGTGATATATCATACCTGATTGGCCATATTACATTGGTTTGAAATTATACTTTATGGGTTGCACATGTTAATTCAATCCAAATTTATATACATAAGCCATTGTTGGGATAAGTTAAAATTCAGCCATAATTTCTCTTGAACATTTGGAGTTAATATTCCTAGTTTTTAATTGGGTATATTATAGGAACTATATATAATTAAATTGGTGTTTCAAATCCGAACTCAAAATATTATTAATCTAACCATCCTTCCTCCCTAATCTACTTCCAACTTCGACTTCCTATTCATTCCTCTAATGATATATCCAAAAGCGTAAAATATAATATTGACCTAAACATATATATAATCCATAAGGGGGCGTGTTGAATAAATTTACCTAAATTCCCAAACATGCAATAGGTAGTCATCATTACACCACTTCGGAAGCATGACTCACATATCCCTCCCATGACTCTAGGTTTCAGAGGATACATGGTGGGCCATACCTCCATCCCTCCTAATGGAACTACATTGACACCCTATAAGTAATCACATTGTGTTTCTATTGTGTTTCTTAGAGTTGTGTCATCGAATAAATAGTTTGGGAAACTTGGTTTCCTACATAAATCCACAATATCCCACACATCATAGAAAGTATGTGGCTATTTCTTCGCTCCTCTAACCTATGGGTTAGTCTTATCCAAAACATAATATTATATATATTATTTCGTTGTTTACAAGACAATTACCAATTTATCAATCATCAATTAATATAAACAAGTTAATATATCTATCATGTGCATGACATCCATTCATTCATTTAATTGTAATATGAATTGGTATCCATGTACCCTATCATGTATTAAATTTTTCACACTAGAAGCAAATCACATGATAACTGTGCACATTAATGAGATAAATGATAACTTAAAACAAAACTGACGCATATAAGTAGGTTCATAAATACACACATAATTTACTCACTCAAGTTGAGTTCAACAAATAATAAGCAAAGAAATGCAATATAGGCCTAAATGTTGTTAAGTGGTCCCAGCATAATGTGGGGCATTATACACTACAAAACTAAGAGATCTATCATCACCAACAAATATTTGTTTGGTGTTACGTTCATTTAGAGAAGAAAAAATGGATTTATCCTTAGCTATGCGATAAGATGCTCCTGAATCAATGAGCCACTTAGAAGAAGAAGAAGACGCATTAAAGGAGAAACCAGAAGCTAAAAGTGCATGTCAATGAGAAGAAGAGTTAAAAAAAAAACCAAGATTGATGTTGTGATTCTTCATTGTTTCTTTCAAGGCTTCCAATTTCTTGAAACACTTAGATTCCGCGTGACCATCTTGCCCACAAAAATTGCAATATTGGTCAATCTTTTTACCTTTTAATTTAGTACCTTTATCACTATTAGGTGTAAGAACTTGCTGAGAGGGTTTGGGACTCTTGTTTTTCTTATTGTTGTAAGAGTTTTTCTTATTTGGATGCCTCAGTTATCATTCTATTGTGCCACTAATACTTTTCTAGATGTACCTATAGTTTTGATCACTCATAGATGTAATAGCTTATCTTTACTCTGATCAGAGCACCACAAAAAACTTCAAGAGTGGGTTCTTTATAATCAAACCCTATATATTCTTTTATGTAGAAAAAAGTAGATACAAAAACAAATTAAAGATGACCAAGATTAGCAAGAATAGCATAAATACATTTCTTTTCTAGCTTATATATATTGCACTCTTCAAATAAGATCTAAGGGTTTTGAATTGAGATAGATAGTCTTGAATGCAAGAAAAATCACTTGGATTCAAGGAAACCAGTTGATTTTCAAGATGTGACCTTGAATCTCATTGTGTTTACCAAATACAGTTTCTAAATTTTCCCAGGTTGTATCTAATGCGTCAATTTCTTGAAGGTGGAATCTCAATTCAATAGATATGGACATCCCAATTAATCCACGGGCTTTCTCATTTTTACTATCCCATTTTACTTTCTTATTGCCATCGGTGGGTGCAGTTTCTTTTCCCAACATAATCTAGTAAAGTCCCCTACTTTGTAGGAAATCCTCCATACCACCTATCCATGGGAAGTAGTTTGTCCAAGCAAGAATAATATCACTTGGATTGGCCATATTATAATATGCAGATAATTTTTAATATTAAAAATGACACTAGAAATGGACCGCGTATGTCAAAGTTATGCCTTTTTAAAAACAACGCAGAAAAGGAACCAAGGTTGCTTGTGGTAGGAAGTGGTTGAACCATATGGTGATAGGTGCTCAATGTAGTATATAATCCCCCCTCCCCCCCCACTAAATTTTCCCATAAGATAACTTATGCAAATAAATTAATTTTTAAAAGAAGTAACCCAAATTTATAAAACAAGTGGGAAGAACTTTTATAATGAAGTTACTTTATAACTTAAAGTTACATGATTGTTTTGAAAAGTAACAAAAAGAAGGATTTGAACCCGAGACCTCTTAGTTAATAAATTAACTTTCAACCAAGTGAGTTAAACAAAAGGTTTAGTAATATTACCAAGAAGAATATTGTTGTTGTTGTTGGAGAGTGTGCCTACCCAAAAAACCTTTCTTTTGATTTGAAAAACACTTTTGCACAACCACATAAAAACAAAAACGAAAAAATTTAAAACTGAAATTTCTCAAACTTGGGATTAGAATTTGGTTATCTTACCCAAAAAATGCAAATTTTCACACCATTTTTGGTTTACCGAATTTGCACAAGGAACGCGACAAAGAGCA
The DNA here is from genome assembly GCA_027924585.1 of Larix kaempferi. Taxonomy (NCBI): domain Eukaryota; kingdom Viridiplantae; phylum Streptophyta; class Pinopsida; order Pinales; family Pinaceae; genus Larix; species Larix kaempferi. Next base: position 5,459,905 of record BSBM01000226.1, on the reverse strand, counting down.
TATGTAGTCAAGAAAACCCTTTCTACTATATTTATAATTTGTAGAGTTCGCAAAGGATGCACATAAAAGAGCATACACAGAACAAAAAAGGTAACAAATTGGGAATATAAAAGAAAACCCAACTAAGATATGAACAATATGAGAAATATTTTTTAAAAAGTTCATAAATGTAATAGTATACCTCTATATATGGTAAAATAGTCATATATTGGGTAAATATAAACATTTTCAAGTGAAACAAAAAGTGTTTCTAACTCTCCAAACATAATGGAATATCTCTTTCGGCCTAGGAATGTGAATAAATAGTAGGATACATAAATATTTTAATGCATGCAATTATAATGGTTCAATTTATTGATCAACAACAAGAGCAAGTTTTCATAAGAGCTTTGATACCATGTTTGACTAAAACATAGTATTTACACACAAGTCTAACACCTTAATCAACTTCTCACACAAATATATCACATATCAATACACCAATTTGTTACGTGGTTAAAACCCTCAGAGAAGGAAACAATTCACACCCTTAGGCAAACATCTACTTGAGGAAATATATTAATGCAAAAGGAAAAATAATTTACATATGAGTTTATTATAATCGATCGTCAAGAAAATGACCCTCCATTCTCTTTAGATAGATATCATGGACCAATCAAGTTATAAGCCATGGATCAATAACCATTAAGATCAAGGTGAAGATGAATCGTCGAATCATTCTATTCTATAACATATTGCGACGATTGGATTACATAAGTACAAATGCATACTAAAGAAACACACTTTACCTAAAGACACATTAGACCAAGTTGATCTTGACTAACTCCTAAGTGTCTAAATATCCTAACAAGCATCTTAAATGTGGCATTTCTATTAATAGTCATAATAATGATGCTTAGTTAGCATAGACTAGCAACAATGATAAGCCATTTCCATCAAGAGATCAACATTCACCTTAAAACTCTAATACACATAAAAAAACATTTAAATTAAACGCCAAATATAGTAGTATTTGTGGTACAAATTTTGAATGTGTTGTAATAACATCCTCCACTTTATTTTTTCCTTGGAAAAAAATCATAATTTTATTTAACTATAATAAAATCAAATTTTGGAGGGAATACAACCATCCATACATTATTAAGAAGATAATATCATCATATGCCTTTGTTACAATGACAAAAAAGAGGTGAAAAAACTCTCTTACTACATCTGAAAGTTTTTTCTATAGTCACATTCAACAGAAAACTTGTTCAAAAACCAGTTCTAAAAGGCTTGGTAAACTATAGTACTATTTAAAAACCTTTTACATCACTTCATATATGTTCAAATACATTAAAAAAATATTACAAAAACTTATCCTAAATAGTATTAAGATATTTTTGGAAGTCACCACATGCTCAACAAAATTCCAAAATATATGAAATTGAAATCTTTATGTCATTAAAATTATGAAAAAGGTCATGGATCCATCTCAATGTGGGTGTCTCCTTTATGATCACATCTATGCCATAAGTCTAATCCAAATTGTGGATGCTCTTTTGATAAATAATTAGTAATTGTGTTTCTCTCCATGTAGACATGAACATAAGCAACATTTGGGATATTATTAGAATTATTTAGGACCTCATCAAATATAGGCCTTAATATAAAAAAATTCCAAGTTTCTTTCTATTCTCATCCATTCAATGACTAACAATGAATCACCCATGATTTGAGTCTTTTGAATCCAAATTTCAATTTTAGAACAATAATCAACTTCAAAGCTACCATCTCAGGTCTATTATTTGTGCTTCTGACCTATTATGAATTACTTGGAGAAAAAAATGAAGGTAGCAATAAAAAATGGAAACAGACACACATACATGCAAATATTTTACAGAGAGCATAGTAGTATAGTAAAACCCAAATTCTATTAATGAATGAAATGTAAAACATTCTAAAGTACAAAACAATACAAACTATCTTAGATGGTGGTAGCTTATCACTGAAGAGAGATGTGTGTTAGAAAAACAGGATCGCGGAGCAGTAAAAATAAACAAGATGCAAATATAAATCACATAAACACAATACAAGAGAGACACCAATATAACGTGGTTCACCCAATATGGGCTACATCCACACAGAAATTGCCAGTACTTATTATTATATCATCCAAAAAATAAAGGGATACAACCTGCAACACATCCACTGCAACTTCCTATTCACTCTCTCACACAAGCATATAGATATTTACAATGATACAATACACAGCCGTATTACAATGCCTTCCTTTTAAAGAGTGATTACCATGTGAAAATACTATGGAACACCCAATGCCATGGGTCCATAAATCACCCATTATTGACCAAGTCATGACTATGAAATTACAACATTTTACAAGGCATTTTTTCTGAAACTATTGCTACGAGGGCGCTTCCCCCAAACCCCCTCTAGGGGGGGGCTCCCAAACTAGTCACCACCCCCCTAAACCCCCCATGGAGACTATTTTGGGGGGGAAATACCCCCCCCGTCATGGGATGGGATCCAAACATGGTTGAAATACGACCTCTGATTAAGGAAGATGATCGGGATCCACAACCAACAATGTGCTGGATACACTCATTTACTAGAGATAATTAGGGCCTCTTATCATAAGCATAAATCCAAAGAGGTGAAAACCCTAACCATAAAAAACCATAACCCTAGGAGATAAAGTTCCAAAAAGGATTTGTGGGCCCTGACGTGGCCGACGAACAAGTCAACTTCTCAAGGGAATAACTTCCATATAAGAACTTTGTTTGGGGTGTATGATAGCCCATTGGAAATATATAAAATACAAGAACAACTTTTAGGGGATCCAAGATGTTTTTGGAGCTTCAAATACCATTTAGGGCCTCGAAAAGGCCTCAGAATTTCGGGACCCAAAAAACCATAGAAAAATTCCAAGGAGATGGAGAACCGCTGTGATTTAGTAGAAGAGGTGGGAGGCCATGGATATCCACTTGGATCGGTCCTCCCCTTTAGGAAGAAATGGTATTTTTTGTGTTAAGTTACCTCATTAGGTGGGGGAAATTCTGTTGAATTTGATTATTGGTGAGACACTTTCCTTGGTAATGAATTTTCCCTTCTTTGACAACTTGATATAGTTGGATGTTTTATTGGTGAGTGCCCTTCACTCTGTGTGTCCATGATCTAGTCAACTATATCCTACTCAATGTATTCATGGTTGAGTTTGGTATGGACTAAGTGCTCAACTACCTCCAAGATTTCCAGTAGAGGGTGGAAAATATGGCCGAAGGAGCTCCACATTAAATACCGGTGGCAATCCAAGGAATGTAGTAATACTTAATTCAAAATCATTCACACATAAGACTTGGTGATGGTGTAAAGCCCATATAGAAGTGGAAAAAGCTTGCTATTGGTTCCTTCAATATGCTCTTTCTATAAATGTAAGAAAACCTTATCACCAACTTGAAACTTGTGTGGAACCTGATGTTGGGCATGTCGTTACTTATACTTGGCATTGGATTTATACAAAAGATCATGAACTTGTTGTGGGATGTGTTGGATCCATTCAAAAAATTTGGATGCCCTATCAGCCTTAGTTTGAGCATGGGAGTATTATTCTTGTGTATATGCAATGGGTAGTGATACATCCATTGGGGATAATGGCTATAACCCCAAGCATACCTCAAATGGGTTGTGGCTTATATAGTTGTGAAGGGATTTGTTGTAGCTGTGATGAACATAAGGAAATATCTCATCACAAGTGTGGGATGTTTGGAGTTTTACATTCTTAGGATATGCAAAATCATCATGTTGACCACCTCTATATGTCCGTCAGTTTGGGGGTGGAAGGAAAACAATTTTGTCATCTTGGTGTTCATCATCAACCGTAGGCTGGACCAAAAAGTACTTAGGAACTTATTGTCTTGATATAAAATAATGGTTAATGGGAGGAAAAAATGTACCCAAACATGCTTTAAGAATATCTTAGCAATGGCCTCCACTGTGATTCTCTTCTTACAGGGAGTTAAAATTTCCATATTAGAGAACTAATAAAAAAGCACAAATACATAGTTGTTTTCATGCTTGGTTGAAGGCAAGTCATTCATGTAGTCCATGGAGACATACTCCTAGGGAATATCTAAGTTAGGAAACGAAGTGTACAACCCTTTCTTCTTGATGGAAGGTTTGGAAATGGCATAGATGATGCACGATCATATGTACCCACCAATGTCTTATTGGAGCTTCAACTAGTAGAAGTACTTTTGCAACACTACCATTGTCTTCTCTACATTGAAGTGCCCTACCACTCAACTATAATGTACATCCCAAATTAGTTTCTCACACTTGATTGAAGGAACAAATAGGTGGATGAGATGGCATAAAATTTCATCCTTGAGATGAAAGTTCGAAACTTATCTTCCTTCTTGTAATGTCTAATAGGAATTAGCAAAGTCAAGATCATTGTCATACAATTTGGGCCACCTGGATGTCTCATATCCAAAAGAGTTGAGCTATGTGGTTTGTGCAACAACTAGAGGTTAGTTGATCCTTTTTGAAAATTGATTGGTGATTCCCTTCTTATACTTTTTGTTTAGGTGGAACTATTGCAGGTATGCAGACCATTTACAATGGTGGTATTTATGTAACTTTCCTTGCATCTGCATGAATTGCAGGGGCTTGCGATTAGTGTAGATGATGATCTCATTTCCTAGGAAGTATTGTTGCCATTGATGGAAATCCTGCATAATGGAGTAAATATTTTTGTCACATGCCAAGTGAGGATTGCATCAATAGTATATTCAGATGCATTTGTCTCAATCTCGAAAGGTTGTTGTAGGTATGGCATAGTGAGGACTAGTGCATTGTTTCATATCCTCAAAGGATTTTTGTTGTAATGATCCCCAAGAAAGCTTGGCTTTAGCTCCACCCTTGGCCAGTGGGCTTAAGGGCCAAGCGATATGAAATAACCCCAACACAAATATGTGGAAAAAGTTGATGAGGCCGAAGAAGTTGCAGAGCTCTGTTAGAGTTTTCGAGGTTGGCCAATTATGAATGAATTGGACCTTGGTTGGGTCCACATGCACCCAATATTCATCCACGATTTATCCTAGGTACTAAATTTTCTCCATGTCGAATGATTGTTTCTCCAAATTGGCATATAACTTGTGTTGGCACAAGGTACTAAGGATTTGTTGAATGGTATTAAAATGTTCTACCCAAGTTATGTTGAAGATGAGGATGACATCTGAATACATGAACACAAAGAATATTGTGGAATGGGTGCAAAATATAATCCATGATCATAATGTATTTTGTTGGAGAATTATTCAAGTTGAAAGGCATGACCAACCACTCAAAAAATCCTTCTTTAGACTTGAAGGTTGTCTTCCATACATTGGATTTCTCAATCAAGACCTAGTGGTAGCTTGAATTCAAATAAATCTCACTAAAGAACTTGGCACCCTTAATTTATCAAGAAGATCATCACTATGGGGGATTGAGTATTGATTCTTGATGGTGATTTTGTTCAAGGATTTGTAATCAATACAAAGTCACCATGTCCCATCCTTATTCTATACCAAGACAATTGGGCTTCCAGAAAGTGAGGAGCTTGGTCAAATGTGACCTTTTTAGATGAGTTATTAAATATGATGATTTATTTATTCATTCTCCAAAAGGGATAAACTATATACTAGGAAATTAAGTAAAAAAGCATTGGATATCAAATCAATTGAATGTTTGACCTAGTAGTGTAGAGGCACCCCTGTAGGTAAGCTGAATATATCTCTATATTCTTCTACAATATTGTCTACCTAATTTTTTTGTTTAGAGATACCTTGAGCTGAGGCTATGGTAGTTGCAGTGACCTTTCGTCCACATTCTGACCAAACTATGGAGATGAAAAATTTCCTAGCCTGGGAGATTACTTTATGAAATTACTTTGCATAGATCAAGGAAACTACAGTAGTTGGGACTACCTATGGTATCCTTTAGAGTTGGCCTTCCAAGGTAATAATGACACTATGATGCCTAGACTCATAAATATCATGATGTTTCCACATATAGGGTTGTCATAAAATAACATCACAAACTTCAACTAGGGAAACATCACACAGTACCTCATCTTTGAAGGGCTTGATGCCATAGGATAGGCGACATTGTTGACTAAGCTAGATGTCTCATCCCTGGCTAAAAAACCCAATGTTCTATGTTTGGGGGTTTGGATTGTGAGAATTCTATATAGGTTGAATACCATGAAATAATTCTAATAGCCAATAATATTGAAGCAAATAGGTCCTCACAAGAATTATTCAAAGATATGCAAGAATAAGAAGAAGAAATATTGAGACAGAAACATAAGAGAAGGAACTCAATTGATGGAAATATCATCTCATATATTATTCCTCAATATGAATATAATATATAATACATCTCAAGAGAGTAAATAGAATTCCTTAAAGGCAAGCTGAAAATCTCACAAAAGTAAGGCTTACTAAAAGCTAGAAAAACCCCTTAGGTGTCAAAAGCACTTTCCAAATCAGTCTAAAGGCTCATGAATTAGCTAAATATGGTATGGAAGATAATGAGTGATGAAAATGGAATTTGATGATGAATTTTGGATATAAGAAAGAGTTGGTGGTTGAATTTTCCAAGTGGAGATAATTTCTAAGTCAACTAGCTTTACCTTATCCACTAGAAAGTAGAAAAAACGGGATAAAGTTGTCTAAATAAAAAAAGTGTCTTTCTAATTTAGGAATGGATTAAAATAGACAGAATCCAAGGAAATATTATGCATAATCTATCCAAATTCTTTTTTGTGACTTACGATGGCACATGGAGGCATATAAGACAAAACTAGGCCAACTACATAGTCTACACCTAGGAAAATTAATCTAGATGACTAATAAAATATATCCTAAGTATGGAATGGGTTTTTAAATGTTCCAACACCCCCATTAAGCCTAACTTAGAGTGACTAATTATTTGTAGGTCCCATGAAACAATTCTTATGGTCACCCCAATATAAAAATTATTATGCCCAGGTAAACTGAGGAAACAGGGAAAACCTCATGGGAAAAATCCCCCCTCAAAAAATGGACATGTGCACACCAAAATTATTGTTGCTCCAAAATCAAGTAGGTGTGGAATTGATCAAATGTATGGAGGTATCTTAATTTTTGGAAGAATTGGATCATGCTCCAAAAACATGTGCTTGAATTCTCCTTCAATGGATGCAATCAAATATGGAAGCTCTTTGAACTTGCTCTTGAACAAAACAAACCCATGAATATGTAGACCATTCTGGAACTTGAAATTCCAACCAAATGAGGTTGGATCAACTCCAATCAGATCCTATTTCTCTTGAAACTTGAACTTCAAATCAGAGGAAGCTAAATCAACTACAAGAAAATATGCCAATGTGATGGCAATGTCTCCATCTTCAATGAAACTTTGAATACAAGTGCTAGTCATCATGTAGGAATAGGTAGAAGGCATGAGATCACAAAACGTGAGTGCAAATGGAGCACTATTGAAATATGAACCAGCCTTCAAATCATCCAATAGATCAGCATATTTCACACCATCAACTTGTGAAGTATGCACAACATCATAAAAAACTAGCTTGCCATCCTCAAGATCAAAATATGAAGAATGCTTTGAGAACTGTGAATGGATGGAATCGTCTTCAACAATGGCAACTCCATTAGTTGAACCTTATTCATTATCAATAGCCAAATATGAAGGGGAGAGATCTGATTTCTCAACTTCTAGAGCCACAGAATAAGTCTCTTCAATTGCTACTTCATGGAAAGAAGCATTCGAATCAAGGAGATCATCATCAACAGGAAGGGACAGTAAAGAAATTTCTGCAATTTATTTTTCTTCAAAGACAACTTCTTCAGAGAGGGTTGAGGACGAGACTTCAGGAGGAAGAACACATTAGGAGGTGTCAAAATTACTCTTCATGTTGCTTATATGAACCTCATTGTGCTTTCCAAAGACTCTATCCAAATTGGTCCAGATATCCTTTAGGTATTTAGCAGAATCAATAAGGTAGTGCATGCATGGAGAAAAAGATAGACACATGGCTCCAAGCGCTCTATCACAATCATTCAGCCAACCATATTTCTCTTCTGATGATTCAGCCTCTACAACATATCCAATAGACACTTCAAAGAGACCATGCCTCTTCATATATGCACTCATATTTGGCTTCCACTCATCATAGTTGAATGGTGTAAGAAGAGGAACTGAATTCGAATCCATGAAGTTGTACCTGTAAAACAAACTTTGAAACTTATACTGGAAGACCCATATGAATCTAAGACATGAGATCCTCAAGTTCTGATACCATGTGGGAATTCTATATAGGTTGAATACCATGAAATAATTCTAATATCCAATAATCTTGAAGCAAATAGGTCCTCACGAGAATTATTCAAAGATATGCAAGAATAAGAAGAAGAAATATTGAGACAGAAACATAAGAGAAGGAACTCTATTGATGGAAATATCATCTCATATATTATTCCTCAATATGAATACAATATATAATACATCTCAAGAGATAAAATAGAATTCCTTAAAGGCAAGTTGAAAATCTCACAAAATTAAGGCTTACTAAAAGCTATAAAAACCCCTTAGGTGTCAAAAGCACTTTCCAAATCAGTCTAAAGGCTCGTGAATTAGAAAAATATGGTATGGAAGCTAATGAGTGATGAAAATGGAGTTTGATGATGACTTTTGGAGAGAATAAATAGGTGGAGGTCGAATTTGCCAAGTGGAGATAGTTTCTAAGTCAACTAGCTTTACCTTATCCATTAGAAAGTAGAAAAAACAAGATAAAGTTGTCTAAATTAGAAAAGTGTCTTTCTAATTCAGGAATGGAATAAAATCATATATAATCCAAGGAAATATTATCTATAATCTATCCAAATTATTTTTTGTGACATAGGATGGCATATGGAGGCATATAAGACAAAATTAGGCCAACTACATAGTCTACACCTAGGAAAATTAATCTAGATGACTAATAAAATATATCCTAAGTATGGAATGGGTTTTTAAATGTTCCAACATGGAGTTGTTGGTATTTTCAATCTCTTGACAACCTTGACCGAGATCAAGTTATTTTGGATACCACTTTCAACAACGAAATGCATTGGATTCCCATTCACCTACACTTTTGAATGGAAGAGGCACTCCCATTCCTTTATCTCTTTTGTATGGATATTTTCAGTTGTGATGTGGCACTAGGCTCTGTGTCAATGATCCTCTTTCCATTATATTGATTTGAATTGAATTCCAGGATATATTTCAGCTCTGAGGGTTTCATCTTAGCCAAAAATAATTGTTTTGAGCAACATTCATCAGTGTTGTGTCAAAGGATTTTTTGTAACTTGCACCTCTTTCCAGTGTCATTCTTTGACTTCTTGTTACCCTTCTTTACCTACGGCTTGGACTTGTTTGCACTATTTTTTCCAGCCTTTCTTTGTCCTTTGTTCTGTGTTTTAGGGATGCCTTTACCAATCTTCTGTTGTAGTTGATTTGCAAACCCAAAATCCCACTTATTCTTCTACTTCAACTTTTGGTTGATCTTGACAACATATCGATAAGTAGCTCCTAGTGAGGATATGTCCAAGAAATCTATATCTGACTATATGTACATGTGCATTCCACTATGATAATTTAAGACCAAGTACTATTTGGAGTCTCTAATACCTATCTTTGAGCGCAAGGTATGGAATATATTGGTGAAATCCGACACTGTCTAATCTCTCTCCTTAGGCAATTTTTTCCATCTCGTGTACTAGTCATCATATTTTCTGAAAGAGTAGAATTCCTCCTTGATGGAATCAACAAAATATTCCTTACTGGTCTCTATCATGTGTGTTTTAGACTCATCTTTGGCATCCCTCTCACAGTAACCGTCCCACCACTATTTGACATGGGGGAGGGACTTAAGGAGTGCGAAGGTGATCTAAGTTAATACAGTAATAAACCTCTAATAGATGTAACCATTTATCCAAAGCATATGCATCTATATGGCATTTAAACAAAGGAATTTCAAAATTAACTTGTACCTTGAAGGGAGTTGCACCTACGAAATGGTTGTTCGTTGAAGGTGTCTCTGTCCTTGTCGGTAGTTGTCAAAGGATCTTGATGAAGTTATCCATCATATCGTTCCTTTATCACGTGAGGGATACCTCGAGCAACAACTTAATAGGATCCCATTCTCTAGCGTCTCTCTTTTCTTCTCCCACCATGTGAAGTTTCTTTCACCAATGAGAGTGGTTGTCCCCAAGATCAATTAGTTTGAGACCCAACTCTAGATACTTGGATCTCATTGGGGACATGCACCAAGAAATAAGAGAAGATTGCTTTGATACCATTGATCGGGATTATTTGGATAATGAAATGAATGCAACAATATATAATGGAAACACACACATGGATATTTTGCAGAGAGAAAAATAATATAGTAAACCCAAATTTTATTAATGAATGGAATGAAAAAACACTGTACATTGCAAAGCAATACAAACTAACTCAGATGGTGGTAGCTTCTCTCTTAAGAGATATATGTCTACTACTCTCATTTGTAATATATAATTATGAAGAGATCGAAAAGGTCCTTTAATCATAATCATAAATACACGTAGGAAAAAATCCTAAACACAAAAAACCTAACCCTTGGAGATCAAACGCCAAAAATGATTTATGGGCCTCAACGTGGCTAATTGTCAAGGCAACTTCCTGGGGGCACAAATTCCACATACAAAGTCCATTTGGGGCATACAATAGCTCATTGTAAATATATTGAAGAGAATAACAACTTTTATAGGGTTGATTATTTTTTTGGATATTTTGGGGTCATTGTTTAGGGCCTCAAAACAAAACCATAATTTTGGGACCCAAAAAACCATAGAAATTTCTAAGGAGATGGAGAATCGTTTGTGATTCAGTGGAAGAGGTGGGTGGCCCTCTATATCCACCTAGATCATGACTAGACCAAGAAATAATTTTATTCAGTGAGAATCAAAGATATATAGTGTCCCCCTAGCCCCACCCACAAGATTACCCCCCTATGTTTCCCCATTAAAATGTTTAAGGATAACCAATCCTTGGTTGGGACATAACATAGTAGTTTTAATTTTTCCATTAAATATGCAATCATTCCTAGCAAGCAATACCCCCCCAAATCACTTCAAATGATAGAACCTTATATTTTGAATATGTTGGGTTATGTGTCCATGATTTTAGAGAAAGTTCCATATATGTACCTTCCCAAGCATTGCATATACCTAAAGCAACTTCAATATTCTTCCATATAGACACCATGTATGCACAATGTATTAGATTGTACGTCACATCCTCATCACATACCTGACATAGAGCACATCTCCCTAGGCCTTGCTAACTCCTCATCTACATGATATCCCAAGTTGGAGATCCTATTGTTTATAACCAACCACATAAATATTTTTTTTTTAATGGCACTTCAACTTCCATATGCTTTTGGAACACCATCGATTTTTTGTGTGTAGTTCTTCCTCCCTTAAAACCTTGTAAACAAATTTTGGAGAGTATGTACCACCCATAGTATTTTTGGACCAATTTAAGGTGAATGTACTCCTCATATTTAATCCTTACATGAATATTTTGTAGGGTGTCATAGTAGTTATTCCATGTCTGGCCTTGTTCAACCCAAAATCCAAGCCTATAAGCATCTACCCAAGCCTATCTCATCATAGTGGATCTTACATAATCAACCACTAATGATAAATGATAAATAAATCTCTCTTAAAGACACCACCATCTCTTGAGGCAGCCTAAAAGTTTCATCACACTCAACCCATTGGCCCTCCCCCACTCTAACTTTAGCTCCCAAACCAAATTTCCACACCAATTAGTTACCAATCAAAGGTAAATCCAGGATGATTGGTTTCCATATAACATAAAAATTATGGTAGCTCTTATTAACTATTTGAATCCAATCCTCAATAGACAAAGGCTCAATATAATTTTTTTTTACCACTGAAAACCACAAACTAGTTCCTTTGATAATCCCCTAGATGCATTTTTCCACGAGAGCCTTTGCAAAGAAATGTCTCATTTTGTATGCTCCATCCACCTCTAGATCCTTGGGACTACTATGTTTTTCCAAGGCACCCGAGGGAAAAATTTTCTTATGTAATCCCCAACCGATAGAAATCTAAAGCTCAACTTTATTACCTACTTTAATACACCTTTTGGAATAAAGGACAATGAGACTCAATAACTACGTATCACCTCCACGATAGATTTAATCAAGATGATTAATATTCCCCTTCTAGTTAATCCTCCTTCACTTTATTATTAACATAATGAATGATTTTAATGTTATTCTTTGTAAATTATCTTTAACTTGTAATTATTATCTATATTATTACATGCTCACTAACTCAATTTAAAATGAAAAATGGAGATTTCATCCTATGTCAATACTTCCTCACTTTCCATCCATTATTAAAAAAACCCAACAAACTTGTTATGTGAATGTATAAAGAAACCTTATCAAATATCTCATAGAGAGAGAGAGAGAAATGAATATAATTTTAATATTAAAAAATGTTGCAATCAAACCAAACAACATGGAGATGTACATGTACAAATTAGACAAGCATTTGGAACTTTCAAGACTTTCCTCCTCTTGTCAAATATATGGGAGGAAAGTCGCCAACACTTTCTCATAAATTCTCTTTCCTTCAATTTATGTAGTACAAGGGTAAATTCTTATAAATTGCTTACAAAGTATAACGCAGAAAAAAAAAAACATAACTATAGTACATGATTATTGATTGGGATAGATAGGTTTACTCCCCTTAAATAGAGGTGAATCCAAGGTGATATGGTGGCAGGAAAATATATTTGATTATGTTTCTTTTTCTCTTTGATTGTGATTTTATTTCCTTTCCCTTGTGAGAGGAGGAGAGGGATGTGCATTTTTCTTCAAGATTTTAGCATAAGAAGTGGTATTTGAATATGCAAGTGGAATCTCTTCTTATATGCGAGATCTTTGGAATGTCTCTTACACTGGGACCTCTTCTATTACGTTAGCATCCTTTAGCTTCACAGGATTTTTGGATGAATCAATATTTCCTTCAAGCTCTTCCTGTATTTCAACTTTAGCATCTTCAGTTGATTTCTCAACATCCTCATTTTTGTTCTCCAAATATTCTGAAGATTCAAGGACTTCAAATCTATTATTGATTGATTTAGGCATATATTCTTGGGTTTCCTTAGATGATTGTGAATCCTTGGTGTGATCTTTTCTACATCTAATATTTAATGTCTTGAATGTGTTGTGATATGATTCCTTCCAGGGATTCTTAGACTACTTTGTAGAAATTTGAATCTCTTGAATCTTTGGGTAGTTTTTAGCAAAATTCTCATGCTCATGAGAATATATGCATTTTAGCGGGATTGCTCATAATCCAAATCTTGACGATGGCACCATCCATCCATAGTGATTTGCAAATCCTTAATGTAGTGTCCCTGACCCAACTAAGGCCAAAGGAATTCGAAAACCTAGGGAAAAGGGGTTAAAATCAGTATAGCACAACGGGTTAAGGTGATTTAAGGTTAGGCCAAGAAGCCATAAAACCAAGAAATAAAAAAACTTCTAGCCTCTTTAAAATAAAATGCATAAAACCCAAGCACAACATTTTCCCTAATGTGCATATTATTGAATGCAAACTCATTGTATAAATAAACATTAAAGGTACGTGAGTAATATGCGATAAATAGAATCTCCGGTAACCATATGTTAAAACATATAATTATCCATGTACTCAGTAATAGTTATTGGATTGTAATATTATTGAAAATGTGAATGTAAGTACTCAATTATTGTGATTATCATCTTGCTCATGTATCAATATGAAGATATCAGTACTTATGTGCATGTGTGTTGATTGGTGTGATTAACTAGTAAGTAAATAAAGTACCAAGCAACACAACCATAGTAGAATAGAGACATAGGATTCCATCTATAGCCTTCAAAAAATCATATCTCATGGCTGTCCCCTACAACCAACTTTCACTAGTATGATTTAGATTGTATGATTTCCTTCCCTCCAGCCATCAATCACCAATACAAATCAAATCTACAATAATATAAACATATTTGCAACAATATAACATATATACAATAATAAAATCAAATCTACAACAATAGAACATATCTTCATACAAATGTATTCTCAATCAAAGGACACGGTGCGCTTCTTTCGGCACTGTAAACACTATCAAGCCAAAACAATCATAACTTGGTCATATGGAAAGCTTTTCCACTGAAACAAAAAGGTGTTACTTACTGGAGATGTCGCTCCGGATGCAATGAGTAGGTCTCAAAAACCAAAAATGAGCAGAGGTAGGAAAACCAGAACATATGGTTGTGCCCCTTTCAACACCATGAGAGCCACAATTGTATATCACGAAGGAGAAGAGAAAGAATAGATGGTAGAGGAGGTTCATAGCAATTTCGAATTTCAATGTCCAAAATCCGTCCATCCTGCATATAATTCCTAGCACATAAACCATAAACATAACCAGGAAACAATTCACCCTCCAAGGCACATAAACATGATAAAATAATATAAATAAGCATATGAACAAATACTTATCTTCAAATGGAAACTGGATTTAGTGAGACAACTTTCCTCCCAGCTGTAGACACAGTCAAGTCTAACTCACTTGAATAGGTCACCCCAGAGTTGAGATCACAGATCCATGGGAAGAGGCACAATCAGTATAACAACTCTCGGAACTACCCCCTCCAAGAACCACAATGCTTCCCACTACTGCTTTCATGTCCATCTCCATTGCTTATGGGATGTGACTCCCTGTTAACAATCAAATTAACACCCTTAACAAGTGAAGGTTAGAAGCACATTTTACTGTTTTCCTGTAACATGAAGACATAAGTACATAAGAGAACAGTCCTCTCTTATCTAATCACTACTTCCATAATCAGAAGGATTGAGTGAAGAAAGAAGTAACCTAAAGAAGCATGTTTCAGTGATTGAACTCCTCACTTAAAGGACCATATCTAGTCTCCACAAGTCAACAGTGAGAAAAAATGCACAAAACTTTCATTAATTGTGCTTGAGATATTTGAAGTTGTGACAAAAATCTTGAAAATACTATAGAAAGTGGGTTTTTGAGTGAAAATAATCAAAAATCAAGAAAAGGTATTATCCCACATTGAAAGTTGACTCCTGAATTCTCATTTCCCAATACTATAAAACAAAGGAATTCAGGGCATAGTAAGGTATACACAGTGAGAGTAAAGGCATGTTGGAAGGATTTCAAGGTTGGAAAGCTCATCTTCAACACAAATCTCTTGAATGATAAAAGGAAAGGATGGAGAAGGATGGATCAAAGCAAAGGAGAATAGATTCACCTCAAGCAAGGTTGTAAGTAAGTATCATTTTTTCTTTGATGTTATATGAAGTAATTCAATTTTCCCTCCATTTATGAGTTTAAGTTTTTCCCTCCAAGATTAGTTTGAATTCAAAATGGTTAAAGATATTAGGAAATTTTAGATAATTGCTTCATTTCTTTCAATTGAATATCACCAATTCATAGTAATATGATTAATTAGAGTAGACACATCCCTACTATAATCACCATTAACAGATTGGCGACTCCACTTGGGTTTTAATTTGAATTTTTTCAAAAAAAATTGGTGTTCCAACCTTAAAAGATATAATTTATTAATTCCTTAGAAATGTTATACGACCTATGTATCAAGTTTAAATACCCTTAGAATCCTAAAGCCATCCTTATTCAATAGTTAAAAACCTAAAAATCTTGAAAATTAGGCTTGGCTTTTTGAGTTTCTTGATCGTGGAAAATAGACGCACCCTGTCTGTGTACACAGTATGCCAATATAAATAGATGCGCCCTATATTTTTTGCATGGTGCGACACTACCACAAGTTCCTCACCTACTAAGTTCAAAGGGTGTGCCAATTTCAGGATGTCGCACTGTATATTGTTCTGCACCTATGTCAATCGAGGGATTTGAGTTTTGGACCTAGTTTTCTCACTTTTGTCTGGTTTCTTGTGAATTTTTTTTCTTTGATTGGATTAGGAACCCCTTAAATTATATTTTAGACCTTACGTGGACCCTAATCAGCTAATATTTGGAATATTGTGAAAGATTTTAAATCTTTTTGGTTCAAATCACAAGACAAATGTCAAAACTAGTTGTGAGAATTTACTGTTTTAGGGCCACTTTTAGGCATGATTTTTGTGTTTGCAAACTTGTACATGATATTACAAAAATTTTAGGATCAATTTACCACATATTTGGAAAATTTTGGGAGGCTTTAGTTTGAAATCTTTAAAGTTGAATTTTCCCTCCAAAACCCTTAAGAATGGCCTAATTTGGCATTTTTTCTTATAATTTGTTGTAAATATGATTGCTTGAGGTCATATTTTTCTTTTAGATCCCTGATTTGATGAAAGTAGGATTGATTTATAAATTTTTTTATTATTAAATGAACAGTTTGCAAATGGTAAAAATTGGAAAAAACATCAACAATTGTTTCAAAACCCTTTAGGCCTTTTCAAATTTGAATTCCACATGCTTGCAAACCTTAAACAAGAAACCAAATCGACACAACCATGATACATTCAAAGATCATTTGAAAACAATCCATAAGTAAATTTGCATTAAAATTCAAAAAATTGAACATTACACATTTAGATAATTTGAAATTTTTTCCCTCCAAAACCAAAGAAACAACTTTAATTAGTAATTTTTTGTTTGGGATCTACAATATTTCTTTTTTCTCATGCACAATTACAGAGAGTTGTAGATTAATCTTCAATTTTCTTGAGATACGTTGTGTTTGAGCCACTGTATCCTCTTCACTTGGGCTTTCAATCTATCTTGTGAATGAGAAAGTGGATCTCATTTGTAATAGTTTAGGATTTGATTTTTCAAGCAATCTCTTTTTGAGCCACTGTATCCTCTTCACTTGGAATTTCAGGCGATCTTGTAAATGAGAAAGTGGATCTCACTTGTAACATTGTAGATTTAAATTTTTGCATACAATTCTCGAGCTACCATATCCTCTTCACTTTGGCTTCCAGGTGATCTTGTGAACGAGAAAGTAGATCTCACTTGTAAAATTTTACGTCATAATTCTTCAAAGGTATTTGCGTCCTCTTTGCTTGCACTTTTGGGTGGCCCTGCAAATGATAAATAGAGATCCCCATCTAATAGACTTGAATTCATTTCAGTTGGGATATTTGTTTGGTTTACATCGATTTTTGAAATCAACAATTAACCATATTTCAAAAGAATTGTTCCTAAACTTCAAAAATCTACCAATTTTTTTTGCATTACCAAAACTTCAATAGATTTGGAAACACATTCAAACATTTGAAAAGAGTTTTATGCATGTTGTAAATAGAAATTGAAACAAAGAAATCAAGTAATCTGTGATGATAAAACATCATTTTTTTAGAAAAATTATTTTTTCAAAATCGTAAAAATAATTCTATTTTTGTAACTTGCATGCTTGGAATACCTACATGAACCTCTAAATTTTATTAGTTTAGAGCATTCATCGAATTGAAAGGTAGAGTAATGAGCATATTGCTTTGTTTGATTCATTTTTTCAAGTCAAAACACCACCAATTTCACTTCCACTCCTGAAACTAAGCAAAGTACCCTTAAAATTGGTGCTTAATCTAAGACTATCCAAGATTTGATTTTCATATCACCAACAAGGTTAGGCTAGTGCCCTGGATTAGGATTGGAGAGTTAACACTCCTAGGATACAAAACTTTTGAAACTAGCATTGATTATTGAGAGTATAAATCCATTAGTAGTAAAAAAAACTTTTAAGGAAAGCACATCTAACACATGCATCAAGCACGAGGTCAATATGGATAAGTAAGGGTGGTAACCCCCTTTTGCTTGTTTAGTGGGATATGAGCTCATCACGGAATTTCATGTAAGTGACAAGTCCTCAGGGTGACATCACTTTTCTAGAGTACCTAGTTATGAGAGTTGTCCTATACTTACAATTGTTCCACCCGACCATCAATTGTGAAGTGGTAACCTTAGTTGTTATTCCTAGGATATCACACAAGATATTGTGAGTGGGGGACACTTATAGTACTTGAGATGGAATTTGAATATTTTACTCCTTGGGAGGGTGATTGGTCAAGAACCAATACTTCCACCCCTGGCGATTAAATTTTATTGTAACTGTTTCTCAAACCTTCACTATTAGTAATTGTTTGAGTCTTGATATCCCTCGGCGTCTACTAGTTTTAGAAGGCCCTCCAAATAAAACTTTTCATTGAGCTTCAATTCTTTGGAAAAGTAGTTTGCTTGGTTGGATTCATAGGACATTTTTACTGTGTGGACACTTTTTCTTTTTTGTTGAGTCTAGATTTCCTTAGGATCGTTTGATTATATTTTTTATTAAGAATACAACTTTAAAACAAATCCTTTTATCAAAATATTCAAAGTGGCTACTCTCCTGATCTGCTAGTCACGGTGGCAGTGAGGTGAATCATCGAAATTTGAAGGCCCCGCTACATCATAGATACAGATACAACACACACAACCTTATGACTTGGAAACTGAACAAATTCTACATTCAATTAAAAAAAATAGAGAAGAACAACATCAAACAAATACTGAAACTTCATCATTACATAATGAAGAAAACACATAAATTGTTGATAATATTGCTCCATTTGAAATTGAAACACTAGAGAAAAACACAACTACTCATGTAAACCCACCTTTGACAAGTCTTTCAGACCCATCTATACTTCACATCAGTGAGCCATTGTATTACATCAATCCTCTTTTTCAGTTATTGGAATAACATGTAAAATTCAACTCTCGACCCTATGGCTTCATCAGGAGCACAAGGGACTACATCATCGCAACCTCAAATAGTTTCTACAGGTAGAAATACTTTTAACTTGGCCTCTACATCAATTCCAACAGATAGTATACATGTCATTAGCACAAGTTCAACTAGCACTTCAATGCAAGTTGGTATAGTTTCGGGTTATAATCCCGAAAGTACATCCACTTCGTTTGCAGGGATCCCTACTGGGGGGGTTTGCCTTACCAAACATGGTTTTTCCATATGGTTTGGTTAATCAAGGTCAAAAAAATCAAGGAGTAAACAAAAATCCTCTTGGTATACCTAATGTTTTTCCAAGTTCTACTTCTGCAGGAAACCCTTCACCATGGAATGTTAATATTTCCGGTGGAACTGATGGAACATGGAACAATAATTCCAATTGGGGTTATGCTCCAAATATTAGTGGGAATTCCTTGGGAAATCATCCTCCAACTTTTCCTAGCACAAATCCTAGGGGAAATCCCATACCCCCAACAGGTAGCATGCCAGGGGGAAATCCACCTATCAACCCCATTCCACAATGGAGTAGGAAATTTCTAGTAAGTAACCAATCTTCTTGGGGGCCACCCCCGCAAGGGGGGAATCAACCTTGGAACGCTGATCAAAACCAAGGAAATAATCAATGGAGTGGTCATATTATGACAAGTAACCAATCTTATTGGGGCCCACCTCTGCAAGGGGGAAATCCACCCATTAATTCTATCCTACAATGGAATAGTCATGTTCCACCAAGTAACCAATCTTATTGGAACCTACCTTTGTAGGGCGGCAATCCATACATCCATCCTTTTCTGCAATGGAATGGACAACATTCGGGAAGTAACCAATCTTTTTGGATGAAACCTCCACAAGGAGGAAATCCTCCTTGGAATGATTTTCAATCCCAAGGGAAAAGACAATGGATCCATCAAGCTTCACCCATGTATCAATTGTTTTCTACAACACTAGTCAAATCACCATTTCTAGCCACATTGAATCTATCGGATTTCTCCTGGCTAACTAATGACCCTATTCTACATTTAAATGGGTGGTCAACCATACAAACTAAACTACGCTCAGACATACCCAAGTTTAACGGAAGGTTGGGGGACGATCCTTCAAATCATGTGTTGACATTCCATTTTTGGTGTTCATCCAATTCCCTAGTTGATGATAGTATTAGGTTAAGGTTGTTTCAGCGGACCCTAATGGGAACTGCTGCAAAAATAGTACATTGAATTTCTCCGCAATACATTCACGGATTTTTCATCTTTAGCTATGGTATTTCTGACACATTTTCAATTACCTATCCACTATGAGACAGGTACAAAACTTTTGAATTCACTTAGGAAATCCACTTCTAATGACATATCGGATCATATCGACGAATGGAGGAGGTGTCAAATTCTTATAAAAGATGAAATCCCGGATCAATTCTTAGCAGATTGGTTTGTAAAATCACTATTTCCTACTCTTTCCAAATATGTATATATTTCAGGAGCTATGGATGAAGAACAACTCATTCATACTGCTCAATAGATGGACTTGATATAGTCCCTATCGGGCACACTTTATGATTTGATACCTCATGATGTAAGACCCGCGTCCGATCCATCTAGGCCACCAAAAGGACCTCATACCGATGTTGTGATTGGATATGTCAAACAATTTGAGCAAATTATCCAGCAATTGAGACAAATTTATGTTCAGACTTCGCAACCCACAGCTGGCCAGGAAACACAACAATATGCAACTCCCACCCAAACTTCTAAAGTAGTTATGGTTCAAACTGTGGATCCAAAAGGAAACAAAGAAGAATACCAATGCTAATTCTAGGATAGGATAAGGAACTAAGGTGAATAATCCTACTGGAGGCAATCAAGAGAACCAAAAAAACAAATACCCTTGCAAAAGTTTCCAAGGGGATCATCCTACTGACCTTTGTCCTCACATGGATGATATTCATGGAATATTGGCACAACGAGGAGGGAAACAAAAACCTGCCTTTCCTAACTCAAATTTTCCCACAACGATGACAGATGGTTGATGTAGTGCCAATACCTCCCATGGGAGGGAATGAGGAAAAACCACCACAAGGGGGAAATCCCCCTAATGTTAACATCTTCACGATTGGTGAACATGAAATAAAAATTCAAACAAGGGCTCATTCTTATGATACACCTTTGAATGATGCATAAACATATGGATCTTAGCCTAGTGTTTCTCTAACAATTGAGAAACCAACCATACACACAGTACCTCGACCTCCAAAAGGGTTTTTCATTGAACAACACACAATCCTAATGCGTGATCTGCTCAAAACTACAATGTGGTTGAAGACTTAGCTCAATATCCTTGTGCAATGTCCTCCTTGGAGGTTTTGCAAAGTTTTCTTACTCAACGAAAGGCATTATTGTCTGCTATCAATGCTATTGATCCATCTGACAACAATTTGATAACTTTCACTTTAGAATAGTCCACATGTAGGCTTATGTTACAAATCGCATTTTAGATCAAAGTGACTTCACATGGTAAGAAAAATTTTCGAACCGTTGTGTATGAAAGAGCCTCAACTTGTGTCATGTCACTAGCATGTTGGAAATCTTCGGGATCACCCACCCTAGTACCATCCCATATGATACTCAAATCATTTGATGTACATTTGTTCCCTCCTCTTGGAATTATCATGGATTGTCTAGTTGAACTGGGAGGTAAAATAGTTCAAGTAGATGTTGAGGTAGTGGACGCACCCATAGATTACAATTTTCTATTGGGACGTAGTTGGATACATAAGATGATGGCTATATTGTCATCAATATTCCAAGTTATTCAGTTCCCCCACTAAGGGAATATTGTCACGATCAATCAACTAGACTATTGCACACCTGAAACTAGTCTCCACTCGAATGTACCTTTTGTATGGGATTCGAAAAAGGTGATTCAAGGTATTGGGGTAGGAATTTTCAAAGGTTCATCCCTCATGGTAAATTTAGGGATTCCACCACCGGTATTGACCCCTCACACTGATCCAATTTTCACTATTACATCAGAAGTATACTTTCCATTAAAAAAAAAATCTAAGTCTATACCAGCAGTTGGCTCCACCTCATTGGAGGTAGCCTCAAAGGAGGAAATTTTAGTCGAAAAGAGTGATGGAAATATACTAACTTCTATGCAACATAATGAAACAGAGAGTAGTGTACCCCTATCTACTATAGAGATTTCATATCAAGCTATCCAAATGGCTCCGGCAGATTCAGATCAAAATCCTTCCCAGATGGAGGAATATGATCCTTACACTTCACCAATATGGGCCATCAACACTCCTAGTACTCATGACACCTCGGATCAGACTTTTTCATCAGATGAATCCATCCTTGAAGTCATGAATATCTTTGAACGAACCTGGAAATGTATGCATCATAGATCATCATTTATTCCAAAGACAGATTCATTAGAGGTCAAACCAAAAAAAATTTACCTCGATGATGACATGGAAAAATACCAATGCCCCATCCAAACACACAATGTGAGTTCAGAAGGAAATTTGGAAAATATTTTGTAAACCATTCCAATCAATATATCCATTAATCTTGGCATCATTGAAAACATCAATATAGATGCGGATTGCTCTCTAGAGTAAATCGTACATTATACTGCTCTATGTAAAGAGTTTCACGATGTATTTGCTTGGTCTTACAAAGAAATGTCGAGCATCAATCCCAGCATAGTTAAACAAGAGATAAAAACCTATGATAATGTTAAACCGGTGCGACAGAAGATACGTCTGGTCAATCCTAAGAAATCAGTTTCCATCAAAGAAGAAGTTGAAAAACTATTGAAAGATGGATTCATAAATCATGTTCCTTTAACTGAATGGTATCTAATCCGGTTCCAGTTGATAAAAAACAAGGAACTATACGATTCTGTACTAACTTTAGGGATCTAAATTTAACTTGTCCCAAAGATAACTGTCCAACACCCTTCATTAATTAGATTATAGACAAGTGCGCTGGGAATGAAATATTTCCATTCATGGATGGATTCTCCAGTTACAACCAGATACAGATAAAAAAGGAACACTAGCATAAAACAACTTTCATATGCCCTTGGGGGACTTTTGCATATCAGAAAATTCCATTCGGCCTTAAAAATGTTGGGGATACTTTTCAAAGATCCATGTCATATGCATTCCATGATATTAAGAAAATCATTGAGGTTTATCTTGCTAATTTGGCATCCAAATCCAAAAGGAGAGTCGAACATAGCACACATTTACGTGTCGTCTTCGTTCAATGTCGCAAATATAACATTAGGTTGAACCCACACATATGCATGTTTTGTCTGGAATTTGGGAGATTACTTGGGTTCATTGTATCAAAAATAGGGATTATGGTGGATCCCCTTAAGGTTGAGGAAATACTTCAGTTTCCTTCCCCAAAAACAATAACACTACTTCAAAGCCTTCAAGGGAAATCTAACTACTTGAGAAGATTTGTTGGAAATTTTTCCGAACGAGCTAAAGGTTTCATGCATCTCCTAAAAAATGATCTGCTATTCATATGGGATGACCAAGCTCAATGCTCATTTGATGCAGTAAATAAAGCTTTGGTATCAGCCCCGGTACTTAGTCCTCCAAACTATAGTAGAAATTTTTTGCTATATTTGGCAGTATCTAGTTCCACCATAGGAATGGTATTGGTACAAGAAGACGAATCATCACAAAAACATGTTATTTATTATCTTAGTAAGGGCCTTGCAGGTCCTGGATTGAGGTATTCCCAGGTTGAAAAGTTGGCCTTGAAAGCAGTTCATGTTTTCCAAAGACTTGTACAGTATATACTTCCAAGAAAAACGACCATAGTGGATGAAATGAACCCCATGAAACACATTTTGTCCTGCCATATAATTGGTGGAAAATATTCAAAATGTATAGTAATTTTGCAAGAATTTGATCTCGAGTTCATAAACGCTAAATCCAAGAAGTCGTTGGCATTTGCATAACTAATGTCTGAGTTACCATTTCATAAAGAGGATATTGTATGTGTTGAATCGTGGGCGGACAAACATGTCTTCCTCATTGCAACATCGGATCCTTGGTATGGAACATTCATCACCTATATCCAACCCCAAAGGATTTATCCTCAGTTTTTTAGCAGTGAACGGCGTCGCATTCGGCACCAAGCACGCATATACCTCATCATAGGGGATACTTTGGACCGTCGAGGAGTAGACATGATCTTAAGATGTTGTTTAATACACGAATAAGTTGACCAAGTTTTAAATGATCTCCATGTTGGGTCATGTGGCAGTCATCTTTCTAGGTTGGCAACTGCCTAGAAAATATTGTGTGCGGGATACTTTTGGCCCACAATCTTTAAATATTTCATCAATTGTCACGTCCCCTTCCATCTATCCAATGCTAGGAAGGGAAACATGACCAATCTACCGGGATTATTGAAAATCTCATCCCCATTCAATTTCTAAGAAATGCATGGATAATTAAAAACTTCTGTGTGCAATTCATACTCATTATAAACACAGCGGAGTTAAAACATAATAGCACACACACAGACTGGAATGCCTCAGCATATCTATCCCAAGCAGATGATAAATCAACAGACATTGAATCAATCTCATTCTTATGCTATGCACAAGCTTCATATCAACCATATTAAGATATTCATTTCATCTCATTAACATGAATAGTTAACATTCAGAATTAACACATTTCAAGAGAATACTTATCTTGAAATGAAAACGTCCAAACAACTGGCTACGTGAGAGCAATGTTCCACCCAACTATAGATGTCTGTCTAGCCTATATTCTTTCAGCTGAGAGATCACCCCCGAGCTGGGATGTGTATCCACTAAGGAGGAACTAGACAGGCTCACTCACAGCCATGGAATCACTCAAACGGTCATGATAGGCCAACACACAATTGGGTTTATCAAGCATACAAAAGGAAAAGGAGGAGGATGCTAAGCCAGTGAGCTCAACCATAGAGCTATAGACATATTAAGCTAAATTCAAGCAATCCAATCCTCTGTTCAAACATCCACACTTGGATTTCTCACCATTCTGTCAATGAATAACTCAATCCCGTCACTGGTTTTCTGGGCTATCAAAACTGGGTTTCCCAATGGATTTCGGGGTACCTAATGCTCCCAAATTCTCCCCAAGGTTAATACCTATGGATCCCCCATTGAATTTCACTATCAAATACCAATTCTGGCGTTTATGGCTCTTGAAAACGTGGGTTCTTTCATAGTTGCCATTTCTGGTTTTTCTCACTGCTAGAAATTCATTTTTGGATGAAAACTGATGTTGGGCTATTCAACTATGGAATGGGAATGAGGAAGAATCAATCCCCGTGAGGTAGAGTGACTTGTGGTACAAGAAAATAGATCCCATAGTCTGCCATACAAATTTATGGGTTGTCCATGCTCCATTGAAGCCATGGACTGAATTCTTCAACAACTTCCATACAACATTATTAAATGTCAGCAAGGAAAGTCAAATGGGTTCACAAGATGACATATGGAAGCTTATGGATCAATCCCACAACCCCCTCACCACTCCCTAGTGGATACACATGGCCCCTTCTCATTCGTTGCCTCTATAGCCAGTTTTGGTATTTTATTGCATGATGTTTATTTACATTATTTTTACAATGTTCCATGGCTTAATAACACATGGGTATCAAAATATCAAATACTTGTCTTTTAAATAAAATGCGAGCTTCTACTAGCGGGGCCTTGGCCTTGAGCTCCACGCTAGGGAAACATACATCACATGTATACAATATTTACATTAAAAGCTAATATATCCTAAGGGTCAAAATGGGGTATTACAATCCCCTCCCCCTTAGAATAACACTGTCATCGGTGTTCCAAGACTTAGGAATACATATACAATTTACACGTCCAAAATTTTCAAAACATTTTTGCATATCTACCCTGCATCCTATCCTTTACCTTGAACTTTTAGGACCATGTCATTTGGCTTCCACAAACTGCTCCTACTGGTTCTCACCTTCCATCTCATCCACAAGTATGAAAGCTTTATGGATGCTACCATTCTGATGTTCCTTTGTTGGGCAGTTGCGGAGGCAATGATGTCCTCCACATTTCCAACATTTCATTAGCTGCTTCATCTTTACTTGCTCAATCTCCTTTGAGTATTCATGCCTGGAACGTTTCTTAATGGACCGATTGGATGAATGCCTCATCATTGATCCACTTTTATTTCCCTTACAGATTGCTCTCATAATGCTTTTTACCTCCCCTTGTAGACAAATAGAGTTCTGCAAAACCTTGTGGTTCATCTCATTCTACCTCTTTTGTATCTTGAGCATCTCTCCAAGATTTTCTTGGGTCTTGTAAATTGTTTTAAGAATACTTTCAACCAATTCCAACAGTCTATGGTCTGCTGCCATGGTCACTGTGCACAACTGGTTCTCACTTTGCTTACAAGCAACTCTTGCTTTGCAACAGCTGCCACAAATTAGTTTCACTTTTCCACCCGTGAAATTCATCATTATAATTTATGTTAGGCTAAGCATAATATAAACATTAAAATCAGTCAATTAATTGCCAATTGACATATGTAGTCCATGCTTTATCCATGAGACTTTCATAGTTTTCATGCTTTCCCAACATGCACATGAGCTCATTCATGTCCATTCTTTCACAGGGAATTAACTACTTCAGCATTCACAATTTATTTCAAGCAAATAAACACACTCTACTTTCATCCATACATGCATTTAAAAGTTTTCTGTTTTTATAAATGCATCAATAAAAAGGAAAGAGAGAGCAATAAGAGTTTTCTTGTCTTTTTCTTGTTCCATTCTGGAACCCACACCACCACTGTGGTTTTCAGGCTCCTAGCCTCTTTCACTTCAACGTGAATGCTTGACCTGCCCTTCTTGGCTATGACACTTAGTGTCTATGGTCTATTTCAGGACTCTCAACCATGGAGTCCCTCTTCATGGTTTGCCTACAACTCTTGGCTGCTAGGACTCACACAGTTGCACTAGCCCCATCTTCCATTACTGCTCATGCTGAGTTATTTAGGACGGTTACATGTCCACATGCATCCCTAGGATGCCTTCATAGTCCTTGCTTCCAACAATACCTACACTCAAATATTGAATCAATTCGCATGTTTAGTTTATTTTCACAGGATTTATCTTTAAACAAGAGTTTAGGAAATCATAACCAAATCATATACACATGTATATTCATAAGCAAGAAATTAAGAGCTAACCAAATACTTATCTGCATTGGATGTCTTCACTTTATTCCATAGGGTCCTTCTTTGCTTTACAAGCCTTGGGATCGCCTATGGACTTGGATGTTTGGCCAGCGCATAGACTGCCCCTCAACATCAAATAATATTGTATGTTTGTCTAGCACGCAAGCTGCTCCACAACATCAAATAGTCTTGTATGTTTGGCCAGCACGCAGGCTGCTCCACAACATCAAATAGTCTTGTATGTTTGGCCAGCACGCAGGCTGCTCCACAACATCAAATAGTTAATGCTCAACTAGTCACTCTCTAGATTTACCAAGCAATTTATAGTTCTTTCGGGGTCCTTGCTTCCTGTATTATGCATTTCCAACCAAGGAACAACAATGTATCAGCTTAGCTATTAGAAGACTTATACCTGAAATCTTTATTATTCCAAACAAGAAATAAATGGAAATGAATACTTATCTATATTATGCATTTCCTCTCTAGTCCACAGGGTCCTACTTTTACTTTATAAGCCTTGGGATCCTCCTGTAGACTGGGATGTTTGTCCAGCACGCGGGATGCTCCAAAACATCAAGTAATTAATGCCCAACCAGTACACCTTCACGTCGATTGGATTTACCAAGCATTTGGTGGTGCCCAACCAGTCCCATACCTGGTTAGCCCTCTCCATTGTCGAGCCAGCACATCCGTTTGGGTCATCGGCCAATGGAAGGTAACTGCACCACCGACCATTATAGGTAAGGATTTACTACTCTGCCTTAGGCTTGCTTCAGTCTTTCGCATGTGTCACAATCCCTTAATGCGCATAGCAATTATTCACCCACATAAGGGTGGCACTCCTTCTCTTGTGCAAACCAGCGGTTCCCTTTAGGAACTCTTTAGGTGACTTTCTTAACTGCAGGCTATCATGGCCCCATGATACCCACTTACACTACACAAGGGTTACCACTGCTCATACAGTCCTCTTGAGTACCCTTTTCTTCACTTTTCCCTTTAATGTGCAACACCAAATTTCGTATGTAT
Organism: Larix kaempferi; assembly: GCA_027924585.1. NCBI lineage: Eukaryota > Viridiplantae > Streptophyta > Pinopsida > Pinales > Pinaceae > Larix > Larix kaempferi. The sequence continues at coordinate 5,431,697 of BSBM01000226.1, read as the reverse complement.
AAGCTGTCAACACAAAATGGATAAGCAAGCTCATCAGTATTGCTGCTCTAAAACTGTAACCATATTTCATAGCATTTACTATCCAATATTGAAACACCAGAAATGCATCCATTCCCTTAGGGCGTAGTCAATATTGACATCCCTAACATAACTCAGCACCAGAAAGGTGTGCACTCGTTACTGATGTGAACTATGCAGGTCCTAATCATACTTCAAGGAGTCTGAATAATATAAACAAATGGAATATGCTCTACATTGTAATTCTAACAATTAGACTTGCACACACACACACACACACACACACACACATATATATATATATATATATCAGTCAAGGTTTACAAAACACTTATCTATTTGCAAATGTAGTCTTTCTTGATTAATGAGGAATGGGGGCTCCTTCTCTGAGTTGAAAGTCCCTCGGTTGGCCATCCCAACTCCTTTCGATGTTACATAACTCTCATATGTCTTACTGGCATAATCTTTATCATCTCACTCATATTTTTTGCCAATCATGCAGTGCAGATGGGACATTATCAAAATGTCCAATGGCGTTTCTCCTGAAACCCATTTCCAAGATATGGGATCCTTCCCATGAAGTTTGGCTTATGCAAGCCCTCTCTCATGGTCTTACTACAATGTGTCTTTCTGGCACACTTATCAAACAGCCAAATAGTCAGCAACATTTAGCAATAAGCTTCATATATGATTGTTCCATAACTAATCAATAGCATTAATAATTAATTCAACATGAATTTATAATTCTGTCTCCTACAGAAATTGATTTTCTTAGCCATGAGGCTATCCTCATATTGCTTGGCTCTTGTAAGTGGTATCACTTCTCCCATTATGGTCTTATGTCTGCTGCCATACATGAGCATCCACTTACAACATGTCCTCCGGACACAATTCATATAAGCCAAATAGTCATTAGTCATTTATTAGCAAAATTCCAAATCCGAGATTTACAAATCTGAAATTTACAATCCTTCTTTCCAACAGAACTTAGAGTTATCAACCATGAGATTCCTTCTCATAAGCTCTAAATCAAAATTTTCAAACCTGTTCCCTACAGGAATTAGATTTGCAACCATGATATTATTCTCATAAATTTAAATAAGAATATTTTCAGATCTGGTTCATATATAAGTTAAATTTCACAACCATGAGAACCTTCTCATAACCTTTGGCTTTTGCACATGGTAGAGTTTGGTCTTTACTATGGTCTTATCCTCATTGTCATACACAAGACATTTCTACATGTAATCAGAAATTTCAATCAACCAAACACTTGTAAGTCTCTACGCATATAATATTTTTATTATTGCAAAAGTCACTGAAGCATTTCCAGAATTATAACATTTCCATAATTCAAACACTTCTAGCTGTTAACATATTAATATCACCAACTCATTTACTTCACGTAAATCATTATCATACTAAAATTTCAAGGTAGAGTCACATCATTTATGCAATCAACTTAAATCTTTTAAATGTTCATTAATTCATAGCCATATCATTTATACAATTCTGTCCTTCCAACAAAGCACTCTAGAAGCCTGTTAATCATGACTACCTTCATGTAATTCTTCCCTTGCATTCATAACAGCTCATCAAATGATCTCAGAATTATCATTAATTCACCATTTCATCTATTGCTCAATTGTAATGAAACATATACATATATCACAATCATGCATGTACACAATACATCTCCTTAGGTGTAACTACCCACATGCATGCATATTCACAACATTTACTCAAGTTTTTCGTATGCATTCACTCAATGCTTAACTACAAGATTTATAAAATCTCTTAATGTACACCCACTCAATGCCACCTTGCATTGTTTCATGAGTACTATGCATTCAAGCATATTATGACTTAATCATGACTATCTCATATAACATGCATTACCATAATCAGGACCACCAGTCCTCACTTGCTTTGGTTATTAAGCTCATAACCAACATACACATGGCATGATGTATTTTATATGAATGCAATCTAAATTTCTAAACAGCCACATGGTATGAGGCCTCTTTCCTTCACCACTTCATGCTCCACCACACTATGGCAGTATGGCGTTCACATGAATGCATTTCAACTCTAAATGCATACCATTTTATGATTACCGAATATGGTTCAATGGATTCTTACCCAATCCCCTTCAACACTTATGCAATCATCATAAGTAAACCATTACCTACATGGCTCCCATTTACACCTTTGATGTTACCTGATTTGTTGGTTTCTTACAACATATTGCAGCATTCTTCCACCAACCTCTTGATCATGGATTTGCTGCCCTAACCTTTTCTTCATAAGGTTTGTTGGCCATATGTAGCAACATCATCGACATCTTTAGCCATGCTTCTGTTGTCTTTGGTCCTACAACCAATACCAACACCAATAGTGACTATCAACCACAATATTTACCATTAGTGGTTCATTGCATATGTAAAATCCCACTACTTTTACCAATATATAATATCATATGCGTGCAAAATCATATTCTCATGCACTGTGCATGTTTATTAGTATGCCAACCAATGCATATTCATGCCACTCATCTAATCTCTTGCATTTTTAGCATTCTCATGCCATAATTTTATGCACATAAAGCTTATAAAATATAAATATAGTGGCAAAACAGGGTTAAGGGATTTTCCCTTTCCAATCCTTCATCGTCGCATGGGATTCCTCTTCCACATCATAGCTGGTATAATTTCATGGCCTCTAGGAAACATACAAGGAATCATTAGATATGATTTAATCACCAAGCATTAATTCAATACATATACTCATGCATAATATTCTAACTTTCTACTTTCCAGACATGCAATTCTAGAAATTGCCCATATTGACAACAATTTTGTCAAAAAAGCCGCTGAGACTTTTCTTCTCTAATTATCCATGGTGTTTGATAACCCTATTCAAATTCTGGTCATACACCATTATTCCCTGTTGGGCAAGCTTTCCAATGCCTATACCCGTGCTCCATTCCGACTTCGGGTGTCGAAACTGCATTACTTAAAAAATGTCAACTTTCACCATAATTCTACACATTTTTACACAGTTGTATTTTGGCCCGGAATGCCAACTTCAACTACCTGTGGAAGAAAATCTATGAAGAATCACGAAAACGTTTCTACCAGGCGAAGTTATTCTATATAACAAGGAACGCTCAGCAACTTGTGGATCTCTGTTCCGATGCTCCATTCACCTGTTATAAAATTTTGGGTTTGACCACTTCTCACTTTTGACATTTTTCCAAAATTTCAAATTTTGGGTCAAAAATGGCTATTTCCCAAACGGTGCATTTCTGGGAAATCTTCGTCTAACAGGATATGTTTGTTTTCATGAAAATAAGAAATGTTGAGTTCAGTAAATTTCTTGAATCCCAATTACAGGGTCACTTTCAACCACTGCAAGCTTTTCAAATTTCCAAAAACGTGGCTTGGAATAGTGCTTTTTGGCCTTCACACTCACCTCGACTCCACATCCTTTGGATTTTGGCTCCAAAAATCCAAACTTAACACCGTGCCTACTCCATGACTACTCCATATCAGTTTCGGCTCAATCCGACCTTCTTTCAAGCGTCGGAACACTGATTTGTAAAATCCATTAATCCCAACTTTATGCCAAATTGGAGCATAATGAGCTCGGGATCTTCACTGGTTCATTCATGGCCTTCGTCAATGGCCTTAGAATGCCACTGACCTCATCCAAGTCTGCCCTTGCATGCTCCTGTAATCCAAAAATCAATTTTTGGGTATACTTTTTTACTCTCTTTTTAATCCCGAATCACACAACCCGCAACCCGAAATGCGAGATCGGGAAGCCAAGTTGCGGTCCTGGAAATGTGACTATCCCGCAACCCGCAACCCAAAATGCGGGATTGGGAAGCCATGTCGCGATCACGGAAATGTGACCATCCCGCAACCCGCAACCCGAAACCCGAAATGCGGGATTGGGAAGCCAAGTTGCGGTCACGGAAATATGACCATCCCGCAACCCCCAACCCGAAACCCGAAACCCGAAATGCAGGATCGGGAAGCCAAGACGCGGTCACAGAAATGTGACCATCCCACAACTCGCAACCCGCAACCTGAAACCCGAAAATTGTAGGTTCGGGATTTCGGAAATCTAAAACGCAATTTTTGGAAAATTGCGTTCCTGAAACCCGAAACCCGAAACCCGAAACCGAAATTGCGGGTTCAGGATTTCGGAAATCTAATATGCAATTTTTTGAAAATTATGTTCCCGAAACCTGAAACCGAAATTGCAGGTTTGGGATTTCGGAAATCCAATACGCAATTTTTGGAAAATTGCGTTCTCGAAACCTGAAACCCGAAACCCTGGAACGCCTTTGGCCCTGCAACTTCCGGGGTTCATAATTCCTTCGTCCCTTAACCAAATGAGGTAAGTCTAGTACCGTTGGAAAGCTGCTAGAGAGCTCTCTTCAATGGTGTGATCATATGCCATATCTAAGAACTCTAACTCTTCCATTTTTCCACATCAAAAAGACGCCCCAAACTTTTCCAATACCACATTAAAACATTTTGTTACTTGCCTGTAACTCACAGTTTGGCCCATGCAGCCCCAATGCTGCAAGCTGGGCTCTGATACCACTCTGTCACACCCCCTTCCATCTATCCGATGCTAGGAAGGGAAACATGACCAATCTACCAGGCTTATTGAAAATCTCATCCCCATTCAATTTCTAAGAAATGCATGGATAATTAAAAACTTCTGTGTGCAATTCATACTCATTATAAACACAGCGAAGTTAAAACATAATAACACACACACACAGACTGGAATGCCTCAGCATATCTATCCCAAACAGATGATGAATCAACAAACATCGAATCAATCCCATTCTTATGCTATGCACAAGCTTCATATCAACCATATTAAGATATTCATTTCATCTCATTAACATGAATAGTTAACATTCAGAATTAACACATTGCAAAACACAAAATACATATAGATTAATCCACAGAGAATACTTATCTTGAAATGCAAACGTCCAAACAACTGGCTACGTGAGAGAAAGGTTCCACCCAACCATAGATGTCTTTTCAGCCTATATTCTTTCAGCTGAGAGATCACCCCCAAGCTGGGATGTGTATCCACTAAGGAGGAACTAGACAGGCTCACTCACAGCCATGGAATCACTCAAACGGTCATGCTAAGCCAACACATAGTTGGGTTTATCAAGCATACAAAAGGAAAATGGGGAGGATGCTAAGCCAGTGAGCTCAACCATAGAGCTACAGACATCTCAAGCTAAATTCAAGCAATCTAATTCTTTATTCAAACATCCACACTTGGATTTCTCACCATTCTGTCAACGAATAACTCAATCCCGTCACTGGTTTTCTGGGCTATCAAAACTAGGTTTTCCAATGGATTTTGGGGTAGCTAATGCTTCCAAATTCTCCCCAAGGTTCATACCTATGGATACCCCATTGGATTTCACTATCAAATACCAATTCTGGCGTTTATGGCTCTTCAAAACGTGGGTTCTTTCACAGTTGTCATTTCTGGTTTTTCTCACTACTGGCAATTCATTTTTGGATGAAAACTGATGCTGGGTTGTTCAACCATAGAATGGGAATGAGGAAGAAGCAATCCCCATGAGGTAGAGTGACTTGTGGTACAAGAAAACAAATCCCATACTCTGCCATATGAATTTTTGGGCTGCCCATGCTCCATTGAAGCCATGGACTGAATTCTTCAACAATTTTCATACAACAGAATTAAATGTTAGCAAGGAAAGTCAAATGGGTTCACAAGATGACATTTGGTAGCTTATGGCTCAATCCCACAACCCCCTCACCACTCCCCAGTGGATACACATGGCCCCTTCTCATTCGTTGCCTCCATAGCCAGTTTTGGTATTTTATTGCATGATGTTTATTTACATCATTTTTACAATGTTCCATGGCTTAATAGCACATGGGTATCAAAATATCAAATACTTTCCTTTTAAATCAAATGCGAGCTTCTACTAGCAGGGCCTTGGCCTTGAGCTCCATGCTAGGAAAAAATACATCACATGTATACAATATTTACATTAAAAGCTAATATATCCTAAGGGTCAAAATGGGGTATTACATCAATGCTATCAAAAAGTGTCACCCTTTACAAATTTACACAAGAAAAATGCATGCACATCTTGATCTATTACACCATGTAGTAACCGTGGGTCCATTTTCGAAATGGGCCATTGATTTTATGACAATCAACCCGTCTTCAGCCGATGGCCACCACTACATCATAGTAGCAGTGGAATACTTCACCAAGTGGGCTAAGATGATTCCTACATTCAACTGCACAACAAAAACTGCAGCATATTTTATATTAAATCACGTGATAGCAAGGTTTGGTGTACCTAAAGAGATCATCACTGATAACAAAAGACATTTTAGGAATTTCTTTATGGATGAACTTACCACTAGGTTAGGATTGCGGTAGGATCTTTCCTCGCCATATTACCCTTAATGTAACAGACAAGTAAAAGCCATTAACAAAGTTTTGAAAACTATGTTGCAGAGGAAAATTAGTAAGAAAAAAACTAACTGCCACTTAATGTTGTTTTCCGCTCTTTGGGATTATTGGACCATTGCTAAAACCACAACCAGCTTCACTCCTTTCCAGTTGCTTTATGGAGAAGAAGCAATGTTTCCAATTTAATGCAAAATCCCATCATTAAAAATAGCAGTCGAAATCCTACCTAACACTTCTGCAGAAGAAGAAATGCTTCTCCATCTTCATTCTCTTGATGAAACTAGAAGGGAGGCTTCTCTAAATGTAGAAGTGTCAAGCACTCTATTTGCAGATAATTAAATATCAAACACACAGAGTATATGAAATTTATTGTCAACCCGAGAAAGTCTTTTTATTTCAAAGGATAAGTGCACAATATATGCTTAAACACAAAACCATTAGAAGTGAATACTTTTACCTTCTATCGTCCATGTTCATCCCAAGAATCTATGCAATCCCAATTGCCTTCTAACTGCTATACTACAATTCTTTTCTATTATGCATCAAGAAGAAATGGTATCAGATCCAATCAACGATTGCAAGAAGGAAATCTCATTCGCATTCTAAAATATTCACTTGTCTAATCTAATCAAGCTGGGAATCATAAAGCATGACCTGAACATTACTCTAGAACTTTAATGAAAGAGATTGAAGCAACTGTTCTAAGAAACTGAATTGCAAAATATAAATCAAGCAACACATAACAGGAAAGCTAAATTTATAAGAACTTCTGGGATCACGTCTCAACTATAGGATGAACACGGTAGTGTGAACAGAAATTGAAATGTGTAAAATAAACCTGACTCAGTCGACTGATATTCTATACCATTCACCAATCTTACAGAATTATAATCTTTTACTGAAAAATCCACACAACAAGTATTGCTGCTGCGCACAAAAGAAAGAACAAAACATCACACAACAAGAAAGATGAAATCCTAATTTAACTCAGCAATCTCTGTGGAAGACGGGCCCAGCCTTCACACAGAGACGCTGGTTGAACAACACTCTTCTTAACTCAGAAGTAACCCCTTATATTAACAGAAGAATGAGTACACAGTTTGGCTTGGCTGCTAATACAAAAATAATTTAATTGTTTGCTGTCCAACCCCTCGGTCGAGGCAATTCCCCATACTTATACATACAATTTGCAACATCTAAACCTATAATTGGGCAGCCATGAAGATCTCTGATCTTCAGGCGCCCTAAATAATCTAGCTGTTACAATGCGTGGCAGAACTGAAATATCCAAATATAAGAGAGTTATTAATTGCCCCAAGAGTGGCGGTCCTTCCAGCTCACAGCTGGACTCGAGCAGTGACATACTTAAGATAGCCATTTCTGTTACAGCTGACCCGTCACGACTGTGCCTTGATTGATGATACGAGCCCCAAGGAACCTTCTACAAGCAATGAACGTCCCTTCCTTCATGACTTGTTCAGCTCCGATCTTCCTGCAATCTATTTGTCTCACTACCTTCATAAATCGCATCATGTTAGCACAAATTAAGAGATGCACAGCTTTAATCATCACAATCATAAGTATTAATACAATAAAACAATAATCAGCCATACCTTGGTAATTTGGGGAATAAGATAAGGACAATAAGTCGAATTGCCAAGGTAATTGGTGTAAGACAAGGGAAGGGAAGATGATAAATGATGGTCAAAAAGGGCCAATTCTAGGCTCAACATCTCCCCCCAACTACCATGTTGCATGTCCTCATGCAACAACCTGCATCTGAATCTTGAACTGAGCTCTGTCCAGGAGAGAGGAAGGAATGTAGGTAAATCAGGCATCTCATTTTTCTTTTTGAAAGGCTTCTGTGAGCAACCCGGCATCTTCCAACTTCACTGTTTCCCTTCCACTGCTACTTGCTGATATCTGGGAATGCACTTGGTGTGGTGGGAATATTTCTGCAGTTCTCTTATGCTATGCCTAGGGGAGTTGAAAAGAAATCCTCAATCTGAATCCAACTCAATGACATCTCTAGGAGGTGGAAGCACTGGTTCTTGTGGGACAGTGTCTTCCTGCGCATCTAATGTTAACAGGAGAGTTGCTGGTTCTTGTGTAAGAGCAACATCCTTTAACCCTTCTTCAGCAGCTACCTTTATTGCTTTTGGAGACACTGGTTCTTGTGTAACAGTGTCTTCTTTGTCCTTCTGCTGCTGAGACTGGATATCCTTTTCAATTTGCAGCTCCTCCTCCAAGATTTCAGTGTCACCTGAGCATGGTGTCTGTACCTGTTCATCATCACTCCATTGTGTATCAGGAATGATATCCACTCCCAGGTTATCTCCCAACTGCAATTCAGGAGTTCTTGCTGCAGTTTCCAGGGATGTTGGTTCTTGTGTAACAACATCTTGGCTTACCTCTTCATCCTTCTTTTGCTGCAGCTCTTCTTCTATGAGTTCTGTATCATGGGAGCTCTCTGGGGTTACAACCCAGAGTTCATCATTAAATGCCAGAGTATCCTTTGTCCCAGCTTCTTCTCCTGTCTGCTTGGCCGGTTGAACAGTTATATTCAGGGTTGCTGGTTCTTGTGTTACAGCATCCTGTTCCAACTTATCACTATCCTGCCTTTCCGTCTCTTCTTCTAAAATTATTGTGTCCTGGGAACGTTCTGTGGTTACAACACAAAATTCTTCACTAACCTCCAGAGTATCCTTCGGCTCCATGATCTCTATATCGTGGGAACATTCTGGGGTCTCACTATATTCTTTTATAAGCTCCAAGGCATCCTTCATTTCCCGTTCTTCTCCCATCTGTTCTATAATCTCTATGTCGTGGGAGCATTTTGGGGCTACCACACATTCCTTATAAATCTCCAGGGCGTCCTCTACTCCCAGTTCTTCTCCCATCTGTTCTATAATTTCTATGTTGTAGGAGCATTTTGGGGTTGCCATACAATCCTTATAAATTTCCAGGGCATCCTCCACTCCCAGTTCTTCTCCCATCTGTTCTATAACTTTTGCATCATGGGAAGTGGCAGCTGTAGCAAGGATGTTTAAAGGTGCTGGTTCTTGTGTAACAGCACCTTCTTTCTCCACTGCTTTCCCTTCTGTGGCTACAGGCTGTTGTGCTGAATAGGTGCTAAGTAAAATTTTATGGCCTGCTTCCTCAAAGATCTCCCCACAGGTGGGGCAGAGTATTCGCTCATCCTTTTCTCCAGCTCCAGCAGAAGCTGATTCCTCCACTTGGTCTGCAGCCTCTATTAATGTGTACATTTTTCTTCCACCCTGCCTTCTACAGGTTTCCTTCCACGTTTCCAGCTCCCTTCTAAGTGCTTGGAGGTCCTCTTTCAGCATTGCATTCTCATACAAGAGTCCCTCAATTCCAGGTTCTTCCTCCACTGGCCTTTGTGGAGCATCCCTCGGTTTTGGTGTAAGGATTGGGGGTTCAACCTGTGTTTCTAAGGTTGCGCATTTTTTTCTAGCTGCCTCTGCTGCTGTGATTGATCGAGTTTGTTTCCTTCTGATTGGTGCCACTAAATCGAACTCATTGGTGGTCCTCTTCCTTTTCGGTGGCGTTTTCTTTTGTGACTTTTCTTTTCATGGTGTTTCTTCTTGTGGAGCTGGAATATAGGGGGCCAATACTGAGGTTAAAGGAATATTTCCCTGCCCCTCATGCTGTTCTTCTTCAATCACAGCTCCTCCTCCTACCCACTCCGGTGAAGACTCGATTGTGACCAGCTCAATATCTTCTTCCATTGCTCTGGCTCCGTCATCTTCAGGTTCCATTGTCGCAGCATTTGATGCTGCTCCAATTTCACCGTCTGCTGCCGGAGCTGCCCTGTTATCTAGGTTTTCCACGAGGGTTTCATCTACATTGTCGCCTGATGGCTCTGTTTGTGCTTCCCCTCGCTCTCCTTCAAATGCAGTGTCATCCCCCACTGGTTCTGCTTGTGTTGGGGATTCATACACCTCAAATGGCTCTGCCTGTGCCCCTGGTTGTTCTTCCTCTGTGGTTTTACCAACCCCTGATGGTCCTGCCTGTGCCCCTGGTTGTTCTTCCTCTGTGGTTTTACCCACCCCAGATGGTCCTGCCTGTGCCCCCAATTGTTCTTCTTCTGTTTCATCCCTCCCCCCAACTTCACTGGAGGAACTCCGGTCCTCCTGTTGTGGCGGAACCGGTAATTGCTGCAATGGGATGACCCTCAAGGGAACAGGTTGCTGTGGTCGGGTTACAAATTGTTCCCATGTTATATTATGTTGGGCAAGGGTTCTTATAATAATTAACTTAATGAGGCCATGGTGGGTGAGAGAGGACAATGGATGCTTTGCAGACTGAACAAATGTGGCCATATGACGCAAGTCGTGCAATAAATAAAATGGAATATTCAACAAAATGCCATGGCGGAGATGAGAAAGCAAAGGAAGTTCAGAGTTATACACAGTTTGGTATCTACCTTCGCAGGTAATGTACTTCTTGAGGAAGACAGCAACCTGGTCCCATGGCTGCGGCAGTGACTTCAGTGCAATCCCTCTCCTGGATGCTTCAACTTGCTCTCCTGGAAGTAAAAATTCTTCTCGTGCAACCGTTGCAGGGACTCGACGATTAAACCAAGGTTTTCCCACCATCGGGATAGCTGTAACCTCAGATATAATCACCTCAGAAACATCTATACACAGCCCCCACACCGTGGAGTGTGTTTTAGTAAGATTCAAGGCAAATTGCAGGGCTGCGTCCCGATCGAATCCGTCCAATCGCTCAAAGAACTCGACCCAGCCAGCAGCTTGAAAAATGGCCAGAACTGGCAGATTCCGTCTGAGTTCCCGGGTATTGAAAGGTTCGTGGCGAACTGGGATGCCCATGGTCCTGGCTGCAAGATGAAACTGCTATTCGACAGAGTACAGGATCCCAGAATGGAAGTTGCAGCACAGAGAATGCACAAATCGTTGAGCGGAGACGTTGAGCGAATGAGCTAATTCGGAAAGTTAAGCACAGAGAAGAGTTTAAAATTTTCATGCCGAATTGGGGAAGGTGGCGGTTATTAGTATTACGTCGTACGAGGGAAAGGTTTAATCAGGTATAAATGGTGGTACGAGTGAAGGTACGGCCAATCTCGTTTAAATGATATCAATACTTAATCACGTGATAAATGAAAGCCATACCTCATAAAACTGTGCGTCGGAAGGCTGCGGAAACTGGTGGAGCATGCAGTTGGTGACGTCACGGAGCCGAACGCGTGCACAGTCAGACGTGGGATCATGATGACTCGGATAAGGCACTAATTTCCTTCGCCGGTGAAACACAAGACATCGCATCTTCGGGGTTAAAATGATGAGTTCGCTGGCAGGACTGGGATGAATCAGCATCATGATTAGCAGGTTGCAACACTTCTTCTGTTAACACGGGACTTACCACTGCAATTTGCCAAAGAAATGATAACACGGCCGATGAAAAAGCTTGTTGCAGCTGGCGGGAAAGAAGTTGCAGTCACCGGAAAAGAATTCATGGCAGCCAGAATTTTTTTTACGATATCAGGGAAAATTACGGCTGTCACGGAAAAGTTTTACGGCGGCGGGAAAAAGACTTACAACTGGCGAGAAAAGATTTTACGACTATGGAAAATATGTTGCAGCTGCTGAAAAGAAATAGCAGCTACCGGGAAATGATGTGGCAGTGACTTGGTCAATGAGGTGGCAGCCGCTGAGAAATAAGGTGGCAGCCGCCGGAAAATGATGTGGCGGCTGTGGGAAAAAGATGTTGCAGCTTTCAATGTTGCAGCCGCCGAAGTTACAGCCGCCGAAATTGCAGCTGCCGGAGTTGCAGCTGTCGGAAAAGATTTGACGGCTGACGGAAGAAGGACATTACGGCTACCGGGAAGTGAAATGGCCGTGGCTGGTAAATGGAGTGGCAGCTGCGGAAAATGAGATGGCAACTGTGGGAAATGAGGTGGAAATAGCTGGTGAATGAGGTGGCAATAGATGGTGAATGAGGTGGCAACAGCTGGTGAATGAGGTGGCAACAGCTGGTGAATGAGGTGGAAACCATGGGGAAGATGAGGTGCCAGCCATGGGGAAGATGAGGTGGCAGCCGCGGAAACTGGAGTTGCAGCCGCGGATGTTGCAGCCGCCAATGTTGCAGCCACCGATGTTGCAGCCGCCGATGTTGCAGCTGCCGAAATTGCAGCTGTCGGGAAAGATGGACGGCTGACGGAAAAAGGGCATTATGGCTACCGGGAAAAGGAGAATATGGTTGCCGAAAAAGAATATACAGCTGCCGGAAAATATGTCGCAGCTGCCGGAAAATATGTTGCAGCTGACGAAATTTTTTTTTTTTTTTTTTTTTTTTTTAACAGCAAGGACGGCACAGGGAGATTTTCCTTAATGGGCCCAAACTGGTCGTTCTCCTGGCGCTTCCCTGAAAATTTTTTTGAAAGACGACAGCAAACAAAAAGATCAAATGCAACAAAAAAACGACAACTATACGCTACAGCAATAAATTATTTATGTACAGCAAATACAATTTTCAGTTTAAGGTTTGGCAAAGGTAGAGAAAAGTTCCTGCTCTGGTGCCATTTGATAGTCTGGATCAGCGGCAATCTGTGAAATGAATGCATCCTTCGAAATGGGCTTCCGGTACAGTCGCAGTCTGTGGCCATTAGCAAGTAATGGTATACGGTTTTCATCAATGGTAACCAAGCGAACAGTGCCATTGTCAAATACCCTGTCAACCAAATATGGACCCAGCCATCTTGTGCGTAATTTCCCTTTAAAATCCTTCTTGAATCTGGAGTCGTATAATAGTGCCCAGTCTCCTTCACGGAAGATTTTCTTTTTGATGAATCGGTCATGCCAATTAGATCTCTGTTGCTGAAGCAGCACCGTCTGATCTACCGCAGCTAACCGTTTCTCATCCAATTCATTTAATTGATTCAATCTTATTTTCTGGGCTTCTGTTACATCCAGGTTCATTTCAATGGCTGTTTTCAGGGTCTTGATCTCAAATTCAATTGGAAAGATGGCACTCTTTCCATACACCAGATCATAGGGAGAAAAGCCCGTAGTGTTACGCCAAGTCGTGCGATATGCCCACAGTGCTTCTGGAAGCCTGTCAGCCCAATCTCTTCGATGGCTTTTAACTGTTTTAGTAAGGATTGCTTCGATAACTTTATTAGTGCTTTCCACCTGACCATTGACCTGGGGATGATAAGGTGAAGCTATCTTGTGCTGCACATGATACTTCCGGAGCAAGGATTCAAATTGGTGTGAAATAAATTGTGGTCCCCCATCGGTAACTACTTCCTTTGGTACCCCCAAAACGGGTAAAAACTTCACTGTACAGGAAATCAATCACCGCCTGGTCATTTGCCTTAGCCAAAGCTACAGCTTCTACCCACTTAGTCATGTAATCTGTACACACCAAGATGTAAACCTTCTATTTGGAAGGAGGGTTGATAGGACCAACAAAGTCCAATGCCCATCTATCAAACGGTTCTAGTACCACTTGGGGCTGTAAAGGCATCTGATCTGTCTTATTAGGTTGGCCCATCCTTTGGCAGCTGTCACAGGACTGAACATATCTTTTAGCATCTCTGAACAGTGTCGGCCAATAATAGCCCATCCGCAACGCCTTATGCCCTGTTCTTTTGTCTGCAAAGTGTCCTCCGCAAGGTTCATCGTGACAGGCCTTCAGTATATGAAAGATCTCATCTTCCCTTACACATCTTCTAATTTCAAGATCAGGTCCTGTGTAAAAGAGATGGCCTTTAAGCCAACAATACCTGGCACTTTGCTGAATAATTTTTCTTTTCTCTCGTTTAGACATATGTGGCGGAAGCTTCCCTGCAACCAAATAATTAGCAACGTCTGCATACCAGGGTGAATGAGCTGAGAGTGCGAATAAATGTTCATCCGGGAAAGCATCCTCAACAGGTGAACTATCATCACTGTTAGTAAATCGTGATAAAAAATCAGCAACAACATTTTCTTTTCCAGGTTTATCTATAATAGTAATATCAAATTCCTGTAATAATAAAAGCCACCTGGTTACTCTGGCATTAGTGACAGGTTTGTTCATTAAATACTTAATGGCAGAGTGGTCAGTATGCACAAATGTAGGATACCCAATAATGTAATGCCGAAACTTATTAATAGAATAAACAATAGCAAGGAATTCTTTTTTAGTAACAGTATAGTTTAGTTCAGCAGGGGCCAAGTTTTTACTAACATAATAAATAGCATAAGGTACTTGACCATCCTGCTGTCCTAGTACTGCTCCAATGGCCGTATCAGAAGCATCTGAAGAAATGTGGAAAGGTATGGTCCAATTAGGTCCCCTTAAAATAGGGGTTGTGGACAGTTTCTCTTTAAGCTTATCAAATGCTGTCTGGCATGCTGTACTCCATACAAACTGTGCGTCCTTCATTAACAATGAAAACAAAGGAGAAGCAAGTTTGGAGAAGTTTTCTATGAATCTCTTGTAATACCCAGCATGTCCCAGAAAACTTCGCACCTCTTTCTGAGTTGAAGGAGTTGGTATATTTTTTATCACCTTAATTTTTGAAGGATCCACTTGAATACCATCAGTAGAGATGAAATGTCCTAATACCACCCCCTCATCATCATGTGGCATTTTTCAGTGCTTAGTGAGAGGCGAGCCTGTTCACAGCGAATTAAAACTTTCTTTAAATTTTCCAGTGCTTCCTCAAAATCCCTGCCATAAGGAGTAAAATCATCCATAAAAACTTCCATGATATCATTTACCAATTCAGAAAATATGCCAATCACAGCTCTTTGGAACGTTGCAGGTGCATTGCACAATCCAAAGGGAAGCACCCTGTAGGCGAACGTTCCCCAAGGGCAAGTGAAGGTGGTCTTATCCTGATCCTCTGGAGCAATCTGAATTTGATTGTACCCACTGAACCCATCCAGGAAGGAGAAGAACTTCTTCCCAGATAGGTTATCAAGTACCTGGTCAATAAAGGGCAGAGGGAAATGATCCTTTTGTGTAGCTTTGTTCAGCTCCCTATAATCGACACAGACTCTCCATTTACCATTTTTCTTGGGTACAATTACAAGTGGGGAAACCCACTCACTATCTGAGATAGGATAGATAAATCCTGCTTCCAAGAGTTTCTGGATTTCTTCCTTCACTATATCCCTCAGATTGGGGTTCATGCGTCGTTGGGGTTGACATACAGGCCGGGAGTCGTTTTTAATATAAATATGATGGGTGCACAGACTAGAAGGAATACCCTTCATGTCTGTATACTCCCAGGCGAATGCCCCCTTACGTTCCTTCAAGAGATTGGTTAGGCGCTTTTGTTCTTCTGAGGAGAGACCAGGATTGATGTTCAAAGTTCTTCCAGGCTCTACCTCAATAGGAATGCTTCTCGAGTTTTTCAAAACTGGGATTATGTTTGTGTCATTGACTAGTGCTTCCTCCGTAAGTTGTTCTTGTTCTTCTTTACCGAGGGTACTGTTCAGGAGTTGATAAACTTCCTTGTCTACTGAAGCAGGTTCACTAATGAAATTATTAATGGCATCGTCTTCTGTTTCGTTTTTGAAGGTTAGTGCCTTCCCTATTGTTAGTAATGGTTGAACATCTTCCTCCTCTTCCTGTTCTATCCAAAGGGAAGGTTCAGCTTCTAGACTCGGCCGTGCTGGAGGGTACAGGGTGAGGTTTTTGGTTTCCATACCATCAGATATAGTCATAGATCCTGATCGACAGCTGATGCAAGCATCAGCTGTAGCCAACCAGGGCCTCCCCAAGATCAATGGGTGTCCCCCCAGCTGTGATTTTGGTTGTAATACCAGAAAGTCGGCAGGGTATTCCCATGAGTCTACTGAAATAACAAGGTCGTCCAAAATCCCTTCGGGTCTGATGGTGGATCTGTCTGCCAATTCTAAGATAGTAGGGGTCGGTCTAATATTGGTGAAGGAGCTTCTTTACAGTCTCCATTGTTATAACATTGATCGCAGCTCCTAAATCTACTAGTATGTTGGGTATCTGCGTTTGTCCTATGTGTACAGTGACAGTAGGATTGCCGGGATCCTCATACTTGGTTATAGGGGTTTTTCCAGTCATTAAAGCGGATAAATTCCCTATAACATGAACAGTAGGGGGATCTCTGGGTTTCCTTCCCGGTCTTTTAGTGCACAGGTCTCGAACAGTTCTAGCGTAAATAGGTACATCTTGAAGGGCTTGTAAAAGGGGAATCTTAACATAAAGGTTCTTCAATTCTCCTAAGAGATTGAACTGAGGTTGCCCCCCTCTTTGTGGCAGCATCAATCTCTCAGGGTATGGTGGTTGCCTTACCAGCTGGGTAGGCTGCGTGTTATCCACTTTATCGTTTAATGTTTCAGCCGTCCCATCTGAGGGATGCTCAGCTCCTTCAGTGATAGGAACCGGATCAAATGGATGCTGGGAACTCTCTTCTTTGTCATACACAGATGGTGGAATATTTTCTGAAGTTACACGTTCTACTATCTTTCCAGACCATAAGCGAATATCATTACAAGGTACAGGGGAGAGAGAGTAGGCCAGCATATTGAGAGCTTCCAATTGCTGGACTGTTTTATTATTTGGATTAGGGTTAGGTTGGGCAGGCAGCTGAGGTCGTATTGGTATGTTAGGCACAGGATTATTTTGCAGCTGCAGCTGCGACTGCTGAGGTGGGTATTGAGGATATTGATGAAATTGAGGATATGGAGGATACGGTAACTGTTGAGGTGGAGGTGGTTGAGGAAACTGGTTCCCAGGATGGAAGTTCCTCCATCCAGGAGACCACGAAGTAGGTTGATTAGGTGGCTGTGTCCAAGGACTCCATGAATTATAACCTTGCATCGCAGGTTGAGGGGAATTCCACTGAGCATAATTCGAAGGGAATTGTGTATTCACATTTTGCATATTAGTATTCCAATTATTCAAATTATTCAAAAATGGAAATGAATCGGGAGACATACCTTGATTCCGGGGCTGCCAGGGTTTCTTCTGTGCAATGAAGTAGGCTGAATCCACCTCTGGAGATGATGCCTGCAGAACAGCCTTCACTTGGGGAAATGTGGGGCATTCTTTCATATCATGGTTCAGCTCGCACAGCTGACACACTTGTACTTTGTCAAGAGGGCATTCTTTCAGTGGATGAGTCTTTCTACACCGGGGACAAAACACACCTAGTGTGAGATCCTCCACTGCCTGTCTTTGCTTGGCCTTCAAGACATCAATCTCTGAAAAGATAGAGCTCATCATTTCTGTTTTAAAATTTTCAAGAAGATTGCCTATCTCTGCTCGTGTAGCTCCCCCATTGGATGACTTCTGAGTTCTGTCGAAGACATCACGTTCCAGCTTATCTCGTTTATTCTGCTTGTTATGCCTAGAAGATCCCCTGGAGTATCTCTTACATAATTCCACAATTGTCTCAAAGGGTTCTTTAGAGATATCTCCCTTTCCTAATAAATTTAGCATGTCTAAACAATCGTCCCTGATCCCTCGAAGCATGATTATCTTAAGCACATCTAGTCCCATGTTCGTCTGCCCAGCTCTCTGCACATTGTACAGCAACCTCTCTACAAAATCCTCCAAGCTTTCATCCTCCTTCTGTACCATCTTGAATAACTCCTCCCTTTTGTCCCTGGTGTTGCAATATTCTTGATATTTTTCCAGGAACACTTGCTTCATCTTATTCCAATTAGCAACAGTCCCTCCCCCAAGGCTCATGAACCATCGTAATGCATTGTCCTTCAGGGTGGCAGGAAAAAGCTTCAACTTTTGAGCATCTGTGACATAATCATAGCTGCGACAGAGGATATCGAATTCAAAAAGGAATTCATCTGGATCCTCTGCCGCCCTGCCATGGAAGCGGGGTAACACCGACGGTGAGATGTTTTTCATAGGAGTTGTCCCCTCGAGCTGCTGTATTGGGAATTGCAATGTAGCCATAGTTTCTGGCGGGGAATCGACTTCATGATGGTATTGTACCACTGCTTCTTCCTCTCTGTTCTCAGTTCTGTTATTCATCTTTTCTTCTGTATCTTCTCCTTCGTTTGTTTCTTTATTCCTTACCTCAGTCGTAACAGCTGCGTATTCTTCAATTGTAACAGCTGCGTATTCTTCAATTGTAACAGCTGAATCAGCCGTTCCTTCTTTAGCAGGAGTATATGCAGGAATCACAGCTGCTCCTGTATCTTCTACTGTAGATCCTGATGCTGGCGCTCCAGGATCAGCAGGGCCTCTTTTGATAGGAGTCTCCTGTTGACGAGATCTGACAACTGAATCAGTTTTGTCAACAAGGTCGTCGATGAATGTTCTTCTGCCCAGCGCTGGACCTCGACCACGACCCGAACCACCTGTACTGTTAGTAATTTGTGGGGTTTTGGGGGTCGGGAGGTGATCTCGTTTTACCCCCCTCGTATTCATGCGAAGCAGATCATTTAAAAAACAACCAAAAAGACTGACTAAAAGCAATTATCAGATACGACTAATGACTAGTGTTTAATTTTCATCCTTCCCTGGCAACAGCGCCAAAATGTCAAGCACTCTATTTGCATATAATTAAATATCAAACACACAGAGTATATGAAATTTATTGTCAGCCCGAGAAAGTCTTTTTATTTCAAAGGATAAGTGCACAATATATGCTTAAATAAAAAACCATTAGAAGTGAATACTTTTACCTTCTATCGTCCATGTTCATCCCAAGAATCTATGCAATCCCAATTGCCTTCTAACTGCTATACTACAATTCTTTTCTATTATGCATCAAGAAGAAATGGTATCAGATCTAATCAACGATTGCAAGAAGGAAATCTCATTCGCATTCTAAAATAATCACTTGTCTAATCTAATCAAGCTGGGAATCATAAAGCATGACCTGAACATTACTCTAGAACTTTAATGAAAGAGATTGAAGCAACTGTTCTAAGAAACTGAATTGCAAAATATAAATCAAGCAACACATAACAAGAAAGCTAAATTTATAAGAACTTCTGGGATCACGTCTCAACTATAGGATGAACACGGTAGTGTGAACAGAAATTGAAATGTGTAAAATAAACCTGACTCAGTCGACTGATATTCTATACCATTCACCAATCTTACAGAATTATAATCTTTTACTGAAAAATCCACACAACAAGTATTGCTGCTGCGCACAAAAGAAAGAACAAAACATCACACAACAAGAAAGATGAAATCCTAATTTAACTCAGCAATCTCTGTGGAAGACGGGCCCAGCCTTCACACAGAGACGCTGGTTGAACAACACTCTTCTTAACTCAGAAGTAACCCCTTATATTAACAGAAGAATGAGTACACAGTTTGGCTTGGCTGCTAATACAAAAATAATTTAATTGTTTGCTGTCCAACCCCTCGGTCGAGGCAATTCCCCATATTTATACATACAATTTGCAACATCTAAACCTATAATTGGGCAGCCATGAAGATCTCTGATCTTCAGGCGCCCTAAATAATCTAGCTGTTACAATGCGTGGCAGAACTGAAATATCCAAATATAAGAGAGTTATTAATTGCCCCAAGAGTGGCGGTCCTTCCAGCTCACAGCTGGACTCGAGCAGTGACATACTTAAGATAGCCATTTCTGTTACAGCTGACCCGTCACGACTGTGCCTTGATTGACGATACGAGCCCCAAGGAACCTTCTACAAGCAATGAACGTCCCTTCCTTCATGACTTGTTCAGCTCCGATCTTCCTGCAGTCTATTTGTCTCACTACCTTCATAAATCGCATCATGTTAGCACAAATTAAGAGATGCACAGCTTTAATCATCACAATCATAAGTATTAATACAATAAAACAATAATCGGCCATACCTTGGTAATTTGGGGAATAAGATAAGGACAATAAGTCGAATTGCCAAGGTAATTGGTGTAAGACAAGGGAAGGGAAGATGATAAATGATGGTCAAAAAGGGCCAATTCTGGGCTCAACAAGAAGCACACAAGAAAAGGGTTAAAACGCAATATAAAAAATCGGTCCTTCCCTGATTCTTTTTTGAAAGTGATTTGGTTTTAGTTTATGACCAAGACCAAGACAAAATAGGAGAAGGGAAATTTGTACCAAGATGGTTTGGTCCACTTGTTGTCAAAATTGTGTTAAAACGAGGAGCGTATGAATTGATCAATTATGATGGGGAACCTATGTCAGAGATCATAAATGGTCTCTATCTTAAGAAATACTTCGTGTAGGCACTGATGCCTCACAACACTTGTTGTATTATGTTGTATTCTTTGTATAGATTTTTGTACTTTAGTTGTTTTGAGTACACACTTATCTTGCTTGGCATTGTCACTTTGGTAGATGGCACAAGAAACATTCACATATTTGGGATATGCGGACGGCACCAACAGTAGTTCTCGAATCATTGCTTCCGCGGTATGGGTGATTTTCATACCTAATGATGAAGTTTTAAGTTCAGGATGAATTTTTCTTGGATCTGCAACCAACAATCTTTCAAAATATATCATAGTCATTGAGATTATTATCGAGGCTACCATCCTTTCCATCCGATGAATAATCATCAAACTGGACTCGGAATTAGTTGTATCCTAGTTAAACAGTCAATATCAGGTTCGACATCCTATACTGTTTAGGAAATTTCTACAAGTACGTATTTTAGAATGAAAGTTTGAGTTCATTGAATACATTCATGTTCCTAGAAGTTTGAATAGTTTGGTTGATTCCTTAACCAACTATGTACTTGAATGGAATTTAAGTCATTAACATCATTCCGAAAAAAGAAAGCATATACATTTTTCATGGCAATTTAATTGAACATATATTTAAGGACATAAGTAAAAGATTAAATAACTAGCTTACATCATAAACCAAAAAGTGTGTTGAGGTTCTAGAAATTTTGGATAGTAACTTTGCACACATCAAAAATAATAGTGTAATTTTTTTTCTCTTTTTGTTTCTTTTTCTTCAAGATAAAACCCACAAAAGTTCATAAAAATATGAAAAATATTTGGAAACTTCAAAAAACATTTGAAACTGTTTCAAATTTCTTGGTCCGGCATGAAGACTCACGTACAACGGACAAATCACTGAATAATGGTTCACATATTCTAGAAATCTATGCTGAAAGTAGATGCCTCCTCTCATCCATCGGCTACACCTACAAGGAATATGGTAAAAAATGAGCGAGTTACTTATATTTTCTTCACACATGTATAACCATATTCTTTTGAATGATAGGATGATGCATAACTCTACCATTTTGGCTATCTTTTTTAGATATTAAATGCACATATTGAGCCACTTTCTGATTAAACAGTTGGGTAGTGAAATGGTTTTGATCATAGGACTTCGAGACATTGACAGTTCAAACTATTTGATTAAGGTAGTTGGAGATAGACCAAGATTCGTGGTGATTTATGATTTTGGCATTTTTCACAAGATTCAGCATGAAATAAACCTCATTGACCCATTCCTACTTGGCCATTATACCAAATTGGATAGCTCAAGTACATGTTATTATTTCACCGTACGTCGACACATAATCATGCTTCAGATAACCTACCCATGGAGGGAACATCTGTAAGAGTGTACACAACTAGCTTAGCCCTTGTTTGCAATATGGATATTTTCCTTGGCCTGACCCGTTCCCTTGAAATATAGGTGTACACCCATGCAACACTCGTTCCCTCCCATGTACTATAACATTCTTTATTATTTTCAGAGCTAATAAATGAAAAATGCATAAAAATTAAAAAACACCAAAATCCAAAAAGGGGGAGAATTGAATCATTTCATATTATATCCTTGAAGAAAATGGAAACAGTTAGTCCTTGTTTCCCTTGAACACATCACATAATTTGGTATTTTTTGTTTGTACACCATCTACATTTTCCTTAGGAAACTGTACCAATATTTTGAACAGATCTCCACCGATGAGTGATCCTTCCCATCACCAATGGAGCTTTCGTTAGTGCATCTAGCATTAGAGGATTTCATTAAGGTAAGTTACTTGAGTCCTATGGTTCCAAGTGTCCATTCTGCATCGTGTTATGTGTTCAAGGGAAGTTCAAAACATTGTCGTGCATTCCTCAAATATTCCTGACCAATCATGTCGGACTTCCTTATGTCAATATACAATGTTGGATCTGGTAGTTCTACCAAATTATATCACACTATTGATCTATTGTTTGTATCGGTTGATGTGGGATGCATTAATTCCCTCCTTCCGATGAATATATTCCTATCGACACCAAATCATCATCTAGGAAATGGATCTAGAAACCTAGGAGTACATTGGATCTTGCAGTCATTAGTGGTCAGTTTCCTCGCAAATGACAGTGGGTATACACCAATGACCACTGATTATTTGATTATACAAGTGTTCGACTTCAGAACATCTATTCACACTTGCTAGTTTGTACTTGGTACCTTAGAGTCCATCATCATTATCGGTGGGTCTCTTTGCATCAGTTAACGGTATACATCAATGACCGGTAATCAGATGGCATTTTATTATGCTCAACAGAAATTCATTTATTCGCATGATATAAACTTGTACTATCGTCAGTTTGTATTAAAGAACTTTGGAAAAACAGTTGTATCACTTATTGATGCACTGCCCAATCTGCGCAAGATTAAACTATCATGTCATAATTTCAATGAAGACCTTGTTCTCACACTCATCAAAGTGCATGTTTACACTTCTGAAAAAATTACTTTTGACATCAATCCACTGTGTATTGTTCGTGGCCATGCTTGTTTACTGCTGAGCATGGGTATGCCCGCCTCAAGAAGATATTTTATATTTGAGATATTGCTATGTTTGACTTGCAGGTGTTCTCTTGAATCCTGCACCCATGAGTTAATCATTTTTCATCTTTGCTTTGATCAATAAAGAGTATCAGTATGAAGAAATAATGTATTTCGGCCCTTAGCTCCGCTTCAAACCTCACACATTGGGGGAATATGTTAACAATCAAATTAACATCCTTAACAAGTGAAGGTTAGAAGCACATTTTACTACTCTCCCACAACATGAAGACAAAAGACAAGTACATATAAGAACAATCTTATCTTATTTAATCACTACTTCCATAATTGAAAGGATTGAGTGAAGAAAGAAGTAACCTAAAGAGGCATGGTTCAGTGATTGAAATCCTCACTTAAAGGATCATATATAGTCTACACTAGTCAACAGTGAGAAGAAATGCACAAAACCTGCATTAATTGTGCCTGAGAATTCTGAATTTGTGACAAAAAGCCTGAAAATACTATAGAAATCATGCTTTTGAGTGAAAATAATTAAAAATCAAGAAAATGTATTATCCCACATTGAAATTTGAATCCTGAATTCTCATTTCCCAATACTATAAAACAAAGGCATTTTGGGCATAATAATGTACACAAAGTGAGAGTAAAGGCATGCTAAAAGGATTTCAAGGTTGGAAAGCTCATCGTCAACACAAAGCTCTTGAAGGATCAAAGGAAAGGATGGAGAAGGATGACTCAAAGCAAAGGAGAATGGATTCACCTCAAGCAAGGTTGTAAGTAAGTATCATTTCTTCTTTAGTGTTATATGAAGCAATTCAATTTTCCCTTCCATTTGTGAGTTTAAGTTTTTCCCTCCAAGTTTAGTTTGAATTCAAAATGGTTAAAGATCTTAGGAAAGTTTAGATAACTGCTTCATTTTTGTCAATTGAATCTCACCAATTCATAATAATATGGTTAATTAGAGTAGACACATCCCTACTATAATTCCCATTAACACTCCCTTCACCTAACTCATCCCTCAAGATATCACCATCCCATTTATTGACTTCCTGTGCGAGAACGTAGACTAGTAGAGTGATATAACAGAAGAAAAGGGTAACAATTCACCAGAATAACTCTCTTGAATGGACAAACCGACTGCTCCTCTAAAAGGGACCTACAACAAACACTCAGTCTCGACACAACCTCAACATAGTCTCAATACTATCAACACTCATAACACAGTGAGATAACACAAGGCAAGTGATCCAAAGCTTAGGATAACTTCAACAAGGATAGAGCACATGAATTTTATAGCACAAGGAGGTCAATCCTAACCCATGGGAATCAAATTGAATTAGAGAGAGGTAAGGTTAGGCTTCAACATGGAGACTTAACTCAAATTGGTGGAGTGGTGGCTTAGTTTGGGAGATTCCCCTTCCCGGATTAGCACCATGAGGAGGAGTTACCAAAAACTAAGGAGTGGAGCCATGAATAGCACAAGGAGGTGCACTAATGCATAAGGGGGGTACAAAACATGAAGGAGGGTGAATTAGGTGAGAGAGAGGATCCAATAGGGTCAGAAATATCCTAGAAGCACAACAATAGGGATGAATGGAGGAGTGGGGTGCACTTGTGGAGGTGGAGGCACAAATCAAGGAGGTGGAAGCTAAATTCTAGCTTACGGCTCCTACAATCTAGGGAGAGGGTGACTTAGTGCAAGTGGGGTCCATAAAAGGGAATCTTTCACTCAATGAGGGAGCACTGGGCAAGAAGGGCCCACTAAGGTATGCATAAGGCGCAATGGTAACTCCATAGTCCATAAAATAAAAAATAGGGTTCGTCGTACAATGTTTGGGTGACCAACATTATTAATGTCACCAAGTTGTAAATATGAATTCGGATGGATAAACACAATCCAACAATAAGTTCTAAGGTGCTAAGAAATTCCCCATTCCCCCTCACTTTGTGGAATCCATGGTCTCCCATAATTTTTTAGTTGCCTTTGTTGAGCCAGTTGTTTATTTAATAGAAACAACCATCAATGATAACAACAATAACAATATTGCCAAATTCGATAGTCACATTAACAAATAAAAGATCATAAGTCCATAGTCACATTAACAAATAAAATATCATAAGCCCAGGGCTTAACAACCGGGGTATTACACTTAAGGAGGCCTTTCTTCAAATTCACTTCCACACATATTTGGGCACATGAGAGCAAGTTTCTCTTTTGTTTTGCCTGATCAATGTAGCAACCTAGTTTGTCCCCAATAAATTTGTAAGAGCTATCATTCTAGAATATCAATGGAAGACAAGGTAGCCTTATCCACACTGAGGCAACTATAATCTCTTCTTTTGGAATAAAGTTAAGAGACCAGGGAGCTAAGAACATCCATGTGGATCCCATGAAACATGGTCTAGAGTGAAAAATAAGGTAGCAATCTTCCTTGCAAGAAAAGATAAAAGTAAAAAAAAACTCTTGCAAGGAAACGAAAAAAACGTAACCTTGGGTCTTGGAGATCCAATGCTCTACTACTCATGAATCCATAGCTTGTGGGTTTGGCCACATCCCAATAAACTTTCCAATCAAAGTGTGTTAGATAGAAATAGAGCTTTTTTCCTAGCTTAGGAGAAGATAACTCCAACTAAGGGATGACCTCCAACTGCTTAGTAAATCTTCTTTGAATTGGACTAGGTCTTTTGGATGGATTCAAAGAGCTAACTAAGTGCTTAATTTCGTTGGCATCATATTATGAATATGCTATTTTGAAACCAGTTCTCCAATTCTTCCTTGAAGTCCAGACAGTGTTGAATCATGTAAGGTTGACTTTGTGTCTTGCTTCAATAAGACTTCGATTGATTCCAATATTAAGCCGCCAACGAGTGTAGATAGTTACACATTCATGAATAAAACAAGGGCTAGATCTCGGGTTTCCAAGCAATCTAATAGAATGGTGAGCTAGAGACACCCTAGCTACCTACTTCTCATTGAATTCTCTAAGGTAAAACCGTAGTAGAGCGAGCCATTCACAACTAAAGATCATATCAATATTAAAACATGATTTAACCACTAAATATTTTAAATTAATAAATACAATTAATATGATCAAATACATTTCCACACACAATCTTTTAAAAATAAAGATAATTTTTTGGAATATCCTTTAAAACTTTACATCCCAAGAAGCTTGACAAATATGACAATGCACACTAAAAAAATTCCCAAATCACTAGTGTAGGGTCTTTGGAAAATCCAACACACTGTGTGGAATATAGAGCAAATTAATAGGGGAAGGTTCATTGCTTTCCGAATCTGGTAAGCAATGAGCTTGCTACAACAATCATTATTCTACAGCAAGCTGGTTAAATGATAGGCAAATTGATAAACCTCAAGCTGGTTAAATGATAGGCACATTAATAAACCTCATGATGGCATTTAGAAGGTGGTGCACTCATGGTTTCTCCCCTACGTGGCAATATAAAGTAAACCAATGTGCAGTCAAACTTGGCGATGTCTCCCCGGGTCCCACCTCATGATTCGCTTTTGACTTTGAATTTAAGTTTTATATTATAAAAATAAGGGCGTTTATTGAGTATCATTATCTTATGGCAGGAGGAGGAGCCAACCTTTTGCTTTATAGAATTGGTCATTAATGCACTATGCTTTCTGCGTATACTTCTTTCACAGTTGTGTATATTCATTCATTCTTACTGCAATATAAGTCGATATAATAGGGTTGGTGGGGAATTAGCATCAGAATTTCTGTTCTGGGAAAATCTGTTTTTCTGTGTTGTTTAGTTTATTTCCATGCAGGGCGGGCCGAAGAGTAGAGCAGTCGGGCAGCAACGCCCGAGCAACGTCGGGTCGTGTGTGGTGGCATCGATATTCTTGGCGTTCCTGGTCATAATAATGTTGATACTCTTCTTCTCAGTGTTCAAGCCCAGGGATCCCACAGTCAGCGTGAATGAGGTGCAGGTGCCAACCATCCTCGTCTCCAATGCCTACCCAGAGGATGTGCTGCAAAGCACTGTGAATTTCAGCATGTCAATATACTTCTCCGTCAAGAATCCCAACAGGGCTGCTTTCAACTACTATGACAGCACCGTGCAGTTATCCTACTATGCCCACCAGATCGCTACCATGTCTCTTCCTGCGGGAAAAATCATGCCCGGGAAGACCGTTCTCGTCGGCACAACTCTCATGGCGGACAACTTTCGTTTCCTTCTCTATTCAGACTCAGCCTCCGACTCCGACTCCACCTCCAACAGCACTACTTATTTGCCTGTAGAATCCGAAATTAGAATGATCGGAAGAGTAAATGTTCTCTATTTCTTCACACATCATGTGGAGGCCTCTGCACATTGTAACAATAAAATAGCTGTTATCAATGGAGCTGTTCTCAGTTTCCACTGTTGATCCAATAATATAGCTGCCCTTTTATGGGGATTTCATTCATTCTTGTAACTAAGTCTTATAGCTCTCTGTAAATGTTGTTGGTTCATGCTTGTTCCATTCTTTCCAGTGACTAAAAAGTTTGAAGATGATCCAATGTTTTTTTTGTTGATTTTATCTTGACACTGTTGGTTTTGGCCCTGCCTTCATATGAAAAGTAGATGACTGTAACTTAACTATTCTGTTAATCTTGCAGTTTGGGATCGGTGTGGACGGTTGGATTTTAAAAACTTTAAATCCAACTACACAGACTCTAATCTACATAAATGTTCTGCAGCCAGATGGACCTTAACTTAACCTAACATGATCATACTGCGTATTTGGGGCAGTGATAATGGTTATTTAACCTAGCATGATCATACTGCGTATTTGAAGCAGTGATAATGGTAGAAGAGATGCTGTCTGCAAAAAGCAAAAGGAATTCTTAATACCGAGGCTTAGGGTAAGGCATTACTTATTATTAAACAAAGAAAAAGAAAAGCGAGGTGGGCACTACCTGTTGGGTATGGGTTAGGGTTGTATGTTGTCTTCACTTTCAAGTTTGTAGGTTACATCCAACTCCGCTTTTTGATGGGGAAACGAATATAGATACATATGTATATCATTATAACAAAGAAAAGTATAATCTCGCTTTATGAAAAGAGAACAAGTACTTGCTATAGATGTAGTCCTTGACATTTGATTCCATTGATTTCGACATCTGATTCCATGGATCAATGTCATTACGAGGTGAGGTGAGGTGTAATGTAAGACACTCATGGAATGGGAAAGTGAAATGTATCCATGAATAATTAAAGCAGTTTTAATCCTTTAGAAACTCAGTTAAAACTAAGTGGTAAGTTGATAGTCATCCATATTTATGGAAATATAAAGAAAAGGTTGAGTTTTTATAATTAAAGCAGTTTTAATCCTTTAGAAACTCAGTTAAAACTAAGTGATAAGTTGATAGTCATCCATATTTATGGAAATATAACGAAAAGGTTGAGTTTTTAATTTGTGCTAGATAGGAGGGTGACTTGATTAAGGAGATTGATCTAGACTTCATTGATTGGTGTGTTCTCTATTGCTAAAAGGGTTGGACTAATGCACTAGATTGTTTTCATTGGTTTGTCGTCACTGGAAATAATTCTAGCAATTGTTGTCTCTAGTGTCTCTACTTTCTCTCATTTGAAGTTAATGCCCCTCTTGCTTGGTTAGTTAAATGGTTTGACACCATTTTTTCCTAATTTCCTCGAGATCAAAACCTTTGTGTGAGCTCAGGCCAAGGTTTAGTGTCTAGATGGCGAACACTTTTTCTATTGCTAAAAGGCTAGCAAGTGGTGGGATCAATTTCTAAAGTGACACTGTATACATCAATTGGAAAAGGCTTTCTTATTGGTCTTAACACATGCCATGCAATGTATATAGAAAACATGTATTGCAGTGTCTTGCATGAACAACAATATTACTATGTTGCATTTCCAGCTCATTCTTCCTTATGTAATGAGAAGATCTTTATCCATTAATGGATCATGTGAAGACTCCCCTTATCTATTAAACAATGCTCACCACAAATGAGATATACAATTGTACACATGCCTTCTGGTGTAGTCTAATGGAAGATACATGGCCACAAAATGTGCATCTTATCAGAGAGTCAAAAGAGCAATGCTTTAAGCTTACTGTAATGTCATTGCATCTTTCCATCATACTACCCAAGTAGTATGGTGTGCAATGATCCACATTTTCAAATGAGTTGGTGTTGAAAACTTGACTTTGTTGGGCTTGGAGAGTTTGATTTTCAATATAAGCAATGATAACACATATGCCACAACTAGTTTGGTCGTTTTTAGTTCACTAGGCAAGAAACTAAGATAAAATCATGGAACATACCCCCTTCTACATTCTTCCATTGATGTTAAACCAATGATTGGTTTCTACCATGGCTTATTTCCATGCATTTTGTGATCTAGAAATCAATATCCCAATCATTGCTATCAAGTTTATTCTCAACATTAACTCATGAATCGATGACTTGTTTCATTCCTGCATTGATCTCTATGGAAATATAAATGACACCATATAAATATGGGAATGACACTTCTGCTCTTGTGTTGTTTGAAAAACTAATTCATGCCATCAAATTAATTCCTACTTTTCCATGCTAAGAGGAGGGACCAGTTAGGGACGCATGTGTTTTGGTTATTGCTTGTTGTGAACAACCCTTCCTTTCATGCAGTTCAGGAAATAGGGACATACTTATATCTATAATTTAGAAACTGTCATTCCCCTTCAACAAGTACAAATTTCAAAGCTATGAAAGAGGAGGGATTGATTCAAGGCCACAAAACCTGTTTACTCAAAACAAAGCAACAATGGAAGTTAGAGTTTCCAATTATTTTATTCAATTACACATTTTTCTCCCACATAAAGATCTCTGATGGAGCTGTTCTATGAGGGAAAAACCATTAAATTTTTAGGACTTTATGCATATTTATGCTCGTTCATTCCTTTATTAAAACACAATCCTTGAGCTTTTAGCCTTTTATTTTGATCAGCTAGAAAAATTGTCTTGGGGACCAGAGGATACTCCAATATTGGAAGAGATGTATGTCACCACCTTGCATTCGAAAGAGACATTATTACAATACTTATGTGCATGGATAGGAAGACGATGAAGTTGTGGATGGTATTAACATGTTGAAGGAAGTGATGATATTACTTACAAGCACTATCCCGACCTTGTTTCCTTTCGTGCCTACACAAACTAGGTGTTGATCTTTCTCAAATATAGAGTATGTAAATAGTTATTATTTTTGAATTGTATAGTATTTCTATATGTTTTAAATATGATACACTAACCATGTAGCAATTACCTAATCTATGTTTCCATGGGATGCAATTGCTCTACCTTTGCTACCACATCTTGAAGATCAACTTTGCTCTTCACAATGCTTCCAGGTTTTGCTCCACTATTTGGGATTTTCCTGGTTTTTCTATTGTTAGGAGTAAAACTACCTTCATGTAGCTTAGTCCATGATCACCACCTCCTCTAAAACTAAAATAGTCCACGAACCAAGAAGCAAGCAAATAATGAGACAACTAGCAGTAAGTATATAGTGAGATAGCTAGTAGATGAGGCCCAAGAAGAATATAGGCATATTGTTCATTCCTCATCATAAGATCTACTACTACAATTTGGACATATTCGATTGTGCAATGGTTTTGATGGAAATTAATAACTTCATTCACTATTGAGAATGATTGTCTATAAAAATATCTTAAGCTTTCACCAAAAGGATTTTCATATGAACTCATCACTAACTAAATTAATATAGAATAATGGACAATGTCATCTTATCCTATTGCTACACATAACATATATATAATTTTTTCCTAACTTCAACTTTCATATATTTATATGAATAAAAATTAAATCATCTTGAAATTTAATAAACTAATAAGAAAACACGCGTACATTAATAACAATAACAATCAATTACTAAGTGGTCCATCAAAAAGGGCCTCTATCTAAAAATCCATCGTGCATATACACAATATTGATAAGTAATGCTAAAAATATCGATAATTAATGTGTTTTTAACACTCATATCACAATGCATCATCAATAAGATCTTATATCACTAACGGGGTTTCTATCTAAAAAATCACCTTTTATTTACAAAATATTAATCATAATAATGTTAGATATAATGCTAAGAATGTGAATGTCGTTATCCAAAACCTCATTCAACATTTATAAAATATCGACTATAATAATGCTAAGAATTTGAAGAGTGTTGGGGATGATATAAATTTAAAGTTAAAGTAAATCCACGACACTCATGATTGAACAAGAGCTTTTGATGTCATTCCACAATGCAATCCACTTTACATGTGATGTTGTTTGGAATTCTAACCACCACACAATGCAAGGATATAACTCATTTCCTATTTCAAGGACTTTACATTTTATGTTATTAGCTAAAGCAAGTGCTTAAATAATTGGTACGATGAGAATTTGTATTAGTAAATCTATTTTGTTAAAAGATTTCTCAATGTTTTTGAAAAAAATGTGTTAATTGTTTTTTTAAAAACTAATATAGATCTAAATCCTAGGTTTTATCAAGCGTTGAGAGGGATCAAATCTCCTGAGGTGCAAACCTCTTCTTGGATAGCTCCTTAAGTGAAACTCTAAAATCTCATATTTACTTTTTACTTTGTATTAAAAGTAAAAAGTAAAGTCTCTAGTTTAAGTCTCATATTTACTTTTTACTTTGTATTATTCTTTTTTGTTTATGACGAACATAATATTTATAACCTAATCCTAAGCTAAGTCTCTAGTTTAAATCTCATATCTACTTTTTACTTTGTATTATTCTTATTTGTTTTTGGCTGACATAATATTTATTACTTTTTACTTTGTATTATTATTTTTTGTTTACTTTGTATTATTTTGTTTATGGCCGACAATATCGACAAACACTAGACTTACAAGATCTCCGTTGTACAAATGCTATTTATGGCCGGCAATATCGACAAACAATCTACTTACAAGATCTCCCTCATACAAATGTTATTTATGGCCGACAATATCAACAAACACTCGACTAACAAGATCTCCCTCATACTGGACTGTAGAGCGCCTCTCGGCGCAATTAAACTATTTTATATTTTTATAGATATTTTTTATTGGTTTGATAAAGTGATGAGATTTAATTGCCCTAAGTTTACTCATTAATTTTGTGAGAAAATTTCTATGGAGATGGTCTATTAACATGTGGGCACTACCCCTCAAACCCACTCTTCATTAATAAATGGTGGTGATCTCAAGGGTGCTATTCCTTAAAACATGTAAGGGACATTGCATAATGCAATGTTGAGGGTGTAAAGCATAGTTACCAAGTTTGAGTTCGAATTTGATTTGATATGAAAAAAAATTGATCTTGCACCAAACTAAACTAAATATAGAATTCAGAAATTAGGAAACTAAGCTCCGAGTATCATTGCCCAAAAAAGAAAGCTGATGATAGTGTTTTGGTAAATTAGAAATTATTGCAGGTTTGGTAATTTCTTCTTCAATAAGAAATAAGAGAATTATGTTCAGACTTTATGCAAAGAAAGGATCAATGATTTAGAAAATTTAAGCCTTTGTTCCTTTAATTTGGTAAGGGTGAAGTAACACCCAACAATCTTCTTGATTGATCATTGGATGACGTCCTACCAAAGAAGGGCAATAAAAAAATAAATTTCAATCATTTTATAGAAATTTATAAGAGATCCAAAGAATGGATTGTTTCCCAAGAGAGCATTTGATCGGGATTAATACCTATCGGCACGTGAACCAAATTAAATTCACTGGAAAGCTTTAAGTCTAGTCCAACAATTCAATCCAAGTGCATACGTTGTATCAAATCCTAATTGGGTGAATCAATCACCGAATCAAACTGAATTGACGTATTTTTATGTCCCCGACATATAGTTTTGAGTCGGGTGGTATTAGTTGGGGTGCCGAAAATCGCGGATATCAAATTGCAAAGTTTTTGTCAAAGTTTATATTATTTGTATTTTTTGTATTTTTTTAAAATTCATTTTACGTGGTTGTGGTTGGATCCGGACGCAGTGACGTTGGCCTGGGGCTATGTGCCCCAGGCCCCGGCGGCGCGGTGACGTTTGCCGTTTTAAATGCGGTTTAAATGGTCTCAGGACTGAAGACTCCTGTGCGATTTATTCACCCGTCTTGTCCATTTATCGTCCCTTTCGTCGAGCTCTGTTGTGCGTCGGCTGGCATCGAGGTTTAAATGGTCTCGGGACTGAAGACTCCTGTGCAATTTATTCACCGGTCTTGTCCATTTATCGTGCCTTTGGTCGAGCTCTGTTGTGCGCTGGCGTCGAGTTGAGGTGTTGAAGGGGTTTAAATGGTCTCGGGACTGAAGACTCCTGTGTGATTTATTCACCAGTCTTGTCCATTTATCGTGCCTTTCGTCGAGCTCTGTTGTGCGCCCGCTGGGGTTGGGTTGAGGTGTTGCAGGGGTTTAAACGTGTTTAAATGAGGTTTAAATGGTCTCGGGACTCAAGACTCCTGTGCGATTTATTCATGAGTCTTGTTCATTTATCGTCCCTTTCGTCGAGCTCTGTTGGCGCGGGGTGGTGGTGGTCTCGGGAGTCAAGACTCCTGTGCGATTTATTCAGCAGTCTTGTGGATTTATTCATTTATCGTCCCTTTCGTCGAGCTCTGTTGGCGCGGGGTGGTGGTGGTCTCGGGAGTCAAGACTCCTGTGCGATTTATTCAGCAGTCTTGTGGATTTATTCATTTATCGTCCCTTTCGTCGAGCTCTGTTGGCGCGGGGTGGTGGTGGTCTCGGGACTCAAGACTCCTGTGGGATTTATTCAGCAGTCTTGTGGATTTATCGTCCCTTTCGTCGAGCTCTGTTGTGTGGCCATTAGCGTCGGGTTGAGGTGTTGCAGGGGTTTAAATGGTGTTGCAGTTGGCGTATTCATGCGGTATGGTCCAGGGTTTCGTGGTGTTGATGCAGTGTGGCGCGGGGTGACGGTGGTTTCGGGACTCAAGACTGCTGTGCGATTTATTCATCATTCTTGTCCATTTATCGTGCCTTTTGTCGAGCTCTGTTGTGCACCTGTTAGCGTCGGGTTGAGGTGTTCCAGGGGTTTAAACGGTGTTGCAGTTCAAGCTCTATTGTGGGTCGGCTAGCGTCGGGTTGAGGTGTTCCAGGGGTTTAAACGGTGTTGCAGCTGGGGTATTGATGTGGTATGGTCCAGGTTTCCATGGTGTTAACGCAGTATGGCGCGGGGTGAGGTTTGCCGGTTTAAATGAGGTTGGTGGTCTCGGGACTCAAGACTTCTGTGCGATTTATTCACCAGTCTTGTCCATTTATCGTTCGTTTCGTCGGGCTCTGTTGTGCGCCCGCTAGCGTCGGGTTGAGGTGTTGCAGGGGTTTAATGCGGTGTGCTCGTTGTTTGCAGGGGTGAAGGACGGTCTCGTTGCCTGGGTGATGGAGCACTCTGAAACTATATTTTAGAGGTTCTCTGGTGTTCAAACTTGTTCTGTTTGGTGTGACTTGCTTTTGTGTTGTGGCTGTTTTTGTTGGATTTTTTGCGGTGGCGTGGTTGTTTGTGGGTTATTTGCGGTGGTGCAGTGAAGGTGGGGTGGTTTCTGGTGGTGCATATTGCTGTCTGAATGGGGTTCAACGAGGTGTGTCTTTTGCAATTTCATTGACGGGTTCTTTGGACGGGTAATTCTTGGAATTTTCTCTTCAGCTGACACTTTTGTTTTCTGTTTTATGGAAAAAATCCGCTTTTCTTATACTGTAGGATTAATTGCTTATAAAATTTTATAAATGCAGGAATTTTACAAATGTATGCTTTTCATTTCACAAGCTGGGTCAAGAAATATTGCTGAAACTTTTGTTCTGTTTGTGGCTTATTTGTGGTGGTGCAGTGAGGGAGGAGTGGTTTCTGGTGGCGGGTATTACTGTCTGGGTGCGCTTCATTTATCCAGTAATTTGTGGTGTTCGTGTCTGAATGTGTGGAGCGGTTTCTTGGTGCAGGGAGCTGTGTCTTCTGCAATCTCATTGCTGCGTTCTTTGGACCGGTAACTATTTAAATTTTCTCTTCAGCTCAGACTTGTGTTTTTTATTTTATGAAAAAAATCCGATTTTGTTATATTCTGCGATTAATTGGTTACACAATTTTATAAATGTAAGGATTTTACAAATGTAAGGTTTTGGTTTCACAATCTATGTCAAGAAATATTGTTCAAACTTTTGTTGCATAATTTATGCCATAGGAATTGTTTGTGATTGTGGTTTAAAAAACATAAAGACTGCGTAATTGGTCATTGCCATTTCTTTTCTTGGGTAATGACCTGGACTCCCTGAAATGAATGCAAGGGGAACGGAATTGAATGTATGTATGTATCTAAACATTTAATGCCAAGAGTAGCAACCTCTGTCCATCTCGGGTATTTCGGCCAGGAATGGAATGGGTCATGATATCATGGGTTGCGTCGGTGCTGGGATTAAATGCTAATACGAGTCTGCGACCCAGCCACCGGGTAGCAAATAAATGGCATTATATTATATTATTAATTAAATTTACAGATCTGTTTGTAGTTATTTTATTTTGCTTTGTTCTTTTTCCATTTTCATTATGCCATGTGGTATGAATGTGATATTTTTAAATGCTTCTTTGGTCTGCTTCGTTTAACTGGTTTTGCTTTTCGCATGGAGCTGTTTTTCAAGTTTTCTCAGAAAACAGATGCTATAGAGATTTACTGAATCTAGAAGCAGAAAACATTTTCAACCTAGGCATCTATACTTGACAATAGAAGTCTACCCCAAAACAACAGAACGGGGGCTTAAGAGAGGGGTGGTCATTTTGCATTGCCTTTGGCAAGTACGCATATAAGACAAACGGCATTTCGGGTGTAGTATAAAATCTGGGTCTTTGGCGAGATACTTCGTTGTCTTTGACTTTGACATCTGCCAATTGAGGTAACGCGTAACAAGTATTTCAGTTCCATATGTGGCTGAAGGGGAAACCCTTAGATGCAATGATGCTGAGATTCAAAACCTGTTGTTTTATTTAATAATAAATTTTTGAAACATCTAATCTGAAATGAAGTCTATGATAACTTAGCAAGAAGATGGTTTGGTTTCGTCTAAAGGAGAAAGCATGGACAGTGTTTGGAAGAAAACACTTGTGTAAATTCACAGGAATTCTGTGAATATTTAGAGAGCCCTATATTGGCAAAGTTTGTTATTTGTCATGAATACTGTTACAAGAAACATGAACAATTGCTGGTATTTAAGCAAAAAATTGATGAAATATCCAATCTGAAAATAGCTTTTCCTTTGCATGGAACCAGATCAGCTTGTTGCTAGGTTATCATAAAGTGGATTGGTCAGCTTGGGTATGCTCGAGTGATCTATAGTTTGTTGCAATAATGTAGATGTATACTTTTTGGGTGTGTGTGGATAGTGATTTGACACTAAGACAAAGGTTAATGGCCTAGACGAAACCCTGGACCAATTGCAACAAATGTTGCATGAATACGCCAATTGCAAGACGTTTAAACCAGTGCAACACCCCAACCCGACGCTAGCAAGCGCACAACACCTCATTTAAACCTATAGTGTTGCATGAATATGCCAACTGCAACATGTTTAAACCCCTGCAACACCTCAACCCGACGCTAGTGGGCCCACAACAGAGCTCGAGGACAGGCACGATAAATGGATAAGACTGGTGAATAAATCACACAGGAGTCTTCAGTCCCGAGACCACTTAAACCTGCTTTAAACCTCATTTAAACCTGCAGTGTTTCATGAATATGCCAGCATTTGAATTAGAGCATAATTTATTTTTAGTTTTTATTTTGCTAGCTTGGTCTAGCCATGATTTCTTCAATCGCTTTCACGAAGATGTTTTAATCTCTCACATTTCCTAATTAGATGCATCTAGCTTTGTTAAAAAGCCGTTTGCAGCTAGATTTTTCTTAGCCTTTTTGCACAAAATGTCAAGGTAAAAAACCTAGACTTGTTCAGCTGCTTTTATGACTTGCCAAATAACCGAGACAAATGATAAACTGCTTCATATGTTAAATATTAAACTAGCAATGCAGCACCTTGCTGAAGTTTGCTTCTGCGCCTGCATTATGCATTTGAGCATATGTAGATGCAATATGCTCTGATTGCTATAGCTTATCGCCATACAAACACCTGAACCCAACACTAGTGGGCACACAACAAAGCTCGACGAAACGGACGATAAATCAACAAGACTGGTGAATAAATTGCATAGGAGTCTTGAGTTCTGAGGGCACCAACCTCATTTAAAGCAGTAAACGTCATCCCGTGTCATACTACATTAACACCACAAATACCTGGACCATACC
Organism: Larix kaempferi; assembly: GCA_027924585.1. Taxonomy (NCBI): domain Eukaryota; kingdom Viridiplantae; phylum Streptophyta; class Pinopsida; order Pinales; family Pinaceae; genus Larix; species Larix kaempferi. The sequence continues at coordinate 5,394,107 of BSBM01000226.1, read as the reverse complement.
GCATCAATACGCCAAGTGCAACATCACGAGAAATTTATCTCACAACAAGCACTGCTTCCACTTGACCAAGGCATGTGTTATTGCCAACGGATTTCCATCGTATGTACGCTTTATATGCTCATTCAGTTGTAATTTTTGGCTCTCAAAGGCAATGAGATGTTTATCAGCTATGAGCAGAACTCCTAAGCATGTTTCTGAAACATAGTATTTATGGACACATGTTTTCCTGGCATCTGGATTTGTCAAGACCAAAGTGAATGTCATTAACGTTTTCAGCTTTTGAAAACAGTCTTTAGTTTTTTTATCCCATATAAAGGCATCACTTTTAAATAATGATGGTAATAGTGCCACAATTTGTGTGCATGTTCTCAATGTTCTTATTATGTCCTCGACATATAGTTTTGAGTCGGGTGGTATTAGTTGGGGTGTCGAAAATCGCGGATATCAAATTGCAAAGTTTTTGTCAAAGTTTATATTATTTGTATTTTTTGTATTTTTTTAAAATTCATTTTACGTGGTTGTGGTTTCATCCTTATGCACTGACGTTGTTCATGTTTATCATCTAAAACATGTATAATAAATTTTTTTTAAATTAAAAAATATAACATATATTCTTGACATCTCATCGTCTCATCTCTGCAAGCTTCTTCATTGTTGGTCAATTAACAAATTAATATTCCTCCTCTCTATGCAATGGCTTGCTTTTAAGGCTTTGATATTTCCAAATTGATATCAGCAAGCAATACATGTTCAAATTTGATGAACCGATTTACACCTAAAGACTCATGACAATATTTTTTCCTCTGCAGAGTATCTTGACTGTTTCAACATTCTAATGAGAGGCAGATTGCTCTTGCATTTGAAACAAGCATGCACGTTATGTCATTTCCTTGACTTGTAGTAATAAGTGACCTTTTTAGCATTATTCTGAGGTTTTTAATGCTATTGTAACTTTTTTTGGCACTTTTTAGCTTACTTTTGTGATTATTTAATAGTGTTTCATATTCAAGTTTTACTTAAATGATGGTAAAAAATTATACTGTTTTTTATAAATAATATATGTCTAAAACTATCAATTTTCATATTAATGACCTTATTTATGATAATCAATGTTGGAGATGACATCTCTAATAAATTCATTAGTGTAAACTAGTATGTCTCATCTAAAGAGATGCAAACTAAGCACCTTACAGTGAAAAGTTGCCCAAATATCCAACAACATTGCAACAACTAGTTGAGCTGTTTGCATGGGTTATTTGTCTGTGGGTTATTTCTTACGACATCCCCCTCTTCCCTAGATTATGTAAATGAAGGGAAACTCAAGCACCAACAACAATAGTGTCTAATAATCCCAAGTGATTTCACCAGATCTGATCGTATGAACTATGGCCTGTTATCAACATAATACCTTGTATTGATGATTCGACCAGTTGAAACCACTCTTGAAACTCCATATAAACATATACATATCTATGCATGCAAATTAATAAATTTATTGTTGTTATTATTAACAAAATATATGTGATTTTTTTCCTAGTTTTTACAAATTTAAAAGCTATATACATTATATAGATATGAACATTACAATTTGCCTCAGTTATAAAACACACCTCTATAGTAATGTATGAGACTAAGAAATCCGCTTGATGATGTCATTGATTTGGGGATAGGTCACTTAGTGATTACCACAATTTTCTTGCCCTTAACCTTGATGATTTCAATTAAAATGACATCTGCTAAAAACACTTTTTAATTTTGTCCAAAACTGCATCTGGATTTGTTAGCTGCAATTGGTCAAAATCTGTATATATTTAAATTTCTGCACACATATCCCAAGTACAGACATCCTTTAGGATAGGGACATTTCAAAGTCATATAACATATAGAAATTTCAGAATCACATAGCACCCAAAAAATTCAGTGTAGCTTGAGTGTGAGTAAGATTTGGGTTTTGTGCAAAATGTCTTTGTTTTTTGTAGTAAATAAAAGAAGTCTGAAGATTGCGATTTTTGTTATTTAATAATATAAATAATTTATTAATTTCCTGTTTACGAAATCTAGCTACAAATTTTTCCTTAAATTGCTCATTACTGTATTAATTAGATTTTATTATTCATTTCATGTTAGGGCTAAATCTAGATAAATTAGTTGCTGTCAAGAATTCCTTTCTGCAAAGAAGTTATAGCACTTAATAATGGAAAATAGAAAATGTAAGTGCTTCATGCAAAAGAATGAGTACTCATTATTGCATAATCATTACAATTGAATGCTGATTTAAAACTATGTAATAATGCACCAAAAACCAGTTCTTGGTTTCTAGCTCTTTCATTTCATTTGCAAAGTGCAAATGTAAATAACTATAGTAACCAAGCATTTACAAACAGACATTTTCAACTGTATTTGCTTATCCTTGGATGATTGTTAATTCATTTGATTGAAGATGTTTGCAAATCGTAATTTCCTTCATATGATTAAAGCACTAGATCTAGCTATAGGATAAGATTGTAACAGCACATACATCCTCATAAATTAAGCCATACGAAAGGAATGTGCAAGACAAAGCTAGGGTATCTATCACATTTAATGTTTGGTGTTTCCTATCTACTTTATACATGTTTAGAAGATTGTGCAGTCATGTAATAGTTATTTGTGTAAGCAACTTACATCTCGAGGACCAACTTCAGCACAGGGACCACACAGGAGTGCTCAAGTTGATAGAGATCAAAATTTTGTTATAAATTCTTTTGCTATTGCTTTAGTCCTAGTCAAAAATTTCAATGCTAATTGTGAAAAAAACTTGCTTCTGTAGATCATATTGCTAAGTTGAAAGGTAACATAGGTGGCTTTTATTTTCTATAGTGCAAGGAACTATATGTGTACCCACACTTCAGATCTGATTTTTGATTTAATATTGATGTGTAGATGTTCAGTGGCACCTCTTTTATTGTTATTTGATCAATACAAAGAAATGAGCGATATTTCTATTTCGCATCCCACCACCCGTCCTTATACTATGATGATGAGCTTTTAGGCTATATTGGACGGATGTACATTTGAGAGAGATATGATTGGTTGTAGCTTCCCCAACTTGATTGAGATATGATTGGTTTTGTCGTGCCTTATCTTCCACTTGTGTTTAATGGAGTCATTTATCCTCCTTGAGTAACTTTTTTAAAACCACCTTGTTGAAGTTTTGCTCTTATCCAATACTACGGTTGTTTGGCCACGTTTGGAGCACACCCTTGATTCTAAGGGTCATGGCTCAACAGTCTTCAGTCCCAAGACCATTTAAACCTCATTTAAACCTCATTTAAAACGGCAAATGTCATCTTTCTGTCAAGGCCTGGGGCACATAGCCACAGGCCAACGTCACTGCGCGAGCATGAAACCACAACCACGTAAAATGAAATTTAAAAAAATAAAAAAATACAAATAAATATAAACCTTAACAAAAGCTTTGCAACTTCATATCCGTGATTTTTGTCTCCCCAATTAATGCCACCTGACTCATGCCACCACCTTCAGCCTTGAACTATAGCTGGCAATGCAAGACACAAGTGTAGTTTATCACCACCATGCAAATTTAATTTGCCCACTCCTGATTCATTCTGTATGCATTTCACTATGCAACCGCCTCAGATTCTCATTGCATTTTCCCTCGATTAGTTTATCAATTCAGTATGATCCATGCCCGCCATTCGAGGAGTGTTGCCAGCGGTTGTGGGTCATACTGAATTGATCAACTAATCGAGGCAAAACGCAGTGAATATCTAAGACGGTTGCACACTGAAGTGCATACAGAATGAATGAAGAGTAAGCATCAAAAGAAATGGTTGTGGCACGTCATATTAATGTGATTGTAAAGCACTGTTTCAACGTGGAGTCCATAGTTTTAAGTCTTTTTCCTTATTTTGATGCCTTTTTGTAAGACAATAAGGAGGGTAGTGGCATCAACATTGAAAATGGTTTCCATTGAAACCTATCAAGTATACTTTTAGGTCAGCAGTATTTTTGGCTCCGAACTATAGCTACAATTTGGAGAAAAGATTACTGCTGACGTAAAAGTACACTTGATAGGTCCAGATCAAACAAATTACCATCGACATGTCTGCTGTTGTATTTTTAGTCTAATGTTGACATGGAGATCTTAAAATATACCTCTCTTATTGTCATATGATCAATACGTTTGTTTTATTACTTGTTCCTGATTGAATTATTAAATACTTGTTGTACCTTCTCCACCTTGATTGAGTTATTATTCGAGTTTTGTTACCTTGTCTTTGACTTGTGGTTAATGCGAACATTTATGCTCCTCCATTTTTTTAATACCACCTTGTCAAATTTTTGGTCTTATAGAGTACTTGACTTTGATCAGCTATGATTAGTTGTGATGTGCTGATAATCACTTCTTCTATCCTGAGACTTGGTTGAAGTTTATAATTTTTGTGACTTTATTTATGTTGAGTTATGTACTCTGCTTGACTGTCATTGACCTAATTAACTCCAGTCATTTCTCTCTCTCTGGTTTGTACACACCCTCTTGTAGGGTTAGCTGGTTCCTACAAAAGACTGACCTCTCCGAGGCACAAACAGTCTTTTCTGAAAGTAACACTTCTGAGTATATTTTCAAGAATAGTTTCACACCCAAGTTGATATCTTAAACCATACCTCTATCCCTGTTATATGATATGTATGTTTATTTTACTACATGTTGCTGAATATTAATAGTTTATCGTTTTAGTTTGCTTGTCAGTGTAACTTATTATAACAGTTTCGAATATACCAAAGAGCCTGTGTTAAGAACTTATGGATTGTACTTTTGGGGTTCTTGGTTTCAAGAGGTAAGTATTTAGACTGACTAATATATATCCATGGAATGGTTTTTCCTAAAAATTTGTTTTTGTTGTTTCTATTGGAATTTCTGCTGTGGAACTAATGTGAATTGTGTTCAATATTATTAGCTATACAGGAAGGGCACATACTACCTTAACCATGTTTGCTTGCTATGGCATTCTTGTTTTTTATTAATTTTTTTTTTCCACATTTCCTTTTTGCTCACATCATTTAAGAAATGTTTATAACCCTGCACTGTAATCATCGCATCTAACTACATGCAAGTTGGGAAACTGTTACTTTATTGCATCTGCATGTGCTGTATGTTTTCTACCTTTGAATGCAAATGGCACAAAAACCTATCTCAGTGATTACAAACATGCATTTGGATATTTGTGTACTGGGATAAATTGTCACATGCAACATGTTGTCATGTCCTTCAAGGCATTGTTCATGCCATGTATTGATATTGAACATGATGCTTAGTAATTATGTATTTGCTTGTTTTAAACATGTAAGCTTGTAACTAAATTACTGAAGTTTATATCTATAATGATCAAAAAACATCTGAAGTCTGACTACTGTCCAGGGTCCCAAACACCACCTTTCACAAGAAATCAGCATTTCATTAGTTCACTCTGCTGTCAATTAACCATAAAAATATTATATATATCCTAGAAGGGCAAGGCAAAATCAGTTCATATTCCTCGCTCGGCACCTAATTCATATTCTTCACTTGCATTATGCTCGCTGCCAATATTCTCCAACTTGTCAATATTTGTAGCAAACCAAATAATCTTGTTAGCAACCTTATTGATGTCTTGGACTCTGTTATCTTACAAAATAAGAAGGAAATTCTAACCATAATAACTGGTGACTTTAACATTGACATGTACAAAGAAACAATATCGAAAAGGAGGTTGGAATTGTTTATGTAGAGTAGATGTCTACAGTTAAAAACAAACATAGCTACAACAGAATATGGTTCTATGATCATTGACCATTTTTGGACAAACATAGACATTGACAAGCTTTCATTTACAATTTCTCATGCATATTGGTCAAATCATTTTACTAGTATCTTATCAGTACCTGCAACTTGCATATAAGAACTGATACAGCTTTTTGTCTTTCTTGTTTTTTGTCTTTTTTTAAGATGCTTTTCTATTTGAAATATATTCTTGAATGTTTTAACATGCTCTAAGCCTTCATTGGATGTGCAAATTGGAAAGAAAAAAATACAGCATTTTGGAAAAACACCTAATCAGAAACAGTATTCTCGCCGAAGGACAGAATTTAGCTATGTCTATGACATCAGACAATCCTTCAACAAAAAGAAATGTTTCTTCTTCACAAGATGCTCCAGAGACTATTCCAATGGGAATACTGTCGCAGCCAGCAAACAATCCTAAAAAGTAATGTTCCTATGCAACGACTTTGTTAATTCAATATTTTTGACTACATTACTTTGTCTTGTACCTAACACAAATTCAAACATTTGAATCAATAATCTAGTTCACTTTTTGATATTTTTAAATGTGCACAGATTAAAGCATACGGCAATTGAACCATCATCAATAATACAGCTATGTACTGCAACACATAGGCATGTATTTGAAGGGGATGTTTTGGTTGTCTATGGACCTGCACAAAATTGTAATCAAAACTCCCCTGCTAAGACAAAGATTCTTCATGCAGATGTTGTTGACAAAAATGGTTTGATGACAATGACAATTACAATCAATGATAGTTTGATAAATCGCTTTGGCAATTTCTTTTTGCCTGGAAAAAGTGTTAGAATTACTGGTTTTGAACTGAAAAAGAAAGGCCAATATGACCGAGGAGATGCAATAAATTCAATAGCGATATTGCCAACAAGTATCATAGAGGCAATTGACCTAGTATGCAAAATGCATTGCCTTCCACCAGACACAACAATCAATGAGCTGGTTACATCAGATGAGGCATATGTCGTTGGTTCTGTTACAGTCATAGTTGTTGCCTGTGAATACAACAATAAGCAATTGGACTTCCACATAAGAGATGGTGAAAGTGCAAATGACTATGCAACTGTAAAGTGGATTCTCTTTAAACAATTTTTTTTCACTATATTTGATTTCATTTTTTCGTGTTTTTTCTTCCCTGCTGTATCTACTGCTACATGGATATACGAAAAAAAAAGATAGAACCCATAACAAAAAACATTTGTCCATTCCCATCCTCTTCACTGATTCTTTTTCAGTTATTCATGTTCAGTTTCAGGTTAACGAAAGCTATACAAATTTCTTTGTCCGAGTGCAACAACAACTTGCACTTGACGAACCGCCTCTGTATCTAATAAAAAATATCGTAAGACCAGGTGCAAAAGGAACTCATCTTATGAAGGCTTCGCAAGCAACTTTTATAGATCCCCTAAATGATGAATTCGCAATACAAAGTTTGCTGCCAATAATTGAAGCTAAAACACAGGTGAGATATGAACAATGTCTCCTGTAATGTCACTTGAAATGTTTTTTTGTCATTCCATTGTCAATTAAGCAAGTTCTTTATATGTAGTTTCAGCAATTTCACAGCTATTAAAACAGACTTTATCTTTTTCTTAAATGTTCATCCTGCTGCATTATTGACATCAAAGTTTTTTGCTTCTGATATGAACAAAATATAGACTTTTTACTTGCCAAAATGTCTTTTTTACAGTTCCAGATTTAGTACAGCAACTAGCAACAACACAACTCAGTGCAATGATATGTTTTCAAACACGATGTTGCAAAACCTGCACTTGCAAACATGTTTTCATAAATTCGATTTTGTGCTTTTCCGTTGCATGCCCTTTGTATCAAAACATGCTCATTGCAATGTTTTTTTATGTTTTCTGTTTACTTGGCTAGAACAGGTATATGGGACATTGAAAGTAAAAAATGTTTTTGCTCCACCCTACCAGTGCATTTGCACACAGTGCAAACTGCCAATGATACAAAGCACCGTTTTTTGTACATTTTGCAATCGTGAAACACCAACTACTTATGAACATATATTACAATGTAAGCTATAGACTGAAGAAGGGACTATTGAATGTACACTTCGGGGTACACAATTAAAAGAATGTTGTCCCGATGTTTTAGCTATTTCTTATGAACAATACCCCAATAGTGTTTCCTCAACCATTTACAATCTTCGCAAATTGAAGCAACAAGGGCTTTACACTTTGGCAATGAACAACAGAATTGTCGAAGTCAAAAAGTTTTGAACAAAAGGTATGATCATAATTTTCCTTTTTGTTCAAACACTTTGAAAAACTTTCCAATTGTTTAAGCTTCGATTCAATATCTCAAAATAGATTACAAAGACTCTCTATTGCAACTTCTTTTATGATTTATTTGAACCTATTTTTTACAAAATACACACAATTTTAAATAATTTTTCTTTTCCCATTCACACAACCCTTGCATTGTAATCATGTTCATCGCTTAGATCTGTGTCAGTTGTCCTATTTATTGTTTAATCAATAATAAACTTCAACGGCTTTTTGAAGATTCAATTTTAATGTATCTGAAGTTCGCTTTTGTTACTGTGTTCATTTATTTGAACATTGCAAAAAGCACTGAGCCTAGTATAAGCGGAGGAATCATCCCTAGTATAAGATTACCAAAATCCTGTTGACTTTTAATAGATTTTTTGCCTTTTGCATCGGTTTACTGTCAATCACAAAGCTCTTGCAATTGTTTTTTTTTCCTTATATTTTATCTATTTCAATGGTCAATGTATAGAAAAGAAAAAAAGACATAGAAATATAAGAGTCAACAGCATTTGTTTTTCCTTTAAATTAGCATTTGCTATATATCTTATCTTCATATCTGTTTTTATATTCTTTTCATAATCACAAAGATCTTGCAATTGTTTTTTTTTTAACATTTTGTCCATTCCAATGGCTAATGTATGCAAAAGAAACAAAGACAGAAATATAGCAGTCAACAGTATTTGTTTTTCATTTAAATTAGCGTCTGCTACATATCTTATTTTCAAATTTGTTTTTATACTCTTTGCATAATTGTTGATAGTGATGCACGGCCCATATGCAGGGATGATAAAAACTGCACATGCTACTGCAACATGCCTTACATTGTCACTGCTCCAGATTTTGCCAAAGTGTGGCTTCTCTTAGCTTTTGATGCAAAGTGCATATGCTATGACTTGAACAAATGCATGTTCTCATTATACATTTTATAAATTTATGTGGTTTTAAAGCCTTTACATATTTATAGACTTCATGCAACTGAAAGAACTTCTGTTAAAATATTGCTAAGCTGTTTTTTTCTCTACCTCTTTCATGGTTATCAAATTGTTAGAGCTGTATAAAATGATATAGAATTATTGATACATAATATTGACTAGATTCACAACTGGGGTCATTTAATTGCTTTGCTTTTTCTTTATCTAATGATTATCGTTTCAGATTTGGGATTCTGCTTGTTATTGTTGAATCTGATTTTGCAATTCAAATCTTTGCAATGTTTTCTGAAAAATGCCATGCAATGTGCAAACTTTGCTTCCATATGGAAATCATATATTGCTCAATGCCAGCTAGATAGGGATTATTTCATGAATTTACCCTTGTCATTATGAATTAGAATCGTGAATGTTGAATCTGATTTTCAAATTCAAACCTTTGCAATGTTTTCTGAAAAATGCCATGCAATCTGCAAAGTTTGCCTCTATATGAAAACCATATATTGGTCAATGCCAGCTAGGTAGGAATTATTTCATGAATTCACCCTTGTCATCATGAATTAGAATAGTGAATTTACCAGTGTGATCATGATTATGCATTTAGCATTGTGACTTGAAACAAATACTAGATCTTGGATAAGTTCACTTCATCAAAAAGGCTACCTCTCTTGCCTAAGGCACATTTTCATCATTTTTTCCCCCCTGATTGATTCTCGGCTTTAGCTAGATAAATCAGAACAGAACAAGTATAAGTCATCCTTTCGATTTTTGCTCCATTCTCCATGTTTGGGAAGAATGAAAATTGAACTTTGTTAAAAAACTCAAATTATGAAAGAAAGGGCAGAGTTAATCACATCATCAGGTATCATGGTTGCTGTTTCTGAATGCTCTAAAACAATGCATTCCAAAAATGGCAACATCGCTGTTAAACTCTTGAAGAAGTACATTCATTATTCTAAAACCAGGCATCAACATGCGCTGACAAATAAGGTCATTTTCTATCTCAAACTTGTACATATACACTTATTTATGTCTTCTAATTGTATTATTATATTTTGAATACCCAAATGAAATCAAACAATCTTACACAATGACACTGATTGTATCATGATAACCTGCAGGGATCAGCCCACTTCACTCTATTATGTGTTCATAGACTCTTCCGTTTCACTTCCCGGTTCCCAGCCATCACAATGTTCACTGCAACAATGATCTTTTTCTTCACAGACTCTGGTAAGAACTTTGACATATTCCCTGAATGGTTTTTCTAGGCCATTGTACTTGTTTGTAGCTGAATTGTAAAATCGTCTCAGAATAAGGGCTAGAATCCAAATTATCTTCTGCAATTTTTGTTGAAAATTGATGTTTTTCTACTGTACATTGCACATTTTTGAATTCTGTTTGATGTGTACTTGAATGTGTCAATTTCTTCGAGCTTTATCTAAGTTGGCTTTGACTATTCTAATTTGTTGCAGCTCTATCTGACCTACATTTCAATTTTTCAGCATAATAGCAGTTTGTTTGACATGAGTATGGATTGTTTGTCATCTTGGACTTTTATTTTAGCGCAGTTACAGTGGCTACATTTAATATATGCTTGAGGCTTTTTTGTTTCTGTTATATCTGAGGATGCCTGGTATCTGAAAATGCTCAGTCTTTGATCTGTATTTAGTTTGACTTTGTCCCTGGATTTTTCTAGTTTTCTCATAATGATGGCTTTTAACTTTCTGCTATGTTTTCAAGTACTTTGCTTTAGTTATAGCTTTTGGCTTTCATTCTTATTACTTTTGATTCTGAATGTTCTTGGTTCTTGAATGCTATTTCTAATCAGTTGCTAAATCAAATCTGGCGATGTAGCAGTAACTGCTTTGCTTTTGTGTCTTCCTGGTTCGGAAAATGTTCTTGATTTCTAGAATCAATGACTGAATACATATATGGCCTTGTAACAATAATAATCATTTATCTATTATGTTTGTTTTGCCTCAGAACTGTTAAAACATTCTAAACAACATTGCTCTCTCACTTGAGGCTAGTTTTCCTCATTGATTTTCAGACCATCCTATTTGTCTACAATCAAGTGATGATTTTTTCTACATTTGTAAATGTTTAGTGATTTGTTTGCTTGCTACATTGTTCATCATGTATTGATATTGATATCATACTTAGAATCAATAACCGATTAAAAAACTGGTTTCATTGCAGCAATTTTCTTATGTTCGACTTGCCTTGGTTTGTTCTAGGTTTTGCAACATAGATTTCAAACAAATTACTAGTTTGTGCTGAAACGCTGTGTTGCATTTGTATATGTTGCATGTTCGGTTTGAGTTTAAAATGATCTATGAATGATTTAAAAGTTGACTCGATTATGTTATCATGAATTCTAGAATCAATCACCTGGAAAATGTGATTCTGTAAAAGCAATTGTTTCTAGGTTGCATTCGTTTTTGCTCGGGGCGCGGACAAATGCTTTCCTCCGGCTCCGAGCTTGGTGTTTGTCAATAATTTTTAGACGGTTCAGATTTTGGTTTGCATTTCCTATAGCTCTGAATTATTCTCCGGGTTTTTATGCCAAGTTCGATTCATATAGGCATATTTTTCATTCTTCTTGCTTTTTGCCTAATCAGTCAATTTGACTCAATGCTATTTTGATTAAATATGTGATTTCATAAAAACAATTGAACCTTTCTTAGATCCATTTTCGTTTCTTAAGAAGTATTGGTGTGCTGGTAATGGGTATGGCCATTTGCGTCTGTTGTTCAAATTCTCATGTAATTTAATATATGCCTGTAAATACACATGGGAGAGTTGTTGAGTCATTCTGCTTGCATTATGTTTTTGTTTTAAATCTACTGAGGTGTGTTGAAAACAGTTACTGAATAAATATAAATCCCCTCTTAAAAGTAAATTTTCTCTGCATATTGATAAAAAAACCTGTGCTTTTGGCTATATTTGAATACGATTGAAGAAATTTGGGTTGGTGTAATTAGTTCATGATATGTTGAAACGTGATTAAAGAATTTTGATCCAGCTTGCTGATTTGTACTCATAAATATTTGCTGATACTCCGTAGATATGTTTCTTCATGTCAATGTGAACACTACGATTGTGGGGATAGTTAATATTCTGTAGTCTGCATTAACTTTGTCAATATATACTTTCTATAGCTCACTTAATATGATGTCATCATAATTAAATCCCTGCCTTCACGCACATGGACTTTGAATGAATGAGCCCGCGCTTTAGTAACGTATTATTCTGGCCCTCGTGAATCGTGATTATGCAGATGAAATTTGAAAACCCATTGCCAAAGCCTTTTGTGTCCATGTGCGAACCCTAGTGCCATAAAAGTTTGTTTGATATCATAAAAGTCCTAGTAGTGGTCTAAAATTGTTTTCCTGTTAATACCTGAATTTTTCTTTGGGTAAATCAGGATTCCTGTATTGTACCTACCAATAACTACCTCTGGGTTTAGAAGTCGACACCAGTAGCAGACTTTCTCGGAACTTCAAGAAGTAGTTCTGAATAACAATTCCTAAGCATATGTCATCGCAAGCAAAACGAGTGAAAATTGTTCTTAGTTTTCTTGATATCAATTTCATTTAGGTATTTAAACTTTAAATTCTTGCGACTTGAAAGCAAAATTGCCTGGTCCATACTCTTTAAGTTTTATGTGTTTCTGCGAATGTCAAACACACAATTTTCATGTACTTTGAAAACAGCTACTAACAGTAGACACTAATGTGAAGTTTAAGATCCTTGGTTTTGGTGAAAAACCGTGGAAACACAATTTCTCCAGCTATGATCGTAGCTCACAACAATTCAAGACAGGCAAAAGAACATGGTGCAGACTTGGCAGCATCTGTTTTTGTAAAGAAGAACATTATTATTTTAAACGCAGACATCAAACTCTGCTCAAAGATAAGGTCATTTTCTATCTCGAACTTCTACCTATACATTTATTTATGTCTTATAATTCTGTTCTTATATTTTCAATGCCAAATGCAATCAAATAATCTTATTTAATGACACTGTTTATATGGTGACAACCTATAGCCATCACAGCATATTGCATCTACATATGCTAAAACACATAATGCAGGTACAAAATTTGTTCAGGTAAAAAACTCTTTGTCAATACACTCTACTTATCTTATTTATAGCTTTGTATTGGTTATTCATTATGTAACTGAAATGCTAAATTCCTTTCAATGACTTTGAAGGTAGTGGTCACCTATTGAAACAGAAGCGAAGAATACTCTATATTTATCCCCAAGGTTCTGAGAAAGATGGGACCACAGCAATGGAATAATCGAAGGGTAAAAACGTAGGGCTCAGTAACAACAAATTTGATCAATACTTATTACGCTGTGCACCTGCTTCAATTCTTAGCCACTCATTCATTTAATTCATTCCACCGGGAGGTTTAAATTAGAATAGATCCTGTCCAATCAAACTTATCTGGAAAGATGTATAAAAAACGTTTATAAGGAATGTATCTGTTGAAAATTAGGCATTGCGATATAAAAGCTTATCTTCCAGGCATATCTATTATTAATTTTATGAACTCAGGTATTTCTTACATAGAGCGGTTTATCATTTGTCTGGGTTACTTGATAACCATACAGGAATTCGCATGGCTTAACGCTTCAGCATTATACAACTAATTCTGACAATTGCACCTCCTCAAGACACGTTCAGGTAAAAAAGTCTTTGTCAATACACTGTACTTATTATTTATAATTCTGTATTTGTTATTCATTATGTAACTGAAATGCTAAATTCTTTTCAATGACTTTGAAGATAGTGATCACCTATTGAAACAGAAGCCAAAGATACTCTATGTTTACCACGCAGGAGATCAATATCACATTTATCTCATCTCTTGAATATTTTTCTGCTTGCAGGTATGCCAAATTCACTTGACTACTTCATAGAGCTAGCATCCTATACGTTGATGATCACCACGTTTTAAATTATTTCTTTTGAAAATATATAAATTCCTAGTTCAACATTTTGATAATGACAAGCCATCATTAGATACTTGTTTAAATGAGCATACCAATGTTTGACACACAATCTGTTTTTCTATCACAAGAGATAAGCTTCTTTGCAAATTCAGTTTACAGTCAATTGCAAAAACCATGCAAACAAGATTGTTCATTGTCTTTTTGCAATGCGCAGGGAAAAAACATTGCCAAAGCACCGATTATGCCACTGCAAAATGCAATTTTGAATATGCAAACCAAGGGTTTACCACTTACCCTCAAGATGATTGGGAGCTCTTTGGGCAATCAACCCCAACAAATTTGTCAAAATCCTAGCAAACTTCCAAGAAAGAAATCTATACCAAGGACAAGTATAAATGTCCTTGATGATGAATCCGAGGAATCCTTCTTGGACTTGTCTCCATTTCCCAAGCATAAAAAGTTGAATGTAAATGCACTCTTGGATATTTGGATATACATTTGTAACATAGAAAGACAACAAGCTTTTGTGATCTTGTTCTCAATGCGTTTGTTTATCACCCATGGAATGTAACTGGGCTAGTTAGTGATCAAAATACTTTGAATTTACATTAATATTCAACCAGCTCTGCCATATTTCTAATTACACTCCGATTTATTTCCTCATCTAAGCAAAAGAACCACTTCTTTCTTTTTTTCTACATTGCATTTTACATACCCATTTAAATTAAAAATTAATTACTACCTTACTTGACTAGTTTTTTATCAAACTCACAAAAATAGAAGAAAAGAAAAATCCTTTTGCCAAAAAAAATCAGTTTTATCAATTAATGACAACTTCATATACACTTGACAATGCCCCCACTAGCAATGTCGGGGACATCGCCACTTTGTGGCTCTTGTTGAATTTTTTTAAGGACAATATGACTGAACTTGGTAACTATGGTGTAAAGGTATTAGAGAAAACTAACATAAATATTATCTTAAATATCATAAGATACGATAATAATGCGCAACATAAATAAGGCAAATATGAAATTTAAATATAAATAATGACTGGAATACAACAGAACTCAAATATACATAAAAATGTAAGTACATAATCAGATTGCAAAAACAACTTTTATTGATATTCTATCAAAAGCCCCCCAAAAAAGAAGCTAAGTTAGCTAAAACAACACTCAATATCTTTAACCCACCATTTTGCAGTAATTACTATGTTGATTTTTGAAGTATTATGCCAATTTTATTATAAAAAAGAAGACGACAAAAATAACATAGTAGAACATAAAACTTTTATAATTCTACTAATTGCTCTTTTCATTATTCCACTACTTGCTTACTGCTTTCTTGAATTAATGTATGCCAACCCTTCGCCTAACAAAAAATCCAACTGATATGACCTTTGTTAACCTAATGGCATCTTTCTTTAACGAGCACTGCCCGGCTACTAATGTTATAGTTTCCTTACGTAGAATAAAAATATTGGGATTCTTAGCAGGAAACAAATTCGCATCCACTTGAAAATTCCATTCATTGTATTCCAATTAGCATAACGAGTAGCAGAGATGAAGGCTGATACATATGAGTTGGTTCTATCTAAAAAATGTCATAGTCCTTCTTTCTCAAACTGTAGTCTATAGGTACGCATTAAATCCCCTGATAATGATATAGAGGTATAGAATATTCTAGCATGAATGTACAATGAAATTGATGACATTTCTGTTTAGTATTTAGAAAAGAAAATTCATGAACTACATCTCAAGGATTTTTAGAGGATTGAACAAGTTTTTTTGTTGAAATCAAAAGTTATACTGAGAAACTAAATAATTGCGGTTCTGATTTTAAGAAGAATGATACACCACTCATTATTCTAGTGGAGAAGAAAATGAGTCCATTTTAGGATCTTTTCATTCAAACTATAAATACAATAATTAAAATGTCCAAGGAAACTCCCATACTTGCTTTTCAAAACTTTTGCAATAGCTTGATTTCTGACTTTTACAAAAGCTTGATTTGTGAATATGATAAGTTGCTGTCATCAAGTCAGGTTGTTGTTGGTAAGGCACATTTAGCTCATGGCAAGAAGAATCCAACAAACAAGTTAGCATGCATACTTGTACTAATAATTTTTTATATTATATTTTTCCAATTTTTTATACAAAATTATGGGACATTTTCTTTTGTAAAATAAACATGTAAATGTATTATAGATAGAATACCACAATCCAAATATTTTGTATATGGAAATAATTAAACCATTAACTATTTAATCTAATTATTTGTTTTTTAATATTTGAGACAAGACCTTCATGCCTATAGTTATTAACTCTTGTTTTCCATATATGAGAAGTCATACATGTTTGAGATACCCTCATGTGGGTCATTGAGTTTCACACATCATGGAAACCGTTTGGAGTGGGTATGTTGTATCATATTTGGAAAATGTATAATGAATGCATATTTAAAATAAAAGTACACATCATTGTATGTATTTTACTTAGCATGGTGACTCCTTATTATTTTTCAATCTCCATTTTATCCATCAAAGTATTTCACCTATCCTATTATTCTAGCTTCATATTTTGGGGGGCATTTTGTTACATGGAATTTTTGTACTCGTCATGATTACGAACCATGTACACTTTTTCCTTGCCTAAATACCCAAAGTACATAGCCAAAACTCCTTGGAAGATGAGTCACGAGGTTTTTTACCTATAAAAACCCTATTTGGAGAGACCAACTCACCTTGCCTTACATCAGAGAGCGTCTTTCCTAATCAACGCACCTTGCTCCACTACAGACCGTGTCGCTGGAACATGTTGCTAGTGTCTAGGGTGCGTCGATGCCTGTACGGAGGGAAAAAAGAGAATTTTTGAGAAGTCTCTCAAAGGAGACCCTCATGGAGGCTTACCCCTCCCATTTAGGGTGAATCTGACTCACCTCCTAGCTTAGTAGGATCCCATCTCATCCTTCTCCCTTAATCCTCTCCTATCCTCCTCATCTCTTTTGGCCTATAAATGAAGCTCCTCTTCATGGGATAGGGGGGTTGAAATGAGGGCAGCCAAATGCTGGAGAAATTGAGCTAGGAATCCATTCTTCCATGATTGGCAAATTGAGGCAAGGTTCCATTGGAAAGGATCTTCAACGCCAAGGCTTCATTGGTTGTAATTATTTCATTTATTTCAATTAATACAATGTATTCCTTTCCCATAAATGATGTGTAATTTCATTTAGAATGGTTCTCCTTGGTCAATTGCTTAGATGTATCATGTTATCTTGTAGTCTCTTGTCTTTTTCCTTTTGAATCTTTTTAGGTAATCTCTTCATCAACAAGCAGGATTGTGAAAGCTTCGAGCCATGAGGACAACCTTCATAAGAAAGGTATGTACTGGATTCTTTGTATTCAAGTAATTTGATGGATCTAGGGAAAGGTTTTCATTCTTGTTTTGCTTTGTTCTAGATCTGAACCATTCGGACTAGGGATATTGGTTGGTGTCTGCACAGACGGATTTATCCATTAACAGTTGTCCCCCAACTCTACCATGCATGTAAATTTTTTCTCCTTTAGGTTAGTGATGGAACCCTTGTAACTAGTCATATGTTTGGATGTTCCATTGTCAATCAACCATGTGTCTGCACTTGTGATGATGGATCTCGATGTGAGGATCTTGCAACACTTAATTGATGAAATTAACAAGATATCAGAAAACATAATATTTTTATTGATCGCAGGCCACTTCAAGGGGGCAACCTCCTTCGAGAAATCTCAATACAATTAACTTGTGGAAGCCTTCATTGGTCTCAACACAAACTGATATACTAAGTCTATGCACCAATACTATGGATCAATACAATGGAACATATAACTACGGGACGAATTACAAAGAATATGTGTCCAATACTATGGATCAATACCATGGAACATATAATACTATGGGATAATACAAACTATGGATCAATACCATGGAACATATAATACTATGGGATGACTTAAAAATAATATGGGTCCAACAACAATATACTAACAAAGTAAAGAGAAGGGTTGACATGGGTTCCTAACATCCCCTCCCCCTTAGAAAAATATTTGTTGTCAAAGCTTTAGATGTGGAAATTGTTGCTGAATATGAAGGAGTGGTTCCCATGCAGCATCCTATGGTTGCATTCCGTGCCACTGAATTAATACCTCTGTGATAGATTGAGAGCGAAGCTGACGAGTGCGCTGATTGAGGACGGCCTCCGGATCTAAAAGGATGGATCCTTCATTATCCCGTTTTGGTAAAATAGTTTGTCCTCTGATGTTGGTGCCAAGAAATTTCTTTAGACAAGAGACATGAAATAATGGATGAATGTGGGAAGAAGGAGGAAGTTCCAATTTATAAGCAACGGAATCAATCTTCTGAAGAATCTTATATGGCCCATAGAAATTTGGAGCGAGCTTATGATGCCCTTTGAGTTTCAGGGAGGATTACTTGTAAGGATGAATATGAAGAAAAACCATATCACTGGCTTGAAAAGTGCACTCAGAATGGTGTTGATTAGATTGTTGCTTCATTCAATTTATTGCCATGTGAAGATTGTCCTGCAAAATGCGAAGAATCTGATCGCGGTTTCAAAGGACTGTGTCAACTGCTTGAACTAGTGAACTGCTGGGGGTGTATGGAAGAAGAATTGGCAGTGCCTAGACATAGACTGCTTCATATATTGTTATTTTAGAGGCAGTGTGGTAAGAGGTATTGTACCACCATTCGGCGATAGGGAGCCAGTTTTCCCACTGATGTTGTTGTTCAGAGGTGAAGCAACGAAGATAAGTTTCCAAACATTTATTGATAATTTCAATTTTACCATCTGTTTGTGGGTGATACCCTGAACTCATTTGTAGTTTCGTGCCAGTGTGGTGAAATAGTTCTATCCAAAAATGATTGATGAAAGTTGCATCACAATCTGAGACGATGGAAGAAGGGGTTCCATGAAGACAAAAGATCTGGTCCAGGAAAATTTGTGCGACTGAGGAGGCTGTATAGGGATGTCTGAGGGCACAAAAATGACTATATTTGGAGAGGCGATCAACCAAAACCAAAGTCACTATCTTCCCTCTAGATTTAGGGATCCCTTCAATTAAATCCATAGAAATATCTGTCCAAATCCATGTAGGGATGGGAAAGGGTTCGAGCAATCTCGAAAGGAGTGTTGTTTCACCCTTATTGCGAGGGCAGGTATCACATTCAGCCACCATCTGTTGAATTGTCCTTTTCATTCCCTGCCAAAAGAAGTTACGTTGTGCCCGCTCATACATTTTGAGGAACCCAGAGTGCCCTGCCAATAGAGAAGCATGGAGTTCATAGAAGATAGCCTATTGAAGATACGTGCTCTGGGGAAGCACCAGATGACCCTTGTATCTCAGGGAAGCACCATCCCAAGAGTAATGTGGTACAACAGAAGGGTTGATGGCCAAGTAGTTGATGATTTTAGATAATGAAGATTCATTGGCATAGCCCTATTGAACAGATTGCAACAAATTTGGAACATGCTTAGAAATAGCGGAAAGAGAAACTTGGTCATCAAATGTGCGGAAAAGAGCATCCGCCACAAGATTGTCCTTACCCTTCTTGTAAGTGATCTCATAGTTATAACCCATGAGTTTGCTAACCCATTTTTGTTGTGTTGGGAGGATGCCTGTTGTTCCAGGAAATATTTCAGACTCTGGTGATCAGTCTTGATGCATAAATGATTCCCTAATAGGTATGGGCGCCACTTTTGTACTGCATGCAAAATAGCCATCATTTCCTTCTCATATGTAGAGGTAGCTAAATTCTTACTAGAAAGGGATTTACTAGTGAATGCAATGAGATGTTCATCTTGAAGGAGAACAACACCAAGTCCATTTCCGCAAGCATCACTCTCAATAATGAAGGGCTTGGAAAAATTGGGCATAACTAGAACAAGTGTAGTACACATAGCTTGTTTCAGTTTGTCAAATGCACACTCAGTAGCATGGTGTTAGAAAAACAGGATCACAGAGCAATAACAATAAACAGAAATGCAAATATAATCACACATACACATTATAAGAGAGACATAGATATATCGTGGTTCACCCAACTTGGGCTACTTCCACACTGAATTTGGCAGTCCTTATTATTATTACCATCCAACAAGGTGAAGGGATACAACCTGCAGCACAACCGATGCACTTCCTCTTCTCTGTTTCACAATCTCTCTCCTTATCTCAGAGATCTTTACAATGCATAAAACCTAATACATCATCATCCATAGCCGTATAACAATGTATTTATTTTATAAGGGAAATACAATGGGAAAATACCACGGGATACCCAAAACCATGGGCCCGCAAAACAACTGGCGAAAACAGCCCCAAATTTTTTTTTCGGGGGCGCTGCCCCCAAACCCCCATCGAGGGACCACTAGCACCCGAACCCCACTGGGGTGATTGTATAGTCCACCTACATATCATATAAAACTAGGGTACAAACATGGCTGATACAATATCATCTATGAGACTAGAAGATCTAGCTCCACAACCAACACATGGGTCCATGCAAAAGAATCCTTTTTCAATAAAGCGACTAATGGAGCTGCAATATTCCCATAATCCTTGACAAAACTGCGATAGTATTCAGTCAATCCCAAAAAACCACGAAGGTTCTTGAGTGTCTGAGGAGGTAGCCAATTTTTCATGGCATCTATTTTGGCAGGATCCACGTGAACCCCTTGTGCTAAAATAATGTTCTCGAGATACTCTACTTCCTCTTGTCCAAAAACACATTTAGACTATTTGGCGTGGAGATAATGATCAGAGAAAAGTTGCATTACAAGATCCAGATGTTGATGCCCAGCCCATGTTTTATTATACATGAGTATATCATCAAAGAAGAACAGAATGAATTTCCGCAAGTAGGGCCAAAATATTTTATTCATCAATGCTTGGAATGTGGAAGGAGCATTAGTGAGGCCAAAGGGCATGACCAAAAGCTCATAGTGGCCATCATGTGAGCGAAAAGTTGTTTTAGGGATATCATCCTCATGAACCTGAATTTGATGATACCTAGAACGAAGATCCAACTTGGAAAAAAATTGAGCACCATGAAGCTCATCAACAACAGGAATTGGAAACTTAGCCTTGATGGTGAGGTGATTAAGTGCTTGGAAGTCAATGCAGAGGCACCATGAACCATCTTTTTTCCGGACAAGAAGAATTGGTGAAGAAAAGGAACTAGTACTAGGGTGAATAATACCTTGCTTTAGTAAGTACCGATTGAGGGCCTGATGTTGGGAGGAATGATTCCAAGAAGGAGCTAAATATGATGGTCATGTGGTCTTGAAGGTGGCAATCCCACTGGTTCAGTAAATACACTTGTATATCTATCCATAATTTGTTGTAGATCCAAAGGAGTAGTGGAGACCATTGATGGTTGCATCTGAATGGAATGGATCTCCATGTGAACTCTTCTTAAGGAGATTTTCCATGCGATGTGAACTGATGATGCTGAGAGACCCTGGTTGTAAGCCTATCAATGTGTGCTTTTTCCCATTGATTGAAAACTGCATCCAAATTTTAGCAAAATCCCATAAGACAGGGCCAAGTGTGCATAGCCATTGAGCACCCAAAACCACATCATATTCGCATAAGGCCAAGGAAAACATGCTAGAGCGTAGGTTATAATATCCCATAGAGATATGCACATTGCGACACTTCCCATTACAAGGTAAGGTGCCCCCATTGGAAATCATGACTTCAAAGTTGGAGCAAGGATGGACAAAACAATCATCCTATTTAGTGATCCGAGGGTCAATGAAGTTATGAGTGCTACCAGAATCAATGAGTATTGTAAGAGAGAGCTTATTGAAGTAATCGCTGACCCGCATTGTTTGGGGGGTGGTGACTCCGACTAAAGCATGAAGAGATATCTTTGGGTGGTCGTCCTGATAAGGAGGGTCAAAAGGCATCTACTGAATGTCGACTTGATCATCTATTGTATCTAGAGCTTCTTCACCAATTTCAGAGGTAGGTGGATAATCCACATCCAAGAGATATCGATTTTTCTCAACACATATATGTCCCCGAGTGAATTTCTCATCACAATTATAACAAATCCATTTTTCTCTACATGCCCGCATCTTGGCTTCAGACAAATGCTTGATAGGAGTTGGTCGAGGAGATGGCATGATGGGAGGTCGTTGGAAACCCACATTTCTGAAGGGAACAAAAGTGGGTTTGGAGCACTGTTGGCCGGCTGCGATCTTGTCCTCTACCAACTTAGCCAACCTTAAGGATTCCATCATTGTGTTTGGACAGAACATTTTGACCTCAGATCGGATCGCATCCTTTAGACCACTGATAAAACAACTCCTGTAGAATTCATTAGGCAATCCTTCTGTGTGATTGGATGGTTTCTCAAATTATATCTGATACTCTCTCATAGTGTCAATTTAGTGAAGTTTAATGAGTGCTCCTATGAAGTCATCAAAAGAACTAGGACCCAATTGTTGCAAAAGGACCTGGCAAAAATCTTTCCATTTTAGCTCTTCACGAGCCTTTATGTACCAATGGTACCATTGAAAGGATTCCTATTCCAAATGAAAGAATGCAAGTGGAACTTTGTTGGCATCAAAAGTATTATGTAGATTGAAATATTGTTCTTCCCGGTATATCCATCCAGTTGGATCATTACCATTGAAGCGAGGAAAATCAAGCTTCGGCCCACAAAAATTGCTGGAAGAAGAGAACCCAGTGTCTGCAGAAGACTCTGACTGTCATTTATTGTTCATGGTTGAATTCCCAAGATGGAGGCCAAGAAATTTTTCATCCAGATCTTGGAGTTTGGTTTTGAGGGCTGCAAGTTCTTCCTCCATGGTTTTTTCTCCTGCGCGAGTGACCACCATAACCATGAGAGTCTTTTTTTTTTTAGTGGGTAGAAAAACAAAAATAGAAATTGTTTTAGTAAAGTAAAATTTGGATTTGGGAAAAAATTTGAGGGGTAATTGGGGTTTGACTAGGTTTTGGACACTTTCGAATGGACAGGGGAGTAGAAAATGAGGATTTCAAAAGCGTGGTGAAAGAATGGGAAAATTTGTCAAAGAGGGACAAAGAAGCAAAAGTAGGAAATGAACACTGTGGCAAAATTTGACGGCGATTGGGTGAAAATCGAAGAAGTTATGGAAAACCCTAAAAATAGACAAATGTGGGATTTTCGGTGTCGAGAAGTGAAATTTGGGATAGGGTCTTCAGGAAGGAAATATGATGATGCAGGAGCATCAGGGCCTAGGCAGATCAGTCGAAGCTAGTCGACTTGAGGAAAGCCAACCAAAGGGAGTGCCGACGACCATTGGTGCGGAAGTGCAGATTAGCTTGTCTAAGTCAATAAGTCGAGCAAGAGAAGTCGGGTATGTGACCGACAGATGAAGCAGTTGAGAGTCGGCATGCTGGGGTCGACAGACGACAGATTGAGCAGGGACATCGATGGTCGACATGCGTCTAACCATGACTCCTACAGGTTTTGGCATGAGATAAGCGAGGAGGAAGGGGCGGACTGGTGAAGCCTTAGGTTGTGAAAAGAAGCTGACAGACAGTATGGTTGACATGATAGATTACTGTATCCTGTCAAAAGGATGTGTAGAAGTCAAGGAGAGTACCTGGAAATAGTTCAGGGTTGCTAAGGAAGTTAATGACAGTTATTGAAGGTGGTTGGGATCATGATAGATGTCAACACAAGCAGGGATTGTGCAACACAGTTGGGGTGCTGATAGTTGCAAGTCTATAGGATCTGAGGAGATCGACAGGACGCGGATGTGTGTCTTAGGGATCAGAGTGGTCTTGAAAATAGCAGCAGTAGAGTAGAAGGTTGAGGAGGGGAGATCAGTTGGATCATCTTGGTAGAGCAGAGTTCGGGGAGAAGATAGGTAGATTGGAGAGAACAGTCACACATCTTCCGAACGCAAAGAAGATTGAGACATAGCTCAGAGTTCCACAGTGAACCAGGAGAGAGTGAGGTCCACACACTAAGATAGCACACAATTACTTCTGTATTGTAATGGCTGAGGCCGACAGTTAGTTAGTTATTACATTCTTTGCAGTTTGGATTGTAACCGTTTCAGTAGAAGTAATATAAGCTAGCTTCTAGCATGTTGTTTACATCTTGTCTATGTGAATGTGTGTGTGGTGTGTATTGTTAAGAAAGAACCTTATTGCATAAGGCGCCTTATGTCATATGCTGAATGGGATTATAGGGGTGTCAATGAATTTTCAAGGGAAACAGAGTGAAAACAAAGAATATATGGCGAAAAAAAAAAATTATACCTTTTTTTTCGGAATGGATCTGTAATGGCACAGAAGTGATCGACAACATAATGGATATGAAACGACGTAGAAGTGATCGGAAATAGTTATGGACATATGTAATCTGTGATTTATCAGCTCGCAATAGATATGGATCCCAGGGATGTGCGACTTCCTAAAGGTTCAGGGGATTCACTCGGCCACCAATGCTGTCTAATGGATTGCGTATTGGGGTAGTACCCCTCACTTCATGGCTCAAGTAAAACTGATAACCGCTTTGACACAAACGACAACTCTTGGTTTACCTCACAGCTGGGAACTAGTCAATCAGGTAGGGGTGTCCTTTTTCGCTGGCAGTTCCTCTCAATGGGCCAGCTACTTCGGGGTTCCTGTGCTAATCCTCACAATGTGTTTTAGGGATTATGCCCAAGTAATTCCCATAGTTAAGTGGATAGGGATTATTCCTAGATCCAAACCTGCAATTGATAGGAACAAATACAAATGTGAAAAAAAAATTGGAAGAAATTCCACCCAACGAGCCCAAGAAAGTGCTCTGATACCAGATGTGAGGAACATGCAACAATTAATTGATGAAATGAATGATATATCAGAACACAAGTATTTTTATTGATCACAGGCCACTTTGAGGGGGAAACCCACTTTGACCAAGCTCAATACAATTAACTCGTGGATTCCTTCATTGGCCTCAACACAAACTTATATACTAAGTCTATGCACCAATACTATGGATCAATACCACTGAATATATAATACTACGTGACGACTTACAAAGTATATGCATCCAATACTATGGATCAATACCATGGAACATATAGTACTATGGGATAATACAAACTATGGATTAATACCATGGAACATATAATACTACATGACGACTTACAAAGCATATGCACCCAACAACAATATACTAATAAAGTAAAGAGAAGGGTTGACATAGGTTCCTAACACCCGAAAGGGATGAGACAAGGTAATACTCCCTTCTTGTCTCTTTTTCTTCAGATGAATTATTTTGAGTGGTTTCATCTTCTATGGCGGTAGAAGCATGAAAATTTCCTTTCTGCTTTGCTTTGCACTCTCTTGAGAAATGGACTGTCTTGTTGCAATTGTAGCATCTAGCTTTTGACTTGTCAAATATTTTGTTGAACTCCTTCTTTGGATGAGAGAACCTCTTTTGGAAGAAGGGTTTCTTTCTTTTCTTCATTCTTTCCATGAGGGAAAGATTTTATTCTTTAGTGCACATAGCTTTTCTCTAGATTCTCCCTTCCTCTTGGATAGAGTCATGCCACAATATTTAGAACTTAGGTTGCACTTCTCAACCATTGATAGCAACCAAGAATGTATCCCATGAAGATGGGAGACCATCACGACAGTTTGGATGAGATCATCTTCATCCACTACAACTCCAATATTAATAAGATGATATCTTACCTGAGAGTTATTAGTAAATAAGCAGGCCATTGTATCATCCTTCTCCATCTTGAGTTTTTGTAACTTGTTCTTCAATTACCTCATTTTACTTGGGGCCTTCTTCTCATATAGATTATTCAATGTATCATAATGTTTTTTTGCGGTTTTCAGCGGTGTGATCACGGGCATTAAGTTATCTTTTACCGAATCATATATGATATGTTTGGAATTAGCTTGATTCTTCTTGAAGTTGATGCGCCCTGCATTATTTGTAGGATCCTCCAGCATAGTGGATATGTAGCTATCCAAGTCATGTTCCTCTAGGACATTGAGAATCCTATCCTTCCAAGTGTTGAAGATTGAGGTTCCCTCAATACAGTCTTTCGGTCGTACATATATTGATGCCACAGTATTCAAATCTTGTGCTCAACTTATCAGGATCTACATAGGCTCTAGATGGCATGCAAAACTGAGCTCATTCACTCCCTAAGTTTTTATACCATGTTAATATTTGGTTGATATTCTATCTTTAATTCTTTTAGATGCAGAAACACGAAGCACTGATACAATTCAATCACATGAAATTCATACAACCATAACACAAGATATACCCTAGGGAAAATCCTCAAAACAATGAGAACAAAAACCCCAACAACTCTTCTTAGTATAATCTAATGGATAGCAGAGAATGTTGATGTATTTGTAACTTCGGAATATATTCACTTGTAGCTTATATTTGTACTTTATTGTATCCCCAACAGAGATGTATTATTCCTCCGATTAGAAGTGTTGTCAGTTGTACTTGCAAGTGTCGCAAGTTATATTGTAAGTATCGTAACTTATACTTGATGGGTTATTAGACCACCTTGATTGGGTCGGCCTTGTCTGAGTCATGTTGGTCAAAGGGTTATTATAACACCCTAGAGAGGTCGACCCAGCCAGCATTATGTTAAGTGGTCAAGTTGGGGACAACCTAGTTAAAGTTAAAAGACAAGTGAAGTAGTGTATAAATAGAGAGTGTGTCTCTCTCATTTGACACATTCTATTATTCACTCACTTTGCATTAGTGAGAGAAGAGGAGGGTGCGCACAAGTGGAGGAGGATCATGCTGCTAGAGATATCTATCTCTTGGGTTTGATCATGGTGATCCTTGTATTGATGTTTATTCTATCTCTGAGGAAGTTGTGGGGTTTTTCACCTTCTTGGTTTTCCCCGGTGAAATGTTTTGTGTCTCTTATCTCTTGTCTCTTATGCTTGATATGCTGTACATGTTGTTCTTTCAGTTAAGATCATATATCAGAATGAATTAAATTTTGAAAAACTAACATGGTATCAGAGCTAGCATGAAGGAAGGCATGGTATCGCATTTATGAGACTTGTTGCATTTGCGACAAATTGGAAGCTAGGGCTTGATATAGCAAAAATCAGTCATCATAGAACTTTCGCTATAAATCCATTTTGGAGAAGGTCCAGGAGCTGAAACGTTTACAGGTTGTATATAACATCCCCATGTACCTTGTTTCTGAAGAATAGCATCTGATTCATTGTACTTTGTGTTTTGTGATCAATAAAATCTAGGGTTTCTGCCTCTTCCAGATCTCAGTCATAAACAGGTGACCTAGGAAAAAGGGTCAATACTTGGGATAGGAAGCTCCAAATGAAATTTAGTAAAAAGTAACAAGTAGGGAACGGACTATAATTTCACAAGTCCTCTTTTCTGAGGCCGAAGTTGAACCAGTGACACGTGGAACACCGTACAAGTTCGCTCTCCTATTTTATCCCATAAACAGGTCACGTTGCGACACTTGGCATAAATATCTCTTAGAGAATCCAATTGAGGTCAGACCTATGGGGTTGGAAATATGACAGGTCAGGATACCACAGGCCGAAGTTTCAGACCCCGTGGATTTGTAATTTCAGAGATGCATCAAAAAACAATCAGGTGCATATTTTTGTCAAAACAGAATTGGATTCTGAGCACCTTCATTCTTGGCTTGTCATTTCTGCGGGAATTTAGGGCTGCGAATAAAGTTGGAATTTTTGGAATCAGAGACCACGACTGAATTATCCTCATCAAAATCAAAATTTAGAGACCAAGATTGAATTTTTTGGTAGGGAAGAAGGTTGGGCTTGATCAAACCTTAGTACGGGATTTTGATCGAAAAGGTGGAAAATTAGGGCTTCTGCAAAAGTTGGATTTTTTTAAATCTATGACCACGGCTGGAAGCTCCTCAGAAAAATGAAAGTTTAGAACACAAGATCGAACCTTTTGGATGGGTAGAAGACCGGTCTTTATCAAACCCTAGTTCGGGATCCTGTCCAGAAGATCCAGAAGTTTCAAAGGCAATTTTGAGGGGTCAAATTTTGTAGTTTTCAAAATTGAAGTATACCAGCTTGATTAGCTCAGCAAGGCACATCTTTTCATCCAATCAAAAGTTTGAATTTTTAGGGTTTCTCTAACCAACCCTAATCTAACTCCAGGTCCAGTTCAAAGTGGATTGGGTTAATCCTAGAAGAGAATGAGTTGGAAACCTGCATAAGTGAAAAATTTCCAGTTCCAGAGGGAGATAAGGCTAAGGCCTTACATAAGAAGACTACAAGCAATCTCGACAGGTATGACTTGAGGAGATACAGGTATGTTTTGAAATTTGTTTATGGTTAAGTTTATGATATGTTTGTCTTCATATTATTTAGGTTAGTACAATCTTGATTAATGTTAGACTTCTCTTATCACCCTAGTAAAAGTATGAATGCATGTGAATGATAGAAGACATTCATTGATTAGGGTTATATGATTGTACTAATGCCCTATGGTGTTGTATGAGGTTGATGCACTACTTTCTAGGCATGGAGGTGTGGCAAAGCACAGATGGAATCTTACTTGGACAAGGTAAGTATGCAATAGAGATCCTAAAGCGATTCGGGATGATGGATTGCAAGGCCATGGCCACACCTATGGAATCGAACCTGAAGCTATTGTGTGATGCTTCATCTGATCCGGTTGATGTCACGGTGTATCTTCAAATGATTGGGTCCTTGATGTACCTGACACACACGAGACCAGATATTTGCTTTGCTAGTTCCTGATGGATCCCAGAGGTGTTCACCTAGTTGCTGTAAAGCATATTTTGAGGTACCTGAAGGGTACAATTGATTATTGGCTCAAGTATGATGTGAATAAAAAGTTTAACCTGGAGGGTTATGTTGATTGGGAAGGCAGTGTTGCAGATAGGAAGAGCACTTCTGGGTGCTGCTTCAGTATGGAATCAGGTGTGATCTCTTGGTTTAGTAGGAAGCAGTCCTGCATAGCACTGAGTATAGCCGAAGTAGAGTATGTTGCAGCTTGTTCGGCCAGTTGTGAGGCAGTATGGCTTAGGAAGCTACTATCTAAGTTATTTGATCTCCCGTTGGATGCTACCTGTATCTATTGTGACAACCAGAGTTGTGTGAAGTTGTCTGAGAACCTAGTGTTCCATGACATATCGAAGCACATCAAGATCAAATATCACTATATCAGGGATATGGTTCATAGAGGAGCACTGAAGCTCCTGTACGATGCATTGAAAATGATTAGGATGATCATGTGTGATGAGTATAAGGACAATGCTCTAGATGGCATGCATCAAGACGATGCAGTGACAATGATCAGGATGATCATGTGTGATGAGTATCAGGATGATACTTTGGATGATATGCATGATTAGGATGATGTTATGATGATGATCATGATTTTCATGTACATCAGGATGACGTATGGTGAGTATTAGGTTGATACTCTGTGGCCGTGAACAGGTTGTGCAAATGAGCATGTAAGTTGACCTGCGAGATCTTGTCTGTCGTGCTGCAACACATAAAGGATCCTAGGATACTCTTTTGAGGCATTGCTCTGGGAGGACATGTAACTAGACCTAGGATATCTTATCGGTCATGCTGTGGCACATAAAGGATCATGGGATACTCTTTCGAGACTTTTCCCTATGGCATATAATAGAACCCTAGGAGATCCGATAGGTTGAGCAATACGCTCATAATCAGTCTTGGGATGCTCTTTCGAGGTTTTTCCATGAACACATGTAACTAGACCTGGGATATCCGATAGGTTGAGCATTACGCTTGTAATTAGTCCTGGGATGCTCTTTCGAGGCTTTGTGGTGACCACATGAAAGTAGACCTGGGAGATCTTGCCGGTCATGCTTCGGCGCATAAAGGATCCTGGGATACTCTTTCGAGGCATTGTGGTGGGAGTCACATGAAAGTTGACCTGGGATATCTTATCGGTCGTGCTTCGAAACATAAAGGATCCTGGGATACTCTTTCGAGGCATTGTGACGTACGTAATAAGTCCTGAGGATTCCACAGTATGGCCAGTGTTGATGAAGACCTACAGGTGGTGGGCCTACATCCAGCATGAAAAAGGGATGGCTCTGTAGAACTTCCTATGACGAGAATAATTCAGAGATAGCCCAGTGATCGAGATGTCGAGTGCAGTAGCAGTGATGATGATGATGCTCCGTGATCCAGTGATGATGATCCAGCTCCAGAATTGAAGACTTGTGCCTATATGTATTGATGACTTGTGTCAAGAGAATACCTTCCTAGTTAAGAGGGAGTGTTGATGTATTTGTAACTTCGTAAGATATTCACTTGTAGATTGTATTTGTACTTTATTGTATCCACAACGGAGATGTATTATTCCTCCAATTGGAAGTGTCGTCAGTTGTACTTGCAAGTGTCGCAAGTTATATTGTAAGTATCATAACTTATACTTGATGGGTTATTAGACCACCTTGATCGGGTCATCCCTATATGAGTCATGTGGGTCAAAGGATTATTAGACCACCCTAGATGGGTCATCCCAGTCAGCATTATGTTAAGTGGTTAAGTTGGGGCCGACCTAGTTAAAGTTAAAAGACAAGTGAAGTAGTGTATAAATAGAGAGTGTGTCTCTGTTAACACCTAAAAAGTGCTCACTAGCTCATTCCCTTATTCACATGACCCATTTGTCCACTTTTCCACCATCTGAGCCTCTGAAACCAACAAAAGGTCACCAAAAGACCTTAGTACACCCTTTTTTCCATTAAAAAAGATTATTTTTCCAAGAAAATCATAAAAAACCCTCAAAAAGGGTCCAAATTCCCAAAAATATTAAAAAGGGAATTAAAATATTATTTTTATTCAAAAAAAAGGAAAAAGGAGGGAAAAGTACCTAAACCATGTTGGTCAATACCATTTGGTTTCCACAAAACCACAAATGGTATTTCCCACCACCAAAACCTATAAAAAGGTGGTAGGGGCTCCTCATTTCACATCCATCCATTATCTCATCCTTATGCTGCTGAAATCTCCCCTGAGCATTTTAGCCATTGCAAACCACATTAGAGAAGAGACCATTGGAGATTGGAAGTTGCTCATCCTTGGAGCTATTCAACCTCACCATTAGAGGTATTGATTCCGCAAGCACTTGCTTGCCCCAATACAAATTCTTTATTTTATATGTTCTTGTTCTTGATCTTAAATTATTTTTTGTTATTTGCTTAATATCTTTGCTTAGATCCATGAATAGTCTTGTTTAATTAGCTTATTGTTATTTAATTCCATTGAAACTGCTGCTACTAGTTAGCAGGTGCCCATAGCACTAACCCTGGTTGCAAAACTGGGCCAACAGTTTTTGGCGACTCCGCTTTGGTTTGAACTATAGATCTCTAGTTTTGTCTTTAATCTTAGTTTTTTATGAGTTTTTAACCTTTAGATCCATAGATCTGCCATCTTAGACAGTAGATCCATTGCTGCTCTGAGATTTGGCCCCATAAACAGCCCGAAATTTTCAATTTTCGGGTTCGTTTCTCGGTTTCCGTGCACGGCTTCCGCCTCGCGGTTTTTTGCCAGACAGTCGCGCGGTCCATCGCGACTTTTCTGCATTTTTCCGCGCGGTCCATCGCGGCCTTTTCCCAGACAGTCGCGCGGTCCATCACGACTTTTCTGCGTTTTTCCGCGCTGCACACCGCGGCTTCGCGGCCAATTTCCGCGCTGCCCATCGCGCCTGTGCGGTTAAAATCCGCGCTGCCCATCGCGCCTGTGCGGTTAAAACCCGCGCGGTCCATCACGACTGTGCGCCCAAAACCCGCGCGGTCCATCGCGACTGTGCGTCCAAAACCCGCGCGGCCCATCGCGGCTGTACGTCCAAAACCCGCGCGGCTGAATTTTTCATTCGGCCATCCCGATTTTGAAAATTTTTTTACTGTACTTTCTGCCCATAGCACATTTTTTACAGTACTAAATCCTGCATATTTTACAGCTTTGAAAATTTTTTTTACTATTTAAAAGTGCATATCTAGAAATCTTTTTAAAAATTTTCAAGAAAGTGAAAGAAAGACTCATTTTGCATTTTTATCTAGATTCAATTTTTTTCTTGTTTACTTCTTTAAAATCTTGCCCTTAGCAATTTTTCTTGAAACGAAGAAATCCATTTATTTCTTTTAAAAAGAAGTCTATTATTTGCTTTCATAAATCCAAAAAATCCATTATTTTTTGAGTTATTTTTTGAAAAGCATTTAAATTCCTTTTAGTGAAAAGTCATAAATATTTGCTTTTTTATTTTCGAAAAATCCTTTATTTTTTGAAAGTTTCCTGTAAAGCATTTAATTCTTTTCAAGTTCAGTTTACAACACCTCACGTGCACTCACACGATCACTTAATTGAACTAAGCCTTAAAACGTACCTTAATTTGAACACACTTTTAACCCCACTTGGGGAACACTAAAAGAATTCTTGTAGCTAGGTAGTATTGGGGGGATAGGTGTTCCAATAACACCCCTCAGTTCTTACATCTGAGACATAGAAGTTGTCCAATTAGGGAGCTAAAATCTCTTAGTACTTTTTTGCGCGGTCACAACCGGTTTGTGGGAAGGCCTCTCCCTTAGGAGGGTTGAAGTCGCGAGGATGGTTCCGGAAGCCTGAGTGGGATACCGAAACCCATTCAGTAACCGAAGGGCTACCATTCGCAGTTCTCGGGATATCCCTGTATTGGGATATTGCGATCAAAGGACCAAACGGCAGATTTACCTTTTCTCAACACGTCATGAACGGAGTATCCTAGTAGCCTGTCTTTAGGATTGATTACCCGGTGTCCCTCCCGGTAGGGGGATATCTAGCCGTTGTCTCAACATTCATATTGTCTGACTTGGATTTCATCACCTTGCAGAGGATATCGTCTGTTTGAGTCACAATACTTTTAGATTAGGTGTTTGCATGGTTTCAACCTACCTGTGGTCTAGTTACACCTATTTTTTCTAGGAGCCGCTTGCGTGTTGGTATTCTGACCTGTTGTTGCATTCCTCCACTTATTGTAGCACAGCTGCTAGAATAAGTGCATTTTCTGAGGATTGATTTTTTGGCCTGAGAGCCTTCTTTTTTCACTCCCCTTCTTGCACCCTTGGTTGCATAAGGGTTTTGAGTCTTTTATATTATATCACCACCTGATACTTAAACAAATTTTTTATACAACAACATATTCTCACCATTGAGAATTTTAGACGCTCTCGCCGTCTACAGGGCGAACTCCCAGAGTTTAGTCCACTTGGCTCTCCACGTCACGGACGCAGGGCCTTATCCCTTGATTCGACACATCGTCAATCAATTAGACAGTCATCCGATTCTGACATACCCCACTTCACCTTTGATTTGGAGGTAGAATCCAAAAACCCCACAGAGTTACCACCAACCACCATTATGTCTGGAACACCATTTGATCCACTATTTACAACTACCATAGGTCAGACATCTGCAGACCCTTCTGCTATAGTACCATCCATGGCAACAACCATCCCCCTGGGTATGCCCAATATGGATAACACTCCACATTTAGGAATGCCTAACACAGGGCCACCACCTGTCATTGGTACACCCAACATGGGGGTCATACCCCCTTTGGTTTCCACAAACCCTATCCCAGGAATCCCTAGTACGATTCTCAACCCAAGTGCAACCCATGTTGCACTTGGGAATGCTATCCCAGGAATCCCTAGTGCGATTCCTAACCCAAGTGTAACCCAAGTTGCACTTGGAGGCGCTGGCCCATACCAGACTACACCTATCGGAGGGCATATACCCTCCATACCTAGCATACCTTTAGGCGCTACTGGACCCCTTCACCATACCACTATGGCCAGGCATGTCCCAGTTCCAGTCACCACATCTGCTAGTCTACCATATATGGCGAGTCTGAACCTGCCAGATTTAGCTAGGCTCACAAATGACCCCATTAGACATGATCCGGCGTGGCCTCAAATGCCCACCAAACTCCCCTCTGACATCCCTAAATTTGAGGGTAAGGCAGGAGAAGACCCACAAAACCATATCATGTCCTTCCATCTATGGTGTTCCTCCAACTCCATAGTGGACGACTCTGTCCGCCTCCGTTTATTACAGCGCACCTTCACTGGCTCTGCAGCCAAATGGTATATCGAGCAGCCCCATGGGACGCATGCCACATTTACCTCCCTTGCCTCGACTTTCCTGCAGTTCTTTCAGCTACCTGTCCGCTATAATGCGGGCGTCGAAATCCTACTGTCTTGCAGACAGAACACGGCCACGCATATCACTGACCATATTCATGATTGGCGCCGGCGCCGAAGCCTATGCAAGATCAAATTAGACGACCGAATCTTTTTAGACTGGTTCCTTAAATCCCTCCTTCCTCTCATTGCGAAGGATGTAGCATCTGAAAGACCCCAGTCCGAGGAAGAGGCCTTCCTCAAGGCCCAACAGTTTGATCTCATCTACGCCCAGTCGGGTTACCTATACACGATCATACCGGACGCCCCACGAGGCGACTCTGCACGCGGTGACGCACCGGGGGCATCACATGCCGCTGATGGCATCATTGGCCAAATCACCCCGCAACCTAAACCTTTCAGCATGGTGAGCACCATGCCCGCCCCAGACCTCTCTAGGGCTACATCCAATTCCGGAGCAACAACTTCTTATGCTCCAACAAACCAGACCCATCACATTCATGGACCCTCTTGTCCACAACATTGTTATGGGCAAGCGCCATCAACATATGTACCTCCTACATACTATGCTCAACTTGCTACACAGAACCCCATTCAGTTCTCACCACAACCGTTGCAGTACCCACAGCAAACTGCACCAGATAATCCATCACATCCAATAGCTCAGGGGTACCAACAACCCCAACAGGCAACTGGACCACCTCCAGCTCCACCTGCATACTACCCACCGCAACCTGCTCCCGCACCTGTGGCTCCCCAGAATCCCCCCAATGCTCAAGGGCATGTGTACGCACAACAACATCAGCCCCAATACCAAAATAACCAACGCAACAAGGGTGGGCAACCAAACCGCGGAAGAGGACGTAACCGTGGAAACAACCAAAACCATAACCAAGCTACACAACCTACCCATCCTCCGCAAAACAATAACGCGGCGCCTGCTCATCAGAATCCTGATCGGCCACCTAAGCAAGCTAAAAATGCTAATTTACGAACAAACCATCCTTGTTCCATTTGCGGTGTCTATGGCCACTATACCCACGCTTTCCCACATCTGGAGCGAGCTCGACAACTATGGACAGATGACGCCCATCGTCAAGGGCAGGCGGCTCCTCAGCCGCCACCCAACCCTCCACCACCTCAACAACAGCCGTTGGTGCTACAAAACCCTTTCCCAACACAAGGAGTGGTGAACACTCAGCCGTTAGCCCCCCCACAGGGCAACGTGCAACCACAACAAATCACTTACGCCGCTCCTGATCAACCCATGTTTGATTTAGGCACTCACCACTTATTGATGATGTCCACTGCCGACGTTAATATCCAAACCCGACGGAACCAGTATGGTCCTACCTCCGAAGCCCCCCCCCGCCGAAAAGGATACTAATGCTCATCCCACTGATCAGACATTGCGTATACCTTAGGTTCCACTCGATGGCGCTTCTAAAGCACCTCGCTCCCCCCTTCGCCGAATCAACAACAACCCCAATGCACGGGCTGCGTCTAATTACAACATTGTAGATGACCTAGCTCAATCTCCCGCAGCCATGTCTGCGTTAGAAGTCTTGAAGAACTGTCCTACGCAGCGCAAGACTTTACTTTCCGCCATTGGGGCGATTGACCCGAATGATTCGAAATTGATGACCTTTGATTTGGACCAGTCCGAACCACGTCTGCCTTCCACCATAGCAGTCCAAGTTTCCGTTTCTATTTGGAATCTTGTCATCCATCGATGTATCATCGACGAGGGTGCTTCCACATGCGTCATGTCCACGTTTGTTTGGCAGAAGTTGGGATCCCCTACTCTCCAGCAATCCACCACTGCATTGCGGGCCTATGACGGCCGGTCAGCTCAACCTCAAGGTCTACTACCCAAGGTCCCCGTCCAATTGGGTGGGAAAACTGTGCTCATCGACATAGAGGTCATTAACGCCCAGCTCGATTATAACCTTTTACTTGGACGCAGTTACATGTACGCCATGAAAGCAGTCGCCTCCTCCGTTTTCCACACCATGATGTTCCCCCACGAGGGACGCGTGGTCAAAATTGACCAACTCACCTACTATGATCCCAATGCCCCTGCAGCACCCGAAAATGTTCTTCCCATGATTGAACAACCAACTTCTAGTGCAACTACCTCCTTTGTCTCTTCTTTGGGACCCGGACTTTATTCAGATACACCAATGACCTCTTCATTCCAGGCCATTCCACCACCGTCACCAGAGACCCAAGTCGCAAACCTCTGTACTCTTTCACAGAATACGCAAACATCCGGTGGTCAACCACCATTGATCCCCAGTCACATTGGTGTTACACCTATCCACACCATCCCCTTCCTATTTCCTCCTTCGGGTGTAGTAAGCGCCCCGGTTATGGCTACCCTTAGTCTACCCGGGCTAACATTGGGATTACCTGTGTGGTATATTCCACCTCCCGTTCGACCGCCGACACCAAACGTCATCCTCCAACCGGTACAACCTATTGTTACCACAAATCAACCTCCTCCTGGTGTCGCAATCCCTTCGTCGTCAACGACACCTCCTCCTAGCCTCAATATCCCTTCGTCGTCAACAAATCCTCCCCCTCCTATCAAGCCCGCTGGGGGCAGAGGTCCACAACCATACACTGCTATACCACCCCCTAAGGCAGTTAAACCCCCACCAGTGTTTCGAGCTCCCCCCAAGTGCTCATTATGCGATGAGATAGGCCACCCAACTTACCAGCACTCCAAGAGCATATGAATATGTTGGACGATGACATCGGCATCCCAGTAGTCAGATTAGAGCCACCTCTACAGCCTCGCGACAAATCACTGCGCACCAACCATCCTTGTGCTATATGCAGTGTTTATGGCCATTACTCTCACCATTGTCCTGATCTACCTGACTATAGAGCAGCGTTGTACGAGTTAAACAACGTCGACTTAGAGATATCTCCTCCCCTCATCGAGGAGATCCACCCCCCGCCATCATCCTCGTCGGAAGAAGTCAATACAATTTATATGATTTCAACAACTTTCAAACCAGAACCCCTTGATTTATGGTCTGACTACTTCAATACTGATGAGCAAATTTTGGAGACACTCACTGCACCCGACTACCCTTGGGATGATATGCATCATCACTCGTACTTCCTCCCGGAAGCATCTACATCCACCGTATCCAACCAGCTGTCGGTCGAGTCGAAAGACTTCATACCCACTAAGGTCGATTGGTTAAAAGACCCCATCCCAGCACCGGATGCCTTTGAAGAAGGGAACATGTCAAACATTTCCCCCACTATACAGATAGACATTTCCACAACACCAGGAAAACCTGAGCTCATCTCGCTGGGCGCATCTTGCACTCAAGCAGAAACTCAGGCATACAAAAAGCTCTTTCAAGAGTTCCGAGACGTCTTTGCCTGGTCCTATACCGAGATGCCTGGTCTTGACCCCGCCATTATTGAACACCACATTGATACATGGCCTGAGGTACCCCCTGTTCGTCAGAAACAGCGACCCATTCACCCTTCCAAGCTATCCGCTGTTAAAGCTGAGGTCGAGAAACTCCGCAAAGCAGGATTCATTTATCCTATTCCGTACACCACCTGGGTGTCGAACCCCGTCCCTGTCAACAAAAAGCAAGGCACCCTTAGAGTATGCACTGACTTCCGCGATTTAAACCACGCTTGTCCAAAAGACAATTTCCCTACACCATTCATTGACCAACTCATTGATGAGTGTGCGGGCCATGAAGTCCTATCCTTCATGGACGGGTTTTCCGGATATAACCAGATCCACATCCGCAAGGAGGATCAGTACAAGACTGCATTCACCACCCCATGGGGCACCTTTGCCTATCGCGTCATGCCATTTGGCCTTAAAAATGCTAGTGCCACTTTCCAGCGAGCCATGACCTATTGCTTTCATGACTTGGTCCATATCCTGCGAGTCTATCTTGACGACCTCACAGCTCGTTCCCGAAAACGATCAGACCACCTTAACGACCTCCGGCAAGTTTTCCTGCGTTGTCGCAAATATAAAATCCGCTTGAACCCACACAAGTGTGTTTTCTGCGTCCCGACGGGCCGGTTGTTGGGTTTCATTGTTTCCCAAGACGGAATCACTGTCGATCCCCTGAAATTCAAAGCCATCTTAGAACTTCCCCCTCCTCGCACGCTTCGGCAGCTTCAGAGCTTGCAAGGGCGGTCCAATTTTCTTAGGCGCTTTGTTCCTGATTACGCCACCAAAGTCCATGGATTCTTACGCTTACTTCGTACCCACATACCCTTTGTTTGGGATGAGCAAGCAGACACGGCATTCGAAGCCCTCAAGAAAGCTCTCACACAAGCCCCCTTGATATCCCCACCGGATTTCTCTCAAGACTTCACCCTTTATGTCTCGGCATCTGAACATGCTGTATCCGGAGTTTTGGTCCAAGAAGATGCCTCCCACAAAGAGCATGTGATTTATTACGTTAGCCAGACCTTGTCTGGTCCACCTCTACGTTACCCATACGAGGAAAGATTAGCCCTAGCTGTAGTCTTTTCCGTACAAAAACTACGACACTACATTTTGCTTAGTCATACCACGGTCGTGGCCGACTCCAACCCCATGGTCTATCTCCTCACCCGACGGCTCCTACAAGGTCGTGTTGCTAAATGGGTCATTATCCTCCAGGAATATGACCTCACTTTCAGAACTCCCAAAAGCACCAAAGCCCTCGCGCTTGCTCACCTCATTACAGACCTCCCATCCTCTTCAACATCACCCGTTATCCAAACGGACCTGATTGACGAGCAGATCTTCATCATTTCGTCTGACGACCCTTGGTACGGAGACATTTTGACTTACCTTCGTACGCAAAAATTCCGACCACACATCGATCGTGATGGACGCCGTCGCATACGACACCACGCCCCCCGATACCTCCTGATTGGGGATGTACTTTACCGACGCGGAGTTGATACTATCTTACGCCGCTGCCTATCCCATAGTGAGGCAGAACAAGTCCTCAATGATTGTCATAGCGGTGCCTGTGGAGGCCATTTCTCTGGCATGGCCACCGCCCAGAAAATCATTCGGGCCGGTTATTTTTGGCCATCATTGTTCACTGATTGCATCACAGCAGTCAAGCACTGCCAGAACTGCCAACTATTTTCCCCCAAAGCAAGAACCCCCCCGGCCCCCCTTCATCCAGTCATCACTGTCGGACCATTCTACAAATGGGCCATTGACTTCCTCGACTGCAACCCCCCGTCAGCCGGCGGCCACAAACACATCGTGGTGGCTGTAGATTATTTCACCAAGTGGGCAGAAGCCATGCCGACCTATAATTGCAAAGCTGATACTGCAGCATGGTTTTTCTTCAACCATGTTATCGCTCGCTTCGGAGTACCACAGCAACTAGTCTCTGACCACGGCTCTCACTTCGAAGATGCCGTCTGGAAGGAATTATCAACCATGTTGAAATTTGAACACCATTTCTCTTCCGCTTACTATCCCCAAGGAAACGGCCAAGTCGAAGCGATCAATAAAATCTTGAAGACCATTCTCCAACGTACTATAGACAAGCACAAATCCAATTGGCACCACATGCTTTTCTCGGCACTATGGGCCTACCGCACATCAACCAAAACCGCCACCGGTTTTACCCCTTTCCATTTAGTTCACGGTGTCGAATCTGTCCTCCCCATTGAGTGTCAGATCCTAGCCTTACATATCGCCGTTGAGCTCCTACCGGACACTTCCCCGATCGAGCAACGTTTACTGCTCCTAGAGCAGGCCGATGAAGATCGGCGCACAGCCATTCAAAACATGGAAGCTGCTAAACAACGATCGAAACTAAGTTACGACAAACGCGTCCACCCAAGAACCTTTTCGGAGGGAGACCTTGTCCTCGCTTACGATCAAGCTCATGACAAAACCGGAAAGGGAAAGTTCATGTCCATGTGGCAAGGCCCCTACATTGTACACACCTGCCTTGGGCAGGGGGCATACATTCTGACCGATTCAGAAGGCAACACCCTACGCAACCCACGCAACGGGTTGTACCTTAAACGATTTTACCCATAGAAAATCTGATGGACACCATCGTCCATTTTAGTATAGGCATACATTTTTTGTTCACAAAAAATTTCAAAAAACCTAAATATTTGTTTTTCTCTGCATGACCACAGATGGAACCTCTTCCACGCTGCCATGTCGGTTTCCCTGATGGTGCAAGCCGTTGGTCTCCCAATCTCGCCTCCGCAGCTTGGGTAATATACTCCCCTTCACATGAGTTAATTCACATTGACGGAGTATGTTTAGGTGCCGCTACCAGTAATCAAGCTGAATACGATGCCGTGACCGGTCTCCTGGCCGCTGCTCTCCAGATGAGCATACGTCACCTCAACGTTTTCTTGGACTCACAGCTCCTAGTTTCCCAGCTCAACAATGATTACCAGGTACGCGATCCCTGTCTCTTCAGAAAGTTCCTGTGCACTAAACAAATGGTTAGACAGTTTGAATCCATTACATTCACACATGTCCCAAGACACCTCAATAGTGTAGCAGATAATATGGCAAACAGTGTCCTCGACTGGCACACCAATCACATCATGTCATATCCATAAACAAAAAATGCATCCATGTGCAAAACATGTGCCTCCACGGGCATATACAAAAACCAATATTGCATCCACGTGCATAACATGTGCCTCCACGGGCATAAAACAAACAAACCAAATAATGCATCCATGTGCATAACAGGTGCCTCCACGGGCATACATAAATCAACAAACACACTGCCTCCACGGGCATATACAAAAGACAAATGTGCATCCACGTGCATACATGACAATATATCTAAAATATATATCCACATATATATACAAATCAAATGGTGAACATGTCATAAGTGCCCTCAGCACCCGATATACAAAAAATACATCTGTCGTACAAAAATGCTCCCCCATATGCTCATCAGCATTTGGGGGCAGATACAATATGTCTACTCATTTGGATCCCTAGGATCCTCCGGCTCCTCCTCCGACTCCACCTCCGCCGGCCCCGCCGGGTCATGACGACCCCGAACTCGCCGCTCTGCTGGCCCCGCTGGATCGTCCCTCAGACGTATCCTCCCCTGAGCCGGCCCTGCCGGAGCATCTCGTCCACCGCCCCCATGCCTCGCCACGAACACCGCTGCCCTCAACAGGAGCGACTGCCACTCAGGCGGCGCACCAAGACATCCCTGCAAAATGACCCGATCAAGGTCCCTCCAGCCATCCTCGGGGAGCCCAGCTACGATCCGGGCTAAGGTCCGTCGGACACCATCTATGGCGTCGTCCTGAGGGCCAACCCCTCGCCCACGGGTTGCATATCCTCCACCACGCGGAGGAGGTACAGGTACAGGGGGACGAGCGACCACCATCGCCCGCCCCTGCCGAGCCACATAGTCAGGTGGTGGCACTGGACCCACATCTGCACAAAGTAAGTAAACCATTAGATACTATATAACAAAATCATCATGATAAATCAAACTACACATGATATAATATCGAATAAAACACAAAAACATACCGTCTAAGCTCCAGGCCTGTCCTGGGGCACGAGGCATCTCTGGGTCACCCCGGTAGTCCATGCCGGCGTAGGGATAGTCCTCGATCACCAGAGGCATCTGCTCCCACTGCTGATAGAAATCCTCTGTAAAGTAGCCGCGGATACCACCGCCAGAACGGGGCATCATCTGCCCCCACCTCATCATACGAGGCTCGCTCGGAAGCCCAGCACGAACGGGTACCCGTGGCCGCAAGGTCGGCACCCGCTCAAAGAGAAAACAGCATAAAAACGAGGCGTAACAAAACTCGCCTCCCTCTCTAATGGCCTTGTCCAGATCTCTCCGGACACCGGCCAGGAACATCTGCGCCCAGGCATAGTAAGTACCCTGTAGAACGGAATCCACCATCATCGTCTGCCCCCCAGACATACGATGTGGTGCAGCAGCACCCAGTATCCTCAGAACGCAAGCACCAACAGCTCGCATATCCCACTCACGTAGGAATCTAAGAGTAATAGAGCTGTTTACCAAAACAGCATCATCCACACAGAAAGTATGTAAGAAGTCCTCCATATCTACACCCGGAGGCAACCTCGGCGAGATATCACCCACCTCACCCAAGCGAGGCAACCCAGTCAAAAAATATACATCAGTGAGAGTGATCTCTAATCTCTCACCACCAATAATGAAGGCACCCTCTGCCGGCACCCACCACTGCACGAGCTTGTTCAGGAGTCGCCTCACTGAACGTATAGGAGGAATCTGAGCGAACTTCAAGAGTCCGCTCATGGCCAGGGTCTGTCTCACCCCTCCATCAGTCTCAATCCTCATCATGAGATCACCGTCGATCTCCCTCTCCCGCCACACGGACAGAGGTCTCCGCAACATCCTGCCAGGAAAACAGAGAAAATTTTTTAGCCCTAGCACAAAATTTTTTTACAAAAATCCCATCGCGGCTTTTACACAAAAAGCCGCGATTCCCATCGCGGCTTTCCCGCAAAAAGCCGCGATGGCCATCGCGGGATCCATGAATAAACCCGCGATGAACATCGCGGGTTTTGGCCGGACAGTCGCGATGAACATCGCGACTATCCCCCATGAACTCGCGATGAACATCGCGGGTCCCTACTTCACAGTCGCGATGAACATCGCAACTGTGAGCCTAGAACCCGCGCGGTTCATCGCGGGTTCAGCCCCGAAACCCGCGCGGTTCCACGTTGGAGAGTCAACGTGGAGTTTCGCGGCCTTCGGGGGCCCGCCGCCAAACAAAAAAGACATAATTGACAAGGTTAAGGCGAATAGAGTTACCTGCAACTCGCTAAATCGAAAACCAACGGTGAAATCTCCCGGAAATCGAGAAATAGCTCTGACAGCTCTATCAAACTCACACGTAACAATGAAATGTCATTGTGGGCCCCACGCCCTATTTATAGAAATTCCACAAATTTCAAACAACCATTGCGGTAGCATACGAAGTCCATTTCTCAAACCGTTGGTACCGTTGGGATCAGCACAGCGAGAACTTCATACAGGTTCTTTCCGTTTCGCGTTTTCACGAAGTCCATTTTTTCACCATTTTTTGGCCTCTCGTGGCCTCAGTTTGCGTGCCACATCGGCCGTTCTCCGTTTTCGACGTGCCTTATATAGCCGGATTCAGTTTTCCGCGCTTGTGATGATGCTTAAGATCATTTCTCGCTCTCACCTTTAGATTTTTCGGGCATTTTTTTTCCATCGCCCCCCTCGTCGCCTCGGTTTGCGTGCCACATCGGTCGTTCTCCGTTTTCGACGTGCCTTATATGGCCGGATTCAGTTTTCCGCGCTCGTGATGATGCTTGAGATCATTTCTCGCTCTCACCTTTAGATTTTTTGGGCATTTTTTCCATCGCCCCCCTCGTCGCCTCGGTTTGCGTGCCACATCGGCCGTTCTCCATTTTCGACGTGCCTTATATGGCCGGATTCAGTTTTCCGCGCTCGTGATGATGCTTGAGATCATTTCTCGCTCTCACCTTTAGATTTTTCGGGCATTTTTTCCATCGCCCCCCTCGTCGCCTC
Organism: Larix kaempferi; assembly: GCA_027924585.1. Lineage (NCBI taxonomy): Eukaryota > Viridiplantae > Streptophyta > Pinopsida > Pinales > Pinaceae > Larix > Larix kaempferi. The sequence continues at coordinate 5,350,273 of BSBM01000226.1, read as the reverse complement.
GGTTTGCGTGCCACATCGGTCGTTCTCCGTTTTCGACGTGCCTTATATAGCCGGATTCAGTTTTCCGCGCTCGTGATGATGCTTAAGATCATTTCTCGCTCTCACCTTTATATTTTTTGGGCATTTTTTCCATCGCCCCCCTCGTCGCCTCGGTTTGCGTGCCACATCGGCCGTTCTCCATTTTCGACGTGCCTTATATGGCCGGATCCAGATTTCCGCACAGATGACGATGCTTGAGACCTTTCCTAGCCCTCATCAATCCATTTTTGTTCGGTATAAGTTTACCCCTTTTTCGGGCCGAGCAACCCCTTTTACGAAAAAGGCACTTAGGGAGTTTCTGTTAAGCTCTTTTCTGACTCCTAAAACAATGAAAAGATCGCCGAGCAATCTTGCTTCCTTTCATGCTCGCTAAACGTATCTGAAAGGGCGTCTACCTGGTATAAGTTTACCCCTTTTCCGGACCTCGTAGACTAAGTACGAAAAAGGTATACTCTAGTCACATCGGCTAGAAGAGTTCTCCATCCGCATCATTTTATGCTTTTTCGGGCCTTGGAGACTAAACTTACGAAAAAGAAACACCAATAGAGTCCACTTACCGCTTTCAGACTCTCTAAACATGAAAGCAACCATGAGCATGAGCCGTCCTGGGCTCGCAAAATCCACAGGACCGTACCATCCCAGAGCACACTTTTATCCCTTCTTGGAGCTCATTAAAACTACGAAGAAGGAATCAATGGTGCCTCTTGGCGCCACAACAAATCATGTCTACTCACATAGCAGCTTCCCCATTTTGGTCGCCTTTGTTCAGAGTATTCTGCAGTATGTCACCTTGATAACTCCTCGACGACACCTATCAGCTCGTCCTCCCCCCCCAGAGTTAATATATACCATTCAGTCAAAGCAATGATCCCCACACCTACAAGTCAGTTCCCTACGCTGCCAGGTCAACCATGTCATCATGCTCTGAACAAAGGAAGTTTGAGTCTACCCATTTTTGACCCATTTATTTCCCGTTCCCACAAGTATGTCAGTCCTACCATCAGTACTACAACACTTCAGTTTTACACCTCGTGCTCCTATCAAGGAAACATCATTGCCTTGTTAGTTGCTGGTCTCCCTCTGTCGATGACAACCACATTTATTCCAGAGGATAGACCTAGAGGTCCCTGTGTCTTGGACTCATTACCATTTATGATGAGTGCCTACGAATCATTTCGAGAGGAATCCTCAGTGCTTCTCCGAATGGTTGTTTCTCACATGCTCGACTTCAACACCTTGATCGCATCGTTGAGACTCGCACAGGGTATTGGTCCGTTCAGTTATTAGTCGAAGACCCCGGATACCACCTGACTCCTCCACATTTGAGAGTCTACATATGGATACAACCAGTCACATTTTTTCTATAGATATCCGGGTTGCGTATGGCGACAGTATTCAGATGTACCCCAGTTTTATACTCCCTTGAGTATACAGTTACATTATTTCTCAGAGATGACTCATAGTCATTGAGTCCATACAGATGTTGGACACCTTCAGTTTCAGCAGTTCAACAGTTATTCCAGTGTATCAGTTATTGAGATCAGCCATGATCATGAGTATATCCCACAATAATGTCCCCTCTGGACCATTATGATGTACCGGTATATTTCTTTACGTATTAGATCCCCCTTCTCGGGACTAATTGTTTTGTATATGTCTTGATATGAGCATGGGAATGCCCGCCTCGTCCTATATCAGAGATTATACCTCATTCATATTGAGGCCATGTAATATTTTTTGTTTTTGCAGCTTCCAAGGGCCGTGGCTCCAGTCTCCAACCGGTCTCTTCTCTCCCCTAAACCCCAGAAAAAAGGACAAAAGAACTATGATGTCTATCGGCCATACGATGAGCTCCTGCCCTCACACATCAGGGGGCAATCTGTTAACACCTAAAAAGTGCTCACTAGCTCATTCCCTTATTCACATGACCCATTTGTCCACTTTTCCACCATCTGAGCCTCTGAAACCAACAAAAGGTCACCAAAAGACCTTAGTACACCCTTTTTTCCATTAAAAAAGATTATTTTTCCAAGAAAATCATAAAAAACCCTAAAAAAGGGTCCAAATTCCCAAAAATATTAAAAAGGGAATTAAAATATTATTTTTATTCAAAAAAAAGGAAAAAGGAGGGAAAAGTACCTAAACCATGTTGGTCAATACCATTTGGTTTCCACAAAACCACAAATGGTATTTCCCACCACCAAAACCTATAAAAAGGTGGTAGGGGCTCCTCATTTCACATCCATCCATTATCTCATCCTTATGCTGCTGAAATCTCCCCTGAGCATTTTAGCCATTGCAAAACACATTGGAGAAGAGACCATTGGAGATTGGAAGTTGCTCATCCTTGGAGCTATTCAACCTCACCATTAGAGGTATTGATTCCGCAAGCACTTGCTTGCCCCAATACAAATTCTTTATTTTATATGTTCTTGTTCTTGATCTTAAATTATTTTTTGTTATTTGCTTAATATCTTTGCTTAGATCCATGAATAGTCTTGTTTAATTAGCTTATTGTTATTTAATTCCATTGAAACTGCTGCTACTAGTTAGCAGGTGCCCATAGCACTAAGCCTGGTTGCAAAACCGGGCCAACAGTCTCTCTCATTTGACACATTCTATTATTCACTCACTTTGCATTAGTGAGAGAAGAGGAAGGTGCGCACAAGTGGAGGAGGAGCATGTTGCTGAAGATATCTATCTCTTGGGTTTGATCATGGTGATCCTTGTATTGATTCTTATTCTATCTCTGAGGAAGTTGCAGGGTTTTTCACCTTCTTGGTTTTCCCCGGTGAAATGTTTTGTGTCTCTTATCTCTTATCTCTTATGCTTGATATGCTGTACATGTTGTTCTTTTAGTTAAGATCCTAGATCAGAATGAATTAAATTCTGAAAAACTAACAGAGAATGCTTTCTTTTACAATATAGAAGATTGCTTTTGGAAGATAAGATATCACCAAACACTTTTGGTGAATATGTGGAAACCATAGAGAAGAGATATCAATCGGAGAAGAACCTTGCCTTTGTTAGGAACCCATGTCAGCCCTTCTATTTACTTTGTTAGTATATTGTTGTTGGACGCATATGCTTTGTAAGTTGTCCCGTAGTATTTTTTGATCCATAGTTTGTATTATTGTTCTTGGATGCATATGATTTGTAAGTTGTCCTGCAATAATTGTTGATCCATAGTTTGTATTGGCCCATGGTTTGTATTGACACATGGTATTGGTGCCTAGACTTAGTATATAAGTTTGTGTTGAGGTCAATGAAGGTACCGTGAAGTTATTTGTATTGAGCTTGCTCAAAGGAGGTTTCCCCCTAGAAGTGGTATGCTATCAATAAAAGCGATTCTAAGTTCTGTTATTTCTGCTATCTCGCCTATTCTCATTAATTAATTGTTGAAGGTTCTTCACATCTGGTATCAGAGCACTTTCTTGGGCTTGCTGGGTGAAATTTCTGCCAATTTTATTTTCGCATCTATTGCAGCTTCAGATTTGGGAATAATCCCTATCTGCTTAACTGTGGGAAGTACTTGGGCATAAGACCTTAAACTCAATGTGAGGAGTACCATAGGAACCCCTAAGTATCTAGCCCATTGAGAGGACCTGCCATTGAAAAGGGCAACGACCCCTACCTGATTGACTATTTCCCACCCGTGAGGTAAACCAAGAGCGGTCGTTTGTGGAAAAGAGGTTATTAGTTTTACCTAAGTCGTGGAGTGAGGGGTATTGCCCCAATACGAAATTTGTTAGACAACATTGGTGGCCAAGTGAATCCCCTAAACCAATAGGAAGCCGAACATACCTGGGGTCCATATCTATTTTTAACTGAACTGTTGTCAATCACTTCCGCGCCATTGTAGATCCATCTGTTGCCAATCACTTTAGTGTCGTTGCAAATCCATTCTAAAATCCGGTTCTGATCCGGCCATTTCAGATCCATTCTAAAATTCATTTCAGATCTAGCCATTTTCGATCCATTCTGAGCCGTTCCAGATCCCACTGTTTTCGATCCATTATGAGAAAAAAAAAGAAAAAAGAAAAACAAGTATAAAATTATGTTTTTTCACCATATCTCCCTTGTTTTAACTCTGTTTTCCCTGAACTTCACTGACACTCCTGCAATCCCATTCTACATATTTCATTCCTAAGGACCTTATCCCAAATTCCACTTCCCAAAGCCATAAATACCACATTTGTCTATTTTTAGGGTTTTCTATAACTCCTTCGATTTTCACCCAATCGCCCTCAAATTTTTTCACCGTGTCCATTCCCTATTTTTGCTTCTTTGTCCCTCTCTAACAAATTTTCCCATTCTTTCACCTCGCTTCTGAAATTCTCATTTTTTGCTTCCCCATCCATTCCAAAGTGTCCAAAACCTAGTCAAACCCCAATTACCCATCTGAGTTTTTCCGAAATCCAAATTTCCTTTTACTAAATAAGCTTTTGTTTGTGTTTTTCTATCCATTCCCCCCCCCCCAAAAAAAAAAAAAAAAAAAAAACATAAAAACTCCTGGTTATGGTTGTCACCGCGCATGAGCAAAAACCATGGAGGAAGCACTTGTAGCAATCCAAACCAAACTCCAGGATCTGGATGAAAAATTTCTCGGCCTCCATCTTGAGCATTCAGCCATGAACAACAAATGATAGTTCGAGTCTTCATCAGACAATGGGTTTTCTTCTTCTAGCAATTTCCATGGTCCGAAGCTTTAATTTCCTCGCTTCAATGGTATTGATCTAACTGGATGGATCTATCGTGCAGAACAGTATTTCAGTCTGCATAACATTTTTTATGTCCAAAAAGTTCCACTTGCATCCTTTCATTTGGAACATGGAGCCTTCAATGGTACCATTGGTACATCAAGGCTCATGACGAGCCAAAATGGACATATTTTTTCCAACTCCTTTTGCAATGCTTTGGTCCTAGTGCTTTTGATGACTTCACCGAAGCACTCACTAAACTTCGTCAAATTGACACTGTGAGAGAGTATCATACAGAATTTGAGAAACTAGCCAATCACATAGAAGGATTGTCTCATGAATTCTGCAGGAGTTGTTTTATTAGTGGTATTCAGGATGAAATCTACTCAGAGGTCAAAATGTTCTGTCCCAACACAATGACGGAAGCCTTGGGGTTGGCTAAGTTGGCAGAATACAAGATTGCATCCCAACAATGCTCCAAACCCACTTTTGTTCCCTTCCGAAATATGGGTTCTCAACGACCCCCCATCCTGCTAGCTACTCGACCAACTCCTATCAAGCATTTGTCTGAAACAGAGATGTAGGCACACAGAGAAAAAGGGATTTGTTATAATTGTGATGAGAAATTCACTCGGGGATATAGATGTGTTCAGCAAAATCTCTATCTCTTGGATATGGATTCTCCGCCTACCTCTAAAATTGGTGAAGAAGCTCTAGATACAATGGATGATCAGGTCTACATTCAGTAACCACCTATTGATCCCCCATCTCAGGATGACCAACCAGAGATATCTCTCCATGCTTTATCTGGAGATTCCTCTTACAATACTCATTGATTCTGGTAGCACTCATAACTTCATTGACCCTCGGATCGCCAAACATGATGATTGTTTTGTCCATCCTTGCTCCAACTTTGAAGTCATGGTTTCCAATGGGGGCACCTTACCTTGCAAGGGGAAGTGTCACAATGTGCGTATCTCTCTGGAATATTATAACTTGCGCTCTGACTTGTTTGCCTTGTCCCTAGGTGGATGTGATATGGTTTTGGGCATTCAATGGTTACGCACACTTGGCGCCATGTTATGGGATTTTGATGAACTTTGGATGCAGTTTTCAGTCAATGGGAAACAACAAAAATTTACGGGCTTACAACAAGGGTCTCTCCGCATCATCAGTTCACATCGCCTAGAAAATATCCTTAAGAAGAATTCACATGGTGTTAGAGCTCAACTCCATTCCACTTAGATGCACCCATCAACGGTCTCCCCTACTTCCTTGGATAGATATGTAGGTGTCTTTGCTGAACCAGTGGGCTTGTCGCCTTCAAGAGACCTTTCTGGTAAGACTTTAGCTGCATCTACATCTCAGTAGGAAGTGATGGCTATTTTGCATTCAGTACAGAAGTGGCAGCCATACCTATTAGGGAATCATTTCTGCATCAAGACTGATCTCCAGAGTTTGGAAAATTTCCTGGAACAACCGGTCGCCTCCCCAGCACACCTGAAATGGGTTATCCAACTCATGGGTTATGCCTATGCGATCACTTAAAAGAAGGGTAAGGACAATATGGTGGCATATGCTCCTTCTCACACATTTGATGACCCAGTTCCTCTTACAACTATTTCTCTACTTATTCTAAATTGGTTGCAATCTGTTCAACAAAGCTATCTCTTCTATGAACTCCATGCTTCTTCATCGGCAGGGCACTCTGGGTTCTTCAAAACGTATGACCAGGGACAATGTAACTTCTTTTGGCAGGGACTGAAAATGAAAATTCAACCAATGGGGCTTGACTGTGATACTTGCTAGGTCAACACAGGTGAAACGACACTCCTTTCGGGACTACTCAAACCCTTTCCCATACCTACGCAGATTTGGAAAACTATTTCTATGGATTTCCTAGAAGCACTCCAGTGGTACAATACCGCATCTAAAAGGACACCATATGAAGCAATCTATGGATAGGCACCGCCCATTCTTCTTTCATACACCCTAAGCAGCTCCCCGGTTTAGGAAATTGACTCAGTTCTTCGAAACCGTGATCAGATTCTTCTCATTCTGCAGGACAATCTTCACATGGCAAGAATTCGACTGAAACAACAACCTGATCAAAACCGTTATGAGTGAACTTTTCACGTATCTGATATGGTTCTTCTTCATCTACAGCCTTCCAAGCAACCCTCCCTAAAACTCAAAAGGCGTCAGTGGTCCGGAATGCAACCCGAGGATGCTACAGGGGAACCACTCCTTTAGATTCTGCATCAATTTCCACTTCTAAAGCTTTGAGAACAAAGCTTTTTCTAAGGGAGAGGGGATGTTAGGAACCCATGTCAACCCTTCTATTTAATTTGTTAGTATATTGTTGTTGGACGCATATGCTTTGTAAGTCGTCCCGCAGTATTTGTTGATCCATAGTTTGTATTATTATTGTTGGATGTATATGGTTTGTAAGTCGTCCTATAGTAATTGTTGATCCATAGTTTATATTGGCCCATGTTTTGTATTGACACTGGTATTGACCCATGTTATTGACGCCTAGACTTAGTATATAATTTTGTGTTGAGACCAATGAAGGTACCGTGAATTTATTTGAATTGAGCTTGCTCAAAGGAGGTTGACCCATCGAAGTGGCCTACGATCAATAAAATCGATTCTGAGTTCTGTTATTTCTGCTATCTCGCGTATTCTCATTAATTAATTGTTGCAGGTTCTTGACCTAGAGAAGAGATATCAATTGGAGAAGCACCTTGCCTTCAATAATAATATTCTGTATTCAAATAGAAGTGCCTTGCCTTCAAAGGAGAAGAGAATTCACTTCACATTGGATTCATAAATCCCGTATAAGATATTTATACATTCTTCTCTTATTTTTTTATCTTCTAACTTCAGGATTAACTCGCCCTCAAACTGGATGTATCAATCTTGCATGCAGAGGTGCGCCCCACTTCTCATGCAATGCTTCATCTCACTGAGCTGTCATTTAGGATGAACTTGCCTCTTAACTAAAAGCTTTCCCACTTAGTTAGGTGGATAACTTAAGTGTTGTCACTTATTTAACTAGATCTTCTTTGTTTTCACTTAGTTAACTCTCTTTAACTGATTCTCCTTGATTTACTGAAGTGTTGTATTTTAGTTTAACTAAAGTGAAAACACTTTAGTTAACTAGTCCTTCTTATTTAATACTTAGTTACCTGAAATCATGTTCATTGATTTTCTTGAAGTGACCACTGTGAGTTCTTTAGTTAACTAATGTTTATCTTTAAGGATGCTTTAAATAAAGCATTGATTGAGGCATAAATTGATACCTAACTGAAGCTTTAACAATTCGATTTCTCTTTAATTAGTTGAAGTGTCTACATGGGAAATTTTGAATTCTCTTGATCTCTATAATTTATATTTTGTTTCTTTATCTCTTACTGCATGGTCAATATGTGCTAAATTTAATTATCCATCACATTACATTATACTAAGAATAATTATCGAATTTTCTGATCATATTATATTATTCTAGACCAAATGAACATATGCTAAAGTAATTCACTTTATAGGTTATCAATACCTAAATGATACTTAATAGAAACTGATGATCATGGTTAATAATACATCACACAACATTAAATGATTTTAACAAGTAAATCATGACCTTTATACATAAGGTCCAACTCTATACAGTAGGTCCATCCCATGGATACCTTTATATGAAAGTTTCACATGAGAATCATGACTTGACATACACAAGTTTGGATCCTTGTCCAACAAGACTTTACAACATCATTACTTTGATCAATTACCTCTATACGGGAGGAATAAACTTTACACGGAAGGCAATCAAAGTGCTCACCTATATACGAGAGGATCAATCTTGGATGCACAAGATTGGTTTGGAGAATGTCTCTTGATGATGTACATTTAACTATATCTGCCTCATACAACACCAATAGGTGCTCTTCTGTATGATCATATAGAGTTTATTATCCCTTTAGTTTTGACTAGATGATTTTTACAAAAAAATAGCCACATTGCTATTGAAATCATATGAAACAATTTCTGGTTTAAATACTTTTCTCTAAGTCTCCAACTATTTTATTTGTTCTTCCACTCTAGCTCACTCATACTCTTGTTTCTCCAACTGCCCCAAAATCCTATTCAAATTCTTCAGTTTATGCCCAAAAGAGTTTTTCTTGGTTTCTTTTTATCCAACAAACTAAGCGACACCTATCACTAAATTTGTGGAGTCTAGGGAAACATTTATGGAAAGAATTTTTCTATTACTTTAGTGTTAAGGAAAAATAATTCCTTAACATCCTAGACAAAAAATTACTTTCCCCTTTGCAATACCATGGTCTATCTTTAGTGAAAATCTCCCTAGTTAATTTTTGGAATTCTGACCTATTTATTTATTTAATCAAAATTATTATTTACAGTCATCAATATCAAAACTAATAATATTTCATGGTTGTTTGTTATGGGAAAAATAACAGAAAGCTGTGCAAATCTTCCCACTTGAGGGGTGAAATCCTTAGAGGTTGTTACCAAGGCCCAATATTGTGTTACTAAAACAAAAATGATGACTCCAAATTGATCCTGAAAGGTATTGTTAGCCAAAAAAACAAATAACATGAAATACGCAAAGAGGGTGAGGACAATGAGAAGATGCTAGAACCAATTTAGATTGCCCAATGGTCAACCTTTTTACATGTAGTGTCACCTAGGAGGTGCAAGATTGAAGGGAATCCAACAATATCCCTTAGGGAGGTCCTTTTTATCCACAATAAATTCTAAATAACTTGAGGAACAAATGAGGGAAACACTTTCTCCTTGGAGGAAGGTGGCAAGGGAGCTTGAGGAATGCCATTATGTGTAGGAAGAGGTGAACTATGAGGAAGTCTCAACATAATTCGAGTAGCATAACCTTGATATGATTTTCTCTACTTATATGCATAATCATGGCTTCCTTTTATAGGCCAAGAGGTAGCCAAGAAACATCTAGATCCAAGTGTGAACTCCTTCACCTCATGAACTAGATCCGAGGTACATAAAGGGGGCTATTCAATGCTTGAAGAGTCAAATTCATTTTTTTTTGGTGAGGGAGATTTCATGAGCCTTCAATGTGCAACAGATGGTTGATATTCCGTTGTTTTTTACAGTCTCTTTGATCTCAAAGGAAAACTTGCGCGAGGTTCAAGCGGGAAAATAACTGATAATACGTACTATAGTGTGGGATAACATGGCTTTACCTGTGCAACCTCTTCTTTTGATTGTTTTTTGGCATTTCTGACTCATGCTGCGTTTTGGATGTAATGAGGATGTCCTCAGTGAGGTGCATGCTATATGTTGATGATTCCTTACTACAATATTAGATAAAATGTTGCATGTGTGTGAGATTTAAGCATTAACATATTCCCCATAATGTATGAGGTTTGGAGGTTACTGTAGATCCAATAATGCATCATCATTTATTTTGTTATCTCTTGTTCTTGTCAGCTATCAATCAAGTGTGGACAAAAAATTCCTCCCGTGGGGGAATATTGCTAGTGACAATCGATGGACTATAACAAATAATGGTGTTTTATACAAATGAGGTGGGCATACTGTAGCTAGGGTTTTACCCCTAGCTTGTGCAAATGAGCACCTACTAAGGAGAATGGACTCCTTAGTAGCAGTTCAGTAAATGTAAATTATTAAGCTAAAACAGAAATAAAAATTAATTCTAAAACATGCATGAAACATAAACAACAAATTTAAAGAATGGCTTTTTGTATTGATATTACCTCCAATGTGGAGGTTGATGAAGCTCCTTGCAAGGTCCAAGAGGATGCTCCAAGCTCCAATATGCTCCTTCTCTTTCTCCAATGGTGGGAATGGGCCAAAGGTGGCTCTCAAGGTTAAAATAGTTCAATGGTGAACTAGGGTTTCGAGAGAGATTTTGGCAGAGTAAGGGTGCTTGTGATTGTGGATATGAAATAATGGATCTCCATCACCTATTTATAGTTTTTTGGTGGTGGAGTGCTGACCCATGGTTTTGGGAAACACATGGTTTTGGGCAGCTGTATAGGGTTTTTTCCTCCTTTTCCTCATTATTTTAGATTTTTTATTCCCTTTTTTGGGGATTTTTGCTATTTTTAGAGGAAAAAGGGGGTTTTTTAGCCTTTTTGAGGCTATTTTGATGGTTTTGTGGCCTTTTGGAGGCATTTTAGGCCTTTTGGAGGCTTTTTAATGGGATTTTTTGGGATTTTAAGGGAAATATGGTAGGAAAATGGACAAATGAGCCATATAATGTGGTAGATGAGATAGTGAGCACTTTTTGGGTGTTAACAGATTGCCCCCTGATGTGCGAGGGCAGGAGCTCATCGTATGGCCGATGGACATCATAAGTCATGAGTGGTTTTCCTGGGGTGTGGAGAGAAGAGAAGAAACAAACTGAAGCCCGAAACAACGATCCCGAACAACTGCAAGAACTAAAAGTACATAACCTCAAGAATGGATGAGGAATCGTCTGATCATATGGACGAGGCGGGCATTCCCATGCTCATATCAGGATATAACATAACAATAACAATGGGGTCCAAAAAATGGGGACCTGACATATACATGACCTCAAATACTGACTGAGGAATAATCTCAATATATGGACGAGGCGGGCATACCCATGCTCGTATCGAGATACATAAACAGAACTGTGAGGCCCGAAAAGGGGGACCTGTAAGATACATAGCCACTGTGTACATCATAAGAGTCCAGAGGGGACACAAAATCTGGAACATACTGCTGGGCGGACCATGTGTGAACTGAAGAATTGGTGCACTGGAATATCAACAGTGCTGCTGAGTGTGGTACCAAAGGGGCTAATAAGCTGCTGGATCAGAGTGACAAGGGGTACACTCACAATGGTACACTGAACTGGAACTGATCTGGGACTGAAACTGGGTACTCAAGGAAGCATGTAACTGGATGGCTTCCGAATACAAACGCCAACGCAGCTCGAACATCCACAGGAACATATAACTGGTCGTTCCGAAGGGACTCACCAATGTGCTAGAGTCGGGGGAAATCTGGGGTCTTCTACACATAATGTAAAGGATATAACCCTACGCGATTCTCGACGATGCGATCAAGGTGCTGAAGTCGAGCATGTGAGAAACAACCACTCGGAGAGGCAATGATGACTCCTCTCAGAATGGTCCGTAGGCACTTACCACAGATGGTGATAAGTCCAAGGCGTAGGGACCTCTGGGCCTATCCTCTGGAATAGAGGGGCTGTCGTCGACAGAGGGAGACCTGCAACTATCAAGGCAATGATGTTTCCTTGACAGGAGCGCGAGGTGAAGAACCGAAATGTGATAGTACTGAGGGCAGGATTGACAAACTGGGAGGGAAAAAATGGGTAAGTAGAGTAGGTGGACTCAAACTTCCTTTGTTCAGAGTATGATAATGGGCATGATCTGGAACCCACTACCCACTACTGGGACCCACTACCCAACCCCCGACCCTAAAAAGCATGCAGGTATGAGTTTGACGGAATACCTGTATCTCCCGAATCTGCAATCGGCCGGTCGGATCATCCAGAAATGCCACCTAAGCTCTGGTCCACTCTGATCACAAGTCAAAGTCAAACCGTACAAATGACACATGTCATGTTGGACCCACCACTATTTATAGTCAACTGACTTTTTCTTGTTTTGGCCATTCTGACCCCATACGGAGTCCGTTCTCCAAACCGTTTCCACCACTGGAATTAGCACGACGAGACCATCATGATGGTCACCTCGTTGCATTATTTTTGTTCCATCATTTTTTGCCCATTTTTTCAGATGCCACTAGTCGCCTCGGTTTGCGTGCCACATCGGCCGTTCTCCGTTTTTCACATGTTTTATATCATCGGATTCATTTTTCCGAGCTGGTGATGATGCTTGAGATCATTTCTCGCTCTCACCCCCCAATTTTTTGGGTATTTTTTCCAAAACGCCCTCGTCACCTCGGTGTGCGTGCCACATCGGCCGTTACCCGTTTTTGACATCCTTTATATCGTCGGATTCATTTTTCCGAGCTCATGATGATGCTTGAGATCATTTCTCGCTCTCACTTGGTACAATTTCAACATTGTGTCCCGACACCTTGCTGCCTCGGTTTGCGCGCCACATCGGCCGCTATCAGATTGTTCCACATTTTTACATGAGCCATTCACTCCTGTCATACTGCAAATGTTTCGTTATTTTGCCACCATTTCATCTACCCCGCAAGGAGGCCCACCAGTGTTCCCCCCTACCCTTGCTCTTGGTCATCATTATTGATCTTTGATTGAACACTTCCTCCTTGCCTGGCCATTCCTTTTGTTCGGTATAATTTTATCCCTTTTTCGGGCCGGACAAGTCCTTTACGAAAAAGGCACTTAGGGAGTTTCTGTTGAGCTCTTTTCTGACTCCTAAAAGAATGAAAAGATCGCCGAGCAATCTTGCTTCCTTTCATGCTCGCTAAAGTACCTGAAAGGGCGTCTATCTGGTATAAGTTTAACCCTTTTCCGGACCTGGTAGACTAATTACGAAAAAGGAATACTCTAGTCACACCGGCTAGAAGAGTTCTTCATTGCATCCTTTTATGCTTCTTTGGGCCTTGGAGACTAAATCTACGAAAAAGCAACCCCCTGGAGTCTTCTTACTTGCTTTCAGACTCTCTAAAATTGAAAGCAACCACGAGCATGAACTGTCCTGGGCTCGTAAAATCCACACGACAGTACCATTCCATCACTTCAGAGTCTTCTTATCGCTTTCAGACTCCTGAAAATTGAAAGCAACCACGAGCATGAACTGTCCTGGGCTCGTAAAATCCACACGACAGTACCATTTTACACACACTTCTTCTAGTTCATTAACCCATGAAGAAGTCTCCTCTTGTGCCTCCTGGCACTATGATCGATCATCTCGGTAGCATCCCCAGTGGAGTCGCCAAAACTGTAGCTAGGGTTTTACCCCTAGCTTGTGCAAATGAGCACCTACTAAGGAGAATGGACTCCTTAGTAGCAGTTCAGTAAATGTAAATTATTAAGCTAAAACAGAAATAAAAATTAATTCTAAAACATGCATGAAACATAAACAACAAATTTAAAGAATGGCTTTTTGTATTGATATTACCTCCAATGTGGAGGTTGATGAAGCTCCTTGCAAGGTCCAAGAGGATGCTCCAAGCTCCAATATGCTCCTTCTCTTTCTCCAATGGTGGGAATGGGCCAAAGGTGGCTCTCAAGGTGAAAATAGTTCAATGGTGAACTAGGGTTTCGAGAGAGATTTTGGCAGAGTAAGGGTGCTTGTGATTGTGGATATGAAATAATGGATCTCCATCACCTATTTATAGTTTTTTGGTGGTGGAGTGCTGACCCATGGTTTTGGGAAACACATGGTTTTGGGCAGCTGTATAGGGTTTTTTTCCTCCTTTTCCTCATTATTTTAGATTTTTTATTCCCTTTTTTGGGGATTTTTGCTATTTTTAGAGGAAAAAGGGGGTTTTTTAGCCTTTTTGAGGCTATTTTGATGGTTTTGTGGCCTTTTGGAGGCATTTTAGGCCTTTTGGGGGCTTTTTAATGGGATTTTTTGGGATTTTAAGGGAAATATGGTAGGAAAATGGACAAATGAGCCATATAATGTGGTAGATGAGATAGTGAGCACTTTTTGGGTGTTAACACATACCTATGATTGTGAAAATATGTCAAGATTCCAACAATGACAGGAGACCAAGGGGTCAACTCATTATACTATTGGTGCATGCATGAATGTGGCTTCAATCCATATGAGTGTAAATGAAATTGGAAATGATGTTACTAGTGCCGAAGAAGTAGAAATGATGATGATCATGATAATCCACGGGAGTGGGGGACTAAAACACTAGTGAAGTTGTTGGATGGGGCACCTCACTATACCATATGTGTTTCTACCATGATTTGTAAACGTGAACACTGCTACCGTCAAAACGTACGACTCCCACTGATGAAATAGATGTGTTGACATTGAGCATAGGGGAGACCACTAAGTTAGGGAGCACTAATGCCTCTCGTTACCTAGTTCAAGGAGATCCCTTATATTGATTGAAAGGGACCCAAAGGTACAACTGCAACTATTGCGACTCTCAGAATATGGTGATTTGATGCCAATGAGAGATAAAGTACTTGAGAAGATGAGGGTCTTATACTAGGAACCAACTAAATAATTTTGTAGCCAACTGTAAGAATGACAAACCTGACACAAGACCGTCTGATAAGCATGGGTCTTAGAACTTCATTTGATCGATGTCAACTTGGGGAGTAACCATATGGTAGCAGTATTCAAATAAAGCTACATACTGTAAAAAATGGAGACGAACTACTGATGAAGGGATTTGTTTGAGGCACGACACTAAGGGTGATGGTGAATGACAAAACTTACAATGTTGGGGATAGGGAGACTCAACAACATCGATCTAATATGACAAGGGGTTGTTACCAAAATAGTCAAGGGTTTCCATAGTTTTGTGTGGATCAAGGATCTGTTTATACATAAATATAATTGATTGGATCCCCACAATTTTGATTGTGTCGGGGGACCAATTTGATGATGGGTGGGATTCCCACGGTTTTGGGTGAATCAAAGAATCAATTTGATGATGGGTGGAGTTCCCACAGTTTTGAGTGGGTTGGGAAATATTTTCCATGATGATGTGAAGGTTGTTTTGCAAACGCGAAGATAGAAGCCCCCTGAATCAATGTCATGCAGATTGTTCCTGCAAGAATAACTTAATAGAAATGGATTCTTCAAAGGGTGGGGGCCCAATTGTTCATGAAAGCAGGGATGATGATACGAATAAGAGTGTATATGGTAGATTACTCATGGAGGTATGAGTTGTTAACTATGATTCTTGATTATAACATGTGTTGAGGAATATGACAACATCAATTACTAGAGGTGGCAGAGTAAATGCGCAACTATAAAATGATGAACTATGGGTTGATTTTATCAAACTGGATAAAATTCCTCAGACTTGTGGGGGGTCGACATCATGGGTGCCAAATTATGATAGGGATGGAATGATGTGCACACCCATAGGGGAAATATGCCATCCTCGGTAATTATCTTGATGGCACATCATTACTGGGAATTAGGACACTATAGTGATTAGTGGGAATACTGGTAAATGCAATGTAAACAAAGGGAAAACATTGCTTGTATGCCATTTTCAGAATGATACATGCGATGCGAGTCCTGCACCATTGCTTAAAGGGGTGGAGTCTTACTTTCTTGGTCATTTTCCTACACACATGATGCCGATACCCAACTGTAATAAAAAACATGGAAAATGTATTCACAATGCATAAATAATAACCAGAAACGTAGTGCACAAAAAAATGGGTGTTAGATGAAACTTTTCGAATTGAAGAGTGACTAGTGCCACTGGGTAGATATCAATGTGTTGATTGTAGTGGTGCAGATGGTTTGTCAAATGGATTTATAGTGTGGTCATAATGAAGGTTTGAAATTGGGATCAAATGTTAATAAATAGGGGTGGGGCCCACTTTTCAATATCATTTATGTCATTCGATTTGTTGTGTTCTATGGCATTTTCAACTGATTTCGGGAGATCCTTTCATCCGATTTCCATACAACGAGATTCAATTAAGGCTTCATCTCATCCTTGTGATTTTCATCCATTTTTATTTTAGGGTAGGGGTCCTGGTTACTGTATAGCCTGTTTTTAGCCCTAAAAACATGTCATGCAAGATTTTGGAGTTCACAAGGGGCACAGGAAAGAGAGGGTTCCCCTCCTAGCAATATACCATTTTGAGGACTGAGACCATCCCAGGGACCAGGTCGAGGAGACGCAACATAGGAAACAAGAGGAGTAGTGGAGGTAGTGCGGCCTTTAGCTATTAGGGGTCCTCATGATCCATTGCTAGGAGGAGGAGACTGAGTGTTGGGCCCTCCATATGGTTGTGTATAGGGAAGAGAGCCCCATTTTGTACACTTTATCCAGGATACTATGGGAGGCAGGTTTTTGATGTACCCCCATAAGGCATATGTTTCTATGTATACATGGCCCATGAGTCCTTATGATGTATATGACACATTTTTTGTGACACATAATTACATACATACATACATACATACATACATACATACATACATATACACATATATACATACATACATATACATATACATATATATACCACTTTTTG
The DNA here is from genome assembly GCA_027924585.1 of Larix kaempferi. Classification (NCBI taxonomy): domain Eukaryota; kingdom Viridiplantae; phylum Streptophyta; class Pinopsida; order Pinales; family Pinaceae; genus Larix; species Larix kaempferi. Next base: position 5,333,335 of record BSBM01000226.1, on the reverse strand, counting down.
GAGGCATATCTTATGATCTCATGTATGTGTGTGATGGATTTATGTGATGTATGATGATATCATATATATGTTGTTGTTTTTCCTATGTAGTTGTAATTACTAGTACATGATTGGTATGATGAGCAACACACATATATACATGTTTTGTTTGTGTATGCAGGGTCAAATAGACGTTTGGTGTATCGAATGCTAGTTCAAAAGATTGTTTGTGACAAGATCAGTGAAGTATTTGGCGCTCCTAGGAACATGCATGAATGTAATGGTTTCAAATTATTGTACTAAGAGGTGCAATCACAAAAAATTATGAAATAGAAGCAGTTTGAGGACACAAAATACATTGTTAAGTTGGGAGACAATTAGTTGGGAATCTAGGTGCACATGTAAATCGTGTATGCTGAGGTGGATGGAATCTCTTAACATCCAAATGACTACACCATATTCTTCTTGGATGTTAGTGAGTGCCCTAGGAAAACGCCTCCTATGTGGAATAGAGTTTAAGATAGCATATAAATGGCCTAAGTAGCCGATGCTAGATTCTTTGACCAACGACTAGCACATTCTACAAATTTGATAGAGTTATCCAAGAGGGAGAGTGTGTTACACCAAAATATCATCATCATGAGTTATGTGTCCTATATTTTACCTAATTCCTAAAGAACATGGGCCAAATTATTGAAATGAGATTTGTTGTTGTTCCTTTTACCTTTTGTTCTCACTCCGACGCGCCCTGCTCGTTGACAAGGTGCATCAGAACCTTGGTGATGCACTCTGCACATTATCAGAGCATGCCAGTGACAATGTTTTCCTTTGCACAAGGGGTGTCACCCCTTAAAGACGTGATTTTTCCATGTGCAAGGTGCATCACTGTTAGTTTAAAAGGATATAGAGAAGATTCGAGCGGCTTCTAGAATCCTTGGTTACTTGGGGACTTGTCCCTATGAAATAGGAAAGGTGGCATTTGATCCCCTTACCTTTTGGGATGATCCCTTAAGCTTCTCCCACAAATCCTCAACCTCTCCTATCCCTTTAGGCCTATAAATACAAACCCCCTCTCCATGGTTAAGGAGGAGGAAGATAAAGCACTTAAATGTTGGTGAAATTCTGCTAGAATTGCTTCCCTTTCATCCATCAAGAGGTGGAAGCTTGGATCTTTGAGGCTAGGATCATTTGGAAGGAGTTACGACGTCAAAGCTGTTAAGTTTAAACCAAATAACCAAGCAAGATCTCTGAAAGAAGCATAATCACAAGATAGACACACAATATATCCTGGGAAACCCTCATGGGGTAGAAAACCCAGTAAAGCTTTCCTCAATAAGATGAATAACCAAAATACAAGATGTGCTCCTCCTTCCTTTGTCTCCTTAGCTGGTCTCCACAACAAGTGCGCACTCTTTCACAAGTGAGTGAATGATATAATGAGGAGTTCACCTCCTCTATTTATACTTGACTCTCAACTGACTAAAAGACCTGTTGGGGCCGACCTCACCTGGAGAAGTCTAATAACCCCTAAAATATAACTACAGGGCCGACCCACACATGGTGGGTCTAATAACCCTAGTTAATACCAACCCCTGGAGGAATAAACATCTCCAGATACATAGTAGGGTTACCTCGGAGGAATGAAACATCTCCGGAATAAATAATGTACAAATATAATATTCTTAGAAGTTACAATATTCAACACTCCCCCTTAACGAGAAGGATATTATAACAACATCTGTAGGAGCAAGGAGTCATTTACTACATCATCTATATATCATCGGAAGCTTTCTTCAATTCATCATCATCAGTAACTTGACTAGTTACTGGAACATCAACATCGTCATCAGCATCGTCATACGATCATCAGCATCGTAATCACACGATCATCATCATCATCGTCACACGATCATCAACATCGTCATCACACGATCATCAGCATCGTCATCACACGATCATCAGCATCGTCATCATACGATCATCAACATCGTCATCACACGATCATCAGCATCGTCATCACACGATCAGCAGCATCGTCATCACACGATCAGCAGCATCGTCATCACACGATCAGCAGCATCGTCATCACACAATCAGCAGCATCGTCATCACACGATCAGCAACATCGTCATCACACGATCAGCAGCATCGTCATCACACAATCAGCAGCATCGTCATCACACGATCAGCAGCATCGTCATCACACAATCAGCAGCATTGTCATCACACGATCAGCAGCATCGTCATCACACGATCATATTTACAGGATGATCAATCCTGCTCTCTTTAGGACATGAGTCCATGGATGATGCAATCCAGATCAAGTTCCAGGATGATCAATCCTTATCACAACTACAGAGCCAGCCCTGTTTCATGCTGGATGTATCACAACTATAGAGCCAGCCCTGTTTCATGCTGGATGTATCACAACTACAGAGCCAGCCCTGTTTCATGCTGGATGTATCACAATTACAGAGCCAGCCCTGTTTCATGCTGGATGTATCACAACTACAGAGCCAGCCCTGTTTCATGCTGGATGTATCACAACTACAGAGCCATCCCTGTTTCATGCTGGATGTATCACAACTACAGAGCCAGCCCTGTTTCATGCTGGATGTATCACAACTACAGAGCCAACCCTGTTTCATGCTGGATGTATCACAACTACAGAGCCATCCCTGTTTCATGCTGGATGTATCACAACTACAGAGCCAGCCCTGTTTCATGCTGGATGTAACCTAGAGTAATTCTAGGATTTGTCACGTACATTTTGAACCGAGGTCCAGGGACGATTCAGTCCTGTCGTTCAGTTATCGGAGACCTCATGTCTACGGCTCTTCTTTAGGACTGAAGTCCAGGAATGATCCAATCCCCTCACATGTTCATCAAGAACTTCATTATCGAATACATACGTCTACGGCTCTTCTTTCGGACTAAAGTCCAGGAATGATCCAATCCCTTCACATGTTCATCAAGAACTTCATTATCGAAGACATACGTCTACGGCTCTTCTTTCGGACTGAAGTCCAGGAATGATCCAATCCCTTCACATGTTCATCAAGAACTTCATTATCGAAGACATACGTCTACGGCTCTTCTTTCGGACTGAAGTCCAGGAATGATCCAATCCCTTCACATGTTCACCAAGAACTTCATTATCGAAGACATACGTCTACGGCTCTTCTTTCGGACTGAAGTCCAGGAATGATCCAATCCCTTCACATGTTCACCAAAACAGAACATGTATCCTCATCATCAAAACATGTATAACCACAACATGTATCATCATCATCAAAACATGTATAACCACAACATGTATCATCATCATCACAACATGTATAACCACAACATGTATCATCATCATCAAAACATGTATAACCACAACATGTATCATCATCATCAAAACATGTATAACCACAACATGTATCATCATCATCAAAACATGTATAACCACAACATGTATCATCATCATCAAAACATGTATACATCTATCATCAAAAGCATGTATACATCTATCATCAAAACCATGTATACATCTATCATCAAAAGTATGTATACATCTATCATCAAAACCATGTATACATCTATCATCAAAAGCATGTATACATCTAACCATCAGAAGTATCTAGCATGTATACATCTATCATCAAAAGCATGTATACATCTAACCATCAAAAGTATCTAGCATGTATACATCTATCATCAAAAGCATGTATACATCTAACCATCAAAATAAAGAATATAAGAGTCCTAAATCTAAATAATTCTAGGTGAATAAGAGCAGAAAAAATAGGTAACCTCATCATTGATGAGATAGGCTTGTTTGTTAGATACTGAGCTACTCCCCCTTTCGAGGAGGGTTCTTCTGAACTACACCAAGCTTGTCTCGGAAGTGTTCAAACTTTACTCGAGACAGAGGCTTAGTCAGGATATCAGCAATTTGATCCTCAGTGCTTATGTACTCCAGCTTGATAGCTCCTTTCTGCACCATATCTCGTATATAAAAGTATCGGATCTCTATGTGTTTTGACTTATCATGAAATACAGGATTTTCAGTCATCTTGATGCAGCTTTGATTATCACACATAATCACAGTGGGGTCCATTTCTAAGTCAAACACTCCAGATAAAAGTTTCCGAAGCCATACTGCTTCACAGCTAGCAGAGCAGGCAGCTATATATTCTGCTTCAGCAGTACTGAGAGCCACACTGGATTGTTTCTTGCTGAACCAGGAAATCATGGCAGATCCAAGACCATAACATCCACCAGAGGTACTTTTTCTGTCTGAGACACTTCCTGCCCAATCAGAATCTGAGTAACCATGTAATCTGAGTTCATGATTTCCAACATAAAATAGGCCAAAATCTAATGTACCTTTTAGGTACCTCATTATATGCTTTGCAGCTATTAAGTGAACCTTTCTAGGTTCTACTAGATACTAACTTAGGGTATTTACAGCAAAGCATATATCAGGCCTAGTATTAGTTAAGTACATCAATGATCCAATGATTTGTCTATATAAAGTTATGTCCACTAGTTCTGATGAATCATTAACTAATAACTTTAAGTTGGAGTCCATGGGAGTGGCCATGGCTTTACACTCCAACATATCAAATCTTTTGAGAATCTCCACAGTGTACTTACCTTGATTTAGAAAGATTCCTTTTGGTTCTTGCCATACTTCTAAGCCTAAGAAGTAGTGCATCAATCCGAGATCTTTCATCTCGAATTCTGAAGAAAGCTTCTTCTTGCTTTCAATAATCTGTTTCTCATCTCCAGTTAGAAAAAGATCATCTACATATAACAGCAATATAACTGGTTCATCATCCATCACCTTGAGATAAAGATTTGGGTCAGCTTTACTTTTAGTAAATCCCATGCTAGTTAAGAAATTGTCAATCCTTCCGTACCAAGCCCTTGGAGCTTGTTTCAACCCATATAATGCCTTCTTCAATTTGCATACATGAGTTCTTCCATCATTAACCTCAAACCCTTGAGGTTGCTCTATGTATACTTCTTCTTCAATTACACCATTCAGAAAAGCTGTCTTAACATCCATTTGGTGTAATTTCCACTTCATCATGGATGCAAGTGCCATGATAGTTCTAATTGAAGTATACCTGGCAACAGGTGCAAATGTTTCTTCATAGTCAATTCCCTCCTTCTGAGAGAATCCTCTGGCTACAAATCTTGCTTTGTATTTTTCGATGCTTCCATCCGCGGCATGTTTTATTTTGAAAATCCATTTGGAAGAAACCACACTTTTATCTTTCGGTTTGGGAACAATATCCCAAACATCATTTTTCATTATTGACTGGTATTCTTCAGTCATTGCTTCTACCCATTCTTTCTTTTGAGCTGCTTCTTCATAGCTAGTAGGTAGTTGATCCACAAGGTCACACATTAAGGCCATGTAGTTGGATACCAATTTTGGCTTCTTCCTTTCTCTAGTGGAGCCTTCAGGAGCACCATATCTTTCAGCTCCTTGAATAATATCTCTAGCCCATGCTAGTCTTCTTTTCCTGGATAATTCTGCAACAGGGGGTTCTTGTGGTTCCAGCATGTCATGATCCTCTGGTGTAACTTCTTCAGGGATGTGAACAGTCTCTGAGATCCTGGGTGATGAATCTTCTTCATAAACTTCTTCAAGTTGACACTTTCTGGATTTCTTGAGAGCTGCTTCCTCATCAAAGGTTACATCTCTACTTATTTCTATATGATGGAAACCTGGTATGTAGATTCTAAAGGCTTTGGAAGTTTCACAATAACCAACAAACATTCCCTTCTTACCTGAGGGATCCAACTTGGTTCTCTTTTCTTTTGGAATGTGGATGTACACAGGACACCCAAATATTTTAAGATGACTTACCTCAGGCTTCTTACCTGTAAACACTTCTTCTGGAGTTTTGAATTCAAGAGCACTGTGAGATAATCTATTTTGCACATAAACTACTGTTTTGGCTGCTTCAACCCATAAGTACATGGGAAGATCTTGGTCATGTATCATGGTCTTCACAGCTTCCATGATTGTTCTATTTTTCCTTTCAGCCACCCCATTTTGTTGGGGATTGTATGGAGTAGTTAGTTCCCTTCTAATTCTAGCTTCTTTGCAAAAGTCCTCAAAATCCTTTGAGGTGAATTCTCCGCCATTATCTGTTCTGAGAGTTTTGATTTTCTTGTCTGATAGATTTTCTATTAGAGCCTTGAACTCTTTGAATTTTCCAAAGACTTCATTCTTACCTTTCAGGAAGTATATCCAAGTTTTCCTTGAATAGTCATCAATGAATGAAAGATAGTATTCAAACCCACTTAAGGAAGTGGTGGGCATAGGTCCACATACATCTGAGTGTATAAGCTCTAAAATGTTCTTAGTCTTTGTTTCACTCTTTGGAAAGGGGTTCTTGATATTTTTCCCTTTCTTACATCCTTTACATGAGCCATCATGATCAGCCTTCAATTCTGGTAATCCTATGACTACCTTGCTTACATAGGGTAAGGCTTTATAATTGATGTGAGCTAATCTTCTATGCCATAGTTCACTGGGGCTAGAGACCTCATGTGCAAGGGCAGCTTCTGGATGGCCCTTGAGTTTATAGAGACCTCCTTCTTCTTCACCAATAACAACTGCATCTTTAATTGTCTTTCCTTTGGACCACATGAGTACTTGTCCATCTATGAAGGCTACTCTAAAACCTTTCTTATCTAGTGCTGAAATAGAGAGAAGGTTCTTCTTTAAACCTGGTACATATAAGATGTCTTTCATCTTCAAGGGTGTTCCAGAATCTAGCTTGTAGCTAGCTTCACCAATTCCTTTGATGGGATATTGGTAGTCATCTCCTAGAGATACCTTTTGTGAGGAAGACTTTTCTTCAAGATTTGAGAAGGTCTTCCTTTGACCTGTCATGTGCTTGGAGGCACCACTGTCAATGAGCCATGTATCTTCTCCAGGAGATACAGATCCAGAGAGTGCAGAGAATAGAACATATTCTTCTGGATCTTCTTTCTTCACCTTGTTTCTTTTCCTTTTAGGATTTACCTCTACCTCTTCTTCTTCTTCATCATCTTCCCCTTCTTCTTCTTCACTATCATTTTCTGCCATATGAGCATGGTGTCTTTTGTGGACAAACTTCTTCTTTTGTGAGGGACAAAATCTGGAGATGTGTCCTAGCTTATCACAGTTATAGCATTTGACTGTGGAAAAATCTCTTACTGGAAATGGTCCTTTTCTCTTTCTAGAGAAGTGTTGAGATCCTTTGTGGTCAACCTTCTTGAGATGACCTGTTCTTCTTCTTCTGGTATGGGTGGCCAAAGCTTGGTCATCTTCTTTGAGAAGAGCTTCTCTGTTGGCAACCCTAGCTTCTTCTTGAACACAATCCTCCCATACTATATCAAATTTCATGCTTTCTTTCCTAGCACACATGGTTTGTATGAAGGATTCCCAAGATCTAGGGAGGCCATTAAGAGCAGTCATCACTAGTTCATCCTCATCAAGAGTATCACCAATTGCATTTAGTTGTTCCTTGATTTGTGAAACCCTTGAGAAGTAGTCTTGAATGGATTTTCCTTTGTGCATCTTGGTACTCTTCAATTGAGTCCTTAGATTCATCTTCCTATTGATGTTCTTTCCTTCATACATTCTTCCTAGGGCATCATACATTTCCTTTGGAGTCTTCTTGGAGGCCACTTGGGGAATCAAGTGGTCTTTAATGGAATCAGCTATGATTCTCTTTGCCCTAATCAAATCCTTCCTATGCTTTTCTTTGGCTTCATCTCCTTCTGGTTCTGCAACTTCTTCCTTGATATACTGAGCAAGATCATTCTCCTCAAGAATGAGACCAATTCTGTATTTCCATGCCCGGAAATTTTCTATACCTTCTAGCTTGTCTTCAAGCTTAGTGTTTGGAGCCATCTTCTCTTGGGGGAGTCCAAGAGACAGAGCAGACTTACCTGAAAAGTTGCTTTTCACTTTTCCGGAATCTGGAACAGAATTTTATCGCACTTTTGGTAGAATTAGGGTTTGACTTTCCCGGAGTTCTACTCAACCAAAAAGTTCGATCTATAGCTCAAAAGAATGCTCTTGAGAAGGGCTACTCAGCCATGTAATCAGAATTTAAAAATTCCAACTTTTTTCTGAAACCAAAAACTGACGTATCGCACTTTTGGTAGAATTAGGGTTTGCAATTCCCGGAGTTCTACCCAACCAAAAAGTTCGATCTAGGGCTTAAAAGAAAGCTCTTGAGGAGGGCTTTCCAGCCATGCAACCAAAAATCAATAATACCAACTTTGGGCTGAAAACCCTAACTTCACCAAAAAGAGAGAGATAATCTTACCTTGTGAAAGATGTCCTATTCAGTCTAGCTCTGATACCATGTTAAGTTTAAACCAAATAACCAAGCAAGATCTCTGAAAGAAGCATAATCACAAGATAGACACACAATATATCCTGGGAAACCCTCATGGGGTAGAAAACCCAGTAAAGCTTTCCTCAATAAGATGAATAACCAAAATACAAGATGTGCTCCTCCTTCCTTTGTCTCCTTAGCTGGTCTCCACAACAAGTGCGCACTCTTTCACAAGTGAGTGAATGATATAATGAGGAGTTCACCTCCTCTATTTATACTTGACTCTCAACTGACTAAAAGACCTGTTGGGGCCGACCTCACCTGGAGAAGTCTAATAACCCCTAAAATATAACTATAGGGCCGACCCACACATGGTGGGTCTAATAACCCTAGTTAATACCAACCCCTGGAGGAATAAACATCTCCAGATACATAGTAGGGTTACCTCGGAGGAATGAAACATCTCCGGAATAAATAATGTACAAATATAATATTCTTAGAAGTTACAATATTCAACAAAAGCTTGGTTGTAACCTCTCTCTATGCAATTATTATAATTACATTAATGCATATTCTTTCCATAAACATCTTATTATTGTGAGATCTTTAGAATTGGCTTCTTTGACTGTTAGTTTAGATTGATCCTTGTTTATATATTATTAGTACTTGTTCGTTTCCACTCGTTGTACATTGTTTTACAGCTAGAGATCTGAAGACCAAGATATATATCAAGCAAGGAGATAGTACTGCATTCATAAGGTGAGTTATCTTCTCATATCCTTCTCAATTTGATCAACCTAGGAAAGTAATTTGTATTGTGTACTTCTTTTGTTCTAGATTTGAACTATTCAGACTAGGGAGACCGGTTAGTTTCCACAATGACGGATTGTCCACAAACAAAATTGGCGACTCCGCTGGGGAGTAGTAGCCCATAATCTTTGATTTGTTTGTTATTTTTTATTTCTTGGTTTTCTTCCAATAGCCTCTTAATTTCCTTCTTTTCATTAGATCTATTTATCAGAGAGTTACTGGGTGATCCAGATTCTGATTGGGACATTTAGCTTGGCCATTTATCTTTTTGTTCTTGAGATTTTTTATTTTTTCAAACTTGGATTTCGCTCAACGCACCTGGGAATCTTTGTTCCTGCATCTTTGTTACTCAGTCGCACCTTCCCTTTGGGCAATCTGCGTCACCGACGTGATTTGTTTGTGATCAGAATGCGTCACTTACGCACTTCCCGCATGTGCAAAATGCATCGATGGGATTCCAACACTCTGGTATACACCTGTAGGGCGCGTCGTCTTAAAAACATTATTGCATAGGGTCAAAAAATAGCACAAACTGGTTTTGGCTTGGTTTGTTGAGGTGTGTGTTTTTCCCTTTACACCCATAGTATCCCTTAGACCCAGTGTGCTTTATCCTTGGTCTATTTTTGGAATTTAGAGTTCGATTTGGGTCGTAGTTAGTCAAGTGGATGTTTCTCTAGTCATGAGAAATTTCAATCCCTTGCGAGTACAACCAGTCTTGTGAATCCCTCTCAGTTTATCTAATTTGTTCACACTGATTTCTAAACCCTCCAAAAGTTAAGTTGTTGTGATTTTTGCAAAATTTAGTGTGCATTTTTGTGTTGTATTACGATTTTGGGTGATTAATTTCTTGAGAGATTCTATTTGCTTAAATATTGCAGTAGTAAGTAGTCTCTATTATTCTGAATCAAGGTTTAAGAAGTGGCATCATTCTCATATTTTTGAGTACATTAGTGTGGAAAATAAAAATTTTCTTTATTATCTTCATTTCAAGTAGATTACTTGGGATTGTCGTGAAGAGTATTTCATGCTTTGCATAATTGTTTAAGGAACTTTGAAAAATATAAAAAATTGTCAATGCTTGTATTCTCTTGGTTTTCAAAAGTTCATCTTCATTTCCTTGCAAACATTAAGTGAATATAGGCCTTCTTGAAGTGTTGTAAAAGCTAGTGAATGCAATGCAACATAAAAACTAGGACACGAGATCCATATTGAATAAAAGATATATTATTGAATTTATAAGATGCATAACGTTTTACAAGAGCTCACCTTTTATAAGGTTTTGAGCATTCTTAAGAAAGGTTACGTCCCTTCAATTAAACTAATTAATAATTTACTGATTAATTTAATACAATATTTAATATTCATAGCATTGCCACTCCCTTTTAAAGAGCTTTGTCCTCAAAGCAATGGTAATGAGGGATGTAACTGTCGAAATTGTTCTGATTCCCATGTTGCATCTTCTTCGGGAAGATTTTTCCATTTTATGGGGTATTCTTTAATGACTCGTGTTCTTAATCTCCTCTCTAGTAGCAATGATAGATTCTGGCTCGAATATGATTCTTCCTTATTCATCTAACAAGGGAAGTATTGTTTGTGCCTTCTGGTGTTGACCTATCATCTTTTTCAAACATGAAACATGAAAGACATTGTGGATGCGACTTGTAGTTGGCAATTCCAATGCATATGCCACCTGACTAATCTTCTTATTGATTTGATATGGGCCATAAAAACGTGGAGCCAATTTATTTTTTCCACCTTGTTTAAGTGATAATTGTTTATAGGGTTGTAGTCTAACATATAACCAATCTCCAACTTCAAATTCTTGTTCTGTTCGGTGTCGATCTTCTTGTTGTCTCATTCTATTCCTGGAAATATTCAAATTCTCTTTAAGTACTTGGACAACCTTTTGGTTTTCTTCTAAATGGTCATTTACTGATGCGACCCTTGCTTGGTTGGTAATGAAATCCTTCCATTTTGGGGGTTCATATCCATATAGGGCTTGAAATGGTGTCATTCTTGCAGATGTATGATAAGTAGAATTATACCACCATTCCGCAAGATGTAGCCATTGGAACCATTTATTTTGCTTATCAGTTACAAAACAACGAAGGTAGGTTTCTAAGCATTTATTGACAACTTCTGTCTGTCCATTTGTTTGGGGATGATAAGTTGAGCTCATGTTAAGAGACGTTCCAATTTGCTTGCAAAAATCTCTCCAAAAGTTCCCTTTAAACTTGGCATCCCTATCACTTACTATAATCTTCGGAAAACCATGTAATTTGTAGACATTTTTACAAAAAGCTTCGGCTGTTTCTTTTGTTGAATCAGTTTTCTTCACTCCAACAAAATGTGCATATTTGGTTAGCCTGTCTACCACAACTGGTATTTTGTCTTTTCCATCTAATATGGGTAGACCTTCAATGAAATCCATTGAAATTTCCTCCCATTTTTATTTAGAATATGTAACGGATGGAGTAACCCTGGACTTGAGATATTCTCAGTTTTATTCCGCTGACAAATGTCACAATCTGCAACATACTTGTGAATGTCGACATACATACCCTTCCAAAAGAATGATTGCCTTGCATTATAGTAGGTTTTAAAAATGCCTACATGACCAGCGGTTGGGTAGTCATGTGACTCTTTAAGCGCCTTGGTCTTAAAACTGGAATTGGAACTTAAGTAAATACGTCCTTTGTACCATAAGAGATCATTCTTCCATTCAAACTTCGGATACTGATTTATGTTGTTAATTATGGAGCAAACCTCTGAATTCTTGGCATATTCCTTATGAATTTCGTCCAAAAATACTGGAATCACGATGGATACGGTGTAGACTTGTATATCTTCATCTTTCCTTGATAAAGCATCAGCTACTACATTGTCCTTCCCCCTTTTATGTAGGATCTCCATATCGAAGGTAGAGAGTTTCTCTATCCACTTTTGTTGTTCGGTTGTTAATGTCTTCTGCTGTAACAAATGTTGTAGACTATTATGATCTGTTCAGATTAGGAATTTACTTCCCAAAAGGTATTGTCGCCATTTAGTTAATGCATGCATGATGGCAAGAATTTCCTTGTTGTATGTAGACTGTAGGTATTCTCTTTTGTTCAACTTCCTGCTTTCAAAAGCGATTGGATGACCTTCTTGCATTAGCACAGCTCCTATCCCAAACCTTGAAGCATCACATTCGATTACGAATGGTTTTGCAAAATTAGGTGTTGCCAAAACAGGGGTTGAAGACATAATTTGTTTCAACGTTTCAAAGCATCTTCTTGCTTCATCATCCCATTGAAAAGAATTTCTTTTTAGGAGATTTGTTAGTGGGGCAGTGTTGTGTGCATAGTTCCTGATGAACCTTCGATAGTAACCTGTTAATCCCAAAAATCCTGGCAATTTTGAAACATTCTTTGGTTCGGGCCACTCCTTCATCACCTGGATCTTCTTTGGGTCCACCTTAACTCCTTCCTTTGAGATTATATGACCGAGATACTCCACTTCTTGCTTCCCAAATGTGCATTTTGACTTTTTTGCATAGAACTGGTTTTCCTTCAAGAGAGATAGAACCTCTTCTAGATGCGTCAAATGTTCTTTCCATGTCTTGCTATATATAAGGATGTCATTGAAGAATACTAACACAAATTTCCTTAGGTATGGCTGAAATAGTTCATTCATAGTTGCCTGGAATGTGGCAGGGGCATTAGTTAACCCAAAGGCATTACTTTGAATTCATAATGTCCTTCATGAGTTTGGAAAGCAGTCTTTGCGATATCCTCTAATCTGACCCTGTTTTGATAGTAACCTGACCTTAAATCGAGTTTCAAAAAATATTTTGCGTCATGAAGTTCATCCAGCATGTCATCGATGAAGGGGATTGGAAACTTGTTCTTAATTGTTATTTTGTTTAATCCTCTATAATCTATACATAATCTAAATGATCCATCCTTCTTCCATACTAGTACGACTGGAGCTGCATAAGGGATTCTACTCTTGGTGATGACACCACAATTCAGTAGATCTTGAACCAACCTTTCTATTTCTGTTTTGTGGTGGTGGGGATACCTATATGGTTTAACCTTGACAGGATTTGACCCCGGTTTAATCTCGATTATGTGTTCTATACTCCTTTCTGGTGGTATCTGCATGGGTAAGTCTTGAAATATGTGTTCATGTTTCTGGAGTAATGTTTGGATTTCCTTTTTGAACTCATTTGGTTCCTCCTCTTTTCCTTCCAGTTGATGACATTGTATTACGTATGCTGATGCCCCTTTTCGAATGAGTTTTTCCATATGCTGAGATGAAACTACTTGTGTGTTTGGTGGATGAAAACCATATAGATTAAAATTTTGTCCTTGCCACTTAAACTTGATGAAATGTTTTTGATGATTGGAAGAATATGTTCCCAATGTTTGTAACCATTGGACTCCCAAAACGATGTCTACTCCTCCCAACAGTAAAGTGTAGAGTTCTGATTCCAGTTCGAAGTCTTGTATTTGAAGTCTCACCTTATGGCACTTTCCAACTTTTTTGATCTTCTTGCCATCTGCAACCATCACCTTCATGTCTGGAAATGGATGTATGAACAACTTGAGTTTTCGTGCCACTCTTATATCAAGAAAGTTGTGAGTGCTTCCAGTGTCTACTAGCACTATAACATTCTCATTTTTTATATGCCCTTTTAACTTGAGAGTTTGTGGTTGACTAATGCCTGTCATGGCTGCTAGGGAGATTTTGGGGGTTTCGTCGTTCCTGGCTGCCATATTTGCGGTTTCCTCCTCTTCATCTTCTATCTCTTCTTCTTCTTCTTCTTCTGATTCACTATTCTCCTCTGCTTCACAAGTATATAATTTCTTTGAGTTGTCCTCGGGGCGACACCTATGTTAAGGTTTCCATTTGTCTCCACATTGTCGACATTTTCCTTCCCTCATTCATTGATTCTCGAGGCTCTTCCAATCGTTCCTTCTAGGCAGAGGGATGTATTTGTTTGAATCATCCTCTGGAGTCGACTGGATGATTCTTTGTGAGTATGACTTCCCTTTATTTGATTGGAAACTGTCAAATTTGGCCTCGACTGCTTTTGCTTTTCGTCTTGCTGCCTCGACAATCTTTATGTCATGCATTTTTAACTCTTTTTGTATGTATGGTTTTATTCCTCCCAAGTAGGTTTCCAACCATTGTTTGTCGGATAGCCCAAATACTCTGGTAGCGAGGGATTCCCATTGATGCATGAATTCTTCGACACTTCCCCTTTGTTGTAATCTGGTAAGTTTTGAGAAGAATTCATCTTTTGTGATTCCTTGAAACCTTTTCAAGAAATCATTCTTGAATAAGTTCCAAGTGTATGCGAAGTTGTCTCCCTTCCACCACATATACCAGTTGTAGGCATATCCTTCAAGGTGCATTGAAGCATACTTGACCTTTTCTCCGTCCATTGTAATGTTATATATGTTGAAATACTCTTCTTCTTTATTCAACCAAGCAACGCATTGGTCTTCTTCTCCGTTATATTTCGTCATTTCTATTTTTGCTCTCGGCAGGTACATTATGAATGGTTGGTATTGAGTACCTTTCGTCCTATTGCATTCTGGTGACTTAGAATTGGAAGATGGGGTAACCGACATATCCGAGCCATGTTGTTTATGATTTTTTTCCTTATCATCCATTTTTGTAATATCGCCTGGATACCTTTCTGGCTCTCAGTCACTTTTTGGTCTAACATTTTTTGTTCCTTGCTCATAATGTCGAACTTGTCGTCTATTTTATGCTCCATTACCAGAATGACTTCATCCTTAATTTCTTTCTTAAGCGCTTCCTGGCTCTTGGTGATCATTTCCTTGAAAGTTTGGAAATCCTTCTCTATTTTCACAATTTGAGCTTTTAACTCCGTCGTCATGCTTCTTAAGTGTGGTGGTGAATAATTGGACCCAATTTTGGTAGGACTATGTGGTAAAAGAAGAAAATAAATATATATATAATTATAATGATAGTATTATATCATATATATTTTATTTTACTATAAAGTTTCAAATTTATAATAATGATAATAATAAAATTATCACTAATAGTATTTTTATTATTATATTATAAATAAAAAAAATTTATTAGTGTTTGAGACGTTTAGAAGGAGGAACGTGGAATGGAGGAGGGATGAGAACGAGGGCAGGACGGAGGGCTGGTTGGCGAGCGGATGGAGACGAGAGATGGGGGAAGATGGAGGGATGGAGAGCAGGGGAAGGTGTAGAGGGAAGCTGCGGCGCTGGTGTAGCAGGCGGAAGGAGGGAGGGAAGTGGTGGTGGATGTGGAGAATGGGGTTGTGGTGCTGAGAAGTGTGGGAAGGAGGGTCAGGGGTGGAGAAGAAGAGGAGGGTTGATGGGTTGGAGGGTGTACGCACAGGCGTGGGAGGATGCAGGTGGGGGTGCGTGCACAGGAGGAGGTGATGGGCGCTGGTTGTGGAGCGATGTGCACAGGAAGAGGGGTGGGAGGATGTGTGCAGGGAGATGGAGTTGACGCGGTAGAGGGAAGGCGTGGGGAAATTCGGGGTGAGGAGTAGAGGAGGGGGAGTGGCTAATCGGGTAGGCCATGGGTAGGTTTAGTAGGGGTGATATGGGGTCTGCGGAATGGATGCCGATGGGAATGTTGAAGGGAGAATGTAGTGAGAGAGCAAATGGAGCATGAGGGAAAATGAGTGGAGATGCATGCGTAAGGAAGATGAAGACAGAATGGATGAGGGTGCGGAAGGTTGGTGAATAAGATGGAAGCGAGTCCCATTCTGGAGCAGCAACCAAGTGGATGAAAGCTGAGCAGTTGAGAACTGAGCAGCTCTGATACCAAATGCAACAGAAAAACTAGGACACAAGATCCATATTGAATAAAAGATATATTATTGAATTTATAAGATGCATAACGTTTTACAAGAGCTCGCCTTTTATAAGGTTTTGAGCATTCTTAAGAAGGGTTACGTCCCTTCAATTAAACTATTAATAATTTACTGATTAATTTAATACAATATTTAATATTCATAGCAATGCTCTCATATTTTTTATTTTATTTTTTCACTTCTTTTAGTCTTTGTTTTCGAAGTAGATTTATTGCAATCAAAAGTGAAGTTCATCTTTTCATTTTGATCATAGGTTTGCTTAGTTGAAAAGAAAAAATATATATATTGTTGATTTGGTGTGTTGTTTTCTATTTTGTTGGATTAAACGAAAGAGTATTTTTATTCTTTTGGTTAAATTCGAAAAGAGAGTAAAATGAGGTACTTTGTTCATTTTATTTTGGAAAAGAAAAAGATTTCTCCTTACTTTAGTTAGTTTTCATTGAAAATAAAAGAGAAAGACTTGCACTCCATTTAGGTTAGTTGTGCATCTTGTTTACTTTTCAAGTCTACACTTCATGCATTCACCTAACCATACAAGATAAAATCAAGCAGTATCCTAGGTTAAAATTGTATAGAAACTCATGTGATAGGGTAGAGACGTGTTACAACATCTTAAAAGGTAGTAGCTGTCATTATCTTACTGCACTGCATTCCAGAGGCTTTTAATTCTTCCACGTACCAGTTGGTATATTGAATGGCCTTTCATGTATCTTCGGGTATATAGAAATGTACTTCACGTACTCGACAGTATATCAGAAGGCTCCCGTCGTATGGTTTTGCATTAGATTATACTACTATGGATTGGAGCTCCCATGTTCCTTGAGTATATTGAGAGACCCCACTAGGATTCTTGAAACCATCCGAGTTAACCATTTGTCGTCTTGGCATGGCAATACAATGAGAACATCACTCGGGAAGATACTATGCACATACTTCTAGGTATTTGGGTAATACGGTCAGGGGTACGGTCCTAATCCTCCCTGGTTAGTGCTCTGAAAAATTGGGTTGAGTATTACTATTGGACCCTATAGTATATCGCGAGTTGCGACGCCTTGATAATCTCGTGAGGTTCCAAACTTTTGGATCCCACCTATCACATAAGTTTGCTTGTGGTTGTAGATTGGGTAGGACTTGAAGTGTGTTTTTCTTTTTTAGAATATTTTTAGGAGAAGCTTTACATCAATCGCCCTGGCTGAGTAGCCCTTATGAAGATCCCATAGAACACTAAATTTTCCACTTGAATATCCCCTTAGCCAGGAGGAGAACTCAGGAGAAAGCATGGAGAAACCTCCTCTGCATGACACATATTTTCATCACCCACTTGAAGGTAACCCTGGAGCCGTCGATTGGATTTTCTCTCAACCCCAGGACGAATCGATACAACAACTTTTGGTCTAACTGCATCTGTTTGGGGGACCTCCTTAGGTCATAATATTTCCTATTTTGGTTCCCTTCCAATGGTGGAAACTCCACCATGCCTATTCCCTTCTCGATGGACTCCAAATGAGGAAATTCTCACACCATTCTACAAGACCATCGAACATCTACGCTCCCTTGGTGAGTGGGTTAGGCATTAGATTTTTCTTCCACGACCCAATCCGGAGGTAACAATCCTTGAACAACATTCCCCTATACATTATTTTTCTTTCTCTTCACCAGGAATATCTACATCCATTATGACCCCTTATGAACTAGGCCAACCATCTTTTCTATCTAGTACTGTATAGAAAAATCCATCCTAAGGATAGTTAGACTTGTCCTTAGACTAAACTAAGATTAACTAAGCTTAACCTAAGACAACTATCAAACAAATGATACCTTAAAATCCTATATCTAATCACTGCATACAAATCTTAAGTGTATTTGGAGGGAGAGAGATGATGTAACTCACTTTCAATCGGGTGTTTGTCTTGTTTCCAGCTCCCATCTTGAATTCCACAAACATAATCTGTTCTATCCAAGCCAAACAACAAACAAAGCCAATATCCAAATATATTGTATACTAAATTAGATCTAAATCAAACTAGATACATCTCATGCTCATGATTAAAACACTACACACAAAATGGGAAAATAAGAAAATTTTCATTAAAGGAAACTAGATGAGACTTACAAAGCTATCCCTTGATGTCCAAGCAATCTTCAGCTCCAAAGCTTCCTTCCTTAATCTATCTCTGCAAACCCTCTAGGATCATAGGTTTGATGCCACAAAATTTCCTCCCATTGGCTCATGGAGGGCCTCTCTCTTATAGGTTTTGGGAGGCCAACCAAATGGAGAGGAAGGTGGATCTAGATGAGAGTTTAGTGGATTAAGGAGTTGAGCCAAGCCAAACAGGGAAGGTAGGTTAGGATTGAACAGAACCTCCAATCCAAAGAAAATCTCTTGAAGGTTAGATCCAAAATCCAAGCCAAAGAGTTGTTACTGAGATTTCCGCTCCCCTTGTACTAAGAACAACGTGAAAATGATGGAATTTACACGCCCTAGCAGTTATGCAGAATGCGAAAATAGGGAATTTTCCCGTCTTGGGATATAGGCAAGGCACGAAAATTTCGAACAGAACCTCCAATCCCAAGAAAATATCTCGAAGGTTAGATCTAAAATCCAAGCCAAAGAGTTGTTACTGATATTTTCATGCCCCTTGTACTGAGTATAGCACAAAAATGATGGGATTTTCCTGCCCCAGAAGTTATGCAGAACATGAAAAATAGGGAATTTTCATGTCTTGGACTATAGGAAGGGCACAAAAATTAGGGCAAGGCGAGGTCAATCAAGATGAAACTTGGCCCATTGAGTTGTCATTTGAATAGGTTTGATTGGATTTGTCTCCAAAGATTCCATATGAGGCCAAGGAGGGGACCAACAAGGTACAACAAATATTAGGATGAAGTGTCGCTAGGTCGCATGTCACGAAGATGTGACATGAAGGATCGAAGTGTAACTTTGAGGTATAATAGATTCCCCCTAAAGTGTGAGGTCAGAAGAAACTGATGGTCGAAAGACTTTACAAATAAGTTAGGTCGCAGAGATAGCATCAAGGAAGTAAGACTAGAGATGAAAGAAAACAAGATGTCAAATACCACTGAGGTGGGCATACCCATGCTCAGAACAACTGACTCAAAGCATGGCTACTGACCAATACAATGAAGATCCATGATAGAATTGACATGATAGAGACCGCAAATGAATCACAGCTACTATGAACAAATGTAGGTCTATGATCAAATAATAACACAAACACGACCAATACAATAGTGGATTTGAGCAACAGTACACAAATGAGGTCACCAACAAAATGTCAATGTGGAGACCCACTCAATAATCACCATCGCAACCCAGACGTAAGGGTAATATCAATAGCATTCGGGGTCTTCTACCCGATCCCAAATTGATACGAATCTAACCATGTGATTACTGAAGGTGTTGAAGTCGAACATGGTAGAAACCGCTTGATTACCAGTCAATGATATGAACTGTTGACAAATGCGAGGGAAATCACCAATGATGACGATGATCCCCAAGGTATGTCTAGTATAGTCACCATCGAATCTGCATATATGTCTTGACGCTGAACATTCGTGGAATCATTCTATCAAATTTTAATGATGAAAACCTATTGTCGAATACGAGGAAACCTGCCATTGAGGCATGTATTACACCAAAATGTCGTCACCCTTGTGCAAGTGTCGTCATCATGACCTAGTGTCATCACCATGACCGTTGCAAGTGTCGTTATCATGATCGTTGTGATAATGTCATCATCTTGACCATTGTGTAAACTCTTTGCTCTAACCCCTAAACTCATTTTGGGCTAAAACACATCCAACTGAGAGATTTCCCTGCCTAGTTGACCTATTTGAGTAGGCTATCGCACTTTGTCTTCCTATAGGGTGAGACAGACGCCCTCTGTCCCAGTTCTTAGTTAGCTAGGGTGAGACACTGTCGCAGGTTTGTTGTAGAGATTTCTTCATATGGGTAAGAAGAATCCCTCTTAGGATAAAGAAAGAAAGACTAACTCTATAATAAGACAAAACAAATGTGATCTTGTTTCCTAGATTAAACAAGTATTTTAGAGTTCCTGTATTGAAGAGAATGAGAGAAAGTAAGTCACCTTCACTATTGATGTTTTGTCCCGCTCGTCATTCCGATCCCAAAGTCCTCGTGATGAACCTATTGAGATCAAACAATACACAAGCATATACAATTCTCCAATATCTCTAAATCACAAGTTAGAATCCAAATCCATATAGATACAAATCATGAAATTGAAATGCAATCAACACACATGAGTTGGGAAACAAGGCAAGTTAACTTTATTACAACTTGAATATTCTTACAAAGGTTGCTTGATGTCCAAGCCCACTTCTTCCAAGTCCTTCCTCTAGCTATCTCTGCAAAAGGCTCAAGATCATAGGTTGGACATGCCCCAAAAGTCCTCCCTTTGGCCCATGGAAGGCCTCTCCTTTATAGTGTTGGAAGGGTTAACCAAAAGGAGAGTAAAATGGATCTAAAGAGTGTTTAGTGGATTACGCCTACTAAACAGAGAGAGGGGTTGGGATCGAATCAAAGCTGGTAATCCCAAGAAGATCTCTTGAAAGGTAATATCCCAATATCCATGGAAAAAAGGCTAAAACAAGATTATCACGCCCCTGGGTCTAAGCATAACGTGGCATTATGGTGCCCCAGGGTAGGAGCATAGTGCAGTAACCCTAATGATTGTGCCCCAATAGATGTGCAAAGCGTGATAATTCCTGCATATTGGGTCAGTTTGGGTGACATGTGGTAGGTGATATGTTGTCTTCAGTGTTCAGGAAATAGACTTCACTCCTGGGTGTCCAAATGATCATTAAGGGGGAGTGTCGTTTAGGTCACTTGGTGTAAGGATGTGACACTAGGGTTTAGTGTGTAATATTGAGGTATAACAGATGCCCCCTAAAGTGTGAGGTCAGAAGAGACTAATGGCCGAAATACTTTACAAATACTTTGTGGAGATAGCATCGAGGGGAGCAACGAGGAGCTTAAATAGAAACAAAATGTCAAAAATACCACCGAGGCAGGCATTCCCATGCTCGAAAATAGTTGATTCAAAGCATGGCTGCCAACCAATACATTGCAAATCCATGAGTACTTAAATGATATAGACTATAGACAAATAATGGCTACTGTGAACAATCGTAGATCCATGAGACAATAATGACACAACCACAACCAATACATAAGTGGATCTATGTGACAATATAAGAGTGAGGCCTTCCACGTAATGACTAGGTGGAAACCTGATCAAAGAATCGCCATCGCAGCCTGGACGTAATCAATATATAAAAAGGTGTCCAGGGTCTTCTACCCGATTCCAAACGATACGAATCTATCCATGTGATTACAATGTGTTGAAGTTAAACATGGCAGAAACCATTTGATTATCGGTCAATGACGTTAATCGTTAACAAATGCGAGGGAAATCACAAATGATGACAATGATCCCCAAGGTATCCGTAGTACATCTCAACAAAATGTGAATATATGAGTTGGTGTTGAGAACTCGAGAGATTATTTGATCAGAGATCAATGATGGAAACCTACTGTCGAATACGAGGAAACTTGCCATTGAGGCATGCAGGTACCAAGGTACTAGTGGTTGACTCCTAAGCTTAATTCCTAGATAGTGATTTGGCATCGAAGGGAATAGACTCGTCGAAGGTGGGAAATAATGATTCCCACATCATCGACACAAAATCAGAATGAAAGATAGTATGTAACAATGGAACAAGAGAACATGTACTGACACAGCAGAAGACTTGACATAATGGATGACTTAGAGCAACACAAACCCTTTGAACATATAACAACATGAAGCAGAACCTGGAAGCATGGATTATAGATAGCAGAGAACAAATACACGATGAGTAGGCTCATGTCCAAAGAGACGACTCGAGATGATGACCATAACTCAGCAAGAATAGATAAATACCCAATAGGTGACATGGAACAGACGCATGCCATGTTCAAAGGTGACGACTGATAAGTTGCCAACAAGATAAACTTGACTCATTTCCCATTTTCCCCCGACATGATGGACGAGTACCTCTTTGTCGTTTTACAAGCTTGAAGAGGATAGCAGATGCTCGGTATAGCTCATCTCATAGATGAGTCTGATCTCACATGTTTTACGAACCTGAGAAAGGAAGGGTTCGTCCCAAAGTGGGCCCTTCGATGTTGAATTTTAACGAGTCCAAGGAAGGAAAACTCAGTAGTTTTTCATATATAGAGAGCCTGAAAAACTTAAAGAAGGCTCTAGAATGTACTTTTTCATAAATTTAGTCCCTTAGTCCCGAAAAAGTGTAAAACAATTCCTAAGAGAACTCTCCGAGTCAAACGTTGACTGAGGTATACCTTTCTCGTAAATAGTCTAGACGGGCTGAAAAAGGGGTAACCTATCACCGAATAGACAACCTTTCAAATACTTTTACAAGTGTGAAAGAGACAAGTGAACTTGGAGATCTTTTCGAAATGAGGGAGTCTGAAAAGAGCTTAAAGATAACTCCAATGGTCTTTTTCGTAAATTCTTAATCATTTCGGTCCAATAAAGAATAAAATAATACCAAAATGATACTTTCCTCATCGTTGTACGAGCACAAGTAAAGTTGACCAAGCTCGACACCATTTACTTTATTTTAACAAGCACGAGACAGGTGTAAAAAGGTGCTTGGAATATTTTTCAGGTTTTAATCTAGAGCGTGAAAAAGATAAAGTCAACTCAAATGAAGGTGAAAACAGTGATATATCACCAATGTGAACAAAGTGTAAAGATCCTGTCAAAAATGGTTTATGAAACCTTGGAAAAATATATTAGTAATGAAAAATTTGACCTAAAAAGATATTTTAAATAAAATAATGAGCAAAAATATAGTCATGGAACTTATATAAGCAAGAGGTAAAAATAGAAAGTTACCATTTTAAGTTGGCTATTTTTGCTCATAGAGGGATTTTACCTATTGAAGGGCAAAACTTCAAGTGACTATATCTTGAGATCCAAGGCACCATTCTAACAATCATTTGCACCAGGTAAGAGCTCTTAAGCTTCTCTTATAATTCATGTCCTTATTTTTTTATTTCTCGTCAGTTTGGGAATTTTTTGAGGAAGCCCTAGGGTGCCTTTTTTGCACCTAGAATTATCGCGGCCTCCCTTTGTCAAGAAATGCGATAATCTCTCGATTATCGCTTTGTACCTCCATACGGGGGCGTGGTAATTTCTCATTTTCGCGTAGCCAAGCTATGCCCAGGCATGATAATCGCGGAAAAAAGGAAAAAGAACTTGGTGTTTCCTCATGTTTGGGATGAGATTAGTATTCCAGCTTGCTGATGAATGTTTTAATTGGCTTTTTACAGGAGTTTACATCTCATTTGTGGCAAAATGGTTGATTGGAAGGAAAGGGAATATGAAGGTGATGATCAATTGGCTGCAGACGACCAAGTGACACTGAATGCACTGCGGGGATGTGGGTTGTTGAAGTTCTTTAAGACCAAGGGTATCCAAAAACAGGGCAAACTTCTAACTCACATAATACAATTGTGAGAGAGTGAAATTCAAGATTTCCGAATCGGAGAGCATACTCTTGAGATTGAACTTGAGGATATCTACTTTCTCACTAGCCTCTCTAAGAGAGTGGCATGGGTGAACCTGACGGGGCACAGGGCCTCATAAGAGAGTACAAGTGACTTGATTGCTCGTTACTACCGATAGGGTTCTTCAAAGAAAAGTGGGAAAGTAGCCATCAAGGATGTGATAGAGCTCCCATTGAGAACTATATTGTTCAACATAACATGAGCGGTGGGTAGTGTGAGTCCTCATTAGGCATCCTGAGTGAAAATGAATCCCACCGTAGAGTGCATGGCACCAAATTTGTTCAACTAGTGTGAGGGGGTGTTATCCAACCTCAAGGAACAAGTAACCAAGTGCAGAAATGGAGACACTCACCAATTTGGGTATGGGAGTATCTTAGCCACCTTCTTTTTGGAGAGGGTGCCATTGTTGCATCCACAGATATCCATGCCTATCCACCCTATGACCGAGCCTCAGATGGTTTGATGGAGTGAAAATGCAGGACGGCTCGGGGGACCACAAGTATTAGCCTTCGATGAAGATTTCTTCTCGTGCCTTGAGGAACAGATCGTGATGATCGAGGAATTCCCCTATGCAGGGGTGGACTTCCGAGAGGACATTGACTTGGCACTTCCCGATGATGAGGACTGGGACAACTCAGGTATATGACCTTCACCAATGTGTTTTTAACTTTTTTAAATGTATATAATTTTTAGTTATTTTTTTAATGGGTAAAAAGATCTAGTGTATGTACATGTGCATGTCATATATCATGGACCAAGGAGACTAGCGGGCTACTCACTGCTACGCCGAGGTGGGCTCCAGCATCAGGCCGCCGCTGAGGAGGAAGAGGAGGATGAAGAAGAAGCAAGAGGTGTCCGCGATGTAGTGCAGAATCTTGAGGGTTTGACCTTTGGAGTTACTGCCATGAGGATAGACTATGTCCCTCTCCATCTCCAACAACATACTATGGGTGTGCCTAGGCGTATCAGCCAACTCCTCCGTAGGGTGGCTAGAGCTATGATATGCTACCATGAGCAGCACGAGGATTGTAATTAGTCTCTTTAGACAGTAGTATCTCCTTTTTGCGGCATGTACACGATATGTAGGCGGGAGAGCCAAATTTTGTATGGGACGGGATCCCAAATTTTGTCTTTTAGACACATCATTATCATATGTATTCATAAAAAATACTTTTATATGTGATTATATACATGTGGACTTATTTCTATGACTTATTCATTTACAATGGCTTGTGTGTTTGATTTATGATGTATATTTTATGTATGAGCAAGATGCCAATCCAAAATGTGGTTAGCCAATGACTCAGCTACAAAATTGAATTCTATTGGTATATGCTGATATGAAATGTAATCAAAAGATCATTCCAAGAGGCGTACCCTTCTAAATAAGCGAAGTAATATAGGATCGCGAACAGTGTAGACAAGGTTCAGATGGTACACCACGAGTTGGGAGTCTAGAAAGATTGATAAGGAGTCGATTCCAAGGGAAGAAACTTTAGCTAAGAGTCCGATGACTACATGATACTTTGCGATGTTGTTGGTTGCAGGGCCCAAGCAAGTGCCTCCTTGTCACCTACCCAAATTTTTAGACTATTTATTTTATTGCAAAAACATTATATTAAATTATAATTACAAAGTTTTGTAATTTTGGCCAAACCTAGTCAAGGATGATTGTAATAACATATTATTATTATTTAATAAATTAAAACAGGAGACAAACACCCAAGGGAACTATTAAATGAGTGTTCACTAACCCACTAGGAGTAATGGAAGCTGTTAGAAGGCATGGGACAAATGTCAGCATTTTCACTCCACCACTAGCTGTTGGTTATGGGACAACTACCCCTAAATTTGTGGCATTATCCCCCAGGTTGGTGGAAAAGAGATAATGGCTCATTAATGACCAGGTTAACCACTAAAAGGCATAGGTAGCCTAGATAAGGCAATTCGAATTGAGCAGGCAGCTCTACGTTACTTTTCTGCAGAAATAATTCCTCAAGTATATCAGGTGATCACTGAGAGATTTGAATAGGGAGGCTAAGTGGAACTGCATTGTGAGGCTACTGGAAATATTCTGAGAAGAGAACCAGAGGTGCTGGTGCAGGTCTCTTTGACTGCTAAGTCTATATGATTGGATGAACTACTTGGCTGCTGCAAATGGATTGACCTAAAGCTTCTACAGATTCTTCTTCCTAGGGGTTCAGTGAATAGGCTCGGGGGTCCTAAGGCAAGTAATTTGGTTGTCTTTAGGAATAGGTTGGGTGGAATAGGCTCCTTGGGTTGTTTGTTTCTCCTACAGTCAATCAAGTTCTACTATTCTGTCTTATTGTTTATAGTTAAATGATTTTCTGCATTGTAGATTTAGTATTCATAGTTATACAGAAGAAACTGTTTCAATTTCTAACCTAGAGATGATTTTGTATAATGATGGTTAAGTAGATGAGATGATTGATTAAAATCCTTTCTGTATTTTTCCCATACTATTTCTTGTATAGTACTCTAGTACAGAGAAGTAAAAAATTAATAGATGAATGATGGGCAGAATGCCAATTGAATGATTAGATTAATACTGTAGTGTTTATTTTATTTTTGCAATTTCAAGTATACATGTTTAAACTCAGAAATAGAACAACATATCATAAACGGATTTATAGCATCTTCTGTACCTAGCAAGAAAAGTAAAACATTTTATCTCCACACAGAACTAGGTTTCCAATTTATCACTATCTATTTTGAAAGCTAATACTATACATTCTATTATATTCTTTCCAATAATAAGGTGTTATATGTCCACTTATTTCAGACATTATTATATCTAGAATTTTAAACAGCTGCAAAATTTAAATAATCTATTATACAGAGTTACTATCCAATCCACATATTACTGAATAAATATTTATCATTAGCAAATATTAACATCACTATATATTATTATTTCTTGCAGTAACCATTTCTCATATTCTGATTTAGTTATCAACTACAATCATTAAATTTAAACACATTCATTATAGGCAGGACCCTAATTCGGTTTTATTGTTATTTTTAACATTCTTTTGCAAAACTTTAAACATAGAATCGAAACCCTTAATAGGGAAAAACAAATCATTACAGTTTAAAGTTTCCAGATAGATTCAGTTTTCGTGTATGAAATCCATGATGTTTGAGCATGAAAACGTAATCTATCTGGAAACTGATGGTAATTGTATTACTATACTCAGAATAGTAATACAATTACCATCAGTTTCCAGATAGATTACGTTTTCATGCTCAAACATCATGGATTTCATACACGAACTTTGAATGAAAACAAAAACATATAATTACTTAAACCCTAGATCTTAGTTCCAAGTTGATGAAACAAAAACATGGAGTTGGCTCTCGGCCACTAACCAAATGATAGCATAGCCTTTTGTTAACACAGTAAAAGGTAAAAACTACCAATCAAAACCTACAGGGTAAGGTTTTGACTGCTAGAACAAGGTCAAACCCTATGGCATATAGCCATTATAATTACATAATAGTTCACAGTTTCACATTATCACAAATCTGGAGCATGGCTCATAGTTTCAAACTATTAAAACATTAACAATTACAAAATCAAATTCTTTGTATTACCAAGTTGAACCAAGGGATAAGACCCTCTCAGAAGTTACAGTCTTGTATACTTTGTCTGCGCTAAAAACAACACTATAGGCTCAACACTGAATGGGTTGAGGACTTCATTCTCCCCAGGCTGCCAACAGCTCATAACATTTTTCGAAGTTGTCACTTCCCATAGAACAGGTTAAACACGAAGTCTCGGCTAAGAACACATCCAATAGTCACCTAACGGAAGTAACAGGGTAACCACCGAAGCTTACCATTTCTTTTGCAGCTGCCAGTTAACCAAACTCGAACTTGGAAGTCGAACGCCGAAGTAACCTGCCCAAAAAAAATTAAGGTATGGTTAAAACGTATCTTAAATGAATTTCTCAGTAAAAAAAATTAACATAAACTATAACCTTAAAGAAGGGACAAGTTCAAAACCTGCTACATTACCTTAATGGCTTTTCTGGAGCAGAGTCAACACAACCACTGGTAACCCTAGCCACCACTTCACAACTGAACGTAGCAGAGGTCGAAGATAACTTAGAAATTCCACTACTCAACATACAGGAGACTGATCATTGGATTCAAACCTACACACAAGGTTACCATCAACCCCAGAGTATTTCCTTTATCATCTCAATTACTGCAAACTCTCATAGTGAGCTCGGATCTCAACACTATTGCCAAATAGCAGGAAACACCAATAGGTCATGGGTTCCATTCTTGAAAGAGCTCACTAAAACCTGTTATAGAAACCCTGGAGTTTCTCGGCCTGTTTGCCTCTCCCAAAAACCGCTCTCAACAAATAAGAAATGCCAAGGAAAACAATAACTTCAAACATAATGGAGATTAGGGTTGAGATTCAAAAACCAAGACTCATGTGTGATCAACGGTGGAGATTTACTGGATCAACATTTCGTATTTCCAAGCAACTACCACATTGAAGACGGGTATTAATCACCATAGCCACTGTGGAGACCAACTCATTTAACTTCTAAACCAAGTCAGGCTCATTTTGTGCCACGTCAACTTGTTGCACACTGTGCCTAACGTGCTATGTACCACGCTGGTAGGCACGTAGACTTTCCATTGAGCTGGTGGATGAACTCAATAAATGCCAATGATAGATATGTATGATTGCCAACACTTTCTTCCACTATTTGATTATTATTCAAACCTTCCACACGATGCTACATTGAATACGGTTGCCACCCTATCATGCCATATTTCATGTGTTACGAATAAGTCCATGCTGGTAAGACCTAGATATATAAATGGTATTGTATTGGGTTCAAAAGGTCATGATGATCGTATATTTGCATATAGATTACATGTTACAAAATTATAATATAATTCGCATATAGTTTATGCTATAGAATTTTGCATATAATGTTTTGTCATAAATAAAACTCTCATATAGTATCAATGTCATATATAATTGATAATGCAATTACATATAGTTTCAATGTTATAAAGAAATACATAGGTTTTGCACTTAGGAGTCCATGCATTTGTCATGGCATGTTTTATTGTATCTAGTCTTTAGACTTTGCGTAATACATAGGAGTTATATATATATGCGATGAACAAAGTATGAATGCAATAGTATAGGCAACCAGGATAACAGTTTTGCTCATTAATATATATATATATATATATATATATATATATATATATATATATATATATATATATATATATAAAGATATCAACTGAAGAGATCTCACCAGCTATATATTGACATTAATCTCTAAAACCTTTAAGACACGTGAAGATTACCGAAACTAGTTAGGATTTCTTCTGTCACACTTCATAAACATTTAATCTCTTACTTGTAACTTGCGAAAGGAACGATTCCAATGCTTTAGCACGAATGCTAAGTAAGCCTTGGGGTACCCTCAGGACCCCCTTTCATCATCAAAAGAAGAGTATTGGTTAGCACTTGCAAACGATTATGATGGACAGAACGTTGACATAAGTGTTATTAAAACAAATATGAACATCCATCACATCCATATCATATTAATGTGTATTTTGATTTCATTTCATAATAAGACGATAATCAGAACTCCGTATGACAGTCACAAACTTCATTGCAGCAGTTAGATTTATAATTAACACAAGCAAAACTAATGTCGTATTTTGTGTTAAGAAGTATGAATTGTCATTATCATAATTGCTATTAGTTAAGAGGATTAGTCTCTATTTTATTTTCTGCAATAGCAATTTTAGTATTTATTGCTACTATAAAAAATTTTAATTTTTTTTTAAATTTAGGGATGTTACACTCTTGAAGATACCAACTCTCCAGCAGGAGAATAGATAACCCATACTGTGGAAGCAAGGTTCTGGGTGTGTTGGCTAGCACCATCTACAAATCTGTAGTAGGAAGACATCTTCGCATAGAAGCACAAGTCGAGGTAAATGAGGATACATGAAATAAAATCCATGCACACACACACATAGAAGAAATAACTGAAAACAAGCTAAGTACATTATGTACAAGATGTCTCGTGCAATATGAACCTACACGAAGAAATGTTTTAGGTACAGCCCGTTGCGGGGCCATGCCAAAGGTGTACCATCACAATTGACCAGCTCTTAAGACGTTTTATAATGAAGGGACTGTACCACATGGACTCTAGCTTTCCTTTTCCTATTTCTTCATGCATTTGGTCGTATGTGAGTACGAGGTCGCCTTCATTGAAAATACAAGGTTGAACGGATTTTTCATACTGTGCTTTGACGCGTTTCTTATGGGCTTCGTTAGCTAAAGTAGCGTCGCGACGGGTTTCATCTAGCTTGGCTAGATACAGAAACCAATCCTCTTCAAAAGTTGTATTGGGAAGTAGTTCTACGGCTATCTTGAGTGACAAAATTCACATTCAATTGGAAAAATGGCTTCCAGGCCATACACCAGTTGGAATGGTGTGAACCTGGTAGCACTTTTCACTAAGGTTCAGTAGACCCATAATGCCGAGAAGAGAGCTAAGTTCCAATTGGACTTATGAGTACCCACAATGCGCTGGATCATGCGCTTCAAAAATTTGTTTATGGATTTGACTTGGTCGTTGGCCTATGGGTAGTACAGGATTGAGTTCTCATGACGAAAACCCAACTTGGCACTCAATTCTTCAATCATATGGTTCCTAAAGTGGGAACTGTTGTGGCCACAACAGATCCCATGCTTAACAGAAGTATGGGAGCCCCATTTTTTGTTTTTAATAAATACAAAGGTATTTGGATCAGTTTTCAATGTAAATATGAGTATTTGGTTTTGGCATGCTTAGATCTCTTACCCATGCTTTTGTTCTGCATGTTTTTCTCTTTCCAGATGATTTTCTCCTGTCTGGTTTGTATTTTTCCTCAAATTTTGAGTATTTTACCTTTGGTTTTTATCAACCCGAAACCCGATAGTTAGGAGTCTTGAAACCCACAACCCGCAATTGCGAGTTGCGGGATCTTGCTCTTTAAGTTTTAGGTTTTGGTAAAGACGAAACACACAACCCAACGGCTGCGGCTTTCGGCTTTTGGGAGCTCTTTTTCCACCTTGCCGTTTGCGCGACCCCGCAACCCGTAATTGTTGGGTTGCGACTTTCAGGATCCTTTAACAAGTTTTTGTGAGTAAGATTTTCGCGCGAAACCCGCAACCCGCAATTTCGGGATGCGGCTTTCGGGAATGGGATTTCCATTTTGCGATTTGATCAGTCCCGCAACCTACAATCCACACTGTCAGGTTTTGGCTTGTGGGATCCTTGAATAAACTTCATAAATAAGACTAAATCCCGCATCC
This sequence comes from Larix kaempferi, assembly GCA_027924585.1. NCBI lineage: Eukaryota > Viridiplantae > Streptophyta > Pinopsida > Pinales > Pinaceae > Larix > Larix kaempferi. Next base: position 5,302,325 of record BSBM01000226.1, on the reverse strand, counting down.
CGTTGCGGTTGATCTCAGCCGTCCGTTTGTTTTGATCGCACAGGTGCCTTTTAATCTATCTTTTAATAGGGTTTTTTCTATTTTAGCTTTACATTTTTACATTTGAAGAATTACTCTATCGCACTGTCGTTTTTACTGCGGATTGCATGCCAGGTGCCGTCTTTTAGTTTGTTGGTTATTTCAAGTAAGCCCACATCCTTACATTGCTAGTCTGTACTTTTTTTCCGTTTTTGGGTTGAGTTTGATTTTGGTTTCTGTATTGATCAGAAATTGCAAGTTTTTTCACCATGTCGAGAAGTACACGTTCTAAAACATCGCACAAAGACCCCCTGACCAAAGACCCAAATTTTGGTTTTCTCTCTAACACTAGTGAGCGAGTTTCTGAAACGTACCAGATGGATTGGTAAAAAATTTACGCAATTTTTATAATGACGACCTTTCCCATATTGAGAATGACAGACCAGTGTACAAGAGAATTAGGGCTTCCCAAATTCATGCCATTGCTGCGCATCCTGCTATCGTGCCTTACACAGATGCAGTCAAATGGATAATTGAGAATGCCAGTGTTAAAGACCATTCTTTTAATGATAGCGTGGGATGTCAGTTAACAAGTTTTCACCTGGAAGTCTTTGTTCAAGCTTTTTCTCTAAAACCTCATACAAAGACCCTCTCTCCCGATTTTACACAGTCATCCAAAACCCAGTATAACTTTAATGAGATGATTAAGTCATGGATGCTTAAGCCTAACGCCTTTGTACCTAAGGCAGATCACCTTTATCCCATCATCTGGTTCAAGGAACCCTACTCTCTACTAGCGGCCATGCTTTGCCGACTTTTTGGTCAGCCAAATTGTTCTCATTTCAAAGCAGAATGGGCACCCCTAGCACACCATGTGTTATTCACAGGAGAGTCTTTCCCATGGGCCTCCATCCTCTCAACAGAACTCAAAAATGCCATTCAAGAATATCAGAAGGCACCAGCTCACAAGAAGCCACCTTTTTTCCTATCTGCATATGTCCTTGATGTTTTCTGCTCAGAGTTTCAATACCCTAACTTGGGTTGGAACTGGACTCCTTCAGACCCACCTGTACACATTTACCATTCAGCATTGTGGGAAGGAAATTTTGTACCTTCATTATATGACGTCTATGACTGCTTTATGGTTACCATATATTTTATGATCTTCCGGCAGCAGCCACTTGCATTCTCAGAAGATGCCAAGGCTTTCATCAACACCATGGGTGATTGGTATATAGGTGAGTACTTTTCATATATCAAGATTTGGGGAAGTGACACAGTACATCTGCTTCCCAGGATTTTCCTAGACAAGATGGTAATACAGGAAGTTTCTTTTCAAACTGTCACTGATGACATGTACAAGAAACTCATAGGTCCCAAGAAGAAGGGTTGGCCTAAGTTTTCTCTCGACCTTGGTCAATTGGTCATCCCAAATTCAACTTGGGCTTTAGTTCTAGGTGACTAGATAGCTGCTCTGAGACTAGGTGCTGCCCCGAAAAGGAAGCATGACCCTAAGAAGTTCTTGGATGCGCACCTCAAGCAAGTTCATATGAAGATAGACTATGCACATGAATTAGTTCCAGATGATTTCATATACTAGGGGGTGGACACATTCTCAAATGTGTTAGCCAAAGCAAAGGACTTATAAGATCAGCGGGACATTCTAAAGTACCAGAATGAGCTTAAGCTTGGAGTCCTGAGTTACAGGGCCATGCAGTTGAACATCATTGAAAAAGCAAGGAGAGACAGAGAAGAGAAAGAGACTCAGAAGGCCAATACTCCTCTCATGATTACATTCCCCGATGGAAACAAAGGTAAAGCTCCTCTAGGGGAATCCTCTCAAGAGAAAGCTAGTGAAGAAGCTAAAATGATGCTACAGTCAGCTCGTGAATCCCAGCAATAGATGGTACAATTGTCATCGATGTTAAAGACTCAATTGTTGGAACCCCCTAAGCTTGCAGTCAGTATTCAGCTACCAAGTACACTAGACGTTCAGGTCTCTACTGCTGAAACTCCAGAAGATGATGACTTGGTCATAACCAATACCAACCCAGCTAAAAGACAAAAGGTTATGCCTTCTTCATCACAGATTTATGTAGTTGACATAAGTGACTGTGATGAAGAAATAATATCACCTCCCCCGATACCAGTAGTCGAATAAGTCACTGGAGATCCTAAGACCGACACTCAATTGCTGGATAGTATTGATATGGATCAGTCCTTCCCTGAGCAATCAATCTTGGAATTCAATGTTGCTCCTAGCATTGCATCATCAGCAGTTGTAATTCTATCAGTTCAACAAACCTCTACTATACCTATGGGAGGAACACTTCCATTTTCCTTGTCACACTTGTTTAATGCCCTCATTAACACCACTACTTCATTGCCAAAACGCTCAATCCCTCTTTCCATCCCACTACCTATTGCTACAGAAATCCAGCCTCTGTTTCTCCCTCTATAGTCATCCACAGTTAATTTATTGACAACCACCACCAATGAATCTTCCAAGATTTCCTCACCATCTTCACCCATCAAAGTTCATAGCCAACTTCCACTGCCAAAAGCTAATGTTGATACTCAGGTTCTATTATCTGAAGCCTTTATCTCAATCCCTTCCCCTGATCCAGATATGTCAGTTCCTCAAGCTGTCACTACCCTTTTGGTTACTACTCAAGTTACCATACCTATTCCTACCTTTGTTATTACTCAGACACCTTCATTGATCACAATAGTTAATGTCACTTCTACTTCCACACGGTCAATGGTTGAATACACGGATTAAGCTGTAGTTCCCCTTGGGAATTACTTCTATAGTAAGGATGATAAGACAATGGTAAGGAAGACTAGGAAAATAGGTCAAGGTCAAGATGTTTTGGAAGCACTTGAACCAGTTCAAGTAATATGGGCACCTAGGACAAATAACCCGAGAATTGAAGCAATTGAAGCAGCAGTAGCCTTAGGAGCTTTTGCCAATGCTAATTGGGATTCTATCCAAGGTTTGGATAGGGAAGTTGACGTCAGGGATGAAGAGATCAAAAGTCTGAAAGAAGAATTGGCCGAAGCTAAAAAAACAACATTCTACTGATGTGGCTGACCTCGAGAAAACTTGGGCAAGTAAGTTGCAAGGCCTAGAGAAACAAAATTCCACTCTTCTTGCTAAACTCAATCTCTCACAGTCTCAACATTCTATTTATATTGAAAAAATAGCTTCCTTGGAAAAGCAAGTTGAGGATGCAACTGCAAGTGCAGCCTCCTCAAGTTTTCTTAAGTTTGCACCCTGTGATTTTAAGAATCTGGCCCTCAAGGTGAACCAGGATCATCATAAATTGCTGGAGGATTTATATGTTGCTTTAGATGAAATCAGGGAAAACTTTATTAATTTTTCCAAGATGTCCTCCACCCTTGAAGAACAAAAGGAGAAGAGACTCCAAGCTTCTAAAGTTGAAGAGGAAATCAGTGAATGGAAAAGATATATTAAGAATGTACCAGAGAACATCTCGATCCTCAATAGTTTTCAAATTAAGAAGGCCAAGGCCTCTCTTAACACATGGCTTGATTTGAATGAAACAGCTGAGGACATTATCAATAAATCCAAGGACATCTGCACCAGGAGTTGGTATGCAGTTGAAAACATTATGGATGTCCTGGGTTGACCACTCATGAGCCCTATCTTGGAAGCTTTACCACCAAAATGCAGGCTTGAGGAACTCGAGATCAGGCATGAGGAGTTTGCACAGAAGATTCGGGATCTTGAACAAGTCAGCATCGAAGATGTGGATCGTTTGGTTAGAGAACCGGTGATCATGGAGGGCAAGATTCACATGTATCTTCGCACTTGGCACAAGATGGAAAAACATGACATGGAGAATAATGTGTGCAATGCTCAGTTATCTTTAGAATCTGTCAATTTCGCAAACTTAGATGAATTGTTAGACATTTATGAGAAATGGCAAGATTTCTTGGATCAATAGTTGGATCCAATTTTGTAATATCTGTTTTCTAGGGATCTCTATTTTGGCACTTTGTTGTAATTATTTAAAGAAGGATGCCTCTCGTAGTTAGGGGTTGGTAATTTTTGGAGTTGCAAATCAACAGGAGATTGGACTGGAGATACTCTGTTTAGCAGAGCATTTTGTAATTTTTGTACAAGACCTCTTTTAATATAGTAAAGTAATATTTTGATCTATCTCTTGTTATTCTTCAAGTTTATTTGAGAACTTCTGATTGTGTACTTCAGATTGTCATCTATAGTGCATGATATCTTTTTGCATATGTTTAAATGTATGGATCTGTTATATTGGTTTCCCTGTATGATTGATTTATGCTTAAAAGTGTTCTATTGAGTTTCTTCAATTTAAATACTTTCTTTATTGATTTCTGCAAGTGATTCATAGCACAATAGTTATTGTTAATTTTTCAATTAGCAAAGTGATTACAGATTTTTCTTGAACAGGCTTAAGTACTTGAATTATTATCTTTTAATTTTCGTTAATGGATTGTGATTTAAGTGAATAAGTGAAACAATTATAAGCATTTCTGTGAAAGGTTGTAATTTACTTATTCATCACACCTTAGGGTTAATATGCACAAGATCAAGCTTTCATTTTAGAACAGGACTGACTTAGACTAGTTTCCCTTTTCTAAAATAGGTTAGGTTATACCATTTTCGCACCCTTGTTTTCCTTGATTGGAAAACTGATCTTATAGGTCAACTCATTTTACTCTTAGAGTGCCAGCGGAGGCCTAATATCCATGGGGGATCACCACACCAAACAAGTTGGGGATAGAATTGCCCTTGCACAGGGTCCTTTGAATCCTTTCAACTTGGGTTTTCTTCCTCTTTTGAGTGTCTTGGAACATTCTAGCACCTTTTGCATCTAACCTGCACAATTGAGGCATCAACATGAACCATGATCGGTCACAATAGACTGCGGAACTCCGAACCTAGCTATGATGTGGTTGAATATGAATTGCGCTGTTGTTTTACCATCTTCCATGAAAGTAGGCATTGCTTTAACCCATTTTGTGAAATAATCAACAGCTACTATGACATAGCTATGCCCCCCAACTAAAGTGGGCTTACAATGCATGAAATCAATGCCCCATTTGGTGAAGGGTCTGACGACAACAACAGGGTGTAGTGGAGTAGGATGCGAGCGTTTCTTTCTTTGGAAAAATTGACAGGGTGGACATTTCTTGACCATTTCAATGCAGTCTTTGAAAATCAAGGGCCAGAAATATCCTGCTCGTAGAATCTTCTGGGCCGTAGCCATCCGAGAGAGATGACCACCACATGCTCTAGAGTGGTAGTCATTAAGAACGTGTTCAGCCTCGTCCAAAGTTAAACAATGTCGAAGAATGGTATCGACACCATGGTGATAAAGGGTATCGTTAGTGATGAGCTAGTACTTGGCATGATGTCGGATGCGTCGACGTTCATCGCGATTGAGTTCAGGCTAAAAACATTGGGTTTGGAGATAGAGTATGATATATCCATACCACGGATCAGATGTGCCAATGAGGAACAATGATTCATCAGGGAGAGAATCGATGGGCTCTAGTTTCTTAGTGACACGGGTCAAAGTACAAATCAGCTCTGTGAAGACCAAGGATTTCTTGGATTTTGCTTTGGCAAATTCCAACTCAAATTCTTGAAGGACAACAATCCAACGAGAGTATTTTCCCCCAAGCACTTGACATGTGAGGATGTAGTACATTGGATTGAAATCAGTGATGACAGTGGTCCGATGGAGCAGAATGTAATGGCAGAATCTCTGGACAGTGAAAACTGTAGCCAAAGCCAACTTTTAAACATGCGAGTAGCGGGTTTCGGAGTCGAGGAGACTCTTACTAAGATAATAAACTACATGTTCTATGCTGTTGATGTCTTCCTGGACTAACACCATGCCAATGGTGGAAGTGGAAGTTGTGAGATATAAGATGTAATCCCGTGTGTAATTGGGGGCTTGAATTATGGGATCCTTAGTGAGGGCTGCCTTTAGATTATCAAAGGATCGTTGGGATTTGTCGTCCCAAAAGAAAGGGATGTTCTTTTTCAGAAGCCTCATGTAGCCTTTCGTGATCTCGACGAAATTGCACACGAAACGACGTAGAAAGTTTGCGTGCCCTTGCAAAATTTGAAGTGCTAGTATGTCCATGGGTGAAGGCAGAGCTAGAATGGCTTCTACCTTCGCTGGGTCTAAACGTATACCGTCTTTGGAGATTATGAGTCCCAATAGTTTTCTGGATTCGAAACAGAAGATGCACTTGTGTGGATTCAAATGAATATATATTGTAGTGGCGGCACCTAAAAAGGATGGCACTTAAATGATCTAGGTGATCATCCCGAGCCTGAGAGTGGGCAGGGAGGTCATCGAGATATGGTTCTACAATATGTTTAATGTCATGAAATGCGTATGAAATTTCCCGTTGAAAGGTTTCCCCGGCATTCTTGAGGCCAAAGGGTAGCTTTCGGTATGAAAAGGTCCCCCATGGGAAAATGAAGGCTGTCTTATGCTATTCGGCGGGTAGTGTATCTATCTAATTATAGCCGAAGAAGCCATCCATGAATAAAAGATGACACTTCCGACAGAGTTATCGATAATCTGGTCAATAAATAGAGATGGATAGTTGTCTTTTGGACAAGCTTTGTTCAAATATTGGTAATCGTCACAGACTCTAATCGTACCCTATTTCTTTTCCACAGGAACGATATTAGACACCCATTCTGTCAACGAGACAGGATAATAAAACCAACATGCAGAAGTTTTTTAATTTCTGCTTTGATAGCCGCTGCCTTGCAGGGATGAACGGGCAACGTTTCTGCCAAATTAGTCGGGCACCAGGAAAAGTTTGGATCTCGTGGACCACAATGGAAGGGTCTATTCCTAGCATTTCTTCATACCTCCAAGCGAAACCTTCGCGGAATTCTTTGAATAAGGTAGTATAGAACTCCACCTCGGTGGGAGTACATGTCTTTCCTATGTGAATGTTTTCCACAACACCAGGTTTCACTGAAATGTTAATAGGAATAGTTTCCATGATGTTGGCCAAGTTTCATTCAGAAAATATATCGTCGAATGAAGTAGGAATCTTGGTTTTAACAATTTCAAGTGAAATGCTGGATTTGGTGTCTTGATCGATCGCCTGGATAGTAGGGAAAGAATACCGGTGATGGTAATCTTCCCAGGGCAGTGTTGGCCTGATTTTATGAATCAGAGCCAATAAAGAGGTTTTATCCACACAATCAACTTACAGCAGTGTCCGGTGTGTTTGAATTAACAAGACCTCGCAGGTTATGGTCCTGCTACCAGCTAGTTTGTCTCTTAAGGAAACCTTAAAACTAGCAAAATCTAACCTATTCTAATGTTTATCCTATCTATAGATATCTACAAATGTCCTAAGGCTGCTTTCGGAAGGAAAGACTCCAATTTTTAGGGAATTTTCTAAAAATGAAAGCTTAATTACAGCATGCAGAATGATTAACAATGCTCCATAAAATAAACTTTAAAACTAATTAATCTAACTACCCTATTTAACCCTATCTCATCTGAGAGCAAATTTGAAACTAAGATTAATCATTAATCAATAACAGAAAATTGAAGTATGATATAAACAAAACATATTTAAGTCATAACAACAATAACTCTGCTATATAGAAATGGAGATGAGATTTAACCTAAAGCACACAGTCAAATTTCACTTCCAAAACTGATTAATAATTATCTATCAAGACAGTCATTTAAATTTGAAATAATGCTTATTTAAAATTCACTGTTAACATACAAATGAAATTTCAAATAAACAAGAGGGTATATCATGCACGCTAATGTTTATAGTGAACACACTAATCAACAAAACCATAATGACATATTCATTCAATAACTAGCTTGAGACGATAAAGTGAGAAAATTATTTAAACATCAGTATGTCACAGCACACAGAGTTTGCATATAAACAGAAGATGACAAACCGAAATATATGTATATATATAAAAATCCAAAAATGAATACCAGTCACAGCATCATTTGCAGATATCCAGTATTTATCCACATAAAAGCTTCAGCTTCAAGTTTGATATAATACCAGCAATAAAATATATTTCAACAAGTTTCTTCCACACTCTATCCATCCCGAGTTCATAAAAAATCTTCATTCATATACTAGTGAGAGTCGGTTTTGCTATAAATGTTGCATGCAACATTATAGAAAATTATTTAACCATAAAGGAATCTAATTACACCTACTACTAAAAATAGAATCAACTAGCCTGAGTCGAGACATCTCAGAACGTTCTGGCCCATTCACAAAATTCCAGCTTATAACAGGTCCGCTACATTTTCGTGCCAACGCATCAACCATGTGCTACATTCCTGGAAGAAGGCGGTGATAAAACCTCCTGCATTAAATTCAATAAATACATTATATTAAAATCAATTTAACACAGTTAACAGAAATATTAAAACAAAATTATAAATGCATGCCTGTAAAATCTCCGATTTTACAGACATGCAAAATGGAAATAATCGTTACCTGTCAACATGAGAAAAGGAAAAAACTATTAAGCCTCATTATGAAGAGCAACTACTCTTCTAGCTTCGGCCAATTTAGCCTTCAACCTGATAATTTTAACATTTTGTTTTTCAATTCGTTCCATTAGCAGCTGATTCGTTTTTAATATCGATTTCTTGGATTTCTTGAGTTGATTCTTCTTCATGTTGGCTCTTTTCCATTTGTCAATCCATTCTAGCAATTCTTTCCTGAAAGTTTTATTTTCTTCTTCCAATAAGGTTGTACACTGTTTGCGCTTTCCTTTAGACTCTGCGTTTTTATGCTGATAGATATTTCCTAATACCTGTTGTAGGGTTTCGTCTACACTAGCTACATGAGGAGAACGAGGACTGTCACAATGCTGATTGTGTACTGTTTCCAGTTCTACAGTGTCAATGTTTATTTCTGGTCGATTCCCCTCGACCTCACCTGATTGCACATCATTCCCCTGTGCAGTAGTGGAATTCCCTACATCCATTGCGTTAGGGACAGGTATCGGAATATCATCCTCAATATCTACAACTGCAGGTTCGGCAACAGTAGATTTGGAAGTCTGTGGATCAGACCTATACCTTGAAGTTGAATGGAGATTATGCATGCTTCTAGTGACTCTACGCGAAAACGATAATTTTTCAACATTCAACCCTTCCTTGTCATAACAAACCCGAGCCAAATGGTTCAACTTATGCATAGAATTATTATCACAGTCATCAGGTTTAACAATTTCATCTTCGGCTGATCCCTCTTTTAATTTTACAGGGTTGCCATCATTCTTACCAGGTTCGGGTTCTTTTAATATTTCCCTAGAATTGCAAGGAACTGAAACCCTATCAGCATCTTCATTTACTTTATCGTCTATGGACATGTTTACGGCCTCTGGTTCATTATCCTATGAGCTATCAACCTCAGGATTTATGATTTTTCGTTTCCTACGAGCTCGAGGAGATGGATTAGGCCAATACTGTGTTGGTCCCAATTTACAATCGGCTAGAAATTTATCCCAAGACAGACCTTTTGCAGATAATTGGAATTGCAGTAAAATTTTAATCAATCCGTGGTGACACAAACTATTATCAGGGTTATTGAAATTCCTTACAGACTGTGACATTTTCTTAAGGCTTTGCCACAGATAGAAGGGCAAATTAAGTTTATAACCCTTTACTGCTAACAACAACCGTAAATGATACAAGTGCAAATGGGAAAAACGTCCACAACAGGTTACGTACCTTACCAAGATTTCATAGTAAGCTCTCCACTCAGGCTTTAGAAATTTTACAGGCACGCCTACCCTCAATTTCATCTTATCTGGTAAAGGCATTAACAGACCCAAACACTTCTTCTTATCAACCATAAGGCCCTTAAACCAGCGTTCTCCCACCTGAGGAAGTTTCGTGGCTTCAACAATTTTATCTTCATTGACAACAAATTCGAAACCCCCGATTCGCACTCTGTCATTTTTAAAACTCATTGCGAACATTTTGGTAATCTCCACATGATGACCATCAAAGCTTTGAAAGAAATGTGTCCATCCCATTTTTTCGAATTTCTGGGCAACCTCCCGGTTGGCTTCAATAATTTCATACCCTGAGATTTCAAAACGATTCAGAGGAGACATGGTTTCTTCAGCACTTTCTGGGCTTAGTCGTGGAATGAAAGGGAAAGTGAAAACAGAGGGAATAGGTATCCACACACACGACATGCTAGAAAATCTTCACATGCTTCGAATCTGATCAAAAATCAAATCTCTGAACCTACCATTTTAGTGGGATAGTGATAAATGTTACAATTTTCATACTACATCATGACTTATACCAACTTATCTACGTTTGACCATGTCCAGTAGTGATCACCATTTAACTTGGCGAACCGGTGATATGAGATCACCACTTAACTTGGCGAACCGGCGATATGAAGACTGATAGAACCATTATTACGATCATTGATTATTGACAGTGGTTCATAATTAATAAGTACAATGGCGTAACTTGAAATGACTATAAGCATTTAACACTGTCAACACGATTTAACCAAATGCATACAACTGTCGATTCTGTCAAAGGGTGAAAGCCACGTTTCCATACCAGCTCATCGATCCAAAACGTTTATTGATTTAACCATTGATTTAGTGTATGGCCAGTTCATCAAACGATCGCCCTGTTTTATAATGTTTCGTAGTGGTATGAAGAGTAATAAATTGCGTTTTAATCGTTAAGTAGGCATTAATCAAATAGCCAGCTTGGTGTTTATTTTATGCATATGTACGAAACTATATACATGTACAACACTAAGTTTTTTAAAACCTTTATACATCCTATTGACACATTATACTATCTTATAGCGTATTTATTATATGTAAAAAGCTTCCTATACAAATCTTATCTATAGATAACTATGATATTTACAAAAATCTTATCTATAGATTAACTATGATATTTACAAAGTTCATAATAGGGTATTCCTTATGATATTAACTTTTTTAAAAATTCTCTTGGTCTTTGGACTAATAATACCCTAAACAATGTGTTTTATGATATTTCTCTTGGCACAAATCCTTTAAGTCACATAAATCCATTTTGATATTTTAAATAACTTTAATGAGAATTTACGAAACTTATCTAACCTTCGTTCAAAAGCCAAGTTTAATGATCAAGTTACTATCAGCTCTAGAATCATTAATTACTTTTCTTTGATTAAGAGCACCTTCAGAATCAAAGATTCTGAAGGAGCTCTAACATAATTTTTAATTGATAAATTACATAAAGAGCTGATCTCTCTTCACTTTGTCAAGAAATGAAGAGGTTGTTGCTGGCTGCCAACAAATGGCGACGACCTGGATGAACCAGTTATCTCTGCTTAAAACAAGATGATCAAAATGAAATCTTAAAAATTTGTTAAAAATAATCAAAATCCTTTATTCATGTCAAACCTTTATTTATTCAAATTCATAAGTATAACCCAGAAATTCTCCATCTTTTGAAACAAACATTTGATTAGAGATAAGCTTACAAATATCCTCATCGAAACCAGTACTTCTTAGTAAGGATGATCTTACCATCAGCATCGAATACCTTCCCTCTGAAAACTATCTAGAACCTGTTCCGTGGTTTAGTAATTTTCTTTTTTATTGCTTTGCTGTTCATTTTTTTTTTTTTTTTTAAATAATAATTCTGTCTGAAGACTACTATCTGGGTTTGGTGTCCCAATGTGATAGTATCTTTCACGAGAATTATCTGAAATAAGCAGGCCGACTCGTGATGAGATCTCCTATCTTTTAATTTAAAATTAGAAGCCATCACCCTGGTGATCAGAAATGAAGTTATTCCAGACAACACTGATGATCATGATTAGGTCGGCTCATTACTGAGACCTCCTATTCTTCAGGCGAAAGTTGTGTTTTATTAGGATTTTCATTAATTTTGTTTTAACTAAAATGAGAGATCATTACCTAGCATGGTAACCAAATGGTAATGTCAGTCATAAATATTCACCAGAAAATGAATCAGCTGGCTCGTGATGAGACCCCTTATCTCTTGGTTTCAAGACCAAAATCCATTACTAGTTTCCTAATAATGTCATACCAGTGATATTTATGATTCTGATCGGACCGGCTCATTACTGAGACCTTCCGTCTCTCACTTTAGCTTCTTATTAGCTGGAACAGATGCTAGACAGTTTTCAAATGACAAAAGTTTTCTAAACCGATGATAGAGATCTATAAAGATTTTTCAAAAGCACGAGCTTCGAAAAAGATATATAATAAACTATCCTTATTTAAGAAAATAACTAGATGAAAGAAAATCCGAGAAACACTTATAAATAGAACTAACGAAGGTTTTTTACAAATTCAAGAGATTTTAATCAATCCGAACAAATTTTAAAAGATTTCAGTTTAAAATCAAAATTTTAAAGATTGATGGGTAAACTGATCTTATTTATTTATACTAATTACAGTTGTTAATTACATATTTCTGTTTTGAGGACTAGTTATATACATAAATTTTAACAATCTGAAATATTTGATATTGACAGAAATTTGACTCATATACAGTTTGCTGGTGTATATACAAAAATATAAATTATTTACAAACAGTGAATAAGTATATAGATTTTAGACAGCAATTATTAACAAAAATATTTTTTAAGAATCAGTCCATTCACAGGGAATGTCTCGGACTGTCCTTCAAGTGTTTGCAATCGGAAGGTACTTGGACCTATTTTTTCAGAAATAACAAAGGGACCTAACCAAAGTTTTTGAAACTTAGTATGATTACCCTTAACTTCATGAGCTTTATCCCATTTTAAGACCAAGTCTCCCACCTGGAATTCACGGTCAGAACTAAATGATTGGTCAAACCATGACTTAACAATCTGTTGATGTTTATTAAAGTGCTGTTTTGACTTTTCTCTATCTTCTTCTAATTTTAGCAATGCATTAATTCTTTTCTCCATTGCTGGGCATTCTTCTTCTTGGACAGACTGAGCTAACTGTAATGAAGGTAAAAATAAATTTGGTGGAAGAATAGCTTCAGTTCCATACACTAAGAAAAATGGTGAATTACCTATTGCAACTTTTGGGGTTACTCTGTCTGCCCAGAGAGCATTAACCAATTCTGTATGCCAATTCCGATGGTGAACTGAAACAGTTCTTTTAAGAATTTTCAATAAATTTTTATTTGTTGACTCAGCTAGACCATTCCCATGAGGATGGTAATTAGCTGAATATCTGATTCTTATTCCTTTTTCCAAAGCAAACTGAGTCAATTCAATTGATGAAAAATATGATGCATTATCGAAGACCAAAGAATCAGGAACACCAAATCTTGTTATGATAAAGAAATCCAAAAATAATATAACTTGATTAGTATTCACAACTTTCAACGGTGCAGCCTCAGCCCAACGAGTGAAATAATCAGTCGCAGTTATTATATACCTGTGTCGCATTGATGAGGGAGGGATTATTGGACCTATTATATCGATACCCCACTGCTGAAAAGGTCTTTTAGCTGAAACAAGTTGTAAAGGGAAAGCATATTTTTTAACTTTTCCTGCGGCAAGTTGACACTCTTGACACTTTCTAACGAAAGTATAAGAATCTCGAAACAAGGTAGGCCAATAATAACCAGCCCTAAGAATTTTATGGGCTGTGGTTTCTCCACCGAAATGACCTCCCGCTGGTCCAGAATGCAATTCTTTTAGAATTGTTTCTGTTTCATCTTTATCTAAACACCGAAGGTATACCCCATCTGAATTTCTTCGAAAGAGGACATTATCTATTAATAAGTACGGGGCAGATTTCAATCTTAGTGCTCTTTTCTTCCTTGGATCTAAGTAATCAGGGGCGGTCCCTGTTTCCAGAAGTACTCGTATGTCTGTGTACCAGGAATCTTGAGGTGGTGGATAAAAATAAATTTCTCTGGTAAGTAAATCTTCATCAATGACAATTTCAGTTTTATCATCAGGCGTATGAGCAGCTTCAGCAGCTAGTTTACACAACCCTTGTCCTTTAACTATCGTTGATGGTTTGATTTCTAAGTCATACTCTTGAAGAGCTGTCATCCACGGTGCCCTTTTTTCACCTAAATCTTTTTGTACCAACAAATTTCTTACTGAAGAATAAGGTACAATTACTTTTGTTTTGGATTTTAACAAGTAAGGACGAAAATGTTTTACCGCTTTAAAAACAGCATAAGCTTGTTTATCCACTTCATGATAGTTTAGTTCAGCACCTTTGAAATTCGAACTCATGAACGAAATTGGAACCTCATTATTTTGTTGGTTTAATTGAGTTAATACTGCTGCATACGCAATATCAGAAGCAAAGGTATATAATATAAAATCCTTGTTAAAATCCGGACTTAGAAGACTAGGAGCTTCTGAAATAGCTTCTAAAATTTTCTGAAAGGATTCTTTTTCAGTTTGTCCCCAACTAAACACAGCATCCTTTTTAATCATTTTCTGCAAAGGACGAACAGTCTCTGAAAAACTAGGAATGAATCTCCTGACAAAATTAATTTTCCCTAAGAATGACTGCATTCCTTTCTTGCTGGAAGGGAAAGTAATCTTTGAAATAGCTTGTGTTCTTTCCGGATCAATCATGATTCCATGTTTCGATGCTACACATCCTAACAAGATACCTTCTGAAACAACAAATATTGTTTTCTTAGGATTTAAAGATATTCCAAATTTTCTACATCGTTCAAACACTTTTCTCAAATGGTTAAGATGATCAGGCCGATGTTTAGAGTAGACAGTAACGTCATCCAAATAGACAACGACTGAATGATTGATCAAGCCTCTAAAGGAAATATCCATTGCTCGTTGAAATGTTGCTCCCGCATTGATTAACCCAAAGGGCATCTTATGGTATGCATACGTTCCCCATGGAGTTCTAAAAGCTGTTTTTAATTGATCATCTGGAGAGACTAATATTTGGTTGTACCCTGAGAAACCATCAAGGAGAGACAGTATCTCAGCCCCAGATACTTTCTGAAGAATTTGTTCCATGGGTGGAACGGGGTAGTTATCTTTTTAAGAAGCTTTATTTAAATTTCTAAAATCGACACATAATCGAATATCCCCATTTTTCTTTCTAACTGGAACTAAGTTTGCTACCCACTGCGTGTGTCTGACAGGGAAAATGATCCCGGCAGTTAGCAATTTATTCAGTTCTTTTTTAATTGTTGGTTCTAATGATGGGTGATATTTTCTTAATTTCTGCTGAAAAGGTTTTGATTCTTGTTTAATTGGAATTATATGTTGCATGACTTGAGTATTGAATGTTTTTAAGTCCTCATATGTCCACGCAAATATATCTTTAAACTCTTTGAATAATTTTATGAAAGCTATTCTTTCTACAGGATCACAATCTATTCCCAGGTTTATAGTTTGGGGATTAGATTCTGTTCCCAAATTGATAGTTTCATATTTCATGCAAGAGCTATTTGTTTAACAATTAGGAACTGACTTAAACTTATCCTGCAAATCAAAAAAAATTTCTAATCTCAATACTGAGTTGGGAACAGGTTTTACCTGTTCGAAGGCTTTCTCAATTGAACAAAAATCATTAATTACCGAAAAATCTCGTAAATTGTCGTCGTGAGTGATTTCATCTATTGCCGAATCTTTGAAGATTCCATCATTTGTCAGAAAATGCAGAACCTGTGTATCATTGTCAAACACACGCCAATTAAAAATGTTATCAGGTATGGAGGGCCTAAAAATTAATTCAACAGAAAAGAATTCTGGTGAAAAATTTTCTGAAGGAATCAATTTGGAAGCTACATTTGCCAATAAGTCTGCTTCTTGATTTTGACTTCTAGGAACAGAATTTATGTTAAATGCATCAAAATATGTGATAAGATTCCATACCTCTTTCTGATAACTTTGCAAATGTTCAGATAAACAATGAATGGAATTACGCACCTGTCTAACGATGATCTCTGAATCGCCAAAAACCACTATCTCTTTGATGCCCAAATCGATTGCTTTTTTCAATCCTTGAATCAAAGCTTCATATTCAACCATATTATTTGTACAACTAAATTCTAGTCTACAGGCTATACAAGTCTTATTACCTTGAGGATCTATTAGTAAACAACCGGCTCCTGCTCCTTCTTTAGATTTTGCACCATCGAAATAAAGAGTCCAAATAGAATTATGTGCAACCACTTTACTTTCTATGATATTTACAATATTTACATTATTTACATCACCAATGGTCTCCTTAAGGGAACAGTTAGGAGAAATAACTGTTACATTACAAATCTCAGATTGCTGGCTACTTTCAGAAAGGAGAGAGTTTTCAGCTTTGAAATCTCCAAAACCTAATTCATACATGTAGTTTCCCATAATGGAATCAGAAAATAACACAGGTTCACTAGGATCATGTAGTTCTGTAACAGTATGTTTCATGTACCTTTCTCTTTGTATCTTCATCTGATTTGCTTTTCCATTTTTTGGTAGCCACAAGGTTGACCAATCAGTGGCAAAGAAACCATTTAGTTGTTGAGACCAATCCCTACTTAAGAATAGTCCATATGCATCAGGTATATCAGCAATTACGATGTCTATGATTTGATAAACTGAAGGATTACAAGCAATCCTAATTAAGACGTCTTTCATTTCTCCGACAACCTTAACGTTTGTTCTATCTAATTGAGTTATTTGTGCGTTGGATGGAACAAATTTGCCATTTAATATCTTGCACACAGATAAAGGCATAACATTAGAATATGCTCCTAAATCTACCATGCAGTTGTGGACATTCCTATTAAAAATTTCAAAGGTAAGTAAGAATGGAGGTGTAGTTGACTTAGAATTCTTACCTATCAAAGAAGCTTTATCAGTTGATGTTTTCCCTTTATCAGTTGCTGTTGGATCATTGGTTGAACTGTTAGCAGCAACATTTTGCTTTGTATTAGGGATGATCGTGCTTACTGCAGGATTAATAATAGGACTATCAGGAATTGGATAGATTTGAAGGAGATCGTACATACTAATGTTTGCACGTGTCTTCTTCAAATCTTCAATTATTTCATATTGTAAATCCATCTTCGGAGCATTTTGAATGGTTTGGGTACCCTTATTTGACTGCGTTTGCTTGCCAGGTTGAGTTTGTTTGTTTAGTTGTGAGTTATTATTATCAGTGTTTGAAGTAGAGCTTGAAGCACCAGGAGTATTTGCAATTGCTTTACTACGTGTATTATATGCGTGTTGTCCTGAGGGTGGACTTCTGTTCTCATGTTTTTTCACAAAATTATCCCAGAAGTGACCATTAATTTGTTGAGGTTCTTCTGATTCATCCTCATTTTCAGAGTCTTCATCTTCTTTATTCTGATTTATCTCTTGACTAGGTGTTTCAGACAAAGACAGAACAGCTCGAATTGTATTAAAGATTTCTTCATTAGCAGCTACATCTGGGGGTGTGTTCTTATTGATTGCATTTGGGTTTTGTCTAAATTGGTTTCTGAAGTAATCTCTAGAAGGAGAAGCTTCAGAATTGGTCTTTTTTAACCCTATAACTTCATTGGTTAACGTTCGAATAGCGTTCTGTAGCTGTTCCACATCGAAAGCTTTATCTTTATCTGAACTAGATTTTTCTACTTTCTTTCGAGGAAAAGAATCAGTTTTACCACTTCTTTCTGGTTCATAATACATGAAATCCTTTTCTACTTTAATTGCTTCATCAAATGTTTCTATCAGTGTTGTTTTTCCAGCTCTCTTAACAAACATTCCGGAATTCCTAGGTAGGGCTGATGTATAATTTTCGATGATTATATCTTCCGGTGGTTGAGAAGCAATTGGAATTTTATTTTTCAATGTTAGAAACCTTTGATTAAAGTCTTTAATCCTTTCTTTGGGTTCCATTTTAATTCTAGATAATTCTAGGGCTAAAAGAGCAGGTGTTTTATCTTCCCCGAATTTATCTAAAAAAACTTTATTAAATTCCTCCCAATTTGTAATAGATCCTTGTACTAATGAAAAGTACCAGGTAGAGGCTCTTCCCTCAAAGGTGAGAGGAAACAATCGACAAACAACATCTTCATGCTGAACATTTAAAGTTTGAACAGCTAACATGAATTTATCAATATGTACCTCTGCAGGTTCTTTGTCATCTGGGTTAAACTTAGGAAGAATTTTATCTGAATGTTTTGGTAATGGGTGTTGTACCCCAGGAATTGCTACAGCAGCTGCCCTTAACCAAGGGAGCTGTGGATTAGGTGGAGGGGGTGGAGGATTACCTCCTCCTCCTGCATTTCCTGCCATTGGACTTCCTTGAGAGCTAGAGGAACTCTCTGAATGAGAAGATCTTGGACTATTGGGTGGTGACTCAGGAGGAGAAGGTGGCTGATCAGAACCAAGGTGGCTGATCAGAACCACTTCCCGAGATTAACCTCCTTGTGGTATTGGTTTGTGTAATCTGTCTTTGATAACTTTCAACTTGATGTTGAGGAGTACTATCAGTTATTTCCAATTCTTCTGTAACTATGGTCAATTGTGGGTTATGTCGCTGTTGTCTAGGAAGACCATAATCTATTGGAGTAATACCTAACTGATTAGCGTAAGCTCTAGTAAGGATATGTCTGGATTCTTCTAGAGTTTGAGCACTTTGTGCAGGAGTAAAGGGAGAAGTAATAGGATCACGTTCAAGGATATTCCTTACAGTTTCAATAAGAGGTGATCTACTAACTTCCGAAGATTGTTGGCTGGTTGGAAATGTTTCATTATTTTCACCTGCCATTACTTAATTCAGGCCCTCCTTCTAGTGCCATTTGTTGGCCTGATTTTATGAATCAGAGCCAATAAAGAGGTTTTATCCACACAATCAACTTACAGCAGTGTCCGGTGTGTTTGAATTAACAAGACCTCGCAGGTTATGGTCCTGCTACCAGCTAGTTTGTCTCTTAAGGAAACCTTAAAACTAGCAAAATCTAACCTATTCTAATGTTTATCCTATCTATAGATATCTACAAATGTCCTAAGGCTGCTTTCGGAAGGAAAGACTCCAATTTTTAGGGAATTTTCTAAAAATGAAAGCTTAATTACAGCATGCAGAATGATTAACAATGCTCCATAAAATAAACTTTAAAACTAATTAATCTAACTACCCTATTTAACCCTATCTCATCTGAGAGCAAATTTGAAACTAAGATTAATCATTAATCAATAACAGAAAATTGAAGTATGATATAAACAAAACATATTTAAGTCATAACAACAATAACTCTGCTATATAGAAATGGAGATGAGATTTAACCTAAAGCACACAGTCAAATTTCACTTCCAAAACTGATTAATAATTATCTATCAAGACAGTCATTTAAATTTGAAATAATGCTTATTTAAAATTCACCGTTAACATACAAATGAAATTTCAAATAAACAAGAGGGTATATCATGCACGCTAATGTTTATAGTGAACACACTAATCAACAAAACCATAATGACATATTCATTCAATAACTAGCTTGAGACGATAAAGTGAGAAAATTATTTAAACATCAGTATGTCACAGCACACAGAGTTTGCATATAAACAGAAGATGACAAACCGAAATATATGTATATATATAAAAATCTAAAAATGAATACCAGTCACAGCATCATTTGCAGATATCCAGTATTTATCCACATAAAAGCTTCAGCTTCAAGTTTGATATAATACCAGCAATAAAATATATTTCAACAAGTTTCTTCCACACTCTATCCATCCCGAGTTCATAAAAAATCTTCATTCATATACTAGTGAGAGTCGGTTTTGCTATAAATGTTGCATGCAACATTATAGAAAATTATTTAACCATAAAGGCATCTAATTACACCTACTACTAAAAATAGAATCGACTAGCCTGAGTCGAGACATCTCAGAACGTTCTGGCCCATTCACAAAATTCCAGCTTATAACAGGTCCGCTACATTTTCGTGCCAACGCATCAACCATGTGCTACATTCCTGGAAGAAGGCGGTGATAAAACCTCCTGCATTAAATTCAATAAATACATTATATTAAAATCAATTTAACACAGTTAACAGAAATATTAAAACAAAATTATAAATGCATGCCTGTAAAATCTCCGATTTTACAGACATGCAAAATCGAAATAATCGTTACCTGTCAACATGAGAAAAGGAAAAAACTATTAAGCCTCATTATGAAGAGCGACTACTCTTCTAGCTTCGGCCAATTTAGCCTTCAACCTGATAATTTTAACATTTTGTTTTTCAATTCGTTCCATTAGCAGCTGATTCGTTTTTAATATCGATTTCTTGGATTTCTTGAGTTGATTCTTCTTCATGTTGGCTCTTTTCCATCTGTCAATCCATTCTAGCAATTCTTTCCTGAAAGTTTTATTTTCTTCTTCCAATAAGGCTGTACACTGTTTGCGCTTTCCTTTAGACTCTACGTTTTTATGCTGATAGATATTTCCTAATACCTGTTGTAGGGTTTCGTCTACACTAGCTACATGAGGAGAACGAGGACTGTCACAATGCTGATTGTGTACTGTTTCCAGTTCTACAGTGTCAATGTTTATTTCTGGTCGATTCCCCTCGACCTCACCTGATTGCACATCATTCCCCTGCGCAGTAGTGGAATTCCCTACATCCATTGCGTTAGGGACAGGTATCGGAATATCATCCTCAATATCTACAACTGCAGGTTCGGCAACAGTAGATTTGGAAGTCTGTGGATCAGACCTATACCTTGAAGTTGAATGGAGATTATGCATGCTTCTAGTGACTCTACGCGAAAACGATAATTTTTCAACATTCAACCCTTCCTTGTCACAACAAACCCGAGCCAAATGGTTCAACTTATGCATAGAATTATTATCACAGTCATCAGGTTTAACAATTTCATCTTCGGATGATCCCTCTTTTAATTTTACAGGGTTGCCATCATTCTTACCAGGTTCGGGTTCTTTTAATATTTCCCTAGAATTGCAAGGAACTGAAACCCTATCAGCATCTTCATTTACTTTATCGTCTATGGACATGTTTACGGCCTCTGGTTCATTATCCTCTGAGCTATCAACCTCAGGATTTATGATTTTTCATTTCCTACGAGCTCGAGGAGATGGATTAGGCCAATACTTTGTTGGTCCCAATTTACAATCGGCTAGAAATTTATCCCAAGACAGACCTTTTGCAGATAATTGGAATTGCAGTAAAATTTTAATCAATCCGTGGTGACACAAACTATTATCAAGGTTATTGAAATTCCTTACAGACTGTGACATTTTCTTAAGGCTTTGCCACACATAGAAGGGCAAATTAAGTTTATAACCCTTTACTGCTAACAACAACCGTAAATGATACAAGTGCAAATGGGAAAAACGTCCACAACAGGTTACGTACCTTACCAAGATTTCATAGTAAGCTCTCCACTCGGGCTTTAGAAATTTTACAGGCACGCCTACCCTCAATTTCGTCTTATCTGGTAAAGGCATTAACAGAGCTAAATACTTCTTCTTATCAACCATAAGGCCCTTAAACCAGCGTTCTCCCACCTGAGGAAGTTTCGTGGCTTCAGCAATTTTATCTTCATTGACAACAAATTCGAAACCCCCGATTCGCACTCTGTCATTTTTAAAACTCATTGCGAACATTTTGGTAATCTCCACATGATGACCATCAAAGCTTTGAAAGAAATGTGTCCATCCCATTTTTTTGAATTTCTGGGCAACCTCCCGGTTGGCTTCAATAATTTCATACCCTGAGATTTCAAAACGATTCAGAGGAGACATGGTTTCTTCAGCACTTTCTGGGCTTAGTCGTGGAATGAAAGGGAAAGTGAAAACAGAGGGAATAGGTATCCACACACACGACATGCTAGAAAATCTTCACATGCTTCGAATCTGATCAAAAATCAAATCTCTGAACCTACCATTTTAGCGGGATAGTGATAAATGTTACAATTTTCATACTACATCATGAATTATACCAACTTATCTACGTTTGACCATGTCCAGTAGTGATCACCATTTAACTTGGCGAACCGGCGATATGAGATCACCACTTAACTTGGCGAACCGGCGATATGAAGACTGATAGAACCATTATTACGATCATTGATTATTGACAGTGGTTCATAATTAATAAGTACAATGGCGTAACTTGAAATGACTATAAGCATTTAACACTGTCAACACGATTTAACCAAATGCATACAACTGTCGATTCTGTCAAAGGGTGAAAGCCACGTTTCCATACCAGCTCATCGATCCAAAACGTTTATTGATTTAACCATTGATTTAGTGTATGGCCAGTTCATCAAACGATCGCCTTGTTTTATAATGTTTCGTAGTGGTATGAAGAGTAATAAATTGCGTTTTAATCGTTAAGTAGGCATTAATCAAATAGCCAGCTTGGTGTTTATTTTATGCATATGTACGAAACTATATACATGTACAACACTAAGTTTTTTAAAACCTTTATACATCCTATTGACACATTATACTATCTTATAGCGTATTTATTATATGTAAAAAGCTTCCTATACAAATCTTATCTATAGATAACTATGATATTTACAAAAATCTTATCTATAGATTAACTATGATATTTACAAAGTTCATAATAGGGTATTCCTTATGATATTAACTTTTTTAAAAATTCTCTTGGTCTTTGGACTAATAATACCCTAAACAATGTGTTTTATGATATTTCTCTTGGCACAAATCCTTTAAGTCACATAAATCCATTTTGATATTTTAAATAACTTTAATGAGAATTTACGAAACTTATCTAACCTTCGTTCAAAAGCCAAGTTTAATGATCAAGTTACTATCAGCTCTAGAATCATTAATTACTTTTCTTTGATTAAGAGCACCTTCAGAATCAAAGATTCTGAAGGAGCTCTAACATAATTTTTAATTGATAAATTACATAAAGAGCTGATCTCTCTTCACTTTGTCAAGAAATGAAGAGGTTGTTGCTGGCTGCCAATAGGCAGTTCATCGATGCACATAACCTCCATAATCGACTCGTCGAAATGAAAAATCAGTGTGAGAGGATCGATAAGTGGTGACGATGAGCTAGCCTTAAACGAGAGTTGTGCCATGACGTGATGTGTAGTAGGATTGACCCAATCTGTGGCTGACTGGATCGCCTGATAAGTTGCGAGGTTCCTATTTAAAGGCATGGAATTGCTGTAGGTTTCAAGCTCTGTAGGGCCCATTATCACCCAAGAATCAATAGAACTATTGGATGTGGTGATACTTGACGATATCATGTTTATGGCATGTATAGGGTATCTGAACTCTGGGAATACTCTGATGAGGGAGGAATCCTTCATAAGACCAATGCCAACATCTTCGAAACGGTACTGGGATTGACCCAGCAACAGGACATTGTGGGAGGAGTTCGAATGAATGTCTGGAGTATAGAAGTCTAACTTATCTATAGTGACAATCTTCCCTTGATGAGGAAATTGTACTAGTCAAAAGACGGAAGATGCAACGGCGGTCATGGCGTAGAACCAATTCCGACCGAGTAGAAGATTATAATCTAATGGTGCATCTATGACTTTGATGTGTATAGATACTGTATTTCCCCCTAGTTCAACGCCAATCGCAGGAATGATTCCGTATGGTTGAAAACCATGTCCGTCAAATGCTTTGAGAGTAGTGGGAGAAGGTGTAACTTCAGGTGAACCTATGGCTCTCCAACAAGTGAAGGACATGATCGATGTGGAAGCACCTTCGTCTAAGATAGTGTGGTCAATGTTGTTTCCATGGATCTTTGTTTTGATCTGGAAGGCTAACTGGTGAGAAAGCCTAGGTTTAAAATACTCCAAGTTAAACATAATCGTGTTTGAAGTATCCAGGTCCACTGCCCCCAATGCTAAAAGTAAGGTCTTCCGCTATGTTGGGAAGTGTTGGAGAACCTCGAGAGTCGACATCGTGCATGGTACTTGAGCTAGGTCCTCAACAATATTGTAATTTTGGGCTGCTCATGCGTTGGGATTGAATGTCGCCTTTCGGATGGTGCCATTGGGTGGGAGTAGCACTGTGTCCGTGACAGGTCTCTCAATGTGGAGATCACCATTGGGGGGAGGGGTGCTAGAAGGATCTTCAGAAGAGGACTTTCCATTGGTTGTCTCTTATTTGTTTGAACTTGGAGAAGTATCGTATGTCCTTGCTCGAGTGGATATATGAATCTCTTCATTACTTGTCATAAAAAATTCATATTTTACGAACATTTCTCCGCAGGGTGGGTTGTTCGGATTTCCCCCTTGTGGGGGATCGTGGGTAACCATCTATTTTTGCTGATGGGGGAAAGGATCGGTTAACATTGTCAGGCAGGAGGATCCTTTAAAAAATTTGTTGACTTCGTCCTTGTAAGGACACTCTCGTGTGTAGTGATCTTCCTGGAAAATCAGGAAGGGGAACTTTACTTTCCGGCGTGGTTTGGGATAGTTTTTGGTTGGTTGCGGCTTGGGGTTCTCTTGTTGGTTAGAAGTTTTCTTGTATTTTCCATGCTTATTCTTCTTCTTTCCCTCGGATTGTTGTGACTTGGATTGAACCGCGTTCACCTCGGAGGAAGGGGCAGGAGAGGGGGAATCTTTGGGAGCAGCCTAGGGTGGAGAGGGGGAAGCAGTAGCTTGTTTCCCACTCGGTTTGGGTGCAGGCTAAGCCTTAACTGAACCAGTGATGCCGTCAATGGGGGGTTCATGGGTAGGATTGGTTGGATCAGTAGTGGTGCGAGAGGCATGGGGAATAAGCTCGTATAAAGTTTTGGATTGGGTATATACCAAATCCGTATACTGAGTGCGCGAAATCACTTGTTCCTCCGTGACAGGTCCGCCCATGGCAATATCCCTGACAATGGGAGGCAAAAATGACTTCATGAACCAATCAGTGAGTAACTAGTATGGAATGGGTTCCTTAATTAACCTGCGGCATCGAAACCACTCATGAATATGATCCAAGATATGTGTAGAAGTGGTTTGACGTAATGAGGTCAAAAGGTCTGTTCCAGTCTCATACCGGATGGGGAGCTGGAAATGTGTTAGAAACTGCATGGCCAAGGTATTGAAATCGTGAAAGTAGTGTTGTGGCAGCTCGATGTACCATTTTTCTGCCATATCGGTGAGCGTACACTAGAAGAGCCGTAACCAAATGGAGTCGTCCATCAATGAGTTCAAAGAACACCAAAGATGGAAGGTCATTACATGGTTCTTGGGGTCTTACCCGGGTTTGGCATCGAACTTGGGAATGTCCGATGGTAGTTTGGCTGGGATGGGTGGCCAATGTGGTTCATGCCATATGGGATCATTAATAAGTCTCGACAAATCGGGCAAGTCTAGCATAGCCAAGAAGGGAAGTTGATGATTGGGCTATAGGTACGAGTAGTAATTGTATGGTGTAGGGATGCCCGTAGGACCCTGCACAACATAATGCTGCGTATTGTACCCATACACGTTTCCCGCAGGATACTGTTGGAAGTTTTGAGGATAGTAGACCATTTGGTTAACCGGTTGCGTGTTCTAAAACATGGGATTGACTGTCTGATTCAGAATCATAGTAGTTTCTGGTTGTTGAACGTTCTACTGAGTAGGGATGACGGGTATGGTAACCTGGGGTTGCTGTGTTCCAGGAATGTTTCCTGTTCCTTGTTGCGATATAGTTCCTTGGGATTGTTGTGTCTCAGGAATATTTCCAACACCTTGATTGGATGGAGGATTTCCCATACTAGGGTTAGGGGATGCCTAAAAGAATGGTGTCCATGGAATATTGGTTCCGCCTTGATGAAGAGGTGGAGTCAGAAGAGGTGGGTTCCATGGAGTATTCGCAGCTGAAGGGTAAGGAATGCCATAGTTCAAGTTAGGGGAAATGAAAGGTTGAGTAGGTTTCCCCCTAGCTTGATTCCAGTTTTCGAACAAAGAGTATTCCCCCACTCTATGGGATTTGGGATCCCCAAGAAGGAAGTGTGCCTGATAAGGGATGTTGAAAATGGGGTCTGGTTGTTATACTAGCATGTGGTTGTCCACTGCCAGGTGAATTATATGTTCCTAATTGAGTAGATGATGTTGATTGAGAGGTTTGTTGAATGGTGCCAGTGGGGGCGTTAACGAGTGGTATTCCTCCAAATGATGGGCCTTGTTGAGCCGATTGAAAAGACATAGGTGTTTGTTGAGTAGCCCCGCTTTGAACAGTACCAAGGGGTTTCCCTCCAGTAGAGGGATTGGATGGTCTGGTTGGAGGAGGTTGGTTACTAGGGCCAATGTTCCCAAGAGATTATTTTCCTCCTGCGGGTTGGTTTGATGGTCCGCCCGGAGGGGGTTGGTTATTGGGATTAAAGGTTCCAGTAGAAGGTTGTCCTCTAGAAATGGTGTAAATGGTGGTCAAAGGTGTACCTTCGGTTGAAATAGATGATCCAACGGTACGGGTAGAAGTTATTCTGATACTAGTAAGGTTGGGTAGTCTCGATTTGTGTGGGGGGGTCTTCCATACGTTTCAAGTGGGGATGGTGAGAACATTGGGTTATCCCTCATAAGTGGTGTGTCCCTTGAAGGTACACCGAACATATTGTGCGGAAAAATGTGTGGGAAATTTAACTAAGGGGTATCAGGCGTCACATCCATGAGGTCTTGAAAGATAGGACGATCATTAAGGGCTTGGAACGGATTTGTATCCTATGAAGTGGAGGTGGGGTTAAAAATGTGAGTTGGCCGATTGGGGTCCGGAAAGAGGTTGGGTAAAGTAAAATCTGAGGGTCCGGATCCGTCAGCATAGGAGTGATGAAACTCTGTGCTGGATGGAATATGGGGAGCTCGGTAACCAGGAGGACGGGTAGTAGGGGGGTATCGGGAAGCCGATGAGAGAATTTTCTCTGTATCACGTTTGAATTGTTCCAATGCTAAAGGATAGTTAGCTTGACTTACCATGCTAGATTGGATAGACACCATAATCTCTTGTCCTGAGGGGAGATCAGGGAGGGATATGGTGAACGGTATATTGCTAGAAGAACCTGTTTCATGAGTGTGAACACCTGATGGTGTAGTGGTGGTAGGCGGTGTTAGGATATTCCTATACTCCATCCTAGTCCCACCAGTATTTTGATCATTTACATTTTCAGTCATGCATGCACTTTCAGGGTTTGCATGTATTTTGCATGCATCCTAGTCATCAGTACCAGCACCTAGCCCTCAGTTAGCTAGCCCATGGAGCTTCCTTCCACTCAATTTCATCCCTCCTAGCCTGTCATGCGTCCTCCTTTCACCTACTACATGAGAAGGGCCCCTTTCTCACCTACCAGTCTAGTTTACTTCAATTATCCACCAGTCTTTCCTTGATTTGAGGCCAGATTGACTCCTCACTGTTGTTATCACTCCGATTGACCTCCGATGAGACATGACTACCTGTTCTGACTCCAGTTAGCTCCTCATGCGCCCTCCACTGAGCCTCCTTCATTCAGTTAGTGTCTCCATGTGCCGGTTACATTCAGTTACACCTACCACACTCAGTTAGACTTAGTTTGACTGATGGTTGACAGTTACTTGTGAATTGATGACTCCACCGATGATGAGATAGACTACTAGTTGTGCTCCGATGACACTCCAGTGATCCTTTGATCACTCCATGAAGGCTAATTCGAATTGCCACCTTAGGCATTCGAATCCTCATGCATTGTACTATTTATTTGTCCATATTGTGTTTAATTAATTAGTGTGTGTGAAGTATTTTTGCTTCTATCTGAGTTCTACTGTATTATTATTCTGTTGCTCATTATACTGCATTGATCACTCTTCTTCTATTTTCTTGCTTAATCAATTACTTTCTTGTGAGCTAAACATCATCTCTTAGATCTACTGTGAGTATTTTCACATGGTATCAGAGCATGTTGAGAGTATTGTTTATCTCCATTGTTGAGAGTTTTTTGCAGGTTATTACCAAGATTTCGAGTGCAGTAGTTGCAGCAGTTTCTGCATCTTTGCAGCAGTAGCAGTTGCAGATATTCTCTATTGTTTTTGCAGGTCTTCTACAACTTCCATTGTTGATGTATATGTAACTTCGGAATGTATTTCATCCATGTATTTCATATATATATTTATTGTACCCTTATAAGAGATGTGTTATTCCTCTATAAGGAAGTGTCGTCATGTGTATTGACAAGTGTTGCAAGTGTGTGTACTTGCCGATGGGTTATTAGAGCACCATGTGTGGGGTCGGCCCTGAAATATATATTATATTGTGGATGTACCTAGCTAGACAAGTCGGCCCCATAGTGTAACTAGGTAAACAGGTTAAGTATAAATAGAGATCGGGAGATCTCTATTTGATCACTCAGAAACTCACACTTCTCTCACTCAGAAAGTAGCGCACTAGTGAGGAGGAGGATCATCTGCCACTAGGAGACTATCTCAGTGTATTTTGGTTGTACTTTGGTTGAGCCATTGCTCTCTCTATCTCTGAGGAAGTTGTGGGGTTTTTCACCTTAGGGTTTTCCCCACAGAAACTCCGTGTCTCTTGTCTCTCATGCTTTTGATTCTTGTGATATTTGTCATGCTTATTATGATTGTTATGCATTGATATAATGTACATGTTATTCTCTCAGTAAAGATCCTAGAGTATTGTGAATTAATGCTCAAAATTTAACATGGTATCAGAGCTAACCTAAGAAGAAGACATTTTGTAGTGATGGAAACTTGAGTTTCTTGTTTATTGGGTTTCTCTCCACGGTTTTTGGAAAAGCAGTATAGTAGATTGACTCTACTCATCAAGGAGAATCTATCACTCCAATCAGAATTCAATTCTGAGCATTTTCAGATTTGGCCCTAAAAATTAGGGTTTCCACAAAAATAGGAATTCCTGAAATCTGAAGACATAGCTGGAAGCTCGCAAAAATCGAAGTTTAGAGCTTTGGATCAAAATTTTTGGCTGGGTAGATCTCCGGGAAATGCAAACCCTAATTCAGGGCTCTCCCTAGTGAAACCGAGAGGACAAAAAGGAAAATCTGAAGGGTAAAGCTTTGCTGATCTCAAATTCTGAATACACCAGGATGATCATCTCATCAAGGCGCATCTTCCTATCCTTTCAGAAAGCTGAAATTCACATTTTGAATTTTTAGGGTTTTTTCGACAAACCCTAATCTAGGTCCAGATCCAGTTTTCAACATTTCAAGTGGTAAGACCTTAATCTTTTCTATTTCCATTTGAAGTACTCTTTAAGATGTCTCACCACATCAAGCTTGAGGATAAGATTGAAGGTGTTGATAACTTCGGAGCTTGGAAGTATAGGATTGGGTTAATCCTGGAAGAGAATGAGTTGGACTCATACATAAAAGAAGACATCCCTATCCTAGAGGATGAAGAGGCTAAGATATTGCATAAGAAGAACTTGGTCAAGGCAAAGAGAATCATTGCTGATTCTATCAAGGATCATCTTATCCCACATGTGTCATCTCTAAAGACACCCAAAGAAATGTTTGATTCTCTGACCAAGCTATTTGAAGGGAAGAACATAAATCAGAAGATGACCTTGCAGAACCAATTGAAAGGAGTAAAGTTTCAGAATGGAGAAACCATTCAATCTTATTTTTCTAGGGTCTCCCAGATTAAGGAACAACTGGAAGCGGTAGATGAAATGGTGGAGAATGGTGAAGTTGTCATGACCACTCTAAATGGCCTACCCAGGTCATGGGATTCCTTTATTCAAGGAATTTGTGCAAGGAAGAAGTTGATCTCCTTCAACAGATTGCGGGGAGAATGTTCTCAATAAGAAGTAAGGCTTGTGGCTCGAGAAGAAAAGATGGGAAGTGAAGATCAATCTCTCACAGTACACACCAAGAAAGGAAGGTCAAAGAGAGAGCACTCTCATGCCAAGAAATCTTCACACTATCATCAACATAAAGATAAGAAAGATCTCAGATGCTTCACATGTAATGAGAAAGGTCATTTTTCTTCAGAATGTCCCAAGAACAAAAGGAACAACAACATCAAGAAGAATAAGGGCAGTAGGAAAAGATATCATGCTCATGCTGCTGAAGATGATGAACCACCCAAGAAGAAGGCTAGGGCAGAATGTGATGATAGTGATGATGACTCATCAAGTGAAGAAGAGTATGTTCTAATCTCTGCTCTCACATGTACTATCTCCCATGGTTGTAATGATTGGTTAATTGACAGTGGGGCTTCCAAACACATGACTGGGTTTAGGGAATCTTTTGTAAACCTATTTGAACATGAATCAACCCATAAGGTGAAACTTGGGGATGATTATCAATACCCAATCAAAGGAAGTGGTGAAGCCTCCTACAACCTAGATTCTGGAAAATCCTTGAAGATGAAAGAAGTCCTTTATGTACCTGGGCTCAAGAAGAACTTACTCTCCATCTCTTCATTGGATGCAAAAGGTATGAGGGTTGCATTTGTGGATGGCCAAATCCTAATGTGGCCAAAGGGAAAGACCATAGATGATGTAGTAGTGATTGGAGAGCAAGAGGGACGTTTGTATAAATTGAAAGGACAACCTGAACATGCCATGGTGCATGAATCCATGGATCCAAGTGAACTTTGGCATAGAAGACTTGCTCATATGCACTATAGGGCACTTCCAATTGCAAACAAGGCTATAGAGGGTCTTCCTGAAATCAAGACAAAACATGAAGGTGTTTGCAAAGGATGTGCAAAAGGTAAGAACATTAAGAAGGATTTCCCAAGCAATGAAAGCAAGGAAAAAGGTATCCTGGAAATCATCCACTCAGATGTATGTGGTCCTATGTCATCCAGTTCTCTGAGTGGGTATGTTTACTATGTCTCATTTAATGATGACTTCTCCAGGAATACTTGGGTATACTTCTTGAAGAACAAAGATGAGGTGTTTGATAAGTTCAAGGAATTCAAAACCTTGATGGAGAATCAAACTAATAAGAAGATCAAAACATTCAGATTCGACAATGGTGGAGAATTCACCTCAGGTGACTTCAAAAAGCTTTGCAGTGATTCATGGATTAAGAGGGAGTTGACTGCTCCTTATAATCATCAACAGAATGGAGTTGCATAAAGGAAGAACAGAACAATCATGGAAGCAGCAAGGGCAATGCTTTATGACCAGGATCTACCTATGCATCTATGGGCAGAAGCAGCTAGAATAGCTATATATGTATAGAACAGAACACCCCACAAGATATTGGACAACAAGACACCAAAAGAGGTCTTTTCTGGTAAGAAACCTGAAGTCAGCCATCTCAGAATATTTGGTTGTCTAGTATACACACATGTCGCAAAGGAAAAGAGGACGAAGCTAGATCCTTCAGGAAAGAAGGGTATCTTTGTGGGTTACAGTGAAAGCTAGAAGGCTTATAGAATATACTTTCCAGGGTTCAAGAAGATTGATGTCAGCAGGTATGTAACATTTGATGAAAACTCAGCATTCATCAAATCAAGGAAGGCACCTATCAAAGTTTATGAAGAACCTAAGTAAACTAGATTTCAAGACACTACCATGAATGAAGCAATTCCAGAAGTTGTTCATGAGTTTGAAGGTCCGCAAGAACCTGTAGATCCACACCGTGAGGATAACTCTCATAAGAGAAAACCTGCATGGGCTAGAGATCTCATTCAAGATGCAAAAAGATTTGGTATTCCAGAAGAAGAACGCATAGCAAAGAAGAGAACCAGATCTCATACCAGCTATGTTGCTTTACTCTGTGACATTATGAACAAAGAACCTTCCAGTTATGAAGAAGCAGCGGAAAAGAAAGAATGGAAGGATGCCATGGTTGTGGAATACCAATCAATAATGAAGAATGATGTTTGGGATGTTGTCCCAAGACCTAAAGAGAAGTTTGTTGTGACTTCCAAATGGATCTACAAAATCAAGCATGCTGCAGATGGCAGTGTAGAGAAATATAAGGAAATATTTGTAGCTTGTGGCTTCTCTTAGAAAGAGGGAATAGATTATGAAGAAACTTTTGCACTTGTAGCCAGGTATACTTCCATCAGAACATTACTTTCCCTGGCTGCAGCAATGAAATGGAAAATACACCAGATGGATGTCAAGATTGCTTTCTTGAATGGTGTAGTTGAAGAGGAAGTATATGTGGAGCAGCCACTCGGTTTTGAAATACATGACAGGGAGTCATATGTGTGCAGATTGAAGAAAGCCTTATATGGCTTGAAGCAAGCTCCCAGAACTTGGTATGGTAGGATAGATAGTTTCCTATCTAGTTTGGGCTTTACCAAGAGTAAAGCAGATTCCAACCTTTACTACAAGGTTGAGGAAGGGAATCCTGTGATTCTACTTCTGTACGTGGATGACTTATTTGTAATAGGAGATGACACATTGATTGTAGATACTAAGAGGAAGCTTGCTCCTGATTTTGATATGAAATATTTGGGAATGATGCATTATTTCCTAGGTATGGAGGTGTGGCAAAATGCAGGTGGGATCTTCCTTGGTCAAGGGAAGTACACAGTAGATATCCTGAAGAGATTCGGGATGATGGATTGCAAGACCATGGCCACACCTATGGCATCGAAACTAAAGCTTCTATGTGATGCTTCATTTGAGCCAATTGATATCTCTATTTATCGTCACATGATTGGGTCCTTGATGTACCTGACGAACACGAGACCAGATATTTGCTTTGCTGTGAACACATTGAGTTAGTTCCTGACAGATCCGAGGAGTGTTCATCTGATTGCTGTAAATCATGTTTTGATGTACCTGAAGGGTATAGTGGATTATGGGCTCAAGTATGAAGCAAATCAAAAGTTTAACCTGCAGGGTTATGTTGATTCAGATTGGGCAGGCAGTGCTGCAGATAGGAAGAGCACATCTGGGTGCTGCTTCAGTATGGGATCAGGTGTGATCTCTTGGTTTAGCAGGAAGCAGTCCTGCGTAGCACTGAGTACAGCTGAGGCAGAGTATGTTGCGGCCTGTTCAGCTAGTTGTGAGGTAGTATGGCTACGGAAGCTACTGTCTGAGTTATTTGATCTCCCATTGGATGTTACTAGTATCTCCTGTGATAACCAGAGTTGTGTGAAGCTGTCTGAGAACCCAGTGTTTCATGACAGGTTGAAACACATAGAGATCAAATATCACTATATCAGGGATATGGTGCAGAGAGGAGTTGTGAAGCTCCTGTATGTTGCGATGGATGAGCATATTGCAGATGTACTGACGAAGCCACTAGCTAGAGTGAAGTTCGAGTACTTCAGGGAGAGGCTTGGTGTTCTTCAGATCGACGACACTTCGAGGAAGAAGTGATGGACACATTTGCTGAAGCCATTCCAAGCATGTTGGAAGGAGGATCCTTCACATGGCTATGGATGTAAGTGCTGGATGATGAGCATCAGGATGATGTTCTAGTTTCTACTTTGTATGATCAGTTGGATCATTTATATGTATATGTATGTACACATCATGTTGGATGCTGGATATGATCGGTTGGATCATTTGTATGTATTTTGTATACGCATCATGTTGGATGCTTGGACCATGTATCTATATATGTATCAAGTGGATACATTGTATGATCTGGTAGATCATGTATGTTGATATGTATCATGTATTTGTATTTGTATCAGGTGGATACACTGTATGATCAGGTGGATCATGTATGATGATATGTATCAGGTAAATACTTGGTATGCATCATGTGGATGCATTGTCTGATCAGGATGATCATGATGACGAGCTTCAGGATGTTGCTCCAGCTGATATGTACCGGGATGGTACAGTGATGATGATCAGGATGATCATATGTATCAGGTGGATACATTACATAATCAGTTGGATTATGTGTGATGAGTTCCGAAGACACAGATGCATAGTGCCTTTTCGACATGGTGGTAGATGTGTTCTCCCATGTACGTTGATGTAAGTGTAGAGCCTTTCCGACATGGTGGTAGATGTGTTCTCCCATGTGCGTTGATGTAAGTGTAGAGCCTTTTCGACATGGTGGTAGATGTGTTCTCCCATGTGCGTTGATGTAAATACAGAGCCTTTCTGACATGGTGGCAGATGTGTTCTCCCATGGTCATTGATGTAAGTGCTGTGAGCCTTTCACAGATGGTGGTAGGTTAGTCCTCCCATGCCGGTGAGTGTAAGTGTTGTGTTTGTGCTTCTAGGTTGTACTTCGTGATACTCTGTGGCAGTGGACAGGTTGTGCAATAACATGTAAAATATCCTGGGAGATTTGATAGATTGAGCTGTGTACTCGTAATCAGTCCTGGGATGCTCTTTCGAGGTTTTTTTGACTCATGTAATAAGTTTTGAGGATTCCACAATATGACCAGTGATGATGAAGACCTACAGGTGGTGGGCCTACATCCAGTATGAAAAAGGACTGGCTTTGTAGAACTTCCTATGACGAGTAGATTTAGAGATTGGTTGAGATAGCAGTAGCAGTGACGATGATGATGACGATGCATCGATGACGATGATCCCAAGAAGAAGACTTGTCTAGCAGATCTGTGTCGAGAAATACCTTCCTAGTTAAGAGGGAGTGTTGATGTATATGTAACTTCAGAATGTATTTCATCCATGTATTTCATCCATGTATTTCATATATATATTTATTGTACCCTTATAAGAGATGTGTTATTCCTCTATAACGAAGTGTCGTCATGTGTATTGACAAGTGTCGCAAGTGTGTGTACTTGCTGATGGGTTATTAGACCACCATGTGTGGGGTCGGCCCTGAAATATATATTATATTGTGGATGTACCTATCTAGACAAGTTGGTCCCATATTGTAACTGGGAAAACAGGTTAAGTATAAATAGAGATCAGGAGATCTCTATTTGATCACTCAGAAACTCACACTTCTCTCACTCAGAAAGTAGCGCACTAGTGAGGAGGAGGATCATCTGCCACTAGGAGACTATCTCAGTGTATTTTGGTTGTACTTTGGTTGAGCCATTGCTCTCTCTATCTCTGAGGAAGTTGTGGGGTTTTTCACCTTAGGGTTTTCCCCACGGAAACTCTATGTCGCTTGTCTCTCATGCTTTTGATTCTTGTGATGCTTATCATGCTTATTATGATTGTTATGCATTGATATACTGTACATTTTATTCTCTCAGTAAAGATCCTAGAGTATTGTGAATTAATGCTCAAAATTTAACATCCATGTATTCATTAGGAATTACTCCTCTTTCTGCATTCAACTATGATGAATGGAAACCACAAATGATAGCACATTTGAAGAGACATGGTCTCTTTGATAATTGTTTTGAAAGAGAGTTCGAATCCTATGATGAAGAGAAGGACAGGTTAGATAAAGGTGAAAAATCTTGTGCAACCATGATGTATGCTATGCCTGATGCATGTTATATGACCTCCCTAATATTTCATCTCCAAAAGAGCTATGGGCTCACCTGGATGTAATATTTGGTAGATAGAATGAAGGGATTCATCCAAACCCTTTTGAGAACAAGCGAAGTGATGCATTCGCTCCCCTTGATGGTCTCTCATATCATGAACTAGTATCATCTCATATTGAATTTGTCCACAAAGAACTTGCAGATTCTACACTCATGCTCCAACTTTCTTCTCTTTCTGTGCCAGCTCACACTCTAGATATTGCAGAAGGTCCTAAATCCTCTCTTGCACCAGAGTCTATTGGTTTGCATCATGATCACATGATTATTTCGGAGTTCAAATCAGCTATTGGAGGTAATGCATTCACTCTCCTCAAGCAATCACCTCTTATTTACTACTACATCATCATTATTCCATGCTTTTAGAAGGTTATTGAAGAATATGGCCATTGCCACCCACTTGGGATAATTTCTCATGCATCTAATGGTTTTGATCTCACCTCTTATGGTTCAAAGGAGATCTCAAGAAACCATTGCCATTCACTTGGGATAACTTCTCATGCATTTATTGGTTTTGATCTCACTTCTCATGGTTCAAAGGAGATCTCAAGAAACCATGACTCAAGTCTTGGATCTAATTTGGATCCTAAGCAAACACTACTTGAGATAATTTCTCATGCATGTGATGGTTTTGATCTCACCCCTGCTGGTTCAAAGGAGATATCAAGAAACTATTCTTCAAGTCTTAAATCTGATTTGGATTTCAAGCAATCATTATTATTTGATGGTTCCTTTTGGCATAATCTCACCCATGATGGTTTGAAGGAGAAGACAAAAGACTATCTGCATATTC
The DNA here is from genome assembly GCA_027924585.1 of Larix kaempferi. Taxonomy (NCBI): domain Eukaryota; kingdom Viridiplantae; phylum Streptophyta; class Pinopsida; order Pinales; family Pinaceae; genus Larix; species Larix kaempferi. Next base: position 5,266,138 of record BSBM01000226.1, on the reverse strand, counting down.
ATGTTTTTTATCCTATCTCAACTGATTCGAATCACAGGTTCAAGAATCATCCTCATACTTTTGGATTTGTTCTCATCACATTCAATCTAAAGAGCAAGTACACGCACATTCTTTTTTATCATGATCCACTACTTCCCAAGAAGAAGATACCTCCAGACATATGAACAAGCATCACACCTGCTTGAGTTTGGAGCATTTATTTTTTTATGTGTGCCTTACAGTCTGTTTTGAGGGGGGGGTATTTTCCCCATGAAATTTTCCCCACGTCCTTGGTTTATTGACTGTTATTATTCATTGTATTGGGTGACCTTTGGTCTTAGTTACTAGGGCCCAGGATGGATTAAGGGGGGGTGTTAGTATATTCCTATACTCCATCCTAGTCCCACCAGTATTTTGATCATTTACATTTTCAGTCATGCATGCACTTTTAGGGTTTGCATGCAATTAGGGTTTGCATGCAATTAGGGTTTGCATGCAATTAGGGTTTGCATGCATTTTGAATGCATCCTAGTCATCAGTACCAACACCTAGCCCTCAGTTAGCTAGCCCCAGGAGATTCCTTCCACTCAGTTTCATCCCTCCTAGCCTGTCATGTGCCCTCCTTTCACCTACTGCATGAGAAGGGCACCTTTCTCACCTACTAGTCCAATTTACTTTAGTTATCCACTAGTCTTTCCTTGATTTGAGTCTAGACTGACTCCTCACTATTGTTATCACTCCGATTGACCTTTGATGAGACATGACTACCTGTTCTGAATCCAGTTAGCTCCTCATGTGCCCTCCATTGAGCCTCCTCATTTAGTTAGTGCCTCCATGTGCCAGTTACATTCAGTTACACCTACCACACTTAGTTAGACTCAGTTTGACTGACGGTTGATAGTTACTTGTGCATTGATGACTCCATCGATGATGCGATAGACTACTAGTTGTTCTCTAATGACACTCCAGTGATCATTTGATGACTCCATGAAGGCTAATTCGAATATCCACCTTAGGCATTCAAATCCTCATGCATTGTACTATTTATTTGTCCATATTGTGATTAATTAATTAGTGTGTGTGAAGTATTTTGCTTCTATCCGAATTCTACTGTATTATTTTTCTGTTGCTCATTATACTACATTGACCACTCTTCTTCTATTTTCTTGCTTAATCAATTACTTTCTTGTGAGGTATACATCATCTCTTAGATATGATGTGAGGATTTTCACAGGTGGAGGTTCCTCCTGGGAGGTAAAAAAGTCAAACTCAGGTTGAAATAGTGTGGTAAGTAGTTCAGTTTCTTCAATAACTTCAACATATCCATCCGATACTGGAATCAACTCTGACGTGTCTCCGTTGGATCCTTCAATAGTTCCAACAGATCCTTCAGGAACATCGTAGAAAGTGTCTGTTGGCGGGGTAGTTCTAGCATTTGGGAGGGTGATGACCTCCGATATATCATCATGTGCAGTACTAACTTCAGCAGCTGATGTGTTTTCCACTATAGGAGGAATTTCTGGAATGACAGTGGGTTGTGGGACAGTTGGAATATCAGGTGTATTACTGGTTTCAGGAACTGTAATAGGTTCTGAGATAGTGCTGTGAGTTACAGGTACGGAAGAAACTGAAGATGTAGTATGGAGAGGTGGTGGAACATTCCCTTAGCTAGCCCTGTAGTCGGTAGAGGCAGGAATACATGATGCAGGTGGACTAGAAGTCCATGGTGGTGGTGGTGGTGGTGGTGGTGGGATTAGTCCTTGTATCCTCCGTGATCTCTATGGATCAGACATAATGATGGGAATACAAGTTTCGGGGACAGTCTCGTAGAAAATATCTCAAAAACCCTAAAGCAGCTGAGTGTGCAAAAGGGGATCTAGAAAAAGACAAGGCTCACAGGCTAAAAAAGAAAGCTTAAAAAACTATACTAAGAACGGCGTCACAGTGAGCGAGCTGGAACAAAGGTGGCCAGAATGCCAACAAGTAATCACTAAAAAGAAAAATGACCCTCTAAGAAGATGAAATATCAAGAAAAACCTCCTAACTAAGAGCTGGAGACCTCAACAAGTTGTATCCTTTGCAAGGTGATGAAATCCAAGTCGAACAATACAACATGAGAGACCAATAGTGGAAGGATATCCCTCTATCGAAAGGGATCCTGGGTAAAGAGCCCTAGAAGAAAAGTCACTAAGATACCTCATTCATGACATGTGAGAGAAGGATATTGGCACTTCTGCCTTATCACCCATGTATCACCTATATGATAGAGTACAAGGAAGACAATGGATCGATATGTCTTAGGCGCTAAGTGGAGTGCGGCTTTCCACAAAGTCCATCCAAAACCAATCCTTGCGACTTACCCCCGAAACGACGGGAGGCCCTCTCCACAAACTGGTCGATGAACGTTTCAATAAATAATAGAGGATTTTATCACCCTAGAGGACAACAACTATGTCTCAAATGAAGATGACAAGGGGGAATTATTTGGATGCCTATCCCTGGTGTCCTACCTAACTAACAAATTCTTTTTCTCCTCAAGTGAGGTTATAGAATGGTGAGTTAGGGAGTGTAAATTTTAACGGTTGTATTACTCAATCGAGGAAATTGTAATGACCCTTTTTAAAAAAATTATGAAAATGCCCAATTTTTCAATTTTTCCCCAATTTCGACCTTTGACTAGTTTTGCTGTTTTGGCCTCCAAATTAACCCAAATGCTCCCAAATATTCTATAAGAGTATATGAGTGACATTTAGACTTGAATATTAGGTTCAGGGATTAGTTATAACCCTCAAAAGGCTTCTGCAAACTTGATTTATATTCTGGTCAATGTATGGGATTTTAACTAGTAATTTGTGCATCAAATCCCCCCTGGGTAACACTGAAAATGGCCTCCCAAATGATTTCAAAATCCCTCGAATTTATGAAAAGAGGTAGGAAATGTATTAATTATGTTATTAAGGTCTCATTTGCACCATTAATTTATTATTATATCTGTTCCAACCCTCTCCCATTCAGCTGCAAAAATCACCCATTCAACCCTTGGGGAAATGACACTATTTCTTCTCCCAATGCAATTAAACCGAGTAAAAATACTTCAAATGCTCAAGTAAAGTACATGAAACTTGTAAAATACATCCATATAAGTCTATTAATCACAAATCTATCAAATAATAATCCATTCATTCGAAATCATCAGCATTATAATGAGATACATCAATGTAGTGGGGAAATGGACATTGTTTGCTCATTAATCAACATTTTTGCATACAATCAGTGGGTATTTAGACCTGAGAATTTATGAATATGAAGAAAAGAGGATATAAATCTATTACAATCATAAATACATCATATGAAGCTCTCCCAATAAATACAAGAGCTCACCAAAAATGCCCTCCCTCAAGGAGCATGAATATGCCTTCAAACCTAGAAATGGTTGAGAGATGGTGTTGTACTAAAATAAACCACGAGCTTCCTTGTATCTAATACCTGCAAACAAAAATTCATTAAATCTCCATGAAATACCTGAGTGGCCTCTCCAAACACCAACTTGGATGGGAATCTTTCACCCTCGAAATTGGCTAAAGCAAGAAACTAGTCATCCACTAGCTCTTTCTTCACAAATGCAATTTTTCTCAAAATGATCAAAATCCATTCTCATACTTGATTTATACATTTTATAACCAACATTATCCTTCTAAGGTTCGAAATCCTCTCATTAGCTTCTAGAGATTTCCACTTAGGAAATATTCCACACTTACCACTTGTCTCCTAGTCTCCAACCTTCCATCTTCTCCCAAATTCGAGTAGGAGTCTCTTGGGATTCTCAAAATACATGAGCACCTTACTTGAGCCTATTTTTGGGGCTGACATGTCACAATGGTTAGATGTCAGAATTCGGATCTAAATTTTGTCATAGATGTCATAGATGCTTCATCATTGTTGTCATAAGACTAGGGAATCTAGCCCAAGTGTCCACTAGCCTCCAATTTGACTCTTCCTCTTCCATGGAGGTTACCATTCCATCCCATTTCGACCTAATATTCTCCATGCCATGTGTATTCCTTACCAACTCACCCAATAAGGTTTTCCTTCCCATGGATTCGAAATGCCAAGTGAGGTTTTCCATGTGGTAGTGAGAAACCAAGCTAGTGTGGGTCCCACATCCTCCAAATGTCCTCAAAACCATTTGCCACCTATAATTCCTCTTAGATTCATTTATTCAACTTATTTAATAAATAATTGGACTATTCTAATGTATAAAAATTATTCCTTTTCTCCCTTATTACAATTCCCAATGTACCCATTCAACCCAGGGAACTTGGTAGGATTGATGGGGATTGTCTGCTATACAATTATTTGAATGGGGAATTTATAGTTCTCCCCACCCAAGATTGCTTATCCTCAATCAATTTCAAATTAGGATGCTACAAAATCTTCTCCTCTTCCCATGTGGCATCTTCATTTGGTAAGTCCTTCCATTGCACTAAATATTCTTTGATAATTCTACTCCTCAACCTCCTTTCCCGTGTCTTCAAAATATTTTACAGAACAAGTGTGAGCTGACCTTCATCATCCAAAGGAGGAAGTATTTCTGAAGTGATGATTTTCTGACCAAGGGATTTCTTGAGACAAGAAACATGAAATACATTATAGATTTTACTCCCTTCTGGAAGTTCTAGTTCATATGCTACTTCTCCAACCTTCCACACTACCTTGTATGGCCCATAGTACCTTGGTTTTAATTTTTTTGATCCATTATTTTTTAGAGATATTTGTTTATAGGGCTGCAAACTTAAATATACTAAAGCATTGACATGAAAGGTTCTTTCTTCTTCAGCATATTGTTTTTGTTGATTTTGAGCAACCTGCAAATTGTCTTTCAAGAGATTTAAAATTTCTTGGCTCTCTTCCACCCAATCTTTAGCCTTTGGGGCTCTACTATCACCAAATATAATTTCAGCAAATGTAATTGCATCATAACCATATAATTCTTTGAAAGGAGACATCCCTATTGACATATGATAAGTGGTGTTGTAGCAAAACTCACCCAAGTGTAACCATTTTTCCCATGCTTTTTGCTGCTCTGACAAATAGTTTCTTAGGTACCCTTCCAACCATTGATTCACCCTCTCTATTTTTCCATCAGTTTGTGGATGATAGCTGGTACTTGGAGTCAATTGAGTTCCCACCAATCTAAAAATTTCTTGCCAAAAAGCACCCATGAATCTACTATCTCTATCACTGACAATGCTCTTGGGGAGCCCATGCAATCTGAAGATTTCTTTGAAAAAAATATTAGCCACTTGTGCAACACTAAAATATGATGTAACAGCAAAAAAGTGAGAAAATTTTGTCAACCTATCCACTACCACATAGATGCAATCCTTACCCAAAGATTTAGGCAAACCAGTGATGAAATCCATGGAGATACTGTCCCATTTTTGCTCCGGAATGGGAAAGGGTTGTAATAGGACAGCTAGACATGTAAGTTCTGATTTATTTTGTTGAAATACCTTACATTCATTCACATATTTCTGAACATCTTCCTTCAACCCCTTCCAAAAAAAACTTTGCCTCAACTGTCTATAAGTTTTGAAGATCCCCGGATGGCCCGCTAGTGGGGAATCATGTGCTTCTTGCAAAATTCGGTACTTGAGCTTTGAGTTCTGAACTAAATAAATTCTACCCTTATAATATATCAGCCCATTCAAAATCCTGTATTTATCATCCCCTTTGATTCCATCCAACACATCACAAGCAAATTTGTCTTTAGCACATTCAACTAGTAGCATGTTTTTCCAATCCTTGGCAATGTCCATGAGAGAAAAAGAAGGTCTTCTTGACAAAGCATCTGCTACTATATTATTCTTTCCTTTGAAATATTCAATATCAAAATCATAAGCTTGAATCTTTCTTACCCACTTTTGTTGCCTTTCATTTAGATATTTTTGGGTGAGAAAGTGTCTTAGACTATTGTGGTCAGTTTTCACCACAAACTTGCTGCCCACTAAGTATTGTCTGAATTTGTCCAATGCATGCATAATGGCCAGCATTTCTTTATCATATATGGAGAAAAAATTTTTATGAGGCTGCAACTTTCTACTCTCAAAGGCTATGGGGTGTTGGCCTTGCTTTAGGACAGCCCCTATTCCTCCACCTGAAGCATCACATTCCACAACAAAAGGTTTAGTAAAATCAGGAAGTACAAGTATGGGAAAACTACTCACTACCTCTTTCATTTTTTGGAAGTCCTTTTCAGCCTCTTCATCCCACTTGAAAGCATCCTTCTTAGTCAAATTAGTGAGTGGATAAGTCATCTTGGAGAATCCTTTCACAAATTTTCTGTAGTAGGTGCATATGCCAATAAAGCCTCTCAATTCGGTAATATTTTTTGGTGATGGCCATTCTAAGATAGCCCTGATTTTTTCAATGTGTACCTTCACCCCTTATTTCCCAATAATGTGCCCAAGATACAGTAGTTCTTTCATCCCAAATTCACATTTTGATAACTTAGCAAATAAGGACTCTTCTTGCAAAATTCTCAACACAATCTCTAATTGCTGCAAATGCTCTTCCCATGTTTTACTGTAAATGAGAATGTCATCAAAGAAAACCAAATCAAACCTTCTTATTTGCTTGCAAAAGATCCTATTCATGCAGGATTGAAATGTGGCTGGGGCATTAGTTAACCCAAAAGGTATGACAAGAAATCCATAGTGGCCATAATGACATCGAAAAGCAGTCTTTTGCACATCTCCATCTTTCATTCGAATTCGATGATACCCTGATCTAAGGTCAATTTTGGAGAATTATTTGGCCCCATGTAGCTCATCCATGAGCTCATCAATCCTAGGAATATGATACCTATTCTTGATAGTCTTTTTGTTCAATGCTCTAAAATCTATGCACATTCTCAATGTTCCATCTTTCTTCTTCACTAGCACTACTGAAGAAGCATACGGGCTAGAGATTGGTCTAATGATTTACAACTCTAGAAGTTATTGGATAGATTTTTCAATCTCATCTCTGAAATTTTTAGGATGTCTATAAGGTGGTATCTGAATGGGTGAAGTTCTCTCCTCCAAAACAATGTTGTGCTCAACCCCCCTATCTAGTGGTCTACCATGTGGAAGGTCTCTAAAAACTTTTTCATATTTTTGCAAGAGTCTCTCTATATCCTTTGTGTGTTCAACAATATTTATATTTTTCTTGGGAGATGTAATATGACATTCAACAACCCATTCTATGTCCCCATGCCTCAATATAGATCTCATACTATTGCAAGTTACTACTTGACTGAGATAAGTGTGCTGCCCTCTCACCACTCTTAGTACTCCTTTGGAATCTTGGAATTTTATTTTCGGAATTTGATAATTTATTGTATTCTCTCCTATTGAATACAACCATTGCACTCCCAAAACCACATTAGTATCAGCAACATCAACCAAATAAAAACTATCAACAAAAGTATAGTTACCTACGGTGACTTGCAGCTTTGGTACCCATGTTTTGCATTGCATTGTGTTGTGACCGAGAATGACGACTGTGAAGCCATCAAATAGTTCAATAGGCATCTTTATTTTCTCCACCATATCTGCATCAATGAATTTATGGGTAGCTCATCCATATACCAAAACTAAATTTCTTTTCCCTAGTACCACACCCTTGCATCGGATAGTATGACAGCGAGGTACTGCTGAAAGTACTGCCATTCTTGCCTTGTCCGGTGAAGGCTGATTTTCTTCTTGTATTTCCTCTTCTACTACTGTCTCATATGCCTCCTCTTGATCTGAAATATGTCCATCTTCATCCATTCCCCCATCATACCCCTCATTATGAGAAAATACTTCTATGTATTGAGCCTTTCCTTTAGTACATTTGTGCCCTGCTGTCCATGGTTGAAAGCATGTGAATCACAATTTATTTTTTCGAAGTTCGTCCCTGTTTAGTCCTTCCTTTTTATTCCTTTCAAATGAATCTTTTTTCCAAGTTTTCTTATCATATGAATCCCTTTTCCAAGGTTTCTTTTCAAATTTGAAGTTAGACTTGGGAGGAAATCTCGTTCTAGGAAGCACATTTTGGAGATCCCTAGTCAAGCTCATTGCATATTTTAATGTAGTTGGCTTGTGGGATTTGACCAAACCTTTTAAGGGTTCAGCCAAACCTTCAGTGAATAGAAATACCAACCTTCCCATAGATACATCAACCACCTTGACTGATAAGTTTTGAAAGTCCAACATATATTTAGTAGGGGTCCCAGTTTGATTCAATTGAGCTAGTTCTTTGAAAGGAAATTCTGGATCTTTTTGTTCAAATCTTTCTAGTACCCTGCCAACATATTCTCCATATGTTTTAACCTGATCATGACCCAAGGTTTTCAGCCCATGAAACAACCATTCATTGGCATCTCCTTCCAAATGCAAAATGACCATTTTTAATGCATCCTCTTCCAACATAGGATTCAGCTGAAAATACACATCCAAGTTTTGCACCCAAGTGTTAGCAGAATTTTGAGAAGAACCATCAAAAGTAGGAAGTGACATTTTTCCAATAGCACTATTTAATTCTTTGTTTTGGAATGGAGTCCTATTGTATTCCCTCCTTTTCATTTTATGTATAGCATCAATATAGTCACTGAATGGTAAACCTCTTTTACACTCTTCACTCAACCCATTCTAGTCATTTGCTAGTTTAATACTATCCACCTGAATGTTAGGCTCTTCTTTGGGTATGAAAAATTTAGGTACAGTATGCCTTTGTGTGCTTTGAAATTCATCAGGTCTATTATGTGGTCCCATGCTTGAAAAAATATACTTACTCCTTTTTATCTTTTCCCTTGAGTGTGAACCATTGTTATCTCCTATCACCCCTTTGCTTCCAAGTTGGTTGATCAACAATTCCAATCCTTGCATCATTTTGTTACCCATTATTTCTATATTGGTGGAAATTTTAGAGACACATGGTTCCAAGGTTGCAATAATTTCTTCTTGATGTCTTAATTTTTCATCCTCCTCTCTACCCATGGTTTTAGAAAAAAACTCTTTTTCGTCTACTACCTCTTCTTCAACAAAAACTTCTTCAATTACTGGTTCAGAGCATGGTGGTTTATTTGTTTGGATTCTTTTTAATACCATCAGGTTCCAAGAACATGCTCTGATACCACTTGTAATGAACCTTTTTCAAAATTTTATGAAAATGCCCAATTTTCCAATTTTTCCCCAATTTTGACCTTTGACTAGTTTTGTTGTTTTGGCCTCCAAATTAACACAAATGTTCCCAAATCTTCTGTAAGGGTATATGAATGATATTTAGACTTAAATATTAGGTTCAGGGATGATTTATAACCCTCAAAAGACTTCTTCAAACTTGATTTATATTCTGGTCAATGTATGGGATTTTAACTAGTAATTTGTGTATCAAATCCCCCCCCGGGTAACACTGAAAATGGCCTCCCAAATGCTTTCAAACTCCCTCGAATTTATGAACAGAGGTAGGGAATGTATTAAATATTTTGTTAAGGTCTCATGTACACCATTAATTTATTATTATATCTTTTCCAACCCTCTCCAATTCAGCTACAAAAATCACCCATTCAACCCTTGGGGAAATGGCACTATTTCTTCTCCCAATGCAATTAAACTGAGTAAAAATACTTCATATGCTCAAGTACAATATATGAAACTTGTAAAATACATCCATGGAAGTCTATTAATAAAAAAGGTATCATAAAATCATCCATTCATTCGAAATCGTCAGCATTATAATGAGATACATCAATGTAGTGGGGAAATGGACATTGTTTGCTCATTAATCAACATTTTTGCATATAATCAGTTGGTATTTCAACCTGATACTTTCTGAATATGAATAAAAGAGTATATGAAGCTATTACAATAATAAATAAATCATATTAATCTCTCCCAATGAATACAAGATCTCACCAAAAACGCCCTCCCTCAAGGAGCATGAATATGCCTTCAAAACTAGAAATGGTTGAGAGATGGTGCTGCACTAAAAAAAACCATGAGCTGCACTGTAGCTATACCTGCAAATAAAAATCCATTAAATCTCCATGAAATACCTGAGTGGCCTCTCCAAACACGAACTTGGATGGGAATATTTCACCCTCGAAATTGGCTAAGGCAAGAAACTAGTCATCCACTAGCTCTCTCTTCGCAAATGCAATTTTTCTCAAAATGATAAAAATCCATTCTCATACTTGATTTATACATTTTATAACCAATATTAGTCTTATAAGGGTCGAAATCCTCTCATTAGCTTCTAGATATTTTCACTTAGGAAATATTCCACATTTGCCACTTGTCTCCTAGTATCCAACCTTCCATCTTCTCCCAAATTCGAGTAGGAATCTCTTGGGATTCTCCAACTCCATGAGCGCCTTCCTTGAGCCTGTTTTTGGGGCTTACATGTCATAATGGTAAGATGTCAGAAGTCAGATCTGAATTTTTTCATAGATGTCATAGATGCTTCATCATTGTTGTCATAAGACTAGGGAATCTAGCCCAAGTGTCATCTAGCCTCCAATTGACTCTTCCTCTTCCATGGAGGTTACCATTCCATCCCATTTCAACCTAAGATGCCCCATGCCATGTGTATTCCTTACCAACTCACCCAATAAGGTTTTCCTTCCCATGGATTCGAAATGCCAAGTGAGTTTTGCCATGTGGTAGTGAGAAACCAAGCTAGTGTGGGTCCCACGTCTTCCAAATGTCTTCAAAACCATTTGCCACCTATAATTCCTATTGGATTAATTTATTCAACTTATTTATTAAATACTTGGACTATTATAATGGATAAACATTATTCCTTTGCTCCCTTATTACAATTCCCAATGTACCCAGTCAACCTAGGGAACTTGTTAGGATTGATGGGGATTGTCTGCTATACAATTATTTGAATGGGGACATTACAGAAATGGAAGTGAAACTTGTGGTGTTGTGACAACTCAAACCATGCAAATGAAAATGAATCGAAATGAGCCTTTATGTTCGATGAAATCTAGCTAAAGTAAAGGGGGAGTTCTTCGATCACAATGCATGAACTTTTTCAAAAGAAATGAAAAAACCACTCGAAAAACAAACTTTTTGTTTTATTTTTTAATAAGCCAAACTAAGGAAACTTCCTTCAAAATGCAACTGATCTACAACTAATGGCACTTCAAAAATGAGTAAAATTATGTGACAAACAATGATAAGTGATTCACTTCCTACTATGCAAAAATTATAAACTTGATCTTTTCAACAAAATCAAGACAATGTTCCAAAAGAAAACTTTCAATGTTGATTTTGATAACGGGAATGGAAAGTTATGCTATAAGAACAATGTAGTCCTGAAAACCATATAATCAAGGAAAGGCAAATAGTATCAAAACTTGATTATCGTGAAAGGACCAATCCAATGCACAAATAATGAGGAGGTGATCAAATATGGGTATGGTGCCACTAACTCAAGAAATCCAAGCTCGAAGCAAATGAAATCAAACCATAAAAGACTTACAACTTATGAAAAGTGACAAGGTATATAGAATATTAGGGAAACAACCAAAAGCAGAGAAATAAAAAATTCACCAAAGGTAACTAAGCAAATTGAGAAAAAAAATTCCTTTTTTGCAGAGATTATCGCATGGTAGTAATCATCCCAGGCGCGATAAAGGTAGATTATTGCGTTCTAGAAAGAGTAGAGGAAGTGATAAACTGGTAGTTATCACTCTGTAAGTAATGGTAGGGGCGCGATAATTCTCAGAAAGAGGAAAAGGGCGGTAGTTTAAGAAAAGTTATTGACCTTTCAAGGGTTTTCCAACCCATAGGACTCACTGATCATTGACAGATGCAGAGGGGAGGGGGGTGAATGGAGGTCAAAGAGACCAACTTTCACAACTAGTTTGAAAGAAGTGCAAATTCACAATAAAAAATGAATGAAAGTAAAAAAACTCAAACAAAAGGGGTTCAAACCAGCTGAGTCGCCAGTTTTTGTTGTAGAGATTTCTTCCTACGGGTAAGAAGAAGCCCTCTTAGGATAAAGCAAGAAAGACTAACTCTATACTAAGACAAAAAAATGAAACAAATATGATCTTGTTTCTTATATTAAACAAGTATTTCAGAGTTCTTGTATTGAAGAGAATGAGAGAAAGTAACTCACCTTCACTCTTGATGTTTTGTCTCGCTCGTCGTTCTGATCCCAAAGTCCTCGCGATGAACCTGTTGAGATCAAACAATACACAAGCATATACAATTCTCCAATATCTCTAAATCACAAGTTAGAATCCAAATCCATATAGATACAAATCATGAAATTGAAATGCAATCAACACACATGAGTTGGGAAACAAGGCAAGTTAAATTTATTACAACTAGAAGATTCTTACAAAGGTTACTTGATGTCCAAGCCCACTTCAGCTCCAAGTCCTTCCTCTAGCTATCTCTGCAAAAGGCTCAAGATCATAGGTTGGATGCCCCAAAATTCATCCCTTTGGCCCATGGAAGTCCTCTCCTTTATAGTGTTTGGAAGGGTTAACCAAAAGGAGAGTAAAATGGATCTAAAGAATGTTTAGTGGATCAAGCCTACTAAATAGAGAGAGGGATTGGGATCGAATCAAAGCTGGTAATACTAAGAAGATCTCTCAAAAGGTAATATCCCAAGATCCATGGAAAAAGGCTAAAACAAGATTATCGTGCCCTTGGGTCTAAGCATAACGCGACATTATCGCTCCCCAGGGTAGGAGCATAGCGTGGTAACCCTAATTATCGTGGCCCAATAGAGGTGAAAAGCGCGATAATTCCTGCAGATTGGGTCAGTTTGGGTGACACGTGGCAGGTGAGATGTTGTCTTCAGTGTTCAGGAAATAGACTCCACTCCTGGGTGTCCAGATGATCATTAAGGGGAAGTGCCATTTAGGTCACTTGGTGTAAGGATGCAACACTAGGGTTTAGTGTGTAATATTGAGGTATAACAAGGTTGTCCTCAGGCAAAGTGTGATAGGCCCCTCTGTTGCTCTATGTCCTCTACCAAGGTGCGACGAGGTTGGTTAAAGGCTATTTTGGGGAGTCTCGAGGTCTTTCTAGAAGTTTTTTGAGGTGGAGACCTATCCCTAGACTCTAGGTGAGGTGGCATTTCGGTTCCTAACATAATGGGAGGATCCCTTAACCATCTCGCCCTAATCGTCAACCTACCCTATCTCTTTAGCCCTATATAAGTGAAGCTCCTCTCCACTCGAAAGGGGGAGGAAGGTCTATTGTATCCTTATGCTGGTAGAATCCACATTGGTGATCCCTTATCATCTTGGGAAGCTTGTACCATCTTGGAGGTTTGGCTTGGACATGTTGGATGGAGGATGCGACATTAAGGCTTTGGTTGTGTTCTTCTCCTTTCTATGTATTCCCACTTTTAATATAGTAATACAAACTCTTTCCACAAATGTTATCGTGTTGATTATTATTTGTAGTTTACTTACTTAACCGTTTACTTAGATCAGTTATTGTTTAGATATATATTACTGCTTCTATTGTTTCCATATTGTCTTGATAGGTCTTGCAGCTGGAGATTTGATGACCGCGGGACTTAGAGCAACAACAAGGAGAGGGATCCATGATCTGAAAGGTATGATATCTAAGTACTCAATATGTAACTAGATCTAGGAAATGAGTCTTGTATTTTGTTCTGTTTGTTCTAGAATCACTTGAACTAGGGAGATCCGGCTCGCGTCCACTCGAGTGGATTGTCCGTTAACAAATTTGACGACCATACTGGGGATACCGAATAGTAGAATTGATTTCATTTATGTTTGATTTCATCTCTTTTGTCTGAGCCATCTATTATTTTGAGCCTCCTTACCATCAGATCTCTGTCATTAAAAATTTTCTTATGTGTCCTTGATTCTCTTTGGGATCATCATTAGGCCTCCTACCCTTCTACCTTGAGAGATCTCACACTTTTACTACTCAAAATTCGACTGGCGCACCTGGGTTGAGTCTTCCCTATGCCACTGTCTGGCCATCTCACTTTTCCTGAAGCCAATCTGCGACGGTGTCGCACCTTTCCTGTGTACAACCTACGACGGACCCCCTCTATCGCACCTTGCCTGTGTATAGGGTTCAATAATCTCTTAAAACATAGGTATCAACAGGGTTTTCCCTTTTTTGAGGGTTTTTGGTCTGATTGCTTGAGGCCTATAGGCTGTGTATTGTGGTCACACACCCCCTAGATCCAGCATAGTCCTTGTTTAGATGTGTTTTGATTGATTGTGGGTGCTTAGTCAGTCAAGTGTTTGGCTTGGTTGTGCTGCGCAATCAATCCCCCACCGGTTGGTTTGATCTTTCCACCCTTGATCATCCCACCAAATCTTGTTGGATTTGTTCAGATCATTACATCTGATCTCCAAACCTTTCTCCCACTCAATCATTGAGTTTTGTTTGCATTTAGTATATTTTGTGCCTTTCTTGAGTACTTTTGAGTTGTTTGGGTGCCTATCGCTCTTTTATTTGGGGATTTCTGAATGAGTAAGTGCGGTAGATATTATCTCGCTTTCTGTATATAGATATGAAAAGTGTTTAGTTATCAAGCCCCTTTTTTGATACATACATGTGAAAATTGAAAGCGCTTCGTTATTTTTATCTTATGAATTGTTAAAGTTCGTTGCATCTTTCATTTTCTTTGCACTTTTTAGCTTGTTATTTCAGAAAGTTAGAGTTATTGCACTCTAGGAAATAATTCTTCTTTTCGTTGCTATTTGAGTACTTTTTGGTTTGAAAGAAAGAAAAATCTCTCCTTACCTTAAGTAGTTTTCATCGAAAAGTAAAGAAAAGAGTGCAATTTTCATGTAGTTGAGGACTGCATTATGTTTACGTTTATGTACTCACCTCATGCATCCACCTAATCGTACAAGATAAAATTAAAGCTAGCTTAAATTAAAATCATTTAGTAACTCTGTGTAAGTTAGAGACATGTTCTGATGTCTTTAAGTGTGACAGCTGTCGTTATTTTCCTGCACTGTAACCTGGGGACATTGTTGGTCTTCCACGTACTATCGGTATATAGAAACTCATTCACGTACCAACCGGTATATCGAGGTGTTCTTTCACGTACCTTAGGATATATCGAAAGGCATTTCACATACTCAGCATATATCGAAAGGTGTTTCATGTACTCGATGGTATATAGGAACGACCCTTGTCGAATGCATTGTGCATTAGACAACATCACTATGGATTTGAGCTCCCATGTACCTAGTGTATATCAGGAGATACTACTAGGATTCCTGTGACCAACTGAGTTAACCATTTGGTCGTCTTGGCATCGAAATACACCGAGAACAACACTCAGGGAGATTACTATGCATGTACCATCCAGATAGTCAGGTGTTCAGGCAAGGGTACGCTCCCAATCCTCCTTGTCGCGTTTTACTGTTGGACCCTGCGGTATATAGTGAGTTGCGAAGCCTTGATAATCCTATGAGGATCTTGACTTTTCATCCACTCCTATTCACACAGTTTGCTTGTTTCTTTTGGACTTGAGTAGTGTTTGAATTTTGTGGTACTTTAGAGACTCTTAGGGAGTTCAAATATGGAAGATTATTCTGGGACTACCAACCATGGTGCCCCTTTCCAGGGTGTACCATTTGTTATTCCCCCTTGTGGAACTATTGGTCCTCCCTTTATGGCTACGTTGAGTCTTCCTGGATTGACAATAGGATTACTAGTATGGTTATTCTCCAATCCAGTTACACCAAGTGCACCAATTGTGTCGGACCTAGATCCTTCATCACATGAGCCTCAATCTCATGATGACCCTTCTCCCTCTTCCTTGAAAATTGAATCGACTTCCCTCTCTTCCTCTTCTCCTACTGAAAACTCTGATGTTAGTAAGAAGGTGAGTGAGAAGAAGAAGAAAGGGAAAACTAAGAAGAAGAGCACTAGGTAGAAGGTCACAATCCCAGCCTCTGACCATCATGCTAGGGACTCACCAGCCACTGATCTTGGAACATCGATACATCTGTTTCGAATTTGCGTAAACTGAAATTCCCTTGCAAACTTTGTAAAGGGCCCCATTTCCTTAAGAGATGCCCTGGTATCTCTAAGGTATTAGAAATATGGTCGCGTTACGAATAACCCATGTCATCAGTCTCTGGACATCATACTGATGATACCCCATCAACTAGTGACGTTGTAATTAAGGGTTGGAAGGGTAGAGCTGCAGACCCTTGCTGGTTATGCAAGGGCATGCATTGTACTTACCTTTTTCCATGCATGGATGAAGATTCACAATTGTTGGAAGAGATTACTATATCTCAGAACCACCTTCCAACTGGATATCGTGAGTTTTCCCTTGACCCCCCATTGGTTGATGAAGCGGTCGATCCAACTCCATCCTTGGTCGATCCCACTCCTTATTCAAAGACTGAAGTTGAAGTGGTCGAGTCGAAATCAACTCCACTCAATCCCACTCTTTCATTGGAGAATGTCCAGACTGAAGTAGTCACCATGACACGACCTTCGTCTCATTCTAGTCTTCTAGTTGAGAGTGAAATAGAAACTGCTGATGTTTTTTTGGTCAGTTCAGATTGTTCTGGGCGAGGGGAAACCATGTCCATTTCCACAGGACCCCCTCCGAGTACTGAGGTCATTTCCTTTGATTGGAATGGTCTAGCAGAATCTCGTCTTCCTTCGAGTGTTCCTTTCTAGATATCTGTAGGAATTTTCGATAAGGAAATATTTCGCACTATAGTGGATGAGGGAGCTTCTGTTAGTATTTTATCCTCAACTGCTTGGAAAGCTATAGGTTCTCCTTGGCTTGTGCTAGTCACTGACCAGATACTCGATTTCAATAGAATTCCTACTGTACCTTTAGGGATCCTTCCTCAGTTACCTATCACTTTGGGAGGGATCCTTCCACACTCTTTCAAGTGATGTATTTTCCCTATGATGGGAGGATTGTGACCATTGATCTGCTTTCCTACATGACACCCACTCATCACATGACTCCTAGTCAAGAAACTTCCATAAATGTTCCACATGTTTTAGTGGTTTCTTCCCCCTTGTGATGGGGTGCAGGTCTCCAGCCTCTGGAAATCATGCCGGAGTAGTTCCCCTAGCTTATTATGCTGGGGGACACTCTACCAACCTCTGGTCATCATGTTGGGTAATTTCCAAGCAAAGTTTCATTTTTGGTTTCAAGCTTGTGAAAAAATGAAATCGTTTCCAAGCATGGTTTACCTTTGGTTTCAAGCTTATGTAAGAATGAAACCATCCCCAAGCACAATTTACCTTTGGTTTCAAGCTTGTGTAAAAATGAAACCATTCCTGAGCATAGTCTCCTTTCTGTTTTAAGCTCATTAAAATATGAAACGGGTCCCTCCAAGCATAGTTTCCCTTTGGTTTCGAGCTCGTGTAAAAATGAAACCATTCATGAGCATAGTTCTTTTCCTATGACAAGCTCGTTAAAAAATGAAACAGTACCCAATGAGCATGGTTCCCTTTTTTTGGGTCTCCAAAATGTCACATTTTATCCTCTTTTCCATACACCATTCTCCACATTTATCCATATTCCATCACTCCATAAGCCATTCATTAATACCATTTTCAAAATTAAATATGGGTTTACCTTATTATTTTCCAATTCATTTATTTTTAAGTATTTTGAGTGAATTTGTGATTAACTATTATAAAAATAACATGTTTTCACTTAACCTTGAAAGATGGGTGAGTTTTATGATCTTTATAGGCATATTTGAAGATTTTCACAAATAAAATGGTGGAGAGGAGAACTGCATTAGTGAAATTATTTCTCGACGTTTTGAGCCGCAAAGTAGGGCTCATCATCAGAAGAGAGTGTCTCACAGTTTAAATTAGGTATGGAAGATAGTAATTAATAAGTGTGAGGTTCATTTAAATTTTTTAGAGTTTGCCGACATTCTAGTTTTTTATATTTAAAATTTTTTATTAATTTTTTATTATTTAATGGTTTTTAATCTTATCTTATAAGTTTTAACCATTATTAACTTAATTAGATTTTTTAATTAAGAATAAAGTCTTAAAAGTATTTGGTTAATAGTTAATTCAAAATTTAATTAATTAAAAATTTTAAATTTGTTCCCAAATTTAATTGTTGAAAAATTAATTTTTTAATAAATTAATATAAGGTGTTTTAAAAATATATAATGAAAAAGTTTTCTATTATTATTAATAAATTTTTTACTAACTTAAAAGAATTCTTGTAATCTTAAATTTAAACTGAAAATATTTTTTGGTTAATTGGATAATAATTAATATTGAAAGAGTTTATCTAACTAAAGTTGGAGAGATATAAATTAGTAATTTTAAACTTAAATGATTAAATTATTAATAAATTTCTAAACTAAAAATTTTTAAGATTTAAAAACTTTATTGATGAGGATTAAAAGTTTTAGGGTTTAAAATTTGTTATGGTTTAAATTTTTTTAATTAAAGTTAATTAAAAATTATCAATTCATTTTATTAGTTTAATTTTAGAGTTATTGTCCTTCTGTATGTGGATTATTGTCTTTGAGATAGTGAATTATGGGGCGCCAACATTCACTAAGCTTAAGGCCATCATCCCTATTTAAATTTGATGGGACCTTCTCTATGTCAATGGCCTCCCTGATCTTCCTCCTTCTATAATGTTCCTCCCTAGCGATGAGTTTTGTTTCTTCAATGCGTATGTGGTGGTGTGAGTGGTGGGCATGTTCAGCTAGTGCTGATTTCTGATGACGATCGTGTCTAATGTATGCGCAGTGTTCTTTGAGTCTTACTTGGATGGAGCATCCAGTTTCCCCTATATATGGTATATCACAGGAGCAGGGGACATTGTAGACACCCTTTTGTTTTAATGGTTCTATTGGGTCTTTAGAAGAATCTAACATTCTACCTACCGAGTCTGGGGGGGAAAAGGTAGCCCTCATGTCTTTTTTTCGAAGGATCCTGGCTATAACATCCGTTGTTCCTCTAATATAAGGAAGGGTGATCTTAGTTCCGTCCATGTTCTTATTTTGTTTCCGAGATTTTTTAAGAGCTTTTTGGATCACGCTCGTGATTTGATTTTTGTTATAACCATTCATTTGGAAGACCTTAGACAAGTGGTCTAACTCTTGTTCAAGGTGGTCCTCATCTGAGATCCTGATAGCTCTAGTTACTAGTGTGTTTAATACTCCTATCTTTTGAGAAGGTAGATGATGTGAGTCCGCATGTAGGTAGCTATTAGTATGGGTTTTCTTCCTATAAACCTGATGACCTAGCATTCCACCATCTCTTTTTGTGATGAGCACATCCAAGAATGGAATATGGTTATCTTCTTCAACCTCCATGGTGAATTTGATATGGTCTGATATGCTATTCAAATGTCCTAGGAACTCAATCAGGCTTTCTCTCCCATGTGGGTAGTTAATGTTAGTGTCGTCTACGAACCTCTTCCACCATTTTGGTTTTAATGGGAAAGCTTCAATAGCTGATTTTTCAAATGCTTCCATGTACAAGTTTTCCACCACCGGGGAGAGAGGTGATCCCATAGCAATGCCCTACATACTTCTTAGCTAAGTTCCTGGCAAGAAAATTAAAAGGATTTGTTGGACAAACTCCCTCCTTTATCAAAGATTCCACTCACATGGTAAAAGAAATGGAAGACTTCAAGGCAGAAGAAGGGGATATCCTAGCTAGTTTTGACGTAGTGTCCATTTTCACTAAAATACCAGTAGATGAAGCCCTTAAGGTAGTTAGGGAGGTGATGGATGAAGAAACAGAAAAACTAGTTAGAATTTGCTTAAAATCAACCTTCTTCAGCTTCAAAGGGGTATTGTATGAACAAGTTGAGGGCGTTGCTATGGGATCACCTCTCTCCCCGGTGGTGGCAAACTTGTACATGGAAGCATTTGAAAAATCAGCTATTGAAGCTTTCCCATTAAAACCAAAATGGTGGAAGAGGTTCGTAGATGACACTAACATTAACTGGCCACATGGGAGAGAAAGCATGATTGACATCTGAATAGCATATCAGACCATATCAAATTCACCATGGAGGTTGAAGAAGATAACCATATTCCATTCTTGGATGTGCTCATCACAAAAAGAGATGGTGGAACGCTAGGTCATCAAGTTTATAGGAAGAAAACCCATACTGATAGGTACCTACATGCGGACTCACATCATCTACCTTATCAAAAGATAGGAGTATTAAACACACTAGTAACTAGAGCTATCAGGATCTTAGATGAGGACCACCTAGAACAAGAGTTAGACCACTTTCTAAGGTCTTCCAAATGAATGGTTATAACAAAAATCAAATCACGAGGGTGATCCAAAAAGCTCGTAAAAAATCTCGGAAACAAAATAAGAACATGGACGGAACTAAGATCACCCTTTCCTTATATTAGAAGAACAACGGATGTTATAGCCAGGATCCTTCGGAAAAAAGACATGAGAGTTACCTTTTCTCCCCCAAACTCGATAGGTAGAATGTTAGATTCTTCTAAAGACCCAATAGAACCATTAAAACGGAAAGGTGTCTACAGTGTCCCCTGCTCCTGTGATATACCATATATAGGGGAAACTGGACGCTCCATCCAAGTAAGACTAAAAGAACACTGCGCAGACATTAGACATGATCGTCATTAGAAATCAGCACTAGCTAAACATGCCCACCACTCGCGCCACCACATGCGCATTGAAGAAACAAAACTCATCGCTAGGGAGGAACATTGTAGAAGCAAGAAGATCAGGGAGGCCATTGAGATAGAGAAGGTCCCATCAAATTTAAATAGGGATGATGGCCTTAAGCTTAGTGAATGTTGGCACCCCATAATTCGCCATCTCAAAGACAATCAATAATCCACATACAGAAGGACAATAACTCTAAAATTAAACTAATGAAATGAATTGATAATTTTTAATTAACTTTAATTAAAAAAAAATTAAACCATAAAAAATTTTAAACCCTAAAACTTTTAATCCTCATCAATAAAGTTTTTAAATCTTAAAATTTTTTAGTTTAGAAATTTATTAATAATTTAATAATTTAGGTTAAAAATTAGTAATTTATACCTCTCCAACTTTAGTTAGATAAAATTAGAACTCTTTCAATATTAATTATTATCCAATTAACCAAAACAGATTTTCAGTTTAAACTTAATATTACAAGAATTCTTTTAAGTTAATAAAAAATTTATTAATAATAATAGAAAACTTTTTCATTATATATTTTTAAAAGACCTTATATTAATGTATTAAAAAATTCATTTTTCAACAATTAAATTTAGGGAACAAATTTAAAAATTTTAATTAATTAAATTTTGAATTAACTATTAACCAAATACTTTTAAGACTTTATTATTAATCAAAAAAATCTAATTAAGTTAATAATTGTTAGAACTTATAAGATAAGATTAAAAACCATTAAATATTAAAAAATTAATAAAAAATTTTAAATATAAAAAACTAGAATGTTGGCAAACCCTAAAATTTTTAAATGAACCTCACACTTATTAATTATTATCTTCCATACCTAATTTAAACACTGAGACACTCTCTCCTGATGATGAGCCCTACTTTGCGGCTCGAAAGGTCGAGAAATAATTTCACTAACGTAGTTCTCCTCTCCACCATTTTATTATCTCTCACTGCGTGATCATGAACAGATTTTCACAAAGTCAAAAATCACCACCTAGCTTCAAATTCGAATTTCATCTTCAAGCTTTGATTTGGGATAATCATTCAAGCTAACTTAAAGGAGAAGATCATGGAGATAGAATATCTTATCCAATATATTTGTGGAGGATTTGAAGGGATAAGTTGAGAGAAAAGTGGATCTGTAATTATGAGTTTCTTATCTTCATTCATGTATAAATAGGAGGGTTTTCTCCTCATTTGAGAGGAGAGGCCTCTCTAGAAATAGAGAAATAGAGAACTAGTTTGTCATTTTGAGAGTTAGTCATGGATTTGATCCTTTTGTAATGGAGTTGATGTTTTCGAATAAAGATTTGGATTCCTTATAGACTTGTTATTTTGAGTTGTTAATTTAGCTATCATGTGAGTTCACATCCATTTTTTTTTGTCATTGATTAATTATCATTTTATGTTTATGTTATAGATAGTTTCTTTCCTTCTTGGTTTTATGGTTTTTCATGCTTAGATTTCATTTATGTCATTTCATTTTTTCCTAGATTAATTTCAATTTTATAATTTCATAGTTTTAGTTACAAGCATTAGGTTAATTTCCTTTAAAAGTAATTTTATGTTTTTCTAGATTAGTTTAAATTTCAGGTCATAGACAATGTTAGATTAGATTAATTCAACTTTCACCTTGCATATATTTTGCGTACAGTAAAACTAGAGGTAAGAACTTGCGCATCCACTATAGTGGGATGCCCCAAAGCCTTGTTGTTCCTTTTTCACACAAGTGTGTCTCTTTTATGCAAGTTTGGTTTTTATGAAAGTTTTCATTTTTTATTTACATTTTTGTAGCTTAAAGTTTGAATTGTTTCCATTCTAAATTAGTTTATGCTTTTATAACTAGTTTTTTTTTTTATCTTTAATTTTACACTTGTTTGTTTGTTTCGTACTATTTTTACACTTGTCATATATTTATTTTTTATTTTGTTTTCTAGCATTTAAATTTGATTTTCATTAAGAGGATTTTACAGTGAGCATAAGTTTAGATCAACTCACTCAAATCCTAGTAGAAATAGGGATCTCCTCTTCTCAGCAAATTGAGAACGATGAAGAAGGGATTTCGAGTGATCAAAACGAAAAAGTAGACCATGCTTATGAAAGTTTCATTGAACAATGTTTTCGAGTAAGTAGTAGGTTAGATCAAATTTGTTTTTGCATTTATTTCATTAAATTCACATTTTGAGCAGTTCATTTCGCACATTTTTATACATGTTAGATTTTAATTTTCAAAATTAAATGTAATTTTTTGTTTATTTTTGTTACATCGATGGTTGCATTGGAAATTCCATTTCATTTAGATAATTTTTAGTTTCTAATTAAATTAGAATGGGTAGGTTTTGAATATGAATAAGCATGTGCAATTAAAAAATCAGAAATAGGATGACGTAAAAAATGTTTGAATTTCTATTTTAGATCTTCATTTGTTAAGAAATAAATAAATATTTCATTTGAAATTGTCTTTGATTAATAAATTTTACAGTTACACAATAAAAAACATTTCAATTAATCTCTTTTCAATTAAATTTCTTGTTTTATAAAACTTTTAATCTCTTTTCAATTAAATTTCTTGTTTTAGAAAACTTTTAATTTTTAGTTTTGGTAGGAATTCACGTACTCGGATACTAATGCTAATCTAGTAGTTTGTAATCTTCATCTTGGTAAACAGGCTACTCGATATCTCTGAGTCAATTGAAATTGTCACTCATCAAGCATGTTTGCACTCTGGAAGAGAGTTTTGATACGGCTTTTCAAACTGTGGCATAAGATTTCTGTCACCAAATGAATGATATTTAGAAATGGAGGATGGTCTTTCATAAACCACATGCTCATACAATGATATATTTTGCATTATCAAGGACAGTCGTGCATTTAGGGTTGGACCATCTTCCATCCCCACTCAAGGTTGATTCAGTTTGATTGTATGTCTATTTTAATAGAATTTGCATTATTATTTTTCTTTGCAAATTAATATGTACCTATAATAATTAAAAAAAAAAAAAAAAAAAAAAAAAAACAACAACAAAAACAGTAAATAAACCTTAACTTAAAATAAAAACATTTGTTTGCTACACAACACAAAAATTAAAAATTTTAGGTGAATAAATAAGAACCATAAAAATTGCAAATAAACTTTGAATCTTCTCACAACCAAATTTTCATGTTTAATGCGTGTTTACGCTAACTTGTTTTCGCGAGTCACTCAAAACAGGTTTTGATGAAGATGACGGCTTAAGATGGGTTACTGCTTTCAGTACAAAATGCATTTCATTCATTTTCTTTGACTTGGTTTATTAAGCATATATTTTCCTATATTTTCAACGCTCTCACAAGTTTGTTGCAGGAAAATGCTATCATTTTACAGGTTCAAAGACGATCGACTTGCGTGAAGAAGTGATCTTCAGAAATCACAATGAAACATCCATCATTGAAGGAGCTAAACTTTTAATCGCACATGTCGTGCTATATTCCGCTACAAAGCCATCTTTCAGAAAACCAATTACGCTATGACATGATCACTTATCCTTCTCGTTCTAAGCTTATCCGTCTTCCATGTATTGAAGTCTACTTCTCATTGCCTTATATATCATGACTTCCCGCATGTTTACCTTTCTGAGTCTCATACATTCCTATCTTATTTTTCAGTTCATCTTTTTCCTTATGAATAAAACCATTCAGCTTCCTTGCCATGACCAAATTGCCTTGATATCCTTGTCATAAAAACTGTTTAACCGGGAGATCATTGTATCTATAGTCCTACCACTCATTTTGTACAACTCGTGTTGACGTGTTGACTGATGTGGGATTCCTTAAGGCCCACCTTTCAACAAGTCTTGCCCCATCGACCTCAACACACTATCTAAGATAGAGACTAGAGTTCATTTTTAGTACCTTGAGGCTTGCATGCCTTAATTGCAAGCTCTCTCGTAAACAATCATGAGAATGCATTAATGTCCCTTGATCGTTAGATCTTGCAAGTGGCTCGACATCAGCTCATTTATTCACACTTTGCTTGATGTACTTAGGTACCTTGGCACTCATTGACATCAATGGTGAGATTGCCTCGCATTGGTTAATGACATTCATCAATGGTTGGTAATCCAATGACTTCTTTCCATGCTCGACATTGACACATTTATTCGCATGGTAAGAATTGTACCATCGAGTTTTGTAGCAGGTGAAGATTATATATATTTTTATGACTCCATCAACAGTTTGCAACAACATTCTTTTAAGCTATATGAGAGAACCTCAGCTCTGCTTTCAATTTTCATCTTTTGATTCATACAACCAATGAGCAGTTCATATTCTTCACTTCATGGTCCATGATCTAGCAGAAGTATCAGCCACATTCCTATTGCATAGTTCATCAACTTTTTGGGTAAGTGGAGGTATGTTGTTTTCTAATTTTTAGTCATGTAATTCCTTGAGTGCTAGAAATGAATGAATTTGGAAACTTCCCTCACCATTTTACATTGCCTTCCTCATTTTCGTAACATAACACATCTTCAGTTTGGGGGGGGGGGGCTATTCATTACCATTTTGATTCCATTTACATATTCATCATCTCATATACCACTGACCAACATATCTCTCCCAACATATATATTTATTGCACTTTGATTGTAGATATTGATCTATTTTGGCAAGTTTCGTAACATGAAGAAAAGGCTTTCTAATATACATTGATGACTTCGCATTTCCAATGCATGTATGGTTTCAAATCTTGTGTATTGCAGCAAGAAGACATGTAAACAAAACAAATGTTGTTCACACAAGAACCAACATTTGTAACATTCATGGTTGTCACACAAGATCCAACCATAAGTAAAATCAGTTGCCACTCAGGTATCATTGCTACAAACCACCATCATACAAAGCCCAAAGTTAAGAAGCAAAAAGTTTAGAAGAAATTCATGCAAAGTTGCATGAGTACATGCAACAAGTTAAGTTGGGGGGAGTGTTGTGTCTCCAAAATGTCACATTTTATCATCTTTTCCATACACCATTCTTCACATTTATCCATATTCCATCACTCCATAAGCCATTCATTAATACCATTTTCATAATTAAATATGGGTTTACCTTATTACTTTCCAATTCATTTATTTTTAAGTATTTTGAGTGAATTTGTGATTAAATATTATAAAAATAACATGTTTTCACTTAACCTTGAAAGATGGGTGAGTTTTAGGATGTTTACAAGTATATTTGAAGATTTTCACAAAGTAAGAAATCACCACCTAACTTCAAATTCGAATTTCATCTTCAAGCTTTGATTTGGGATAATCATTCAAGCTAACTTCAAGGAGAAGATCATGGAGATAGAATATCTTATCCAAGATATTTGTGGAGGATTTGAAGTAATAAGTTGAGAGAAAAGTGGATCTGTAATTATGAGTTTCTTATCTTCATTCATGTATAAATAGGAGGGTTCTCTCCTCATTTGAGAGGAGAGGCCTCTCTCTAAAAATAGAGAAATAGAGAACTAGTTTGTCATTTTGAGAGTTAGTCATGGATTTGATCCTTTTGTAATGGAGTTGATGTTTTAGAATAAAGATTTGGATTCCTTATAGACTTGTTATTTTGAGTTGTTAATTTAGCTATCGTGTGAGCTCACATCCATTTGTTTTTGTCATTTATTAATTATCATTTTTCTGCATATGTTTATGTTATAGATAGTTTCTTTCCTTGCTTGGTTTTATGGTTTTTCATGCTTAGATTTCATTTATGTGATTTCATATTTTCCTATATTAATTTCAATTTTATAATTTCATAGATTCAGTTTCAGTTACAAGCATTAGGTTAATTTCCTTTAAAAGTAATTTTATGCTTTTCTAGATTAGTTTAAATTTCAAGTCATAGACAATGTTAGATTAGATTAATTCAACTTTCACCCTGCATATATTTTGCATACACCTCTAAGTTTACAAACTCCCCGGGTTGATAATTTATGTCGAATTTATAAGCATTAGTTTTACTCGACACCTTTCTGTGTCAAGCTTGCTAAAAAATGAAACATGTCATACGTGCATATTTCTATTTCTATGTCAAGCTCGCTAAAAAATGAAACAGGTCATACGAGCAGAGTTCTATTCCTGTGTCAAGCTCGTTAAAAAATGAAAGAGATCATTTTCCATTGAGTCGATTCTTTCCATTGACTTAGTACCTGAACCTTCTTTTCATCCGCCTAGGGGTATCTTAAGAAAATGAAATGAAGCTTGGGGCCATCTCTTCAACATCGGTACATTATGTTGAAGTCACTTACTTCTAGCAATCATGCTGGGGGCCTAGTTCCCTTTCTATGGAGTTAAGTCACTTACTTCTAACAATCATGCTGGGGGCCTAGTTCCCTTTCTATGGAGTTAAGTCACTTACTTCTAGCAATAATGCCGGGGGAATATACCAATCTCTGGATATCATGATGGAAAAACTTCGACCAATGAGAATATTTTTGATCATACTTTCTTTTGAATTTCAAGCTCGCTAAACCATGAAAATAATCCTAAGCATAGTTCATTTTCTGTCACAAGCTTGTTAAAAAATAATGAGCATTCTTCCAATCTATATTCGAGCTCGTTAAAAATAGTAAGATGGTGTTGATCTTACTTTTCACTTTTTTCGTGCTCTGGTTGAAACATGAAAAGTGGTTTGAGCTTAGTTTTTACTTTTTCGTGCTCTGGTTCAAACATGAGAAAGATTCTGAGTGCTTTTGATACCATTGTCGTGCTCGTTAAAAATTTGAGTGAAAAGGTGTGTCTACCGAGTATAGGTTTATCACTTTATCCTGCCTCGCTAGACTATTTACGGAAAAGGAACTGTGTCGAGTTTACTTTTTCCTTTGTCGTACTCGGTCATCAACCATGACAAAGTTGTCCATGGATTCCTCTTTAAGCTCTCTTCAAACTACCTAAATAGGAAAAGATTGCCAAGTGAACTGGATTTGTTCACGCTTGTAAAAGTATTTGAATGATCGTCTCCCTGGTGATAGTTTACCCCTTTTTCGGACCAGGGGCACTACTTACAAAAAAGGAATACTCCAGCCAATCATGACTAGAAGAGTCCTCTCTCGCATTGTTTTACCCTTTTTTGGGCGAAGAGGCTAACCTTACGAAAAAGGACCTTTGGATTCTTCTTTAGCTCTTTTCAGACTCTCTAAATATGAAATGATGACTAAGTTTACCTTCTATGGACTCGTTAAAATTTAACATTGAAGGTCCCGCTATGGGACGAACCCCTCCTCTCCCAGGTTCGAAAAATATTTGGGATTGGAATCATCTATGAGATGAGCTATACCGAGCATCTGGTTACCCTCATCAAGCTTGTAAAAAACATATGAGGCACTCATCAATCATGATGGGTAAAAGGGAAGATTTTGTGTTACATCTTAATTATGACAGTACGTAGTCACTCTTGAACATGGCACTAGTTTGCATTTGCATTCAGTACCTGGGTAATCAGCTTGTCTCTGAGTCCTATCAATTCTGTGAGTCTTGTCACTCCTTTGGGTCGCCCAAAGAATGCTTCCATCATCAAGTTGCATTGGGGGTTGGTGTCATTCTCATCATGTCAATACTGCCAATTCATGCCATGCTGATGTTCAAGAGACATTTGTTACTCATCATCTGCAGTCAATACACCTTCGATCATGTCGTTCTACCTTGAGTCAGTAGTGCACATTACTGTACCATCCAATCTAATCCAAATATCTGTCATTGAGTTTTGTGTCGTTGATGGGGGAATCATCATGGTCCTCTGTCGATGGATTCATCCTTGTCAACTTCAACTCATCATCCTAGGTTTGAATCTAGAAACCAGTCAAGTAACTTGGGCCTGCATGCCTCAATGGCAGGTTACCTTGCTTTCAACATGAGTTTACGTCATTGGCTCCTGATTGAAAGATTTCGTCAAGCGTTCGACTTCAACTCATTTATTCACGCTTGGTGATATGTACTATGATACCTTGGGAATCATTGACATCAATGGTGATTTCCCTCGCGCTTGTTAACAGTATACATTAATGACCAGTAATCAAGTGGTTTCTACCATGTTTGACTCCAAAACATTGTAATCACCTGGATAGATTCGTATCATTGTGGGTTCGACTTGAAGACCCTGGGGAAGTCATATTGTACCTAGGTTGCGATGGAGATTATTTGAGTTATATTACACGGATCCACTTTGTATTGGTCGTGGCTATGTTATCATCTCATCATGGATCTACGAATGTGTCTAGTAGCCATGATTGTGTTCGATCAGTCTTTATTATCATGGATCTGCAGTGTATTGGTCGGCAACCATGTTTGGTGAGACTTGTGGATCTCAGGTCATTTCTGCAATAGCTCCTTCCAACCAGCACGTCCTTGCCATTTTTTTTACTACAAAGAATTTCACCTGTCTCATTACATAAACTTCATGCTTTGGGGGAAACTCTTGCTGGAATAATTTAAGTCTTCCTACCATTTATTTATTTACATGTGATACATTAATTAATCATTTAGTGGTTAATTCCATGTAATAAATTAGGAAATTGCTTTTGTGTGGACCACAAGGCAACATGGGAGGATAAGAATACTTCCAAGGTGTGATCTACAAGTCATCTAGGCCACTTGGGCACTTTCCTAACTGATTTTAGACCAGAATTAGAAGGAAGGGCACATTTCTGAGTTTTAGAGCTTTTTTACTACTTTTTCCCTATTGGGGAAAAGCTAGTCTACCTAGGAAACTATTTTTTACACCAAAAACTTTCCTTAATGGTTTTTCCACCCAAAATTCATATTTGGCTTTGTTTTTATCTATATTTCACCTTCAGCTCACTAATTTAGCAATTCGTGAGCTTTTGGGCTGATTTGGAAAGTCAACTTGCCACTTACGGGGATGGCATATTTAGCAAGTCTAATTAAGTGGAGATTCTTTTGGCATCTTCAACCATTCGAATTATTGATGTAAATTTATTTAGTAGCAGCCTATTACATTCACATGTTGGCTAATGTAATTTTATTCATGAGAAGTAATACAGAAATCTACTCTTGTGCATAATTTTTGTGTCTTTTGGCTAGTTGTGTGAGATTTTTTATATGAGAGAGTGTAATTTCTTGATCAGTTCTTGGATGTGATATGATTTTCACAATTCTGTTACACCAAAATGTCCTCACCCTTATGCAAGTGTCATCATCATGACCTAGTGTTGTCACCGTGATCATTGCAAGTGTCGTCATTATGACCAAGTGTCGTCATCATGACAGTTGTTATAATGTTGTCATATTGACCATTATGTAAACTCTTTGCTCTAACCCCTAAACTCATTCTAGGCTAAACACATCCAACTAAGAGATTTCCTTGCCTAGTTGACCTCTTTGAGTAGGTTGTCGCACTTTGTCTTCCTACAGGGTGAGACATACGCCCTCTGTCGCAGTTCTTGGTCAGCTATGGTGAGACACTGTCGCAGGTTGTCCTCAGGAAAAGTGCGACAGACCCCTCTGTCACTCTGTGTCCTCTACCAGGGTGCAACGAGGTTGGTTAAAGGCTATTTTGGGGAGTCTTGAGGTCTTTCTAGAAGTTTGTTGAGGTGGAGACCTATCCCTAGACTCTAGGTGAGGTGGCATTTCGGTTCCTAACCTAATGGGAGGATCCCTTAACCATCTCCCCCTAATCCTCAACCTACCCTATCTCTTTAGCCCTATATAAGTGAAGCTCCTCTCCACTCGAAAGGGGGAGGAATGTCTATAGTATCCTTATGCTGGTATAATCCACATTGGTGATCCCTTATCATCTTGGGAAGCTTGTACCATCTTGGAGGTTTGGCTTGGACATGTTGGATGGAGGATGCGACGTTAAGGATTTGGTTGTGTTCTTCTACTTTCTATGTATTCCCACTTTTAATACAGTAATACAAACTCTTTCCACAAATGTTATCATGTTGATTCTTATTTGTAGTTTACTTCCTTAACCGTTTACTTAGATCAGTTATTGTTTAGATATATTGTACTGCTTCTATTGTTTCCATATTGTCTTGACAGGTCTTGTAGCTGGAGATCTAACAGCCACGAGACTTGGAGTAATAACAAGGAGAGGCATCCACGATCTAAAAGGTATGATATCTAAGTAATCGATCTGTAACTAGATCTAGGAAATGAGTATTGTATTCTGTCCTATTTGTTCTAGCACTTGAACTAGGGAGATCTGACTCGTGTTCGCTTGAGTGGATTGTCCGTTAACAATGATGAAAACCTACTATCGAATACGAGGAAACCTGCCATTGAGGCATGTAGGTACCAAGGTACTAAAGTTGGTTTCTAAATCTAATTCCTAGATGGCGAGTTGACATCGACAGGAACAAACTCATCGAAGGTGGACCATAATGAATTCCACATCATCAACGCGAAACTGATATGAGAGAGAGGTGTATAGCAATGGATTAAAAGAGCACACACTGACACAAGACTAACGGGTTGACACACTAGAAAAAGAGTGGATTCGAGGTGACAATGATCCTTTGAACATGTAACGGCATGAGACAGGACTTGGCAGCTGGGATTAATTAGCAGAAATAACTACCAAGCCAGTAGACGCAAAGTGAAGAAGACGACGCAAGACTGTAGTTGCAACTCATCAGAGAGATTGACTACCCAAAGAAGACAAGACATAAATGCATGCCATGATCAAAGGTGATGACTCACAACCTTCCAAAAAGGTGAACTCAGCCTATTTCCCCATGCCCCCCCCATCATAACTGACAAGTACCTCTTTGTAGTTGAATGAGCTTGAAGAGGATAACAGATGCTCGGTATAGGTCATATTATAGATGAGTCCAATCTCACATGTTTTACGAACCTTAGAAAGGAGGAGTTCGTCCCAACGTGGGCCCTTCGATGTTAAATTTTAACGAGTACAAAGAAGGTAAACTTAGTAGTTTTTCATGTTTAGAGAGTCTGAAATAACTTAAAGAAGACTCCAGGATTGACTTTTTCATAACAAGTTAGTCCCTAGACCCGAAAAAGTGTAAAATGATATCCGGAAGAACTCTCCCAGTCAAAGGTTGACTAAGGTATACCTTTCTCATAAATAGTCTAGATGGCCCGAAAAAGGGATAACCTACCACTGAATAGACGTCCTTTCAAATACTTTTACAAGTGTGAAAGAGACAAGTGCACCTTGTGATCTTTTCATAACGAGGGAGTCTGAAAAGAGCTTAAAGAGAACTCCCAGGGTCCGTTTTCATGAGTTAATTGTCTTAGTCTGAAAAGGGGATAAATAATACCAAGACGATACTTTCCTCGTTTTTTTACAAGCACAAGTAAAGCTGACTAAGCTCGAAACCATTTTACTTAGGTTTGGCAAGCACGACTTAGGTGTGAAAAGCACTTGGAATCTTTTTCAAGTTTAGGTCCAAAGCACGAAAAAGATAAAGTAAGCTCAAGTGAAGGTCAAATATATCACAACACCAATATGAACAGCGCATGAGAACCTTCCAAAGATGGTCAAAAAATCCTGGAAACAAGGGATTAGGCATCAAAATATATGAATAACTGACTCTAAAAGGATTTTTAAATAAAATAATAGGTAAAAATAACCACTTAATATGTATAAAAGATGGTAAATAGGGAAATTATCCAATGTGACTTGGCCATTTTTACTCACGGGAGATTTTTTACCTTGTGGAGAGAAAATCTTCAACTGGAGATATCAGGAGATCCAGGGCACCATTTCGACTACCGTTCAAACCAGGTAGATCATCTCAACTTTCTCTTTCATTTCATTCCTTTATTTTTTTATTTCGTGCAATTTTTCTATCTTGGCAAGGGCCTTAGGGCACATTTTTTGCGCCCTGGAATTTTTGCGGCCTTCCCATGTCGGGAAGCGCGAAAATCCCTAGATCATCGCAGTTTGTCCAGTGCATGGGGCCCAAAAATTATCAGTTTTCACGTCCTCGTGGCTAGTATGGTTGCGAAAATCCACAGGTATAAATAAAATTGAGTTTGCCTCTCCTTTTGTGCATGAATTTAAGCTTCCAACTTCTAACTAAGGTCTCTTTTGACGATTTGCAGGTGATTGCAAATTACTAGAGTGAAAATGGTGGATTGGAAGGAAAGAGAGCATGAAGGAGACAAGAGGGCAGCCCTAAATGATGATGCCACACTTGCGGCATTACGAGAATGTGGTTTGCTAAAGTTATTCAAGACAAGAGGTATTCGTAAACAAGGAAAGTTGTTGAACTATATCATCCAGATGTGGGACACAGATATCCAGGCCTTCCGTATTGGAGAGCATATCCTCGAGATAGAGCTTGAGGATGTTTACTTCTTGATTGGGCTCTCCAAGAGGGGGGCATGGGTCCATTTGGTCGGGCACCGAACCATGGAGGAGACCACATACACATACATCATCCGCTATTGTAGACAAGGGTCCCGCAAGAAGAGTGGGAAAGTGATCATCACGGACGTGATAGATCTTCCCTTGAGGACTATTTTGTATACCATAGCGCGTGTGGCAGGCAGCGTGGGGTCCCACCATGATACCAAGGCACAAATGACTTATGCGGTAGAATGTATGGAGCCAAAGCTATTCAATTGGTGCGAGGGGATCTTGGGAAATCTCAAGGATCAGGTTACCAAATGAAGGAATGGGGATATCCACCAGTTTGGATATGGAAGTATCCTAGTCACGGTCTTCCTGGAGAGGGTTCCTTTGTTACGTCCTCAGATAGATAGGACGGTACATCCCACATCCGAGCCTCGGATGGGTAGGTGGAGTGATTATGTCAAACGGCTTGGTGGGCTGCAAGTCTTAGCTTTCGGTAAGGACTTATTTTCGTGGCTTGAGGATCATATATAATGATTGAGGACTATCCTTATGACAGGGTGGACTTCCAAGGAGACATTGATATGGTATTTCCTGAGGGTGATGATTGGGATGACTCAGGTATGTGACCTTAATATATGTGTTTTTAGTATTTTTTGATTATATATATTTTTCGTTGTTTTTTAATGGGTGAAAAGATCTAACATATGTACGTGCACCGTTGCAGATCACGGACCACGGAGGCCAGTGAGGTATTCACCACTGCATCGACGAGGGATTCAGCATGTTGAAGATGACGAGGAGGAGGAGGAGGTAGGAGGACTCTGTGATGTTGAGTGGATCCTCCAGGGTTTGATGATTGGTGTCCCTCCTATGAGGATGCCTGATATACCTCTCCACCTCCAGAGGCATACCGTAGGGGTGTTAGAGCGTATTGGTATATTGATTCATCATGTGGCGAGAGCAGTCATATGTTACCACGAGCACTGCGAGCCTGATTTGTAGTGTTTAGGTAGTAGTGTTGCTAGCGGCATGTACATGATATGTAGGCTAGAGAGCCAATTTTTGTATGGGACATGATCCCAATTTTTCCTTTTGGATGCATCATACTATTGTACTTGGAGAAAACACTTTTTACATGATATTTATATACATGGACCTATCTCTATAGCTTGTTTATTTACTACGAGTTGTGTATTTACATTTTTTTTTTGCATGTGTTTGTTATGATATTTTGTTCATATGTGGGCCAGATGCCAATCCAATATATAGTTAGCTAATGAATCAACCACCATATTGAATTCTCTTGGTACGTGTTGATACTAGATATAGTCAAATGATCTTTCCAAGAGGCGTACCCTTCTGGATAATCGAAGTAATGTAGGATCACAGACGGCATAGATGCGATTCAATTGAGATATTACGAGTTGAGAGTCCAGGTAGACTAAAAAGGTGTGGATCTCGAGAGAAGCGACTTCAGTTAGGAGTTCGATAATAGCATGGTACTCCACGATGTTGTTTGTTGAGGGGCCTAAATAGATGCCACTCGAGGATATAAACTCGCCAGTAGGGGAATACAGTACCCATGCTATGGAAGAAAGGTTCTAGCTATGTTGACTCGCACCATCTGCGAATCGATAGTACGCCGACATCTGGGCATACAAGAACAAGTTGAGATAAATAACAGTGTATGAGATATAATCTTCACACGCAAAAACAAACTAAAATCATGCTAAATACATTATATACAAGATGTTATACACAGGATAGTCCTACGCATAAAATATCTTTAGGTAGAGCCCATTACGGGGCTGAACTAGAGGTACACCATCACAATCGACAAGTTCGTAAGATCCTTTTTCTAACACACGTTTGACAATTTAAAGACCATACCACATGAATTCCAATTTTCCCTTACGTAGATTGTTGTGCATCTGATCATAGGTAAGGACTAGGTCACCCTCGTTGAATACCTGAGGTTGAATGGATTTATTGTACTGGGATTTGACGCGCTTTTTGTGAGATTCATTAGCGAGTGCAATGTCTCGACGAGTTTCATCTAGCTTGGGCAAATATAGAAACCGTTCCTCTTTGGCGGTGGTGTTAGGTAAAAGTTTTACTGCTAGTTTTAGAGATCGTATTTCACATTCAATCGGGAGGATCACTTCCAATCCATACACCAGTTTAAATGGTGTGAACCCCATTGCGTTTTAACTGAAGTCCTGTAGGCCCAAAGAGATGAAAAGAAAACTAAGTTCCAGTTTGATTTTTGTGTGCCCATAGTGTGTTGGATCATGTGTTTCAAGACTTTATTAATTGCCTCTACTTGATCGTTAACTTGTGGGTAGTACAGGGTTGAGTTTTCATGGTGAAAACCCAGTTTGGCACTCAGTTCTTCTATCATTTGATTCCTGAAGTGGGAACCATGATCACTTACGATGGCCTGCGGGACGCCAAACCTAGCTATAATGTGATTGAATATGAGTAATGTTGTCGTTTTGTCGTCCTCGGTGTATGTAAGCATGGATTCATTCCATTTTGTAATGTAGTCAACGACGACGATGACATAACTATGCCTCCCGACTAAAGTGGGATTACAATGCGTGAAATCAATACCCCATTTTGCAAAGGGGACAACGACAATGACAGGGTGGAGAGGAGTGGGGTGCGAGCATTTCTTAGAATGAAAGAATTGACACGGGGGACACTTCTTAACTTCTTCAACGCAATCTTTGAATATTGAAGGCCAAAAGTAACCCTCTCACAAGATCTTTTGGGAAATATCCATCCCATAAAGGTGACCACCACATGCTTCGGAGTGGCAGTCATTCAACACATGTTTGGACTCGTCGAGGGTTAAGCAATGAGGTAGCACAGAGTCAATACCATGACGATACAATGTATCTCTAATGATAAGATAATACTTAGCGTGGTGTCAAATACGATGATGGTCATCATGATTAAGATTGGGATGAAAGCGTTAGGTCTAGAGATACAAGATGATATCTCCATACCATGGGTCATTCGTGCCAATTAGAAACAAGGATTCATCTAGAAATGAATCGATGGGATCCGATTGATCATCGGCATAGGGCAATGCACAAATCAGCTCAGCAAAGATCAAATATTTTTTGGAGTTTGCTTTGGCGAATTCCAAATCAAAATCTTGAAGAACGACAATCCAATGTGAATATTTCCCCCCTATCACTTGACGTGTTAGGATATAATACATTGGGTTGAAGTTCGCAATAACAGTGGTTTTACGAAGCAAAATATAGTGTCTAAACCTCTGGACTGCAAAGACTGTGGCCAGAGCCAGCTTCTCCACATGTGAGTACCGTGTCTCAGAGTCAATGAGACTCTTGTTGAGATAGTACACAACATGTTCTTGCTCGTTACTATCTTCCTGAACCAACACCATGTTGACGGTGGTAGTAGAGGCGGTGAGATATAGAATATAGTCCTATGTATAGTTAGGGGGTTGTATCACGGGAGCATTAGTAAGGTCTTTTTTTATATTGTTAAAAGACCGTTGGGCTTCATCATCCCAAATGAAAGGAATGTGTTTTTTGAGAAGCCTCATGTATCCCTTGGTGATCTTGGCGAAGTTGCATACCAAGCGGCGTAAGAGGTTTGCATGCCCTTCCAAACTCTGGAGTTCTAGAATATTGGAGGGGGAAGGTAAGGCTAAAATGGCCTCCACCTTCATGGGATCAAGGTGTATGCCGTCCTTGGAGATAGTGAAACCTAACAATCTACCAGCTTTGACACAGAATGCACATTTATGTGGATTCAGGTGAATTTTGTAGTGACAACATCGTGAGAATATTGCACTTAGATGATCTAGATGGTCCTCTCATGAATTGGAATGTGCGGGTAGGTCATCCATATAGGATTCCACAACATGCTTGATATCGTGAAATGCATATGACATGGCCTGTTGAAAAGTGGCCCCGATGTTCTTAATACCAAAGGGTAATTTGTGGTACGCAAAGGTCCCCCATGGGAAAATAAAACCAGATTTGTGTTGATCAAATGGGAGTATCTCGATCTGATTATAGCCAGAGAAGCCATCCATGAATGATAAGATGACACTCCCGGCACAGTTGTCGATAATCTGGTCGATAAAAGGAGTTGGGTAGTTGTCCTTTGGACAAGATTTGTTCAAGTCTCTGTAATTGACATAGACCCTAATCGTACCTTATTTCTTTTCGACGGGAACGATGTTGGACACCCAATCCATTAGTGGGATAGGGTAAATAAATCCAGCACGAAGAATTGTTTCAACTTCCTCTTTTATGGAAGCCATATTACGGGGATGTGTAGGTTAGAGTTTATGCCGGACTGGTCAGGCACCAGGATAGACTTGTATCTCATGAACCACAATGAAGGGGTCTATTCCTGGCATTTATTCATAACTCTAAGCGAAAACGTCGTGGAGTTATTTGAATAGGGAAGTATATAACTCTACCTCGGTAGGTGTGCATGTTTTTCCCAGATGGATTTCTTCCACAACACCAGGTTTCATGGATATGTCAATGGGAATGGTTTCCATGATGTTTGCTAAGTTCCCTTCGGCAAACACGTTGTGTGTAGGCATGGGAGTCTTAGTGTTGACATTTTCCGGTGAAATAATGGATTTAGAATCAAGATCTACCGCCTGAATCATAGGGAAAGATGATTGATGATGGTGATCTTCCCAGGGTGGTTCATCAATTCTCATGATATCCATAATAGATTTGTCAGAGGGAAAACAATTTGTAAGGGAGTCAGTGTAGGGAAAATATGAAGGGATTTGAGGAGGAGGATGTGCCACCGTATGGTGGTCAATTGTGTCGATCCATTCAGAAGCCGACTAAATATCCTAGTAGGTCGCTAAGTTTCGGTTCAAAGGCATGGAAGAGCTGAGGGTTTCAAACTCGGAAGGACTCAGTACCACCCACCAATCGTCAGATTTGTAGGATTGAGGAGTGCACGTTGAAATCATATTGATTGAAAAAACTAGGGTGGGAGTTCTGGAAATACTCCGATAATGGAGGAATCTTTCAAGAGACTAATGCCAATGTCTACAAAATGATGTTGGGAATGTGCCAGCAACGAGACATTGTTGGTGGAGTTTTGATGTATATATGGAGTACAAAAATCTAACTAATCTATAGTGATGAACTTTCCTTGGTGAGGAAATTGCTTTAAGCGAAAAATGGAGGATGCTACGTTGGTCATGGCATAAAACCAGTTACGACAGAGTAAGATGTTATAGTCTAACGGAGCATCAACAATTTCCACATGAATATATGCAGTCTTCCCCCCTAGTTCAACGGCAAGCGAGGGAAAGAGTACATATGGTTGGAAACCACGTCCACCAAATTATTTTAAGGTGGTCGGAGACTGGGTTACTTCTGGAGAACCTATAGCTCTCAAGCAGGTCAAATACATAATGGAAGTGGAAGCACCCTCATCCAGAACAGTATGATGGATGTTGTTTCCACAAATCTTAGTGTGAATATGGAAGGCCAACTGGTGAGAAAACTTTGGCTTGAAATATTCCAAGTTGAACAAAGTTGTATTGGAAGAATCTGGGTCAATGACTCCAAGTGCTGATAACAAAGTTCTACACTGTGTAGGGCAGTGTTGTAGAATTTCGAGAGTAGACATGGCATAAGGTGCTTGAGATAAGTCTTCGACGATGTTGTATTTTTGGGCCACTCGCGCATTTGGATTAAATGTCTCCTTTCAAATGGTGGCCTTGGGTGGGCGCAACACGGTATCAGTGACGGGTCTCTCAATATGGAGATGACCATTAGAAGGAGGTGTCGAAGGGGGATCTTCTATGGGAGACTTTCCTTTGACAGTGTCGGTTTTGTTCGAACTTGGGACAAAATCATACATCTTTGAACATGTAGATATGTGAACCATCTCGTTACTCATCATAAGAACTTTGCAATTTGAGGACGTTTCTGCTCTAGAAGAGTTGTTTTGGTTGCCCCCTTGCGGGGATTCATGTGTGACCATTTGTTGTTGTTGATGAGGAAAAGGGTTTGTTAACACTGCCGTGTGGGAAGAACCTGTTACAAATTTATTGACTTCCTCTTTGTAAGGATAGTCTTTCGTGTAATGATCTTCCTAACATATGAGGTAGGAAAACTTTGCTTTCTGTTTAGGTTTGTTGTCATTATTGGTCTGTTGAGGTTTGGGATTTTCCTGTCGAGTAGAAGGTTTCTTGGATTTTCCTTTATTGTTCTTCTTTTTCCCTCTGGATTGTTGTGACGAAGATTGAATGGTGTTCACCTCAGAGGACTGAGCAAGATAGGTAGATGTTTTAAATGTAGCCTAAGTTTGAGGTGGAGCAATAGTATTTTGTTTCCCACTCGGTTTGGTTGCAGGCTGAGCCTTCACATAACCAACTACTCCATCGATAGGAGGTTCAATAGTGGGATTTGATGGATCATTGGTGGGGCAGGAGGCGTGAGGAATGAGCTTGTATAATGTTCTAGATTGGGTATAAACCAAATCCATATATTGCGCATAAGAGATTGCTTGTTCCTCTGTGACAGGTCCGTCCATAGCAACATACCTATCAATGGGTGGCAGTAGTGACTTTGTGAACCAATCAGCTAGTAATTGGTCTGGAATGGGTGCCTTGATTAATCTTCGGTGTCTCCGCCACTCATAAATGTGATTAGATATGTGGGTGGCAGTTGTTTGGCGCAACGAAGTTAACAAATCTGTTCCAGTCTCATATCGGATGGGAAGCTAGAAGTGTGTCAAAAAATGCATAGCCAAGGTGTTGAAATCTCTGAAGGAGTGTTGAGGCAGCTCGATATACCATTTTGTTGTCATACCGATGAGTGTACGTTGGAAGATCTATTGTCTAATAGAATCATCCATCAGTGAGTTTGAATAACACCAAAGATGGAATGTCATAAATGATTTTTTGGATCTTCCCTGGGTTTCACATCGAACTTTGGGATGTCCAATGGTATTTTGGTAGGGATGGGTGGCTAGTGAGGTTCGTGCCAAATAGGATCGTTGATAAGTCTAGACAAGTCGGGTAATTCTAATGTGGCCAGAAATGGAAGTTGTTGATTGGGTTGCAAGAATGAGTAGTACTGATGGAGTGCTGGTATGCCTGTGGGGCCTTGCACCGCATATTGCTACATGTTGTACCCAAACATATTACCCACGGGGTACCATTGGAATTTTTGAGTGTTCGGGATCATCTGGTTCACCAGTGGTTGGTTCAGAATCATAGGATTGATAAAATGATTCGGAATTGAGTTGGATACCGATTTCTAGGCATACTGTTGTGTGGGAATAAATGGTGTAGAGAATTGGGGTTGTTGATCCTAAGGGTTGTTTCCAAATCCTTGGTTGGGTGGATTTCCCATGCCTTGAGCGAAGGGCGATGCCTGAGAAAATGGGGCCCATGGATTGTTTGTTCCACCCTGATGAAGAGACATGGTTTGAGGAGGTGGGTTCCATAGATTGTTCAAGGCACATGAAAAGGATATGCCAGAATTCATATTAGGGGGAACAAAGGATTGATATTGATTAACTTTCCCTTCGTGTGGATTCTGGTTTCCAAATATGCAATGCCCCCCATCGTTACATATTAATCTTCCACCCTATGAGCATCAGCATTATTTGTCCTGTAGGATCCATTTCAGTGACTCAGATCCACTTATATCCTTCAGAGATACTATTTTTCCCTATTTTTGTTCCTACCCGCATGTTGCATCATTATAGCATGCCTACCCACGAGTTGCATCACTATAGACCACGGGTATCAAGTAAAATGGTAAAAACCACTATTAATTACTTTTTACTCCCAAAAAGCAGTCATTGGGTGACCTTTGGCTCTCCATCTGCCCAAGTAACGTCTCGATGTGTCCTTTCACCTACCTTTGAGAGGACTATATATTGAGAACATATGGCTTATGGACGGGAGGAAGAAGAGAATAGTAAGAGAACTCTAGTGGATTTTTTCCCTATCTTGAGTCTGCACTCATTGATCCTTGTAGTTGTGGACCATTTATGTTCACCTTCCAAACTCCTTTCTAGTTTGAGTTTTCCATTCATGGAGGATTGAAGTGGTGGAGGCACAAGTGGATTGATCTAGATCTTGGTTCAGATTGGTTGCTGGAAAGAGGTCGTATCACTTTGTACTTCTTCTTGTTCATGAATAGAAATGCTCATATTCTTGTCCATTCATGGTGTGAATGTTGTTTATTATGCATTGGGTTACATTTGCTTATGATATTATGGACCATTGTTATTGATAATGTTAATGTCAATCATATATTATTTGTACTTGTTGGATATTGGCTGTCAAGACTAATTTGCAGATTACAAGTGCACGGATTGAAAGCTCCAATGGGGATCTACATCAAACGTTTGGATCGCGGTTGGTTACATTTCTCCATTATCCTAAAATTGTCATTTATAATAGCATTGCTTTGAGAATTGAGTAGATTTCTGGTAGTAATCTATCTGTTGTGGTATTCCCAAGCCATAGTGAGTTTTCTCCAATACAGAAATGGCGACTCCGCTGGGGAAAACATCCATGTTTGGGAATTTTTTGAGCATTAGTCCATAATTAGAGTTGTTGTTTATCGAAGCTCTGTGTCACTGATTGGCCGTTAAGATACAAAGTAGAAAAATTGTTTTTTCTGAGCCCTTGGACTCTTTATTTGCCCATTTTCCTTTCCTCACCCATGGGCTAGCTTAGATCAGCTCGCGTATACCCGCCTATGTTTACACTATTGCTCATGGGTACCTGCAGGTATTCCTTCGACAGTAGCGTGTAACTCCAGCTTTTGTTGGTTTATGGCTATTGGTTGTTGCTGGGTTGGCTTTGTTGGTTCCTGAGTCTTTGTTGGCCTCTTTCTTGACTGTTTCATGCCTTGGATGTGACCAGATCTCTTCGTTTCTCTTGGTTGAGCCTTCTTGGTTTTTTACCCAACTTTGGATTTAGCCTCTTGGTTTTTTCCTTTTGAGCTCTTTCCTTTGGCTGAGTCTTTCTATTTAGGATCTGTTGGGTTGTCTTAGTGATCTTCTCGACACTTCAGTGACTGAATAGTAGGATTTTGCTTGCATTTTTTCATTCCATTTATATTGAAAAAATACAAAAATATACATTTAGTTTTTTGCATTTTCCTTCTTTTTTATAAGGGAAAATACAAAAATATTTTACTTTCATGTACTGTATCTTGCATTGAGTGCTTGTTGCCTTCATTTAGGTTCTGCTTGTGCATCGAAAAGATAAAAGTTTGCATCTTTATTTCGGAATTGTTGGTTGATTTTTCATATTAGTGACGTTGTTTTATTGGATAGGTGAGTCTAGGATGGGATGATTTTGTATACTATTGAGTCTACACATCACTAGTTTCATGATCATATCCCTTGAGTAATCACAGCCACTAAAATTAACGCTTAACCTTAAAATTGATTAGACTGATTTTATTTATAGGGTACACCAACTAGCATAGGTTTAGAGTCTTGGAATATATCATTGTGAGTTAACAATCCAAGACTAATAGACGAAACATTAGGTGTCTGACCAAGGAGTGGAGAAATCCATGGTATAGATCGGTGTTCTCAGGAAGCTCTACTCAATCCAGAGTTAAGCACGAGGTCACGGGAGGTTGGTTGAGGAGATATCCCTCTGATACCGGCTGAACGTGGGAGATATATCTAGGATTTGTTCGTATCTGGGGGTACTGGAGGTTCATCCTCTTGTGCTTCGGGCTTAGCTACCCTTCCCATACGACAGGTCCCACCTGCGACTGTCCCCCTGAGCATTGGTTATATTGCGGTGAACATAGTTGCCTTACCTAGGTACCGCACAAGGTACTTGCACTGGTTATGTTGTTTGTGTCTTGAGTCAGATAGGGATTGGACAACACAGTTGTGTTCGTGCAGTGGACTTGACCCTGTCAACGTAGTGAAGCCTGGGTGTCTCTATAACTGATTCTGTTACCTCCGGCTATAGTTTGGGAGTCTCAAGCCTCTCCTAGGCGAGACATATTGGCTCTAGTGTTGGGAGCTCATTTAGCCACTCTGTTTGTCTGCTCTTGGCTATAGTTTCTCTACATGTGTGCTTTTGATTTACTATTTTTTATCGATAGTTGGCCTTTAGGGGATGTTTTGGTTACATATTCTCTCTGGGGATATCATGGCGTGGAGACCTACTCTCTGTTGGTCCCGTTGTTTGGCTGGTTTAAAGCCACTCGAGTTTTCACGCTGTGTTGCTAGAGGACACCGGAGGGCTCCCTCTGAGTCTTCAGATTTATATGAGACTTACGTCCAAGACGTCGTGGCTGCACATCCTGATACCGAGGAAAAACCTTCGACTCCTTCGGGTAGAGTTGACCATACTTCCGATCCCCATACTCCTTGTGAGGAGTGGGGAGGTGATCCACCTGAGACTCAACCTGGTTCTATTTGGCCTAATCCACTTGATTGAGATCCGTTTGATCCTTCGAATCCGGATAATTATCTTTACGAAATGCTTGACTTACCCGAGGACGAAGAACAGGATGATCCTTTCGTTCCTTTGTTTCCAAGCAGTTATAGATACAGGATTCCTGAATCACATAATGACACTACGATCAACCCCACCGCACTCTCTTTTGGTATGCCTAGTCATGGTACTGTCGAGCCTTCCACTATGGTTGGCAGTCACGCTGGCACTAGTCAAAGTGTTAGCCATACTATACCCACCAGGGGCACTACCCTTGCTGGGGGCACTACATTGTCCACCCACACACATAGTATGGGGACAGGTCAGATTCCTAACAATGCTAATGTTGGAAGACAACCATCTCCTAGGATTACCCAACCTAACCGGAATGTTGTTCGAAACACGACTCACCATCCACCACCTAATACACGTGTTGCTACTTGTCAACCCAGGACTACTTTTACAAATGATACCGTTCCTCCCAACCATGGGGGTGGACATATACCGCATAATTTTGCGTCCACTACCGCCACTAGTAATGCTAATGTAGGGGGTGGGAATATTTCCTATCCACATGGACTTCACACCACCAACCCTACTACTAATCACACCAATGTTGGGGCTGGGAATACTTCTCATGCTTATGGTCATCACACGAATGCTCAAGCTAATCCTAATGCTGGGGGTGGGAACATACCATAATATTACGGTAATTACAACATGGTTCCTGCTATGAATAGTACATATATGCCCCATACTCATGGTGGCAACCCTTACTACAACACAGTCGGTGCTGGCCACTAGTATCACCCACCACCCCAATATGGTGCCCAAAACACACATATACCTACTTACTCTCAAATGGGTCAGCCAGGAGGAGTTTATCAATCCTATGGCCATGGGCAAGCTTATGGATATTCAAGTCCTCATTATCAGTAGTTTAATCCTCATGGTCAAGCTTTCGGTCCATCTTATAACACAGTTCCGTTTAATCAACCTTTTATGGGAGCTTATAATCAAGCTTTCCAGCCTTAGCTCCCGTTCCTTGCACGCTTGAATCTCCCAGATCTTTTGAAGCTCACGAATGATCTGGTGTGTCACGACCCTACTTGGCCCCCGGTCCCTACCAAGCTTCCTTCGGACATTCCAAAGTTTGAGGGGAAAGGTGGTGAGGACCCGGGAGATCATGTCACGACGTTTCACCTTTGGTGCTCCTCCAACTCTTTGAATCATGATTCCATTAGATTACGACTATTTCAACACACCCTCATAGGGGCAGCCGCGAAGTGGTATGTGGATTTTCCTGGAAACACCTATAGGGGATTCAACGAGATTGCTTTGGTTTTCTTAGACCATTTCCAGTTGCTGCTTCGTTATGATATTGGTACTGAGTTGTTGTCCACCTTCTGTCAGAATAAGGCCACACATATTTCTGACCACGTTCAAGAGTGGCGTCGGCGGAAGAGATTAGTGAAAGCCAACAT
This sequence comes from Larix kaempferi, assembly GCA_027924585.1. Classification (NCBI taxonomy): domain Eukaryota; kingdom Viridiplantae; phylum Streptophyta; class Pinopsida; order Pinales; family Pinaceae; genus Larix; species Larix kaempferi. Next base: position 5,221,223 of record BSBM01000226.1, on the reverse strand, counting down.
TCCTCTAGAGTTCCTGTTGGAATGGTTCCTTAAGTCTTTACTCCCATACATTGCTAAGGATATTTTGATGTCCGACATTGTGACTGAGGAACAAGCTATCTTGAAATTCCAGCAGTTAGATCTACTTTATTCTCAGTCTAGCATTTTGTATGACATTATTCCTGATGCACCGAGGACAAAACATGAGCCCACGTCAGTTCCTGGACCACATGTCGATGGCATCGTGGGGTCCGCATGCACTCACCCTGTAGACTTGGTAGTTAATCAAATGCAAAATTTGTCGCTAAACCAGTCTGCTCCCGGACAGGTTCACACCTTGTCCACTTCCACTCCGTCGTCTGATGTACACAATGTGCAATCAATAAAACCGTCGGGTAACCAGCAACCTGGTGGTGAGAAAAAGGGGAGAAATAATCGTAGGGGTGGAAACAATGGAAGTAATAACAATAGCAATCGTAATACTCCTCGTAAAGAGAATGCCGACCCTCCTTGGGAAGGCGGTAATGTTGGCGAGGATCGTAAACCTAGGCGTAAGGTGAAATTCCCTTGCAAGCTTTGTGGGGAGGATCATCTTACTCACTTATGTCCTCGAATTGAAGAAGCATCGAAGCATTTGGCACAGAGCCCAGCTGTGTTGAAGGATCCCCTACCTCATCACCAAAACATGGCTTCGCATGCTCCCACCACTGGTTATGGTACTAATGAAACAACAACATCTTCTTCTAACACTAGTGGTTATGGATGTGTGAATATGGTTTAGTTGGAGGTTTGTGTTGCTACTCGTTAGAGCGATTATGGTGCATCTCAACCCAATTTGGGGAGTGAGCCTCCCCCTTCTCCTAATAATTCCTTGCATATCGAGAAGCCTTCCATTATGCAGTGGATATCGAAAGGTGTTCTCAAGCGCTCCATGCATAATCCTAATGCTCGAGCCACCCAGAACTACTCCATCGTAGAATATTTGGGCCAAAGTCCGTGTGCCATGTCGGATCTTGAAGTTTTGCAAGCCTGCCCTTCTCAGAAGCATGCCTTTCTCAGAAGCATGCGCTTTTGAGTGCGTTAGGAGTTCAGGATGGGGCAAATCCCAGTGTTATCAAGTTCGATACTACTGATGTCCAACCTCGCTTGCCTTACCACATGGCTTTTAAAATCTAGGTGGTTTGCCTTAAGAGCTTCATCAATGGTACTATGGTTGATGAAGGTGCCTCCGCGTCAGTAATGTCATTAGCTTGTTGGAAATCTCTTGGCTCTCCTCCTCTACTTGCGTTTAGAACTACACTCATTGCATTCGTTGTTAGATCTTTTATGCTGCATGGAATTATCCCTTCCCTTGTTGTCTCCTTGGGAGGTAAGTCTGTGCCTGTTGAAGTCGAAGTCGTTGATGAGCCCATCAACTACAACCTTTTACTGGGTCAGAACTGGATGTATGCTATGAAGGCTGTCGCGTCTACTGTATTTAGAGTTATCTGCTTTCCCCATGAAGGCAATATTGTGACGATCGATCAACTGGATTATGTTGGCACTCCTTCCACAGCATCCATGGGATCTGTAATCCCGCAAGTTTCTAATTCTCAGCCGGCAACTGGGAACATAGGTGTTGGAATGTACCCTTCATTGATGGGAACTTTTAACCATTCTGCGCCTGTGAATTTTATTGGAACCATTACCCACAATGTGTCTCCTCCTTCGAATAAGATGTTATTCCGGACCTACTATTTAGATGATCCGTGGACTTTACCATCCACGAATTCCACGTCTAGAGACATTTCGCATGTCGGGATGTATATGCCTTTATCTGTAGCAGATCTCGCTTACGATCATATCCAACAAACCACTGCAGATCCGGATCTCTCTTCTTCCCAGACAGTTGAGGAAGATCACGTTACGCTGCCAGTTTGGGCAGCCAACTCATCTTGTTCCCACGATTGCCTTGATGATACTTTACCATATAATGAAGCTATCCTCGAGGCCATGTGTGGTAGTGAGAGACCTTGGGAAGATATGCACCATCACTCTTATTTCCTTTCCAACCTCGAACTCGTTGAGAAAGAGGAGTTTAGGATGACTCTAGCAGAGATGGTTGGTCACCCTGTGGCTCTTTTGGAGTCGCATGATGTTTTTACGGAGGGGAATATGGACAATATTTCCCCAACATCTCTCACACTCCCGGAAAGGTGGAGAACGTTTATGTCAGTGCCAATTGCACTCCTGAGGAGATCGCTATTTACACTGACTTGTTTACAGAAATCCGGGAAGCTTTCGCCTGGTCATACGAGGAGATGCCAGGAATAAACCCCCGCATTGTTGAACACGAGATTAGAACGTACCCTGATGCTAAACCAGTTCGACAACACTTACGTGCTGTGAACCCTAGGAAGGCAGCTGCTATTAAGGAAGAGGTGGAGAAACTGCTCAAAGCTGGTTTCATCTACCCCGTTCCCCTTACCGAATGGGTGTTAAACCCCCGTTCCTGTGGATAAGAAGCAAGGAACGATCTGTGTATGCACTGATTTTAGAGATTTGAACCGTGCATGTCCGAAAGACAACTTCCCCACGCCATTCATTGATCAAATATTGGATGCTTGTGCGGGGAGTGAGATTTTTTCATTCATGGACGGCTTCTCAGGTTATAATTAGATTCAAATCAAACCCGTGGACCAACATATGACAGCATTTATTTCTCCATGGGGAACATTTGCATATCGGAAAATGCCCTTCGGCCTTAAAAATATCGGAGCTACTTTTCAGTGAGCCATTACCTATGCCTTTCACGATCTTAAGATGATTATGGAAGTTTTCTTGGATGATCTTGCTGGCCATTCTCGCAAGATAGTGGACCACCCCAAGCACCTCTGTATGATTCTCGAACGATGTATCCACTACAAAATTCGATTGAATCCAAACAAATGCATCTTTGCTGTTAGGTCTGGTCGCCTTCTAGGATTCATAGTTTCGAGGGAGGGTATTAGAGTCGATCCTCTCAAAGTTGAGGCAATACTTCAGTTGCCTCCTCTGCGTAATTTGTTATAGCTTCAGAGCCTCCAAGGGAGAGCTACTTTCCTGTGTCGGTTTATAGCTAACTATGCTAGTATTACCAAAGGTTTCACGCGCTTATTGAAGAAAGACACACCTTTTATCTGGGATGAGCGAGCCCAACAGTCTTTCGACGCCCTTAAGAAAGCTTTGGTATCGGCCCCTATGCTTAGTCCACTGGACTTTACACAAAATTTTATTCTTTATGTGGCCGTATCTCAAGAGACTATTGGCATGGTCTTGGTTCAGGTAGATGATGCGCTCGTCGAGCATGTTATCTATTATCTCAGTCAAAATTTAGTAGATGCTAAACTAAGGTACATTCACGTAGAAAAGATGGCACTTGTGACTATCCATGCAGTCCAGTGGTTACGACATTATATTTTGCTTCGAACAACCATAGTTGTAGCTCACATCAATCCATTTTAGTTCGTTCTATCACGACGCCTTATCAGGGGTAAGTATAATAAATGGATTGTAATCCTTTAGGAATTTGACGGTGATTTTGCTTTGGAAAAATCGATGAAATCACTAGTGTTCGCTGAGCTTATGTCGGACCTTCCACGGCTTGATGAGGATGTCATTCATGAAGATTCCTTTGTGGATGAACACTTATTTCTTATCTCGACCAAGGACCCTTGGTATGGGGATGTCATTGTATATCTCCAAACTTTGAAGTTTCCTCCGCATTATTCACAAGATGAGCGACGGCGTGTGAAACATCATGCTAAAGATTATACTATCGTCGGTGACACTTTGTATCACTGAGGAAAGGATTCCATTCTCCATCGTTGCTTGACTCACGAAGAAGTAGAACGGGTACTTAATGATTGCCATGTGGGGGCGTGTGGCGGTCACTTATCCGGGCTTGCTATAGCCCAGCGTATCATGCGAGCTGGTTATTTTTGGCCAACTATCTTTAAAGATTGTATTAATGCTGTGAAGGGATGTCACCCTTACCAGGTGTTTTCTTGGAACATACACTCGCATCTAGCGCCCCTCCATCCAGCCATCACTGTCGGTCCCTTCACTAAGTGGGGGGTAGATTTCATGGATTGCAAACCAGCTTCGGCTATGGGGCATCACCATATTATCGTGGCCGTGGATTATTTTTCCAAGTGGGCTGAGGCCATGCCTACCGTTAAAGCCGATGGTGCTACTGCAACCCATTTCGTGTTCAACCAGATTATAACTCGGTTCGGTATCTCGAAAGAGATTGTCACTGACCATGGAGGTCACTTTCAAAACAAGATGATGGAGGATTTGTCTCTCAAGCTTGGGTTTCATCAGGAACACTTGTCTTCCTACTATCCTCAAGCGAATGGTCAGGTTGAAGCCGTAAATAAGTATTTGAAGACCATTCTCCAACGTACCATCCAATAAAGCAAGACCAATTAGCATATCATGTTATATCCTGCTTTGTGGGCATATCAAATCGCAGTTAAGACTGCCACCGGGTTCTCACCATTCCAGTTAGTTCATGGTGTGGAGTCACATCTACCGATTGAATGTGAAATCCCTTCACTCAAGCTAGCCATAGAGCTGCTCCCTGATACGATAGAGATTGAGCAACGTTTAGTACACCTCGAGGAACTTGACGAGCACCGTCGAGATGCCATTGTGGCTATTGATGTTAACAAGCATCGTGTCAAGGTTCAATATGATAGGTCTGTCCGTCCACAGCAATATGTTGAAGGTGACTTGGTACTTTTGTTTGACCAAGCTAAAGAACCCCTGGGGGCAGGAAATTTTAATCCCATGTGGCACGGTCCTTACATTGTGAGGCGTCTCTTTGAAAAAGGAGCTTATGAGTTAGAATACTATGAGGGAGTTGTCTTGAAGGAGCCTAGAAATGGGCTCTACCTCAAGCGGTATTACGCTTGAACCTTTGGTTCAGGATGATACTTTTGTACACTAATGTATAGTTTTTATGTACATAGTTTAGCTTTTCTTTTGGTATCGGGTCTACTGATTATCCTCTGTTTGATTGACAGATGTCAACGGGATCTCCTACATTCTTAGGTTTTGCGGATGGTGCTAGCTGACATACGCGGCAGCTTGCTTCTGCTGCCTGGGTTATCTTCTCACTTGACCACCTAGTTGTGTCCTCAGGAGGTGCTTGTCTTGGTCCTACATCTAATAATGTGGCTAAGTATAGTACCATTATTGAGCTACTTTGGGATGCTATTTCACATGAAATCCAGTCTTTAGAATTCCGCCTGGATTCACAACTAGCTGTGTCTCAGCTTAATGGGAAGTACCGTGTACGAGACCCTACATTACTATAGATATTCCTTAAGGTATGACTCTTGGAGAGAAATTTTGTTTCAGTTACATATATTCATATTCCAAGAAGTCATAATTATATATCTGATGCATATGCTAACTATGTATTAGATTGGCATTTGTCACATTCATCATGAAGCACATAAATATAAAGACATTCATACATTTGTACATACACACAGGTAGTAGAACCGAGAACCAAAGTTTTATATATAAATATGTCCAAAAAATGGTAGTGTCATACAAAACTGGATCCTGTAGCCCTAAAAAATATACCTATCGATACAAAAATGAGACCCTGGGATATCTATTCCCTCCGGGGAGGCCTAACTATCGCCTCAACAAGATATATCTCATAGAAATACTGTACTACATTGGCCACCCGCTGCAGTAGCTGCACCCACTCACCAGGAACACCCACTACTTGGCGTTGCATGGCCTCGGGTAGTCGGTCTACTTCTATCTGTGGTACTCGGGAAACCATCCGCGATAGGTTGCGCCACAACGTCTGAAGTGTACGCCCTGCTGCAGCATCTGCTGCCACATAATCTCTACCCTGACGACCATGTCTCGGGAAGCCCTCGGGTCTCACTGGGCCTTTGTCTGTGAGCAAACAGTCACCCATTAGCACATGACACCACCACCAAAAAGATTTTTTGCATTTCAACTATAATAAAAAAATCCATAAAAATTTAATAACCATAAAACCAAAAAGAGTACTGAAATATCCATAGTTGGATATTCTCAATTAACTCGGGATGAACCCGTAATTTCTGAAATAACCCACATATCCGTAGATATAAAAATGATAAGATAATATGATGTCTTTACAAGATAGACTTTCCCGTATTTATAATTGTTTAAAGGGTGTCTAATGCAACTCTTCATAAAGAGTTACACCATTTCACTAATTAATTATATTATTATATTATTCTTGTTTGTTGTTATTATATATATGTGTGTGTGTGTGTGTGTGTGTGTGTGTGTGTGTGTGTGTGTTGATGTTTATTTTATTATTGTTTTATTCATAACATTGCCTCTCTCTTAGAAAGGCTTTGTCCTCAAAGCCTTATAAAGTTGTCGCACCGTTCCTTGTGACGTCATAGCTGACCAAACATGTTGATACGAACTTCTAAGTGTAGAACATAACTTTCGATATGTTGACGGATCAATCCAGCCAAAATTGATTTGTTGCCGACTGTTGGGATTCTCTATTGATCTGTTGTCAGGAGCTTTGAGAACATTAGTACCATTATCTTTCAACAATTCCCACTTTTTAGGATACTGGTTTATATGGTTGGGGTGTCGATAGGGAGTTATTGTTGTCTGTTTTTTTACAAGATTGTCTTCTTTCTGAACTGTGACGAGGACTGAATTTGTATTTGCTTCTTTATTCTCAACATAGATTTTTGAGTCCAAGGGCTTTGATGTCCTCTTTTGAATTTGCTCCAACTTATTGTCTAATGAGTCTTTTTCTTTTGTAATATTTCGGTTCATTTCTTCTTGTGCTTTCTGATCATCTTTAAGCTTCTGAATTTGATCCATTAGATCTTGTTTGTGCATCTTGAGGTGACCATTCTCGTAAATGTTTTCTAATAGTTTCTTCTAAAGATCTCGATTCTCCTCTTCTAGCTTTTGATTCCATTGTGCTTTATCCTTCGTCTTTTTTATTTGAAGAAGCAATTTTTTATTATGATCTCTTAAACGGGAGATCACTTCTCCTTTATCTATGATGATTTTGTTGAATTCTAACTACATCTTTTGATTTTCTTGCGAAATGACCATGGCAATATCCTTGAAGTCTTTAGATGCCATGACTTTTGAATCTAACTTCATTCTAACATCCTGTAGTGTGACTTGCTTCTTCTTATACGAAAACGTTAAAAACTTTTTCTTCATATTTAAGATAATTGTCTCCAATGTTTCCATCCAAGATAAGCCAATAATGATGTCAACTTTATTTAGATAAATAGTTGTAACATTGAATTGGGATGTGAACTTATATTCATCAATTTCCAGTTGTAAGTCCCTAATTGCACATTTCTTCTCACCCCATTTATCTTTCTTTTCGATTATACTTAGTTCTGGGATGAATAATTGATTTGCCAAGTCGACATTAATATGATTTTCCTCGATGGTTGTGCGAATAGCGATGCTAATAGGCTTTCTTTGAATAATCCCTTCAAGTTTTAGTATGTCAACGGCTACCTTTGAGTGCGTCTTCTGGAATCTTTCCCTTTTGTAACACTGAGACTCCATTTTTTTTTTCCAAATAATAATAATTATTATTAAAAGATAATAATTATAATATTATTAATAAATATAATATAATAATTATTATTAATGATAATAATAATATAATAATTGTTTTTGGAGTTGAAGGATATTAAAAATGGTGTGGATTGGGTGGTTGGGAGGAATGATTGTTACCTTCTCCACCTAGGTTCAAATCTCACTTTTGGTTTGTTCTTAGGGAATAAAACCAAACCCACTTCTCACAAAACCACGTGCACCTTAAAACCATGTGCGGTTTCACTTCTTACTTTTACTTTTTTTTCCTTTTTTCTTCTTCTCACTTCTTTTTCCTCTTTCTATATTCTATTTTCTTCTTTTTTACTTGTCTTTCTTTTCTTCTTTTTATTTTATTTTACTTTTTCCTTTTTCTTTCTTTCTCTTTTTTTCTTCTTTGGGCCACGGCCTGTTTTTTGACAATGTCCTAGATTGGTGGCTACAAGCCTGGCTCTGATACCAATGAAATATCCATAGTTGGATATTCTTAATTAACTCGGGATGAACCCGTAATTTCTAAAATAACCCACATATTCGTAGATATAAAAATGATATATAAATTGATAAGATAAGATGATGTCTTTAAAAGATAGACTTTCGCGTATTTATAATTGTTTAAAGGGTGTCTAATGCAACTCTTCATAAAGAGTTACACCATTTCACTAATTAATTATATTATTATATTATTCTTGTTTGTTGTTATTATTGTTATTATTTATATATATATATATATATATATATATATATGTTGATATATATATATATATATATATATATATATATGTTGATATATATATATATATGTTGATATTTATTTTATTATTATTTTATTCATAACAAGTACTCACCGATGTCTCCAAACGATGCGCCTGGTGGTAGCGGCATGTCACGATCCTGTCTAAAGTCTATCCCCGCATAGGGATAGTCCTCTATAGCGATCACCTGCTGGTTCCACCAGCAGAAGAACTCCTCAGTATATGGTGATTCCAGATGGCCACCACCCTATCGTGTCAAGATCTCAGCCCACTGGGTCAGGGCTAGGTCACGGAGACTGTGTGGAGGGACATCCACCCTCGGACTAAGCCCCAAAACCCTCTCAAAGAAGAAGCTGCATAGAATTCTTCCATACCCAAAGTTTTTGGCCTTCCCCTCTTTGCATTCCGTCAATTGTGTCTTCATAGACACTAGCAGAGTAGTACAGCAGTCGAATATAGTAGGTTGCATGCATTGGGATGCATAGAACATCACCGGCCTGGATTCCTGGTGCAGTGCTTTGGATCCAGTGATCCGCACCAGGGTAGCCACAATGATCTTTGTACTCAGATCCACTATGGCGTTGACGGGCACTTGACTTCCCACCGCTTGTGTGTTTGTGGGACAATACCGCACTATGTAGTCCTGAACAGTGATCTCTCCACCCACAGTCCGAGACTGAAGACTAGCCACCTCCCCTCTACGGAATAAACCAGTAATGAAATAGATATCCTCTACTTCCAGGGTCAGTGTTTTCCTGTTGAGGATGAAGTTTTGTGCATCCACATCCCAGTAGTCTATCAGGCGACGGAGTAATAGGTTTTGGGCCCTTAAACCCCCTATACTCCAGAACTTGTACAAACCACATGCTTGAAATGCCTGTTGCGCTTGCACATTATTGTGCACGACCTCATCAACCTGGTCATGCTCTCTCTCCCTCCACTCTAGAACCATCCTGGAGTGAAAAACAAGTAAGTTTTGGTTAGTTTCATGATTTGAAATTTCTTCACGGCTGTACCCATGGGCTAATTTGTTTACAGTGGCGGGTACCTGCGAGCAGTCTATTTTTTGACTGCGCGTTTCGTGCCCTACCTGCAACCTGCATAGTTATAGCCTGCGGGTAGCGCCGAAGCCATCTAGGGCTTGGCCAAACTAAAAAATCCATCGACAAAAATTGAAATAAAAGCATTAGAATGAAAGGTATGGAAGTAACCACCAACCTGCTCCAGATGGTTCGCTGAATGGTCGCTTGTAGCTCCCACGATCGGCAACTGAAGTTTCAAGTGAAAACTTACCACTAAACTCCAAATTTGTGAATAGTGCAAATGAATTGTAATTTGGAAAATTTTATTACTATTTATAATTTTCTGGACCCACTTTTCTATAGTTTTTGAAATTTTGAGCTGTTATGAACTAATATCGTGTCATGGAGTAGTGTTTTTTAATCAGATTTCCTCAGCGAGGGCTGCTCTGAACCATTTCACACCTACGGCAGGTACGTTTCACACTTGGCATATAAGTTAGATGTCATTTTCGCATGCATTATGCATTTGACCTATTAACCATTTTCATAAACCCTAGGTGCGACCCCACTTCGTAACTGACACGGAACCTTCACACTGCTTTAGAAGTGTCGTTATGTGGCGGTAGGGCTTTTCCGAACATGGGTACCCTAGTTAGAACCCCTTATGCATTTTGGTGCCCATGCCATTGTTTGTCCTTAGGATTGGGAGTCCTTTGTAGTTACGCCATGACATTGTGATAAAGACTCATACTCTACTTTGTCTTATGCTGGCCATTTCCCTTAAGGACTCCCCCCAGTTATATCATGTTGTGATTGCATTGCATCATCTTGCTTGCCGCTTGAGCCTTGTTCCGGCTCCTGCTTACTCAATTGTTAGCTTGGTGCCTGAGCACTTTTCCCTGTCGAGCCCTACAAAGCTTATATATTTTCCCTTCACAATTTGATGACCCTTTGACCCTGAGGGAACATACCCCCGAGTGTCCACATCCTGCACGCACTTCCTTGCATTGAGAATAGGTATGTTCCACTGCTTGGGACTAGTTTGCTAGCTATTTGACACTCGTTCCCTCACTTGTTGTATTATAAGCAATTTTATTCTTTTTCAAGCTTTTCCCAAATATGAAAAAGACCAAAAAAAATCAAATATTCCAAAAAGCCGGACAGGATTATGGTCACTATTTCTTGTTGGAAGCTGTTATGTCGCCTTTGAACAGAGCATTCATTCCACTCCATACATTATGAGTCGGGACTATAGTTGGACCTTAGGAGATGTACTTGTTTCTCAGTTTTCTCCACCGATTAGTTAAGCTTCCAGTCATTATGGATCCCTCTGTAATGCCTCCTGCATTGCACAGTTTATGTCGAGTCTATGCTGCCTGAGTCTATCCATCTGCTCATGCTCTTGTTCAAAGGAAGTCCTGAAACCAGTGTCAGCCACTCCTCAGATCTCGAGTCTATCCTGCCTGAGTCTATCCATCCTTATTGAGTCAGTCTGTTTCACCTGAGATCTTCCAAATCTTTCAGAATTGCTGGTACCTCATGTTGGTCGATGGGGGATGCCTTAATGCCCTCCTTCTAGTGAGTCTCGTTCCGTTGACTTCAACTCATTTATTCCAGGACTTAAGGCTTAGAGTTCATTTGAGTACCTTGAGGCTTGCAGTCATTAGTGGCAGGTTCTCTCACCATCAATAGTTTTGGGAATACATCAATGTCCCCTGATCAATGGATTCATCCTAGTGTTCGACTTCAACCCATTTATCCACACTCCGATGATTGTGCTCTGTGCCTTGATGCCCATTTTCATTATTGGTGGGTCATCTCGTGTCTGTTAATTGTATACATCATTGATCAGTAATCAGACGATGTCTCATCAGGTTCGACCCCAACTCCTTTATTCACTTGATGGGACTTGCACCGTCGAAGACTTATGTAGAAGACCCCAGGCGATTCTGTCATTCAGTATGCTACATATGACTTTGACTTTACATCTGAGATATCACCTCTTAGATTTCAGTAGTTTGTACTTCCAGTTTGCACTAGTTGTCTTCTTTTTAGCAGAAGACCATATCTTACTGTAGAGGGATCATGGCTATGATCATTTATGACATGTATCCATTATATATTGCCTATTCATGGCCATTGTATCAGATTGTTGTACTATACCGACATGTATTCAGAGATACTATTGTATTATGACGAGTGAGTTGATCTTTCCACTTGTGTCTCCATCACTCCACTTCTGAGTTTTATAATGTATTTCGGCCATCGTAGCATCAGTCTCTAGCCTCACACATTAGGGGGCATCTGTTACATCGTAATCTTCCACCTTGTGAGCATCAGCATTATTTGTCCTGTAGGATCCATTTCAGTGACTCGGATCCACTTATATCCTTCAGAGATACTATTTTTCCCTATTTTTGTTCCTACCCACATGTTGCATCATTATAGCATGCATACCCACGAGTTGCATCACTATAGACCGCGGGTATCAAGTAAAATGGTAAAAACCACTATTAATTACTTTTTACTCCCAAAAAGTGGTCATTGGGTGACCTTTGGCTCTCCATCTGCCCAAGTAATGTCTTGATGTGTCCTTTCACCTACCTTTGAGAGGACTATATATTGAGCACATATGGCTTATGGATGGGAGGAAGAAGAGAATAGTAAGAGAACTCTAGTGGATTTTTGCCCTATCTTGAGTCTGCACTCATTGATCCTTGTAGTTGTGGACCATTTATGTTCACCTTCCAAACTCCTTTCTAGTTTGAGTTTGCCATTCATGGAGGATTGAAGTGGTGGAGGCACAAGTGGATTGATCTAGATCTTGGTTCATATTGGTTGCCGGCAAGAGGTCGTATCACTTTGTACTTCTTCTTGTTCATTAATAGAAATGCTCACATTCTCGTCCATTCATGGTGTGAAGGTTGTTTATTATGCATTGGGTTACATTTTCTTATGATTTTATGGACCATTGTTATTGATAATGTTGATGTCAATAATATATTATTTGTACTTGTTGGATATTGGCTATCAAGACTAATTTGCAGATTACAAGTGCATAGATTGAAAGCTCCAACGGGGATCTACATCAAACGTTTGGATCTAGGTTGGTTACATTTCTCCATTATCTTAACATTTTCATTTATAATAGCATTGCTTTGAGAATTGAGTAGATTTCTGGTAGTCATCTGTCTGTTGTGGTATTCCCAAGCCATAGTGAGTTTTCTCCAATACACCCGTAGGTGGGACTTGTGGCCCCCGAGAAGGAATTGGACCTGACAAATGGAATACGATGTTGGTACCACTTGGAGTACTAACAAAAGGTTGTCCACTGCCAAGTTGACTGTGTGATCCCCACGGAGCTGATGATGTCGAAGGAGGAGGTTGTTGGTTGGTCCCACTTGGGGAACTAAACGATGGTTGTCCTCCAAAAAAGTGAGGTATGTGGTCCCTACATGGTAGATGGTCTAGATGGAGGAGGTTGGTTACTGGGTCCGCTTGGGGCTCCAATAAATGGTTGTCCTCAGGAAATAGTGTAGATTGTGGTTGAAGATTGACCTCCAGTCACATTGGGTGTTTGAATAGTAGGAATGGATGGTCTTCCAATGGGCACACTAGAAGAGGTTGGTTGTGCAGATTAAGGAAATGCACGAGTGGGGCCGACTTGTGAAGATGGTGGTGCACTAGTTCCATATGGTAAAGATGATGGTGATAAAGTAGGGTTTGTTCTCATAGTAGGAGTATTCCCCAAAGAAGTACCAAAAATGTATTCTGGAAATAGATGTGGGGAAGGTTGAAGAGGACTTTTGGGCATTAATTGCATGGGTATGGAAAGAGTGTGAAAATCGTCGAGGGCTTGGCCCATAGTTGTGTTCTATAATGACGAAGCTAGATCGAAGATGTTTGTTGTTCCCAAGTTATCAAGGACACATTCTGGTTGGGTCTAGTCTGTGGGTCGTTAGTGGTATCACGGGATGAAGATCAGGGCATTGGGGAATCACGAGAGGTTATCGCTTGATCAACGATTGTAGGTGGGTATTGCGAGGCTGAAGCCAGTATCTAAGTAGCTTCACGTCTGAATTGTTCCATTGCCACTTGTTCATTGGCTAGACTAGCCATTTCGGCTCGTATAGATGCCATGATGTCTTGGGATGAAGAGAGGTCCAGAGAAGGCATTCCAAAAGATTGATTGCTAGAAGATCCAAAGTCATAGATATGTATAATTGGGGAATAAGTTATAGCAGGTGGGGTTCCCCATTGTAGTGGAGGTTGGATAAATTCGGTAGCTAGGTGAAATTGTTTAGGAGGTAGGGGTTCGGATTCTTCAATAATATCAACATATCCTTCAGGGATTTCAAATGATGATGGCATAACTAGAGTGGTGCTAGTATCTAGAAGGATGATGACCTCCGAAATAACAATTTTTTGAGGTAAGACCTTAACTCTAGGGGCTAAAGTAGTTTCTAATGCGATGCTGACTTCTGAGGTAGTAGTGGATTGTGGTACTGCACTAGTCTTAGTTACCGTACTAAGTTCTAGAATAGTACTAGTCTCTGGAACTGTGCTATGTGTTAGGGGTACCGTAGCAACTAGTGGTGTCTTACTAGTTGATGGTGGAATGGTCCCCCACCTAGTATGTCTACTGGTAGGGGGTGTGGGTATGAGTGAAGATGAAGGTCGGCTGACCGGAGGTGTTGTCTCGGGACTCTTCCCTTGTTGTCTATGTTATTTCCATTGATCTGCCATGGACCTAGATGAAGTGTTCTGGGGAAAGTCTTGTGAAGAAAGAACTCAAAAAACCCTAGAGAAACTGAGTGTGCAAAAGGGGATATAGGAAAATAAAAGGCACGCAGGCCAAAAGAACAAGCTCAAAAAACTTGACTGGGATCGGTGTCGCAGCAAGCGAGCTATAACAAAAATGGCTAGAATGCCAACAAGCAGCACTAAAAATTAAAAAAAAGACCCTCTAAATATGAAATAGCAGGCAAACTTCCTAGTTAGGATCTGGAGACCTCAAAAGATCATATCCTTCGCAAGGTGATGAAATCCAAGTCGAACAATACGAAATGAGAGACCAAAGTGGAAGGATATCCCTCTACCAAAAGGGATCCTGGGTAAAATAGCCCTAGAAGAAAATCCACTAAGCTACCTCGTTCATGACACGTCTGAGAAGGTTAAATGGAGCTTCTTCCTTTGATCCCTTGTATCACCTATATGAAAAATACAAGGAAGACAATGGATAGATGTCCTTGGGCACTAAGTGGAGTGCGGTATTCCACAAAGTCCATCTGGAACCTGTCCTCGCTGCTTAGCCCCGCGGAACGGGAGGCCCTCTAAACAAACTGGTCGATGACCATGTCAATAAGTAATAGAGTATTTTAGTACCCTAGAGGACAAAAACTATGTTTCAGATGAAAAAGTGACAACGAGGAATTATTTGGCTTCCTATACCCGGTGTCCTACCTAACTAACAAATTATTTTGTATCCTCAAGTGAGGTTAAGATGTGTTGAGTTAGGGAGATGAATTTTAATGGTTTGTTGTATTACTCAATCAGGTAAATGGAAGTGAAACTGGATGATGTTGTGACTTGAATCAAACCATGCATATGTCAATGAATCAAATAAACCTTTCCTTTCGATGAATAACTAGCTATAGTGAGGAGAGACTTCTTCGATCCTAAAGCAAAATGCAAATGCAAACTTTCTCAAAGGTGAAAACCACTCAATTTGTATTTTTCGATTTATGTGCCAAACTAACAGTACTCTTTCAAAGTAAATGAATCCAAAAAATCTTTTTCCTACTTCTAATGAGAATAATGGATGACAAATGAAAGGTTCCTTCTTATTGCAAAAAAAAAACACTTTGATCTTTTAAGTGAGGGAGAGATAGGGTTTTGCAACAATATTCTATGCCAATTGTATGAATAAAAGAATGTGTTAACTCCCATCTGGTAATGTTCCCGCCGAAGAGGAGGGGGAAACCCCAATCCTATCCAATCAATATTTTGTGCCAAAGAAAGAACCAGAAAGCCCTAAAATGGCTAAGTGTTGAGGAAATCCACGCTAAATGATCGAGTTACAGTAAGAAAATGGGAAAAAACAAGGAAATATGGCTCTTCCGCAAGAAAAACTAGCAATATGGGCTCCTTCCGCAACAAAAGAAGATTAGACGGCTAGGATTGAGGAGCGAATCATATTAGAATTTGAAAATGCATTCCTCAAGCCGGTTTCCGAGTTCCGCATCCGCATTGCGGATTGCGGATTAGAGAAAGGCAGTTTTCCAAAGAGAGCAAAGATAGGTTTCCACATTCCGCATTCTGCATTGCAGATTGTGGATTGTGGAAGTGTTGGAATATTCTCACAATCATTTTTGTATTGTGAATGCCTACATGCAATTATGCATGCATCCAGCCATCTACATGCAATTGCATTCATCGAGTCATCAACATGGCAGTCTCCTGGTAGCTAGTCCTTATTTTGCAGCCCTCGGGAGCTTGTTTATGCTCAGTTCTATCCCTCCTATCCATAGATGCACCCTTGCTTTCATCACTGGAGTACAATTGCACCCTCTTCCATCTATTTAGGATTTACTTTAGTTAGTTCCATGATTAGTGTATTTGCTCCTTGATCTGAGGATTGATTACTAGTTTAACTGACTTAACCACTTATATAGACCTCCAGAGAGACTAGATAAGCTATACTGACCACTAACAATTCCTCATGCACCCACATTGGAGTCTCCTTCCCTATATTAGTGCTCATTCACTCAGTTAGAATCAGTTAGACTCATTTGACTAACTATTTGACTGTTGTGACCACTGCCACTGGTTTGGGTGATGTCTCCAATACTATCCAAGCTACACACTGAGGAGAATTAGAATGAACTTAGTGGAATTTGAATTCATTTGATTGTATTCAATTATTATTCACTTTACAGATTTCTAGCTCACGGTTGATGTATGATACACCAGTTTTTGTCATTTCTTGTGTATGAGTGATTATTGAATCTCCATTTCTTCTTTTTCTTTCTTCACTTCATGAGTGAATTCTGTAAAATAAGTCACAGCAGATCTAATGAACAAGTAAATCAATCACAACAGATGAACATAGAAAATATGGTGTAAAACTGTGCAAAACATGCAGCAGTGCTCAATATCCCAGTAAGGGTGAATAATTATAATAGAATACAGTAACAATGACTGAGCAATTCGAATTTCCTAAGGAGGTCATTCGAATCACTAAATGGATTAGCTTGACTCCGACTAGGATTCCTCATCATCAATCAATGGTGGTCATCAATGCACAAGAACCAGTCATCCAGGTGTCAATCTGAGTCTAACTGAGTGTAACATGTGTAACTGAAGTGTGTAGCACTGATATAGGGAAGTGGGCTTAGTGGAGGGTGCATGGGAGGCTAAATGAAGTCAGAACAAGTCATCTAGTCAATCTGGAGGTCCAACGGAGTGAAACAGTCAGTCGGGAGTGAAACTAGCCTCAAATCAGGGAGAATCGAAGCTAACTGAGTGTAATTGAAGTGGAACTGCAGTGTTAGGTGAAGAAGTGCACCCTTATCTGGAAGTAGGTGAGAAGTGGGTGCCTTCCTGACTAGGAGGGCTAAAACTCTGAAGTAAGTGGCTCCCGGGTGCTAGAATAAGGTGGCTAAGGTGCTGGAGGCATCAACCTGGTGACTGGGATGCATGCAAAGTGCATGCAAACCCTAATTGCATGCAAGATCCTGAAAAAAATGATGTGGATATCCGAACACCCCCCCTCAAGCTAGACTATGATGTGAAAAAAATAATGTGGGGCCCTGGTAACTAAGACCAAAGGTCACCCCAATACAATAATCCAAAAAAAAATGCTGAAAATAAACTAAGTGAGGAAAGAGGGAAAACCCAGTGGGAAGAAAGCCCCCGCTCAAGCTAAAGCATAATAATGGATCAATTTGTCTCCACCATGATGGAACTCACCCCCAACAGTGAATGTAGGTAAGAGAACTTCTTCTCAGTGAAGCTCTTGGTGAAGATGTCTGCAATTTGCTCATCAGTAGGGCAATATTGCAGAATGATGGTGCGATCATGCACCAACTGTCGAATGTAATGCATATGAATCTCAATGTGTTTGGTCCTCTGCCACTGAACTGGATCTGTGGAGATCTTGATAACACTTTGATTGTCACAAAATAGGACAGTCGAAGTAGTGCCACCAAAACCAAACTCGGAAAGAATACCCTGCAAACAAACTACCTGAATGCAGGCATTGACTGCCCCTCGATACTCTGCCTCTGCTGAAGAAAGTGCAATGGCTGCCTACTTTTTGCTGGACCAGCAAATAGCACCATGAAAAATCATGAAAACATAGCTGGAAGTGGACTTCCGATCAATGCTATCACCTGCCCAATCTGAATCAGTAAAACCAATGAAATCAAGCTCATAATCTGCAGCATAATGTATGCCAAAATGTCTCGTACCTTGCACATACTGCAAGATCCGCTTGGCTGCTCGCCAATGAAGCTCATGGGGCTGCTGCATATACCTTGACACGGCACTCACAACATATGAAATATCAAGCCTTGAGTGTGTCAAATAAAGTAGTGAACCATTCAACTGTCGATACATACTGCAATCTGCAAGCGGTGTAGAATCTCCCTCCTCAAGACTGATTCCTGAGAAGAATGGGAATGGGGCTGCCTTACATTCAGCCATATTAAACTTCAATAACAGGTCGGAAGCATATTTTTTCTGAGATATAGTGATCCCATCAAAATTTTGAGCTATCTCCAAGCCCAAAAAGTGACTCAGTAAGCCCAAATTGCTCATGTCAAAAGCTAGATTTAAGGCAGTTTTTAGCTTGTTTATTGAAGTAAGAGTGCTACCAGTAATGAGAATATCATCAACATAAATTACAATAACCAACAAATTACCTTTAACTCGCTGAAGATACACATTCGGATCAGATTTGCATCTTTGAAAATTTTTAGAAAGAAGGAAGGAGTCCATCTTTGCGTACCAAGCTCTTGGGGCCTGTTTTAACCCATACAAAGATTTCTTCAATCTGCAAACTAATGATGGATATGATGTGTAGCCCTCTGGCTGCTACATTTATACCTCTTCAGCAAGGTCTCCATGTAGAAATGCACTCTTCACATCCATGTGGTGCACTTCCCAGTGCTTGGATGTGGAAATAGCCAAAACAAGGCGGATGGAATCCATCTTTGCAACCGGTGCAAAGGTCTCAGTGTAGTCCACTCCTTGGACTTGGGAGAAACCTTTTGCCACCAACCTTGCTTTGTATTTGCTGATAGAGCCATCAGCAGAAACTTTCATGCGGTAGACCCATTTACACTTCACTAATTTTCTTCCAGGTGGAAGAGAAACTAGCTCCCATGTATTGTTCTTTTGAAGAGAATTGTACTCTTCATCCATGGCACTTTGCCATCTCGGATCTCGGTGGGCAGAATAGTATGATGTGGGATCTGAACCAGCCATCAAATAAAAAATCTTAGGAAGTAATGGATCAGCAATAGAAAGAGCCATACCTGCTCTTTGAAAGTCTGCTCTTGTTCGTCTCGGATCAACAGGATTTCCAAGGTTCGAACCAGCAGATTGAAGAGTGTTTTGGGCCCACTTTGGTAACTGAGGAGGATCATAATGGTCGGATTCTGAACCTGATATGTCATGATCATCATGTGCTTCTAAAATATCAAAAATATCAGAACTCATACCTTCATTATCGCTGCACGGATCTTCTTCTGGTGAAGGCGATGAATCGACAGTCTCTTCCTCGACTAGTTGCAATTCTTGAAGCGGTTCTTCAAATTGCACACTGCGCTCTATGAATATCTTTTTAGATCTGATATCCATGAGTTTATATGCTTTTGATTCTTCCCCATATCCTATCAGTATGCACTCAATACATTGTGGATCCAAAGCTCGTCTCTTCTTGGAAGGGATTCTAGCCCATGCAGTAGAGCCAAAAACTCTCAAATTTGACACATCCAGTTTGTGACCAAAGAATGATTCAAAAGGAGTCATACCTTTCACGGATGAATGTGGAACATGGTTCTGTATGTATGCAGCAATATTGATTGCTTCAGCCCAAATATTTGCAGCCAAACCTTTTGATTCAATCATGCATGTAGCCATCTCTTTCAGTGACCAATTTTTCCTTTCAGTGACCAATTTTTCCTTTCCGCTACACCGTTCTGCTGGGGTGTGTAGGGAACTATATGTTGGATCTGAATTCCACTTTGGGCACAAAGTTGCAGTAACTTGGCCTTGATATATTCTCCACCATTATCATATATAAGAGCTTTGATCTTTCTCTTAGTGGCGGTCTCAACAGAAGCCTTAAAATCCTTGAATTTTCCAAGCACTTCTGACTTGTTTTTGAGAAAGAATACCCATGTAAAGCGGGAAAAATCATCAATAAATGTCAAAATATACCTTGAACCATTTAATGACGTATGGGGTAGTGGACCACTAATATCAAAATGTATCAACCCCAAAACTGTAGAAGCTCTACTAGCTTTGTCGTGGTCGAATCTGTGCTTGGGGTGCTTCCCAATAATGCAACCAGTGCATATTCCCTTCGAGGAACGGAGTTGTGGAAGACCATCTACCATGGAATTGTTTGATAGAAGCAGCAAATACTTATAATTAAGATGTCCAAATATTTCATGCCAAATCCTACTAACCTCTTTACCATGTGTGTGAAGAGCAGTGGGCTTTGCAAGCAGAATAAAGTGTGAAAACTCATAGCATTTTGCAATGTGGTTTGCCTTTCCGACTGCAACAAGTCTTCCACTTTTGATATCAGAAATTTCAACTGTATTTGGGCTGAATGTAACTTGTTTCAGTTCACCAGTGTGTGTCATTTGATACACAGAAAGAAGATTTGAAGCCAATAAAGGCACATAGAGAACATTCTGAAAGCTTCCATGATCTACATGAATCGTACCTTTGCCCTTTGAAGAAATTTTTGAGTCATCTCCCAAATGGATGGCGATGGAGATGTTTGGATCGAATGAAGAAAAAGAATCAATATTTGCAGCCATATCATTCGATGCACCCGAATCTATCAAGAGACTAGTGGGCTTCGAAACAGTTGCCATGAGTGCTTGTCCTCTTTCATGATCATCATTCCTATCCTTCTTCCTTGCACTGTCAGGAAGAGTTATGTTGTTCTTTTCCAAAAGGAGGTCCATTTGATCTATAGTCTTCTTCATACATGAACTTTTGGGATGAAATCCACGGTTGCAATAAGTACATTTATATTTTTGGTTACCTTCTTTGCCCTTTTGCTTGAACTTTGAACTGGATGGTGCATCCGTCTATTTGCCTTTCTCTCTTTGCTTGTGAGGTTCGAATTTGGGCTTCTCCTTCTTTTGCTTTCCTTTACCATTCGAGATCTTGGGTCCTTGAACATATAGGGCTGAATCTTTGGAGCTTATGGACCCCATTTGAATCAACTTGTCATACTCTTTTGTGACGGACTCAATGAAGGCATTCAAGGTAGGCATCTTCCAATTCGGGGTAGTTAGCCGACCGGAATTGAAAGTAGAGACAAATACCAAATAATCTTTACCAAGATTGCTGAGAATGGAGAGGATCAATTGCTTATCCTCTTTGATAACTCCACTGTTCTTCAACTGCATGTTCAAGTTCTTGAATTTTGTGAAGAATTCATTAATGGTCTCAAAATTCTCAGGACTAAGGGCAATCAATTCATTCTCTAATTGAAAAGCCCTAAGCTCATCCTGCTTGCCAAATAGTGTTTCAAGTTGCTCCCATATAGCTTTTGGAGTCTTCAATCCGCTGAGATGGAAGTGAAGATATTTGGAGATGGAGAGACAAAGAATACCATAAGCTTCATCAAGCTTGTTGTAGTGTTTGGTTCTATCTGACAAGGTGTTTGGCTCCAATTCAAGACCAAGAGTGACTCGGTAGTAACATTTTGAATGTAATATGATCTCCATATCATCTTTCCAATCAAAATAATTGAATGGGGTGAGGATAGGCTTTAAAGAAGAGTATTCCATTGCTAGGAGTGAGTGCACACTGATGTAGAGAAGCTTGCAAGGGCAGAGTAGCGAATGCAATTGATGGAGACAATAACCTCCAAGTCACAATAAAACCAAGAACAATGAGGTCGAACAATCCACCCTTTTAGAGTTGCATCACACCTGGGATTGGAGATCAAACAATGTTGAATAGGTCCAATGTATCAGATCCAAGATTTATGTGGAAACTCAAGCTTCTGGAGTGGTATTGGAAGTATTTTCAAGCTTTGCATGCACAGGAGCGAATTCCCTTGAGATCTTTCATGCCAAAACTTTTTGTAATTTTTGAGCAATTCACTCAAATCTTCTTGTAGAAACACCTATAGAAAAGAGATCTTGTCCCTGCAATGGCTCTGATACCATGTAAAATTAGTCACAGCAGATCTAATGAACAAGTAAATCAATCACAACAGATGAACATAGAAAATATGGTGTAAAACTGTGCAAAACATGCAGCAGTGCGCAATATCCCAGTAAGGGTGAATAATTACAATAGAATACAGTAACAATGACTGAGCAATTCGAATTGCCTAAGGAGGTCATTTGAATCACTGAATGGAGTAGCTTGACTCCAACTAGGAGTCCTCATCATCAATCAGTGGTGGTCATCAATGCACAAGAACCAGTCATCCAGGTGTCAATCTGAGTCTAACTGAGTGTAACATTTGTAACTGAAGTGTGTAGCACTGATATAGGGAAGTGGGCTCAGTGGAGGGTGCATGGGAGGCTAACTGAAGTCAGAACAAGTCATCTAGTCAATCTGGAGGTCCGACGGAGTGAAACAGTCAGTCGGGAATGAAACTAGCCTCAAATCAGGGAGAATCGAAGCTAACTGAGTGTAACTGAAGTGGAACTGCAGTGGTAGGTGAAGAAGTGCGCCCTTCTCTGGCAGTAGGTGAGAAGTGGGTGCCTTCCTGACTAGGAGGGCTAAAAATCTGAAGTAAGTGGCTCCCGGGTGCTAAAATAAGGTGGCTAAGGTGCTGGAGGCATCAACCTGGTGACCGGGATGCATGCAAAGTGCATGCAAACCCTAGAATTTGCATGCAAGATCGTGAAAAAGATGATGTGGATATCCAAACAAATTCTAGTGAGGTTTGCTACTGCTGAGTGACTTTAATCCTAAAATATCACATGGTATCAAAGATGACAATAGCTATTCTAATTGCATAAGCAACAGTTGCAACAATTCCTTGAGAAGTTGTCTTTCATTAAGCACCAAAAGCCTCTAGGTTTCCACAGCAAATCCTGGTGCTATTTCCTTGAATTCACTGGAGCAATCTAGTGAGGTCTATCCAGGTGTGAAGGACCCAGTCACATCTAATCAGTTTCATAAGACAGTGTTCAATTCGAATTGTTGCAGATCTTCTTTTCATAATTCTCATTTGTTTTGCAGGAATCTCCCCTATTCAACTTCAAATTCTTCAATATCATGGATCTCAAGTTGAATTAATTTAACTACTTGGAATGGAAGGAAAATATGGATATCTTCTTGAAGTCGAAGAGCCTTTCCAGAGTAGTGAATGGCTCTGTAGTTGAGCCCACTAGTGCAGTAGAGAAATCCAAGTACTTAGACAAGCTTGATGAAGTAGTAGGACTGTTGCTACTTAGCATTTCTGAAGATTTACACTTTCATGTTATCGATCTGAAGACTCCATAGGAGGTTTTGGACAAGCTTGAATCTCTCCTTGGTCATAAATATGATCTAAAGGGTCATAAAATAGAAAATGAGCTCATCTCCTTGAGCCCAAGCAGTTTCAAAACTATCACTGAGTTTCTCAACAAATTCAAGAACTTGATTT
This sequence comes from Larix kaempferi, assembly GCA_027924585.1. Lineage (NCBI taxonomy): Eukaryota > Viridiplantae > Streptophyta > Pinopsida > Pinales > Pinaceae > Larix > Larix kaempferi. The sequence continues at coordinate 5,197,977 of BSBM01000226.1, read as the reverse complement.
CACAGTTGAAGAGGTATGGGATTGAAAAGGAAGAAAAAAAATTGATTCTTGCCATCCTGTCAAAGCTAGGCCCTAATTATTGAGTGTTTGTTTCGACCTTCCAGTCAACAAATTTGTTCATTCCAAAATGGAAATTACCTTCGCTTGAATACTTCATCCAATCCCTCACTCTTGAGGAGGAGAAGCTAGTGCACATGGGAGTGATAAAATCCAAATTGGATTCAGCTCTTGCATCTACTGAGTCAAGGAGAGTGAATGGCAAAGGAAAACAAAAAATTTATGATAGAAAGTCGAATGACCAAAAGTAGAAGGAGGCTCTAATTCAGTCAAATGGATTCTCGAATCCTAATAAGGACAAGCAAACTCATAAGGGAAAATACAAGTGCAGATACTGTAATTGAGGATATCACCCTGAGATCTAATGTATGAAGAATACCATAGATCTCATGGCTTCACTTCTTGAAAAAAATAATCTTTCAATACCTGCATGTGCTAGAAAGAAAGAGAGTGAACCATCTGGATCTGAGAACAAAGAGCAATGTGATTCCCTCATGGCAGGTGAATCAACTCAATCCTCCTTCATCATAGATTCTGGAGCATCAAGACACATGTCTTCGTCCAAGGATCTCTTCACTGGATTCAAAGCTATTGTTGGACCATCCATTATGTTGGGAAATGATTCTTAGGTCTCCTATGAGGGGATTGGAAGAATCAAACTTGAGCATGGGTACTTCTTTGATGTACTCTATGTCCCCACACTCACTACAAATCTACTTTTAGTATATCAGATGAACCATACTGGATAGCCCAAGAGGGTGATCTTCTCTCCAAATGAGGTCAAAATTCAATACATGGTATCAGGATCTACCATTGCAAAAGGCGTTGCCAACCATAAGTTGAAACTATATGAGTTCTCCCATTTTCTGCGTCTCTCTACACAGTCTTCTCTTCACACTCATGCAAATGAAGAGAATAGGCTATGGCATTAAATATTTGGGCATCTTAACTATCAATAATTGCAAGACATGCATACTAAAGAGATGGTTGAAGCATTGCCAAAGCTCAAGTTTTCCAAAGTCAATTGCCATGGTTGGTTGATTGGCAATCATCCTGAAAAGAAATTTGAGAAGGGGAAGGCAAGGATAGCCTCTCATCCTCTAGATCTGATTCATAGTGATGTTGTAGGGCCATTTCTAGATCTATCTTTGAACAAGGCAAGGTATATTCTTACTTTTATTGATGATTATTCAAGATTTACATGGGTATACTTTCTATAGAAAATTTTTCAGATAGAAAGATCAAGGCCATTCACATTGATAATGGAGGTGAGTACATCAAGGGTGAATTTCAAACCTTTTGTGCTGAAGAGGGCATTGAGATGCAACATACTGTTACCTATACACCACAATAAAATGGTGTTGTTGAAAGGAAGAACAGAACATTGAAAGAAATGGCCACTTGCATGCTAAAGTCGAAAGGGTTCACCCTAGTCTTTGGGAAGAAGCCATCAACTGTGCCACCTATCTTCAAAATAGATTTCCTCACAAAGGACTCAAAGATATGACTACTTTCGAATCACATATGGGATACAAACCTTATGTGTCTCATCTTAGAGTGTTTGGATCCAGAGCATGGGCAAGGATTCCAACCGAGAAAAGGAGATCCCTAGATCCACAAAGAAGAGAGTGTATTATGGTGGGTTATGCATTGAATGCAAAGGCCTACAAGCTTCTTGATCCTTCTACTATGACCACATTCCTTGATAGTGTACAGTTTGAGGAATGGACTCTTCATGATGTTCATCAAGTTGAGCAAGAGAGCTTACCTACCACACCTCCACTGCTTAGCGAGTCCAAGAGAGTGAATCTTCATCACATGACAGTTCAGATTCAGAGTATGAGAGTGAAGATGATAAAGAGCGAATGCTAGATCCATATCCACAAGAACCTAAAGATCTAGCACCTATTAGTGAAGATGAGCAAATGGAAGATCCAGATCCACAAGAACCTGATGATCTTGCACTTGATTATCCTCCTCTTCCTAGATGGGAAGCCACTACTCTTAGATCTTCCTGAGATCTTGTTGGAGATCCACTTGATCCGAGGAGGACCATATCTAATTTTCAGAATGGAAGGTTTCATTCTTCTCACATTACTGATCCATTTCTTGCCGATAGATCATTCTTCGGTGGAGAAGTTCACTTACCATTTGGGGTGAGTGATGTACATGATTGATCATCCTACCACAGTCTATCTTGAGGGGGGGATTTATTCCCACTGGGTTTTCCATCTTTCCTCACTTTGTTTATTTCGATTGTTGTACGGGGTGATCTTTGGTCTCGGTTACCAGGGCCCTACCATTTTAGTTGTTCCTCATAGTATAGCTTGCGGGGGGGGGTGTTGGAATATTCTCACCATAATTTTTGTATTTTGCATGCCTGCATGCATCCAGTCATCAGTATGGAAGTCTCCTAGCACATAGTCCTTATTTTGTAACCCCTATGAGCCTGTTTCTGCTAAGTTCTATCCTTCCTAGCCACAGATGCACCCTTGTTTTCATCACTGGAGTACAAGTGCGCCCTCTTCCACCTATTTAGGAGTTACTTCAGTTATTTCCATGATTAGTGGATCTTCTCCTTGATCTGAGGAATGATTACTATTTTAACTGACTAAACCACTTATATAGACCTATAGAGAGACTAGATCAGCTATACTGACCATTGACAGATCCTCATGCACCCACATTGGAGTCTCCTTCCCTAGATTAATGCTCATGCACTCAATTAGACTTAGTTAGACTCATTTGACTGACTATTTGACTGTTGTGAGCACTTCCACTGGTTTGGGTGATGTCTCCAATGCTATCCAAGATACACACTGAGGAGAATTCGAATGACCTTAGTGGCATTCCAATTCATTTGATTGTATTCAATTATTATTCACTTTACAGAGTGCCAAATCACAGCTGATGTATGATACAACAGTTTTTGTCATTTCTTGTGTATGAGTGATTACTGAATCTCCATTTCTTCTTCTTCTTTCTACACTTCATAAGTGAATCCTAGTGAGGTCTACTACTGCTAAGTGATCCTAATACTAAAATATCACAGGAAGTGACATTTTTACAAGAGCGCAAAAGTATGTTTTCGAGTTCCACATTCCGCAATTACGGATTGCGGATTGCAAAACGACCATTTTCCAAAGGGTAAAAAGGTAAGTTTCCACATTCCACATTGCGGATTGCAGATTGCAAAAAGGTAATTTTCCAAAAAGAACGAGGCCAAAATTCCAATTCCTGCATTCCACATGGTGGATTGCGGATTGCAGAAAGGTCATTACGGAAGGCCATTGAAAAAAGGCTATTGTGGAAAGGCATTTGCGGGAAGGACATTGCGGAAAGTCAATTGTGAAAAGGAAATTGCGGATCGAGAAAAATTTTACAAAGCAAATCGCGATCGTCGGGAATGAATATTTTCACAGAATAATGGCGCGTTTGAGAATGGTGAGGGGGTCTATTTTAGTTTCCCGTCCTAATCAATCTAAAACAACATGATTCGAAGGACAAGTAGGAGACTTCTGCTTCCCAATGGCACACTTCCAGTGCATGAAATCCCCCACATCACTCCGATTAGTTGGCTTTCGTGGCCCAATGGTGCACTTCTAGAACAAATGATTCCCTTCCTTTGCGCATGATAGAATCAGAGGCTATTGATTCGGGCGGCTAGCTCGAATGGCCTCATCATTACCAGTCCGAGTTTGTTATGAATTTGTTAAGATATTTTGATGCTCTGTAAGCCTATAAAGGCAAGTTCCAAAGAGGACCAAAGGGTTGGATTTTTTTTTTCCAGAGAGATTACTACTCTATGCTTGTATTGAACTCAACCTCTTAATTAACTGAGCAGACCCGATTCTGGAGCTTGAGATTCCTGTTATGTATGTTCTGATGTCTTTTATTTCCTTTGTATGTTTTCTTCCATTCATATTTCCATTTATTGTTTACTTCTGCAGTACCTAAAGATCAAGATTACATGGTCTAGAATTCATGCCCACATGCTCCAGATGCATATGAATAGGTATTCCACCCTTTTCCTCTCAAAGTTGCAGGTTAGAATTCATTCTCAAATTCTCTAACCTTGTGACCAAACTTGTTTCCTTTCTCTTCCTTCACCTGCTAATTACTTTGATGTGAAAGAACCCCATCTACCTTGCCTCTTGGCTCTATTATTGTGGTTTGAATCTGTCATTAGTGACAGTAAACCCACTGAAGTTGACTCCATGCCCAAATGTCCTCCTGTTCTTAACTCCAACCAAGCAAAAACCCCTTTTAATTCATTGTTTTGAAGGTCTAGCCACCACTTTTACCAATATCCTAGCCCATTCAAGCTATATCCTGTTGCTGGAAGCACAAAAGAGAGATCCCTCTCTGTGTTTGGAAAGGCTAGTTTCCATCCACTAAATATTGGTTTGCAACAGTTACCCCATGGTATTTCCTGCCACAACCCAGGAAAATATTGGGTGATAGAATTTTGGCGATTCCGCTGGGGAGAATATCTGGTTTTCACAGTATCAAATCGAACCTCTGAGGAAAAATAGAGAGTCTGAAATTACCAGGTTGTATTATTTTCCCTGGTGAATCCAACTTTAAACTGGCGATTCCACTGGAGATCGAGCTTACTTTAAGAAATTGTATCAGATCAGGGCTGATTGCTGATGGTGAACAGTAGTGAGACACCAAGAGGGTCTTGTGTCATTGACCTGGCGTCTCTACTATCAGTAGAATCCAAAATTCAAAGCACCATAGGCTACCCCACCGTTTGAAGATGAATTCCAAGGAATCTTACAAATCTAGAAGGTATGCTACTATGAATCTTTCACACGTTCTAGGTTTTCCAAACCATATACCTTGTATAGATTGGAGAACATATTTTCCCAAATTTAAAGATGAAGAAGGAAAGGTCCCTCTCTGCATTTAATTAAGTTCTATATGCATATATATAAGCTGAGGGTGAAATTTCATGAAGATTCCCTTATGAAAATGTTCATGGTTACTTTGGAAGGGAGAGAAAGAACCTGGTCTGAAGGGTTACTGCCTGCTAGTTTGTATTCCCCGAAAGACTTTCATTCAACATTCTATGAAAATTATAAGGAAAGTTACTCATCTTTATCACCGTTTGAAAGTTGTTGTAAAGTAAATTTTGAAAATTTTATGCAACACTTAAGAACAATTATGGTGATGAAGATTTAATGGATGAAGAGATCGAAGAATTTTGTGAATAATACTTTCAACATCAGTAAGAGATAACAGGGGATAGTTTCCTTGATATTCAGCAAGGTCTTCAATAGGAAATGCTTTCCCCTTTGGTGGTAAACACAGAAGATCATGACCTTAGTATTTAGACTCCTTGTCCTGAGAATAATGAGAAAGTTCAATGGCCTTTAGAAGTTTCAAAGGATGCAGGAAAATTCATTCAGATTTTAGAAAATCTTAAGTTTTACCCATGTGAAAATTTAAATGAAATAGATGAAGGGATTGATGTTGAAATGCATGTGCTTTCCCTTGAGTTTGTTGAATATTCTCACACTTTGAGTGATCAAGAGAAAAATATGGATGGTCAACTAGTGTTTCCTACAGTGATTCCGCTTCCTGAAGTAGCCATTGAAGAAGAGAAGGTCTGTTCTTTGGTGTCCAATGATGATATTCCACCATGTTCTTAGCTTTGAAATGACCCAAACATGCATAATATTAGCCGTTGGATTTATCCTACTGGTCAGTATTTTCCCGAGTTTATGTCCTAAAAAAATAGGCCAAAATCATATTGCTGAAATTGCATCTATGGAAACCTTGGATAGTAATCCTATTCATAATTATCTAGAATTAGAAGGAGTTAGTCAAGGGAAGCATGTTGTATATGATCTCCCTGATAGTGAGGGAATTGTTCTCTTTGACCCTTTTGAGAATCAGAGTGATATCCTTGTTGAATCACATAAAGAGTCACTTTTTATATTCCTGCTAAGATGCATGAAGAATTGATCACAAGTCTTTTGATTAATAGGGATGATAGTTCACAGGTTCAGCAAAATGATAATCTAGAGCTGCAGGAAAATAGTGAAAGGGATATCCCTCATGTTTTAAAGATGGGTGTTCCAGTTGAGATTCTTCAAATATTTACAGAGTTTTTTCTTGCTGCGAATGTTGAAGAGGATAAGCTGATGGATTCTATTTCTTTGAAGTGCGATCTCTATTTCCCAATTCCTTTCTTCGATCATCAACTAGACGCAACAGTTCATGGTTTTGCAGATCCTTTTGCAAGTATATTGCAATCATCAAGGAAAGAGAATTTTGCATAATTCATGAACACAAGAATTAGTCTTGAATGGTGGGTTGAATTGTTGCATCTGCAATTTTCCTTTATTATTGAAGGAGACACTTTACCCTTTTGTTTCCCTTCATTTGAGTTGCCACAGTTTAGATTTATTTTTTTAATTGGAGGTCTTGAATGCATTCTTTCAATCAAGTATCCAATTGTTGGACTGGTTACATTGGCACTGTAGTATCACTTGATTCTGGATGTCTTCCACCAAGTTAGGGTAGGTAGATATGAAGAATAAGCTCAGCAATATGAGCATATTTTTCAGCAGTAAATGTCTTAAGTTTTTGAAAATTCAGTTTGTATATATGTCAGGAATGTTTTGAAGTCAGTTTAGTTTTTAGTCGTGTGTGATGGCTTCAGTTTTGGTTTGCAGTTCGGGTTCCTGTATGTCTGCGAAGTTTTCAGATTTGGTAACAGGTTACAGATGGAGGTTTATGAATGATCAAAGGGATCAGGTCACCAGTCTACATGTTCTTGCTACCTTGCAGGGAGGATAACATCGCTAGTTGGATTTGTTTTTAACTCCCATCTTGTAAAGTTCCCGCCGAAGAGGAGGGGGAAAACACAAGCCTCACTGATCAATATTTTGCACCAAAGAAAGAACTAGAAAGCTCGAAAATGGCTAAGTATTGCGCAAATCCAAGCTAAATGACTGAGCTGCAGCAAGAAAATGGGAAAAAACAAGGAAATATGGCTCTTCCGCAAGAAAAACTAGCAATATGGGATTCTTCTGCAACAAAAGAAGATTGGAATGCTAGGATCAAGGAGTGGATCAGATCAACGGTTGAAAATGCGTTCCGCAAGTCGATTTCCGAGTTCTGCATCTGCATTGCGGATTGCAGAAATGCATTTTTCCAAAGAGAGAAAAGATAGGTTTCCGCATTCTGCATTGCGGATTGCATATTGCAGAAGCAACCCTTTTCCAAGAGCGCAAAAGTATGTTTCCAAGTTTCGCATTCTACAATTGCGGATTGCGAATTGCAAAATGACTATTTTCCAAAGGGCGAAAAAGTAAGTGTCCACATTCTGTATTCTGCATTACGGATTGCGGATTGTGGAAAGTTAATTTTCCAGAAAGCACAAGGCCAAAATTCCATGTGGTGAATTGCGGATTGCAGAAAGGTCATTATGGAAGGCCATTGCGGAAAGGATATTGCGGAAAGGCAATTGCAGAAAGGTCATTGCGGGAAGGATTCCCTGTCCACCATCAATCCGGGCAAGTGGCTTCCATGTCCCAATGGTGTACTTCTAGCACAAATGATTCCCTTCCTCCGCGCATGACAGAATCATAGGCTATTGATTCGGGAGGCCAGCTCGAATGACCTCATCATTACCAGTCCGATTTTTTTATGAATTTGTTAAGATATTTTGATGCTCTGTAAGCCTATAAAGGCAGGTTCCGAAGAGGACCAAAGTTTTGGATGTTTTTGTTTCAAAGAGATTACTGCTCTCGCTTGTATTGAACTCAACCTCTTCATTAAATGAGCATACCCGATTCTGGAGCTTGAGATTCCTGTGATGTTGGTTTTGATGTCTGTTATTTCCTGTGTATGTTTTCTTGCATTCGTATTTCCATTTATTGTTTACTTCTGCAGTACCTAAAGATCAAGATTACATGGTATGGAATTCATGCCCACATGCTCTAGATGCATATGAATAGGTATTCCACCCTTTTCCTCTCGAAGTTGCAGGTTAGGATTCATTTTCAAATGCTCTAATCTTGTGACTGAACTTGTTTCCTTTCTCTTCCTTCACCTGCTGATTAATTTGACATGAAAGAACCCCATCTACCTTTCCTCTTGCCTATGTTATTATAGCTTGAATATGTCATTGGTGACAGTAAACCCACCGAAGTTGACTCCATTCCCAACTTCCTCCTATTCTTAACTCCAACCAAGCAAAAACCCCTTTTAATTCATTGTTTTGAAGGTCTAGCCACCACTTTTACCAATATCCCAACCCATTCAAGCTATATCCTATTGCTGGAAGCACAAAAGAGAGATCTCTCTCTTTGTTTGGAAAGGCTAGTTTCCATCTACTAAAGATTGGTTTGCAACAGTTACCCCATGGTCTTTCCAGCCACAACCTAGGAAAATATTGGGTGATAATAGAATGCAAGGAAGCTTTTTCCAAATGATAGAATTTTCTCAATGACTCAATCAAGGATACTAATGCTGATAATAAAATCACCTTGAATTTTCAAAAAGTAATCAATCTTTGAAAAAATGAAATCAAGAAGGTGAATAACTTAATTGCTTCTTGTCGCATAAACTCATGAAATCCAAACTCAAGAAATGAATGAGACAAACCAAGTAAACTTGCATCTTTGTTTATGGATATCAGTATCAATATTCAGATCAAATGCAGAGGATGATGAGGATGTAGGTGATACTGAAACAGTGACCTAATTCCTAATCGATTCAAAGTTTCTACAAAGGAGTTATGAACATGAATCAAAGGCCAAAAAAAAATGCAAGAGATGCAGATCAAGCACACAGGTCACAGAAGTCTGATCACTATCAGGAGAATGAAATTGTGGTAGAAGATCAACAACTAGAAGAAATGAACCAAGCAAAAACCAAAAAATATCTTAACACTGAGAATTTTTGCGGGTCTAAAGGCAGCCCAGGCACAAAAATTGAGTATTTTCGCGTTTTGCAAAGTAGTTGGGGCACGAAAATTTGAAAATTTTCACTCTGGTGAGTATAGGCAAGGTGCAAAAATTCACAGTGGAAAACTAAAGGGCGAGATTTGAGAAAAAAATTGGATCTTTCTCGGGTTTTGTAGACCTAGGGGAAAAAATGATGAGGCTCAACCTAATGTTAGAGGTCCAAACATGAAAAATGTGCAGAGAAAAGGATTTAAATGAAAGGAAAAAAATATTTCACAATCAGATAAAAACTGGATCTAATCCAGTGGAGTCACCAATTTCTGTATAGACAAATCCATCCTACGGATAGTTAGATGTACTTAGACTAAACTAAGATTAACTAAGCTTAACCTAAGACAACTATCAAACAAATGCTACCTTAAAATCCTAGATCTAATGACTGCATACAAATCTTAAGTAAATTTGGAGGGAGAGAGATGATGTAAATCACTTTCAACTGGGTGTTTGTCTTGTTTCCAGCTCCCATCTTGAATTCCATAGACAAAATATGTTCTAGCTAAGCCAAACAAAAAACAAAGCCAATATCCAAATATCTTGTATACTAGATTATATCTAAATCAAACTAGATACATCTCATGCTCATGATTAAAACACTACACACAAAATGGGAAAATAAGACAAGTTTAATTAAAGGAAACTAGATGAGACTTACAAAGCTATCCCTTGATGTCCAAGCAATCTTCAGCTCCAAATATTCCTTCCTAAAGCTACCTTTGCAAACCCTCTAGGATCATAGGTTTGATGCCACAAAATGTCCTCGCATTGGCTCATGGGGGGCCTCTCTCTTATAGGTTTTTGGAGGCCAACCAAATGGAGAGGAAGGTGGATCTAGATGAGAGTTTAGTATATCAAGGAGTTGAGCCAAGACATATAGGGAAGGTAGGTTAGGATCGAACAGAACCTCCAATCCCAAGAAAATATCTCGAAGGTTAGATCCAAAATCCAATCCAAAGAGTTGTTACTGATATTTTCGCACCCCTTGTACTGAGCATAGCGCGAAAATGAGGGATTTTCGCGCCCCAACAGTTATGCAAAACGGGAAAATAGTGAATTTTCGTGTCTTGGGCTATAGGCAGGGCATGAAAATTTTGAACAGAACCTCCAATCCCAAGAAAATATCTCAAAGGTTAGATCCAAAATCCAAGCCAAAGAGTTGTTACTGAGATTTACGTGCCCCTTGTACTGAGCATAGCGCAAAAATGATGGGATTGTCACACCCCAGCAGTTATACAATGCAAAAATAGGGAATTTTTGCGTCTTGGGCTATAGGAAGGGCATGGAAATTAGGGCAAGGAAAGGTCAATCAAGATGAAACTTGGCCCATTGAGTTTTCATTCAACTAGGGTTGATTGGATTTGTCTCCAAAGATTCCAGATGAGGCCAAGGAGGGGACCAAGAAGGTACAACACATATTAGGAGGAAGTGTCACTAGGTCGCATGTCATGAAGATGCGACACGAAGGCTCGAAGTGTAACTTTGAGGTATAATAGGTACACCTCCAGATCATTTGGTTAGTTCTACACCCCATTTGACCTCAATGAATGGAGGGAAACCTTCAGCTACTATCAACTTCTTAACTGAAGCACCACCTCCGTCTCAAAATTTGAGTGAAGGCTACCCTCTAGTTAGTAGTCAACATATGATCATGGGTAAACCTACAGTTAGTGGTCAACATACGCTTACTAGGCATACTCTAATTGGTGGACAATCTTCAACTGGGGGGGAACCCCTAGTCAATGGACAAAATCTAACTACGGGGCAACCTCTAGTTAGGGGAAAAAGTATAAGTGGAGGATATCCTTCATACATGAACTACATTATGGTGGGAAGTTCACTCCCATCCATGGTACAACCTTTGTGGTCACACCATGTGGGGGGACCGTCTACTTGGACCCAACCCCCATGGGGGCATACATACCCTGGTAATCACAATATTGCAGTAGGTCAAAACTACCCAGGGAATATTTTTCCTCGATTACCCTATCCTGGAAATATGAACACCCCATGGGGGCATTATAATGTTCCACTGACTGGACCTCCAACCGGAAGACCACCCCCCCTCACCACCACCCCCAATTCCTATCCCACCCCCTCTTCCAACACCTGTCCCACCTCCACCTCCACCACCCAAAGGACTCCCGTACTCTAGAGGAAGACCTCCACGCTTAGGAGGAGGGCACCCTTCAGGCCCACCTCCTAATCAGGGAGGACCACCCCCATATGGCCAACACTCCATGGGCAGACCTTATGATAATTCGATCCATGGTCCTACCGGTACTCATATTCCTTATCAATATTACCAATATCCACATCCAAACCATCAGTTACCATTTATGGCTACGTTAGATCTGTCAGATCTGTCGTTTGAGAAATGATCCCATCCAACATGGTATAAATTGAACACCTATTCCTGTGAAGCTACCATCGGACATACCTAAATTTGATGACAAACCTAGTGAGGATCCTAAGAACCACGTAATGACATACCATTTGTGATGCTCCTCCAATTCCTGAATGGATGATTCTATCCATCTGAGGCTGTTTCAATGAACCCTCATTGGTATTGCGACAAAGTGGTACATCGAGTTACCACCACACTCTTTCGATGATTTTAGATCTTTAGATATGGTCTTTTTTACTCACTTTCACATTAGAGGAAATTTCAATTTAAAATGGGCCTTTCAAAAATAATACAATTTCCATGTCATCATGTATTAGCCAATCAAAATGCTTTAAAATTAAAAAAGGGAGCACCTAAAAAAAATGGAGGGAAAAAATAGAAACTACTTTTTTGGATCGTATTTTCAACTTATCTACTTCTAGGTTTACTCAAATTTCAAGTGGGAGGACTCATTGGATGCATAATTAAATTTTGCATCCAACGAGTACTCATGTTGCATACTTTTAACAACATCCACACCATGAAAAATCGAAAATACATTAAAAAACGTGTTTTCTCTCACTAGAAACACATTTTTTAATGTATTTTCAATTTTTCATGGTGTGGATGTTGTTAAAAGTATGCAACATGGGTACTCGTTGGATGCATACTTTAATTATGCATCCAACGAGTCCTCCGGCTTGAAATTTGAGTAAACCTACTAGGAGATGAGTTGAAAATACGATCCAAAAAAGTAGTTTTTTTACACTCTCTCTCTACTATTATTTTATTATTTTCTTATTATTTTCCTGAGGCCCATTTTTTACCCAAATTTGCTCTAATGAATACCGATCTGCTATGAAACCGACACAAATATTTTGACACCCCTCCGACAATCAACCTCCACTCATATTTCTGATCATATTCATGAGTGGAAAAGGAGACATCACCTCATTAAAGCTCCCATTCCAGATCAACTACTCACCTACTAGTTCACGAATTAATTATTACCCATCATAGCTAAAGATGTTGCTATGGAAGGGGCCGTTACGGAAGAACAAGCCATCTCACGTGCTCAGTACCTAGACCTCATCTATGCTCAATCTGCCACATTATATGGCATTATTCCTAATGCACCACTTCCTACACAAGACCCAACAAAACCTCCTACGGGACGACACGCCAATGGAATCATTGGTTCCATTCATACCTAGCCTACTACTCAATCGAGTGGATCATAGAACCACCTTGTTTCATCTCACTCCTCGTCATAGTCTGGAAACAACACCAATCGCTCACCCAACCCTGCTTCCATTGCGGAGGTGAATTTAGTTCAATCTGCTTCACCTCAGAAATCTAGTGGTAAGAAGAAGAACAAAGGCAAATCCAAGAAGTCTTCCAACTAGCATGAGCCCAAAACCAATTCTGATTCTAATAATACAAAACAGAGACGGAAGGTCAAATATCCTGCTTTACTGTGTGGTGATGATCACTTCACGAAAGAATGTCCACATCGTGACGAAGTCAAAAATTTTCTCAAGGGAAACCCCACACCCGCAGTTTTAACAGACCCCTTCCCCACACAACAACAACAAATGCCTACACGACCAACACCTCCTGTTCAAGGAGAACCATCCAAAACCACTTATGTTCTCATGATGCACAGGGTAATGGTCAACTTATCTACCATGTCACACATGACTCTATTCCTGAGAAGAAATCTAATGGAGGTAATACTGAAAAATCCTCCCTGTGTACATCCAGTGCTCCTCCACTACAAATTCCTTTGACCATAGAGAAACCTATACTAGATACAATATTGCATCCACCAAAAAGCACAATTCAAAAATCCATTTTCAACCCTAATGCTCGGGCCGATCAAAACTACAACATTGTAGAAGATCTCTCCCAGGCCCCTTATGCTATGTTGACACTTGAAGTCTTACAAAATTGTCCCAATCAACATAAGACTCTGCTATCTGCTATAGGATTAGTAGATCCTTATTCCTCCAACATTATTATGTTCAAATTAGAGTATTTCAAGTCGAGGCTTTCCCACCAATTAGTGTTTCAAATGATTACCAATGTTTCTGGGAAAAGTATCCATCGTACTATTTTAGATGAAGGAGCCTCTACTTTGGTTATGTCGATATCTTGCTGGAGAGCCATCGGCTCTCCTGAGTTGAACTATTCTTGTACTACTTTTAAGGCATTTGATGGAAGTGGATTTCAACACCATGGGATGTTACAATCCTTAGCCATAGAGTTGGGAGGCAAGACTATTTCCATTAATGTGGAAGTAGTCTCCACCCCATTGGATTATAATTTTTTACTTGGTCGAAATTGGTTCTATGCCATGACCGCTGTCACATCATCTATCTTCCGCATTGTGCAATTTCCCCTTCATGGGAAAATTGTCACTATCGACCAATTAGATTTTTGTACACCAGACACCGCTACTCATCCTGCGGATAATGTCCCTCTCTTGGGACACTCATTGCAAATATATGAGAGTGTGGAGGTAGGAATCCTAAAATACTTATCCCTGATGGGAGTCTTTCCAAAACCATATCCCCCATCACATGTTTCCACGGTGCACATGATCTCATCCATTATACCATCCTCTTCCAACTCGAAAGACTAATGGATTGTTCCCAAGCTTAATCATATGGATTTGATTGGAGATGTGATGCCTCTCAGACCCACTAAAGCCACTTATGAGGAAATCCACTCAACACCTGATTTACTGGATTCCCACTCTTTACTGGTATATAAATTGGGTTCTTCGCCTGTTGGACGGATTTTCTATCAAAGGCCAACTACAGAGATATATCCCACACAAGGCACTTGATGAAGCCCCCTACATGTTTGAAATAACTAACTCTTGTACGGTATAGGTCCTGCTTCCTTGTTCCTGCTCTCAAAAGAGAGTCTTCTAATTTGTATTGTTTTCCTTTTGTGTTTGAAAGTCCTACACATTCAAATTACTACTAGCTGACTACTAGGTAAACTAACTATCTAAAAAATTAACCTAATCAATTAACAGTTGCTAACTATGGCTAAGAATTAACTAGCTAATCTATGAACTATTAACTAGCTAATCTATGAACTATTGTTACCTATCCTGGCCAGGAGCAACTTAATAAGTATTAGCTTTGACTATCCTGTAATGATACAAATGTTTAAGGTATGACATAATCTGAACATAACCTTAATATAAAGCATAATCACAAATTCAAGAAATAATAATATAAATCATCATTAAACTTGAAATAAGTAAATTGATACAGAGATAGAAAAACTTTACCAATCCGAAATCTGAAATGTTTAAGTTAATGATTGCTTATTAAAATCACATCTATAAAAATAGATTCTTATATAAGTAACCATTATTAATACAGAATCAAAATCAAAATTAAATAACCACAGTCATTATAACATGACCAGAGACATCGTATAAACCAGAAACCAAATATGGTGTGTGCTCGAATGCAGTTAATTTATCAATGCATTATAAACAAGTATAACAACATATCATTAAGTATAGAAGAAACTTGAAAATATGAAGGAGTCATATATGTATATATACATCTGAAAACTAAAATCAAACATGAGACCAGTTTCCAAGAATATCCATAAAAGGTTTGACAACGAGAAATTATCAATGCAAATAAGTCTTTTAGGAATTGAGAAATGTTTTAACTCCAGTGCTACCAGTTTCTACTTATATGTACTCGAACCCCCATCTATACTGATCCTATCTTTGACTTATATAATCAGTCATGAGGCTACGCCATTAATGATACGAGGAATATTATGCAACCATAACCCATAAATAGAACCATAATAAAAACTTTGTTACATCCATGAGTAATAACACTTGACAGTTGTCATAACTCAAAATGGAACAATCAAGGATCATCGAGAAAGCGATGGAATAACACTGTTGGAATATGAATGAATGATGTTTGGACTTACTGAATGATCGTCAGATGTAACCAATACGCATAACAAAAGTCGAGTAGGAACAACTAATCAACACAAATGCTATCCAACAAGAATGAGTCTTGAAACAAATAGAAGCAGGTATCAAAACCAGGTAACTGTTGCTCATTTTCTCCTACTATATCCAATAAGAAATTATAACTGCTGCATTAAGTGAACCACAATGACTTTCAACCGAAGATCCCATCTGGGATGCCCAATTAAAACCATTGATTAATTGTTTCTATTACAGTTATAAAGAAATTGAATGCTAAAATAAATGACAAGCACTCTTATAGAATCTATGATTATGTAAGTATGCTAATAATAGCTTATTAGATTGAAAGAAACAATATTTTTGATGCCCAATGCTTATATCCCTGCATATAACAAAATTGGCAAACTTGATAAGAAACAAAAAAGGTTCAAAGTCAAGATTCAATAGCTACTTGAATTCGAGCAACTCTTCTGGCTTCTACTAACCTAGTATTCAACTTCAAAATCTTAGCCTTATGGTGTTCATCTTGTTTCAATAACCTTTCATTTTCCGACACCAATGTTTTCTTAACAACTTTATATTTATCCTTCTTCATTTTCATATTTTTCCATCGATCAACCCAAGATAGTAACTCAGCCTTTAGCTTCGAAACTTCATCCTTCATGGTATCTTTGTTCAATTGAGACTCTTCTAGTTCCCTTTTTAATTGAGCGATTTTCCTTTCAAAAGGAAGCTTGATGGAACATCTTATGGTTTTAATGGATTGGTTGGAAAATTGATCATTGACCAATGATGGCTTTTGCTCTACCTCTTGATCGGCTCATTGAAACGATGATGAATTTCCTACAGACTTATCTCTAGGCGATGTAGCAGAATTATTGAATTCAATGCTATGTTCTCGGTTAATAACTTAAGGTGGAATTTCATGAGTGGATGATTGATATTATTCTTCACTGGAAACCTAAACTAGAGGAGGTTCTTTACCTTCTTCAACGGTTTTAGGAATAGACGTGGTAACCATACTACTTGTAAATCTTTGGGTTCTTGAGTTTGACTTGACTGTGGTAGGTTTCAAAGGCCTTTGCTAATGTTCAGAATCATTATAATACTTGAGATTCATATCGTTTGATTTTTCTAAACCCTTCCCTTTCTCTGTAGACATATCTTGTTGCATATTGAAGGGGGGTTGGTTTAATAGAAATTTCAGGAAACAGAGGGTTATCATTATCGTTAATCATACATTTTTCATCATCCCCCTCAATAGGGTTTGCAACATCAGAGTCATCATGCATTAAGACAGGGTTGAGCTATTGGATAGGGTTAGGAACAAAGGGTCTCCTTTTTACATGAGTTTTAGGGAGAAGGGGTAAAAAAAATTGCATTTCCCCAAAGCCATTTTCAACTAAAAATTCTTCCCAAGCCTTACCCTCCGAAGCTAAATGACGTTGAATTAAAAATTTAAGAAGCCCATGATGAAGCATACTTCTATCTTGATCATTGATAATGCTCTAGACAGTATTAGACATTTTCTTTAAACTACTAAGCAGAAAGAAGGGAAAATTGATCTTAGAACCCTTGAAAACCATAAGCAGACGAAGGTGGTACAAATGTACAAGATAAAAACGCCCATCGCATGTAATGTACCTAATTATTATCCGGAGTAATGGACACCATTGCTGCTTGATAAATTTCGCAGGAAAAACATGTTTAGTACTGATATCACTAGGTATTGAATGTAGGAAGACCTTCCACTTTTTATTACTAATTTATCCTCCTTTAAACCATATCTCACCAGTATGGGGTAACTTAGTGGCCTCGTCTATGAAGTATTCTAGCAATGGAAGATGTAGGTTACCAATATGGGCCACACCGTCTTTGAATGACAAGGAAAATTGTCTAGTGACTTCAATATTATGCCCACTAAAATGCCTAAAAAATGACCCCCAGCCTATCTTTTCAAACCGTTCAGCAGCTTCGGGATCTTCCTGCAAGAGGTTGTTACCAGAGACTTCAAAGTGGCTGAGTGGTGCCATTTCTTCACTGTAGGGTTTTTGGAAAGAATTGAACTTAGGAGTGGTGGTTAAGATGGACGGGATGGGAATCCAAGTTATACCAAGCATCTATGAAATGAGTATAAACTTATTTGGTTTGCTCATATCAAATGAATAGTTCAAACCCTCGTAAATCCAAAAAATCGAGTAGCTGCTTCGAAACTTAATGAGGGTGATTAGAACTAGGCATTGCAAATAATGATTACAACAGTGGTGACATAAATTGGAAGATCCACTTGGTGGTACAACTAATCCAGAAGTCAGTGGAATCATAAAAAGGGATCGTAATGCTTGGTATTAAGACATGAGACAACATATTAATGTCCACTCAACTTCCTGGTTCCAACAACTGTTGAACCATAATTACACGTACGAACTAAATCATTGAAATACAGATTCATTATTGTGATGTACTACTGAATGGAGGGTTTCAAGTTTCTTTATGTGACTGCATAGGCGTTTAAAAGAATGATTTTAACTTGGTTAGATGTAACTATTTCAATGGATGTTGTACATGATAGGTAGGATATCCAACCAAGACCACCACGTGAGATTATGATCTGGTGGAGAAT
This sequence comes from Larix kaempferi, assembly GCA_027924585.1. NCBI lineage: Eukaryota > Viridiplantae > Streptophyta > Pinopsida > Pinales > Pinaceae > Larix > Larix kaempferi. The sequence continues at coordinate 5,179,951 of BSBM01000226.1, read as the reverse complement.
GATTATGGGCTATTATATCATTCATTACCATCACCAAAGTTAAAATGACCACCATGTTTGACTAAAGAGGAACTTTCATGAGTCTCAAAACTTTAAAGATTGTAGGAATTTCCAAAACATCTGCCTAGGATTTGATTGTTGATGTTGCAATGATTTATAAGATCAAGTATAATGCATATAGAGGAGTGTCCTTATGTAATTTAGTAATATCTAGGCGGATATCCACTAATTTAATTAAGAAAAATAACATGCCAATAATATTACTAATCTTTGTAATTAGAACATTCCATATTTAGGATGAGACTGCTAAGATGTTTTAACATAAGAATGATCGATATGGATTGTAATTAATTATGAAAATGAGATAACAATGAATTTTGATAACTAAGCCATAAAGATCAAAATATTTAACAATTGTAAAATTGGATAATCATTATCAATTTACCAATGATGCATTCAGAAAGTGTGGCAACTTCATCTTGAGCTTGAATTTTCGCTGCTCAAGTTTTCCTTAATTGGGAGTACCTTCAAAATCAAAGATTCTGAAGGAACTCCTAAAATGACATATCATATAAAATTATTTCTGAAGGATTTTATTATTCCTGATATAATCTTTTATTAAATGAAAAACAAAGAAAAGATGAGAATGTTGTTGGTTGTCAACATATGGCGACGTGTCTGGGCAAACCAATTATCTCTACACTTCTTTCATGATAGATTACAAAAAATACAACTATATGTATATCTAGAAGAATTGGATCATCTCTCTCAAAAACTAAATCAACAGTTTTTCTTAGCTTTAAATTTGCAACTACGACAAACATCCAACTCCGTGTTAGAGTCTGAGATATTCGAGCATCAAACTATGTTTTTCTTAAGAGAATAATACAGTTATATTGTCAAATAAGGATAAGAACACAAATAAGAATAATCATATATCACCAGTATATAGATATAGCCTGTTAAATTCTTGAATGATATCTGGAAAATCCTTGTTCCATCCATAAACTCAAATTTAAGCTAAACAGGAATTATATCTATGTACATTTTCTTTTCCCTTTATATCTTTGTCACTATTATTTTATCATTTTTTTTTTAAATATAAAGGTTAGTTATTTGCAAAGACAAATTTGGGAAGCATTGTCTTAGTTTGGTGACTAAGTGATGATAACGTCACTCACAAAAAATCATCTGAAGTGAGTAGGCTAGCTCATTACTGAGACCCCCTGTCTCCCAACCTGAGAATCGAGAGCCATTACCCTAGCTAAGTGACTGGATGTTGGAAATGTCATATAGATGACGCCCATGATACTGAATGGGCCGGGTCATTACTGAGACCTCTCGCCTCCGAATTAGCACCTAAGCAATTGTTTATAAATATTTTTTATTGTAAAGTATTTATTCAAATACTACTGCCCTGGTTTGGTGACCAAATTTGGCAGCATCACTCACGAGACTTTACTAGACTGAACAAGCCAAATCATTATTGAGACCTACTGTCTCTTTTTTTTCCAACTAGGAGCCATCTCCTTGGCTTGGTGACCAAATATGGGATGTCGGACCGACAAGGCTAATGATCATGATTAGGCCGGCTCATTACTTAAAACTCCTATCCTTTAACAAAAATGATAAATGAGTTATTTTGCACAACAATGACCTTATGGATGTAATATACTCAAACAAACTCTTTGGATCATAAAGTTGACTTAAGAATGACTAGCAACGTAGACTTGTAAATTTTTTGAGTGCGATGCCTTGAGAATATAACTTACCTACCTTTGCAATTACTGTAATAAAATCTTGATGATAGGAACTGAATGTAACTACACTTGAAAACATTTTATGTTATAACTGATCAATTCCATCTTTTAAGAAAATATGATTCGACTCGACGAGGAAAAATTCTATATTTTATCACAATCACCCTAAACAAAAAAAACAGATCTGAACTTTGTCCTACAGAACGTTATTTATTTACATAATCCTTCTCTGAAAGAAAACTACTAATATGTACAACTGCAAATGTAAACTTGTGAGAACTAGTGATTCCAATTCAGGATCATAATTATCTTTTGGAAATTAATCTTGACTGGCAAGATTATAGATTTATAGGGTTTTTTCATAGTTTTGTGAACTGCAAATTTATTTACAGATAAAGTGAGTGTGAAAAAAAACATAATGTATGCTAATATCGGGTGCATCTTAACCTATTTACAAGATATGATATGTAGATTGAATAACAAAAATCAAAAGAAAGCTGTACAATAAAATATAGATAGAATTATGTACAAATCGTGAGATCTCATGAAAATCAGTGGAAATATTTTTTAAGATCAGTCTGTTTACCAGAAAGGTTTCAGACTGGCCTTCCAATGTTTGGATCCTGAAATTGCTTGGGCCTAACTTTTCAAAAATAATGAAAGGAACTAGCCAGAGGCGTTGAAATTTGGTATGTTCACCTCAGTCCTCATGTGATTTATCCCATTTAAAAAAAAATCACCTACTTTCAGTTCCCTGTTAGAGGTACACGCTTGATCAAACCAAGACTTTACAATCTAGTGGTGTTTTGAAAAATGTTGCTTGGCCTTCTCCCTATCTTCTTCTATCTTAAGTAATGTATTAATTCTTTTTTCCATGACTGGGAAATCCACTCCTTGAGGAGACTGTGCTAATTGCAGAGAGGGTAAAAAGAGATTTAGAGTGAGAATGGCCTCTGTTCCATATACCAAAAAGAAAGGAGAGTTACCAACTGCAAATTTAGGAGTTACTCTGTCTTCCCAAAGTGCATTGTATAAGGTAGTATGCCAATTTTTGTGGTGTGTAGCGATAGTTCTTTCCAAAAATTTTAATAAATTCTTGTTAGTGGATTCAGCCAAACCATTACCTTGGGGGTAATAACTTGCAGAATATCTAATCCTAATACCCTTCTCCAAAGAAAAATCTGTTAATTCAACAAAATATAAATAGGAAGCGTTATCAAATACTAGAGATTCGAGTATTCCAAACCTAGTAACAATGGAAGATTCCAAAAAGTTAACGACTTGATTGGTGTTAACCACACGTAGAGGTGCCTCCTCCACCCACCGGGTAAAGTAATCAGTGGCAGTAATAATGTACTTATGTTGCATAGATGAAGGATGATTTATTGGACCCACTATATCAAGGCCCCACTGCTGAAAGGGTCTTTCAACTGAAATTGGATGTAATGGAAAAGTGAGCTTCTTGACTCTACTAGTGGTTGTTTGACAATATTGAAATTTTTTAGCATATGTATAGGAATCTCTAAATAAAGTATGCCAGAAATAACCCGCCCTGAGTATTTTTTGCATGGTAGTGTCACCTCCAAAGTGACCACCAACAGGGCTAGAGTGTAACTCCCTCAAAACTGATTCAGTTTCATCTTTCTCCAGACAACGAAGGAGTACGCTATCTGAATATTTCCTAAAAAGGATATTATTTATCAGCTGGTAAGGAGCCGAATTCAATCTGAGTGCTATCCTTTTATTTGGTTCCAAGTAACCCAAGGCACTCCCAGTTTCAATAAAAACTCTTTAGTCTAAATACCAAGAATCTTGGGTGGGAGGAATAAAGTAAATTTCTTTCTGGAGCAGCAACTCACTGATTTGCAAGTATGAGTCATCAACAAGCAAGTGAGCTAATTCAATGACCAGTTTTAAAATACCTTTTCCCTTCATCACTTTGGAAGGCTTGATTTCGAGGTCGTATTGTTGAAGAGTCGCCATCCAAGGGGCTCTTTTTTCTCCCAACTCTTTCTGTACTAATAAGTTTCTAATAGCAAGATATGGAACGATAAATCTGGTCCTATACTTAAGGAGATAAGGACGAGAATGTTTGAATTTTTTAAACACACCAAATGCTTGTTTTTCAACCTCATGATAGTTTAACTCAGCCCCTTTAAAACCCGAACTCATGAATGAGATGGGGATTTCATGACCCTGTTGGTTGCGTTGTGTCAAAACAACGACATATGAGATTTTGTAGGATAATGTATAAAGAAAGAAATCTTTTTCAAAATTAGGAATTAGTAGAGTGGGGGCTTCGGATATGGCTTCTAAAATTTTCTTAAATGACTGTTTTTCATTGTTGCCCCAACTAAAGGTAGAATCTTTCTTAATCATATTTTGTAGGGGACGAACAATTTCAGAGAAACTCGGTATAAACCTCCTCACAAAATTAATTTTTCCCAAGAATGATTGCATGGACTTCTTATTTGATGGATAAGTAATCCTAGATATGGCTTGGGTTCGTTCTGGTTCGATCATAATTCCATCTCTAGATACTACAAAACCCAGGAGGATCCCTTGAGTCACCGTGAATATAGTCTCCTTGGGGTTGAGTGATATCCAAAAATTCCTACAATGTTCAAAGGCTTTCCTAAGGTGAAGGATATGATCAGATCGATGCTTTGAAAATATAGTGACATCATCAAGATACAAAACTAAAACATGATTAATGAGGCCTCTAAAAGCTATATCCATATCCTGATGGAAGGTAGCCCCAGCATTAATCAAACCGAAAGGAATTTTTCTGTATGCATACATACCCCAAGGGGTTTTGAAAGTAGTCTTAAGTTGGTTACATGGAGATACTAAAATCTTATTATAACCGGAGAAACCGTCGAGTAATGACATCGTTTCAGATCCAGAGACTTTTTAAAGAATCTGCTCTATAGGAGGGACTATATAGTTGTCTTTCTTGGACGATCTATTTAGGTTACGAAATTCGACACAAAGTCGAATGTCATCGTTCTTTTTCCGAACTAGTACCAATTTAGCCACCCATTGGGTATGTTGGACTGGAAAAATGATTTTAGAAGCTAAGAGCTTATTCAACTCTTTCTTGATTAAAGGTTCTAGAGTTGGGTGCATTTTCCTTAGTTTTTTCTAAAAATGTTTCGATGTTGGTTTTATTGGAATTACATGGTGCATAATAGGTGGATCAAAGGTCTTTAGATCATTGTAAGTCCATGCGAAGACATCCTTATATTCCCTAAAATATTTTACAAAGGATGGTTTTTCTAATGGGGTACAATCTGTCCCTAAATTTGCATATTGCGTATGAGAATATGTCCCTAAGTTAACGGTTTCATATTTCATGCATGAGCTGTTCATTTTGCAGTTTGGGACAGTCTTGAACTTATCCTGCAAGTCATACAATTTTTCCAATCTTAAAACAGAAGCAGGGATAGATTTTACCATGTCAAGAGTGTTTTCCACTGAATGGTGAGGATGTATTACTGAAAAGTTGCGCAAATATTCATTGTGAGTTATTTCATCAATAGGAGAATCTTTAAAAGTATCTTCTCCTATTAGAAAGTTTATAATATGGGCATCGTTATCAAAAACACGTCAGTTAGTGATGTTATCTGGAATTGATGGCCTAAATATTAGTTCTATTGAAAAAGAATTAGGAGAGAAATATTTTGATGGAATTAACTTAGAAGCTACATTGGCTAATAAATCAGCTTCCTGATTTTGCAATCTAGGGACTATATTTATATTAAAAGATTCAAATTTCAAAATTAAATTCCATACCTCCTTCTGGTAATCTCGCAAATGTTCAGAAACATGATTAATTGAATTGCGTACCTTATGTACTACGATCTCAGAATCACCATATTCCACCATAACTTTGACGTTCAGATCTAAATTCTTCTTTAATCCTTAGATAAGGGCTTCATATTCTGAGAGATTGTTAGTACACTTAAACTCCAATCTACATGATATACATGTTTTGTTTCCCTTTGGATCCAATAGAAGGAGGCTTGCACCAACTCCTTCTTTGGATTTCGATCCATCGAAATACAACATCCAAGTAGGACTATTTACAACTACCTTACTGGCGATAATATGTACATGTGTTTCATTTTCTACAACATTTACATCATTCTTTGTCCCAAAACCAAATTCAATGTAAGTGACATTAGAAATTTCAGACTGTTGTTGTAAACCTGTAAGTGGAGAATTTCCAACCTTCATGTTGCCAAAATATTCTCCATAAGCGTAATTTCCAATAATAGAGTTAGAAAAAAACACTGGTTCATTTGGATCATGTAATTTTGTCACGGTGTGTTTCATACACCTCTCGCTTCCGATTTTAATTTGGTTGGGCCGCCCATTCTTAGGGAGCCACAAAGCCGACCAATCAGTTGAGAAATACCCATTTAGATTGTGATACCAGTCACGGCTTAAAATCATGCCATAAGCATCTCTAATGTTAGGAACCACGATATCGATAACCTGTTATATTGATGGGTTAATTGCTACCTTGACTACTACATCTTTTATCTCCCCTAGTACTCTTACATTCGACCGATCGAGCTGTGTGATGTGTGTATCACATGGGGTGAGTTTTGCATTTAGTTTTTTACAAACCGAATAAGTCATTACGTTATTTGATGCCCCAAAATATACCATACAATTATGGACGTTCCAGCTATATATTTCTAATGTAAGGAAGAACAGAGGGGTATTGGATGTTGAACTTTTCCAAATTAAATAGTTCTCATCAGTTGCTAATTTTTTCTTGTCTTCTAATTTTGATGACTAATTATTAGGGCAAGAACTCACATTATTTGACATACTGGAAGCTGTATTATTTTCATTACTAGGAGTGACAGAGCTCAATATAGGGTTATGATAGGACCACCGAGAATAGGAAAGATTTGTAATAAGTCATACATACTGATGTTTGCACGCTTTTTTTAGGTCTTCTATGATATCATATCGGAGATCTAATTTATGCAACATCTGAGATGGTTGCAACTGCCTAGCAAACTGAGGATTACTACTTTTTTTGTTTTGAATCGAGCTTGATGTACTGGGAGAGTCTACTGGGCCTTTGTTGCGAGTATTGTATGTATGTTGTCCTAAGAAAATAGGTTGATTGTTTGTTTGAACGTTATTAGTAATGCTATCCCAAAAATGTCCAACCAATGTTTGTTGGTCATCTTGTTCTCCATTCTCATTTTTTGAGTCTTCTTCCTCCTCTTGGCTACTTGATTCTTGATTAGAGGAGGATTCATGTATAGAAAGGACCGCCCTAATGGTGTTGAATATTTATTCATTTATGACCACATCAGGTGGAGGATTTATTTTTTAGTTGGGAGGGGAGGTCTGTCTAAAATGGTTTCTAAATTTTCCTTGAAATGAGGATCGTTCTCCACTAGTCTTCTTCAATCCTATTATTTTATTTGTTAAGGATCTAATTGCATTTTGTAATTGTTCCACATCAAATGCTTGTGAATATTTTTCTGAATTAGATTTGGATGTGTTTTCAGTTCTTCCGCGGATCATGATATCAGTCTTCCTGCTCCTCTCAGGTTCGTATGTCAAGGAATTATTTTCCACCTTAATGGATTCCTCGAAATTTTCTACTAGAGTGCCCTTGCCAGCTTATTTGAAAAACATACCTACATATTTAGGTAACGCAGAAGCGTAATTTTCAATAATTATGTCTTCTAGAGATTGAGGAAACATCTATTATGTTCCATTTAAGGTTAATAAACATTGGTTAAAATCCTTGATTCATTCCTTACCGTCCATTTTGTACGGGATGGTTCCAAGGCTAAGGCGGTAGGGGTTTTGTCTTCTCCAAACTTTTCGAGAAAATCCTGGATAAAATATTCCCAATTGGTTATTTATACTTGGACTAACGAAAAGTACCATACTGATGCTTTTCCTTCGAATGTTAGAGGGAAAAGATGGCAAACCACATCATCATGATGTACATTCATGGTTTGAATGGTGAGGATGAATTTACCAATGTGAATTTCGGCTGCCTCCTTGTTATCTGGATTGAAATTAGGGATAATTTTATTCGGGTGTTTAGGAAACTAATGTTGTGCACTAGGTATAGCCACCGTGCTTGTCCTCAACCATGGGAGAGGAGGAGTTAGAGGAGGATTTACTAGTCCCCCTCCTGCAACTCTGGCCATATCACCTTATTCAGAGTCTGATGAGTTACTATGATTAGAGGGCCTTGGGATGTCAAGTGGAGATCCTAGAGGTGAGAGTGGTTGAACGAAATTGCCTGAAGCGATTAGTCTTCTCGAAGTGTTAAATATGGTGGTTGTTACACCTAAATCTTACCATCAAGAGACTCATTGTAAACATCCCTAAAGTTTCCTTGAATAAGTCATTAACCTGGAAGAGATTCAAACCCATTTATACTAGGTTTTGAGAGGTCGTCGCAGGCTACTTTAATGCAGCATGCGACATTGCAGGTTGTCCTCTTATATCCTGCGACGATGTCAGTTAATGGAAAAAAATAGCTTCTTCGAGCCCATTCTCGAAGCCAGCTGACATGGATCCCTATCCCTGACCTTTGGGAGAGCTGGCATTCGATTCCTAACCTCTTGGAAGGATCCCCTATCTCTCTCCTACCATATCTCAACCTACCCTATCCACTTAGTCCTATATAAGTGAAGCTCACTCCCATTCCAAATGGTGGAAGTCTATAGTGTCTACATGCTGGTGAAATCACCTTAGGAGAGATCTCTATTCATCTATTGGGAGACCCACACTTCCTTGGGAGGCGTTGGCATTGGTTTGATTGGATGAGGATTGCTACGTCAAGTCAATGGTTGTAATATTTCCATCCTTTGTACTTCCCTTTCATTACAGTAATATAAGTGCTTTCCACCAAAATATCATTGTGTTAATGATATCTTGTGTAGTTCACCTGCTTGACTGCTTACTTAGATCTCTTATTGTGTAGATGCATTTTACTTGTTTTATTGTCTTGTTATCTTGACAGGTTTTGCAGCTCATATCTGAAGATCGTCAAGCTTGGAGTAGCATTCAAGGAGAAAAGGATTATAGATCTATTAGGTAAATGTATCTAGTTCCTTGATCTCTAATTAGATCTAGGAGAGTGATTTATATTCTGTCCTATTTTTACTAGACTCGCGTTGAGCTAGGGAGATCACGCCTCGAGTCTGCTCTTGGTAGATTATCTGTCAAACAGTGGCAGAGATTGAGAAACTCTTGAAGGCCAGCTTCATCTACCCTGTCCCTTTGACAGAATGGGTCTCAAACATCGTCCCTGTTACTAAAAAACAGGGTACCATTCGTGTCTGTGTCGATTATCGAGACCTCAACAAGGCTTGTCCTAAGGACAACTACCTGACTCCCTTTATTGACCATATTATCGACAATTGTGCCAGAAGTGTCATTTTTTCATTTATGGATGGCTTTTCTGGATACAACCAGATTGAGATCCACCCCACCGACCAACACAATACTGCATTCATCTGCCCTTGGGGAATGTTTGCATATCGTGAACTTCCGTTTGGTCTTAAAAACGTTGGTGCCACATTCCAACGGACCATGTCATATGCCTTCCATGATGTGAAGCACTTTGTGGAACCCTACCTGGATGACCTCCCTGCCCACTCAATGAAGCGGGAGTTCCACATAGATCATTTGACGGTCATTTTCCTCAGATGCAGATGGTACATTATCCGTCTGAACCCTCATAAGTGTATTTTCTGCATCGAGTTTGGATGCCTCTTAGGGTTTATCATCTCGAAAGATGGGATCTGCATTGATCCCTTGAAGGTGGAAGCCATTGTCGCACTCCCACCTCCAACTAATATTATGGAACTTCAAAGTCTGCAAGGACGAGCAACTTATTTAAGGCTTTTTGTCTATAATTTCACGCAAAAGACGTAGGGTTACATGAGATTAATGAAAAACGACATCCCGTTCATTTGGGATGACCAAGCTCAATAATCTTTTGAAATTTTGAAACATGCCATCATGCATGCCCCCGTGATCCAACCACCGAATTACTACCGAGATTACATTCTATACCTCGCTGCTTCTGACACCACTATCACCATGTTTTTGGTGCAGTAAGACCAGAATGCCCAAGAACATGTGATATACTACACTAGTAAAAGTCTTATTGACGTTGAAACTCGATATTCACATGTTGAGAAGCTCGCTCTCGCGGCAGTCATCGCCATCCAGAAGTTCCGGTATTACATTCTGCTTTGTACCACCAAGATCATCACTGATTTGAACCCCATGTACCACGTTTTGACACGTTAGGTGCTTGGGGGCAAGTATTCACATTGGATCATGATACTGTAGGAATTCAATCTCCTTTTCGATAAGGCTAAGTCTAAAAAGTATTTGGTGTTTGCTGAGCTCATCTACGACCTTCCCCATATTGATATAGAACATGAGCCCAATGACTCTTTTCCAGATGAGTCATTGTTTCTTATCAGTACGTTTGATCCGTGGTATGGAGATATCACTTTATATCTTCAGACCCAACGTTTCAGCCCTCACTTGTCTTGCGACGACGGCCATCGAATATGCCACCATGCGAAGTATTATATGATTATCAGTGACACTTGGTATCGTCATGGTATCGATTCTATTCTTTGATGTTGTTTGACTCATGACGAGGATGAACACGTCCTAAATGACTGTCACGCTGGGGCTTGTGGAGGTCACCTCTCTGGGATGGCTACAGCCCAGAATATTCTTCATGTGGGATATTATTGGCCATCTATCTTTAAAGATTGTATCGAGGCCATAAAAAAATGTCCTCCATGCAAACATTTTCATACGAAAAAAGTGCACCCATCTCGCCTCGTTACACCCAGTTATTTTCATTGGCCCCTTCACTAAATGGGGCATTGACTTCATGCATTGTAAGCCTACCTCAGCCGTGGGGGATAGTTACATCATCGTAGCTATGGACTACTTTACAAAGTGGGCCGATGCAATGCCTAAATACATGAACAATGGAAAAACCGCTGCACTCTTCATGTTTAATCATGTCATATCACGGTTTGCAGTTCCTCAGTCTATAGTTACTGACCATGGTTCTCATTTTCAGAACCACATGGTTGCAGAATTGAGCGATAGTGTGGGTTTTCGCCATGAAAACTCAATACCCTACTACCCACAATCCAATGGACAAGTCGAGGCCATTAACAAGGTCTTGAAAACTATGGTCCAACGTATGGTGGGTACACATAAGTCCAACTGACATAATATGCTCTTTTCAGCATTATGGGCCTACCAAACTTCCATCAAAACCACCACTGGATTTACTCCTTTCCAACTAGTGTATGGATTGGAGGCTATCCTTCCTATTGAGTGCGAGATTCTGTCCCTCAATCTCGCCATTGAACTTCTCCCCAACACTACTGCCGAGGAAGAACGCTTCCTCTACCTAGATAAGCTCGATGAGATTCGCAGTGATGCCACTCTTGCCAATGAGGCCCATAAGAAATGCATCAAAGCGCAGTACGACAAGTCGGTAAAACCCCGCGTCTACAACAAAGGAAATTTGGTCCTCACATACGACCAAAAACATGATAAGCTAGGGGCAGGGAAGTTTGATTCCATGTGGCATGGACCTTACATAGTGAAATGCGTCTTAGAGAAGGGAGCTTACGCGCTTGAAGACTATGACGGGATATATTTTGGCGAGCCCCGCAACAGGCTCTACCTAAAGAGGTATTATGCCTGATTCTTTCATGCATAAGTACTTTTGTATATACTGTACATGGCGTGTGTGTGTTTTTTTGTAGTGTGACTCTTTGATTTTTGCGTGCTTAGGTATTGTTTCATTTCTTATACCATGTGTTGTCTGTGTGCACAGATGGAAACTTGCTACGGATTTGTAGACGGCGCTAGCCGACATACCCGCAACCTTGCTTCAGTAGCCTGGGTACTCTATTCACCTACTGGCGAGCTTATCATCTCAAGAGGAATGTGTCTAGGTTTCGCAACCAACAATGCTGTGGAATATCAAGCAGTCATTGGAACCCTAACTGACACTATTTCTTTGGGTATGGACCATGTTGTCATCCACTTGGATTCTCAACTAGTGGTCTCTCATCTTAACCAAGTCTACACCATCTGCGATCCTACCTTACTCTGTCTCTATAGACGAGTCTATCTTCTGGAAAGGTCCTTCGAGTCCATTCAGTACCTGCACATTCCATGAGCCGTGAACACAGTTGCCGACTCCATGGCCAAATTCATCTTAGATTGGTACATTGCACACACATAAGCATATTCATGAACTATTAAAAGTAGACATAATGTGTAAATAACTCATTTTATAAGCGATCACATAAATAAGATCACATCATGTATAAAACCGCCAAAATGTCTGTATATATATATCATCATAAAAGGTAGTGCTGGTACAAAATATGAAGCACGACGGCTTTCAGTGAGTCTATACAAAATCTGAAGCCTCATAGCTTTTAGTAGTACAATATATGAGGCTTCTGAGCTCTCAGTACATACATAATAACAACATAAGGCCTAACGCCTGGCCCGTACACCCCTAGGTCTCGCAACTCTATCCTGCTGAGTATGGAAGAAGTCAACTACCCTCGCTACCTTGCAAAGCAACACATTGAAGCACACAGACGCCCCCACCGCATACCTTTGCATAGGCCGTGGTAACTCATCCACTATCGGATCAGAAACATCTAATGTCAACCTAGTCAAGTTCTCGTAGACATCCTCCATCTCCACGATGGCAGCATGCATGGATGGAACCATGGCTGCTCCCTCTCCTCTCCTCGCAAGAAGAGAAACTCCTACTGGTCACACGAGGCCCACATCTGCACACACATGTTATTAACTTATCAGCACTATAACAAAAAAATCATAAATACACAAAACTAAAAAGTACAAGGGCCATTGTTCTTACCGATGTCTCCCCACTCTGCTCCCTCGGGAAGCACCAAGTTCGGGTCCCCCCTATAATCCGCACCACTATACGGGTAGTCCTCTACCATGAGCAGCTAGCCTTCCAACCAGGTGAAGAACTTAGGACTGTACCTGATTATAGGACCCCCACCATGGAGGGCCATCATCTCTGTCCATTTGGCCATGTGAGGATCCTTAGGATCCATGTCTTCCAAAGGCACTTGCAGGAGCAAGAGGGGAACCCGCTCCAATAGGAATGAGATCACTATCGATCTGTATCTGAACTGCTTGAGCTCTCCACACTGACAGTTGGTCAGCTGAGCTCGAATGTTGGCAAGGATTCCCTCGCACCAATTGAATATCTTTGGAGACATACAGTTCTCTGCATACAGAATCTGGGACCTAGCAGATAGATGGGGTGCCTGGCTCCCTTCTATCCTTGTTATGGTGAAAATAATAGCTTGTAGTGGACATTCTCGCACCTCTTTGATGGGAATCTTCCCACTAGAGGCACAAGTATGTGAGATGCAGTGCTGAACTATCAAGTCGTCTAGTGTCCGATCAATTCCCTATGATTTGGTAAGAGCCACATTGTCCCCCCTCCGGGACAATCCAGTCAAGAAGTAGATGTCCCCAACATCTATAGTCAAAGTGTGCTCTCTGATCACAAAGTACTGCTGCGTGGCGTCCCAACAATGGACCATATGCTCTAGCAATGGTACATGGGCCCCCATGCCCTGAACATTGAAGAACTTCAGTAGCTGAAAATTGAAGAACTTCAGTAGCTCGCAGTTCCGCAATGCCTCTACACATAATGGGTCATTCGTTGCTTGCACATCATCTAACTCGCATTCTCGTTCGCACCACTCTAGGACCATGTTGGCTACTACTAACCTACCAATAGGAGCATTTTAATACCATTAGAACTCACTCAAGAATTTAAAACTTTTTCTTTTGGCTTGGGTTTTGGTTTGAACATGGGAATTTTCACCGTCGCACCTCGTCCTTGTGGATAGGGTGACATCGTCGCAACCCATCTTTGTAGGACTTACGACAACCCAGGTTTGTCGCAGTTCTCGTAAGGGATACCTGCGACGACCCAAGGGCGCACAAGCTCCCCACAAACCAACTCCAAAACCCTAAAAAATGAACTAAAAATGAAATTCTAAACCACTGGAAATATGTTGGATGGGATTTAGGGTTACCTGCTCCGAACAACTCGTGAAATGGTTTCTCGTAGCTTCGGCAATTGGCAAGTGAATTTATGCTCCAAAATGGCACTTCTTCTCCTCAATTTGGAAAATGAAAAATGGTAACTATATTTAGCCATTTTTTCTATTTATAGACAAAAAGGAATATTCCTTTTTCAAATATTTGATGCTTTTTAGGTCATTTGCTATAGTTTGGATAATTTTTATGGCATTTGAATACCCAGTCGGCTTTTTAACCTAGTTTTTGAGTGTGCAAGAGTTGTTAAGTGTTCTATTTTTGCGTCGTTTTCACATTGAAGTAGTCATTTCAAGTATGAACAACCCCTTGAATGTTTTGTCATTATTTTGTATCTGTTAAATTGTAATTATGTGATGATGACAAGATGACTCTTTGTTCTTTCTCGTGGTTTTAAAAATATGAGAATAAGTCACTGAGTTACGATTTATCACTTTTTTGGGCTCGTTAAAATCCTATGGAAAAGGAACCCCCCGAAGTCTCTCTTTAAGCTCTTTTCAGGCTCTCGAAATACAAAAATATTGCCAAGTGAACTTGTCGCATTCACGCTTGTTAAAGAATTTGAATGGTCGTATCCCTGGTGATAGTTTACCCCTTTTTTGGACCAGGGGGCACTACTTACAAAAAAGGTATACTCCAGTCAATCATGACTGGAAGAGTCCTCTCCTGCGTTGTTTTACCCTTTTTTGGGAGATGAGGCTAACTTTACGAAAAAGGACCATTGGAGTATTCTTTAGTTCTTTTCAGACTCTCTAAACATGAAATGAAGACCGAGTTTTCCCTTCTATGGACTCGTTAAAACTCAATATTGAAGGGCCCGCCATGGGACGAACCCCTCCTATCCCAGGTTCGGAAAATATTTGGGATTGGACTCATCTATGAGATGAGATATACTGAGCATCTAGTTACCCTCATCAAGCTCGTAAAAAACACATGCAGAACTCATCATTCATGATGGGGAAAAAGGAAAGCTCTTATGTTACATACCTTTATCAGTGGAAGTACCTAGTCATTTCTTAAACATGGCACTCATTTGCATCTGCATACACTACTTGGGTCATCTGGTTGTCCTCGAGTCTTACCTACTTCATGCGTCTAGTCACTCCTTTGAGTCATTCAAAGCGTGCTTCTATCATCAGTTGCATTAGAAGTTGGTGTCGTACTCGTCATGTCAATACTGCCAAGTCATGCCATGCCCATGTTCAAGGATAGTCTCACCATTCATTATCTGCAGTCAGTACACCTTCCATCATGTCGGTCTACTCTGAGTCAGTCTTGCATGTTATTGTACCATCCGATCCACTCTACACATCTTTTGTCATGTTTCGTGTCGATGATGGGGGATTCATCATGGCCCTCCTTCGATGGGTTCATCCTTGTCGAATTCAACACATCATCCAAGGAATGAATCTAGAAACCAACCAAGTACCTTGGCCCTGCATGCCTCAATGGCAGGTTACCTCGCTTTCAACATGATTTTACATCATTGACTCTTAATTGAAAGATTTCATCCAGCGTTCGACTTTAACTCATTTATTCATGCTTGGTGATATGAACTGTGATACCTTGGGGATCATCGACATCAATGGTGATTTCCCTCATGCTTGTTAACGGTATACATCAATGATCGGTAATCAAGTGGTTTCTACCATGTTCAACGTTAAGGCATTTGTAATCACATGGATAGATTCGTATCATTGCGGGTTCGGCTTGAAGACCATGGGGAGTCATGTTTTACCCAGGTTGCGATGGAGATGTTGTTGAGTCATATCACACAGATCCACGTTATTATTCATGGCTATGTTATCATCTCATTATGGATCTACTCTTGTGTCTAGTAGTCATGATTGTGTTCGGTCGGTCATTACTACCATGGATCTACAATTGATTGGTCGGCAACCATGTTGTATGGCATATGAGACTATGTATTCAGCGTTAGTTGTACTGCAGCAGTGTCCTTCATCCGACGAGCCATTGCCATTCCTTTTGTCAAAGCATTTCACATGTCCAATTTTACACAACTTCATGCTTTGGGGGGCATTCTATTGCACCTAAATCTTACTATCAAGGGACTCAGTGTAAACATCTCTAAAGTTTCCTTAACTAAGTCATTAACCTGGAAGAGATGCAAACCCATTTATATTAGGTTTTGAGAGGTCATCGCATGTTGCTTTAATGCAACATGCGATGTCGCAGGTTGTCCTATTGCAGCCTGCGACAATGTCAATTAATGGACAAAAATAGCTTCTTCGAGCCCATTCTCGAAGCCAGCTGACATGGATCCCTATCCCTGACCTTTGGGAGAGTTGGCATTCAGTTCCTAACCTCTTGGAAGGATCCCCTATCTCTCTCCTACCATATCTCAACCTACCCTATCCACTTAGTCCTATATAAGTGAAGCTCACTCCCATTCCAAATGGAGGAAGTCTATAGTGTCTACATGCTGGTGAAATCACCTTAGGAGAGATCTCTATTCATCTATTGGGAGACTTACACTTCCTTGGGAGGCTTTGGCATTGGTTTGATCGGATGAGGATTACTACGTCAAGTCAATAGTTGTAATCTTTCCATCCTATGTACTTCCCTTTCAATACAGTAATATAAGTGCTTTCCACCAAAATCTCATTGTGTTAATGATATCTTGTGTAGTTCGCCTTCTTGACTGCTTACTTAGATATATTATTGTGTAGATGCGTTTTACTTGTTTTGTTGTCTTGTTATCTTGACAGGTTTTGGAGCTCAGATCCGAAGATCGTCAAGCTTGGAGCAGCATTCAAGGTGAAAAGGATCAACAATCTATAAGGTAATGTATCTAGTTCCTTGATCTCTAATTAGATCTAGGAGAGTGATTTATATTTTGTCCTATTTGTTCTAGACTCGCATTAAGCTAGGGATATCATGCCTCGATTCTGCTCTTGGTAGATTGTTCGTCAACAGTGGTTTCTCTAGAAACAGTATTGAACTGATGATCTGGAGTACCGATTCCTAACTCATAGGATTCTGATAGAACTTGGTCTATTTTGGATAGTTGAGTTTTATCACGATTTCAACAAGGTAATCCGTAAGCTATGGGTGGCATAACAGTATGTTGAGAGTTGTTGGAATATTCTCAACATAATTTTTCATATTTGCATGTCTGCATGCATCCAGCCATCATCTTGGTGGTCCTCCCAGCACCTAGAGCCTATTTTCAACTCCCTAGAGCCTGTCTTCATCCCCCAGTAGCCCTCCTACCTACCTGATGCGCCCTATTTGACTCTCCTGCATGACATGTGCGCCTTTTATCACCTACCAGGAGTTATCATTCAGTTAGAGCGCCTTATCTCACCTACCAGGTGTTTGCCAGTCAGTTAGAGCATTGATCGAGTAGTTCTTCCCCTGATTGCTCATGCTAACTGCCTGTAGCTTGTAGTTAGCTAGTTATGCAGTGCCACTTGATCTTCTAACAACCTCATGCGCCCTCCTTGGAGTCTCCATCCCCTGATTTATGCTTGGATGGTTTTGTTAGACTCAATTAGACTCACTTGACTGACTATTACCATTTATGACTGATACTACTGACTAGATGATGTCTCCAATATTATCCAATCTAGACTTTGAGCATGATTCGAATGAAATCCTTGGTTAATTCAAATTCTCTACACAGTTATTGTATTATTGTATTCATTTTTCACAGTGCCAGCTCACAGCTGATGTATGATACTGCTATTCTCATTTTCTGTGTTCATGAGTGATTATTGAGTGCATTCTTCTCTTCTTCTATGCACTTCTTGAGAGTTTTTTTTGTGAGGTTTGTTTCAATTTCTAGATCCTACTACAAATTATCACATGGTATTAGAGCTATGAGATCTTCCTACAGATCATCACATGGTATCAGAGCTTGCAACAACTATTCGAATTACATCCATTGCAGCATCAGTAGTTGTAGCATTTATTTGAGCAGCTGTCTTTCACTGAGCACCAGAAGCCTCTGAGTTTCCACAACAAATCTTGGTGCTATTACCTTGACTCCACTGGAGCAATCCAGTGAGGTCTATCCAGGTGTGAAGGAATTAGTCATATGTGCTCGATGTCCTAAGGTAGTGTTCATTCGAAGTGTAGAAAATCTCCATCAACAAAAATCTTCTTGTTTTGCAGGCTTATTCACCCAATCGAATTCCTCTTCCATTCGACATTCACTGCTCAGATGGATCTAAAAATCAATTCTTCCAACTATGTCGAATGGAAATCCAAGATGGCTCTCTTCATGAGGTCCAAGAGCTTCACCAGGATACTAAATGGAACTATGGTCGAACCAATCATTGCAATAGAGAAATCCAAGTACTTGGATAGGCTTGATGAAGCAGTAGGATTAATTCTCTCAATTTCTGAATATCTTCACTTCCATGTCATCAATCTAACATCTCCAAAATAGGTTTGGGACAAGCTCAAATCCCTCTTTGGATAGAAAGATGATCTGAAAGGTCATAAATTGGAGAATGAACTCATCTCATTGAGTCCTGAAATATTCGAATCCATCAATGCATTCTTAACCAATTTCAAAAGCTTGATTTCTCAGTTGAAGAGATATGATATAGTGAAAGAAGACAAACAACTCATTCTTGCCATTCTCTCCAAATTGGGGCCAAACTTCTTAGTTTTTGTCTCCACATTTCAGTTAGCTAAGATGTCCATTCCAAAATGGAAGTTTCCCTCACTTGATGACTTCATCCGATCTCTCACACAAGAGGAGGAGAATTTAATCTCCATGGGAATGATGAAACCAAATTTGGATTTGTCCCTTACAGCTACTGAGGCCAAAAGAGAGAATGCAAAGGGAAAGAAAACGTTTTCTAAAAAGAGAGCGAATGATACAAAGCAAAAATAGGTTCCATATCAGTTAGATGGGGCTTTGAATTCAAAAAAGAACAAGCAATCTCATAAAGAGAGATACAAGTTCACATATTGTCTCGAGGATTTCATCTTGAGAGTTCTTGTATGAAGAAGACTATAGACTTGATGGATCAGTTACTTGAGAAGAACAATCTCCCTGTACCAACATGTGCAAGTAAGAAAGATACTAATACTAAACCTTTTAGATCCGAGGACAAAGAGAGATGCCATGCCCTCATGCAAAGTGAAACAATAGAATCCTCATTCATCATATATTTAGGATCTTCAAGACATATGTCTTCCTCCAAATATCTCTTCTCCAACTTCGAATGCTCAGTTGGCCCTTCCATCAAGTTGGGTAATGGTTCATAAGTCTCCTCTCAGGGGATTGGAAGAATCAATCTTGACCATGGCTACTTTTTTGATGTGCTTTATGTTCCATCTCTCACAACAAATCTACTTTCAGTGTATCAAATGACTCATATTGGAGAGCCCAAAAGAGTGGTGTTTTCTCCAAATGAAATTGAGATACAACACATGGTTTCAGGGAAAATCATTGCAAAAGGTGTTGTATATCATAGGACAAAACTCTATGAGTTTTCACACTTCTTACCTCTCTCAAAGAAGTCTGCTCTTCACTCTCATGCAAATGAAGAGAGTAGGATATCTCATCTCAACTACAAGCATCTACAAAAATTGCAAGCTCAAAATGTGGTTGATGGTCTTCCAAATGGAAAGTTTTCTCATGGCATCTTCAAGGGTTGCTTGAAAGGCAAAGATTCACCAAAGAAGATTGAGAAAAAGAGGACTCTTGAAGAAGTGCGAATGCTATATCCAGATCCACAAGAACCTGAAGATCTAGCAACTATTGGTTCAACTCCTATGGCAAAGTGGGCCACCACTACTGCATCCACTAGTGATCTTGTTGGAGATCCATCATCATCATGTCCTAGTTCTATTGATAATGATATCACCTATGTTGGTTCAAAGGAGATATCAAAGAACTACATGCCCATTGTGAAATAGTTTAATGATGTTCACATTTTTGGATTTTTTCCTCCTTTGAGTGATGATGAGCAAGAGAGCACAACTTATTCACATGAGATTTCAGATTCAGAGTTTGGAAGTAATGATGAGCCAGTTTCACTTGCTTCTTCACATGAGATTTCAGATTCAGAGTTTGGAAGTAATGATGAGCCAGTTTCACTTGCTACTTCACATGAGATTTCAGACTCAGAGTGTGGAAGTGATGATGATAAAGAGAGCAAAGCATCATCACATGAGATTTCAGATTCAGAATATGAAGATGGAGATGATGATGAGCGAATGCTAGACCCAGATCCACAAGAACCTGAAGGTCTAGCAATTGATGATGAAGATGAGCGAATGGGAGATCCAGTTACACAAGAACCTGATGATCCTCCTCTTCCTTGATGGGAAGACATTACACTCCGATCTGACAGTGATTTGGTTGGTGATCCACATGATCAGAGAAGAACCAAATCAGATTTTCAGAATGGAAGGTTTCATCCTTCTCACATTACTGATCAGTTTCAGATCGATCGATCCTTCTTCGGAAACGAAGGAAACTTTCCTCCTTTTGGGGTGAGTGATGACATGCTACATTAGCATCCTTCAGTCTATTTTGAGGGATGGATTTCTTCCCACTGGGTTTTCCCTCTTTCCTCATTTATTATTTAGATTGTTGTACAGGGTGACCTTTGGTCTCAGTCACCAGGGCCCTGTTTTTCAATTTTCAATTATTACCTCATAGTATAGCTTGCATGGGGGTGTTGGAATATTCCCACCATCATTTTTCATATTTGCATGTATGCATGCATCCAGTCATCTGCATGCATTTGCATGCAAATGCATGCATCCAATCATCATCTTGGTGGTCCTCCCAGCACCTAGAGCCTATTTTCATCTCCCTAGAGCATGTATTCATTTCCCAATAGCCCTCCTACCTACCTAATGTGCCCTATTTGACTCTCTTGCATGACATGTGCACCTTTTCTCACCTACCAGGAGTTATCATTCAATTATAGGGCCTTATTTTACCTACTAGGTGTCTGACAGTCAGTTAGAGAATTGATTGAGTAGTTCTTCCCCTGATTGCTCATGCTAATTGCCTGTAGATCCTAGTTAGCTAGTTCTGGAGTGCCACTTGATCTTCTAATAGCCTCATGCGCTCTCCTTGGAGTCTCCATCCCCTGATTGATGCCTAGATGCTTTTGTTAGACTCAGTTAGACTCACCTGACTGACTATTACCATTTATGACTGATACTACTGACTAGATGATGTCTCCAATGTTATCCAAGCTAGACTTTGAGCATGATTCGAATGAACTCCTTGTTTAATTCAAATTCTCCACATAATTATTGTATTATTGTATTCGGTTTTCACAGTGCGAGCTCATAGCTGATGTATGATACTACTATTCAACATTTTCTGTGTTCATGAGTGATTATTGAGTGCATTCTTCTCTTATTCTCTACACTTCTTGAGAGTTTGCTTTGTGAGGTTTGTTTCAGTTGCTAGATCCTACTGTAGATTATCACAAGAGTAAGCCCGAGTGAGGACATGTCTCGATTCTTCTAAAACTTGGTCAACCTGTTCAGGAGTGTAGAGAGAGCTATTGTGATCTCTTTCTAATATATTCCTAACAGTATCGACAAATGGATAATTATTGGTTTCATCTTGTATAACATTTTTTTATTCTGGGGCAGTGGTGTTCTCACATTCAATAATAGGTGGAGTATTTAGACTGGTTGAAGGGTTGTTATCTACTTCTTCATCCATTAATCGTTTCAGTCCCTCCTTCTAGCACCATTTGTTGGCTGGATTTTCTATCAAAGGCCAAATACAGAGAGATATCCCACACAAGGCACTAAATGCAGCCCCCGATTTGTTTGAAATAACTAACTCTCACAGAGTATAGGTCTTGCTACCTTGTTCCTGCTCTCAAAAGAGAGTCTTGTGATTTGTATTTTTTTTCCTTTTTTTTTAAATTCTTACAAATTCCAATACTACTAGCTAACTACTAGGTAAACTAACTATCTAAAAAATGAACCTAATCAATTAACAACTGCTAACTATGGCTAAGAATTAACTAGCTAATCTATGAACTATTGTTACCTATCATGGCCAGGAGCAACTTGAAAAGTATTAGCTTTTATTATCCTGTAATGATACAAATGTTTAATGTATGACATAATACGAACATAACCTTAATATAAATCATAATCACACATTCAAGAAATAATAATATAAATCATCATTAAACTTGAAATAAGGGAATTGATACAGAGATAGTGAATCTTTACCAATTCGAAATATGAAATGTTTAAGTTAATGATCGCTTATTAAAATCACATCTATAAAAATAGATTCTTCTATAAGTAACCATTAATAATGCATAATTAAAATCAAAATTAAATAACCACAGTTATGAAAACTAAAATCAAACATGATACCAATTTCCAAGAAGATCCATAATAGGTTTGACAATGAGAACTTCTCAATGCAAATAAGTCTTTTAGGAATTGAGAAAATTTTTAACTCCAGTGATACTAGTTTCTACTATGTACTCAAACCATCCTCTATACTGATCCTATCTTTGACTTGTATAATTAGTGATGAGTATACGAAATTAATGATTCGAGGAATCTTATACAACCATAACCCAAAAGTAGAACCATAATAAAAACTTTGTTACAGCTAGGAGTAATGACATGTGATAGTTGTCATAACTCAAAATGGAACAATCAAGGATCATCGCGAACCGATGGAATAACACTATTGGAAGAGGAATGAACAATGTTTGGACTTATTGAATGATCTCCAGGTGTAACCAATACGCATAACAAAATCCTAGTAGGAACAAATGATCAACACAAATGCTACCCAGCAAGAATGAGTCATCCCAAAATTAGAAGCAGGTATCAAAACCAGGTAATTGTTGCTCATTTTATCCCTCTATATCCAATAAGGAAGTATAATTGCCGCATTAAGTGAACCACAATGAATTTCAACCCAAGATTCCATCTTTGATTCTCAAATAAAACCACTGATTAATTGTTGCTATCACAGTTATAAAATAATTGAATGCTAAAACTAAATGATAAGCACTACTATAGAATATATGATTATGTAGGTTTGCTAATAATATCTTATTATATTGAAAGAAATAATACCTATGATGCCCAAATATTATATCCCTGTATATAACAAAATTGGAAAAATTAATAAGAAACAAAAAAGATTCAAAATCAAGGTTCAACAACTACTTGAATTTGAGCAGCTCTTCTGGCTTCTACTAACCTGGCTTTCAAATTCAGAATCTTAGCCTTATGGTGTTCATATTGTTTCAATAACCTTTCATTTGCTGACACCAATGTTTTCTTAACAACTTTAAATTTATCCTTCTTCATTTTCATATTTTTCCATCGATCAACCCAAGATAGTAACTTAACCTTTAGCTCCATCCTTTATCCTTCATTATATCTTTGTTCAATTAAGACTCTTCTAGTTCCCTTTTTAATTGAGTGATTTTCCTTTCAAAAGGAATCTTGATGGACTGTATTATGGTTCTAATTACTTGGTCGGATAATTGAGCACTGTCCAATGATGGTTTTTTCCCTACCTATTGATCGGGTCGTTGAAATGGTGATGAATTTCCTACAGACTTATCTCTAGGGGATGTAGCAGAGTTATTGAATTCAATGCTCTGTTCTCGGTTAACAATTTCAGGTGGAATTTCATGAGTGGACGGTTGGTCTTCTTCTTCACTGGAAACCTCAACTAGAGGAGGCTCTTTACCTTGTTCAACAGTTTTAGGAACATACGTGGTAACCATACTCTTTGTAAATCTTCAGGTTCCTGAGTTCGACTTGACTGTGGTAGGTTTCAAAGGCCTTTGTTGATGTCCAGACTCAATATAATACTCGGGATTCATATTGTTCGATTTTGCTAAACCCTTTCCTTTCTCTGTAGACATATCTTGCTGCATATTGGATGGGGATGGGTCAATAGAAATTTTAGGAACCAAAGGGTTATCATTATCGTTAATCATACATTTTTCATCATCCCTATGAATAGGGTTTGCAACATTAGACTCATCATGCATCAAGGCATGGTCGAGTTCTTAGCTAGGTTTAGGAACGAAGGTTCTGGATTCTTTTTACATGCATTATAGGGAGGGGGGAGGCCAAAATTGTGTTTCCCCAAATCCATTTTCAACTAAAAACTCTTCCCAAGCCTTACCCTCTGAAGCTAAACCATGTTGAATTAAAACTTCAAGAATCCCATGATGAAACAGACTTCTATCTTGATCACCGATAGTGCTCTGGATAGTATTAGCCATTTTCTTTAAACTACTTAGCAAAAATAAGGGAAAATTGATCTTAGAACCCTTTAAAACCATAAGCAGATGAATGTGGTACAAATGTTCAAGAGAAAAGCTCCCATCGCATGTAATCTACTTGATTATTATCTGGAGTAATGGCCACTATTGTTGCTTGACAAATTTCACAAGAAAACCATGTTTAATACTGATATCACTAGGTACTAAATGTATGAATACCTTCCACTTTTTCTTACTAATTTCTCCTCCTTTAAACCATCGCTCACCGATTTGGGGTAACTTGGTGGCCTCGGCGATGAAGTATTCCGTCAATGGAAGATGTAGGTTACCAATATGGGCCACACCGTCTTTGAATGGCAGGGAAAACTGTCTGGTGAATTCAATATTATGCCCACTAAAATGCCTGAAAAAAGACCCCCAACCTATCTTTTCAAACCATTTAGCAGCTTCAGGATCTTTGTGCAAGAGTTTCTTACCAGAGACTTCGAAGCATCTGAGTGGTGCCATTTCTTCACTGTAGGGTTTTTGGAGAGAACTCATGAACTTAGGAGTGGTGGTGAATATGGATGAGATGGGAATCCAGGTTATACAAAGAATATGCCAAATGAGTCTAAACTCATTTGGTTTTCTCATCTCAAACAAAGAGTTCAAACCCTCAGAAATCCAAACCATCGAGTAGTTGCTTCGAAACTTAATGAGGATGATTAGAACTAAGGATTGGAAATAATGATTACATCAGTGGCGACATAAATTGGAAGATCCACTTGATGGTACAACTAATCCATAAGTCAGTGGAATCATAAAAAGGGATCGTAATGCTTGGTATTAAGACATGATCCAACATATTAATGTCCACTCGGCTTCCTGGTTACAACAACTCTTGAACCATCATTACACGTATGAACCACATCATTCAAATATGGATTCATTATTTCAAGTTTCGTTATGATACTTCATAGGCGTTTAAAAGAATGATTTTAACTTGGTTAGGTGTAACTATTTCAATGAATGTTGTACATGATAGGTAGGATATCTAGCCAAGACCGCCACGCAAGATTATGATCTGGTGGAGAATGATTATGGGCTATTATATCATCCGTTACCATCACCAAAGTTAAAATGACCACCATGTTTTACTAAGGAGGAACTTTCATGAGTCTCAAAACTTTAAAGATTGTAGGAATTTCCAAAACATCTGCCTAGGATTTGAATGTTGATATTGCAATGATTTATAAGATCAAGTATAATGCATATCTAGGAGTGTCCTTATGTCATTTAGTAATATCTAGGCGTATATCCACTAATTTAATTAAGAAAAAGAACATCCCAATAATATTACTAATCTTTGTATTTAGAACATTCCATATTTAGGATTAGACTCCTAATATTTTTTAACATAAGAAAGATCGATATGGCTTGTAATTAATTATGAAAATGAGATAAAAAATAATTTTGATAACTAAGACATAAAGAGAAAAAAGATTTAACAACTGCAAAATTGGATAATCATTATCAATTTATCAATGATGCATTCAGAAAGTGTGGCAACTTCATCTTGAGTTTAATTTTCCCTGCTCAAGTTTTCCTTAATTGGGAGTACCTTTAGAATCAAAGATTCTAAAGGCACTCCTAAAATGACATATCATATAAAATTACTTATGAAGGATTTTATTATTCCTAATATCATATTTTATTAAATGAAAAACAAAGAAAAGATGAGAAGGTTGTTGGTTGTCCACACCGCCCCAACAAAACTCATCCCTACCATCGCTTGATCGTCTACTCCAAACTTTTCATTCTAATGAGCCGATCATGGAAATTATGAGCTTGGATGATCCTCCATGGGAAGACCTTCATCATCAGTCGTCCTTCCTTCCACTTCTATACACGGTAGAGAACGCAATTCATACTATTGTTTCACCAGATGTCTTTTCTCACCCTCAATCTCCTATTCTTACCTAGGATACAATAACCGAGGGGATTTTGCTAAACATCACGCCTACCATCACTTTAGACATATCGGTAAAACCAAGAATCATGGAATATATTCACATAGGACAAACCTTTTCTCCCGATGAAATCAAGACTTTTACGGCCTTGTTTAAACAATTCCACAACGTATTTGCATGAAGCTACGAGGAAATGCTTGGGATTGATCCTGCTATTGTTATGCATGAAATCCAAACATATCCTGACGCAAAACCTGTTCGGAAAAAACTTCGTCCAGTGCACCCTAGGAATAATGCGGCTATTAAAGCAAATATTGAAAAGTTGTTGAAAGTTGGGTTCATTTATCTTGTTCCTTTAATAGCTTGGGTCTCCAATGTCGTCCCAGTTATGAAGAAACAGGGAACCATCATATTTTTCGTTGATTACAGGGATCTTAAAAAGGATTGTCCTATGGACAATTACCCTGCCCCATTTATCGACCAAATTATTAACAACTGTGCTGGAAGTGTCATATTTTTATTTATGGATGGATTTTCTAGCTATAATCAGATTGCAATCCACCCAGCCGATCAACATAAAACTGCTTTCATCTTCCCATGGGGTACGTTTGCATATCGATAATTACCTTTTGGACTTAAAAATGATGGTGCCACATTCCATCGGGCCAAGTCATATGTCTTTCACGACATAAGGGATTTTGTGGAGCCTTACCTCGACGTTCTGCCTGCTCATTCAAATCATCGTGACTTCCACATCGATCATCTGACAGTTTTGTTTATCAGATGTCGATGATACAATATCTGTTTAAATCCCCATAAGTGCATATTCTATGTGGAGTCTGAATGCCTCCTTGGATTCATAATTTCCAAATATGAGATCCGCATTGATACCCTCAAGGTAGAGGCCATTGTTTCCCTACCCCCACTCACAGATATTACGGAACTTCAAAGTTTGCAGAGCAAGGCAAACTACCTGCATCGTTTGGTGTGCAATTTTGCAGAAAAAACAAAGGGTTACATGCGATTGTTAAAGAAGGACGTCCCGTTTATTTGGAATGACTACACCCAAAATGCCTTTGAAAATATCAAGTACGCTATTACTCATGCACCTGTGTTACAACCACTGGATTACACCAAGGATTACATCCTTTATCTTTTTCTCTCTACTTCAATTATCACTATGGTTTTAGTATAGGAATATAGCAATGCGCATGAAAATGTGATATACTTCCTTAGTAAGGGTCTCATCGACTATGAAACCCGTTATTCTCATGTGGAGAAGTTATCTCTTGAAACAGTCATCACTGTCCATAAGTTCTGTCACTATATCCTACTCTGCACTACTACCATTATCGCCGATTCTAACCCTATGTACCACGTTCTCACATGTCAAGTACTAGGGGGAAACAATTTGCACTGGATCATGATTCTCCAAGAATTCAACCTCTAGTTTGAAAATGACAAATCCAAAAAGTATTTCATATTCGTGGAGCTCCTTTGTGATCTTTCTCGTACTGATCAAGAATCTAAGCCCATTGAATCTCTCCCGGATGAGTCATTTTTTTTATTAGTACTTCTAATCCTTGGTACAGAGATATCACATTGTATCTCCAAACCCAATGCGTTGGTCCTCACTTATTCCACGATGAACATCGTCATATCTATCATCACATGAAATATTACTTGATCATTGGCGATACACTATACCGTCGTGGTATTGATTCCATCCTACGATGTTGTTTATCTCACGAGGAGGCCGATCATGTCCTAAATGATTGCCACTGGGGGGAATGTGGCGGTCATCTTTCAGGGATGGCTACAACCCAGAAGATCTTATGCACTAGATACTATTGGCCATCCAATTTCAAAGATTGTATGGAAGCGGTCAAGAAGTGTCCTCCTTGCCAACTTTTTCATTATAAAAAGCGCTCGCACCCAACCCCACTACATCCAGTTATCGTCGTTGGCCCCTTTGAAAAATGGGGCATCGAATTCATGAATTGTAAACCTACCTCGGCCGAGTGGAATGGTTATATCATTGTCGATGTAGACTACTTTACCAAATGGGTCGAGGATATGCCTACATACAAGGAAGATGGTGAAACTGCCGCACTCTTTATGTTCAATCACATCATTTCTAGATTTAGATTCCCTCAAGCCATCGTCACCGATCACGGATCACATTTCCAAAATAAGATGGTGGATGAACTAACCACCAACTTGGGTTTTTGGCATGAAAACTAAACCCCCTACTATCCTCAATCAAATGGAAAAGTAGATTCCAGTAACAAGGTCTTGAAAACCATGATTCAACGCATGGTGGGCACAGACATGTCAAATTTTCATGTGATACATTTTTCATGCCTTTGGGCATACCAGAATTCTGTCAAAACTGCCACTGGTTTCACACCTTTCCATTCGGTGTATGGACTCGAGGCAGTATTTCCTATTGAGTGCGAAATTCTGAATACTAGCCGTTGAACTTTTACCAAACACAATTGTTGAGGAAGAATGATTCATACACTTGGAAAAACTCGATGGAGCCCGCTGTGATGCAGCTCTAGCCAACGAAGTGCATAAGAAATGCATCAAGTCCCGGTACAATAAATCCGTAAAACCCTGTATCTTCAATGAGGGTGATTTGGTCCTTACTTATGATAAAAAACATGATAAGATGGCAGAAGGAAAACTTGAGTCCATGTGGCATGGCCCATATGTAGTAAAACGTGTTTCGGAAAAGAGAGCTTACGAGTTGGTTGACTATGACGGAATATCCTTAGGGGATCCCCACAATGGGATCTACCTAAAGCGGTACTATGCAAGTTATCTTGCATTAGTACTTTGTATTTATTGTACATGATGTGTGTTTTTGTTTGGTGTTGTAATGCCCCATATTTCGACTAGACAGGTTTATCCGTGAGACATATTACACCTTATTTTCTTACTATATTTTGGACTCAGCTAGAATGAGTAAACTATACTTATGACATAATAGACCTGATTATATGTTGCTACCATGTTT
Source organism: Larix kaempferi (assembly GCA_027924585.1). Lineage (NCBI taxonomy): Eukaryota > Viridiplantae > Streptophyta > Pinopsida > Pinales > Pinaceae > Larix > Larix kaempferi. Next base: position 5,150,802 of record BSBM01000226.1, on the reverse strand, counting down.
ATGTTGTTACTATGCTATGTTGTCACTATGACTATGATGTTACGATATTATGATGCTACTATCTTCATGTAGTTACAAGGTTATGATTATCATGAGATTCATTTCTTTTATGATGACAATATCTGTTTTAATGTTTTCATTGATAGAATGTGAAATATATGATGTTGTACGTGGATGCCATCCTTTGATGAAATTGATTGAATTGTTATATGTCATGCATACCTGTGATGAGATAAAATTGTGACATGAAATAAAATGATGTTGCGAAATACTAACCTACAGGACACAATGGCTATGGGATAGCCGGATACTTGATCTGATATATGGGATAAGAATTTGTCCATGCAGTAAACCTTAGCAACCAAAATTCATGATATGATGACATGGTTTGATAATCTCAATAGTTGCAAAGTATGATTTGATAAGGGTGTATACCCAATATGTTGAGAGGGATGGATGTATTTCCCACCCTATGTTTCTATGATACCCGGGGTCATCGAAGGGCCGTGTTGAGACACACTCCCCAAGTTGTTGTGATGACGATGGTTGGATGACCACTAGGAGAGGCTAGGTCTGCTAGTTAGCCGACGCTACCACTCTCAGGTTCTATGTGGTCAGGTCAGCATAGCTGGCACCCACTTTTGTACTAGTAGAGGAAGGATAGGGAGGATGCGGACGTAGGTTAGTATGGGAGGATATGTTAGTTAGTACTATTGAAGGTTGGTTATTCCTTGATATTGATTTAGTGGTAGTAGGTACCTTTCCTTGCACTTGATGATTGAACTGATGTAATCATAAAAATAATTAAATGAAATCTTAAAGGTTAAATGATAAAATAACCGATGATGTTTTAGTAAGGTTTTGATAAATGTATACTTGTTCTGTTTGCATGAAGTATTATTAGTATTAGTTAGCTGTTAAGCATAGGAAATATGATGTATGTTTATAGTACCTGTCAGATCTGTGCATATTCTAGCCACGCATGCACATTTTGTACATGTGTGATAGTATCAGTTTACAACATACTTATCAGGATTTAAGAATGTTACAAGTTGTCATAGATAACTCAATTAAGGTTTGGGTAAACGACATAAGTAATAGGTGATCAATTTGCTTATGTATAAAATAAGTTAATTAGTCTTATATGTAAACATTGTAATGAACAATTAAAATAATTGCCACCAATTGTAAGTCTCATCAAGTGAAGGTATCGAAAATATGAAGTATAGAAGATAAAGATTAATGCTGGAAACGTGCATTATCTAATTGTTAATATTGATTAATTAAAACCTTAAGAGTTCTTTGTTTATTGATGTAAGTATGTTATATTAATGCTAAGGTACTTAAATCACCATCAATATTTATTATTATTATTATTATTATTATTATTATTACTAGTATTTACTACTACTACTACTACTACTATTATTATTATTATTTAACCAAAGTTAATAACAATAATCTGTCCTTATTAGAATGAAAGAAATCATAAGTGGGTAAGTGAACATGTTTGAATTATTAAATTAATTAGTTTCCCAAACCATTGTTATGAAACGAGAAAGGAGTATTATTAAATTATTAAATGAGCTAGGAAGGTTAAGATAAAACTCAATTAAATTTATATTCATAAATTACTGCCATGTGAGACAGTCGATATGAGATTTGATTTGTATATATATTTATAATTAAAACAAACTACCACTTCAAATTTGAAAGGGTCAACATGATAGTATTTAATTATTATTTTATTCAACATATTAAATGGAGGATAAGACTAATATTTAATCCACCGTCTCATGAAGGTCCTAAATTGAACATTCGAGAATAATTAAATGATGTACATTCAACCCATCAAATCCAACTTAACTAGTCTTAATACCATTGAATTTCTCAAGAAAAGAAGTACTATAAAAATAATATTTATTTATGAATTGGATTGTAAATCAAGCCATCAAATTTAATGTTTTGGGGACTCGAGGGATTTGATGAAGGGTGGTGGAGTAAGCTAGAAGGAAAATTAAGGAGGAAAATAGTATATAGGGAAGAGTTTGGGGATTGGAGAAGGGGTTGGTTATTTTGGGGAGTGAGCAGGGAGAACTATGATTTATTTTGGGAAATGAAAGAGGAGGTGGGAAACTCCACAGGAAATATTGCATTGTTGAACAAAGGGAAGTTGCTATCGAGATTATTGGTTGTGGGCTCGGGGGATAGGAAACCCATTGGTTTCCTAGGGCCAGCATGATAAGAGCTGGTCAGCAGGGAGGTTCATCTATTTGGTTGCTAAGTCTTGGTCCAAAGGAGCCACGGGATCTACGGGGGACAATCGACATTCTAAAGTGGTCCAGGTATTCTACTTGTGTTTATTTTTAATCTTATATTTTAAATTCTCAATATATAGATGATGGAAGAAATCAAAAGAAAAGAGAATGTCTATGATTAAAATTCTTGATGTTATTTTACAATACTTGTTAAATTCCTAGAATACTATGTTGTGACTATAAATAGAATACTATGCTGTGACTATAAATATAAAATTAGAGATAGAAACAAGTTTTAATGTAAAACAGACATTATTTTATATCAAATATAGTAGGTAAAAGAGCTACAATACTTCACAACTACTTAGACATGTATCTAGTGACCTTCCCGAAGGAAGACCACTACAGGTGTGACACTTTATTTTAGTGTGTTAGGACCTTATCTCTATTTTTGCTTATACCATGTTCTTCCTGGATGTGCAAATGGAAATTTGCTATGGATTCATAGAAGGCGCTATTACTCATGCGCCCGTGTTACAACCACCGTATTACGCCAAGGATTACATCCTTTATCTTGCTTCCTCTACTTCAACTATCGCAATGGTTTTAGTACAGGAAGATAGCAATGCACATTAACATGTGATATACTACCTTAGTAAGGGTCTCATCGACTATGAAACTCGTTATTCGCATGTGGAGAAGTTATCTTTGGGAGCGTTCATCGTTGTCGAGAAGTTCTGTCACTATATCCTGCTCTACACTACTACCATTATCTCTGATTCTAACCCTATGTACCGCATTCTCACATGTCAAGTATTAGGGGGGAAATATTCGCGTTGGATCATGATTCTCCAAGAATTCGTTCTCTAGTTTGAAAATGCCAAATCCAAAAAGTATTTGGTATTCATGGTGCTCATTTCTGATATTCCCCATACTGATCAAGAATCTGATCCCATTGAATCTCTCTTGGATGAGTCATTGTTTTTTATTAGTACTTTTGACCCTTGGTATAGAGATATCACATTGTATCTCCAAACCCAACTCTTTGGTCCTCACTTATCCTATGATGAACATCTTCATATCCATCACCACGTGAAATATTACTTGATCATTGGTGATACACTATACTATCGTGATATCGATTCCATCCTACAACATTGTTCATCTCATGAGGAGGTCGAGCATGTCCTAAATTATTGCCACTACGGGGCATGTGGCAGTCATCTTTCAGGGATGGCTACAACCCATAAGATCTTACGCGTTGGATACTATTGGCCATCCAATTTCAAAGATTGTATGGAAGCGGTCAAGATGTGTCCTCCTTGCCAAATTTTTCATTATAAAAAGTGCTCACACCCAACCCCACTACATCCAGTTATCATCATTGGCCCCTTTGCAAAATGGGGCATTGACTTCATGCATTGTAAACCTACCTCATCCGGAGGGCATGGTTATACCATTGTCGATGTAGACTACTTTACCAAATGGGTCGAGGCTCTGCCTACATACAAGGAAGATGGTGAAACTACCACACTCTTTATGTTCAATCACATCATTGCTAGATTCATAATCCCTCAACCCATCTCCACCAATCATGGATCACATTTCCAAAACAAGATGGTGGCTGAACTAAGCACAAAATTGGGTTTTCGGCATGAAAACTCAACCCCCTACTATCCTCAATCAAATGGAAAAGTAGAGACCATTAACAAGGTCTTGAAAACCATAATTTAATGCATGGTGGAAACAGACATGTCAAATTGGCATGTGATGCGTTTTTCATCCCTTTGGGCATACCGGAATTCTTTCAAAACCGCCACTGGTTTCACACCTTTCCATTTGGTGTATGGACTCAAGGCAATATTTCCTATTGAGTGCGAAATTCTGTCTTTAATACTAGCCGTTGAAATTTTATTGAACACAACTGCTGAGGAAAAATGATTCATACACTTGGGAAAACTCGACGAAACTCATCGTGATGTAGATCTAGCCAACGAAGCACATAAGAAACACATCAAGGCCTAATACAATAAATACGTAAAACCCCATATCTTCAATGAGGGTGATTTGGTCCTTACTTATGATAAAAAACATGATAAGCTGAGGGTAGGAAAACTTGAGTCCATGTGGCATGGCCCTGTTGTGACCACAACCGATCCCATGCTTTAGTCAAGCATGAGAGCCCCGATTTTAAATTTGCGCAAAGATATTCATACAAGTGTTCTTGTGAATATGAATTTTTAGCTTGGTTTCTCCAATCTTATACTTATTCCTATGCTTAGCTTGATTGTATTGCTTCCCTTAGAATTTTTCCGAGTGTTTTGATCACAGAAAGATTTAAATTTCAAGTTTTTCATTGTTTGTTTTCTGCCTACCCGAAATCCCAAACTCGACAGTTGCGGGTTGCGGGAAAGAAATTTTTAGTTGTTTGGTTTTGGTGATCCCGAAACCCGCAACCTAATAGGTGTGGGATGTGGGAACTTCTTGCTAATAAGTTTTGGAATCGTCACCCCCGAAACCCGAAACCCGCAGTTGTGGCTTTCGGCTTTCGGATTCCCGCTTTTTCTTTAAAGTTGCTTAGTGTGTTCCGAAACCCGTAACCCGCAATTTTCGGGTTGCGTCTTTTGGAAATATGTTTTGTATTTTTGATCCATGTGAGTGATCCCGAAACCCACCATTTTTAGGTTGCATCTTTCGGGAATCATGAATAAACTTAGAAATAATTTCCCAAAGTCTTATCCCACATCCTGCATTGCTAAATCCTCACCGTCCGTTTAGTTGATCCAATGGATGAGATTCAATTATTCAAATTTACGTTGCAATGTCTTGTTTTCTCCATCACCATGGAAGGGATTCTCACTTCACTTTGCACTGCATGATCATCCTTGAAAACATGATTGCTTGATAAGATTGACCTATAATGACAGTGTTCAGATGCGACATTAGATTATGCTGAAGGTGTACTTGTTATGATCCATTTCGGATTAACATGCTGTGATGTCATCTCATTCAAGTTTAAATGATTGTAATCCCCAAATTCGCATGATTGTAATCATTGTAGCTCATCATATTCAATCATTTTGATCCTTATTCACTCATTTTAAATATGGCCGTAGGTATGAAGCATTTAGTTCATCGTTTGAATTTGTTACAAATTTTTCTTGTTTTGGCAAGTTTTATGTCTGACAATTTGTTGGATAAGATGCAGATAGGTTGTGAAACCTCTGATGATTCTTCCATGCACGAAGAGCTTCATTCTTTGTTATTTCCTGAACCTATGTCGCCACCTTTTGATGCAGGTGTTCCTGATATCGACAGTGGTGGTGGAGAAGAATTTTCTAAAATTCTGCCAGTTTGTTTACCGCCTCCTCAAAAGGACAAAGAAGAAAGCAGTAAACAGCTGCATGATCAAGATGATTCTATTATCCAAGATCTCATAATTAATGAAGAACCAGATATATCATCGACTCCCGTGAAACAAGACCCGTTGTCTGATTTTTCTATCTTTGATAGTGTTATGGATCAGCCAGGAGATTCTGCGGTGATTCAGCAGGAAGGTTTCGAGGACTGAATATTCCCTGTTGTCGATAGCTATTAATCTATTGACAAATTCTCCAATTTTTCTACGGGATTTTCCAAAAATTCCAAGATGGCTTTTGTTCAAAATTCACCTTGAAGCGGAGGGAATTTGCTAAGTTAGAATTGTTTAGATTATTATGGTCGGATTCCCTGGATTAATAGCCGAATTTAAACTTTGTAATCCCTTTTTTTGGGATTCCCTTTTTGCAGTCCATGGTAATCCTGATTTAAGGAAGAATACCTCTCAGGCACAGGGGTTGGGAATTTTTGGGTCAGAAATCGGCAAGAGAGGACCAAGAGATAGTATGTTTTATCAGAGCCTTGTAATTTTGTTTACAGACTTCTTAATGCAATGAAGTAATATTTCAAATCATATCTTGTTTATCGTCAAGTTTCTTTGATGGTGTTTGATTTCTAATTTCAAAATTTTCATATATAGGGTGTGTTTCTTTTGCATACATTAATTTATGCACAGATCTCTTGTATTGATTTTTCTTATGATAGATCTTTGTATAAAGGTGTCTTGTTAAATTTCTTTAATTTAGATATTTTCTTTATCGATTTCTGCAAATGATTCATATACTATTTAATCAATGTTAATTTTTCAATTAACACAATGATTACAGGTTGATCTTGAACAAGTTTAATTACTTGAATTGTTTTTCTTTTAAATTTTGGTTATTGGATTATGATTTAAGTGAATAGGTGAACGCATCACTGTAACATTTCTGTTGAAATAGATAAATCCACTTATTCTTGTCGCCTCAAGATTGAATCTGCACAACACCAAAGTATTCCTTAGAATAGATTCTAACTTAGATTAATCTCTCTTCAGAAGTAAATTAAGTTAGGGAAAACTTAGTTTTTAAGATTCCGTTTTCCATATTAAACTTGATCAATCGATCAAACCCATCTACTCATAGAGTGCCAGTGGAGGCTGAATATCCATGGGAGAATTCCATACCAAACAGGATGGGGATAGAATTGCCCTTACGTAGGGTCTTTCGAAGCCTTTGAGTCTAGGTTTTCACCCTCTATTGGGAGCCTTGGACCCATTCCAGCACCTTGCAAATACCTTGCACCCCCGAGGCCTCAACAAATGGTGCTAGAAGGAGGGACATCAGTAAGCTATGCCTAAGCAAAATACTCAGAAACCTCCTCTAGCAAGAATACCAATTATCACCCGTAACCACACTCAAGCATCTACTTCTGTGGAACAACCGGTGCAACACCCTCATACTATACCTGCTACCCCCATAGCTCATCGAGATCCTAGAACAGGGGATATTATCATTATATCACCCACTAGAGGACCTATATCACTCGAAGAAATACTCAAGAGGTCTAATGATAGTACCACTAGACTGCAACAGAGGCTCTCTGTAGAGAGAAACCAAGGGTTAGCAGCAACTCATCAAGAAAACACTAATCCACAGGCAGCAAATCAAGTTAGTCAAGATTCAGGTGAAAAAAACACTGAACAAAACACTAAACAAAATACTGAAAAAAATAGTTCGCCAAACCAGCAACAAACCCCTGAATTTAATCTTGATTTGTTATTCACTGAAACCCCATCAGCTTCACAATTAATTCCTTCAGGTGCATTGCCACCCTCCCCACCTTCATCTTCATCCTCCTCATTTGAAGGTGAACACTCCTCTGACTCTTCATCTGAGGAATAAGAAGAAAGACCCATGGCTAGAGAAGGCCAGAACAGACCTTGGCTTGACCAAGATGCTATATGGATACTGTGAAAATCCTCACAGCAGATCTAAGAGATGATGTATACCTCACAATGAAATAATTTAGGAATAAAATTAAGAGTGGTCAATGCAGTAAGATGAGCAATAGAATAATAATACAGTAGAACTCGGATAGAAGCAAAAATACTTACACACACTAATTAATTAATCACAATATGGACAAATAAGTAGTACAATGCATGAGGATTCGAATGCCAAGGTGGCAATTCGAATTAACCTTCATGGAGTGATCAAAAGATCACTGGAGTGTCATCAGAGCACAACTAGAAGTCTATCTCATCATCAGTGGAGTCATCAATGCTCAAGTAAATGTCAATGGTCAGTCAAACTGAGTCTAACTAAGTGTGGTAGGTGTAACTGGCACATGGAGACACTAACTGAATGAAGGAGGCTCAGTGGAGGGTGCATGAGGAGCTAACTGAAGTCAGAATGAGTAGTCTAGTCACACTGGAGGTCCATCGGAGTGGTAAGGTCTGTTAAGAGTGTGTCAAGCCTAAAATCAAGGAGAGAACTTTGTTAACTAAAGACAACTAGACTGGTAGGTGAAGAAGGGTTCCTTTTTCAAGTGGATGGTGAGATGTGGGCAAATCACTGGCTAGGAGGGATCAATATGCTTGAGTCGTGGAGTGAGGGGTACTTCCCCAATACGCAATCCATCAGACAGCATTGGTGGTCGAGTGAAACCAGTGTAAATAAGCTCCCGAGTGCTAGAAGACTAGGGACTAGGTGCTGGAGGTATCAACTTGATGACTGGGCAGCATGCGGATACATGCAATGCATGCTGCATGCAGGAATGCATGCAAGACTGAAAATGCAAAGGATGAAAATTCTGGTAGGAGTAGGATGGAGTATAGGAATATCGTAACACCCCCCCTTAATCCATCCTAGGTCCTGGTAACTAAGACCAAAGTTCACCCAATACAATGAATAATAACAGTCAATAAACCGAGGAAATGGGGAAAACCTCATGGGAAAAATACCCCCCCTCAAAATAGACTGTAAGGCACACACAGAAATAAATGCTCCAAACTCAAGCAGGTGTGATGCTTGGTCATATGTCTGGAGGTATCTTCTTCTTGGGAAGAAGTGGATCATGCTCAGAAAGCATGTGCTTCAAATCGAATGTGATGAGAACAAATCCAAAAGTATGAGGATGATCCTTGAACCTGTGATTCGAATCAGCTGAGGTAGGATCAAATCTATGAATGTGCAGATAGTCTTTTTTCTTCTCCTTCGAACCATCATGGGTGAGATTATTCCAAAAATAACCATCACATGATTGCTTGAAATCCAAATCAGATTTAAGACTTGAAGAATAGTTTCTTGAGATCTCCTTTGAACCAGAAGGGGTGAGATCAAAACCATCATATGCATGAGAAATTATCCCCAGTAGTGATTGCTTAGAATCCAAATTAGATCCAAGAATTGAATCATGGTTTCTTGAGATCACCTTTGAACCATTAGAGGTGAGATCAAAACCAGTAAGTGCATGAGAAATTATCCCAAGCGAATGGGAAAGTCCATTATCTTCAATAACATTCTGAAAGCATGAAATAATGATCATATAGTAGTACATAAGAGGTGAGTGATCAAGGAGAGCGAATGCATTACCTCCAATGGCTGATTTGACCTCTGAAACATTCAATAGATCATGATGCAAACCAGCAAACTTTGGTGCAAGAGAGGATTTAGGACCTTCTGCAATTTCTAGAGTGTGAGCTAGCACAAAATTTGAAATAGAAGAAATTTGGAGCATGAGTGTAGAATCTGCAAGTTCTTCTTCTTTGTGGACAACTTCAATATGAGATATGTTTGATACTGGTTCATGATCAATGAGATCATCAAGGAGGGAAAATGCATCACATTGCTTGCTCTCGAAAGGGTTTGGACCAATCCCTTCATTCTGCTTGCCAAATATTTCATCCAGGTGGGCCCATAGCTCTTTTGGAGATTCAACATCATCAAGGGAGTGGAATACCATGCTTCAAGACATAGCATACATCATGGCTGCAATGGATCTTTCACCTTCAGTTAACCAGTCAATCTCTTCTTCAGAGGATTCGAACTCTCTTTCAAAACAATAATCAAAGAGATCATGTCTCTTCAAATATGCTATCATTTTTGGTTTCCATTCAACATAGTCGAGTAGATAAAGAGGAGGGATTTCTTCTGAAAACATGGAAGCTGTAGAAGACCTACAAAAACCATAGAAAATATCTGCAACTGATACTGCTGCAAAAATGCAGAAACTGCTGCAACTACTGCATTCAAAATCTTGATAATAACCTACAAAAAACTCTCAAGAATGGAGATAAACAATACTCTCAACATGCTCTGATACCATGTGAAAATCCTCACAGCAGATATAAGAGATGATGTATACCTCACAATGAAAGAATTTAGGAATAAGATTAAGAGTGGTCAATGCAGTAAGATGAGAAACAGAATAATAACACAGTAGAACTCGGATAGAAGCAAAAATACTTCACACACACTAATTAATTAATCATAATATGGACAAATAAGTATTACAATGCATGAGGATTCAAATTCCAAGGTGGAAATTCGAATTAGCCTTCATGGAGTGATCAAAATATCACTGGAGTGTCATCGAAGCACAACTGGAAGTCTATCTCATCATCAGTGGAGTCATTAATGCTCAAGTAACTGTCAACCATCAGTCAAACCGTGTCTAACTGAGTGTGGTAGGTATAATTGAGTGTAACTGGCACATGGAGACACTAACTGAATGAAGGATGCTCAGTGGAGGGAACATGAGGAGCTACTTGAAGTCAGAATGAGCAGTCTAGTCACACTGGAGGTCCGTCGGAGTGGTAAGGTCAATTAAGAGTGAGTCAAGCCTAAAATCAAGGAGAGAACTCAGTTAACTGAAGACAACTGGACTGGTAGGTGAATAAGGGTGCCTTTGTCAAGTGGATGGTGAGTTGTGGGTGCATCACTGGCTAGGAGGGCTCAATCTAAGTGGAAATAAGCTCCCGAGTGCTGGAAGACTAGGGACTAGGTGTTGGAGGTATCAACCTGATAACTGGGTAGCATGCGGATGCATGCAATGCATGCAGAATGCATGCTGCATCAAGGAATGTATGCAAGACTAAAAATGAAAAGGATGAAAATGCTGGTAGGACTAGAATGGAGTATAGGAATATCCTAACAGATACTTGGTGATCAACATAGGTTACCCAAGAACCCAAAAAAATGGATTCCTAAATATAACCTAGATGACAAGTCACCTGCGCTTGATCATATTAAAACTTTCATGCAATCCATCAGGATTAGGAATGTTATTCACGAGGATGTAGTTTGCAGACTTTTCCCTTATACATTTGAGGGCAAGGCATCTACATGGTACTTCGCATTAGAAGCCAGATCAATCACATCCTGGGATGCTTTTGAAAAGTTGTTTATCCAAAAGTTTGGAGATGACAAAACACCACAGGACTTAGTTTTGGATTTATCTTCGATAAATATGAAAGGTAAAGAAAGAATTAAAGATTATAATCAAAGGTTTTCTTATCTAAAGAATGGAATCCCTACTCCTGTTCTTTCAGCCGAAGAGCTTTTGGTTGCCTTTTATGAAAAGGGTCTTTCTGCCCCCATTGCAATGTGGGTAAAAAGGGCACGTAAAAACACTTTATATGAATCCTACATTGAAGCTATCCAAGTTGAAAAGGATATTTATTGTCTTAAGGATGGCCTCAATGCAGTAGAAGTACAACCGATTACCTCCGCATATAGGAAGAAAACTGATATTGTGCCCAAGACTTCTACCCAAAACAAGGATCCATTTGACATGACTGATGTAAAGAAATTTCTTCAGAAAATGTCAAATGAGATGGTTGATCTAAAAAGAAATAACAACGAGAATCAAAACCAAAATAGAGGTTTTGTAAGGCCCCCTTTTAGGAGACCTTATCAACCTCCTAAGAATCCACCACCTCCTGATCCCACTGAGGGACTTTCAAATGAAGAAATCTATTCCATTTTTAGAGCCTTGGCAATAGAAACCCAAACTATTCCTGAAACCTCCAACGATCATACCAATCACGATTCACAATCACCTGAAGAGAACGAAGAACAAGAAGACCTGCAGGTAAACACTGTTATCTATTTCTACGAACTCCCCATGAATGAAGAGGAAAAAGAACTTGAGACTGTGTTCAATGTCCAATACCCTTACAACACAAGGTCATGACCTCAACCCCCTCAAGAATCTTCATCCTCAACAACAGTTCCCAATAAAGGAAAAATTGTTCCTCAAAGAGATACAGTTATTCCGGAAATCGAGTATAATTTAGTTGATGATCTGAAAAGAGTTAAGGGTAATATCTCTCTATTTAAACTATTGAAGATTCCTTCTATGAGAGACACCTTACCCAAAAGTATGGTAGTCAAACAATCTAGAGAACTCTAGAATAATAACTTTGACTCCCTTACAAGATTAGATTATCAAAAATCTGTAAGTAAAAGGACACCCCCTTTTCTTTCGACTTTCAAGATCTTCAACAAGAATGTGCATAATTACATGACAGACTCTGGTGCTTCATCGAACGTAATGCCATTGTATGTCTGTAGAAAACTTAATGCCACATGGGAACCTTGTCCTACTCAAATCGTCCAACTCGATAGATCAAAGGTCAGAGTAGTAGGAAGGTTGAGAAACATCTTACTCACATTATCTGCCGATCCACGCATTCACCAAACTATAGACATAGTTGTGGCTAACATCCCTGAAGCTTATGGGATGTGGTTAAGTAGGTACTAGTCAGAGAAGCTTAAAGGATACTTTTCCACTGACTGGTCTCACCTATGGTTACCCTATAATGGACAACCTAATAAAATCAAGATTAGTAGGGAACCATTCATGAAACAAATAGTCACGGATATGAATGACTCTAGTGAACCTACTGGTTATCTCAATTCACACATTGAACATTTCACGTTTGACACTTTCTTCGTAGATTTTCCTGCTGAATGTTCTCCAGATGAAAATTTACAGAAATAATCTCAGATCACTCAGCTTACCACTGTACCTTTCACTGGAGATGTTGTACATAATGTTTTTAATGTAAATACAAATTTTAGAATAGATCCGACTGCTTGGACTTTATTTTTTGATGGCTCTAGATCTAAGGAAGGAGCTGGTGTGGGTTGTGTTCTTATCAACCCAAAAGGGATTAAAATCATGATATCATGCAGATTGGAATTTGACAGTACTAACAATGTGGTTGAATACAAAGCCTTTGCTCAAGGACTTAAAAAAGCTGTTGATATGGGGGTATAGGTGGTTCATTGCTTTGGTGATTCTGAGATCATTGTCAAACAAGTAAGGAACATGATACACTACTTATCTCCCCACCTGATGAATTATCATAAAATGGTAAGGGATCTCACCAACTCCGTTTCTGCAATTAACATTAATTCGGTCCCTAGGTCACAGAATTTCCATGCCGATCTCCTAGCAAACACAACATCTAGATTGGTACCACCAGAAAGCTTGTCTCCCCAGAATTTTTCCATAGAACTCATGTTTAGGCCTTCCATACATGATAATGTGACCAATTGGAAAGTGTTTGATGACGATCAATAGATACTTGACTTCCTCACTGCACATGATACATTTCAAAACATGGCCATAGATGAGGAAGAGCATGAAAAGTTGCTCTCTGATCCTTCAAATGTTATCCCAAAATCTGTTATCAATCTCGAGAAATTCTATGATTTACATGATAAATTCAGACATAAGACCAATTGCAAAACTCAGAGCTCCTCCCTAAGTTATGAGCCAGTCAACTTAGGCACTAAGCAAGAACCTCGCTTTATCAATATTGCAGTTAATTGTTCTCCCAAGGAAAAAAGAGCTATCATTAAGTTATGTAAAGAGTACAAGGACGTATTTGCCTACACTTACGACGAATTGAAAACTTTTGATATAGGTGTCATTCACCACAACATACCTATGAAGCCGGAGGTGAAACCCTATCAACAGAAATTGCGCAAAATGCACCCTAGCTTGGAACCTTCTGTGAAAAAAGAATTAGAAAAATTGTTGGCTGCCTAAATTATTTTCCCTGTCAGACACACCCAATGGATTTCCAATTTGGTGCCTGTGCGTAAGAAAAGTGGTGAAATCATACTGTGTGTCGATTTCCAAAATCTAAATTGGGCTTCCGAAAAGGACAATTATCCTGCTCCACCCATGGAACAGATTCTGCAAAAGGTGGCAGGTTCTGAAATGTTCTCACTTCTGGATGGTTTTTCGAGATACAACCAAGTTATGGTTGCTCCCGATGACCAGTTGAAAACTGCGTTTAGAACCCCCTAGGGCACTTTTGCCTATAGACGAATTCCCTTCGAATTGATAAATGCCGGAGCCACGTTTCAGAGAGCTATGGATATAGATTTCAAAGGTTTAATGCATAACTCTATCGTAGTTTATCTTGATGATATCACTATATATTCTAAGAAGTGACATGAACATCTTTTTGCCTTGAAACAGGTTTTTGAACGTTGCAGGAAGTTCAGGATTTCGCTCAATCCCAAGAAATCTATCTTTGCAGTCACAGAAGGAAAAATTCTCGATTTAATTGTGTCCAAATAAGGTATGATTATTGACCCGGAACGTACAGATGCTATTTCAAAAATTGGCTTTCTCGGTTCGTGCAAGGCCATGTAGTCTTTCCTAGGTAAGATCAATTTTGTTCGCAGGTTTGTACCTAATTTTGCACAGATAGTTAAACCTTTACAACAGTTAGTCAAGAAAGATGTACAATTCACTTGGTCGCAGGAATAGAAAGATGCTTTCATTCAAATCAGAAGAGCCATTGCTGAATCTCCTGTTATTATGTCCCCTAACTTTGATAAAGATTTTATTCTCTATAATTTTTCCACTGATTTCTCTTATGCAGATGTCTTGACACAGAGGCACGACAATGATGCTGAGATCCCGATATCCTTCATGAGCTCAACATTTAAAGGTGCATAACTTAATTATTCCCAAATTGACAAACAGGCCTATGCCGTTTACAAATTTGTCAAACACTACAGGCCATATTTGTTAAAATATAGAACAAAGGTTATTGTCTCATACTCTGCTATTAGAGATGTGTTAGTCCAAAAGGAATTGGGTGAGAAAAGGGCCCATTGGATGACAGCCCTACAAGAGTACGGTCTAGAAATCAGACTGGCCAAAATCATAACGGGACAAGGTCATTGTCTTCTTACTTCTTAGTCAAACGACCCTACTCAATAGCATGCTGAATGGGAGTAGGAGGAAGATATCCCACCAGGTTCTGTCAACACTATTGATACTCCTCCATCCAAATGGTATGACCATATCAAATTCTTTCTGAACCATGGGTTTGCTCCTGAAACCCTTGACTTTAAGAAACGTAGAGCATTAAGGCTGAAATCTGCTCCTTATCAATTCATTAATGAAGTCTTGTTTAGAAAGAACTATGATGGGGTTTTCTTCGGGTGTTTAGAAAGGCATGAAACTAATGGTATTCTTTTTCAATTTCATACAGGACCAGCTGGAGGCCATTTATCAGGAGAGAAAATAGATCATAAAATTCTCAGAGCAGGGTATTACTGGCCTACATTGTTTAAAGATGCATATGCTTATGTAAGAAAGTGTGAACCATGTCAGAAATGTATAGGGAAGTTCAAGAAACTTGCTTTCCCATTGCAGCCAGTCACAATTCAGTTCCCATTTCAGCAGTGGGGATTGTATTTTATTGGACTTTTAAACCCCACCTCATCCCTGCAACATAGGTACATTCTTACAGCCACAGATTACTTTACCAGATGGACTGAAGCAATTCCACTCAAACAATGTAATGCAAACCAAGTAATTGCTTTCCTTGACAGTCAGATAATTATAAGGTTTGGTGCTCTAGAATATCTTGTTTTTGATAATGCATCATATTTTTCCTCGATTGATTTGACACATTATGCCCTTGAAAAAGGGATTAAGTTAAAGTTTTACGCCAATTACTATCCACAGGGTAATGGGTTGGCTAAGTCTTCAAACAAAAATCTGATAAATATTCTCAAAAAGACTGTAGCTTCTCATCATAAAAATTGGCACACATAGCTCTATAATGCTCTTTGGGCAGACCGTATCACCCCAAAGGCAACAATTGGGAACTCACCCTACTGTCTGGTGTATGGAAATGAAGCTATTCTTCCTGCTAACCTCACCATCCCTTCGTTGCAATTAGCCCAATCTATCCAAGAAGATGACTCCTCTTCCCTTCAGCATAGAATTGACACACTGCTTAAACTGGAGGAAGATAGAGAAGTGGCTAAGAATAAGTTGTATCATCATCAGCAGATGGTGAAGAGATAGTTTGATGAAAAATCTTCATCCGACAGAGAATTCTCGGTTGGGGATTTGGTATTAAGGTGGGATAAACAACATATGGATAAAAACCAATATACCAAATTCCAACGCCTTTGGCTAGGACCTTTCATTATCACAGAAAAGATGGGTCCCAGCACTGTTCGATTACAAACATTGGAGGGAGTTGTAGACACTTATCCAGTGAATATTTCACTGCTCAAAAAGTATTTCGTTTGAAAATTTTGGTACTTTTGAAGATAGGTTTGGTGTGTGTTTTCTTTTGTGTTGATTGGATTGTTTTCTTTTGAACAATAATCTCCACACATTTGGCAGTGATTGGAAGCCAGTTTTAATATGATCTCTATTTGAACTTGCATGATGGTGTGATGGTCTCAAACTCTTTCGGCTGATATCAGAATATGTTTTGTAAAGAATGAACAACCGAATGATGCAGGACCTCTATATTTATATCTTTCCACTGTGGTCATTACCTTTTAAATGTTTTACCTATTTAATTGAGATGCAGGAAATGGTTGGAATGTTCTTATTTTTATGTCTCATTGTCACAGCATATCATAATAACCTGGTCATCTTTATCTACTCTGGATCCTGTTACAGTCACCATCTTAATAATTTTCTTGAATAATGATAGGCTACAAGGAGGGGGGTCTTATCACAAGCCATCCCTTTAGGTTCATAAGTGTTTAGTGGAATGACATCTTCACATCAAGCCACCACACTTGGAAGATGACTCTCAGTTTTCCTGAGAGGTGGAAGATCCTATCATAGGTCGGTCCACTCATGATCTGCAGAACACTGGTGAGTAACGTTGTCATCATGAGGTTACCAAGCCTTCGTAGTGCCTTGTAGTCTATATCTTTTGAATGATATATGAATTTTCTTTTCATAAGATTCCTGTTGTATGCAAGGACAAGGGGGTCTTATCATAAGCCATCCCTACCATGATCATGGTTTTGATCTGGACTGAAGCTATCAGCATGTGGTCACCGAGCCATGATAGTTTCCTTTAGTGTCACAGCTTAAGGACAAGGGGTCTCCTTATCGAGCTAGCTTGATCAGTTTTTGGATTAGGTCTGTGAATGGCACTGTCAATATCTTATTACCAAGTTAGGGCAGTGGTCTTGTATCAACAAGGTCTTATTTTATAAGTTATTTCAATATATATATATATATATATATATATATATATAGAGAGAGAGAGAGAGAGAGAAGAAAAAATATGTGTATATAGTAAAAAGGATCGTTGTGTATAAAACCAATTAATAAATCAAGGAGATGTGTAAATTGGATATCCATGAGTAGTTTTAAGTTTGTCCCAGGTTTATCACAAGTTGTTGATCCAATGATTACATAATGATAAAGAAGTCTTACTGTTTCCTAATCCTCCTTATCATATTTGCATTAATTTTAACATGATAATTGATGGGAATGTATCAATCTTATATTTTTTGCTCATTGGTTGTCTCTTTACAAATATTTTCAAAAAATTCAAGTTGGAAAAGGCATTTGACCAGTGCACCATTCTGACTAAAAGTTTGTTTGCAGAGATAAATGGTTCTTCCCAGCCAGTCGCCATTTGTTGTGACCACAACAGATCCCATGCTTCAGTTAAGCATGAGAGCCCTGATTTTAAATTTGTGCAAAGATATTCATACAAGTGTTCTTGTGAATATGAATTTTTAGCTTGGTTTCTGCAATCTTATACTTATGCCTTTGCTTAGCTTGATCGTATTGCTTCCCTTGGAATTTTTCCGAGTGTTTTGATCGCAGAAAGATTTAAATTTAAATTTTTTCATTGTTTGTTTTCTGCCTACCCGAACCCGACTTTCCGACATCTCGAAATCCCGAACCCAACAGTTGCGGGTTGCGGGAAAGAAATTTCCAGTTATCTAGTTTTGGTGATCCCGAAACCCGCAACCTGATAGGTGCGGGATGCGGGAAATTCTTGCTAAAAAGTTTGGGAATCATCACCCCAAAACCCAAAACCCGCAGTTGCGGCTTTCGGATTTCAGATTCCTTCTTTTTCTTTTAAGTTGCTTATTGTGTTCCGAAACCCGCAGCCCGCAATTTTCGAGTTACGGCTTTCGGAAAAATGTTTTGTATTTTTTATCCATGTGAGTGATCCCGAAACCCGCAATTTTTGGGTTGTGGCTTTTGGGAATCATGAATAAACATAGAAATAATTTCCCAAAGTCTTATCCTGCATCCTGCATTGCTAAATCCTCACTATCCATTTAGTTCATCCAATGGATGAGATTCAATTATTCAAATTTTCGTTGCAATGTCTTGTTTTCGCCATCATCATGGTCGGGATTCTAAATTCACTTTGCACTGCATGATCCTTGAAAACATGATTTCTTGATAAGATTGACCTATAATGACAGTGTTCAAATGCGGCGTTAGATTATGCTGAAGGTGTACTTGTTATGATCCATTTCGGATTAACATGCTGTGATGTCACCTCATTCCAGTTTAAATGATTGTAATCCCCAAATTCACATGGTGGTAATCATTGCAGCTCATCATATTCAATCATTTTGATCCTCTGTCACTCATTTTAAATATGGCCCCAGGTATGAAGCACTTAGTTCGTCGTTTGAATTTGTTAGAAAGTTTTCCTGTTTTGGCAAGTTTTATGTCTGACAATTTGTTGGATAACATGCAAATAGGTTGTGAAACCTCTTATGAATCTTCCATGCAAGAAGAGCTTCATTCTTTGTTATTTCCTGAACCTATGTCACCACCTTTTCATGCAGGTGTTCCTGATATCGACAGTGGTAGTGGAGAAGAAGTTTCTGAAATTCTGCCAGTTTGTTTACCGCCTCCTCAAAAGGACAAAGAAGAAAGCAATAAACAACTGCATGATCAAGATGATTCTATTATCCAAGATCTCATAATTAATGAAGAACCCGATACATCACCGGCTCCCGTGAAACAAGACCCAATGTCTGATTTTTCTGTCTTTGATAGCATTATGGATCATCCAGGAGATTCTGCAGCGATTCAGCAGAAAGGTTTCGAGGACTAACTATTCCCTGTCGTCAATAGCTATTAAGCTATTGAAAAATTCTCCAATTTTTCTACGGTATTTTCCAGAAATTCCAAGATGGCTTTTGTTCAAAATTCACCTTGAAGCAGAGGGAATTTTCTGAGTTAGAATTGTTTAGATTATTATGGCCGGATTCCCTGGATTAATAGCCGAATTTAAACTTTGTAATCCCTATCTTTTGGGATTCCCTTTTTGTACTCCATGGTAATCCTTATTTAAGGAAGAATACCTCTCAGGCACAGGGGTTGGGAATTTTTGGGTCAGAAATCAGCAGGAGAGGACGAAGAGATACTCTGTTTTATCAGAGCATTATAATTTTGTTTACAGACTTCTTAATGTAGTGAATTAATCTTTCAAATCATGTGGGGATCCCTAGGATCCCTGCCCTCCAATGGTACCTAAGGGAACAAGATGGGAACCCGCTCTAATAGGAACGAGATCACTATCAAACCATAGCCAAACTGTTTGAGCTCTCCCCGCCGACATTTGGTCAGTTGAGCTTGCATGTTCGCGAGGAGTACCTCGCACCAGTTGAAGATCTTCGGAGACATGCAGTCCTCCGCATATCGCATCTGAGACCGAGTATCCAAGTGAAGAGCTTGAATCCCCGCTATCCTCGTAATGGTGAAAAGAATGGCACGTAACGGACGCTCTCACACGTATTTTATGGGAATCTTCCCACTGGAAGCACAAGAGTGAGGAGTACAATGTTGTTGGATCATGTCATCTACAGTCCGATCACTTCCCCGTGATCCTGTAAGAATCACATTGTCCCCCCTTCGAGACAATCTAGTCAGAAAATAGATGTCCTCGACATATATAGTAAGCACATGCTCGCTGATCAAAAAATACTGTTGAGCCGCATCCCAACATCTAAGCATATGCGTCAACAGGGGGATTTGGGCCCTCATTCCCTGGATCTCGAAGAACTTTAGTAAGCCGCAGTTCCTCAATGTTGTTACACATCATGGATCATTTGCAATTTTCATGTTGTCTACCTCGTGCTCCCGTTCTCGCCACTCCAAAACCATTTTGGCTTCTTGTAACCTGCCAAAAGGAAAGTTTAAACACTATTAATACTCACTTCAACCACTGAAAGATATTTTTTTCGGCTTGGTTTGTTGGTTGGGATGGACGTTTCTGTCGTTGCACCCCGTTATTGATAACAGTGCGACGTCGTCGCAGTCCATCTTTACGAGCTTTGCGACGACTCAGGATCGTCGCAGTTCCCAAAAGGGAAAACTGCGACGACCCAAGGACGCAATGGCCCTTCACAAACCAAGCTAAAAACCAAAAAAATGAACCTAAATAAAAAATGTAAACCACTACAATTATGCTGGATGAATTTTAGAGTTACCTACTCCGGACGGTGGGTGAAATGGTTTCTCGTAGCTCCCAGAATCGACAAGTGAAGTTTTGGCTCCAAATGGCACTTCTCCTCCCAATTTGGCAAATGAAACAATGGTGACTCTATTTGACCCATTTTTCTAATTATAGACAAAAGGAATATTCTTTTTTCAAATATTCGATGCCTTTAGGTCATTTTATATAGTTTGGGTCGTTTTTATTACATTTGAACGCTTGGTTAACTATTTGACCTAGTTTCCGAGTGTGCGGGATTCATTAAGTGTCTTTTTACGCCATTTTCCACATTGGAACAGTCATCTCAGGTATGAACACCCCTTGTATATTTTGTCGTTATCTTTTCATTCATTAGATTGTAATTATTTAATGATAATGAACTTACTCTTTGTTCTTTCTCGTGCTCTTTAAACCATGAGAATATGTTACCAAGTTACGATTTATCACTTTTTCGAGCTTGTTAAACTCCTATGGAAAGGAACCCCCCCAAAGTCTAGCTTTAAGCTCTTTTCAGGCTCTCGAAATATGAAAAGATTGCCAAGCGAACCTGTCGCGTTCATGCTTGTTAAAGAATTTGAATGGTTGTCTTCCTGGTGATTGTTTACCCATTTTTCGGACCAGGGGGCACTACTTACGAAAAAGGTATACTCCAGCCAATCATGACTAGAAGAGTCCTCTCCCGCGTTGGTTTACCCTTTTTCGAGCGATGAGGATAACTTTATGAAAAAGGACCATTGGAGTCTTCTTTAGTTCTTTTCAGACTCTCTAAACATGAAATGACGACCGAGTTTACCTTCTATGGACTCATTAAAATTTCACATTGAAGGGCCCGCCATGGGATGAAAACGTCTTATCCCAGGTTCGGAAAATATTTGGGATTGGACTCATCTATAAGATGAGCTATACCAAGCATCTGGTTACCCTCATCAAGCACGTAAAAAACACATGAGGCACTCATCATTCATGATGGGGAAAAATGAAAGCTTTTATGTTACACCCTTATCAGTGGCAGTACCTAGTCATTTCTTGAACATGGCACTCATTTGCATTTGCATAGTGCACTTGGATCATCCGTTTGTCCTCGATTTTCACCTATTTCCTGAGTCTTGTTACTCCTTTGAGTCATTCAAATAATGCTTCCATCATCAATTGCATTAGGAGTTGGTACCATAACTCATCAAATCAATACTGCTAATGCATGCCATGCCCATGTTCAAGAATACTCTTGCTACTCATTATCTATAGTCAGTACACCTTCCATCATGTCTGTCTACTCTGAGTCAGTCTTGCATGTCACTTTACCATCTGATCTGCTCTACGCATCCTTTTTTGTGTTTCATGTCGATGATGGGGGATTCATCATGGCCCTCCTTCGATGGATTCATCCTTGTCGACTTCAACTCATCATCCGGGGATTGAATCTAGAAACCAACCAAGTACCTTGGCCCTGCATGCCTCAATGGTAGGTTACCTCGCTTTCAACATGAATTTACATCATTGACTCTTGATTGAAATATTTCATCTTGCGTTCGACTTCAACTCATTTATTCACGCTTGATGATATGTACTATGATACCTTGGGGATCATTGACATTAATGGTGATTTCCCTCGCACTTGTTAACGGTATACATAAATGACCGGTAATCAAGTGCTTTCTACCATGTTCGACATCAAGACATTTGTAATCACATGGATAGATTCGTATCATTGCGGGTTCATCTTGAAGACCTTGGGGAGTCATGTTTTACCTAGGTTGCGATGGAGTTTGTATTGAGTCATATCACACAGATCCACATTTGTATTGGTCATGGCTATGTTATCATCTCATCATGGATCAACGCTTGTGTCTAGTAGCCATGATTGTGTTCAGTCGGTCATTACTACCATGGATCTGCATTGTATTGGTCGGCAGCCATGTTGTACGTCATATGAGACAGTGTACTCAGATTCAATTGAACTACAACAGTGTCCTTCGTCTGACAAGCCATTGCCATTCTTTCTATCAAATCATTTCACCTGTCCAATTTTTCAATATCTTCATGCTTTGGGGGGCATTTTGTTACACTTAAAATCCTACCATCATGAGATTCAGTGTATACATCTGTAAAGTTTCATTGGCTAAGTAATTAACCTGGAAGAGGTACCATTGCATTAATACTAGGTTTTGAGAGGTCATCACAGGCTGCACTCATGCAACCTGTGACGTCGCATCTTACTCTACTGCAGGGTGCGACGAATTCAGTTGATGGAAAAAAATAGGTCCTTCGAGAGCATTCTCGAAGCCTGGTGACTTGGATCCTTATCCCTAACCTCTTCGGAGAGCCGGCATTCGGTTCCTAACCTCTTGGAAGGATCCCCTATCTCTCTCCTACCATATATCAACCTACCCTATCCATACCCTATCCACGTAGTCCTATATAAGTGAAGCTTTACCCCTCTCCAAAGGGAGGAAGTCTACAGTGTCTACATGCTGGTGAAATCATTATCGAGAGACCTCTACTCATCCATTGCGAGACTCACACTTCCTTGGGAGGATATGACATTTGTCTTGGATGGAGAAGGACTGCAACGTTAAGCCTTGGTTCTAGTCTATTCTTTTCTATGTACTTTCCCGATTTACAGTAATATAAATGCTTTCCACCAATATTGTTTATGTGTGATGATATTGTGTAGTTTACTTGCTTAACTGTTCACTTAGATCTATTATTGTCTAGATGCTCTTTTACTTGTTTTTATTGTTCTATGCATCTTGACAGGTCTTGCAGCAGAGATCTGATGACCTCGAAGCATGGAGAAACATCTAGGAAGAAAGGACTTCAAGTATAAGGTAAGACATCTAGTGACCGATCCTTAACTAGATCTAGGAAAGTGGTTTGTAGTCTGTACTATTTGTTCTAGACTCACATTGAGTTAGGGAGATCTGGCTCGCATCTGCTCGAGTGGATTGTCCGTAAAACAATGACAGTCCTCCCCACCCAAGATTTATTGTCCTCAAGAAATTTCAAACATGGATGTTGAAGAACCTTCTTTCCTTCCAAAATTTGCTTCCAACTTGTTTCAAGAATCATTTGAACCTGCATACTTGCACTGAACAACCTCTAGAAGTTGCCATTGATTTGCCAAAATTTTCAAAATTTCATGTTTCCAAGAAAATTTATGAGAGGAAAGTCCATGCTTCCATTGCTCCACTCTAATACAATCACTTTTGTAACTGGTGACTTGAACTTCCAGCTGCTTGCTATCCCCAAAATTTGAAACCAATGAGACCAAAAGTGATCCCAGGGTCCCAAATGATCTTACAGTATGCATGGTGAGAAATATCTGCAACTAAACTCCATACACACCAAGTATATGAAAACTGAGTCCAACTAAAGAAACTAAAATAATACTCTCCATAAATGAACTCGATGAAATGCATATTAGCTTTATCCATCAAGCAAAAAACCAAGTTACTATTCCAAATTAACTGAAAATAAGCAATGGTGGGATCCCATTGCTTGTGTTGTATTAAAAAATATAGGCATGATTTATCACAAAAACGTTCAGGCAAAAGATTGTCCAGATCCCACTGCCTTAGTTGTAAATATTTGAGTGGCAGTGTCAGATGTGGAAAACTAACATTCCAAAGAATGCCAGGATCCCATTCTCTCATCTGCATCTTTCCAAAAATCAGTAACAACAACAAAAATTCAGCACTATGAAAAACACAAGGAAGGATGTAAAGGTCATACCACCACACTGGAAGTTCAATATTTCCAGTGCACAATTGAAACTTTGAGGCCCCCTGCATCAAAATATGAACTTCTTCAAGGTTGGGATGAGACCAAGAGAGACTCTCCATCATGAAATGCATATACTCAAAGTGAGGTTGAATGCAAACAAGTCTCCCCCAATCAACCAAATAGTCCTCATGTGCCAAATGCACACAAGAATCAAGAGTGAGACCATTGAAGCTCAAAGGACAAGGGTTAAAGTCCCATGTCTCATCACCAAAAGAGTAGGAATCATCCCACAAGAAAATATGTCCATGCTGCTCCAAAAGAATGTAATATGCAACAAAATAATCAGCCATGTGTTCTTTCATCCAAGAAGTGAATGAAGAACCTCCACTAAAATCTGAAGCAAGTAAGGAGCCAGGAAAATCATGAGTCTTCAAGTGACTCAAGTGAACATCATAGGTGCATTCATGTATATGTGTATCATCATAAGGTGACAAATGATGCTTCTTGAAATCTAAATAATAATGTGCTCTAATCATGTCATCATCGAAAGGAGAGTTAGGAGTTTCATACTCCTCATGTGGCATCATCGAAAAGAAACCTTTCACCCAATTTTAATTCCCAATTGATGTGGCTGAAAAAGAAGTAGGGGTTGAATAATTGTGAACCAACCTTACCTCTTTGAAACTCTTACCCATAAAAATTTTGAATGTATCTTCTCCATCATTGGCTGGTCCAACTATTGTGAGATCATGTGCCTCCTCCAAGGCTCTGCAACTCTCACCATGAGATAGCTCATAATCCCTCTAAACATGAACAAGTGCTTGGCCTCCTTCTTGTTTGAATGTAACCTCTTCAAGCAATTGCATATAAACATGTACCTCATGTTCCACCACCATATGAGTTTACTCCTTTGTAACATAAATTCTTTCAACCATTGAATGATTGTCTGATATGTAGGAGGGTGTAAAGGGCCTTTGTAACCTCTCTTGAAGTTGGTCAATATGCACCATATATTTTTGGAGTTCATTTTGGGTGGAATCCAACTCATTTGATAGATTGTCATTCTCTTTTGCATCCTTCAAGGTTTTTCCATGATATAAACCAAAAATATCAATTAAATAACCTCTATCAGAAAGCAAATTCAAAAAAATACCTTTGGTGTCCAACATTGCCTTATGGATTTTCTCCATGTCTTCAAGGGAATATTTATCCTCCACACACCAATAAAATTTCGAAACCAATGCATGTGTGTCATAGAGAGTTTTCAAGGCCTCTTGAATCTTGTTTTCATCCATCTTCAAGGACCTTGCAATAAAATGAGGCTCTTGCAAATGAACCTCCACTTCATCCTTCTTGCTTGGACCAGCTTCATGAAGCTCAAGTGGTGATGGGGAAGTTGATCTTGGTTCTTATTCAAATGCTACAATGTCTTCATATCCATGGTCAATGGGAATTTCAATTGCAGAAACAATTTCAAAAGTGATCTCTATGTCACCAACATAGAGGTGTGATCACCCATGAATAGGTACTCCTTCATAGTTCAAGCATCCCACAGTAGATGCTCTTTGATTCATGTCCAAAGTAGAGTGTGTCTCAGAATTATCTTTAGTATTTTCAATGGAATCTTATTCATGCTCATGTGATGTTTATTCATCTTTTTAAAAGTCACTTTGGAGTGACTTTAGATCCTCCTCATGTAATGCTTCCTCTGCTTCACCTATTTCAGAACTAGGTGGCTCATGGGTCTCCTCATTTAGCTCCTCCTTTTCACGCATACATATGTGATTTTCTCTCCAAGTTATTTTGAAAGAATGGCATAAAAAATTCTTCACTAACTCCACATATTCATTCTTAGGCCTATATACAAACACCCAATCGACAAAGTATTCAAAAAGAATGGCCTTCTTTGTCTTTCCCATCAAAGCAAGATATGCCTGATATTGTTGAGGCAATGTTTTACATGTTGCTCTCAATATTTATAATTCATTCATAGGATTAGGCTTTTATGGTATGAAATATTCATATTCATCATACTCAAGTTCATAATAATAACCTTCATTCCATATAAACTTGCAAGAAGTGTTGCATAATGGCACCTCTTCCTCATACCATTCACATTCTTCTTCATATTGCTCACAATCATCTTCATACTGATCATAAGCATTGTACTCATAGTGGTCATCATAATAGTAAGATATGGCTGTAAATTCTTCTTCAATGGATGATATTAATGCACAGGTGCAAGGACCGTGCTCTAATACTACTGTAATATCCGTAATTTGGATGTTTACCTAATTTGGCCAATTTTCGAACCTTGGACTAGTGAAACCCAAACTGTCCCAAATGATCCCAAATGGTTTCGAATTCTGTATGGAGGGACTTAGGATGATATAGGAAATTATAATACAACCTTTAGACACCCAAAACTCTGTTAAAAACATTCATGTTCTGCAATTTTTCAAGGAGAGGAGACTTGGGACAAAACTAGTCAATTGGATTGGTGAAAATCCCCCTTAGGTCTATCACTATTTTCCATTCCAAACACTGTACGGACCTCCCTAATATTCAATATGAGAATTGCCTCTGTTATATGACATCAACGAAATTTTAGGATCAGATAGGTCTCCCAAAGGACGATAGCTTCTAAGGCATACAATTTATGTGAAAATGGTGGACAAGCACGAATTAATGTCACGAACTATAGTATAACTTGAGGTGTCTGAATACAATATTTTGTCCATAAATTTAACTTCCATATGCAGCTTAAATCATATGAAACACCTCCATAAAAGTTTGATATCAAACTGATACAAAACATGCTACAATCACCATGAGAATATAGTGAGGAAACTAGCTCGAATATCAATGTTACTTTTGAAGAAATAGTACATGAAGTGCTTAATAATTTGACTTGTGGATCTCATGATCTATCCATTACAAACTTATGCATCCATTAAAAAGTTCATAAGTTCGAAACAACATCCTTCCATTATCTATATGCAACAAAGAGTGAGTTATCACACTTTACATTAACATTGAGAGAAAGATAGGAGAGAGGTACATGAGATGAACTTCGAATCAAATGGAATGGGACCTCCAACAAGAAAACATCTTTAAGATCAAATGAGAAGTCTGAATGGCTTCTCCACAACTCGAGCTTAGGAAGAATCTTGGTTTTCACCTTACCACCAAAACCGGTTCATACTAGTAGGGAGGATGAACATCCACCATGCAAGGACAAGCTTGAATCTCTCCCAAATTGCAAAGATGCAAATGAAAAATGACCAAAAGCTGCTCCATTTCTACTTGGAATCCTTTTAATAACATT
Organism: Larix kaempferi; assembly: GCA_027924585.1. NCBI lineage: Eukaryota > Viridiplantae > Streptophyta > Pinopsida > Pinales > Pinaceae > Larix > Larix kaempferi. The sequence goes on along the minus strand of BSBM01000226.1, from coordinate 5,123,357 downwards.
GGTTAACTCGTTTCCCTCCTTAGAACTCAAATTATCTCCTAATTACTCATGAAATTCGAATTAGTGGGGATTATGACCCTTCATTGGCCCCACATGACACTTGGCTCATCTTTTGTCTCCAACTCCTCCATGAATTCGAATTGGGAAATATTTTGGATGATTTGGATATGTGTAACTCCTCTCATGCACCCTCTTGGTCTATTTTTAGCTCTTACATTGGCATAGATGTCATAGAATATGTCATAAGTGTCATAGGTGTCATAAAATCCGTCATAAGTGTCATAATGCTTGTCATAGTTGTCATAAAATCTGTCATTGCCTATTTTTAGCCCTATGACTCTTCCTATTCCTTCATGAATGTTACCTCTTCCCTTGAACTCAAATTTGGGGATGGCTCCATGTTTAAAGGAGGAATATTCTCTCATGTGGACCCCACATGTCCACTTATGCGCCCCGAAGTCCAACTAGGACCTAATGCCACTTCATTTTGGAGCATTTAAAAGTTATTCCATAATTTACTGGCCTATTTTGCACCATCAATTAAGAATATTGAATTTCATGAGAAACTATAGACCTTGTGGTTAAATGTCAAATATTTTAATTCTTCCACATAACCTTTAGGAATTTGGGTAGGCCAACTTAATTATTTATCTGAAAATCATTTAATTGGGGACATGACAAAACTACACATATTAAAGGAGAGGCTAAGGAGTCAAGAAAATCATAAATTAAGTACTTTGGATGAAGTTGCTGATCAAGTTGGAATCCTACCCTCCATTTTAGAAGATGTTGAGCATGAGGAGTACATGTGCCCAGAATGTGGAGATATTTTCAAGAAAGAAGGGTATAGGGTTACTCCCATGGAACCCTCATCATGGAGACTCACACAGTTGAAACAAGAAAGGCTTGAAGCATTACAAGTAGACATTGCCAATGAACCGCAAGAACCAGTGGTGGGTGATGTTCAAAATTAGAAAATGGAAACAACTCCTTTAAACATTAATAAACAGGAACTAGAGGGTAACGAGCTTGAGGATATTGTTATGAAGGAGGAGTTGCCTCAGCAAATAGGGTTCATTGAAACACAAGAACCAGTGACATAGGAAGGAGATATTGTAACACAATAACCAGTAACTCAAGAGAATGCCATCACACAACAAGAATCAATGACACAAAAAGAGAAAAAAGCCATTGACACACAAGAACCAAAGGCACCAAAATAAATTGTTGACATTCCTAAAGTTGTGGCACAGAAAGAATATGTTGAAATACAAAGTTTATTTGTTGTAACACAAGAACCAAAAACTCAGGACAAAACTCCATACAGGGAGGATAATGATGATACAAAGGTTCGGGAAACCCCATAGATTATTGAATTGGACAAAGAAGATGAAAATGACCAAGTGGTAGCAGAGGACATTTCTCTGTTGAAAGATAAGATAAATAAATGGAAATATAAGTCTAAACTATTTGAAGAGGGGATGATTCCTCTACCTACACATAGGAAGGTCCTTAAGGAAATCAAAGAGAAATGGGCTGAAAATCTGATTTTTCAAGGGTTCCGCTAGGAAAAATTGCAAGAAGAGTTGAAGGAACTAAAGAAGTTTAAGGCCATGAAGCAAGAGAAGGATCAAATGTATGCATTATTCCAGGAGCTTCTAAGTTGTAGGGGCTCGTCACCTTATTATTTAGTTTTCCTATATGAACAATTGACCCTTTCTAAGCTAAAGGCTCTTAAGGAAGGGAGGCCCCATCAGTGCACTACAACTTCTCAATTCTTGGACACTCTTGCTCAGAGTGATTTTTATGAACAAAATTTATTATGTGAATTATATTTACGTGAGTTGTCCTGCTTCATGGACCTTCGGTTTAATGATGTTCCTTACATAGGGTATGCACATCTGAGGGAATTTACTTCCTTTGTCACTAACCATATGAATTGGTGGAATGCCTCTCATACCATTTGAAGAAATGAGGATAGTTCTACTCTATGGATCCAAGGCGAACCACAATCTCTTGCTGCCATTATTGATAGACATAAAGAATACCTCTCTTCTCCACAAAGGGATAATCAAATAACAACACTTAAACATGATTTTATATATACATGTGTAAACATCATATCATAGCAAGGGCCTTATGCATTAGAAGGCAATAAGTCCATATGGGAAGCTTCTTCTGAGCTTATTAAAACAAGGGATCCTTACTGTTTTGAAAATTTCAAATATGCCTTATCTCGAGTTCCTGAGTATTTCAAGTGCATTCATACTTGTGGACCGAACTGGATGGGATTGAGATTTAGATTCCCACTTATATGGTTTCCTGAAAAGAAGTACAAGAGCATATATAAGTTGACTATAAAGGTATAGAAGAAGCGTTGGGCAGAACTAGTTGCTTGCAAGGGGTATATAAACAAAGGAGATAAGCCTTAATCTTCCATCAATCTCACCAACTTTCACAGGAGAAGTTTTGACCCAGATTCAGATTCAAATTCACTGGAAGTTGTTGCATGAGGACATGCAATTGCCTAGTTGGGGGGAGATTTTGGGTGCCAAAAATTACCCTTTTTGCCTACTTTTCCTATGATACTTTTACCCTGTTTTTCTTTATTAATATAGCCACATTTTTTATCTTCTTTGAAGAAAAGCATGATCATGAGTAGGTATAATTCATTATTACTTTGTTACATTAATGCTTATAGTCTACCTATGTTTATGGATTTTGTTTCCTAATTAAGCTAACTTGTGATGGATTAATGAAAGCAATCGAGACCACAAGGAATTCGGGCGTATTAGCCTGCTGATAAACATAGATGGAAGAGTACATGGAAAGTAGTTCCACCTTCTCAGAACTCTAGCTCAGGTCATTGCAAGAGGCAACTTAAATTACTCATCTATGTGGCTGGATGAAAATCATTTTGTATTGGATTAGTTCAATCGGTTGAGATCAGATATGTTTATGAAATGGTTTCTATTTTGTAATAATGTATGTAATTGTTTCTATTTTCGATATTGAATTGATAGCCTAAGGAACTTTGATCCTCATGGCTATCTAAATTTGAAGGACTTGAATTTTTTTCATCTGGTTGTTTAGAAGAGGACTGGGTTTTCCATGGGGGGGGTTAAGTAGAGGAGGAGAAAAGAAGAACTATAACAAGAGTGGAAGTATGTTGTATCTAAATTTAATATATTAATGAAATTGGAAGTATTTTCCTGATCTTTTGAGTACTAGTTCTTTGCAATGTGTAGAGGAATATCTGCTAGGAGGAAAGGTCCCACCTCCTCTCAGAGTTTCCAAATTCGCTATTTATTTGATTTCTTTAATTTTCCTTGGTGTGGAATTGCAATTAAATTTAACTTCGAGTTGTTGAAACAATGTGATTACTTAGGGTGTGATTATTCATTTATAGCTCCTATCATTCTGTTGAACAGTTGATCAGATAGAAGTGTGGCTTGCTGAAACAATTGACTGTATCATGTGTGATTTCCCTTTTTGAAGTGTGTTATTGGATAGTATAATGATTGTTGTTACACCTATGCTCTGTCACTAAAATTTCATTATTGTTTGTTTTCTTTTATGAACTGCTGAAACTGGTAGAACTATGTGTGGCTCTATCTGAGCAAGAGGATTGATCCTTATGATTGTATGCTGCAACTGTAGAACAAAATCTTTTATTTCTTGCAATGGTAATTTAGGATTTAACTTCTTGCAAAAGTAAATTAGTTATTTTTCTCTTTAAGCAGTCATTTCCAGAGTTTATGTAATTTGAAGGATTGTTTTATGATGATGAAAACTTTTGATTCTTGAAGATTGAATTAGCATTTGAAGTTGATTGATCATTGATCAGAGTGTAGAAATTAGTAAATAGGTTGCAAGGTATTTCTTGAATGAATTGGGTGACTTATAGTTGATTAAATTAGTTACTGAGTGTTTATGCACATATTTTGCTTGATTTCCTTTGAAACAACCATACTTCCCTAGGTTGACAATTTATATTGAGCACTTTGTTTGTGAATTAATTAAGCAATTAAAGTGACCAATAGGGGTTTCCTCCTTGCCCCTGCTACTAGTTCTGTTTTTTCTTACATTTATTATTCCCTTAATTTTGAGTATTCTGAGGGTTAGTTTTGTTTAACTGCTCAAATTGTTGAGCTTGTTAGGTGAAATAAGGTTGTACTAAATTGACCCCCATGTGTGTTGTGGGGGTAGAACCAAGTAGAAACTTAAATGGGGGATAAGGATTATTCCCCTTGTGTGGGATATATGAATTCTATGCTCCATATGATGTGGAGGTAGGAATTGTTGGTTCCATTTGTGGTGTAGGTATCGATGATTCTTGGCTTGCATTGGCATAGGTAGGAATGTAGGGTCCATATTGTAGCTGACCAAATTGAGGATTTGGTACAATTGGATGGGGTGCTAAGATGGATGGGATGGGAGGGTACTGCATTTCCATATTAGATGGCATAGAAATAAAAGGAGGGGGAACCCTTCCCTGTTAGGAAATGGACCCAATAAGCCAATTTGTTGAATGTGATGACCCTACATGTGTGGGATCCAAATATCAATGTCGAGGGGTGTCCGGGAGGACGGTGTACAAGTGATCTAATTATGCATAAATGAGATAAAAATATTGGACCTTTATGATGGCCTCTTCCTCAGTTTAGGTCAATGATGTTGGCACATCTTTTTCAATCACAGGTTGGAGTGATTTAATGAACCAATCAAACAAAAATTGTGGTTGTATGTCTATTTTTAACAATGTGCAACATCTACGCCACTCATGGATGTGGTCCACTAAGTGGGTAGAGGTATTCTATCAAAATTCTGTGAGAAGATTGAGATCAGAGTAGGAATATGGGGAGCTGAAATTAAGTGAGAAATATGATGGATATTGTCCCAAAGGTGCAATGGGTTTCCCATGGTAAATTCACATAAAATTTTGTAGTTGTTCCTATAAGGGTTTGCTAGAGGAGGTGAATCCTAACCAATTCATCCATTATACTATTGGAGGAACACCATAAGTAGAACAACATGACATGGTTTGCGGGGTCATCTCCTTGTTTCCATTCAAAATTAGGGATATATGAGGGGAGCTTATTGGGAATATATTGCCATGTCAGATCATGTGCTATGGGGCCATTAATCAAATTGTCCAGATCAAGGAGATTCAAGCTATCCATGAAAGGTAGGTTGGTATTAGGTGTCACCATTGTATGTTGTGTATTGTTCCCTCGAGGGGGAGAAGAAGAAGTATGTGGCAGTGATATTCATCTCTTATGTGAGGAATAAGATGTCGTGTTTCCTTCTCCCAAAGAGGGATAATAAAAGGGCAAATTTCCTATGACAAGTGGAAATAAAGGGTGACCTATTATATGAGAAGATGAAGCAAAATGATCAAGGTTACCTCTGAGGGAAGAAAATGAAGGGTTTCCTCTTCCATGAAAGGATGAAGAAAAGGGATCTAAATTATCTCCAAGGGGAGAAAATGAATCAAGAAAGGAGAATCCTCCCCCAAAAGATCCTATCAATGTTTCCTAGAAGCAACCCCAACTAGAGTATATCCCTCGTGAACCATGAGGAGAAAGTGTGAAAACGCCCCTCAAGAGAGGGGAAATGCCTTGCATTCTATGGACAACCTTATGGGGTTTTGTTCCCCAATGGTGGAAGTTTTGTGTGACAAATTAGAGTGATGATGGGAATAGACACAATTGAAGAAATGAAAATAGATGCAAAATGGTACGAAGTGAGTGACATGTGTTATATCATTTAATGCAAGTGATCCCACATGTAGGTTATTTTTAATTACGAGTTATGTGAACTTGTATTTAGAAAAGAAAATAAATGTAAATTCCCTAAATACCTAATGTATTTCCTCTTGAATGTAACTGGGCCTTCCAAAAACACAACTGCTAGTGGTAATGGGATCCTCCCAACGATTGGCTTATAAAGGTAACAAAGAGTCAATTATACCAGCAATGGGGCTATGTTCCATAATGACTTGGAAAAATTTCCCAACGGAAATATCTGACTTCAGGAGTCAAGTGCACTTACAATTGCACCTATGTGAAATCCTAAGTTTTGTGACTAAGATACCTACATCAAGCTTGGATAAGTGGTTTGGCCTGGGCGCTATAGTGTCGTCTCCACAAAAATATGAGTGACTCTTTGTGGGGAGTAGGGAATCTATACATCAACTTTCATGTTCTTTGGCACTGTTCCTTCTTATCCAGTTTGTCTTTTGATGCTTGTTGATATCCGGATTTAAAGTACCCTATAAGTCAACAATCTATTGTTTCATACAAAGTGTAGAATATAGGTGAGTATTATTTGGATTCCTAGCCCAATCAATACTAACCAAACTATACATTTTCTTGTGACCTCCTGTGGAGGAATTTAGTTGATTGATAATTACAATTGTTTATTTTAAGGGTCCAAATTCGATTAAGGAGTGTAAGAGAGGTATTTCACAATCCTACCTCTTTCTGATCCATAAAGGTCTGACAAGGTGTGAGATGGAGAGCATACTGAAGTAAGATATTCTTTAGGTATCTTAGTGTGTGATAGGGGAGACACATGTGTAATAATAAAATGATATTGATTTTTGCAATGAACTAAAGATATCAAACTAAACGAAAATGTAGTTTAAAATTTAACTCAAAAGATACTAAAGGTGCTTGCAACTAACAATTTTGATCAACAATTATTATAAAGTAAAAGTGTGCAATGGAGGTATTTCACACTTCTCCCCATTTTCTTATTCACCAAGGTCACAAGGAGTGTGAGATGAATATCATACTTCGAGATATTGGAGTCTTTAGGTCCTTGAATATTGTGTGCAAAAGTGAGCTACACTACCTTGCCTTGAATATGAGAAGTAAGAAAATAACATAAGATGTTTATACTAACAACTTCTAAGAAATCAAAACTATAATGTCTTGAACACTAGTGACAACTAGGAGTCCTGTTGAAAGTGCCAAAGTATTTTACCTAAGTATTTTTTTAGGGAAGGTCCCTTTACTTCCTAATCTTGGGCTAAGTGAGCTAATTACTAGATAAAAATAAAATTATTGCAAGTTATTTTAATTCTGGTTCATTAGTGAGAAGTCATTGGGAATGCAAGATTTGTGTCAAAAAGATAAAAAATAAAAATAAAAGATAGTAGCACAGGTATTCCAAATACAGATGCGATAGTAGCATGGTTACAACACTACAGAGCTACGCAAGTAGAGAGAAAATTACCATGCAGGATTAGCTCCAATAAATTGTGCGATCAGCGCGAATGTTGAAGGAAAATTTGTGTGGGAAGCATGCATGGGGTACTCAGATATGCACGACCATGTAGAGAGAAATTACATCCAAGAGGAGGACGATTTATGGGAATGGAGGGTATCAACCTAATCTTCTACACCACACAAGAACCCAAAATTAGATATTTAGCAAATAACTTAGTTAATAAGAAATGAACAAAAATGAAGTGGAGTCGCCATAAATACTGTTGTGGGAAAAATAGCACAAAGGTGTGCAACTCTTCCCACTTGAGGGTTGAAATATTTAGAGGCTTCTATCAAGGCCCAGTATTGTGTTACTGAATCAAAAGTGATGACTCCAAATTGATCTTGCAAGGTCTTGTTAGCAAAAAAAAACAAAATAAAAACAAATAACATGAAATAAGACAAAGAGGGTGAAGATATGCAAACCATAACAACAAAAAGATGCTTGAACTAATTTAGATTGCACAATGGCCAAGCTTGTTACATATAGTGTCACCTAGGAGTTTCAAGCTTCAATGGAACCCAACAATATCCCTTACAAAGGTCCTTTTTGTCCACACTAAATGATAAATAACTTGAAGAACAAATGAGAGAAACACTTTCCCCTTGGAGGAAGGTGGCAATCAGGGAGATTGAGGAATTTCAATATGTGTGGGAAGAGGTGAACTATGAGGAAGTCTCAACACAATTCCAACAACATAGCCTTGTTCTGATTTTATCTACTTAGATGTATTCCCATGGATTCCTTTTATAGCCCAAGAGGTGGACAAGAAACATCTAGAATCAAGTGTGAACTCCTTGACCTCATGAAATAGCTCCAAAGTACATAAAGGGTGCTATTCAATGCTTGAAGAGACAAATTCAAGTTTTCTTTAGTGAGGGATATTTCATGAGCCTTCGAGGCACAGTGGGTGGTTGAGATTCTGTCGTTTTTTACAGTCACGCAGATCTCAAAGGAAAACCCAGGCGAGGATCACAAGGGAAAAGAACTGATAACACACACTATACTGTGGACTAAGACGGATTTACATGCACAACCTCTTCTTTTGACTATTTTTTGGCATTTTTGGACTCATTTTTCTCTTTGGATTTGATGAGAATGTCTCTGGTAAGCTGCGTGCTATATGTTGATGACGCATTACACAAGATTAGATGAAATGTTGCATGTGTTCAATATTTTAGTGTTAACATAATTCATAACCAAGACATAACATTAAATTATAATTAAAATGCTATTAATGAACTAATCACTTCATATTTAAGGGTAATTCCCTAGGGTGTTACAAAACTAACCTCTCCTATGGTTCCTTTTACATCCTATTATTGGTTCAACTTCCCTTATAATTTATTCCATGATGGATTCTCCACTTGGATTTATTCCTTGTTAATAAGGTACTTGAATACTCCTTCCTTCCCCCCCCCTCCTTTGGTTAAAATCCCTTAATTGTGCCCCAAGGTTTTCAATTTATAGATAAGGATAATTTATACCATTTATATCTTATAATAAAATAAAATAATAATAATAATCTGATTTTAATGTCACAACCAATCTACATGCTAAGTTGGTGTACGAAACCCCCTTATTTATGGGACAAGAGCTTCACTTTGTGTAACAACTTAGTCTACAAAGGTGTACATACTTAATCCCCATATTGATGTGAATCTATGACTTCCAAGGTTTTGTTTTACATGCATTATGTATTTATTTACTAAGATTCAGTACTTACAAGTTCTTCCTTCAAGATATTATAATGGATTGCATATAGTATTTAGTGTTCAATTGCATTATATCTACCAGTATTGTATTTCTTGTGTTTTCCCTAGTTGTAAGGTGGTTTTTTGATGACTTAAAAGTGAACTTGAATGAATTATTGGTGTAAAAGTGTCTCGGTGTTTAAGGATTATTACTATGCAAGTGATTGATAAGATAATCCAAATGAAAACTCAAACTATTCACATGGAAAGTAACATGTACTTCATGTTTCCCCAAATGGATGAGAGACATGAGTCCTCCCTTATCAGTGTAGCTTTAATAGTGATTAGGACTAGTGCATACCAGGGTATTTTTTAAGGATTCTAATAGTGCGCTTAAGTGCAGTATTCTAAGCGATTATTTTGGATTAAAAAAAACATATATATAGATAGGTAGGAGAAATATTAAATATGAAACATATAATTTACTATTGAAAATTGTAAATTTTGGCAAATATTATGATAAAAAAAACATATTTTATGTAAATAGATGCAATATTAGAGACTAAAAATGACCAAATAGAGAAAAAAAAATTGAAAAAAAATCCCCAAAAATAGCCAATTGGTGAAGTTTCACCCCTAAAAATGACCCTGGTGCCTACTTTTTGACTAATGCTAACTTTTACTAGTGAAATATCTTGCTTCTATTACTTGTGATATTTAGAGATCTAGCAAAAATTTCTTCCAATGGTGTATTCTTAAGGATTTTTTTCTAGTTCCACTTATCATGTCAAGTAAATATGGGTTCATGTTTCTTAACTATATTACAAAGAAATGTAACAAAATTTATAGAAATAACTTCCTATTTCCATTTTAGAAGAAGGCATGACTTTGTATTTAATCAAGAAATAGAGAAGAAATATACTAAATACCAAAAATATGAGAAATTTGAAAATGACTATTATTAAGTCAGATACCAAAACAATGTAGGAACATGAAGAGAATAATGGAGAAACCTAAACTAGATTGCTTGATTATTCACTTGGAAAAAGGGATTTTTATAGTTTTACGGTAGGTTCACTTTAAACTATTTCTCAAGTAGAAAATAATAAATTAAGTTGCACGTATCTTGAAGCAGCTAATTTAACCAAATATTAACTAATCTCCTTGAAGAATGTGCTTTCAAGAGGGAGTGTTCCTTCTTGGAAGGGTGTATGGTTGTTGGTTAGGTTTCCATATTCGGAGGTGTGCCCATATTCCTTATTAGATCCTTGTGGTTTAACTCAAAATCATCCATGTCTTCCCCTTGAAATAGGGAAGGATGTAGTAAGTGCATCTTTCCTACTAAAGATGGTTGTGCACGATGAGAGAGAAAGCATGTGGAAAGCAATCTGGAAACATATATCTACAAGAAGTGTAGGAGAATAGAAAAATCATTGATGATGGGAGGACAAATCTAGGAATATCTATTGTTAATTAGTGGCCTGATATCAAAGAAAATGTGATAAAAAATTAGTATGAAGCTATGCCACTGGAAACTGACCCTTATGATCGAAGTTATATACTATATAATATAGGTCTTGTCCATACAAGTAATGGGGAACATACTATGGCTAGAATTTATTTGATTTTATATGTACATTATTCAGAACAGTCAACAAACCTGTGATGATCGTTATGAATTCTTGATAAAAAGGACTTATGTAATCGTTCCAATGGATTAATATATGGAATTAGAATCATTGTCATCGCTATAATTTTAAATAGAAATTGTAATCATCCAAAATAAGTGGTCAATAATGGTCACCTCATTGTTTAGGAATGGCACCGAGGAGGTGGTGAAATGTTATGTAAATATACTAAGCAGTGATGATGGTGCCTATTGAGGGTGTTGGGATTTCCATTGTGGAAGAGTTGTTGTATATATGAATGGATGAAAGAAGGAAGGTAGAATGAGAGGAATCTAGAACTATGGAGGAATATGAGTTGAAGGTACTATTGTTGACAACTAATATTTCTATTGCAAATATGATGCAATGTTTGTTGTGTTGTGTTCTTAATGGTGGACTAGATGAGGAGTTGCAATATGAATATGGGATAAAAAAAATGTTGTGGTGGAGAGACATTGGTAGGTTGATAGTGAGTGAAAGGAGAGGTGTAATCATAATGACTATGTAGTTGAGTTCAAGGTGCAGGAAGGTTGAGAGGGTTTGTTGATGAAACAAAGAGGAGCGGTTTAAGAAATATTTCTTGACTGAACATTAGAGAGACTAGAAATGGTAGAGAGATGTTATGCATGTTGAAGAGTGGGAAGATAATGGTGTGGCAGAGTTTGGAGTGGATGTGGGGAATACATGAGATCGTATTTTCTTGGGATTGGATGAAGGATGTGTAGATGGAGATAGGGGGTTAGGTTGGGGAGGAAATGTTGGATGACTAATGGTGGAAGTATGTGTTGTGTATGTCTCTGAGGTCAAATATGGAAGTGCGTGGTTGTGCATGATGAGAGAGAAATCATGTGGAAAGAAATATGGAAACATGTATATACAACAAGTGTAGGAGAATAGAAAAATCATTGATAATGGGAGGACAAATATAGGAATATCTATTGTAAATTAGTGGCCTGATATCAAATAAAATGTGATAGTGTTCAATAATGGTCACCTCATTGTTTATGAATGGCATCGGGGAGTTGGTGAAATGGTATGTAAATATCCTAAGCAGTGATGATGGTTCCTATTGAGGGTATTGGGATTTCCATTGTGGAATATTTGTTGTATATCTGAATGGATGAAAGAAGGAAGGTAGAATGAGAGGCATTCTAGAACTATGTAGGAATATGAGTTGAAGGCACTGTTGTTGACAACTAATATTTCTATTGCAAATATGATGCAATGTTTGTTGTGTTGTGTTCTTAATGGTAGACTAGATGAGGAGTTGCAATATGAATATGGGATAAAACAATTGTTATAGTGGAGATACATTGGTTGGTTGATAGTGAGTGGAAGGAGAGGTGTAATGCAATGACTATGTAGTTGAGGTCAAGGTGTAGGAAGGTTGAGAGGGTTTGTTGATGAAAAAAAGAGGAGCGGTTTAAGAAATATTTCTTGATTGAACATTAGAGAGACTAGAAATGGTAGAGAGATGTTATGTATGTCGAAGAGTCAGAAGATAACAGTGTGGCAGGGTTTGGATCGGATTTGGGGAAGACATGAGATAGTATTTTCTTGGGATTGGATGAAGGATGTGTAGATGGATATAGGGGGTTAGGTTGGGGAGGAAATGTTGGATGACTAATGGTGGAAGTACGTGTTGTGTATGTATTTGAGGTCAAATATAAAGGGATGGGGAAGATAAAGAAGATGGTGGAGGTGAAATACAGGACAATCATACCATGGGAGGGGGGGATGTGTTGTTGGAAGAGAAGGATGACTTGTTGTTCAGGTGGGGTGGGACATTAGAGAAAATTTGGGGTCTAAAATGGGCCTCATAAGAATACAAGCCACCTCATAAGAAAATGAGCCACATCATAAGAAAATGAGCCACATCATAAGAAAAAGAGCCATTGAATTCAAGAACCAATAGAATTTCAAGAAAAGAGTCAACCATAATGGTTGACATGGCATATTTGACATTAAAAAAACTACTTTTTTAATTTATATTTTCAACATATATCCCTGTCGTTTTACTCAAATTTCGAGAAAGAGCACTCGTTAGATGCTGAATTTAATTCCACGTCCAACAAGTACCCACACTGCATACTTTTGAGGTACCCCACCCCATGAAAAATGAGAAATACATCAAAAAAACATGTTAATCTAAAGAAAAGTAACATTTTTTTTTATGTATTTCTCGTTTTTCGTGGGGTTGGGTACCTCAAAAGTATGCAGTGTGGGTACTCATTGGATGCATAGTTAAATTCCACATCCAAGGACTTCTCTGGCTCAAAATTTGAGTAAAATGACAAGGATATATGTTGAAAATACGAAGAAAAAATGTATTTTTTTCTCTTTTCCTCCAAAATTCATAAATATTATTTTATTATTTAACTATTATTTTATTGTTTTCCTTAGGAGGCCCATTTTAGACCTCAATTTTTCTCTACTGACTAGGGTTAAGAAAGGAAGGGAGACTGAGGCAATGTGTCAAATTATGTCCACTGTAATACCCCTAGTTTTGGCTTGGAATGTATTGAATCAAAATTATGTAAATGATGTAAATATGCTAGTAAGATTCCTAATGAGGTGCTCAAGGCCAAGGATCGACTAGTGAATGGATAGGAATGTATGATGTAAATATTTTCAATTATACTATATGGTTGGTTTGTCATGCTAACTCGAAAGCTGTGTAAATATTATGTGGGAGAAATAATAAAATGGTCCAATATGTTTGTGTAAAGAACACTAGAAGGGATATGATTCCACTATAAGGGAAGAGGAAAGGGATCTTGTTAGTCCTAGAGGTAGACTAGGTTGAAATAGTGTACGCCCATGCATGATAGAAGCTCAACTTTTAAATACACTAGAGCTATATCTGATATATGATGGATTTTGATTTTATTCTTGTTCTTTCCTGAAGGATAAAGGTTGTGGACAACTTTAACAAATGTAAAGATACACATGTAGAGGAAATTTACAACATGTCACAGAATATAAGGAATGATGAGGGTGAATTTAATAGATGAAACACTAGGTTTATTCAAGAAGTGACTACAAGGAAAAATTTCTTGAATCCAAGCTAACTTGAATGTACTGAGCCTCAGGATGAGGAATCAGTAATTCTTACACAACTGCAGAGAAAAACATAAGGAATAAAGAAAATGCAATTAGATTTTTATGTGTATAACATGTACAAGAATCTCCTTATAGCTCTGAACATACATAAAATATTTTTTTTAAATGACAGAGGCATAAACAATTTATGAATCTCTGAAATAGCTTTTGATTCTCAAACATCACAAGCATCATTAATACCATAATGAGATCAAAATTTTGCATCAAAATTCTATTAATCTCATGAACCTTTACAAACAAACACCGATGAAATAACAATGGACTCACTTAATAGAGGAAACACATCTCTGAAACATTGTTGTATATTTAATCTCTTACAAAGACAAATTACAAGGGCCAATTCTGTCTCCCGACTCTACAAAACTAGATAGAGATCCTCTCTTCTTGAAATTTCCAACCTCTTAAACTGAATACAAGTTACTTTATATAGATTTTCTAATTAACTTAATTCAGTTTTTTACATTGTAACAAAATTGTAAAAAGACTCGATTTACTTTTTTACAAAAAATGACTTTTTACACTTGTCTTTTCCAACATTCTTTGTTGAACTTAGCATATTTAATTCCTCTTGTTGGAAGTCTTATTTTTTCCTCTCATGTCGATATTTGGTTGGGTAGGAGGTTGTCCCATTGGCCTTACTTGAGGAATACCATCTTGATTGATTTGGTACATCATTTGCACATTAACTGGTCCTGTAGGTGGTATGAAAGAAATAGGTGGTGGTTGATTTTAAAATTGATTTGGTACCTGTACCGATGGTTGACTTGCTGCCTAATCAGACTATTGGCCTGAATATTGTCTTGAAGGATGTGCATTTTACATCCTAGGTGGCAAGACATGCTTTTGATATTGTATAACCATCTTCCACTCTTTCCCCAATGGATGTTTATGAGCTCTCAGGGATTCCAAATATATCTCTGCATTGGTTGTTTTCTCATAGGAGATTGGACCCAATCTCTTGGCAATATTTCTCAATCCTACCCAGATTTCAAAACAATTGTTAAGTCTTTCCATTGCCTATTCCCCTTCTATTTCTCCTTCTAATGGTTCTGGAGGAAATTCTTCTTTATTTTTATTTAGATGTTCTTTAAAGGTGTCCTTGGGCTAAGAATATCCATTTCCATCCCATGGAGAAGGAATTCCCATATTCAACACATCTTTGAATGTTGAATATTGTAACTTCAAAGAATATTATAATTATACTTTATTATTCCAGAGATGTTTCATCCCTCCGAGGTAACCCTATTATGTATCCAGAGATGTTTATTCCTCCGAGGGTTTGTATTAACTAGGGTTATTAGACCCACCATGTGGGGGTCGGCCCTGTGGTTATATTTTTGGGGTTATTAGTCTTCTCCAGGAGAGGTTGGCCCCATAAGGTCTTTTAGTCAGTTGGGAGTCAGTATAAATAAGTGAGGTGAACTCCTCTTTAGATCATTCACTCACTTGTGGAAGAGTGCGCACTTGTCTGGGAGATCTGCTAAGGAGACAAAGAAGGAGGGAGCACATCTTGTATTTTGGTTGATCATCTTATTGAGGAAAGCTTTGCTGGGTTTTCTACCCCATGAGGGTTTCCCAGGGTATATTCTGTGTCTATCTTGTGATTGTGTTTCTTTCAGTGATCTTGCTAGTCTATTTGGTTAAAACTTAACATGGTATCAGAGCTAGACTGAATAGGACATCTTTCACAAGGTAAGAATACCTCTCTCTCTCTCCGGTAAAGTTAGGGTTTCAGCCCAAAGTTGGTATTATTGAATTTTGGTTTCATGGCTAGATAGCCCTTTTCAATGCCTTTCTTTTTAGCCCTAGATCGAACTTTTTGGTTGGATAGAACTCCGGGAAATCCAAACCCTAATTCTACCAAAAGTGCGATAAGTCAGATTTTGGTTTCAGAAAAAAGTTGGCATTTTTTATTTCTGATTACATGGCTAGATATCCCTTCTCCAGACCATTCTTTTGAGCCCTATATCGAACTTTTTGGTTGAGTAGAACTCCGGGAAAGTCAAACCCTAATTCTACCAAAAGTGCGATAAAATTCTGTTCCAGATTCCGGAAAAGTGAAAAATAACTTTTCAGGTAAGTCTGCTTTGTCTCTTGGACTCCCCCAAGAGAAGATGGCTCCAAACACTAAGCTTGAAGACAAGATAGAAGGTATAGAAAATTTCCGGGCTTGGAAATACAGAATTGGTCTCATCCTTGAAGAGAATGATCTTGCTCATTATATCAAGGAAGAAGTTGCAGAACCAAAAGGAGATGAAGCCAAAGAAAAACACAGGAAGGATCTAATTAGGGCAAAGAGAATTATAGCTGATTCTATTAAAGACCACTTGATTCTCCAAGTGGCCTCTAAGAAGACTCCAAAGGAAATGTATGATGCCCTAGGAAGAATGTATGAAGGAAAGAACATCAATAGGAAGATGAACCTAAGGTCTCAGTTGAAGAGTACCAAGATGCACAAAGGAGAATCTATTCAAGACTATTTCTCAAGGGTCTCTCTAATCAAGGAGCAATTAGATGCTATTGGTGACACTCTTGATGAAGATGAACTTGTGATGACTGCCCTAAATGGTCTCACTAGATCTTGGGAATCCTTCATACAAACCATGTGTGCCAGAAAAGAAAGCATGAAGTTTGATGTAGTATGGGAAGATTGTGTTCAAGAAGAGGCTAGGGTTGCCAACAGAGAATCTCTTCTCAAAGAGGATGACCAAGCTTTGGCCACCCACACCAAAAGAGGAAAGAGAGGCTACTTCAAGAAAGTAAACCACAAAAGGTCTCAACCCTCTCATAGAATCAAAAGGAAAGGAGGAGACATCTCCATAGTCCAATGTTTCAATTGTCTCAAGCTAGGACACTATGCTAGAGACTGTACCCTACCAGAGAAGAAGAAGAAAAGGTTTGTTCACAAAAGACATCATGCTCATATGGCAGAAGATGACAGTGAAGAAAAAGAAGAAGAAGAAGAAGTGGAGGAAAGGCCTCAAAAGAAAAGATCTAAAGTAAAGAAAGAAGATCCAGAAGAATATGTACTATTTTCTGCTCTCTCTGGATCTGTGTCTCCTGGTGAAGGCACTTGGCTCATTGATAGTGGTGCTTCAAAGTACATGACAGGTCATAAGGAAACTCTCTCCAAGATTGAAGAAAAGTCTTCACTCCAAAAAGTATCTTTAGGAGATGATTATCAATATCCCATCAAGGGAATTGGTGAAGCAAGCTACAAGCTTAATTCAGGAACACCTTTAAAGATGAAAGAAATTTTATATGTCCCAGGTTTAAAGAAGAATCTACTCTCTATCTCAGCACTAGACAAGAAAGGTTTTAGAGTAGCCTTCATAGATGGACAAGTACTCATGTGGTCCAAAGGAAAATCAATCAAAGATGCAATTGTCATTGGTGAAGAAGAAGGAGGACTTTATAAACTCAAGGGTCATCCAGAATTTGCCCTTGCTCATGAAGTTTCTAGTCCCAGTGAGCTATGGCATAGAAGACTAGCTCACATCAACTATAAAGCTTTACCCTATGTAAGTAATATGGTTATAGGTTTGCCAGACTTGAAGGCTGATCATGATGGCTCATGTAAAGGATGTAAGAAAGGGAAGAATATCAAGAATCCCTTTCCGAAAAGTGAAACAAAGACTAAGAACTCTCTAGAACTAATACACTCAGATGTATGTGGACCTATGCCTACCACATCTCTAAGTGGATTTGAATACTATCTCTCATTCATTGATGACTATTCAAGAAAAACTTGGATATACTTCCTAAAGGGTAAGAATGAAGTTTTTGGAAAATTCAAAGAGTTCAAGGCTCTAATAGAAAACCTCTCAGACAAGAAAATCAAGATTCTCAGAACAGATAATGGTGGAGAATATACTTCAAAGGAATTTGAATATTTTTGTAAAGAAGCTGGAATTAAGAGGGAACTAACCACTCCCTACAATCCCCAACAAAATGGGGTAGCTGAGAGGAAAAATAGAACTATCATGGAAGCTGTAAAGACTATGATACATGATCAAGACCTTCCCATGTATCTATGGGATGAAGCAGCCAAGACAGCAGTATATGTACAAAATAGACTATCTCATAGTGCTCTTGATTTCAAAACTCCAGAAGAAGTCTTTACAGGAAAGAAGCCTGAGGTAAGTCATCTTAAAATATTTGGGTGTCCTGTGTACATCCACATTCCAAAAGAAAAGAGATCCAAGTTGGATCCCTCAGGTAAGAAGGGAATGTTTGTTGGTTATTGTGAAACTTCCAAAGCCTTCAGAATTTACATACCAAGTTTCCATCATATAGAAATAAGTAGAGATGTAACCTTTGATGAGGAAGCAGCTCTCAAGAAATCCAGAAAGTGTCAACTTGAAGAATTTTATGAAGAATATTCATCTCCCAGAATCTCAGAGACTGTTCACATCCCTGAAGAGGACACACCAGAGGATCATGACATGCTGGAACCACAAGAACCCCCTGTTGCAGAATTATCTAGGAAAAGAAGACCAGCATGGGCTAGAGATATTATTCAAGGAGCTGAAAGATATGGTGCTCCTGAAGGCTCCACTAGAGAAAGGAAGAAACCAAAGCTAGTGTCCAACTATATGGCCTTGATGTGTGATCTTGTGGATCAACTACCTACTAGCTATGAAGAGGCAGCTCAGAAGAAAGAATGGGTAGAAGCAATGACAGAAGAATATCAGTCAATAATGAAAAATGATGTTTGGGATATAGTTCCCAAACCAAAAGATAAAAGTGTGGTTTCTTCCAAATGGATCTTCAAAATAAAACATGCTGCAGATGGAAGCATTGAAAAATATAAAGCAAGATTTGTAGCCAGAGGATTCTCTCAGAAGGAGGGAATTGACTACGAAGAAACATTTGCACCAGTTGCTAGGTACACTTCAATTAGAACTATCATGGCTCTTGCATCCATGATGAAGTGGAAATTACACCAAATGGATGTTAAGACAGCTTTTCTGAATGGTGTAATTGAAGAAGAAGTATACATAGAGCAACCACAAGGGTTTGAGGTTAATGACGGAAGGACTCATGTATGCAAACTGAAAAAGGCATTATATGGGTTAAAACAAGCTCCCAGGGCTTGGTACGGAAGGATTGACAATTTCCTAACTAGCATGGGCTTTACCAAAAGTAAGGCTGACCCAAACCTTTATCTCAAGGTGATGGATGATGAACCAGTTATACTTTTGTTATATGTAGATGATCTATTTCTAACTGGAAATGAGAAACAAATTATTGAAAGCAAGAAGAAGCTTTCTTCAGAATTCGAGATGAAAGATCTCGGTTTAATGCACTACTTCTTAGGCTTAGAGGTTTGGCAAGAACCAAGAGGAATCTTTCTAAATCAAGGTAAATATGCTGTGGAGATCCTGAAAAGATTTGACATGTTGGAGTGCAAACCCATGGCCACTCCCATGGACTCCAACTTAAAGATTTTAGTCAATGACTCTTCAGATTTAGTGGACCTAACTCTATATAGACAAATTATTGGGTCACTAATGTATTTGACAAATACTAGGCCAGATATATGCTTTGCTATAAATACCCTAAGTCAGTATCTAGTAGAACCTAGAAAGGTTCATCTAATAGCTGCAAAGCATGTAATGAGGTACTTAAAAGGTACATTAGATTTTGGTCTACTCTATCACGGAATTCATGAACTCAAGTTGCATGGTTACTCAGACTCTGATTGGGCAGGCAGTGTCTCAGATAGAAAAAGTACTTCAGGTGGATGTTATAGCCTTGGATCTGCCATGATCTCTTGGTTCAGCAAGAAACAATCTAGTGTGGTCCTCAGCTCTGCTGAGGCAGAATATATAGCTGCTTGCTCTGCCAGCTGTGAAGCAGTATGGCATCGGAAACTGTTATCTGGAGTGTTTGACTTAGAAATGGATCCCACTATGATTATGTGTGATAATCAAAGCTGCATCAAGATGACAGAAAATCCTGTGTTCCATGATAAGTCAAAACACATAGAGATCCGATACTTCTATATTCGAGATATGGTGCAGAAAGGAGCTATCAAGCTTGAGTATGTGAGCACTGAAGATCAAATTGCTGATATCCTGACCAAACCACTGTCTCGTGTGAAATTTGAATACTTTCGAGACAAGCTTGGTGTAGTTCAAAAGGACCCTCCTAGAAAGGGGGAGTAGCATGATCCCTGATGACAAGCAAGTCTCATCAATAATGAGACTTCACCTAGTCACTTAGAAATAGTTAGATTTAGGACTACTATATTTTACTTAGTTTTACTTATACATGCTTTTGATGATAGATGTATACATGCTTTTGATGATAGATGTATTAGTGAGAATACATGCTTTTGATGATAGATGTATACATGCTCTTGATGATAGATGTATTAGTGAGAATACATGCTTTTGATGATAGATGTATACATGCTTGTGATGATAGATGTATTAGTGAGAATACATGCTTTTGATGATAGATGTATACATGCTTGTGATGATAGATGTATTAGTGAGAATACATGCTTTTGATGATAGATGTATACATGCCTTTGATGTTAGATGTATTAGTGAGAATACATGCTTTTGATGATGAATGTATACATGCTTTTGATGTTGGATACATGCTTTTGATGTATGATGTATACATGCTGTTGATGCTAGATGATGATACATGTATTGATTAATGTACTTGTATGGATTAGGATACTTGTACTTGTATTGATGAGAATACATGTGGGGATTGTATCATCCTTGAACACTTGTTCTAAAATGAGCCGTAGACAGAGGTCTCCGAGAAAGAAGAGGGATTGTATCATCCCTGGACTTCGGTTCCTAAAGAGAGCCGTAGACGTGAGGTCTCCGAGAATGAAGTCCTTAGTGGATAGTTGAGGGGATTGGATCATCCCTGGACTTTCAGTCCTAAAGAGAGCCGTAGACGTGAGGTCTCCGAGAATGAAGTCCCAGTGGACAGTTGAGGGGATTGGATCATCCCTGGACTTTCAGTCCTAAAGAGAGCCGTAGACTGGGTCTCCGATAATGAAGTCCTGAATGAACAGGCAGGGGATTGCACCGTCCTCGGACTAAGGTCCCAGAATAGAGCCGTATACTGGGTCTCCGATAATGAAGTCCTGAATGAACAGGAAGGGGATTGCATCGTCCCCGGACTGAGGTCCCAGAATAGAGCCGTAGACTGGGTCTCCGATAATGAAGTCCTGAATGAACAGGAAGGGGATTGCATCATCCCCAGACTGAGGTACCAGAATAGAGCCGTAGACTGGGTCTCCGATAATGAAGTCCTGAATGAACAGGCAGGGGATTGCATCGTCCCCGGACTGAGGTCCCAGAATAAAGCCGTAGACTGGGTCTCTGATAATGAAGTCCTGAATGAACAGGCAGGGGATTGCATCGTCCCCGGACTGAGGTCCCAGAATAGAACCGTAGACTGGGTCTCCGATAATGAAGTCCTGAATGAACAGGAAGGGGATTGCATCGTCCCCGGACTGAGGTCCCAGAATAGAACCGTAGACTGGGTCTCCGAAAATGAAGTCCTGAATGAACAGGCAGGGGATTGCATCATCCCCGGACTGAGGTCCTAGAATTGATCCGTAGACTGATGTCTCCGAGAACTGAAGATTGGATTGTATCATCCATGGACCTATGTCGTAAAGGGAGCAGGATTGATCATCCTAGGAACATGATCGTATGATGACAATGCTGATGATCGTATGATGACGATGCTGATGATCGTGTGATGATGATGCTGATGATCGTGTGATGACGATGCTGATGATCGTATGATGACGATGCTCATGATCGTGTGATGACGATGCTGATGATGCTGATGATGACGATGCTGACGATCGTATGATGACAATGCTAATGATCGTATGATGACAATGCTGATCGTATGATGACGATGCGATGACGATGCTGATGATCGTGTGATGACGATGCTGATGACGATGCTGATGATCGTGTGATGACGATGTTGCTAATAATGTGATGAGGATGTTGCTGATAATGTGATGACGATGTTGCTGATCGTGTGATGACGATGCCAATGACCGTGATGTCGATGTTGATGTTGATATTGATATACCAGTAACTGTTTGAGTTACTGATGAAGACAAATTGAAGAAAGCTTCCGATGATTTATAGATGTATCATGTATAGTGACTCCTTGCTCCTACAGATGCTGTTATAATATCCTTCTCGTTAAGGGGGAGTGTTGAATATTGTAACTTCAAAGAATATTATAATTATACTTTATTATTCCGGAGATGTTTCATCCCTCCGAGGTAACCCTATTGTGTATCCGGAGATGTTTATTCCTCCGAGGGTTTGTATTAACTAGGGTTATTAGACCCACCATGTGGGGGTCGGCCCTGTGGTTATATTTTTGGGGTTATTATTCTTCTCCAGGAGAGGTCGGCCCCATAAGGTCTTTTAGTCAGTTGGGAGTCAGTATAAATAAGTGAGGTGAACTCCTCTTTAGATCATTCACTCACTTGTGGAAGAGTGCGCACTTGTCTGGGAGATCTGCTAAGGAGACAAAGAAGGAGGGAGCACATCTTGTATTTTGGTTGATCATCTTATTGAGGAAAGCTTTGCTGGGTTTTCTACCCCATGAGGGTTTCCCAGGGTATATTCTGTGTCTATCTTGTGATTGTGTTTCTTTCAGTGATCTTGCTAGTCTATTTGGTTAAAACTTAACATTGAACAAGGATTTAAAGCTATTTAATTAGTCAATTGTTTAACATTGTCTTTCATTATGAACATAAATGTATGTTTCATGATCATAGATGTAGCTATATTGATTATCTGTGTTTTGTTATCAATCCCTTTTTCAGCTAATTGTCTCTTGGTTTGACTCTTTAAGTAATCTATTACTTATGAGGCTTGTTTGGGCATAATTTCGAACTACTTTTCCATTGATTTTACCTATGTATTAGATTATGTTTCCATTTCTAATTCATCTTGAATAACCTCAAAATAATCCCACTTTTGTGTGAACCATTCATTAATTTTCTTCCAAACATGTTGTGTTATTCTCCTCAAAAGTTGCTCTCCTTGGACATTCATTTGTAAAGAGGTTATCTAGATTTTTAAATCTCCTATTTCGTTCTCCAGATATATTATGTCATCCTACCTCTTACAGATTTCATTCTCGAGTTCAAGGATCCTCCTGTATTTTGTATCAAGCTCCTTTTCATCCTCTTCGGGCTTGCCACCTAGGTCATTACCCTCTTGAATGGGTTGAGGACTTGACCTTATATTTTCTCTTCCTTCTTCCATTGCATCTACATCTATGGCCTATGGAGGGACAATTTGTTGCTCACCTATTACTTCTTCTATATATGCTACTATAGGTTGACTCTTTGTTGCTTCTGTCACACATGTTGCTTTTGTCACACCTGTTGTTGTGGGTTGAATCTATGTTGGAATTGCAGGAGTTGATGTTGTGGGATGACTCTCTGCTAGAATTGCAGAAGTTGATATTGCAGTATCTCCTTCAATGGAGATTTTAGTTCTTTCTAACTTCATATTGGAAATCTTCCAATGCAAATCATCAATATTTTTCCTTCTCTCTTTAGATAAATTATGGCACTCTATCATGGTAGCATAATTTTTCTCTTTTTCTTCCTGTACCTGCTTTACCTCCTCAGTCTAGACAGGGTCTGTGGTGGGAATTTTCAATTTTTTCTTCAGGTTGGCTATCTCATTATCCTTTTTTCTCAATAAGTGATTTGATATGATATCCATCTGATGGATCAGTTTCCAATGCCACCAAATTTTCCTCTAGTGAAGTCATCACTTCTCAATCTTGTATAACTTCTCAAACTTCTCTAGGGCCAATCTAAGTTTTCTCTCATCTTTTTATGACTTAACTATATCTGTGCAGAACATGTCATTTGTCTTCTTGTACAAATCCAATTTATCTAGCTTACAAAATTAATTAAAGTTGACAATGTGTTCCTCAACTCTCCAATCACTCAACTTGACAGGTTTTGGTACTTTGTGCTCAAGTTAAAAAACCCTAAATGTGTCTTGTTGATGTTCAACAACTGAGATAAGCCTCTTCCCTACTGTTGGGATCTCTTGTCTCATATCCTTTACCATCTTAAATCCCTTTTATCTGATGCTCTTATAGCCAGATTGGAGATCTTTTTTTATGGGTACTAGATCCCCTAATGATGATCCATGTATCTTTTGTGGAACTGTAAACTCTATTGAGGGATAGCTTGTATATTGAATGGGAGGTCTTCTTGGGATCTCTATTTTTTCTATAAGTTCAGTGATATCTCTCAGAATTTCAACTGATTCTGGCACCTTTACCAATGCCTACTCTTTTTCTTCAGTTTTTGTTCTAGCCCTTTTAGGGTCTGGACCCTGCTCAACTTGATCAATGTCCATATCTTGGAATTCTCTAACTGTCCTTTTCTTTCCTATCAGTTTATCTTGTCTTTCTTGATCTTCAAATATTTTTAAGGCTCCTTCGACCTCTTCCCATGTCTCTTTATTTTCAATTTTCTCCCATATTGGTCTGGCTTCACATGTATATGTTGATTTTTTATTCTCCATCCTTTGTTTTGAAACAATATGGTGTGGGTCATATGTCACTTTCTCAGCTTTCTCAAGATTGAGTTGGCTCAAGTATTCTATTGATAAAGGTTTACATTGATGCAACAATGTCCTGGTGAGGGTTTTGGTGTCTTGGTGCCCATTGTGGAGCCCCTGAGGGTTTTTTTCCTTGTTTGTGTCCAAGGAGACCTTTTGAATTTGTCCAATCCCAAGTTGAATCCCTTAGATACCTTGAGACATTTCTAAAATCCCTTAGCCCCTTTGTCTTGGTTGTGTTCCCCTTGGTTTCCTCCTTGCCCTTGTTGTCTCCTTGTCCTTTGGGGTGGTCCCTTTGTTGCTTGTCAACCTTGTTATTTATGTGGTCTCCTTTTGGTTGGGGTTGTGGTCTCTTGTACCCTTTCTTTTGGATGCTTGGTGTTGCTTTTGGTCTTCTTGTGGACGTGTATTTGGCGGTGGTGTTGTCCTCGGTGCTTTGATGTATCTCTTTCCTTGGTGTTGTATTTCTTGATGCCTTAAAGTGCTTGAAGAAGTCTTCAAGAATTTTTCAAGTCCTTTTCTGATGTCCTGCAAAAAATAAAGAAAATAAAGGTGAAGGACCATGTCCTTGTAAGCAAGGCCCTCTTAAAGTGATATTTCTCGTCAAGATCTTTTCGGTGGTTTGTGGAATGCCCACTAAATCCTCACGGTTGAAGAGATGTTAATTTTTGAAGTTGTCAAGGAAATGCTACCCCTTCTTGTAAGGTCGCCCAACTAAAAATATGGATTTATTTTTTAATTTTTAATTAAAATTGCAAGTCGTCCAGCTTAAAATTGTAACCATCAATGAATTGAAGATCAGTATAAATATAAGTCTTTTCACTCTCTAATTTGAAGTCGTGGAAGTGTTCATGCTCTGATTTTCGTGTAACTTACAGAGGCAGCTCAGAGTTTGGCACATCTCTCCCAAAGACAGTCGCAAAGAAGAATGAAGTCAATGTTTTTCTTACCTCTAATTTCAGGTATCTTTACTAAGGCAGCCATAGTGAACTGAGGAAGACAATTCACGCTACAATATTAAGGTATGATTTTTTATATGGGAAAATTCTGAGGTATCCAAATTTGTACAACAATTTATCATCCTTGAATGTGGACTGAGGTAGCCACAGTAAGACAATCTGATATTTCAAAAGGCATGCAAATTTTTACAGCATTTCAACATCTCTGATTTCAAAAGGCAGTCACAGTCAAATTTTTACAAGGAATCCAAAAACTGGCATCCAAGACACATTTGCATAGTAGTCATCCGAATTCTGGACAATTATTTCTTGTTTTATGACAATCGAGTCTTAAGGTACATTTTGTATCATTTTGTACATCCACTTATCTTTTGTCATGATTTAACTGAGTTTTGTAACCTTTTGGTCACAAGTGAGTTTTGAATATGTTGACTAAGTCTTGTCTAACTATTTTTTGTAACCTTTTGGTCACAAGTGAGTTTTGAATGCGTTGACTAAGTCTTGACTGTATACAGTATTGACTAATTTGTATAGTGTATCTTCGAACGAGAGGTTGAATTTGTATAATAAGAGTAGACTATTAGTATTGATACCTTTTGTTTTATAAATTGCTTGACTATATGTAAGCTTTGGTGTGGTTTGAAGGTTGTCAGTACTTTTGTTCAGTTTGTACGTGGGTGTTTTGTTGTTACCCCAGCTTGATTAGCCAAGTTGAATGTCCTAAGTTTGTTTGTAACTTGTTGATCTTCACTAGTTGACTATACCTGGTCTAATTTCTACTTGCTAATTTCTTAGGTGTGTTTGATTTTATTGTGAAGTATTATTCTTATTGAGTTAAGTCCAAAGTTTGTGTGTTATTTGAAAGATGTTTGTGTGTGTGAGTATTATTCGATGAGGCATACCAAATTGGAAGGAATGGATGACTACCAAAGTATATAATCATATTAGCATATGATCAGATTGGCACAAGTAAATGATCAGTTTGGAACAGATTTATGATCAGTTGGTATAGGTTGATATGTAGTTGGGAATGTGTTCACAATCGGGATTGTACAGTTGGATAAGTTGGCTGGTTTGAGAGGTCCACAAGTTCAGTTCAGTTCAGAAGTCTAGATATTTATTCTTGAGGGTGGCAGGGTGGTACTAGGGATTTATATTCTGTGAGTAGAGTTGTTGTAGCAACTCGTCAGTTGTAACTGACAAATCCTAGGAGGTTGGAGCCTCCTTCCAGTTGTGGCTAGAGAAATTGTATAAGTATTGTATTTCCAGTTGTTATTGGAACAAATCTTATTAAAAATGCTTCTGTGTTTTTAACCCCAGAACTTGGGTTTCCACGTAAAAATTTTGTTTATTATGCATCTTGTTATGATTCTTCTATGTTGATGATATGATGATATTTTACTGCTCAATGAATTGTGATTAGTTGTGTATAATTTTCTCTGAATAAAATTTAAATTTTAAAAAGTGCCTCCCACTGATTAACCCCCCCTCTCAGCGTGCCTAGGTGATCAACAATTGGTATTAGAGCCTATACCTTCAAGAACATTCATACCACTGTAAGCTAACCATGATTAATTTCGCAAAGCACGAAAAAAATGGAATATCATTGTTTGATGGATCAGACTATGCATTTTGGAGCATAAGAATGAGATATTTTCTAGAAGCTCAAGGAGATGAGCAATGGAAAATAGTTGTAACTTGATATAAGGTACATCAAACTCCTCCAACAGATGCATATTATTTGCCTCAATATAATATTAATTCAAATTCCAGGAACCACATCTTGAATACACTAGACAAATATGTTTTTTCAAAGTTATACATTGTACATCTGCAAAGCAAATATGGGACAAGATCAGGACCACTTATGAAGGAGATAAAATGGTCAAAGCAATCAAAATTAAAAACTATAGAGGACAATTTGAACATCTGAAGATGAAGGATAAAGAGGAGATTACATCTTGTTTCCTTCGAGTTAGTGAACTTGTAAATACTATCAGAGGTCTTGGTGAAGAGATTGATGAGTTAGTTGTTTTTTAGAAGATACTAAGGACTCTTCCCAAAATATTTAATCGTAAAAACTTAGCCTTAAAATAAAGGACATTATTGGATACTATGATAGTAGACCTACTACATAGGATTCTTGTAGCTTACGAAATGATAATTGAAGATGAAGACTCACCTACAAAAGAAGCAGCCTTCAAGGTCTCTTCCAAGCAAACAAAGAAGGACATGCCAACCAAGAAGAATAAGTCCATGGAAAAACCATGCCCCATCTATAGTGATGATTCATATGATTCAAATGATGAGGAGATAACCAATTTTGTGAGGAATTTTAAAAGAGGCACTGGCAAGTACAAAGGTAAGTTACCTCTTAAGTGTTATTCATGTGGAAAAATATGTCATTTTGCATCTAAATGTCCTTATGCAAAGAACTCAGATAGTGATGAAGATATTAGTTCCAAGAATTATAAAAAGGCAAAGAATTATAAGGCAAAGAAAAATTGAAAGTTTGCAAAAAGGAAAAGTCTCTAATAAAAAAGAGACATCAATTCATTCGATGAAGACTCCGACAATGACAATGATAGTGAACCAAAAAGGGTGCTCTTCACGGCAATAAATTCAAAAGATTCAAAAGAGACCTTTGGAAATGATGAAGGATCAGAATCAGAATGTGAAATGGATCTTGAAATAGAACTCATAAGTGCCTTCAAAGATCTAAGGAAATAAAGAAAGGAGAAAATTTTACTTAAAGAGGAGGTAAAATATTTAAGAGATAAATCACAAATTCAATAAAATATCTGAAGAAGCCAAGCAAGTCATCACTGACTTAAAAGTTCAGTTGGAAGAAGCTAAAAGAATTGAAGACTCTCTTGTCAAACAACTTGCAAACAATCTAAAAGAAAAGGAGAACCTAGAGGTTGAGATAGTGTCTCTAAGAGATCAAGTACAAAAGAAATAAATCAGCCAAAACTATGGAAATAGATCCAAGATTATTGAACATATTATCACCAACCAAAATCGTTTCTTTGACAAGTCCGATATAAGATATAAGAAGCATGATGAAGATGAAGCCTCAAGCTCTATGACAACCAGAAATGAAGCAAAGTTAAAAATCGTCAAAGAGCCAATCAATGAAGAAAGGGCCAAGTCTCACTCAGAACAACCAACACCAGAAAAGGCTTTAGATGAAAGACAAGTTTTCAGGAAGACTATTCCTCCGAGAAGACATTTTGTTCCCAAGTATGGATATTTATTTTATGGTTATTGTTTTTCATGTGGAATATTTGAACACAAAGTTATAAATTGTGTGAGAAGAATAAATATAGAAAACATGAATAACTATGGAAATTCCAGATGGCCACGCAATAATAATAAATTTTCCCCTTTGGGATCTGAAGTTGAATGCTTTAAATGTAACAACTTTGGCCATTTAGCCAAACAATGCAGAATTAAAGTGTCTATAGAAGGTACTCAGAAGGTATCCAATAACCAGAAAAGGAACAACAAAAGGTATGGATAAAGCAGAAAGATAACGTGAGTAATCATGACTGTAGTGGGTTTTCTCTTCAAGCCCAAAACATCAACAACCAATGGTTTGTTGACAGTGGTTGTTCCAATAATATGACAGGTGACAAAATTATATTTGTAACTTTGGAAAAGGATGAAGGATCTGTCTCCTTTGGCAATAACAATTTAGCTAAAGTCATAGGAAAAGGTACAAGTAACCTTGGAAGCAGGGATACTGTAGCATAAAATGTTCTTCTTGTGGATAATATAAATCATAATCTATTGAGTGTTATCCAGATCTGTGATCAATGGCATGAACTCTTATTCACTTCAAAGGATTGCAAAATAAGAAAGGAAGGACCAGGAAAGTTAGTGGCCACTACTAACAAGACTCCTAACAATATATATATATAGATAGATAGATAGATATATAAACAAGTTGTGAGAAATATGCCAGAAATTACAAAGCCATCTAATGTTATTTGTAAGCATTTCCAACATGGGAATCAAACTAGATTTGGCGTTAAGACAAAGGAGCATTCTTCTACAAAACCACTAGAACTTATTCACACTTTTCTATGTGGACCAACTAGAAATAAAGGACGAGAAGGTGAGGAGTATTTCATGTTATTGGTTGATGACTATTCCAGGATGACTTGGGTATGCCTACTTAATAGAAATACAAAAGCCTTTGAGTGCTTCAATATCTTCAAGGAATAGGTTGAAAATGAAGCAAGATCGTGAATTAAGTGTCTCATATCTGACAATGGTGGAGAATTCATGTCAATTGAATTCAAAAAATATTTTGAAGAGCAAGGAATAAGGAGATAGTTCTCAGTAACTAGAATACCCTAGCAGAATGGAGATTCCGAAAGAAAGAACATATCAGTACTATAAATGACTAGAACCATGGTGAATGAATCCAATTTGGATGATAAATTTTGGGGTCAAGCAGTTCATACTATAGTGCACATCATGAACAGAGGATTACTCAGAAGTAACAGTGATAAGTCTCCCTATGAGCTATGGACAGGAAGAACAACTAATGTCCAACACTTCAGAGTGTTTGTAAGTAGGTGCTACATCAAAAGCGATGATAAGAATATTGGAAAATTTGATTCTATTGTGGATGAAGGTATATTTGTTGGATATTCATGTAAGAGAAAGGCCTACAAATGCTACAAATTAAGACTAAGTAAAGTTGTCGAAAGCATCAATGTAAATATAGATGATTCTAGCTTTCCAATAGTCAGTAAAGATCCAGAGGACTTTGATGATCAAGAAGAGGAATATTTTTCTCAAGAAGAATAAGAAATTGAAGAAGAAAAACCGGATGAGAATCATCTAGCCACAGCACAAGAAGAGGAACAATAGAATTTCAATAGACTATTTCTAAAGAATGGCACTGGAAGAATCATCCTCCAGAATAAACCATTGGTGGTAAATATGTTGGAATAGAAACCAAAAAAATAAGAAAACTAAATCCAACAACAGAACAGGTGCATCTCTCATTATTGTCTATAGTTGAACCAAGCAGCTTTGCAGAAGCCAAAACATATGAACATTGGGTCAAATCTATGGAATAAGAACTAGATCAAATTGAGAAAAATGAAACATGGGAACTTGTTCCTAGGCCCAAGCACAAAAATGTGATTGGAACCAAGTGGGTCTTCAAAAACAATGAAGATGGACAGGTAATCATAAACAAGGCTATATTAGTTTGCAAAGGATATGCTCAGATTGAAGGGATAGATTTTAAAGAAGCATTTTCTCCAGTAGCCAGAATGGAAGCTATCATCATGATATTGGCCTATGCTTTCTCCAAATATATTAAAGTGTATCAGATAGATTTTTAATCAACTTTTCTAAATGGGAAACTAGAAGAAGAAATCTACATCAAACAACCAAAACGGTTTCAGCTCTTGGAAAACAAGGACTATGTGTGCATACTCAAAAAAAGATCTATATGGTTTGAAGCAAGCTCCTATAGCTTGGTATTCCAAGTTGGACAGATACTTGCAACAATAAGGCTTTAAAAGGGGAAATGCAAATAGTAATTTGTATATCAAGCAGGATCATGATAGTATACTTATTGTTGAAGTATATGTTGATGACATTATCTTTGGAAGTGATGATGATAGTCTAAGTCAACGGTTTGCTAGGGATATGCAAAAAGAATTTGAAATGTTTTTGCTTGGTGAATTGACCTTCTTCTTGGGGCTTCATATATCTCAACATGAAGAAGGCATTTACATTTCATTGACTAAGTACATCAATGAGATGTTGAATATATTTAAGATGGAATATTGTAAGCCCATGAATACTCCTATGGTCACCGTGTACAAGTTAATAAAGGATGATGAATCTAAAGAAGTAGATCAAAATATTTACATGTCGATGATTGGTAGTTTACTCTATGTGACAACTTCAAGGCCAGATGTGATGAAAGCTATTGTACAGGTTTCAAGATTTCAAGTAGCTCCTAAGGAAACTTAAGTTATTGTAGTCAAAAGAATCTTTAGATATATCAAGGGAACTATGGATTTTGGGTTATGGTACCCAAAAGGAAATGAGTTAACCTTGGTATCCTACTCATATGTAGATTGGGAAGGATGTGTTGATGATAGAAGGAGTACCAGTGGTGTAGCATTCTTCTTAGGAAACTGTCTAGTATCTTGGTCTAACGGTGCAACATTCTTCTTAGGCAACTGTCTAGTATCTTGGTCCAGCAAAAAGCAATCTTCAGTGTCCTTATCAACAATAGAAGTAGAATATATAGAAATAGCAGCTTGTTGTACTCAAATTATTTGGATGCAGAAACAAAACATCCAAGAGATACAAGTGACATATGATGAGCCAATTCCAATTCTAAGTCACAACACAAGTGCCATCAAGATCTCCAAGAATCTAGTGATGCACTCCAAGACAAAGCACATTCCTATCAAGTTTCATTTTCTTCTAGAGAAAGTCACTGATAAACATATCAATTTGGAATATATTGGGACAAAGGAACAAATAGTAGATATTTTCACTAAGCCTCTTCCTAGAGATACTTTTGAGTACCTCCGAAAAACATTGGGGGCCATATCATCTACCAACTGAATTGGATCTTCTTCATCAAAGTAGTAGTGCCTGGTGATTTGGGGAGCAATGTTTTCAAATGGATTTCCCTTTTCCATTGATGCCAAATGGGAGAGAAGTTGTTAACAGGGGGAGCTTATTCTCAGGGGGATTTTGGGTGTTTTCATCAATGATAAAGGGGGATATTGTTGATAAAGGTTTTCATTGATGCCAACAGTTCCCTGGTGAGGGTTTGTGGTGTCTTGGTGCCCATTTTGGAGACCCTAAGGGTTTGTGTCCTCGTTTTTGTCCAAGGATAACTTTTGACTTTGTCCAAGCCCAAGGTGAAGCCCTTGGAGCCCTTGAGACATTTCCAAAATCCCTTATCCCATTTTTCTTGGTTGTGTTCCCCTTGCTTTCTCCTTGGTTTCTTCTTTGTACTTTGTTGTCCTCATTTCCCTTATTGCCTCCTTGTCCTTGTTGGTGGTCCCTTTGTTGCATGTCACCCTTGTTCTTGATTTGGTCCCCTTTAGGTTGGGGTTGTGGTCTCTTGTACACTTGATTTTTTGGTTCTTGGTGTTGCTTGTGGTCTTCTTATGGACGTGTAGTTGGTGGTGGTGTTTTCATTGTGCTTTGATGTAGCCCTTTCCTTGGTGTTGTATTTATTGATGCCTCAAAGTGCTTAAAGAAGTTTTCAAGTCCTTTTCTGATGTCTTGCACAAATTAAAGAAAAAAAAAGGTGAAGGGCCATGTCCTTGCAAGAAAGGCCCTCTTAAAGTGTTAGTTCTCGTCAAGATCTTTCTGGTGGTATGTGGAATTCCCACTAAATCCTCACGGTTGAAGAGATATTAATTTTTGAAGTTGTTAAGCCAATGTTACCCCTTCTTGTAAGGTAGGCTAGCTAAAAATAGGGATTTATTTTTTAATTTTAAATTAAAATTGCAAGTCGGCCAGTTTAAAATTGTAACCCTCAACGAATTGAAGATCAATATAAATATAATTCTTTTCACTCTCTAATTTGAAGTCGTCGAAGTGTTCATGCTCTGATTTTCATGCAACCTACTCAGGAAGCTCTAATTTTTGTGCATCTCTCCTAAAGACAGACGTAGAGAAGAATAAAGTCAATGATTTTCTTACCTCTAATTTCGGGTATCTTTACTGAGGCAACCACAATGGACTGAGGAAGAAAAGTCAGGCTACAAGCTTAAGGTCTGATTTTTTATATGGGAAAATGCTGAGTTATCCAAATTTGTATAGCATTTTATCATCCTTGAATGTGGACTGAGGCAGCCACAATAAGGCAGTCTGATATTTCAAAAGGCATCCGAATTTTTACAACAGTTCAACATCTCTGATTTTGGATTGAGGCAGTCATCAGTTTGGAACATATTTATGATCAGTTGGTACAGGTTGATATGTAGTTGGGCACATGTTCACAAGTGGGATTGAACAGTTCGATGAGTTGGCTGGTTTGAGAGGTCCATAGGTTCAGTTTAGTTCAAAAGTCCAAATATTTATTCTTTAGGGTAGCACGGTGGTGCTAGGGATTATAGTTATATTCTGTAAGTAGAGTTGTTGTAGTAGCTTGTCATTTGTAAATAACGAAGCCTAGGAGGTTGGAGCCTCCTTCCAGTTGTGGCTGGAGAAATTGTATAAATATTGTATTTCCAGTTGTTGTTGGAACAAATCTTATTAAAACGACTTCCGTGGTTTTACCCCTAGAACTTGGGTTTCCACGTAAAAATATTGTTTATTATGCATCTTTTTATGATTCTTCTATGTTGATGATATGATGCTATTTTACTGCTCAATGACTTGTAATTAGTTGTGTATAATTTGCTCTGAATAAAATTTAAATTTTACAAAGTGCCTCACACTGATTCACCCCCCTTCTCAATGTGCCTAGGTGATAAAAAATTGGTATCATGGCCTATACCTTCAAGAACATTCATACCACTGTAAGGTAACCATGATTAAGTTCGCAAAGCACGACAAAAATGGAATACCATTGCTTGATGGATCAGACTATGCATTTTGGAGCATAAGAATGAGAGATTTTCTAGAAGCTCAAGGAGTTGAACAATGGAAAATAGTTGTAACTTGATATAAGGTACATCAAACTCCTCCGATAGATGCATATGATTTGGATCGATATAATATTAATTCAAAGGCCAGGAACCACATCTTGAATACACTAGACAAATATGTTTTTGTCAAAGTTATGCATTGTACATCTGCAAAGCAAATATGGGACAACCTCAAGACCACTTATGAAGGAGATAAAATGGTCAAAGCAATCAAACGTCAAACCTATAGAGGACAAATCGAACATGTGAATATGAAGGATGAAGGGGATATTGCATCCTATTTCCTTCGAGTTAGTGAACTTGTAGATACTATTAGAGGTGTTGGTGAATATATTGATGAGTTAGTAGTTTTTTAGAAGATACTAAGGACTCTTCCCAAAATATTTAATCCTAAAATATTAGCCTTAAAATAAAGAACATATTTGGATACTATGATAGTATACCTATTGCATGGGATTCTTATAGCTTATGAAATGAGAATTGAAGATGAATACTCACCTACAAAAGAAGCAGCCTTCAAGGTCTCTTCCAAGCAAACAAAGAAGGACATGCCAACCAAGAAGAATAATTCCATGGCAGAACCATGCTCCAACTACAATGATGATTCATATGATTTAGATGATGAGGAGATAACCAATTTTGTGAGGAAGTTTAAAAGAGGCACTGGAAAGTACAAAGGTAAGTTACCTCTCAAGTGTTATTCATGTGGAAAAATAGGTCATTTTGCATCTAAATGTACTTATGCAAAGAACTCAGATAGTGATGAAGATAGTAGTTCCAAGAATTATAAAAAGGTATAGAATTATAAGGCAAAGAAAAATTGAAAGTTTGAAAAAACTAAAAGTCTCTAATAAAAAAGAGACAACAGTTCATCCGATGAAGACTCCAACAATGACAATGATAGTGAACTAGAAAGGGTTCTCTTCGTGGAAATAAATTCAAAAGATTCAAAAGAGACCTTTGGAAATGATGAAGGATCAGAATTAGAAGGTGAAATGGATCTTGAAACAGAACTCATAAGTGCCTGGAAAGATCTAAGGAAAGCAATGAAGGGGAAAAATTTACTTAAAGAGGAGGTAAAATATTTAAGAGATAAATCGCAAATTCAATAAAATATCTGAAGAAGCCAAGCAAGTCATCGTTGACTTAAAAGTTCAGTCGGAAGAAGCTAAAAGAATTGAAGACTCTCTTTTCAAACAACTTGCAAACAATCTGAAAGAAAAGGAGAATCTGGAGGTTGAGATACTATCTCTAAGAAAGCAACTACAAAAGAAATAAATCAGCCAAAACTATGGAAATAGATCCAAGATTATTGAACATATTATCACCAACCAAAAGCCTTTCTTTGGCAAGTCCGGTATAAGATATAAGAAAAATGATGAAGATGAAGCCTCAAGCTCTATGACAACCGGAAATGAAGCAAAGTAAAAAATCGTAAAAGAACCAATCAATGAATAAAGGACCAAGTCTTACTTAGAACAACCAACACCAGAAAAGGCTCTAGATGAAAGAAAAGTTTTCAGGAAAACTATTCCTATGAGAAGACATTTTGTTCCTAGGTATGGATATTTCTTTTATGGTTATTGTTTTTCGTGTGGAATATTTGGACACAAAGCTATAAATTGTGTGAGAAGAAGAAATATAGAAAACATGAATAACTATGGAAATTCCAAATGGCCACGCATATAATAATAAATTTTCCCCTTTGGGATCTGAAGTTGAATGCTATAAATGTAACAACTTTGGCCATTTAGCCAAAGGATGCAAAATGAAAGTGTCTATAGAAGGTACTTAGCAGCTATCCAATAATTAGAAAAAGGAACAACAAAAGGTATGGATAAAGCAGAAATATAACTTGAGTAATCATGACTGTAGTGGGTTTGCTCACAAGCCCAAAACACCAACAACCAATGGTTTGTTGATAGTGGTTGTTCCAAGAATATGGCAGGTGACAAAATTATATTTGTAACTTTGGAAAAGGATAAAGGATCTGTCTCCTTTAGCAATAACAATTCAGCTATAGTCATAGGAAAAGGTACAATTAACCTTGGAAGAAGGGATACTGTAGCATAAAATGTTCTTCTTGTGGATAATATAAATCATAATCTATTGAGTGTTTCATGTTATTGATTTATGACTATTCTAGGATGAGTTGGCTATGCCTTCTTAATAGAAATCCATATGCCTTTGAGTGCTTCAATATATTCAAGGAATATGTTTGTAAATGAAGCAAGATCATGAATTAAGTGTCTCAATTCTGACAATAGTGGAGAATTCATGTCAATCGAATTCAACAAATATTGTGAAGAGCATGGAATAAGGAGATAGTTCTCAATAACTAGAACACCCTAACAGAATGGAGATTCCAAACGAAGAACATATCAGTACTATAAATGGCTAGAACCATGTTGAATGAATCCAATTTGGATGATAAATTTTGGGGTCAAGTAGTTCATACAGCAGTGCACATCATGAACAGAGGATTACTCGGAAGTAATGGTGATAAAATTCCTTATGAGATATGGATAGGAAGAACAACTATTGTCCAACACTTCAGAGTGTTTGGAAGTAGGTGCTACATCAAAAGAGATGATAAGAAGATTGGAAAATTTGATTCTAGTGTGATAGAAGGTATATTTGTTGGATATTCAGATAAGAGAAAGGCCTACAAATGCTACAAATTAAGACTAAGTAAAGTTGTCGAAAGCATCAATGTAAAGATAGATGAGTCTAGCTTGTCAACAATTAGTAAATATCTAGAGGACTTTGATGATCAAGAAGAGGAATATTTTTCTCAAGAAGAATAAGAAATTGAAGAAGAAGAACTGGCTGAGAATCATCTAGCCAAGGCACAAGAAGAGGATCAATAGAAATATCAATAGAACCTTTCTAAAGAATGGTACCGGAAGAATCATCCTCCAAAATTAATCACTGGTGATAAAAATGATGGAATAGAAACCAAAAAAATAAGAAAACTAAATCCAACAACAAAACAGGTGCATCTCTCATTATTGTCTATAGTTGAACCAAGAAGCTTTGCAGAAGCCAAAACATATGAACATTGGGTCAAATCTATGGAATAAGAACTAGATTAAATTGAGAAAAATGAAACATGGGAACTTGTTCCTAGGCCCAAGCACGAAAATGTGATTGGAACCAAGTGGGTCTTCAAAAACAAGTTGAATGAAGATGGATAGGTAATCATAAACAAGGTTAGATTAGTTTGAAAAGGATATGCTCAGATTGAAGGGATAGATTTTAGAGAAGCATTTGCTCCAATATCCATAATGGAAGCTATCAGCATGATATTGGCCTATGCTTTCTCTAAATATATTAACATGTATCATATGGATGTCAAATCAAATTTTCTAAATGGGAAACTAGAAGAAGAATTCTACATCAAACAAACAAAAGGGTTTCAGCTCTCAGAAAACAAGTACTATGTGTGCATACTAAAAAGAGATCTATATGGTTTGAAGCAAGCTTGTATAGCTTGGTGTTCCACGTTGGACAGATACTTGCAGCAACAAGGCTTTAAAAGGGGAAATGCAGATAGTAATTTGTATATCAAGCAAGATCATTATAGTATACTTATTGTTGAAGTATATGTTGATGACATCATCTTTGGAAGTGATGATGACAGTCTAAGTCAACAGTTTACTAAGGATATGCAAAACGAATTTGAAATGTTTTTGCTTGGTGAATTGACCTTCTTCTTGGGGCTTTAGATATTTCAACATGAAGAAGGAATTTTCATTTCACAGACTAACTACATCAATGAGATGTTGAATAGATTTAAGATGGAAGATTGTAAACCTGTGAGTACTCTGTTAGGATATTCCTATACTCCATGCTAGTCCTACTAGCATTTTCATCCTTTGCATTTTCAGTCTTGCATGCATTCCTGCATGCAGCATGCAACATGCATTCTTCATGCATCCGCATGTTGCCCAGTCATCAGGTTCACACCTATAGCACCCAGTCCTTTGTCTCCCAGCACTCGGGAGATACTTTCCACTCATATTAAGCCCTCCTAGCCTGTCATGCACCTAGTTCTCACATTCCATTGAATAAGGGCGCCTTTCTCACCTACCAGTCCAGTTTAATTCAGTCAGCCACTAGTCTTTCCTTGATTTGAGGCTAGACTGACTCTTCACTGCAGTTATCACTCTGATTGACCTCCGATGAGACATGAATACCTATTCTGACTTCAGTTAGCTCCTCATGCGCCCTCCACTGAGCCTCCTTCATTCAGTTAGTTCCAGTTACACTCAGTTAGACTCAGTTTGACTGATGGTTGACAGTTACTTGAGCATTGATGGCTCCACTGATGATGATGAAGACTTCCAGTTGTGCTCCGATGACACTCTAGTGATCTTTTGATCACTCCATGAAGGCTAATTCGAATTGCCACCTTAGGCATTCGAATCCTCATGCATTGTACTACTTATTTGTCCATATTGTGATTAATTAATTAGTGTGCATGAAGTATTTTTGCTTCTATTTGAGTTATACTGTATTATTCTGTTGCTCATCTTACTACATTGACCACTCTTAATCTTATTCCTAAATTCTTTCATTGTGAGGTATGCATCATCTCTTAGATCTGCTATGAGGATTTGCACATGGTATCAGAGCATGTTGAGAGTATTATTTATCTCCATTCTTGAGAATTTTTTGTAGGTTATTATCAAGATTTCGAGTGTAGCAGTTGCAGCAGTTTCTGCATTTTTGCAGCAGTAGCAGTTGCAGAATTTTCTATTGTTTTTGTAGGTCTTCTACAACTTCCATGTATTGAGAATAAATCCCTCCTCTTTCTCCATTCAACTATGATATTATTTCTCCATTCAACTATGATGAATGGAAACCGAAAATGATAGCATATTTGAAGAAAAATGATCTCTTTGATCATTGTTTTGAAAGAGAGTTCGAATCCTCTAAAGAAGAGATTGACTAGTTAAATAAAGGTGACAGATTCTATGGCACAATGATGTTTGCTTTGCCTGAATACATGATATACCAATAACTTGGTGATGTTGAAACTCCAAAAGAGATATGGGCCCACCTGGATGAAAGATTTGGCAGACAGAATGAAGGAATTGGTCCAAACCCTTTCGAGAGCAAGCAAAGTGGTGCATTCGCCCTCCTTGATGATCTCATTGATCATGAACCAGTATCAAACATATCTCATATTGAAGTTGTCCACAAAGAAGAAGAACTTGCAGATTCTACACTCATGCTCCAAATTTCTTCTATTTCAAATTCTATGCCAGCTCACACTCTAGAAATTGCAGAAGGTCCTAAATCCTCTCTTGCACCAAAGTCTGTTGGTTTGCATCATGATCACATGAATGTTTTGGATGTAAAATCAATCATTGGAGGTAATGCATTCGCTCTCCCTGATCTATCACCTCTTATTTACTATTATATGATCATTATCCCATGCTTTCAGAAGGTTATTGAAGAATATGGCCATTGACATTCACTTGGGATAATTTCTCATGCACATCATGGTTTTGATCTCACCTCTTATGGTTCAAAGGATATCTCAAGAAACAATTTCCATTTGCTTGGGATAAATTCTCATGCATTTACTGATTTTGATCTCACCTCTTATGGTTCAAAGGAGATCTCAAGAAACCATGTTTCAAGTCTTGGAGCTGATTTAAAATCCAAGCAATCACTACTTGGGATAATTTCTCATGCATATGATGATTTTGATCTCACCCCTGCTGGTTCAAAGGAGATCTCAAGAAACTATTCTTCAAGTCTTAAATCTGATTTGGATTTCAAGCAATCATGTGATGGTTCGTTTTGGCATAATCTCACCCATGATGGTTCGAAGGAGAAGAAAAAAGACTATCTGCACATTCATGTTTTTTATCCTACCTCAACTGATTTGAATCACAGGTTCAAGGATCATCCTCATACTATTGGATTTGTTCTCATCACATTCGATCTGAAGAGAAAGTACAAGCACATGCTTTTTGAGTATGATCCACTTCTTCCCAAGAAGAAGATACCTCCAGACATATGACCAAGCATCACACCTGCTTGAGTTTGGAGCATGTATTTTTGTGTGTGCCTTACAGTCTATTTTGAGGGGGGGTATTTTTCCCATGAAATTTTCCCCATTTCCTCAGTTTATTGATTGTTATTATTCATTGTATTGGGTGACCTTTGGTCTTAGTTACCAGGGCCTAGGATGGATTAAGGGGGGGTGTTAGAATATTCCTATACTCCATCCTAGTCCTACTAGCATTTTCATCCTTTGCATTTTCAGTCTTGCATGCAGCATGCATTCTGCATGCATCCGCATGCTTCCCAGTCATCAGGTTGACACCTATAGCACCTAGTCCTTAGTCTCCCAGCACTCGAGAGCTACTTTCCACTCAGATTAAGCCCTCCTAGCCTATCATGCGCCCAGTTCTCACCTTCCACTGAAGAAGGGTGCCTTTCTCACCTACCAATCTAGTTTACTTTAGTTAGCCACCAGTCTTTC
Organism: Larix kaempferi; assembly: GCA_027924585.1. Taxonomy (NCBI): domain Eukaryota; kingdom Viridiplantae; phylum Streptophyta; class Pinopsida; order Pinales; family Pinaceae; genus Larix; species Larix kaempferi. Next base: position 5,082,873 of record BSBM01000226.1, on the reverse strand, counting down.
CTTAATTTGAGGCTAGATTGACTCCTCACTACAGTGATCACTCCGATTGATCTTTGATGAGACATGACTACCTATTCTGACTTCAATTAGTTCCTCATGTGCCCTCCACTGAGCCTCCTTCATTCAGTTAGTTCTAGTTACACCTATTAAACTCAGTTAGACTCAGTTTGATTGATGGTTGACAGTTAATTGAGCATTGATGACTCCAATGATGATGATGAAGACTTCCAGTTGTGCTCCAATGACACTCCAGTGATATTTTGATCACTCCATGAAGGATAATTTGAATTTCCACCTTAGGCATTTGATCCTCATGCATTGTACTACTTATTTGTCCATATTGTGATTAATTAATTTGTGTGTGTGATGTATTTTTGCTTCTATCTAAGTTCTACTATATTATTATGTTGCTCATCTTACTGCATTGACCACTCTTAATCTTATTCCTAAATTCTTTCATTGTGAGGTATACATCATCTCTTAGATCTACTGTGAGTATTTTCACATACTCCTATGGTAACCATCTACAAGTTAGGAAAGGATGATTAATCTAAAGAAGTGGATCAAAATATTTACAGGTCAATGATTGGTATTTTACTCTATGCGACAACTTCAAGGCTAGATGTGATGCAAGTTATTGTACAGGTTTCAATATTTCAAGCCGCTCCTAAGGAAACTCAAGTTGTTGCAGTCAAAAGAATCTTCAAATATCTGAAGGGAACTATGGATTTTGGGTTATGGTACCCAAAAGGAAATGAGTTAACCTTGGTATCCTACTCAGATGTAGATTGGGCAGGATGTGTTGATGATAGAAGGAATACCGATGGTGCAACATTATTCTTAGGAAACTATCTAGTATCTTGGTCCAGTGGTGCAACATTCTTCTTAGGCAACTATTTAGTATCTTGGTCCAACAAAAAAAATATTCAGTGTCCTTATCAACCATATAAGTAGAATATATAGCAATAGAAGCTTGTTGTACTCAAATTATTTGGATGAAACAAAACATGCAAGACATACAAGTGACATATGATGAGCCAATTCCAATTCTAAGTCACAACACAAGTGCCATCAACATCTCCAATAATCTAGGTCATATTATCTGCCAACTGAATTGGATCTTCTTTAGCAGAGCAGTAGTGCCTGGTGATTCGAGGAGCAGTGTTGTCAAAAGGATTTCCCTTTTCCATTGATGCCAAAGGGGAGAGAAGTTGTTGACAAGGATAGCTTACTCTCAGGGGGAGATTGTTGATAAAGGTTTTCATTTATGCCAACAGTTCCCTAGTGAGGGTTTGTGGTGTCTTGGTGCCCCTTTTGGAGACCCTGAGGGTTTGTTTCCTCGTTTGTGTCCAATGAGACCTTTTGACTTTGTACAAGCCCAAGGTGAAGCCCTTCGAGCCCTTGAGACATTTCCAAAATCCCTTATCCCATTTTTCTTGGTTGTGTTCCCCTTGGTTTCTCCTTGGTTTATTTTGTGTCCTTTGTTGTCCTCCTTTCCCTTATTGCCTCCTTGTACTTTTTGGTGGTCCCTTTGTTGCATGTCACCCTTGTTCTTGATGTGGTCTCCTTTAGGTTTGGATTGTGGTCTCTTGTACACTTGATTTTGGGTTCTTGGTGTTGTTTGTGGTCTTCTTGTGGACATGTAGTTGGTGGTCGTGTTGTCGTTGGTGCTTTGATGTAGCCCTTTCCTTGGTGTTGTAGTTCTTGATGCCTCAAAGTGTTTGAAGATGTATTCAAGAAGTTTTCAGGTCCTTTTTTTATATCCTGCACAAATTAAAGAAAAAAAAGGTGAAGGACCATATCCTTGCAAGAAAGGCCCTCTTAAAGTAGTAGTTCTCGTCAAGATATTTATGGTGGTATGTGGAATTCCCACTAAATCCTCATGGTTGAAGAGATATTAATTTTTGAAGTTGTTAAGGCAATGTTACCCCTTCTTGTAAGGTAGGCTAGCTAAAAATAGGGATTTATTTTTTAATATTAAATTAAAATTGCAAGTCATCCAGATTAAAATTGTAACCCTCAACGAATTTAAGATCGGTATAAATATAAGTCTTTCCACTCTCTAATTTGAAGTCATTGAAGTGTTCATGCTTTGATTTTCATGCAACCTACTTAGGAAACTATAATTTTTGTGCATCTCTCCTAAAGACAGATGTAGAGAAGAATAAAGTCAATGATTTTCTTACCTCTAATTCCGAGTATCTTTACTGAGGCAGCCACAATGGACTGACGAAGAAAATTTAGGATACAAGCTTAAGGTCTGATTTCTTATATGGGAAAATGTTGAGTTATCCAAATTTGTATAGAATTTTATCATCCTTGAATGTGGACTGAGGCAGCCACAATAAAGTAGTCTGATATTTCAAAAGGCATCTGAATTTTTACAACAGTTCAACATGTCTTATTTTGGGCTGAGGCAGTCACAATAAGAGGTTTTACAAGTCATCTGAAGGCTGGCATCCAAGACACAATTATATAGCAGTCATCTGAAGTCTGGAGAGTTAGTTCTTGTTTTATGACAGTCAAGTCTTAAGGTACATTTTGTATCATTTTGTACAACCACTTATCTTTTTTCATGCTTTAACTAAGTTTTGTAACGTTTTGGTCACAAGTGAGTTTTGAATATGTTGACTAAGTATTGACTGACTTATTTTTTGTAACCTTTTCGTCACATGTGAGTTTTGAATGCGTTGACTGAGTCTTGACTGTATATAGTATTGACTAAGTTGTGTAATGTAGCTTTGAATGAGAGGTTGAATTTGTATAATAAGAGTAGATGATTAGTATTGATACCTTTTGTTTTATAAATTGCTTGACTATATGTAAGGTTTGGTGTGGTTTGAAGTTTCTTAGTACTCTTTTACAGTACTCTTATACATTGTGTAAGTGTGCGGTTTGCTGTTACCCTAGTTTGATTAGCCAAGTTGACTTTCCTAAGTTTGTTTGTAACTTATTGATCTTCACTGTTTGATTGTATCTGGTCTAATTTTGTACTTGGTAGTTTCTTAGGTGTGTTGGATTTGATTGTGAATTCTTATGCTCATTGAGTTGAGTCCAAAGTCTATGTGTTATTTGAATGTTGTTTGTGTGTGTGTGAGTCTTATTCAATGAGGCAGAGAAAATTAGAAGGAATGGATGACTACCAAAGTATATAATCAGATTATCATATGATCATATTAGCATAGGCACATGATCATTTTAGCATAGAGTTATGATCAGCTGGTACAGGTTGATATGAAATTGGGCACAGGTTCACAAGCAAGATTGTACAATTGGATGAGTTGGTCTGTTTGAGAGGTCCATGGGTTCAGTTCGGCTTAGAATTCTAGATCTTTCTTATTTAGGGTGGCGGGGTGGTGCTAGGGCTTACAGTTATATTATGTGAGTAGAGATTTTGTAGTAGCTCATCATTTGTAGCTAACAAAGCCTAGGAGGTTGGATCCCACTTCCAGTTGTGGCTGGAAAAATTGTATAAGTGTTACACCAAAATGTCATCACCCTTGTGCAAGTGTCGCAAGTGTCACAAGTGTTGCAAGTGTCGTCATCTTGACCTAGTGTCGTCACCATGACTATTGCAAGTATCATTATTATGACCAAGTGTCGTCATCATGACCATTGTGATAATGTCGTCATCTTGACCATTGTGTAAACTCTTTGCTATTTTACCTAAACCCATTTTAGAGTAAAAACACATCCCTGAAGTTTCCCATGACTGGAGGGATTAACTGACTTACTTTTCAAGGTCGTCGTAGTCTGCCCTTGTGCAACATGCGACGTCGTAGGTTGTCCTAATGTAACCTGCGACGATGTTAGTTATTTGGATAAAAGAGTATCTTTGAGCCCATTCTCGAAGATGAGTGATGTGGAGGCTTATCCCTAGGTTCTAGGTGAGGTGGCATTCCGATTCCTAACCTTATGGGAAAATCCCTTAACCATCTCCCCTTAATCCTCAACCTACCCTATCTCTTCAGCCCTATATAAACACCCACTCTCTCCATGGGAGGGGGGAAGGTCTATGGTACCCTTATGCTGGTAGAACCCATATTGGTGATTGGGAAGCTTGTACCATCTTGGAGACTTGGCTTGGACATGTTGGATGGAGGATGCAACGTTGAGGCTTTGGTTGTAGCTTCATCCTTTTCTATGTATTCCCACTTTTTATACAGTTAATATAATCTCTTTCCATAAATGTTGTCTTGTTGATGATGTTTAGAAATTTCTTCCTCAACTGTTAGTTTAGATATCTTGTACTGCTTGCATCGTTTCCATAGTGTCTTGACAGGTCTTGCAGCTGGAGATCTGACGACTGCGAGACTTGGAGCAACAACAAGGAGAAGGATCCACGATCTGAAAGGTATGATATCTAAGTACTCGATCTGTAACTAGATCTAGGAAATGAGTTTTGTATTATGTTCCATTTGTTCTAGATTCACTTGAACTAAGGAGATCCAACTCATGTCCGCTCGAGTGGATTGTCCATTAACAATAAGTATTGTATTTCCAGTTGTTGCTGGAACAAATCTTTTTAAAAAGGATTCTGTGGTTTTACCCTCAGAACTTGGGTTTCCGTGTAAAAATCTTGTGTATTTTGCATCTTGTTATGATTCTTATATGTTGATGATGTGATGTTATTTTACTGCTCAATGAATTGTGATTAGTTTTGTATAACTTGCTCTAAATAAAAGTTAAAATTTAAAAAGCGCCTCACATTGATTCACCTCTCTCAATGTGCCTGGGTGATCAACATATTCTTCCACTTATTGGGAGGCATTTAGTAATCTTATGATAAGAGGCCCCACTTCCTTTGGTAATAAAAATGATCTATGTTTCCTAAAATTCTTGTAACATAGATGATCTGAGGAAAATCTCATCCTTACATATTCCATGGCAAAGATTCTTAGGGTTAGAAAAGTAGGTAGTTTGTATGGCTCTTCCTCAAATCCATAAACCCTGATGACTGTGTGGTCTTAAGAAAGGAAACAATCTGTTGTTTGAATATCTGAAGTGAACTATAAATGATTTTTGTTTTCTGGCAGCATCCTTGGGGGTGAGCTACAAAAAATCAAGTTGTATGCAATGCTCATAACTTTATCCATAAAATTTGAGAAATTAGAGTTGTTAGCTCTTCTGAGGACTAGATCAATCCACTCATATACTGGAATTTGTGTTCCTTGTTCATCAGTAGTTATCATACCTAGATCCTTAAAGCTCTCAAAATTCTGGTAGAAGAACATGAAGAAAAGGTAAGATCGAAATCTGAAATACTCAATGGTAGGGAATTCCTCCAATTGCTCATGGATTATTGTAGTTAAGTGGGTACATAGGTCGAACTGGGGGGGATTCCTACCAGCTCTAGTGGTTAGCTTAAGGATAATCCCTATAATTACATCATCGACTAACTTATCATCTTCCAGGCCTAGAATTGTACAGATAATGGAAATAGCTTTCCTAGAGTTCTCATAAAAGCTTGTGGTGGCATAAGAAGGAGGGGTGGTAGGTATGGCCATACCCAAATCTAAGTGATTATATAGAAACTGGTGATTTTCATATGGTCCAAGGATGTGAAAAGAAATTACTGTGGATTTTTTGTTAAAAGGATAAGATGATAAAGAGTATGGTATGCAGAACATCCATTTGGGCGCATCTAGAGTGACAAAACAAAGGTTTTTTGACATATCAAAGGAAAGAATTTCCTGCTTCGTAGGGGAATAATGATTTGAGCACCATGTTACGAATTCAGGGAAGACAACATATCTAGGGGAAGCAGTCTAGGAGAATTTTGAGTTCCATATATTAAGGTTATCTTGGTCAGCAAAAGCTAGGGTTTTGGATTCTTTAATGGTTTCATTTAGATCAGAATTGGTGATGATAGTATTGAATACATTTGCTTCGTGGTCATACACATGTTCCTCCCCTGAGAAATGATGTTTTGGAAGATTACACTTGGGTTTGAGTGCCATCTTGAGCATAATGGTTTGGTAAAATTTAGTGAAAGTTAGGGTAAATTTTACAAAAAATAGGGCTTTACTGATTTAGTAGCAGACAGAGGGTTTTAGAAGAAGTGTTGGATAATAGTGAAATAGGAAATACCCAGATGACAGCTGGCGGATGATTCAAAACACTTGGACGCTAACATGGACTGGTGGGATTCATGCAAATGGTTGACCTGGTACACTGGATTTTTCGGGAGCACGCTTGAGCTTGACAAGGAAAAATACTTTTAAAATAGGGAAAATATCCCTTTATCCATTTGGGGATCATAACTTTCCACGTTGGATTTCGAGGTGGAGGTACGAGGAGGAAGCATTTGGACCCATATGACAGATGGAATCCAGAGAGGCGAGGAGGAAAGGTGGGGCCCATATGACAGATGATAGGTGGAAAGAGGGATCAGTTGTCAAAATGGTGAGTTGTAAATCACTTTGGGTGAAGTCATAGGCAGATACCAGTTCTGGTTTCCCAGGGTGGTAATGCATCGGTAGTGAGCGGTAAAAGAAAACCATGCTCAAGGAGGTGTGGCCAATCATCAATGAGAACTTTTCCTTGGTGGGTTTGAGGAATGGTTTTGAGGAAAACGCGTTCTCATGTCCCTTTTAAGGAGGGTGCAAATTATCGGGGCATTTTAGATCTTTGACGTTGATATGTCTCGTGCCTTTCCAAACTTGCACATATACTCTCCATCTTTAATATTCTTGCACTTTATGGGAAAATCTGATTCCTAGGCCATTGGATATATCTCTATCTAATGGATTAGCATTTTTAAGTGGTTAAGGGTTCATCGCTAGGCCCCAGGTCGTTGGTCACTGGTCAACTTTAGGCCTTCACTTCATTTTTCTTTAATCCTTTAGCTCCTGAGGGCTGAATTAAATTGTGCACATCATGCTAAATACATTCAAGGGGGTATTTTTTCATGGAGAAAAATATCAGTACTAACAGAGCCTATGGGAGATTCAACCTTAGAACTCATCCAATTGCTTCCATGTCCCTGAAATGAGCCAATTAATACATTTTGACTATTAAATCCAATCATTGAATGCATTTGTGAGGTTGATGGGGAAATTCACTTCATGCAGCTATGTAAGCATGGGGGAGAATGTACTCTTATGATAGTTATGTCGGTTGTATGAGTCATTTATTCTATGGTCATAAGTTATGTCAATTGTCTTTTCACCATTATCTCATATCCTTGGACTCAACAACTTATTTTCCTCTATTATTCATGCATATTTACACTTTGTAGATTTATTCATCTTGTTGTTGATTACCATTACCATGATCAGACTTTGCATTATCCATAAATTTGAATTCGGAAGGAGAACTACATATTTAAGGTAAAAAGAGATGATTGTAGGTGAGCATAGTAGTTGTGAAATCTAGGAAGATTTTCCCATTGAGTTTTTCTACTCACAAATTTTTGAGAACACTGCAAGAAAAAAGGCCTATGGTGATGGGTGGAAAATGTCACCATAACCTCATTGGTGACAATCAAAAGAGCCTTCGTCACCAAAACCTAAATGTCACCAAAGGCAACGTCGCCAAAAGTAAAGGAGATATGGAGACGTGCTAGGTTCATCACCAATAATCATTATTAGTGATGGTTAGTGACCGTCTCTAATTCCAAAGAACACCAATGACATATCTTTAATGACCGTCACGATAACCTCATTGGTGATGGTCAAAATGGTCTCCGTCACCAAAAACTGAACATCACCAAAGCCAACGTAGCCAAAAGTAAAGGAGATATGGAGATGCGCTATGTTCATCACCAATAATCATTATTAGTGATGATCAGTGACCGTCACCAATTCCAAAGAACAACAATGACATATCTTTAATAACCATCACCAATTCCAAAGAACAACAGTGACATATCTTTAATGACCGTCACCATAACCTCATTGGTGATGGTCAAATAGGCCTTCGTCACCAATAACTAAATGTCGCCAAAAGTGAAGGAGATATGGATACGTGTTAGGTTTGTCACTAATAATCATTATTAGTGATGGTCAGTGACCATCGCCAATTCCAAAGAACAATAGTGACATATATTTAATGACCGTCGCCATAACCTCATTGGTGATGTGCAATAAAGGACTGCCATCATTTCTATTCAAATTTAAAAGAAAAATGTTACGAGCCCATAGTCATCAAGGTTTCATTAATGGTGACGATCACAAAATTAAACATCACCAGTAATTTATGCAATGGTGACGTGCACAGAATTAAATGTAACCACTGAATCTTTCAATAGTGACTGTCACAAAATTAAGCATCGCTATTAATTTCTGCAATTGTGACATGCACAAAATTAAATGTCTCCATTGAATTTTTCAATGGTGACATGCACAAAGATGAATAAACTAGTTGTTATCCCTAAAGTCTGCACCTTGATTACTAAAGGGAAAAGCTAGGGCACTTGGAAAATAAATGGCTTAAAGATTGATTTTATGTTGATGGACATATTCTATTTGGCCTAAGGTTGAGTATCAAACAATGGTTTCAATAGGGTTTTCAATTGGTAGATTGTGACTTCATAAGCATGCTCAAAATGGTTATGTCAAATTATTGGGAGTGGAAAACGATGGGTGAAATAGTAGACAAAAACATTTTTGTTTACAAGTGAAATATTGAAGACAATCCAATGGCTATAGGTCATCCTAACCAATCTACTCTTAATCATCTCAAGGCATCTCTCTCACATATATGTATGAGATGCTCGAGAAATGCTTTCAATCTAATAAGAAACCTAATAGTGGGTCGTAGATAGTATATGGGGAGTCTGGTGGCCTTCTTAATCCACAACATGATAAGCTCTCCCTTGAGATCAATCACTTCTTCATTGATTTGATCTGTTGTTTTTGTTCTGATCTCTTTGAGTTCATCTTCCCTCTTTTCCATCATCACGGCCTTCAGAGGCTTGTAATTGCTCGTTATTTTGCCACTGAAATTGGTCTCTGCTAGCTAGAATTCCCTATTCCTTATGTTGTGATGTCCATCAATGATGTCTCTTCGTTATGTTCAATTATGTAGACACTATGTTACTACAATGTGAATCCATATCTTATGTAGATAACGAGGATAAAACATTTTCCCAAACAATGAAGACAAAACATTTTCCTATGTTATACACGTTATCGACAAAAATAAAGTTTGAACCTCAAAATTATTTACTCTCATAAACATTATTAATCCAAAATGAATCCCTTGTGCACACTTCAATTTCTAATTTCCATTATGTTGATTTCAATGTTTATTGCAAAATACCAAATACTTTACTAGTTGAAATTTCATCTAAAATAGAAATTTCATCAAATATATATCATATATCTTTAATACATTTTTTCAAACATATTTACATCAATAGGTGTTTATATCTTAGAATTTGGCGTGGAATAACATCTATGATTTTTCCAAATTGCAGGAGGATGAGAGAAATGTATTGTCCATATTGATTTTATGGTAGTCATTTAAAATTTGAAATAAACAATTATAAATATATATATATATATATATATATATATATATATATATAAAATAATTGGTAATTGTTGCATGGATCACTCGTAGCTAATACATAGATAATTCTAAGCGTCTAGTGGCCATAAATTAAGTAGATGTGTTAGTATAAACTTCCTTAATAAGTTCTAGCCAATGTTTATTAGATGAGACCTCTTTAACCATAGTGCCCTCACAACCGCTCTCAAAATGGAAGACTTCAAAAAATATGAAGGAAGATCCTCGACTAAGCTTACCAAATCCGAAACCACAAATGAAAATGGATGTCCCTTCTGGTTTCTCCTCTTATATTGTAAAAAATTGAAATCGTCACTAAAATATTTATTGAAATTCCATGAAAATAATTTATATATGATTTTGGATTACGGAGTATAAAGGTGAAAATATGAAACTGAGAAATCAGATTATAAGGTGAAAATTGCATGGTTAAGGTCTGTAGGTGGACTAGAAAAGCGATTTTGTACGGTGTTTTTGGAGTTTTTGAAAATTACATGGTTAAGGTATGTAGGTGGACGAGAAAAGAGATTTTCTGTGATTTTTTTGGAGTTTTAGAAAGCTCCAAATTGCAAAATTCCTCCTCGAAGAATCCATGACATCAATCTTCTTCATCAAACATGTTCCAATTAAGAGTGACAGCAGAATTGTTATGTATTACAAGGATAGAATTGCTTCCCATCTACAACGCCAAGACATATTATCTAGATGTTATCGATTAACAGCAAAAGTTGCGAGGAGATTTGCTCTCGTTTTGACAGTTAATATTATGATATGGCGCCTTATCATATTTCTTTTTACCAGGATAAAATATGTTTTACAATTATAAATACCAAAAAACTATTACACGATCAACGCCCCTAATGATGCTTTGGAGGAAAATAAAAGTATAAGCACTAATATCAATTATTTAGATTTCCAAAGTACCTGATATACTGGATCACCTTATTTCATATCCAAGGACAATTATTTAGATCCAGTTTCTAGCAAGATTCAGGTAGCTGATATAAGGCAGATATACGAGTCGGGACCTTATTGAGCTCTTAGCGAGCTGCCTAAAAACCATTCTATGTACGTGATGCCACACAACAAAGGGTAGTAGCGATCACTGATCTGGTCTAAGGCACCAGAAAAGAAAAAGATAAAAGAAATGGCAGTTTTCGCAGAGTTTGTAGACGATGAAGACAAGGCTAAGTGATCCATTGCATAGATCTCGAATTAGTTTGTGGGTAGCAAGGAAAATGGAGGAGCTGAAGGAGTGAAGTCTTGAAAAACATAGGAATAGAGGGAAATCTTGGACTCAGGATTTTTGTGGGAAATTTGTGGAAGAAAGAATATATTTTTTTAATATTAAGAAAATCTTCCAGCTAAGTATCACCCAAGGGCGGGAAGTGACAGAGTAGAGAAATATTCATGAATAAATGAAATTCATAAATGACTTACAATTTCTTTAAAAACCATTTATTATTTCATGAATTCAAAAAACTAAGCTACATCTCCCACTTTTACCTTTCCAAAAATTTAGAGATTTGTGCCAAGACCGTATCATGACCCTTTGGATAATATAGAAGTGAATCAATAAACCCCCTTTAATTTTAATAGAGTTTTGGACAATTTTGCAGGTCTTGCTATTATTTTGTCAACTTAGCCAAATTTAGAAGCTCTGCTAGTTAACTTATCTGCTCAGCTAAATATAGAAATTTTATTTGCTAGCTCTTGGTCACAGTCTTCGGTCCCATTGTAAACCTTTATCCTTTGATTTAGCCCATTTTCGACCATTTAATAATTTCATAACAATTGAAAGCTAATATGAAAATTTATATGTGATAACAGTTTCCATCCCTAACATGTCAAAGCACCAAGATCCATACCTAATTAATGATGCAAACTTTCTATAACTTGCATCCCTAAACATGAGAATTATACCTACTATTAAAAACCACTTAATGCCATACATATACCAACAAAGAGGCCATGTGTCCTAGTTTGAGATGCCATTCTTTTGATTAGATTCCTAGGATATTTCTTTAGGGATAAGGCCCTAAAAAGCCATCCCAATGCCCTAAGACACATACATATTCTTCTCTAGAGCGATGGATACATTTTGAATCTATGTGTGGTGTTTTCTGGCATTATTAATGGCTTTGTATGCCTAAATGGTTTTGTCGGTAAAAATATATGATAGTATTTACGACATTAAATTATCAACCGGGATCCATAGACTTAGAGGTGTCGGCACTATATGTGCATGATTGAGGTCTGATCTAGCTTAGCCTAACCTAATCTTAATGCCAACAAACACACACCAAGAATGAAAACAAAAGCAAATAAAATGATAACTTCAACTCCTATGGAAAAAACCTACTATGAGGAGGCCATATCTTACGAGTTAGACCTTAAATCTTTCTGTTGGTGATTGAAGCGGCAAAAAGTTAAAGTTCAAGAAACTCAAAACCATCAATTTTAATCAACATCAAAACTCACTCGATAAATCTTCAAATAATAATTCATTCATCCTAACAAAGTATCAACATAATCTAACGAAGATAAACTGCATGCAAAAGCAAAGTATTAAAACTGAGTAACTAAATCCAAATCCAGCACACATAAATTAATCTTGAAATCAAATCAATAATGAATTCAAAGAATGAATACCTACAAGCAAATCTAAAATATTAATCCACTAAGAAAATAAGCAATCTAAATCAAAACCAAAACATAAAATACAGAGCAAGGAAATAAAACCAGCATTCAAAAATCAATCACCAAACTATTATGTTAAATTCATACTTCAAAATCAATTACTAAATCCACAAACCAAGTTAAGTATTGAATGCCAATAACCTATTTCTCCGAGATCGTTTAATCATGAAGACAGGGTATCAGATTGATTTGCTCAGCATTATATTCTTTGAACAAATATGCAAATGAAAAAAGGGAATTGATTTTTAATCACGTCTAGTTTAAGCAACTTTTGTAAGCATTCAAAGCATCAAGCCTACAACTCATTTCATTCCAATCAACACAATACTCAATTTCAAGCATCCAAAAGACATTCAATTATTCAAAGCTTGACATGGAACCCCATAAAGTCTGATTTAAAAGAGAGTTGACTGCTAAATTTATACTCAGGAAAATAAAGACACACTTCTCTCCTTAGAATTGGTTCTAATTCATATATATATGGATATTAGTTTGTTTAAGGAATGCTCTGCTTTGTGATTATGTTTTAAATGGTTTGTTATACACAATCTATGTTTTCAATTTTTGTCTATGTTCAATATAGAACTTCGTTAGAATATAAACATTAATGATTTTCAATTCTAGAAATGCATGCTAAGACAAACACATAAATATTTCAAATCATTTCAAAACGTACAGAATTGTACTTGTATTGCTCTCTGAAAGGTCTGAGAGAAGAGTTTCCTAAAATATCCAATTTAACTTTTGTTTGTGTTTCCTTTTAGATTTATATGAAATCAAATCTCATCATCTTTAAAAACAAATGAAACAAATATGTACTATATCACACCAACAATGTAATGTAAATGATAAATAAAACTAAATCATTTATAATTTGTGGTTTCACTCTGAATCATGAAGCTTTGTTTTGTCAAGCCAATTTGTACCTAAAATCTTCAAACTGTGATCAAGAATCAAATGTATTTCTGTATGTTATGCTATGGAAATAATCACACTTGCTTGAATTAAATTATCTTAACTGAAATAAAAGCAAATTAAAACTATTCTTATGAAACTAGTCAATCCAAATTGTTGAAACTAAGATTCACACTCATGCTTGCATGAAAAAAAGAGCAATCTGAGAATCACACCAGACATAAATAATTTATAAATGCAATGAATTACAACTAATCTAATGAACCAAATGCAATATGAAAACACTTACCAGCACTGAGGGGCCCTTTCCAGGTCAAGCCAATTAAGATCAGATCAAGCCAAAAATATGTACAACAACAGTCATCTCTTCCATTCCATCAAACTTGAAAATTTACAAATGGATAACACTTCACTCTCACCCAACAATCTAATCTAAATTACCAAAGAGAGAGTGCCAATCTAAAACCTGTGAGGATTTATTTATACATAAACAATCACTGGATATGGATAAAAGCAAATCTCAAACTCAGAATTCATTCAAACTGTTTAAGCACAAAATATGGGTTTTCGCCACTTTGGGAAAATTTGAGTTAAAGAACCCCCGATATCTCCTGAAATATTTGGATTTTTTGGAAAACCATCTTTACTATACCCAATTCGATATGTTGGGAGCAAAACCTCGTGTTTCCGATTTCTTAGATTCGGCCTCCTCACTTCAAAAATTGCGCCACAAAACATCTAATTGGAATATTTTGCAAATTTAACTTCACATGTGCCATGCTTCACACGTGCAAGCTGGGTGAGTTCTAATAGATACCTCACCATCTAGAAGCATATAGATGACTCCTCCAAGTGGCGTAATTTGGATTGGTGAAGTGGAAGTATGATAATGGATGATCTTCCAAAGTTTTAGTGCCGGAATGAGTGTTGGAACAAGTGTCGGAAATGCAGAATTTGAAAGTAAAGTGAAAAATGACTAGGCCAAGCTACAATTAATAAAATTATTTGAGAAACATTAGAAATTAAATGAAAATAAAAGATAATCAACTGAATTAGGCATAAATTACACCTCTAAATAAAAATTACTTTCAAGATCTCAAATATAAACAAAAACTTACAATAATCTTGCTACCAACCTTCATAAAACAATCAATTATAATAAGATTAAGTCATGGATGGGTTAAAAAATTATCAAAACTAGGGGTCATCAGGTTTATTTAGGGTCAAAGGCATAGTCATCTTCTATAGATTGTCATTCCCAATGCCCCAAGACATGTGTCTAACGCTCAACGCCACCTAATGGCATCAACATCCCCAATCATAGACCAATGATACCCTCAAGAGGCCATCAGTGGTTGTTGGAGGCATCCTTCTAACATGGATGGCTAGAAGCTACCTTTAGGGCCCTATGTTTAGGTCTCTTTCATTAACCATCTCAAATTCCCTAAGGCCAGAAGACCTAGACACATAGTGCAATGGATACCCCTGCAAAGTCATGTATGGTTCTTTGAGGTATTTGTCATGGCTCTGGAATCCTAAAAGACTTATTTAGGGCCAAAAGGATGGTATTCCTCCCTAGAAATTCATTCCCAACACCCCAAGACATGTACATAACCCTAAAAACACCCTAATGTCACTAACATCCTCAATCATAGGCTAGTGACCCTTAAAAGGCCATGTGTTGTTGGTGGATACAACCTTCTTATCCATGGATATCTAGAAGATTCATTTAGGTATTGAGCTTCATGCCTCCTCCCATGACCATGTCCAATCCCCCAAGTCCCCAAGACTTGGATACACTTTTCCACGGATAGCCTTGCAAAGTCACACATTATGCTTTAAGCCATTTTTAATGGTTTTGGATGCCACAATGGTTTATTTAGGGCCAAAACTACATACTTCCACCCATATCCCAGTTCGAGAATAATGATATCCTATACATTGCATGATCTCCTAGGTGATAGTTTGTGTCATTGTTATTAGCCCAATATGCTTAAAACCGTCCTTTAGGGCCTAGTTCATGTAATTCCTCCCATGACTATAGCTAAGGTTCGCATACCTAGTTGTTACACGGAATTTTTTGTCAGTAGTACAAAACCATGTGACCTTGTGTTGCCATAATCCCTAAAGTCACTTTCATGGTGAATGATATTTGACTGCCTTACCTTCCAACCTAACTTGTTTTGTGACTTCTACGCACTTTTCTCTACTAGAAACGTGCGTCGAAATCCCATTGGGGCAGTGTGTCTCACTAAAAACCTGCATCGATGGCGTAGTTTGTCTTCGGAGCAACCCATGTCGATCTAATTTGGGTGCATGTTGCTCCACTACAAGCTGCATCGATCTCCCCACGAGCAAAAATTAGGTTTTCGAGAAGCTTCTAGAGTGAAATCTTGAATGCTATCCTTTCCCTCCTATTGTTATGGATCTAGCTCGACTTCCACTATTGTGGGGGATCATATCTCATCCACTCCCCACACTTTTCTCAACATCCGCTTATCCATATTGTCCTATAAGTTGATGCCTTCTGCCATGGGTGGGGGGAGGAATATTGGAAGTAGGTAAATGTTGTAGAAATATCCTTAGACTTGGAAACTCTTGAGGCATTTTGCATTCAAGGTGAAAGTGACTTGTTGGAGTAAGAAGAACCCATTGGGAAGAAGCTACAACCCCAAGGCCTAAACAGTTTTACTTTCTTTCTGTCACTTTTAATACAATTGTATTTTCCTTCCTATACATCTAACATTCATGATCATGTATTGTAAGATTCCTTGGTCACTTTCATAGGTAAATTATACTATTTCTATTTCATTTGTTGTTGCTTTGTCTTGATCTACGGTAGGTTCTCTTGTACGCCAAGCTAGATCATGGCTGCTGTAGGATCATAAGGACAACTGTTGTATCAGAGGTAAGTTCCCTCCATACTCATCTATTGTTACCATTTCATTGACCTAGGTGAAGGTTTGTACAAGTTGTTTCTTTTTGTTCTATATCTGAACCATTTATACCAGGGACTTTGATTATTGTCTGCAACGATCGAAAAATCCTAAAACACTAGTGTCACTTATATGAATGCTCAAATGCCAAGGAGAGTGTTTGGAGTTCATGGATGTGTTTTAAGGATTCCCTTAGGGTTCAAGGCCCAAGTTTCCTCCTATGACATTATACAAAATCCTAAGACCTATGTATACTAGCAAAAAAATCATAATGGTGTTGATTTCCTTACTCAGAGGTAAATAATAACCCCAATATGTCATATGTAGTGGTTCGAGTTGTTGTAGTTTTCCTTGGATTCACAAAATATTTTACTAGGGAGTAAGAACTTGGTTTACTCCCTCAAACATGTTAAGGGCCTAACACCCATATATGGTGCTTAAAAAAACCTCTTATTTACATTAATATCCCCAATATTAGGCCACAAATACCCTTAGGAGGTCTTATATGGTGCTTCAAGGTATACTTGTTAATATTATATGCCTAGAGGTTTCCTCTAAGGTCCAAGAGATGGGTTTTCTTCATTAATTAATCATGTCTATGCCCTAAGAGATTATACATAGTTATATTTTATGGCATGGGAGCCAATGACTAGTAAGTGTAAAAATGACATGTGTGGTCAATAATGATGTGGCATGGAAGTTTCCAGTGTGGACCTAAAATTGACAAGGATATAACAGACAAGGATAACATTAGTTGAGTTTTATTACATAATGCAATGTGTATTTGTTTGTGCTTATAAATCATGATGACACCATTTACTCAATCAATTTGGTGTAAAGGTTTGAGCATTGAATTCAATGGTTGTATATCAATTCTCAAGCAAATAGGTGGTTGATGTAGCTATGTTTTCCAAAATCTATAAGTTCAATTACAGATGTCCAAATTTATCAAAGGAGGGCGTGTTGGAAATGTGGTGGTGTGTAGATACCAATGAAAGGGATTTCCATATTAGTATATTCCAATATCATTGTGCCATGTTCCCCAAAGTACATACCATAATAATGGCAATCAGTTAGGTCACTTAATATAAAATTCCCCCTATCTCCCTACCAAAGGGGTAGCTTATGAAACACCATCAAAGTATGCACATGCCCCTCCTTGTTTATATTATCGGTAGGTACTACCCTAGGATATTTTGATCCCACATATTTCTTGAAATGTTGTATGATAACCAAAATTTGAGACATGTATTTCTGAGGGAGGGGCCTACCTAATGATTTTGTGGTTGTAGCGGTCAATTACAACTTCAATCTCTTTCAATTTATTGCTCACAGATACCTCCACCTCCCAAACCTTCTCCTCCCACTCATTCCTTGAATCTCATGTAACTTGAATGTCGAACTCAATGGTGTGGCACTCTCTATTCATCTTCTCATAATCCCTAATATTCACACACTACTACTCCTCCTACTACATCATTAACCCTCTTTTCCAATGTTTTGTCGTAGTCAAAAAATTGGTTCATGCTTTTCAAGAAATCAAAGATTCATTTATGCCCAAAGGCTCTAGTTTCCTCCTTAAAAATTTCAAGGACTCATGACCCATCTACATTTGAGGCAATATTAATGGCCCTTGATCCCTAGAAGCTTTCTTTATAAATTAAGGCATTGGATCCTTCCCCAACCATGTATACGGACTTGAGATACATACATGGATATCAAGCCTCCTAATATATTTAATATCCACACTTGGAATCCAAGCATCTCCTAGATAGGTCACTATGGTGGTTTTCAACCTCCTAATTCCTATCCCTCTATCCCTAGGTGTGTATGTTTAGGGCCTATGTCCTGGGTTTCCTACATTTATCTTATCTAGATCCAAGACCTATATATGAGGACTAAAACCACCTAATGGTGATCATATCCCCATTTAGAGGACATGTATCCATAATAGAGGTGAAGTATTGTTGTTTGATGCCTTAATCATGGCCCTCATGATCCTAGGAGCTTCTCGTAGGACCTAAGGCCCAAGTTTCATCCTTTGACATTTTCTATATCCTTAGATGCAAGTTTGGTTCTCCAAACATCCAAAAGCTATAGATATCCCCACCTATAAGCTAAGTATTCCCTAGATAGGTGTGTGAAGTGGTTTAGGGACTTATTCATAACCCTTGAGTAGTCAAAGTTACTTATAGGAACTAAGGCTTGGGTTTCTTACCCAGACCATTTTTAGGGCCTTAAGACTCATACTTGTAGTTCAAACCCTCTTAATTGTGTTTCATATTCTCATATGAAGGCCATATATACCCTTGATATGTCATATGTAGCGGTTCAAGTTGGCATTATCATCCTTTAACCCCTAATTGTTTTCGAGGAACTAAGTCCCGAGTTATCTTCTTAGCCCCAATACCTAGATACAAAGCTCCATAGACACCCTTGAAAAATCATGCATGGTTCTTTGAGGCATTTTGCATGGCTCTAGATGCCTCAATGGTTTTTTTAGGGCCAAAGGCATGGTCTTCTTCTCTAGACAATCATTCCTAAGGCCGTAAGACATGTAGATATAACTACTCGAAACCACCTAATGGAAATGACATAATCAATCATAGACCAATGATACCCTTAAGAGGCCATGCATGGTTGGTGGAGAAAATATTCTTATCCCTTGACTCGGTCCTCACCTTCTCTATGGACTATTAGGTTTAAACGCGGGTTGATGTGAGCGCGGGCGCTTCGAATCAATATTGATTTGTTATTTTTTAAATTATGTTTTTTATTAAATTATACATTATACATTATATATATATATTTTTTCCCTGGAAAAAAAAGCGTAATTTCATTTCATCCTTAAGAGTACGAAATTACATTGATCGTCATCACTCATTTAGAGTGGAAATTAGAGCTAATAAGTTAAGCTTCCTGCTTCAGTCTGTTATAAACTTAGATGTTCTCACCACGTGAGCAATAACATCAGATACATCGTTATACTTAATCACGGTGTTCAAGACTTTAAAGTCTTTTTACAAAAAAATAAAATACCTTCCTGTAGAGGACTGATAGTGCTAAATAACTGAGTATTACAAAAGATATAATACGCTGATATCCATCTAACTGTTCACAAAATAGTAACATCATATAAAATCTTTTTTGATCATCATTCGATAAAAGGCCTGTGGTACAACTCCCTTCCCACCCCATCTACATATTCAAATATTTTCCATATACCGACCCCCAGTAGCAATCCTTCTTTCGAGGCCTTGTCCTCCTCTGTGTTGTTTTCCCGGAAGATGTGCCTGCAATTAAAAGTTTCAAAAGTGAGAGAGGCATTATGAATTTTTTCCAATACAGCAACATTCCTCCTGTTGTTGCACTGATAAGAGCCAGAAACCCACTTGATCACATTCATAGAGTCCCCATACACAATAATTTTCCTGAATGTACGTTCCATGGAAAAGGATATAAGTAATTTTAGACTGAGAATCTCAACCCAGTTATTGGTCCCCCTCCCAAAACCAAACGACATCACAAAGAAATGAACAGTTGACAAGTAAAGAAGTACCCCTCCCCCACATTGATCAATCTGACAAGCCCCATCAAAGAATCCCCAAGGCTGTGTTCGATCAATATCCACTGGTTGAATATTTCTTGTAATAGAGGATGGTCTAAGACTCTTGAGGGATAAGAAAATCCCACAACTGTTTATAGCGGATACAGCTGGAAGACCAGCAATGTCCGAGAACAGACATTTGTTCCGAGAGAGCCAAATCCCCCAGATTACTATAGGAGGAAGGGATTTAAAGGAGAAAAAAAACGGATTGAGAGACCACCGTCTCCAAGCTTCATCTAGTGAGTTCCCAATCCACTGGAAATTTACTTTTAGAATCCTAGAAACAATACTCCAAACCTCTGTTGTAAAGCTACACTGAAGAAACAGATGTAAAACATTCTCCTCATCCTAATTACACAGGTAGCATTTGCTTGGACCCTGAATGCTTCTATGCTTGTTATACCTCCATATTTCACAATGTCGCATCTTCACAATAAAAATAGTTGATGACACTTCCCTACCGCTTAAAACACCCAGAAGAGAAAAATGATGAATGATCCATGAAGACAAACCTGTCCTGTCAGAAATCAACCCAGCTAAGACTTCATATACCTACACTACCGCTCCTTGCTCAAGCTTAGGAGAGAGGTAGTCCCTACTATCGCGCCATGCTCCTTCTCTTCTGCGCGGTACTACCGCGTTATGCTCAGATACAGGGGTGCAATACTCCTTTTTTAGCCCTTTTGCCATGGCTTGTGGAATCTTGGTATTCAAGAGATTTTTGAGGATTGGCATCCCTGATTAGATCCTAACTCACCTTCTCTGATTAGTGGGTCTGATCCACTAAATACTCCCAAGATCCATCCTTCTCTCTTGTTGGTTAACCCTACTACACACTATAAGAGAGAGGCCTTCCATGAGAAAAGGGGAGGACTCTTGGAGACATCAAACCTATGATCTTGAATATTTTTGGAGATAGCTAGAGGAGGAAGCACTTGGAGCTGGGAGTTGGCTTGGGCATCAAGCAACCATTGTAAGTAACTTCAAGTTTGCAATAAAACATAACTTGTCTTGTTTCCCAAATTGTGTATGTTGATCTTGTTTCAATCATATAGATTTAGATTCTAACATATGTTTCAAGATTGCTAGAAGATTGTATATTGCTTATACCTTGGTTCATTCTAACAGGTTCATTCGTGAGGACTTGAAGATTGGAGTAACAACTAGGAAGAGTGATTAAATCAAAGGTCAGTTAGATCTCTTCCATTTCTTCCAGCAATATTATCTTGAAATATTTGTTTCGATCTAGGAATTCAAGGTAGCATTTGTTATCTTTTTTGTCTTAGTTTAGAGTGAGTTAAGTCTACATTAACCTAAGAGAGTTTCTACCTATCCGTAGGGAGAAATATCTACAACAAAAACTGGCGACTCCGCTTGTTTGAACCCCATTTGATTGATTTATTTCACTTTCAGTCATTTTTTATTGTGATTCTTCTTTCTCTTCAAACCAGTACTGAATTTTGGTCTCTTTGACCTTTATTTGCCCCTTCTCTCTACATCTTTTCTCCCTCTGTGATCAATGAGTCCTCTGTGTCTGCAGCACCCCTAAAAAATTCAAATTTTTTTTCAAAAGTTGCGTTTTTCCACTCTTTGTAGCAGTACCGCGCCCCCATTACTACCTACAGTGCGGTAGTACCGTGTACCCAACACTCTTACCAGTGCAGTAGTGTACCAGTACCACGTTCTATCCAGTGTATACCCCGCGGTAGTGTCTGCAATTTTTCATTTTTTGTTTACTGTTTGGTTTCCTGAGTCATTCTTTGATCTTCTCTGCTTCAGTTTGGTGTTTTCTGTTGCTTACCACTATCCTATCCATTACATAGTCATTTGTGGTTTGTTTATCTCTTAGTGTGAGCTTGATTATTTTCTGAGTTAGTGGCATTATTTGTATATTGGGTCACCCCTTCAATTTGATTGCATTGGCTTGATCTTCCCATCACAACCAAGTTGTTACTACCATCCGTTTTTACTAGATTGTGTAAATTTTCATAATCACAACATTCTTATACACTTCATCTTTTCCATTATCATTATTAAAATTTATATTGGAAATTGTCATTTAAGAACATTTGTGTTGCTTGGTTTGGAACGATCCTGTTATCATATTGTGCATTAGGAAATCGACCATTCAATTTGCCACATAAATTCTCATGTTGAAGTATTATAATTGTAGATCAGTGAATTTGAAAGAAGTGTTTATTTCAGTTTGGCTTTACTTAGAAAAATAAAACAAAAAGTTTGTTTTGAAGTGGTTTTTCATTGATTGTGAACGTTTCATGCATTTATGATCGAACAACTCTCTCTTTCCCATAGCTAGTTTTCATCGAATACAAGGCTTATTTCGATTCCTTCTCACTTGCATGGTTTGGGTCGTCACAACACCACCAAGTTTCACGTCCATTTACCCGATTGAGTAATACAACCACTAAAATTAATCTCCCTAACTAAACCAACATTAACCTCACTTGAGGAAATCAAAAGAATTTGGTAGTTAGGTAAGACACCGGGGATAGGCATCCAAATAATTCTCCCTTGTCATTATCATCTGAGACATAGTTGTAGTCCTCTAGGGAACTAAAATCCTATAGTATTTGTTGACACAGTCATACACCAATTTGTGGAAGGGCCTCCTGACTGTTTTAAACTTTCAGGGGTTAAACCGTCGCGAGATTGAGAACCGGACGGACTCTGTGGAATACCGCACTCCACTTAGCCCTAAGGAAACATCGATCATTGTCTTCCTTTTGTTATATGACCACCATACTGATAATACAAGGGTGATAAGGCAGAAGTGCCGAAAACCCTTTCCAATGTGTCATGAACAAGGTAGCTTAGTAACTTTTCTACTAGGGCTCTTTTACCCAGGATCCCTTTCAGTAGAGGGATATCCTTCTCATATTGGTCTCTCACGTTGTATTTTTCAAATTGGATTTCATCACCTTGCGAAGGATACAACTTGTTGAGGTATCCAACTCTTAGTTAGGAAGTTTGCTTGTTATCTCATCTTAATAGAGGGTCATTTTTCTTTTTAGTGATTGCTTGTTGGAATTCTGGCCATTTTTTGTTTCCAGCTCGCTTGTTGTGACGCCGGTCTTAGTATAGTTTTTTAGAGCTTGATTTTTTGGCCTGTGAGCCTTGCTTTTTCTAGCTCCCCTTTTGCACACTCGGTTGCATTAGGGTTTTTGAGTTCTTTGTTACGAGACTGCCCCCGGATTTTGTATATCTCCCATTATGTCAGAACCACCATAGAGATCATGAAGAGTACAGGGACGAATCCCACCACCACCACCACCACCACGGACCTCTGGTCCACCTACATCACGTATTCCCACCCCTCCCAGCCGCAGTGGTTGCCGAGGGAACGTTCCACCGCCGATACACACTACATCTTCAGTTCCGCCTGTAACTGTTACTGACAGTATGGTCTCAGAACCCCTTGCAGTTTCTGCAACCACTAGTACACCTAAGACTCCCACTATCTCTTCACCCACTATCATTATAGATATATCTATCACAGTGGACAACACTACAGCAGCTGAAACTAGTACTTCCCAAGATACTAGACCGGAGGCCATCATCCTCCCCGATGTCAACACTACCCTTCCACCATAAACTTTCTACGATGTTACGGAAGGATATGTTGGCACCACCGAAGGATCCGACCAAGATATATCTGAATTGATTGCAGTCCCGGGTGGATACGTTGAAGTTATCAAAGAAACCCAACTTCCTGATACACCTTTTGAACTTGACTATGGCTTTATCGCTTCCCAGGCGGAACCTACGCCTACTATCACTGCACCATCCAATGTTCATCCACAGGAAACCGGTTCTTCCAGCAACATACCTCATACAGTATCCCTCCCCAACCTCCCTTTGGGACATGAGATCATGGCCTCCATCCAATCTAGTATGGTTAGTTTATCTAACTCCCCGTTAGCGTCGGCACAGTTTAAACATGATACAGAGCAAATGCTCTCGTCGGCTTCTAGATATCCCCCTATTACCCATCCTCCCGACTATCGGGATCCCAACGTTCCATCTAGCACAGAGTTTCATCACTCCTATGCAAATGGTTCCGGACCTTCAGATGTTACTATACCTCTATTCCCTCACGACCCCGAAAACCCTTTTCAGGATACAAACCCGGACCCAGTCCTCGATGGTCCTCCTATTGAACATCAAATTTAAGACCTTCCTAAAAAAATTCCTTATTGACCCTATGGTAAGTTTTTAGGAATCTAGAGTTCCCACCTATAGGAGAGGTGTGTAATTCCGAGAGGACCTTTTGTTTGAGTTGGGAGTTTTTGCATAAATATAGCGATCCATATACCATAGTGAATCATTTTTCCACACAAAAGTATCTGATACACTAAGATCGTTCTGTAGATTTTGAATGAGAATCCACACAGATAGGTCATTTTTCCATTCTTCCTTTCCTTCCACTACCCAACTGCGTTGTAGAATGGAAATTGCACAAAGTAATGTCCCAACATATTCATCTTTTCTGGAAAGTGCATCTGCCACCATATTATGTTTTTCTTTTCGATATATGATTTCAAATTCATATCCCAACATCTTGATTACCCATTTTTGTTGCTCCTCTGAAGATAGTGTATATTCCAAGAAGTATTTAAGACTATCATGATCTGTTTTGACCTTGAAATTCCTACATGTTAGGTAAGGATGCCATTTCTTAAGATCATGTACTATTGCCAACATTTTTCTTCTCATAAATTGGCTTATGTAATTTCTTTCCCTTGATTGAATGACTTGTGCAAGAAAGCGGGCATTCTTCTTGCATTAGAACAACACCAATGCCATTTCCTGAAGCATCGCATTCCACAATAAAGGTTTCTGTGAAGTCTGGTGTGGCCAAAATAGGAGTTTTTCACATTTCCTCTTTAAGTTGTTCAAAATCTTGAGTTTCCTATGGAGTCCAATAAAATGCATCTTTCTTCAATAAAGTTGTTAGATGTGCTTCTATTCTTCCATAGTTTTGAAAAAACTTGCGGTAGTACCGTGTTAGAGCTAGGAATCCTTAAATATTCTCTGGGATTTTGGGAATCATTCAGTCCATCATGGATTTAATTTTGTTAGTGTCTACCTTGACACCTTCATGACATACAATATGACCCAAATAATCTACCTCCTTTGCCCCAAACAAACATTTGGAAGGTTTTGCATATAGTTGTTGCTCCTTTAGTAGTTGTAGTACCCTGTCAACTTATTGAACATGTTCTTCCCAAGACTTGCTATAGATTAGTATATCATCAAAGAATACTAGCACAAATTTTCTAAGGAAAGGCTTGAAAATGTAATTCATCAAACCTTGAAATTTCAAAGGTGCATTCATGAGACCAAATGGCATGACCAAAAATTCATAATGACCTTTATGAGTTCTGAATTTTGTTTTGGGGATGTCTTGATCCTTCATTCTAATATGATGATACCCGGAATGGAGATCCAAATCTATGAAGAAAACTACTCCATGTAATTCATCTAACAATTCATGAATGACATGAATGGGGAACTTATATTTAATGGAAATATTGGTGAGCTCTCTATAATCTGGATACATGCGCCATCAACCATCTGGCTTGCGTACCATTACCACTGGTGTATAGTAAGAACTTTGGCTAGGCCTAATTATGCTAGCCTCTAACAATTCTTCAACCATATGCTCACTCTCACTCTTCTGGTCATAAAGGTGTTTGTAAGGTCTGATGTTAGGAGGAACACTTCCCGGAATTAAGTGAATAGCATGATCCAAATCTCAAACGGGTGGAAGACCTTTGGGAATATATCCAAATACCTTAGAATGCTTATTAATGACCTTTTGGATATCTGGGGAAATATGAGACTTAGATGTTTGAACATATAATGAGCATAATTGTGCAATTACACCTCCGTGTCCTTTTTTAATTAGTTTTGTCATACCATTAGAGATTATCGCCTTGCTTGGTTTCCTTGTGATACCATTTAACTCATATTATTTTCCTTCCCATAAAAATTTCATGAAAATCTTCTAAAAATTAAAAGCCATTGTTCCCAATGATTGTAACCATTTAACTCCTAAGACAACATCAGCACCCCCCATCTGAATAGAAATCATTGGACTATTCAATACATATTTCCCCATACTAAGATTGACATTATGGCATTTCCCTGAGTAATTGATAGTTCCTCCATCTGCAATCATTAATTGAAACTCTGGTGCTGGATATACAAAACCATTGAGAGCTTTGGATAATTTATAGTGAATGAAATTATGAGTACTACTAGAATCAATCAACATTATAACCTTTTTCTTTTTGATATATCCTTTGATCTTGAGAGTTTTAGGAGTGCTAATACCAACCAATGCATGATAGGATATTGTGGGAGTAATATCTTCAAAAGTAGTATCTTCTATTTCTACATCTTGAGATGGTTCCTATTCTTTTGGTTCTTCCTCTTCGCAATCTATGTATAATAATTTCTTCTCGCAACACTTATGTCCCTTACTAAACTTGATGTCACGATTAAAGCATAGGGATTTTGCTCCTATTTCCTCTAGTTGTTGAGGTGTCAACCATTGAGGTGGGGCATAATAAGGAATATTATTCTCTCGGTATGTGTTGGAGGTAGTCTTTCTAGTATCCATTGTCATATTTTTACTTTCAACCTTCCTTGTCATCATGAAATCCTTCTCCAAGAATGTTGGTTCAAAGAGACGCATCGCATGTTGAATGTTATCCTTCAAGGTTACAATAAAAAGATACAACATATTATCTTCTGAAATGTTCTTCACTCTAAGACTTAGTTTCTGAAACTGCTTGATGTGCTCTGTAACTGGACCTTTTTGCTTGAGATTTATTAATTATCTAAAGAAGGTGTTTCTATTAATATACCCATAATGTGCAATCAATTATTTGTTGAATATAGACCAAGATATAATAGAGTCCTTTTTACGGTCACAAATCCATTGGTACCATACAAATTGATCAGGCTGTAAATATAATTATGCAATAGTTATCTTTTGCGAAGTTGGAATTTGGTGTAAATCAAAGAATTGCTCCATCTGGAATATCCATGTTATTGGATAATTTCCATCAAACTTTCTCATGTCAATCCTAAGAATTTGGTTTCCCCTTGGTGACCATCCCTGATGAATTCCATTACTAGAATCATTTCCTCTTGGAATATTCTTATTCATGGAATTTTTGTCACGTCCCCTCCCATCGATCCAGCGCAAGGAAGGGAACATGACTAGCATTATGGGATTTTTCAAAACTCAACCCCATTCATTATGAACATATTCATAGCAAATAAAACACGTGTGTGAAGATGTCATTCAAAATAAACATGCACAGTGGATTTAAAATATCCACACAAATTTCACATGCATTCAGCATATCAATAACATTCATCAAATTAAAAACATTGCAGAGTTTAATACACATAGAGAATACTTATCTTGATGTAATGTTGTCCCGAGAAACTAGCTATGTCGCTGAAGCATTCCACCCAGCCATAGGCCATTTTTGTTCATCAATCTCTCAACAAAACTGCCACCCCCGAGCTGGGCATGATTTCCATAAGGAATGAGAACCCTCTTCTATTTTTGGATGATTACGCTTAAGCTCAAGTCGAATCAATGGATACCCATAACTCAAACCACATCTTCCTCTCCCACACACAACAAAACACATAGGTTAGGCATAGGGAAAACATTTTTAACTATGGTATTTGCAAAACAATATGTCCAAGGGTTTTCTCCAAATCGTGGCCAGTCAAAAATGAATTGTGGGAAGGGGAAAATCCACCATAGGGAGAGAAACAAATTTTTCCATGGATCTTTGAGCATCCAAATGGCCAAAAATAGCCTCAATGAAACCCCAAGGATACCAAAATCAGTTTCCTCTTCTTCCCCACAGTTCTATATCACAAAAATGCCCTTCTCCCAATAAAAATGAAGGAAAAACCAAAAAACCGTGGAGGGAAAACACCCAGGTAGCTTCCAACTCATGAGAGAGCCAAACTGGTTGATGAATAATGGCTTGGGGAGCAATTTTCGTGGCTCTTTACTTAGAGAAGAAGCCAAAAAACGAATTTCCAAAATGGTGGTTTTCCCATACCCGAAATTGGTCAGCCATACCTCTCCATTCCCAATGCATTAACTATCTCAACCAACTCTTAGAAGAATTAAATGATTGGGTGCATAAGTCAAAATGGGTAGTTGAGGGTTTATGGGTTCTCTCATTGACACTTATATTGACACTATTGGCTCAAGGGTTTGAATATTTTCCCTCCCTATTCCTTGTAAAAATCATGCCCACATCTCTTGTTGCATTACATTGCATAGCTAGTTGTGGGTATTTTATTAAAATGCATATTTACAATTTCCATAATGCCAAGTTAGCACACGATCCACATGCATCAATTTTCAGTTGTCGCTACGAGAAAAATAAATTGATGGTGGGGCCTTGGCCTTGAGATCCTCACCATGATTTTATAATTATATTACATCATTTACATTTTAATGCTATGGGATCAAAATCGGGATATTACAATCCCCCCCCTTGGAATAACACCGTCCTCGGTGTTCTCTTTATTTATTTTTTAGTAAGGTTCCATGTCCTTCCTTTCCAGCTGCAACTGAAATTCCTTTCTTTCTCTTCATCAACATCCATTGGATCTCTTTCCAATCTTTAGCTTCTCACACTAAGCCTTTTAGGAAAACCACATGTCCATTGCATCCTTAAAATGTCTTCGAGGTCCTTGCATCCAACAATACCTACACTCAAACATTGATTCAATTCATACGTCAAATCCATTATCATAGGATTCATCTCTTGAAAAGAGTTTAAAACCATAGCCCAATCATATACACATGTATATTCACATTAAATAAGCAAGAAGATGCAAGATAAACCAAATACTTATTTGCGTGAGCATCTTCCTTTAGCTCCACATGTATCCCACTTTGACTTCAGACAACTATGGCACCCACAAGGCCTACCGCACCCAACACAAGGATGTTACCCCTTCTCTTCTATATAGTCCCTTGAGCGTACCCACCCCTTCCTGTGCTCTTCAGGGTGTGCATCAAAACGTAACCAAGTTTCTGCAAGCTTCAGATCACTTGTGCATATGTATAAAACAAATGTTACACCAACACACTGGCTACATCACATCATTCAAATAACCAATGCCAATCCAATACGTCAACTGGGTTTATCAGGAATTCCATTAACGAGTATGCTAAGCCAATTCCCCAACCGGGTTTATCTATCATACAACAACCATTTCCAAGACAGCACCTCTACTGGGTTTATCAGGAAGTAAAACAAAATAATACAATTACATGGATCCTTCTCCTATGAAAACTAGTGGTTCCCTCCAGGAACTCCATAGGTGACTCATATGACTGTAGGCTATCACGGCCCCACAATACCCACCCACACAACACAAGGATGGTACCCCTTCTCTACTACACAATCCCTCGGGCATACCCATCCCTCTAGTGCTCTTCAGTGTGAGCATAGAAAGGCTACCAATTCCCATGCAATCTTCCTGTGTACCCATGCTCTTACTAGGTTTAACAACACTACGAAGAGACAAGCACACATACCTAATTTTTTTTTGCAGGGTTTCTCAAACCCAATCCACTCTTGGAATTCTCTTACATTCTTTACCTTAACAACTTCCATCTTCCCCAGTAGAACGTTTCCACCATCTCACCTGTATTACATACAATCATGCAGTTCACTTGAGATGTCATCATAATAATTTCAATTAGAATTTCTCAAATATTTTTAATACAGAAACTAGATTTCCAAAGCATGAGTTCGTCCTCATGATGTTTATCTCTTGTAGGCCATAACACACGGTCTTCCTGCAATGTGTCCTCCTAACACAATTCAAAAACAGTCAACCAATCAATGACATTAATAATCAAATTCAAATCTGAATTTACAATTCTGTCTCCTTCAGTCTTCCCCAGTAGAACGTTTCCACCATCTCACCTGCATTACATACAATCATGCAGTTCACTTGAGATGTCATCATAATAATTTCAATTAGAATTTTCTCAAATATTTTTAATACAGAAACTAGATTTCCAAAGCATGAGTTCGTCCTCATGATGTTTATCTCTTGTAGGCCATAACACACGGTCTTCCTGCAATGTGTCCTCCTAACACAATTCAAAAACAGTCAACCAATCAATGACATTAATAATCAAATTCAAATCTGAATTTACAATTCTGTCTCCTACAGAAATTAGATTTATTTAACCATGAGGCCATCCTCATATTGTTTGGCTCATGTAAGTGGTAGAAATCTGTCCCTTACGGATTTACACTTTCTTCCATAACTTGTACATTCACCTACGACGTGTTCTCTTGACACAATTCTAGATAAGACAAACAATAATTAGTAATTATTAGCAAAATCTCAAATCTGAAATTTACAATCTGTTCCGTACATAAATTAAATTTCATAACCATGAGACTCTTCTCATAATTTTTGGCTTTTGCATAAGGTAGATTCCAGTCTTTATTATGGACTTACCCGCATTGCCATATCCAAGACAATTCCACATGTAATCTGAAATTTTCAATCAACCAACAATTTGTGAGTATCCATGCATATAGCATTTTCCTTGTAAATGTTACAACAGTCATTGAAGTGATCTCAGAATTATAATACTCAATAATCCAAACATTATCAACTATTATTATATCAAATAAAAGGAAATAGATTTACTGTATATGCATCATTATCACAATAAAATTGCAAGATACAGTCACATTATCTTTGCAAATAAAATAAAACTTCCAATTCTCATGATTACACAACCGTATCCATTTAGGAAACTCTGCCCTCCCAAAAGAGCATTATGGTAGCCAATCAAACATGACAACTTTCTTTATGAAATTATTTCCCTTGCATCCATGGCATCTCATGAAATGATCTCAGAATTACTGATAATTCTATCATTTCAACTATTAATGAAACACAATGAAATATATGCCACAACCATGCATTCACACAATGCCTCTCAACATATGTACCCACACATATCCAGAATCACAAAGTTTACATAATCCTTTAATGTTTATCCACTCAATGCCGCATTGCATTGATTCATGAATACCATATTTCCATGTCATGCATTCCACCATGATGTGTGGTAAGGTCTAGCTAATGTCTTGACACATCACCCAACCATCTCCCCAATGACTTGGTTAACTTATCTGAGTGCTTTCATTCTCCACCGAAACAACACATCAAGATTTTACTCACTCCTTGGTTGTTGGAAAAGAGGTTTCATCCCAAATTAACACCAATAGGGAGTTCATGGGATACTTGTGTAACACTATAGCATCACCATTCTAACCATGTTATGGCCTTAACCATGACTATCTCATATGCCATGCACTACTACAACAAGACCATAATTTCTCACTTGCTTTGGCTATTAAACTCATAACCAACATACACACATGGCATGTTATTCTTTCATATGAATGCATTCAAAATTCTAGACAGTTATATAGTATAACGCTCATTTCCCTTACTACCCTATACCTCACCATACCCGGTGGGATAATGTTTGCATAAATGCATTCAATATCACATTCATACCAATTTATGATTATTAAATATGGCTCAAGGGATTCTTACCCAATCCTCTTTTGTACGCAATCATAAATAAACTATTACCTGCATGGATTCCATTAACATCTTTGATGTTACTTGATCAGTTGGTATCCTTCAAAGGATTACACCATCCTTCCACCAACCTCTTGATCATAGATTTGTTGCCCCAACCTTTATTCATAAGGTTGTTGGTCGCATGCAACAAAATCATCAACATTTTTAGCCATGCTTCGGTTGTCTTTGGTCCTACAACCAGCATAGATCCATCTTAAACCCGTATCTATCAAGCACCGAGAGGGATCCAATTTCTTGAGGTGTATTTATTTTTTTAAATTTAAACTCAAGAAATTTGATCTCTCTTGATTGATAGATCCGGGTTTAAGTTTTAAGTTTTTATTTTATAAATGAACATCTATTTTTTAAATACTTTTCATAATATTTTATTTTATAAACCAATATGGATTTTTTTAAAATACTTTCCAAATCATTTTTACGTTTTATTAGAGGGTTATAGGATTTTTTTTTAAATACTTTTTACATTTTATTAGATGTAACACTACATCACACACGTTAGAAGATCTCCCCCATGCTGGGTTGTAGAGCACCTCATTTCACTCGGTGCAACCAATACCAACATCAATAATGATTATCAACCACAGTAATTATCTTAAGTGGTTTATTTTATATGTAAAACCTCACTATTTTACTAACATGCAATATCATATACATGCACTATGCAATATCTAGCAATATGCCCACTAGTGCGTATTTATTTCATCTATCTAATCTCTTGCATTTTCAGCATTTCTATGCCATAATTTTATATATATATAACTTAGAAAATATAAATACAATAGCAAGAGACGATTTAAGGAATTCTCCCTTTCCAATCCCTCATCAGAGCATGGAATTTCCTCTTCCACATCATAGCTGATCCAATTTCATGGACTCTCTACCAAGCACACAAACAATTATTAGCTATGATCTTCTTACCAAGTAGCAATTCAATATATATATATATATATATATATATATATATACACGTGTATAACATTCATACTTGCTACTTTCCAAGCATGCAATTCTTATGTTATAAACATAAATAGTTTAAGGTGAGAGATTTCCCTTTTTATCAACAGTGCCCTACTGCTCCAATTGCTCTCAGAAATTATGGTCAAGTTCAACTTGACCTTTCTTGGACTTCCTAGTGTTAACGGACAATCTACCAAAGACGGATCTAAGGCATGATCTCCCTAGCTTAATGCAAGTCTAGAACAAATCAAACAGAATATAGATCTACTTTCCTAGATCAATAGAAGTGCAAACTAGTGGATAGATAACTTACCTCATATTTGCAAATCCCTTTGCTCTTTGTTGATCCAATGCTCCAGCGTCGTCAGATCTCTAGCTGCAAGACCCTGTTGAACATATAGATACTAGCAAACAGTAAAAGCATACATTTCATATGATTGATCTAAGTTAACAGTTAAGGAAGAAATCTCTAAACATCATCATCAATAAGACAACAATTTATAGAAAGAGATTATATTAATTGTATAAAAGTGGGAATACATAGAAAGGATGAAGCTACAACCAAAGCCTCAACGTCGCATCTTCCATCCAACATGTCCAAGACAAGTCTCCAATATGGTACAAGCTTCCCAATCACCAATATGGGTTCTACCAGCATAAGGTTACCATAGACCTTCACCCCTTCTCATGGAGAGAGTGGGTGTTTATATAGGGCTCAAGAGATAGGGTAGGTTGAGGATTAAGGGGAGATGGTTAAGGGATCTTTACATAAGGTTAGGAATCGAAATGCCACCTCACCTAGAGCCTAGGGATAGGCCTCCACATCACTCATCTTCGAGAATGGGCTCGAAGATACTCTTTTATCCAAATAACTAACATTGTCGCAGGTTGCATTAGGACAACCTGCAACGTCGCATGTTGCACAAGGGAAGACTGCGACAACCTTAAAAAGTAGGTCAGTTAAGCCCTCCAGTCATCGAAAACTTCATGGATGTGTTTTTACTCTAAAGTGGGTTTAGGTAACATAGCAAAGAGTTTACACAATGGTCAAGATGACGACATTATCACAAAGGTCATGATGACGACACTTGGTCATAATGACGATACTTGCAATGGTCATGGTGACAACACTAGGTCAGGATGACGACACTTGCAATGCTTGCGACACTTGCGACACTTGCACAAGGGTGACGACATTTTGGTGTAACAGAATGCCCCCCAAATCATGAAGCTGATGAAATGAGACAGGTGAAATGCTTTGTAGTAAGAAAAAATGGCAAGGACTTGCTGGTTGGAAGGAGCTGCTACAGAAATGACCTGAGATCCACAACTCTCATACAACACAAAACATGGTTGCCAACCAATGCATTGCATATCCATGATAGTAAAGACCGACTGAACACAATCATGGCTAGTAGACATAAGTGTAGATCCATGATGAGATGATAACACAACCACGACCAATACAAAAGTGGATCCGTGTAACTCTAAACTGACAACACAGCCACGACCAATACAAAAGTGGATTTGTGCATCCCAAACAATCTCCATCGCAACCTGGGTAGAAAATAACTTCCCCAGGGTTTTCAAGCTGAACCCGCAATTATACAAATCTATCCATGTGATTACAATGTTTTGGAGTCGAACATGGTAGAAACCACTTGATTACCGGTCATTAATGTATACAATTAACAAGTGCAAGGGAGATCACCATTAATGTCAATGATTCCCAAGGTATCACAATACATATCACCAAGCATGAATAAGTGAGTTGAAGTCGAACGCAAGATGAAATCTTTCAATCAAGAGTCAACAATGTAAACTCAAGTTGAAAGTAAGGTAACCTGCCATTGAGGCATGTAGGGCCAAGGTACTTGGTTGGTTTCTAAGTTCATTCCTCGGATGATGATTTGAAGTCAACGAGGATGAACCCGTCGAAGGAGGGCCATGATGAATCCCCCATCATCGACATGAAACTCGATAACAGATGTTTGGAGTAGATCAGATGATAGAGTAATGTGCAAGACTGACTCAAGGTAGACCAACATGATCGAAGGTATACTGACAGCAGAATATGAGTAACAAATGTCTCTTGAACATGGGCATGGCATGACTTGGCAGTATTGACATGACGAGACTGATACCAATCCCTAATGCAACTGATGGTGGAAGCATTCTTTGGCTAAACCAAAGAAGCGATGCGACTCATGAAATTGACAAGACTTGAGGACAAACAGATTAACCAAATACTGAATGCAAATGCAAACGAGTGCCATGTTCAAGAGTGACTATGTACTGCCGTAATTAAGATGTAACATAAAATCTTCCATTTTTCCCCATCATGATTGATGAGTGCCTCATGTGTTTTTAACGAGCTTGATGAGGGTAACTAGATGCTCGGTATAGCTCATCTCATAGATGATTCCAATCCCAAATGTTTCACGAACCTAGGAAAGGAGGGGTTCATCCCATAATGGGCCCTTCAACGTTTAAAATTTAACGAGTCCAGAGAAGGAAAACTCGATGTCATTTCATGTTTAGAGAGTCTGAAAAGAACTAAAGGAGACTCCAACGGTCCTTTTTCGTAAAGTTAGCCTCATCACCCAAAAAAGGGTAAAACAACGCGGGAGAGGACTCTTCCAGCCATGGTTGGTTGGAGTATTCCATTTTCGTAAATAGTGCTTCCTAGTCTGAAAAAGGGGTAAACTATCACCAGAAAGATGATCATTCAAATGCTTTTACAAGCGTGAAAGCATCAAGTTCGCTTGGCAATCTTTTCCTATTTAGGGAGTCTGAAAAGAGCTTAAAAAGGACTCCATGAACAACTTTGTCATGGTTGATGACCGAGTACGACAAAGGAAAAAGTAAACTCAGCACAGTTCCTTTTCCGTAAATAGTCTAGCGAGGCCGGATAAAGTGATAAACCTATACTCGTTAGACACACCTTTTTACTCAAATTTTTAACGAGCACGATAATGGTATCAAAAGCACTCAGGATCTTTTTCATGTTTGAACCAGAGCATGAAAAAGTAAAAACTAAGCTCAAACCACTTTTCATGTTTCATAAGAGCAAGAAAAAGGTGAAAAGTAAGCTCAAATGCTAACTTACTATTTTTAACGAGCTCGAAGATAGGTTGGAAGAATGCTCATGATGTCTGCTTCATTTTTTAACAAGCTTGTAATAGAAAATGAAATATGCTCGGGATAATTTTCATGGTTTAATGAGCTCAAAACCTAGAAAATAAAAGTATGCTCGAAAATGTTCCCAATGGTGAACTTTTCTCCAACATGGCATCCAGAGGTTGGTGTGTGCCCCCAACATGATTGTTGGAAGTAAGTGACTTAGCTCCAACGTGGTGTGGAGAGGCGATCGAGTTGACTTCAACGTAACTTCCAGAGGTTGAAGACATGCCCCCAAGCTTCATTTCATCCGCCTAAGGCATAGGCGAGTGAAAAAAAGGTTCAGGTACTAAGTCTACAAGGAGACTCAACTCAAAGGGAAAGGACATGTTTCATTTTGTAACGATTTTGGAACAAGATTACAACTCTGCTCACGAGAACCTATTTCATTTTTTAACTAGCTTGACATAGAAAGGGAACTATGCTCATAGGTTAAGGCCCATTGACGGGTTCCTTCCCAACATGATGCCCAAGGGTTGGTAAATGCCCCCAGCGTGATTGCTAGCAACTTAACATGGTAGCATTCCTTCAACATGATTGTTGACGGTACGACATGTGACATGCCCCCCAAGCTTCATTTCGTCTGAAAATGAGGCTTGCTAACCCAACTACCAACCTGGCTACTAATATGAAAATGTTCACCAAGGGGGGCAAAACGAGAATCAAATGAAATGAAGGTTCAAATTCTAACTCTAGTGAGAGACTTGAACCGATGGGAGGGAGATCCATTTCATTTTTACACAAGCTTGAAATAGACAATAACTATGCTTGAGAGGGCCCATCTCATTTTTAACGAGCTTGAAATGGAATAAAACTATGCTCGAGTGGATTGGTTTCATTTTTATGCAAGCTTGAAACCAAAGTTAAACTATGCTAGGGTGGTTGGTTTCATTTTTTAACGAGCTTGAAACATAACATAAATCGTGCTCGTGCAGTGGATTGGTTTCATTTTTATGCAAGCTCGAAACCAAAGGGAAACTATGCTAGGGTGTTCGGTTCCATTTTTTAACGAGCTTGAAACATAACATAAACCGTGCTCGTACAGTGGATTGGTTTCATTTTTATGCAAGCTCGAAACCAAAGGGAAACTATGCTAGGGTGTTCGGTTTCATTTTTTTACGAGCTTGAAACATAACATAAACCGTGCTCGTGCCCCCCATCCTTAGGGGGAAGAAACCACTAAAACATGCGGAACATTTAGGGAAGTCTGATGACTAGGATTCATATGATGAGTAGGTGTCACAAAGGAAAGCTGATCAATATTCACAATATTCCCATGATGAGGAAAATATATCACTCGAAAGAGCGTGGACACTACAACTTTCATAGCATAGACAAAATCACGTCCAAGGAGCATATTGAAATCTAAAGGACCTTGGACAACCATGACATCAACACAAACAGTTTTACCTCTCAACGTGACAGGTAACTGTAGGAGAATCCCTAAAGGTCCGGTAGGCCTTCTATTAGAAGCCAAAATCTGGTCAGTCACTGGCACAAGCTAAGGGGAACATATAGCTTGCCCAGCAGTTGAGGATAAAATACTAACAGAGGCTCCCTCATCAACTATCGTACGAAATATTTCTTTTCGAAAACGCCTACAGATATTTGAAAAGGAATACTCGAAGGAAGATGAGATTTTGTTATACCATTCCAATCAAAGGAAATGACCTCAGTACTTGGAGGGGGTCCTGTAGGAATGGACAGGGTCTCCCCTTGCCTAGGACATTCTGAACTGACTAGGAAAACATCAACAGTTTCCAATTCACTCTCACTTGGAAGATAAGAATGAGACGAAGATTGCGTCATGGTGACTGCTTCAGTCTAGACTTTCTCCAAAGAAAGAGTGGGATTGAGTGGAGATGACAGCGACTCGATCACTTCACTCTCAGAAGGAAGAGTGGGATCAATTACAGATGAAACTGAATTGATCACTTGGTCAACTAGCAGGGGATCGAGGGACAAATTACTATCGCTTGTTGGAAGCACCTGTTGAGAACTAGTAATGTCTTCCAACCACCGTGCAGCTTCATCCATGCTTGGACAAAGGTAAGTACGATGCAAGACTTTGCATATCTAGCAAGGGTATGCAGCTCTACCCTTCCGACCCTTCACCAAAGGGTCACTGGTCGAGGGAGTGTCATCAACATGATGGTCATAGGTTGACGATACAAGCGGTTTGGGGTTTTTAGACCACACTTCTGACACACGGTAAAGATCGGGACAATTCTTGAGAAGGTGATCACCCTTGCAAAGTTTGCAAGGGAACTTTGGCTTACAAGGCATTCTCATAGAATGAGTGCCATCAGAGGAAGATGGTTGACGCGTGGTCTCTTTCTTAACCTTCTTCTTCTTAATCTTCTCTTGCTTCGTCTTCACACCCGCCTTCTTACTAACATCAGAGTTTTCAATAGGAGAAGAGGAAGAGATGGAAGCCGATCCAACTTTCGAGGGAGAAGGAGAAGGGTCACCGTGAGATCGATGCTCATGTGGTGACGGACCTAGGTTCGACATAATTGGTGCACTTGGTGTAATTGGATTGGAGAATAACCATACTGGTAATCCTATCGTCAATCTAGGAAGACTCAACGTAGCCATAAAGGGGGGCCCAACAGTTCCACAAGGGGGAAAAACAAATGGCATACCCTGGAAAGGGGCCTCTTGGTTGGAAGTACCGGAAGAGTCTTCCATATCTAAACTTCCTAAGAGTCTCTAAAGTACCACACAAGTCAAGCACTACTCAAGTCTAAAAGCAACAAGAAAACTGTGTGAATAGGAGTGGATTCAAAGTCTAGAACCTCACGAGATTATCAAGGCATCTCAAACCGCTATATACTGTAGGGTCCAACAATATGACGTGACAAGGAGGATTGGGACCGTACCCTTGCCTGCATACCCGATTACCTGGACAATACATGCGTGCTAATCTCCCCGAGTGTTGTTCTCGCTGTATTGCTTTGCCAAAACGGCCAAATGGTTAACTCAGTTGGTTTCAGGAATCCTAGTGGTGTCTCCCGATATACGCAAGGTACGTGGGAGCTCAAATCCGTAGTGGTGCTGTCTAATGCACAGCCGTTGGCACGAGACCTTCCAATATACGTGTCGAGTACGTGATACATACACCCTTCGATATACGCCAAGTATGGATTATGGTACTTGGTGGGTACGTGAAGGAGCTCGATATACCGATGTATGTGGAAGACTACAGTACCCCCAGACTACAGTGTTGGAAATCAACGACAACTGCCACGCTTAACGACGCCAGAACACGTCTCTAACTTACACACAGTTACTAAATGATTTTAACCTAAGATAGCGTTAATTTTATCTTGTACAGTTAGGTGGATGCATGAGGTGAGTACATAAATGTAAACATAATGCAATCCTCAACTACATGATAATGCACATTTTTCTTTGCTTTTCAATGAAAACTACTTAAGGTAGGGAGAGATTTTTCTTTCTTTCAAACCAAAAGTACTTAACTAGTAGCGAAAAGAAGAATTCCTTCCTAGAGTGCAAATAACTCTAACTTCCTGCAATAATCAACTAAAAAGCGCAAAGAAAACAAAAGATGCAACTAATCTCAGCAATGTATAAGATACAATAATGAAGCACTTTCAATTTTCAAATGCATGTACCAAAAATGAAATTTGATAGCTAAATGCTTTTCATATCTATGTATAGAAAGTGAGAGAATATCTACAACACTCTAATCATTCAGAAATTCCCAAAGAAAAAGGGCAAGCACCCAAACAACTAAAAGATACTTAGGAAAGGCTCAGAATCTACCAAATGCAATAATTATAACTCATTTCCTATCTTTTTACACTTGAAAAAGACACATCTAAGCTATGGAAAGAAGGATTCCACTAACGTTTCCAATCAAATGCAAGACAAAGGAAAGCATTTAACAGTCTTATCTAACTCAAATGCACACAAATATGAAATGAATCTTTTCTTCTTCTTATGAATGTGAGACCAAGAATTTCAAATGATCAAATTAAAGCAAGAAGAATACTTATGTTTTCCAATTTCATGAATATGGAAAAAGAGTGACAAAATCAATCTTTTCTTTGAACTAAAGTGGAGACAAAGAATCAATCTTTCCCAAAAATGATTGAATAGCTCAGCATGTAAGGGAAACAAGATGCATAACCCAAGAAAGAGAGGCTAAAAAAGACATGGATATCTTACACTCTTCAAGTCTTTAAAACAAGCCAATCACACTCAACCAAAAATGATCTCAAAAATTTTAGATGGGTCAAAACGACTAAATAATGCACAATTCAAGGGACCAAACATGAATCCAAAACTCAAAAGACCCAAAAACCAATACAAACAAGCCAAACAAAACACCGCTGGACAAAAGGGACTTTGCCTGGAAGGTACAGTGCAGAGGAGTCTATACACAAACCAAAACTCAAATCAAAAATGGAGAAAAGGTGCCTATATGGCAACTTTTGGCAGATCGACGCACTCTATGCTTGTGCACAGTGCGACGTCGCAGTTCACCAATGCAGGAAGTGCGACGACGCCGCAGTAGACCAATGGAAGGTCTGCGACGACAAACTAACAGGCAAAGAACAGAGATAAAAAAAAACAGTGTCACTCTGGGTACACTGACCAGGTGCGACAGGCGAGATCTAAGTCCAAAAATGAACCAATTCTCCAGATAATGAGCATAAAAAAGTCTACCAATGAGAAGTACAAACTCAAAGGAAGGCAATCAGACTCTTCAAAGCAAATATATGATGGTGAAAGGGCTTAAGAAGCAAATGGCCAAAGAGATGGCTTGAAAAATCAATCAACTGAAACTGACATTCAGATTGAAAACAACAATTTTCTTCCGCAGTATGGTCGCCAGATTTGTTAACGGACAATATACCAAAGACGGATCTAAGGCGTGATCTCCCTAGCTTAATGCAAGTCTAGAACAAATCAAACAGAATATAGATCTACTTTCCTAGATCAATAGAAGTGCAAACTAGTGGATAGATAACTTACCTCAAATTTGCAAATCTCTTTGCTCTTTGTTGATCCAATGCTCCAGCATTGTTAGATCTCCAACTGCAAGACCCTGTTGAACATATAGATACTATTAAATAGTAAAAGCATACATTTCATATGATTGATCTAAGTTAACAGTTAAGGAAGAAAACTCTAAACATCATCATCAATAAGACAACAGTTTCTGGAAAGATATTATATTAACTGTATAAAAGTGGGAATACATAGAAAGGATGAAGCTACAACCAAAGCCTCAACGTCGCATCCTCCATCCAACATGTCCAAGCCAAGTCTCCAAGATGGTACAAGCTTCCCAATCACCAATATGGGTTCTACCAGCATAAGGGTACCATAGACC
Source organism: Larix kaempferi (assembly GCA_027924585.1). NCBI lineage: Eukaryota > Viridiplantae > Streptophyta > Pinopsida > Pinales > Pinaceae > Larix > Larix kaempferi. The sequence continues at coordinate 5,041,976 of BSBM01000226.1, read as the reverse complement.
TTCCCCCCTTCTCATGGAGAGAGTGGGTGTTTATATAGGGCTAAAGAGATAGGGTAGGTTGAGGATTAAGGGGAGATGGTTAAGGGATCTTTCCATAAGGTTAGGAACCGAAATGCCACCTCACCTAGAGCCTAGGGATAGGCCTCCACATCACTCATCTTCGAGAATGGACTCGAAGATACTCTTTTATCCAAATAACTGGCATCATTGCAGGTTGCACTAGGACAACCTGCGACTCGCATGTTGCACAAGGGCAGACTGCGACGACCTTGAAAAGTAGGTTAGTTAAGACCTCCAGTCATGGGAAACTTCAGGGATGTGTTTTTACTCTAAAGTGGGTTTAGGTAACATAGCAAAGAGTTTACACAATGGTCAAGATGACGACATTATCACAACGGTCATGATGACGACACTTGGTCATAATGACGATACTTGCAATGGTCATGGTGACAACACTAGGTCAGGATGACGACACTTGCAACGCTTGCGACACTTGCACAAGGGTGACGACATTTTGGTGTAACACCTAGAACTTATCAATGCTGCAATTGATTCAATTCCAACTCCATAAGGAGTCTTTTCCAAGGTACATTACATGCCCTTGCACCTTATTCAACTATGATACTTCCTTTCCATTCTCATGGAAATATTTTTTACAATTCTAAACCACATACTTGATTCACACATGGGATTTCCTCATTCCCCAATTAGCAGCCTTTGCATGGCCACCGTGTCACGATCAAGATCCACTTGCCAATTTGACATACTGGTATGTCTTACTCCCATGCGTGACAAATTTTGGGAGAATGGGATTGCCTTTTTTATCCAAATTTTAGGGGGCATATGGCATAAATTCTGATGTATTCATCATAAAAGCATTAAATGGAGAGGCCACCCTCTCCCATCCATGGTTTTGGATTCTTCCAAGTGATTCTAGAATCCCACAGTTTAGAATACACCCATCCATGGTATTTGGTATCCCGTGGTTTAGGCCCATGGTATGGCCCCAAGGCACATTGTAATAATGTTATATAAAGGATTTATGCCTTCTCAATAAAGCATTGAATGATTTCTAACATCCTGCATTGGGACTTATTATTGTGTGTATTTTTGTGAGGTTTTTCTTGGTTAATTCATTTAAGTTGTTTCTCTGAGAGGTGAGGCTCTAAGCCTCACCTTCGATCTCGTTTATGGATCAAATGATAGAAATTTTACAGGTTTAATCTCCTCCTCTCTTGGCATTCAAGCCTTCCGGTTCTTAGCTCCCAAGATCCATATCAATGGTATCAAAGTGGGTATGCTATCCATCGGAACAAGAGTTTGAAGCATGATGCGGGTTCAACTAAGATTCCACAACCTCTACAACAACCCATGCTACTCTACAAACCCTTGGCATCTCTACACTCAACACTATCACATTCAACAAACTTTGAACAGGTGCCACAGACTCACCATGATGTTTCAGAGGCTCTACCATATCTCATCGGAAAGGTATTTCGTCATCTCAAATGGGTATTTGGTGGAATTTCATTTTGTTGCCTGGTTTATGAGATATCATCTTTTGAAGCAGCACATATCTGGTTTAGCGTGGTCGCACACCCTTCAACTTCGGTATGGATTTTCTCATTGCTCAAGCAACATTAGAAATATTTTTACGCATTTTTTATAAATATATTTTCAAGCTATGAAATGGGTATTTCATAGAAATTCATTTCGTTTCCTAGTTTGTGAGATATGATTGTTTGAAGTAGAACATGTTTGTTACACAATGCGGCCGAACGTACAACAAATTTAAACAAGTGCTACAGACTCCAAAAAATGTTTCAAAGGCTCTACCATGGCTCATTGGAAATCTCTTTCCATCAACTAAAATGGGTATTTCACATTTTTTCATTTGGATTTCTGGTTTGAGAGATATCATTGATTGAAGCAACATATGTCTGCAAAATAGTGTGTGCGTGTTTCTTAAGCTTCAACAAACATTTTCTCAATTTCTGAGCCACCCTAGAGAAAGTATGTTATATGGATGGAAAGGTCTCTTCGAGATCTGAAATGGATCTTCAACTAAATTCAATTTCATTACCTGCATCAGAAACTATGAATGGATTTGTAGCAAGACATCAACTGCACCAAAGATCATGAATTTTTCAATATTTTTACTTTTATTAAATCTTATTGTAATCATGGTTATGGGTTAACCATACAAAACCTATGGTTATGGGTCAACCACACAATACCCACGGTTATGGGGCAACCACACAAAACCCACATTTATGTATTGTAATCATGGTTATGGGTCAACCACACAAAACCCACGGTTATGGGTTATGCACACAAAACCCATGGTTATGGGTCAACCATAAAAAAAACCCACAGTTATGTAATGTAATCATGGTTATGGTTCAACCACACAAAACCCACGGTTATTGGTCAACCACACAAAACTCTTCTCTTCATTAGAATCAAGCTTGTCATTGCCACCATGGTTATGGACCAACCTCTCAAAACCCATAGTTATGGGTCAACCACGCAAAACCCACGGTTATGGGTCAACCACACAACACCCTTCTCTTCATTGGAAATTGTCACATTATAATTATGGGTCTCTTTTTAGCATGGGTGAAATGATCAGAACCATCATTTTCTAAGGGGGGAGGAATGATTCGAATTTTAGGGGGCATATGGTATAAATTCGGATGTATTCACCATAAAAGCATTAAATGGAGAGGCCACCCTCTCCCATCCATGGTTTTGGATTCTTCCAAGCGATTCTAGAATCCCACAGTTTAGAATAAACCCATCCATGGTATTTGGTAGCCCATGGTATGGCCCCAAGGCACATTGTGATAATGTTATATAAAGGCTTTATGCCTTCTCAATAAAGCATTGAATGATTTCTGACATCCTACATTGGGACTTATTATTGTGTGTATTTTTGTGAGGTTTTTCTTGGTTAATTCATTAAAGTTGTTATTCTAAGAGGTGAGTCTCTCTGAGCCTCACCTCCAATCTCGTTTATGAATCAAATGATATAAATTTTGCATGTTTAATCTCCTCCTATCTCGGCATTCAAGCCTTCTAATTCTTAGCTCCCAAAATCCAGATCACTTTTACCCATTCTCATTACTCACTCATATCTTGCAACTTCTTTGATCATGCATGCACTTTCCCACAAGGATGAGTTACCCATCATCTTTACAAGTTACATGTACCTAAATCGATAACCTATTCCATTACTTGTTGATAATTCTTTCATGGAATACAATATATATATCCAATAATCAAGAGATCCCATGTCTCTTGCTTGCAATTCAAATTACACATTCTGAACATAGAGAATGCATTGCATTCATTCTAGATAATGAACCATCACCTCTTCTTAGTTCCCTTCTTTCATCATGAGTTTTTGTGAAATTCAATCGACAAGAGTGTATTCTTATCCATTCAACATGTTTTCCCACATGTTAACATGAACTACGATGATACTCTCAATTGAGTATTCTTGCTCATTAATGATATTGCCTTGTTACCAAGGATCCAACCATACTTGGTTCAATTCTTTTACATTTCTAGCTAACAAGCATTTTTACCATGATTGCTTTATGAAATAGCTAGAAACATGTTTTAAGAATAAGACCATTCTATCCTATCCTCCTATGTATAAGCTTTGAACAAAGTAGGAGCATTCCTATTTCTGATTATTGAGCAAAAATTGCAGCCATTCAAAATTGCCAACTTTTGTCAAATTACATAAACATATGAATCACCCTTTTATAATCCACAACTTGCCAAATTGTCCCATGGACTATTATCATGATGCAACATTTCCATTTCTATGAGTCTTTTCATCACCATAGAATTTTCTCACCATCGACGACGTCTCAGGGGGACGACGGGGGTCAAGGGGGCTTGCCCCCCTTGTGGCTTCGCTCAAGGGTAGCGCTCTCGGTTTTTTTTTTTGTAAATCCTTCGATTTCACGCAATCTGGCGCATAAGTTCAATGCCATTTTCCAACTTCTAGCACCTGAAAATATCCCTAGAAAAACTGCTTAATTTCTCCTATTTTGGCGGAATTTCCATTTTTCCCGGCCTGTTTCGGCGGACTTATCATTTTGTTACTGATCGGCGCACTTTCAAATTTAGCGTTGAACTATTTCAGTGGATTTTTCCTTTTGTCGTCGATTGGCACACTTCAAATTTTCCGTTGATTCGATCGACGCACTTCCAATTTCTCGCTGATCTATTTTGGCGATCTTTTGAATTTGTCGTCGATCGGCACAATTTCCACTTTTCCGCCGATCGGCACACTTTTCAGTTTTGCGTCAACCTATTTCAGCGAGTTTTCATTTTTCTGCCGATTGGAGCATTTTATGTTTTGTCACCGAAATTCTTTGGCTCACATTCATTTTTTCCTTCGATTGACGTAATTTCAATTTCTCACCGATTGACCGCAAATTCCATTTCTCACCGACCCGTTTTGGCGCACCTTTCAATTTTATGTCAATCGACGCACTTTTGATTTTTGTGTCGAAACCCCTTTTCAGAAATCTTTTTGTTTTCTCACCTAAACGTCTCAACGAATTTTCTGATTTCTTGTCAATAGTTTCGGTGCTCCTTTAAGTTTTGCGCCGACACATACTTAGGAAGAAAACCCAAAAACATTGAAATTTTTGAAATTTTTTTCTTTCCTCTATGAAGATCAATGCTAAATAGGAAGTGATCTTACCTCTACAAGTGATCAAATGTATCCCATGTAGGCCCAATGTTGCAACCTATGCTTTGATACCACATTGGCACGTCCTCTCCCTTCGATCCGGCGCAAGGAAGGGAACATGACTAACATTCTGGGATTTTACAAAACTCATCCCCATTCATTATGAACATATTCATAACAAATAAAACACGTGTGTGCAAATTCCATTAAAAATAAACATGCACAGCGGAATTAAACTATCCACACACATTTCACATGCATTCAACATATCAATAACAATCATCAAATTAAAATCATTGCAGAGTTTAATACACATAGAGAATACTTATCTTGATGTAATGTTGTCCGGAGCAACTAGCTATGTCACTACAACGTTCCACCCATCCATAGGCCAGTTGTGTTCATCAATCTCTCAACACAACTGCCACCCCCGAGCTGGGTATGATTTTCACAAGGAATGGGAACCCTCTTCTATTTTTGGATGCTTGTGCTCAAGATCAAGTTGAAGCAATGGATACCCATAACTCAAACCACATCATCCTATCCCACACATGGAAAAACACATAGGTTGGGCATAGAGAAAACATTTTTAACTATGGTATTTGCAAAACAATATGTCCAAGGGTTTTCTCCAAATCGTGGCCAGTCAAAAACGAATTGTGGGAAGGGGAAAATCGACCACAGGGAGAGAAACGAATTTTTCCATGGATCTTTGAGCATCCAAATGGCCAAAAATAGCCTCAATGAAACCCTAGGAACCCTCAAATCAGTTTGATATTCTTCTCCATTGTTCTATATCACAAAAACACCCTTATCCTAGCTAAAAATGAAAGAAAAACCAGAAAAACGTCAAGGGAAAATGCCAAGGTAGCTTCCAACTCGTGAGAGAGTCAAACTGGTTGATGAATAATGGCCTGGGGAGAAATTTCCGTGGCTCTTTACTTGCCCAAGAAAACAAAAAATGAATTTTTAAAACGGTGCCTTTCCCATACCTGAAATTGGGCAGCCATACCTCTCCATTCCCAATGCATTAACTATCTCAACCAACTCCTGGAATAATTAAATGATTAGGTGCATAAGTCAAAATGGGTAGTTGAGTATTTTTGGGTTCTCTCATTGACACATGGATTGACACTATTGTCTCAAGGGTTTGAATATTTTCCCTCCCTATTCCTTGTAAAAATAATGCCCCCATCTCTTGATGCATTTAATTGCATAGCTAGTTGTGGGTATTTTATTAAACAACATATTTACGATTTCCATCATGCCAAGCTATCACACAATCCACATGCATCAATTTTCAATTGTCGCTACGAGAACAATAAATCGATGGTGGGGCCTTGGCCTTCAACTCCTCACCACGATTTTATAATGATATTACATAATTTATATTTTAATACTGTGGGGTCAAAATCGAGATATTACAATGTTTCTTAACATGGAAATTATCTTTATCCTCCTGAGTATCTTGGAACACATCATCCCTTGTAGGGGGAGTATCCCTTGAATTTGTATGATATTAGCAATATTTTTCATATTTCCCAACAAATTCTCCTCTAAATTGAGTAAATCAACTATTCTCATTGAACCTTTCATATTTTCCTCCATTTTATTCAACTTCTTCTCTACTAAATCAACTTTTTTCATAGACTCTTTAATTGTATCTTCCAAGTGGGACACTCGAAAAGAGAGGTCTTCCCTCTCATCATACGTCGAGGATGGATCCTCTATTGGTTTGAGTGGAGTGTGAGTTTTTACACTTCCTTTTGGCAGCATTTTGAAAAATATAAATAGATATCACACCTTAGGTTTCACCACAATTAGATCCTTCTACTCAAAGTTATTTAAATTTAAAATGGTGTACATTTTCAAACCCTGAATGGAAGATTGTTTTATGGTTGACTTGGAGCTGAGGTAAATTTGAAATTTTTGCTCCTCTAGTTATGAAAATTTGTCATACTGTAACCTTATGTGTCATTTTTCCAATTCCATAGGTTTGACCTAATTCAGATGTACCAATAAGAAGTTATTACAAATCTCCCAACACTTCTTTTTTTTCTTTCCATAAGAGAGAAATTGTACGGTATGCCACGTGTCCAATATTTCATATCCGAGTCTGAAAAACCTACCACATTTAATTCCATCCATATTCTTTATGATTCAATAGGTATCACTCAATTTGGATCTCACATGCCACAAATATGACCTTTTTCCCCAAAAAACCTGTTTTAGACTAGTTTTGGGACTAGTAAAAAACCCAATCTTCCAAGGAAAATATGTTTGAACCTAGAATGTATCAATATTTAAAAATTGGACCCTATATAGCACAACCATTTTTTTAGATGGGTTCTGAGTATCACTTTCTGAACCCTTATAGAAACAAATTTATGGCGAAAATTCAAATATGACTAGTTGTAAAGAAACCAGTCCTGAGGAAAGATCTCTAATACCAAATGATATGCAACCAATTTCCAAAAAAGAGCCTGAAAAGAGAAAAAAATAGATCAAAAAGAGTACTCCATGAGTTGAATGAATAAAATAGATGAATATCAATTCTCTTCAAGGGGGAAACCTCCTTATACAATGTACTAAGTACACGAGACAAGACAAAATAATCAAATGGAAATATCTCCTTCCTATATATATGAGATTATGAGGTAAAATTACAACTCACTGACCTAAGCCGACATAACTAATATAAACATACAAATGACAATTACTACTAATGAACCAAAGCCAACATCAAAAATAATATAATGCACCACAATATGGGGGGAATGTGCCCCCATTTAGGGCTTAACATGCTTCTATGTAAATAGTGTATCAATGTCTGGAAAATTGAAAATAAAAAAAATTCCATGAATTATTGATCACAACACATGGTTTATTTATTTTCCTATTTAGATTTTCTTGTGGCTTCCTTTCGTTTTTTTGTGGCTGAAAATTTTTACATTAGGGTTTAAATCCCTCTATTGTTTCACAATTAGGATTTTCTTTTTAAGGATTTTAGCTTTAATGGGTTTATAACTTTATATATAAGTCGTTGGGTGTGATGGGACCACTTCTTGGGTTGAATCTGAAACCCAGTTGGCCCTGTCACTTTTTTTTTAAATTCTTATGTAGTTTTTAGTGCATTCAAGTTGTTTAAACACACCAGTGCGTTTATAGTAATAACGCATTGGTAATGTCAATCCTGCCATTTTTTTATTTTCTAGAAAAACACTTACGCATTTGTCAATGCATTCAACTTATGATAATGCATAGGTACGTTAATTGTGAAAACACATTGTTTATTTTATTTTGTTATGGTTAATGGTACGTTCAAATATGGTGCCCATGTGTGATCTGGTATGACAAGCACCAATGTGTTTCATATACTTAAACACATTGAAATTGCAGACTACCTTTTTTATTTATTGAATATATGTAATTTTTTTGTATAATATACTTAATAGTTTCTATATTTAATGGTGTAGGTTCTTTATTGATAGAAAATACATGATAAGTGTTAAATGAGCCAATTTTAGTTGACATGAAGGGAGGACATCCAAAGTCGCGAAGAAGGCAATTTCTTTGTAATTTTTGTAACAAATTAATATGTCTAAATTATTTGTAAATTTAACTAATATGTATTGGTTAATGTGTGACATGCAGAGCCAAAAAATGAGGAATATCAATAAGATTCCTTGCAATCTAAGTGTAAAAGAGCATAAACCCTTGCTGGAAAATTTGTAGAGGGATGAATCAGGTGAATCAAAAAGAAATCAATATGATTTCTTCTTGAATTTTGAGTAATACTTTAGTTAAGAATATTCAGTAATATGTTTCAAACAATCTAATTCACATATGTTGAATGTTATGTAGGGATTGCCAATAGAAATTGACATAATTACATCGCATGATGAGACATCTCAACAACAATGTACTTCAAATGTATGAAATCATTGAATTTTTCTATTATATGCATCTAATTAATTAATTTAGCATTAAATATTAATTTTCAATTGTTTTATTCTAGAAAATAAAACAAAATGGAACCCATTCAACACGCATGCCAGGACAACAAGGAAAAAATGGGTTGATAGCAAAGTTTGTGAGTAATTGTAATTTCCTTATATTAACTTAATATTTCATATTGGTTTTGATCTTTATATTTTTTTAAAAAATTATGTTAAACACCCTTGGATGTCTTCAAACGGGTGTTAACATACAAAGAAAGAGCCATCAAAATAATTGATTGGCATTGGGTTAAGTAAATGTTATGAGTATATGTTGATGTATCAAAAATTAATCATGGAATTTGTAAGTAATTATGTTGTTTTACTTCTCTCGTTATGCCAATAGGCATCCCTATTTCAAGTCCGCGGCATATTAATCATAGAATTAATCATCAACAACCATCCTTCCTTCCCCACCATCGTCTAAGGCTTATTCACGGTGGTTAATGGATAAGGTAAAGGTCTGATTGCTTCTTAATAGATGATTAAAAATGATATTAATGGATAATTCCATGATTATTTAACTACATCCACCATGAATTCCAACGTTCTTTAACTACATTTGCAATGTATAAGGATGAGGTGCAACCTTTTAACGATCCACAACCCACCGATACATTTTATATGCAACAGATATATGAAACTATGTCGGTTATGCAACAGATGTATGAAACTATGTCTGTTATGCAACAGATGTCTAGAATAGTGTTTGTCAAGTTGTCAAGGATCTGTAACGATGTGGATATGGTTCTAGATTGATTGATGGAGCTTATGCATGGATTTGTGTATTTAGCCAGTGAGGAAAAGCATCTCAATAATTTGTCCAGTGGGGGCCACCGACAATAAAGAAGGCATTTTTCCCAACATCATCTCGCCATTTCCTAGCAACCGAACACAAAAATACTCTTTACCAAGGCTATAGGATCTGGCACAACAAAATCATGGCCAGATAATAACCTGATATGTGAATGCCCCATATATATATCTATCTATATTACTTCAATACTTCTTCAATATCAATATTTTAGATCTGCAGCAAGATTACAACGCGGTCTTTATCCTTAAACTTTTGATCGGAAGATTATACTCGAATTCGAACAAAGAAAGAGGCTCATCATCATTATCAAACGCACCCATAATCCCAACCATGGATGAAGTGATGGTGTTTCTGGTATTTTCCACCAGTGGATTTTGTACTTGACAACTTTTCTACGTCTATCTGTTTTTCCTCATGTTCGATCTCCCTTTATGGTAAAATACGATTTAACAATTTTGATAACTAATAATTCCCGTATCTATCCTCCACTCTTTGACATTCAAGCACTCCCATTTATCAACAAAGGCACCATTTGCTCGCTTCCTACTTTCACTAGAATGCAATGGTTGTCCATTACAATTTATGTTAGGTTATCCATTACAATTTATGTTATTGATTATCCATTACATCATTGGTTATTTTTATGTTATTGGTTATCCATTACAATATATTAATTTGTTTTCATCCTTAAAAGCTTGTTTGTACCAAACTAATCTATGATGATAGTGTTTCTAAATATTAATATGTGAAAACTATCACGATTAGCCATATTTGTATTTTTTTTTAAATTAATATTTCTAACTCCCCCCAATAGCCCATATTTGTAACAAGTTTTTTTAGGTGTGCAATGGGAATGGTGGATAAAGAGATTGACGACTTAAAAGTTGCAATAATAGAGGGCGTGGTATGGCTAAGTAATTCGGTCAAATAAGGGGTGACGGCAGAGGGATTAAGTGGCTATTGCAAGAGGATAAAATCACAGAGGCATGTTTATAGAGTTGCATCGATATACATGGAAAATAATTATGTTGGCAAGCACATATCTTTCAAGGTACACACAAGCAATGTACTATAAGTGTACAACATTAAACAACACCACATCATACAACTTGGTGATATCCTTGGTGAAATGAAATAAATAGATGATGACAATGAACCTGAAAAATCAAGTAAAAAGAAGAAAAAAGGAAGGTTAAAGATGATTATCATAGTGTTCTAGAACCAGCTAAGGACATACTGGATATGTATATAGGGAAAAGGAATGGTGTGGAAAGGGGATCCCTTCCAAACTCCTATCATTTTTCCTACGTTTCATCTTATTCAAGTTCATTGAAGCATGTGCACTAAAAAGCTTGTGACCAGATATGATGACACTGGAAATTGATTTATTGGTGGTAGATTTATGCAATGTGTCACTAATTGGAGTGGTGATGATTTGATAGAGTTGTTCAACATATTGGGAAGAAGCAATGGTAGATGTGTTTGTGTCTTTCTGGTTGATACAGTAAAATTCCATTTGGTTATTGTTGTGGTCAAGACCTATTTCAAAAAGTCAATGAGAGAACATTTCTTTAGAGTTGGGGATGTTAGACTATTCAAAAATAAAAACACAGATCACAGATCAAATACCATCATTGTGTTGCGTGGACTATATCAGCAACGAAAAGGCGATGAAATAGAAACAATTCAATCAATGGATATGTTTTATGACCAAAACGAATATGATGAGAAAATGGATCGTTTCCTTCATTCAAGGAAGTTGGTGTTTGGAGGAGGATTAAACATCCATTCAAAAATGAAATAAATATTTCGTTTTGGGACAATGTTACCAAAAATTTGTAGTGGAAGGTGGAAGGTTTCTCTCTGTTTATGTCGGAGGAAGAATTATACAATGTATAATCATGCGGGAACAAAATTGTAGATTGACCTGCGTTGTTGAGAACATACATTAGGAATAATACTTGAAGAAGTTTTATTAGAGACTTTTCAACACTCTAGGTCGGTAAAATTTGTCATCTTTATAAAACTATACAGTAATTACATTATTTTTTTCCATTGTTCTGGTTTGCTGATAATTCAAATTAAAAATGCTAACTTTATGATATTGTCCTCTTAAATCACGAATATGCTCAACCTATGAATGTTGAAGAGCCTCGTCAACTTATAGATGAAGGTCCTATGGATGTTATTGATGCATGTCATAATACACTATTAATTGGTAAGTTCATATTCTGACGAGGGAAATATATATGAAGACATTATGGTTGTTGTAAACCAAATTACACTAACTAATTTATTTTTTGGTATGAATTCAGCGTCAAACACATCTCAACCACTAGAAGTAGATGATATGGTGGAACGATCATACATACCAGGTAGATTCTATATTCTACTCATGTCACAATACACTATAAAGTGGTAAGTTCACATTCACGTGGAAAATATATATGAAGACAATGTTTATTATAAAATAAGTTACAGTAATTAATATATTTCCTGGTATGAATCCAAATTTAAACACATCTCAAACAACATTATCAACAAAAGTAGATGCTAGTATAGTGGTTCGATCTCACATAGGTAGTGGTTCTCTATTCTATATTATAATTTTCTTTGATAATATTGACTTCAAATAATCACAATAAATCCCAAATATGGAAGCTTCTAGTACATGCATCTATACAATATTGTGGTATTGCATAACCAACGCAATATATACATTCTTATCATTCTTATAGAACCATCACAACCAAGGAAGCATTCCAGCACAAACACATAATGGATCGGGTTTTTACGCTACTTTTAATGGATAAAATGGGATGGTTATCAGAAGAAAGTAGTAAAAAAATTATCCCTAGGGTCTATACCAACAAGAATGCATAAACCAATGCTTCCATAGATTCGATCGTAATTAATTCTCATTGACCATGTCCTACAAGAATCATAGAATCAATAGCAATAAGTCCCTTTTGAAGGGGTTCATATACAAAACGTCTTAATATTAAGTATAACAAAACAAATAGATTCTTATCAAATGATAGCAGACAAAAAATTAAGTTTTACTTCTCTTTCTTGGGTAGAAGAATCAAACATGGAAGTGATCAAGGAATCAATGGGAATTGACCAAGGTTCATTCTACACTCTACTCATGCCATAATTTGCTACAACATAATTGAATTCAATTATCATTATTGCTTCTCATGTAAAAAAGGATGTACCATTGGTAGTGCATCTATATAAGAATGTGTTGTTGTGGGTTCATTGCCATTAGTAAGGTACATTATTCATACAATGAATAACAAAAACATGGATTTTTTGTTTATTAAGAAATTTAATTTAATTTTCTTTCTCAAACAGAAGAGGAAATTGCAAAAATGACACCAGACATTGTAACAAATTTGCAACACACAATTTCTCTAAGTATTTATATTAGAACACTAATCATTTTTCAATATATAGTATATGATATTTTTGTAATATATAGTATATTATATTCATATACATCAAGATTGTTTTTTGTAGTGGTCCAAAGAAAAAAAAATTATTGATTTTATCCCTAGAAGATTTCTTGTACAATGACTCAAAAAAGTCCAAATCAGATCTGAAATTGAAGCGAAATCACTACATACTCCATCCCAAACTACCTTAATTTTTGTTATTGGTCACAAGTGTATTTGAGTTTTCATTCTGGGATACAATGAGAAAAAAAGAAGTAACACAAATGGCTAAGCAAGTATTAAAAAAAAAATCACTTCCATCGAGTGGTTTGTTTTGTTTTGGTAATGAAGATTTAAAAAAGGATTCCATGGGCTAGTTAACCAAGCCACTCGAGGTGGTATGGAAATGGTATAATAAAAAATATAATGAGAAAAATACAGTACTTGTTTATAAAAATCTTGTTTGGGAGCCAAGAGATAATTGTATTGTAGTTTCAACCATTGGTTTAGAGGACAATTTGCTAATGGAATTTTGGCAGAGTATTTCAGTTGTGGATCGAGAAGACAATAATGGTGTTAATGTTGTAGATATTTTGAAATCTTTTAGATAAATTTTTTACAAGAAGAAATAGTGTCTTCAATCCACTATACCAATTGATGATGATTTTTTTTCATGATTGAATTTTACATGCTTCGTATAATATGTTAAAATAAACTGTTGATATTGTGTTTTCTTGCATAAATTCATAAAGATTTGACTTCACTTATTTCCATATTCTTTCCACTTTTAGATAATTTAATTTTGGTGGTACATCATTAGATTGTCAATGTATTTTTTCAATTAGCATGTTGTAACCTCTTAACAGAAGGTGATATGTCATTTCCCACGTAATTAAAACCTGAAATGTCATTAATGAATGCAAAACATTGTTTCTTCTCATAATTATCTTTTAATAGTTTAAATAAAAATGTATTTTGTTACTCGACTTTTGTTTTTAGGTCCTCCATTTACAAATTTTAAATCAAATTTCATATAATTGATTTCAATTCAAAATATATTGTCGATATTCGGAGTAGAAGGATTACTTTTCAGAGTACCAAGTTTTGTCGGTACAAAAGCACAACACTCGAAGCCTAATTTCAAATATCATCCTTGCAATTACTATCAATGCAAGTTTAGTCATCGGTTATTAAAAGTGGCAAAGGAAGGTTTTGACATTTCTCTATGGTTTACTTACTTGGAAAAAAACAAATTAATTTTTTTTCTTCAGAAGTTTGATTGGATGAAGGTTGTCAAAATTGTATTTGTTTGGGGTCAATCTAAATGTGAAATGAACAATTGCAAAAGAAGTCAGGCTGGAAATTTGTTACCTACCTACCAAAAGAACATATCTAAAGTGTTTGATATTTATGAGGAAATATATGATAGATCGAACATCCTTTTTACAAATGAAGCTAGGTATCATAGTGGGAATAATAGAGAGGAATTTTTTTTAAATCCCTCCCAGTTGAGAATATGACGATTCTTTGGAAAGAGATGGACTTATACAGTCCAATATTTGTAATTTTCTAAGCCATCCACCAAAAATAGGCATGACGAGATACTTGAAAATGCTTATAGAATATGTTCTTGCTTATTCATTTTAAAGACTTGGAAAATGATTTACTGGTTAACATTATTGTTATCTAATACAATATTTTATTTATACTGATACTTATTTTTGGTAATTATGTAAGCATATGTGTAGTATACGAAATCATTTTTGTTTTATTATCTCTGATATGAATGGTGTTCAATGAGAAATTAATCAAACGAACAAATCAATGATATTTCTCAACCCTTAAGCAAAAGTTTGGATCATGCATAGAGGGCATTTTGATTGAAAGACGGTGGTTCTTGTCATGAATGGAAACTCAGATGATGACAATTATATGTTGGAATATTAATAGCCAAAAGTGAGATTATATTAAGAAGCAGGTTAAATACTGATTTGTATTAAATGGATGAGGAAATCCCTAACATCCCAAGAGTTACAATGATTTCAATAACAAACAAATTTCATTTATTATCTCTGAGTTGAATGTTGTTCAATGGTGTTCACTGAGTGATTTATCAAATGAACAAAATTATCAATGATATTTCTCAATGCTCAAACAAAAGTTTGGAGCATGCATAGCATTGGTTTTGATTGAAAGTGTATGGTCCTTGTGGATGAATGGAAATTGGGCTGATGATAATTATAATATTATGTTGGAATATAACCAAAAATGATTTTTTTTAAACATGTAATAGCGATTTGTATTAAAGGGACGAGGAAATCCTTGATAGCCCAAGATTTACAATGGTTTCAAATTTTAATTTCAAATTTTTGCCCTAAGTTCGATAGAATCTTCCAAAAATCCTTCTTCCTTGTAGGAACATATTGCATACAAAATATCCAGAAACTTCCTACAACTATACTACCAACTAAACTGTCCTAGTAATAGTATTAAAAAAAATTAAACAAGACATTTTTATGAAAATCCATGGACATTATGGCCTTCATCCATGAACCGGTCATTATGATCCTAAGGCTCTACCTGACAACTTGAACCTTCACATTTCCTGATAGCAGTCTGCTAGACAGTCTCCTCTTCTATTTATGTTGATTCCATACAGAACCCAACATGAGACTAGCATCCTAGGTACAATACTATCTCTGAATCATTGGAAAGGTGAAGTCGTTCTATTTGTTGCCCCTATTCCTTGACTTTGGATTCAATACGATCGTGCTTCTTTCCCCATTCATCCATGCGGTTTTTGATGTGGACAATGGACTCCTTCAATACCTCTACTTGACAACCCACTCTCCTTAACATTATCTCAATGTTCTCAATCTCATCTAGCTCAAAAGTAGTAAATTGATCTCCATAGGGGAGTAGGGAGAGGGAGAGCAAGCATTATCTCAATGTTCTTTGTCGCTCCTAAGTGACGAGCATGAGAAAGCCATCGGAAGAATGCTACATTTGGATCAGACTATTAGGGAATCCACTGCCAGTGGTGGATCCAAGGTGTAAGAAAAATTGGTGCAGCAAGAAGACGCACCACGAAGGGACGGACATTTAATACATCAAATGGCATAATTAATTCAGTGCGGGAATGTTTAATTCCACATTAAACTCAGATAAGAATTCATACACATGGTGGGAGAAATTAATCTCCAAGACTCCCTCATTCCCGACTTGCCCGACCACAATCAATGGTTCTTTAACCATAATCTGAACATAATGCTAGTTTTATGTCGGTATTCTCCGGTCAACTCCTAATATGTCATCTCCCATCTTTAAAGTGGTACTTTGAATATGTCCAATAATACCTCAAATAGCAAGAATCTATGCAATTCTATTACAGCTACAACACATACATGATTTATAGACATATTAACTGACTTACAAGTTTGATAAACATGCATGCTGGTCTCCCTCGTTCCCAACTTGTCCGACCACAATCAATGGATCTTTAACCATAATCTGAACATAGTCCTAGTTTTTGGTTGGTATTCTCCCTTCGACTCCTAATATGTTGTCTCCCATCTTTAAAGTGGTGCTTTGAAAATGTTTGATAATACCTAGAATGGAAAGAAGGTATGGAACACTATTACAGCTACAACATATACATGATTTACAGACATATTAAATGAATTACAAGTTTGATAAACATGTCTGCCGGTCTTGGTCGGTGTACAAAAAAACTTAAATTTAAATTGTTAATGTTTAAAAAAAACAATGTATTGTTGGGAATTAAAATATAGTGTGAGAAAAGTACAAAAAAAACATAAATTTAAACTATTAATGTTTAAAAAAACAATGTATAGCTGGAAATTGAAATCTAAGTGCGAGAAAAGGCTAGTGCTCCTCCTCTTCGTCAAGAGAATGAGAATGACTAGTGTGTGAGAAGGGCAGTGACTCCTTCTCTTCAGAAGAAAGGGCAGTGGCTCCTTCTCTTACTCGCTTGAATTAGGGAACTTGTTTTTTTTTCATACAGATATATTAGTTTTTTGAAACCGACAACTTAGATGACTAGTCACGAGCGAGAAAGGGCAGTGGCTCATTCTCTTCAGAAGTGAGGGAAGTGCCTCATTCTCTTTCTTCCTTGAATTAGGTAACTTGTTATTTTGTTCCATATTATGGGTGGCAACGCTATTGGAAACCAATATTCATAATAAATTAATGTCTGTTTAGACTGAGATTAGTCTAGACTTAATGAAATTGGGGTTTATGTTTGGCATGTATCATGATTTTGACATTATTGTTCATATATATATACATATATATACTGCATTTTTCATGCTGATGTTTATTTATATGTTGATGGTGATTTGTATGTTAGGTCAGGATAGATATGTTTGTTAGGTGTGCTTGATAGATGTGTATGTTAGATAGTGTTTGCTAGATGTGTGCATGATGGTTATGTTAGATCATGCATCTTGTGTTTTGTTAGACGTTATTATTAGATTTGTGTGTTGGATGATGCTTAAATATGCTAAATGTATATGTTAGATGATGGTAGATAATTCTTGCATGTGTATGTTAGGTGATGTTTGATATGTATGTTAGATTATGTTAGCTATTGTTTTATGTGTTTGTGAGATGGTGCTTATGTTTGATAGGTGATGATAGATGTGTATGTTAGATGATGTTTTCCATACGTGTGTGATGGTTATGTTAGATGATGTTTATGTTTAGTAGGTGGTCATGATGATGATGATGATGATGATGATGATGGTACATTACATGATGTTAGGTGATGGTGGTGTTGGTCGTTGATTTGGTTATCATAATGTAATATTTTTTATTGTTATGTATATATATGGACTTATTTTTTTATGAACTCAATGGGATGTCAAATTATTTTATGATATTTATATTCATGTGTATGATGTATTTTGTTTCTGTTGATGAGTACAATTGATGTGTGTGATGCAATTTTTTTTATTTATTTATGTCGATGTCTTTTTTTTCACATGTGGTTCACAAACCCTCCAGCGGGGCTACTACATCCACGGTAAGAAATCATAGGGGGCCCACCCAAAGGAGCCACACCTCATTCGCTCTAATTATGGAGATAACTCGATGGGGACATCAAGTGAGGCCCTTATATAGCAATGTATAAACACCCAGGGATTTGACCCTGAGACCTTCTGCTCATAACTTCCAGCACTCAATCACTTGAGCTAGCCCACCAGGCTATGTTGATGTATTTTATATTAGCTATAATTATAATTACAAATTGTGCACAATCACAATTATAACTGCAAGTTACAATCTCAACTATAATTACAATTTACAATCATTACTATACTTTCACAACTGCAAATTACAATAACAATTACAATTACAATAAGAAATTACTAATTAGATTTACAAGGTACAAATTACAAATTGGACCATTACAAATACAAATTTACAATCGCAATTGCATTTACAGTTACAATCGGAAATTGCAAATTACAATTACAAATTTGCAATTAGGTTTACAAATTATAAAATAATTTGCAAAATTACAAAATAATTTACGAAATTGCGAAATTACAATAATTTTAATCATCTTATCAATTAATTATGGGAAGGTCAAGTATAAAATATTTAATTCATCAACCAATGATTATAAAGCTTTTACAAGATGTCGTGCATTATATGTGCAAACCTTAGATTTTCTTGATACTAATATCTATAATGTGCTATACAAATAAGTTGCAATTGATTCTAGAATTGAAGTTGCAGTTACTATATAAATAATGAACTCAATGGTATGAACACAATAAACAATGAGAAAACATTATTACATATTGACTGAAAAGAACACTTACAACAAGTTGATTCTAACCACACAATGGTATGATATGTCTATTGATAAAGATAAAACAATCTTGTAAAGGTTAATATAGCCACACAAAACTAAACTGTAGAAATTAAATTCAAAATTGAATGTGAACTTGTAACAATTAAATTAAAAATGAAATGATCACACAACACAAATGAAATAAATAGAAATTAAAGACAAAGAATTAAGCTAACAAGAAACTTCGTGTCATTTTCAACTATTCTACAATTATTTAGCCAATACTTGACATATTTATTCCAACCTCTCTTGATCCAATGCTTACTTTGACTAGAGTTTGAATAAATCTCAAGAATCCTCTTTTCTTTAATGTTAGTTATATTGTGCTTGTACATTAGGTACCTAGTCATAGACACACTCTCAATGGGTAAATAACTGCTTCTAAGAGGAGGATAGCTTAGAGAGTATTAATTTAAATTTTAAGATTATAAATTATGAAATTATTTTGGATTTGCTCAATATTTCTCCATGATTCTCTAGAGACACTAGAGCCCCAAAATTTACATCCATATAAGATAACAAGAATTTCAAGAGCCTCGATGAGCAGTTTCATTTTTTCCCATAACCAAACGTCATATGATTCACAATTATTTTCAATACCAAAGTATGCTTTGCACCCTCCATTAATCATTTTCTCAATGCGATAGATCTAGTTAAGATTGTGATGAAGGTTGATTCATAACTTCTTCTGAGATTTTATTTTTATACATAAATTAGTGTGAGTGATAATTTTGGATTTGGTACTCATAACCTTTGTTTTGTTAGTGTTTTCTATCATACTCATGCTAGAACACAAATCCTTGAGAATACTTAGTAGTTTGTCGAGATTAGGGGGACACCTTACCATAAGAACGATATCATGAGCATAAAGAAGAATAATGATGACTATTACATCTAAAGTAATTCCATTGTAACCTGATTCTTCCAAACATGCCTCTAACTTATCGATGTAAATTCCAAAAAGGTTGGGTACGTGGGACATCCTTGCTTAACTCCTATATTACATTTAATTTCTTTTGTCATTCCGTCAATGTTCCTAACCTTAGAAATGACCTTCTCATACAACCTTATTGCATGATAAAATGAAAATTACATTGATTCTCAACCATTGATTTCAGTTCCTAAAATTTCTCTAAAACATTACTCATTTTCTTAAGAAAAGAAGCTCAAATGTGGCTAGATAAATCATCAAAACTCATAATGTAATTTGAACCTTATCGTAACTGCCAGCATAAAATTCCCTTCTCAAAACATTGTATATGATACTTACATAAAATGCATCATGTGCAAACACCATCCCATAAAGAATGATTAAGAATATAGGACCAACAACATCTCGATACTTCTCCACTGCAAACTATGAAAGTTTAGGTCACCCAATCACTCATGCCAAAGACCATTGTTAGGACCACTCTTAGCAACAAAGGAATTTGAGTAAAGGGAAAAGATATGATGAAGTAAATTTTGAAATCTTATACAAATCATATTTGGTAACAAACTATACAATGGAATCAACTTTCAAATTATCCTTGATGTCTTTTCAATAAACCAATTAGACTAGAACTCAAACTTCTTACTTGTTTGGGTCATACTAAACATAGAGATAATGTTAGCACTTAAATCATGTACGTGGTACACATCATTGAAAAATCCATTTTAAACAATGATGTTACTAGTACCACACATGGAGTGCAATGTTATCTCCAATATACACCTTTTCATTAATGTTTTCCTAGTATTAAGCATATTCATAAACATAGAAGCATCAAAGAGAATCATATGAGCATGCTTTTGCTAGTATTAAGGATATTAATAAACGTAGAAGATGCATCAAAGAGAATCGTATGCATGTGCATAAATTAAGTAGATGCACAAAAGGATGTACCATTATGATGAGAATTATTGAATTGTTGATAAGATATGGAAAGCTTTCTTATTTCTTTACCTAGGGCTACTAACAACTTATAACACATAGCTTCTAAATGGCTTAATTTGCCACAATAGCACACCCATTTCTATATAGAAACTCTTGTGGGAAAAATATTCATTCTAATAAATATTATTCATTATCATGTATCTCACTCATGTATTATAAAAATACAATTGAAAAATTAATTACATAAGCATAATACATCCATCCACCATTTCACAATGTCATATCTACTCACTACTAAATATGGGGGTTGAACCCGACATTTGTTCGACGCTATTTTGGGAACATTAGTCAAACCTCCAAAAAATGACTAAAAATAGACATCCTTGTATGTCGAGTAAATGCTCGAAAAGGTATGTGTGCTATGTAGATTTGGCGTCAGATTGACGTCCGAATAGATAGGTTGATAGAATAAAGTTAACGTTGGCATATCGTCCAAAAATAGATATTGGAAGAGTAGATGTCACATCGATTCAATGTCTGAAAAGAGACGTTTGCAATGTAGATTTGACGTCGGATTGAAGTCCAAATAGAAATGTTGATAGAGTAAAGTTCATGTCAGTCTAACGTCTAAATAGTAGATGTCATGTCAGTTTAATGTCCGAAAAGAGATGTTTGCAATGTATATTTGACATCATATTAACATCTAGGAAGATACGTTCATAGATTAAAGTTGACGTCAGTATAACGTCCAAAAAGAGACATTTTCAGAGTGGATGTCACATTGGATTAACGTCCGAAAAGAGATGTCTACAATTTACGCTACTGACAAAACAATTATGGTACCAACGTTCAACCAACGCCATTCTAACGTCGGGTGAGTATCTAATAAGCCACATTTATATATGGATTTATAATAATAATAATAATTGTTTAGGTTGTGATTGGATTCTCATCCACAGTAAATTTGTTTCAACCATTTATATAATTTGTTGGTTGAATAGAGGTGGGATTTCACTAATGAGCTAGGCATGACTAGATCTCTCCCTTCAAAGTTGGTGAGGTCTATATTTCCTCAATTTCCTTTAGATGCATCAATTTTACACCATTAGTGTCACCTATAGCATAGTCATAACAGAAATAACATCAACCTATATATGAGGCACATGCAATGGGTGGCCTTTTATTCAATATTTGACTTGGAATGGGTACCATTGATAAGTTTTACATACCAAAATTGGGCCTTGGGGCCTCCAATTTGGAACTTAACAACACTAGGATTTTTTTCACATTATCTATGGCACTCAACGCCTTGATCATGGCCGTCATAGAAGGAGTATAAGGTCAAGCTTCATGAATTAGTCCTAGAAATAAATGAATACCAACATAAATGTTGTGTAGGTATTCATGGAATATCCTTTATCCTCATTGTTTTCTTTCATTTTATTATAATTTGCACAAATTCCATATATGTGCATACTGGTCAGATATCTTTTTATTCTAACCCAATGTGCATAATCATATGTTGGGCCAGCATAATCCATTAGTTCGACCTCATTGTTATATGGAACCTTCACACTATCCATTGTAAAGAGTCGTAGACCATGCAAAGTAGATGGACAATAAGATATGTTCATCCATTAATACCGAAATCCATGTTTATTTTAGGAATTGGGTTTACTTCTCAATTCTTAAAATAATATTTTTACATCAATGGAACTTCTTTGTCTTCGATGGACTCGTTGTCATAAGAGCACGACCCTCCTTCAGCCAGAAAGAAATCCAAACATTTTTAAAATTTTCTTCTAACATTTCTTCCTCTAGTTTATATTTATGTACTGCTTGATGCTTTGTATTGTCCAGCATGTTCAGGACAACCATCACTATCCGAAGATAGATTTGATAGGTATTTATTTGGTTGTTTGTGCAATTAATGTCAAAATACATATGAAACATCAATGTGCGGTGATGGCTATCTTAACTGTGTTAACGTATGGTTAATTTTTAAAGAACATCTGATAGGTCTATTGGAGCCCCATTGTTTTCTGGGGGATTTCGAGATTGACCACCCCTTCCTTTTTGTTAGTTTTTTCCTCATTTATTTCCTTTCTATCACCTACCCTACCCTTGTTGGCGGGTTGGGTAGGCAAGTTATGTTGTGCATAGACTTTCCCTTGCGAAGGAGGTCGAACTAAGGAAGGATCTTGGGATGGAGTTGGGGTAGGTTGATTAGGGTTTGTATAATACGCATCCATCGTAGGGGGAGATGAGTACCCATGCAAAGTTCCGGCAGGCATGTGGCCCTGATAGGCATGTGGCTACTACTAGGAGGAGTATTGGATCCAGAGCCAATAACAATCTTGGTTTTAGTAGGAACTGTGGAGCCTCCACTAACAGGAATGGTAGGCCTAGTGGAACCAATAATTGTGTGGGTAGAGGCAGAAACTGTAGAGACACCACCAATGGTTCCCCCTACAAAGGAGGGGTGGGGATCGTGCCAGCCATATGGTTGTGAAGAGGTGAATGTGTGGGAGATTCTGAGTGATCAGAGTCTGAAGGGAACTTAGGTTCCTAGTGATATGATCTTGAATCCAGTGGAGTGTGTCAAACATGGGTCCGATGAGTATGGTCTAGGAAACTATACTAAGGAAAATTCCCCTGAAGTCTACGAAAGTATCTCATTGGATAAATAGTGACTAAACTGTGTCAAACTATGCAGGTATATTGGAAGGCTCGAAAGAAGGATCGAAAACCCAACTACAGCTGAGTGTGTAGCAAAGGAGCGTAGCGAAGGGAAAACAAGCCCAACAACTCAAAAAACCCACTGCAACCATGTGTCATAGCAGATGAGCAAAACAAAGTGGCAAACAGGTCAACAAGCAACACTCCGAGAAAGAAAAAGACCTACTAACCTAACAGATACTAATGCAAGTAGTCAATAAGGGTGACGCATTTTGAAACCTTTCCTAGACCAAGGTCATCACCTCCCTGAATCAACAAAAGGAATCAAGCAGCGTCGGGGACCTTCCAAACAAAATGTTGTGAAGGGGCGTGAATCCTCCGCCAGCACAAGTAAGTGAAGGTAATCAGCAATAGTTATTGATTTCGTGTTGTAGCGGACTCAATGTTTTGTAGGTATACCCCCATCGTAGGGCATCATCTCTGGGTAGATCACCTAAGAATGATCACTAATCTACCTTGGTCAGCACATCAGAGGATTTTCCTGTAGCTTCTATCCTACGGGAACTTCTTTCATGTAGTATGTAACAACGGTTGGGGGATTTGCAGTACTGGATGATATAGGTGCATCACCTAGCCATTTGGTCCCAACCTCGCTGAGTACCGCCCCAAAAGAGGAATGGGCCCCTTTGTAAAATGGCCATGATCATGCCCTCAAATACCAAGGATTTTGTCTCCCTAGAAATTCAACAACTATGTATCAGATGTAAATGGAAAAGGGAGATTATTTGGATGCCTATTCCCAGTGCCCTAACTTAACTACAATATTTTTTTTGTCCTCAATTGAGGTTAATCTGTGTTAAGTTAAGTAAATTTTAAGGCTCTCTTGGGGTCATGAACCAAGCATATGTTGATCTTAGGGAGTGAGATGTGTGCACAGGTGGCGTGAACTAAAAAAATGATAACATAAATTAAACCTTCATACTACGTTTTTCTTGAAATTAAATTTCTTAGCTAGATAAGTAATTGATAAGCATCTCTAAGGATTTTCGTGTAAACATGAGAAATAGACAAGCATCTAAATTTTAAATGAGTATAATAATATTGTATTAAATAGGACATGGTATATATATGCTCATACCATGGGACCCCTTTGGGCTCCCATGGTGCCTGCCCAAACGGGGAGATGTGATTCTCAGAATCGTGTCGCCCCATTGGGGCGGGTGCTGTGGCCGTCCAAAGGGGGTTGGGCGCCACCCCATTTGGGTGAGCGTTGTGGCCTCCCAAAGGGGGCCCAAGGGAGTATCTTCGCTCCCCCCGACCCCCTTTGGGAACCCACAACGTCTGCCCAAATGGGAGGCGCAATTCTATTTGTCATGGGGTGTGCGTGTGTGTGTGTGTGTTTAACACTCCTTTTCTAAAAGCATAGGGCTATTTAATTAAACTAACATATATATGAAGTGTAATTAAAGAGAGCATAATAAGAATACAATTGCATAACCAACAATGATGATTGATTCATGAATTGACTAGCTATTGAAGCATATGATTTGTATGATCCAAAGGTTAGGCAAAATGCCCAAAAAATTGATGCATTGACCAACTAGTGATGTGTACAATCCAAACGATAGGAAAATTGCATAGAAAAGAAACAAATTGACCAATTGGTGAGGTAAGTAAATTTATCAAAGGATAATGAATACAGTACTAGGTAAGTCTATATGACCAACAAAGAACCTAGTCGATCAACTAGTTAGGTACGCACGGTCCTGACTAAGGTAACATGCTTAGAAACATAGTGAAATCGAGTAGAGAGTGGTGCATATGACCCTAAATAAGCAAACATGCTCAAGTATAGAGTGGTGCATACGACGCTAAATAAGAAAACATGTTTTTTTCTTTCATTTTGTTTTAATTAATAGTTTTTTTATTTTTTATTTTTTAATATTTAAAATTTAAAAATATTTAATTTTGTTTTTTATTTTTTGAATTTATATATATATTCAATTAAAATATTTTTTTTAAATATATTTAAAATATCTAATATATTATATATATGTAAAATATTTAATTTTGTTTTTTTGAATTATATATATATATATTGGGTTAGATGTTTATATAGTTACATAGGTTGCATGCATTGCTCAAGTTTATTAGGTGCATTTCCCTAAGATTGATTGAGGAGATACACATGTGTATAATAATGTTGATGGTGGAACAAAGTATGCTCTAAAACCCCATTGAGATGGAAGTGTAAGACTTATGTGGGAGGATGAAATAGTAGAGGAACTATTGGAAGGGTTAGAAACACAACCATAACAAGGGTTTCCAGTCAAGAATTTATGAACATAAGGTATTGTACTGATATGGATCCAAAATGTAGAATGATGTAGGATGAGAGAAGCATGGAAAGGAGCTTTGGCCAACCCCAAACAAAAAGAACAAAAAAAATTGTGTTTATGCAAATAATTAAGGACTTCGTGTAGATTGAGGGAACCTACAAGTAGCCGAGATAGAAAACACATTATGCCATAGGGGATACATATACTTGGAATATAAGCACGTAGATGTTGGGAGTCCCTGCTACGTGGAAGGAATTGCAAAAGTGGTGGAAGCATATAGTCAACAAGAATAGTTTTCGTACATGCCATTCTAGTATTCTAAACTTGAAAATAACCATGCCACTAAGAAGGAGGTAGAATGGAATGATAGTGATGTCGATCCATCCTAAACCACATACCCTATGCCTATTGTTCTTTGTTAGCATCTAGTGACCATTGTTGTGCATAGCACTGGTGTGTGTGTGTGTGTGTGTGTGTGTGTGTGCTATTAGTACTCAAAGTACACTTTGTATTTTGGCTTTAAATAGTGTGAGTATAACTGTAAACACAAGTAATAAAAAATTCTCCACAACATTTTCCAGTTCAATATATAAGTGTAGTAGTAGGAGAAGCTCTGTGGTGAAATAGTTAAGACCTCTTGGTTTTGTGTTGGTTTAGAATTATCAAAAAATAATGTTGACATAGCCGAATGAATCCTCCATATAGATTTCATTGTTATATGATTGAGGTGAAGAAGACAAAAAATAACATTGGTTCCTATGTGATGTAATTCAAAGTGCACAGAGGATCACCTATTACCTCACAAAATAACATTGGTTCCTATGTGATGTTTTTCACCTATTACCTCACCTATGGACACCATTCTTACAACAATAGTTGACTACACACCGAGAAGCATTACAATTTGCAATGCAGTGTGAGTCTATAAACACACTAGCTAAAGCATCCATTCCAAGACCAGCATATTTTCAGTATCAACTAACAACATTATCTAATGGGAATCAAGAACTGGAAAGAAGGAAGCGAAATTCCTCCAAGGAGGTTGTGTGGTGTATGATCTATAATATAGAAGGCCGTATGTGAAACAATTTCCCCGTGTTTCATAGATATACCATTGGAAAAGGTCAATATCTATTCAAACAATGGTCCTGATCCACACCATTGCTTGTTATTGCATAAATATAGTAGCATTGTAGTGCCTCGAGGGCATGAGGATTGGTGTACCATATTAAGGAATTCATTTGTAGACTTGCAGATTGTTGTAGAAGCATTTGAGATATTTTATTGTTGCTTGTAGTTTATCATGTGAAAATAATCTTGCCAATCCCTCTAACAATGTGTTTTCAGCCTTGGAATTATGGCATTGAGAATATGCGTGACAAGAGATACCCTTTGAGTGGTTAAATTTTGGTTCAAAGGTGTCATAGAAGGCATTACTTAGTTTGATAACCAATTGGAAGCAAACTTGTGATTACTTAGTACAGGAAGCAATCATCAGTTTTGATTGTAAGCAATAAAAAAAATTGCAAAGTGACGGTTTAGGGGATGTAGCTCAGATTTGTGTTTGAGAGACCAAAACTTTGCAGTAGGAGGGTTTTACTGCAATGGGTTCAAGCATGGTTCAGTCCCACTTTATATTTACGATGATAACATAATTGTATCAGCACGTAATTGTGCCAAACAATGGACCCTATGGATGGGGAGGATCAGCATGCATAGGGTCATTTAGGGTCACTTAAGATTTTAAGGTTTTGCACAATCCCCACCCTAAACCAAATCGCATTCGCAACATTGAAACATTGAGAAATTTGTCAGAGTAATATGGGGTTAAATGGAAGGTACCGACGGATTTGAGAGGCATTGCGTCCCATGTGGCTATTCTTTGCGAACTCTGGTTCCTCTGCGACATTCTCTACCTCCTCGGTGAACTCCTCAACCTCCACAGCCTCCTCCTCAACCTCCTCTATGGCCTACTTGACCTCCTCGACCTCCTATGTGACCTCCTCGGTGACCTCTGCAACCTCTGGGATTGGTTCATGGGTGAGGTAAGTGAAATATATAGTCTTCACAAGAGGGAGGGAGGTAAGTGCTATATTTTGAAATGTGTTTTTTTAATGTTTTATGTTTTTTTTGTTTAGTATTGTTTTACGTTTTTCTATTTATATGTATTGTTTTTATATATTTTATATTTAGTATTTATGTATTATTTTTTATTTATTTATTTATATAAGTATGTAAATGTGTGTGTGTGTGTGTGTGTTTAAAAATAAATTTTAACTTAAAATAAAGACTACAGTTAAATTTGAAAAAAAAATCGATCAAAAAAAACATATTAAAATTGTAATTACGAAGTCAGTGATGATGATGTTAATGACATTGGTGTCGATGACAAGCATGGCAATAATGGTAATATCACCCTCGAAGTACCTTTCTCAATCCCTTTTAAGAGATCCCTTTGGTAATTTTTTGAATTTAGGCACATCAATTTGCAAAACACCTATTTTAGATACCAAAGGTAAGAGGACATAAGAGTTGAGACAATACTTTGATGGATAGCCCCAATCTTCACTCAGTGCATACCCACCTAGACACCTCAAATTGATTGAGTTTAGTCAAATTCTTAAGTTGATAATAATGTTGACAATGGATAGCTTCAAGTAATTCAAAATGGATTCAAAATCAATCCTCCAAAATTTATAAAAAGAAAGTTCTTGCCAAAGTTTGAAGTCAGTGGTTCACTCATAATCATATTGAAGAACAAAGCCAAAGATCTCAGTTTTCCCACATGAAGATGAAACAAATCACTTGGTAGTAGGAATTCAATGCAAGTAGGTATCCTATTCTATTGTATAGTGTAACATTTTATGTCTTCTACTTATGTCATCTTTTTGAAAAACACAATATATGGCACTTGTGTTATTTCTTCTTGATTTAACTTTGCACTTCCATTTTGAAGTTGTCTTGTTTCCTCTTTGTGTATGGTTTTCATGGTCACATTTAAAATTCACTTAAATGCTCATACAACACATTACACTAGAATTACCAATGATCAATAAATGAAAGATGCCCTTGGTTTTGTTTTTCCTAGATATGCTTAAGAGACGCCGCTTAAGTGACGTGTAACTGGCGACAATGCAATGCCATCGACATTTTCCAGACATTGATAGCATTGCATTGGTGTTGGTTACAATTTTCTTAAGCAACGTGTATAAAAATATATAATAATATAAATTTTAATGTGGGGGACTTGTTAGATGAGACTGAACGTATCAAACTATTAGGAGGATTTGCTAGATGAAACTCATTTTTTTCTAAACTAGCTTTCCATCATGATGTGTAGATGGTACATTAAACTATGGCTATCATGCAATTTGAGGATTGTTCAAGGGATAATCAAACCTTTTCAAAATCATAAATTACCATCTTAAATATGACAATCATAATATTTGCTTAATAAATAATCCTTTGCAAAATTAGAGCACAAATCAACATCTTAAATTTGACAATCATAATTTTGGTTTAATAAATATTAATGGCAAGTTTATAAGTTTTGTACAATTGTCTAAGAATAGATAGCATCTTATGAATATCATGAACAAGTTTGGTGAGAAGAACAATGTCATAATTGTATCAAAGAAGGATGAAAACAAGTTTGACAGTATTAATATTAATTTTATTGATGTAGATTCCAAAAAAAGAGAGAAAAGGGGGTTAAGTTTATTTAAAACCAATATTATAATCAATGTCCATTGGCCATTCTTTATCAAATTTTATATTGTAATGGAATTTTTGTAGATCCATGTCATAACATTATGAATCTCGAGAGGCATAAATATTTTTTTCTAGTTTCCATAACATGGATTTAGATTGGAATATTTTATAAAGTCAACAAAACAACAAACAAGATTTTTTTTGTCTCTGTAATCCTTGAGAATAACTCCAAGGGTCAATAGCTGATTAGTTGGATCATATTTATTTTTGGAACCATCTTATCCTTAGACCCTTTGATTATTGTCCTCAATCCACTAACATTTTTTTTCTTTCAAGGATCGAGCCATATGACTTTGGTAGTAGAAAAGGATAATCATGATTTTACAATAAAATTGAAAGAATATTCTTCTTTAAACCAATACAAATATGGAGAACAAAGGGGAGAGAGGGGCGGGGGGGGGGGAGGGGCAGCGTGGTGAGGATGTGAAATCTTATACTCACACCTCTAACACAAGATGATGATGAATGGTATGATGTTAAAGGATCTCTACTTCATATATATGAAGTAGAGATCCTTTAACATCATACCATTCATCACCATCTTGTGTTATATATGTGTGTGTGTGTGTGTGTGTGTGTACATATTGAAGGTAAGGTAGGCCAACAATACATATGTGGGACTAAATCCTTACAAGCAATCTAAAAATTCACAAGTAGGATTCCACATGTGGAGAACAATACAAGGATACACATGTCAAAATCCAAGGTGATGTCATACACAATCAAGGTTCCAATGTAATAATTCTCCATAAGATGTGAAATTATAAATAGTGAGACTTGTAACTACTCTCACAAAGATGATACATATGTAGATCAATTTGGTGATAATCATGAATTAAATATTTTGGTTACATACAATACGGATTGGTGTCAAGGCTTAGGACATCATTTGCGGATGGAAGCTATAGTATTACGCCATTATTGTTTATTATAAGAATCATGTACCATGTGTAGGGCTCTCACACAAAACTTGTAGAAGGAATATTTCACCTACGAGTGTGATAAGGTCGCAATTTCAAGTATTGTCGCATGATGAATGGTTATAAAGGCCTAACCATGGCATAAAAACTAGGCTCTTAGTATATAACTACTAATTATATGACTCATGGGTCATGGATAGCGCATTTGACCACCACATGGGCCCTAAATTTCTAGCTAAGAAAGATATATGTACATAATTTTAAGGATTAGAGTATGGGGGATTAGTATCAAGAACTAAGCCATGGTTTGAGGTGATACACTAAGGATTAGTCCCTAATGCAATTCAAAATAGTAAGATCTTTCACAAAACCCTGCATGTTCCTCAATGAACTCTAATGGTAAAATTGATCTTCACCTCTTGCACTTTTACTTCCAGATATTGATATAAGATGGAAATGATATGAAATCAAAGTAGTTTCTGAATAATTTTTTCTATAGTTCCTGTGAATAGAAACTTAGTAGGTGACTTCACTATGGGTGGCTTGATAATTATACAATTTTGTTAAGGACACACTTTTGTGGCTTTCATGTGATTAGTCCAATAGTTTGCAATCTTATGTTAGTCAAACTATTTGCGTTCTTTTGTATTTTTACCATGTGCTACCTTATGGATTCATTGCCTCCACCCCATTGGTCACTTTGGTCTCCACATTACCATTGTGCTTAGTATTTTCCTTGCTATATGTATGTTTGAAGGTGGATTTTATATTTGAATTCAAAGCCTAATTTGAAACACAAATTCAACAAGCCTAATTTGAATTCAAAGTTCAATTTTTTTAACGATAAGACTTAGCACCCACATAATTTAATATGCTTTAGATGCTCTTTCCATATTTTATTGAAAATTATGATGTTTTCAAAGTGCATGACTACAAATGTGTCTAAATGTGTCTTTTTTGAACCAGTTTCACAACCACGCTCAAATTTCTCAGGACACTTGCCCTCAAAATGGTTTATAGCATCCATAACTTGGTTTCATGTACCAAAATAAATCAAATGAAAAATTACGAAAAACAAAGAATTGAATTGGCATTGCTTGAAATAGAATTTACAACACATTACAAAGAATAATATTCCATGAGATTGATCTATTTGCATATACAATAATAGAGAATTCCCATGAATTTATTTATCTCAATACTAATTGCAAAAGAGAGATCCATTGAACAACATTTGTTACATTTCCATATCAAATTGATCTTGAACATCGTCCAAGTCGAGATCCAAGTCATGAAGATCAAAATTTGTATCCAACCCTTTGGAATCATTATAAGGATTGTCCAAAATAGCGTCTCGTCTAGTCTAAGTCATCATCATCGAGATGTGACTTAGAGGCTATTTGGACAACCTGGTCCCCCCTTTGTCTAAGTCCACTTCTTCCTCAATATTTTCAGCCACATCTTCTTCTTCCTCAATCTCTCTAAGTCCACTTCTTCCCTGCTCTACCTGGTATCTCTGGAAAAAAATACCTACTCACATTGACTTGGAAATACATATGGATATGTATCCCTCTCATACCTATTACTATTAATGATGATAAATCCATTGTCATGATCAATAATTGTCCTTTCATCACCTTGCAGCAACAATCTGTACCACCTCACCTTGAAGAGAACCATTTTGAAGGAATTAAAGTCTATATCCAATATTTCTTCCAAATATCCATAGTACCTCAAATATGATGTGACCGGATGTCTATCACCCCTGTGGGGAATATTAGTAACCTGGAAAATTGTAGTAATACCACTATCACATGTTTTTCTCTTGTCATCCAACTTTTTGGTACGATATTTTATGCCATTACACCACATAGGCTTATGATGTTTTACTTGTATTCTCAATATGATAGAAATGGATTTTTAGGAAATGGTAAGTATATGTATAAGATAATTTGCAATAAAAAGACAATAATTTGATTTGAAATATAAAAATGAACACTAGACATGGCTTACATTTCTATCTTTTCCACCATATGCTAAATCAATTTGATGTTGGCTTAAACTTGTGTCATTATCTAAATAATTGTAGGACCCCTCCTTTTGGGTCCCCGTGAATTGAACCTGAAACTTTAACAACTTCATACAAACAAATTAGCTATCATAGTTACTGGAAAATAAAATAAAAAGCGTGAATAAGTTAA
Organism: Larix kaempferi; assembly: GCA_027924585.1. Taxonomy (NCBI): domain Eukaryota; kingdom Viridiplantae; phylum Streptophyta; class Pinopsida; order Pinales; family Pinaceae; genus Larix; species Larix kaempferi. The sequence continues at coordinate 5,009,343 of BSBM01000226.1, read as the reverse complement.
CAAAAATAAACAAAACCTTAACCTGTCAACCCGATCCAGCTGGTCCATTGCCGTCCGCATCTTCCGTAGGATCCCTCCAGCAAATCTCGTTTAACCATAGGCGAAGCAACCGTTAGCTTCGCCACCCAACCATAGGCTCATGCTTTCAATCGCATGGCCACCCCCGAGCTTTGGGTCGTAAAGTTCACACACAATAATCAAGAAACCCATCTTGGGATTCCCCCCCACCAAGATTTCCAGCCAAACCCTCAATAGCAACAAGTCATGAGGCAAATCAAAATTACGATAGTCATCCAGGATCTAGGTGCTTTACCCATTCCCCACGCCTTCCTTATAAAAGAAAATCTCATGCGACACATGTCACTTCATGCATAAATAATTCTTTAATTAATTCTTTAATTAAAAACAACTCACCCATCCAAGTGTCAGTTTCTCTAGGAGATGCACCAACATCCCTAAGTTTGCTCATGTTTGTCCCTCAAATATTTCACTTAACTCCTAGATTTGTGTGAAGGTGAGGTTGACTAGGTGTCCAAGCTTAGGATTCTACTTTGCTCCTAAATAATGGTTTATTATATTTTTAAATACTTAAAAATATTCTTTCATGTGCAAATGCATAAATAACCATTTCTAATGTTAAAAGTACTAAAAATGCATTTTCCTAAGTAAATGCTCTAGGTGCAATTTATACGGTTTTAGGTCATTATGTTAACAATCATTTTTACTAGGATCCCAGGTGCCACGCCGTTGGGCCTCCTCGTTCTTTAATTCATTTCCCTGACATGGCACCACGCCGTTGGGTCTAGTCATCAATCGTTTCCATTTCTCGGCAAGGTACCACATCGTCGGGTCCTTGCGTCCACTCTTTCCGTTCTAGGCAGGGTACCGCATCGTCAGGCCCTTCTGCCACCATCCTTTCATTTTGACTTGCGGGAACTTCATGTAGGGATTTCAGGAGTCATTACCTTCTATCCTCCGTCTACATGCTATTAGGGACTAATGGCTCTGAGGAGTGAGTTCGTTCTCACTGCGTGCCCCCCAACTCGTACGTGACCAGCTCCGTCGTGGCCCATCTCGTACGCCCTCACGCTTTCCTCTTGAGCAAGTGGATCAATGCTTATCTGCTCATGCATGGTATTCCGTCGGAAGTCGACATTGTCGTCGCTTTCCCCATGTGTGATTTATCCGTACTCTACAACCCTTCAATTCCTTTGTGTGTCCGTCGGTGAACAATTTCACCTGTCGCTACACACATTTCTCACAAACATTTATTAGAAGTATTGTCCTCAATTATCATAATTTGATTCATCAATCTTCTACTTCGTTAAGCATTTATATTTTACTCATAACATTACTCAAAATAAAATCAAAGGGTCATTTTATTAATGTTTCAATCAGTCGAGTCACTCAACAGGTGCCCTCAAGATCTACAGCCGTCTAGGGGCACTACAATAATCCTTTATGATCATCTCTTCCAAATCATTCCATCTTAATTCATCATAAACTTCTTCACATCATTCTGTCCATCTCTTCATAAAATCAAGATTATTTGCAATGTATACATGAATTGCATCCCACTCTGTACTACCTAGAACAATGACAAAATGTTAAATATACAGCATTACGAGACATTCTCCAAACCAATCTTGTATAGCCAAGATTGATCCTACCGTATAGAGGTGAGCACTTTGATTGCCTTCCGTGTAAAGGTTATTCCACCCGTATAGAGGTAATTCATCAAAGTAATGATGGTGTAAAGTCTTGTTGGACAAATCTATGAACTTGTGTGTGTCAAGTCATGATTCTCATGTGAACCTTATGTATAAAGGTATCCATGGGATGAACCTCCTATATAAAGGTGGACCTTCCGTATAAAATTCATTCTTTACTTGTTAAAAGCATTTAATGTTGGGTGATGTATTATTAACCATGATCACTAGTTGCTATTAATTCTCCTTTAGAGATTGAACACCTCTAAATTGAATTGCTTTAGCATATGATCATTTGGTTCGGAATAATATAATATGATCACAACATCCAATAATTCTTCTTAGTATAATGTAATGTGATGCATAATTAAAGTTGGCACATATTGACCATGCAATAAGAGATAAAGAAATAAAAGATAAAGCATAGAGATCAAGAGAATTAGAAATTTCCCATGCATACACTTCAACTAATTAAAAAGAACTCGAATTGTTAAAGCTTCAGTTAATTATCAATGTATGCCTCAATCAATGCTTCAGTTAAAGCATCAATTAAATATATGTCTCAATTAACTAAAGAACTCACATTGGTCAATTCAAGTAAATCAATCAGCATGATTTCAGTTAACCAAGTGTTAAATAAGAAGGACTAGTTAACTAAAGTGTTTTCACTTTAGTTAAACTAAAAGATGACACTTCAGTAAATCAAGGAGAATCGAATTGATCACTATAGTGATGTTATCAAGAATCAGTTAAAGAGAGTTCACTAAGTAACAACTGTAAGAACTATTGTTAGCAGTTTTTTTTTTTTTTTTAATTCCATAAAAATTAATTATAAAATAAAATTGTAATACAATGATCTTGATCCTTTCGCCGACTAAGTCCTTTTACTTACTTTCAAATCAAAGAAAATTGTAATACAATGATCTTCATACTTTCACTAACTAGGTCTTTTTACTTATTTTCAAAAGAAATATAATAATAACATACAAAGAAAAATGTAATACAATGATCTCGACACTTTCACAAACTAGGTCTTTTTACTTACTTTCAAAAGAAGTATAATAAAACATACAAGAATGCTTCATCCTCTTATAATAAGATATAATGTTCCCTTTACTACTTTGATCTTTACTATTTGTTTGCAAAAGAATTTATAATAATAAAGATTAATAAAAGTACTTCATCACTTTCCAAAAACCATAATACGGTACAATGATCGCTTTACTAACTTGATCTTCTTAATTATTTATTTATAAAGAAAAGATAATGAAATATAAGTGTGTTTCATTCTCTTACAAATAGAATTGTAATAGACATAATATTCACTTTTTACCTTTTATTACAAACAGAATTATAAAATGGAAAAGTACTTCATTAATTTCCAGAAACCATAATACGGTAGATGATTCCCTTTACTAACTTGATCTTCGTATTTATTTACAAAGGAAACATAATGGAATATAAAAAAATACTTCCTTCTCTTACAAAGAGAGTATAATAGACATAATGTTCCAAGATTTATAATACAATGTAAAGGTAATTTCTCATTTTGAGAAAGCAGAATCCTAAATAAATACAATGATCCTGCCATTCACTCGGTCGTTCTACTCGTTTACAAAAAGAAAAATAATGAATTATAAAAGTGCTTCATCTTCTTACAACACAATTATAATATCCATACGATTCCTATCATTATTTGATCTTTTCTATTTATTCCGTAAAAGACTTTAAGAAATATATATGCTGATTTGATCTTTTCTATTTATTCGGTAAAAGACTTTAAGAAATATATATGCTGCATTATTCCCTTATCCCTATTTGTAAGCGAATTAAATCCTAACAACGAAAGCAATGTAAGACGAGTATTCAAGGAAGAATTAAGGCATTGTTTCCGATCCTATTCTATTAATATAAAGGTTCATAAACAACGGCATAACAGTAGTTCAAACTTTAATCAAATAATATAATTTTTCCACACTACTTACGGTCAAGTTAAACACAGCTGCACGGGTTCCTGCCATGTGTAAGGCCTTGGACGTTGAATTGTAAGAGTCGTTAAGCCTGTAGTGGCTCGAGTCTTCGTAGTAAATTTCAAAAGAATAGTTAACACAAACACTTTATGAATAATCTTTCAAATTTAAAAAAAAAACAATTTAATTATACATTTGGAAGGGGAAATCCTGTCCACACGCATTAACCGTAAGAATAACAAACTTACAAGGATTCACTTTCTTGCTAAACCCTAGATAGTAGTATTCAACCTGGATTGAGAGTTCCAGCAGATTTACACAGAACTGACACGTTAGAAACAAATTGATACGGGTCTGCCCACAAAAATCTTCATAAATATAAAAATAATTATAATTTAGGCAAGAGGAAGACAAATTCACTGTTCACTAAAACAATAACTAGCTGACAGGCATCATCAGCTTTCGCTACCAGTCACGCGTATATGGGGCTTTAAGAAAAACAAAGTAGTATGCCAATCCGATCATGAGGGAATACTGTAAGTAATTGCACCGAGTGAAACGAGGTGCTTTACAGTGAAACGAGGTGCTCTACAGTCCAGTATGGGGGAGATGTTCTAACGTGTATGTATGGTTACATGTAAGGTTACATCTAATAAAACGTAAAAAGTAATTTTTTTAATTAAAAAAATTCATGTCGACTAAAATTGAAATAGTGAGCAATAAATTGAACATTGAAATTTTCAAGCAAACCCGATGTGAGAATTAATTCAGGTAAACCAAACAAAATCTATTGTAAACAAATTAGTTTGAACATTGTAACTTCAAGCAAACCCAATCTGAGAATTAATCCTGTAAACCCAAGAAAAAGTTGAATATAAATAATAAATCTAGACGCCAGAGTTCCGTTTCCAGGAACCGTTCTACGTATGAATGGACTGAACACACTGTAATAGTTATGTGTATGAATGGACCGAACACTGCAATAGCAGTACAACGTCGATCTTGATCAACGATATCAATAAACCCCTAACCCAATCCCCTATCATTTATTGTAGGAATGATACAGATGAGCAGCTCAGGAAATCCAGTTCAGCCGGTATAACTAGAGTTTAAATGTGTCAAAATGAAATAATAACTCAGATCTCATCGTTCAATCTAAAATATATTCAAGAATTAAACTAGAATTCGATTATTTCCAGCAAGAAATAAAGATTCAGATTTCGTTATTCAATCATAAAAATATCTTCAGAACTTCACCAATTTTAGATTCACAATCTCAATTAACATAATTTAAAATATACTAATATCAGAGAAATAAGAACCTGTAATGTGACGGCTCCAATCTAAAGGTAACCCTCTTCGTTTGCCACAGCTCGAGATCCGTCACCAATCACCACGGTCACAGACGGACACCTCGGTTAGCCTCCCAACTTTTCCGAGAGTACTCTCCTTCCTCTCGAACCCCCGAGCAACTCGGGTCGTAGAGCTCACACACAATAAACAAGAAACACAACTTGGGATTCTCTCCCACCAAGATTTTCAGCCAAACCCTCAATAGCAGCAAGTCTTGAGGTAATGCAAAATTACTACAGTGAACCAGGGTCTGGGCCCTTTTCCCCTTCCAATGCCTTCCTTATAAAGGAAAATCTCATGCGACACATTTCGCTTCATGCATAATTATTTATTTTATTTAAATTCTAAATAAACACAACTCACCCTTCCAAGACAAGCTTGGGAGGCCGGGGATGGAGCTCTGCAACCTAGGGTTTTGAGTCGTTCCGAGTTGATCTCGGCGGCCAGGGCTCTTTCCCTGGTCTCTCTCCTTCTGCCCTGTGCTCACAGTTATGGTCGACGGCGAGATGATGTGCGGAGCGGTCCAACGCGGCGATGGCTCACGATGGATCCAACGGCTTCCAATGGCGGCAGTCGGACGACGGATTGCAACTTCGGCGGCTTCGACGGAGCGGGGCTCTGCTCTGTTCCGGTGGCTCCACCTTTGAAGGCCGACGGAACCTTACAGCTTCTGCGGAGCCGTTTGGGAGGCTTCTTGTTTTGATTCGAACCCATCCTCATGGCTTGAGCTGAAACCCTCACCTCTCTTCTGAGCCGGAGCTGGAGAATCTGAAGATGGAGCTTCTGACGGTCGCGTTCTCCTGAGTTGCGTTCATTTATGGCGGTCTATTGGTTCTTGGCGGTTGCAGATGGGGGATGCCATGGCCCGGGCCAGGGCTTCAGATGCAGACATCGACCCAGCTCAAAACCTCAAGCTGGTCTACTGGCGTGGCGGCGACGGCTGAAGATCTTGGAGGCGATTTCTTACTTCGGTTTCACACTGGCTTCGACCTGCTGAAATCCAATGGCGGTCTGACGGTTCTTGGCGGATGCAGATGGCGGATGCCATGTCCCGGGCCAAGGTTTCAGATGCAGCCAGCCCTACTGCAAGGCATGTTTCCGGCGATTACATCCCGAGGGTTCCAAGAAGGATTATCTGAGATCGAAAACGATGGTCGAGTAGCCGTTATTGTGGGTTATCGATACAAAGGAAACCCTGCTTCCTTCTCTGGAAAGAAATGAGACCGAATCTCGCCATCTCTATGGCTGGCCCTGGTTTGCTTTCAGGCTTTGATGGAAGCGTGATGGATATTTCTGAGTATGGAGAGAGGGCGGCGCCTTTGCGCGGCGACCCATTGGGTCTGAGCACGATCCAGTGGCGGCGGCGGCGGTTTCAGGGACCAAACCTGAAACCGGTGGCCCAAAATTTCACCACTGTTCATGATATATCTATTCTATTTCTCTAGTTTTCTCTTTTGGTTCAGCTCATTACAAGCTGTTTTTCTGCTTATATGGGACAATATGTGAAAATGTAGGGATCCTTGTTGATCTCACTACATCTGCAATATGTAATTTTAATCATCTTTTTGAAATAAAATTACGGACATTTTCCCAGGAAAAAAAAAAAAAAAAAAACTCACCCTTCCAAGTGTCAGCTTTTCTAGGAGATGCACCAACATTCCTAAGTTTGCTCATGTTTGTCCCCCAGATATTTTACTTAACTCCTAGATTTGTGTGAAGGTGAGGTTGACTAAGTGTCCATGCTTAGGATTCTACTTTTCTCCTAAATAATGGTTTATATTATTTTAAATGCTCAAAATAATAACTCATGTGCAAATGCCTAAATTAATCAATATTATTTAAAAGTCAAAATAATCATTTATGTGCAAATCCCTCAAATACTCTTATGCATTTTCTAAGTAATGATCTAGGTGTAATCTTATAAGTTTTTATGCAGTTAAGTTTAACAATCAATTTCACTAGGATCCCGGTGCCGTGTCGTTGGTCTTTCCCGTTCCTTAATTTCATTTCCCCGACATGGCACCACTTTGTCGGGTCTAGTCATCTGTAGTTTCCATTCCTCAGCAAGGTACCACATCGTTGGGTCCTTGCGTTCACTCTTTCCGTTCTCGACAGGGTACCGCATCGTCGGGCCCTTCTGTCATCATCCTTCCGTTTTGACTTGCGGGAACTTCATGTAAAGATTTCAGGAACCGTTACCTTCCGTCCTCCATCTACACGCTATTAGGGACTAATGGCACTCAAGAGTGAGTTCGTTCTCACTGCGCGCCCCCCAATTCGTACGTGACCAGCTCCGTCATGGCCCACTTCGTATGCCCTCACGCTTTCCTCTTGAGCAAGCGGATCAGTGCTTATCTTCCCAGCGTGGTATTCCGTCAGGAGTCGACATCGTCGTCGCTCTCCATGTGTGTGATTTACCCATACTCTAAGACCCTTCATATTCATTTGTGTGTCCATTGGTGAACCGTTTCACCTGTCGCTACACACATTTCTCAAAAACAAATTATTAGTAGTATTGTCCTCAATAATCATCATCTAATTCATAAATATGCTACTTCGTTAAGCATTTATAATTCACTCAAACATTACTCATTCATCTAATCAAATATGCATTTCATCGATAATTACTTTGTTTGTTCTCATCACATAATCACCATATAGCTAGTCGTTAAGCATCATTCATAAACATATTTTCCATAATCATAGTTAATCATTAAACACATGTAATCATTCATTTACATCTACTCTTCAGATACACATACTAAAATCAAAGAGTTATTTTATTAATGTTTCAAACAGTCGGGTCACTCAACAGGTGCCCTCAATGTCTACAGTAGTCTAGGGGCACTACAACAACAAAGAATATCTAGTTAACCAGTGATGACACTTAAGTTATCCACCTAAGTAAGTGAACAAGTTTTCAATTAAGTGGCAAGTTCATCCTAAGTGACATCTTAGTGAGATAAAGCACAGCATGAGAAGTGGGGCGCACTTCTACATGCAAGATTAATACATCCAATTTGAGGGTGAGTTCATCCTGAAGTTAGAAGATAAAAATGGAAGAGAAGAATGTATAAATATGTTATACAAGATTGATGAATTCAATGTGAAGCGAATTCTCTTCTCCATTGAAGGCAAGGCACTTCTCTTTGTGCAGGTTTTTGTTCTTGCTTGTTATTGATGTGTTGAGAACATTGGAAATCCAATCTGATTGATCTCTCTTCTCTATTGCTTCCGCATCTTCACCAAGAGTGTTTTAGTGATCTGTTATCTTCCGAAAGCAATATGTTGTGTTGTAAAAGAAATAATTCTCTGCTATCCATTATATTGTACCTAAAAAATTTGTTGGTGTCTTTGTTCTCATTGTTTTGAGTATTTTCCCTAAGGTATATCTTGTGTTATGGTTGTATGAATTTCATGTGATTGAATGGTCTCACTGCTTCAAGTTTCGACATCTAAAAGAATTAAAGATCAAAGCTCAACCAAATATCAACATAGTATCAAAGCTCAGGGCGTGAAGGAGCTCAGTTTTGCATGCCATCCAGAGCCTACGTAGATCCTAAAAAGTTGAGCACAAGATTTGAATACTATGGCATCAATCTCTATACGACCGGAAGACCGTCTTGAGGGCACTTCAAACTTCAACACTTTGAAAGCTAGGATTCTCAACATCCTATAGGAACATGACTTGGATAGCTATGTATCCATTGTGATGGAGGAGCCTACATCTAATGTAGGTCACGTCAACTTCAAGAAGAATCAAGTTAAATCCAAACAGATCATCTATGATTCGGTAAAGATAACTTGATGCCCGTGATCACATCGCTAAAGACCACAAAAGAATGTTATAATACATTGACTAATCTATATGAGAAGAAGGAACCAACTCAAAAGAGGGCACTGGAGAACAAGTTATGAAACCTCAAAATGGATAAAGATGAGACAGTGGCCTCCTTCTTCACCAAGATATCTCAAGTAAGAGATCAACTTGCTAGCATTGGAGTAGTGGTGGATGAAGATGTTCTTCTCCAAACTGATATTGTTGGTCTCCCATCCTCATAGGAGACATTATTGGCTGCGGTAAATGGATGAGAGGTAAAACCTAACTTCGAAAGGTTGTGGCATGACTGCCTCCAAGAGGAGGGGGGAAACCAGAGCAATTCATTGTGCATCAAAGAAGAAAATATTTCCCTCACAAAAACAATGAAGACATTTAAGAAACCTTTCTTCCAAAAGAATTTCTCTCATCCAAAGAACAAGGATTTCAACAAAGGCTTTGACAAGTCAAAATCTAGATGCTACAATTGAAACAAGAAAATTCGTTTCTCAAGAGAGTGCAAAGCAAAGCGGAAAGGAAAGTTTCATGCTTCTACCTCCATAGAAGATGAAACCACTCAAAAGAATGCATCCGAAGAAAAGGATACAAGAAAGGAGTATTACATTATCTCATCCATTTTGGAAACCGTCATCAAAAGTGCAGACACATGGTTGATTGACATTGGCGCATCCAAACATATGACTGGTTACACGAGTGCCATCATTGACCTAAAGGAGAAAACATTCACATGCATGGTAGAGTTGGGGGACAACTAAACATATTTGATCCAAGGATTTGGATCCACCTCATTCCAGCTGAGCACGGGTAATATTTTACATGTGGAGTAAATTCTATATGTTCCAAGTTTGAAGAAGAACCTCCTCTTAGTTTCATTTCTTGAATAAAAAGGCTTATGAGTTATCTTCATGGATAAAAAATCACTTTTATGGCTAAATAACAAAAACCTAGTATATGTTGTTGTGATTGGAGTTCGAGAGGGAGCACTCTACAAGGTACCTGAAAAGTACATTCAAGCTATGATTATCCACACTATCATTCCATGCGAGCTATGTCACCGAAGGCTTGGTCACCTACACTACAAAGCGGTACCAGGACTTCAAAAGATGGTAAAAGGTATTCCCATATTTGATTTTGAGCATGATAGTGTATGTCAGGGTTGTGCACTTGGGAAGAATCTTAAGAAAAAAAATTATAGAACTATTACCTATATCAGAAGGGATTTTAGATTTAATACATTCTAATGTATGTGGTCCCATGTCACCCCCCTCCCTGAGTAGCTTCTTATATTACATACTGTTCATAGATGATGTTTATAGGAAGTCATGGATTTATTTCAAGAAGGCTAAAAGTAAAAATCTTAGCAAATTTAAAGAGTTTAAATCCCTAGTTGAAAATCAGAAAGAAAATAACATCCATGCATTAAGGTCTCATAATGGAAGTGAATTTCATTCACATGCATTTAATGAGCTATGTAGTTATGCAGGAATATGTAGACAATTAATAGTACCATACAACCCTCAACAAAATGGAGTTTCCAAAAGGAACAATAGAACCATATGTGAGGCTGCAAAATCCATGATGCATGATCAATATATGTCTACCTAATTCTGGGTAGAAACCACTCGTAAAGATGTGTACATCCATAATAGAATCCCTCACGCAATTCTAGATAAGAATACACCTAAAGAAGTGTTTACCGGTGAGAATCCATACATCTCGCACTCGAGGATCTTTGGGAGCCCAATATACATTCATGTACCAAAAAAAAGAGAACAAATATGGAGCCTTCTGGAAAGAAAGGAACCTTTGTGGGTTATAGCAAGTCATCCAAAGAATATTGAATATATGTACCTAGTGAGAGACACATTGAAGTCAACTGAGATGTTACCTTCCATGAGGAAGTTGCTTTCAAAATATTGAAAGAGATTCAATGTGATTCAGAGATGGAGGATCCCGAGTTTGATTCTCCCCCTTCATAGTTTGAGAGGGAGAAACTAGAAGATGACTCAGATTCGCTAGATCCTGAAGAACCAGTAGAACTGGTTCAGAGGTCACCTGATGAACCGTCTGCTAAAAGAAGATATGCTTGGTGCCTATACATCTTTCAAAAAGTAGAGAAGCATGGAGCACCAACAGGCTCATCTAGAGAGCGCAAGAAACCTAACATATATTTAGGGTATGTTGCACTGATGAGTCACATCAATCATTCAGAACCATGCTCATATGAAGAAGTTGCAAAGAGGAAAGTTTGGAAAGATGAAATGATAGAAGAGTGCAACTCTATAATGAAGAATGATGTTTGAGAGGTTGTTACCAAACCTGATGGGAAGTCCATTGTGACTTCCAGATGGCTTTACAAGATAAATCATGCTGGAAATGGTAGCATTGAGAAGTATAAATCTAGATTCATTACCAAAGGTTTCTCTCAAAAAGAAGGCATCGATTATGATGAGACATTTTCCCATGTGGAAAGGTATACCATAATCCAAGCAATGATTTCACTTGCATCTGTTCTAGGATGGAAACTTCACCAGATGGATGTGAAGACAACCTTCCTCAATGGTGAGGTTGATAAAGAGGTTTATATTAAGCATCCTAAAGTATTTTTGGTGCATGGGAAGGATTCCCATGTTTGCAAGCTAAATAAATCTTTATATGGGATTAAGCAAGCCCCTAGGGATTGGTCCTTCAGAATTGAGTAAGAGTGAAGGTGATCCAAATTTGTACTTCAAAGTAGTGAAGAAACAACCATTGATATTGGTTCTATATGTTGATGATTTGTTTCTCACTGGAGAGGAACATCTGATTGCTTGGTGCAAGAGGGATCTCACCTTAGAATTCGAGATGAAATACTTAGGTTTGATGCACTACTTTCTTGGCCTTGAGATCTGGCAAAGAAAAGATGAAATTTTTCTATCTCAAGGAAAGTACATTGTGGATATATTACACAAGTTTGACATGATATATTGCAAGTCTATGACTACACCAATGGTTTCCAATTTGAGGAAACTTCATGAGTTAGGCTCTGGATCATATCCAATAGATCCCACTTTGTATAGGCAACTTACAAGATCGCTAATGTAATTAATACATTCGAGGCCTGATAAATGTTATGCCGTGAGCATTCTGAGTCAATTTATGTTTGATCCGAGACACAAACATTGGACAACTGCAAATCATGTGCTTAGGTACCTTCGAGGTACAATTTCATATGGACTCAGATATGCTTCCAGTGGAGGAGTCATGTTACTTGGTTATAGAGACTCGGATAGGGGAGGAAGCATTGTGGACTATAAGAGTACATCCGGCTACTATTATAGCCTAGGATCAGCTATGATATCTTGGTCTAGCAAGAATCAGGGCTTCGTAGCCCAGAGCACTACCGAAGTAGAATACATAGCTGCTAGTGTTGCCTGTCGAGAATAAATGTGGCTCAGAAAGCTACTTGCGTGGTTGTTCAGTGAAAAGCTTGAGCCTATGGTTATTAGGTGTGACAATCAGAGTTGCATCAAGCTTTCTGAAAAACTAGTGTTTCATGATAAGTCAAAGCACATTGAAATGAAGTATTACTTCATCTAAGACATGGTCTAGAAAGGTATAGTAAAAATTCAATACATTTCTATTGATGAGAATATTGTAGATGTGTTAACAAAGCCTTTGTCAGTGACAAAGTTCAGGTACTTCCGAGACAAGCTTAGTATGGCAAAGAATGCCTCCCTTGCTGAGAGGGAGTGTTAAATATGCAACATCGGGAGACATTCTCCAAACCAATCTTGTACAACCAATATTTATCCTCCCTTACAAAGGTGAGCACTTTGATTTCTTTATGTGTAAAGGTTATTCTTCTCGCATATAGTTAATTGATCAAAGTAATGATGGTGTAAATTCTTGTTGGACAAGAATCTAGACTTGTGTGTGTCAAGTCATGATTCTCATGTGAACCTTCTGTATAAAGGTATCCATGGGATGGACCTCCCGTATAGAGGTGGAACTTCCATATAAATGTGATGATTTACTTGTTAAAATAATTTAATGTTGTGTGATGTATTATTAACCATGATCACCAGTTGCTATTAAGTCTCTTTTAGAGATTGATCACCTCTAAAGTGAATTACTTTAGCATATGATCATTTGGTCTAGAATAATATAATATGATCACAACATCTGATAATTATTCTTAGTATAATGTAATGTGATGGATAATTAAAGTTATCACATATTGACCATGCAGTAAGAGATAAAGAAATAAAAGTTAAAGCATAGAGATAAAGATAATTCAAAATTGCCCATGCAGACACTTCAGCTAATTAAAGAGTACTCAAATTGTTAAAGCTTCAGTTAAGTATCAATGTATGCCTCAATGAATCCTTCAATTAAAGCATTAGTTAAAGATATGCCTTAGTTAACTAAGAACTCACAATGGTCACTTCAAGTAAATCAATCAACATGATTTCAGTTAACTAAGTGTTAAATAAGAAGGAATAGTTAACTAAAGTGTTTTCACTTTAGTTAAAATAAAATATGACACTTCAATAAACCAAGGAGAACTCAAATTGATCACTACATAGATGTTATCAAGAATCAGTTAAAGAGAGTTAACTAAGTGACAACAAGGAAGATCTAGTTAACTAAGTGACGACACTTAAGTTAACCACCTAACTAAGTGGGAAACCTTTTAGTTAAGAGGCGATTCCATCCTAAGTGACATCTCACTGAGATAAAGCACTACATGAGAAGTGGGGAACACTTATGCATGCAACATTGATACAGATTCCAGTTTGAGGGCGAGTTCATCATGAAGTTAGAAGATAAAAATATAAGAGAAGAATGTATAAATATGTTATACGGGATTGATGAATTCAATGTGAAGAGAATTCTCTTCTCCATTGAAGGCAAGACGCTTCTTTTTGTGAAGGTTATTGTTCTTGCTTGTTATTGATGTGCTAGGAACATTGGAAAAAACATTCGATTGATCTCTCTTTTCTATTGCTTTCGCATCTTCACCAGGAGTGTTTTGGTGATCTCTTATATTCCGAAATAAATCTGTTATGTTGTAAGAGAAATCATTCTATGCTATCCATTATATTATACTAAGAATAGTTGTTAGGGTTTTTGTTCTCATTGTGTTGAGGGTTTTCCCTAGGGTATATCTTGTTTTATGGTTTTATGAATTTCATGTGATTGAATTGTCTTATTGCTTCAAGTTTCGACATCTAAAAGAATTAAATATCAAAGCTCAACCAAATATGAACAAAAAAAAGTGTTAGTTAAACAACCAAGCTACTAACCAGTGTACCAAAAACATGTATGGATATGTTACATACAATACAAGATTTTACCTCTAACTTTTCTCCATCTACCATTCCCCAACAACACCTCCCCTTTAAATTGGTAGAACTGGCATCCCAAAGGAGCATCACATCCATATCACCCACTACATGGGGTAAGTACTCACTAAAATATACAGTGGATTGATATAGAATGTACCCTTCAACCATCGATCCTTTTAGACGTGATGTCTGTCTAACAAAGGCCTTCAATGCTTTCAAGTGCCTCTCCACCAACCACATTGACCTTGTGTGCACAGGTCCACATATTTCAATCTCTCCCACTAGGTGTATCAGGTAGTTTTCATGTGCATTGAAAAAGGGTGGAGGAAGATACTTTTTCATCTCACACATAAGTTGGGTAATTTATCTTTTCCAATACCTGATATCTTCCTTATGTATTTATTTAGATGAAAACCACCTACAAGAGAAATGAAACTTGATGTGTCAACATTCAAATATATAACACAATAAAATAAAGTATTGACACTCTATACAATAAATATTAATTTAACTATAACTTTATACATACTCCGTGTACTTACCGAGATCACAAATAACCTTCTTAATGTTTTTGTGAAATCTATTAGGCAGAGCTAGAAGTAGAACCATTACTGCAACAAGGATGCAACGCATATTAATAACAAATAACATATATACTATTACATATAACCTAAATAGAGATAAACATGAATAAATAAAAAATAATGTATATAACATAAAATAAATAATCAAAGTTGCAAAACATTGAACCTTGATAAATGTATTCCAATAATGATTTTTAGACCCCCAGAAATCGCCTTGCTTTGTCAATATATTACCTATGCTTGAAGAAAACCTAGTGGGAAATTGTATCTTCCATACAACCTCTTTTACAGCAGCACTCTCTTGCTCACTTAATAACCATGGGAGATTGGTGCAATTTCCACTACCCTAGGTTTGATTCAAATGTTGCAATGAGTTGGATTCTTGAATGTCACTAATATTTTTTGCAATTTTTTTCCTTTTTATTCCTCCCATATATAATTTTCCACAAGCACTCTATGACATTCTTTCCAATATGCATTGTGTTGAACAAATGAACTACTTGTAGGTGCTCATAGTATGGCAACCGACTAAATTGGGAAGAGTATCATTTGAAACCCTGTGGAAGCTTATCGTGGTGATGACCTTTGAGAAGTATCAATGGCATATTAATATTTTATATTAATCATGGAAAGTATGAAAATATAGAAATAAAAACAAGTGACCAAGAACGAAGTAATTAGCTACAAACAAATATTGCTTACCATGGATCTTTTAAAATTCCTTTTTCCATAGTTGAGACATCATTCTTAATGGATTTTTTCCAGTCTCTTTCTTTCCATTAAAGTCATTTTTTTGGTAATCTAGTACCCATGGTCCTTATGGATAAAATGTCTAAACTCATTGTACACCTCCTTTCCTAAACTTCTTGAACATCCAGACATTGCTCTTGGACCACACACTAGACATGCATATTTTCCCTTTGTTTGAATCCCTACAATTTATGGAATAGTGTTAGCATATAGAATTTCATATAATATAAAAATAATTTCATAATAAATGATGCATAGAGATACATGGGAACTTTACATACCACACAAATTTATAAGACTGGGTGCATCATGAATTGTCCATGTAAGTATTCCATGGAACTGAAATTGTTTTTTGCGTATAGGTTTGGAGATGTCATACATACTGATACCGACCCATAATTTTAAAAGTTTGTCTATAATAGGCTCAAGATATACATCCATATCTTTAACTTGGTGCTTAACTAGTAGTAATTTCAAAAGTAACATACATGGTTAATATGTTCTCGTACATGAAATAATAATAAAATATGATTTCTTATATTATGTTAACATTCTTAAAAATAAGTACCTAGAATAATTAATGCCAACATGGCGTGCTCCTTTTTAATTGCCATCCATGGTGGAAGGTTATTGTTTATAACAAATATTGGCCAAATTGAGTAATTTGTTTTGATCTCTCCAAATGGGTTGACACCATCAACTGGAAATGAAAGTCTAGCATTACGGGGATCTTCTTTAAAAATTGGCCATATTTCATCAATGTCTCTAAGTGCAAAACCATCTCTAGGAATTTGCATGACACCATCTTCACTTATGTGTCGTGCATGGTAATCCATAATTTTTGCAATGTTTTTACACCTGAACAGAAATTGAAAACGTGGAATTTTTGGGATATGGTGAAGAACCTTGCAGGGCACCTTATTTGTTACATAATCAATACAATGTCTACTAATTCCACATCCAGGGCACTCACTCTTTGATGCATGTTGTCTATAATATATGATATTATCATTGGGACATGCATCAATTGCGTTATACTCCATTCCTAGATCTTTCAAAACGACACACATTTCTCTGTATGTGCGAGGTAAAGTATTTGATGGTGGTAGAAGAGTGTCACATAACAGTCTAAAAATATATATAAATTAGTGGAAAATCATAATTATTGACTAATAAATGACAGAAATATATACAAAAATAAAAATCTTGCATACCTTAACAATTATGTCATTGTTGTGTTTGAAATACCATTCATGACCTTCAAGTTGACTAGCAACAAAAGACCTAAGAGAAGACTTGTCTTTGAGTCTCAGTATAAGGATTTTTTTTGCCTTATCAATAAGAGGAACATCATGAATGTTTTCATATGCCTCGCCCACAGGTACATTCTCATCTGTGGCAACAAATGTTCCATGGATCAACCTATTTATCCCTTCATTCTCAATAATATTTTGGTAATTTTCTTGAATTAATGTATCAACCTCAATGTCACTACCCTTAGCATCTCTAGTAGTTTGGATTGTAGAAAGTGGGTTCGCAAGCGTTGGTGGGATTGTCCATGCAGTAGTTGTAAAAAAATATAACCAAATAGCATTGAAATATCGATCAATAATAAGAGTATTGCAAAATGAGAAAAACCAATTTTTTGATAACTTACTCGGGGATGATATTGGTCTCCTGCTTCCAAGTGCCCATACTCTAAGCAATGTTTCCTGGTTATTTCCCTTGAAACTCTTCTTCTTTTAATTCCTCTGCATTTTGTACAAGGCCAATAACATTTTCCATCACCGACTATATTTTCAACACTGAAGGGTTGATTCTAATCATTTTTCAGAACATCGTTGCTTCTATCACCGTATACAGAATCGATAATTGCCTACATAGCAATGAGTCGTTCAGATCTGGTAAAAGATCAAGGGATGGGATTGTTGGACATTGTGCTCTATTTCAATCAAATACATTATCAAGACACTAATAGAAGAAAGACGGAGATCAAATCGTTAACCCAGTAAAAAAATTCAAAAGTGGGTATCATTGATCAACAAAAAATCCTACCTATAAGTAGAGTTCTCCTCCCTCCAAAGTCCTTCGATGAATTATTCTTACTAAATTTAACAAGAAAACCTAAATACCCGTTCTATCCAAATATGTTTACAATTTTGCCCAATTGATCCCAAAAGAGTAAAATAATTTCGACATCACATCGCTTTAGCGACAACAGGGGAAAAAAATGATGTCTAATATTAAACGTCTCTTAACAGACATCTTGAAGCGTTTCTTAAGACACACCTATGAATTTCACTGAAGCGACGCCAAGAGACATCGCTTAAGAGATGTTAAATACTAGATGTCACTTAAGCGACACTCGTTTGATTTTTTCCTTGAAAATGCATCTAACCAACGTTAAAAAGTGGTTTTTGACTTTTGACGTCGGTTTAAACGTCGAATTTGCCCCCCAAATGTAGTGATGACTCGCATACATACTAGTTTCAGCTATCATTGTTTCTAATGGTCAACATAGGTGGTTGAGACAAATATGTGATTAATGGCCACTAGGGACACAAATCGTGATTAAATAATAGTGACTAGAAAAAAGGGGTATGAAGTACTAATCAACATTAACTTAATATTACAAGTTTTTCTCGAAATGATGGTTCTTTTATTTATGTGTTATGTGGAATTCTGCCCTACGGATAAGTCAAAATTCCCTTAGACTAAAGCAGACTTTAACTAACTCTAGGCTAAGAACAAAACAAAGCAAATGCTACCTTGAATCCCTAGATCTAACAAACATCTCAGGATTAAAATGCTGAAGAGAATAGGAGGAGTTTAACTGACCTTCTGTCCAAACGCTTGTTTTTGGTATTTGCTCCAAGCTCCAAGCCCTCACAAGTGAACCTGTTAAAATGGAACCAAAACACAAGAATGCACTATTCTCTAGCAACCTGAAACATGAGTTAGGATCTAAATCTATGAAAGATACAAATCATATCATTAAAACAAGATTAACACAAATGATTTGGGAAAACAAGACAAGTTATTCCATTACAACTTGAAGAGTACTTACAAAAGGTGCTTGATGTCCAAGCCAATCTTCCAACTCCAAGTGTCTTCTCCTCTAGCTATCTCCACAATGCTGTAAGACCATAAGTTTGGTGCTCTCAAGAGTCCTCCTCTTTTCCAATGGCATACCTCTCTTTTATAGTGAATGGTGAGGTTAACCAACAAGAGAGATGGGTGGATCTAAGGAGAGATAAGTGGATCAGGGTTTCTAATCGAAGGAGATGAGTTGAGATCGAATCAAGGACCCCAATCTTCCATTATCTTCGAAAATCCAAAATCCCACGAGCCAAGGGAAAAAAGCTATTAAAAGAGTACCGCATTTTGAAAAGACTGCAGAACGCGGCACTGCCGCGCTTTGGGAAAATAGCAGAACGCGGTAGTGTCTAGTACCGCGTTTTTTCAAGCTGGCAATGCGCGGTAGTGTATGTGAGTAAAGCCTAAGGTGGGTCAAAACTTGCCAGGGTGGATTCACCTTCAAGGTTGACTCATCATCTGTCTCTTCTGGATGGTTTAAAACAGTAGGGGAAGTGTCGTCAACTTGTTTTGTGATGGGGATGCGACACTGTGAAATATAGAGGTATAACAGATGCCCCCTAAAGTATGAGGTCAGAAGGGAGTGATGGCCGAAAGACTTTACGAATATAATGTGCAGAGATAGCATCGAGGAGAGCGACACTTGGAGTTGGAAGATTGGCTTGGACATCAAGCACCTTTTGTAAGTACTCTTCAAGTTGTAATGGAATAACTTGTCTTGTTTTCCCAAATCATTTGTGTTAATCTTGTTTTAATGATATGATTTGTATCTTTCATAGATTTAGATCCTAACTCATGTTTCAGGTTGCTAGAGAATAGTGCATTCTTGTGTTTTGGTTCCATTTTAACAGGTTCACTTGTGAGGGCTTGGAGCTTGGAGCAAATACCAAAAACAAGCGTTTGGACAGAAGGTCAGTTAAACTCCTCCTATTCTCTTCATCATTTTAATCCTGAGATGTTTGTTAGATCTAGGGATTCAAGGTAGCATTTGTTTTGTTTTGTTCTTAGCCTAGAGTTAGTTAAAGTCTGCTTTAGTCTAAGGGAATTTTGACTTATCCGTAGGGCAGAATTCCACATAACAAGAATGGCGACTCCGCTGGTTTTGATTACTGCTTGATTGATTCAATTCACAGTCATTTATCTTTGAATTGTGAGTTTTTGTTGCACTTCAAACCAGTTTGAATCTTGGTCCCTTTTTTACCCTTATTCACCCCTCCTCGCAGTATTTATCTCCCTGTTTAATTACTGAGTCCCCTGGGTTAGCAACAACCCTGAAAATCTTACTTTTTCTTCTCAAGTTGCGCTTTTTCTTTCCCTTGCCACAGTACCGCGCCCTTATAACTGCTTCCAGCTCGGTAGTACCGCGCCCTCTGCCTTAGTACCAAAGCGGTACTGTTACAGTGCCGCGCTTCATCCAGACTATCACCCGCGGTAGTGTCTGCAAGTGTTTAAATTTTTTTTTATTTTTTATTTTTGCTTGGTTTCCTGAGCTTCTCTCTGCCTCAGATAGTCTTTACTGTTGCCTGTTAGCATCCTGGTTAATTTCCAGTCTGTATGGTGTGCTTATTACCTAGTTTGTGAGCTTGATTAATTGATTGAATTAAGTGGCACTTTTGACATATTGTTCATTTTTCAATCTGATTGCATTGACTTGATTTTTTCCCCACAACCAACTCAACACCACTGTCCTTTGTTACTGAATACTGTAGTTTTTACAGTCATATTGTCATTATCATTTTCAGTAAATTAAAAAGATCATTGGTTGAGAGCAAATTTTGGTGTTTAAATTGAAAAAGTCTAGTGGTATTTTGCATAGGGAAATGAACCATTAATTTTGCCATAGAAATTCTCATTATAGAAGCATTGTAGATTGTAAAATCAGTGCATCGAAAAGAGTGTTTACTTCAGTTTGGCTTTGTTTATAAATCGAAAAGAAAAGAAAAATCTTTTACTTTGATTGCTTGTGAAAATTGTTATGCATATTTGATCGAAGAACCTCTATCTTTACCTTAGCTAGATTTCATCGAAGACAAAGGCTTGTTTGTGATTCATTCTCATTTGCATGGTTTGAGTCGTCATAACACCATCAAGTTTCACGTCCACTACCCGATTGAGTAAAGACAGCCACTAAAATTAATCACCCTAATTAAACCAACTTTAACCTCACTTGAGGAAATCAAAAGAATTTGGTAGTTAGGTAGGACACCGGGGATAGGCATCAAAATAATTCCCCCTTGTCACTTTCATCTGAGACATAGTCGTTGTCTTTAGGGAACTAAAATCCTCTAGTACTTATTGACACGGTCACAGCTAGTTTGTGGAGGGGCCTCCTGACTGTTTCCAACTTTCAGGGGTTAAACGGCCGCGAGATTGAGAACCGGACGGACTCTGTGGAATACCGCACTCCACTTAGCCCTAAGGCAACATCGATCGTTGTCTTCTTCGGAAGGCTGAAGTGCCCAAAACCTTTTCCGACGTGTCATGAACGAGGTGGCTTAGTATCTATTCTACTAGGGCTCTTTTACCCAGGATCCCTTTCGGTAGAGGGATATCCTTCTTATATCGGTCTCTCATGTTGTATTGTTCGACTTGGATTTCATCACCTTGCGAAGGATACAACCTATTGAGGTCTCCAGCTTTTAGTTAGGAGTTTGCTTGCTATCTCACCTTTGTAGAGGGTCATTTTTTTTATATATAGGGACTGCTTGTTGGCATTCTGGCCATTTTTGTTGATCAGCTCGCTTATTGAGACACCGGTCTCAGTATAGATTTTAGAGCTTGCTTTTTTGGCCTGTGAGCCTTGCTTTTTCTAGCTCCTCTTCTGCACACTCGGTTGCATTAGAGTTTTTGAGTTCTTTGTTTACGATACTGCCCCCGATTTTCATTTTCCTGTCATCATGTCAGATCTACCACGAAGATCACGAAGACAACAGGGCCAGAGTCCTCCACCACCACCACCACCACGGACTACTGGTCCGCCTACATCACGCATTCCCGCTCCTCCTGGCCGCGGTGCTGGTCGAGGCAACATCCCACCGCCGATACGTACAACATCTTCAGTTACGCCCGTAACTGCCACACACAGCACAGTCTCAGAATCTATTACAGCTTCTGCAACCACTAGCACGTCTGAGACTTCCACTTTCACCTCACCTACTGTCATTCCAGATTTATCTGTTACAGTAGACACAGTTACCGCAACTGAACCTAGTATAACCCAGAGTAATAGACCAGAGGTCATCCTTCTACCGGATGCCAACACTTCCCGTCCATCAGACCCTTTTCACGATGATATAGACGGATCTATTGGCACCACAGAAGGATCCGACCAGGACATACCTGGCTTAATTTCAGTCCCAGGCGGATACGTTGAAATCATTGAAGATACTCGTCTACCTGACACACCCTTTGAACCTGATTATGGTTTCATCACTTCCCAGGCGGACCTTCCGCCTGTTATCACTACATCACCCAGTGTTCATCCTCAGGAGACAAGTTCTTCTAGCAACGTACCTCGTACTACAGCTCTACCCAACCTCCCTCCGGGACATGAAATCATGGCTTCCATCCAGTCTAGTATGGTTAGTCTAGCGAACTCTCCGTTAGCATCGGCACGGTTTAGACGCAGCACAGAGCACATGCTCTCGTCAGTCTCTAGATATCCCCCTGACACACGTCCTTCGGACTATAGGGATCCCAACATCCCTTCTAGCACAGAGTTTCGACACTCCTTTGCAGACGACGCAGGACCTTCAGATGTTACCATACCTAGTTTCCTGCCGGATCCCCAAAACCTTTTCCAGGACATGAATTCGGACCCAGTTTTCGAGGGTCCTCCTACCATTGAACATGTCATGGACGACGCTAATACCCCTGGGCTAAATTCCCCGCATTTGTTGTCATCACCTATATTTAATGCACATTCTATGAGGAATAACCCAGTTTTTTCCCCGTCCTCACCTGTTCGATATGGACGACCCCCTCTGCAAATAGGTACTTTTGGTGACGTTGGCCAATCCACGTTATCATATTTGACCAGCGGCGGAAGAACGCTTAGTCACACTGCTGGATCTTCTGGTTGGACAGGAGGATCACCCTCAGCCACCATTTACACTATCTCAGTAGGTGGACGAGGATGCATAGATATCTGTGGACGCAGTAATGGCACCCTAGCCAAGAAGAAAGTGACCAGGATGCTCCCATAGCCAAACTGGGTATTTTTCCCGGTCCTACACTTGTGCACCTGTTCCTTCAGATTGGACAACACTGCATCACACCAGTTGAAAACTGTTCCTCCCATGCACTCTGCTGCGAGATTCACCTGTGTGCAGGATGCCTGATGTGGACTCACGCTTCCCGCTGCACGCGTGATAGTGAATAGCAAGGTTTTAAAAGGAAGATTTGTGACCTCTTTTATGGCCACTTTCCCACTTTTCTTACTCGAACCCGCCTGGCAATATCGAGCAATCAAATCATCTGTGCTTGATTCTGAAGCTGTGTACCCGGTAAAGTTCGGCCGGGCCCCTCTCTTCGAGAGGCCCGTGAGGAAGTAAATATCCTCGAGTTGGATTTCAAGCACATGCTCTCCCACTCGGAAAGCTTGAATATCAAGGTCCCACAATTGGATAAGGTGAGTAAGGAGCTTAGGTTGTTGGCGGATCCCTTTGGTCTTGAAAAACTTTAGCAAACCACATTCTCGCAATGCAGTCACGGTTGGTAAGTCATTTTCGGCTGCAAAATCATCCGCTTCGTGCTCCCTCTCTTTCCAACTCACCATTTTGCTCCAAATAAGTTGCAAATCCCTGCAAAAAGGCAAACAAAGCAATTAGTAACTATTTAACAACTTACTTCCAGCAAAAAATTGGAGAAAATTTGATTTTTTGAACTTAAAATTCGCACGTGCCGCGCCTGGAGGACACCCTACCGTGCGGCAGTCCACAGTGCCGCGCCTCATTTTGGGGTTACAGCGCGGTACTGTTCAACAGTACCGCGCCTTTCGATAGGGCCCCCGCGCGGTAGTACGGAGGGCGATTCTTGCCCAAAAGGGCTTGCCAAAAAATTAATTTTTTCCTGGTGAAAGCAAAAATTTCTTACATGAAATGAAAGAGGGGCTCAAGCACTCTTACCTGACACAGACGGTGGTCGAAATGGTGTCCCAGAACTCCCGGTATCGATCCTTGAAATTTTGCTCCAAAATGGGTAAAAATGTCTCCTTTGGGTAAAAAACACAAATGAATAGTAATTTCTATTTTTACCATACCTTATATAGCATTTTTTCACATTTTTTTTAATTAATTAATTAATTAATTACTATTTCAAATAAATAAACCCTTGTTCACATTGCTAATGTCCAGTTGTTGAGCATTTATTGACAGGATCCGCGGTAGAAACGGGATGCATTCATACCGGTGTTTATTCGTAATTTGACCTTCATTTTGAGCCCACTTTATCTTTTTCGTGCCCTGGATTTAAAACTTGAAAAAGATTCCAAGCGCTTTCACACCTGTGCCGTGCTTGTCAAACGCAAGTAAACAGTGTCGAGTACGGTCAGCTTTACTCATGCTCGTTAAACGATGAGGAAAGTATTATCCTGGTTGTATTTTATTCTTTTTTCGGACCAGAATAATTTGAATTTTACGAAAAAGACCACAGGAGTCCATAGTTAAGCTCTTTTCAGACTCCTTAAAATTGAAAAGATTGCCAAGTGATCTTGACTCTTTCACACTTGTAAAAGTATTTGAAAGGTCGTCTATTCGGTGATAGGTTACCCCTTTTTCGGCCCGTCTAGACTATTTACGAGAAAGGTATACCTCAGTCAATCTCGACTGGGAGAGTTCTCTCGGGAATTGTTTTACACTTTTTTCGGGACCGAGGGACTAAATTTTACGAAAAAGTACGTTATGGAGCTTCCTTTAAGTTTTTTAGGCTCTCTAAATATGAAAAACTACCGAGTTTTCCTTCCTTGGACTCATTAAAATATTAACATCGAAGGACCCACTTTGGGACGAACCCCTCCTTTCTCAGGTTCGTAAAACATGTGAGATTGGACTCATCCACAAGATGAGCTACACCGAGCATCTGTTATCCTCTTCAAGCTCGTAAAACAAGAAAGAGGTACTCGTCCATCATGTCGGGGAATTATGGGGGAACAAGTCAAGTTTATCTATGGCAGCTTGTCAGTCGTTACCTTTGAACATGGCATGTGTCCATCTCTTGTCTATATTTGGGTATCCGTCTTTCATTGAGTTATAGTCATCATCATGGGTCGTCTCCCTGGCCACAAGTCCGCTCATCCGGTGTCTATCCTCTATTTATCAATAATCCCTGCTGCCAAGTCTTGTTACATGCCGTTATATGTTCAAAGGGTTGCATTGTATCGAGTCATTCATTGTGTCAGGCCTCCGCTGTGTCAGTACATACTCCATTGCTTCATCATCCTATCATATGTGCCGATTTCGTGTCGATGATGTGGGAATCATCATGGCCCACCTTCGACGAGTCTATTCCTGTCGACACCAAATCACTATCCGGGAATTAGACTTAGAGATCAACCATTAGTACCTTGGTACCTGCATGCCTCAATGGCAGGTTTCCTCGTGTTTGACAGTAGGTTCACATCATTGACCTGTGATCAAGCGATCTCTCGGATGCTCGACATCAACTCATTCATTCGCATTTCGTTGAGATGTACTACTGATACCTTGGGAATCATTGTCATTATTGGTGATCTCCCTCGCATTTGTTAACGGTCCACGTCATTGACCGGTAATCAAATGGTTTCTTCCATGTTCGACTTCAATACCTTGTAATCACATGGTTAGATTCGTATCTTTATGCGATCGGGTAGAAGACCCTGGGCGCATCACTGTATCTCAACTGCGTCCAGGCTGCGATGGAGATGTCTCTTGTATTGTCACACAGATCCACTTATTGTATTGGTAGTGGCTGTGTCATTATTGTCTCATGGATCTACGATTGTTCATAGTAGCCATGATCTTTCCACAGTTTACATTATCTCAGTACTCATGGATCTGCAATGTATTGGTCGGCAGCCATGCTTTGAGTCATCTGTTTCCGAGCATGGGAATGCCCGCCTCGGTGGTATATCTAACACTTTGTTTCTATTTTAGCTCCGTGTCGCTCTCCTCGATGCTATCTCTGCACATTATATTCGTAAAGTCTTTCGGCCATCACTCCCTTCTGACCTCATACTTTAGGGGGCATCTGTTATACCTCTATATTTCACAGTGTCGCATCCCCATCACAAAACAAGTTGACGACACTTCCCCTACTGTTTTAAACCATCCAGAAGAGACAGATGATGAGTCAACCTTGAAGGTGAATCCACCCTGGCAAGTTTTGACCCACCTTAGGCTTTACTCACATACACTACCGCGCATTGCCAGCTTGACAAAACTTGCCACATAACATTATGCAAACTTTCATTTACCTTCATTTTCATATTATTGTTCATGTCCAAAATGTTGATATGGGCATGTTGATATGGGCATATTGAATGTTAATATTATTATTATTCATGCCCAAACCATTAATATGGAAGTGGATCATTTGTATTAGTTATTGGAGTTCTAGGGTGGGTGCCATGCACCATGAGTAGGGAGCCTCATACTATATTATTGACCCACTCTATCTACTTTTAGAGCTTTGAAGGTAGGCCCCAACATCGTATTTGTCAAGTAAGGAGAACAAGGAAAGGCACCCACAGCATCAACAACAAAATGACAAATCCCCTCAACAACCTTAAATATCTCTGAGGAAAATAAGGCTCCAAGGCATAGAAAGGAAATGATGCGTGGAACTATGTGGCATATCCCCTATTTGGAGTGATTTTTGAGAATCATGATACCATGCCTAAATATTGTTTGACATGAAGAATTACTTTACAATATTTTTCTATTTTTTACACTTTATTGTCATAAGTATTGTGTGTCGTTATGTGGAAATATCAAAGTTTAACTCAAAGTATTTCCTCATAGTTGCTAAAATATATTTATGAAACAACAAATCTCTCTCCCTCTGTGTGTGTGTGTGTGTATTCAACCTCCATGATGAAATATCAAATTATCACAAAAATCCATTCAGCTGGAAAGGAGTACGGATCGAGAGAAATTCCATATCCTAGAAATGGCGATTGCTACTAAATACTACGGCCATTATCAATGATTTTCTCAAAGTTGGGAGTCAGAATTTGAGTGAAGCCAAATGAAAACACGCCCGCAGTCCATGTTTTTTCTCTCCGCTCATTATCACATTTATTTTATCTTTCCTAATTTTCTTGAGAGTGAATTATGATCTCAAAGTTTGAGCTTTCTAAATATGTAATAATATCTACTTTGAGCTTCCTAAATAAGGAATAAAATCTTACAATGGCACTTTTTAATTAAACTAGTGCGCCATAATAATAACACTGAACCAGTGCGTTCTGAGTAATTGAATGCATTGGTGCTGCTAAACCACATATGCATTGTGGTGGAACATCCGTAAAAAATCCCGCAAAATAAAATATATGCTACATTTTATAGTGGATAGTTATCTATGCAGTATTCAATATTGTTGACCACAATGCGCTTAGTATGTAAAAGAGCACCGATGCATATGTAATTTTTTTGTGCGCTACGGTACGATGTTTTTTAATTTTTTATTGTATGCCAATATGGTGCATTGTGGAAAATGTAGCACATTGGGGCATTCATATATTTCCAACACACTGCTATTCCGGATTTTTTTTTAAATATATATTCACGACGTGTTTCATGTTATGATGCACTAGTGCTCCTATGTAAATAGCGCATCGATGTCCATAAAATTGAAAATAAAAAAATTGCACGAATTATTTTCCCATAAAATGAAAAAGAAACTGTAATTTCAATTTGAAAACCAATTCTGTAAGGTATTTAAAAAAAACTAATCGCTATTTCATTATTTTGTCGAAATTTCAAGGAGAGAGTTTTGGAAGAGAGAGTTATCATGGAGGAGTTTGGAGCAACTGGATTATTCTGAAGATTGAAATTTGTAAAATTTCAAGTATGTAGATTATTACTATTAATCACAATGCATGGTAATTTATTTTATTTTTTAAATATATTCTTGTTGCTTCCTTTCGTTTTATATGGATCCAAAATTTTACATTATGGTTTAAATCCCTCTATTGTTTCACAATTAGGATTTTTTTTTAGGCATTTTAGATTTAATGGGTTTGTAGTTTTATATATAAGGAATTGGGTGCGATGAGACCATTTCTTGGGTTGACTTTGAAACCCTATCGACCCTGTAAGTTTTTTTATTTATTTAAAAGAAATGCTTATGCAATTTTCGGTGCATTCGAGTTGTTTAAATGCACTAGTTTGTTTATACTAATAGCACACTGGTAATGTTGGGCCTATTATTTTTTTTTAATTTTAAAAAAACTCTTACGCATTTTTTGGTGCAATCAAGTTGTTATAACGCACCAGTGCATTAATTCCAAAAGCACATCGTTTTGATTCCCAGTTTTTATAATAAATATATTGAACTGATAAATGCATATATGAATATTTTTATTTTGTTATGTTCAATGGTGCGTTAAATTATGATGCACCAATGCGTTCATGTATAAGAAGCATCGATTTGTTTTGTATACTTGAACGCACAAAAATGACAGACTATTTTTTATTTTGAAGATATGTAATTTATTTGTATAATATACTTAATAGCTTCTCTATTTAATGGTCCAGGTTGTTAATTGATATATAATAAACTGAATTTTTTTATTCTATTGTATTCTCCAATGTCATGAAATGTTACATCGCTAATTAAATATATGTATGATTAAATATTACAATCGATGTGAAACTTTATGATATAAAAAATTATCCAAACATCATATCCAAATGCAATAATAAAAATTCAAATGAATACTACTATAAAAAATATTTCAATTTATGATGAATAATGGAACTAAACAGAAAATATTAGTGACTATTCACCAAACAAAAAATAATCAACAGTGCTTCTAGTCGTTTTAATCACATTTGTGCTTTCTAGACAAAGGCGTGTCGGTGCGTTTGAGAGAGTGTCACTTTGGTGTGCTTAAACAACATAATACCGATGCAGTAGAATACTTGGTGCTTGCCCCGGGGATTTTTCTATAATTACACCCTGGTGCGCCACTGTATATTAACCGCACCATTAAATTTTAAAAATATAGCGATAGTCAATGTCCTAGTCAACTTTAGCAGTGCATTTTCCTTCAGTTATCGCACTGGTTCTTTGTAATAGTTAGTAAGTATCGACATTTTTTATAGTTCATAAGCACCAATGCTACATTTAATATAAATCACTAGTTCATGTATTGTTATAAAGCACTGGTTCTTTTTAATAGTTTGTAAGTATTGGTGCTACATTCAATATAAAGCACGGATGCATATATTGTTATAAAGCACCGGTTCCAATTAAAATTTTGGTGTGCACCAGTGCATTCTAAGTAAATGAATGCACCGGTGCTGCTAAACCACATACGCATTGTGGTGGAACTTCCATAAAAAAATCCCACAAAATAAAATATATGATATATTTTTCAGTGGATAGTTATCTATGCAGTATTCAATATTGTTGACCACAGTGCACTTAGTATGTAAAGGAGCACCAATGCATCCGTAATTTTTTTGCGCACTGCAGTACAATGTTTTTTATTTTTTTATTGTATGCCAATATGGTGCATTGTGGAAAATGTAGCACACTAAGGCATTCATATATTTCCAACACATTGCTATTTCAGAATTTTTTTTAAATATATATTCACGACGTGTGTCATGTTATGATGCACTAGTGATCCTATATAAATAGTGCATCGATGTCTGTAAAATTGAAAATAAAAAATTGCACGAATTATTTTCCCATAAAATGAAAAAGAAACTGTAATTTCAATTTCAAAACCAATTATGTAAGGTATTTAAAAAAAACTAATCGTTATTTCATTATTTTGTCAAAATTTCAAGGAAAGAGTTTTGGAAGAGAGAGTTATCAGGGAGGAGTTTGGAGAAACCGGATTATTCTGAATATTGAAATTTGTAAGGTATGTTGAATCAAACAAAGCCCTACATAGTTGAAATCTCAAGTATTTAGATTATTACTATTAATCACAATGCATGGTAATTTATTTTCCTTTTTAAATATATTCTTGTTGCTTCCTTTCGTTTTATATGGATCCAAAATTTTACATTATGGTTTAAATCCCTCTATTGTTTCACAATTAGGATTTTATTTTTATGGATTTTGGATTTAATGGGTTTGTAGTTTTATATATAAGGCATTGTGTGCGATGGGACCATTTCTTGGGTTCACTTTGAAACCCTATCGACCTTGTAAGTTTTTTTTATTTATTTAAAAGAAATGCTTATGCAATTTTCGGTGCATTCGAGTTGTTTAAATGCACTAGTTTGTTTATACTAATAGCACACTGGTAATGTTGGGCCTATTATTTTTTTTAATTTAAAAAAAACTCTTATGCATTTTTTGGTGCAATCAAGTTGTTATAACGCACCGGTGCATTAATTCTAAAAGCACATCATTTTGATTCCCAGTTCTTTATAATAACTATATTGAACTAATAAATGCATCAATGAATATTTTTATTTTGTTATGTTCAATGGTGCGTTAAATTATGATGCACCAGTGTGTTCATGTATAAGAAGCACCGATGTGTTTCGTATACTTGAACGCACAAAAATGACAGACTATTTTTTATTTTGAAGATATGTAATTTATTTGTATAGTATACTTAATAGCTTCTCTATTTAATGGTCCAGGTTGTTTATTGATATATAATCAAATGAATTTTTTTATTATATTGTATTCTCCAATGTCATGAAATGTTACATCGCTAATTAAATATATGGATGATTAAATATTACAATAGATGTGAAACTTTATGATATAAAAAATTAATCCAAACATCATATCCAAACGCAATAATAAATATTCAAATGAATACTACTATAAAAAATATTCCAATTTACGATGAATAATGGAACTAAACATCTAAAATATTAGTCATTATTCACCAAACAAAAAATAATCAATAGTGCTTCTAGTCATTTTAATCACATTTGTGATTTCTAGACAAAGTCATGTCGGTGCGTTTGAGAGAGTGTCACATTGGTGTGCTTAAACAACATAATACCGGTGTAGCATAATAGTTGGTGCCTGCCCCGGGGAGTTTTCTATTATTACACCCTGGTGCGCCACTGTATATTAACCGCAACGTTAAATTTTAAAAATATAGCGATAGTCAATGTCCTAGTCAACTTTAGCAGTGCATTTTCCTTCAGTTATCGCACTAGTTCTTTGTAATAGTTAGTAAGTATTGACATTTTTATAGTTCATAAGCACTAGTGCTACATTTAATATAAATCACTAGTGCATGTATTGTTATAAAGAACTGGTTCTTTTTAATAGTTTGTAAGCATTGATGCTACATTCAATATAAAGCACTGATGCATATATTGTTATAAAGCATCGGTTCTGGTTAAAATTTCAGTGCGCACCAATGTCATATGTATTACCAAGCATCGGTGCACTAATTTTGATATGCACCAGTGCATGTATTGCTTTCAAAAGCACCGATGCATTTTACATTTGTTAGCACTGGTGCATTTGGTTTAATAAAGTGCATCAATAAAAAAAGCCTCCGCAAAATCCTTCGGCTGCTTCAAAGTTTTTTAGTTATTTAATACATTTCTATCAAAATATCCACTAAAACATTTAGTACCATTTGTAGAGGTTGTAGCAGAGGTTTTTTGAGAATTTTAACCAATATTGTAACACTAAAAACTTCCACTATAACCTCCGCTACAGGGCCCTTTCCTTGCAGTGACTCCTCCTATTATCTCCAGAGACCCTAAATCGAAGGTTCATAACCCTAATTGGGGTTTCCCAAATTTGGTGGAGCTTTCTACTGAAGAAACCAAGGTTTTCTATTTGGATTTGGGTTGTAATCCTAGATATGTTGAGGGTTCTTTGATGTCCGGGGATAGTTATAACCATATGTGGGTTGCATTGGAAGGTCTTTGTTTCCAAGGTTTGTCATTCACAGAGCATATGAAGTCGAATGCTTCTTTGTTGAAGTTTATGGTTGATTCCATTATCATGGATCATGAAGGTTCTAATGTATATCACTCTGGTGGGTCTGGTGGGATTTCCTATTCCTTGAAAGACTCATTAGTGTCATAGGAACTAGTGTTGTTGGGGTTTATAAAAGGGGATAACTCTCCCTCATAAAGTCCTTTTGATACTGGGCAATCGATGGATTTAGATTCTAAACTTTCAACTGGGGATCAAGGCACTTTGTTGGACTTGGGTCAATCGAGATGTTTTTTTAGGCCTCATACAATTAAAAATACATCATTTGTATCCAATTTGGGAAAGGTTTTCTCTTAGGACAAATATGCTGTGACCAATAGACTTTGAGGTCAAAAATATATAATGGTTATGGCTAGGGAATAGGAAATATTGGACATCAATAATGGGCATCAAAAAATTATCAAGGGGACTCTTAGAGCATGTCATCCCAATAATAAGGTTACTTAATGCTAATTATGTTTATTAACTACTAAGGGTTGGGGCTTCCCTCTAAAAAGATCACACTAAAGAGACTCATTCTAACTCATAATCCCATTGTTTTGTTTATACATGAGTCTCTTGCTTGCGAGGATTCCATCCTATAAGCTTTACAATATTTGTTGTTTGGTTGGGATTTTGTATGCTTGGATTTTGTAGGTAGACCAGGAGGAATTATAGCAGGTTGGAAGACCACATCATTTCTCTGCACTAACAGTTGGGTTGTTCTAACAAGTTTGGGAACTGTTATTTTCTTAAGGGAGATTGGTCAATCGATTACATTCATTAATATTTATGGTCCCCGTCAATAACGAGTGACATTCTGGGAGAATATATTTAGATCTAGTTTACTAGTTGATAACAAGGTGATTTTAGGAGGGGATTTAAGATTTTCAATTGGTGAAATTGAGACCTGGGGTAACAATTCTCAAAAGGATGCTCTTTTAGAATTTTTTTTTGAATACTTGAAGAATCCTCCCTCTATGATATCCCTCCAATGAAACTAAGACCTACCTATAGGAATATGAGAGTCAGTCTAGGTAGGATCTCCAAACGACTTGATAGATTCCTGATCAATGATGATATACTACAATCAAATGCTAGTATAAAGCAATGGGTAGGCGAAGGATAGGAGTCGCATTAATTCCTTATATTCTTGGAATTGGTTGTAGCATGGACAAAACCTCTGAGTCCCTTTAAGTTTAACTCTCATTAGTTATAGGATCAAGGATACATACACATGGTTAAAAGGTTATGGATTCCATATGATCCCATTAGTCCTGTTTTAGTGGGTTACAGTTTCTAAACAATCTTAAGTGTATAAAGACTCATACTATCACATGGTATATGGAAAGGAGGAAATTTCAATATGAACTACTATGTAGATTAGAATCACAGTTGGATTTCTTTCATTCTAACAATCCTAAGGTCATTGTATTAGTTGAACAAAAACAGGCAATTGTGGAGCTAGAAGTTAAGAGAAGGAAGATTTTGGATGAAAATGAAGCCATGTGGAGATTAAAAAGTAGGGAAATTTGGATTAAAAAAGGGGATGCAAACATAAGTTTTTTCCATATTCATGTAATGAACATGATACACACAAACTCTCTTTGGTATCTAGAGGGGGAGGATGGTAGACAGGTCACATATTTTGGTGATCTTTCTACAACAGGGTTTGACCATTTTAGTAGACTTTTCAAGGAAGATGATACAACATTAATTGCACAAATGCTTAGATTGTCTGCTCTTTTTCCTGCATATGTGAATGAGAAGGAAATGCTTCCTTATTGGAAGAAATTACTCTTGAGGAGTTGAAGGGGGGAATCCATTCCATGCAAATGGATAAAAGTCCAGGCCCCGGTGGATGGCCTGTGGAATTATTTTCAACATTTATGAATCTTTTTGAGCTAGCTCTTCTATCAGTTGTAGAGGAATCCAGGAGGAATGGGAGGGTCATGGATGCTTTTAATTCCACATTTATATCCTTAATTCCAAAGTCGGATTCAATAGATTCATTGGAAGAATACATGCCTATATTTTTATGTAGATGCATATATAAACTGATTGCTAATGTTATAGCTAGTAGGATTAAGGGTATTCTTTCTTGATTTGTGTCTCAAGAACAATTTTTCTTTATGGAAGGAAGGAAAATCCATGATGCCATTGGTACTGCACGACAAGTAATGCATTTAGCTAAGGTAAATCCTCTCCCTGCTACTATTGTAAAATTTGATCTATCAAAATCCCATGATCGTGTTAATTGGTTTTTTCTGAGGTTAGTGCTCTTATAGGTTGGTTTTCCTCCACAGTTTGTTAATGGGACTCTTTCATGTGTTCAAACAATTTATTTTGTTGTAGTAATAAATAGAACATCATCTTCTTTCTTTAGGCCTGGGAGAGGCATAAGACAAGAATTCCCACTTGCCCCCCTATTGTTTGCTCTAGTGGTTGAGGGCGTGATTAGACT
Organism: Larix kaempferi; assembly: GCA_027924585.1. Classification (NCBI taxonomy): domain Eukaryota; kingdom Viridiplantae; phylum Streptophyta; class Pinopsida; order Pinales; family Pinaceae; genus Larix; species Larix kaempferi. The sequence continues at coordinate 4,975,130 of BSBM01000226.1, read as the reverse complement.
TTTTAACCAGAAAAAATATTAGTGGTGCTTTTAGGGGGATACAAATTGGTGGGACTATCTGGGTTACACATTTTCTTTTTATAGATGATATACTTATTTTCTCTAATGGATCTAGGAGGGAGATTCAAAATCTTAAAGATATTCTTTTTCTATTTATAGAGGCCATTGGAATGACCCTCAATGTTAGGAAATCCTCTATCACTTTTATGAATTTGATTCAAGAATCCATTGAATGGATTGATTCTAAAATTGAATTCTCATAGGTGGACATAAAAAATGGGCTAAAGTATTTGGTGTTTTAATTAAAGCTCGATGATTATCAGAAAAGAGACTGGGCTTGGTTAATATCTAGAATTGAGAAAATATTATAATTATGGTGCAATAAATGTATTTCTCATGGTGGTCGTTTGATTATGATTAAATCCATACTTGAATCATCACAATTTACTAGGTTTCCTTGGAAAATGTACTTGCTGGTACTTTGGAGCAGATTAGGAGAGCGTGTTTCGATTTTTGGGGGAAAAGGAATACAGAGGAGCATGTCTACCACTGGACAACATGGAACAACTTAACCATTCGAAAAGAGTTGGGAGGATGGGGTTTGAAGCATCCCGACCACTTTGTAAAGGCTCTGGAAGCTAAGGGGGTATAGAGAATCCTAATGGGGGGATTGTGGGTGAAAGTGGTATTTCAGAAATACATACACCCTCTTTATACTAAGGAATCGTTTCATACGAAATACAAGTCCATCAAGAATGTCTCTAATATGTGGACGGAAATTATATTGGATTTTGAAGTCATAGGAGATTGGTTGGTTTGGAAAGTTGGAATTGGTAATAGGTTCAGAATTGGAGGATCCATGGATTGGTTTCTTGGGTGCACATCTATTACCAATGGCTATGGTGGAGGTCTTGAGAGAACAGGGTTTGGTCATACTGGGTCAGTTTGGATATGTTGTTAACACCACTCCCATTAGACAGTGTTGGCTAAAAGTTTAGTATTTGGGTTTTTTTGGATGAGGAGAAAGCTCTGTGGGATGGTCATATAACGGATTTCCATACCTTCCATGTTAGATCAGAGGATAATCCTGATGAATTCATCTAATCTATAAATTTTTTGGGTAGTATCTATACTCCTGATCTAGGATATAGAGTCACCAGGGAAGAAGAAGAGATTCCAGAGCCTCCTTGGTGGACTTATTTTCTTTGGAACTTTAAGTGCCCTCTAAAATAAAAAAAATCTTAATGTGGATGGATCTATCTGACAAAATACCATTGTGGGAATCTACTCACATAAGATATTGGGTGGACCTAGGCATATGCCACTGTGTAAAGACCATAATGAGAATATTGCACACCTTTTTATAAATCGTACATACATTGTCAAGATGTGGGAGTATGTATGTCTGGTAAAGGGAATCCAATTTAATTGGACTAAACAGGAGTTGTTTGGGGCTCTACAGTCCTGGGTAAATAATGAGGACCTATAAATAATTATATGTTATGTCATCTATAATGATTTGGGGGACCTGGCTTGCCAAGAACAAAGCCATATTTAATGAGATTCTTATTTCTCCACCAGTGTATGATTCAAAAGGGTTAGCTCTCCTTAGCCACTTTCCATATGTAGAAGGACCTACAAAAGTAATAAACATTGTGGTGGATACAATTGATAGATATGGCATTTGGATCTATTTTGATGGGGCTTCACAAGGCATTACAACAATGGGAGGGGTTGGTGGTAGCTTATTCATTTCAAAACATTAATGGATAAAATTATCATATGGTATCGGGTTTAGCCCCAACAATAGATCAGAATTGATGGCTCTAAAATTATATTTGTTGCTTGCATTATCAATATCCATACGGAGGTTACGAGTTTTGGGGGACTCCAAGCTAGTTATAGATTGATTGATATTGAAGAGGCCTCCCAAAAACATTTGTGTTAAGCCCTATTTATGGGGAATTCATTTGTATAGAAGGGTTTTTATAGGCGATCAATTATCAACATATTTATAGACAGATAAATAGCCAAGATGATTAGTTGTTCAAAGATGTCTTGTAGATTGGAGATGGTATTTGGCATCGTTGGGAAACATATAATGATACTCATGGAGAATGATCCGGGACAACATCCTAAGTAAAGATCAAATTGAGAACACTCATGTGGCTATGAAGACTTATCTAGAATGGGAAGGAAATTTCAAAATATGTTGTTAGATATGTTGCTAAGTTGGAGAAATTGTTCATCTTTCATCTTTTGGTTATTATGGACTCTCAATAAGGCATAATTTGTGATAAAATTCTGTTTTTTTAGAAGGATTGTCTACTTTTTTTAAAATGGCCTTTGGTGCCAATAGCTTGTTTTTTTTGCACAACCAAAAACATATGTGTAAGGCATTTTATGGGTCTTTGAACAAAATGGTGGATTTATAATATAATGAAACTACGACTTTTTTTCGAGGAAAAAATTATATTAATTGAGATTTTCTAAGTTGAAAAATTCATTTATAGAATTAGAGTTTACCATTTTTTTTCCATTTGAAAATAAATCTCAAATAGAATTAAATAGCTAAATCGATTTGATAATAAATCTCAACAAGAATTTAAATAAAAAACTGATTAAAGAAACGCAATAATTTACCATAATCCAATAGCATGTGATACAATCTTGCATCCATACCCCATTTCTTTCTTTTATGTGAAATTTTGAAAAATAAATAATTAAGCAAATATTCATATTTGAGTATATTTTGAATACCAATTAAATGTGACTTGGTGATATTTATCGTAAGAAACATAATATATACATTATAATGTCTATATATCAAAAGTCTAAAGCCTAATGCAAGTAATTTCTTTCAATGATATTAATTGAGATTTCCTAAATTGAAAAATTCATTTATAGAATTAGAGTTTACCATTTGTATCCATTTGATAATAAATGTGAACAAAAATTTAAATAATAATTTGATTAAAGAAACACAATAATTGACCATAATTTTGCATCCATGCCTCGTTTCTTTCTTTATATGAAATTTTGAAAGATAAATAATTAAGCAAATATTCATATTTGAGTTATTTTGAATGCCAATTAAATGCAACTTGGTGGTATTTATTGTAAAATAACATAATATATACATTATAATGTCTAAATATAAAAAGTGTAAATTATAATGCAAATAATGTCTTTCAATGATATTAATTGAGATTTGCAAAGTTGAAAAATCATTTATAGAATTAGAGGTTATCATTTTTATCCATTTGAAAATAATCTCAACAAGGATTAAATAGCTTAACCATTTTGATAATATATCTTATTAAAATTTAAATCCAAAATTGATTAAATAAATACAATAATTGACCACAATCAAGTAGCATGTGATACAATCTTGCATGCATGCCCCATTTCTTTCTTTTATATGAAATTTTGAAATCAAGTAGCATGTGATACAATCTTGCATCCATGCCCCATTTCTTTCTTTTATATGAAATTTTGAAAGAAAAATCAAGTAGCATATGATACAATCTTGCATCCATGCCCCAGTTCTTTCTTTTGTGTGATTTTTTTTTTAATTTAAGAATAATTGAGATTTTCCAAGTTGAAAACTTAATGCAATAATGCCTTTCAATGATATTAATTGATATTTTTCAAGTTGGAAAAATCATTTATAGAATTAGAGTTTACAACTTTTATCCATTTGAAAATAAATCTCAATGAGAATTAAATAGCTAGACCGATTTGATAATAAACCTTAACAAGAATTTAAAAGAAACAATAATTGACCATAATCAAGTAGCATGTGATACAATCTTGCATCCATGCCCCATTTCTTTTTTTATCTAAAATTTTGAAACATAAATAACTAAGCAATTATTCATATTTGAGATATTTTGAATGTGAATTAAATGCTACTTGGTGATATTTATTGTAAAATAACATAATATATGCATTATAATGTCTATATATTAAAAATTCTAAAGCCTAGTGCAAATAATGTCTTTCAACAATATTAACTAAAGTTTTCTAAGTTGAAAAATTTGAAAATAAATCTCAACTAGAATTAAATAGCTAGAGCAAATTGATAATAAATCTCAACAAGAATTTAAATAAAAATTTGATTAAAGAAACACAATAATTGACCATAATCAAGTAGCATGTAATACAATCTTGCACCCATGCCCTATTTATTTCTTAAATATCAATTGTTTTTGCATGAACAAATTTGGATGTAACGAAGAACAAATACTCACTAAATATTCGTCAATATCTTCCTATAAAACTGTATTATCAGTTGAAATGTGGAGACAATTCAAACGTTCCCACCGACTCAGTTGAATTTCTAAAACTCTTAATCGTCGCAGAGACATTGAGAGGAGAAATTTCAAGGTGGAAAGGGTTGGGTAAAGGAGAAATCGGAAGTGAATCCATACCAACTCTCTAAATATATTCCATGAGAAAAATGGAAAATCGTGAAAACCTTCAACTACAAAAAGACACACACCTTCAACCCTGAATGGAATGATACAAGGTGGATTCATATCTTTCAAGGACCAAGCATGTATCTATATGCTTGGTCCGACCAGAAAATCACAATAATCGAGATGTAAGTTAAAATGTCTATCTTTTTAGTAATAATGAAATAAAATAATATGGAGATCAAATACTGTGAAGACTGCATTGGAGCCATTACCTTGCTCAGCTGTATCACCCGACATCAAATCAAATCCTAATGGCTCTCCAACACAGATGGGAAAGAAATATCTATTGGTCGCATTGGCACCCGACGTAGCAATAATATTTATTTGGCCATGTTTCTAACGTGCTAATTATCCTGCCACATGTTGGATGTCCCACCACATGTCGTAACAAACTCCACACACCCTAATTATTTCTACATACGCATGTGCCTTACCTTAACTACCATGCTTTAGGTGGTTAATAACTATTGTTAGGTTGTTTTACAATAACGAAGACCATGAATATTCCCACTTTTCTGGGATTCTAGAGATCATACTCCATCCAGGACTCTAGATCATACTCCACTTTTATGGGATTCTAGATCATACACATGTTTTATTGAATGGAAAATGGCAATGCGTCTTTTTGTTTGAACAAGAAAGGCCTTGGTTAAGGTAGGCTTTTCACAAGAATTTGGAGTTGGCTATTGATAGTAAGGAATTGGACCACGATCCATTAAATCTTACTTTCAAATCGAAACCCTTAGTTCTTCATCCCAAGCATTAGAATCTAGATATTTAAATGGGAGGGTTGTCACAATAAAGAGGAACAACCTAATACTCCCATATTGAGCGATCAAGTCAAAGAGATAGAGACTATGGAAGGCACTATTGTTGTAGGGTAAATTGATTCCTTGTGTTCTTACTCCTTGTAGCTGCTGACTTCCAACTAATCACAGAAGCGCTATACAAAATGGGTGTCGATGAGATATTGTGGCGGTGTGTCTTGCCACATGAGCAAGAGCCGATCCTTTCCGAAGCACATGCAGGTGTCGCTGGAGGGAACTATGGTGGTCGTGCAACGACAAGGAAGGTGCTTCGAGCAGGGCTCAGGTGGCCTAAGCTGCACAGTGATGCGACAGAGTATGCACGATCCTACGATGTCTATCAGAGAACCGGGAAGCCATCTAGACAGGATGAGATGTCGTTGATGCCCCAGTTGACATTGCAGCCATTCGACAAACGGGCAGTAGATTTTGTGGGACCCATCAACCCACCGGGTAAGCGCACTGGTGCTAGATATGTTATCACGGCGACAGATTACTTGACACGATGGGCGGACGCTGCACAAGTCATTGATTGCTCCGCGGCCACAGCCGCGCGGTTTCTCTTTGACAACATTGTCACTCGCTTCGGCTGCCCCTGGATATTGTTGAGCGATCAAGGCAGCCACTTTCTTAATCGCACCATCAGCGCATTAACGGACGAGTTGTAGATATAGCATAAGAAGAGTACACCCTATCATCCGCAGGCGAATGGCAAGGTGGAGGATTTCAATAAGATATTGGAGCATGCGCTGACAAAGGTGTGCAATGTGAACCGCGATGACTGGGATCTAAAAATCCCAGTAGTATTGTAACATCCCGATATTTTCTTAAAAATTTAAAAAAAATTAAATCGTCATTAAATGCTAATATTTGTAAAATGCGTAAATAATAATATTTAATAAAGCAGTAATTAATAAATGTGACATTTGCTAAGAACAATTTAACTAGTGTGTCTTTTTGTCTTCTGATGGTGTATTGTGTCGGCGACACGTCCTGAATCCAATTAATGCTTATGTCCTTTATTTATATGCTGGAATGATTGAAAATTGTGATGCATTTGGAAAACAGAATTCTTCTCGACAAGTACTGACAGTATAATTTTTCTGGATGATGATGAAGGGGGTCCCACGAGGTGCCCCAAGGCTTACTTAGATACTCAGCTAAAGCATTGTACTCGTCCTTCATGCGTAGATTTGCAGGTAAGAGATAGCGATAAAATTCAGAGTGTTTAATAACCGTGATATAAATAAAAACTGCTTTATGATTTCAACGCTACAGTTATGGTTTCCTTCCAATTGTAAGATGCATTTGACAAGCTCAAAAACTGCAGATATCGTCAATCTCACAGTGTGATTGTTATGAATGTTTTCATTAGGCGTTTGAGACTTCACTTGTTGTCATTCCATGAATGACTTGCGGCTGTTAAAACAACTCTTTTATAAATTTCGACGATGATAGGTTTAAGACAAGGACACATGGTCCTAAGCATACCATAGAAAGAGTGATAAGGTGATTCTAGTTCTCTACTACCTGGGAAATTATAATGGTGATGAATTATGCATTAATACCCTACCATGCAATGTATGCGATGGTTCTATGGGAAACTATAGCCTAAGGGTGTAATCTTGTGAGTTTATGCAATGGGCAAAACTTGATGAACTATATGATGGACTTTATAATGATTTTATATTAAGTTTGGGGCAGAGTCAATCCATACCTTAGGATCGAATGTGACCTAGGTGGATGTTCTATACTATGAGCATACTTATATCTATTTCCATGGAACATACAAAGTCTTTAATACATGCTACCGGTGAATGTTTAGCCTTGGTATAATTTATAAAGTCGATGCTATTAACGTTGATCCATATGGTTGGAAGGTGGGATGACGGCACTGCATAAAGCCTGCATACAATTTCAAGGGTGTAGTAAATGATTGGGTTTACAATCAATTCGCCTAGCCACCATGTTAAGGGTAATATTACGTGCATGTCGTGATGGATGTTCGGCATGTGATAAGGTTTGGCAATGTTGAGTTGTAACGGGCCTCCTACCCTGGTGTCAACAGAGTTGGCAACTTCGTGGCTTGGGAGATGGAGGGGAGAGTTATTATCGCACGTACCACCCTCCAACGTGGCTCATGGAACTTAGATCTCCCTCGTTTATTGTTGTGCGTTGGGATCGTAGAGAACCCTAACGTAACTTATGGGATATTGTAACATTTCTTGGCATTCGTTTCGGAGGTAGGGTTTTGCGGTGAGGCCAACCGGCCGAGAGGCACTTAGGGTTTGATGTTTTTATCCTCCCTCAAGCTCGATCCTGAGACCGGCAGCAACCTCCAGACTGTAAGTGAATGCTATCAAAGGACGTCGAGTCTGAGTTGAATAGTGTGGCAATCCATAGGTTTGATGAGTGCATCTGTTGTGGCGTTGTAGTGACTTGCAATTCTGGGGTTTTGATCGGGTTGTAAGTTCCAAAAGGTATCACACAGTGTGGCCTTCAAGTTGGGTGCTTCTCCGTCGAAATGGATGGATGGTTGGTTTCGTCAAGCTTCTGTCACGACTAAGGTACAGTAGAGTTGCAAAAGTTTAAAAATTTTCTTGTTGCATGCACCGTTATTTTATGATTGATATTTAACTCAGAGCATGGTCATTTGGGAGGTAGCTCTTGGCGAACAGCAGGGTACCGGGAAAGTTGACGGGGAGAAAAAATATAGCAAACCCACCGGTAAGCTTCGGTGGTACCCCTCCCTTGTGGTTCTCCTGGAATCGGACTTGATGAGCAAGGTGTTGGAAGTATGTCTTCTCGGCAATGGCTTTTGCCTCGCCTACAACATTAGGAAACGTTATTGTTTATGTTTTGTTTGTTAGTGTAGATGATGTAAATGTTTCTTAAAATGTATGGCCGGCCATCCCTTGGCTCGACGATCTTGATAGGGTTGAACCCTCGTGGTTGCAAAGAGTTTCACAGCATAAAACGTTTGATGTCTATCGTTTGGCACTTCTAAGTCGATGGAAGAACAAGTATGGAACTAAAGGGAAAAGAAACGTTGACTATAGTTTTGTTTCGGCATTAGCTGTATAGTGTAAATTTGAATGGAAACTTCAGTGATCAAAGAGGCAATCTGTAGGATGCTGCCATCGTAAATTTCAATGGAAATGTTTACTGTTAAGGTTTAATGCTTGCGTATGGTGTTATGAGCTCTCGTTTCGAATTGTATTTGAAGGCCTGTTTAAGATGTTTATTTAAAGAGTGGCTATAAGCCGATAATGATCTACTTGGCTTGCGTTACATCTGTGCATGCTCGGGTTAAGCCGATAATAAAAAGGTGTTAGTTTTGTTTGATTACAACTGCGATGATGTTAAACCCTAGCCTGTCGATGATAATGAAATATGTTGGGCTGTACTTGATGTTTAAAAATCAAGAATAATAGATCTTGATTCTACAGTTAGGATATCTATGATAATGAAACATTTGATTTGGTAGTTGTTAAATGTTTGTAAATAATAGTGTGATGAGAACAGGTCAACCCTGGTTTGGGTGTAGAGATACTGTATTTTGATCTATCAATTCAATAATGTTATTCTTTTCTTTGCTTTTAATAACATGATATTCTGTGATGTAAATTCTGCCACATACAGTTGATAATACAGAAAACAAGAAAATGACAGTGCATTCGTCAGTTAATTTAATTGCTTATGAATATAATAGTTTTTCTATTTTAATTCTATCTCCTTGTATTTGTCCAATTTGGACCTCTGGAGAAAATGAAAGAACAATGCGGTACTCCTTTTTTTTGCACAAAAATAATACGGTGATGACAAGAATTTCTAAAACGATTAGTCAGATTCAAATAACAAATAAAAGAATGAGTATGTGGTTAAACAGAATGCATGATATTGGTTTATTTTGGAGAAATGACTGATGATCAGTAAACCCTAGATGTTAACACCATGTCCACCTTCAGAAGTCAGAAAAGAACCTACTGCTATAACTAGTTTCTGTTATGTTGTTTCAGCATACAGATTTGAACAGTAAAAAAAAACAATGCATGCAGAGATCTAATCTACAGCTGCTAAAATATAAGATGCATGGGGAACATAAGTCTGTACATGGGTGGTCTCTTGGGTTTATGTGTTTAGATGCATGCTAGGTTTCACTTTTAACTGAACAGATTTAATGCTACCTCTCTGTATGGAGTACGATGCAGCTTCACGCATGGGGAAAAATGAAAAGGAGTCATTTTATCAGTTCAGCAAATCTAAATTAATTAGGATCTAACATTTTTCTGCTACTGATCATTAATAACATTACTAAGCCATTTTATTAGAGCATTCATATGATTGGAAAAAAAACACAAAAAGAATAGAACCTTAGTGTGATGGGAGGAACAAATCACTCAAGAAGCCTATTCCACCCAACCTGCTCCCAAGCAGCCAAGATGTCTGCCTTAGGACCCCCGAGCCTGACCACTGATCCACCAGGAGGAAGAAAGTTCTGAAGCTTAGGATCTCTACTTGCAGCAGCAAGAAATTTTATCCAGCCTTACAGGCTTAGTAAGCAATTGGACCAGCACCAGCACCTCTGGTCTGTCCTTCTCATAACATTTGCAGACTTATACTTGCACTCTCCACAGCCTCCCTATTCGAATCTCTCAACCATCACCTGATGCCCTGAGGAAATTTTTCTGCATAAAAAATTGTCAGAGCTCCCTGCTCAATTTGAATTGCCTTTTATAGGCTGCCTAAGTCTTTTTGTAATTAACTGGTCATTAGTGAGCTACCTGCTCACCTCCCTCCACCTGGAGGGGGAAATGCCACAGAATTAGGAGGAGTTGTCCCATAACAACAGCTAATGGTAGAGTGCAAATGCTGCCATCTGTCCTAGTGCTTCCAGCAGCTTCGATTCCTCCTAGTGGGCCAGTGGAGACTCTTGTAACAACTTTCTTGAGTATTTGTCTCCCATTTTATTTATTAAATAATAATAATCAGTCATTACATTCATCTTTGACCTTATTGTTATAATTACAAAACTTGTAATTATAATTTAACACAAAGTATTTTTCAAAAAGGATATTAGTAGAAAATAATTATTCTCAAAAATTGGGTAGGTGACATACACACCCCTTAAGCCTCAACATCGTACTCGATGTTGCTTTATTCACTCCTTGAGTGTTCCTGGAACAGAGTTGGGTATGTAGCCCGCATACTACTCTCCAACTCCTAGGTAGCCTTTGCTGGGCTATAGTGCTTCCATTGCACTTTTACTTTGCCAATCGTGCGGTTCCGGAGTAGAGTTTCTTTCCTTGCGAGAATACAGTCCGATTCCATCGAAAAATCGCCACCTTGTTCCACCTGAACATTATTCCAATTTACAACATGAGTAGGATCATGCACATATTTCTTTAAAAATGAAATGTGAAAAAACATTATGGACTTTGAGGTTTGAAGGTAAGGCCAATTGATATGCCACAGGTCCAATTCTGGACAAGATTTCGAAAGGACCACAATACCTGGGTGCCAGTTTGGCACAACTTCCCAATTTTAAGGAACTCTTTTCCGGCCTTACCTTAAGAAAAACATGTTCACCAACCTGGAACTCTTTATGAGTTCTTTGAAGGTCTGCTTGACTTTTCTTCCTATCCTGGGCATCTTTCAGATTTCCTTGTACTTGCTTCACGATTAGTTCTAATTCCTGCAACAATTCGGGCCCTAAGGTGACTCTGCTAACCGTATCACTCCACGATACCGGTGTGTTACACTTTCTACCGTAAATAATTTCAAATGGGCTAAGTTTGGCTGAAGCATGGTAGTGATTATTATACGCAAACTCTGCTAAATGCAAGTAGTCTTCCCACTTACTAGGCTAATCCTTAACATACATTCTGAGCATATCTTCCAATATCTGGTTCACCCTTTCATTCTGTCCGTCTGTTTGCGGATGAAACGCAGTGCTGAAATTTAAGGTGGTGTTTAACCCTTTGAACAAGGACCTCCAAAAGTTAACTGTGAACTTTGAATCTCGGTCTAAAACTATTACCTTCGGTATCCCATGCAGTCGGAAAACCTGTTTCATAAAAATTTATGCGATATCAGGAGCTTTATGGGTAGTTTTGACAGGGATAAAATGGGCTTCCTTGCTAAGTTTGTCTACTACCATCATGATGGAGTCGTGTTGTTTTTTATTCTTTGGTAACCCAGTGATGAAATCTATACTTATGACTTCCCATTTCCAGCTGGGTATAGGCAAGGGCTGCAGCAATCCAGCAGGATGCTGATGTTCCACCTTTACTTTTTGACAATCAAAACACTTGGCTATATATTCTGCTACTTCATCCTTCATCCTAGGCCAATAGTATTCCTTCCTTAGCATTGTGATGGTTTTTTGGCAACCTGGATGGAAAGAATAGTGGCTTTTGTGCATCTCATCCAAAATCAGAATCTTTACTGCCGGTACGTTTGGTACGTACAATCTGTTTTTGTACAGCAGTAAGCCATTTTCCTTCAAACTGAAATCTGTTACAGAATTTTCAGAGTCATTTTCTGCTGTCCTTTCCTATAATTTTATGTATTCCTCATCCTCTTTAATTCCTTCAAAAATCTGTTGCGTATGTGCTGATGGCTGAAATAAAATATATCCTTGCATTACGACTTAACGTGTCAGCAACTTTATTCTCCTTCCCCTTAATGTGCTGAATTTCAAAATCATACTCACTCAAAAAAGTTAGCCATCTAGCTTGCCTGGAATTTAAATTTGTTTGATCTAACAAATATTTCAGCCCCATATTATCCATCATTAAGGTAAATTTTCTGCCAATGAGGTGGTGACGCCACATTTTCAAGGAATGAATCACTGCTAACAATTCTAGATCGTAGGTGGAATAGTTCTTCTCATGTATTTTCAGTTTTCTTGATTCATATGCTACAGCATGTCCCTCCTGCGTTAGGACTCCTCCCAGTCCATCATTGCACGCGTCTGTGCATACTACAAAATCTTTATTAGGATCTGCAATCCTCAAAATAGGCGCTGATGTTAGCAATTCTTTTAACTTTACAAAACTGTCCGCACACTTTTGATCCCAGACAAACTTCTTTCCCTTTTTTCTGCAGCGTCGTTATGGGGTTTGAAACCCTGGAAAACCCTTCAATGAATTTTCGATAATAACCAGTGATTCCCATAAATGATCGCACATCCGTCACATCTTTAGGAACCGACCATTCATTAATAGCCTTTATCTTGGCGGGGTCAACCGAAATCCCTTCCTCAGAGATTATGTGTCCTAAGTACTGAATCTCGTCTTTGTAAAAATCGCATTTGTTGAACTTAGCATACAGCTGGTGCTCCCTCATAACTTGCAGAATGATACGTATATGTTCATCATGCTCCTCCTTGTTCTTAGAATATACCAACATTTCATCGATGAACACAACTACAAACTTATCTAAGTACTTGTGCAGAATTTTGTTCATTAAACACATAAATACAGCAGGTGCATTAGTTAATCCAAACAGCATGACAACGAACTCATAGTGTCCATAACGAGTTCTAAAGGTTGTTTTGAAAATGTCTTCATCCTTCACACGGACCTGATGATATCCTGATCGTAAATCGATCTTCGAGAACACTGTTGCTCCACGTAGCTGGTCAAAAAGATCAACAATGCGGGGCAGCGGGTACCTATTCTTGATCGTCATTTTATTCAGTTGACGATAATCTATGCAAAGTCTTAGGGTACCATCCTTCTTCTTAACAAAAATGACCGGTGCTCCCCAAGGAGACGCGCTGGGTCTTATGTATTTTTTATCGATCAGTTCCTTCAACAGAGATTTTAACTCATTTAGCTCTAGTATGTTCATCTGGTATGGAGCTTTAGAACTTGGCACTGCACCAGGTATTAATTCAATAGTAAAATCCAGGTCCCTTTTGGGAGGTAAATCTGGGATCTCTTCCAGAAAAATATCTTGGAAATCCTTTAAGATAGGTATGTCCTCTATTTTTCAGTTTGTCCTCGTTAGTACTTATCTCATCATGCACCGCATTTATTGTAAACATCTAACACCCTTTTCTGATTGCCCTTTTTACTTGCATGGTTGAAATCTGTCGAACGGATGTTTTTCTAGGGATGCCTTTTACCTCTGTTGTCTTTCCTTCATCATCTAGGCAAATGAAACTTTTTTCATAACAATTCAGAATGACACGATGGGTTTCTAACCAATCGATACCGATTAGGATATCATATGACCCTAATGGTAGAATATTTAGCTTAACCTGCGTTGTTAGTTGATTCATAGATAAAACACAATTTTTCACAAAATCAGAAACCTTTCTTTTTGTTCCTGTCGCTAATCTAACTAACCAAAATTTATCGAATTTCTCTGTTTTCAAATCGAGTATTTCTACAACAACTGGTGATATATAACTTAGACTAGCACCGGGGTCAATTAAAATAGAAACTGGGTGGTTTTGCAGCATACCTTCGACCTCCACCATTGAGACTTGGTGTTCTGCTTGCCGGTTGTCTAATGTTGCACTAATTCTGGGTACTTCTCTTGCCACATCTCCTACAATAGCTTCAGACTATATGGAGTGAATATGGTTGGCCGCCCGTTTCTTGAGGGGACAGTCTGAGGCATAATGTGGTCCTTGGCACTCAAATCATTTTATAGGTGGCTTCTGTTCATTGGTCCTGGCAACATCGGGGACATTTCTGGGTGTTGTAAATTTTTGCTACTGGTTATTTTTGTTCTGCTGAAATTTTTGATTCTGAAATTTTTTCTTCTGGAAACTGGAATTGCCACCATATCTAAAATGTTTCCTTTTCTGTTCGAAATTACTGGGTTTTGGGTTTTTCCAGCTAGGTACCCCATCCCTTTTCTTGTTCTGGTCAAAGCAAAAATTTTCTTTCCTCATGGCTTCTTCTAGTGTCTTAGGGTTATCGTACTCTATTCCGTCCTTGATGTGGAAAGGTAGACAACTTAGGTACCTCTAGACCTTTGTTTTTTTTCCACAATATACGGCACATACCTTAGCAAACTTACAAACTTGTTGTTTAGTTCTTTCATGTTCATCGTTCCCAGTTTCATATCATAGATTTCTTTGGATTTTTCTTCATAATACTGCTCAGATAAGAATTTCTTCTTAAAGTGTCTTTTAAAAGTACTCCAACTCACATCTCGGTCTTTTATACCTTTTACCCTTTTAAGATCTTGCCACCAAATATCTGCCTTCCCGGTCAGATTATAAATTTCCATATTTGCCTTTAAGGATTCCGAATAGTCGTAGATCTGAAAATACTTTTCCATGCCGGACAACCATGCTTCTGCTGTCTCTCCTTTCTTTGTTTCGCCATTGAAAGTTGGCCGTTTGATTTTCTTGAATTCACCAGATATCTATTCGTACTGTTTATTTATTTTTCTTTTTGGCTTGAAGTTTCCTTCACTGCTGTCACTAGAGTAGTTATGCTTCTTTTTACATGGATGTTTGGAATCTCTTGATGATGTTGAGTTGTTGTTTCCCCCAATTGTTTTTGTTTCTTTATCCTTGCCTTCATGAGATAGCTCTTTAGTTTCGGAAGTATGTTCAAGGTTCTGTTCATAATTTGGGTATTGGTCGAACAGTGCTTGCTTCAAATCCTCCTACGTCCTCAGGATTCTTTCATTGTCCTATTTTACTGACTGGCTCTCTGCCTTCAATTCTTGAAAGGCACGCAATAATTCTAATGAATCGTTACCCGATTGCCTTGGAATTATTGTTCCATACTTGGGTTGTTTGGCGGAAATCTGCCCCTTATGTGTTCAGCTGATTCTTCCATATCTATAAATCAAAGACAATTTTCTGTATACGACAAAATAATTTAAACTTGAGTTAGCGAAAAATTTCACAGTCATAATTATTTTTTTCTTCTGTTTGCGTGTTTCTTGGACCGTCTTTAGGCCTAGAGTTCGAACATGAGCTTTGATACCACATGTAACATCCCGATATTTTCATAAAAATTTTAAAAAAATTAAATCGTCATTAAATGCTAATATTTGTAAAATGCGGAAATAATAATATTTAATAAAGCAGTAATTAATAAATGCGACATTTGGTAGGAACAATTTAACTACTGTCTTTTTGTCTTCTGATGGTGTATCGTGTCGGCGACACGTTATGAATCCAATTAATGCTTATGTCCTTTATTTATATGTTGGAATGATTGAAAATTGTGATGCATTTGGAAAACAGAATTCTTCTCGACAAGTACTGGCAGTTTAATTTTCTGGATGATGATGAAAGGGATCCCACGAGGTGCCCCAAGGCTTACTTAGCTACTTAGCTAAAGCATTGTACTCGTCCTTCATGCGTAGATTTGCAGGTAAGAGATAGCGATATTCAGAGTGTTTAATAACCATGATATAAATAAAAACTGCTTTATGATTTCGACGCTACAGGTATGGTTTCCTTCCAATTGTAAGACGCATGACAAGCTCAAAAACTGCAGATATCATCAATCTCAGAGTGTGATTGTTATGAATGTTTTCATTAGGAATTTGAGACTTCACTTGTTGTCATTCCATGAATGACTTGCGGCTGTTAAAACAACTCTTTTATAAATTTCGACAGTGACAGGTTTAAGACAAGGACACATGGTCCTAAGCATACCATAGAAAGAGTGATAAGGTGATTCTAGTTCTCTACTACCTGGGCAATTATAATGGTGATGCATTATGCATTAATACCCTACCATGCAATGTACGCGATAGTTCTATGGGCAACTATACCCTAAGGGTGTAATCTTGTGAGTTTATGCAATGGGAAAAACTTGTTGAACTATATGATGGACTTTGTAATAATTTTATATTAAGTTTGGGGCGGAGTCAATCCATACCTTAGGATCGAATGCGACCTAGGTGGATGTTCTATATTATGAGCATACTTATATCGATTTCCATGGAACATACAAAGTCTTTAATAGATGCTACCGGTGAATGTTTAGCGTTGGTATAATTTATAAAGTCGATGCTATTAACGTTGATCCATATGGTTGGCAGGTGGAATGATGGCATTGCATAAAGCCCGCGTACGAATTCAAGGGTGTAGTAAATGATAGGGTTTGCAATTAATTCGCCTGGCCACCGTGTTAAGGGTAATATTACGAGCACGTCGTGATGGATGTTCGGCATGTGATAAGGTTTGGCAATGCTGAGTTGTAACAGGCCTCCTACCCTAGTGTCAACAGAGTTGGCAACTTCGTGGCTTGGGAGATGGAGGGGAGAGTTATTATCGCAACTACCACCCTCCAACGTGGATCATGGAACTTAGATCTCCCTCGTTGATTGCTATGCGTTGGGATCATAGAGAAGCCTAACGTAACTTATGGGATATTGTAACGTTTCTTGGAATTCGTTTCGGCGGTAGGGTTTTGGGGTGAGGCCAACCGGCCGAGAGGAACTTAGGGTTTGATGTTTTTAGCATCCCTCGGGCTCGATCCTGAGACTGGCAGCAACCTCCAGACTGTAAGTGAATGCTATCAAAGGAGGCCAAGTCTGAGTTGAATAGTGTGCCAATCCACAGGTTGGATGAGTGCATCTGTTGTGGAGTTGTAGTGACTTCGAAGTCTGGGGTTTTGATCGGGTTGTAAGTTCCAAAAGGTATCACACAGTGTGGCCTTCGAGATGGGTGCTTCTCCTTCGAAATGGATGGATGGCTGGCTTCGTCAAGCTTCTGTCACGACTCAGGTACAATAGAGTTGCAAAAGTTTAAAAATTTTCTTGTTGCATGCACCGTTATTTTATCATTGATATTTAACACAGAGAATGGTCATTTGGCAGGTAGCTCTCAGTGAACAGAAGGGTGCCAGGAAAGTTGACGGGGAGAAAAAAATATAGCGAACCCACCGGTAAGCTTCGGTGGTACCCCTCCCTTGTGGTTCTCCTGGAATCGGACTTGATGAGCAGGGTGTTGGAAGTATGTATTCTCGGAAATGGCTTTTGCCTCGCCTGCAGCATTGGGAAACGTTATTGTTTATGTTTTGTTTGTTAGTGTAGATGATGTAAATGTTTCTTAAGACGTATGGCCAGCCATCCCTTGGCTCGGCGAGCTTGATAGGGTTGAACCCTCATGGTTGAGAAGAGTTTCAAGGCATAAAATGTTTGATGTCTATCGTTTGGCACTTCTAAGTCGATGGAAGAACAAGTATGGAAATAAAGGGAAAAGAAACGTTGACTATAGTTTTGTTTTGGCATTAGCTGTATAGTGTAAATTTGAATGGAAACTTCAGTGATCAAAAAGGCAATCTATAGGATGCTGCCATCATAAATTTAAATGGAAATGTTTACTGTTAGGGTTTAATGCTTGCATATGGTGTTATGAGCTTTCGTTTCGAATTGTATTTGAAGGCCTGTTTAAGATGTTTATTTAAAGAGTGGCTATAAGCCGATAATGATCTACTTGGCTTGCATTACATCTGTGCATGCTCGGGTTAAGCCGATAATAAAAAGGTGTTTGTTTTGTTTGAATACAACTGTGATGATGTTAAACCCTAGCCCATCGATGATAATGAAATATGCTGGGTTGTACTTGATGTTTAAAAATCAAGAATAATAGATCTTGATTCTATAGTTAGGATATCTATGATAATGAAACATTTGATTTGGCAGCTGTTAAATGTTTGTAAATAATAGTGTGCTGAGAACAGGTCAGCCCTAGTTTGGGTGTAGAGATACTGTATTTTTCTCTCTCAATTCAATAATGCTATTCTTTTCTTTGCTTTTAATAACATGATATTCTGTGATGTAAATTCTGCCACATACAGTTGATAATACAGAAAACAAGAAAATGACAGTGCATTCGTCAGTTAATTTAATTGCTTATGAATATAACAGTTTTTCTATTTTAATTCTATCTCCCTGTATTTGTCTAATTTGGACCCTTGGAGAAAATGAAAGAACAATGCAGTACTCCTTTTTTTTGCACAAAAATAATACAGTGATGATAGGAATTTCTAAAACGATTAGTCAGATTCAAATAACAAATAAAAGAATGAGTATGTGGTTAAACAGAATGCATGATATTGGTTTCTTTTGGAGAAATGACTGATGATCAATAAACCCTAGATGTTAACACCATGTCCACCTTTAGAAGTCAGAAAAGAACCTACTACTATAACTAGTTTCTGTTATGTTGTTTCAGCATACAGATTTGAACAGTAAAAAAAAACAATGCATGCAGAGATCTAATCTACAGGTGCTAAAATATAAGATGCATGGGGAACATAAGTCTGTACATGGGTGGTCTCTTGGGTTTATGTGTTTAGATGCATGCTAGGTTTCACTTTTAACTGAACATATTTAATGCTACCTCTCTGTATGGAGTACGATGCAGCTTCACGCATGGGGAAAAATGCAAAGGAGTCATTTTATCAGTTCATCAAATCTAAATTAATTAGGATCTAACATTTTTCTGCTACTGATCATTAATAACATTACTAAGCCATTTTCTGAGAGCATTCATATAATTGGAAAAAAAACACAAAACGAATAGAACCTTATTGTGATGGGAGGAACAAATCACTCAAGAAGTCTGTTCCACCCAACCTGCTCCCAAGCAGCCAAGATGTCTGGCTTAGGACCCCCGAGCCTGACCACTGATCCACCAAGAGGAAGAAAGTTCTGAAGCTTAGGATCTCTACTTGCAGCAGCAAGAAATTTTATCCAGCCTTACAGGCTTAGTAAGCAATTGGACCAACACTTGCACCTCTGGTCTGTCCTTCTCATAACATTTGCATACTTATACTTGCACTCTCCACAGCCTTCCTATTCGAATCTCTCAGCCATCACCTGATGCCCTGAGGAAATGTTTCTACATAAAATATTGTAAGAGCTCCCTGCTCAATTCGAATTGCCTTTTATAGGCTGCCTAGGTCTTTTTGTAATTAACTGGTCATTAGTGAGCTACCTGTTCACCTCCCTCCACCTGGAGGGGGAAATGCCACAAAATTAGGGGGAGTTGTCCCATAACAACAGCTAATGGTAGAGTGCAAATGCTTCCATCTGTCCCAGTCCTTCCAGCAGCTTCCATTTCTCCTAGTGGGCCAGTGGACACTCTTGTAACAGCTTTCTTGAGTATTTGTCTCCCATTTGATTTGTTAAATAATAATAATGAGTCATTACATTCATCTTTGACCTAATTGGTCATAATTACAAAATTTGTAATTATAATTTAACACAAAGTATTTTGCAAAAAGGATAATAGTAGAAAATAATTATTCTCAAAAATTGGGTAGGTGAGAAGTATTGTGGGCCTATCGCACCACATGTAAATGGCTGACAAGGCAGACACCATTGAAGCTGGTGTATGGACAAGAAGCGGTTATGCCTATGGAGTATATAATTCCGAGTCTGCGCATAGTGGTAGCAACTGGTATGGATGCTGCAGCAGCATTAGGGGAACGTCTCGTTCAGTTAATATAGTTGGAGGAAGATCGCTTTATCGTCGGTTTTCATCAGGGTGTGGAGAAGGATCACCAGAAGGCTTGGCATGATCGCCACATCAAGAACAAACAGTTTCAACAAGGTGATTTGGTGTTGTTGTACGAAAACAAGTTTATGAAACGTCCAAGAAATTGCAGATGCATTAGCTTGGTTCGTATTGCATTAGTAGCATTACTTCAGGAGGAGCGGTACAGTTGCAGCAGTTGGATGGGGCGATGCTCCCCAAATTGATTAATGGTAGCAGGTTGAAGCCCTTTCAGTCGTGCTTGGAACAGCGCGATGCCTGAGTCGCAAAGGAAAAAAAAAAGAGAAGTGTGGATTGATTGGTGGTAGGATGGCACACCAACAGGGACAGAATGCAGAAGCAGGGAGGCTTCTGCCACAAGTACGAAGCGGTCTACGACAAGTAGTAGAGTCGCGACCGGGTCAAATCAGCAATAAATGACAAAAAATAAAATAGTTAATTAACGGTGCTTGTTCGAATGATGGGCATTAATGGCAGATCCGACCAATCGGCTGACAGAATCAACAATGGATTTGCATCATTAATAAAGGATTTTGGTTTAATTAAGGTAGGATTTAGTCATGATTACGGAGGATTCGGCTGCAAGCTATAAAAATAGGTAGAAGTTTATCGAAAGGCACCAAGATTTTTGTTGTTAAGTGCCTGTGCAAAGCCGACGAGTATTGGCATAAGCTTGGTCAGCGTAAGGGGTGTGTTGGTCAGGGTTCTGTTGAACTTGCAGAGTGTTGCTAGGTCGAAGAAGCTATCAGTTGTAAGAACTGGGTAAGGTATGTCACGAGAGCTAGAAACGGTGGATATTAGTAGCGAGATTGAGTCTCCTTTCATCGGGATTGTAGTTGAGGAAGAAGTTGCGTCTACAGGAGACGTCAATCTCGAGGCAGAAGTCGCCAACATGCCGGTAGGAGCATCAGTCGTCGTCAAGAAGCATCGAGGGGGCCAACATTCTGAGTCCCCACAAAGCAAGAGGCAATTGAGATCGTCCATCAGGGTGGTAGGAGAAGCTCACGTGCAGATCGGGTAGTCCAGTCACCGCGTTGATGAATCTGCCCCATGGGAGGGACTGTCGACCGTTGACATCCCTGGGTATATCCCTCCCAATCGGCCGGATGCAACCCCGCGCAAGCTGAACCCGAAGCATAAGTATGGTGTGAGGATGCCCGCACTCCCTGCCGGAATGGAGTGCCATGCTGATATTGGGCCGGCGTTGATGTGCCTCCGATACGATGATCATGATATGGTGTCCCACCCAGAAATTGCATCGGCCCCATATGTGCCTGGATCACAACTTACCGCGACGCCAATTGTACAGGACTGGGCCCGAGGATTGAAGCAGGCCGACTTGTTAGGGATTATTAACATGCCACATTTTGGGCGACTGGCGGAAGTTAATACGTGCGTGAAGCAGCTACTTGCATGCTTCCATGGTGGTTCATTGTGGCTGGACAACGAAATTACGGTCACTGTTGATTTAATTGCGTACATTACCGAATTTCCTAAAGATGGGGTCGACCCATCGCAGTTCTTCCAAGGGAAGGCGAACGACAAAAAGCGAGTAGGATAGCTAGTGAAGAAATATGGCTTGGAGACAGATGATCATGGGTATCGCACCAACAGTATTAATGATAAGGTGGTACTCACCGACACCAAGATTATATCCTGCAAGATGATCAGGGGTGGTCATCCTAACCAGTGTAACTCAGGGATTGTCACATGTGCAGTACAATGTGCGGAGGGCATCCAAATGAACTAGTCCTTGTTTCTGTTGAATCAATTAGCAAAGGATGCTGCGACAATTTAGGCCGGTAAGGGCACGTTTACATATAGCTGGCTACTGATCTTGATTGCATTAGTGGCTTGGAAGGAACCCGACACATACCAGAGCATGGAAGTTGAGGCTGCAAAAGAATGGTGAGGTGCGCGCTATCAGAACTTATGGTATGTATGGGAACCTGAGCGACTCCGGGATTGCCAATTGCTATTATGGCTCTACTGGGAGATGCTTGGCAATGCCGCAACAAAGGTACCACGGATATCCGAAGAAACTGCGGCAAGGTTTAAGATAATCATGGAGTTTGCGGTTCGGCCGCATGCTATTTATGTATAGGCAAGGCGTGACCCTGGTCAGTAATGGTTGCTGACCCCTTACAAGGTAACGACTGAAGCACCAAAGGCTATCGTGAACGACTGGCCAGCGAAATGGCGTGAACCTGTCACAGTTGCCAAGATTGAGGTTGGCGGGCCAGTGAAGGGTCCAGAATATCATATACCGGCGCAGGACCCACCCAGTCATGACGACAGTGACCGTACCTTGGAAGAGCACAGAAGGAAGAGGCACCAGGACCCGGTGACAATCAGTGGGCTGCCACTATCGACGGAAGCACACTTGGGTCGACTAATACACTTAATCATTGATGCATCCACTGCAGCAGCTTAGAATATGATAAAGGCAAAAAATGAAGGATTTCACGCGCTCATTGCTCGTGTGGACTTGGTACATGACATGGTTTCACGATAGGAACCAGACGATGCAGCGGCACCATAAGTTAGCACAATCAGCACTGAGCAGCGGGTGAGGAATGTGGAGATTCCCCCGATTGCGCTTGTGACTGAGGAAGAGGCTGCAAATGCCTTGCTGCAGTAGCTGAAGAAGGTTACCATTAATGTGAATGCACTACCCACGGAAGGGTTGACCACTATGCAGGCAGCTACCAGCCAGGAAACGAGCCGATCGACTGAGGCAGATTAGTGGCATGTGCATACAACTACAGGCGAGCGAGGCTGATGCGACCCGCACCATTGAAGAGTTGACCAGAAGGGCTGCTTCCGCATGGCAGGCTCTGGATGAACTTGAAGCACACATTAAGAAAGAACGGGCCAAGAAGGTGAGTTAAATCGAAGGACTCAAAAAGGAACACGATTTCCTTATTGCAGAGAAGGCCCGTATGTGGGATGACAGTGTACGAGTCGACTGGGCTATCATGGAAGCTTATCAGCATGTGCCAAAACCCACTGAAAAGGTGGATGTACTCTAATGGGTGCAGCGGCTGGGAGCTGCCATTGTCTAGTTGCGGCAGGAGAATCAAGCATTGAAGGCTCAGGTGAATCCCGATACGCCTCAAGTTGAAGTTGACGATAGGAAATGGGAAATTGAGGAGGTCGCCACTCAGTTGAAGGAGCTGGAAAAGGCTACAACGAAGCTCACAGCTGACATTGTGCAATTCTGGGGCCAGATCGTCTAGGACAAGCAGGTCTAACAACTAATGAAAGAACGGCAGGAAGCGGGGAGCAGTTGGCGACGCTTAAAGCAGCAATGCGCGTAATGCCCGCCATGGAGCAGGTTGTCAAGGTTATGGAGTTGAAAGATCTAAAACAGCACATCGCTAAGGCGAACGAGCGACAGAAGAAATGTGCTGCGCAGTTGGAGTAGTTTCAGGATGTTGGGGGACAGTTCATGACCAAGGCAGGTGAAGCGCTTCAAGCGGTACAGAAGCATCGGCAACAGGTGATGGCCAAGCTCACTGAGCATCCATCTGCAGAAGATGTGGTCAATAGTCAGGTGGTGGCTATGGAAGTCAAGGAAATGGTGATGAAAGTCGTGCAGCAGTACAAAGACTTCAAAGTGAAGAGCACGGAATACACCATGTCCAGTTGACGTGGCCAGAGGGCGAGCCACAAGATTGTGTTGGGGGCCTGTTAGCAGGCAGTTTGATAAGGAAGAATTGCAGCATCGACGATGCTGCGACACATCAAACGAAGTCGCGGAAGGAAGAAGGCTCAATTATTTTATGTATTTTTTGAGTTGTCTATACCGCAATAGGCGGGTTTTTGGGTCGTTGGACCATATGAGATGTAATTTTGAGCTAATTGTACCACAGTAGGTGAGTTTTTGGGTCATTTTTCCAAGAGTCGATTAGGAAGTTGTTAGTAAGTGGACAAGCATTGTAAAGGCGGAAGCCTATATATAGAAAAGAAGTTGTAGGTCATGAGAGAGATGGGAGAGAGCTTTGATATGCGGTTTTGTGAGTATGTTGGGAGATCAAGAGATATTGATGAAATCTGTGATCTGCAGAGGCATTGTATTGGGTTTTTGCAGTAATAATGTGATGTGATGAAACTATTATGTGCAATCCTGGTGTGTCTTTTGTCTTTTGATGGTAATGCAATGTCTCTTTGATAGTCGCTTTACTGTTATAATTTGTTGCAACAATGAATGTTTCCATTAAATGATGATATGAGTGCAATAATGTGGAAGTGAATGCATAGATTTATTGTTGAATGTTGCAATAAGATTAAGTAGTTGATGCCACACACATCCTCCTTCATTCGGCGGAAACATGGTTCCATCCACTCTCCCTTGATCGCCTCGGGTGAGACCTCATTTGCTCTGCAGGTGTTGATGGGCAGGGTAAAACCTTTATGGGCCGGTGCTCAGGGAGATCGTGGTGGGTTGGTGTCGACAGTGATGGGATCCCCTGTCGACTGGGTTTGAGTCAACAAGTATCTCAATGGACTTCATCACAGGTTTGACCAAATCTTTGGGAAAGGATTGCATATATGTGGTAGTGAATAGGCTGACCAAATTTGGTAATTTATTTGTTGTTACATCATATTTTAGTGCTGCATAAGTGGATGATGTTTTTTATAAATAAATCTTCAGATTACATGGGATCCCCAAGAGCATTGTAAGTGATAGAGATTGTAGATTCATGGGTGCTTTTTGGCAAGAACTTTTCATATTGGTGGGCACACAATTGACTCCAAGCACAAGCTATCATCCACAAACTGATGGCTAAACAAAGAGAGTGAATCAATGGTTGGAAGGGTACCTAAGGAACTATGTGGGAGAGTAGCAAAAAACATGGGTAAAATGGCTACACTTGGGTGACTTTTGCTACAACACCACTTTTCATAAGTCAATAGTAATGTCTCCTTTCAAAGCATTATATGGTTATGAAGAACTCACCTTTGTTAAGCATATATTTGGTGATAGTAGAGCCCCAAAAGCTAAATATTGGGTGGAAGAGAGCCAAGAAATGTTAAAGCTTTTGAAAGACAACTTGCAGGTTGCCCAAAATCAGCAAAAACAATATGCAAGTCAACATAGGGAAGAAAGAACCTTTCAAATCAATGATCTGGTATATTTGAGGTTGCATCCATATAAAAAAAATCTCTGAAAAAGAAGGGAGCAAAGAAGCTAAAACCAAGATACTATGGCCCATACAAGGTAGTTCGAAAGGTTGGGGAGGTAGCATATGAGTTAGAACTTCTAGAAGGAAGTAAAATCCACAATTTATTTCATGTTTCATGTCTCAAGAAGGATGTTGGTTAGCAAATTGTCATTTCATAAAAAATTCCTCCTTTGGATGATGAAGGTCGGCTCATACTTGTTCCAGAATTTTTTTTAAGACTAGGGAAAGAAGACTGAGGAGCAGAACTATCAAAGAGTACTCGGGACAATGGAAGGATCTCCCAAGTGAATATGCCAAATGGGAAGAGGAACAAATTTTGCAGCAACCAAATTTGAAATTGCTTGAGGAAAAGCAATCTTGGGTCGGAGGACTGTAATGTCCCCATTCAAATAAATTCATGACAGGAAAATTCCATCAATCCTACTAGTTCCCTACGTTGGATGGAGACATTGGGATTTGCAATAAGGGAGCTAATAAATGAATCTTAGACATTAGAATAGAATAAATATTTAATAAATGAGCTAAATAAATAAATGCAAGGTAAAATCAAGGTGGCAATTGATCATGAAGACACATGGAGAGTGTGGGACCCACACAAGCTAGATTTTCCATGCCACATGGAAACATCCTCTTGTCAATTCGAATCCATAAGAATCCCAACGTTCTTGGAATGAGTTGGAAGGCTCATAAACTTGGCAATATGCATCATAGGTAGAATTGGGATGGAAGTGTAACTCTCATGGAAGAGGAAGAGTCAAATGAGAGGTTATTGGACACTTGGGCTAGATTCCCTAACCTCTATGACAACAATGATGAAGATTCTATAACACCTATGACAAATTTCAGACCTGATTGTTGACATATGACCAATATGACATGTCAGGCCTAAAAATAGCATCCAAGTGAGCGCTCATGGGAGTTAGAGAATCTCAAGAGGTTCCTACTCGAATTGGTGGAAGGTGGAAGGCTAGGAAGTGGGAGACAAGTGGAAAATATTGAATCCCTCCCTAATTCGAATTGGCTTGGGTTTAATGGATGGAATTGGAACCTTAGAAGGCTAAGTATGTTTATAAAATACATATATCAAGTAAGAGAAGGTATTTTTATACTTTTCAGAATTTGCATTTGAGAGGAGAGCTAGTGGAGTGCCACTCTACTTGCCTTAGCACCAATTTCGAGGGTGAAAGATTCCCATCCTAGTTGGTAATTGGAGAGGCCATTCAGACCTTTCATTTAAATATTTAATGGAGTCATATGTTTCAAGTTCAAGCTACAAGGAATTTCGTGGTCACTTCTAGTTCAGCTTGTTTCTCCGACCATTTCAAGTTTTCTCAGCATATTCATGATCCATGAGGAATTGCGCACTTGGTGAGTTGTTGTTCTCTTTGGGGGAGATTATAATGGCCATTTTCTTATCATCTGATGTAAGCGCTCTTTTCTTCATATTCAAGATATATTTAGGTCGAAATTCCAAGTGGAATTATGTAAATTTGATCATTAATGAGCAAATGGTGTCATTTTCCCCACTATGTTGATGTATGCCAATGATATGTTGTTATTTTCGAATGGAAAAGTGAACCACTGATTATTTTATGATGTATGGGATTTTAATAATGTGTTATACAAGTTTCATGTTCAATGCATAAGATTTTGGAGTCATATTGTTTAGTTTCATAGCATTTGGAGAAGATGGCCTATCATTTCCCCCAAGGTCGAAACTAGTCTTTTTGTATATGATTTGAGAGGGTTGTATCAGACTTAATACACTGAATGGTGCTGCATATGAGACCATATTGATGTCCCCTAGATATCCCCTGCCTCTGTTCAGAAATTCGATAGGTTCCAATAGCATTTGGAGAGCCATTTTCGGCATCTACCCTATGGGGAATTAAACCCCTAATTGCTAGTCAAATTCCCTACAGTGGCCATAATTCAAAGGAGAGTTGAAAAATCCTTTTCAAGACTCTAAAGCATCCACGAACCTCATAATAATGTCCTAATACCATCCATATACATTCTGTAACAATTTTGGAGCATTTGGATCCATTTGGAGATCAAGAAACCAATACTAGCTAAGGGTCGAACTAGTGGAAAACATTGAAAATTTCACCATTTTAATCAATTTATAAAAAGGGACATTACATAGTCCCATCTTAGGAATTCATTTATGCGAACCAGTCCCACCTGCAACAAAGGAAAAGAAAATTGGAGTTCAAGCATATTGAATAATAGATAGAGATGCAGTCATTGGCTCAATAGTTTCATATCTAGGGGCCATATGCAAGGATAATTTCTCCATATATAGATATATTTCTAGTGCTTAATACAACAAGGTGACGGTAGCCACAAATCCACAACCTAGAAGAGCTTTGTGTGGAAGCCACAAATCTAATATCTATAAAAGAGTCTCTCATCAATATAGTCACAGGTATGTATAAATATATTTTCACAATGACTGCTACTACATTTCATATTTCTCAGACCTGTATATATTTGAAAAGTGAATGAAAATAGGTACTAACCACATAGAAGAGATTGCATGTGCAAGTGCAATTAAAGCATCGTCAAAGCAAGCAACATGAGTAGTAGAGACTGATTGAAAGCCATAATATAGATCATCGAACAATGGGTGTCTTCTTAACCACCTACTTGGTACTACAAAGCTTCTCTTCCATGCACTATGGATGGGATTGGGAACTAGGCCCGAAAGGTTCTCTTGTGTGTTTAATTAAGCATCATGCTTTGAAACAAAAATTTGCTCCCTTCAAATTCATTGAGTTATTAATTTGCATCTATTGCAATGTGAAGTGTAGTGGTAGAGCCATAAGTATGGCTTTCTAAATTGGTTAGTGACCAATTTTTTTATTTTTATTTTTTTTTAACATTAATAAATAGTCAAATATTTTTTGTTCCACTATAAAAATAAAATCACAATGAGATGATTTGAACCAATGAAAAATTAAAGCCATAATATTACAAAATTGAATTTGTTTACAAAAATGAATTTGTTTTTGAAAAAATTTAAATTAATATATTTTCAATTAACTTTAAAAATTATTTATAAAAATATATAAAAACAATTATAAAGAAAACAACAATTTTTTTTCACTAAAAAAACTATATTTAAAATAAAAATATTTTAAATACATGTGAAGAACTCATTACATGGCATGCTCACAAAATCTCATAGAAAGAGATCAAACCGACAATCAATCAGATACTTAAAGGTACTTGCTTTGGCAAAGACTAATAAATGGGAAATATGACTATCAAAATAGAACTCGGAGATCACTATGCCCACCGAACCATCTCCTCTCTTCATGGTTCTTAACATGTATAAGTTACAACTTATATTTAAGTTTGATCAAAGGTTAGTTTGGAAAAAGAGGGAGGTCGAGGGCTAAAGCCCTATACCCATGGCCAACATCGAGGCATATTTACGTCGTAGGCATTTCACCACGGAGAAGCATAAGCATCCACGTCGACTAGATTCCTCGCTCATAGAACGAATGGAATCCTGCCCCGTGGATGGTGCTTTCGGTGGAGAATTTATTAACGGAAACATAAATTTCCTAAACTAATGTTACATGCAAATAGTCTGAAAATAATTCATTACCACAACGTGATTTTGTAAATTCTCAGAATGCTAGATTAGTTATACTAAACAGAAGCTCCGACAGCCGCTATGCTATCCGCCGTTTAATTCGATTGTATCATCTTCACCGCCACTGTCTTACTGGGGCGGGATATTTTTAAATTTCTACAGATATCTGATCCCCATGGGAGAAAATACAGGCCAACCAGAGCTTCCAGGACGCTGAACTTACTGTTTCTCTGAATTCCAACTACGACGATCGCGGGAGATTGATCGGGAAACCACTTTTTGAGTGTCAAATGAAGTAAACGTGGTTGAACCAAACAAAGTCTTTGAGGCAGAACCAATTGCTAGAGCCCCACTGTTGGCCAGAATGAAAGAGGGCGTGGGAGATGAAACAAACACACCAGGTTTTCCAAATACGGATAATAAAAATGAAGCACCTGAAGCTGATGTAAAATAAATGCCAAAAATTGAAGATCATGTACTCTGTATAGAAGAACTATCAGCAAGGAAAGTGTTTGAGAACATAAATCCTGAAACAGGATGCAATCCCATGCCAAAATCTGAATCAAGTCCATGATCTATCTCGGTTGCCAATCGTAAGGATAGTCTTCACGATCGTTTCTGGCTCTGACAACTTGCAAACTCGACAAGTTCACCTTCGACAAGTCTCGATTCAACTTTGACAATCCAACAAACTCGGCATGTTCCTCTTTGACTAGTCGCGGCTCGACTTCGACAACTCAACCCCGATAGGTTCTGGGTTCGACATGACCTCGACGGCTTCTGAACTTTCTCGACCCAACTTCCAATTGATGGTCGCATATTGTTTCTTCTATTATGCATGAATTGTGCGACCTTGCTGCAATATGTTTGATATCCATGGTGAAGAGGTGTCGGTGGAGAGTTATGCCATCAACTACGACCTCATTCAACTAAGTGTGGAGCTTCACTAAATCATGGGATCTCTCATTCGTGACTCCATTATATGTTGGAAGACGCCTCCTCTAATCTACACTTGTGCATTATTTGAATGAGCATCATAATAGATTCGATTCTCCTCTCTATTCGACCGATTCTATTTGAGTTCTTCTCCTCCTGCCATCCGGTGAACTGTTGGAAGATATTGCATGATAAATTAATCTACATGGAGCTATCGTTGATACGTTGAGCATGGTGTTTCAAGTTTCAACTGAAGCATGGAGCAACATGGAAGCTACTACTTGATAGCACGACAATCCAACAAACTCAACAGGTTCCTCTTTGACCAGTCGCGGCTCGACTTCGACAACTCAACCCCGATAGGTTCTGGGTTCAACATGACCTCGACGGCTTCTGAATTCGACACATGCGATGCACTTCGACAGGTTTGGCTACTTTCGACAGTTTCACAACATCGCTTGTAGCGTCGATATGCAACTGTTGATTGAATCAATGCTGAAATTTGATTATCGATACTCCTCGATGGGCACAAATTCAAGCTACGTAGGTTTGCAAGAGTTTGTATTTTACATGAAATTTGTATATGTTGTTGACTAATATTTTCTTGCTCATTTTATGAGACTGTGATTTGAAAGATATTAATTATGAGAATTTAAATGCTTCTATATGAGCTGTGACAACTCAGCTGATTCCTTCTGTGGAGGGATTGATCCTACTGGTTAATGTGCATTGGTTGACGTTGAAGGACGAGCCAACTACAGTCGACCTCAATAAATCCATCAGCCGACCTCAAGGGAGTTACCCATCTTGAATGGAATCATCGACAACTGCACAAGTCGATTGGTGATAGTCGATCATTCCATCATCGACGAGATGTAACCTACCAACCGTTATGCCAACTACAATCTGCCTATCTGTCGACCATTTACAAACATCTAGCATATCGTCGACTAAAGAACTTCACTGATCAATATGAGCCTATCGAGTAGCAGACCGTCTCTAGTGTCTAGCATTCTCTTTCCCAGATAATCTGCCAGACAATTCAATTTTGGCAGTCGACTAGTGTAGTCGATCGACCAATGACTGGTGTAGTCGGCCATCGATACACTGACCATGTCACAATAGTGTATCGACTCCGCGATCAAGACTTCTGTCGACCAAATCCTTTCGATGGTTGCAGTTCAAATGAACCGTCATTCACAATCCATCAATAACATCATGCTGGAAGGAGTACAAATGTAGTTAGAAGGATGCTTCTCAAACCCGTCGACTACAAAGATTGCTTGTATGTGTTTATGATGAGAGACCTTGATTCCGATTTAGCACTGAAAGATGCTGACCAAATGCCTCTATGAAGATAATCTTGTAAACCTGTTCATGGGTAATGCACAGTTGACGATGGATCGTTGAGATTTTATCTACACATAATAAATGCCAAACTAAGTATCGTCTGCATTAAAGCATGGTTGCGGCTGATTGATGTTGGTTGGGTCGCTATATAATTAGCTGGGTCAACATTTATTGTAAAAATGATGGATGGTTCAAACTTTGATCAACCCTTCATATGGATGAATTAATTTTTGGTCGGCGATTTCTTTGAGTCGGTTACATCAAAATATGTGTCAACACAGTTAGCCGACCATTTATTCTCGAATCAGTCGATGAAATTTTTGTCGGTTAAGGATTATAAATAGGGTCCATATTATATTCGGTCTACTATTCATGTCGAGTCTGGTCGAGGCTGTCAAATGGAGCCCTTTGGTCGAGTCTATAAAATCTAGTCGGAAGTCAATTGTTGATTCGAGTTGATTGAAAAGAGGTCGACATTGATAGTTATTGGTCGATATGCTTTTGGTCGAAGTTTGACATATTCGTTCTACTATTCATGTCGAGTTTGGTCGAGGCTGTCAAATGGATCCCTTTGGTCGAGTCTATAAAATCTAGTCGGAAGTCAATTGTTGATTCGAGTCGATTGAAAAGAGGTCGACATTGATAGTTATTGGTCGATATGCTTTTGGTCGAAGTTTGACATATACAAGTTGCAATCTTGACCTTGTCAATTATTGTGTTTCCCTAAGTAATGGGTCAGAAAAAAGAAAAAATAAAATAAAATAAAAATAAATAAATAAATTTGATGCAACATGTACTTTTGTGTACAATAATAATATTGGAAATCAAAATTTGAGAGATCCTATTACAAAATTCTTTCAATTCTCAATGATAGATAGATATTTTATTGTTAAAAAAGGCCTATTGAATCCTTTGTAATTGTATAAAATGATACCCTTAATTATAATTATCCGACATCTATGTTATCTACAGGCATGGAGCATTTGCTTGCCAGGGTTTTCAGCCTGATTGCATCCTATGTATTCACTGTTGAGAACATGAACCTGAACCTGTTTTCACTTCAAACTATCATGGGTCCACTAGTTCTGTGATACCTTGGAACTTGAACTCTTCTGTAGCTGGCTTTACCACATAGATTACTCACTTGGATAGTGATCAAAATATAAACAAGGTAAGCTCATTTTTGGACCCTGTTTTCCAATATTGTGACTTTTTATGCTGTGTCTCCATAACATTTTTAGCGCGGTCCAATTGCTATCTTCCATTCATATTTTTGCTATGCACTCTACACGAGGAATCTTTTTACTTTGTTTTTGACTTACAAGAACAACATCCGGCCATGTACAAATACAGTGATACAGTGTTCTTATTCAAATGATGATTCTTCAATGCAGGACAGGTCAAGTGGAGTAACTTCACTACAAGGACAACACAGTTTACCAAAATGGTTCACACAACTTCTTAAATATGTTCATCCAGATGAACAAAAAAAAGGAACTAGAAGTTATACTACTCTAAAGCAGGGCAGGGTTTTTCTGGTCTTTCCTTTTCTCGATGTATTTTCCCCTTCCTACTTCCTACTATGTCGTGTTGTTCATATGAGCAACTAATTTTATTTTGAAATTATTTTACAGTTAGAGACACTCAGGCACCATGAAGTCCAGCCGTTGTCTCACATTTCAAAGGATTTGAAGCAAGAAATAAGTGTTTTTAATGGTTTTGTATTTAAGAATTTCAACTTTAGCATTCAGGGATTAACAATGAAGAGTTGAGAAGTTAACATAAAGAGAACATAAAGTTTTCCATATGTAAATATCTATCTTATGATACACGTAAACATTTTGTAGCATCTTTTCTCCTCCTCGTATGTTTGGATAAGTTTTGGAGGAGTTGTGGACAAACGAATGTGTAAAACTGAAGAGCATACGGGGGATGGAGCAGGGACAAAGTGTTAATGGGTCTTTTGAGTTAGAAGAGCTGCCAAATACAGAAACATTGACATATTTGGAGGATTTGGGGGCAGAGGGGTTTCTCAAGTTGAATAGCATAGGTGGGTTGCCCGAGTTAAAAGAGCTTCCAAGTATGGAAACATTGGCATCTTTGGAGGTGGTGGAGGCAGTTGGACGTGTGAAGGTGAAGAGCATATAGGGGTTGGAGCTCACAACAAAAATTTACAATCCTAGGTTTTTATTGGTTGTCTGAGTTAGAAGAGCGACCAAGTATGGAAACATTGACATATTTGGAGGGGTTGGGGGCAGAGGGGTGTGTGAAGTTGAATAGCATACAAGTGTTGGAGCACGCGACAAATCTCTAGAGGAATTGTGAGCAAGCGAATGTGTGAAGCTGAAGAGTGTACATGGGTTGGTGAAAGGGACAAAGCTTCGAGACCTAATTGTTAGTGGTTGGTCATTGGAGCTGTTGTGGGAAGAGGGGTGTGAAAAGCTGAAGAGCATCCCGCAGTTGGACCAATGGACACAGATTAAACAACTAAGAGATTTTGAGTGGTCTGAGGTAGAAGAGTTTCCAAAGTATGTAAACATTGGTGTCTTGGAGGTGTTGTGGGCAGAGGGATGCATGAAGCTAAAGGGCAGTAGGTGTTCATTACACTTGAAAAAAGCTTCGGACGCTAATTGTTGGTTAATGATTTGAGTTAGAAGGTGTTGAACATGCAAGTATGTAGTTGAAAAAACTTGATGTTTCCAGATGTCCCAAATTACAATGTCCAATGTCCAATGTGGGAGTTGTGGACCAACGGTGAAGATGGTCAATGAATGTGAATATGTCCTCACAGGGAATATGTTGTGACACTACAAGAACAACACAGTTTACCCAAATGGTTCACACAACTTCTTAAATAAGTTCATCTAGATGAACAAAAAAAAAGGAACTAGAAGTTATACTACTCTAAAGCAGGGTAGGGTTTTTTTGGTCTTTCCTTTTCTCGATGTATTTTCCCCTTCCTACTTCCTACTGTGCCATGTTGTTCATATGAGCAACTAATTTTATTTTGAAATTATTTTACAGTTAGAGGCACTCTGTAACCTCAAGCACCATGAAGTCCAGCCGTTGTCTCACATTTCATAGGATTTGAAGTAAGAGATAAGTGTTTTTAATGGTTTTGAATTTAACAATTTCAACTTTAGCATTAAGGGATTAACAATGAAGAGCTGAGAAGTTAACATAAAGAGCACATAAATTTTTCCATATGTAAATATCTATCTTATGATACACGTAAACATTTTGTAGCATCTTTGCTCCTCCTCGTATGTTTGGAGAAGTTTTGGAGGAGTTGTGGACAAACGAATGTGTGAAACTGAAGAGCATACAGGGGATGGCACAGGGACAAAGTGTTAATGGGTCTTTTGAGTTAGAAGAGCTGCCAAATACAGAAACATTGACATATTTGGAGGAGTTGGGGGCAGAGGGGTGTCTCAAGTTGAATAGCATATGTAGGTTGGAGCATGCGACAAATGTGGGTTTCCCGAGTTAAAAGAGCTTCCAAGTATGGAAACATTGGCATCTTTGGAGGTGGTGGAAGCAGCTGGATGTGTGAAGGTGAAGAGCATATAGGGGTTGGAGCTCACGAAAAAAACTTACAATCCTAGGTTTTCATTGGTTGTCTGAATTAGAAGAGCGGCCAAGTATGGAAGCATTGACATCTTTGGAGGGGTTGGGGGCAGAGGGGTGTCTGAAGTTGAATAGCATACGGGGGTTGGAGCACGCGACAAATCTCTAGAGGGATTGTGAGCAAGTGAATGTGTGAAGCTGAAGAGCGTACATGGGTTGGTGAAAGGGACAAAGCTTCGAGACCTAAGTGTTAGTGGTTGGTCATTGGATCTATTGTGGGAAGAGGGATGTGAGAAGCTAAAGCATCCCGCAGTTGGATCAATGGACAAAGCTTAAACAACTAAGAGATTTTGAGTGGTCTGAGGTAGAAGAGTTGCCAAAGTATGTAAACATTGGTGTCTTGGAGGTGTTGTGGGAAGAGGGATGGATGAAGCTAAAGGGAAAATGGTGTTCAGTGCACTTGACAAAAGCTTCAGACGCTAATTGTTGGTTGATGCTTTGAGTTACAAGGTTTTGAACATGCAAGTATGTATTTGAAAAGACTTGACATTTCTAGATGTCCCAAATTACAATGTCCAATGTCCAGTGTGGGAGTTGTGGACCAGTGGTGAAGATGATCAATGAATGTGAATATGTCCTCATAGGGCATATGTTGTGACACTACAAGGACAACACCGTTTACCAAAATGGTTCACACAACTTCTTAAATATGTTCATCCAGATGAACAAAAAAAGGAACTAGAAGTTATACTACTCTAAAGCAGGGCAGGGTTTTTTTGGTCTTTCCTTTTCTAGATTTATTTTCCCCTTCCTACTTCATACTATGCCGTGTTGTTCATATGAGCAACTAATTTTATTTTGAAATTATTTTACAGTTAGAGGCACTCTGTAACCTCAGGCACCATGAAGTCCAGCCGTTGTCTCACATTTGAAAGGATTTGAAGCAAGAGATAAGTGTTTTTAATGGTTTTGAATTTAACAATTTCAACTTTAGCATTAAGGGATTAACAATGAAGAGCTGAGAAGTTAACATAAAGAGCACATAAATTTTTCCATATGTAAATATCTATCTTATGATACACGTAAACATTTTGTAGCATCTTTGCTCCTCCTCGTATGTTTGGAGAAGTTTTGGAGGAGTTGTGGACAAACAAATGTGTGAAACTGAAGAGCATACGGGGGATGGTGCAGGGACAAAGTGTTAATGGGTCTTTTGAGTTAGAAGGGTTTCCAAATACAGAAACATTGACATATTTGGAGGAGTTTGGGGAAGAGGGGTGTCTCAAGTTGAATAACATACATAGGTTGGAGCACGTGACAAACGTGGGTTTCTCGAGTTAAAAGAGCTGCCAAGTATGGAAAAATTGGCATATTTGGAGGTGGTGGAGGCAGTTGGATGTGTGAAGGTGAAGAGCATATAGGGGTTGGAGCTCACGACAAAAACTTACAATCCTAATTTTTCATTGGTTGTCCGAGTTAGAAGAGCGGCCAAGTATGGAAACATTGACATCTTTGGAGGGGTTGGGGGCAGAGGGGTGTCTGAAGCTGAATAGCATACGGGGGTTGGAGCATTGGACAAATATATAGAGGTATTGTGAGCAAGCGGATGTGTGAAGCTGAAGAGCGTACATGGGTTGGTGAAAGGGACAAAGCTTCGAGAACTAAGTGTTAGTGGTTGGTCATTGGAGCTGTTGTAGGAAGAGGGATGTGAGAAGCTGAAGAGCATCTCGCAGTTGGACCAATGGACAAAGCTTAAAAAACTAAGATATTTTGAGTGGTCTGAGGTAGAAGAGTTGCCAAAGTATGTAAACATTGGTGTCTTGGAGGTGTTGTGGGCAGAGGGATGCATGAAGCTAAAGGGCAGACGGTGTTCAGTGCACTTGACAAAAGCTTTAGATGCTAATTGTTGGTTGATGCTTTGAGTTAGAAGGTGTTGAACATGCAAGTATGTAGTTGAAAAAACTTAATGTTTCTAGATGTCCCAAATTACAATGTCTAATGTCGAGTGTGGGAGTTGTGGACCAGCGGTGAAGATGATCAATGAATGTGAATATGTCCTCATAGGGCATATGTTGTGAATATTTTGGGACCTCCTTAAACCTTCAACCTTCAATAAGTTGTGCATATGTTGTGAATATTCTGGGACCTCCTTCAACTTTCCTCTTTTCCTACCGGCGTTCACTTTTTCCCCTCAAGGGGCAAATGCTAGTATATTGTAACCATAGTCCAAACCATATCCATACTATATTCCATATAAACATGCCACTGAACCATATATTATGCCACCATATATAACAAATGAACAATATAATACATGCCAATATTACATTCCATAAAACCTTTTCCAAACGAACCACATAATATTGCATTCAACAAAACCATGATATAGGGAGAGGTTCGCGGTATTGAAATCAAGACCTCCTCCCCCCATATCTAGTGCTTTAACCAATGTGCCACCAGGGCCACTTGTTAAGGGGAGTGGCGGATTTTATTTATAAGTTGCAGGCGAGAATACGGGGGCCCAAAATCGCCTCAAAAACCATTATAAAAACCATGGATCGACACGAATTCCAAGACGGTGAACATGTACGACTGCAGATAAATCGAGGCCAATACAGGGCACGATTCCCAATTTGTTATTGGCACGATTCCCAAGATGGTTTTGCATGCAACCCAATGTTGTATTGGCACACTTCTCGATGCAGTTTTGGCACACTTCTTGAGGCAGTTTTCTACACAGTTCCTGAGGCGTTTATGCACAATTCCTGAGGTTTGTACAACCATTAATGGGAACATATCTCGAGGTGGAATCCGTACTATTTTGTCTTTTATGTAGGGAGAGTTTCTCGATTTGCATGCCAGAGGAGGCCTTTGGCAAACATAGACGAGTTTATACTCATTTTTCTCAAAATTTCGAGAGAAACGCAATGGTGTTGTCTATTTTTGCTGATAACTGACAGAAAATACAAGTGTTTCCAAAACTTTCATTTTGTATGCTTTAAAGACTAAATAAGATCATCCTTCTCATTGGAAGTGGCCCAAAGACGTAGCCCAAGGAGGGTGAACTCCGTTATCATTTCTTGTCTACAAATTTAATGGTTTGCATCTCTTTTATGTGGTTTATGTGCTTCAATTATGCTCTTTAATTTTTGCATTTAAAGCCTCTTTAATGGATTTAAGCATTCAAACTTTTACATGCAAATAATGGTTGTATAGATCTTGTCATTTTCGAATCAGTTGAAAACATCATTTATAGAATTAGAGTTTACCATTTTTATCCATTTTGAAATAAATCTCAATTAGAATTAAATACCTAACTCGATTTGATAATAAATCTCAGCAAGAATTTAAATAAAAAAATTGATTAAATAACCATAATAATCTACCATAATCCAGTAGCAGGTGATACAATCTTGCATCCATGCCCCATTTCTTTCTTTTATGTGAAATTTTGAAAGATAAATAATTAAGCAAATATTCATATTTGAGTATATTTTGAATACCAATTAAATGTGACTTGGTGATATTTATGGTAAGAAACATAATATATACATTATAATGTCTGTATATCAAAAGTCTAAAGCCTAATGCAAATAATTTCTTTTAATGATATTAATTGAGATTTCCTAAATTGAAAAATCCATTTATAGAATTAGAGTTTACCATTTTTATCCATTTGATAATAAATGTGAACAAAAATTTAAATAAAAAATTGATTAAAGAAACACAATAAGTGACCACAATCTTGCATCCATGCCTCATTTCTTTCTTTATATGAAATTTTGAAAGATAAATAATTAAGCAAATATTCATATTTGAGTTTTTTTGAATGCCAATTAGATGCGACTTGGTGGTATTTATTATAAAATAACACAATATATACATTATAATGTCTAAATATAAAAAGTGTAAATTCTAATGCAAATAATGTCTTTCAATGATATTAATTGAGATTTTCAAAGTTGAAAAAATCATTTATAGAATTAGAGGTTAACATTTTTATCGATTTGAAAATAATCTCGACGAGAATTAAATAGCTAAACCATTTTGATAATAAATCTTATAAGAATTTAAATAAAAAATTGATTAAAGAAATACAATAATTGACCACAATCAAGTAGCATGTGATACAATCTTGCATCCATGCCCCATTTCTTTCTTTTATATGAAATTTTGAAAGATAAATCAAGTAGCATGTAATACAATCTTGCATCCATGCCCCATTTCATTCTTTTGTATGATTTGTTTTTGAATTTAAGAATAATTGAGATTTTCCAAATTGAAAGCTTAATGCATTAATTTGCCTTTCAATGATATTAATTGATATTTTTCAAGTTGGAAAACACATTTATAGAATTAGAGTTTTCCACTTTTATCCCTTTGAAAATAAATCTCAATGAGAATTAAATAGCTAGACCAATTTGATAATAAACCTTAACAAGAATTTAAAAGAAACAATAATTGACCATAATCAAGTAGCATGTGATACAATCTTGCATCCATGCCCCATTTCTATTTTTTATCTGAAAATTTTGAAGCATAAATAACTAAGCAACTATTCATATTTGAGTTATTTTGAATGTGAATTAAATGCTACTTGGTGATATTTATTGTAAAATAACATAATATATACATTATAATGTCTATATATTAAAAATTCTAAATCCTAGTGCAAATAATGTCTTTCAATGAAATTAACTAAGATTTTCTAAGTTGAAAAATTCAGAATTAGAGTTTAATATTTTTATCCATTTGAAAATAAATCTCAACTAGAATTAAATAACTAGAGCAATTTGATAATAAATCTCAACAAGAATTTAAATAAAAATTTGATTAAAGAAACACAATAATTGACCATAATCAAGTAGCATGTAATACAATCTTGCACTAAATACTCGCCAATGTCTTCCTATAAAACTGTATTATCAGTTGAAATGTGGAGACAATTCAAACGTTCCCATCGACTCAGTTTAATTTCTAAAACTCTTAATCGTCACAGAGACATTGAAAGGAGAAATTTCAAGGTTGAAAGGAGAAATTTCAAGGTGGAAAGGGTTGGGTAAAGGAGAAAGCAGAAGTGAAGCCATACCAACTCTCTGAATATATTCCATGAGAAAAATGGAAAATCGCGAAAACCTTCAACTACAAAAAGACACACACCTTCAACCTTGAATGGAA
This sequence comes from Larix kaempferi, assembly GCA_027924585.1. NCBI lineage: Eukaryota > Viridiplantae > Streptophyta > Pinopsida > Pinales > Pinaceae > Larix > Larix kaempferi. The sequence continues at coordinate 4,935,522 of BSBM01000226.1, read as the reverse complement.
TGATACAAGGTGGATTCATATCTTTCGAGGACCAAGCATGTGTCTACATGCTTGGTCCAACCTGAAAATCACAATAATCGAGCCGTAAGTTAAAATTACTATATTTTAGTAATAATAAAATAAAATAATATGGAGATCGAATACTACGAAGACTGCATCGGAGCCATTACCTAGCTCAACCGTATCACTCGACATGAGATAAAATCCTAGTGGCTCTCCAACACAGATGGGAAAGAAAGATTTGTTGGTCGCATTGGAATTCGATCCATGAATAATATTTATCCGACCATGTTTCTAGCTTGCTAACTGTCCTGCCACATGTTGGATGCCCCACCACGCATCGTAACAAACTCCATGCACCCTAATTGTTTCTGCATACGCTCGTTCCTTACCCTAACTATCATGCTTTAGGAGGTTAATAACTATCGGGTAAAAGCATGGTAATGTGTATCACTATGCGGCAAGATAATTTATGCCGTTATTATGAATTTATTCAACATATCTATTATAAAAAATAAAAAAAATATACTTTAAAAAAATATTAAAAATAATTTTAACAATCACCTGTATATTGTTTCCATATTCAAATAAAAAACTATTGATTTTGAAGTCTTAAAATGAGTGTTTTTTATTTCGCGCTTTTACGTACAAATAATTTGTTTTATTTATATTAATAATTTAATAATAATAAAAATATATCATAAAATAATATTTAAAACAATGTACAACAATCTTAAAAGTGTCTATAAAATATTTGTTCAAAAAAATTGGAATTAAAAATATAAATGAAGATAGATATGGGGGGTCGCGGTTTTCTGAGTACTTATGAGATGTTGAAATAACAATAAATGGCCTTTAAAGAAAATGAAATAAATAAGATAAAAACAAATTTTTTTATTTGAAAAAAAAATCCATATCAAAGCTCATTCACAATGAAAACTTTTGTTTCATTACACCATTATCTAATTCTCAATGGATTTGTAGATTTATGAATAAATATTTTTAGTTCATTAGTTCATCGCCGCAAAAGAGGAAAAAGTGAGACATATTAACATGCTTTTACCCTATCATTAGGTTGTTTTACAATAACGAAGACCCTGAATCTTCCCACTTTTCTAGGATTCTAGAGATCATACTCCATCCAGGACTCTAGATCATACTCCACTTTTCTGGGATTCTAGATCATAATAATGTTTTATTGAATGGAAAATGGCAATGCATCTTTTTGTTTGAACAGGAAAGGCCTTGGTTAAGGTAGTATTTTCACGAGAAATTGTGAGTTGGCTATCGATGGTAAGGAATTGGACCATGATCCATTAAATAATACTTTCAAATCGAAACCCTTAGTTCTTCATCCCGAGCATTAGAATCTAGATATTAAAATGGGAGGGTTGTCACAACAAAGAGGAACAACCTAATACTCTCATATGAAGCAATCAAGTCAAAGAGATAGAGATTCTGGAAGGCGCTATTGTTGTAGGGTAAATTGATTCCTTGTGTTCTTACTCCTTGTAGCTAGATTTCCTTATTGCTTCTCTATCATTCTATGACTTGGAAGGGATACTTGAGGGAATATTGGAAGGGATATTCATATAGATATTCTTCAGCTATGATATTTTGTTGTCGAAGCTACATGCTCCTAGTTGAAATGTTCCCAAAATAGAAATTGCTTAGGTGGATCCTTATCATCATGTTTATCATCAATCATTTAAGCATTCACTAAAGCACTTCAATAGTATCAAGCCCCAAATGTATAAGTAAAATGGCTACAAAGATCAATAAATGAGAAATCTTCAATAGATTTTCCATTTTTCCAACACTATTAATGGTGAGAAATTGATACTCTAGCTTGGGTGAAGATGCAATTAATTTATATACAGGTTAGTGTCAAGTATTTACCATTTAAACCGCCCTCTCTCCATGTGACTACTCACTAATTGATTATTTCGTTAGCTTGGACAACTAGTTGTTGGAGTCCAAGAGTTGCTTAATTGATTTCCATCATAATATTTGTCTCTTGCCAAATTCTGGTTCATGAATCTGAAGCATTCATCAATGATATGTTACTAATGAAATCAAAGAAATAGTTAGCTCCATTACTCTTACATATTATGACATATTTCATGCAAAGAGTATCAAGCATTCGTTAATGGGAACTAGTCCCATCTTAGCCATTCATTGATGCTATCCAGTCCCACCTGCAACAAAGGAAAAGAAAATTGGAGTTCAAGCATATTGAATAATAGATAGAGATGCAATCATTGGTTCAACAATTTCATATCTAGGGGCCATATGCAAGGATAATTTCTCCATATATAGATATATTTCTAGTTCTTAATACAACTAGGTGACGGTAGCCACAAATCCACGACCTAGAAGAGCTCTTCATGGAATCCACAAATCCAATATCTATAAAAGAGTCTCTCATCAATATAGTCACAGGTATGTATAAATATATTTTCACAATGATTGCTACTACATTTCATATTTCACATGCTTGTATATATTTGAAAAGTGAATGAAAATAGGTTCTAATCACATAGAAGAGATTGCATGTGCAAGTGCACTTAAAGCATCATAAAATCAAGCAACATGAGTAGTAGAGATTGATTGAAAGCCATAATCTAGATCATCGAACAATGGGTGTCTGCTTAACCACCTACTTGGTACTACAAAGCTTCTCTTCCATGCACTATGGATGGGATTGGGAACTATACCCGAAAGGTTCTCTTGTGTGTTTAATTAAGCATCATGGTTTGAAACAAAAGTTTGCTCCCATAAAATTCATTGAGTTATTAATTTGCATCTATTGTAATGTGAAGTGTAGTGTTAGAGCCATAAATATGGCTTTCTAATTTGGTTAATGACCAATTTATTTATTTTTTAATTTTTTTAACATTAATAAATAGTCGAATATTTTTTGTTCCACTATAAAAGTAAAATCACATTGAGATGATTTGAACCAGTGAAAAATTAAAGCCAAAATATTACAAAATTGAATTTGTTTACTAAAATGACATTGTTTTGAAAAAAATTAAATTAATATATATTTTCAATTAACTTTAAAAATTATTTATAAAATATTGAAAAACAATTATAAAGAAAACAACAACTTTTTTTCACTAAAAAAACTATATTTTAAATATATGGGAAGAGATCATTACATGGCATGCTCACAAAATCTCATAGAAAGAGATCAAACTGACATTCAATCAATACTTAAAGTACTTGCTTTGGCAATGACTAATAAATGGGAAATATGACTATCAAAATAGAACTAGGAGATGGGACTAATAAATGGAAAATACAACTATCAAGATAGAATTACTCAATATTACTTTAATAATTAGATGCTTTACTCCAAAATATTATCTTTTTATTTATATGAGTAAAGAGAATTATAAGAGCAAAATTATTGATGGAGTTTGAAAAGACTTTTACTATTATGCTATAATTTTTTAGCATGAATTTTTGACCATACCATTGATGCTAAAGTATCTTCCACATATGGTAAATCACTAAAGAAAAGTTTGCTTATCCCATTAAGCAATAATGTTTTATAGATGGGATAAATTTTCACATTTCTTTGGTATGGTTGATTGAAATTTGACCATTTGAAAAATCTTCAAATTAGTTATGATTTGAGAAATTCAATATAATACAATATAAGGTTATTCTCATGTACTTTGTAAGCGTTGGTTAGAAGGAATACTTATAATTCAGTAATGGGAGGTGTTTGGGAAGCACACTGAGCTTTATATTTTAGCTGCGGAGACTTATTTTACTAGGGATAATTTTAAGGACCTGTACTTATTTGAAGTGTATAAACCTTGGCGAATCTTAGCAATTCTTAAAATGTCAACTATAAAATATTTGGCAATATTTTTCTAAAATTATTTCAATTTCTAAGGATTTTATATAGTTTATATAATAATTTGGCGATTTTTAGAGTGAAAATGTTTACCCCGTCAAAATTGGGCGAAATGGAGCTTCAAAAAATGCAAATTGGCGAATCTTTTTTTTGAAAAAAACATGGAAAAATAGACCATGGGCTAAATTTCGCCCCTAAAATTATCCTTGTATTTCACTGTTGAAGTGTAATGATGGGATGTCCATGATTGTGATCAGTTTAATGTAGGAAAAGGCTGGGATCCTACAGAGGAATATGAATCTCTTATTTCTGGTTAGGGGAAAGAGAGCGGACCACTCCACATTTGGCATGTCACACGAAGGGAATGGCACATGGTATTTCACTTTTTCAGGGAGCAACGTTCAGTTGCTCGTTCAATCAATCAAATCAATTGTGATGGCAGGTACTAGAAAATTGATCCGGAAACAAGATCTTTGCTACTCTATAACGTTAACATGAATTGCATAAAGAGCATGAATGAAGCTCACAAATCCATAAGAAGAGGACCAAACAGCATAGACAATACACACATAAAGACAACAAGTTGATAACGGAGTTCGTCCAGGATGGACTACGTCTCCGAGCCTGCTTCTCAATAGGAGGGCCGATCTATAATCTCAGCATAAAGGCAAAATACATGGCAATAATACAATGATACCTTGGCGACAATGGCCAGGAAGAGAATCGCTGCCCAAATCACAACAAGACTGCTTCCAGCAACTCCGAAGCCTGAAGACGGTGTAAAACGAGTATAAACACTCGTACCTTCCTCCTGCAGAGCTACACAATCTCCCTTCTCTCCTTTAGCTACAAAGTCTCTACTCCAAAGCATGAGTGGGAAATGGCAAATGAATGGGTTTATATAGGTTGGCTTTCCCTTCTTCACATGACTCTCATGGATTCCTTTGGTTGCAACTAATTTGCCTATCTTGGCCTTGGTTACAACTTCCCTAAGTTGGTTTCCATGTGGTTGGGTTTTTAAGAACATAAACCAAAAATATGGTTCATGCCCACATGTCCATGGGTTTTCACATTTAGTTACTTCCCCATAATGACATTTACAAAATCCAACAATAATCCATTACATACCAAAATCCTTCTTTTAAATAGCATGTTGGTTTTTTCAACCATAAACCAACTTGTTACAACTTCTTTACAAATATGGCATGTTTGTTTTTGGTTACAACCATGCATTAACTTCATAACAACTCAAGGAATAAAATAAATGAGTAATATGTGAGTAATTTTTCCACTCACTTCAAATATTAATCATTTTACAATTTCTCATGAGTAAATGCATGAATTTCCTAAAACTCATTTCAAGCACAAATGCATGCATGCTAGTCATCATGCCATGTCACCATGCCACATCATCATGCCATGTCATCATGCCACATCATCATGCCATGTCAGAATGCCACATCATCATGACACATTATCATGCCATGTCATCATGCCACATCAGCATGCCATGTCATCATACCGCATCATCATGCCATTTAGCATGCCATGTCATCATGCCACATGTCACCTTGTGATTGGTCTATACTGTATGGATGACATGTGTCATCCTCTGAGTGGTGCCACATCATCATGTTTGTATAGTACGGATGCCACGTGTCACCTTGTCAGTGGTGCCACGTGGCACCTCTTTTTGCCAAATTTGCCTGTTGACCTTATGGAACAGAACGCGATAACTTTCTCATACGGAGTCCGTTTGAGGTGAAACGAACGCCGTTGGAATCGTCTCGACGAGCCCTTCGATATAGTGCTAGTTTTGCTGAGATTGGAGGACTTCAAAATTTTTCCTTCTTAGATCCTCCTGGATCATTCCTCCCCACTGAGAAGCTTTTGGCCTCCAAAAGCCTTTACTAATCAACAGATAGGTGAGGGAATCGCTCCCTCACTTTCTCCTTCTCAATCCACTTGGCTTTGCTTGGATGAGTGCCTCTGATGCCCACTCGAACATAATCAACATCACCTCTGCGAGAAGTCCTTGTCCTTCTGTCCAAGATGACATCTTCCTTTAGCTCATCCATGTACTCAGGAGAAAATTCATCAACTGATGGAAATGAGACATTCTCCCTTTCATCCATGATCATGGGAGGCTCATAGAGTTTCAAGTTCTCTACATTCACCACTGAGTAGATCTGCATGTATGGTGGTAGCTCTAAGCGAAAAGCATTCGTCCCAATCTTCTCCAAGATGGTGAAGGGACCATATCTAATAGGCTTGAGCTTCTTGCCTTCTCCTTTCATCCTCTCCTTGCTGGTGTGAAGCCACACTTGATCTCCCACCTGAAATTGATGATCAACTCTATGCTTGTCATGGCGAGCCTTGTACTGGGCTTGACTCTTCTCCAACTGCTCTTGCACTGCTTGATGTACCTGTTGAACTCTCTGAATGAACCTGCGGGCTTTGTCTTCATCCTTGGAAGTGCTTGAATCAACCTCTCTCCCATAAGTCAAGTCCAATGGAGTCTTTGGCAAGTACCCAAAGTATGTCTCAAATGGCGAGCTCTGAGTGGAAGAATGCATAGCCCTGTTGTAGGCATGCTGCACATACTTGATCTGTTCATCCCATAACTTAGGATGCTTGTTGCAATAGCCTCGAAGCAAATGTACAACTGTCCTGTTGACTACCTCTGTCTGTCCGTCGGTCTGTGGATGGAAAGCGGTGCTCCTCTTTAGCTTGGTGTCCATCATACACCATAATTTTGTCCAAAACTCTCCAAGGAATCGGGAGTCTCGATCCGAGATAATGGACGTAGGGAGTCCAAAGTGAACCCATACATGCTGAAAGAAAAGAGAAGCAGCCTGCTCTGCAGTGACCTGCTTTTTACATGGCATAAGAATACACATCTTGCTAAACCTATCCACGACCACATACAAGTAGTCATGACCCCTCCTAGACATAGGCAAACCCCCCACAAAATCCATGGAAATGCTTTCCCAAGGATGGGAAGGAACAGGAAGTGGTGAGTACAGCCCCAATTTTCTATTAGTGGGCTTACAAGTAGAGCACATCACACACCCCTTTACATATTTTGTTACAATGTCTTTCATGCGAGGCCAATACACAAGTCTTTGCAAATGAGCCAAAGTCTTACCTACCCCAAAATGCCCTGATACAAGAGAAGTATGAGCTTCTCGTATTACATGGACTCTTTCACTGATAGGAACACATAACTTGCCCAAATGATAGAGCAACTTTCCCTGCAAATAGTAGTCTTCCATCTGTGTGCCATTGGTTAGCTTCTCATAAATCTCCTTGAAATCGTCATCAGTAGCATACTGCTCAATATAACTTTCATGGGATAAAGAAGCAGTTTTCAAAACAATAGATGCAACAATAGGAGGTCTAGAAAGCATATCTGCCACTTTATTACTAGTACCCTTCTTGTACTTGATAACTGCGGACAACCTGTACATGCCCACATTAGGAAGAGGGGCATCCTGCTGGAGATAAATATCATGTTGAATCTCCCTTTTGGGAGGCAAACCTGTAGGTTCCTGAAATATATCATCATAGTTAGCCACAATATCAATCATATCCTTTGTATGAGAAGGATCACAACCTTTGAAAGCATCGGATGCCTCAGCATCTTTTGCTCTCACAACCATGAACATGTATCTCTTGTTAGTGTTGATGAGTCTCTTCATCTGTCTTGCACTAACAAGAGTGGTGTTAGCCTTCATACTGTGAGCTCTCACAATGTACTCCACCCCATTTTTGGTGAGATGGTACTTGTTCTCATGACGAAAGAATACTGCTTGTCGATCATACAAGTATGGGCTTCCCAATACGATACCGCAGATGTCAAGAGGAACAACATCTAAGTCCACCTCATCGATCAACTTTGAAGCAATTGCAAACCTTACCCTGCATTGCTTAGTCACCTGTAGCTTAGCATTATCACATACCCATCCAAGAGGATAAGGCTTGGGGTGAGGTTTAGTCTATATGCCCAACTTCTTAACAACTGATTCTGAGATCAAATTTACTTGAGAACCCGGATCAAATAATGTTTCAATCTTTGTATGCTTAGACACAACTCTGATGTGAAACAACTCACTTCTTCTTTTATCATTTTCTTTAGAAACATGAGTAGAACTTGAACCAGTATGAGGAGTTTTGTTACCTTGCATTCCCACGGCTGTAATCCTGGTTTCATCACCTGAGTCGGAACCCAAATCTTGTTGCGCTGTTGCAACGGTCTTTTTCTTCTTTTTGCCTCCAAAATGCTTTGGCCTCTGTTCAGGATGCAACTTCCAACAACTTTCTTCATCATGCCCATCAGTGTCACAATGGTTGCAATGGAGCTTTCCTCCTTTCTTCTTGGCAGTAGCTGTCTTCTTGCTCTTGTCTTTTTCCTTGAACTTGTGGTTGTTGTTGTGCTTGAAAGGCTTCTTCTGATGGTCTTCTTGCAAATGATTCCCCCTGCTCTCAAGATGAGTATCCTGAACACTTGCTTCATCCACACTAGTAGGATTCAACAACAGCAAAGTATGGCGTAGATAATGATGAAGAGCACCAATGTACTTCAAAAGAGTGTCAGGAGAATCTAAAGCAATATTCAATTCTAAAGCTTTCTTTCTAAATTCTTCAGTAAAACTCTGAACACTCTGACCCTTTCCTTGTCTAAAACTTTGCCAATCCATCATTTCCTTTTGAACATAACCCAACGGATAAAATTGCTTACGTAAAGCAGAAATAAAAGCAGACCACGATGAGAGAAGATTACCCATTTGTTTGCTACCTTGCTGAAGCTTGCTTTCCCACCATACAAGTGCGGTGCCTGTCAGCCGAAGTGAAGCCAACTGAATCTTCACATCTTCTTCTTCGATCTGTTGGACTCGGCAATAGACCTCAATTTGCCTTATCCAATTGTTTAACTTCTCTGCATTCTCTTCCCCATTGAACATGGGCAAATCAAACTTCACATCGAGCTTCAATAAGGGCTTCTTTTGAGGCTCTTTGTGAGGAACCTTGGAATGCTGAGAATGAGATGAGGAAGAAGCACTTGAACTTGTGCTTGAAGATGAAGGTGAAGAGGGAGGCTCAGGAGGCTCTTCGCCACCTCCTCCATGGTTAACTAAAGCGTTGCCTTCGTCCTTCACTTCTTTGTCTTCCTTCTTTACTTCACTGCCTTTTCTTTCTTTTGCCATGCGTGCTTCATAGTCTGCAAACAACTTGTCTACCTTGTCGGCCATCATGTAGAAGACCTTGTGAAAGTTTGCCTCCATCTCGGTGCGGGCATCATTAGCATCCATCTTCCTCCTTCGGTGTGCACGTCCGATCTCGGAATTGTAAGGCTCTAATGTACCCTCACCAGCTTGAGTTTAGCCCTCGTGAGCATCCACACTCACAATCCAACGTCAAATAGACCTGCTCTGATACCACATGATCCGGAAACAAGATCTTTGCTACTCTATGACGTTAACATGAATTGCATAAAGAGCATGAATGAAGCTCACAAATCCATAAGAAGAGGACCAAACAGCATAGACAATACACACATAAAGACAACAAGTTGATAACGGAGTTCGTCCAGGATGGACTACGTCTCCGGGCCTGCTTCTCAATAGGAGGGCCAATCTATAATCTCAGCATAAAGGAAAAATACATGGCAATAATACAATGATACCTTGGCGACAATGGCCAGGAAGAGAATCGCTGCCCAAATCACAACAAGACTGCTTCCAGCAACTCCGAAGCCTGAAGACGGTGTAAAACGAGTATAAACACTCGTACCTTCCTCCTGCAGAGATACACAATCTCCCTTCTCTCCTTTAGCTACAAAGTCTCTACTCCAAAGCATGAGTGGGAAATGGCAAATGAATGGGTTTATATAGGTTGTCTTTCCCTTCTTCACATGACTCTCATGGATTCCTTTGGTTGCAACTAATTTGCCTATCTTGGCCTTGGTTACAACTTCCCTAAGTTGGTTTCCATGTGGTTGGGCTTTTAAGAACATAAACCAAAAATATGGTTCATGCCCACATGTCCATGGGTTTTCACATTTAGTTACTTCCCCATAATGACATTTACAAAATCCAACAATAATCCATTACATACCAAAATCCTTCTTTTAAATAGCATGTTGGTTTTTTCAACCATAAACCAACTTGTTACAACTTCTTTACAAATATGGCATGTTTGTTTTTGGTTACAACCATGCATTAACTTCATAACAACTCAAGGAATAAAATAAATGAGTAATATGTGAGTAATTTTTCCACTCACTTCAAATATTAATCATTTTACAATTTCTCATGAGTAAATGCATGAATTTCCTAAAACTCATTTCAAGCACAAATGCATGCATGCTAGTCATCATGCCATGTCACCATGCCACATCATCATGCCATGTCATCATGCCACATCAGCATGCCATGTCATCATGCCACATCATCATGCCATGTCAGAATGCCACATCATCATGACACATTATCATGCCATGTCATCATGCCACATCAGCATGCCATGTCATCATACCGCATCATCATGCCATTTAGCATGCCATGTCATCATGCCACATGTCACCTTGTGATTGGTCTGTACTGTATGGATGCCATGTGTCATCCTATGAGTGGTGCCACATCATCATGTTTGTACAGTACGGATGCCACGTGTCACCTTGTCAGTGGTGCCACGTGGCACCTCTTTTTGCCAAATTTGCCTGTTGACCTTATGGAACAGAACACGATAACTTTCTCATACGGAGTCCGTTTGAGGTGAAACGAACGCCGTTGGAATCGTCTCGACGAGCCCTTCGATATAGTGCTAGTTTTGTTGAGATTGGAGGACTTCAAAATTTTGCCTTCTTAGATCCTCCTGGATCAAAAATACACATACACATGATTAGGGACAATCAACAATTAACATAAACCTACGATACGTGTAGCTTCTGTACCCACGCGCCTCCTCATATCGGTTGAATCCACGGTATTCATTTGACTTAATTGGCATTCCAACGTCCAATAGTGATGGCAGGTACCGATGAAAAAGGCTTGTGCGGGTACTCCAGGAGGATCATCTCATCGTCTGTCGAAGTTAAAGTCTTCAAAATGAAAAATAAAGCTTACGTTGATGAAGAGCTCGTCGAGATATTTCCAACAACTCTTGTTTTGTGCAAAAAGACCTCCAGATGTAGAAGTTATGAAGGTTTGAAGTTTCGACAAATTTGGTCAAATTAGCAAAAGAAGGGGTATTTGGGCAAAAATTCTTAATGTAATGTTTTATAAAAAAATTGGGATCCCATGGGATTCGACCCCATGACCTCCAAAGCCCACCAAATCCTTCACTATGCCCGCCTAACCATCTCCTTTGCTCATGGTTCTTAACATGTATAAGTTACAACTTATATTTAAGTTTGATCAAAGGTTAGTTTGGAAAAAGGGGGAGGTCGAGGGCTAAAATGCCCAACACCGAGGCATATTACATTTTAACCATATTCCAAACCATATCCATATTATATGCCATATAAACATGCCACCGAACCATATATTATGCCACCGCATATAACAAACAAACCATATAATACATGCCAATATTACATGCCACAAAACCTTTGCCAAACGAACTACATAATATTGCATTCAACAAAACCATAATATGGGCAGAGGTACGCGGGATTGAACTCGCGTCCTCCTACCCCATTACCAATGCTTTAACCAACGCGCCACCGGCACCACTTGTCAAGAGGAGTGGCGGATTTTATTTATAAGTTGCAGGAGGAAATATGGGGGCCCAAAACTGCCTCGAAAACCACTATAACCAAACCCCCTGACCCCCTGTTGCGTGTGTCGGGATCATAACCAAACCTGGGGTATAATACGACTGAAACAACATCATCTATGAGACTGGAAGATCAGGCTCCACAGCCAACAATGTGTTCTCCTAAACAAAACTATTATTTGTGATAAATTTTGAGACATAACCACGTCTCTACCATCAACCATCGCGCGGGTCACTCGCGACACTCCATATAGCCAACCCGCGAGTATCATCCTAGAAGTTGTATTCGCAAGTTGTTAGATATAATACTCGTGAGTCATTTGCTGTTTGATAAGAGTGACAATTGTGAGTATCTCTAAATCACGATAAAAATATTTAAAGATGATTAGGGATTAGTTAAAGGCAGTTATTCTAACTACCCTAACCTCCCCAACCAATTTCCCTTTCGAGTTTATCATCCCAGCCTTGCTATAAATACAAGGGGAGGGCCTTGTGAAGGAAGAACTAATTTTATGCTGGAGAAAATTCTACTGAAGGAAGAGGAGCAGGAACCCAGGGCTAGGTTTCAACAGTTCCAGTTGTAGTGCAGGTTTGACTGATTACCTTTAATGCTATAATACATAAATTTCCTTTCCCATATATATTTGCCTATTTTAATGAATGCATGTTTTGAATATTTCTTGTTTGGTATACATGAGTTTCATATAAAACATTTCATTCTTATTTGGGTCATAAGCTTTGAGAAAGGTATGTGTTATTACAGGTGATCTCTCTGGAGTAATGAAGCAGGAGTTTGAAGTTTGGAAGCTTGGATCAATCGCCAGTCATTCAGGTATTTAATTCCAATTTCATATCTTAGTTCTTTACATTTAAAAGAATGTTTGCTTGTTGTACCTTTATGCTTTCATGTCTCTGTAACTAGTTAAGATGTACGTTGATGATCTTTGTAATTCCCAGTCATAGGTTTTAACAGTTGCGTTAAAGAAGCAATTTTATACATTAGGCTACATACATCAAGCCATGATGGATTGGAAAAACTTAAGGCAAGGTAAAGGTCAAAATGTACAAGAATACACTAAGGAATTCAAAAAGAGAGCTTTAATTTTGGGTATACCTCTCTACACTCAAGAAACTCTTCTCAAGTTTATTGGAGGATTACATAGTTATTTGCATCATACAATACTTATGTTTAATCCTACTAACCTAGATGAAGTGTGTGTTCAAGCCACACATATTGAATCCAAAAGGAAGAATGTTCATGATGAATTTTCCTCAGTTGAATCTAGTAAGTTGAAAGAAGGCAAAGACAAAGGGAAGAGAAAGCATACAGCACTGTGAAGAAATGGGACACAAAACTTTCATGTTCTCATTTTCAGAGAGATGGGAATGATGAAGAACACTGTTGGAAGCTACATCCAGAATTGAAACCGAAGAAGTTTAAGGATCGGAAAGGGAAGCAAAAAGCTACGATTATCGTTGAGGATATTGGATTAGATTCTGAGGACGAAACAAAGATATCAATCATAGGTGTGAAAGGTAAAGCTATTGTTGGTAATTATTCTAACATTGGCTCTTCATGTGCTTCTACTTCTAAAGATCATGACAGTTCTAAGGATAGAAAAAGGAATTCATTTTTTCATATAAATGTAATTACAAAACAAACTAAGATAGACACACTCATAGATAGCGGATCTCAAGCTAATCTTATTTCAGAAGAAGTAATTAAGCAATTGGGATTAACAACAAAAACACACAGGAAACCTTGTCCATTAGGTTGGGTATGCAAAGATAAAAGATTACAAGTAACAAGGAAATGGGATCTAAAGTTTGCAATTACATCCAAGTTTGTAGATGAAGCTGAATTTTATGTGGTTCCATTAGATATCTGTGGAATTGTGTTGGGAAGCTCGTATTTATATGATCAAAAGGAAATATTCTATCGAGGACATAATCAATATCATTTGATTAAGGAAGGAATTGAGTTCATAGTACATTCACATTCATTTAAAAATGACAGATCACTGGGAACTACACAACAATTGAAAAGGGTTGTTAATGCAAGTCGGAATTTGGCACTTATGTATATGCAATGTAAGGAATAAAATAATCCTAAGCATGAAAAGGAAGTGTCGTTGCATTACAATACATCTATTTTGGTCGATAATGTCCCTATGATAAAACATCAGCATGATATGGCTACAATCTCTTTCACATTTTCAATGTTGATATTCAGCTTATTACTGATCTACAGTATGTGGTTTGTTCCTACAATATTGACTGAATATTTTGTTGAAAAAGGGGTTAATATACTTAACAATGTCAGTGCAGTGTTGATTGTTTTTATAATGATTAAAATGTACATGTTCCAAGAAGAATGGACAAGTGATACGGGACAAGTGAGATGAACATGTCCTCACTTGAATTCTGAATGATTCGGGCTTTTGGTGGTCCAAAAGCTTTTCAGTGGAAAGGTTTGACATAGGACTATCATATCACCGTAGATCGAATTTAAAGTCTTCAAAATGTAAAATAACGCTTATAGGGATGAAGATCTTGTCGAGATATTTATGGAAATGCTTGTTTCGCGCAAAAAGACCTTCGGATGCAGAAGTTATGAAGGTTTGAAGTTTCGACAAATTTGGTCAAATTGGCAAAATAAAGGGTTATTTGAGCAAAGAATCTTAATGTAATATTTTATAAAAAATTTAGGAGTCCATGGGATTCAACCCCATGACCTCCAGAACCCACCAAATCCTTCACTATGCCTGCCTAACCATCTCCTCTATTCATGATTCTTAACATGTATAAGTTACAACTTATATTTAAGTTTGATCAAAGGTTAGTTTGGAAAAAGGGGGAGGTCGAGGGCTAAAGCCCTCTACCCATGGCCAACACCGAGGCATATTATATTGTAACTATAGTCCAAACCATATCCATACTATATGCCATATAAACAGGCCATTGAACCATATATTATGCCACCGCATATAACAAACGAGCAATATAATACATGCCACAAAACCTTTGCCAAACGAAGCACATAATATTGCCTTCAACAAAACTGTGATATGGGGAGAGGTCAGTGGGATTGAACTCACAACCTCCTCCCCCATTTCCAGTGCTTGACCAACGTTCCACCAACGCCACTTGTTAAGGGGAGTGGCGTATTTTATTTATAAGTTGCAGGCGGGAATATGGGGGCCCAAAACCGCCTCAAAAACCACTATAAAAACCATGGATTGGCACAGATTCTGAAACAGAGAACATGTACGATTTCACATAAAGCGAGGCCAATACAGGGCACAATTCCCGAGGTGGTACTGGCACGCTTCCCAGTATGGTTTTGCATGCATCACAAGGTGGTATTGGCACGCATCCCGAGGTGGTTTTGCATAGTTTTAACATGCTTCCTGATGCGGTTTTCTGCACAGTTCCTGAGGATCGCACATCCATTAATGGGCACAGATCCTGAGGTGGAATCTATATTGTTTTGTCTTTTATGTAGGCATATTTTCTCGATTTGTGTGCCAGAGGAGGCCTTAAGCAAACATAGTCGAGTTTATTCTCATTTTTCTCGAAATTTTGAGAGGAACGGAATGGTGTTGTCTGTTTTTGTTGACAACTGACATAAAATAGAAGTGTTTCCAGAACTCTCATTGTGTAAGCTTTGAAGACTAATTACGATCGACCTTCTCATTGAAAGTGGCCCGGAGATGTAGCCCAAGGAGGGTGAACTCTGTTATCATTTCTTGTTTACAAATTTCATGGTTTGCATCTCTTTTATGTGATTTATGTGCTTCAATTGTGCCCTTTGATTTTGTCATTTAAAGCCTCTGTAATGGATTTAAGCATTCAAACTTTTACATGCAAATAATGATTGTAAAGATCTTGTCATTTTCGGATCAGTTGAAAACTTCATTTATAGAATTAGAGTTTACCATTTTTATCCATTTGAAAATAAATCTCAAATAGAATTAAATAGCTAAATCGATTTGATAATAAATCTCAACAAGATTTTAAATAAAAAATTGATTAAAAAAACACAATAATTTACCATAATCTAATAACATGTGATACAATCTTGCATCCATGCCCCATTTCTTTCTTTTATGTGAAATTTTGAAACATAAATAATTAAGCAAATATTCATATTTGAGTATATTTTAAATACCAATTAAATGTGACTTGGTGATATTTATCGTAGGAAACATAATATATACATTATAATGTCTATATATCAAAAGTCTAAAGCCTAATGCAAATAATTTCTTTCAATGATATTAATTGAGATTTCCTAAATTGAAAAATTCATTTATAGAATTAAAGTTTATCATTTTTATCCATTTAATAATATATCTGAACAAAAATTTAAATAAAAAATTGATTAAAGAAACACAATAATTGACCATAACCTTGCATCCATGCCTCATTTCTTTCTTTACATGAAATTTTGAAAGATAAATAATTAAGCAAATATTCATACTTGGTGGTATTTATTGTAAAATAACATAATATATAAAATATAATGTCTAAATATAAAAAGTGTAAATTCTAATGCAAATAATGACTTTCAACTATATTAATTGAGATTTTCAAAGTTGAAAAAATCATTTATAGAATTAGAGGTTACCATTTTTATCCATTTGAAAATAATCCTAATGAGAATTAAATAGGTAAACCGTTTTGATAATAAATCTCATAAGAATTTAAATCAAAAATTGATTAAATAAATACAATAATTGACCACAATCAAGTTGCATGTGATACAATCTTGCATCCATGCCCCATTTCTTTCTTTTATATGAAATTTTGAAAGATAAATCAAGTAGCGTGTGATACAATCTTGCATCCATGCCCCATTTCTTTCTTTTGTGTGATTTTTTTCTAAATTTAAGGATAATTGAGATTTTCCAAGTTGAAAGCTTAATGCAATAATGCCTTTCAATGATATTAATTGATATTTTTCAAGTTGGAAAAATCATTTATATAATTAGAATTTACCACTTTTATCCATTTGAAAATAAATGTCAATGAGAATTAAATAGCTAGACCGATTTGATAATAAACCTTAACAAGAATTTAAAAGAAACAATAATTGACCATAATCAAGTAGCATGTGATATAATCTTGCATCCATGCCCCATTTCTTTTTTATCTAAAATTTTGAAACATAAATAACTAAGCAATTATTCATATTTGAGTTATTTTGAATGTGAATTAAATGCTACTTGGTGATATTTATTGTAAAATAACATAATATATACATTATAATGTCTATATATTAAAAATTCCAAAGCCTATTGCAAATAATGTCTTTCAATGATATTAACTAAGATTTTCTAAGTTGAAAAATTCAGAATTAGAGTTTACTATTTTTATCCATTTGAAAATAAATCTCAACTAGAATTAAATAGCTAGAGCAATTTGATAATAAATCTCAACAAGAATTTAAATGAAAATTTGATTAAAGAAACACAATAATTGACCATAATCAAATAGCATGTAATTTACAATCTTGCATTCATGCCCTATTTCTTTCTTAAATATCAATTGTCTTTGCATGAACAAATTTGGATGTAAGGAAGAACAAATACTCACTAAATATTCGCCAATGTCTTCCTATAAAACTGTATTATCACTTGAAATGTGGAGACAATTCAAACGTTCCCACCGACTCAGTTGAATGTCTAAAACTCTTAATCGTCGCAGAAACATTCAGAGGAGAAATTTCAAGGTGGAAAGGGTTGGGTAAAGAAGAAAGCAGAAGTGAAGCCATACCGACTCTCCGAATATATTCCATGAGAAAAATGGCAAAGCTCGAAAACCTTCAACTACAAAATGACACACACCTTCAACCCTGAATGGAATGATACAAGGTGGATTCATATCTTTCGAGGACCAAGCATGTATCTACATGCTTGGCCCGACCTGAAAATCACTATAATTGAGCTGTAAGTTAAAATGACTATCTTTTTAGTAATAATAAAATAAAATAATATGGAGATCAAATACTGCGAAGACTGCATCGGAGCCATTACCTAGCTCAACCGTATCACCCGACATGAGATCAAATCCTAGTGGTTCTCCAACACAAATGGGAAAGAAAGATCTGTTGGTGGCATTGGCATCCGACCCAAGAATAATATTTATCTGGCCATGTTTCTAGCTTGCTAACTGTCCTGCCACATGTTGGAGGTCCCACCACGTGTCGTAACAAACTCCACGCACCCTAATTGTTTTTGCATACGCTTGTGCCTTACCCTAACTACCATGCTTTAAACGGTTAATAACTATCGTTAGGTTGATTTACGATAACGAAGACCATGAATCTTCCCACTTTTATGGGATTCTAGGGATAATACTCCATCGAGGACTCTAAATCATACTCCACTTTTCTGGGATTCTAGATCATACACATGTTTTATTGAATGGAAAAAGGCAATGCGTCTTTTTGTTTTTACAGGAAAGGCCTCGGTTAAGGTAGGCTTTCCATGATCTAATTTGGAGTTTGCTATCGATAGTAAGGAATTGGACGACGATCCATTAAATCTTCCTTTCAAATCGAAACCCTTAGTTCTTCATCCCGAGCGTTACAATCTAGATATTGAAATGGGAGGGTTTTCACAACAAAGACGAACAACCTAATACTCCCATATGAAGCAATCAAGTCAAAGAGATAGAGACTATGGAAGGCACTAAATTGTTGTAGGGTAAATCGATTCCTTGTGTTCTTACTCCTTGTAGGAGGATTTCCTTATTGCTTCTCTATCATTCTATGACTTGGAAGGGATACTCGAGGGACTATTGGAAGGGATATGCATATATAGATATGCTTCAACTATGATATTTGTTGTCGAAGCTACATGCTCCTAGTTGAAATGCTCCCAAAATAGAAATTGCTTAGGTGGATCCTTATCATCATGTCTATCATCAATCATTTAAGAATTCACTAAAGCACTTCAATAGTATCAAGCCCCAAACGCATAAGTAAAATGGATACAAAGATCAATAAATGAGAAATCTTCAATAGATTTGCCCTTTTTCCAACACTATTAATGGTGAGAAATTGATACTCTAGCTTGGGTGAAGATGCAATTAATTTATATACAGGTTAGTGTCAAGTATTGACCATTGAAACCACACTCTCTCCATGCGGCTACTCACTAATTGATTGTTTCGTTAGCTTGGACAACTAGTTATTGGAGTCCAAGAGTTGCTTAAATGATTTACGTCATAAATTTTGTCTCTTGCCAGATTCTGGCTCATGAATCCGAAGCATTCATCAGTGATATGTCACTAATGAAATCAAAGAAATAGTTAGATCCATTACTCTTACATATTATAACATATTTCATGAAAAGAGTCTCAAGCATTCGCTAATGGGAACTAGTCCCATCTTAGGCATTCATTGATGCGAACCAGTCCCACCTGCAACAAAGGCAAAGAAAATTGGAGTTCAAGCATATTAAATAATAGATATAGATGCAGTCATTGGCTCAACAGTTTCATATCTAGGGGCCATATGCAAGAATAATTTCTCCATATATAGATATATTTCTAGTGCTTAATACAACAAGGTGACGGTAGCCACAAATCCAATATCTATAAAAGAGTCTTTCATCAATATAGTCATAGGTATGTATAAATATATTTTCACAATGATTGCTACTACATTTCATATTTCACAGACTTGTATATATTTGAAAAGTGAATGAAAATAGGTACAAACCACATAGAAGAGATTGCATGTGCAAGTGCAATTAAAGCATCATCAAAGCAAGCAACATGAGTAGTAGAGATTGATTGAAATCCATAATATAGATCATCGAACAATGGGTGTCTGCTTAGCCACCTACTTGGTACTACAAAGCTTCTCTTCCATGCACTATGGATGGGATTGGGAACTATACCCGAAAGGTTCTCTTGTGTGTTTAATTAAGCATCATGCTTTGAAACAAAAATTTGCTCCCTTCAAATTCATTGAGTTATTAATTTGCAATTGCTATGTGTATAAACCTTGACGAACTTACCGATTCTCAAAATGTCAACTATAAAATATTTGGGGATATTTTTCTATACTTATTTCAACTTCTAAGGATTTTATATAGTTTCTATAATATTTTTGCGATATTTAGGTGAAAAAAGTTTACCCCATCAAAATTGGGCTAAATGGGGGTTCAAAAAATGCAAATTGGCCAATATTTTTTTTGGAAAAAAACATGAAAAAATAGTCCATGGACTAAATTTGGCCCCTAAAATTATCCTTGTTGATTAGTGACCAATTTATTTTTGTTTAACATTAATAAATAGTCAAATATTTTTTGTTTCACTGTAAAAATAAAATCACATTGAGATGATTTGAACCAATGAAAAACTAAAGCCATAATATTACAAAATTGAATTTGTTTACAAAATAAATTTGTTTTTGAAAAAAAATTATATTAATATATATTTTCAATTAACTTTAAAAATTATTTATAAAATAAAAAAAAATTATAAAGAAGAAAACAACTTTTTTTCACTAAAATACTTATTTAAAATATAAATATTTTAAATATATGTGAAGAGATCATTACATGGCATGCTCACGAACGCTCATCGAAAGAGATCAAACCGACAATCAATCAGATACTTAAAGGTACTTGCTTTGGTAATGACTAATAAATTGGAAATATGAGTATCAAAATAGAATTGGGAGATGGGACTTGGACTAATAAATGGAAAATAGGACTATCAAGATAGAATTACTCAATATTATTTTAATAGTATATTAGATGCTTTACTCCAAAATATTATCTTTTTATTTATATGAGTAAAGAGAATTATAAGAGCAAAATTATTGATGGAGTTTGAAAAGATAATTCAAGGGTAGAACATTTTATATTTAAACCTAAAAGATTGAAAATCTCTATAAAGATAATCCTCTGATTTTAGGTCGATCTAGCTACTTAAAAGGAAATATGGAATAACCTCCACCAAGAGGCTAAACTGAAAAAATGGGGAAGGAACCGGAGTCCCTCAGAATATGATCTTCCCTCGCAGTGATTCTCATGCACTCTGTAAACGCTGGTTAGAAGGAATACCTATATTTCAGTAGTGGGAGGTGTTTGGGCAGCACACTGAGCTTTCTACTTTAACTACGGAGACCTATTTCACTGTTGAAGTGTATGATGGGATGTCCATGATTGTGATCAGTTTAATATAGGAAAAGGCCGGGAATCGGGATCCTACAGATGAAGATGAATCTTTTTATTTCTAGTTAGGGAAAGAGAGCGGACCACTCCACATTTGGCGTGTCACACGAAGGGAAGGGCACATGGTATTTCACTTTTTGAGGGCCCAACGTTCGGTCGTTCGTTCAATCAATCAAATCGATAGTGATGGCAGGTACCAGAAAATACACATACACATGATTACGGACAATGAACAATTAACATAAACCTACCATACCCACTCGCCTCCTCGTATCCACTCGCCTCCTCGTATCGGCTGAATCCACACTGCCATGATTTGGCAGTGTAGCTTCTGTACCCACTCGCCTCCTCGTATCGGCTGAATCCACAGGATTCATTTGAGTTAATTCGCATTCCATCGTCCGATAGCGATGGCGGGTACCGATGAAAAAGGCCTGTGCGGCTTTTTTTTAAACCGCCATACGGATTAACACGCCACCCAGCAAACTGCCATTGGGGGCTCTCCACGTTCTGGGAAACGGTACATTCAAACCCTCGCAAACGATCCATTCAAACATTGCATTCAATGTATTTTGTGCACACAAATATAAAATACGTGCTACGCGGATTCCCACTAGCTATAATATACTATGGTACAGGAACTAGTACGGTCCAGTTAAGAGCTCCATTATTACTTACCAATGACCATGGAAGGCAAGCGCAGATGCCGTTTTGGTGATATACATTTACAGCTTATTCTTGTTCTTATAGATATCCCACAGAAGGGGCCTTTGAGAATTAGTGTGATTTGGTTCATCTGTGTTTGTGGGGAATTGGTAATTGGACCAAAAGGAGTAAAGCATTCTTTCTGTGGGGAATTAGTGATTGGGCCAAAAGGGGTAAAGCACTCTGTCTTTCTCTTACAGCCCTCTTATTGCTTCATCAAATATTACCTAGGCTTCCTCTTATTTATGTGGATGCTTGCAGGCAGATGGGCAGAGTGAAGCGAGAAATAAAGAAAATAATGAACGCCACGAGAAGACAGGCAACATTCTCCAAGAGGCGGAATGGACTTTTCAAGAAAGCCAACGAGTTATCAGTTTTATGTGATGCAGACGTCGGGCTTATCGTCTACAACACTGCTGGGAAGCTATTCGAATTTTCGAGCTCCAGGTGCTTATATTTTTTTCTCTTTACTGCATTGCATTTCACTACCCCTGATCTGATTTGTTTTACCCCATGCAAACTCCTCCATGACCGTGCTAAGAGATTGGAAAAATAATCGGCTTACCAGTTATCAGCTAAATCTGTTAGTCTCCAATAATAGAGTGACAAGATATCTTTACAAATAGTCATGGCCTCATGATACAAAATGCCCAAACCTTATACGAGAGATCCATCTTCGGAGAACTTTATTATTGTATATATATAACTATGACAGACAAAATCTTTGAAGAAATACCCTTAAACATCCTTACCTCCGGCTTTTAGAAATAACATGGATGAACATCCTTACACATATAATTACCAATAAAGAAACATGATGTAATTGTCTCTAAAGGAGTAAATAAGTGTGAAACTTATTTCAAGATTTTCACATTAAAATTGGAGAACAACTTACATATTTTCGTGAGTTTTGGAAACCGCGTTTTGTTTCTCTATTCTGGGACCATCAGGGTCATCATCAAGAGTCGTCGAAGGTTCATCTTTATCTCAGCTTTCTTCCTTCGAGACAATCAAGGTTCATCTTTATCTCAATTTCGTTTGGTTAGGTTTTATTATTTTCTTATGATTGTTGCTTCTTTCATACAAATCTGGTGTCTCGTTATATGGAAATGTTAATCCTCTGGTAAGGCTGATTTCTTAAATATGTAGTGCGTTTTAAGTCTGCACAGTATAGTTTATATGTTATAACCTCCATTACCAGAGGAACAAGGTTGAAATACTTTGTATAAACAAAGTTTAAAGGATCTTTCAAGGAGTTTAAAATGGTGTTGGGAGGCATGAAGGAAACCTTAATATTTCTTCTCCTTGGAATATTTGCTAACTTGTCCGTGGTGCCTTTTGTGTATGGACGAGATATCTTCTTCCCGTAGTCGTTCTCATCTATTTTATTCATTGTAACCAGGTTTTCTGGCATTGAAGACAGCCTTGTTGAATTGTTTGCCAATGTAGCAATTCTCCCTAAGTGTAGGTTTCTTGTTCTAAGTGCTCTTGTTGCGGGAGAAAGTGATCAGAGTCAGAGTATAGATACCTTTCAGTATGAGTCGGTGAGCAAGGGTATACAATTATCTTTGTCAATTTCCATGGTAAACTTTATGCTATCATTTCTACACTATCGAGGTGGTTGAAGAATTTGTCAAGTTGTTCTCCCCGTGTGGCCAGACTACATCAAAGCTTCCATCTTTTGGGCTTGATGGGAAAGAATCTATGGCTAGTTTCTTAAAATTCTCCATGTAAAATTTGCGACTACTGGAGAGAGAGAGGGGAGAGCCCATTGCCACTCCTTTATTCAACCTCTCATAGAATTGATTTTGGAACGTGAAATAGGTAAAACGTATTAGGCAAGCTTCAACCAATTTTACTGTGAAAACGATTTCTTTTATGGTCTCGATGGCCTCTATTAAAGGGATTTCTAACAATAGCATGACCATCAAAATGCCTCTCAATTAAAGAGAAATTTTGATCAACAAATCTTTGAATCCATTAATGTCTAAGCATCAACAAACATAAAAATATGCCATCATTTATATGATTCTCGGCAAGAATCACTTAAACCCCATGTCAAAAGTGGTGACTCCATTAACACAAACACACATTAACTCTTAAAATATAATATAGAGGAAAATATCTACAAAACAACTTTTGCATAAAAAAATTCAATGACCTTCTAGACTCATGCCGACAAATTCGAGCTTTTTTCACTAAAAGGAAAATGAATCACTCATATAAGCTATATTACACAAGTTTTTGGAACGCGGGTTGGGTAAGTGGGTATGAGTGTCTGGTCTGGCTAGAAGCTTCGCCCAAATTTGTAGTTTGCAGGAAACTTCAGGTTAGGAGCTAAAAAAAACATAATTGATTAATTTCACAGCTTAAACTATTTTATCTTCTTTACCCTCTACTAGTGTCATGAAATTCAATCCTTG
The DNA here is from genome assembly GCA_027924585.1 of Larix kaempferi. Classification (NCBI taxonomy): domain Eukaryota; kingdom Viridiplantae; phylum Streptophyta; class Pinopsida; order Pinales; family Pinaceae; genus Larix; species Larix kaempferi. Next base: position 4,911,550 of record BSBM01000226.1, on the reverse strand, counting down.
TAAATTTGCTCACTCCTCTAGGTCCGCATTATACAAAGATTGGTGTGTGACCTGAATTAAACCCTAAGTATGATGACTCTAGTGCCATGGTATGTTTTGTAAATTTGGCTTGCAACTTTATCCCATTGTACGAGTTTATAAAGCAAAATTGCATTTGTGTGTGAGTGTGTGTGTGTGTGCATGCGGGTGTACAAAGTACAAATAGCTTCATAAATCATAAGTCCAAGGCTCCAAATTTCTCTGCAGTAACATGTCGTGCTTGTTGCTCGCATACTTTTCAGGATCGCTTGCTGCATTTCTGTGCCCTGATGAAAGAGAGAGCGAACATTTGGAAACTTGTTAGTACTTAGAGCATACCAGTGAAGGAGAGTAGCATTGTTTGGAAACCATACTCCTAGTCCATATTTATAACACCACTTCTTAGTAATTACCGCACCTGCCACGAAGGAGCATGAGACACAGTTGAAAGAGAAGTCGCCCTTCAACCGAGGAATGGACAATATGAGGTTGCATAACTCTCCCTTTAATTATTAAATAATTTAAATAACTCGCCCTTCCATTATTAAAAAACTCGAAAACTCACTTTTAAGCTCCTAATTGAAGTCACTCTCTGCAATTAAATTGAACTCTCTTTATTAGTAAATAATTGAAATGAAGTGGGGAACTCGCCCTTGAGCAGGTGGTTGAATTGGCTCTTTATTATTAAATAATTGAAATGAACTCGTTGAACTCACGGGTACCTGCACGAAGCTGGTACCCAAAAACACTGCAATGACACCGCGTGAGCGCAAAAAAAACAAACACGTGCACGCGCCTATAAACACGCGTACGCGCTCCTGCTTCGGCAATGCCGAGCTTCCACATCGGCGAGATGACATGGACAACAAAAGCGCGTGAGCGCTTTTAAACTGAAGCGTGTGCGCGCTCTTATGCACACACGCGTTGTTATTGCGTACACAAAAAAATTGCATTTTTTTAGTAATCCTAAATGTAGTTTTGATTGTGTTTATTATGGTGTTGGTATCATCATCTTCATATTCATCATCTTCATCATTATTGTCTTCAACGTCTTCATCACCATCATCCTCCTCATCCTCACCATCATCCTCATCACCATCATCATCATCATCATCATCATCGTCATCATTATCATCATCACATCATCATTATCATCATCATTATCTTCATGACGCCGACAACGATGATGATGATGATGATGATGATGATGGTGATGAGGATGATGATGAGGATGAGGATGATGATGATGATGAGGATGATGATGATGATGAGGACGTTGAAGACGACGATGATGAAGATGATGGTGATGAAGATGATGAAGATGATGAGGATGATGATGATCGTCATAAACATCATCATCATCTTATTTATCATCATCATCATCATCATTATCATCATCATCGTCTTCAACGTCTTCATCATCATCGTCATCTCCATCATCATCTTCGTCATCATCGTCATCTTTGTCGTCGTCATTATCCTCATCATCACCGTCGCCATCTTCATCATCATCATCTTCAACGTCTTCATCATCATCATCATCACCGTCGCCATCTTCATCATCATCGTTGTCGTCGTCATTAAGATGATGATAATGATGATGTGATGATGATCATGAAGACGATGATGATAAAAAGTTCCTTTTTGAAACTCTTGTCATCCCCGTTATCTTATACGGTTGTGAAGTATGGGGGTGCAACATTTCTAGAGAATCTTGGAGAAAGATTGAGCAAATCCAGAAGCGGTTTATAACTCATAACCTCAAAATTAAAAGAAACACACCTTATCCTATTCTCCTCGGATAAAAAGAAGTTCCTCTTTGAAACTCTTGTCATCCCCGTTATCTTATACGGATGTGAAGTATGGGGGTGCAACATTTCTAGAGAATCTTGGAGAAAGATTGAGAAAATCCAGATGCGATTTCTAACTTGTAACCTCAAAATTAAAAGCGACACACCTTATCCAATTCTCCTCTTAGAAGTGGGTATTCCTCCCATCGAGAGCATGGCTATGACTAGGTACCTGATGTACAAGCACACGATAAATAACATGGAAAATGAGAGACTTCCTACAAATTGCTTTAAATTCAAGGCAAAACCAATTACGCCTCAAGCGGAGCTAGTGTAAAGATACGATGGCTTCTCCTCTTAGAAGTGGGTATTTCCCCCATCAAGAGCATGGCTATGACTAGGTACCTGATGTACAAGCACACGATAAATAACATGGAAAACGAGAGACTTCCTAAAATTGTTTTAAATTCAAGGCAAAACCAATTACGCCTCAAGCGGAGCTAGTGTAAAGATACGATGGCTTGGTTAGACCATTGGGGCATTGATGAAAATGACACTTTGTAGAATGTTGATAATGTCAAAAATATTATTTCTTCCAAGTTTAAAGAGAAATTGTGATGTGAGGAAAATTTAGCGATTAAGAGAAAACTAAGATACTATAAGGAGGTCATTAACCCTAATTTGGAAGATCAGAATTATCTCTTGATAGTAACTAGTTCAAAGAAGAAAATGAAAATATCTGATATTAGAACGAACTCTCATGATCTCCATAGTGAAACAGGGCGTTGATCTATTCTCAAAACTCCGTGGGAGGAAAGGGTTTGCCATCTTTGTGAGTCTATGAGCATTGAGGATGAAAATCACTTTCTCTTAGAGCGTCCTTCTTACACCAACATTAGATATGAGTTTCATAGTATTTGCTACAATACAAACCTTTCTGACCTCCTGACTTGCCAAAACTATAGTGATCTTGGAAAGCAGAATTCTAATCTTTTTAAGCATAGGAACAAAAGTTTAAAGCAAACCAAGTAATAACTTTCTTTTTGTCCAATAGACCAAAGTTGGTCCATCATCATCATATAATGTAGGAAAATCAAAATTTTGTAAAATAAAGAATAAATAAATAATTTAAAAATTTAAAAAATATAAAAAATAATTAATAACACACCAAAGGTTAGCCAATTTTATTTATTTAATTCTTTATACAATTTATTTAATCCTCAATTTTATATAATAAAATTTGAATATAATTAATTATTATAGTTTAATAATAAATAAATAATTTTAAAATTTTAAAAATAGAATTAAATTATATATATATACTTAATAAATAAATAAATTGAATATTTAAAATTTTATTATGTAATTATATTAAAAATAAATATCTTAAATATAAACACATTTAAATTTAAATAAAAATAAAAGTTATATATAAGACAATACATGATATGGTCAAATTACTGAAAATTAAATAACTTAGTCTTCTAGTAAGACTGTGGAATAGGTTGCAGAACACGAATAACTTCGTCACGGTCTAGAAGCTGACTGATACCCGTCGTCTGATTAGCAAGGAGTGTCTCACTAAAAATCAAATGAGTGGGAAATATGAAGTTTGTTGAGGTGTTCAGAGGCCAAAGTGCCGCACGCATCTTTTCATACAATTCAGCCTGCAAAAGGTCATACTCAATCTTCATATCCACATGTATTCATCCAGCGTGATAGTTTCCCATGAGTTTCTCGAGCTCATTCATTCTCACATGGCAATGGAATTCATCCAACAAAAAGTGGCAACCAAGCTCCATATAATCATTCACCAGAACAAAGCACAAAAATATTTTTTTTGGGATCCGTAGGCATACTTCACCAGAACCGCAATCAAAAGGATATTTTTTGGGGCTAACGGCATAGTTAACTATGATCCAAGTTTTTCTTATACTGGAACCGGATTATTTTTTGGTAAATGGCATAGTTTAACTATGGTCAGCTTCTTCTTATGGTGAAACGTTGTTCTAGGCAAGTAGCCAAAATGGTGTGACTATAACTTTTTAGTTATACAACAGCTATACAACATATGTATAAATATCAAGGACATAACCATTTTTTTGTGGTGTCACAATTGCCATCTTTTATAAACATGATTTTAACATATTTTTAAAGGTATTACAAGGAGTGAAGCTGGTCACGATTATACCTTTCGAAGATATTAAATTAGTGAAAAAATATATTGAATTATAAAAGTTTAATTTTAGTTTTTCTAATATTTATTATATTTATATTATAATTTTATTAATTTTCAAAATAAATATAAAAAATATTTGAAAATTTTACTTTAGAATGGAATTAAGTTGAGTTATATTCATATTTTATAATGCTTCCCGGTTGCTCTCCCAATCTTACCATTTTCATTTTTTCATGGAATTAACTATATTCATATTTTATAATGCCTTAAGGGTTGCTTTCCTAATCTAACCATTTTCATTATTTCTCTAATTGTAACATGGGATTTACCAACTTACCATTTTCATTATTTCACTAGTTGTGACATGGGATTCGTCACAATATCCAAAGCATAAGGCATCCTTTTAAGTGTGAGATAAAGTTTATTCAATGAATTTCATAGTTTCTTATATCCCAAAGAATGAGTGTTGAAATTTTAAAAATGGGTGTGGAATATAATAATTTCATGACTCCTTGTAACTTTCATTTCCTATGAACATGTCATTCCCCTTTATTATTAGAATCTAATCATTGCATGATTCCATATAACTTTCATTTCCTGTGAACATGTCATTCCCTTTATTATTATCTAATATAATAATACTATGAGCCCTAGTCACTTTATTTTTTTATATTTCATTATTAAACAAAAATAAAATAAAGTTTATAAGGTTTTTTTTCAAATTTAAAATAAGAATAAATTTTACTAATATTTTATTAAATATATAAATTGCTAACCTTCATATAAACAAAAATTATATATCACTTTCATTATAATTAATTAAATTTATTTTTGATTTCAAATTATTAAGAAATAATTAATGATACTTCAATACCTTTATATATTAAACAACTTAATTTGACATTTACTTCCTTTCAAAATAGCATTAATATTTATAAATAATTGATAACATTTAAAGAAATTACATACAACATTCTCACATCTTTTATTCCTTGAACATAATGTAGGTGAACACATATCCAAAACATTGTAAAAACATAATTACGTAACCAAAGTATATTAACATAGCAATTACATTTATCCACAAAAAAATGAGATTCCCTAAACTCAAATTAAACTTACAAAATTTATGAATAGTACATGGTTTCTTAAAGGATTTATACATTATAACTGAAATACTCATACTCATATCCATTATCCTTCCAACATAATACTTACGGAGGATCAAAAGATGCATGACCTTACATAATGATTTAAGTAGGTGATCAAATGGGTGCGAGGATGTCTCTACCCAAATATAGAGCTCTAGATGGATCTTAATCCATGTTGGGGTCTTTTTCTTATGGATTGGTCACTTTGTTAGATTATTGAAATTCAGATTGATAAGATGTCATATAAAATTTATAAAACATTTTGAATATAACTTAAAGATATTATATTGAGCCTATGTTTGATTTTATTTTTAACGAGTTCAAATGAAAATAAAAATATTCAAATTTTTTAACTATTATGAGATGTGAAATAGATTATAATAACAAAGCCATACAATGCTATATTAAACCTATGCTTAAATACTATTTTTTTCATTTTTAATACTTTAAATGAAAATAAAAATATCAGGATTCCTTAACTATTGTGAGATATAAAATAGATTACAATAATAAAACCATACAAAGGAATATAAATATTTATGGTAGAAATTCAATATGGGAAACGAACAAGAAATGGAGTGTTGGTGCCCTATTTTGTAGGTTTGAAGTTTGAGTACTTTGAGCTTGTGTGCCACCCTTTTAGAAGTTGTGCGCCAAGTATTTATTTAGCGTATTGGTCTAATTGAGAAGGTTGGAGGCAGAGAATTTCAACACAAAGATTATGCTGAACGAGCTCCAACTCTTTAATCTTTATTGAAAAATAGAAGATTTAATTGATGCAATTACAATGAACCCTGAAAGTGTATTTAAATACTTGGACCCTAACCTAGATCATGCATGCATGCTTTATGCTTTTGCGAACTAAACTTGACTTCTAATTATAGAACTAAAGCTAAAGTGGGAGTTAATTACCATTGGGCTAGTGCAAGGTAATGATACCCACTTATGACGCGTTAGTTGCAATGGACTTCCTGGAAAATAGAAATCCGACCATTAAAATGAATTTTTAGAACATGGTGTAAAAAGATGAAACATAGAGAATTGGATCACCTTCCAAAATATATAAGTTTTACTTATGGAAAATAGGTATAACTCCCCAAAAATGACGTTCTTATAGGGTTGGTATGTTATTTTGTTTTCAAAAACATAATGTATATGTTTGCGTTAGTCCCTGGGTTTGGTATGTAAACTGTCTAAATTTGGAAAAAAACTATGTAGGGTTGTAGATAACAGGCGGATCTAGTGCAACGCTATTTTTCCAAAATTTTCCAAGCTAATTTTATATATTTTTTAAATTAAGGAAGTCAGGAAAACCCTAAAAAGACAAGGTCGAGCGTTAGGCCACGCTATCATGGTCTTAACAAAGTCAATTTTTTTTTAGTGCGTAGGTCTTTCAGTATACTTGTGCAAGTTATTCTGCATTTTCAAAATAGGTGTGTCAGTGAAACGTTATATAGCCGAAATACATGACCTATGTTTTATGTAAATATGACATGGTTGCGAACAAAAATGAATAAAAAATAGAAAATACTAACAAATTTATTCAAAAAATAGATATTTGGAATCTGCACAGAGAGTTCTATAAGCGTGTGCAGTTTCATTGGTAGTGGAAAAGTGGAGCATGTATAGATTCGAGGTTGAAAAACATGAAGTTATAGAACATGATGTGTGTTGCTATAATGTAGTTCAAGGAACAAGGTTCGACAATCCGAACCTAGAACCACACCTGCCAAGTCATTACAAAGGGTATGGAAAAATGCAAGCACGCCAAAAAAATGTAAATTTTTAGCGTGCGCGCGTTAATAATGTGCATCCTCAAAAAACACGCACACAATAATAGTGCACATGCACTATTAGCGCGCACGCACTATTAGTGCGCACACTCTAATGTTACATATTTGTTTCACTCTCCTTCTAGCTATATCTCTCTTTCTCAATATAATCCCATGCCCCCTCCCTCTTTATAACCCCGTCTCCCTCTCTCTGTCAACCACCCATCTATCCCCCTACCATAAACCATAAGCCCATGATTATTTAAACATGTACCATAAATCCCAAGGCCTCCATCTCTCTATTACCCTAAGCCCTAACACCCTCCTTTCTCTATTTCTTTATCCCCCTACCAATAACATTCCCCCCTCACTTAGTCCTACCACTAACCATCACCCCCCATCTCTCTCTCTCTATCACTCTTTCTAAACCACCAACCTCTAATCTCTCTCTCTATATCTCCTTCCCCATACCTCCACTCTTCACTCTCATACCCCCCCTTCCTCTCTCTCTCACCTACCACTAACCATCTCTCCATCCCTCTCACTCTATCTATATCTCTCCTCACCTACTCTCCCACTACCCATTAACCACCCACTCTCTCTCTTCATTTTGGTCTCTCACCTACTCCTACCACTAACCACATCCTCTCTCTCTCTCTCTAAACCCATAACACCTAATTTCTCTCTTTAAACCACTAAATACCTCACCATCTCTCTTTCTCTCTCTCTCTCTCTCTAAAATCCTAACCCTCTCTCATTTTCTCAATCTATCTCTCTCTTTATTTGTCTTCATAACCCACAATCTCTCTCTCTCTAGATCTCTCTAAAATCCTAACCCCCAGCCTCTCTCTCTCTCTCTCTCAACCCTTAAGCCACAATCTTTCTCTCTCTCGCTCAACTCCTTCAATACTCCACACCCTCCCTCTCTCTCTCTCTAAGCCCCTAACCCCCAATATCCCTCTTTCTAAACCGCTAAGTGCCAATCTCTCTCTCTCTCTCTCTCTAAATCCCTAACCCCTAACCTTTCTCTTTCTTTTTATCTCTAAACCCCTGACCTTGAATCCATAAGACCCTTTCACGTTTGATACTCTCTCTCTCTCTCTTCGGGGCATCCAAAACTTAATATTAGATATTGATCAAATTCTGCATCTTTTCCTTCAAGTCTTCATGTTCTTTCGCATCTAATATTCTCCCTCTCACTCGAAACCCTAATATCGCTCTCCCTCAACCCCTAATAGGCATCCAAAACTTCATAGTACATGTTGGTCAGCTTCTGCATCTTTTCCTTCAAGAATTCACACTTTTTCATATTCGATGTACTCTCTCTATATCCTTCAACCCCTAACCCCTAGTCTCTCTCTCTCTCTGTAAACCCCTTCACCACAATCTCTCTGTCTCTCTACCTAAACCCTGAAAACCCAATCTCACTCTTTCTCTTTTTGGAAATCCCTAATCTCTCTCTCTCTCTCTCTCTCTAAGCCCCTAATCCTCTCTCTCTCTCTCTATAAACCCCAAACCCTCTCTCTCTAAGTCACAATCTCCCTCTTTCTCTATAAACCCCTAACCCCCAATCTCTCTCTCTCTCTAAAACTGTAACCCCCAATATCTCTCTCTCTTTAAATCTGTAACCTTCAATCTCTCTCTGTATATCCCTAACCGTCGATCTCTCTCTCTCTCTCGAGCTATAAATCCCTAACCTCCAATCTCTCTATCTCTCTATAAACTCCTAAGTCTCTCTCTTTCTCGATCTTTCTCTCTCTATCTCCCTAACCCACAATCTCTCTCTCTCTAAACCCCTAACCCCCAACCTCTCTCTCTTTCTCAATATTTGTCTCTCTTTATCTCCCTAACCTACAATCTCCCTAACCCCCAACCTCTCTCTCTCTCTCAACCCCTAAGCCACAATCCCTCTCTCTTTCTCTGAAATCCTAACCCTCTCTCTCTATCTCCCTAACCCACAATCTCCCACTAACCTCTCTCTCTCTCTCCCTCAATCGCTAATCCACAATCTCTATCTCTCTCTAAACCTCTAACCCCCAATCTCTCTCTCTCTCTCTCTCTCTCTCTCTCTCTTTAAATCCCTAACCCTCTTTCTCAATCTTTCTCTCTCTCTGTCTCCCCAACCCACATTCTCCCTCTCTCTAGATATCTCTAAACCCCTAACCCCCTTTCTCAATCTTTCTCTCTCTATTTTCCTAACCCACATTCTCCCTCTCTCTAGATATCTCTAAACCCCTAACTCCCAACCACTCTCTCTTTCTCTCAACCCCTAATCCACAATCTCTCTCTCTCTATATAAACCCCTAACCCTCTCTCTCTAACCCACAATTTCTCACTCTTTAGATATTAGTTAGCTTGATCAATCATCTAGATATTGGTTAGCTTTTGCAACTTTTACTTCAAGACTTCCCACTCTTTCACATTCGATGTAATATCTTTATCTCCCTTAATGCCTAAACCCAGTCTCTCTCGCTCTCTAAACCCCTAAGCCACAATCTCTCTCTCTCTCTCTCTCTATATATATATATATAAATTCCTAAGTAGCCAAGGTACTTGGGTACGGGTACGCCACTTTTTGAAATATGGTACTTGGGTACGTCGGGGTACTGTAGACATATATATATATATTTGAAGTTTATATTATATTAATATATTAAATTTTCTATATATAATATAGAATTTTCAAGTCATTAATATATTAAGTTTTCAACAAGGAACACACATTTGACATTGACATTGTAGATTAATTGAAATTACATATATAATATTGATATTGATATGAATCATCAGCATGATATATGTCCATGATTCCATGACTCCATTGTCATACTACATCCAAAATTTGACGAATGGCATTTGCTGTATTTCCGAACCCTAAATAAAAAATACAAAATAGTAAAATGAAAATAGTCAATACTAAGCATAAAACAACTACAAGTAAACATCATAGCTTATCAGGATTGCAATTCGATTTCAAGGACTTGTCGTGTGTTTTCATGAAGTCAAATGATGAAAATGAATACCATCATGCATTGGGTAGAGGACACTCTGTGGTTTGGAATCTCAAAGAATAAGATCAGTCACAATTTATCACATAAGTTCCTGATCCTTGCCATGAGAAGTGGACTGACTAGGATCTTGTTGGAGAACTTCTATAGCACATATTATACATCCATAATTCCTGTAGTATATTTCCATACTTAAAAGTTAAAAAGTTAAAAGTTAAAAGCTTTTTCAAGTAGCTTGTTTTCAACAGTAAGGGACCATATGCATCACTACTTTCAGACCTATTCATCACTGTTATGGTAGCACTGTGTCATAGAATAGGTTGACACTATTCATATATGACTTTAATCCTCCTCAAAGCACATCAATAAACAATCTTTAATCTTTACCTTCTGTTTAATATTTATTATTTGAAAGATAGAAATATGTTACATAGATAAATACTTGTATTTTTTTTTTGTTCATTATGATTGCACTTAATTTGTATAGACGGCAATAGTGATAAATTTATTAATTATTTATCATCACTAATCAGTAGTAAATTGTGATGCATGAACAATGAACATTAAATACTAAATAGTAATATTGAACAGTGAAAAAGAGGGAGGTCTCGATTCACAAATGACAGCGGCCTCCAAACTTGACAGTGAATGAAGAGAGGCCTCCAAACTGCGGCCTCTAAACTTGACAGCGATTCAACAAATGAACAACAGAGATAAAATGAAATGAAGGGGTTGTGTTGAGCTCTTAATGAGCCTTATGCCTGAGTTTTTAGGTACGTGGGAGAGGGCCCCACCATCGCCATAAGCCCTAATCACTTCAAATCCAATAAAAAATGGAATTTCAAGTCCGCAGGGTCAAATATTAGGGCCGGAAGTACCCACGGAGTACCCAAAATCGAGGTACTTGGGATTTTATGAAGTACCAGTACCTTCATCCCAATAACCAAGTATCGGGTACTTCGAAGGTACTCCCAGAGGTGTACTCGTTCTCATACGCGGTACGGGTACCCAATACTGGTATGTGTGCCCGACCCCTCAGTACGGGTACCATGGCTACTCAGATAAATTCCTAAACCTCGATATTTCTCTCTCTCTCTATCTAAATCCCTAACTCCCAATCTCTCTCTTTCTTTTTCTCTCTCTAAACCACTAACCCCCAATCCGTAAGACCCTTTCATGTTTGATACTCTCTCTCTCTCTCTCTTTGGGGCATCCAAAACTTAATAGTAGATATTGGTTAGCTTTTGCATCTTTTCCTCTAACACCTCACCCTCTTTCGCATCCGATACCCCCCCTCTCTCTCACTCTAAAATCATAAACCCCAATATCGTTCTCCCCCAACCCCTAACAGGCATCCAAAACTTCATAGTAGATATTGATTAGCTTCTGAATCTTTTCCTTCAAGACTTCGCACGCACTCTTTCACATTGATGTAATATATCTATCTCCCTCAACGCCTAACCCCCAGTCTTTCTCGCTCTATAAACCCCTAATCCACAATCTCTCTCTGTTTCTCTCTCTCTCTCTCTAAATTCCTAACCCTCGATATCTCTCTCCCTCCCTCTTTCTAAATCCCTAACCCCCAATATCTCTCTTTCTTTTTCTCTCTCTAAACCCCTGACCCGCAATGCCGAAGACCCTTTCGTGTTTGATACTCTCTCTCTCTTCGGGGCATCCAAAACTTCATAGCAGATATTGGTTAGCTTTTGCATCTTTTCCTTCAGGGCTTCACACTCTTTCACATTTGATGTAATATATCTATCTCCCCCAATGCCTAACCCTAGTCTCTCTCGCTCTCTAAACACCTAAGCCACATTCTCTCTCTCTCTCTCTCTCCCTCTTTCTAAATTCTTAAACCCCGATCTCTCTCCCTCCCTCTTTCTAAATCCCTAATCCCCCCATCCCTAAGACCCTTTCACGTTTGATTCTTTCTCTCTCTCTCTCTCTCTCTCTATTTGGGGCATCAAAAACTTCATAGTAGATATTGGTTAGCTTCTGCATCTTTTCCTTCAAGATTTCACACCCTTTCACATCCGATGTAATATCTCTATCTCTCTCGACGTCTAAGCTACAATCTCTCTCTCTCTCTCTCTCTCTCTCTCTCTCTCTAAATTCTTAACCCCCGATATCTCTCTCCCTCCCTCTTTCTAAATCCCTAACCCCCAATCTCTCTCTTTCTTTTTCTCTCTCTAAACCCCTAACCTCCAATCCCTAAGACCCTTCCACGTTTGATACTCTCTCTCTCTCTCTCTCTCTTCGGGGCATCCAAAAATTCATTGTAGATATTAGTTAGTTTCTGCATCTTTTCCTTCAAGACTTCCACTCTTTTACATTCAATGTAATATCTCTATCTCCTCAATGCATAACCCCCAGTCTCTCTTGCTCTCTAAACCCCTAATCCACAATCTCTCTCGCTCTCTCTCTCTAAATTCTTAACCCCCGATATCTCTCTCCCTCCCTCTGTCCAAATCTCTAACCCCCAATCTCTTTCTAAACCCCTAACCCCCAATCCCTGAGACCCTTTCACATTTGATACTCTTTCTCTCTCTCTCTCTTTGTCTCTCTCTTCTGGGCATCTAAAACTTAATAGTAGATATTGGTCAGCTTCTGCATCTTTTCTTTCAATGCTTCACACTCTTTCACATTCGGTACTCTTCCTCTCTCTCACTCTAAACCTGTAAACGCCAATATCGTTATCTCTGAACCCCTAACAGCGATCCAAAACTTCATAGTGGATATTGGTCAGCTCCTGCATCTTTTCCTTCAAGACTCCACTCTTTCAAGTCCAATCTCTCTCTCTCTAAATCCTTGAACGTCAATGTCTCTCTCTAAATCCTTAACCCCCAATCTCTCTCTCTAAACCCCTAACCTCCAATTATATCTCTCTTTGTCTCTCTCTAGATCCATAACCTCCAATATCTCTCTCTCTCTAAACCCCTAACCCTCTCTCTCTATCTCCCTAACCCACAATCTCCCTCTCTAGATCTCTCTAGACCCATAACCCCCAACACCTCTATCTCTCTCTCAACCCCTAAGCCACAATCTTTCTCTCTCTCAACCCCTTCAATACTTCACACCCTCTCTCTCTTCCTCTAAACCCCTAACCTCCAATATATCTCTCCCTCTAAATTCCTAACCCTCAATATCTCTCTCTCCCTCCCTTTAAATCCCTAACCTCCAATCTCTCTCTTTCTTTTTCTCTCTTTAACCCCCGAACCCCCAATCCCTAAAACCCATGAATGATATATGGGAACAATTAGAATTTTTTAGGGATAATGGATGGGTTTCACGACCTTAAACATGGATGTGGGAGAAAATAAGGGTTTTACATTCATTAGCTTACATGAAAAGAAGGCCATGAAGCATTATACAGGCCATTAAGAGGGGATGTTGTTCTCCAATTAGTATATGGATTCCATTAGGAGGTTTATTGCACCATTGATGGTAATTGAGGTCTTGAATATATTGTAAGAGGTGGAAATAAAGAGCCTTTGGGATATGAGTGCCTATAATAGATTTTGTGTACTGGTGACGAATCTTGGGATCATTACTATGGTTGAGTGAGGAAAAAAAGGCCATATGACCTAAATTAAGCTTTCTAGGGTGCATGGGACAAATGATGCCTTCAACCACTACACATGTAATGTATAAGGGATCTTTAACCACCAATTGGGATACATATTCCATTAGGATATTTTATTCACCAAGGATGTATATCAAGGCCTTGGCCATTGTCATATGTGAACCATTACATTGCTTTCTACACTAGATGGTTCTACACTAAATGGTGTCCATATTATACTTGTGGGATAAAGTTTCCATTTATATTGTTTGTGTGGTGTTTTTGGATCATATGCATGGTCCATAAAACATTTTTTTATTCCTCGAGACATTAGTTTTTATCCTTGTACCATGGGTACTGTATCAAGAACCATCTACTATGGGAAACCTCCTAAAGGCTCGCATATTACCATGAATACGGCCTCGAGGACCATCCCTGGTGAAAAAAAACTCCTAAATGTGTATGTACCCAACTTGGTAGTTAAAGTTCCCCTTTAAAGGATGTTTGTAATGGTTCAATAATTCCTTTCGTACGATCAACTATGAAATCTTCAATTATTTCATATGGCTCTTCTTTCCCCATTTGACCATGGTTGAGACCCCAATATCCTCCCCTAGTATGAAAAACCTCCTATAAGTGCCCACATCCCACTTGTATTTCAAAGATACTTCATCCCATCTATTTAGGGATCATAAAATTTCTAATCAGATCTCCATATATCATGCAAAGGCCAGAGTTTATGAGCCCTAGATGAATAATCTTGATCATAATGACCTTTTTTCTTCATCAACCATTGTCAAAACCCTAGAATCCACATTAAGTATATAAAATATTTTAGGGATACACATATCCCACCAAGAGGCCAAACATATTGGTTTGTATGATGCTTTGAGCAGATTTGAGTTCCCTAAGATACTGCAAGTGTGTTTGGGCATGTTTGATGTGTGAACATTGGCCATGGGTTCACAATCGATTAATTTCCAAAGTTGACACCATTGAGCAAGAATTGCATTGTCTATCACTAAGAGAAACCCTAGATTACAAAATCGCCGAAATGGAGGGGCTCTGGGCCGTGGACCCAGGGGAGAGAGGCACCCCTAGCATTATTTGGGCGTCTTGATTCCAATGGTGTGTTGATCCTAGCCACGGTCACTGTTCTATGGCCACTTGAAACTCGCTGCCTAGAGGTTTTCAGGGACACATGTTGAATTGATTTCGAGGGCATAGAATTTGATCCGGACTGCAGAATTGAGTTCCGTGAGATGTTTGGGCAGGTTTGACATGTGAACGTTGGCCACAGGTTCACGGTCGATTCATTTCCAAAGTTGACTCCCTTGTGCAAGAATTGCATTGTCTCTCAATTCTAAAGTTCACTCTTAATTTTTGTCTATGGAGTTCAATAATATCTCTTGCCTATGAATTTCGAATATGTCAATTATTTATTATTTTTATTTACAATTTACATAATTTTAAATAGATTTCACCATTATTAAAACTAATTTTCTCATGAAATGATATTGAGTGGTGGATATGTTTTCTCTTCATGTGAAATATATGGCTCTTAGAAAGAGCAATACTGAATTATTATCACAAAATATCAATGTAGGATTTTCTTGCCCATGCAATAAGTTGAACAAAACTTCCTTTCATCCAAAGTACTTGACAAGCCGTTAATGTTGCACACACATACTCTGCTCCAGGTGACCAAATTGTAACTATGGTATGCTTCTTTGGTGCCCGTGACAAAGTACATGTACCAAAATTAAAAGCATATTACCTCATGTGCTTTTTCTATCGTAAACACTGCATGTAAAATCACTATCTGTGAAAACCATTCAATTATGGAATACAAAATTCAATGATATGATGCACTTGCAATGTATCTTAAAATTCTTTTATCAACTTAGCAATGAGTACTTCTTGGAGACTCCAAAAAATCCACAAACTTTGATATTAAACTCAGAACAAACACATATGGCCTAATTGTTATTAGGTACATCAAACTTCCAACTAATTTCTTGAACTGTGTTGGATCTACAAAAGATACATCGTCCTCTTTGCTTAGTTTAGTACCTACTGCTACAGGTGTTGACATTGGCTTGCAATTCAACATTCTAAATCTCCTTAACACATCTTTATCATACTTTGATTCAATGTTCCCCCAAGTTTCCGGGACGCGGGAGCGGGGAAATGCACATTGGGGACGTGTGAAGACCACCCCCAAATTTTAGCAAAATTCGGGGAGGGGGGGAGGGAACGTCCAGGTCATAATAAAATTTCTAAAAAAATATAAAAATTAATATTATAAATTATTAAATCCCAACAATAAAAATTCAATGATTCATCCCATGTAAATTACTAAAAGTAAATACTAAATACTAAATACTAAATACTAAATTCATCATTGTGCAATGTAAATCAGAATTTAACAAATTAATAATACAAACATGTTGCACAATTCAGCGTGATTGTTTTCAAATTTGTCATTTGAATCTTGATATTCATATTTTTAATTTTGGTCATTCTTATTGAAAAACTGAATAAATGATATTGCATGCTAAAATAGTAAAATAGTAAATTACTAAAGATCAAGTTTGAAATAGAGACTAAAACAACAATTCTAATTAAAATTTCGTATTTTTAAATTCAAATTGGGAAAAACATGGGGGGGTGTCTAGGAGCCCCCTAGTTTCAAGAGGGAGCGTGTGGGTGCCCCCCTTCACCGGAGCGCGTTGCAAAACAGGGGGACACGCTCCCTTGTGAGTTTTCGAGAGTTTCCTGATTTTGGGGATGCTTGGAAACGTTTTGCTTGGAGTCCCCAAGGCCCCAGGGCATAGGGAGCAAGGGGGGGCGCGCCCCTGACCCTGGGGGACGAATCCCCGTGGAACACTGCTTTGATTCCCATATAAAAATTTCATTTTTTGATTGTTGAACTTCAATACGAAGGAAGTACTTCATCACACTCTGTCATTTCAAATTCATTTTTCATGGCTATTCTAAATTTGTCCAACATCAAATTACTTGTAAAAATGATATCATAGACATGAGAATTTTATCTTGCTTATATGTTTTAGTGTACAGAGCGAAGTCACTTTTGCTTCTATTAAACCCATTGTTATTCGAATAGTTGTCTATCTTGATATATTAAGCTCTAGGACTTTGTTTCAACCCATATAAGACATTCATTAGCTTATAGGCCTTCTTTTCATGTCCTTTTATATCATAACCATTGTCTTTCTTAGGCTTAAACCTCCAAAGTGAAAAGTTTTCAAACCTCAAGTGCCAAATCCATGTTTGATCAACAACCTTAGGTTTATATGCATTCATTGAGTTTTGAATTTCACTTGTCATCCTGAGTTGGAACATTATGTTCTTGGTGCATTTTAGACCTAGAACTAAGTACACATTATTAATATGTTTATTATCTACATTTTTGGCAAACATAATCATCCATTAAGGTCCAACAAACACATTTTTTCAATAATACATATAAAATTGCATTCACCATGCACCAATCACATTCACCATTAACCAAGTAAAAGTCATGACATATAACATCAAATGCACCCATGTAAGTAAGAATCCATAAACACTTTTTCGTATACACCAAATGAAAGTTGTAAGTTCGTATTGGAAATTCGTTCAAAATTACATTTTTATACAAAATGGAGCGTCGTTCCTAATAGTGGATGCTCATGCCAAAAAATGGGATAAGGGCAGTTCATGGCTTATACACAAGTAACCATCTCTTGCCAAAAATGCCACATCATGGCTAATGTACATAGATGGTGTCTCAATCACCTTGGCCACCATCAACACCTCGATGCTCCTCTCCAAAATCGATCTTCCAACTCTTTGAGCTAGAGGAAGATTAGGCCTGCCTACGTCTAGGTGTCGTCTGAAAGGGAAACAACAACACATCAATATTCCCACAATTCTATAAATTAGTATACTTAAAAAAATACAAGTAGCATTCAAATCTTGAGTACTTACTTGAGGTGAGACAATATGTCGTGATGGGGGTGTCCGTCTCCTCGATCCCAATCTCTAGACAATGCCTCCCTGCAACAATTAGGATAATAATTAATACATAATACAAAATTGACTTGTTTTATGAAATTCATTCATGCTTTATAATATTTTAAGTAACTTATAAATTTTACCATGAATATCAGAGGCGATGCAGGCAATTGCCCTTCAGGGATACGAAGTGGAGCACTGGGATGCACAACTTGCTCTGAGGCGATGGTGGTGGAGGGGGTTGATGTAGGTAGGGGGCGGGTGATGATTTAAGTAGGGGGGTGGGGGCTGATGTAGGTAGGGAGGCGGGGGATGATGTAGGTAAATGGGTAGGTGTATATGTATGCGAAATGGATGGAGTTGATGCGGATGGAGCCTGTGTTTGGGAGAGATGGAGCCAAATGTTACACATGAGGGGTAAACACATGAGTGGATGGGTGTGTGTGGCTATATACTCCTGTTGGATGTGTAATGGGTGGGAGCGGCCTACCCGGGGATATGGGAATGGTGATCACGGGTGCAGACTTCCCAATCACCTGACTCGACATGAAATATCGAAACACGGAACTATGTGGAATATACGTCAGAATGTGTGCGTTTAGTGATCAGATGGTCGACGATGAAACCTACATAAACATATGAAATGCATTTCATTCGAATAAAAAACATGTAAAGTAACCATAGAAACACAATGAATTTCACATGATACATCAAATATAAAATTAATTTCAAACAAGTTACCTGCATGGGAGGTGATCTGATCAGCACAGGTGGAGACATGTGCTCAATATCCTTCGCATGCACCTGTGGAAACAGAAAACATTAATATTGATTTCTCGTATAAAATATAGAAATTGCAACTAACTCAATTTTTAAATCCTACAACCATACACTATTTTATATACTTGTATGTGAGGTGCTGCAATACTTTCTTCCGTTGTCATGGTGGAATCAAGGTTGGGAGAAGTAATGTCCTCCCACCTTGATTTAGTTGTTTCATCTCGAAACAACTACACATGAAAAAAAAATCAATTCCACATTCAATACATTAATCAATATTAATCTAACAATTGTAAAATGTACATTGAAATATGCAATAAACCATTTACAAATAATGTATTAACCTCAGACATAAAGGTATCTCGTGCTGGATCATCCGTAGGGCCATGGCAGGTAGGGCCGCAGTGAGTGCAACGATGGGGTAATCCTCGGGTTTCAAAAGGATCCTTTGTCCCACTAGCTATGTTGGATGGTCCATGACCAATGGGGCCTGAAGGACCTACACCTAATGGCTCTCTATGCTGCTATGATCTGTCATTCCTAGATGATGCCACAAACGTATTGTCTTGTAATACAATATGAGTAAGGTGTGATATGGTAGTGGCAGTATCATCTAGGCGGTCCAATAATTGAGGCGTCTGTGGAGGGAGGTTAGGCGTACGCCTAGGTGCAGGTGGCCCTCTTAATGGGTTACGCATGGCGACAGGTAGTTCTTGGTCAAATCCAAGACCAACCCCATGAAACTAACTAATGTCGAAGTAGTTTACATGTAGGCCCAACACAAACTCTGCATATAGTTTTCGAAGGAAATAGAGTGGGACATCCCTATTGTTGCAAGGAGGTTTGTCGAAAACCAAACCATCAACTCGTCTCCATGGCTCATAAGTGCACCAATCCATGCAAAGGTGCCTTTTGCGTGGATCAGGGGGTAGGTTGGTCCTGGGGCCAATGAAAAAACTAACTAGAGTTTGTTTCGAGATGTTCAAATCTTTGATTTGGTCTCTATTGAGACTAGTGGAATAATATTCTCTCATCTGAGCCTTACACTTGGTTATGCTCGTCAATTGACCATGAGCATTGTTAACTGAGGCAATGATGCTATCGTGGGATGTGGCTAGGGAGAGTCTCGATGGTTTCTTGGTCGTTCTAAGTTCTTGAACCAAGCTTCTTAATTATTGTAAATTTTGGTTTATTTGGGCTTCCGTGCTTGGGTTCTCCTTGGGGTGAATGTTTACTTCTGGGTTTTCTATGGATGGGTTGTTTTTTTGTGTGTTTCTCTCTTGGTTATCTGCCATTGTGATGATGTAGAGATTAACTGCAATTAAAAAAATAAATTTGTACAATATTGTTTGAGTTTTATAGATTTTTTATCATGTAATGTTTTTTTTAAAATCATTGTAATATTTTGTTAAAAACATTGAAAAAAAAATTGTAATTAGAGCATGAATAAGAGCAGCTATCGGGTCTCGTAGCTGAGAGATACATAATACTTCCTACAAGTCTCTTACACAATGTTGGTTCTACTTTGGGACTATCATCTTCTTTTCTCAACTTTGTACTTGTTGCCATTGGTGTAGGTGTGTATTTGCAATTAAGCATTCTAAATCGCTTAAGCACATCATTAGCATATTTACTTTGAGGAATCAATATACCTTTTTTCGACTGTTATAAATATACCTTTTTCCGACTGTTATATAGAGGAAAACTAGCTCGAATCAGAGGTTTGTTTAGAATTTATACATGATAAATATGAGGTTTCGAGCTGATGGCTCATATATGTGGCTCAACACAGTGCCATAATTCGGATCTTACATCAATGGAGTCACAAAGACACGCTCATCAAGTTTTATGCATCCCTTAGTGCACCATCAACACTAGAACATAATCATGGAGAAGAGAATGCGAGAAGAGATAGTAGAAGAGGAACTATAAGATGAACTTGAATTGTATAGGGAATTGAAACTACAACAAACACTTGCTTTAAGTTCTAATAAGAGGTTTGAATGGCCTCTCCATCAACCAACTTGGACATGGATATTTCACTTTCGCGATTGGTTTAATAGCAGGGAAGGTAAACACCCACCGTTCATGGACAAGCTAAGCTCTCCAAGAGTGCAAAACAAAAATGATCCAAAAGCTGCTCTCCTTCCTCATCCTCCCTTTTTATTAACTTCATGTGGACTCCTTCCCTCCCTGAGCTCGAATTTCCCTCCAAAAGCTGCTCTCCTTCCTCATCCTCCCTTTTTATTAACTTCATGTGGACTCCTTCCCTCCCTGAGCTCGAATTTCCCTCCAAGATACTCACCCAACTCGAGTTAGTGGTTGCTTCCTGTCACATACCCCAATTTTGTAAAAATTATGTAATTGTTTAATTTTATTCCTGAGACATTATGTTAAATCTAATGGTAAGTAGGAATTGATGACTCAGCAGAGTCACTAGAAATGGAATGTAATTCAGAATATTTTATTATTAATAAATAAATTATGGAGACAATAGCATGGGAGAGCTGTTAAAAGAGGTTACTGGTCAAACTGGTGGAAAGGCAGAAGACAAGTGGCAGCATCCTCAAACACTTCCTAAGTTGCAGGTGGCAACTTCCTTATATTTGGGGTCATGATTCCCCAAGAAAGTGGAATCTGAGCAGGTGGCTCATTAATGACAGTTAACCCAACAAAGACCTAGGAAATCTTTTAAATAGTACTCAATGAACTGAGCTGAGGGTTCGAATTGTTCTGGAGGGAGAATACATTCAGGTGAATGTTATTCAGGAGTCCCATTGAGGAAGAGGGAAATATACAGTAAGGAAGTGGTTTGAGAGGAATGCTGCAGTAACTTGGTTCCATTTTAGCTGTTTGGGCTGAGAGAATTATTTGCTGCACCTAGTTCCAGCCAGGGAGACTAGAGCAAGCTCGGGGGTCCTGAGAAGTGCTGTCTGGGCACTCTCCAGGAGTTGGTAGGGAGAAACAGCCTCCCATTGCTGTTGTTGTCCACAGAAACAGGTTCTGCTATTTATTCATTTATGTTTATTAGAGATGAATGAATGTATGTTGTGTTTATTATTAATATGTCTGAGGGGTAATTAATTAGTTTGGTGAATTTAATATCTCAGAATATCAGTCGTAAGATTTTAAGAGTTACTGTGGTTTCTGTATCGTTAGTATGTTGTAATATTTTTGTTGTATTACTATTAATGTGTCTACAATTTATGCAGTAAATATTTATACTTTATGTAATAATTTATAGTTATATTTATAAACCTAGTTAATTATATTTGTTGAATAGATAAGCAAGGTTCACTTATAAAGTAATAGTACTTTGTATATTATAAGAAAATAAATAAACAATAATAGGAACAATAGTAAACTTTGAACAATACAGTATTATCTTTCCTTAAACTTTCATGTACCAACAAAATCGTATTCGAATTAACAGAACAGTATTATTAGCTCATTATCGAGCTCAAAAATTTTAGTTATATTCTTCACTTGACTCACAGTATCGACAGAGTCGTTTTCCTAATGACATAATAATCATTTAAACAAATCATAACTATCGATTTAAACCCTATCATTCTAGATTTTACCAGCAAATTAAATTCTAAGAATCAAGGCATCGATTTCATTTATGGTCGCAGCCCAATTCTTAATAGAAGCATTTATAAAAATATAGAAATTCATCACACAGAATGTATTAACAGTATATAAACCAGTTATGGTTTTAAAAATAAGAGCAGTAACAGGATAATATCTAGCTCGGCATCGAGCTTAAACAGAATAGTATTATCTTCCCTTAAACTTCCAGTTTTCCACAAAATCCTAATCGTAACAGCAGAGCAAGAAACTAAACGAAATCTTGATAGTGGAGCTCGAACCGAACCCCAACTTTTCAGCTTGTCAAAATAAGAAATTATTAGAACTTAAGACAACAATATTACCTACGGCCGTAGCACAGACTCACTGTTTTAGGTGATTTTAAAAGCTTGGAATTTAAATTACACATCACACACGAGCTCAAATATATGAAGGACTGTTAATAAGTTATTTATATTAAAGTCCTTTTACATAGGAACAATTTATAACAAAACATAGCGAAACCCTGTACATTATAAGAGAACCGAACTAAAACAAAAACCATGAGGTCGTAACCTCACCTACAGAACAGGCTCATAGCCTTTGTTCACTTCATTTTTACAATACAAGCCTTCTGTAGAAAACCTAATTGCCAAAAGGAGGATAAATAACTACAATACCGGCCGAAGCCGTAACAGCCGAATACAACACTGGGTTAAACCCAAAGGTTTTCATTTAAGTTATACAGTTAAAAGATTTAGCAAGGTTGCCGTGACTTTTCAGTCAAACCAAAACCCTAACCCTACAGACAACCAACAAGGAGGATATGCCATGGTGAGAACCGGGCTTACCCGGAAAGCCTCTCGTCAACGCTGGTGCCATCCATGCCTTTGAGAAAGGGCCAGAACCCTGCAAACAATTAAATAATATTAGCAACAGGTCTTTTTCGAAATACAATTTCTTTTAACTAAAAAACGCTTTAGGATTTCTGTAACTTACCAGCGAGTGCCTGTAATTGCAACCACAATATTTGGCCTAATAACCATAAGCAGGATGATTGTAACCCCCCATCCTTTTCAACGAAAGAACGAAGTGGCAGAAGTAACAGGTATATCCTACGATGGAAGCCGTAACAAAACTCAGCCAAGAAATGCAGACACGCAGTGACAGGAGTATAACTGGGTAACAAAAGGATGAATCCTAGGTTCACAACAAATTTACAGTCGCCAACAACAAAGCATAATAGCTCCCATACAATACAGTTAACAAGCACGGATGACTGAAGTAGCAAGGGAAGTTGTCTTCTCCAACGTATCAACAAGGTTCAGACAGGAGGGTTTACAAAGCTATTGAGCCCGAAGGCAAGCAAGAAATGCCAAAGATTAGGGTTAGTCAACGTTTAAATATCACCAATGCGTGGCTCTGGAAGCAACCACGTAGCATCCAAATAATTGTAATGCAATGGGTCGTCATTCTATAGTTCTACAACGAGATCCCCATCATATGTTTTTCAAATAAAATGATAACATGGATATTCCCCTAGGGTCGCGACACCATAGCTTGAAATTACCTATTATAATCCATGAATTAAAACAATGCCATCGAACTTTGAATAGTGAATAATATCACCTTGCCCTACAAACCAATAAATCATGCATTTGTTATTAGTGTTCAAAGATTACGATGAGAATCTCACCCTTTGTTGCCAAATAAGAATCATAGTAAGGGTAACATAAATATTGTATGGTGATCTTGATGGTTGCAATATCATAGCTTACCTACTATCCTTTTTACAAGCAAAACATTACAATAATGCCTTTAATTCTTGTTAGTGTCGATCCAAACTTGAATTATGAAACCATTGCATTATAAACATCATTTAAAATTTAGTCTTGAAGTATTCTAGATACAAAGAAAAATGTATTTTGCATTAGAAAAGTTAATAAAGATAAGGGTGCAATGCAAGCTCTATTTGGTTGATAAAAACCTATCACGACATTTCCAATCACCACAACCTCATGTGCAAGACATAGATTCTTTTCCTTAAGTCTATGAGTAATGAAATGAGATTGGATTTAGAGGTTACAATCAGTCCTTCTTTAGGTGACTTCCACTTGAAGGATTCCAGATACATAATTCTTAACCTTGGATCAGAGTTACGCTAGATTATTTCACTTATCATTACGATACAATAACAATCATTTAGCTGTTTCAGATTCCTTATAACAATTAAATGAGTTTACTCAAGATAGCTTATAATTCTCGAACCATTGACAAAAGAATAATTTTCCAACCCATACAAATCCTGAGATGTTAAGAGGAGACTTGTAAATGATAGGATATCTTGCTAAAGCTAAAAACAAGCAAGTTATTTTTCACTGTGCTAATTATGAAGCATATCTGCAATACAGTAACATCATCAAGAACAATTATTCCACGGAGTTGTTTAATTCATTGATACTTCAGAAATATAGCTATCATATTCTCTAGTAGTTTCTAATTCAATAACAGTAAGAACAGAAGAAGGTCATAGGCAGAGTGCTACCTTCAAATACCTGATAACCTGATTAGCATGCTTAGACTTTTTATTGAGTGATTTGGTACAACTAAATGGATTATAATACTTTAAATATTTAAATGTAGCGACCCGCACATTACCTGTATATCTGTAAGAGAAAGACAGTTTGATGCATTAGCTCGAAAGCTAAGTAAGCCCAGTCTGCTATGGCAACTCCCCCTTGTGGTTGCAAAACAGTAAAACAATCAGTAACGGAAAAGAGAAACCCATAATAACATTTAAGTATAACAAAAGATCATTCAGACCCATTTACGATCACGTAAGTTAAACCAACAGTTAAATGACTGCATTTAATAACATTATTTGCTATCTTAAAAATTTTAAATTTTTCGAAATTTTCGGGTTTTGACACTTCCTTCATGAGACATTTGTTCTCAATTCTTCCACTCTTCTTTCCCCAATTCGAATTGGAAATTTTTAGCCCTGATATGTCAGATTTGCCATCAGGTCTGAATTTGTCATAGATCTCTTCATTATTGTTGTCATGGATGCCATGGAATCTTGTTACAAGTGTCACAATTTGTCTTATATGCCTCTTCTGCTCCAAGTCGAGTCTCCTTGATTCCTTCCATGAATATTGTCTCTTCATCTACCCCAAGTACGTTACCCTCCACATTGAACTCGAATTTGTGTGAGAATGATGCCAAGTGTATTGGGGAATCTTGCCACATGTGGATCCCACAACTTTTTACGCACCCTCATGATCCAATGCCACCTTATTTTCCTTTCTGTTATTTATTTATTTGGCCCATTTAATGTGAATTTGTTAGTCTAAGGTCATTTTGGGTCTTGTAGCTCCCTTATTTCAAATTTTAATGCTTCCACCCCAACCTAGAGAACTAGTAGGTTAGTGGAATTTTTCTTCCATGATAATTTATTTGGATGACATTGCATTGGAGATCCAATCATCACAACCATATTATATAACAAGAGTGATGAGAGTCTCAAAGAGGAGTTTTCCTAAAATTATTTTGGTTAAATGAAAAGACATAAAACTCATTTTCATAAATACATAAAAATATCTCATCACAACTATATAAGTATTATTTTTTATTATTTATTTGAAGATGAAAAAATCTATTATAATTTAGTTTCCAAACTGGTAGTGAGAACAACTACTATCACATTTTCCAAAGTGTTATTCAAAGAGAACCATGCCACCTGAAATAACTTGGTGGTGGTTGTAAGGGGAAGACTTCCACTCTAGTTAGATATCAATAGATCTTGCGCCATTAACATGTTTCCTTACATCCGAAGAAAGAAGCTCATAACCCATCATAAACAATTTTAAGTCTTGCGCTTATAAAGTTAACTCATTAGTTATAACATTAATATCGAATATTAAATCACAATTAAAATTTAGAAATTCATTTTAAATTTGAATTAATAATTATTTTAATTTATTAAACATATTTAATTTATTAAATATTTAAATGAAAATAACTAAAATAAAAAAAAAAGAATATTAAAGCACGGAAGAGATAAAAAAATTTCCTCGAAATGGAGACAAAAAACCATTCTCATTGTAGCAACATACATAGTTATAAAGTATGGAACTACGTATACGTAAAGTATGAAAATAACAATTGTATGGATGGAGATTGCTTGAATCACTACACCATCTTAAACGAGGGTCTATCAAGCATTGAGAGGGATCCAATTTTTGGAGGTGTAAATTTATTTCTTGATATGTAAAAAAATTAAAATAAAATAATTCACTTCAAGAAATTGGATCCCTCTTATTGCTTGATAGGTCCGGCTTTAGGATGGATCCATTTTGGTTTTAATTTTTTTTATTTTATGAGACATGTTACTTTTTGTGATGTGGGTTATAATTGCCACGTTATGTGACAAAATATCCTTCATACTGGAGTGTAGAGAACCTTGTTACTCTTGGTGCAAAACTTTTTTTTCTTGTGTAAAGATTTTCTACACTTAATAAATCAGATTGTAAACATCTCACTACTCTTGGTACAATAATAAAAGAGTATATATATATATATATATATATATATATATATATTTCATACATGTAATTAGCACAAGTGATCTTTTTGCATTTAATTATCATAAATTTTGTTTTGTCATTAACATTGATACCCATACTATAACAAAAAATGCTTTCAGAACTTTTAATTGTTTGACGAAATCATATTCGATACATAAGGCATTTCAAATTCTTTATTCAAATACATCGTTGTCATTAAGCCCGCTTCAAGATAAGGAATTAATTGTCATTTTTTTTAATCATCTTTAGATCCTCCTTTATGAATTATTTGATTAATTCTGATTTCCCTATCTTTTAATAAACGTCTCAGCTCACGAGAATTGTGTCAATTATGAAATCCCAGAGTAAGAATCCCAATAAAATGTGGAGAAGGTGTAGCTGTTACAAATTGATCCAATGTTTCTTGTCTATGAGATTTCTCCAAATAATATTGAACCACCTATTCCAAATTTCTATCCACAACCTGAATTATATTCACATGATAATGATCCACATATGCAAAAATGATGTTGCAACCACAGATTATGGATGCTCTATCCACAAAGCTTTTTAAATCCTCATGTAAGTGTTAATATGATCAAATTGAGACCTTTCTCCTTTCCTTTTGAAGAATAGTATCCACAACACATACACACAAACACACATCGGGTAATATGATTTAGACGTACAGCTAAAAATGATTAAGAATTTTGTTATAATATGTGTATCATTGTTAATATTGACAAAACAAAGATTATGATAATTAAATGCAAAAAGTTACTTATGCTAATTTCATGTATGACAACAATATTTTGGAGAAATCAACTTTATACAAATATCTTAGAATCTATCTTCATTACAAGCTTAATTGGAACTATAACATTGAGATAAGGATAAAGAAAGGGTGGAAATCTTATTATGGACTTGAAAAGAAATATAAAACTATAATATTCCTCAATATCATATTTTAAATAAAATAATAGTTAATGATTTTGTTGCACCATGGAATATAATTGGAGCAATGGTGGAGCATAGCCATATTTTCAAAAAAAAATTAATGAGAGGTATATCTTAGAAACTAAGATGAGGAAGAGTCTAAAAGAGAACTCTCTCAAAAAGGAGGGATTCAAATGAGTTAGAGAGGGGGATAAACCAAAAACAATTGAGGGAAGGGGGAATATGATTAGTTGTGAAGAGGGATGAGAGAACAAAAAGAAGAAATAAAAATGTGTGACAATAGGAGGAGAAAATTTTGCTAACCAAAATGGCAACCAAGAACCAGAGTAACAGAGTAACATAATAGTTGACATAATGTTACATCTCTCTATGCACATCTTGGAGAACACATTATTGTGTTAGGTGGGTTCCTTGGTGGTATCATGGTTTGGTACTAAGGTGATTTTTGAGATAGCATATGGTTGGGTGGATCCCGGACTTATCCAAACAAGTTTTATGATTATTTTTAACTCTAAAAAATAGATAAACTTTATTCATAAATAAATCTTTGTTACAAATGTTCAAAAAAAATTCTTAAACCTGTTTAATTATGTTAAATTGTTTATTTGTTAAAGAAATTGCATTGTTTTATTTATGATATAAATATAAAGTAATTTTTTTATCAAATATCTATTAATATCTATATTAATAGCGAGAGAAACTGGATTTTACTATAATAATATTCACATACTTAATAGTTATTAATAACGAGAGAAACTAGATTTTACTATAATAATATTCACTTAAATTATTACAAATCATAATATTATAATAATATTCACATACTTAACATTAGTTATTACAAATCATAATATAATAGAGAGATAAATAAGAACTATTACCATGTGGTTCTTTCTTCCACAAAACACAAGAAGGTTTTACCCAATCATCTCATAGCCATGTAAAAGAACGATACTGAGTATTTATTGATATACCTTTTATGAATAGAAAACATTCATATAGTTAAGTTTCGAGTTCAAAACCAAATACCCATCAAATTATACTCCACCGAGCTGTAATTTGTTTTATACACTTTTTTACATTTACTCTAAACAAGTAAGAGTGTAAAAACCCATAGTTAGGTATTATAGGACAAACAAATTATTACAACTAGGTATAGGAAAAACTCGGAAATGAATACTGCATAGTATCAAATACCTAAGGGGATAGTTAATCTAAACCATAATCTAACCTCATAAAAGGCTGACCGAGTATTTATTTCAGAGATTGGCGCAGAACCCTTTAGGGAGTTGGAAATGTACATGGTAATAGTTAGGAGTAACCAAGATTGGCCGCATAAAGATAACGTCTCGAGGTTTAACCAATGCATAAACTTGAGTTAGAATCTTGTAGAGTAAAATTTAAGATTTAAATGTTCTCTTGTATGCAATGAGAATGCTAAGGAAAAAGGAAATTTATTGACCTGAGATTAAACTAAAATCAGCCAGGTATAGTGAGGCATTGTAAACACAAATAGTTATAGTGTTGGAAATTATTGGTAAAAATAATAGATAAACGTCAAAACCTGAATAAGAGAAAATCTGAAATTGTTATCTGGCAGCGAGTCAATAAACCACAGTAAAATAGAACACCTTGGAAATGTAATTTTTTAAAGGAAATGTTAAAATCTGTGTCACCTGACACGAGGACACGAGACACGTAGGACACGAAAATACGAGAGTCCGACATGGACACGGTGACCCCCGGAATCAGGACACATATGACACGTTTTATATACATATATATATTTTTTAAAAATATATTAAAATTTAAAAATATAGACATATAGATCCAAAAATATTTAGAAACTAGAACATTTACAAATATTCAATAGAAATTAGAATAAAAACACCTTAATGATTATGATAACACATTGTCATTCACAAATCACAATGAGACATCAGACACATAGATGCATGTCGGAACCATATTTCTCATTAAGTCATCAAAATCAAAATGTATACATATATGTCGGAATGCCACTGGGCACTGGCAAATGGCAAATAGACTAATAGTAAATACAAAAAGGGGTGGATCAAGATGGGAGAATCCCATATGTCAGTAGTCCTCCTTCATGCTTGAATCAACATACTCATCACTGCCAGTGCCCTGATCCTCATCCTCATCCTCCTCCTCCTCCTCTCTACCCATCTGACGATCTGAATCTACTACTGTGGAGGATGACCCCTCTATACGATCACTATCATCAAAAGTGATCGGCTTTAGCACTGGATCATTAAGATCCATGTTTTCTAATGCCAACTCAATACTGTTGTCCAAACCCATATCATCAGGAAAGACATCCCACATATTTGTCTTTCCCTTCACCCACTCCTCCCTCTTCCTGTAAATAAGACGAAGGTTGGAGTGCACATACACCATCGACTCTGCCCTGGACTGCTCAAGCCCGCTCTTCTTCACATTGTATAAGTTCCCATATGTGCTCCAATTCCTCTCACAACAAGAGGATGATGTAACTTGAGAGATGACCCTGAAGGATAACTTCTGTAGAATAGGGGATGTTGCCCCATGAGTTGCCCACCAAGCATAGGGTTTCTTACCCTCCCTATCTCTAAGCACATCATAGCCTCCAAATCTCCCAGTGCCAGTGGAAAAATCTACAAATCCATCCTCCACCTCCTCAAGCATGTCTCTATCCTGAAATAGCCGTCTAAGTGCTATCTTCCTCCCATTTGCAATCTTTGCAATCATGTGAGGAGGGACTCTGTGTGAGGCTCCCGATCCACCAGTGAGCTACTCCTGAGTGTAGAACTTGGGGTTCAAGGAGTGGGCCAAGCAATGCAAAGGTGTGCAATTCTTATCCCACCTGGAGATAAGAATATCCCAAATAATGGTCCATAAGTTCTCTGCCGATGTCCCATACTCGGGACACTCATTCTCCATGACAATGGACCTCATGGACTCAATCATGGAATCCCACCCTTCATAAACCTCTGCTAGGATGGGCTGGTCCGTGTCTGCAAACCGCAACAAAGAAATGATTGGCTCCATGATCTTAATAGTAAGATCCACCGTGTCCCACCAACCATCATTTAACACCAAGTCCTTCACCTTTTGTGAAGCAGCCTGATCCGTCTTTCTCCAAAAAGCCCAAAACTCTGAAATCACCATGGACCCAAGAGCGGTTTTGACCTCCCTCAACCTCTTGAGCATGATTAATGAGGAAGCAAACCGAGTATTTGCAATCTTCAGCAATGAAAGCTGTGTGTATTGTTTGTAGATGGTGAGGGCATTTGTGTGGTTTTGTACAAAGTTACAGATATGGCGTGCATCCTCAATAAGGTTGTCAATCCATGCCACATCCGAAGCAATGGCTTTCAGTGCTAAATTCAAGGAATGGACAATGCAAGGTGTCCAAAAAACCTGTAAGAGCAATAAAAGCATGTATCAATGACTCTACAACACTAACATTGCAATGACCAAATTCAAACAATGAGCAAATTAGAAATGAAAGGTGTCCAAAATGAACATACCTGTGGATATTTAGCTTCCACAATCATGCCAGCAGCCTTGCAAACAGGTGCATTGTCCGTGATGATTTGTACACACGACTCAACACCTACTTCTTCAATGGTTTTGATGAATAAATCACCCATAAATTGTGCATCCTTGTATTCCCCAAGAGCATCCACTGCTTTCAAGAACAACGGTCCATTTTGGGAAGATACCATGAAATTGATGAGTGGATGGCGTGCGGGATCCGTCCATCCATCAGAAACAATACTCACACTGGATGAGGGCCATGTTGATCTAATTGGCTCAAGAATTTTATCTACCTCCTTCTTTGCTTTAACCAACAATGTGGTTCTAAGCTTCTCTGAACTAGGAGGCACATAACCATTTGGAGCTCGTTCCAAGATAGTTTTAACCGTCTCAAAATACAATGGTGACCGTGCAACATTGAATGAGATGAAGTTGAGGTAGAAGAAAAATGCAATAGTAAGGTCTACCTCTTCTCACGCCTCTTTTTGGAAAATCCTATCCATTGGACCACCTGTAGATTGCCTCTTTCTTGTTTGATAAGTATCCCCACGCCCATGAATGCTAGTTGGAAATGGAGGCTTGGTGCTTGAGGACTTCCTAAAAAATGGAAGAGGATCATCCTCTTTTTTCTTGCTTGTTGCTGCCACCTTCCCTAAGCCAACATGATCCTCTCTTTCCATATCCCTCCTTCGGTGAACAGTCACCGCTTTGCATGAAGAAATCCCACAAGAAGGGCGGGCCAACAAATGGCCCTTAACCGAGAAATATGTGCTCATGAACTCATGCTTGCAAAAATTACATCTCCAAGACACATTGCCTCCCCCACCAAGCTTTGCCTTGGGTCCATCTTTCCTTGTCACATACTTCCACAAAAGGTATTTTTTTTCTTGGGCTTGTTGTCTTGCTAAAACAGGGTTAAATGGAGCCATAGAATGAGCTCCACTAGCAGCCGATGGAGCACTTGACGGAGGAGGAGAACCACATGTGCTTGGTGGAATAGGAGGGGAGGCCCTAGATGGTGCATTTCTCCCTCTCCTTTGCCCCCTACCTCCTGCCCTAGCTGATTGAGACATTCCTTTTCTTGTGTGATGGTTGAGCTTGCAATCCTCTCCACAAATCCACCGGAATGCACTTGGAATCACTGGAAACAATGGATAGCCTTCAAATATCCTTCAAATCTCCTTCACCTGCACATACAACTCACTCTCAACCAAATGCTTCCTTGCAAATGACAAAAAGAAAGGCAAAATTCTGTTTTTAAACAAACTCGGACACCTTTTTCCGCAAATAATGTGTCCTGCTTTTCGGGTTCGTGTCCGACAGTCGGGACACGCTTTAAATTCGTGTCCGATTTGTTTTAAAAACGTGTCCCGAATTCGGATTCGAAGGAAAGTCGAATCGGACACGAATTCATATCGAATCGTGTCCGATTCGACCGATTCGGGACACGGGGAGGGGTTAGAGCGAATCCGGTTTCTTAGGTTAAAATATTATTAACCCCTCACCTGTAGGAAAGTTTTCAAAGAATATTGAAATATGTTGAAAATAGAAGCAAATGTTAGATTTGGAGATTTACTTGTTAACGCCGGAGAAAGAATTCATCAGCATATATAAAGACTATCTTCCAGTGATGGCGCGAGAACCCTTCCAGTGCCTACTAAACCAGTGTTGGCACCCGACTGGTAAAAGACCAAGACAACAGAACATAAAACATGTTAAAATCCTCGTTGACAAATTTGGAATAAGTTGGTGTGAAGCTGAGCATCGGGATGAGTACGTTA
Source organism: Larix kaempferi (assembly GCA_027924585.1). Classification (NCBI taxonomy): domain Eukaryota; kingdom Viridiplantae; phylum Streptophyta; class Pinopsida; order Pinales; family Pinaceae; genus Larix; species Larix kaempferi. Next base: position 4,878,854 of record BSBM01000226.1, on the reverse strand, counting down.
CATCTCAACACCAGAGCTATAGTCCACAGTAAACATCACAACCTTTGGAAGTGTCTAATCAACCACTAGACTCCAGAGGAAATTGGGAATATAACGTGGCATGGTTCCCCTGGTATTATCAAAACATGGTTGCAATTACTCACTATTAACATTTGTAAGTACAGGAGAGATGTTACTAAGTTAAGTGAACGAGGAACTAGTAGCGAAAATAACAGTGGAAAAACTAGCTACCATGATTAGTTTATAAAAGTACTTTTTCAATAACTTAATATTTTCATATTTTTAACTTACTCATTAAATTTTTTTTTCTACATTTTGAAATTTAAAATTTCATTTTAAGTTACATCTACTTTATGTCACATCAATGTTTATCCATTGGTCTCAAGCAAAAATATACTAAACGACACTAGGATTGACAACTTGGAACTTTGCAGTTGAAATGGCATCATTTTGGATTGGTCACATCTCAAGACCAATATGGTTAGATAGAGAACACACGAAGGGAAATTGGAGAATTAAGTTACACAAAATGGATAAAAAAGCTGCACCACTATTGGCATCCATCCCCTACCTTAAAACACTTGTCAAACGATGCATGAATCAACTTTGCCAAGTATTTAAGACAATAAGGATTAATTTTGAGCAAGTGTAAAGGATTATGGTCCCATCGATGAACGTGTAGACTTTCTCGAGAGGGTAAATCTATTTGAAATTCGAAAGAGTCGCTATCAGTCTATGCTTATAACATTTTGGGGACATGTTAAATGTTACCCTCCTTGCTATTCTTTTCATTGACCATAAATTAATACAATGAAACAATGTGTTTACACTATAATACAATAATAATACGGAATGAAGTTTACTCCATTCCAATAGTATAATTATTATGTCGATACGCGTTTTTATTTTTACGTCGATAGGAATTTTTATTACATCGATAGGTGTTTATATCTTAGAATTTGGGGTGGACTACCATCTATGCTTTTCCTAGATTGAAAGGGGATGTGACAAGTGTATTGTCTAGATTGATTTTATGGTCGTCGTTCAAAATTAGAAATAAACAATAATAAAAAGAAAAGAAAAATAACTAATAGTGGATGCATGGATAACTCGTAGCTCATGCAAGCATGGATAATAAGTAGTGACAGGAAACTCATTTAACTAAAGAAGGTAATAGGTAGTTGAGGCATAGACAACAAGCGATTACAACTAAGCATGGAGAACAAGTAACAGATAACTTCTCCATGGAACTTAATTTGTGACCTATCGGTGTTGCAAGTTAAGTCGTCGTGCTAGTTATAGAATTTGGGGTGGACTACGGCCTATGCTTTTCTAGGATTGTATGAGGATGAGACAAGTGTACTATTGCAGTCGTTCAAAATTCAAAACAAAAAATTATAAAAAAAGAAATTAAAAATAAGTGGTGGCTGATGAATGGATAATTGCTACCAAATGCATGGATAACTCATAGTTGATGAATGGATAACCAACCGTTCATGGTAGATAACTAGAAGAATGTGAGAGATAAAAAAAAGAAAATAAAAAATAACTGATGGTTTATGCATGAATGCATGGATAACTAGTAACAAATAACTTATGGTGGCACTTAACTTGGGGCCTACTAGTGTTCACTAGCCACAAATTAAGTGGTCGTGCTAGTAGATTTTGGGGTGGACTACAACCTATGTTTTTCTAGGATTGTATGAGGATGAGACAAATGTATTGTCCATATTGATTTTATGGTAGTTGTTCAAAATTTGAAATAAACAATTATAATTCAAAAAAAAAGAACTGGTAGCTAATGAATGGATAACTAGTAGCGGATGCATGGATAACTCGTAATTGATGCTAATGCGCAGTTCGTGCAACTACACATGAAAAACAAGTAACTTATTAGTGCACTTATGACCTATCGGTATTTACCAGCAACAAGTTAAGTGGTTGTACTAGTTACAAGGTTATAGGTTTTTTTAAACCATACCATGAATGTTAAGCTATAACCATAATATGTTATTTCGTAAACCAAATGTAAACAAATGACTTAATATAACCATAAACCAAATCTCCTTACTTATAATTAATTTGAGGAAATAGTTAATAACTATATACAAGTTGCTTAATATTCACTTAACAAACATGCGAAATAAGCCCACACGCGAAATAAGCCCACAATCTTCATGTTATGCGAAGTAAGCCCACAATCTTCATGTTGAGAATGATTAGTTTAATTAGATAATCATGTTTACACTAATTCGTAACATCATTAGAGATTGTATTTATATATAATCTAATTGTCCAATTAAATAATATCATAGATCATATTTTCTTAAGTTAGTGTAATATGATTTAGAGGGATATTACTAAAATAATGGAATTTTGGCTTTGGAATAAGAAGAAACTCCTTGTTGAGACCCTCTCACTTTGTTAGCATTTATGGGCAATACACCATTTATGTTATCATCTTCATAAAAGCAGTCTCTTCATCATTCATAGCATGATTATGACTAATGTACAAGAAAAAGAACAAGACACTCCCTAAGATTTGTTTCAAACTCCAACTAAAATCACTTGAAACTTAAAGGAGGTTGGCATAAGGATTTAATGTCTTAGTTGAATCATTGAAGAGTAAGGAGGTGATCAACTCTAATGTAGTAGATCAAAAGTATTTTTACAGTGTAAAGAAGAAAATAAAAGTTGCTAAAATAAGAACAAATTTGAACAAACTCCATAGTAAATTTTAACAAGGTGTTGGAAAATTAATAAAACATTGCAAATTATCCAATATTTGTTGCAATACCGCTTTTCACAACTATGGTGATCAAAATACTCTTAATTTTTTTTAATATCATTTAAATTAAAAGTTAAAAAACTAATAATTAAAAACATTTAATAAATCAAATTTGATAAATCATAACTGATTTCAATAAACATTAATAACCATCATATATAAAACTAAATTTACTTAAAACATTCAAAATGTGTTCAAACACCTTCTCCACTTCAACCGACCAGAAGGCCAAAACCAATTTTATCAACCTCACATTCAGCCCAGTATGAGGGAGATGTTGTAAGTTTTGTGATGTAACATTTGTTACTAACAAAATAATTAAAAAAATTCATGTCAGCTCATAGAATAAAAAATTATGAGAAGTATTTAAAAAAAATCCATGTTGGTTCATAAAATAAAATATTATGAAAAGTAATTAAAAAATAGATGTTTGTTTATAAAATAAAAACTTAAAATTTGAACCCTGATTTATCAATCAGATCAAATTTCTTGACTTTAAATTTTAAAAAAGAATGCTTGATAGATAGTGGTTTAAGATGGATCTATGCTAGTTTATAATGGAAACTTGCCATATCTTATAAATCTAAGGTCACATTTATTTACCCAACCAGACTGTTATTCATTTATGATGGAAAGTTGCAATATCTTATCAATCTAGAGTTAATTGATACAATGCCAAAGGCTAAATTGACGTCGTTTTAATAAGGCTAAAATGTTTTGATCTAATTTTTTTGACATAGAAATTTATGGAGATCGAACACCTCACCGCGGTTTCTCAGTGATTTCGAATGCAAAAATAAATACTTGTATTAAAAATCATATTTAAGAAAATACATATTAACTTCCATCATGGTCTGTCCCCTCTCCATACCTATTATGCTGTTGTTTCCTACGTGGACCTAGGCGGTTAAGATTGGCCTTCAACCCTACAGGCAGGTCTCTTCTCCGGATACAACCTGTATCTTTGCAACCATCTGCTTTACAAAGTCCTGTGGCGTTTTCTGAAACGTACTTCTTAGAGACCAAAATGAAATGTGCGGGTATTTGGCTATAGAGAAGCAAACAAGAAGCTAAGGGTTTATCGATAAAGAGGACAGCCGCTTAGGTTTAGGGTTTATATTTTAAAAGTGGATATTAGTAAAGTATTGAACATGGTGAATGTTAACCAATTTTGGCCTACGATAAACGTAATATTGGCCTAGAGAACAGCCAATAATCTTTCAATCTCCACTTCACATTGAAATAAATGGAAATATAAACGTATAATCACGTAAACATAATATGCAAATTTGCATAACTACAGAAGTCCTTTATGTCAATATTTGTTAAACAATATATAAGTGCTTTTGTTGCAAATGTAAGTTGTCCTTTGTTAACCATTTTGTGTCCTGATATCTTTTATTGTTGCAGACTTTAGGGTAGCAGCAGAGGATGTGGCACGCTCTCTTAAAGACAGACCTGAGATGAAGATTTGAAAATGGCTGGAAAAGGGACAGTTAAGGGCTTGGATGGGCGGCGTAGGGGGAAAGGGAAGACCGTAGCCTTGAAGAAGGCTGGCCGAGGGCCTGAAAATAGACGACAAGGTTTGAAAAGAGGGTAACGAGGGTTTATAAGGGAGGAATAAGGTTAGAGTTAGGGTTTAGATTTAGGTTAAAATTGTTTAGGTTTTTAGGATTTTTACTATTTTTTATAGTTTTAGGGTCTCCACAAATTTAGCCCTAGGGTTTTTTAAGAGTAAATAGGCAAGCCGAATTTGTAGGGGAGAGGCTGAAATTTTAGGAATACCAAAAAATTGGAAATATATATTTTTTGATTTTTTTGGAATTTTTTTTAGGGTTTCAGACATTAAATTGCAAACCTAAAATTAGCCCCAAATTAACATGAAAATGCAGTACTTACACATGAAAATGCATGAAATTGAATAAGATTTGATAAATTTTGATAAAATAAGATTTTGTTGAAATTGAAACACTAAACCCTAGGGCTAGAGGAGAGGTGACCAACCTTCCTCTTAGACTAAATTTCTCCTTGACTCTAAACTAGGACTTCCTACAACAACCTGAAGGGTTTGTTGCGGGAGTGTAATCTAGGGCAAACTTGGAGATCCAAGGCCAAACTAGGGAAAAACCTTCTCTAGGGAGCGTTTTCCACCATGCAATGTTGAGAGAAAGTAGAAAAGAGGACCACAATCTTAAAAAATGCAGCTCTATGGCCACCATTCAATCATCAATGGAGTAAAACTTACCTACTTTCACCAAGAAAGAAAAAACAAGACTTACTTGAGCTTTGTGTTATTCCAACAATTCATAGCATCGACCATGCATGAGTTAAAACCCTAGAAAGCATCCAAATTCATCCATAAGCCAAAGAGAAAAACCCTCCAAGAGGTGTGAATCACTTCCAAAAAGCATATCTTGGGTTAAATAGCAACATAATGTAATTTATCCCTTGTGTTATGATTTACAAATGAAGTGATGAGGGTTATTTATAGTCATCTCAACTCACTTCTACAAAATAACTAGGCCAACAAGCCAAATATAATGTCGATGTAAAAATATAACATGAAATAATATAAAATAATCTAAAAGGTGGCTACCTAGGGTATTTTTCCCCTAGGTGACCAAAAACTGATAGAAATAGATAAAATTGAACAAAAGGCTTCACTTCAAAAGGTGGAGTGAGCAGGGGTGGATCGTCATGTCCCATCTAACCTCAACTGTGCTGAAAAACCCTCAATGACCCCCCCCTACAAGCATGTAGGCATGGTGACCAAGGATGACGTCATCACTGAAAAAGGCACCAAGGAAAGAGGGTGCTCTGCTGGAAAGGGGCCAGGAAGGGTGCATAGGGTAACCGAAAGAGTCGGCAAGTGCCTTAGAGCTGAAACATTGGCACCTATGTGGAAAACAAGTAGGGAGTCATTGTGACCTTGTGACCTGCCCATAGGAGCCCCTGACACAAAGTTCAGGGCTACAAGCCCCAAAATGAGGCAGTCAACAATGCCACTAAGCCATAGTACTCCTAAAGGAAGGATCAAAGGGTTAGGCCATAACCACCTCTCAAAAGGTGTTGATAATACGCCCCATCATGGCCTTGAAGAAAAATGTGACCCCTTTCCTTAGGCAGGCATCTAAATTTACGTTGGTACTGGTACATCATAACACTATAGATCAATCCATCTCAAGGGAAGCTTTGGGCAGAACCAAATGATAACGATGGAGATATAAAGAAATTATATCAAGTAATGTAGAACAATGAAGACTCGGTCAAACCAAAATAATTCGGTGAAATTCATTTGGGGTCGCCCAGGTCGGTCGAACAAAACTCAGATTCAGAACTATATAACTAGAAAATAGAAAACTACAAGGCACATGCTCGAGATTGCTGGTCACTTGAAGTTATTCCTCATCAGACAACACAAAAATGTTATGCAATATTTGTCATACCAATTTTTTTTAAAAGAAAACAATGGATTATCCGATGCTAGTATTGACAAATACTAAACCGATCAAACTTCCTCCATTGTGTTATAAATAATGAGATTCATCAACAATACATGTTGAAGAAGTATCTAAAACCCTCGATGGGAAAGGACGACTGCAAAGTTTATAGAAACCTTCACAGGCAAAGCGACTCTATTTCTCAGTTTTTCCTACTGAAGAGTGCCTAAAAGAAGTTGTTCAGGAAATAAAGCAACTGTTCACAAAGTCGGGAAAACCACATAACAAGAACAACAAAACCGACCGACTGACCTAGTACAAAGTGTAATATAGTCAGAACAACTATGAAGCAGTTGAAACAATGATTGCCTGGAGAACATTGTTGGAAAAAGTTTTCTTTGGAAAAAAGACTTCCATGGGATAACTCGGTTAGTCAAGGCGGTCGTAAATATCATCACTAGAGAGAAAATTGATTAGGACGGACACAAGGAGTTCCCTCCGTTGTTTACACAATTTAAAGGGGAACGACGAGAATGGATGGACGCCAAAATTAAAACAAAAGAAATTGAAATAATGACTGATGGGAAACCTAAGATGCGTAAAATAGGTGTCGTTAATGGTCGGAGCAACAAACTGCAGAAATAGACAACCTCTTGAAAAAATATCCATCATGTCCCGAAAATTGGCATTAGGTCATAATGGCCTAAGCCCCTTGGCCATAGTCATGATAGTTTGTCAAATTGATGCTAAGGGTCACTACTAAATATGGCCAAAATTGCCACGTTTTTTCATTGTAATTGCCACGATTTTTCGTCCCTATTGCAACGATTTGAGGTTCGTTTTTTCGTGGAACCAATTTCGTGGATATAGGGACGAAGATTCTCCATCGTGGAAACAGCGACGTTTCTCAGTGGCCACGTGTCACCTTCGCAACAATACTAAGATCTTCGGAAAATTAATTCTTCCACGAAGTTTCGTCGATATATCAATGCTTGTCATCTATATGTTTCCACGCAAATGCTTTACTTGCCACGAACTTTCGTGTTTATAGAGACTAACTTGAATTGGTGGTGCGTCACTATAGCAACGCATGTTCGTGGCAGGTTCAACATCTACGTGGCAACATCTTATATAGCTCCACGAAAGTTCATCGCAATAGAGACGATTAGATTCACCAACTTTCGTGGCAGGTTCAACATCTGCGTGGAAACATTTCTATGCTTCCTTGACACTTCGTCTCTGTATCCACGAAAATTCGTGGCAGGAATTCGTCGATATTGAGACGATAACTGGAAGTGTTAAAAAAAAAAGAGCCTAAATGGCAATCGTTGAATCTATGTTAGTGGTTGTGTTTGAATGGACCAAAATGAGGATAAGAACAAGAGAGTTGCTACATACGGTATCCAATAGATTTGAGCCTTGAGGACACATATCTGAGGATGCCTTAGGAGAACTATTACTTTATTTATATAGTCAATTTTATACTTGGTCACCAGATTGAACTGCCAGAAATTCTGAAAGTGCCAGAAGTCTGAGCCAAGTATCAAAGGTTGATAATGACAAAGGTTGAATGCATGAAATGATAATGTTGAATAGTTGAGGAGCTCTCACTATTGTTGAAGGTGTATGCTAATAGCAGGCTCCTCGAGAAGCAATGAGAAGATTGAGAAGATCTCATGACATAAGTGATGAGACGTGATCAACTATGATTTTGATTGGTGCAACACTATGTATCAAACGGGTCTGAGAAGTGAAATAAGGTCATTAGAAGCAGAGTATTGAATCTAATAACAATGGAGAAAATCTCGAAGGTATTGGCAGAGTGTGCTCATGACAATCAAGGTTTGAATATGTTAATATGTTCCCTTGACATATTACTATTGGGAGAGAAAATCAACAATGAGTCTTGACACTAAAGACGTGAAACCTGAGCTAAAAGCTCTATGCAAAATCCTAAGGATGGAGTCGATACTACTAGAGTTTCTCTCAAGGATCAGTACTGACCCTAGCATTGATCGAGGTCACGAAATGGTTTAAGGAATCACTGAGAGAATACACTGAAAGAAAGAGCATAGTTGACTCGCACATTAAGGGCATGAAATCATGAAGACATGAAGTCAATGTGAAATCATTGAGCTTTGGAAATGGCATGGAAAATTATAATTGACTGTCATATATATATATATATATGGGGGGTGTCCTGGAAAGTCACATTGAGAAAATCCTAAGAGATGAAGAAAGGAATCTCAGTTCAAGTCAATGAGGTCTTCCCAAATAGTCACGTGTTATATCATTTGTATGTTAAGCACTTTGCAAATCAGTTTAGCACTTCAAGTCCCTTTTGGTAATTTCAGAGAGTAAGTGCAGTAGCTTAGTAAACTTATTATGACAAATCTAAAAGACCAGAAGAGATATAAGCATCTTATTCACATTGTCTAGCATACTGATGGCAAGTTTTAAGGTCTTTTGGAAAATGTGAAGACTTGTTTCTCTCTTGAAATACAAAGGGATTAGATTTGCAAGTATCAAAACTATATGTGTGCCTTTTTAGGATGGTATGTTGATCTTGTAGTAAGACTTGATGTCAATCTTTTAAGTGTTATCCTTGGCTTTGTGAGGTGAGGTCGGATCAATTGTGAAGACAATTGTGCAACCTTATACTTTGGTGGATATAAACTAGCAGAGAAAAAAGCTAATGTGATTTAAAGGAAGCAAATTTACATGTCCCCTCTTTAATAGTATGACCAGTAAGTGGACAAGCCAAAGTATGTGTATGAAAAGGAACTATCTTCTTTTGTTTTAGACTTCTTTAATATGTAAAATTCAGTATATCCTTGAACTCTTAGATAGTACTAAATACAAGCAATTGTAAGCTACAAGAACACTGGAGTTTTGATTGACTGTCTCACCAACAATGATATTTTTCTTGAATACAATATTCAAATCTATTGTGACAACAGATACTACAAAGCACAAAATCATATTTATGAGGATTTGCAAACCTGTGAATGAGATTGGATGACTATCCCTTTTTGAAATCTGAATTTGGTCTCCACTATAGCGTCCTCAATGCGTGGAAATGGTTGTAAGTCAACAAGAGCAATCTGTACAGTTCCTTGGATGACTTGAATGGGCTTGGTATTTACAGCTGGTAGATAGTGGGTATAAAAAGTTGTACCCATCTCTCCTTTGGCCACTTTGCAAATGGGAACAGTGATATATAACAGCAGCTTAGATGACCATATTGTTGCAGTGAAATATGTGCCTTTGGTACCTCAAAAGCACGAACAATGAAGCAGGACTTCCCAATCAAGACCGCGCTTTAGATAGCAGAGATGATAGTATTGTATCTTGGATAAAACACCCTCTAAGAAATGACTAAACCCTTCTCAAGGAACCCACGGTGAACCATATGCAAGTCATGACCCCCCTTTTGAGATAGAATAAGATGGAAACACCACAAAGATAAAGACTTAAAGAAGAGATTTTGTTCTTTTGCAGGTATTGGAGATTTTGTTCTTTTGCAGGTATTGGAGGAGCGATAAAGACTTAAAGAAGAGATTTTGTTCTTTGGCAGGTATTGGAGGAGCGATAGGCACTGGCAGTGCTGGAGCAGTCTCTTCAGGCTTTGGAAGTAGCACAACATCTCTAGGCTTCCAACTAGAAGGGACTTCCATAACTGGAGGAAATGGAACATGATATCCAGGCTTTCATACTGGAGGAAGTGTGGGCTATTCAATTTCCATTCCAGCTCTCCACCTAGAATCGGTGGCAGTGTTCCAGGGACAACCTCTAGCATGAATTTTAACAACTTTCTCTAAAGCATGTTCCACAATTGCAACAGGCAATGGCTCTGTAATTGTTTGTTTTAGGTTTCCAACATCCAAGTCTCATGTTGATGAATGCAGCAAGCACAATAGTCATCAAAATCATTAAGGATTGTACTTCTAAGTTCTAATTTCCTATATTTTGGTGTGCAAATAGTCATCTTTTGGTGGGGAATGTTGGGTTTGGAATTGTGATGTATCGTCTATATTTCTTCTTGAGTCTTCATTAATGGCTACTGAATGGATGACTTCATTAATGGCTACTGAATGGATGACCTGGGTATCATGCAATACTTTTTTATCATACCCACAACCAGTAGCATGTGCCTTTCCACAAAATAGGCAACAATTTTTCAGTATTGCACTGATGGCATTCTTCAACAAATCTATCAAAGAGACAAGAAAATTTATTGACAAGAAGTTACCCATGAATCAAACGGGCTTGCATCTTTTTCCTCGTGTCCAAGTGAACCTGGCATCGTTTTACGGCATGTATTGTATCTGGCCAAATGTACCAAACACAAAATATGTTAAGTTACCTATATATATGTTAAATTAAGAGTTGATAATGCATAAACACATGAAATAGAAAATATGTTAAGTTACCTATATTCACATACTGATATCCGACCTTGGATAATCCAATGGAGATCATTGCATCAGCTGTATCATGCAAATTCATAAGAAGGCACGGAATTTAATATTATATCCTGACTGGAATAATTATTTATATGTACAAGCCAAAACCTTTTCTAAAACTGACTATTTACAAGCGAGATAAGCAAGCTACCTGTTCCAATCCCATGTGCATTCTTCTTAGGAGTATACGACCCATGAACACCTTAAAAGCTGAAGGTTTGCAATTTAGAATATGGATACGCTAAAAAAAAATTTCACAAAAACTAGTGAAACATTAGAAAACATCTATCTCTAGTCTTCCACAAACCTTATTTTAAATAGTAGACATCTGTGAGCAGCACAATTCAATAGAAACGGTAAATACTTCAGGACTATTGTATTGCAAGCTTCCATATGTACAACTAGTAAGTTCTTAACTGCCATATCAACAGATTATAATTGCTTACAATGACAAGCAAACTAAAACGATAAACTAATATCCAGTAGCATGTAATAATATAAACATGTATATCATATAACATAAATAGAGATATAGTTGAAGATACCAACCAGTTGGGTGTGAAACCATTATTGAAAATATACTCAGAAGTGTTACTTTCAACAAAGACTGATTGTGCCTTGGAGAGGCCAGTCTTATCTAGAAACCAGCTGACCCTACAAGAGGGTGTGTACAAACCGGAGAGAGAGAGAGAAATGACTGGAGTTGATTAGGTCAATGACAGTCAAGCACAGTACATAACTCAACATAAATCAAGTCACAAAAATTCTGAACTTCGAGAAAGTCAAGTACTGTATAAGACCAAAACTTCAACAAGGTGGTATAAACAAATGAGGAGGGTAAATGACTGCATTAACCACAAGTATTAGGGAAGGTACCATAAGTCCAATAATAAATCAATCAAGGTGGTGAAGGTACAACAAGTATTTAATAACTCAATCAGTAACATGTAATAAAATAAACATATAGATCATATAACAATAAGTGAGTTATAGTTGAAGATCTCCACGTCAACATTAAACCAAAAATTAGATCTGAAGTGTGGGTACAAATATAAACAATGGTCATAAAATAAGAAAAATATAAACAATGGTCATAACATAGGTGTGGGTAGTAGAATACCCATGACCCTTAGAACTAAGGGTATGCTCCAAATGTCGCCAAACAACCATAGGACTCTATAAGAGCAAAACTTCAACAAGGTGGTTTTTAAAAAGTTACTCAAGTACTCAACAAGGTGGTTTTTTAAAAGTTACTCCAAATGTCGCCAAACAACCATAAAACTCTATAAGAGCAAAACTTCAACAAGGTGGTTTTTAAAAAGTTACGAGACCAATCATATCTCAATCAAGGTGGGGAAGGTACAACCAGTCATGTTTCTCTCAAATGTACAGACGTTCCATATAACCTGAAAGTTCATCATCACAGTATAAGGAAGGGTGGTGGGATGCCAAATAAAAATATCCATCATTTCTCTCTATGCAATCCTGATAGCATCACATAATAGTTAAGTACCTTGTACTATAAAAAATAAAAGCCACCTGTCTAACCTTTAAATTTAGGAATATGGTCTACAAAAGCAAAATTTCATCACAATTACCATCCAAATTTCTGACTAGTGCCAAAGCAACAGTAAAAGATTTAATAACATAATTTTGATCTCTATCAACTTTAGCACTCCTCTTTGGTCCCTGTGCTGAAGTTGGTCCTCGAGATGTAAAGTTAAGTATAGACCTCAAACAGTTTTACACAGTCCACATACTACAACAATTAAGCACACAGATGATGAAAGAAAGGTACAGTAACATAATAATTCTACAGCTGAACGATAAAACGGTACTATTTCTGAATAGTGCTAAAACAACAGTAAAACATTTTATAACATAATTTTCATCTCTTTTAGTAGCAAAAATAAACATATTTATCATATAACAATAAGAGAGGTATAGTTGAAGATCTCCTTTAACCAAAAATCAGATCTGAAGTGTGGTACTTGTTATCACACAACTTGTAGTTGTCCCTAGTGGTATCCCATCCGGGATGGTAGAGGAGATGGACAACTAAAGAGGTGACCCAAGAGATGCCACAGTTCCCAATGGAAGGTGGGAGTCACGTCAATCGAGGCACTCTTCACTTTAGATCTAGATAAATCAAGACCTAGGGGGAGACCCTATAACCAATCAAAGATGATTGGACCCAAACAAAGATCCCCAGGGATGAGTAAATGGTAAGTTACAGAAACCAATGCAAGGTAAAGTGGACCTAGAAATTCAAGTGTGGTTGAAGGTGGATTGAGAGATGATTAGCGTTTCAACCAATATATGATCTATGCCACATGATTAGCTAAAAAGACAAGATCTAGTACCATGTGTTACACAAGTGGGTCCTACTTTCTTGGGATATGTGAAATGGCTTAATGTGAACCCCCAAGGTGAAATTAAGGGATGCAATTGACACTAGAGGATATGTAATGAGTAGATCTATGGATCTAAGTTGAATTTAGGAGTACCCACTTACTGGATCTAAGGGTTGACACAATTCCCAAGGAGTGCGACTTGCTTAGGGAGGACTAGTGCCTAGTTGGATGGGTTAATGGAGTCAAAAGATATGTCAAAGTGTAGATCGGGACACCTAGAGGTCGAGTCAAGTGGGCTAATTGAGATAGAATGGTTGGGTCTTGCTAGATCTAGGATTTCATGAAATGACCCAAGTGGACCACAATCCCTTAAAACAAGGAATGCTACCCCCAACGCAAATGGTCACAAAATGATACTCTAGATATAGGTTTCAAGGTATGCCCATTCCAAATCCACTGAAATCTCAACTACCCAGGTCCTAGAAGTGGGCAAACTCAGTCACCCAAGGAAGTGCGACCTTGCTCAAGGAGGGCTAAAAGGTGGATAAGGTGTGTCAAATCAAGTCCAATGGCCACCAAATTGTAGATCCAAGTAGTTTAGACACTGATCTATGTGGATCTAGAAAATCAAGCCAATCCAAGGGTTAGATCTTACTAGATCTGAGTTTTAAGGTGCCAAGTAATTCAAAAGGGGGTTTTAATCCCTTAAAATGTGGAATGATGCCCACAAGGTAGAAATCACCCAAGTAAAAGTCTAGGGGTAGGTTATCAAGTGTGTAGATTGCAAATCAAGTGGGATCTCACCTACCCACATGCTAGATCTAACCCAACAAGCCTCTCCAAGGAAGTGCGATTTGGTTCAAGAGGGCTATATTGCCTTGAAAAGTGTGTTAATTTTAACCCAATCACCACCAAACTATAGATCCAACTAGGGGTGGATGCTATAGAGGTGGGTTCTAAAGATCTTTTCAAAAGCAAGGCTAGATCTAAGTAGATCTAAGAAAAACCAAAATTGGGGTTTTGATTAATTAGGGTTTGTGACCAATGAAGAGAGAATGGATGGAAAGAGGCACATACCTTGTAGATCTTACCTCAATTGCTTGTGGCCACCTTGCAAATTGATAGCATTCTCCTATGTGTATATTCAAGAGTGAGATCCAAGAGCTCCAACCAAAACGTCCTCCTCCAAGATAGCCAAATCGTCCTCCTCCCACAAGACAAGATCAAAGAAACAAGTCAAGTAAGATGATTATGAAAATGATAGAAAGATGTAATAGAAAGCATCAATTATGTCACGAAGATACAACAATGATACTCCCTGTCACAAGATCAACCCAAGAGAGAATATGTGGATCCCTCCAACAATAACCCTCAAGAAATCGCCCTCCTCTCCACCAATTCGACTTTCCTGCAAGAAAACTAGTAGAAGCACCAAAATCCACAATGATACATAGAAGAGATACTGTATACTCAAGATGCAAGAGAATCCACAAGACAAGAGAGATATGCTCCACAAAGAAGTGTTCTATTCCAATATTCCAGAGCTCCAAAGGTGAGCTATACAATAGGGGGTCTCCTCCTTATATAGGATAATAAAGACCAAAACCGTATACCACTCTACAATACTACATCAAATGAGTGGTTGAGATTAAAAGATCTCAATACATGATCAATGGCTAATAATGAATCATAACAATATATCACATGGATCACCCAATATAATGATTACGCCCTAACAAAATGGTACAAAGTGAGGGTGACGTCATCCACTAGAGGGGTAAAAGTACAAAAATCCACCTCATAATGACTAGGACATGACATGAGAAGCACATGGTGGGGCTAGGAGGCATCAATCCTTACTAGCTCATCCCCAAGGCACAACAAAATAATAAAATATGTCCCAAGATAATATAAATGATCAAATCTGTCCTCAAAATCTGTGATAGACAAGCAGTAAAAGACCTCCTGTGATCGCTGTGGGCCTACCCACATGGTGAAAACTGGCTGGAAGATAGTGGGATCACCTTGGAAGGCCTCTGTGAAAACCAAATGCCAAAAACTTGCCTCAATTGCCCAAATCGAATTCCTCAGTGACCTCTTTATCCCATTTTTTAACTGCCTCGGTAACTGTGAAAGTGCCAAAACTGCCTCCTAGGGCATTTGCGTTGTCCAACTGAGCCCACCAGGCTCTCCAGAAGGGGGGGTAAATGGTAAAAACAAGTGGCTGGATCACCCCCTCCTCATAGAGCGCCCTAGGTGAACTGGCCTCTCATGGCCCCTGTTGCTCAGGCTGGGAAATCAGCCCCAAATCTGGTCAACATGTGTAAAACTGCATCAATCACTGTCAAAAGTGCCGGGAACTGAAAGATAAGTGTCTCATTGGATCCAAAAGAGCCAAATCCACTAGGAATGTGTACTCATACACCATGGGTTTCCCTAATGGGCTAGCTGTAGGGTCCACCATATATGGACAGTGCATAATTTGATGATCTGAAGTAATAATAAAACCTGCTGAACTGCATCAATCATCATCTGAACCATATGTCCATCATATGATATCATCATCAAGTATGTGGGACCATCAATCATCATCACTAGGTATAGATATATGGCCCACATCATCACGGATCCCAATAATATAGAACCAAGGATAAATCACATCAGTAGACTAGGACATGCTTCTCTAATCATTCCCACAACCAAGCTCAAAGTATAACATCCATTCAGTGGCATTAATCAAGTTAGCATATTCCTTTGTTATAAAATTACTTGCACAATAGTTCAAATGACAAACTCACCCATTGGACATGGTCAAACTTCTAGTGAAGGATGAAGGCTAGGAACAAGGTTGGGAAAAGGGGTTGACTTGTCTAACTTAACTCAAAAATACTTTGGATTGGGAGAAGGGGAAGCTACAAACTCTACGCTGGACAAAATAACACGGGGAATGGCTGTGCCTCACAAATGGATAAGTTGTTTAGAGAGTGCTTATTCAACTTAGGCATCATGTCTACATCAAGTTGATCCAGGTTCATTAGGATCATTCAATTTCATTTCATGGCCTTTTTGGCCTACATAACCCTTCGGATCTCAGGTGTGTTGATAAGCACAACTAGTTGTAGCTTTCATCTAGGGCATGTTTTCATATACATATAAGGTTAGCAATTGTTTAGATATAACTTTTAAGAACCATTGCTTTTTGGACCTTTCTTATACTCTTCGAGGAGTATTTTTAGCTGTTCATCGCTCTTGACCTTTTTAGTTTCCATGGGCAAATTTATAAGTTTCCATAAGTAGAACATGATCTTTCAGTTTTAGCCAACAACATCTCAAGTGACTAGGGAGAGTTCGAGCCAATGCCAAACATCGGGACAACCGACCAGAATGATTTAGGCCTACAATCCAACACACCAAAGGCAAGTTTTGTCACCAACTTAGAGTCGAGACACTGAACATACAGGGATGCGGTCCAAACACAGAGGTAGAAAAATGGGGAAGTAATCAATATCAGAAAGTCAAATGAGACAGGTCAAGGTTTAAAGTCAAATAGGAAAGTTATGTATGGATGGTGTTAAGTGAATATGGAGCTTACACTAGAAGACAACTAGTGTCAGGAAAGACCATATCTATGTAAGGTCGAAAACTAGTGGGTTTTGTTAAATGACCTAAATGTGCAAGCAATTGTCCATTTTATGATTTATAGTTCATTTTAAACAGTTTGCCACATCAGGAATAATATACCAAGCAGATGCTGTGAACATGACTAAATCAACAAGATAATAATCCACATTCAATGATAAAATATCCATAGATCATACAACATCATCATAGTAATAAACATTATATACCATCTGAAACACTGCTGGAAGTACATCTCTAAGCACTGAATTGAAACTGTATGGGATAAAGGGTCACATCGGTTATCAAATCTGAACTCTCAAGGCTCAGCCTTGACATAAGGTCTAACATAAGTCTGAATAATACACTGCTCTGATCATGAGTGATACCAAAATATACAATCATCATAGCCAAGCTTTGAATAATGGAAGCTCTAGAATGTGTAGATATCTGCTAAGCAAGAATAGTAGCCCTGCTACTATGGTGTGATAACAGTACTATTTCTGAATAGTGCTAAAGCAACAGTACAAGATCTTACAACATAAATTTTGATCTCTATCAACTTCAACACTCCTCTGTGGTCCCTGTGTTGAAGTTGGTCCTCGAGATGTAAAGTTAAGTAAAGACCTCAAACAAGTTTACACAGTCCACATACTACAACAATTCAGCACACAGATGAAAGAAAGGTATAGTAACATAACAATTCTACAGCTGAATGATAAAACAGTACCATTTCTGAACAGTGCTAAAGCAACAGTAAAATATTTTGTAACATAATTTTCATCTCTTTCAGTAACGTGTAATAAATTAAACATATCGATCATATAACAATAACAAAGGTATAGTTGAATATTTCCACGTCAACATTTAACCAAAAATCAGATCTGAAGTGTGGTACTATTTCTGAATAGTGCTAAAGAAATAGTACAAGATTTTACAACATAAACTTGATCTCTATCAACTTCAGCACTCCTCTCTGGTCCCTATGCTGAAATTGGTCCTCGAGATGTAATGGGCATTTATAAAATTATAAAGAGTGATGATGATCGAAGTCATGATGAAAATATCTAATATAAATAGAATCAATGTTTCAGACTTGTGATGACATTTAAATTTAAAACTCAAATTCTAAGAAAACAAAACATATAAATGGGAAAATTCCTCAGAGCATCAAATTAAATATAAGTACCTCGTAACTATACCAAATAAAAGTTATCTATGTAGCATACTAACAATGTTTCATACTAGCAACATCGACATCCATCAAAATACAAATCAAGAATTTATGTTGCATCTAATTTTTAGTTGTTTTATGTTTCTTTGCATGTAAAAAACTTGCGAGTGGGGTATCACAATCATCCAATGGCGCAGTATTTACTGTGATATCTCCTATTATTGTTTGTGTTTCCATATCTTCATTTATGCCACTTCTTGTACGTCACTGAGCAAGGCGCGGAGGCAGTTCTGTAGGGGTGTGAACTGCCACAACGGAAATTAGCATATATATATGACGTAGAACTATTATTGAAATAAATAATTCATTTTTTTATTTAAATTACAATATTTCTCTTTACTAGTCGCAGTAGATGTCACAACTGGGGTGTTAATTGGAGGTATAGTTGCTTCCTCTTCCAGTTCATGCTCCTGAGCTGCATGGTCTTTCATTGAAAAAAGAAAATTTATAAGTATACGTCAGGAAATATATATATCTAATCACAGTAGATATTTCTATTTCCAAAACATACATACCAGAATGGACACTATGCTCCTCACTATCATGGGACGTGTGCACCGCAACATCAACTGGTACTTGCTGTGTATCGCTAGATTCACTGCTGCGGTTGCATTGTTGCTTAAAAACAAACATAAATTTTTAGTTATGGGTGATATAATCAAAAGTAGTGAATAGACTATAGTAGTATACTACCATTGGTGATATACCTGCATTTGCGTCATTGGGGAGATTGGAGTTTACCCCAAGCTTTTCCGATATTCAACCACACTTGAAACCAAGCTTTAGGTTTTCATTGGTGGCAGCAGCTTGGAATGTATTTCCCTGCAATGCATGATAACACATTTCGAAATTTCTAGTATCAAAATCCGATGTTTTTTCAGTATTGTTAAATAAATATTCCTAACAATTAATCATTTAATACTTACGATTCTTGCTCTTAGTTTTCTATAGCCACCCTTTCCCAGTCTATGTTGCCCGTGCTTTTCCATTCTAGCCTTGGTTGCTTTGGAGGTGTCAGGTAGCCTATATATGAAAATTTTGAAAACCTTAGATATAAAAAATCTCACTTAAAACAAAAAAAACAAAAAATAATTGAGCTTATTTCAGTAAAAAGATGATATATGTTGTACCTTGCTTTACCAGGCCGTGGTTGTTTTCCTTGTCTTTTAAGCACGTTCTCCTTTGCATCATCTATGAGTGCCTTCCACTCTTTCTCCGGAACCATGGGAGGGCACTCATGCTTGAGGTCAGCTTGCAATCTTTCCCTATATTGGGCCCTGGTATATTTCAAATTCTCATCGGCTAACCTTGCAACAACCTTCCTATTGAAAGTATTGCCGAACAAGTTGACCATGTGGTCCATCAATTCATCTCTCTTATTGCTATCTTGGCTATTCCACCGTGTGCGGATGGTGGGGCCAAATAGCTCCAAGGATTTGTCATTCAAATGCCTGTAGAATACATTGTTTCCTGCAAATTAAATATGTAATCCATTAATTTAAAATAATTTCAACGTATGACTATTTCAATTTCATGATTAAAATGAATAATTTAATTAATAAATACCAGCAATCTTTTGGATCTTTATAGGAACACAAGAGTCATCCACCAGAAAGGTGAGATCGAGTGATTCGGTGCTTTTAACTCTTGCTGTTCCAGGAAAACTATCCTGGTTGTCTACAGTATGTTCATCTCCAGAGTCATGTGGAGTGATAGGGTCCGTCTCATCATGCTGAGGCATAGCATCAGGCTCCGGCATGGCATCATGCTCTCTCTCATCAATGTCGTCATCAATGGATTCGAGGCCAACCGCAAGAGTGCCAAAAAGCCTCATTGGTACATTGCTTCTTTTTTGCTTCATTGGACCATCACTGCTACCTATACCTATTGGGGCAGGTTCTGTAGTCACGGGTTTTAAAAACTCCTAAAAACAATAAACTTTACTTTATTTGATCACTTGGAAAAATAAAAAACATAATATTAGATATGAAATCATGTCATGGCTTAAAAAACTTTGTGAAGATGCCACTTACCCCATAAGATTGTATTTCATCTTGCAGCTGTTGGATCCTTGCCCTGTTCTCTTGTGTTAAGGGCCTTTTGCGAGCCAAGGCAAACATTTCTATATTTGCCTTTTTCAAGGTTGTTCTAAAAGTGTGCAGTGGGTCAGTGGAATACAAAATGTCTTCCTCATACCCCTCATCACCCAGATCGAGTGCGCGTGACTAAATTCATCAAACAATAATTTAAGTTAAGCGATATAATTTTAACATCATTCAAATATTGATATTGTAATGAAGATTAAGTCACTATTATGCACTAACACTTACCTGGCGCGGTGTTATGGCTGGTGAGTGTCCACGATGAACCGTCGCCGTGGAAGCAGCAGGTGCCTTTTCATGGCCCTGAATGAACCAGTAATCCATCATAATGTCATGAAAATGAACCAGTAGTCCATCATAAGCTCAGAAAAATGTGATTGTCAATAGTGGACATTGAATGTTGACATACTAAATCAAAAAATTTAGTTATTTTACTAAACAATTACCTGACGGGCCACAGAGTGCGACCTTCCTACATACTCCATCAATTCAGTTACAGTTCCATAGCGGACCTTTATTCAATCCATGGAAAATAGCCCCAATCCATGTAAGGACGAAGGAGCGATGCGATACATCCTCCCATTAATGAAGAACTCTGTGTCCACTTGAGGTAGCATATTAGGTACCCATCGTTGCACTAGATGTTTATACCTCAATGGCAAATCAATGTCTCCTATGCTCTCAGCATCATAATTACATGACCCACCATTGGCAATAAAATATTTCATGCGTCTATGAAATCTTTTCCTTATCTTTTCTGATCTAGTTGATATAAAACCGGTAGATCTAGTACAACTCGTCTCACTTTCAACCTCTCCGAGTATATCTTCATCATCACTTGAGGAAGATAGATCTGACAGATACCTATTTGGTGGTACCTACTTGGCACTCAAATGGCCATGAGAAATTCGATTTTCAAAGACTATTTTCAGACATTATGTGTATATCTAAGTACATGTTATATATATATATATATATTTTCAAAATATATTTAAATTTAAAAATATAGACATATAGATCCAATAAAATTGAGAAACGAGAACATTTACAAATATTCAATAGAAATTAGAATCAAAACACGTTATCTTGATTTGATTTGTCATACACATATGAGCCTAATTTGCATATCAGACACAACAATTAGTGACTTGGGCATAATATCTACAACTAAATTTATTTTTGAAACTCTATTGGCCTACCACAGCGAACCAAACCTTAATTGCGTAGGTGCATAAAATACAAACACCACAACAAATAGCAAAACACATAACAAGAAAAACATCATTACATACGTAACAAAAAAGAGATGAGGTGCAATGCTATAGATACTAATTTCACTTAAGTATAGATGCACTGCAGAACAATACATTAATTTCATTAAACTCCATTCTCAAACTTTGTTACAAGAGGCATTCAACTATTTGTACCTTTAGTTCATATGATACAAAAATACAAAAGTCATCGTTTAATCTTTCAACTCTTCAACTTCTAATCTATTTATCTTCAATTTCTCCATACTTTCTGCATTGGATATTCCACATCCTCTCAAAATCTTTTCTCTCCAAAAATCGTAACCTGACATTATAGTTTTTTCTATGGCCTGCAGCTAAACCTTGTGTATCCACACCAGTTTTCAAATAACCCACGGCTCTAGATATTCAAAATTCACACACCCTAACCTTTTTGTTCTGCATATGTCTTTCACTTCCTACAACCTAATTTTGTGGGGCTTGGTCCCTCAATCAAAATTCTTGCAACCTAACCTTGTAGGTGTTAGTTCTTCTATTACCCCCCATTTTGCATGGGTGTCCACTTTTGATTCTTATCAAGGAACCAATTGGGGGTTAAATCTTGTTGGACATTTGATACCTTAGATGACTTTATGGATCTTCATGCTAGTAGCTATGGGATGATGATTGGATATTCAATGATACATCTCTTTCATTTGGATCACTTTCATATGACGTATTGATGACATTTAGAGTGTTGTTTATGTCATTTTACTTTCATACTTAGGATGACATGATTGATTGCATGGATGGTCACTTCATAGAAGCATTTTGATGATTGTTTCATGCATGGAAATCTTAGATAACGATTTAGGTAAACCCATTCACTCATATTTGAAGACTAATGCAGACTCACAAAAAATCAGTATCTTAGGCCTGAATTCACACGGCAGTTAAAAGCATGCATTTATTCTTCCATCTGATGAAAAACAACACATGGATCTACCCACCTTTCAACAGGGGTTTGTTGCAATGTTAGGTCTATTGGATATTTTTGTCCTAAAGATGACATTGATGTGTTTGTAGCAACATGGCATCGGATTTTGAATGCACCACTAGTAGATCCTTCATCATATTACAACATTACATGGTATATTAAGATATAAGATGGTGATTTTGCTAACTAAAATAATGTTGACCTGTAGCATGATCTGTGCATTTGGTTAATGATATGATGGCAGCTGGAGGATAATATTGACAGTCATCCCAGCATGATAAAGTTTCATCTCTTCAACAGAAAAAAATCAACATTTAATCCATCATTATCATGTGTAGTATGGAAGTCAGATGAAAGGTTTTCAGACTACCCTATTGGCTATTTCCATTTCTGGTGTGAGGGTCGATCCAGATTGAATATCCGTGTAGATCTGTAACTACACCCATGGAGAGATAAAAATAAACTTTTCTCATATCAAATTTCAGTTCAAGGATTCAACAACTGGATTTCCTCAAAGTAAGGGTCCGCTCTAAAGTTGCAAGCAATGGTTGAATCCCTCTTTCCATGGTTATAATTGTCATTATTATTTTTCTTTGTGTGCAGTGTTTGAATACCTCATTCATTATTAAAGGCCCTAAGGAACATTTGAAAGATCCAAACATTAGGGGAAATTGTATTTTGGAAGGTCCCATCTATGATGTGGATAGTGGCATTTTTCTCTCTTACCATGTTCTACATGTTGAGACATGTCAAATAATTTTCCATTCTTTAGGTGGGGAGGAGCAATACAACGTTCAATAGAAACAATGTGGCATTAACACCTTACTAACCCAACTCAATGTCATCTTCTATGACTCAAGCCTTTGAATTTGGTAATCCTTTCCATGCATTTGGTTCATATCCATGACATCATGATCCCTCTAGCTCAAGACCTTTTCAACTAGGCTAAGAAAATCCAAGTTTTTATTTAGCAAAAGAGTATCTACCTGAGGAGGATTTTACCCATAAAAAGAGGTCTTCGATGGCAAGATGATAGGGAAAAAAACTAATAAGTTTTCAAGGGCTAGTGCAAAGTCTAGGGAGAAGAGTGAACATCGTCAAAATCAATCTAAGAAATGTGTTAAACTTAATCCTAAGAAGATGAAAAATATTCTATGAGAGGATGTTTCAATGACCCAGATTATGTCATTTCAAGAAATTTCCCTAGTTGGTAAGTTTTATAAGAGGTTGATTGCCAAAACAACCCTTCAATTATGGATGAGTGATGTATAGTTTCCTGTATTATGATACATTCCATAATATTGTGTTTTGTCTAGAGATTGGCTTACCTTCATATATAAAAAGGGAGATAATGTTGTTCAAATTTGTGAAGGAAAATGGCTTTGGGTGAACTCCGTTCTCTCTCTAAAACCTTGGTCTTCAAGGTTTGATCCCATAAGAGAAACATCCACCATCCAACCAATTTGGGTCAAACTCCCAACCCTCTTGTTGAATTATGGAATGCCCCAACTGTCAAAACATTTGGGAGTTCAATTAGTAGATTCATTTTCTTTGATGTGAGAATGGAAGTCTGTTGACTATCCTAAAATAGCAGAGCAAAATCCCAAAAATTGAGAATTGGCTCACTAGGTTATTACATCTGCAAAATCCCAAAATTTCCTATGGCATTTACAGTGATCCATCTCTCTCGCCATGTATGTGGAAGATTAAAGGGTTTACCAAAGATAGATCCAGTAATTTGGATATCAAGTGCCAAAAATGGAGATAAATTTGGGATGCCTTGAAACGAGAATATTATGCATATCTAGGGTTTAAATGCCAGAAATCGTACCATTTTGTGCATCTCCTGCAACTGTGTTGATGGTGCCTCCTATGTGTGGGTTTTTCCAAGATTTTCCTTCTCCTCCGTGTGCGTTTCTCCAGGTCTCGAGTGGGCTGGTGGGTTGCCTCCTCCGCACGGGGTTCTCCAAGTCTCAAGAGGGCTGGTGGGGTGCCTTCTCTGCGCGGGTTTCTCCAAGTCTCAAGCGGGGTGGTGGAGTGCCTCCTCTTCATGGGTTTCTCCAAGTCTCGAGCGTTTGGGCCTGCAATCTCTAGTTCTCTCAAGTGCCAGATGGGCGAACAGGGCGAACAATGACATTTCGATTTTCAATTTATGTTTATGCTTTGTTTTTGTTTTATTTATTTTAATTTTTTTTTTATATAATACATTACATAAAATTAAATTATTTTATATATGTTTTAATTTTATAATTTGTTTATTTAATTTAATTTATTTTCTATTGGATTGAAAACTAATAGCAAGTTTCTTTGTCACTCTAATTGTGTACCCTACGGCATAATTGAATGCCAATGATAACAATATATGTTTTAATTTTTCATTCAACACTATGAATGCCACATGTACTTGGGATATAATAAGTTTAAGCACTGCTTACATGTTACATGCTATGTTATGGTTTGAGCAAAGAGAACTATCCGACTCCAGTCAACTTTTGTTCTCAATAGTTGATTAAGGACTCTGGATGCTTCTTCTTTATATCCCTCCCCCTAGATCTCGTTATACATATTAAAATCTATCGTATGATGGAGAAGAGGATGGGTTGTGAAGCATAAGTAAAACGTAGGTAGACCAAGTACAGAGGAGATTCATAGATGGTTGAAGTTCTTTTGATATGGTTGAAGTTCCTGTTTTATTCCAGACCAACCGATAAGGGCAACAAAATAAAAAGGTAAAGTAGCACTATCATTCTAAAAATAAAGATTACAAAAATAATTTTGTCCCAGTTCATATAGTCGAGCGTAGATTGTAAGTTTAGTAGCATCGGTGATCTTCATATTAATAAATACCAAGAATCTTAAACCGTGTACTAGAGGAAGGTGTCGATTCGACGACTGAGCAATTGGAGAAAATAGCTCATGTAATACAGTTTTAGATACAAAGTCTGGATTCTTGATCTGACTCATTAACTATATGCATGGAGTTTGTCAGAAGTGGAGTTTGTCTGGATTCTTGATCTGACTCATTAACTATATGCATGGAGTTTGTCAAAGTTTGGATTCTTGATCTGACTCATTAACTATTTGCATGGTATAATTTGAAGTGGCCTTCTATGACGTGTAAAATGGCCTCTGAAGGGCCGTGAAGGATTCAAATTTGAAGCCTGAATGCACCCAAATGAGCAATCATTAAAAACTGTGTTGCACATAATATTTCAACAAAAACACATGGCTCTTAGGTTGAACCTTTTGTCATACAAATTTCTTTAATACCTTTAGTAAATTGTAGGAAAGAAACATACTAAGGTACTTAAGAACCCAAGAGGTTCAACCCAATTAATAATTCACACTTCTCCTACTTTAGTTCATGCTTTTATTGATGTCTTATATTGGTACAAAACAAGACATTGATTCAATTAATAACCCTTCACACAACACCTACTATGTCACACCAATCTACTCCTAGTGTGACTATTGTTCCCTTTCCTGAATATCCATTGTAATATCATTTTATATATGGATTCTATAGATGTTGATGAGAGAAACTTACTTAATGAACTTGTATCCTTGCCACATCATATAAATATTTTCTTTAATATTTTTTAATGTCAAATACAAAACTCTCAATTAACCATTTTAAGTGGATGTTCCCTATGCAACTCAATAGGCCATCCAATAACAATTATAATAGAAAAATGGTTGAGGTTCCATTTTAATTTAATATGTAAAGCAATTTGAGTAAAAGATCCAAATCCTAGGCTCTATCAAGCGTCGAGAGGGATCAAAACTCCCGAGGTGCAAACATCTACTCGAATAGAGTCTAGAAACCGTCCCATACCGTCACTACATGTTGATTATTATTCTATAGGTTGATTGCTTTATTGTCGAATTGTTAGTGTGAGACATTATTGAGTCTAGAAACCCTCCCATATCGTCACTACATGTGTCTAGTATAACCATGCAAAACTCTAGTCCATACAACCACACATTGAAAAAAATTCAACATTGGACCCATTCAGTACATTAATTATTCTATACATCGTTCAAAATTAAGAAAAAAATATACTTTTCTTTACATTATACAAATCCACTAATTAGTAATTGAAATATTCCAAAAGATAACACATAATTCTTACAACTTGATTTTGAGTCTTGGTTAATCGACACATGTTCGATTCAAACCAAATTGTGCAAACAAATTGAACAATGAATCAAAGGGGCGGCGATCTTATAGAAAAAATGTACAACAACAAAGAGGATAAACAATAGTCATAAATAAGATAAATTTGGGGTGAATCTTGATCTTGTCACCCATGTGTACAATAAGCAACCTACAACATGGTACTTTAACTCCAATCTCTTTGCAACCTTTAAACAATAGTAAAAGAATAATTTTATAGGTTTGAGAGTAATAACCAATAGCAAGTGTCTACCATATTGATGATAATATGGTACATACCATGGTTTAATACTAACAGAAGCAGTTATCAGAAGTGATTTATGGATCTAGGTTATTAACGCTCAATTTTTGAGAGGTGCCACCTTTGGTGGAGCGTCCCCTTTGAGGTCTCATTGCATGGAGTAAATAGCATTCAAGGGAACCCTAGCATTGCACAT
Organism: Larix kaempferi; assembly: GCA_027924585.1. Classification (NCBI taxonomy): domain Eukaryota; kingdom Viridiplantae; phylum Streptophyta; class Pinopsida; order Pinales; family Pinaceae; genus Larix; species Larix kaempferi. Next base: position 4,852,012 of record BSBM01000226.1, on the reverse strand, counting down.
TTAGCTTTATATAGCACCTACACATGAGTGCATGGAATTTTTGTCATAGCATTTAACCTAGAGGTGTTATATCCATTAATTTGTGCCTTTATTTGAAGAACGTTCCACTTTGTATGGTTTCTATCCTACTTTGTGGAGGATTCTCACCCATTTGAAGCCAAATCCCACCTAAGGAGGTTTCTTATGCATGATTTATGGAGAGGAATTCAATTTTTTGGGGTCTTATTGAGCACTTTGTGGAGTTCGTTTGTATTTGGTGGATCCACTTGCTATAATGCCCACTTTTTAGCATGAGTTTGCATGCATTGGAGTTCTAGCCTTTGGAGGCTATTTTGAGACTTCTTAGCATTACTTTATCATTTCTTGAAGGAATCCCCTCTTTCTTGGGATTTTATGGATCTTTGAGACTATACATGTAGCATTTACCACCCTATATTGAGTCTAGAAATCTTCCCATACTGTCACTGCATGTGTCTAGTATAACCATGCAAAACTCCAGTCCGTACAACCACCCATTGAAAAAAATTCAATGTTGGCCCCATTCGGTACATTAATTATTCTATACATTATTCAAAACTAAGAAAAAAATATACTTTTCTTTACATTATACAAATCCACTAATTAGTAATTGAAATATCCCCAAAAATAAGACATAAATCCAGTATTCCACGGGGACGCGTCCGAAGGGTCGGGGACGCGTTTCGACGTTTCTTGCGTCCCGGGGACTCCGAAACTCCATGCGAAACATTTCGGGATGTCTCGCTTTGGGCGAAACTTGGCGAAACGCATAGCGAAACGTTTCGGTGGGCGGCGAGACTTGTGGGCGTCCCGCCTGAAACTCCGAAACTTCGGCGAGATTTGTGGGCGTTTCGCCCGAAACTCCGAGACTTGTGGGCGTCCCGCCCGAAACTCCGAAACTTCGGCGAGACTCAAAACTGAAATATCAAATGACAAAGACTCAAAAGTGACAAACATGAAATATGATGTTCATGTTAATCATAGATTCATATATTAATATAATTATGATGAATCGTGTAATTTGTTTGAACTTTGCATTTACATTGCATGATTGCACAATGATGAATATAGTGTGTTTAGTAATTCACTAATTTGAATGGGATGGTTTGTTATTGTTGGGATTTATATTTTGCATATTTTTAATATTTTTTAAAAAATTTATAACTCTCACGTCCCGCCGTTCCCCCGAATTTCTCTAAAATTTGGGGGTGGTCTCCGCACGTCCCAAATGTGCGTCTCCCAACACCCGCGTCCCGCCGTCTCGGAACCTTGGGGGAACATTGCAGAAATCTTATAACTTGATTTTGTGTCTTGGTTAATCGACACATGTTCGTTTCAAACCATTACCACTACAACCTTGAGGAACACCCACGCTTCTGCACATGTAGAGCATAAGATTAGAAAACTAATTTTCAAATATAACCAAGTTAATCAACACAATGAACATATGGTACGTGAGTGCATTTACTTTAATCTATAAACATTGCATACCTCAACTTTTCAACAATTAAATATCATTCATCTTCTTCTTCTTCCAACTCAACATCTGTATCAGGATCTGGTTCTGAATAGATATTGATGAAAGGATTATTCAAATCATCATCATCATCAAAGTCATCTTCGCTAATATAGTCATCCATATCGTCAATGAGATCATCGTCTGCTACATTTGCATGATCAAGCTCTTCAACTTCTTCATCTAACACATCGACTGCAACCTGATCTGAATCATCATCATCTTCTTCTTCTCCCTGATTATCTTCATCATCTAGTACATGATTATACTTTACTAATCTTCCTCTTGGATCGTGACGAACAACGTATGACCAACCTACTTTACCTGGTACCTCAGAGGAGTAGAATTTTTCACATTGACTTGGAAGAACATAAGGCTCTGTACCCGGTTCAAATGTCCTTGTATTAACCATGGTAAATCCATTAGCATGCTCAATAACAGTTCTTTCAGGATCACGTTCATGCATCCGTAGCTTGTACCACTTCACCTCGAACAAAACTATTTTAAAGGAATTAAAATCACACTCAAGAATGTCCTCCAAATAGCCATAGTACCTATTCTCGGTTTCTTCTAGATGACTATCACTTCTAGAGGAAACATTGGTGACCTTAAACACTGCAGTTATCCCACAATCCGAGGTTTTCCTGTTATCATCCAACTTTTTGATACGAAATTTACGACCATTACACCACATAGCCTTGTGATGTTTCAACTGCAACATTGACAACATGTTACAAATACATTGTGAATTAATAAATGTCATATAGGAGTTAGTAAATATAATTGAAAACTTAAACAAACGAAATGTGATAATTGGAAAAATGGATCGAAGTAACTAGAAGAAATGTGGGTAAAAAAATTACTTGCCTTTTTTATCTTTTAAACCATAGGTTAAATCAACTTCCCTTTGTGACGTAAGGTCAGGAATTTAATGTCGAAGACGATGAGCTGTTTTAATAATGTTACTAACTCCTTCCCATGATAACCTACCGAAGAATTCTTCACAATTTTTTATCCAATGCTCCATCCAATCAAAGTTGTTTGCAATGTATAAATGTAAAGCATCCCACACTTGACCAACTATATGATAAAAAAACAATTCATTTTCATAATTAATTCGATCATCATTAAAGGAACATAGTTTAATATAGTTGAAAATGCATAATTATTAAAAAGAGTGAAAAAACAGTATGATAATATAAAATTGGAAAAAATAAATGTGTAACATATTAATTCAACAACGTATAATAATAATTACCTTTCACAGTCCTCAATGTACCTCTCCCCAGTAGGACCTCCCCTTCAAATTTGTTGATGGAGTCGAGATGCCAAATGCGAGGCACATTCATATTTTTTGCTAATTTAGGTAGATATTCACTAATATACACTATGCATTGATATACCATGTATCCTTCAACCATAGAACCCTCGGGACGTGCTCTTTGTCTAACAAAATCCTTCAATGACTTCAACTGCCTCTCCACCATCCACATCGACCTTGTGTGTACTGGTCCACATAATTCAATCTCTTCAACTTGGTGTATGAGGTAGTGTTCTTGTGCATTGAAAAATGCTGGAGGTAAATACTGTTGTTTTTCACACATTAGTCGGGGAATTTCTCTCTTCCAATGCCTTATATCTTTTTTATGGATTTCTTTTGATGAAAGCCACCTACAAATGATGCAATAAAACAATATGTCAAGGCATATATAATATTTGCAGGAAAAACATATTATATGTCAATAAGTTCTGTTACAGATCACAGACCAAGTACATTTTCCAAGTAAAACATTACTTACCTCATGTATTTTCCAAGAACATAAATAATATGTTTTATGTTGTTGTCAAAGTCGTCTGGGAGAGACAAAGGTAGAACATACTGTATCAAAAAACACATAATTATTAATATTTATTTCTAGATAAGAGAATAAAATTAATAAAATAGTGCATACCGATAATGAAATATATTATAGACTAATGATTACCTTAATGAATGTATGCCAATCATGTGTTTTAATCCCTGCAAAATCACCTTTTTTCGTCAAGATATTCTTTATGTTTGACAAAAAAACCCGTCGGAAACTTGATATTTTTGATGACCTCTTTTACAATATTGCTCTGTTGCTCCGTCAAGCACCAAGGAAGACTAATATTCTGTTGATGGCCATCGCCATTAGAATTAATGATCACACTCTGCAATGCGTGATTAGATTCTTGGATTTCACTACAAATCTTTCCAATTCTTTCTTTGTCAGTCCTTCCATCTAATATTCACCATAACGTTTCTGTTAAGTTCTTCCCGATATGCATTATGTCAAACAAATGAACTATTTGTAGGTGCTCGTAGTATGGCAACCTATTGAATTGAATCGGGTAAATTTTGATTCCTCGTTTTCCTTAACGACATTCACGAAACATCAACAAAATCAAATTAAAACCAATTAATCAATAATGGTATAACATATCGCGTTGAACATAATTCAATACAAAAAAACAAATTGGCATACCTTGACGGTTTCTATTATATTCCACCTTCCATAAGTGAGGTGTCATTCTTCGTGGTTTTTTTCCATTCTCTTCTTTACTGTTAAATTTTTCTTTGTCTGTAGTTCGATAACTATGGTTCTTAGGAAGAAAGTGCCTATACTCATCGAACACTTCCTTTGCTAAACTCCTTGAACGACGAGATTTTATCCTGGGACTGCAAAATGGACATGCAAATTTATCCTTGGTTTGAAGACCTACAAGATATATGAATTGGTGTAACAAATTGGCATTAAAATTTAAAATAATGCATCATATTATCAACAGATATATAAAATATTAAGGAACGAAAGAAAGTAACAACATACCACAAAAATGTGCTAATCCGGTGTTAAATTTTCAGAATTTACTTCAATCTGATCTAGGATGTTAACTGAGAGAACAAGATGTACAGCATATCTACATCATATCAATCATGGTGACAATAATGCAAGCACACAAGAGACACAAAGATTTACTTGGGGAAAACCATAAAGGTGAAAAACCCCAATAACTTCCTCAGAGATAGATAGAGTAATGATACAACCCAACCATAAGAGATAGACATATCCTAGCAGCAAATCCTCCTCCTCCATAAGTGCGCCACTCCTCCTTGAGTGCATGAGTGAGAAGTGAGTGAGCAAATAGAGTGCCTCCCGCACTCTATTTATACTTGACTTGACTTGCCTTTTTACCTAACTCATGTAGGCTCGAACTTAACCACATAACATAATGCTGACTGGGACGACCCCCAATAGGGTGGTTTAATAACCCTTTGACCCACATGGTTGACCCCCAATAGGGTGGTCTAATAACCCTTTGACCCACATGACTTATATAGGGCCGACCCCAACAAGGTGGTCTAATAACCCATCAATAATAAGTTACGACATTTACAATATAAATGACGACACTTCCTTATAGAGGAATAATACCATCTCTATAAGAATACAATATACATATATGTGAAATACATTCCGAAGTTACATATACATCAACATTCCCTCTTAACTAGGAAGGTATTTCTCAGCACAGTTCTTCTAGCATAAGTCATCTTCTCTGGATCATCGTCACTGGATAATCGTCATCGAGTCATCATCATCGTCACTGCTGCTGCTATCTCAATCAATATCTGAATCTACTCGTCATAGGAAGTTCTAAAGAGCCAGTCCTTTTTCATACTGGATGTAGGCCCACCACCTGCAGGTCTTCATCATCACTGGCCATACTGTGGAATCCTCAGGACTGATTATGTGAGTCACAAAACCTGGCTGCAGCATCCCTGGCTATTATGAGCACACAGCTCTATCGGTAGGATCTCCCAGGAGCACATTACATGTGACCCATCACAAAACCTGACTGAAGCATCCCAGGCTGTTACGAGCACACGGCTCTACCTGTCGGATCTCCCAGGAGCACATTACGTGTGATCTCACCACAAAACCTGGCTGAAGCATCTGAGTCCTTTTTCATCCTGTCCAGATCTCCCGGGAGCAAATTACATGTGGTCATGGCAAAACCTGGCTGAAGCATCTGAGGCCTTTTTCATCCTGTCCAGATCTCCCAGGAGCAAATTACATGCCACAGGACAAAACGTCGAAAGAGCATCTGCCAAATATCCCAGGGCACTGAATTACATGCCATAGGCAAAACCTCGAAAGACTATCTGCAGATCTCCCAGGGCACAAATTATATGTCCTCCCAAAGCAAAACCTCGAAAGAGCATTTGCCAGATGTCCCAGGGCACCGAATTACATGCCATAGGCAAAACCTCGAAAGACCATCTGCAAATCTCCCAGGGCACAAATTACATGCTTACCTGCACAATCTGATCCATAGCCGCAAAGTATCATCTGATACTCACCATACATCATCCTGACGTACACATGATCATCCTGATCATCATCACTGCAACATCCTGCTGCATGTCATCTGGAGAAGTTCGTCATCCACGATCACCCTGATCATACAATGCATCCATCTGATGCACACTAAGTATCTACCTGATACATATCATCATACATAGTGTATCCACCTGATACATAGATACATGATTCACACAATGTATCCATCAACATACATGATGTACCTGATCATACCTGATACATATCATTATACATGATCTACCTGATCATACAATGTATCCACCTGATACATATACAAATACATGGTCCAACCATCCAACATGATGCATATACACAATACATACAAATGATCCAACTGATCATATCCAGCATCCAACATGATGCATACATACATACATAAAAATGATCCAACTGATCATATCCAACATCCAACATGATGCATACATACATACACAAAAATCATCCAACTGATCATATCCAAGCAGAAACCAGAACATCATCCTGATGCTCATTATCCAGCGTTTATATCCAAAGCCATGTGAAGGATCCCCCTTCCAACATGCTTGGAATGGCTTCAGCAAATGTGTCCATCACTTCTTCCTCGAAGTGTCCTCGATCTGAAGAACGCCAAGCCTCTCTCTGAAGTACTTGAACTTCACCCTGGCCAGTGGCTTCGTCAGCACATTTGCAATCTGCTCGTCCGTCGCAACATACAGGAGCTTCACAGCTCCTCTCTGCACCATATCCCTGATATAGTGATATTTGATCTCTATGTGTTTCGACCTGTCATGAAACACTGGGTTCTCGGACAGCTTCACACAACTCTGGTTATCACAGAAGATACCAGTAGCCTCAACGGGAGATCAAATAACTCAGACAGTAGCTTCCGTAGCCATACTGCCTCACAACTAGCTGAACAGGCTGCAACATACTCAGCCTCAGTTGTATTTAGTGCTACGTAGGACTGCTTCCTGCTAAACCAAGAGATCACACATGATCCCATACTGAAGCAACACCCAAATGTGCTCTTCTTATCTGCAGCACTGCCAGCCCAATCTGAATCAACATAACCCTGCAGGGTTAAATTTTGATTCGCTTCATATTTGAGCCCAAAATCCACTGTACCCTTCAGGTATCTCAGAACATGCTTTATAGCAACCAGGTGAACACTCCTCGGATCCGTCAGGAACTGGCTCAATGTGTTCACAGCAAAGCTAATCTCTGGTCTCGTGTTCGTCAAGTACATCAAGGACCCAATCATCTGACGATACATAGAGACATCAACCGGCTCAGATGAAGCATCACATAGAAGCTTCAGATTCGATGCCATAGGTGTGGCCATGGCCTTGCAATCCATCATCCCGAACCTCTTCAGGATCTCTACTGCATATTTCCCTTTTCCAAGGAAGATTCCATCTGCACTCTGCCACACCTCCATGCCAAAAACAAATAGTGCATCATCCCCAAGTTCTTCATCTCGAACTCGGTAGTAAGCTTCTGCTGCGTGTCGGCAATCAATCTATCTTCACCATACCAAGTTCTGCACATATATGATTTCCTGTCATGTGTCTCAGAACCAAGTGGCTGCTCCACATACACTTCTTCTTCAACTGCACCATTCAAGAAAGTTGTCTTGAATCCATCTGGTGTATCTTCTATTTCATCACTTTTATATTTCTCTATGCTGTCATCTGCAACATGCTTGATCTGATAGTTCCATTTGGAGGTCACAACAGACTTCCCTTCAGCTCTTGGGATCGCATCCCAAACATCGTTCTTCATGATCGATGGATCATGGTATTCTTCCCGTATCCTGGGAACTTCAATATCTTCAATAGATAATTTTGTTGCTGAACAAATGTTGTAGTTCTTCTTGTGTAGGTGATGGCATACGATTTTTCCTACACAACAAGTTAAATTGCATGATTAGAAAACATCTCATAGTTTTCAGAACAAATTCTTACACATAAATAAATATGTCATACAGTCATGCAATTATCTTAGCCAATGCTTCAATACAACATTTATCCATATTCCGTAACTTTCTAAATGCCTTCCAATCTCTACCAGAACATTGTTAAGAGTGTGCACAACTCCCAACATGTCAGCAAAGAGGTTTCATTCTAGATAAGTAGCAATGGAATGTTGTACAGTGCCATAGGCTACTTACCCATGCATATTAGTAGTATATTGTTCATTAATGCAACTATTCTAATATGCATAATACACAACCTAATTCTAGGAACATCAGTATATACATTATTGAACAGTATTATTTAAACAATAAAATATGCAAGTAATGACAATTCAAATACTTATCTTTGTTTGTTTGTTGAGTGGACTCCCTCTGAATCTTTGCAACTCCATTCTGATGTGGATTGTGAGAAGTGGTAAATTCCCTTTGAATATCTGCATCCTTGCAGAAACTACTGAAGTGTGCTCCTTTGCTTTCTTGCAGGAATAACTAGAGTGTACTCCCTCTTGATCTTTGCTTCCTGGATTACCTGTCCTTGAACTTACATACATTCTCGATCCCTATGCATGCTTGTTAGTATTATCATTGTGTTATCCCCTAGGTCTCATATAAAATCATACATTCATTAGTATACTATTAAAACACAATAATCTCAAGCATGTATAGTCATGATCATTTCAAACAGAAATAATAAGCATTAACATTCAAGGTTTATGTAGGATTCTTATGGTTAGTCAAATCATAAGAAACATAACATGTCTAAACCTATAATTACTCAAACCTATGACTCTTCGAGTTAGTCATATCATTAATTAAGGTAAGACACATAATATGCATATACCCATGATTATTCAAACTTATGACTTCATGAATAATCATTATCAACAACACAACAGTATAAGATCCTAACCCAAGGTAGGATTCTAGCTTGATATAGGAAAAACATACCTGGATTAGCATGCTAGCTAGTTATGTCTAATATACCCACATAATGTCTTCTTGTTCTTCTTCAATGACTAGTGCTAGTAACCTGTATATCTCATAGGTTAACCATTATAAAACCAAGTTATACATAGCCTGTAAATGGATCTTCTATGAGATCCATGACAATGGATGAATATTTGTCCTGATGTCATCATGATCATATGTTCTTGAACCAAAACATTATTTGTCTTTCTTGGTGTACCTTTCATGTTAGTAGGCAACAGAAACCTCATACAACACCATAATGCATTAGTACAATCATAAGTGTCAACACCCTAATCAGTGAATATTTTCTATCGTGCATTCATAATTTTGTTAAGGTGATATGACAAGTCTAAAATCAAGATTGTACTAACCGTAATAACATGAAGACAAACATACCATAAACTTAATCATGAACAAATCTCAAAACATGCTTGCGATTATAAAGACTTGAAAGTCATGGTCCAATAAATGGGAGAAATTAATATCGACACAATGCTTGATGCCAAACCTGTGAAGAAATGACCATATAAGCTTACTCACAAATAGAAGGACATTGCTAAAAAGGAAATTGAAAACATGTTAGATGTAGGAATAATATATCATGTCGATCAATCGGAATGGGCCGGATCGATGTTCATCCAACCAAAGAAGCATGACCCCAAATGAATAAGGATTTGTGTCGACTCCAGAGGATTGAACAAAGTTATCTTAATCGACCCATTTTTGACTCCTTTTGTCGACGAGATCATTAATGAAGTCGCTGGGAATGAGTGCTAGTCCTTCACCGACGGATATCTGGGTATAACCAGGTACCCATAGACAAAGAATACCTACACAAGATCATGTTTGTATGTGAATTTGGATGATTTGCCTACAAGGTCATTCCATTCGGATTAAAAAATGCACATGCTGTGTTTTTTCAGATTGTTATCAAGGCATTCCAAGAATTTTGGTATAAAACAATTTCTATTAACTTTGACGATTAGATAATCTGTTCAATGCTTAGAGATCATGTGTAGTGGCCTCGACTGATATTACAAAGGTTCAGAGAAAGTCAACTATCTCTTAACATCAAGAAATGCATTTTTGCAGACTATTGGGCCATGTTATATGCAAAGAAGTAATAAAAGGTGCTCTAGCTAAAATCGAAGTAATTTTGGATTTTAATCCTCTTGTTAACTCCAAGCAGACCAGAATACTACTTGGTCACACATGCTAATATAGAAAATTTATCAGGCATTACTCTAATATGGCTTTTCGATTGGAAGAATTGTTGAGACTATTCCATTGGATGCTGGAATGCGAAGAATACTTTGAGCTCCTTAAAAGGAAGCTAGTAGAAGTACCATTCATAATATTTCCAGAGTGGTCGAAGAAATTTAATGTGCACATCGACGCATCAGGTATTGTAGTCAGAGCATTACTCACACATCCTAGAGAAGATGGAATGGACTATCCAAATGCATACGACAGTCGGAAATTGAACAAAGTAGATAGGAATTACTGAACAATGAAATGTGAAGGTTTGGGATTGATATTTTCCCTGTAGAAGTATCGACACTATATACTAGCTAACGCCTTCGTATTTTATATGGATCGTCAAGCACTTAAATAATTGGTTAATAAACCTCTTCACCATGGTCGTATATTGATGGCTCCTATTGTTTCAAGAATTTGAATTTGAGATCCTTGTCTGTCTAGGGAAGGCAAATGTCGAACTTGACCATTTGTCCCAAATAGAGTCAGGTGAAGATCTTGTCGGCATAGCCGACGAACTTCAGGACGCTCATCTATTAAGCATCGAAGTTGTACTGGAAGAACTGGCAGGCATCACATAATTCTTACAGGAAGGCCAAGCACCAACTGGAACATCAAAGAAGAGAAAATATCTTTGCAATGAATTAAGCAGCACCATATACATTAGTTAACGTGTGTATAAAAAAGATTGGGCTTGAGGACATTTTCTGTCGATGTACTCTAGAGATGGAACGACAATACATCATCAAAGAAGCACATTCAGGACCTACAAGAGGAGACTTCCATGTCGACACGACTGCGAGAAAAACTTTACAATTTGGATTGTGGTGGCCAACTTTAAATAAAGACCGCAAAAGTTATGTTAAGAAGTGTCATAAATACCAGTGAATGGGTTGACCAGTTAGAAGACATGATGTAACATACCCCTTATCCACTTTGTAACATACCAAATTTCTGGCTTAGCATTTGTAAGGATTGAGTTTTAAAAATTTTCGTCGACATCAACAATCAAGGTATTAGTCATATTGTTTAGAAGAACATATATACATTTAAGTCATAAGTAGTATTGCATAAAAACACCTATTCAATCACCACCCATTTCTCATTCCATAAAACTTATACATTAAACATGAATAACCATACTTGTGTAAGATTACTATTAATCCAACTTATGGCTCATTCCATTCTGACAATTTGTATATTTGAACACATCCAATACAAAGGTGTAATCCCTGAATAATCCTCATGATCATCACATCATCAAACATCCACAAGTATCATGTCACATGTAAACTTATGAAATAGACATTTAGCATTTTTTTAGTGAGATCACTTACCATTTAGGATCACCAATATCAAATAGAACAAAACACATATGGTACACACCAGAAAGAGACCAGTATATGTGGTTCACCCAAATCTATGGGCTACATCCACCAAGGAAAAGTTGCCTCTTGTTTTATTTATCAAGAAGAGGGAGTACATTTGGCAACACAATTGTTGCGGTTTATTTTCGCTTTCACAAGCCTCTTACAGAGAGCACATTTTCAAAACATTCTACAAACTATCTCGGAAGCATTATAGGGATTCTCTCCCAAGATGATCACCACAGATCATGATAATTTATAAATTGAGAAACCATCCCTTCCCCAAGGGTTCTATGACAGGAATGTAGTCTATACAGGTCATATGCTGAAGGTTTTCCCTACTAGTATATATTCATACGTATCAAGGACTATGTATCCAGGATTACATTCCATGTACCACGGGTTTACCATACCCTAAACCAGCATATACCTGCATCAACAAATAAGTATGGAACATAATACCAACATCTCCTACATCTATACATTACATTAAATATACATATATGTTTGATAATAAGGGCAAAAGCTTATATATCAATCTTTATAAGTAATTCCTAGATCGCTTGCATACGTTCATAAGCCAACATTAACAAGTCTTCGAATCTGTACCAGCATTATAATATGTATAATATATAAACCCAACATACATACAGGGGGTAAACTCGATCAGAAACCGTATATATATATATTTAAAATGTGAAACTGGAATTTCCTCAGGGTCTTGTCCCGATATTTCCATGGATCAGCATCGGGGTATAATATATATACAATAAATGATATGGAAATGCAGAGATATTAACGACTAATCCTGCTACCAATCCTGCTACCAATTTGTAAGATAGAGTATACAGAATTAAAACGATGGCTTAACTCAGCTCCCTCGTTGTCCATCAATGCAATTCCATACAGGCAACAAAATAAACATGTGCAGATGTTTAGCCAAACCATCAATGGTGGCAGCATACTGAGAGCAACACTCCATCTCTGCGCTTTATTCAATCAAACAACCAACATGCAAATTAGTATAACATACAAAGCATAATTGCAACACAATACAGAGGCGGCATTTGTAACACAATACGGTGGCAGCATACAGAACACAATGCTCCATCTCTACGCAGCCCCAATAACAGGGGTACCAAAACAAGAGTTGAGCGGTGGCAGCATACAGACTCCACGCAGGTGTACCAAGCAGGGTCTCAGAAGACTCCACGCAGACATAAAAAAAATTGCACATCATATATGTTTACAGGCTCCACGCAGTCACCACAACATTTTTACACCAAGCAAGATTACCAAGGACCGGCTTCTTAGCCTTTCCCAAGCTCCACGCAGGCTTCTTAATTAAATTTACAGCATAAATGTATACCGCAGGGGTTCCAAACAATAATAAACATGCCAATATGCAATGAAGGCAAATATGAAATAGAGTATGCTTGATAGCATGTCCCTTCCAATATGTAATGGAAGCCAATGTGAAAACCATACAACAATCTCTACAACTACGCAGGTAATCACAGAGAGATCCAGGATAAAAAATTAAGGTTTGAAATGAGCACCAAACCGGATTTCTTCCCTCCTCCCCCATACGCACCACCACCAAGGTAATAAGTAAATAAAATATGCAAGGTAGTGGAGGCTCTCCCAAACTCATAACGCTGAGCTATTGAGTAACGCGGAGCCCTAACCAGAAATGGTACAACGAGGGATACCCCCAGCTATGCTCTAACGCCCAACAAGCTATTTAGAAGAATGTAGAGGTGAGGGCGTTATGCCAAAAGTGCCAAGTTTCAAAGGAAACGTGGCAAAGGAGTGCGTTAATTATAAATCACATAATTATTAATAATGCATTATTATATAGTTGCATAACATTATTATAACTAATAATATTTCATATTTATATTTATAGCTTACATTTACAAAATAATTATAAAACATTAGTATAGTAAAAGTGACGACATATAAATCTTTAACCATACATATAAATATACCCCAATATTATTTGTGTAAATACCCGTACATATGTATATCTAAATACATCTATTTTAGTTTAAATACCACATTATAACAAAGCGTTTTGCATAAGGATATGTTTAAAATAGTATTAATGACCACTTAAAGATAACATAATTTTACCCTTATTTAAAATTAGCAACTATATACGTATTTCCATATAGTTATATTCCATTATCAAGTTAATACATTACAATGTAACATATTATTATAGCTATCAAAGTGACGATATATATATATATATATGTGGTACAAAATGTGGGTCTTGGGATTCAACCAACCGAACCAAGACAATAATAAATAACCATTACTTAGTCTATTTAGGTGATAAAGTAGTTTAGTTTACGCTAAAATTACATAGTAGGTTGTAATGAAGAAAACCCTTGACGTCCTCTCTCGGGACTAGGATGTCAAAGATATCCAAAGGATTTTCTCAGATTTACTTAGCAGCTTGTAACAAATATAACTTTGTAATAATCTTTAGGTCTTAAGAGACTTTTAATGCCTTTTGGTGGTTAAGGGTATCCTCGACATCCCCCCCTAGGACTACTCGATAACCAAAAACTTAAGTAACCTTCGCTGAACTTAAATGTTCACTAAAGTGCTTGCGACACCATGACAACATCTGTCATCAAACCATGGCTTGCAAGCAATTTCACCTCTTTCCACCCTGGTGGATTCATCCCCTCATCGACAGGTTGCGTCGCGACCTCAGTCTCCTAAACTTACCATTTATAATTATTAAACCACATTACTTACAATGTTTATTGGTGGGTCCTTGGCTTTGAGATCCTCACCAGAAACAAGTATAATTTACATTTACAATTACAAAATAACAGGGGTGTCAAAGAGGGATATTACATCCTCCTCCCCTTAAGAATAACACTGTCCTTGGTGTTCATGCCTTTCAACCGCTTGTCTCCCACTCTTGGGTTCCTTTGTACATCATTCATTTGTCATCTTTTGCTTGCTTTGTTATAAACTTCGAACTTTCATGATTTCCGCAAGTTGCTATCGCTTGTAACCTGTACTTTTCACAAACAACACAAGTTGTTTTCTAGCATCTCACCATAAATATATGCATACATATAATTTTTCCAAGATCAATAGAACATAAATAATCACTTTTCCCTTGTAACATCATGTTGCGGCCTTTTCATGGCAACCATTTTTAGAGTTCGATCTTCTTACGAAGATCTTCTTTGTAATTTCTTGCACCTGCACAATTGTCAGTCATACATTGTATACATACAAATCATGATCTAAGATAATGTTTTCCAAAATCTCGTCATGAATCTTCTTTCCTTGTACTTTTAGTTCTTCTCTATTTCTTTTCATTAAAAACAATATTGTTAATGCTCATAACATAGCACAACACATGCATACTTTAACATAAATATGCAAAATTTCAAGTATACAAGTTCATAACATATTTATATGCGCATACCTCGTGCATATCATATGCATAGTAGGAAACACTTCTCGGTGCACACTAGCGAACTAGCTGTCCACCACAAGCTCCGCAATTAATGCGATCTCCTAGTCATCATAAATGCTTACCGGATGTTGCGCTTATAAAAACCACAGTTGGAGACAATTGGAATAACTTTTGTTTCGAGATTGATCAAGCACAGCAGCTACTAGAACCTTCATGAAACCCTCAGATCCCAATGTTTGTATGCGATTCTCACCCATAAATGTCACCCAGGAAAGCACCAACAGTGATTAGAACAACTAGAGCAACATAAAAACTTTGGAGTCAGGAAGAAGAGGAAGCCATGTCACCACTGGAATCTAGACTCAACGGAATCAAGAAGGTTTGCACAAATGAGCATGCCTGAAAGAAACACTGGACAAAATTCCACGAATGGGGGCTTGGGGATGACCAATGGACAGATGAGGCAATGAATTTCACCAATGCAAAACTAAGGAAATATCTGAATGCACCTCTGCTTGACAATTTTGGCAATTTGAAAGATTTGATTGCCAAGTACATTGTCAGTAGGTACCATGACGTAAAATTCCGGTTCGATGAACCAGTCGAGATAAACGTCTCCCTCATATCCCACATTACTGGGTTTCCCAATAAAGGACCAGCGATGCCGATATGTTTCAAGACGTTACCACTGGTTGAGGAACTGACAGGGACGCCTTAGGTAAAGAACTCAAAAGGGCTCATCATTTGCAAAATCACTTATGCGGCGTATAAATTTGTCACCATCATTTATCCATCTTCTTGACCAACTCTGGTCGGTCATCCGACATCAAGCTCGAAATTTTAGAAGCTCTAAAAGCCATCGACAATGAAGGGGAAATATTCAATTGGGCTTAATACTTAGCAGGAGTTGTCAGAATAAACTGTGAAAAGTGCCAAGAATCTGGACAAGCCATCAGATTCCCGTCGTTAATAATATAGATATAGTCCAAAATCTTACTAGTTGGTGAATCTATCGTTACAAAGACCATGGAGCCATTGATGCAAAATTGAGAGCATTCACATTGATCGAGGAGGATTCTCGCTCATAATAAAGTGGTCAAAATTTCACAGTCTCGAATGCTGAAGAATATGACACCGTTGTGTAGAGCTCACCAAGATATTTTCGGCGACATTTGTTTCACCTCAATCAGAGCACAGTGTTGACACATGGACCAATCACATAGTGACATGTGGTCCAATAGAAATTTTACAAGTGGCGAGGATGAGCTCCAAAATCTTATGACATTTGGCATGATGAGAAAAGGTGTGAATATTTAAAAAGTTTCAAATATTAAAAAAAGGGGGAAAATGAATTAAAACCATAATATATGCCAAATTAAGTGGAAACATATAGACCATATCCTAAAAAGTTGGTTTGAGATATGGTAAAAGGGGAACGAATCCCATGAGCATATAATGCAAAACCATTTCCTAAATTTTAGGAAAGGGGTTAATACATTTCCACAAATTTATCATATACCACCATACAACGTGTTGGCCCATTTGTTTGCAGGCTAAACCATAAATGATTATTTTTAGTTTGTGTTTGGATTTATGCCAACAAAAAGGGGGCACGCCTTCATAGACTCCTTTGGATCCAAACAACAAGTCACCAGATTATATTATATGGTTAAATAGCCATATCTTTTAATTTGGGAAAATCATATTGTAAGTGGAGTTCGGTTATGAATGCTTTGGTATATAACCAAGGGTGTTTCTCCATGTTTCTTGGTGAAAGTTGTGTGAACTTTAAAATCTTCTTAGAGTTTTAGAGTTGAAAAGCTATTGAAGGAAATCATTGAAGATTCTTTGGCAATATTTCAAAGGCCTTATTGTATCTGGAAAAAGATTGTATTTTGGTGCATTCAACATTTTGACCACATAATAAGATCGGTCCCAAAGACGTAGTCCCTTGTGAACGAACTCCATTATCATGTCTGGTACAATTCTTTTTTGGTGTATTTTCATCATGAGTATGCGTCTTTATTTATATTGCAGATAATCTTTGTTTATGCTCTTTTTATGCAATTCATGGATAGTCATCGAATAAAAGACCCTAGATCATGTTGGTATCAGAGCGGTGTTCTTTGACTTGAATTGTGAGTGTGGATGCTTACTAGGGCCAAGATGAAAGCAGGTGAAAGAAAACTTGAGACTTTCAACCCAGATATTGGACGTGCACATCGAAGAAAGATAATGGAAGATGAAGAACCTCATGTAGAGAACGAGAAGGCCTTCCACGAGGATTTCTACCAGATGTCAGACATAGTGGAAAAATTCTTTGCAGAATATCAGGAGAGATTGGAAAAGAAGGAACAAAAGAAGAAAGTGAAAGCAGAGGGTGATTCTTTAGTGAACCAAGGATTTGGAGGAAATTCTGTTGAATCTCCATCTCAATTTTCAAGTTCAAGCTCTTCTTCTTCCTCTTCCTCTCATCATTCTAGTTTTCATCAGAAAGATGCTTTTAGAAAGCCCTTATTGAAGCTTGATGTTAATTTGAATTGCCTATGTATAATGGGGAATTGGATGTAGAGAAACTCGATATTGGATCAAACAGATTGAGGTTTACTGTAGGGTTCAACAAATTATGGATGAATCTACAAAGGTTCCACTCGCTACTCTTTGCTTGGGAAGCACTACTTTAATTTGGTGGGAGAGTAGATTTCAACAAGACCTCCTTTCAAAAGGTAAAATAATCTCATCCTGGTTTGAATTTGTATTTGCATTGAAGAAACATTTCTATCCCTTAGGATACATGCAGCAAGCCATCATGGATTGGCAGAATTTAAGGCAAAAAAAAGGGCAAGGGGTGGAAGATTATACTTGTGAATTTAGAAAGAAAGCATTAATGTTGGGTATTCCTTTGTACACACAAAAAAAATTGTTGAATTATGTAGGTGGATTACATGAATATTTAATGCATAAGATACTTATGTTTAATCCAACTAACATTGACAAAGTTAGTGTGCAAGCTATTCACCTTGAGGCAAGTAAAAGGAATCACCATAACATTTCTTCGAAGGAATCCTTGCAGTTGAAAGAAGGAAAGCATCAGGGTAAGTTCAAAAGGACATCTACCATGAAGAAAGATGATCAGGAACCTACTTATTCTCATTGTACAAAAAATGGCCATGATGAGGATCACTATTGGAAGTTGCAACTGGAATTGAAACCGAATTGGGATAGGCATCAGAAAGGAAAAAAGAAGGTTGTTGCTACCATTCAGGATCTTGGCTCTAATTTAGGAGATGAATCCAAAATAATGGCTATGGCCATGTCTTTGATGCAATAATTATGTTGCTAGTTTTTCATATGCTTCTAATTCTAGTTTTGATGTAAGCCACGATGAAAGGAACATGACTAAATTGTTCTATATTCGAGTGATTTCCAATCATACCAAGATTGATACACTTGTAGATAGTGGATCTCAAGTTAATTTAATCTTTGAAGACATTGTAAGGATACTAGGGTTGGAGACTAAAGCACATTCGAAACCTTAGTCATTAGGATGGATTCATGAAAATGCTTGTTCAATGTTATCTAAGCAATGTGAGCTTCGCTTTGCTATTTCTGACAAATTTATGGACGAGGTAGAATTGGGATGCGATTCCATTTTTTTTATGTGGGATTGTGTTGTGCAGGCCATATCTTTATGACAGAAAGTTAGTGTTTTACAAGGAACATAACATGTATAATCTCTTCAAGAATGGGATGGAGTTCATTGCAAGAGCTCACAATATGAAACATGATTCGTCTGTGGTTGCTACAGGGAAAATGAAGATGTTGGTAAATGTGAGAAAACGTTTATCGCTCGTGTCTGTAAAGGATTGTAAACTTGAAAAAGCATTGATTAATACTAATGATGAGCAAATGTTTCAAGGCACACAACCTGTACAACATGGGGAATTTCAACATGATGGCATCATTGACAGCAAATCAAAGCCTACTAAGAAGGGAAAGCTTGATATTGGTTCATTATTTTATGCATCTGTATTTTTAGTTTTATGCTTGATTCTGTTGTTGTTCAGTTGTACTTGGATGGTATCAACAACACTAAATGCAAATTCACGTAGGGATGGCCAAATGTTTAAGTTTGTCATTAGTTTTACGGGTGTGTTCATCTTTATGATTATGAGTTGGGTAATCATTACATGAGCATGATCGATGAAGGATACATGGCTAATGGGGATAGATTGTCCTCACTCTTCGTCTAAATAAGAACAGTCTTTTGGGGCCAAAAGCTTCGCAATGGGGAGGCGTGATACAAGAGGAGCCTCGTCGATCAAAAAGTGGTCAAAATTTCACAGTCTTGAATGCTGAAGAAGATGACACCATTGTGTAGAGCTCACCATTAGCTTTTCAACAACGTTTGTTTCGCCTCAATTGAAGCTCGTATGGAAAAGCTATGGATGATGGATATTGAAGAAATTTAGGCATAATGTTGACACATGGACTAATCACATGTTGACATGTGGTCCAATAGAATTTCGTCAAGTGGCAAGGATGAGCTCCATCATCTAATGACGTGGCATCACCTGAAAACATGTGAATATTTAAAAAGTTTCAAATATTAGAAAAAGGGGGAAAATGAATTAAAACAATACTATATGCCAAATTAAGTGGCAACATACAAACCTAAAAATGTGGAGACCATATCTTAAGAAGATGGTTTGAGATATGGTAAGAAGGGAACGACTCCCATGAGCTTATAATGGAAAACCATTTCCTAAACTTTAGAAAAATGGTTAAAATACATTTTCACAAATTTATCATATGCCACCATACAACGTGTTGGCCCATTTGTTTGGAGGCTAAACCATAAATATATATTTTTAGTTTGAGTTTGGATTTTCCAAAAAAAGGGGGGCATGCCTTAATAGACTCCTTTGGATCCAAACAACAAGTCACTCTATTATATTATATGGTTAAATAACCATATCTTTTAATTTGGGAAAATCCTATTGTAAGTGGAGTTTGTTTATGAGCCCTATGGTATATAACCAAGGCTATTTCTCCATGTGGAGGGGGTCTTTTCGAGGGAATTCTGTCATGTCCCAAAATTTTGCATTGGGTCACAATGGCCTATGCCCCTTGGCCATGCTCATGATAGTTTGTCAAATGGATGCTAAGGGTCAAATAAATGCCAAGAATGAAGTCCAAGTCAGTAATAATGTGAAATTAGATCCAAATGGACAAGGCGGATCACATTAAGAGATTCTCATTTCAAAGTTGTAATATACCCATCCAAATGAATTGCCACGGAGGAAAATTACTAGTTCCCCAGGTTGGGTGGTGAAATCTTTGGGATTTGAAATAAGGGGGATAATAAATGATGTTTGAACATTAGAATGGCATAAATATTTAATAAAGTAGCTAACTAAATAAATACAAGGGAAAATCAAAGTGGTAACTTATCATGAAGCCACATGGAGGATGTGGGACCCACACAAGCTAGATTTTCTATGCCACATGGCATTCTCCTCTTGTCATTTCGAATCCATAAGAAGCCCAACGTTCTTGGGATGAGTCGGAAGGTTAATATACTTGGCATGACTCAATTAAGGTCGAATTGGAGTGGAAGAGTAACTCCCATGGAAGAGGAAGAGGTATTTTGGAGCTAGTGAGACAGTTGGACTAGATTCCCTAGCTCTATGATAACAATGATGAAGATGCTATGACACCTATGACACAAATCAGACCTGAAGGCTGACATTTGACATATATGACATGTCAGGGCTAAAAATAGTCTCCAAGAGGGCGCACAAGTGAGTTAGGGCAGCCAAAGAGACACCAATTCGAATTTGGAGCAGGAGAGAGCTCGAATTGGAAGGACAAGTGGAAAATAGCATGGTAGAGGCTCGAGCGAGGGAACGTAATGCACTCCTGTGATGAAGGATTAATGGCCTTTGGTTTGTATATTTGTTGTAGAATTTTCTCCTGCGGACAGGTGAGCACCCTCTTGAACCTTTTCCCTTGGTTCAATACAGGCCGTGGGGTAGAACAATGTGATTTTTTCACTATATCTAAATATCTAGACATTAGATCTACATCCACTTCCATGTATTGATGTCAGAAGAGAGAGAAAGGAATGCTACATACCTTAGATAAGAAAGATTCTTTGATGTAGACAATCCATAGTTGTTGTAGACTAGATAATTCTCGCTCTAGCTCCAGCTCCGCTTAGCCAATAAACCTACACACAAAGAGACATCCAAACCTTTCTCTAGAACCTCTTGACATATAAAAGATGCATAAGAATGAATATATAATCATAGAAATGAGCTAGCATAAATTAGATCTAATATATATCACAAAAGAAATAACATATCCAATATGTATGTGTTATGAAGAATGTATATCTATAACAAAGAACCATATACATCCCATTAACAATATGATAAGAGGGGGGAAGAATCACATGTGTACAATAAATAAATAAGAGACATACATCATAGATTACCTTGTGTTGAAGATGCAAATCTCTTCCAATGTTCTTCATCCAAGACCTTCCTAGGCTTTAGAAAATAGGCTGATCACAATGGAAGAGATAATCAAAGTGATTTCACCAACATGACAATGCATAACAAGAATCTCCCCTTTCTCATAAAATGGCCTCAATATATAGCTGCATGGGCGATGAATGGAGGATGAATCTAGACTCCAAGTGATAGATGAGATCGATCTGGTGTGGGAGTTCTCGTGTAAGATGAATTGGAGCCAAGTCATGCACATGATCCAATCCAAAAGATGCCCAAACTTCAAGGATAAGTGTACCATCGCCACCCTCAAGGCATGTAGGGAGTTATGGTGTCACTTTCCTACAAGTATACATGGATTGATGGCAGAGTGACCATCGTCCCCCTAGAAGCATACAGACAGTGATGGTAGACAAAAATTGGCAAAATGAGGCTTAGAGAAAGGTATAAACGTAAGTGTATCAGCTAGGCAATGAAGTTGGGTCTCCAATGAGCCTAAAGTGGCAAATAAGGATATAATAATAGTTGCATGTTGAAGGCATTCATGGTTGGTCGTGATTTTGTTCTGCAACGTTGTTTTGTAGGGTAATTAGAATCCCATTTCAAACATGGGATCGTTAATGATGATATTGCTACGATTTATGAGAAGGTTTCTGACAAGGGTGAGATGTTCGATAATATTGTCAACGAATGGTTTCTACTCTCTTTTCCTCGGGTGTAATCTGCTCGGATTCAGAAAAGCTCAGGTTTTAATGCTCAAAACTAGGAAATGTTGCGCCAGCGGGTTCGCATTCAACGTGGAGGAAGAAGATGGTAATACCAAATGGAAAGGCAATACAACATGTAACTCCCTAGCATATTCACCCATAAATAGACTAGGCAAAGGCAAGTTTATCCGCCAATCTCTAAAGGAGCCTAACTGAAATGAATGATACTAGTATGAAAGACGTCCTTCGCTTGGATCCTTATTGGATTCTAAGGACCCTTCTTAGTAGGTTCCTCGTGGAACGATATCAAGGCCAAAGCAGCGTTCACTTGTTGTTAGCTACCATTCGAGATGATATTAATAGCATTCACGCCAAGCTAGATTTCTTGGTAGAAGCAGCGAACACCTACTTTCAGATGTGCGATCTTCCTTGTGAAAGAATGTAAGCAATTTACTAGGCTTAAGTAGGATATGTTTTTCCTATTTTCTCTTCGTTTTGGTTATGATCAATAGTATGGTATTGTCAAAATCTCTTTGGTTGGATTCTATATGCCAAAGGTTTTCTGGCCTAGACAGTTCATACAGAGGGGAAAGCTTTGGTTTCCCCATGAAGGACAAGCTTCACCATTATGGTTTCCCTTGAGATTGTGATCCTCTATTTCTTTTGTATTCTATGTAACTTTAACAACAATTGTAGGATCTCCCATATGCTTACAAAAAAAGTTAATAGTCTTTTGCTGAAAATTTAATAGTTTGTCAAATGAATTGTAGCAATGACGTATTAAGTCCATTGGATGTGGCTTGGTTGGTTGAGAGTACTAACTGATAAATTCCCTGCCTAGGTTGAATTCCTTGTAAGTGACATGCTGAGCTCTTAATTGAGGCACCCATGTTTAGAGAATGTTTGGCCTCTCCACAATCTTCACGAAGTAGTGGGGAAGTATCGTGGATGTAGCGACACCGAGCTCCGACCATGAACAACATGAAAAAAATCAATGACATATTAAATTTTAAAGTTTGTACATTTAAAAATATTGTTCACTAGAAGAATCCATATATACATACCAAAAAAAGTTAATTCCTCAATATTTAAACTTATGTACTATTTATTAGAGTTTCATAATTAAAATGACATGTTAAATTTTAAAATTCTCTAATTTAAAATATTTATCATTACAAGAATAAATATATACATAGAAAAAAATTAGATACACACTATTTAAACTTATGTACTATTTGTTAGAATTTCATGACTACAATTGTATGAAAAAAATACACTAAAACTTCATTTAATATTTAAAACAAATAAATAAAAGATATTTATAACATTCTATTACAAATAAATACAAATGTTAGATGTTGTGGGGGTGACCCAAGAGAGCATACTTTCTATCAATATGAAGAAATTGGATGCTTTAATTATGAAGATGGACTTGTTCAAGGCATATGATCAGGCAATTGGGTTTTCTTAAGACTTGTTATACTACAGATTGGTCTTCCCATTACATTGGTGAATTGGATTATGGCATGTGTTTCCACTGCTTGTTTTGTTGTTCTTGTTAATCGATACTTGACCAGGTTTTTTGATTGCTCTAGGGGATTGAGACAAGGATGTCTGCTCTCTTTTCTCCTCATTCTACTGGTCATTGAAGGTTTTAGTAGATTAATAAATAAAGCTAGGTATGAAGGTAAATTACCTGGTATCAAGATTTCATCTAGTCTACATATTACTCACTTACTCATTGTGGATGATGTTGTTTTATTTGGTGTGGGTTTCGTTGGAGGGGTGGACTGTATATGCTGAGATCATTTCCTTATTTTGTAATGCATCTGTTCTAAGTTGAAGATGGGATGAAGTACTTAGTGTTTTATCTGACACCTAACAATTATAGAGTCAAGGATTTGCTATGGCTTGCTAAGAAGGTGGAGAAGAATATCAGCAATTGGACATATAGATACCTTTCTTTGGGAGGAAGAATTACTCTGATCAAAACATTTCTGGTCGGTATTCTAGTGTATTGGTTTTTCCCTACACACTTGCCTCAAATGATTATCAACATGATTAGGAAGGTGATATTAAATTTCCTATGGTCAGGCACAATTCCAGGTGACAAATATCATATGGTTAGTTGGGATAATCTTGCTAAACATCAAGCATATGGTGGCTGGGATATTACGAACATTCGGTGGTTTAGCATGGCTCTTAGTTTGAAGAGCATTTTCGGTACTGGATTATGGTGCGAAGTATTAAAGCATAAATATCTAAAAGGGAATATTGTGGGTTGGAGAAGGAACTCTGTTAAGCAGGTACACAATGTATCTAACTTTGGAATGGATTTGAAATTTCCTATGGTCGGGCACAATTTCAGGTGAGAAATATCGTTTGGTTAGTTGGGAGAAACTTCCTAAACCTAAAGCATATGGTGGCGGGGATATTAAGAACATCCAATGGTTTAGCATGGCTCTTAGTATGAAGAGCCTTTTTGGTACTGGATTATGGTGTCAAGTATTAAAGCATAAATATCTAAAAGGGAATATTGTGGGTTGGAGAAGGAACCCTATTAAGCAAGTACATAATGTATCTAACTATTGGAATGGCTTCATCAAAAACTTCCCATGGATTAGTACGGGTTTGACTTGGAATGTTGGAAATGGATTTCAAGTACTTGTTGGTATTGATCCTATTATTGGGATTGAGGAATATTATACTCTTTCTTCTTATTTACTGGAGCACCTGGAAAAATTGGGCTTCTTCACTTTAGCACATCAAAAGAAAACATTGGCCCAGTCATTTTGACTCTCACTGGTTGACATCCCAGTCATTATGACTCTTAATGTTTAACAACTAAAGGTATGGGTTTAGAGAGTATTTGGGAAATTGAGTGGACTGATTACATTTACAAATTGAATAAGGTTGTGACTAGAATCAAAGATGATGAGGATGTCATGGTTTACTCTAAATCTACAGGTATTGTGACAAAAAAGCAGTTTATGATGATCTCTCTAAACAATTTTTCAATTTTTTCTCCAAAATGGTGGTACTCCAAGATTTGGAAATGGCATATGCCACTTAAGCTTAAATGCTTCATTCGGTTGGTTTGTGAAAACTGCATCCTAACATGGGATAATCTGTTGATGATGGGATGGGTTGGCCCGAATATTTGTTCCCTTTGCAAAATGGATAGTGAATCTATTGATCATATTTTCTTTCATTGCTCTTTTAGAAAGAATATTTGGAAACATGTGACTATAGAGTTGGGCATTTTACAATATTTTGTGCAGCAGGATTGTTGAGAAAAATTTGGAAGCTTGGGTTAAGAATATTTTCCAACGCAAAACTCTTCTAGTTTTCAGATGTTGGGAAATATGGAAAGCGATAAACTTTTATATCTTTTAGAATGGTACACCTAATACTTTTGCTATCAATTTGAGAATACTTAGTTTTTACAAGGAATATACTAATGGAAGACCTGAAGAAGAAGTCGAGAGTGGTCACTAATCCACCAATTATCAAATATGTCTCCGGTTTTTTTGACGGGTCCTGAAAGGATAATTGTTGTGGTGCTGGTATGATCTTACTAATCAATGAAGACCACAAGTGTAATATGAAGATGAATGTAGGATTTGGATCCAACACCAAAGCATAATTGCTTGCATTATGGTCTATATTAATGTTTGCAAATCTAATGGGCATTGACCATTTACAGATTTTGGGAGATTCTCTTGTTATCATAAATTGGTTAAAGAAAAAATTTGAACTTCAGGGCCCGCATTTGACTTATTGGTGCTCCAGAATCGAAGCTCTTTTGGCTACTTTTAATGAATTCTCCATTGACCATATTTTGCCGAGAATAGAATCTTGAGGTTGACGAGCTATTTAAGATTGCATATGGTGTTGAGGGTGTTCTTCATATTGAAGAATATATTGATGGGATTTCTACTTTTGTAGACTCGATCTATTCCTTAAATTAGTATCATTTGCTTTTCCTCTTGGAACAACGGTTCAATTTTGGATTGATTCTGGTTCTTCTCGAGTTAGATTACGCTTGGAGCAGTTGTCTAGTTTTGAGATGGTTTTGGCCTTGTTGTGGGAAAGTTGTTCTTTTAATGGTTCATGCTTTGTCCAAGGGAGGTAGTACTTTTACAGTGTTTTGTTTTTACGAAGGACCTTTTTTGGGTTGGTGGTATTACTATGTATTTGGGTTGATTTTTGATTATTACATCTTTGTTGTTCTACAGTTGTGAGTTTTACTATATGTATTGTTTGATTCAGTTTGAATAACAAGAAGTATGGAGGTATAATAACAATTATAGTTAAAACATGATTTAAAAAAATTAAATCTTTGTTTAATATTTAAATTAAATAGAAAAAATAAAAATAAAAATTTATTTAATATTTAAATAAATATAAAAAACAATGTTTATCAAACTTTAAAAAATTAGTCATTTCATGCATGGTTAGTGTTTTCAAAATTCATTTGATACATCATCAATGTTTTTACCATCCCACCACCTGAATTGCGTTTCTTTTTAATTTGTTTACAAACTTATGAAGTTATCATTTAATTATAAAATTTATATAAAATGACTTAGAAAGTTAAAATGGCGGATATACATTATATTTATATAAATGATTTTGTATTTCCAAACATTTATAGAATAAAGTTCAATAATGTACAAAATAAAGACTAACCTATACATGAACTTATATAATGCTTGTTTACGATGAACCAAATACATTAAAAATACTTTTAAAAAATTAATTAAAAAGATCTTGTTTATAAGATTTAAAAAGGTTGTATTTTTAAAAAATTAATTAAAAAGATCTTGTTTATAAGATTTAAAAAGGTTTTCATGGATAGTTTATAGTTCATATGTCATCAATCCATCCAATTGAATTTTGCTTCCTCTAATAAGTTTGATCACATACCCGTAGAATTATCGTTCGATTATAAAGTCTATATTGGTGAAACCCATGTAATTATTATGTGCTATAAAATTTGTATGGCTATTTTTTATTTCAAGAATTTTATATGATAAGCTACAAAATAAAGACGCCTTCTCATTTCACCTTAAGGGCGAGGGACAATGGATTAGTCCATTTAAATGCATTGTAATATTCATTTAAATCAAATATTATATATGGAAATCTATTGTTTATTTTCTAAGGGAAAAGCACACCGCGCAGTTAAAAGATTGAAATGCTCAGTAAATAAATATTTTTCTTTTTTTTCGCTTTAGGACTTTGCTTCGTCTAGCAATATACTTTGCGAAGTAAACTTCTAATTTTTGAACACTTTACTTCACAGATTAAACGAAGATTAATTACGCCTTTCAACTTTTTACTGTGCAGTTAACTTCACGATTTACGTTCGTGGA
Source organism: Larix kaempferi (assembly GCA_027924585.1). Lineage (NCBI taxonomy): Eukaryota > Viridiplantae > Streptophyta > Pinopsida > Pinales > Pinaceae > Larix > Larix kaempferi. The sequence goes on along the minus strand of BSBM01000226.1, from coordinate 4,824,471 downwards.
CTTGTCAATTACTTCGTGTAAATTCTTAACTTCGCGGATCTCTTTAAACAAACTTTATCTTGAAATATATTTTGCTAAGAGATAACAACTAAAACATCTAAGTGATTCTTACGCGAAGTTACTCCATGTTAAAATAGAACTTTCACCACGGTGAAGTATTTTGTAACCTTGATTTCTTTTATAGAGCGTAAATGTAAACACCATTCACACAAGTAAATCTGGAGAAGATGTGTGACATGCAACATTCAACATTCAACATTCTTGAGAATGAATTCCTAAAACTATGAACTTATATATAATACCGTATCAAAATAGAGCAACTTGACCGCAATAAATGGAGATGAGATTTTACTATAATCTTTCACTTCTTACAGAGCTGTGGCTCTTCATACATTTCACGGCTCTTCACTTATTCTCTTCTTCCCTCTTACATCTCTCTCTGATCTTCAATTATCTTATTCTATATATAGGAATTTCATAAACACAGACTTAAGATGGCTCCACCTGGAAACTACTGCGATACATTACAGACTAATAAATTTGTACCTAAGAATTCTAGACATGTGGAATACAAACGCGGTTACATAAATACAAACTTGACCTGCGCTGGATTGGCTGCAAACTGACTGACTAACTGACATTGCAGACTGAAAGAATGATTGACAGAGCCGGTGCAGACTAGATACGCAATCAGCGCTTAATTACGTTTTTCCAACACCCCCCCTTAATTATGAGCAAATGGGGATTATTAAACAAAGATAAAAATTTACAAAATATTTCAGGGTTGAAACATGCTCTGTGCATGACGAAGTTCACTGTGCAGAACTTGTCACTTCGAAACAACTTCGCAGATATTGGAATGTGTCCCTTGCTAATGGTTTTGTAAATATGTCTGCAACCTGATCTTCAGACCTGAAAAATTCTAAACAGATTTCTTTGTTATTTATGAATTCCATGATAAAATGATACCCCTTGTATCGATGTGCTTGGTTCTCTTGTGAAACACATGATTCTTTGACGGTGCGATAGCTGAATTGTTATCGCAGTAAATGACTGTGGGTTCTTGTTGGTTCTGCGACAGATAACTTGTAGTTGCAACATACTCTACTCTACTGAAGGAGGAGTTATTATGGGTTATTTCTTTGAAGCCCATGATACAACACCTGTTCCTAAATGAAATGTATTCCCAGACGTGCTTTTTCTGTCATCTATGCTGCCTCCATTGTGACTGTTAGTGAATCCAATGAGTTTGAAATTTTCTGAGGTTGAATACAAAATACCAAAGTCTTTTGTTCCACTTACATACCTCAGAATTATTTTCCTTGCTTGCCAATGAGATTGTTTTGGTGACTCCATGAATCTTGAGATTAAACTGACTCCATGCATGATGTTTGGCCTTGTTGTTGTAAGATACATAAGGCTGCCAACAAGCCTTTTAAACGACGTAGGATCTACATTGGATCCATCATCATCCGTGCTCAATTTCAAACCTGTTATCACTGGTGTTGGAGCTGTCTTGCAATTTAACATCTTAAATCTATTCAAGACATCACTTGCATACTTCGACTAAAATATAAATATACCAATTTCAGTCTGTTGGACTTCAATGCCCAGAAAATACTTCATAAGCCCAAAATTAGTCATTTCAAATTCACTTTCCATGACTTATCTAAATTCTTCTATGCCAAAATCACCAGTAAATATTAAATCATCTACATACAGGCAGACAATTAGCTTATTACCTTGATTATTGGTTTTTGTGTACAGTGATTGCTTACATTCACTTCTGTGAAATCCATTCTGAATGAGGTAAGAGTCAATGCGATTGTACCAAGCGTTCTAGGAGCTTGCGTTAAACCATAAAGTGTTTTTTTCAGCTTGTATACTTTGTGTCCTTGCCCTGGGACTTCGTAGCCTTGTGGTTTCTCCACATATACTTCCTCCCCCAAATAACCATTTAAAAATGCAGACTTAACATTCATTTGGTAAACAAGCCATTTCTTATTTGCTGTGATGGCCAAAACGGTTATGATAGTGTCCATTTGTGCCACAGGTGCAAAATTTTCATTGAAGTCTATGCCAGGCTGCTATGTGAACTCTCGTGCTACCAATCTTGCCTTGTGCTTCTGCACATTTCCATCAGCATCTTGCTTGGTATTATAAATCCATTTGACGTTTATCACATCCTTGTCTTTAGGAACATCAACTAGTTCTCATGTTGGATTCTTATCAATGCATTCTATTTCTGGCTTATGCCTAGACTTCATCTTTAACAACTTCTTCAAATGTTAGCGGATCATTAATTTGAGAAAATAATTTAAAAACTGGGAATGAATTAGGTGTACTAATCTCATATATCTCACGCAGAGTTCTTGTCTTTGTCGGAGTTGTTGGTGTCGAACTGCATGAACTGCCTGATGGAGTTTGCTGCGCACTTGGTGTGCTTCACGGAGTAGCTTGAACTGCGCGTTGTATTGGAGTTCCGTGTGTTGAAACATGTTGCATTGTCCTGGGAGTAGACGGAGCTGCGACATTTTGATTCACATGCGGAGTCTCAACCCCATCCTTTGCGATGTCATCATGTTCGACATGTGACACGATTTTAACATTCTTCTCTACCGTTGCATCCCATTCTTCATTTTCTACAAACTGAACATCTCGATTGATAATAAATTTTCTTGCAACAAGATCATACAACTTATATGCTTTTGTGTCTTCAGAATACCCAATAAAAATGAATTTATATCCTTTATTGTCTAATCTCCTTCTTAGCTCATTTGGAACATGTGCGTATGCTACACAACCAAAAACTTTTAAATGTGAACACTATGTTTCATACCTGTCCAGGCTTCTTGCGAAACTTTGTTCTTCACACTCTTCATCGAACATCGATTCATGAGGTATACAGCAGTTGCTACTGCTTCAGCCCAGTATTCATTTGATAGATGCATGGCTGCCAACATACTGCGCGCCATCTCCATAATGGTTCTGTTCTTCCTCTCTGCGATACCATGCTGCTGCGGTGTATACCGCGCAGTGAATTGCTTATTGTGTGTCATGATTTTTACAAAAGTTTAATAAATCATTTGAAACATACTCACCACCTCTAGCTGTTCTTAAGATCTTGATGTTGTAGCCACTCTGCTTCTTTGCAAGTTCCTTGAACTGCTGAAACACATCCAAACACATCAGATTTGTGTTTTAAAAAATATGCCCAGGTTTTTCTTGTGAGATCATCAATAAATGTGAGAATATAAGTGCATCCTCCCATGGACGGTGTTTGCATCGGTCCACAAATATCAGAGTGCACAATTTGAAGTGGTGTGCGAGCTCTGTAAGACCTTCCGACTGGAAAAGTCTCTTTGTGTTGTTTTCCAAAAATACAGCCTTCACAAATTCTCTTAATGATTCTCTTCAAAAATTCAGATGTTCAAATATGAACTGCCACAACCAGGATTCATTCTTTATTTCTGTTTGAAATGCTGCTTGCATTTCTTTGCTAAATTTCTCTTCCTTGTCGCAATGAATTTCTGCTTCTTTACTTTCTGCTCTGAATGCAGCTCCAGAATTTTCATTCTGACTTCCATTAACAACTTGAGTTGTTTTTCCTTTTATGATTGGTCTTGTCCTCAAAGGAAACAAGCGATTGCTTGTCATATGTACTTCGGCTATCAAGCAATTGCTTGGATATATGTCCTTGATTAGATAATGTTTTCCTGTCATATGAACTCTGTAACATTTTTCCATCAGCTATCCAATGCTCATCAAATTATGCTTCAAACCTTGAACATAATAAACATCAGTGATAAATTTCTACTCCCCCTGTTTGGTTAGAATATCAACAGTACCCTTACCCAAAACAATAACTTGAATATTGTTTCCAAGTGTGACATCAGTTTAAACTGATTTATCTAGACTAGAAAATAGATTTAAATTACCAGTCATATGATTGCTACATCCTGAGTCTAAATACCATATGTCATTTGGATTTTCTTAGACAACATTGCATTCAAGTGGAATGCACATGCTAAGAACAGTGAGTTGTTCGGAGTGTTGTTGTTGCTTGACTGTGTTTGGCCTTTCTTTCCTTGGTCATACTGCTTCTTCCTGCATTCATATGTGAAGTGTCCAAACTTCTTACAGTAATGACATTGAATTTTTTATTTATCATACTTTTGTCCACTTGGTTGACTGGACATCTGATTCTGACATCTTCCAACGATATTTGCAGTATTGCTGCTGCGACCTCCTTTGAAAGAACTTCTTCCTCTGCCTCTAGAGTTTTATCTTCCCTTGCCTCTTCCACGACTTATGGATGACTATGCTGCGAATACATCTTCTAGTGATGTATCTGAACTGCTGATTCTATGTTCATTATTGAGTAATGAGGCTTGCAACTCATCAATAGTAAATTGGGACAACTCTTTGTTTCCCTCCAGGGTCACAACTCTTTGGTCAACTAGATTTTTCCATGAGACTTTATTTGATTAACCAGACCAATGACACGAGTATATAATGATTCTACTGACTATGTATCTTTCATTGATAGAGATTCAAAATCTCTTCTAAGAATTTGTAGTTTCGCAGTCTTTACCTTGTTCAAACCTTGATAGGAAGTTTCCAGTGTGTCCAACGCTTCCATAGCTGACTTTGCTGCTGCTACTCTTGGTAGTATGGATTCATGCGTTGCTTGATGTATGTAAAATAGTGCCTTTCCATCTTTCTTCCTCTATTCCTTCAACACATCATTCTCAGCTTGTGTGAGATTGTTATATGCTGTCAGGTATGTTGGTTCTACATAGCCATTCTGGACTATTTCCCATACATATTGACCTCTGAACAAAGCTTTCATAGTTAGAGACCAATATTCATAATTTTTTCCTAAAAAGATTGGAGTGTGCAAATTACCAAAAGTGGAAGCCATTGTTAGTTTTAATTGCTTTTCCCTTTTTGTAAATACAATTTCTACTTCCGTAAACTTCGCTCTGATACCAGGTCAAGGGAAAAGCACACCGCGCATTTAAAAGATTGAACTATGCAACAAATAAATATTTTTCTTTTTCTTCGCTTTAGGACTCCGCTTCTCCTAGCAATATACTTTGTGAAGTAAAGTTCTAATTTTTGAACACTTTACTTCATAGATTAACTGCACGGAGATTAACTGCGCAGTTGAACTTCACATAAATGCGCAGTTAACTTGGCGATATACTTTTCTTTGCGGACTTCTCAATTACTTCCGTAAATTCTTAACTTCGCGGATCTCTTTAAACAAACTTTATCTTGAAATATATTTTGCTAAGACATAACAACTAAAACATCTAAGTGAAGCTTACACGAAATTACTCCATGTTAAAATAGAACTTTCACCACGGTGAACTATTTGGTAATCTTGATTTCTTTTACAGAGCGTAAATGTAAACAATATTCACACAAGTAAATTTGGAGAAGATGTGCGACATGCAACATTCAATATTCTTGAGAATGGATTCATAAAACTATGAACTTATATATATTACGTTATCAAAATAGAGCAACTTGACTGCAATACATGGAGATGAGATTTTACTATAATCTTTCACTTCTTAAAGAGCTTGGGCTCTTCATACACTTCATGGCTCTTCACTTCTTCTCTTCTTTTCTCACACATCTCTCTTTGACCTTTAATTATCTTCTTCTATGTATAGGCATTTCATCACCATCGACTTAAGATGGTTTCACCTGGAAACTACTGTGATACATAAAGAACTGTAATAAATTTCTACTTAAGAATTCTTGACATGCGGAATACAAATGCGGTTACGTAAATACAAACTTGACGTGCGTCGGATTCGCTGCAAACTTACTGACTGACTGACATTGCAGACTGACAGAGCCGACGCAGACTAGTTACCCAATCAGCTCTTAGTTACGTTTTTCCAACAATTTTCAACTAAACTGCAATTAAAATATTGTGCATATCGAAGCATTCTTTACATGTATAGAAACAGACCAGACTTTGACGTAATAAAAACTACTTTCTCAAAAAATTGAGCAAAACATATCCTCAATACAAAGTAAAATAAAGTTTCACGAGGCCCTTCAAAAACAAAAGGGGTTCGGTAACTATTACGGTGTTTTATAATAACAAAAAAAATTACCCAAGGACCATGTTGGCATGAGTAAAAACAAGATTATGCAAGGGTGGTTTGAGCTGTCTTATTCTTTCCAACCATTGTTCAATGAAAAACCAGTGAGAAGCCACTTGAAGAAATACTTTATCATTTATCCTAAAAACTTTTGAATCACCAAACACATGAATTCCAGAAATTCCTTATGTTTATACTGGTTTCTCCAATGTCAAAGAGAGCATGATTCGATCTATGCAAAGGTTCCACCACCTAACACCTTATTGTAAGTAGAAAAGCCATTTAGCAAAGACGTCATCCTAACTACCTGTTACCTTTGGCAACATAAGATACAGGATGGAAATGGATGATTGTGTTTAAGAGGGGATAGATTTAGATTTAAAAATCAATGCATATTCTTATCTCACTATTTTCTTTTGTTGTAGTTGAACTATGTTTACAGGCCAACTGGAAATTGATCAGTGTAGCTAATGCAGTGAGTCTACACCCCTTGTAAATCAGAGTAACTCACAGCAGAAACTACCTATGTATATGTAGAGTAGCTCACAACAGAAACTGCCAATGTATATGTAGTGAATGGCAGTAAGGAAACCAACGTTAATAACATAAATTACGCACGACACACAAAAATAACAAAGATGAATACAAATCTGCAATACTTATTTATTAATAACAAAGATGAATACAAATGTGCAATACCTTTTTATTAATAGATGGCTTGCTCCAGATTACATTGACAGAGCCATGCCCTTACCGCCAGTCTCGCTATAGGCAGAATATAGACCCTCTCTGTCTCGACATCTCTCCCCTCTTTCTCTACCTCGTCACACAAAGGAGTTCACATATTTAGAACGGGTGGAAGAATACCAACAATGAAAACTGTTCAGCTACCTAGAGGAGTTCTGGTTCTTAGTGTTGAAATATTGTAACTTCCAAGAATATTATATTTGTATTTTATTATTCCGGAGATGGTACATTCCTCCGTGGTGACCCTATTGTATATTCGGAGATGTTTATTCCTCCTAGAGAATGTGGTAACTAGGGTTATTAGATCTCCCATGTGAGGTCGGCCCTGAGTTTACTATTTGGGGGTTATTAGACTCTCCTAGGAGAGGTCGGCCCCATTAATGTAAAAGGTCAATCGGGAGATGAGTATAAGTAGAGGAGGATGTTCTTCACTTATCTCATTCATTCATACACTTAGGAGTAGTGCACAAGTGAGAGAGAGGTCTGCATAGAAGAAGGAGAAGGAGTTCTATTCTTGGACTACATCTTGTATTTGGTTGATTATCTATATTGAGGAAAGCTTTGCTGGGTTTTCTACCCCATGAGGGTTTCCCAGGGTAAATATTTGTCTATTTTGTGACTGTGTCTTTTTCAGTGATCTTGCTAGTCAAATTATGGTAAATTTAACATGGTATCAGAGCTAGCCTGAATAGGACATCTTTCACAAGGTGAAAATCTCTCTCTCCTCCTCCGGTGAAAATTAGGGTTTCTGCAAAAGTTGGAATTTTTGGATTCTGATTGCATGGCTAGATAACCCTTGAAATCGTAGTTTTGAGCCCTGGATCGAGATTTTTGGTTAGGTAGAACTCCGGGAAAGTCAACCCTAGTTTGACCAGAAATGCAGAAAACCAGAAAACCAGAGAAACAGAAAAGCTGCGCACCTGTGCATTAGTGAAGCAAAAAAGCTATGAACCTATGCACCAGAAAACAAGAAAAGAGAAGACCAGAAAACAAGAAATTCTGTTGCAGATCCGGAAGGTGAAAAGTTGAAGTTTCCAGAAGCAGAACACACCAGAACTTTCAATTCAATCAAACACATCTCCTGGCAAGTGTTATTCTATCTCTTGAGAAACTTCAATCTCCTTGACCCCTGGATAAGATGGCTCCAAGCACTAAGCTTGAAGACAAGCTAGAGGGTATAGAAAATTGCCTGGCATAGAAATACAGAATTGGTCTCATTCTTGAAGAGAATGATCTTGCTCAATATATCAAGGATGAGGTTGTAGAACCTGAAGGAAATGAAGCCAAAGAGAAGCATAGGAAGGATTTGATTAGAGCAAAGAGAATTATTGTTGATTCTATCAAAGACCACTTGATTCCCCAAGTGGCATCCAAGAAGACTCCAAAGGAAATGTATGATGCCCTTTCCAGAATGTATGAGGGAAAGAACATCAATAGGAAGATGAAGCTGAGAGCTCAATTGAAGAATACCAAGATGAATAAAGGAGAATCCATTCAAGACTATTTCTCAAGAATTTCCCAGTTCAAGGCACAACTAGATGCCATTGGAGATACCCTTGATGAAGATGAACTAGTCATGACTGCTCTAAATGGTCTCATTAAACCTTGGGAGTCATTTATCCAAACTATGTGTGCCGGGCAAGAAAGTATGAATTTTGATGTGGTATGGGAGGATTGCATTCAAGAAGAAGCTAGCGTAGCCAATAGTGAAGCCCTTTTCAAGGAGGATGACCAAGCTGTGGCTACTCACACCAGAAGAAGAAGAATGAGTCATTTCAACTCCAAGAAGAATGGTCACAAGGAGTCACAACCTCCTTATAGATTTAAAAGGAAAGGTGGAGTAAACTCAGAAAGAGATCTCTCCTCAGTTCAATTTTATAGTTGTCACAAACTAGGACACATTGCTATAAATTGTCCTTCAAAGAAGAAGAAGAATCTTCACAAAAGACATCAAGCACTTTTAGCGGAAGATGATATTGAAGAAGAGGAAGAGGAAAGGCCTCAAAAGAAAAGAACTAAAATAGAAAAAGAAGATGCGGAAGAATATGTTCTATTCTCTGCACTCTCTGGGTTTGTGACACTTGGAGAAGATACATGGCTCATTGATAGTGGTGCTTCAAAGCACATGACAGGACAAAAGAAGACTCTCTCAAGACTTGAAGAGAAGACTCTCTCAAGACTTGAAGAGAAGACCTCTCCTCAGAAGGTGTATTTAGGAGATGACTATCAGTATCCCATCAAGGGAATTTGTGAAGCAAGCTACAAGCTTGATTCTGGAACCCCATTGAAGATGAAGGAAATCTTATATGTACCAGGTTTGAAGAAGTACTTACTCTCTATCTCTGCTTTGGATAAGAAAGGCTATAGGGTTGCATTCATAGAGGGGCAAGTACTAATGTGGCCCAAAGAAAAATCAATTGAGGATGCAATTGTCATTGGTTGAGAGGAAGGAGGTCTATACAAACTCAAGGGCCATCCAGAAGCTGCCCTTGTTCATGAAGCCACCAGCTCAAGTGAGCTATGGCATAGAAGGGTTGTTCACATTAATTACAAAGCACTACCTCATGTGAGCAAGGTAGTCATAGGATTACCAGACTTAAAGATTGATCATAATGGCACTTGCAAAGGATGTGCAAAAGGAAAAAATGTCAAGAACCCATTTCCAAAGAGTGATACAAGGACTAAGAGTACATTGGAATTGATTCATTCAGATGTATGTGGACCAATACCAACCACATCCTCGAGTGGATATGAATACTATTTTACTTTCATTGATGACTACTCAAGGAAGACTTGGATATATTTTCTGAAGGGAAAAGATGAAGTCTTTGGAAAGATCAAGGAATTCAAAGCTTTGATAGAAAACAATTCAGAAAAGAAGATTAAGATACTCAGGACAAATAAAAGTGGAGAATATACTTCAAAAGATTTTGAAGTCTTTTGTAAAGAAGCTGGAATGAAGAGGGAACTAACCACTCCCTACAATCCCCAACAGAATGGTGTTGCAGAAAGAAAGAATAGAACTATTATGGAAGTAGTAAAAACAATGATACATGATCAAGACCTACCAATGTATTTATGGGCTGAAGCAGCCAGGACAACAGTCTATGTGCAGAATAGACTATCTCATAGTGCTCTTGATTTCAAGACCCTAGAAGAAGTGTTCAGAAGAAAGAAGCCCGAGGTAGGTCACCTCAAGATATTTGGATGCCCAGTATACATTCACATTCCAAAAGAAAAGAGAACCAAGCTAGATCCTTTTGGGAAGAAAGGAATATTTGTTGGATATTGTGAAGCATCCGAAGCATTCAGAATATACATCTCAGGATTCTATCATATGGAAATAAATAATGATGTGACATTTAGTGAAGAGGCAGCCCTCAAGAGATCTAGGAAGTGCCAGCATGAAGAAGTATATGAGGAAGAGGCACCTTCCAGAATCACAGAAGCTGCACACACTCTTCAAGAGACAACACTTGAAGATCATGACATGTTGGAACCACAAGAACCCTCTGTCATGAATTTTTCAAGCAAGAGAAAACCAGCATGGGCAAGAGATATTATACTAGGAGCAGAAAAGTATGGAGTTCCTGAAGGCTCCACTAGGGTAAGCAAGAAACCAAAAACATTCTCCAACTATGTGGCCCTGATGTGTGATCTTGTAGATCAAGAACCCACCAGTTATGAAGAGGCATCTCATAAGAAAGAGTGGGTGGAGGTAATGACGGAGTAATACCAATCAATAATGAAGAATGATGTTTGGGATATAGTTCCCAAACCAAAGGATAAGAGTGTGGTATCCTCCAAATGGATATACAAGATAAAGCATGTTGTGGATGGTAGCAGTGAAAAGTATAAGGCAAGGGTTCTGGCCAGAGGATTCTCTCAGAAAGAGGGAATTGACTATAAAGAAACATTTGCACCAGTTGCAAGGTACACTTCCATTAGAGCCATCATGGCACTTGCATCCATGATGAAGTGGAAATTACACCAAATGGATGTGAAGACAACCTTCCCGTATGGTGTGATCGAGGAGGAAGTGTACATAGAACAACCACAAGGATTTGAGGTTGAAGATAGAAGAACCCATGTATGCAAACTGAAGAAGGCTTTGTATGGGTTGAAACAAGCTCCCAGAGCTTGGTATGGAAGAATTGACAGTTTCTTTACGAGCTTGGGCTTTAGCAAGAGTAAAGCTGATCTTAATCTTTATCTCAAAGTTATGGATGATGAACCTGTCATATTGTTGCTATATGTGGATGATCTATTTCTGACTGGAAATGAGAAACAGATTATCGAGTGCAAGAAGAAGCTCTCTTCAGAATTTGAGATGAAAGATCTCGGATTAATGCATTAATTTCTAGGTCTGGAAGTATGGAAAGTCCCAAGAGGAATGTTTCTCAACCAGGGAAAATAAGCTATGGAAATCTTGAAGATATTTGACATGTTGGAATGTAAAGCCATGGCCACTCCCATGGATTCCAACCTGAAGCTATTAGCTGATGACTCATCAGAGTTGGTGGATATGACTCTGTACAGACAGATTATTGGGTCATTGATGTATTTGACAAATACCAGATCAGATATATGATTTGATGTGAATACCTTGAGTCAGTATCTAGTGGAACCTAGACGAGTTTACGTGATCGCTGTAAAGCATGTGATGAGGTACCTAAAGGGTACGATAGAATTTGGTCTATATTATCTTAGATATCATGATTTCAAATTGTATGGCTACACAGATGCTGATTAGGCAGGAAGTGTATCAGACAAGAAAAGTACATCGGGAGGATGTTATTGTCTAGGATCTGTCATGATCTTGTAGTTTAGCAGAAAGCGGTCTAGTGTGGCTCTCAGTATAGCTGAAGCAGAATATATAGTTGCTTGCTCTGCTAGTTGTGAAGTAGTATGGCTTCGAAAACAGTTATCAGGACAACCAGAGTGATATCAAGATGACAACCAGGGTTGTATCAAGATGAAAGAGAATCCAGTGTTACATGATAAGTCAAAGCACATAGAGATCCGATATTTTTATATATGGGATATGGTGCAGAAAGGAGCTATCATGCTCGAGTATGTGAGCACTGACGAACAAGTTTCTGATATATTGACCAAACCTCTGTCTTGAGTAAAGTTCGAGTATTTCCGAGACAAGCTTGTTGTAGTTAAGAATGACCCTCCTCCAAAGGGGGAGCGATGTGGTCACTAATGATGAGATTTCTTGCATCGACAGTGAGGTCGATGATGTGGATACCTGTATTGGTGATACTGACAGTGAGGTCGGTGAATGGTCCTTAGATTGGGTCTAAGTTGACAAGTGGATTGTATCATAGTTGGACACATGTTCTAAAAGAGATCCGTAGACATGTCTCCGAGAAAGATGTCCCTAGTGGACGAGAGGGATTGCATCATCCTTGGTCTTCGGTCCACTGAATTGATCCGTAGACATATGTCTCCGAGAAAGAAGTCCCCAGTGGATGAGAGGGATTGCATCATCCCTGGACTTTGGTCCCCTAAATTGATCCGTAGACATGTCTTCGAGAAAGAAGTCCCTAGTGGACAAGAGGGATTGCATCATCCTTGGACTTTGGTCCCCTGAATTGATCCGTAGACATCTGTCTTCGAAAATTGATGATAGGACTGCATCATCCCTGAACATTTGGTTCAAAATGTACGTGATAAATCCTAGATCTGATCTAGGTCACATCCAGTATGAAAAATGATTGGCTCTGTGGTGGTAAATCTTAGATCTGATCTAGGTGACAACCAGTATGAAAAAGGATTGGCACTGTGGTCGGGATTGCATCATCCCTAGACATGGATTTGTCTTAAATGGATCAAGGATTGCATTGTCCCTAGACATGGATTTGTCTTGAAAGGATCATGATTGATCATCCTGGGAATTGGATCTGTATTTCATCGTCCATAGACATGAGAGGTGTCCTAAAGTGAGAGGGATTGATCATCCCATAATTGGATCATGTGTGTTGCAGATGATCCAGATACTGTAGATCAAAATGATCTAGATGTTGTAGATCGAGATGATCCAGATGCTGCTGATCGTGATGATCTGGATGACGATGCTGCTGATCGTGATGATCTAGATGATGATGCTAATGATCATGATGACGATGATGTTGATTGAAGTCTCCAGTTGATGATGTGATGTTGTTGATGCTATTATGACGATGATCAGTAGTTCCAGATGATGAGGCTGTTGATCGAAAGATCCAGATGATGATGTTACCGTGGTTGTTCGAGTGTTGCAGAAGATGAAGACTCAGTACTGAAGATGTTGATGTTCCAGTATTGATTATGTTCCAGTAACTGTTGAGTTGCTGATGATGATGTATGAAGAAAGCTTCCAATGATTTATAGATGTATCATGTACCATGTAGTTGATGACTCCTTGCTCCTGTAGATGTTGTTATAATATCCTTCTCGTTAAGGGGGAGTGTTGAAATATTGTAACTTCCAAGAATATTATATTTGTATTTTATTATTCCGGAGATGATACATTCCTCTGTGGTGACCCTATTGATATCCAGAGATATTTATTCCTCTGAAAGAATGTGGTAACTAGAGTTATTAGATCTTCCATGTGAGGTCGGCCCTGAGTTTACTATTTGAGGGTTATTAGATTCTCAAAGGATAGGTCGGCCCCATTAGGGTAAAAGGTCAGTCGGGAGATGAGTATAAGTAGAGGAGGATGTTCCTCACTTATCTCATTCATTCATCCACTTCGGAGTAGTGCACAAGTGAGAGAGAGGTCTGCATAGAATAAGGAGAAGGAGCTCTAGTCTTGGAATACATCTTGTATTTGGTTGATTATCTATGTTGAGGAAAGCTTTGCTGGGTTTGCTACCCCACGAGGGTTTCCCAGGGTAAATCTTTTTCTATCTTGTGATTGTGTTTCTTTCAGTGATCTTGCTAGTCAAATTAGGTTAAACTTAACACTTAGTCCATGTGAAGCCAATATTTAACTCTAGGTTATATTACAAATGGTTCTTTATTAGCAAAATGAAATAATGCTTAATGGGTCTCCTAGAAATATGTTAAAATAATAAACTAATTGATTATTTCACATTTTTGATGTGTAACTTCAATCAACCTTCTCATAATATAAATCATGTTTGCACATAACTATTGTGCCTCCCTTCCATGCAGTGTCTGGGTATTAACAGGTATCGAACTTAGTCCTTGCAGAAGATAACATTCTACATACCGGTTAAGGAGTAGTAACACATCTGCAACGCTGATGAAGCGTATTTGAAACACTGTTGTCACTACCACTTATGTAATAGCGTAGGAGTTGCCGGACTAACTGTAACTGTAGTAGTCCAGAACTCGACGCTTAACCTACCAAAAGAAACAAAAGCAACAAACATGCAGGATATCCATCGACACTCCCAAGTTGAAAATTTGAGTATCGTGCTCAAAAGGTAGGTGAACGTACTGCATAGAATGGACACCCACCTCTACACATCTTTGCTGCCATCATCCATAGTGTCTTCGTCAATAACCTTTGCAAATCTTCTTCACAAGCTTGCACTATCTCTTTCTGTTGTACCCCAATTGTGTTTATTGCCTTGATGTCTTTGCTTTTAGGTACCCTTTTCTTCACCCGCTGTGCTAACTTCATAAGCACATAATTCATGTTGTCCACTGCGTCTCTCGTTGTCTTCTTCTTGCCCACAACTACCACCTTCTCTGGTTCATTTCTTGTAGATATACATTAACATAAGATATGATAGGAATGATTATTTCCCATCTACACTACCTCTTAAAGGGATATTGCTGTAGAACTTAAGTTTTGTTCTTTATTCACTTCATCTCACTGCTGTACACGTTCTTGTTGCACTACTTTCTTCACATACGCGAAGACCAGATTTAACAATACCTCTCTAGCCTTGTCCTCATCTTCATTGGAAAGATGCAAATCAAACTTATTCCCATCTTTCTCAAACTGATAGGTGTTATTTCTTCCATCATGCATAACTCCTTTATCAAACAGCCATGGACCTCCCCAGCAAGATGTGACACATGCATACGTGGGAAAAACATCAAATAAAAAGCTATCACTATATTCCCCAATTGTAAAATTAATCAAGCACTGCTTTCTGGATGTGACCCGATGCCCATTTTGTAACCATAACACACTGTATGCTTCTGGGTGAGATGTACGCTCCAATTTCAATTTGTCAACAACTTTTATAGAGACCAAATTTTTAGAACTGACACCATCAATAATTAAATTAAAACACTTATTTTGATTTTTCATTTTTCTATGATACGTGTCTTCCTCTGCTCTGGTTCTTTCTCAACCTCCTTTCTGGACTACAATAATATCTTCCTCATCATCAAATTTTCCCCTTGCTCCGAGTACAACTCATTCACCTCACTTACTGATATTGTTAGTTCGACTTCAACCATATGTGCTCTCCCTTCTCTTCTTCTTACTTTCTTCACAATTTCTAGACATTCAAATGACCTATGGCCTTGTGTTCCACATTTAAAGCAGAAACCTTGAAATTTGCCTCCTCTGCCTCTTGGTAATCAACCTTGTACTCTATCTGCATCAGATCCTCTTCTAGAATATCCTCTTCTAGTAGGCTGGTCGACAACAATTTCTCTTCCAACATGTTGGACTGTTGTTTCCTCAACAATTTCTCTTCAATTCTCAAGACTGCTGGATAAGCCTCTACAACTGAGCGAAAGTTCAAAACATTAAATTCATTTAGAATGGCATAACTTAAATCATTCACGTACCTAGCAATGGATTCCAGACTCTCCTCATTCTTATCCGACCTTGTGGAAAGCTTATAAAATTTCTCCGTGTACTTCTTTACGGACATCTTCAATTGTTTCAAATTCTGCAATCTTCTCAACAAATTTAAAGCATAATCCACCCCAAAAAATTTACATATCAATTCTGACGCCATTCTATCCCAGGGTTTAATCTTCTCTTTACCACTACATTATCTATTTAGCTGCATCTTGTCCCACCACAAAGAAACATGACCTTTTAATCTTGTACCAGCAAACCTAACCCTCCTAGGATCTACAATCTGTTCAAACTCAAAAAACTTTTCCATTTCTCCTATCCAATCCTCCGTATTTAAGCTTCTAGAATAAATAGAAGTATCTAGTTTAAGTTTAACTGCAATACCATTATAAGCTCTGATCATTTTCTCTTCAATGGTCACTTGCTCTACTTCCTTTTCTCTTGTAGTCTCGGGTTCCACTTCATTGTCGCTAATATCCCGCACCACATGGGTAATACCTTCATTCTCTCTTCAATGGTCACTTGCGCTACTTCCTTTTCTCTTGTAGTCACGGGTTCCACTTCATTGTCGCTCATATCCCGCACCACCTGTGTAATACCTCTTATATGGACTACCTCAACGGAATCCATTATGGCCATAATTGTGCTCATCATTGTTGCAAGGTCATTCACCTCTCCTGCATTCTCTGGTCTCCTCGGTCTTCTGTGACCTCTTCGTCTTTGCGCCATTACTATGGCTCTAGTCCGAAATCTCTTCCTTTGAGCTCTCCATATCAATAGCATTCACTGGTTGTTAATATGAAACCAGTCTCTCTGATCGTCCTTACCACAGGATCAACCAGCTCTGATGCCACTTAATGGACCGCGTCTATACCGCGTCTAAGTTGGAGTAACTCACATCAGTAACTACCTGTAACTACCGATGTACAGGGAGCAAGGCAGCAAATAGCAGTAAGACAACAAGCATTCGTAATAGAAATTACACACCACACACACAAATAACAGAGATGAATACAAATCTGCAATATTTATTTATTAATAGATGGACTGCTCTTGATTACATTGACATAAGCATGCTTTAGATTGCCTTACTCCCCCAATCGCTATAGGCATTATCGAAACCCTCTCTACCTCGATATCTCCCCTCTCTCTCCCTCGTCACACAAAGACATTCACATATTTTGAACAGGTGGAAGAATACCAACGGTCAAAACCTACCAACTGTCAAAATTGTTTACCGACCTGGAGGTGTTCTGGTTCTTATTCCATGTGAAGCCATTACTCCTTTAGATTCTATTACAAATGGTTCTTAATTATCACAACGAAATAATGCTTCATGGGTCTCCTTGAAATATGCTAGAATAATAAAGTAATTGATGATTTCACATTTTAGCTTTGTAACTTCAACTGGCCTTCTCATAATGTAAATCACGTCTGCGCATAAATTTCGTGCCGCCCTTCCGAACAGCGTAGGTATTAGCAGGTATCGAACTCGGTCGTTGTTGAAGATAACATTCTACGCACCGGTTATGGTTCTTTATTAGCACAACGAAGTAATGACTCTTAGCCGGTATCGAACTCAGTCTTTGTTGAAGATAACATTCTACGTACCGGTTCTGGTTCTTTATTAGCACAACGAAGTTATGGTTTCTTGAAATATGCTAGAGTAATAAACTAATTAATTATAATTTCACATTTTTAGCTTTGTAACTTCAACCGGCCTTCTCATAATGTAAAGCATGTCTCAGCATAACTCTTGTGCTGCCCTTCCATCCGGAGTCTGGGTATTAGCAGGAATTGAACTCGGTCTTTGGTGAAGATAACATTCTACGTACTGGTTAAGGATTAGCAGCACATCTAGAACACTACTCTAGCGTATTTGTAATACTGCTGTGACAACCACTCCTGTAAGAGCTCAGAAGCTGCAACACTACTGTAACTGTCCATAACTCAACGCCTAACCTACCAAAAGCAACAAACATGCAGGATAGGCATCAACCGGAATGCTCTTGCATCAGCAGCAATCCAGGCGTCACATGGTTACTGCAATTCTAGTTGAATTACAGGAGCAAGTTTGGGGTTCACAGACCTTTGCCTTTGCAAATATGGCCACGCATCATGTTCAACCGAATATAATGTTTAATCACGTCAATGTTATGAGTGTTTTAATCATCATAATTCCAGGCAAACACATCTCTGTAGTTCGTAACGTTATGAGTATTTTAATCATCATAATTCCAGGCAAACACATCTCTGTATTTCCTAATTTAAGCTTTCAATCTTTCTCTTCTCCTTAGGAGTACCCGCTCCCATTCTTAACAATCTTGGGGTTGTCCATAGCTCCAACTTTTACCTCAAGGGACTGTTCATTTGCACCGGATTTGAAAGCCACTTTGGGCACATCATTATGTTAAAAAATTCTTTCGATGGAAATCTAAATTGAGAGATGAAAATCTCACTCATGCATGCACATTAAAAGTCTGCCACTTATCAAAGTTATCATGGACTTAAAAAGGTTTCCACCAGGAAGGGGCTTCCATGCAACTGAAAAGTTGCAGAAAAATTGCCAGAGAATTAGCTAGCTGATTTTTATCACTAACACTGAGCCTCACACAAATCTCAAACTGGATACACTACCAAATATGAATCACCCATTACCTTTATCATTTCGATCACGAGCTACCAATCACTAATTACTTCCACCATTTTGATCCCGAGCTCCCGGGCTCCCTTTCCTGATTTAGACCAAACAAAACTTCATAGTCGTCCACGTTTTTAGCACAATCCAATTCAAGCCGAAATGAATTTGGAAACCCTTGTCGAAAGGGGAAGTAAAAATTGCACCTGCATCTGAACCATTCCTTGCTCGTACACCATCGAATACATCTTCCAAAACCCCTTTGACCTATTACTATGAACAAGCCTTTAAAGTTGTTGTTTCAGCAGCAACATAAACCACACATTAGCCAAGATTTGTGTTATTACAATAATGTTAACTAGGTTATTGGGATCACCAACAATAGGTAACAATTGCTCTTCCTGGGCAATATGACTATATTCTCCCTCCAACTGGTATAGTGGCATACGAAAGGGCCATTTTAATTCGTCCAACCATCATTATAGGCCATCATTATTGTGAGCGAAGTATGCCCCATTTCGTCGGACTATCCACCACGACCCCATCCATTTTCAGGACTCTCTCATGATAAACATTCAGTAAACCTCTATGTATTTCAGGATTTGCACATTTTGACCTTTTAGAATTTGTGACACTCAAATTTCAATAATAAGGTTTCGCGGTATTTAGAGAGAAGTGAACTCATTTTTATAGCTTAGCACTGAAGAGAGGGTAATTTCTATAGTTCCTTCAAATAAAATATAGTATAATCATATGGTAACTCAATTTAATATATTATAGAAAATTAAAAATATAATAATAATAAATTTAATGTGAACAAAATAATAATTATTTCACATATATATAATCATTTCAATTATTAAAATGAAGAATAAAAAAAATGTGTACTTAGACTTTATTCTAGTTTTTGTACATATGTGTGTCTATATATAATGCACACCAACGTAGATTTTTTTGTCTATATATAATGCACACCAACGTAGATTTTTTCGGTGATCTAAGTTGGTGATGACTCAATTGGTTATAATCTCAAGGACATAATCGACATGTAGTTGTGAAGCAACAAATTATTGACCATTGGGTTTAGTTTGGGAAGGGAAACAACTTTTAGTTAGGTCTAGCTTTAGATGGTTGAGAGGAAGAATTATTTATTTTCTCTACTATGCTTCAAATTCCACTAGAGACATGTTGGTTAGAATCACTAATAGGGACATCCAATGAAGCACACAACATAAGGAACCAACATCTTAATGAAACAGACAATAAAGACAAAAAACTGAAGATCTACCCCAAAATAGACTCCATGAAATTCAAAGAACTCAATTACTAATTAACGCCAAACTAAAAGAGCATTAACATAAATTCTATCTCTCCTAATACCATGATAACTTGAATGAACAACATGCAGAATTTGTATGCTTTCTCAAACCATGTGTTAAATTCCTACATTGTCTTATTTTCCCTCTGTGGAATTCTTGTGAGTTTGGAAAATAAGAACAAATAGTCCTACTGTCCTAATATTTTGAGACCACCTCAAAATCCATACAAAATCCAATACCTCTAGCGTAAATGCGTTATATTACAAAATTATATCATCACAAAATATCCTTCTTGTCTCCTCATTTTTCCTTGAACTTCTCAAATCAGTCCCAGATCGATGAATGCCGCTGGCATAAAGTCCTTATATTACAAGTATTCAATCATCTCCTTAAAATCAATGCAAGATCCAATTACAGTAGCATAAATGCCTTATATTACCATAGTTGATTATCTCCTTCAAGTGTCTACAAAAACATCTTTACGAGGACATCCTCATGCTCAACATCACAATCTTCAAGGACATAATATATCCATGCTCATTTTATTATTCCCCTGTAACATGGGAAAGATTTGTAATAGTCATATGGAAGGATTAGTTTCTTAGGAATATAACACAGATGCAGACACGATTAATTATTGTAAATGATATGCTTTTATTACAAAGAAATTTAATAATACAATGGTGTTGATCTTCCATTATGTCACCGGCAATGTAGTTTTGTTATTATTACATAGTAACTTCTTTATTAATTAATTATCATCTTAATAACTTTTTTAGGTAAGCATTGTATTCTAATACCCCTCTTAAGGTTTACATTACAGTACAAAACATTAGCTAAAAAACAAAAGTTCTTCAAATGCTTTTATTTGACAAATAGTTTTTGGAATAGTAAACAGCCTTTAAGTTGCTCCCTATTCCTCCAAAAGATTTAGCGTCCTATTATGATCCAAGTTTCCTAGCATCATTGGACACCATTAATACTTGCAAAGTCTCATAATTCTCATAAAGATACGAGGTCGAACTTCGAAAGCATCTTCCACTATTGAACAACTACCTATCATCCACCACATGCCTTCATGTCATCAAATAATGGACCTCTTAAAATATGATAGGTGCCTCTTCTTTAGTGACATCATCATCACTATTAGTATATAGTGGATCTTCAATAAATGTTATATTTGTTGACTCTTTAAGTTTCAGTTTAAGAAGACCATTGGGTCAGTGCAAGCTAATGAGGGTCACTTTTGGCACGTTAGATGCAATAGAAAACTGAAAAAGCAGGCATCCCTCAACTTACTTGGATTTTTTGATTTACTTACGGAAAATATCTTGCATTGAGTAAAAAAGATGAAATGTAGGAAATTGAATCACGTTTCTGAATATATAACTTTTATGTATTGAAAATTTGCATAGCTATGTCAAGTTTCAGTTTTCCTAACAGACACTTTTTATTTTTCAGGCAAATGATAAGGTATATGTTTTTGTGGGTAGAGCCTTTGAGGGCCTAAATGATGGAATCAAGCTACAAAAATCGGCATGCATGTAGAGAACACATAGCACTTGTGCGCCATTATTTTTCGAAAATTAAATTAGTAATTTTATAATTTTTTTATAATTGTCTAAGTGATCAAACCTCAAAAATAGTACATCTTTTGTGGGTAGAGCCTTTGAAGGTCTTAATGCAAAAATCTTGAAATGGGTTTTTCATAGAACGTGGAGGTTAGTGTCCTCTTGTGCACCATACAATTTTTTTTTGAAATGATTGAGAATTGAAAAAGTTATGGAAGAAACACTAACAATGTGTTTCACGAGTTAAGGAGGTAGGACAGAAAAGAAATTGAAAGAAAATAGGAAAAATTAATATTTCAAAATAAAAGTTACATATTTGGAATCTGCAGAAAAAATGCTATTTGTGTCTAAGATTTCGTCAAAAATAACTCTGTGTAGCATATTGTAACGAGTGGCTAAGCACAGGCTTCTCCAGAAACTGGAAGAAATACCCAATTAGCTTTGGTTTTTCATTAACATAGCACAGGTTTGGAATTACCGAAGCAAACTCCAAAGCATACACATAGGATTATTGTTGACATGTGAGCATGTGACTCGGTCTGTTTAAATTCAAAAATATTGCCGCGCTTTTAGATTTAAATAACGCGTACGCGTTATATAACTAAATAACGCGTGCGCGTTATATCAATAATTAACGTGTACGCGTTATATAACTACATAACACGTACGCGTTATATAGTTACAAAACGCGCTCGCGTTATTCAAATCATAAAATATATGTTTAATACTTGAGAAAGAGGGGGTGTAGAAGTCAAGGGAAATTTTGTTTAATATTTGAGAAGGGGTGGGGAAGGGTCAAGGGAATCTATGGTTAATATTTAATAGGGGTGGGAAAGGGTCAAGGGCTTAGAAGGATGTTGGAAGCTTGAGTGGGGAGAGATGAAGGGAATGAGAACATGATGGGCTACAGGGGGTGAAGGGAAGTGGAGCTTGAGAGCACTATTAGGAGTAGAATAGGTTCTGAAGAGGTATAGGGTTAGAAGTTGAAAGTGAGACTTGAGTGACAAGGGGGATGTGAGAGAGAAATAAAGAATACAAGGGGGGGAGAGACATAGAGCGAGGGAGGGAGAGGGACAATGGGGAGGAATGGATTTGGAGGGAGTGAGAGATAGATGGGGATAGAACGAAATAAGAGATAGGAAGGGAGGGACAGAAAGTGTTGGTGGGAGACATGCAGAGAGTGGTGGCGATGGAGAGAGAGGGAGTGATGGAGAGATTGGGATAGGTTGAGGGAAAGATGAGGGAGGGATAGAAGGTGAGAGACAGGCGATGAGAGAGGGAGGGAGAGAAGGTAGGGTGAGGGATGGAGGGAGAAAGTTGGAGATAGATATGGATGGAGGGGGTATGGGTTTGAGAATGGAAAGTGACATAATGTGTGTGTATGTGTGTGTGTTTGAGAGAGAGAGAGAGACAGAGAGAGAGACAGAGAGAGAGAGAGAGAGAGAGAGATTGATGGTTGGGGAGAGAGAGACTAGAGGGAGTTGTGAGCATCATATTCTCCATCAGCATCATATTCTTCATCATCATCATCTTCATGACCATCATCGTCATCATCAACATCTTCATCATCATCACCATCATCATCATCATCATCATATTCCTCATCAAATCAAAATCTCCATCATCATTATCATCATCATGATCATCATCTAAACATCACCATCACCATCATCATCAACATCTTCATCATCATCACCATCACCATCATCATCAAAATCTTCATCGTCATCACCATCACCATCACCATCACCATATTCATCATCATTGTCATCTCTAGGTTCCCCATCAACATCAACATCTCCATCATCATCATCTTCTTCATCATCATCATCTTCATCACCATCATCATCATCATCAACATCTTCATCATCATCACCATCATCATCATCATCATTATCTTCCTTGAATCAGATCAACATATCCATCATGTCACCATCATCTTCTGAACATCATCATCTAAACATCACCATCACCATCACCATCATCATCATCATCTTCATCATCATTACCATCACCATCATCATCAACATCTTCATTGTCATCACCATCATCATCATCATCATCATTGGCATTTGTAGGTTCCTCATCAACATCTCCATCATTATCATCTTCTCCATCATCATCATCTTCATCACCATCATCATCAGCATCAACATCTTCATCATCATCACCATAATCATCATCTTCATCGTCATCAGGTCAACATCTCCATCATCATCATCTTCTTCATCATCTTCACCATCATCATCATCATCATCATCTTCATCGCCATCTCCATCATCTCCATCATCTCCATCATCATCACCATCACCATCATCATCATCTTCATGACCATAAACATCTTCATCATCATTGTCATCTCCCCCTTCCTCATCAACATCTCCATCATCATCATCATCATCATCATCATCACCATCTGAACATCACCATCACCATCATCGTCAACATCTTCATCATCATCATCATCATCATCAGCATCATCATCAGCATCAGCATCATCATCAAAATCTTCATCGTCATCACCATCACCATCTTCATCATCATTGTCATCTCTAGGTTCCCCATCAACACATCTCCATCATCGTCATCTTCTTCATCATCATCATCTTCATCACCATCATCATCGTCATCTTCTTCATCATCATCATCTTCATCACCATCATCATCGTCATCAACATCTTCATCATCATCACCACCATCATCATCATCATCTTCCTCATCAGATCAACATCTCCATCATGTCACCATCATCTTCATCTTCTTCATCATCATCATCATCATCATCATCATTACCAACACCATCATCATCAACATCTTCATCGTCATCACCATCATCATTGGCATCTGTAGGTTCCTCATCAACATCTCCATCATCGTCATCATTGGCATCTGCAGGTTCCTCATCAACATATCCATCATCGTCATTTTCTCCATCATCATCACCATCATCACCATCATGATCTTCTGAACATCATCATGATCATCATCTAAACATCACCATCACCATCATCGTCAACATCTTCATCATCATCGCCATCAGCATCATCATCAAAATCTTCATCGTCATCACCGTCACCATCTTCATCATCATTGTCATCTCTAGGTTCCCCATCAACACATCTCCATCATCATCATCTTCTTCATCATCATCATCTTCATCACCATCATCATCGTCATCAACATCTTCATCATCATCACCATCATCATCATCATCATCTTCCTCATCAGATCAACATCTCCATCATGTCACCATCATCTTCGTCATCATCATCATCATCATCATTACCAGCACCATCATCATCAACATCTTCATCGTCATCACCATCATCATTGGCATCTGTAGGTTCCTCATCAACATCTCCATCATCATCATCATTGACATCTGCAGGTTCCTCATCAACATATCCATCATTGTCATTTTCTCCATCATCATCACCATCATCACCATCATGATCTTCTGAACATCATCATGATCATCATCTCAACATCACCATCACCATCATCGTCAACATCTTCATCATCATCGCCATCAGCATCATCATCAAAATCTTCATCGTCATCACCATCACCATCACCATCACCATCACCATCTTCATCATCATTGTCATCTCTAGGTTCCCCATCAACACAACATCTCCATCATCATCATCTTCTTCATCATCATCATCTTCATCTCCATCATCGTCCTCATCAACATGATCTTCATCATCATCACCATCATCACCATCATCATCATCATCTTCCTCATCAGATCAACATCTCCATCATGTCACCATCATCTTCATCACCATCATCATCACCATCATCATCAACATCAACATCTTCATCATCATCACCATCATCTTCATCAACATTATCATCTTTATCATCTTCATCTGCATCATGATCATCTTCATTGTCATCACCCTCCTCCTCCTCATCATCTTTATCATCTTCATCTACATCATGATCATCTTCATTGTCATCACCCTCCTCCTCCTCATCATCTTGTGCACTTATGCACTTAGGGATTAATATTTAGAAGAGGGTCTAAAGGCCTTTATGGGGGAGGGGCTCTAGGAACAAGGTAAGACAGAGAGGGCAGGGGGGAGGGATAAAGGCGTAGAGGGTTAGTGATTAAGGGAGAAGAAGGGAGAGAGTGCTATAGGGAGGGATAATGACGAAGATAAAGAGAAGGTGGAGAGATGGAGAGTGGGGTGGTAGAGACATGGCTGAAGGGAGAGAAAGAAACATGAAAGAAACATGTAGGGAGAATGAGGGACACATATTTAGAAAGAGATAGGGGGTATCTAGGGATTATTGGGAGAGAGCTAGGGGGTATTAAACCATACAAAACATTTGTTTTGTATGCAATCATATAAATTATTAGTTTTCTTTGATTTTGATCGTTGCCCTAGCCGTGCACCTAACCTATTTATTGTGCTTGACTATATCGCGTTCGCGTTTTTTAACTACATATCGCGCACGCGTTTTATATTTATAAAACGCGTACGCGTTTTTGAACTCCAGAAATAATGGACTGTTGCTGTCCGAGAGCAACTTCACTCTGTCCGAACGAAAGCAACAATCCCGCGATTTTTCAAACAGCACGAGCCCGCGTCTGAAAATTTTCACATTCTACACCAACTCCATCATTTTTTTTTATGCAGGTGCAGCATTGAGGACATCTTTCATGGTTGCTCACTGTGGTGTTGGGTTATATGGCCATATTTGAAGAAAATAATTAGCAAGCTTGAAGAATCTCCAATTGAAGAACACCAAAGATAAGGCCTTTGAAAGATTCATTTTGCCTATATTTGAGGAGCACACAAGGTAAGATATCAAGCTTCAAGACCAACAAGGAAGAACTTCCATTTGCTTATTATTGAAGAGCTTGTAATTGAGGAGCAACAAAAACAAACTATATTGAATTGATCATTGTGGTGATGGGGAATGCACGTAACCGAGTAAACAAATCCACAAGGAAGAAGAGACCTCAAGAAGTCATTGAAGAAGAGAAAGAAAAGAAAAGAATATACATGATGAATCGGAGGCTTTCTTTGGAAACTAATCCAAATCCAATTGTAGAGGATACCATGGTTCATCCTATTAATCCACGACAAGAGGGACCTTCAATTTCCACAATAGTTGTTGAACAAGCACCCCATGGAAGTAATCAAGAAGCAAAACGTAGGTGCTCATTAGGGGATGTTTCAATTCCCACTTCAAGTCAAAGTGATAAGTTACCATCTCAAGATGAAGCTCACGAAGAAACACACAATTTGCTATCCGGATGTGGTTATACAAGCGATGAAGTCAGAGAGGCGTTGGACATTTTGCCTACTGTTGAAGAAGAGAATGTTATCCACACCATCGATGAGGATGTTGGACTTCCACAAGGGGATGTTGGACTTCCACAGACCATGGATGAGGATGTTGGACTTCCACCATCCAACTACCAGGAAGAGAATGAAGGACACCAAGCTACTACTGAAACGCCAGAGCGTCTTGGTGATGCGCTACATGGTACAATTCCAACCCCCTTACCTCCATTAGCAAGCACACGTCGAAGAACTCCGAAGCGTATACAAGTTGATGAAAGACTTATGAATTCCATTGAAGGTACGCTATCTAAACGTAGTATTGCTTATCAAACTCAATAGATACTTGATAAATATTTTGTTTCTAAATGTGATGGAGATAAATGTAGATTATTTTTATCATTGTTAAAATCTAGGAGCATGAATGTTGTTAGGAAAAAGTTAGGGATAAAGATGATAAAGAATTCTGAACCAAGTTCTCATATAGTTAAAAGCCTAGTAGATGCATTTGGTAAAATTGGTAAGAACACACGTTCAAAGGACCGCAATGCTGCTCGTCGTGTGTTGTCACAATCAATTGCAGATAAGAACACCAGGGCCCTTCGTATTCTCAGGCCTACATCGAAACTAGTTAATTTGAATGTAAAAACCCCCCGTAGGTATTCTATTAGAAGAGAACATCTTGACACAACCGATCAGACAGATTTTTGGGCCTTTGTTGGTCGGTTGCCACGTCGTGACATGAAGCTAGTTGATGCAGTAAAGGGACTAGTGCATAGTTTTTGGCATGATCACACAAGGCCTTCTTCAAACCGAAAGGATGTACTAAAACTAAGAAGGGGTTCAAAGGATCGTGAGCCACATACTAAGCATCTTCTTGATATAACACAGACAGAGCTTTACGAAAAATTTAAGATTGAGCATAGACAATTGAACTTGGGGCAAAGATCTTTTGAGAAATGTAAGCCATGGTATGTTAGAATAAATACTCTTCGTAACACTTGTTGTTGTAGATACCATGTAGAATATGAATATTACTATGAAACATTTTTGTACATTCGTCGTGTGTTGCATACTAACATTGTGCAGGATTGCTCCATGACAATACCACCGACTTCATCAAGAGAATTCATTCATAGCATCATGTGCAATAGGCCCGAGGGGCAAACATACTATGCAAAATCTTGTTTGGATGGAACATGCTCCAACTGTGCTGGAATGGCATTATTGAGCCAATGTATGCACGAGAATGGAGACAGTGAATTTGGGAAAATGGTTACAGACATGAAAAGTTTCAAATATATCAACTATGAAATAGTCCCAGGGAAAGAAAGCAAAAAAATACAATTGGTGACATCTCAGGTATGCATTTATATCTATAAAATTATGTTGTAACGGTTACATTTCAATCCTTACTTACAACAAAAAACTGACATTGAGATCATTTTGTGTCACCAGGTACAAGTTAGTGACTTCATCAAGGAATTTATTGAAAAGACACATCAATATGTTCAGCATGTCCACGTGGCACGATGGCAGGATGAGAAGTTTAGAATATGCAGAGATACATTTCCCCTTGGTACTATACTTTCAGTTGTTGATTTTGCCGAGAACTACACTCTGCAACCTCAAAATGAGATCCAAAGTCAGTATTATCACTCTGAGCAGGTTTCCTTGATGGTCCATATCACATACAGGCATGGCCCAAATAGCACTGAAGAGCAAAGAGAAATTCTGAAGGAATATCACTTCTACATAAGTGATGATAGGTGCCACGACTTCCACTATGTACGTCATTGCTTCATCATGTTCTATGATCACTTGAAGGGAAGGAACATACAGATGGACCGACACTGGATTTGGTCTGATGGGTGTGCTGGTCAGTTCAAAAATGCACGCATATTTCAGTGGTTGTGTTCATTGCATAAAAACTACAAAGTGCCACATATGTGGAACTATTTTGAGACTGGGCATGGTAAAGGAGAGCATGATGGAGCCGGAGCATGTGTCAAAACAGCCCTACGAAGAGAGGAATTGAAAGTATCTACAGAATCTACTATTCTAAATGCTCAATCTATAGTCAGGTGGTGCACGTCAGTAATGGGAGAGGAATCAACTATGCGAGTAGAATCCACAAGAAAGAGACATGTGGAGAGATTTTTTTGGGAGGTGGTAGACATAGATCGTTCACATGCATGGGAATGCAAGACTGTGCCTGGGACTCGTGGCTTTCATTCGGTTCGAAGCTCTGATAACCCAGTATTTGAAATTTGGACCAGAAAACTTGCTTGTTTTTGCCCGCCTTGTTGTGATGGTGACTGGGATGGGTGTGAATCATTGGATTGGGTTGATGGATGGGATCGCATATCACTTCCACTTGATCAGCGTGCAATTGTTGAGTTAACTCCGTTGGAAGAAGACCAATCATCTATTTCTGCAGATTTTGATCATGTATCAGACCTTGTACAACCCGGTATGATGCATTTCCTTAACATTTTTTGTTTGTTTACGTAGTCTTCAAATGCACATTAATGGACTTGTATCGCACTCTAAATATTTTGATCATATACCTACAATCATATAATGCAGGGCACATATACGCAGTGGTTGCCTCAAAAGATACTGAATGGGGTGATGAATACTGGTTGGCACGCTGTATAGATGGAAAGCAAACCCTCATTGTGTCCATGACTGACGATGAAAACAACCACTTTCCAACTGGTTCTATGGTTGTTAAAGGTGAATACTTGACACGGGACAACAATGGAAGAAAGAAGGGTGGATATGTTTACAGGGATTACAAACCAGGTGCAAGTGTATATCACTTTACCAACTTAATCATTGGCACAAACCTTCAGGTACGAACAATGCCTAGTCGAAATACATCGAAGGTACGCTACTTCTTACCGGATACAGAGCACGAGAGACTAATGGAGACCATCAGTATAAGAGATGATCCGGAGGGCTTGGTTGTATGATAATAGGTGGGATCTAGCATGATGAGGTACGTTACATACTTTTAATACTATACTATTTTCACTATTTGTAATTGAATATTGATATATGTTCAATTTTCACATGTATGTTTCATATGAATATGTCAATTTTGCGTTCTTGATATGCCAAATTTACAAGAGATGGATTAAAATTATATTATGTTCATATGATCAGTAAACCATATATTAATCATGTTTGAGAGGTTGCTTAGCTAACTTTAAGGGCATTTAAGCTCTATGTTAAGCCCAACTAAATCCTTATGAATCACTAGACAATCGAATTGGTTCCTTGAGTAATTCAACTATGAAAGTCTCTCTTAATCTAGCGACAACCACCTTTTACCCATTTCTATAGAATTTATCTTCTTTAATAATTTTCTAATCCAAATTTTAATAGCTATTACATTTTCACTATACAACTATGAAAGTCTCTAGTGACAACCACCTTTTACCCATTTTTATTATACATCTCTAAGTTATCCACACAAAAACACACACATATATATATAATAATTATTGTGTATTCATAGTCAAAACTAAAAAATATATGGATTAAAGTGGATAAACATTAAACTAAACTAAAATTAAACTAAAATTAAATTAAATTAAATTAAACTAAAAAATATATGGATTAAAGTGGATAAACATTAAACTAAAATTATAATAATTGTGTTTTTTAATCCATTTTTTACATATGATCAGTAAACCCTAAAATTATATTATGTTCATCATGTTGGTTATTGGCTTCACCCAACAAAATTAATTCAATTCATGCTCACTATATTAAACAATACACTTATATTAAATTTAATTCATGTCTTGTTAAATATTTCATAATGAATTAGCTAGTTGAGAGCACCACCTTAGACCAAGCCATCATCATCATGGACCTGCAAAACCCTAGTTTCCAAAGTGTCTAGGCAGGTTCGGGCTAGGAACACTAGCCATACCCGCCCGGTGGATGATTTTCCAAAGTTGACCCCCGTGTGCAAAAATTGCACACTCCCACACTGAGCAAAACCCTAGTTTCCAAGATGGACCTGCAAGGTGACACATGGGCCACCGGGTAGGAGGGGAGGGGCACCCCTGGCACTATCCCGGTGTGCTGAATCCAACGGAGTCGACGGTTCGTCGATCCGAGCCACGGTCTTCATTCTATGGCTCGTCCCGTCTCACTACCAGAAGGCCTTCAGGGACACCTGCTGGATACCTACCGGGGGCATAGAACTCCAACCATGCAACAAAACCGGGTTCCGGGGAGACCTGCAGGTGTGTCTAGACAGGTTCGGGCTAGGAACACTAGCCATACTTGCCCGGTGGATGATTTTCCAAAGTTGACCCCCGTGTGCAAAAATTGCACACTCCCACACTGAGCAAAACCCTAGTTTCCAAGATGGACCTGCAAGGTGACACATGGGCCACCGGGTAGGAGGGGAGGGGCACCCCTGGCACTATCCCGGTGTGCTGAATCCAACGGAGTCGACGGTTCGTCGATCCGAGCCACGGTCTTCATTCTATGGCTCGTCCCGTCTCACTACCAGAAGGCCTTCAGGGACACCTGCTGGATACCTACCGGGGGCATAGAACTCCAACCATGCAACAAAACCGGGTTCTGGGGAGTCCTGCAGGTGTGTCTAGACAGGTTCGGGCTAGGAACACTAGCCATACTTGCCCGGTGGATGATTTTCCAAAGTTGACCCCTGTGTGCAAAAATTGCACACTCCCACACTGAGCAAAACCCTAGTTTACGAAATGAATGCACAATGAAGCCACTGGGCCATGGGGAGACGAGGGAGAGGGCCCCCTAGAGGTAATCGCACGCTAGGAGACCAACGGAGTCGACGGTTCGTCTGTCCGACGTCCGGTTTCCGAGTTATGTCGAGTTGCAAGTCGCATGAAAATGCCGTTCAGGGACACTTGGTGAATTTCCGTCCGGGAGCCAAAAAGCAAACGAAGCAGGAAGATTGCGTGCCGTTGGCTCCTGCAAGTGTGTGTGGGCAATGCCGACGTGGGAACACTGCCGGGAGCCATAAATCCATGATAGTAAATTAATTCATGACAAAAAAAACTGAATTATTCCTTTCAATGGATGTGGTTTTCAATTTCCTATATTGTTAGGTCAATTTGGCACATTCATTGAAAGAAATTGTAGACTTTAATGATGATCACAACAAGTGTGTTTGTTAAAACCTTGTGAAATAGAGCATCAAAAGACCTACATTGTAGGCCATATAATTGTGTTTGTTTACCTTTTGTTTGATGGACCATGCACAATAAGTAATAAAATAATTTTTGAAGTAGGTCATTTCATTTTTCTGATTTTTTCTGTGGTGGTGTTGAAAAAGACCATTGTTCTTATTGATGGGATTTCATGTGCTTATGATTTCATGTGCAATTACACTGAGCAAAACCCTAGTTTACGAAATGAATGCACAATGAAGCCACTGGGCCATGGGGAGACGAGGGAGAGGGTCCCCTAGAGGTAATCGCACGCCAGGAGACCAACGGAGTCGACGGTTCGTCGGTCCGACGTCCGGTTTCCGAGTTATGTCGAGTTGCAAGTCGCATGAAAATGCCGTTCAGGGACACTTGGTGAATTTCCGTTCGGGAGCCAAAAAGCAAACGGAGCAAGAAGATTGCGTGCCGTTGGCTCCCGCAAGTGTGTGTGGGCAATGCCGACGTGGGAACACTGCCAACACTGGCTCGGGGGAGGTTTTTGCAGAGTTGACCCACCAATGCGAGATTGCATGCAATTACACTGAGCAAAACCCTAGTTTACGAAATGAATGCACAATGAAGCCACTGGGCCATGGGGAGACGAGGGAGAGGGTCCCCTAGAGGTAATCGCACGCCAGGAGACCAACGGAGTCGACGGTTCGTCGGTCCGACGTCCGGTTTCCGAGTTATGTCGAGTTGCAAGTCGCATGAAAATGCCGTTCAGGGACACTTGGTGAATTTCCGTCCGGGAGCCAAAAAGCAAACGGAGCAAGAAGATTGCGTGCCGTTGGCTCCCGCAAGTGTGTGTGGGCAATGCCGACGTGGGAACACTGCCAATATTCATGATGTACATCTTATTGATAAGGCACACAAAGGCCTATACAAGAGATCAAAGATGGGTCACTTTGTCTACTAATTTGATGTTGATAAAATTGAAGGTATTGAATGACATTTCAAACAATGGTATGACAAAGATCCTAATGTATACACAAGGTTAATATATAAGGTGCCCCATAAGGTTCTTTGTCATATCCCTATAATTCTAGGTTTTTGATGATTGTTTAGGTTAAAAAACATAGCACATTATATGGATTATCATGTACAAAGATAAGTGAAGATGGTATTATATGAGTGGCTACAAATGGTTCTCAATTTACGATCATCAAGGAAATATTACCCATTTTTTAAGAAGAACCTCATAATGTTAGACTTTCATTGGTAGTTGATGGCAATGGGTGTGCATGAGTGAGTTCATTGAAACCTTGAAAACATTGTATTGCATTTAGTTTGATTAAATTACACGAGCAAGAACTTTGACATAACTTGTAATGATCATCCAAAATCACAAATTTTAATTAGATACCAATTAGTGCATGCATGTAGTGAATTCGTTGAAACCTTTGAATATAATAGTTTGTTCTTTTGACATAGTGCATTCATGAGTAAAAGATAATCCACACAAATCAACACATTAGAATGACACAAGTACATGTATCCAAAAGTACATATATATCCAAAAGTGCATGTCTCCAAAAGTACATGTATATCCAAAAGTCTCCAAAAGTGCATGTCTCCAAAAGTACATGTATATCCAAAAGTATCGAAAAGTACATGTATCCAATGAAGTCAATGTACATGTCTCCAAAAGTACATGCACAATAAAGTCAATGTACATGTCTCCAAAACTGAATGTATCGAAAAGTACATATATATACAAAAGTATCCAAAAGCACATGTGTCCAAAACTATCCAAAAGTATCAAAACTCAAGCTTTCTCTTGTTCTTTCTCGACGTTGATCCTCTAGGCACATCCCTAGGATCAATGTGCATCCCTGGATCCTGCAAATTAAATATCAATTGTTAAATTCAACTAACTATGTACACTAATACATTATCTCAACAATTATCAACTGGTGCATGGAAAGTGCATGAAACACTTGGTCACTGAAGGACATCTCACCTCAACTGACAAAGGAGATTCGTAGATTGTGTAATTGTGTCCACAATTGCATCCAAGGTTGATGCAAGTGAACGGCGAATCCTGTCGCCACCACTAAAAGCTTCACTTATGCCCCTCAATTGGGCAAGCTCAATCAATATTTCGGCATTGGCATCCATAGCCGCAACTGCAATAAAGACATTAATACGAAAATCATTAGAAACATATACATGGTATATAATGACGTCTCTTCAAAATTGAACATGTATTAAATCAAACTCACATAAGCAATTTAATGGCATTTACTTACATACATTTAAAACTTAAAATTAAACATTTGACAATTAAAAAGTAAGTTAGTCAGATTGGCAGAGACGAGGAGGAGGAGGATCAAGGCAGTGATGAGTTTGTTGATTCAGGCATGGAGGAGGAGGATCAAGGCAGTGATGAGTTTGCATCTATGTGTCTCAATGTCTCATTGTGTTTTGTGATTGTGAATGACAAATGTGTTGTGATTTGTGAATGATCTAATTTCTATTGAATATTTCATATTTGTAATTGTAAATGTAATTTCTATTGAATATTTGTAATTGTAAATGTTAAATTTTATTGGATGATCTATATGTCTATATTTTTAAATTTTAATATATTTTAAAAATATATTAATTCCGGGGGTCACCGTGTCCTACGTGTCATAATTCCGGGGGTCACCGTGTCTAGTGGGGACCAGGGATCAAATTTGAAGGGTGGGGTCCCATTTCACTATGAAGGGCTATGAGATATTGAACACTATTGAAGGGCTATGAGAAATTTATTAATATTTATTCTATGTGTATATATGGATGTGTTCATGTTGTATGGATTGGATTCTAGGTTAACCGAGGCCTTTTTAGAGCAAAGAATGGGGTAATTACTATTTGGGAACAAGTTTTTTATCAAATGTAAATTGCGGTGATGGAAGATATTGAGGGTGCCACATGTTGTGGAGAAAGTAGTATTGATTCC
This sequence comes from Larix kaempferi, assembly GCA_027924585.1. Taxonomy (NCBI): domain Eukaryota; kingdom Viridiplantae; phylum Streptophyta; class Pinopsida; order Pinales; family Pinaceae; genus Larix; species Larix kaempferi. Next base: position 4,789,829 of record BSBM01000226.1, on the reverse strand, counting down.
TATGACGTAATAGGGAGTTCAAAAAGTCTGGTTTCAAGTATTGTCATGCGTAGCTCGATTGATTTTTCTCGCGCTAGGGTTGTAGCAACTGTTATGGCCATTACTGTTAAAAGGATTGATGGGGTGGAATCCCGTGAAACGATGAGTTCTTTTGTTAAGACGTAGATTCAGTGAAATTTGGTGGGAGTCTTATGTTCATTTTATGCACAAAATTCGATTACTTGATTTTGTTGCATTGTTAACTCTCCTCCTAGTCATAGCTACAATCTCTTATATAATTGTGAAGGTTATCAATCCACTCAATATATTAAAGTTGTAGTAGGCCAAAATCATCCACATATTTATTGTACTCACAAATGTTGACATTCCAATTTCTATGTAGAGCGCCCATTAACATTAGATTTTAATAATTTTGTTGATGCCATTAAATGTGTTAAACACGTAAGCGCTCGCTACAAACACGAGAACTTCGAAGCGTTCAAGCCATGGGCTACTCAGTGTAAGCCCGTCCACGTAAGTTCCTCAATGATATTATTAGAGGCCCAATGGTCCATGATCCATGGATGATCGAACACGTGGATATTGGAGAGTAAGCGAGTCCCACTCCCAAGTCACCTAGCTAGTAGCCGCATTCCCAATTTCCCACTAAAAATTGTTGATGGGTGAAATTTGAAGCTACCCTTCTGTTGCAATTTTAAACAGTAGTGGTTAATTTAATTATTGAAAAGCTTACCATGAAATTAAATTTTTTTTGCATGGTAAAATTTGAAGTGGCCTTCTATGACGTGTGGGTAAAATTTGAAGTGGCCTGAAGGCTTCAAATTTGAAGCCTGGTGGGGACACTCGTGTCCCGTGTCCTCGTGTCGGGTGACTTAGAAAGGGGGGAGTTTTAATTTTTTCAATTTTTGGTTTGATTATGAAGTTTTGAGTTTTGTGAAAAGGGTTTCATTTTGAGGTGTGAATTTAATTACAAATTGGGTTATTCCCAATTTGATCAATATTACAAAACTAGGTTAAACAATCAAAAAAATAGTAATTTGGATTAAAAAATCACAAAAAAATGATTTGGGTGAATAAATTACCTGACTAGATGAGAATGCACCGGTGAATTTGTCTCCTCTCCAGCTGAATCGAGCAACACGGATAGTTGAGTGGGCCACAAAGCGTCCTCGTCTAGGGTCAATTTCGCCTCTATTCGTGTTTCTGATGCGTGAGTGTCGCGGGTGGTCGGCAATCGGCCGACTGTGTTTTTAAATTCATTTTTAGTTTTACATATCGCGTACGCGATTTGTAAATACATAACGCGTACGCGTTTTTTAACTACATAACGCGTACGCGATATTGTTACCTAGCCTACATGTCCAATGACATGTTAGGCTCGGGTCTTACCATGGCAGGGGGTAAATATCATAAACGCGTTATGTTTTAGGTATCAGGAACGAGATTTGAAAAAAGTAGCATTGCATCTAAAGTGACCCTCATCTTCTTGCACACACCCCATTGACAAAGACTTTGCAATTAATAACTTTTCTTTTCTTGAATTTTTTATTATTATTATATTTGTTATTTCAAACTGAAATCAAAATATACATCAACAAGCCTTTGGGCCGTATTTGGTCTTTACCAAGTAAAGCATCATTCTTAGAGCTTTATATAGTCATCCAAATCAAGTATCACATAGATGTGGTCCCCCAAGGGAAACAATCCTTACATATTCTCTGATGTAAGCTAAACTAAAATAACTATAATCTTATATCCATGAAATAAAATAAAAATATGGCCTATTTCCTAGAATAAAAACACTGAATCTCACTCTTACTTGTCATTCTCTTTCTCATCCATTTATTTAAGTATAATTGAAATTCTGTCTAAACATCTCCTCTTGAACCGCATATATTTAACCTATTTTTTTCAGCCAAAAGGGTTGAATCGTTGATATCATATAATTCAAAATTTTTGAAGACATTTGAGGTTTAAAAATGAAATTCTTAAAAGTTGAAGTCAAACTATTTAGTAAAATGGCTTTTGCATACTTGTCTTCTACTTGTGCACAACCTTTGTCAATTGCCTGATAATCAATTTTAACTTATTCATATGGGTGGACATAGTAGTTTCAACGAACATTTTAAATTGAAACAATTGTAACTTCTATGAGAATGATGTGTTTGATACTTTTGCACCAAACAATTTACTCAACTCATCGTATATTTCCTTAGTTGACTTTTTTAGATTAATATGTTGTAATTATGAATTTGAAAGAGCAATACCAACAATGGACTTGGCTTTGTAGTTTTGATTTTCCACTCAATCCATTTTTTAGCATTTGTAGGTTATGTTTCTGTACGTTCCACTATACTCCATAAACTTTGTTCATCTACTGCATTTGAATTTCCACCTTCCATGTGTGGAAATTAAAACCTTTCAACTTTTCTAGAGGAGTCTCCATTAAATAATTTTTAGAAACAAACAATGAAACTATGTATTAAGGAAGTAAAACTTCTACTTAATGCTAGTCTTATAGAAAATACTTTTATAAGACTTTGGCGTTGCGTGGATGTGTTCTACTACTATTGCTAATGTCCCAAATTTTATCTCCCCCTGTTCTCCTTTGAATATGAAAAATCTTCTTTGTTGCATTTCTCTACAGAATGATGGTTGCTCTCTATTGTCAACTGGTGGGTGTAGGACCCTTGTCCTAATTCATCTAAGTTTATAAATAAAGATCTTTCTTTCATTTGTTTACATATTGTTTCCAGTCTCTGTTTTTGTTTTCTAGCTTATGTTTAAATTTCCTTGCCTGTAAATTATAACACATTTACATTTACAAGTTGAAATAAATATATTTACCACTTATCTTTTTCTAACATTTACTATTTTTGCAGGTCTAACAACAAATAGATATATGTGTACTAATTCACAAAAAATTCATTTTCAAATAACTTGAAATAGTAAAATTAACAAGGTTAGAAATGGATTATTATACATGTAGGAAAAATACCCTTAGATAGATGGTAGACACATTTCCACTCCTTCTTGCCTTGCTGTATGCCCTACAACCAAAATTTTTCCCCAACCCAAGAAACTCAACCGACCAGACAACCTTGTATGCCACCCTGCCAACTAGCGACTAGCGAGGTCTCGCCGACCACCCAGCTCCAAAACTCTTCCTTTGGACCCCAAAGCCCAAACTAAGTACGAGCCAACTAGTTTTCTCCTTCACGAATTCTCCGACACTTTCCCTTCTCTTCTACTCTGAAATTCTCTTATCCTTGTCCTACAATTCCAAAGATGCCAAGATGATCCCTCCCCAAAATCCATCCTTCCACTTATCCCCTCTTCCTGTCGATTCTATGCTCCCCATTACTACCCTTATCTCCATCATAAATTTCCTCAAATCCCAAGTCCTCCTCGAGCCCTTAACATTTGACTCAACAAATTAAACTTTATTATTTTATTGTGTAAATAAATGCTTGGGTTGGTTCACCAACAAACCACAAGTGTTTCATTTTTACATGTTTCAACCATAATAAATTTATAATCAACCCTCGACTTTACAATTCAAGGTTTCATAATTAACTTTATAATTAATTAATCTTTTTAATTGATTGACTCAAAATATAATTCAACACTTGTTTAATAATGGCATATGTAACTATTTATAATTTAAACCATGGTTCTAAATGACAAAGACATAATCATAATTAATTAAGTAATTTATAAATTAAATCTTATCCCTATATTTTAATTAATTAATTAATATCATTTGATACATAATTAATATTAACCTTTCAGGTTAATATTATCTTTATTAACATTACAATCACCATTTAACATTTGAACCCTTAGTCTTGATTAATTAAATTCATTAACATTCAATTAAGCATTACTAACCAAATGCATTCTTTACTACCTAAGTTAACCATAACATGTTTATTAATCAATAATAATTAACATTAATCAACATTAAAACTTGATCATCATTCATTACCACCTAAGTCACTCAATCAACCTATTCCATTATTTAATCATATATTATTAACTCAATGTATTAATTTAATCTCCTGGTTAGATAAGTAGTAATAATGTAATTAATGCCTAAACATTATAGTTCAGTATTATTTCATGCAATTGACACATATGTAGACGAGTTATGTAAGCATAGGTACGGCTTACATACCTCGTGTAGGTACACTAATAGTACTAAACCAGACAACATTCTTAATCAATTAAGTTACTGTTTATTGACGCATTCTTAACATAATTTGACTGTTGGATCATTCGCGTAATTAAGTACAATTAACTGAAGAACAATAATACCAGTTACTAAGTGTTACGACACACGTCTCTGCAAGGTCCTCAACAGACATAGTTGATCCAGTCTTCCCTCCTAACATCGTGGTATGTACCTATCTAGCTACTTTGTCTATCTAGTTCACAACTAATTTCCACATCCTATCCTTCCTCTGCTGGACTACCTTGAAGTGTCAAGCCATGACCGGCTCCAGTTAGAACCCGTAAGCAGAAGTGTCTACTACATCGAACAAGCTTTCCCAATAGGCAACTACCAGTCATCATCACACACCTTGGTTAGTGTGCCGTAACACAACCCTCTCATGACTCTGGGTTTTGGGGATAAACGTTGGGTAAATCCTCCACCCCCTTAATGGAACAAGGGACGATGTCTACACCGACATAATAACTGCGTTGCAACTTGTACTCAGTTTGTTATCGTATAACCAATCTGGGCGGTTGAGTTTCCTGAAACCCCACCCTACCCATATATCATGATAATCAACATAATAATCATAAGAAAATAAATAATGCATCACTTGCATACCATTTATCTTTCGAAGTTCATGTCCCCGAGGCACTCCTACTTCGTAGGATCCATCTATCACTTAGTCATTTTAACCTAGAAGTTAGTCTTTGACATACAATCTAGAATATCGTGCAAAATCCTTGACATGTATACAGACATTTTGTCATTAAGAAACAATAAGAAAATCATTTCTATTTACCATGCACCTCGTACAACATTCATCCATTTAACATATAACTTTTAACGGTATCCACGTACCCATCATCCAGAAATTTGCATATATGAGACATAATTAACACATGATATATATCAAAACATGACTGCATATCATAAAATTAACATCACACACACATATATATATCTCGGCAAAATAATAGAACCATATGTCCACAGTGTCGTCAAATTGACGAAGTCTCACAATCAAGCAAATAGAACATATAATAATAGTTTAGGTAGAAATGTCAAAATGGGGCGTTACAGTGGGTTTCATTCAAATTGTCATCTACAATAGAGACTAGTGACTCTTTATCAAACAATTCGATAGCTTCTCACACTCTTACGTCGTTTCTCTTTGCATAGTGCTGGAATGGCTCTCCCCTTCACAACAAATACTAAATTAGATTTAAAAACATATGTGAAAGATGTAGACATGATTAAAAAATTACCACAACATGCTCATATATATTGTATGCTTCTTACAAAGAAGTTCAATAATACAGTGATGTTGATCTATTTTATTCATTAATAAGGTAATTGTGATGTTTACATGGTAATTATTTTATTAATTAATTATCATTTTAACAAATTGTTAACTTTATTAGATAACCCTTAAGGAGAGTATCATTCCACTAGCTTGCTATTATTATGAAATCCAAGAGATTAGTATATAGAGAAATAGAGTGGTAGCAATAGAAGTAGATGCACAACTACTCGAAATGGATGAAGGTAGCAATGGAAGTGATACATTTACAGTATGCTAACGAAATACCATTGGAGAAAACATAAACAGGTCGAAGTAGCCAAAGAACTAGAGCAAATGGAATCATCACTACTAAAAACTTAAGGTGTGTACATGATTATGATGTGACGACACAATTCTTTTGATCTTCTAATGCTAGATACTGTCCTTGTGGAGGATAAAAAAAAATGAGGATCTTCCGACATTGTTCAAAGTTGTTTAACCTATATAAAGCTGAGTTGCCATGTGGAGCAAAAAATATAATCAAAAAAGGAAAACCCACCAATGTCTTAGTTGTAAGACATATCTTCCAGGACCTAGTTGTACTACATATCTTCGAGGGCTAGTTATACAACAAGGTAAATTAATCTTTTGATCTTCTGAGGCTAGATACAATCTTTATGCAAGGTTAAAGACTGAGGATCTCCTGAGATTGCCGAAAATGGTTTATCCTATAAAAAGTGGAGTTGCCATGTAATTAAAAAAACCACGAAAGAAAACTCAATACTCCACCCATGCCTTAGTTCTACTACATATCTCTGAGGACTCGACTTCTCGTTGACAACAATGTCAATTGAAAACAAACCTTTGAGAAGATGACTAAGCAAAGTGTCTAGATAACACTTGGGGATGGGTGTCGTCATTTGTCACCTTGCTCATATTCGGACAGACTCTTACTAGCTGGAGCGGGTCTCCGTAGAAAGAGCGCAACTAGCACTCGAAGTATTCTGGAAAAATAACTTCAAATATGCAAATTCATGGTTATTAGGATCAAAACAACAATTAGTTCCTCATAGAGAACAATCCATGCGAGTGATTGTTTATGCTAATGATTGGATAATTCACTTTCTATCCTTTTATCCTCTCAAATTTGCAGTAAACACACGTATACCAATACCAGCAAGATTCCACGCTTTGTCAATGGAAGATTTGAACATTAAGATCAGTTACATATGATGCATTTTCTATAGGCTTTCGATCCTATCAGATTTTCCGGCATTGAACAGGTTCTTTCCCCTGAGGTCATGCACACTCTATGTGCGTAATTCATTAAAAATTGTAAATAATTCCACCCGAGGTAGAATGTAATATGATAAACAAAATCTTTTGGAATGGTCAATGCACTTGAAATAGTGATTGTATGACCAAAGTTGGGACAGATGTTGCTCGATCTTCATGGCCGGCACGAATGTTGCTTGATCTTCATGTGTGGCATACTGCAATATCCGATACAGGACGTTTTCCTCTGCAAACATATTCAGTTGTTTCTCAAAACAACCCAAACAACCCAAACAACCCTTGGCAGCTTCTTGACCACGGTCTCTTTCTTCTTAATTAAATTTTCTTTATTCTCAGCTTCTATCTTTTTGTCTCTTCATAAGCAAGTCTACACTAACATAACATTTCCAGGTTATCTCTATTAACACATGGAATGCCTTTTTTTCTCTCCTCACACTACCATGTAAAGAATGATAAATTTACAACAACACACTTTTATAACAAACTAAGATAAAAATACACACTACAACAAACATAAAGAGAGAAAAATATAGATATAATACAAACTAAACTTGCAAAAATATATACATAACACAAACTAAACTTGCAAAACTTGCGGCTTGGTATTTTATTATTTATAATAGACACGTATATAAGGAATAACTAAATATTCAGCTTCCTATCGAATCCCAGCCACCAAATTTTAATTACAGATAAAAACAAAATAAAATTTGCAATTGGTTGAATGTCTCATATTATATTTGAAATGTACATATAGATTGAAACAGCTGTGAAATTTTAAAATCATCTTATTCTATTTTATTTACAAGAGAGTAGAAGAGTGAGCATATTGAGTGTCACGACCTACCAGGTGCCATCTTTCAATTTCGTGGCAATCATCTCTTCGAGGGCTTACCGCACTGCCCAACTTGACACGGAGTAGCGTGGCCGCCTAAGGCAAGTTGACAGACTATGCTTAACACATCCTAACCTCCCTAGTTTAGTTTATTAGATGTGTGTATACTTAGTTTTTTTTTCACTTGGAATATTTAGATTCTTGATATTCACTAAGAATCAAGGAATTTTCTGTTACATAACATGTCACATAGTGAGGTTTGAACTCAAATGGGAGTATAACAACATTCCTCCCAAACACCCAATCTAAATTTAATTGACATGTGTATACTTGGTTAAACTTATCCACGCATTATTAGATGTGTGTATACTTAGTTTTTTTTTCACTTGGAATATTTAGATTCTTGATATTCACTAAGAATCAAGGAATTTTCTGTTACATAACATGTCACATAGTGAGGTTTGAACTCAAATGGGAGTATAACAACATTCCTCCCAAACACCCAATCTAAATTTAATTGACATGTGTATACTTGGTTAAACTTATCCACGCATAAGTAAATGTCGCAAATAACCAAGAAAACAACAACCAACACAATGTACACAAGATATGTGATGCAACACTCAATGGAGTGCCCAAGAACTTCTTATTCAATGGTTACAATGTACAAAGAGTCCTCACCCATTGCCTGCAGTGTACAACCCCAACAATTCTTCCCCTCTCCCATGTTCTTTGCATGTTGCACTTGTACACTGTCATAGAACCTACGCCCAACCCAGAACCTGCCTTTGCACACCTCTAGGAACTATGTTGCATGATTTTTCCTACTACCCAATCAAGTGCGCCCAGACCTGCAATTGCCTTATCTCTCTGCCTCAAATTTGTCCACTTAGACTGTGCCCAACTCTTGTTGTGATGCTTGATGAATGAATGATTGATTGATTGATGCCTCCTTTTTCCAACTGCCTCCTCTTATATATATGGTGTGACTCAACTTGGGTGCACTTCCAAGCCGACTTGTCCATCCACTAAGTATGCCCGACTGGGTCCCATACTTAGTCTCTCAAATACTGTGTTTTATGCAAAGGAACCCCATTGCCCACTATTCCATCACATTAGAGCCCTTGGGTTCGTGCCCTAGCTCAATCCGCCCAAGTATTTTTGCTTCCTAGGAGACCAATGCCACTTGGCACCCATGAGAACCAATCAGCACAAGTGTGCTCACGCATGCTCTCATGCAATGCTTGGGGCTTGTTGATGCATGTACAAGCCACTCTCTAGTGTGATGCAGATGTGGGGTCAGGACATTGAGTCTTGTCATCTCTATGTTGAATTTCCTCATTGAACAACCCCACAACAACCAAGCAAATGTGAAAACATTACTTTTAATGGGAAATACTTTTCCGCCCTCTAAAATTTTATGAAGTAAAAAGGGCACATTCGAGTTCAACATGTCACTTATGAGAATAGAACTTTGGTGGGGAGAATAACACTCCATTTCACAACCACTCAAACTAAACTCAATTGACTAAATTATTTTTAATGCAAATATAAAAATATTTATATATTAAATATAAATAAAAAATATTTTAATATACACTTTTTTTTATACTAAACTATAATGGCAAACTAATAAACTAAACTCAATTAACTAAGTTATTTTTAATTATTTATAATGCAATATAAAAATATTTATATATTAAATGTAAATAAAAATATTTTAATAGACCTTAACTTTTTCGATACTAAAGTATAATGGCAAACTAATAAGTTACTTATGGAAAAAATTCCATTAAAACTTTTTAAAGGAAGCTTGAAGATTTTAATGTAAACCAAGATTTATATTATTAATGGTTTATAATAATATTTACATTATTTATATTATTTTCATTAATAATGTGAAAGTAATAAATATTTGTAATATTATGAGATTTTTTATTAAAATTTAATAAAAAATAAATTAAATAATATTCATACAATAAAAATTAAAATAAATTAAATATATAATAAAAGTAAAAATAAATTAAATATTTTGTATTTTAAGTTAAAAAACTAAATATTTTTTTTAATACATTAAAAACACAAACATTTGATATTATGTTTTAACATATATTCATGTTTTTATGAATAAAACAATCTTTACAGTACCTCTTCTTTAAAATAATTGGGATCTATTTTCTTTTTCAGCATGAATATGCTTATGAATAAGTATTTGAAGCATCAAGACTGCGTTGAAAGCAACTTCTCTTGTGAAATGGATGTATATGTAAGATATACTTTTTCCTTTTTCTCATTCTGATTTTTAGAATTTAATATTAAGAAAATAAATTACTGTTTTATTATTATTATTATTTTGTTTTAGCGTTTTTATAGTTTTATATAACAATTTACCTAATATTCACATTTATAAGTCACTTTTCCATTTCTTAATGTTTCCTTTACTCATCTATTTAGAAAGATTATACGTTCTCAATTCAAATCAGAGAAGAAAAAAGAAGAAGCTTACATTACTAATTATTTCTTTGGCAAGGTGACTTTTCCCGTGCTTTTCCCTTGAGAGTTTAGAGGCTAAATTGTTTGTTTATTTTACAATCGGTATGTGCATTTTCTGGTTTGCACAAAATTTATTGATCTATCCTTCGGCGAAAATTAACATGGCTAACTCGATAGCAAGAGTGACTCTAGCTATGGTGATTTATACCATCTTTACCTACGTCAATCCCAAGTCCACTTGGTGATTGAACGCCTTGATATGAACTCCACCAACTCCACTCGAGTGATTGACAACCTTTGATCGACCTACGTGTCGACTTTGGAGGTGATTGTGAAAGTGGTTATCTATAATTATCGAGTTATTCTTTGTTCACATTGTCTTGATTCAGTCGATCACCTGGATCTTTAGATTTATGAAGATTCTTCGTGGATTTATGGAGATTCTTTAACCTCTTTGTACATACTACAAATAGTAAAGTGAGGTTTAGAATCTATAATTTAGATAGAGAGATGGGCAATAAAAGCTTGAGATTGGGGTAAGTAATCGATAGAATTAAATTCCTACCACTAATTGTTACCATCAGAATTTTGTAAAGATGAAACGACTTTATCGAGCATGATCTTACTACCAAACTATTGAAGTTAGTTGTAGAGTGCGTTTAAAATCAATGTACCTCACAATTGAAATAAATGGTTAGGACAAGAATCCCATACTCTACAACTGTGGAGCAGCTTGTGATGCCAGAAAATGTAGGTAGAAGGCGGCAATAAGACTAGCACTCATTTAGCCATTAACGATGACCATGTAAAACGTCCCCTAAAGGAAGTGAAAAATCGAAGGTCAAGCCCTTAGATTGCAACAGATACAAACCTTCGTCGAAAAGAAATCCAAAATATTAAAGTTATTAATGTTGCTGAATTCGAGTTGTTGCGTGTTTATCTGCACTGGAATTGGTTCTGCATTGGCCGCAAGTAACATAGTGGTTGTTGGTTTCCGTTGTGATTTGATCTCTATCATCTATTTAAAATCACTACTCATGCCATCTATGAATAATGAGCATAACCACTTGTAGAAAATTTCAGCTGGTTGGGAATGAAAGAAACGTTGGCAACCATCCTTTAACCAAGAAGATGGAAAAAGTGTTCATATATGATAAGGAAATCCATCATTACACCATTAAGTTGGAGCTAACTAATTATGAAGAATATAAAGAAAATAAGGTGTTAAATATATGATTTTGAATTATTTGACATCTGAATGTTAGGATGTATATATAATCAGTATAGATCTATCTTAAATCTTATCATGTCTCAAGAAGATTCAATTTTTTGGGGTAAAAAGTTTTTCAATCTAAATTTTTAAAAAGAAATTACACCTCCATAAATTCAATTCCTCTTGGTGCTGGATAAATCTAGGTTTAAAATGGATTTATATTGATTTTAATTTTTTTATTTTATAAAGCAAACAATTTGAAAAGCAACTAAAAGAATATAGACAACTAAAAAAGTGTAAGCAAAACAAAAAAAACAACCACTATGTAAATTGAAATTATCTATATGAAAAGAAAAAAATCAACTAAAATGATACATACACTACTTGTAATGAAAGGTCATATGAAGCACCAGAACAATCAATAACAGTTGACATTCACCAGAATTTACCATTACAATCCGTTGGAGCATGTGTTGAGATGATCATCCAATTTAGGAAGACATTAATATTAATACTGGGTATTGTTGACCATGGAAATCAAAAGTTATAATGGTGAAAATCTAAGTCAAGTAAGTTGCCCTACCTGCAACATGGCATGAGAGCCTATATTCCTTTAAGATGGTTACACAAGGATGCAATGTTGTCTTGCGCTAAGATATGTACGTTGTATTTCATATCAAGTTAAATATTTCGAGAAAGTTGATTATGATACAGTTTGTGTTGAGAAGGCCATACTGTCAGGATTGATATGAAAAGTTCAAATGAAAACAAATTATTATAAGTTCTGGGAAGATTTCATAGTTGTACTATAAGATCAGAGGTTAATCAATGCATCCGTAACGGTTTTTTTTCCTTAAAAATAAATCTTGAAGAGGGTCAATGTCCAATTAATTATCAAGATTGTTAAAAAGGATTAACAATTGCAAAACAGTTGAACATATGTGATGATTCTTTCGCGGAATTTCTAGGCCTGCCTTTTTAATATGGATTGTGTAATGCACCATTTACCTATGACAATATGTAGTATTTATCTATGATAATATATAGTTTTAATATGTAGTATTGCCTTTTTAATATGGATTGTGTAATGCACCATTTACCTATGACAATATGTAGTATTTATCTATGATAATATATAGTTTTAATATGTAGTATTTATCTATGGCAATATGTAGTATTTATTCATATTATTTATTTATGATAATATATAGTTTTAAAATATATTAAAATTTTTATGTGGCCTTAAAAGTATTAAACCATATTAAAGATTTATGTGATTAGATGCAAAGCACAGAATCATAATTGTAAAATTGATTGACAAAGGGCACATTTGGCTTAGTATCTTCTTTGTCTAGTTTAGTATTAATGATCACGTTGAAAATAAGTTTCAATAAGATAGTATAGGGAAAATGTGTATAAACCAACCATTGGTGTATGAAGTATTTTTTTTCCTCATTTTCTCACTTTAAAAGTTGGGAATGCGTTTTATTAAGGTAAAATTTATTTAGTTATTTTATTTGATTTGAGTTACATCTAGACTATTTTAGACATTGAATCTAGACTATTTTAGACATTGAATCTAGAAAGATCTTCTTGATTAGATTTTTCTAGAACCAGTTTTCTAGATCTTTCTAATGAGATATTTCTAGAAGATTTTTTATATATTTATTTCCCTTTGGTGAAGCAATGCAAGCATGGAGTTTTGTGATCTGTTTAGGGCATCTGGGTTGTTATAAGTTTGGAATAGTTCTAGCGTACATATGTTTGTAGCTTGTCATTGTTTCAGTGTTTTGTTGTAGCATTGAGTATTTTGTTTTATGTTTTGAGTTGAATGTCGTAGCATTTCTATGTGAATTGTTGTAGCATTGCTTGTTTATATCTCTACATCAATCCCTCATATTAGTATCATAGTGAGTGTTAGAGTCATCCTTAGGGTTGTCATATGAAGAAGTTAAGTTGGTTTGTCATGACGGGAGGCCGTGTTTATAATCATAGTAGTTGTAGTCACCAAGTGAAGGAGCAACCGTCATTTTAGATTGAAGAAGCCATTGTTTGAGTGAGCCACCTCATTTATGAGTTGCCGTACCAATGTATAGGCCCTCATTTTTTTTTGTTTCTTTGTTTGTGTCAATAATATAAAGTAAAATTTCCTTTCTTGTATATTAGTGAATGGGGAATATGGTTCTTTAAAACATATTTAATCTGAATATAAATTCTATTATGCCCATACAATAGCATTATTTTGTTATTTACATAGAAAAGGAAAAAGGGGGCAAGAAGTGTGTAATAGTGTCATTTCTTCTTCTCAAAATATATAACGTGGTTTACAAACAAAAAAGGGGCTTTTCAAAGACGAAAATAGTTTTAAATTGTGTGTGTGAAGTTCGAAGAACTCAAGTGTTTGGTTAAAAAGCATGGATTCAAGTAGCAGTAGCTTTGCATAGCCATAGATCCTCATTCTTATTGGAATGAAATATGATTTTTGGACGATAAATATGAGGACTTTATTTTTTTGTCAAGATATTTGGGATCTAGTATGCAATGATTATGCAAAACTAGCATATCAAGTAGCCTACTAGGCTTTGACAAATTCTTAGAGAGACCAGTTTAGAGAAAATAGGAAGAAGGATTCTAAGGTCCCGTGTCTCATTCAAAAAGCCTTGGATGAGAGTATCTTTTCTTAGATTGCAGTAGCAACCAAATCAAAGACAACATGGGATATTCTTGAAACTACTTATCAAGGTACAAGCAACATAAAGACATTGAATATGCAATTACTTAGAAGAATTTTTCAGAACCTACAAATGAAGGATTTAGAGAAAATAGATTAGTTTATGACTCGAGTAATGAATCTTATGAATTATCTTAAAACTCATGGTGAAGAGTTATTTAACCATAAGGTTGTTGAAAAATTTCTTGGGATCCTACCCAACAAATTTGATGTAGTTGTAGTGGTCATGAAAGAGTCTAAAGACTTGACATAGATGTCAGCAGATGACTTGTTGGGATCCTTGTTTTCTCATGAATCAAGTATGGGCAAGAATAATGATTCGTTGGAGAATGCTTTTGAGTCTTGGGATTTTGTCGGTAGAGGTAGAGGCAGAGGAAGATCAAGATCCAAAGGCAGGGCATGAATAACAAATGCAATACTCATAGAGATGGAAACTAGAGTTCAGGACATGGAGAAAGGACACTTCAAAATCCTCACAGTTCTAGGGGGGGGAATGGATATCATCAACAATCTTCAAACCTAGAACAAAATAAAAAATTCAACGCTTTTATTGTAAGAAAAATGGTAGTTATGCTTACGAGTGTTGGAAAAAGAAATAAGATCTTTGTAATAGAATATAATTTTTTTTTAAAGTACTCTTGAGACAATGTTTATTGTTTGTCATGTCGCACAAGAAAGTACTAGTGATGTGTGGATTTTATACAATGGTTGTAGCAACTACATGGCATGCCATATAAGTTTGTTTCCAAGTCCGGTCATCTTCTCAAAAAGTGTATAGAGAATTTTTCAAGGATAATGTATTGTGCACTATTTTGGACAAACCTTCTAGTGAAAGTTTGATTGCAATGGTACATATGAATAAGAATAGGATTTATCCTCTTAATAATGAAGAGTGACAACTTGAATGCCACTTTTTCCCATAGGGAAACATGTTTGGATGATTCATGGCTCTGGCGTTTCAGATTTGGTCATCTTCATAACTTTGGTGCTTTAAAGGTATTACAGATAAGCAAATGGTCAGAGTATTGGCACTCATTCAGTAACCATACATCTCATGTGAGAGTTGCATTTCCTAAAGGAGTGTCTTATAGGGTAAAGGAACCATTGAAATTGTTCCATACATATCTCTATGTTGATCAATGCAAACTCCCACATTTCATGGAAGTTGTTATTTCATGACATTCATAGATGATTTCACTAGAAAGACATGGGTTTATTTCTTGAAAGAAAAGTAATTATTTTTTGGAAAGTTCGAAGAGTTCAAAGCAACGAGTGAAAAGTAGAATAGCCAGTAGTTCAAAGTACTAAGGTCATATAGAGGCTGAGAATATGACTCAAAAGAATTTTTAGAACTTTGTAGGCATAGTAAAATTAAAAGGCAGTTCACTACAATATGTACATCTCAGCAGACTGGCATAGTTGAATAAAAGAACAGGACTATCATGGACATGGCTAAAAGCATGTTGAAGGAAAAACATCTATCAAATGAGTATTGGGGAGAATCAATAGCATGCTAAATGTATGTTTTAAATACATGTCATACAAAACGTGTCAAGGAAAAAATTCCACAAGAGGTTTGGAGTGGAAAGAATTGTAGTGTGGCTCACGTAAAAGTTTTTGGATGCATGGCATATTCACATGTGCTAGTTGAAACAAGAAGGAAGTTGGATGATATAAGTGAAAATGCATCTTAATTGGGTACAATGAGAAATTAAAAGTATACAAATTTTACAATACAATCACAAGAAAAGTTATTATCAATAGAGATGTAGAGTTCAAAGAAGGAGAAGCATGAGATGGGAGTATCTAACAAAGTTATAATTGTTGGAGTAGTAATACCTCAACCAGAAGGCGAAGTAAAGTAATAGATTGCAGAAGGTGAACAACATGGTTCACAAGTTTAGTCACCGGTTAGGGGTACTCCAACAATGCCAACATGAATTTCGTACCAGGTGAGTCATCAAGTCATGCAAGCCACTCTCGGACCACTCTACTCCTAGTTCTCATTCTATTGATGAATCTGATCCTACAATAGCCTTATTGAGATCTAGGAAAACAAGAAGTGTAAGAGAAATATATAGTCTGCAAGAAGATTTAGATTTGCAGTCGAATTTCGTATTATTCTACTATTAGACTATATAATTCAAATAGGAAATAAAAGAAGACAATTGAGTTAATATAATGGATTGTTAGAAATAATATTGCATAAAAACAAAGACATAAGAGGAACATGTATTTTTACCTTGGAAACCCTGTATAGGGAAAACCAACACCAATTAGATATATATTATTCTTGGCCACTTCGACCAACATCGACCACTTTCGACATCTTGGCTTCACCACATGCTAATACCATGGGAAAATATCATGGGTCACACAAAAGCATGGACCTGTAAAGTTGTAAACCACCAACGCTAAACCCATTATTGACTGAATCAAGGTTATCTTTAATCACTTTGTAACCGAGTTGAGGGTAAACCTAACTTTCCTCCTCTGAAACTTGACATGGGGCAACCACCAACACCCCTGAAATTTTTTTAATTGGTTATCAGGAATAACAACATGCCCCCTTGTTCAATCTACCTAAATGTACATCAAGACTTTGCATAGGTGACCCACCAAGCCAAGGGTACCCATGCCTAAACATGTCTTACAACCATATTCTCATTTACAATATAATTATATCCGACTTTACAAAAATGCTTGAGTTGATTACTTCTTCCTCTCTCTTTCATAAGCTAATGCTTCACATCTATCCATGGCATGAATTTTTTCATGTGCCACTATGACTATACGTCCTTTCCTATCTCGAGAGTTCATCCCAAATGCTCTCTTCATGGCTCCAAGCATGAGAGCACTCTTTTTACATAGTCCGGGTCTACCATCTCTAATACCAAATGTTAGAAATAATGATGCACAAAGGTAAGCACGTAAGAGGAACATGTATTTTTTCCCTAGAAACCCAATATAGGGAAAACCGACACCAATTAGATATCTAGTCTTGGCCACTCCGAGCAAAATTGGCCACTTTAGGTATCTTGCAATGGAGTTAAAGTAGGATTCATCACATGCTAAAACTATGGAAAAATACGATGGGCTACCCAAAACCACGAGCCCATAAACCACCAACGGTAAATCCATTATTGATTGAATCAAGGTTATCTTTAATCACTCTATACCTGAGTCAAGTTTGACCTAACATGGATGAAGAGATGGATTGAATTGAGAAGAATGATGCATGGGATTTGGTAGATGTGTCAAAAGGTAAAGATTGTATTGGAGTTGAAATGGGTTTACAAAACCAAGTACAATGAGAAAGGAGAAGCTCAAAAGTAGAAGGCTAGGTTACTAGCAAAAGGTTTTGCACAATAGCCGAGAGTAGATTATGGTGAGACCTTTGCACTTGTTGCAAGGTTAGATACACTTAGGAATATCTTAGCAATGACATCTCAAAACATATAGAAGATTTATTAAATGGACGTGAAGTCAACATTCTTAAATGGTGTTTTAGAGGAAGAAGTATATGTGGAGTAGCCATCTGGTTATAAAACAAAAGGGCATGAAGATAAAGTGTATAGATTGAAGAAATCTCTCTATTGGATTAGGTAATCTCCTAGAGCCTGTTACAACATGATTGATTCATATTTGGTCAATAATGGGTTAAACAAAACCAACAGTGAGCCCACACAGTATACAAAGGTGAATAAGCAAGGTCAAATCTTGATTGTTTGTTTATATGTTGATGATATGATTTTTACAGGTAAATTTTCCATAGAAAATTCAAATCAAGCATGAAGAAAGAATTTGAAATGATAGATTTGGGACTTATGCGATATTTTCTAGGTATAGAATTTGATGAATCAGGAAAGGGGATTTTCATTTATTAAACCAAGTATGCCAAAGATGCGCTAAAGAGGTTCATGATGATGAAATGTATACCAAAAGCAACTTGAGATACAATATGGACACAACCTAGCAAATAGGACAAGGGATGTAATGTAGATCCAAATCCATTTAAGAGACATATTGGAATTCTCATGCATCTCAATACAAGGCCAGCCTAAGGTTCATGGAGTCTCCAATGAAACTTGCATTAGCAAATTGGAAAAATAATTCCAAGATATATTGTTGGAACAATAGGATATTTGATATCATATTCCAACACTAATAACAACTTTTTGGTTAGATATATTGACATTGATTTTGCGTAGGTAGCATGGTTAACAAGAAGAGTAATTCTAGTTATGTTTTTATTTTGGTTTAGGTGTGTTAGTTTTATGGGCATTGTTACCAACTAAGTCATACTTAGTTGGATTTCAAGTGAGCCGACAAAGAATGATCAAGTGTTACTTGGTCATATCAAAGTTCAGAAGTCTAGCAGGCCTTCTAGGCCTTTTATTTTTTTTGTACCACATGTTCATACCCCCTTGGGGGAATTGTAATAAAATGTGCTAGCATGGTAGTTGTATGTAAAAGATTCGTCTTCCTAGGACTTAAACATTAATCCGACTACCCCAAAGTGTTTTTTCCCTTGTTAATTATTTGTTGTTGAACAAACAACTAATAATTTTCGAGTTTTTCACTCATACCTCCAAAGTCGGGGTGGTCGACATGGTGTTTCGGCCTAAGGAGGTTATTAGAGCCTAAGTGTCAATGTATTGGACCATTCTAGGCATTAAAATTGAGTCATATGGACATGTGCTAGGTCCTCCGAAGTATTTTTTTTTAAATTCTGAGGAAAATAATTTTTTTTCCGTAAAATTAGACTATTTTTTAATAGTTTAATTGGAAAAATTAAAAATGTAATACAAATATCATTTTTGGGAATAATTTGTCAATTGGATGCTCTTTTTCGAAGCTAGAGCATCCACTAAACCCATAAACCCACGTATCCTCAATTTTGTGTAAGTATTTATCTTAGAAAATAATATTTACTCAAAAAACCGAAATAGACCAATTTAATTGGCAAAAAAGACATAATAAAGTCAAAATCCCAATCCCACGGATGAAGGAAATGTGTTGGAATCAAATTTCCTTTGATTGGAAATCAAATAAGGGAGAATATTGAGTAAATAAATGATGATTTGATTGAAGATTGGAGATCCACCAAAGGGAGGGGGCGAATTTGTGGTTGGAGAGGGGTCAAGTGGAGGTTGAAAAGTGTCAAATGGTTGGATAAATTTGTCATTAACCTCCCCAAACCTTCTCAAATGTGTCAACAAGCCATTTCCAAGTGTATCAACTCATTTCTCCAAGTGTCAAAGAGGATCTCTCTTGGTTTCTCTATATAATGAGGCTCCATTTTCTCATTTCAGTTGCTCAAGTTGGAGTAGTGAGCATATGCTGTTGGAGTAGTGAGCCTTTGCTATTTGGAACGACTGCCATAAAATAAATCTAGACAGTATAGTTGTATCATCCTTTTGCAATCCGGGAAAAGCACAGATGCTAGAGCACCCCAAATTCTAAAATAAAACACCTTAATATTATTCTCATTCAATTGTAACATTATTCTCATTCAACTGGTACACATTGAATTTTACTTGCTAGGAAAGTAGTGAACAAACCCGTATTTTCTATTAGCTAGAATTATATAGCCGTTGAATTGTATAACCATCATGGATTAGTAGGGCGTGTAGTAGCAACTATTTTTGACAAATCTAGGTAAAATACCCCGCATCCTAAGACTAAATAGATACAACAGCTCTAGCTCAGATCACCAGATCCTCTTTGGAAACCTTTTCTCCCATGATTCATTATTACATGTGTCCTCCTTAGACCAAAGGTGAAGACTCTGCATTAATTCTTGGCGCACGAAGCAGATCGATCCATGTCTACAATTGTTGTGCACAATTCAACAACTTGGCACTTTAGTGATGATATTTTATTATGCCCAGAGATTACAGTGAACCACCCCAGCCTTAACACACACAAATGAATAGATATATGCATCCTAGTTCTTAGATCTAATCTTACACAAATCCATCCCAACACTTTTGGAAAACAGATCTGACAAATCCCATAAAATCACACTAATCTCATCATATCCAACAATTCAATGCTTCTCCCTGCTAAAAGCACATGCTCATAATTTCATCACCATTATGCGATTAAACATCTCGAGCAATAACAATCCAGTCCATCATGTTGTCCAAGACTTCCCTCCATCACATCAAATTTGAAATTTGACAAATTTCAAGCTCAAAGTCCAATTCAAATTGGGTATGAGCCAACAACTAAAAAAAACCCAAGCCACACTTGCTAGAGTCGAGGCCTATGATGGTTTCAAACTTTAATTCGTTATACAGGAAATGCACAAGCCACTTTCACTAGAGAGTTCAGGTTTACGGGTTTTGATACCAAATGTTAAAACTAAGCATAAAGGAAGGATTATACAAAGCACATAGAAAGCATTCCTTGAAGATAAAGAAACATCAAACAACAAGAAGCATGTATATAAATGGAGACAAGAGATTTACCTTGGAAACCCAAATTGGTAAAACCAGCCTTCGTGTGGAAAAAATCTTCATTCACTTTAGCCAATTTCACCAAGCCATCCAAGAAATGCAAACACCAACCATTTGAGGCATATAACGATGGAGTTCTTCAAGCCTTTAAATAGACTTTATTACATCAACTACTGTGGAAAGATACCATGGGTTACCCAGTACCATCGTCTTATAAACCGACATCATAATAACCAAATCAAGGTTATCTTAACTTCTCTACGACCAATTCAAGGTTAATGCAACTGAAAGAACCCACACTGCTCAAGGAACTGAGACTTCAACAACCAGATTTGTTATTGGAGATAATATTGACAAGGTGCAACAAGAGAGTGGAGGAAACCTTGTGTTCCATAGAGTATTGGTGAAGCTAGAACAACAGATTGAAGAGAAGAAAGAATTAGAATAGTGGTAAACAATTTTCAAAACCATATAAAAATTTAGAGGTAAGTTTTGTTCAATTCTTGTTAATGGAGATAGTATTGGAAACCTTGTGTTTGCTGAGTTTATTCAGAAGTTGAAATTGAGGTGCACCCCACACCCCAATGCATATAGAGTTTCTTGGTTCCAAAAAGGAAACCATGTCATTGTGTCAAAGTACTGCTTTGTAAATTTCGACATATGAAGTTATGAGGACCAAATCTTATGTGATGTGCCAATGGATGCATATCACTTACTATTGGGAAGGCCACGGAAATTTGATTGGAAAGCTAGCCACGGTGGAGTGAATTACTTTAATATTCGAGAAGAGTGGAAAGCAGTTTAGATTGATGTTCATGAACGAGGAATGAATGGATGGTAGTATTGGTAACAAAAACAATAGCTGCAATAATGATAGTAAGTAATGTGGTGCATAGTGAAAGAGTTTTTCAAGGAAGAAAAGAAGGCAAGATGTTGTTTTGCATTCTTGGCTAGAATTTAAGGTTAGAATTGGAGAAGAATGACATACAAGCAGAGGTAAAAGTGTTACTGACCAAAATCAAGTAAGTCATTTTGGATAAACCTCTAAAATGGTTACCCCTAATGAGTAGCCTCTTTCTCATCAATTGGATTGGATCCTATGTTTGAGTTTACCAAAGAAACACCACATAGTTTGACTCCAACAAGTATTGTGGAGATTAATTGCCAAGTCCAAGGGATGGACCTAGAAATCATAAGAGAGAGATTGAGCCCATTTGAGTATTTGTTGTACTAGCACTGAAGAAAGGAGGAGAATGGAGGATGTCTATGGATTCAAGGACAATCAACAAGTTAAGGATCGAGTATTGGTTTCCATTTCCAAGAATGGATCGCTTAATGCTTTGTTTCAATGGGATGAAGTATTTCATGAAGATTGAATTGAATAGCATACCATCAAATTTGAAATAGTGAAGGGGATGAGTGGAAGGAAACCTTCAAGAGAAAGGAAGGGTTATATGAATGGTTTGTCATGCCATTTGGGTTGAAAAATGCCACCGGTACTTTGACATTGTTGATGAATGAAGCATTGAAAACATACTTGGATAGATTTGTGGCTATGTATCTAAATGATATACTCTTTTTTAACAGGGAGAAACATGAGTATGTGATGCATTTAAAGAAAGTGTTGGAGCAATTGAACCATGAGAAGTTATTGATAAACTTGTTGAAATGCTCATTTATGATAGAAGAATTTAGTGTACTTGGAATTTTTCATATCTCAATAAGGGTTGAATATCGATCTATAGAAGGTGAGAGGCATCATTGAATGGCCTACACCAAAGAGCACTTTTGAGGTACGAAATTTCCATGGTTGCGCAAGATTTTATAGAAACCTTATTTATAGATTTAGTGGCATTTATGTGCCAATAGCAACATGCATGACAAAGGGAGAGTTTCAATGGAATACAACAAGCGAAGGGGTTTTGAATTGTTGAAGAAGAAAGAGGTTGGGAAACTGAGCTTGGCTTTTCCTGATTTTTTAAAAGTGTTGCAAGTGTATTGTGATGCTAGTGAGACAACAATTGGCATAGTGCTTAGCCAAAAGGGAAATACCATTGCATTCTTCAATGAGAAGTTGAATGATGCAAGAAGAACTATTCAATTTATGAGCAAAAGTTTCTTGCAATCGTCCAAGCATTGAAGAAGTGGAGGCACTACTCGCTACAGAAAGAATTTGTACTTTACATTGATCATCAAGCACTTCAACATATAATCAACTTTTTCCCATTGCATTCTTCAATGAGAATTTGAATGATACAAAGAATAAATATTCAATTTATGAGAAAAAGATCTATGTAATTATCCAATATTAAAGAAGTGGAGTTACTACTCGCTACACAAATAATTTGTACTTTACGTTGATCATCAAGCACTTGAATATATAATCAACTAAACGAAGTTGAATGAATAGCATATGCAGTTGGTTGGGTGTTTCCATGGCTACTCATTCGTGTTGAAGCATAAGTTAGGAAGTGTGAATAGATTTGTCGACGCTTCGAGTAAAAGGACAACTCCATTAACTACCATGATTGTAGATATAAAGACCATATAAAGACCAAGTATGCAGAAGATAAAGATTTCATTGAAACTTGGAAAGCTAGAAAGGAGCCATGGAGCAGAGATTGAATGCCTTGGATTTCTTCATTCAAAAAGGATTTCTCATCAAACATCCATAATTGTTCATTCCAAAAGGATCACATAGAGAAAACTTCATCCAAGTGTTGCACAATGATGGATTTAATGGGTATTTTAGTGTGGACAAGACTTGAGCATTAGTGGAAGTCCGAATAACACTACTAATAGCTTTTGGAGTTTCGAAGAGCATGAATAAGTGGGTCAAGTGTCGCATAATTTGTCAGCATGCCAAGGGAATAAGGCAGAATATTGGATTGTACACACCATTGCCAATACTGGAAGTGATATGTGTAGATATTAGCATGCGATTTGTGTTGGGATGCCAAGAACCCAAAGTGGTAATGATAGAACCATATTCATAGTCGTAATTAGATTCTCTAAAATGGCTAATTACATTTCCTATAAGAAAGCTAGTGATGCAATAGACATAGTTGTTTCATTCTTCAGATATATTATTCATTTGCATTGTTTGTTGAGGATATAAACCTCAGACATGGACAATAAGTTTGTTCGTCATTTGTAGAGGATCTTGTGGAAGAATTTTGACATGAGATTATAGTTTATTTCTACATATTTTTAGGTTGCCCCAAATGGGAAAATACATAATTGTCTGAGTACAAGTCAATAAGACAAGAAGAATAACCATGAATGCAAAGATAGAGAGGCGTGAAGCACATTATTCTCATTAATTGGATGTAAATATATTCAATGAGAATGTCCCTTGTGTTCATCTCCCAAGTGGACTCTTGGACTCCCGAGAGACTCTTGGTCTTCTCCTAGACTTATGGTCTTCCTTGCACGTGAATGGTGTGTTACAAACTATTTTGTACCATAGTTGGATTTCTTGTGAGCCGCTAGTTTCATGAACATGTCAAGTGTTCATCATCAGTGTTCAAAAGTTCAAAAGACTTTTTTAGTGCCAATTTTGGCCACTTTTGTAATAATTGCATGTCCAAACCCCCTTGGGGGATTTGTAATAAGTTAGTCTAAGCATGGTCATTTTGTAAAAGGCTTGGCCTACCTTAGGTTTACCTATCAAGGGGATACTCTAGAGTGGTTTTTACTTAGTAATTATATGTTGCGCTTCAGTGGCGTATAATTCCTGAGTTTTTTACTCACACCTCCAAAGCTGGCGTATTTACCGTGGTGGTCGAACCTAGGGAGGTTATCAAAGTCTACGTGTCTATGTATTTTTTACATGCTAGCCATCGGTATTGAGTCGTATGGACATGCACTAGGTCCCCTATGAGTTTTGTTTCATTCCGATAAAAATCATTTTTTCCCTAAAATTAGACCATCTTTTAATGGTTTAATTGGAAAAATTCAAATGTAATAAAAGCATGGTCTGGAGGTGGAATTTGGTGTGGGGATGCACGTTTTCACGCTTAGGGCATTCTATTTAACCTAAGACCCACGTTTCCTGGATTTCAGGCGACTAAATTGTCATTTGTGCAATTTTCGCTAAAGATGCTACAAAAAGGCACTAAAATGCTAAGTGTGCTACAAAATGCACAAATAACAAAATTAAAAAAAATCCAAAAATAATTTAAAAAAGAGTGGAGAAAGGGTGGCAATGTGTTCTCTTATGGAGGGCGACCATATTATTTAATAAAACACATGTCATGACTCCACTTTGGGAGAGCAAATGGTTTTATCCAATTAAGGGACCGACCTTCCTCCTATTAAGATTTAATATGCTAAGACTAAAAATATCACCATTGCATTCCATTTCACAACAATAGCATATACAGGATCACTGAAAGAACAACAAGCACAACATAAACACAAGAGACACAGATTTATCCTGGGAAACCCTCATGGGGTAGAAAACCCAACAAAGCTTCCTCAATATAGATGACCAACAAATACAGAGATGTAATCCACAAACATGAGCTCCTTCTCCTCCATAGCAGATCTCTCTCTCACCTACGCGCCATTCATGAGTGCAATGTGTGTGTTAAATGAGGAACACACCTCCTCTATTTATATACAACTCCGTCTTGACCTTTTACACTAACTAGGTCGGCCCCAACTTTAACCATTGGGTTAAACACCCCATTACAACTGACTCTGGGCCGACCACACTAGGAAAGTCTAATAACCCAAGTTACCACATTCTCCACTGAGGAATAAACATCTCCGGATACAAGACAAAGTCCCATCGGGGGAATGAAACATCTCCGGAATAAAATACAAATATAATATTCTTAGAAGTTACAATATTTCAATACTCCCCCTTAACGAGAAGGATATTATAACAACATCTGCAGGAGCAAGGAGTCATCAACTACATGATACATGATACATCTATAAATCATTGGAAGCTTTCTCAACATCAGCAGTAACTCTCCAGTTATTGGAATATCTTCAGGTCTTCAATACTGCAACATCATCATCGTCAGTACTGAGACTTCATCTTCTGCAGCACTTGAACAGCTACAACAACATCAAGATCTGGATCCTCACGATTATCAGCATCGTTATCTCACGATCATCAACATCGTCATCACACGATCATTAGCATCGTCATCTCACGATCATCAGTATTGTCAGCAGCATCGTCGTCACACGATCATCATCATCGTCATCACACGATCATCAGCATCGTCATCTCACGATCATCAGTATCGCCATCACACGATCATCAGTATCGCCATCACACGATCATCAACATCGTCATCACACAATCATCAATATCGTCATCACACGATCATCAACATCATCATCTCACGACCATTAGCATCGTCATCACACGATTATCAACATCGTCATCTCATGATCATCAGTATCGTCATCACACGATCATCAGTATCGTCATCACATGATCATCAACATCGTCATCATTACTGGATCCTCTCGATCAACAACATCATAGCATCACTGGATGCTCTCGATCAACAGCATAATAGAATCAACTGGATCCTCTTGATCAACAACACAATAGCAACATACCCTGCAACACACATGATTTGCTGTCTAGGGATGATCAATCCCATCATAATCATGTAAGACAATCCTTGCTTTTAGAATTACTGGATTTACTGTATAAGGATGACTAATCCTCTCTCAATCATTTAAGACAATCCTTCCTTTCAGAATTACTGGATTTACTGTCTAAGGATGACTAATCCTTTCACAGTCATTTAGGACAATCCTTCCTTTCGAAATTACTGGATTTACTGTCTAAGGATGACTAATCCTCTCACAATCATTTAAGACTACTTCCTTTCGGAATTACTGGATTTACTGTCTAAGGATGACTAATCCTCTCACATTCATTTAAGACAATCCTTCTTTTCGGAATTACTGGATTTACTGTCTAAGGATGACTAGTCTTGTTACGTACATTTTGAACCAAACGTTCAGGGACGATGCAGTCCTATCACGTCCACTAGGGACAAATTCTCAGAGACACATGTCTACAGATCAATTCAGGGATCATAGTCCGGGGATGATACAATCCCTCTCGTCCACTAGGGACCATTTATCGACCTCATCGTCGGAACAGGTAACCTCATCATCAACCTCACCGTCGGAACAGGTAACCTCATCATCAATACATGTATCCTCATCATCGATACAAGTATCCTCGGCATCGATATAGTATCCTCATCATCGATACGACATCGATACAGTATCCTCATCATCGATACAAGTATCCTCCTCATCAATACAGTATCCTCATCATCGATACAAGTATCCTTGGCATCGATACAGTATCCTCATCATCGATACAAGTATCCTTGGCATCGATACAGTATTCTCATCATCGACCTTACTGTCGATCTCCATCATCGATACAAGTATTCACAACGATACCAATATCCAAATATCATCATCGACCATGTCACTCCCCCTTTCGAGGAGGGTCCTTCCGAACTAGACCAAGCTTGTCTCAGAAATACTCAAACTTTACTCGAGATAGAGGTTTGGTCAATACATTAGCAACTTGTTCATTAGTGCTCACATACTTGAGCTTTGTAGCTCCTTTCTGCACCATATCTCGTATATAGAAATATCGGATCTCTATGTGCTCTGACTTATCATGGAACACTGGATTCTTCTGCCATCGTAACTCTGGTTGTCACACAGGATCACAGTGGATTCCATCTCTATGTGAAATAATCCTGATAACAACTTCTGAAGCCATATCGCTTCACAACTAACAGAGGAAGCAGCTATATATTCCGCTTCAGCTATGCTAAGAGCCACACTAGACTGCTTCCTGCTAAACCACGAGCTCATGGGAGATCCCAAACAATAACATCCTCCCGATGTGCTCTTCCTGTCTGATACACTTATGCGCAAACAATATATTTATTCTCTTCAAATGATTTAGATACCTTGTGCTAGTAACCTGCATACCTCATAAGTTAAGCATAGTAGAAACAAATCATACATACCTCGTAAGTAGAGCTTCTAAAGACTATGGATAAGTCTTTGTCTTTATGTCATCATGGTCATAGAACTTGATTTGTCTTTCTTGATGTACCTGTATCTTGTTAGCAAACAACATCATCCTCGTACAATACCACAGTGCATTAGTACAATCATTAGTGTCATAACCCTAGTCAATAAATGTATTCTATCATTCCAATGCATTCATACTTTTACTAGGGTAATAAGACAAGTCTAACATTAATCAAGATTGTACTAACCTAAATAATATGAATACAATCATAAACTTAATTATGAATGTATTTCAACACATACCTGTATCTCCTCAAGTCATACCTGTCGAGATTTCTTGTAGTCTTCTTATGTAAGGCCTTACCCTCATCTCCCCCTGGAACTGTAACTTCTTATGTAGGTGTACAATTCTCTTCTAGGATTAATCCAATCCGTTGAGACTGGATCTGGAGTTGGATTAGGGTTTGTCAGAGAAACCCTAAAAATTCAAACTTCTAAATGGATGGAAAGATGTGCGTTGCTGAGCTGATCAAGCTCGTATACTTCACTTTTGAAAACTGCATAATTTGACCCCTCAAAATTGCCTTTGAAACTTCCGGATTCACTGGACAGGACCTCGAACTAGGGTTCGATAAAGCCCACCCTTCCGCCCAACAAAAAGGTTCGATCCAAAGCTCTAAACTTCGATTATTCTTAGGAGCTTCTAGCCGTGGTCACAGACTTAGAGACTGCTAACATCGTTGAGAATTATACACCTTTCTGTAGAGGATGCAAAGACATTCATGAAGAGTCTAATTGTTACTTTGCATGCTATGTCCTTGAGAATGGTTTTTCTGAGGTGAGCAGTAGTGAGCAAATTTCAAGCGAGCCTGATTATGTTGATGCTGTAAGTGATGTCCATACCATTCGTAGAGAAAGTTGGAAACAGGATAGACAGTACAACTAGGAGAAAGACAACATTACTAAGACTTATGGAGAGATGCCTTCAGTTGACGAAATCCGAGAGATGCCGAAGTTGAAATGCTTCACGTACCAAAGAAGAGAAAATGTTGGACAGAATATTCAATATCCTCCCAAGGTAACAAATCCTTATGATTATGATGATATGAATATTGATTTAGGTAATTGGTTTAAAAATGTTAAAATACCTATGCCTGCTACCGAAATATTCAAAATTCCTTAACAAAGAGAAAATTTAATGAGAGTTTTAAACTCTCCCATTCCTAAGAAAGTCACATTTTTTGAAAAATTAGAGTAACCTTCCACAAGAAACAACAATATCATGGAAGATCCCTTAGTAATTCTACATACCATGGACCCAAGGAAAGAAGATCGTCCACCCTTTTATGTATCATTGACGATAGGTGATCTTCTTCTACACAACTGTATGTTAGATTCAGGATCCTCATCCAACATTATGACCAAGAAGGTTATGCATCAACTTAATCTTAGAACATCCATACCATACCTAAATGTTTGTTCCATGGATTCTAGACAATTTGACATAGTGGGTATTATTGGCCAATTATCAATTGATTAGATTGGCCAATTATCCAGACATCCATGTGACTATGGATATCCTTGTCATAGATGTGCCTGATAAGTGGGGGATGTTACTTTCCAGAAAGTGGGCTCCTAATTTAGGAGGTTGGATCCAGATGGATTGGACTTATGCCACTTTACCTACATCAAAAAACTCATTAGTGAAATTGCATAACGAGAAGGAAAAGAAGAATCATGTGGAAAACCCCAAGAGACCGTAAAATCAATATGTTTATAATACTAATGATCTTGGGAATTATGCAATAAATACTACCTTTTCAACCCCTATTCAAGAATAAATTAATAATGAAAAGGTAGATGAAATTTGGAAGATGAGCTTTGATGGTACTCATTCAAGAGCAGGAAAGGGAGATGGGATTATCATTACCTCACCGGGAGGTAAAATTTGAACTTTGCATATAGATTGGAATTTGAAGCGACAAACAACATAGCAAAATATGAGGCACTCTTACTTGGGATTGAACTAGCAAAATATACGCGGATAAAGATATTAAGTATAAAAGGTGACTTTGATTTGATAGTTCGATAAGTCAAGAACCAATTTGTATGTAAGTGTCAAAGATTAAAGAAGTATATAAATGCAATCTGGGACACGATGGAATTCTTTGATGCCTTAAACATAGAAGCCATTCCTAGTGACCAGAACAACGCAGCGGATAAGTTAGTAGTTTCAACATCATCCCTTCAACCGTCGGATGAGATGTTAAATGGTGAATGTACTTTAGAAATCAATTTCAGGCCATCAGTACTAGATAACATGGAACATTGGCAGGTTTTTTGAGATTATGAACAAATCTTAAAGTTTATTCATAATGTTGAAGAATTCTCGAAATTTAGTGTCAATTTGGAAGAAGAATGTAAAAAGTATCAGGGTGAGGGTGATCAGTTGAACAATCATATGCCTCGTGGCCTAGTGGAATTTTAAAGCATCTTTGATAGGCAAGATTGAAGGAAGAGCGACATTGATTTGATGAAACCTGGGGATTATGTGGAAATAAACATTGGGTCAGATAAAGAACCTAAAATGATAAAAATCGGAAATGATACTTTAGAAAAGGAAAGCAATGACTTAATCAGTTTAGTTAAAGAGTATAGAGATGTGTTTGGTTTTACTTATCATGATTAAAATCATATCGGGAAGGTATTTCAACACACTATACCTTTAAAGCAAGAGATCAAGGAAGCCAAACCTTTTAGACAAAAATTGAGACATATGAACCCTAAGTTAGCTCCCATTGTTGAAAAAGAGCTTGAGAAAATGTTACATCTTAGATTATTGCACCCACAAAACATTCATCATGTTGCTCTAACTTTCTGGTTGTTAGAAAGAAGAACGTAAACATAAGGATATGCATCGACTGTAGGAATCTAAATGTGGCTTGTCAGAAGGACAACTATCCGCTACCGAATATGGAAACCCTTTTCCAAAGGGTCACCGGTGCTAGCATGATGTCCATGCTAGATGGTTTTTCAGGTTACAACAAAGTGGTCATCCAAAAAGAGGACAGACATAAGACATATTACACCAAATTCTTCATGGTATTCTCCTTTGCATCTGAAGATACCATAACATGGGTTTTACTCCAAAAGAACCATCAAGGGTTTGAGAAACCTATTTCTTTCATGAGTCGTGCTTTACAAAGCTTAGAATTGAAATACACCACCATGGAAAAGCAGGCTTATGCCTTGGTCAAATCATTGAAACATTTTAGGACCTATATTAGGTATGCTAAAGTCATAGGTTATGTTCATCATGCTGCAATAAAATATATCTTGTAAAAGGTTGCTTAGGAATAAGGGGCACATGGGTGTCAAAGATTCAGGAGTATGGCTTAGAGATAAATCATAAACTCTACCAAGCTCATCAAAGGACAAGGTCTTGTTAAAATGTTGACTGAAAAGAATGAGGAAACCATAGGAATGTTTTGTGAAAACAGTAGATTTGATCCAGTCATGACCCCATCATTATAGAATCTTGACAACCACTAATATTCAGACATCATCTATTTCCTTCTTCACCCTACTTGCCCATATCACCTCAAGGGTCATAAAAGACGGGCTTTAAGGTTGAAAACATCTAGGTATTGTCTCACTCAAGAAGGTTTGGGTTGGAGGAACCCAGACAGGATAATACTTAGATGTGTCAATGAGCAAGATTCCAAAAGAATCTTGGTTGAATTCCATTCATGATTTTGTGGAGGCCACTTCGCAGCAAATACAACTTCCCGCAAAATCCTCCGAGTAGGTTACTACTAGCCAACCCTCTTTGCGTATGTTCATAATTATGTTAAATGTTGTCGAGAGTGACAACTCTTTACTGGGAAGCAGAAATTGGCAGCTCTTCCTATCATGCTAGTAGTTGTCCTTGCCCCCTTTCAGCAGTGGGCGCTTGAATTCATCGATCGGTTCAAGGATAATTCAAGTAACGGATTTACTTGGATACTTATAGCTACTGATTATTTTACCATGTGGAAATAGGCCATACCCACTAAATCGGCCACTAAGAAAGTTGTTATCGATTTCTTTGAGGATAAAATCATCAAAATATTTGGTATCCCTCTTAAAATAACAACAGATAATGCCAAGTCCTTCAGTTGCATTGATATCACTTCCTTTTGCTTCGAGTATGGCATTACCCTATCCCATTCATCCAATTATTACCCTCGGGGAAATGGACTTACTGAGTCTACAAACAAAAACTTAATGAATAAAATCAAGAAAACTGTGGGGAATAACAAGAAGGCGTGGGATAACAAGATCAAGTATGCACTTTGGCCTAATAGAATCACTAAGAAGAATGCTATTGGGAAGTCTCCCTTTGAACTGGTATATGGTTTCACAGTTGAGTTGCCCATCAACATGCAAATACTAGTGTTTCGAGTGATTATTGAATATGGTTCAGAAAGAGAGGAAATGGAGCAGAGGGTGAATCAGATTATTGATCTAGATGAGAGCAGAAGGAAGCTTTAGATTAGAGTTTGAGACATCAGGAGAGTATGAAGAGTACCTTTGATATGTCAGCCAAGCCGAGACCTTTCTAGATTGGGGAAACAATCCTCATGTGCGATAAAAGAAGAGATAAGCCGGGCAAAGATGGGAAATTTGATAGCCTCTGGAAGGGGCCATTTATCATTCACGATTTTGCCGCACGAATTCCTTTTTGCTCAACAACATGGGATGAGAAAGGTTGAACCTACCAGTAAATGGACAGCATATGAAGCTGTTCTATAGCGGTGACACATAAATTCCCATGGGGGCATTTCAGGGCTTTTTGAAACCCTCCCCTTTTTGTCTTTTCTATTTTGTACGTTATTTTTGTATATTATTCTTGTATAATATCTCATGTACAATTGTGTTTTTCATTTTAAATGTTGTATACTAACATTTGTAAATTAAATTTCATTTTAAATTTATATGTTGGTTTTAATTTGGTATATTTATCATGTATATGTGGGACTAATGCACTCAAGTTTTTTGCAGGAACCGTGGAGTCTAGGATTCTTGAACACCCTTTTTGATTGAAAATCAAACGAGTGCTCATCCCGCAGTTGGAGCCGAATGTTACCAAATGTTTGGTACCATAGTTGGACTTCTTGTGAGCCGCCAGTTTCATGAACATGTCAAGTATTCATCATCAGTGTTCAAAAGTTCATAAGACTTTTTCTTGGCCAATTTCGGCCCCTTTTGTAATAATTGCATGGCCAACCGCCTTGGGGGAATTGTAATAAGTTGGTCTAAGCATGGTCATTTTGTAAAAGGCTTGGCCTACTTAGTTTTAACTATCAAGGAGATACTCTAGAGTGTTTTTTCCTTAGGAATTATGCATTGTGCTTCAATGGCGCATAATTCCTGAGTTTTTTACTCACACCTCCAAAGCTGGAGTATTTACCATGGTGGTCGAACCTAGGGAGGTTATTAAGTCTATTTCTCTATGTATTTTTTACATGCTAGCGATCAATATTGAATCGTATGGGCATGCACTAGGTCCCCTAGGAGTTTGGTTTCATTCCTATAAAATATTTTTTTTCGTAAAATTAGACCATTTTTTGATGTTTTAATTGGAAAAATTTAAAGTGTAATAAAAGCATGGTATGGAGGTGGAATTTGGCGTGGGGATGCTCGTTTTCACGCTCAGAGAATTCTCTTTAACCTAAGACCCACTTTTCGTGGGTTTCGGGCAACTAAATTGTCCTTTGTGGCAATTTTCCTTAAAGATGCTACAAAACAACACTTAAATGGTAAGTGTGCTACAAAATGCAGAAAAGACAATAAAAAAAAATCCAAAAATGATTTAAAAAAGAGTGGGGAAAGGGTGGAAATGTGTTCTCTTATGGACGGAGACCATACTATTTAATAACGCACATGTCATAAAATCATTTTGGGATAGCGAATGGTTTTATCCAATTAAGGGAGCGCCCTTCCTCCTCACGTGGGTGACTTTCCATGCAATTGAAATTTGCAAGGGGTTGGGCATTGTTTACAAATTGAGAGGGGCGCCCCTCTCATGAGGTGGAAGCCACCTCACCCCCTCACACCAACCAAAAAATCCAAGCATTCAGTTCAATGCATTGTTCACTCCCCCCTTTTGTGGATGCACTCCTCCATCTCATGTGACTCTCTCCTCTTGTATGTGCTATATAAACGAGGCTTGCTCCATCATTCTACATGGATGAAAGGAACCTCTATTGTATTATGTTGTCATGTTTGTTGCCTATTGTGCAACCATCTGAATAAAGAAAGGCTTCGGAGGCTCATGAGGTGTGATCCATTGATGCATGTGCTTGGTATATGAGGTGATATCATTTCAAATTATTTCTTGGTTTTCTGATTTGAATGCTATAATTATACTATGATTTAGAGGGATATTTGAAGCACATAAGAGTAGATATTTGTAGTCTCAAGTTATCTGCTTACTTCTTTACTTTTAGATATTTGAAAGAGCATTGTTATATTCAGTTATATTTGATGCTTTTTTTGGTTTCAATCAGTAGAAAGTACTAGATCTAATATTTTTATTGCAAGTGTGATAGGATTTGTTTGCAAATCATCTTCCCAATTAACAGATTGAGCTAAGTTGCATCTCCTTTTCTTGGAGCCAACTGCATGTGTTTTTCTCATTTACCAAGAGAAATCCAAGATTCTTTCAAGGAGATTCAAGATCGTAGAGCCACTTCTTCCATCCTTGAAATCCAAAAACTCTCTATCTCTTTACCTTGTTCTTACTCAACTTTTTGCTTAACATCGTTAGATCTACATCGCATTATTTGAGTATGATTTGTCATGCAAAATTTATAGATCTAAAAAGCGTTTTAAAGCCTTATTTGAAGCATTAGATCTAGTTGTAAATCGTGAATATTTGAAGTACTAAATTTTCCCATCATTTGCAAATATTGTCTTGTAAATTTTTATGTATTTTTGACTAACAAATACTAATCTTTAGCAAGGTGTTGTTTGTTGGTTTAATGTTTTTTTACAGGAAAATGAGGAAAATGAGCGAACTTTTTAGGTCAAAAAATGATAAAATCTCCCTCATCTTCAACACCTTGTTCTCCCTCCTCCTTCTAAAAGGCTTAAAGTCTCTTGAATCTCGTTATTATCAAGTGGGATTATGGCTCCCACTCCCTTCTTCCCCCATTTGGGGGAAGCCTGTATCTTGTTATTTAGTTTACTACAATAAAACTAGAGTAGTGTTATGTGAGGATAGTTTTCAAAGTTTTGCAAGAAAGTTCAAGTTCTTTTTTTACTTAGAAGTTAGAATTTTGCAATTTCATTAATTTATTTGATGTTTTTCAATTTTTTTAGATTTATTTGTACGCTAAACGAAATACTAATCCCCTTGCTTTCCCATGTACAGTCTTTGGACCCTAAAGAGACTCTTGGGTAGTGAACCAAAAAATTTGTGTTTTATGCTTCAGTACTTTGTATCTTTTTTCTATTAATTAAAAGTATTGTTCATCTAAATCTCTTGAATTTCGCTTTAAAGCGGATCAAGAGTGCTCTCTTTCAGGGGGTTTATTATTTTATTTCATTTTTTAGTCTTAAGACTCCTTAAATCTCTTGAATCACGCTTTTAGCGGATCAAGAGTGTTCTCTTTTGGAGAGTCAATAAAAATGGAATGAACAATTTGAAAACATTGTGTATGCTCTACCCATCACAGGCTAGTTTGACCTTAGGATATAAAAAATGGTTGCTTTCACTCTCTTAATTTTTCACATTTAATTAAATTCACTCCTTAATAAAATTAAGTCCCCTCAACCAATGAAAATTGCATTGCCTCGATAGTGGTCGAAAGTGGGGAAATTTGGACTAAGGAAACGAGAACAACTGGGCGGCGACCTCAGAGCACAGTTAGACTACACCCTTGTTGGTGTAGTGTTGAACACCGTTCGCGAGACTCCATTCCAGCCCCCACACATCCTTGTACGAAGCCACCAAGATCACATTCTGGACATAGTCCCTATACCGCAAGGTATATCGGGAATCCCCCCATCCCACAATAAATCAGCCTCATCTTTCAAAATACATAATAAAATAAACCAAGAAGCACTCACACAACAACCATATCAGCATTTTTAAGAAACGGACAGTGACTCCATTAGCACTAGTCTGTGAGCAATAGCAACATTTTAAAAATCTTTGTGGTTTTATCTTACGAATATCTTTGCTTTATATCGTACAAATCTATTGTTGTCGTTTACTTTATCATGCTGTGAAATGTGCCATTAATTTAATTTGGCGAATGAAAGCTTGGTTTAATTTTGCATAAATCAAAGACTTGGTTCCAATCTGTATCATTTCAAGAAAGTCCTAAAACAACACTCCTAAAATCGTTTAAACTTGAACTTAAAAAAGCCTTAGCAACGTTTTTTTTAGTCGGGTCTACCCCTCTCGGCTTCGTTAGGATTTTGACTAAACGAATGAGTTGGGATCAGGTGACAACACCTGACTCTTTGCTTTCCCCCAAGGCTACACCGAGCAACTTTGAAATATTTCTGCTGCGCTTCCCCCCCAGCTGTGCATCCCAGCGGCAACATGGTGCACAATCATCTTAACACCAAGGATTATGTTCCCCAAAATTTCCTCCTTAATCTGAATGGCATATATGAATCCAAGAAAAAGAGAGCTGAATAACTGGAAGTTGACAACTACCACTTGTTGAACACTTCCATCTTGAAAATCCAAATTTCCAAGCATGTTAGCAGAAGATAACATCTACTTCTAAATACAATTTCTCTATGAAGAGGTGGTTTTGGCTGACCACCAACCAAAGGGGCTAGTAGAAGCTGGAATCTTCTAGTATGTGTGTGGTTTAAGTCTGACCACAAACTCTCGAACTTGGCACAAAATCTAAGAGGTTATATATGGAACTTGACACTAAGGCTCGAAGGTTCTCTGGAGTGGTGGTTTGGGGACCACTATCTGATGTCTAGTAGAAGCTAAAGTGTTCTGCTAAATGTGTGTTTTTATGCCCACCACAAAATTTGTTGCTCCGTTGAACATGGCGATTTAGGCTCGCTTGTTGTCGCTCGCTTGTTTTTTACGGTCTTCATTTCTTCCCTGTTAAGAACATGAGGAAAGGTGAGTCTATGGTGTTGAAAGTAGATACAAAACACATGAGTACTTTAGAGCATGGTTCTCTTCCATCCTCATGCTACATCTATGAATCTGGCCTTCCAAACTCAATGTGGCTTGGGTTCGGTTTATCTACCTTACTTGATGAAGACCATGGTTGCTTGTTGTTAGAATGACCAGGCTTCAAAATTTTAAGCCTGATGTTACGTGGTACCCGTATCAATGCACCTTCAGATGTTTTCCCAAAGAGAGTGTTGTTCTTTATTTTTCCTGACCATGATGTGGTATTACCAATACTTTTGAGAGGTGGTGATGGTTGGACCCTTTGGTCCTTCCTATAGGCGTACTATGGCTTAGTGGGATTGCTCACTGACTCATTTTAGGGTTTGTATCCCTAAGGTTGGTGTTCGGGGCTCCAAGGGGTGGGTCACTGGGTCACATGACCCCTTGCTTGTTTTTTTACGTCGGTGACAATTTTCAAGCTGAGGCTTTTGCCTCTCCTCTAGGTCACATTGGGTACCTATCTTGGTCCTTTTTAGTTGAACGCCTTATCACCTCGGGCAAGTTCTAATGATGACATCATTTTACCGTCCATGCTGTACTGCTTGTTTTTTTTTTGGGGGGGGGGGCATTGAGGGATTATCAACATTGTTGGGGTTAGATGGGGCATGACGTTTCCCGACTGCTTACTCCATCCTTCAGTTCAGAGTAGTTTTCTCATTTTTAGCTATTTTAGTCATTTTTTATGTCACCTAGGGGAAAAATACCCCAAGTTACCCACATATATGATTATTTTATATTATTTCATGTTATATTTTTAAGTTGACATTTTAATGGCATGTCGGCTTGGTTATTTTTGTAAAGTGAGTTGAGAAACATATAAATAGACCTCCTCATGTCATTTATAAAACACAACTCATGGGATATAGCT
Organism: Larix kaempferi; assembly: GCA_027924585.1. Classification (NCBI taxonomy): domain Eukaryota; kingdom Viridiplantae; phylum Streptophyta; class Pinopsida; order Pinales; family Pinaceae; genus Larix; species Larix kaempferi. Next base: position 4,752,185 of record BSBM01000226.1, on the reverse strand, counting down.
CAATTACGATACTTTTTTACCCTAGATAGCTCCTCTGGGAGTGATGCGCACCTCTTGGAGCGGTGTATTCTTACTCTTGTGGATGAAAGTTAACTTTTCTCTTGGATTTCTATTGCTTGGTGGACACTAGGATTGTTGGAAGAACACATGTTCAAGTCTAGTCCTTTTAGCCTTGTTTGGTGAATGTTGGGTGAAACTTTTGCTTCTTAAATGATTGAGTGATGGCCCTAGGGTTGCTTTTTTTTATTTTTTTCTGAATAGAGACTTTTATCTACCTTATATCCTCTTTGCATAGTGAAAACGCTCCCTAGAGGAGGTTTTGACGAAGTTTAGCCTTAGATCTCCAACTTTGCCCCAAGTTAGGCTCTTGTAACGAACCCTAGAGGTTGTTACAAGAATACCTAATTTAGTATACAAGGAGAAATAACTCCAAGAGGAATGGTGGTCACATTGCTAGGGTTTAAGGGTAATATCCATAAAAACCCTAAGTTGTCATTATTTTACCTAAAACCCTAATTTGTACATGTGTAAACATTAATTGTATGTTTGTATTCTTGTTTATTTTATGTAATTAGTTATTTTTCTTTTTTATTGTACACAAGAAAACCCTAAAAACCTAAATTCAGTCCTAAAGGGAACCTGAAAGCCCCAGCGACCTCCTCCTTTTCTTCCTATTTTTCCCCTAGAACTTCGCTCCATCTTATTTGGGCCCTGCCCTTCGCCTCTCTTCCCTTCTCTCCACCTCGGCTACCCTCACTTCTCTCCTTTCCTGATTTTGGCTTGCCTTTTTTATCTTTTCCTTTCCCTTGCTCCTTCCATTTTATCCGTTCTCCTTCTCCTTCCTCTTCCATCTTCCTCTTCCTCCCTTTATTCTCCCTTCTTCTTCCTTCTCCTTCGTCCTTTTCTTCTCCTCTTTGTCCCCTTCTCCCTTCTTCCTCACCCTCGGCCTTCTCCTACACCACTCGGCATATCTACGAAAACCCTCGCCCTTGCCTCCTTTACCCTCGGTCATCATCCCTAAGGCCTCGAGCTTACTCCTGTAGGGTTCGGTCCCTTATTTTAGGGCCTTCCCTAAGTTGCAACAGCCTTAGGAAGCCCTCTCCTCATTGTTGCTGAAGTTTGCAATAAAGGGCATACTGTCAAGACTTGACAGTCCATTTCACCTCCAGATGAACATAAATACAAGGTCAAAACTAAGACTTAAAGTGGAATTTGCTATTGTTCAAAGGGTTGTTCATTTCAAGGTGAAGTAAGGTCTGAAATTCATACTTATTGCTATTGCATACGAGTCTCAAACATCCATTTGGTGGTTGTCATATAGTGATGAGAAGTAGTGGTTGAAGGTTCAAGTTATATTGTTTACATTGTATGTTTAAGTCATATTTATTTAACATTTTTTGATTTCCTTACTACTGCTCCCAATTGCTTAAGACTGTCATATTGTCATATTGCTATAATTATGAGTCGTCATATTTGCCGTTAGAAAGTGATCTGTTGAAATTACACTTGTATCATTTCACTTACGTTGGTTGATCTCTTATGTGCAAGAATAATCTTGAATGCTTTCAATTGTTATTTCCAATATCTTGATTGAATACATGGACTTGTATATATTTATGTTAACATCTACAAGCACTTGATTGATTTAGTATGTCTTCTTCATTCATACAATTAATTGATTAAAACGCACTGGTCACTAACATCATCATCTAGAAGGCATAGTTTTTATTCTAAGTGTCTTGCAGAGCAACTAAAGGGATCTCCCCTTGGAGGTTACGACACTCAAAAGAAGTTGGAGGTGTGATTGAGGTGAGAATGGTCACATTTCTTCTACATTTGTTTATCGAACACTAGCCCTGCTAGGTCATCGAGTAACATTTTTGGTGTCGTTGTCAGAGACTCAAAGTTGTTGAGGTAAATAATACTGTACGAATAACATTTGGTAAGCGTTGGGGTAAGTTTTTATTAATATCAAAGTATACATATTTTAGTAAGGACTAACATGGCAGGCTTATCTGACGACTTTACCAAGAACCTAGTCCATTGTTTGTTAGGATATTTTAATACTCCATCCTTGTCCGACCTAGCATTATTTATTTTTTCTAGTTGTTGATGATGTCATTTTCCCCTTAGTGGTGTGCAGATGTCATCCAGGATCCATCTACCACCATTTGAGCCCTGCATGCATCATTTTAGGACCACTTCGGTTAGTTTCCTATTTTATAGGAACCAACCGAGTGTTCCAGTGCAGTCCACCTGAGTTACCTGACACTTGTGGGGGGTTAGAGCTCTGGATGCCACTGATTGACATGCATGACAAACTCCCTATTGCAAACTCCTTAGTCAGTTAATTGATTGTGACTTTAGTTAGCTGAGTTTAGGTTCAGTTCAATTGAGTTTGAGTCTTCTAGAGCACTTTGTTAGAGATATGGATCTCTAACTAAACTAGCTTATCTATCGATGCAAAACAATAATATATCAACAATAAGTACAGAAAAGAGAACAAGAGACAAGAGTACTTCAGATATACGTGGTTCACCCAATTGGGCTACGTCCACGGAAATATATTATTCTATTATCTCTAGAATATCCCCCTCAAGCTTACAAGAGAGCAATGCCAGTAACCCCAAGACAATATAGTAGTACTTGTGTGAATAAATAAAGATCATAATGAGTGATGTGACTCCCTTGACTCTATTATATACTAAGAGATGAGGAGGAATTACTCTAACATATTACATGTGGGATAATATAATTCTCCATAATAAAATCTCTTTATATAATAATGAATATCAAGAATATATTTTACGATAGTGAATATGGTTTATAATGTATTACTCTTTTACATAAGATTGTGGATATCGTCCGACATAATACAAAGACATTATTACCTTCTTAGAAATATAAAATATTCCAACACTCCTCCTTAATAATGGTTGGGAGAAAAGTCCACTAACAAAAGAAGGGAGTCGTTACTGCTCCCCCTTGATGACAACTTCTCTCATCCCAAGTAAGGAACAAAGATGCACATACTTTGCTTATGTTAAGGATTTGGTGAATATATCGGCTGCCTGTTGCTTTGGAGGACAATACTGAAGAGAAATAACACCATTTGCAACGAGACCTCGAATGTAATGAGCACCAAGATCGAGATGCTTTGTCTTGGAGTGATATACCTGATTATAAGCAAGCTGAATTGCACTCTGATTGTCATATTTCAACAGAGTGGACGATTTCGGAACAAGACCAAGCTCAGTGAGAACATGTCGTAACGAAACTGCTTCTTTAGCTGCTTGTTTGGATTCTCTATACTCTACTTCACACGAAGATAAAGAAAGAGTCTTCACCCTTTTGTTGGAACAAGAAATCGGACCTGAACCAAGTTGAAATATATAACCAGCAGTTGACCATCGATCATAATTGTCACGTACCTAGTGAGAATCTGTATAACCAGAAAGTGAAATTGTAGTACTGCTCGAATAAAAAACACCATAGTGCAATGTCCCTTGTAAATATCTCAGAAATCTCTTTGCTGTTTTCCAATGAAATTCATGAGATTGCTGCATGAACTGTGAAACCATACTGACCGCGAAAGAGAGATCTGGTCTGCTATGAGTTAAATATATCAAACTGCCGACTACCTAACGATAAAGAGTAGGATCAACAAGAGGAGTAGTACACTCAACAATTAACTTTACACTGGACTGAAAAGGTCTAGGAGTAGGTTTACAATCACTCATGTGGAAACGAGCCAATAAATCTGTAGCATACTTCCGTTGAGAGAGAAAAATACCATATGCCAGATGCCAAATTTGAAGACCCAAGAAATAGTGCAATATACCGAGATCAGTCATTTCAAACTACTTGTGAAGAGGTCACTTTTCATACTTTGAATGAGAACAGGTTGACTGCCAGAGATAATAAGATCATCCACATATAAAACAATAACAATGATATTATCATCAACATACTTAACATACAGGTTAGGATCAGATATACAACGCTTAAAACCATTATTCAAGAAATATGTATCAATTTTATCATACCAAGCCCTAGGTTCTTGTTTAAGACCATATAAAGACTTGTGTAATTTACATACTAAACATGATGATTCAGCATTAAAAAAACTACGAGGTTGTTGCATATAAATTTCTTCATTAAGATCACCATTTAAAAAAACACTTTTAACATCCATTTGGAGTATTCTGTTAGGAACCCATGTCAACCCTTCTCTTTACTATGTTAGTATATTGTTGTTGGACGCATATGCTTTGTAAGTCATCACGTAGTATTTGTTGATCTATAGTTTATATTAGCCCATAGTATTGACCCATAGTATTGGATGCATATGCTTTGTAAGTCGTCTCGTAGTATTATATGTCCCATGGTTTTGAATCATAGTATTGGGAATAAACTTAGTATATAAGTGTGTGTTGAGGTCATTGAAGGCACCGTGAAGTTAATTGTATTGAGCTTGCTCAAAGGAGGTTGCCACCTCGAAGTGGCCTGTGATCAATATAAAAGTGATTCTGAGTTCTGTTATTTCTGATCTCTCGTGTATTTGCATTAATTAATTATTGCAGGTTCTTCGCATATTCCCCATTTATAAGATGCAGCAATAGATAAAATGGTTCTTATTGTATTCATTTTAGCAACAGGAGCAAAGGTTTCATTATAATCTATACCTTCAAGTTGATGAAAACCTTTTGCAACTAATCTAGCTTTAGATTTTTCAATTTGTGATTCTGCAGTAAATTTAGTTTTATAAACTCATTTACAACCAACTAAATCCTTTCCCGAAGGAAGAGGAGCAAGAGACCAAGTCTTGTTCTTCATAAGAGAATCATACTCAGCAGACATAGCTTGTTTCCAATGAGGTTTACCCTTAGCTTGAGGATAAGAGGTAGGATCATCTGTGGCAAAAACTTTCGTCATAAGAGAAAAGTTAGATCTAGTTCTACTACTATCGGAAGGGATTCTGATATCACTTTCTGCAGGTTCAAGAGTTTTTCGGTCCCAAACAGGAAGATTCGAAGTGACAAAAGTCACTTCAGGAGGTTCGATACATTCAAGTGGAATACCTGAAGAAGAGGAAGAAGGTGAAGTAAGATCAGTCAGAGAACTGGAAGGAGTAATTGAGATAGGAGTAACATGTAATGTCCCTTGTTAGGAGTTTTATTAAAATGACAAATTTTCACTTTTTTCCCTAGTTTGACCTTTGACTAGTTTTGATCTCTAGGTCCCAAATTTGCCCCAAATGATCCCAAATCTTCTGAGAAGGTATATGAATGATATTAGAACATAAATATGTGTTTCAGGGATGCCTTTGGACCTTTAAAATACATCTGCAAATCCTCTTTCAATTCTGATCTATGTAGGTAACTTTACTAGTGATTTCCCTTTGACTAGTATTGGTCTCTAGGTCTCAAATTGACTCCAAATGCCTTCAAATCTTCAAGGAAGGTGTATGAATGATATTAGAACTTGAATATGATATTTATGGATGACATATGGCCACAAAAATACCTCTGCAAACTCTCTTAAGATTCTGGACCAATTATGCAATTTTACTAGTAATTTGGGGTTCAAATCCCCTTGGGGTAAGTACTGAAAATTGCTTCCCAAATGCCTCCAAATCCACTCAAATTTATGAACAGAGGTATGTAATGTGTTAAGTATGTTATTAAAGTCTCATATGCACCATTAATGGATTATTACAACTGTTCTTACTCTCTCCCATTCAACTGCAAAAATCCCCAATTCGACCCTTGGGGAAATGGCGCTATTTCACCTCCCAATACAACTAAACTGAGTAAAATTGCTTCAAATGCTCAAGTACAGTCCATGAAACTTGTAGAAGACATCCATGGTATTATATTGATCACAAATATATCAGAGAATCATCCATTCATTCGAAATTATCATTAATACATTGGCTCACAACAAGGTAGTGGGGAAATGGCATTGTTCTTTCATTAAAAATGAGATTTATACATTTCTACTTGGAATTTCGACCTGAAACTTTTTGGAGATGAAGAACAGAGTATTTAATTCATATTACAAAATAAATGGGGCATTAAAAGCTTCCCCAAAGAGTACAATAGCTCACCAAAAACGCCCTCCCTTAAGGATCAAGAATATGCCATCAAAACTGGAAATGGTTGAAGGAGTGAGCTGCAATAGAAGAAACCATGAGCTGCCCTATAGGTTACACCTGCAAATAAAGACTCCATTAAAGCTCCAAATGAAAGGTCTGAATGGCATTTCCAATTACCAACTTGGATGGGAATCTTTCACCCTCGAAATTGGCTAAGGCAAGAAACTAGTCATCCACTAGCTCTCCCTCTTCACAAATGCAATTGCAAATTCTACAAATTATCAAAAGCTGGTTTCATTATTTATTATTGACATTTATAAACTTCTAATGTCCTCCATGGGTCGAATTCCTTCCAAGACACTCATGCCAACTCATGTTGGGAAGATATTCCAAAGATCGCCACTTGTACAACAATTCCTAGTCTCCCACTTCCACCAGATCACATGTGGAAGCATCTTAGCTTCCCTAACACCATTGAGTGCCCTCTTGGAGTCTATTTTTAGCCCTGACATGTCATATATGTCATATCTCAGCTTTCAGGTTTGATTTGTGTCATAGGTGTCATAACATCTTCATTATTGTTGTCATAGAGCTAGGGAATCTAGCCCAAGTGTCTCACTAGCTCCAAATTGCCTCTTCCTCTTCCATGGGAGTTACTCTTCCTCTATATTTCGACCTTGGATGAGTCATGCAATGAATAATACCTTTTGGACTTCCCCAAGTATGTTACCAATCACCTTGAATTCGAATTGGTGAGAGAATGATGCCAAATGTAGTGGGGAAATCTAGCCATATGTGGGTCCCACTTCCTCCATGTGTCTTCATGATGAAATGCCACTTTGATTTTCACTTGTATATATTTATTTAGATCCTTTATTAAATATTTATGCCATTCTAATGTTCAAACATCATTTATTATCCCCATTATTCCAAATCCCAAAGCTTCCACCCCAAACCTAGGAAACTAGTAATTTTCCTCCTTGGCAATTATTTGACCTTTAGCATCAATTTGACAAACTCTAATGAATAGAGCCAATGTGATTAGGCCATTGTGACCCAATACCAAATTTGGGACATGACATAACATGCGATAAGGGATTATTTAGAGTAACATGAGGTTCAATAGACTTAGGTGGTGGAGAGACTTCAATAAACTGAACATCTCTTCTAATGATGATACTTTGATTAGAAGGATCAAACAACCTATAAGCCTTAGAATCCTTAGAATAACCAATGAATATACACTTGTGAGACTTGGGTTCTAACTTTTTCCATTTCTCATCAAGAATATGAACCCAAAATTCCCAACCAAACACTTTAAAATTACTAAGATCGAATGTTTTAAAACTCAGAACTGGGAATCGAACCGGTCAAGGGTCAACTCAGACCGGAACCGAAACCGATAATGAACTGGAGTGGTTTGATTTCAATGAACCGGAATATTAAAAAATACAAAAATAATTACAATCTAATCATAAAAATTATATTTAACATTCCAAGCTATGATTTCAAACCATTAGAGACATAATATGCAAAGTCTACAATTATATATCTACCATAAACCATGTATGGGTAACAAAATGGCACCATGTGCACTACATAGTAAAGTCTCATAGCACATATCTTTGATTCTGAAACACAATACAATATCAATGAGGCTTTATAACCTCTACAATCCAGATTACACAGCCACACTATGGCAGCTCCAGCTTCCAGCCTCCAGCGTCCAACTCCAAACCAACGACCCTCCAACAGTCAAGTTGTCGATTGTTTCTCTCAATGACTCCAGTATGCAAGCCTTGCTTTTTGGACAACGGCCTCCTCAACGTGAAAATTGAAAACGACTTAACCCAGCAGGTTGCAACGAGAGGAATTTCTAAGAGAATTGCGAGGAGGGGTGTATTTATGGGTTTAGCAACGATTTAGGGTTAGGTTTTTTAATTTAAAAAAAACAATTTTTAATCCCCTCGTAACCTGTTGAGGCTCGCAGAGAACTGGCATCTAATCGGTCGTTTATTGGTCCGGTTTGTACCGGTTTGGTCTGGTTTGGTAATGAATCGGTTGGTTCAGGACCGGTTTATTACCAAACCGACCCCCAGTCCGAGTTTTGTCTCGGTTCAGTATACAAGCTTGGTTGGCCGGTCAAACAGGTCGATTGGTTCTGGTTCCGTCGGGTTCAAAAACACTGCCAATATCTGGTTTCTTACCATTTCATTGTTTCTCAGGGATAGAATGCTTAACAACTTTTTTAGGAACTCTATTTAAAATAAAGTTAGCACAACTTATGGCTTCAACCCAAAATGTTTTATGTAATCCTTTATAATAAAGCATACATCTAGCCATTTCAACTAAAGTTCTGTTTTTCCTTTCAGCAACACCATTCTTTTGAGGTGTGTAAGGAACAGTCTTTTGATGTTGAATTCCATGTTTAGATTAAAAAAATTTCAAATTATTTCTTAATGAATTCCCCCCATTATTAGTTCTTGTCTTAATATTTTTACCAGAATCATTTTCAACCAAGGATTTAAATATTTGAAATTTAGAAAAAAGTATCGCTTTTATTTTTCAACAAATAAACCCATGCTTTTCTACTAAGGTCATCAATAAAGGTAAGAAAGTAGATTGCATGTTATATAGAAGGAACTTCAAGAGGACCACAAATGTCACTGTGAATTAATTGCAAAGGTTTTTTAGCACGCCAAACTTTACCTTTATCAAGCATTTCTCTATGATCATGTTTACCAAGAACACAACTTCACATACACCATTAGTAGACGAAATATTAGGCAAGCCAAGTACCATTTTAGTTAACATTTGCATTTTACCATAATTAAAATGACCTAATCTTTCATGCCATAATTTGCTTAGTTCATCAGGATGAGCAACATAGGAATAAAAAGGTTGTTTTTTAGTTGAATTAAAACCAACAAATTTATATAAACCAACAGTATAATCAACAGGAGCAGAAGAAACTACTTTGAAATTTTGATTGATATCTTTAAGAACATATCTATCAGGCCGAGCTTCAAATTTAAATCATTTTTGACATACACAATAAATAGAAAGCAAATTGATAGGCATATTTTCAACATGAAAAACATCTTCCGATTGATCATTAGAAACATTAACATTACCAGAACCAATTACGGAAAGTTGTTTACCATCACCTATAGATACTTTCTGAGATGTGTTTTTATTATTGTCATAAGATGTAAATAAAGAAGCATTACCAGTCATATGTTTAGAAGCACTAGAATCCATTATCCATTCCAGATTAGAAGACGAATTACTAGAAGAAACAACAGAAGCACACAAAGTTACATGTGATTCATCAGAACCATTATTTTTAGCCTTAGCTTTTCAATGTTTTAATTTAAAGCAATTCTTTTCAGGATGGTTAGTTTTACTACAATGTTTACAAGGAGGATACAGTTTATTCATCTTACTATTGTCATGATGTGCATTAGAAGCATTACCAGAGTTATTAGTAGGATTTGAAGTATGTGAATTAGAGCCTTTAATATTATTAAAACTTTTCTTAGGATTCTTCTTATGTGCCATAAGAGCCTTATTAGGTATGAGTTGTTCTGAAACAATTAACCTTTCTTGCTCATTTATCAACTCTTTACAAAAATCATCAAAAGTAGGTTTCGTGGTATTTGAAGACAATTGAAGAGCTCTATTCCTAGTTTGAATGAACATATCAAAACAAGATGGCAATTTTTGTTCTACAAGAATTATATGAGCAGTGTCTGTTTTCTTGTAATCTTTACCACAATTATTTAATTTTTCATTTAAGGTTTTCACTTCAGCGAGATATAATTCTACTCTCTCAAAGTTAGTAGGATCTAGCTCAAAAATCTTATTTTCAAGGTAATATGTAGAAACATCATCGAATTTATCAAATAAAGAAGCAAGAATTTTCCATACCTCAATGGGGTTGTCTTCTGTCGCTATACTTACCTGAAGACTATCTGAAACGGTTTGATCAATGAGCCGTTTTGCTTGATCACATTTATCTTCCCATATAGCCAAATCTTGAGCATCAACAGGTTTCGTGTGTTCACCATTAACAATCCTCCATAGATTCTTACTCCTTAGAACATCAATCATTTTTCTCTTCCATGCAAGATAGTTAGGACCAACAAGTTTAGGAACAAAAGCTACTTCTGAAGTCATAATGATAGAAATATTGACAAGAAACCCAAATGCTAGAAATGACTAAGAGAACGAAAGTGAATAACAGAAAACTGAAATACTTTACTGTACTGATCTGAATCTGCAGAAACACAGTTAGAGAAAATAGTAAAGGAAAAGAACTTTTATTTACAACCATTTTGAAAAAAGTGCAAAGAAAATACAATCGCGGGTCTGCCAACAGGAAACTAGCGAATAAACACTAATATTCGAGGGTTCTGCACGGCAAGAGTTTTGGTTACTCGCGGGGTCCAACACACTCCAACACACTCCAGTGGTGATAATACCTATGACAGACCAACTGAGGTTCGAATTCTCTTGAGTGATTCGAATTCTCTCCATTGTAACATCATTGTTGATTATACTCATTATTCGATAGTGTGACATTATTCTCGTCCTATTTGAATTCTACTGAATAATTATTTCTCTGCTCTTTTATATTGCAGTTCTAAGTCTTATTCAACTTTTATGCTCATTCTTTCTCTGTGAGGTATCCTCGGCTTTGAGATCTGTTGTGACATAGAATTTCACATGGTATCAGAGCCATTGAGCGAATAGGTTGAGCAGCTGCTTTCGATAGTGCACAAGAAGCCTCTAGATTTCCACAGCAAATCATGGTGACAATGCATTGAATTCATTGGAGAAATCTAATGAGGTCTAGATAGGTGTAGACGATCCGGATAAAAGTTCTTACTGTCCTAAAGCAGTGCTCAGTAGTAGTGTACTTCCATTATTGAGAGTTTATCGCAGGTTATTCAAAGTTTTTGAGTATAGCAGCAGTTGTTGCAGTTACAACAGTTTTTTGCACTTGCAACAGTGTTTCCGCACCTATGTTTTTCTGCACCAGTGTTTCTGCACCTATGTTTTTTTTACTTGTGTTTCTGCACTCAATTTGCTTAACAGCAATTTCACCTTGTGTTCGCTCCAGCAGTTGTAATGGACAATTCGAACTCTCCTCTCTCTCCTGGGATGTTGATATGCAGATGGTCCTGCACAACAAATCATTGTACAGGGTGACAATGGGGAAGGATCGGGAACCACAATTAGAGGAAAACCAAGTATTTAAATGGATTGGATGAAGAATTTGGTTTAACGTGTATTCATATTTCCAGATATATACTCTTCCACATCGAAGGATTGAAGACTCCAAGAGAGTTAGGGTTGAAGTTAGAGACCCTCTTCAGCAAACAAGATGAGCTAAGAGGCCATATTCTGGAAGATGAGTTAATTGCTCTTCAACCCAGCAGTTTCGGGACCATCCAACAATTCTTTTCAAAATTCAAATTTCTGGTTATGTAATGCAAGCAATGTGGCATTGAGAAGAAGGATGAGCAGTTGGTGATATACATTCTGAGCAAGATAGGTCCTGAGTTCTCCATCTTTGTCTCTACTCTCTATTCTGGGCGAATCAGTCCTTGGCTGGAAGATGCCCTCCTTTGATATTTTCACTGAATCTCTCATCCAAGAACAAGATAAGTTGATCCAGATGGGCGCCTTCCTGGCCTTTAAAAATCAAGCTCTTTTGGCTGGAGAACCAAAAAGTGCGAATGGGAAGGGGAGCACAAAGGAAAGGATAAGAGACCATCTGAACCCAAGAAGAATTCCAAGTCAATTCCATCGGAAGGAGCCTCCAACTCCAAGAAGGGCAAACAAAAGGGATTTGAGAAATCCAAGTGTTCTTATTGCAAGAAAGGAAACCGGAAGAGGAGAGATCTTGCATGCAGAAGAAGATAGATCAAATGACCAAGCTTCTTGAACAACACAGCATTTCCCTCCCAAAAGGTGCAAGAGAGACTGATTCTGGAAGTGAGGCTGATGGTCATGAGAGATGCCATGCACTAAAGGCTAGATTTTCAAAATTACAAGCCCTTTTCATAGATTCAGGAGCCTCCAACCACATGGTTGCTTCCAGAGAATCATTTTTTTCTATAGATCTCAAAGATGGTCTAATTATTCACATGGGAGACAAACTGTCAGATCTTTGTTGAAGGGAAGGGCACAGTACATATGGAGCACGGTAAGTTCAAAAATGTTCTATTTGTGCCTTCTTTGTCAACAAATTTGTTGTTTGTATATCAGATGACTCACACAGGTTCACCAAAGAAAGTGGTCTTTGGTCCTGACACAGTTGATATTGCAGAGATCTCTACTGGGAAGATTATAGCGAAAGGGTCTGCAAACCATGCCTCCAAGGCATATGAATTCTCACATTTTTTCCATACTCTCTGCCTATCCCATCTGAATCTAATGAAGATCAGAGTGATATCTCTTCTAATGAAGATGAGGATCAAGATATTGATGTTAAGAATAAAGTTCAACGAGATTCAGATTCAGATCAAGATCCAACGCAAGCTCCAAATCCACGGGCAAGGCCAATAGGGGCTGACAAAGTCCTTGTAGCTTATGGGAATACAGTTGGGGATCTTGTTATCACACAACTTGTAGTTGTCCCAAAAAGTGATCCTATCCAGATTGGTAGAGGCATTGGACAACTAAAGAGGTGACCCAAGAGATGCCACGGTTCCCAAGGTAAATGGTTGTCATGCTAACCAACGCACTCTTCACTTTAGATGTATCCTAAGCAAGACCAAGGGGGAGACCCTAGCTAACCCAAAGAAGGCTAGCGAACCTACTCTAGACCTCCTAGGGAAATGTGAAATTGAAAAGGGGAAGATCAAGAGTGAATGGATCTAGATCTAGGAATTATAAGTGGACACATAGAGTTAGGGATTGGTTGAGGAGGATTATGGCATGACAAATGTTCAACCAATGAAATGATTATGCCACTTATGAAGTTAGGTGGATAGATCTAGATAGATCTAATGCTAATCAAGAAAACCCAAGTGGGGCCCACCCTTAAAATATGGAAAATGAGTGAAATGGGGTCCACAAGGTGAAATTAAGATCCAAATGGCACTAGGAGGATGGCTAAGTAGTACATCTATTGTTTAAAGGAAAAAGTAGCACAAACCACGTGATAGATCCAGAAAGATGCATAAAACCCACAAGTGCGTCCTGCTCAAGAGATGATCAATGCCTTAGGTCGGGGATCAAATGGAATCGGAATGAAACCAAACTTTAGCTATGATGTTCTTTAATTCATTTAGAGGTGGGTTTGATGTTTTAATCCCAAATAATCGCAAGATCTATCAGATCTAAAAATCTAGGGTTTTAACAACGAGGGTTTGAAGATACCAATGGGTAAAATACATGAAAGTGCATACGTACCTTGTAGATCTTACCTCTAAAGCTTGCGGCTAGCTTGCAAATTTATAATCCTTCTCAAGTGAGGCAATCAAGAGTGAAATACAACTCCTACAAGTGAAATTGTTATCCCTTCAAGGTGACAAGTGTGCCCTTCCCCTGCAAAAACGATCTATATGAGAATTGATCTAGCATGAAAATGACTATATAGTATAAAGTAGAAAAGATGAAACAAGTAGCATCAAATATGTCACGAAGGTACAATAATGATACTCCCTGAGACGAATAACAATCCAAAGGTAAGATATGAGGTTTCCCCACAATAGCGTCCCCTCAAGTCGTCCTCCTTTTCCACAGCACGACCTCCCTACAAAGAAAACGTTTGGAGCAATAAGATCCACAATGATAACATAGAGAAAAGATTGTTTATTCAACTTGAAAGAGCATCCATCTAACCGAAGAAGTAGATCTGCAAAAATAGTATTTTCTTCCAGTATTTCCAGAGCCGAAAAGGTGCCTTTAAAATGGGGGGGTCTCTTCCTTAAATAGGAAAGAGAGAGACCAAAACCCTAGACCATTTTATGAATGAGTGGTGGAGATCAAAAGATAAATACAATACAATCAATGACTAAGATGAGTTGGAACAATATAACATGGATAAACTCACTGAAAGAGGCCCTAGGGGGGGGTTGCACCACATAAAAGTGACTATGACAAGTATGAGGAGCACATGGTGGGGCTAGGAGGTATTAATGCCCTTCACTAGCATCACCCCATGGCACAATAACAAAAGACATGACTCAATAACATAAGATCTGACTCAATGACATGTCAAAGTGACCAAATGACCAAATCGTGCCCCCTTCAATGAGAGAATAATACATCAAATCACAACCCGGAGGGTGTGTGGACCCCCCAAAATGTTGCAAGCTAATCTAGAAGGAGTGGAATAAATCACAAATGACCTTTGAACAAACCCCATGCCAAAACCTTGCCTCAATAGCCCAAATAGATTTTCTTAATGACCTTTTTATCCCATTTTTATTCCACCCTAGAACCATCAAAATGATTGTAGCTCATGCCTGGTGTCTTGGGCACAAACTTTGACTACACCAACATTTTTGGAGATGGGGTAATATGGTAATAACAAGTAGCTGGACCCCCCCATCTCCGCTGTAGCGCCATAGGGAAACCTGCTAGTTCAATGCAACTGTTGGACAGGCCATTTCTACATCGCAAAATTGGACAAAAGTAGAAATCTGACCATATCATCACTCAAAGTGCCTGAAACTGATAACTGAGTGTCTCAATGGAATCAGAAGGTCCAAATATACTAGATAAGAGTAACCATACACCCTATGGCAATCTGTAAGATCATTTGTAGCCTTGGCCATACCCGAACAATAATGAAAATAATTGTCTAGAAATAATAATAACCATAAAAAATACATCAAGCATCATATGAAACCTGTGTCCACTGTATGGATTCATCAAATGTGTATCAAAAGACCATAAATCTTCATTATATAATATCACTCGTCCAACTCATCACGGATGCCAAGGTTGACTTGGTCAAACTAGGTTTGACCAGGTCAAGACTGATCAAAATATGACCTAGGCTAGAAATGCTTGATGCTACAAGTGCAAATGGTTAAAACATGCTATGTTAATCATTCTCATAGCAAGACTGAAAGTATTAAGCATCATTTCACTGGCAGTTAATAGAGAATTATACCAAATACAAGTTACAATTTACTTCAGGTTTTAGCCAACACAACTCAAGCAACTAGGGGGATTTTCTACAATCAAGACCAAACATCGCGGCAACCAACTAGAGTGATCAAGGTATCAAATCCAACTCACATAAGCTCAGGAGCCAACACCAGCGGGTACTCCTGGACCAGAAGGATCAAGGCTTCGGTAAGTTCTGTTGCCAACTCAGAGCGGAGACACAAACTAACAGGGATGCTATCCAACATAGAGACAAAAGTCGAGAGATCCTCCATATCACATGCAGAGGTGTAAGTCAGGGTGAAAACCAATCAAGGGATAGATAATGGATAGATGGGGAAAGTGAAATTGATGCATAAGATAGCAAGCCATGAAGGTGGGAATGATCATGTCCACACTCCTAAGAGGGTGAAACCACCGAGTATAAAACAAGAGCTTCTAAATATAAGTAACAAGACCATTTAGATAATCAATAACCATATTGATTTCATACATATATATATTGGCAGATCATGATCACTAGATACTAACTCAAGCTACCAAAATGACCAAAAGAGCAAGATAATCAAAACCAATGCACACCATATACTTGGTGGGTCATATACCGGTACCTACTATCTGGATCATCTGTAACCACTGAAAACACTGTTGTTGAAACTCTGGACACTGCACTGCTCTATATGGGATAAAAGGTCATCTCGGTCATCAAATGTAAGGTCAAGAGGCTCAGTCTTGGCATAAGGTTCACCGCATGTGTGATATGGGGCTGCTCTGATGTGTGAGTGATCATTAACAATACTGTTCATCATAGGCTGATCTCACCAAAACTGTGTAAAGGACAAGCTAAAAAATATACAATGAACTACTCCACAATCATGGTAGCTCGATTACTATGGATGTGATAAAAAATATATCTTACCAAAGAACCACTAGATCTCAGTATCATGCAAAGCTTTCAATATGTCATGCAGATCCACTTCTCTCAGAGAGGTGCTACATGATGGTGGGGTTTGAACCACAATCTCTTATAGAGACTTGCCATGGGGAATCTACAACCAATCAAGAATCTTGGTTGTTTCACAAAAGGTACTCAAAGGTTCATGATTTGTACTACAATATGCCATTCACTCCAGTAAGAAGAAGGGTTCTAAAAGACTTGTTTTGGCAAATACAACTTCTACACAGTGGGAGGTACATCAGAGGAGCAGATCGAGATCTAATGCCTGCATTGCTATCCTACATAGGAGCAACCTCCCAATATTTTTGCAAAGGCTTTCGCTGAAGAAAGTTTTTCTTTCTCTTCTTAGTATGAAGGGTTCTTTGAGTTCCCTATTACTATTTTTTTGAGAAGGGGTATTTTTCCCATGAAGTTTTTCCCCATTTCCTTTGTTCATAAACAGTTCTTTCTTTTTATCATTTATTTTACCAATAACAAAATTAACATTTATTTATATTTTTTTATCAACGCACCCAAGCCTCATCGGGAGGCACGATAAACTTTCCAACTCATCTAAGTTAATGTGAGGATCACTTGGTCCAAAAATAAAGGTGATACGTTTCATGCCCGTATCTTTCGGTATAAAAAAGTATTTTTTTTTGTCATAGTTTTGGTACAATGCGATAGCGGTTCATACACATTTCAAAACAAAACTTTGTTTATTATATTGTTTTTATTATAAAAGAAAAGTAAGAATAAGGTTGTTTTGAAGATTAAAAGCTAAACCTTTATTAAGAATATTTTTTGATTGGTGAAAGCTTATGAAGGGAAAATCTTTTGGATAGAGTTATGTGGTGTTTGTTTAGAAGCATATTAAATGGAAAAGTTATAGTGCCAAGTTTGAGGTGAAGGTGTTAGGGGTGATCTATGTAAAGAGTAGGCAATCAAGCAGTAGTATAGTACTTGGATGTGGAGGAACGAAAGAAGCATTTTGATAAGATATGCTTGTGTATTTGGAGCATGAGAGATGTGGGAAATGAAACTAGTTCAGGTTTCATGGCATCATTGTTTAGGTATGTAATTGTTTTTTGAATGTAAATTCTTATATGTAAATGGGTATACGACTGTAAGACCTGGTAAGACATCTGTACTACTGGTCTATTGGGTCACCTAGAAAAGTCTAGATATAGATTTAGGTCGACTAAAGAGGAGTGGGGGCCATGTATGTGTGGATTAACCTTGACTCGGTAAATGAGTAATGAGTTAAAATTTTGTTTTAGGTCAACAATT
Organism: Larix kaempferi; assembly: GCA_027924585.1. NCBI lineage: Eukaryota > Viridiplantae > Streptophyta > Pinopsida > Pinales > Pinaceae > Larix > Larix kaempferi. The sequence goes on along the minus strand of BSBM01000226.1, from coordinate 4,734,729 downwards.
GTGGTTTTTCCGTGTCCATGTATTTTTTTTTTCCCGTGGTATGATGTCCATGGATTTATATGTAATGAAACCTATAAAAGGCTTGGTGAACTCCATTGTAAATGGGTCTGGAGGTGAGCGGTGTAGGCTCACTTGGCCGGATTGGATGGATTTGGTCACGAGATGTTCTAGGTGGAGCACGGAAGGTATCCAGGTTAGAAAAGTGGGTATATATTCTCTATAGAAAGGTTGATGTGTTTAGAGAGTGCTGGCAGGTCAATCAAAGTTTTTGAGAATAGATGATGAAGGTAGGTTGATATCCCTGGAATTTGGAAATTATTGCAAGGAGGTTGGGATCGAAAGGCATGTTGAGTAATGCCAAGTTGCAGCAAAAGTTGTGGGCACAAGCAATCATGCTATCTAGTAAATCGGTCACCGTTAGTTGCAAAAGGACTGGAAGATTCCTGCAAGAGGTATGAACAAGTCATCTTATGATTACTCAAATGTGAAATTTTTGGTTGAGATGCTTATGTTCTTATCAATGTTCTAAGTAGGACCAAGATCAAACAACTACATATTTGTTGGTTATGGTGATGATGTTGAGGGATACCGATTGTGGGATCCTACCGGTGCCCACAAGATCATCATTAACAGAGATGTTGTGTTTAACGATTCTCATCTCATAAAATCAGACAGTAAAAGATGAATGGCACAAAGCATGACTGATAGCAGAAAGGTATTTGGAAGGTATTGATTTCCATGAATTCTTTTAATTAGTTATTAAGTTTGTTTTGATCGATGTAGTGTTAGCACTAGTTGCAGTGTCTAGATGCTAAAAGAATTATTTACATGGAGATTTGGATGAGCAAATGTATATGGAAGGGTTTGTTCAAAATCGCACAGGTAGATTTGTTTGCAAACGCAAGGAATCATTGTATGGCTGATGGATCCCAAGCAATTGTACAGGATGTTTTGATTTCTTCTTGGTGAGCCCAAGTGAGTATAACCATTGTGTTTGATTTAAAAGTTTTGATGATGGTATATTCATGGTGTATGTTACAGGATGTTTTGATTTCTTCTTGGTGAGCCCAAGTGAGTATAACCATTGTGTTTGCTTTAAAAGTTTTGATGATGGTATATTCATGGTGTATGTTGACAATCAACAGGTTAGAGGTTCAGGTAGACAGAACGTTATAGATGAACGATCGAGGAGTGTCAAAACAAATCTTAGGCATAGGAGTACAGGTTGAAATCAACAGGTTAGAGGTTCAGGTAGACAGAACGTTATAGATGAACGATCGAGGAGTGTCAAAACAAATCTTAGGCATAGGAGTACATAGATATGAGGAAAATGGTAAGAGAAGTTTATGAAAAGGATACTGATGAGATTCTGAATGAACATTGTGAGATTGGTAAATGTCCCTTTAGTTTTTCGTTGTAAGTTTTTTTCAAGTTGATGTCTTGGTTATAAGGAAGGAAGAGGTAATGTCTCGTGTATTTTATGATAGTAGAAAGTTTGATGTATGCGATGAGATGGTTAGATATTTTTTCATGCACTTGGTGTTGTCAGTGGTTACATGGCAAGTCCAGGTAAAAGCAGTGAAATGGGTGCTTCAGTATTTTAGGGGCATGAGTATCACCGACAGTGGTTGAAGTCATTCAGTTTGTGGTTATGTTGTTTTAGAGCTTGCAGGAGATTTTGACAAGAAGAAATCTAGCTCAGGTTATGTTTTGTATGAATGGAAGGTGCTATTGAGTAAGTTTGGACAAGTGCAGGATATGTTCTGTGGATTTGACAAGCAGTCGAGCTTATCAAAATTGGACAAGACATCATTTTGTAAGACAGGTTATTGATGGAGGTGGAGTAATCGATACTCGAGCAAGTTGTGCAAAAATGTCGATGGAACCAGTATTGATACAGAAGCTGTGGTGGTGTTTGGCTTCTCTTGGCTTGCAGAGAAGGTGATGAATGAAATAGGACAAGGCATCAGAGAAATTGATTTTCAAGGTGGAGATTTTCTGGAGGTTACAACCAATTTTCCTGCATTAGAGGATAAAGTCTGTTTCCTATATTCTCTCCAGCAAATCAGTATGGCAGTTCTGGAAATTGGTAAGGTTGTTCAATATTGTTGAAACTATTCACCACAAATAGGATTCAACAGTTTTGCAATTAATTGTTGTAACTGTGAAGGTTGTGATTATAAATCTGTAGCTCATAGATTTGTAGCAAGGGCTTTAAGCTGTCTCCTGGGCTGGTTGTAATCTCCTGTTTCTTGAGAAATAAAATACTGAATGTTTCCCCTTCAAGGGGTTTTACCACTGCCCAACAATATGAAGGGGTTTTACCACTGCCCAACAATATGAAGGGAAATAGGAAAAGCCAGCGTTGTCACATCCACAATCACATATAAGTAGTTAAACCCACCAGATTTGTCTCACGAACCTCTCATCAACAACCATAAATAAGTAATTAAACCCACCAGATTTCTCTTACGACTAAGACCAACATATTCGTTTTCAAGTTTTAGCAAAGTAATAAACTCGGATTTTGTAACAGCAGTGCCCCAAGCTCAGATTTTGGAACAGCAATGCCCCAAGCTCAAGCTCGTTGAGGCTCTTTGCAATATTTTCTAGTCTCCCATTTTCAAATTTTTTCAAGGAAACAAGTCATACATTACATTCCAGGTGAAAAGAAGTTTACAATCTGTATATCAGAAGTGCATTCTAGACCATTCAGTGGATTGGTACGTTCTCTGAATTGGCCTCTTAACTGAATTTATAGTTCTCGATCATATACCTCGCAAGATTTCGGCCCATATTTAATATAGTACCAAAATATTAAAAAAAAACATAAAGGGCTACAGTCCCTTAAGTTTTCATGAAAATATCCATCCGAAAATAATAATAAAACTTTGTTGGCATGAGCCGAGACTCTTCAGCAGTATGCTATCACATCTTTACGTACACCAAGGATGAGTCCAAACTCTTCAGCAATCTGCTGTAACATCATTATAAATGTTGGAAAATGAGATAAAACTAACCCTCCAATTTTTAATTAAAAGCCTGGTTACTTTTTTCATTTCGTCTTCTGTGCTTGTGCCAATTGGTGTGTATCTTCTTCTATTGCATTTGTTGTGTGCTCCGTTTAGATTGCAGCCCTGTGGGAGGGAGTGAGGCTGCCATCAACAGAACTGTCATGAACGGGAGTGTCTTTCCTTTATCTAAGCATGTATACAATCTATCAGAAATATAACGGGAGTGTTTTGTTATAGAAATTCTTTGATGCAAATATTATCAATTTAACAATTTGACAAGTAAAAACACAAAAAAATATATTTTTAATTAACTAAAACTAAAAATTAAATTATCTACACCACAAAATCAAACTGAAATATTGTGATATAAATTATAATTTATTTGATAAAACAATTATTGTGGGTTCTCTTAGTTTTTAACATATAGCAGTGTAGCTTCAACCATTATTTTGCAGTGGAAAATAAATATAATCACTGAAAGAATAACTAAAAATAAATATAATCACTGGAAGAATAACTAAAGTACAAAAATAAAGAGACACACGAATTTATTTTGGGAAACCCTTCAAGGGAAGAAACTCAGTAACTTTCTTTACTCAGAGAAATAGATCAAAGATACAAATTATATCGGATATACAATAAAGATAAAACCTCAAAAAAACTTCTACTATCCTAATCTTCTCTGCCCTGCACTTCGCATAAGGTCAAATGTTTTGACGAAGAGTAGATAGATCAAATGAGTGAGAGATCACTCTATTTATACAATCGTGTTTGGCCAACTTTGCACATTTTAAAGAACCAGCTTACATAACTTATTCTTAGTTGGGGGCCGAATTAGTTGTGAGTTCTTAGTTGGGGGCTGAATTAGTTGTCAGAATACCTGCGAAGCTATAATCACCAACCAGTTCTTTATGGGTAAAATGGGTAACAGCTCTCTTTTCAGTGAATTCTATTAAAATAAAAATATAAAAAAATCCAATCATATGAATGAAGATAAAACTCAAATCAAGGCCAAAACATCATTAAAAGGATATATATATATATATATTATGCGATATGATAAATTTTATGGGAAAGGGTGTTGTATTAAAAATAGGAAAACTTATTTTTTTCTTTTAAAATGTCATTGCATAAAATATTAAATCCCTGTCAGGTACTGATGGTATTCTCATCCAGGATGATGAAATCGAAGTGGAAAAGTTGAAAAAAGATATCGGCAATCTTACTCGATTTTGCAGGTAATGAATTTAATGGAAACTTCAAATGAGATTTTAATATACTCCTTTCCTTCTAAGACTCTTGATTTTCTTAATATTAATATTGTTTACTTATTAAATATTTGTTCATTTAATATGGTTGCTTTGGTAACAAATTAGAGGTGAGGAGGTTGAAGGAATCAGTTTGAAAATGTTTGAAGATCTTGAAGAAACTCTTGAAATGGCCGTAAAGTGTGTTCAATCAAGACAAGTGAGGAATCATTTGATGTTCAAGTTTCCTTGTTTGTTTATACAAAATGATTCCATGTTCGTCATTCACTGAATGTTCCTGATCTTTTTCTTGTTATGTTGATTGTAGAGGGAAATTTTTTCGAACCAAATTAATATTCTTCAAAATCAGGTAAAATTAAGTTTGATTGATTTATCATGTTACTTTCAAATGATATAGTTTTCAGTTTTCATTTACTGAAATATTATTTGCTTGACTGAAATATTATTTGTGTATTACACCAGCATAGATCCATCTTAAACCCGTATCTATCAAGCATGGAGAGGGATTGAATTTCTTTAGGTGTTTTTCTTTTTTTAAATTTAAACTCAAAAAATTTGATCTCTCTTGATTGATAGATCCGGGTTTAAGTTTTAAGTTTTAAGTTTTTATTTTATAAACGAATATATATTTTTCAAGTACTTTTCATATTATTTTATTTTATGAGCCAACATGGATTTTTTTTTTTAAATACTCTCCATAATTTTTCTATTTTATGAGCCGAGATGAATATTTTTAATTATTTTGTTACAATGTTATTTTGTTATTTTGTTACAAACGTTACATCACGTTACAACATCTCCATACTGGGCTGTAGAGCACCTTGTGTCACTAGATGCAATCACGAGGCTCTGCATCTTAAGAGTAGTGTGACAGTGTTGAAAAAGTCAGTAAGGGTCCCGAATACAACTCGTCGACAACATCGGAAAAAACGCTAAAAATCGGCAAAAGTCGACAAACATTAAAAAATACATTTTAAATATATAAAGCAACAATAACATTAGATAAACACCTTGGAACATAAATATGGAGAAAGCACTGATAGATAGATGTAGTGGATGCAACTAAAAAATACATAAAATTTTACAATTTTAATGAAAAAATATATATTAAAGATACCAAGGTATGATTCCAAACCATTAGAGACAAAATATTATCAAAATTGCACCAAGTGCAATACATATCTAAGTCAAAATTGAAAAACATAATCATCAAATTCCTTGTCTATGTTTGGGATCCTATTCATCAATAGCACCATGTTCCCCCACCTCTCGGCTCTGGCTCTTGCCTCTACCTCTAATCTTGAAGTTGATCTTCCAAGGACATCAATTAACGCCCTAGAATTTTGATGAAACTTTTTAATCCAAGCGTTAAAATAAGGTAGAAAGAGCTTCCCATGCTTAATAAGTGATTTTGCTTGACCGAAGGGTAGATTTTTTATAAAGTTCATGACAGTGGAATTGAATCAACTTCAACAATCAGGCATCGACACCACCAACATCAAGGTACATAGAGAGCTTGATATGCTTCATTAAATTCCAATCCCTTACCCACATACATGATAGAATCTAGTGGAAACGTTGCAATGCTGAAATCCTAAAAACCATTAAGTCTGTTGAATTCTGAATGAGATCTAAAATTCTACTTTTTGCATATGAAGTCCGACGAGGTTGGAGCCACTCTCAAACATCCTGAAACAATTAATGGTAATGTTGAAAATTTAAGTAAAATGATAGAAAATGAAAGATAAAGAGAATGTCACTTTTACTTGTACAATGTCACTTGTACAAAACTCAATAAATTAAAAAAAAAAAACCTGAGTTTTTAAAATTGTGAAAAAGCCTCCTTGGCGATTTTTTCCATTATAAAGGCCTGGTGAGTTTTTGGATCAACCTATGCTTTTTACTAAAAAGTCGCGCCGCCTTAAAAAAATCACGATTTTTCCTAACCAATTTTTAGATTCAGGAAAAACAGGCGACTTTTTAAAAATTCGCCAATTTTTCGGCGAGGTTTTCAACATTAGAGTGTACTTTAAGAGGAAAATATATGATACATTTGAAATTGATTACGTGTGTGATACAACATTTTACCATCGCTAGAAAGTATAATATTAATGGAAATTACAAAGTGAGTGTTTTTCTTAATTTAAAATGAAAATAATTTAAATTTTTTACATTTTGAAAATATGTTTTGTATTATATATTTTTTTAAATATGATGTTTCTCTTACATATGTCTCAGATTTATTTCGGTTTATTATGTATAGAGTAAGATACATGTTTTATTACTAATTGTATAAATTAGTTCATTTTAATGTAAGATTATTTTAATATTATTGATTTTATTAAAAAGTTTTTGAATATTGATTTTCATTTTAATAATATTTATTTTATTTTTAAAATTTATAATATTGGAAACATAAATATGATTAGCTCAATTAAAATTGATAAAATCTTAATACAATTATTTAAAATGTTGAATATTTTACTTCAAAGATAAAAGAAAAAATATAGAGAAAGAACCATGTAAAAGGATAAAAGGATCCTAATACCGGTTTAAAGAAGAATTGGTGGAGATTTCAAGGCAAAGCACTCCAAAATGAATATTGGACTTGAGCCATACTTCTTATTTTTTATAAATAGTATAAGGAAGAGTGCTATTAGGGTGGTGGATGGTATTAAACTTCAAAATATTTTGCTTTAGAGTAGTAATACTCAACAATTTTCCAAGAAGACATGTTTCATTCAAGTTTTGATAGAGGTGTCTTAAATGTGTTTAATTTTGTGGGGATTTTTGTACAATTGGTGAGGGAGGCCGATGCTTTTTTGGGTGGGCCTTAGTGAGCTCATGCTTGAGGGTGTTGATTACTTCATTGGCCTCATCTATTTTAAAAATCAAATTAGAGACCTTGCTCCGAACAACCTTGAGATCCCTGATTCTCCCCGCCATTACTTAGTTCTAAGTAGATAGTGATGCATGTTGCCCTCTTAAGAAATTAACCTGTTCGATCAATTTGTTCTTTTCCTCTAGCATCTGTTGTGTGACTCGGAAGAGAGGAACCATCTGGTTACATTCCAATACTTTTATCCTTTCATAGTTTTCCTTTATTAGGAAAACTATTGTAGTGGTCTCTTGTTTTCCTTTCCTAGTTGAGGCTATGTTGGTTTGTAGATTTTGTTTTAACTCAAGTAATTTAACTTTGGCACTCAAGAATTGTTTTCATAAGTATATTGAATCCTTGGACTATGATGCTTGATCCTTGGACCATTGAAACATCACCATCTAGGATAAATCTTGCAGTTTCAAAAGTAATTTGCAAATTCCCCAAATACTATGCTCACATTTTTGAGTAGGGATTTTGGGGTTATGTTTCTGTCGTTGTTGCAACAAATTGCCTTATGTCCTCATTGTACTTAGGCAATAGCCTTTATTGGGAAATCTATTCAGGGGCATATGCTAGAACTAACACTCCTTTGCTTTCAATCCTTCTTTTGTTTTCTTCTCTTAAAATTTGCAAGGGCTCACAAGTGTCCATAAGTTGAATGACGTTGGACCAAGGAGGTTGTTGTCATATTTCTTGGAATATGCTAGGACTAGGTGTGTTAGGAACCTGTTCTAAGGTTTCCTACTAATAGCATGTGAAAGAGATTAGAGGGGGAGGCCGAAGGTGGCATGTGTGATGAAGTGATCTCCCTTTTAACACTGAAATTGTCCTTATTTTTTGTGTGTTTTTTTTAAAGTATTTATTCCGCTTTTTCATTTTCATTCTATTTTTATTTTTTGATTTTAAATGCTTTAATAAATGATTATCATTTCATTTTGTGTCATGTTATAGTTTTATTTTGGTTTTAAGTGACTTCACCCTTAGTGGCACCTTTTATGGCTTATCAAGTATCATATATCTTTCAAAGTCCTTAAAATGCTTATTAAAACTATACACTTAAACAAAATCTAAAGTTTGACCTTTGTGTATGATTTTATGTGCCAAAATTGCATGTGGAGTATTCCCGCAGCGCAAGGCCTAGATCAAATACTCGTGCGCGCTGCAGGAATCGGGCATCATGAGGGTTCGTGGTTTCTTGAGGGCATAACGTGACCATTTCGTTTGATGATGAAGGACGAGCTTCAAGACACTTTTCTACTTCATTATGACACCTATACAAACCATTTGTAGCTATCATTAACGAATTGGGGTTGTTAATGCCACGATTTCATATTTGGGGTCTCAGATTCCAGAATTGGAGAACTGTTATCGGACAATCTACCAAAGACGGATCTAAAGCGTGATCTCCCTAGCTTAATGTAAGTCTAGAACAAATCAAATAGAATATAGATCTACTTTCCTAGATCAATAGAAGTGCAAACTGGTAGATAGATAGCTTACGTCATATTTGCAGATCCCTTTGCTCCTTGTTGATCCAATTCTCCAACATCGTCAGATCTCAAGCTGCAAGAGTCTGTTGAACATATAGATACTAGAAAACAGTAAAAGCATACATTTCATATGATTGATCTAAGTTAACAGTTAAGGAAGAAAACTCTAAACATCATCATCAATGAGATAATAGTTTATGGAAAGAGATTATATTAACTGTATAAAAGTGGGAATTACATAGAAAGGATGAAGCTGCAACCAAAGCCCCAACGTCGCATCCTCCATCCAACATGTCCAAACCAAGCCTCCAAGTTTTGATGTATATGTAACTTTGGAATGTATTTCACATATATGTATATTGTATTCCTATAGAAATGTTATTATTCGTCTATACGGAAGAGTCGTCATTCATATTGTAAGTGTCGTAACTTATACTTGATGGGTTATTATACCACCTTGTTGGGGTCGGCCCTGTATAAGTCATGTGGGTCAAAGGGTTCTTAGAGCACCCTATTGGGGGTCAGCCATGTGGGTCAAAGGGTTAGCAGACCACCCTATTGGGGGTCGATCCAGTCAGCTTTATGTTATGTGATTAAGTTAAGGCTGACCTAGTAAAGGTTATTAGGCAAGTCAAGTCAAGTATAAATAGAGTGCGGGAGGCACTCTATTTGATCATTCTATTCTCACACGCAGTCTTTGGAGAGTGGCGCACTTGTGGAGGAGGAGAAGCTGTTGCTAGGAGATGTCTATTTGTTATGCTTGGGTAGTATCATTTCTCTATCTATCTCTGAGGAAGTTATTGTGGTTTTTCACCTTTATGGTTTTCCCCAAGTAAACTATGTGTCTCTTGTGTGCTTGCATTATTGTGTCCATGATTGATATGTTGTGGATATGCTGTACATGTTCTCTCAGTTAAGATCCTAGATCAGATTGAAGTAAATTTTGAAAAACTAACATGGTATCAGAGCTAGCGTGAAAGAAGGCATGGTATGGCATGTATGACACTTGTTGCACTTATGATGCTAGGCCTTGATATAGCAAAAACCAGTCATCGTAGCACTTTCGCTATAAATCCATTTTGGCGAATTGTTTGGATCTGAAACGTTTACAGATCGAAGATCAGATCTCCATGTACCTTGTGTCCAAAGGACAACTTCTAATTCGTTGTACTTTGTGTTTTATGATATATACAATCTAGGGTTTCTGCCTCTTCCAGATCTGAGTCATAAACAGGTGACCTAGGCAAAAAGCTCATAACTTGGGCTAGGAAGCTCCAAATGAAATTTCATAAAAAGTAACAAGTAGTGCACGGACTGTACTCTCTTAGGCAAGTTGTTTAGAGGCCGAAACTGAACCAGTGACACGTGGCACGCCGTACAAGTTTGCTCTCTTGTTTTATCCCATAAACAGGTCACGTTGCGACACTTGGCATAACTCTCTCTCTGAGAATCCAATTGAGGTCACCCCTGTGGGGTTGGAAAGATGACAGGTCAGGCTACCAAAGGTAGACGTTTCAGACCCTGTGGATCAGAAAGTTTGGATTTACACCAAAAACAATTAGGTACATATTTCTGTCAAAACAGAATTATGTTTTGAGCACCTTCATTCACGGCTTCGGGGATTTAGGGTTTCGAAGAAAGTTGGAATTTTTGTAATCGGAGACCACGGCTGAATGCTATTCATCAAAATCGAAATTTAGAGACCAAGATCGGAATTTTTGGTTGGGGAGAAGGTTGGGCTTGATCAGACCCTAGTTCGGGACTTTGATCGGAAAAGTGGAAAATTAGGGCTTCTGCAAAAATGAGAATTTTTTAAATCTGTGACCACGGCTGGAAGCTCCTCAGAAAAATAGAAGCTTAGACCTTTGGATCGAACCTTTTGATTGGGAAAAAGGGTAGGCTTTATCAAACCCTAGTTCGGGGTCATGTCGAGTGAATCTGGAAGTTTCAAAGGCAAATTTCATTGGTGAAACTTTGTAGTTTTCAAATTCTGAATATACCAGCTTGATCAGCCTTTCAAGGCGCATCTTTCTATCCTTTCAGAAGTCTGAAATTCAGCTCCTAATCCAGCTCCAAATCCAGTTCCTGCAAATCAAGTGGATTGGGTCAATCCTACAAGAGAATGGATTGGTCACCTGCATAAGTGAAGAAGTTCTTGTTTCAGAGGGAGATGAGGCCGAGGCCTTACATAAGAAGATTACAAGCAATCTTAACATGTATGACTCATACATTTATGTTTCGAATTCTGGTCATAATTAAGTTTATGATATGTTTGTCTTCATACTATTATGGTTAGTACAATCTTGGTTAATTTTAGACTTGTCGTATCACGTTAATTTTTTGACACTTATGATTGTACTAATGCATTGTGATGTTGTATGAGGTTGATGTTGTCCACTAACATGAAAGGTACATCAAGAAAGACAAATCATGTTCTAGTTCAAGAACATATGACCATGGTGACATGAAGACAAAGGTTCATCCATCACCGTGGATCACATAGAAGATCTACTTACGAGGTATGTATAACATGGTTAACCTATGAGATATGCAGGTTACTAGCACAAGTCATTTAAGAGAACAAAAAGACATCATGTGGGTATGTTAGAAAATAACCAACATATTAATCCGGGTATGTTTTCCTATATCAAGTTAGAATCCTATCTTGTGTAAAGTATACATGGCATGATTGATAATGATTATTCATATGTTTGAATAGTCATGGGTGTATGCATATTATGTTTCTTAACCAGAAGAATCATGAAAGTATAGGTTTGAGTAATCACGGGTGTAGAAATATTATGTTTCTTACTTTAATTTATGATATGACTAGCCATAAGAGTCCTTGAATACTAATGCTTATTATTTCTGTTTGGAATGATCATGAATATACATGCTTAAGGTGATTGTGTTTTGATAGTATTGAGAATATACTAATAAATGCATGATTATGTATGAGATCCTGAGGATATCACAATAATGATACTTGTAAGCATGCATAGTGATCAAGGATGGATATAAGTTCAAGGATAGGTAATCCAAGAAGCAAAGATCAAGAGGGAGCACACTGCAGTAGTTTATGCAAGGATGCAGATATTCAGAGGGAGTTGACCACTTCTCACAATCCACATCAGAATGGAGTTGCAGAAAGGAAGCAAAGATTGAGAGGGAGTCAACCCAACAAACAAACAAGGATAAGTATTTGAATTATCATTTCTTGCATATTTGAATGATGTATTATGCATATTAGAATAGTTGCATTGATGAACAATGTACTACTAATATGCATGTGATGGGTAAGTGGCCTATGGCACTGTCCAACATTCCATTGCTACTTATCTAGAATGAAACCTCTTTGCTGACATGTCGGGAGTAGTGCAAACTCTTAACAATGTTATGGTAGAGATTGGAAGGCATCTAGAAAGTTAAAGGATATGGATGAATGTTGTATTGAAGCATTGGCTAAAATAATTGCATGACTGTATGACATATTTTTTTATGTGTAAGAATTTGTTCTGAAAAAACTATGAGAAGTTTCTAATCATGCAATTTAACTTGTTTTGTAGGAAAGATCGTATACGAGCAGCTACAAAAGAAGGAATACAACATCAGCAACAAAGTTATCTATTGAAGATATTGAAGTTCCCAGGATTCGGGAAGAATGCCATGATCGAGGAGTACCAGTCGATCATGAAGAATGATGTTTGGGATGCAGTCCCAAGACCTGAAGGGAAGTCTACTGTGACTTCCAAATGGATCTATAAGATCAAGCGTGTTGTAGATGGTAGCATGGAGAAATACAAAATGAGATTTGTAACTCGTGGCTTCTCCCAAAAAAAGGGATTGAGTATGAAGAGACTTCTACACCTATAGCCAGGCACACTTCCATCATATCAGTACTTGCTCTGGATGCAATGATGAAATTGAAGATACACCAGATGGATGTCAAGACAGCTTTCTTGAATGGTGTAGTCGAAGAGGAAGTGTATGTGGAGTAGCCACTTGATTTTGAGACACATGACAGCAAGTCATATATGTGCAGAACTAGGTATGGTAGGGTAAACAACTTTCTATCCAGTTTGGGCTTTACCTAGAGTAAAGCAGATTCCAACCTTTACTACAAGGTTGAGGAAGGCAATCCAGTGATACTAATTTTGTATGCGGATAACTTGTTTGTTATAGGTTAGGATAGATTGATTGCCGACACACAGCGGAAGCTTGCTGTCGAGTTCGAGATGAAGGACTTGGGTATGATGCACTACTTTCTAGGTGTTGAGGTGTGGCAGCGTGAAGATGGGATCTTCCTCGAACAAGGGTAGAATGCAGTAGAGATCCTGAAGAGGTTTGGAATGATGGACTGCAAGGCCATGGAAACACCTTTGGTATCGAACCTGAAGTTTCTGTGTAATGCTTCGTCTGAGCCGGTTGATGTCATGATGCATCGTCAGATGATTGGGTCCTTGATGTACCCAACAAATACCAGACTAGATATTTGATTTGCGGTGAACACATTGAGCCAGTTCCTGACAGATCCGAGAGGTGTTCACCTCGTTTTTGTAAAGCATATTCTAACGTACTTGAAGGGTACAGTTGATTATGGGCTCAAGTATGATGCAAATCAAAAGGTTAACCTGTAGGGTTATGTTGATTCAGATTGGGCAGGAAGTGCTACAGATAGGAAGAGCACTTCTGGGTGCTGCTTGAGTATGGTATCAGGTGTGATCTCTTGGTTTAGCGGGAAGCAGTCCTGCGTAGCACTGGGTACAGCCGAAGCAGAGTATGTTGCAGCTTGTTCGGCTAGTTGTGAGGCAGTATGGATCCAGAAGCTACTGTCTGAGTTATTTGATGTCTCGTTGGATGCTATCTACTATCTGAGTTATTCTTATGAGGCAGTATGGCTCCGAAAGTTACTATCTGAGTTATTTTTGGACATATTTATATATATATATATACAACTTTGATTCTCGGTTCTACTACATGTGTGTTTGTTACAAATGTATGAATGTCTTTGTATTTATGTGCTCATGATGAATGTGACAAATGCCAATCTAATACATAGTTAGCGTATGCATCAGATATATAATTATGACTTCTCGGAATATGAATGTATGTAATGGAAACAAAATGTCTCTCCAAGAGTCGTACCTTAAGGATTATCTCTAGTAATGTAGGGTCTCGTACATGGTACTGCCCATTCAGCTGAGACACAACTAGTTGTGAACCCAGGCGGACTTCTAAAGATTGGATGTCATGTGAAATGGCATCCTGAAGTAACTCAACGACGGCACTATACTCAACCACATTGTTAGATGTAGGACCGAGACAAGCACCTCCTGAGGACACAACTAGGTGGTCAGGTGAGAAGATAACCCAGGCTGTAGAAGCAAGCTGCTCCGTATGTCGGCTAGCACCATCCACGAAACCTAAGAACATAGGACATCCCGTTGACATCTGTCAATCAAAAAGAGGCTAATCAGTAGACCCGAAAACCAAAAAGGCAACCTAAAGTACGTACAGAAAAACTATACAATAGTGTACAAAAGTATCAGCCTGAACCAGAGGTTCAAGCGTAATATCGCTTGAGGTAGAGCCCATTTCTAGGCTCCTTCAAGACGACTCCCTCGTAATCTTCTAACTCATCAGCTCATTTGTCAAGGACACGCCTCACAATGTAAGGACCGTGCCACATGGGATTGAACTTGCTTGCCCCCAGGGGTTGTTTAGCTTGGTCATACAAGAGTACCAAGTCGCCTTCAGCATATTTTTGGGGACGGACAGACCTATCATATTGAACCTTGACACGACGCTTGTTAACATCAATGGCCACATCGGCATCTCGACGGAGCTCGTCAAGTTGCTTGAGGTGTACTAAACGTTGCTCCATCTCCGTCGTATCAAGGAGGAGCTCTATGGATAGCTTGAGTGAAGGGATTTCGCATTCAATCGATAAGACTGACTCCACACCATGAACTAACTGGAATGGTGAGAACCCTGTGGCAGTCTTAACTGCGGTTCGATATGCCCACAAAGCAGGATATAACATGATATGCCAATTGGTCTTGCTTTGTTGGATGGTACGTTGGAGAATGGTCTTCAAAGACTTATTTACTGCTTCAACTCGACCAATCGCTTGAGGATAGTCGGAAGACTAGTGTTCCTGACGAAACCCAAGCTTGAGAGATAAATCCTCCATCATCTTGTTTTGAAAGTGACTGCCATGGTCAGAGACAATTTGTTTAGGGATACCGAATCGACTGATAATCTGGTTGAATACGAAATGGGTTGTAGGTGCACCGTCGGCTTTTACAGTAGGCATGGCCTCAGCCCACTTGGAAAAATAATCCACGGCCACGATAATATGATGACGCCCTCCAGCTGAAGCTGGTTTGCAATCCATGAAATATACCCCCCAATTAAAGAAGGGACTGACAGTGACAACCCGATGGAGGGGCGCTGGATGCGAGTGTACGTTCCGAGAAAACACTTGGCAAGGGTGACATCTCTTCACAGCGTTAATACAATCTTTAAAGATGGGAGGCCAAAAATAACCCGCTCGCATGATACGCTAGGCTGTAGCAAGCCCGGATAAGTGACCGCCACATGCCCCTGCATGGCAATCATTAAGTACCCATTCCGCTTCTTCGTGAGGCAAGCAACGACGGAGAATGTAATCCTTTCCTTGACGATAGTATAACCTTTAGCGTGACGTCTCACACGCCGTCGCTCATCTCGTGAATAATGCGGAGGAAACTTCAAAGTTTGGAGATATACAATGACATCCCCATACCAAGGGTCCTCGGTCAAGACAAGAAATAACTATTCGTCTACAAAAGAATCTTCATGAATGACATCCTCATCGAGTCGTGGAAGGTCCGACATAAGTTCAACTAGAGTCATCCTAAACTCCTCTTGCTCAACGAGCTCAAGGTTGGAAAGGAAATAAGAGCAATGGTGCATATCTTCCCAAGGCCACTACCACACATGGCTTCGAGGATAGCTTCATCAGATGGTAAAGTATGCTCATGATGTCTGCTTCATTTTTTAATGAGCTTGTAACAGAAAATGAACTATGCTCGGGATAATTTTCATGGTTTAGTGAGCTCGAAACCTAAAATGTAAAGTATGCTCGAAAATGTTCCTAATGGTGAACTTCTTTCTGTCATGAAATCCAAAGGTTGGCACATGCCCCTAGCATGATTACTAGAAGTAAGTGACTTAGCTCCAACGTGGTGTGGAGAGGCGATCGAGTTGACTCCAACGTAACTTCCAGAGGTTGAAGACAAGCCCCCGAGCTTCGTTTAATTCACCTAAGGAATAGGCGGGTGAAAAGAAGGTTTAGGTACTAAGTCTATGAGGAGACTCGACTCAAAGGGAAAGGATATGTTTCATTTTTTAACGAGCTTGACAGAGGAATAAAACTCTGCTCAAAAAGACCTGTTTCATTTTTTAAAGAGCTTGACACAGAAAGGGAATTATGCTCATGAAGCTGGGAATTAATTATGCTCATGAGTTGACAATCCTCTATATCTTTAGAATCTATCATACATTACCTCTTGCTCACCATAAATTCTAGCTAAATCAGATGACAAGAAAATCCTATAGTTGCTCAATACCATGCATCTATAAATTTATAGTCGCTCAATAACATTCACTAAGGGCAATGATAAATACTTTGGAATCAAATCACTCAATACATAAACCAAGTATGTCCAACATGTTGACACTAATATGGGAAAAAATATTTATATTTTGGATTGCTTAAAAGTGCAATGTCCGTCTAAGGTATATTCCTACGCATACATATTGGATACAGTCAAGCAAGAATGTCCATTCCGGACACTAATCTATACTACCCTCAAGCTTATCATAAAGATTTTTTAAATATGAGAAACAAAGAATGTCTTCAGACAATGACCAGAAACATATAAGCATTTTAATCTTGACACTTGATCATATAATTTCATAACAGATTAACACAACATATAAACATTTTAATCATGAAGCTTGATTACAAAATTTCATGATAGAGAATGACCCCCTAAAGGTGTCCATATTAGACTAATTGTAGTCAGGTGACAAGTGTTAGTCAGGAGATAAAGTCCATCATAGGACTTGATGCATGGTGACATTCATAAGTACAACATAGGACTTGATTGCATGGTGACATTCATATAAGGCAATATTTATTCCAGTAATAAAAATTCTAAAAATGTAAGGTTTACTAAGGGAAATGATAATTACTTTGGAATCAAATCGCGTAATACACAAACCAAGTACATCCAACATGACGCCACTAGTATGGGAAAAATTATTTATATCACCTAAAAATGTATGGTTCACCAAGGGCAATGATAATTACCTTGGAATCAAATCTCTCAATACAGTATGGGCAAAATTATTTATATTTTGGATTGTTTAAAGAGGCAATGTCCATCTAAGGTATATTCCTACGCATACGTATTAAATACACTAAAGCAAGAATGTCCATTACAAACACTAATTTATACTACCCTGAAGCTTATCATAAAGCTATTTTCAAATATAGAAAACAAAGAATGTTTTCACACAATCACCATGAACATATAAGCATTTTAATCTTGATACTTCATCACATAATTTCATAATAGATTATCACAACATATAAACATTTTAATCGTAAAGCTTGATTACAAAATTTCATGTTAGAGAATGACCACCTAAAGGATGTCCATATTAGACTAATGGTAATCAGGGGACAAGTAATAGTCAGCAGATAAATTCCAACATAGGACTTGATGCATGGTGACATTCACAAATCCACTGTCCAACATCAGACCTGATTGCATGGTGACATTCATATATGGCAATATTTATTCCAGTAACAAAAAAAAAACCTAAAAATGTGTGGTTCGCCAAGGGAAAATTATAGGCAAAATTATTTATATTTTGGATTACTTAAAGGGGCAATGTCCATCTAAGGTATATTCATACCCTTACATATTGTATATATTGAAGTAAAAATGTATATCCCAAACACTAATCTATACTAACCTCAAGCTTATCATAAAGATTTTTTTAAATATAAAAAACGAAGGATGTTTACACACAATCATCATGAACATATAAGAATTTTAATCGTACTAGTTGATCACATAATTTCATAACAGATTAAAGCAACATATAAACATTTTAATCATGAAGCTTGATTACAAAATTTCAAGATAGAGAATGACCCCTAAAGGATGTCCATATTAGACTAATGATAATCAAGTGACAAGTAATAGTTAGCAGATAAAGTCCAACAACGAACTTGATGTATAGTGGCGTTCATAAGTCCAACATAGGACTTGATTACAGGGTGACATTCATATATGGCAATATTTATTCCACTAATAAAAAAAACTTTAAAATGTATGGCTAAATAAAGTGATTTGATGTATAGTGACATTCATAAGTCCAACATAGAACTTGATTGCATGGTGACATTCATATATGGCAATATTTATTCCTTAATAAAAAAAATTAAAAATGTAAGGCTAAATAAAGTGATTCAAAATTTAGTAAATAAGAAAATAACTTTCGAATGTCTTCCAGTGTCCTTTCGAGATAAAAAAAAAAATTCAAATGTCTTCCAGTGTCCTTTTGAGATAAAAAAAAAAATTTCAAATGTCTTCCAGTGTCCTTTTGAGATAAATTTTTTTTCAAATGTCATCTAGTGTCCTTTTGAGATAAAACAATTTTTCAAATGTCTTCATCATTATAAGATTAACAATTTTCCACTCTATATGGATTTTTTGATAAAAAAATATGCATAAAAATATATAAAATGTCTTTAAATTTTTACATATGCAAGCATACATGTGATGTCTTCAGACTTTTACACTTACACGCATACATGTCATCGCTCGCTCCCCTATGTTGAGAATCTCAAACATATGTCTTTAGATTTTTACACTATACACACACATGTCATCACACTCGCTCCCCTATGTTGAGAATCTCAAATATAATATAAAATGTCTGTAGGGTTTTACACTACACAGGCATACACATCATCCACATCAGCTCCCCTGTGTTAAGAATCTCAAATATTAGTTTCATTGGTTAAACATTTCCTTGTTAAATAAATCTTTATTAGATAGTTCACACTTTACAACTTTCATTAAGGAATCTAAGGGTTAAAAATTTCCTTGTGAAATCTTTATTAGATAGTTCAGTGGTTCCAATAAGCAAGTTGGTTCAGTGAAAGCAGGATGTTGCAAGTTGGGTCAGCGAAAGCAGGATGTTGTTAAAAATTTATTCAGTCAATGAAAGCAGGACGTTGTTAAAACTTTATTCAGTCAATAAACGCAGGGCGTTGTTAAAACTTTGATTCCTCTTACATCATGTGTATCCAAAAGGACCATCCCCACAAAAAAACAAATTTTGCGATTAAGCTCTCATATATATAAACAAAACTTAGATTCCTCTTACATCATGTGTATCCAGATTCCAGAAGGGCCATCCCCACACAAAATTGTTTTTTGCAATTACGCTCTCATGGATATATAAAATTGTTTTTTGCAATTAGGCTCTCATGGATATACAAACAAGATAGGTGACATTAACATATACATCCAATATAAACATCATCATTAGAGAAGGAGAAAGTGGATGCTCATCACCTGAAAATATAAAGACCGCATCGCTCTTAAAACCACATAAAGTGGATGATAATCACTTTAAAATATAAAGAAAGCATCGCTCTTCAAACCAAATGTCAATCCATATTAAATAGTCCCACATCTTTCTAACCTCCCTTTCCAAGGCCCCTACACTCCTACCTCAAAGTCTCTATTTTCACATACTAGTATAGCTTGCAAGACAGCTCACATCTCCATAATTTATACAAGGTGACCCACTGACCTAAAGACAAAGCAGAGAAGAATAGAGCAAAGAAGGAAGGCTATGGATCGATAAAAATCTAAAGGGAAACTAATTGAGTTTGCATTGTCATGCCTCTTTCGCTGAAGCACAAGACGATAATCGACATGAAGTACACATTCACAATAAATGGCCAATATAATAAGCATATTAAGTATTCTTATTGCTGTAATACTTGGATATCTGTTTCTATTATCTATATGTTTATTTCTCTTCTTTTGTATTGGTTTATTTTTTTGACCTCGTGTCCATTGCATCCACATAAAGGAATGAATTGAGCAAATGGATGGATAGATGCCACTACTTGTGATACTTTAAGTGGGGATTCATTTCCTTGCATGTGGACTACGCTGGAGTCACATACCGAAGAAAACACCTCTCACCTATGCAGTGTGAGACACTTGAGATGGGTATAGATTCTGTGTTGTTGACGAATATTTCGTTATGCAGTAGTGTATCCAACAAAACATTCCAAAGTTCATAACTGTGCTAGCATAGGTTGCGAAAGCAGCTTGGAAAATGCATTGGACGACGGTTCATATAGTTCTTATACTTAACAAAATCCCTGTTCAAGGAGTAGACATGATAGCACTGTATGATTTGGAAAAAATGGTACAAATTTGAAGGCATTTCCTGCACTTCGTAAATACAGAAAAGAGCATCAAGAAGAGTAACAGCAAATGATTTAAGGATATAGACATTTGATAATTCAAGATAATAACACAACATTAGTAAATCACACTCTTGACACTGTATGATAAGTAGCCAAACTAACCACTATCAATCCATCATACATCAATTGACATAATTGAACACAATATCAGTAAACATGATACTGTTTTAGATGGTACAACGAGCTGCCAGCCGGAATTCGTTATCATCCAATCCATCAATAGCTGATTGAAACAATTGCAAACAAAGAATTTATCAATAATTTTATCTTTATCCAAAACCAAAGGTATTCGTTTACCCTTGCAAGCATCATATCTTTCAAGAGTCGGGATTGCCTTCCATCCATCAGGTTTTGAGAAACTGTGGAAAGTGAACCTTCTTGACAACTGGAGCGTTATCAATTGCATATGTATTAAGGAGCTGTATGGTTCAACGTTCCAGCTTGTCTGCATTTCAACTGATTATAATTATCTGCTAATTGACTGGAACTTGTAATGAGGTGAACCCATTATTTTGGGTTCTTTGCTGAATCTGTCTGCACTTGTGTATCATCATCATCTTCCAGATCAGTAAAAGAAAAATCCTCCTCATTTAAGAATCCTGTTGCAGTATATAAATATGCGTCAATTTTACCTGGTTGCTCCTGCAGCCAATTATCTACATCTGCATCCTTATCATCATGCTCCACATCCTCAGTAGATGCTATGTGATTAGACAAATCCTTCTGCTTAGAAATATGATAATCAACTTTAGAGTTAGTAGCAATTACTGGTGCCACTATTTCTAGAGATACGGACTTGAAAGAATCTTCCTTTTCGTTGCTGTCTGCAGCTGGTGAAAAATGCTCAAAATTCTGCTCAGGAGGAATCACGAAAATGTTCCTTTCTGGACTACCCAAGCTTCCACCAGCATTAGTTGATCTGGCCTTGTTTCTTTTCTGTGAATCCTCCGAAAGCAATGCCCTGTCCTCTAATATCTGCAAAACCAAGATAAAAGTATCGATTTTCTTCTGTCCACAATACTTAAAAGGCCAAAGCTAATTTATTTTTCACCTAAAGGAACTATAAATTTTACTCAGCAGAACATGTAGAAGTTTCAATGAGAAGACAATGAATGTCAAAATAAGTGACCAGACTAATGCAATATGAAAAGCATGGCTGATGAGAAGGATATATTTTCTTATTTCAAGCAAACAGATACTTCTGTTCTAAACTCCTCTTTTTATGATCTCTACCTTAAGTATAGAATATATGCATATAATCATTTTGTTATGGAAATATTCACAAAAGTACTTCAAACAATATTTTTCCAATCTTGGTTATTCGGAGCAATCTTCTAGCTCTATGCATTTATTTAATTCAAAACAGAAACTAATATACAAAACAAAACAATTCGAATCTCATTCTACAAGCAAAACTTGACAGAGGATTTAATCAAAAAATCAATAAACCTAAGAAAAAACAGAATTGGGTCACACAGACTACACTTTGATATGAGAGCAACTGGACTACTGAGAATAAATAGTGTAAGATGCTTAATAGAAATATAACAAAGGAGGGGTCATATACTACTGCAATGCAAAGCCAAAGCCTATGATAACATGCAATCCAAAGGAAAGTTAATAAATACAAGCCTCTCCAAAGAATTTTGACATCTGAAAGAACTAGTGAGCTAGCAAAACCAATCGCAGATAGCCTAGAGATACAAGACTACATTACAATGTTTTTAGTTTTTCAATAAAACATAAATCCTTATTACCATGCTGGAAATGATAACAGTCAAGTATACCTTTCTTTTCTGGCTGGATGTTTTCTAAAAGAAAAAACATATATGAATCATTGCATAATTAGGATCTTAAAATTATGCTTGAACTTTTTAAGCTCATTCTTCATAAGGTCATATACTACTGCAATGCAAAGCCTATGATAACATGCAATCCAAAGGCAAGATAATAAATACACGCCTCTCCAAAGAATCTTGACATCTGAAAGAACTAATGAGCTAGAAAAACCATTTGCCTATAAATACAAGACTACATTACAATGTTTTTTGTTTGTTTGTTTTCTTTTCTTGCTAGATGTTTTCAAAAAGAATAAACAAATATGAATTATTGTATAATTAGGATCTTAAAATTATGCCTGAACTTTTAATCTCATTCTTCATAGTTATCCTAAAACTATTTTAGGCTTGCTGAGGTACATGGTTTATCTTATGCCTCTTTAAAGGCTGTTAACAATCTGGGTATGTAAGCAGAGTCTCTAAAATGACAATGACTTCTCATCCACACCTAAAAGTAAAAATAGTAGTATTCTAGGATTTGGCTAATGTGATGGTTGCTTCCATAAAGATGTCATGTTCAAAAAAAGAAAGAAATTAGAATGATTACCTGGGGTGTTGTAAGAAGAAGAGCATCTTCCTTGCTCAGCTGAGGGTGTAAAAGGAAAAAGTATATCTTCCAGAATTGGCCATCACTCAGATAAACTGGGAAAACTTCAGCCTCAAAGATGCCAAATTTGGGGTTAAACGTTCAACAACCAAAGCATGTTCCTGCTGAATATCAAACATATCAAAATCTGCACACAAAAAGTTTATCATGAGCAATCAATTACAAAATGAAGGATAAAGAAATTTATGAGGAAAAGAGAAATCATTGACATATCTATATGGAATATGTATTATAGAGTGAAATCCCAACTTGGATTTGACAGCAATTCCAAGATGATAATTATAAGTGCAAAAAAATTGAAATTGTAATGGATTGAATGCTAAGAAAGCATCGCTGAGATTTCATAAATTTGTCATCATAAAATGTTGATGATTTTCAAATTAGTTATCCCTAACTTTGATGGTGTGAGAATATGCAAATGCACACATTCCATTCAATGAAGGGAGCATACATATTTAACAAAGGAAAATCAGTCCTATCTAACTAGAGGGCATTGTCTATAAAAAAAGCCATCGAATTTTTGAGGCCTGGGTTCCTTCACCTGGTAGACTCGTTCACTAGCACATGCACAGTTGAATTGATATCTCAGTCAATTTTAAATAATGATTACTAGCTGCTGCTGCAATATAAACCAGCAACAACGCATGTTGCGTTAATCAATATTAAAATCACAACTGGGAAACAATGCATATTCATCTTGCACAGCCGTAAAACAGGTCAGTCAACAAAACCCCAAAACACAAGGGAGCCCAAAAAACCATGTTCATCATGCCATTCCAATAAATTTGCAGGCGAACACCAGAAAAAATTGCAATCCTACTTCTGAAATGATGATAAAGAACTACAAGCCCATGGGGCGTAGAATAGACAGTGAATGGATGTACTGTTAAGGAACTCCTTGCGTAAGGTCACCAGTTTGAAACTTTGTGGGTACAAGTCTTACAAAAAAAAAATCATAAAGAACTACAAGTCTAAGGTTGTCTAGTAGCAGATGACAAGAAAGGCTATTGCATTATGAAGGCCAACATATGGCAGCAAATCTTGTTATCTAGAAGAAAGACATTCGGCCTTTTAAACTCAAATATCAATAGCTGCTAGTTCAAAAACCCTATTCAGAGTTGAAAAACTCCTTGCGTGATGTACTTGTATCTTGAATCTGTGAATAAGAAAGGTTGGCTCGGTTTTTCCCGAGTTTGGGTTTTCCTAGGATAAAATCTTTGTCTCTTTGTTTCTGCGAATGGTCATTCTTTCAGTGATATTTATTTGTTTCCCCTGCAAATAATTGAAATTATACTGCTATTATAAAACTCTAACAAAGCAGTGAGTCTCAAATTTCAATATGCAAAGCCAAGTGCAAGTGCAAGTCCTAGGAAATTCTGGCATAATATATTAGTAGATATCCTCAGTCGTGGCATATGAAACAAAGGTGAATTTTGAAAATTTTCATCATATATACCCTCGGTTGTGGCATATACCCGAGAAGCAAAGCCTACACTTCCTTAAGAAAGGGTCATTTACCAAACAAAAAATATTATTTCCAAATGTATTTGAATAACAACATAAGATTGAAAGAAAGAAAAAGCATAAAGAAGTGCATAAAAGACAGTGACCCCAATATGCTGAGAACAACAGAAAGAGAGAAATTATATCAATTTCTTAACCGAACATAAGGCAATCGAACTGGAATAATGGCATAATAACGAGTGCCTGAAAACAGAGTGTTGAGCTGTCCATTAGGGTTCACTTCTTATTATGGTCTATCCCACCTAAATGGAATAAATTTCAAGGGATTGGGTCGGGTGTAAGCCCTGAGCGGTATTGGCAGAATGGTGCAAGTCCTGGGCGGTTTTGGCAGAATAATACCATGACACCTGGTAACTAAGCTGAAGAAAATCCAATATCCGCAATACAGCCCCCACATGCATCAACAATTTCAAACACAAACAGAGAAAATGTAAAGCCCCATATTTTGACTAGGCATGTTTACGAGTTAGACACCTTTCACTTTAATTGCTCATTACCTGTTGGACTCAGCTAGACAGAGTGAACTATATTTTCGGCATGATAGACGTGATGATATGTTGCTACTGTGTTAATGATGTTCCTATATTCGTGCAGTTATTAAGTTACGACTATCATGAGATTCTTTTATTTCATAATGACAGTGTATGCTTGATAATCGTCCTGGAGGAAATGTGATATATATATGATGTGGTCATTATGCTGTGATCGATTTGATGATTTTATGTGATGAAATAAATGATGCTGACAAAATGGATCAGACAATGATAGAATGGAAAATATATGTTTTAGCGTTTTCATTGATGAAATGTGAAATATATGGCGTTGTACGTGGATGCCATTCTATGATGAAATTGATAGAACTATTACATTCCATGCATACCTGTGATGTGATAAAATTGTGACGTGAAATAAAATGATGTTGATGATATGGATCAATTGGTGATCGAATGGAAATGCTTGTTATAAAATGTGTATTCTGCGGAATACTGACCTACAGGACACAAGGGCTATGGGATAGCCGGATACTTGATCTGATATACGAAGAAGAACCTATCCATGCAGTAAACCTTAGCAACCGAAATTGATGAAACGATGACATGGACCGATAATCTCGAGAGCAGCAGAGTATGATTTGATAAGGGTGTAGGCCCAGTGTGTTGAGAGGGATGGATGTGTTTCCCACCCTATGTTCCTATGATACCCGAGATCGTGGGAGGGTCGTGCTGAGACACGCTCTCCATGTATGTGTGATGACGATGGTCGGATGCCTGCTAGGAGAGGATAGGTCCGTTGTTCAGTCGACGCTATCGCTCTCAAGTTCTATGTGGTCAGGTCGATGAGTCCGACATCCACTTTTATACTAGCAGAGGAGGGATAGGGAGGATGTGG
Source organism: Larix kaempferi (assembly GCA_027924585.1). NCBI lineage: Eukaryota > Viridiplantae > Streptophyta > Pinopsida > Pinales > Pinaceae > Larix > Larix kaempferi. The sequence continues at coordinate 4,709,143 of BSBM01000226.1, read as the reverse complement.
CAGTAGGTTAAGATGGGAGGATATGATAGTTAGTACTGTTGAGAGTTGGGTATTCATTGACCTGGAGTTAGTGGTAGTAGGTAGCTTTCCTTGTACCTGATTGATTGAACAAATGTAATCATAAAAGTAATGACATGGAATCTTAAAGGTTAACTGATAAAATAAACGATGATGTTTTAGTAATATTATGATGAATGTGTACTTGTTCGGTTTGCATAAAGTATTATGAATATTAGTTAGCTGATATGCATAGGAAATATGACGTATGTTTATAGTACATGTCTGTCTTGTGCATACGCTGGCCACGCATGCACATTATGCACATGCGCAATAATATTGGTTTACAACCTACTTATCAAGATGTAACAATATTATAAGTTATCATAGATAACTCAAATAAGTATTCAGTGAATGACTTAATCAGTGAAAGATCATCAAGTTTTAATGTGTAAAATAAGTTAATTAGTCTTGTATGAAGACATGGTAATGAACGATTAAAATAAGTGTCATTAATTGTAAGCATCCTCAGGTGAAGGTGACTCCAATATGAAGTATAATAGTTAGACATTAATACTAGAAAAGTGTGCTATATAATTGTTGATCACGATTAAATAAACCATTAAAGTATATTTCATTATTTATACATAGAGGTACTATGTGACCTGTTTGTGTCAGAAATTGTTACTAAGGCTAGGGTAACAAGCCAACACAATCTCAAAAATAAAATCAATCCAAACTAGGTTTTTAGGGTTTTGTTTTGTATGTTTTGGTTAGAAACTTCAAGAGCATAAGGGAATACATTCAGCTGATAAGTAAAAACTAATTCATACACATATATCCATGAAGATGCATATATATCTCAGGAATCCACAAAAGATTGTAATGAAGTTCATACAATAAAAGACAAGCATCACTGGAAACTACACATAAAACCAGAAATGAATTTGTCAATCAAGAAACTATATAAGTTCAAAATGAAGCCAACACATATCAGAAGTGGGATAAGGAGTCATATATTCATAGTTTCATCAAAAATGCATATGAGAGTTTGCAATACTTAGCAGTGAACAAGTCTGGAAGAATCAACAGCTTGCAGACCTCCTAAAGCTCTCCAAAAATTCCAACCCCTCTTCAGTCTCTTTGTCCCTCTTTTATAATTACAAAGAAGTGGTTCTATTTCCCCTTCATTAGGTCGAAATTGAAACCACTGAGCAGTTACATTAACTAACTAACTCAACTAATTAACTAAAAATAGTAAATCGGATTCCTGGCAAATATGGCGAATTTCTGGAAAATAGGTGTCAAAGAAGCTTCCATATCTCTCAATTGGTGACACCTGTGTAAAAACGGAGAGAGGTTTTTGTAAATGGGTCCATGATGGACAAAAACCTCTCTTGGTTTTTAAAAATTCATCTCCAGTCAATCAGAATCTGCCCCGCAAGATGAACACTAAAACAGGAAAATATTAAATATTTAACATCCCTGAAAAATAGGCTGCAAAGATTAAACTGAATCTTTCAATCCTTGACAGCTGTTGCAAAACTGAGAGAGGTTTTTGTAGATGGGTATCTTAGGAACAAAAACCTCCTTCGGTTTTCAAAAATTCCTCTCCATCAGCTCGCGGTCTGCATTTGACTTCAATCACTCAAAACAGGACTGCAATGTTCAGACTATTCAATGTAATGGAAAACTGTCAGTGAATATGGCTGTTTTATATCAGTCTTTCACTTTAATCTCTGTGTATCAACCAGTCTAGATTTTCAAGCTCTAAAAATCTCACTGCTTCCGATTTGCCAACATAACATTAACCACAGGCTTATTTGACCAACTGGAGATTGATAGCATGAGAGGAGCGAACAAAAACACCACTGTCTGCAATATATTCGCCCTAGCCAAAAAACTGCCATTCAAACTTGTATATGAAAGCCAACATGTTCTCCAAGCAATTGAACATGGTTCTCCAAGCAAGTGATTTCATAAATCATAACAATTTTCAACAGCTTTCAAACCACTTAAACAAACCAACAAAACACCTTCTGTGTAAAAGATGAGCATAACAAATCAATCTATGAATCCTCTCAATGCTATTTCTTGTAGGTTCTGATTTACAATGGCATTAGGTTATGAGAAGAATCCATTCAATTAGCTCATTATAACCAATCTGCATCACTTTCAGAGTTTTTTGAATGTATAGGAAAGCAAATGATAAACAATCTTCGTTCAAACTGTCATTAAAATTTCACAGGCTGAATACTTTGCTGCTCTGTTCATGCAAATTCCTCATAATGGCTTCAGATAGCTATTTATGTGGTGAAGTGTTTATTTTGTGAATCAACGGTTTCTTCTTATGAGAACAGGTGTCTTTATATCATTTCTTTGACTGTCAACTTAAATTTGAAGGTATCAAAAACCACCAAATCATTCTTTAAACCCTGAGCAAATCGGCAGGATACCTGTGCATTATATCCATCAATTTTTCTGAAGAAATCCATCCAGCCTGCTCGTTTGAATAGCTCCACACATTCAGGCAATTTTTCAACCCATTCTACATCTGTTGGTTCTGCCCTGTTTATTTTACCACTCTTTCCCATTATGTTTCAATTACTGCAATTTAAATGTATATTCTGGTAATATTTGTGAACAGGGGCTGAATTTTGGAAGCTAAAAGCACTGCTGAATCTACAGGTTATTCATAGCACTGATAGGGTAACTTTCATAAAAACGAACTGAGATTTTTTAATCCTCCTTCAAACTGGTGTCGCGGCTCATCAACCAACAGCTATTTATCCGGTTAAAATTGCGTTTTAAAGCACAATTTTACCTAACTTTGACTAATTTGAATAGAGTGAGCTCAAACGAAAAAACCCCAAATTTGCTGCTATACGGGCTTTTTGAGAATACCTGTAAATCGTTCCTTTATGATTGTTGGAAATCATGATCCAAAGTGCCAGATGAGTCAGCCCCGTTGTACAGATGTCCCACGATCTTCAATTTAGCTGTTAACGCTGGAATGAGGAAGCCCTAATTTTCGTGAATCCCTCCACGCCTCTTACTTGTCCAGTTGGCAACAATGCTCGGTCTTTTAAATGACTATGGTTATCTCATTAAGTGCTCTGTGTTAGAATGGGCTTGTAGATAACAACCTCATGCCATATTATCTGTCAGCTACTGATCTGTTGTGTCTTACAACTTCGTTTTGGAGTATCAACGGTCTCCTCTTATGAGAATAGGTGTCCTCATGTCGTTTCTTTAGCCACTGGTGAATGAATCAAAAAGCCCTAATTTTCGCTGGCGATGGAACACACCTGTCTCCTTTCCACAGCAACGCAATACACCGTTCAACAGTGAACGCTCCTTCACAAACACTACTTCTCCTGCAATGATGCGTGTAACAAGAGAAAACTGACAGCTAAACCGGAATTTGCTGGCTTCTGTGCAACTGATCCCGCATACCATGCAATGATGAACTCGTTTGTCTTCGTGATTAGCAACCAACAAAAATCATGCTCAAATTGCTGCAAACACGTGTTAAAACACTCACACAAGGCAATTAGACACTCCCATTCTGCATCATGATTGAAAACAGATCGAAAATTGCAAAAAACTCAAGCCACGATATTCCTGTAGCGCGCTCTTTGTTAAAATTTTGCCCAGCGCTACAGGAATAGCTGCTATGCAAAAATTTAGCATTTTTTTCACTTTCTGCTAATTTGTCGGAGGTTTTAAAATCTACTTGATTTAAGGAATGATTATGACTGCTCTCTCAACACATTAATGAGTCAATCTTTGAAAATATGACTTTCTTTAACCCCTTTAAAGCATAAAAGATCACCAAAATCAAATAAAATCAATAAGGGATGTGTTCAAAACTTATTCAATCACCCATATAGTTTCTAAGGAGACTAAAACTAAAACTCAAAACCAAAAATTTAACTGAGGTGGATTCAAAAACAAACCAAAATTGGAGAAAATAACTCAAAAATGAAGGAAAATTTACTGACTTAACATGACCCTTATCTATTAACCAAATAAATATTTCTAAATTCTATTCACAATTAATTTACTTTCTATTATTATTAGTTATTATGTTATTATTGTTATTAATTAATTAATGATAATAATGATGATAATATTTATATAAAGCATAGTGGATTGAATGATTTATTAAATAGATTATTCATTTAAATTAAGGAACAGAATCTTTCCAAAATAAATTAAAAAGGATTGTTTAAGTAAATCACTGAATAATTCCACTACATGAGAGAATTTGGGTGATTTAAAGTAATATATAATCCACCTTTATGCCTTAAAAGGGGTTGCATTAATGATTTGTACTTCCAAAAGTGTGACAACTAGTGTGGTGGAGTGATAAGGAAGCTATGGAATTATGGGGGAAAGGATTTTTCAATAAAGAGGAGTTTTACAAAGTAGTAAGGGGGATTTTTGGGAGAACTGTGAGGTTTATTTTTGTGAAAAAGGAGGAATGCTGAGGAGGGGGTTAACTCTAAGCTTTGAGGAGGTGGGAAACTCAAATGAAAAGACTAAGGAGGGGGTTAACTCAGCAAAAGATTATAGAGTATAGTTCCGCTGTTCAGCCGATGCTATCGCTCTCAAGTTCTATGTGGTCAGGTCGATGAGTCCGACATCCACTTTTATACTAGAAGAGGAGGGATAGGGAGGATGTGGCAGTAGGTTAAGCTGGGAGGATATGATAGTTAGTACTGTTGAGAGTTGGGTATTCATTGACCTGGAGTTAGTGGTAGTAGGTAGCTTTCCTTGTACCTGATTGATTGAACAAATGTAATCATAAAAGTAATGACATGGAATCTTAAAGGTTAACTGATAAAATAAACGATGATGTTTTAGTAATATTATGATGAATGTGTACTTGTTCGGTTTGCATAAAGTATTATGAATATTAGTTAGCTGATATGCATAGGAAATATGACGTATGTTTATAGTACATGTCTGTTTTGTGCATACGCTGGCCACGCATGCACATTATGCACATGCGCAATAATATTGGTTTACAACCTACTTATCAAGATGTAACAATATTATAAGTTATCATAGATAACTCAAATGAGTATTCAGTGAATGACTTAATCAGTGAAAGATCATCAAGTTTTAATGTGTAAAATAAGTTAATTAGTCTTGTATGAAGACATGGTAATGAACGATTAAAATAAGTGTCATTAATTGTAAGCACCCTAAGGTGAAGGTGACTCCAATATGAAGTATAATACTTAGACATTAATACTAGAAAAGTGTGCTATATAATTGTTGATCACGATTAAATAAACCATTAAAGTATATTTCATTATTTATACATAGAGGTACTATGTGACCCTTATCCATTAACCAAATAAATATTTCTAAATTCTATTCACAATTAATTTAATTTCTATTATTATTAATTATTATGTTATTATTGTTATTAATTAATTAATGATAATAATGATGATAATATTTATATAAAGCATAGTGGATTGAATGATTTATTAAATAGATTATTCATTTAAATTAAGGAACAGAATCATTCCAAAATAAATTAAAAAGGATTGTTTAAGTAAATCATTGAATAATTCCACTACCCGAGAGAATTTGGGTGATTTAAAGTAATATATAATCCACCTTTATGCCTTAAAAGGGGTGGCATTAATGATTTGTACTTCCAAAAGGGTGACAGCTAGGGCGGTGGAGTGATAAGGAAGCTATGGAATTATGGGGGAAAGGATTTTTCAATAAAGAGGAGTTTTACAAAGTAGTAAGGGGGATTTTTGGGAGAACTGTGAGGTTTATTTTTGTGAAAAAGGAGGAATGATGAGGAGGGGGTTAACTCGAAGCTTTGAGGAGGTGGGAAACTCAAATGAAAAGACTGAGGAGGGGGTTAACTCAGCAAAAGATTACCATGGAAAGGTTCGATGGAAAGCTGCTGTCGGGATTATCGGTCTGTGGGCTCGGGGGCTAGGAAATCCGTTGATTTCCTAGCGTCAGCAAGATAATAGCTGATCGGCAGGGTGGAAACATCATTTTGGGTTGCTAAGGTAACCTACGGAACCCACTACAGGAATCTATTTACCTTGCTGCAAATCTACGGTTTCCAGGTATTTTACTGAGCCAGCTTAAGTAACAGGTATTTTACTCAGCTAGCTTAAATAAATTGTATTTCCCTTTTATTTTCAGATTATGCATGAAATAAGAACAGAATTGAAGCGAAGGATTTAAGTTTATGTTTGCTTAAACTGCAGAGACATATAGTCATTTAGAACCCTAAAACATAGACGGTCGATTCTTTTCATTAGAAAGCAAAGGAGAAAAACTTGGTATTTACATGAAAAGCGAACAGAGACCCAGTGCCTAGCAAGGGCACTACAGAAAATAAATAAATAATTTAACAGAAAAATAAAAAAACAAAGAAATAAATAAAATTCGCTCTATTTCAACTATTCAAATGGAAAAATGCACAGGAATTCCCCATTTCCAAAAATACACTCACAGAGAAAACAAATAATTGATTTTACCAAAAACATTGCCTACCCTACTTGACCAATTGAAATGGAGAAATGCACAAAACTTACTCTCGCTATCTCCGTCATCCAGAGGAAAATCCAACCAAGTTCCCGGGTGCTGTGAAATATTCGCTGCAAAAATCAGCACTTTGTTTGTTAACCCAACAACCCTACCTTCCTCTTCCGCTTTCATCTTCCCGGAATTTAATGGCAAAAAACCTGCCACAAGCTTGGAAATTTCGGTTATGCCACTGCTAAAACTGACCGGAAAATTCTGAGCAGGAGAGGATGAATCCTCGACCTCCTCGACATCTTCATCCGTCGTCATAGTTTGTAAGGCGTTGGAGATAAGGGGCGGACCAAGGATCTAAGTCAAAATATGGTAGAAATCGAGGGCGATATCCACGATTTTAAGGGAATTTTACAGGAATTTGATGGCAAGAAAAGGATCCGACTTAAATTTTGTTAGAAATCAACGGCGACTCAAGCATCCTCGGGGCATTTTAGAGGACGAAAATGAAATTTTGGTTTTTTTCATGAATGCAAGAGAGGGCTATTTCGGTTTTAAGACATTATTTTAATAATAAAGGGGGACGAATTTATTAATTTATAGAAAATCAGTTTAATATACAAAATTCGCCCATCAAATAATTCAAACCCCTTTAATTTCGCCATTTGGCTAAATTTCGCCCCTAAAATGATCTATGTGTACTAGCTTGCCCCTCTGTAGTCTAGGGACAATTTCTAGCACAAACACTCCCCTTATTAAGCAACACTTGGTTTTGATCCGACAAGTTCATCTCCTCTTGCTACCTTGGCGTTAATGACTCAATTTCGACCTTCTTTTGCTTAGTATCTATTTGATCATTTCCCTTCTCTATTTTTCTTTTTTGTACTTCTCATTGGTCTTTTGACATGTTAGTCATGCCACAAGTTCCTCCAATTGCTTCTTTTTTATTAGTCACACCTTCCTTTCTTTTTTATCTTTCTAGATTCTCCTCTTCCTTAGTGATTGTTTCCACTATTACGACCTCTTCCTTGTCTAACTCCTATTTATGTCTCTAACCTTGTTTTGTAATAGAACCCCCCCAATGGTTGGGAGCATTGATTTCTCTATATGAAAATCATAGAGAGATTCCTATTGTGGTTGAGAACTACCAAGATGAAAGTGAGATTCATAGGGAATCTTTGTCAGTAATCCCTGCATCATTTGCTGAAACTATTCTACAACATGGACTAGAGGAGTAAAAGTAGATTGTAAGTCTTCCTTTTTCTCCTTATGAACCCTTGGATCTACCCCTAGCCCTAGGCTCGTTGGCATTTATTTTATCTTAATGGGCTTTGTAATTCCCTGTCCTTATTTTCCTAGTTCTCCTTCTCTTAAGAATCCCATGGCTCGCATGATCGGTATGGTGTTTGGGTATGCTAGAATTTCTTGAGGTTGAAATATAGTGACCTCATTAGGAGAACTCGTGTCCGTTGCTTGGTTATCTCTATATACTCTCTGATGGGGATTGTCTCACCCATTGCTTATGAAACTTCTTCTCATCATCTTGATTGTCCTCATCATGCACCTCATTATATAACCTAGAAAATTCTGAGCCCTATGGTATACTTTGATATGAGACCATTTTATCTTTCAAGAATTCTCTCATCCACCGCTAGGCCACCATCTTGTGTCTACTAAATTTATCCTCATGGTCTTCTTTCCTCTTTACTTTTGTTGGGGAAGTAAACTCTAGTTCCCCTTTGGGGACCATGACACCTTTGGGCCTATAAAAAGGGTAATATTCCACTACATATCGTTTTGTATACTGAAGTGATGGAATAACACAAGTTAGTGGTGATGTGGCGCTAGAATTTGCCCCTAAAATGGCCTCCACTTCCTCATATTTCTCTAACAGAGTAAAAACTGAAGATTCAGACCAGTCATTATTCCATCATGGTCTGGTTAAGTTAACAATTTGCACAGTTTTGCAGAAGGAAGGTCGAGATCGGGATCACTTTTTATTCTGGTCAGGTTTTTTAATTAAACAGGATGAGCAAGAGAAGAAGCATACACCTAGCAAACAAACCGGCTTTATGAAGAAATTTAAAAGAGATGCAGAGGAGAATTTGCAGAGTACTAGTGTACAATATGATTTGCAAAGTGTTAATGTACAGGAATCTCATGAGGTTAATGCACAGGAGATTCAAAACCCTAAAAATACAATGCAAGAAGATATGTTTGAAGGACAGCATGAAGATGTTTTAGAAGACAATTTAGAGAAAGTCATTGTTCCTATGGATAAGGAAGAGGCTTCCAGCTCGAAGGACAGAGTGCATAGTGGTGTTTTTGCAGAAGAGAGCTCGGTTTTGATTCTTCCTACCTTAGTTGTTGAAGAGATCTTTAAAATTCCATATTTTGATGCTGATGTCAAAGCTTTCATAAAACTGAGAGAGAGTAAATGGAGACCTAAAACAAGACCCACTAATAAACTCAGATTGAATATGAGGAGGTTCATAGATCCTAATAAGCTGAAGGAAGAGAAGGTCACTATTACTTAAGACTCTTCAGGTGAAGAGGATGGGAATGATAAAGTTGAGTTAGATTTAATGGAGATTCAGATGAATACAAAAAAGGAGAATGAAATGTTAGCTGAAATTGTTAAGGAATGTGAAATGGTTTAAGAGCAGGAAATGATGATAGAACATGGAGTTATCCCAAGTATCGAACAACCATCTCTACTTCAGCTTTTCCCCTCTCAGGTGCAGCAGCCAGAAATAAGCAGGAAGAAGAGTTAATTTTTAAGAAGCTAGATATTCCATTTGGGGCAGAAGAACATAAAAGCATACATCTAGATGCTCGAATAGATACAGAAGTTGAAAACCCAAAGAAAACAATACAACAGTATAAATCCCAGGAGAAGTTCTTAAATGAGTCCAATGAAAAGTATAGAACTACTAATAAAAGGATAAGGGAAGACTCGGAGGACATTAACGCTCATTACCAAGAACTGATTGTGGTAGCTAAAGAAGCTTTAAGAAGGAAGGGACATGTAGAAGTGCAAGCTGAAGATATGGCAAAACAAATTGAAGAGTTAAAGGAGCAGAACAAGGGATCGGTTAACAAGTTTCGAGGTTTAGAGACTGAGCAAAATCGAGATAAGAAGAAGTCACATGCCTTGGAAGGCATAGCTATGCTAGCTGAGGCTGCCAAGCAGTTATCAGCCACCTCATCTCTAGTTGTCGAAGCATTTTGTTTTGATTATCATAAAATAGTTGTTAATGAATTGTTGTAAAGATTCGAAAACTAAGATGTAACTTCCAGTTGTAACTATCTCGAAGATAGATCTAAGGTTAGTTATGAAGCTCATTTTTTATGTAAGAGGATAAAAGGAAGAAACTTGGGGGGGGGGATGGTTTGATTCTTGTTTCAAGGAAACTATATTGAAACTGGATCTTTTTCGATATGCATTACAGATTGATACAAGCTACTCTTATGTAAGTTTTTTGAGGACTGAGATAGATTTATATACATATAAGCCATTCTATCTTATTTATTGCTTTTGTTTCTGATCAGTTAGATCACTCAGCTATTGATCTCATTCCTTGTTTAATGTTTTTATTTATGTGAATGCTCAGTTTTTGTGAACAAAACTAGTGTATGCTTATGAATGTGATGATTTATATTTGTTCTTTTAAACTTTCATATCTCAGTTCTTTCATTCTTACATGATTCAGAATCTGTGTTAGTTTGAATTTGATGCTGATTATCGCCTTGAAATGAAACTCACAAACCAATAAAATACAAAAACCAAACCCTATTTTATGTTCATTATGTTGAGATTTTCGAGATTGTACTAGCAGGGATGATTTTAAGAACCCCCCCAAAATTTATATGAATAAAAAATGGGCGAATCTCCCCGATATATAGAAAAACTTGAAGGCGATTAGATCAATAATATAATATGTATATATAATTTTTTTGGCGAATTTTTCATTTCATTATATAATGCTATAAAATCTTGGTGAATCTGTCACTAAATTATAAGATATTGTAAAATCATGGCGAATATTTCACATAATTATAAAAAATTGTAAAAACTTGGTGAATCTTTCACTGATTTATAAAATATAGTAAAAATTTGGCGAATCTTTTTCCAATAAGACTCAAGATTTTGACTCTGTAGATTACTAAGGTAGTGCAACAGAAGAACATACACCGAAGCTCAACTCTGGACTCTCTCGACTCCTAGACTCTCGAATGAACAAGTGTATGAATGAGGAGAGGATGGATTTATTTATACATTTCATAAGCAGTATTTGATCATTCATAACTAGAAGGTGTCGACGAAACACGACTACACTAACTAGATTTAAGGCAAGTAGGGACTCTACTAGTTATCTCGTCCCTTAATGGTCCAATGGACATGTGGGGTCATGTATTTTGACAGGCCAACAAACTGATAGAATTAAGTGAATATCCTAGTAGTGGGCCACTTCCTTTATGAAGATATATAGATCTTGGACCAATTCCAAGCTTCCAAGCACTTCAAAATTGCCCCCAAAAACTTCAATACTTCCCCATGCACTTCTAAATTGACCCAATGATGATAGAAATGCCCCATGCACTTCAATACTTGACTCGACCACTTCAAAATTCTCCCAACGATGATAAAAACGCCCATGCACTTCAATATTTTCCCCAGGCACTTCAAACTTCTCGCAACGAAGATAACAACGCCCCCATCCACTTCCATGTTTGCCTGGGCACTTCATTACTTGCCCTAGACACTTCAAAATTTTATAAAATCTCAAGTTCAAAACTTTAGTGTTAGTACCTAGAAAAGTTCATATTCAAGGGATGTTTGGGCTCACAAAGCAATTGGAAACCCTACGAAATCATCAAGCACATTTGAGTTGGTAGGGGTATTCCTTTCAAATTAGCATTTCTTTGAATGACCACTAGAGTTTTTCACTTGTTTAGCATAATAACATTAAACAAACTAATCACTAAAAGAAATGCAAGCACATCAAACACAAAGAACACATTATTTCTCTCGGGGAAACCACAAGGGAGAAAACCCCGACAAAACTTCCTCAATATAGAATTCACAAGTGCAAAATAAAACTCCAAGACAAAATCAACTCCTCTCCTTCACTTGTGCGAACTTCTCTCTCTCCTATGCGAACTTGAGTGAATGAGATGAGTGATTCAAATGAGCAACTCGATCATCTATTTATCCTTAACAAGTGACTTGACATGTTTACTAATTAGGTCGGCTTTAACTCATCCAACTGGTCCGACATGTACACTTTACAATAAAATATTATTTTCTAGTTATTTCCAGGTCGACCTAATAGTTAGGGTTTGCATTGACTCTTTAAATGACTCTTACATTATTAATTACATCAATGACATCTCCTGAAGGAGGCTTACAATAATACAATAGATAAGTACATCTAGAATATCTTCCGCAGTTACAATTATTTAACATATTGACTGAAGGGTGGATGCATTTCTTGGTAGATTGCTGAGGTCTAGTTTGGGAACCCAGTGCGCTTTGTATATGCTACACAGAGGCTATATCATCTCAGGAAGTCTCATTTAGGGTTCCAACAGCATATTGGTGCACAAATCCTGACCATCAAAAGAGGTTGTCTAGACTGTGTATTCTATAGGCTCGTTTTCTCCCAACCAAGTGAAATTTTGAGTAACCATTGGCTATCATCTACAACACATCAAAGGTATGAGTTGTCCTTTGATATATGTGAGTTATTTTCTACAAATTGTGGTTGTAGCAGCCTATCCAAAATATGATTATGTTTATTATAAATTAATGTGTGAGTGATGAAGGGGGAGAATCCAGTTTGCATCTATTTTATGTGTTTCATTTCATGTTAGCATTAGTTTATGTGAGTCTGAATTATGACCATTAACAAATATCAAAATCAAGAAAACTGTGAAATTTAGTTCACACCAAGATCTGATCAAGAAATTACACTGACTCACATAAGATCTTACACAACTAGTCAAGAACACTGAAATTTACTCACAAAAGATGCAAACTGTATTACTCAAGAGAATAATATTACGTCAGCCAACCTTGGGAAAATAAATGGCTGTCATTATATAGCTTTACATCAGAGATTCGAATGCATAAGGATTCCATTCGAATCCTCACAAAAGCAGACTTACTAAATTGATGCAAAACCCCCCCAGGTGGACAGAGTGTTCCCCAAGTCACACCAAAGCCTAACAACTTTCTGATTTAGTTATCAGATAGTGATGTGTGATGAAAAAACATGTTAAATCCCAAAAATGGAAGGAAGAAACATCAAGGAGTGAGAGTGCTCCAAAAAACAGTTTTCCTAGTCAACTAGCTTTTCACCTTTCACCCAAAAGCAGTAAAAAGAAGTAATGCGCCTTTCTCACCAGAATCTTATCCATAATGATCAGAAATGCGCCCAAGTGACTTAGGAATCTTGTGGTCCACACCAGGAAGGCTTGTGGTCCCCCCAAAGGTGCCTTGTGGTACACAATGACTCATATGCCAACTATCTAGTCTAATACATAGTAATGATTAATTAATGTATCTAATGTATTAATTGACATAGGTATGGGTTTTAAATATTGCAACACAAACAACATATCAAATTTGGCTTTAAGCACCTACAGGAAAATCTAGTAAAGTGGGCAAAGTGATTGTCAAAATACCAAGTGTGACCACAAGCATTACCAGTCCAGATCTGAAATGTATTATTCAAGCTGTGAGCATATCATTGTAGAATAATTTTTGGGCATTTTAATATCAATTTGGGTGGACAATTCTACTGGGGGAATCAATTTTCTATTGTCAAGAGACTTCTACAACATAAGGTTCAATGTCAGAGAAGTTTCCAAATGCCACAAGTGCTAATGAACAATCCCAGGAATGTATTCGTGATTCTTATAATAAATATCAGTCATTAACTTTGCCGATTAAATCTTCCAAATTATTGTTGTTGTGTTGTTTAAAATGATATATGGGTAGCATGGCAACTACTACATAGACCAATAAACATATCAACACAATCAACAGCCTTTGGTTGAATTGCATCTCGAATAATGAACATCTAATTGACATTTGGAGTGTTTAAAGAAAGTCGTGAACTAAACGAGCAACCATAGCAGTGAAAAATTTAATGAGGATTCTAATAGGAAAGCCTCAAAGTAAACAAAATGAATTGAAAAAACAAAGAACAAAATGCTATGGTATTAATAATGGTAATCATCCTCCTAATACAATTAGGACTATCATGAGATAAAAGTTCAAAATACATGAGGTGGTCACATCCAATCCAAACAAAAAATGCTTAACTTATTATTTGTTAAGAAGCTATCTTGTACAACTTAAATATGATAAGAAATAAACCCTAGAAATACCCAAGCTACTATTTCTTGGTTGCTCTATACAAAGTACTATTTCTTAAATGATTGATGATGATACTTTCAAACATTATGGAATTGTTGTAGTAATATCAAACTCTGCAATAGACTTCATGTAATAGGCATATGGAAATGAACATAGATGCACTTGGTAGGTGTTAGGAGCACGAGAGGAGCATGCATATAAAAATGATAATCTCAAGATATACAAGTTTAAAAAATATGGAAAGGACGATGGATTATGAAATTAAATAATGATGATATTGTTAACATAAGGAAAAATCATGGTGATGCAGTGCAAATTCGTATTGCATAATGCAATTGCTACAATTGATTGGAAGGTGTAGTCAATAGCAGATCCTCAATAGACATAGGGGTTGATATAGAAATTATTAACTCTGAAAATAACACAAAAATAAGGAAATTTTGTTATTAAAAATGAAATTGCATTAATGTCCTCAACTGAACAAAAAAATGGTTAAGAACTGAGATAACTTTGCTTGTAAGGTGCAACAATGAAGGTGTGCTCAATACATCTCCCCATGAAATATATTATATATATAATTTGAATATAATTGCAAAACAAAAGAGGATTAAATAGAACAAAGAGAGAAGGAAAAGGATGTATATACTACAACAAATGAGTGTCTGGTTTGGGAGTGTACTCCACAAATCCTAGCTATATGAAACCTAGCAGTTGCTCCAAAAACTAGGATTAAATGAGATGAGGCATGGTGTGGACTAGAAAATAGTTAGCCATCTTCTAAAACGTTGAAGCCACCTAAGGCCTACTGAAGTATATTCATATCAATAGAATTATTTGTTATGGGGAAGGAGACGGGGATAAACTTTGTCTGTTGCATCCTCAGTCCTATCTATTTTCAATCTCTAGAAATGGTGATATATATGGTAGTGTCTTGATGGATATATACCTCTTATATTGCCTCGAGTTAACTCACTCCATTTCCATATTGCATCAAACTCCTAGGATCCTCTATATCTTTAGAATCTATCATACATTACCTCTTGCTCACCATAAATTCTAGCTAAATCAGATGACAAGAAAATCGTATAGTTGCTCAATACCATGCATCTATAAATTTATAGTCGCTCAATAACATTCACTAAGGGAAATGATAAATACTTTGGAATCAAATCACTCAATACATAAACCAAGTATGTCCAACATGTTGACACTAATATGGGAAAAAATATTTATATTTTGGATTGCTTAAAAGTGCAATGTCCGCCTAAGGTATATTCCTACGCATACATATTGGATACAGTCAAGCAAGAATGTCCATTCCGGACACTAATCTATACTACCCTCAAGCTTATCATAAAGATTTTTTAAATATGAGAAACAAAGAATGTCTTCATACAATGACCAGAAACATATAAGCATTTTAATCTTGACACTTGATCACATAATTTCATAACAGATTAACGCAACATATAAACATTTTAATCATGAAGCTTGATTACAAAATTTCATGATAGAGAATGACCCCCTAAAGGTGTCCATATTAGACTAATTGTAGTCAGGTGACAAGTGTTAGTCAGGAGATAAAGTCCATCATAGGACTTGATGCATGGTGACATTCATAAGTACAACATAGGACTTGATTGCATGGTGACATTCATATAAGGCAATATTTATTCCAGTAATAAAAAACCTAAAAATGTATGGTTTACTAAGGGAAATGATAATTACTTTGGAATCAAATCGCGTAATACACAAACCAAGTACATCCAACATGACGCCACTAGTATGGGAAAAATTATTTATATCACCTAAAAATGTATGGTTCAGTAAGGGCAATGATAATTACCTTGGAATCAAATCTCTCAATACAGTATGGGCAAAATTATTTATATTTTGGATTGTTTAAAGAGGCAATGTCCATCTAAGGTATATTCCTACGCATACGTATTAAATACACTAAAGCAAGAATGTCCATTACAAACACTAATTTATACTACCCTGAAGCTTATCATAAAGATATTTTTAAATATAAAAAACAAAGAATGTTTTCACACAATCACCATGAACATATAAGCATTTTAATCTTGATACTTCATCACATAATTTCATAATAGATTATCACAACATATAAACATTTTAATCGTAAAGCTTGATTACAAAATTTCATGTTAGAGAATGACCACCTAAAGGATGTCCATATTAGACTAATGGTAATCAGGGGACAAGTAATAGTCAGCAGATAAATTCCAACATAGGACTTGATGCATGGTGACATTCACAAATCCACTGTCCAACATAAGACCTGATTGCATGGTGACATTCATATATGGCAATATTTATTCCAGTAACAAAAAAAAAACCTAAAAATGTGTGGTTCACCAAGGGAAAATTATAGGCAAAATTATTTATATTTTGGATTACTTAAAGGGGCAATGTCCATCTAAGGTATATTCCTACCCTTACATATTGGATATATTGAAGTAAAAATGTATATCCCAAACACTAATCTATACTAACCTCAAGCTTATCATAAAGATTTTTTTAAATATAAAAAACGAAGGATGTTTACACACAATCATCATGAACATATAAGAATTTTAATCGTACTAGTTGATCACATAATTTCATAACAGATTAAAGCAACATATAAACATTTTAATCATGAAGCTTGATTACAAAATTTCAAGATAGAGAATGACCCCTAAAGGATGTCCATATTAGACTAATGATAATCAAGTGACAAGTAATAGTTAGCAGATAAAGTCCAACAACGAACTTGATGTATAGTGGCGTTCATAAGTCCAACATAGGACTTGATTACAGGGTGACATTCATATATGGCAATATTTATTCCACTAATAAAAAAAGCTTTAAAATGTATGGCTAAATAAAGTGATTTGATGTATAGTGACATTCATAAGTCCAACATAGAACTTGATTGCATGGTGACATTCATATATGGCAATATTTATTCCAGTAATAAAAAAAATTAAAAATGTATAATAAAGTGATTCAAAATTTAGTAAATAAGAAAATAACTTTCGAATGTCTTCCAGTGTCCTTTTGAGATAAAAAAAAAATTCAAATGTCTTCCAGTGTCCTTTTGAGATAAAAAAAATTTCAAATGTCTTCCGGTGTCCTTTTGAGATAATTTTTTTTTCAAATGTCATCTAGTGTCCTTTTGAGATAAAACAATTTTTCAAATGTCCTCATCCTTATAAGATTAACAATTTTCCACTCTATATGGATTTTTTGATAAAAAAATATGCATAAAAATATATAAAATGTCTTTAAATTTTTACATATGCAAGCATACATGTGATGTCTTCAGACTTTTACACTTACACGCATACATGTCATCGCTCACTCCCCTATGTTGAGAATCTCAAACATATGTCTTTAGATTTTTACACTATACACACACATGTCATCACACTCGCTCCCCTATGATGAGAAACTCAAATATAATATAAAATGTCTGTAGGGTTTTACACTATACAGGCATACACGTCATCCACATCAGCTCCCCTGTGTTAAGAATCTCAAATATTAGTTTCATTGGTTAAACATTTCCTTGTTAAATAAATCTTTATTAGATAGTTCACACTTTACAACTTTCATTAAGGAATCTAAGGGTTAAAAATTTCCTTGTGAAATCTTTATTAGATAGTTCAGTGGTTCCAATAAGCAAGTTGGTTCAGTGAAAGCAGGATGTTGCAAGTTGGGTCAGCGAAAGCAGGATGTTGTTAAAAATTTATTCAGTCAATGAAAGCAGGACGTTGTTAAAACTTTATTCAGTCAATAAACGCAGGGCGTTGTTAAAACTTTGATTCCTCTTACATCATGTGTATCCAAAAGGACCATCCCCACAAAAAAACAAATTTTGCGATTAAGCTCTCATATATATAAACAAAACTTAGATTCCTCTTACATCATGTGTATCCAGATTCCAGAAGGGCCATCCCCACACAAAATTGTTTTTTGCAATTACGCTCTCATGGATATATAAACATTGTTTTTTGCAATTAGGCTCTCATGGATATACAAACAAGATAGGTGACATTAACATATACATCCAATATAAACATCATCATTAGAGAAGGAGAAAGTGGATGCTCATCACCTGAAAATATAAAGACCGCATCGCTCTTAAAACCACATAAAGTGGATGATAATCACTTTAAAATATAAAGAAAGCATCGCTCTTCAAACCAAATGTCAATCCATATTAAATAGTCCCACATCTTTCTAACCTCCCTTTCCAAGGCCCCTACACTCCTACCTCAAAGTCTCTATTTTCACATCCTAGTATAGCTTGCAAGACAGCTCACATCTCCATAATTTATACAAGGTGACCCACTGACCTAAAGACAAAGCAGAGAAGAATAGAGCAAAGAAGGAAGGTTATGGATCGATAAAAATCTAAAGGGAAACTAATTGAGTTTGCATTGTCATGCCTCTTTCGCTGAAGCACAAGACGATAATCGACATGAAGTACACATTCACAATAAATGGCCAATATAATAAGCATATTAAGTATTCTTATCGCTGTAATACTTGGATATCTGTTTCTATTATCTATATGTTTATTTCTCTTCTTTTGTATTGGTTTATTTTTTTGACCTCGTGTCCATTGCATCCACATAAAGGAATGAATTGAGCAAATGGATGGATAGATGCCACTACTTGTGATACTTTAAGTGGGGATTCATTTCCTTGCATGTGGACTACGCTGGAGTCACATACCGAAGAAAACACCTCTCACCTATGCAGTGTGAGACACTTGAGATGGGTATAGATTCTGTGTTGTTGACTAATATTTCGTTATGCAGTAGTGTATCCAACAAAACATTCCAAAGTTCATAACTGTGCTAGCATAGGTTGCGAAAGCAGCTTGGAAAATGCATTGGACGACGGTTCATATAGTTCTTACACTTAACAAAATCCCTGTTCAAGGAGTAGACATGATAGCACTGTATGATTTGGAAAAAATGGTACAAATTTGAAGGCATTTCCTGCACTTCGTAAATACAGAAAAGAGCATCAAGAAGAGTAACAGCAAATGATTTAAGGATATAGACATTTGATAATTCAAGATAATAACACAACATTAGTAAATCACACTCTTGACACTGTATGATAAGTAGCCAAACTAACCACTATCAATCCATCATACATCAATTGACATAATTGAACACAATATCAGTAAACATGATACTGTTTTAGATGGTACAACGAGCTGCCAGCCGGAATTCGTTATCATCCAATCCATCAATAGCTGATTGAAACAATTGCAAACAAAGAATTTATCAATAATTTTATCTTTATCCAAAACCAAAGGTATTCGTTTACCCTTGCAAGCATCATATCTTTCAAGAGTCGGGATTGCCTTCCATCCATCAGGTTTTGAGAAACTGTGGAAAGTGAACCTTCTTGACAACTGGAGCGTTATCAATTGCATATGTATTAAGGAGCTGTATGGTTCAACGTTCCAGCTTGTCTGCATTTCAACTGATTATAATTATCTGCTAATTGACTGGAACTTGTAATGAGGTGAACCCATTATTTTGGGTTCTTTGCTGAATCTGTCTGCACTTGTGTATCATCATCATCTTCCAGATCAGTAAAAGAAAAATCCTCCTCATTTAAGAATCCTGTTGCAGTATATAAATATGCGTCAATTTTACCTGGTTGCTCCTGCAGCCAATTATCTACATCTGCATCCTCATCATCATGCTCCACATCCTCAGTAGATGCTATGTGATTAGACAAATCCTTCTGCTTAGAAATATGATAATCAACTTTAGAGTTAGTAGCAATTACTGGTGCCACTATTTCTAGAGATACGGACTTGAAAGAATCTTCCTTTTCGTTGCTGTCTGCAGCTGGTGAAAAATGCTCAAAATTCTGCTCAGGAGGAATCACGAAAATGTTCCTTTCTGGACTACCCAAGCTTCCACCAGCATTAGTTGATCTGGCCTTGTTTCTTTTCTGTGAATCCTCCGAAAGCAATGCCCTGTCCTCTAATATCTGCAAAACCAAGATAAAAGTATCGATTTTCTTCTGTCCACAATACTTAAAAGGCCAAAGCTAATTTATTTTTCACCTAAAGGAACTATAAATTTTACTCAGCAGAACATGTAGAAGTTTCAATGAGAAGACAATGAATGTCAAAATAAGTGACCAGACTAATGCAATATGAAAAGCATGGCTGATGAGAAGGATATATTTTCTTATTTCAAGCAAACAGATACTTCTGTTCTAAACTCCTCTTTTTATGATCTCTACCTTAAGTATAGAATATATGCATATAATCATTTTGTTATGGAAATATTCACAAAAGTACTTCAAACAATATTTTTCCAATCTTGGTTTTTCGGAGCAATCTTCTAGCTCTATGCATTTATTTAATTCAAAACAGAAACTAATATACAAAACAAAACAATTCGAATCTCATTCTACAAGCAAAACTTGACAGAGGATTTAATCAAAAAATCAATAAACCTAAGAAAAAACAGAATTGGGTCACACAGACTACACTTTGATATGAGAGCAACTGGACTACTGAGAATAAATAGTGTAAGATGCTTAATAGAAATATAACAAAGGAGGGGGTCATATACTACTGCAATGCAAAGCCAAAGCCTATGATAACATGCAATCCAAAGGAAAGTTAATAAATACAAGCCTCTCCAAAGAATTTTGACATCTGAAAGAACTAGTGAGCTAGCAAAACCAATCGCAGATAGCCTAGAGATACAAGACTACATTACAATGTTTTTAGTTTTTCAATAAAACATAAATCCTTATTACCATGCTGGAAATGATAACAGTCAAGTATACCTTTCTTTTCTGGCTGGATGTTTTCTAAAAGAAAAAACATATATGAATCATTGCATAATTAGGATCTTAAAATTATGCTTGAACTTTTTAAGCTCATTCTTCATAAGGTCATATACTACTGCAATGCAAAGCCTATGATAACATGCAATCCAAAGGCAAGATAATAAATACACGCCTCTCCAAAGAATCTTGACATCTGAAAGAACTAATGAGCTAGAAAAACCATTTGCCTATAAATACAAGACTACATTACAATGTTTTTTGTTTGTTTGTTTTCTTTTCTTGCTAGATGTTTTCAAAAAGAATAAACAAATATGAATTATTGTATAATTAGGATCTTAAAATTATGCCTGAACTTTTAATCTCATTCTTCATAGTTATCCTAAAACTATTTTAGGCTTGCTGAGGTACATGGTTTATCTTATGCCTCTTTAAAGGCTGTTAACAATCTGGGTATGTAAGCAGAGTCTCTAAAATGACAATGACTTCTCATCCACACCTAAAAGTAAAAATAGTAGTATTCTAGGATTTGGCTAATGTGATGGTTGCTTCCATAAAGATGTCATGTTCAAAAAAAGAAAGAAATTAGAATGATTACCTGGGGTGTTGTAAGAAGAAGAGCATCTTCCTTGCTCAGCTGAGGGTGTAAAAGGAAAAAGTATATCTTCCAGAATTGGCCATCACTCAGATAAACTGGGAAAACTTCAGCCTCAAAGATGCCAAATTTGGGGTTAAACGTTCAACAACCAAAGCATGTTCCTGCTGAATATCAAACATATCAAAATCTGCACACAAAAAGTTTATCATGAGCAATCAATTACAAAATGAAGGATAAAGAAATTTATGAGGAAAAGAGAAATCATTGACATATCTATATGGAATATGTATTATAGAGTGAAATCCCAACTTGGATTTGACAGCAATTCCAAGATGATAATTATAAGTGCAAAAAAATTGAAATTGTAATGGATTGAATGCTAAGAAAGCATCGCTGAGATTTCATAAATTTGTCATCATAAAATGTTGATGATTTTCAAATTAGTTATCCCTAACTTTGATGGTGTGAGAATATGCAAATGCACACATTCCATTCAATGAAGGGAGCATACATATTTAACAAAGGAAAATCAGTCCTATCTAACTAGAGGGCATTGTCTATAAAAAAAGCCATCGAATTTTTGAGGCCTGGGTTCCTTCACCTGGTAGACTCGTTCACTAGCACATGCACAGTTGAATTGATATCTCAGTCAATTTTAAATAATGATTACTAGCTGCTGCTGCAATATAAACCAGCAACAACGCATGTTGCGTTAATCAATATTAAAATCACAATTGGGAAACAATGCATATTCATCTTGCACAGCCGTAAAACAGGTCAGTCAACAAAACCCCAAAACACAAGGGAGCCCAAAAAACCATGTTCATCATGCCATTCCAATAAATTTGCAGGCGAACACCAGAAAAAATTGCAATCCTACTTCTGAAATGATGATAAAGAACTACAATCCCATGGGGCGTAGAATAGACAGTGAATGGATGTACTGTTAAGGAACTCCTTGCGTAAGGTCACCAGTTTGAAACTTTGTGGGTACAAGTCTTACAAAAAAAAAATCATAAAGAACTACAAGTCTAAGGTTGTCTAGTAGCAGATGACAAGAAAGGCTATTGCATTATGAAGGCCAACATATGGCAGCAAATCTTGTTATCTAGAAGAAAGACATTCGGCCTTTTGAACTCAAATATCAATAGCTGCTAGTTCAAAAACCCTATTCAGAGTTGAAAAACTCCTTGCGTGATGTACTTGTATCTTGAATCTGTGAATAAGAAAGGTTGGCTCGGTTTTTCCCGAGTTTGGGTTTTCCTAGGATAAAATCTTTGTCTCTTTGTTTCTGCGAATGGTCATTCTTTCAGTGATATTTATTTGTTTCCCCTGCAAATAATTGAAATTATACTGCTATTATAAAACTCTAACAAAGCAGTGAGTCTCAAATTTCAATATGCAAAGCCAAGTGCAAGTGCAAGTCCTAGGAAATTCTGGCATAATATATTAGTAGATATCCTCAGTCGTGGCATATGAAACAAAGGTGAATTTTGAAAATTTTCATCATATATACCCTCGGTTGTGGCATATACCCGAGAAGCAAAGCCTACACTTCCTTAAGAAAGGGTCATTTACCAAACAAAAAATATTATTTCCAAATGTATTTGAATAACAACATAAGATTGAAAGAAAGAAAAAGCATAAAGAAGTGCATAAAAGACAGTGACCCCAATATGCTGAGAACAACAGAAAGAGAGAAATTATATCAATTTCTTAACCGAACATAAGGCAATCGAACTGGAATAATGGCATAATAACGAGTGCCTGAAAACAGAGTGTTGAGCTGTCCATTAGGGTTCACTTCTTATTATGGTCTATCCCACCTAAATGGAATAAATTTCAAGGGATTGGGTCGGGTGTAAGCCCTGAGCGGTATTGGCAGAATGGTGCAAGTCCTGGGCGGTTTTGGCAGAATAATACCATGACACCTGGTAACTAAGCTGAAGAAAATCCAATATCCGCAATACAGCCCCCACATGCATCAACAATTTCAAACACAAACAGAGAAAATGTAAAGCCCCATATTTTGACTAGGCATGTTTACGAGTTAGACACCTTTCACTTTAATTGCTCATTACCTGTTGGACTCAGCTAGACAGAGTGAACTATATTTTCGGCATGATAGACGTGATGATATGTTGCTACTGTGTTAATGATGTTCCTATATTCGTGCAGTTATTAAGTTACGACTATCATGAGATTCTTTTATTTCATAATGACAGTGTATGCTTGATAATCGTCCTGGAGGAAATGTGATATATATATGATGTGGTCATTATGCTGTGATCGATTTGATGATTTTATGTGATGAAATAAATGATGCTGACAAAATGGATCAGACAATGATAGAATGGAAAATATATGTTTTAGCGTTTTCATTGATGAAATGTGAAATATATGGCGTTGTACGTGGATGCCATCCTATGATGAAATTGATAGAACTATTACATTCCATGCATACCTGTGATGTGATAAAATTGTGACGTGAAATAAAATGATGTTGATGATATGGATCAATTGGTGATCGAATGGAAATGCTTGTTATAAAATGTGTATTCTGCGGAATACTGACCTACAGGACACAAGGGCTATGGGATAGCCGGATACTTGATCTGATATACGAAGAAGAACCTATCCATGCAGTAAACCTTAGCAACCGAAATTGATGAAACGATGACATGGACCGATAATCTCGAGAGCAGCAGAGTATGATTTGATAAGGGTGTAGGCCCAGTGTGTTGAGAGGGATGGATGTGTTTCCCACCCTATGTTCCTATGATACCCGAGATCGTGGGAGGGTCGTGCTGAGACACGCTCTCCATGTATGTGTGATGACGATGGTCGGATGCCTGCTAGGAGAGGATAGGTCTGCTGTTCAGTCGACGCTATCGCTCTCAAGTTCTATGTGGTCAGGTCGATGAGTCCGACATCCACTTTTATACTAGCAGAGGAGGGATAGGGAGGATGTGGCAGTAGGTTAAGATGGGAGGATATGATAGTTAGTACTGTTGAGAGTTGGGTATTCATTGACCTGGAGTTAGTGGTAGTAGGTAGCTTTCCTTGTACCTGATTGATTGAACAAATGTAATCATAGAAGTAATGACATGGAATCTTAAAGGTTAACTGATAAAATAAACGATGATGTTTTAGTAATATTATGATGAATGTGTACTTGTTCGGTTTGCATAAAGTATTATGAATATTAGTTAGCGGATATGCATAGGAAATATGACGTATGTTTATAGTACATGTCTGTCTTGTGCATACGCTGGCCACGCATGCACATTATGCACATGCGCAATAATATTGGTTTACAACCTACTTATCAAGATGTAACAATATTATAAGTTATCATAGATAACTCAAATAAGTATTCAGTGAATGACTTAATCAGTGAAAGATCATCAAGTTTTAATGTGTAAAATAAGTTAATTAGTCTTGTATGAAGACATGGTAATGAACGATTAAAATAAGTGTCATTAATTGTAAGCATCCTCAGGTGAAGGTGACTCCAATATGAAGTATAATAGTTAGACATTAATACTAGAAAAGTGTGCTATATAATTGTTGATCACGATTAAATAAACCATTAAAGTATATTTCATTATTTATACATAGAGGTACTATGTGACCCTTATCCATTAACCAAATAAATGTTTCTAAATTCTATTCACAATTAATTTACTTTCTATTATTATTAGTTATTATGTTATTATTGTTATTAATTAATTAATGATAATAATGATGATAATATTTATATAAAGCATAGTGGATTGAATGATTTATTAAATAGATTATTCATTTAAATTAAGGAACAGAATCTTTCCAAAATAAATTAAAAAGGATTGTTTAAGTAAATCACTGAATAATTCCACTACACGAGAGAATTTGGGTGATTTAAAGTAATATATAATTCACCTTTATGCCTTAAAAGGGGTTGCATTAATGATTTGTACTTCCAAAAGTGTGACAACTAGTGTGGTGGATTGATAAGGAAGCTATGGAATTATGGGGGAAAGGATTTTTCAATAAAGAGGAGTTTTACAAAGTAGTAAGGGGGATTTTTGGGAGAACTGTGAGGTTTATTTTTGTGAAAAAGGAGGAATGCTGAGGAGGGGGTTAACTCGAAGCTTTGAGGAGGTGGGAAACTCAAATGAAAAGACTAAGGAGGGGGTTAACTCAGCAAAAGATTATAGAGTATAGTTCCGCTGTTCAGCCGACGCTATCGCTCTCAAGTTCTATGTGGTCAGGTCGATGAGTCCGACATCCACTTTTATACTAGAAGAGGAGGGATAGGCAGGATGTGGCAGTAGGTTAAGCTGGGAGGATATGATAGTTAGTACTGTTGAGAGTTGGGTATTCATTGACCTGGAGTTAGTGGTAGTAGGTAGCTTTCCTTGTACCTGATTGATTGAACAAATGTAATCATAAAAGTAATGACATGGAATCTTAAAGGTTAACTGATAAAATAAACGATGATGTTTTAGTAATATTATGATGAATGTGTCCTTGTTCGGTTTGCATAAAGTATTATGAATATTAGTTAGCTGATATGCATAGGAAATATGACGTATGTTTATAGTCCATGTCTGTTTTGTGCATACGCTGGCCACGCATGCACATTATGCACATGCGCAATAATATTGGTTTACAACCTACTTATCAAGATGTAACAATATTATAAGTTATCATAGATAACTCAAATGAGTATTCAGTGAATGACTTAATTAGTGAAAGATCATCAAGTTTTAATGTGTAAAATAAGTTAATTAGTCTTGTATGAAGACATGGTAATGAACGATTAAAATAAGTGTCATTAATTGTAAGCACCCTAAGGTGAAGGTGACTCCAATATGAAGTATAATAGTTAGACATTAATACTAGAAAAGTGTGCTATATAATTGTTGATCACGATTAAATAAACCATTAAAGTATATTTCATTATTTATACATAGAGGTACTATGTGACCCTTATCCATTAACCAAATAAATATTTCTAAATTCTATTCACAATTAATTTAATTTCTATTATTATTAATTATTATGTTATTATTGTTATTAATTAATTAATGATAATAATGATGATAATATTTATATAAAGCATAGTGGATTGAATGATTTATTAAATAGATTATTCATTTAAATTAAGGAACAGAATCATTCCAAAATAAATTAAAAAGGATTGTTTAAGTAAATCATTGAATAATTCCACTACCCGAGAGAATTTGGGTGATTTAAAGTAATATATAATCCACCTTTATGCCTTAAAAGGGGTGGCATTAATGATTTGTACTTCCAAAAGGGTGACAGCTAGGGCGGTGGAGTGATAAGGAAGCTATGGAATTATGGGGGAAAGGATTTTTCAATAAAGAGGAGTTTTACAAAGTAGTAAGGGGGATTTTTGGGAGAACTGTGAGGTTTATTTTTGTGAAAAAGGAGGAATGCTGAGGAGGGGGTTAACTCGAAGCTTTGAGGAGGTGGGAAACTCAAATGAAAAGACTGAGGAGGGGGTTAACTCAGCAAAAGATTACCATGGAAAGGTTCAATGGAAAGCTGCTGTCGGGATTATCGGTCTGTGGGCTCGGGGGCTAGGAAATCCGTTGATTTCCTAGGGTCAGCAAGATAATAGCTGATCGGCAGGGTGGACACATCATTTTGGGTTGCTAAGGTAACCTACGGAACCCACTACAGGAATCTATTTACCTTGCTGCAAATCTACGGTTTCCAGGTATTTTACTGAGCCAGCTTAAGTAACAGGTATTTTACTCAGCTAGCTTAAATAAATTGTATTTCCCTTTTATTTTCAGATTATGCATGAAATAAGAACAGAATTGAAGCGAAGGATTTAAGTTTATGTTTGCTTAAACTGCAGAGACATATAGTCATTTAGAACCCTGAAACATAGACGGTCGATTCTTTTCATTAGAAAGCAAAGGAGAAAAACTTGGTATTTACATGAAAAGCGAACAGAGACCCAGTGCCTAGCAAGGGCACTACAGAAAATAAATAAATAATTTAACAGAAAAATAAAAAAACAAAGAAATAAATAAAATTCGCTCTATTTCAACTATTCAAATGGAAAAATGCACAGGAATTCCCCATTTCCAAAAACACACTCACAGAGAAAACAAATAATTGATTTTACCAAAAACATTGCCTACCCTACTTGACCAATTGAAATGGAGAAATGCACAAAACTTACCCTCGCTATCTCCGTCATCCAGAGGAAAATCCAACCAAGTTCCCGGGTGTTGTGAAATATTCGCTGCAAAAATCAGCACTTTGTTTGTTAACCCAACAACCCTACCTTCCTCTTCCGCTTTCATCTTCTTGGAATTTAATGGCAAAAAACCTGCCACAAGCTTGGAAATTTCGGTTATGCCACTGCTAAAACTGACCGAAAAATTCTGAGCAGGAGAGGATGAATCCTCGACCTCCTCGACATCTTCATCCGTCGTCATAGTTTGTAAGGCGTTGGAGATAAGGGGCGGACCAAGGATCTAAGTCAAAATATGGTAGAAATCGAGGGCGATATCCACGATTTTAAGGGAATTTTACAGGAATTTGATGGCAAGAAAAGGATCCGACTTAAATTTTGTTAGAAATCAACGGCGACTCAAGCATCCTCGGGGCATTTTAGAGGACGAAAATGAAATTTTGGTTTTTTTCATGAATGCAAGAGAGGGCTATTTCGGTTTTAAGACATTATTTTAATAATAAAGGGGGACGAATTTATTAATTTATAGAAAATCAGTTTAATATACAAAATTCGCCCATCAAATAATTCAAACCCCTTTAATTTCGCCATTTGGCTAAATTTCGCCCCTAAAATGATCTATGTGTACTAGCTTGCCCCTCTGTAGTCTAGGGACAATTTCTAGCACAAACACTCCCCTTATTAAGCAACACTTGGTTTTGATCCGACAAGTTCATCTCCTCTTGCTACCTTGGCGTTAATGACTCAATTTCGACCTTCTTTTGCTTAGTATCTATTTGATCATTTCCCTTCTCTATTTTTCTTTTTTGTACTTCTCATTGGTCTTTTGACATGTTAGTCATGCCACAAGTTCCTCCAATTGCTTCTTTTTTATTAGTCACACCTTCCTTTCTTTTTTATCTTTCTAGATTCTCCTCTTCCTTAGTGATTGTTTCCACTATTACGACCTCTTCCTTGTCTAACTCCTATTTATGTCTCTAACCTTGTTTTGTAATAGAACCCCCCCAATGGTTGGGAGCATTGATTTCTCTATATGAAAATCATAGAGAGATTCCTATTGTGGTTGAGAACTACCAAGATGAAAGTGAGATTCATAGGGAATCTTTGTCAGTAATCCCTGCATCATTTGCTGAAACTATTCTACAACATGGACTAGAGGAGTAAAAGTAGATTGTAAGTCTTCCTTTTTCTCCTTATGAACCCTTGGATCTACCCCTAGCCCTAGGTTCGTTGGCATTTATTTTATCTTAATGGGCTTTGTAATTCCCTGTCCTTATTTTCCTAGTTCTCCTTCTCTTAAGAATCCCATGGCTCGCATGATCGGTATGGTGTTTGGGTATGCTAGAATTTCTTGAGGTTGAAATATAGTGACCTCATTAGGAGAACTCGTGTCCGTTGCTTGGTTATCTCTATATACTCTCTGATGGGGATTGTCTCACCCATTGCTTATGAAACTTCTTCTCATCATCTTGATTGTCCTCATCATGCACCTCATTATATAACCTAGAAAATTCTGAGCCCTATGGTATACTTTGATATGAGACCATTTTATCTTTCAAGAATTCTCTCATCCACCGCTAGGCCGCCATCTTGTGTCTACTAAATTTATCCTCATGGTCTTCTTTCCTCTTTACTTTTGTTGGGGAAGTAAACTCTAGTTCCCCTTTGGGGACCATGACACCTTTGGGCCTATAAAAAGGGTAATATTCCACTACATATCGTTTTGTATACTGAAGTGATGGAATAACACAAGTTAGTGGTGATGTGGCGCTAGAATTTGCCCCTAAAATGGCCTCCACTTCCTCATATTTCTCTAACAGAGTAAAAACTGAAGATTCAGACCAGTCATTATTCCATCATGGTCTGGTTAAGTTAACAATTTGCACAATTTTGCAGAAGGAAGGTCGAGATCGGGATCACTTTTTATTCTGGTCAGGTTTTTTAATTAAACAGGATGAGCAAGAGAAGAAGCATACACCTAGCAAACAAACCGGCTTTATGAAGAAATTTAAAAGAGATGCAGAGGAGAATTTGCAGAGTACTAGTGTACAATATGATTTGCAAAGTGTTAATGTACAGGAATCTCATGAGGTTAATGCACAGGAGATTCAAAACCCTAAAAATACAATGCAAGAAGATATGTTTGAAGGACAGCATGAAGATGTTTTAGAAGACAATTTAGAGAAAGTCATTGTTCCTATGGATAAGGAAGAGGCTTCTAGCTCGAAGGACAGAGTGCATAGTGGTGTTTTTGCAGAAGAGAGCTCGGTTTTGATTCTTCCTACCTTAGTTGTTGAAGAGATCTTTAAAATTCCATATTTTGATGCTGATGTCAAAGCTTTCATAAAACTGAGAGAGAGTAAATGGAGACCTAAAACAAGACCCACTAATAAACTCAGATTTAATATGAGGAGGTTCATAGATCCTAATAAGCTGAAGGAAGAGAAGGTCACTATTACTTAAGACTCTTCAGGTGAAGAGGATGGGAATGATAAAGTTGAGTTAGATTTAATGGAGATTCAGATGAATACAAAAAAGGAGAATGAAATGTTAGCTGAAATTGTTAAGGAATGTGAAATGGTTTAAGAGCAGGAAATGATGATAGAACATGGAGTTATCCCAAGTATCGAACACCCATCTCTACTTCAGCTTTTCCCCTCTCAGGTGCAGCAGCCAGAAATAAGCAGGAAGAAGAGTTAATTTTTAAGAAGCTAGATATTCCATTTGGGGCAGAAGAACATAAAAGCATACATCTAGATGCTCGAATAGATACAGAAGTTGAAAACCCAAAGAAAACAATACAACAGTATAAATCCCAGGAGAAGTTCTTAAATGAGTCCAATGAAAAGTATAGAACTACTAATAAAAGGATAAGGGAAGACTCGGAGGACATTAACGCTCATTACCAAGAACTGATTGTGGTAGCTAAAGAAGCTTTAAGAAGGAAGGGACATGTAGAAGTGCAAGCTGAAGATATGGCAAAACAAATTGAAGAGTTAAAGGAGCAGAACAAGGGATTGGTTAACAAGTTTCGAGGTTTAGAGACTGAGCAAAATCGAGATAAGAAGAAGTCACATGCCTTGGAAGGCATAGCTATGCTAGCTGAGGCTGCCAAGCAGTTATCAGCCACCTCATCTCTAGTTGTCGAAGCATTTTGTTTTGATTATCATAAAATAGTTGTTAATGAATTGTTGTAAAGATTCGAAAACTAAGATGTAACTTCCAGTTGTAACTATCTCGAAGATAGATCTAACGTTAGTTATGAAGATCATTTTTTATGTAAGAGGATAAAAGGAAGAAACTTGGGGGGGGGATGGTTTGATTCTTGTTTCAAGGAAACTATATTGAAACTGGATCTTTTTCGATATGCATTACAGATTGATACAAGCTACTCTTATGTAAGTTTTTTGAGGACTGAGATAGATTTATATACATATAAGCCATTCTATCTTATTTATTGCTTTTGTTTCTGATCAGTTAGATCACTCAGCTATTGATCTCATTCCTTGTTTAATGTTTTTATTTATGTGAATGCTCAGTTTTTGTGAACAAAACCAGTGTATGCTTATGAATGTGATGATTTATATTTGTTCTTTTAAACTTTCATATCTCAGTTCTTTCATTCTTACATGATTCAGAATCTGTGTTAGTTTGAATTTGATGCTGATTATCGCCTTGAAATGAAACTCACAAACCAATAAAATACAAAAACCAAACCCTATTTTATGTTCATTATGTTGAGATTTTCGAGATTGTACTAGCAGGGATGATTTTAAGAACCCCCCCAAAATTTATATGAATAAAAAATGGGCGAATCTCCCCGATATATAGAAAAACTTGAAGGCGATTAGATCAATAATATAATATGTATATATAATTTTTTTGGCGAATTTTTCATTTCATTATATAATGCTATAAAATCTTGGTGAATCTGTCACTAAATTATAAGATATTGTAAAATCATGGCGAATATTTCACATAATTATAAAAAATTGTAAAAACTTGGTGAATCTTTCACTGATTTATAAAATATAGTAAAAATTTGGCGAATCTTTTTCCAATAAGACTCAAGATTTTGACTCTGTAGATTACTAAGGTAGTGCAACAGAAGAACATACACCGAAGCTCAACTCTGGACTCTCTCGACTCCTAGACTCTCGAATGAACAAGTGTATGAATGAGGAGAGGATGGATTTATTTATACATTTCATAAGCAGTATTTGATCATTCATAACTAGAAGGTGTCGACGAAACACGACTACACTAACTAGATTTAAGGCAAGTAGGGACTCTACTAGTTATCTCGTCCCTTAATGGTCCAATGGACATGTGGGGTCATGTATTTTGACAGGCCAACAAACTGATAGAATTAAGTGAATATCCTAGTAGTGGGCCACTTCCTTTATGAAGATATATAGATCTTGGACCAATTCCAAGCTTCCAAGCACTTAAAAATTGCCCCCAAAAACTTCAATACTTCCCCATGCACTTCTAAATTGACCCAATGATGATAGAAATGCCCCATGCACTTCAATACTTGACTCGACCACTTCAAAATTCTCCCAACGATGATAAAAACGCCCATGCACTTCAATATATTCCCCAGGCACTTCAAACTTCTCGCAACGAAGATAACAACGCCCCCATCCACTTCCATGTTTGCCTGGGCACTTCATTACTTGCCCTAGACATTTAAAAATTTTATAAAATCTCAAGTTCAAAACTTTAGTGTTAGTACCTAGAAAAGTTCATATTCAAGGGATGTTTGGGCTCACAAAGCAATTGGAAACCCTACGAAATCATCAAGCACATTTGAGTTGGTAGGGGTATTCCTTTCAAATTAGCATTTCTTTGAATGACCACTAGAGTTTTTCACTTGTTTAGCATAATATGTGCAAACGTGAAGGTGGGTAACACTTTCGTGAGAAACGAGTGCAAAATCGTCTTAGCGGAAGTTATTCGGCCGAATAATAAACATTATTCGGCCGAATAATAAACATTATTCGGCCGAATAATTTACATTATTCGGCCGAATAATTCAAAGGTTATTCGGCCGAATAACCACAAACAGTTCTCCGTCCAGTCTAACGGAGATCCTCGGAATGTGTGCAAAGTTACGGAGATCCGACGTAATTTTTTCCCGTTTGGTTATTCGGCCGAATAACCTTCGCCATAAGTTACGGCACCGTTACGGAAAACAGTTATTCGGACGAATAATTATTCGGCCGAATAATTATTCGGCCGAAAAATTATTTCGGCCGAATAATCTCTGAAACATGACCGATTCAGATCTCTGCAAAATTTTCAGGTTTCTCCATTTTCGGAAGGAGAAAACCACCTCTTACACAACAAAACGAATGTCGGACTTCATACCAGTAGATTCATCATTGAATCTACTTTACGAGGGTATAAATTTTGTTGTATATAGATAAGAACTGATATTTTTTAAGTTTTATATTTGTAACATGTGTCGAGTTATGATTTAGCTCTTTAAAAAAACAGCGAGAAGAAAAATCCATAACTTTGTAAATACAACACCAAAAAAATCGAAGAAAATGTGGGTCGATTCACTGACGTGTCTACTTCAAAAGGGTGGTCGTAGATTTTTTGATTTTATAGCGGATTGAGAAAAAAGTGGTGCAACAAAAAGGTTGTTGAAAATCGACTGAGTTTCCCCATGGATCAACTTTAAAAAAATATAATAATTAGTATAGAGGTCCATTGGATGCAAACTTATAGTCAGGCGTTAGTACATTGTGTGTAGATTGTCGTAGCATTTTCAGTTTTTGCAAAACACAAGTCTAACAATGATTTTAGTGGTGCAACAAATCATAACTCTTTTGTAGTCTTTTCATTTTATAAGAACACACTGTCAAACATTTGCGAAATCGACATATCAAATCTTAATAAAAAAAATTGAAAAAATTATGAGTAGAAAGCTAACATAATTCTGCAAAAGTTTTCTTTTTACGGCAAAGTGAAATTTTAAATAAAAATATCACTTTTGTTCGCCCAAAGTTGGAAGACATGAAAAAAACAGAATTATTTTCTCACGAGACCCCCCAAAATAGACACCCATCTTCATTTTTTCACCCAACAAACTAATCACTAAAAGAAATGCAAGCACATCAAACACAAAGAACACATTATTTCTCTCGGGGAAACCACAAGGGAGAAAACCCCGACAAAACTTCCTCAATATAGAATTCACAAGTGCAAAATAAAACTCCAAGACAAAATCAACTCCTCTCCTTCACTTGTGCGAACTTCTCTCTCTCCTATGCGAACTTGAGTGAATGAGATGAGTGATTCAAATGAGCAACTCGATCATCTATTTATCCATAACAAGTGACTTGACATGTTTACTAATTAGGTCGGCTTTAACTCACCCAACTGGTCCGACATGTACACTTTACAATAAAATATTATTTTCTAGTTATTTCCAGGTCGACCTAATAGTTAGGGTTTGCATTGACTCTTTAAATGACTGTTACATTATTAATTACATCAATGACATCTCCTGAAGGAGGCTTACAATAATACAATAGATAAGTACATCTAGAATATCTTCCGCAGTTACAATTATTTAACATATTGACTGAAGGGTGGATGCATTTCTTGGTAGATTGCTGAGGTCTAGTTTGGGAACCCAGTGCGCTTTGTATATGCTACACAGAGGCTATATCATCTCAGGAAGTCTCATTTAGGGTTCCAACAGCATATTGGTGCACAAATCCTGACCATCAAAAGAGGTTGTCTAGACTGTGTATTCTATAGGCTCGTTTTCTCCCAACCAAGTGAAATTTTGAGTAACCATTGGCTATCATCTACAACACATCAAAGGTATGAGTTGTCCTTTGATATATGTGAGTTATTTTCTACAAATTGTGGTTGTAGCAGCCTATCCAAAATATGATTATGTTTATTATAAATTAATGTGTGAGTGATGAAGGGGGAGAATCCAGTTTGCATCTATTTTATGTGTTTCATTTCATGTTAGCATTAGTTTATGTGAGTCTGAATTATGACCATTAACAAATATCAAAATCAAGAAAACTGTGAAATTTAGTTCACACCAAGATCTGATCAAGAAATTACACTGACTCACATAAGATCTTACACAACTAGTCAAGAACACTGAAATTTACTCACAAAAGATGCAAACTGTATTACTCAAGAGAATAATATTACGTCAGCCAACCTTGGGAAAATAAATGGCTGTCATTATATAGCTTTACATCAGAGATTCGAATGCATAAGGATTCCATTCGAATCCTCACAAAAGCAAACTTACTAAATTGATGCAAAACCCCCCCAGGTGGACAGAGTGTTCCCCAAGTCACACCAAAGCCTAACAACTTTCTGATTTAGTGATCAGATAGTGATGTGTGATGAAAAAACATGTTAAATCTCAAAAATGGAAGGAAGAAACATCAAGGAGTGAGAGTGCTCCAAAAAACAGTTTTCCTAGTCAACTAGCTTTTCACCTTTCACCCAAAAGCAGTAAAAAGAAGTAATGCGCCTTTCTCACCAGAATCTTATCCATAATGATCAGAAATGCGCCCAAGTGACTTAGGAATCTTGTGGTCCACACCAGGAAGGCTTGTGGTCCCCCCAAAGGTGCCTTGTGGTACACAATGACTCATATGCCAACTATCTAGTCTAATACATAGTAATGATTAATTAATGTATCTAATGTATTAATTGACATAGGTATGGGTTTTAAATATTGCAACACAAACAACATATCAAATTTGGCTTTAAGCACCTACAGGAAAATCTAGTAAAGTGGGCAAAGTGATTGTCAAAATACCAAGTGTGACCACAAGCATTACCAGTCCAGATCTGAAATGTATTATTCAAGCTGTGAGCATATCATTGTAGAATAATTTTTGGGCATTTTAATATCAATTTGGGTGGACAATTCTACTGGGGGAATCAATTTTCTATTGTCAAGAGACTTCTACAACATAAGGTTCAATGTCAGAGAAGTTTCCAAATGCCACAAGTGCTAATGAACAATCCCAGGAATGTATTCGTGATTCTTATAATAAATATCAGTCATTAACTTTGCCGATTAAATCTTCCAAATTATTGTTGTTGTGTTGTTTAAAATGATATATGGGTAGCATGGCAACTACTACATAGACCAATAAACATATCAACACAATCAACAGCCTTTGGTTGAATTGCATCTCGAATAATGAACATCTAATTGACATTTGGAGTGTTTAAAGAAAGTCGTGAACTAAACGAGCAACCATAGCAGTGAAAAATTTAATGAGGATTCTAATAGGAAAGCCTCAAAGTAAACAAAATGAATTGAAAAAACAAAGAACAAAATGCTATGGTATTAATAATGGTAATCATCCTCCTAATACAATTAGGACTATCATGAGATAAAAGTTCAAAATACATGAGGTGGTCACATCCAATCCAAACAAAAAATGCTTAACTTATTATTTGTTAAGAAGCTATCTTGTACAACTTAAATATGATAAGAAATAAACCCTAGAAATACCCAAGCTACTATTTCTTGGTTGCTCTATACAAAGTACTATTTCTTAAATGATTGATGATGATACTTTCAAACATTATGGAATTGTTGTAGTAATATCAAACTCTGCAATAGACTTCATGTAATAGGCATATGGAAATGAACATAGATGCACTTGGTAGGTGTTAGGAGCACGAGAGGAGCATGCATATAAAAATGATAATCTCAAGATATACAAGTTTAAAAAATATGGAAAGGACGATGGATTATGAAATTAAATAATGATGATATTGTTAACATAAGGAAAAATCATGGTGATGCAGTGCAAATTCGTATTGCATAATGCAATTGCTACAATTGATTGGAAGGTGTAGTCAATAGCAGATCCTCAATAGACATAGGGGTTGATATAGAAATTATTAACTCTGAAAATAACACAAAAATAAGGAAATTTTGTTATTAAAAATGAAATTGCATTAATGTCCTCAACTGAACAAAAAAATGGTTAAGAACTGAGATAACTTTGCTTGTAAGGTGCAACAATGAAGGTGTGCTCAATACATCTCCCCATGAAATATATTATATATATAATTTGAATATAATTGCAAAACAAAAGAGGATTAAATAGAACAAAGAGAGAAGGAAAAGGATGTATATACTACAACAAATGAGTGTCTGGTTTGGGAGTGTACTCCACAAATCCTAGCTATATGAAACCTAGCAGTTGCTCCAAAAACTAGGATTAAATGAGATGAGGCATGGTGTGGACTAGAAAATAGTTAGCCATCTTCTAAAACGTTGAAGCCACCTAAGGCCTACTGAAGTATATTCATATCAATAGAATTATTTGTTATGGGGAAGGAGACGGGGATAAACTTTGTCTGTTGCATCCTTAGTCCTATCTATTTTCAATCTCTAGAAATGGTGATATATATGGTAGTGTCTTGATGGATATATACCTCTTATACTGCCTCGAGTTAACTCACTCCATTTCCATATTGCATCAAACTCCTAGGATCCTCTATATCTTTAGAATCTATCATACATTACCTCTTGCTCACCATAAATTCTAGCTAAATCAGATGACAAGAAAATCGTATAGTTGCTCAATACCATGCATCTATAAATTTATAGTCGCTCAATAACATTCACTAAGGGAAATGATAAATACTTTGGAATCAAATCACTCAATACATAAACCAAGTATGTCCAACATGTTGACACTAATATGGGAAAAAATATTTATATTTTGGATTGCTTAAAAGTGCAATGTCCGCCTAAGGTATATTCCTACGCATACATATTGGATACAGTCAAGCAAGAATGTCCATTCCGGACACTAATCTATACCACCCTCAAGCTTATCATAAAGATTTTTTAAATATGAGAAACAAAGAATGTCTTCATACAATGACCAGAAACATATAAGCATTTTAATCTTGACACTTGATCACATAATTTCATAACAGATTAACGCAACATATAAACATTTTAATCATGAAGCTTGATTACAAAATTTCATGATAGAGAATGACCCCCTAAAGGTGTCCATATTAGACTAATTGTAGTCAGGTGACAAGTGTTAGTCAGGAGATAAAGTCCATCATAGGACTTGATGCATGGTGACATTCATACGTACAACATAGGACTTGATTGCATGGTGACATTCATATAAGGCAATATTTATTCCAGTAATAAAAAACCTAAAAATGTATGGTTTACTAAGGGAAATGATAATTACTTTGGAATCAAATCGCGTAATACACAAACCAAGTACATCCAACATGACGCCACTAGTATGGGAAAAATTATTTATATCACCTAAAAATGTATGGTTCAGTAAGGGCAATGATAATTACCTTGGAATCAAATCTCTCAATACAGTATGGGCAAAATTATTTATATTTTGGATTGTTTAAAGAGGCAATGTCCATCTAAGGTATATTCCTACGCATACGTATTAAATACACTAAAGCAAGAATGTCCATTACAAACACTAATTTATACTACCCTGAAGCTTATCATAAAGATATTTTTAAATATAAAAAACAAAGAATGTTTTCACACAATCACCATGAACATATAAGCATTTTAATCTTGATACTTCATCACATAATTTCATAATAGATTATCACAACATATAAACATTTTAATCGTAAAGCTTGATTACAAAATTTCATGTTAGAGAATGACCACCTAAAGGATGTCCATATTAGACTAATGGTAATCAGGGGACAAGTAATAGTCAGCAGATAAATTCCAACATAGGACTTGATGCATGGTGACATTCACAAATCCACTGTCCAACATAAGACCTGATTGCATGGTGACATTCATATATGGCAATATTTATTCCAGTAACAAAAAAAAAACCTAAAAATGTGTGGTTCACCAAGGGAAAATTATAGGCAAAATTATTTATATTTTGGATTACTTAAAGGGGCAATGTCCATCTAAGGTATATTCCTACCCTTACATATTGGATATATTGAAGTAAAAATGTATATCCCAAACACTAATCTATACTAACCTCAAGCTTATCATAAAGATTTTTTTAAATATAAAAAACGAAGGATGTTTACACACAATCATCATGAACATATAAGAATTTTAATCGTACTAGTTGATCACATAATTTCATAACAGATTAAAGCAACATATAAACATTTTAATCATGAAGCTTGATTACAAAATTTCAAGATAGAGAATGACCCCTAAAGGATGTCCATATTAGACTAATGATAATCAAGTGACAAGTAATAGTTAGCAGATAAAGTCCAACAACGAACTTGATGTATAGTGGCGTTCATAAGTCCAACATAGGACTTGATTACAGGGTGACATTCATATATGGCAATATTTATTCCACTAATAAAAAAAGCTTTAAAATGTATGGCTAAATAAAGTGATTTGATGTATAGTGACATTCATAAGTCCAACATAGAACTTGATTGCATGGTGACATTCATATATGGCAATATTTATTCCAGTAATAAAAAAAATTAAAAATGTATAATAAAGTGATTCAAAATTTAGTAAATAAGAAAATAACTTTCGAATGTCTTCCAGTGTCCTTTTGAGATAAAAAAAAAATTCAAATGTCTTCCAGTGTCCTTTTGAGATAAAAAAAATTTCAAATGTCTTCCGGTGTCCTTTTGAGATAAATTTTTTTTCAAATGTCATCTAGTGTCCTTTTGAGATAAAACAATTTTTCAAATGTCTTCATCCTTATAAGATTAACAATTTTCCACTCTATATGGATTTTTTGATAAAAAAATATGCATAAAAATATATAAAATGTCTTTAAATTTTTACATATGCAAGCATACATGTGATGTCTTCAGACTTTTACACTTACACGCATACATGTCATCGCTCACTCCCCTATGTTGAGAATCTCAAACATATGTCTTTAGATTTTTACACTATACACACACATGTCATCGCACTTGCTCCCCTATGATGAGAAACTCAAATATAATATAAAATGTCTGTAGGGTTTTACACTATACAGGCATACACGTCATCCACATCAGCTCCCCTGTGTTAAGAATCTCAAATATTAGTTTCATTGGTTAAACATTTCCTTGTTAAATAAATCTTTATTAGATAGTTCACACTTTACAACTTTCATTAAGGAATCTAAGGGTTAAAAATTTCCTTGTGAAATCTTTATTAGATAGTTCAGTGGTTCCAATAAGCAAGTTGGTTCAGTGAAAGCAGGATGTTGCAAGTTGGGTCAGCGAAAGCAGGATGTTGTTAAAAATTTATTCAGTCAATGAAAGCAGGACGTTGTTAAAACTTTATTCAGTCAATAAACGCAGGGCGTTGTTAAAACTTTGATTCCTCTTACATCATGTGTATCCAAAAGGACCATCCCCACAAAAAAACAAATTTTGCGATTAAGCTCTCATATATATAAACAAAACTTAGATTCCTCTTACATCATGTGTATCCAGATTCCAGAAGGGCCATCCCCACACAAAATTGTTTTTTGCAATTACGCTCTCATGGATA
This sequence comes from Larix kaempferi, assembly GCA_027924585.1. NCBI lineage: Eukaryota > Viridiplantae > Streptophyta > Pinopsida > Pinales > Pinaceae > Larix > Larix kaempferi. The sequence goes on along the minus strand of BSBM01000226.1, from coordinate 4,669,059 downwards.
TATAAACATTGTTTTTTGCAATTAGGCTCTCATGGATATACAAACAAGATAGGTGACATTAACATATACATCCAATATAAACATCATCATTAGAGAAGGAGAAAGTGGATGCTCATCACCTGAAAATATAAAGACCGCATCGCTCTTAAAACCACATAAAGTGGATGATAATCACTTTAAAATATAAAGAAAGCATCGCTCTTCAAACCAAATGTCAATCCATATTAAATAGTCCCACATCTTTCTAACCTCCCTTTCCAAGGCCCCTACACTCCTACCTCAAAGTCTCTATTTTCACATCCTAGTATAGCTTGCAAGACAGCTCACATCTCCATAATTTATACAAGGTGACCCACTGACCTAAAGACAAAGCAGAGAAGAATAGAGCAAAGAAGGAAGGTTATGGATCGATAAAAATCTAAAGGGAAACTAATTGAGTTTGCATTGTCATGCCTCTTTCGCTGAAGCACAAGACGATAATCGACATGAAGTACACATTCACAATAAATGGCCAATATAATAAGCATATTAAGTATTCTTATTGCTGTAATACTTGGATATCTGTTTCTATTATCTATATGTTTATTTCTCTTCTTTTGTATTGGTTTATTTTTTTGACCTCGTGTCCATTGCATCCACATAAAGGAATGAATTGAGCAAATGGATGGATAGATGCCACTACTTGTGATACTTTAAGTGGGGATTCATTTCCTTGCATGTGGACTACGCTGGAGTCACATACCGAAGAAAACACCTCTCACCTATGCAGTGTGAGACACTTGAGATGGGTATAGATTCTGTGTTGTTGACTAATATTTCGTTATGCAGTAGTGTATCCAACAAAACATTCCAAAGTTCATAACTGTGCTAGCATAGGTTGCGAAAGCAGCTTGGAAAATGCATTGGACGACGGTTCATATAGTTCTTACACTTAACAAAATCCCTGTTCAAGGAGTAGACATGATAGCACTGTATGATTTGGAAAAAATGGTACAAATTTGAAGGCATTTCCTGCACTTCGTAAATACAGAAAAGAGCATCAAGAAGAGTAACAGCAAATGATTTAAGGATATAGACATTTGATAATTCAAGATAATAACACAACATTAGTAAATCACACTCTTGACACTGTATGATAAGTAGCCAAACTAACCACTATCAATCCATCATACATCAATTGACATAATTGAACACAATATCAGTAAACATGATACTGTTTTAGATGGTACAACGAGCTGCCAGCCGGAATTCGTTATCATCCAATCCATCCATAGCTGATTGAAACAATTGCAAACAAAGAATTTATCAATAATTTTATCTTTATCCAAAACCAAAGGTATTCGTTTACCCTTGCAAGCATCATATCTTTCAAGAATCGGGATTGCCTTCCATCCATCAGGTTTTGAGAAACTGTGGAAAGTGAACCTTCTTGACAACTGGAGCGTTATCAATTGCATATGTATTAAGGAGCTGTATGGTTCAACGTTCCAGCTTGTCTGCATTTCAACTGATTATAATTATCTGCTAATTGACTGGAACTTGTAATGAGGTGAACCCATTATTTTGGGTTCTTTGCTGAATCTGTCTGCACTTGTGTATCATCATCATCTTCCAGATCAGTAAAAGAAAAATCCTCCTCATTTAAGAATCCTGTTGCAGTATATAAATATGCGTCAATTTTACCTGGTTGCTCCTGCAGCCAATTATCTACATCTGCATCCTCATCATCATGCTCCACATCCTCAGTAGATGCTATGTGATTAGACAAATCCTTCTGCTTAGAAATATGATAATCAACTTTAGAGTTAGTAGCAATTACTGGTGCCACTATTTCTAGAGATACGGACTTGAAAGAATCTTCCTTTTCGTTGCTGTCTGCAGCTGGTGAAAAATGCTCAAAATTCTGCTCAGGAGGAATCACGAAAATGTTCCTTTCTGGACTACCCAAGCTTCCACCAGCATTAGTTGATCTGGCCTTGTTTCTTTTCTGTGAATCCTCCGAAAGCAATGCCCTGTCCTCTAATATCTGCAAAACCAAGATAAAAGTATCGATTTTCTTCTGTCCACAATACTTAAAAGGCCAAAGCTAATTTATTTTTCACCTAAAGGAACTATAAATTTTACTCAGCAGAACATGTAGAAGTTTCAATGAGAAGACAATGAATGTCAAAATAAGTGACCAGACTAATGCAATATGAAAAGCATGGCTGATGAGAAGGATATATTTTCTTATTTCAAGCAAACAGATACTTCTGTTCTAAACTCCTCTTTTTATGATCTCTACCTTAAGTATAGAATATATGCATATAATCATTTTGTTATGGAAATATTCACAAAAGTACTTCAAACAATATTTTTCCAATCTTGGTTTTTCGGAGCAATCTTCTAGCTCTATGCATTTATTTAATTCAAAACAGAAACTAATATACAAAACAAAACAATTCGAATCTCATTCTACAAGCAAAACTTGACAGAGGATTTAATCAAAAAATCAATAAACCTAAGAAAAAACAGAATTGGGTCACACAGACTACACTTTGATATGAGAGCAACTGGACTACTGAGAATAAATAGTGTAAGATGCTTAATAGAAATATAACAAAGGAGGGGGTCATATACTACTGCAATGCAAAGCCAAAGCCTATGATAACATGCAATCCAAAGGAAAGTTAATAAATACAAGCCTCTCCAAAGAATTTTGACATCTGAAAGAACTAGTGAGCTAGCAAAACCAATCGCAGATAGCCTAGAGATACAAGACTACATTACAATGTTTTTAGTTTTTCAATAAAACATAAATCCTTATTACCATGCTGGAAATGATAACAGTCAAGTATACCTTTCTTTTCTGGCTGGATGTTTTCTAAAAGAAAAAACATATATGAATCATTGCATAATTAGGATCTTAAAATTATGCTTGAACTTTTTAAGCTCATTCTTCATAAGGTCATATACTACTGCAATGCAAAGCCTATGATAACATGCAATCCAAAGGCAAGATAATAAATACACGCCTCTCCAAAGAATCTTGACATCTGAAAGAACTAATGAGCTAGAAAAACCATTTGCCTATAAATACAAGACTACATTACAATGTTTTTTGTTTGTTTGTTTTCTTTTCTTGCTAGATGTTTTCAAAAAGAATAAACAAATATGAATTATTGTATAATTAGGATCTTAAAATTATGCCTGAACTTTTAATCTCATTCTTCATAGTTATCCTAAAACTATTTTAGGCTTGCTGAGGTACATGGTTTATCTTATGCCTCTTTAAAGGCTGTTAACAATCTGGGTATGTAAGCAGAGTCTCTAAAATGACAATGACTTCTCATCCACACCTAAAAGTAAAAATAGTAGTATTCTAGGATTTGGCTAATGTGATGGTTGCTTCCATAAAGATGTCATGTTCAAAAAAAGAAAGAAATTAGAATGATTACCTGGGGTGTTGTAAGAAGAAGAGCATCTTCCTTGCTCAGCTGAGGGTGTAAAAGGAAAAAGTATATCTTCCAGAATTGGCCATCACTCAGATAAACTGGGAAAACTTCAGCCTCAAAGATGCCAAATTTGGGGTTAAACGTTCAACAACCAAAGCATGTTCCTGCTGAATATCAAACATATCAAAATCTGCACACAAAAAGTTTATCATGAGCAATCAATTACAAAATGAAGGATAAAGAAATTTATGAGGAAAAGAGAAATCATTGACATATCTATATGGAATATGTATTATAGAGTGAAATCCCAACTTGGATTTGACAGCAATTCCAAGATGATAATTATAAGTGCAAAAAAATTGAAATTGTAATGGATTGAATGCTAAGAAAGCATCGCTGAGATTTCATAAATTTGTCATCATAAAATGTTGATGATTTTCAAATTAGTTATCCCTAACTTTGATGGTGTGAGAATATGCAAATGCACACATTCCATTCAATGAAGGGAGCATACATACTTAACAAAGGAAAATCAGTCCTATCTAACTAGAGGGCATTGTCTATAAAAAAAGCCATCGAATTTTTGAGGCCTGGGTTCCTTCACCTGGTAGACTCGTTCACTAGCACATGCACAGTTGAATTGATATCTCAGTCAATTTTAAATAATGATTACTAGCTGCTGCTGCAATATAAACCAGCAACAACGCATGTTGCGTTAATCAATATTAAAATCACAACTGGGAAACAATGCATATTCATCTTGCACAGCCGTAAAACAGGTCAGTCAACAAAACCCCAAAACACAAGGGAGCCCAAAAAACCATGTTCATCATGCCATTCCAATAAATTTGCAGGCGAACACCAGAAAAAATTGCAATCCTACTTCTGAAATGATGATAAAGAACTACAAGCCCATGGGGCGTAGAATAGATAGTGAATGGATGTACTGTTAAGGAACTCCTTGCGTAAGGTCACCAGTTTGAAACTTTGTGGGTACAAGTCTTACAAAAAAAAAATCATAAAGAACTACAAGTCTAAGGTTGTCTAGTAGCAGATGACAAGAAAGGCTATTGCATTATGAAGGCCAACATATGGCAGCAAATCTTGTTATCTAGAAGAAAGACATTCGGCCTTTTAAACTCAAATATCAATAGCTGCTAGTTCAAAAACCCTATTCAGAGTTGAAAAACTCCTTGCGTGATGTACTTGTATCTTGAATCTGTGAATAAGAAAGGTTGGCTCGGTTTTTCCCGAGTTTGGGTTTTCCTAGGATAAAATCTTTGTCTCTTTGTTTCTGCGAATGGTCATTCTTTCAGTGATATTTATTTGTTTCCCCTGCAAATAATTGAAATTATACTGCTATTATAAAACTCTAACAATGCAGTGAGTCTCAAATTTCAATATGCAAAGCCAAGTGCAAGTGCAAGTCCTAGGAAATTCTGGCATAATATATTAGTAGATATCCTCAGTCGTGGCATATGAAACAAAGGTGAATTTTGAAAATTTTCATCATATATACCCTCGGTTGTGGCATATACCCGAGAAGCAAAGCCTACACTTCCTTAAGAATGGGTCATTTACCAAACAAAAAATATTATTTCCAAATGTATTTGAATAACAACATAAGATTGAAAGAAAGAAAAAGCATAAAGAAGTGCATAAAAGACAGTGACCCCAATATGCTGAGAACAACAGAAAGAGAGAAATTATATCAATTTCTTAACCGAACATAAGGCAATCGAACTGGAATAATGGCATATTAATGAGTGCCTGAAAACAGAGTGTTGAGCTGTCCATTAGGGTTCACTTCTTATTATGGTCTATCCCACCTAAATGGAATAAATTTCAAGGGATTGGGTCGGGTGTAAGCCCTGAGCGGTATTGGCAGAATGGTGCAAGTCCTGGGCGGTTTTGGCAGAATAATACCATGACACCTGGTAACTAAGCTGAAGAAAATCCAATATCCGCAATACAGCCCCCACATGCATCAACAATTTCAAACACAAACAGAGAAAATGTAAAGCCCCATATTTTGACTAGGCATGTTTACGAGTTAGACACCTTTCACTTTAATTGCTCATTACCTGTTGGACTCAGCTAGACAGAGTGAACTATATTTTCGGCATGATAGACGTGATGATATGTTGCTACTGTGTTAATGATGTTCCTATATTCGTGCAGTTATTAAGTTACGACTATCATGAGATTCTTTTATTTCATAATGACAGTGTATGCTTGATAATCGTCCTGGAGGAAATGTGATATATATATGATGTGGTCATTATGCTGTGATCGATTTGATGATTTTATGTGATGAAATAAATGATGCTGACAAAATGGATCAGACAATGATAGAATGGAAAATATATGTTTTAGCGTTTTCATTGATGAAATGTGAAATATATGGCGTTGTACGTGGATGCCATCCTATGATGAAATTGATAGAACTATTACATTCCATGCATACCTGTGATGTGATAAAATTGTGACGTGAAATAAAATGATGTTGATGATATGGATCAATTGGTGATCGAATGGAAATGCTTGTTATAAAATGTGTATTCTGCGGAATACTGACCTACAGGACACAAGGGCTATGGGATAGCCGGATACTTGATCTGATATACGAAGAAGAACCTATCCATGCAGTAAACCTTAGCAACCGAAATTGATGAAACGATGACATGGACCGATAATCTCGAGAGCAGCAGAGTATGATTTGATAAGGGTGTAGGCCCAGTGTGTTGAGAGGGATGGATGTGTTTCCCACCCTATGTTCCTATGATACCCGAGATCGTGGGAGGGTCGTGCTGAGACACGCTCTCCATGTATGTGTGATGACGATGGTCGGATGCCTGCTAGGAGAGGATAGGTCCGCTGTTCAGTCGACGCTATCGCTCTCAAGTTCTATGTGGTCAGGTCGATGAGTCCGACATCCACTTTTATACTAGCAGAGGAGGGATAGGGAGGATGTGGCAGTAGGTTAAGATGGGAGGATATGATAGTTAGTACTGTTGAGAGTTGGGTATTCATTGACCTGGAGTTAGTGGTAGTAGGTAGCTTTCCTTGTACCTGATTGATTGAACAAATGTAATCATAGAAGTAATGACATGGAATCTTAAAGGTTAACTGATAAAATAAACGATGATGTTTTAGTAATATTATGATGAATGTGTACTTGTTCGGTTTGCATAAAGTATTATGAATATTAGTTAGCGGATATGCATAGGAAATATGACGTATGTTTATAGTACATGTCTGTCTTGTGCATACGCTGGCCACGCATGCACATTATGCACATGCGCAATAATATTGGTTTACAACCTACTTATCAAGATGTAACAATATTATAAGTTATCATAGATAACTCAAATAAATATTCAGTGAATGACTTAATCAGTGAAAGATCATCAAGTTTTAATGTGTAAAATAAGTTAATTAGTCTTGTATGAAGACATGGTAATGAACGATTAAAATAAGTGTCATTAATTGTAAGCATCCTCAGGTGAAGGTGACTCCAATATGAAGTATAATAGTTAGACATTAATACTAGAAAAGTGTGCTATATAATTGTTGATCACGATTAAATAAACCATTAAAGTATATTTCATTATTTATACATAGAGGTACTATGTGACCCTTATCCATTAACCAAATAAATGTTTCTAAATTCTATTCACAATTAATTTACTTTCTATTATTATTAGTTATTATGTTATTATTGTTATTAATTAATTAATGATAATAATGATGATAATATTTATATAAAGCATAGTGGATTGAATGATTTATTAAATAGATTATTCATTTAAATTAAGGAACAGAATCATTCCAAAATAAATTAAAAAGGATTGTTTAAGTAAATCATTGAATAATTCCACCACCCGAGAGAATTTGGGTGATTTAAAGTAATATATAATCCACCTTTATGCCTTAAAAGGGGTGGCATTAATGATTTGTACTTCCAAAAGGGTGACAGCTAGGGCGGTGGAGTGATAAGGAAGCTATGGAATTATGGGGGAAAGGATTTTTCAATAAAGAGGAGTTTTACAAAGTAGTAAGGGGATTTTTGGGAGAACTGTGAGGTTTATTTTTGTGAAAAAGGAGGAATGCTGAGGAGGGGGTTAACTCGAAGCTTTGAGGAGGTGGGAAACTCAAATGAAAAGAATGAGGAGGGGGTTAACTCAGCAAAAGATTACCATGGAAAGGTTCGATGGAAAGCTGCTGTCGGGATTATCGGTCTGTGGGCTCGGGGGCTAGGAAATCCGTTGATTTCCTAGGGTCAGCAAGATAATAGCTGATCGGCAGGGTGGACACATCATTTTGGGTTGCTAAGGTAACCTACGGAACCCACTACAGGAATCTATTTACCTTGCTGCAAATCTACGGTTTCCAGGTATTTTACTGAGCCAGCTTAAGTAACAGGTATTTTACTCAGCTAGCTTAAATAAATTGTATTTCCCTTTTATTTTCAGATTATGCATGAAATAAGAACAGAATTGAAGCGAAGGATTTAAGTTTATGTTTGCTTAAACTGCAGAGACATATAGTCATTTAGAACCCTGAAACATAGACGGTCGATTCTTTTCATTAGAAAGCAAAGGAGAAAAACTTGGTATTTACATGAAAAGCGAACAGAGACCCAGTGCCTAGCAAGGGCACTACAGAAAATAAATAAATAATTTAACAGAAAAATAAAAAAACAAAGAAATAAATAAAATTCGCTCTATTTCAACTATTCAAATGGAAAAATGCACAGGAATTCCCCATTTCCAAAAACACACTCACAGAGAAAACAAATAATTGATTTTACCAAAAACATTGCCTACCCTACTTGACCAATTGAAATGGAGAAATGCACAAAACTTACCCTTGCTATCTCCGTCATCCAGAGGAAAATCCAACCAAGTTCCCGGGTGCTGTGAAATATTCGCTGCAAAAATCAGCACTTTGTTTGTTAACCCAACAACCCTACCTTCCTCTTCCGCTTTCATCTTCCCGGAATTTAATGGCAAAAAACCTGCCACAAGCTTGGAAATTTCGGTTATGCCACTGCTAAAACTGACCGGAAAATTCTGAGCAGGAGAGGATGAATCCTCGACCTCCTCGACATCTTCATCCGTCGTCATAGTTTGTAAGGCGTTGGAGATAAGGGGCGGACCAAGGATCTAAGTCAAAATATGGTAGAAATCGAGGGCGATATCCACGATTTTAAGGGAATTTTACAGGAATTTGATGGCAAGAAAAGGATCCGACTTAAATTTTGTTAGAAATCAACGGCGACTCAAGCATCCTCGGGGCATTTTAGAGGACGAAAATGAAATTTTGGTTTTTTTCATGAATGCAAGAGAGGGCTATTTCGGTTTTAAGACATTATTTTAATAATAAAATGGGGACGAATTTATTAATTTATAGAAAATCAGTTTAATATACAAAATTCGCCCATCAAATAATTCAAACCCCTTTAATTTCGCCATTTGGCTAAATTTCGCCCCTAAAATGATCTATGTGTACTAGCTTGCCCCTCTGTAGTCTAGGGACAATTTCTAGCACAAACACTCCCCTTATTAAGCAACACTTGGTTTTGATCCGACAAGTTCATCTCCTCTTGCTACCTTGGCGTTAATGACTCAATTTCGACCTTCTTTTGCTTAGTATCTATTTGATCATTTCCCTTCTCTATTTTTCTTTTTTGTACTTCTCATTGGTCTTTTGACATGTTAGTCATGCCACAAGTTCCTCCAATTGCTTCTTTTTTATTAGTCACACCTGCCTTTCTTTTTTATCTTTCTAGATTCTCCTCTTCCTTAGTGATTGTTTCCACTATTACGACCTCTTCCTTGTCTAACTCCTATTTATGTCTCTAACCTTGTTTTGTAATAGAACCCCCCCAATGGTTGGGAGCATTGATTTCTCTATATGAAAATCATAGAGAGATTCCTATTGTGGTTGAGAACTACCAAGATGAAAGTGAGATTCATAGGGAATCTTTGTCAGTAATCCCTGCATCATTTGCTGAAACTATTCTACAACATGGACTAGAGGAGTAAAAGTAGATTGTAAGTCTGCCTTTTTCTCCTTATGAACCCTTGGATCTACCCCTAGCCCTAGGCTCGTTGGCATTTATTTTATCTTAATGGGCTTTGTAATTCCCTGTCCTTATTTTCCTAGTTCTCCTTCTCTTAAGAATCCCATGGCTCGCATGATCGGTATGGTGTTTGGGTATGCTAGAATTTCTTGAGGTTGAAATATAGTGACCTCATTAGGAGAACTCGTGTCCGTTGCTTGGTTATCTCTATATACTCTCTGATGGGGATTGTCTCACCCATTGCTTATGAAACTTCTTCTCATCATCTTGATTGTCCTCATCATTCACCTCATTATATAACCTAGAAAATTCTGAGCCCTATGGTATACTTTGATATGAGACCATTTTATCTTTCAAGAATTCTCTCATCCACCGCTAGGCCGCCATCTTGTGTGTACTAAATTTATCCTCATGGTCTTCTTTCCTCTTTACTTTTGTTGGGGAAGTAAACTCTAGTTCCCCTTTGGGGACCATGACACCTTTGGGCCTATAAAAAGGGTAATATTCCACTACATATCGTTTTGTATACTGAAGTGATGGAATAACACAAGTTAGTGGTGATGTGGCGCTAGAATTTGCCCCTAAAATGGCCTCCACTTCCTCATATTTCTCTAACAGAGTAAAAACTGAAGATTCAGACCAGTCATTATTCCATCATGGTCTGGTTAAGTTAACAATTTGCACAGTTTTGCAGAAGGAAGGTCGAGATCAGGATCACTTTTTATTCTGGTCAGGTTTTTTAATTAAACAGGATGAGCAAGAGAAGAAGCATACACCTAGCAAACAAACCGGCTTTATGAAGAAATTTAAAAGAGATGCAGAGGAGAATTTGCAGAGTACTAGTGTACAATATGATTTGCAAAGTGTTAATGTACAGGAATCTCATGAGGTTAATGCATAGGAGATTCAAAACCCTAAAAATACAATGCAAGAAGATATGTTTGAAGGACAGCATGAAGATGTTTTAGAAGACAATTTAGAGAAAGTCATTGTTCCTATGGATAAGGAAGAGGCTTCCAGCTCGAAGGACAGAGTGCATAGTGGTGTTTTTGCAGAAGAGAGCTCGGTTTTGATTCTTCCTACCTTAGTTGTTGAAGAGATCTTTAAAATTCCATATTTTGATGCTGATGTCAAAGCTTTCATAAAATTGAGAGAGAGTAAATGGAGACCTAAAACAAGACCCACTAATAAACTCAGATTGAATATGAGGAGGTTCATAGATCCTAATAAGCTAAAGGAAGAGAAGGTCACTATTACTTAAGACTCTTCAGGTGAAGAGGATGGGAATGATAAAGTTGAGTTAGATTTAATGGAGATTCAGATGAATACAAAAAAGGAGAATGAAATGTTAGCTGAAATTGTTAAGGAATGTGAAATGGTTTAAGAGCAGGAAATGATGATAGAACATGGAGTTATCCCAAGTATCGAACAGCCATCTCTACTTCAGCTTTTCCCCTCTCAGGTGCAACAGCCAGAAATAAGCAGAAGAAGATTTCATTTTTAAGAAGCTAGATATTCCATTTGGGGCAGAAGAACATAAAAGCATACATCTAGATGCTCGAATAGATACAGAAGTTGAAAACCCAAAGAAAACAATACAACAGTATAAATCCCAGGAGAAGTTCTTAAATGAGTCCAATGAAAAGTATAGAACTACTAATAAAAGGATAAGGGAAGACTCGGAGGACATTAACGCTCATTACCAAGAACTGATTGTGGTAGCTAAAGAAGCTTTAAGAAGGAAGGGACATGTAGAAGTGCAAGCTGAAGATATGGCAAAACAAATTGAAGATTTAAAGGAGCAGAACAAGGGATTGGTTAACAAGTTTCGAGGTTTAGAGACTGAGCAAAATCGAGATAAGAAGAAGTCACATGCCTTGGAAGGCATAGCTATGCTAGCTGAGGCTGCCAAGCAGTTATCAGCCACCTCATCTCTAGTTGTCAAAGCATTTTGTTTTGATTATCATAAAATAGTTGTTAATGAATTGTTGTAAAGATTCGAAAACTAAGATGTAACTTCCAGTTGTAACTATCTCGAAGATAGATCTAAGGTTAGTTATGAAGCTCATTTTTTATGTAAGAGGATAAAAGGAAGAAACTTGGGGGGGGGGGATGGTTTGATTCTTGTTTCAAGGAAACTATATTGAAACTGGATCTTTTTCGATATGCATTACAGATTGATACAAGCTACTCTTATGTAAGTTTTTTGAGGACTGAGATAGATTTATATACATATAAGCCATTCTATCTTATTTATTGCTTTTGTTTCTGATCAGTTAGATCACTCAGCTATTGATCTCATTCCTTGTTTAATGTTTTTATTTATGTGAATGCTCAGTTTTTGTGAACAAAACCAGTGTATGCTTATGAATGTGATGATTTATATTTGTTCTTTTAAACTTTCATATCTCAGTTCTTTCATTCTTACATGATTCAGAATCTGTGTTAGTTTGAATTTGATGCTGATTATCGCCTTGAAATGAAACTCACAAACCAATAAAATACAAAAACCAAACCCTATTTTATGTTCATTATGTTGAGATTTTCGAGATTGTACTAGCAGGGATGATTTTAAGAACCCCCCCAAAATTTATATGAATAAAAAATGGGCGAATCTCCCCGATATATAGGAAAACTTGAAGGCGATTTTATCAATAATATAATATGTATATATAATTTTTTTGGCGAATTTTTCATTTCATTATATAATGCTATAAAATCTTGGTGAATCTGTCACTAAATTATAAGATATTGTAAAATCATGGCGAATATTTCACATAATTATAAAAAATTGTAAAAACTTGGTGAATCTTTCACTGATTTATAAAATATAGTAAAAATTTGGCGAATCTTTTTCCAATAAGACTCAAGATTTTGATTCTGTAGATTACTAAGGTAGTGCAACAGAAGAACATACACCGAAGCTCAACTCTGGACTCTCTCGACTCCTAGACTCTCGAATGAACAAGTGTATGAATGAGGAGAGGATGGATTTATTTATACATTTCATAAGCAGTATTTGATCATTCATAACTAGAAGGTGTCGACGAAACACGACTACACTAACTAGATTTAAGGCAAGTAGGGACTCTACTAGTTATCTCGTCCCTTAATGGTCCAATGGACATGTGGGGTCATGTATTTTGAAAGGCCAACAAACTGATAGAATTAAGTGAATATCCTAGTAGTGGGCCACTTCCTTTATGAAGATATATAGTTCTTGGACCAATTCCAAGCTTCCAAGCACTTCAAAATTGCCCCCAAAAACTTCAATACTTCCCCATGCACTTCTAAATTGACCCAATGATGATAGAAATGCCCCATGCACTTCAATACTTGACTCGACCACTTCAAAATTCTCCCAACGATGATAAAAACGCCCATGCACTTCAATATTTTCCCCAGGCACTTCAAACTTCTCGCAACGAAGATAACAACGCCCCCATCCACTTCCATGTTTGCCTGGGCACTTCATTACTTGCCCTAGACACTTCAAAATTTTATAAAATCTCAAGTTCAAAACTTTAGTGTTAGTACCTAGAAAAGTTCATATTCAAGGGATCTTTGGGCTCACAAAGCAATTGGAAACCCTACGAAACCATCAAGCACATTTGAGTTGGTAGGGGTATTCCTTTCAAATTAGCATTTCTTTGAATGACCACTAGATTTTTTCACTTGTTTAGCATAATAACATTAAACAAACTAATCACTAAAAGAAATGCAAGCACATCAAACACAAAGAACACATTATTTCTCTCGGGGAAACCACAAGGGAGAAAACCCCGACAAAACTTCCTCAATATAGAATTCACAAGTGCAAAATAAAACTCCAAGACAAAATCAACTCCTCTCCTTCACTTGTGCGAACTTCTCTCTCTCCTATGCGAACTTGAGTGAATGAGATGAGTGATTCAAATGAGCAACTCGATCATCTATTTATCCTTAACAAGTGACTTGACATGTTTACTAATTAGGTCGGCTTTAACTCACCCAACTGGTCCGACATGTACACTTTACAATAAAATATTATTTTCTAGTTATTTCCAGGTCGACCTAATAGTTAGGGTTTGCATTGACTCTTTAAATGACTCTTACATTATTAATTACATCAATGACATCTCCTGAAGGAGGCTTACAATAATACAATAGACAAGTACATCTAGAATATCTTCCGCAGTTACAATTATTTAACATATTGACTGAAGGGTGGATGCATTTCTTGGTAGATTGCTGAGGTCTAGTTTGGGAACCCAGTGCGCTTTGTATATGCTACACAGAGGCTATATCATCTCAGGAAGTCTCATTTAGGGTTCCAACAGCATATTGGTGCACAAATCTTGACCATCAAAAGAGGTTGTCTAGACTGTGTATTCTATAGGCTCGTTTTCTCCCAACCAAGTGAAATTTTGAGTAACCATTGGCTATCATCTACAACACATCAAAGGTATGAGTTGTCCTTTGATATATTTGAGTTATTTTCTACAAATTGTGGTTGTAGCAGCCTATCCAAAATATGATTATGTTTATTATAAATTAATGTGTGAGTGATGAAGGGGGAGAATCCAGTTTGCATCTATTTTATGTGTTTCATTTCATGTTAGCATTAGTTTATGTGAGTCTGAATTATGACCATTAACAAATATCAAAATCAAGAAAACTGTGAAATTTAGTTCACACCAAGATCTGATCAAGAAATTACACCCACTCACATAAGATCTTACACAACTAGTCAAGAACACTGAAATTTACTCACAAAAGATGCAAACTGTATTACTCAAGAGAATAATATTACGTCAGCCAACCTTGGGAAAATAAATGGCTGTCATTATATAGCTTTACATCAGAGATTCGAATGCATAAGGATTCCATTCGAATCCTCACAAAAGCAGACTTACTAAATTGATGCAAAACCCCCCCAGGTGGACAGAGTGTTCCCCAAGTCACACCAAAGCCTAACAACTTTCTGATTTAGTGATCAGATAGTGATGTGTGATGAAAAAACATGTTAAATCCCAAAAATGGAAGGAAGAAACATCAAGGAGTGAGAGTGCTCCAAAAAACAGTTTTCCTAGTCAACTAGCTTTTCACCTTTCACCCAAAAGCAGTAAAAAGAAGTAATGCGCCTTTCTCACCAGAATCTTATCCATAATGATCAGAAATGCGCCCAAGTGACTTAGGAATCTTGTGGTCCACACCAGGAAGGCTTGTGGTCCCCCCAAAGGTGCCTTGTGGTACACAATGACTCATATGCCAACTATCTAGTCTAATACATAGTAATGATTAATTAATGTATCTAATGTATTAATTGACATAGGTATGGGTTTTAAATATTGCAACACAAACAACATATCAAATTTGGCTTTAAGCACCTACAGGAAAATCTAGTAAAGTGGGCAAAGTGATTGTCAAAATACCAAGTGTGACCACAAGCATTACCAGTCCAGATCTGAAATGTATTATTCAAGCTGTGAGCATATCATTGTAGAATAATTTTTGGGCATTTTAATATCAATTTGGGTGGACAATTCTACTGGGGGAATCAATTTTCTATTGTCAAGAGACTTCTACAACATAAGGTTCAATGTCAGAGAAGTTTCCAAATGCCACAAGTGCTAATGAACAATCCCAGGAATGTATTCGTGATTCTTATAATAAATATCAGTCATTAACTTTGCCGATTAGATCTTCCAAATTATTGTTGTTGTGTTGTTTAAAATGATATATGGGTAGCATGGCAACTACTACATAGACCAATAAACATATCAACACAATCAACAGCCTTTGGTTGAATTGCATCTCGAATAATGAACATCTAATTGACATTTGGCGTGTTTAAAGAAAGTCGTGAACTAAACGAGCAACCATAGCAGTGAAAAATTTAATGAGGATTCTAATAGGAAAGCCTCAAAGTAAACAAAATGAATTGAAAAAACAAAGAACAAAATGCTATGGTATTAATAATGGTAATCATCCTCCTAATACAATTAGGACTATCATGAGATAAAAGTTCAAAATACATGAGGTGGTCACATCCAATCCAAACAAAAAATGCTTAACTTATTATTTGTTAAGAAGCTATCTTGTACAACTTAAATATGATAAGAAATAAACCCTAGAAATACCCAAGCTACTATTTCTTGGTTGCTCTATACAAAGTACTATTTCTTAAATGATTGATGATGATACTTTCAAACATTATGGAATTGTTGTAGTAATATCAAACTCTGCAATAGACTTCATGTAATAGGCATATGGAAATGAACATAGATGCACTTGGTAGGTGTTAGGAGCACGAGAGGAGCATGCATATAAAAATGATAATCTCAAGATATACAAGTTTAAAAAATATGGAAAGGACGATGGATTATGAAATTAAATAATGATGATATTGTTAACATAAGGAAAAATCATGGTGATGCAGTGCAAATTCGTATTGCATAATGCAATTGCTACAATTGATTGGAAGGTGTAGTCAATAGCAGATCCTCAATAGACATAGGGGTTGATATAGAAATTATTAACTCTGAAAATAACACAAAAATAAGGAAATTTTGTTATTAAAAATGAAATTGCATTAATGTCCTCAACTGAACAAAAAAATGGTTAAGAACTGAGATAACTTTGCTTGTAAGGTGCAACAATGAAGGTGTGCTCAATACATCTCCCCATGAAATATATTATATATATAATTTGAATATAATTGCAAAACAAAAGAGGATTAAATAGAACAAAGAGAGAAGGAAAAGGATGTATATACTACAACAAATGAGTGTCTGGTTTGGGAGTGTACTCCACAAATCCTAGCTATATGAAACCTAGCAGTTGCTCCAAAAACTAGGATTAAATGAGATGAGGCATGGTGTGGACTAGAAAATAGTTAGCCATCTTCTACACCTAAGGCCTACTGAAGTATATTCATATCAATAGAATTATTTGTTATGGGGAAGGAGACGGGGATAAACTTTGTCTGTTGCATCCTCAGTCCTATCTATTTTCAATCTCTAGAAATGGTGATATATATGGTAGTGTCTTGATGGATATATACCTCTTATACTGCCTCGAGTTAACTCACTCCATTTCCATATTGCATCAAACTCCTAGGATCCTCTATATCTTTAGAATCTATCATACATTACCTCTTGCTCACCATAAATTCTAGCTAAATCAGATGACAAGAAAATCCTATAGTTGCTCAATACCATGCATCTATAAATTTATAGTCGCTCAATAACATTCACTAAGGGCAATGATAAATACTTTGGAATCAAATCACTCAATACATAAACCAAGTATGTCCAACATGTTGACACTAATATGGGAAAAAATATTTATATTTTGGATTGCTTAAAAGTGCAATGTCCGCCTAAGGTATATTCCTACGCATACATATTGGATACAGTCAAGCAAGAATGTCCATTCCGGACACTAATCTATACTACCCTCAAGCTTATCATAAAGATTTTTTAAATATGAGAAACAAAGAATGTCTTCATACAATGACCAGAAACATATAAGCATTTTAATCTTGACACTTGATCACATAATTTCATAACAGATTAACGCAACATATAAACATTTTAATCATGAAGCTTGATTACAAAATTTCATGATAGAGAATGACCCCCTAAAGGTGTCCATATTAGACTAATTGTAGTCAGGTGACAAGTGTTAGTCAGGAGATAAAGTCCATCATAGGACTTGATGCATGGTGACATTCATAAGTACAACATAGGACTTGATTGCATGGTGACATTCATATAAGGCAATATTTATTCCAGTAGTAAAAAACCTAAAAATGTATGGTTTACTAAGGGAAATGATAATTACTTTGGAATCAAATCGCGTAATACACAAACCAAGTACATCCAACATGACGCCACTAGTATGGGAAAAATTATTTATATCACCTAAAAATGTATGGTTCACTAAGGGCAATGATAATTACCTTGGAATCAAATCTCTCAATACAGTATGGGCAAAATTATTTATATTTTGGATTGTTTAAAGAGGCAATGTCCATCTAAGGTATATTCCTACGCATACGTATTAAATACACTAAAGCAAGAATGTCCATTACAAACACTAATTTATACTACCCTGAAGCTTATCATAAAGATATTTTTAAATATAAAAAACAAAGAATGTTTTCACACAATCACCATGAACATATAAGCATTTTAATCTTGATACTTCATCACATAATTTCATAATAGATTATCACAACATATAAACATTTTAATGGTAAAGCTTGATTACAAAATTTCATGTTAGAGAATGACCACCTAAAGGATGTCCATATTAGACTAATGGTAATCAGGGGACAAGTAATAGTCAGCAGATAAATTCCAACATAGGACTTGATGCATGGTGACATTCACAAATCCACTGTCCAACATAAGACCTGATTGCATGGTGACATTCATATATGGCAATATTTATTCCAGTAACAAAAAAAAAACCTAAAAATGTGTGGTTCACCAAGGGAAAATTATAGGCAAAATTATTTATATTTTGGATTACTTAAAGGGGCAATGTCCATCTAAGGTATATTCCTACCCTTACATATTGGATATATTGAAGTAAAAATGTATATCCCAAACACTAATCTATACTAACCTCAAGCTTATCATAAAGATTTTTTTAAATATAAAAAACGAAGGATGTTTACACACAATCATCATGAACATATAAGAATTTTAATCGTACTAGTTGATCACATAATTTCATAACAGATTAAAGCAACATATAAACATTTTAATCATGAAGCTTGATTACAAAATTTCAAGATAGAGAATGACCCCTAAAGGATGTCCATATTAGACTAATGATAATCAAGTGACAAGTAATAGTTAGCCGATAAAGTCCAACAACGAACTTGATGTATAGTGGCGTTCATAAGTCCAACATAGGACTTGATTACAGGGTGACATTCATATATGGCAATATTTATTCCACTAATAAAAAAAGCTTTAAAATGTATGGCTAAATAAAGTGATTTGATGTATAGTGACATTCATAAGTCCAACATAGAACTTGATTGCATGGTGACATTCATATATGGCAATATTTATTCCAGTAATAAAAAAAATTAAAAATGTATGGCTAAATAAAGTGATTCAAAATTTAGTAAATAAGAAAATAACTTTCGAATGTCTTCCAGTGTCCTTTCGAGATAAAAAAAAAATTCAAATGTCTTCCAGTGTCCTTTTGAGATAAAAAAAAATTTCAAATGTCTTCCAGTGTCCTTTTGAGATAAAAAAAATTTCAAATGTCATCTAGTGTCCTTTTGAGATAAAACAATTTTTCAAATGTCTTCATCCTTATAAGATTAACAATTTTCCACTCTATATGGATTTTTTGATAAAAAAATATGCATAAAAATATATAAAATGTCTTTAAATTTTTACATATGCAAGCATACATGTGATGTCTTCAGACTTTTACACTTACTCGCATACATGTCATCGCTCACTCCCCTATGTTGAGAATCTCAAACATATGTCTTTAGATTTTTACAC
Organism: Larix kaempferi; assembly: GCA_027924585.1. Classification (NCBI taxonomy): domain Eukaryota; kingdom Viridiplantae; phylum Streptophyta; class Pinopsida; order Pinales; family Pinaceae; genus Larix; species Larix kaempferi. The sequence goes on along the minus strand of BSBM01000226.1, from coordinate 4,650,019 downwards.
TATACACACACATGTCATCACACTCGCTCCCCTATGTTGAGAAACTCAAATATAATATAAAATGTCTGTAGGGTTTTACACTATACAGGCATACACGTCATCCACATCAGCTCCCCTGTGTTAAGAATCTCAAATATTATTTTCATTGGTTAAACATTTCCTTGTTAAATAAATCTTTATTAGATAGTTCACACTTTACAACTTTCATTAAGGAATCTAAGGGTTAAAAATTTCCTTGTGAAATCTTTATTAGATAGTTCAGTGGTTCAATTAAGCAAGTTGGTTCAGTGAAAGCAGGATGTTGCAAGTTGGGTCAGCGAAAGCAGGATGTTGTTAAAAATTTATTCAGTCAATGAAAGCAGGACGTTGTTAAAACTTTATTCAGTCAATAAACGCAGGGCATTGTTAAAACTTTGATTCCTCTTACATCATGTGTATCCAAAAGGACCATCCCCACAAAAAAACAAATTTTGCGATTAAGCTCTCATATATATAAACAAAACTTAGATTCCTCTTACATCATGTGTATCCAGATTCCAGAAGGGCCATCCCTACACAAAATTGTTTTTTGCAATTACGCTCTCATGGATATATAAACATTGTTTTTTGCAATTAGGCTCTCATGGATATACAAACAAGATAGGTGACATTAACATAGACATCCAATATAAACATCATCATTAGAGAAGGAGAAAGTGGATGCTCATCACCTGAAAATATAAAGACCGCATCGCTCTTAAAACCACATAAAGTGGATGATAATCACTTTAAAATATAAAGAAAGCATCGCTCTTCAAACCAAATGTCAATCCATATTAAATAGTCCCACATCTTTCTAACCTCCCTTTCCAAGGCCCCTACACTCCTACCTCAAAGTCTCTATTTTCACATACTAGTATAGCTTGCAAGACAGCTCACATCTCCATAATTTATACAAGGTGACCCACTGACCTAAAGACAAAGCAGAGAAGAATAGAGCAAAGAAGGAAGGCTATGGATCGATAAAAATCTAAAGGGAAACTAATTGAGTTTGCATTGTCATGCCTCTTTCGCTGAAGCACAAGACGATAATCGACATGAAGTACACATTCACAATAAATGGCCAATATAATAAGCATATTAAGTATTCTTATTGCTGTAATACTTGGATATCTGTTTCTATTATCTATATGTTTATTTCTCTTCTTTTGTATTGGTTTATTTTTTTGACCTCGTGTCTATTGCATCCACATAAAGGAATGAATTGAGCAAATGGATGGATAGATGCCACTACTTGTGATACTTTAAGTGGGGATTCATTTCCTTGCATGTGGACTACGCTGGAGTCACATACCGAAGAAAACACCTCTCACCTATGCAGTGTGAGACACTTGAGATGGGTATAGATTCTGTGTTGTTGACTAATATTTCGTTATGCAGTAGTGTATCCAACAAAACATTCCAAAGTTCATAACTGTGCTAGCATAGGTTGCGAAAGCAGCTTGGAAAATGCATTGGACGACGGTTCATATAGTTCTTACACTTAACAAAATCCCTGTTCAAGGAGTAGACATGATAGCACTGTATGATTTGGAAAAAATGGTACAAATTTGAAGGCATTTCCTGCACTTCGTAAATACAGAAAAGAGCATCAAGAAGAGTAACAGCAAATGATTTAAGGATATTTACATTTGATAATTCAAGATAATAACACAACATTAGTAAATCACACTCTTGACACTGTATGATAAGTAGCCAAACTAACCACTATCAATCCATCATACATCAATTGACATAATTGAACACAATATCAGTAAACATGATACTGTTTTAGATGGTACAACGAGCTGCCAGCCGGAATTCGTTATCATCCAATCCATCAAAAGCTGAATGAAACAATTGCAAACAAAGAATTTATCAATAATTTTATCTTTATCCAAAACCAAAGGTATTCGTTTACCCTTGCCAGCATCATATCTTTCAAGAGTCGGGATTGCCTTCCATCCATCAGGTTTTGAGAAACTGTGGAAAGTGAACCTTCTTGACAACTGGAGCGTTATCAATTGCATATGTATTAAGGAGCTGTATGGTTCAACGTTCCAGCTTGTCTGCATTTCAACTGATTATAATTATCTGCTAATTGACTGGAACTTGTAATGAGGTGAACCCATTATTTTGGGTTCTTTGCTGAATCTGTCTGCACTTGTGTATCATCATCATCTTCCAGATCAGTAAAAGAAAAATCCTCCTCATTTAAGAATCCTGTTGCAGTATATAAATATGCATCAATTTTACCTGGTTGCTCCTGCAGCCAATTATCTACATCTGCATCCTCATCATCATGCTCCACATCCTCAGTAGATGCTATGTGATTAGACAAATCCTTCTGCTTAGAAATATGATAATCAACTTTAGAGTTAGTAGCAATTACTGGTGCCACTATTTCTAGAGATACGGACTTGAAAGAATCTTCCTTTTCGTTGCTGTCTGCAGCTGGTGAAAAATGCTCAAAATTCTGCTCAGGAGGAATCACGAAAATGTTCCTTTCTGGACTACCCAAGCTTCCACCAGCATTAGTTGATCTGGCCTTGTTTCTTTTCTGTGAATCCTCCGAAAGCAATGCCCTGTCCTCTAATATCTGCAAAACCAAGATAAAAGTATCGATTTTCTTCTGTCCACAATACTTAAAAGGCCAAAGCTAATTTATTTTTCACCTAAAGGAACTATAAATTTTACTCAGCAGAACATGTAGAAGTTTCAATGAGAAGACAATGAATGTCAAAATAAGTGACCAGACTAATGCAATATGAAAAGCATGGCTGATGAGAAGGATATATTTTCTTATTTCAAGCAAACAGATACTTCTGTTCTAAACTCCTCTTTTTATGATCTCTACCTTAAGTATAGAATATATGCATATAATCATTTTGTTATGGAAATATTCACAAAAGTACTTCAAACAATATTTTTCCAATCTTGGTTATTCGGAGCAATCTTCTAGCTCAATGCATTTATTTAATTCAAAACAGAAACTAATATACAAAACAAAACAATTCGAATCTCATTCTACAAGCAAAACTTGACAGAGGATTTAATCAAAAAATCAATAAACCTAAGAAAAAACAGAATTGGGTCACACAGACTACACTTTGATATGAGAGCAATTGGACTACTGAGAATAAATAGTGTAAGATGCGCAATAGAAATATAACAAAGGAGGGGGTCATATACTACTGCAATGCAAAGCCTATGATAACATGCAATCCAAAGGAAAGTTAATAAATACAAGCCTCTCCAAAGAATTTTGACATCTGAAAGAACTAGTGAGTTAGCAAAACCAATAGCAGATAGCCTAGAGATACAAGACTACATTACAATGTTTTTAGTTTTTCAATAAAACATAAATCCTTATTACCATGCTGGAAATGATAACAGTCAAGTATACCTTTCTTTTCTGGCTGGATGTTTTCTAAAAGAAAAAACATATATGAATCATTGCATAATTAGGATCTTAAAATTATGCTTGAACTTTTTAAGCTCATTCTTCATAAGGTCATATACTACTGCAATGCAAAGCCTATGATAACATGCAATCCAAAGGCAAGATAATAAATACACGCCTCTCCAAAGAATCTTGACATCTGAAAGAACTAATGAGCTAGAAAAACCATTTGCCTATAAATACAAGACTACATTACAATGTTTTTTGTTTGTTTGTTTTCTTTTCTTGCTAGATGTTTTCAAAAAGAATAAACAAATATGAATTATTGTATAATTAGGATCTTAAAATTATGCCTGAACTTTTAATCTCATTCTTCATAGTTATCCTAAAACTATTTTAGGCTTGCTGAGGTACATGGTTTATCTTATGCCTCTTTAAAGGCTGTTAACAATCTGGGTATGTAAGCAGAGTCTCTAAAATGACAATGACTACTCATCCACACCTAAAAGTAAAAATAGTAGTATTCTAGGATTTGGCTAATGTGATGGTTGCTTCCATAAAGATGTCATGTTCAAAAAAATAAAGAAATTAGAATGATTACCTGGGGTGTTGTAAGAAGAAGAGCATCTTCCTTGCTCAGCTGAGGGTGTAAAAGGAAAAAGTATATCTTCCAGAATTGGCCATCACTCAGATAAACTGGGAAAACTTCAGCCTCAAAGATGCCAAATTTGGGGTTAAACGTTCAACAACCAAAGCATGTTCCTGCTGAATATCAGACATATCAAAATCTGCACACAAAAAGTTTATCATGAGCAATCAATTACAAAATGAAGGATAAAGAAATTTATGAGGAAAAGAGAAATCATTGACATATCTATATGGAATATGTATTATAGAGTGAAATCCCAACTTGGATTTGACAGCAATTCCAAGATGATAATTATAAGTGCAAAAAAATTGAAATTGTAATGGATTGAATGTTAAGAAAGCATCGGTGAGATTTCATAAATTTGTCATCATAAAATGTTGATGATTTTCAAATTAGTTATCCCTAACTTTGATGGTGTGAGAATATGCAAATGCACACATTCCATTCAATGAAGGGAGCATACATATTTAACAAAGGAAAATCAGTCCTATCTAACTAGAGGGCATTGTCTATAAAAAAAAGCCATCGAATTTTTGAGGCCTGGGTTCCTTCACCTGGTAGACTCGTTCACTAGCACATGCACAGTTGAATTGATATCTCAGTCAATTTTAAATAATGATTACTAGCTGCTGCTGCAATATAAACCAGCAACAACGCATGTTGCGTTAATCAATATTAAAATCACAACTGGGAAACAATGCATATTCATCTTGCACAGCCGTAAAACAGGTCAGTCAACAAAACCCCAAAACACAAGGGAGCCCAAAAAACCATGTTCATCATGCCATTCCAATAAATTTGCAGGCGAACACCAGAAAAAATTGCAATCCTACTTCTGAAATGATGATAAAGAACTACAAGCCCATGGGGCGTAGAATAGACAGTGAATGGCTGTACTGTTAAGGCACTCCTTGCGTAAGGTCACCAGTTTGAAACTTTGTGGGTACAAGTCTTACAAAAAAAAAATCATAAAGAACTACAAGTCTAAGGTTGTCTAGTAGCAGATGACAAGAAAGGCTATTGCATTATGAAGGCCAACATATGGCAGCAAATCTTGTTATCTAGAAGAAAGACATTCGGCCTTTTAAACTCAAATATCAATAGCTGCTAGTTCAAAAACCCTATTCAGAGTTGAAAAACTCCTTGCGTGATGTACTTGTATCTTGAATCTGTGAATCAGAAAGGTTGGCTCGGTTTTTCCCGAGTTTGGGTTTTCCTAGGATAAAATCTTTGTCTCTTTGTTTCTGTGAATGGTCATTCTTTCAGTGATATTTATTTGTTTCCCCTGCAAATAATTGAAATTATACTGCTATTATAAAACTCTAACAAAGCAGTGCGTCTCAAATTTCAATATGCAAAGCCAAGTGCAAGTGCAAGTCCTAGGAAATTCTAGCATAATATATTAATAGATATCCTCAGTCGTGGCATATGAAACAAAGGTGAATTTTGAAAATTTTCATCATATATACCCTCGGTTGTGGCATATACCCGAGAAGCAAAGCCTATACTTCCTTAAGAAAGGGTCATTTACCAAACAAAAAATATTATTTCCAAATGTATTTGAATAACAACATAAGATTGAAAGAAAGAAAAAGCATAAAGAAGTGCATAAAAGACCGTGACCCCAATATGCTGAGAACAACAGAAAGAGAGAAATTATATCAATTTCTTAACCGAACATAAGGCAATCGAACTGGAATAATAACATAATAATGAGTGCCTGAAAACAGAGTGTTCAGCTGTCCATTAGGGTTCACTTCTTATTATGGTCTATCCCACCTAAATGGAATAAATTTCAAGGGATTGGGTCGGGTGTAAGCCCTGAGCGGTATTGGCAGAATGGTGCAAGTCCTGGGCGGTTTTGGCAGAATAATACCATGAAACCTGGTAACTAAGCTGAAGAAAATCCAATATCCGCAATACAGCCCCCACATGCATCAACAATTTCAAACACAAACAGAGAAAATAAATAAATAATTTAACAGAAAAATAACAAAACAAAGAAATAAATAAAATTCGCTCTATTTCAACTATTCAAATGGAAAAATGCATAGGAATTCCCCATTTCCAAAAACACACTCACAGAGAAAACAAATAATTGATTTTACCAAAAACATTGCATGCCCTACTTGACCAATTGAAATGGAGAAATGCACAAAACTTACCCTCGCTATCTCCGTCATCCAGACGAAAATCCAACTAAGTTCCCGGGTGCTGTGAAATATTCGCTGCAAAAATCAGCACTTTGTTTGTTAACCCAACAACCCTACTTTCATCTTCCGCTTTCATCTTCCCGGAATTTAATGGCAAAAAACCTGCCACAAGCTTGGAAATTTCGGTTATGCCACTGCTAAAACTGACCGGAAAATTCTGAGCAGGAGAGGATGAATCCTCGACATCTTCATCCGTCGTCATAGTTTGTAAGGCATTGGAGATAAGGGGCGGACCAAGGATCTAAGTCAAAATATGGTAGAAATCGAGGGCGATATCCACGATTTTAAGGGGATTTTAAGGGAATTTTACAGGAATTTGGTGGCGAGAAAAGGATCCGACTTAAATTTTGTTAGAAATCAACCGCGACTCAAGCATCCTCGGGGGATTTTAGAGGACGAAAATGAAATTTTGGTTTTTTTCATGAATGCAAGAGAGGGCTATTTCGGTTTTAAGACATTATTTTAATAATAAAAGGGGGACGAATTTATTAATTTATAGAAAATCAGTTTAATATACAAAATTCGCCCATCAAATAATTCAAACCCCTTTAATTTTGCCATTTGGCTAAATTTCGCCCCTAAAATGATCTATGTGTACTAGCTTGCCCCTCTGTAGTCTAGGGACAATTTCTAGCACAAACACTCCCCTTATTAAGCAACACTTGGTTTTGATCCGACAAGTGACACTTGGCAGAGGTGTGGGACAACTAAAGATGTGACCCACGAGATGCCATGGTTCCCAATGCAAGCTGGGTGTCACGATAACCAAGGCACTTTTCACTTTATATCAAGACTAATCAAGATCAAGGGGGAGACCCTAGCCAATCAATGAAGACTAACTAAATGTTATCACACAACTTATAGTTGTCTCCAAGGGTATCCTATCCGAGACAGTAGAGGTGTGGAGGAGGATGATTTGAAGGAGGTTATTGTTGGGGGAACCCACATATCTTCTCTTGGGTTGATTTTTGTGACAGGGAGTATCATTATTGTATCTTTGTGACATAGTTGATGATTTCTATTACATCTCTTCATCATTTTTATAATTCTTTTGTTTGGCTTGTTTCTAACTTGATCTTGTCTTGCAGGAGGAGGACGATTTGGCCATCTTTGAGGGAGGACGTTTTGGCTTGGAGCACTAGATCTCACTCTTGAATATACACATAAGGGGGAGGATATCAATTTGCAAAGTGGCCACAAGCATTTGAGGTATGCTCTACAAGGTATGTACCTATATCCATTCATTCTTCTTCATTGGTCATAAAACCCTAATTATCAAAACCCTCATTTTACTTTTTTTTAGATCTACTTGGATCTAGCAAGCTTTTGGGGATATTTTTTAAGACCCTTCTCTATAGCATCCATGGTAATTCAGATCTATAGTTTGGTGGTGATTGGCTTCCATTTGATCGATATTCCAAGGCAATTCAAATTCCCTTGAAGAGGCTAGTTTGGCTAGTTACCAAAAGTGGGTAGGTGAGATTGTTGTTGCATTGAATAGATCACCCTTGAGAACCTACCCCTAGTGCTTCACTTTTGTGATTTCTACCTTGTGCACCCCATTCCTCATTTTGAGGGTTGTGCCCCACTTGGGTCACTTAGTGATGCATTAGATCTAGTGAGATCTATCCATGGCATGCTCTTGATTTTGAAAATCCACCTTGTTGATCATTTCACTTGCCCCGATCTATAATTTGGTGGACATTCGACTCAATTTGGCCCTTGATCTAAGGCACTAGTCACCCTTGGGGCAATTCGCACTCCTTGGGTAGGTGGCCATTTCCTAGATCCCACATTTGGGTATTGCTAATTCTTTGACAATCCATAGATCCATGCCATAGCATAACCCTAGTACCATATTTTTCCAACTTTAACCTTTTAGACCCAACTTGGACCAATTTTCCACTTTTTAAGGAGTGGGTCCCACTTAGCTAATTTTTATGGTACTAAGTCATCTTTTAGATCTATTTGATTAAACCTCATAGTTAGCCCTTGTCTTTCATTGGTTGAACCTTTTGTCACTCTTCAAGCCTCTTCAACTATACATTAACCTTTGGGTCCACTTAATATTTCTAGATCTAACTCACCATTGACTTCCTCCTTTCATTTTACACATTTCCCTAGGAGTCTTTGGGTTAGCTAGTCTTCATTGATTGGCAAGGGTCTCCCCCTTGATCTTGATTTGTCTTGATCTAAAGTGAAGAGTGCCTCGGTTATCATGACACCCAGTTTTCATTAGGAACCGTGGCATCTCTTGGGTCACCTCTGCCATCCCGGGTGGGATACCTCAAGAGGTGTGACAACAGATCCACAAATTCATGAAAGAGGCAAGTGTCTGAGACTAAATGTTCTGCCAATCCAGAAACCCATCGGGAGTAACCTTCAATTCCTTTTCACAAAGTGACCATACACTACCCTAATCAATTGGTGAGGATGGGCAGTGGTAATGTGTGGGGTGGCAACTTGGGAAAAATCATCTATGAATGGTGGCAGTTTAGAGGAAGAAATGTGATTGGTGTCATAGCAGATGCTCGGGGAACAGGACGAATTAGATCCTCCTGAGATGTCCTTGGTATCCATAGGCATTTCGGTTGTAGTGAATTACAAGGGAAAGATAGCTAGGAGATTCTTTGAGGAAAGAGAAAGGGGAGAGGATAGGTTTGAATGATTTTTGAACAAGGAATTAATTTTAATTAAAATTTTATTTTCTCGATATCCACTTACCTAGTAGCAGTGTTAGAATAAGGGAGTCTGAAGGTTAGTGGTAGAATGTGGCACCATTGTGCTCATGAAGTGAAGCCCATAAACTATTTGAAATCTTCAAAGATGTCTCTCCTTTGATCACTTCGGAGAAATATGTGATGAAATGTATGGAGGAAGTCATTCAGATATATAAAAGATCAAATCCCTGCCCCATGCCTACATTAAATCACTATTACATTAGGATTATCATTACTGAATGTTTCCATCACATGAATGGCTTGTTTTGTGCGATTTGTGAGGATAAAACCCTAGTTTTTGGAACCCTAGATTTGAATGGAGGGGGTCCTCTCGGTTCTTGAGGAATTGCTCTCTTGGGATAATGTCTCGGGGAGACGGGTTTTTTCCGCTTCTGTATAGGTCGGGATCCTGTCCCTCCAAAGCTTCATTTTTTTACTTTTCACTACTGAAACTAGGATTTCGCCTCCCTGATTTGTTGAGGAGGCTTAGTACCAACCTAGTATAAAAAAAGTGGGAAGTTTTTCTTGGATTGTTCTAGTCCTTTCCTCTGCGGTCTTATCAGTATATGGGCCGCTCACATTTGTGTTGGGCCTCTAAGGATGACGCCTTCGTTTTGTCTCCTCGTAAAGGGGATTTCTCCCATACTGACGACCAAAAGTGTGATGGTAGTGTTTTAGAATGGAGTAGGGTTTTGGCTTCGTCAACGGGAACAGACTCTAGGGTTCTAACAAATCCTCTCTCATGGGTGGTATTCTCATTGCCCCTTAATAATTCGGTTTGCTTACGTTCTCAGGGTTGTGGACTACTGAAAGATTTCTCCCCGGTGGGTATTTTTGGAGTTGAGGTTTCTCCATCGAACACTTGTGAGACCGTCCTTTCCGACCCTTCACCTCCTTGTTTTCATTCTAAAGGTTAGGTGAAAGGTGAGAAGGAAATACATAGACATGGGATAAAATGAGAAAAGTAAAAAAAGTGGCGCGCACTGTGCGTTATGGGTAAGGACGTTACATTTGACATGATGGAAGGATTAACGTCCAGATCCATGTTGGGAAAGTTTGAATACATTAAACCATCTTGCTCGGAGATCCTTGACAGGGCTTTTAAGACCTGGAAGCCGCTCATAAACTATGTGCCCCGAATTATCATGTTGGTGAATGGGCGGATATATTTTCAGTTCTTGTCCGAAGATAGTCTCCAAGCTATTCTGTCTAGGTATTGGGTCATTGGTCATGGCTCATTGGTTTTATGTCAATGCCACTTGACCTTTAACCCTTGGAAGAAAAAATTGTGTAGCAGGCACTCGTGGGTGTTGTTTGCAGGTTTTTCGATTCAGTGTTGGCACCTTCGTTCGTTTATGGATTTTTCCAACTTAATAGGGCATTTTGATTTTGATGGATGAAGAGACTGTCATGGCCCCGTATTGTAGGGTCCCCCAATTTTCGGTGTAATTAGATTCTTGTAATGAACTTCTTGCAGAGGTGGAGGTTCGATGGGCAGAGGGCCTTTTCATCCAACGATTGGACTGGAAGAGGTGATCCTATCTAGGATGGGAGAGATGCTAGGAAACTAAAGAGGTGACCTAAGAGGGCTTCAATTCCCAATGATACTTGGTTTTCACGCTAATAGAGGCACTCTTCCCTTTAGATCAAGCTAACGCAAGACCAAGGGGGAGACCCTAGCTAGCTAATGATTGGTACCGAACCTACTCTAGACACTCTAGGATGATGTGAAGTGGAAAAGAAAGAGAGGTCAAGAGTAAGTAGATCTAGATCTAGGGAAGATGAGTGGCAAATAGAGTTAGGGCTTGATTGAGGAGGCTTATGGAAGAGGTAAATGCTCAACCAAGGAATGAATATGCCACTAATGGTGTTAAACAAGTAGATCTAGATAGATCTGGTACCGATCTAAAAGACCCAAGTGAGATCCGCCTAAAATTTGGTCAAAATGGAGTGAGGTGGGGCCCACTTACTGAAATTAGGATAGTAAAGGCACTAGGAAGTTTGCTAAATGACAGATCTGGAGTTGAGAGGGACAAATTAGCAACACCCAAATGACAGATCTGGAAAATTAACTAAAACCCACAAGTGTGTTCTCGCCTAGAGATGGCCAGTCCTTGGATTAGAGGGTAAATGGAGTCATATTTCAACCATACTTGGTCTCTAAGGTTTATTAATTATTTTAGAAGTGGGTTTTATTTATTAAGCCCAAATTATCACTAGATCTAACAGATCTATAAAATTAGGGTTTTAGCAATGAGGGTTTTAAATGACGATTGGGTAAAATGCATGAAAATCAATACGTACCTTGTAGATCTTGCCTCAAATGCTTGCGGTCGCCAAGTACATTGATGATCATTTAATCTAGTTACAATTCCGATTGAGATCCAGTTGATTTCAAGCTAAAACGTGTGGGTCCAAGGAGGAAGTGTGTCTTCTTTACCTACAAAATTCAAACAACCCAAGTTAGATTTGATCCATAGATGAAAGAAGAACTATGCATGAAATATCATAGAGAATAAATCAGTGGAAAAAATCACAATTGAAAAAAACTCCCTGAGAGATAAAAACGTTTTTTCCCAAGAAGAGATGGGGAACGCCACAATCGCCCCTCCAAGCTAGTCGCACGCTACAAAAGATGAATTCGGCCTCCACAAAAAAAAATGTTGAAATCACATGAAAATCACTGAGATGGCTAAAGTAAATTAATTCCAATCACATACGAGGACATACATCAAAGAATGAGAAGTAGATCTGCAAAATAATAATTTATTTCAAGAATTCTAGAGCCGAAAGGTGCTTTACAATGAGCGGGGTCTCTTCCTTAAATGGGAATGAGAGATACCAAAACCCTAACCCCTTTTTAAATGAGTGGCGGAGATCAAGATATATAACAATAATAACCAACGGCTAATATGATTCGGTAATACAATACATGGATCAACTCACAAATAGAGGGGGGCACACTCACTAAGATGCACTAGGGGATGTACCACATGATAAGTGACTAAGACATATGATAAAAGCACATGGTGGGGCTAGGAGGTGATTATATCCTTCACAAGCATGTTCCCATGGCATAATAATAAATAATATTACCAAATAACATCATAAAGTGACCAAGAGACCAAATCATGACCCCCCTCAAGAGTACACTAAAATATCCAAATAATAGCCTAGAGTGTGTGTGGACTCTACTGAATGCTACAAGCTATGCTGGAAGGTGTGGGATGAATCACAAAAGTCCTTTGAAGAGACCTCATGCCAACTCCTTGCCCCAATTACCCAAATCAATTTCCTCAGTGACCATTTCTTCCATTCTTTATCTTCAGAAAATCACTTGTAAAACAACAAAAAAATGCATGTACCTCTCTTCCTGGTGCTACAAGCACAACTATGACTGCATTAAAGTGTTTGGGAGTATGGTAATATGGTAATAACAAGTGGCTGGACCCCATACTCCCTCTGTAGCTCCCTAGGAGAACCAGATAAAACTCAAAATGTGATGCTAGGCCATTTTATAATGGCAATTATGTGATAAAGTGATAATCTGACTGTAACCTCGTCTGAAAGTGCCTGAAACTTATGTCTGTGTGTGCAAATGAACTCAAAAGGTCCAAATGTAGCAGAGATGATTACAAATATACCCTGTGACCACCTGGATAATCATTTGTAAGCTCAACCATGCTTGGACAAATAAAAATAATGGTCTGTAAATGATAATAATAATAATAATAAAACCATCAAACCATTGTATGAAACTTGGGTCTACTGCATGGAACCATCAAGTGGGCATCATAGGACCATAAATAATCAATCTTGAACATCATCGGTCAAACTCATCTCGAATCCTGCGGTTGACTTGGTCAAATTGGGTTGACTAGGTCAAGATTGATCAAAATAATGACCCGGGCTCAATCTGATTGATGCTGCAAGTGAAAAAGGATAAGATATGCTCCTTTAATTATTTCAATAGCAAGGATTTAGTATAAATTAGCATTTCACTGGTGATTAATCAATTAATCCATCAAATATAAGTCCAAATTCAAAGCAATCAATTAATCAGAAAAGATCCTCAAGTGTATACTCATTTCATGGACGCGACCATTTTGCTAAGAATGGGTGAAGGTGAGAAATGCAAGGCTAGGACATGGGAATGACTTTACAAACTCAACACTGTGACACTTCAGATAAGGGAAAGAGAAACCACCTAAGCATATGTTGGACAGAAAACACACAAGGAATGGCAACGTCTCACAAATGGAATGAGTTGATTTGAGAAGTGTTTATTCAACCTTTAGCTAATGTCTACGCCTCACATCCAAGTTGGAACCGGCTCTGTGAGGATCTTTTGTAGAATCACCGTGACTAGGTGCACAACTAATCATAACTTGAGGTTCTAAGGGACACGTAGAATTAGTTGTCCCTTACTCCATTTCACATCCCAACCCGTAGGCTCCGTGAGGAATTAATCATTACATTTTATCTTGGCCAACAGTTCTTTAGATTTAGCATACATTTAACCAATGCTTTTTAGGCCTTATGATCCTTTGGATTTTGTATGTGCTTAGAAGCACAACTAATCGCAGCTTTCATCAAGGGTACTTTTACATTTCATTTCATAGCCCTAGTGGTAGTCTCAGGGATACTCTCGAAGAATTCTACCACTTGTTCTTTAACAGATGGGATCTTCATCAATTCAGTGAGTGGAATGTTATGCACGGCTTTGTCTAACTCTTTCTCAATATTGTTGTCTAAGTCATAATCAAGGAGAATAGAGGTTGGCTCACTCACTGGGATAGGTTGCTCACTACTTTTCCTCTCGATGAAAGGAGGATGATTTTGGGCATCCTTTCTTCTTTGATAAATCCTAATAGGAGCTTGGCAACCGCTTTCAGGTTGTTCTGTGGCAAATACAAGAAGACTAGAACTATGAATTTCTTCATTCTCTTCTTTATGATCTATTAGTATAGGTCCAAAGTCCTGGGCAAATTCAAAATTGTCGACCCAGTTAATGTTTGTAGGAGAATCTTGGGTGTCCTCAGTATGAGTGAGGTACTCGGGATCATCCCTTCTTTGTTCTTCTGACCAGTTAATTCCAGGTGGTTCAGGTGACGTTTGGCCTACTGGGTTTCTTATATTATCATCATTAGCAGGTCTCTTTTTAAGGTTCCAATAAGGTTTTGGGCCATAAGGTTTCCTATATTTCTCCCATTCTTTATTCTTAGCCAAATCCCTAGTTAGGAGAGTTAAGTGTTTCATCATTTCTTGCATGTTCTCCATCATATCATTGGGATTCTTATCTGGTTCTTTTACCTTTCTAGTTTTAGGCTCAAATCTAGAGGACGAAGCACTTATAGAATCAAATTTTTTTTGCTTTCCCATAGAGGCAACATTAGCTTCAGCCCTTCTAGCATTTTCCTGTGCTTCTTTGAGGTCTTTAGGGTCTTGATCTTTAAGATGATAGCCAAGGTACCCTTCAAATGAATTGAGTTAATGAATCAACAGTGCTTGTTCTTTCGTCCTAATGTCGTCAGGTATGTTGGCCACTATCTTATCAAAATGGAGGTTGAATTCATGGGTTCACTCGTTTTCATTTTTCTTAATTTCAAAAAGTTGGTTCAAAAGAAAACGTCCATCCAACTTGATAGACCACTCATGTTTAAGTTTTTCAACAAAAGCATCATACCCCTTCACTGATGATGCATGCAAGCTGTCAAACCACTTTCGAACATCACCCTCCAGGGATGCAAACAGACCTCTCATATAGACACCTTCTAGGCTTCAATGTGAGCCTGGACAGCCTCGATAAGATCTTCAATGGAGGTTGCACTACTTCTACTAAATGTAGGAATCTTTTCAAAATACTTATCAGGCATGTCGTTAGGTGAACAAGGGATTTGGGAAAAGTCGAAAGGTGAAGCTTTAGCTTTCTTCCCAAATTTACGAACAACCGTAGGGTTATTTTGATTATTATTATTGCCTGGAGGAGTTTGATTAGTTCCAGCCATTGGATGTATTTGAGGAGATGTTGAGGTAGGAGGAACCTGATTAGTTGAAGGAGATCCTAAAATACGATTTTGAAATTAGAGGATTGATCTTTGGGATCTCTTCGGTGATATGTAAGCAGGGTTCCTTCTAATTGATCCAAATTTATTCTACTTCTGAGATCGTAATGATGTTTATGATGTCGTTACTCAGCGAAGTCACGTTTAGGAGTCAGCAGGTAAACTATAAATCTTGTATGCCGAAAGATATGTCGTATAATAGCGGGGAGAGATGAGTGAAATGATGTGGCTACGTATAGTTTAAATTTGTAAATGGTAACCATCCAAATATGAAACCGAATGCGATAAGATATGTAATGATCGGACGAAGACTCGCAGACACCTGGCGTAAGCCTCTCCCTCCCCGACAGCGACGCCAAAAATGTTATCACACAACTTGTAGTTGCCCCAAAAGGTGATCCTATCCAGGACAGTAGAGGTGCTAGGAAACTAAAGAGGTGACCTAAGAGGGCTTCGATTCCCAATGATGACTGGTGTTCACGCTAATTGAGGCACTCTTCACTTTAGATCAAACTAACGCCAGACCAAGGGGGAGACCCTAGCTATCTAATGAAGGCTAGTGAACCTATTCTAGACACTCTAGGATGATGTGAAGTGGAAAAGAAAGAGAGATCAAGAGTAAGTAGATCTAGATCTAGGGAAGATGAGTGGAAAATAGAGTTAGGGCTTGATTGAGGAGGCTTATGCAAGAGGTAAATGCGCAACCAAGGAATGAATATGCCACTAATGGAGTTAAACAAGTAGATCTAGATAGATCTAGTACCGATCTAAAGGACTCAGGTGAGATCCACCTATAATTTGGTCAAAATGGAGTGAGGTGGGGCCCAGTTAGTGAAATTACGATAGGAAAGGCACTAGGAAGGTTTCCAAATGACATAAATGGAGTTTAGAGGAAAAATTAGCAACACCCAAATGATAGATCTGGAAAATTGACTAAAAACCCACAAGTGCATCTTCCCCTAGAGATGGCCAGTGCTTGGATCAGAGGGTAAATGGAGTCGGATTTCCACCAAACTTGGTCTCTAAGGTTTATTAATTATTTTAGAAGTGGGTTTTAGTTATTAAATCCAAATTATCGCCAGATCTATCAAATCTATTAAACTAGGGTTTTAATAATGAGGGTTTTAAATGACGATTAGGTAAAATGCTTGAAAATCAATACGTACCTTGTAGATATTACCTCAAATGCTTCCGGTCGCTAAGTACATTGATGATCCTTTCAACGAGTTACAATTCCGAGTGAGCAATATATCTAAAAAATCAAGAGAATCCTAGTTGCCTACGATGTCTTTCATGTTTTTAGATTCCTACATTGTGTCCCAGCGTGAGGAGATACAGATTGTAGATATTGGGAGCCCAACCAAATTGTGATTATTGACGACACTTCTTCCATTTTATACGTCGACAAGATGTCCCAATGCAGAGCAATATAGCTTGTAGATGTTGGTGCCCGACCAAATCCTGGCCGTTTGAGTTGCCTCTTTCTCTTTTAGGACTCGAAGAGATCTCCCATCATGAAGTGAAATAGGTCGTAGATCTTGGAAGCCCAACCAAATCTTGACCATTCGTGTTGCCTCTCATTTTATAGGACTCTCATGAGGTGTCCTAGCAAGAAGCGATATAAGTTGTAGATATCAGGAGCCCAATTAAATCCTAAGGATTAGCACGAATTCTTAATTTTTGTGACCCCGATGGGACTTCGTAGTGCAAAGGGATAAGGAAAAAATCATGATTCTTTTATGTAAGGGCACCTAAGGAACAATAGATTGGAAGGAAAATGACGCTTGGTATGACCATATTGATGATTACTAGAGTAGCGAAAAGAGATATTTTAGTGATTTAATCCAAATCATGGTTGAGTGTCCATTGGCATAATTCTATGTTTAAAGGTAAAAGTAAGCTCTCAGGTAGATCCAACGACTATTTTTTGTTTAATTGCACCTTTGTCTTATCATTCATGGAAATGAAATTCCCTAGCATATCCTTGATCATTATTAGAAATTTCTCCTACGACAATTCTACAGGTAATGAGCTTAATGTAACCCATATAAGCTAAGTATTGAACTGATTATTTATGAGGGTTGAAGTAGGGTGAACATGCTTTTAACAAGCACATATGAGTTGTTCCAAATCCACTTTTCTTGTTGGAGGTGCTTCGTCAAATTGAGTACAAATGTAATCCAATTTTTTGTTGAGATATGATATGATGCTAAATACCAAAAAATTGGTCTCCAAATGTCTATTATCCACAAACCCAAAGGCAATTGTGATATAAATATACCATAGACGTTACCTCGTGTTTTTGACTTGCCATTTTATAACCAGTTGATGTTCCAGAATCAAACCCTAATCCAATGGATCCTCATTAAGGGATTTAGCTTGTACTTATTCTAATTACCAGACTTAAGGAGTCTAGTATTGTTTATTATTGTCACTACCTCCACAAACAATTGATCAAAGAAGCAATTCCAATATGATGATTTGACATCTAACTGAAAGACATTCCACTTAATTGATCTGCTAATGCTAAAGCAATCCATATTGTATCTATTCTTGCAATGAGAGCAAACTTCATTGCAATCTATACTTGGTTGTTGGAGTAACCCTTTTCCACCAATCATTCCTTATACTTTTTAGTCGATCCACTCCCCATATGTTTCATTTTGTAGACCCATTTGACTCCATTGACATCCTTTCCTTGAGATAAATCAATCATTTACCATGTTTCATTTCTTTCTATTGCATTAATTTTTGCATCCATTACTTCACACCAAATTGTATGCCTCATTACATCTTCATAAAACCTGGTTGACCTTGAACCCAAGAAATTAGAGTAAAATTAAAAATAGCATCGTTATTGGTAGTCTTTTAACAAGCTTCTTTAAGATTATTTACCTTTCATTGAAAACTTGGACTCGATGCTCGACTCGCACTTGAAATTGATGATGAATTTCTTGAAGACAAAACTTTACTACCACACAAACTTGTGTTGTTGGTAGTGTTTGTGGGAAGATGAGAGATGATGTTTGAACTTCTATAGCATTTTTTGGGGCATTTCTCATGTTTTTGGCAGTTGACGCATGGGATGCTAGACTCAGAGAGCATGAGTTAATCTTTGTAATAGTCTACCGAATTCCCTAAATAGAGTTCATATGCAGAAGTTGTGCCCCCTAGGTTGTTGATGTATCAACTAGCCTCCTTGAACCTTGCATTTCGCTTCCCACATCATTTCCTAGGGTTAGGGTTTTGGATGTTTAGTTTTTTTTTTTGTAGGACGTGGCATTTTATGTTAAAAGGAACTTACGGCCTCTTGTAATTTCTTCTTGTGAAAGTGAATAGGTGATACCTCTTTAGAGATAAGCTAACCTCATTCTAGCTGGTTTGTATTACTTTTCATCTTATAGTATTTGTCCACTTTCATTTATTCATAAAATTTGGGTGTTTATTGTATTACTACACTCTCTGTAATACTAATATCTCTATATATTTCCAGGTATATTTTTTTTTCTTTTTTTATATTAGCTAGATCAACAATTAAATATCCCCTTCTTTGTTACTAGATTATAGAATTTATAACCCTTATCTTCCCATTTTAGACAACAAAAATACGTTGTGCACATCTTCTATCATCAAGTTTTGTCAGTTCTCTTCAGGAACACGAGCATATGTAATGCGGTCAAGCACCTTAAGATGTGGCACACTTGGATTTTCTCCACTCCAAGTCTCTTGTGGTACCGTGTCCTTCGCACTCTCTGTAGGAATCCTATTTAGTGAGTAAATTGAAGTACCTATTGTTAAAGAAATTTAACTACGGATCATATTCTGGATGTATTTGTCTATTGTGTTATTGTATTCCTCCTTCGAGAGATGCCATTGATGTAATTGATATTGTAAGAGTCATTGAAAGAGTCAATGTAAAACCCTAACTGAGTAGGTCGGCCTGGAAATATCTAGAAAGAATATTTTATTGTAAAGAGTATAGGGCGGCCCAGTTAGGTGAGTTAGAACCGACCTAGCTAGTAAAAGGTCAAGTCAAAAGTAGAATATCAATAGAGGATGAGTTGCTCATTTGTATTCACCTAACTCACTCTCACAAGTTCACATAGGAGAGAGAGAATTTCGCACAAGTGGAGGAGAAGTTGATGTTGTCTTGGGGTTTATGTTTGTACTTTGTGAATTCTATATTGTGGAAGTTTTGTTGGGGTTTTCTCCCTTGTGGTTTCCCCGAGAGAAATATTGTGTTCATTGTGTTTTGTTGTGCTTGTATTTCTTTCAGTGATAGATTGTTTAACGTTATTATGCTAAACCAGTAAAACCTAACATGGTATCAGAGGAGGCCTGAAAGAAAATATTGTGCATCCTCTGCAACTGCAGAAACTAGGGCTTCTTGTTCTAGGAGCTCCTTTCACGGATCTAGGAGCTCCTTTCACGGATCTAGGAGCTCCTTTCACGGATCAAATGAAAAATAGGGTGCATCTAACTTGCCTCACTAGGGCGCATCTTTTTGTCGAAGCATATTTCAATTCTGAGAATTTTCATTTTTGGGTCCCCCACTACAACCCAGGAGACCTAGGGCATCAAGTTTTTGGATCCTTTGCTCACAGAATTGGGAGGAGTACTTTGGTCAACTCGCCTTGAGGATGCGAATTCGCTCATCCAATTTGTTTTCCAAAATCTAGAAATTGGAAAATTAGGGTTTCTCTGAAGGACAACTTTTATGGTAAGTCTCAAACCTATTCTATTCCCATTTGAAGTTCTCATTATATCAAAATGAAAAACAATACCAAGCTTGATGAGAAGCTTGAGGGAGCTAAGAACTTCAATGCATGGAAGTATATAGTCATGCTCATTCTTGAAGAACATGACCTAGAAGACTTTATAAAGGAAGGACTTACATAACCAGAGGAAGATGAAGCGTAAGCAAGGCATAAGAAGAATATGGTCAAGGCAAAGAGGATCATAGCCAATTCTATCAGAGATCACTTGATCCCTCAAGTGTCTTTAAAGAAAACTCCAAAAGAGATGTTCGATGTGTTGACCAACCTGTTTGAAGGAAAGAACATTAATAGGAAGATGACCTTGAGAAATCAACTCAAGGGTGTGGAGGTCCATAATTCTGAGACTATGCACTCACACTTCTCTAGAGTGTCCCAGATCAAAGAAAAATTAGAAGCTATTGGAGATATGGTGGAAGATGTTGAAGTTGTGATGACCACTCTGAATGGTCTCCCCAGAGATTGGGAACCATTTGTTCGTGGCATATATGATAGAAAGAAATTGATCCAGTTCAGAAAGCTATGGGGAGAGTGTGTGTAAGAAGAAGAGAGAATAGCGTTAAGAGAGGAGAAACTAAATGACGATGAATATCAAGCTTTGGCAATTCATGCTGAAGGTGGAAGGAAAAGGAAGAACAATGTATGTTCCCATGAGGATTCTCCAAGAAGATCTCAAAGGCCTCAAAAGAAAAGGAAGTTCAAGAGAGACCTATCTTCAGTTGAATGTTACTCCTGTCACAAGACAGGACACATTGCGAGATATTGTCCACTCAAATCTAGACAACATAAGAAGCAGAAGAAGAGATTTCATGCTTGTGTAGCGGAAGACAGTGAGTATGATGAAGAAGTCAAAACCAGAGAAGATAAAGACTCCAGTGAAGAATATGTTCTAATATCAACCCTCACTTGTTTAGTATGTCATGGAAGTGATACTTGGCTAGTAGATAGTGGATCATCAAAACATATGATGGGATACAAAGAATCCCTCTCACATATCATACAAAAGGAATCTCCACACAAGGAAGGAATCTCCACACAAGGTAAAGATTGGAGATGACTATCAATATCCCATCAAAGGAATGGGAGAAGCCTCTAAAAAACTGGACTCTCCAAAGTCCATGAACACGAATGATGTACTTTATGTACTAGGTTTGAAGAAGAACCTTCTATCTATTTCAGCATTAGTTAAGAAAGGTCTTCAAATTGCATCTATAGATGGTGAAGTTCTTATGTGGCCAAAGGGGAAGACTATCAATAATGCAGTAGTCATTGGAGTAGAAGAAGGAGGACTTCACAAATTGAAGGGTCATGCAGATACAACACTGGTGACCAGTACCATGAGCCCTTGTGAGCTATGGCATAGAAGACTAGCTCATGTACACTATAAAGCCTTATCAATAGTAAGTAAGGTGGTGATTGGACTACCAGAAATCTAGGTTGATTATGAAGGATTATGTGAAGGATGTGCTCAAGGAAAGAGTACAAAGAATCCATTTCCAAGCAGCGACAACAAAGCTCAAGGTATTCTGGATATTATTCACTCAGACATTTTTGGACCTATGTCCACCACTTCATTAAGTGGAAAACCTCTCTGAAAAGAAGATAAATATTCTTAGGACGGATAATGGAGGGGAATACACTTCAGGCGATTTCAAAGATTTCTGTAAACAAACAAGGATTAAGAGGGAGCTTACTATTCCCTATAATCCACAACAAAATGGTGTGGCTGAAAGGAAGAACATAACTATCATGGAAGTAGTGAAGGCCATGATCCATGATCAAGACCTACCCATGCATCTATGGGAAGAAGCAGCTAGAACCGCAGTATATGTACAGAATCTTTCACAGTGCTCTTGGAACCAAGACCCCATAAGAGATGTTTAGCGGTATGAAGCTTGAAGTTAGTCATCTAAATATATTTGGATGTCCAGTATTCATTCACATTCCAAAAGAGAAGAGATTGAATTTGGAACCCTCAAGAACAAAGGGAATATTTGTGGGTTACAGTGAGCAATCAAAGGCTTATTGTATCCACATCTCCAGATTCCGCCATATTGAACTTAGCCGGGATGTTACAAGAAGACTCATGAGGATGAAGAGGAGCAATGAGCTCCTAGAGTTACATAAATTAATAATGTACTAAAAAGAAATGTTGAAGAGGAACCTATTCCAGAAGATCATGATATGATAGAACATCAGAGACCCGAGGAGACACCTCATGAAGAAAATCCATGGAAGAGAAGACCAGCTTGGGTACGAGAAATAATACAAGATGCAGGAAGATATGGTGCTCCAGAATTAATCAAGATACCAAGGCCATATTCCAGTTATGTAGCCTTGATGTAGAAGAACCCACATGGTGGAGTGGTGCACACTATTAGGGTTTCCTACAAGGAGATTAGGATCAAGAGAGATCCTACCAAACAAACAAAGATAAGTATTTGAATTGTTGTTCACATATTTATGTTCGTAGATTTAATGTGTATTATGCATGTCAGAATTTTTGCATTGATGAACATAATATGCATGTGATGGGTAAGTGGCCTATGGTGCTATACAACATTCCATTGTTACTTATCTAGAATGAAACCTCTTTACTGACATATTGGGAGTAGTGCACGCTCTTAATAATGTTCTGGTAGATATGGAAGGCATCTAGAAAGTTACCGTATGAATACGTGATATGGATGAATGTTGGGTTGAAGCATTGGCTAAGATAGTTGCATGACTATGTGAATTTGTCATTATTAATATGTTTTGGAAACTATGAAGTGTTTCTAACCATGCAACTGAACTTGACTTGTAGGAAATATTGTGTACGATCACCTACAAATGAAGAATGATGTAATTTTCGTAGAACAAGACTTATGAAATCAAGAAGTACAAAGCAAGGGTTCTCTCAAAAAGAGGGAGTTGACTATGACGAAATGTTGCTCTAGTGTCCAAACACAGTTGTGGATTTTACATAGGATAGATGGTGTAATTGAAGTAGAAGATCATATCGAGCAACCTCCAGGACTCAGGCCTCTATACAGAGAACCAAATGTTTGCAGATTGAAGAAGACTTTGTACGGGCTCAGAAGGAACCTATGGTATAGGATGATCACCTGGAGTGATGATGATGATTGGAGCTCCTTCGAAAGAAGGAGATTGGTCCGAAAGGACCTCCCTCGAAAGAGGGAGTAGTTCCAGTCCTTAGGTGAATGATGCCGGTCCAAGGGTGACTGAAGATCAATACTTTTCGATTGATAGAGTTCCAGTCCTCAAGTGATTGATGCTGGTCTAGAGTTGTCTGATGCTAGTGCAAGGGTGACTGAGGATCAGTACTTTCAGACTGATAGAGTTTCGGTCCATAGGTGACTGATGTCGGTCCAGAGGTGACTGATATCGGTCCAAGGGTGACTGAAATTCAGTACTTGACGACTTATAGAGTTCCAGCCCTTAGGTGATTGATACCAGTACAAAAGTGACTGATGCCAGTCCAAGGGTGACTGAAGATCAGTACTTGCCGATTTATAGAGTTCCAGTCCTTAGGTGACTGATGTCGGTCCAGAGGTGACTGATGACGGTCCAAGGGTGGTTGAAGATAAGTACTTGTTGACTGATAGAGTTCCAGTCCTTAGGTGACTGATGCTGGTTCAGAGGTGACTGATGCTGGTCCAAGGGTGATTGAAGATTAGTACTTTCCGACTGATAGAGTTCCAGTCCTTAGGTGACTAATGTAGGTCCATAGGTGATTGATGTCGGTCCAGGGGTGACTGAAGATCAGTACTTGATGACTGATAGTGTTCCAGTATTGTTCTTACTGATGATGATGTTCCAGCTGACGATGTTGTTGATCAAGGAGAGGATGTTCCACCTGATGATGTTGTTGATGATGATCCAACAGAGGATGCTCTAGATGATGATGTTGTTGATCCAGTAGAGGATGTTCCAGTTGATGATGTTGATGATGCTCCAGTAGAGGATGTTCCAGCTGATGATGTTGATGATGATGTTCCAGCAGAAGATGTTGCCGATGATGTTCCAACAAAGGATGTTGTTGATGATGATCTAGCAGAGGATGTTCTAGCTGATGATGCTCCAACAGAGGATGTTGCTGATGATGTTGTTCCAACAGAGGATGTTGTTGATGATGTTCCAGCAAAGGATGTCGCTGCTGCTTATGTTCCAACAGATGATGTTGCTGATGATGATGTTCCAACAAGAGGATGTTGTTGATGATGATGATGATGTTACTGATGGTGATATTCCAGCAGACGATGATAATGATGCTGATGAGGATGTTCCAGCAGATGTTACCCTAGACATATGATGCTCCAAAACTTCCTACGACATATATAGATTCACAATTCAATTGTGAAACTATTGATGTTTCCTGTAGAATACCTTCCTAGTTAAGAGGGAGTGTTAAAGAAATGTAACTGCGGTAGATATTCTAGATGTATTTGTTTATTGTATTGTTTTATTCCCCCTTCGGGAGATATCATTGATGTAGTTGATATTGTAAGAGTCATTAAAAGAGTCAATGTAAAACCTTAACTAATTAGGTCGTCCTGGAAAGATCTGGAAAGGATATTTTATTGTAAAGTTTATAGGTTGACCCAGCTAGGTGAGTCAGAGCAGAATGGTTAGAATAACTCATTCTCAAGTAAGTATTTTACATTTTTAAGGTTTAAGGTTTGCTTGATGAATGGTAGGTCAATTTTGCATCTTAAATGATTGAATGGTATCCCTAGGGCTACATTCTCTTTGACTAAGGCTTTTTCCTGCTATTCTATCTTCAATGCATACTAAAAACGTTTCCAAGAGGATGTTTTTACAATGTTTAGCCTTGGAGATCCAACTTTGCCCTAGTTTAGACTCTTGAAACCAACCCTAGAGGCTGTTTCAAAAAGACCTAACCTAGTAGCAAGGAGAATTACTTCTAAGAGGAAGGCTTGCCACCTTTCTCTAAGGCAAGGGTTTGGGGTAACATCCATTAAAACCCTAAGTTTGTCCATTTTCTCTAAATCAAGCCGTAGTTTGAATTTTTGTAAATATTATTGTTAGGTTAAACTTGCATTTTCATGTGTAATTTTGCATTTTCATGGTAGAATTAGGGTTAGAATTAGGTCTGCAATTTTATAACAAAAACCCCTAATTTCTCGCGGCTCTAATTTCTCGCAACCCCAAAATTTTGGCCCTAAAATCTCGCCACCCCAAAATTAAGACCCTAAATGCTCGCTACCCTACAATTTCGGCGCTAAAACCTTATCCCTAAATTATCGCGGCCCCAAATTCTCCTTACCCCAAATTTTCAGCCCTAAATTTTTCGTGGCCCAAAATTCTCGCGGCCTAAAATTCTCGCTACCCCAAAATTTTGGCCCTAAATTATGGCGGATCTAAAATTTCGGGATTAAATCTTCGACCTATCCTTTTTAAACCCCAAACAGACCTGCAAAACTTCCAAAACGACTATACAAGCGCCATCCTAACTCTCTCTATTACTCTATGTTTGACTCCATTAGAGGTACTGATCTATGCTTTAAGGTGTTTGGAAGGAATTCAACATCTACTTGGTAGGTACATTTAAGGGCTCTCCCCTTGGGACAACATTGGATCCCGAAGAATTTAGGAGATTGGACAAAGGTGACAAAAGCCCAAGTTTCTTGTGTGATTACCTTTCACTTGCAAGCCTAGGTGCTAGTTTGAACGGTAACATTTTTGGAGTCGTTTCCAAGGACGATTTCTAAGGTTGAAGTGGTTTATCCGGAATCATTACACCCTTGGAAAAATTACATTTGGTAAGAGAATTGAGGTAAGTCTTTGATTGGTATTTTGAAAATATTATTGTTAAGGACTAATCTTGTAGATCTTACCTGGTGTCTCCAATTAAAAGAATTTCATTAAGTCCGGCAATGCTGGTAACATTTTTTGTGCTTTTGCGGAGGACCTCAAAATATGTTGAGGTGATTAATTCGTGCATGAAAGACATATTGGTAAGATTCAAGGTACGTCCTCATAATATATATATATATATATATTGTTGTAAGGACTAACTTGACATATTATCTAGCAATTAGACCAAGAATTCAAGCCATCTCAGGTACGTACTTGTCTAGTACTTTGGGAGAGATTTTTTTAAGTCTAACTTGGCAGGTCTCTTTTGGCGACTCCCACTGATGAAAATAAAAAGGAAGTACTCTACAAGAAAAAAATTGAAAGGCAAGATATATGGGGAGCCTTGAACCTTTTGACTTCTCAAGTATTTCGGGATACCCGAATAGGTTTGATAAACATCGTAGTCTGAAGTCTATCCCAATGTTCAACAACGGAAAATATGTTGTTACAACGCATGTCATGAACTTCAAAGAAGTTTTGATGGCATGGGATATCATAGATGAGGACACCATCATGCAGATGTTCGTAATGTCCTTCGAACTAAGAGGTGATGAGGATATGGATGCTTGGTATGAAGAGCTCCCTCCTAAGGGGATATATTCCTTCCTCCAACTAGTTGAGGAATTTAGTGATCAATGGGGTCCCAATGCTAAGGAAGAAATCATGAAGATTATAAAGGACGATCATGCGGATATTGATGAACATGTGTCAGAGGAGCATGAAGCAGTCCTTTACGAGGATCAATTCTCAGAAGGTTTACTTGAAGAAACCATTGTTCAGGACGTAATGGCACTTATGACTGGAGATGAAGTGATTCTTGAAGATGAAGATCAAGAAGCATTAGTCGAAGAAATTGAAGAATATACAAAAATGGTGAGTTCTCCATATCTCTAGGTTACGGTTTGTTATGATATTTTGGCTCTCTTGGAAGGAAATTACAGGTTTACGGAAGGCTAGGATTAGTGGAAGTTCCTTGGTCCACCTGTGTACAATTCATCGAGACCTTGTAGCATCATGGTGGATCCTCTTTCGGGCACATGTTGCAGCGAAGAAGCATATTCTGCCATCAATGAAGACTGGGTCAACCCTTTTGCTTTGCTCGATGATATAGTAGTGAGAGATGTGGTGCCTGTTGTTGATGGCCATATGCAAAGTTTTTCCATTGTCTTCCCGTCCGTGGTGAGCCCTAACCAACAGTATTCTACAAGAAGTGTTCAACCTTTTCTGTTTAATATTGGTAAGTTCTCAATGATGTATTTCAATAGAACCAATATAGGTACGTGGGCAGGTATGATATTTATTTCACATCTGCAGAATATCTATTGTCTATCTTTTCATTTGGAATGTAAAATAATGACTTATGTGGTTGACTATTTCAAAATTTTAAAGATCATTAGGGGTACTAACATGATCTTTGCAAATATGGACAATATACTTGTGTATCAGAAGACGTGTTTAAGCAGGTGCAAGGATAGGTTGCAGCTGGCATACAAATATTTGCAAGGTTCACCTCCACAAATGGTCTCTCAAATTGATAATCAGGCAACTAGTTCTAGGAAAAATTTCTTCTCAATGCCACTGTATGACGAATATGGTGCATACATAAGTCCAGTAGAAGCATGGATAAATGAAGCTTGTCGAAGCAATCCTTCTCCATGGCAACAGTATCAAAGCTTCCAGGACCCTGTAGTCACCCTGCCTTCATCTCCTATCCTGATTGAGACCTTGGTATGTATTTTCTTTGTGATCGATGAGATCTTATCGTGGATTCATTCTAAAGAAAAAGTTGAGGGAACAAATATGAATTGCTTACTTAAATGGTTACATTGGTGGTATGATTTCAGTTAACCCTTCCCGATTCTTATGTTTAGCATAGGCATGTTTAGTTCACTTGAGTTAGGAATATATTGTTCCCATGCATTTCATTTGACGTTCTTCATATCTACATAGGTTAGTTGCTCATTCATTCAGTTTATTTTGATAATTTCATGATGAGCAAGGTAGGATGGAAGTGTTTTCCTCATGGTATTTTGATGTCCTTGGCTATTTGATGTGTGTGTAGGTCTATAGGTACCCAGATGATTCATGGATTGTCGAGCACCCTCAAGAGGAGTACTTGTTCCATAGTTGGAGACATTGTTACGTGGTACCAATACTAGCGCACCTTTAGATGTGCCCTAGGGAGAGAGGGTCGGTTTTTTTCTTGACCAGGAGGGGTGTTATCCAACATTTTCTAAGTAGAGGTTATGGCAAGATCCTTTGGTCTCTCTCCTGGGAGTACTATGGCTTAGTGGCATTGTCGACTACCTCATGAAAGGGATTGAAGCCCTGAGGTTGGTGTCTGGGGATTCCTGGGGTGGGTCACTGGATCACATGACCCCCACCTTATCTTATAATTCTCTTGGCACTTCTTTCAGTACTGAGGTTTATGTCTCTCCTCCAGGTCACCTTCCACACCCTCTAGGTCCTCCAGTATTGTAGTGCCCTCTCTCCTTGGATGTCTTTTGATGATGATGTCATCCTTCTTTCAAGACTACATTTCTTGATTAGGGGGGCGTTGAGGGATTTTCAGTACTGTTGTGGTATATGGGGCATGACGTCCCCCCCCCTCTCCACTCCAGCTTTCTATTCGGAGTGTTTTTCTCATTTTTAGCTATTTTAGTCATTTTTGGGTAAACTCTCGGGAAAATGCCCCAAGTTATCCACATATTTGATTATTTTATATTGTTTTTGTATTAATTTTAAGTTGTCATTTTATAATTTCAAATTGAAATTTTAAAAGGCATGTCCGCCTGGATATTTTGTATAGTGAGTGTGAGAATCTATAAATAAACTTCTCCTCACTTCATTTGAACATAACAACTTATGGGATAAAATTCATTATGCTATGCTTTTACCCTAAAGGGGCCTTATGAAGTGATGTGCACCTCTTGGAGGTATGATACTTCCTTCTCTTGGATGAAGTTGGATGCTTTATTTATCTTGCTAATACTTTGTGGATGCTAGAATGGTTGGAATAACTCATGCTCAAGTAAGTCTTTTACATTTTTAAGGTTTGCTAATACTTTTGCATCTTGAATGATTGAATGGTAGCCTTAGGGATTCATTCTTTTGTAATAAGGCTTTTGCCTGCTATTCTATCCTCATTGCATACTAAAAACGATCCCAAGAGCAGTTTTTAACAAAGTTTGGCCTTGGAGCTCCAACTTTGTCATAGTTTAGACTCTTCAAACCAACCCTAGAGGTTGTTTCAAGAAGCCCCAACCTAGTAGCAAGGAGAATTACCTCCAAGTGGAAGGCTTGTCACCTTCCTCTAAGGGTAGGGTTTGGGGTAACATCCATTAAAACCCTAAGTTTGTCCATTTTCGTTTCTCTACATAAAACCATAGTTTGAATTTTTGTAAATATTATTGCTAGATTAAACTTGCATTTTCATGGTAGAATTAGAGTTAGAATTAGGTCTGCAATTTTATAACAAAAACCTTTAAAATAAAAAATAAAAAATTCTTCATTTTTTGGCCTCCTAAAATTTCGGCCCTAAATTCTCACGGCCCTAAAATCTCGCGGCGCTAAATTCTCGTGACCCCAAAATTTGGGCCCTAAATTTTCGCGGACCTAAAATCTCGGTCCCAAATTTTCGCGGCCCTAAATTCTCGTGGCCCTAAATTTTCGCTACCCCAATATTTTGGCCCCAAATTATCGCGACCCCCAAAATTTTGGGATGAAATCCTCGACCTATCCTTTTTAACCCTAAACATACCTACAAAACGGTGAAAACTACTATACATGCACCATCCTAACTCTCTCTATTACTCTGTGTTTGACTCCATTAGAGGCATTGATCTATGCTTTAAGGTGTTTGGAAGGAATTCAACATCTCTACTTGGAAGGTACATTAAAGGGCTCTCCCCTTGCGACAACATTGGATCCTGAAGAAGTTAGTAGATTTGACAAAGGTGACAACAATCCAAGTTTGTTATGTGATTGCCTTTCACTTGCAAGGTTAGCCTGCTAGTTTGAACGGTAACACTCAGGAAGAGGTTAGTACGGTGTACTTCCAATATTGTTCTTTTTTTTCTTTTTTGCATCCCATTTAGTTGAGGGGTACACCGTACTTGCGATCAATTTCCTCTCTATTCCATTCTTCTTGCAAAAATATTGGAATTCATGGGAGGTAAATTATCCCCCTCTATCTGTATGCAACACCTTCAAGAAAAACCATTATGTTTCTCCAAAATAGCCATAAATTGCCTAAAATTATGAAATCTTTGCATCTCTTTGGGAATAAATATTTTTTGTTTTCAAATACAACTAGATAATTAGCTAACGAACACTAAGAAAACATTGTTTTAAACTAGTTGCATAATAAACCATAGAATTAGACTTATCCTATCCCAACCTTGTCTTAATTGAGAATACGCCTTTAGACATTCCGAGTACCTTTGTCTTGTTTCTGAGCTTTACTTGAGACTACTTTGATTCATCCAAGTTGGATAATATCTTCCTATTCCTTATCGCATGGTTTCTACAACTGTAGTCTAAAATCCAAACATCTTATGAAGATTCATTGGTCACACTGCAAGGGAAAACATAGAGCCATAGGCCTCATTCTTTTCTTGGAAATTAGCCCTTTGCTTGTTCATTTCAAGTCTTAATCCTACACTCGGACTTAGTCTCAATATTTTCTACAATATTGACATTATGTGATTGATCAAAATACCAAATAGCTATGATCAACATCATCCCGCACATTAGAATTTGTTTGACTTTTGATAATTTATTCTTTGATCCCATCTTGGTTGATTAGATCAATTGGTATTAGTGCTAGAACCTACTGGCGTAAAATTTTCCACTCTAACATTTTTATTAACATTGTTCATTATTATGTTGTAGTAGCCTTGGAATTGTATGCTAGTCTAAGCATGTTTAACGTAATATATCTCGATGAGACCCCTGAACTGATCATATGTATGATGTAAATATTGATATGCAAATCGTTGTATGGTAGAACAAATGTATATTTTGTAATTATTAATAATAAAAATTATAACTGGTTATGGCTGAGGCAAAACGTTGAAAAGATCGGAGACTTGTGTATTCAACAGAGTCAGTAAGGGGGTTAAAAGGCCTTAGGCAGGGAAACCTTTGCTATGACCCTTTTATAATCCTAAGTCCCTAAAAAAATCCAAAGTTTTGGATAAGTCATAATTCCATATAAATGACTTTAGTTACGTTTTTAAAATCATAATTATCAATTAATTGTGATTTAGGTGGGATTAGGAGGAGAGATTAAATGCTTTTATTTTTAAATAAAAATAGTAATAATAAAGAGAGAAACGTGGGTCTCTTGGAGTAAACTTGTCGCGCATTTAACTTATGCATGCAAGTAGGAAAATGATTCAATTCCTTCATTTCGAGAAAAAGAATGTGCGCAGGTCTGAAATTATCTAGTCTAGGAAGAAGTCGGAAAGAAAAAGGAGAGAAGTTTGGCAGAGAGCTTGGAGAGCTAGGAGTGCACAAGCACATGCAGGATATTGAGTCATGAGCAGAGGATACTTTGGCAATTGAACCTATCTAAACTATCCCTAAACCTTGGAATGTTTAAGGTTATTTTTTACTGTTGTTTTGTGGTCAAGGAAATGGTGAAAATTACATAAACTGTTCCGGTGGATTTCTTGTGCACTAGATAAGCAGTTATGGTTTTCACTATGGTGTGATTGGAATGAAACCAGCATGGGAAATGTATGGTTTGGCATGGAATTGGCTTAAGACTTTATTTCCTGTTCGTCTGAAAGTTTTTTTCAACCTCTGAAAACTGTGGGGAATTACCCATGATAATCCTGTGATGGAATGATAGTGCGTGGAAGGAATGATTTTCTGGAGAATTCACAAGTCCCAACTTGGGGGTGGTGTTCTACTGAGAGATTAATGAGTAGAACTACCTGCGATTGGGTGGAGCGTGGTTGCCACGAAGCCAGTTGTGTATGTTAATCTTTTTGGCAGAGAAGTTAATTTCCTAGAATTTTTTTTTAAATTTATGAAAGTATAATTAGTTCTTTGTTGGTTAATTATTTGCATGATTTACGTGCTAAAATTTCCCAAGTTTGGTTTTGAGATAGGAATTTACACTTTAATCTGCTTAATTGATGGACATGAAATAAGTGCAAGTTTAATGATGCGATATTGCTTGGAAATTTATGCAAGCTTGTTTGCCCAGGCGTGTGTGATAATGCTAGTTTTACTGTTTTACCATGTAGTTCCTAAATTCAAGGAAATGTTTATGCAATTCAAGAAAGATTATAGTTGGGAATAAAATAGTTCATTAAATAATGAATGAAGTGGTCGGTGAAATTGCTTGACCAAATTTGAAATTATAAGGTGAAGTTAATTGGGAAATGATTAAGAAATTGTTTGATATAAATATTTAATAAAGTTTTGATGTTCGAGTCAAAGATGGGTTAGACTTATTTTTCCTAATTGGTAAATTGAAAATCATAGGCATACTTGATTTATTAAAACAACATTTGTTTTGGGTTAATAAAACCACGGGTTGATTTGTTCTAATTAAAGAGACTAAATGTTTAAGATGAACTATTAAGTCGACGCTCCATAGTAGAGTAAAGGACTGAGTATTAATTATCTTAAATTTAATTAAATGATAAACAATACCTTAAGTTAATGCATGTTTATATTAGCGCTTTGTAATGAGTTTTATTGCTGATTTGAAAAACATGTGTTGGAATGGTATAACTAGTAGTCTATTTATTCTATGTTTTCGACTTTACGATGGGTTTTGGTCGGAATTTGGTAAATTTATTTTTGGTAAAATCCAAATTTTTTAGTGGTTAAATTGTGTTTTTGAATCCATAAATAGATTCAACACCCTCTAATACCCTCTTGGTAGCCAAATTATGCAATTTCTATAGCTAATATTTATGATTCTAAGATTTTTTTAATATTTTCAATCGCAATACGAATAAAGTAAGACAAAAAATATGATCGGAAAAAGGTTGAAAACGGAGAATATTTAAACCACACCTATATAAATATTCTTAAGTTGAAGTTATATAATTCGACTGTAGTCGGTGATGAACTTAGTCGGTTAATGGACTAAGTTATTACGGTCGGTAATATTATTTAATATAGTTATAAAAGAGGTAATGCATTTAGTCGGTTAATGGACTAGGTTACTACGGTCGGTAATATTATATAGTATAGTTAAAAAGAGGTGATGAATCTAGTCTGTTAGTGGACTAAGTTATTACAGTCAGTAATTTATTTATTATAGTTTTAAAATAGATTTGTTGAATTAATATCTCTTTGACTTAATAAAATGGAATATGCATATTCTTGAAAAATATTGATTTTTCCTTGTTTTAAGGAAATGTTTGGAATTAATATAAATATATATTTGAGTCCAAGTTAGACAAGTATTTGTTTTAGTCAAAGTAGACTATATATATATATTTAAAAGCTTACTATTTCACAACTCAATGATCGAAGCTCACTATTTTCACAGTTGCTTGTTAGTCGGTAACCGACCGACTGTCGGATCTCAACCGTAGTCGGTGGAGGACCTAGTTAGCCAATTGAATAGGCTCCGCTAGCATAATTTGATAAATGGTTGGAGTTCTTAAGAATAGGTTTTTTTATAAGAAAATAATTTGAAATATTGTTTCTGCGCCAAAATTTCTTATGGCCGAGTAATCTTATTTAATAAAAATAGCATAATTTGGTATTATTATGGGTGCATAAATATATGTCTTAATCTTTTTATTTAACGTGAAAGTTACTGTACAGTAAGTTTTGAAAAGAAAATGATAGGTCGAAGTTTTGTTTAACTTTGCCTTAATTAATGGGTAGAATTATAGTTAATATGCACTATTAAATGCATTTGTCAAAAGGGCGTGTTACATTTAACATATCAGAATTTTGGGGTGATTTTCAACATCCACCTCATACCACATTCATGAAAGTTGAATTAGAAATACAATGGGAGAATAAGCAAGTGCCTTTATTTTCTATAATTATGACAATGTGTGTGTGATTTATCAAAATATTGATCAGCTATGATGAACATCGTTCCTTAAATCTAGAACAGTGCAACCTTTAGACCTCCCAAGGATAAGTTTGCAAGCCTTATAGTACTCTTCTCTATTGCAACAATCATTTCCTGAGTTGCAATATGCTTTATAGTGTTGCATTCTGTTAAAGTGTAACCTCGCCCAACAAAATCCTGACAAGTGGTGTTTAGTTTACTTAATATTAATAATGTAGAACTGAGCCAATTCAATTACTACTGTTGTAATTGATCTCTCTCCCTTGCAAATCGCGTAGCGTAAACGCGCGGTGATTTCACCCAATTTTGGCGAGTTTCTCTCACGATTTCGATGTAATCCAATCAAAATTTTGAAGCAAATAAGCACAATGCTTAAATTCGTATATTATGGTTATCCTAGGGCATTTGAGGTGAATCCATTTTTGGATTCAAAATCACGATGTGAACAACACAAAATTCAAATTTCTTGATAAAAAATTTGTCAGATTCCGACCAAAAACTCACCGGAAAGTGAAATGGTGGCATGTTTAGACCAATGAAGCACCACTCGCCGAGGACTCGCAAGTACTCGCGAGTCTCCCCGAGCGAGCTCCCACACCGCATAACTGGCAGAGACTCGGCAGAGGACTCGTTGGCTCACCCCACTCGCTGGAACCGGCAGACACTCGGCCAACTCGGCGGACTCATGGAACTCGGTCTCAGGCTCGCGCGAAGGTTTTGTTCTTGAAGTTCAGTTCGTCAGGTTCAGTTCCGGTTTCAGTTCTTGCTTTGTCCCGTCCAATTATGGTCTTCGACGTGAGGTGTCGGGTTCAATTTAGGTTCCGGGCTGCTGTTCAACGGTTGTTGTTTGCTGTTCGACGGCCGGGCTGCTGTTCAACGGCTGTTGTTTGTTGTTCGACGGCAGGGCTGCTGTTCGACAGTGGGGCTATTGTTTATTTCATATGGTTTTTATTAAATAGTTTTTTAATTTATAATTTCAACTTTGTTATATATAGTTTTTATTTATATTTTTTTTGTTATATATTTTATATATTATATATGTAGATTTATTTATTTATATTTTTTATTATATAGTTTTGTTTATTTAGAATTTTTTTGTTATATATATATATATTTTTTTTTTATTATATTTAATTTGTGTGATTTTTTATTTTAAATTTTTATTAATGTTATATGTTTTAAATTTTTATTTATTAATTTATTAATTTTGTTATATATTTATTAATTTTTATTTTGTTATATTTTGTTTTTTATATAATATGTAATTTTATATTATATGTATATATTTTATTTCTGTTATATATATATATATATATATATATATATGTGTGTGTTTTTTTAATTTTATTTATTTTAAAATCAATTGTGTTATGTCGTATAGTCATAGTTTATGAGACAATGTTATGAATTATTGTATACATTGTGGAAATGCTTTTAATGTCTTTTTTTTGCCCAAAATGTACAGTATTTTTATTTTTTTTCCTATTTGCCGAGTCTTGCCGAGTCTGTCCCGAGTCTTTCCCGATTTTTTCCCAAGTCCACGAGTCATATGCCAGCCGAATCTTTGCCGAGTCCGAGTCGTGCAACATTGGTTTAGACTTCTTGCTTATAAATATGATGTTGTATAAGGTTAGGGAGATGTAGGAATATGGTGAAAAATTTAGGAATGGATTGTTTTACACTCCTATTGAGGACATTTATCCTTGACTCATATTTCCTTGTAAATTGTGTAGTTAATAAGCATATAGATTTATTGTTTTTGGCACAACGATTTCAAATTTGTTTTCTTGTGTTGTCCAGACCCCATTATAGGATATTAGTGCTTTGGTCCCTTCCTGGATTATCAAAGTATTGGCATTAGCGCTAAAACCTCCTAGACTACAATATCCCACTGAAGTAATTTTATCAATCATTGTGTTGTAGTAGCTTTATAATTGTATGCCAATTGAGATGACTTTGACATATTGTAATTTTGGGGTGACACCATCATCCACCTTGGATTACATTCTTGAATGTTGAATTATTAGTAAAATAGAGAATAAGCTAGTGCCTCTACAGTAGAGGTACACCACATTGTGGAGAAATAAACTTGCAAAGATAAAGAGATGAAATGTATGAGCAATTTGCAAAATTAACAAGACACTTCACTCCTCTGGATAATCACTATCAAAATACTAATCATCGAGTCGATGCAACATTAGGAGAAAGAAACACATGATGAAGGTAAAGGTAAATATTGAAATTTTGTTCTTCAAAGGAGATATTGATGCTAGAGCCCTAGCTGAATGGTTGCAACAACTAGAATTGTATTTTGTTGTGAATCACTTTTCCAATGAAGAAAAATATTGCGATTGTAACTCAAATTTGCCTCAAATCTACTCTCATGGTGAGAAACTTTCATGTAGCAGTGCAAAGAAGAAAAACAACCCATAACCCAATTGGTAGAATTCAAGACGACCTTGAAATAGAATTTATATCCTATAGGACAACTTGATGTATACATTACACCAGTATGGATTGCACTAGGAGCAAAGCTAGTTTGTGTCAGTCTTGATTGCAAAATACCATTTGATGTCAATTATAGTGGATGATAGAAGTCCTGAATGCTTTAAAATTCTACAATTTAATCGCTATCTACACCATTAGTTGAAAAATAAAAATAATTCCTAACTATCAACACATTGGGAGATGCTTATTGATTCACAAGAGATTTGGAAGAGAAGTTCAAGAGCTATAGCAAAGGGAAATATTAGAAGTTGACTACTCAAGTTGAAAGAAGATTGTTTGAGAGAAAGACAAAGATAAATACAATTCCCATTGGATGTGAAAGCAATGGAGTGATGCCACAACACCATTTGCACACGATTGCAATGTTGTTTTTTAGCAAGTTGTAATCATGGAGTCCTCAAGCACGATAAATCAAGTACAATAACTACCTGTCACAACACTAGGAAACAAAGAAGAGTAAGAGACTAGCCACACCCAGTTTTTGATGGAAGGGCAATTGGTGCATGTTATCATTGATTGTGGAAGCCACAGCAACATCATTTATCTAGAGTCCATGCAAAGAGTGAAACTGAAAGTTATTAACCATCCTTGTGCATATTGCCTGAAATGGATGTAGAAGGATGTTTTATTTAATAAAATGAAGTCCTTCATGATATTGTGCTACTAGAAGTATGTGATGTTATCCTTGGATGATCCTTGATCTAGAATTGACATGGGAAGTATGAGTTGAGACCTCAAAATCGACACGTACAATTTGCAGGTTGTACATACACTATCTTGGAATCCTCACCATTCCGGATGATGCAATGTATTTCATAAAAATACGCTAGAATGATAATTTCCCATTTGCAGAAGTTTGGTCTCTAGGTAGTCAAACAAACAGGAAATACAGGTTCCACTAGTAGATGTCTCTTATCAAAACAAAGAGAATGAAATGAAGACCACAACAACAACTATACCTTGAAGCAATATAGTTACCTATTTGAGGACTTCAAAGGAGTACTAGTATTGGATTCGTATTTGATAGACAGTCGGTTTGGGTGGATCTTAAACAAGTGAAGATCGGACAAAATTGGTTGCAACCTAGGAAGCTTATAGTGTTGTGTAGACTCTTGGCCACAAGACCAACACACCTTGAAATGAGGATCAAGAGGACCTGCCATGATTGAGGAAGGGGTATAGAAGATAGCAAGACGAACACTTTTACAAAAAGAAGCCCCAACTTGGTCTTTTACAATGGAAAAAGATTCCCCTCTTTGGCATCACCTGGTAGGGTGTGCCATAGAGAATTTGGGGCATAACAACTGGGTCCAACTGCGGGACATGCACTTCTCTTGGGAGTGCATGAGAACTTCTTGAGTCTTCTGGTACCTATTGTTGGGAATGTTATATTCTTTGCATGTAATCTATTGGAAAAGTCGATTGTCAACCAATATATGTCGACTGGAGTGCAAGGCGACAAACGGTGGAAGTCTCGTTGGCTGGTTGACCTAAATAGTTGTTTGGTCTAAGGCAAACGACAAAACAATTGGAATCTCAACGGGAAATTGAGCAAAGTTGACGCAGCCAAGTCGATTGTAACAGAATAATTGAAAGTGGTTAGGAAGTTATAGATTGTCATTAATGAGCAACTGGTTGTATTACATCTATAAATAAGATGTAATGGCATTGCATGATATTCTGAGAGAGAAAAATAGTGTGTAGCATGATTACGTAATGAAGTGTGATTTGCGGTCTAGCAAGTCATGATTGTAAACACTTGTTTTAGAGTGTTAGATAAATAGATGAGCGATATATGATTGCTTTGTTGGTTTTACTCTAGGAGAAAAGTTTCTTGGGTAATTTATGTGTAATGTAGTAATGTGTTGTGTGCCATTGGCTTATGTTTTAATTGTGTT
Organism: Larix kaempferi; assembly: GCA_027924585.1. Lineage (NCBI taxonomy): Eukaryota > Viridiplantae > Streptophyta > Pinopsida > Pinales > Pinaceae > Larix > Larix kaempferi. The sequence continues at coordinate 4,611,828 of BSBM01000226.1, read as the reverse complement.
TAACTATATAAAGCAGTTTGGAAACCTGTTGTAATCAGTATTAAACCCAATAGTTGGTATCGGAGTTGTATTTGGCCTCAGGGGGATGCCGTCGTTGCTGAGGGTTTGGCTTGGCCTTAGATCTAGGGAATACCTGTTACAACATGAGCCTTTTGGAAGCATTGATTTATGATTAGAATGCCCAACACGTCAAGGATAGAAATTGAAAAGTTTAATGGACAATGTTGAGCTTTGGAAGCCTAAAATGGAAGATCTCCATGTAGATCAAGAACAATGGATTGCAGTAGACCTAGGAATGACTCTATTAGGTGTGTCGAAGGAAGACTAGCAAAAGATCAACAAAAAGGTAAGGAGTAAAATCCAACTTTGTTTGGCAGATTATGTGTTGTTGATGTTTCAGAAGAAGACACTTCAAAGAATCTATTGGAAAAGTTGGGGAACTTGTATCGATCGAAATCTTAGGTTAACAAATTGTTTCTTGGGAAGAAGTTGTTTCTTTTGATGATGGGTGAAGTTGACTCAGTTACAAAGGACCTAAATGTGTTTAAAACTGTTATCAGTTAGTTGTTGTTCGTGATAATTAAAATCACCGAGGAGGGAAAATGCTTCAGTTCATTGTGCTCTTTGTTGGATTCCAGGGATAGCTTGATCCTGTCTATTGGAAGCAACAATACCACATTGAAGATTGATGATGTGGTCATATCTATGTTGTCAGAAGAGATGAGACGAAAGAACATGGAAGGTACGACCTATGACGTGTTGACAATACGAGGTCAGTTGATAGACAGATGAAAGGGAAAAATGTTCGGTAGAAGATTAAAGGCGAGGGGTAGATCTAAGACCAGATCCCCTAGTCCAATGACGTAAACATGCTGGTGATGTGGTAAAGTCGAGTATTATGGACAAAACTGTAAGTCGACAAAAGTCGAGAAAGGCAAAGGGTTTGTTGATGGTCATTCGATCGATGGCAAGTATTTGCAAGAAAAAAAAGGTGATGTGTATTTGACCTCCACAAGTACACAGTCGGATCATGATTACTCGTTGATAGACTTTGGCAGGTCACATCATATGAAACCTTGTAGAGAGTGTTTCTGTGAGTATGAGAAGATCGATGGTGGTGATGTTCTATTCGGAGATGATTCATCAACCAGGATAGTCGGACGAGGAAAATTTGACTGAAGCAGAAAGGTGGAAGAATACAAAAACTTCCAGGAGTGCTAGATATCCCGGGTTTGGCCCGAATCATGATATCGATAGGTAAGATGGGGAATGAAAGTGTGCAGTTTGTATTTCAAAAACGTGCAAGATGGTGCGGGGAACGATGGTATCGATGAGGAGAGTTCGAATTGGAATTGTGTACAAACTATTGGGAAGAACAGACACCGAAAGAATTACTAATGTGGTCAATCTAGAGTTCGATGGAACATCTTCTTGTCTAGTCGACCTGACCATGTTGTGGCATTAGAGGATGGGACATCTAGGTGAGAAAGGTATTCATGCCATGCACAATAAAGGTATGGTCAAAGGTTTCTCTAATTGCTCTAAATAAGTAGACTTATGTGAACATTGTATTTATGGTAAACATGGTCATGTAAGATTCTCATTTGGTGCTAGTAGTTCTAATGAAGTACTAGAGTTAACACATAGTGATGTGTTTGGACCTGTGTCATTATCTTCACGAGGAGGATCTCAGTATTACGTTTCTTTCATAGATTATTTTTTCAGAATTACATGTTTGTATTTTTTGAGGAAGATATTCGAGGTTCTTGAAAAGTTTTAAGAGTTCAAATATCATGTGGAGAATCATATTGGTAAAAAGATCAAGCTGCTGAGAATTGATAATGGAAGATAATTCTATGGAAAGGCATTCGACCAGTTCTGCAGACAACATGATATAGCATGACAAAACACAACTCCATACAAGCCTCAATAGAATGAAGTTGTTGAAAGAATGAACCGAACATTGATGGAAAAAGGGAAGAGCGTGCTTAGTGGTGCAGGAGTAGCACAATAATTCTGGGTAGAGGTAGTCGACGGCTCCGGTTGAGAAGAGTCTAAATGAGGCATGGGCTGGTAAGACGGGTTCTTCACTCAATGAAACTATGCCATTGCGCCTTCATTCATGGGATATTTTTTTTGTAAAGTTGCATCAGAAATTATATTATGAGTACAAAAAATATTACAAGGCAAATTGCTAGCAGTGGCGGGCTAGGTTGGCGTAACCACCATCCCAGCCGCTCAAAATTGCTAGGCTAAGATGTAGCATGATAAAACTAGCCTGTCCCGGGAGGCTAGATGGCTTAGGAGTTATTACATTTCTTAACATAAAAAATAATCGAGCAATAAACAGACTGTATAACAAAAAAAGAAAGGAGGAACCTTTGATGAAAACATAGAGAACTAAGGACAGCCATCAGACGCAGTAGTTTCATCCAATGGGGGCTGGGTTTGTCTTTGAAAATGGGGCAGCTGCCAAAGAAGTCATCATCCCACCCCTATGGAGGGAGCTTTGGCGTCAGCGGATTGGTTTTGCGGCTGGGAGAAGCGCCTCCTTCAGAAGTGCGGACTTGCTTGAAGTGCAGCAATTCGGTGGTGGTGGGCACCGGAAAGGTGGTGTGCAGAGGGGCCAAGCTGGAGGAGACATCGGAGTTGGGCAGAACCGCTCCAGAGGGGGTAACCAACGTGGCCTCAGAGATTCCTGCAGCCGCTTTCAACATTTCCCCCGGAAGTGACGGAGCTGTAGGAGCCGAAGAAGGCCCTCCAGGGCGAGCAACTGCCAGGACATCCAAACCAGCCCGAGAGTTTGTGGGCTCAGTTGAGGCAAAGCCTTTGTGCCTTAGAGCACCATTCCAGAGAGTACTCGCCTCTGATAAGGCTGGCGTGATGTATTACCAATTTTATATCCAGGTGCACCAGAAGAGCCCTGATATCCATGATGGAGGCCGTTGCAGAGTTCCAGCTAGCCAACATTTCTTCGACCAGATTGCCAAGCATATTTTTAATCAACCAGTAGTAAATGATTTGATTGTCGAGATTACCTATAGTTAGAATGTCCGTCACTTGACCAGATTCCCAGTCGTCAATGAGATCTTGAACCAGGGTCGAGACACTGCTGTCATAGCCACTGAAGAGCGCCTTGCCTTTCCTTGGAGACACAACCTCTCTACTAGCGCCATGCCCAGCTCCACGACGGGAGGTACCTCTCGGACGGGTTGTGGTGAAGAAAAGAAGCTTCTAGGCATTGATGGAATGCGCAGAGCCGAATGAAATAGAGCAGTGCCAAACATGGTGCAGCAAGAGGGAGCGAATGAAGGAGTTAGTGGGCATTTGCAGAAGTTTGGTCTCTTGGTAGTCATACAAACAAGAAAATTAGGTTCCATTGATAGATGTCTCTTATCAAAACAAAGAGAAAGGAGTGCATAACATCAACTATACCTTGAAGCAATATAGTGACCTATGTGAGGACTCGAAAGAAGTACTAGTGCACTTTCAATTGCAACATGGAATCAACCTCATTCTAGGAATGGTCCATCCTATCATAGAAATTTATGGGAGAATGATGAAATTCACTGCCACATACAAGAAATTGTGGACACTAGAATGACCAAATTGTATTTTCCCCTTTCCATGGTGCTATTATTAATCTTAGTGTCAAAAGGAGATGCTACATGAAATCTTTGCAGATAATATAAAGTTTTGAACAATATAACAATGAATAATCGATATCTACTACCTTGTATTGATGACCTCTTGGATTGGGTTAGGGAATACTATAACTTCACTAAGATTTCTATGAAGACAAGATATCATCAAGTTCTAGTGCACCCTGAATATCTCTAGAATACCAAACTGAAATTTACAGAAGCATTATTTGAAGACCAATTTTTTTATCAACGGTAAAACCAATTGAATTTTTACGTGCACTTATCTATGATCTTGGACTAACATTGTCTTTGGGCACTTCTGTAAACCTCTATTGACTTGTTTGAGGAAGAATCCCCTTTCTTCTTTGGTAAGAAACACCCTCGAATCTATGATTGTACTTTTTTTGGTTTTCTTTAGGAAAAGGCATTTCCTTAAGCAGCTTTGTGACTCTATCAATTTCAATGGATTTTTCTTTGAATTGGTGCATATGCCCATTAGATAAGTGAAATATCTGCTAATTTTTGAACAAATTATTGCATAGCCCTAGACTACCTTCATTGCTTTGACCTCTATTATCCTTGGATGACCCTACATCAAGAATTAACAAGGGAAGTATGCGTCGAGACCTCAGAGTCAAAATGTACAATTTGTAGGTTGTACATACACTATTATGGAATCCGCACCATTCCGGATGATGTAACGTATTTCAACAAGATACACTAGAATGATAATTGCCCATTTACAAAATTTTGGTCTCTTGGTAGTCAGACAATCAAGAAAACCTGATTCCACTGGTAGATATCTCTTATCAAAACAAAGAGAATGAAGTGCACAACATCAACTATACCTTGAAGCAATATAGTGGCCTATTTGGTGTCTCGCAAGGAGTACTAGTGCACTTTCAAAGACAACATGCAATCAGCCTCACTCTAGGAATGGTCCACTCTTATGGAAGAATGATGAAATTAACTTCCAGATTTAAGAGCTTGTGGAAGGCTATAAAAATGAAATCGAGATTTCCACTTTCCATAGTGGTATTATTAATCTTGTGTCAAAAGGAGATGCTACATGAAATCTTTGCACATAATATATTGTTTTGAACAATATAACAATGAGTAATCAATATCTACTACCTTGTATTGATGACCTCTTGGATTAGCTTAATGAATACTATAATTTCACTAAGATTGATGTGAAGACAAGATATCATCAAGTTCTAGGGCACCCTATCTTCACTAAGATTGATGTGAAGACAAGATATCATCAAATTCTGGTGCACCCTAATTATCTCTAGAAGACCACATTGTAATTTAGAGAAGCACTATTTGAGTGGTTAGTGATTCCTTTTGGTTTTATCAATTCTCTAATGACATTTATAAGACTAAGAATGATGTGTTCAAATCCTTGAATCAATTCATACCTTGATCTCATCTCGATTTTTCGCAAATCATGGAATGGACACCTTCAACAAGGTAATCAAGTAGTACAAATACTTCAAAGACAAAAATTGCATGTGCATTTGTACAAATGTTCATTTTCCATGACATCCATTTGAAACCTTGGATTTGCTAATGATAGACAATGAGTTTGGGTGGATCTTGAAAAGTGGATATTAGGCAAAATTGGATGCAACCTAAGAACCTTGGAGTGTTGCATAGGTTGTCGGCCACAAGACCAACACACCTTGAAATGAGGAGCAAGAGGACCTACCATGACTGACCAAGGGGACTGGAACCTACCTAGACCAACACTTTGGCATAAAGAATCCCCAACTTGGCCTTCTACAGTGGAAAAAGATCCCCATCTTTGACATCATTTGGTAGGGTGTGCTATAGAGAAATTGGGGCATAACATCTGGCTCTAACTGTGAGACATGCGCTTCTCATAAGAGTGAACCTCTTGAATCTTCTAGTACCTATAGACCTACACACACTTAAAACAACAAAGAACGTCAAATGCAGCAGAGGCAAACAGATCCACCTTGCCTTGTTCAAATCAAAATATGAAACTGCATAAAAACAAAACAACAAGATGCAATGTTAATACAAATCAAATGAATCCAAAATCTACTATAGTACAAGGAATTCCCAAAGACATTAGATATCACTAGAGTAAAAAATCTTCAAAACTTTCCCATTAACTATCGAGGGCAATTTATCTCCACTCAAATGGCTCAAGTAGAAGAAGTTATTCCCTGCAAGATACTCAATTTGATATGGCCCCAACCAAATATTTTCAAATTTACCACGCTTACCTTGTTGTTCCTTTCTTTTATGCCCCAGGAAGATGAGATCACCTTTCTTGAAATTTCATTGGCAAGCTTTCTTGTCAAACTGACCTTCTGTCTTTTCTTGATGGTGTACTAGGTGATCGAATGCTCTACTTTTTTGTTCATCTAGCTCAATCATTTGGTTGATTCTGCGCTGGACCGCATGATGGTCTATTTGTCTCATCCTTTGCTAGTGTGGGCACGCATCTTATTTAAATAGTATAGTATGTTTGATGACGTCCCTGTCATAATTTTTCAAATTATCATAAGACCAAACATCTTTGGACTCAGATAAAACTTTCCAATTCTTTCCTTTCTTCCGGTGTGATCCCTTTACCAATCTCTACGTGCTTTGGGCTCTCGGGAGATCCAACATTGATTTTTTCATAGCCTTATGGCTGGGAAACCACTCCTTTTTTCTCTTTGTACTTTCCATTCGAGTTCCCTTGCTTATTTGGTAAGAAACACCCTTGAATCTATTATTATACAGTCTCTCAATTTCTTTAGAGAAGGCATATTCCATAGCAAATTTGTGAGTCAATCAGTCTTAATGGTTTTTTTTTTTGAATTATCGCATATTCTCATCAGATAAGTGAAATTGCTGCTAATTTTCGGGCAAATTATTGGATACCTCTAGAATACTTTCGTCGCTTTGACCATTGTTTCCTTTTAACTCACGGTAATGAGCACATGTATTCTCATCGTAGAAATATTGACATGATCGACAAAAGTATGGAAAATCACCATCCATATTGGATGGTTCCAATGATATAAGAGGCCATGTTTTTGTCGGAGGATCATTGCTGAAATTTCTTGCTGGAAACTTGTTCTAATGTCATTTCAATCTGAACGATTTGGTTCTATAAAGCATTAGTATGTTGAGTAAAGTCAATCCTCTGCCTTTTAATTTCTTCAAGTATAAGGTTGGCCACACTTTTAGGAGATTCATTGGTAGGAAATGTACTTTTCTTTGGCTTTTTTGAAGCCTTAGTTCTCGGAGGATGCAAGATATCAGGATTCCTTGATGCCGTCCAGATTTCGTCCAAATCCCTTAATGTTTTGCGTAGCAGCTTCCAAGTTCTGAGGCTTGGTCAAGTTGAGGTGAAAGAGAAACTCGCGTTGGAATGAATTCATATAATACATCAAAATGATAGTGTCAGTGGGTAGGTGAGTTTGAGGGATCTTTCGCACATCCTCATCAAATCTATTATGCAATTTTTCAATAGCTTCATTCTCTTTATGTTTATAAGAGCATTCAATAGCTTCATTCCTCTTTATGTTAATGAGAGCATTCAAATAAACAGAAGGATAGCCCAACTATCAAAAGAGACTTGCAACTTTTTAGAGGTACTAATGCTATTATTCGGTAATCCAGTAAACCATTTCTCAACCTCGCCTTCTAAAGATAAAGCAAGGCACCTAAATCAGACATCAGTATGTTTAACATCCTTTCTACGCATATGCAATGCAATATCTTTCAAATGATCATTGACACTAATAACATTAGTTCCATTAAAAGTAGGTAATTTTCTCAGGTTTGGCAAATGATGTGGATACCCTTATAGTTATGGAAATCAAAAGGCACATCCAAATGACCCCCCAGGGGGTCGCCATTGGAAATTTGGAACAATAGGATCAACAAATAAATGATGGATATCTAATCAAGTTTTATAGGATAATCGGTCACTTATCTCCCTTACTTGGAAGTGATGTCTTCTTTTCCGATAAAGGAGGTTAGACTCAGGAAGGAGAATAAGATTACCTTGAGAACCTAAGCTGGTCCAAATTTTGGTGACATTTTTGAAGGCAGAAGAACCTGAGCTGAGCGCAGCTCTGAAACAGATTGAATTTTGGCTAAGTACTGGGGATGTTGCGAAGATGCGTGCAGTAGCCATGTTTTGAGCGATGCTGCAGAGATCAGTACTGCGCAGAAGCAGTGCTGCGGAGATAGGATGCCACGTGGAGCGAGCAAAGCGGAATGCTGGAGGAAGGAAAGATACAGGTACTGGCTAGACCGGTAGCAGCCTATTTTTGGGAAAGATGCTCCAGGAGTGCCGAGCGGCGAACAGGAGTAAATCAGGAAAGCGGCCGACGTGCGAGTTTGTTAAGGAAAGCAATGTCTTGGTACGCCTGGTGGGCGAGACCGTTAGAGATGAACTGTTCGACGGAAGCAGCCTATTGGCATGCGTGCGACAGGGAGGCCGATAGCGACAGAAAGAAGAGATGGAGAATCGCCACAATGAAGCAGACACTACCAGGAGCTAACAAACCGGTTTAGGGAAACCGACGCAGTTTTGTAAACCCCAAGGGTTTTGGGTTTAGGTCTTCAACAGTGTAAAGTTATGACCTTCGGGCATGATCTATTTAAGAAGACAGTTTTGTATGGGATGGGGTTACACTTTACTTTGGTTTTGACAATTTTGGATTGATGTATTGTAAAGTCTCTTTGAGCTTAGAAGATTGTAAAAGCTCTGCAGCTCTATGCGCAGAGACCTATCTGAGAGGAAGGAGAGTTTGCAGCTGAGTGCGCAGACTAAGAACGGTGGTCCCCATCCTTTCTAAAGAAATATATTACCAATCGTTCTTGTGGACGTAGCTTCCCACTAAGGGAAGTGAACCACGTTAAATCTCGTGTTGTGCGATTGTGTTTATGAATGAATGTGTATTTGTGTTTTCTGCCAATGAATGTCTAGATGTTTCCTTGCATATTGTTATGAGAGAACTTTTATATGCATTTGTCATTAGAGAAGCATGGAAATGATATGTTAAGTTCCGTATGAATAGTTGAATGGTGAACATTTAGTCTTGTGTATGAAGGCAGTGAATCAGTCATTTGGTTAAGTACTTTCTTATACGCAGTAAAGGAATATATAACAGTTGGATTAGATCAGTCGTCTATGTTCAAATCATAACATCCCGATTTAACGAATGAATGTTAGAAGAATAGTCACTTAAGCGTTTGAATGAATGGATGAGTGATATTCGTCTCAGTGCCTTAATTGTTTTCAAGATAATCCAAGTATAGAATAAAGCTGTATTGTTCGCAGCCTCAGCAGAAGTCTCGCGGTAGAAGAACATAGTGGTGCGGACCACAGAGTTGCCCATCGCTGCGCAGTCTCACCTTGCAGCACATACCCTCTGTTGTGCTGCACAGTACGTCTGTCCAAGCAACCTATCACTTACTGTGGAAACCTGATTCCGCAGTTCCCCATAGATACACCTCGGGTGAGACCTCAACCTGCTTGCAGGTTGTTGCTGAAAGGGCCGGTGCGAAGGGGTTTTGTTAGTCAAAGGGAAACCGCGAAGAACCTGGGTCTTATAGAAAACCTCTGGGTCAGTTATAGCCAACAAATGGTTTTGTTGCCGCGCTAGAATCCGTGATGAGTTGCAATCGTGATGTGTGACGAAGAATACCAGTTCCCGGAAGGCTCTGACAACTGGCATCCTGAAAAGACAGAAATCCAAGCTTGGTGGGATAAGACCATAAGAGGCTTTAAAAGGCAAGAAAATAGACATCTGCATCTAAGTGACACACAGTGGTCGGATAGATATTCGTTGAATGATATTCATGAGATTTTCAGGGCATCATTTCCCAACGAGCTGCATGCGTGGATCTCGTGGTTCGCAGAAAAGAAAACTTGTTTTCAAGGAGGAGTTCCTACAGAGTGGACTCCTGAGCTCACAGCACAGCTCAAAGCAATAGACAGCCCATTGTCACGCGTAGTTGATTTTTGGGTCGATCATATGCTAGAAGGATTCGTAACAGAATTTGTTGTAGACACACTCAAATCCCACAGCCAAGCAGAAGCATACTTTTTCGGAGGATTCCAAGGTAAGTTGTTGAACAATCTCAGTCTATACATTAAGATGTTGTTAGCAGAGAAAGGTGTTTTAAGAATGCAGTAATATTCTTAAGTTTGTCATGGTAAACAGTATATATAGTGATTCTGACGAGGATACCCATAATCTTAGAAGTGGAAAGAGGTATAAATTTAATAAGAATCGTGGAGGACCTGGACTCCATATTGATATTGAGATTCCGTGTAACCTTGACAACGAAGCTGCACCACCATTTACCGCTGAGAACCCACCGGCTGCAGAGACTGCACTAACTTTATCTCAAAACCCTCTCGCTACACAGCCCACCCCGTAAAATACTCAGCCCAGTACGTCTACCCCGGTAAGCCAATTTGTATTCACTGCACAGAGCCCCTCACAGCACCCGCGCACTAATTCGGGCGCTCCACCACCTAGAAGCACAATGGAAAACACAGATATGAAGCTCCCAATATTCAAAGGAACTGGCCTAGAAGACCCTGACCAGCATTGGTTTCTTTGTGAAGCCGTATGGAGTGTAAGACAAATCTAGGATGATCCAGTGAAGAGAGCACAACTCATCACCACTTTCAGAGACAGAGCTTTACATTGGTTCATGAAGTACTCTACCACACAGCCACGAGCCCTCGCAAAAATTAAAGCTGCGCTTGTGGATGAGTTTAAGAAACCCAAATCTGAATCTCTGTGTATAATCGAGTTGACAGAAATAAAGCAGAAACCGACTGAAACGGTTTGGGAGTTTGATAAGAAGTTCAAGACCCTATTAGACCAAGTGAGCTTTGTTATCGCCCCAGAACATCAGAAGGAATGGTTCATTGTTGCGTTGTTGCCCCATATTAGATTACCATTGATGCAACAGAAGGTTACGTCGCAGGCAGAGGCCTTGGAGATCGCAATGAAGCTAGAGGCTTCGCCGATTGGTGAGACTAGTTCTGGGATGTCTCAGATCCAGAACCATCTGACCACCCTGACACTAGAGCTGCAAAGCATGAAGAATGGCAAAGAACAAAGGTATGAACCTAGACATGAGGTCTGGTGTACAGGTTGTAAAGGAGAAGGCTATGACCGAGAGCATTGCCCTTTATTCCGCGATTATCTTAATAGTGGTGCGCCCAACCCACTAAATCAGAAAAAGGCCCCATGGTTTGAAATTTGTAGAACCACAAGACACAGACCTGAAGACTGCTATCTTATACAGAAATATGTGAAAACACCCAAAAATTTATACTGCAATTTCTGTAAATCAGTTGGACATGATGAATCCAACTGCCGCGCATATGAGGTAATGAATGAGAGAAAACGACATATGGACTCAATGAGAGGCACTGGCTTGTACCGCGTTCAAGAAGATAACTAGCCAAAACAAGAGAATGCACAATATGACCAAGGAGGATACAGAGGTCGTGGTGTTGGATACCGCGGCAGAGGAAGAAATGCAGGCCCGACGCAGGGAAGAGACCGCGTCCAGGTCATTTGTTATAATTGTGGCCGGCTAGGTCACGTATCCAGATATTGTGTTAACCCATGCACTACGTGCAATTATTGTAAATAATTTGAGCATGTTATTGAAGATTGCCCAGTGCTAGAGGTGGAATGTAATACCCCCAATTCGACCCTTAGGATATATTAGCCTTTAATGTAAATAATGTGTACATGTGATGTATGTTTTCCTAGCGTGGAGCTCAAGGGCAAGGCCCTGCTAGTGAAAGCCCGAATTTTATTTAAGGGCAAGTATTTGATATTTTGATACCATGTGCTCTGAAGCCATGGAACGTTGTAAAAGGGTGTAATTAAACATCATGCAATATAAAATACCAAAACTGGCTACGGAGGCAACGAATGAGAAGCGGACATGTGTATCCACTAGGGAGTGGTGAGGGGGCTATGGGACTAAACCCTAAGCTGCCATTTGTCATTATGTGAACCCATTGACTTCCCTAGGTGACATTAATGCCTGTTGTAAGGAAGTGGTTGAGATTTCAGCCCATGGCTTCAATGGAGCATGGGCAGCCCTGAAATTCGTATGGGTAGGTATGGGCCCTGTTTACTTGTCCCACAAGTCACTCTACCTCTTGGAGTTGCTTCTTCCTCATCCCCATTCCATGGTGGAAGATCCCATCATCATTCATCATCCAAAAACGAGCTCCCATGAGTGAGGAAACCAGAAAACGCGACTGGGAGTGAACCCACGTTTTGGGAAGCCAAAAACGCCCAGAATGGGTATTGGACAGTGAAATCCAATGGGGGATTCGTTGGTATGAGCCTTGGGGCGAACTTGGGAGCAATAGCTACCCCAAAACCATGGGGAAACCCAGTTTAACTGCCCAGAAAAACCAGTGACGGATTTGGGTTATTTGCTGAACAGAACTGTGAGAAATCCAAGTGTGGATGTTCGAATGGAGGCTGGGATCGTCTGAGTCTAGCTTGATGTGGACCTAGCTCTAGGATTGAGCTCAGTGGATTAGCATCTTTCCCCATTTCCTATTGCATGCTTGAAAAACCCAACTGTGTGTTGGCTTAGCATGGCTGTCTGAGTGAAACCCTAACTGTGAGTGAGCCATCTAGTTCCTCCTTAGTGGATACACAGTCCAGCTCGGGGGTGATCTCTCAGCTGAAGGAATATAGGCTGGACATAGATCTATGGTTGGGTGGAACGTTGCTCTCACGCAGCCAGTCGTTGGACATTTACATTCAAGATAAGTATTCTTGTGATTTAATTTATATACAGTTTGTGTTCTGCAGTGCATTCAATCTGAAGGATTAATTATTCATGTCAATGAAATGAAGGCATCATGATTTATGGGTATGCTGAACGCATGAAGTAATTGTGTGTATGATATGTTCAATTCCGCTATGTTTTATTGAAGTTTGAATATGTATAGAGAAGTTTTTAATTGTTCTGAATTTTATGAGAGAAAAGAATTGGGGCTAAGTCTGCCAAAAGCCCGTGTGTTGTTAACGTTTCCTTCCTTGCACGGGAGTGAAGGAAGGGGACGCTACATGGAAATGCAGAGAAGAAGACGGACAGATGCACCAAACACGAACGTCCAGTGGATCGCAGTAGAGAAAAGACAAGTAGACCCGAGCATCAATGTGGTCACGCACAGTGGCGCTTGGACAGGCCGCGATAGAGGAGCAGAAGCTTCCACGTCAGGGGAGGCTCACACGAAGCAGTCTCCTCTTGAGACAGAATGGATAAGGAGAGCTCTGGGAAAAATACCTGCTCTCGACGTACAAAAGAAAAAGGAAGTCTTTATCGACGCGTGGGATACCTTCAGAGAGCCAGCAACAGAAACACAGAGGATCCCGTTGCGCAATGAAGCACCGCATGTTGAAGACATGGTAGCGGCCTATGACAAAACAAGCACTGCGACGGGTGTCAGCACTTCCCTTGCGCAATTCCTGTGAAGCTGCATGAAGTTACTAAAAAGTGAAAATGCCATAATAGAGCTGCAGAAGCTCATAAACCAGTATGTGCCGCAGACTGGAACAGAGACTTCTGATAGCGCAGTACATCACATCAGGAAGAATAAAAGAACAGGCCGAGAAATGAGGCTTACCGCACAGATTGGAGATTTTGAAATGGATGGAGTCATCCTTGATCTGGGATCTGAAGTAAATGTCTAAACTAAGTAGACATGGCGGCAGATGGGTCGACCAAAGTTGTCATGGTCACCTATCCAGTTGAGAATGGCTAACTAAGAGAGAGTCATACCTTTTGGCCGGTTAGCTGACGTGATAGTCGACATCGATGGAGTCCAAAGTCATACAGACTTTGAAATTATCGAGATTGTGGATGATAGTCAGTCTTTTCTTGCACTGCTAGGAATTGACTGGGCTATGGATAACTTGGCTATCATCAACCTAAAAACAAAGAAGATGATATTTGAAGGAAAGCATCTTAGGGTCATCGCACCATTGGATCCTGCAGATGGTGATAGATACAGCGAGCCGATTCAGGAGGAATCCAAGGCTCAAGACTTGGACAGACTATACCAGCTCACAGTGAACCAGGAAGATTACATTAATCCTACCGCAGATGGCACACTCAGCTAGAGATGTGACAGCTCCCGTGTCTCTGAGTTGGAGGCAGGGCTGGAAAATTGGCAAAGCCGGATGCATGAAGTATCAGAAAGAAGGTGCGCGTAGGTTACGAAATCACTGCGTTGGATCGGGAAGGAGGTAAGTCCTATTCCCACATATGATGGTTCTGCTAATGTTTATACTTTCATCGAAGAATACACTGCAGCTATTGCAGATGAGCACGGATTACCAACATTGGATATGGCACTGCACGACACACCTGCCAGATGGTGGAATGCGCACAAGCAGACATTGACCACTTGGGATCAATGCAGAATTAAGATGCAGATTCGGTTTGCTGACCGGGTTACCTTGCCCTTTGAAAAGTTTAATGGACAGACAGATCCTAGCCAACACATTGAAATTTGTTCACAAGCATGGGCAGAAAGGCCACACACAGAATGGGTGCATCTATTCGTACATACACTGAATGATGACATTCCAAAGGAATGGTACCTAGACCTGGAGTTGCATAGAGAAACCACTGATTGGGAAACGTTGACTGCCAACTTCCAGAAGGACTTCAGCGTCGAGGATGAGAACCCACTGATTCATGAGGCATTGCAGATAATTAAGGAACGCATATTCGGGGAAGACCTCCCTCACATAAATATGACATTGGAGGAATTTTTCGAGGCAGATCACGTTCCTTGGCACCTACAGTCAGAATGGAAGGAACATGAAGAACACTTTATCGAGTGTTACAACCTAGCTGAAGACATCGATGATAGAAATGAAGATCATGATGACGATGATTCGCGCAACATAAACATACCATAATCGGAGGGTGCGCGCGACGTAGAAGGACCTCCTTTAGAAATCCCCGATATGAGCGGACTAGTAAAAACAAAGAAGGTGAATACTGGCACAAAAGAAGATCCGAAGTTCGCAGCAATAGGAGACTATTGGGACGATCAGACTGTTGCAGAGATCGCAGACACCTTGCATGAATATCAAGAGCTGTTTCTGACAAAATTCACAGAAATGAATGGCATTCTTGGAGAGCTAGGGGTCATGAAAATACCCTTGAAGCCAGGCTCAAAGTCTGTGAAGCAGAGACCGTACAGACTAAATCCGCGCTACAAAGAAAGAATACACGCAGAGTTGGATACGATGCTTGAAGCAGGAATCATTGAACCTGTTGAGGAATCAGAATGGATTAGTCCCATGGTTGTTCAAGACAAGAAAGCGAAGGGTGAGATCAGGATTTGTGTTGATCTCAGAAAATTGAATGATGCTTCCATGTACGACCCATTCCCCACTCCTTTCACAGATGAAGTGCTTGATAATGTTGGAGGGAATGAGGCCTATTCTTTTACTGATGGCTTTTCCGGGTATCATCGGATCAGGATTGATCCTGCAGACAGGCATAAGACGACTTTTGCTACAGAATAAGGGTCGTTCCAGTACACATTAATGCCTTTTGACCTGAAGAATGCACCTGCCATATTCTCCAGAGTGGTCATCGCGGCATTCAAAGAGTTTATGCATAAGTTTCTTGAAGCCTATTTCGATGATTGGACTGTGTTTGGTCTATTGAAGAACCATTGTGCGAACCTCTGAATGATGCTTGAGAAGTGTCGACAGCATCAGATCTCCTTAAATCTGAAGAAGTGTATTTTTTGTGTTCCATATGGAATTCTACTTGGACACATTGTTTTGTAAGCAAGGACTGATGGTGGACCCTGCGAGGATTGCCATTATTGTGAACTTGCCAACACCAAATTCAGTCAAGATGTTGCGCTCTACCTTAGGCCATACTGGATACTACAGGAAGTTTATAAAGGGTTACGCGCATATAACCGAAGCAATGGAAAAGCTACTAAAGAAAGACGCACCGTTCATTTGGAACGCGGAATGCGAACAAGGTTTTGATACATTAAAGGAAAAGATGGTGACTGCGCCAATCTTAGTCTTTCCAGATTGGACGAAGCCATTTCATGTGCATGTTGACGCATCATGCATTGCCATGGGAATCGTATTAGCTCAGCTAGGGGAAGGGGTTATTGACCACCCTATTGCATTCTCGAGCAGGAAGCTCTCAACAGCAGAGAAGAACTATACTACTACCGAGAGGGAAGGCCTTGCAATGGTATATGCCCTACAGAAATTCAGGCATTACTTGCTTGGTGCGCACTTCCTTATGTTCACTGACCATTCTGCATTGAAATACATGGTCAATAAGCTAGTGTTAGTTGGGCACATATGCAGATGGTTGTTGCTGTTTCAGGAGTATGATTTTGAGATTATTGTTAAGCCAGGTAGACTGAACTTGGGACTTGATCATCTGTCAAGGATTGAGTCAGGAGAAGAGCCGACGAACATTGAAGACAGTCTGCCTGATGCGCAGCTATTTGCTATACAGGTTGCCGATGACTATTATAAGGATATCATTTATTTTCTAACAACAGGGTTGGCACCGCAGGAATTATCTGTCAAACAAAAGAAACAGCTAGTGGTGCGCGCCGCAGAATTCACTATAATTACAGGTCAGTTAAACAAACTCTGACCGAATGAAGTCCTGCGCAGATGCATACTATATCATGAGAAACCCTTTATTTTAGCAGACGCGCACTCAGGGATCACGGGAGGTCACTATGCAGGAAGGGCTACCGTGCAGAAAATATTGCGTGCAGAGCTATGGTGGCCCACGATCCATAAAGATTCCAAAGAACACTGCAAGAACTGTGATGTCTGTCAAAGGACAGGGAAACCTTCACGAAGAGATGAGATGCCATTAAACCCACAGTTGTCCTTGCAGGCGTTTGAGAAATAGGCAATTGATTTTGTGGGTCCTATAAACCCACCAGGGAAAAGAATTGGTGCGAGGTATATTATTACTGCTATTGATTACCTCACCAGTTGAGCAGAAGCAAAGCTAGTAAAGGACTGCAGCGCCAGTACCACTGCGCAGTTCATTTTTGAAGAAATATTGTCAAGATTTGGTTGTCCGAAGATTTTCATGAGTGACCAAGGTACTCACTTTTTGAACAAGACCATTGAGGCACTTACAGAGGAATTCCACATTCGTTATCAGCGCAGTACTCCATATCATCCATAGCTGAATGGCACTGTTGAGGCTTTCAATAAAATACTGGAGAACGCACTGACTAAGGTTTGCAATGTAAATAGAGATGATCGGGATCTGCACGTCTCCTCTGTGTTATGGACATACAGGACTACATGCAAGAAATTGACAGGACATACACCTTTTCAATTGGCTTATGGGCAGGAAGCTATAATGCCAATGGTGTACATTGTCCCTAGTTTAAGGATCGCTGCGTTCACAGGGTTGGCAGACTGCACAGCATTAGAAGAAAGGTTACTACACCTTGTTGGGTTGGAGGAAGATCGCTTCATTGACGGCTTCCACCAGCAAGCTCAGAAAAGACCACGAGAAGGCCTGGCATGATCGTCATATCAAGAACAAGTGCTTTCAGGTAGGTGAGCTAGTCCTCTTGTATGATAGCAAATTCATGAAGTTTCCTAGCAAATTTAAGATGCATTGGCTTGGCCCATATACTGCGATACATGTTACTAACACTGGTGCAGTTTAGTTAGCCAATTTAACTGGTGATACCTTGCCAACTTTGATAAATGGAAGCAGGGTAAAGCTATACCATGATAGCACTGCTTCGTAGAACCTTGGATAACAAGCGGAGGAAGAAATTTCTAAGTGCCGAGTACAGTTGAAATTGGGCACTAGAAGTGTGAAGGAGCCTGTACATGTATGATAAGTGAGATGATGTATGTACCGCACAACAGTCTTGAAGTTGCGCGGGAGAAAAATTTTGCACTGCGAATCAAGTGCGAATAAAGAATAAAAAATTGCACTACGAATCAACTGCGCAGGAGTGGAAGTGGCCTGTCGCGCAGTTCGGTGCAACGCCCAGAGAAAAGTAGCCGTTATATCACTTTTGAGAAAATATTCATTAGATGACCGTTGCAGCAACCGCTTTAGCATTTAAAGGTAAGATAACCATTCTGGACAGACTGACGAAGGAAAGGACTGGAAAATCCGATGGATTCGACTGCCAGAGGGCACATTTAATGCATATTTAGCCATTGAAGGGCACGGGAGAAGGTCAGTTGCGCCTATAAATAACACTGCTGGAGGACTCGCGGGCGTTACTGAACTCTTAGAATTTTCTTGCGATCACCCCTTGCACTAATAACCATCTGTCGTCTGGCTACCATACCCCCCCATCTAATCAGTGAATGTCTCAACCTTTCTATCGAAAAGAAGAGCTTACCATTGAAGAAACACTTAGTGTCTTTCAGCATGGAGGAATTCAAGAGTTAATGAGAACCCCTGCCAAGAGGGTTGTAATAGAACAAGGCCAACGATCCCGTAGATCACCGAGAAGCAATCCATCCATGCAAGACAAGGGCAAGGAGACAATCACTGGACCTCGAACCAATAAGCCAAAGTTGGGTTCGACGATGGTAAGGCATTCCATTTTTACGAAAGAAATCCTTCTGAATATGACCCCTGAGTACATCTCACCCCGGGCACTAAATGCCCCTGTCTAGAAGCAAGACAATCATCGGACTGTAAATGGGAGGACTACAACCTATTGGGAGTGCAGAAAGACGAGCCACATGATCCCAAGTACCCAAACATTGAGCTAGACCAGTACATGTGCTGGAAGAAAGATGCCAAAGGAACCCTCAATCTGGTTGTCGAAAGCTGGTTGACACCGGTAGTGCAGTCATGACTGCTGAACCTGTTGCGACTACACCACTTTGAATGGTCAACTGATCTGAATGTAGTGGTTCGTACCTTAATGGCACGAATCCGCCAAGGATACCTATGGATGGATTGGCCAGTTGACATAGGCATTGACTTAATCCATCGCATTACGGGATTAAGTAAGTGGGGTAAATACCCAAAGTTGTTCTTCCAGGGGAAAAGTATAGAAAAGGATGCAGTAACCAAGATGAAGAAAACTCATGCACTGGTGAAAGGAAAACAGGGTTTTCCTACTGACGAAATTGAAGACAGAACAACCAAGTTTGTCACTCAGTTGCTCGCAGCAAAGGTATTACGGACGGCAAGATCCTTGGAGGTGCCTATGGGTGTAGTGTTGCTTGGTGCCGCAGTAGCTGAAGGTGTCGAGTTCAACTAGTGCCAATATCTATTGAACGAGTTCATGGCAGAGGTCAATGACATACAGTTGAATGGAGGCAACTTCCATTTCACATGGTTGATTGTCCTCATCGCATTTATTGGATGGAAGGCGTCGGAGGACTACATCGGCGTCAACTTTGATAAATCAGAACCTAGAGGAGTCAGGTACATGAACCTTTGGGCAAATTTCGATCCGCAGTGCCAGCATGCAACTCAAGAAGTGTTCTACAAGTATTACATGCAGTTGTGCGCCGTAATCACCTCGACGCTAAGGATAACAAAGCAGGTAACAAGCAAATACATACGCATTCTTAATTTTACTGCTGACATGCGTTGTGTGTTTATTTCCCCGAAGGCGAATATGAAGAAGCCACCATTTTTCCTTGGGGGCTACCACATGACAGAAGAGGACATCGAGATCATTATGAAAGATTGGCTTGCAGAGTACTGTGTGGAAGAAGTTTTCGATGTCCCCACAGATTCAGAGGATGATGAAATAATTCCACCACCATGTCCAATTATGGAAGAAACGGGAAAGAGGAAGGAACCAGAGAACCCAACGCAGCCAAAGGCGAGGAAGAAAATGAAAGCGATGACAGCAACATCTGACACAGTACTAAAGGAGAACGACTTTGATATGATAGTAGACAGAGCCAACGAGCAGCTGGAGGAGTTCATGGCCGATAAAGACAAGAAAGATAAGGCCATCCAAGATGACCTAGCTCGCGATGCAAGGGCAAATGAAAAAAGTCGAAGATGTGCACAATAGCTTGGCCTTGCCGCGCGACTCAGCAGCAGAAGGGAGGTCCGGAGGAACCACGCAGCCGAGGCCAGTGCAAATTGTTGTTGCGCTACCAATAAAAACGAGACTTGTCTATCTTGATCCAATGGCAATCACATTGCCCATGTCGGAGGACGTGGCCCTGGATACGACAAATGTCGAGCGGGTAGAGCTTGATCTGGCAAAAATCGCGATACCAGGTCTACATTTTTTGAATATGAAGATCGGGGACGAGCTGCGCGACAGAGTTGTGGACTCATGAAAAGCAGGGGCGGAACTACAATTGGAAAATAGACAGCTCGAGGAGTCGAGCTCGCGCAACATAATGTTGCTTGAAGATGAACAAGCGCGAAGGCAGAGATTGGAGGTTACCATTAACTCTATTGCAGAAGATATTGGAGAAGTACAGATCCAAGATGATCCTGTGGATATTGTTTTGAAAATAAGGGACACGGTGCACAGCCTTAAGTCAGAGACCGAGGACAAGATAATCCTCTATGAAGCTGATATCAACTTGCTAAAAGTAAAGATCAAACCAAAGGTTGTAATCACTGATCAGCAGTTGAGAGGTCAAGCAGTAAAGATTGTAGCAGTGAGCATTGCAGTAGAGGTTGCGAGGTGCCAGAATTTTGCTTGACGAATTCTTGAAGGCATTCACAGCCCTTGAATAGAATCTAGGGCTGCAGCAGATCAAGACCGTCGTAAAGGAGAAACGGACCATGTTGGAAGCACTGGATGCAGAGGTAAAGACTCTGCCAGCAAGAGATAGGCTACTGAAATTCAGGGAGATATCCAGCCTAAAGAAAGAAGTCCAAGTATTAAGGGAAAAGGAGACTGCGTTAGACAATCAATTGCAGCCACTCCTAGAAGATTCCACCGTGGTGTCGCAGTAGATAGAAGATAAACTGAAAGAGTTGCGCAACAACCAGGAACAGGTAGAAGCCCAAATCGGAGAAGAGATAACATCGCAGCTACTTGATACAGTCAAACAGGTTGAGTGAGAAACTAAAGAAACAATGGAGAAACTAACGAACACTTACAGTGAGTTCGTAGCAAAGCTGACTGCGTAGATCGGAGAGTAGATTCCGACAGTGGACATTGAAAGTGGCTCAGGGACGAACCATATGTAAGTGTTAGGGGCATGTTGGGCCTAGCCCAACTGGTCCAAATTTTGGTGACATTTTTGAAGGCAGAAGAACCTGAGCTGAGCAGATCTCTGAAACAGATTGAATTTTGCCTAAGTATTGGGGATGCTGCAAAGAGGCGTGCAACAACCATGTTTTGAGCGATGTTGCGAAGATCAGTACTGCGTAGAAGCAGTGCTGCGGAGATAGGAGGCCACGTGGAGCCAGCAAAACGGAATGATGGACGAAGGACAGGTACAGGTGCCGGCCAGACCAGTAGCAGCCTATTTTTGGGAAAGATGCTCCAGGAGTGCTGAGCGACGGGCAGGAGTAAATAAGGAAGGTGACTGACGTGCGAGTTTGTTAAGGAAAGCGATGTCTTGGCACGCCTAGTGGGCGAGACCGTTAGAGATGAACGGTTCGATGGAAGCAGCCTGTTGGCATGCATGCGACAGGTAGGCCAATAGCGACAGAATGAAGACGTGGAGAACCGCCACGATGAAGTAGATGCTACCAGGAGCTAGCAAGCCGGTTTAGGGAAACCGACGCAGTTTTGTAAACCCTAAGGGTTTTGGGTTTAGGTCTTCAGCAGTGTAAAGACATGACCTTCGGGCATGATCTATTTAAGAAGACAATTTTGTATGGGATGGCGTTACACTTTACTTTGGCTGTGAAAATTTTGGATTGTTGTATTCAGGGAAATCTTTAGGGGCGAAATTTAGCCAAATGGCTATTTTTTGAACTTTTTTTCAAAAAATAAATTCGCTATTTGGTAATTTTTAGCCTCTATTATTGCTTATATTTACATAAAATATGTTTTTTTAGCATAATATTCGCCAAAATTTACAGGCTTCAATAGTAAACGGTATGTTTCAGATTTAATATTCGCCTACCAATCTATATATATGTTTTTTTCAATCCAAAATAATCGCCTAGAATACTATACTTAGGTATACTTTTATAATCCTTAGAAAATACCCTGGTTGTATTGTAAAGGCTATGTAGGTGTGTGCGCAGAGACCTATCTGAGAGGAAGGAAAGTCTGCAGCTGAGTGCGCAAACTAAGAACGATGGTCCCCATCCTTTCTAAAGAAATATATTACCAACCGTTCTTGTGGACGTAGCTTCCCACCCGGGGAAGTGAACCACATTAAATCTTGTGTTGTGCGATTGTGTTTATGAATGAATGTTTATTTGTGTTTTCTACCAATGAATGTCAAGATGTTTCCTTGCATACTGTTATGAGAGAGATTTTATATGCATTTGCCATTAGAGAAGCATGGAAATGATATGTTAAGTTCCATATGAATAGTTGAATGGTGAACATTTAGTCTTATGTATGAAGGCAGTGAATCAATCATTTGGTTAATTAATTTCTTATACGCAGTAAATGAATGTATAACAGTTGGATTAGATCATTTGTCTATGTTCAAATCATAACATCCTGAGTTAACGAATGAATGTTAGAAGAATAGTCCATTAAGCGCCAAAATGAATGGATGAGTGATATTCGTCTCAGTGTCTTAAGTGTTTTCAAGATAATCCAAGTATAGAATAAAGCTGTATTGTTCGCAGCCTCAACAGAAGTCTCGCGGTAGAAGAACATAGTGGTGCAGACCACAGCGTTGCCCATCGTTGCACAGTCTCACCTCTTAGCACATACCCTCTGTTGTGCTGCGCAGTACGTCCGTCCAAGCAACTTATCACTTACTGTGGAAACTTGATTCCGTAGTTCCCCATAGATACACCTTGGGTGAGACCTCAAGTTGCTCGCAGGTTGTTGCCGAAAGGGCCGGTGCGAAGGGGTTTTGTTGGTCAAAGGGAAATCGCGAAGAACCTAGGTCTTATAAAAAACCTATGGGTCAGTTATAGCCAACAATTTTCTTCACTTGGATTCACCAGATAGGACCTGCAAATTTAGATCTTAACGATAATATTATCAAAGTACAAAACAAAATCTTACCTCAACCTCTACGACACCAAAATTGTCAAGCTTTTCATAAATGAATGGATTCGACCATGGAACGTCTTGTGAATATCGTCATTATCCTTTGAGGTCCCCGACAATGATACTAAAATAAATATTACTGCACAAATTATCACCCTTATAATAGGTCACGAGTTTCGATGCTAAGATTGACAACTTCTCAGGGGATGCACCCATTATCACCATAGTGCACTCTCCTCTCTCTTTAGGGTTGCTCCTTTGGCCACGAGAGGCTTCCGAATATTGGATAGAAGTAGCCTTGTTGAAATAGAGCAACAAGAAATAATTCTACTTCTATCGATTTACCCTCCTGCTAGGTTATTCAACCAATGCCTAATAGAGTCAAGAAAATGGTCAATAAATACTTAATGACTAGGAGGTTACAATAAAAATTGAATTAAACCCTTGAAAATACCACCAATGTATACCTCTTACATCTCACCAACCAATGCTAGGCTTGTACCTTTTGGAGTAGCTTAGGATGGTGATATTCGCTGCAATTATTGGCTATTGAATCACTTCAGCTCTATACTATTTTGCGAACTGATGAGTATCTCTGATTTCGCACCTTGAAAACCATGAATAATTTTAAGGACCCATACTTATTTAAAAGTGTATAAACCTTGGCGAATCTTACCAATTCTTAAAATGTCAACTATAAAATATTTGGCGATATTTTTGTAAAATTATTTCAATTTCTAAGGATTTTATATAGTTTATATAATAATTTGCCAATTTTTAGAGTGAAAAAAGTTTACCCCATCAAAATTGGGCAAAATGGGGCTTCAAAAAATGCAAATTGGCGAATCTTTTTTTGGAAAGAAACATGGAAAAATAGCTCATGGGCTAAATTTCGCCCCTAAAATTATCCTTGTGGAAAACCCCCTAGAGCACCCAACAATGCTTGAAGATGAAGTATGACCCTCTTGCAACCTCTAAGACTTGTATTTTGTCAAATATGGGCCTGCAAAATCAGTATACCAGACGTGTGCTAGGGATGTATTATCCCCTAGAAGTTAATGTTACACTTCTAGCGTTGATGTCACCCTAGTTTAGGTCCTAAACTAACTGCAAAACACATTTTTTTTGAGGATTTTTGACTTTTTATGGATTTTTCAGTAGGATAAATAACTTAATAAATTCAATACAAATCAAAATAACAATGACAATACATATTTTTGGACTTTTGTAAAATATTTTATTTTTAGGATTTTTCTATATATCAGGTTATTTTGTACTTTTCCAATATAGTACACAAAATTTATAAATTTGAAAAGCTGAATATGAGAGGAATAGACGTAGGTTTTATCCCTCGAGGCAATGAGAAAAATTGGGGCTAGTGTTTTCTCCCGAGAATGGGCAATTCAATATTTGAATGAGTTAGGGAAAAGCTAAGAAACCCTAAGCTGTGTTAGCACTTGACCTAATTAGAGCAAACAAGATGCCAATGCCCAAGACAAGAGAGATCCTTCAAGAGGAATGTATCACCAACAAGGCTAAGCTATCAAGCATAAAACCCTGAATTGTTGTTATCTTGGATGCCTTTGGAAGTGTAAAACAAGAGATTCAAGATCTTACCACAATTGAGAGAGAATAGGAGAAGAGAAAGAAACCCTCGAATCCTTTCACCTTGAAATAGCCTTGAAATATTGCAAAGAGGAATAACTCATCAAAATTTGATCCTTAGAACCCCTATAAGAGCCAAAGAATAGAGGTGTGCACTACTTAATTTATCAAATATGTCATATTTCATTCCATGATCTTGTTTACAAATAAGAGGAGGGCACCTTATTTGCAAGTAAAAAAGATTAACTTATCCCTCCTCTAGCTCGACCTACCTAATTTGAGTTTTAAATGACATTTTAGTGTTTGTCATCCACAATCCGTGGACTAAACCTCATAAAATATAAAATAATGATAAAAATGATGATAGCTTCAACAAAATGAAAAGATGAGCCTTGGAAGGAGGACGTCATACACCATCTAACCCCAACAAGTGTATTTTTTTTCTCAATGCCCTCCTTTCAATGGCACGACCTTCAAAAGTTTGCTTTTAAGGTGAACGAATTGTATTCCTTAATTATGATGACCAAGAGGGAGGGGTAATACATTGAAATAAAGTCCAAGTGGGTATAAATGAGGTGTGCTAGAGTAGGTATGATAACCCTTACATGCACAATCACCTTTACAAAGCATAAAACCTTTAGTGTAGCTAGGGGCTCCTAAGCCGTGTGTCCTAATGGAATCACCCAAGGATGCACCAATACCTACCGAGGGCATGAATGCCTTTCATGATGAGGAGTTAGCACCCATCAAGGGGTAGTTAGGGCCACAAGACCAACCACATGGCCGACCAAGGGGTCTGGAACTTAGCTAGACCAACATTTTTACATAAAGAAGTCCCAACTTGGCCTTTTACAATGGAAAAAAACCCCTCTTTAACATCATCTTTAGCATTATCTGGTAGGGTGCACTGCAGAAAATGTGAAAAGTAACAAGCTCTTCATTGAAAAGTATTTTCAAAACCTTGAACTCCTCAATCACAACCACCACTGAATCAAATCTTACAATAAAATAAACTTCTTAAAAACATTTCAACTATCTTCTAATTTAGCAAGATTTATCCCTTAGTTCTTCTCACTTGATCTACAATTCTCACAATTCCAATATCACAAGAAAAGAATTCTTACATTTATTTTAACTATTCCATTCTAAAAATCTCACCTTAACATTGAAGTCTAAGAATCTTTACTTTATTTGCTGCTTAATATGCCTTCGTAGATTCCCTTGACTTGGTTACTGCTGTGATTATCAGGAAAATTGACTCAGGCGTGGCTTCTTGAATGTAAAAGAGTGTTTTTAGTCCTTTTTCTTGTTATCTTTCCATTCAATCCCTTTTTGAACCTGTGTCCTTGCACTGTAAGTGGCATAGTCATCTGGGCAACGGGGCACTGAGTATCCAAACTCAATTAGATGAACAGAACAAAATCTGCATCTTAATGCGTCGAAATGGATAGCTCCCCACCTTAAAATGTAATAAACGGAATAACTCTCCACCGTAAACTTAAACTGAAGGATTTGAGCCTGAGTAAGGCTGACGTCACTGCTTTTGGTGACCACGTCTCTTCCATATTTGAGCTATTCACCCGTCGAAACTCGTCCAACTGCTGGGACTGAATAAAAGCCTCTTATGGATGTTTTGGTTGTTGCAGACCGCTGGGACGGAGGTTATGTAACCTGCCGACCCTGCTACTCTGATATTGCTCTGGGACGGAGGTTAATTTCTGCCGCTCACAACGACGGAATTGATAGAAAAAATTTCCAGTGAAAACAGGGGATGGTAAAGAGTGCATTAAATTAAAACAGTAGTACTGAAAGACATTGAAAACTGTCGCTGCAGCCATCAACGGAGCAATTGCTCTCTTCACTTATATTTCAAGAAACGAATACATCAATCTATAGAAATTGGGTCCATACAGAAATGATCGGCATTAACTAAAAACAGAAATAAAGGTTATGGATGCACTGCATGATTTATTACAACCCGAAACAATTAACTAAATCCAAATCCGGAATGAAGTGAAGAGGAAATTATGTCTTCCTGTTCTCGGTATTGCTAATTCAGAATCGACGCATGCCTTCACTACATCGCCCAGCAACATAATATCTGGTCAAACACTGTCTCCAGCGTGGATTTACACTTCAGTTGCTTGCTGTTTCTGTCCATATTCCCTATCACAGATCTACCCTCACCTAGGAGTTGAGGTTGCTGTTTTTCCTTATCAAGACAGTGCTGTTTCCATTCACTCCTGCGCAAGTCAATACTCTTCTCCGTCTGGGTTCGGTATGTCTCCATAATTATAATGGTTTAATTTGAATTTTGACCATCACAACGAAGTCGTGGGATAAATGCGCATCGTATCGCCTTCACTGGGAGTGGGGAGTATTCTGGCAGGAATTCAATCTAAACCTGCTTGTAAAACTGTGATTAAATGTGAATCTGCATTCTCAGCATTTGTAAACTGCAGTTTCAAGTAATATGCCATATCTAAATCCATCTAAATAATTCAAATGACCATTTGAACAATACAAGCTGCGACTTCAGAAATTACTGATACAAAATTCCCACGGATACAAAGTGATTTGATTTTACGACTCAAAACGAAACCCACACCAAGCTTCTAATGTTGCCATGAACGTATCTAATCAAGATGCTAGTTTGCCTACAACTGGCCCACCCAGGGTTGGAATCTATTTCTCTGTTTTGACATTTTGAATTTTAATGTTTCCCATCACACAACTTTTTAGTCAAAACATAACTCTTCAACAAATAGACAACTCAAAAGTAACATGTGTGAGCATTATGCATTTGAAGTACATTAAATGATAAACTTGAGAAACAAACAAAGCATGGAACCTAGAATCCTTTCAAAAGGTTAATGTCAGGCCACATGTAATGCAACATATAAAATTTTGCAAGGTTAACATGTTGCATCAATGGTACAATTGAAATTGTGAAATTTTATTTTCAATTAAAAGAAATGTTTTTATTAAGGTGTTTTATTTCCAATTAAAAGATAACAATCGACCCAATTACCAATATTTTATGTGGATCATGTACTCTGAAAATCAAGGATGGAAGGGTGGAACAAAAAAACCTAATAACAGTGACACATACAACTCAAAATGTGTCGGCATTATGCATCTAAAGTACATTAAGTGATATTTAGTTAGGAAACAAGCAAAAGGTGGAACCTAGAATCATTTCTAAAGGTTAAAGTTATGCCACATGTAATGCAACATACCAAATTTTTCAAGGCTAACATTTTGCATCAATAGTGTAATTGAAATTGTGACATTTTATTCCAAAGGACTTGAGTTAAAAGGAGAGATAAAATATAATATGCCCTTTCTAGAGGCAATTCATTAAAAAACACATTGAAATTGAGATTGTACTATGATGTTATGCCCTTTCTTTATCAAAAGAAGTTTAATAAAGTTGTTTTTACAAGGTATGGACTATTTTGGATTCCTCAACTATTATTGCACGTGAACTTGCACATACCAAGCTACAACAAATCTTTCACGGAAGTGGAGTTGTCTATGTTTTATCCATGATGCAAATCTTATGGTAAAAACTATTTTTGGGGCACAAGTTTTGCTAATATATAGAGCCAGTGATGTAATACATTTTTCCCATTCAAATTGACAACCATGGGATTCAATTTAGTTCTCAATGTGTTTTGACAACCATGGGATTCAATTTAATCCTCAATGTGTTTTTATGGGGAGGGTAAAAAATTGTACCAACCAATTCATTGTTCTTGTTTTCTTCTTTGGGCCATTCACTTTCCCTTAGCTATAAATGGATAAGAATAAACCACTTTCAACTTCAAACTTGTTTAGAAGCTTTTTTACCCATGAGTAAAAGTAATTGTTTCAACCAATTACTAGGACTACAAGAATAATAAAATGTTATTAAGTTTTAACATATATCGAATAAATCATTTAAAATATGTGTATATATACATAAAAAACTTATAGCAACAAGACCTATAAATTGTAACTTGGAAGTATTGGAAATGTACAAAGTGGGTTTGGTAGTCTCCCACAAGAGAACCATGTTTCCACGCCTTTTTCTAGTCACAAGTGTCAACCCAACTTAATATCAAAATAACAAAAACAATTTAATGTTTAAGAAAAAACAAAGAATAGTTTTTCTAAAATTTGTTTTTAGATTATTATCAAATTTATAAAATAATTGAAAATAACATCTTACCAAATTAGTAATTCCAAGTTCGTGGCATCCAAAGGAGAGCACTTTCAATCTGTCTAGAGAAATGGGTATCTAAATTCAACAGGTATTGCTTCTATCTTTTGAGGCCCATAATCAAAAAGCAAGGGTGTCTGAAATTCCATAGGTGATGCTTGGTACATTCGATACTATGATAAATTGTTGATGCTTGGTAAATTCGGTAGCTAATAAATCATTGATGCTTTGTGGGTGGTTGTGTTAATTCCTTCATTAACATAGTTTAAAACTAACTTCTTCTAAAATGGTACCCACCTCTCTCTTGGAGTTTCACTTTCAAATTTGAAAATTGAGTTATCCTCTAAAAGAAGGGCACAAAGATTAAGGAGAGGCACTTAAAAGAAGGGTACGATTCCATATTAGGACAAATTCTAGGACAATACAAGAAAGAAAGAACAAATGGAATGAAAGAAAATCCATCCCCATTGAAAGCAAACCCACCCACCTACACTTCATTCAAATGGAAGAGTTTAACTGAAGTGGGAAAGTTTCAATCTCCATTATTACATATATAATAACATGCCACCTACTGCGTGCCACTTATCTAGACATACACATATCTTATCAAGCTTATTAATAAAAATTAATAATGGTTTGGAAAAATAATTAACCGTAAAAAATACATCCTAGCAAATTGTTTGCCCTTTCCTTGATAGGGTTTGTTAAAACTTTTAACTGTATTTTGATGGATAAAATGCCTCATAACGGGCCCATCAAATTCCATCCCTGGGCCCGCCTATGAGAGCGTTCATGTCAAATCAATCATTGCGTATGCATGTGCCAAATCCTCTAGGAGAGACCAAATATGCCCAATGTTCCATCTGTAGTGAGACTGTACATGTTTTATGTTCTTGTGCAGCTCATGGTCAATCCTATCTACATCAAAGACATATGAACATGTATGCTGTAAAAGAGTATACATTTTCCTAAGTGACCATGGATGAGCAAGTGGGCCACTCGTAATATTACTTTATGGTCAGAAAAGGATATTTCGGATTTAGAGCAAGCACCCACAAAGAAGATAGATGTTGTCTGAAGGATTTTGGGATTCTTTGCCAGAGGTGGAGTTAGACGCATTACCGTAAATATGGAGATTTTTAAAACTTTTAAGTATTTAGTTCCAACTAGAAGCATTATTGGATACCACAAAGCATAAATTGTGCAGGCACACATTCATAGAAGTATTTGTTCTAGTGGAAATATATGCGACCAAAGGATGCCACAACGGTGTCAATAGGCATTATGTATCAATTTTCTTACCTTTATCCTTGAGGACAATGCTACTCTTGAAGGTGGGGAAATGTCAGGGTTCTACTGTAACCTCCCTACTTTAAGATACATAGGATT
The DNA here is from genome assembly GCA_027924585.1 of Larix kaempferi. NCBI lineage: Eukaryota > Viridiplantae > Streptophyta > Pinopsida > Pinales > Pinaceae > Larix > Larix kaempferi. Next base: position 4,581,812 of record BSBM01000226.1, on the reverse strand, counting down.
TAGTTAATTAATGTATGTGGCCATATGCTTTGAGTAAGACCAATTAGATCGTAGTGGATAAATAACTAGTGTGAAAGGGGTCTCTTTGTTAATAAAGATCCACTAAGTGGTTGATATTCATTAATTATGTGATCACAAGTAGTTGGGGTTTTGGATATTGAAATCCTATTTCTAGAGATAGGAGGTTGTGGATTGTTTTGTCAAATATTGTAATTTTTAAGCTTAACTCAAGTGAAAGGTTGGCCCATCTTATGAGGCAAACGAACATTGCTTTCATTTGGATTAACATAATACAAGGGTTTATTCTGCAACATTTCATTTCAATTGTCTTTGTGTTTTGTATTCTGCACTATACTTTTTGGATTTCTACATTATAAATTTGTGTATACCTAGTTGTGTTCTAAGTTAAGGGTTAAATAACATGACATCCTAACTCACATAACAAAAGACAAAGAAAGGATAGTAGGGAAAATTTTAGGGGCGAATTATAGCCCATGGGAGAAATTATAGGGGTCACCAAAAAACCTTGGGCGAATTTTTAATATTAAACATATTTTTTGAAATTTTAAAAATTAGCCCACATTTTATGAATCCCCAAATGGTGAAAAATCGGATAGCCCACCCAGCGAGAGAGGGAAAACGCGATTTAGCCCAGTAAAAGATGAAGGAAATGGTATGTTCGCCCCTGTCATTCCCGTAATGGAGTCCAAAGGTAGTGGTTTCGCCAATAAATTTTCATTGATGGAGGCGTGAGCAGTTCGTTCGCCCATGGTTTTCATTCATAGAGGGGATTGCCAGTTTTTTTGCCCCAATTTTATCGACATAGGGTATTTTCGCTAGTTATTTCTCCCTGGATTGAAGGTTTTTAGTTGAATTCGAGAATCGATGTTGTTTTTTACCTCCCATTTCGCGGTTAATGAGAAAATCGGGGTTTTAGCTCCCAAATTCGTTAGTAAGATGGGAAAACGTGCAATGGTCTAGAATCAGTGAAATGGGGACGTTTTTTCCCCTAAATAACACTGCAAGGTCGAACAATATATCCCATACAAACCCAGTCCCACATGAAGAATCGGATGATTTGTATCTTTGCATGAAGCTTGAGTGGGGTTACAATTTTACAGTGGCTGTCGCTAAGTCCGATTCATATCTTTGCATGAAGCGTGAGTGGGGTTACAATTTTACAGTGGCTGTCACTGAGTGGAAAGCAATTCACGGTGGCTGAGTGGAAAGGGTTACAATTTTACAGTGGCTTTCGCTGAGTGGAATGCAATTCACGGTGGCTGAGTGGAAACTGGAAAATATCTTCGTATTTTCAAGGTTCCCTGGGATCTGCAGTCTTTGACTCTTTACAGAGGTTAGTTTCCATTCCTCTCACACTTCAATTCGGTTATGTAATTCTATTTCTATCTCATTCCTTGTCTGGAATAGTCTTACACATTAATTGTGTGCAAAACTCTGTAGTTTTTTGAGTTGTTTCCTCTACTATGTTTTTCAGTAGAAATTTTTCATGGAAGTTGGATTGTGGAACTAAACATTATAATTTTAAGGATTTTGGTACATTCTTCTCCCAAAATCCCAGACATGGTTAAAACAGAGTACATTCTAAACATGGTTAAGACAGGTGCGCATTTTAGACAGTTTTGAGTGTGTTCTAGCATTCTTGTACCTAAAGAATGATTTGTTGTTCATGTTGAATATTGTACCTATGTTTTTTCCTCTATTGTTGGTGTATAAACTAATGGAGATACAATTCATGCAAATGCTACCTTTATATTGTTGCCCTTTGAGCCTTCATCTTTGGTTCTCCCACTAGGTCAACTACAAGCTCTGGATTTCTATCTAAATCAACTAAATCTTGAGCTATGGAGTTAGAACATAGTGAAGTGATGTTACTAAAATTGGTGTTTTACCTACCTTTGAATTTAACTATGATGCTTCTACCACTGAAGGATTTGGATTCATGTGATGGAAACTATGGTAAGACTAATGCTAGTTTTATTCCTATTGGAACCATATCTGCATGATCAATGGTGGACCTGGGTAACCAACTATTCATGTTTCTACTTGTAAATGAAGAGTTGCAGCAATGTATAGCCACTAGACTACCCTTGTAATAATCCAAACAATTTGAAAATGGTTGGTAGGATTAATTTCATTTACCATATATCAGAAAATAGACACTAGAATTACTATAGACACTAGAAAGTTTCCTATGCTTGGGTTGGATAGAGATAGTAATGGCTTGCCGATTGGATTTGGATAGTAATGATCATCTCCTCGATTGGATAGAGATAGTAATGGCTTCCCAATTGGATTTAGGCTTTTAGCCGCCCGATTTAGAGAGTAATTACTTCCCGAAGAGTAATTAATGGCTGTAGATAGGAGAGGGTAGGGTTTTAAATTGTTCATACACGAAACTAGGCCTAAGCATATAGAAAAGTTTTTTCATATTTTTAATGTGCAATTTAGTTTCTAGGAAATATATAACAAAAGCATAAAATAGAACGACAACAACTCATATAGAATGTAAATTTGATCCATTTCCTTGTCTCAATCGCTAAATCAGCCCTCCAGGATGATGACACATATTTATTTTAAGGTCGATGTCTACTTTGTAACAGTTCTTTGCAGGTTCAACCTTCGCTTCAATCCCCTAACTCGGCCTTAAGGATGAAGTTTGACAGGTGCAGCCTCTCTCCAAACTCAACTCTGGGCCATTCTCCCACACTTTGCAACATTCTAGAATCTAGGCACTGCTTAGCCCTCAGACAACCCTAATCAACAATTCTGGTAATTTCTTATCCATTATATATCCCTAATCAGCAATCATGGGCATGCAAATAGGCAGATATAGGACAAATTAGTAATTTCTGGTGTGAGTTTTGACCAAAAGAATAGTTTTGGGTCCATTTCGACCTCCAAAATAGTGGCTAACAGTCATGACAATTACTTCAAATCATCAAGAAGGGATTCTCAAGAATTCTGGGCAGTATGGTGTCAATCCAAGAAATGTCCTTCTTATTGTGTCATCCCTGTTTTAACTTAGAATATTTTAAATCTTCCTTAAGATAGGATGTTTCACCTCCTTTTGTTAGCCCTAAACCCCTATGCTCAAGTACTTAAGGACTTTTATTGTTGAAGATCATGGTTCATCTTTTCCATTAGATTTCATTATGTCCAAAAATTAGGTTGTCTATGTCATTCTTTTGGTGGTAATAAGGTACCAACCCTTAGTCTTGTTCAGAACCCTTCGCCATTTGCCTGATGGATATTTAGAATATCTTCCAAGGTTCATTGATCATGACCCAATAACAATTGATACATATATCAAGTGATTCAAGATTTCACTTGTGACTTTGGTGTTGGGAATGAGGATATTTTTATACATCTTTGGGTGCATTTTTTGAAAGAGGATGCTAGATCCCGGTTCAAAACTTTGTTGAAAAACATGATTTTAGCTTGGAAACAATTACATAATCTTTTCTTACATTGATGGGGAAAGAGAGGATTATTTTCATATATTGACGGATTTTAGTTCTTTGAAAAAAGATGATTTTGAAAGTTTAACAACATTTAATGGGAAAGAGAGTTTAATTCTAACATGTTCTGAGCTCTCCCTGACGCTTCTACAGATTTATGGCTAAGTTGTTTATGAAGCATGCATCCCTCACACATATTCTTAACTCAGACCCTGATAAATGTTTGTTAAACCATTGACCATGTTTATTTTCCTTCGTTAAATTAGATTTTGATAACATAGGTGCCCATATCTCAAATGCAACATTTTAATGAATCAGGTGTATAGAAATAGAGCTTGTAAGGAATGAGTGGATAGGAATTTGTACAATCCAGTTTTGCAGGGGAGCACTCCCAGGGGTCTTGCACTTGCTTCAAAACTGTGCTCCAGACCTGCAATTTTGTAGTCCCTTGAAAAATTAGGGAGCACACTTGCCAGTGCATGTGTTTTTAATATTAACTACCAGAGTTAATGTTTTAATTATATTACTTTTATTAACTTATACTTTAGCATCTGTTACAGCTCAATTCAACACTTTAGTGGCAAAGTCCCAATCCACTAGTGATTTGAAATGCAACTACAGAAAACTACTACCACTGTCGCCTTAGCTTGAGTTTTCCCACGTTTTAGGCCACTTTGGTTTATCTCACCGGATCAGAACAGTTTGGGCGATGGGTATCGCGAATTTCATGTACCTATCACTATTCTGTTGCATCAACGGAAGTCTAAGCCCGGGAAATTTATTTTCTCGAGTTCAGTTTTATTTTTTTCAAATTCAGTCATTCTTCTACTTGTAAAATCTCGACAATACCCCAAACAAGAATAAAAGCACGTTGGATGCATTTTTGAAGATCCTGTTTGTTCTGTCAGCTAAAGTGGATTTGCATTATGTCTTGTCAAGGTTTCATTGAGATTGTAGGGTTCTTAATGTCAAAAGTGTCTCAGATTGGTTAGCTGCTAATATCTTCAAGAACATTTTTTTATAAGATAGATCATAATAGGATGCTTAAAGTAACCCTAGGAATATAAATCCTAATTCTCATTATATCTGCAATAATTACTCTGTCTGAGACCAATAGGGTTTCTTGTAGCTTTTTTTTCATGGATAAGTTTTTTTTTTAAACGTTTATTGATGGTTTGGGGTTTGAAAGTGGGTAAATATTCAAGTATCTAGCTTACACTTGAAATTACATCAGCTGCAGCTGAGAATCACATGAAACTTGTCATTGTTTCCTTCCATGTTGCATTAGTAAAACATGAAATGATGATAGTTTGTGCCATTCAAACATCCCTTGACAGGAAAATTGAAGATTTGTTTATTGGAATCGAGAATTAGAGGTTCCAATGAATTGCTTATAAAATGAAATATTTAAATCTTAACAAATTCTTGGATATGCTGGGCCTATAAAATCTCTATAACTCGTGCCACAAGATGGATATATTTTCAATGTACACCCTAGAACCATTGCAATATAGACTATTTGTCACCATGATTCTGGAAAGTGTTGTTATCTTTATTTGCTTCAATTATGGATGGACATTCTATGAAGCAAGCATTGTACCATGCACATGATGAGTTTAGGCTTGTTCAAATATTTTGGCCTCTTTAATATCTTCCAAGATTCATGTGGGGGATCTATTATTATGGTATTTGCAAAGGAGTCAACTTCTATATCAATTTTTGAGTCCATTTGAAACTTGCACGTACAATATTGATCACAAAGACTGCAAATTACAACATTAGATTTTCTAACAAAGGGAAATTCTTAGCATTTTTTATATACATATAATGAAGATGGATGCCTAGTTTGAAAACATGAAGAAAATGCAAACTTGTATCCAAGAAATACATTGAATAGCAGTGAATCTGGTTTCAAAATATGTCTAGTTGTTGGAAACCATTTTGCAGTGCCCTAAAAACTGCAGAACAGTTTCTAGCAATTTCCAGAAAATTTGTTACATGTGGTTTACATTGTTTAGAATTTTAGTTGATGACTATGTTGATCCCTTTTTTATTAGAGGTTGTGGAGTACAAAAATAAAATATGCTCTAGATGGGCCTATTTTCACTTCGTTGTCATAGCCATTTCATTTCTTATCTTTTGGTTATATGTTTTTATATCTTGTAGAGCACTCAAGAATTCAAAGTGTGCATTCAGAATATTTTTGCGTTCTGAAGTATGTCTTGACCATGGATTAAATGATTTGCACTTGCTTCGTTGAAGTCAGTTAAACTTTGGAAGTCCTATACTTGTCAGCTCTTATCCCCTTATATGGGATATTGACTATCTTGGAAGTAGGTGTTTCATCTTCTCTTTCTTGATCTTTTGTACCTTGGGAGCATGTGTTTGGATGTTTTGGAGGCCCCAAATGCATTGAAATCCCAGTTGTTCTTTGACTTGCAAGGATGAAACCCGCAGGAAACTTTACTTGACATGGAAGGTTGAAATGCGTAGATTGCAAATATTACTAGATACAATGTAATTGTCACGTAGAAAGTCCTATTCTGCTCAACTAATATCAATGTCAGGGAGTCAAACTGTGGTTGGAGCAGTTGGGGCTCAACATTAGGGACTCGACGGTAGTGTTTTCTTGTTTTGGAGAGATATATGAGGTTTGTTACAAGAACCTTAATCAAATGGGAAACATGCAACTTGTCATTAATGTCTCATATTCCATAGGTCCCTTCCTCCCTTGGGCAGTTGACAATAGTGAAAAGTGAAAATATTTGACTTGGAATTTAAAAATCTTCAAGATTCTGTGGACGCTGGAGCTTATTCTAGAATGTAGGAGTTTAGAACAAATGTTTGTTGTACAGCTGTGGACCTGTTATTTTGGGGCATGTATTTTGACCCCATGTTGTGTTCAAACTATTAAAATGCATTGGGGGAGGTTGGGATGACTGGGTCTTTGAGGTTGGGATGACAATGAAGTAAAATAAATACAGCTAGTACCTCACCTAGATGATTGATCGGATCGAGACCCACCAACAGAGGCAAAGGAATATTCATTTATAGATTGAGTAATTTATTTTGATTGAGTGGATCCTGCAGATGTAGATTGTATCAAGGTCATTCTGGGAAGTATTTTGAGCTCTTGTACCAACATCAAAATCCTACAGATTTTGCAGCCTGCTCTTGTGTGTGTTTGTAGAAGACCTCAAATTCAGATTGTTCAATCCTGAAGAAAACACTGTGAAGAGGCTTGGATCTAGCAAAAGTAACCATCATAAAAACTCATACTGTGTATTCAGCTTGGACTCTAGGGATGCCCATTCTTCAAAGGACTGTCATCAGTGGCATGTTGTGTAAAACCTCCAACACATATCAAAACCAGATTGTGTATACGGTGAGGAAGAAGTTCAAATCATGCTAAAACTGGACTGAGAATGCTTGCAAACTTTGTCAACTTCAGAGTGCATCAATCTTGTACCAGGGTCAAGCTTGGACTGTTTTGAGCATTGGGTGGTTTTTTCATTAAGGATGTCATTACTTCAAGACATCATTATGTGGTTGTGTATACTCCAAACAATGTCCAAAGCTTGGACTGTGTAGATGCTGAGAAAGAAACCCTTAAACCAAAAAGATCACAGTTATGTTTGCAAAAAGGGGTATCTCCAAACTCGAACTGGATATCATACTGCTCCCATTCGAATTTCCATCAAACTCATAATTCAAACAATGTCACTCATGTATGGACATTCATAATGATTAAAACCCAAAAGAAAGATATTCGGAACTGAGTAGATTCTTGTACTGTTCAAATTTAGGACTGTGGAAACACTCAACACAGTCAAAGTTTAGTTTGTTCAAGTGATGGCAAAGACCTCACCTAAGTAACCATCATCCAACACCAAAAATTGGATTTTTCAAGCATGAAGAACTCGGACTATTTATGTTGAGGAAGACTTGAAAAATATGGGACTGTTCCTCCCTTGACTGCTCCTATCTGAGTTTCCTCAGTCACTGCTGCAAGACACTGCTGCTGCTGGTCACCACCGAGTTTCCTCAGTCCAATTGCCTCTGTCCAAAACAGTTCAAGAGAGCTCACTACATCATCTTTGTTGGATACATTTGAGTGTGATCAAGCTTATGTTTATATATTCTTTGACTTTTTCCACATCCTTAAATTGAGGGATGACTTGTAATGTCAAGGGAGGTGTGAGTTGTAATGTTTATTATTTTATTTTAACCCAACACTTCTTCAAACGTCAACCTTACCAAAAATTTGATTTTAGGGTTTGTCGTAAGGTTCACAAGCTTCACATCAATGTGTTCACAAGCTCCACATCAATGTCAAAGATGATATGCCATTGATCAAGGGTTGCATCAAGGAACCAAGGACCCTTAGTCAAGTGTATGCACATGACCTCAAGATCAAGCAAGTGTGTCCACCAGATCGTCAAAACCAAGGGTGTAGCAAGTGTCCAAGTGCTATCATGTCACAATAAGTGTCAGCGAAGCTACACACTCACATATAAGATGAGTGCATATTTTGAAACATTTGTCTTATCCTTGTCAGTGGACATTCAGTTAAGGTTTATTTCATTAAATTATTTCAAATTTAGTTGTCCTCATTTCAATTAATCTTAGAGGTTGCTGTCATTTCAATTATTCTTGTAGGTTGGTGGATCTGATTGTGTCACTGATAAAAATGGTTGTAGTAGTTTTATTTGTTACCTAGTAATTTTTGTTTACAATGCTAGAGCTTTCAAAAATTTATCCATATTATAGCCACTTGATTTTTATCGTTCATGGATATCCATTCCCGTTGAATTTTAAAGATGGAGGTTATTATGCTAGCCATGAGGTTAATAAGGTAGCTGAGCATTTCCCCATGTTGGTTAACAATGATATTAGGGATTACTTAATAGATGAGATTTCAAAAGAAGAGCTTAAAGAAGTAGTATTCTCCATGAAAAATGACAAGAGTCCAAGGCTTGAAGGTCGGACCATTGAGCTGTCCCGGGAATTCTATGTCCTTTTAGATATTGACATTTTGGCTATGGTAGATTCAAGGACTTATTTTCAAGTGTTAGGTTCCCTCAACTCATTTTATTTTCTTTTTCCCTCACCTTGGATAATTTGTGTTGCATAGTGCATAGCTTAGGTGTGAAAATACAAGGACTGTGTGCTTCAATAGGGGTTTGTGCCTCTGTAAGGACATACAATCAAATTGAATGATGAAACTTGCCCATATTTTTTAGTGTCCATTGCTGTAACTAAAAAAAGACTGCAGTTTGAAAAAATAAGAAATAGGGAGGTGAGGTTATGGAATTTAAGACAGAGGATTATGAAAAAACAGAGGAAGAGTTGAGGATTTGTAACAAGTTTGACTATGTGAGCTAGTTTGTGGCATATTTGCAACAATTCTAATCTATGTACTTGTTTGTTGAATATGAATTAAGTTTGAATAATGGAATTTATTCTTCTAAGTTTTTTTGAGAAATCTTCTTATATTTACAAAGAAATGTTTTCAAGCATACCCATGGATGGTTTTGAACCCAAATCCCCATGTTAATACAATCTCAATGATTGATAACTTCGTTACTTGCTGATAGAGCACCCTGTTGTGGGTGTCTCTCTATTTTCATTGCTTGTTGTTGTTATTTGTTACCTTTTTAGAACTACTGTTATGGATAAATGTTGCAGAGATTGGAAAATTGTAGTTGTGAAGAAGGGAAATTGTTGTTGTGAATAATGCATGGTTGATGCAATAATGAACGGGTATCAGTTTTGGTATCAAAGAAAAAAATTTTGCTCAAAGAGGAAACAATTTGATCAGTGAGGGATACAATAGAATAGATTTTATTACACATCTAGGCACTCTATCTCTTAATTTGCAGGCACTCTTTCATGGATATCTCAAAATTGGTCGATATGTCTTTGGATACCATGTTGATTATTCAAAGCACATACACACATGAAGACATGTTTTTTAGTCTGAGAATGTGTTTATATAATTGTAGCCATCTTAGATCTTGTTGGTGATGAAACAGATAAAGATAGTGAGAAGATTGTTGTAGAATAGAAAACCATGAGAGTCTTCGTTGAACTTCCATTCAAGAATAGTTTTTGTTCGAGCATTGCACAACAGAGTTATGATGAGGGTCATAAATTATTCCCATTTTGTGTGAGGGTCATCAATTATTCCCTTTTTCCATTTTATTGAATCATTCAAATTTCATTGCCACCATTATGTGCGAAGGTCCAAATTTTGTTGACACATGGTGCCCCAATGCCTATTGCACGTTGAACTGTGGTGTCCTTATTCCTTAACACTCTTTAATGCAACAGACATGCACAATTCCTAATGAAATCAACTTCATTTGTATTTTTTCAGCTTGCACTCATGCAAGCCTTGTGGATGGGGGCTATCAATCCTTTGACTGCATGAATAGAGATTTGGCATAGAGCATAAAATGCAACATTATGCATGTATGGTTGATCTTCTAGGTCATGTTGGGAAGTTGATTGAGGCATACAATTTAATTGAAAATATGCCACTCGTGCCTAATATTAGTTTTGGGGGGGATTTCTTGGGTGCCTGCAGAATTCGCAACAATTAATGAGATTATTGGTGGGACCTTTATTGGGGGTAGGGGATACTTTGGATTGAAGGCTTCCCTAGCCTATCTTTGACCCTCGAGCCAAATACAAAGCATGTTTTATTTTGTAATGAACAATTTTGGAAATGGATTATCCTTCCATTGAACCGAGAGAATCTAGTTAGTGCAAGCAACTGAAAGGCCAATACGTAAACTCAACAACCTATAGCTCTGCATTCCAATAATTATGCAGTCTATTTGTACCCACCTTATTGACTAATTTGTCTGTCTACAACTCCTACAAAGATACCAATGTTTCCATACTTGGTATCTCTTCTAACTTAAAACCTTAGGACCTATTTTATCAAATCACTGTGTATTTTAGAGACTTGGTTGGCACTAATTGTTTCTAGTTGTAAGCTGTAAATGGAACTCTTTCTGAAAATTTGATGATAAATTCTCAACTTCTTGTCTTTCATCAATAAAGCATTATGTCTCCAATCTGGACCCCAATCAACTACCATAATATTTTATTCCTTGTGGTCAAAAGAAAAACACTATGGATAGCAAATTTCTACATGTCCCTTTGGTACTACTACATTCAAACTTTCAGTATCTATAGATTTAGACATGCCTCACATATATCTTCATAGTGGAAACTACAATCCTATCAAAACTAGTGAAGCACCAATTGGAAAAGACTCGTGAGTCTTGTCAAGTTAGTCTTGAAACAAGTACTCACTAGCAACTCACCCAACAAACTCACCAAACTCATTGTTACCACCAAAATTTGCTAGTCAATTTTGAACTTTTGCAATAAGCATGGGTTGATGGTTGGGATAGAGATCCATGAAGACATAGGATACAATGTCTTGTTGGAGACAATTGTAGGGAATCAAATCCATCCATTATTTTCAAAAGGAAATCAACATTGGAATGGGTGCATCCTCGTCCACAGTCAACATTAACTTGTATCATCCTATACAAACACGTAATGATCATTTCTATCAATTTTGAAAATGTGTTGAAGGAACTTAGGACTGATTCATGACCCCTTACACACTCATGGTTGAGGCTGGAAATGAATGGTTATTGGACTACAGTGATACCATAGGTGCTATTATGGAACGTCTTGTACCAAGTCTATATTATGAATTTACTTATGCTAGAGATGGAAATGAGAGAGCTACTTATTGAGACTCAAAGTGTTTTTCAGCAAAGAATGAGTATCTAGAACAAGCAATAAAAGGGAGAGATATTGGAAAGCATGGTTTGCATATATTTTCAATGGATGGAGATGGTATGAAAGGTCTAGCTATGGTACATATGTTGTGGAAGATAGAACTAGGCACCGGGAAGCATATTCATGAAATCTTTGACCTTATATGTGGTACTTCCATTGGCTGAATGCTAGCCATTGCTTTAGCAATAAAACACTTGAGTTTGGATGGAAGAGCTCTTTCATATGGTATGTTTATGGTTTGATCTTCTATAATTCTCTGAGTTCACTGCCTAAATATGATTTGATTCATTTTCAAAGCTTGAGTATTCGGTAGCAACTCTAACCCATATTATTGAAGAAACATAACCAAATATTTTGGTAGCAAAATTCCTTTGTTGCTCCATTTAAACACTACCAAATATCAAAGGAGGGCTCGTCAACTTCAAAATCACAACTTAGTTCTTGTCATGTCAAGAGTGCTCGATCAAGTGAAATGAATGAAGAAATTATGAATTTTTCATACCAAGTTGGTAGATTGTTTCATGATTACTGAAGACGTGCTCTATCATTCCAAATTTCTTAGTCTACATGTCATTTCAAAATATGCACTGAATTATTTCATGATGATATTGTTAATGAATTGATACCATATGTTTCTTGTTCTAAATGTAAAGGTTTGTTGTATATTTGTTTTAAAAGTTAAATCTTTCTCATTTAATCATTGAGAGAGGACACATAGCCGGATTTAACTTTGAATGGACAAAAAACCCTAAGTCTGTTGCAGAAGAGAGATGGCCTCACGAAAAGGGGGGCATGATGTCCATATTGAACCTGAAGGAGGAAAATTGCTTGAAGAACATCCTGCTTGTAGAGATAAATTTAAAGAAACTGGGTGGCTCGAGTTTTGTGAAAGGATGCAAGGGAATCACGAAGGCGTAGCTCGCTTGTTTCCAGAGATATTTAATTGGAATCAAGCAGAAATTGGTGGCTTGAATCTTCGGGTTACAGAAGCATCTATTAAGGCAATAGGAAAATTTCCCATGGACGGGGAGTGTTGGTTCAAGAATAGCAACGTTCCAGTGGAAAAAATCAACTAGTTCCTAAAACAAGAGCATCAAAATCCTGATTTGTGCAAAGGAATTCCCAGTATTTGGATCAAGGAAGAATGGAGTGAGCTTCTTAAGGTGGTGCAATGCTACATAACCTACGAAGGTAGGTTTTCCTTCACCTTTCAACATCACATGAGGTTCCTGTTGCATTTGAATGGGGATAGTAGGATGAATTTGCTTCATTTTCTCCTAAAAAGATTAACTAAGATGTCTACTAAGGTTCAGTCCCATCTAAAGAAGTCTCAGCATAGTGTTTTTCATCAATCTCCGATTAAGCTATTGATAGTTGAAGAACTGAATAAAATTTATAGATCATGGATTTTTGTTTTTGTTTTGGTCTGACCTTAAAATTGAATATAGTAAATCTCCTAAAAGAAGGATAGATTCTTCTACTTTTAAGACATCTAAAACAATAGAAGAAATTCTCCCTAGTAAACAACAAGAAGAACATACTACTATCAGAATTACTAGAGCAAAAAATGAAGGAATTGAAGTTGAACTTAAAGACTCTTCTTCGAAGAAACATGAATCAGTTCTTGAAAGGAAAAAGTGACATTTGAAATTAAGAAGGTTTATAACAAAAAAAGAAGAAGAGAAACATAAAATTTGGAGCCAGAGGTTGAAATAAAATCATCTAAACCTATCTTTGAATCTACATTTAAACCTACAAATTCAGAGAAAGAAGATCCCTCTAGCAGCAAGCCTAGTAATGGAAAGTCTAAGAAGTCTCAACCGAATAAACAAGAATTGTATCAGAAATATTTAGTTAGGAGACCTCATACAAGGAAAATTTTCATACGGGGACGTTTTTATCTTCGTTGCAAAAATTTTCAAGTGCCTGGGGAAATATTGAAGTGTATGGACGTTTTTATCATCATTGGGAGAATCTTTAAGTGGTCGAGGCAAGTATTGAAGTGCATGTGATGTTTCTATCATCATTGGGTCAATTTAGAAGTGCATGGGGAAAGTATTGAAGTGCTTGGGGGGGATTTTGAAGTGCTTGGGGAAAATATTGAAGTGCTTAGGGCATTTTTATCATCTTTCGGAGAATTTTGAAGTGCCCGAGGCAAGTATTGAAGTGCCTGGGGCGTTTTTCTTGTCAATGGGTGAATTTTGAAGTGCATGGGGTGTTTTTGTTTGTCAATGGGTGAATTTTGAAGTGCATGGGGTTGTTGTTGATTAATGTAAGGATGCTTTTATAGTGTTGGGACATTTTAAAACAGTGATGGCCAAAGTTATCACATGTCGAGGCAAATTTGTGTGTACTGGGGCATTTTTGTGATTGCCTGGGTGATTATATCATTGTCGCGTGTTTTTCTACCTTACCTAGGGCAAGTATTGAAGTTCCTAGGGCATCTTTATCAACACTGGACGAATTTTGAAGTGTCTAGGGAAAGTAATGAAGTGCCTGCGCAAATATGGAAGTGGACGGGGGCGTTTTTATCTTCGTTATGAGAATTTTGAAGTGCCTGGGGAAAATATTGAAGTGTATGGGCGTTTTTATCATCGTTGGGAGAATTTTGAAGTGGCCGGGCCAAGAATTGAAGTGCATGGGGCGTTTCTATCATCATGGGTCAATTTAGAAGTACATGGGGAAAGTTTTGAAGTGCCTGGGGGCAATTTTGAAGTGCTTGGGGAAAATATTGAAGTACATGGGGAGTTTTATCATCCTTGGGAGAATTTAGAAGTGTCGCGGAAAATATTTAAGTGCTTAGGTCATTTTAATCATATTTTGGAGAATTTTGAAGTGCCTAAGGCAAGTATTGAAGTGCTTGGGGCGTTTTTCTTGTCAATGGGTGAATTTTGAAGTGCATGGGGTGTTTTTCTTGTCAATGGGTGAATTTTGAAGTGCATGGGGCATTTTTCTCATCACTGGGTGAATTTAGAAGTGCATGAGGTGTTCCTATCATCATTGGGTCAATTTAGAAGTGCATGTGGCAAGTATTGAAGTGACTTGGGGGAATTTTGAAGTGCTTTGGGAAAATATTGAAGTGCATGGGGACTTTTTATCATCCTTGGGAGAATTTAGAAGTGCCTCAGAAAATATTGAAGTTCTTAGGGAAATTTTATCATCTTTCAGAAAATTGATGTGACCGGGGCAAGTATTGAAGTGCCTGGGGCGTTTTTCTCATCACTGGTTGAATTTAGAAGTGCATGGGGCATTTTTCTCATCACCGGGTGAATTTAGAAGTGCATGGGTCATTTTTCTCCTCACTGCATGAATTTAGAAGTGCTTGGTGTTGTTATTGATCAATGTATGAATGCTTTTATAGTGTTGGAACGTTTTAAAACAGTGATGGGCAAATTTGTGTGGATTGAGGCATGTTTGTGATTGCATGGGTGATTATATCATTGTCGGGTGTTTTTCTCCCTTTCTTAAGGAAACTATTGAAGTGCATAGGGCATATTTATCATCATTGGACGAATTTTGAAGTGTCTAGGGCAAGTAATGAAGTGCCTAGGAAATCATGGAAGTGGATGGGGGTGTCTTTATCTTTGCTTGGAGAATTTTGAAGTGCCTGGGGCAAATATTGAAGTGTCTGGGTGTTTTTATCATCATTAGGAGAATTTTGAAGTGGATGAGGAAAGTATTGAAGTACATGGTGCGTTTCTATCATCATTGGGTCAATTTAGAAGTGCATGGGGTAAGTATTGAAGTGCCTTGAGGGAATTTTGGAATTTTGAAGTGCTTGGGGAAAATATTGAAGTGCATGGGGGGTTTTTATCATCCTTGGGAGAATTTAGAAGTGCCTAGCAAAATATTGAAGTGCTTAGGGATTTTTTATCATCTTTGGGATAATTTTGAAGTGCCCGAGGCAAGTATTGAAGTGTTTGGGGTGTTTTTCTCATCACTGGGTGAATTTAGAAGTGCATGGGGCGTTATTTAGTCACTGGGTGAATTTAGAAGTGCATGGGGTTTTTATTTATCAATTTATGGATGCTTTTATGGTGTTGGGACATTTTAAAGTAGTGATGGGTGAAGTTATCACTTACCGAGGAAAATTGGAGTGGATTGAGCCATTTTAAGTATTCACTGACAAATATGCAACTCTCCTACCATTCGACACCAAAGAGAAGAAATTTTGGTGAGAATACTGGTTGGAAGCTTGGAATTGGTCCAATAACTATCTCTCTATATAAAGGAAGTGGCCCGCTACTAGGATATTCACTTAATTCTATCAAATTGATGGCATGTCAAGATTTATGACCCCACATGTCCATTGGACCATTAAGGGACGAGATAACAAGTAGAGTCCGTACTTGCCCCAAATCTAGTTAGTGCAGTTGTGTTTCGTCGACACCTTCTAGTTGTGAGTGATCATACACTTGTTCATTTGAGAGTCTAGGAGTCGAGAGAGTCCAGAGTTCATCTCCGGTGTATGTTATTATGTTGCACTACCTTAGTAATCTACATAATAAAAAACTTGAGTCTTATTGGAAAAAGATTCGCCAAATTCTTACTATATTTTATAAATCAGTGAAAGATTCGCCAAGTTTTTACAATTTTTTATAATTAAGTGAAATATTCGCCCAGATTTTACAATATCTTATAATTTAGTGAAAGATTCACTAAGATTTTACAACTTTATATAATGAAATGAAAGATTCGCCAAAAAATTATATATACATATTATATTATTGATAAAATCGCCTTCAAGTTTTCCTATATATTGGGGAGATTCGCCCATTTTTTATACATATAAATTTTGGGGGGGTTCTTAAAATCATCCTTGAAGGATAGCCAACCTCAAGAAAACCAGTCCAAGCTACAAGAAAAAAAAGGGTAACGTGAAGTCAAAGAAGGACATTGGAATGTGGTGTGAGTTTTGACAAAATCCCTTGGCACAACACTAATCAATGTCACTCCAAGTAGTCATTGTTGGTTGAGCTAAAATATTTATAATCAAATTTTGGCTCGGATTTGGATTCAGATCCAAATAAGGGAAAATATATTATTGACGCGGAGCCTAGTGTTACCATGGATACTGCAAATATCGAGACATCGGAACTAGACGAGTGTGAGGAAGGTGAGCACCTCTTCCACTTGTAGATGTGGGTTAAGGGAACATCACTACATTTCATATTTGGCAATGGCAACTAGAATATCTTGATCTTAGTAGGGGTCATTGCTACTTACATGGTCACACCCTAACTGTACACAATTGGTCATTTGAGACAAGAACGAGACATATATGCCAGTCAACAATGTCACCTGCACTATGACATCAAACCCTTAAAAAATGAGGTACATTGTGATCATGCCCCTCTTAATTTGTGATGTTCTTTTAGGAAAACCATATATGTGGAAACACCCTATTGTTTACAAGTCTAGATCCCATAGTGCCATTGTTATTTTGGGAGGTTAGTTGTATAAGGTACTAGAGGTTATCGCCACTTGCAAAATCTCTTTGATCTTAGTGAAGCAATACAAGTAGGTAATATTTCAAACCAAGAAATTCGTCCTCTTCATGATACGGTAAAAATATCGTCATGAGTGCCAAGGCCTTTTGCACGAGTATTTTCTACACAATAGAAGCAAGTGGACTAGTCCTCATTTTGCAAGATTTGCAATAACCCTTTGGGATTAGAAAAAAGTTAAAACTATGCTATCGGTGAAGTACTCACTCGACATGGACATACGATGGATTATCATAGTGAGGCAAAATATTTGACGTGGTTTATAGGTACCCAAAAATGTTGAATATATGTACTCCATTATTAAAGCATGCTTATAATGAAAGCACATTATTTTGGGATAGGAAATGATCATTCCCACTAATCACAAGCCTCTGCAATCCATGCATACCCAAGGAAATTTACAAAAAAAACACCATTAGAAATGGTTCACATATCTGCAAAACTTTTACTTCAAAATTAAGTACAAGAACGACACCACAAAACAAGTTGTGGACTGTGTCAATCGACCTCTAGGTGTAGTGCTATGAATAATTCTACGATGGATTATCATAGCGAGGAAAAATATTTGGCATGGTTTATAGGTACCCAAAAATGGTGAATATATGTAATCCATTATTAAAGCATGCTTATAATGAAAGCACATTATTTTGGGATAGGAAATGATCATTCCCACTAATCACAAGCCTCTGCAATCCATGCATACCCAAGGAAATTTACAAAAAAACCACCATTAGAAGTGGTCCACATATCTGCAAAACTTTTACTTGAACATTAAGTACAAGAATGACACCACAAAACAAGTTGTGGACTGTGTCAATCGCCCTCTAGTTGTAGTGCTATGAATAATTCTTAACTCTTGCGAAGATAAAACTTTTGGGAACCCTCAATTGTACGACAATGATCTTGACTTCACTATCACATATCAAATATTAGGTATAGGTAAACAAGTTTTATAATTTCACGTTCAAAATATACTTCTATGCCATTTGTGCCATCTTCATGTTACTTCAAGCAAGTGTGAGCGGTTGATTTGGGAATCACATTACAATTAGGTTCTACGGAATTACAGTATGGATAATATAGTGGTAGTGGTATAGAAATACTTTTACTGGCCAAATCTCCAAGAAAATGTGAATAGATATATCAACTCTTGCACCGCATGTGCCATTTCCAAACCTGCCATCAAGAAGTATGGGTAGCATACGCCTCTACCTACATTGGACAATCCTTTGGATTTATTCTACCTACCTTGGACAAGCCTTTGGAGTTATTCTACCTACCTTGGACAAGCCTTTGGAGTTAGTCTCTATGGATTACATGCCAGGCCCATCCTCAACCAAGCATGGTAACAACTATGTATTTGTGGTCATTGCTCGGTTCTCTATGATGGCCATTTTGCCACGATGCAAGAAGAGTATCAGAGTATAAGTCACTACTAAGTTGATTTTTTACGATGTTTGGGATCATTTTGGACTACCATGGACCATTATTTTAAATAGAGATAGTAGGTTTATCAGTACGTTTTGGTCTATCATATGGTATTGATGGACACCAAGCTAAGCAAATCGGTTAACTTCCACTCATAAATTGATGGGCAGATTAAGGTAGTCAACATCTTGGTTGTGCATATCGTATGGATGTACAACTCCAATCATATACGTACATGAGATGATAGTCTTCTTTATGTTCAATATAACTAAATCGAAGCCTTTCATAGTTCTATTTACCACAACCCTTTTAAGATGTTCTTGGCGTTCCAAGGTTTGGCCCAAATTAATGTAGCTCTACCCATTGCGTCTGCATAGGAAGAGTCCTTCCATGCTCATACTATGGAAGATAGAGTAACACATCTAATAATTAGTTATCAATACTTTGTAGCAAGCCAATGGAAAGTACAAGTAGCGACATGATTGACATTAGGCTTCACATAAGTTTTAGGTTGGTGATAAGGTATGGTTGCACTTGCAGAAAGAGCGCTACACAAGTCCACATGGAAAGGTCAAGCCACTTTGGTATGGCACTTACACCATCACAAAGGTTGTTGGTGAAAATGATTTTGATTTGAATATTACATCTTTTACATGGTTTGTACTTTGTATTTAATGTGGAGCTACTTCGATCATATTTTTTATCTCAATTGGATACTTTCAAGGTGGTTGAATGCTTGAATCCTTCTGAAATCAACTTTCATTGCATTGAACATGCTATATTCAGCTTGATCATGGGCACCAAGATGAATGAAAGCACCATCATAAGATACAACTCTATTGAGTTGTTAAAGCACTCCATATCTTTCACTAGGGCTGTAAGTGGATAGCTAGGTGTTATATTCAATAGAAGTTTCCCCATGTAAAGGAACTTGAAGCAATGGGGAACGTTTCTTCCTAAGGGATTTTATTGCTTTGGGTTGATATTTGTAGCTACCCACCTCTTCCACTAACTCATAATGGTTCTAATATTGGTAGTTCTACTATAGTTTTGCAAATCCTGAAAGTTTGATGCATTTTTAGGGCATTTTCCATGCATTTTTATTAGTTGGCACATCCACATAATCTATAATTGTGGGAAAAACCAACATATAGCATAGAATAAGATTTGTAATGTTTCAAGAGATACCCCAAACGAAGCTTCTAAGCAAAATTTGTGGCTTTCGGAAGTTGATGTATGAACTAGGCTCTTTGAGGTCCACACTTCCCTTTCCCCCTCATCTCCTAGGGTTACTGTTTTGAGTTTTAGGGTTTTTGGCTATTAAGGTTTTATACTTTATGTTAAAAATTTAGTTTCAACCTCTTGTGGTGGTCTTCTTTCAAATGAGTGTCATTGAAACATCTCTCTTTACAGATAAGTTATCACCATTCTAGCCAACAATGTATTGCTTTGGATATTTTAGTGTTTTCTAATTTTTTTCATTAAATAGAATTTGGGTTTCACTATATTATTGTTCTCTACACAACAAATCTACGTGATTCCGTCTATATTTCTATCTATATTTTGTTTTCCGCTTGATCTATATCAATTGACTCTATGGATAATATAATCCCATATTTTTTTGTCGGCTTCAAATTAACCATCCCTACCAACCTTCTCCAAAGGGACATGTTTAAATCTGTACCTACCTAAATATCTAGCTAGACTAACTTTACTTTCATCCTCTGCTTGTGAATCCTCTAGACCTTCCACCTTTGGTTTTGTTTCCTCAATTGTCTTCTTTAACTACAAGTTCTTACTCTAAAATCTTCTAATAAAAGGATGGGAACAATCTTTTGCAATATTCCCATGAACATAACATCTTTCACATTGAAAGGAACATTGATATAGTCCAATGTTTGTGAATAGACATAATTTTCCACCACAATATCCATACTATCACCAATCCTTTGCTAATGTTCACTTCCACCAATATGTAGTCTATTGTCTGATATACACTGGATTTAAATGACGAGTCTATAGCCAAAGTCTTGCACCAGTTGTCACTGATTTCCCTCTAGACCTTATCTAGCCACAATTCTATGGGGGAGCAAATATGTTGACTATTGGAATCAACTACCTCCTTAAATTTTCAACGAGTCAACTTTAGTGTGAAAAGAGAAACCAATCCATTCCATTGTTAATGTTTGGAAGGTAGGACTATATCTTCTTGTTCGAACCCAATTCAAGAATTGAGTGAAAGATAGAATATCTGGCCACCCTAGAATTTTACCTTATTAGAGCTTTCCTTGAGTATTCCAAAGCCTACTTTATTCAAAGGCCCTTCGCTAAAACCATCCTTACCTTTGCATTCCTTTGCTTCACTCGGGCCTTGTTAACCCTCTAATCCTCTAAATTATCCAAAATTTGAACATTTCCCCTCTTTCCACCACTTAGGGAGTTGAGATCCAAACTACTACCAATAAGACCAAAGACTTTCACTACCTCCTTTGCCCCATTGATGAAACCTTGTTTGGACAAGTCCTAGTCTAAACCCCTAGTGCGATTGATCTCCAAAAACAGGATGTCGTTAATTACAGCTTACACTAGAACAATTGGATATGGGCAAGGATTTTGTTCACATCACTACCAACTACTTGGACCACGTGACCTTTGATCGCAATTAGGAGTCCTCCTTCCTTAAGGATAAACTTTGTCTATTCACTATCAATGAAGTTGATAGAACATAGGATGGAGGTTGATGTGACAAACTTATACCCTTTTAGCCCATACAGTATAATTTTCTATTGATCTAGAGAAAACCCCCATTATCCATACATACTTGGCCACCTAGGAAATGACTTGTCCTCGAGGGATGCAAATATTGGAGCACCCTCAAAAGGGTCCTTGAGTAATCAACCAACTGTTCCTCTTTCTACATTGAATCTCGTTCTCACCCTCAACCAACTCACACTAATCTCTCCCTCGTAATAAAATCTAAATAAATATTATGTAAGAAGTGGACTTTGTATTATATTCGAGACTATATAAAGAAACTGTAGGATGTGAACCGATATTAATAGCTGTAGACATTTTCAAAGATATTTCAGTTCATTATAACTAAGCAATTGTCTTATTGTGATATTTTGTGCAATATCTATATTTACTTTGGAGTTTTAATTTTCAAGTTTTTTAGGTTTGCATTATTTGTTTCCAAAGAAAAATCCACGGAGAGGGGAAACCAAAGTGACGTTTCTCCATATTTGTTAATGTTATTCCTAACATATCTATGAATATGAAAGTGCACTTCCTCTATGATCTTTTGGATTTTTACTGTTAAAGTCTGAATCATCTTAAGTGTAACTCCTCCAAGAAAATCTGAACAAAGCATTTGATCTTATTAATGACAACCAATTAAACTAATCTCCTAAACTAAAATCTACAATATAATACATATATAAATTAATTCCTTTTAATGCCTTTAGTTTATATGAAAACAATCTGATAATAACTATAAACAAGTTAAATTGAAAATATGAATTCCTTTTATTTCCATTGATATTACATCTCTAAACAGAGGTTTATTAATACTCATGTAAATTTTGAGCAGGAAAACATGGCACTAAAGGAAAATGCAGAGTTACAAAACCAGGTATATATTTTCTCCGATCATAACATATGCTATGTATAGTTCGTGATGTGAAATGATTTTGACAGCTTCTTAAAATATGAACTTACGATATATATATATATACGTTTTCTTTTAGATTGAAGAAATCTATAGGCATACTGGCCCAAGGAGATATTGTGAGTTGGTTGATATTCAAGAGGATTATCCTGAAAATATAAATTCTGAAGCGACCAGCACTTCCAAAAATAGACAGTCAAGTTATGCCAATGAAGAATTACACGATTTTGAAACTTTCTTAACCTTGGGGTAAGTGAGTAATTTATTCTAAATATACAACATGCTCGTAATGCTAATACATGTTTCTAAGCTTTTTCTAATTGCGATTTCAGGCTATGAGGCTTATTATGGGGGAGAAAATTATGTGGATTTGTGAATAGTTGGTTAGAAAAAGTATGATTTGAAGATTATTATTTGGAATTAATACAAATAAAATAGTATTTGAATGGAGGATATCAAGTGAGGCTTTGTATAGTTATTCGGGGATTTAATCTCAAAACCTTCTACTTGTTATTACAGGACTCAATTACTTGAGCTAACCCGTTAAACTTATACAAATAATATAGTATTTGAAGCTTGTCTAAATTACAATATAGACATTAAATGAGTAAAAGAGACTCAAATTCATAATAGTTTTGAGTTTGTTATTATTACACCAAAACGAAATAATTATATACAATAGCTACAGTAATAGTGATTATGGTCTACTTTTATTATACCAGTTTCAATGAAAGTTCATAATCTCTTCTTCACTAGAGACTTTATAACAATTATATTTTGTTTTGCTTTGAAGTAAAGGAAATTGCATTTGAATGTGAAAAAAATACATTGCCTATGTTTATAAAATAGATGTGTTCTATTGTAAATAGAAATATTTTGTTTCATTTTTTTAAATATAAAATAAATCTAAAGAAAAGATATTAAAACACTATGATAATATTGTGTTTTAATATAAAAATATTCTTATATTATATATATAATTTTGATTTTTTTTTAAAAACCAAAATGCTCTATAAAAATTTACCCTCAATTACATGGCTAACTATGTTAACTCACATTATCACACAAACACAATAATTATTTTATATCCATCATATCACATCCATAAGCCTCCAAAATACAAAATTAGCATCATGCACTTGTCTACATAACTAAAGACTATAAGTAATAAAACATCGACTACATTACCACATGATCATAGAAGCCTTCAAAACACAACATTAACATGCTCATAAACTTGTCTATATAACCAAATGGTTAAAAAATATTTGGTTAAAAAATATTTACTCCTGCATATACAAACTACAAAATCCATCCAAAGCAGAGTCAAAATGCCACTATGCATTTAAGCTTCCTTTTAAAACTTGACACAATCACATGTAATACAAGTTAAAATAAAAAAAAATAAAAAAATAAAAATCAATGCTATTTATTATAATGAAATTTTTCTACTTATATTAGAAAGGTAAATGAAGTTCTACCTATCATTGCCAATCAAATGCATGACTATTATATATAGACTTAATTAAACATAAACTCATGCTTTTTGACCTTGCAGTGATTCATCTGCGTAAATCTATGGGCTTCAACAACTTTATTTTCAACCAAGCAAACATCAAATTGCATCCACGTCCATTTGAAATCATCCATAATCCAAGGTTTGGCATGCCAAATTGGTAGGGTTACAGAATCATTGCATTTCTACATTGTCTCAACTCCTCACACAACTGCCCTCTTTATTTTCAAATCCATGGATGAGGCCTTCTCTCTCCCCTTGAACCTCGCTCATATATCATGATGGCCAAATTTGTTTTAGTGGTCCTCAACACAATTTCTAACTTGTACTCCTCGTGGAAATTCAGACAAATCCACTATTCTTTTAGGATTTCATCCACAAATGATTTGGGAAGGAGACTTAGCAATTAATCTGTTAACACTTGAGTTGTTCACAAACTTAGAATGTCCCAAATCATATTTTTTGTTAGCACCTTAGCTCTTGCAAACTAGACCGCGTAGTAAAACAATTGCTTACTAACTTTTTTCTTTTCATATGTTTATGGATGGTCTTATCCCCCTAGGAGAATCCACCCAAATTTCTTTGAATTTTGGGTTGTTTGTAGAATATTTTTAGTGAGGTTCCCTTTTTCCCTTTTTTAAGTTAGGTTTTGCAAGCTTTCTTTACCTAAAAGCTCTTTTTAAACTCCTTTAATAAAATACCATTGACCTCATCAAACCTTTCCTATCTGTAATGGCATCCTTTCAGGGAATGGTAAGATCCCCACAACAAAATCCCAAGAAAAATAGTGGCAAAGAGATATGGGTAAAGGGCATGTGTTTTAGGGAATAATAGATTGGTGATTGTGATTATCCATGCAAAGGCAAATGAACAATTCAAACCCATCCACAAGGATGGGTCTATCGGTGAAGGCAAACATTGTAATAATTTGACGAATAATGGAGATTGTCATCATGGAAGAAAATATATGCCCAATAATGATGCACAGTTCATGTGCATTACTAGGGATGTATTTTTACATAAGTGTTGTGAACTATCTTGATTATCCCATTGAAGACTAAACATTTGTCCATGACGTTTCACAACAATCAATTTTGTTGGGGACCCAAACTGTGAAAGTCTCATAGAGAGAGATGATTTCCCTTGCAATTGATGATCTATGTGCATTAGTAGGGAGGTATTTTTCCATAAGTGTTGTGAATGACCTTGATAATCCCATTGAAGACTAAACATTGGTCGATGACGATTCAAAACAATCAATTTTGTTGGGGACCCAAACTGTGAAAGTGTCACAAAGAGATGAATTCCCTTGCAACTAATGATATATGTTTAGTAATATTCCACAGATGATGAGGTAAAAGGAGGGACCAAATGGCAAAGGGTGTCATAAATGACCGGGAATTCTATCACGAAAGGAGATCAACGTTCTAGGACATCTTGTAGGGGGTCAAAGAGAAACGAATCCCAAGTTCTCACAGTGTCGTGAATGACTAGGGTCTCCCTCATTAGGTTAGATTTATGACCAAGGACTCTTCACTGAGAGGGGCCCTCTCTGATGTAAAACTAAGGTGCAATCAATGGAAGGGAACAAACTTGTTAGGGGATATCAGCAATTTATAGTGAATTGCAAGGGGTTGAGATGAGCAACGGTTCAGCATGGTAAGTATGTAAAAAATGGCTAATATTATTCCCATGGTATCCTATTTGTTGTCCAAAAACCATCATGGAATCAAAGGACATCAATGAAGGGGAGGAACTTAAGATATCGAGAATGAACTGGATCTGTTTTGCTAGAGCAAATCAATAGCTCACAAGGATTTGCCAAAGAATGGCAATAAAATGAAAAGGGGAAGTATTGGGAATGCTACAAATGTTTAGGATTCCACTCACTCATGAAGATTGATGGCCCAAAAATGATTGAGGGTGTTACCCCCTTTAGCATTAGAAATTGTGACATCACAAAGAAATATGCACATTGGAGGATTTATCCGCTCATCAAGATCAAGAATCCATATTAATATTTTGTGGGATATTCATCCTTGAGGAAATTAAAATCAACCAATGATATGAAGATTGATATACAAGGTCCCATCATCGGATCTCCTTAACTAATAATAGTTTGGTATGTGTTTCAACCCACCTGACTAATGATGACCATTTTATGGAAATTCCATCTCTAATTGACCGATCTAGCGGTGAATGTTCACACATCAAAGTAATTTTGTCCATAAATGATAAATTATGAAACCTTACCCCATATTTGTGAAATATTAAAGGAAAGGAAGGAGCTATAGCGAAACAAAATATTTATTATTCCCATTGGTGACATTTTACACTTCCACGAGCATCAGAACCTATAATATCGCCTATGAGCATATTGCCATAATATGTAAGTATATGGTAAGTTCGTTAAGTGTAATTACCATTTCATAATAATAATAATAATAAAGGTGGATTGGTATTATAAAACCTAGTAGTACCATTGGGGTAATTGACTAGTGAGAGGATATAGGGGGAGTCAAATAATAAACCACAACTTTATTCAATTTGGATTAAACCAACATTAGTCTTTCTAAATTCCAAAATTGGGGTTTATAGTGCAAAATATAGTTTTGAAAGTGCCAAGATCGAGTTCAAATTTACAACATTGGATTTATTTTTTGCATTTTCAAAATTTAATTTTGCACATTTTGAATTTGATATCGATAAATTAAAATTAAAATTATGCACTTTTTAAAGTTGATATTAGCACTTTCAAAATTGGTTTTTCAATTTTGAAAACTGATATTGGCAGTTTTTAATCTAGTTTTGCAATTTTGGAATATGATCTAGGGACTTCTATAATTTGATTTTGGAAGTTTGGAATTCTATATCTGCACATTCAAAATCAAATTTTGCTCTTTATAAACTCCAATTTTGAAGATAATTGCAAATCACATTTAATTTCTATTATTCAAAGTTTTCAAAATGAGTTACACATCATAATTATATGTCTTTGTAATCAATGGATATCCATATATTACTTTCCATGGAGTCATCCAAAAAAAATGCGTTTCTATATAATTATAAATCTTTGTAATTATATATATCTTTTCACTGTCCCGCATTATTTTCCATGGATTTTTCCACAAGTGGTGTGTTTTTACAATCACTGCTACCATTAGATACAATGTTTCAAAAGATTTACCCAAACTATTTAATATTGAACACAATTCCATAATTGAATTTTTCATTATTGTGTTTTTCATAAGCATAGTTTAATTGAAACACAAAAATCTTTCAACATAATATCAAATAAAAAATACGTAATATATTTTCCACAAAAAAACGTAATTTTATTCCTTTCAAATTAAAATGACATAGAATAGATGTTTTAAAAACATTCAAGTAAAAAAATTGCCTTGGCATGCCTAAAATAAGAGATAACAAAGTGCCATATGTCATATAAAGTTCAAGTAAAAAAATTTCCTTGGCATGCCTAAAATAAGAGACAACAAAGTGCCATATGTCATATAAAGTTTCTTCTCATAGCTCAGATTATATTTCATTGTAGGATACATCTATCACAAAACCGTATACATTGTTTGCATATATATAACTACCCTATAGGTACCAAAAGGACTAACATATACAATATTAGAAAAGAGAAAAATGGAAATACCTAATATTGTGTTAAAAAGTAGTCATGATACTAAGATTAAAAATGCAATAAACTTAATTGGTTATTACAAATGTATTTATGATTAGATTAGGATAATTAATTATTAAATGACATATCTATTCCCGTTAAGGCATATTTACTATCGACCATTCCTATTGTAAAATTATCAATTTAATTTTAAAAATATATTTATTATCAAATATGATAATTATGTAAAAATAAATCCTTACCAGTGGTATCAGAGCTTGCTCTTCGATGTTCATCTTCTCGGCGTTTTCTTCGCATCTCCATTTCCATCTTCTTCACCTCCATTATACTCACCCACACTTTGCTCCCACCTTCGCTTCATCTCCCTCTCATAATCCTTATACCCCCACGCACCCAACTCAACCTACACCATCGTTGCATCCACATTTCACTCAATTGTTCTCCATTTCATTCTACTCTCTCACCTCATATCCTGCTCTAGCACTTCATATCCTCCACGTGCGCCTCACACATCCACACCCATCTGCAACCACACTCCACCGCTCCCCTCGCTGCTCGTTGTTTCCTTCCACACCACCACACTCTTCCCCATGCATGTCTCTCCCATCCACGTGTGCCCTCCTCCCTCCTTCTGCACCTTTTTCCAAACCCTTGCTCCACGTATAACATGTCCCTCCATTCCCACTCACGTGCCAACCTCCCTCTTGTGTCCATCCTCCCCTACGCATGCTTCCACCCTCCCTCTTGCCCCATATCCCCACTGCGTCCTGCAACCGGCTCGCCCTTCACCATTCTGCACCCCAACCACTCCCATATTCCACCTGCAATTTCGTCTCCCCACCTCACACATTCCCCCACAGCGGATCCATGCCTCTCCTCCACACCCCAACCCTTCACGCCCACTCACCTCCCACAGTCCGCTACTTCCATTCGCATTCCGCCACGCTTTACCAGCTCACCCCTCATCTCGACCAACTACCTCTCCACACCATTCGTTCTGTTCACAATCATCTCCCACTTAAAACCCTAAATTCTTATATTTTTAAAACATATATTTAAAAACATTTTAATAATAACAATCATTATTATTATTATAAGTTTTAATATATTAAAATTTGAATAAAACTATTAATATTTTATAATATTAATATTAATAATTATTATTATTTTTCCCCCCAAAAAGGAAAATGAAAAAAAAAAATCAAAATCTTAAGACAAAATGGTCTTTGATGTAGGCGTTAATGCGTTTTTTAAAAGAGCTAAAACAACTCGAGAAATAAAAAAGGAATTAAAAGAAGAGCTTGAAGGAAAAATATCGGATATCAATGTGGCAACCCAAGTTCTTTATGAAGACATAAAAAAATTAATTGATGAATTCAAAATGTTGATAAACCAACGACGAGAAGAAGAATCTAAGAAGCATGTGGACAAGGAAAAACCAGAGGCACTTTCGTCCCACTCCTCAAGTCAGTTGAGGAGGGAAGAAACATTAAATGATATTGATCAGTTAAAGGGAGAAGAATTAGCTACGCCATCTGAAGTCTCAAGCAAGGAAAAACGTGAAGAAACATTAAATGATATCGATGAGTTAAAGGGAGAAGAATTAGCTACACAATCTGAATTCTCAAGCAAGGAAAAACATGAAGCAACATTAAATGATATTGATCAAGTACAACTCAAGACTACTTTGACACCTATGACGGAACAAGGTACTACAATGACTCCTAAATATTTAAGTAGGGAGGAGTCTGAAGTTGCTACTATAACCAAAAAGGAAGGAACTCTCGAGTTCTCAAGACAAGTAGGGTGGGGAACTGCCTCTCCACACATAACAGAAGAAAGGACTACTAAGGAATAAGCTAAGTACTCTAGTAAGGAGGAATCCAAGGTCGCTACTACCCCCAGGAAAGAAGGGAAGCCAGGCTGACCGCTTCCTTATATCCCTCCTCACAAAAGATCCAATCCACCAGTCACTAGGAAGGATAATCCCAACTACAAACCTCAAAATACGATACTCAGTAAAAAATATGCACGTCGTTCGTAAATTCGTTGCGGTTTCTTATAAGGTAGGGAAGTAAGTCACCTTAATGTGCCAGTCGAAAATCCTATAAAGATGTCTAGTGGTACTCAAGGACAAACCAAAGACCATGTTAGTATTCCCATTCAAATCAAAGTACATGATAAGTAAGACAATGCCAAAGACGATGAAACAAAAGCTGTAGAGGACAAGGTTATGAAAGATCAAGATGATATTGACAATCATGGTGTTAATATTAATTGTAAAAATAATGATGTCAACATTCTATCAGTAGTCGCAAATCAAGATGTTCTAGAATCTCAAAAGGTTCCCAGAGAAAAAATAAAGACAAGCTCGTCAGACAAGGAAGTAAGGCACATTAATACGCCAGTTGAAAAGTCTATAAACTTGTCTAGTGAAACTCCAAGACAAGGACTTGTTAAAGTTAAAGATAACAAGGACAATGAAATAGAAGAGTTAGAAGACAAGGAGATGGAAGATCAAGATGATATTGACAATCACAATGTCAATATCAATTGTAAGGAAAATGATGATGTCGTAGAAGTCAATGAAATCAATAAAGTCAAAGTTAATAGTAATTATGAGAGAATTGAAGTTGTAGAACGATACAATGATGAAAATATAAAAACTAAAAAGGATCATAAGGCGACACTTGAAAAGGCAAAAGTTCTACAAATTGTCGGAAGTCAAGATATTTGAGAATCTCAAGATGGAAAGGAGCCTAGGGAACAACTAATGACAAACTTGTCAGACAAAGAAGTAAGTACATTACTAATAGTTTCCCCTACAGATAAGAAAACCATATCAAAACATGCAGAATTATCAAAGATCCACATAAAATTAGAAGAGCAAAGGAACACCATCATATTAGCAGATCCAAAATATATGTCGATTAGTTGTTATGCGTTCATTTACAGAATCATAAGCATGATAAGATTTGAATGGAAATGTGACCAATTATTCCAAGAACTGCTAAACCGTGGCACAGTTATTCGTGGCAAGAATTCCAGCTGCACCATGCTCGTAGAATATTCGTGGTCGAATCTTTTCAGAGCGGGATGACTTGTAATAAACCTAATTGGTTATTACAAATGTATTTATTATTAGATTAGGATAATTAATTATTAATTATGAAATGACATGTCTATTTATGAATATACATGTCTATTCCTGTTAAGGCATATTTAATATCGAACATTCCTATTGTAAAATTATCAATTCAATTATAAAAATATATTTATTATCAAATATGATAATTATGTAAGGATGAATCCTTACAAAAAACTATAGAAAATAAGCAAGTTGAAATTTAGATCTCACACCATCCTTTGTCTCTAAAATAAAATAGTTCCCCTTAAGGAAGGTGAAGAACTTCCTTAGACAAACTTAGCATATGCCTCCTAGTTTTGCTCTTGGAAAATGTGATTGATAAGTTATTGAAAATATTTTATGGGTTAATTGTATAATCCTATATACATTATAAATAGAAGTTACTCATGTTATATTCCCTCTTTATCCATTTGTTTACCAACTTTGAATCACCAAAAACTTGTAGAGAAGATTGCCCATATTTGACTACTAATGTAAGAATTAGCCTTAAAGCCCACAACTTCCGCTTTGAAATTAACATAGTGAGTCTTTGCAATATGTAATATCCCACTAGCACCACCTATTTTAGGTTCACTTTGGGAGACTCCATATAAATAGGCTCAAGCCTTGATTTTGTCAATGGTCTCTTCCTTTATCACTCTTGGAGTTTTTAATAGTTATTTGTTACTTAGAATAAATCATTATGTTCATTCCTTCTATTGCCACAAGCAAAGGGTGTACCATTTTTCATCAAACATAAATGAGTCTATGGACATCCATATGCCCCATGCCACAGTAAGTGGTAGAGCTCTGTATTTTTTGTTCATGCATGATCACACTAGTTCTTAAGTCTCTCTTGAATGGAATCCCTAGTGCATATAGTTGCATACTAATGATAGTTGTTACAACAGCCCAAAGTTTTTGAGTGTATGGACATCTAATGATTAAGTGAAAAATTTCTCCTCTTGGTTCTATCAAAGATGACACCTCCCCGAACTCGCAAAATTTCTCTTTTGTAGAATGTCCACGTGAATATTTGGGCTTTAGAAGGAAATTTAGAACACCATATCTCCTTCCACAACCATTTTTATGGTTCCAAGGAAACTTGCTCAATTAAATCCTTGTAACCTTCTTTTGTCGTGTAAAAACTAGTTGGATGCTTTGACCAAAGGAGAGAGTCCTCATCATCCTTTACCCTTATTAATATTGTGTAAATATTATCAATATAAAGCTCCCAATTCTCATTGTCCTCATTATTGAACCCCGGACCCCTTCGAATCATCTAAGCCAATTGCCAAAAAGTCGTGTTGTTGTGGTTGATCCCCTATGACAAAGTAACAATTCTTCTAGCTCGCAAATATAAAATCATTTGAATAGGTAATTTGAATATTCCTCCACATCCAACCTATAGGTCCATATCCATCTGAAATTTAGGACCCCCTCTTTTATTCCAAATCAACCATTTTCCCACCAAGGGGAAATAAACAACCAAATCCTCCCAAATTGTAGAAACATTGTGAGATATTTTTGTGGGGCTTCTCAATCATTCCTCCATTAAAATTGTGTGGATATATTTCCTATGAACCACTCTATACTAAAGGCGTTTTTTTGAATCAGTCTCCACACTTTTTTTTTATGTGGTAGCACAATTGCTATGTATTCCCTATCAATCTCCTCAAACCCAAAGAATGAAATGGTTTATTTTTTCCAAATTAATGTTCATACATATAACTAAGCAAAAAGTTCAATATTTCCTTTGATATTGATGATATCCCTTTAATTCCCATCATAAAAAATTAATATATAATCAATAAACAAAAGGTGAGTCAAATAGCAAGCATTGGCTATTTTTATACCTTTGTAGTTCCCAACCCTACAAGCTTCCTTTAACATACTCAAAACTTCTATCAAGTTAATTCATGGGGTTTTTTTAATCCACCTGTGAGATAAACACGGAATACGTGGAATGTGGATCGTAATTCTTTCTACTTGCCAAGGAATTTTGACGGATAAGACCTTAGCCTTCAGAGAAGGGTAAGGTCTTATAAATTTTTCACTTTCGCATGTATAGTATTCCCCCGTTATTGGATCCATTCCGTTCCGTTTCCCTGAACGGCGGATATGTTGTCCAGTACTAGTAAGAAAGGGAAGATATGAAAGGGAAAGCCTTATGGAAGGCCTCAGCTTGGGTTGAAGAATTAGGAAGCTGATCCATTGACTAAAACTAAGAGAGATACTAAAGAAATGTAGCTCATAACCCAAGAAACAAAAGCAGCAAAAAATCCCAACTGAATTAAAATGTCTCATATAAAACTAATTTACTTTGTCATAGGATTTATAAATGTTTACTTTTAAAACCATTGCCTTGTGTTTCTTTATCTTGATATTATGTAAACCCTCCTATTCCACTCCAACTTCTTCAAGGATCTATTTTCCCTCTAAGAACACAAATTTATCTTAAGAATTATTGTTTGGCAAGGAAGTCTTTAATCACCTAGCAATTATTTTAGAGATTATTTTTTAAATACAATTGAAAAGGGAGACAAGCCTAAACTGATCAAAGGACACATTATTATTAGTCTTTGGTATGATGGATAAAAAAGTTGCATTGAAAGAAGGTAAAATATTCCATTTGACTCTATATTCCTCAATCACTCCTTTTAAACCTTTGACAATAAATCAAAGAATCCCAAAAAGAATTCCATTGGAAGTCCATTAGGACCTAGACTCTTATCTTTTTGAAACTATGTAGTACTGATAGTAATTCCTTTTTAGTATCTTCTTCCATTGAGTCTTGGTTATCCTAATTTCTCACAAAGTTTGGAAAGAATAAATCCAACTTTCAAGCCTCCACTAATGTTGATATTATGTCTTCATAGTAAATATTTAGAAAAAAATATATCCCTTCTTGAGCAATACTAGTATATCATGTGATGATCTATCCATCATTCTTGACTATATTCTAGACCAAGTTATTAGTCTTCCTCATATTTGTGTATTTTTTAAAGTTATTGTGTTCTCATCCCATGCTTGTAGCCACAAAGCCTAGCCTACTTTTAAGTCTTCATTTTTTTTCTTGATCGAGGAGTAGCTCTCTCTTCTTTTCTTCCAATACATGTAACTCAGTTTTAGAGTTTTTTGAAAGAAACCCAAAGTCATCACTATTGTAGAAATTTTTCAATTTGTCCTCCACTTCATATAAATCATGATCCTCCCTTTTCAACCTTGACCAAGTTATACAATCTTTTTTATCTCTCTTTAAACTAACCAAAAAAAGTTCAGTCACTGAGTTTATAGAAAATCTATTAAGAGGTATTCAAATTTATTTAACAACATTTAGATATACCTCCTTTATACGTTCAAGGTTTAGTTTGAAATGAATGGGAATTTTATGTTTTTTACAAGAAACTCTCAATAGCAGTGGAGAGTGATTTGAATCTCCTCCCTGAGATACCCACTATCTAAACCTCACCTTTTCTTCCATGGAATCTAATAAGAGCAAGAATATTTCAAGTATCTTGGAAATACTTGCCTCTCCTACCCCATTGTTTCTCCATGTCGAATTGAATTGAGTTGGTATTATATCTAATAGACCTACCTCATCCCATTGATAAGCATTCCAAATGTGTATTTGGACCCCACACTTCTGAAGCTTTTATAATCATATTTAGAACTCCCCCCCCTTCTGCCACTTCCCATATCCCCCCTCATTATAAGTAGAATTTCACTACAAGAAAAACATCGTGTAGTGGAGGTTTTTGCAGATGCTCCTATAAAAAAATCCCAAATATCCATTTATAGCAGAGGTGAGAGGGTGGAGGTTTTAGTGGATGTTTTTCTTTGGTGCTTTTATAAATCCAAAAAACACCAGTGTGGATTCAACATAAACACACCGATGCATACATAAATCATTTGGCATCGCGGTCAGAAACACCATCGAGAAAAACAAAAATATATAAATTTACAGCCGGTTCTTTTAACTTACACAAGCGCACCGACGCGTACCCATTTTGAAATCACGAAAGTAGGGTAAAGGATAGTGGAGGGCACCGAATTAGATTAATTTTTTATTTTTTATTTTAATTTCCAGTGCGGTCATTCTAAATAGCCACACTAGGGCATTCCCGTTGAGGGCACACCGTAACAGGGTTAAATAAAAAAATATCGAATTACAAAAACCGCGTATTAAATTAACTTTTTATTTTTAATTTTAATTTTTGATGCGGTCATTCTAAACAACAGCACCATGGTGTTTGAATTTCTGGTGCATTGTGAATGGGTTAAATAAAAAAATCCAAATTAAAAAAAAAAAAACAAATTATTACATTAAATTTTATTTTAATTGTCATTTTGGTGTGGTCGTTCTAACTAAACGCACCAGAGCGTATGAGCTTACGACTCACCATGAAAGGGTTAAATTAAAAAGATGCCGAATTAAAAAATAGATTGGATTAATTCTTTATTTTTAATTCGCACTTCCAGTGCATTCGTTCTTTTGGATCGTGCTAGTGTGTTCAAGTTTCAGACGCACCGGAATAGGGTTAAATAAATTTTTTTTACCATATTGAAAAACCATTTTTACCATCTCTGCAGTGTTTTTGAACACCTAAGCACCTTGTCGTACCTTCCTTTCTCAAACTTCCTGCCATCGGTGATCGACGTGGTCGCATTGCTTGCTAAGTAGATTTTGAATTTTTCCAAACGGTGAGATATTTTGAAATTTGGTGTACATAGAAACCATGCCTCCCCGTCGTGAAATTGACCATGTAAACTTTTTGATACCTCCTAATTTAATTTTTTCGTAGATCGAAAATTAAAATTTAGCTTTAATTTTCCTTTAAAAAAATTTAAAAGCATATGCCGTGCATTTGAGCCATTCTGCTCACATTGACACACACTATAAATTTACAGTGTGCACTGGAAACGATGCATTTATATATGTAGCACATCACAACGATGGTGTGTTATAGTTTTCATAATGCACCTCCAAAATTTCACTATAATTTCATATGCATCGGTAAACTAAATTTAAAAAATAAATCACAACGTTAACTGGTGCACTTTGTAAACACGATTGTAACGCCACACTAAATGTTTTTAAAAACCCTCACGTTAATCAGTGCGCACTGTTAACATGTACGCACCTATTTTTTGGTGTGCTAGAATGTGACTAGTGCATTGTTCTATCAATTAAAAAATTATTCTAAAACTGAAAAAAGGTTTTCCTATTACTGTGCGCTTTAAATAAGGTTAAGCACCATTTTCGGTGCTCGCATGTGCCATTACTGCACCGTTGCTTCCTCTTGATGGAAGCATTATATCTCATAGTTACAAAATATTACCAGTGCATAGGAAAAGACCCCAAACACGTGTGTTTTCTGTAAAAGAGTGCAACAAAACTAAATTTATTTAAAAAATTTACCACCGTAAATGATGCGCTTTGTTAACATTTACACACCGCATATTCAGTGCACTAACGTGTAACAAGCGCACTGTTATGGCGATAAAAAATAATTATAAAACCAAAAAAGATGTGCTCCTATTACGGTGCGCTTTAAAAAGTTTGTGCCTTGTTGACGATGCGCTGATGTGTTACAACTACACCAGTGCTTCCTATTGATGGAAGAATCATTCTTAATATTTAAAAAATATAGTTGGTGCATCTCAAGAACACGCACACACTAGTACGTTGAATTTAAAAGTGCACAATATTTGTTTAAAAAAAATTGTCACACGGTGCGCTAGGGTCAATGTAGCACACCGTTGACGGTGCTTCTATTGTTGTAACACACTAGTTATCCAGATGAGTTAAATTTTAATTTATTTTATTTACGTTCTCGGTGTGTTTTCTTTATTGTAGCACACCAGATGCAGTTCTCTTGTCTCAAAAGAGCACCAGTGTCGGTGCATAACTGTAATTTAGGTGCACTGCTTGTTAAATGCATTTATTTTGAGAAAAAAATATTATTTGATGTTAATAAATAACATGCTCATTTAATGAAATATTTAATTTTTTTATGTCTATTTTTGAGATTGATTGATGTTATATGTGAATCATAGACATCAACGACGAGAGGCTAATCAGTAGCAGTAGGCACGAGTTGACCAATACAACTAGGTGTGCGAGTGGGAGGCCGAAGAGAGGGGAGGGATTCATGCCCTAGACCCATTACTAATAAAAAAATGATACCTCTGTATGGTTGTCGACTTGCTAAAGTTCTATCAGGATGCTACATGCCTCAATGGGAACTCTACTGTGTTAGCGTAGTTGATCCATAATTGGGATCATCGTAAGTAGGCATTTCGTGTTAGTTCTGATCAATGGTTCCATCCTACTCAGGTGGACATTTACTTGATCACTAGGTTATCTAAGAGAGGGGAGGATTTTCCCCAACTCCCTGATGTGAAAGCTAGTGTTGCAGGAAATATTCAGCTCACCTACTCTTTGAGATATACTGCAGACCACGTCACTAAACCTGTTGCTTTTTCAGGTGCATGGTGGACAACTACATATTTATTCTTTCGCTGCAGAGGAGGTTAGGTGCCTCTCATTGTTGGTGGTCATCATGCACCTCATCGATTATGGGAAGCACATTAGTTTCCCTCTTTTATTTGATGTATATTCCTTGGTGCAGAGATCTTGATGCATTAGGTGGTTTACCATTTTTTTGTGGAAGTTTTGTTTTGCTTTGGGTTAATGTCGTGCAAAGATTGATGGGAGGGTCAACTTCCATTTTGGTTCAAACATATTTTGTTTATTTTTTGGGAGGTTTCCGGCCACAAGGCCTTCATTTTACCGCCACCCTCCTAGGTCGATGATGGAGGTGCATATATGCACATGTGGGGACATATACTGCCTATGAGGGTGCAACACAAGTTCCCAGTTGGGATCACACCAGAGGTGCTGAAGATGCTATCCAATGAGGAGGAACATTCCGTGGACCTTGTTCCATATCCGTATGTGGGTTTGGACTAGATATCTTGCCTCAACATCGTTTTCAACCAGGTTGAGCCATCAGATGATAGAGGTAATATTTATGTTATGTTTAAATTAATCTAGTTGCATTTTATCGTCTTACTTAATGCAAATGAAATATATTCTAAATTGTTTAATGAAATTGTCTAATTCTTGTTTTGTAATGTATATTTTGCAGACATTGGCACATTCAATGGGGACATTCCTCCACCTGTTCGGTATGATGAGGATATGCAGGAGCATGAGGTTCCTGCGTTGACTAGACTTGGACTATGTCGTGTTGGTAATAATATTTTTTTAAGTTGTTGAATGAAGAGTTTCAGGAAAATCAAAGCCAATAAAGATCAAATATTTATCACCAAGGAGATATTACTGCTAATCTCAAGTGAGCGCAGGGTCAATATGACCAAGGGATAGTGACTGAAGGCTGAAGAAAAGGGGATTAAGGTAGAGTGTTGAGCATAAGTAGCAAGGATCCATTAGATTTGGCTAAGATCTATGGTTATGAAGGATCACCCTCGAATAAAGTGCAAGATAATTAGCTTTTAAATGAAAATTTAAATTGATGCCTATGTAGGGTGTTATAACCACCATAGAAAATAAGATGATATTGTTTTTCTTAGGTTTAATTATTATAATCTTGATTTTATCCATCTTAATGTTAAGTTTATCAAAATTGTAAAATGATTGAGAAGGTTTAGTTTCTTATTCATGAAGGGCTTTAAAATTTTAAATATAAAAATAATAATCTACGAAGGATGACAATAAGTCTAACCATGCTAATTTCAACGTATCCATCCTCTTTTAAACATTTCTTGATTATAATTATTGACATAGATGTCAAAAAAATGCTATAAATAGGGTACCTTTGCTTAATGCATTAAATATTACAATTACTATGCACTTGGCCACTGATTATTAAATTTAGACTTTATTTGAGGATTTAATAAGTATATCATTAGTTCAAGAAAATAGTGATGTAATTATGGCAAAAACTTGCTGTCAAAATCATATTAGGACTCCACTAATATATAACTAGAATGGAGAGATCACTTAGTTGTTACAGGGATGTATACTCTTCTTGGGTACAAGTTTATTATGCATCAAATTGTTAAAAAAGCATAATCTGAAGAGTGAATGTGTTCTTGTGGGGCTAAATTCCAAACATGAATTAAGGTTGCTAGTGAGGATTAGTTGTTGAATTGTTATAAATAACTTCATTTAGAAAAACCTTAATGTGATTGCATTGTTAGAGTTTGAAAGTGGTTTTGTGATTAGTGAAGGCATTAATATTATGTAAATTAATAGAATGAAATCTAATGATAGAGTGTGTTAATGTTACTTTACAAATAAATAAAATGTATTCACACATTATAAATGTTCTTTTTAAGTGTAATTAATTTGTAAATGAACTATATATTTCGAATTAATATTAAAATTTGTTTAATACTTACTAGTTAATATTAACATAATTTGTATAAAATGACTATTTCCATATTATTAGAAATTCATATTAAATATCGACACACATATGATATACACTGACCTATATTTTTTCAATATCGGCATGCCATAATAATTTTGATATTTTATACTAAATATGCAATGAGATATAAATACCTTCAAGTAAAATATAATTATTTTTCAATCAATCATTATATACAATCACAAATTACTCGATAAACAAACACAAATCACATCAAAATGATTGTTATCCAACTAAAATTGTATAAAAACATATGGTAATCAACTTTCCATTTCCACTATCATAACATGAAAAATAGACAATATAATTAGAGAATTAAAGATAACAATAATAAAATGATATTTCAACATTGTAAATGATGAAATAAAACATGTATATATCACTCTTCATTTCGATCACCATGATTATCTTCCTTGCTTGGTATGATAACACTGTTGTTCTAAAAAATATGTTTAGATATAGGGTCGTGTCTTAATACGAACCATCGATCCATATCCAACACATCCTGGTAAAAAAACACTTGGCTGCGATGTTTTGGGAAACATAAGGATCCTTAGTTTCATCCCACATATTTCTAGAGTTGACACATATCAACTCACTATCACGATATTTCTTTACATTATTCCCGTCGAATGTGTCCCACCACTTGCACCTAAAAATAACACATTGGAAAGATGAGAAGTCCACTTGAATGATCTTTTGTATCTTTCCAACATAACCCAAATTCTCCCTATTAGGTTTTGATCACAATAGCTAGCATGGCTAGATTGCTTGAAATTGAATTCCACTCCACAAACTAGTGTGAGGTGTCAATCATTGTTATCATTGTTGCAAAAATGATTCCCAAATGCCCACATAGATGGGAACAAATGCACCTGTAAAAAAGTGAACAAGTGACGGTGGCATATGCCTAATAACCCGACCATTAATATTTAAAATATAGATGTCATAATTAAAAGGTACATTATAAAGTTAGAAATGTACAAAAATAAATTATTATCGAGTTGCTACACCCGATCCCTTTGTTTAGCGCATCCTCCTCAGCATGTGAGTAATGAACAAATGCACTATATTTCTCTTTTAAATGATCGTGATAAGGCATTCTTCTACCATTCAATCATCTGAATTATTTCCTTTCAATGTCCCATTTCCTCCTCTTCTCTCCATACAATGCGATCCACAATTGTGTTTCCTTTGCATTGTAAAGAATGAATTTATTGATGGCATCAATTTCTGAATTTGTTGTTGTATTCATAAAATCAAATCGACATATAGTACGTATGAGATCAAATTAGATTATATATTTCATTGTGAATAGTTACATCTACGTAAACATGTAATGAAATATAAGTGACTTACTCTTTATCATGCACCTTTTTCCGTTTGTTTGGAGTAGCTCCCTATCCCTTTTTTCCTCATTGTGTTTACCATCCCAAATCATTGTACCTGGTGTGTGGTGGATTTGCTTCATTTACTCACTAAAATAATAGAATGAATCATATACTATGCATCCCTCTACCATATACCGCTCGGGGTTTTCCCCTTGTTGAACAAATCCCTTCAATGTTTCCATGTACCACTCTAACTAGAACATCCAACGACATGAGACCACCTCAACTAATTCAACCGTATCAACTAGGTGAATTAGAAGATGAACTTGCAAATCCATGAAACTCATTATCAATTCCTTCTTAAACATAAAAAACAATCTTAGTTATCTCTTGACGCCACCGTGGAATGCTATCCATGTTAATCTCCTTTGATGTGTTCCACCATACAAATGTAGATAGTTTAGATATGGCATGTTGCAGGTCCTCGGGAAAATTGTGGTTCGTACACCCATCCACGAGCAAATGATAATGACACTACAAAGTGAACACAAAAATTTAATTGATTTTAAATTTGGGTAAATGTTAGAAACCAAAAATAATTTTTTTTTTTGACATGCATGCCCTTAGAAAGTTTGGATGGTCATGCGATTTCAAAGTC
This sequence comes from Larix kaempferi, assembly GCA_027924585.1. Lineage (NCBI taxonomy): Eukaryota > Viridiplantae > Streptophyta > Pinopsida > Pinales > Pinaceae > Larix > Larix kaempferi. The sequence continues at coordinate 4,541,161 of BSBM01000226.1, read as the reverse complement.
GAAAAATATTTATCAATAGTGAAGAAACCCCATAGAGTATACCCATATAAAGGAGGCGCCTTTACACCCAATCATAAATTCCTTTACCAAAAAAAGACTATATTTCTTCAAAACCTATGGAACATCACCTTCTTTAAATGACCAAGAGCGGCCAGCCTCTCCTCTATTTTCTTGTATTGGACAATGCTTCTTTTTAGTATTTGAAGAAATAATATCTCTCCTTACAACCGACATGTCACTTTGTTTTGATGATATGTTCCTCCACAAAGAAGATGAAACATTTTGATATATATGCATGGGATCTAGTCAATGGACAATATTAATATGCTACCAATATGGGAGATCATAAAATTTTGATTTCCTTTTCATCCCGATGGGTATTTTATTAACATAGGTTTCAAACAATTCAAGTTCATCAAACATAGGTTCCCCATTTGAAATTAACATTTATTCAATTTCCTTCTCCTTCTATTTGTCATATGCCCTAAGCCAGTGAGTCAGTGTCATTATTTCAAGCCTTTGGGTTCTCTCTGGTTGAACATTGAAAGCAGATGTTGCTCTTATATAAGGGTGGTTTTCTAGGAAAAATACCCTCGGGTAGTCGTACATTGGATTTCATAGGTCGTTGGACGATCTAGTCTTCATAGAAGGTCCACAACATTTACATCCATGTTACCCTTTTGTTACAAGACTTGTGGCATTATGGTATACTAAGCACGTTAGTTTAGAAGATCAATATAGTCACACTGAATTAAATATTCCAAACAAATATTGCTACAAATATAAATAAATCAAACAACATATTTACCATAGAAAATTCCAAATCTCGATTAATCATGTGTGGTGTATGCACATATGCCATACAATGTAAAACTCCTCTCTATTGCGATGGGTCTTGATACATCATATACCTGTATCCCTTCCCATAAATCCTTCAATTCATTGATCAATGGTTGTAGGTAAACATCCATATTCTTCACTTGTCTTCTACCGGGACTATAAGAGCTAGCATAAGATGTTCATTCTTCATGCACATCCATGGGGGGGTATAGTTATGGATGACTACTACAGGCTAAACAAAATAGTTGGTGTTTTGGAGGGAATATGGGTTGACGCCATCCATGGCTATGCTTAATCAAAATATCCGTACTTCATCCTTGAATTTATCGAGCTATGTATCCTCTATATGCTTCATGGCTATTGAATATGTTGGGATTCACATAAATCCTGCCTCACTTCGGTGCGAGGCATGCCATCCTTGCAATATTTATAATGCTTTGCAACAGAATAGCCTTTGACTCCTTCAGATTATAGGCATGTGCCTCAATATCTTATGAAGCAGACCATCTGCTTTAGCCTTATTTCTTGATTTATGGCACCTATCATGCCCACACTTTGGACATATCTCATTTTATGCATCTTCATCTCTATATAGAATACAATCATTTGGACATGCATGATATGATATGTACTCAACATTTAACATTTTCAACATTTGCTTCTCCTCTTCACAGCTTTTGGGCAAGACATTATCACTTGAAAGTTTTATTAATCTTTGAATAACCTATAGTTAGTGGGAAATATAAATGTACAATGTCATTTGCCGTTCATAAAATTGACCATTTTTATTGTTGATTGTGTGACAAGATTCCTCAAAATATAAGGGATGTGATGGTTAGTTACCTCAAAATTGTAGAGAAACATGCGTCTGACATGCCATACATTGCTTTCAATTTGTATAGTAACATTGTTGTCCCTAACTGGGTATAATTTGACCGACCTGGTCCAAAGAGAGGGGTGGTGGAAGCTGATTTAAGGATTTGGAAGAAGGTATCAATTATATGAGCACCATACCCTAGCTCATTGTCTTGGAATGCATCTAATAACATTGCGTCCATGGAATTTGTATGTTGTAAGAACTCATCCATACCAACATCTATTTCATTGCCTCCATTTCCAACATGTGAAGAACTACTATTAGTGTAGGCATTCCTAATTGGTGAGTCTGCATGTAATGGAAATTGAATCAGCTATTGATTCAACCATGCTTGGTATAATTCCTCTCCAAGTTGTGCTCTTTTTGCAACCTTCTCTCGATTTGACATTGTAGTAGGGTGAAACAGAAGATGGTAGATAGATCGCTCATCATCGGAATCCTGATTACAAAAATATTGAACCTTACATTGATGATATTAGTAAGCACAATACAATTGGTTTGTTCCAACATTTTACCAAACAATTAGTACAAAAGAATGAGAATTTTTTCCAATAGTAAATGTTAAACTACAAAAAATTTATAAAAGAAAAGTTCTAATTGAGCAATACATTAACATCAATCCCATTGAAAATTAAAAAATACAATTAATCAATGTTTTTTTGTTTTACACCCCAAGGAGACATCTAAAGGTAGTCCTAATTCAAGGTGTTTCTAATGAGCGGTTGGTGTTTTATGAAAGTTATAGTGTATTAACAACTAGTCAACGGGAGGCAAACTACTTATTGCATGCAGAACAACAAATCTGGACGCTTTCCTTTTCATAAAGAACTCCTGGTCATTGAAGTGTTCCTCAAACAAAACAATTTGCATAAAATAAAGAGCACCTAAAACTATTTATGAACCTTGCAATGTTCCCATGAGTGCATGGACGACCATCGATATATAACAGGTTCTTCATGTTAAAGTTTCCATAAACATAACTATTCACGCACATACTATACATGGAAATACTATGTCTATATTTAACAATATTCAAGTATTCCAACTGACAATAAATAGGACCGAAAAATGTTATAAGTGCTACTAACTGTTTGGGAGGAAAAAGTACATGTGAAAGGATAAACAACCTAGGTCAAATCTGCGCTTCTCCGTCCGTGATCACATTGCTCTGTCGATCACACAAAAGAACACTATGGATGGAAGAGCTAGGTTGACCTAGATGATTTATTGCTGGAACTACACTCTTCAGCTGAAAAAATTATTTTTTCGATAGTTTTCATGACATGTGCGCTACTATTGGCACAGTGAACCAGCGTTCTAAACGCTACTCTGCTCAAGGACAACCAGCACACACCCTTAAAATGTTGTAAACGCTTGTTGTAAAGTAAAAAAGTTTCATATTGTGCGCTACTCTGGTTGTATGAAACCTGCGCACATCTTAAGATGAAGTGAAAAAATATATTAAGATTATGAATTGGGATTAGTTGAAGTTGGTTCTGCAACTTCCCCAACCTCCCAATTCAACCGCCTCTCGAATTAAACTGCCTACCTTGTCCCATAAATACAAGGAGGATCCATGAGAGAGGGACCTAGAAGAAATGCTTTAACTGATGTTACGCTGGAGGAATTCTCAATTCATTGTGAAGAGCAGGAGCCTAGGACTCGGTTGCGTAAGTGTCTAGACATATCAGGTATATCAGTACTTTTCTACATTTATTTGACAATAAAAGGTGGAAATACCCTTCCCGTCCCAAATTGAATTTCTGGATTGAATGTTCATTTGGTTTAATGTCTGATTGTATTTGATGTTAATTTGTATTTGATTTCATCATATTTATTACAGTCAAGATACGCTGAGGAAGGTTTACTTTGTGTTGCAATTTCATCATAGTGGAAGATCAAGCGAAAGCTAGGACCAGCTGTCGATAAAAAGTTACTTCTTTCGTATCTCGATTTATTTCCATTTGTAGTAACTAATGCAAGACAATGAATGTATTTACCTATCACCCCACCCAAGTTGGTAGTGTCTTCTCCTCACTATAAGGTATTTTTCCTGCACAACAGACCGACGACTCTGCTGGGGAGTAACCAATTGTTTTTATGCTCTAGGAGACCTTGTTAGGATTTCTTCCAGTTTATTTTAGTTTTTTTTGTTCTTTGAGAGGTCTTATAACTCATTGTTTCCCGTTCTATCTATCTTGATTCTCCTCAGTCTACTTTGGCAAAGTCCTTTTGTTTTCTTCAAGTCCCTGTGCGTTGGTTTACCCTACTTACAGTAGTGCATTTTTGTCAGAACGTTGCTTTGTCTTGTACACAGTAGCGCATCTTTCCTGGAATGTGCTGGTTTCTATACCACACAGTAGTGCATTTTCCTGTAAGTTCCAGACCTCTGTTAGGGTTTGATTTCCAGGTGTTTGGGTTCACTTCTAGCCTTTTTCTTTGCTTCTCTAACTAACCCCTGAGACTTGTATGTCTCTTTTGAGTCTTGTTTACCTCTCTGAGGTCCTTTAGTTTTCCTTTACTTGCTTGAGTACTTGTTTAAGGTGTATTTACTATTTTTAACCCTGTTCAAGGCTGTGCACTACTCTTTGCTAGACAGACTTGCGCATTTTTTTCCCTAGATGCTAGTTGCAGTCATACAGACCTGCATTCTGAACGCTTGTTGTCTGTGGCAACATCAGCGCATTTTTACTGTGTCTTTTCCTTTTATTAGGGTTTGATACCATTTTGAGTCCTTAGGGTGGCTTTGAAAGGTTGTTTGGTCTAGATACCTTCTGAATATCTATTCAGACCTGTCTGAGTGAGTTAAAGATTTCTAGTTAGCTTTTATTTTGAGTTGGTGTGTTGGTAGGGTCACTTTTTGGTTTGCTTACCTACTCCTTTGTTTGGCGAGTGTTTTCTTAGGGTTTTGGTGCTTAGGAGAAGCCTTTTAGGTCCTTCTTTCCGTTACAGACATCTCTTTTCCTTGCTTCTTTTACACTTTGTTCCAAGCCTAGAGTTTTTTCTGTCGAAACAACTCGGTAGGTGGAGTCTTTCTCAAGTATTTTGATTTGATTGTTTTGAGCCATTAGGTTGTCTTTCTGTTACTCACACTTTGTGTTAGGTCTTACTTGCTCTTTTCCAAGTTCTTTTTCTTTTGCAATTATCAAAAAAGACAAAAAGAGAATTTGGTAGCTTAGTAGTAAGATTTATCATCGTTTTGAAGTAACATAGTTTGCTTTGCTTTGAAATTTAAAAGAAATTTGATTTAGGATTGCCTAGTTTCAGTTTTTGAAAGAATATAAATGAAAAGAAAAGAGTCTTTTGTGAATTTGAATGCATTATTTATTTACGCACTTTGCTTTTTGTCGAAACCATTCCACACTGCACTACCCTTATTGAGTAAAAAGTAGCCCTTAAAAAGAAATATTAATAAAATTAACTAGAAACATTTTTCTTTTTAGGCATGCACATCATCAACTAGCTTAGGATAGGGTTTCGGGTTTAAATCACCTTAAACCACCTAAAATTGGCTTCATTACTCAACAATCGTAGTACAACTAGCTATTAGGTAAATCCACCTCTATCAAATTATCCTAGGAATGCTCTACTCAAACCAGAGTTAAGCACGAGGCCATGGGCAATTGGAATTGTTGAGGATACCCTCTCACTTTCCTCTCAACCATAAACCAGAGTTGACTTGCATACGGGGGTCCACTAGTGCTTTTTAAAGTGCTTTTGGATTTCGAGCTTTGCTACCCTGCCCATGCGTTTCGACTAGGCTGACGACTATTCCCCCAGGTTTTTTCATATTGGTGGTATCCTTAGTATCATAACCCTAGGGCTCTACACAGGTAGAGTGCAAGGATATTTCCACTTCACCTCGGACAGATGTGGAAGGTAACCCTTTAGCAATAATCCCAGGAGGGCAGTTTGGTGATTCAAATGCTTGCACTCAAAGGACCTCCATTGGACGTTATGTAACTGGCCATTGATACTCTATTAGTCTGTTTTGGGTCCTCATCATCCCAGAAATTCTTCTGAGAGTATTTGCCTTATATTGCTTGGTTTGATCACTTAGGAAATTTTTTAGTGGTATTCTATTTGCTCCTTAGTTGCAGTGGCCACTAGGTTTTTACTTAGTTTGCTTTTTTGTAGCTGTGGAGGACCAACCTCTTCATAGGTATCGGAGGTTGCAAAACCTTCCTCCACCCACAGTGGAACCTCCATCACCACCGCGACGCCAAAGGATGGATTCCCATGGTTCATTTGAACTTACGGGAGAAACATAAGTACTTGGATAACCACAGCCTAGAACCCAGGATTGACAAGTCTTTGACACCGTTGAGGTTGATGACCTAACTTCAAGAGAGTTTAGCACTCTTTTTAACCCTCCTCTTACCGGAACCAACGATCCACTACTGGTACCTGTAGGCTTCCAACAACCTGAGTACAATGCGTACTTGTTTACACCTAGTTACACCATGACTAACCCAGGAGATGAGCAAGGAGTTCCTCAAAATCCCACAACTTCTATGGCTACAAGGATTGCTAATCCTTCTTTCACAAACACTGCAACACCGAGCTCGTCGCAGACTGCTTATGCTTTGACTCTGTCCTTTATTTTTAATGCTGGTACTCTAGGCATGCTGAGCTTACAAGCTTCGACATCTGCTTCAGTTTCTACCCCTACTTTTGGACCCAATAATGTCCCTTTGACAGGGATACCTGCAGTGAAGTTCACTCAGCCTCCTGTTACACAACAGTTCCAGGGTGTAACTCAAACTATTGCTTCCACTTCCGTTGGACGATCGATCCCTTCTGCATCCATGCATGTTATGGGTACGATGACGGCATTGTCTGTTACTACTACGCCTGGATTTAACCCCTATGCAGGTTACAATGTTAATCCATCAAATATACCTGCAAGGAGTATCCCTTTCTCTTTGTTTGATGGAGGAGGGGGTAATATTAGTAATCCACAATTCGATGGGGTTAACACCCAGCCGCAATGGACCACTACCCTGGGAAGTAATCCGCTTTATTTCGGGTGGAGATATTTTAATGTGTTCACTTCACAACTAATGGCTGGGGGCAACCCCAAACAACTGTACACGAATCAGGTACTAGGAAATACCCAATACCAGGTTCATGTTTATGAAATGTCATCGGCTCAACTCCGTTTACCTTTTCTAGCAACTTTAAATTTGCCAGATCTTTCAAAACTCACAAACAACCCCGTGTGCCATGATCCTGCATGGCCACCTATTCCCACTAAGTTGCCGTCAGACATCCCAAGTTTTGAAGGTAAGACTGGTGAGGACCCCGGTGACCATGTCACAACTTTTCTTCTCTGGTGCTGCTCGAATTCTCCGAATGATGATTCCATCAGGTTGAGGACTTTTCAAAGAACCTTGACCATTGTCACATCCAAATGGTATATTGAAATTCCGACAGCTGCTTCTGGTACCTTTTGGGATCTAGCTACTATTTTTCTGAACCACTTTCAACTTCCTGTCCGGTATGATGTTGGCACAAACCTTCTGTTGACCCTCTGACATAACAAAGCCACTCATCTATCTGATCACATTCAAGAGTGGCGAAGGAGAAAGAGGCTCATTAAAGACGACATCCCTCTAGCATTTTTATTAGAGTGGTATCTCAAATCACTCCTTCCTTATATTTCTAAGGAAGTTGCAACTTCAAGGGTGTCCTCCGAAGAGGAAGCCATCTTGAGAACCCAACAACTTGACTTGGTATATGCACAGTCTGGGCTCTTATATGAGATTATTCCTGATGCGCCGAGGTCTAACATAGACTTAGGTAAACCTAAACCTGGACCACATGCTGATGGCATTGTGGGTTTAGTAGACTCTGCAGTGTTTGATGCTTTAACAAAGCAGGTTCACGCCTTGTCAGTCAAACAGTCTGCTGCAGAAGCAACTTCTGTTGCATCCTCCCCTTCAACAACATAATCTGTACAACAAATGCAGACAAACCAAAAGGGCCTTCAGCATCCCAACAACAAAACAAAGGACAAGAAAGGGGAGGGAAACCAACAAAATCCCAAAAACACACTAAATGGCAAGGAGGGTAAAAAGGAAAAAAGGAAAGTGAAGTTCCCTACAAGTTATGCCAAGAGGACCATCTTACCCATCAATTCCCTCTACTGGAAGAAGCCCAGAAGTTGATCCATGAAAAGAAACCAGCTGTCTTAAAAGACCCTTTCCCTCATGGACAGAGTTCAGCTTCTGGAAGCTCTGGTGCTGGGGGAACCACTCGTGCCACCTCAGCTAATCAGTCATCCATTAATATGGTTAATTCAGACGCCCTATTGCAAACTTGAGCTAGAAATTATACCTCGGACCCGCAGTAGAAGGATGTTCCTGAGTCATCTACCCCTCTCCACATCGAGAGATCGGTGGATCCGCTATTGAAGATTCTGAAAGGTGTCTTCAAACGGGTTGTGCACAAACCCAATGCGAGGGCTGCATCCAACTACAATGTTGTAGAGGATCTATCCCAAATCCCTTGTGCCATGTCCACTTTGGAGGTATTGCAAAGTTGTCCATTGCAACGCAGTACACTTCTCGCAGCGATCAGGAGCGTAGATTCATCCAACATGCTGTCCCGTTTTGATATGAAAGATATCAAGTTTCGGTTTCCGTACCACGTCGCTCTCCAAATAGAGGTCATCCATGGTCCCAAGACCATTGGACGAGTCGTTGTAGATGAGGGCGCGTCTACGTGCGTAATGTCCATTTCTTGCTGGAAATATTTAGGTGAACCTGAGTTAGATCCCTCGAAAATGGTACTTACCGCCTTTGATGGAAGATCTGTCCGTCCACACGGAGTCTTACCATCATTTGATGTTGAACTTGCGGGCAAACTAGTATCTGTAGAGGTTGAAGTTCTGGATGCTCCGCTCGATTATAACTTGTTGTTGGGTAGGAGATGGACATATGCCATGCAGGCAGTGCCGTCAGCTGTTTTTCGGATAATAATGTTCCCTCACGAAGGCAAGATCGTCACAGTCGATCAACTTTAATTTTCCTAGAAGACCAACCAGATTTCATCAGATTCAACAATCCCATTGGTTGATTAGTCCCGCCTAGTTACTGAGAGTTTGGGAGCAGGTCTCTATGGTTCATTAATAGGCACTTTTGACCTACCTTCTCCTGTTCATTTTATTGGTTCTGAAGAATGTTCTTCGTCTGATATTTTCATGGCCAGTCCAACGATAGATCCATGGATTCTCCCAACTGAATCAGAACCAGTTGTGCCTTTATATGTTGCAGAGGTGGATTACTTAGATTCACAACATGTTGCAACAGAACATATCATGACTCCGTTGGTCTCTATTGAGTCGGATATGGACTATGCTCCTGCATGGTCAGTGGACTCTATCCACTCTTTTGACTGTCTAGACACTGTTTTTCCCTCTGATGAGGCAATCTTGGAAGCAATGAATGGCCTGGACCATCCTTGGGAACACATGCACCAAAGATCTTATTTTCTTCGTGATACGGACATGATTGAGAGAGGTGAGTTTTCAATGAGACCCAGTGGGAATGTTGATTTGTCCACTATCCCTTCTACTTCGAAAGTTGTTTATGCCGAAGGGAATATGGAAAATACATCGAGAACCATTCTGATCAACATTTCCATTAAAACTGGGGTCATGGAAAATATTTTTATTGGAGCAGATTGTTCTCTCGAGGAGATCATTTTGTATACCAACCTCTTTAAAGAATTCCGCAATGTTTTTTCCTGGTATTACGAGGATATGCTAGGCATTGAACCTGCCATTGTTGAGCATGTCATCACAACGTATCCCAACGCTAAACCTATGAGACAGAACCTCCATCCAGTTAACCCTCGAAAATACGCTGCCATCAAGGCAGAGGTAGGAAAGTTTCTCAAAGCCGGATTTATCTATTCGATAGATATGACGGAATGGGTGTCAAATCCTATTCCGATAGACAAGAAGCAAGGTACCATTAGATTCTGTACTGACTTCCAGGACCTAAATAAAGCTTGTTTGAAAGACATTACCCCACGCCATTCATAGATTAGATCATTGACGCGTGTGCGGGCCATGAAATGTTCTCATTCATGGACGGGTTTTAAGGATATAATTGGATACATATCAAACCTGAAGACCAACACAAGACAACCTTTATTTGTCCCTGGGGCACCTTTTCCTATCAGAAGATTTCGTTTGGTTTGAAAAATGCTGGAGCTACCTTTCAGCGAGCAATGGATTTTGCTTTTCATGACATCAAGCACGTAGTCAAACCTTACCTAGATGATCTCCCAGCGCAATATCGCAAGATACTAGAGCATCCTGATCATTTAAGACTTGTGTTTGAAAGGTGCAGATACTACAAGATTCGATTGAATCCCAACAAATGTGTATTCTACCTTGAATTTGGACAATTACTGGGTTTCATAGTATCCAGTCATGGTATAATGGTGGACCCATTGAAAGTTGAGGCGATTGTAAATATGCCTCCTCCTCGAACCCCAAGACAACTTCAAAGTCTATAGGGCATGTCCAACTTCTTGAGACGCTTTATCATTAACTATGCCAAAATTACAAAAGGTTTCATGAGACTGCTTAAACAAGACACCTACGTTTTGTGGGATGAGGCTGCTAAAGCATCATTTGAGGCCTTGAAAAAGGCATTACTTTCAGCCCCCTTGTTAAGCCCGCCAGACTATATGAAGGATTTCCTCTTATATCTGGCTACATCAGTATACACAATTGGCACAGTACTGGTTCAGGAGGATGGCATGCTCCAAGAGCATGTCATTTATTATTTGTCGCGCGCCCTGACAGCTCCTGAGATCAAGTATTCTCACGTTGAGAAGTTGGCATTAGCTATTGTCTATGCAGTTCAGAGGCTACGTCACTACATATTATTGTGTACCACCACAATGGTTGAAGAGATTAATCCTTTCCAATATGTTCTCACTCAACGCATCATCGGGAAATTTAATAAATGGATTGTCATCTTGCAAGAATTTGACTTGGTTTTTCAGTCCGCTAAGTCAAAGAAATCATTGGTGTTCGCCGAACTGATTTTAGAGTTTCCTAGTGACATAGTATATGTTGAGGAAGAATCATCATTCCCGGATGAACATATCTTTCTCATTGCATCCTTTGACCCATGGTCTTGGGATATCCTAGTATATCTCCAGACTTTGAGGTATCCCTCCACTTTCTCTAAGGATCAATGATGCAAACTTAAGAGTCATGCGAAGAATTACCTCATCATTTCTAATACTTTGTACATACATGGGGTAGATTCCATCTTACGTCGTTGTTTGACCCTAGAGGAAGCAGAATCAATATTGAATGATGCCCACAGTGGAGCTTGTGGGGGTCATCTCTCTGGGTTGGAAAAAGCCCAGAAAATACTGTGTGCAGGTTATTTTTGGCCCACAATCTTCAAAGATTGTGTGGAAGCTGTGAAACGCTGCCAGCGATGTCAGTTTTTCACTAGGAAGATGCGAGCACACCCATCTCCTCTCCATCCTGTAATCCCAGCAGGCCCATTCACCAAATGGGGGGTTGATTTTATGAATTGTAATCCATTTTCGGCTGGAGGCCATCATCATATAATAGTTTCCGTCGACTACTTCACCAAGTGGGCTGAGGAAATGCTTACTGTTAAGGAAGATGGAGAAACGACCACTTATTTCGTTTTCAACCAGATCATTGCAAGATTTGGTATACCCAAAGAGATCGTGACTAATTACGGTCGTCATTTTCAGAATAACATGATGAATGATCTATACACCATGTTAGGTTTTCAGTAGGAGCATTCGTCTTCGTTTTATCCGAGGTGAATGGTCAAGTCGAAGCAGTCAATAAAAATTTGAAGACCATCTTACAAAGGACTGTTAATGCCAGTAGAACTAACTGGCACATTATGTTGTACCCTGCTCTTTGGGCCTACCGAGCCAATGTAAAGACTGCTACCAGGTTCTCTCCCTTCCAACTGGTACATGGGATAGAGGTGGTCATGAACTTGTTTCCTTTAATTTTATATTTTGAGTGTGATTTTTATTTTAATTTTGCTCATTTGCTTAATTTTTCTCATTTGCTTCCTTTAGGAAATTTTTGGTTTTCAAGTGAAACTTTTGATTTTTTCCTTTAGATTTTTATTATTTTTTCTTTAGAATTTGAAGGGATCCATAGGACTTATATTGATTAAGGATGTCACAAATATACTCAAAGAGCATAGGTTATCATTTAAATAGAAGAGAAATGGTTAAAATAGCACCAAAAGTGAATGCAAATTATTCCTGTAGCGCAACCATGAAAAATTAACACAGCAGCGGTACAAGAATATCACGCTAGCCGAAATCACTGTTTTTTAAACTGAATTTTCGCATGGGTTTCATTTCTAAGTGACTAATCGCATGTTTAAAGGGTGTTGATACGTGTTGTTCCAGTAATCATCATGAAAGCAGGTGTGACTGTGTCGTGGAAGAGATCGTGGTAATCATCAGCTAGAATAGAGCGTATCATGACAGGAAGAGGTATGAGCCGAGTTTGATGTGAAAGAAGTTATTTCACATGAGCATCACGAAATTGGAGACTAAGTGGAGTGAGGACATGTGCCTAAAAGCCGGAAGCTGCAGTTATTGAAGAATTTGTGGGTTTTCACAGTTACAGAGAAATTAGGGCTTGCTCGTCCTGCCAGCTGGTAGCAAATTGGAGACCCGAAGACACTTGTACAGTTAAATTGAACAATCAAATACCTCAAAGATTGATTTTAAACGTCTACAGCAAGACAGGAATAAGGTACTCCGCATTAAAATGATAGTGGCTGCTAAATTGGGGTTTTTCCAATAAGGCTTGTTTTGTCAAAATTCAGTAAGGAAAACATAAATGTAGGCTTTAAACAGAACTCCTGTCGAAGATAGATCGATTTAAAAATTTTGGAGACGCTATGACAAGTGGAAAATTGAAAGATAGCAGTACATTGAACCATTATTTTTTTCAAAATCTGAAAGCAGCTGTTAGGTCATCAATAGAACTCTAAAAGTACATAGAATTCAGCTATTGAAAGCAGATGGGTAAAAGTGGCAAAACAAATAGGACTGAGCCCACTGAGCTGAAATGGATTGACCAATTTCCAGATTGTGCAAAACTTTTTCAAGATGTTGGTTGGTTGGATTTCTTCAAGAAAATTGATGGTTATAACACTGAGGTCTCTTATAAATTTGCCCAAAGCTATAATCAGGACATGATAGTATTTGATACTCTAAAGTTTAAATTGACTATGGAATTAGTTACTGAAGCTACAGGAGTAAAAAATGAAGGTGAAATGCGGTTCAAAAAATTGCCTTTCACTTTTAATGACCAAAGGTACCTTTTACCTAGTATTACTCCAGACTGGCGCAAAGGGGTATTAATACAGGATGTCAGAGATGAGTGGGTGGAGCCCATTAAAATTCTACAAAGCTATATCACCCGTGAAGGCAGATATGCCTATGTCTTCAAATACCATTTTAGATTTTTACAGCATTTGGCTGGTGAATCCAAAATGAACCTTCCTTTCTTCTTGTTCAAAAGTATGCAAAAGATGTCAAGTAGAATTAAGGGACATCATGATCATACTACACAATCCATCTTCCATCATGGTTTGATCAAGCTCATTATCAGTACTGTTCTACAACGAGAAGGGAAGACATGGGATCATTTTTTGTTTTGGTCTAGTTTTCAAACCAAGCAAAAAGAGAAGCAAACCAAAAAACGTGTAGACAAAGGGCAAACTCTAGTTAGGAAACTAGGCCAGAAGATCAAGTCTGAAGATAAAAAAGAAGTTAAACTTGAAGAAGCACCAGAGTCTTTGAAGGATGACAATGAACCTCAAAAGGTTGCAGCTGGCAGCAAAGGTAAATATTCACTGTTTTCACAAAAGGAAATCAGTCTGAGCAATACATGGCACTAGCAGAAAATTTCAGTGAAGAGAAAATTGCTGACACAGGAAAGGTTGCTATTGAGAAAGAAAACATTCAGGTCCAACCAAGGATCCCCATCACTATCTTATCTGGGGATGAGGGATATCTGTTAGAGGAAGATGAATGCACTATCAAAACCGAAGCTAGAATGGACACATACACAGAAAGTTACAGTCAAGAGGATAAAACAAAGAGATCAAAGAAAGAGAAAACCAAAATCAAATCTATAGAATTAGCCACAGCTAGACATCAAGGAAAAACTTTGAAGATGGTGAAGGAGCTTGTTTCAGAATGGAGACCCAAAACCAGATCTAAAAACAAGTTAAGGTTGAGTATGAAAAAGCTGCTAAATCCTAGATTGAATACAGAAGAAGTAAGTGTACTTGATGATGATTCTTCAGATGAAAAATTAAAGATTGAGAAAGAAGCAGTTCTAAACAGTCCAGTTTCTCATCATGAAAAAGGGAAAAAGTCATTGAGGTCAGCAGAAGACTCTAGCCTCACCCAAACTAAACTATCAGCTGTGTTTCTGGAATTAAGAGATGAAATGATAGAAGAACAACAGAAAAAGGAAATTGAAGTTTCTTATTCCGAAAATCAGCACTTGACAGATGAAACTACACCTATTGAAGCAACGAGTCAAGAAAACCCTATTGTTCATGGTGTGTCTTCAAGGAAATTACAGGAAGATGAAGATATTTTCAGAAGGCTAAATATCCCATGGTCACCCAGTGAGATGCAAAATACCACAACAGGGAAGACTTTTGACTCAGCCATGGAGAACCTGCAAAGAACCATCAAACAATACAGGCATCAAATGGAGTGCATGCAGGAGACTAATGATGCTATGGTCCTAGAAAATAGAAGGCTTAGGGAAAATTTACAGGAAGTGAATGAGAATTATCAAGAGTTAATAACAGTTTCTAAGGAAGCCCTGAAGAGAAAGAGAAGCACAGATGTGCATTATGCAGAGTTGAAGCAGATTGTCAGAGACTTGCAGCAGCAGAATGAAAAACTTACAAGAAAGTTAGCAGATACAGAAGCTGAACAGAAAAGAATCAGGAAGAAGGCCCAAGCCTCGGATGGAATATCCTTATTAGCTAAAGCTACCAAAGACCTTTGAGTTGGTAGTTAGTTAGTTACTTGTAGATCTTTTAATAAGTACTTTAGTTAGTTAGTTTTTAGTTATGTTCTTAAAGATACACTTTATTTTGTCGATGAGTGGGTTGAGGGCAGTTAGGGTTTAGACCCTAACTAATTTTGTAAAAAATAGTATTTAGAGAGAGGAGAAAGACAGAAACAGGGTTCGATTTTTGGGAGAACTTCAGGAGGCCTGCTAGACTTATTGATGAGCTAAGTACATAACTATTATATGTATTTGTTGACAGAATTATGAAATATATGATCCTTTTCACCCTTCAGTTTGTGTGTTGGTTTCATTGTTCAGCTTGTTTAGTTGCTTAACTAATAAATTCATTGCTGGTCTATGTATGTATGTTGGTAATGCTTATCTTTTATGAATGAACTTCAATATTATGCTCTGTTGGATTTTGGTGAATATATTACGCATCTTTGTCTTCTTTTGCTTATGATTCAGTTCCTATTTGCTTATGAATGTATTCCCTGTTTGTTCCCAAACTTTATAACCAAAAAACCTATCAAAAAACCTTAAAACTTACTTTTACTTGATTGTATTTTTGAGATTGTGTTGGCTTGTTTCTTTGTGTCCTGGAAACAATTTCTAGCACAAATAGGAGGTATGCCTCGACTCGCAGTTAGTTGTTTTTTAGTTAACGAGTGTTTATAAGGTTAGAGATCCTACTTTGCTACGTTAGTCTTTGCGTGTTAAGCTACTTGAGAGACAGTTTGAGTATATCACATATCAACATATTGCAAGGAACTTGAATGGATTAGTTGATTCATTTGCAAACTACATTTTAGATTGGCATTTGCATCATTCAGATACATAATAATTCATGCATAAAACACAATAACACACATGTAAATAACCGATACTGTATATATATAATCCATATCAAAAAATAATATGAGTGTGGATCATAAGTTTGTCGCAGAGTCATGTCAGAAGATACAAAATTGGCTTCGATGGCCTCAAAAATATACATAGAATATCCTTCTCCTACAGAGAAGGAGGGGCCTCATCTTCCTCTGCTACCTCTTGATAGAAAATGACCAGCTTAGCTACTTTTCGTAGTAGCCTAATCCAGGCTGGGGGCAACCAAACACATTCTCCTGCATGTTGAGCGACATCTGCTCAATCCTGTAAGTCGAAATGTCATGAGTCAACCGACTCATATTCCCCTCTATGTTTCCCAGCATGGCATCAACTGCACCCACTATCACTGATCTCACGAAAGTATGGGGGTGTCCCTCAGGACGTACTGGTCCAACATCTGCATATGACATTTTGTTTCAGTACTTCAAGCTCATTGTAAAAATCATATATATAAAAAATGTAAAAATTAAATAATTTTTCAAAAGCATAAACATACCCATATCTCCCCAGGTTTCTCCCGGAGGAAGGATCAGCTCAAGATCGTGGCAGAAGTCTATGCCCGCATACGGAAACTGCTCAAGAGATGGCACTTGTCGTTCCCACCAACCCCAGAGATCATCCTCATGATAACAAAAGTTTCTCTCGCCACTACCCTGGCGGAGGAAGATCTCACCCCAACAAGCCAGCATTGGCTCACGAGGGTTGACTGAAGACAAGGTCATGCCCAAACTGATAGCAAGAACCCTTCCAAATAAAAAGGTGCAAAGTATGCTTCCATACCCAAATTTCTTCATCCTCTCGGTCTTACACCCCGAGAGTTGAAGCTTCATGTTCGCCAAAAGACTTGAACACCAGTCATATACTTTTCCTTGCAAGCATTCAGTTCCTATATGCTTGTAATGTCTCGAAGAAAGATGTTGCGTAGCACTCCCTCCCATCTGGTTAAGAATACTCACGATGACTTTGAAGGGGAAGCTTGCAATAGTCGAGATAAGAATCTGACTATCGGACTTCTCAGTTCTCGGTAGGAAGTAGGCATTGACATACTCTTGCACGAACAAGGCACCCACATTGCGAGAGGACCCTTTCAAGTTCATGAAGTCTCCCCTCTGAGAGAGACCCGTGATAAAATAGATGTCATCTATGGTGAGTTCCAATATTTCTCCTTGGATATCGAACACCAATACATTGGCATCCCAGTATTGCACAAGCCTCTCAAGCAAGTGGATTTGTGCCCGCATGTTAATTGTTCTATAAAATTTTAACAATCCACATCTTCGAACCGAATGGAGATTCAATGGATCTTGTAATGCTTCTCGATCCATATCCTCATGCTCCCTTTCACGCCATATGAGAACCATCCTACCAAGCAAATAGTCAAGTGTTGGTCATTTTGATTTTTTACCTTACTTTCAGCGGTGTGCGCTATTGTTTTCACTACACAGTCACGCTCGAACGCTGCTGTGTTTGAAGTAAACTAGCGCATCTTTTTCATATGCGCTAATTTTACTCAAACACAACAGCGCACACGCAGAAACGCGTTTTAAACATTGCTAAAAAATTATTTTGACCATGAAAATTTACGAAAATTACATGAAATTGAAAGTATGGGAGGAAATAACTTACTTGGTGGAAGTAGAAGATTGTTTGGTGGCCTGGTTTGATCGTAGCGAACAGAGTAAGATCAAGGTTTTGCTCCAATGTGCCCTAAAAAAATTCAATTGTGATATTTGATTTTTAAATTTGAAACTATTTATAAAAATTGGCTTTGATTTTTACCCACTTTTTGTAAAAGTGTATAGTTTCAAGTGGTTTCTAAAATGTTCTATTTAATCACTAATATTTACAAATTTTGGTGAATTAAATTAACCTATACATTTCAAATTTTCACTATAAGTTTAAAGCATTAAACCGGATATGACTTAGTTTCTTTATTGACATATCAATATAAGTACCATATTGTTTTATCATTATGTCATTTGGAAAATTTGTCAATACTTACTAACTTGATTGTTGAGATTCTTTTCTTTGGTAGTTCATGAACTTACGATCCTAGAAGCTGTCTTTTAAGTTGTTTTAACCTCTTTTTTTGACTATTTTAAAAACTAAACAAGATTGCCAAGCATACTTGTTCTCTTCAAGCTCGTTAAAGGAATTGAAGGTACATCCGCTTAGGTATAAGTTTAACTCTTTTCCGGACTTTTGTGGATTACTTACGAAAAAGGAATACTCTAGTGATCCGTGGCTAGAAGAGTTCTTCTCTCATCGTTTTAGAATTTTTCGGGGGAGGAGACTAATTGTACGAAAAATGACTTTTGGAGCCTTCTTTAGGGTTTTCAAGCTTTGAAAACATGAAAACACCAAGAGAGCACTCACCTACTCGGGCTCGATGTGAAATCCACGAGAGGGTATATAGAGGATTGTTTAATTTTTTCAGACTCTATAAATAGGAAAACACCACCGAGCATATACCAACCCGGGCTCGATATTAAAATCCACGGGTAGGTATATGGAGTTATTGTTTAAGTTTTTCAGACTCCTTAAAATTGAAAACACTGGCGAGCAAGAACAAATCTTGGCTCGATATTAAAATCCAGAGATCAGTATTATAGAGTATTCTTCTATCTCTTCTTCAAACTCTGTAAACAATGAAGAAGGTCCTGAGTCTTCCTCCCATGGGCTCATTAAACTTTTACATGGTTGGGCTTATTGAGTTTTCTTTCTTGGACTCATTAAAAAAACAAGAAGGACATTCTTTTACCAAAAAGAATAAAGGATGAGAAGGGTATATCACATCTTTTCAGTTTCAAAGGCAGTTAAGTCAGTCATGTCCTTGAACATAACACCTATTTGAGTCTATCATTTCAGTTGGGTTTTAGTTTTTTTACCTTAGGGTGAACCTGATCTCCGAGTTTTTACTCCCCCAGTTGGTTATTATTCCAATCATATGGAGGTTCTGTTAATGTCTCCTACATTGCAGGCTTATATCACTTCCCCTTCAAGTTAAACGTTTCCTAAGTCACTTTGTGTCATGCTCATTGTTCAAGGATACAACAATGACCGGTAATCATACAATACCCCCCATGTTCGACTCCAGCTCATTTATTCACATGGTTAGGGTTTGTACCTTGGGTTGTTTGGATGAATACCTTGGGATTCTGATAGCATCACCATATTTATGTTATCACCCAAGCTGTGCAAGATTGAGCCTCACTCATTTTGGCTCTTCATGAGACATAGATCCAGTTTGTTGTTATGGATATGATCTCTCATTTTGACATGGATCCACGCTTGTATTCAGTGGCCATGCTATATATACATATCCTTGTGATGTATTAGAGATCATGTTGTATCCTGCTACACATCTATATGATGTCAATATTGTAATTTCTCGCTGACCTTGATCGTTGTTTTCAGGTAATTTTGTGACTTGGTTCTGCGGTTTCTTACTCCTCCTCTGACTTGGAATTATATTGTATTTTAGTCATCATTTCCCTCTGACCTCACACATTAGGGGGCATCTGTTATAGGTCAAATATGCACTTCTCCGTCCGTGATCACACTGCTCTGTCAATCACACAAAAGGACACTATGGATGGAAGAGCTAGGTTGACCTGGATGAGTTATTGTTGAAACTACACTCTTCAGCTGAAAAAAATATTTTTTCGATATTTTTCATCACATGTGCGCTACTATTGGCACAATGAACCAACGTTCTAAATGCTACTCTGCTCAAGGACAACCAGCACACACCCTTAATATGTTGCAAATGCTTGTTGTAAAGTGAAAAGGTTGCATACTATGCACTACTTTGGTTGTATGAAACCTGTGCACATCTTAAGATGAAGTGAAAAAATATATTAAGATTACGAATTGGCATTAGTTGAAGTTGGTTCTGCAACTTCCCCAACCTCCCAATTCAACCACCTCTCGAATTAAACTGCCTACCTTGTCCAATAAATACAAGGAGGATCCATGAGAGAGGGACCTAGAAGAAATGCTTTAAATGTTGTTATGCTGAAGGAATTCCCAAGTCATTGTGAAGAGCAGGAGCCTAGGACTCGGTTACGGAAGTGTCTGGACAGATCAAGTATATCTGTACTTTTCTACATTTCTTTGACAATAAAAGGTGGAAATACCCTTCCCGTCCCAAATTGAATGTCTATTGGATTGAATGTTCATTTGGTTTAATGTATGATTTTATTTGATGTTAAGTTGTTTCTGCTTTCATCATATTTATTACAGTTAAGATACACTGAGGAAGGTTTACTTTGTGTTGCAGGTTCATCATAGTGGAAGATCAAGCGAAAGTTAGGACCAACCGTTGATAAAAAGGTACTTATTTCGTATCTCGATTTCTTTCCATTTGTGGTAACTAATGCAATACAATGAATGTATTTACCTGTCACCCCACCCAAGTTGGTAGTGTCTTCTCCTCACTATAAGGTATTTTTCCTGCACAACTATCTATATTAGACTTGGCAATCATAAAACTATTACCACAAAAGGAGAATTGGGTTCCAACATTACCAAGATCCATACAAAGTGCGATTGTAACAAGTTTGATATTTACTTTGCAAATTCATGGGAAGGGAGAAGTCATCGCTACCCTCCAACAATTGGACCAACCTTGGTGTGTACTTGGTAATTTTTGCTCTCAACTCATGCAAATGTTTGGATCTCCAAGTAGAGATGCTTTGGGAGGCATTGATGTCATACTTTGGATCACTAGAACTTTAAATTAACTAAACAAAAGCAGAGGAGTTGGTTGATTTAGGACGAAATGTAGTTGTTTTGGATTCCAATGTAATATCCCCAACCCATCCATTGGATTTAGAGGTGGTGGCAGACCCTCATATCCATTTTTTTTCTTCTTTGTCTTCCAATTTTACACACAGCCGCAATGGTCATCTATCCGCAATCTGAAATTCCTCATTGTGGGATTCGGAATGCAGAGTCCCCATAATAATCCTTCCGAAAATTTATCTTTTGGCACTCTGCAATCTGCTTTGCGGAATGCTGGAATGCAGGACCCCAATTAAATCCTCCGGAAAATTTCTCCTTCTGCATTACAGAATGCGAGAATGCGGAATTCCAATTCCAAATCCAAGAAATTCCCCCCCTTCTGCATTCCGTAATTCCCCATTACGAAACTAGGAAATGAGGAAGTACAAATCCAAAATTATTTTCCAACGTCTGCAATCTACAATCCGCATTGCGGATGCGGAACTACCGAAGCACCTCCTCTGCTCCGGCAAACTTTCTAGGGAAAACTTCTGAGGGGCATAAATCCATCATACTTTGTCCAAATGAGACAAGGTTGGTACCGTTGGAAAGCTCTTGGAGAGCTCTATCCAATGGTATAATACCATACTCAACTGAGGTCTCTAACCTTGTCATTATCCAATTGGCTTTATTTCCCATAACCTCCTCTAGGTTCCTTTAACGTTCTTCAAGAGCTTTGTTTGTCTTCTACCATGACTCCATCTCTTTCCCATGTACAGATGAAGACATACACTCCATATTTACCTATTTCATCACTCTATAGCAGCTCTACTCCATTATGCCATGCCTCTCCCCCTTCATCTGATCTACAGATATCCATTCCTTTCTCAAATCCTGACTGGAGTGCCCTTTTGCATTCACCAGACTTAGCCCTAAATCATCCATGAGAAATCTAAGGACATTACACCAATGGAAAATGTATGTAGCAGTTTAATAAGTCATTCACCTATGTATATTCATACATCAAGGAGCACATGAATATGAAACCTTATATACACACACATAGATTGGCATGGTATCAGTCTATTTATTTTAGGTAGATTGATGATAGATCATAGAACATGCAAGGAATTAGCCCTAATCCTTAAGCCTACATCCATATGAGTTATATCATCATATAAAGATGCAAAGGTGCAGAGATAAGGCAATGGCATGCACAAAATAATGATTAGAATGCCTATGCATACAATCCTATCTATCAATGGATCATTCAACTAAACAAATGGATGCAAGCACATACTTAACAACCATAGCTGAAAGAAACATCATCAACATACAATATCTCATGCATTCATCCATCAAATACATACCCCACTACAGGGACAATCAACCCTATCACCCATCTGGGTCAAAACATACATTTAGAAATAAATAAACATAAATGCATAGGTGTAGAATAGACATAATTCAAGGCACACTGAACACTTATTTTTTGCTTTAAAACTCCAATCAAACTGGCTATGACCTGCAACGTTCCAACCCAACCATATATCACTTCCTAGCCTCCATTATTTCAGCAATCAGAGATCACCCCCAAGCTGGGGATATGTATCCACTAAGGAGGGTTAAATGGGTTCTCTCACAGTCAGGGCTCCACCCTCATTCTAATCCAATATAGAGTTGGTTATCAAGTTTATCCACCTTCCATCTAACCTTCTACTCTGTTACTCCAGTTGGAACCCTCTCATAGTTGCAGCCGAAGCTCTATCCCACAACTTAATTTCCTATTATCATATCTAGATGCTCTCACGATTCTCTAATTTATTCATGCTCTGTAACTCATATTAGGGTTTATCATCAAGGATTTTATCAACAGATAACGCATCCACACAAGGTTTCTATGGCATTCGGCTCTGCAATTTTGGTTCACACAGAAATTGTGTTTTCCTTCTCTATTTCACGGTTGGGTTTTGTAGCTCATGATGAATGAAGTTCTGGTCAACATTGGTATAGAAAATAGGATTTATTAGATTCCCAGGTGATGGAATGGATTCCAATGTGAGTAGGACAGAACCCCCGAATCTCAAGGTGGTTCCCACTTTATCCACTTCCACCACCGACCTTTCCTCCCCACTTTCTGTAACCGAATTCCATGTCAGTATGGGGGATCAAATCAGTTCCTTCTGTACAAGTGGAAGCATAGGTTTCCCATCCCATAAACCCCTCACCTCTCCCTAGTGGATACACATATCCCCCTCATTTTGTTGCAGCCATAGCCAACCCTTGGTATTTAATTTACAGGGTATCATTTACATCCTTTACATTTTCCATGGATTACTAGCACATGGTTACCAAAATATCAAATACTTTCCTTTTAACTAAAATATGGACATTCTCTAGTGGGGCCTTGGCCTTGAGCTCCACACTAGCGAAAACACACCCATAACATGCATACAATATTTTCATTACAAGCCAATACAACCTAAGGGTAAAAAAAGGGGTGTTGCAACTCCCTCCCCCTTAGAACAACACCGTTCTTGGTGTTCCAATACTTAGGGGTACATTTACAGTTTATTCATGCCCAAAATTTCAAAAATTTGCAGGTCTGCCTCTGCATTGCATCCTTTACTTGGAACTCTCAGGACCAATTCCTTTTCCTTCCACAAGCTACTCCAGTTGTCTTTTATCTTCTAGTTGATCCTTAAGCTTGAAATATTTGTGGTTGTTATCCTTCTTGCTGCTCCTTGTTGGGTAGTTGCGAAGGCAATGATTTCCTCCACATTTCCAATATTTCAGTGGCTGCTTTATTCTTTCCTACTCAATTTATTTGGAGTCTTCCCACATGGTATGTTTCTTAATGGGATGATTAGATGAATTCTTCTTCATTGATCCACTTTCCTTCTCATTATTGATGTGTTCCAGAATGCTTTCTACATGCCTTTGCAGACAAACAGAGTCCTGCAAAGCCTTGTGGTTCATCTCATTATTTTTCCTCTGTAGCTTGAGCATCTCTCCAATATTTTCTTGGGTCTTGGAAATGGTTTAAAGAAGGTTTCCATCCAATTCCAACATTCTTTGGTCTGTTGGGATGGCCAATGTACACATCAACCCACTCTTTTCTTGTTAGTACCATTGTTTTTTGTAACAGCTGCAACCAATTAACTTCAATTTCTCACCTGTGAAATACATCATTGCAATTCTGTTAGGCCAAGAATAATATAACATTAAAATCAGTCAATTAATTTTCGAATTGAAATGAAATCCCATGCTTTGTCCATGATACTTTCACACTTTTCATGCTTTCCCAACATGCACATGAACTCATTCATGTTCTTTCTTTCATAGGAAATTCATTATTTCAGCATTCACGATTATTTCAAGCAATTAACGCAATCATTTTCAGCTATAACATGCATTCAACAATTCTGTGTTTTCTAATTGCATGAATAAAAAGGGAAAGAGAAAAGTAAGATTTTTTTTCCCCCTCTTAGTCTTGTTCCCAATTTGGGGCAGCACCACCCCTGTGGTTTCATGATCCCTAGCTCTTTCACTTCAATGTGAATGCTTGACTTGCCCTCTTGGCTTATGACACTTAGTGTCTATGGTCTGTCCAAGACCTCTCAACCATGGAACCCTTCCACATGGTTTGTATACCATATTCTTGGCTGCTAGGACCCACACAAGTCCACTAGCACAATCATTCATTGCTACTCATGCTGATATTTTTTAGGACATTCACATGTCCACATGCATCCTTAGGATTCCTTCATATTTCTTGCTTCCTGCAATGACCAAGGTCTCCAACAAGAACATAAGTGTATTAGCTTGGTTGTCATAAGACTTGTTTATGAAATTTTCATTATTCCAAAATAAGAAATGAATGAAATTGAATACTTATCTGTATTGGACATTTCCTCTCTACTCCACAGGGTCCTTCTTTGATTCACAAGCCTTGGATCACCTATGGAATGGATGATGGATAGCACACAGGCTACTCCACACCATCCAAGTATTCAATGCCAAACCAATACTCTTACTGGGTTTATTAAGCATTTGTGGTTCCAAACCAGTTCCATACCTGGTTTTCCTTCTCCATTTCCAAGCGAGCCCATCCGTCCGGGTCATCAACCAAGGGAAGGAAACTGCACCACGACCATTTCTAGGTCAGGCCTTACTACGGAGCCATAGGAATATAACAACATTTCACACGCACAACATCTCTTCATGCTCACCAAAACTCCTTCATCAATACCTCCACAACATCCAACTAACCAATGCCAAGCCAGTACACCGACTAGGCTTATTAGGCATGCAACAACCATTCACTTTGCTTCTTTAGTGTGTAGCACCAAATTGCATCTGTTCAAGCTAGAAACACAAGATGGATAAACAAGATCATCAATATTTTCTGCTCTAAAACTATAAACATGTTTCATGACATCCACTATCAAATATTGAAACATGAGGAATGCATCCATTCCTTTAGGGTGTAATCAATATTGAAAACCCTAATATAACTCATCACCAGAAAGGTGTGCACCCCCTTTCCAATGTGAACTATGTAGGCCCTAATCATACTTCAAGCAGTCTGAGATAATATAATAAAATAGAACATGCTCTACATATTAATTCCAATAATTAGTCATATATGTATTTCAGCTAGGGTTATAGAACACTTATCCATTTTGCAGATGTATTCTTTCTTCATTTGGGAAGAATGGGGCTCCCTTCTCTGATTCAATAGTACCTCTCTTTTGCACCCCAATATTTCACGCTCCATAACCCACGTATGCCCTCTAGGAATGATTTTACCATCTCACTCGCATGGCTTACCACCATGCAGTGTAGATGAGACATCCTCATATTGTTTGGCTTTTGCAAGTGGCACCATTCTTCTCATTGGGGTTTTATGCTTTCTACCATAACATGAACACTCACTTACAACATGTCCTCCTGACATAGTTCTATACAAGCCAATAGTGATTAGAAATCATCAGCAATTTTCAAATCTAAAATTTACAAGTCTGAAATGGACAATCTGTTCTGTACATAAACTAATTTTACAACCATTAGATCATTCTTATGAGGTTTGACTCTTGCACATGGTATATTTACATGCTTTATCATGGACTTACCCATCTTTCCATGTCTAAAACAATCTACCTGAAATATGAAAATCAAATCAGTCAAACACTTTGTAAGTCTTCCATGCACATAACATTTTTATTGCTGCCACAATCACTGAAGTGATTTCCAAAATTACAACGCTCAATAATTCAAGCACTTTCAGCTGCTAACATCTTATTACAATGAAATGTATAGGTGTATTTTATATGCATCTTTGTCATAATAAAATTAAAGGACACCATCACATTATTTATGTAATTTAATAAACCTGTAATACCCATTACTTCCCATCCATATCCTTTATGCAACTCTGTCCTTCCACAGAGCATTCTGGAAGCCCTCTCATCATAACTATCTCCACATAATCCTTCCCGCATTCACAACAGATCATGAAATGATCTCAGAATTACCACTAATTCATCATTTCCTTTGTCATCTGATTGCAATGTACACATGCACAACACCACCATGCACTCACACAATGCATTTCATATGTGCACACATACCCATGTATGCACATTTACAACTTTCACATAATCCTTTACTGTGCATTCACTTCATGCAACCACATTTTACAAAATATGTTAATGAATATTGATCCATGCACACTATTCTATCACGTCATGAATTCTAACATTCATCACATATGGTCCTAACCATGGCCATATCACCTAACTTGCATTACTATAACACTACTGTAACAGGACTATGAGTCCTTACTTTCCCTAGCTATAAAATTCATAACTAGCATGGGATGACATGTTTCATATGATTGCATTCTAACATTTAATAGTCACATGGTAGAAGGTCCCTTTCCCTTACTACTCCCTACCTCACCATGCCATGGTGGTATGGAATTCACATGAAGTGCATTCAACCATACATGCATACCATTGTACATTATTTAAACATGGCTCAAGGGATTCTTACCCTATCCCTTCAACACTTGTACCATTTCCACAAAGATAACATACCTACATGACTCCCATTATCATATTTGGTGTTACCTCATCAATCTGGCCTCTTACCAGGGACTACACAACCCTCCCATCAATTCGCATGCTCACATATTGTTTCCCTAACCTTTCTCATAAGGCTCTTGGGAACATGTAACAACACCATCAATATATTTATCCATGTTTCTTTTATCTTTGTTCCTACACCAATACCAACAACAATAGTGATTAACAACCACCATATTTAACCTAAGTAGTTCATTGCATATGCACATATTTACTATTTTTACCAACATACCACAACATATACATACACAACATCTTCTCATGTAATATGCAATACCTAACAGCATGTCCACTAGTTTATATGTATTTGCAACTATCTAATCGCTTGCATCTTTGGTATTATCATGCCCTAATTTCCTGTACATGAAGCTCATAAAGCATAAATAAAAGAACATGGAAGGGTTTAAAGAGTTCTCCCTTTCCAATCCTGACCCCATTCTCATGCTGTAACATAAATGGTTTAGGGTGAGAAATTTCCCTCTTATCAGCGTTGCCCTATTGTTCTGGTTGCCTTCATAAATTGTGGTCAAGTCCGACTCGACCCTTCTTGGCTTCTTTGCACTTACCAACGCCGTCATTTATTCAACGCTATTGCCCGGTAAAAGGGATAGGTGTCTAGCTGGAACAACATCGGCCTCTCTATGTTGACTAGACCATCTCTGTCGGTTGTTGGATCACACCCAGTCAAAATGTTATAACATCGTTGGGCCTGATCTCTATTCTTCCGTAACTCCAATCACGCTTGAAGCTTCTAGCTGTGGCCCAAGCATCCCAAGTGTTGTAACTTGGGATCTGATACCATTCTGTAACATCCCCAACCCCTCCATTGGCTTCAGAGGTGGTGGGAGACCCTCAGATCCATTTTTCGTCTTCTTCTTTGTCTTCCAATTTTACACACAGTCGCAATGGCCGTCTATCCGCAATCCGCATTGCGGGATTCAGAATGTGGAATCCCCATAATAATCCTTTTGAAAATGTCTCTTCTGGCACTCCACAATCCGCATTGCAGAATACGAGAATGGGGGAATGCAGGAGCCCAATTCAATCCTCCGAAAAATTTCTCCTTCCACATTCCGCAATCCGCATTGCAGAATGCGGGAATGCGGAAGTCCAATTCCAATTCCCGAATATTTCCCCCCTTCCAAATTCCACAATTCCACATTGCGAAAATCGGAAATGCGGAATTCCAAATCCAACATTATTGTAGTCATCAGATGACTACCCAGTCAATCAGCAGGGTAGTCATCTGCGCAGATTCCTATGCAATTTGTGAATCAGCCAAATCCCCTAGATTTCATGCCACCTACGGGACAGGTTAATTTCCAAATGATGCATCAAATGAGTCAATTAGGTGGAAATACAACTGTCCAACCAAATGTATACATGAGGGGTCAGAATACACCAGCAAGAGGAAAGAAAAAGGATTCGAATAAGAAGAATTAAAGTGAAAGTGTTGATTTGTTCAAAAGTTAAAAGTAAAAAAGTAAATGGTTAGAGTAAAAATTAGTTACACAGTTGTTAAAGAAAACTGAATTCTATTATTTTTGGAAAATGTTATAAATACATCCTCGAATTCATTGTAAGTGGATAGAAAATTTGTGTAGAGGGATCATTTTGTTGAGTTGGTGAATTGTTTTGTAATTGTTTTGTTCACTATTGTCCATCTATTTTAAATGAAAATTTAAATTGATGCCTATGTAGGGTGTTATAACCACCATAGAAAATAAGATGATATTGTTTTTCTTAGGTTTAATTATCATAATCTTGATTTTATCCATCTTAATGTTAAGTTTATCAAAATTGTAAAATGATTGAGAAGGTTTAGTTTCTTATTCATGAAGGGCTTTAAATTTTTAAATATAAAAGTAATAATCTACGAAGGATGACAATAAGTCTAACCATGCTAATTTCAACGTATCCATCCTCTTTTAAACATTTCTCGATTATAATTATTGACATAGATGTCAAAAAATATGCTATAAATAGGGTACCTTTGCTTAATGCATTAAATATTGCAATTACTATGCACTTGGCCACTGATTATTAAATTTAGACTTTATTTGAGGATTTAATAAGTATATCATTAGTTCAAGAAAATAGTGATGTAATTATGGCAAAAATTTGTTGTCAAAATCATATTAGGACTCCATTAATATATAACTAAAATGGAGAGATCACTTAGCTATTACAGGGATGTATACTCTTCTTGGGTACAAGTTTATTATGCATCAAATTGTTAAAAAAGCATAATCTGAAGAGTGAATGTGTTCTTGTGGGGCTAAATTCCAAACATGAATTAAGGTTGCTAGTGAGGATTAGTTATTGAATTGTTATAAATAACTTCATTTAGAAAAACCTTAATGTGATTGCATTGTTAGAGTTTGAAAGTGGTTTTGTGATTAGTGAAGGCATTAATATTATGTACATTAATAGAATGAAATCTAATGATAGAGTGTGTTAATGTTACTTTACAAATAAATAAAATGTATTCACACATTATATATGTTCTTTTTAAGTGTAATTAATTTGTAAATGAACTATCCATTTCGAATTAATATTAAAATTTGTTTAATACTTACTAGTTAATATTAACATAATTTGTATAAAATGACTATTTCCATATTATTAGAAATTCATATTAAATATCGACACACATATGATATACACTGACCTATATTTTTTCAATATTGGCATGCCATAATAATTCTGATATTTTATACTAAATATGCAATGAGATATAAATACCTTCAAGTAAAATATAATTATTTTTCAATCAACCATTATATACAATCACAAATTACTCGATAAACAAACACAAATCACATCAAAATGATTGTTATCCAACTAAAATTGTATAAAAACATATGGTAATCAACTTTCCATTTCCACTATCATAACATGAAAAATAGACAATATAATTAGAGAATTAAAGATAACAATAACAAAATGATATTTCAACATTGTAAATGATGAAATAAAACACGTATATATCACTCTTCATTTCCATCACCATGATTATCTTCCTCGCTTGGTATGATAACACCGTTGTTCTAAAAAATATGTTTAGATATAGGGTCGTGTCTTAATACGAACCATCGATCCATATCCAACACATCCTGGTAAAAAAACACTTGGCTGCGATGTTTTGGGAAAACATAAGGATCCTTAGTTTCATCCCACATATTTCTAGAGTTGACACATATCAACCCACTATCACGATATTTCTTTACATTATTCCTGTCGAATGTGTCCCACCACTTGCACCTAAAAATAACACATTGGAAAGATGAGAAGTCCACTTGAATGATCCTTTGTATCTTTCCAACATAACCCAAATCCTCCCTATTAGGTTTTGATCACAATAGCTAGCATGGCTAGATTGCTTGAAATTGAATTCCACTCCACAGACTAGTGTGAGGTGTCAATCATTGTTATCATTGTTGCAAAAATGATTCCCATATGCCCACATAGATGGGAACAAATGCACTTGTAAAA
This sequence comes from Larix kaempferi, assembly GCA_027924585.1. Lineage (NCBI taxonomy): Eukaryota > Viridiplantae > Streptophyta > Pinopsida > Pinales > Pinaceae > Larix > Larix kaempferi. The sequence goes on along the minus strand of BSBM01000226.1, from coordinate 4,511,100 downwards.
AAGTGAACAAGTGACGGTGGCATATGCCTAATAACCCGACCATTAATATTTAAAATATAGATGTCATAATTAAAAGGTACATTATAAAGTTAGAAATGTACAAAAATAAATTATTAACGAGTTGCTACACCCGACCCTTTGTTTAGCAGATCCTCCTCAGCATGTGAGTAATGAACAAATGCACCATATTTCTCTTTTAAATGATCGTGATAAGGCATTCTTCTACCATTCAATCGTCTGAATTATTTCCTTTCAATGTCCCATTTCCTCCTCTTCTCTTCATACAATGTGATCCACAATTGTGTTTCCTTTGCATTGTAAAGAATGAATTTATTGATGGCATCAATTTCTGAATTTGTTGTTGTATTCATAAAATCAAATCGACATATAGTACATATGAGATCAAATTAGATTATATATTTCATTGTGAATAGTTACATCTACGTAAAAATGTAATGAAATATAAATGACTTACTCTTTATCATGCACCTTTTTCCGTTTGTTTGGAGTAGCTCCCTGTCCCTTTTTTCCTCATTGTGTTTACCATCCCAAATCATTGTACCTGGTGTGTGGTGGATTTTCTTCATTTACTCACTAAAATAATAGAATGAATCATATACTATGCATCCCTCTACCATATACCGCTCGGGGTTTTCCCCTTGTTGAACAAATCCCTTCAATGTTTCCATGTACCACTCTAACAAGAACATCCAACGACATGAGACCACCTCGACTAATTCAACCGTATCAACTAGGTGAATTAGAAGATGAACCTGCAAATCCATGAAACTCATTATCAATTCCTTCTTAAACATAAAAAACAATCTTATTTATCTCTTGACGCCACCGTGGAATGCTATCCATGTTAATCTCCTTTGATGTGTTCCACCATACACATGTAGATAGTTTAGATATGGCATGTTGCAGGTCCTCAGGAAAATTGTGGTTCGTACACCCAACCATGAGCAAATGATAATGACACTACAAAGTGAACACAAAAATTTAATTGATTTTAAATTTGGGTAAATGTTAGAAACCAAATTTTTTTTTTTTTTTGACATGCATGCCCTTAGAAAGTTTGGATGGTCATGCGATTTCAAAGTCGAAAAATGTTTGTCAATAATGAAGAAACCCCATAGAGTATACCCATATAAAGAAGGCGCCTTTACACCCAATCATAAATTCCTTTTCCAAAAAAGACCATATTTCTTCAAAACCTATGGGACATAACCTTCTTTAAATGACAAAGAGCGGCCAGCCTCTCCTCTATTTTCTTGTATTGGACAATGCTTCTCTTTAGTATTTGAAGAAATAATATCTCTCCTTAAAACCAACATGTCACTTTGTTTTGATGATATGTTCCTCCACAAAGAAGATGAAACATTTTGATATATATGCATGGGATCTAGTCAATGGACAATATTAAGATGCTACCAATATGGGAGATCATAAAATTTTGATTTCCTTTTCATCCCGATGGGTATTTTATTAACATAGGTTTCAAACAATTCAAGTTCATCGAACATAGGTTCCCCATTTTAATTGAACATTTATTCAATTTCCTTCTCCTTCTCTTTGTCATATGCCCTAAGCCAGTGAGTCAGTGTCATTATTTCAATCCTTTGGGTTCTCTCTGGTTGAACATTGAAAGCAGATGTTGCTCTTATATAAGGGTGGTTTTCTAGGAGAAATACCCTTGGGTAGTCGTACATTGGATTTCATAGGTCGTTGGACGATCTAGTATTCATAGAAGGTCCAAAACATTTACATCCATGTTACCCTTTTGTTACAAGACTTGTGGCATTATGGTATACTAAGCACATTAGTTTAGAAGATCAATATAGTCGCACTGAATTAAATATTCCAAAAAAATATTGCTACAAATATAAATAAATCAAACAACATATTTACCATATAAAATTCCAAATCTCGGTTAATCATGTGTGGTGTATGCACATATGCTATACAATGTAAAACTCCTCTCTATTGCGATGGGTCTTGATACATCGTATACCTGTATCCCTTCCCATAATTCCTTCAATTCATTGATCGATGGTTGTAGGTAAACATCCATATTCTTCACTTGTCTTCTATCGGGACTATAAGAGCTAGCATAAGATGTTCATTATTCATGCACATCCATGGGGAGGTATAGTTATGGATGACTACTGCAAGCCAGACAAAATAGTTGGTGTTTTGGAGGGAATATGGGTTGATGCCATCCATGGCTATGCTTAATCAAAATATCCGTACTTCATCCTTGAATTTATCGAGCTATGTATCCTCTATATGCTTCATGGCTATTGAATATGTTGGGATTCACATAAATCCTGCCTCACTTCAATGTGAGGCATGCCATCCTTGCAATATTTATAATTCTTTGCAACAGAATAGCCTTTGACTCCTTCAGATTATAGGCATGTGCCTCAATATCTTATGAGGCAGACCATCTTCTTTAGCCTTATTTCTTGATTTATGGCACCTATCATGCCCACACTTTGGACATATCTCATTTTATGCATCTTCATCTCTATATAGAATACAATCATTTGGACATGCATGATATGATACGTACTCAACATTTAACATTTTCAACATTTGCTTTTCCTCTTCACAGCTTTAGGGCAAGACATTATCACTCGAAAGTTTTATTAATCTTTGAATAACCTATAGTTACTGGGAAATATAAATGTACAATGTCATTTACCGTTCATAAAATTGACCATTTTTATTGTTGATTGTGTGAAAATATTCTTCAAAATATAAGGGATGTGATGGTTAGTTACCTCAAAATTGTAGAGAAACATGCGCCTGACATGCCATACATTGCTTTCAATTTGTATAGTAACATTGTTGTCCCTAACTGGGTATAATTTGACCGACCTGGTCCAAAGAGAGGGGTGGTGGAAGCTGATTTAAGGATTTGGAAGAAGATATCAATTATATGAGCACCATACCCTGGCTCATTGTCTTGGAATGCATCTAACAACATTGCGTCCATGGAATTTGTATGTTGTAAGAACTCATCCATACCAACCTCTATTTTATTCCCTCCATTTCCAACATGTGAAGAACTACTATTAGTGTAGGAATTCCTAATTGGTGAGTCTGCATGTAATGGAAATTGAATCAGATATTGATTCAACCATGCTTGGTATGATTCCTCTCCAAGTTGTGCTCTTTTTGCAACCTTCTCTCGATTTGACATTGTAGTAGGGTGAAACAAAAGATGGTAGATAGATCGCTCATCATTGGAATCTTGATTACAAAAATATTGAACCTTGCATTGATGATATTAGTAAGCACAATGCAATTGGTTTGTTCCAACATTTTACCAAACAATTAGTACAAAAGAATGAGAATTTTTTCCAACAGTAAATGTTAAACTACAAACAATTTATAAAAGAAAAGTTCTAATTGACCAATACATTAACATCAATCCCATTGAAAATTAAAAAATACAATTAATCAATTTTTTTTTGTTTTACACCCCAAGGAGACATCTAAAGGTAGTCCTAATGCAAGGTGTCTCTAATGAGCAGTTGGTGTTTTATGAAAGTTATAGTGTATTAACAACTAGTCAACGGGAGGCAAACTACTTATTGCATGCACAACAATAAATCTGGACGCTTTCCTTTTCATAAAGAACTCCTGGTCATTGAAGTGTTCCTCAAACAAAACAATTTGCATAAAATAAAGAGCACCTAGAACTATTTATGAACCTTGCAATGTTGCCATGAGTGCATGGACGACCATCGATATATAACAGGTTCTTCATGTTAAAGTTTCCATAAACATAACTATTCACGCACATACTATACATGGAAATACTATGTCTATATTTAACAATATTCAAGTATTCCGATTGACAATAAATAGGACCGAAAAATGTTATAAGTGCTACTAACTGTTTGGGAGGAAAAAGTACATGTGAAAGGATAAACAACCTAATATTTGCAACATCTATGTTATAGGTCAAATCTGTGCTTCTCCGTCCGTGATCACATTGCTCTGTCGATCGCACAAAAGGACACTATGGATGGAAGAGCTAGGTTGACCTGGATGAGTTATTGCTGGAACTACACTCTTTAGCTGAAAAAATTATTTTTTCAATAGTTTTCATGACATGTGCGCTACTATTGGCACAGTGAACCAGCGTTCTAAACGCTACTTCGCTCAAGGACAACCAACGCACACCCTTAAAATGTTGTAAACGCTTGTTGTAAAGTGCAAAAGTTTCATATTGTGCGCTACTCTGGTTGTATGAAACCTGCGCACATCTTAAGATAAAGTGAAAAAATATATTAAGATTACGAATTGGGATTAGTTGAAGTTGGTTCTGCAACTTCCCCAACCTCCCAATTCAACCACCTCTCGAATTAAACTGCCTACCTTGTCCCATAAATACAAGGAGGATCCATGAGAGAGGGACCTAGAAGAAATGCTTTAACTGCTGTTACGCTGGAGGAATTCTCAAGTCATTTTGAAGAGCAGGAGCCCAGGACTCGGTTGCATAAGTGTCTAGACAGATCAGGTATATCAATACTTTTCTACATTTATTTGACAATAAAAGGTGGAAATACCCTTCCCGTCCCAAATTGAATGTCTGGATTGAATGTTCATTTGGTTTAATGTCTGATTGTATTTGATGTTAAGTTGTTTCTAGATACGCTGAGGAAGGTTTACTTTGTGTTGCAATTTCATCATAGCGGAAGATCAAGTGAAAGCTAGGACCAACCGTCGATAAAAAGGTACTTCTTTCGTATCTCGATTTCTTTCCATTTGTAGTAACTAATGAAAGACAATGAATGTATTTACCTGTCACCCCACCCAAGTTGGCAGTGTCTTCTCCTCACTATAAGGTACTTTTCCTGCACAACAGATCGATGACTCCGCTGGGGAGTAACTAGTTGTTTTTATGCTCTAGGAGACCTTGTTAGGATTTCTTCTAGTTTATTTTAGTTTTTTTTGTTCTCTGAGAGGTATTATAAGTCATTGTTGCCCGTTCTATCTATCTTGATTCTCCTTAGTCTACTTTAGAAAAGTCCTTTTGTTTTCTTCAAGTCCCTGTTCGCTGGTTTACCCTACTTACAATAGCGCATTTTTGTCAGAACGTTGCTTTGTCTTGTACACAGTAGCGCATCTTTCCTGGAATGTGCTGGTAAGTTCCATTCCTCTGTTAGGGTTTGATTTCCAGGTGTTTGGGTTCACTTCTAGCCTTTTTCTTTGCTTCTCTAACTAACCCCTAAGACTTGTATGTCTCTTTTGAGTCTTGTTTACCTCTCTGAGGTCCTTTAGTTTGCCTTTACTTGCTTGAGTACTTGTTTAAGGTGTCTTTACTGTTTTTAACCCTGTTCAAGGCTGTGCGTTACTCTTTGCTAGACAAACTTGCGCATTGTTTTCCCTAGACGCTAGTTGCAGTCATACAGACCTGCATTCTGAACGCTTGTTGTATGTGGCAACATTAGCACATTTTTACTGTGTCTTTTCCTTTTATTAGGGTTTGATCCCATTTTGAGTCCTTAGGGTGGCTTTGAAAGGTTGTTTGGTCTAGATACCTTCTGAATATCTATTCAGACCTGTCTGAGTGAGTTAAAGCTTTCTAGTTAGCTTTTATTTTGAGCTGGTGTGTTGGTAGGGTCACTTTCTGGTTTGCTTACCTACTCCTTTGTTTGGCGAGTGTTTTCTTAGGGTTTTGGTGCTTAGGAGAAGCTTTTTAGGTCCTTCTTTCCATTACAAACATCTCTTTTCCTTGCTTCTTTTACACTTTGTTCCAAGCCTAGATTTTTTTTCTGTCAAAACAACTCGGTAGGTGGAGTCTTTCTCAAGTCTTTTGATTTGATTGTTTTGAGCCATTAGGTTGTCTTTCTGTTACTCACACTTTGCGTTAGGTCTTACTTGCTCTTTTCCAAGTTCTTTTTCTTTTGCAATTATCAAAAAAGACAAAAAGAGAATTCGGTAGCTTAGTAGTAAGATTTATCATCGTTTTGAAGTAACATAGTTTGATTTGCTTTGAAATTTAAAAGAAAATTTAAAAGAAATTTGATTTAGGATTGCCTAGTTTCAGTTTTTGAAAGAATATAAATGAAAAGAAAAGAGTCTTTTGTGAATTTGAATGCATTATTTATTTACGCACTTTTCTTTTTGTCGAAACCATTCCACACACTGCACTACCCTTATTGAGTAAAAAGTGGCCCTTAAAAAGAAATCTTAATAAAATTAACTAGCAACATTTTTCTTTTTAGGCATACACATCATCAACTAGCTTAGGCTAGGGTTTCGGGTTTAAATCACCTTAAACCACCTGAAATCAATTTCATTACTCAACAATCCTAGTACAACTAGCTATTAGGTAAATCCACCTCTATCAAATTATCCTAGGAATGCTCTACTGAAACCAGAGTTAAGCACGAGGCCATGGGCGATTGGAATTGTTGAGGATACCCCCTCACTTTCCTCTCAACCATAAACCAGAGTTGACTCGCATATGGGGGTCCACTAGTGCTTTTTAAAGTGCTTTTAGATTTTGAGCTTTGCTACCCTGCCCATGCGTTTCAACTAGGCTGACGACTATTCCCCCAGGTTTTTCATAATGGTGGTATCCTTAGTATCATAAACCTAGGGCTCTACACAGGTAGAGTGCAAGGATATTTCCACTTCACCTCGGATAGATGTGGAAGGTAACCCTTTGGCAGTAATCCCAGGAGGGCGGTTTGGTGATTCAAATGCTTGCACCCAGAGGACCTCCATTGGATGTCACGTAACTGGCCGTTGATACTCTATTAGTATGTTTTGGGTCCTCATCATCCCAGAATTGCTTCTGAAAGTATTTTCCTTGTATTGCTTGGTTTGATCACTTAGGAAATTTTTTAGTGGTATGCTATTTGCTCCTTAGTCGTAGTGGCCACTAGGTTTTTACTTAATTTTCTTTTTTGTAGCTGTGGAGGACCAACCTCTTCGTAGGTATCGGAGGTTGAAAAACCTTCCTCCACCCACTGTGGAGCCTCCATCGCCACCACGACGCCAGAGGACGGATTCCCATGGTTCATTTGAACTTACGGGAGAAACATAAGTACTTGGATAACCACAGCCTAGAACCCCGGATTGACAAGTCTTTGACACCGTTGAGGTTGATGACCTAACTTCTAGAGAGTTTAGCACTCTTTTTAACCCTCCTCTTACCGGAACCAACGATCCACTACTGGTACCTGTAGGCTTCCAACAACCTGAGCATAGTGCGTACTTGTTTACACCTAGTTACACCATGACTAACCCCGGAAATGAGCAAGGAGTTCCTCAAAATCCCACAACTTCTATGGCTACAAGGATTGCTAATCCTTCTTTCACAAGCATTGCAACACCGAGCTCATCGCAAACTGCTTATGCTTCGAATCCATCATTTAGTTTTAATGCTGGTACTCTAGGCATGCCAAGCTTACAAGCTTCGACATCTGCTTCAGTTTCTACCCCTACTTTTGGACTCAATAATGTCCCTTTGATAGGGATACCTGCAGTGAAGTTCACTCAGCCTCCTGTTACACAACAGTTCCAGGGTGTAACTCAAACTATTGCTTCCACTTCCATTGTAGGATCGATCCCTTCTGCATCTATGCATGTTATGGGTACGATGACGGCACTGTTTGTTACTACTACGCCTGGATTTAACCCCTATGCAGGTTACACTGTTAATCCATCAAATATACCTGCAAGGATTATCCTTTCTCTTTGTTTGCTGGAGGAGGGGGTAATATTATTAATCCACAATTCGGTGGGGTTAACACCCAGCCGCAATGGACCACTGCCCTGGGAAGTAATCCGCTTTATTTCGGGTGGAGCAATTTTAATGTGTTCACTTCACAACTGATGGCTGGGGGAAACCCCAAACAGCAGTACACGAATCAGGTACTAGGAAATACCCAATACCAGGTTCATGTTTATCAAATGTCGTCAGCTCGACTTCGTTTACCTTTTCTGGCAACTTTAAATTTGCCAGATCTTTCAAAACTCACAAACGACCCCATGTGCCATGATCCTGCATGGCCACCTATTCCCACTAAGTTTCCCTCAGACATCCCAAGTTTTGAAGGTAAGACTGGTGAGGACCCCGGTGACCATGTCACGACTTTTCTTCTCTGGTGCTCCTCGAATTCTCCGAATGATGATTCCATCAAGTTGAGGATTTTTCAAAGAACCTTGACAAGTGTCACAACCAAATGGTATATTGAAATGCTGACAGCTGCTTATGGCACCTTTCAGGATATAGCTACTGTTTTTTTGAACCACTTTCAACTTCCTGTCTGGTATGATGTCAGCACAGACCTTCTGTCGACCCTCTAACAGAACAAAGCCACTCATCTATCTGATCACATTCAGGAGTGGCGAAGGAGAAAGAGGATCATTAAAGACGACATCCCTCTAGCATTTTTATTAGAGTGGTATCTCAAATCACTCCTTCCTTATATTTCTAAGGAAGTTGCAACTTCAAGGGTGTCCTCCGAAGAGGAAGCCATCTTGAGAACCCAGCAACTTGACTTGGTATATGCACAGTCTGGGCTCTTATATGAGATTATTCCTGATGCACCGAGGTCTAACATAGACTTAGGTAAACCTAAACCTGGACCACATGCTGATGGCATTGTGGGTTTCGTAGACTCTACAGCGTTTGATGCTTTAACAAAGCAGGTTCATGCCTTGTTAGTCAAACAGTCTGCTGTAGAAGCAACTTCTGTTGCATCCTCCTCTTCAACAACAGAATCTGTACAACAAATGCAGACAAACCAAAAGGGCCCTCAGCAGCCCAACAACAAAACAAAGGACAAGAAAGGGGAGGGAAACCAACAAAAGCCCAAAACACACTAAATGCCGAGGAGGTGTTGGCAGCCAGCAACAACCTCTTCATTTCTTGACAAAATGAAGAGAGATCAGCTCTTTATGTGATTTATCAATTTAAAAAATTATGTTAGAGCACCTTCAGAATCTTTGATTCTAAAGGTACTCTTAATCAAAGAAAAGTAATTTAATGATTCTAGAGTTGATAGGAACTTGATCATAAAACTTGGCTTTTAAACGAATGTTAGATAAGTTTCGTAAATTCTCATTAAAGCTATTTAAAACATCAAAATGAATTTATGTGACTTAAGGGATTTGTGCCAAGAGAAATATCACAAAACACATTGTTTAGGGTATTATTAGTCCTAAGTCTAAGAGAATTTTGGAAGTTAACATTGTAAGGAATACCCTATTATGAACTTTGTAAATACCATAGTTAATGGATAGATAAGATTTGTATAGGAAACTTTTTACATATGATAAATACCCTATATGATAGTATAATGTGTCAATAGGATGTATAAAGGTTTTAAAACTTAGTGTTGTACATATATATATAGCTTTGTACATATACATATAATAAACATTAAGCTAGCCATTTGATTAATGCCTACTTAACATTAAAGTGCGATTTATTATTCTTCATACCACTACGTAGCATGATGAAACAGGGATGATTGTTTGATGAACTGGCCATGCAATAAATCAATGGTTAAATCAATAAACGTGTTGGATCGATGAGCTGGTATGAAAACGTGGCTTTCACCCCTTGACAGGGTCGACAGTTGTATGCATTTGGTTAAATCGTGTTGACAGTGTTAAATGCTCACAGTCATTTCAAATTACGCCATTGTACCTATTAATTATGAACCACTGTCAATAATCAATGACTGTAATCATGATTCTATCAGTCTTCGTATCGTTGGTTCGCCAAGTTAAGTGGTTATCACTAACAGGCATGGTCAAACGTAGATAGATTGGCATAAATCGTGGTGTAGTGTGTAGTTATAACATTTATCAATGCTCGAAGTCCCGCTAAAATGGTAGGTTCAGAGATTAGATTTCTGATTAGATTTGAAGCATGTGAAGATTTTCTAACATGTCATGTGTGTGGGTACCTATTCCCTCTGTTTTCACTTTCCCTTTCATTTCGCGACTAAGCCCAGAAAGTGCTGAAGAAACCATGTCTCCTCTGAATCGTTTTGAGATCTCAGGGTTTGAAATTATTGAAGCTAACCAGGAGGTTTCCCAGAGATTCAAGAAAATGGGATGGACACATTTCTTTCGAAGCTTTGATGGTCATCATGTGGAGATTACCAAGATGTTTGCAATGAGTTTTAAAGATGACAGGGTGCGAATTGGGGGTTTCGAATTTGTTATCAATGAAGACAAAATTGCTGAAGCCATGAAACTTCCCCAAGTGGGAGAACGCTGGTTTAAGGGAACTATGGTTGACAAGAAGAAGTGTTTGGCTTTGTTAATGCCCTTACCAGATAAAACGAAGCTGAGGATAGGCGTACCTGTAAAATTTCTAAAGCCCGAATGGAGAGCTTACTATGAAATCTTAGTAAGGTACGTAACCTGTTGTGGACGCTTTTCCCATTTGCACTTGTATCATTTACGGTTGTTGTTAGCAGTAAAGGGTTATAAACTTAATTTGCCCTTCTATCTTTGGCAAAGCCTTAAGAAAATGTCAGTCTGTAAGGAATTTTAATAACCCTGACAATAGTTTGTGTCATCATGGATTGATAAAAATTTTACTGCAATTCCAATTATCTGCAAAAGGTCTGTCTTGGGATAAATTTCTAGTTGATTGTCAATTGGGGCCAACACAGTATTGGCCTAATCCATCTCCTCGAGCTCGTAGAAGACGAAAAATCATAAATACTGAGGTTAATAGCTCAGAGGTTAAGGAACCAGGGGTCGTAAACATGTCCATAGACGATAAGGTAAATGAAGATGCTGATAGGGTTTCAGTTCCCTGCGATTCTAGGGAAATATTAAAAGAACCCGAACCTGGTAAGAATGATGGCAACCCTGTAAAATTAAAAGAAGGATCAGCCGAAGACGAAATTGTTAAACCTGATGAATGTGATAAAAATTCTATGCATAAGTTGAACCATTTGGCTCAGGTTTGTTGTGACAAGGAAGGGTTGAATGTTGAAAAATCATCGTTTTCGCGTAGAGTCACTAGAAGCATGTATAATCTCCATTCGATTCCAAGATATAGGTCTGATCCACAGACTTCCAAATCTACAGCTACTGAACCTACAATTGTAAATATTGAGGATGATATTCCGATGCCTATCCCTAACACAATGGATGTAGGGAATTCCGCTACTGCGCAGGGGAGTGATGTGCAATCAGGTGAGGTCGAGGGCAATCAACCAGAAATAAACGTTGACACTGTAGAACTTGAACCATTACACAATCAGCATTGTGACAGTCCTCGTTCTCCTCATGTAGCTAGAGAAGACGAAACCCTGCAACAGGTATTAGGAAATATTTATCAGGATAAAAACACAGAGTCCCGAGGAAAGCGTAAACAGTGTACAGCCTTATTGAAAGAAGAAAACAAAACTTTCAGGAAAGAATTGCTAGAATGGATTGACAGGTGGAAAAGGGCCAACATGAAGAAGAATCAACTCAAGAAATCCAAGAAATCAATATTAAAAACGAATCAGCTGTTATTGGAACGAATTGAAAAACAAAATGTTAAAATTACCAGGTTGAAGGCTAAATTAGCCGAAGCTAGAAGAGTAGTCGCTCTTCATAATGAGGCTTAATAGTTTTCTCTTCCCTCATGTCGCAGTATAACAGGTAACGATTATTTCGATTTTTGCATGCCTGTAAAATCGGAGATTTAACAGGCATGCATTTATAATTTTTAACTATTTCTGTTAACTGTGTTAAATTGATTTTAATATAATGCATTGATTGAATTTAATGCAGGAAGTTTTATCACCGCCTTCTTCCAAGAATACAGGACGTGGTTGATGCGATGGCATGGAAATGTAGCTGATTTGTTACAAGCTGGAGTTTTGTGAATGGGCAAGAACTTTCTGAGATGCCTCGACTCAGGCTAGTCGATTTTATTTTTAGTAGTAGGTGTAATTAGATGCCCTTTTGGTTAAATAATTTCCTATAATGTTGCATGCAACAATTATAGCAAAACCGACTCTCAGTAGTATATGAATGAAGATTTTTGATGAACTCGAGCATGGATGGAGTGTGGAAGAAAACTTGTTGAAATATATTTTATTACTAGTACTACATCAAACTTGAAGCTGAAGCTTTTATGTGGATGATACTGGATATCTGCGAATGATACTGTGACTGGTATTCATTTTTGGATTTTTATATATATACATATATTTCGGTTTGTCATCTTCTGTTTATACGTGAACTCTGTGTGCTGTGACACATTGATGTTTAAATATGTTTCTCACTTTATCATCTCAAGTTAGTTGTTGAATAAATATTTCATTATGGTTTTGTTTATTAGTGTGTTCACTATAAACATCAGTTTGAATGATATACTTTCCTATTTATTTAAAATTTCATTTGTATGTTAACGGTGAATTTTAAATGAGCATTACTTCAAATTCAAATGACTGTCTTGATAGTTAATTATTAATCAGTTTTGGAAGTTGAAGTTGACTGTGTGTTTATAGGTTAAATTTCATTTCTATTATTATATAGCAGAATTACTTTCGTTATGATTTAAATATGTTTATTTAGAGCATACTTTAGTTTTCTGTTATTGATTAATAATTAATATAGTTTCAACTTTGCTCTCAGCTGAGATAGGGTTAAATAGGATAGATAGATTAATTAGTAATAAAGTTTATTTTATTGATCAAGCATTGTTAAATCATTCTGCATACTGTAAGTAAGCTTTCATATTTAGAAAATTTCCCAAAAATCGAAGTCTTTCCTTACGAAAGCAACCTTAGGACATTTGTAGATATATAGATAGGATAAACGTTAGAATAGGTTAGATTTTGCTAGTTTTAAGGTTTCCTTAAGAAACAAACTAGCTGGTAGCAGGACCATAACCTGCGAGGTCTTGTTAATCCAAACACACCGGACGCTGCTTTAAGTTGATTGTGTGGATAAAACCTCTTTATTGGCGCTGATTCATAAAATCAGGCCAACACGAGGGTAAAAAGGAAAAAAGGAAAGTGAAGTTCTCTTGCAAGTTATGCCAAGAGGACCACCTTACCCATCAATTCCCTCTAATGGAAGAAGCCCAGAAGTTGATCCGTGAAAAGAAACCAGCTGTCTTAAAAGACCCTTTCCCTCACGGACAGACTTCAACTTCTGGCAGCTCTGGTGCTGGGGGAGCCACTTGTGCCACCTCAGCTAATCAGTCATCCATTAATATGGTTAATTCTGACGCCCTGTTGCAAACTTGAGCTAGAAATTATACCTCAGACCCGCAGTAGAAGGATGTTCCTGAATCATCTACCCCTCTCCACATCAAGAGACCGGTGGATCCGCTACCGAAGATTTTGAAAGGTGTCTTCAAACGGGTTGTGCACAACCCCAACGCAAGGGCTGCATCCAACTACAATGTTGTAGAGGATCTATCCCAAATCCCTTGTTCCATGTCCACTTTGGAGGTACTGCAAAGTTTTCCATTGTAACGGAGTGTACTTCTCGCAGCGATCAGAAGCATAGATTCATCCAACATGCTTTCCCGTTTTGATATGAAAGATATCAAGTTTTGGTTTTCGTACCACGTCGCTCTCCAAATAGAGGTCATCCATGGTCCCAAGACCATTAGATGAGTCGTTGTAGATGAGGGTGCGTCTACGTGCGTAATGTCCATTTCTTGCTGGAAAGCTTTAGGTGAACCTGAGTTAGCTCCCTCAAACATGGTACTTACCGCCTTTGATGGAATATCTGTCCGTCCACACGGAGTCGTACCATCATTTGATGTTGAACTTGTAGGCAAACTAGTATCTATAGAGGTTGAAGTTCTGGATGCTCCGCTCGATTATAACTTGTTGTTGGGTAGGAGATGGACATATGCCATGCAGGCAGTGCTGTCAGCTATTTTTCGGATAATAATGTTCCCTCACGAAGGCAAGATCACCACAGTCGATCAACTTTCGTTTTCCCAGAAGACCAACCAGACTTCATCGGATTCAACAATCCCATTGGTTGATTAGTCCCGCCTAGTTACTAAGAGTTTGGGAGCATGTCTCTATGGTTCATTAATAGGCACTTTTGACCTACCTTCTCCTGTTCATTTTATTGGTTCTGAAGAATGTTCTTCGTCTGATATTTTCATGGCCAGTCCAACGACAGATCCATGGATTCTCCCAACTGAATCAGAACCAGTTGTGCCTTTATATGTTGCAGAGGTGGATTACTTAGATTCACAACATGTTGCAACAGAACATATCATGACTCCGCTGGTCTCTATTGAGTCGGATATGGACTATGCTCCTGCATGGTTAGTAGACTCTATCCACTCTTTTGACTGTCTAGACACTATTTTTCCCTCTGATGAGGCAATCTTGGAAGCAATGAATGGCCTGGACCATCCTTGGGAACACATGCACCAAATGTCTTATTTTCTTCCTGATACGGACATGATTGATAGAGGTGAGTTTTCAATGAGACCCGGTGGGAATGTTGATTTGTCCGCTATCCCTTCTACTTCGAAAGTTGTTTATGCCGAAGGGAATATGGCAAATATATAGAGAACCATTCCGATCAACATTTCCATTAAACCTGGGGTCATGGAAAATATTTTTATTGGAGCAGATTGTTCTCTCGAGGAGATCATTTTGTATACCAACCTCTTTAAAGAATTCCGCGATGTTTTTTCCTGGTATTATGAGGATATGCCAAGCATTGAACCTACCATTTTTTAGCATGTCATCACAACGTATCCCAACACTAAACCTGTGAGATAGAACCTCCATCCAGTTAACCCTTGAAAATACGCTACCATCAAGGCAGAGGTAGAAACCTTTCTCAAAGCCGGATTTATCTATCCGATAGATATGACAGAATGGGTGTCAAATCCTGTTCCGGTAGACAAGAAGCAAGGTACCATTAGAGTCTGTACTGAATTCCAGGACCTAAATAAATCTTGTTTGAAAGACAATTACCCCATGCCATTCATAGATTAGATCATTGATGCGTGTGCGGGCCATGAAATGTTCTCATTCATGGATGGGTTTTAAGGATATAATTGGATACATATCAAACCTGAAGACCAACACAAGACAACCTTTATTTGTCCCTGGGGCACCTTTTCCTATCAGAAGATTTCGTTTGGTTTGAAAAATGCTAGAGCTACCTTTTAGCGAGCAATGGATTTTGCTTTTCATGACATCAAGCACGTAGTCAAACCTTACCTAGATGATCTCCCAGCGCAATATCGCAAGATACGGGAGCATCCTGATCATTTAAGACTTGTGTTTGAAAGGTGCAGATACTACAAGATTCGATTGAATCCCAACAAATGTGTATTCTACCTTGAATCTGGACAATTACTGGGTTTCATAGTATCCAGTCGTGGTATAATGGTTGACCCATCGAAAGCTGAGGCGATTGTAAATCTACCTCCTCCTCGAACCCTGAGACAACTTCAAAGTCTGCAGGGTATGTCCAACTTCTTGAGACGCTTTATCATTAACTATGCCAAAATTACAAAAGGTTTCATGAGACTGCTTAAACAAGACACCTACGTTTTGTGGGATGAGGCTGCTAAAGCATCATTTGAGGCCTTGAAAAAGGCATTACTTTCATCCCCCTTGTTAATCCTGCCAGACTATATGAAGGATTTCCTCTTATATCTGGCTGCATCAGTATACACAATTGGCACAGTACCAGTTCAGGAGGATGGCATGCTCTAAGAGCATGTCATTTATTATTTGTCGCGCGCCCTGACAGCTCCTGAGATCAAGTATTCTCACGTTGAGAAGTTGTCATTAGCTGTTGTCTATGCGGTTCAGAGGCTACGTCACTACATATTATTGTGCACCACCACAGTGGTTGAAGAGATTAATCCTTTCCAATATGTTCTCACTCAACGCATCATCGGGAAATTTAATAAATGGATTGTCATCTTGCAAGAATTTGACTTGGTTTTTCATTCCGCTAAGTCAAAGAAATCATTGGTGTTCGCCGAACTGATTTTAGAGTTTCCTAGTGACATAGTATATGTTGAGGAAGAATCATCATTCCCGGATGAACATATCTTTCTCATTGCATCCTTTGACCCATGGTCTGGGGATATCCTAGTATATCTCCAGACTTTGAGGTATCCCGCCACTTTCTCTAAGGATGAATGATGCAAACTTAAGAGTCATGTGAAGAATTACCTCATCATTTCTAATACTTTGTACATACATGGGGTAGATTCCATCTTACGTCATTGTTTGACCCTAGAGGAAGCAGAATCAATATTGAATGATGCCCACAGTGGAGCTTGTGGGGGTCATCTTTCTGGGTTGGAAAAAGCCCAGAAAATACTGTGTGCAGGTTATTTTTGGCCCACAATCTTCAAAGATTGTGTGGAAGCTGTGAAACACTACCAACGATGTCAGTTTTTCACTAGGAAGATGCGAGCACACCCATCTCCTCTCCATCCTGTAATCCCAGTAGGCCCATTCACCAAATGGGGGGTTGATTTTATGAATTGTAATCCATTTTTTGTTGGAGGCCATCATCATATAATAGTTTCTGTCGACTACTTCACCATGTGGGTCGAGGCAATGCTTACTGTTAAGGAAGATGGAGAAACGACCACTTATTTCGTTTTCAACCAGATCATTGCAAGATTTGGTATACCCAAAGAGATCGTGACTAATCACGGTCGTCATTTTCAGAACATCATGATGAATGATCTATACACCATGTTAGGTTTTCGGTAGGAGCATTCGTCTTCGTTTTATCCGAGGTGAATGGTTAGGTCGAAGCAGACAATACAAATTTGAAGACCATCTTACAAAGGACTGTTAATGCCAGTAGAACTAACTGGCACATTATGTTGTACCCTGCTCTTTGGGCCTACCGAGCCAATGTAAAGACTGCTACCAGGTTCTCTCCCTTCCAACTGGTACATGGGATAGAGGCGGTCATTCTGGTTGAGTGCGCGATTCCTTCATTGAAGTTGGCTATCCAACTTTTACCTGACACTTCAGTCTTGGAAGAACGTTTGCTGCATTTAGAGCATCTGGATGAGAAGCGTCATGACGCACTCACAGCAAACGAAGCGCATAAGAATCGATTCAAGGGACTGTATGATAAGTCTGTCGGACCTAGGGTTTTTCTCGAGGGAGACTTTGTTCTGCTCTGGGATCAGGACAAGGAACCTTTAGGTGCTGGAAATTTTAAGTCCATGTGGCTCGATCCCTACATAGTTTCTAAGGTACTGAAGAGAGGTGGATATGAGTTAACAGACTATGAAGGTAATAAGTTGTCGGAGCCTAGAAATGGGCTCTACCTGAAGAAGTTCTATGCTTAGGAATCTGTGCTTTTTCATGTATTATAGATGTACATTCTGTAGAGTTAGCTTTGTTTACGGTTGTAGTTACGTCTTATGCATCTATTGCATTGTGTTTTAGATGTCGACTGAACACTTTATAGGGTTTGTTGATGGCACTAGATGCCACACCCGTCAGTTGGCCGTAGTTGCCTGAGTTATTTACTCACCAACTGGCCAACTGGTGTCTTCAGGAGGGGATTTTTTAGGTCCCACAATGAACAATGTGGCTGAATACAGTGCAGTCATAGAGCTACTCCGAGATGCTATGTTCCAATGCATTTCACAATTGGAGGTACGACTCGACTCGCAATTAGTTTTTTTTTAGTTAATGAGTGTTTATAAGGTTAGAGATCCTACTTTGCTATGTTAGTCTTTGCGCGTTAAGCTACTTGAGAGACAGTTTGAGTATATCACATATCAACATATTCCAAGGAACTTAAATGCATTAGCTGATTCATTTGAAAACTACGTTTTAGATTGGCATTTGCATCATTCAGATACATAATAATTCATGCATAAAACACAATAACACACATGTAAATAACCGATACTGTATATATATAATCCGTATCAAAAAATAATATGAGTTTGGATCATAAGTCTGTCGCAGAGTCATGTCATAAGATACAAAATTGGCTTTGATGGCCTCAAAAATATACATAGAATATCCTTCTCCTACGGAGAAGGAAGGGCCTCATCTGCCTCTGCTGCCTCTTGATAGAAAATGACCAGCTTAGCTACTTTCCGTAGTAGCCTAATCTAGGCTGGGGGCACACCAACCACATTCTCCTGCATGTCGAGCAGCATCTACTCGATCCTGTAAGTCGAAATGTCATGAGTCAACCAACTCATATTCCCCTCTATGTTTCCCAGCATGGCATCAACTGCACCCACTATCACTGGTCTCATGAAAGTACGGGCGTGTCCCTCAGGACGTACTGATCCAACATCTGCATATGACATTTTGTTTCAGTACTTCAAGCTCATTATAAAAATCATATATATAAAAATGTAAAAATTAAATAATTTTTCAAAAGCATAAACATACCCATATCTCCCCAGGCTTCTCCCGGAGGAAGGATCAGCTCAAGATCGTGGCGGAAGTCTATGCCCGCATACAGAAACTGCTCAAGAGATGGCACTTGTCGTTCCCACCAACCCCAGAAATCATCCTCATGATAACAAAAGTTTCTCTCGCCACCACCCTGGCGGAGGAAGATCTCACCCCAACAAGCCAACATTGGCTCACGAGGGTTGACTGGGGACAAGGTCATGCCCAAACTAATAGCAAGAATCCTTTCAAATAAAAAGGTGCAAAGTATGCTTCCATACCCAAATTTCTTCATCCTCTCGGTCTTACACCCAGAGAGTTGAAGCTTCATGTTCGCCAAAAGACTTGAACACCAGTCATATACTTTTCCTTGCAAGCATTCAGTTCCTATATGCTTGTAATGTCTCGAAGAAAGATGTTGCGTAGCACTCCCTCCCATCTGGTTAAGAATACTCACGATGACTTTGAAGGGGAAGCTTGCAATAGTCGAGATAAGAATCTGACTACCGGACTTCTCAGTTCTAGGTAGGAAGTAGGCATTGACATACTCTTGCACGAACAAGGCACCCACATTGCGAGAGGACCCTTTCAAGTTCATGAAGTCTCCCCTCTGAGACAGACCCGTGATAAAATAGATGTCATCTATGGTGAGTTCCAGTATTTCTCCTTGGATATCGAACACCAATACATTGGCATCCCAGTATTGCACAAGCCTCTCAAGCAAGTGGATTTGTGCCCCAATGTTAACCGTTCTATAAAATTTTAACAATCCACATCTTCGAACCGAATGGAGAGTCAATGGATCTTGTAATGCTTCTCGATCCATATCCTCATGCTCCCTTTCACGCCATATGAGAACCATCCTACCAAGCAAACAGTCAAGTGTTGGTCATTTTGATTTTTTACCTTACTTTCAGCGGTGTGCACTATTGTTTTCACTACACAGTCACGCTTGAACGCTGCTGTGTTTGAAGTAAACTAGCGCATCTTTGTCATATGCGCTAATTTTACTCAAACACAGCAGCGCACACGCAGAAACGCGTTTTAAACATTGCTAAAAAATTATTTTGACCATGAAAATTTACAAAAATTACATGAAATTGAAAGTATGGGAGGAAATAACTTACTTGGTGGAAGTAGAAGATCGTTTGGTGGCCCGGTTTGATCGTAGCGAACGGAGTAAGATCAAGGTTTTGCTCCAATGTGCCCTAAAAAAATTCAATTGTGATATTTGATTTTTAAATTTGAAACTATTTATAAAAATTGACTTTGATTTTTACCCACTTTTTGCAAAAGTGTATAGTTTCAAGTGGTTTCTAAAATGTTCTATTTAATCACTAATATTTACAAATTTTGGTGAATTAAATTAACCTATACATTTCAAATTTTCACTATAAGTTTAAAGCATTAAACCGGATATGACTTAGTTTCTTTATTGACATATGAATATAGGTACCATATTGTTTTATCATTATGTCATTTGGAAAATTTGTCAATAGTTACTAACTTGATTGTTGAGATTCTTTTCTTTGGTATTCATGAACTTATGATCCTAGAAGTTGTCTTTTAAGTCGTTTTAACCTCTTTTTTTGACTATTTTAAAAACTATACAAGATTGCCGAGCATACTTGTTCTCTTCAAGCTCGTTAAAGGAATTGAAGGTACATCTACTTAGGTATAAGTTTAACCCTTTTCCGGACTTTTGTGGGTTACTTACAAAAAAGGAATACTCTAGTGATCCGTGGCTAGAAGAGTTCTTCTCTCATCGTTTTAGAATTTTTTGGGGGAGGAGACTAACTGTACGAAAAATGACTTTTGGAGCCTTCTTTAGGGTTTTCAAGCTCTGAAAACATGAAAACACCAAGAGAGCACTCACCTACTCAGGCTCGATGTGAAATCCACGAGAGGGTATATAGAGGATTGTTTAATTTTTTCAGACTCTATAAACAGGAAAACACCGGCGAGCATATACCAACCCGGGCTCGATATTAAAATCCACGGGTAGGTATATGGAGTTATTGTTTAAGTTTTTCAAACTCCTTAAAATTGAAAACACCGGCGAGCAAGAACAGATCTCGGCTTGATATTAAAATCCCGAGATCAGTATTATAGAATATTCTTCTATCTCTTCTTCGAACTCTGTAAACAATGAAGAAGGTCCTGAGTCTTCCTCACATGGGCTCATTAAACTTTTACATGTGTGGGCTTATTGAGTTTTCTTTCTTGGAATCATTAAAAAAACAAGAAGGACATTCTTTACCAAAAAGAATAAAGGATGAGAAGGGTATATCACATCTTTTCAGTTTCAAAGGCAGTTAAGTCAGTCATGTCCTTGAACACAACACCTATTTGAGTCTATCATTTCAGTTGGGTTTTAGTTTTTTTACCTTAGGGTGAACCTGATCTCTGAGTTTTTACTCCCCCGGTTGGTTATTATTCCAATCATATGGAGGTTCTGTTAATGTCTCCTACATTGTAGGCTTATATCACTTCCCCTTCAAGTTAAAAGTTGCCTAAGTCACTTTTTGTCATGCTCATTGTTCAAGGATACAACAATGACCGGTAATAATACGATACCCCCCATGTTCGACTCCAACTCATTTATTCACATGGTTAGGGTTTGTACCTTGGGTTGTTTGGATGAATACCTTGGGATTTTGATAGCATCACCATATTTATGTTATCACCCAAGTTGCGCAAGATTGAGCCTCACTCATTTTGGCTCGTCATGAGACATAGATCCAGTTTGTTGTTATGGCTATGATCTCTCATTTTGACATGGATCCACGCTTGTATTTCAGTGGCCATGCTATATATACATCTCCTCGTGATGTATTAGAGATCATGTTGTATCCTGCTACACATCTATATGATGTCAATATTGTAATTGCTCGCTGACCTTGATCGTTGTTTTCAGGTAATTTTGTGACTTGGTTCTACGGTTTCTTACTCCTCCTCTGACTTGAAATTATAATGTATTTTAGCCATCGTTTCCCTCTGACCTCACACATTAGGGGGCATCTGTTATAGGTCAAATATGCACTTCTCCATCCGTGATCACATTGCGTTGTCAATCACAAAAAAGGACACTATGGATGGAAGAGCTAGGTTGACCTAGATGAGTTATTGTTGAAACTGCACTCTTCAGCTGAACAAAATTATTTTTTTGATATTTTTCATGACATGTGCGCTATTATTGGCACAGTGAACCGACGTTCTAAATGCTACTCTGCTCAAGGAAAACCAGCACACACCCTTAAAATGTTGCAAATGCTTGTTGTAAAGTGAAAAAGTTGCATACTATGCGCTACTTTGCTTGTATGAAACCTGCGCACATCTTAAGATGAAGTGAAAAAATCTATTAAGATTACGAATTGGGATTAGTTGAAGTTGGTTCTGCAACTTCCCCAACCTCACAATTCAACCACCTCTCGAATTAAACTGCCTACCTTGTCCCATAAATACAAGGAGGATCCATGAGAGAGGGACCTAGAAGAAATGATTTAAATGTTGTTATGCTGGAGGAATTCCCAAGTCATTGTGAAGAGCAGGAGCCCGGGACTCAGTTGCGGAAGTTTCTGGACAGATCAAGTATATCTGTACTTTTCTACATTTCTTTTGGAAATACCCTTCCCGTCCCAAATTGAATGTCTACTGGATTGAATGTTCATTTGGTTTAATGTATGATTGTATTTGATGTTATGTTGATTCTGCTTTCATCATATTTATTACAGTCAAGATACGCTGAGGAAGGTTTACTTTGTGTTGCAGGTTCATCATAGCGGAAGATCAAGCGAAAGTTAGGACCAACCGTTGATAAAAAGGTACTTCTTTTGTATCTCGATTTCTTTCCATTTGTGCTAAATAATGCAAGATAATGAATGTATTTACCTGTCACCCCACCAAGTTTGTAGTGTCTTCTCCTCACTATAAGGTATTTTTCCTGC
This sequence comes from Larix kaempferi, assembly GCA_027924585.1. Classification (NCBI taxonomy): domain Eukaryota; kingdom Viridiplantae; phylum Streptophyta; class Pinopsida; order Pinales; family Pinaceae; genus Larix; species Larix kaempferi. The sequence continues at coordinate 4,488,761 of BSBM01000226.1, read as the reverse complement.
ACAACAATCTATATTAGACTTGGCAATCAAAAAACTATTACCACAAAAGGAGAATTGGGTTCCAACATTGCCAAGATCCATACAAAGTGCGATTGTAACAAGTTTGATATTTACTTTGCAAATTCATGGGAAGGGAGAAGTCATCACTACCCTCCAACAATTGGACCAACCTTGGTGTGTACTTGGTAATTTTTGCTCTCAACTCATGCAAATGTTTGGATCTCCAAGTAGAGATGTTTTGGGAGGCATTGATGTCATACTTTGGATCACTAGAACTTTAAATTAACTAAACAAAAGAAGAGGAGTTGGTTGATTTAGGATGAAATGTAGTTGTTTTGGATTCCAATGTAATATCCCCAACCCCTCCATTGGATTTAGAGGTGGTGGCAGACCCTCATATCCATTTTTTCTTCTTCTTTGTCTTCCAATTTTACACACAACCGCAATGGTCATCTATCCGCAATCTGAAATCCGCATTGCGGGATTCGGAATTCGGAGTCCCCATAATAATCCTTCCGAAAATTTATCTTTTGGCACTCTGCAATCTGCTTTGCGGAATGTTGGAATGCGAGACCCCAATCAAATCCTCCAGAAAATTTCTCCTTTTGCATTACGGAATGCGGGAATGAGGAAGTCTAATTCCAAATCATAGAAATTCCCCCCCTTCTGCATTCCGTAATTCTGCATTGCGGAACTTAGAAATGAGGAAGTCCAAATCCAACATTATTTTCCAACATCTGCAATCTACAATCCGCATTGCGGATGCGGAACTATGGAAGCACCTCCTCTGCTCCGGCAAACTTTCCAGGGAAAACTTCTGAGGGGCATAACTCCCTCATACTTTGTCCAAATGGGACAAGGTTGGTACCGTTGGAAAGCTCTTGGAGATCTCTATCCAATGGTATAATGCCATACTTAACTGAGGTCTCTAACCTTGTCATTATCCAACAGGAGTTATTTCTCATAACCTCCTCTAGGCTCCTTTAACGTTATTCAAGAGCTTTGTTTGTCTTCTACCATGACTCCATATCTTTCCCATGTACAGATGAAGACTTACACTCCATATTTACCTATTTTATCACTCTATAACAACTCTACTCCATTATGCCATGCCTCTCCACCTTCATCTGATCTACAGATATCCATTCCTTTCTCAAATCCTGACTGGAGTGCCCTTTTGCATTCACCAAACTTAGCCCTAAATCATCCATGAGAAATCTAAGGACATTACACCAATGGAAAATGTATGTAGCAGTTTAATAAGTCATTCACCTATGTATATTCATACATCAAGGAGCACATGAATATGAAACCTTATACACACACATAGATTGGCATGGTATCAGTCTATTTATTTTAGGTAGATTGATGATAGATCATAGAACATGCAAGGACTTATCCCTAATCCTTAAGCCTACATCCATATGAGTTATATCATCATATAAAGATGCAAAGGTGTAGAGATAAGGCAATGGCATGCACAAAATAATGATTAGAATGCTTATGCATACAAACCTATCTATCAATGGATCATTCACCTAAACAAATGGATGCAAGCACATACTTAACAACCATATCTGAAAGCAACATCATCAACATACAATATCTCATGCATTCATCCATCAAATACATACCCCACTACAGGGAGAATCAACCTTATCACCCATCTGGGTCAAAACATATATTAAGAATTAAATAAACATAAATGCATAGGTGTAGAATAGACATAATTCAAGGCACACTGAACACTTATATTTTTCTTTAAAACTCCAATCAAACTGGCTATGACCTGCAACGTTCCAACTCAACCATATATCACTTCCTAGCCTCCATTATTTCAACAATCAGAGATCACCCCCAAGCTGGGGCTATGTATCCACTAAGGAGGGTTAAATGGGTTCTCTCACAGTCAGGGCTCCACCCTCATTCTAATCCAATATACAGTTGGTTATCAAGTTTATCCACCTTCCATCTAACCTTCTACTCTGTTACTCCAGTTGGAACCCTCTCATAGTTGCAACCGAAGCTCTGTCCCACAACTTAATTTCCTATTATCATATCTATATGATCTCACGATTCTCTAAGTTATTCATGCTCTGTAACTCATATTAGGGTTTATCGTCAAGGATTTTATCAACAGATAACGCATCCACACAAGGTTTCTATGGCATTCGGCTCTGCAATTTTGGCTCACACAGAAATCGTGTTTTCCTTCTCTATTTCACGGTTGGGTTCTGTAGCTCATGATGAATGAAGTTCTAGTCAACATTGGTATAGAAAATAGGGTTTATCGGATTCCCAGGTGATGGAATGGATTCCAGCGTGAGTAGGACAGAACCTCCGAATCTCAAGGTGGTTCCCACTTTATCCACTTCCACCATCAACCTCTCCTCCCCACTTTATGTATCCGAATTCCATGTTAGTATGGGGGATCAAATCGATTCCTTCTGTACAAGTGGAAGCATAGGGTTCCCATCCCATAAACCGCTCACCTCTCCCTAGTGGATACACATAGCCCCCTCATTTTGTTGCAGCCATAGCCAACCCTTCGTATTTAATTTACATGGTATCATTTACATCCTTTACATTTTCCATGGATTAATAGCACATGGTTACCAAAATATCAAATACTTTCCTTTTAACTAAAATCTAGACATTCTCTAGTGGGGCCTTGGCCTTGAGCTCCACACTAGGGAAAACACACCCATTACATGCATACAATATTTTCATTACAAGCCAATACAACCTAAGGGTAAAAAAAGGGGTGTTACAACTCCCTCCCCCTTAGAACAACACCGTCCTCAGTGTTCCAATACTTAGGGGTACATTTACAGTTTATTCATGCCGAAAATTTCAAAACTTTGCAGGTCTACCTCTGCATTGCATCCTTTACTTGGAACTCTCAGGACCAATTCCTTTTCCTTCCACAAGCTACTCCAGTTGTCTTGCATCTTCTAGTTGATCCTTAGGCTTGAAAAATCTGTGGTTGTTATCCTTTTTGCTGCTCCTTGTTGGGCAATTGCGAAGGCAATGATTTCCTCCACATTTCCAATATTTCAGTGGCTGCTTTATTCTTTCCTACTCAATTTATTTGGAGTCTTCCCACATGGTATGTTTCTTAACGGGATGATTAGATGAATTATTCTTCATTGATCCACTTTCCTTCTCATTATTGATGTGTTCCAGAATGCTTTCTACATGCCCTTGCAGACAAACAGAGTCCTGCAAAGCCTTGTGGTTCATCTCATTATGTTTCCTCTGTAGCTTGAGCATCTCTCCAATATTTTCTTGGGTCTTGGAAATGGTTTGCAGAAGGTTTCCATCCAATTCCAACATTCTTTGGTCTGTTGGGATGGCCAATGTACACATCAACCCACTCTTTTATTGTTAGTACCATTGTTTTTTGTAACAGCTGCAACCAATTAACTTCAATTTCTCACCTGTGAAATACATCATTGCAATTCTGTTAGGCCAAGAATAATATAACATTAAAATAAGTCAATTAATTTCCCAATTGAAATGAAATCCCATGCTTTGTCCATGAGACTTTCACACTTTTCATGCTTTCCCAACATGCACATGAACTCATTCATGTTCTTTCTTTCATAGGAAATTCATTATTTCAGCATTCACAATTATTTCAAGCAATTAACGCAATCATTTTCAGCTATAACATGCATTCAACAATTCTGTGTTTTCTAATTGCATTAATAAAAAGGGAAAGAGAAGAGTAAGATTTTTTCCCCCCCTCTTAGTCTTGTTCCCAATTTGGGGCAACACCACCCCTATGGTTTCATGCTCCCTAGCTCTTTCACTTCAATGTGAATGCTTGACTTGCCCTCTTGGCTTATGACACTTAGTGTCTATGGTCTGTCCAAGACCTCTCAACCATGGAACCCTTCCACAGGGTTTGTATACCATATTCTTGGCTGCTAGGACCCACACAAGTCCACTAGCACAATCATTCATTGCTGCTCATGCTGATATTTTTTAAGACATTCACATGTCCACATGCATCCTTGGGATTCCTTCATAGTTCTTGCTTTCTGCAATGACCAAGGTCTCCAACAACAACATAAGTGTATTAGCTTGGTTGTCATAAGACTTGTTTATGAAATTTTCATTATTCCAAAATAAGAAATGAATGAAATTGAATACTTATCTATATTGGACATTTCCTCTCTACTCCACAGGGTCCTTCTTTGATTCACAAGCCTTGGATCACCTATGGAATGGATGATGGATAGCACACAGGATACTCCACACCATCCAAATATTCAATGCAAAACCAATACTCTGACTGGGTTTATTAAGCATTTGTGGTTCCAAACCAGTTCCATACCTGGTTTTCCTTCTCCATTGCCAAGCAAGCCCATCCGTCCGGGTCATCAGCCAATGGAAGGAAACTGCACCACGGCCATTTCTAGGTCAGGCCTTACTAAGGAGCCATAGGAATATAACAACATTTCACACGCACAACATCTCTTCATGCTCACCACAACTCCTTCGTCAATACCTCCACAACATCCAAGTAACCAATGCCAAGCCAGTACATCGACTAGGCTTATTAGGCATGCAACAGCCATTCACTTTGCTTCTTTAGTGTGTAGCACCAAATTGCATCTGTTCAAGCTAGAAACACAAGATGGATAAACAAGATCATCAATATTTGCTGCTCTAAAACTATAAACGTGTTTCATGACATCCACTATCAAATATTGAAACATGAGGAATGCATCCATTCCTTTAGGGTGTAGTCAATATTGAAAACCCTAATATAACTTATCACCAGAAAGGTGTGCACCCCCTTTCCAATGTGAACTATGTAGGCCCTAATCATACTTCAAGCAGTATGAGATAATATAATAAAATAGAACATGCTCTGCATATTAATTCCAATAATTAGTCATATATGTATTTCAGCTAGGGTTATAGAACACTTATCCATTTTGCAGATGTATTCTTTCTTCATTTGGGAAGAATGGGGCTCCCTTCTCTAATTCAATAGTACCTCTCTTTTCCACCCTAATATTTCATGCTCCATAACCCACATATGCCCTCTAGGAATGATTTTACCATCTCACTCACATGGCTTACCACCATGCAGTGTAGATGAGACATCCTCATATTGTTTGGCTTTTGCAAGTGGCACCATTCTTCTCATTGGGGTTTTATGCTTGCTACCATAACATGAACAATCACTTACAACATGTCCTCCTGACATGGTTCTATACAAGCCAATAGTGATTAGAAATCATCAGCAATTTTCAAATCTAAAATTTACAAGTCTGAAATGGACAATCTGTTCTGTACATAAACTAATTTTACAACCATGAGATCATTCTTATGAGGTTTGACTCTTGCACATGGTATATTTACAGGCTTTATCATGGACTTACCCATCTTTCCATGTCTAAAACAATCTACCTGAAATATGAAAATCAAATCAGTTAAACACTTTGTAAGTCTTCCATGCACATAACATTTTTATTGCTGCCACAATCACTGAAGTGATTTCCAGAATTACAACGCTCAATAATTCAAGCACTTTCAGCTGCTAACATCTTATTACAATGAAATGTATAGGTGTATTTTATATGCATCTTTGTCATAATAAAATTAAAGGACACCATCACATTATTTATGTAATTTACTAAACCTGTAATACCCATTACTTCCCATCCATATCCTTTATGCAACTCTGTCCTTCCACAGAGCATTTTGGAAGCCATCTCATCATAACTATCTCCACATAATCCTTCCTGCATTCACAACAGATCATGAAATGATCTCAGAATTACCACTAATTCATCATTTCCTTTGTCATCTGATTGTAATGAACACATGCACAACACCACCATGCACTCACACAATGCATTTCATATGTGCACACATACCCATGTATGCACATTTACAACTTTCACATAATCCTTTACTGTGCATTCACTTCATGCAACCACATTTTACAAAATATGTTAATGAATATTGATCCATGCACACTATGCTATCACGTCATGCATTCTAACATTCATCACATATGGTCCTAACCATGGCCATATCACCTAACTTGCATTACTATAACACTACCGTAACAGGACTATGAGTCCTTACTTGCCCTAGCTATAAAATTCATAACTAGCATGGGATGACATGTTTCATATGATTGCATTCTAACATCTAACAATCACATGGTAGAAGGTCCCTTTCCCTTACTACTCCCTACCTCACCATGCCATGGTGGTATGGAATTCACATTAAGCGCATTCAACCATACATGCATACCATTGTACATTATTTAAACATGGCTCAAGGGATTCTTACCCTATCCCTTCAACACTTGTACCATTTGCACAAAGAGAACATACCTACATGACTCCCATTAGCATATTTGGTGTTACCTCATCAATCTGGCCTCTTACCAGGGACTACACAACCCTCCCATCAATTCGCATGCTCACATATTGTTTCCCTAACCTTTCTCATAAGGCTCTTGGGAACATGTAACAACACCATCAATATATTTATCCATGTTTCTGTTATCTTTGTTCCTACACCAATACCAACAACAATAGTGATTAACAACCACCATATTTAACCTAAGTGGTTCATTGCATATGCACATATTTACTATTTTTACCAACATACCACATCATATACATACACAACATCTTCTCATGTAATATGCAATACCTAATAGCATGTCCACTAGTTTATATGTATTTGCAACTATCTAATCGCTTGCATCTTTGGTATTATCATGCCCTAATTTCCTGTACATGAAGCTCATAAAGCATAAATAAAAGAACATGGAAGGGTTTAAAGAGTTCTCCCTTTCCAATCCTGACCCCATTCTCATGCTGTAACATAAATGGTTTAGGGTGAGAAATTTCCCTCTTATCAGCGTTGCCCTATTGTTCTGGTTTCCTTCATAAATTGTGGTCAAGTCCGACTCGACCCTTCTTGGCTTCTCTGCACTTACCAACGCCATCATTTATTCAACGCTACTGCCCGGTAAAAGGGATAGGTGTCTAGCTGTAACAGGATCGGCCTCTCTATGTTGACTAGACCATCTCTGTCGGTTGTTGGATCACACTCAGTCGAAATGTTATAACATCGTTGGGCCCGATCTCTATTCTTCCACAACTCCAATCACGCTTGAAGCTTCTAGCTGTGGCCCAAGAATCCTAAGTGTTGTAACTTGGGATCTGATACCATTCTGTAACATCCCCAACCCCTCCATTGGCTTCAGAGGTGGTGGGAGACCCTCAGATCCATTTTTCATCTTCTTCTTTGTCTTCCAATTTTACACACAGCCGCAATGGCCGTCTATCCGCAATCCGCATTGCGGGATTTAGAATACGGAATCCCCATAATAATCCTTTTGAAAATTTCTCTTCTGGCACTCCACAATCCGCATTGCGGAATACGAGAATGCGGGAATGCAGGAGCCCAATTCAATCCTCCGAAAAATTTCTCCTTCTGCATTCCGCAATCCGCATTGCAGAATGCGGGAATGCGGAAGTCCAATTCCAATTCCCGAATATTTCCCCCCTTCCAAATTCCACAATTCCACATTGCGGAAATCGGAAATGCGGAATTCCAAATCCAACATTATTTTCCAACGTCCGCAATCCGCATTGCGAATGCGGAACTGCAGAAGCACCTCCTCTGCTCCTGCAAACTTTCAAGGGAAAACTTATGTGGCACATAACTCCCTCATCCTTGGTCCAAATGGGACAAGGTTGGTACTGTTGGAAAGCTCTTGGATATCTCTATCCAATGGTATAATACCCTTCCAAACTGAGGTCTCTAACCTTGTCATTTTCCAACTGGATTTATTTCCCATAACCTCCTCCAGGTGCCTTTAATCTTCTTCAAGAACTTTGTCTGTCTTCTACCATGAATCCATATCTTTCCCATATAGAGATGAATCCATACACTCCATATTTACCTCTTTCATCACTCTATAGAAGCTCTACTCCATTCTGCCATGCCTCTCCCCCTTCATATGATCTACAGGTATCCATTCCTTTCTCAAATCCTGACTGGAGTGCCCTTTTGCATTCACCAGACTTAGCCCTAAATCATCCATGAACAATAATATAAGGACATTACACCAATGGAAAATGTAATTATGCAACAGTTTAATAAGTCATTCACCTATGTAGATTCATACATCAAGGATCACATGAATATGAAACCTTATACACACACACACATAGATTGGCATGGTATCAGTCTATTTCTTTTAGGTAGATTGATGATAGAAGATGCAAGGACTTGGCCCTAATCCTTAAGCCTACATCCATATGAGTTCTATCATCATATAAAGATGCAAAGGTGCAGAGATAAGTCAATGGCATGCACAACATAGTGATTAGAATGCCTAGGCATACGAACCTATTTATCAATGGATCATTCACCTAAACAAATGGATTCAAGCACATACTTAACAACCATCGCTGAAATAAGCATCATCAACATACAATATCTCATGCATTCATCCATCAAATACATACACCACAGAATGAAACCCACTACATGTACAATCATCCCTATCACCCATTTGGGTAAAAACATACATTCAGTCATAAATAAATAAACATAAATGCATAGGTGTAGAATAGACATCCTTCAAGGCATACTGAACACTTATCTTTTGATTTAAAACTCCAAGCAAACTGGCTATGGACTGCAACGTTCCAACCCAACCATAGATCTCTGCCTAGCCTCTATTATTTCAGCAATCAAAGATCACCCCCGAGCTGGGGCTATGTATCCACTAAGGAGGGTTAAATGGGTTCTCTCACAGTTAGGGCTCCACCCTCATGCTAATCCAATGTAAAGTTGGTTATCAAGTATATCCACCTTCCATCTAACCTTCTGCTCTGTTACTCTAGCTGGAACCCTCTCAGAGTTGTGGCCAAAGCTCTGTATCGTAGCTTATTTTCTTATTATCAGATCTAGATGCTCTCACGGTTCTCTAAGCTATTCACTCTCTGTAACTCATCTTAGGGTTCACTATCAAGGATTTTATCAACAGATAACGCATTCACACATGGTTTCTATGGCATTCGGCTCTGCAATTTCTGCTCACAGAGAATTCATGTTTTCCTTCTATTTTTCACGACTGGGTTCTGTAGCTCGTGATGAATGAATTTATGGTCAACAATGGTATAGAAAACAGGGTTTCTAGGATTCCCAGGTGATGGAATGGATTCCAACGTGAGTAGGATAGAACCCCTGAATCTCAGGGAGGTTTCCCCTTTATCCACTTCCACCACCGACCTCTCCTCCCCACTTTCTATAACTGAATTCCATGTCAGTATGGGGAATCAAATCGGTTCCTCCTATACAAGTGGAAACATAGGGTTCTCATCCCATAGCCCCCTCACCTCTCCCTAGTGGATACACATAGCCCCCTCATTTTGTTGCAGCCATAGCCAACCCTTGGTATTTTATTTACATGGTATCATTTACATCCTTTACATTTTCCATGGCTTACTATCACATGGTTACCAAAATATCAAATACTTTCCTTTTAACTAAAACCTGTACATTCTCTAGTGGGGCCTTGGCCTTGATCTCCACACTAGGGAAAACACACACATTACATGCATAAAATATTTACATTACAAGTCAATACAACCTAAGGGTCAAAATAAGGGTATTACATCCAACATTTCCAAAAATGAGCATAGGGAAGTGTTCCTATGTGTCTTTTCTATATCACCTATTGAATGTTTTACTGCAGTGGGGGGTATTATACCATCAACATTGGGTAGTCGATCATTTGTATAATGTGTGACTGTGACACACTGAGGGCTCTCATTCAACCCTTGAAATTTTGAGAAACCACATACTACTGGGGTGTCATAAAAGAGATCCAGCTCACAACAAATTACAGTCGATGACCCAGGATTGTGGCTGGAAGATGGCATGTTAGAATTGGTGGGGTAAAGCATCTACCTATTTTCATCTATCAAGTGCTTGCAGTATCTTGATCCTAATAAGATCTTACAACGTTTTGGAACTAGTGGAATATCTTATAAATTCGAATTCAATCCTGAATCGGTATCCTGCAAAGTAGAATACACACGATTATTCATATTCACATGGACAAGTAGCATAAATTTATTTAGATAATCAAAATATAAATAAAATTTGAACTTACTAGAGATGGAAAGGGAGAAATCATTGAACTTTGAACAATATGCAATGAACTAAAAATTGAAGAATTGACCATTTGGTACTATAACCTTTTCTCCCTGCATTTCAACCAAATTAGCAATCAATATGTGTCTACATCCCTAAAATAAAAAATTGAGAACCATATCACATTCTAACTTCCAATATATTTTCGAAACCATTTGGTAATAATAAGGTGAGATTAAGTAGCATATGTATGCTATGAAGTACTGAAATTGGTGTGGTTGAATCCTAAAAAAAAATTGAGGTGAATATATCATTTTATGTTGAGATAAAAATTCATAAGGCTTTTTAATTAAATCAGTGTGCCATAATAATACAACTGCATCGATGTGTCCTGAGTAACGGAACGAATCGGTGCAGATAAATCAAGGACACACCGTGTTGGAACATTCACAAAATAAAATATCCACTATATTTGATAGCCGATACTATCTATTTAATTTTCAATATTGATGACCTCAATGATCTCAGTATATAAAGGCACACCATTGTAACCGTATTTTTAATACACAACACAATATGATATTTAAAAAACAATTACGCCAATATGGTGCGTCGTGAAAATCGTAGCACACTAGTGCGTTCATATATTTCTAGCACACCGCTATTTCAGATTTGTGTTAGAAATATATCTTTACAGTGCATTTACTTTATGATGCACTGGTGCACTTGTGTAAATAACACACTAACATCAGAAAAATAAATAAATAAATGGTCTGTATTATTTTCCCATAAACTGTAAAAGGAGCAGGAATTTCAATTTCAAAAACTAATTCTATAAGGTATTTAAAAAAAAACTAATCACTATTTCATTATTTTGTCGAAATTTCCAGGGGAGAGTTTTGGAAGAGAGACTTATTGGGGAGGAATTTGGAGCAACTAGATTATTCTGAAGATTAAAATTTGTAAAGTATGGTGAATCAAACAAAACTTTGCATAGTATAAATTTCAAGTTTGTAAATTATTACTATTGATTGCAATGCATGATTGATTTATTTTCCTATTTATATTTAAAAAAAAAAAATCATAGTTACCTTCAAAGTTGGAACCCATAATTTCTTGTTGCTTCTTTTTGTTTTATGTGGCAATAAAATTTTACATTAAGGTTTAAATCCCTCTATTATTTCAAAATTAAGAATTTTCTTTGTAGGGATTTTAAATTTAATAGGTTCTTAGTTTTATATATAAGGCATTGGGTGCAATGGTACCACTTCTTGGGTCGAATCTGAAACCATGTCAGCGATTTTGGATTTTTTTCTTGAATTAAAAAAAAAAACTTGTTCACAGTTTTCAATGCGGCCGAGTTGTTTAAACACGTTGTTGCATTTATAGTAATAGCACACTAGTAATGTCGGGTCTGCCATTTTTTAATTTCTTTTTAAAAAAATGCTCATGCATTTCTTGGTGCGATCGAGTTGTTCTAATGCACCAATGCGTTATTTCTAAAAGTGCACGGTTTTGATTACCAATGCTTTATAATAAATAAATCTTACTGACAAATGCATATATGCATTTTTGTACTTTTTGTTGTTAATGGTGCATTCAAATATGATTCATTGGTGCATTCAAGTATGAAAAGCACCGATGTGTTTTGTGTATTGAAACACACTGAAATGACAAACTACTTTTTTTTTATTTTGAATATATATGTAATTTATTTATATAATGTAATTAATAACTTCTTTTTTTTTCAGCGGAAAAATCACCTTCCTACTATTCCGAAGGAATCAAGGAAAGCTAACAACGCACGGGAAATATCAACAAACTTCCTCACATATCGTGGATGGTAGGTCGAGCAAACCGTCAGCTCGTAATCCAAGCCAGAAGATGTCTCAACATAATTGAACCCGGGTGGATGGAATGAAATCCATCTAACCCCACCAACGGGCCACCGTATCCTTGACTATTAATAACTTCTCTATTTAATGATGTAGGTCGTTTATTGATAAAAAATGCATGATAAGAGTTCAATGAATAACAATTTTTGTCAACATGATGGGAGCACATCCAAAATTGCGAAGAATGCAAGTTCATTGTAATTTCTATATTAAATTATTTTGTTTGAATTATTTGCAAAATTTAACTAATATGTATTGGTTAATGTGTGACATGCATAGCCAAAAAATGAGAAAGATCGATCATTTTTTTTGCAATCAAGTGCAAAAGAGCGTAAAACCTTGATGAAAAAGTTGCAGAGGGATGAATTAGGTGAATAAAAAAATCAATATCGATTTTCTCTAGAATTTTGATTAATACTATACTTAAGAATATTCGTTAATATATTTCAAACAATCTAATTCACATACATTGAATGTTATGCAGGGACTGAAAACAATAGAAGGGGATGTCATCATAAGAAAAAACAAATTATGGATTATTTAAAAGATGATGAATTGGTCCTTAGCTCAACTAGAGTGGTGCTGGAAGTTAATGAAAGGGGAAAAAACTTTTATAAAACTATGAATGATATAGTGGAAAGAATGTATAGACGCACTTTCCACTTACAGTATAGAAATCAATCCAATGATTCCAAGAATAAGGTTATATCTAAACTACAAGAGGCGTTTCTAGAGAAATGGTCAATGAGACTTGTCAAACTTGTAATAGCAAAAACATACAACAACAACAAAAGAATCATTCAAAAAGTAATATTCTTAAACATGCTTTTATAGAATGTGTATCTACTACTACAAAGCATTCCTTTATTAATGTCAATTCTACTATATTTATTTTTCATATTAGCATAAAAATAGTTTAATTTCATTTTGCATTTTCAGGAAGATTATGAAAATCTCAAAGGATGAGCAAGGTGATATCCGAAATATACCAATGGGGATGTCCAAAAAAGTGGACAAGAAGATGGTCAAGGAAGTGGACATAATTGCATCGCACAAGGATCCATCTCAACATCAACGTGCTTCAAATGTATGAAATCATTGGAGTTTTCTATTATGTACATCTAATTAATTAATTTAGAGTTAAATTTTGATTTTCAATGGTTTTGTGGCAGGAAAGAAAACAAAATGGAACCAATTCAACACATAAGATAGGACGACAAGGAAAAAAGGGGTTGATAGAAAAGTTTGTGAGTAGTTGTGATTTCCTTATAACAACTTAAGATTTCATATTGGTTGTTGTAACACCCTTCTATCACATATTGCATTAGTGCTAGGGGGAATGCCGGGGTTATAGTGTAGGCATGGGACATACTCGTGATGGCCACACGAGTGGGTCCTATCCCTACACAATAGTATTATATTATGTAGGTTTATATTTATAGTATTTAAAGGGCATCATGTTCATAAGAATATAAATTGCATAACTTAACAAATTAAGCTAAAATCATCATGGCTTAGGTTGAAGAAGGGGTTGTTAAGGTTTTAAATTCTATCTTCAGCATATTAAGTCATCAAATAGTTTTGAAAGTACATAAAAAAACTGTTAGAAAAAGTTATATCTGGCTAGCTTTACTAGCACCTAACGCGAAAACTCGGAAAGTTATATGCAGGTTCTACTATGTCGGAAACTTTCCCTCTGAAATTAGCCATACCAAAATTTTTAAGTTCACTTCTGTGAAATCACAATCAGTACGGTATTATATGTAGAATGCACACTTGCTGTTCCATGTGGTGGTTGGATGTATTTTAACTTAATTTATTGTTGGTGTGAATAATTTTATGTGCATATGATATGTTATTTCCCAAGCTTAATCACTTTATTAACACTACCAGTATGGTAGCTTCATACCTGTAAATGTTTTAAGGCGCGAAGAATGAATCCAGGATAATCCTTTTGGGTACGTGGACATAATCATTGTCTAAAATAAGTATGGTATGTTTAGTTAAATATCATTATTAAAAACCAAAACAAAAAAACTAATTAACCAAGCGTTGTTGTCGTATGTCCTTGAAAGACTTCCGTGAACCATTATAATGGTGTATGAGTAAGCTATCACAGTAGTGTTTCCTATTAACAATCTCGCTCAGGTTTCTGGACCATTACCCCTATTTGATGGAAAATAAACTTAACATGAAATCAATATTAATTAAAGTAATGTTGAAGGATAGGTTTGGACCTTTATTTTAATTAAAGTTTATTTTAATTAAAGTAATAATAGAATAGGTGTGGACCGTTACTTTAATTAAGGTAATGTTGAAGGATAGGTGTGATCTTTAAATAAATAAGTTGCTTTTGCATAGTCCAATCGCACTGGCATATCATATCAGCATAGATCCATCTTAAACTTGTATCTATCAAGCACCCAGAGGGATCCAATTTCTTGAGGTGTATTTCTTTTTTTAAATTTAAACTCAAAAAATTTGATCTCTCTTGATTGATAGATCCCGTTTTAAGTTTTGAGTTTTTATTTTATAAACCAACATCTATTTTTTAATTACTTTTCATAATATTTTATTTTATGAACCAACATGGATTTTTTTTTTAAATACTTTCCATAATTTTTTTATTTTATGAGCTGACATGAATTTTTGTAATTATTTTTATCATTTTTTACGTTTTATCAGATGTAACGCTACATACACGTTAGAACATCTCCCCCATACTCGGCTATAGAGCACCTCGGTTCACTCGGTGTAATCACTCAGCTAGACTTGCCTGCTAGATCAATCATATGTTTCAATTATTTTTCCATTCATGACTCTTTCCATTCCAAACCTATGAAAAGTGTAATACAATTCTTTTCAAACTCGAATATATCCCCATCTCGTCAAAGTATTGGGCATCTGTAAGAATGATAAGGCTAGCATGGTAATTCACTTATGTTCACGAATCTCCCAAAGAGTAGATATTTGAATATGACGAAATAAAACAGTGTGACACACAAAAATTTTCTTTCCCAGCAAATAGGACAACGACTTTACCACACAAGTGAAGCAGAAGCTTCCGTTTGTGGCTTCTATTTTGCAATTCGAGGCCATTCATTGTCTTGGGGCCAGATAATTATAGTGTCAGAGATATGCTTTTAGGTGAACCCTTATCTACCCTCGGAGCAGGTCAGTCTTTTACAGAGTGGATAATCATGACCTCCGATCCCTAGTTGGGCCTTTTTATATCTATGTTTAGAAGATCATCTATTTAGCCTATCATTATTTAGTTTGGCGTTATGTGATGGTCTACCATTTTTTATATTTATACATCTATATAAATATATCGTTAGCTTAGTTTGGTTATGTCTATCTTTATAAATGGAATTATATATCTCTTTTTCTTTTTTCTTTTTCAACCAAATAGGGATGGGTATATCGGAGAAAACCTGCCCAAACTCCTTCTTTGATACACTTCTCTCCATGAAGGGTATTGAAGGAACACCATTAGAGATATATGCGGTGGATCCAAAACTGGCTGACATGATTGTTATTTCATCAATAAGATGTATGAATGTGACTATCCATAAGAAGAAAAAAGTTAAAGAGAAATATATTGAGGACACTTTCATTCCACTCTCTGTTCGTATTGAGAAGGAAGATTTGGAGGCCACCTCTGTAGTTGTTTCACCCCCTGGGACTCTTAGAGCAGACATGTCCCCTAGGAGGTCTCTTTAATGTCAATACTCTCCTTTAATATTTGAGGTATTGGTGGGTTTCATAGGCTAGGTCCCTTATCAATTTTCTAAAAGATATTAGCCTAGACTGCTTTTTAATCCAAGAAACTATGTGCCTGGCCTCCCAAGCTATTGATTTCTTCTCCAAACATTGGTTGGGATGGTATTTCAGTGCTATGGATTCCTGTGGGCTCTCAGGTGGTTTACTGTCATCCTGGAACCCTTTAACTACGAATTTCCAAACCTACATGACTATGGGGGGGCTTCTCATGAGGGGCCTTTTTCTCTCCAGCGACGTAAACCTGGAAATCCTCAATATATATTCCCCTTACAGAGACAAAGAACATTTTTGGAGGAATTTGGAAGCCACTAGATTACTAAACTCCCCTAATTTGATTGTGGCAGGTGACCCTAACCTAAATTTATCGGTGGCTAAAGTTTAGGGTCCTTCATGTCTGGTAGATGACCTGTCAGTATTTTTCAAAGACCTCTTTCAACGAGCACACTTGATCGATGTCTTACCCAGGAAACTAGGTTATACCTAGAGTAATAAATGGTCAGGAGTTGGATGTGTTAGCAAAAGGTTGGATCGTTATCTTATTGCGGAAGATCTGGAAGTCAATTTGAGTAGATATAGAACTTCGACTAAATACTCCAACATCTCGGATCATCAAGTTATCATTTTGCAGATTGATGATTTACAAACTAAGTTGAATGACATTGAGTTTTGTAACATGGTCATACTTTTTTTGGTTACAGATTGAGATCCCCTTCGGTCACAACCCGGTGGACTCCTTGATTTTTAAACTAAAAGGGTTAAAAGGGAAAACAAAGGCTTGGGAAATGTTAGTTTTTCAGAAATTTCAATCTGATCTAGGATCTTAACTGAGAGAATAACATGCACAGCATATCTACAACATATCAATCATGGACACAATAATGCAAGCACACAAGAGACACAGAGTTTCACCGGGGAAAACCAAGAAGGTGAAAAACCCCGCAACTTCCTCAAAGATAGATAGATCAATGATACAACCCAAGCATAAGAGATATACTCCTAGCAGTAGCTTCTCCTCCTCCACTAGTGCGCCACTCTCCAATGAGTGTAAGAGTGAGAAAGTGAATGATCAAATAGAGTGCCTCCTGCACTCTATTTATACTTGACTTGAGTTGCCTAATAACCTTTACTAGGTCGGCCTCAACTTAACCACATAACACAATGCTGACAGGGCCGACCCCCACTAGGGTGGTCCAATAACCCTTTACCAACATGAATTATACAGGGCCGACCCCATCAAGGTGGTCTAATAACCCATCAAGTATAAGTAATGACACTTACAATATAAATGACGACACTTCCGTATAGAGGAATAATAACATTTCTATAGGAATACAAACACTTCCGTATAGAGGAATAATAACATCTCTATAAGAATACAATATACATATATGAAATACATTCCGAAGTTACATATACATCAACACTAACTCTTAACTAGGAAGGTATTTCTTGACACAGGTCTTCTAGCACAAGTCTTCTTCTTTGGATCATCGTCACTAGATAATCGTCATCGAATCATCATCATCGTCACAGTTGCTACTATCTCAACCAATCTCTGAACTACTCGTCATAGGAAGTTCTACAGAGCCAGTCCTTTTTCATATTGGATGTAGGCCCACCACCTGCAGGTCTTCATCATCATTGGCCATACTGTGGAATCCTCGGGACTTATTACGTGCGTCAACAAAACCTCGAAAGAGTATCCCAGGACTGATTACGAGCGTAGTGCTCAACCTATCGGATCTCCCAGGGCGCTATTATATGTTGATTGTCACAAAACCTTAAAAGAGTGTCTTTACTAGCAAGAACTCTAAAGAGCATCCGAGGCCTTTTACATGACTAGCACAACCTGTCTGGATCTTCAGGGCGTATTCAACATGTGACCCCCACCACAAAACCTTTAAAGAGTGTCTTGACTAGCAAGAACTCTAAAGAGCATCCGAGGCCTTTTACGTGACTAGCACAACCTATCCAAATCTCTAGGGCATATTACATGTGGTCATGGAAGAACCTCGAAAGAGTATCCTAGGACTGATTACGAGCGTAGTGCTCAACCTATCGGATCTCCCAGGGCGCTATTATATGTTGATTGTCACAAAACCTTAAAAGAGTGTCTTGACCAGCAAGAACTCTAAAGAGCATCCGAGGCCTTTTACGTGACTAGCACAACCTGTCTGGATCTCCAGGGCATATTACATGTGACCCCCACCTCAAAACCTTTAAAGAGTGTCTTTACTAGCAAGAACTCTAAAGAGCATCCGAGGCCTTTTACGTGACTAGCACAACCTGTCCAAATATCTAGGGCATATTACATGTGGTCATGGCAGAACCTCGAAAGAGTATCCCAGGACTGATTACGAGTGTACTGCTCAACCTATCGGATCTCCCAGGGTGCTATTATATGTTGATTGTCACAAAACCTTAAAAGAGTGTCTTGACTAGCAAGAACTCTAAAGAGCATCCGAGGCCTTTTACGTGACTAGCACAACTTGTCTGGATCTCCAGGGAGTATTACATGTGACCCCCACCACAAAACCTTTAAAGAGTGTCTTGACTAGCAAGAACTCTAAAGAGCTTCCGAGGCCTTTTACGTGACTAGCACAACCTGTCCAAATCTCTAGGGCATATTACATGTGGTCATGGCAGAACCTCGAAAGAGTATCCCAGGACTGATTACCTCAACCTATCGGATCTCCCAGGGCGCTATTATATGCCATAGGACAAAACCTCGAAAGAGTATTTTCCAGATATCCCAGGGCGCTATTATATGCCATAGGAAAAACCTTGAAAGAGTATCTGCAAACCTCCCAGGGCGCTATTATATGTCCTCCCAAGAAAAACCTTGAAAGATCATTTGCTAGATATCCCAGGGCGCTATTATATGCCATAGGAAAAACCTCGAAAGAGTATCTGCAAACCTCCCAGGGCGCTATTATATGCTTATATGCACAACCTATCCACGGCCACAGAGTATCAACCTGATACTCACCATACATCATCCTGATGTACATGATCATCCTGATCATCATCACTGCATCATCCTGATGCATGTCATCATCACATGATCATTCTGATCATTGTCCTGATGCATGACATCATCGCATGATCATCCTAATCATCGTCTAGAGCATCGTCCTGATACTCATCACACATGATCATCCTGATCATCATAATAGCATCATCCTGATGCATATCATCTGGAGCAACATCCTGAAGCTCATCATCCATGATCATCCTGATCATACAATGCATCCACCTGATGCATACCAAGTATCTACCTGATACATATCATCATACATGATCTACCTGATCATACAATGTATCCACCTGATACATATCATCATACATGATCTACTTGATCATACAATGTATCCACCTAATACATATACAAATACATGATCCAACTGATCATATCAAGCATACAACATGATGCATATACATATACATGATCCAACTAATCATATCCATCATCCAACATGATGCATATACAGAGCAGTAACTAGAGCATCGTCCTGATGCTCATCATCCAGCGCTTACATCCACAGCCATGGGAAGGATCCTCCTCTCACCATGCTTGGAATGGCTCCAGCAAATGTGTCCATCACTTCTTCCTCGAAGTGTCGTCAATCTGAAGAACACCAAGCCTCTCTATGAAGTATTCAAACTTCACTCTGGCTAGTGGTTTCGTCAACACATCTGCAACCTGCTCATCCGTCGCAACATACAGGAGCTTCACTGCTCCTCTCTGCACCATATCCCTGATATAGTGATATTTGATCTCAATATGCTTTGACCTGTCGTGGAACACCAGGTTTTGAGATAGCTTTACACCACTCTATTTGTCACAAAAGATACTAGTATCATCCAATGAGAGATAAAATAACTCAAACAGTAGCTTCCTCATCCATACTGCCTCACAACTAGCCGAACAAGCTGCAACATACTCTGCTTCGTCTGTACTCAGTGCTACGCAGGACTGCTTCCTTCTAAACTAAGAGATCACACCTGATCCCATACTGAAGCAGCACCCTGAAGTGCTCTTCCTATCTGCAGCACTGCCTGCCCAGTCTGAATCAACATAACCTTGTAGGTTAAACTTTTGATTCGCATCATACTTGATCCCATAATCAATTGTACCCTTCAGGTACCTCAGAATATGCTTTACAGCAACCAGGTGAACACCTCTGGGATCCGTCAGGAACTGGCTCAATGTGTTCACCGCAAAGCAAATATATGGTCTCGTGTTCATCAAGTACATCAAGGACCTAATCATCTGACGATACACAGTGACATCAACCGGATCAGATGAAGCATCACACAGAAGCTTCAGGTTCGATGCCATAGGTGTGACCATGGCCTTGCAGTCCATCATCCCGAACCTCTTCGGGATCTCGACTGCATACTTCCCTTGTCCAAGGAAGATTTCATTTGCATTCTGCCACACCTCCATGCCTAGAAAATGTTGATGTATATGTAACTTCGGAATGTATTTCATATATATTTATTGTACCCTTATTAGAGATGTGTTATTCCTCTATAAGTGTCGTCATGTGGATTGACAAGTGTCGCAAGTGTGTGTACTTGCCGATGGGTTATTAGACCACCATGTGTGGGGTCAGCCCTGAAATATATATATTATATTGTGGATGTACCTAGATAGACAAGTCGACCCCATAAGGTCACGGGAAAAACAGGTTAGTATAAATAGAGATCAAGAGATCTCTATTTAGATCATTCGGAAAGTCATCTCTCTCTCACTCAGAAAGTGGCGCACTAGTGAGGAGGAGGATCATCTGCTTCTAGGAGACTATCTCAAGTGTATTTTGGTTGTACTTTGGTTGAGCCATTTCTCTCTATCTCCGAGGAAGTTGTGGGGTTTTTCACCTTAGGGTTTTCCCCACGAAAACTCTGTGTCTCTTGTCTCTCATGCTTTTGATTCTTGTGATGCTTGTGATGCTTATTGTGATTTTTATGCATTGATATACTGTATATGTTATTCTCTCAGTGAATATCCTAGAGTATTGTGAATTAATGCTCAAAATTTAGCATGGTATCAGAGCTAACCTGAGAAGAAGACATTTTCCAGTGACGGAAACATGAGTTTCTTGTTTATTGGGTTTCTCTCCACGGATTTTGGAAAAGCAGTATAGTAGATTGACTCAGCTCATCAAGGAGAATCTATCTGTCCAATCAGAATTCAATTCTGAGTATTTTCAGATTTGGTCCTACAAATTAGGGTTTCCACAAAAATAGGAATTTTTGAAATCTGAAGACATAGCTGGACGCTCCTTGCAAAAATCGAAGTTTAGAGCTTTGGATCGATATTTTTGGTTGGGTAGATCTCCGGGAAACTCAAACCCTAATTCATGGCTCTCCCTAGTGAACCCGGGAGGACAAAAGGACAAATATGAAGGGTAAAGCTTTGCTGATCTCAAATTCTGAATACACCAGGTTGATCAGCTCATCAAAGCGCATCTTTCTATCCTTTCAAAAAATTGAAATTCACATTTTGAATTTTTAGGGGTTTTCCGACAAACCCTAATCCGGGACCAGATCCAGTTTTCAGCATTTTAAGTGGTAAGACCTAAATATTTTCTATTTCCATTCGAAGTACTCTTTAATGTGTCTCACCACACCAAGCTTGACGATAAGCTTGAAGGAGCTGATAAATTCCGAGCTTGGAAGTATAGGATTGGGTTAATCCTGGAAGAGAATGAGTTGGACTCATATGTAAAAGAAGGCATCCCTATCCCAGAGGATGAAGAGGCTAAGGTATTGCATAAGAAAAACTTGGTCAAGGCAAAGAGAATCATTTTTTATTCTATCAAAGACCATCTCATACCCCATGTGTCTTCTCTAAAGACACCCAAGGAGATGTTTGACTCTTTGACCAAGTTATTTGAAGGGAAGAACATAAATCGGAAGATGACCCTGCGGAACCAATTGAAAGGAGTAAAGTTTCAAAAGGGAGAAACCATTCAATCTTATTTTTCAAGGGTCTCCCAGATCAAGGAACAACTAGAAGTAGTGGATGAAATGGTGGAGAATGGTGAAGTGGTGATGACCACTCTAAATGGCCTACCCAAGTCATGGGATTCCTTTATTCAAGGAATCTGTGCAAGGAAGAAGTTGATCTCCTTCAACAGATTGCGGGAAGAATGCTCTCAAGAAGAAGCTAGGCTTGTGGCCAGAGAAGAAAATATGGGAAATGAAGATCAAGCTCTCACAGCACATGCCAAGTAAGGCAAGTCCAAGAAGGAATCATCTCATAACAGGAAATTCTCACACCACCATTATCATAAAGATAAGAAAGATCTCAGATGCTTCAATTGCAATGAGAAAGGACACTTTGCTTCAGATTGTCCCAAGAAGAAGAAAGACAACAACAACAACTTCAATAAGAAGAAGAAGAAGAACAAAAGAAGATATCATGCTCACGCTGCCGAAGATGATGAACCCCCAAAGAAGAAGGCTAGGGCAGAAAGTGATAGTGATGATGACTCATCAAGTGAAGAAGAATATGTTCTAATTTTTGCTCTCACAGGTGCTATCTCCCATGGTTGTAATGATTGGTTGATTGATAGTGGGGCTTCCAAACACATGACTGGGTTTAAGAAATATTTTGTGAATCTATCGGAACATGAATCACCCCATAAGGTGAAACTTGGGGATGATTATCAATACCCAATCAAAGGAAGTGGTGAAGCCTCCTACAACCTAGATTCTAGAAAATCTTTGAAGATGAAAGAAGTCCTTACCTGGGCTCAAGAAGAACTTACTCTCCATCTCTGCATTGGATGCAAAAGGTATGAGGGTTTCATTTGTGGATGGCCAAGTCCTAATGTGGCCAAAGGGAAAGAACATAGATGATGCAGTAGTGATTGGAGAGCAAGAGGGAGGTTTGTATAAATTGAAGGGACAACCTGAACATGCCATGGTACATGAATCCATGGAGCCAAGTGAACTTTGGCATAGAAGACTTGCTCATATGCACTATAGGGAACTTCCAATTGCAAGCAAGGATATAGAGGGTCTTCTTGAAATCAAGACCAAACATGAAGGTGTTTGCAAAGGATGTGCAAAAGGTAAGAACATTAAGAAGGCTTTCCCAAGCAGTGAAAGTAAGGCAAAAGACATCCTGGAAATCATCCACTCAGATGTATGTGGTCCTATGTCATCCAATTCTCTGAGTGGGTATGTTTACTATGTCTCATTTATTGATGACTTCTCCAGGAAGACTTGGGTATACTTCTTGAAGAACAAAGACGAGGTGTTTGACAAATTCAAGGAATTCAAAACCTTGATGGAGAATCAAATTGACAAGAAGATCAAAACATTCAGATCTGACAATGGTGGAGAATTCACCTCAGGTGACTTCAAGAAGCTTTGTAGTGATTTAGGGATTAAGAGGGAGTTGACTGCTCCTTATAATCCTCAACAGAATGGAGTTGCAGAAAGGAAGAACAGAACAATCATGGAAGCAGCAAGGGAAATGCTGCATGACTAGGATCTACCTATGCATCTATGGGCAGAAGCAGCTAGAACAGCTGTATATGTACAGAACAGAACACCCCACAAGATATTGGATAACAAGACACCAGAAGAGGTATTTTCTAGTAAGAAACCTGAAGTCAGCCATCTCAGAATATTTGGTTGTCCAGTATACACTCATGTCCCAAAGGAAAACAGGACCAAACTAGATCCTTCAGGAAAGAAGGGTATCTTTGTGGGTTACAGTGAAAGCTCGAAGGCTTACAGATTATACTTTTCAGGGTTCAAGAAGATTGATGTCAGCAAGGATGAATATAAGTTCAAGGACAGGTAATCTAGGAAGCAAAGATCAAGAGGGAGCACACTCCAGCAGCTCCTGCAAGGATGCATATTTTCAGAGGGAGTTGACCATCTTCCTACATTACACAACAGAAAGGTGTAGAAGAAGCTACTTCAACAGCTCCTGCCAGGAAGCAAAGACTCAGAGGGAGTCCACCCAACAAACAAACAAAGATAAGTATTTCAATTATCA
Source organism: Larix kaempferi (assembly GCA_027924585.1). Lineage (NCBI taxonomy): Eukaryota > Viridiplantae > Streptophyta > Pinopsida > Pinales > Pinaceae > Larix > Larix kaempferi. The sequence continues at coordinate 4,464,905 of BSBM01000226.1, read as the reverse complement.
TTTCTTGCCTATTTTGTTTGTTTAAATAATATTATACTTATGTTCCTAGACTTAGGAGATGTATTGTGCATATTAGAATGATTGCATTAATGAACAATATACTACTAATATGCATGTGATGGGTAAGTGGCCTATGGCACTGTACAACATTCCAGTGCTACTTATCTAGAATGAAACCTCTTTGCTGACATGTTGGGAGTAGTGCAAACTCTTAACAATGTTCTGGTAGAGACTGAAAGGCATCTAGAAAGTTGTGGAACATGGATAAATGTTGTATTGAAGCATTGGCTAAGATAACTGCATGACTGCATGACATATTTCTTTATGTGTAAAGAATTTGTTCTGAAAATTATGAGATGTTTCTAATCATGCAATTTAACTTGTTTTGTAGGAAAGACCGTATATCTTCACCTACAAAAGGACTACAACATTTGTTCCAGCAACAAAGATATCTATTGAAGATATTGAAGATATTGAAGTTCCCAGGATCTAGGATGAAGAAATGGAATGCCATGATCCGTCGATCATGAAGAAGATGTTTGGGATGAAGTCCCAAGACCTGATAGGGAGTCACATGTGTGCAGATTGAAGAAAGCCTTAGCAAGCTCCCAGAACTTGGTGTGATACAAAGAGGAAGCGTGCTGCCGAATTTGATATGAAGAACTTTGGGAATGATGCATTATCTCCTAAGTATGGAGGTGTGCCAGAATTTAGGTGGGATCTTCCTTGGTCAAGGGAAGTACACAGTAGATATCCTGAAGAGATTCGAGATGATGTATTGCAATGCCATGGCCACACCCATGGCATCGAATCTGAAGCTTCTATGTGATGCTTCATCTGAGTCGGTTGATGTCTCTATGTATCGCTAGATGATTGGGTCCTTGATGTACCTGATGAACACGAGACCAGATATTTGTTTTGCTGTGAACACATTGAGCCAGTTCCTGATGGATCCGAGGAGTTTTCACCTAGTTGTTGTAAAGGATATTCTGAGGTACCTGAAGGGTAGAGTTTATTATGGGCTCAAGTATGAAGCGAATCAAACATTTAACCTACAGGGTTATGTTGATTCAGATTGGGCTGGCAGTGTTGCAGATAGGAAGAGCACATCTGGGTGCTGCTTCAGTATGGGATCAGGTGTGATCTCTTGGTTTAGCAGGAAGCAGTCTTGCGTAGCACTGAGTACAGCTGAGGTAGAGTATGTTGCAGCCTATTCAGCTAGTTGTGAGGCAGTATGGCTATGGAAGCTACTGTCTGAGTTATTTGATCTCCCATTGGATGCTACTGGTATCTTTTGTGATAACCAGAGTTGTGTGAAGCTGTCCGAGAACCCAGTGTTGCATGATAGGTCAAAACACATAGAGATAAAATATCACTATATCATGGATATGGTGCAGAGAGGAGTTGTGAAGCTCCTGTATGTTGCGACGGATGAGCAGATTGCAGATGTGCTGACGAAGCCACTAGCCAGGGTGAAGTTCGAGTACTTCAGAGAGAGGCTTGGTGTTCTTCGGATTGATGACACTTCGAGGAAGAAGTGATGGACACATTTGCTTAAGCCATTCCAAGCATGTTGGAAGGAGGATCCTTCACATGGCTGTGGATGTAAGCGCTGGATGATGAGCATCAGGATGATGTTCTGGTATGATCAGTTGGATCATTTTTATATGTATGTATGTATGCATCATGTTGGATGCTGGATATGATTAGTTGGATCATTTATATGTATGTACACATCATGTTGGATGTTGGATATGATTAGTAGGATCATTTGTATGTATTTTGTAGAAGCATCATGTTGGATGCTTGGACCATGTATCTGTATATGTATCAGGTGGATACATTTTATGATCAGGTAGATCATGTATGTTGATATGTATCATGTACTTATATTTGTATCAGGTGGATACACTGTGTGATCAGGTGGATCATGTATGATGATATGTATCAGGTAGATACTTGGTATGCATCAGGTAGATGCATTGTATGATCAGGATGATCATGGATGACGAGATTTAGGATGTTGCTCTAGATGACATGCAGCAGGATGTTGCAGTGATGATGATCAAGATGATCATGTGTACATCAGGATGATGTATGGTGAGTATCAGGTTGATACTCTGTGGCCGTGGAACAGGTTGTGCAGATAAGCATGTAATTTGTGCCCTGGGATATTTGCAGATAGTCTTTCGAGGTTTTGCCTATGGCATGTAATTTGTACCCTGGGATATCTGGAAAATGCTCTTTCGAGGTTTTGCTTGGGAGGACATATAATTTGTGCCCTGGGAGATCTGCAGATAGTCTTTCGAGGTTTTTCCTATGGCATGTAATCTGTGCCCTGGGATATCTGGCAGATGCTCTTTCGAGGTTTTGTCCTATGGCATGTAATTTGTGCCCTGGGAGATCCGATAGGTTGAGCCGTGTGCTCGTAATTAGTCCTGGGATGCTCTTTTGAGGTTTTTCCATGACCACATGTAATTTGTGCCCTGGGAGATCCGATAGGTTGATCCGTGTGCTCGTAATCAATCCTGGGATGCTCTTTCGAGGTTTTTCCATGACCACATGTAATTTGTTCCCTGGGAGATCCGATAGGTTGAACCTTGTGCTCATAATCAGTCCTGGGATGCTCTTTCGAGGTTTTGTGGTGACCACATGTAATTTGTGCCCTGGGAGATTCGATAGGTTGAGCCTTGTGCTCGTAATCAGTCCTGGGATTCTCTTTCGAGGTTTTGTGGTGGGGTCACATGTAATAAGTCCTGGAGATCTGGAGAGGATGAAAAAGGCCTTAGATGCTCTTTAGGGTTCTTGCTAGTCAAGAGACTCTTTTAAGGTTTTGTGACGCACGTAATAAGTCCTGAGATTTCCACAGTATGGCTAGTGATGATGAAGACCTGCAGGTGGTGGGCCTACATCCAGTATCAAAAAGGACTGGCTCTGTAGAACTTCCTATGACAAGTAGAGTCAGAGATTGGTTGAGATAGTAGCAGCAGTGACGATGATGATGACAATGCATCGATGACGATGATCCCGAGAAGAAGACTTGTCTAGCAGATCTGTGTCGAGAAATACCTTCCGAGTTAAGAGGGAGTGTTGATGTATATGTAACTTTGGAATGTATTTCATCTATGTATTTCATATATATTTATTGTACCCTTATTAGAGATGTGTTATTCCTCTATAAGGAAGTGTCTTCATGTGGATTGACAAGTGTCGCAAGTGTGTGTACTTTCCGATGGGTTATTAGACCACCATGTGTGGGGTCGGCCCTGAAATATATATATTATATTGTGGATGTACCTAGCTAGACAAGTCGGCCTCATAAGTTCACTGGGAAAACAAGTTAGTATAAATAGAGATCAGGAGATCTCTATTTAGATCATTCGGAAAGTCATCTCTCTCTCACTCAGAAAGTGGCGCACTAGTGAGGAGGAGGATCATCTGCTTCTAGGAGACTATCTCAAGTGTATTTTGGTTGTACTTTGGTTGAGCCATTTCTCTCTCTATCTCTGAGGAAGTTGTGGGGTTTTTCACCTTAGGTTTCCCCTCGGAAACTCTGTGTCTCTTGTCTCTCATGCTTTTGATTCTTGTGATGCTTGTCATGCTTATTGTGATTTTTATGCATTGATATACTATATATGTTATTCTCTCAGTGAAGATCCTAGAGTATTGTGAATTAATGCTCAAAATTTAACAGAAAATAGTGCATCATCCCCAAGTCCTTCATTTCGAACTCGGCTGCAAGCTTCCTCTTGGTATCGGCAATCAAACCATCTTCACCTGTAACAAACAGTTCATCCACATACAGAGCTAATATCACAGGATTTCCTTCCTCAACCTTGTAGTAAAGGTTGGAATCTGCTTTACTCTTAGTAAAGCCCAAACTGGATAGAAAGATTTCTATCCTACCATACCAAGTCCTAGGATCTTGCTTCAAGCCATACAAGGCTTTCTTCAACTTACACACATATGAATCCCTGTCATGTGTCTCAAAACCTAGTGGTTGCTCCACATACACTTCCTCCTCGACTACACCATTCAAGAAAGTTGTCTTGACATCCATTTGGTGTATCTTCCATTTCATCACTGCATCCAAGGAAAGTACTGATCTGATGGAAGTGTACCTGGCTACAGATGCAAAAATCTTTTCATAGTATATCCCCTCTTTTTGAGAGAAGCCACGAGCTACAATCCTTGCTTTGTATTTTTCTATGCTACCATATGCAACATGCTTTATCTTATAGATCCACTTGGAAGTAACAACAAACTTCCCTTCAGGTCTTGGGACTGCATCCCAAACATCATTCTTCATGATCGACTGGTACTCCTCGATCATGGAATTCTTCTCGAATCCTGGGAACTTCAATATCTTCAATAGATAACTTTGTTGCTAAACAAATGTTGTAGTCCTTCTTTTGTAGGTGATGGTATACAATATTTCCTACAAAACAAGTTAAATTGCATGATTAGAAACATCTCATAGTTTTCAGAACAAATTCTTACACATAAATAAATATGTCATTCAGTCATGCAATTATCTTAGCCAATGCTTCAATACAACATTTATCCATATCTCGTAACTTTCTAGATGCCTTCCAATCTCTACCAGAACATTGTTAAGAGTGTGCACAACTCCCAACATGTTAGCAAAGAGGTTTCATTCTAGATAAGTAGCAATGGAATGTTGTACAGTGCCATAGGCCACTTACCCATCACATGCATATTAGTAGTATACTGTTCATTAATATTCTAATATGCATAATACACACCCTAAGTCTAGGAACATAAGCATATACATCATTGAGCAATATTATTTAAACAAACAAGTATGCAAGAAATGACAATTCAAATACTTATCTTTGTTTGGTTGTAGGGTGGACTCCCTCTCAATATTTGCTTCCTTGCAGGAACTACTGGAGTGTGCTCCCTCTTGATCTTTGCTTCCTGGATTACCTGTCTTTGAACTTATATCCATCCTTGATCACTATGCATACTTACTAGTATCATCATTGTGTTATCCTCGAGGTCTCATACATACATTCATTAGTATAATCTCAATACTATCAAAACACAATAATCTTAAACATGTATAGTCATGATCATTTCAAACACAGATAATAAACATTAGTATTCAAGGTTTTAGGGAATACTTATCTTACTCATGCATATTCTTATTTGACCAAAAGACTTTTCTGGTTAGTCATATCATCAATCAAGGCAAGAGACATAATATGCATAAACCCTTGATTACTAACTTCAATAAATAATCATTATCAATCATGCCATGTATACTTATATAAGAGATCCTAACACAAAGTAGGATTCTAACTTGATATAGGAAAAACATACCTGGATTATCATGCTAGCTAGTTATGTCTAACATACCTGCATAATGTCTTCTTGTTCTCTTTAATGACTTGTGCTAGTAACCTGCATATCTCATAGGTTAACCATTATAGAACCAAGTTATACATACCTTGTAAGTAGATCTTCTATGTGATCCATGACAATGGATGAATCTTTGTCTTATGTTTTTGAACCAGAACATGATTTGTCTTTCTTGATGTACCTTTCATGTTAGCGGACAACATCAACCTCATACAACACCACAATGCATTAGTACAATCATAAGTGTCAAAACCCTAATCAATGAATATATTCTATCATGCATTCATGTTTTTATTAAGGTGATACGACAAGTCTAAAGTTAATAAATATTGTACTAATCTTAATGAAGACAAACATATCATAAACTTAATCATGAATAGATTTCGAAACATACCCGTAAGTCATACCTGTCGAGTTTGCTTGCAATCTTCTTATGTAAGGCCTTATCCTCATCTCCCTCTGAAATAGGAACTTCTTCACTTATGCAGGTGACCAATCCATTCTCCTCTAGGATTAACCCAATCCACTTGAATTGCAGAAACTGGATCTAGAGCTGGATTAGGGTTTGTCAGGAAAACCCTAAAAATTCAAACTTTGAACTTCAAACTTCTGAAAGGATAGAAAGATGCGCCTTTATGAGCTTATCAACCTGGTATACTCAGAATTTGAAAACTGTAAAGCTTCACCCCTCAAATTTGCTTTTCAATCTTCTGGATTCACTAGGGAGGACCCCGAATTAGGGTTTGAGTTTACCGGAGCTTCACCCAACCAAATAGTTTGATCCAAAGCTCTAAACTTTGATTTTTCCAAGGTGCTTCTAGTTATGGTCACAGATTTCAAAATTTCCCATTTTTGCAGAAGCCCTAATTTTTCACCTTTCCGATCAAAGTCTCGAACAAGGGTTTGTTCAAGCCCGGCCTTCTTCCCAACCAAAAAATTCGATATTGGTCTCTAAATTTCAATTTTTATGAGGATCATCCATCTTTGGTCTCCGATACAAAAATTCCAACATTCTCCGAAACCCTAATTTCCCGGAGCCATGAATGAAGGTGCTCAAAATCCAATTCTGTTTTGACAGAAATATGCACTTGATTGTTTCTGGTGTAACTCTGAAATTTAAGATCTACAAGGTCTGAAAATTCTGCTTGTAGTATCCTGAACTGTTATATTTCCAACCCCATAGGTCTGACCTCAAATGTATTCTCTGAGAGATATTTATGCCAAGTGTCGCAACGTGACCTTTTTATGGGATAAAACAGGAGATCAAACTTGTACGACGTGCCATGTGTCACTGGTTCCATTTCGGCCTCTGAAAAACTTACTTGAGAAAGTACAGTCCATTCCCTACCTGTCGTGTTTTACGAAATTTCATTTGGAGGTTCCTAGCCCAAGTTGTGACCTTTTTTCCTAGGTCACCTGTTTATGACTGAGATCTGGAAGAGGCAGAAACCCTAACTTGTACTGATTATAGATCACAGAGTACAACGAATAAGAGGCTGTAATTTGGACACAAGGTACATGAGGATATTATCTTCGACTTGTAATATTTTCAGATCCTGAAACCTCGCTGAAATGGATTTATAGCGAAAGTGCTACCATGACTGGTTTTTGCTATATCAAGCCCTAGCTTCGCAAGTGCAACAAGTGTCATAAATGCCATACCATGCCTTCTTTCAGGCTAGCTCTGATACCATGTTAGTTTTTCAGAAATTTCAATCTGATCTAGGATCTCAACTGAGAGAATAACATGTACAGCATATCAATCATGAACACAATAATGCAAGCACATGAGACACAGAGTTTCACAAGGGAAAACCTAGAAGGTGAAAAACCCCGCAACTTCCTCAGAGATAGATAGAGCAATGATACAACCCAAGCATGAGAGATATACTCCTAGCAGTAGCTTCTCCTCCTCCACTAGTGTGAAACTCTCCAATGAGTGTAAGAGTGAGAAAGTGAATGATCAAATAGAGTGCATCCCGCACTCTATTTATACTTGACTTGACTTGCCTAATAACCTTTACTAGGTCGGCCTCAACTTATCCACATAACACAATGCTGACAGGGCCGACCCCCATTAGGGTGGTCTAATAAGTCTTTTACCCACATGACTTATACAGGGCTGACCCCATCAAGGTGGTCTAATAACCCATCAAGTATAAGTAACGACACTTACAATATAAATGACGACACTTCCGTATAGAGGAATAATGACATCTCTATAGGAATACAAACACTTCCGTATAGAGGAATAATAACATCTCTATAGGAATACAATATACATATATGAAATACATTCCGAATTTAGATATACATCAATAGAAAAATATGAAGTTAAAGATCGTTCTGACCTTTTGACAATTAAAGAACAAATAAAGGTTCTACACGCCCTTAACACAGATGGAATTTTTTTAGATGAGGGCAGAGATGAATTACAAAGTCTATAGACTAGACTACATGATATTCTGCGGGATGAGGAGATTATTTGGAAGCTCAATAGACGGGATTTATGGGTTGAACAGGGGGACAATAATACGCATTTTTTCCACAATTTTGCATCCCGCGTGAGAAATATAAACTCAATTTGGGCCATCAATGATCACCAGGGCCGTGAAGTGTCGGATCCAAAACAGATTGAGGAGGTTGCTTTTCTCCATTTCAAAAACCATTTTGATGACCCAAAGACATCCAAATTATTTGATCAATTAAATGTCTTGATATGTTATCCTTCTTTGTTCACTATGGAAGAAGGCGAGCGGATTGGTAATCCAGTCACCTAGGGAGAAATTGAGGCTGTTTTAAAGGCATTTAAGAAAGACAATTTTTTTACTTTCTGGGATGTTATGAGCTCAAATTTATTGGAGATGGTGAATTATACCCGAACTGAAAAATGGGTAGCAGGTGGTCTCAACTCGACTTTCTTAACCCTTATTCCAAAATTAAACAAGCCATTGTCTTTTGATGACTTCCAGCCTATTGCCTTGTGTAACCTGATGTATAAGCTGATATCGAAGATCATTGCAAACAAGATTAAGCTTTTCTTATCCAGATGGATTTCTATTGAAAAATTTGGCTTTCTTGAAGACAGGAAGATTCTGGATGCTGTTGGCATTACATAGGAAGTGCTTCATTCAGTCAAAACAAAAAAACAAAATTCCTTAATCCTGAAAATCGACTTAGTAAAAGCATACGATCAGGTAAATTGGTATTTTCTCAAATTGGTCTTGCTTCAGATTGGAATCCCAAACATTGTGGTCAACTGGATTATGGATTTTGTCAAGTCAACAAACTACTATGTTCTCATTAATTGTAACCCTACACCATTCTTCAAAATTTGCAGAGGGATCCGACAGGGTTTCCCTTTATGCCCGCTCTTATTTTAGTTGATCATCGAAGGACTTAGCATGTTGATTGGTAAAGCTAAAAGTGAAAAGTTTATTAAGGGTGTGAATATCACAAAGAACCTTTTCATTACACACCTGCTCTATGTGGACGATGTCATCTATTTTGGTTCAGATAGTGTGGAAGCATGGAGATTTTTTTCAAAAATCTTGAATCTCTTCTGCTCAGCCTCAAGTATGTAAATCAGTACAAGTAAATTATTTTTCATAAGCAACTTGAAGGATTCTCCTGTATTAAATGAGGTTCTAAGTCTCTTTCCCTATAAAACCTCTAAACTGAACGATGGGATCAAGTATTTGGGGTACTATATTAAACCAAATTGTTACATGATACAAGACTGGAGATGGTTAATCATCAAATTCAAGAAGAGGATTAATATGTGGATGATGAAGTACATATCTCTAGGGGGGCGTCTCATTTTACTTAAAGTTGTTCTAAGCAGTCTCCCAGTATATTGGGCACTTCTAGTCAAAATCCCTCAGACTGTTTTGAAAAAACTAAATAGCATTATGTTTCAGTTCCTCTGGTCCAATAATCTAGATGGGGGACAATACCACCTAACAAGATGGGAATCTGTGGCATTTCCAAAGAAGTATGGAGGCTGGAACATCAAAATATATATTGTTTCAATACTGCACTGTCAATGAAGAGCATATGGAGAGGTATGATGGGAAACAATCTCTGGGCCATGGTTCTTCACAGGAAATATATCAAAACAAATATTTTCAAATGGATAAGGAATCCTCCTTCAGCGGATGGCAAAGCCTCTTTTATTTGGAAAGGATTTCTTAAAATTTTCCCATGGATTAGTTCGCAGCTGGCATGGAAAGTTGGTGGGGGAACTGAAGTTATAGTTGGTGTGGATCCAATCGTGGGTGTCCCGGAGTGTAGCATTTTGTCACAAGATCTTCCTAATTTATTCATTGAATATGGCTTGTTCACATTGAACCAATTCAAAAGGTCAAATTTTTTAATCCCAGATAAATCCTATTGGCTTACCCCATCGGATCTCGGACTTGCGGGAAGATGGGAAGAGGAATGGAAGCGATATGTACAAAATCTGAACCTTGCTGGTATTCGCATTTCCATGGAAAATGACACCTTGGAATGGGAAAAAAATCCTTCTACAAGTCAGGTTACGACCAGCTCTGCTTATCATGCAATTATGGAACAACAGGTTGAGGATGTTGGGAAGTGGTGGTACTCAATACTATGGAAGTGGAGGATGCCACTAAAAAAAAAATGTTTCATTTGGTTACTTTTCAATAGAAAAGTCTTAACGTGGGAAAACCTAATCTACCAGGGGAATTATGGGCCAAGCATGTGCTACCTTTGTAGAAACAGTATGGATACTTGCAACCATCTATTTTTCCAGTGTAGTTTTTCAATGGATGTCTTGAAATAGATCTGCCCGAAGCTAAATATCAAGTATGATTGGTCTGATTGCTCCTTTGAGTCTGCTTATTTGGCTTGGAAATGAAAGCACGGGGAATATATCATTGTCCTAGGTATATTGGCTTGGACTATCTGGAAAATGTGAAATCTGGAAATCTTCCAAGATTGTATTCCTTCCATCAATCAAACATTACTCTCTTTCTGGAAATTGTTTCACTTATATGCATAATATGATATTAATCAACAGAAGCCCAATAGATCCTGTAGAATTTTTCGATCAGAAAATGAAAATGTTATAGGTTTTTTTTACAGAGCTGCTGCTGATTATAAGTGCGGCGTGGGTTTCATTATCATCTGTGGTCAATCTCTTATTCTCAAATTTCGATTGAATGGATGCGAGGGTACAAACACAAAAGCAGAACTACTAGCTTTATGGGGTTTACTTAAGGCGACATTTCTGTGTGGTTTGGATCATATTCGGATATATGGTGACTCCTCTATTATTATAAACTGGGAAAATAAAAAATCCAATCTGAAGAATGTCTCATTGCTTTATTGGTGCCACAGAGCAATTGTTTTAATGGACAAGTTTCAGAATCTCTCTTTTTTCCACACCTACAGAGAAAACAATGCAGTGGCGGATGCTTTATCCAAGTTAGCTATTGATGGTGACCCAGGTGCTCTTCTCTGGGAAGAATGGGTGGACGAATATCTTGTCTCAAGTGGTCTCTGCACAACTTTCTTTTCTGAAAATTTTTAAGTTTATCCTTGTATAGATGGTACTTTGTGGCCTTGTTTTTTGATATTAAGTTTTGTTGTATTTGATCATGTAATTGAACATATTTATCTGATGCGGGGCATGTATCATATTCTTCAGACATGATTAGCAACAGACGTGGAAGATCTGTCATGGATGTTTAGACCATGCTTGTTTTTGTCCTTTTTGATTTCAATGAAATAACAAGAGTACATTTTTTTCCTCTAAAAAAATGGAATTATACATCTCCTCATCCATCTATTTAGGGATGCTAATTCCTAACATAGGGAGACAAAAATAAAAACAAATAACCTAAATTTTAGTGGGTTACATATGCCCCTAAGAATCCATAGCGCATGTGCACTATTGGGGGAGGTTTAGATAGAGGAGAATACCAAGCACACAAAGTGTCGTGAAGCAAAATGAATTATTTATTTCCCTTTGATTGGTGCTCATAAATGCGTATCTACTTCCCATCAATGGTCACTATGAATGAATGATGATATTTTGGTTAGGATATTTATCAGATTCAAGAGCTATTTTTCATGGTGTGGCTGATGGGATCCGAATCTAGGTCTCCATGGGCACAACGTGGCATTCTCACCATCGAGGCTTCATCCTTGTGGTGTATTCCTTTCAATACTCTATTTCCATTTTTTGATTTTGTTTTCAAACTTTTCTAAGTGAGGTATCATTGAGGAATCCATTTTTTATTGCTTTTGTTGGGAACATCTTTTCCAACTTTTATCAAGTGAGGTATCCTTGAGGAACATGCCTATGCTCTCTATGTTACTCTTTGTTACATATATGGTTTGTCATCCCCATTCCACAATTAACCTAACTATTCTCTATTATTTATGGGAGTAATGAACACCCATTGAGTGACCACAACAAAGACCCATGAATTCTCTATGCTCATAGCTTGTCAAATAGCTAAAACACCTTGGGAATTTGGGTTGCTCCTAACTTGTCAAATATTTGGAGAAATGCGAAGGGTCACTACAATTGGAGCCGCCAAGTAATTTCATAAGTTGCTAAACCAAAACATATAAAAGTTCATCAGCTACAGTGAAAAACTAAGCATGGAGTTAAACTTGAGCCTTCAAGATGGCCAACACGAATTCAAAAAGTTTGAGTATGCCCGTCTATTGAATATTTTCAAAGTTTTAGCTATAGATCCCTTTAACATTAAGATTTCAAACAAAGAAGTGATTTTAATTATCAAATTGTACCACATCATAGACATGGAATATTTCCATGTTTTCCTTAATAGTTATAATGAGCCATTTTATTAGATTTGAAATTAAATTGGATCATTCTTTGATAGACAGAATGTAAATTGTGGTCTCGTTAACACCCAAATCTCGCACACATGCAACATTTCAACGAATATTGCAGTAAGGCGTCATCAACATAAATAATGCAGTTCACCAAATACATCCTCAACAAATTCAAAAGATAGCATGAGTCAAAAAGTTCCCAAGACTAGTCAAAAGAAGAGGTCATGCGGCTGAACCATTGTTAACCCGCACTATGGCCCATGTTATCAGTTCAGTGCCTACGTGATACTCACGCAACTATTCCTTCAATATTCACGCTACTTTCAAAACTGTGGGACCACCTAATTCCTACGATGCATTGAAGGCTCCATCATCTCCAAGAATCTGAATTTGGCTCCTCAGACACTTGGTGGAATTAACTAGCCCCCTTGGTGTACCTTGGAACTAGTTCATGTAGTATATGAGTTCACATTTGGATCTAGTTGTTTCTTGGCCACCTCTTGGCCTATAAAAGGAATCCATTGGCATGCATTTTGTAGGGATGAAAGAATATAAAGGTTATGATGCTGGATTTGTGTTGGAGCTTCCTCATAGCCCATCTCTTGCTACCTTTGTAAGCATCATCAAGCTCCCTTGCCACCTTCCTTCAAGGGGAAAGAGTTTCTCTCCATTGTTCTACCACTCACTTAGCATATAGTCTGGACAAAAAAGGACTCCATAAGGGAGATTGTTGGCTTCCCTTGAATCCCACACATCCTAGGCGTTGTACAACTTGACCATTGGGAAATAAAAAGTGGTTTGGCATACCTTTGATTGTTGTTGGAGTTTGCATTCTCCTCTCATTTCCTTTTTATTGTTAATTTTTCATCATTTAATTCATAATGATCTAGGATCTTAACTGAGAGAACAACATGTACAACATATCAAACACAAGAGACAAGAGACACAAAGCATTTCACCGAGGAAAACCAAGAAGGTGAAAAACCCCCCAACTTCCTCAAAGATAGAATGAGCACCAATACAAATATCACAAAGACGAATACCCAAAAGATAGATGTCTGCAGCAATAGAAACTCCTCCTCCACTTGTGCGCACTCCTCCTCTCTCTCACTAATGCAAAGTGAGTGAGTGAATGAATGAATGAATGAGAGAGACACACTCTCTATTTATACAATGACTTGAATTTCCTTTTACTCTAGCTGGGCCGACCTCCCTTAGGAGAGTCTAATAACCCATTACCACTTGTCACTAGGCCAACCCCGCTAGGGTGGTCTAATAACCCTTTAACCCACACTGGGCCGACCCCTCTAAGGTGGTCTAATAACCCATCAAATATAAGTTGCGACACTTGAAAATACAAATGACGACGCTTCCAACCGGAGGAATAATACATCTTCGTTGGGGATACAATAAATTACAAATGTAATATAGAAATGAATATCTTCCGAAGTTACAAATACATCAACACTCCCTCTTAACTAGGAAGGTATTCTCTTGACATAAGTCATCAATACATATAGTCACAAGTCTTCAATTCTGGAGCTGGATCATCGTCACTAGATCACGGAGCATCCTTGTCACTGCTACTATACTCGTCATCTCGATCACTGGCCTATCTCTCAATTCTTCTCATCATAGGAAGTTCTACATAGCCAACCCTTTTTCATGTTGGATGTAGGCCTAGCCTCCTGTAGGTCTTCACCATCTCTACGAGCATGCCATCCTATGGAATTCTCAAGGATGATTACGTGCGTCAACAAAACCTCGAAAGATCATCCCAATAATTTTACGAGCTTACTGCTCAACCTATCGGATCTCCCATGATATTTTACATGTGACCACCACAAAACCTCGAAAGAGCATCCCAGGACTTTTATGAGCACACAGCTCAACCTATTGGATCTCCTAGGATCTTTTACATGTGGTCAGGAAAAACCTTAAAAGAGTGTCTTGCAACCTGCAAGATCTCTAAAGAGCATCCCTTACGAGCACATAGCTCAACTTATTGGATCTCCCAGGATCTTTTACATGTGGTCAGGAAAAACCTTAAAAGAGTGTCTTGCAACCTACAAGATATCTAAAGAGCATCCTAGGAATTTTACGAGCACACAGCTCAACCTATCGAATCTCCAGGATTGATTACATGCCTTCTGTAGTAAAACCTTGAAAGAGCATCCCAGTACTTTTACGAGCACACAAATCAACCTATCGGATCTCCTAGGATCTTTTCTATGCTACTTGCACAACCTGTCCACGGCCACAGAGTATCGACCTGATACTCATTATCCACGTGATCATCCTCGCACAGAGCATCCTCCTGATGCTCATGATCATACTGATCATCATCATACAATACATTATCCTGATGTACAACATCTGGAGCATCGACCTGATGATCACCACACGTGATCGTCCTGATCATCATCATAGCATCATCCTGATACATATCACCGCATGATCATCCTGTTCATCATCATAGCATCATCCTGATGCATATCATCTAGAGCATCGTCTTTATGCTCATCAAACATGACCATCCTGATCATCATCATCTCATGATCATCCTCTTCATATCATCTCATCATCCATGGAGCACAGCCCAGATGCACATCATACAACACTTACACCACCGACATGGGAGAACACATCTACCACCATTCGGGGAAGGCTCCAGCCCTTAATTTTTCACCATGGGAGAACACATCTACCACCATGTGAAAAATGGCTTCATCCCTTACATCTACACCATGGGAGAACACATCTACCACCATGTGAGAATGGCTCCAGCGCTTACATTTGCACCATGGGAGAACACATCTACCACCATGTGAGAATGGCTCAGCAATTTTATCACGACCATGGGAGAACACATCTACAACCATGTCAGAAAATCCCATGTGCATCTGCATCTTTCGGACTCATCACTTCCCCTTGGAAGGAACCTCGATCTGAAGTACACCAAGCCTCTTTCTGAAGTACTCGAACTTCACTCTGGCTAGTGATTTGGTCAACACATCTAAAATTTGCTCATCCGTCACAACATACTGGAGCTTTACTGCTGCTCTCTGCACCATATCCATGATATAGGGATATTTGATCTCGATATGCTTCGACTTGTCATGGAACACTGATTTCTCTGACAACTACACACAACTCTGGTTGTCACAGAAGATACAACCAACATCCAACTGGAGATCAAATAAATCAGACAGTAGCTTTCTAAGCCATACTGCCTCACAACTAGCCGAACAAGCTGCAACATACTCTTCTTCCGGTGTACTCAATGCTACACAGGACTGCTTCCTGCTAAACCGAGAGATCACAGATGATTCCATACTAAAGCAGCACCCCAAAGTTCTCTTCATATCTGCAGCACTGCCTTCCCAGTCTGAATCAACATAACCCTCCAGGTTAAACTTTTGATTCGCATCATACTTGAGCCCATAATCAACTATACCCTTCACGTACCTCAGAATATGCTTTACAGCAATCAGGTGAACATGTACATGATCCGTCAGGAACTGGCTCAATGTGTTCACCACAAAGAAAATATCTGGTCTTGTGTTAGTCAGGTACATCAAGGACCCAATCTTCTAACAATGCATCGTGGCATCAACCGACTTTGATGAAGCATCACTTAAAAGCTTCAGGTTCGATGCCATAGGTGTGGCCATGGCCTTGCAGTCCATCATCCCAAATCGCTCCAGGATCTCTACTACATACTTCCCTTGTCCAAGGAAGATTCCATCTACACTCTACCACACCTCCATACCTAGAAAGTAATGCATCATACCCAAGTCCTTCATCTTGAAATCGCCAACAAGCTTCCTCTTTGTGTCGGAAATCAATCCATCCTCACCAGTCACAAACAGGTCATCCACATACAGTAGGAGTATCACTGGATTGCCTTCCTCAACCTTGTAGTAAAGGTTGGAATCCGCTTTACTCTAGGTAAAGCCCAAACTGGTCAGGAAGTTGCCTATCTTGTCGTACCATGTCCTGGGTGCTTGTTTCAAACCGTACAAGGCTTTCTTCAATTTGCGCACATGTGACTCCCTGTCATGTGTCTAAAATCTGAGTGGCTGCTCCAATTCCTCTTCGACTACACCATTCAATAAAGTTGTCTTGACATCCATTTGGTATATCTTCCACTTCATCACTTGCCTTGTATTTCTCTATGCTACTATTTGCAGCATGCTTGATCTTGTAGATCTACTTGGAAGTCACAACAGACTTCCCTTCTGGTCTTGGGACCACATCCCAAACATTATTCTTCATGATCGATTGGTATTCCTCGATCATGGCATCCTTCCATTACTACATCCCTGATCCTGGGAACTTTAGATTCTTCAATATATTCAATAAGTAGTTTTCTTTAACTTCGTCGCTCGAACAAATGTCGTTGACTTTCTTTTGTAGGTGATTGTACATTATCTTTCCTACAAGTCAAATTCAATTGCATGATTAGAAACTTCTCATAGTTTTTGAAAAACAAATATTTACACATAAGAATGTATGTCATACAGTCATGCAATTGTCTTAGCCAATGCTTCAATACAGCATTTATCCATATCCTGTAACTTTCTAGATGCCTTCCATCGCTACCAGAACATTTGTTAAGAGTGTGCACAACTCCCAACATGTCAGGAAAGAGGTTTCATTTTAGATAAGTAGCAATGGAATGTTGTACAGTACCATAGGCCACTTACCCATTACTTGCATATTAGTAGTATCTTGTTCATTAATGCAACTTTTCTAATATGCATAATATACATCCTAAATATAGGAACATAAGCATGTACATGACTGGACAACATCATTTAAGTAATCAAATATATAATAAATGACAATTCAAATACTTATCTTTGTTTGGTTGTTGGGTGGACTCCCTCTCAATCTTTGCTTCCTTGCAGGAACTATTGAGGTTTGCTCCCTCTTGATCTTTGCTTCCTTGCAAGAACAATTGGAGTG
This sequence comes from Larix kaempferi, assembly GCA_027924585.1. Classification (NCBI taxonomy): domain Eukaryota; kingdom Viridiplantae; phylum Streptophyta; class Pinopsida; order Pinales; family Pinaceae; genus Larix; species Larix kaempferi. Next base: position 4,447,715 of record BSBM01000226.1, on the reverse strand, counting down.
TGCTCCCTCTTGATCTTTGCTTCCTTTATGATATCATCATGATTATGTCTTTGAACTTCTATCCATCTTGGACCACTATGCATTCTTAAGTGTGCACTAGTGTCATCATTGTGTCATCCTCAATATCTCAAACATTATCATACATGCATTAGTATAATCTCAATACTATCAAAACATTATGACTCTAAATATGTATGGTCATGAACATTTCATACACAGGTAATTTATCACAAGCGTTAGTATTTCAAGTTTTCAGGGAGTACTTCTTTTACTCATGCATATTCTTATTTGACCCTAGGACTCTTTTGTCTTGTTATATCATTAATCAAACTAAGAAGCATAATATGCATAAACCCACGATTATTCAAACCTATAAATTCATGAATAATCATTATCAATCATACAAAAAGTATACTTATATAAGATCTTAACACAAGGTAGGATTCTAACTTGATATAGGAAAAACATAACCAGATTATCATGCTTGCTAGTTATGTCTAACATACCCACATAATGTCTTCTTGTTCTCTTCAATGACTTGTGCTAGTAACCTGCATATCTCATAAGTTAACTATTGTAGAACCAAATTATACATACCTCGTAAGTAGAGCTTCTATGTGATCAATGTTTATGGATGAGTCTTTGTCTTCATGTCACCATGGTCATATGTTCTTGATCTAGAACTTGATTTGTCTTTCTTGATGTACCTTTCATGTTAGCGGACAACATCATCCTCATACAACACCATAGTGTATTAGTACAATCATAAGTGTATTAACCCTAATCAATGAATGTCTTCTATCATTTACGTGCATTCATACTTTTACTAAGAAGACAAGCTTAATCATGAACATATTTCAAAACATACTTGTATCTCGTTAAGTCATACCTTTCAGGATTGCTTGTAGTCTTCTTTTGTAAGGCCTTAGCCTCATCTCCCTCTGGAACTGGAACTTATTCACTTATGTAGGTGTCAATTCATTCTCTTCTAGGATCCACTTTGATTTGTTGAAGCTGGATCTGGAGCTGGATTAGGGTTTGTCAGAGAAACCCTCAAAATTGAAACTTTGAATTTCAAACTTTTGATTGGATGAAAAGATGTGCCTTGCTGAGTTGATCAAGCTAGTATACTTCAATTTTCAAATCTCCAAAATTTGACCTCTCAAAATTGACTTTGAAAGTTTCGAATCTGCAGCTTCTGTCAAATTCTAGTTTTCTAGTCAAAATCCCGAACTAGGGTTTGATAGAGCCCGGGGTTCTACCCAACCAAAAACTTCGATCTTGGTCTATAAATTTAGATTTTGATGAGGAGCATCCACCCGTGGTCTCATATTCCAAAAGTTCCAACTTTTGCAAAAACCCTAATTTCCCGCTTTTCCGATCAAGATCCCGAACTAGGGTTTGATAGAGCCCGGGGTTCTACCCAACCAAAAGGTTAGATATTGATCTCTAAATTTTGATTTTTCTAAGGAGCATCCAGCAGTGGTCTCAGATTCAAGAAATTCCAACTTTCTCTAAAACCCTAATTTCCCACAGCAATGACAAAACAAAAATGAAAGTGCTCAGAATCCAATTCTGTTTGGACAAAAATATATGCTATATTGTTTCTGATGTATCTCTAAAATTTTAGATCCTCAGGGTCTGAAACTTTGGCCTGAGGTAGAATGACCATTTATCTTTCCAACCCATAGATCTGATCTCAAATGGATTCTCTCAGAGAGAGATATGCCAAGTGTCGCAATGTGACCTGTTTATGGCATGAAACAATATAGATAACTTGTACGAAGTTCCACGTGTCATTGTTTACACTTGGGCCTCTGAAACCAATACTTTTGAAACTACAGTCCGTTCCCTAACTATCACTTTTTACGAAATTCCATTTGGATCTTCCTATCCCGAGATATGACCTTTTTTCATAGGTCACCTGTTTAGGACTGCATTCTGGAATAGGCATAAACCATAAGTTGTACGGATCATATCTCACAAAGTACAATGAATATGAGGTTTTCCTTCATACACAAGGTACATGGACATTTCATATTCGACCTGTAAACATTTCAGATCCCGAACCTTTGCCAAAACAGATTTATAGAGAAAGTTCCACGATGACCGGTTTTTACTATACCAAGCCCTAGCTTCCAATTTTGTCGCAAGTGCAACAAGTGTCATAAATGCCATACCATTCCTTCCTTCAGGCTAGCTCTGATACCAGGTTAGTTTTTCATCATTTAATTCATACTGATCTATTATCTTAATTGAGAGGACAACATGTACAACATATCAAACACAAGAGACAAGAGACACAAAGCATTTCATCGGGGAAAACCAAGAAGGTGAAAAACCCCGCAACTTCCTTAGAGATAGAATGAGAACCAATACAAAGATCACAAAGAAGAATCCCAAAAATATAGATGTCTACAGCAGCAGCAACTCCTCCTCCACTTGTGCGCACTCCTCCTCTCTCTCACTATTGCGAAGTGAGTGAGTGAATGAATGAATGAATGAGAGAGAGACACTCTCTATCTATACAATGACTTGACTTGCCTTTTACTCTAGCTGGGCCGACCTCCCTTAGGAGAGTCTAATAACCCATTATCACTTGTCACTAGGCTGAACCTACTAGAGTGGTCTAATAACCCTTTAACCCACATTGGTCCAACCCCTCTAAGGTGGTCTAATAACCCATCAAATATAAGTTGCGACACTTACAATATAAGTTGCGACACTTGCAAATACAAATGACGACACTTCCAACCGGAGGAATAATACATCTCTGTTGGGGAGAAATAAAGTACAAATGTAATATAGAAATGAATATATTTCGAAGTTACAAATACATCAACATTTATTTACATTGTGTTCAATTTTATTTATTTTATGTGAATTCCACTAACAATCTCTTACAGGATCACTTGGAGGACAACCAACCAACCCATGCAGGGGCTTCAAGGATTGAGGCCTTGTTGCAACCAACAAGTCCTAGCCCCTTACCAAGTGGATGAGTGCAATCTTGTGCAATTTTTTCCACAATAGTTCTAATGGAGACTCCACTGGTTTGTGTTTATTTCTTTTAAAATAGGTTATTTTATACTGAGTGGTTAATTCTGGTTATTTATCATTTGCAAGAGATCAGGTTTACCACCTCCTACTCCAGAATTTGTCTCCCCGTCGGCTAGAATTAATTTCTACACAGTAGCACGGATCTCGGCCTCTCGGTCGTTCTACCAACATGGAAACAACTTCGACAGTTGCGCTGCCAGTGCAAGTAATCGGTTCACGATCTGCACGACCTCCAATTGGTTGACCCACATACCTTTCTTGTGTTCTACCCACACTACAATGCGTCTGTTTTGTATTTCTCCATGCTACCGCACGATAGAGTACTGTTTTCCCACACTACAGACTTTTAATTTTCTTTTTATCTTCATACTACAATTTGGCAGCCCCATTGCTGCTTACTAATGAACTCAAATTAAGTTAATTTGGAATAATTACTTACGTTGTTAGTAATTAGTCCAAATATACCAATATTAGGGAGTAAAGAGTTCGTCTCTCTCGAATCTTACTTAGGTAACCAACCTTGAGGCTTTCAATAGGTCTCAGTATTGTGACTAGTATTTAAGAAATTTCTTGTTTATGCGCAATTGACATGTTTTTAGGATCAAGGCTAGTGTAGAATCCATTGTTTGCACACAAGTAAGGACCTAAAGAATCTTGTCTCCCCTAGTATGCTCTTCACCTCGCACTTCTTGTGAGCTTGGTGAATCAGAAAAGGGTGAGATGTGTGAAATACATCCATTGCACACTTTTTAATTAGTTAGCACTTTGATTTCAAAATCACCTTGAGCATATTTTAGAGTTAAAAGTACATCTACCTTTTCATTTTGTTTATACTCTTCTAGTTAGTTTTTCGAAAACCAATTTTCTTTCATCCCATGTGTTTGCACCACTATCACACACTAAGAGACCTAAAGACTCTTCTGATCCAAGTATGCTCTTCACCTCACACTTCTTGTAAGCTTGGTGAATCAAAAAGGTAGGAATTATGAAATACATCTCTTACACTCCTTAAGTGAAAATTCAAACCCCTTAAAATCAACTTTGTAATTGTCCAATCAACTAAAATCCTCCATAGGCGGTCACAAAAGAACATTTTAGTTAGGTAGGATTAATTGGGCTAGGAATCCATTAATTCCCACCGATCTAGTTGCATTAGTGATACTTTGAAACATGGTATTGTTGACTCATAGGGTACTTTTAAAATCCTGCTATAAGCAATTTTTCAAAGAAAACATGGATTAGAATTGCGCCATGAACAAGGAGGTGAAAGCTGAGGTATAACTGCTCTGATCTCCCCTACGAGTCACTCAACTCATTGTAGGTAGATGACACTATACCATGCATGCCGAACCACTGATCCACACTTGACGCAAGGTATCTTAATGGATAAACTTAGGACATCACCAATGAGAAATTGTGCATGCAATTGACTCCTGATGTTAGCTATTGCCATTGACTGATGGTGACCTCCACTAGTCGATTGGTGTTTGGACCCCATTGTCACCATCAGTTGTACTTTTGGGAGGCCCAATTACATTTGAGAGGAAGGACATTAGATATTTTTAGGGAATTTACATTTAATATTTTCTTTTCCAACTACAAGTTCACTAACTCGTAATTAAAAATAACTTACAGATGGTAAATCTTGCATTAAAATTGACTGTTGCACATATCACTCACTTTTCACACCATATTGCATCTATTGTGGCTGGCATATTTTTTCATTTGTTCAATTGTGTTTAAATTCCACAATCATTCTCATTTGAAACAAAGCCTTCACCATTTAGGAACAAAACAACCCTCTGAGGAAGTATCGAAGACTCCAAGGCCTCTCCCCTCTCTTGAGGGGTGTTTTTACACCATATACCCATGGTTCACGTGGAAGATACTCTAGCCAGGGCCACTTCGAAGAAACATTGATAGGATAATTTGGGCAAGGCCAAGCCTTGCTAGGAACATTTTCTACTCTTGGAGAAAGTGTTAATCCTCCCACCTCCTCCACTGTCGAAAGAGGATCACCCTCGTTTTCTACTCTAGGATAAAATAGAGATACATTTACACCTTCCCCCCTTGGACGAGGTACCCCTCTGGATTCTCCTTTTAGAGATCCTTTGGAACCATTCGATCCCTCCTCCCTCATAGGAGGTCACTCGTTGTTTTCAACACCACCTGGGTCTCCCCCTAGAAGAAACCACACCCAACATACAATGGAAAGACCAACTCCTCCTACCCTGCCATTCATGGATAGTCTAAATCTCCTTGATTTGGCCATGCTGATTAATGACCTCATCGCACATGATCTAACATGGTCAGCTATGCTAGATAAACTTCCCTATGATATTCCAAAATTCAAAGGAAAGCAAGGAGATGATCCCGCCAATCATGTCATGTATTTCCACTTATGGTGTTTTTCTAACAACATAGTGGATTATCCTACTAGGATTCGCTTCTTTCAATGTACGCTTACCGAAACGAAAATCAAATGGTATGTAAACCTACAGAGAGAGACCCATTCCACCTTTGTGACATTGGCCACCACATTTATCATCTACTCCCATATTCCGATTTGACATGACCTTGGTCTTGAAATTCTCACAAAGTTTCGACAAAATACATCGACCCACATTGCGAACCACATCCATGAGAGGCGTACATGCCACACATTGTGTAAAATCGAAATACAACCACCCTTTTTGTTGGATTAGTTTATCAAATCACTCCAACCCACCATAGCTAAATATGTCGCCACCTCCATGTTGTAAAGAGAGGAATGAGCTATTTTGAAATCCCAACATTTTGATCTGATCATATATGCATAGTCTGACTACCTTTACACTATCCTTCTTGATGCCCCTCGACATTGGTCATTGGATCCTACACCTATGTGCTCGTCACATTCGTTGGATGGGATTATTGGGTCCATTTACCACTTAGGAAAGGCTCCTCCTACCACAACGGTTCCATTTAATATGGCTCCACAATACCCATCCATGCCACCTGCGTTGGTACCCCCTACATTGGTACCAATCTCACCAGTTGGTCAGTTACAGTATGAACCCTATATTCCTACATATCCAAATGTTATCCAAACAACAACGGTTCCTAAACCAAAAATGTCACATTTCGTTCCTACATCCACGTATTTTGGAGTGCAAGACGCATTTATCACACCCCCAGGATATAACCCTTATTACCCATTTCCATGCCCGACTAGTCAGCAACCCACACCATACATGGAGGTGAACCTAGTTCAAACTTCTTATGCTCAACAAGCTCAACAGTTTGAGAAATTGAACATTGCAAGTCACTAGAATCCACAGACTCAGGGGAAGAATACAGGGAAGAACAAGAAAAACCAACAACTAGGGCAAGGGGGCAACCCCCCTCCCCAGCAAAACCATAATATGGGTAACCAAAACATGGGGACTAATAATCCCCCCAAACAAGAGAATAATTCCAACCTAAGGACCAACTATTTTTGCTACATTTGCGGAGAATATGGTCATTTTGTGAGAATTTATATTGCCTAGGTCTAGATTCAATAAGACAATTTCACTTGGAATATTTTCAGAGATTATGAGAAGAAGAATAGAGAAGGTAGCTTGGGTAAAAATAATTGTATTTTATTCATCAATATGTTTAAAATATATGATACATCCTCAAGAGATAATTCGAGTTCCTTTGAGGCAAGTTTGAAAAGCTTAAAAAAGGAAGGCTTACTAAAAGCATACAAACCCCCAAGGCAGCAAAATCACCTTCCAAATCAATCAAGAGGCTCATGAATTAGCTAAATAAGAAATGGAAGCTAATGAGTGATGAAAAAGGAATGTGATGATTCCTTTTGGAGAGAATTAAAATATGGAGGGTGAGTTGTCCAAAAATATCCAATTGCCTAAGTCAAACTAGCTTTACCTTATCCACTAAAAGTAGAAAACGCATAGTAAAGTTGTCTAAAGAAGGAAGGCGCACTTCTAATCCAGGAATAGAATAAAATCAAACATAATCAAGGAAAATATTATCCAGAATCTATCCAAGTGCACCCCTATGAATCATGATGGCATGTGGTGGCATAAAAAGCCAAAAATAGGCCAACTACCTAGTCAACACCTAGGAAATTAATAAAAAATTATTAATGAATTATATCCTAAGTATGAAGTGGGTTTTTAATGTTATAACACACCCCCTTAAGCCTAAATTTATGTGTTATATATCAGAAATATGGGTCCCAATCAATAAGGCGTATGGTCACCCCATTACAAAAATTTATTAGTCCATGTAAAACGAGGAAACATGGAAAACCTCATGGGAATAAAACCCTCCCTAAAAAATGGACACGGCACAAAAATAAGTAGAAGGTATTCACACTATATTTTTCTTCACTTGAATGAGCTAAATGAACTGGTTCTGGGCAACATACTTGGTGAATATGTTGTGGATGCCATGATCATTCACCAATGTATCAATGTAGTGTAGGGAAAAAACATGTGTAGAGGCCCCATGAAACTCATCATCTGGTGATGGAGGAACATCATAGGAATGATTATTACTATTAAAACATACTTTATCTAATCTAGATACATAATAAATTATGGAAAATATATATGTGCAAACTCCTTCCCAAAGAGCAACAATGGACTCAACAGGATCAATTTCTTGTGCAGCTGCAATATGGTGAACCAAACCATGTACTTTATTTTCAAATTGATGTAGCACCTTCCTAACTCTTTAAAGGATATCATGAGACTCTGAAATATCATAATATAAGTCATATGGAGCATCAAACATCAATGATATAGTGTCTCCATGATTGGATAGGGTCACAGTAGGAAAAGAGTGAGCAACTGGATCACACTGACAGTTGAGTGAGTCTGGAGGATTTGAGGACTTGAAATTTAAACCATGAGTGGTGAGATCAGGTCCATACATGTGGAAAAATATTCCAATGATGTCCAAAAACATGGATGTCCAACAATGAAATATATGAAATACATGAAATACATAAGAACAACATATACAAGTGACACAGTGTAGGAAACCATGGAATTGTGTGGTTTCTCAACTGGAAATCGTGGGGGTTGTAGGGTGTTTTGTGTATCCAATGGTTGATAAAATGGTGTGGAAGGAATCATGAAATGAATATAATTCTATAGATCATCTTCCAAATAAGAATATGAAATATTTGAATGGATTTGGAAGGACCTTTCAGAATACAAATCAGGAAGTAGTGAAAAATGACTAGGCATGGGAGGAGACTTTGGTGAGATGATGGGGGAATATTCCAAGGAAGGGATGAAGGTTTTTTATTCTGATATATCAGAATGTGAATCAAAATCAGAGACACGGGAAATATTTTTGAGTCTAGAACTCAAGGCATACAAATTATTACATTTGTGAGTGGCACGAAGACATTGTTCTTATTCGATAGAAAGCTTGCCTTCTTCTTTTCTTGCAAAATCAGGAACATCAATATTATGTTCTTCAAGCATCGTGGTCATGATGTCCAATTTCTCCCTAAAACAAGATTGCTAAGAATGGGTAACTTTGCAGCAATAAGAACACTTGGATCTCTCTTTCTTGTTCTTCATCCTCTTGGATTTGGAATCTTCATCAGTTGAATTGGAGTCCTCTTCATATGACAACATATTTTCCTTTGGATTTGAAATTATTGGAACTCTTTGCTCCATGAGAAGCAAGTGCATGGTCCTTGGCGGGACTTAGATCCCCCATTTTAACTAGCTTGTCATTATCTTTAGTGTGCGATTCTATGAATGCATCCAAGGATGGAATCTTCCAGTTGGAACTGCAAGCTTTGCAACATGAAATGTAGACACAAATACTGAGTACTCAAGACTTAGTTTTGGAAGAATGGAAAGGATTAGCTACTCATCTTTCTTCTCAATGCCACACTTCTTGAGTTGAAGCACCAGGTTCTTGAAATTTGACATGAATTCTTCCATTGTATTGAAATTTATTGGATTCAGTGAGATCGACTCAATTTCCAATAGATTACCTTTGAGCTCATATTTCTTTCCAAAGAGAGACTCTCTATTTTTCCATACTTGATTTGGAGTGGTCAAAGTATCAACATGGAATATAATATATGGAGAGATAGAGAGGCAAAGAAAACCATAAGATTCATCAAGCCTATCGAACCAATTATCTTTTTGTGCAACAACACCTGGCTCAGTTTCAAGCCCCATAGTGACTCTATAAATTCCTTTACTTCGAAGTTGGATGATCATGTGGGACTTCCAGTCAAAGTAATTAGAGGGAGTAAGAATCATTGCTTGATTTTGATCTATGCTAGTGCGCTCCTGGTGATCGAAATAACCTGCAAAACAACACTCTGCAATTGCTTTGAATCGGACTAGCTCTGATACCATGTGAGAATTTAGATTGCCTAGATCTAGATTCAATAAGACAATTTCACTTGGAATATTTTCATAGAATATGAGAAGAAGAATAGAGAAGGTAAATTGGGTAAAACTCATTGTATTTTATTCATCAATATTTTTACAATATATAATACATCCTCAAGAGAGAATTCGAGTGCCTTTGAGGCAAGTTTGAAAATCTCAAAAAAGGCAGGCTTACTAAAAGCATAAAAACCCCCAAGGCAGCAAAATCACCTTCCAAATCAGTCAAGAGGCTCATGAATTAGCTAAATAAGGAATGGAAACTAATGAGTGATGATTTCTTTTGGAGAGAAGAAAAATATGGAGGGCAAGTTGGCCAAAAAGATCCAGTTGCCTAAGTCAAACTAGCTTTACCTTATCCTCTAAAAGAAGAAAAAGAAGAGTAAATCTATATAAAGAAAAAGGCGCACTTCTAATCCAAGAAGAATAAAATTAGACAGAATCAAGGAAAATATTATCCATGAATCTATCCAAGTGCGCCCCTATGACTCATGAAGGCATGTGGTGGCATAAGAAGCCAAAAATAGGCCAACTACCTGGTCAACACCTTGGAAATTAATAAAAAGTGATTAATGAATTATATAATAAGTATGGAGTGGGGTTTTAATGTTCTAACACATTATACCCATCATTTCCCTCTTATCCCCGAATGCCAACAGTTAGTGGAATCCAACAAGAATACGATGATAAACCCCCCTCAAGCCGCGAATCCTCACCAACCCCAAACCATTGTATTGAAACAACATGTTGGGGCCAAGGTCGCAGCTATAGTAAAAGCTGCGAATTTTGAGAAAAAGCACGAGTATGGAAGGAAAGTGCTAAATTTTGGGACAAGCACTAAGTTTTGGGTAAGAAGGAGACGGTGCGCAGTACGGTGCCAGATGGATGATCTCAGCGCAGATCACGGACCGGAAATTGCGGAGCTCGCGCGCACGTCATCAAAGAATGAAGGTGGCTCAGCTACCATAATAAATAAGGCGATGGAGTAGAGGGCTCAGCTACCCTCATTTAAAGGCTTAGTACAGAAGTTATGGTTGCTCGGATCAAGGAGGAGCAACGGACCAGAGCATTGAAGGCGAAGGACGATCGCCCATACCCACAATCTGCGCCGGAATTCACGGAGCCTGCAGGAAGCGGCGACGTGACTGCAAGCGGCGCCTACAGTACACCTAGCCATGTGCGTGGTTAGGGTTTTTGGGAATCACTGTTGGGAAAGGCCCACAGTTTTGTAAAGGTGTGACCGTCATGGCTACCTATATAGATGAATCATTGTAATGGGTAGAGGCTTCTTCCTCCCTTCCCCTAGTTCCTTCCTTTTGGAGAGTTAGAGAGTTAGATGCTAGACTGCTAGAGAGCCAGTCTAAAGGATAGATCATGTGTTGATTATCCTTCACTGTATTTTCTACCCGGTGTGTAGAACTAGAGAGGAAATCGGATAGCCGAGGAGCTAATCCCTGAGTTGCCAGACAGTCTGAGTCGACGTCTGTGCCTTTGTAATCTCCATAGAGAGGAGACAAGCTTGAGAGAAGGGCTCCCAGCTGTGTGCGTGGAGTTTCCTGTAAGTTCTAAGGCTGCAGCTGTGTGCGCAGCATATTGTATAATTCTATCATTTTATGGTTAATATAAAACTCCTGAGGACGTGGTTTTCCTCGAGGAGATGAGCTTCACTTATATCGTCTTGTTATAATGTTTGTGTGAGTGATAACTATTTAGAGTTCCTTATTTGTGTATGCAAGACTCCTGTCTTATCTTTGTGACTGTTTGAGCAAGTTGGAAAGATCCCTTGATAACTATAAGTGTCTTAAGTACTAAAGAAGTAGTAACGCACGGTCGCTGCGGCGAGAGCAGACTGCGTTACTGTGCTGGATGTGAAGGGCGAGGAAGTGTTTAGCGCGTCGACCCAAGGGATAGTTACCTGCTGCGTTAGAGAGGAGAAACTGCGCAGTAGACCTGCCAAGGGAGGAATCCTCGCAGCTGCGCCGAGCGGCCTGCGGGAAGGTCCGACCGCCGATTTCACAGGAACCATTCAAGGAAGAGCTATCTCCGCGTCACCCCGGTTAAGGAAACTTGATTCCTTAACCCCCCATAGCCACTTCGGGTGAGACCTCGAGCTGCCGCGCAGCTCGTTGCCGAGAGGGCCAGTGCGCCAAGGGGTTTTGTTGCTGCGCTTCATTAAAACCCGGGTCTGCCTAGAAAAGCAGCCAACAAATGGTTCCGTTGCCTTGCGACTTGCTGTTGTGAGACTTGTTATTTCGACGACGCGCGAGATAAAGCAGCCAACAAATGGTTCCGTTGCCTTGCGACTTGCTGTTGTGAGACTTGTTATTTCGGCGACGCGCGAGATAAAGCAACCAACAAATGGTTCCGTTGCCTTGCGACTTGCTGTTGTGAGACTTGTTATTTTGGCGACGCGCGAGAGAGAGGAGCCAACAAATGGTTCCGTTGCCGCGTGAGCGAGACTTCTTATTCCAGTAACGCGCGAGATTAAGCAGTCAACAAATGGTTCCGTTGCCGCGCGAATGAGACTTGTTCTTTCAGCGACGTGTGAGATACTGTTGGAGCCAACAAATGGTTCCGTTGCCGCGCGAATGAGACTTGTTCTTTCAGCGACGTGTGAGATACTGTTGGAGCCAACAAATGGTTCCGTTGCCTAGTAACCAACATAAGGTTCTGTTACACTGAGACTTGCTCAGTTAACAAATGTGTTACTGGAATCCTACAGCTAAAGAAATTGGAGATTGGTTTGATTTAAAGGCTAAAGAGTTCGCTGAACAAGAAAATAGAAGCCCTACGCTTCAAACAGAAGATTGGTTACAGAAGTATATTTATGCCGACCTTTACGAAATTTTCTTTGTCACGTTTGCATTGGAGTTACACGCTTGGATAGCCAAGTTAGCAGATTCTAGACCTACGCTGCATGTTGATCAACCCGTCACGTGGACGCCTGAGCTAGTCAGTATTGTGAAGCAGATAGACAATCCTGTGTCCCGCGCAGTAGAATTTTGGTTGAATAGTCTACTGGAAGGTTTCATTACCGAATTTGCAGTCGATACAAGAAAGAGTTTCAGTGAAGCTGAGAGGAGTTTCTTCCAAGTACACAGAGGTAAGTTCTTAAATTCTCTGAACTTATGGATTAAAATGCTTCTGTATGAAAAATAAAAGCTATGTATTGTTTCTGATGAATAGCATAGACAAGTAATGTCCGTAGATTCTGATAGTGATCCTGAAGTTATTGGTTGCACTCGTAGTGGAAAACGATATAAAGTAGGCCTTGACCAATATTCCTTTGAATCTAGCCCAGACAATAGCCAAGTCCCTAGAGCAAGCCATATAGAAAGACAAGGGAGTGCTCATATCCCTTATTACCCCTTTACACCGCAAAAACCAGACGGAGCTCAGTATAATCCTACAGTAACACCTTCTAGTAGCCCACACGCTACTTCTAGTACCTCTGTACCACCTTTGTTTAACCATCCCGGAGGCACTGCTACGGTACCTCCACCTCAAACCCGTGCAAGAAGGATGGGTGATGACATGAAACTACCAACTTTTAGAGGAACAGGGATAGAGGACCCTGAGCAGCACTGGTTCTTATGTGAAGCCATTTGGACAATTAAGCAAATTAATGACGATGCTGTTAAACTGGTTCAGTTAGCAACCACACTAAGAGAAAGAGCCTTGACTTGGTTCATGAAATACTCAGCAGCACAGAATAGGACGCTTGCTGAGGTAAGAAATGCCATGATTAGAGAATTCAAGAAACCTAAGTCAGAATCACAGTGTATAACAGAGCTCAAAGACATCAAGCAGTTACCTACAGAATCAGTATGGGACTTTGACCAGAAGTTCAAAGCTTTGATAGATCAAGTAAGCTTCGAGTTTGCACCACAGCAACATAAAGAATGGTTCATTGCTGCGCTGCTCCCACACATTAGACTTCCTCTTATGCAGCAGAATCTCAATACTCAGGAACAAGCTCTAGAAATGGCTATGAAACTAGAAGCTTCGCCAATTGCAGGAACAAGCAACGATGTTGCGCATTTACAGAACCAATTAGCAAACTTAACCTTGCAAGTGCATGATATTAAGAAAGGCAAGGAGATTAAGGAAGAAATTTGGTGTACAAAATGTAAAGCCCAAGGTCATTCAAAGGACCATTGTCCTGTTTTCATAGACTATATTGCAACTGGAGCACCTAATCCTTTACCACAGGCACAAGGGCCTTGGTGTGAAATCTGCAGAACTAGAGGTCATAGACCACAAGAATGCCACTTACTTCAGAAATATGTACAAACTCCAAAGAATCTATATTGTAATTTCTGTAAATCAGTAGGTCATGATGAGAACAATTGTAGAGCATATGATCTCATGATAGAAAGAAAGCATGATGTCTATAGGGTACAAGCAGAGACACAAGGACCCACAGCAGGTCCACCTTATGACCAAACTCGGGACGCCCGAGCAGGAAATTACAGGGGACGTGGACGCACAACAAACTTTGGTCGCGGAAGAGGACAGATCACTTGTTATAATTGCGGAGAACAAGGTCATTTTGCTAGGGATTGCCAAAATCCTACAACCCTCTGCAGATATTGTAAATCTTCTGACCATATCATTGAAGAATGCCCTCAGTTACAGGCTAAGATGCAAGCAAAGACACCACAGGTAAATCAGAATATTCAGTTGATTGGAGCAGAAAAAAGAGAACCAGACCCTACAGTTAATATAGTGACACGCAGTGGAGCTACCACTGGTGCGCAAGAGATGGGAACGGGAAAGCAAGCGACGCAATGGGTGCGCCGCGCTAACATTAAACCAGCCCCACTTAACCTGCAGAAGCAAAAAGAAGCATTTAAGCAAGCTCAAGAGTATTTCTCAGATCCGAGAGCTTCAAGTTCTGCCGCAATTCCGCAGAACAATAGTAGATCGCAAGTGCTAAGACAAGACAACCTGGTGCAAGAACAGGCCACTACAGCTGGAAGGCCTGATGATGATAATGACGACGAGCATGCACTAGGCAGTGTTCATGCGTTCCTGCGACAATGTTTAAAATTGTTGCGCAATGAAAAAGCAACTCTAGAACTCCAACACCTGTTGGATCGGTGCCAACACTCTGCTTCGACGAACACACCACAGCGTGCTGTTCACCAGATTAGGAGTCACATTAGAACTGGAAAAGAGATGAGGCTTACAGCGCAGATTGGAGCATTTGAAATGGACGAAGTCATGTTAGATTTGGGCTCAGAAGCCAATGTTCTCACTATGCAGACATGGGAACAGATGGGAAGCCCTCAGCTTACAAGATCCCCTATCCAGCTAAGACTCGCAAATCAGCAACGAGTCTCTCCATTGGGCAGATTACCCAATGTACCTATTGATATTGAAGGAGTAAGAAGCTCTGCAGATTTTGAAGTAATCAAAATTATGGATGATAGTAGACCATACCCAACGCTGTTAGGAATAGACTGGGCATTTGATAATTTGGCTGTCATTAACCTGAAGAAAAGACAGATGACCTTTGAGGATGACCAGATCAGGGTCATCGCACCTCTTGATCCTACTCAAGGACCAAGATATATAGAACCCATTCGCGCAGAAGAGGAAGCGCGCCACATGGAAAGTTTGTACTAGATGACTACTAACCACAGTGACTATGTCAACCCCACAGCAGACGGCCATATCAGCTGGCGATGTGATAGCTCGTGCACATCAGATTCAGATGCAGGATTGGAAAACTGGTAGAATCGTCTACATGAGGTTTCTGCAAGACGTTGCGCCATGATGACTAAATCCATTCGATGGATTGGCACAGAATTAATTGATACTCCAACTTTTGATGGCTTAACTGAAGTAACTAAATTCATACAAGAATATGAACAAAAGCTTCCAGAACCGCAGCGCATCCAGGCACTGGATATAGCATTGCGCGCTACACCCGCAAGATGGTGGATTGCGCACAAGGAGAATATTCATACATGGAAAGACTGTCGCAGATTGATACTGCGCAGATTTCAGGACACCACAGCCGAAGCGCTACGCAAATATGAAGGACAGAGTGACCCCGGGTCACACATTGAAGCATGTATTCAGCAATGGTCAGATATTCCAGAAGATGAATGGGTTCATCAATTCATCCACACATTAGATACAATTCCAAGGAATTGGTATACTGAAATAGAATTGCGCAAAAGCACTCTTACTTGGGATCTTATGATAGAAAGTTTTCAACTTACATTCAGCTTTGAGTCAGAGCATCCAAGCATTGATCAGGCTCTGAAGTGTATTAAAAAGAAGGTATTTGAACCAGGTCTAGTAACAGAATATTCCCAACCAGATTGGGCTATCCAGATAGAACATGCCCTGGAATGCTATAACTTCACCGCTGAAGATGAGGAGGACGGTCCTCGCAACATCAATATCCCAGAATCAGAAGGGACGCGCAATATTGAAGGTCCTGAGCTTGATATTCCTGCCATCGCAGAACACGTCAAGCTCAAGAAAGTTAACATTGGTACAGAAGCTGACCCAAAGTTTGCTTCTATAGGAGATTATTGGGATGATGAAACCGTTGCGCATGTTTCAGATTTATTACGTGATTACCAGGATATCTTTCCTACCAAGTTCACAGAAATGAAAGGCATCCTAGGAGACTTAGGAGTGATGCGCATACCTCTGAAACCAGACGCCAAGCCAGTAAAGCAGCGCCCATACAGGTTGAACCCACGCTACAAAGAAAAAGTCAAAGAAGAAATTGATAAGATGCTTGCAGCAGGTATTATTGAGCCAGTAGAGGAAAGCGATTGGATTAGTCCTATGGTGGTCCAAGAAAAGAAAACGAAAGGTGAAATAAGAATTTGTGTCGACTTGCGCAAACTCAATGATGCATCAGCGCACGACCCATTTCCCACTCCTTTCACAGATGAAGTACTTGATAATGTTGGAGGACAAGAGGCTTACTCTTTCACTGATGGATTTTCGGGATATCATCAGATTAGAATCCATCCGGACGACCGCCACAAGACTACTTTTGCAACTGAATGGGGCTCATTCCAGTATACGGTAATGCCCTTTGGTCTTAAAAACGCACCTGCTATCTTCTCTAGAGTTGTTGTTGCTGTTTTTAAAGAATTTATCCACAAGTTTTTAGAAGTCTATTTTGATGACTGGACTGTATTTGGTTTACTAAAGAACCATATTGCGAACCTGCGCATGATGCTAGAAAAATGTAGACAGCATCAGATTTCCCTTAACTTGAAAAAATGTATATTCTGTGCGCCCTTTGGTATTTTGTTGGGACATATTGTATGCAGACAAGGACTCCTGATGGATCCTGCGAAGGTTGCCATCATTGCTAATTTACCTGCGCCCAACTCAGTTAAGCAATTGCGCACTACATTGGGACATACAGGATACTACAGAAAATTCATCAAAGGATATGCAAGGATCACAGCGCCTATGGAAAGATTGCTGAAGAAGGATTCGAAGTTCCAATGGACAGAGGAATGCCAACAGAGCTTGGACACACTTAAAGAAAAGATGATCACAGCGCCTATTCTAGTTTTCCCGGATTGGAGAAAACCTTTTCATGTTCATGTTGATGCTTCTTCCATAGCATTAGGAATCGTGCTTACACAGTCTGGAGAAGGAAGTATTGACCACCCAATTGCTTACTCCAGCAGAAAGCTATCTACAGCTGAGAAGAACTATACCACTACAGAACGGGAAGGACTAGCTATGGTGTATGCCCTACAGAAATTCAGACACTACCTGTTAGGAGCTCACTTTAAAATGTATACTGATCATTCTGCTTTGAAATATTTGGTCAATAAACCAGTTTTAGGAGGAAGAATTTGCAGATGGCTACTGCTCTTTCAAGAGTATGATTTTGAGGTTATTGTAAAGCCAGGCAGATTGAATGCAGGGCCTGACCATCTATCCAGAATAGAGTCAGGAGAGGAACCTACGAGTCTGGAGGACAATCTGCCTGACGCACAGTTGTTTTATATCCAAGCAGCAGACGAATATTATTCTGATATTCTTAAGTTTCTCACTACCGGACAAGCGCCGGCTGAGTTTACAATTCAGCAGAAGAAGCAACTTGTTGTCAGAGCCGCAGACTTCACTTTGATAGCAGGCCAGCTTTATAAGTTGGGCCCTGACGAAATTTTGCGCAGATGTATCTTACCACATGAAAAGAGCTCTATCATCGCAGAAGCGCATTCAGGTACCGCAGGAGGCCATTTCGCAGGAAAGCCGACTGCGCAGAAGATATTAGCTGCAGGACTTTGGTGGCCGACATTGCACAAGGATACTAAGGAATTCTGTAAATGTTGCGATGTGTGCCAGCGCACAGGAAAACCCTCAAGGAGAGATGAAATGCCGCTAAAACCCCAGATCACACTGCGTGCTTTTGATAAATGGGCCATTGACTTTGTAGGACCTATTAACCCACCAGGAAAAAGAACTGGCGCAAGATATATCATTACAGCTACTGAATACCTCACCAGATGGGCTGAGGCGAAGCCAGTTAAGAACTGCGACGCTGCTACGGCCGCGCAGTTCATTTTCGAGAACATTATCACTAGGTTTGGATGCCCGGTGATCCTCATGAGTGATCAAGGTACACATTTCCTCAATGAGACTATAGAGGCCCTTACTGAAGAATTTCAAATTAATCACCATAAGAGTACACCCTACCATCCTCAAGCTAATGGTACGGTGGAAGCATTCAATAAGATCCTTGAGAATGCCCTGACGAAGATCTGTAATCAACAAAGAGATGATTGGGACCTTAGAGTCACAGCTGTATTATGGGCTTACAGAACCACTTGCAAGAAATTAACAGGTCACACACCTTTCAGCTTGGTGTATGGACAAGAAGCAGTTATGCCCATGGAATACATTGTTCCCAGTCTCCGAATTGCGCAAATTACAGAAATGGCAGATCCTGACACTATGAATGAAAGACTTTCGCAACTGCTTTCCTTAGAAGAAGACAGACTTATGGCCGGATTTCATCAACAGGTACAGAAGGCGAGACAGAAAGCTTGGCATGACAGGCACATTAAGCATAAGCACTTTGAAGAAGGAGACTTGGTACTCCTTTACGATAGTAAATTCATCAAGTTTCCAGGCAAGTTTCGTGTGCATTGGTTAGGTCCTTTTCAGGTAATAAAAATAACAGACGGAGGCGCAGTTCAGCTTGCGAAGCTAAATGGAGAACTACTACCTACAATGATAAACGGGAGTCGGCTTAAGCTCTATTGTGACGGCCACTCCGCCCTGTCGACATAATATATTACTCAAGAATGCAGATGCCCAGTGTAGTTGAAAGAGACATCGCATTTAGTCTACACGGAAGCTGCGACACACCCTCAGTTTCCAGCTTCCTGCGCAGTTCCTTGAAATATCCGCGCATCCTGAATAAAAATTGCTTGAAGAGAGCTTATCGGTGCGCTCTGGCGAAGTTTTGTTTTTGAACCGTTGAACTATCGCTCTTGCGGAGTTCCCTCTGATAATTTGTCACTTGAAAAATTGTGTCATGGACCCATAGAGGCACAGTTTCCTAAGTTGAAATGACCCGCCGGAAATTTTGAATTCAAGCAGTTATGTAGCCGCGTTTGAATAAATGAAGGATAAGGCCGCTATTTAAGTCCAGCCGCTCCGACGGATTCGGCTTAATCTCCGAAAGATTTGCATTTAACTCAGGCGCCGAAAGCATTAGCTTCTCCCGGAAGGCTGTCAGAACCCGTCAATCACACTAAATGCACCGCTACGGCAAGGAGGATAGCGTGTTGTCAACCCATCTGTAGCCGCCTATAGCTACGCTACCCCACTTGGTCGCATTTACTATCCCCGCTGGCTATAAATACCTCACACTTGTATCAATTTCGGGTTACTGTCTCGAGTTGCATAAGTTGTGTTTGAAGATCTGCATTATTGATTTCAGAGCCGAGTGTGCAGACTATTTTCCCTTGTTTTCAGAGTCTATACCCTACGCAGTTCCGCCATTTGCTGTCCAGAGTTTTGTTATTTACATTGGTTCACAACGGAGAACTTATCAACTGAAGAAGTTGTTCGTCAATTTCTACGCCGAGGCTTAGATTTCGGCATGGCCACTCCGGTGACGGCTTCGACCTACGTACACCCCGGTGCTACTAATCCCAGAACATCTCCAGGCACAAGAGCATCTCAGCAGCAGCCGGAGGAACCTGTTCCAGAGCCGCTCGCGTCTATGGTGAACTACATTCCGCCGCGTCCAGATGATGCGCCGGATGTACAAATTCCGAAGAATGCAAAGTATCCAATTCCGCTACCGCCACTACCGGCTAGTGTGCGGGTAGAAGGCCAACTATTGGGAAACATTCCATTGGTTAAATTCTCTGATTTTAATCTTGGAGACTATAAGACATATCCTCAGTTCCAGTTGGACCGATATCTGGATATCGTCCATAATCCCACCAGAAACGTTGATGAGTTTATCCCGAAGGGATTTGCAGCAAATATTGAGCGCCCTGGACTCTTGAATTTGTTGAAGCTACCGCACTTTGGGCGTAGCAATGAAGTGAACGCAGTCGTTAAAACACTGCTATCCTGCGTTCATGGAGGTTACCTTTGGCTCGGGAGGCCAATTGATCTAAATGTTGATCTGATACACCGCATCACCGGTCTATCTAAGGCTGGTAAGGATCCCAATATCCATTTTGTGGGGAAGGAGAAGGACCGAAAATTAGCTGCAAAGCTGGTCCAGAAATATAACTTGACAAGAGGAGGTCGGGCTTATGACCTCACGACAGTTGAAGATAAGGCACTTCGCTTCACAGGAAGTCTGCTTGCAGGCAGACTTCTCACAAAGTGCCGACCAAAAGAAGTTACTGGAGCTGTCGTAGAGCTCGCTATCGCAGCTGCGGAGGGAGAACAGTACAACTGGTCTCTATTCTTGCTGAATTCCTTTTTGGCTGATTGCCTGAATGTGCAGGACAATGCAGGCCAATCATTCCATTTTTCATGGCTTCTAATTCTATGCGCTCTCGTCGGGTGGAAGGAGCCCCTGAATACTCAGTTCCGTCCACGCCGCGCAGGAGAGGTTGCCGGCATGCGCTACATCAACCTCTGGGATTCTCCTAATCCCGCGAAGCGCAAGATGAATCGCGCTGTTTTTTGTGAGTACTACTATCTCCTCCGAGATACCATACAAGATATGCCAAGGCTGAGCGCGGAGACAGCCACATTGTATGACGGGAAGTTGGCTTTTACTGCCGACATCCATCAACTCTACCTTCGGCCTTGCGACATTCCAGGTGACTGGGCGCTAGGTCTTTACAGGATGACCACAGAAGATGTCGAAGAAACCATTAAGTCGTGGTCGGACGAATGGAGAGCAGCAGCTGACATCGCACCTGCGATGCCACCCGCCGTTGCGCAGGAGAAAGATAAGGGCAAGGAAGCCCCTGAGCAAAGAAGCGATGAAGGCTCAACAGAACCAGCCACAAAGAAGCAGAAAGTGTCGCATCCCACTGAGGCCATTCCCTCGGAGGTCGACAAATACTTGAAGGAGCAATTTCGTGAGATGAGGAACATGCATGCTCACATCCGAAGTGCTCTAGACTTACAGTTTGTAGAACTGAAAGGTCTCGCAGGAAGGATTGCGCAGACCCATGCGCCAGCATCTACTTCGCAGGCGCCACAAGAAATTCCAACTGATGAGCGAGTTGAAGAACTCACAGAAAGGCACACTGTCGTGCATATTCCGCCTACCAGCATGACACTTCCAGATCCTCTAGCTGAATTACAGGTAAGCACAGTTGGACCTGTAGAAATTAATTTGTCTATGATTCCTATAGAAACCCTACAGCTTGTACAGGAGAAAGTTTCTCTTGAGTTGAGAGCTAGAGAGCTCTCTACTTTCCAGGCAAACCAACGACTGCAATCGCAGGAGATAGAGCTGAAGGAAAGTCATAAGAATATCTCTGCGAAGCTTGCACTCTATGAGGCGCAAGACACCGGCATCAGAAACGCAATAGAAGAGATTGCCCAGGAATTGCCGGCTTGCGAGATTCAACCAGACCTCCCTCTGGTTGCAAAAGTTCAAATTATTGGCGAAAGGGCGAAAACCCTGGAGCAAGAAATAGTTGCTATGGCAGAAGGCCATAAAACCCAGATTGCTGAGCTAGAAGCTCGCGTTGCTGCGCATCTTACGGATGATGCGCAGGTACAATTTGAAGCATTGAGCAGAGCTTCCACACGAATGAAAGGTCGAGTACAGGAAGCCAAGAACCTGATGGACCAGGCTATGGAAGCATGGTCAGAGCTTGTGAACCTCCCTTTTAAAGTGGGACTATCAGAACAGGTGCAAGCTGCAGAACAGTCTCTCACTGTTCTGAATGAAGAAGCTAAGTCCTTAACAGGCTTGCCAAAGATGAAGAAAATGGGCGAAGTGCGCAAAATGCAGCAGCAACTGCACAAGCTCAGAACTGAAGATGAGAAGCTCACCAACAGCATTCAGCCATTCATGGATGAGTATGCTGAAATCGTTGGCCAGATTGAGACAAAAATCAAAGAGATTGCCGAGTCTCAAGAGATCATTGATACACTCACTAAAGATGAAACAACCGCAGAAACAGTGCAAACAGCTGATCAGTGTATTGAGGAATTGGACTCCGCTATTGCGAAGTGGCAGAAAACATTCGCGGAGATTCAAGCAAACGCAGATGCGCAAATCCAAAGACCACGCGCTAGTGCGAGTGGCTCGAGGGCGAGCCACAAGTGAGTGTTGGGGGCCTGTTGGGGCCAAGGTCGCAGCTATAGTAAAAGCTGCGAATTTTGAGAAAAAGCACGAGTATGGAAGGAAAGTGCTAAATTTTGGGACAAGCACTAAGTTTTGGGTAAGAAGGAGACGGTGCGCAGTACGGTGCCAGATGGATGATCTCAGCGCAGATCACGGACCGGAAATTGCGGAGCTCGCGCGCACGTCATCAAAGAATGAAGGTGGCTCAGCTACCATAATAAATAAGGCGATGGAGTAGAGGGCTCAGCTACCCTCATTTAAAGGCTTAGTACAGAAGTTATGGTTGCTCGGATCAAGGAGGAGCAACGGACCAGAGCATTGAAGGCGAAGGACGATCGCCCATACCCACAATCTGCGCCGGAATTCACGGAGCCTGCAGGAAGCGGCGACGTGACTGCAAGCGGCGCCTACAGTACACCTAGCCATGTGCGTGGTTAGGGTTTTTGGGAATCACTGTTGGGAAAGGCCCACAGTTTTGTAAAGGTGTGACCGTCATGGCTACCTATATAGATGAATCATTGTAATGGGTAGAGGCTTCTTCCTCCCTTCCCCTAGTTCCTTCCTTTTGGAGAGTTAGAGAGTTAGATGCTAGACTGCTAGAGAGCCAGTCTAAAGGATAGATCATGTGTTGATTATCCTTCACTGTATTTTCTACCCGGTGTGTAGAACTAGAGAGGAAATCGGATAGCCGAGGAGCTAATCCCTGAGTTGCCAGACAGTCTGAGTCGACGTCTGTGCCTTTGTAATCTCCATAGAGAGGAGACAAGCTTGAGAGAAGGGCTCCCAGCTGTGTGCGTGGAGTTTCCTGTAAGTTCTAAGGCTGCAGCTGTGTGCGCAGCATATTGTATAATTCTATCATTTTCTGGTTAATATAAAACTCCTGAGGACGTGGTTTTCCTCGAGGAGATGAGCTTCACTTATATCGTCTTGTTATAATGTTTGTGTGAGTGATAACTATTTAGAGTTCCTTATTTGTGTATGCAAGACTCCTGTCTTATCTTTGTGACTGTTTGAGCAAGTTGGAAAGATCCCTTGATAACTATAAGTGTCTTAAGTACTAAAGAAGTAGTAACGCACGGTCGCTGCGGCGAGAGCAGACTGCGTTACTGTGCTGGATGTGAAGGGCGAGGAAGTGTTTAGCGCGTCGACCCAAGGGATAGTTACCTGCTGCGTTAGAGAGGAGAAACTGCGCAGTAGACCTGCCAAGGGAGGAATCCTCGCAGCTGCGCCGAGCGGCCTGCGGGAAGGTCCGACCGCCGATTTCACAGGAACCATTCAAGGAAGAGCTATCTCCGCGTCACCCCGGTTAAGGAAACTTGATTCCTTAACCCCCCATAGCCACTTCGGGTGAGACCTCGAGCTGCCGCGCAGCTCGTTGCCGAGAGGGCCAGTGCGCCAAGGGGTTTTGTTGCTGCGCTTCATTAAAACCCGGGTCTGCCCAGAAAAGCAGCCAACACAACACTTTGCAAACCAAAGGGTCATCACACAACAAAAAGATCCTCATCCCTCCAGCGATGGCTCTTTTCAAAATATCTACACATTGGATGTTAATGTTCATACTTGAGCCAAAGGTTATGATAAGCTTGAATCTCCCCAAGCGGAAGACACCCCTATCCCATCAGGGGCCCTCTGCACATACCACGCCCAAGTGACGAACAAATATCATGGATTCCCAATATCCCACTTCGGTGTACCCCTAATAAATCCCACATGAAATCCACTCATAATTACATTATTGTGGATGATTTGGCTCAATCACATGTATCCATGTCCATATTAGAGCTGCTACAGTCATGCCCAACTCAACGAAAGGAATTACTCAATGCACTTGGCGCCGTCGATCCTTCCGACACACGTCTCATGAACTTTGATATTGAGAAAGGTGAACCATGTCAGTTGCATTCCAAGTCCGAGTCATAGTAAAAAATGTTATGACTCATCGTTGCATCATCGATGAAGGAACATCCACTTGCGTTATGTCCGCTAAAATATGGAAATGTTTAGGGTCACTAAATTTGGTCCCCTCATCTATCACTCTTTGCACATATGATGGGAGACCATCCCAACCAAAATGTCCCCATAGAGTGGGGGGTCAGGATGGTTATGATCGACATTGAGGTAGTCGACTCAAAACTCGACTACAACATCCTCTTGGGGTGTAGTTATATGTATGCCATGAAGGATTTTTCCTCCTCAGTCTTCTATATCATGATGTTTCCCTTAAATGGGAAGGTCGTCACCCTCGACCAGCTTAAATACTATGATCCTAACACCACAACCAACCCTGAAAATGTCCTACCAACTGTCATTGGCATTAATCAACATTATGTTGACATTGCCCCAGGCATTTATAAAGACTCCAATTTGTTAGGAATGTGTTAGAGACCACCACCCAAGATCCCCACGTCAATTGATGGCCTAATGTGCACAATTTTCATTGCTTAAAATGGAGTCGCCTCCACCTCAACACCATCATCATCACCACCGCTTAGTCATGGAATTGAACAAACATTGAGTCCATCGGTCCCCCCAATATTATAGATCCCATTCTTGTACCCTCCCATGGGTGTAAAAGGGACACTAATTGTGGCTCGGTTAACTCTACCTATGATCACTTTGGGTATTCCGGTATGGTACCTTACATCGTTGTACCCAAAAATGGATTCCAAACCAGTCGCTCATTATGAGTTTGTCCCTGTTTCGGCTGCTACGCCTGCAAGGAATGTAACACCTTATGTTATGACAACCCAACCTATGACATATACGAATAAACCACAAACGGTCATCACAAAGACCATAAATGGGGTCACCAAGCAAATGAAGTTGAAAGGTCCCCTTTTACCGAACCCCACACCCAATTCGTTGCAGGTTGCTCATCCTAAAGCAGGGGGAATCAACCAACAACGGTTAAAATACCCAATAATGACTAACACTCCCACTCAAAGAGTCACACTACCATGTTCTCTTTGTGGGTAACAAGGCCATGCAACCAACTTGTGTCCCACTTTTCCGAAGTTAAGAAATTTGCTTAACACTCCTGTTAGAATAAACCATGATCTACCGACTGTAAAATGGGGCACATATTCCTCACCCACACCTAAATCCAAGGCACTGCGTACAGATCACGCATGTGTGATGTGTACTCAGTATGGGAATTACACACCCCATTGCCCCAATCTCCCAGGATTGCAAGACGCTTTGGAAACCATTTTCCTCACTGAAGTGATGATTAAGGAACCTCCCTCCTCAAAATAAGAAGAAACATCTATCAATGTGGTCACTACATCAAAAACATCGTTAGTCACACCTCCCACACACGTTGCTCCGGTAACCAGTCCCGTTGTGTAGCCTACAACGACGCAAGATCCTCATTATCCTAATCTTGTACCGACATCACCACATGATGAATTCTCTTCCTATGGGAATTACACACATATTATTCCTCCTAGCGCCATCACTTTAATTTTGGACCAGTTCAATTCCCTAGAATTACAAGAACACTTATGCGCTCGAGTACCACAACCCTGCTGGTCTTGTGGAGATACTTCTCACTTCTCATTCCAAATCCCCATTCTGCGCACCAAAAAATAATCTCACTTTGAACTAATGAGACTAAAATTACAACTTGATCCCCTCCATGCAAACCCTCTTGGTCCATGAACCGAGGAGGTAATACCTACCTTTGTTAGAAAAACAGCATCGTAGAGCAATAACAATAAATAAGATGCAAATATAAATCACATAAACACATTACAAGAGAGGCACCAATATATGTGGTTCACCTAATCTGGGTACATCCACGTATAAATTTCCAATGCTTTTATTATTATATGATCTAGCAAAATGAAGAGATACAACCTGCAACACATCTGTTGCAATTTCCTCTTCACTCCCTCACAATCTCTCTTACAAAATCATAGAGATATTTACAATGCTACAATACACAATCATATTACAATGCCTTCCTTTTAAAGAGGGATTACCATGGGAAAATACTATGGGAAACCCAATACCATGGGCCCATAAATCACCCATTATTGACCAGGCCATGACTAATAAATTACAACATTTTACAAGGAATTTTTACCGAAATTTTTGATACTGAGACGTTGCTCCAAAACCCTCGGGCAGTGACTATATTGGGAGGGAAAGACCCCCCATCATGAGATGGGATCCAGACACTGTTGAAACAAGGCCTGTGAATAAGGAAGATCTGTCTCTACAACCAACAATCTCCCACTTGGAGACTGATCACAACAACTCCACCACTATTACATCTATTGGACTATGTTTTGAAACTTGGACCTAGAAAATTTCTCATCTTCACATTCATGCTTGACGGCCAACTGAAACTGATCAAGAACTCAATTTCTCTCTCGTTTCTACCTTTGTCAACATATCTGTAGGTTCGTGGCTAGTGTGTATCTTTTCCAGCTTCAACAGTTCATCTTCCATAACAGACTGTATGAAATGGTACTTGAGCTATATATGTTTAGTATTAGAATGGAAGGCTGAGTTATTTGCAAGATGAATGGAACTTTGTCTGTCATTGTACAACCTACTATTTTATTTCTTCTTATCCAATTCCTCCACGAACCTCTATAACCAAATCATCTCTTTACTAGCCTCTATAGCATCAACATACTTTGCTTCCGTTGTTAAAAGTGAAACAACCTTTTGCAGTTTTGAAATACAGCTTACTATTGTTCCACCTACATTAAATACATACCTTGTGGTGCTCCTCCTACTATCTTTATCACCTGCTAAATTTGCATCAACATATCCATGTAGAACAATGTCTAAACCTCCAAAACATAACACATGAGTGGTAGTACCTCTCAAATACATGAGAATCCACTGCAATTCCTTCCAATGTTCTTTACTTGGATTGATCATATACCTTCTCACAACTCCCATTGCATGTGCAATATCTGGCCATGTGCACACCATGGCATACATCAAGCTTCCAATTGTTGATGAATAGGGAACCTTGGACATGTAGTCTATCTCTTCCTATGTCTTGGGACACATCTCCTTACTTAGCTTGAAATGGATGGCCAAAGGTGTACTAACTGGTTTTTGCATTCTGCATTCTAAACCTCTCCAACACCTTTTGTATGTACTCACCTTGAGACAATGTCAATTTGTGAATTTTCTTGTCTCTTGTTATTCTCAAACCAAAGATTTTCTTTGCAGCACCCAAATCCTTCATCGCAAATGAGTTAGATAACTTCCTTTTGAGGACATTTATATCCTGCATGTTATACCCTACAACAAGCATGTCATCCACATATAATAACAAGATAATATATCTCCCATTATCTAGCCTCTTGAAATAAATACAGTGGTCAGAATGACATCTACTATAACCTTGTTCTATCATAAACCTATCAAGTTTTAAATACCACTGCCTTGGATCTTGCTTCAAGCCATACAAGCCCTTCTTCAACTTGTATACTAAATTCTCCTTCCCTTTGAACTCATACCCTTGTGGCCGCTACATATAAATCTTTTCCTCCAAATCCCCATGGAGAAAGGTTATTTTTACATATAATTGTTCAAGATGCAAATCTTCTACTGCCACTAGATTTAAAATAGTTCTAATTGAATTCATTTTAACAACAGGAGAAAATATTTCATCAAAATCTATACCTTTCTTCTGTAAAAACCCATTTACAACAAGTTTAGCCTTGTACCGTTTCTTTCCTCCATTTTCTTCCTTCATCATGCAAACCCATTTATTCTGCAATGGTATTTTACCTGCATGCAACTGAACCAAATCCCAAGTCTGGTTTCTTACCAATGAGTCGATTTCCCCATTCATGCCTTTCTCCCACTTCTTTCTAGTTTCCACTTGCATTGCTTCTTCATAACATTATGCTTCACTAGAATTAGTCATCAATAAAAAATACATTGAAGGAGAATATCTTTCATGGGGTCTACTTAACCTAGTAGATATTCTTACACTTGCAGGAGTTTGAGGTAGCTGTTGCTGTTCTTGGTCTTCCAACACCTTTGGAACTTCATTTTCTTTGATTTCATCAAGCATTGTGTACTCTGTGTTTTCCTTTTCCTATTTCTTTCCATGCAACTGATATTTGTACAAGACCTTTTCATTGAATACCACATCTTTACTCGTAATGATTTTGTTATTTTCATAATCCCATAAGAGATAACCAAAATAATAAACCCCGTATCCAATAAAGGTACATTTCTTGGATTTAGCCCCAAGCTTTGTTATATTTTATTTATCAATATGGAAAATGATTCACAACCAAAAGTTCTCATAAATGAGTATTTTACCTTTTTACCTTTCCATGCCTCCTCTGGAATACCACCATCCAAAGCGCTTGAAGGCCCTTTGTTTATTAAGTAAACAAAAATATCTACAACATCTACCCAAAACTATAAGGGAAACCCTGCATGCAATCTCATACACCTTGCACGCTCCATGATTGTTCTGTTTATCCTTTATGACACACCGTTTTCTTGTGGTGTTCCTGGGACTGTCTTCTCTCTACGAATCCCCTAGTATGAACAGTAACTATCAAACTCCTTGTCGCAGTATTCACCTCCATTATCAGATCTGAGACACTTCAACCTCTTTCCTGCCTCATTCTCAACCAAAGCTTTCCACTTCTTAAAAGTAGAAAAAACATTTTCTCCCAACAATATCTACACTCAAACATTGAATCAATTCACATGTTCAGTTTATTCTCATAGGGTTTATTTCTAAACAAGAGTTTAAGAAATCATAAACAATTCATATACACATGTACATTCATAAGCAAGAAGTTGCAAGATAACCAAATACTTATCTGTATGGGATGTCTTCACTTTATTCCACATGATCCTTCTTTGCTTTACAAGCCTTGGATTTCCCGTGGACACAATAATGAATGTTGGGCTAGCACGCAGGCTGCTCCACAACCATTCGAATAGGCAATGCCAAGCCAGTACGCCAACTGGGTTTATCAATCATCTCATTTAGCAATATGTTAGGCCAGTGCTCTGACTACTTTTATCAATTAATTAAATAATGTTTGGCCAGCACGCCAGCTGCTCCACAACATCAAGGGTTTAGTGCCCCCACCAACTACTCTCTGAATTTATCAAGCATTTGTAGCGCCCAACCAGTTACTCCCTGTATTTACTAAGAATTGATAGCACCTGACCAGTTACTCTCTGGTTTAACCAAGAACTATGGTTCTTTTAGGGTCATTGATTTCCTGCAATGACCAAGGTTTCCAACAAAGAAACAATAGTGTATCAGCTTAGCTGTTAGAAGACTTATACCTGAAATATTCATTATTCCAAACAAGAAAATAAATGAAAATGAATACTTATATGTATTATGCATTTTCCTTGCTACTCCACAGGTTTCCTTCTCTGCTTTACAAGCCTTGGATCACCTGTGGGGTGGATGCTTGGCCAGCACACATTCTGCTTCCACAACATCATCCGAATAGGCAATGCCAAGCCAGTACGTCGACTGGGTTTATCAGGCATCCCAAAAATCAGTATGCTAAGACAGTACACCGACTGGGTTTATCAAGCATTTCAAAAATCAGTATGCTAAGCCAGTACACCGACTGGGTTTATCAAGCATACAAAGACCATTTCCAAGTCAGTTCTCCGACTGGGTTTGTCAGGAAATAACACCCTTCACCAATACCTCCACAACATGCAAATATCCAATGCCAAGCCAGTACACCGACTGGGTTTGTCAGGCATCCAACAACCATTCACCACAACTTCCAAATAACTAATTCCAAGCCAGTACACTGACTGGGTTTATCAGGCATACAACAACCATTTCCAAGTCAGTACACCGACTGGGTTTATCAGGCAATAAGAAAAACATAATATCATTGTGTGGCTCCTTCTCTTATGCAAACCAGTGGTTCCCTCCAGGAACTTCATAGGTGCCTCACTTGACTCTAGGCTAGCATGGCCCCACAATACCCACTCACACTACACAAGGATGATACCCCTTTTCTGCAACACAGCTCCTTGGGCCTATCCATCTCTTCTAATGTCCTTTAGTGTGAGCGTAGAAAGGTTATCACTTCCCATACAGTCCTCTTGAGTACTTTCTCTTCACATTGCCCCTTAACGTGCAAAACCAAATTGCATTCATATAAGCTGACAACACAAGAAGGATAAGCAGGCTCATCAGTATTGCTACTCAAAAATTGTAATCATATTTCATAACATTCACTATCAAGTATTGAGACACCAGGAATGTGTCCATTCCCTTAGGGTGTAGTCAATATCGACGAACCCAACAAAACCCAGCACCCGAAAGGTATGCATCCCTTTCTAATGTGAGTCATGTAGGCCCTAATCATACTCAAGCAGTCTGGAATAATAATAAAACATGCTCTGCATTTTAAATATAATAACCAGACATGTATATTCTTAGTTAAGGTTACAGAATACTCATTCGTTTCACGGATGTATCTTTTCTTCATTGGCGAAGAATGGGGGCTCCCTTCTCTGAGTCAACAGTCCTTCGGTTTGCCACCCTAATCTTTTCATATTCCATAATCCACACATGCCTTCTTGGCATTATTTTACTGTCTCATTCACATGCTTTACCAACATGCAGTTCAGTCGAGACATTATCAACATGGCGTTTCACCCGAAACCCATTTCCAAAGCATGGGATCCTTCCCATCTAGTTTGGCTCCTGTAGGCCATCACACATGGTCTTCCTGCAATGTGTCATCCTGGCACACTTATCGAATAGCGAAACAGTCAACAACATTTAGAAATAAGCTTCAAATATGATTGTTCCATAGCAAATCAATAACATTAATAATTAAATTCAATATGAATTTGCAATTTCGTCTACTACAGAAATTGATTTTCTTAGCAATGTGGCTATCCTCATATTGTTTGGCTCTCGTAAGTGGTATCACTCTGTCCATTATGGTTTCACCCTTGCTACCATACATGAACATCCACCTACAACATATCCTCCTGACACAATTTTATATACGCCAAACAGTGATTAGCAATTATAAGCAAATTCTCAAATCTGAAATCTACAAATATGTTTTCCTATAGAAATTAGATTTGCAACCATCAGATTATTCTCATAAAATTAAATCAGACAATTTTCAGATTTGTTTCATGCATAAGTTACAACCATGAGAACCTTTTCATAACCTTTGGCTTATGCACATGGTAGATCCCGGTCTTGACTATGAGCTTATCCTCATTGCCATACGTAAGACTTTTCCACCTGAAAACTGAAACTTCAATCATCCAACACATTGTGAGTATCTATGCATATGGTCCTTTCATTGACACAACAGTCACTAAAGTGATCTCAGAATTATAACACTCAATAATTCAAACACCTTCAGCTGTTAACATTTGAAATGCAATGAAATATATATGTATCTATATATGCATCATTATCATAATAAAATTGCAAGACACGAGTACACTATTCATGCAATTTAAATAAATTGTAAATACTCGTTACTTCACAACCATATCATTTTTATGCAACTCTGTCCTTCCAACAGAGCACTCTGGTAGTCCATCAACATGTCTACCTTCTTCATGCAATCATTCTCCTGCATTCACAGCAGCTCACGAAATGGTCTCAGGATTAACAATAGTCCACCATTTCATCTGTTATCTAACTGCATTGAAACATATATATGTCACACCCATGTATTCACACAATGCATCTCAACATGTGCACCCACACATATACATGCACATTCACAACAGGATCATAAGTCCTCACTTGCATTGGTTGTTAAACTCACAACCGACATACAAAAATGGCATGATATAATTTCATATGAATGCATTGAGATTTCTGAGAACTATGGGGTGCAAGGCTCCTTGCCATCACTTAACCACACCTCACCATACTTGGTAGGTCGACATTCACATCCAGGCACTCAATGCCACATGCAAAGCAATCAACATAGTTTAAATATAGTTGAAGGGATCTCACCAGATCCTCTTTCAGCATTCATGCAATTAAGCACAGTTAACCCTTACATGCATGGCTGTCATTAACATCGCTTGATGTTACCTGATCAGTTGGCCTCTTACCAAGGCTACTCAGTCCTTTTGCCAACATCATGATCACGGATTTGTTGTACCATCCTCTCTTCATAAGGTTGTTGGTCTCATGCAACAACGTCATCAACTTCTTTAGCCATGCTTTGATTGTATTTTGTCCTACAACCAATGCAGACACAACTAATTATTAGCAACCACAATAATTATCTCAAGTGCCTCATTGCATATGTAAAACCTCACTAGTTTACCAATATGCAATACCCTATTTATGCACAAACATTTTCACATGCACTGTGCAATGTTTATTAATGTGCTATCTGATGCATACTCATTTCATCTATGTAATCTCTTGCATTTTCAACATTCTTATGCCATAGTTTATATGCATGACACTTTCATAATTATAAATACGATAGCAAAATAGGGGTTAAGGAATTCTCCCTTTCCAATCTCTCATCGTAACATGGAATCCATCTTCCATATAATAGCTAGTCTGGTTTCTTTTCAGTCATGCAATTATAGAAATTGCCCATATTGACAACAATTTGTTTTTGTCAAAACAACCATTGACACTCTTCTGCACCAAATATCTATGATATATGTGGTCCTCATTCAAATTCTGGTCATGCATCCCTGTTCTCCTCTAGATAATCTTTCCAACACCTATCCCCGTGCTCCATTCTGATCCATACCATGGAATTTACATTCTTTCAAAAATGCAAACTTTGCCCAAATTTTCTGCACTTTTACACAGCTGCAATTTGTTCTGAAATTCCAACTTCAACTGCTTGTAGAAGCAAATTTAGTAAGAATAATGAAAACTTATTTACCGGGAGAAGGTAGTCCATATAACAAGGAACACTCAGCAACCTTCAGATACATGTTCCGATGCACCAATCAACTTCTATAAAATTCGGGGTTTGGCTACTTTTAACTTTTCACTTTTCCACCAAAATCTCAAAATTTGGCCAAAAATGACTATCTCCCAATCTATGCATTTCTGGAAAATCTTCATCTAACGGAAAATGTCCGTAGTAATGAGAAGATGAAATGTCGAGTTCAGTAAAAAATTTGATTCCAACATATAGGGTCACTTTCACTGTCCACAAGCTTTTCAAAATCCCGAAAAAGTGGCCTGGAACAGTGCTTTTTGGCCTTCTTTCTCACCCCGACTCCACATCCTTTGGAGTTCAACTCCAAGATTTCAAACTTAACACTATGCCTGCTCCATGGCCGCGCCATATCGATTTCAGCTCAAACCGACCTTCCATCAAGCCTCGGGACACCATCCTATAAAAGTCGTTATTTTCCATTTTCTGTCAAATTGGAGCATACTGGGTTCGGGACCCTCTCTGGTTCTTTCATGGCCTTCGTTAATGGCTTCCGAGCCCCACAGGAATCATCCCATTCTGAGCCCGACTGCTCCTACCCAAAAATCAAGTTTTGGGCTCTATAGTGTTTTTTCTTCTTTTTTTTTTTTTTTTTTCCGCTCCTCTTGTCGCTGGTCGCGGCTCAACCTCTGCGACCGTCGTTGGATTTAACCTTAACTCCCCCGTCGCGGCGCAGGTTTTAACACTAACATTGTCGTCGCATTGTAGGTTTTAACCCTAACTTCTGCGACCGTTGCGGCGATCCTGGCCTTTTCTTCGCCGCCCGCAAGTCTCCGTCGCGCAAATTTTATGGCTAAAATCGCCGCCCGTCGGCGCAGATTTTATTTCTAAGATCATCGCATATTTTAACCTTGATTTCGTCGCGCGCGTCGCAGAAATTAACCTTAATTTCGTTGCGCGCATCGCAGAAATTAACCTTAATTTCGCCGCTGCGTCGCAGAAAGTTAGCCTAATTTTCGCCGTCGAGTCGCAGAAAGTTAAAATTATTTTCGTTGTGCGCGTCGCAGAAATTAACACTAATTTCGCCACACACGGACATAATTTAACACTAAAATCGGCGACAGAGTCTTAGGCAAAATTTCAAAACACTTAGAAAATTTTCAAATTTTTCAAAAACAGTTAGAATAATTTTCTGAAATATTTCCGTCTTTTTTTCTTTTTCTTTTTTTATGTTTAGTGTTGGACAGGAGGCATACTTACCTCTGAAACTGTGATAGGTAGCCCATGAAGGCCCAATGCTGCAACCAGCAGCTCTGATACCACTCTGTCAAGGCCCCTCCCATGGTCCCAATGCAAGGAAGGGAACATGATGCCAATCTGGGGCTTCTCCATAAACTCAGCCATTCATTAAATTCACAGCAATTAAAAATCATATGTGTGTAGATGCAATTTAAAGCAAACATGAACATCGGAATAACATCACCCACACACATTACATGATGCCATTAAATTTAACACGGTCAACAAATTAATACATTTGCAGAAGTAATTACACATAAGAAAATACTCATCTTGATGTAATGTTGTCCCAAACAACTAGCTATGTCGCTGCAACGTTCCACCCAACCATAGGCCAATTGTGTTCATCGATTCTCTCAACACAACTGCCACCCTTGAGCTGGGCATGATTCGTACAAGGAAAATGGGACATTTGAGCTCATGCACATCCAAAGCAATAGAAACCCATCTCAACCCCAATACTCTTTTACACAAAGCAACTCAAACTGGGCATGGATACACTTTTTCAGCAATGGGATTTACAAACACGATGGCCATGGACTTTCCCAAAACGTACTGTTGAAAGGGGGATTCAACCACAGGGAGCAAACCCAATTTCTCCCACGGGTTATGAGCATTTGGAATTGCCAAAACGACCTCATTGAAACCCCAAATCGAGCTCCCTCTTCTTCCAGTAGCTCTGCAACACAAAAACGCCCTCTTCCCAACTGAAAAACAAGGAAAACACAGGAAAACATGGAGGAAGAACACCTAGGCAACTCCAAAAATGTGAGAGAGAAAAAACTGCTTGATGGGTTATGGCTTGGGGAGCAATTCATGGCTGTTTCCTTGCCAAGGAAGCCAAAAAACATTTTTCCATGGAGGGTGGCTTGCCCATACTCGAATTTAGACAGCCATACCTCTCCATTCCCCAAGGCATTAACTACTTCACCCAACTCTTCGGAGAAATGAATGATTGGGTGCAAAAGTCAACATGGGCAGTTGAGGGTTCGATGGGTTCTCTCATTGACACTTGGCTTGACTTGATTGACTCAAGGGTTTGAATGTTTTCCCTCCCAATTCCTTGTAAAATCATGCCCCATCTCTTGTTGCATTGCATAGCTAGTTGTGGGTATTTTATTAAAATGCATATTTACATAATATTTGCAATTCCAATGTGCCCGGCTAGCACGTAAACCATATGCATCACTAAATCGATGGCAGGGCCTTGGCCTTGAGCTCCTCACCACGATTTTATAACAATATTACATCATTTACATTTTAATGCAATGGGGCCAAAATCGGGATATTACAAATGTGGATTGTGGATTGCGGTTGCGGATTGAGGAGGTGAAATTTTCCAGAGTAAGTAAGTTAGGCAATCTGACTTCTGAATCCTGCTATGCAGATTGCGGATTGCGGAAGAGAGGATTGCGGATCGAAATCCATTGCGGCTGTGGATGAAAATGGAAGGTTTCGGAAGAAGAAGAAAAATGTATTAGGGTCTCCCAGCACCTCTGATGGAAATGGATGGCTTGGAGAACGTGACAGAATGTCACGTCCCCTTCCCTCAATCCGGTGCAAGGGAGGGAAACATGACTAACATACCGAACTTATTGACAATCTCAACCTCATTCAAATTACTAAGAAATGCATGGATAATTAAAAACTTTAGTGTGAAATTCATACTCAATATAAACACAACGGAATTAAACATAATAACACACACACAAACTGGAATGCATCAACATATCTATCCCAAGCAGATGATGAATCAAGAGACAGTGAATCAATCTCATTCTTATGCTATGCACAAGATTCATATCAACCATATTAAGATATTCATTTCATCTCATTAACACGAACAGTTAACATTCAGAACTAACACATTGCAGAACACATAATGCTTACAAATTAATTCACAAAGAATATTTATCTTGAAATGAAAACGTCCAAACAACTGGCTACGTGAGAGCAACGTTCCACCCAACCATAGATCTCTGTCCATCCTATATTCTTTCAGCTGAGAGATCACCCCCGAGCTGGGACATGTATCCACTAAGGAGGAACTACACAGGCTCCCTCACAGCCATGGATTCACTCAAACGGTCATGCTAAGCCAACATACAGTTGGGTTTATCAAGCATACAAAAGGAAAAAGAGGAGGATGCTAAGCCAGTGAGCTCAACCACAGAGCTACCGACATCTCATGTTAAATTCAAGCAATCCAATCCTCTGTTCAACATTCACTCTTGGATTTCTCACCATTCTGTCAACGAATAACTCAATCCGTCACTAATTTTCTGGGCTATCAAAACTGGGTTTTCCAATGGATTTCGGGGTAGTTAATGCTCCCAAATTCACCCCAAGGTTCATACCTATGGATCCCCCATTGGATTTCACTGTCCAATACCAATTCTGGGCGTTTATGGCTCTTCAAAACGTGGGTTCTTTCACAGTTGCGATTTCTGGTTTTTCTCACTGCTGGGAATTCGTTTTTGGATGAAAATTGATGCTGGGTTGTTCCACACTCCAATGAGAATGAGGAAGAAGCAACTCCCATGAGGTAGAGTGACTTGTGATACAAGAAAACAGAGCCCATACTCTGCCATATGAATTTCTTGGCTGCCCATGCTCCATTGAATCCATGGACTGTTTTCTTCAACCACTTCCTTACAACAGAATTAAATACCAGCAAGGTAAGTCAAATGGGTTCTCAAGATGACATTTGGCAACCTAAGGTTCAATCCCACAACCCCCTCACCACTCCCTAGTGGATACACATGGCCCCTTCTCATTCGTTGCTCCCATAGCCAGTTTTTGTATTTATTGCAATATCAAATATTTACATCCATTTACAAAATTTCATGGCTTAATAGCACATGGGTAGCAAAATATCAAATGCTTGCCCTTTTAAATAAAATTCGAGCTTCCACTAGCGGGGCCTTGGCCTTGAACTTTACGCTAGGAAAACATACATCACATGTATACAATATTTACATTAAAAGCTAATATATTCTAAGGATCAAAATGGGGTATTACAATCCCCTCCCCCTTAGAATAACACCGTCCTCGGTGTTCCAAGACTTAGGAATACATATACAATTTACACATCCAAAATTTTCAAATTTTTTGCAGATCTGCTTTGCGTTCTATCCTTTACTTTGAACTTTCAGGACCAAGTCCTTTGGATTCCACAAATTGTTCCTACTGATTTTGACCTTTCAGCTCATCCACAAATCTGAAAACTTTATGGCTGCTACCCTCTTGATGTCCCCTTGTTGGGCAGTTGCGGAGACAATGATGTCCTCCACATTTCCAACATTTCATTGACTGCTTCATCTTTATCTGCTCAATTTCCTTTGAGTCTTCATGCTTGGAATGTTTCTTAATGGGCCGATTGGATGAAATCCTCATCATTGATCCACTTTCATTTCCCTTATAAATTGCTCTCATAATGCTTTTTACCTCCCTTTGCAGACAAATAGAGTCCTGCAAAACCTTGTGGTTCATCTCATTATGCTGCTTTTGTAGCTTGATTAGTTCTCCAAGATTTTCTTGGGTCTTGGCAATTGTTTGAATGATATTTCCAGCCAAGTCCAATAGCTTTTGGTCTATTTCCATGGTCAAGGTGCACAACTGGCTTTCACTTTGCTCACAAGCAGCACTTGCTTTGCAACAATTGTAATAAATTAGCTTCACTTTCTCACCTGTGAAATACATCATGGCAATTTTTGTTAGGCCAACCATAATACAAACATTTAAAATCAGTCAATTAATTGCCTAATTGACATGGGCAGTCCATGCTTTATCCATGAGACTTTCACACTTTCCATGCTTGCCCAACATATTCATGAATTCCTTCATGTTCATCCATTCACAAGAAATTCATTAATTCAACATTCACAATCATGTTAAGCAATTAACACAATCATTTCAAGTCATGACATGCATTAAACAATTTTTTTGTTTTTATAAATGCATCAATAAAAGGGAAAGAGAGAGCAGTAAGAGTTTTCTCATCTCAGTCTTGTTCCATTCAGGAACCCACACCACCACTGTGGTTTTCATGCTCCTAGCATCTTTCACTTCAACGTGAATGCTTGACCTGCCCTTCTTGGCTATGACACTTAGTGTCTATGGTCTATTCTAGACCTCTCAACCATGGAGTCCCTCCACATAGTTTGTCTACAACTCTTGGCTGCTAGGATTCACACAGTTCTACTAGCCCCATCTTTTATTATTGCTCATGCTGAGCTCTTTAGGACGGTTACATGTCCACATGCATCCCTAGGATGCCTTCATACTCCTTGCTTCCAACAATAGCTACACTCAAATATTGAATCAATTCGCACATTTAGTTTATTTTCATAGGATTTATCTTTAACAAGAGTTTAGGAAATCATAACCAAATCATATACACATGTATATTCATAAGAAAGAAATTACAAGATAACCAAATACTTATCTGCATTAGATGTCTTCACTTTATTCCATGGGGTCCTTCTTTGTTTTACAAGCCTTCGGATCGCCTATGGACTTGGATGTTTAGCCAACGCGTAGGCTGCCCCTCAACATCAAATAGTCTTGTATGTTTGGCCAACACGCAGGCTGCTCCACAACATCAAGTAGTCAATGCTCAACCAATCACTCTCTGGATTTACCAAGCAATTTATAGTTCTTTCAGGGTCCTTGCTTCCTATATTATGCGTCTCCATCCAAGAAACAACAGTGTATCAGCTTAGCTGTTACAATACTTATACTTGAAATATTTATTATTCCAAACAAGAAATAAATGGAAATGAATACTTATCTGTATTATGCGTTTCATCTCTGGTCCACAGGGTCCTACTTTTCTTTACAAGCCTTGGGATCCTCCTGCGGACTGGGATGTTTGGCCAGCACGCACGCTGCTCCAAAACATCAAATAATTAATGCCCAACTAGTACACCTTCACGTCGACCGGATTTACCAAGCATTTGGTGGTGCCCAACCAGTCCCATACCTGGTTGGCCCTCTCCATTGCCGATCCAGCACATATGTCTCGGTCATCGGCCAATGGAAGGTAATTGCACCACCGACCATTATAGGTCAACGCTCTACTACTCTGCCTTAGGCTTGCATCAACCTTTCACATGTGTCACAATCCATCAATGCGCATAAAAATTCTTCACCCACACAAGGGTGGCACTCCTTCTCTTGTGCAAACCGGCGGTTCCCTTTAGGAACTCTTTAGGTGACTTTCTTGGGTACATTTTCTTCACTTTTCCCTTTAATGTGCATCACCAAATTTCATATGTATAAGCTGACAACACAAAATGTATAAGCAAGCTCATCAGTATTGCTGCTCTAAAACTATAAACATATTTCATAACATTCGATATCCAACATTGAAACACCAGGAATGCGTCCATTCCCTTAGGGTGTAGTCAATGTTGACAATCCTATCATAACCCAACATCAGAAAAGTATGCACCCATTTTCTGATGTGAGCCATGTAGGCCCTTCTCATATTCAAGCAGTCTGCCATAATGGAAATAAAATCAAAACATGCTCTACATATTAACTCCAATAATTAGACATGCATGTATATATATATATATATATATCAGTCAGGGTTTACAGAACACTTATCCATTTTGCAGATGTAATTTCTCTTCATTAATGAGGAATGGGGGTTCCTTATCTTACTGACATAGTCTTTACCATTTCACTCATATTGTTTACCAATCATGCAGTGTAGGTGGGACACTATCAAAATATTCAATGGCATTTCACCCGAAACCCATTTCCAAGATATGGGATCCTTCCCATGAAATTTGGCTTCTGCAGGCCCTCTCTCATGGTCTTACTGCAATGTGTCTTCCTGACACACTTATTAAATAGCCAAACAGTCAACAACATTTAACAATACAATTCAAATCTGATTGTTCCATAACCAATCAATGGCACTAATAATTAAATTCAATATGAATTTTCAACTCTGTCTACTACAGAAATTGATTTTCTTAGCCATGAGGCTATCCTCATATTGCTTGGCTCTTGTAAGTGGCACCATTCTGTCCATTATGGATTTATGTTTGCTACCATACATGGACATCCACCTACAACATGTCCTCCTGACACAATTTTACATAAGCCAAACAGTCATTAGCAATTATTAGCAAAATTTCAAATCTGAAAATTTACAAATATGAGATTTACAATTGTTCTTTCTAACAGAACTTAGAGTTCTCAACCATGAGATTCCTTCTCATAAGCTCTAATCGATTTTATTTTTTTTCTTCAAATATGTTCCCTACAGAAATTAGATTTGCAACCATGATATTATTCTCATAAACTTAAATCAGGATATTTTCAGATTTGTTTCATGCATAAGTTAAATTTCACAACTAGGAGAATCTTCTCATAACCTTTGGCTTTTGCACATGGTAGATTCCAGCCTTCATAATGGACTTACCCACATTGCCATGCCTAAAACAATCTACCTGAAATCTAAAACTTCAATCAGCCAAACACTTTGTAAGTCTCTATGCATATAATATTTTTATTGCAGCCTTTACAAGAGTCACTAAAGTGATCTTAAGAATTATAACACTCCATAATTCAAACGCTCTCAACTATTAATATTTCAAATGCAATGAAATGTATAGGCTTATGTTATATGCACCCAGAGCACAATAAAATTACAAGACACCATCACACCGTCCATGCAATCAACTTAAAGCTTTTAAATGCTCATTAATTCATAGCCATATCATTTATACAACTCTGTCCTTCCAACAGAGCACTCTGGAAGCCTGTCAATCATGACTACCTTCATGCAATTCTTTCCCCGCATTCATAGCAGCTCATGAAATGATCTCAGAATTATCATTAATTCATCATTTCATCTATTGCTCAATTGCAATGAAACATATACATATATCACAATCATGCATGCACACAATACATCTCCTCAGGTGTAACTACCCACATGCATGCATATTCACAACATTTACTCAAGTTTTTCATATGCATTCACTCAATGCTTAACTACAAGATTTATAAAATCTCTTAATGCACATCCACTCAATGCCACCTTGCATTGTTTCACGAGTACTATGCATTCAAACATATTATGACTTAATCATGACTATCTCATATAACATGCATTACCATAATAAAGACCACTAGTTCTCACTTGCTTTGGTTATTAATCTCATAACCAACATACACATGGCACGATATATTTTATATGAGTGCAATCTAAATTTCTAAACAGTCACATGGTATGAGGCCTCTCGCCTTCACTACTCCATGATTACTAAATATGGTTCAAGGGATTCTTACCCAATCCCCTTTCAACACCTAGGAAATCATCATAAGTAAACCATTACCTGCATGGATCCCATTTACACCTTTGATGTTACCTGATCAGTTGGTCTCTTACAGAGGATTACAGAACCCTTCCACCAATCTCTTGATCATGGATTTGCTGCCCTAGTTTTTTCTTCATAAGGTTGTTGGCCATATGCAACAACATTATCAACACATTTAGCCATGCTTCTATTGTCTTTGATCCTACAACCAATACCAACACCAATAGTGATTATCGGACACAATATTTTCCATTAGTGGTTCATTGCATATGTAGAACCTTATTACTTTTACCAATATCTAATATCCCATGTGTGCACAAGCATCTGCTCATGCATTATGCAATGTTTATTAATATGCCAGCCAATGCATATTCATGCCATCTCTCTAATCTCTGGAATTTTCAGCATTCTTATGCCATACTTTTCTACACATCAAGTTCACAAAATATAAATACAGTAGAAAAACAGGGTTAAGGGATTCTCCCTTTTCAATCCTTCATCATGGCATACAATTCCTCTTCCACATCATAGCTGGTATGATTTCATTGCTTCTAGCAAACATACAAGGAATCATTAGATATGATTTAATAACCAAGCATCAATTCAATACATATACTTATGCATAATATTCTAACTTGTTACTTTCCAGGTATGCAATTCTAGAAATTGCCCATATTGACAACAATTTTGTCAAAACAGCCACTAGCACTTTTCTGTTCTGCATAACTATGAGGTATGATAACCTCATTCAAATTTTGGTCATGCACCACTGTTCCCTGCTGGATAAGATTTCCAATTCTTGTCCACTTGCTCCATTCTGACTTCGAGTGTGGAAACTACATTATTTCAAAAATGACAACTTTCACCACAATTCTGCACATTTTTACACAGTTGTAAAATATCATGAACTGCCAACTTTAGCCACCCGTGGGAGAAAATCTATGAAGAACCACGAAAACTTTTCTACCAGACGAAGTTAATCCATATAGCAAGGAACACTCAGTAACTCGTGGATCTCTGTTCCGATGCTCCATTCATCTTCCATAAAATTATGGGTTTGACTACTTCTCACTTTTCACATTTTTCCAAAATTCTCAATTTTGGGTCAAAATGGCTATTTCCCAAACGGTGCATTTCTGGGAAATATTTGTATAATGGAATATGTATGGTTTAATGAGAATATGAAATGTCGAGTTCAGTAAATTTCTTGATTCCGAATTATTGGATCACTTTCAACCACTGCAAGCTTCTCAAAATCTCCAAAAAGTGACCCGGAATAGTGATTTTTTACCTTCTTGCACACCCCGACTCCACACCCTTTGAATTTTGGCTCCAAAACTCCAAACTTAACACCGTTCCTGCTCCATGACCGCCCCATATCAGTTTTGGCACAATCCGACCTTCCGTCAAGCGTCGGGACACCGATTTGTAATATCCATTAATCTCACATTTATGCCCAATCAGAGCATAATGGGCTTGGGATCTTCACTAGTTCATTCATGGCTTCTGTTAATGGCCTCAGAATTCCCCTAAACTCATCAAATTCCAACCTTGCATGCTCCTGTTACCCAAAAAACAATTTTCGGGCTCTATACTTTTTTTTTCTCGCAACACACAGCCCACGGCCTGCAACTCGAAACCCGAAATTGCGGGTTCGGGAAGCCAAGTCGCGGTCACGGAAACTCAACAATCCCACAACCCGCAACCCGAAACCCGAAATT
Source organism: Larix kaempferi (assembly GCA_027924585.1). Taxonomy (NCBI): domain Eukaryota; kingdom Viridiplantae; phylum Streptophyta; class Pinopsida; order Pinales; family Pinaceae; genus Larix; species Larix kaempferi. Next base: position 4,404,209 of record BSBM01000226.1, on the reverse strand, counting down.
GCGAGTTCGGGAAGCCAAGTCGCGGTCACGGAAATTCAACAAACCCGCAACCCGAAACCCGAAATTGAGGGTTCGGGAAGCCAAGTTGCAGTCACGGAAATTCAACAATCCCGCAACCCACAACCCAAAACCCGAAATTGCGAATTCAGGAAGCCAAGTCGCGGTCACGGAAATTCAACAATCCCGCAACCCGCAACCCGAAACCCAAAATTGCGGGTTCGGGATTTCGGAAATCCAAACACAAATTTTGAGAATTCGCGTTCTCGAAACCCGACATCCCGAAACTGCAAAAACACCTGTGTTTCCTGTAACTTCTGGGGTTCATAACTCCCTCGTCCCTTGGCCAAATGAGGCGAGTCTGGTACCGTTGGAAATTTGTTAGAGATATCTCTTCGATGGTGTGATCATATGCCATATCTGAGAACTATAACTCTTCCATTTTTCCACATCAAAACGACGCCCCAAACTTCTCCAATACCACATTAAAACATTCAGTTACTTGCCTGTAACTCAAAATTTGGCCCATGCAACCCTAGTGCTGCAAGCTGGGCTCTGATACCACTCTATCATGTCCCCTTCCCTCAAGCCGGTGCAAGGGAGGGAAACATGACTGACATATCGGGCTTATTGACAATCTCAACCCTATTCAAATTACTAAAAAATGCATGGATAATTAAAAACTTATGTGTGCAATTCATACTCAATATAAACACAACGGAATTAAACATAATAACACACACACAGACTGGAATGCATCAGCATATCTATCCCAAGAAGATGATGAATCAAGAGACAACGAATCAATCTCATTCTTATGTTATGCACAAGCTTCATATCAACCATATTAAGATATTCATTTCATCTCATTAACACGAACAGTTAACATTCAGAACTAACACATTGCAGAACATAGAATGCTTACAAATTAATTCACAAAGAATACTTATCTTGAAATGAAAACGTCCAAACAACTAGCTACGTGAGAGAAACGTTCCACCCAATCATAGATCTATGTCCATCCTATATTCTTTCAACTGAGAGATCACCCCCGAGCTGGGATGTGTATCCACTAAGGAGGAACTAGACAAGCTCCCTCACATCCATGGATTCACTCAAACGTTCATGCTAAGCCAACACACAGTTGGGTTTATCAAGCATACAAAGGGAAAAGGAGGAGGATGCTAAGCCAGTGAGCTCAACCATAGAGCTACTGACATATCAAGCTAAATTCAAGCAATCCAATCCTCTGTTCAACATTCACTCTTGGATTTCTCACCATTCTGTCAACGAATAACTCAATCCCGTCACTGGTTTTCTGGGCTATTAAAACTGGGTTTTCCAATGGATTTTAGGGTAGCTAATGCTCTCAAATTTGCCCCAAGGTTCATACCTATGGATCCCCCATTGGATTTCACTGTCCAATACCAATTATGGGCGTTTATGGCTCTTCAAAACGTGGGTTCTTTCACAGTTGCGATTTCTGGTTTTTCTCACTGTTGGGAATTCGTTTTTGGATGAAAATTTATGCAGGGTTGTTCCACACTCCAATGAGAATGAGGATGAAGCAACTCCCATGAGGTAGAGTGACTTGTGGTACAAGAAAACAGAGCCCATACTCTGCCATACGAATTTCTGGGCTGCCCATGCTCCATTGAAGCCATGGACTGTTTTCTTCAACCACTTTCTTACAACGGAATTAAATGCCAGCAAGGTAAGTCAAATGGGTTCTCAAGATGACATTTGGAAACCTAAGGTTCAATCCCACAACCCCCTCACCCTCCCTAGTGGATACACATGGCCCCTTCTCATTCGGTGCTCCCATAGCCAGTTTTTGTATTTATTGCAATATCAAATATTTACATCCATTTACAATATTCCATGGCTTAATAGCACATGGGTAGCAAAATATTAAATTCTTGCCCTTTTAAATAAAATTCGAGCTTTCACTAGCGGGGCCTTGGCCTTGAACTCCACGCTAGGAAAACATACATCACATGTATACAATATTTACATTAGAAGCTAATATATTCTAAGGATCAAAATGGGGTATTATACAGAGTGGTATCAGAGCTTCAGTTACAGCATTGGGGCCTACTTGGACCAAACCGTGAACGAATCTGCAAACAGAGAAGCACCCATGGCGTTGTTTTAACCTAAACTTTCATATTGACTAGTTGATTCCAGACTATGTGGATGTTTTAAGTTTTTATGCACTCTTATGTTGTCTAATAAATGTTCTATCATGCACAGTGTCTGCAGCATAATTATAGTTGAATCGTACAGTAAGGCCGCGTGCAGGAAAATCAAGTATGGTAACCATTAACGACACACAAGACCCTTATGAGCCTGAGGAAGGCATGCTAGGGGAAAAAGTGCAGGAAGAAGGGAGCAAGTAACTCCCTAGAACTTGGTTGAGACAATGGCGAGCTTCAATGAGAGGCTGATGAAGGCTCAGGAAGAGAAGCACCAGCTTAACGTCGCCATTTTGCAGAGCCTTACTGATAAGAATCAGAGGGTAAATCTTAGATCTAACCCAATCCACTTGGGCACATAAGAGCGAAATGCAAGCAGTCGTTCCAGAGTTCATTCTAGGTGGAAATCTTCAAGCCCTAGAAGGGGTTCTGTGGGAAAAAGGAATAGAACACCCTCTTTAGGATCTCTTTCCAGCAGGTTAGGACACTCCAGAGATTCTCAAAAGAGACCTAGGCACACTTCCAGCAGAACTGAAAGAAGAGGGAGAAAGCAAAACCTCTTCAAAACAGATTAAGAGGCCGAGGCATGGCTTCTTGGAATGAAGAAGTACTTCAAGATGCATGATTATTCAGAAAATGAGAAAGCCAGAGTTTCCATTTACAATTTGAATGGTAGAGCTTCGATTTGGTGGGATCAGCTCATGAAAGTGAAAAGAACCAGTGAAAAAAGGATCAGCTGGGAAAGATTCCAAAGATATTTCAGGGATAAATACCCATCAACTATGTATTATGGAAGTAAGAGGAAAGAGTTCAATGAACTCAGATTGGGGCAGAATACCATGGAAGAGCATCTTCATAAGTTTTTGGAACTATTAAGGTATGTAGACTACATCAAGGACGAAAGAGTGAAGATTCAATGTTTCCTTGGTAGCCTACCACAGAATTTCAAAGATAGGATTGAATTTGTCAATCCACCTAGCCTTGATGAAGCCATTAGAATGGCCATGCATTGCTATGAGCAGAGTAGAGGAAAGTAAGAGGTGCCTCCAGCATGGAAAGGAAATCCCAAGGAAAATTTTGAACCAAGGAGAAGTGGATTCAAACCACCATTCAGAAATCATCCCAGATCCTTTCCACAGGGACAGCAAGCAAGAAGTGTATTCAAGCCAGCTGTAGCAGCAGATAAGACATCAAAAGGACCACTTCAGTTTTGGGGTTGTGGAGGAAACCACATTCTTGGAGATTGTCCAACTAGAAGGGAGAATCCTCGGAGCTTGCATAACATTGAAGAAGCAACCATAGTAGAAGATATGGCAAGAGAAACACCTAGGATCTATGCAACATTGGATGATCACCAAGGAGACCACCAATCAACTATGGTATAAGTTGAAGGTAAGATTGCTAAGCAATCTATTTCTATTTTAATTGATCCATGATCTACTCATAGCTATGTGTCTCCTAATATAGTTGAAGGTTGTTCTCTTGGTAAAGTAAAGCATAGTAAGCCTTGGTTAGTCCATTTAGCCATAGGTACCAAGAGAATGGTCGGTCAAGTGGTGAAGGAATGCTCCATAGAGTTGAATGGGTTCCTCACCAAAGCAAATTTAAATTTTCTACCATTAGACTCCTACGATGCCCTAATAGGTATGGACTAGTTGGAAATACATAGAGCCAATTGACTTTTATGAGAAGGTACTTGATGAAGAAGGAAGACCAAGATTGGTTAGAGGAGTTCCAAAGCAAGTTTCAGTGAGGCAGATTTCAACTCTGCAGTTGAAGAAGTTATATAGAAAAGGTTTTCAATTATATGTAGTCCACATCAAACTCATCAGAAGATAAGGGGCCGATAATATAATACTTTCAGCTATTGCAAGATTTCCAAGATGTGTTTCCGGATGAAGTGTCAGGACTGCCACCCAAGAGAGATATTGACTTCTCCATTGATCTTGTTCCAGGAGCAGCACCCATATCTAAAGCTCCTTACAGAATGAGCACACTAGAGCTTATAGAACTGAAGATGCAGCTGCAAGAATTAATGGATAAAGAATATATCAGACCGAGTGTTTTCCAAGATTGACTTGAGGTCTGGCTACCATCAGGTGAGGTGAAAGGAAGAAGACATTCATAAGACAGCTTTCAGAACTAGATATGGTCATTATGAATTCACAGTGGCGCCATTTGGTCTTACCAATGCACCTACCACATTCATGTGCCTCATGAATAGTGTCTTCAACAAATACTTGGATAAGTTAGTGATTGTGTTCTTGGATGACATTCTTGTCTATTCAAGGAAATGAGGAGCATTTAAGGGTGGTGTTGCAAGTCCTTAGAGAACACCATTTGTATGCAAAGTTGAGCAAATGTGACCTTTATCAGAAGAAAGTGCAGTACTTAGGTCATGTCATTTTTGAAGAAGGTATTGAAGTGGTTCCAGAGAAGATTGAGGCCATAATGGATTGGCCCACCCCCAAGAATGTTACAAATGTAAGATCTTTTATGGGTCTTACTGGTTACTACAGAAGGTTTATTGAAGGCTTCTCCAAGATAGCACATCCAATCACTTCATTGCAAAGGAAGAATATCAAATTTGCTTGGTCTGAAAAATGTGAAAGAAGCTTTCAGCAGTTAAAAGAATTACTTACCAGTGCTCTTGTTTTAAAGATTGTAGACCCAAATAAAGACTTTGTGGTGTGCACATATGCTTGCATTGAAGGGCTCGGTGGAGTGCTAATGCAAGAAGGGTTTGTCATTGGTTATGAGTCAAGGAAATTGAAAGAGCATGAAAGAAACTATGCCACGCATGACTTAGAGCTAGCAGCCATAATTCATGCACTCAAGAGGTGGAGGCATTATCTCTTAGGAAAGAGATTTGAACTCAGGACTGATCACATGAGTTTAAAATATTTGTTTGACCAGCCAAATCCGAATGCTAGGAAAACTAGGTGGATGGATTTTCTTTGTGAATTTAACATGGAGATTAAGCATGTCAAAGGTAAGGAGAATAAGGTTGCAAATGCACTCAACAGGAAATTTTATATTGCAGCAATGAGTGTTTGTAAATCATATTTGAAGGCAAGGATTCTTGAAGCTCAAGCTAATGATGAAGCTTACCTCCAAATTAAAGAGAAGTTGCAGCAAGGTAATGTGGATGACAAGTGTGCAGGTTATCAGATTGGTGATGCTGATGTTCTTATGTATCAAGGTACTAGACTGTACATTCCAAATTGTGCCAAATTGAAGAAGCTAGTGATGGATGAGATACATCAAAAGCCATATTCTGGCCACCCAGGATATCAGAAAACTATAACAGCAACAAGGAAGCAGTATTTCTGGCATGGAATGACACTATTACATATGGGCGGATTGTTCCACGAAATATTTCCACATTTTCAACATTTGTGGGTTAAAAAAAATGAATTTTTAAATTTATTTTTTTTAGGGCGGAAAAACCATGGCAATATCCACGATTTTTAAAGTTCCACGAACTTTCGTCGATATAGGGACGAAATGTCTAGGTTTCACTGTTCGCTGCAATATAGACGAATGTCGAGCTATATATACTACATACTCTCACCATTATTTAAACATTTTCTATTCTTGCGACACATTGAGCTCGGATTTTGGACTTGCGGTGTGATTGTTTGAGCTTGGATATTCTACATAGCTTTGATTTTGAACTTGAAAGGTTAGTAATGTGTGATTTTTTGTCTATATTTTTATAAGGGTTAGAATTTAATATTTTTTAGTAATGAGGCTTAGGTCATGTTAACTTGTTTTTTTGCCTTTCTAATATTTTTTTCAAGAAATTGCTATCATTTTCATTTAACTTGCTATATTCTTTTCAAGAACTTGCTTTTTTGGCTTATAGGTCATGTTAACTTGCTTGTTTGCTTTGCTACACACAAAAGGTCATTATAAAACGGCTGTGGCAAGGAAATTCATGGAAATGCTATTTTAAGTCCAACATACTTCTAGCTTAGGAATTGCATCACCTTGTCAAATCTAGATTCTAGTTAAATATTTTATGTTAACAAGTTGATTTTCATGGTAAATAACAATCATTCTAGTACTAAAGTCATTTTTTTAATTAAATTAAGTGGTACTTTTCTTGCTTGTGATTTTTGTGTTTGTGATGTTTTTTTTTGTTATGAAAAAATTGTGATGCTTCTTAAATAAGCTCACTAATTATTTTTGTTCCTCTGCAATGACCCGAATTATAACAAGGTGGTCCACAATTGAGTGATAGATCCTAAATACGACGTAAGATTGTACATTGGAAGTATATACCATCCTAGATCCAAATCCTAGGCTCTATCAAGCGTCGAGAGGAATCAAATCTCCCGAGGTGCAAACCTCTTCTCAGGTATTGCACTCAAGGAGCTTTTACAAGATCTCCCTCATATTATTACTTTTTACTTTTTATCATTACATTTTATTTATGGCTGGCAATATGGAAAAACACTCGACTCACAAGATCTCCCTCATATTATTACTTTTTACTTTCTATTATTACATTTTATTTATGGTTGGCAATATCGACAAACACTCGACTCACAAGAACTCCCTCATATTATTACTTTTTGTTTTTAATTATTACATTTTATTTATAGCCGACAATATCGACAAACACTCGACTCACAAGATCTCCCTCATATTATTACTTTTTGCTTTTAATTATTACATTTTATTTATGGCCGACAATATCGACAAACACTCGACTCACAAGATCTCCCTCATACTGGGCTGTAGAGCGCCTCTCGACGCAATAAGAAAGTAGTTTTAGGTTATATATATATATATATATATATATATATATGTTATTAAAAAGAATAATTTTATTTGTGAAAAATGAATGTTATTTGAACAAGGATGTGACTACACATTTTTTCTTAAAAATATTCAATGTTTATATTAATATTAAAAAACATTATCTATATTATCTTATTCTTTATAATAATTTATATGCATATAGACATGTCTTAATGTAATATTTTGTTGTTGCGATGTTCATGAAGATTGTATTATTACTTTTTACTTTTTATCATTACATTTTATTTATGGCTGGCAATATGGAAAAACACTCGACTCACAAGATCTCCCTCATATTATTACTTTTTACTTTCTATTATTACATTTTATTTATGGCTGGCAATATCGACAAACACTCGACTCACAAGAACCCCCTCATATTATTACTTTTTATTTTTAATTATTACATTTTATTTATAGCCGACAATATCGACAAACACTCGACTCACAAGATCTCCCTCATATTATTACTTTTTGCTTTTAATTATTACATTTTATTTATGGCCGACAATATCGACAAACACTCGACTCACAAGATCTCCCTCATACTGGGCTGTAGAGCGCCTCTCGACGCAATAAGAAAGTAGTTTTAGGTTATATATATATATATATATATGTTATTAAAAAGAATAATTTTATTTGTGAAAAATGAATGTTATTTGAACAAGGATGTGACTACACATTTTTTCTTAAAAATATTCAATGTTTATATTAATATTAAAAAACATTATCTATATTATCTTATTCTTTATAATAATTTATATGCATATAGACATGTCTTAATGTAATATTTTGTTGTTGCGATGTTCATGAAGATTGTATTATTACTTTTTACTTTTTATCATTACATTTTATTTATGGCTGGCAATATGGAAAAACACTCGACTCACAAGATCTCCCTCATATTATTACTTTTTACTTTCTATTATTACATTTTATTTATGGCTGGCAATATCGACAAACACTCGACTCACAAGAACTCCCTCATATTATTACTTTTTGTTTTTAATTATTACATTTTATTTATAGCCGACAATATCGACAAACACTCGACTCACAAGATCTCCCTCATATTATTACTTTTTGCTTTTAATTATTACATTTTATTTATGGCCGACAATATCGACAAACACTCGACTCACAAGATCTCCCTCATACTGGGCTGTAGAGCGCCTCTCGACGCAATAAGAAAGTAGTTTTAGGTTATATATATATATATATATGTTATTAAAAAGAATAATTTTATTTATGAAAAATGAATGTTATTTAAACAAGGATGTGACTACACATTTTTTCTTAAAAATATTCAATGTTTATATTAATATTAAAAAACATTATCTATATTATCTTATTCTTTATAATAATTTATATGCATATAGACATGTCTTAATGTAATATTTTGTTGTTGCGATGTTCATGAAGATTGTAAAATTGTATAGAAAATTTAATTTGATTTTCATAATATATTTTATTATATACTTCATTTTTTTTTTTGTTGGCAAAGTGGTGGAACCTCCTTGACTAGCAAGTTTGTCTTTGGCTAAGTTACCATGAACCAAGGGAATCTAAGCCGTCAAAATCACCTAGGGATCGCACCCGGCCTGGACTACACCAACCCTTAACATGGTTGGATTTTTTGGTATCCGCGGGATTAGAACCGGCGACCTTTCCGCTTAGGGGGCGTCTTAACCATACCTCGCCACCAACTGTTCTACATCTCACGGATTATTATATAATTCATTTTAATAATAATATTTTTTTAAATTATAATTTAAAAATTTGTATTTTCTTCTAAAAAACATTATGAATTTATATATCAATTAATATACATATCATGCATTATTATTAAATTAATACAATATATCAATGTGGATCATATATCAACCACTTATAATCCAATACTTGCACACTATGTCTTAACAAAAGCATTCTATGATTTAAAGAAACCATGTTCAATAAAGGAGACACAATCACCATAAGATTAGTTATTTAGTGTGACCATATAAGCAACGAATATGGGATTTTCAAGTTTAAGGTTTTTTAACACATGTTTACCTTTTTTTTCATATATTTAAGAGGATGTGATTTAACAAGAATTAATATAATATTTAAATCAATGAAATTGCAATGCTAAAATTAATAGAGAAATTACTATATGCCAATTTCAAAACAAAATTACAATTATTTTTAATTCATCATAGATCCATTTTAATTCCGGATTAGATTCTTTCAGAAATATACTTATAATATCTGATGTAATTGACAAGTTATTGTTTGGTATGGTGTAGGTAAGACAATTACTTGTACCACTACAAGGATTTGTCACTATGAATGAAAATGCAAGGAAGCTTGATCAGTTTAGAGCTACATTAGAGGCGATAGGAGATGGAAAATGTTATTGTCCTTGCTATGATTGCAGGGGCTTGCAAAATAGAATACTTTTAATAACAATAGCTGAAAGACATTGTAGGGAGAAGGGGCACACCGAAGGGGGTTATGAATATCGTCCCCTGGTAAGAGGTCGTTATTCAATTTTTAATATATTCACTGTAATATTCATCATGTCATGAATTTCAGTAAAATGTCGTATTTTTTTACTATATGTTCTATACAAACTAATTTTTCTATGTTGTTTGTAAATTTATAGAAAATGCCCCCAAAATGTCGCCCTCTGGAGAGTTATTTGCCAAGTACTAGCGGAAATACTCATTCACAGCCTGACGAACTTCTACATCAGAATATTGAAGATGATCAAGTAGTTATTTCTGATGATATGGATGTAGATAACATTAGTGATACAAATCAGGAAGATGAGATACATAGATTGATCCAAGACACATTTGCTCCAATGGATGAGGACAACCAAGATGATAGTCATGATGTTGACCCTCTACTCGAGAAGTCACGTCAACCTCTTTATGAAGGCTCAAAAACAAATCTTCTATCTGCTATATTGTTGTTAGTGAACTTGAAGGTTTTGAATGGTTTATCAAACACCTGTCTGACACAGATACTAAGGTATGTAATTTGTTAATTATTTTTGTATGCATGTTCACAATATCTATAGAAAGGGTTGACTAGTTTCCTATATTGTTGCTATCGTTATCTAATTTGTAAAGTTTGTATGCGATATTGATGATTAATATTGTTTTCATTGATTTATTCTTTTGAATTTTGTAGATTGTTAGGTGAGTTTCTATTACCAACTTCAAATATTTTACCACGCACATATCGAGAGATATATGTCATTATGAAAGCATTTGGAATGGAGTATCATGCTATTGACGCATGCCCTAATGATCATATCATATACTATGGACAATATGCATTAGAAAATGAATGCCCACAATTTCAAACAAGTAGGTATCGAACCGATAAAGTGACAAAAAAGGTGCCTCAAAAAGTTCTTTGATATATTCCAATAATTCCACGTTTCCAGCAGTTGTTCAGGTGTCAAAGTATAGCACAGTTTATGGATTTCCATGCAAAGAACAGAAGTCGCGACAATGTTCTACGAATGCCTGCAGATGGTTCTGCATTGAGGTACATCGAAGAAAAGTGGCCAATTTTTAAAGAAGATCCTCGTAATGTTAAACTTTCTTTAGCAGTTGATGGTGTTAATCCATTTGGAGAGCTTCGTTCTACCTACTCAGTGCGGCCTGATTTTTTTATAAACAATAACCTTCCTCCTTGGATGTCGATCAAGAGAGAGCACACAATGTTGGTAATGATTATTCCAAGTATTTAATTAATATGTAATTTTTTACTTGAAAGTCTGATCACTAAATATTTCATTGATTTGTTTCGTGCATGATAATTGTGTCTTTTATATATAACGACATATAGGCGCTAAATATAATTAATCATGTATGTTGGACCAATTAGGCAAGTACCGGGTTAAAGATATGAACGTATATCTTGAGCCTCTTATCGATGAGTTGTTGAAGTTATGGGCTGGCATCACTATGTATGATATTTCTAGACCAATAGGGCAAAGACGATCTCAATTCCATGGAATACTTACATTTACAATTCATGTTGCTCCCGGGTTAACACATTTTTGTGGCATGTTGTTACTTTATTTTGTTCCTTAATATTTTATATATATGTTGAATATAATATCATGCATTATTTTAAATTGTAATTCTAATTTGCTACACCAATTCATATATCTTGTAGGTCTTCAAACAAAGGGTAAATTTGCATGTCCAGTTTGCGGTCCCAGGATAAAATCTCGTCGTTCAAGGAGTTTAGCAAAGGAAGTATTCGATGAGTATAGGCACTTTCTGCCTAAGAACCATAGTTATCGAACTACAAACAAAGAAAAATTTAATGGTAAATAAGAGAATGGAAAAAAACCACGAAGAATGACACCTCACCTATGGAAGGTGGAATATAATAGAAACCGTCAAGGTATGCCAATTTTTTTTTTGTATTTAATTATGTTCAGCGCGATATGTTATACCTATATTGATTAATTAGTTTTAATTTGATTTTGTTGATGTTTCATGAATGTCGTTAAGGCACGAATGGGCTTCTACGAGGAATCAAAATTTACCCGATTCAATTCAGTAGGTTGCCATACTATGAGCACCTGCAAATAGTTCATTTGTTTGACACAATGCATATCGGCAAGAACATAACAGAAATGTTATGGTGAATATTAGATGGAAGGACTGACAAAGAAAAAATTGGAAAGATTTGTAATGACATCCAAGAAGCTAATCACGCATTGCAAAGTGTGATCATTAATTCTAATGGCGATGGCCGTCAACAGAATATTAGTCTTCCGTGGTGCTTGACGGAGCAACAGAGCAATATTGTAAAAGATGTCATCAAAAAAATCAGGTTTCCGACAGGTTTTTCGTCAAACATAAAGAATATCTTGACGAAAAAGGTGATTTTTCTGGGGTTAAAACACATGATTGGCATACATTCATTAAGGTAATCATGAGTCTATAATATATTTCATTATCGGTATGCACTATTTTATTAATTTTATTCTCTTATTTTGAAATAAATATTAATAATTATGTGTTTTTTGATACAGTATGTTCTACCTTTATCTCTTCCAGACAACTTTGACAACAACATAAAACATATTATTTATGTTCTTGGAAAATACATGAGGTAAGTAATGTTTTACTTGGAAAATGTACTTGGTCTGTGATTTGTAGCGGAACTTATTGACATATTATGTTTTTCTCGCAAATATTATATATGCCTTGATATATTGTTTTATTGCATCATTTGTAGGTGGCTTTCATTAAAATAAATCCATAAAGAAGATATAAGGAATTAGAAGAGAGAAATTCCCCGACTAATGTGTGAAATGCAACAGTATCTACCTCCAGCATTCTTCAATGCACAAGAACACTACCTCATACACCAAGTTGAGAAGATTGAATTATGTGGACCAGTACACACAAGGTCGATGTGGATGGTGGAGAGGCAGTTGAAGTCATTGAAGGATTTTGTTAGACAAAGAGCGTGTCCCGAGGGTTCTATGGTTGAAGGATATATGGTATATCAATGCATGGTGTACATTAGTGAATATCTACCTAAATTAGCATAAAATATGAATGTCCCTCGCATTTGGCATCTCGACTCCATCAACAAATTTGAAGGGGAGGTCCTATTGGGGAGAGGTACATTGAGGACTGTGAAAGGAAATTATTATTATACGTTGTTGAATTAATATGTTACACATTTATTTTTTCCAATTTTATATTATCATACTGTTTTTTCACTCTTTTTAATAATTATGCATTTTCAACTATAGTAAACTATGTTCCTTTAATGATGATCTAATTAATTATGAAATTGAATTGTTTTTTTATCATATAGTTGGTCGAGTGTGGGATGCTTTACATTTATACATTGCAAACAACCTTGATTGGATGGAGCATTGGATAAAAGATTGTGAAGAATTCTTCGGTAGGTTATCATGGGAAGGGGTCAGTAACATGATTAAAACAGCTCATCGTCTTTGACATCAAATTCCTGACCTTACATTGCAAAGGGAAGTTGATTTAGCCTATGGTTTAAAAGATAAAAATGAAAGTAATTTTTTTACCCACATTTCGTCTAGTTACTTTGATCCATTTTTCCAATTATTACATTTCGTTTGTTTAAGTTTTCAATTATATTTACTAACTCCTATATGACATTTATTAATTCACAATGTATTTGTAACATGTTGTCAATGTTGCAATTGAAACATCACAAGGCTATGTGGTGTAATGGTCGTAAATTTCGTATCAAAAAGTTGGATGATAACAGGAAAACCTCGGATTGTGGGCTAACTGCAGTGTTTAAGGTCACCAATGTTTCCTGGAGAAGTGATAGACATCCAGAAGAAACCGAGAATAGGTACTATGGGAATTTGGAGGAAATTATTGAGTGTGATTTTAATTCCTTTAAAATAGTTTTGTTTGAGGTGAAGTGGTACAGGCTACGGATGCATGAACGTGATCCTGAAAGAACTGTTATTGAGCATGCTAATGGATTTACCATGGTTAATACAAGGGCATTTGAACCAGGTATAGAGCCTTATGTTCTTCCAAGTCAATGTGAGCAAGTCTACTACTCCGAGGTACCAGGTAAAGCAGGTTGTTCATACGTTGTTCGATACGATCCAAGAGGAAGACCGGTAAAGTATAATCATGTACTAGATTATGAAGATAATCACGAAGAAGAAGAAGATGATGATGATTCAGATCAGGCTGCAGTCGATGTGTTAGATGAAGAAGTTGAAGAGCTTGATCATGAAAATGTAGCATACGATGATCTCATTGACGATATGGATGACTATATTAGCGAAGATGACTTTGATGCTTATGACAATGTGAATTATCCTTTCATCAATATCTATTCAGAACCAAATCAGACATATTTTGAGTTGGATGAAGAAGAAGATGAATGATATTTAATTGTTGAGAAGTAGAGGTACGCAATGTTTATAGATTAAAGTAAATGTACTCACCATATGTTCATTTTGTTGATTAACTTGGTTATATTTGAAAAATAGTTTTCTAATCTTATGTTCTACATGTGCAGTAGCGTGGGTGTTCCTAGAGGTTGTAGTGGTAATTTATGTTCTACAAAATGAAGTTATAAGATTTATGTGTTAATTTCTAGGTTATTTCATATTAGAACAATTCTCATAAGTTTTATACAAATGGATTGGTAACTTAAATTGTCATAATATTTTGAACAATATTGTCATCAATGTTCATATTTTTAATGCAATGATAGACCAAGTATTTATTTTTCAAATCATGAGTTAGAATAACATTTATTCAATAGGTTATGATGGTCACAAGACTTAAGGCTAATGACATATCAAGCAACATTAAATACTTTCTTTAATGAAACAACATATGTTGTTTGTTGGTGCTCTTTATGGTAGATAGTAAATACTTTCTTTAATGAAGAACCATATCTTGTTGGTGTTTTAATGGTAGATATAACATTTTTAAAAATTTATACCTCATTTTTATTCAATAACCATCTTGTTGCTTCCAAAGTATGTTGACCTTACCTTCTTCAACATATAATCTAGCCATGTGTATTTTATCTAACTCCTTCAAGCCAAATATAATAAACTACTTTGCAAATGATTCCCTACTTTCCATCTAACTTTCCCAAATTCTTGTTGAAAAAGCATTTGATTGTTTGAATGTTTTTTTATGGCAAATAGCATAAGCATTAGTGATGACAAGATTAATTTTTGGTTGATTGGAGGTAAGGATAAACCTTCTTGGTTAATATGTCATTGGTGACACGTAGGAGACACACTTATTGTTTGCTACTTAGACATTATGTTTGGTGTGAATCTCTCTTTGTTAAACATGTGGGAATGGTGCCTTGAAAAGATGTACGAAAAAATGCATAGTTTGTGGTACAAGGATTTTCAATTGCTAAATGTTTCACGGTTCTTAGCATTTTTATGGAGGTTCTTCATATAATTTACTATGTATCTTTCTAGTTCCCTTCTTATTATCATTTTACTACTTTGGAGAACTTTTTAAGGTGGTTCCTTTGTTCTAAGATTTGAGGTGCTCAACCCATTCCACTAGTCCAAGGGAAATATGCATACTTTTCAAGGACCAAGGCAGATTATCTCTTATTGATATCAAATTGCAAAGGGCACTAGTGGTATCTACTAAGTGAATTGTTAAATGCTTGTTTGGAGAGGAATCTTGAAAAATTTTATTACAATTAAATTGACATCTAGTCAACATTCAAATATGTTGAATAGGCCTTTTATCACAAACAACACCATTGCTTTACTGCAATATTTTAGGATTGTTGGTACCATTGTGAAATTAATATATGAATTAATTATAATATTAGTGAAATTAATATAATTATAATATTGGTGAAATTAATATAATTATAATTAATTAATATATATTGTTGAAATTAATATGATATTATAAATTCTTAAACATCAAATAAAACATACATCAAACAAAACATACCTGTCTCCGTCGATACCTATCTCCGTCGAGCTTGGCGAAAACGCTGATATGTTGCTCTGGTTCGACGGCACCCCTGCATGCAACCGGCTACGATTCGGTGTCCTCCTTCATTGTGCAACTTTTACTGTTGAATTGCTACGAGGGCTATTGAACTTGGTTTCTTTGGGTCGGCCGGAGCTCCTCCTTCACTGTGCAACTTTCACTATGCTCCGGTCATATCTGCATATCCCCGCAGACCCTCAATGGCAACCATAAGTTGAAACCCTCCTCTATTGAGTCGAATCTCTGCATTTTTGGGTGTGAATTAGGTGGTTTCAATGTATTTGCAGAGTTACGGGTTGTCCCTTGTTTTAATTTCTAAGTATTTTGTTATAAGTATTTTTCAAGGTAGGGTTTAGGGTGAGGTCTTCCTAGTTTCGGTTGCTTAGTGTGTGGTCAAATTCAAAGGTCTACATTTGAACACAGGAACCATGCATTTGGAGGAATCTTTGAATGGATTGTTGTACTTGACTGTTTAAGAAGTTTTGTTATATTTCATAACACACATGTTTTATCTTTTCAGAGAGCTCAGTAGATTAAGAAATAGGGAAAATTCCTGTGTTTTTCCCAGAAATAAGGGGAAGACTGTAATTAGATCTCTAGTGTGAAGCATTTGAATATGGTATCAATGTTGAAGGCACATAAATAAAGCAATTTACATCTTAACTGGAATAGAAATTGCAATTTCTTCCTCAAGTTATGTAAAGTTTGTTCATGTTAGGGTTTGGAAGGAAGTGTTATTTGTCTGCCCTTATTTTTTAGTTTTGCCTCCAAAACCGCCTCTATTCTACCAGCCAGTCCTGACAACATTGGTTTTGTCCTTAAAAGATAACATTTTACAAATTAATTATTTTGTTATGCACCTCCATGTACCACCACACCCTGATTTTGAAAAATGGCATCCTTCTCACTGCACACATCCCCATTTGCATCAATGTCCCTGAACCCACAAAACCTGACAAATTAGTTCAAAAACCTTCAAGTTTTAACTGATCGTGAATTTAGAATTAAGATTGTTTGTGAGGACATCAGGTCTGCTACAAGCACTACTAGCTCATGGGTATGGATATTAAACTACAGGTGTTACTGGCCTCCTATTAACTCTCACCCACAACCTAGTGGATCTATAAATTATGGATCTCACCTTAGTAAACTAGAACTACAACTAAATTTAGAAGTTATGGATATGCATCTTGATAAGTGCACCAATAAAATATCATGGGTCTCAATCACTCCATTATATAAAACATCTATGCTTGGGATGCCTAATTTAAAGCAGATGAGCCTACCACTCATGCAATAGTCAACATGAGTACCTTCAAAGGTAAAGTATCTATGTCCGTGATCAAAATATGGATCTCGATCTTTATAGTACCTGTGGAGTAGCAAGTGTCCACATACCCTTGTACTCTGAGCACCAGTCCACCCTTTCCACCTCCTTTTAGTTTAACTGAAAATACTCACCGAGATAGTCTGGTGATGAAGTATAGATAATCCAATGTGAACTCTAAAACCTCCCCATCTATAACGAAATCATTTTAGTTAGGATCCCAATAAATCACCAACAATTGCAGCAATTTCTTTTGGGATCTCATGTTGGGAATTTGGTAGAATTTGAGCAACCTGTAATTGTGAAGGGCATCCAACATGTATTCATATTCAAGTGCAACACTATCCTCATCCAACTATTGATATTTGTATTGGATAACTGTTTATGTTACTGGTTATGGATATTTGTATTGGATAACTATTTATGTAACTGGTTATGTTACTAGTATTATATAATCAGTAATTTCAGCGTATGGTGAATGATATGTTTGAGATTTGGACCGATTATGAATTCATGGTATATTCCATATGGCTTTGTGATTCATTACTGGTTATTGAGGGAAAAACCCTATCTCTGATATGTCAACAATTATTGTAGGTTGATTGCCTTGGACAAGAGTCTCCCTACTAGTCTATATGTAATCATAATCCCCAACATCAACCAGCTGAACATCTATGAAAGCACTATTCTCAACATCAACATCTACAGATGCTAATTCTTCATTTCTAATAGTAGGTTCAACACCCATAGTAAGGCTGTAAGATACCATAGCCCCAGTTTCAGCAGGAAACTCATTATTAGCATGCAATTCCAACTCGGATGATGGAAATTCATGAACTTCATCAGTTGTACATTATGTCTACAAAAGAAAACTCTTGTCATTCTTAGCATCTACAACACTCTTGTCTCCATCAACATATACAAATTCTCTCTTGTTACTTCTAGTAGTAATTTCAACACCTGGAGGGAGGCTGTAAACTGAAGTGGGTCCAGTATCAGCCTGCAAGCCATTATTAGATGAAAACTCTAAATTAGAAGATGGAACTTTGTGAACTTCAAGTGCAAGATCACTCATGTCACCATCAATATACATAGATTCTCTCTTGTCACTATCAACATCTACGGACACACTCTTTTCACTTCTAGTAGTTAAGGCACCCAAAGTCAGATTGTAAGCAGAAGTAGGTCCAATATTAGTAGGCAATTCATTGGTAGAATGCAATTTCAACCCATAATATGTAACTTCATGATCTTCAATAGGTGTACATTATATCTTTTGTATTTCCCTACATTACAGAGTATACAACAGATGATACCTATTTATTGGGTTTAGGCTCCATTACTGTTGTTATTCATCACAAGCTCGCCCAATTTAGAGGTTAGGCTATTGATTGAGGGTAGAAAAGGGCCCAGCATTAACTTCCTTTGTCCAAATTTTCAAAGAAACTATTTTAAGGTGATTTCCTACTCATTTTCCTGATTGCTTAGTGCTTTTTGAAGGTTAGGGCAGTCCCTAACTTGCACTAGCATGCCCATAAATGGAGGATGATTCTTAGAACTTACACAAACCGTGCCCAGATTTGAAATTTAGTGTTGTTTTCATGCCCATAATTTATCCCTCATGTGATGGCTTACCTATCTCTTGTGCTTCTCTTTCTTTTATTGTCATTTATATCACTTGTAATTTGATAAATGTTTTAGCTCTAGACACTCCCATTGTTTAGTGGCCTGTTGCCACACAATCACGAGCTACCTTATCCTGTAGACTAAATCCACTTGCTGACACAGTACTCTGTTCCGGATTCCAAGTATTGATCTATGCTTGAGTTAATTCTAGATAATTTGATGTTTACAGTGTTTCAATATCAAATTCACACAAGTATAAATGTAAAGGCAGGAAACCAAATAACTAGATGCTTGAAGACTATAACTCTTATGAATAGTTTGTCTTTCTCAAGTTTAGAACATTGCAACTCGTACTTGGTAGAACCTTATTTTTTTTCTAAGTCCCGCAACTGGTGCTTGGTAGAACCTTATTTTTTTTCTAAGTCCCACAACTGGTGCTTGGTAGAACCTTATATTTTTTTCTAAGTCCCGCAACTGGTGCAACTAGTGCTTGGTAGAACCTTATATTTAGAATCAATTTTGGGTGTTTTAAATAACATTTATGACCATATAAAATCCATAAACAATGGTAACCTATAAATCTGGGCATGTTCTGGGAAGTTTGGAAGGTACATGAGTCTTAATTAACCCTCAAACAGTCATAAAATAGTTGTAAATGTAAATATGGGCATGTCCTATGCAGCAAGGGCATGAGAAAAGCAAATTGAGGCAACCTTGGAGGTCATAAACAACAATATTTGGCACTGTTATAAATTATGGGTACAAAGCAACCCTAAAAATGCCCTCAAACAATCCCATAGTAGCCTAAAAATTAATTTTGGGCAAGTACAGTGGTGAAAGAAGCAGGTCTAGGTGTCTTTAGTTAGATCTGGGTGCAAAGGAGGCCTTAAACAATAGTTTTTGAGGTAGAAGCAAAAAAATAACAGACATGGGAATGGTTGCACTCAGCCCTAACATCTAGCTTGGAGGATGGTTGCACTCATCCCTAACATCAAATGCATTGATGCACCATATTATCCATAAAGGGTTAGAAGGGGGAGTGCTCTATCCCAAGTCAACCCTAATCCATTCATAAGTGTAAATTAAACCCAAAACCAAAGGAGTGCTCATCCAAAATTTATGAATAAGCATGCCAAGAGATCAACCAAAATCCAAGGAGCAAGGGCATTGTCATAGAATGGTCTCCAAATACCATAAGAAAAGGCCAACCATGTGTTGAAATGGCTCAAAAACCATCAAATTCTCATAAATAAGCTTCCATAGCTCTAATCCCTAGGGAACTAGTTTTAGCATTTCATACCAAGATAAAGCTTATGAAAACAAATTCCCATCCATATATCATAATCCTCCATCAGAGCTAGGGAATTGGAGAATGAACCTCCTCAAGACAAGCTACCAAACTGGTGAAAATGGATGACAAACAAAAATTCAGTACTGCTCAGAAGGAATGCCCAAATTATCCAATGCCCTGGAGAAACAAGGAGAACGTTCACCACCATGAGATAGCTCACAAAAAAAAAAAATCAACTATTACCCCCCATTTTTCATGGATGTCCATTTGTGATTTCATCACATTTTTAGTGGGGTTGACATGATGTTTTATTGGTTGGAGCAGCTGGTTGAATGATTGTCAATGATGATGATGATTCCCTAGTATTTGATGATGTTATTACACATGCGTGGTTGAGAGACTTTCATTATGGTTTCCAAATTCCTCTACTGGAAACTATGAACCAACAAAGGAGGAAAGTTCATGTGCAAAGGTGACCATGATTTAGGGAAAATTCCATCAGCTTTTGTAGCAGAATTGGATTTTACAATTAGTCACACTACTAGCCTAATTCAAAACATATTATATATAAATATGCTTCTAGACAACACACTAGGACTTAACTAATGTGTTGGGTTGAGGGATTTTGTAATTGTGTGGACCATGTTTCCCTGTTGTCATCCATAATTTTTGGCATATTTTGTAGTTGTTTGGAGGCATAGAAACCTTTTTAACAATCTATTAAAAAGGTCATTGATACCATTAGGATAAATAATTAAATAACAACATTCGAGAGGAAATCAGCCTCGGTAAACTCACTCATTCACTCACTCATGTCATGCACTCACTGCTTAGGTTTGTGTTTTAATGTGTCAATGACTATGTCTGTGACATTAGAGAACCACTACAAGGCCCAAAACAAGGCCAACTAGAACCACAAACAAAGAAGAGGTTGATTTATGCATTGACATAGACAGGTGGCACTAGGCACACAATATGGAGAAACAATGAGTTAGGAAAAACATTTGCACCAAATTACCACAATGGTTACTAATAAGAGAATATTTGACACGGGAGAATGCTGTTAATTTTTAACGAGCGCGCCTGAAACAAACAAGCCTGGTGCAAGCGAGGATAGAAGGTCAAAGCGGAATCCAGTGGGCCCATAACCCATAAGTAAACATGAAAATCTCTGCTTGGACCGGAGGAAAAAATCATATCTATACTATCAATGATAATATGAGTTGGTTGGATTATATGCAAGACTGGAAACCTAGGTGGGAGTTGAGACATGCTGAAGTATTAGATGCTAATTTATAGGGATCTGATGCTTTTATTAGACTAGTGCCAGAACTCAAAAGAATGCCTATGGGATCCAGTATTGTACCAGAGATGATTTACAACAACTCCCTGAGAAAAGCAGCTGATGCAAGCAATTGGTTAACTCACCTATACCATGATCTTAACTTAATATCAACGGAGGGCTCTACACCTCACCCCGGGCTATGACTAAACCAACAATACTACTGTATTAACCGGATACGTTCTTTGGAAGCATGGCCACATCAAGATGCTAGTCTCCGGTTTCCAAGTACTACACACACTTATGAAAAATATAAAAAATTATGGTGGAAATTCTTGACAAAAGAAAATATAGATAGAACATATTATACCATGTTAAAGTTTGGACCTCAAATGACACATGTCCATGAGGATCCTAGATGGTTGGTCCCTGATTGGACTAGAGACTGGTGGCGGTCATTTGGCATCAACCTGACAACATTAGATCCAGCTGCTATTTATAATCTAAAACGGGAAGTTGGAGAATCTCTCGAACAGGTCAAAGATATTTTGTAGACAAAGCTTATTGAGGCTCAAATCCTTGGGTACTACATTAAAAACGAACGACAGTGGCTTGTCAAAACCCACATAGACGTCCACATGCATCAGAATAGACGTGTGGTCCTGAGGTCTATTTATTCAAAGGCATGGGTTGTTGAATTCAATGTCTTTCGAGAATTATATGGTCCCCCATACTCCGATGAGTTGTAAATATCTCAAAAGTATTTGGTTATAAGTGGGGCCTGTCCATTCAAATTGTCATAAAGATTGAAAGGAAAGTCATAAAAACTTTTAGACCTTACTTTTGAAATCCATAAAAACTTTTAGATGTTTTCCAACACTTATATCTCTTATTGATTTCACTTAAATTAAGGCTTAAATTGTCAAGTATTTGAATGTTTGCATCAAGCACATGTGGTGTATAAGGGTTGTTTGAGGGTCTTACATAACATTCCCCACACATTTAATTGCAACTAACACATTGATCCCGAATGTTGTTATTTAATTATTTATCCTAATGGTATCAGTGACCTCTATGATTTTGACTATCAGGTGCTGAGGTGGCATCCTTCGGTTGTTTGCTTGCCTGGGAGACTAGAGTGCTCCCCTTATTTGGCATATCTTGTAGTTATTTGGAGGCATAGAAACCTTAATAACAATCTATTAAAAAGGTCATTGACACCATTAGGATAAATAAATAAATAACAACATTCGGGGGGAAATCAGCCTTGGTACACTCAATAACTAGTCCTCAATAGTTGATGTTATCCAATTCTATAGCATGAAACAGTTCCAAAACCCCAAAGTCATCCCACTAGTCACCTAGCAAGAGATGATGCCCACGTAGTTGACTTGTGATTATTAGGGTCACTTGTGCTAAAAGTTTGTATTGCAAGGCATGATGCCCAATTACTGCATATTACAGGAGTTTGTTGTAGCCAGAGCAAATCCGATGAAAAGGTTCATACTTATCCAAACTCCACTCAACACACCCATGATTTCTTCTCTTAGCCTTTCCATGCCTCAAATTTTGCAAGTGTCTCATGTTGTAAGAATACATGGATAGTCTTAATTTGCACCCAAAACTACCTCACATCCACAAAACGAGCCCAGAACTAAATGATGGGGCTGCTAGAAGGTGAAACGTGTCTACTAATGTTCAAAACATTACCCATATATGTTTAATTACTGTTGTATCTTGTCATTATAGGGCCCAAAACTGCACAGATGTGAAGTACAGGGCATGTTCATTGCCTTCCATTGTCCACAGGTGGCATTGGATGCCCAAAATTCATTTTACAACTAATAAAAAGGAAAAATCACACTTTAGACTCATGAATTAGTGATAGCTTACAAAATATTATTGCTAATTGTTGGTTTATTAATATTTGAGCAAACCCTAGTTCTTTCCATTGTAGGATTGGTGAAAAAGCATTTGAGGAGTTCAATAGATAAGGGACAGCAGAGAGAAGTGTGGTTGAATCTGAAAGTACATTCTGGTAGCTATTATAGGAACCTATTTTTTATTAGAAAACCCATCCCGAACTTGTTTTACAGCTTTAGGAGCAAGTGAATTTACCATAAATAGTTTAGAGAGAAATTTGTGGAAATTAACCATGGGAGCATATATGAATAGGTATCTTCGTAGGGTATTGAAGAACAAAACACTATAAGAAGATTTCATTAGTGATAAACCCTAGGTGTCACACTACTATTTTTTTCATTGCTTTGTATATATTCATATTCTCAAGGAGAAAAGGACTGAATTTAAATCCTCCATTTCGAAGGGTGTTTTTGTTGGATATAGTGAGTACTCCAAGGCTTACAGAGTAAAACACCAATGTTCAAAAGCTTCCTGAAACCAATATTTTTTCCTTGTCTACATTTGGCCTAGTTCTCTTGATGTTGTGTGTCACCCCCTTTTTGTGATTAATGTGTTTATCTTACATTATATGTCACTGAAAATTGTATTAGCACATTGACCTAACTGGTAGTGTTGAAGTTTCTTCAACACAGTGACCGACTTGGGACTGCTCTCAGGTTGACATTTTTCTGGTTTGGTCCTCTTGCTTGGTTGATGGATATGCTCATTCTTGATTGAAATTTATTATTTATAAAAAAAAAACCAATATAGTTGGAAAATCAATATACACATAATGTCTGAAAATAGTCTTTGAAAATCAAATTTCTCATGGCCATTTGAGTGCCAATTTGCATGAATTTGAAATTTGCAACATGTGTAAGGTGTAATATTTCACCTAAGTTAGCTGATGTATTTTGCGTTCTCTGCTGTAGTATTTTACTGATTATTTGGTTAAGATGTATTGACATGAAACAGTTACGAACACTGCTGCAATGTACTCCTGAGTGGACCCTCTCACTATAGTTATGGTTTATTGGGCTGATATAGTCAATTAATGTTTCTTAGTTGAGTGATTTTGCCAAACAGTTCACTAACAAATAGTTTTCATATGCATTAGCATAAAATACCAGCATGTAAATTTTAAAAATGAAGGGTAGGATGCCAAAAATATGCCATTCAAAGAAAGAGGGTAGGCTGCCAATAATATGCCCATCAATGTTGGAAGGACCAAAATTGGGTGATATACTAGTTAACTTCCTTAATTTGTTGTCCCCGGTGGTTTTGTTCTACCCACAAGACAAAAAGACCCCCAAATATGCAAACTCAGTCCACAAAAGAGCTCACAGCCTACAGTGATGGATGTGGTGTCGTATGGACAGTTTGTTATGGCACTGTAACTTGGTCTCTTCTTGCCACAAATCGTCCTCCCAATACCAAACAATTCCGCTGAGATTTGTAACACTACATCCACTAGGGTTCGGCATGTCCCTCCTAAGCCTCAGATTTGAGGGAAGTAAATATGTTTAACTAAGCAAATGTGTACTTTCAAAGAAGAGAGAAATCACCGTCTTGTTTATTCTTGTTTTATGGAGTGTAGGTACCACCAAATAGGTATCTGTCAGATCTATTTTCCTCAAGTGATGATGAATATATACTCCGAGAGGTTGAAAGTGAGTCGAGTTGTACTAGATCTACCGGTTTTATATCAACTAGATCTAAAAGGATAAGGAAAAGATTTCATAGACGCATGAAATATTTTATTGCCAACGGTGGGTCGTGTAATTATGATGCTGAGAGCATAGGAGACATTGATTTGCCATTTAGGTATAAACATCTAGTGCAATTATGGGTACCTAATATGCTACCTCAAGTGGACACAGATTTCCTCATCAATGGGAGGATGTATCGCATCGCTCCTTCGTACTTACATGGATTGGGGTTATTTTCCATGGATGGAATAAAGGTCCGCTATGGCACTGTAATTGAATTGATGGAGTATGTAGGACCACTATACAGAGACAATAACTGGTTGATCTTGGTCCAATATATTGGAAGTATGCGGAGATACGGAGTTGCCGCGAATTATATTCAAATAGCAAAAAACAATAAAAACAAAGGGGCGACTATGTATATTGATGGGAGACCAAGAGCATCCGGATACGTTGTTGGCTTTATAAATAGTATATGACCAATAATAACAAATAAGCAACCAAATTGCGAATTCGAGGCACGCGAACATCATCGTATATTTGTATGTGCAATAAAAACAATACTTTCAGGTGAAGAGTTGTTGATCGATTACAACTTAAATAGAATAGATGTGGCTTCCGCGGTCCAGGGGAACCGTGGACCATCAGAAACTATGCCTCATCAAGTAAATGCTAAATGTAGTAACTAAACATGACTACAATAACTGAATGTTTCATTTTTTTCTTTTAACATTCGATTTCCACTGTTGTCATTCGCTTTATTCATGCTTATTATGAATATTTCCATGTGATTACACTGCTATGAATATCTCATTTTTGTTTATGATGCAATTATTGACTATTGACATTTGTTTAGGGTGGAGGCAGTGGAAAGGCACATGTTGCTTCCACGGTCCAGGGTGACCGTGGAAGGTCAGAATCTACGCCTCATCAGGTAAATGTTAAATATAGCAAATAAATATGACTACAATAACAAGATGTTCCGATTTTCACTGTTAGGATTCGCTTTTTCAGTGCTTATTGTTAATATTTCCATATGATAGCATGCTCATTAAACTGTGGCAAGATTCTGCACATCGACATGCAGCAGAACATGTATCTTCTACTTCCGAGGTAAAAATAAATATTAATGCAATATCTCATTTTTGTTTATGTTACAATTATTTAGTATGAGGTAAACGTTTATTTATTGATTTATGATGTCAAGGTGGCGTCATTGGAAAGGAACCTGATGCTTCCATGGTCGAGGGAGACCTGGAAGGTCACACTCTGTGGCCCGTCAGGTAAGTGTTACGTACAATAACTAAATGTTTCGATTTAGTATGTTAACATTCAATGTCCACTACTGACATTCACATTATTCTGAGCTTATGATGGATTACTGGTTCATTTTTCTGACATTATGATGGACTACTAGTTCATTCAGGACCGTGGAAAGGCACCTGCTACTTTCACGGTGTCAGCTGATCATGGACACTCATCTGCCATAACACCGCGTCAGGTAAGTGTTAGTGCATAATAGAAACTTAATTTTCATTACAATATCAATATCCGAATGATGTTAAAATTATATTGCTTAATTTAATTTATTGTTTGATGAATTTAGTCACGTGCACCCGATCTGGGTGATGAGAGGTTTGAGGAAGACATTTTCTATTCCACTGACCCACTGCACACTTTTAGAACAGCCTTGAAAAAGGAAAACATATAAATGCTTGCCTTGGCTCGCAAAAGGCCCTTGACACAAGAGAACAGGGCAAGGATTCAACAGCTGCAAGATGAAATACAATCTTATGGGGTAAGTGGCATCTTCACAAATGTTTTGAGCTATGACATGATTTCATATTTGATATTATGTTTTTTATTTTTCCAAGTGATCTGATAAAGTAAATTTTATTGTTTGTAGGAATTTTTAAAACCCGTGACTAGATCAGAACCTGCCGAGACAGGTATAGGTAGCAGTGATGCTCCAATGCAACAAAAAAGAAGCAATGTACCAATGAGGCTTTTTGCCACTCCTGCAGTTGGCCTCGAATCCATTGATGACGCGGGCACTGATGAGACGGGGCATGATGCCATGCTGGAGCATGATGCCATGCCATAGCATGATGAGACAGAGCCTAGGACTCCACATGACTCTGGAGATGAACGTATTGTAGACAACCAGGAAACTTTTCCTGGAGCAGCACGAGTTAAAAGCACCGGATCACTAGATCTCACCTTTCTGGTGGATGACTCTTGTGTTCCTATCAAGGTTCAGAAGATTACAGGTATTTATTAGTTAATTTATTGATTTTAATCATGAAATTGAAATAGACATACGTTGAAATTATTATAAATGAATGGATGACATGTTTTTGCAGGAAACAATGTCTTCTACATGCATTTGAATGACAAAGCCTTGGAGCTGTTTGGCCCCACCATTCGCACACGGTGGAATAGCCAATATAGCAATAAGAGAGATGAATTGATGGACCACATGGTCAACTTGTTCGGCAATACTTTCAACAGGAAAGTTGTTGCAAAGTTAGCCGGTGAGAATTTGAAATATACCAGGGCCCAATATAGGGAAAGATTGCAAGTTGACCTCAAGCATGAGCGCCCTCCCATGGTTCTGGAGAAAGAGTGGAAGGCACTCATAGATGATGCAAAGGAGAACTTGCTAAAAAAACAAGGAAGACAACCACGGCCTAGTAAAGCAAGGTACAACATATATCATCTTTTTACTGAAATAAGCTCAATTATTATTTTCTTTTTTGTTTTAAGTAAGATTTTTGATATCTAAGGTTTTTCAAAATTTTCATATATAGGCTACCTGACACCTCCAAAGCAACTGGAAAAGCACGGGCAACATAGACTGGGCCAGGGTGGCTATAGAAAACTAAGAGCAAGAATCGTAAGTATTAAATGATTAATTGTTGGGAATATTTATTTAACAGTACCGAACAAATATCTGATTTTGATACTGGAAATTTTAAAATGTGTTATCATGCATTGCAGGGAAATAATTTCCAAGTTGCTGCCACCGAGGAAGACCTAAAGCTTGGTTTCAAGTTTGGTTTTAAAAGTTTGGTTGAACATCGGAAAAGCTTGGGGCAGACTCCAATCTCCCCAATGACGCAAATGCAGGTATATCACCAATTGTAGTATACTATTAAAGTCTATTCAGTAATTCTGATTATATCATCCATAACTAAAAATTTATGTTTGTTTTTAAGCAACAATGCAACCACAGTAGTGAATCTAGCGGTACTCAGCAAGTACAAGTTGATGTTGGGGTGAACATGTCCCATGATAGTGTGGAGCATAGTGTCCATTCTGGTATGTATGCTTTGGAAATAGAAATATCTATTGTGATTAGATATATATATTTCCTGACGTATACTTATAAATTTTCTTCTTTCAATGGAAGACCATGCATCTCAGGAGCATGAATTGCAAGAGGAAGCAACTAGACCTCCAATTAACACCCCAATTATCACATCTACAGAGACTAGTAAAGAGAAATATTGTAATTTTAATCAAAATAATGAAATATTTATTTCAATAATAATTCAACGCCATATATATATGCTCATTTCCGTTGTTGCAGTTCACACCCCTTCAGAACTGCCTCCACGCCCTGCTCAGTGACGTACAAGAAGTGGCATAAATGAGGGCATGGAAACACAAACAATAAAAGGAGATATCGCACTAAATACTGCGCCAATTGATGATTGTGATACTGTACTCGCAAGTTTTTTCAATGCAAAAAAACAGAAATCAACAAAAAAGTAGATGCAACTTAAATTCATGACTTGCATTTTGATGGATATCGATGTTGTTAGTATGAAACATTGTTAGTATGTAACATAGATAACTTTTATTTGGTATAGTTACGAGGTACTTATCTTTTATGTGATGCTCTTAGGAATTTTCCCATTTATATCTTTTATTTTCTTAGAATTTGAATTTTAAATTTAAATGTCATCACAAGTCATTGTATGCTTGTTTATAATTATTTTGTATTTTAATATTCTAATTTTGTGTTTTCTCACACATCATCACTCCTGTATGTGTTGCATGTAGATATATTAGTCTGAAAAATTGATTCTCTTTATATTAGATATATTAGATATGTTCATCATGACTTCGATGATCATCACTATTTATAATTTGATTACTGCCCATTACATCTTGAGGACCAACTTCAGCACAGGGACCACAGAGGAGTGTTGAAGTTGATAGAGATCAAATTTATGTTGTAAAATATTTTACTGTTGCTTTAGCACTATTCAAAAATAGTACCACACTTCAAATCTGATTTTTGGTTAAATGTTGACATGGAGATCTTCAACTATACCTCTCTTATTGTTATATGATCAATATGTTTATTTTATCAACTGTTACTGAAAGAGATGAAAATTATGTTATAAAATTACTGCCCATTACATCTCGAGGACCAACTTCAGCACAGGGACCACAAAGGAGTGCTGAAGTTGATAGAGATCAAAATTATGTTGTAAAATATTTTACTGTTGCTTTAGCAATATTCAGAAATAGTACCATACTTCAGATTTGATTTTTGGTTAAATGTCGACGTGTAGATCTTCAACTATACCTCTCTTATTGTTATATGATCAATATGTTTATTTTATCAACTGTTACTGAAAGAGATGAAAATTATGTTATAAGATTACTGTCCATTACATCTCGAGGACCAACTTCAGCACAGGGACCACAAAGGAGTGCTGAAGTTGATAAAGATCAAAATTATGTTGTAAAATATTTTACTGTTGCTTTAGCACTATTCAGAAATAGTACCACACTTCAAATCTTATTTTTGGTTAAATGTTGACGTGGAGATCTTCAACTATACCTCTCTTATTGTTATATGATCAATATGTTTATTTTATCAATTGTTACTGAAAGATATGAAAATTATGTTATAAGATTACTGCCCATTACATCTCGAGGACCAACTTCAGCACAGGGACCACAGAGGAGTGTTGAAGTTGATAGAGATCAAAATTATGTTAACACGGGTGGATTTTATTTTCTATAGTACAAGGTACTTATCTGTTATGTGATGCTATCAGGATTGCATAGAGAGAAATGAGGGATATTTTTAGTTGGCATCCCACCACCCTTCCTTATACTGTGATGATGAACTTTCAAGTTATATAGAACAGCTATACATTTGAGAGATATATGACTGTTTGTACCTTCCCCACCTTGATTGAGCTATGATTGGTCTTGTGGTACCTTATATTTCACTTGTGTTTAATGGGGTCATTTACCCTCCTTGATTAACTTTTTTAAAAACACCTTGTTGAATTTTTTCTCTTATAGAGTACTATGGTTGTTTGGCCACATTTGGAGCATACCCTTGATTCTAATCGTCATGGGTCTTCTACTACCCACACCTATGTTATGACCATCGTTTATATTTTCTTATTTATGACCATTGTTTATATTTGTACCCAGACTTCATATCTGATTTTTGGTTTAATGTTGACGTGGAGATCTTCAAGTATACCTCTCTTATTGTTATATGATCAATATGTTTATTTTATTACCTGTTATTGATTGAGTTATTAAATACTTGTTGTACCTTCCCCACCTTGATTGAGTTATTATTGGACTTGTGGTACCTTGTCTTTGACTTGTAGTTAATGCGGTCATTTACCCTCCTTCATTTTTTTTATACCACCTTGTTGAATTTTTGGTCTTATAGAGTACTTGACTTTGATCACCTGTGATCAGTTGTTGTGTGCTGATAATCACTTCTCTTCTGCTGAGACTTAGTTGAAGTTTATAATTTTTGTGACTTTATTTTTTTTGAGTTATGTACTGTGCTTGACTATCATTTGTTGGATTTTGTACAACTTCGGAAGATATTATTCATTATATTTTATTGTACCATCATTGTACTTGGTTATACCTCCTAAGGGAGAAGAACCTTATGTAAACAATTATGTAAACACATGAAAGAATCAATGTAAGCCTTGGGGTGCAAAAGGAATTAATAAAAAGATTAAAAATAAAATATTTATTGCCCCCAAGACAAGTCGGCCCCATAAGGGATTTTCTGGTTTCAACACTTGTAGAAATATGAGGTTAGTGCTCCTCATTTGTTCATACTCACACTTGTGAAGTGCGCATCACTTGGAGGAGCAGATTTTCGCATCACCTAAAGAAGGAGGTTTATTTGGGTTGTTTACTTGTGGAAGATAATTTCATCTTCTCTCTCTTTATTCATTTGTACTCTGATCTCATAATTATCATCTCTCTGTGAAGGTTGCTGGGTTTTCTCCCTATTGGGTTTCCCAGGGTAAAACTCTGTGTTGTTGTTTTTTGCTTTGTCTTACTTCTAGTGATCTTGGTACTGCATTTCTGTTTTATGCTATGAATGTATGAAATTTAACATGATATCAGATCCATTCTAGAAGAAGCCATTGCCGAAGCATTGTCGGAACCCTGTCGGAATTAGGGTTTCATCGTGTGAAGTCTTCACCCATTATTTTGAAGGAAAAGAGCCATAGGAATTTCGTTTTTGGATAGACTAATCCATTGGTGAAGACGGAATTAAATTCCGAGAACTTTTATTTTTGACCTAGCTCCTGCTAGGGTTTCTGATCCAGATCCGCAAATCAAGATGATTGGGATGAAGGTTGAAGATCGGTTGGAAGGAGCCTCCAACTTTATCTCCTGAAAATCTAGGGTTCTCTTACTCCTAGAAGAAAATGATCTTCTACTATATGTAAATGAGAAGGTCCCCGAACCAGAAGTCGAAGAAGATAAATATCGATGGAGGAAGAATGATGCTAAAGCAAGAAGGATTCTTGTGGATTCTGTGAGAGATCATTTGGTTCCTCAGTTATCAGGTAAGAAGAATGCTAGGAAGATGTTCAAGACCATTATGAAGTTGTTTGAATACACTAGCCTAAATGTATCTATGACTTTGAGAAACCAACTCTCAAATATGAAGATAGCGAAGTCGGAATTCATTGCCTCATACTTTATGAGGATCGCAGAACTCAGAGACAAGCTCGGCACCAGTGGAGATCCTATTGGCGATAAGGAGCTTTTCCTTCACACCTTAAATGGTCTTCCACCATCATGGGATTCCTTTATCCAAAGCATAAGTGGTAGATCTAAACTACCAAAGTTTGACAAGCTTTGGGCAGATTGCTCTCAGGAAGAGACCAGGATTGCAGCACATCAAAGACTCCATGGCCATGGCACTCAACCAAAGGAGAACCAAGCTTTTGTTTCTCATGCCACGAAGGGTAAGGGAAAAGGTAGGAAGTTCCATAAACACAAGCACCAAGATAGGAGACCAAGTCCTCGCCCAGATCAAAAGGAGAAGAAGGACATATCTCAAGTTCAATGCTATAGGTGCAGAAAATATGGACACTACGCAAATCGTTGTCGAAGTTCAAGTAAAAGGAAGCATGAAGCCTCAACTGTTGATGTAGAAGAGGATCATCATCGCAAGAAGCAAAGGGATGATGATCTCTTCTAGAAGATCCAGAATGAAAGAACATAGATCTCTTATGGTTCCCACAAGAAGGCAGTGGGGGCCCACCCACCAAAACAATAAGAGATAAGTATTTTGTTTTCTTTCCTACGTAGATCGATTTTTTTGTCTTAAATGCTTTTCATATGCAGATCTAATGTATTGAGCAGTTGATATAGTTTACATTGTTATATTATGCATATGATCTACACAACACTCATGAAGCTAGTCTAGATGATATCTCCTTTCTGCATGCTGAGGGTAGTGCACACTCTTGATGGCATGTTCTAGTGGAGATAACAGACATCTAGATAGTTCCCAGATATGTTTGGTAGACATGCTCATGATTGTTGTGATAAAGTATTAGCTAAGATGCCTGTGTAAACTATTTGTTTTCTCATTTGATTATAAAATGTCACTAATCATCAGTCGAGATTTGACTTGTAGGGAAAAGACCATGTGATTTGGCCTACAAGAGAAGACTTGTTCCGATGGACATATGAATCTCGTTGATGTTCAGCAAGAAGCTTCCTGGAATATGACTCTCAGCCTAGAAGGATGACATCGGAGGAAGCTTTCACAGAAGTGAAACCAAAAGTAAGCCACCTTCAGATATTTGGTTGTCCAGTCTTTATACATGTGCCCAAGTTGGAACCTTCAAGCAAGAAGGGAACCTTTGTGGGATACAGTGAGTCTTCAAAGACTTACAGAATCTACATCCCAAGGTCCAGACAGATTGAAGTCAGTAGGGATGTAACCTTTGAAGAAGAATTAGCTGTCAGGAAAAGCAAAGTATCAGACATGGAGATCGATGATGAAATGATAGAACCAAAGGAGATGATATCATCTCCCCCTCTAGTTCAAGAGGGAGTTAGCAGAAAAGGATGAACCTATTGATTCCATTGATCCAGTTGATATCCCCAGAAATGTTGCAGTAG
Organism: Larix kaempferi; assembly: GCA_027924585.1. Classification (NCBI taxonomy): domain Eukaryota; kingdom Viridiplantae; phylum Streptophyta; class Pinopsida; order Pinales; family Pinaceae; genus Larix; species Larix kaempferi. The sequence continues at coordinate 4,371,104 of BSBM01000226.1, read as the reverse complement.
GTCGGAAAAGACCTAGATGGGCACAACAGACTTAGCATGGAGCATACAAGGCCAGATTTGTTGCCAGAAGATTCTCTCAAAAGAGGGAGTTGATTATGATGAGACTTTTGCTCCTGTGGCCCGATATACTTCCATCAGATCCATTATAGCGATTGCTTCAGCTATGGGATGGAAGTTGCATCAGATGGATGTGTAGACATCTTTTCTCAATGGTGTTATTGAGGAAGAAGTTTACATCGAACAGCCAGATGGGTTTATTATCCAAGGAAAGGAGTCTCATGTATGCAGACTGAAGAAGGCATTGTATGGCCTCAAGCAAGCACCTCGTGCTTGGTATGGACAAATAGACGGATTCCTGGTGAGCTTGGGGTTTTCCAAGAGTGATGCAGACCCCAACCTTTACTACAAGGTTGTAGATGACGAGCCACTGATCTTGGTATTATATGTTGATGACTTGTTTCTCACTGGAAATGAGAAACTCATTGTATGGTGTCAGAAGAATCTCGCTCTGAGTTTGAAATGAAAGACCTTGGTTTTATGCATTACTTCTTGGGATTAGAAGTATGGCAGAGGTAGAAAGAGATTTTCCTAGGACAAGGAAAATACACCATCGATATATTGAAGAGATTCGGAATGTTGAACTGCAAGTCCATGGCTACTCCAATGGATGCAAATTGGAAGAAGTTGAGAGATTCTACTTCAGAGTCTGATTTGTTTGATCTCACCATTTATCGCCATTTGATTGGGTCATTGATGTATCTGACCAACACCAGACCAGATATGTGTTTTGTTGTGAATGCCCTCAGTCAGTACATGTGCGAACTAAGGCAGATTCACTGGATTGCTGCAAAACATGTGCTCATATACTTACGTGGCACTATGGGATATGGATTGAAGTATGCTTCAGATAGTGACCTGAGATTGCAGGGATTTACAGACTCAGATTGGGCCGGATGTGTTGCAGATCGGAAGAGTACTTTTGGATGTTGCTTCAGTTTGGGTTCTGCGGTTATTTCCTGGTACAGTAGGAAACAGAACTCGGTAGCACTCAATACTGCAGAGGCCGAGTACATGGTTGCTAGCATAGCAGCTAGAGAAGCAGTTTTGCTTCGTAAACTCCTAGCAGGATTGTTTGGCTAGATTCCAGAGTCGACCGTGATTCACTGTGATAACCAGAGTTGTGTGCAGATGTCAGTGAATCATGTATTTCACGACAGGTCGAAGCATATCGAGATTCGATATCACTTCATTCGTGATATGGTGCAGAAAGGTGCGGTCGAGTTATAGTGCGTGCCGACAGACGACTAGACTGCAGAAGTTCTCACCAAGGCTCTTCCCAAGATGAAGTTCGAATACTTTCACGGAAGACATGGAGTCGAAGAGAACATATCCCTCCTTGAGAGGGAAAGATGACATTGAGATGCTTTCCCTGCTTTTCCCTGGTGCCTTCTGCAACCCAGTTACTTAGCCAGATATGGGACAAATCCCATAGGCAGATGAGTAGGACAGTCAGCAGTTGGTCGGGCTCACCCAGGTACCTTCTGCAGTCCAGTTACTCAGCCAGATATGGGAGAAATCCCATAGGTAGATGAGTAGAACAGTCAGCAGTTGGTCAGGTTCACACTGGTGCCTCTGTAGTCCGGTTACTCAGCCAGATATGGGAGAAATCCCATAGGAAGATGAGTAGGACAGTCAGCAGTTGACCGTGTGGTTGCACAAATGCCTCTACAGTCCAGATACTCAGTCGGATATGTGAGAAATCCCATAGGCAGAAGAGTAGGACAGTCAGTAGATGGTCGTGCTGTTAGAGCAATAGTATACCTTAGCACCTTAATCATTAATTAATTAATGGTTATTAGGTGCTAAAATGGTTAATAATACATCCCTAGGTGTGAAAATGGTTATTATGAAGTGGTTTGGACTTATATGGATAAGTGTGAACAAGTTCACAGTGTATGAGCCAAAGTATGGGTCAAGAGGTGGTCAAACTAGTTGTTAGGCATGCTTATCCAAGCATTTATTACCCTAGCATGCCTACGGCGCCCTCTTTCCCTATTTTAAGGAAACGCATTGACCAAGGGCGCTCATGCTCTGTATGTGGACAATTCCCACTCCCTAGGCCATTTTTGGCATGCCTAAGCCTAACCAACTTCCACCCAACCTTATCCTCACATGTGTGAACCTCATTATGACTTCCCATGCTTACTTAGTGTTCACATTCATATTTTGAACCTGTTTGAGTTATTTTGGAAACCATTTTGGTTAACCTAGGGGGGATTGGGGTAAATCTAAGCTAGCTAAGTGTGGACACTCCAAGTGGATATTTTTCCTCCTATTTTGTATATAAGGATGAACCAATCTATTTCATAGCATTGGACAGTTAATAATATCTCATATTTGATCATTTGTGCATTTCTGGAATTTTGATCATTTGTGCTGAGTTTTGATCATTTGTTCATTTTGTAATAGTTTGCACTTGTTTACTTGCTTAATGAGTTAAACTTTCAGCTATGAGGAATCCATGGTAGCTAGATCCTACTGTGTCATAGATTTTATATGGTATCAAAGCTCTTGGAGCTATTGTTGGTGTAGATCCCTCCTGAGTGATTGAGAGTTTGTTATTGCAGGTACAAAAGATTCTACATGGATTCGAAAGTTCCTCTTCTTACTCCATTCGGTTATACAGAATGGAAGCCTAAAATGTGTGCATATCTCAAGAGACAAGGTCTCTATGATTTGTCCATTGGTGCTGAGAATGCACCAGAGTCTTATGAAGAGAAAAATGATTGGCTAAATGATTGTGACAGAGCATTCGGAGCTATGTGTCTAGCCATGTCTCCATGCATGCACTACTTGATTGGTTCTGCATAATATCCATTTGAGCTATGGTCCAACTTGGACAAGGCTCTTGATAAGCAGAAGAATGGTGCATTGAGTGAGCCTATGGACACCTCTACATGTGCTCTTCCTCCTATTGATTTGGCCTCTCCTCTCTTTGATGAAGCTGTGCATGAAGATCGAATGGAAAAATCTTCAATCCATGTTCCTATTGTTACAGATCTATTTGATTCGAATGCTTCTTCTACAGGTTATGAAGTAGAATGTGAAGAGACATCATCTATTGCACAAGATGTTGCTGCAAATGATGAAGATACAGCAAATGGAGCAGCCATTGTTGAAGAAGAGATATCTCTACAGTCATTGTTCTCCAATAATTCTTCAAATGCTGATTTTGAGGATGATAAGCTAGTTGTTGAAAATCCTTTGCATGCTTCACTAGATGATGGTGCAAAATTTTCTGATATTTTGGATTATTTGAAGGCTGCATCAAAGTGTGATATGTCTGCAAATTCACTCACCAATTCTGATCTAAATCCTTCTACATATTCCTCTATGGTGACTAGCACATTTTCTCACAATTTTATTGAAGGAGACATTGTCATTGCCTTGGCATGCATTGAACCTTTGTTCCTCTCACTTGGACTTGATCATACCTGTTTTGGATCTGATTTTATTTCAGATTTCAAGTCCAAAGATCATTTGGAACTAATGTTCATTATTCTTGGAGCTGCCATAAGAGTTTTTGGTTCAAAGTTTCAAGAAATTTCAGTTTTGCTTGACACTGATTTCTCCACTTTTGGTTCAAAGTTTTTGGCACAAGAATATCAAGACTCATTTGGATATGATTTCATTCTGAAGTTCAAGTCTAATGAGCAGCCACATATGCTCTCAGATCGGTTTATTGAAGTTGTTCTACATGGATACATTCTCCATCATGCAGTTGTTCATGTTTCTGATCTAGTTGAGCAACAATCTCTTCTTCCAAAGAAGAAGGTTCCTCCAGACATATGATCAAGTTCACACCTACTTGAGTTTTGGAGGAGTTTAATTTTGGTGTGCTTCATGTCCATTCTTGAGGGAGGATTTTCCCCATGTGGTTTTGCCTCTTTCCTCGTTTTACATGGACAAATAAATTTCTATTGTAAAAGGTGACTTGAGCCTTAGTTGCCAAGGCCTTATTTTTTATATTCCACTTAGTCTAGCTTATGGGGGGGTGTTAGAGAAATATTATACCTTAGTACCTTAATCATTAATTAATTAATGGTTATTAGGTGCTAAAATGGTTAATAATACATCCCTAGGTGTGAAACTGGATATTATGAAGTGGTTTGGACTTAGCTAAGTGTGGACACTCCAAGTGGATATTTTTCCTTCTATTTTGTATATAAGGATGAACCAATCTATTTCATAGCATTGGACAATTAATAATATCTCATATTTGATCATTTGTGCATTTCTGGAATTTTGATCATTTGTGCTGAGTTTTGATCATTTGTTCATTCTGTAATAGTTTGCACTTGTTTACTTGCTTAATGAGTTAAAATTTCAGCTGTGAGGAATCCATGGTAGCTAGATCCTACTGTGTCGTAGAATTTACACGTGCCCTTTTGCTTGTCTGAGATCTCAGCCAGGTATGGGAGGACCCCATTGGCAGATGAGATAGACAGGTAGCAAATTGTATAGCAGAGATGGCATAGCTGATTATCTCAGATATCCAGGATTGAGTGATTCTCCTGGACTCACCGAAGCACTGGTGAGGATGTCATAGATATTCAGGATTGAGAGAATCTCCTGAAATCCAAGATTGAGTGATTCTCCTAGAATCACCGAAGCACTGATGAAGATGATACACTGAGACTGTGTGGACAACCTTCAGTATGCATAGAGATTATGGAGACAAAGTAGAGTACAAGATGAAACCCAAATGATCGTGATGCAGATGGAGACCGAAGAATACCTTCCTCGTTGAGAGGGAGTGTTGGATTTTGTACAACTTCGGAAGATATTATTCATTATATTTTATTGTACCATCATTGTACTTGGTTATACCTCCTAAGGGAGAAGAACCTTATGTAAACAATTATGTAAACACGTGAAAGAATCAATGTAAGCCTTGGGGTGCAAAAGGAATTAATAAAAAGATTAAAAATAAAATATTTATTGCCCCCAAGACAAGTCGGCCCCATAAGGGATTTTCTAGTTTCATCACTTGTATAAATATGAGGTTAGTGCTCCTCATTTGTTCATACTCACACTTGTGAAGTGCGCATCACTTGGAGGAGCAGATTTTCGCATCACCTAAAGAAGGAGGTTTATTTGGGTTGTTTACTTGTGGAAGATACTTTCATCTTCTCTCTCTTTCTTCATTTGTAATCTGATCTCAGAATTATCATCTCTCTGCAAAGGTTGCTGGGTTTTCTCCCTATTGGGTTTCCCAAGGTAAAACTCTGTGTTGTTGTTTTGTGCTTTGTCTTACTTCTAGTGATCTTGGTAATGCATTTATGTTTTATGCTATGAATGTATGAAATTTAACATCATTGACCTAATCAACACCAGTCATTTCTCTCTCTCTTGGTTTGTACACACCCTCTTGTAGGGTCAGCTAGTTCCTAGAGAAGACTAGCCTCTCTGAGGCACAAACAGTCTTTTCTGAAAGTAACACTTCTCAGTATATTTTCAAGAATGGTTTCACACCCAAGTTGGTATCTTCAACTATATCTCTCTTTTTGTTATATGATATATATGTTTATTTTATTACATGTTACTGAATATTAGTTTATCGTTTTAGTTTGCTTGTCAGTGTAACTCATTATAATCTGTTGATATGGCAATTCTGAATTTATCATACATTGCAAAATGTTGTTTAAGCCTTATGATTATTCAAAGGACACAAGGATGTGAAATCTGAGCTTGAAGAAGAACAATTTGCAAAGCTTTGAAACATATTGATAGCATATTTGAAGGACTTGTGTTATAACTTGAAGACTGGGCCTATTCTTTGTGACCAAATTGAAGTTGAGTTTGAATAGTGTTATGGGACAACATCAATGTTACCTGTATGCATGTTGAATCAAAAGTGAAGAATAGTTTTTTACAACAGATTTGTGCCATTAAAAGACAAAACTTGAAGTTGAAGAATTGATTGTTGAAAAGGGATAAGTATGAAAACTACTTGAACAAAAAAAAATTGTTACTTCTTATCATAAAGACTTGGTAACCCAGATCTACCTTTCATAACTGTTTATGGCTGTAGGTGGCTTGTTTAGTGCTTAGAACTTCATTTGAATGCTAGAATAAGGCACATGAATTTCAACCCATAATATGTACTAACGTGTCCTACTCAAGCTAGTATTTTATAGAGCCTATGGTACATTTGTGCAAGTTTTTGTCATCCTTCCTTTTAGGGAAACTTTGCAAATATGGTTGCAATTGTAGGCAAAGTATGAGTGAGAGAATTTCAATCTCACTTCATATTACTTGGTTGAAATTCACTTGATACAATGTGCATATTTATAGCACATAACAAGCCTCCTAGGCATCAATCGTGGCTTGTATTTCACAACCATCTACACATAATTAGCCCCACGATACAAATATTAGCAACTTTTGGACCTTTTACAATTGCATGTGCATCGCTACTTTTCTCACATGGATGAGCAGATAAGTGTCTCTAGGATATTTGTCCCTGGTGAAAGTATGTTCTGCAACTTCCCAATCAAAGGTTGATATGTTGTTGGTCCTAGGTACTCTTCTCCAAGTTTCCTTCTTTGATGTACAAGTACTACACTTGAGCTCCTAGGATGCTTGAGTGATGATATAAATATTGCTTCTAGGAAGAATCAATAGGTTGTTATTGAAGATGTTGAATGGATTGGGCACCTCCATATCCCCCACACTGGAGATAAGGCTGTAAATTTCATGTTATCGACATACATGTTGAGAAAATTGTCTGACCACTAAAAATATGAAGATGCTAAGACCAGTTCTGCAAATGATCATCTTTTGTGTACAACTTTGAACTTCTCAATTCAATAAAATTGCAGAGTCTCAGAGCTTGGGTGATTTGGTGTATGGAGGTGCACCAGCTGAGTGTGATGCCTTATTATCTTGCTTAACAATTATGTATTGTATCGGTGGGATATCCTTAGATGTTGATCCCCTTTTTCCATTTGATGAGTACTTGATTCCAACTTCATCATTCTTTGTATATGTTTGTGGGTTATCAGAATTGTTGGAGTCCTTGACTGTGCATTTGATAAGGATTAATAAAATGAAACTTTTTGGTCCAAGACATGCCCAATAGTGTCCAAATGTCACTTCAAACTGTTGTAAAAGTTTCTCCAACGACAAACGGGGTAGCCAATAGGAGGATCAGGCTTATTGAATGAGGTATTAAGCCTTAGATGGTGACAAGATTTCATTCTTTGAGGAGGCCATACCCCACTACAAGGTGTTTTGAAACTGTTATCTGAGAAAATTATGGATACAGAGGCTGACACTAGTATCTAGATATGTTGATTGCAAATTGTGTTGGATCGGATCACCTTTCAACTGCTATCCACATGTGCTTAAGACTGCGGCTTACAATTCTTCATGTTTATACATTTAGTTCAAGTTCTTGAGATATCTATCTAGGACTGTGTTTGTCGTTTACAAGCTCATGAAAAGTTTGATGATAAATGACTCTGAGAAAGTTTTATTAAACATATAAATACCATCTCGTTGCAGTATTGCTAAAGGTGTAGCGCAAGGTTTGGCTTTTCTAAATGGGTGTCAACAGCCAATCTTCCATCTCGATCTCACTTACAAAAAAAATCTTTGAATTCTTTTACAGAGCCACAAATAGGTGATAATGAGCTTTGCAAGATTGTTGATCCTTCTAAGATCAAAGGGATTATTTCTGCAATTGTTGGCTCAATTGGATACGTCCCTCCAGGTATGCTTCAGCTTCTCATTTATGCCAAAACATTACATGTTACAGAACGTAGTGTTTTATAGTGTATTTTTAGCTGTCAGAGAGACCATACTGCAGATTTCCTCCCAATTGTAGCTCATTATGATTGTAGAGATGCTCAAATTTTGTACCAGTGTCTTCTACACAGATTAATGTGGATCTACTTCACTGTGTTGCTTCTTTAGGTAGATCAAACCAAGATGTAGGCCTTGTTCTGCATTTGATATGCTACAGGGAAAAGTTGCTACAAGAAATATCTATTGTGATTAGATATATATATTTCCTGACGTATACTTATAAATTTTCTTCTTTCAATGGAAGACCATGCATCTCAGGAGCATGAATTGCAAGAGGAAGCAACTAGACCTCCAATTAACACCCCAATTATCACATCTACAGAGACTAGTAAAGAGAAATATTGTAATTTTAATCAAAATAATGAAATATTTATTTCAATAATAATTCAACGCCATATATATATGCTCATTTCCGTTGTTGCAGTTCACACCCCTTCAGAACTGCCTCCACGCCCTGCTCAGTGACGTACAAGAAGTGGCATAAATGAGGGCATGGAAACACAAACAATAAAAGGAGATATCGCACTAAATACTGCGCCAATTGATGATTGTGATACTGTACTCGCAAGTTTTTTCAATGCAAAAAAACAGAAATCAACAAAAAAGTAGATGCAACTTAAATTCATGACTTGCATTTTGATGGATATCGATGTTGTTAGTATGAAACATTGTTAGTATGTAACATAGATAACTTTTATTTGGTATAGTTACGAGGTACTTATCTTTTATGTGATGCTCTTAGGAATTTTCCCATTTATATCTTTTATTTTCTTAGAATTTGAATTTTAAATTTAAATGTCATCACAAGTCATTGTATGCTTGTTTATAATTATTTTGTATTTTAATATTCTAATTTTGTGTTTTCTCACACATCATCACTCCTGTATGTGTTGCATGTAGATATATTAGTCTGAAAAATTGATTCTCTTTATATTAGATATATTAGATATGTTCATCATGACTTCGATGATCATCACTATTTATAATTTGATTACTGCCCATTACATCTTGAGGACCAACTTCAGCACAGGGACCACAGAGGAGTGTTGAAGTTGATAGAGATCAAATTTATGTTGTAAAATATTTTACTGTTGCTTTAGCACTATTCAAAAATAGTACCACACTTCAAATCTGATTTTTGGTTAAATGTTGACATGGAGATCTTCAACTATACCTCTCTTATTGTTATATGATCAATATGTTTATTTTATCAACTGTTACTGAAAGAGATGAAAATTATGTTATAAAATTACTGCCCATTACATCTCGAGGACCAACTTCAGCACAGGGACCACAAAGGAGTGCTGAAGTTGATAGAGATCAAAATTATGTTGTAAAATATTTTACTGTTGCTTTAGCAATATTCAGAAATAGTACCATACTTCAGATTTGATTTTTGGTTAAATGTCGACGTGTAGATCTTCAACTATACCTCTCTTATTGTTATATGATCAATATGTTTATTTTATCAACTGTTACTGAAAGAGATGAAAATTATGTTATAAGATTACTGTCCATTACATCTCGAGGACCAACTTCAGCACAGGGACCACAAAGGAGTGCTGAAGTTGATAAAGATCAAAATTATGTTGTAAAATATTTTACTGTTGCTTTAGCACTATTCAGAAATAGTACCACACTTCAAATCTTATTTTTGGTTAAATGTTGACGTGGAGATCTTCAACTATACCTCTCTTATTGTTATATGATCAATATGTTTATTTTATCAATTGTTACTGAAAGATATGAAAATTATGTTATAAGATTACTGCCCATTACATCTCGAGGACCAACTTCAGCACAGGGACCACAGAGGAGTGTTGAAGTTGATAGAGATCAAAATTATGTTAACACGGGTGGATTTTATTTTCTATAGTACAAGGTACTTATCTGTTATGTGATGCTATCAGGATTGCATAGAGAGAAATGAGGGATATTTTTAGTTGGCATCCCACCACCCTTCCTTATACTGTGATGATGAACTTTCAAGTTATATAGAACAGCTATACATTTGAGAGATATATGACTGTTTGTACCTTCCCCACCTTGATTGAGCTATGATTGGTCTTGTGGTACCTTATATTTCACTTGTGTTTAATGGGGTCATTTACCCTCCTTGATTAACTTTTTTAAAAACAACTTGTTGAATTTTTTCTCTTATAGAGTACTATGGTTGTTTGGCCACATTTGGAGCATACCCTTGATTCTAATCGTCATGGGTCTTCTACTACCCACACCTATGTTATGACCATCGTTTATATTTTCTTATTTATGACCATTGTTTATATTTGTACCCAGACTTCATATCTGATTTTTGGTTTAATGTTGACGTGGAGATCTTCAAGTATACCTCTCTTATTGTTATATGATCAATATGTTTATTTTATTACCTGTTATTGATTGAGTTATTAAATACTTGTTGTACCTTCCCCACCTTGATTGAGTTATTATTGGACTTGTGGTACCTTGTCTTTGACTTGTAGTTAATGCGGTCATTTACCCTCCTTCATTTTTTTTATACCACCTTGTTGAATTTTTGGTCTTATAGAGCACTTGACTTTGATCACCTGTGATCAGTTGTTGTGTGCTGATAATCACTTCTCTTCTGCTGAGACTTAGTTGAAGTTTATAATTTTTGTGACTTTATTTTTTTTGAGTTATGTACTGTGCTTGACTATCATTTGTTGGATTTTGTACAACTTCGGAAGATATTATTCATTATATTTTATTGTACCATCATTGTACTTGGTTATACCTCCTAAGGGAGAAGAACCTTATGTAAACAATTATGTAAACACATGAAAGAATCAATGTAAGCCTTGGGGTGCAAAAGGAATTAATAAAAAGATTAAAAATAAAATATTTATTGCCCCCAAGACAAGTCGGCCCCATAAGGGATTTTCTGGTTTCAACACTTGTAGAAATATGAGGTTAGTGCTCCTCATTTGTTCATACTCACACTTGTGAAGTGCGCATCACTTGGAGGAGCAGATTTTCGCATCACCTGAAGAAGGAGGTTTATTTGGGTTGTTTACTTGTGGAAGATAATTTCATCTTCTCTCTCTTTATTCATTTGTACTCTGATCTCATAATTATCATCTCTCTGTGAAGGTTGCTGGGTTTTCTCCCTATTGGGTTTCCCAGGGTAAAACTCTGTGTTGTTGTTTTTTGCTTTGTCTTACTTCTAGTGATCTTGGTACTGCATTTCTGTTTTATGCTATGAATGTATGAAATTTAACATGATATCAGATCCATTTTAGAAGAAGCCATTGCCGAAGCATTGTCGGAACCCTGTCGGAATTAGGGTTTCATCGTGTGAAGTCTTCACCCATTATTTTGAAGGAAAAGAGCCATAGGAATTTCGTTTTTGGATAGACTAATCCATTGGTGAAGACGGAATTAAATTCCGAGAACTTTTATTTTTGACCTAGCTCCTGCTAGGGTTTCTGATCCAGATCCGCAAATCAAGATGATTGGGATGAAGGTTGAAGATCGGTTGGAAGGAGCCTCCAACTTTATCTCCTGAAAATCTAGGGTTCTCTTACTCCTAGAAGAAAATGATCTTCTACTATATGTAAATGAGAAGGTCCCCGAACCAGAAGTCGAAGAAGATAAATATCGATGGAGGAAGAATGATGCTAAAGCAAGAAGGATTCTTGTGGATTCTGTGAGAGATCATTTGGTTCCTCAGTTATCAGGTAAGAAGAATGCTAGGAAGATGTTCAAGACCATTATGAAGTTGTTTGAATACACTAGCCTAAATGTATCTATGACTTTGAGAAACCAACTCTCAAATATGAAGATAGCGAAGTCGGAATTCATTGCCTCATACTTTATGAGGATCGCAGAACTCAGAGACAAGCTCGGCACCAGTGGAGATCCTATTGGCGATAAGGAGCTTTTCCTTCACACCTTAAATGGTCTTCCACCATCATGGGATTCCTTTATCCAAAGCATAAGTGGTAGATCTAAACTACCAAAGTTTGACAAGCTTTGGGCAGATTGCTCTCAGGAAGAGACCAGGATTGCAGCACATCAAAGACTCCATGGCCATGGCACTCAACCAAAGGAGAACCAAGCTTTTGTTTCTCATGCCACGAAGGGTAAGGGAAAAGGTAGGAAGTTCCATAAACACAAGCACCAAGATAGGAGACCAAGTCCTCGCCCAGATCAAAAGGAGAAGAAGGACATATCTCAAGTTCAATGCTATAGGTGCAGAAAATATGGACACTACGCAAATCGTTGTCGAAGTTCAAGTAAAAGGAAGCATGAAGCCTCAACTGTTGATGTAGAAGAGGATCATCATCGCAAGAAGCAAAGGGATGATGATCTCTTCTAGAAGATCCAGAATGAAAGAACATAGATCTCTTATGGTTCCCACAAGAAGGCAGTGGGGGCCCACCCACCAAAACAATAAGAGATAAGTATTTTGTTTTCTTTCCTACGTAGATCGATTTTTTTGTCTTAAATGCTTTTCATATGCAGATCTAATGTATTGAGCAGTTGATATAGTTTACATTGTTATATTATGCATATGATCTACACAACACTCATGAAGCTAGTCTAGATGATATCTCCTTTCTGCATGCTGAGGGTAGTGCACACTCTTGATGGCATGTTCTAGTGGAGATAACAGACATCTAGATAGTTCCCAGATATGTTTGGTAGACATGCTCATGATTGTTGTGATAAAGTATTAGCTAAGATGCCTGTGTAAACTATTTGTTTTCTCATTTGATTATAAAATGTCACTAATCATCAGTCGAGATTTGACTTGTAGGGAAAAGACCATGTGATTTGGCCTACAAGAGAAGACTTGTTCCGATGGACATATGAATCTCGTTGATGTTCAGCAAGAAGCTTCCTGGAATATGACTCTCAGCCTAGAAGGATGACATCGGAGGAAGCTTTCACAGAAGTGAAACCAAAAGTAAGCCACCTTCAGATATTTGGTTGTCCAGTCTTTATACATGTGCCCAAGTTGGAACCTTCAAGCAAGAAGGGAACCTTTGTGGGATACAGTGAGTCTTCAAAGACTTACAGAATCTACATCCCAAGGTCCAGACAGATTGAAGTCAGTAGGGATGTAACCTTTGAAGAAGAATTAGCTGTCAGGAAAAGCAAAGTATCAGACATGGAGATCGATGATGAAATGATAGAACCAAAGGAGATGATATCATCTCCCCCTCTAGTTCAAGAGGGAGTTAGCAGAAAAGGATGAACCTATTGATTCCATTGATCCAGTTGATATCCCCAGAAATGTTGCAGTAGGTCGGAAAAGACCTAGATGGGCACAACAGACTTAGCATGGAGCATACAAGGCCAGATTTGTTGCCAGAAGATTCTCTCAAAAGAGGGAGTTGATTATGATGAGACTTTTGCTCCTGTGGCCCGATATACTTCCATCAGATCCATTATAGCGATTGCTTCAGCTATGGGATGGAAGTTGCATCAGATGGATGTGTAGACATCTTTTCTCAATGGTGTTATTGAGGAAGAAGTTTACATCGAACAGCCAGATGGGTTTATTATCCAAGGAAAGGAGTCTCATGTATGCAGACTGAAGAAGGCATTGTATGGCCTCAAGCAAGCACCTCGTGCTTGGTATGGACAAATAGACGGATTCCTGGTGAGCTTGGGGTTTTCCAAGAGTGATGCAGACCCCAACCTTTACTACAAGGTTGTAGATGACGAGCCACTGATCTTGGTATTATATGTTGATGACTTGTTTCTCACTGGAAATGAGAAACTCATTGTATGGTGTCAGAAGAATCTCGCTCTGAGTTTGAAATGAAAGACCTTGGTTTTATGCATTACTTCTTGGGATTAGAAGTATGGCAGAGGTAGAAAGAGATTTTCCTAGGACAAGGAAAATACACCATCGATATATTGAAGAGATTCGGAATGTTGAACTGCAAGTCCATGGCTACTCCAATGGATGCAAATTGGAAGAAGTTGAGAGATTCTACTTCAGAGTCTGATTTGTTTGATCTCACCATTTATCGCCATTTGATTGGGTCATTGATGTATCTGACCAACACCAGACCAGATATGTGTTTTGTTGTGAATGCCCTCAGTCAGTACATGTGCGAACTAAGGCAGATTCACTGGATTGCTGCAAAACATGTGCTCATATACTTACGTGGCACTATGGGATATGGATTGAAGTATGCTTCAGATAGTGACCTGAGATTGCAGGGATTTACAGACTCAGATTGGGCCGGATGTGTTGCAGATCGGAAGAGTACTTTTGGATGTTGCTTCAGTTTGGGTTCTGCGGTTATTTCCTGGTACAGTAGGAAACAGAACTCGGTAGCACTCAATACTGCAGAGGCCGAGTACATGGTTGCTAGCATAGCAGCTAGAGAAGCAGTTTTGCTTCGTAAACTCCTAGCAGGATTGTTTGGCTAGATTCCAGAGTCGACCGTGATTCACTGTGATAACCAGAGTTGTGTGCAGATGTCAGTGAATCATGTATTTCACGACAGGTCGAAGCATATCGAGATTCGATATCACTTCATTCGTGATATGGTGCAGAAAGGTGCGGTCGAGTTATAGTGCGTGCCGACAGACGACTAGACTGCAGAAGTTCTCACCAAGGCTCTTCCCAAGATGAAGTTCGAATACTTTCACGGAAGACATGGAGTCGAAGAGAACATATCCCTCCTTGAGAGGGAAAGATGACATTGAGATGCTTTCCCTGCTTTTCCCTGGTGCCTTCTGCAACCCAGTTACTTAGCCAGATATGGGACAAATCCCATAGGCAGATGAGTAGGACAGTCAGCAGTTGGTCGGGCTCACCCAGGTACCTTCTGCAGTCCAGTTACTCAGCCAGATATGGGAGAAATCCCATAGGTAGATGAGTAGAACAGTCAGCAGTTGGTCAGGTTCACACTGGTGCCTCTGCAGTCCGGTTACTCAGCCAGATATGGGAGAAATCCCATAGGAAGATGAGTAGGACAGTCAGCAGTTGACCGTGTGGTTGCACAAATGCCTCTACAGTCCAGATACTCAGTCGGATATGTGAGAAATCCCATAGGCAGAAGAGTAGGACAGTCAGTAGATGGTCGTGCTGTTAGAGCAATAGTATACCTTAGCACCTTAATCATTAATTAATTAATGGTTATTAGGTGCTAAAATGGTTAATAATACATCCCTAGGTGTGAAAATGGTTATTATGAAGTGGTTTGGACTTATATGGATAAGTGTGAACAAGTTCACAGTGTATGAGCCAAAGTATGGGTCAAGAGGTGGTCAAACTAGTTGTTAGGCATGCTTATCCAAGCATTTATTACCCTAGCATGCCTACGGCGCCCTCTTTCCCTATTTTAAGGAAACGCATTGACCAAGGGCGCTCATGCTCTGTATGTGGACAATTCCCACTCCCTAGGCCATTTTTGGCATGCCTAAGCCTAACCAACTTCCACCCAACCTTATCCTCACATGTGTGAACCTCATTATGACTTCCCATGCTTACTTAGTGTTCACATTCATATTTTGAACCTGTTTGAGTTATTTTGGAAACCATTTTGGTTAACCTAGGGGGGATTGGGGTAAATCTAAGCTAGCTAAGTGTGGACACTCCAAGTGGATATTTTTCCTCCTATTTTGTATATAAGGATGAACCAATCTATTTCATAGCATTGGACAGTTAATAATATCTCATATTTGATCATTTGTGCATTTCTGGAATTTTGATCATTTGTGCTGAGTTTTGATCATTTGTTCATTTTGTAATAGTTTGCACTTGTTTACTTGCTTAATGAGTTAAACTTTCAGCTATGAGGAATCCATGGTAGCTAGATCCTACTGTGTCATAGATTTTATATGGTATCAAAGCTCTTGGAGCTATTGTTGGTGTAGATCCCTCCTGAGTGATTGAGAGTTTGTTATTGCAGGTACAAAAGATTCTACATGGATTCGAAAGTTCCTCTTCTTACTCCATTCGGTTATACAGAATGGAAGCCTAAAATGTGTGCATATCTCAAGAGACAAGGTCTCTATGATTTGTCCATTGGTGCTGAGAATGCACCAGAGTCTTATGAAGAGAAAAATGATTGGCTAAATGATTGTGACAGAGCATTCGGAGCTATGTGTCTAGCCATGTCTCCATGCATGCACTACTTGATTGGTTCTGCATAATATCCATTTGAGCTATGGTCCAACTTGGACAAGGCTCTTGATAAGCAGAAGAATGGTGCATTGAGTGAGCCTATGGACACCTCTACATGTGCTCTTCCTCCTATTGATTTGGCCTCTCCTCTCTTTGATGAAGCTGTGCATGAAGATCGAATGGAAAAATCTTCAATCCATGTTCCTATTGTTACAGATCTATTTGATTCGAATGCTTCTTCTACAGGTTATGAAGTAGAATGTGAAGAGACATCATCTATTGCACAAGATGTTGCTGCAAATGATGAAGATACAGCAAATGGAGCAGCCATTGTTGAAGAAGAGATATCTCTACAGTCATTGTTCTCCAATAATTCTTCAAATGCTGATTTTGAGGATGATAAGCTAGTTGTTGAAAATCCTTTGCATGCTTCACTAGATGATGGTGCAAAATTTTCTGATATTTTGGATTATTTGAAGGCTGCATCAAAGTGTGATATGTCTGCAAATTCACTCACCAATTCTGATCTAAATCCTTCTACATATTCCTCTATGGTGACTAGCACATTTTCTCACAATTTTATTGAAGGAGACATTGTCATTGCCTTGGCATGCATTGAACCTTTGTTCCTCTCACTTGGACTTGATCATACCTGTTTTGGATCTGATTTTATTTCAGATTTCAAGTCCAAAGATCATTTGGAACTAATGTTCATTATTCTTGGAGCTGCCATAAGAGTTTTTGGTTCAAAGTTTCAAGAAATTTCAGTTTTGCTTGACACTGATTTCTCCACTTTTGGTTCAAAGTTTTTGGCACAAGAATATCAAGACTCATTTGGATCTGATTTCATTCTGAAGTTCAAGTCTAATGAGCAGCCACATATGCTCTCAGATCGGTTTATTGAAGTTGTTCTACATGGATACATTCTCCATCATGCAGTTGTTCATGTTTCTGATCTAGTTGAGCAACAATCTCTTCTTCCAAAGAAGAAGGTTCCTCCAGACATATGATCAAGTTCACACCTACTTGAGTTTTGGAGGAGTTTAATTTTGGTGTGCTTCATGTCCATTCTTGAGGGAGGATTTTCCCCATGTGGTTTTGCCTCTTTCCTCGTTTTACATGGACAAATAAATTTCTATTGTAAAAGGTGACTTGAGCCTTAGTTGCCAAGGCCTTATTTTTTATATTCCACTTAGTCTAGCTTATGGGGGGGTGTTAGAGAAATATTATACCTTAGTACCTTAATCATTAATTAATTAATGGTTATTAGGTGCTAAAATGGTTAATAATACATCCCTAGGTGTGAAACTGGATATTATGAAGTGGTTTGGACTTAGCTAAGTGTGGACACTCCAAGTGGATATTTTTCCTTCTATTTTGTATATAAGGATGAACCAATCTATTTCATAGCATTGGACAATTAATAATATCTCATATTTGATCATTTGTGCATTTCTGGAATTTTGATCATTTGTGCTGAGTTTTGATCATTTGTTCATTCTGTAATAGTTTGCACTTGTTTACTTGCTTAATGAGTTAAAATTTCAGCTGTGAGGAATCCATGGTAGCTAGATCCTACTGTGTCGTAGAATTTACACGTGCCCTTTTGCTTGTCTGAGATCTCAGCCAGGTATGGGAGGACCCCATTGGCAGATGAGATAGACAGGTAGCAAATTGTATAGCAGAGATGGCATAGCTGATTATCTCAGATATCCAGGATTGAGTGATTCTCCTGGACTCACCGAAGCACTGGTGAGGATGTCATAGATATTCAGGATTGAGAGAATCTCCTGAAATCCAAGATTGAGTGATTCTCCTAGAATCACCGAAGCACTGATGAAGATGATACACTGAGACTGTGTGGACAACCTTCAGTATGCATAGAGATTATGGAGACAAAGTAGAGTACAAGATGAAACCCAAATGATCGTGATGCAGATGGAGACCGAAGAATACCTTCCTCGTTGAGAGGGAGTGTTGGATTTTGTACAACTTCGGAAGATATTATTCATTATATTTTATTGTACCATCATTGTACTTGGTTATACCTCCTAAGGGAGAAGAACCTTATGTAAACAATTATGTAAACACGTGAAAGAATCAATGTAAGCCTTGGGGTGCAAAAGGAATTAATAAAAAGATTAAAAATAAAATA
The DNA here is from genome assembly GCA_027924585.1 of Larix kaempferi. Lineage (NCBI taxonomy): Eukaryota > Viridiplantae > Streptophyta > Pinopsida > Pinales > Pinaceae > Larix > Larix kaempferi. The sequence goes on along the minus strand of BSBM01000226.1, from coordinate 4,352,964 downwards.
TTTATTGCCCCCAAGACAAGTCGGCCCCATAAGGGATTTTCTAGTTTCATCACTTGTATAAATATGAGGTTAGTGCTCCTCATTTGTTCATACTCACACTTGTGAAGTGCGCATCACTTGGAGGAGCAGATTTTCGCATCACCTAAAGAAGGAGGTTTATTTGGGTTGTTTACTTGTGGAAGATACTTTCATCTTCTCTCTCTTTCTTCATTTGTAATCTGATCTCAGAATTATCATCTCTCTGCAAAGGTTGCTGGGTTTTCTCCCTATTGGGTTTCCCAAGGTAAAACTCTGTGTTGTTGTTTTGTGCTTTGTCTTACTTCTAGTGATCTTGGTAATGCATTTATGTTTTATGCTATGAATGTATGAAATTTAACATCATTGACCTAATCAACACCAGTCATTTCTCTCTCTCTTGGTTTGTACACACCCTCTTGTAGGGTCAGCTAGTTCCTAGAGAAGACTAGCCTCTCTGAGGCACAAACAGTCTTTTCTGAAAGTAACACTTCTCAGTATATTTTCAAGAATGGTTTCACACCCAAGTTGGTATCTTCAACTATATCTCTCTTTTTGTTATATGATATATATGTTTATTTTATTACATGTTACTGAATATTAGTTTATCGTTTTAGTTTGCTTGTCAGTGTAACTCATTATAATCTGTTGATATGGCAATTCTGAATTTATCATACATTGCAAAATGTTGTTTAAGCCTTATGATTATTCAAAGGACACAAGGATGTGAAATCTGAGCTTGAAGAAGAACAATTTGCAAAGCTTTGAAACATATTGATAGCATATTTGAAGGACTTGTGTTATAACTTGAAGACTGGGCCTATTCTTTGTGACCAAATTGAAGTTGAGTTTGAATAGTGTTATGGGACAACATCAATGTTACCTGTATGCATGTTGAATCAAAAGTGAAGAATAGTTTTTTACAACAGATTTGTGCCATTAAAAGACAAAACTTGAAGTTGAAGAATTGATTGTTGAAAAGGGATAAGTATGAAAACTACTTGAACAAAAAAAAATTGTTACTTCTTATCATAAAGACTTGGTAACCCAGATCTACCTTTCATAACTGTTTATGGCTGTAGGTGGCTTGTTTAGTGCTTAGAACTTCATTTGAATGCTAGAATAAGGCACATGAATTTCAACCCATAATATGTACTAACGTGTCCTACTCAAGCTAGTATTTTATAGAGCCTATGGTACATTTGTGCAAGTTTTTGTCATCCTTCCTTTTAGGGAAACTTTGCAAATATGGTTGCAATTGTAGGCAAAGTATGAGTGAGAGAATTTCAATCTCACTTCATATTACTTGGTTGAAATTCACTTGATACAATGTGCATATTTATAGCACATAACAAGCCTCCTAGGCATCAATCGTGGCTTGTATTTCACAACCATCTACACATAATTAGCCCCACGATACAAATATTAGCAACTTTTGGACCTTTTACAATTGCATGTGCATCGCTACTTTTCTCACATGGATGAGCAGATAAGTGTCTCTAGGATATTTGTCCCTGGTGAAAGTATGTTCTGCAACTTCCCAATCAAAGGTTGATATGTTGTTGGTCCTAGGTACTCTTCTCCAAGTTTCCTTCTTTGATGTACAAGTACTACACTTGAGCTCCTAGGATGCTTGAGTGATGATATAAATATTGCTTCTAGGAAGAATCAATAGGTTGTTATTGAAGATGTTGAATGGATTGGGCACCTCCATATCCCCCACACTGGAGATAAGGCTGTAAATTTCATGTTATCGACATACATGTTGAGAAAATTGTCTGACCACTAAAAATATGAAGATGCTAAGACCAGTTCTGCAAATGATCATCTTTTGTGTACAACTTTGAACTTCTCAATTCAATAAAATTGCAGAGTCTCAGAGCTTGGGTGATTTGGTGTATGGAGGTGCACCAGCTGAGTGTGATGCCTTATTATCTTGCTTAACAATTATGTATTGTATCGGTGGGATATCCTTAGATGTTGATCCCCTTTTTCCATTTGATGAGTACTTGATTCCAACTTCATCATTCTTTGTATATGTTTGTGGGTTATCAGAATTGTTGGAGTCCTTGACTGTGCATTTGATAAGGATTAATAAAATGAAACTTTTTGGTCCAAGACATGCCCAATAGTGTCCAAATGTCACTTCAAACTGTTGTAAAAGTTTCTCCAACGACAAACGGGGTAGCCAATAGGAGGATCAGGCTTATTGAATGAGGTATTAAGCCTTAGATGGTGACAAGATTTCATTCTTTGAGGAGGCCATACCCCACTACAAGGTGTTTTGAAACTGTTATCTGAGAAAATTATGGATACAGAGGCTGACACTAGTATCTAGATATGTTGATTGCAAATTGTGTTGGATCGGATCACCTTTCAACTGCTATCCACATGTGCTTAAGACTGCGGCTTACAATTCTTCATGTTTATACATTTAGTTCAAGTTCTTGAGATATCTATCTAGGACTGTGTTTGTCGTTTACAAGCTCATGAAAAGTTTGATGATAAATGACTCTGAGAAAGTTTTATTAAACATATAAATACCATCTCGTTGCAGTATTGCTAAAGGTGTAGCGCAAGGTTTGGCTTTTCTAAATGGGTGTCAACAGCCAATCTTCCATCTCGATCTCACTTACAAAAAAAATCTTTGAATTCTTTTACAGAGCCACAAATAGGTGATAATGAGCTTTGCAAGATTGTTGATCCTTCTAAGATCAAAGGGATTATTTCTGCAATTGTTGGCTCAATTGGATACGTCCCTCCAGGTATGCTTCAGCTTCTCATTTATGCCAAAACATTACATGTTACAGAACGTAGTGTTTTATAGTGTATTTTTAGCTGTCAGAGAGACCATACTGCAGATTTCCTCCCAATTGTAGCTCATTATGATTGTAGAGATGCTCAAATTTTGTACCAGTGTCTTCTACACAGATTAATGTGGATCTACTTCACTGTGTTGCTTCTTTAGGTAGATCAAACCAAGATGTAGGCCTTGTTCTGCATTTGATATGCTACAGGGAAAAGTTGCTACAAGAACAATCCATGGATCCAATTACATTCCTCTCAATGTTCAATAATCTTAACTAACACCCGAGTCCATCAAGATGCTCCAAGGTACCAGTTGAAAACCCCAATGTGAAACCTCATACAATATGAGGTGTTACACTACCCTACTATTAATATGAAATAACATAATAATTTAATTAATGTCATCCATATATCCTTGTGCCAATTCCTCCTGGTCTTATCCGGTAATGTCCCCATTGCCTCCTAGTTTGGGAATAGCTCTATAGTGATTCGAATATGACCTTGGGTTTGTGGCCATATAATTGTTGTTTGTCTACAACTTGAGTAATACACAATGGAAACAACACCAAACTGCAATAGTCCACCAGTGTAACAAGACTATTCTGGAATTTTCCTACAAATTGTGTTTCTTTTCATTGTATCTTCAATTCAATGTTCTTGTTGCAAAAGTAGCTGCCAAAAAAAACCAAGGGCACAAAAATGCTCAAACAATAAAAATACCAAAAGCAACATAGCCCCAAAAGGTACAACATCAAACAACTTTGCATCCCAGATCAATGTATGCAAAAAGAAAATGCACGAAACAATTCCAGAAATGTGAAAACAGTTTATAGTGTGTTATTCTTCCTTCTCCATGGACAAATTTCCATCCTGTGTCATGTTGTGCTACACTTTTTTTGAATTTAGGTCAAAATTGCCACTGGACCATTGCCTAGCGGATGGATCCTACTTGGCGTTGGATTGAATTGTGGTAGGCTGGATTCATTCATAGTATGCTTACTAGAATAAAGCAATGTTTTACTCATGTCATCTACATAAGTAGCAGAGTCAACAATAACAGAGTTTTTGAAGATAGTCTTTGCACTTATTTCTTAAAATCTCACCTTTGCAAGATTAGTTGGAGTTGCGTAGTTGTTGATGTGCCATTAGTAGATTCTATAGGTGCTTCAGCAAATGCCAAAACAACTTGCAAATCCATGTATGGATTTTTTGTTGTTGAGGGTGAGCCTCTTTTTCGCAATAACTTTAAAATATGGTGAACATAATGAGACAATTATGCAGCTCACAAATAGATGAGTCTTCACCCTTTGAAGCAATTTTGGACATGTTCATAAGCTTCATGTATATGCCTACAACTGCTTTGTCTGTAGATTGTCCTTGAGCAAGCTTGAACTCAAGCAGCCTTTTTCCATACTTTGGTATATCCATATTCTAATTCTTCACTGTTTGTGAACAGTTCTCAAATGCATTCACAAATTATTGTGCCCGTAAAAAAAATTTCAGTGAATTCCTCAATTCTGCTCTTAGGTTTGTAGAGTTCCTGATGAATGATACAGCAAACTAAGTCAAATGCAGTGAAGACTGAGGTGTAGGCTGATATCTCGTGATTTTACGTGCATTCAAATTTATTTATTTTTTAAACACTTCCAGGTATCGTCGCTATATCGACGAACATTAGTGTAGGCTATAGAAATTAGTTCCACGCAGGTGTTGAACCTGCCACGAAAGATTGTGAAACGATTCGTGGATACTGCAACGATAATTCATGGAACTATAAAACTGTTTCCACGCAGGTGCTGAACCTGCCACGAAAGATTGTGAAACGATTCGTGGATACTGCGACGATGTTTCGTGGAACTATAAAAATGTTTCCACGCAAGTGCCGAACCTACCACGAAAGATTGTGAAACGCTGCGTGGATACTGCGACAATGATTCATGGAACTATAAAAAAATTTCCACGCAGGTGTTGAACCTGCCACGAAAGATTGTGAAACGCTGCATGGATACTGCAACGCTGATTCGTGGAACTTTAAAAATGTTTCCACACAGGTTCGAGGAACTTATAGGAGCTTTACGTCGATATAGCAACGAAACTTCGTGGCAGGATTCATTTTCCATAGATCTAAGAACTGTTGTGTAGTTGACACATGGCCACTATGAAGCGTTGCTATTGCCACGATGGGGAATTTTCGTCCATATCCACGAATGTCATTCCACGAAAAAACGAAACCCCAAACGTTGCAACAGAGACGAAAATTCATGGCTATTACAACGAAAAATCATGGCAAAATTGACCATATGTACTATTGTGAAGAAGGAAATAGCAGAGTATACTGCTAGGTGTCAGAATTGCTAGTAGGTCAAGGCAGGGCACCAACATCCAGCAAGATTGTTGCATCCATTGCCCATTCTAGAGTGGAAGTGGGAAGTGATCTCTATGGACTTCATAACAGGTCTTCCCATGACTATAAGAAAGCATGATTCAATCATGGTGGTAGTGGACAAGCTATCAAAGGTAGCTCATTTCATTCCAGTTAAGTCCACTCATAAGACCAATGACATTGCAAATATCTTCATGAAGGAGATATTCAGGTTACATGGATTGCCTAAGGCAATAATCTCAGACCGTGACACAAAGTTCACTTCTAATTTTTGGAAAGGATCATTTCAAGAATTAGGGACTAAATTGAATTTCAGCACAACATATCATCCTCAAACTGATGGTCAGACTGAGAGGGTGAATCAGATTCTTGAAGACATGCTAAGGATGTATGTGATGGATAAACCATCTAAGTGGGAAGACTATCTACACTTAGTGGAATTTTCCTACAACAATGGATATCAAGCATCATTGAAGATGAGCCCTTTTGAGGTGTTGTATGGCAGAGGATGCAGAAATCCAATGAATTGGAACGGTCCAGTGAACAGAGTAGTTCTTGGACCAGAAATGATCAAGGAGGTGGAACGGGAAGTTGTTAAAATCAGACAAAATTTGAAGGCAGCTCAGAATAGGCAGAAGAGTTATGCAAATTTGAAGAGACTGCACAAGGAATTTTAGATTGGGGATCATGTTTACTTGAGAGTGAGACCAAGGAAGAGCTCATAAAGTTGGGAATTTGTGCCAAGTTGGCACCCAGATATTGTGGGCCATTTGAAGTCCTTGATAGGATAGGGCCAGTTGCATATAGGATTGCATTGCCTGCTAACATGAAAGCTCATAATATTTTCCATGTCTCTTTGCTTAAGAAATATGTAGATAATACTAATCATATAATTGACTGGCATGTGATACGGGAGGAACTCGAGGGAGAGTTCCAAGTGGAGCTTATGTGCATACTCGACAGGAAGGTTACTTTGCTCCGAAACAGGGCCATCGGGCAGGTGAAAGTGCAATGGAAGCACCTTAGTCCCGAAGAGGCTACATGGGAGCTGGAGGATGCCATGCGAGAGGCATTCCCATTTTTGTTCAATTTTGGGAACACCGAGGACGGTGTTGTTCTAAGGGGAAGGGAGTTGTAATACCCCTATTTTTCCCTTAGTTTATTGGTCTTAATGTAAATGCAGTGTGTATTTTCCCTAGTGTGGAGCTCAAGGCCAAGGCCCCACTGGTGGATGTTTAAGGTTTAATTGCATGGGCAAGTATTTAACGGTTTGATTATTCACGGGTTGTTAAGCCATGAAACATTGTAAATGATGTAATTATTAATTATTGCAATGAATCACCAAGAAGTTGGATAAGGGAGGCAACAAATGAGAAGGGGCCATGTGTATCCACTAGGGAGAGGTGAGGGGGTTGTGGGGTTTGAAGCCATGCTGCCACTTGTCCATTTAGGAACCCATTTGACCTACATGCTGGCATTTATTGTTGCTATAAGAGGGTGGTTGAGAAACCCTGTTGCTGAAGCCGATTGAGTATGGGGCGGCCCTGCAAATCCGTATGGCAGGGTATGGCCTGTGTTACTTGTCCCTAAAGACACTTAATCACCTGGGAATTCGGCGTTCAGGGGACTACCCATTGTTGACCAGAACTGGGGGGGGCACGCATTCATTCATGGACGCACATTGCAAAGCCAAGCCAAGAGCAGAGAAGGAAAAAAACACGATTCCTATGTAAGCCGAAATCACACAGTCAAGTGCCATAAAAAACCCTGTGTGTGAACCTTGTTTGCTCGGGATATCCCTCAAAGAAAACCTGAGATGAACAACAGAGCCATGAGAATACCTAGGTTATGTTTGCAGAGGGTTAAACTGCGAGACATAGCTTAGTCCGCAACCCTGAGAAAAGTTGATTGGATTAACAGAGGCAGAAGGTCGATTTGGGGTTGGATTGCTTGATAAACCTAGTGAAGGCTAAAATCTCATAAGACTAGTACCTAGAACTTTCTATGCCCACCCTGAATAGCATTGGAAGGGAAGGGGCATTGAGGGCCTGTACAGCAGAGAATGGGGCCTTCCTTATGTTGGGTGTGGTAGGTAATGTGGGTGCCATATCTGTTGAGTGTTGAGATACTTGTAGCTCTATGGTTTAGCTCACTGGCTTAGCAATATCCTCCCTGCTTTCATTGTATGCTTGATAAACCCAACTACGGGTCGGCTTAGCATGGGTAGGTTTCCCTGGTAAGCTTGATAAACCCAACTGCAAGTTGGCTTAGCATGGTTATGTTGTCCTTGTATGCATGATAAACCCAACTGCAGGTTGGCTTAGCATGGGTAGGTTGCCCTGGTATGCTTGATAAACCCAACTGCAAGTTGGCTTAGCATGGTTATGTTGCCCTTACATGCTTGATAAACCCACTGTAGGATTGGTTTAGCATCCCTATTCTCTGGTATGCTTGATAAACCCAACTACATATTGGCTTAGCATGGGGATGAGATATTGATGGTGAGAGAGTCCTTAGCCTTCCTTAGTGGATACACAGCCCAACTCGGGGGTGATCTCTCAGCTGAAAGAGTACAGGCTAGAGATAGATTTAAGGTTGGGTGGAACGTTGCTCTCACTTAGCCAGTTGCTTGGCAGCTTCAACAATTCAAAGATAAGTGCTTATGTGATGTTAACTAATGGCATTTCATGTGTTATGATATGTTTGTTTATGTTCAAGTTATTGAATGAATGTTACACGGATTTGAGTAATTGATAGACTATACATAAGCCTGAGTAGAAGGATGAGTTTATGTTGAATTCTTCATTTAGTGCATGAGTTTAATGCATTATTGATTTTACATGTGTTAAATGTGCGAATTAACAATTTTTTTATTCACCCTATATGTTCCTTTATACATTGCATACTTGCTTTGAAGGAATGCTTAGCCTCACCTAGACAGGGGGAAGGGGTTATAAGGCCCCTAAGGTGCTCATAGCTTCTCTGTGGGACAGAGGAAGGATGGAGTTAGGACTTGGAGGCAAGTGGAGTCCTTGTTGAAATTTGAAGGCATTTTGAAGGGGGTTATAGGCAATAACTTCAGTCAGAATATTGGCAAGGTTAGAAACCTCAGTTGGGGCAGGAGATTACATCAATGGATAGAGCTCTTCAGGAGCTTTCCAACAGTACCAACCTTGCCCAATTTGGCTGAAGGAGGAGGAATTTATAAGCCCTGGAAGTTGGTTGTTGCAAGAGGTGGGGTTCCGCATTCCCGCACCCGCAATGCGGATTGCGGAGGCCAGTGATCAATTTGGATTCGCGCGATTGGAATTCCACCTTTCTGCATCCGCAATGCAGATTTCGGATTGCGGATTGCAGAAGTGGGAAGGGATATTTTCATGGAATTGGTGTGTAGGACTTACGCCCATCTGCGTTCCGCATGCAGATTGCGGAATGCGGAAGTCGGAAGAAGAAGTTTCGCCGGGACGACGATTTCGACTTCTGCAGTTCCGAATTCCACAATGCGGATTGTGGATTGCGGAAGAGTGTTGTACCAGGGTATGAATTTGGGGTTTCCGCAATTCTGAATCCCGCAATGCGGATTGCAGATTGCATATTGTGGAGGTGAATTTTTCCAGAGTAGGTAAGTTAGGCGATCCGACTTCCGAATTCCGCAATGCGGATTGCGGATTGCGAAAGGGAGGATTGTGGATCGAAAGCCATTGCGGTTATGGATGAAAATGGAAGGTTTTGGAAGAAGAAAAAAATGTATCAGGGTCTCCCAACACCTCTGATGGCAATGGAGGGCTTGGGGAACGTGACACAACTTCAGTCCATGGAAGGAGCGTATCACGATATTGTTCAATGAAAAAGGTTTGTGGGATATTGTTGGAGCTTTTGCTACAATAACAGTTCCTACGGATCCAACATAGAAAAATGACTTTGATAAGAAGGATATCAAAGCTCAGAGAGGATCTTTTTGGACTCTATCAAGGATTATGTGATACCTCATGTCTCTGGTAAGACTTATGCATTTGAAATGTGGTTTGCTATATGTACCCTATATCAGAGTAAGAACCAGAACAGGAAGATAGTTCTCAAAGAGAAGTTGATGAACACCAAGATGACAGAAACCGATACTGTATCTGCTTATCTCACAAAGATCACCCAAATCAAAGATGAGTTGGGCGATACAGGTGAGAAAGTAGATGATGAAGAGCTAGTGAGGTATGCTCTCAATGGCTTCACTGCAAATTGGCACACTTTTGTGCAAGGAGTTGTTGCCAGAGAAAAGCTTCCAGATTGGACAAGGTTATGGGATGACTTTGTTCAAGAAGAGTCTCGGGAGGGGACATTCCAGAATGGCGCTCAGAACAGTGAAGACAATGTTGCTCTTGCAACCAAAGGTAAGGGAAAATGGAAGAAGAAAGAAAAAGACCTCAGTAAGGTACGTTGTTTCTGTTGCAATAAAAATGGTCAGTATGCTAGTTAGTGTCCAAAAAGAAAAAGGAATGAAGAAAAAGAGGGAATACCATCAGCAGAGATGGGAGATTTTGCTTGCCAGTTTGAACATTAATTCTCTTTAGTTTCCATACAAACTAGTGTTGGTAGCACTATAGATTTCCATGACATGTGGGTAGTTGATAGTGGATCAACAAGCCACATGACAGGGAAATATGGAAGTTTTCAGAAGATAGAAGAAATAGCCAAAGGACATTTTGTTGGAACAGGTATTGGAAGTACTCAGGCAGAAATCAGAGGAGTTAGAACTATGAAATTCCAACTCAAGTTTGGAGAAGTTCTTGAAGTAGACGGAGTATTGTTTGTCCCATGCATGAAAGTCAGTAGACTTTCTATATCATCATTGGAGGATGATGGGTATGGAGTTTTCATCAAAAGAGGAAATGTGTTCCTCTACTGGACAGAAAACTCAGATAATACTATTCTACTCGAGAATAGAAAAGACAAACTTTACTTTCTGCATGGAGAGGTGATGCTTCCATGTTCATGTGGATGGCTATCTTAATCAGAGTCTGAAAACGAAGCAGATGCACCGATGGTACCTTCAGATGGGGAGAGCTGCGCTGGCGTAAGACTTAGCCAGCACAGAGAAGATGAGCAGGATCAAGAATTTCAAGTTGTGTTCCGACATCAGCTTCCAGAGTTAGTGGAAGTTCTTGACAGTGGTCAGGACGATTGTGTTAGGACCTCCCTCATTAAGAGGGAGTGTTGAAATTTTGTAATGAGAAAGGTCCATTTCCATGTTTTTGTGTTTACCATGGTGGGGACATAAGTTGTATTTCCTAGGAAATGTACTTTTGAAATATAAAAAGTGACTTTATGTTTTAAAAGTGAAGTGACTTTATTAAATGTATTTGTGCATTAAATGATTAAAAAGGGACATTTAATGTGCATTTAACGTAAACCCTTAGATCAAAAGTGATCTTAGCCATTCGAAAGGTAGTTTGAATTAGTTAGGGTTTAGGGAGGATAAAGTCACCTATATATTACACCTTGGGAAGAGAGCCAAAACACACAGAAAGACAAAAGAGAAAAAAGAGAGAGAGATCTAGGGTTTCAAAGGAGAGCAAACCCATTCGTGAGAGAGAGCACAATTTGCAGCAGAAGGAGGATTTTTGCTTGTGCTCAAATACCGAGGAGGAGGGATTCGTACCTCTACACAGAAACCGAGAAAATATGTACTGTAAGGATCCGTACAGCAAGTTGTACAGTCCGTATAGCAGCATCAATTATTGCAAAAATCGAGGAGCAGTGTTTGGCACAGATTTCGAGGTTGTTCTCTGCAGTTTGATGAAGAACATTGGCATAGAAATCGAGGGTAGTCATTGGCACAGATTTCGAGGTAGTTTGTTGTAGAAGGAGGCCATACAACAGGGCTGTACAACTGCATTTTTTGCTGGTATTTTATTTATGTTTATGGCACATTTCCCAATGTATTTCAGATTGCTTAAGCATTAATGTCTCTGTTGTAATTTAATTGTTGCTCTTTAATAAATATCTCTTTGGGTTTTCCCTCATGAAGTGTGAGGGTTTTGCCCTGGGCATTGGCCCTAAATTTATGAGTTTTCAATGTGTATGCATTTGTCTTCAGCTCTTCAACTAGGTCATTGGGTGAATGTATAAGTACTTATGTTTCAGTTATCAGTAGATTTATTGTACAATGGTTACATAAATCATAACTCAGATAAATGATAAACCAAGATATGCATTCAAAGTGTTTGATAAAATTTCATAAAGAGAATTTGTTTGATCATCTCCTCACATGCACGTCTATTTACGCATAGAGCTCTAATGTTGATTTGACCCACACTAAGAAGTCCCAGATACTTCTTAAAGTCTATGTCAAATGCAACATTAGACTAGACTTGTATATTCCACAAGGGGATGAAGGCCCCTATCAAATAAACAAGTCAAACACTCTAATATAGAATAGATCACTCCCTCTCGGAGCACTCCCTCACAGAGTATGCAATGTGATAGCACTTGGGGCCAATCACCACACACCATATGACTCAGGATAATGGGAGATTGGCTGCCCCTGCCTAGGTCATTCACCACTAGCCATATGACTCGGGCCATTGCCCGTGAATGAATGCTTTCCCGATGCTGCAACCTGGAGAAACATCAACACCACAAGCAGTACCCATACATCATATATATATACAAAATAAATCCTCTTATATGGGTGCCATGAAAATTTTTGATTCCGAGGTTATGTTTGAAGCTTTATAATTATCAATTTTACCATCTTGTCAATGTCATAGTTTAATGTTTATGTTTTTTTATTTTTGTCTACTTTTAATGCCCATATAAACCATTAAAAAGTTAGGTTTCAAATTACAAAGTATACTTATTATGGCTTTCCATTAAAATAGCAATTGATCTATTTGGTGGTTCATTACTTTGAACATCATAAAAAATTGGAAATATAGTCTTTAATTTACAATATATTTTTCCACAATGTACTTAGTGTACTCTTGTTAATTGAAGTACAATTACTTATGGAACATTTCATCATGAATAGTTTGGGTGAAAATATGCCCTTCTACTTGAAATTAAAAGTATCTCTTTAAATTTTATCATTGTACCTGACCCTGCTCACTAGCTCATCCGCTGTGGAGCATAGCTTGTTTGGGTTCTGTTAATCTTCCTTCAATGATTCTCTTACTTAGCAGGTTCTTAAAACCCATGAACTGATAGGTTGTGAAGAGCCAATTGTGAACAGTGAACCAATTGACTGTGAGGAACAATGCATTAGCATCCCAACTGTTGATGTTTGTAGCTAAGTGAGGTATCCTCACTAGCTAAAGTCTGCCTAGAATAAATAAATAAAACAATATTCTATTCCTCCTAATACAAATCGGCCTAGGCAAGAAAAGAGAAGTCGGCCCCACTAAGAAAAGACAACTCATAATCAAGTATAAATAAAGGATGATGCCTTCTCATTTCAACCATCAAGCAATTCGTCCAAGACAGCTGGAAAAGTGCACATCACTCAAAGGAAGACAAATTTTGGGTTGTTGATGACTATCTTGATCTGTTATCTTATTTCTTGTGATATTTATTTGCTCTATGTAGTGAATATCTCCTATTAAGAAGGTTGTTGGGTTTTTCCCTTGTGCTTTCCCAAGATAAACATATGTGTCTATTGTTTCTTTGTGCTTTGTTATTCTTTCAGTTATCTTTTGGGATGCTTATAATATAAACTATACGGCTATATTATAAATAATAACATGGTATCAAATTGTGTTTAAAGAAACAAGTGCCTAAAACTAGGGCTTCCCGCTTTTTAAGGTTTCCATCCACAGAATTGATCCGGAAAGACTTCTCTTGAAATCACCCTAGGAAGGCACAGCTATATGTGGAGGAAGATCTTCATTCAGAAAATTTTCAAATTTGAACTAATTTTTGTTGTGAACAATAAACTAGGGTTTCAGTTTTTTGAGTATCCTGTCCATAGAATCAAAAGAAAAGGAGGACTATTTAACTCACCCTAGGAAGGTGAATCTCTCTGTGGAAGAAAATCTCAGTTTCAAGAAGTTTGGTTTTTGACCTAGCTCCTACTAGGGTTTCCAAGGCAGATTTCAGGGTTTCAATCTTCCAGACAATATGGTTGTTGGCCTTCAGAGTAGAAGACAGATTAGAGGGAGTCTCAAACTTCAGATCTTGGAAAAGCAGAATGCGCATGCTCCTAAATGAACATGATCTCAAAGATCATATACTCAAAGTCATTCCAGAGCCAGAGGGAGCTAGAGAGAAATCAAGATTCAAAAAGAATGAAGCCACAGCTATGAGGATATTAATGGTCACGATAAAAGATCATCTTGTACCTCTAATTGCAAGCCAAGATTTGGCTAAGAAGATGTATGATGCCTTGAATAGGCTATATGAAAATGAGAATCCTAGCATAATTTTGGTCCTAAAAGATCAACTCCATCAAGTAAGGTTTACAAACGATGATTCAATTTCTTCTTACTTCTTGAAGATTGCTCAAATCAGAGATCAACTAGCAGTTGTTGATGAAAGTGTTCCTAATAGATATTTAGTGTTGACATCTATGAGTGGTCTTCCTTCAGAATGTAAACCATTTGTGAAAGGAACATGTGCTCGTGGTCAACTACCTAGTTTTGATCAATTTTGGTCATAATGTATTCAAGAAGAAACAAGGGAGCTTGCCTCTACCTCAAAGGAGAAGGAAGAAGAATTAGTTCTTGCAGCCAGAATTGGTAAGAAGAAAGGGAAGTGGAACAAAGGCAAGAAAGGGATTAAGGGAGTTCAAAGTCCAAAGATCAAGAAAGACAAATCCAAACTCAGATGTTACATTTGTGGCAAGATGGGCCACTTTGCTTTAGAATGCTAGAAGAATAGAAAAGGAAAGGGAAAGCATAATGCTTCTACAATTAAGGAGAGGCATACTCAAAAATATCAACAAGAAGTCATTGGGAAAGAATACTTCCTTGTTACAGCTCTCACAGGTACTATCTCTAACAATGATGAATGGTTAATATATAGTGGTGCATCTTGACACATGACAGGTTCTCAAGATCCTCTTTCAAGCTTGTCAAACAAGCATGCCTTTCTTCAGGTTGAACTCGGTCACAATTCCAAGTATGAAGTAAAAGGAGTTGGTTCATCATCCTTCCAACTAGACTCATGTGACTCCTTACACTTGGGAAAAGTGCTACTTGTACCAGGGCTAAAGAAGAACCTTGTATCCATTCAGCTTTGGAAGATAAAGGTATGAGAGTTTCCTTTATAGATGGACAAGTACTCATGTGGCCTAAAGACTCAAGCATTGATTCAACTAGCATTATTGGTACCAGATTTGGGGGTCTCTACAGATTGACAGGTTAACCAGCTCAAGCTCTTGTTCATGATACTTACAGTTTGAGTGAGCTATGGCATCGTAGATTTGCTCACTTACACTATAGAGCTTTTCCAGCCTTAAGACACATGATAACAAGTATCCCATATCTTCCAAATGAACATGAAGGTGTATGCAAAGGATGTGCACTTGGAAAGAATTCCAAGCATTCCTTTCCATCCAGTGACAGAAAATCCAAAGGGATCTTGGACCTAGTTCGCTCAGATATTTGTGGACCTATGACAGTACCATCCTTGGGAGGATACATGTATATGGCTACTTTTATTGAAGACTTCTCTCGTAAAACATGGATATACCTCTTGAAAAACAAAGATGAAGTTTTCTCCAAGTTCCAGGAATTCAAGGCTCAAGTACAAAACTTGACTAAAAGAAGATCAAGACTTTCAGATTTGACAATGAGGGAGAATACACCTCCAAGGACTTCAACAATTTCTGTAAAAATGCAGGAATTAAGAGGGAGTTCTCAGTACCTTATAATCCCTAGCGGAATGGGATTGTTAAAAGGAAAAATAGATCCATCATTGAATCTACAAGGCACTAATCCATGATCAAGAGGTCCCTATGTTTCTATGCGTTGAAGCAGCCAACACCACAGTATATGTTCAGAACAGATGTCCTCATCAAGCCTTGAAGGACAAGACCCCTGAAGAAGTTTTTACAGGTGTGAAACCAGAAGTTGGACATTTGAGAATCTCTGGTTGTCCAGCTTACATTCATATGCCTAAGGAAAAGAGGACCAAGTTGGAGCCTTCAGGACAAAAAGGTATCTTTGTTGGATATAGTGAGACCTCAAAAGCATATAGAGTATATATTCTAGGGCACCGTCATATTGATATCAGCAGAGATGTAAATTTTGATGAGGAGGTGGCATTTAAGAGATCTCGTGAAACTCACTTTGATGATGATACTGAGGAGCAGGAGGCTCCTATTATTGGAGACCATGATCCAGATCATCAAGAGGTTTCTTTTGAACCTATCTCGGATCCTGAGCCTCCTAAAAATACTAGCCAAAAGAGGCCAGGATGGCTTCTTGATACCTTACAAGATGCAGAAGGACATGCAACTCCTCGAGCTACATTCAGAGAGAGCAAGAGACTGCGAAGATACTCTGGATACTCAGCCTTGATGAGTCACATCAGTGACTCGGAGCCTTCCCTTTTTTAGGAGGCAGTTGAACATCAGGTTTGAAAAGATGCCATGATGGATGAGTATCAATCCATCATGAAAAATGACGTTTGGGATATTGTTCCAAGGCCAGAAGAGAAGTCAGTAGTGACTTCCAAATGGATCTTTAAGATCAAACATGCTGCAGATGGTAGCATTGAGAAACACAAAGCCAGATTCGTAGCCCGTGGTTTCTCTCAGAAAGAGGGAATAGATTATGATGACACATTTGCTCCAGTTGCCAGGCATGCTACTATCAAGTCCATTATTTCTCTTGCTTTTGTCATGAGTTGGAAAATACATCAGATGGATGTAAAGACCGCCTTTCTCAATGGTGTAATTGAGAAAGAAGTATATATGAAGCGGCCTTAGGGTTTTGTTATACAATGAGAAGGAGTCTCATGTTTGCAAATTGAAGAAAGCTCTTTATAGTCTTAAGCAGGCACCCCAGACCTGGTACTCCAAGGTCGACAATTACCTAACAAAGCTAGGCTTCACCAGAAGTGAAGTAGATCAGAACCTTTATTATAAGGTTGATGATGGTCATCCCTTGATAACCTCTATTATGTTGATAATCTTTATTATGTTGATGACCTCTTTCTCACAGGGGACGAGAGTATGATTTTCAGGTGCAAGAGGGAGTTGACTCATGAATTTGAAATGAAAGACCTGGGGCTGATGCATTATTTCTTGGGCTTAGAGGTGTGGTGGGGTTCTGGTAAGATCTTCCTTGGACAAGGAAAGTATACTATTGAGATCCTACGCAGATTCGGCAAGATGGATTGTAAGTCCATGACTACACTTATGGAAGCAAATCTAAAGAAGTTACACAATGCTGCCATATCTTCAGATTTAGAAGATCCCACCATGTACTGTCAGTTAATTGGCTCATTGTTGTACCTGGTTAATACCAGGCCAAATATTTGTTATGCAATGAACACATTGAGTCAGCACATGGTCGAGTCGAGACAAGTACATTGGGTAGCAGCTAAGCATGTGCTAAGATATATTCGAGGTACGATTGTTTATGGTTTGAGATATGCCTCAGATAATGGAGTGACGCTAGTAGGTTTCACAGATTCAAATTGGGTTGGTAGTGCAGTTGACAGAAAGACTACCTATGGGTGTTGTTTTAGCTTGGGATCAACTATGGTTTCTTGGTTTAGCAAGAAACAGACTTCTGTAACACTCAGCACAGACGAGGCAGAATACATCACATCTAATGCACCTTGTAAGGAAGCAATATGGCTTCGGAAGCTGCTTGCAAATTTGTATGGTCATGTGCTTGATGTGACAATGATATTTTGTGATAACCAAAGTTGTGTAAAGCTTTTACAGAACCCTATGTTCCATGATAAGTCCAAACACATTCAGATCAAATATCACTACATCAGAGACATAATCCAGAAGGGAGCAGTGAAGCTCCAGTATATCTCCACAGATGAGCAAATTGTTGATATCCTTACCAAGCCTTTGTCTAAAGTGAAGTTTGCATACTTCCGTGAAAAGCTTGGAGTGATGGAGATACCCTTCCTCAAAAAGGGAGATTGATGACCAATATCGCTGTTGATGAGGCAAAGCCAAGGCTTGTGCCTGATCCCTTTGTGGGATGGCTCCTTTGTCGAATGTGCTCCTTTGTGGAGTGTGTCCCTTTGTGGGATGGCTCCTTTGTCGAATGTGCTCCTTTGTGGAGTGTGTCCCTTTGTGGGATGGTTCCTTTGTGGAGTGTGTCCCTTTGTGGGATGTTCCTTTCTGGAATGTGCTCCTTTGTGGAGTGTCTCCCTTTGTGGGGAGTACTTCTTTGTGAAGTGTATCCCTATGTGGGAATGGACCTTCTTATGATGACGAGATGTACATGACAGACGAGATGTTCAAATGTGTTCTGATTTGATGATCACACGTGCTCAGATGAGACATTCGAATGTGTTCCGATGTGATGATCATACGTGCTCAGACAAGATGATCGAATGTGTTCTGATTTGACGATCAGATGTACTCAGACGAGATAGATGAGATGACCATACGTATTCTGACGTGATGAGCTCCAACGTGATGATACCTCCCTAACTAAGAGGGAGTGTTGATGTTTGTAGCTAAGTGAGGTATCCTCACTAGCTAAAGTTTGCCCAGAATAAATAAACAAAACAGTATTATATTGCTCCTAATATAAGTCGTCCCAGGCAGAAAAGGGAACTCGGCCCCACTAAGAAAAGTCAGCTCAGAATCAAGTATAAATAAAGGATGATGCCTTCTCATTTCAACCATCAAGCAATTCGTCTAAGACAGCTGGAAGAGTGCGCATCACACAGATGAAGACAAATTTTGGGTTGTTGGAGACTATCTTTATCTGTCATCTTATTTCTTGTGATCTTTATCGGCTGTATGTACTGAATATCACTGATTAAGAAGGTTGTTGGGTTTTTCCCTTGTGGTTTCCCAGGATAAACATCTGTGTCTATCATTTCTTTGTGCTTTGTTATTCTTTCAGTTATCTTTTGGGATGCTTATAATATAAACTATACTGCTATATTATAAAAAATAACACCAACACCACATTACCCTTACTAATAGAGTGTCGGGCACCACAATGTATATCACTTATAATGTAGCTAACAGTTGAAAGGGAGTGTCACATTTAAGACTGAGTTCCCAAGTTCAAAGTTTAGTAAGCATGGAGCCGTGAAAAGTAAGGTTAGCAACCTAATTTGACAATAAATGCTAACAATATAGACCTAAATACTTTTCAAGCTTGTTCGAATCTCTCATATATGGAAAAACTTGACTCTTTCATTATATCTAGATGGAAAAAAGTGTGTTTAAGTGACTATTATCCATACATAGAATATATTCATGATTTGTATAATAAAGCTCAAAACATACCAAACCATACAGATTTATAAAACTCCCTTTTTCTAACTTTGATGTGTCAATTTCCAATGACAACTTCAATGATAATGCCTGGAGGCTCATCCAAATTTCACAGACAAGAACTCAAAGAAGTCATAGACAAAAGGCTTGTAACCCTAAAGACCTAAAAACCAAAGAAACACTCACGCAATTGACCCCCATATGACATGATCATTCTAACACTGCGCCAAGCTCCATCAAAGTGAACGGTTTTTATGAAACTCCCCAAGAAAAAATAGCTCTCATGGCATTGTAACTGGAACAAACCTTGTGCAACCAGCCATCAAAATCTCATTGATCAGAAATTATACCTTGAGCTCTTTGTATAATCGCTTACCTCATGAGAGATTCGCTTACCTTTCTCATCCCAGCAGAGCCTCATGATACACAGGGCCTCATCAATCCCCAAAACGCAGTGAACCATATTCCTGAATGTCTACCCGAGTTTCTATTAAGACTGCTATTAAAGTGGTGAAGCCAAAATAAAAAAAATCTGATAAGATTCTATGACATTGTAAAGCTATGCAATTTGATATGAAACATTCTTTTCTGAAATTCTAGATCTCTGAAATATCAGTGGTAGAGCTTTCTTCAAACCCCGTCTCTACGTAAAAAAATGCTATCATAAAACTAAGACAATTATTTAATAAAGCCATCCATCCCAAATGAAAGCTACTTAACTAATAGCACTTATTGTGGAGACAAAGATGAAGCTATATAGCTGTGACCAAAATCTGAACAGACTGGAATGGATCAAGAGCCTCTAGCATGCGTTTCTTAGTATCAAATGTAGCTTATTAACTTTAACCAACAGTTTCTACAATTTCTTCACTCTTCCTTCCAGGGTAGACTACAGGCTACTGCTTCCATGAATTCGTAAATTGCATCTTTGTGTTTTGAGGTGTCTCCAAAATGTGTTGGGCAATGAGACCCAATATTTGATGTCCCAGAAGACTCCACAGATTCTTTCTTTATATTGATTGTCTTTTGGAAATTTTCATTTCAAGAATGATAAAAGTAATATTTGGCATACTTTCATGGACACCTAGTTTCCTGAACGACGCTCCTTATCTTTACTGAGTACTTAATACATTTGTGCTTGAACCTCTATCACTTACAACTACAGTGATGAGATATGGTTTACTGCATATTTCCTTGTTGGGATGATTTCTTTATACATTTTTAAAGCAAAGTGTTGTTTTATATGTGGCTAGACTCCCATTATAATGAATCAAAATCGTGACAGGAAACCATCTACAAACCAGTAATTATTCTCGTCTTGTAGTCTGGCATTGTTTAACCATGTGATAGAGGTGGAGTCACTGCATAACCATGGAAATGTATTTTAGATTAGCCATGCCCAGTGTGTCATTGGATTGAATCCACTCCACTTCTGGAGGATCTGCCTCAAAAACATCAAAATTTTCAAAATCCAAACATTGGAAATTAATAAACTGAAACCCATCTGAGACTGCACAACTTATTGAGTGACACCAGTAGAAAAAATAGAGAAATCCCGACTTCATACAATTGGTAATTCCAATTAGATATGATAAGACTATCCTAGCACATAATTTCTACCAGACTCCCTGTTTGAAAGAGAATTTCAACAGGACTGAGAGGTGGGAACCAGCTTACCTTTTGTCCTGGGCCTTCTCCCCAATATGATGCAGAGCATGGATTAAAGAAACATGCCGTGACAGACCATGCTGGACCAAACTGAGACCCCAAGCCCCGAGAACGCCGCTGATGGAGAACAGGAGGAACCAGACCCTGAGATCTTCATTAATCCAAGATAAATGGCTGAAAGAAAAAATATTCCAATGCATACCACCTTCTCTTCATCATGATTTCATAGACCTGTAGCTGCCGAGTTGATGAGTGTGTGAGGATTGAGTGGATATGAATTCATCATTCATTAACGATTAACGAAGGAACATTTGTGAAGGAATTCCAGAGAAATCATGCACTTTTGAGGCTTCTGAGGTGTACAAAATGTTGGAACTTGTGCACATTGCACTCTCAAGGAGAGTGGGATAAAAAGGATTCGGCATTAACTCATCTATTCTTAATTAATAAAAACAACTGAATTATGGTTCCTCTTCTGGAGTTAATGAAAACAACTTTCAATAATGGTTCTTTCACAGATGGCAATTTCTAAATGTTTGTATTTTGCCATCTTCTACATGTATGTATTTCACAAATATGCTCTGAAATCAATGGTTAATAGACAATGATCATCAAGATAAAATCTCATAATGACTGTTAAATATCATATTAATAACAAAATCAATATAATGGATATGCAAATCGATATTGATATGCAACTATTCATTATCATTAATTAAAAAATTGTATGGAGACCACATGGCATGCTAATATTTTTTGGGGGAGTTTTTAAATTTTTAATTGTTTTTATCATTATCAAAAACGAAATCAATATAATCGATATGCAATGGGGAAACATGGGCTAAGATTTTTTTTGGAATTTTGAAAAAAAAATTTTAAACAATTTCCATCCATGCAGGGGTATATTGTGACTTCGTGGTTTTTAACCAATCCCAAAATATAATGACTAAATTTTAAATATTCAACAAGATAATTTCTATTTTCGAAATATTAAATTTAATACATAAATATTATAAAACATTTGATAGCATTATAAATATTTTCGAGTACTAATATAAAGTCAAACTGTCTTGACAACTAATCGATCACTATATTCCCTGCAGGGAAGGGGCTAATAAATGGGAAATCATTGACTTCAGTTGCATACTTTGGGAAAGCACGAACAAGCCAACTACACACAAACTCTGTCATAGTTGCAATCAAGGAATTCAAGATAAAAGTTTCCAACAGATAATGGAAGACAGAAATGTTGACTGAAGCCCATTACACTTGAGTAACATGTGATTGTTCCTCTGGACTGATAATTGATAATATCTACAATCAAGAGAGTAAAACGAAGTGAACTATCAATGGTTGATAATGTTAGAACTTAAAACAATTACTTGTAATTTGAAAATGAGTCCTTGCATGCTTTAAGATAGAAGATGCAAATGGCATACCTTGTCTGTGAACTCCTGAAAATGTGGTCCTTCCATGGCTTTATCAAGTTCCTATCAAGAGAAAAGGTCAAAATTTTAAAAGACATTAATAATTATAAAGGCTGAATTTGGCATGAACCTCTTCCATTTTCATGTACATAGAATAATTGATAAACAGAAAGATGCATGCAAGTATAGGGGGGAGGAAAAATAGAGGACCTCCTCTGCATTTTCAGAGGAATCAATCCTTAAAATTATCTTCTGAAGTTCCTGGTCCTTCAAAATGCTCCGAATTTCACCTGATGCCACTGCAATACATTACGACATTCTCGAATATTAGAAACCTTTAACAATATATAAATAGACCCCCATATCAAATTTCTAATGAGGAAGAGACCTGAATTTGAATATGCAAGATGAGGATCCATACAAATAGCTAAGCATGTAAGTATAGACATGAAATTCTCAGGATCAGTCGTCCAAAAAGAAAGAGAATGTACATATAGAACTCCACTCAAAAGAAAATATAACAAATCTATGACCAAAAGTTGTAAAAGGAACATCAATTAAAGAATGGAAAACAGGTCTGAAAGAAAAAAATAGTAACTTCATAACTAAAGTCTTGTAGAAAGTGAAGCACATCCAAGATAAAGCATCTGGTACTTAAGTGTGGACAATTAAATGGGAATGTAAAATGCATGGAAAAGAGATATGTTTACGTAAGAAAACCCAAAAATTAAACTACTCAGACTAAATAACTAGACAATTACAAATAAAACATGTTTTCCCTAATATCAATAATCATGTGGAACCCAGCTTGAATTAAGGTTGGTTTTTTTGAAGAATGCTACATATAAACCACCTTCAAAGTCGGCCAACAACTTCATTTCAAAAGCTCAATGTGTTGGAATTTGTGCAACTTCTGAAGTTATTCTTATTATATTTTATTGTATTTATTTGTACCTCCTACGGGAGTTTATCTTGATGTAATTAATCATGTAAACCCTTGAAAGAATCAATGTAAACCTCAGGGATAATTTACCTAAAGAAAAAGATTAAAATAAACATTATTTATTTGTCCCTAGGTCAAGTCGTCCCAGTCAAGTTAGACAAGTCGTCCCAGTTAGGAAAAAGGCCCCGTTTGGCAAGTGTATAGATAAAGGGGATGTGTTCCTCATTTGACACATTCACATATTCACACAAGTTCGCATCACTTGGAGAGGAGCTCGCATCTGCAGAGAAGAGAATTTGTTTTGGGGGTTTTACTTAGAGAGACTTTCTTCTTTATCTCTCTCATCATTGTATTATATTACAGGTGAGAGGAAATCTGCGGTGAGAATTTTTCAATTCGACAAGTTTCAAACCTCTTAAGCAGGTTCATCCTCAGGAGAACAAGAATCTCACACTCTTCTTTGCACTCTATATGAATTATTCATCTCTATACAAAGGTTGTTGGGTTTTCTCCCAATTGGGTTTCCCAGGATAAATTCTCGTGTTCTTTGTTTCTGTGCTTTGTCTGTAATATCCCAAACTGCTATTTTTCTTTTTCTTTCTTGTACTGTAGATGGCTAGTAGGCTTATATCTCAACAGAATATGAAAGTAAACCCTGATCCCTGCATGCATTCAGTTGCATGCAGAATTGTGCCCTAGAAAATATAGGAATGCTAGAAAGTATGAGGAATTAATGCATGCACATACCAGTATATAGATCTGCTAATGTCGATGAGAATGATCCCCGCATGCAGATAATCTGATGGATGAATAATGAGATAAGCCAAATCGTCCTCCAAGATAGAAGTGCGCCCTCCTCCAAGCTCTGAATGCTCCAAAATAATAAATACTCGGTTGAAGAAGATCCTGATGAGGTGTGCTAGGGTTATAGTGCCCTTCTAGAGATGATGGAGACTGCATGCATAGACTCTGATGGCTTCCAAGCCTAAAACGTGAAAATCCTTCCTAAAGAATGTGCCCTCACTGATGCTCACGTCCTCTGATGCTCACGTCCTCCAATGGCCAAGAATGATGATAACTCCTTCAAGAGTCCGACAAAGAAGCCCTTCTTCCAGGGGGAGGGTAATATGGGGGCTCTGAGAAGAATGAGAGCTGCATGCACAAGTTCTGCCCTCTGTATACACAAATGCGAATAGGAGGCTATCTGGGGAATGCGCCCATGCAAGGAAGAGCAAGCCCTAAATATGATATAAAATAGAACTCCACTCATGCTGAAAGATGATAATACCTGATGATAATAATGTTGAACCTGGATGATCCAACCTGATAATGAACTAGGGCAGATAGCTTTCACTGCCGAAATACACCAGTTAGTTGAGTACAAGCCTCAACCCCAACTTAGCTCGTTGAGCTTCTCCAAATCGAGATCACAAATCAATAATCAATAATGGTGCCTTCTCCATTCGCTTTACCTTCTTTTATAACATTCAACTGCTCAAAACCCTAATTTCACCCTAATTAGGTTACTTTATCTTCTAATTTGCAATTGACTTGCATGCAGGTGCCTGGAGACTCAATAAGGTGCATGCATCATCAAATAATGCTCGGATGTCATGCATGTAGGTGGCCTTTCGCTCAAATGGCCCCTGTCCATCTAATGATGATATAAAATCTATGCCCTAG
The DNA here is from genome assembly GCA_027924585.1 of Larix kaempferi. Lineage (NCBI taxonomy): Eukaryota > Viridiplantae > Streptophyta > Pinopsida > Pinales > Pinaceae > Larix > Larix kaempferi. The sequence goes on along the minus strand of BSBM01000226.1, from coordinate 4,328,620 downwards.
ATATTCTGATATGGCATAAGTCCTCAACTGATCCCCTGACTGTCAGTGCCCGCTTGAACCTATGGGAATCAAATAGGTTAGCGGGATGGTCCTCAATGCCTAAGTAGAAGAGGACAATACATTGTCTTTCTTCTAGTGATCCTATTGATCTTATGCAATTGAATTATTATACTATAATTGTATGAAAAACTAACATGGTATTAGAGTTGTACTAGAAGAAGCCATTGCCGGAACTAGGGTTTTAGGTTTCATCTTTCAAGGCCTTCACTCAACATTTTGGCAGAAAAAAGTGCCTTGGAAATTTCGCTCTAAGAAGGGTGCATCTTTTGGTTAAGGCAGAATCCAATTATGAGAATTTTCATTTTTTAACTTAATTCTACAGCTGCAGCAGAAATTAGGGTTTCAGTTTTTGACCTACTACCTCCATATTTTTGGCTCGGCCCTAACTTTCCTCAACTCGCCTTGCTAGGGCGCATCTCCCTGTGGAGTCAGTTTTTCAAGGATCCAACTTTCATTTTTTCCCTAGCTCCTGCTAGGGTTTCTGCTTCAGATCTGCAGTCAGGATGATTGGAATGAAGGTTGAAGATCGTCTGGAAGGGGCTTCCAACTTCATCTCTTAGAAGTCTAGGATTCTTCTCTTACTAGAAGAAAATGATCTCTTACAGTTTGTCAATGAGAGTCCCAAAACCAGAAGTTGAAGAAGATAAATCTCACTGGAGAAAGAATGATGCCAGAGCAAGAAGGATTTTGGTGGACTCAGTTAGAGACCACTTGGTTCCTCAAATCTCAGGAAAGAAGTGTTAGAGTTTGCACTTTAATTCAAGTTAATTAGATCTTTAACTGAAAGACAGACAAGTAGAGCAAAACACAAGAGACACAATAATTTTCCTCGGGGAAACCATAAAGGAGAAAACCCCGCAACTTCCTCAGAAATAGATTTGTCACTAGTACAATATCAAGCAAGATAGAAAATCAAAATATAAAATGTCTTCTGCAGCTATCTCTCTTTCTCCTCTAGGGAACTTGTCTTCTCTCTCGTTATGCGAACTTACTTGAGTGAGTGGTGTGTCCAAATGAGAGAGCAAGCCTCTCTATTTCTACTTTATGTGTGGCTGACCTTTTTGCTAATGGGGCCGACCTCACTAACTTGACTAGGCTAACCGATCTTAGGGAAACTCAATAATACAATTTACATTTATCTTTTGAGGAGCTATTGCCCCGACTTACAATGGAGGTTTTTACCTCAGTAATCTTGCATAACCAAACATAATAATGACATCCCTGAACGGAGGAAAAACATCTCCGACAGAGGTAGAATAAAAGGTCAATAATAATACAATAATAAAATACAAATGAATATCTTCCGAAGTTACATTTACAACAACACTCCCTCTTCACTAGGAAGGTATTCTCTTGCCACAGTTATCATCACTCTGGACACAAATTCAGGACAACGTCATCATCATTGGCTCATCATCAATGCTAGAACATCATCATCAACACTGGATCATCATCGTCGCTGTTGCAGTAATCCTCCTCTCGTTGATCATTGACTAGTGACATCTCTCGAATCTATCTGTCATGAAAAGTTCTACAGAGCCAACCCTTTTTCATGTTGGATGTAGGCCTAGCTCTCATCTAGATCTTCATCATCTCCACGAGCAAGCCATCAAGTAGGTACTGTTGCCGCCTAGTTCCACACCTGGGAAAACGCAGCAGAAGTCTTCAAGCGGCTGGTGTGGCCTTGGGGGCAAGTCAGAGTCAAGTGCTGTCACTTGGGACTCGACTCCTCCGTCTAGGCTTTCCTAGCGAAGCCAAGGGGGGTGGACCCTAAAAATGAAAAGAAACTAAGGCGTCTAATCTAGGAGTTAGGAAAATATTTTTGGTAACCAAGAATAAACAGCACATACATTTGCCAAATAAAACAATCATTCATCATTTACTCCCATTTTAGAATAATCATCATTTAATTGTACAATAATCAGTAATATGAAAATAAAATTAAACAAGACCAGTGCCTTATAATGGAGTCGAATAAACAAATGCATAAGCAGAAAAAGTAGATGTTGTGCGAGTGTTCTTGGTTTATTTTAAAATTAATGTGATGGTGATCTTTTTATTATGGCAGGGGGGTTCCCAATATACGCAAGGTACGGGGGAACATGTCCGGAATTTTGAAGCGTGGCTTCCCTCTCAGGCTTGGGCTGAATCGGAGTCTCGAGGAGGTGTTCAGATGCTATACCAACGAGGGCAAGCCTAACGGTTTCCAAGAGGTCACTACTCAGTGTGGTCCCAAGCCTTCTGAGAAATTTGCCCACGACAACAAAATACGTGTTGTGCCGGATTTTCACAAAAATGATTTTTTATTAGGGTGGTGTTAGATCCTATTACTAGTCATCCCCTCCTTTCTGATGTGTACCAACTGGATCAGACTAAGCTGCAAGTCGGCCACAGAGCATACGAGAGAAGACCTTGGTATTTTTTAGAAAAAAATTTATGAACCCAAAATTTATCTTTTTAAAACCCCAGGAGTCTCTTTTCAGGCACGTATTTCGGGCAAGCCCTCATACAGAAACCCTACTTCGGGAAAGCAAGGGGGGCGTTTTGAGATTGTAAAAAAAATGGAAAAACTACGTTGTGAGTGAACTTGTGGCCCGCCAGTGGAACGGACCAACAAGGTTTATTTTAATCCTAGTTAATTTTATTAAATGCCGAAAATCAAAGAAATAAACTACTCTAAAAATCACGCCATGAAAAGAGATGACACAGGCCACCCCTGGGGGGATGGGGTATGGGCGCTAGCTAGCCCACTTGCTCTCGTTTAATAGTCGTTACAATGATCAGAGAAGTGCCCCAGTCTACTTAAAGTGACCTGGCGGCTTACAAATTTTGAGGGAAAATTAACCGGTTTTACAAAAATATGAATTTTGGTCCTCCGGATTGCCTGGATCCTTGAAATTTCGGCAGCACCTCCTCCTACCTGTTCGTCTTTTGCTGCAAACCAGCAAGCAATTATTAGTATAAGATGCCCAAAAACACTTTAAGAGTGTCTTTGGAACACCTCCTAAAAAACCCAAAAAAAATCTAAGTGTTAAGACTACTTAAAAAATACAAAATTTAACCAAGTAAAACAAGCAGTGATGCTTGTTTGCTTGGGGTCTTTAGAAGCTTTATAAGCTGCAAATTATATGCTCTTGGACAGCCAAATAAACTTTTATATCAGATCTAACACTACTTTCAAACTTTTCAAGACTTTAACAATTTTTAACCAGTTTAAAAATTAAGTAATGATAGATAATGAAATATCTAATCTAATGGAAGATAAAGCTTTAAACAACTAGATTAGAACTCTAAGAATGAATCCGATCTACTTAAGAATATATCAATCAAAAAATAAATCAAGAATCACTCTTTAATCGTAACCAGTAATCAAGAAAATTTTGATTTTATAAGCTGAGGAAGAGAGAAGAGACAGAATGGTCCTTGAAACCAAAGACTTTGGAAGCTTGAAAGTGGGAAACCGAAGGTGAGATCCACCAAAATGTGCACAGAAGAAAAAGTGAAGAGCAAACAAGCTATCCCCCTTTCCACACCTGTCAACCTGTAGCAAACAAAACTCACAGAAAAACCATCAAACTAGAAATGCACATGGTTAAAAATCAAAATAGTATGAGCATAAACAAATGAAACATATAAACTTTGAATCTCTAACCAATATGACAAATGCAAGAACAAATTAAAACAAACAAGATTAATTGTTCCTTCCCACAAAATCGTTACCAATCCTTCAAGCAGGCTAGTAGATGGCTGGAAATTACATGCCCAGAATTTGAACTTGCTACAAATCACTCCACATCATGAGACCATGAAACCACTCACAAAGTATCACACATATGGACCTCCAAAGTCTTTTTATTGATCAACAAAATAGCATAAGCTTACAACATATTTCTGCTCACTCTCCAACTAGAGAAAATGGAGTGGGCAGCCATGCTTAAATAGCCCAAGATGGAAAGAAATGGGTGGAATGAGTGGCATAACTCGTGGAGAAAATGGGGCTGCCCACTCCCATGTAATGGGCTGCCAAAATCAGCCCCAAATCAGCTAAAAATCAGCCATGTGACAGCCCATAAACATAGCTGCAAATTCCATGATTGAAGGGGCCCAATTTTGGGAAATATGCCCCCCTCAAATGGGGAAGTAATCCCACTAATATAGCTGCCCGGAATCTTTCCAAAATCAGCTCTTACAACTCCTAAAACATAGCTGAAAAAATCCTCTTACAACTCCTAAAACATAGCTGAAAAAATCAGTCCATAAATCACTCCCAAAATTTAATATTTTTATTAAGTCATTTTTTCACTTTTTCAATTTTTTATGACTTTTTGGGGTTTTTTTACTTTTTTGGATTTTTGTGGAAAAATAATCACCCAAACATTAGAAAGAGTGGGTTTAGGGGTTTAGGGGGTGCTCTGAGTTAGAAAACGAGCACCCCTAAGGCAAAAAATACCTCCAGATGCCCCTTATAGGCCAATTACAAATTTTTTAATTGAACCATTAAAAAATGGCCCAATTTACGGAAAAAATAAAACTTGCCGAAAATTAAAAACAACCTAGGGGGACTTAGCACATGTCCATATGACTCAAAATTAACGCCTAGCATGTTCATATACATTGACCCATAGACTTTAATAATCCCCTAAGGCCCGTCAGCCTCCCCAGGCATTCCAGCTTTGGAGGAGCAGGAGAAAAACCCATTAATTATGTTATGCACTAATGCAAGACATAATAGATAGGTGAAAAAACTCCTTGGAATACCTGACTTAGCCAAAAAGTTCTAGGGAACCAAATCTTTTACAAAACACCATGCTAGTACGTTTTGTTACAAACCCCGCAGGGCCATGGACATGTGGAAAATTTTAAAAACGGGGGCCTTTAAAAGGCCAGCTGGATATCAAATCACCAAAAATGAACATGTATCATGTTCCACTCTGCCCGCTCGCTTGATAATCCAACCAAGTACAACTTAGTTGGCAACAGGTACAGCCCAGGACCATACATTACATTACCACAGCAATCACCTACGTTTCCTACTATGATCTCATCGTATCCAGATCATCTCATCATCTCACACGGAGAGCAACCCAGGTGCACACCTCATGTCCAACAGACCACCTGCGTCTCCCACCTAGTGGGTACAGCCCAGGAGCACCCTAGGTGCATTACGTCTCTCACGGTCAGCCCATGTCTCCAACATGTGGATACAGCCCAGGAGCACCCCAGGTGCATTACGTCCCAAGGACCACCTACGTCTTCCACCATGCGAGAACCAGCCTAAGCGCACCCTAGGTGTCTTTGTGACCAGTGGACCTATCGGCATCTCCAACACGTGGATACATCCCAGGAGCATCCTAGGTGCATTACATCCCATGGACCATCTGCGTCTTCCACCATGCGAGAACCAGCCTTAGTGCACCTGCGTCTTCCGGTCGCATCACTCCCTCTTTCGAGGAACCTCAATCTAGATAACACCGAGCCTCTCCCTGAAGTACTCAAACTTCACTCTCACTAATGGTTTGGTCAACACATCAGTTATTTATTCATCTGTTGCCACATACTGGAGCTTCACTGCTCCTCTCTGCACCATATCTCGAATATAGTGATACTTGATCTCAATATGCTTCGACTTGTCATGGAACACCAGGTTCTCAGACAACTTCACACAACTCTGGTTGTCACAGAAGATACAAGTCGCTTCGAGCTCGAGATCAAACAAGTCTGACAGTAGCTTCCGAAGCCATATTGCCTCACAACTAGCCAAACAAGCTGCAATATACTCTGCTTCGGCTGTACTCAGCGCCACGCATGACTGCTTCCTGCTAAACCAAGTGATCATACCGGATCCCAAACTGAAGCAGCATCCCGAAGTTCTCTTCATGTCTGTGGCACTGCCTACCCAATCCGAATCAACATAACCATGCAGGTTAATCCTCTGATTTTCCTCATACTTGAGTCCATACTCAACAGTACCCTTCAGGTACCTCAATATATGTTTTGCAGCCGTCAGGTGAACATGCCTTGGATCTGTCAAGAACTGGCTCAGAGTGTTCACAGCAAAACATATGTCTGCTCTCGTGTTCGTCAAGTACATCAACAAACCAATCATCTGCAGGTACATCGTGGCATCAACTATCTCTGACGAAGCATCACACAGTAGCTTCAAGTTCGATGCCATAGGTGTGGCCATTGCCTTGTAGTCCATCATTTCGAACCTCTTCAGAATCTCTGCTGCATACTTTCCTTGACCAAGGAAAATCCCATTTGCACTCTGCCACACCTCCATTCCTAAGAAGTAATGCATCATCCCCAAGTCCTTCATCTCGAACTCCAAGGCAAGCCTTCTCTTAGTATCTGCAATGAGCTCATCCTCACCTGTCACAAACAGGTCATCTACATATAGCAGTAGTATCACTGGTCTTCCGCCCTCAACCTTGAAGTAAAGGTTGGAATCTGCTTTACTCTTGGTAAAGCCTAAGCTCATAAAAAAGTTGTCCATCCTGTTGTACCATGTCCTAGGTCCCTACTTCAATCCATCAAGGCTTTCTTCAATTTGCACACATGAGTCAGTCTGTCATGTGTTTCAAATCCCAGTGGCTACTCCACATACATTTCCTCTTCAACTACACCATTCAAGAATGTTGTCTTGACGTCCATCTGGTGTACCTTCCATTTCATTACTGCAGCCAATGCGAGTATAGATCTTATGGAAGTGTATCTTGCTACAGGTGCAAATGTCTCCTCGTAGTCTATGCATTCTTTCTGGGAGAAGCCACTTGCCACAAATCATGCCTTGTGTTTTTCTATGCTACCATCTGCAACATGCTTGATCTTGTAGATCCATTTCGAAGTCACAACAGACTTCCCTACTAGTCTTGGAACTATCTCCCAAACATCATTCTTCATAATTGACTGGTACTCCTCGATCATGGCATCCTTCCATTCCTTCTTTTATGTTGCTTCCTCGTAGTTGGAAGGTTCTTTACCAATGATGTCACATAGCAGGGCCACATAGTTGGAGTATGGTCTGGGTCTCTTACTTTCTCTATGTATCCCATCTGGAGCACCATACTTCTTTGCATCTTGTATTGCTTCATGTGCCCATGCTGGTCTTCTCTTGTGGGAGTTCTTTTCACGAGGTGAATCTACAGGTTCTTGTGGTTCTTCCATGTCGCGGTTCTTCCATATTGATCTTTATTTGTTTTCCGGAGTCCAACTTTGTAGGAGCTTCTCCTACTCCTTTCATGTAATACTAAAAGTCATCTCTAGCTTCACCTTATGAGGTGGAATTTCTCAATGAACCCTTGTAACAGGTTACCATCATTTATTACAATACATATTATTCATCACTTGAAGAATCATCCCTTTCTTCTCTGGTTCTTTTCCTTGCTAGTCCATCACCTTCAGCAGTGTGAGCATGATGCTTCTTCTTGTTGGTTTTCTTGGAGGATCCTTGATTTCTGGGATAGTTTCTTGAGTAATGTCCCTTCTCATTACATGTGTAGCATCTGATACTGGAGATATCCCTTTGTTGTTGTAAATGTAACTTCGGAAGATATTCATTGTACTTTATTATTATTATTATTGTATTTTATTTGTACCTTCTACGGAGATGTTTTTCTTCCATTCGGGGATGTCATTATTATGTTTGGTCATTCAGGTAAAACCTCCATTGTAAGTCGGGGTAGTAGTACCCCAAAAGCTAAATGTAAATTGTATTATTGAGTCTCCCTGGGACAGATCGGCCCAGTCACGTTAGTGAGGTCAGCCCCATTAGGAAAAAGGTCACCCACACATAAAGTATAAATAGAGAGCTTGCTCTCTCATTTGGACACACCACTAACTCAAGCAAGTTAGCATAAGGAGAGAAAGAAGACAAGTTCGTTGGAGGAGAAAGGGAGAGAGCTGCAGAAGACATCTTATATTTTGTTGTTATATCTTGCTTGATATTGTACTAGTGACAAATTTATTTCTGAAGAAGTTGCGGGGTTTTCTCCTTTATGGTTTCCCCGAAGAAAATTCTTGCGTCTCTTGTGTTTTGTTGTTTCTTGTCTATCATCCAGTTTAAAGATCTAACTAAATTGAATTAAAGTGCAAACTCTAACATGGTATTAGAGCCAATCTAAAAAGAAAGCATTGTGCAGCAGCGGGAAACTAGGGCTTCCCAGTTCAAGGTCTTCTCTCCACAGATCATCAAAAAAAGAGGGCTAGGCTAACTCGCCCTAGGAGGGCGCATCTTTTGGAGGAAGCAGAATCCAGTTTGAAGATTTTTCATTTTTTACCCAAACATTAGCGCCGAGAGAAAACTAGGGCATCAAGCTTTTGGGGTTTTCCTCCATCAATCCGGACAAAAGAGTACATTGGACAACTCGCCTTGAGGAGGCGCATCTTCCTGTCCAATCAGAAGTTCAAAATTCCATCTTTGGAAAATTAGGGTTTCTCTGACAAACCCTAGGCCATCCATCTCCAGAACCAGGTTGGGCATATCAAATTGGTAAGATCTAAATCTTTGCTATTTCCATTTGAGGTTCTTATTTCAAAATGACAAATCACACCAAACTTGAGATAAGCTTGAAGTAGCTGACAACTTCCAAGCATGGAAGTATAGAATCTCACTTGTCCTAGAAGAAAATGATTTGGACAAGTATGTTAATGCAGAGGTTCCAGAACCAGATGGAGAAGAGGCAAAAGCAATCCACAAGAAGAAATTTGTCAAGGCCAAGAGGATTATTGCAGACTCCATTAAAGATCATCTCATCCCTCATGTGTCATCCCTGAAGAACTCCTAAGGAGATGTTCGAAGCCTTGACAAAGATATTCGAAGGGAAGAACATCAATCGGAAGATGACACTAAGGAACCAGGTCAAGAATGTGAAGATCCAAAACTCAGAGACCATGCAATCCTACTTCACCAGGGTCTCTCAAATCAAGGAGCAACTTGAAGCATTTGAAGACCAAGTAAAAGGAGAGATTGTTATGACCACCTTGAATGCTCTCCCAAGATCATGGGACCCATTCATTCAAGGAATATGTGCCAGGAAGAAGTTGATCCCCTTCAGCAGACGAAGGCAAGAATGCACCCAAGAAGAAGCTCGACTAGTAGCAAGAGAAAAAAAAAGATGGGAGCAAATGATGATCAAGCTCTTACAGCTCACACTAAAAGAAATCACAGCAAGAGGGAGGACCACCATCACAGAAGATACAGAAGGCATAATGGATCCAGAAGAGATTTATCCAATATTAGATGCTACACATGTGATGAGAAGGGACTGTTATCACATTTATAGTAGCCTGGCTACCATACATTATTTTTCTGATGCCAATGCACTATTTAGCCAGTTCCCCTACATTTGAGATGCTGAGATGAGCATCTATATTGGATCACTAGCAGATTGTGGACAACAGTTATATTCCCCCTGCCATGACTGAGTCTCGGGACACTCAGAGAGATGACCGATGTAGCCATTATACCATTGGTACAGAGCAGTCAGTAGTGCCCAGAGTTACAACAGCAGTTTCAGAGGACTGAGGATGGTACAGGTTGATGAGCATTCAGGTATATCATGGTGTTACGGTTAGATTGCTTTTATACTTATTCTTATAGCATGTCTTAGCACTTAGTATCATGATCTGGCGATCATATAGATATTTGGACCTGGTTGATCTATATATATATTATATTGTCCCTACTCAGACTTAGAAGTTCACTATTCATACTCATTGGTATGTACACTCCTTAGGGAGAATAGAGGTGATCATTCCACCATACCTTGGCTTGCTAGTGTTGGCTCCATCATTTCATTGTCTTCATCCATCCATGGCCTACCTTTTAGATTATCACCCTGACTTACTACTTGACTAGTGGCATGGAGGACTTTTCCCCACTGTAGCCTCTGTATTGGATGAGCTTCCTTGTTTATTGTGTCTCGGCTCTGGGTTGGTGACAAAACTTACCTATGGTGAGTTGGAGTCCCTTGGAATTCCCCCTAGTCACTAAAGTTGTGTTGGCTAAACCTGAAACTTTTGGTGCTGCCATGAATACAAAATCTAGAAAAAATGAAATGCTATATCTTGTATGAAAAGCCCATTCATGCAATGTGTTTCTAAACACACATGAATGAGAGGCATGCCAAATGAAAATGGCCATGAAAATAAAATGTTATATCTTTTGGAAAATAAATACCTAGGTAAACAAGCTGTCCATGACACACCTAGAAGTGCTCAGGTAAACAAGTGCCTTAAAAACACACCTGCAGCAGAAAGCCTAAAATAAATGTAAATCTATGCAATGTGTTTATAAACACACATAGATCAAGGCTATGGAAACTTCAGGCCCAAAAAGCAATGGAACTTAAATGCTATATCTAAACAATTGCTGGCCTTATTTGTATTATGGATTGTGCGCATCTGTGAAGGTGAATAAACCCTCTTTAAACAACTCATCCATTTGTGAGACATCGCCATTCCCTGTGTTATTGCTCATTCAGTACATACTATGGTGTGTATTCCCTTTCCCTTGCCAAAGTGTCACAAAGTCAAGTCAGTCAAGTCATCCCTTAGCCTAGCCAATTATTTCAGCCTTCACCCTTCACTAGCAAATTGATCACAGCTATGAAGTGAGTATGATCCTGAAAGTCTAGTCTGAATAATAATAATAATTAACGAAACTATATATTTGGATTTAGATCGCCAGTTATGATTACTCTGTGTTATAATTGTTATTTGAATAACTTGTAGAGCATGTATTAACCTTGACACTTTGCAGGAGCCTTGGATGATGGTCTGAGTTATACTTGGTCTTGGTTAGACCCAGTTTGACCATGGAGGACCATGGGACACGAGATGTTGGACCTTATGATGATATGGATAGATGATATATGGTCTATGTACACATACATGATGATTCTATGCAGCAGCTACAGGGTTATGATGATGATTCTTGGTTTACAGCAGTGTTTGGTCATTTACAGATTATTATTATTGGCCCTGTTCCGGTATATTGGATATTTATTTTGATCATGCAGAGACTCATATGGTATATGAGTACACATCTTGGATGGATTTGGACCTTCTGAGTCCAATGGGACAGTTTGTTTTCAGTTTCGGGCACTTACAGTGATGATTGAGCCTCAGTAGGCTGTCCCAGTGCAGTTTTGGTCTGTTTGAGGCCCTGTCAGAGCAGATGTGATTTTTATCCGGTTGACCTAGGGCGCTGATGATGGAGGGGGTGGTCTAGCCACTTGTTTTTACCATATTACCCCCCTCCCGGACATACTGGTGCCCTCACCTTGACAGCGCAGGCACTCCAGGAGGCTTTTCGGGGCAGTTTCACGCTTCCCGAGGCATTTCAGGATTGGTAGAAATGGCTATTGAGGAAATCGATTTGGGCTACTGAGGCAAAGTTATGGCATGGGATGATCAGTGATGATAGATCGGGGCCTTCCACACCTTCTCCAGCAGTTTCAGCTTCATCGGGGCCCGCATCCATCACTTATGGCACTTTCTGTGGATTTCTGAGGTCTTTTTGAGGCCTACGATTTGACTATGGAGGCACGATTTGGTACACTCATGATTATTTTATGGTTATTGTGCTATGGGGATTGACCAAGGAGGGATAAAATTACCCCTTGGACCCACCATAAGCCTCTTATGATATTTTGTCATCATTATTTGGTGGGATTCCCCTCTTCTAGGGCGATTTTGTCCACTCACATAATATTTTATTTGTGATCCATGTATTTTATTGTTGAGCTCATCTCAACCATTGATTAGACATTTGTATCTTTTAATCTTAGCCACTCATTCAAAAAGTGGTTAGGGTTTTGATGCCTCTCCTTCCTATTTAAAGGAGAGAGCTTCTCATTGTAAGGGGTCTTTGGCTCTTGGATTATTGGTATAGAAAAATATTCTTGTGGAAATTCTTGTGGTCTCCTTTGCATCTGGTGTTTTTAGATGGTGATTGGAAAGTCTATTGCAACCTAGCATTTGGAAATTGTGGTAAGATCTATCTTTTTTGGAAATCATTGTTTGTCTACAGGAGGGCGACTTCAACAAGGGCGATTTTGCAAGGCTTCTTCAAATCGACTTTCTTGGCATTCGCTTGTATCAGGGGGTTATCATTAGCTTCATTGTGATCTATGCTATCTTTCTGTTACTTCTCTTGTGGCATTAGTCTTATCTCTTGATGCATCAAATCTGATATTATTGACGTTTGTTGTGCAGGAGAGAGGGCGCATTGGCTTCTTGGATCAAATCGACTTGCATAAAAAACTACCTCAAAGCTTCTCAAATTGATCGGGTTTGCATAGATCATTATCATCAAGGCATCTACAAGGTTACCCAAGTAAGATCCACAGGTTTGTTTCTCTTTCCTTTATCCAATCCATTGACATAGTTCATAAATTGTTAAAACCCTAAATATTTCAAAACCCCCTTTTTACATTTTCTCAGATCTACTTAGATCTAGTAGGATGTTGGGCATAATATTGAAAACCCACCTCTATAGCATCCACGGCATCCCGGATCTATAGTTTGGTGGGGATTGGCTTCCATTTGACCCCCTTCCCAAGCCAACTTAGCTTCTCCCAAGCAAGGCGCACTTCCTGGTGGTTGTGAGTTGACCTAGATCTAGGGGGTGGGTGTTTGAGATCCCGCTTGATCCATAATCTACACATCAAATAACATACACCCAGATTGTTACTTTTCTGAAATTCACCTTGTGGGCCCTATTCCACATTTTAAGGGATTTAATCCCCATTTTGGACCATTAGGTGTACTTAAACTCAGATCTAGAAAGATCTAGCCGTCGGATTGCCGTGAAATTATAGATCCATACTCCTACTTGACTAACCTACCCAGATCTAAAGTTTGGATGCCATCGGACTTGTCTTGACCCACCTAACCCACCTTTTCAGCCTCCTTGGGTAAAGTCGCACCACCTTGGAGAAGTGAGTTAACTCACTTCTAGGACGTGGGTACTTGAGATTCTTGCGGATTTGGAACGGGAATAATTCAAAACCTAGGTCTAGTGTGTCACTTTGTCAGATCTTGCCTTGGGGATAGCATTCCTTGTTTTAAGGGATTGTGGTCCACTTGGGTTAAACCTAGATCTAGACCTATTTATCCACCAAGACCTTTATTGCCCACTTGTCCCAAGTACTAGGAGTCCTTAACCACAAGTCAACCCTACTTTGACTCCATTATCCCAATTCCCAAGGCACTGGTTATTCTCCAAGTCAATTCGACTTTCTTAGATTGTTGGATTAACTTGTGGTTTGACCTTAGTGTGGTGAACCAAACCCTTGATGCCATTATGTATCATGGTCAAGCTTGTCACTTGTACTAGTTAGCCCCAATTCAACCCTTAAACTACCCTGCATTGGACACGGTTCCCAAGGCAGTGGATCTTCCAACATTGAACTAGTACACTAATCCTAGATCTCACTTCAAACATTATAAGTCACTCTCACATCAACTATGGACCAAAGTTATACCCATTGAACCCCTCACTTGGCTTGTGACTTCATCCTAAGGTCTAGGATAAACCATACACCTAACTTCACTTAGAAGTACCCTGATTTGGTGTCTTGGTTTTGATCTCTCCTGTCGGGAGTAGATCGGGTCTCCCCCTTTGTTGTCTGGGCTAGATAACATAAAGCGAAGGTTGCCTCGACTGGCGTGACAACCATATATTGGAGGTCGAGGTGATCGTGGTTGCACCTTTTGAGTTGCCCTTCCCTATTGCCATCCATGACTGGATACATCCATAGGGGTAACTACAGTTTAGGTGATAACAGGGACATTACTCAAGAAACTGTCCCAAAAACAAAGGATCCTCCAAGAAGACCAACAACAAGAGGCATCATGCTCACACCGCTGAAGATGATGAACCAGCAAGGAAAAGAACCAGAGAAGAAAGAGATGATTCTTCAAGTGATGAAGAGTATGTCTTAATCGCAGCACTCACAGGCACTATCACACACGGGAGCAACGATTAGCTTGTAGATAGTGGAGCATCCAAGCACATGACGGGATACAAAGAATCCTTTGTCAATCTATCTGAACATGAGTCACCTCACAAGGTGAAACTTGGGGATGATTATCAATATCCCATCAAAGTAAGTGGAGAAGCTTCCTACAAGCTAGACTCATGAAAATCATTGAAGATGAAAGATGTTCTCTATGTTCCAGGATTGAAAAAGAATCTTCTCTCCATCTCAACACTAGATGTTAAGGGAATGAGGGTTGCATTTGTTGATGGCCAAGTTCTAATGTGGCCAAAAGGAAAGACAATAGATGATGCGACAATAATTGGAGAGCAAGAGGGAGGCTTGTACAAATTTGAAGGGACAACCTGAACAAGCATTGGTTCATGAATCCATGGAACCAAGTGAACTATAGCATAGATGGCTTGCAAGCAAAGCAGTTTCAGACTTCCAGAAATCCAGACAAAACATGAAGGCATTTGCAAGGGATGTGCGCAAGGAAAGAATGTAAGGAAGGCGTTTCCCAGTAGTGAAAGCAAGGCAAAAGGAATATTGGAGATAGTCCACTCAAATGTATGCGGTCCCATGTCTTCCAGCTCACTAAGCGGAGAATCTGGGATTAAGAGGGAGTTGAGCACTTATTACAATCCTCAACAGAATGGCGTTGCAGAACGAAAGAACAAAACGATAATGGAAGCAACAAAAGTAATGCTACATGATTGGGATATTCCGATGCACTTATGGGCAAAAGCAACAAGGACAACTGTGTATGTATAGGACCGTACACCTCACCGAGTATTGAACAACAAGACTCCCGAAGAAGCTTTCTCAGGTGAGAAACCAGAAGTCAGTCCTCTCAGGATATTTGGCTGCCCAGTGTACATACACAACCCGAAGGAAAAGAGAACCAAGCTAGATCCTTCAGGAAAGAAGGGAATATTCGTGGGATACAACAACACTTCAAAATCCTACCGAATATACTTCCCAAGATTCAAGAAGATCGAGATCAGCAGAGACGTAACCTTCGATGAAGATTCAGCATACATCAAATCAAGAAAACTACCTATCAAAGAAATTGAAGAACCTAAAGTTACCAGAGTCGACAGTGATGGAAGAAGCGATTCTAGAAGATCATGAAGACCGCGACATGGTAGACCCACAAGAACCTGTAGATCCACCTCAGAACTCCCACAAAAGAAGACCAACACGGGCACGTGAAAAAATCCAAGATGCAGAGAAGTATGGCGCTCCAGATGGGATGCATAGAGAAAGCAAGAGACCGAGACCATACTCAAGCTATGTGGCCCTGCTATGTGACATCATTGATAAAGAACCTTCCAACTACGAAGAAGCAGCAAAGAAAAAGGAATGGAAGGATGCCATGATCGAGGAGTACCAGTCGATTATGAAGAATGATGTTTGGGAGATAGTTCCAAGACTAGTAGGGAAGTTTGTTGTGACTTCGAAATGGATCTATAAGATCAAGCATGCTACAGATGGTAGCATAGAAAAACACAAGGCAAGATTTGTGGCACGTGGCTTCTCCTAGAAGGAAGGCATATACTATGAGGAGACATTTGCACATGTAGCAAGATACACTTCCATCATATCTATACTCGCATTGGCTGCAGTAATGAAATGGAAGGTACACCAGATGGACGTCAAGACAGCATTCTTGAATGGTGTAGTTGAAGAGGAAGTGTATGTGGAGCAGCCACTAGGATTCGAGACACAAGACAGACAGACTCATGTGTGCAAGTTGAAGAAAGCCTTGTATGGATTGAAGCAGGCACCCAGGACATGGTACATCAAGATGGAAAGCTTTCTGATGAGCTTAGGCTTTACCAAGAGTAAAGCAGATTCCAACCTTTACTTCAAGGTTGAGGGCGGAAGACCAGTGATACTTCTGCTATATGTAGATGGCCTGTTTTTTACAGGTTAGGATGAACTCATTGCAGATGCAAAGAGAAGGCTTGCCGCAGAGTTCGAGATGAGGAACCTGGGGATGATGCACTACTTAGGCATGGAGGTGTGGAAGACTACAGATGGAATTTTCCTTGGTCAAGGAAAGTATGCAATGGATATTATGAAGAGTTTTGGAATGATGGACTGCAAGGCAATAGCTACTATGTGATGCTTCATCAGAGACAGCTGATGCCACGATGTACCGGCAGATGATTGGTTCATTGATGTACTTAACGAACACGAGACCAGACATATGTTTTGCTGTGAACACCCTAAGCCAGTGCCTGACGGATCCGAGACATGTTCACCTGACGGCTGCAAAACATATATTGAGGTACCTGAAGGGTACAGTTGAGTATGGGCTCAAGTATGAGGCGAATCAGAGGATTAAGCTGCATGGTTATGTTGATTCGGATTGGACAGGTAGTGCCACAGACAGGAAAATCACTTCGGGATGCTGCTTCAATTTGGGATCCAGTATGATCTCCTGGTTCAGCAGGAAGCAGTCATGCATGGCGCTGAGTACAGCCGAAGCAAAGTATGTTGCAGCTTGTTCGGCTAGTTGTGAGGCAGTATGGCTTCGGAAGCTACTGTCATATTTGTTTGATCTCGAGCTCGAGGTGACTTGTATCTTCTGGGACAACCAGAGTTGCGTGAAGTTTTCTAAGAAACCGGTGTTCCATGACAAGTTGAAGCATATTGAGATCAAGTATCACTATATTCGAGATATGGTGCAAAGAGGAGCAGTGAAGCTCCAATATGTGGCGACAGACGAGCAGATAACCGATGTGTTGACCAAGCCTTTAGCGAGAGTGAAGTTCGAGTACTTCAGAGAGAAGCTTGGTGTTATCCAAATCGAGGTTCCTCGAAAGAGGGAGTGATGAGACCAGAAGACGCAGGTGCACTAGGGCTGGTTCTCGCATGGCAGAAGACGCAGGTGGTCGTTGGGACGTAATGCACCTGGGGTGCTCCTGGGCTGTATCCACATGTTAGAGACGCTGAGAGGTCCACCGATCACAAAGACACCTGGGGTGCGCCTTGGCTGGTTCTCGCATGGTGGAAGACGCAGGTGATCCTTGGGACGTAATGCACCTGGGGTGCTCCTGGACTGTATCCACATGCTGGAGACGCGGGCTGACCGTGAGAGACATAATGCACCTGGGGTGCTCTTGGGCTGTACCCACTAGGTGGGAGATGCAGGTGGTCTGTTGGACATCAGGTGTGCACCTAGGCTGCTCTCCGTGTGCGATGATGAGATGATCTGGATACGATGAGATCATAGTAGGAGACGCTGGTGATTGATGTGGCAATGTAATGTGTGGTCCTGGGTTGTACCTACTTGATGGCTTTCTCGTAGAGATGATGAAGACCTAGATGAGAGCCAGGCCTACATCTAGCATGAAAAAGGGTTGGCTCTGTAGAACTTCTCATGACGGATAGATTCGAGATATGTCACTAGTCAATGATCAACAAGATGACGATTGTTGCAGTAGCAATGATGATCCTGTGTTGATGATGATGTTCCAGCATCAAAGATGATCCAGCGATGATGACGTTGTCCAGAGTTTATGTCCAAAGAGTGATGATGACTGTGGCGAGTTAATACCTTCCTAGTTAAGAGGGAGTGTTGTTGTAAATGTAACTTTGGAAGATATTCATTGTACTTTATTATTATTATTATTATTATTGTATTTTATTTGTACCTCCAGTGTAGATGTTTTTCCTCCATTCGGGGATGTCATTATTATGTTTGGTCATTGAGGTAAAACCTCCATTGTAAGTCGGGGCAGTAGTACCCCAAAAGCTAAATGTAAATTGTATTTTGGAGTCTCCCTAGGACAGGTCAGCCCAGTCAAGTTAGTGAGGTCGACCCCATTAGGAAAAAGGTCACCCACACATAAAGTATAAATAGAGAGCTTGCTCTCTCATTTGGACACACCACTCACTCAAGCAAGTTTGCATAAGGAGAGAAAGAAGACAAGTTCGTTGGAGGAGAAAGAGATAGAGTTGCAGAAGACATCTTATATTTTGTTGTTATATCTTGCTTGATATTGTACTAGTGACAAATCTATTTTTGAGGAAGTTTCGGGGTTTTCTCCTTTATGGCTTCCCGAGGAAAATTCTTGTGTCTCTTGTGTTTTGTTGTGCTTGTCTGTCTTTCAGTTTAAAGATCTAACTAAATTGAATTAAACAACAAACTCTAACACCCTTCTGGATCCATGATGCCTTCTGGATCTTTTGTGATGGTGGTCCTTCATCTTATTGTAATTTCTTTTAGTGTGAGTTGTTAGAGCTTGATCATCATTAGCTCCCATCTTCTCTTCTCTTGCTACTAGTCAAGCTTCTTCTTGGGTGCATTCTTCCCATAGTCTGCTGAAGGGGATCAACTTCTTCTTGGCACATATTCTTTGAATGAATGAGTCCCATGATCTTGGGAGACCATTCAAGGTGGTCATGACAATCTCTCCTTCTACTTTGTCTTCAATCGCTTCAAGTTGCTCATTGATTTGAGAGACCCTTGTGAAGTAGGATTGCATGGTCTCTGAGTGTTGATTCTTCACATTCTTGAGTTGGTTCCTTAGTGTCATCTCCTGATTGATGTTCTCCCCTTCAAATATCTTTGTCAAGGCATCGAACATCTCCTTGGGAGTCTTAAGGGATGACACATGAGGGATGAGATGATCTTTAATGGAGTCTACAACAATCCTCTTGGCCTTGACCAAGTTCTTCTTGTGGATTGATTTTGCCTCTTCTCCCTCTGGTTCTGAAACCTCCGCATTGACATACTTGTCCAAATCATTTTCTTCTAAGATGAGAGAGATTCTATATTTCCATGCTCGGAAGTTGTCAACTCCTTCAAGCTTATCCTCAAGCTTGGTGTGATTTGTCATTTTGATATGAGAACCTCCAATGGAAATAGCAAACATTTAGATCTTACCAATTTGAGATGCCCAACCTGGTTCTGGAGCTGGCTGGCCTAGGGTTTGTTAGAGAAACCCTAATTTTCAAAACTTGGAATTTTGAACTTTTGATTGGACAGGAAGATGCACATCCTCAAGGCGAGTTGTCAAGTGTACTCCTTTGTCTGAATTGGAGGAAAGCCCCAAAAGTTTGACGCCCTAGTTTTTCCCCCGGCACTAGTGACTGGGTCAAAAGTGAAAATTCTTCAAACTCGATTCTGCTTCCTCCAAAATATGTGCCCTACTAGAGCGAGTTAGCCTAGCCCTCTTTTTTTGATGATCTGTGGAGAGAAGACCTTGAACTAGGAAGCCCTAGTTTCTCGTTGCTGCACAATGCCTTCTTTTCAGATTGGCTCTGATACCATGTTAGAATTTGCACTTGAATTCAATTTACTTAGATCTTTAACTGAAAAACAGACAAGCACAGCAAAACACAAGAGACTCAATAATTTTCCACGGGGAAAGCATAAAGGAGAAAACCCCGCAACTTCATCAAAAATAGATTTGTCACTAGTACAATATCAAGCAAGATAGAAAACCAAAATATAAAATGTCTTCTGTAGCTATCTCTCTTTCTCCTCCAACGAACTTGTCTTCTCTCTCTCCTTATACGAACTTCCTTGAGTGAGTGGTGTGTCCAAATGAGAGAGCAAGCTTCTCTATTTATACTTTATGTGTGGGTGACATTTTTCCTAATGGGGCCGACCTCACTAACTTGACTGGGCCGACCTGTCCTAAGGAAACTCAAAAATACAATTTACATTTATCTTTTGGGGAGCTATTGCCTTGACTTACAATGGAGGTTTTTACCTCAATAATCTTGCATGACCAAACATAATAATGACATCCCTGAACGGAGGAAAAACATCTCCGGCGGAGGTACAATAAAAGTACAAAAATAATACAATAATAAAATACAAATGAATATCTTCTGAAGTTACATTTACAACAACAAGAAGACTGCTAGAAAGATGTTCAAAACCATAAAGAAACTATTTGAACATAGTAGTATCAATGTGACACTCACATTGAGGAACCAGCTATCGAATATGAAGATGTCCAAGTCAGAATCCATTGCCTCATATTTCATGAGGATCACAAAACTAAGGGACAAGCTTAGTACCAGTGCAGATCCCATTGATGATAAGGTGCTTGTCATTACTACTCTAAATGGTCTCCCACCATCTTGGGAGTTATTCATTCAAAGTATAAGCAGTCGATCGAAGCTACCCAAATTTTACAAGCTATGGGCAGATTGCACTCAAAAGAAACAATAATAGCAGCAAGGCGGAGACTTCATGGCACTCAACCTAACAAGAATCAAGCATTCATGACCCATGCCAAGAAAGGCAAGGGAAGGAAAAGAAAGTTTCACAACCACAAGCACCAAGGTAGGCGATCATGTCCTCCTCCATAACAAAAGAAGAAGAAGAAGGATTTATCTCAGATACAATGCAACAGGTGCAAGGCATATGGCCATTACGCCAATAATTGTCGAAGTTCAATCAAAAGAAAGCATGAAGCCTCGGTTGTTGATGTAGAAGAAGACCACCATCACCAGAAGCAAAGGAATGAAGATCGTAGAGAATTCTTCTTGATATCAGCTTTATCAGGTACTGTTCCCACCACTAGTGATACTTGGTTCATAGATAGTGGTGCTTCTAGACATATGACAGGTTATAAAGAAAATCTTTCAGAATTAATTGAGAAAGATTCTCATCTTCGTGTTGTACTTGGAGATGATGCTAACTACACTGTGAAGGGATCTGTGGCCACCTCCCTTCAGCTAGAGTCTAGTGATACACTACACTTGAGTGATGTGCTTTATGTGCCTGGTATGAAAAGAAATCGTGTCTCCATCTCAGCCTTAGAGGACAAGGGATATAAAGTGGCATTTTCAGATGGGAAAGTGCTTGCTTGGCACAAGAACTCAAGTATGAACACAACAAAGGTAATTGGTATAAGAGAGGAGAGCTTGTACCGGTTGAGCACTCCACCAGCTAAAGCCCTAGTTCATGAATCTACAAGCATGGGTGAACTATGGCACAGAAGACTAAAACATCTAAATTATAGAGCTCTCCCAGCATTGAAGAATATAGTGACAGGTTTACCAGTGCTTCAGGTAGACCATGATGGAAATTGTAGAGGATGTGCACTTGGCAAGAATGCCAAGAGATCTTTCCCAAATAGTGAGAGCATATCTAAAGGACTTTTGGATCTAGTGCACTCTAACTTGTGCAAACAGATGACGATTGCTTCATTGGGTAGATATCATTATTATGTAACATTCATTGATGACTACTCACAAAAGACTTGGATTTACTTTCTCAAGACCAAGGAATCGGAGGTAGTACTCAGTAAATTCAAAGAATTCAAAGCACAAGTCGAGAATTTGTCAGGAAAGAGGATCAAGATCCTGAGATCAGATAATGGTGGAGAATACACCTCTACAGAATTCAATGATTTCTGCAAGGAAGCGGGAATTGAGAGGGAGCTCATAGTTCCCTACAACCCTCAACAAAATGGGGTTGCGGAAAGAAAGAAAAGAACAATTGTGGATGCAGCCAAAGCCATGATACATGACCAGAGTCTACCAATGTTCTTGTGGGCAGAAGCATCCAGAACAGCTGTATATGTACAAAATAGATGCCCAAATAAGATAGTGAAGAACATGACTCTGGAAGAAGCTTTCACAGGAGTGAAACCAGAAGTGGGCCACCTCCGGATCTTTGGTTGTCCAGTCTATATATATGTGCCCAAGGAGAAGAGGACGAAGTTAGAACCTTCAAGCAAGAAGGGAACTTTCATGGGATACAGTGAATCTTTAAAGGCATACAAAATTTACATCCCAGGATCCAGACAAATCGAAGTCAACAGGGCCAGCAAGGATGTGTCCTTTGAAGAAGAAATGGTTGTCAGGAAAGGCAGAGGATCATACATGGAGATCGACGATGAGGAGATGCTAGAACCAAAGAAGATTAGATCATCTCCCCCTCCAGTTTAGAGGGATTTAGAAGAAGAGGATGAACCCATCGATCCCATTGATCTAGTTGAGCCAGTTGATGTTCCCAGAGATATTGCAGTAGGTCGGAAGAGGCTTAGATGGGCACAGCAGACTTTGCAGGATGCAGAGCGGCATGAAGCTCCACATGGTACTTTCCGAGAAAGTAAAAGATCTCAGAGATTCTCCAGCTATGTAGCATTGATGAGTCACATCATTGACTCAGAACCTACCACTTATGAAGAAGCATCCAGGCACCAAGTTTGGGAGGATGCCATGGTGGAAGAATACCAATCCATCATGAAGAATGATGTTGAAATATTGTAACTTCGAAGAATATTCTATTTTATTATTGTAATTTGTTCGGAGATGTTTTATTCCTTTGTTGGGATGTTATTATTATATTTGGTCATCATAGAGTCATGAGGTAAAACCTCCTTTGTAAGTCGGGTCGATAGAACCCTCCAGAAAGTAATATTATATTGTTTTGAGTCTTCCTAGGTAAGTCGGCCCAGTTAAGTTTGTTGGGGCCGACCAAATTAGTGAAAAAGTCAAGTGGAAGATAAAGTATAAATAGGAGTGATGTGCTCCTCATTTGGACACACACACTCACTTGTGTAATTCACATAGGAGAGAGAGAGAGATATCTGCAAGGAGAAGGAGCACTTGTTTTTCTTTGTACTTTTGATCATCTATATTGAGGAAGTTTTGTTGGGTCTTCTTCCCCTAGAGGGTTTCCCAGGATAAATATGTGTCTATCGTGTGATTGTGTTTCTTTCAGTGATCCTGTATATGTTATTGTTGTGAAATTGAATTGAATACTGATGTTATCTATCTTAACATATTGAATCTTAACATGGTTTCAAAGCTAGCCTGAATAGGACAGCTTTCACAAGGTGAAACTCTCTCTTCTCTCTCCGGCAAGAAATTAGGGTTTCTGTCAAAGCTGGAATTTTGGAAATCAGATTACATAGAAAGTTGTGCCTCCCTAGGGCGCATCTATTGAGCATTTTGAGAAATTTCATTTTTTGGTGACCTCCTGGATAAGATGGCCCCAAGCACTAAGCTTGAGGATAAGCTAGAAGGCATAGAGAATTTCCGAGCATGGAAATATAGGATTGGCCTCATTCTTGAAGAGAATGATCTTGCCAAATACCTCAAGGAAGAAGTTGCAGAACATGAAGAGGATGAAGCTAAGGAGAAACACAAGAAGGACCTGATTAGGGAAAAGAGGATCATTGTTGATTCTATCAAAGACCACTTGATTCCTCAAGTGTCATCCAAGAAGACCCCGAAGGAGATGTATGATGCCCTAGCTAGAATGTATGAAGGAAGGAACATCAATAGGAAGATGAATTTGAGAGATCAGTTAAAGAGTACCAAGATGTGCCAGGGAGAATCCATCCAAGACTACTTCACAAGGGTTTCCCAGTTCAAGGAGCAACTAGAAGCCATTGGAGACTCCCTTGATGAAGATGAGCTAGTTATGACTACTCTCAATGGTCTCACTAGACCCTGGGATTCATTCCTCCAGACTATGTGTGATAGAAAGGAAAGCATGAAATTCGACATTGTATGGGAAGATTGCATCCAAGAGGAGGCTAGAGTAGCCAATAGAGAAGCTCTACTTAAAGAAGATGATCAAGCCCTAGCCACCCATACCAAGAGAGGAAGAAGTCAATCTAACTTCAAGAAGGAAAGCCACAAGGAGTCTCAACCTCCCAAGATGTTCCAAAGGACAAGAGGAAACAATCCAAGAAGAAACTACTCCAACTTTCAATGCTTCAATTGTGACAAGCTAGGACACATTGCCAGAAATTGTCCATTGAAGAGAAAAGAATACAAGAAGAGGAACAACAACAAAAGGCATCATGCACACCTAGATGAAGAAGAAGAGGAAGAAGGACCTCGAAGAAAACAAGCAAAAGAAAAAGATGCAAAAGAATATGCATTATTCTCTGCACTCTCTGGGTCTGTGACACCTGGAGAAGATACATGGCTTATTGATAGTGGTGCTTCAAAGCACATGACGGGACAAAAGAAAACTCTGTCAAAACTTGAATAGAAGAACTCTCCTCAGAAGGTATCATTAGGAGATGACTATCAATATCCTATCAAAGGAATTGGTGAAGCAAGCTACAAGCTTGATTCTGGAACCCCCGTGAAGATGAAGGAAGTCTTACATGTACCAGGTTTGAAGAAGAATTTACTTTCTATCTCGGCATTAGATAAGAAAGGATATAGGGTTGCATTCATAGATGGACAAGTACTTATGTGAATCAATTGAAGATGCAGTTGTCATTGGTGAAGAAGAAGGAGGCTTATATAAACTCAAGGGACATTCAGAAACAGCCCTTGTTCATGAGACCACTAGTCCAAGTGAATTATGGCATAGGAGGCTTGCTCACATCAACTACAAAGCACTACCCCACATGAGCAAAGTAGTGACGGGATTACCAGATTTGAAGATCGATCATGAAGGCATTTGCAAAGGATGTGCAAAAGGAAAGAATATCAAGAATCCATTTCCGAAGAGTGAGACAAAGACTAAAGGTACGTTGGAATTAATCCATTCAAATGTATGTGGTCCAATGCCCTCCACATCTTTGAGTGGTTATGAATATTATGTTACATTTATTGATGACTATTTAAGAAAGACATGGATATATTTCTTGAAAGCAAAGGATGAAGTATTTGGAAAATTCAAGGAATTCAAAGCCTTGATAGAGAATCATTCAGAAAGAAGAATCAAGACACTCAGAACAGACAATGGTGGAGAATATACTTCAAAATATTTTGAAGCCTTTTGTAAAGAAGCTAGAATCAAGAGGGAACTAACTACTCCCTACAATCCTCAACAGAATAGTGTTGCGAAAAGAAAGAATAGGACCATTATGGAAGTCGTGAAGACAATGATACATGATCAAGATCCTCCAATGCATTTATGGGCTGAAGCAGCAAGGACGGCAGTTTATGTATAGAATAGATTATCCCATAGTGCCCTTGGATTCAAGACTCCGGAAGAAATGTTCACAGGAAAGAAGCCTGAAGTGAACCACCTCAAGATATTTGGTTGCCTAGTATATGTTCACATACCAAAAGAAAAGAGAACCAAGTTGGACCCTTCCGGAAAGAACGGAATATTTGTTGGATACTGTGAAGTCTCCAAAGCCTTCAGAATATACATTCCAGGATTCCATCACATGGAGATTAGTAGAGATATAACATTTGACAAAGAAGCAGCTCTCAAGAGATCCAGAAAGTGCCAGCATGAAGAAGTATATGAAGAAGATGTACCTCCCAGAAATGTAGAAGTTGCACCCTCCCCCGAAGATGAAACACCAGAAGACCATGATATGCTAGAACCTCAAGAACCTCCCACTATGAATATGTCACGAAAGAGAAAGCCTGCGTGGGAAAGAGAAATTATACAAGAAGCAGAGAAGTATGGAGCTCCAGAAGGCTCCACAAGAGTAAGCAAGAAGCCAAAGCCATTTTCCAGTTATGTGGCTTTGATGTGTGATCTTGTAGATCAAGAACCTACCAATTATGAAGAAGCTATACAAAAGAAAGAATGGGTAGAAGCAATGACGGAAGAATACCAATCAATAATGAAGAATGATGTTTGGGATATAGTTCCCAAACCAGAAGGAAAAAGTGTGGTATCTTCCAAGTGGATCTACAAGATAAAGCATGCAGCTGATGGAAGTATTGAGAAATACAAGGCAAGGTTTGTGGCTAGAGAATTCTCTCAGAAAGAGGGAATTGATTATGAAGAGAGACATTTCCGCCAGTAGCAAGGTACACTTCCATTAGAACCATCATGGCACTTGCATACATGATGAAGTGGAGTTTACACCAGATGGATGTGGAGACAGCTTTCCTAAATAGTGTGATTGAGGAAGAAGTGTGTACATAGAACAACCACACAAATTTGAAGTTCAAGACAGACAGACTCACGTATGCAAGAAGGCTCTATATGGATTGAAGCAAGCTCCTAGAGCTTGGTACGGAAGGATAGATAGCTTTTTGAAGAGCTTGGGCTTTACCAAAAGCAAAGCTAACCCTAACCTTTACTTTAAGGTTATGGATGATGAACCTGTCATATTATTGTTGTATGTGGATGATTTATTTTTGACAGGAAATGAGAAACAGATTGTAGAGTGCAAGAAGCTCGCTAAAGAATTTGAGATGAAAGACCTTGGATTGATGCACTATTTTCTAGGTCTGGAAGTATGGCAGAACCCAAAAGGAGTCTTTCTCAACCAAGGAAAATATGTTGTGTAAATCCTAAAAAGATTTGATATGTTGGAATGTAAAGCCATGGCCACACCCATGGATACCAACCTAAAGTTGTTAGCCGATGAATCGTTAGAGTTAGTGGATGTGACTCAGTACAGAAAGATTATTGGGTCATTGATGTATCTGACGAATACCAGGCCAGATATATGCTTTGCTGTGAACACCCTAGGTCAGTATCTAGTTGAGCCTAGACGTGTTCACCTGGTAGCTACAAAGCATGTGATGAGGTACCTGAAAGGTACGATAAACATTAGTCTATACTATGTTGGAGATCATGACTACATATTGTATGGTTATATAGATGCAGATTGGGCTAGAGGTGTCTCAGACAGGAAGAGCACCTCAGGTGGATGTTATTGTCTAGGATCCGCCATGATCTCATGGTTTAGCAGGAAGCAATCCAGTGTTGCGCTCAGCACAGCTGAAGAAGAGTATATAGTAGCTTGTTCTGCTAGTTGTGAAGCCATATGGGTTCGAAAATTGATGTCAGGTCTATTTGACCTGGAGTTGGATACCACGGTGATTCTATGTGACAACCAGAGTTGTATAAAGATGACGGAGAACCCAGTGTTCCATGACAAGTCAAAGCACATAGAAGTCCAGTATTTTTACATACGGGATATGGTACAAAAGGGAGCTATAAAGCTCCAGTATGTGAGCACTGATGAGCAAGTTGTTGATGTGTTGACTAAGCCTCTATCTCGAGTGAAGTTTGAGTACTTCCGTGACAAGCTTGGTGTGGTTCGAAAGGACCTTCCTCTAAAGGGGGAGCAGTGATGATGATGTTGCAGTGGAATTGTATCATCCCTGGACATTAGTCCTAAAGTGATCCACAGACTTTTGTCTCTGTGATGTGGTTGGGATTGTATCATCCTTGGACATTAGTCCTAAAGTGATCCGCAAAATTTTGTCTCTGTGATGTCGTTGGGATTGTATCATCCCTGGACATTAGTCCAAAAGTGATCCGCAGACTTTTGTCTCCGTGATGTGATTGGAATTGTATCATCCCTAGACATTAGTCATAAAGTGATCCTCAAACTTTTGTCTCAGTGATGTGGTTAGGATTGCATCATCCTTGGAATTATATCCTAAAGTGAGGGATTGATCATCCCGTAATTGGATCATGTGTGTTGCAAGTTATGTTGCTGCAGATGATGTTACTGATCGAAAGATCAACTGTTGCTTTAGACGATCGAGTGATCGAGTGATGCAGAAGATGAAGATCAAAGATGAAGACTCGGTGTTGTAGAAGATGATGCTCCAGTACTCAAGATGTTGAAGATGTTCCAGTAACTGTTGTTGATGTTGTTGAAGAAAACTTCCGATGATTTATAGATGTATCACCTTGATGTTGTTGATGATGCTCTCTCTCCTTGCTCCTATAGTTGATGTTGTTGTTGTCAGTAGAATACCCTTCTCGTTAAGGGGGAGTGTTGAAATATTGTAACTTCGAAGAATATTCTATTTTATTATTGTAATTTGTTCGGAGATGTTTTATTCCTCCGTTCGGATGTTATTATTGTATTTGGTCATCATAGAGTCATGAGGTAAAACCTCCTTTGTAAGTCGGGTCGATAGAACCCTCCAGATAGTAATATTATATTGTTTTGATTCTTCCTAGGTAAGTCAGCCCAGTTAAGTTTGTTGGGGCCGACCTAGTTAGTGAAAAAGTCAACTGGGAGATAAAGTATAAATAGGAGTGATGTGCTCCTCATTTGGACACACACACTCACTTGTGTAATTCGCATAGGAGAGAGAGAGAGATATTTGCAAGGAGAAGGAGCACTTGTTTGGGGTTTTGTCTTTGTACTTTTGATCATCTATATTGAGGAAGTTTTGTTTGGTTTTCTTCCCCTAGAGGGTTTCCCAGGATAAATCTGTGTCTATCTTGTGATTGTGTTTCTTTCAATGATCCTGTATATGCTATTGTTGTGAAATTGAATTGAATACTGATGTTATCTATCTTAGCATATTGAATCTTAACAAATGATGTGTGGGAGGTTGTGCCGAGACCTGAGGGAAAGTCAGTAGTGACTTCCAAGTGGTTATACAAAATCAAGCATGGAGCAGATGGGAGTGTTGAAAAACACAAGGCTAGATTTGTTGCCAGAGGATTCTCTTAGGAAGAGGGAGTCGATTATGATGAGACATTTGCTCCTGTGGCTCGATATACTTCCATCAGATCGATCATTGCTATTGCTTCAACTATGGGATGGAACTTGCATCAGATGGACGTCAAGACAGCCTTTCTCAATGGTGTTATTGAGGAAGAAGTATATATTGAACAACCAGAAGGGTTTATTGTCCATGGAAAGGAGTCTCACATATGCAAGCTGAAAAAGGCCCTGTATGGACTCAAGCAAGCACCCCGTGCTTGGTATGGACGGATAGACGGATTCCCAGTGAGTATGGGATTCACCAAGAGTGATGCAGACTCCAACCTTTACTTCAAGGTTGTGGATTATGAGCCATTGATTTTGGTCCTTTATGTTGATGACCTATTTCTCACTGGAAATGAGAAACTTATCGTATAGTGTAAGAAGAAACTTGCCTTTGAGTTCGAAATGAAGGATCTTGGATTGATGCATTACTTCTTGGGATTAGAAGTATGGCAGAGGCAGAAGGAGATTTTCCTAGGTCAAGGAAAATACAACATAGATATTTTGAAGAAATTCAGGATGTTGGACTGCAAGTCCATGGCCACTCTGATGGATGCAAATTTGAAGAAGCTGAGGGATTCTGCTTCAGATTCAAATTTGATTGATCCCACTATGTATCGCCAGTTGATTGGATCCTTGATGTATCTTACAAACAACAGACCAAATATATGTTTTGTTGTGAATGCTCTCATCCAGTTTATGTGCAAGCCAAGGCAGATTCACTGGATTGCTATGAAACATGTGCTCAATTACTTGAGTGGCACTGTGGGATATGGCCTGAGATATGCTTCAGAGTGTGACTTGAGATTGCAGGGGTTTACAGACTCAGATTGGGCCTGATGTGCTACAAATAAGAAGAGTACTTCCGGATGTTGCTTCAATTTGGGTTCTGCAGTGATTTCCTGGTGCAGCAGGAAGCAAAACTCAGTAGCACTCAATACTGCAAAGGCCGAGTATATGGCTGCTAGTACAGCAGCCCGAGAAGCAGTATGGCTTCGAAAAATCCTTGCAGGATTGTTTGGCCATATTCCAGACCCAACCGTGATTCACTGTGATAACCAAAGATGTGTGCAGATGTCAGTGAATCGTGTATTCCATGACAAGTCGAAGCATATAGAGATTCGGTATCACTTCATTCGTGATATGGTGCAGAAAGGTGTGGTCGAGTTACAATATGCTCCAACAGATGACCAAACTGCAGATGTTCTCACCAAGCCTCTTCCCAAGATAAAGTTTAAATACTTTCATTGAAGACTTGGAGTAGAAGAGAATGTATCCCTCCTTGAGAGGGAAAGATGATATAGAGATGTTTACCCTGCTTTCACCCAGGTACTTCTACTCGTCCAGGTTCTCAACCAGGTATGGGAGTAATCCCATCGGCAGATGAGACTGATAGGTAGTAGATGCTCGGGTTACACACAGGTGCCTCTGCTCGTCCAGGTTCTCAACCAGGTAAGGGAGCAATCCCATCGGCAGATGAGATGGACAGGTAGTAGATGGTCGTGTGATGCTTGCACATGTACCTCTACTCGTTCAGGTTCTCAGCCAGGTATGGGAGTATCCCATTGGCAGATGAGACGAACAAGTAGTAGATGGTCGTGCACCTCTGCTCGTCCAGGTTCTCAACCAAATATGGGAGGATCCCATCGGCAGATGAGATGGACATGTAGCAGATGGTAAAGCCTATCTCTCGGACATCCAAGTAGGATGGAGAGGATACTCTTGGACTCACCAAAGGACTGGTGGAGTTGATGCATGATGACACTTCTCGAAGGACTGAGACTGTTTTGACAACCTTCAGTATGTGTAGAGATGATTGAGACAATATAGATGTACAGATGAAACCCAAATAATCGTGATGTTGATGATGACCGAAGAATACCTTCCTTGTTGAGAGGGAGTGTTGGAATTTGTGCAAATTCAGAAGTTATTCTTATTATATTTTATTGTATTGATTTGTACCTCCTACGGGAGTTGATCTTGATGTAATTAATCATGTAAACCCTTGAAAGAATCAATGTAAACCTCAGGGATAATTCACCCAAAGAAAAAGATTAAAATAAACATTATTTATTTGTCCCTGGGTCAAGTCGGCCCAGTCAAGTTAGACAAGTGGGCCCAATCAAGTTAGACAAGTCGGCCCAATTAGGAAAAAGGCCAGTTTGGCAAGTGTATAAATAAAGGGGATGTGGTCCTCATTTGACACATTCACTTATTCACACAAGTTCGCATTACTTGGAGAGGAACTCGCATCTGCAAAGAAGGGAAGCTGTTTTTGGGATTTTACTTAGAGAGACTTTCTTCTTTATCTCTCTCATCATTGTACTCTATTCTCAGAATTAATCATCTCTATACAAAGGTTGTTGGGTTTTCTCCCAATTGGGTTTCCCAGGATAAATTCTCGTGTTCTTTGTTTCTATGCTTTGTCTTTCTTCTAGTGATCTTATTGATCTTATGCAATTGAATTAGTATGCTATAATTGTATGAAAAACTAACACAATGCACGCTAGGGTCTGAACCTGGATCATCATCATGGTGATGCCCTGTATCAACCAGTAAAGCACCACTCATGAGAGACTCGCGGATACTCACGAGTCTCCACGAGTAAGCTTCGGCAACGGGTAATCGCTCCAAACTCGGCCCAGTACTCGGCATAAAATGGGAACAAGCCTGAACTCACAAACTTGAGTCAAAATCGAGCAGACAACTTGGCCGGACTCGTGGTTGTCTTCACTGTTGGTCAAGGTTGTGTTCACTGCTGGTCGCGGTCCTGTTCATCGCTCATTCATTGCTGGTCGAAGTCGAGGTCGTGGTCTTCTTAGTGCCAGAGTCCCGAGTCCCAGCCAGCGTTCGTTCACTCTGCGGTCACCCTTCTGCAACTCAATGCCGGACTGTGTATCGAGCAGCTCGGCTCCGTGTCTCGTATCCGTGTGAGGCTCCATAATATAACATAGTATATAGTTTAAAACATTAAACTGTATAGTGTATAGCCTGGCCTTTGTATAAACATTTTTAAATGCAATTTTTTGTTTGTTTATAAATTATTATTTAAAATGTAATTTTTTATTACTATTTTTTGTTTATAAAGTATTCGATCATAGCATTGTTTTAACTTTTTATTTTTTGGTTATAGTTTAGAACTTATAATTATAAATTATATAATTTTAATTTTTTAACTATTTTTAAAATGCAATTTGTTTTGGTTATAAATTATTACATTATGGCATTTTTTATTTTTTATTTTAATTTTTGGTTATAAATTATAACTTATAATTATAAAATTATAAATTATATAATTTTATTTTTTAACTATTTTTAAAATGCAAATTTTTTAAATTTTTTTTGTTATAATTATTAAATTATAGCAATGGCCTGTTATAAATTTATAAGTCTAATTTTTTTTTGGGTTTTAAATTATTAAATTATAAGTTTTTAAGTTTAATTTAATTGTTAATTAATTTTAATTTTATATGATCACTATTTAAATTTTTGCATACAAAAAGAAGATTGTGTTATGTCGTATAATCATAGGTTATGAGAAAATGTTATGAATTATTGCATAAATTGTAGTTTTATAGCTTATATGGATTGGAAATGCTTTTAACCTCTTTTTTGTGGCCAAAATGTACAATATTTTTATTTTTTTCCTATTTGCCGAGTCTGTCCCAAGTCTTTCCCGAGTTTTTCCCGAGTCTACGAGTCATATGCCAGCCGAGTCTTTGCCGAATCCGAGTCGTGCAACATTGGTATCAACTACTAGAACCACAGCCCAATGTTATTATGGTTGTTTTTAATACATTAAGCTGCTCAAAACTGAGATAATTTATACGAATATGCATTGATAAATTATAAGTATAGATTTAGATTATAGTATCATAAATGATAACAGCAAAGGAATAATATTAGATAATACCACCAGGTAGTAAAACATTCCATAATACTATTTGGCAGAGCTGGGATTTACTACTTTGAGCACATCAGAAGGCCAAATTGGATGAGGCCTTCCAGCTTGTATTGGCTTACTGCTGAAGATCTGGGTCTTGGCAGTCACTGGGCTGTGGATTGGACTAACTATATTGGGACGCTGATTTGAGCTCGAATTCGTCTTAAGGAGGAAGAAGACTCTGTGATCTGGGCTTTCAACAAATCTTGTGGCCAAGTTACTGCTAAAGATGCCTATTCTTTCATTGCTCAGTCTCTTTCCCCCACTGTGCAAAAGTGGTGGTATAAGAAAATATGGCAGTGGAAGATCCCAATAAAACTTAAATGTTTTATATGGTTGTGCTGTGAGAACTGTATTCTAACATGGGATAACTTGGCCAAAAAGGGATGGTCGGGGCCAATTATATGTCACGTTTGCAAATCAGATGCTGAATCAATTAACCATATATTTGACTCTTGCTCTTTTAGTAATCTGTTGTGGCAGGCTATGTCTAATTTTTTACATATTTTAATGAACTGGGGAACTTCTTCTTTTGTTGGTAACCTCGAGCAATGGACACAAAGCAAAATTTCTCATAGAGTGCTTCCAATCTTCCTGTGTTGGGAAATCTGGAAAACCAGAAACAAGTCAATTTTTGAAGATCAGGTTCCCAAAGTATTGAACAGCAGCATTAGAGCTCTGGAAATGTACAAAGATCAATACCTGAGGTGGTTGCAAAAAGGCCTAGGCAAATTGGGGCACCTCCTGTCTCCTTTGGTGCTGGGTTTTTTGATGGTGCTGCTAAGTACAATGATAGTGATGCTGGTATGTATCTGATGTTAAATGAGGTTCACAATTTTAAATTATAGTTCAACTGTGGCATTAGCTCTAACACAAGAGCTGAGCTCTTGGCACTCTGGGGATTGGCCTTCTTTGCATCTAGCATTGGTATCCCTACTTTACAAATTTTTGGTGACTCGATGGTTATTGTAAACTGGGCCAACAGAAAATCCAGTCTTCAGATCCTCTCTCTTGAACAGTGGTGTGACAGAACTTTATCTCTGCTTGATTCCTTTGTTCAGACCAGCATCAGTCATGTATTTAGAGAGCATAATGTTATTGCAGATGGTCTCTCTAAAATAGCAGTTGGGCTCCCTGAAGGAATATTATTTTTTGAAGAATACTTTGAGAATGAGATTGTGAAAGCTGACTCTGTTCAGATCTTCTCCCTTTAGGTCTCTAGCTGGAGGTTCATCTATCTGATGAGGAATCTTAGTTTTAGTTTCTGCTTTGTATTAACTTTTGTAATGCCTTCATTATAGGCCAATTTTGAGTTCAGACTTAGTATGTTTGTATCCAGACATTGCAGATCCTTGTTTATGCTGTAAGGATGGTAAAACACCCCATGTATTGAACTATGTTCTCTTTGATTCAATTTGAATATCAAGGAATTGTTTTTTCTGCTTGAAAAAAAAACACGTCCATCTGTGTATTGCCAATTGGATATGTTTGGTTATAGATTATAAGTTATAACACACTAAGAATAACTGTTGCACTGGCAAAAAGTTATAGGAAGTTTGTGCAAACCTTTTTAGGTGGTCCCACGGAGAAAACCCAGTTCAGGAGGGTCTCCAGTGACTAAAGGCCATAAGATATGTGCAACCAACTCCTTCGGCTTCTTTAAAGTTTAGTACAGCATTTCATGGCTTTAATACTTATGATAAGCATTGAACTCTTTCCTGATATGCAAGGGACAAGAAAATCTGATTGCAATCTGTGAATAGCAGGGAACTTTACCCCTTACATTCTTCCCAAATTTACTTCTGATTTTCTAAGTTGTAAAGTCTTCTAGTTGGTTTTTCTTAATTATATTCTAATGTCCTATGGGGCATTAGCTTTCACCCTCATTGAATATTGCAGGCAATTTTTTATAGCAATCAAATTTTAGACAAATGAGCTCAGACCAATCCACAAAATATATATAGCAGAACATAGAATTTTGTGTGGCCTTCCTAACCTGAGCATAGCAAAGGTTTCGGATGACCTTACGTTATATAACCTTTCATTCGCTATGATCAAGACCCCTATAATTACCTCTGTTACAAGGGTTGGGATAAACACCCTTTCTAACTCAGGTAAGACTTTCAGAACCAGCAGAGGCCTAGTCAAGGCAGGAAAGTCCCAACTTTCAAAGAAACAGCAGGAAACGGGAGAAATGCTGACAAACCAGGAAACAACAGAAAACGGAAAGGAATCTTCTATTTGAAAAATAGAATATATTGCCATTTACATGAAACAAAGAAAATTTTCAAACTCAATCAGACAAAGAGCAGTAGCGCACAGTCTATAACTTGAATCTCAATGCATAAATGAAAATATTTTCATTCACTAATTAAAATTTGAAATTTCATAGCCCATATTCAATTAAAAAAATATCAAAATCCTTAACGGCGTTAATAATAAATGGCAATATTTTAATAATGAAGCGAGAGATATGTGCTCAATTGTCAAGTGCTTTGCTTCTCTTGAGTGGTGCATTAAAATCAAGATCATCATCATCCAGTGGCAATAACCCATGCATTTCCTCCTCTATTGGCAAGTGAACAACATCAAACTATTCATCTATGTTTGCAATCCCCTCAATATCAACAATTTGTTGTTCATCTTCTACATGGACACACCAGAAAGCTATTGGTCCCACTCCCTGCAAATAATTTGGTCAGTTGTGTAACCTATTCCTCCCAAGGGAACGAAGGAATATGCTTGACTTCCATTCACATGCTAAGTTGTTCACAGCCTGAAACAAATGTTGAATAGCCAACTGCTAAATCCTTGGAGCTCAATCTCCATGTATCATTCACCAAACAATTGAGTCAGTTTGGGCCATTCTTGCACTATCCTCCCATGTCAACTCTGATCCAAACCAGTTCCTCAACAAAACAAAGGAAAATTGTCTGTTAAGAACATTGACCTCTCCAAGAGGATACAATTTTCTACAAAGCTTCCAAGAATCTTTACTTTAGCTCCACATCATTAATATATGAGACCTTACCAGCCTTATCTTCATACAAACTTACAATTCAAAACATAAGTTGCCATATGCAATGGGGTTTTCAGTTTACACCACCCCTCCTGAAAGATACATTGATCTTGGCATAAAGCTCCCTTTGGATCTTTAGAGTCGAGACCCTTCATTTACCATTTCAATTGTTTCATAGACCTCTCCTAATGCAAGGGAATCAGTGTCTAAGTATCTATTTGCCTATAGGTGTGAAAGCCATTATTGATTTTAGTTCCACCCACTACTTTCAATCAAGCACATACTCTTGGACCTTTGTGCTATCCTTCATCTTGTCTCAACTTCTCTCCCAAACATTCGAAATAACTATAGTGAATATCACTTCTTGGTATTCAATCATGTGTTTGTTTACAAAAAAGTAAGAAGCATACCTTATCTTTGCTGGCTTTGCAAATCTAATCATCCATATGGCTGGTGTATGCCAAGCAATGTATGGTGATTACAAATATCTATTTGCATAGACTTTTCAGTAATAATTCTTTCAACAACCTATTTAGTTTTCCCTATATCTTTCAATATTATTCAATGCATGGATTACACATGAGGTCCAAAATAAATATCAAAAATGGTTCTGCGTCATCAATCCCAAGTAGGATTTTAGAGAAGATGTCCACACAGAAACACGAAAGAGAATAGAATAGTGTAGAATTTTATTAAAACGCCCAGAAGGCCAACTAGCCTATGGGAGAGAGCAGCTTATAGCTCATGCAAAATTCCTTTTTCAATTGAAAGAAAAAAAGAAATGTGTAATGTTACCCCCCGTTTTGCATGGGTGTCCACTTGTGATCTTAATCACAATTTTCACCTGGGGTTATGCGACTTGTTAGAAATCTGATTCCCTAGATAACATATTGGCGTGGTTGACTCCCATCTGCCCTCAGTGATTTCACCTTTTTGACAGCAGGAAATTAAAATATTATGATGGCCTTCATCATTCTTTTTCTGGGCAACAAAGACACAGATTATAATTAATTTGTTTGGCACAGTACATGATTGAAGTCCGCCCAGATTGATGACATGCAGCTGCTAATTTCTGAATGATTTCAGATCTGAAGCATTTATGATACATGGAGATAATACTTGCTGTTTGGTGGTTTTATCACGTCTTCTTCATCCACTTTCAAGCTCCATTTGTTACCTAGACTCTATAGCCCAAGAACATGACTCAAGGTCTTGCTTGGCTTCTCTCATTTTGTCTTAAAAGACCAAAACCGATTTCATTCTACAGATCTGGTTATTATATCAGTACAGATTTGTTGCCTTCTTCAGGGATTACCCCCTTGAACTGGAGGAGAGCTGGCATAAAGTGAGGACAACCACAGAGGTGACAGTGGATGGTGTCCTCAAGTTGTCCTATGGTTTGTAATTGTCTTTGAACTGCATATTTTAGATGTAACTCCATGCACCTTTTTGGCACTTGTGTGGACCCAAAAGTGCCATTATTGAGCCGAAATACAGGTTGTTCTGTTTGAGCTGAAACTTGTTAGAAACATCCCAAAACGTTTTGGGGTGCATTTTCAAATCATAAAAATGCCCCCATAATGTTCAGTGCATTTCCACCTCAAAACGGAACCTGGGGAGCATTTCCTGCGACTTAGGATTGAATGCATTCATTTGTCAAAGTTGTATTCATCTAAAAAGCAGATAACACCATTGAGAACGCATTTTCTGTGATATGTACAAAGGGCAAAGAAAATACCAACAGCCTCTAACTGTGTCTGATGAAGTCTCCATCCTTGTTCATCCTCCTCCTCGAAGGATCGTGGAGGTTGAGTGAGTTGTGCTGCAACAGAAATAGAGTATACTTTAGTAAAAACTTAAAACATATATTATAAGAATATGGTGGGTGACAGAAGTAATGACTGCCCATGATCATAACTTTTCATTATTTGAAGGTATAAAATAAATCAAATCAAAGCATAGAAGAGGAAAAAAGAAAAGAAGAAAAGCAACTAATGTAATGAAACATTGTAAGACAAGTAAAATTAAGATAAAAAAGAAAATCAAACCATTGATGTTTACACACATAAAATTTCTAAATCAAATTGTGCTTACTACTAGTAAGGCTTCTTACAGAACTTTTATCTTCATCATTTAAATCAACTACGTTGAATTTTATAGTTCAAATCTATCCAGTAAAAAACAATTTATTTATAACTTCTAAATCTGCAGTAGAAGTAGTTGAACCAACCTTAGAAATAATATTCTCAACAAGTAAACTAGTTAGGTATTTCTGCAAGCTTGTTACAAACATTCAGTATCCATGCTTAATGTGTGAAGACTAAGAAAAAACAGCAAAGTGAAAGACTTACAGTCCGTGGATACAGCAGGTGCCTCCCTTGAGCATGGAACTTCTGGTCATGACTAAAAGCATGATGTTAGACAAAGAATGGGCAACTATATTTAATATCAATGGAAAATTACAAGATTAAAGAGACAAAAAAAACATGCACATCACAAGCAGTCATGATTCAACCAATTATAATCATGATTCATCAACCCATAATGCTTCATAAAAGCCAAAAGGTTAAAATATTTTCAACTCTCAAAAGCAACAGCTAATACCTCACAAAAAGGTTTCTAGTACTGAATATTTTCTCATTTAAAGTCTCATTTACTTTCCCTTCCACGTCTAATTTTGGGCTTCAATAGCACTACAGGTTTTATATAGATAGTCATTGAACCAGTTTGTTTGAGAACATAAGGAAGGATGTTAACAATTATGCATTTTAGATCAGCCACAATTAGTATTGGATGGTAAGAATCCTAGATGCACACACAGTTCAGGTTATAATTTCTGATTTGAACATAACCTAGACCAGGCTAAGGTTTTGAGAACATGTATGATTAGGGTGTGGATATGAATACTCATCAACAATTGTATAGTATGTGGTATGTAATTTGTTGAGATGAAACATTAAAATGCACCTAAAACACTTGCCATCACCATACATGACGTAAGCATTGCTTGAAACGCACATCATAACATTTCCAATTCCAAGAAAAAATTCTCTATGATAAAAACTTAAAAGTGGTTATCCTCCCAAAATACAATCAGCAGATAGCACTAATGAGTTACAAATTGGATGACATCTCCAATTGTTTACCGGGATAATAAGTCTTGCTAGTTATTTCTTACTCAACTCCAATCTCGTTTAAGGTGCATTTCATTATTATAAATAGATGACTAATTAAAGCCATAAACAAGCCTTAAGGAATATCAATTCCTGAGATTTGTCAAAGTATCACCCAATAGGACTAGGCCCTAGCTTCGTTTCCACTAAACATAGCACTAATGATTTACAAATTGGATGAGCATCTCCAATTGTTTACTGGGATAATAAGCCTCCCTAGTTATTTCTTACTCAACTCCAATCTCATTCAAATGGCATTTCGTTATTATATATAGATGACTAGTTAAAGCCATAAACAAGCCTCAAGGAATATCAATTCCTCATATTTCTCAAAATATCACCCAATAGGACGAGACAGCTCCATTTCCACTGAAAATAGCACAAATGTTCCACTAAGTTTCAAGAATGGGTGAACAAGGGAACAAGTCTCAAGTACAATGGAAGCATTTCGTTATTATATATAGATGACTAGTTAAAGCCATAAACAAGCCTCAAGGAATATCAATTCCTCAGATTTCTCAAAATATCACCCAATAGGACTAGACAGCTACATTTCCACTGAAAATAGCACAAATGTTCCACTAAGTTTCAAGAATGGGTGAACAAGGGAACAAGTCTCAAGTACAATGGAAGCATTGGGAAAATTTCAGAGGATGACATTAAAACATTAAAATGGAAAAAATAGATTCATAAAAGTAATTATGAATAAACACATCGTAACATCTAATTAAACAATTGTTAAAATAGGTGAATTGATGATTGCTCTTGTATGAGAAAAATGATTAAATCCTTCGCTCATCAAAGATGTTTAAACTTTAATGGCACCCCTACCAAGCCTTGATACTACTTTTTATCATCATCCTCAACAGTATGGGTGGCATCCTCCCATTCCATGACATATCATGTTGGTCCTTACTACTAGGAGTCTTTAGATATTGAAGACAAATGTTATTGTACATAGAAGCTAGCTTCTCTGCTTCTCATAGGAATGTTTATGCATCTTGAAAAAGTGGATGAAGCTATATGTGGACTACTTCATCTAGCTAGCAAAGAAAATAGGTGAAAGCCAAGCTATTGGATCTCTCCCAGGACTCTCAACATACTATTTCCAATTAATACATAAGATACCATGCGGAGAGTTATGTTCATCCCACTCTGCCCACATTGTCATACATTTAATTGTCCTAGTATAGAATGTTCAAGAGGGATCCCTTTGAGATGATGGATCTCATACACCCTAACATGGTATCAAATGTCTTATACATCTCTCAAAGATCTGAGGAATCTTTGTTTTCATAACAAATGACCTCTGCACTTGGAGCAATAATGCAATTACATGCTTTCAA
Organism: Larix kaempferi; assembly: GCA_027924585.1. NCBI lineage: Eukaryota > Viridiplantae > Streptophyta > Pinopsida > Pinales > Pinaceae > Larix > Larix kaempferi. Next base: position 4,288,710 of record BSBM01000226.1, on the reverse strand, counting down.
CATGTTATGATATGTGTAGGGACGAACAAGAAGATTTGAGAAAGCAAGGATACTTGATGATAACTTCATTAATCACATATTGAGTGTCACAACTTGAACTGGCATGTGTGATTAAAGCCCTAAAGAACAGGCAAGCCCAACTGCAACCTAGAGTTGTTACCCAATGCCACTCAATAACTACCTCTCTGCACTTCCGGTTGGCTCTTCTCCAACTCAAGGGGGGATTCCCTAGGATAGGATTGCTAGACTATGGTAATGAGGGCACAAAGGTGATTTGAAGAGTAGGTCAAGAGAGTCAAAGATACTACAGCAAGGGTCTCCCTAGTCCGCCCGAAAACTCCAACATATGCCATAAGTACACCATCTCAATCTCCAAATTCCTCACTTGCACTTGAATTTGCTTATGAATTTTAAAGTATAACTTAGTTTATATAATGGTCAATTAGATATTAGACTTGGGCATTAATAAAGTCAATTCCAACTTTATGTTATTTTATGCTTTCATAATTTATGTCGCTTTATTGTATTTCTCAATCTATCCCACATTCATAAAGTGGATTGACCTGACGTCATTGTAACCCTATATAAGAAAGCTTTCGCTTTCTCATATATGCAATACATTACAATAACTCTTTCGAGTTATTCTTGGTTTCTATATGTACTTGATTTCCATGATATGGTGTTAGAGCTGAATTAGAACCCTCGAACACTGTGACAACATGAAGACCTAGAGACTGCTGCCAACAAACACGAATCGAGGGATCACTAGCATAGCACATCAAAGAGTCGAAAGGGTCCCACTGAAGCCAGGTACTATTTCAATTCTTTTTGAAGCAATGTTAAAAAAAATTAGTGGAACCCTACATCTTGACATTCCACAACACAAAAGAAAAAAATAGGATTGTACAGTAGCCATACAAGCAACAAGCACCATACAAATCAACCGCCACCATCCGAGCGACCATTCAGCCCATGCGTGTGCATCATCATACAACTGTACGTATTTGGCTTTCAGGGCCATATAGTCGTTGTACAATTCTATTCATGCAAGCATTTGTGAATCAGTGAACACCGCATCAATGATCAGTGCCAAGTATTTCCTTTTATTTGTCGATGACTATAGTAGGAAGATGTGGGTGTACTTTTTGAAGTTAAAATCTGAGTGTTTTAAGAATTTCAAAATCTTAAAGCATTAGTTGAAAAAGAATATGGTTTTCCTATAACCACTCCTGAGTCTGATAATGGAAATTTTTGATCCAAAGTCTTCAAACATTTTTGTGCTAAACATGGGATCCAAAGACAGCACATTACACCTTACAGTCCACAAGAGAATGGAGTAGTTGAGAGACAGACATGCACCATCATGGAGATGGCCAGATGTATGATGCAGAATAGGTCTGTACCCAAGAGGTTTTGGGTTGAGGCAATGTTTACAACAATATATCTATTGAACAGAACTCTAATGATGGTAGTGAAGCAAAAGACCCCTGAAAAAGCCTGGTCTAGGAGGAAGCCAATCGTCAATAATGTTAACATTTTTTCTTCTATTGCATATTCCTAGATTCAAGATGAGAAAAAAACCAAGCTAGAACCTAAGAGAAAAAAATTGATGCTTTCAAAGTACAACGACATTCGTAAAGCCTATAGGTTAATTGGTGTGGAAACCAATCAGTTGGGCTTTAGTAAAGATGTTGCAGTTAATGAAGAAGTTGGACCTTTCCAATCATTTTCAAAGCTCAAACTTCAAAATTACCATGGAGCCACCCACCATGGCTCAAGAGTCAGGTGTTCAACTTTGAATAGCTCCACCAGAAGCAAGGTGTTAGGATATTTAAACACTTAAGAGTTAGTTAAGATCAACTTGTGTAATATATCCGTTAGGGATAGTGTGTTTCTTTAGTATGCATTAGTATGCATTTGTAAATACTTAATCCGACGGTCACAATATGTTCCTGACATAGAGTGATCCGACGGCTCAACTTCTCTTAGATCATACCTAACCTTGATCCGTGGCTTAACACCCGATTGGTCCATGATCTCTATTTAAAGAGCATGGAGGGTCATTGTTTAGTTGATCGATTATGAGAAGCTCATTTGTAACTTTCTTTCTTTGTATAATAAATTGTCCCGTAGAAGCTATTTGGCCGGGGTCGTGGAGTGTTTCCCTCAAGAGGGTTTAAACCACGTCAAAACATCGGTGTGTTGATCTGTGATCTGTTTGTGTGAAGTGGTTGCTCTTGGTGTTCGGTCCTTTGGTAGTACCCTGTGTACCCGAACATGGTATCAGAGCTTTTATGAAGAGCCGCTTCCGGTTATGATCTAAATCTTGAACTGTTGTTGTCGAAACTCGAAAGGGTTTCTGGTTCTGGTATTTATGTGCATTTCTGGTCTGTGGGAGGTGTTCCATTGCGTCCGGAGCGTCGTTTTCATTGGGAAATAGTTTTCGTTTGATCGAAAATGGTTCCTGGTTGTTCCAGAAACGCGTATTTCATCAGATCTAAAAGTATAATGTTACAGTGATGCATTTTTTTATTTTCTGTTTTTAAAAGAAAAAAATCTCATATTTTATCATTTTTACTGTTAGATTTTTTTTTTTGGTTCGGATTGTTGCTTTCCCGTCTACGTATGCTCTTTGCCGTGCACCTTGAGCGATCTCGGAAAATCAGAAACAGAAAGGGAAAGGGTTTTTCTCGGCTGCGTATGCTCTTTGCTGTGCACCTTGCGCGATCTCGACAAATCAGAAACAAAGAGAAAACGTAGACTTTCCGGGCAAACTAACGAGATCTAACTCCAGAAGTGTGGAAAAGTTTTTTTTGTTTCGATTTGTGGTGTGTTTTGCAGGAAAAAGGGCAAACACGCAAACCGAGCAAGAAGAGTAAAAAAAAAAAAAACCCTTCCTCATTCCCATATTTTACATACCTTTTAATCTAGCTCACTTGGTTCAAAGTTGTTTTTATTCCTTATTAGGTCTTGAGTTCAAGTCTTAGGAAGTTACTTTTAAAAGAAAAAGTGCATGCAATTTCTATTTTCAAGTTACTTTATTGTAAAAGTGCATCTCACTTGAATAATAAAAAATAAAAATACAAGTGAGTCACTTAAGTTCTTTTTTTATTGTTGCACTATTTAAAAGTAATATCATTGTAAAAGTGAAATCACTTATTTTACAAAAGTGATTCACTTAAAACAACTTTCTTGTAAAGTGATTGTCAAAAGGTTCATCTTGGGAAGAGGGGGGGGTTCTTTTTTTTGTTGGACATTCTCTAGCTACCACGTCACTATTGGGGACATCTTCAACAGTTTCTTTGTTCAAGCATAACTTCATCATACAGAGTCAGTTTTCAGTGCCGTTTTTTTTTTTAAACCGCCTAATTTTTTCGAGCTCTTCACATCCAGACTATTGGTTTCTGCTTTTTACAGCCATTAATTTACAAAATATGGCCGCCCCCTTGTGATATTCTACTTAACAGTTCCAACTATTTCTCATGAAAATCTCGTATGGAGGATGTTCTACGAAGTAGGGGACTTTTCAGAATTACCTCAGGGAAAGAAACAGAACCCACTGATGATGATAAGAAAATAAAATGTGCAAATAGATGTGACGAAGCTCGTGGATTGATTGGGATGTCAATCTCTACTGATTTGCGATTCCACATATCTGGAATTGATGAACCTGATGTTGCTTGGGACAAGTTGGAATCTGTGTTTGGTAAACACAATGAAATTCAAGGTCACCAACTCAAAAATGAGTTGATTTATATTAAATCTAAGTGACTTTTCATGCATTCAAGACTATTTATCTAAGTACAAAACTCTTAAACTCTTATGTGCAAAATGTAAGATTAAGAGGGAAGACAAACAATGCATTTATCATATTCTTTCCAAACCTGGACCTGCATATTCTGTTTTTGTATCTACATTTTACTCCATGAAAGAATCATTGAATGCAGCTAGCTATCAAGAGCCTAGTCTTGAATCCTTTTGTGATTCCTTGATTAGAGAGCAAGATAAACTCATTCATCTTGGAATAATCAACAATGCAGATACATCTGGGGAAAACCTTATTGTCCCAATAGAAAGAAAAAGTCCAAGCCTCCCAAGAAACAAAATTTTTCGCAATAATAAGTCAAACAAGGGTCCAAAACCCTCTCAGTCAGCTCCTTCTTTAAAAAATGACAAAGGATCCAAGCCAAAAGGCAAGAAGACTGAGCGTCATTGCAACTATTGCAGGAAAGATAATCATGATGAATCTAAGTGTTTCAAGAAGATGGCAGCCTTGGAAGCAGCAATTGATGAAGAAGCACCACATCAGCCTAGATTCGCCTTCAGAATCTGCCTCTCATGGACATGCACTTTGTGCTTCTGGTTATTCTTATAATGCATCTTCTTCTTCTACTTCAAATGAATGGCTCATTGATTCTGGAGCATCTTATCATATGGCTAAGGATCAAGCCATCTTTTCTACTATGCATGAATGTAACACCAAACAAATATTTGTTGGTGATGATAGATCTCTAAGTGTTGTAGGAGCTGGAACAGTTCCAGTAGATAATGGTCATTTTAGTGATGTACTATGTGTTCCAAGAATTTCCTGCAATTTGTTATCAGTCTATCAGATCACTCATTCTGGTGAAGGTAAAACTGTGACCTTTACACCTCACCAAGTTGTAATCAAGGATTTTAAAGATCCTCAACAGGTCCTAGCTACCGAAATTGTTGATGATATTACCAGGTTGTACAAGTTTAACAACTTTGGGTCATCACCTTTCCCTTCAGTTTTTGTTGCTCATAGTGATAACTTGAGCAAAATTTGGCATGAGCGATTTGGTCACTTAAATTATCGCTCATTGCAACAACTATGTAAAGACAATATGGTGACAGGTCTTTCGATGGTATCTTGCAGGGATGGTGTTTGTTTCGGTTGTGTACTCGGAAAACATCATCGGGACAGTTTTGACAAACGTGCCTCTTGGCATGCCTCGGTTCCCTTGGAGCTTGTGCATAGTGACTTGTGTGGTCCTCTTCCATCTGCTTCCTTTTCTGGTTTCAAATATTTCTTAATTTTCATTGATGATTACACCAGACGCACTTCGGTTTATTTCCTAAAACTTAAGAGCGAAGTATTTAACATGTTCTTGGCCTGCAAGGCCCTTATTGAAAAACAATCTGGTCATCAAATTATTAAGTTAAGATCTAACAATGGAGGAGAATATGTTAACAAAAAGTTCACTACTTTCTGCACTGAACAAGGCATCCAACAACAGCACACTATTCCATATACACCACAACAAAATGGTGTAGCTGAGCGGAAGAACCGCACTTTAAAAGAAATGGCTAATTGTGTGATCCAATCTAAGGGACTAAGTCTTCAATTTTGGGCTGAAGCCATTAATTGTGCAAATTACATAGTTAACCGCACCCCCACTAAAGCATTACAAGGTATAACACCGGAAGAAGCATGGAGTAAAACGAAACCTGATGTAAGTCACTTCAGTGTGTTTGGTAGTGAAGCATGGGCTCACATTCCGGATGAAAAACGGAAAGCATTGCAGCCTAAAAGTGAAAAGTACATATTTGTTGGATATTCTGAAGATGTAAAAGGTTATAGACTTCTTCAACCACATTCTCACGATAAAATCATTAGAAGAGATGTTAAATTTGATGAAAATCTCTTGGCCTGCGAGCCTAACTCGGCGATTGTGACATCTTTGGCCTGCAAGCCTGATTCGGCGTTTGTGCCTTCTTCTTCTTCTTCCAACTTCCTTGACAGGTTTCCAATTCCAGTTTCTGATGATGACAGTGAGGATGAAAATCCACCTCCGCCTACTCATGTTCCTCCAGTTGCACCAGCACAAGTGCTTCCTTGATGGGTCCGTTCAACATGTGAAGCAGCTGGTGATCTTGCCGGTGATCCTAGAGATCAACGTCGAACACGTTCTCAGTTTCAGCGAGCCTCTTCTCTTTTGGCTCAAGTTTCCGAGAATCATGATCCAGAAACTTTTGCAGAAGCTTCAGGGAATCCAGATTGGGATGCAGCCATGGATGAAGAATATCGTTCCTTAATGGCGAACGATACTTGGGATCTTGTAGCTCTTCCAAAATGAAGAAAACTTGTCAGATGTAAATGGGTCTACAGAACTAAGTATGCATCAGATGGAAGTGTTGAAAGACTTAAGGCAAGGTTAGTTGCCAAAGGTTTTTCCCAAGTTGAAGGGATTGACTACAATGAAACCTTTGCTCCCGTCGCAAAAATGAACTCCATCCACCTTGTTCTTTCCCTTGCAGCCTTACATAACTGGGAAGTCCATCAAATGGATGTCAAGTTTGCCTTCTTACATGGTGATTTACAAGAGGAAATTTACATGGAACAACCTCCTGGATATGTTCAGAATAACTCTAGCCTTGTCTGCCGCCTTAAGAAATCCTTATATGGCCTTAAGCAAGCTCCTAGAGCTTGGTATGCCAAAATGGATAACTTTCTCCTTGACACTCGTTTTTCTAGATGCCATTCTGACCCCAATGTCTATACCAAGAAAGTAGGAAACCATCTCATCATACTTGTTCTATATGTTGATGACCTTATTCTTACTGGTAGTGACCCTAAGCTTATAACCCATGTGAAATCCAGTCTTAAACAAAATTTTGAAATGTCAGACTTAGGACATTTGCATTATTTTCTTGGTCTCCAAGTCCTGCAAACCAAAGAAGGAATCTTTCTTTCTCAGTCTAAGTATGCTTGTGACCTTCTTCGTCGCTTTCACATGGAAGATTGTACACCAGCCCCTTCTCCCTTCCAGTCTGGAGTCAAACTTTCTGCCACTTGTACTTCACCTGAAGTCGATGCCACCTTGTATCGACAGCTTGTTGGTAGTCTCTTATACTTGACTCATTCCCGTCCTGACCTTTCCTTTGTCGTTGGTCGTGTTGCCCGTTGTATACAGACACCTCATGAAAGTCACTGGAAAGCAGCTAAAAGAATACTTCGATATATTCGAGGTACAGTTCAGTTTGGGATTCATTACAGTACAGGGGGGAAACCTTTGTTGGTTGGTTTCACTGATTCAGATTGGGCTGGCGATCCTAATGATCGAAAGTCTACTGCAGGTTATGTTTTCAGTCTAGGATCTGGACCTATCACTTGGGCTTGTAAGAAACAACAAGCTCTTGCTCTTTCTTCAGCAGAAGCAGAATATCGAGCCACAGTTAATGCCAGTCAGGAAGCTTTATGGCTTCGACAGATCCTTTCAGAGTTTGGATTCGAGCAGCAGCAGCCTACTCCACTTTGATGCGACAATCAAAGTGCCATCAAGCTTGCCAAAGATCTAGCTCTACATCAACGCAGCAAACACATTGAGCTACATATGCACTTCATCAAAAATCTTGTTCATGATCGTGTTGTTGAAGTGTTGTTTTGCTCTACAGATGATCAAGTTGCAGACATCTTCACCAAGTCTCTTACAGAAGTGAAGTTTTCTAAACTTCGATCTATGTTAGGAGTTCAGGAACTTGTCATTAAGGGTGGATAGGCTCTAATGCCTCCTTCCTTCTCCTAATAGTGTCACTTTTGTAAATCCTTCAATCCTATCCCAGGTTGTTCTTAAGGGGGGATGTTAGGATATTTAGACACCTAGAAGTTAGTTAAGATCAACTTGTGTAATATATCCGTTAGGGATAGTGTGTTTCTTTAGTATGCATTAGTATGCATTTGTAAATACTTAATCGGACGGTCACGATATGTTCCCCACATAGAGTGATCCGACGGCTCAACTTCTCTTAGATCATACCTAACCTTGATCCGTGGCTTAACACCCGATTGGTCCATGATCTCTATTTAAAGAGCATGGAGGGTCATTGTTTAGTTGATCGATTATGAGAAGCTCATTTGTAACTTTCTTTCTTTGCATAATAAATTGTCCCGTAGAAGCTATTTGGTCGGGGCCGTGGAGTGTTTCCTTCAAGAGGGTTTAAACTTTAAACCACGTCAAAACATCAGTGTGTTGATCTGTGATCTGTTTGTGTGAAGTGGTTGCTCTTGGTGTTCAGTCTTTTGGTAGTACCCTGTGTACCCGAACACAAGGGGAGATTCTGAACATTCTGAGGAGTCTCCCAAACCCAAATTCGTTAATTGTCGATGCAAATAGCCCGAAGCAGCATTTAGATGACATAGGTACAATCAACCCAAGCTATAGTGATGAGGAGGAGGTTCCCAAGAAGAGACTCAAATGGTGGCACAACACCATTGGAGATCATCGAGCGGCAGAAATGATCGAGGGACAATCATTGAGAGGAAAGAGCAAACAAAAACCCCAACAAGGTGAACTTTTCTCTTATGGCCAATGTTTAGGAAGTATTTGAGCCACATGTGTTCGAAGAAGCAAAAGGGAGACCTAACTGGGAGAAGGCCATGATTGTTGAACGTGAAGTTTGATGAAAAATCCGACATGGTATCTGTTATCACCAGATCTGCTCCGAAAAAATTGTTTATACTCCAGCAACGAGTATGTAAAGATGGACCTCAGTTCTCTGTTACCAACCCATTAACATTTTCTCCAAGATTATGAGCATTTTAACCCATTCATTTCCTTTTTCTAAATAATAATTTTTATTTAACTTTTTGAAATTATTAAATAATAGTCTATTTAAATTATTATTTAATGGTTTTTCAAAAAAATAAAAATAAGAATTATTCTTTTAACCTTTATTTTTTATATCTTAAAACCTTCATTTCTTTTCAGGTTACCATTAAAAGGATATAAGTTTGACTTACGGTCCTTATCCCTTTCCAAAGTATTTGCTTACGTCAATGTCCACTCATAATCTTCACCTATAATCGCATTAAAACTTCATCCACACCAAATCACCAAGCTTTAGCCTACACAAGCTTTTATGTTCCACGCGTTGTTGAGTATCATGAGCACCAAGTTGTCAAAATATTTTTCTGAGTGCTGAAATTCATTTTTCAAGCTGTCAAGCTTCAAGAACGCCCAAAGAATGAGAAAGTTGAACCAACGTCCAAGTGTCCAAAGTGATATCAAGCTAATTCTTCTTATTTCCATGTCAAATATCAAATGTTGGTGATGAGTTATATTGGTTCATTGAAATCTGCGTTGAGAGAGCATGGTGGCTTCAGTCGAAGAGCGAAAGGTGGCAGAGCATGTAGATAACAATCTTCAGATTTTAAAGGGATTGAATTTTGAAGTGGCAGAGTATTGAGAGATGGAGGATTCAGTTCCAAATTTCCAGGAGTATTCTTAGCAGGCATTCAGATTCGAATACAACTGGCAGATTTGAAGGCATCTCGACTCTAGCATTCCAGATATTTTTTAATTAATTACAGATCTAGATTTGTTTTTAGAAAATGGTAAATGCTGGGTATTGTATTTTTCTATAAAGTCTGTCATTTGTAATAGAACAGATGAGAGTTCCAGCTGAGAGGGCTGAGAATGCATTAGGTAATGGAGGTCAGTCTGATACTGGAGTTACAGGCCTGCATATTGTTTCCTTTAATATGAAATAGCTATCTTGAAATGATTGTGATCATATGAGCCTGTTCTGTTTTAATAACTGTGTTACATGTTATCATTATTTTGGCTGTGTGTGGTCTTATCAATCCATGCCCTGATTCTCTTGATTAATATGCAACTATCTTTAATGCTTAAATACAAAACTTGATTCACTTCTTTCACAAAGTTATGCTCATAGCTATGTCCGGTATTATATCTTGATCTCTGTCCTATTTCCACCTATTTACAAACTATCATTCCTATCCTCTACATACTTTTAAGATGTGCTAGCCATGCTCCTTATGCAGTCAAGGTGCATCTTTTAGCACTAACAGGATCTCACAACAATTCCACCTAGGAAGAAACCCATTGGTTGCAAATGGATTGACAAGATCAAATACAAGGCAGATGGCACACTTGACAAGTACAAAGCACTATTAGTAGCTAAAGGGTTTTCTCAATGAGAGGGCAATGATTATGAGACGACCTTTTCTCCTATAGCAAAGATGAGCACCATATGACTAGTTCTAGCCATGGCAGCACGGTGTCACTGGAAGGTCCATCAAATGGATGTGAAGAGCACCTTCCTCAATGGATATTTTGAGGAAGAGGTCGATATGTATCAACCACAAGGGTTTGAAGTTTCAGGGAAGGATCATTTTGTTTGCAAATTAAAAAGGCTTTATATGGCTTGAAGCAGGCACCCAAAGCATAGTACATTAAGATTGACATGTACTTGGTTGTACAAGGGTTCCAATAGATTCCATCAGATGCCACCCTATACGTCGCAGTGGTAATGATAGCACCCCACTGGTCATTTATGTAGATGACATCATTATTACAAGAAGTGAGTCAAGCATGATTGAATGGATAAAATCAAACAAGAGTAAAGCTTTTGACATGACTAGTCTAGGCCTCCTACATTACTGTATGGGTGTTGAATTTTGGCAGACAGGTAGCAACAGTTTTGTCTCGCAAAAAAAATATGCCAAGAATTTGCTTGACAAGTTTAAAATGACAAATTGCAAGATTTCGTTTACACTTATGGAGAACGGGCTGAAAGTTTCAACCAAGACAAACTCTAAGGAAATTAATGAGTCAGTCTATACGCAGCTAGTGTCTAGCTTGATATATCTTATAACCACTACACCTGATTTGATTTCTGTTGTGAGCTTCATTTCCAGATTCATGACAGCACCAAAAGCAGAGCATTGGACTACAGTGAACAGGGTATTGAGATATGTGGAAATGACACTTGACTTTGGCATTCTATACAACAGAAACAAATATCCTACGTTGTGTGGATATACAAATTCAAATTGGGCAGGTTGCATGGATGAAATAAAATCAACCTTTGGATATCAACCTTGGCACAAGTGCAGGCACATGGACCATCAAGAAGCAGCAGGCAGTAGCCCTATCATCCACAAAAGCAAAATATCGAGGAGTAGCAAAAGAGCATGTGAGGCAGTTTGGCTTAGGAAGATGCCTACAAATATGAAGATGCAACAGATAGAGCCGACACCCCTACTCTACAACAATCAACGGGTGCTCATATCCAAGAATCTAGTCTTCCACAAGCATGTTGAAACTTGAGATACATTGCCACTTCATCAAACAACTTGTAGAAGATGAGACTATTGAGCTACAGTACGGTCCCACAGAGGACCAAATTGCAGACATTTGCACCAATACTTTGGATCCTGAAAAGCACGCAAAATTTTAGGATAAACTTGGTTTAGTTAGTAGATTGACTAGTAAGGGAGAGTGTTAAAGTAAAACATAGTTTATATTATAGTCATTTAGAGATTAGACTTAGGCATTAATAAAGTCACTTTCGACTTTATGTTATTTTACGCTTTTATGCTTTATGTCGCTTTATTGTATTTCTCGGTCTATCCCACATTCATAAAGTGGATTGACTCAACCTCATTGTAACCCTATATAAGAAAGCTTTCGTTTTCTCCTCTAAGTTATTCTTGGATTCTTTATGTGATTGATTTTCGTGATAATGAAGGTTTTCACATATTAGGGCACCATCATAACAGGTGTTACCGTTCAAACTAGCAGTCCTGGATTTGTAGCACAATGTGATGAAATAAGCTAGTGAATGGTAAGCATGGGAGAAATCTAAACCCAATGTCACCTCAGCTTAGTCTCTCAACTACTTTAGGTAACTCCTAAACCCAGGGGAGAGCCCTATCAAGATACCCGCAATCAGCAACAAATACCTTTCTACAACCTTTATGACAAAGATCAGTTCCTTATATGGAGTCAATCAATGAATCAAAAAGACAACTTGATCTATTGAGGAGTTAATGCAAACAACTACTTGCCCAAAATAACAGATATCAATGATTTCCAACACAATTTCACATTTACCAATGAATTTCACACAACCTAAGGGACACTTCAGAAAAACGCGCCCTCGGGGAGAGATAGACAAGCAAGGCAAGGCAAAGCCCTAGAAGGCCTTAGAAGGAAAAGGTTGCCTAGGGTTTAGGAGATATAGGGTTTTCACGTTTCCCAAGACAGTGGCCTCAATTAAGACATCTTTCAAGATCTGTGGACAATTCAACTAAGGCGAAATTGAGGGGTGAACCAAATTTAGCAAATTCCAAATATTTTTTGGTTTTTGAATTTATGTAAATTTTTAGGTCTTTTTTGATAATATATGATTTTTAGGGTTTTTTATACATAAAATGAGGATGCCCTTCAGGATCCATGTATAAATCCACTAGGGCGAATTTGTAGGGAGGACCAGAATTACAAACTCACGGCTATTTTTGGAGTTATGAATTTTCTAGTTTTAGGATTTTTGAAATTTTTCAGATTTTTAGGTCTTTTTATGCATAAAATTGCAGCTACAAATATTATACAATAAATGCTGAAAAATACAATAAAAAGATGACAAGAGAAGGGAATATGATTATTGTCTCAATCCCTAGGGCATTGAGAGATCTATGGTTAACGTCCCTCTCTTAAAATGTTCTTCTAGCACTTGCAAGCTAGGGCATCACCTAGTAACCTCTAAGGTTCGGTAGGTGAGCCTAACCAAGGTAAATGGAGAAGTCCAAGGCCCCAAAATCAATAGGAAACCCTTATGCAAGATGTTTCCTTCATATAAAGTTGATAGAATATTGGTAAAAAGCCCTAATTCAAAGAAAATCCAGCATAAAACTACCATTCAATCCAAATAGTAACATTATTCACCAACATTCAACAAGAGATGAGCAAAGAAGACACCTTTAGGTCACACTTATGCATGTGTTATTCCAACAAGTCCAGCATCAACCATAGCATGTGCAAGAAAGAAGCCCTAGATCATTCATCCATCCACCATCAAGCAAAGAAGATCATCCCAAGAGAAGTGCAAATCACCAAGAAGACTCAAAGAGTAGGAGAAAAATAAATAATTTCATCTTAGAACCCTTGTCTTAAAATTTTACAATGAGAGGTGATGTTTTATTTATACCTTTTCCTCTTAAATATTCTAATTTGAGCCTACAAGTCTAAAACATAAAATAATAATATTTTCATCGTAAATTCTACATAAATTAGGAATTTTACCCTAAAATATACAAAAATGATTAAAATAAGCTAAAATAAGCTGAGGAAATGCTTCACTTGATGGAATAGTGAGCCAAGGGGGGATGTCATGCCCCATCTAACCCCAAAATGATGCTAGTCCCTCAACGCCCCCCCTCCAAGACATTATAGGCTCATTTGTTGGAGGATGACGTCATAGGATAGGAGCACTAGAGCAGGGGTTTTTGGAAGCTAAAAAAGGTCCAAGTGGGTGCAAGAAGGTGTGCTGGGAGGAGATAACAATCCTTTACAAAGCGCAATCACCTCTGCATAAGTAATAACCAGGATGGGTATGTGCCCCAGTGGATTTCCCCCAGAAGCCCCGAAGCACCAACCCATGGGCTAAAAGCCCTGCATGGTGGAGATATAATCACACCGAAGGGGCAGTCTGCAAAGCCACAAAGCCAACTACTTATGAGATTGAAACCAATGGGGCTGGCCATGACCAATCCAAGGTATAAACAGCCCCCAATCCAAATATCCATACAATAAATCCCACGTTGGCTTGTACAATAAAAAAAAATTGACCCCTTGCTCTAGCCTCAACCTCGTTGGAACACTGCAACTGCTCTGGCACGTAACACTGGCTCCAACTGTGGGACATGTGCTCTTCTCGGGAGTGCATGAGAACCTCTTGAATCTTTTGGATATCTGTAGACTTACACACATATCAAATAACAAAAGCATCAAATGCATTGGAAACAAACACTTTTGTCCTACCTTGTTCAAAATGAAAGAACCACAAATGCAATGCATAGGTAACAGTAAATGTTGAATTGAAAATGAAACTAAACCTACCTACCCTACCTATGATGAAAGAAAAGGGTCAAGTGAAATCATACCACCATTGTAGCCACCTCAGCATATCATTCATATTGGACATTCTTCCTTTGCTTTTAGAGATAATCCAAGACAAGATCATATCAAGGATGTGTCGAGTACATACCAGTATCCTTATGAAAATGGAGATGGAATGATAAAGAAATCTGAGAATCTAGAAACCTTGAACTTCCTGCCACGGAGAATGATTGCTTTTGCAAGCTTTATCTATCCATGCCTACAACGGACTCAATTATATACTGTCCCAATCATATATTTGTGATGAGAAATCTTTTTGCATAGAATTGGTTGTTTGATTCTAAATTTGGGGGACAACTTGCAAAGATGAGTCTTGGAAATTTTTCGGAGTATCTCTGAAGGACAACTGTGATATGTTCCTGTACCTGTTCAAGCATTCTTTCAAATATGAAAGCATATTGGTCATCTTTATAACAATCATGTTAGTAATATCCCCAATAATCCTTAAAATTTTGAAATTGTCAGCCACAAAATTCATACCTTCACATTTCAAGCAAAAAGATAAATAATAAATATCATGGAAATGAGAAGTGAATATTATACCTACCCACATACCTGCTTTGGTTCTGTTGAAATGCACCATTGAAAATTTATCGATACTGGACAAAAAAGGTTGCTTAGCTTTTGTAATACTTCCTGAGAGATATTGCTGAGAATAATAATCTTGGCCCACCCTAAGAGTGGGTAAACCAGTCAGCTCAATACCTATAAAGGAACTCTCTGTATGGGACCCCGTACTTCTCTCGGTGCTAGGTAGGATTGATTGAACTAAGTCCCAAGAAATCTCATCGAAGATGGAACTTCCAAAATCTTCAAATCCTGAGTGAAGTAGCTGCATGTGATGATCATCTGTAATAGCAGCAAGATCTACATTCTCAAGCATAGCGGCAAAGGGATTGATCCACTCTTCGTAAATAGCAGAAACGAGAGAAGTGTTGGCAGGCAGCTTGATGAGTCAACGTCGCAGCATCGCGGATGCTGCGCAAGGCCAAAGGTACCGCGAACGAGGCGACAAGTATTTTTGTAGTTTTTGGGTCATTTGGATCGTGTCATGTATATTTTGGGTCATTTAGACCGCACTATGGGGGTTTTGGGGTTGTTTGACCGCATTTTGTGGGATTTTGGGTTAGTTTTTGTAGAAGTTTGTTAAGAAGCAGTTAGGCAGTTGCCTAAGTGGACCACAAATGTAAAGGCGCAAGCCTATAAATAGATGTAGACTTGTAAGTGTCGAGATATCTTTTGGAGAGCGCATGATTGTAAATCTTGATACCTGAGAGATTTTGATCTGAAGACTGAGTATTTTGTTGTATCTGGGTTTTTGCGGAGATAATATGATGTGACAGAGCTTTTGAACAAAACCTTTGTGTCGTTTCCATCTTTCTATGGTAATGCATTTTGCGATATGAATATATGAATGATGCGATGTTTCCTTGCTGCAATTAATGCGTTACTGTTTTATCTGTTGCAATAATGGTTCTGTTCCTGTTAAATGATGTCGCAATTATGATTAATGCTTGAGTTGAATGCTTAGATCTATTTTTGAATGTTGCAATAAGTTAGTCAATTGATGCACAACATCCTCCTTCATTCGGAGGAAACATGGTTCCATCAACTCTCCCTTGAACATCTCGGGTGAGACCTCATCTGCTCTGCAGGTGTTGCTGGACGGGGTAAAACCTGTCTGGGCCAGTCCTCAGGGAGATCGCGGTGGTTTGGGTGTCGACAGTGTCGGGAACCCCTGTCGACTAGGTTTGTGTCAACAAGAAGCTACAACCATGTCCTCTTCAAAGATTTCATCGTATTGCCTCAGATCTGTATAAACTTTTGGCAAGATTTCATCCATGCTAACTTCTTCTTTCATAAATGGAAGGAAAGGCTGAGAGATTCTTTGAAATATGTGCAACTAGAGGGCTCAATAATGATACTGCTAGGTCTTGAAGAATCATATATCGGAGGACCAAGGAACTTCCAATAATCATCGTCTTCAAGAATCCTGTCGTTCTCTTCCGAAGGCCCAAGATATCATAAGAAATTGTAACATGAGGATAAGGAGAACTCACCACTTCTTTATATTCTTCGGCTTCTTCAACGAAGGCTTCTTGGTCTTCTTTTCTGGGAGCGACATCATCTTTATCTTCGGACATAAGGCCTATGATGTCATCAACAAGGTCTTGAACAATAGTTTCTTCAAGCAAGACTTCTGAGGCTTGATCTTCATCACGGATTTCTTTGACGAGGTTTGTTTTATGGTCTTATGGGATTTGCTCAACACGATCCACATGTTCTTCCTTCTTAAACATGTTTTTGTGTACTCGACCTGGGGAAGCCATCTTTTGCATTCCTCTTCTAGAAACCAGAAGCTACAAAACGTCTCTATTAATTTTGAGAAAGAGGAAAGTTTTCCTTTGGACAAGCTTGTGAACCAAACACAAGCCTTTCCTTCCAAGTGGAGGACAAACAACCTCATTTAAACACCCTCTCCTTTAATACCATACTCTTCGGCTATTATTATAAACTTATCAACAAGATCTTCGACATCATCATCATAATCACGGAAGGCCCTCCAAAATGTTTCTGGTAGCTCGCCTAAATAACCTAGAAAGTTTGATAAGTTGAGAGGAGCGAAATACACGTCCATTTCGGCAACAGGGGAATGATCAGGATCTTCAAACTCAAACGATGTGTCCTCTATGATCTCTTCATTAGGACCATCTTGGTTCTGGATGTCTTCCTGGGTTTATCCCACTATATGGTCAATCCAGATCTTCCTCAAATCTTCATCCATGTCAGGACCTCACTCTTTCATGAATGCTTCCACCAAATGCCAAAGCGAAGGAAACCTTTTAGGGGGAAGGCCCTCATACCAATTTCTGACGTGCGGGTTATTCGATAAATCAAGAGATGCCACAAATACCTTCATTTGAACATCCTCATGCATTATATTGGTTTTCAAGAGAAATCCCCTGAACATCATGATATGCATGTATCTTGTATCCTCATATTCATTAAACTTCGGCAATGGCGCATCATCATCACCATGCAACCAATGTGGATATCCCAGAATGCGTGAGAAATCCAAGGCATCAAACCAAGGATAGTACATCCATGCTTCATCAAAGGATGATATATCATCTTCTTTCTTGAGTTAGCCTTGCTCTTATAGAGTACTTTTTATTTTCTTCAGTCGAAGTCGCCAAGAGAGACCCCTTAAGTTAGATCAACAGTTCTCACCAAAGTACAAAACAAGGACGTACCTAAACAATGGAGGGTGTTTCTAAAAGATCAAATGGATCCACCCAAGAATCCTTCTTTAATGATTGGAGTCGCCAGATAAGACCTGCAGGATTAGTCCTCAAAAGAGATATATCATATATATGATGATATCAATAAAGACTTACCTCAAGACTTACCAAATGTTGTTCTTGCTAGGGAGATGAAAAATATGACTCGACCAACACACCCCAATCGTCTTGCAATAGTCTTAAAATGTTCTTCGGCAACTGCACCAAAAAATGTTACCATTCAAACTAGCAGTCCTAGATTTGCAGCACAATGTGATGAAATAAGCTAGTGAATGGTAAGCATGGGAGAAATCTAAACCCAATGTCACCTCATCTTAGTCTCTCAGTACTCCGGGTAACTCCTAAACCCAGGGGAGAGCCCTATCAAGATACCTAAAATCACCAACAAATACCTTTCTACAACCTTTATGACAGAGATCAGTGTCTCATATGGAGTCAATCAATGAATCAGAAAGACAACTTGATCTAGTGAGGAGTTAATGCAAGCAACTACTTGCCCAAATAATAGATATCAATGATTTCCAGCACAATTTCACGTTTACCAATGAATTTCACACAACCCAAGGCACATCTCAAAAAAGTGCACCCTTACGGGGAGATAGACAACCAAGGCAAGGCGAAGCCCTAGGAGGCCTCATAAGGAAAACGCTGCCTACGGTTTAGGAGATATAGGGTTTTCACATCACCCAAGATAATGGCCTCAATTAAGACACCCTTCAAGATCTGTGGACAATTCAACTAAGGCGAAATTGAGGGGTGGACCAAAATTAGCAAATTCTAAATATTTTTAGGTTTTTGAATTTATGTAAATTTTTAGGGATTTTTTGACAATATATGATTTTTAGGGTTTTTATACATAAAATGAGGACGCCCTTCAGGATCCATGGATAAATACGCTAGGGTAAATTTGTAGGGAGGACCAAAATTATAAACTCACGGCTATTTTTGGAGTTAATTCATTTCTAATTTTTAAGGTTTTTGGAATTTTTTAGATTTTTGGTTCTTTTTATGCATAAAATTGCAGCTACAAATATAATACCATAAATGCTTTAAAATAGAGTAAAAAGATGACAAGAGAAGGGAATATGATTATTGTCTCAATCCCTAGGGCATTAAGAGATCCATGGTTAACGTCCCTCTCTTAAGATGTTCTTCTAGCACTTGCAAGCTAGGGCATCACCTAACAACCTCTAGTCCCTCAACGCCCGCCCTCCAAGACATTGTAGGCTCATTAGCTAGAGGATGACATCATAGACTAGAAGCACTAGAGCAAGGGTTTCTGGAACCTAAAAAAGGTCTAAGTGGGTGCAAGATGTGCTAGGAGGAGATAACAGTCCTTTACAAAACGCAATCACCTTTGCATAAGTAATAACCAGGATGGGCATGTGCCCCAGTGGATCACCCTCAAAAGCCTCGAAGCACCAAACCATGGACTAAAAGCCATGCATGGTGGAGATATCATCACACCAAAGGGGTAGTCAGCAAAGCCACGAAGCCAAGTACTTCTGAGAGTGAAACCAAGGGGGCTAGCCATGACCAATCCAGGGGGTAAACAGCCCCCAATCCAAATATCCATACAATAAATCCCACTTTGGCCTATATAATCAAAAAAATTGACCACTTGCTCTAGCCTCAACCTCGCTGGAACACTACAACTGCTATGGCGTGTAACACCAAATAAAAGAGTTGTTGCACTAAACATTTTTAAACATACATGCATTCCTTTTTTCCATATGTGAAACATAATTTCAAATCTAATCATTTGTCATGCTACTTTGAATTTGACGACCCTATGTATCCAATTTTAATAGCAATTTATCCAAATTTTCAGGGAAATTTGGTAGCCTTTAGTGTGAAAATCCATGTCTCATATGTGTGTACTCTGAAAAAACAACACATATCAAAGCAATGTTGTAAATATCATTCCAGGGAATAAATCGCCAAGGACTGAAAGAAACTTATCAAGAATATTGGGGAAAATATCGAAAAATATTGGCAAGAGTAAACTTAGACCTAAAGAATACTGAAATTATCAAAGAAATGGGCAACCTAAAAAACGTTGGAGAAATCAAAGATATTTGCGACATTGGATCAAAACAATTCAAGGACAGGACATTGTCAAAATGTCTAAAGACGACGTTATTATTCCTAGCAAAAAAGAAATGTCAACATTCATTCCTAGAAATGAAGAGAATAAAAGAGGGAAGCCCCAGTTTAGAGTTAGAACTTAGAAAGGCTAGCAAAGAGTTTAGGAGGAATTAAAGGTTGTACGAACACATTAGAATAAGACACGTAAGGATATCATGGTTAAAAAAATAATAGAATAAAGTTTCGTGTAAAATCATTCATAACACATGCATAAGGAAAAAGCAAATGGCCAAAATGGAAATGAAATCTTTAGATGGACTTTTAAGCCTTATACCAATGTAGGTTTTTGGAATTGTTTTTTCCTGTAATTGGTGACAGAATCAATCCTTGGTTAAGTGCAGTGTCCATACTACTCAGAAGACTCTTCAGCATAACTTGGTGTGTACATTGTTATCTCCCAAACTAGCATGTGTGATTAAAGTCACAAAGAAGTAATCTAGCCGAGGGTAACCAAGAGAAAAGACCAATGTCACCACACCAATCCCCTTCGCACTTTAACTTGGCTCTTCTCCAACTCAAGGGGTGCTTCCCTATATAGGATTACTAGAGCAATAAGCAATGGAGTGCAAGGTGAAATGAAGAGTAGCTCTAGCAAAACGTGGATCTATGTAGTATAGGAATATTTAATAAGTGATGGGAGGTTAAAGGGGACCATTCCAAGGACTAGTGCCAATCCAATCAAGGGAAAATGGAGTCAAAGGATCACTAAGAGGGCCTTGCCAAATAGGTCACTCAAAGAAGAGAGTTGTGTGCACTAACCCCAATCTACTTGGTGGATTGAAGATGAACTAGGGTTTACAAGGTGTTATAACATGAACTAGCAGGTATAGTTAAGGCCCCAAAGAACACAGCTAGCCCAACTATAACCTAGAGATGTTACCCATTGTTATTATGACTGCTATAACTGCTATTTGCCCTAGCTAAGGCTCTTTGAAGGGATGCACTCTCCTTGATGAAGGATATTTTGCAAGTTTGAAGCATTTCTTGGAAGTGTTACTTTTGTTCATGCCATTGCTAAGGTGAGGCTAGAGTTGTTTGCTTAACACATGCACTTGGAGGTACCTAGATTCTATACTTTTTGTTTGATGTCTCTCTATCAATTGTATGAAAGTGATGCTTGTTAGGGTTGGATGGAAAGCCATTGTTGCTTCATTTTGTCTTGATTCACATGTCATTTTCGTCATTGATCACCATTGCATTCAAGCTTGAGCTTTAGGTCTTCAAGTCTTGCTAAACTAGGCTCCCTCTACGAATCCTAGAGATTGTGGAGGTGAGCCCTAGTTCGCTAAGCTTGCCAAGAACCATCTCAAGGAGCGGTGCTCCTCTCATTGATGCCCTAGGCTTGGTGAGTAGTCTTCTATTGAAACCCTAGTTGTTCAACTACTCATTTAAACCTAAATTTTGAGGTATCTTGTAAATATTATGTTGGTTAAGCTAATTTATTTGAATTTTTGAGTTAGTTGGTTTAAATTACATGTTAAAAACCCCAAAAATCCATTTTTCGGCCATTTTAGGGCCTCCCGAAATTTTTGGCCCCTAAAATTCCGGACCCTATAATTTCGGCCCACCTCCTTCTCTACACTTCTACCCTATCCGCGGCCATATTCTTCCTCACATCCACCAGCGCTCCCCTTTTTTTACCTCTCATTCCTTCTCCCTTGTACATCCCCTTTCTCCTCAACGCTGCCCTTTCTCTCTTCCCACCTTGTCTCTCCTTTTCTCCCCCCATTCAGCACCCCATCCAGTAGCCATTTCTGCACCCCTTCCTATAGCTCCTCCCGTACCTCATTCCTCCACCACCAAGCTTCTCCCTTACTGTCCTATCCGAGCCTTCCCTTAAGCTCTACACAGGTCTGCAATCAAAGATTGCAGACCCAGTGTATGGTACCTTTCCTGCTTCCCTGTACACATACAAACGCAGAAATTTAAACATTTTAATTAGCATGTTAGTTTAGCTACTTTTGGTGGAGTTTTTCAAAGTTAACTCCCTTGTTAATGTTCACCTTTCCTTATGCGTCTAACACTCGAAATTTACATACATATTTCAAAACTAATGAACAATTGAATTGATTAACATTTGCAAAGGGTTACTTCTATGCTACTTATCTGGAAGGTTTACTGATATGTGATCATATTGGCTATTATTTCCATAAACCTTATTGATGATAAACATTGCTAAATGACTCATACAGATCTGAAAGTTTATCCCTGTCATATTATACTACAGATCTGGAGATTGCATTTGAAGTACTTTGAATCTTGTTAATGTTAAAGATTAGTATTGGATCCTACACTCAGTTGACACGTACATTGCTAATATCCGCTGTGCTAAATGATCTTCACACTTGACTAATGCTG
The DNA here is from genome assembly GCA_027924585.1 of Larix kaempferi. Taxonomy (NCBI): domain Eukaryota; kingdom Viridiplantae; phylum Streptophyta; class Pinopsida; order Pinales; family Pinaceae; genus Larix; species Larix kaempferi. Next base: position 4,266,956 of record BSBM01000226.1, on the reverse strand, counting down.
GTTAAAAACTCATTCCTGACTGGTTATTTTCTGAATTAGTTAATGCATACTTTTTATTTAATGTTAGGAATGCTCCCGCCTTAGCTTGTGTGTATCTACTGTCTACTACAAACCTAAAGCAGTCCTAAAGGCACTTGATGTACTAAATCTGGAAATTACATCTGTAAAATTGAAACACTTTGAGTTTCCTAAATACTTGTTGCCTTAAGAATTGATGATTCATACTTCATGCTTGAACACTCATTTGAACGATAAATCTGATTGACTGTAAAAATGTTGCTGGTACCTAGTTCATATTATCTTCATTCAAATATTGACACCTTACAAATATATGCTTATTTACATATAGTGGGTGATACATGCTCTTATAGTTCTTTTGGTTGATACTTGTTTACGTTTCATTGCTTGATGGTTATAGTCTCTTTAAAGTTTAAATAATTATAATTGATTATGAATTATCATGCTACATCTGATTATTGAATTATTTGGACAATTGTACATTTGGTTGAGTTTATTTGGCAATATCATCTTTTGATCCAATATTGATTATTATACATATGTACATGTTCTTATATTTCGTTGAATGAACTAAGCATTATTGGTTGAAGTTGAATGCACTTGACTCCATTTAGGCACTGGTCTAACTATAAGATTGCATAGAATATAGTTTGGTGGTTGTTCTAGTGTCTTACAGGATTCCATAAGGACACTTCCCCTTAGAGGTTTAGACATCCGAAGAAGTTAGAACGGTGACCGAGATGACATTGGGTCACTGTCCTTATTTTTGCTTACTGGGAATTAGCCCTGCTAATTTGCCCGGTAACAGTTTACAAGGTGTTACAACATGAACTAGCAGGTATAGTTAAGGCCCCAAAGAACATAGCTATCCCAACTATAACCTAGAGATGTTACCCATTGTCACCTTGATAACCAACTCTCTACACATCTGGTTGGATTTTCTCCAACTCAAGGGGGGCTTCCCTAGATAGAATTGCTAGGCTACGGCAATGAGAGCATAGATGATTTGAAGAGATAGCCTTGGGAAAATTTGAGGTCTTTCTTTGTAGTATAGGTGATGAGAGGGTTATGACGACCGGTGCCAATCCCCAAGGAATATGGAGTCTTAGGATGATCCCCCTCAGGCCTTGTTTGTATGTGTTTGACCAGAACCCCTACAAAGCATGACAAATTCCTACCCCAAACAATTGAATCTCCTTCCAAAATTCACCAAGGAAAGGTAGCCTCAACGTATGCCTTCAATTCATAGATTTGGCTTACACCCTAGCCAATGCAAACTTGATGAGTGCCCCTCCTACAAATGCCAAATACTTCAACCAAGCCACAAAACTAAAGCATAACAAAAAGCATTCTCATATTTTAAACCAATGGAGCAATATTGCCCTTCTGATGGACTTGATCAATGAACTTTACAGTTCCAAAAGATACAAGATACTTCAATATTCAACCATTAAGAAAACTCAAGAGAAGAAATCCTTTACACTTCAAAATGCTCCATAAAAGATATGTCAATTAGGCTCCAAAGAGAGAGAGCTCTCAAAATCCAACCATTAAAAGTGAATGAGAGAGCCAACCCTTATATAGGTTGTAGCTCCATCTCATTCTAGAACAAAAAATGATTAAACTACGCCAAAACCCTAGATCTAGCCTAGGATTGAGTAAACAATGACAAAACCCTAACTACTAACTAACAAATATTAAAATAATGCATGAAAAAGGTGGTCAAAACCATAAGTACATAGTCTCCGAGATACATAAGGTCCAAATACTCCTTAACAAACTTCCCAAAAGTGGTTAGATCCACTTTTATCACCCTAGCAAATAATAAAATAATGATGATTTTTAACCCATTCTCATAATAAACCCAAAAGAGTGGTTATGATTAGCACTCTCCTCCAAAGGTGTGCATCCTCAATCAAGGGAATATATGTTCAATTAAGTTTCCAACATGGGGATGTCTCCCTCCATTCAAGGCTTAAACATGGCCTTCATAATGTGGACTCACCCTCATCGAATGATCACCCAACAACTCATCCTATTATGAATAAAAAAAATACATAAATAATAAAAAATAAATAAATAATAATTAATTGATAATTAATACTAATTAAAGATAATAATAATCCCTAAAAGTTGCAACTCTTTACGAAGAGTTACTTGTGCCCTTTAAAAGACTATATATGCGGACTCTCCTATTCGTAATGTATCATCATCTCTTACTTATATATGTTTATTACATACTTGTTCATTTATGGACTATTTGGCCTATTTACATTGAATATTTCTACAGTGAACAAGTTTTATTTGTTCCATTAGTATCAGAGCGAAGTTGCAGTTGCCTGATTCGACTAGTAGCCATCAACTCAGAGTTTCTCTTATCCTATGTCTTCTATATTAGGCTTCTAGCTATTTATCAAATCCATATTGAGAGAAAAAGAAAAAGGAAAAAAGACACTTGTTTTTTTAAACCACGAGTCAATTTTTATAAAGGAAGAAAGAAAGAATTACTAGTGGAAAAAAAAGGGAAAAGAAAAGGAATAAAAGAAAACAACACGTTGTTTTTATAAAAGCACACATGGTTTTGTTTCTTAAACTCTTGTTGGAAAAAATCTATATGCGTAAAAGGTAAAAAAAAAAGCATAGAAGCATAGAAGTATATATAGCAATTTAATAATAATTATTATTATTATTATAAACCATAAAACTTTGCCAAAGAAGGATTTAAGGCTGCATCCCAAATTCTAACCCATTTAAAAAAAAAACATAATAATATTATTATTACAAATAATAATAATTATTAGTATTTAATAATTGGATTATTACAATTATTAAGTACAAAAAGGGGTCAAAGGGATCGTGTCTACCCATTGTCAAAGAAAAGAAGTGTTAAGGGTATCTCCAAAGAAACTTGAGAGAAATTGTGACGAAAATAAAATGGATTTTAATGACGAAAAACAAAGAAGATTTCCAAGCACTTCAAAAACTTATACTTCAGTGTTATTTCAAATAAAAGAAACAACTAGAGGGAAAGACATTACTATTTCTATTGCTCCTGTTGAACGCAATAATTATATTAGTGTTGACTTTGCTAATGAGTTAGTGATTTCGGAGTCAAATATAGGTGAAAGGTTAGACTTTTGGAATAAGAAAGAATATGAAATAAGTGTTTTACAACTGAACATTGGAGATTATACTGGCATCTCACAATTCATAGTTAGATCCTTGTGGGGGAATGATGGTGACCTAATTTTGGGATAAACTTGGTTACAAATATTGGAGACTTTTATCTAAAATGTTGAAAAGAAGTTGTTGACATTTCCTTACAAGAAGAAGAAAATCACATTGCAGGGCATTAAAATGAAGTCAGAATCAGAAGTCACGTCTTTCGAAGACTTCAAAGATCTATCAAAGGTGATTTCGCAGGAAAATGAGAAATCAATACAGACGATACATAAAGAATTTGACAAAGTTTTCATGAACAAAGAAGAAGAGATCTCTCGTCTAAGAGATCATAATAAAAAATTACTTCATCAAATCAAGAAGGCGAAGGGCAAAGCACAACGCAATCAAAAGTTAGAAGAGGAGAATCGAGATCTTCAAAAAGAATTATCAATTTATCAGACAAAGACGAAGAAAGCTCCTCCTTAAAAAGGGTTAATCATGAATTGTTAGAGCAAATAAAAAGATTAAGTGAAAGAGAGCACAAAAATCAAGATAATCAAAATGAAGTCGACAAATTAGACTATAAGGAAGAACTCTTACACTTAAGGAGACATAATCAGGACTTACACAAATTAAGAAGCTAAAGATTGATAAGAAGTCATTACAAGAAGGGGTAGAGCAACTTACTAATAAAAAATCAAAGGTCGACAAAGAAATAATGACTGAAACTATTGAAGTAGCGACATCATCTGAGATACAGGTCCAAAAGTCAGAAAAAGGAACCAGTACAGACCCAATCAACGTTCAAATTCCAGAAAACGCTTACAAAGTATCGACCAATAAATCACCAATGGCACAAGTTGAAGTTTCTGCAAACATTTCGCAAGCAACTCGAGTACCTTATCGCCATCCTAATCACAAGAGTCGTCATGATTGACAACAAAGTCAAGAGGAAAATAAACAGTATTATCCCTACAAACAAACTAACTACCACCTTGAAAGAGAGCAAAGACGAAATCGACAACTTGTATGGATGCAGAAAATGAGAAGTTCTATCTGAAAAATTGATCAACAAACATTGAAGGTAGATCTCGGATGGACCACTTCACAAATGACGCAACATTTTCACTCAATGTTTAAAAGAGCGTCGTGGCTACCAACACTGAAGATTATGAGAAAGCGTTACGAGCAAGAACAAGGGATAAAAGTTTTCCATATCCATGCTTTGAGGACAAAGCATTTCTAAGAGGAAGGCAATATTATGGATAAAAAAATAAATAAATAATAATTAATTGATAATTAATACTAAATAAAGATAATAATAATCCCTAAAAGTTGCAATTCTTTACGAAGAGTTACTTGTGCCCTTTAAAAGACTACATATGCGGGCTCTCCTATTTGTAATGTATCATCATCTCTTACTTATATATATTTAGTACATACTTGTTCATTTATGGACTATTTGGCCTATTTACATTGGGTATTTCTACAGTGAACAAATTTTATTTGTTCCACATCCTTTCTCCACATTTGTGACCACAATGTAAATCTTTATCACATCGGTTCGCATGGTGTAACAATAAAAAATAAAAGAATAATATTAATAATAATAGTTTATAATTAATTAATACAATAGTAATTATTAATTAATGAAAAGTCAAAGAGTGCATACCCCTTCGCCTCGAGACTAGTCAATGTGTATACATACACTGTCACGAGGCTCATTGTACTGATTATTTATTTTTTTATCATTATTTATTCAATATATATATATTGTTCGTATAATTAATATTCAAGCTTCCGCAATATATGCTGCAACACATGGTGGGAAAACTCCATAAAAAGGGGTCCTTAAAAATGTTAATCAGCAAAACACATCTATGTTGGATGCCATCTCAAGATGAAGAATAGAGGCACGAGTATATTACTCCGTGGTGAATACCCTTCACCAATCGAAGTCGAATGGATGTCGACACAAATAGGGAATGGATAAGAGTGTTGAATGTTGACTTTACCATTTACTCATTAAAAATAGAGACAACTATCGAAGAGGATTCCAAAGATGTTCTATGGATGCAACAACCTTGCCCATCTAGCTCGTGTTCTTCGAAACAAAATTCACCGAATCATCTATGACCATATGGAATTGTAGACAATAATGAGATAAAATTTATCACAGGATCGTCTCAGATGCAAATCTTTATCGTTTTGGATCATTCCTGAATTGCTTGGAGGCTCAGAACGGTGGCTCAGTTACTTCAAAGGAGGGAAAAGAGACTCGACCACATGACCTCTGTAAAATGCCCAGGGTAATTTCCAATGGTTGTAAAGCCGAGAGCCTAATCCTTTGCACGCAAGACCTCGCTACTGCACCAAAATGCCGCGCCGGCTGTAACAAATCACCATAGCCCACTTTGCCAATTTCCTCAACTATCTCCTCCATATTCTGTAAAGAAATATTTTTCCAAACGAACTTGTGCCAACATGAAGTTTGATCCTTAACTCAAAAAATCAACATTTCATTCGGTGGATGGCTGTGATAGCATGTACACAGACATGGTCATTGATTGAACTGCCTCTTTTATTTGTTCAAGACAACTGTAGAAATTGTCAATTTAGTTCCTCCAAAGTGTCCTCGACAGCGTTTCGAGATGACTGTATTCTACATTTATCTCCATTCATTCATACTGAAAACTTTTGTCTTGTGTGTAGCTACAGCTCTCACTGATGCATCCTCCTTCACTACGTCTGCCACTTTTCTGAGCTTGAGAGCTATTCTTCCAGATCACAGGACTGTTGTGTGTTCCTCTGATTCAAAATGCCTTGGCATAAATTAAATAAGTCTTCGAGACTTGGCCCAAGAAGGTCAAGGACCATAGCATTGTAATTACCTTTAACACCAAATCATCTTACATTTGGGATACCAACCTTCTGCTCGTCCTCCTTGGAGTATTCTTTGGACTCATACAACAACTGAGGACATTTAGTTTTCACACTTTCCAGTTTAGTGCCAACTTACTCATCTGTCAGAATATTGGTCTCAAGGTATTTTTCACTGAATGAACCACTACCAATTTTTTTTCTACTCAGTCTGTATTTCTCCACTTGATCCTTTCACAGTAAGCAGGCATGGTTCATAAGCTCTGAGGTCATACATTGCCAAGATACGGATCGAGTATAGTGCCTATATTGAGCTCAAACACACTTACCAAAATCAGCAACCCACTAGTGTAAACACATTTCTAGGCTCTTTGGGACCATTTTCAAAGTTTCCCACCTCAGCTGCATGATTCTTGTTTCAGCCACAGTTATGATAATGTCCAGCCAAGCTGACCACCCAAGTTTGAAAAAATGTTGATCTGCTGCTGTTGATGGCCTAAACACCGCCCAGAATATGCCCAGAGGAATCCAAAACAGCCCAAAATCTTTTCTTAATGCTGTTTGGCGGTGAAGGAGAGCCCAGAGATCCTCTTACTGCTGTAGTGGAAGCTTGGTTGTGTCTATACTGCAATCTGAACTGTTACCATCAAACCTTTCTGACCTTTCCCCTGTAGGTTTTATTTTTCGGCAAATTAGGGGCTGGAAATACTGCTGATACAAGGCTTCAAATGTTGGATTTTGTGCAACTTCGGGAGATATTATTCATTGCATTTTATTGTACTTTTATTGTACTTGATTGTACCTCCTAAGGGAGATGAACTGGATGTAATTATTTATGTAATCACATGAAAGAGTAAATGTAAACCTTGGGGTGCAAATAAACAAAAGAAAATTATTAAAAATAAATTATTTATTGCCCCCAGGTGAAGTCGGCCCAGTTAGGGAATTTTTGGTTTTTGCACTTGTATAAATAAGAGGCTAGTGCACCTCATTATCTCATTCTCACACTTGCCTTTTGCGCATCACTTGGAGAAAGCTGATTTCGCATCACTTGGAGGAGGTAGTTGTTTTGGGGCTTGTACTTGTGGAAGACATTTTCACAATTTTCTCTTTTCTTATTTGTACTCTGATCTCGAGATTATCATCTCTATGCGAAGGTTGCTGGGTTTTTCCCAATTGGGTTTCCCAGGGTAAACTCTGTGTTGTTGTTTTGTGCTTTGTCTTGCTTCTAGTGATCTTGGTTATGCATTTATATTCTTATGCTATGAATGTATGAAATTTAACACGGTATCAGAGCAGTTCTAGAAGAAGCCATTGCCGAAGTATTGTCGGAACCCTACCGGAATTAGGGTTTCATCTTGTGAAGTCTTCACCCATCATTTTGAAAAAAAAGAGCCATGGGAATTTCGTTTTTGGCAAGGCGAATATATTGGTGAAGACGGAATTCAATTCCGAGAACTTTCAATTTTTGACCTAACTTTGTGCCTACAACAGAATTAGGGTTTCAGTTTTTACTCATTTCTCTCCACAGATTTGGACCAGGCCACCCTCTATTCAACTCTCCTTGGCAAGACGAATTTATTTATGGGTTCAGTTAATCAAATTATTAACTTTCATTTTTGACCTAGCTCCTGCTAGGGTTTTTGAACCAAATCTGCAAACAAGATGATTGGGATGAAGGTTGAAGATCGTTTGGAAGGAGCCTCCAACTTTATCTCCTAGAAGTCTAGGGTTCTTCTACTCCTAGAAGAAAATGATCTCTTGCTATATGTAAATGAGAAGGTCCTTGAACCAAAAGCCAAAGAGGATAAATCCCGATGGAGGAAGAATGATGCTAAAGCAAGAAGGATTCTTGTAGATTCAGTGAGAGACCATTTGGTTCCTCAAATCTCAGGAAAGAAGAATGCTAGGAAAATGTTCAAGACCATTATGAAGCTGTTTGAACACACTAGCCTAAATGTATCCATGACTTTGAGAAACCAGCTCTCAAATATGAAGATAGCAAAGTCAGAATCCATTGCCTCACACTTTATGAGCATCTCAGAACTCAGAGACAATCTCAGCACCAGTGGAGATCCTATTAATGATAAGGAGCTTGTCCTTCACACTATAAATGGTCTTCCACCATCATGGGAGTCTTTTATCCAAAGCATAAGTGGTATATCCAAACTACCAAAGTTTGACAAGCTTTGGGCAGATTGCTCTCAGGAAGAGACAAGGATTGCAGCACATCAAAGACTACATGGCACTCCACCTGAAGAGAACCAAGCTTTTGTTTCTCATACCAAGAAAGGTAAGGGAAACGGAAAGAAGTTCTACAAACACAAGCACCAAGAAAGGAGATCAAGTCCACCTCCAGATCAGAAGAAGGAGAAGAGGGATTTGTCTCAGATACAATGCTACAGGTGCAAGGCATATGGTCATTATGCAAAAGAGTGCCGAAGTTCTAACTAAAGAAAGTATGAAGCCTCAACTGCTGATGTAGAAGAGGATCATCATTGCAAGAAGCAAAGGGATGATGATCATTCGGAGTTCCTGTTCTAGAAGATCCGGAATGCAAGAACATAGATCTCTTATGGTTCCCACAAGAAGGCAGTGGGGGACCACATACCAAAACAATAAGAGATAAGTATTTTGTTTTCTTGCTTACATAGATCTGTTTTTTGTCTTATATGTTTTTTATATGCAGATCTAATGTGTTGAGCAGTTGATATAGTTTACCCTGTTATAATATGCATATGAGCTACACAACATTTCATGAAGTTAGTCTAGATGATATCTCCCTCCTACATGCTTAGGGTAGTGCACACTCTTGATGGCATGTTCTAGTGGAGATAACAGACATCTAGATACTTCCCAGAAGTGTTTGATAGACATGTTTATGATTGTTGTGATAAAGTATTAGCTAAGATGCCTATGTAAACTATTTGTTTTTTGCATTTGATTATAAAATGTCACTGATCATCAGTCGGGATTTGACTTGTAGGGAAAAGACCATGTGATTTGGCCTACAAGAGAAGACTTGTTCCGATGGACATATGAATCCCGTTGGTGTTCAACAAGAAGCTTCCTAGAATATGACTCTCAGCCTAGAAGGATGACCTCGGAGGAAGCTTTCACAGAAGTGAAACCAGAAGTAAGTCACCTTCAGATATTTGGCTGTCCAATCTTTATACATGTGCCCAAGTTGGAACCTTCAGGCAAGAAGGGAACCTTTGTGGGATACAATGACCCTTCAAAGACTTACAGAATCTACATCCCAGGGTCCAGATAGATTGAAGTCAGTAGGGATGTGACCTTTGAAGAAGAATTAGCTGTCAGGAAAGGCAGAGGATTAGACATGGAGATCGATGATGAAATGATAGAACCAAAGGAGATGAGATCATCTCCCCCTCTATTTCAAGAGGGAGTTAGCAGAAAAGGATGAACCTATCGATTCCATTGATCCAGTTGATATCCCCAGAAATGTTGCAGTAGGTCGGAAAAGACCTAGATGGGCACAACACAGACTTAGCATGGAGCATATGGGAAATACAAGGACAGATTTGTTGCCAGAAGATTCTCTCAGAAAGAGGGAGTCGATTATGATGATACATTTGCTCCTATGGCTCGAGATACTTCCATCAGATCGATCATTGCTATTGCTTCAGCTATGAGATGGAAGGTGCATCAGAATGATGTAGACCCCAACGTTTGCTTCAAGGTTTCAGATGATGAGCCACTGATTTTGGTATTGTATGTTGATGACTTGTTTCTCACAGGAAATGAGAAACTCATTGTATGGTGTAAGAAGAATCTCGCCTCTGAGTTTGAAATGAAATATCTTGGATTGATGCACTACTTCTTGGGATTAGAAGTATGGCAGAGGCAGAAAGAGATTTTCCTAGGACAAGGAAAATACACCATTGATATATTGAAGAGATTCGGGATGTTGGACTGCAAGTCCATGGCTACTCTGATGGATGAAAATTGGAAGAAGTTGAGAGATTCTACTTCAGAGTCTGATTTGATTGATCCCACCATGTATCGCCAGTCGATTGGGTCATTGATGTATCTGACCAACAACAGACCAGATACATGTTTTGCCGTGAATGCCCTCAGTCAGTTCATGTGCGAACCAAGAAAGATTCACTGGATTGCTGCAAAACATGTGCTTAGATACTTACGTGGCACGGTGGGATATGGTTTGAAATATGCTTCAGATAGTGACCTGAGATTGCAGGGGTTTACAGACTCAAATTGGGTCGGATGTTGCTTCAATTTGAGTTCTGCGGTTTTTTCCTGGTGCAGCAGGAAGCAAAACTTGGTAGCACTCAGTACTGCAGAGGCCGAGTACATGGCTGCTAGCACAGCAACTCGAGAAGCAGTTTGGCTTCGTAAACTCCTGGCAAGATTGTTCGGCTAGTTTTCAGAGCCGATCGTGATTCACTGTGATAACCAAAGTTGTTTGCAAATGTCAGTGAATCCTGTATTTCACGACAGGTCGAAGCATATCAAGATTCGATATCACTTCATTCGTGATATGGTGTAGAAAGGTGCGGTCGAGTTACAGTACGTGCCGACAGACGACCAGACTGCAGATGTTCTCACCAAGGCACTTCCCAGGGTGAAGTTTGAATACTTTCGCGGAAGACTTGGAGTCGAAGAGAACATGTCCCTCCTTGAGAGGGAAATATGACATTGAGATGCTTGCCCTGGTGCCTTCTGCAATCCAGTTACTCAGCCAGATATGGGAGAAATCCCACAAGCAGATGAGAACAGTCAGCAATTGGTCGGGCTCACCCTGGTGCCTTCTACAGTCCAGTTACTCAGCCAGATATGGGAGAAATCGCATAGGCAGATGAGTAGGACAGTCAGCAATTGGTCGATTTCACACTGGTGCCTCTGCAGTCCGGTTACTCAACCAGATATGGGAGAAATCCCATAGGCAGATGAGTAGGATAGTCAGCAGTTGGCCATGTGATTGCACGGGTGCCTCTACAGTCCTAGTACTTAGCCAGATATGGGAGAAATCCCATAGGCAGATGAGTCAGAAAGTCAGTAGATGGTCGTGCCCATTTGCTCGTCTGAGATCTCAGCCAGGTATGGGAGGAACCCATCGACAGATGAGACAGACGGGTAGCAAATGGTATAGCAGAGATGGCACAACTAATTATCTCAGATATCCAGGATTGAGTGATTCTCCTGGATCCAGGATCGAGTGATTCTCCTGGACTCACCGAAGGACTAGGTGCAGAAGTTGGATACATATTTCCAGCTCAACCCCATAGGGGATTTGAGCATATTATTGAGTTAGAGGGGGGAACTCAAGTAGTTATCACCACTCCTTACAGACATCCCAAGAGGTACAAAGATGAGATAGAAAGCACAATCAAAGAACTACTCAAGCTGGGGTATATCAAACCTAGCTCCAGTCCATTTGCATCTTCAGTAGTACTAGTGAAGAAAAAAGATGGAACCTTACGCATGTGCATAGATTATAGGGCTCTCAACAAGAAGACTATCAAAAACAGGTATCCAATCACCAGGATTGATGAGTGGATGGATGAGTTATAGGGGGCAAAGTACTTTTCAAAGATTGATCTCCACTCAGGCTACCATCAGATTCGGGTCAACGAGCAGGATGTTCCAAAGACCGCTTTCCATTGCCACTACGGACACTATGAGTTTTTAGTGATGCCATTTGGGCTCACTAATGCACCAACCACTTTCCAGTCTTGCATGAATAATATCTTCAAAGGTCAGTTACGCAAGTATCTTCTGGTATTCTTCAATGACATATTGATATACAGTAAAACTTGGGAAGAGCACTTGAAACATCTGGATGAGGTACTTGGAATTTTACAGGAGCGGTCATTATATGCCAAGATGTCCAAGTGTGAGTTCGGCATGCAGGAGATGTTGTATTTGGGGCATGTGATAGGTGCCAACGGGGTACAGGTTCACTTAGAGAAGATCCGAGCCATATTGGATTGGCCCATACCCAAGAATGTGACAGAACTAAAAGGCTTTTTAGGGCTTTGCACTTACTACAGGAGATATGTCAGTGGGTTTTCACAGATGACAGCACCCCTCACCGACCTCACCAAGAAAGGGGCTTTCAGTTGGTCAAAGACAGCACGGCACACATTTGAGAAAATGAAAAAGGTAATGAGTTCATGCCCAGTATTAGCTCTACCAGACTTTTCTCAACCCTTAGTGTTAGAGTGTGATGCCTCAGGAGAGGGAATTGGGGCAATATTGATGCAGAACAACCACCCCATGACAAAGACTATGAGCGCCACTATTCAATATATGACAAAGAGATGTTAGCCATTCTCCATGCGCTAACCAAGTTCAGACAGTACTTAGTGGGGGGCAGATTCAAAGTTAAGACAGATCATAACAGTTTGAAATACTTCCTAGAGCAGAAAGAGTTAAACAAGAGGCAACAAAAATGGGTGAGCAAAATTCAGTCATATGACTTCGAGATTGAGTACGTTAAGGGAAAGAACAATGTAGTGGCCGATGCACTTTCTAGATGACCAGCTACTTTATCCCTTATGAGCATCTCATCAGATTGGAGATCTCATTTTTTGGTTGAGTACTCCAAAGATAAGTTTGCTTGCGAGCTATTGGATGGACAGATTCAGGATGACAGGTACCGGGTTATTGACAACATCATATACTACAAGAACAGAATCTTCTTAGTTCCAGATTCTTCCCTCAAGAAGAAGATTTTACAGGCATCGCATGATTCACCATTAGCAGGGCATCAGGGGTTTCTCAAGACCTACAGACAGATTAGAGAGAGGTTGTCATGGAAGGGCCTCAAGAATGATGTGATACAACATGTGAGAGAGTGCAGCTTGTGCCAGTAGAATAAAATAAAGCACACCCACCCGGCCGGTTTATTACAACCTTTGCGTATTCCCGAGTAGAAGTGGGAGAGCATCTCCATGGACTTCGTTACAGGATTGCCCAAGGTTCAGGGTAGAGATTGCTTGTACGTAGTGGTGGATAGGTTGACCAAGTTCGCTCACTTCTTTGCCATTCCTTCAGATTATTCAGCAGCACAAGTAGCAGAATTATTCTTCAGAGAGGTATTCAGACTCCACAGGTTACCCAAGACCATTGTCAGTGATAGAGATAGCAAATTCACAGGAGCCTTTTGGCAAGAGCTCTTCAAATTGGTGGGAACCGAGTTAGCTATGAGCACGAGTCATCATCTGCAAAGCGATGGACAGACTAAGATAGTTAACAAGTGGATTGAGGGGTATCTGAGGAATTACGTAGCAGGCCAGCAGAAGACATGGATCAGGTGGCTACACTTAGTTGAGCATTGCTACAATACCACCCATCATATGACCATTGGGATGCCTCCTTTCCAAGCCCTATATAGATACGACACCGTTACTTTTGCAGATCTGGTATTTGGTGATAGCAGGGCCCCCAAGGCCAAAGAGTGGATTCAGGAGAGTCAGGACATCCTTAGCATACTCAGAAAGAACATACAGACTGCTCAGAATCAGCAGAAAATATATGCAGACAGGCACAGGATTGAGCGCAGTTTTGAGGTAGGAGACCTCGTTTATTTATGCCTCCAACCTTACCGACAGCCATCTCTAAAATAGAAAGGAGCGAAAAAACTCAAACCTCGCTTCTATGGTCCTTACAAGATAATTCGGAAGGTCGGAGAGGTAGCATATGAGCTAGAACTACCCCCATAGAGCAAGATTCACAACGTATTTCATGTCTCCAACCTCAAGAAGGCAGTCGGTCAGCAGATTGTTACATCTTTCGAGCTTCCCCCCCCTTGATGACGAGGAGCAATTGATTCTGATTCCCGAGCACATCCTGGAGGTGCGGGAGCGGAAACTAAGGAATAGAATCATCAGAGACTACTTAGTTCAGTGGAGGGATTTTCCTATAGAGGAGGCCACTTGGGAGGGAGAACAGGTATTACAGCACCCAGCTTTACAATTGCTTGAGGACAAGCAAATTCGAGCGGGGAGGACTGTAATGTCCTCTTCCGCTTAGGTACTGAGGACCATCCCGCTAACCTATATGATTCCCCATAGGTTATAGCGGGCACTGACAGTCAGGGGATCAACTGTGGACTTATGGCATATCAGAATATCTGGGGCATAGATATTATATCATCAGTAGGTAGACAGGGGCCACCTGCATGTATGACATCTGAGCATTATTTCATGATGCATGCACCTGATTGAGTCTTCAGGCACCTACATGCAAGTCAACTACAAATTAGAAGATTAAGTGACCTAGTTAGGTCAAAAGTTAGGTTTTTGGCAGTTGAAGGTTATAAAAGAAAGGTAAAGCGAGTAGAGAAGGTACATTATTGATAATTGATTTGTGATCTCGATTTGGAGAGCTCAGTGAGCAAAGTTGGGGTTGAGGCTTGTACTCAGCTAACTGGTGTATTTCGACAGCGAAATCTATCTGCCCTATTTCATCATCAGGTTCGATCATCCAGATTCAGCATTATTCTTCATCAGGTATTAACATCATTCAGTATTCAGCAGAATTATCTTTATATCATTTCGTGGGTTTGCTCTCCCTTGCTTGGGCACATTTTCCAGACAGTCTGTTATTCGTTTTCCAGTATTCAGAGGGCAAAAGTGTTGCATGCTGCTTCTATTCTTCTTAGAGCACCGTTATTACCCTTCCCCTGGAAGAAGGGCTTCCCAGCTGGACTATTGAGGGAGTTATCAGCACTTGCCATTAGAGGAGGACGTTTGCATGCTTAAGGCCGAATCTATTTGGGAAGAGGCTCACGTTTTTGGCTATTGAGCCATCACTTCTTATGCATGCACCTTTCATCATCTCCAGAGGGGTACTATAACCCTAGCGCACATCATCTGGAGGTTCATCAGTGGAGTATTTATTATTGAGGAGCTTTTCTCTTATTGGAGGACGTCATTGCCCTGAGGAGGCTGACTTGCTTCAGCCTGCTATTATTCTATCTTTATTCATGCATGCGGGGATCATCAGCATCACCTTCAGCTGATCTACATACTGGTATGTACATGCAAAAACTTACTCCTATTTTATAGCATTCTAGTATTATCTGGGTTATATTCCTGCATGCATGCAGAGATCAATATACATTTCCATCCTTGCTTGAGGTATCAGCTTACTAGACAACATAAAAAAAGAAAAATATCAGTTTGAGATATTACACTATGCAAAGGTTGTTAGGTTTTTCCCAATTGGGTTTCCCAGGGTAAACTTTGTGTTGTTGTTTTGTGCTATGTCTTGCTTCTAGTGATCTTGGTTATGCATTTATATTATTATGCTATGAATGTATGAAATTTAACATGAAACATTGCTCAAACGACTTCTGCACTCAAATGTTTCCCTAAAATTTAGCTTTGGTCATCAATTTTGTTCACAGAACTCAAACAACACATAGGAACAGCACACATGAAGCCTCAATACGCCATGTCAAACAATAGATGCTTAGAGTCTTAAGTGACATGAGAAATAATGATGTATAGGTGGTGTCATGTAAGCATATAAAACCATCATAATGTCCTAGGGCATCATCATCCAATTAGGCCATCATCCACTCGAAAATCACAAAAAAATTCCTAGTTACCCTTGCATGATTTGGGGTAACACAAGGGAAGGGATAGAATGAAGTATCCACTTTCTTTCAAGCTTTACAAAGTACACCCTATAGATAAAGGTTTATGGCTAAACAATTTGAAATAAGGAAAAAATACAACAAATAAAGCCCATATTAATAAGATGCAAGAAATAATGTAGAGTTTAATATAAAACACCTTTCTCCAACAGGGTAATAGTACCCTTCCAATGGCCCAAGCAAAGCATATAAATAATTTAGCAATGTAAAACACCTAGCAACCTTACAACCATGAAGCTTGTTACCCCCAAACATGTAAAGGTGTCTTGATATTCGTTGTCTATGTGATCTTTCATTACATCCAACAGTTCCAGAGAGGAAATCTATGGTTTTCCGATGGTCATTTGACAGAGACACTTTCAGCTTGCTCAGTTTTCCATGACATGTGCCAGAGATCGATGGGGACATACAGTTTGCACTAGTGTTATGGCATATCCTCTCTAGTTGACTCATGGTTAATGCTTTCTTACATGTGGACATGACCATAGGAGGTCAACAGTGCTACTCTCTAATGACTCATGTATCTTAGACGGTTGTCTCATAGCTAAGGATGCATTGTGGTGTGGTTATAATTCTTCCCTAGATTAAGTGTCTAAACTTATGGATGGTGTATTCCTAGGGATCTAAGTAAGTGTGACCTTCATTTCATGTCATTCACAACTTTTCACTTAACCATTTTTCATATTATGTCATTCCATCCATTTCCATCATGTCCCCTTTCGCAATTGATGTATCATATGTTATGTACCATGGTCTCTATACTATTCCCATATATGAATGCCTAAGCCAAAGTTAAAAGAGTCAAAGTACTCTAAGGGAAATTAAGTTAGATGATAAATGTTGTATACATGAGCAATGCCCCCTTGCAAAACTCAGGTTCCCTATGTCCCAGGTTATCAAAGCCAAATCTAAAGCAAAGGGGCTAAGCCAAAAAAATTCTACAAGTTTTAAAAAATAAAATAAAAATAAAAGGATTGCAAAAAATAGGAGAAGGAAAAGGTAACTCAAGAAAAATATTCCCTTCCAAGGCACACCAAAAAAAGAAAAATCATTAACTCCTAGGTCCTGAAAGCTAAGGGGTAGACCATATCACTTACTCACATTCTTATTATGGTCAATTCGTGAACACCCTTCTCCTAGCACCACATTCATTTCATCACCCTCACCTTACTTGGAAACTTAGGAAATATACTTGGTTGTAAAGGTGTAACAAGAAAATATGGATTGCCCACTTGACTTATGGAGTGTCTCACCTCTTTGCTCCACACATGCCATCTTATCTTGAAGCATTCATCACTTTACATGGTATTGATGTGAGCACTCCTCTCTTTGTCAATTTATCTTGGAGAGTGAGTTCTTAGTTTTGGGTCTTGACTTGTCAATGAGGTCGTTACATCATGAAGTGATCAAGATCTAGGGTTGTTAGTTTTGACCATGTCATTGGAGGATTGGAGAGACTCTCTCATTGTACTATTTGCTAGAACTAGAAGAATAGAATTTTGTTCTTGCTACTCGTCTATTTTTTTATGCTAAGTATATTGGGTGAATTTTAGAAGTGAATTCAAGTAACAAGAATTGCATGGTGATTGAGGTACTCTCTTTCTATAATATTACATTGTTTTATTAACTAAATAGCTACATTTTCAGCTTATGATATGTGCATCTTGTAGTGGGTTTTGTAGTAATTTTATCACAGGTCTACTAAAGAAATTTTCAACATTTGAAGTCCTCAATCTTACGTGGTACCAGTGCCAGTGCACCTTCAGTTGTGCCCCAGGGAGAGGTCATTTTTTTTTACTAAGAGGGGTGTTTTTCCAGCATTTTCTGAGTGGAGGCTATGGCCAGGCCCTTTGGTTCCTCTCCTAGGAGTACTATGGCTTAGTGGCATTGTTGACTGCCTCATGAAAGGGCTTGAAGCCATGAGGTTGGTGTCCGAGGCTCCTAGGTGAGTCACTGGATCACATGACCCCCCCCACCTGTTTTATCATTATGGTGGCATTTCTCTCAACACTGAGGCTTATGTCTCTCTTCCAGGTCACCATCCACACCCTCCTGCTCCCTCTACACTGCAGCTCCCTCTCTCCTTGGGCTCCTAGTCATGATGACGTCATCCTTGTACCAGGCCACATTGCTTGATATGGGGGGACGTTGAGGGATTTTCACTATTGTTCAGGTTAGATGGGGCATGACACTCCCCACCTGCCCACTCCAGCCTTCAGTTCGGAATGATTTGCTCATTTTAAGCTATTTTAGTCATTTTTTGGTAAACTCTGAGGAAAATGCCCCAAGTTACCCACAGATTTGATTATTTTATATTATTTTATGTTATAATTTTAAGTTGACATGTTTTAATTTTAAATTGGCATTTTAAAGCATGTAGGTTTAGTTATTTTGTAAAAAGTGAGTGTGAGATCATATAATACAATCTCCTCATCATTATGTTACTTTTTTACCCAAGATTAGTCTTATGAAGTGAAGTGCACCTCTTGGAGGGATGATTATTTTTTCTCTTGGATGAAGTTGGATGCTTTCTTTGTCTTGCTAATGCTTTGTGGATGCTAGAATGGTTGGAATAACTCATGCTCAAGTAAATATTTTACATTTTTAAGGTTTGTTTGATGAATGGTAGGTAAATTTTGCATTTTGAATGATTGAATGGTAGCACTAGGGATACATTCTCCTTGAATAGGGCTTTGCATGTTGTTTTATCCTCATTGCATAGTAAAAACACTCCCAAGAGGAGGTTTTTACAAAGTTTGGCCTTGGAGCTCCAACTTTTCCCTAATTTAGGCTCTTGCAACGAACCCTAGAGGTTGTTTCAAGAAGCCCTAACCTAGTAGCAAGGAGAGTTCCCTCCAAGAGGAAGGTTGGTCACCTTCCTCTAAGGCTAGGGTTTGGGGTAACATCCATTAAAACCCTAAAATTTTAAAAATATCAAAAACTCCTAAAACCCTAGTTTGTAAATTTTGTAATTATTGTGCTAGCTTAGTTTTGCTATTTGTTATTTAGGTCTGATTTTTCTCTTTTATGTACATAATTTTTATAAAAATTAAATGCTAAAATCCTAGCCTAAAAACCCTAGCTGCAGATTATATTCTACCCTCGGACCACCCTAGCCCTCTCTCCTAACCTTCACTCTCCCTCTTTCTAAGCTCACCCTCACCTATACTTCCCCTTTAGACCTTCGCTCTCCTCACCTCCACCTTCGCTGCCTTCATTTTCTGCTCCTTCCCTTCGCTGTCCTCATTTCCCTTCCTCCTCATCCTTTTCCTTCCCCACTCCTTCTTCCCTCTCCTTTCCCCCTTCATCTATCCTCCCTATCTTTCCCTTTCCTTCCCTTCCATCATCCTTTTACCTCCCTTTCCTATCCTCGGTCCTCCCTTTAGAAGGCTCGGCCTCCTCCCTTTGGGTACCAAACCCCTCACCCTTGCCTATTAAGCCCTCGGTCTTCATCTTGGGCCTTCACCAAGGCTGTAACAGCCCTTAACTTGGGCTCTTTTCCACAGTCCATAAGCCTGCTAGGGCAGCAGACTTTGTCATCACAACTCTTCCCTTTCAGTACCTTACACCTGCACATACAAAACAATACAGGGCTTGATCATAGATGCTATTTTGTTGCCATTTACAAAGCTGTCATACCATATAAAGGGTCTGAATTTTCTGCTAACAAAGGTCTGAACTTGTGATTACAAATTGCTAAAGTGGTCTCTTTATGTGTCAAACTAATTGAAACTTCTCTTCTTCATTACAAGCATCTCTCTTGATATTGGTTATTGTACATTTGATGATTAACAAAGATATACTACTGCTATTAGCAAGCATACTGTTTACAATTTGTATGCATGACAGTGGGAGAGTGAAGTTGGTTAAGAAATAAGTCACACTATTCATACTTCTGCTTTTATTGCCTTGCATCCTCTAATATCCATACTGCTGTTATGTATTTCTGATATGCTGCTATACTGATACATTTCTGATATATACCTTAATTTGATGAATGTAAGAGGGAGAAGTTGATTAAGTCAAAGGTGCTAGTGACTACTCTCATTCCCTTATGGTTTTTATGGTTAATGGTTATTATTTATACTGCTGCTATCAATTCCTAAATGTTGTTATAACTCTGATGTCATTGTGATCTATGGTATAAAAGTAAGAATTCGAAGTTGTTTGAATACTGATGATATCCTTGTTGTTCCTTACAAGTAGATGATAGCCACGTTGACCCTATAGATATGATATGAGTGTTACTTGACTGTCATAGAGGTGCTCAGATATTGTGTTAATGGTTTTATTACATTGAATTGGTTATCTTGTAGCATTTACACTTGTTTGGTAATCCATGAAATTTGCTACTGAAAGTGATACTCATTGTTATGTTAAGTGCTTATCGTGATTATCGATTACCTTATACTCATACTTTGCCATTTGTACAAGTCGTTGTCATTGAATGATTAAGTAGTATGTCTTCTTCATTCGCTTGAACATTATTTACCCAAGGCATTGGTCACTAACGTATCGTCAAAAAGGCATAGTTTCTAAGTGTTTTTGTAGATCACAAAAGGGCTCTCCCCTTGGAGTTTCCGACTCTCCGAAGAAGTTGGAGAAAGTGGCTAAAGTGACAGTGGTGTGAGCATGATGCTTCCATTTATGGGAAGAATGCAACCAAGAAGAAGCTCAACTAGTAGCAAGAGAAGAGAAGATGGGAGCTAATGATGACCAAGCTCTAACTGCTCACACTAAGAAAAATCATAACAAGAGGGAGGACCATCATCACAAAAGGTCCAGAAGGCCCAATAGGAATCATGGACCTAGAAGAGACCTCTCCAGTATCAGATGTTTCACATGTGATGAGAAAGGACATTATTCAATAAATTGTCCCAAAAACCAAGGATCCTCCAGGAGAAACAACAAGAAGAGGCATCATGCTCACACCACTGAAGATGATGAACCAGTAAGGAAGAAAACCAGAGAAGAAAGGGATGATTCTTCAAGTGATGAAGAATATGTCTAAATCTCAGCACTCACAAGTACCATCAACCATGGAAGCAATGATTGGCTTGTAGATAGTGGAGCATCCAAGCACATGACGGGATACAAAGAATCTTTCATCAACCTATCAGAACATGAGTCACCCCACAAGGTGAAACTTGGGGATGATTATCAATATCCCATCAAAGGAAGTGGAGAAGCTTCCTACAAGCTATATTTCGACAAATCATTAAAGATGAAAGATGTTCTCTATGTACCAGGGTTGAAGAAAAATCTTCCCTCCATCTCAGCATTAGATGCTAAAGGAATGCAGGTTGCATTTATTGATGGCCAAGTTCTAATGTGGCCAAAAGGAAAGACAATAAATGATGCAATAGTAATTGGAGAGCAAGAGAGAGGCTTGTACAAGTTGAAAGGTCAACCAGAACAAACATTGGTCCATGACTCCATGGAACCAAGCGAATTATGGCACAGGAGACTTGCACATGTGCACTATAGAGCACTACCAATTGCAAGCAAAACAGTTTCATGGCTTCCAGAAATTCAAACAAAGCATGAAGGCATTTGCAAGGGATGTGCACAAGGAAAGAATGTGAAGAAGACTTTTCCTAGCAGTGAAAGCAAGGCAAAAGGAATCTTGGAGATAATCCACTCAGATGTGTGTGGCCCCATGTCTTCCAGCTCATTAAGCGGGTTATGTATACTATGTTTCTTTCATAGATGACTTTTCTCGTAAGACATGGATTTATTTCTTGAAGGGCAAAGATGAAGTATTTAGCAAATTCAAGGAACTTAAAGCCTTGGTTGAAAATCAAACAATGGCGGAGAATTCACCTCAGAAGAATTCAAGGATCTTTGCAGGGAATCCGGGATTAAGAGGGAGTTGGGCACTCCTTACAATCCTCAACAAAATGGCATTGCAGAACATAAGAACAGAACTATAATGGAAGCAGCAAAGGCAATGCTCCATGATCAAGATCTCCCAATACATCTTTGGGCAGAAGCAGCAAGAACAGTTGTGTATGTACAAAACCGTACACCTCATCGTGTATTGAACAACAAGACTCCAGAAGAAGCTTTCTCAGGAGAGAAACCGGAAGTCAACCATCTCAGAATATTTGGTTGTCATGTGTACATACACATCCCAAAAGAAAAGAGAACAAAGCTAGATCCTTCATGAAAGAAGGGGATATTCGTGGGATACAGTGACACATCAAAAGCTTACCGAATATACTTCCCAGGATTCAAGAAGATCGAAATCAGCAGAGACGTAACTTTTGATGAAGACTCAGCCTACAACAAATCAAGAAAAATACTCACTGAAGAATTTGAAGAACTTGAAGTTCCCTGAACCAAAGACACAGTTATGGAGACAATCCAAGAAGATCGTGAATACCGTGAACTAACAGAACCACAAGACCCTATAGATCCACCTCGTAACAAGAAGTCCCACAAGAGAAGACCAGCATAGGCACGTGAAGCAATACAAGATGCAAAGAAGTATGGTGCTCCATATGGGACACTTAGAGAAAGAAAGAGACCAAGACCATACTCCAGCTATGTGGCCCTACTATGTGACATCATTGATAAAGAACCTTCCAACTACGAGGAAGCAGCAAAAAAGAAGGAATGGAAGGATGCCATGATCGAAGAGTATCGGTCGATTATGAAGAATGATGTCTGGGAGATAGTTCCAAGACCAGTAGGGAAGTCTGTTGTGACTTCGAAATGGATCTACAAGATCAAGCATGCTGCAGATGGTAGCATCGAAAAACACAAGGCAAGATTTGTGGCACATGGCTTCTCCCAAAAGAAGGCATGGACTACGAGGAGACTTTTGCACCTATAGCAAGATACACTTCCATCAGATCTATACTTGCCTTAGCCGCAGTAATGAAATGGAAGGTACACCAGATGGACATCAAGACAGCATTCTTGAATGGTGTAGTCGAAGAGGAAGTGTATGTGGAGCAGCCACTGAGATTCGAAACACATGACAGACAGACTCATGTGTGCAAGCTGAAGAAGGCCTTGTATGGTTTGAAGCAGGCACCCAAGACATGGTACGACAGGATGGACAGCTTTTTGATGAGATTAGGCTTTACCAAGAGTAAAGCAGATTCCAACCTCTACTTCAAGGTTGAGGTCGGAAGACCAATGATATTACTACTATATGTAGATGACCTATTTGTGACAGGGGAGGATGAGCTCATTGCAGACACAAAAAGAAGGCTTGCCGTAGAGTTTGACATGAAGGACCTGAGAATGATGCACTACTTCTTAGGTATGGAAGTGTGGCAGAGTTCAGATGGGATTTTCCTTGGTCAAGGAAAGTATGCAATGGAGATTCTGAAGAGGTTCGGAATGATGGACTGCAAACCAATGGCCACACCAATGGCATCGAACTTGAAGCTACTATGTGATGCTTCTTCAGAGACAGTTGATGCCACGATGTACAGGAAGATGATTGGTTCGTTAATGTAATTAACGAACACGATACCAAACATATGTTTTGTTGTGAACACCCTCAGCCAATTCCTGACAGATTCGAGCCATGTTCACCTGACAGCTGCAAAACATATATTGAGGTAACTGAAGGGTACAATTGAGTATGGGCTCAAATATGAGACGAATCAGAAGATTAATCTGCATGGTTATGTTGATTCGGATTGGGCAGGCAGTGCTACAGACAGGAAGAGCACTTCGGGATGTTGCTTCAGTTTGGGATCCGGTATGATCTCTTGGTTTAGTAGGAAGCAGTCATGTGTGGCATTGAGTACATCCGAAGCAGAGTATGTTGCAGCTTGTTCGGCCAGTTGTGAGGCAGTATGGCTTCGAAAGCTACTGTCAGATTTGTTTGATCTCGAGCTAGAGGCGACTTGTATCTTCTGTGACAACCAGAGGTGTGTGAAGTTGTCCGAGAACCCCGTGTTCCATGACAATTCGAAGCATATTGAGATCAAGTACCACTATATCCGAGATATGGTCTAGAGAGGAGCAGTGAAGCTCCAGTATGTGGCGACAGACGAGCAAACAGCCAATGTGTTGACCAAGCCGTTAGCAAGGGTGAAGTTCGAGTACTTCAAAGAGAAGCTTGGTGTTATCCAGATCGATGTTCCTCGAAAGAGGGAGTGATGTGGCCGGAAGACGCAAGTGCACCAGGGCTGTATCTTACATGGTGGAAGACGCATGTGGTCCGAAAGGACGTAATGCATCTGGGATGCTTCTGGGCTGTATCCACATGTTTGAAGACACTGGTGGTCCACGGGTCATAAAGCATCTGGGATGTGCCTGGGCTGTATCTTACATGGTGGAAGACAAAGGTGGTCCGAAAAGACGTAATGCATTTGGGATGCTCCTGGGTTGTATCCACATGTTTGAAGACGCAGGTTGACCGATAGAGGCATAATACATCTGGGTTGTATCCACGAGGTGGAAGACGCAGATGTTCTTGGGCTGTATCCACTACGTGGAAGACGCAGGTTGACTGAGAGAGAGACGTAATACATCTGGGTTGCATCCACTGGGTGGAAGACGCAAATGTCCCTGGGTCGTATCCACTAGGTGGAAG
The DNA here is from genome assembly GCA_027924585.1 of Larix kaempferi. NCBI lineage: Eukaryota > Viridiplantae > Streptophyta > Pinopsida > Pinales > Pinaceae > Larix > Larix kaempferi. The sequence goes on along the minus strand of BSBM01000226.1, from coordinate 4,242,687 downwards.
ACGCAAGTTGTCTGGTGGACATGATATATGGACCTGGGTTGTTCTCCGCATGAGATGATGAGATGATCCGGATACGATGAGATGATAGTAGGAGACGCAGGTGATTGTTGTGGCAATGTAATATGTGGTCCTGGTTGTACCTACTTGATGGCTTGCTCGTAGAGATGATGAAGACCTAGATGAGAGCTAGGCCTACATCCAACATAAAAAAAGGTTGGCTCTGTAGAAATTCTCATGACGGATAGATTCGAGAGATGTCACTAGTCAATGATCAACGAGATGAGGATTGCTGCAACAGTGATGATGATGATCCAGCGGTGATGATGATCCAGCAATGATGACGTTGTCCAGATTTTGTGTCCAGTTGTGATGATGACTGTGTCGAGATAATACCTTCCTAGTTAAGAGGGAGTGTTGTTGTAAATGTAACTTTGGAAGATATTCTTTTATATATTATTATTATATTATTATTATACTTTAAGTACCTCCGTCGGAGATGTTTTTCCTTCGTTCAGGGATGTCATTATTGTATTTGGTCATGTAAGAATATCAAGGTAAAACCTCTATTGTAAGTCGGGGCAATAGTTCCCCAAAAGATAAATGTAAAATGTATTTTTGAGTCTCCCTAGGACAGGTCGGCCCAGTCAGTTAGGGAAGTCGGCCCCAATGAGGAATTAGGTCAGTCACACATAAAGTATAAATAGAGAGGCTCACTCTCTCATTTATATATCACACTCACTCAAGCAAGTTTGCACCAAGTGAGAGAGAAGACAAGTTCGCTGGAGGAGAAAGAGAGAAGCTGCAGAAGACATCTTATCTTTGGGTTTTTCTATCTTGTTTGATATTGTACTAGTGACGAATCTATTACTGAGGAAGTTGCGGGGTTTTCTCCTTTATGGTTTCCCCGACGAAATTTCTTGTGTCTTTTGTGTTTTGTTGTGCTTGTCTATATTCCAGTTTAAAGATCTAACATAATTAAATTAAAGTGCAAACTCTAACATACCGCACCTATGATACTGTTATATACACTTTTTTGGTGTTGGCTAGGCCTAGTGATTAGTACATATCTAGGCAGTATTTTTTTTCATGTATCTTTCTTTATCTTGCCTTCAGCATTCTCCAGGAGCTTCTTCCGCACTCCCACATTGTACTCTTACTGGATGTATCCTCTAGTCCCATTGACCTACTTGGTGGACATTAATACAATTATCTTATCTTATCTTATTTCTTTTCCCAATCTTATTTAGAAATTCAGATTTCAGATATTTCACAACATTTAATTGTCTTTGTTTTTACTTCAGTCTTGAATATATTTTTTGTTCATTGGAAAAAATCTGTAACAATGTACAGTCAAGTTATTCAACCAAAACCTGAGTTTTCCAGCTGTCTCAACAAGTAGATTTTAGTTATGACAGCAGATTACTCAAGGATTCAATGTGTCTGTGTGCAGTTATCGAGGTAGATAGTTTCATGTATTACTGTCTTGTGGCATTTTTTTCTAAAGACAGTCAAGACAGTCCACGTAATTTGGTGGAAGATGAGTGAAAGAAGAAACAGCAGACTACTGGATTTTAATAGAACATTTTGATTTCAAATATTTATCATTTTTTGTTGATAGGAAAGCAGACAAAAAAATGACTTTTTGTATTTGAACATAACATTCGATGGATTTTACTGTTGGACAGTGAGGCTGGTTTAACCAAATCCTTCACTATTTAGAAACTGGTTTTGTCTTAGACTAGCCCTATCATGTTACAGATCTGGTGGTTTTTTGTGGGATGGTTAAGGAGAGCAAAGATTCGAGGTTACTTTAGACTGCACAATTGTCTGAATCCATTCAAGCAGTCACCTGGATCCTAATACACCCTAAACATTCAAGATAGTTAACCAGTCCCTCTACCTTTCCAATCATCAAAACTAGGCATATAGCAATGCAACCATTCCTATTTGCTCTAGCCATAACCGTGAGATAGGTTTCAAAGAGATAAACTGCCCTATAGGAGCAACAAATTATAACAGAAACCTCGAGAATCGCTATAAAGGTTTTCATTTCCACCCATTTCGGCCCATAACATAGATTTATTCTGAACTGCCATATCCCTCGTTTCAAAAAAAAGCACCCAGCTATATGTCCCAGAAGGAAGAAATAGCAATAATGAAGCTGGTCAGGGAAAATGGTAGAAATAGTATTCTGGAAATTGAAGAAACATTCAGTCTACTTGACAGATTCTGTGTACCTATCATATAGAAGAGGAATGCATAGTGCCATGTATAACAAGATTGAAACAATAACATTATAAAATATGATATTTGAAATTAACAACTTCTACTGTACTTGTTTTTCAAAAAACAATGGGATTAAACAAATTAGGAATGGTAAAACATAAATAAAATTCCCTAGAATAATATTACCAAACAATTTTCTGAAAGCATCTCTACATAAAATGATCAGAACAAAATATGCACCTTTATGTTGCTTGAAGCACGTTAATGAGCAGCTGCAACCACCATATCATGTTTATTAGAATCTAATAATTCACTGAAGCAACAAAAGAAAACAGGTAAAATCAGAAGCATAAACAAATCACAAAAAGCTTGATATAAAAATTTGGAATGATATAAGTTCTGAGGCATGCCTTGAACCACAGTTATTTACACTATTAGGAATCAAACAGGTGAGGTAATAAAACACACCATTGCAATTTATGGCTTATATATATTATATATCATCAAAAACATGTTTATTGTAGATATGCAATTAGTTTTAAACTTTTTACACCAATATTTACATTACATCAATAAAACAAATAGTTGAAATCAGCAGAAGAATGACAACTAGCCCTTCTAATAGAGGCTTGGAGAAATACAAGCGTAAAGCACTTAAACCACCTGCAGACAATTTTCCATAACTTATGTAGTAAGGCTATAAACTCCTATAATCTACAAGTCACTGTTTGTGTGTGCTTTATAATTGAAGCCTTTCCCATTACTAAGTTCATCCAACAAAAAGTCGCTTTGTTCTTAAATATGAGGTACTTTTCTTCTTAAATATGATATATTTTATCTTTGATTAAAAGGAACTTACAATTAAAAATAGAGCCCATAGGTTTTAAAAAAATTATCCTTCCTTGTATAGAAATGGAAAAAAGAGCATCAAAAGGAACATAACTAGCCTAGTAATTCTACTAAATCACAGAAATCAATGGAGGAAAGCACTTATAAAAGTACTTCAAGGGGATATTCCATGACCTAAAATTCCTGGCAAGGCTAGAAATTGTCTACAAACTTTGGCTTCTGGAGAGAACTTAACCTAAGCACAAGTGTCATGGGGATAGTGCATCCAACTAGACTCACACTAGGCAATGAAGTTGTGAGGCATTTTGCATTGGCAAGGGTTTTACTTCAAGGCACAATGACACCACCATTCAAAATTTGTATAGCTTGGAGGACAGGGTTTGTGCTTAGCACAGACTCACCAATAGCCAACCTATTGACAAGGACTTGGAGAAATTTGTGCCCAACAATGGCTTCTCCTGAACCAGATCCACCCACTATTCCCTCACAGTCGCCCATATTGGTACACCAAGGAAATGATGGCATGCTGCATGGATAAAGACTCAAAAAAAGATGACCCTATCCTGAACACTTCCTGCCACCTAGACAAGCTACACCAGCTTGATGACAAGTATTACTCCCTTCTCAATACCATCCAAGGTCAGAAAAAGGACTAGAGGACAATGAGGAACCATGCAACTAAGACGATTCAGAAACAACAAAGGATCCTATGCCCCAAGTGGGATCCCACCCCCATCATCCTATCTCCCTGGCAAAGGATGAGGACTAACCTCAACTTCTTCTGGTTCCCCTTATTGCTTTGAAATATTTACTATTTTTCTACTCTGTCAATTTATTCCATGGATACCATGGACCTATTGCCGCCAGAACACGCACCTGGGGGTTATCGCAACAAAAATATTCAAGTTGCTTGGGTGTGTTCCTTGGGTGGCAAGTCTCGAGTCAAGTACTGTCACTTGATCTCGACTCCTCCATTTAAGCAGAACTCCTAACGAAGCCAAGGGAGGTAGTCCCTATGAGTTACTAAGGTTGATTAAGCAGTTTAGTTTTGAATGGGTGAGTTGTTTAGGAGTTTGAAATCAATTGACTGAAAGCAAAAATTCACTTGCAAAATATAATTTTAAGATTTAACAGTACAACATAATCATGTAACACATAAGATCTAAATCAAAGATTTAATTATTGTAAAGTAAGACCAGTGCCAAAGTGAAGTCGAAAAAGTAAATTGTTCTTGTATTGTAGATGTTTTGCAAGTGCTTATTGATCAATTTTAGTTTATTATGAGATGAGATTTCATTACAGGAAAAGGGGAGCTCCAGATATACCGTGAGGTACAAGGAGTAATGTCTGGAAGTTGACTAAAGGTGGCTCCTCACGAAGACGTGTGGGATGGAATGGAGTCTCGAGGGCAGTGTTCAACACTACACCAACAAGGGTGTAGCCTAACTGTGCCCTGAGGTCGCCTCCCGGTGGTTCCCGCTTCTCCTGAGAAATTTCCCCACACAATAATTAAGGTCTGAGTGTTGGATTTTCACTATGTTCAGGGTTGTTAATTTTATTAGTATGACTTTTTATTAGATGTGAAAAATTAAGGAGTAGTTGCAACTTTTTCTGATTTCCCAAAGGCCCAGGCAAATGCCCGCAAGGGGAAAGGGCATACTTTGAGTTGGAAACTAAATGTATGTTTCGTTTGATTGCAAAAGGTAAATAACTAAAGTAAAGTGTTATATTAATTACTACAAGCAAAGAGTCTCTTTTCTGATCATCCAATCACGTACTCAGGCAAAGCCCTTTGTGTGACAGCAAGAGCATACTTCGGGAGAGCAATGACAAATTCGTTACTTTAAGAAAATGAAGCAAAACTAAAATGATTAAAGACAATATTTATGCTCTATTTAAATTGAAAGTATACTTCCTGTTGTGAGTGTGTGATTGTATTTAAACAGAAAATAAAACTTGTTAGAAAAAATCATGCCATAAAAAGAAATGCGAATCCCCCCAGGGGAGATGGGGTGTGGGTGTTGGGTAACCCACTTGCTCTTCTTTTTTATCGATTATTACAATATAGAAATGCTTGTGATCCCTTGTAAAATGGAATCACTAAGCTTACAATGCCTTAGAAAAAAAAGTTTTATAAACAAGAGAGGTCCCGGGATGCCCTGGATGGCCAAAACTTCGAAAATTTGTCAAAGTTTCTCTCTTTTTTCTTCAACCTGATAAAAACCAGCGATTTATTAGTTCCTAAAAGTGCCCAAAAACACTTTGAAAGTGTTTCGGAACAACCAAAAAAATTACTAAAATATGTGAAAAAATTTCTAAATGTAAAATTGCAAAATTGAACACAAAAAAGCAAGTTTTCTTGTGGATCTTGGCTTGCTTTTTGGGACAGCCAATGAAAGCACTTTAGATTTGTTAAATATGAACTTATGATACCCAAAACAGAAAGCTAATCTAACAAGCCTTTAGATCTACTAATAAGTGACTTGTAAAAGAAAAACCTTCTTGAAGCTAGATCTAGTTAAAGTAAATAATTTAAATCTTTTGAAGCAATTTATATCTAATCATTTAAAACTTATAAATCAGATCTGAAATATGATATAAACTTATTTAAAATCAGATCTAAGAAACAAGCCCAAGTAACCAATGAAAAGTTGAGTTTAGAAAGAAGAAGAAGAGTGGAAAGAAAGCCCTTGGAACTTTGGGCAATGGAGCTATTCCGATGGATTCTCAGGAGGACTATGTCTTCTTTTAAACACAAGATTGTTGAAGGGTAGTAGAGACAAGCAAGCTCATCCACCAATCCAACAAAAGAACCTATAAAAGAAACCCTTCACACTTGCCACACAATTTGTCAAATCTAATAAAACATCTAAGCTAAAGAGAAGAAGAGCATACATATAAACGAATAAGCATGCAAATTCTAGATCTTGAGCTAAGCATGATTTAAATGAATAAAAGAGACTTCTATATTCATTCTTACCAATTAATCCTAATCCTTCCTTAAGCTAGTATTGACAAAGTAAGCAAGTGAAAGAAATAAACCTCTACATATTACCTCAACATATATGAAAGACAATGATCATCCACCATTTGCAAGAGACACCAAACTAGACCTCCAAGGCCTTTTTATTCACAAGAATACTTCAAAAAAAGATATTACATAAGAGAGCAGAGGTTCCACACATTCCTCTTGAAGAGAGGAATGGAACTTGTTTAAATAGAAAATGAGAGAGGGGAGGGGCGCATTGGTTCAAGGAGAGGAGAGGGCGCACCATAAGAGAGATATGAGGGATTGATCCCTTTGATTGAGGTTGGAAAAGGGAGTTGGAGTTATGAGGGAGGCGCCACCTCACAAGAGGTGCGCCCCCTCTACCTTGGGATCTCCTCCCATAAACCACGAGCTGCCACATCCATTCACGTGAAGCATGAGATGGTGGGCGCATCATAAAACTCAATAAAATGAAATCCTCATCATTTGACTTATATCATATGTGCTTTATTATCCTCATGAGGTCACCCTTCATTTGACATGGCATGCCAACTCATTTGGCACATGCTAAATGACCTTTTTTATTATATTTTTTATTTTTCCTTTGGGTCATATTTACTTTTTTAGCATTTATTTGCCAATTTGTCACATCTTTAAGGAATAATGCTCCCAGAGACGACGTAGTCACCCGGAACATGGGGAAAGTGAGTCCTAGGGTAAAAAGGACGCTCTGAGTGTGAAAACGAGCATCCCCACGCCAAAATCCACCTACAGACCACACTTTTATTACAATTTGAAATTTTCCAATTAAACCATTAAAAAATGGCCTAAGTTTGCGGAAAAAATTATTTTTCTTGGAAATTAAAAAAAACTTAGGGGGACCTAGCACATGTCCATACAACTCAATTCTAATATCTAGCATGATAATATACATTGACACTTGGGCTCTAATAACCTCCTAAGGCCACGAAATCATGTCGACCACCCCAACTTTGGAGGTATGAGTGAAAAACTCGAAAATTATATGTCGTTTATTCAACGACATATAATTGACAATAGAAAAAAACACTCTAGGCTAGTCGGACTGATATCTAAGTCTTAGGAAAGTCGAGTCCTTTGCAAAACCATCATGCTATGACATTTTTTACAATTTCCCCGCAGGGCATGGACGTGAAATTTTATTAAAAAAAAAAAATGGGCCAAGGTGGCCTGCTAGGACTTCTGATCTTTTGATTGTGAACAAGTAATCATTTTCTATCTTCACAAGCTCACTTGAAATCATCTAAGTGCAACTTAGCTGATAACAAGACCTGCCTATGTCAACTATGCTTTGGATACTTGCAGTGAAGCTTTAGTGAGCTCTGAAACTGTTCATGATATTTTATTTTTGGTCATCCACAACATTATTAGTTTCTGATCATTGAATTGCTTAAACTTTCAAGTTTTGAAGACTTTTATCTGGGAAATCAACAAGGGTTTACTAAGTCAAACTCTCAACCTGATTGTAACTTCCTTTGTGCATATGAATAGATATAGTCACTCTTAGTCACAAAAAAATACCAAACAAAGAAAATAGACATCTTCTTATATATATGTGGGTGCCTGTGTGTATCTTATCCTTTGGCTAGGAAATTGGCAATTGAAAAAGCATCACACCATAATTTTAATAAACTAGTTAGCAATGAGCAGTTTATTCTGAACTTGGAACATAACACAATATATTAAATTGATTAATGAATTCAATGACTAGTTGATGCTGCATTTAAGCCGTTAAAGAGGTACTTGATCAAAAATTCTTGTATAAACACAAATGCCAAACTGTCCAGTGATACCAATTCCCATGTTTGCACATAATCCTTCGATATGCACTTTGTATTTTCTTTTAGCATTTAACTTCAACATGTCTTACCCACTCCCTTAAGATAATGTATATAGAGTATTTACCTTTCCCAATGACCACCATTTTGTTAACCGTGGACATTAATGTTGTTTCCTTTTTCCTATTCCTTTCTTCATCAATTAACTAGTAACAAATGATTAATGTCAAAGAGAAGATAACCCCCCTGCAGCAATACAGATTGAAATGCACATATCTTCTTTTTCTGTTTGAAAAAAGATCAAATACATGCACCTTCTTAAAGATCATGAATACCAGAAGGTAAAGGAAGATGTTTCATTGGTTGACATCTTGTTACCTCCCAAACATGCACTTAAAGTTATAAATCCCTGAAAGCAAGTACGACCCTAGGGGGAACTCAGGAAGGTTGCCCAATGTCACCTCAGCAACACTTCCTCTCACTTTAGGATGGCTTCCTTCAGCACAAGGTGGGAAACACTAGGAAAGATTTGTGATGTTCTTTGAGATAAATGGGTGAAAAGGAGACCAGTGCCAATCTAATTAGGGAGTCCAGGTCCAAATTCAAAAGGGTTCAAAATATGAATAAATGGAAGCGTGACTATGTTGTTATTAATATGCTAAAATCATCCGTTGGACTAAATTCAATCTGCAGAAACTAAGATGAGGGGCCTTCCAAAGATGCACCTCCATAGACAATTAAAACAAAGTAATAAGGACGTGTTTATTATTTTATTATGAACAATATAGACAGCAACAGCCTCTCATAAGAACAGAAATGACAGCAGCATAACCTTAAACATTGATCAATGACAAAGAAACAAAAGACAAGGAGGGTGCAACCTCAACCTTGGCTCTTCTTTGGGTGTAAAAATACCCTTCAAACAAAGATCCTTACAAGAGATTTTACAAGTATAAGTTCAGCAATCAAATGAGAAATCATGAACCTCGCATAGAAAATGCCCTTAAACTTCCTTTTCTTCATCTAGAACGTCAACTAAGCCCTTGGAATATATTTACACCTTTTGCACCTTCTTTTAGTATTTATAGCCTTCAACCCGCAATTAGGTTGTCTCCCTGATTAGCCCCTCCTCTTGCTTGATCCACCTTTGAATGACACTTGGCAGCCTTCTACACAAGTGTGCACATCCCAACAAAGGCATTTCGGCCCTAGTGCACTTCTTCTTCCTAATGAACTCCTCATTAATGATTTTCGTCCTCCGTTGACATTGAACTCATTTAATTTCCATAATTGGATCAGGCCAACCTTACAATGACTTAAAATTCATTTTAAACAACAATTTTTTGGGCCTTTTTTTCACTAGAATCAACCTATTCATCAATCAATATGCTTGACCTATAACATCCGACCCTCAAAATTTTGTGGGTGGTTGTCCTAGTTATAGATTGTCCTCCGCAAAATCCATAGTGCAATTTGATCATAAACTTCTCCACCTCCACAAGATCTACACACTTTAGCACCAAACCCTCAAGGTTCCTCCAACCCAATTCCCCTTGGATCAAGCATTACTTTATTGCCTTGAATCTCAATGCTCTTCTTCTATGATTTCACAAGTGATCTAGGCATCACAGATTCTAGAAAGAATAGACGATGTCCTCATACCACTCATGCTGTTGTAAATCTTAAAGCACCACCAAAATCATCTCCAGGGTTGATTTACTTCCAACTTCCAAGGCTTAGCGCTCTTTCTTCCTTCTATCAACATTTTGGCTAACACTTGAAATACCCCACATAACTTCTTAATGCTTCAACGCTTGGATTAGGGCATAAGTTTGCTTCTCCATGATATTGATAGCATATTTCAATTCAGCTCCTCTAAGTCCTTTGCTCATAAAAGCTCCTCAACCTTGGCCCTGCTTTTGGAGTAAAAATACCCTTCAAACAAAGATCCGTACAACATATTTTACAAGTATAACTTCAGCCATGAAGAATGAGAAACAGTGAGCCTCACATAGAAGATGCCCTTACACTTCCTTTATTTCAACTAGATCTTCACACTACATTCACCTTTTGCAACTCCTTCAAGTATTTATAGCCTTCAACGTTCAATTAGGGCATCTCGTTGATTAGGCCCTCCTCTTGCTTGATCCACCTTTAGATGATGCTTGAAAACCTTTAGGAACACATCCAAAGAGAGCCATTTCAGCCCTAGTGCTCCTCTGGCTCCTCCATTGACATTGAACTTATATTTAATTTCCATAATTGGGTTAAGGTTGACCTTACAATGACTTAAAATCATTCTAAATAACAAATTTTTGGGCCCTTTCTCACTAGATCCAAACAGTCCATAGCTTAGAGTTATGTTAAATAATGAAAAACAACATATATCCGATATCATTATCACTAAATATAATGACGAATTTAATTTTTCAAAGTGTGTTTGGCTTCTTTCTAGCTTGAGCACTCCTCCATAATGGTCATTTATTGCCTCCTTTGTAACCACAATGTTGATGAAGAGAGTTTTTACCATGTCAAGGGGTTTCCAAGCTCATTTCAACTTATCTCATTCTCCAAATCTATTCTTTAAAAGCTCCAAACAATAACGGTGCTAACTTGTGACCTTTGTGAACCTATGCTCTTTTTTTGAAGGGGTGTGACGGGTTAGAGTGCTCAACTTGAGATAATTCTGGAGAAGTATGTCCTAGAGGAAGCTTCTACAACCTGTGGTTACATCTATTATGAGCAAAACAGCAATCAGTCTTCCTTTTTTTGCAAATTACTTAGAGTTATGTTTAATAATGAAAATTAACCTAGAGACGACCTTAGCATCACTAAGTATAATGCCGAATTTCATTTTACTAAGTGCATTTGGCTTTTTCCTAGCTTGAGCGCTCCTCCATAATGGTCATTTATTGCCTCCTTTGTAACCACAATGTTGATGAACAGGATTTTGATCACGTCAAAGGGTAGCTCATTTCAACAAAGGGCATTCTCCAAATCTGCTCTTTACAATCTCCAAGAGGTAACACATCTCATAGCCCCGATATCCAAGACGGTGCTAACCTTTGACCTTTGTGAACCTATGCTCTATCTTTGGAGGGGATGTGAGGGGATAGAGTGTCGAGCATTATTGTCATTGATGTCAAAGGAGCTCATTAATGACAAAGGACAGTTTGACATGGCTCATGCTTGATGATGTGGATAATCTCTCGGAATGCTTACTGCTTGATGATGACGTGGTTGCACAATAGTTTGACATGGCTCATGCTTGATGATGTGGATAATCTCTTGGAATGCTTACTGCTTGATGATGACGTGGTTGCACAATAGAAAGTCTTGGGTCTTGGAACCCATACTTACTGTGGCTTGATGACCTCTATGGTAACACAAACAACTTGAAGCCATAAGGAACATTGAAGAACGTTGAACTTGAAGAAGCCCTTGGACACTATTGAATTCATGCTATGATGAAGTCCTAGAATTCTTTTTGAAGCCCTCACACACGGTGCATGATGGTATGGGTATAAAACCATTGCTGACTTCCCTTTGGAACCTATGTATGAGGTAACTTGGTTTTTGAACCCTCAAATATGTGGCTTTTAAGCATGAAGAGAAGACGTCATTAATGAACCTTAATGACACTTAAAGAAGCCTAACTCTATCCAAGAAGAAAGGCTGTTTGATGATCCTAACAAGGGATTTTAATGAAGATTTTAATATTAAATTGACCAAAATGTGAAGTCAGCCCAGCTTTGAAAAATAGTTTTTAAATTAAAAAGGGGATATATTTATATAGCAGGTCGGCTAGCTAAGAACCCTCCACGTTGACCTATATTTATACACCTGTATTCCATTCATTTTATATACAATTTTTGAAGTATCCCTCTCTGATTTTCGGGTGAGCTGAGCTCTGATTTTCGGGTACACAGTCTCTGAGGCAGCCGCAGTAGGGTAAGCAGTCCACTGTGGAAAACGCAGGAGCAGGTCTGATATTTTTCCTTTTGGCAGCCACAGTCAAGTGAAGTTTTGGATCCTTCTGTGCATTCAAGCTTTGAGACAGCAGTATGTGAATAAGCAGACGTGAAATTGTTTCTCTGAATGATGGTGTAAAGTGAGGATACCTAAAATTATCTCTCTTAAAACGGACATGCGGCCAGAGGCAGTACTTACAGAAGTGAATCCTTGAGACAGCAGTAAGATTTTATCAGTCTGACTGTGACCTATTGTACAGTGATCAAAGTAATTCCAAACTTTAGTTCTAATGCTGGCCCTTGGAGAAAAGGTTTGGTAAAAGTCTGATTGGTATATTTGATGGTTTTGTATATTCATTGTTGCTTGAAGTTTTGGAACATGTCATTTGCTAGGCTGAGTTTGAAGGTCACTCAGGACTACTAGAATGTCTATGATAGAATTCCTAAATTAGAACAAAGATAAGTTTGACAAAAGACTGGGCAGTTATAGACCCACTCGTAAACATAAGCTGCTTGAGTACTGGGTTGTTGAAGAATTGTTTTGGAATTGAAGTTGGTACTTGGAAGGCTTGTCCAAGGCATACTAGAGAGTGACAGTACTTGACTTGGAAATGGTTAATGTGATAGTCACAATTGATATGACATGACAGTGACACAAGTGCACTAGACAGAGATGCACCTGACAGCATTGTTTTGACATGAAGTGACAGTGATATCTGCAGTAACTTGAAAGTGATAGCTCTACCTTGACATGTGACAATTTGGCTTTACATTGAATAACGTTGACAAGGATAGCTGTTTGAAGTAACAGAGAGCAGATTTGATTTGACAGTGGTTGGTGGTGACAGTGAAAGCATAATGGTTATGACAGTGACAGAGTGATGACAGTGATCAGTATGTGAAGACAAGCTGGGTCTTGCATTTCTTCTTAGTTCGTGCTAAGAAAACCAGGCTGAGCCTTGGAATAAGAGTTGGTGCTCTTTGGTCAGTTGGTGCTGATGTAATTGCGAAGATTGAAGTCTTCATTGTAACTCATATCAAATTATAAATAAAGTTTACTACATTTGTCTTATGATGTGTCTCTTATGATTTATGTTGATGACATGCTTAATTGATGAATGCTGATGTATAGATTAATGTGAATGATGAACTCTGCTGATGTATAGATTCACCCCCCCTCTCAGTGTGTCATTGTGTCCAACATAGAGCACTCAACTTGAGATAATTCTAGAGAATTATGACCTAAAGGAGGCTGCTACAACCTGTGGTTAAATCTATTATTAGCAAAACAACAATAAGTACTCCAGCAAATTACTAGATTGGAGGGCAAGTTGAAACCTCATGCAAACAAGGTGACCATAGTTAGTTCCTCATTCCTCTCTCTTGGATAGTTAGGGTGCATTTTTCTTCTCCTATCTTTTCTTTGGGTTCTATAAAATGGGGTGGAGGTTCCTTCTTCACAAGGTTAGACAGTTTGAAACAGGTGGCACAGACATCTTGCATTCTTTTTCAAAGGATTGGAGATGGCTTGAGGATGCCTAGGGCTTCAATGGTGTTCTTGCAAGGGGTAGCCCACTCCTTAAAGAATTGATTTGTCCTCAAAGTAAGGGTAACGACATGTGTTGTTGAAAAAAGTTCTTTGTTTCACAAGATGAGTCCTCTTCTGGCAGGTTCTTCCATTTAATAAGATATTTTTTAATAGTTTCGGAGTGTAGTTTTCTTTTTTTAATGGCGAGTATACACTCATGGTCTAGGATAATTCTTCCTTCACCATCCAGCATAGGAAGTTCGGCTTGTATTGTTTGAAGTTGTCCCAACACCCTCTTGATGCTTGATATAGGGAACACAATGTGGATGCGGCTATTGTCCCGTAACTCTAGCCCACAGGCTACTTGGCTAATTTTTTTGTTAATTCGATATGGTCCATAAAATTTAGGAGCCAACTTGTTATTGCCTTGTTGCTTGAGGGGCAACGGTTTGTAGGGAAGAAATCTTAAAAACACCCAATCACCTTCTTCGAACTCTCTTTCGGATCTATATTGATCTGCTTGGTGTTTCATTTGATTGCGAACATTTGCTAGATTCTCTTTTAGCAATTGAATGGTCTTTTGATCTTCCCCTAATTGACCTTTTACTGCTGGCACCTTAGAGCTAAACAATGCAAAGTCCTTCCATTTTGGTGGTTCATGTCCATATAAGGCTTGGAAGGGAGTTAGCTAAAGTGTGGTAAGTAAAATTGCAATACCATTCTGCTAGATGTAGCCATTGGGACCATTTGTTCTGCTTAACTGTTACAAAACAATGAAGGTAAGTTTCCAAACATTTATTTACTATTTCTATTTGTCCATTTGTTTGAGGATGATATGCCGAACTCATATTAAGAGATATCCTTGCTTGTTTGTAGAATTCTTTCCAAAAGCTCCCCTTGAATTTTGCATTCCTGTCACTGACACTGAACTTTGGAAAGCCATGCAATTTATAAATATTCTTGCAAAATACCTCAGCTATTTGTTTAGCTAAATTTGTTTTCCTTACCCCCATAAAATGAGCATACTTAGTCAACCTATCAACCATGACAAAAATTTCATCCTCTCCATCAGACATTGGTAATCCTTCAATGAAATCCATCAAAATTTCTTCGAACTTTTGGTTAGGAATTTGTAGAGGATGGAATAATCCTAGTGACATAACATTTTCACTCGTATTTGTTTGACAAGTATCACATTCAGCGACATACTTTTAAATATCCCTGTATATTCCCCTCCAATACAAAGACCATCATATATTGCAGTAAGTTTTGAAGAATCCTACATATCCTGCAGCTGGAGAGTCATGTGATTCCCTTAAGACTTTTAATTTAAATTTTGATGTTAATGTTAGATAAGTTCTTCCCTTGTAACACAGAACGTCATTTCTCCATTCAAATTTTGGATTTTGTCCCAAATTATTAATGATGGAAGAAGATTCGAGATCCTTGGAATATTCCACTCATATTTCATTTAGCCGATTAGGAATTATGATTGATGTTGCATATGATGTTACCTCTTCATCCTTGCATGTAATGCATCGGCAACGACATTGTCCTTCCCTTTTTTGTGTAGTATCTCCATATCGAAGGTGGAAATTTTCTCTATCCATTTTTGTTTCTCCGTGGTCAATGTTTTTTGTTGAGGTAGATACTAAAGACTATTGTGGTCAATACATATCAGTAAATTACTGCCCAAGGGATATTGGCACCATTTAGCTAATGCATGCATAATAGCAAGCATCTCCTTATCATATGTAGATTTTAAACTTTCCCTCTTATTGAGCTTTTGGCTTTTGAAGGCTATCGGATGGTCTCCTTGCATTAACACTACACCTATTCCAAAACCTGAAACATCACATTCCACCGCGAGGGGTTTTGTGAAATCAGGAGTTGCTAACGTAGGTGCTAATGACATAACCTTCTTCAAGGTTTCAAAACATTCTTCTACCTTGTTATTCCATTGAAAAGAATTCTTCTTGAGTATGTTTGATAATGGTGTCATTAAGTGTGTGTTCTTGATGAACCTTTTGTATTATCCTATTAAACCCAAAAATGCTCTTAATTTAGATATGTTATTCGGCTTTTTCCATTCCACGATTGCTTTGATCTTGTTTGGAACTACTTTGACCCCTTTGGATATGACATGCCCTAGGTATTCTACTTCTTCCTTGCCAAAGGTACACTTTGACATTTTTACATAAAACTGATTTTCTTCTAATAGGGAGAGTACTTGTTCTAAGTCCTTAAGATTCTCTTTCCAAGCTTAACTATATATCAAGATGTCATCGAAAAAGGCTAACACAAACTTCCTTAAATAAGGTTGGAAGAGCCCATTCATAGTTGCTTGAAAAGTAGCAAGAGGCATTCGTTAAACTAAATGGTCTTTGCCATGTCTTCATAATGACCGTCATGAGTTTGGAAAGTGGTCTTTGCCATGTCTTCTAATCTCACTCAAATTAGTAACCTGACCTGGAGTCTAGCTTTGAAAAATATTTGGCCCCATGAGATTCTTCCAGCATTTCATCTATGAACGAAATAGGAAACTTGTTCTTGATTATTATTATTTTCAGACCTCGATAATCTACACATAGTCTGAAAGATCCATATTCCTTTCGCACTATCACTACCAGGGCTGCATACAGACTTCTACTTCTTGTGAAAATACCACATCTTAATAGATCTTGAATCAACCTTTCTATTTTCGTTTTGTGGTGATGCAGATATTGGTAAGGTTTAATGTTAACAGGTGTTGAGTCTGGTTTTACCTCAATTATGTGTTCAATTCTTCTTTCCGGAGGCAAATTCATTGGTAGGTCTTAAAATACCTTCTCGTATTTTTGAATTAAACCTTGGGTCTCGAGTTGTTGTAAGTAGATTACTTATGATGTCGATATCTCCATTTGATGACATTGGGCCACATATGCAAGTGGCCCTTTTCAGATTAGCTTTTTTGTTTGTCTCGAAAATATAATTTGGGTAGGAGGTGGTTGGAACCCATACAATTTATATTTTCTTCGTTCCCACTTGAATTTAATAAATTGCTCCTAATGATTTACAAAGTAGGTGCCTAATATCTATAGCCATTGGATTCCCAAAACATCTACTCCTCCTAGTGGCACCATGTAAAACCCAGACTCCAAGCTATAATCTTCTATTTGTAGTTTGACTTTGTGAAATTTCTCGACACCATTTATTTTTTTCCCATCGTCTACAATAACCCATATATTTGTTGTTGACTATATGAAGAAATTTAATATTTTGGCCACATTTACATCTACGAAATTATGTGTGCTCCCTTTGTCTATAAGTATGGTGACATTTTCTTTTTTTACATGCCCCTTTAATTTCCATGTTTGTGGTTGAGCGATGCCTGTTATTGCAGCCAGGGATATCTTGGGCATTGCCTCCTCCAACTCTGTATTCGTGTCCTTACTTTCCCCGTTGCTTCCCCCCTCCTCAGAGTCAATATCTGATGTGTCTGGTTCCTTCTCAGCCTCACAATTATATAATTTCTTGTTGTTGCATTTATGCCTTCGCGACCATTTGTATCCACAATACCTACACTTATTTACCCATGTTTTATCTATATCTTGATTTTGTTGTTCATCGCCCTCCCTTAAGTGAGGTGGTCTGTATCTTTCCACCTTGTCTATGGAATATTTATTTGATTTGTCATTGGCTTACCTATTTGATTTATCGAACCCTATGAACAATGATTTTTTCACCTTATTTTTTTGTTCAATTAACTCTATTGCATGTCTGGCATCTTCAATTGTTTTCGAATTCCACAATTTTAGTTCACTAAGGATGTAGTCCTTCAACCCACAGAGGTACATTTTTAGTAATTGCTCATTTGAGAATCCAGCCTATCTTGTTGGCAAGACCTCCCATTCATGAGTGTAATCATTTATACTCCCCTTTTGCCTGAGATGGACAAATTTGGTGTAAAAGTCATCCTCTTCTTCATCATGAAATCTCTTTAACAATACTGTGGTGAACTTTTGCCGATAGAATGAATGAGAGTCACCCTTTCCGGCACACCTTAGGAAGCAATCATAAGTTGCACCTTCAAAGTTATTAGAAGTCATCATTATCATGTACTAGCATGGTGTTTTATGTAAAGGACTTGGTTCCCTAGGACTTTTTGATCAAGTCAAGTATTCCAAGGAGTTTTTTCACTTATTAATTATGTCTTGCAAATTTTGCATAACATAAATTTTGAGTTTTTCTCCTGCTCCTCCAAAGCTGGAATGCCTAGTGAGATTAACGGGCCTTAGCGGGTTATTAAAGTCCATGGGTCAATGTATATGAACATGCTAGGCATTAATTTTGAGTCATATGGACATGTGCTAAGTCCCCCTAGGTTTTTTTTTAATTCCGGCGAAAAAAGTTTTTCCGTAAACCTAAGCCATTTTTTAATGGTTTATTTAAAAAAATTGTAAATGGTGTAAAAGTGTGTTTTAGGGGTCTTTTTTGCCATGGGGGTGATCGTTTTCTAACTCAGAGCACCCACCATATACCAAAACCCACTTTCCATAGTATTAGAGTCATTTATTTTTCACTTTTCCTCAAAAATCCAAAAAAGTGAAAAAAAGATGTGAAAAAATCAAAAAAAAGTCAAAAATCATGAAAAAATAAATTCCATTTTTTGGGGGATTGGAAGTCATGACTCCCAATCCCTTACTATTTTGTAAGGTTATTTGGCAGCCCAAATCGTGGGCATGACTCCCCCATTTAAGCTAGGCACATTCCTTCATAAGCTAGGCGCATTTCCCAAAGTAGTGGGGCCCCACGATTAGAGGAGTTTGCAGCTTGTTTTATGGCAGCTATAGGGCTGCGTTTTAGCAGCTAGAAAGATGGGAGTGGGCAGCCCCATTTGCTCCACCATCTACTCCTTCAATTCTCCCACTCCTCCTTCACAATTGCGCCCTCCCTTCTCCCTCTTGTTCTATTTAAGCATGTTCACTCTCATTGTTTTCTCATGAGAAGGTGGAACCTCTACTCTCAAGTGTTGTAATCTTTTGCATTTTGTTAATGAATAAAGGCTTTGGAGGCAAATCTATGTGTGGATCTGTGTTGTGTGGATGACCATGTTCTAGCTTATACATGAGGTAATCTGTGTCTTCACAATTTTATTCGCACTTGTTTGTTGATTAAGAACTAGCTTTTGAAGGAGATGTTTATCTTAGTAAGGTGAAATAGTGTGATCTTGATCCGGATTTTATGAGCAGAACGAAATGAATACAAATTATTATCAGATGCTTAACACAAAATAACAGAGATACAATAAAACTGGTTTTCTATTCAATAAGGGAATAAGCTGAAAACTGTAAAATGCAGCGGAAAACAAGCTTGTTGGAATGGTGGCGGCTTATCTCTGAGAAGAGATGTGATGGTTGCGCTCATTTGCAAGAAGATGAATACAAAGAGAGGCCCAAAGGGCCTATTTATCATAAGCATGAGGGAAAGAATCCCAAACATCCAAAAACGTAACCCTAGAAGATGAACCGTCATAAAGTTTGCGGCCCCAAGGTGGTTAGTTGAACAGTCAACTTCCCGAGGTCATAACTTTTGCATACGATCTCTGTTTGGGGCGCTCGGTAGCCCATTGGAAAGGGCTATCCGAGATTTACAACTTTTTATTGGGGCCAAATGGTTAAGGTCGTTTAGGGCCTCAAAACGGCCCCGGAAGTTCAAGACCCGAAAAAACTGCTAAAAATAGTAAATTACCAAAATTGCCAGAAAACTGTTTGAACCAGTTGGAAAGGTGGGTGGCCACCGATATCCACCTGGATCAGATCTAATCCATTGTTTTTTCTGTTGGTTATCATAGAGAAGTTAGATTTCAAAGTTATTTTTGTTTAAATACTTGTATCTAACTCTCTATTTTAGTCCACACTAGTTGCACTTGATCTTTCTTGTGTGAGTTGTCTTTTGTGTCTACAGATTGCAAATCTAAAGAGTTTGTGGAGCTTGCTTGCATCCATTTGTCTTCAGAACAGATCCAAGGAGAACTAGTCCCATTGATCCCCACTCTTGAGGACACCATAGCCCAAGTTCAAGGCATTTTCTCCTTCCTTCTCGTCACCAAAAAAAATTCAAACTTTTCTTGGTTACCTCGGTTTGCGTATCTCAGATCTACTTCTTCTTTGCATTATCATAATAGATCTGATTTAGTTTACTAGATCTTAATTCATTTCAAAATTAAAATCTTCATCTAGATCTAGTTGAAGCATGCTTCTTGTTAAAGAGTGAATTTTTGCATAATTTTGAAAACTTAAACAAGTAGTATGTTTTATTGATCTAAAAAGTTTATTTGGCTGATTTAAGAGCTTAGAATTTGCAGCTCTTTGAGTGTGCAAAGATCCTAAGGAGACAAGTCTTACAGCTTGTCTCACTTAATTCAATTTTTTGCATTTTTACTTAGTTTTTTCCCTTAGAATTTTTTGGGTGACCCAAACACAATCTTAAAGTGCTTTTGGGAATCCTCTACTGACATTTGCTTGCTGGTTTGCAGCAATTCATGAACAGATAGGAGGAGATGTTGGCCAAATTTTGATAGATCAGGCCATCCAGAGCACCCAGAACCATATTTTCTTAAACCAGATTCCCTTTCCTTCTAAAATTGTAAGCCTTTGAGTCGTTTTTACAAGACTGGGGCACTTCTAATTGCATTGTAACAGAATACTAAACGAGAGCAAGTGGGCTAACCAGCGCCCACACCCCATCCCCCTAGGGAGGAACTGTGTCGACTCATTTTTCATGGCGTGCAATTTTTTAGCTTAAATTTGCTTTTCAGTACTTTAATAAAATTAACTAGGACTAAAATTAACCTCGTTGATCTATTCCATTGGCGGGCCACGAGTTCACTTAGGACCAGTTTTCATCCTTTTGTTTACAATTTTTCCTTTTTTACTACAATTCAAAACACCCCCTTGCTTTCCCGAAGTAAGGTTTCAAGATAAGGGCTTGCCCGAGTACTGGCCCGAAAATAGACTCTTGGGACTTAAAAAAAGTAAAATATTTGTTCAAAAATACTTAAAATTTAACAAGGCTTTTTCCCCGTATGCTCTGGGATCACTGAAGCTTCATCTAAATATGTTTGATCACACCAGAAAGGGAATAAGTGACTAGTAATAGGTCTTGTTGTCACCTAAGCTGCAGTTACCCTTATGGATGTATCCACTCATGGATGGCAATAGGGAAGGGCAACTCAAAAGGTGCAACCACGATCACCTTGACCTCCAATAGATTGGTTGTCACGCCAGTCAAGGCAACCTTCACTTTATGTTGTCTAGCCCAAACAACAAAGGGGGAGACCCGATCTACTCCCGACAGGAGAGATCAAAACCAAGACACCAAATCAAGTTAATTCTAAGTGAAGTAACGTGTATGGTTTATCCTAGACCTTAGGATGAAGTCACAAGACAAGTGAGGGGTTCAAAGAGTATAGCTTTGGTTCATTGTTGATGTGAGAGTGACTCATAATATTTGAAATGAGATCCAGGATTAGAGTATTAGTTCAATGTGAGAAAATCCACTGCCTTAGGAACCGTGTCTAATGCAGGGTAGTTTAGGGGTTGAATTGGGGCTAACTAGTACAAGTGACAAGCTTGATCATGATACATGATGACATCAAAGGGTTTAGTTCACCACACTAAGGTCAAACCACAAGTTAATCCAACAATCTGGGAAAGTCGAATTGACTTGGAGAGAGACCAGTGCCTTGGGAATTGGGATAATGGAGTCAAAGTAAGGTTAACTTGTGGTTAAGGACTCCTATTGCATGGGACAAGTGGGCAATTAAGGTCTTGATGGATGAATAGGTCTAGATCTAGGTTTGACCTAAGTGGACCACAATCCCTTAAAACAAGGAATGCTATCCCCAAGGCAAGATTTGACAAAGTGGCCTACTAGACCTAGATTTTGAATTATTCCCGTTCCAAATCCATAAAAATCTCAAGCACCCATGTCCTAGAAGTGGACAAACTCCCTTCTCCAAGGTGGTGCGACTTTGCCCAAGGAGGCCTAAAAGTGGGGTAAGTGGGGTCAAGACATGTCCGATAGCATCCAAACTTTAGATCCAAGTAGGTTGATCAATGGGGAGTGTGGATCTACAATTTCAAGGCAATCCGATGGCTAGATCTTACTAGATCTGAGTTTGAAGATACCAAGTGGTCCAAAATGGGTATTAAATCCCTTAAAATGTGGAATAGGGCCCACAAGGTAGAAATCAGAAAAGTGACAATCTGGGGGTAGGTTATTGGATGTGTAGATTACGAATCAAGTGGAATCTCAACTACCCATGTACTAGATCTAGGTCAACCCACCCAAACTAGGAAGTGCGCCCTTGCTTGGAGAAGGCTAAATGCCTTGGGAAGAGGGTCAAATGGAGGCCAATCCTCACCAAACTATAGATCCGGGATGCCGTGGATACTATAGAGGTGGGTTTTAAATATCTTACCCAAAAAGCCACTAGATCTTAGTAGATCTGAAAAATGTAAAAATGGGGGTTTTGATTAATTAGGGTTTTAAATATTTTAGACAAGTGGATAGATCATGGAAAGAAATTACCTTGAGATCATACCTGAGTGATGTGAATGAGATGCCTTGATGTTGAGGAAGATTCCCGCAGAGATCAAATGAGAGATTGTTGATTTTGCTTGCCAAATCGATGCCCTAGCCCACAAGTGCGCCCTCCTCTACCTGTCAATCCAAGGAAAATCGATTTCAATTAGAGAGGTCAAGTATGGAGGAAATACAAGTAAAATGCGATGATAACATAGAATAGAAGGTCCTGGGACAATAATACTCCCTGTTACCAACGAAGAGATCCAAAGAAGAAGTAGGGAGAGTCTTCCCCTACCAATACTTCCTCCTCAAAGCAAATCGGCCTCCACCTGTAGATGCAAAAACGTGGTACAAAAGATATGGCAAACAAGATCTCCAATAACTCAGTGCAAAGGAAGAACCAACGAACGAACACCAAAAACATTCACCACAACACTGGAGATAGATGCAATAATAATTTCCTATTCCAATAATCCAGAGCCACAAGTCCCCTTTACAATGAGAAGCTCTCTCCTTTAAATAGGAAGGAGAGGCATCAAAATCCTAACCACTTTTTGAATGAGTGGCTAAGATTAAAAGATACAAAAGTCTAATCAATGGTTGAGATGATCTCAACAATAAAATACATGGATCACTAATAAAATATAACATAAGTGGACAAAATCGCCCTAGAAGAGGGGAATCCCACCAAATCATGATGACAAAATATAATAGGGGGCTTATGGTGGGTCCAAGGGGTAATTTTATCCCTCCTTGGTCAGTCCCCATAGCACAATAATCATAAAACAATCATCAATGTACCAAATCGTGCCTCCATGGTCAAATCGTAGGCCTCAAAAGACCTCAGAAATCCTCAGAAAGTGCCATAAGTGATGGATGCGGGCCCCGATGAAGCTGAAACTGCTGGAGGAGGTGTGGAAGACCTCGATCTATCATCACTGATCATCCCATGCCATAACATTGCCTCAGTAGCCCAAATCGATTTCCTCAATAGCCATTTCTACCAATCCTGAAATGCCTCGGGAAGCATGAAACTGCCCCAAACTGCCTCCTGGAGTGCCTGCGCTGTCAAGGTGAGGGCACTAGTGTGTCCGGGAGGGGGGTAATATGGTAAAAACAAGTGGCTGGACCACCCCCTCCAAGCACAGCACCCTAGGTCAACCGGATAAAAATCACATCTGCTCTGACAGACCAAAACTGCACTAGGATAGCCTACTGAGGCTCAATCATCACTGTAAGTGCCCGGAACTGAAAACAAGCTGTCTCATTGGACTCAGAAGGTCCAAATCCATCCAAAATGTGTACTCATACACCCTATGAGTCTCTGCATGATCAAAATATATATCCAATATACCGGAACAGGGTAAATAATAATGATTTGTAAATGATCAAATACTGTTGTAAACCATGAATCATCCTCATAACCCTGTAGCTACTGTATAGAATCATCATGTATGCGTACATAGACCATATATCATCTATCCATATCATCATAAGGTCCAACCATCTCATGTCCTATGGTTGACCTTGGTCAGACTAGGCCTAACCAGGTCAACATGACCAAATATAACTCAGACCGTCATCAGAAGCTGCTGCAAAGTGTCAAAGGTTAATGCATGCTCTACAACTTATTCAAATAACAATTATAACACAAAGTAATCATTACTGGCGATCTAAATCCAAATATATAATGTCATTAATTATTATTATTACTCAAACCAGACTGTCAAGATCATACTCACTTCATAGCTGTGATCAATTTGCTAGTGAAGGGGTAAGGCTAAAATAACTGGTTAGGCTAAGGGATGACTTGACTGACTTAACTTTGTGACACTTTGGCAAGGGAAAGGGAAAACACACCATAGTGTATACTGAATGAGCAACAACACAGGGAATGGCGGTGTCTCACAAATGGATGAGTTGTTCAAAGAGGGTTTATTCACCTTTAACAGATGCGCACAATCCATAATACAAATAAGGCCAGCAATTGTTTTGATATAGCATTTAAGTTCCATTGCTTTTTGGGCCTGAAGTTTCCATAGCCTTGGTCTATGTGTGTTTATAAACACATTGCATAGATTTTCATTTATTTTAGGCTTTCTGCTGCAAGTGTGTTTTTAAGGCACTTGTTTACCTGAGCACTTCTAGGTGTGTCATGGACAGCTTGTTTACCTAGGTATTTACATTTCCAAAAGATATAACATTTTATTTTCATGGCCATTTTCATTTGGCATGCCTTTCATTCTTGTGTGTTTAGAAACACATTGCATGAATGGGCTTTTCATACAAGATATAGCATTTCATTTTTCCAGACTTTGTATTCATGGCAGCACTAAAAGTTTCAGGTTTAGCCAACACAACTTTAGTGACTAGGGGGAATTCACAAGGAACTCCAACTCACCATAGGCAAGTTTTGTCACCAACTCAGAGCCGAGACACAATAAACAGGGAAGCTCATCCATTACACAGGCTACAGTGGGGAAAAGATCCTCCATGTCACTAGTCAAGTAGTAAGTCAGGGTGATAAACTAAAAAGGTAGGCAATGGATGGATGAAGACAATGAATAATGGAGTCGGCACTAGCAAGCCAAGGTATGGTGGAATGATCACCTCTATTCTCCCTAAGGAGGGTAAGACCAATGAGTATGAATAGTGAACTTCTAAGTCTGAGTAGGGACAAGATAATATATATAATAAGATCAACCAGGTCCACATATCTATATGATCGCCAGATCATGACACTAAGTGCTAAGACATGCTATAAGAATAAGTATAAAAGCAATATAACCATAACACCATGATATACCTGCTGAATCATATACCTGTATGCTCATCAACCTGTACCATCATCTATCCTCTGAAATTGCTGCCGTAACTCTGGGCACTACTGACTGCTCTGTACCAAGGGTATAATGGCTACATCGGTCATCTCTCTGAGTGTTTTGAGACTCAGTCATGGCATGGGGAATATATACTGCTGTCCACAATCTGATAGTGATCCAATATAGATGCTCATCTCAGCATCTCAAATGTAAGGGAACTGGCTGAATGGTGTACTGGAATCAGAAAAATAATGTATGGTAGCCCGGCTACTATATGTGTGATAACAGGTCTAACACATCCCAATAAACCACGTTTTTACGAAAATCCCTCGTAATCGTCTATTTGACTTTGGTGGGCAAATTTCTCAGAGGACGCGGGAACCACTGGGTAGTGACCTCGGGATACCGTTAGACTATACCCTCGTTTGGTATAGTGTTGAACACCTCCCAAAGACTCCGATCCAGCCCACATGTCCAAGTGAGAAGCCACCTGGTTAAATTCCGGACATATTCCCAGTACCTTGCAGTATATTGGGAATCCCCCAGCCATAATAAAAAGATTCATTATCACATTAATAATAAAATTAACCAAGAACAATTGCACAACATTGTTATTTTTCAAGCACTTTATTTCTGACTCCATTTATCAGCACTGGTCTTGTTATTTACATTTTTATGATGATGGATGTTTATATTTTCGAAATGACAATGATGTTGATGAACAATGAATGATATTTCTTTATATATTGCATTGCTCTTGTGTCAAGAAATTTCTAACTCCTAGATTAGTTGTTTTGTCTTTCATAGATTAAACACCTTAGTTTCATTTTTACTTTTAGGGTCCACCACCCTTGGCTTCGCTAGGAGTAAGCCTAGACAAAGGAGTCGAGTTTCAGGTGACAGCACTTGACTCTAGCTTGCCCCCAAGGCCACACCAGCGGCTTGAAGATTTTTGCCGCGTTTTCCCAGGTGTGAAACCAGGCAGCAACACTGCTAACAAAGGCCTTGATTCTGAGATTCTATATCTGCTACCTTCAAGTGTTTTAAACTCTCACAAAAGATCTCTGGTTGTTAACATGACCAAGGCTTGTTGATGAAGTACTTGATTCTCAAATTCCAAGTTTGAAAATTTTTCTTTAAGCCTTTGTAAAGAATCCTGAAGTTGAAATATCTTTGACTTTTGATCTTCTGGTATTTTGATCCTTTCTTCACTCTCTTAGTGTTTCAGACTATTCTCTCTCCACCTTATCAGTCCCCTTTTGTAGCGACTACTAAATCCATAAGTTCCTCGTTTTCATTTGTGAGCTT
Organism: Larix kaempferi; assembly: GCA_027924585.1. NCBI lineage: Eukaryota > Viridiplantae > Streptophyta > Pinopsida > Pinales > Pinaceae > Larix > Larix kaempferi. Next base: position 4,216,606 of record BSBM01000226.1, on the reverse strand, counting down.
CTCAACCTTGGCAGTATCCACGACAGGTACTTCCTTAATAACAACATGTGCCTGTTCGATAGCTATTTTTGTTGCTTCACATTCTTTCGCCAACATGATGTTAGCTTCTTCCACTTCAGCTTGCGGCTTCTCAGTCAATTGCAATTTGACAATCTCTTGTGATTTGGCTTCTTCCAAGTCGGGCCTCGTGTACTTTTCAAACTCCAATTTCCATGTCATCTCTTCAACACATTTCTCCAATTTGTCCTTTGCTTCCTTTAATGCCCATGTTTCCATAGTAGTGATCTTGAGTTGTTTAAGCTCCTTTCTTGCAACCCTTCATTTCCAGGCACACTATAAATCAATTGTTTCTCTCCTCTACTTCTCATAAGACTCATGAGCTCTATGTACACACCATTTATCCTTCATAATAATTGCAGATTTCTTTTTGTTAAGCCCTAAATGTTGGCACATTACCCCACTATAAAGTGATGCATTACCCACTATATGGTGGTGTTAAAATAATGTAACTGCGGAAGATATTCTATTTATATTATTGTATTCCTCCTCCGGGAGATGATGGTCATGTAATTAATAAAGTAAAGGTCATTGAAAGAATCAATGTAAACCCTAGGACATGTGTCAACCTAGAAAAGTCCCTAAAAGATTATTATATTATGTAATTGACCAGTCAAGTAGAGAAGTCGGCCCTGTTGGGGAATCTGTCACCCCAACATAAGAATATAAATAAAGAACACCTCTCTCACTTCTATTCACTCAAGCAAGTTCGAATTAGTGAAAATGAGAGGTGCGCACAAGTGGAGGAGTAGCTGATTTGTCTTGGGGAACTTTTGTACTTTGTGATTTCTATATTGAGGAAGGCTTTGTCGGGGTTTTCTCCCTTTGTGGTTTCCCCGAGAGAATATCTGTGTTCATTTTGTGTTATGTTGTGCTTGTTTATCTTTCAGTAATTGTTTATATGTTATATGTTGTTCAAGTAAAAACTAACATGGTATCAGAGCTAGCCTGAAAGATTACATTGTGCAGCCACGGAAAATTAGGGCTTTTGACAGAAGCATAATTTTGGAGTTCTCTCAGCATAGGATTGATCCCCTCGGAAAAATCGAAATTTTGAGACCAAGATCGAACTTTTTGGTTGGGCAGAACCCCGGGATCAATCAAACCCTAGTTCGGGTTTTGGACCCATTTCCAAGTAGCGACAGCAAAGTGAAAGGTATTCTGGATATCATTCATTCAGAAATTTGTGGACCAATGTCCACCATCTCTCTAAGCAGGTATGAATAGTATGCATCCTTCATTGATGATTATTCTCGCAAAACCTGGATTTACCTCAGGGGATTTCAAAGATTTATTTAAGCAAGTAGGGATTAAGAGGGAGCTCACTGTCCCTTATAATCCACAACGGAATGGTGTAGACGAAAGGAAGAATAGAACGATCATAGAAGCAGTTAAGGCTATGATCCACGCTCAAGACTTACCCATGCACCTATGGGCAGAAACTGCCAGAACCGCAGTCTATGTACAGAACAGGATCTCCCATGTACAGAACAGGATCTCCCATAGTGCTCTTGGCAATAAGACCCCTGAAGAGATGTTCACCGGGAAGAAGCCTGAAGTCAGTCATCTGAAGATATTTGGATGTCCGGTGTTCATCCACATTCCAAAGGAGAAAAGATCGAAACTAGAGCCTTCAGGTAAGAAGGGAATATTTGTGGGTTATAGTAAGCAATCTAAGGCTTACCGCATATACATCCCAGGGTTCCGTCAGATCGAGATTAGTCGGGATGTCACATTTGATGAAGATACAACCTTCAACAAGTCCAAGAAGACTCATGAGGATGGAGAGGAGCAAGAGGCTTTGAGAGTTGCAGAACCAACCAAAGAACCAATCCAAAATAGTGAAGGGCTATTCCAGAGGATCATGACATGGCAGAACCTCAGAGACCTGAGGAGATACCTCATAAAGAGATCTCTCGAAAGAGAAGACCAGCCTGGGCACGCGAATTAATCCAAGATGCAGGAAAGTATGGTGCCCCGGAAGGATCCCGTAGAGAGAGCAAGAGACCAAGGCCATACTCTAGCTATGTAGCCTTGATGTGCAATCTTTTTGAAGAAGAACCAACTTGTTTTGAAGAAGCAGTAAAGAAGAAGGAATGGTTGGATGCCATGAATGAAGAGTATCAGTCCATTATCAAGAATGATGTTTGGGATGTGGTACCAAGACCGAAGGACAAATCGGTTGTTTCATCAAAATGGATCTTCAAAACAAAACATTCAGCAGACGGAAGCATTGAAAAGTACAAGGCAAGATTTGTAGCCCGGGGATTCTCGCAAAAGGAAGGAATTGATTATGAGGAGACTTTTGCCCCGGTAGCCAGATATACTTTGATTAGAACCATTCTTGCCTTGGCAGCCAAGATGAAATGGAAACTACATCAAATGGATGTGAAGACAGCTTTCCTGAATGAAAATATAGAGGAGGAAGTATACATCGAGCAACCAAAAGGATTTGAAGTAGAGGATAATAATTAATAAGTCACATGTATGCTGGTTGAAGAAAGCACTGTATGGGTTGAAGCAAGCTCCCAGAGCATGGTATGGAAAAATTGACAGCTTTCTAATGAGCTTGGGCTTTACCAAGAGTAAAGCGGACTCTAATCTTTATTACAAGATTATGAATGATGAATCCATAATACTATTATTGTATGTGGATGACTTATTTTTTATTGGAGAAGACAAGCCCATTGTTGAATGTAAGAAGAGGCTTGCAGCAGAATTTGAGATGAAAGACCTTATCAAGATGCATTATTTTCTAGGTCTTGAGGTATGGCAGTTTCCAGACGAGATTTTGCTAAGTCAAGGAAAATACACAGTAGAGATCCTAAAGAGATTTGGGATTCTGGATTGCAAGGCCATGACTACTCCGGTGGTGACAAATCTGAAGCTTCTGAGTGATGCTTCTTCAGAAAAAGTGGATGTCACCATGTATAGACAGATTATTGGGTCATTGATGTATTTGACCAATACTCGTCCAGATATATGTTTTGCGATAAACACATTGAGTCAGTATATGGTGGAACCCAGGAATGTTCACCTGATTGCAGCAAAACATGTGATGAGATATCTGAAGGGTACATTGGATTATGGACTCAGATATGCCTCATATAGTGAGTTCAGACTGAATGGGTACACAGATTCAGATTGGGCTGGAAGTGTTGAAGACAGAAAGAGCACTTCAAGATGTTGCTTTAGTCTAGGATCATGTGTGATCTCATGGCTTAGTAGAAAGCAACCCTGTGTTGCACTCAGTACAGCGGAAGCTGAATATGTAGCAACTTGTTCAGCTTGTGGTGAAGCAGTATGGCTTCACAAGATGTTGACAGGATTGTTCGATGCAGAGATTGATGCTACGGAGATACTCTGTGACAACCAGAGTTGCATCAAGTTGACAGAAAATCCTTTGTTTCATGATAGATCGAAGCACACGAGATTAAGTTCTACTATTTCCAGGATATGGTGCAGAGGGGAGCTGTGAAGCTCGAGTATGTTCCTACAGAGGAACAAGTTGTTGATGTGCTGACTAAGCCTTTGGCTCGTGTGAAGTTTGAGTACTTTCGAGACAAGCTTGGTGTGGTCCAGAGGGACCTCTCTAGAAAGAGAGATTGATGGATCCTATCCGAAAGGATAGATGCCTGTCCAGAGGGATGGATGCCTCTCCAAGGGTGAGGGTAGATCAGTATTGGCTGACTGATAGTTCCAGCTTTCACGAGTTGATGCCTGTCCGGAGGGATGGATGTCTCTCTAAGGGTGAGGGTAGATCAGTATTGGCTGACTAATAGTTCCAGCTTTTCACGAGCTGATGCCTGTCCGAAGGGATGGATGCCTCTCCAAGGGTGAGGGTAGATCAGTACTGGCTGACTGATAGTTCCAGCTTTCACGAGCTGATGCCTGTCTGGAGGGATGGATGCCTCTCCAAGGGTGAAGGTAGATCAGTACTAGCTGACTGACAGTTCCAGCTTTCACGAGTTGATGCCTGTCTGGAGGGATGGATGCCTCTCCAAGGGTGAGGGTAGATCAATACTGGCTGACTGATAGTTCCAGTTCTCACAAACCAATGCGTATCCACAGGGATGGATGCCTCTCCAAGGGTGAGGGTAGATCAGTACTAGCTAACTGATAGTATCAATATTTAGTTACTGATGTTTGTTGCAGGTGTTCCAGCTGATAGTGCTGCTGATGAGGATGTTCCAGCAGATGGTGTTCCAGCTGATAGTGTTGTTGATGAGGATGTTCCAGCTGATGAGGATGTTCTAGCAAATGGTGTTCCAGCTGACGACGATGTTTTTCCAATTGATGGTGCTACTGATGAGGATGTTCCAGCAGATGGTGTTCCAGCTGACGATGATGTTGTTCCACCTGATGGTGTTGCTGATGAGGATGTTCTAGCAGATGGTGTTCCAGCTGACGATGATGTTGTTCCAGCTGATGGTGTTGCTGATGAGGATTGTTCCAGCAGATGGTGTTCCAGTTGACGATGATGTTGTTCCAGTTGACGATGATGTTGTTCCAGTTGATGGTGCTGCTGATGAGCATGTTCCAGCAGATGGTGTTCCAGCTGACGAGGTTGTTGACAGCAGAAGATGTTCCAACTGATGATGTTGCTGATGAGGATGTTCCAGCAGAAGAAGTTCCAGTAGATGAAGTTGTTGTTCCAATAGATGATGTTCCAGCAAGAGGATAATTGCTGATGATGATGTTGATGATGATGATCATATTCCAGCAAATGATGATGTTGCTAGTCTGCAGATGATGCCCCAGACAAATGATGATCCAAAGCCTTCCTACGACATATAGAAGTTCACAAGTCAGTTGTGCAGAAGTTGTTACCCGCAGAATACCTTCCTAGTTAAGAGGGAGTGTTAAAATAATGTAACTGCGGAAGATATTCTATTTATATTATTGTATTCCTCCGGGAGATGATGGTCATGTAATTAATAATGTAAAGGTCATTGAAAGAATCAATGTAAACTCTAGGAAATGTGACGGCCTAGAAAAGTCCCTAAAAGATTATTATATTATGTAATAGACCAGTCAAGTAGAGAAGTCGGCCCTGTTGGGGAATTTGTCACCCCAATGGAAGAATATAAATAAAAGACACCTCTCTCACTTCTATTCACTCATTCACACAAGCAAGTTCGCATTAGTGAAGAGGAGAGGTGCGCAAAAGTGGAGGAGTAGCTGATTTGTCTTGGGGAACTTTTGTACTTTGTGATTTCTATATTGAGGAAGGCTTTGCCGGGGTTTTCTCCCTTTGTGGTTTCCCCAAGAGAATATCTGTGTTCATTGTGTTTTATGCTGTGCTTGTTTATCTTTCAGTAATTGCTTATATGCTATATGTTGTTCAAGTAAAAACTAACAGGTGGTGCATTACATATTATTGATGTCGGCTTGGGTCTATTAGTGGGTCTATTAGTTGTTATTGTACACATTTGTCTCCTATATAGGAAGGAGATCTTTTCATTTTAATCATCACTCTATCTTGTCCTGTCTTATGTACTTAGTACATTGTGTAAGGAGGTCCCTCCCTCGAAGAAGATTGTTATTCATCTCAATTATTCATTATTAAGGCGTGAATCATTTTCTTCTGGTCTATTTCTACTATTTTTATTTATGCTATATATGGGACTTGGTTGCATAACATTTGGTATCAGAGCTCTTTCCTCGGGACTGGTTTCTTCAAAACGAGTCATCTTGGCATTTTCACTATAATTTTGCTTCTACAAGGATTCAAAAAGCGAGATTAAAAACCCATCTCCAAAACAGGCCGAGCTATCTACGGTCCAATTTTCAAATCCTGAGACCATACAAGTTCGGAGATATTCGCCTTGGAATCTAGGGTTTTTTACTAGTCCAAAAACTAGTCTTAAACAGGTGTTCTGGGGAAAAAGGTCATATCTGGGGCATGAAAGATCCAAATTGAGTGAGACCTATTACATCAAAAAGAAGACAGACCATGTCACGTCCCCTCCCATGGATCCAACGCAAGGAATGGAACATGACTAAAGTTTTTAGACTTTTACAAACTCAACCCCATTCATCATGAACAAATTCATAGCAAATAAAATTCATGTGTGTGTAGATGCATAGTCAAATTTGACACAGCAGAATAAATTCTACTACACACACATCTAGTATGCATAACAAGCATAATGATCACAGCCATCATTCATAAACACATATGTAAGTGTTCATTCCATTCAACACTTGAATAACTAATGATTTAAAGCACAACAAAGGTTTCATTGAATACTTATCTTGAAACGATGATGTCCCGAGCAACTGGCTATGCAACTGCGACATTCCACCTAGCCATAGGCCAACTGTGCTCATCAATATCTCAGCACAATTGCCACCCTCGAGCTGGGCATGATTTTTACAAGAACGTCAATGGCAACTCCTCAAACTCTGGAGATTATCGCTGCCCCGTCATAGAGGAAAAGGTCGACGAAGCAAACACCATCGGCGGCTCCAAGTAACCCTGTGTTTTTTCTCTCTTTTTTCACCTACAGATCTGATGGCCACTCTGTTTTGGGTTTACAAGTTTTTTTGTTCAATGGTTAATGTTAATGTTAGAAGCCGTTCCAGGCCCTTTTATAGTAGGTCTAGTCCTATTTTTTTAGCAGTCTATTGTAATTTCATCCATGAACTGTACACCGGTAAGAAACTAGACTATCAGCCCATATGGGGAGAGTATCAGCCCATATGGGGACAGGTCGACAAGGACCATATTTTGAGTTTTTTGCTCTGTGAGAGGCCTCAGAGTGCTCTCAAAACTCTTGATTATCTTGAGCATGTAATATTTTTTGTACTTTAATATAATTTCCCTCTGCAGTTTACCAAAACAAAAAAACTTTGATCTCATGTGAAATTATGAAGTTGGTCTCACCAATATTTTAAATTAAGACGTCATAGGGAAGCCTTTGCATCCTATTTATTTGTACTTCTTCAAACCTCTCCGTTAGAACTCTAGTGAAAGTAAGAAGAAAGGGAATGGAATTCCACACTCCAAAGGTTGGTTGCCCATCCAATCTTGGGGCAAAACTTAAGAGTAAATGCCCTGGCTAGGGAATTAAAGGAGCAGATTGCAAGTTAGTTGGGTAGCACCCCAACAAACATGCATCACATCCTGGTCTATTTCAAGTTTCAACTCTCTTCATTCGGCAAGGGACAAACTGGAAGTCTCCTTCAACAAGTTGAACATTCATGGTTCAAAAAGCATCATGGAAGCAATCCTAAAGTTGGCTAAGGATAATAACGAGCTGTTAATTGACATAGTGGACTAAAATGCAGCTATTGTTTGACCTTGGAAGTCCAAATTGAAAAGTAAGCAAGCGATATATCTAAAACGAAACTGAAATATTGATATGATAAGGAATTATATAGCAAAAATGGATATTGATATTAACCCATAGCAATGAAGAGTTCTTCCTACCAAACTACATTTGTCTCTCATTAGTTATCTAAATCTCCCAAGATTTTAAACTTTATTCAGGTGGGTCCTTTGTTATGTAACCTTGAATTTTGAATCTACTATAGGAAGATTGTTGATCATTACTATAAGTTGGAAAAGCCAAGAAAGCTCAGCCCTGTTGAGTTTTGTAGATCCTTTGTATTGTCAGTAATTGTATAGTGGATAACACAGGTAGTCTAATAGTCTGAAACTACGTTGCGGGGAAGCGCTCGCCCCCACTCTGGAAGCTAGCTTCCGGCCGAAGCTAGACGGAAGCTACGCGGAAGTGCGATTCGCTTTCGCTTCCAGGCGGAATCGTTTTTGGGAAGCGCGCTTCGGGCTTTAAATTTTCGCTCCCTTCCACTCTGTGAGAGCGTGCAGGAATCGATCTGAAGCATTGCTTCCTGTTCACTTCCGGATCAATTCCTCTTCGCTTCCCCGTCGCTTCCCCCATCGATTCCGAGCGAGAAAAAAAAAACGATTCGGTCGCTTCCTCGGACGATTCGCCCAAACCCGCGATTTTTTTGGTGAGTTGGAGCTCGTGGGGTCCACACTTGGGGTTTTGGAGGGGGGAATAGGGCTTTGAGGTATAAAGCCCTCCTCCACACTCCATTTTGTCACTTTGATTTGTTTGAGAAGAGAAGAGAGGAGAGGAGAGGAGAAGAGAAGAGAAGAGAAGAGGAGAAGAGGAGAAGAGAAGAGGAGAAGGTGCCATTGGTGATTGGAGATTGAAGAAGGTTGGATGCTTGAAGCCTTGGCAAGTTGGCACACTCACTACCATTGGAGCCTTGGACATCCAAATAGGTAGGCTCTAAACCCTTTCTTGTTGATTTGCTTTGTGTTTGAAGTTTGAACTTGAAGTTTTGATACTTGATGCTTGATGCTTGAGACTTGAATTTTTTAAGCTTGAAATTTGACTAGAATCTAGAATGTCATTGTAAATGTTCCTCTCCTACTCTTTCCCATGCTTTCTCCATCATTTCTATTGCAGGGCAACAGGTTAAACTCTAGTTCCACTTCCAACTTCCAAGTCCAACAAACATGATGATGGGTTTATGGTTTCTTTTGTTGGTTCCATTTGTTGTTTTGATGATGTTCATCGAAAACCGGAGGAGGAGTGAGGGAGAGGGAGATGATGAAGAAGTGGGTAGTGGCACATACCGTGGAGAGGAGGAGGGAGGGGAAGAGGAGGAGGAGGAAGAGGAGGAGGGAAACCGAATGAAAACCAAGGAGGACACAACACCCTTGTGGAAATATGTCACCAAGCAGGGAGGAAGCAAGGGGGGTGGAACCGCCAAATTTGGTTGCCCCCATTGTAAAAAGACTTACACGGGTTCATATACCCGTCTGAGAAGACATCTATGTGGGAACATGCCATGTGATGAAAACAAAACTATAGGAGTTTGTGTTTGCAAAAGTGTGCCATCAACACAAAGAGCCATGTATAAGAAGGAAGAATTTGAAGCACAAAACAAATCAAAGCAAGGGTTGACCATGACCCCTCATTGAACTCACTGAGAACTGGAGGCCCATCCACCCAAGGTAGTGGATTCTCACCCCCTGGGTCACGCAGGACAATATCAGATTTCCTTGACGTTGGTGGTAGGGATGACGTAGATGCAAAAGTGCTCTGGTTTCTCTATGCATGTGGCATACCATTGAATGTCCTTCGCTCACCCTATTGGCATGAAATGGTAGACGCCATTCGCATTGCTCCAGCAGGATACAAGAGCCCAGGGTATGACAAAGCTAGAACTGTGGGGCTTGACAAGGAAAGAGGCAAGATCCAAAATGCTTTGGGGCAATTCACAAATGCTTGGAATGAGTATGGGGTATCAATTGTATCAGATGGATGGACAAATGTAAAAGGCAAGCCATTGATAAATGTTCTTGGTGTGTCTGCTACTGGTGCAGTCTTCCTTTCAGCCCATGACTACTTAGATAAATTCAAGACTGGCATAAACATTGCAGAACTCCTACTCAAAACCATTGAAGCTATTGGTCCATACAATGTCATCCAAGTCATAACCGATAATGCTTCTAATTGTAAGGCAGCGGGAGCAATGATTGAAGATAAATATTTTGGTCTGGGTGTTTGGTTCACACAATGAACCTTTTGATGCACGACATCATTAAGTTGAAGGAAAATCAATACAAATGGATTGGTGAATTGTACAAAAAGGGCAAGAAGATAATAAGATTTATAACCAACCATAGCAATGCCCATGGCATTTTCCACAGTCACTCAAAGTTGGAGCTATTGAAGATAGCAAAGACTAGATTTGCTAGCTACTACCTCACTTTTAGGCGCCTTTTGAAGGTAAGAGAGGCATTGGCTAGTATGGTATCAAGTGAGTCATGGCAGGTCTTGAAAGATAGGTGTACATCCGCATCTGACAGGCTTGATTTTCAGGAGGTGGAAGAAACAGTTCTTGATGCGGGGTTTTGGGTAAGTGTCAAGTATGTTTTGCAATTCACAAAGCCCATTTATTACATGATTCGGTTTGCAGATACAGATAAGCCGGTGATTGGGGAGGTGTATGAGCAGATGGATAGCATGCTGGGTCAAATTAAAGATATTGTTGAACAGAAAGATCCCGTCTTGTATGACCATATTCACACACATGTGGTCAAAAGGTGGGAACATCTCAACGTTCCACTGCATGCCTTAGCGTATGTGTTAACACCAAAATATTATTCTCCATCTTGGTTGGCCAAACCAGCACTTGGGGGTGGGGTTAGGAGAAAGCCCCACACAGATCCAAAGGTACATCTTGCGTACATGAATGCTATAGACAAGTTGGTCCCTGATGTAGAGGAATGTGACATATTGCATAGTGAATTAAGCAAATACCTCAGTGAAGTTGGTCCATTTGGTACTTTGCATGCAATCAAAGATCGAGATAAGGCACCTCCTATCGAATGGTGGAACATGTATGGCTCAACATGCCAACGCTTGTATAAATTGGCTGTTAGAGTGCTTTCACAGGTGGTTAACAGTTCCTCTACAGAAAGGTGTTGGAGCACCTATAGCTTCATCCACTCAGTGAAGAGAAACCGATTAAATGAAAACAGAGCAGAAAGCTTGGTTTATGTACATTACAACTTGAGGTTGTTGACTCGTTATTGTGAGCGTGCCAAAACTGATAGATCATATGTCACTTGGGACAACAATCCGGAGGAGCATAACTCGGAGGATGGAGCCATAGCTTTGGAGCGCTTGGAGGAAGAGCTTTTGGGCGATGAGGATGACGCATATGCAGTACCACTACCAATGGCGCCGCCATCTTCTTCCTCGTTTCCACATGCACCATCTTTGCCTAGAGGTTCATGACCTCCATCTACATCAGTGAGGGGGGGTCGTGCAGGATCGAGTCTTGGACGTGGCTCAGCAGTGGTGGCTACTGGGGATGATAATCCCACTCCCATTGTTCAGAGAGCACGAGAAAAGAAAATGGAAATTTCTCGTGGCAAGAGGAAACATCCATGATTCCATAAAATCTACTTTTCTTGTATTTTCTTGTTTACAGTACTTTCAAGTTTCGGCACTATTGACTCTTTTATATTTAGTATCATATATTTTGTAAACATTACATGGCATTTCAAGTTTGAAGTTTTAAGCTGAACCTACCTTTGAATTTGAAGCTTTAAGGTTGAATCTTGATGTTATAACTTATGGAATCATGGATATTGGACCTATGGTTGATGAAATCATGAATTCACTAGTAAATGATTAATGAATGATGATTGATGAATGATGTTATATGGTATTATTGTTTATTTCATGCTTTTCAATGATGAATGATGTTATATGATGTTATCTGATGATTAATGAACTTCTACTTGCATTTGTTGACATATATGCATCAAAATATATAAAAAACGCTTCCTAACCGGAAGCTTTTGAAAATTTCGCTTCTCGCTCCCGCTCCCGCTCCTGCGTCTCGCTCCCGCTCCCAAGTAACCTTGGTCTGAAACACTGTCCTTGGTACAGTATTTTGATGAACGGTAATGGAAGATTTATACAGATTCAGAAGATATAATTGGACTTTCAACATCAACGGAATCTTTGAGGGAGAAAAAACTACATTGCAAATTGGAAATAACTGTTTTTTTACTAGATTCCTTTATTAAATTATTACTAGATGCAGCAAGTATTACAATTAAAGTGGTGCGCTTGTAACATTCAAATCAAAATCTTTCAAATAAGAAGCCACAGGTGGGGGTATCTAATCCGACAAAGTCACCCATGATTTGCACCTGGTGCCAATCAAACACAAGCACAAGCACTAGCAACCCACAAAGGGGCGAACATGCCACTATGGAGACTTGCACCCTCGTGGAAGCATTAACACCACCCTGCTTTCACCAACCAGTCAAGCCCTTTGTAATTTTTGTAATCACTGTAAATGTTCAGGCTAAGGCCACATGAGATAATTTTTTTACTTATCAGAAAAAAATTATAGAAAAAGGAACAAAACTGTTTTGCGCTTTTCAAATTAGTAGGTTGTGGAACTTAATCAATTTGACTTTTCCTGTATTACAATAATAACCCTGATACTGTTGCATGAGGTCGACCGTAGCTGGAGTGTAAATTTTTGGCTGGTAACGAAACAGGTAGGATGAAGATTACAATTAAATTTATCAAAAATAAATATAGTACTCAAAATTCCAGTCCAAAATCATCCGATATTGAAATTAAGCCAGAATATTTGCATTTGCAGCTAACAGATACCTAAGAGGGTAGGTGGATACTTTACAGATTATTTTTGTTTATTTCTCTGAAACCTGAATGAAGATTTTGGGATCATTGCCCTCAAATTACAGTTTCTAGAGTAAAGACGATGTATAGTGACAAGAAATGCAAAATGAGGGTGAAGAACATACATACTATGGTATGAAGCAAGTTGGACATTTGTACTTGGACGGTGCACTGTCACATACTTGGCATTGACGGGCCCCCATAAGATTTTTGTTTTCTTGTTTAAGCGATTCACATTCACCTTCACCCTTACCTGTTTGTATCACAAACAATACCGACCAAAGACATATATTTATAAGTTGCCTTTGCTGCCACTGTCAACTGTCTAAAAGAATATAATCTATAACCATATTCTAAAGATCGGACAGACCCTTTGGAGGAAACCAAGTTGGGGAAATCTGTAGTGTGTTTAGAGAGCAACAAAGGAGGACCTGAATTCCCAATAATAAAAGAACAAGCTGACTGAGGCATATAATCATGCACTATCTCACGTCACATGAAAACATGCACGCAGGCAGAATTCAAGCAAAACAGTGCGGGTATATACAGCGAATTATGCATTCATATTTACCTTAGGATTATGTAGAAAACAATAGCATAGCAGACAATCAAACATCCAACAGAACAGAGGATAAGAAGGCAGTAAATAAAGATCCAGAAGCAGGAGAAGGAGCTCGAATATCTTTGGAGTAAGTAAACTTTACATACCCATGTCCGCCTGCCCGGCTGAGGAAATGCAAATCCACGAGAGTTACCGGCGTATACCTAGAGTTCGGTTTAGTTAAGAGTAATAATAATGACTCTGCAAAGCTACAAAGACTAAATTTGCAGGTAATGATCTCCGCCAAAATACTTTGAATTTAGTTAGGGAATGGATCTCTTTGAGTGCTTTTCCAATTTTAATTTAATTGGGCATTTACCAGAATGAAGGAGATGTTGGGTGGGGTCTCTCCGTCATCGGGCAGTGAAATGGACTTAAAGAGGGGTCATTTTCCAGTGTGTGTTTATACGGCTTTAAAAAGTCTTTTATATTCTTCATTAGATTGAGCTAGACCTATATTAGTTGCTTTTATCTCCTGATATTAAGTTGAAGATCAGCAAGCATTTAGGTATTAAGTTGAAGATCAACAAGCATTTAGTTATCCACTTTATTGCTCAAGAGGTGCAAATTTAACATACTTTGCCAACTTTTTATGGTTATACGTCACTTTATATGTTTATACATATTATGATGCTCTAAGTTGTTCCTCTTTACTATAATGTCATTCGTATGTAAGTGTCACATGTTGTTGTGGTGTAGTGGAATAGAGGTGAGATTGTTTGAATCTTTCATATTCGATGCATCAGCAAGTATCCAAGAGTATCAATTATACGTCATGGGGAGTGGAAGGTTACTTTAGAGTGTGCATCTTTTTTTAATGTATTTTGTTTTCTTTTCTTCCAAGTTTGTGATGATGGACATGTTGTAGCATTTTGTTAGGCCACTATATGTATGTGAAGTGGAAATGCAACCCATTATTATGGAGAGAATCTTTCCATGTGCATTTATCATTTTTGTACAATGGTATAAGAAATCAAGAAAGGTGTCAAACAAATATTGTATGTGTTTTCCAATTTCAACCTATGTTTTGTTTGGTAGTGTCTTATGTGTTTGCCAAATTCTATTTCTTGGATTTGCAAGGGACAATATGTGTGGTGTCAATTTTAATAAGTGGGAAAAAAAATTATTATCGCTTGGGTCATTGTCACAACAAGGAGGTTTGCTTTTAGATTATATTCTATTGGGTTTATTTAATTTGGAGTGGTTTTGTATGGAAATTAAAAAACGTTTTAATGTGAGCCCAAGATTCATTAGGTTGTCCATTGCATGAAGGATTGTGATCTTTCAAGCTTGTTGCAGAGTTTTTACCTAGTTTTTTGCATTGAATTGGCCTAACTGGTATGTTAGGCCACCTCCTTTCATTCATAAGGAAGGTGGGGGCATTATGGCCCCCTCATTGAAAAGCCCTTGTTTTTCTTGACACTACCACTGGCCTACAAAGTGGTGATGGCGCCCAAGACTCCTCGAAAATTTGTTCCAAAGTTGTATCACGAGGTAATGACCCCCCTCCTAATACTGTATTTGTCCATGGTCTTGCACAGTTTAGGATGAGTCTCTTAGACTCTCAATGCAATTATGTCTATCCCTAGAGCATATATTGTCCCCTTCGGGGAGACTTATTTGTCATGAACATAAACGGTAACCCTAGACCCAATGTTGAGTTTGTGTTAAGGTTAACCTTTCAAATAACTTTAAGGATTTATTGTTCATTCAAGTAGGGGATATGGTTTGGAAACACCCGATGTGATATATTAATCTTCATAAGACTTTATTTCTATGTCAAATCATGAATTGCCATGATATTCATGATTTATTCTCATGTCTTAGTTTGATCATGCAACGACCTAGTGCACACGGACTCCCCTAGTTCCCAAAGCTTCTCAAGCAATGACTAAGAGGGAAGATAGTTGGACTCAAGTGACGAGGAAGAAGAAAAGCTCTGGGGTGGAAAAAGCACATACAAGCCCCAAAAGTCTTAGCCCTTGAAGTTCCATATGTGGGTGGACCTAGTAGGTCATCGTGCCAATAATCAGTGAGCCTTCTTCTAGCTCAACCATCACGTGTGTAGTAGCTATAGAATCTACTCTTTGTTGGTACTCTTGCATGGTCGGGACAAGGAACCAATCACTGATTTGATGGACAAGACAAATTACTCTTAGGGATTGACTACTTCAACCCTCTACTACTGTGAATAAACCCTTTGTTGCTCTCTGGGACCTCCAAGAAAATGAGGTGGAGATAAAAGTGACCTTGTGGAATCTCTAGGTCACAAGTGAACATGGAAGAAAATAATGACACCATCTTACCTTCCAATACCCCTCTTTCAATTTCTAGATATCCTACCTTCCCTATCAAATATTGTTAATGTTTATGTACAAATCTATATTTCCTTTTGAATTTCTCATTATTGAAGGTTGCCCTCAAATATTTAACGTAGACCATACTGCTCACACTCTTTGCAAACTTGACATTATCAACTAGAGGTAATTTAGAGGCACTAAGATTGACATGTGTAGCTCCTAGATTTTTTGTCCTTGTTTTTAAATAGGGTTTAGAGGCTAAGAGTTATAGAGTAGTTAGGGTGAGTACACCAATCATGTCATCAAAGATAGGGAATAGTCTAGGATGTGTTATGAGGTCAACGTGCTCTAAAGCAGATACACAATGTTTGTTGTCCTGTATGTTTCTCTTGTCCCTCTAACCAAGTCAAATGGATATATTGATTCTAGAGGCTAGACAACATCCAACCAAGAGGGAGTGGAGTTGGCTTCTTGAGATGTCTTAGCACCAAGTGTGTTGGGAACCCCTCCTGGTATAGCTAGGGAAAGGATGTTGAACATTTTGGATGAAAGGGGAGAAGATTGAGTGAATTGGGTGGTGTGAGAGGAACCTCCAACCATTTTTCATTGATTTGGATTTGAACAAATATTCTCAGCCTATTCATGTCTTCCCCTCCAGAACCTTCTATCCTATCCTTCTTTGCCTCATTATTTCCATCATTCTACCCATTTCCTCTCCTTCTTTTATGGCCTTCTTAGTCCCCCTATGTTCCTTTCATTTCTATCTTTATTGCCTTTTTTTTCTCCTTCTTAATTCCCCTTCTTTCTTCCTGCATGGCAACTTTCTTAGTAGCCTCCTCTACTAATTTATTTGTAGAGTCATTTGCAACCATCTTTGTAGACTCTTCCATTTTCCTCCAATTTGCTTCTTCAACTACTTTTCTCTCTTCTTTGTTTTTTTTTCTCCCACATTATCTGCTTGCCCAAGGGTTTGTTGGAAACTATGGATGTCTTATTGTTGATGAGGAGGAGAAGACTTCGTAAGAACATTGGCATACATATCCTTACTCAAACCTTCGATCAACTTATGGGGTTTTTCTTCCTTGTCTAATGTAGGAGGGGAAGTGGACTACAACTCTCTCTTTTTATGACTAGTGCACAAGGAGAAGCTCCCAGTCCTAAGCCTTTATGCATGTCTTCCATCTTAGGTAACTTAGTTATGCCTTGAGTCTCTTTACCTAATCCTCTATCTCCTATGAATCCCATGTGTTGGAGCATTAGGAAGCTTTTAGGCTAAATGACCTTTTCTTGTCTCACTTTAAGAGTAATCATTTGGGTTGTTGAGCTTTGGGGTGATTTTCCTTCGTCTACCATCTAGGATACCCATGTTCATGGGATCTCATCCCCAACTTCATTGTCCTCTTCGTCATTTTCATGGACCTCATAATAAATCTTGGAAAAAATTCCATCCTCGAGGATGTTGTGATAGGTGACCTTTTATTCCTTCAAGAAAAGCATTATACACCATTAAGCCCTCATTTTATCCCTGTTGAAGTAATCATGTAGCATATCCTTCCTCCTCTCCTCTATTAGAGTTGTGAACATCATATCCCTAGGAGTGATCATTTTTCCCTTTGGCTCATAAAAACAAAAATACAAAGGGATCTTAAACTTGTCAAGCTATGGAGGAGGGAAATCCTATGCCATTGCCTTACTTGGATCTACTTATGCAGCCATAATTGCTTTTACCTCCATCTATGATTGTTTGTTCCATAATTTCTCTTCAAACGACATACTCTCATGGTCATTTCATCCTCCCCCTTTGTTCCCCTTGATTTCTATTATGATAAAATGTGGATCATATCTCCAAAGTTTGTATATGGAAACTCCATTTCTTTTAGGATCTTGGCAGCCTCTTTACTTCCTTTGTTGCTTGAGAATTCATATCTTCCCATGGAAATGGGATACCATATATAGCTCCTTTAACTTTATTTTTTGAAACACACCTCATCAACATGCAATAATTGTCTAACATACTCCAATATAAAAATCCTAGGGATGAGAAACATAGAAAGCCTACATGGAGGTATTTTTAACTCATACAACCTAATAATTGTAAAACCCTCCCTTAGAAACCAATCACCTCTTTTGTGCTAGGCACTCGATTGTAGATTAGACTTGATCTCGTTAGGCACCCTCACTAACTCATTTCCTTTTATAATTGAGTAGGCTACATACATGAATATGTTAATATAATTGGAGAGGGAGGTGTTGATCAATTCATTATTTATAACCCAAGGGATCCAATTTGTGGATCTAATGGGATTACCATCCTTGGATAGTTGTAACTCTAGGTGAGGCAAGGAACCGTGTTGATAAAAGATGTACAAATAACCCAAATAGGAGGAGTAAACGAAATTTTTGGTCGAACTAAAATTGGCTAGTTATTCTCTCATGTTCACAATAGTTTTGGCATAGCATAACAAGGAGTTTGGCAATTGTGAAAGTGGTTTAGGATAACTAACATGGCTTCATCCATGGTAGAATCATAATTCATTTTTAGGATGAGGTTGAACAGGACCACTAATTATTGGACCCAATTGTGAAAGTCTTTCATTCAATAAGGTGGGGATTGGCTTTATGAAGGCCTAGTGTATACAACAACATCAAGAGCGTATATCTTATTTGGTCATTAGAAAGTGAAAGAGTATTCATGTGCTATTATAGTGAAAGTGCCCTTGATTTGAAAGAAGTATTGAGCATGGTAGGTATGGCTTTGGCGATGATGGAGAAAACCACATGCTCACAATCCAAAGTCACGATAGTAGCAAAGGAGGGGTCATAATTTTGGGTGCACAGTTCTACAAATTATGGGATGGGGTAAGTTTTATGGGCTATGTGTTATCCAAAACTAGAAGCCTAAAAAGATGTCATCTCCCAACCCCGCAAAAACTATCCATTATAGGCATCAATTAATTTTTCCGAGGTAGAGTAATGCAGAGCAAGGGATCCCACTAAAGACAGGTTGGGGAAAAAATGGGGGAGATTGGTTGAGAATATATTGTTCATGTCAAAACATAGGCTTGAAGAGCCTGTGGATAACTCTTTAGAGGACACTACTTGAGTTTTCAACATGGTGGAGGAAAACTTGTAGATGAGATAAAAAATTATAGGATGGATGGTAGCATACTTACCCAAAAAATAGTTAGTACCTAGACTATGGTAGTGGTTTCTAATCACAATGGTGGCATAGGCATCAAATTTAAATGGTGGGATCAAGAGATATGCTACCCTTTCTTTATTTTGCCAGAGCTCTTATTTTCTTTTGGAATACAAGCAAAATGGAAATAGGAGGAGCATTATGTTATTTGCTTTAATGGAGAGGACACCACTTTGTGTAGACATAAATTTCACATGATAACCTTAATTGAAAATTTTCATACAACATTCATCACCTTTCCTTATGGGGACACATGGAAACATTCTACTAGAGAGAGGGATTCGTCTTGGGGGCCCTAGACTAAATCTCATATTTGATTCTTCCTCTTTGATTCTCTCTAGGGGATTATACATTAGGTGGTGCCACAAATTTGAACTATTGGTGGTAAATCTTGTTAGACTTTTGGATTACTCCAAAAGTGTTTACAACATGTTTGGGGTGCTTCGTGAGATCTAGAATATATGGTGTATGTTCATCCCCTAGATGGTTTGAGATGGATTGTAGCATGAGAGATGGTTTGTGATGGATTGACACACTTGCAATAGATTTCTCAGAGGATGACATACCTCAAATGATCAATAACTCAATGTTTTTCCCTAGGGAATTGGAGATCTCTTGCCTAAATGGTGGACACCCTATATGATGGCCACATGGAGGATTCACTTCGTGGGAGATTGCACTACATGATATGAGGAGCATTGTGCATTGTAGGGGAGATCTACAAGCCCTAGATGGAATGTGGCATCTTGGTTTCCTGCTCAAAGGATTGGAGATGGCTTAGGGATGCGTGGGGCTTCGATAATGTTCTTGTAGGGGATAGCCACCTCGGTGGAGTACTTGCCTTGGATAATGGATGGAGTTCATGCAGGCTTGGGGTGGTGTAATATCCTGATTTTGACCCTATTGCATTAAGATTGTAAATGATGTAAATATCGTTATTAAATCATGGTGAGGAGCTCAAGGACAAGGCCCCGCCATCGATTTAGCGTTGTTAACAACATGTGCTTTGATACAAAACTATTGCATAAACTCTACCCACTTCATATGTCTCTGATTTAATCTCGAAAGGGTATTCAAATATCTCAAAGCCTGATGATCTGTGTACAACACAGTTTTTTTAGGAAGCAAACAATGCCTCCACTTATTCAAGGATTGTATAATTGCGTAAAATTCTTGGTCATAGACCGAATATTTCTACTTAGCCTCATTTAATTTCTCACTTAAAAATGCAATCGATTTTCCTTCTTGACTCAACACTGCCCCTATGGTCACTCCACTGGCATCACATTCATCTTGAAAAACTTTTTCAAAGTCGGGTAACACCAACACTCGCCTATCTATTACCTTCTACTTCAATTTCCCAAATTATCTTTGAGCAGTTGCATTCTAGAATTCTCCTTTCTTCATACAAGCTATTTGTGGTGCATAAATACCACTTAAATTCCTTATGAACTTTCTGTAAAAACTAGCCCACCATGAAAGATTCTTACCTCTGTCACATTTTGAGGTACTGGTCATTCTATAATTTCCTTCACCTTGTCAGGTTCCATCTTCAATCCTTGTTGAGATATTACAAATCTCAAATATACCAACTCTTCTTTAATAAAATAACACTTTTGTAGGTTTATCAACAACTTCTCTTGCTTCAAATGTTGTAACACCTATATCATATGCATAAGATGCTCTTCTTTTGTCTTGTTGAAAATTAAAATATCATCGAGATAAACAACTACAAACTTAGCCAAATATGGTTTCAACACTTGATTCATTAGCCTCATGAAAGTACTAGGAGCATTTGTCAACCCAAATGGCATGACAAGCCATTCATACAATCCTTCCTTGATCTTGAATGAAGTTTTCCACTCGTCTCCTTCTCGGATTCTTATATAATGGTATCCACACTTTAAATCAATCTTGGTGAAGTACCTTTCTCCACTTAAGCAATCTAGCAAGTCATCCATGCTCGACAATGGAAATGTGTACTTAATTGTAATTCTATTGATGGCTCTTGAATTAGTGCACATCCTCCATTCTCCTCCTTTCTTGGGTGCAAATACAACTGGTATTGCATGTGGACTCATAATTTCCCTAATCAATCCTCTTTCTAGTAGCTCTTGAACTCGTTGATTCAACTCCTCATTTTCCATAGGTTTCATCCTATGTGGCACTTTGTTTGGCAAATTTGAACCTGGAATAAGATCAATCTGATGGTACAAACTCCTTATAGGTGGTAATCCCTTCAGCATCTCCTCCGAGATAATTTCCTTGAACTCTGTCAACATCTCTCCAACCTCCACAGGAACATATTCTTTCTACACCTATGTACTAAGTCCTTTTGGTATTGCTGCAGAACACTAGTTCATTCTTCTTTCTTCCCTCATTAATTCTCTCGTTGAACATAGCATGATTCTTCTCCCAAAATAATTATTAGTTCCACCCTTATCATTTCCAATCTCCCTCGAGGGAAACATCCTAATTTTCTTTCCATCCTTCTTTACCCAAACAATATTCTTAAATCCATCATAAATCATATTCCCATCATATTGCCAGGGTATGCCAAACAATATATAACAAGCATCCATGGGTACTACATCACACATCACACTCTCATAATAATTTATCAAACATTATTGGGAAACAGTGACATGGTGTCCTTTTTTCAACTATGTAACCCTATAGGCTTGTAGGTGTGGTCTACATTTAAACCTAAGTTTCTCTATGACCTCAGTAGAGACCAAATTCTTTGTGCTTCCTCCATCTACAATTAGAGAACAACACTTATCTCCAATTCTTCACATGGTCTTGAAAATCGATTTCCTCTGGTCTGGTTCCTCCTTTGGCTGGTTGGTAGGCTTCAACAACGTCACCAGGTTTGCTCCAGCTTCTGGATGAGCTTCATCGGCACTATCTCCAACTATCAAACCAGTGATATTTTCTGCTCCCTTAGTGACTTGTGTTCTACTCTATTTCTTCCTCACAGTATGCAGGTTTTTAGAACATTCATATGCCTTATGTCTAGGTGTTTGTTATAGCAGACGATGGCATGTCTACCTATTCCAATGCCTCTAAAGTTTCCTCAGCTACCAACATTTCCTCTACCTCTGTAGGCTTCATTACCCTTTTTGAACTCCTAGGTTTGATTACTAGAGTCGGTACCTTCCTCCTTCTTTGTCCCACTACTATGTCCTCTGCCAAATGTGGTTCTTCCTTTGCCTCTAATTGTTGTTCTTCCCTTGTTATTTGGGTTCCTCCTTAATAACTTCTCTTCTGCCTTCAAGGCTAGCTGATAAGCATCTCCAATTGTCTTAATCCTCATAACACCCAATTTATCCTGAATAACATACTTCAACCCATTAATTTGCCTTCATATAACTGCCTCTCCTTCATCACTTTGTCTAGACCTTATGGACAAACTGTAGAATTATTCAATGTATTCTTTCACAATCATATCCTTCTCTATCAAATTCTATGATTTCCTGTACAAATTTAGCATGTAATCATCATGAATAAATTTAACTTTAAGTTTATCCACCATTCTATCCCATGTCTTAATTTTGTCTCTGCATTTCTTCATTCCATCCAACTGCACAAAATCCCACGAGAATGATGCATGACTCTTTAACTTTAGGTGAGGCATCTTCACTCTCCTAGGGTCCTCAATATGTTCCATATCAAATAATTTGTCCATATCTCTAATCCAATCAATCAACTCTTCTAGGTCCAAACTTTCAGAATATGTAGCCACTTCTATCCCAGGTTTCCCTCTCAAATTTGTTAGGGATTTTATAATTTGTTCCCCATGGTATTCAACTGCTTCACCCTCTTCTTGGGGATGTTCATCTTCTACTTCATTATCACTAACATCACGATCCTCAAAAACACCTAGGATTAGTTTCAAGAGTTTCCAACCTCGCTTGCATATCTCTCAATGCTTGGTCTATCTCATTCAATCTATCTTCATCTGCACATGCTCTTCTGTACCTTCCTCCTAAGATAGATACTCCATGGCCAGCCATAATTTATCCACTAACAGTTCTACCTAGTAATTTTCTCCATTGTAACGGTAACCCTTCCAGAACAATTCTACCTAACACTCTCTTCTAGTTGGAATTGCTCACTCGCAAGACACTCATGCTCTGATACCAATTGATGCAAGGTTCCCTGCTAGTATAGGCCTTACAGATCAAAATGCACACGTAGAAACGAAAAAGTGGACAACCACACAAATAGAATCAAACAAGACATAAAGGTCTCTCAACTTCTCTATTAATTCATTCAAATAAGAGAGTTTACAATTACAATGTGCACAGCATGGTTTCACCGCTGGTCTCAGTCTCAAGTGGCTTACAAACACACATAATCACTTACAAACTTAGATTTTATTATTTTCTTCTTCCTTTCTCTTTCCTGTTGGTGGTCATTATGTTTGGTGCCTTTTTCTTTTGCTCTCTATTTTCTCTATTTGCACCTATGTGCCTATGCATATCCATATGCGTGCCTCTTCTCGGCTCTCCTTTTTTCCCCAATTTCTCTATTCTTCTCAAATATTCTAGAGAATTCTTCCACTGCTTTAACTAGAAACTTCTCCAGGCTCTGTACACCTTCCTCCATTAAATTCTTGGTCTCTTCAAATAAATAAAAACTCAAAATATCGCCTGGCTTTTTTGATCCTAGCCTCCCAAATCATACGATGGAATGATGTGGCAGATCCGCCATTAAAATTTGTACATGATTGCATTAACTAATATTAAATTCTGTTAATGGCCATGTCATTCAACATTTATGTTCTCCATCATGCAACTTCATCGTGTCATCCATTGTTGGTGCTCAATCGACCCTTCCATAGTCATCCTGTTGATCCTGCTCCAAATGCTGATGCCGATCATCGGTCAACCCTTTCCTCTTGGCTTCTCCAAACTCTCGTTTTATTAACAACATCGACGTGCATTAAACCTCAATTCCAAATTGCGCGTGCCATCACCTGCTTCCCATCGGCCTGTCCTCCAGTGTCTTGTTTGTGCCTCACCGATCCACTACACCGATGAGATGTCACCAATTTAATCATTGTCCCCAGTCCAATGATCCCTTCTTTGTGGAACTTCAATACGTCATCCCCAACGTATCGCCCTCCTATCAGCATTCCCAAAGTGTGCACTCTTTCCCAACTCCATTGCACATCTCTGATAGTTACTCGTCGATGCTCCTGCAACGCGTCACCCTTCATTTGTCGACCTATTGAAACTATGTGCTCTATTGCAAATATGAGGTGCTAGCGTCGATGCTCCGACCCAATCCATTGGGATTCACAATAAGAATTTTCCTATTCAAATCTGATGGTTGTGATTTCTCCAGGTGGTTAATTGGACGGGTCCGACGCTCCACATCAATAGTCACATGTGGAATTTTAAGAACACTCTAGAGGGTTTGAAACCCTAACCCTAATTGAGAGTTGAGGCATGTACAAACCTTAAAACTAACTTTAGAAAACTATCGAGCTATGTTAAATATTGAGTTGTTAGGAGGAGAAGGGGTTCCACTCTGAGGATGTTATTGTATTGTTCCATAGATGAGCAACAATGAAGGAGTGGATATTAGAGCATAACAGTGGAAGTAGGAGATTATTTAGTAGTTGTGCAGACCACAGTCTCAGAGGTAATTCCATATTGAGTACCACTTTCTTTGTATTTGCATTACATATTGGAGGAGAAAAGAGAAATCCATAGTCCCCACTTCTAGCTGGCTTATTCCCCATAGTGGGTTTTCCCATGATACATTTTGTGCTATTTTTATGGTTGTGTTATTTTGCTCTAGTTATTTTCCTTTCAGTTCTAGTTTATTTATCATTTTGTGGAATTAAGCTAACACAATGAATTAAGTTGTATGATCTATTGTTATGAATTGTTTTAGTGGAATATCCATGATGGTTTACACATCATATTGGTATCATATCACTTTTCTTTTGAGTTTTATGGGAAATTGCAGGGTCTAGGAGTTGGAAAAATAAATAAAAAGTCTTCAAAACCTAGTCATGGAAGATAAGTCTGGTGAAGAATCGAGGGGTGAATATGAACATCGATTTACAAATCTAGAAACACAAGTCGTTGATATCTTGTGCAATATATCAATCCTCATGACATATTTGGAGAGGAATTTTGGACCTTTTGGTGATTTGGAGTCTCTAACTCAGAGATTAGATCAGAGGGGAAATTCGGAGACAAAGGCGACCCATAAAAGGAGCCAAGGAAAGGGCCTGCGAAAGAGTAACCAAGTTCTAGTGCCATTACCACTTCCCAGACATCATTTAAGATGGTAGCAAAAGTGGGTATCAACCCCTACCAAGGTGAGATCGATGCGTTGAACTTGAGTAATTGGTTGCAACAATTAGAATTCTAGTTTAGAATCCACAACATATATGAGGAGCATGAGACTTCATTTGCTCGACTAAAATTAGAGGGCCATGCATTAACCTAGTGGGAAATCCACATGGAGCCACTTAGCCTAGAGGGCGATCAACCAATAACTAAGTGGGAGGATTTCAAAACGCTCATAAAGTACCAATTTTACCCTATCGAGTATGTATTAGACCAATGGATCTATTGGCATTACTTTAGGAAAAGGTAAGGGCAGAGTGTGAAAGAGTACACCATCGAATTTAGGAAGATGGCTATTATGTTGGGTATCTCACCCAAGGGTTCGGATGTACTCCTAGAGTATCTGGGGGGTCTACATAATCATTTACGAAAGCAAGTGATGCTCTTTAAGCCCAAGACAATTGATGAGGTCTTTGTGCAAGAACAATACTTGGAGAATATAGTCCACAAGAAAGGACAACCAAGTGGTTCCAAACAAAAAGAGAACCAAGAAATTTCCAAGAATTAATGCAAGGATCCAAAAAAATACTGTAATCATTATAATGTTGATGATCACAATGAAGAAAAGTGTTGGAAGCTACATCTAAAGATGAACCCTAAGAACCACAAGAAGGATTCCAAGAAGAATAACCTTCTAGCCACGTATTCAAGCCAACAGGTAGAGAGCAACTCATAGGTGGATAAGAAGTTTGTTTACACTTTAGTGCAGAAGGAGGTGAGTATGAGTAGCCTTTATAACAAGGAAGATAAGGAGATGACAAAACTCTTCCATATCAAGATCTAGATCAAGAAGACCAATGTAGACACTCTATTCGATTTCGGTTCATAGGCCAACCTCATAGTAGCTAATTTGGTTTGGAGGTTCATGATCATCCTAATCCCTATCCACTAGGATGGGTAAACAAGGATACATATATCAAGGTCACAAAACAACGTAAGGTCAAATTTGTTGTAAGTGAATATTTTATTGATGAAGTGGAGTTAGATGTAGTACCCCTTCACATTTGTGGTGTGCTGTTTGGAATTCCCTACATGTATATGAGGGATGTCGTCATCACAAGGAGAGAAAACCAGTACTGTTGGATTGAATATGGGAAGTCATTCATCATCGATGCTCATAAAGGAAAATCAAATATATCACTAGTAAGTTACAACCAAGCCAAAAAGTTGATAAGTGAAAGTAAGAAATATGTTTTTCTTTTCTTACAAGAGAATCAATGGGGTGATGAATATGTGAGAGTAAAGGCATCCCTGGAGGGATGTACCAAAGAGAAAAATACATTAGTTGGAGGATTTTACATAGGCATACAGAGGAGTATTCCATGATCCTAAAGGGATACCACCAAAGAGGGAATTAGATCATGAGATACAGTTGTTGCCTCATTCCCATTACCAAATACTGTGTTGTATAGACAGATTGTTCTGGAAGCATATGGAGTGAAGAAGCAATTGCAACAGTTGTTGGAACAGGTGGTGACTTGACCAAGCACCTCACCTTGTGGGTCATCTATCCTCATGATACCCAAGAAGGATGGGACTTGTTGGATGTGTATCAACTACGTAGCTTTGAACAAGATTACACTTAAGAATCGGTACTATCTACCAAGTATTGACAATTTGTTAGATCGATTGGAGAATGCCAAGCACTTCACCAAGTTGGATCTCAAGTCCAGATACCACTAGGTACTTATCAAAGAAGAAGACACTTGGAAGACCGCCTTTAAGACAATAAAATGTTAGTATGAATGGTTGGTCATGACTTTGGTTTATGTAATGTACAAACTACATTTATGAGACTGCTGAATGATGTTTTGCGCCCATATTTAGATTCATTTGGTATAGTCTATTTGGATGATATACTAGTTTATAGATCTACTTGGGAGGAGCACATTTCACATCTCAAGCAGGTATTAGAGACTCTGAAAAACACCAGTTGTTGGGTAATCTCAAGAAATGTGAGTTTTTTCAATAGTCATTGGTGTATTTGGGGTATGTGATCAGTGGAGGGGAACTCAAGATAGATCCTGCAAATATGGAGGCCATTATAAGAGATCTATTTCCTACTAATTTCATTTAAGTTAAGAGTTTTGTTGGGACAACATAGTACCTACAAAATTTTATCACTTAATTTTCAGTGGTGGCTACACCACTCCAGGCCATAACAACGAGCGATAAGAGTTTCCAATGGGGAAATAATCAACAAAAAGATTTCGATGAGCTAAAATGAAAGATTAGTCAAGCACCAATTCTTGCATTTCCTAACTTGCAGAAGCCTTTCGAAGTGGAGATATATGCAAGTGGGTATGCCATGTGAGCAGTTTTGATGCAAGGAGGTAAGTCAATATGCTATCATTATGAAATGTTTCATGTGGGAGTCCTAAACTACCCTACCTATGATAAAAACACTCTATGCCTTAGTTCAATCTGTTAAGAAGTAGAAGCACTATTTGATGGGTAAGCAAACCACTATCCACATAGACCACCAACCACTATAGTATTTTAAAGCTTAGAGTAAGTTGTAGAAAACTAGACATTACAAGTGGAGGGGGTTTTTGCAATAGTTTCATCTAGTCATCAAGTATAAGAAGGGGATCAACAAAAAGTTGGAAGACATGCTTTCAAGGCCACCCACATCCAATATTAAAACTTTGGGGACTCTTATACACGTGGAACCTTTTACCCATGATGCATACAAGGAGGGATATACATAAGATGAGGACTTCAAAGAGGTGTTTCAATAGATACAAGGAAAATTTCATGTAGAATAAGGTGACAATAAGGGTGACTATCATCTCGAAAATGGGTTACTCTATAAGCTAGACAAGCTCTGTGTTCCTAAAGGTGAAAGATTGTAGCTTATTGGAGAGGCGTGCACCTCTAAAGTTGCGGGGCATTTTGGTGTTGGGAAGACATCTGCTAACTTACAAAGGTATGTGTATTGGACCAAAATGCCAGAATATGTTGCATAATATATTATAGGATGCATACTTTGTTGTACCAACAAGCCCAATAATAGAGATCAAGGCCTATACCATCCCTTACATGTTCCCACTCAACCTTGGGAAATCATTTCCATGGATTTTGTGGGTGGGTTGCCAACCATTGGGAAGGGACATGACTATTTATTTGTGGTAGTTGGCATATTAAAAAAATATGTGCATTTGTATGCCTTGTAAAAAGACGATCGAAGGACAAGAAGTAACACACGTGTTCTTTGAGTAGGTTTGGGTGCAAGGAGCATCATCTCAAACATGGATACTAGATTTCTCAGTGCCTTTTGAACGACACTTTGGGAGAAGATGGACACTAAGACAAAAATACCCGCAACATTCCATCCATAGACAAATAGAAAGACGAAAGTAGTCAACAAGGCTTTGGTTCAACTTTTGAGGGTTATAATTAGAATCATTCGTAGATTTGGGAAACAAATTTGATCTATAGTCAACACTCTTATAATACAATAGTCCACACTTCCATTGGTAGGTCCCATTTTGAAACTTGTTTTGGGTATCTCCCATGTTAGGATATTTAGACACTTAGGAGTTAGTTAAAATCAACTTGTGTAATATATCCGTTAGGGAAAGTGTGTTTCTTTAGTATGCATTAGTATGCATTTGTAAATACTTAATCCGACAGTCACGATATGTTCCCGACATAGAGTGATCCGACGACTCAACTTCTCTTAGATCATACCTAACCTTGATCCGTGGCTTAACGCCCGATTGGTTCCCGATCTCTATTTAAAGAGCATGGAGGGTCATTGTTTAGTTGATCGATTATGAGAAGCTCATTTGTAACTTTCTTTCTTTGCATAATAAATTGTCCCGTAGAAGCTATTTGGCCGGGGCCGTGGAGTGTTTCCCTCAAGAGGGTTTAAACCACGTCAAAACATCGGTGTGTTGATCTGTGATCTATTTGTGTGAAGTGGTTGCTCTTGGTGTTTGGTCCTTTCGTAGTACCCTGTGTACCAGAACATGGTATCAGAGCTTTTATGAAGAGCCGCTTCCGGTTATGATCTAGATCTTGAACTGTTGTTGCCGAAACTCGAAAGGGTTTCTGGTTCTGGTATTTCAGTGCATTTCTGGGCTGTGGGAGGTGTTCCATTGCGTCTGGAGCGCCGTTTCCATTGGGAAATATTTTTCGTTTGATCGAAAATGGTTCCCGGTTGCTTCAGAAACGCGTATTTCATCAGATCTGAAGGTATAATGTTACACTGACGCATTTTTTTTATTTTCTGTTTTAGAAGAAAAAAATCTCATATTTTATCATTTTTTAGATTTTTTTGGTTTCGGATTGTTGCTTTCCCTATCTGTGTATGCTTTTTTCCGTTCACCTTGAGCGATCTTGGCAAATCAGAAACAGAAAGGGAAAGGGTTTTTCTTAGCTGCGTATGCTCTTTGCCGTGCACCCTGTGCGATCTCGGCAAATCAGAAACAGAGAGAAAACGTAGACTTTCCGGGCAAGCTAACGAGATCTAACCCCACAAGTATGGAAAAAAAAAATTTGTTTTGGTTTGTGGTGTGATTTGTAGGAAAAAAAGGCAAGCACGAAAACCAAGTTTAAAAAAAAAAGCCCCTTCCTCATTCCCAGATTTTACATACCTTTTAATCTAGCTCAGTTGGTTCAAAGTTGTTTTATTCCTTAATAGGTCTTGAGTTCAAGTCTTAGGAAGTTACTTTTAAAAGACAAAGTGCATGCAATTTCTATTTTAAAGTTACTTTATTGTAAAAGTGCATCTCACTTAAATAATAAAAAATAAAACTAAAAAGTGAATCACTTAAGTTATTTTTTATTGTTGCACTATTTAAAAGTAATATCATTGTAAAAGTGAAATCACTTATTTTACAAAAGTGATTCACTTAAAGCAACTTTCTTGTAAATTGATTGTCAAAAGGTTCATCTTGGGAAGGGGGGGGGGTTCTTTTTTTTAGCTGGACATTCTCTATCTGTCACGTCACTATTTGGGACATCTTTAACAGTTTCTTTGTTCAAGCCTAACTTCATCATCCGAAGTCAGTTTTCAGTGCCGTTTTTTTTAAATCGCTTATTTTTTTCGAGCTCTTCGCATCCAGACTATTGGTTTCTGCTTTTACAACCATTAATTTACAAATATGGCCGCCCCTTGTGATATTCTACTTAATAGTTCCAACTATTTCTCATGGAAATCTCGTATGGAGGATGTTCTACGAAGTAGGGGACTTTTCAGAATTACCTTAGGGAAAGAAATAGAACCCACTAATGATGATAAGAAAATAAAATGGGCAAATAGATGTGACGAAGCTCGTGGATTCATTGGGATGTCAAACTCTACTGATTTGCGATTCCACATATCTGGAATTGATGAACTTGATGTTGCTTGGGACAAGTTGGAATTTGTGTTTGGTAAACACAATGAAATTGGAGTTCATCAACTCGGAAATGAGTTGATTTCTTTAAACCCAAGTGATTTTTCATGCATTCAAGATTATTTATCTAAGTACAAAACTCTTAAACTCTTATTGGTAGAATGTAAGATTAAGAGGGAAGACAAACAATGCATCTATCATATTCTATCAAAACTTGGACCTGCATATTCTGTTTTTGTATCTACATTTTACTCCATGAAAGAATCCTTGAATGCAGCTAGCTATCAAGAGCCTAGTCTTGAATCCTTTTGTGATTCCTTGATTAGAGAGCAAGATAAACTCATCCATCTTGGAATAATCAACAATGAAAATACATCTGGGAAAGCCTTATTGTTCCAACAGAAAGAAAAGTTCAAGCCTCCCAAGAAACCAAATTTTCGCAATAATAAGTCAAACAAGGGTCCCAAACCCTCTCAGTCAGCTCCTTCTTTAAAAAATGACAAAGGATCCAAGCCAAAAGGAAAGAAGACTGAGCGTCATTGCAACTATTGCGAGAACAATAATCATGATGAATTTAAGTGTTTCAAGAAGATGACAGCCTTGGAAGTAGCAATGAAGAAGCACCACATCAGCCTAGATTCGCCTTCAGAATCTACCTCTCATGGACATGCACTTTGTGCTTCTGGTTATTCTTATAATGCATCTGCTTCTTCTACTTCAAATGAATGGCTCATTGATTCTGGAGCATCTTATCATATGGCTAAGGATCAAGCCCTCTTTTCTACTATGCATGAATGTAACACCAAACAAATATTTGTTGGTGATGATAGATCTCTAAGTGTTGTAGGCGCTGGAACAATTCCAGTAGATAATGGTCATTTTAGTGATGTACTATGTGTTCCAAGAATTTCCTGCAATTTCTTATTAGTCTATCAGATCACTCATTTTGGTCAAGGTAAAACTGTGACGTTTACACCCCACCAAGTTGTAATCAAGGATTTTAAAGATCCTCAACAGATCCTAGCTACCTGAATTGTTGATGATGTTACCAGGTTGTACAAATTTAACAACTTTGGGTCATCACCTTTTCCTTCAGTGTTTGTTGCTCATAGTGATAACTTGAGCAAACTTTGGCATGAACGATTTGGTCACTTAAATTATCGCTCATTGCAACAACTATGTAAAGACAATATGGTGACAGGTCTTCCGATGATATCTTGCAGGGATGGTGTTTGTTCTGGTTGTGTACTCGGAAAACATCATCGGGACAATTTTGATAAACGTGCCTCTTGGCACGCCTCGGTTCCCTTGGAGATTGTGCATAGTGACTTGTGTGGTCCTCTTCCATCTACTTCCTTTTCTGGTTTCAAATATTTGTTAACTTTCATTGATGATTACACCAGACGCAATTGGGTTTATTTCCTAAAACTTAAGAGCGAAGTATTTAACATGTTCTTGGCCTGTAAGGCCCTTGTTGAAAAACAATCTGGTCATCAAATTATTAAGTTAAGATCTGTTAATGGAGGAGAATATGTTAACAAAAAGTTCACTACTTTCTGCACTGAACAAGGCATCCAGCAACAACACACTGTTCCATATACACCAGAACAAAATGGTGTAGCTGAGCGGAAGAACCGCACTTTAAAAGAAATGGCTAATTGTATGATCCAATCTAAGGGACTAAGTCTTCAATTTTGGGCTGAAGCCATTAATTGTGCAAATTACATAGTTAATCGCACCCCCACTAAAGCTTTACAGGGTATCACACCAGAAGAAGCATGGAGTAAAACTAAACCTGATGTAAGTCACTTCCGTGTGTTTGGTAGTGAAGCATGGGCTTACATTCCGGATGAAAAACGAAAAGCATTGCAGCCTAAAAGTGAAAAGTGCATATTTGTTGGATATTCAGAAGATGTAAAAGGTTATAGACTTCTTCAACCACATTCTCATGATATAATCATTAGAAGAGATGTTAAATTTGATGAAAATCTCTTGGCCTGTGAGCCTAACTCGACGATTGTGCCATCTTTGGCCTGCGAGCCTGATTCGGCGTTTGTGCCTTCTTCTTCTTCTTCCAACTTCCTTGACAGGTTTCCAACTCTAGTTTCTGATGATGACAGTGAGGATGAAAATCCACCTCCGCTTTCTCATGTTCCTCTAGTTGCACCAACACAAGTGCTTTCTCGATGGGTCCGTTCAACATGTGAAGCAACTGGTGATCTTGGCGGTGATCCTAGAGATCAATGTCGAACACGTTCTCAGTTTCAGCGAGCCTCTTCTCTTTTGGCTCAGGTTTTCGAGAATCATGATCCAGAAACTTTTGCAGAAGCTTCAGGGAATCCAAATTGTGATGCAGCTATGGATGAAGAATATCATTCCTTAATGGCGAACGATACTTGGGATCTTGTACCTCTTCCAAAAGGAAGAAAACTTGTCAGATGTAAATGGGTCTACAGAACTAAGTATGCATTAGATGGAAGTGTGGAAAGACTTAAGGCAAGGTTAGTTGCCAAAGGTTTTTTCCAAGTTGAAGGGATTGACTACATTGAAACCTTTGCTCCTGTCGCAAAAATGAACTCCATCCGCCTTGCTCTTTCCCTTGTAGCCTTACACAATTGGGAAGTCCATCAAATGGATGTCAAGTCTGCCTTCTTACATGGTGATTTATAGGAGGAAATTTACTTGGAACAACCTCCTGGATATGTTCAGAATAACTCTAGCCTTGTCTTCCGCCTTAAGAAATCCTTATATGGCCTTAAGCAAGCTCCTAGAGCTTGGTATGCCAAAATGGATAACTTTCTCCTTGACACTGGTTTTTCTAGATGCCATTCTGACCCCAATGTCTATACCAAAAAAGTAGGAAACCATCTCATCATACTTGTTCTATATGTTGATGACCTTATTCTTACTGGTAGTGACCCTAAGCTTATAACCCATGTGAAATCCAGTCTTAAACAAAATTTTGAAATGCCAGACTTAGGACATTTGCATTATTTTCTTGGTCTCCAAGTCCTGCAAACCAAAGAAGGAATCTTTCTTTCTCAGTCTAAGTATGCTTGTGACCTTCTTCGTCACTTTCACATGGAAGATTGTACACTAGCCCCTTCTCCCTTCCAGTCTAGAGTCAAACTTTCTGCCACTTGTACCTCACCTGAAGTCGATGCCACCTTGTATCGTCAGCTTGCTGGTAGTCTCTTATACTTGACTCATTCCCGTCCTGACCTTTCCTTTGTCGTTGGTCGTGTTGCTCGTTATATGCAGACACCTCATGAAAGTCACTGAAAAGCAGATAAAAGAATACTTCGATATATTCAAGGTACAATTCAGTTTGGGATTCATTACAGTACAGGGGGGAAACCTTTGTTGGTTGGTTTCACTGATTCATATTGGGCCGACGATCTTGATGATCGAAAGTCTACTGCAGGTTATGTTTTAAGTCTGGGATCTGGACCTATCACTTGGGCTTGTAAGAAACAACAAGCTCGTGCTCTTTCTTCAGCAGAAGCAGAATATCGAGCCGCAGTTAATGCCAGTCAGGAAGCTTTATGGCTTCGACAGATCCTTTCAGAGTTCGGATTCAAGCAACAGTACTTTGGTGCGACAATCAAAGTGCCATCAAGCTTGCCAAAGATCCAGTTCTACATCAACGCAGCAAACGCATTGAGCTACATATGCACTTCATCAGAAATCTTGTTCATGATCATGTTCTTGAAGTGCTCTTTTGCCCTATAGATGATCAAGTTGCAGACATCTTCACCAAGTCTCTTACAGAAGCGAAGTTTTCTAAACTTCGATCCATGTTAGGAGTTCAGGAACTTGTCATTAAGGGGGGATAGGCTCTAATGCCTCCTTCCTTCTCCCAATAGTGTCACTTTTGTAAATCCTTCAATCCTATCCCAAGTTGTTCTTAAGGGGGGATGTTAGGATATTTAGACACTTAGGAGTTAGTTAAGATCAACTTGTGTAATATATCCGTTAGGGAAAGTGTGTTTCTTTAGTATGCATTAGCATGCATTTGTAAATACTTAATCCGATGGTCACGATATGTTCCAGACATAGAGTGATCCGACGACTCAACTTCTCTTAGATCATACCTAACCTTGATCCGTGGCTTAACACTCGATTGGTCCATGATCTCTATTTAAAGAGCATGGAGGGTCATTGTTTAGATGATCGATTATGAGAAGCTCATTTGTAACTTTCTTTCTTTGCATAATAAATTGTCCCGTAGAAGCTATTTTGCCGGAGCCGTGGAGTGTTTCCCTCAAGAGGGTTTAAACCACGTGAAAACATCGGTGTGTTGATCTGTGATCTATTTGTGTGAAGTGGTTGCTCTTGGTGTTCGGTCCTTTGGTAGTACCCTGTGTACCCGAACATCCCACATTCACCTCTAGATGTTGTATATGGACAGTAAGGGGGAGTGAGGGAAGACACCATAGGTGAAGCATTAAGACCTGAAAAATTCATTGATAAGATCAGGCAAATCCATTTGAAAATAAATGAGACATTGAAGAAGTTGCAAGAAAAGTACAAGGCCAGACATGACCAACACAGGGTTGAGAAATCATTCAAAATGGGGGATAGAGTTTGGTTACAACAGAACAAGGAAACAATACATGGTCCTGGAAAGAAGATCAAGGCTCTGTGGTATGGCCCTTTAAAGGTATCAGAGAAGGTGGGATATAACGTTTACATACTTAGAGGAGGAGGATCAGGTCCTACTACCATAGAGGAATTAACACCTAATGCTTAAGCAGACTTGGAAGAAGACGCAGTTTTGTAGAAGAAGTCCAGAGCTACTAGATAGGGGGAACATGAAATTTGACATATTGGGTTGAAAGGAGAACTTCCATGCAAGGCTAAATGGTACTCCAGGGAGAATGTAAAGGAAAAATTTCCTCACTAGTAAGATATTTTGGGGACCAAAATCCTCCCAAATGGGGAGGTATGATCTGAAACAGATCAATATATAATTTGTCATATATTTTAGTGATTTCTGTGTGGAAAAATTGGATGAATTGGCTTGTAGGGCCCATTTTAAGGGCATGTATTACTTTGTAGATTTGGGGTCCAAAACCTTTAGAGGCCTACTTGAGGGATTAAACAATGTTTTTTTGGTCAAGTGTTTGTAAGCATAGCCCCCAATCCCTCGACTCTATTTTATGCTCTAAGATATTTCCAACGGTGTAAGAAGTGCCTCATTCGAAGTCCACATGAGGGCGATATGCCTCCCACAAGTTAACCTATCCAATTGAC
The DNA here is from genome assembly GCA_027924585.1 of Larix kaempferi. Taxonomy (NCBI): domain Eukaryota; kingdom Viridiplantae; phylum Streptophyta; class Pinopsida; order Pinales; family Pinaceae; genus Larix; species Larix kaempferi. The sequence goes on along the minus strand of BSBM01000226.1, from coordinate 4,181,262 downwards.
CACCATAGAATTCAATGGATTCCACGTCAGCTCTCATTCCCCACACATGTGGATCTAGTTATGTGTGGACTTTCAAGAACATTATAGAGGGTCCAAAACCCTAACCCTAATCGGTAGTTGAGGCATGTACAAACCCAAAAACTAACCTTAGACACCTATCGCGCTATGTTAAATACTGGGTTGTTAGGGGGAGGAGGGGTTCCATTCTGATGATGTTATTTTATTGTTCCATATATGAGCAATAGTAACGGAGTGGATATTAGAGCATAACATAGGAAGTAAAAGATTTTGTAGTAGTCGTGTAGGTCACAGTATCAGAGGAAAATCCATAGTGAGTAATACTTTCTCTGCATTTTCATTACATATTGGAGAAGAAAAGAGCAAGGCATAGTCCTCACTTTTGGCTAGGTTTTACACCATAGTGGGTTTTCTCAGGTTATATCTTGTGTTTTTTGTGGTAATGTTATTTTTCTCTAGCTATTTTAGTTTCAGTTTCGATTTATTTATCATTATGTGGAATTAAGCCAACACAATGAATTAAGTTGTAAGATTTGTTGTGACAAACTATTCCAATGGAATATTCACGACATGTTTCAGATCACTTTACGTCGTAATTCTAACAATTCGGTGACAAATTTTTGTTTCAATGCCAAAAATTTAGAGACATAAAGGTAAAAAAACAGCTTCTTATCTGCTTTTATGAGTATTTAAACCCATAGTCTTTACTCTTGAAGTTGAGTGATATGGTTGTAGTGTTTTACTCCATTAAATTACAAAAACATGTTGGTGAGTACATATGTTATGGATGTAATGGTTGTTCTTGAAATTATTTAATATGGTGGTAGCTTTATACTCCATTAAAGTATATGTAGTGTACGTAAGCCAAAAATTGCAAAAGGAATAGGCACACTAGCTCATTGAGACAAGAAAGACACTAAAAATTGATTTTCGGGAAGATAGGAGGCTTTGGAACTCAGGGAAGGGTTTTGGAACATGTATATGGTCTATGTTATGATATTTTATGTAGTAATAATTTCTGCAAAAAATTTCATAGGTCGATTTGGTCAATTGGATCTCCGGAAGTGAGATTTCCTAATTCAGGACTACACAATTCCCTTGCTTTCAACTCGATTCAACTCAAACCAAAGGGGGTCAAATTTTAGATATGAAAGAGGGGTATGGACCAATTATTTGTCTAGTTTCCAAATATGGCTTCATATTTCCAAATATATAACTAGAAGGTGATTTTTAAGGAGAATTACGAAAACTAGTTAGAATTAACACACATTGAGCATAGGTTCATTAACATGGAAATACAATACGTTTTTGCAATACAGAGCTGGGTTTTTTATTATCAGAGAATATCAGAGATTGAATTACATCAGGGATGGCATGATACATCCATCTGAGCCAATATATCCCATAGACCAACTCTCTAAACCCAAAGACACACCAAAACACCCTATGAGTAGCTGTAAGCGAAAATGGGGAGTATGCTTCTCCACCAAGCTACTTTATGACTACCAAGATATATGGAAATCCTACAAAAACCTGTGAATTGAGCTGAGTACTCCACTCCTTGATTCAATGGAATGAGGGGCCCATCACCCTCTTGGTAAGCATGGGGAGCATCACCCAAGCCAAGAATTGCTAATGCAATCCAATGCAATTTCTTCAACATAATAACCAACCTTTGCTAGTGCACCTCGATGCTCCTTTTAAGCTTTGAAAGGCATCCAATACCATGGACATCCCAAAACCATGGACTGGTTAGTTAGTGGCCCATAATAGCTCCACCACCTTCATGAGTGCGCCCTCCAACCAACTTGGCCTTCATAAATGCGCCCTTCTAACTTACTCAACCAGCTCTTAACCAATTTGAACTCATGAATGCGCCCTATAACTTCCTCAATCACTTCTAACCAAATTTGACCACATAAATGTACTTTCTAACTTCCTCGACCACTCTAACCAAATTGGACTTGCCCACTTTCTGACCAACTTAGGTTTCCCACTTGCTAACTAACTTGATATTTATTCCCTTAACTCCTTGGAGTCAACAATTGGTCAAAATTCTCTCATATTATCTTAAATAAAATATTAATCATTAATTATTTATGAGAGAGTGGGTCATTTGGCTCATTTATTGATTCTCCTTAGTGATTTTGACCCAATTATTACATGGCCTTGCAACCATTCTATTTGGATGTGCATGAATATTATTTTGGGGAAAATAATAATTATGTGGCTCATCTCCACTTCCTTGTCCCACTAATGAACCCACAACAATAATATCCTCGTCCACATTGCTTGGAGTTGCACTTCCTTGGACTTTTCCACCAATTATTTTTCCCAACCTTATGAATGCCATCCTTAGGATTTTCTCAATAATTCTGAACCACAAGGAGAATTAGCGGTCCACCATCTCCTTTATGCATATTCCTTGTCCAACTTGTTCCCATGTTGCATTATTCCTAACTTTGGAGATTAGGCTTAACAAATAATCAACCCAAATCACCACCTAGGTGAATACGCATGAACAAGTCTAGGTGACTTAGGCAATTGTGGTCCATGGAAAAATTTGGGGACATTACAAGTCCTCCCCTCCCAAGATTGGTTGTCCTCAAGCAATGACATCAACTCCATAGAAAACATGAAGCCAATCAATGACTTCTCACCATCCATATCTGCTGCTGAATTGTTAGCATTGGAATTCTCAATTCCAAGCAAAGCTTAAAGGGTCCATCATGCTGCTGCTGTGCCACTCTGATCATAACCATCGCCCAAATGAATAACTCCATCCAATAAACTATCCTGCCACTAACCCAGCTGAAACAACTAAGTCCCAAAATGATCCTAAGGTCCCAAATGAGCCTGAGAAATGTAAGGTGTATGGTGCATTCACTACTACACTGCAAAGTGTCTACATAAGGAGCCTCATGAAGACTCCAAGCCCACAAAGCATGAGAATATTGGGTCCATCTCTCAAATGGTCTCCCATACAAGAAGCTGGAACACTACTATGCATATATAGACTCATTCACATGATGGTTGGCTCACTCTCTCAAGTCAACACCTGAAATACTACTCCAATTGAGCTCGAACCAAGTAATGCCAGGATCCCATTGCTTGCACTGCCATCCAACAATCAACCATGTTATCCAAGACAATCCAACATGCCAAGGAATGTCTGGATCCCACTGTCTCAGCTGCGACCCATACAATGTCACTGTCATATAGAAGGATCTATCATCATGAAAGATACCATGATCCCAACACCATATTGGAAGTGCATCACTCCCAACCAAGTGTATCATCTCAGTGAACCTCTTCATAAAAGTATGAGATTCCTCATATGCAATGCGCATGATAGCAATGAGTCTCACAACACTGCTACATGTCTCTGGTGACAATCTAACATTCCAAGGACAGCCAGGATCGCATTATCTCAACTGCATCATGACCATCATTTGGAAAGATCTATCCTCATGTAAGATACCACGATCCGACCTCCACATTGGAAGTTGATCACTCCCAATGAAAAACTGAATCTATGTGAGACTCTCCACCAAGCATGGAACTCCTCAATGTAGGGCCTAATCTTAGTGACTCTCTCCATCAAAGCAAGAATTTCCTCGTGTGTCATGTGCACACAAACACTGAGACTCATCATGTTGCTATCCATCTCATCGAAGTGACACAGGGAAGATTCCAATGTCTTGCCATGTATACTGAAGGCATCACCTAGCAGCCATAGATGCTCATGCAACTGCTCACCAAATATATGTGATGTGTCAATGAAGTCTCCACAAATGTAAGAAGGAAATTCACCCTTGGGGTTTGCCATCTCCAACATGTATCTACTCACCCAATCAATGGATGAACATGCACACAAACTGAATGATCTAAGTGGAAAGCTTGTGGCTTCCCCATGTGCAAGCTTCGCTCTGGTGCAATAAATCCAATCCCCCTCACCTCTTCCACTAGATTGGATCAAGTGAGTCTCATAAGCCCTACTATTCATGATGGAGGCATCAAGATGTGTCAATGGATGCCTTAACTGTTGCTGGAAGGGAACTGCTGCGCTTGTCACACCACAAGGTATGACCATACGACCATCAATAGAGAATGTGAGAGCTTCTTGCTCCTCATGTGGTTCCAAGAGAAAGAATCCCTTCACCCAATCTCCATCCCCATGTGTCATGGATGCCATAGGTGTGTGGGATGAATGAGAGTGAACCAATCTCATCTCCATGTGAGATACATCTATCAAATTGGTGAATGCAAATCCTCCTTCATTGGTTGGTTCAACAATGGTGTGCTTCTTTGCCTCATCCATGAATGAGTGACTCGCTCCAAGAGGAAACTCAAATGCTTGATCCTCCTCAAGCATATGCACATCTGAATGTCCCTCATGTACCACCATCACATGAGGCTCCTCCACTGAGATATGAATGCAATCATCCATATGAGAATGAACATCAGGAATGTAGGAGGGAGAATGTGATCTTGGCAACTTCTCATGAAGTTGCTCAATCTGAATCTTAGATTCTTGAAGTGCACATTGTGTACTCTTCAAAGAATCCTGGGTGGTCTCCAACTCAAGAGTGAGCTTGTCAACCTCTTCTGCATCCCTCAAAGATGCACTATGATACATCTCCACAAGTTCGAGCAAATGATCTCTATCAGAAAGCAAATGCAAAAAGTTACCTTTGATATTTGTAATTGCTTCTCGAATGGCCTCCAAGTATTCAATGGAAGATTTCTCCTCCATAGATGTAGCTCTCCAACAAGAATTTGAAACCAATGTAGTAGTGTCATGCAGAATGTGTAGGGCCTCTTTGATCTTCCATTTTCTCATCTTCAAAGACCCTTCAATGAAGGATGGTTCATGAGAGCGAAACTCCTCTTATTATTCCTCTATTGGATCAACTTCATGATGCTCATGTGGTGAAGGTGAAATTGGTCCTTGGTATTCTTTAGCTGCTACAAGGTCTTCAAGCTCATGGGAATTTTGGCTTGCAACAACTTCTTTCAAAGTGATCTCTATGTCACTAACATAGAGGCTTGAGCATCCATCAGTAGATGCTCCACTGGAACTTGGAAACCCATTAGTAGGTACCTCACAATGACTTGGACACACATTAGTAGGTGCCTCATGAGAGCTTGAGCATCCATCAATAGATGCTCTCTGATCCATGTCCACAATGGAATGTGTCTCTAGATGATCCTCTTCAATGATTGAGGATGGATTTGAGATGCTTATCGTTGTCCTCCTTGTGCGAGCTAGCACAACATGATTTCCTCATGTGCATGCGCAACTTCCTATGCACAAATTCTTTTGCTTATTTGTTATTCTTTGTTTTGCTTCTTGTTCATCATGCATTGTACCAATGTTAGCGCAAGCTTGTCAAACTTCTGTGACATTTCCTCAAGCCTATCAATCCCATCACGATTATCAAGCTTGTAAATCCTATCAATCTTATCAAGCTTTTCAAACATGGACTTTAAAATAGATCTTATTTCATTATGATACTCAACCATACTTGGTGTCTCTTCTTCTCCTTTGATCTCTTCTTCTACAGAATCGTTATCTACCAGCTTCTTTGGAGTTGGTTTCCTGTGATTGTCCCTCTTGGGAGGTGGTATTATCTTTGGAATAATCAATGGATTCCACAAATGGATAGAGGAAATTTATCTGATACCACTTTAGTGTACCTAAGCCAAAAATTGCAAAAGGAATAAACACACTAGCTAAATGAGACAAGAAAGACACTAAAAAATGATTTCTGGGCAGGTAGGAGGCTATGGAACTCAGGGAAGGGTTATAGAACTGGTCTTTGGTCTCTTTTATGATAGGGTATGCATTAATAATGTCTACAAAAAATTTCAGAGGCCGATTTAGTCAATTGGATTTCCGGAAGTCAGATTTCCCAATTCAGGACTGCACAATTGCCTTGTTTTCAACTAAATTAAACTCGGGCCAAAGGGGATTGAATTTCAGATATGAAAGTGGGGTACAGACCAATTTTAATTTTAATTTCTAAATATGGATTCATATATCCAAATAGATAAGCATAAGGTACTTTTTGAGGCGAATTACGAAAACTAGTCAAAATTAACACACATTGAGCATAGGTTCATTAACATGGAAATACAAAATAATTTTATGCAGTACAGAGTTGGGTTTTTTTATAATCAAAGAAATTAAAATATTTCATTACATTAGGGATGGCATGATACATCCATCCAAGCCAATAGATTCCATAGACCAACTCTCTAAACCCAAAAACACACCAAAAACACCTTATGAGTAGCTGTAAGCCAAAATGGGGAGTATGCTTCTCCAACAAGCTACTTGATTACTACCATGGTCTATGGAAAACATGAAATAAACTCTGTGATTGGAGCTTAGTACTCCACTCCTTGATTCAATGGAATGAGGGGCCCATCACCCTCTTGGTAAGCATGGGGAGCATCACCCAAGCCAAGAATTGTCAATGTAATCCAATACAATTTCTTCAACATAATATCCAACCTTTTGTAGTGCACCTTGGTGCTCCTTTTAATCTTTGAAAGGCATCCAATACCATGGACATCCCAAAACCATGGACTGGTTAGTTAGTGGCCCATAATGGCTCCACCACCTTCATGAGTGCGCCCTCCAACCAACTTGGCCTTCATAAATGCACCCTTCTAACTTCCTCAACCAGCTCTTAACCAATTTGACCTCATGAATTCACCCTTTAACTTCCTCAATCACATCTACCCAACTTTGACCACATGAATGCACTTTCTAACTTCCTCAACCACTCTAACCAACTTGGACTTGCCCACTTTCTAACCAACTTAGTTTTCCCACTTGCTAACTAACTTTATCTTTATTCCCTTTACTCCTTGGTGCCACCAATTGGTCAAACTTCTCTCATATTATCTTAAATAAAATATTAGTCATTAATTGTTTATGAGAGAGTGGTCATTTGGATCATTTATTGATTCTCCTTAGTGGTTTTGGCCCAATTATTACATGGCCTTGCAACCATTCGATTTAGATGTGCATGAATATTATTTTGGGGCAAATAATAATTTATGTGGCTCATATCCACTTCCTTGTCCCATTAATGAACCCACAACAATAATATCCTCGTCCACATTGCTTGGAGTTGCACTTCCTTGGACTTTTACACCAATTATTTTTCCCAACCTTAGTATTTTCTCAATAATTTCGAACCACAAGGAGACTTAGCTTAATTGATGAGTCAACTAAGGTCCACCATCTCCTTTATGCACATTCCTTGTCCAACTTGTTCCCATGTTGCATTATTCCTAACTTTGGACATTAGGCTTACCAAATAATCAACCCAAATCACCACCTAGGTGAATAAGCATGAACAAGTCTAGGTGACTTAGGCAATTGTGGTCCATGTCCAAATTTGGGGACATTACAATATAAAAACATGGTTGTGAGTGTAGGCCTCATGGATTTAGTATTCATTCTAAGGTTGTTGAATATATATATATATATATATATATAATATTTTTTTTAATTTTAATTTTATTTATACTTATTGAAAAATATCAAACGAAAAACAAAAAAAAGATTGAGCCAAAAAACATAAAAAAAACCCAAAATAAAAGTTTAATTAAATAATTTTTTTAAATGGTGGGCTAAACCACAGTGAGTTGGCTTGACAACCACGGCTAGTGGCACTCAAGCTGCGACCATGGCTGCACAGGTCCTAGCCATGATGTCCATGGTTGAGCCCAAATGAGTTTGCCATGGCCACCACGACTAGGTGCAAGTTATTGTAGCCATGGCCACTGCGACTAGGTGTAGGCTACCATGCCCATGGTATATCCTTAGTGGGGTTGGCCATGGTCGACCACAAAGGAGGGGGTTTAGGTCTAAGGGTTGGCTCCTCAAACACCAAAAAATGCTAAAAGACTCTGAATATCCAAAAATAACCTATTAAGAAAATAAGAAAGAGATAGGATTATTTTTTTTATTATTCTTATTTTTATATAGGTTAGTTTGGATCGAGAAGCCAAGCTTCATATCAGTAGACCACCTAAAAAAGGGTAGAGTAGAAGGAGGGATATTCCTTTAAAAATTGAAACCTTTACACCTGCAAAGCAAAGAGGAAACTGCCACCATAAATATGAGGAGGATTGAAGGAAGTCGGGGATAATTAGGACCATAACTTGAAGCCATGAAACCCATGAAACCCTAGCAAGAGACTAGACCAAAAAGATTCACGAGTAAAAATGATTTGAGTGAAAAGAGGGGAGGGTTTTGTCTTCCTCCATTTCTTTTAATTAAATAATATATTTGGGAGAGGTATATGGAGTCGAGGAGGACACGTGGACCTCGTGCAATGTCGTAGGCAACTAACTTTAATTCTTAGACTTATCCTAAGTTGATTTATTTTTTAATTTATTCATTTCAAATTATTTGAATTTAAATGATCATATTTAATAAATTAATTTGTTAATTAATTTTAATTTTATTACAACACAAATTATATTTTGTATGGATTTCATTTTTTATAAAAATAATTAATTAATAGGGAAATTGAATATTACACATATAACCTCACAAACGTTGAAATTATGACGATGAAATGTCCTATTTCCAACATAGTGAAGGTATGGTTGCAATTGCGACGATCGTCGGGGACAAAAAGAGAAAAAATGTAAATATTTTTAAAAAATAATTCCAACTTTACAGTTTTTTTTGTCAATAACATTCGAATTCGCACCAAAAGGTAGTACTGTTGGGATGAAGGGAAGGATGCATGGCTTGCCTCATAATGAAGGATTTTAGTTAAGAGATGGGGGCTTTGGATTGGAGATGAACAAAATTTTGGTATGGGTGTCCCATAGGGACAACACTATGCAACCTGTGGAAGAATAAAGAATGGGTGCAAATTTAATCTCCTCACTTTAAGAGCCGTGGTCAATTTTGTACTATGAAATTTTATACATAACTTAGCTTGAAGTTGAACTAGAGGACTTATCAATAAATTGAGCATAGATCAAAATTATTCAATTGAATTATGAGTGCAATTTTTTTTAAAGAAACCACACTTACACTTTTCTCCCACTGTGATGCAATTTATCCCTTGAATTCAAAGACAAATCATCCTCATGCCCAAACTTAGAAAATGGCCTATGATTGTTTTGCACTTTAGACACTGGAATTTGATAAATAATCACATGAGCATGTTCTCTGTTATTGAAATTTTTCTTGCCGATGTGATCTACATAGGGGCTAAATAACCATGTGATAATTAGCCCATACCCTCATAAACAATCTCCTAACATAGTTTCTCAATTGGAATATTGATAAAAAAGATTTTTTTAGTTGAATTTTGCATAAAAAATTCCGTGGTCATAAATTTGTGGTTGGATTTGTTTAGGAGGCACACTAAAATTATGTGCTTCCTTTGTTTTTGAGATTCATATAGCTATATATCCTACATACATAATTTAAATGACACCCTTTAAAAATAGTGCATATCAAACACAAAGGGATTCTTAATGATTAGATTCATGGTATCTTTTGACGCCTCTTTGATATATTTTGTTTTAAAATGCGATACTTTGGACATGTTGGTGGGATTTTTTAACAACTACATTCTTTACTTCTAGAGCTTGGAATGAATTAACTCCATGGTGATCCATGATATTAAAAAACAAGCATGAACCAATTCATGCATCTAAATCCATTATTTGATTGATGTGCATAATTTCACCCAAAGCGAGCCATGGGAAAAATTTAGTTTTTGTAGTTTTGGAGCGTGAAATTGGATTATGTTAGCTCCACAATGATTAATGGCACCAATAAACATGTCCAATCCACTCCTTGCATTCAATTATGATACTTTGTTAGTATGCATAATCTGGACCAAGGCAGGTCCTATGGGCAAAAAACATGTTTGGGCAGTGAACCCTTTTAGGCAACAACAAGTTCATTGACGCATTTTGAATTTACTTTCATCATGTGGAATTTATATGAGAAATGAGAATGATATTTTTCTTTTGAGTATGTGTAGGTGTTGGAAGAATCTCAGTGCTGGAGAATCATCCCGGAAACCAACAATTAGAGTGAAGAAGCATGAAGACTATTAAAGGCATTACCTTTCTCTCACATATCATTTCACCTTTAAATAATTAAATAGGAAAGACGAAGTAGTGACCTATTCTATTTTTCCAGTAAGGAGGCAACCCCTTACCAAGTATTAAAAAATATTATCCCAAACAAGTTCCCTATAATAGAAATGGTGACTCCACTAGGGACGAATTCATAGAATTCTTCCTCTTTTTATTCGGTATCCTTTTCCTAGTTGTTTTATATGGTTAATATACTATTAGAGTATTGTTAGTCCCTGTTAGTCAAACCTTGGGAACCTATTATCTCCCGAATTTGCACTTCAAATGTGTAAAAGTCCCAATCACAAAATCAAACCCAAGGGTAGCTAGTAGGGGTTATCCATTGTCACCTCAATAACTCCCTCTCCAACTTTAGGTTGACTCTTCTTCGACACAAGGGGGGTATCGCTAAGATAGTATTTCAAAGACCATCTCAAGGAAGGCTCAGGGTGACGTGAAAAGATGATTTAGTAAAACATTTGTCTTTTTGCAGTATAGAAAATGGGGTGATGGAGACCAAGGTTAGTGCCTATCCAATATTGGACACAATGGAGTCATAAGATCAAGATAAAGAGAGCAATTTATATGAATGGTTAAGACACGTAAATCTATTACACATGCCAAATTTTCCTTAACTTGTTATTAGATGATGCATAGATGAACTTGGAGGGCCCTAAAGGTGCCACTCTCAAACACCACTATGAGGGTGTGTGCGACAATGAAATTTTAACACAACAACAACACTTGGAAGATGATAGATGCAAGACAACATATTTAGAAATAAGATATCAAAGGAAATTTAAAGGGGAAAAAATATCACATTACAATAAAATAATAGTTTTCTCTCATTGATCCACAATTGTCTCAACAAACTCTTCAAGAATAGCCAAAAGTGGTTGAGATCCACTTTTCTCCACGCAAAACAATAAAATAATGCTAGGTCATAACCAACTCATGTTGTGAAGTCAACAATGAATAATAATATGGTGGTTATGCAATCTATCTTCTCCATGGTGGATGTGTTCTTTTTAAAAGGAATGGAACAAGAGATACCTTCTTGAAATGGGACAAATGGCTCATCTATCAAAAGCACCCCCTCTAAGTGGAACTTGTGGTCAAAATGTGGCACATAGTTTTTAACGTCATTTTTCTAATTGCCAACTCGCTTAATATTTATCAAATTTTCTAGTATAGCCACTTTTCAGAATTCCCACGGCACCTCTACATCTAATGGCACTGATACAGTGACAATTGGAGTGCTATGTCAAAAGATATTTGCAGATAAGATAGCATGCATCACCAAAAGTAACATACTCCTTCAAACTAGGACGTTACCTCCAAATGACTCAAGATCCCAAGTGCCAACTCATCAAAGAAAGTGCAAATGCTAGATCCATGAAATGAGGAGTCAAACATTGAATATAGAAGCATTAATCCATGTGCGAGGTCATCACAAAAATCAAGTAACTCCACAAGGAAGGAATGACCCCTTCTTCAAGCAATCAAGTGTATGGACATGCCTCCATATGTGTGCCAAGAGAGAGAATCAAGTAGAGAGCTCTACTAGAAATGATAACCAACCATGCCAAGATACCATCCAAGTGCCAAGTGTCTCCATACAAGCAAGGGCATCCAAGCAAGAGTGCCCTCTAGAGATACTTACCAACCCTTTAAAGAAAAGATGCATGAATGCCACAAGATATTTACCAAAAGAGAGGGAACTGCAAGGAAAACCAAAGTTTATCTTGCAATTATCATCTTCCAAGTGAGAAACAACTCCAAAGAGATAGGGCACTCTAGCAATTAGGCTCCCATGTGGTCAAATAGAGTTAAACCAAGGAGAAATATTCCCAAATCATCTCTAAGATGTCCATATAAGCCAAGCGCTCCATCTAATGGTAGCCCACATGTCATGCGAAGGTGAAACATGTGTGGACCACCTCTATTTCTCCTAAGACATTCTAACTATGAGACTTCAAATCCTAACATACACACAGTATCCACCATGAACAATGCAAAACTATCCAACAAACAAGGGTATCTTCAATTAAGGACACCAATCACTATTTTTCTCTATCATTATCATAATTAATCCTTAGAAACCATGGCAATCTCATTAACACACCAAGGCACATTTGTTAACACGTTCAAACCTAGGGAGACCTTAAGTTGATGGGTTCCCAATCCATAAAATGTACAAAGTGTTAAATAATTGCATCAATGCTAAGAAAAACCCTCCAAGATATGCCAATATCACCAAGAAGAGAACATATCATCATCAAGATATCATCAAAACACCATGAAGATATCTCATCCAATAACAATACTAGTAGGAACCCAACATCAAATCAATAAGAGGAGAGCAACAACTCTAAGTCAAAGCTCCCATGTATACCATTCCTTCCAATGAATCATCCCATGATATCGATCTTTGTGATGGGAATCACAAGTGTAAGCCTCGTACAATATAAAGGGTAATAGAACGGTTTAAACTTTAATAATTGTTTTATCCTTTTTAGTTATTGACCATATGTTTCTTTAGTGACAGTAGTGGGCACCTTCTCCTTATCTGTGTCATGGGTATGGGCCCATACCATGATTTTTTTTTCTCTCCACCCCCTAGGCTCGAGACCTTCCTAAGAATATTGTTACTTTTGATTACCAACTAAGATATTTTGACTCATGCTTATCTATTCAAATATAATTTATTTAATTTCAAATATAATGTGATAAATGTTTGGTCTTAAGTGTTTTTTATGGTTATTATGTGATTTGCATCCTTCATTTAATGTGGTTTACAGGCAATAAATTAGTGCAATATTGATAAAATGATTCGAATCACATGACATTTGATCCTCTTCAACCATGAGCACATACCAACCACCTGAATTGGTGAGAGATCCAACGGATTTTGTTTTCCCAAAAAATTTAGGACTACCATCACTTGAAGGCAACAATAAAATCGCTAAACGATACAACCTCCTTCAAATCTTGGGATTTGATTTTGACAAAGAGGGAAATGGTCCCCTTGAAACAACATGCAAAAAAATAGGCATTAAAGAGAAAACTCCCACCAATTAAGGACTTGATTGGGTGTGCTAGTTATGAATCTATTCAATCATAAATAGAAGCCTAGTTGATAGAATATGATAGTCAATGTTATTATTTCATTTCCTTGTCGTCGAATCCAATTCGAGTTGTATTGGAGACATAGAATTATGTCCGTGTGTTCCAAGACAATTTTTGAATAAAATAAGTAGAGTTCACTTAAGTTTTGAGTCCTTGAGTGTTCTTAAGGGTTCCATGAATTTCCTTGAGTAGAGCTCACTAAACAAAAGGACACATGAACCATATTTTCTTTGCATTTCTTGTCTTTGGAATTTCCATTTTGGAGTAGGCATACTTATGCAAAAACAAAGTACTAATTTATGTCATTTTATCTAATAGTATTTCGATTTCCTGCAATTTTTTTAGCAATAGTTTCATTTATATTAGAATGAAACTAAACAATGTTTCATTCTTGAAGTAGAATTTTTGTTTGCTTTATATTAGAATTTTATAAAAGAAAACAATTCTTGGTACTTTGAAGTAGATACTATGAATCTAATGCATGATAATTAGTGTTGTAATGATTGGATAATCTAGCAACACAATAATTCATTGATTTAAGGAAACCTTCATATTTGATTAATTGTTCATCCAAGAGATAGTGACCTTAGACCTTCATTTGTATTTTGCATATTTTGAGATGAGATAGGAGTGACAATCACAGATCTGAGTGCATGAGAAGCAATTCAGAATGAGCTATCAAAGTTGATCATCTTCCTTCTCGTGGTTTGTATTAGAAATTGTAGTTCATATCTGACTTCTATAATTTACATACATAGTGCACATCACCTCATAAATTTTCTATAAATTTCTGGACCAACACTTTTTGGTGTCATTATCAATATTGCATTATGAACAATCTCAATTTAAAATATAAAAACATACATATTTATATTGTATGCATCATCCTAGTGATAAAAATGGAAGATTTCTGCCAAAAACACATGTTTTTGGTGTAGTTTAAATAGGGACTATGGTGAAGTACACACCAAAGTGATTTTGAAGTAGCTTGCCGAAGAAAATGGAATAGACATACAACATATATTTGAAAAAATTATTGAGCATCCTAAGAAAGGAGAACACATTATTGCCTGGATTTTTATCCATTCATTTTTTTAGCAAGGAGGTTAAGATGGAAAAGAATATATACCTTTGAACACTATGGTATAAGAAAGGGGGGAACAACATTAAGTCTTCCAGTTCCCAATTTGGGAGTCTAATTGACGATGAAATGAGCATGAAGAATATAAATCCTTTCGCTCTTCCCCATTTCCATGGACTAACTAATGAGGATCCAAATACTTTCCTTTTTGAGTTTGAGGTTCTCTATGTAACCTATGACTACACATTATATGCTCAAAAACTTAGGCTCTTTCCCTCTACACTGAAGGAATCAACTTTGAGATCGTTCATGAGCTTGGAAGGAAATAGTATCAAAATTTGGGATCAAATGAAGTGTACCTTCATTGAAATATATATATATTATTGCAAATCCATGGATACCGAGGATGAAATATTCCAAATGGTACAAGGAAACAATGAGTCCTTCGAAGATTGCGAGGAAAGAGTCCAACTCAGCTACAAAAGACCTCACAACTACACATTGGATGATGAATCTATTAAACTAGTGCTCCTCATAGGTGTAAAAAAAGACTTAATGGAGACCATGGACCTCCTTGCAAATGGTGACATATTTTGCTAACATATGAGAATATAAAGCAAATGTTCAAAAATTATTCTCGAGTTTGTATCAAGAGGAATATGGGTGGCATAAATGAAATCCAACAATCATCAAAGTCTACAGCAACAAGTTTAAAAAAAACTATAATTGGAAGCTTCCTAGAGGAAATGAAACTCACATATTACATTCATCAACCATGTATCTAGACACTATGCACATTAAGAGAAAACATAAAGAGGTTGAAAGGACCCTGGTTGTTTTCTATCGTAAGTGCACATGAGGACATGCTAAGAATGAATGCCCACTAAATACAGTGGAATTCTATGGAATCTTTAAGGAGAACCATTGGACAAGCAAATTCCTCTCTCTACTTGGTTTAAAGGTTGTGTACCAAGGAGAAAAAAACAATATGGAGCAATGATGTTTCCTCAATTAGAGGAGAAAAGGACAATCAAGGCAATTCCAGCAACGTGTGATTTATTGCAATCGTCATTATTTTAATTATGATTATAGTTATACTTGTATATTCCTTCTTCAACATGGTATCCCCCTAGCTACCCAAATTGGAAAATGCAAAACCAAAAGCCACAACAGTCGCAGTATCTTCAATCTCAACCTTTTCCATTTTAGCCTCCACAATAGTCCTAAGGTCAATGGCCTAATCCATATTGCATATAAATAAGATAAAATCATATATTATATTTGGTATTAGATGAGACACAATCTAATTTCTCTTCTAGCTAGAGAAAACTTAGAGCCTACTCTAATCCTTGTTTAGACAATATGTCAACAATTGTGTTTAAGTCCTTGTTAATATGATTGAAATAAATTTACTTGAATTTGGATGTATTATTCTTTAGATGTGTTACTAGAGGTAGCAGGTTCACATTATGAATCACTTGTTCATGCTTCATTTATCTAATCACCAAAATAGAATCTCCATAAACCTGCAACCTTCAAACACATTTGGACAAAATCACCATTAATATAAATATGACTACCACAAGTTCTACGAGATTGTCGGATGCACTACCCAAGTTTGTTTTAAATTTGAAATAATGTCCATCCTCCATAAATGATATCCCCCCCAAACCACACTAGTTCGATGCTTCATGACAAGCTCCATCAATACACAGCTTAACCACTTGTTGAGGTGCCCTAATCTGAGTGTTTTTCTTTAAATATTGGAGTAGAGTAGTAACTTGTGTAGTGACCTAGAATGTGGGAACCTATTTGTATTCAAACGAGAGTGCATTGTGAGTTATCCACATGCCCCATAAAACTATGAAATAAATAGCCCACTTCATGTGATCATGTCAATGAAACCATTGATAGACAAAAGCTTCAACCGTTAGCACCAGTCCAAATATTTGGTAGATTTAAATAGTGGAATATATCTCTCCATACTTTATTGGTGAAAGGGTAGGTGATATCTAGGTGTGAAATATGTTCATCATTGTTTGTACATAAACAAAATATACCATGTTCCAAATTATGTCTTCTATATAGAGTCTCCCAAGTTAGTACTCTATTGTTTGAAGCTAACCACATGTGGATAATAGTTTTCTTTGGAGTTGTCTTCCAAATGTCAGAGGAAATAAATCCCGATTCTTATTGAATTTCATTGATCATGAAGCTTATTTAATACATGAGAAGGTGACTATTTCTATTCACCTTCCAACATCTCTTTAGATTCCTATGGAGACTCTTCATCTCCTTATTTAGTTACACTATTTACAAAATTTACAAATGGAACCATAACCCCGTAGTATTAGGTTTCCAACATTCCCCACCTTAATCTGAAGGGGTGTTTGCAAGTCCAAGGATGTTTCTAAACCTTTCAAAATTATCTCATTCGAGCGCTTTGGTGAATATGTCTGCAATTTGATCATTCATGGAACAATGTAGTATATGAATTGTCTTGGACTCTACACTACGTCAAATCAAATGGTACTTCGTGTTGATGTGCTTGGTTCGATCATGGAATCTGGGATTCTTGGCCAACTTGATTGCAGAAGTGTTGTCGATCAATAAAGGAGTGGACTTCTCTTGTTTCTCCTGCAAATATTCAAGTGTCTTCCTGATCCACACTATCTCTTTTTTTGCTTTTGCAGCAGCCACATATTTTGCCTCTATTTTCTAATCTGTTGGAACTGACTATTTGCATGGTCTCCAAGAAATAACTGTTGATCCAAGACTCATTGTGTATCCATAAGTAGATACTCATGTCTCTTTGTCACCATCAAAGTCTGAATTAGAGTACCCAATAAGTTTGAAGTCATCTACCTTAGAGTATTTGAATCCAAAGTCTCGCGTCCCCTTCAAGTACCTTAGAACTCTTTTAGCAATAGACCAATGTCCTTCGCAAGGTTTGTGCATGAGCCTTGAAAGGATGACAACAACATATGAAATATCTAGTTTGGGATTCTCCTGGGATTCTTGGCCAACTTGATTGCATAAGTGTTGAAGATCAATAAAGGAGTGGACTTCTCTTGTTTCTCCTGCAAATCTTCAAGTGTCTTCCGGAGCCACACTATCTCTTTTTTGCTTCCGCAGAATCCATATATTTTGCCTCTGTTGTCGAATATGTTAGAGATGACTATTTGCATGATCTCCAAGAAATAACCGTTGATCCAAGACTCATTGTGTATCTAGAATTATATACTCATGTCTCTTTGTCACCATCAAACTCTGAATCAGAGTACCCAATAAGTTTGAAGTCATCTACCTTAGAGTATTTGAATCCAAAGTCTTGCGTCCCCTTCAAGTACCTTATAACTCTTTTAGCAACAGACCAATGTCCTTCGCAAGGTTTGTGCACGAACCTTGAAAGGATGCCAACAACATATGAAATATCTAGTCTGGTGGTGGTAAGGTAGATAAGGCTTCCTACAAGATGTCGGTACTTGGTCGCATCCTCGAATTCTTTTCATTCAATCGATGCGAGCTTCAACTTTTGTTCCATTGGAGTTGAGAGAGGGTTGCATTCTGACATGCAAAATATATTCAACAATTCTCCAATATACTTCTTCTGGGAGATGAATGTGTACTTAGGATGTTGAGTCACTTCAATTCCCAAGTAGTAATGAAGGTGTCCCATATCTATAATGTCAAAGCTCTTCTTCAAATCTTTCTTTATGGATGCAATATAACTTTCATTGTTCCCTGTCATCAAAAGGTCATCTACATACACCACAATAAACACACCATATATTCTATATTTCTTTCCAAACAATGTTGCGTCATCAAGATTATAATGTTTGAAATTTAGCTTTAGAAGATGCTAAATTAGATTTTTATACCATGCTCGAGGTGCTTGTTTCAGGCCATACAAGGACTTGACGAGATTGCATACCTTTTGTTCTTGTCCCTTCACAAAAAATCCTTTTGGCTAAGACATGAAGACATTTTATTTCAAGTCTCCATTCAAGAAAGATGTTTTTACATCCATTTGAAGTACTTTCCCCCCATTTTGTGCAGCCAAAGATACTAAGGTGCAGATGGTAGCCCATTTTGTTTTGGGGGATAACGTCTCTTCATAGTCAATTCCTTCTTTCTCTGCATATCCTTTTCCACAAAACTCGTTTTGTGCTTGTCAAGTGAGCCATTTGATTTGTATTTGTTCTTGTATAACCACTTGTAGCCAATTGGTTTAGTTCCAACTAGAGGTTCAACCGGCTTCTAGGTTCCATTATTCATGAGTGCATCATACTCATTATGCATGGCTTCTTTCCACTCATCATGAGTAGCAACCTCTTTAAAGGAAGTTGGTTCAAAGTTAGCATATAAATTCAATTCACAATCAAATGAGACATCCATGCCATTTCCTGAGTTATCTGCATCTTCTCCATCTTCTTTTCTGGTTGAAATTCGTGTTCCCATATTTCGAACTTCATCCGGATGGACAATTTCAAGTGTCTTTGTGTCCCATTTAGGAACTTTCCGTGATAGTCCAGGTTGATCAGTTGGTGGTGCTTCATTTTCTTCAAGATTCAATCTTCCAATCCTCTCAATCACATAATCCAATTGAGCGTCTTGTTCAGGTGAAATGGAAAGAACTTCTTATTCATGAATTTCTTCATGAGGGGGTGTTGGTGCTTCAAAAGGAAATTCCAGAGATTGATCCAAGATAGGGATCCCCCCTTTAAGATGTGGAATTTCATTATCAACTTCATAATATGTCTTTAGATGGGTAGATTTCTATAGAAAATCAAGTTGTCTATCAATAGACTCGTCATTTTTATTAGTTTTGAGAAAAATGACATCTCTGGAAACAACAAACTTCTTGTTTACCTCATCATACAGATGATATGCCTTGGAGGTGTCTGAATACCCCAAGAAAATGCATTTTTGATTTCTAGCACCAAGCTTGTCTCTTTGCTCCTTTGGTATCAAGGCATAGCAAGTGGAACCAAAGACCCTCACTGATGGCATGTGTCCATACCACATTTCATGTGGAGTCTTGTCTTCAAGAGCATGAGATTGACTTCTATTTCTCAAATAGGCTGCACACAATACTGCATCACCCCAAAACATCAGTTTTACATTCTTGAAAAACATCATTGAGCATACCATATTCATGATGGTTATATTCATCCCTTCTTCCATGCCATTTTGTTGAGGGTTATAAGGAACTGAAGTTTTATGTGCAATCCCATCTTGACAAAGGTAGTCTTCAAAATCATTAGAAGTGTATTCTTTTCCATTATCAGTACGAAGTGTCCCAATATGAGATTGTGCTTGATTTTCTATCCATGCATGAAAATTCTTGAATGTTTGAAATGCTTCAGATTTTGTCTTTAACAAGTATACCCAACACATTATGGTGTAGTCATCAACAAAGGTCATGATGTATTTATTATCATTGGAAAAAAGAATAGGCATGGGGCCACATAAGTCAGAGTGAACCAACCCTAACTTTCTACATGATCTGAATTTTGACTCTTGAAATGGTTTCTTACTATGTTTTCCTAGTATGCATGCATCACATTTGTTCATCTTCCTAAGAATGGTGGGAAAACAAAAGACACCATTCTTTCTCAATAATCGAAGTATGTTATAATTTATATGACCATATCTAGCATGCCATAACAAACTTGATGATAGATTACCTTCTCCATGTCGAGAGAGGTAGGCAAAGTTCTAAACACTCGTAGACGAGCCCTTCATCTTCAACAACTTTGCATCTTCATATTCGATCATGATGACCTGGTTGTCAGAGGACTTCCTTATCTGTACGATTCCATTGAATATGTGGATGGAGTGGTCTTGTTGCCGAATCTACACTAAGGACAACATGATTCTCTGCAACTCTAGAAGATAGAGAACATTCTACAACACAAAGTCAGGGAATGCAGACAGCTTGAGCCCGATGGAACCAATTCCCTTTGGTTTAAGGATAGATTTGTTTGCAAAATACACTATGCCATCTACAATGTCATTCAGTTCTTCAAAACAATCTTTTCTAAAGTTCATGTGGGATGTTGCACCAGTATCAAGCAACCAATAATATTTATAAGATGAAAAAGGTGTGATTTTATTTATTCCAATATTACAATGTGCAACAATACAATGAGCAGATTCAAGAGCTTTACCATCCTTTTGAGTCTTGCTTTTGTCTTCTTTTTGGTTATGTATTTCTTTGATGGAGTCCCAAGGGGCCCAACACTGATATACTTTATGTCCATTCCTCCCACAGTGCTTACACTTTAAATATTATCTTTTTGCTTGATTTGTTTATGCCCCCTGCCTCTAAGCTTTCTTCTTTCTCATCCTCTTCTGATGTTCTCTCCGCTGGATTAGTTTTGAGCAAGGCAAAGGATCTTCACTGGTCTGAATGTAGATGAAAAAGAATGCATCTTTGCAACAGTCACCTTTGTCACCTACAAATAGATGGGATTTGGAAGCAAACCAAAGATAGGTTCATGTCTTAAAGTCTTTGCTACCTTTTACAATATTCTTTAAAAATATTTTCAGTAATCGCAATATATTCAATTTTGAATACAACATTCACTATTGTAATACCCCAATGTTTTGTACCCCCATACACATGTAATTATTATTTTGTTTTGTTACTGTGGCACAAGGTTCCAAGACAATGGTTGAGACATTATTATTAATAATAAATTAACTGGCTCAACATGGATAACAAATAATATTGGGGGGACATGGTTTCCACATGTGAGGGGGAATGGGGACTAGGAGTTGTTGGTCACCCAAACTTTGTACTTTGGATCCTATTCTTGACTATTTTGGACCTTGGAGTTACTATTGCACCTTATTCATGGTTAGATGGGCCCCACTTGAGAAATGTGCCCCTCTTGGAGATTTGGTGGGTCCCTCTTGGTGAAGGCACCCTCCTTTCTTGAAAGATGCCCTTTTGTATGCCCTGCTTGCACTAGAGTGCTCTCTTCCTACATTATAGGAGTTGTAAGCTAGTTTTTAGCTTCCACCTCCTTGATTCTTTCCTCCACTTCCACAAGTGTGCCCCAATCCTCTATTCATCCTTATTTTTGTGCTTCTGATATATTTATGACCCTATTGGATCCACTCTTTCACCTCATGCATGCTCCTTGTGATATTTTTCCCCTTGGTTTTTGGTAACTCCTCCTCATGGTGCTAATCCGAGAAAGGGAATATCCTAAACTAAGACACCACTATACCAATTCGAGTTAAGTCTCCATGATGAATCTTAACCAGACTTCAAACTAATTCGAGCTGGTCTCCTTGGGTTCAAATTTACCTCCTTGAGATTTATATACATGTGCTATCTCCTTGTTGTGCTAGTTAGTGTTATACCTCAAATTGCCACACCATGTGTAAGTGGGAATATACATGTTTCACCACCATCGAAAACATGATGTTTATGCCTCCTAAGGGTGTTAGGACCCTTCATTCTAATGTTGGTACCTTCCCTAGTCACACTTGGAAGAAAATCCAACAAGCAAGGGGTCGAAACCCGCATTAACCACCTCCAAAAATTAAGCCTTCTGGAACTACTGCGTCCTGCATGCCTATGGGGGAGCGGTAGTGTCAAACTACCGCATTCTGCATGCCTATGGGGGAGCGGTACTACCGCGCTTTGCTTAGTTATAGGGGAGCGGTAGTCTTGGTTTAGGCTTATCCCTTCTATTTTGGATCTTGGATCTCATGGAGATTTTCTTGGGATGAGGTACCCCTTCGAATCCCATCTCACTTTCCCTCTTTGGCATGATTTAGATCTTTGATCCACATATTATTCACTTAGATCCATAATCTCCTCTTAGTGGTTGGCCTCCCAAATCCTACTTAAAGAGATCCATCCATGAGCTATGGGGGGGTGATCTTGGAAACACTAAACCTATGATCCTATGAGTCTTGCAAGGGTGATGTTGGAGAGCTTGGAAGGAGGTGCTACTACTTTGGACATCAAGGTATAACATTGTAATCAACTTCTTTTGGCTTTCTTATCATTAATATAACTTAGCCTATTCCTCTCATTTTCATGTCTTTAATGATGAATGCATGAAATTGTCTCTATTTATATAGTTAGATCTTTGTTTATACATATATTGCGTTGGAGAAGGTGTTGTGTTTCCTTTGTGAACAGGTTCATAAGTCCATAATCAAAGGCTGGAGCTGTAGCAACTTAGGAGCAGCAGGACAACCATCAAAGTAAGGTATGCCATCTACTTGCTTTGTATTTCCATAGCTTGTTAGCTGATGTGTGAGCTAGATCTAGGAGGACTATAGTGTCTATTTGTTTCATCTCTGTCTTGGGTAGGCAACTAGGGGCCTTTTCTAATCCCAAGGGGATATCTACCTATCCGTAGGGAGATTTTCTCACAACAGAAACTGGCGACTCCGCTGGGGATCCTTTCTTCCCTAGTTTCACCTTTGCTTACTTGTTTAGATCATCAAATCCTCTTCTAAGTGTTGCTTCTCATCACCTTAGATCCTCTTTGATCATCATTGAGGACCATTTTAAACTTAGGACCTTATCCTTGCTCAGATCTTGGCCAAACTTTGATTTTTTAATCCTACAGGAGACTACCGCTCCCTCACAGTGTTCTCGGGCGCGGTACTGTCCAAACCACCGCTCCCCCACAATGTTCTAGGGTGCGGTACTGTCAAACTACCGCTCCCCCACAGTGTTCTAGGGGGCGGCACTGTCACTTTTTGGTCATTTTTGAGCTTATTTGGAGGGGTTCCCTTGGGTTTTTTGCTTCCAAACTCTTGGGGTGCCTCCATATGGTCCATTGGCTTCTTTTTTACACATTTTTGAAGAGATTTGAGTCTCTTTTGAGTCCTTTTCATCCACATTTTTGTCTCTAGTCCTTCATTGGCATCTTTGAGGCCATTTGGTCAATTTTGAGTCATCTAAGCCATTTTTTAGTTATGGGAGTCAAGTGTACCTTCCCAGTCACTTTAGGATCTCTATAACATAACTTTGAACCCTTCCAAACCTCATTTGGGAAGATTTGTGCCCCTTTTTCTTTGTTTGGAAGACTAGGTTCTATCTTGGAAAGTTGAAATCCCCTTGGGTTAACTTGATCCCTTGTGTACGTTTTCAATTTTTCTGATTTAGAGTCTCTTGATCAGGGATTTTGTGACCATTACATGACTAATTTGGACTGATACAATTCATTTTTAGCTTGTTTTAGAAACTCTTTGCATCTTTTGGAAGATCAAAGCCTTTGTTTGGTTTCTTGAGTCAGACTAGTGCTTTGTTTGCTTGTTGGGTAGAATTGTCATTCTTTTCAAGCCCCAATAGCTTGCATTGGTTTTTAAAACTTCTTCTCACCATCGGATTGTGATTGGATTCATTTTTTTTTTCCAAAAATCTCTTTAGTGTAATATTCCAAAGGTTTGTTTGGTTTGGCATCATTTGGATTGATTAGATTGGCTTTGAAAAACTTGGGACATCCTTGTCTTTTGAAGTCATTTTCTTGGGTTTTGCACTTTGTTTCCTTTGCATCTTTAGCTATTTATTGGTCATTGGAATAGATCGATCCCTTGTTTCCATTTTATTTTAGTTCAAAGAGAAGCTTGATTTTGTCGTTCTTTTACCATATTCATGAAATTGAAACACAAAGGTATTCTTCTTGCCTTAATTTAATCATTTGACATTCTTGGTATTACATTCATGAGAAGAAGAAATGCTTGTTTCATATTTATGTGCATTTGAGTTAGACGACATTATTAGGTTCTTCTCTTTGTCTTGCATTTGATTGGAAGCATTTGTAGAATCTTTCTTTCCATAGCTTGGATGTGTCTTTTTCAAGTGTGAAAAGATAGGAAATGGATTAGAATCATTACGTTTGGTGTTCATATAAAGAAATTTTTTATTGCTTTGGGTTAGTTTTGGGTACATATTTTACTTCTTTCTATCATTTTGAAAAGAAATAAAATTGCATGTGCATTGGGTTGTGCATATTGGGAATGGAAAGAATTCTTCCTTACTTTAGCTAGTGTTCATCGAAGAGAAAGGTTCATTTCGATTCATCTTCATTTGCATGGTTTGAGTCGTCACAACACCATCAAGTTGCACTTCCATTACCCGATTGAGTAAGACAGCCTCTAAAATTAATCTCCCTAACTAAACCAATATTAACCTCACTTGAGGAAATCAAAAGAATTTGGTAGTTAGGTAGGACACCGGGGATAGGCATCAAAATAATTCCCCCTTGTCATTTTTCATCTGAAACATAGTCGTTGTCTTTAGGGAACTAAAATCCTCTAGTATTTATTGACACGGTCACAGCCAGTTTGTGGAGGGGCCTCCTGACTGTTTTTAATTTTCAGGGGTTAAACGGCCGCGAGATTGAGAACCGGACGGACTCTGTGGAATGCCGCACTCCACTTAGCCCTAAGGCAACATCGATCGCTGTCTTCTTCGGAAGGCTGAAGTGCCCAAAACCTTTTCCAACATGTCATGAACGAGGTAGCTTAGTATCTATTATACTAGGGCTCTTTTACCCAGGATCCCTTTCGGTAGAGGGATATCCTTCCATTATTGGTCTCTCATTTTGTATTGTTCGACTTGGATTTCATCACCTTGCGAAGGATATAATTTGTTGAGGTCTCCAGCTCTTAGTTAGGAGGTTTTGCTTGCTATCTTGTAGAGGGTCTTTTTCTTTGTAGGGTTGCTTGTTGGCATTCTGGCCTTTTTGTTGTACAACTCGCTTACTGTGACAGCGGCCTCAGTATAGTTTTTTGAGCTTTCTCTTTTGGCCTGTGAGCCTTGTCTTTTCCTAGCTCCCTTTTCGCACGCTCGGTTGCCAGAGGTTTTTTGAGTTCTTTTTAACAATACTTCGTCCACATCACTTAGTTTTGTTCCATGGAGAATCCACCTCCATGCGCCCATGCTCCTTCTGGGACTACCAATCCGGAGACCCCTTTTCAAGGGGTACCTTTTACTTTTCCTCCAGTTGGAGATATTGGTCCTCCCTTTATTGCCACGTTAAATCTTCCTGGATTAACCATAGGATTACCGGTATGGTTATTTAATCCGGTAATTCCGATTGCGCCCAATGTTTCGAATGTTAACTCTCCACCACGAGAGAGTCAATCCCAAACTAATCCTTCTCCTTCTTCGTCGGATGAATCTTCTTCTGTTCCTTCTTCCTCGCCTGACCAAAGCAATAGTGTTAGTAATCAGGTGGATAAGAAGAAGAAGAAAAGGAAAGTTAAGAAGAAGAAGGATAAAGAAGAGACCAAGCGTAAACCAGTCGCCTCTAATGGCACTCATTCTACGAAAACACCCCGTAAGCCCAAGTTCCCTTGCAAACTTTGTAAGGGTGATCACCTTCTCAAGGATTGTCCTGATCTTTCCCGTGTATCAGAAGTGTGGTCTAAAAACCCCAAACCAATTGTATCGTCGACCTCTGACCATCATGTCGATGACACTCCTTCGACCAATGACCCCTTGGTGAAGGGTCGTAAGGGTAAAGTCCTATATCCCTGTTTGATATGCAAGGGTATGCACCGTACTTTCCTTTGTCCAAGCATGGATGAATCTTCGCGGTGGTTGGAAGATATTACTAGTTCTCAACTGGTGCTTCCAACAAATGATAGTAAGTTGCCCCTCGACCCCCCGCTGGTTGACCAAGTGATCAATTCAGTTTCATCTGCAATTGATCCCACTCTCCCTCCCGAGAGTGAAGTGATCGAGTCGCTGTCATCCCCACTTGATCCCGCTCTTTCATCGAAGAAAGTCCAGACTGAAGCAGTCACCTTGACACAATCTTCGTCTCATTCTTATCTTCCAAGCGAGAGTGAATTGGAAACCGCTGATGTTTTCCTTATCGGTTCAGAATGTCCTCGGCAAGGGGAAACCCTGTCTGTTTCCGCGAGTCCCCCTCCAAGTACTGAGGTTATTTCCTTTGATTGGAATGGTCTAACAGAATCTCGTCTTCCTTTTCAAATATCTGTAGGAGTTTCTGATAAAGAAATTTTTCGTAGGATAGTTGATGAAGGAGCTTCTGTTAGTATTCTATCCTCAACTGCTTGGCAAGCCTTAGGTTCTCCTCGGCTTGTGCCCGTCACTGACCAGATACTGGCTTTCAATAGAAGGCCTACTGGACCTTTAGGGTCCCTTCCTCAGTTACCTATCACTTTGGGAGGGAAAACTATCTGTATTGATGTCATGGTTGTCCAAGGTCCCTTAGATTTTAATCTACTCCTTAGACGTGGTTACGTCTATGCAATGAAGGCTGTAGTGTCCTCACTCTTTCGAGTGATGTATTTTCCCCATCATGGGAATGTTGTGACCATCGATCAACTTTCCTTTGTGACGCCCACTCATCGCATGACTCCTAGTCACCAGACTTCCCTAAATGTTCCACATGTTTTAGTGGTTTCTTCCCCCTAAGGGGGGACGTTGGAGCAAAGTTCTATTCCGGTGTCAAGCTTGTTAAAAAATGAAACCATCATTTCAAGCATAGTTTACTTTTGGTTTTAAGCTTGTGTAAAAATGAAACCAACCATCATTATGAGCATAGTTCCCTTTCTATGTCAAGCTCGTTAAAAAAATGAAATAGGTTCTTACGAGCATAGTTTATTCTCTGTTTCAAGCTCATTAAAAAAATGAAACCGACCCTCAAGCACAGTTTACTTTTGGTTTTAAGCTTGTGTAGAAACGAAACCAATCCCAAGCATAGTTTACGTTCAGTTTCAAGCTTGCGTAAAAATGAAACTACCTTCGAGCATAATTTCTTTCTGTTTTAAGCTCATTAAAAAATAAAAAGGACCCTTTCAAGCATTGTTATTATCTATTTTCAAGCTTGTGTAAAAATGAAATAGATCTCCTTTCCATTTGTTCGAGTCTATCGCTAGAGTTAGGATTTGAACCTTCATTTCATCTGCCTGGGTCACTTGGTCCTGGTTCTCCCTACCCCCCCTGGTGAACACATTTGCATTAGTAGCCAGGATTTTTGGGTAAGGAAGAAGAGTAGTCAGACGAAACGAAGCTTGGGGGGCATGTTTAGCCTTTAGCAATCATGCTGGGGGCATTTACCAACCTCTGATCATCATGTTGGGAGGGAACCCATCAATGGACCTTAATCGTGAGCAGAGTTTACCTTTTTTGAGCAAAGTTCTACTCTTGTGTCAAGCTCGTTAAAAAATGAAACATATCCTTTCCCTTTGAGTCGAGTCTCCTCGTAGACTTAGTAAATGAACCTTCTTTTCACTTGCCTATACCTTAGGCGAATGAAATGAAGCTTAGGGGCATGTCTTCAACCTCTGGAAGTTACATTGAAGTCAACTCGATCACCTCTCCACATCACGTTGGAGCTAAGTCACTTACTTCTAGCAATCATGCTGGGGGCATGAACCAACCTTTGGATTTCATGACGGGAAGAAGTTCACCATTGGGAACATTTTCGAGCATACTTTCCTTTTTAGGTTTCGAGCTCATTAAACCATGAAAATTATCCTGAGCATAGTTCATTTTCTGTTACAAGCTCGTTAAAAAATGAAGCAGACATTATGAGCATTCTTCCAACCTATCTTCGAGCTCGTTAAAAACAGTAAGATGGTGTTTGAGCTTACTTTTCACTTTTTCGTGCTCTGGTTAAAAACATGAAAAGTGGTTTGAGCTTACTTTTTTCTTTTTCGTGCTCTAGATCCAAACATGAAAAAGATTCCGAGTGCTTTTGATACCATTATCGTGCTCGTTAAACAAATTGGAGTAAAAAGGTGTGTCTAACGAGTATAGGTTTATCACTTTATCCGGCTTCGCTAGACTATTTACGGAAAAGGAACTGTGCCGAGTTTACTTTTCCTTTGTCGTACTCGGTCATCAACCATGACAAAGTTGTACATGGAGTCCATAGTTAAGCTCTTTTCAGACTCCCTAAAATTGAAAAGATTGCCAAGTGATCTTGACTCTTTCACACTTGTAAAAGTATTTGAAAGGTCGTCTATTCGGTGATAGGTTACCCCTTTTTCGACCCGTCTAGACTATTTATGAGAAAGGTATACTCCAGCCAATCATGACTGGAAGAGTCCTCTCCCGCGTGGTTTTACCCTTTTTCGGGCGATGAGGCTAACTTTACGAAAAAGGACTGTTGGAGTCTTCTTTAGTTCTTTTTAGACTCTCTAAACATGAAAAACTGCCGAGTTTTCCTTCCTTGGACTCGTAAAATCAAACATCGAAGGACCCTTTTGGGACCGAACCCCTCCTTTCTCAGGTTCGTAAAACATGTGGGATTGGACTCGTCCAAAGGATGAGCTATATTGGGCATCTGTTATCCTCCTCAAGCTCGTTAAAAAACAAAGAGGTACTCATCAAACATGATGGGGGTTGGGGGGGAATAAGTTAAGTTTCTTTTAGAAAGCTTCATGGCAGCTTGTGTCTCCCTTGAACATGGCACCTTTTTGCGTCTCGTCATACAGTTGGGTAATCTACTTATCTCTGAGTCATGCCAATTCTATGAGTTGTCCCGCTCCTTCAAATCATCTGAAGAATGCCTCAGTCATCGTTGCATTATGTCTTGGTCTCTGCCTCGTTGAGTCAATGCTGCCGAGTCATTATTGTCGTGCCGTTCATGTTCAAGGGAAGTTTACCTTAGTCATACTATGCAATATTGTCAGCCTTTACATCCCTGTGTCAGTCCACACTCATCTGATTCGTTACTTCATATCACTTTCCTATGTCGGTTTCATGTCGATGATGTGGGATCCATTATGGCCCTCCTTCGACGAGTCTATTCCTGTCGACTTCAACTCATTATCCAGGAATTAGTCTTAGAAACCAACCTTAGTACCTTGGTACCTGCATGCCTCAATGGCAGGTTTCCTCGCATTCGATAGTAGGTTTTCATCATTGACCTCTTATTAAATGATCTCGCGGATGTTCGACATCAACTCATCTATTCACATTTCGTCGAGATGTACTATGATACCTTGGGAGTCATTTTCATCATTGGTGATTTCCCTCGCACTTGTTAACGGTTTCAATCATTGACCGGTAATCAAGTGGTTTCTACCATGTTCGACTTCAACATCTTGTAATCACATGGTTAGATTCGTATCAGTTTGGGATCGAGTAGAAGACCTTGGATAGTTCTGAAGTCTTTTTAGCACATCCAGGTTGCGATGGAGATTTTTTGAGTAGGTTCCCACATATATATTATGTTGGTGACCTCATTGATGTACTGTCACACAGATCCACTCTTGTATTAGTCGTGGCTGTGTCATTGTCTTTTCATGGATCTACGCTTGTAGTCTAGTAGCCATGATTTGTCTCCAGTCATTGTTAAGTCAGTATTATCATGGATCTGCAATGTATTGGTCGGCAGCCATGCTTTCAGTCAGTTGTTCCGAGCATGGGTATGCCCACCTCGAGGTCGTTAGACATATTGTCGATATTTGCTTGCAGCTCTTCTCCAACTCTCCTTCAGATATCCTTGCAGACTTATTATTTGTAAAGTGTTTCGGCCATCAGATTCCTTCTGACCTCACACTTTAGGGGGCATCTGTTATACCTCAAATTGCCACACCATGTGTAAGTGGGAATATACATGTTTCACCACCATGGAAAACATGATGTTTATGCCTCTTAAGGGTGTTAGGACCCTTCATTCTAATGTTGGTACCTTCCCTAGTCACACTTGGAAGAAAATCCAACAAGCAAGGGGTCGAAACCCGCATTAACCACCTCCAAAAATTAAGCCTTCTGGAACTACCGCGTCCTGCATGCCTATGGGGGAGCGGTAGTGTCAAACTACCGCGTTCTGCATGCCTATGGGGGAGTGGTACTACCGCGCTTTGCTTAGTTATAGGGGAGCGGTAGTCTTGGTTTAGGCTTATCCCTTCTATTTTGGATCTTGGATCTCATGGAGATTTTCTTGGGATGAGGTACCCCTTCGAATCCCATCTCACTTTCCCTCTTTGGCATGATTTAGATCTTTGATCCACATATTATTCACTTAGATCCATAATCTCCTCTTAGTGGTTGGCCTCCCAAATCCTACTTAAAGAGGGCCATCCATGATCTATGGGGGGGTGATCTCAAATCCCACAGAGTGGGGGGTACTCATTATTTGGAAACTGGAACCCAGCTGGGGGGCAATCTCAAATTCCCCCCAACTTAAGTTCCGACCTCCCATACCCTTCGGCTACAACAACTCCATGGAACCCATCCCTTCAATCCCCACCTCTTCATCAAGGTGGAACCCATATTCCATGGACACCACTGTTACAGCCACCCCCCAACCCTGCTACGGGAAACCCTCCACTTACTCAAAATAGTGGTAACAGTCCTAGGACCCAACAACCCCAGGGAACCATTCCCCAACAAGGAGCAGCAACCATTCCTGGGACACAACAACCCCAGGGTACCATACCCACCATCCCCACTCAGCAGAACGTCCAACAACCAGTTACCACTATGATTCCCAGTTAGGTAATGAATTCCAACACAACCGGTTAACCAGATGGCCTATTACCCCTAGAACTTCTAGCAATACCCTGTGGGAAACATGTATGGGTACAACACACAGCAATATGCTTTGCAGGGCCCTTCATGTAATGTCCCCATTTTGACTCCCTTCGCATTAAATCGCAAATGATGTAAATATTGTTATTTAATCATGGTGAGGAGCTCAAGGCCAAGGCCCCACCATTGATTTAGCGTTTTATGTATCGGAAATTAAAGAAATAGATGCCTATGGTTCTTGTGCTAGATAGGCACAATGTAATTAAGACATCATGTAAATATGAATTTTAATGAAAATACCCACAACTAGCTATGCAATGCAACAAAGAGATGGGGGCATGATTTCTACAAGGAAGAGGGAGGGAAATTATTCAAACCCTTGAGCCAATGGTGTTAATCCATGTGTCAATGAGAAAACCCATAAACCACCAACTACACATTTTGGGTTATGCACCCAATCATTTAATTCTTCCAAGAGTTGGTTGAGGCAGTTAATGCCTTGGGAATGAAGAGGTATGGAATCCAATTTCGTGTATGGGCAAACCATCAACCTGAGAAATCGTATTTTGTCTCCTTGGGAAAGAAAACACCCACGAAATGGTGCCCAAAGCCATTCTGAACAGATAGTCTTTCCTCTCTCACACAGTCTGAACTACTAGGCCTTTCCCCATCACGTTTTTCACCATTTTTCCTCCATTTTCCATGCCTGGGAGCTCGTTTTTGCATTATACAGCAGCTGGGAGAGAAGGGCCACAATTTGGGACTGTAATGGAGGTCGTTTTTGCCCCAAAATACCCATGGGCATTTTTCTGAAAACGATTTCTGCTCTCCAGGGTTGTTCCCCAATTGCCATTTCGTTTTTGGGCTTTCCCACGTTTTTCTGAATTGGTAGAAACCCCCTCTTTGGACATCCCACTATAAAAACATTTTTATCATGCCCAATAATTGTGGTTCTGTTGTTATGTGCATCCTTTTTTTGGTTTGAATCCGTGAGCAAGAGATTTGGAGTGGTAGTGGATAGAATTGGCTTGATAAACCTAGTGGGGAGAATAACCTCTCAAGAAGATCAAGAGGGCTTTGGCTAATTTTCTATGCACACCCTGAGAGCACTAGAAAGGAAGGTATGGCTTGAGGGACTGTGTGGCAGTGAAGAGAATACTTTCTTGTGCTGGGTGTGTAGGCATTGTGAGTGCCAAGCTGAATAGATCTGGGAGGGGTATCCCTGGCTCTGTGCTTGAGCGCACTAGCTTAGCAATTCTTCCTTTCCAATTCCTAGCAGCCTGATAAACCCAACTGTAGCTTGGATTGGCTGATTTGGTGTATCTTGGAGCTATGTGTGAGTCTGCTGTTCCCTGGTTCCTTGTAGAGATCATGCCCAGCTCGGGGGGTGGCAGTGTGTGGAGATATTGATGACCACAACTGGCCTATGGTTGGGTGGAACGTTGCAGTTGCATAACTAGTTGCTTGGGACTACTTTATTGAGATAAGTATTCTCTTGTGTTAACTTTGCAATTATTTATTTGATGAATATCTTGAATGTATGATAGAAGTGTAATTGAAATTATTTTCGCTGTGTTTTTCTTATAATTATCCACTCCATATGTCTTTTATATTATGTGAATGCTTAGTTAAAAGCCCATGGGGCTAGATGCTCGGTTTTATCACCACGTCCTCTCTATCATGCTGGTATGATGGGAGGGGGCATTACACTTCAGGCATCCCTGCGCCGTACGGTTATTACTCATACCCGTAGCCCAACTGTTAACTTCCTTTCTTGGCCATGCTAGATTTACTTGATTTGTCGAGGCTCATCAACGATCCTATATGGCATGAACCTCACTGGCCACTTATCCCAGCCAAACTTCCATCGGACATTCCTAAGTTTGATGCCAAACCCGGGGAAGACCCCAAGAACCATGTGATGACCTTCCATCTTTGGTGTTCATCCAACTCATTGATGGACGATTCCATTTGGCTACGGCTCTTCCAGCGCACGCTTACCGGCACAGCAGCAAAATGGTACATCGAGCTGCCACAACACTCCTTTCATGATTTTAATACCTTGGCTATGCAGTTTCTGACCCATTTCCAGCTCCCCATCCAGTATGAGACCGGAACAGAACTATTAACCTCGTTGCGTCAAACCACTTCTACGCACATTTCGGATCACATCCATGAGTGGCGTTGACGCTGTAGGCTAATCAAGTCACCCATCCCGGATCAGTTGCTCGCTGATTGGTTCACAAAGTCATTTTTGCCTCCCATAGCCAGGGACATTGCTATGCATGGGCCGGTCATGGAGGAACAATCCATCTCAGCTTCCCACTACATGGATTTGGTATATACCCAATCCGACACTTTACATGAATTTCTTCCCCACACCACCCACATCACTAATGATCCAACTAAGCCTGCCACTGAACCCCCTATCGACGGTATTGTCGGTTTAGTCAAGGCCCATCCTACCATCAAACCGACGGGGCAACAAGCTCCTGCTTCCCCCGCTCCACCCCAGGTTGCTCCAAAAGCTTCTACCTCTCCTGCTGTCTCCTCCGAAGTGAACGCAGTTCAATCTACGTCACAACCATCCGGAGGAAAGAAGAAGAACAATCGTGGAAAGTCCAAGAAGAATTCTAATCAGCAGGAGAATCCCAAGCCACAACCCACCCACAACGATCTGAAACCACGTCGGAAGGCTAAGTTTCCCTGCCTCATTTGTCAAGACGATCACGACACGCGTGACTGTACCTACAAGGATGGAGTCAACAAATTCGTTAAAGGATCCTCTTGTCCGGCAGTGTTAACCGACCCTTTCCCTCAGCAGCAACAGCAGATGGTTTCCCAAGAAACCCCACAAGGGGGCAACCCGAACAACCCACCTCATGGAGAGATGTTCGCAAATCGCGAAATCCTGATGACGAGTAATGAAGAGATTCACATAACCACTCGTTCAAAGATGTACGAAAACCCCCCAAGTTCAAACAAACAGTCAGAGACAACTAAAGGAAAGTCTCCTGTTGAAGATCCTTCTCCTACCCCTCCCCCTAACGGCCATCTCCACATCGAGAGACCGCTTACGGACACAGTGCTATGCCCACCCAAGGGCACCATACGAAAGGAGACATTTAATCCCAATGCGCGAGCTGCCCAAAATTACAACATTGTTGAGGATTTAGCTCAAGCACCATGCGCCATGTCGACACTCGAGGTTCTTCAACACTGCCCTACGCAGTGCAAAACCTTACTTTCAGCACTGGGGGCAGTAGACCCGGATACTTCAAACACCATCATGTTTAACTTGGAGTATGTCAAACCTCGGCTTTCCCATCAATTAGCCTTCCAGGTTCATACAAAAATCCGTGGAAATAACATCCATCACATTGTTTTAGATGAAGGTTCCTCCACGTCGATTAAGTCTTTTAATTGTTGGAGAGCCTTAGGCTCACCCAAAGTCACGACGTCTCCCACTACTCTCAGAGCATTTGACGGACACGATTTTCAACCTTATGGACTCATTCTTGCGATTGGTGTTGAACTGGGGGGAAAAATAGTATGTGTACACATCGAAGTCATGGATGCGCCATTAGATTACAATATTCTACTCGGTCAGAACTGGTTTTACACCATGACCGGCCATAACATCTACTGTCTTTTGAATCGTGCAATTTCCCCATGAAGGGAAAATTGTCACCATAGATCAGCTAGATTACTGTATCCCATACTCTCATCCAAACTCCGCCAACACCGTCCTGTTATTGGATCAACCTCGGTACCGTTTCCAAGACATTGGCCTTGGTCTTATGAAGGATTCTTCCCTTATTGGAGTTTTCCCAGAGCTGGGGTCCCCCATTCAACCAGTCAACATGATATCATCGAATATCACCCCTTTCAATGATTCGTGGGTGATACCGAGTCCCACTGAGATTGAAAACTACGGCAACTCCATGCCGTTAAATGGGAACCTCGTAGCGTATGAAGCGATCCAGTCAGCCACCGATTGGGTCGATTCTTCTACCCATCACACAGTGGCACAGCTCTCGTCTGAGACCCATTCATCCCCACCACTTATCGATCCTCTCACATTGATTTTTCCCACTGACGAATCAATTATGGAGGTTATGTGCGGTGATGAACCACCATGGGGAAATTTCCATCATCGATCTTCTTTTCCCACCATTCAGACGATTGAGCCCGATACAAAATCCAACACTTCACTTGGAATGGTTCAAACCAAGTTTCCCACTTCCCTCGATGAAGTATTTTCCGAAGGAAACTTGTCCAACCTTATGGCAACCACTCCCATTGACATTTTAGTGAAGCCCGGTGTTGTGGAAAACATTCATATTGGCAAGACATGCACTCCCACCGAAATGGAGTTCTACACTGCCTACTTTAAAACTTTTCACAATGTTTTTTCCTGGAGTTATGAAGAAATGCCAGGAATAGACCCATCTATCGTGGTCCATGAGATTCCAACCTTTCCTGGCGCCCTACCTATTCGACAGAAACTCCGACCCGTCCACCCCCGTAAGGCAGCCGCTATCAAAGCAGAAGTTGAAAAGCTTTTGTGTGCTGGTTTTATCTATCCTGTCCCACTGACAGAATGGGTATCTAATATCGTTCCCGTAGCCAAGAAATAGGGAATGATTAGAGTCGGTGTCGATTACCGTGACTTGAACAAAGCTTGTCCAAAGGACAACTACCCAGCTCCGTTCATCGACTAGATCATCGATAACTGCGCCGGAAGTGTCATCTTTTCATTTATGGATGGATTTTCTGGCTATAATCAGATCGAGATACTCCTAGCGGACCAGCATAAAACAACCTTCATCTGCCCATGGAGAATCTTTGCATATCGAAAGCTACCTTTCGGCCTGAGAAATGCCGGGGCTACTTTCCAACGGGCGATGTCGTACGCATTTCACAATATCAAACATATTACAAAGCCGTATCTTGATGACCTTCCTGCTCATTCTCAGACCAGGGAATATCATCCTGATCACTTAGGCGCCGTCTTTGCAAGGTGCCGTCGCTACAATATTCGTTTGAATCCGCACAAATGCATCTTTTGCGTCGAAGCCGGAAAACTTTTAGGATTCATAATCTACAAAAGCGGCATACGATTGGACCCTGCAAAGGTAGAAGCTATTCTAGCCCTGCCTTCCCCCACGAACATACTAGAACTTCAAAGTTTGCAAGGGCACGCAAACTTTCTACGCCGTTTTATTTGCAATTTCGCTGAGATAACAAAAGGCTATATGAGGCTTCTAAAGAAGAACACCCCTTTCTTGTGGGATGATGAAGCCCAACATTCCTTTAATAATCTAAAGGCAGCCTTAACTAAAGATCCTGTGATTTAACCCCCCAACTACACACGGGATTACATTCTTTATCTCGTAGCTTCGATTTCCACCATCGGTATGGCGTTAGTCCAAGAAGATACTAACGTCATAGAACATGTGGTATACTATCTTAGTAAGAGTCTTCTCGACTCCGAAACTCGCTACTCACATGTTGAAAAGCTGGCTCTAGAAATAGTTTTTGCTGTCCAGAGGTTCCGTCACTACATTCTACTCCGCCAGACCACTGTCATAGCGGATTTCAATCCAATGTACTGTATCCTCTCACGTCAAGTGCTTGGGGGCAAATATTCTCATTGGATTGTCATCCTACAAGAGTTTGACTTGGAATTTGCCAAAGCCAAATCCAAGAAATCTTTGGTCTTTGCCGAGTTGATTTGTAACTTGCCCTGTGCTGCTGAGCAACCTGAGCCCATCGATTCTCTTCCCGATGAATCGTTGTTCCTCATTAGCATGTCCAACCCATGGTATGGGGATATTTTACTATATCTCCAAACCCAACGTTTCTGCCTTGACCTCAACCGCGATGAGCGTCGATGTATCCGACACCATGCCAAGTACTACCTGATAGTCAACGATACCCTTTACCGTCGTGGTGTTGATATCGTTCTTCGACGTTGTTTGACTTTGGACGAGGCCGAACAAGTTCTTAATGACTGCCACGCTGGATCATGTGGTGGTCATCTCTCTGGGATGGCTACGGCCCAGAAGATACTACGAGTGGGATATTTCTGGCCCTCAATTTTCAAAGATTGCATTGAAACGGTTAAGAAATGTCCACCCTATCAATTCTTTCATAGTAAGACACGCTCGCACCCTTCTCCACTTCATCCTGTTATTTCCATCGGTCCCTTTTCCAAATGGGGCATAGATTTTATGCATTGTAAGCGCACTTTAGACAGGGGGCATAGCTATGTCATAGTAGCTGTGGATTATTTCACAAAATGGGCTGAAGCGATGCCTACTTATGCTGAAGACGGAAAAATAGTAGCACAATTCATATTCAACCACATTATAGCTAGGTTTGGAGTCCCACAATCTATCGTGACCGATCATGGCTCCCACTTCAAAAACCATATGATTGAAGAATTGAGCACCAACTTTGGTTTTCGTCATGAAAACTCAACCCCATACTACCCACAGGCTAATGGCCAAGTCAAAGCCATTAACAAAGTTCTGAAACGTATGATTCAGCGCATTGTGGGTACTCACAAGTCCAATTAGCACTCAGCTCTGTTTTCGGCATTATGGGCATACCGAACCTCAGTGAAAAGTGCTACCAGGTTCACACCATTCCAACTGGTGTATGGCCTGGAAGCCATCTTACCAATTGAATGTGAAATCCCGTCACTTAAGATAGCCATAGAGCTACTTCCCCATACCACTTCCGAAGAGGAACAGTTTCTATACCTAGCCAAGCTAGATGAAACTCGCCGAGACGTTGCTTTAGCCAACGAAGCTCATAAAAAAAGCGTCAAAGCACAGTATGAAAAATCCGTTCAACCTTGGGTTTTCAACGAAGGTGACCTCGTACTCACATATGACCAAATGCATGACAATCTTGGAAAAGGAAAGCTAGAGTCTATGTGGTACGGCCCCTTCGTTGTAAAACATGTTTTGGAGAAAGGAGCCTATGAACTTGTCGATTGTGATGGCACACTATTGGCATGGCCCTGCAACGGGCTGTACCTCAAACGTTTCTATGCGTAGGTTCATCCTGCGCGAGATACTTTTTGTACATAATGTACCTAGTTTATTTTCACTTATCTTTTTTGTATGCACACACGGATCTCATGTATCCATACTTACCTTGACTTGTGCTTTTATGCGCAGATGTATGCCTATTACGGATTCGCCGACGGCGCGAGCCGACATACCCAGAACCTCGCTTCCGCAGCATGGGTAATCTATTCTCCCACTAGCGAGTTGTTATCTTCAGGAGCCACTTTCTTGGGTCCCGCAACCAACAATATTGCAGAGTACCATGCAGTCATTGGACTCTTGACAGAGGTTGCTTCCCTTGGAATTGACTCCCTATCAGTCTTTCTAGAATCCCAACTCGTGGTTTCCCATCTAAATCGTGTTTACGTAGTCCGCGGTCCCATCCTACTTCGCTTATTTTGAAGGGTACGCCTCTTGGAATGATCTTTTAATTATATTTTATATCAACACATACCAAGGGAATTCAATTGTGTAGCTGATTCATTAGCTAATTACATTTTGGATTGGCATCTAGCCCATACATAAAAATACATCATAAAATGAACACACAAGTCATTGTAAATAAATAGATCATAAAAGTAGGTCCATGTATATATATCTCACTGCATATAAAAATGTTTCAAATACATAAAGTTTGTGTTCAAAAGACAAAATTTGGCTCTCAAGCCTACATATCGTGTACATGCCGCAAAAAGTAAAATACTACTATCTAAGGAGACCTAGGATATCTATCATGATCCTCCTCAAATTCCTCATGCCGCTGATGGTAACAGACTATGGCTCTAGCCACCCTACGGAGGAGAAGACCAATACGTCTAGGCACACCTACAGTATGCCGCTAAAGATGTAGAGGAACATCATCCATCCTCATAGCTGGAACCCCGTGGGTTAAACCTTGTAGGTTCCGCTCTATGTCTTGAACCCCCCCTGCTTCTTCTTCCTCTTCTTCCCCCTCCGAAGCAACTTCGCGCTCAATACCGCCTCGACGTAACGACGAATAGCCTGCAGGTCTCTGTGGTCCACGATCTGCGACATGCACATATACATATATTAAAATATTTTTTACACATTCTAAAAAAATAAATTTAAAAATCATATATTCAAAAAATTAAAAAACACATTAATGAAGGTCATACCTGAGTTATCCCAATACTCATCCTCTGGCAGTGCCAAGTCTATGTCCTCGCGGAAGTCCACCACTGCATAGGGGTAGTCCTCAATCATCACAATCTATTCCTCGAGCCATGAGAAGAAGTCCTCACCAAAATCCAAACGCTGTGGCCCTCCGAGCCGTCCTGCATACTCACTCCATCGAGCCATTCGTGGCTCGGTAGGTGGACGGGTGGGCATGGTCAACTGCGGACGCAACAGTGGCACCCTCTCCAAGAAGAAGGTGACCAAAATGCTCCCGTACCCAAATTGGTGGTTCTCTCTAGTTCTGCACTTGTTCACTTGCTCCTTGAGGTTGGCTAATAATGCTTCACACTAGTTGAATAGTGTTGGTGCCATACAATCCACAACAAGATTCATTTGTGTACGAGATGCTTGATGGGGACTCGTACTACCTGCTACACGTGTGATGGTGAACAACACGGTTTTTAAAGGAAGTTCTACAATGTCCTTAATGACCACCTTACCGCTTTTCTTCCCCGAACCTTGACGACAATAGCGAGCAATCAAAGCATCAGTGCTTGCCTCCAAGGCCGTGAACCCTGTCAAATTCACCCGGGTACCTCTCTTTGAGAGACCTGTGAGGAAATAAATGTCCTCGAGCTCAATCTCGAGGGTATGTACTCCAACTCGGAAAGCTTGAATGTCAGGTTCCCACATTTGTATAATGTGGTTGAGAAGTTTTGCTTGCTTGCGGATACCTTTGGTTTTGAAAAATTTCAATAACCCACATTCCCGTAGTGCAGTCAAGGTCTCTTGGTCATCTTCAGCCAATAAATCATCCGCTTCATGCTCCCTTTCTTTCCAGCTGACCATTTTTCCCCAAACAAGTTGCAAACACCTGCAAAAAGTCACAAGAAGCATTCATTAAAAATTTGATAACTTGATCTCGGTAAAAAATTGAGAAAAAATCATTTTTTCTTCCTTGAAATCCGCCTGTACCGCGCCTGGGAGAAACATGGCTGTGCAGTAGTCCACACTACCGCGCCCCAAATTAGAAATACAGCGCGACACTGTTACACAGTACCGCGCTTCCCGATACAGCGACCACGCGGTACTGTCAAGGGTGAAAAAAGCCCCTTAGGTCCTACTCAATAATTAATTTTTACCCACTGAAATCAAGTTGTCAACCCATGAAATGAAAGAGGGGCTTGAAAGCTCTTACCTGGTGCAGACGGCTATTGAAACGGTGCTCCGGATCTCCTGATATGAACTCTTGAAGTTTTGCCCTCCAATGGATGAAATTTCCTCTTTTAGCAAAT
Source organism: Larix kaempferi (assembly GCA_027924585.1). Lineage (NCBI taxonomy): Eukaryota > Viridiplantae > Streptophyta > Pinopsida > Pinales > Pinaceae > Larix > Larix kaempferi. The sequence goes on along the minus strand of BSBM01000226.1, from coordinate 4,140,885 downwards.
GAACAAGTGAAATGGTAATTTTCCATATTTACCCCTTAAATAACTTTTTCACTTAATTTTTACTCATTATTTTATCCTGTTAGGTTAAAACTCATTTCACATTGCTAATATCTGGTTCCATGAGCCCTTTTTTGACAGGATCTCCTTAAAGACGTTCACACTGGTGATTATTTATTTATTTTGACCTTCATTTTGAGCCTACTTTATCTTTTTCGTGCTCTGGATTAAAACTTGAAAAATATTCAAGCACTTTTCTCACCTATGTCGTGCTTGTCAAACTCAAGAAACGGTGTCGAGCTTAGTCAACTTTACTCGTGCTCGTTAAACGATGAGGAAAGTATTATTTTGGTTGTATTTTATTCTTTTTTCGGACCAGAATAATTAAAAATTACGAAAAAGACCATTGGAGTTCTCTTTAAGCTCTTTTTAGACTCCCTTGTTTCGAAAAGATTGCCAAGTGATCTTGTCTCTTTCACACTTGTAAAAGTATTTGAAAGGTCGTCTATTCAGTGATAGGTTACCCCTTTTTCGGCCCGTCTAGACTATTTACGAGAAAGGTATACCTCAGCCAATTGTTGACTGGGAGAGTTCTCTCGGGAATTGTTTTACACTTTTTCGAGATCGAGGGACTAAATTTACGAAAAAGTACACTCTGGAGCCTTCTTTAAGTTTTTCAGGCTCTCTAAATGTGAAAAACTACCGATTTTTCCTTCCTTGAACTTGTTAAAATTTGACATCAAAGGACCCACTTTGGGACGAACCCCTCCTTTCTCAGGTTCGTAAAACATGTGAGATCAGACTCATCTATGAGATGAGCTATACCGAGCATCTGTTATCCTCTTCAAGCTCGTAAAACAACAAAGAGGTACTCGTCCATCATGTCGAGGGAAAATGGGAAACAAGTCGAGTTTATTTTGTTGGAAGCTTGTCAGTCGTCACCTTTGAACATGGCATGCGTCTGTCCCTTGTCTATTTTTGGGTATCTATTCTTGCTGAGTTATGGTCATCATCCTGAGTCGTCTCTCTGGCCACGAGCCTACTCGTTCGGTGTCTATCCTCTGCTATCAATAATCCTTGCTGCCAGGTCCCGCTTCATGCCGTTATATGTTCAAAGGGTTGCATTGTTTAAAGTCATTCATTGTGTCATACTTCTGCTGTGTCAGTACAGGTCCTATTGTTTCATCGTTCCACACTATCTTTCGTTCTAGTTTCGTGTCGATGATGTGGGAATCATTATGGCCCACCGTCGATGAGTCTATTCCCGTCGACGCCAAATCACTATCCGGGAATTGGACTTAGGAATCAACCACTAGTACCTTGGTACCTACATGCCTCAATGGCAGGTTTCCTTGCGTTCGACAGTAGGTTCACATCATTGGCCTCTGATCGAACGATCTCTCGGATGCTCGACATCAACTCATTCATTCGCATTTTGTTGAGATGTACTATAGATACCTTGGGGATCATTGTCGTCATTGGTGATTTCACTCGCATTTGTTAACGGTTCACATCATTGACCGGTAATCAAATGGTTTCTACCATGTTCGACTTCAACACCTTGTAATCACATGGCTAGATTCGTATCATTTGCGATCGAGTAGAAGACCCTGGATGCACCTTTGTACTTTGATTGCATCTAGGTTGCGATGGAGATGTCCTCTGTATTGTCACACAGATCCACTTTTGTATTGGTCGTGGTTGTGTCATTACTATTTCATGGATATACGCTTGTTCATAGTAGCCATGATTTGTCTATAGTCTATATCATCTTTGTACTCATGGATCTGCAATGTATTGGTCGGCAGCCATGCTTTGAGTCAATTGTTTCTGAGCATGGGGATGCCCACCTCGGTGGTATATCTGACATTTTGTTTATGTTTCGGCTCCTTGTTGCTCTCCTTGATGCTATCTCCGCACAGTATTCGTAAAGTCTTTTGGCCATCAGTCTCTTCTGACCTCACACTTTAGGGGGCATCTGTTATACCTCCATATTTCATAGTGTCACATCTTCACAATAAAAACATTTGACGACACTTCCTCTGCTGCTTAAAACACCCAGAAGAGAAAAGTGATGAATGACCTATAAAGACAAACCTGTCATGTCAGGAAGCAACCCAACTGAGACCTCATCTACCAACACTACTGTGTTCTGCACTCCTACTGCTGCGCTGTAGTCCCCACTACCACGCTATGCTCTTTCTCTGCTGCGCGGTACTACCGCGTTATGCTCAGCTTTAGGGGCGTGGTAGTCCTTTTTTAGCCCTTTTTCCATGGCTTGTGGGATCTTGATCTTCGAGATATTTTTGAGGATTGGCATCTCTGATTCGATCCTAACTCACCTTCTCAGATTAGTGGGTCTGATCCACTAAACACTCCCAAGATCCATCCTTCTCTCTTGTTGGTTAATCCTTCTACACACTATAAGAGAAAGGCCTTCCATGAGCAAAGGGGAGGACTCTTTGAGATATCAAACCTGTGGTCTTAGATCTTTGTGGAGATAGCTAGAGGAGAAAGCACTTGGAGCTGGGAGTTGGCTTGGACATCAAGCAACTGTTGTAAGTAACTTCAAGTTTGCAATACAAATATAACTTGTCTTGTTTCCCAAATCATATGTATCGATGTTGTTTTGATTGTATGGTTTGTTTCTAGGATTGATTTGGAGTCTAACATATATTTCAAGTTGCTAGGAAGATTGTATGTGCTTGTACTTTGATTCATTCTGACAGGTTCATTCGCGAGGACTTGAGGATTGGAGCAATAACTAGGACGAGCGATTAAATTAAAGGTCAGTTAGATCTCTTCCATTTCTTTCAGCAGTATGATCTTGAAACATTTGTTTGAATCTAGGAATTCAAGGTGGCATTTGTTATCTTTTTGTCTTAGTTTGAAGTCAGTCAAATCTACTTTAACCTAATAGAGTTTCTACCTATCCATAGGGAGAAATATCTACAACACTTTGACGAGAGAAGCTTCTAGTATGAGAGGGGAATGAGGCTCCTTCTTTCTCAAATCATCCCCAATCCTTGCCCACCTATCACTGATGGCCTCTTGTACCTCTTTGTATGTTCATTGCAGGGTGAGATCAAAATGTGTGACTGCCTCCTTCTGTTTTTCAAGCACGATAGGAATTATCTCTTCATCAGTGGTGATAATTTGGTGGGATTGAAGTACCCTTTTAGGGTGAGATGCCTTTGCCCTGATCCAAAATTTATTTGGCCACTTCTCTGCAAGGTATATATGATCATCTTGTGCCCTTTTCACCTCGTGGTTCATCCAGGAACATAATGCTCTCAGCTGGAAGTCGCCTACATATGGATTAGGTGTCTAGTTAGGTGTGCTTGGCACCACGAAGTTGTGCAAGAAGAATTCACACAGTTGATCCTTTTCCAACTCTGTGCAGTCCAGAGAAGTGTCCACAAATTCCCTTGTAGTGTTCAGTTCGAGAGACAGGCCTTGTTTTAGCCTTTGTAGTTGGAACCTTCCCCACTTTTCCTTTAAGTAGAGCGTATAGAATCTAGACGGGGGTTTGAGTTGCAATATTTCATCATAAATTCTTGTAGTGGTTTCCAGGGTGTCCTCCAGCTAGAGAATTTTCTGATCTTTTGGGCTAACTTCTCTTGTGTTTGGGCCAATTTCTCCCTTAATGTTGAATTTTGCTGCTCTGCCAGTTTTAACTCTCCCGCGTGCTGCATTGTCAAAATTTGTGTCTTTTCATGCACAAAGAGTGAGGTTGTTGGTGGAGTTGGCTGTCTTCTCTGTGTTCTTGCCTCAATATTTAATGCTGCCAACTCCTCCTTGACCCTTGCCAATTCTATCAGTGCCTCAGCTAGCCGGTCAGTGGCTTCAGGGTTTACGTCTTGGTCAGCAGGGTTCACATCTTGACCAGCGGGGTTCCATTGGTCATCATCCTGTTCCTCAAGTGTGGTTGGGTCGTTCTCGTCTACCCAATCGTCATCACCATCAGATACAACCTGAATTATTGGTTTGGGATCCCTTTCTATCTCCTTTTCATGCCTGATTTTGGGTGGCTGCGTGAACCTTTTGCTTCGCCGCTTTGGCCCTTGCTCGCTGGTGGAAACCCCCGATTCCTTTTGACGGGAGCTATCTCTTGAATGCTTAATTTTTATTAGGGTATCGGCCACACTATTCAGGCCGATTTTTCTTTTAGCTCGTGATGTAGAAGCGGCCTTGTCTTTTGGCCTAGAAGCTAGGGGTAAACTGACAGTAGGTGTACCCTTCATTCTTTGTACATCCTCAGTTGAGATTACCACAAATTCCTCCCACGAAAGTTCTGGGACCTGTACTGTTAGCTCTTCGCGAATTATCAACTTGATTAGCCCATGGTGGGCTAACGCATCCTCTTTTCCTTCAACAACTTTCTTGCTCATTTATCCCAATGACAGGAGAAGATAATAAGGAATGCTTATGTTGTTGTTTGGCGTGATGTGGCTCCCGTGCCTCAGAAGATCTAGAATTCGAAAATGGAAGAGAGGGACATAGCTCAGCCTCCCTGTACACATTACATATTTCTAAACGTCAGCAACTACTTCATCCCAAGGTGCTGGCATAGTGACCCTCTTGACTCCATTTTTGTCTTCTTCATAAACCTCTTCAGGTCCAAAGAAAAATGCCTTTGCACTTTGGTTGGATTCCTTGTCTTCCTTGGCCCAATGTAGACCCATGGGTAGCCCTATGTATTTTGCAATGGCTTCCTCATCCAGCCTGATACGAAGTCCTCTATCCCGGGTGACAAACTTCTCTTCTTTGATGTGCTTTAAGTTTCTTGCGAATTCCAAAGCCACCTCTATGTTAGATCCTCTCAGCCCGGAGATGAAGGGCATCCAACCCGCATTACGAAGGATAGATAAAACCCTTGGGTTTTCATAAATGGCTCTGTGATCCTCTGGTTCACTCTTTTTGAACCCCTTTGTCATCCTTGGAATTCAGCAAAACGAAAAACTTTGAGTGCTGCTGACTTACCTCAACTGGCCGGGAGTGATTCACATGTTCGAAGGCAGCTTGCTGGCTGGATGCCGACGCGAACTGCCAGTTTTTCTTCTTCTGAAAAGCTTGTATTGCAAAAATGGTCTTTTTTTGTAGATTATGCCGCCTTTTTAAGTTGTTTCCACTCACTTATCCTCATCATCGTTCATTATACTCGCTGCCCTATCCATTCCTTTCCATAATTGAGCCCTACATTTCATGTCATGATTGTATATTTCCCTTTTTGCTCTGATCATTGAGGAACACGATAGCTAGATGCGGGTTTATCATTCGCTGACATGACTCAGGTAGTAATCATGATTCTTTGAGGTCGCTCTGAACCGTGCCGCCGAATGAACTTATAAGTTGTCCTCAACTTCAGGAATAACCGTTTTGTGGGATGATGATTTGACCTCAAAAATAAAACAAAGAGATTTAGAGATTACCTTGTTATGCTTAGCATACCTGAGTGCATGACGTGGCTTGATTTTATGTGCTCTGGATTTTGTAGTAGATCTTTGCATCGTCTGTAGTTATTTTAGGCATGTCTGTAGTTGCGTGTGTTTGCTTTTTTCTTTTGGTTCCATTGAAAATGTTGTATCTGTTTGTTTTCGATTTTTGTGCCAATTTCTGATTTGACTTTGTGCTGATGTCAATTTTTGTTTTTGTTTTTGTAGTGCATGCTCGCGTGAATATATGGCAGGCTCGCGTGAATATATGGTAGGCTTGCTTGAATAATGGCAGGCTCGCTTGAATAGATTGGTTGCTTGATTGAATTCTGTAGTGCCTGATATTATTGATGGCTGACTTGAATACATGATTGGCTCACTTGAATATATGGTAGGCTCGCGTGAATCTATGGCAGGCTCGCTTGAATAGATGGCAGGCTCGCTTGAATATTGATACCTGGATCTTCTAATTTGATTTATTTGCAGGATGTTGGCTAGTTCTTCATGGGGATGTATGATTTCCTACAAATTTACTTGTGATTACCTTGAGTGGATCATTTTTGGTTTGTTCTTTTAATTTTTTTTTTATTCATTTTTTCTCTTTCTCTTTTTCTTGTTCTTTCTTTCATTTCTCTTATTCTTTTTTCATCAATTTTTTTTTTCCATGTTTTTTCTTTTTCTTTTTATTTGTTTTCTCTCTCTCTCTTTTTTTTCCAGAACTGGATTTCAATGATTTTCCATGTTCTCTATCATCATCAGTTGTTGCTGGTAGAGTATCTGTGTGAACTCCTCTCTTGACTGTGGCTTTTTGTAAAGTTTGAGTCTATGTCCATTCACTATCATGGGGAATTCTTCTTCATCAATTGTAATAATCTTTACAGCTCCATTTTCATAGATTGTTTCAATAATGTAAGGTCTGAGCCATCTAGTTGTTAGTTTTCCTTTGAAAGTGTGAAACCTGGAATCATAGAGTAGTGCTCAGTCACCTTCCTTGAACTTTTTCTGCTTTATGTGTGTGTCATGCCACTTCTTTATTTGTTGTTGGATGATTTCAGTATGGCCAAGTGCTTGTTGGCATTGCTCATCCAGTTGGTTTAATTGTAACATGTGTTCCTGTTGGATGTCTGAGAGTTCCATATTTAATTGCACTGCAATTCTGAATGTCTTGATTTCTAATTCAATGGGCAGCATAACTTTCTTTCCATAAACTAGCTCGCGAAGCTTGTTATTGTTTTCCATGTGGTATTATAAGCCCAAACTGCTTCACTTAACCTGTCTGCCCAATCTCTTTTGTGGAGTTGCACCATCTTTGTCAAAATCCTCTCTAACTCTCTATTGGTTACCTCAGATTGACCATTAGCTTGAGGGTGATAGGAGGAGGACTGTCTGTGTTTAACATTATTTCTTCGAAGCAAGTCTTCTATCAAATTTGATGTAAACTGCGGGCCTTGATCAGAAACTAGTTCTCTTGGGACTCCAAACCTGTGGAAGATCTGCTCAGTGAAATTTTTTGCCACGTAGGTTTCATTTGCTGTAGCAAGTGCTGCTACCTCAGTCCACTTTGTAAGGTAGTCAGTGCATACCAGGATATAGCTTTTCTGATTTGACTGTGGGTTGATTGGACCAATGAAATCAAATACCCATTTCTCGAATGCCTCCAAGGAGATTTGTGGATGGAGAGGCATTTCTTCGTTTTGTGTTGGCATCCCCATTCGTTGGAAGTCATCACAGTGTGAAACATATTCATAAGCATCCTTGTGGAGTGTTGGCCAATAATACCCTGTTTGAAAATTTTTATAGGCTGTCCTCTTTGCAGCATAGTGTCCTCCACATGGTTCATTATGAGTGGCATGCATTATGTCATGCAATTCATCTTCTCTAATGCATCTTCTGAGTATTTGATCTGGTCCTTCTTTTGAAGAGCATTCCCTCTATCCATGTGTAAGTGGCACTTTGTCTTATGACCTTATTCTTCTCTTTGTAGCTGTAATGTGCTGGAAATCTTCCAATCACTAAATAGTTTGCTATGTCAGCAAACCATGGGCTCCTTGTGGAGATTGCAAAAAGATGCTCATCAGTAAAACTGTCATTTACCACTTCATTATCTTGTCCATGGGTGAGCCTAGACAGAAAATCCGCCACTACATTGTGTTTTCCTGGCTTATCCAGAATTGTGATGTCAAACTCTTGCAGGAGGAGTAGCCATCTAATGATTCAAGCACTTGTGTTAGGTTTGTTCATGAGATACCTTATTTCTGAATGGTCTGTATTGAAAAAAAATTGGTACCCAGTTATGTAGTGCCTGAATTTGTTAATGGCATGTATGACAGCTAAAAACTCCTTCTCTCCTTCTCTGTGATAGTATAATTTAATTCTGCTCCTACCAAATTTTTACTAATATAATATATAACATAGGGCTTCTTCTCTCTTTCTTGTCCAAGGACAAATACAATTGCCTTATCTGATGCATCTGAGTGGATGTGGAATGGAAGTGCCTAATCTGGTCCTTGGACTACTGGAGCTGTAATTGTTTTCTCTTTTAGTGTGTCAAATTATAGCATACGATGTTTTGACCATATGAATTCTGTGTCTTTAGTGAGTAAAGCAAACATTGGTGCAACAATTTTGCTATAACACTCAATGAATCTTCTATAGTATCCTGTTTGTCCAAGGAAACTTCTTACATCTCTTTGTTTCACAGGTGGAGGTAGTGTTTTGATGACTGTAACTTTTGCGTGGTCCACTTCTATTCCTCTCTGTGAAATATGGTGGCCAAGCACGATGCCTTCTTCCATGAGCATTCTGCATTTATCATTGCAGAGGCATAAGCTCATCTCAATACATTTTTTCAAAACCAGTTCTAAATGTTTTAGTGCTTGGTCGAAATTTTGTCCATAGGGTGTGAAGTCATCCATGTAGACCTCCATTTGGTCATTAATAAAACCAGAGAAGATACTTAGGATTTCCCTCTGAAACGTTGCTGGGGCATTACAGATCCCAAAGGGAAGCACTCTGTATGCATAAGTGCTCCATGGGCATGTGAATGTTGTTTTGTCCTGATCAGCTGGGTGAATGAGGATTTGGTTGTACCCACTGAAGCCATCCAAAAATGAGAAATATTTGTTCCCAGCTAATGTGTCAAGTACTTGATCAATGAATGGGAGAGGAAAGTGATCTTTCTTGGTTGCTTTATTTAGCTCTCTGTAGTCCACACAAATCCTCCACTTTCCTCCTCTTTTAGGAACTATGACCAGTGGTGATACCCACTCACTATCTGAGATTGGGTATATGAACCCTGCATCTAACAACTTTTGCAATTCCAGCTTGACTATGTCCTTTAATGCTGGGTTCATTCTTCTTTGTGGTTGCTTGATAGGAACAACACCTTCCTTTATATAGATATAGTGTTTACAGATGTCTGGGTGGATACCCTTCATGTCAGTATATGTCCATGCAAAGGCTTTGTTGTTGTATGACAATACCTTTAGTAATTTCTGTTCTTGCCCTGGCTCCAAATTGGAGTTAATATTAACTGTCCTGCCAGGCATTATCTCAACTGTCTTTATCTGAATTGGATGATGTTCAAGTGTGAGTACCTCTACCCACATTTTTTCAGGATCGTGGTTTAATGTTTCCTCTCCTTGCTGCTGACCTGTGCCAAGAAAATATTCAAACATATTTTGATTAGAAGAAGTATTTTGTATAAACCTATCTAAATGACTATCTTCATCAATGGCCTTTAGTGATAGGGCAACTTCACTTGTAAGGACAGGTCGTATGTTTTGTTTAGATGTGTCATCATAATCGTCTGTCCAGTTCTAATATTCCAAGTCTGAAGACTTCCTAGCTGGGGATAAATCGTGATTTTCTTCCTAGCTTAGCCACTGGTGATTGTCATGTTGCCTGATCTGCACCCTATGTAAGCATCTGCAGTTTCCAACTAGGGTATCCCTAGTATTAGTGGGTATCCACTAAGTTTACTCTTTACTTCGATGACTATAAAGTCAGCTGGAAATTCCCAGGACTCTATGTTCATGATTATGTCTTCGAGCATCCCTTTAGGTCTTACTGTAGATGTGTCTGCTAGCTGTAGCACGGTAGTTGTAGGTTTGACCATTGATTGGAGTCCTAGGTGTATCATAGTATCCTTGGTCATCACATTGATAGCAGCTCCTAAGTCAATTAAGCTTTTGTCTATCTGTTTGTTATTGATGGTCATGTTGACTACTGGGCTGCCTGGATCAAGGTATTTGGGGTTAACAACAATACCTAACATCAAATCTGCTAACTGTCCTACTACATTGATGGTTGGTGGGTCACGTTTTCTTCTACCAGGTCTTTTCAAACAATTTTCTTTAATGAATTTGTCGCAGATAGGCACATCTCTGAGGGCCTGCAAAATTGGAATTTGGATATTCAAGTGTTTCAATTCGTTCAAAATTGCATTTTCCTCTTCTTCTTTTGTACTTCATTCAAGTTTTTCAGGGAATGGAGGGTTTCTACTTTGTGTGAGTGGTCGAATTTCTTCCTCCTGAGGGTTTTGTTCATCTGGATGCTGAATATGAGGTTGTGTTGTTTGTTCTTGAGCCTCATATTCTTGATCATTCTGTGCATGTGTATTTTGTAACGTTTTCCCAGATCTTAAATTAATTTCATTTATCTCTAGCGTATCTACAACATAGGTTGGAAACTGTACCATTTTAGTATTGTAGGCTTGTTGTTGTGGTGGCCGGTTGTTGTTAGGGTTTGGAATTGGTTGGGAAGGAATTGGTGGAGGTCTAGGGGGTGGTTGATTTGGTGGTGGCGGCATGATGAGTGGCTGTTGCTGCTGCAATGGAGCTCTCCAATTCGATGAATAAGGGTATGGATTTCCATAATTCATGGTTGGATGAGCAAAAGGTGGGGGGTATGGAGAGTAGGATTGTGGGTAATAAGTTTGTTGATATGGTTGGTTCTACTGCCACTGGTTTGGACTTGGATGAGATGGCCATGGGGCTGGTACCGAGTTCCAATTTTGCTGGTTATTTCCCTAGTTGTAGTAGGTTTGGTTGTTAGGTTAGTAAGGCCTAGGAAAATTATTCCTCCTTTGATTCACAAAACAGAGCTGTTTTATTGCACCTTCAGTTGTGAGATCTTGAATAGCAGCTTTACATGAGGGCAACAGAGGACATTTATCAGTGGAGTGATCATCAGTGCAGAGACCACATATTTCTATGGTGTTCAGTGTGCACTGCCCCTTCTCATGTTTCTTTCTGCAGCATGGACAAAAGATTGCCAAGGCTTGGTTTATTTCATCCTGTTTCTTCTTGATTTGAAGTGCATCAATTTGCACGGCCATAGATTGTAAGATATCAGTCTTCATGTCATCTAACAGGTTTCCTAAATCAGATTTTGTAAGGCTTGGTCCTGAATATGCTGATCCCCCAGTAAATGGGTGTGAATCCCTTGTCCCACTTTTGCTTTTCCTAGATCTAGAGTAGTTTTTGAAGATTTGCAGGATTTGGTCATAAGTCTTCTGGAATATATCTCCATCCCCCAGAAGGTTTAAGACTTCAAGATTTTTTTCCTTTATGCCTCCAAGAAGGATAAGTTTTTGTGATTCAGGATCTAAGGTGCAGTGACTAGCTTGTTTGTAGTTGAGTTGAAATCTTTGGGCATAATATTCTAATGATTCTCTTTCTCCTTGTTGCATCCTAAAGATCTCATCTCTTGTATCCTTTGTCTTGCAGTAGTCCCTATATTTTTCTAGAAATGCCTGTTTCATATGGTCCCAACTGAAAATACTGTTTCCTTCAAGGCTCATGAACCACCTAAGTGATATATCTTTCAGTGTGGAAGGAAAAAGCCTCAACTTTTGTGCATCAATAGTGTAATCAAAGGATCTGCAAACTACCTCAAACTCAAACAGGAATGTGTCATGGTCTTCTGAAGTCAAACCATGGAAGTTTGGAAGATTATTAGGGTTGATATTCTTCATCCTGGCATCTCCAAGAGGTATACTGATGGGAAAGGTGAATAGTTCTCTAGGTTCTTCATCTTCTTCTGCCATAGTAGTGTTTGAGCTAGAGATAGCAAAGAAGTTATCTAAGTTTGGGTCGTATCTAGGATTAGTTTCTTCCTCAGAATTAAGGAATTCAAATTGAGAGTTATCAAAACTGTTGTTGCTCATAGGATGAGCAGGCAGAAAGCATCCAAACCTATCTCTCTGTCATCTAGGAATTCATGGTATTTTTTTTTTTAATGTTTTTAGTTGTTTTTATGTGTGTTTTTTTTTTAAAGATGTCTCCTAAATATTAAGCACCTCCCCGTCAATGACGGCAAAAAGTGGTGAGCTCTTAAATGGATTCCTAATGAGGGCAGCTAGACCAGGAGCCTACTTTAATTATCAACCCGAGGGACGTACAAACTTCAGAAGTTATTAAAGGTTTATCTAATCAAGAAGAAGGTGAGCTAAAAAGACTATAAATCTATGAATGACAAATTCCTCTGCTAAGAAGTTAAATGCTGCAAATTGTAAATCTATACTACGAATGTAAATGCTAAAAGCCAGATAAACTTATGCTAAGAATTGAACTACTGAAAGATGAGATTTTAATCTAAGAATTGAATACTGAAATTAAGTGCTGAATATTGAAAGGCTAACCTAAAAAATTAAATGCTGAAAACCAAATTCAGAACATAAACATCTAATGCTGAGAATTAACCAATCTGATCTATTCAGATTAAACACTACAAGTGATGATCACTAAATCAAGGAACTGAAAGTAATTAACCTCTATGATCTAAGTCTGATAAAAGAAATATGTAGGAGATTTCTAGATATGAATCATTGTTTTTAGAACCAATATGAAAATATATGAATACAGATGTCAAAATATGCGTGCGCAGAATGCAGCTACAGGACTACGGAATGCGTCCTACTGAACTACAGAATGAGCGTTGATCAACTACAGAAAATACGCTGAACGAAAATAATCTTTTAACTGAAATAAAACCATACTATTCAAATGCCATCAAGGTATCTTCATACATGATAAGAAGTAAATCGATTCACAGCATAAATGGAAAATACCTAAAAATAGAGTAAAGCTCCTGACTTACGTGTTGGAGGGGCCCTCCCCAACCTGTACTCTAGAGTATGGAAAACTTTTAAACGCAGGCTTGAAAGTAACATCAGGCTTCTCATTAAAATAATAACTTCATGGTCCATAAATAGTCTGTAACACAAATTGTCTCCGTAGTAAAATGTAAAAACGTAATTCCACAAAATAGCAACAGGATCCCCTCGCTACTCGAGAGGTCCATATATACATTCCTCAAATTCTAACCTAACTACTTGATTTAATCACCAATCCTGTTGAACAAGAGTTCTTATCTATAAGTCAGGGAAAAAGAGCGCCGAGCCTTGTATGGTCTTCCAGTCCTCGAGCTGGATTTGCGTGTTTCTTCTTAGTGTACCTGTGCCTGCTCATACATACTCGTTTTCGTGTAATTAGCTTATAGAAGACGCCCTTTAAGCATAAAAAGAATAATCTTAAAACATATTCATTAAATAATCAAAGTAAATCATTAACCCACAAAACAAGTGTATTTCCTTCATCATATCCTGTGCTTTACTGTGGCAAAAAGGCTATAGGATACCTATGATTTGGGTTCATCAGTGTAGACAAAAGGAAACTAGATGGCGAGGGAATGAGTTGTGGCTACTCTGGTTGAGTGTACCTCTACTTGTGGAACCATGTCATCGGCTCGGGGGTGACTGTCATGTTGATATATGCATGAGCGTGGCATGTCTATGGCTGGGAAGAACGTGGTCCTATTAAATCCAGTTGCACATCTTGAGATAACTGTTTGGTTATATGCTTGTTCATTGAATTTTATTATGCACATGTGCCATGGAGGATAACTTGATCTATGTTTATGGATGTTATGTTAGCAGTTGAATGTAGGATGGACGATCCTCATGTTTATCTATGTTATATGGATTATTATGTTAATAGTTGAATGCAGGATGGGTGGCCTTCGTGCGTTGTAAAACCTGACTTGTGATGAACCTTATCTATCTTCTCTAAATTCTATATTCCCTCATGGCTAGATGGATGTAGATGGAAGCCATCATTTCTAATTTCTCTCATGGCTAGATGGCTGTAGATGGCATCCATCATTTCTAATTTCTCTCATGGTTATATGGTTGTAGAGGGAAGCCATCATTTCTGATTTGTGACGTGTTTAGATGGCTGTAAATGGCAGCCACAAGGTCCGATTTGTAATGTTTTTAGATGGTTGTAAATGGAAACCACGAGATCTGATTTGTAATGTGTTTAGATGGCTGTAAATGACAGTCATAAAATCTGATTTGTATTAGTGATTGATGGTTGTAGGGGGGAAACCATGAATCTTATTTTTACCAGTGAGTGATGATTGTAGGGGACAACCATGGGATTTGTTTTGATGGCTGCAGATGGAAGCCTGTGTCTCTATGTCTCTTATGGTTTATGTGGTTGTGTTGTTAATGTTGCTAATACTCACTATCTAACCACACAAATAATCACACACATAATCAAATTAGTAAGACATCCTCATATGAAAGATAAGTGAAAGGCAACTGGGACGATAACAACAATAATTGAGCACTAACAAGCATCTACAATTGAATACTTACTTTCATGTTTTCAATAGCATTGCAATCCAACAACTACTATCAAGCACATGAGCTAAACATCTGTACTAAACCATTACAATAATATTGGAAGGATCAATTATCATACTTTTATTCATAAACATTCATTGTTTACAAGTACAACATATTTATCTTACTTAGCAAGTGCTTAGGAAAGGATATATTTGCATTACCTTTTGGAAGGCTGAATGTTTTAATCTATTGGATTTTGGCATGCTGGCCTAGCCTTAGATACCATTAATCCGTTTCACATTACCTTGACTCAACCTTTCCCCCTGGGTTATGTGGTGTCTTCGGCCTTGGTTTCGGGGCCGAGAACACCACGACTGTCATGATTGGTGAGAACATGTTTGTTCATTACAAAGATAAAAAAAATCCATAATCCATGCATTTTAACAGAACCTTCTATCAAAAACCTTTCAAATCTAATTCTGGGGATGTTTATCAAACTACCATGCAAAAAATTATTGCCCAAAGAAAAATAACATTGATACCACTGTTAGAGGAAATAAATCTCGATTCTTATTGAATTTCATTGATCATGAATCTTATTTAATACATGAGAAGGTGACTATTTCTATTCACATTCCAACATCTCTTCATATTCCTACAGAGACTCTTCATCTCCTTATTCAGTCACTCTATTTATAAAATTTACAAATGGAACCATAATCCCGCAGGATTAGGTTCCCAAAACCAAATATTTGACCACCACCATTTAGCCATCTATTTATATTTATATCTTAGTGCAATATATCCTAACTTACTTGTATATTGTTCCCCAATTTTGTTCAAAGACCAACCCAACTCATATATAGACTCCTTAATTATGATGTGACCTTTCATCAACTTCTCTATATAATTATCCCACATAGTTGAATACTCATCTCCTAACCTAAACATATCAAATGTCTTCCACCCTTGGTGCTAGATATTTGTTTTACTCGCTTAAATTACTTGATTTAATATGAAAATATCCATATCATGAAGATGATGCACCAAATCCTAAAGAATAAATATGTTATGCCCACAACCCATAATGAAATTTCCACCTGCTCTAATAGATCTTCCATTTGTAACTTTCAAAGGAAGAAACTTACCAATAATATGAAAAGAAAGAACTAAATATTTCCACTGATTTGAAACATTCCTGATAAGCTTCTTGCCACATTTGATCTAATTAAGCAAGGTGCCACAGGAAGTGTTATGTGGTACCAGTACAAATGCACCTTTAGATATGTACCCAGGGAGAGGGTCATTTTTTTCAGGACCATGAGGGGTGTTCTCCAACATCTTCTGAGTGGTGGTTATGACTATACCCTTTCGTCCTTCTCTTAGGAGTACTATGGCTTAGTGGCATTACTGACTGCCTCATTATAGGGCTTGTATCCTTGAGGTTGGTATTCGAGGCTCCTAGGGGTGGGTCACTGGGTCACATGACCCCCCACTTGTTTCATTACTCCAGTGACATTTCCCTAAGTTGTGAAGCTCTTGCCTCTCTTCCAGGTCACCTTAGGCACCCTCTTTATCCCTATGTAACCTAGTGCCCTCTCTCATTGGCCTTATTCCACTGATGATGTCATCATCTCAAATAGGCCATACTGCTTGTTTCGGGGCGGCGTTAAGGGATTACCAACACTGTTGGGGTTAGATGGGGCATGATGCCCCCCCTGCCTACTCCAACCTTCAGTTTGGAGTATTTTGCTCATTTTTAGCTGTTTTAGTCATTTTTGGGTAAACTCTGGGGAAAATGCCCCAAGTTACCCACATATTTGATTATTTTATTTTATATTTTTAAGTTGACATGTTATAATTTCAAATTGACATTTTAAAGGCATGCCAGCATGGTTATGTTTTAAAAGTGAGTGTGAGAGCATATAAATAGAAATGATTTATGAAATGATGCACACCTCTTGAGAGGGAAGTCTTCTTCTTTTGATGAAGTTGGATGATATCTTTGCTTTGCTAATGCTTTGTGGATGCTAGAATGGTTGGAATAACTCATGCTCAAGTAAGTCTTTTACATTTTTAGTCTTTCTTGGTGAATGGTAGTTAAATTTTGCATCGTGAATGATTGAATGGTGGCCCTAGGGCTGCATTCTCTTTGAATAGGTATTTTATTTTCCTTTTCTATCCTCATAGCATAGTAAAACGCTCCAAGGAGGAGGTTTTTACAATTGTTTTCCTTGGATCTCCAACTTTGCCCTAGTTTAGGCTCTTGAAACGAACCCTAGAGGTTGTTTCAAGAATCCCTAACCTAGTTGACAAGGAGAAATACCTCCAAGAGGAAGGCTGGTCACCTTCCTCTAAGGATAGGGTTTAAGGGTAACATCCATTAAAACCCTAAGTTTTTCCATTTTGTTTCTACCTAGAAACCCTAATTATACATTGGTAAATATTATTTTAGGTTAGTATTTACGTCTTCTTTTTGTAATTAGTTAATTTTATGTTTTGTATATATTAAAAAACTTAAAAATATAAACCTAAAACCCTAAATAAAACCCTAAACCGTCCCAAGTACGCCCTAACAACCTTAGCGTCCTCCTCTCCCTCTCCTTCTAGGGTTCGCTCTTCCCCAAATTGAGCTCGCTCTCCAATTCTATGCTTCCCTAGACCCTCGCCTTCCTTGTCATTCACCTCGCCCTTCCTCTTTCCTCTCTCCTTCCACTGCGCTCACTCTTCCTCCTTCTTCTTTTTCCTATTTCTTTCCTTCTTCCTCCATTCCTCCATGTCACCTTCCCTAATTCCCTTCCTCCTTTTCTCTTCCTCTTCTTCCCTTTTCTTCTCCTCCTTCTCCTTCTTCCCTATCCTCTTAAATGCACCCTCGAACTCCCTCAAAAGACCCTCGATCTCCCCTTTTTGAGGTTCAGCCTACCCCTTTCAAACTCTCCTTGACCTTAGTCATCCTTCCTTGGGATTTCTGCCATCTCGGTCGTCCTCTTCATGCCCAAAATCAGGGCTGAAACAAGTCGGAACAACCTCCTTTTTCTACTGTCATAAGTCTGCAACAAAGTTACAGAATATCAATTTTGGAGAGTCACCTCTTATCTACCACATCAAAGATCAAAACACCAACAAATATTAAGTTAGTAATTACAATTTGCTAATGTTTAAAGGGCTGTGATATTCAAGATAAAAGAAGTCTTAAACCACATTACATACAGTCTGAAAACCCCATTTGATGACAGTCATAAAGTGCTAGAGTTGATTGGAATATTCATTGCACAAATTACATATCTCATACATTTCTATGGGTGACGTAAATGATGCTTTGATTGCCATTAAAGACTGTCATATTGCTGCTACAGGACTGTCTAAAATGTCCTAACTATATTAGTCCTCACATATTGTTTTTGGAAAGTGATTCATTGACTACATACAGTTGTCATAACACTCTTATTGGATAATTTATACTATTGATTGATGTGCTAGAGTATTATTGAATTCCTTGGATATTTATAGCACTTATCTTACTACATACTGTGTTATTATACTTCATTGGATGATCTATGGTAATGTTGATGCCTATCACCTATTGCAATTGATCTCTTGTGTGCTAGAATACTCTTGAGTGCTTCTTTCACTAATTTCACATATCTGTGGGTTGAATGCATTGACTTGATATATTTACATTTGACATCTACAAGCACTTGACTAAACTAGTATGCCTTCTTCATTCATATAAGTAATTGGTTAAAAGCACTAGTTACTAACTAGGTCATCTAGGAGGCATAGTTTTCTTTGTCATAAGTGTCTAGTAGATCATTGAAGGGCTCTCCCATTGGAGGTTACGATACTCCAAAGAAGTTGGAAGTGTGACTAAGGTGATAGTAGTCACTCTTCCAGACATTTGTTCATCAGACACTAGCCTTGGTAGTTCATCCGATAACATTTTTGGCACCGTTGCCGAGGACCCTCTGAATCAATTGACGTGGCTTATTCGTGAAATAACGACATATTGGTAAATATTAAGGTACGTCCTTGTTATTAATATTTCTATATTTGTGTAAGGACTAACATGACAAGTTTATCTGGCGACTCCACCAAGAACTCAGCCCATTGAATCAGGTACATTCTTGTTTAGTACTTTGGTGAGGTTTGTTTAGTTCTAACTTGGCAGGCCTTTCCTGACGAATCCTACTACAAAAAAAATACTCTGCAAGAGCGAGGCAAAGCGATGATATTGCATCTTTTGATGAAGCATGGTTGGATACATTGGATTTTTCATATATTCCAGGTTATCCAAATTAGTTTTTTGTTGAAGATGATGGGAGAGCATCCTTTCCACTATTTCATGAATATAAGTATACAACATCAATGTAAGGTGGTTTATGACATTTATACAGGCATACAATATCATACATGGGGATGTTAAAATGAAGTTTTTTCTGGTATCTCTTTATTTAAGCAAGAACCCAGATCCGAGAAAATGGTATGAGGAATTTCCTCTTATAAAGTTTCCTTCACTTGGACACTTGATCGAGGTGTTCAGTAAAAGGTGGGATCATGACATGGATGAAAATACAAGAAAATCCGTGATTAAGCATATACTCGGAAATAACTTAGAAGAAACCCAGAACCATGATAGTTCTAATGAAGAAGTCAATAAGCACACCCCATTCAATTTCAAAGATCCTGATCGTCCCACTGATGCGGAAATGGAAATAGGTTTCGCTCCTTTTAATTTGTCAAATTTTCCAAGACATCCAGACGAGTTACCAGAGATATTCTGGCATGCTTTCAAGAATGATCATGATGTTGCCGTGAACCCTGTTGAATGGTTTATGACATTGGCTCCAGAATATGGTATTAAAGATGAAGATGTTTACATGATATTATTTGTTCTTCACTTGGGAGGAAAGGCTCTTGCTTGGTTTGTGGGCATAGAAAAAGGAACTATATCGTATTTTTAGAATTGGTAGAAACATTATGTAGCTATTGGGTTCTAGAGTGACGTAACAAATGGATGCCTCATGTCGAACTTGTTCAGTAAAGAAATCCAAAATGAAAATCAGGTTGAAGAAGCCATTGTTCAAGATCTAATTGATGATATCTCAAGCATAATATCCAAAGAAGAAGTTCTTCATAAAGATGAATATGATTGTGATCCTACACATGAAGACCAATAAGTCCTAGTTGAACATGTTGAAGAATAGAAGGAAAGGGTGAGTTCTCCTTTCCACCACACAACAATTTCTTACGACATCTCGGATCTCTTGGAAGATAATGACATAATTATTGAGGACGATGATTATTGGAAATTTATGGGTCCTCCACTTTACGATTCTTCGAGACCTGGTAGTGTTGTTTCCAGACTCTGTGGTGATGGAGAAGAATTCAATAAAGCTAATATGGATCGGCTTGAGCCAACATTTGACATTGTTTGGGATGATGGAGATGATTACCTCGGGCAAGAATATCAAAGACATTATCCGTCAAATCCCTGTTGAACAAGATGAGATTATTCCATCTCCTTAGGACACTAATAATGAAGATTTGGTCAACCCTTTTTCCCTTACATTTGATGATGAAGTACCCCAAGATGTGGGTCCTCTTTCCATTATAGATGATTGCCATATGCAGATGTCTTACTATGATAAACGGTTTGAAAATTTGGGGCCCCATATCTCTGGTGATACCTCCATGAATTCAACTCAGTTCTACTTATCCAATATCAGGGATAGTGAAGCAGGTTATACAGAGGATTCTCTTGCAGCTATTCAGTCTATGATGAGCCCAGATTATCATTCCCAGTTGTGTTCCTCAAGCAATATTGAATAAGTTGTTCAAAATTTTCTGTCCAATATCGGTAAGTTTCCAAGAATGCATTTCAATAAAACCAATACAGGTATGTGGACAGGTATGACATTCTTTTCACATTGTCAGGATTTCTATTGTTTATCTTTTCGCTTGAAATGTGAAGGCATATATTATGCGGCTGACAATTTCAAAATTTTAAATATTATTGGGGGTACTAATATGATTATGTCAAAGATGAACAATATGCTCGTGTATCCAAAGAACTGTTTAGGCAGGTGCAAGGATATGTTATGAATGACATATTGTTATACCTCAATATTGCACCTAACAACCTAGTGTCGCATCTTTACACCAAATCACATTGTAGATATTTCTCGGAGCATTTTGGTCACCTTCTTTCTAGAGAGGGTGCCGCTGTTGCGTCCACAGCTGACTATGCCTATCCGCCCACCTATTGAGCCACGGATGGGTCGATGGAGTGAGTATACGGGGCGGCTTGGGGGGCCACAACATTTAGCGTTCGGTGAGGACTTCTTCTCATGGCTCGAGGACCATATCGTGATGATCGAGGACTACCCCTTCACACCAGTTGAACAATGTTGGTGCCAAACACTCCACGAAAAGATTCATCTGTGTACGAGATTCCTGATGAGGACTCCTGCTACCTGCCGCATGGGTGATGGTAAACAACACGATTTTCATTGGAAGATCTGTAACGTCCTTGATGACCACTTTCCCGCTTTTCTTCCCAGAACATTGACGACAGTAACAAGCAATCAAGGCATCGGTGCTCGCTTAAGAGGCCCTGAATCCTGTTAAGTTCACCCGGGTCCCTCTCTTCGAGAGACCCGTAAGAAAATAAATGTCCTCGAGCTCAATCTCAAGGGTATGCTCCCCAACTCGAAAGGATTGAATGTTGGGGTCCCACATTTGTATAATGTGAGTGAGAAGTTTAGCTAGCTTGCGGATGCCTTTGGTCTTGAAATTTTTTAATAACCCAGAGTCCCATAGGGAAGTTAGGGTATCTTGGTCATTTTCGGCCAATAAATCATCATTCTCGTGCTCCCTCTCTTTCCAGTCGACCATTTTGCTTCAAACGAGCTGTAAAATCCTGCAAAAAGGCCAAAGAAACATTCATGAGCAAGATAGTGGCTTTATCTCAGTGTAAAAAACGAGGAAAACATTTTTTTTTCCCTTTTTTCGTCACTACCGCATCTGGGCTCCACCTGAGTGCGCGGTACTGGACACTACCGTGCCCCGACTTTTCTACACAGAGCGGTAGTACCACGCCTCTCGATAGAGGGACCCCGCGGTAGTCACAGAGGCAAAAAAGGCCTTTTAGGGATTTCCCAAAATCAAGAAAATTTCACTGAAATTAAGGTTTTTTTCCTATGAATTGAAAGAGGAGCTTGAGAGCTCTTACCTGGCGTAGATGGATGATGAAATGGTGCCTCGAATCTCCAGATATGAAAACTTGAAGTTTTTCCCTCCAATGGATGAACTTCCCCTTTGAGCAAAAATAACCAAGGTGAAATGGAAACTTTTCATTCTTACTCCTTGCTTATATAACATTTATCTTTAATTTTTTGCTCATTATTTTATTATTATCATTATTTTAGGTCAAAACTCTTTTTTCACATTACTAATGTCCTTTTGAGGTTTCACTAGTTTTCTTTGACAGGATCTTCCTAAACTATTCACACTGGTGTTTACTGCTTTTTGACCTTCATTTTGAGCCGACTTTATCTTTTTCATGCTCTGGATTAAAACTTGAAAAAGATTCCAAGCATCTTTTACATCCGTGTCGTGCTTGTCAAAATCAAGAAAACGGTGTCGAGCTTAGTCAACTTTACTCGTGCTCGTTAAACGATGAGGAAAGTATTGTTTCGGTTGTATTTTATTCTTTTTTCGGACCGACACAATTAAAAAATTACGAAAAAGACCATCAGAGTTCCCTTTAAGCTCTTTTCAGACTGCCTCATTTTGAAAAGATTGCCAAGTGCACTTGTCTCTTTCACACTTGTAAAAGTATTCGAAAGGTCGTCTATTCGGTGATAGGTTACCCCTTTTTCGGCCCGTCTAGACTAATTACAAGAAAGGTATACCTAAGTCAACTTTCGACTGGGAGAGTTCTCTCAGGAATTGTTTTACACTTTTTCGGGACTGGGGGACTAAATTTATGAAAAATCACACCTTGGAGCCTCCTTTAAAGTTTTTCAAGTTCTCTAAACGTGAAAAACTACCGAGTTTCCCTTCCTTGGTCTTGTTAAAATTTGACATCGAAGGACCCATCTTGGGACGAACCCCGGCCTTTCTCACGTTCGTAAAACATATGATATCGGAATCATCTGTGAGATGAGCTACACTGAGCATTTATTATCCTCCTAAAACTTGTAAAACAACAAAGAGGTAATCGTCTATCATGTCGGGGGAAATTGGGAAATGAGTCAAGTTTGCTTTATTGGCAGCTTGTCAGTCGTCACCTTTGAACATGGCATGCGTTTGTCCCTTGTCTACTTTTGGGTATTTATTATTGTTGAGTTATGGTCATCATCTCGAGTTGTCTCTCTGGCCACGAGTCTGCTCGTCCTATGTCTATCCTCTGTTATCAATTATCCATACTGCTAGGTTCTGCTTCATGCTGTTATATGTTTAAAGGGTTTGCATTGTTCCAAGTCATCCACTGTGTCAAGACTTCCGCTGTGTCAGTACATGTTTCATGTCATCTCTCGTTCGGATTTCGTGTCAATGATGTGGGAATCATCATGGCCCACCTTCAACGAGTCTATTCCTGTCGACGCCAAATCAATATCCAGGAATTAGGCTTAGGAGTCAACCACTAGTACCTTGGTACCTTCATACCTCAATGGAAGGTTTCCTCGTATTCAACAGTAGGTTTTCATCATTGACCTCTGATTGAATGATCTCTCGGATGCTTGACATCAACTCCTTTATTCGCATTTCGTTGAGATGTACTATAGATACCTTGGGGATCATCGTCATCATTGGTGATTTCCCTCGCATTTGTTAACAGTTCACATCATTGACCGGTAATCAAATGGTTTCTAGCATGTTCGACTTCAACACCTTGTAATCACATGGATAGATTCGTATCATTTGTGATCGGGTAGAAGACCCTGGACATCCTTTTTATATTCTGATTATGTCCAGGTTGCAATGGAAATTCTTTTTGTATTGTCACACAGATCCACTTATGTATTGGTCGTGGCTGTGTCATGTCTGTATCATGGATCTATGCTTGTTCACAGTAGCCATGACTTGTCTACAGTCTATATCAGCTCAGTACTCATGGATCTGCAATGTATTGGTCGGCAGCCATGCTTTGAGTCAATTATTTCTGAGGATGGGAATGCCCGCCTCGGTGGTATATCTGACATTTTGTTTCTGTTTTAGCTCCTTGTTGCTCACCTTGACGCTATCTCTACACAATATTTGTAAAGTCTTTCGACCATCAGTCTCTTCTGACCTCACACTTTAGGGGGCATCTTTTATACCTCAATATTGCACCTAACAACCTAGTTCACATCTTTACACCAAATCACATTTACGACATTTCCCCCTATTGACTAAACACCTAGAAAAGAAGACCAATGATTGACCACTGAAGACAAACTCTTTTCCTATCATCTGCCAACCCAACTCAGTTTTATTTTCAAGCACTACCGCGCCTTGCACATCTATTGGGGTGCGGTAGTCCTTACTACTGTGTATTGCTCCTCTCCTGGGACACGGTACTACCACTCTATGCTTAGGATTAGGGGTGCGATAGTCAAGTTATAGCCTTTTTCCTTGGATCTTGGGATCTCAACCTTCGAGGGATTCTATTAGGATCACCACATTTGATTCGATCCTAACCCTCTCCCTATTTGGCTGGCTTGATCCACTAAACACTCCATAGATCCAAACTTCTCTCTTGTTGGTTAACCTTCCCACATGTTACAAGAGAGAGGTCTTCCATGAGCCAAAGGGAGGACTTTTGGGGCATCAAACCTATGATCACAAACCTTTTGTGGAGATAGCTAGAGGTAGAAGCAATTGGAGTTGGAATATTGGCTTGGACATCAAGCAACCTTTGTAAGCACTTTTCAAGCTTCTTAATAATATAACTTGCCTTGTTTCCTAGTTCGTGTGTATTGATTATGTTTCAATTTCATGAATTATGTTTATATAGATTTGGAATCTAACTTGTAATTCAAAGACATTGGAAGATTGCATGTGCTTGTGTATTGTTTTGTCTCCACAGATCTATCGCGAAGATTCCGAGATAAAAACTACAAACAGGACAGACGTTGAGAATGGAGGTGAGTTACTTTCTTCCTTTCCTTCTAATGTAAAATATCTGAAATACTAGTTTAATCCAGGATTCAAGATTACATTTGTTTCATTTTTGTCTTAGCTTAGAGCTAGCCTAATCTACTTTATCCTAAGAGAATTTCTCTTTATTCATAGGGAGAAATATCTACAACACATTTGAATATTTGTAAGGTCCACCTCTACTAATGGCCTCCCAAGTTCAAAATCAACCGATCAGTTTCAGGCAATTTTTTTTCTCAATGCAAATGTATGATGGAGATGGCCCATACATTAGTCTAGTAGAAGCGTGGATAAATGAAGCTGGTGAAAGCAAACCTTCTCTGTGGCAGCAGTATCGAGTCTTCCAGGTTCCTACAATTATTCAACCCTCATTCCCCATCCTGATGCAGATCCTGGTATGTACTTATTTTGTCATCGATGAGATCCTATCATGGATTCTCTCTAAATACAAAGGTAAAGGATCAGGTATGAATGACTTAGTCAACCGGTGACATTGGTGTTAAATTTTTAGTATTAAATCACAATACTATAGGATCTTTGCTGAGAGAATAACATCTACAGTATATCAATGCATGACAATCATAATATGACAAGCATCACAAGCATCACAAGAATCAAAAGCATAGAGACAAGAGACACAGAGTTTCCGTGGGGAAAACCCTAAGGTGAAAAACCCCACAACTTCCTCAGAGATAGAGAGAGCAATGGCTCAACCAAAATACAACCAAATAACACTGAGATAGTCTCCTAGCAGATGATCCTCCTCCTCCTCACTAGTGCGCCACTTTTCAGAGAGAGAGATAGTTACTTTTCCGAGTGAGTAAAATAGAGATCTCCTATCTCTATTTATACTCACCTTTTTGCCCAGTGACCTACTGGGGCCGACTTGTCTACTTGGATACATCCACATTATATTATATATTAATTAGGGCCGACCCCATAAGGTGGTCTAATAACCCATCGGCAAGTACACACACTTGCGACACTTGTCAATCCACATGACGACACTTCCTTATAGAGGAATAACACATCTCTTATAAGGGTACAATAAATATATATATAATACACAGATGAAATACATTCCGAAGTTACATATACATCAACACTCCCTCTTAACTAGGAGGGTATTTCTCGACACAGATCTGCTAGACAAGTCTTCTTCTCTGGATCATCGTCATCGATGCATCGTCATCATCATCGTCACTGCTGCTACTATCTCAACCAATCTCTGACTCTACTCGTCATAGGAAGTTCTACAGAGCCAGTCCTTTTTCATACTATATGTAGGCCCACCACCTGCAGGTCTTCGTCATCACTGGCCATACTGTGGAATCCTCAGGACTTATTACGTGCGTCACAAAACCTCGAAAGAGCATCCCAGGATGTTACGGGTACACAACTCAGACCTGTAGGATCTCCCAGGGCGCTATTACATGTGACCCCACCACAAAACCTCGAAAGAGCATCTCAGGATGTTACGGGTACACAACTCCGACCTGAAATCTCCCAGGGCACAAATTACATGTGGTCCACCACAAAACCTCGCAAGAGCATCTCAGGATGTTACAGGTACACAACTCCGACCTGAAATCTCCCAGGGCGCTATTACATGTGGTCATGGCAAAACCTCGAAAGAGCATCTCAGGATGTTACGGGTACACAACTCCGACCTGAAATCTCCCAGGGCCCAAATTACATGCCATAGGACAAAACCTCGCAAGAGCATCTCAGGATGTTACGGGTACACAACTCCGACCTGAAATCTCCCAGGGCACAAATTACATGTCCTCCCAGAGCAATGTCTCGAAAGAGCATCCCAGGCTGTTACGGGTACACAACTCCGACCTATAGGATCTCCCAGACATGCTCATCTGCACAACCTGATCCACGGCCACAGAGTATCAACCTGATACTCAACATACATCATCCTGATGTACTCATGATCATCCTGATCATCATCACTGCAACGTCCTGCTGCATGTCATCTGGAGCAACATCCTGAAGCTCATCATCCATGATCATCCTGATCATCACTGCAACATCCTGCTGCATGTCATCTGGAGCAACATCCTGAAGCTCATCATCCATGATCATCCTGATCATCACTGCAACATCCTGCTGCATGTCATCTGGAGCAACATCCTGAAGCTCATCATCCATGATCATCCTGATCATCACTGTAACATCCTGCTGCATGATCCACCTGATCATCAATGCATCCACCTGATGCATACCAAGTATCTACCTGATACATATCATCATACATGATCCACCTGATCATCAATGCATCCACCTGATGCATACCAAGTATCTACCTGATACATGATACATATCACCATACATGATCCACCTGATCATACAATGTATCCACCTGATACATATACAGATACATGGTCCAAGCATCCAACATGATGCATATACAAAATAAATACACATGATCCAACTTATCATATCCAGCATCCAACATGATGCATCCATACATAAATGATCCACCTGATCATATCCAGCATCCAACATGATGCGTACATACATACATAAAAATGATCCAACTGATCATATCCAGCATCCAACATGATGCATCCATACATAAATGATCCACCTGATCATATCCAGCATCCAACATGATGCGTACATACATACATAAAAATGATCCAACTGATCATATCCAGCATCCAACATGATGCGTACATACATACATAAAAATGATCCAACTGATCATATCCAGCAGAAACCAGAACATCATCCTGATGCCCATTATCCAGCGCTTATATCCACAGCCATGTGAAGGATCCTCCTTCCAACATGCTTGGAATGGCTTCAGCAAATGTGTCCATCACTTCTTCTTCGAAGTGTCCTCGATCTGAAGAACGCCAAGCCTCTCTCTGAAGTACTCGAACTTCACTCTGGCTAGTGGCTTCGTCAGCACATCTGCAATCTGCTCGTCCGTCGCAACATACAGAAGCTTCACAGCTCCTCTCTGCACCATATCCCTGATATAGTGATATTTTATCTCTATGTGTTTCGACCTGTCATGAAACAATGGGTTCTCGGACAGCTTCACACAACTCTGGTTATCACAGAAGATACCAGTAGCCTCCAACGGGAGATCAAATAACTAAGACAGTAGCTTCCGTAGCCATACTGCCTCACAACTAGCTGAACAGGCTGCAACATACTCTGCCTCAGCTGTACTCAGTGCTACACAGGACTGCTTCCTGCTAAACCAAGAGATCACACCTGATCCCATATTGAAACAGCACCCAGATGTGCTCTTCCTATCTGCAGCACTGCCATCCCAATCTTAATCAACATAACCCTATAGGTTAAACTTTTGATTCGCTTCATACTTGAGCCCATAATCCACTGTACCCTTCAGGTACCTCAGAACATGCTTTACAGCAACCAGGTGAACACTCCTCGGATCTGTCAGGAATTGGCTCAATGTGTTCACAGCAAAGCAAATGTCTGGTCTCGTGTTCATCAGGTACATCAAGGATCCAATCATCTGATGATACATAGAGACATCAACTGGCTCAGATGAAGCATCACATAGAAGCTTCAGATTCGATGCCATAGGTGTGGCCATGGCCTTGCAATCCATCATCCCGAATCTCTTCAGGATATCTACCGTGTACTTCCCTTGACCAAGGAAGATCCCACCTGCACTCTGCCACACCTCCATACCTAGGAAATAGTGCATCATTCCCAAATCTTTCATATCGAATTCAGCTGCAAGCTTCCTCTTAGTATCTGCAATCAGTCTGTCATCTCCTGTCACAAATAGGTCATCCACATACAGGAGTAGAATCACTGGATTCCCTTCCTCAACCTTGTAGTAAAGGTTGGAATCTGCTTTACTCTTGGTAAAGCCCAAACTAGATAGGAAACTGTCCATCCTACCATACCAGGTTCTGGGAGCTTGCTTCAAGCCATACAAGGCTTTCTTCAATCTGCACACATATGATTCCCTGTCATGTATTTCAAAACCGAGTGGCTGTTCCACATATACTTCCTCTTCTACTACACCATTCAGGAAAGCAGTCTTGACATCCATCTGGTGTATTTTCCATTTCATTGCTGCAGCCAGGGCAAGTACTGTTCTGATGGAAGTATACCTGGCTACAGGTGCAAAGGTTTCTTCATAATCTATTCCTTCTTTTTGAGAGAAACCACGAGCTACGAAGCTTGCTTTGTATTTTTCCACAATGCCATCTGCAGCATGCTTGATTTTGTAGATCCACTTGGAAGTCACAACAGACTTCTCTTTAGGTCTTGGGACAACATCCCAAACATCATTCTTCATTATTGATTGGTATTCCTCAAACATAGCATCCTTCCATTCTTTCTTTTCTGCTGCCTCTTCATAACTGGAAGGCTCTTTGTTCATAATGTCACAGAGTAAAGCAACATAACTGGTGTGTGATTTGGTTCTCTTCTTTGCTCTATGTTCTTCTTCTGGAATGCCAAATCTTTCTGCATCATGAATGAGCTCTCTAGCCCATACAGGTTTCCTCTTGTGAGAGTTATCCTCACGGGGTGGATCTACAGGTTCTTGTGGATCTTCAAACTCACGAACAGTTTCTGGAACTGCTTCAGTCATGATAGTGTCCTGAAATCTTGTTTCCTTAGGTTCTTCATAAACTTCGGTAGGTGCCTTTCTTGATTTGATGAATGCTAAGTTTTCATCAAATGTTACATCCCTGCTGACATCAATCTTCTTGAACCCTGGAAAGTATATTCTGTAAGCCTTCGAGCTTTCACTGTAACCCACAAAGATGCCCTTCTTTCCTGAAGGATCTAGTTTAGTCCTCTTCTCTTTTGGGACATGAGTATATACTGGACAACCAAATATTTTGAGATGGCTGACTTCAGGTTTCTTACCAGAAAAGACCTCTTCTGGTGTCTTGTTGTCCAATATCTTGTGGGGTGTTCTGTTATGCACATATACAGCTGTTCTAGCTGCTTCTGCCCATAGATGCATAGGAAGATCCTGGTCATGCAACATTGCCCTTGCTGCTTCCATGATAGTTCTGTTCTTCCTTTCTGCAACTCCATTCTGTTGAGGATTATAAGGAGCAGTCAACTCCCTCTTAATCCCTGAATCACTGCAAAGCTTCTTGAAGTCATTCGAGGTGAATTCTCCACCATTGTCGGATCTGAATGTTTTGATCTTCTTGTCAGTTTGATTTTCCATCAAGGTTTTGAATTCCTTGAATTTATCAAGCACCTCATCTTTGCCCTTCAAGAAGTATACCCAAGTCTTCCTGGAGAAGTCATCAATAAATGATACATAGTAAACATACCCACTCAGGGAACTGGATGACATAGGGCCACATACATCTGAGTGGATGATTTCCAGGATGTCTTTTGCTTTGCTTTCACTACTTGGGAAAGCCTTCTTAGTGTTCTTACCTTTTGCACATCCTTTGCAAACACCTTCATGTTTGGTCTTGATTTCAGGAAGACCCTCTACTTCCTTGCTTGCAATTGGAAGTGCTCTATAGTGCATGTGAGCAAGTCTTCTATGCCAAAGTTCACTTGGCTCCATGGATTCATGCACCATGGCATGTTCAGGTTGTCCGTTCAATTTATACAAGCCTCCCTCTTGCTCTCCAATTACTACTGCATCATCTATGGTCTTTCCCTTTGGCCACATTAGGACTTGGCCATCCACAAATGCAACCCTCATACCTTTTGCATCCAATGCAGAGATGGAGAGTAAGTTCTTCTTGAGCCCAGGTACATAAAGTACTTCTTTCATCTTCAATGATTTTCCAGAATCTAGGTTGTAGGAGGCTTCACCACTTCCTTTGATTGGGTATTGATAATCATCCCCAAGTTTCACCTTATGGGGTGATTCATGTTCAGATAGGTTCACAAAGGATTCTTTAAACCCAGTCATGTGTTTGGAAGCCCCACTATCAATCAACCAATCATTACATCCATGGGAGATGGTACCTGTAAGAGCAGAAATTAGAACATATTCTTCTTCACTTGATGAGTCATCATCACTACTACTTTCTGCCTTAGCCTTCTTCTTTGGAGGTTCATCATCTTCGGCAGCATGAGCATGAAACCTTCTTTTGCTGCCCTTCTTCTTTTTGTTATTATCCCTTTTGTTCTTGGGACAATCTGAAGCAAAGTGACCCTTCTCATTGCATGTGAAGCATCTTAGGTCCTTCTTACTCTTTTGATGGAATCTTTTGTGGTGAGAGTGATCCTTCTTGGTTTTTCTTCTTTTGGTGTGAGCTGAAAGAGCTTGATCTTCTCCTCCCATCTTTTCCTCACGAGCTATAAGTCTAGCTTCTTCTTGAGAGCATTCTTCCCTCAATCTGTTGAAGGAGATCAATTTCTTCCTTGCACAAATTCCTTGAATAAAGGAATCCCATGACCTGGGTAGGCCATTTAGAGTTGTCATCACCACTTCACCATTCTCCACCATTTCATCTACTGCTTCTAATTGTTCCTTGATTTGGGAGACCCTTGAAAAGTAAGACTGAATGGTTTCTCCATTCTGAAACTTCACTGCCTTCAATTGGTTCTGCAGGGTCATCTTTCGATTTATGTTCTTTCCTTCAAATAGCTTGGTCAAAGATTCAAACATATCTTTGGGTGTCTTAAGAGAAGACACATGAGGTATGAGATGGTCTTTGATAGAATCAACAATGATTCTCTTTGCCTTGACCAAGTTCTTCTTGTGCAATGCCTTGGCTTCTTCATCCTCTGGGATAGGGATGTCTTCTTTCACATATGAGTCCAACTCATTCTCTTCCAGGATTAACCCAATCCTATACTTCCAGGCTCGGAAGTTATCAGCCCCTTCAAGCTTATCCTCAAGCTTGGTGTGGAGAGACATATTTAAGAGTACTTCAAATGGAAATAGAAAAGATTTAGGACTTACCACTTGAAGTGCTGAAAACTGGATCTGGTCCCGGATTAGGGTTTGTCAGAGAAACCCTAAAAATTCAAAATGTGAATTTCAAAATTCTGAAAGGATAGAAAGATGCGCCTTGGAGAGCTGATAAGCCTAGTACATTCAGAATTTGAGATCAGCAAAGTCTTGCCCTTCCAAATTGCCTTTTTGTCCTCCCGGGTTCACTAGGGAGAGCCCTGAATTAGGGTTTGAGTTTCCCGGAGATCTACCTAGCCAAAAATCTCGATCCAAAGCTCAAACCTTCGATTTTTGCAAGGAGCTTCCAGCTGTGCCTTCAGTTTCTAGAAATTCCTATTTTTGTGGAAACCCTATTTTTTAGGGCCAAATCTGAAAATGCTCGGAACTGAATTCTGATTGGACAGATAGATGCGCCTTGATGAGTAGATCCAATCTACTATACTGAATTTCAAAAATCTGTGGAGAGAAACCCAATAAACAAGGAATACAAGCTTCCGTCACTGCAAAATGTCTTCTTCTCAGTTGAGCTCTGATCCCATGTTAAATTTTTAGTATTAAATCACAATACTATAGGATCTTTGCTGAGAGAATAACATCTACAGTATATCAATGCATGACAATCATAATATGACAAGCATCACAAGCATCACAAGAATCAAAAGCATAGAGACAAGAGACACAGAGTTTCCGTGGGGAAAACCCTAAGGTGAAAAACCCCACAACTTCCTCAGAGATAGAGAGAGCAATGGCTCAACCAAAATACAACCAAATAACACTGAGATAGTCTCCTAGCAGATGATCCTCCTCCTCCTCACTAGTGCGCCACTTTTCAGAGAGAGAGATAGTTACTTTTCCGAGTGAGTAAAATAGAGATCTCCTATCTCTATTTATACTCACCTTTTTGCCCAGTGACCTACTGGGGCCGACTTGTCTACTTGGATACATCCACATTATATTATATATTAATTAGGGCCGACCCCATAAGGTGGTCTAATAACCCATCGGCAAGTACACACACTTGCGACACTTGTCAATCCACATGACGACACTTCCTTATAGAGGAATAACACATCTCTTATAAGGGTACAATAAATATATATATAATACACAGATGAAATACATTCCGAAGTTACATATACATCAACACTCCCTCTTAACTAGGAGGGTATTTCTCGACACAGATCTGCTAGACAAGTCTTCTTCTCTGGATCATCGTCATCATCATCGTCACTGCTGCTACTATCTCAACCAATCTCTGACTCTACTCGTCATAGGAAGTTCTACAGAGCCAGTCCTTTTTCATACTATATGTAGGCCCACCACCTGCAGGTCTTCGTCATCACTGGCCATACTGTGGAATCCTCAGGACTTATTACGTGCGTCACAAAACCTCGAAAGAGCATCCCAGGATGTTATGGGTACACAACTCCGACCTGTAGGATCTCCCAGGGCGCTATTACATGTGACCCCACCACAAAACCTCGAAAGAGCATCTCAGGATGTTACGGGTACACAACTCCGACCTGAAATCTCCCAGGGCACAAATTACATGTGGTCCACCACAAAACCTCGCAAGAGCATCTCAGGATGTTACAGGTACACAACTCCGACCTGAAATCTCCCAGGGCGCTATTACATGTGGTCATGGCAAAACCTCGAAAGAGCATCTCAGGATGTTACGGGTACACAACTCCAACCTGAAATCTCCCAGGGCCCAAATTACATGCCATAGGACAAAACCTCGCAAGAGCATCTCAGGATGTTACGGGTACACAACTCCGACCTGAAATCTCCCAGGGCACAAATTACATGTCCTCCCAGAGCAATGTCTCGAAAGAGCATCCCAGGCTGTTACGGGTACACAACTCCGACCTATAGGATCTCCTAGACATGCTCATCTGCACAACCTGATCCACGGCCACAGAGTATCAACCTGATACTCAACATACATCATCCTGATGTACTCATGATCATCCTGATCATCATCACTGCAACGTCCTGCTGCATGTCATCTGGAGCAACATCCTGAAGCTCATCATCCATGATCATCCTGATCATCACTGCAACATCCTGCTGCATGTCATCTGGAGCAACATCCTGAAGCTCATCATCCATGATCATCCTGATCATCACTGCAACATCCTGCTGCATGTCATCTGGAGCAACATCCTGAAGCTCATCATCCATGATCATCCTGATCATCACTGTAACATCCTGCTGCATGATCCACCTGATCATCAATGCATCCACCTGATGCATACCAAGTATCTACCTGATACATATCATCATACATGATCCACCTGATCATCAATGCATCCACCTGATGCATACCAAGTATCTACCTGATACATGATACATATCACCATACATGATCCACCTGATCATACAATGTATCCACCTGATACATATACAGATACATGGTCCAAGCATCCAACATGATGCATATACAAAATAAATACACATGATCCAACTTATCATATCCAGCATCCAACATGATGCATCCATACATAAATGATCCACCTGATCATATCCAGCATCCAACATGATGCGTACATACATACATAAAAATGATCCAACTGATCATATCCAGCATCCAACATGATGCATCCATACATAAATGATCCACCTGATCATATCCAGCATCCAACATGATGCGTACATACATACATAAAAATGATCCAACTGATCATATCCAGCATCCAACATGATGCGTACATACATACATAAAAATGATCCAACTGATCATATCCAGCAGAAACCAGAACATCATCCTGATGCCCATTATCCAACGCTTATATCCATAGCCATGTGAAGGATCCTCCTTCCAACATGCTTGGAATGGCTTCAGCAAATGTGTCCATCACTTCTTCTTCGAAGTGTCCTCGATCTAAAGAACGCCAAGCCTCTCTCTGAAGTACTCGAACTTCACTTTGGCTAGTGGCTTCGTCAGCACATCTGCAATCTGCTCGTCCGTCGCAACATACAGAAGCTTCACAGCTCCTCTCTGCACCATATCCCTGATATAGTGATATTTTATCTCTATGTGTTTCGACCTGTCATGAAACACTGGGTTCTCGGACAGCTTCACACAACTCTGGTTATCACAGAAGATACCAGTAGCCTCCAACGGGAGATCAAATAACTAAGACAGTAGCTTCCGTAGCCATACTGCCTCACAACTAGCTGAACAGGCTGCAACATACTCTGCCTCAGCTGTACTCAGTGCTACACAGGACTGCTTCCTGCTAAACCAAGAGATCACACCTGATCCCATATTGAAACAGCACCCAGATGTGCTCTTCCTATCTGCAGCACTGCCAGCCCAATCTGAATCAACATAACCCTGTAGGTTAAACTTTTGATTCGCTTCATACTTGAGCCCATAATCCACTGTACCCTTCAGGTACCTCAGAACATGCTTTACAACAACCAAGTGAACACTCCTCGGATCTGTCAGGAATTGGCTCAATGTGTTCACAGCAAAGCAAATGTCTGGTCTCGTGTTCGTCAGGTACATCAAGGATCCAATCATCTGATGATACATAGAGACATCAACTGGCTCAGATGAAGCATCACATAGAAGCTTCAGATTCGATGCCATAGGTGTGGCCATGGCCTTGCAATCCATCATCCCGAATCTTTTTAGGATATCTACCGTGTACTTCCCTTGACCAAGGAAGATCCCACCTGCACTCTGCCACACCTCCATACCTAGGAAATAGTGCATCATTCCCAAATCTTTCATATCGAATTCAGCTGCAAGCTTCCTCTTAGTATCTGCAATCAGTCTGTCATCTCCTGTCACAAACAGGTCATCCACATACAGGAGTAGAATCACTGGATTCCCTTCCTCAACCTTGTAGTAAAGGTTGGAATCTGCTTTACTCTTGGTAAAGCCCAAACTAGATAGGAAACTGTCCATCCTACCATACCAGGTTCTGGGAGCTTGCTTCAAGCCATACAAGGCTTTCTTCAATCTGCACACATATGATTCCCTGTCATGTAATTCAAAACCGAGTGGCTGTTCCACATATACTTCCTCTTCTACTACACCATTCAGGAAAGCAGTCTTGACATCCATCTGGTGTATTTTCCATTTCATTGCTGCAGCCAGGGAAAGTACTGTTCTGATGGAAGTATACCTGGCTACAGGTGCAAAGGTTTCTTCATAATCTATTCCTTCTTTTTGAGAGAAACCACGAGCTACGAAGCTTGCTTTGTATTTTTCCACAATGCCATCTGCAGCATGCTTGATTTTGTAGATCCAATTGGAAGTCACAACAGATTTCTCTTTAGGGCTTGGGACAACATCCCAAACATCATTCTTCATTATTGATTGGTATTCCTCAAACATAGCATCCTTCCATTCTTTCTTTTCTGCCGCCTCTTCATAACTGGAAGGCTCTTTGTTCATAATGTCACAGAGTAAAGCAACATAACTGGTGTGTGATCTGGTTCTCTTCTTTGCTCTGTGTTCTTCTTCTGGAATGCCAAATCTTTCTGCATCATGAATGAGCTCTCTAGCCCATATAGGTTTCCTCTTGTGAGAGTTATCCTCACGGGGTGGATCTACAGGTTCTTGTGGATCTTCAAACTCACGAACAGTTTCTGGAACTGCTTCAGTCATGATAGTGTCCTGAAATCTTGTTTCCTTAGGTTCTTCATAAACTTCGGTAGGTGCCTTTCTTGATTTGATGAATGCTAAGTTTTCATCAAATGTTACATCCCTGCTGACATCAATCTTCTTGAACCCTCGAAAGTATATTCTGTAAGCCTTCGAGCTTTCACTGTAACCCACAAAGATGCCCTTCTTTCCTGAAGGATCTAGTTTAGTCCTCTTCTCTTTTGGGACATGAGTATATACTGGACAACCAAATATTCTGAGATGGCTGACTTCAGGTTTCTTACCAGAAAAGACCTCTTCTGGTGTCTTGTTGTCCAATATCTTGTGGGGTGTTCTGTTCTGCACATATACAGCTGTTCTAGCTGCTTCTGCCCATAGATGCATAGGAAGATCCTGGTCATGCAACATTGCCCTTGCTGCTTCCATGATAGTTCTGTTCTTCCTTTCTGCAACTCCATTCTGTTGAGGATTATAAGGAGAAGTCAACTCCCTCTTAATCCCTGAATCGCTGCAAAGCTTCTTGAAGTCATTTGAGGTGAATTCTCCACCATTGTCGGATTTGAATGTTTTGATCTTCTTGTCAGTTTGATTTTCCATCAAGGTTTTGAATTCCTTGAATTTATCAAGCACCTCATCTTTGCCCTTCAAGAAGTATACCCAAGTCTTCCTGGAGAAGTCATCAATAAATGATACATAGTAAACATACCCACTCAGGGAACTGGATGACATAGGGCCACATACATCTGAGTGGATGATTTCCAGGATGTCTTTTGCTTTGCTTTCACTGCTTGGGAAAGCCTTCTTAGTGTTCTTACCTTTTGCACATCCTTTGCAAACACCTTCATGTTTGGTCTTGATTTCAGGAAGACCCTCTACTGCCTTGCTTGCAATTGGAAGTGCTCTATAGTGCATGTGAGCAAGTCTTCTATGCCAAAGTTCACTTGGCTCCATGGATTCATGCACCATGGCATGTTTAGGTTGTCCCTTCAATTTATACAAGCCTCCCTCTTGCTCTCCAATTACTACTGCATCATCTATGGTCTTTCCCTTTGGCCACATTAGGACTTGGCCATCCACAAATGCAACCCTCATACCTTTTGTATCCAATGCAGAGATGGAGAGTAAGTTCTTCTTGAGCCCAGGTACATAAAGTACTTCTTTCATCTTCAATGATTTTCCAGAATCTAGGTTGTAGGAGGCTTCACCACTTCCTTTGATTGGGTATTGATAATCATCCCCAAGTTTCACCTTATGGGGTGATTCATGTTCAGATAGGTTCACAAAGTATTCTTTAAACCCGGTCATGTGTTTGGAAGCCCCACTATCAATCAACCAATCATTACATCCATGGGAGATGGTACCTGTAAGAGCAGAAATTAGAACATATTCTTCTTCACTTGATGAGTCATCATCACTACTACTTTCTGCCTTAGCCTTCTTCTTTGGAGGTTCATCATCTTCGGCAGCATGAGCATGAAACCTTCTTTTGCTGCCCTTCTTCTTTTTGTTATTATCCCTTTTGTTCTTGGGACAATCTGAAGCAAAGTGACCCTTCTCATTGCATGTGAAGCATCTTAGGTCCTTCTTACTCTTTTGATGGAATCTTTTGTGGTGAGAGTGATCCTTCTTGGTTTTGCTTCTTTTGGTGTGAGCTGAAAGAGCTTGATCTTCTCCTCCCATCTTTTCCTCACGAGCTATAAGTCTAGCTTCTTCTTGAGAGCATTCTTCCCTCAATCTGTTGAAGGAGATCAATTTCTTCCTTGCACAAATTCCTTGAATAAAGGAATCCCATGACCTGGGTAGGCCATTTAGAGTTGTCATCACCACTTCACCATTCTCCACCATTTCATCTACTGCTTCTAATTGTTCCTTGATCTGGGAGACCCTTGAAAAGTAAGACTGAATGGTTTCTCCATTCTGAAACTTCACTGCCTTCAATTGGTTCCGCAGGGTCATCTTTCGATTTATGTTCTTTCCTTCAAATAGCTTGGTCAAAGATTCAAACATATCTTTGGGTGTCTTAAGAGAAGACACATGAGGTATGAGATGGTCTTTGATAGAATCAGCAATGATTCTCTTTGCCTTGACCAAGTTCTTCTTGTGCAATGCCTTGGCTTCTTCATCCTCTGGGATAGGGATGTCTTCTTTCACATATGAGTCCAACTCATTCTCTTCCAGGATTAACCCAATCCTATACTTCCAGGCTCGGAAGTTATCAGCCCCTTCAAGCTTATCCTCAAGCTTGGTGTGGAGAGACATCTTTAAGAGTACTTCAAATGGAAATAGAAAAGATTTAGGACTTACCACTTGAAGTGCTGAAAACTGGATCTGGTCCCGGATTAGGGTTTGTCAGAGAAACCCTAAAAATTCAAAATGTGAATTTCAAAATTCTGAAAGGATAGAAAGATGCGCCTTGGAGAGCTGATAAGCCTAGTACATTCAGAATTTGAGATCAGCAAAGTCTTGCCCTTCCAAATTGCCTTTTTGTCCTCCCGGGTTCACTAGGGAGAGCCCTGAATTAGGGTTTGAGTTTCCCGGAGATCTACCCAGCCAAAAATCTCGATCCAAAGCTCAAACCTTCGATTTTTGCAAGGAGCGTCCAGCTGTGCCTTCAGTTTCTAGAAATTCCTATTTTTGTGGAAACCCTATTTTTTAGGGCCAAATCTGAAAATGCTCGGAACTGAATTCTGATTGGACAGATAGATGTGCCTTGATGAGTAGATCCAATCTACTATACTGAATTTCAAAAATCTGTGGAGAGAAACCCAATAAACAAGGAATACAAGCTTCCGTCACTGCAAAATGTCTTCTTCTCAGTTGAGCTCTGATCCCATGTTAAATTTTTAGTATTAAATCACAATACTATAGGATCTTTGCTGAGAGAATAACATCTACAGTATATCAATGCATGACAATCATAATATGACAAGCATCACAAGCATCACAAGAATCAAAAGCATAGAGACAAGAGACACAGAGTTTCCGTGGGGAAAACCCTAAGGTGAAAAACCCCACAACTTCCTCAGAGATAGAGAGAGCAATGGCTCAACCAAAATACAACCAAATAACACTGAGATAGTCTCCTAGTAGATGATCCTCCTCCTCCTCACTAGTGCGCCACTTTTCAGAGAGAGAGATAGTTACTTTTCCGAGTGAGTAAAATAGAGATCTCCTATCTCTATTTAGACTCACCTTTTTTCCCAGTGACCTACTGGGGCCGACTTGTCTACTTGGATACATCCACATTATATTATATATTAATTAGGGCCGACCCCATAAGGTGGTCTAATAACCCATCGGCAAGTACACACACTTGCGACACTTGTCAATCCACATGACGACACTTCCTTATAGAGGAATAACACATCTCTTATAAGGGTACAATAAATATATATATAATACACAGATGAAATACATTCCGAAGTTACATATACATCAACAATTGGTGGTATGATTTCACTTAACCATTTTTTATTATCATGATTAGCCTAGGTAGATTTAATTTCATTTGAGTTATGCATATAACTATTACCTCTCCATTGCATTTGTTTTTCTTGCATATACTTAGCAAGGCAGGACGAAAGTGTCTTCCTCATGATGCTTTTGATTCCCTTGGACATTTGATGTGTGTGTAGGTATACAAGTACCCAGAAGATTCATAGGTTCTCGAGCACTCTCGGGAAGATCACTCCTCCCGCAGTTGGAGCTAGTGTTACATGGTACCAGTACAAGCGCACCTTTAGATATGTGCCCAGGGAGAGAGAGTCATTTTTTTTCCAGGACCATGAGGGGTGTTATCCAGCATCTTCTGAGTGGTGGTTATGACTAGACCCTTTTTTCCTTCTATTAGGAGTACTATGGCCTA
Source organism: Larix kaempferi (assembly GCA_027924585.1). Classification (NCBI taxonomy): domain Eukaryota; kingdom Viridiplantae; phylum Streptophyta; class Pinopsida; order Pinales; family Pinaceae; genus Larix; species Larix kaempferi. The sequence continues at coordinate 4,101,297 of BSBM01000226.1, read as the reverse complement.
GTGGCATTGTTGACTACCTCATTATAGGCTTGTAGCCTTGAGGCTGGTGTTCGAGGCTCCTAAGGGTGGGTCACTGGGTCACATGACACCCCACTTGTTTCATTACTCCGGTGACATTTTCCTCAGCTGTGAGGCTCTTGCCTCTCTTCTAGGTCACCTCATATATCCTCTTGATCCCTCTGCAGCCTAGCACCCTCTTTCCTTGGCCTTATTCCACTGATGATGTCATCATCTCCACTAGATTGTACTGCTTGCTTTTTTTGGGGGGGGCGCTGAGGGATTATCAACACTGTTGGGGTTAGATGGGGCATGACATCCCCCCCTGCCTACTCCAACATTCGTTTTGGAGTATTTTGCTCATTTTAAGCTATTTTAGTCATTTTTGGTTAAACTCAGTGGAAAATTCCCTAAGTTACCCACATATTTGATTATTTTATGTTATATTTTTAAGTTAACATGTTATAATTTCAAATTGACATTTTAAAGGCATGTCGGCCTGGTTATGTTTTAAAACTGAGTGTGAGAGCATATAAATAAGATCTCCTCACTTCATTTTCAAACCACAACTTATGAGAGAAAATTCATTATGTTACTTTTTTACCCTAGAAAGGCTTTATGAAGTGATGCACACCTCTCGAGAGGGAATTCTTCTTGCTCTTTTGATGAAGTTGGATGATATCTTTGCTTTGTTAATGCTTTGTGGATTCTAGAATGGTTGGAATAACTCATGATCAAGTAAGTCTTTTACATTTTTAGTCTTGCTTGGTGAATGGTAGGTAAATTTTGCACATTGAATGATTGAATGGTGGCCCTAGGGGTTCATTCTCTTTGAATAGGGATTTTATCTGCCTTTTCTATCCTCATAGCATAGTAAAACACTCCGAGGAGGATGTTTTTACAAAGGTTTTCCTTGGATCTCCAACTTTTCCCTAGTTTAGGCTCTTGAAATGAACCCTAGAGGTTGTTTCAAGAAGCCCTAACTTAGTTGACAAGGGAGGTATGAAACAACCTCTAGGGTTTGTTTCAAGAGCCTAAACTAGGACAAAGTTGGAGATCCAAGGAAAAAAATTGTAAAAGCCTCATCCTGGGAGCGTTTTACTATGCAATGAGGATAGAAAAGGCAGATAAAATCCTTATTCAAAGAGAATGCAGCCCTAGGGCCACCATTCAATCATTCAAGATGCAAAATTGACCTACCATTCACCAAGAAAGACTAAAAATGTAAAAGACTTACTTGATCATGAGTTATTCCAACCATTATAGCATCCGCAAAGCATTAGCAAAGCAAATATATCATCCAACTTCATCAAAAGAGCAAGAAGACTTCCCTCTCAAGAGGTGCGCATCACTTCATAAAGCCTTTCTAGGGTAAAAAAGTAACATAATGAATTTTGTCCCATAAGTTGTGTTTTGAAAATGAAGTGAGGAGATGTTATTTATATGCTCTCACACTCACTTTTAAAACATAACCGGGCCAACATGCCTTTAAAATGTCAATTTGAAATTATAACATGTCAACTTAAAAATATAACATAAAATAATATAAAATAATCAAATATGTGGGTAACTTGGGGCATTTTCCACAAAGTTTACCCAAAAATTACTAAAATATCTAAAAATGAGCAAAATACTCCAAACTGAAGGCTGGAGTAGGTAGGGGCTAGGGTTTAAGGGTAACATCCATTAAAACCCTAAGTCTGTCCATTTTTTTAACCTAAAAACCCTAATTGTACATTTGTAAATATTGTTTTAGGTTAGTATTTACGTCTTCTTTTTGTAATTAGTTAATTTTATGTTTTGTACATATTAAAAACCCTAAAAAGATAAACCTAAAACCCTAAATAGTCCCAAGTATTCCCTAACATCCCTAGAGGCCTTCTCTCCCTCTCCTTCTAGGGTTCACTCTTCCCCAAATTGAGCTTGCCCTCCACTTCTATGCTTCCCTAGACCCTCACCTTCCTTGTCATTCACATCTCCCTTCCTCTTTCCTCTCTCCTTCCACTGCACTCCCTCTTCCTCCTTCCTCTTTTTCCTATTTATTTCCTTCTTCCTCCATTTCTCTACCTCACCTTCCCTACCTTCCCTTCCTCCTTTTCTCTTCCTCTTCTTCCCTTTTCCGCTCCTCCTTCTCCTTCTTCCCTATCCTCTTAAACTCACCCTCGACCTCCCTCAAAAGACCCTTGATATCCCCTTTTTGAGGCTCGATCTACCCCTTTCATCCTCTCCTTGACCTCGGTCCTCCTTCCTTGGGATTTCTACCAACTTGGTCCTCCTCTTGATGCCCAAAATTAGGGTTGAAACAACTCGAAACAACCTCCTTTTTCTACTATCATAAGTCTGTAACAAAGTTGCAGACTATCAATTTTGGATAGTCACCTCTTATCTGCCACACCAAAGACAAAAAGCACCAACAAATATTAAGTTAGTAATTTTGCTAATGTTTAAAGGGTTGTGATATTCAAGATAAAAGAAGTATTAAACTACGTTACATACAGTTTGAAAACCCCATTTGATGACAATCATACAATGCTAGAGTTGATTGGAATATTCATTGCACAAATTACATATCTCATACATTTCTGTGGGTGACGTAACTGATATATTGCTGTTACATGACTGTCTAAAATATCATAACTATATCGGTCCTCGCATTTTGTTGTTGGAAAGTGATTCATTGACCTCATACAATTGTCATAACACTCTCATTGGATAATTTATACTATTGATTGATGTGCTAGAGTATTATTGAATTCCTTAGCTATTTATAGCACTTATCTTACTACATACTGTGTTATTACACTTCATTGGATGATCTATTGTAATGTTGTTAATGCTTATCACCAATTGCAATTGATCTCTTGTGTGTTAGAATACTCTTGAGTGCTTCTTTCACTAATTTCACATATATTTCGGTTGAATGCATTGACTTGATATATTTACATTTGACATCTATAAGCACTTGACTAAACTAGTATGTATTCTTCATTCATATAAGTAATTGGTTAAAGGCACTCGTCACTAACCCGTTCATCTAGGAGGCATAGTTTTCATTGTCATAAGTGTCTTGCAAATCATTGAACGGCTCCCCCCTTGGAGGATACGACACTCCAAAGCACTTGGAAGTGTGACTAAGGTGACAATGGTCACTCTTCCATACATTTGTTCATTGGACACTAGCCCTTCTAGTTCATCTGGTAACATGAAGTATGGTTCTGAAATATAATTATCTTCCATATGTTGATGTATATGTAACTTCGGAATGTATTTCACATATATGTATATTGTATTCCTATGGAGATGTTATTATTCCTCTATACGGAAGTGTCGTCATTTATATTGTAAGTGTCGTAACTTATACTTGATGGGTTATTAGACCACCTTGTTGGGGTCGGCCCTGTATAAGTCATGTGGCTCAAAGGTTATTAGACCACCCTATTGGGGGTCGGCCATGTGGATCAAAGGGTTATTAGACCACCCTAGTGGGGGTCGGCCCAGTCAGCATTATGTTAAGTGGTTAAGTTGAGGCTGACCTAGTTGAGTAAAGGTCAAGTCAAGTTAGTGTATAAATAGAGAGTGTGTCTCTCTCATTTTACACATTCTATTCTCTCACTCACACTTGGGAGAGTGGCGTACTTGTCGAGGAGGAGGATCTGCTGCTAGGAGAAGACTATCTCTTGTATTCTGGTTGTATCATTGCTCTATCTATCTCTGAGGAAGTTATTGGGGTTTTTCACCTTTATGGTTTTCCCCAAGTAAACTCTGTGTCTCTTGGGTGCTTGCATTATTGTGTCCATGATTGATATGCTGTAGATTTGCTGTACATGTTGTTCTCTCAGTTAACATCCTAGATCAGATTGAAGTAAATTCTGAAAATTTAACATGGTATCAGAGCTAGCTTGAAAGAAGGCATGATATGGCATGTATGACACTTGTTGCACTTACAATGCTAGGGCTTGATATAGCAAAAACCAGTCATCATAACACTTTTGCTATATATCCATTTTGGCGAATTTTATGGATACGAAACTTTTACAGGTCGAATATTAGATCCCCATGTACCTTGTGTCCAAAGGACAACCTCTAATTTGTTGTACTTTATGATTTATGATCTGTACAATATAGGGTTTCTGCCTCTTCCAGATCTGAGTCAAAATCAGGTGACCTTGGGAAAAAGGTCATAAATTGGGCTAGGAAGCTCCAAATGCAATTTTGTAAAAAGTGACAGGTAGTAAATAGACTGTACTATAGCAGGAAACTTTTTCAGAGGCCGAAGTTGAAACTGTGACACGTGGAACGCCGTACAAGTTCGCTCTCCTGTATTATCCCATAAACAGGTCACGTTGCGACACTTGGCATAAATCTCTCTCAGAGAATCCAATTGAAGTCAGACCTATCGGGATGGAAAGATAACAGGTCGGGCTATATTAGGAAAATTTTTCAGACCCTGTGGATTGAAAAGTTCAGAGTTACACCAGAAACAATCAGGTACATATTTCTGTCAAATCAAAATTATTTTTGAGCACCTTCATTCATGGCTTCCGGAATTTAGGGCTTCGAAGAAAGTTGGAATTTTTGTAATCGGAGATCACGGCTGAATGCTACTCATCAAAATCAAAATTTGGAGACCAATATCAGAATTTTTTGGTTGGGCAGAAGGCCGAGCTTGATCAAACCCTAGTTTGGGACTTTGATCAGAAAAGTGGAAAATTAGGGCTTCTGCAAAAATGGGAATTTTTGAAATCTGTGACCACGGCTGGAAGCTCCTCATAAAAATAGAAGCTTAAAGCTTTGGATCAAACCTTTTGATTGGGAAGAAGAGTAGGCTTCATCAAACCCCAGTTCGGGGTCACGTCTAGTGAATCCGGAAATTTCAAAGGCAAAATTGAGGAGTGAAACTTTGCAGTTTTCAAATTCTGAATATACCAACTTGATCAGCTCATCAAGGCGCATATTTCTATCCTTTCGTAAGTTTGAAATTCAAAGTTTGAATTTTTGGGGTTTCTCTGACAAACCCTAATACAACTCCAGATCCAGTTCCTGCAAATCAAGTGGATTGGTTTAAGCCTAGAAGAGGATGGTTTGGTCACTTGCATAAATGAAGAAGTTCCTGTTTCAGAGGGAGATGAGGCTAAGGCCTTACATAAGAAGATTTCAGGCAATCTCGACAGGTATGACTCATCCAGGTATGTCTCGATATTTGTTCATGATTAAGTTTATGATATGTTTGTCTTCATGTTATTACGGTTAAAACAATCTTGTTTTTAGACTTGTCATATCACCTTAACAAAATTATGAATGCATTCATTAGGGTGTTGACCCTTATGATTGTACTAATGCATTATGGTGTTGTATGAGGTTTATGTTGTCCACTAACATGAAAGGTACACCAAGAAAGACAAATCATGTTCTAGTTCAAGATCATGATGACATGAAGACAAAGATTCATCCATTGTCATGGATCACATAGAAGATCCATTTACGAGGTATGTATAACTTGGTTCTATAATGGTTAACCTATGAGATATGCATGTTACTAGCACAAGTCACTGAAGAGAACCAAAAGAAATTATGCGGGTATGTTAGACATAACTAGCTAGCATGCTAATCCAAGTATGTTTTTCCTATATCAAGCTAGAATCCTACCTTGTGTTAGGATCTTATACTTTTGTGTTGTTGATAATGATTATTCATGAAGTCATAGGTTTGAATAGTCATGGTTGTATGCATATTATGTTTCTTACCATAATTGATGATATGACTAACCAGAAGAATCATGAAGGTATAAGTTTGAGTAATCACAGGTTCTATGCATATTATATCTCTTATCTTGATTGACGATTTAACCAACCAGAAAAGTCCTATGATCAAATAAGAATATGTATGAATAAAAGAAGACTTCCTTGAAACCTTGAATACTAATGTTTATTATCTGTGTTTGAATTGATCCTGACTATACATGCTTGAGACTATTGTGTTTTGATAATATAAAGATTATACTAATGAATGCTTGATTATGTATGAGACCTAGAGGATAACACAATGATGATACTAACAAGCATGCATAGGGATCGAGAATGAATATAAGTTCAAGGACAAGTAATCCAGGAAGCAAAGATCAAGAGGGAGCACACTCCAGTTGTTCCTGCAAGAAAGCAAAGGAGCACACTTCAGTAATTTCTGCAAGGATGTAGATATTCAGAGGGAGTTGACCATCTTTCTACATTCCACAACATAAAGGTGTAGAAGAAGCTACTTCAACAGCTCCTGCAAGGAAGCAAAGACTCAGAGGGAGTCCACCCAGCAACCAAACAAAGATAAGTATTTTTAATTATCATTTCTTGCATATTTGTTTGTTTAAATAAAATTGTTCAATGATGTATATGCTCATGTTCCTAGACTTAGGATATGTATTGTGCATATTAGAATGATTGCATTAATGAACAGTATACTACTAATATGCATGTGATGGGTAAGTGGCCTATGGCACTGTACAACATTCCAGTGCTACTTATCTAGAATGAAACCGCTTTTCTGACATGTTGGGAGTAGTGCAAACTCTTAACAATGTTCTGGTAGAGACTGGAAGGCATCTAGAAAGTTGTGGAACATGGATAAATGTTGTATTGAAGCATTGGCTAAGATAATTGCATGACTGTATCACATATTTCTTTATGTGTAAGAATTTGTCTGAAAATTATGAGATGTTTCTAATCATGCAATTTAACTTGTTTTGTAGAAAAGACCGTATACCTTCACCTACAAAAGAAGGACTTCAACATTTGTTCAAGCAACAAAATTATCTATTGAATATATTGAAGTTCCCAGGATACGGGAAGAATGCCATGATCAGTCGATCATGAAGAACGATGTTTGGGATGCGGTCCCAAGAGCTAAAGGGAAGTCTGTTGTGACTTCCAAATGGAACTATCAGATCAAGCATGCTGGAGATGGCAGCATAGAGAAATATAAAAGTGATGAAATAGAAGATACACCAGATGGATTTCAAGATAGCCTTCTTGAATGGTGTAGTCATATATGTGTGCAGAACTTGGTAGGATAGACAACTTTTTATCCAGTTTGGGCTTTACCAAGAGTAAAGCGGATTCCAACCTTTAATACAAGGTTGAGGAAGGCAATCCAGTGATACTACTTTTGTATGCGGATAACCTATTTGTTACAGGTGAAGATAGATTGATTGCCTACACGCAACGGAAGCTTGTTGCCGAGTTCGAGATGAAGAACTTGAGATGATGCACTATTTTTTTTTGGCATGGAGGTGTGGTAGAGTGCAGATGGAATCTTCCTTGGACAAGGGAAGTATGCAGTAGAGATCCTGAAGAGGTTCGGGATGATGGATTGCAAGGCCATGGCCACACCTATGGCATCGAATCTGAAGCTTCTTTGTGATGCTTCATCTGAGCCGTTTGATGTCTCTATGTATCATTAGATGATTGGGTCCTTGATGTACCTGACGAACACGAGACCATATATTTACTTTGCGGTGAACAAATTGAGCCAGTTTCTGATGGATCCGAGGAGTGTTCACCTGGTTGCTCTAAAGCATGTTCTGAGGTACCTTAAGGGTACAGTGGATTATGGGCTCAAGTATGAAGCGAATCAAAAGTTTAACTTGCAGGGTTATGTTGATTCAGATTGGGTTGGCAGTGCTGCAGATAGGAAGAGCACATCTGGGTGCTGCTTCAGTATGGGATCAGGTGTGATCTCTTGGTTTAGCAGGAAGCAGTCCTGTGTAGCACTGAGTACAGCTAAGGCAGAGTATGTTGCATCATGTTCAGCTAGTTGTGAGGCAGTATGGCTATGGAAGCTACTGTCTGAATTATTTGATCTCCCATTGGATGCTACTGGTATATTTTGCGATAACCAGAGTTGCGTGAAGCTGTCTGAGAACCCAATGTTTCATGACAAGTCGAAACAAATAGAGATCAAATATCACTATATCAGGGATATGGTGCAGAGAGGAGCTGTGAAGCTCCTGTATGTTGCGACGGACGAGTAGATTGAAGATGTGCTGACGAATCCACTAGCCAGGGTGAAGTTCGAGTACTTCAGAGAGAGGCTTGGTGTTCTTCAGATTGATGACACTTCAAGGAAGAAGTGATGGACACATTTGCTAAAGCCATTCCAAGCATGTTGGAAGGAGGATCCTTCACATGGCTGTGGATGTAAGCGCTGGATGATGAGCATCAGGATGATATTCTCGTTTCTGCTTACACAAGCAATTTGTAGCCAAAGCTATTCCAAAAACATGTATATGTTTGAGCCACCAAACCCCCTTCTTCTTTGGGCTTGGTAAGTGTCTTCCACTTTAAAAGATGATACCACCCTTTTTCATAACAACCCTTTCACAAAAAAATAAAACAAGTCTTTTAAATACTTTCCACACCCCCTTAGGGATGTGTGTTAAGGAATGCCAATAAATAGGAATTACCTCAAGAACAGACTTGATCGAAGTCAATCTTCAACTCAGAGAGCCTTCTATTGCACAAAAAATGGATTCTTCTCTTGATCTTGCCAAAAATCTAATGCCAATCCTACTTGTAGTGTCCATTTGGTTTCAAAATCAATCCTAAGTAATTTAGTCCTTTATTAAGTTCCATATGAGTAAATCGATACAATGAGTTTAGTGCTTGGTGAGTTACTCATGAATTCCATTAATACTTTTTATGATTTATGGAGATTGATCTCCATTCCAATGGCCTTACTGTACAACTTCATATTTTCCTTTAGATGACTATATTCATCCATAGAACCATTAGTAGAAAGTAATACATCATCTACAAAAAGTAGGTATGTGAGATATTTCATTCCTCATATCTTAATTGCTTTTATATTTCCAAGCCTTTTAGCCTCCCAAATATTCTTTCTAAGATCGTCTTGTATGAATAAGAACAAATACGTAGACAATGGGAAACCTTGTCTCATGTGTCTAGTAGGTTTGAGAAAGAAGAGGCAACCCCATTGATGAGTACACCAAACAAAATAGATGAGAGACAATACATATTCCAATTGACAATAGGTAAACTAAACCCAATATGTATTAGCAGAAGTATAATATAAAGCCAATATGTCATATCATAAGCCTTAAAAAGGTCTAATTTCAACACTACGGTTGACAATTTTTTGAGTCTAATGGAGTAGAGACCCTCCTAAGTAGATTCTATAACCTCATGGATTTGATTCCCTTCTAAAAACACAAATTTTTCTAAATAGATAAACTCTAACAATAGTTTGTTCAACTTGACAACAAGTACCTTGGAAATAATCCTCTAAATATTATTGCAAAGGAAATAGGTCTAAAATAATCAAAGGATATTGGCTTATTTTCCCGAGGAATGAGTGATATGAATGCAGAGTTAAAAGCACCCAAAACTATAGTCATGACTTCCTCCACTACCCTAAGAATATTTTCTCCCAAAAGATCAAAGAAGCCTATAAAGAATTCCACAAACCAACCACATGGTCCAAGATTCTTATCCTTCTTAATAGTAGACAAGGCATTCATCAATTCATATTGGGATATTACCTAAAAAAATATTGTTATCCTCTTCTAAGACTAGTTTGGAAAAGAAGGAAGTCACTATTATGATCTTAGCTATATTATGACCTTTAAGTTCTTCATAATTTTTTCTAAAGTGCCTAACTCCTAGACCAACCAAATCCATGAAGTTTCTAATCTTCACTCCTTCCTCATTCTCCATCTCCCATTTAGTGTTTATATTCTTCCTATGATTAGAAAATTGTTGAAATAATTTAGTATTCTCATCACCAAGTTGTAACTAAGCAGCCCTATACTTCATCCTCCACTTTGCTTCCCTCTCCTCAATAAGCTTCCTCTTTTTAGCCTCTATCTACTTGAATTTTGTTAATTCATCCTCATTAATGACCCTACTAATGTAGTGATCCAAGTGAATATCAGTGTCCACCCACCTCTTCCACTGACTCAACATGGTTCTCCAGTTTGGTGATTTTCTTAAGATTTTCTAGTTTTTTTGGGTCCTAAACTTCCAGGGCTGTTTTGAGGGCCTAAACAATGTTTTTGTGGAAAGGATCATTCACGACAGATGCTTTTACTTCCACCAATATGACAATTGTTAGTTGTTATTCTTAGTTAGAGATTTCTAATGGGCTACTATACACACCAAACGAAGCTCGTATGCAAAAGTTACGCTTCCAGGAAATTGATGTAAAAGTTACGCCTAAAAATACCTTTTGGCGCTATTTTTATAGACAATACTTTTTGGCATTTTTCCTCCTAGGTTTAGGGTTTTGGACCTTTAGGGTTCTTTATTTATGTAAAAGGCCATCTCTTTGGTCTTTTGTATTAGCTTTTGCGAATGAGCGTAGCCACCATCTCTCTTCCTTTGGATTTAAGCTGCTACCATTCTAGCCAGTGTATGTTCTACAGTATTCTGCTATTTTATTCATTAATAGAAATTGGATTTTTACTAAATTACTGCGCTCTCTGTTATACTTCTTTGTGTGTTTTGTTTCGTTCCCTATACAATCCAGATCATATTGTTCCTAAATAGAGTTCCAACTTCTACCTCAACTTCCTTGATAAGTTCATCCCTATTTCTATGTTTTCCCTAGTCCAAGCGACAACCTTCTCCTTAACAACCTTCAAAGAGTAAAAAATTGTTCACTTGTAGCCCCTCTATCTTCAATGTTGTAGTTCCTTTAGTCATTTTTTACTATCTCCTTGAGTCAAATTGGATTAAACTTAAATGGATTCACAAGTTCTAGATCATTTCCTTCAAATTGAAGAAGAATGGGGCTATGATATGAGATCCTACCCTCCTTTACCCAATATCTATATCCATCAACCTGTTATAGAAGTGGAGGTGAAACCTAACAAGTTTTTTTTGACGTTGTATCCTTACCAACTCTATTATTCCACTAGGTGGGGAAGTTCATTCTTTCAATTAGTCCTCACAATCCTCAAAAGGATCTCTAAGTTGATTAGAGGGTTTCCCAAATGTGATGTATAGGGCATAACCAATAAATCTCAGTGGTAAACAAGATATGGAGATAGTGACTAAGATTGCGGTTTCCATTATTAGGTGATCCTAGTATCATGGTACGTTTACGATATACTAACAAAGTTAATAGATCTCAACCAATACAATAGTTTCTATGGATACACATACCATTTATGATACTTCCAAAACCATGCCAAGATCAACCAGTGTAGGAACGTCCTTGAAAATTCTTAATTCAAAATATGGTAAAGTAGTTCTTGGTTGGGGAACTACTCCTCTTATGAGTTTTGCAATGGCTATATTTTTAGTATTCCTATCGATTATCTTGGAGGTTTATAGTTCTTCTATTTTATTGGATGTGATTCTAGTTAGTTGAGGCTAGAGGAAATCCAAAATCCATCCAGTGATCTCTTGAAGAAAAAAAAGAACCGACGGATCCAAACTCAGACCAAAAAGGGGCTTTGAGTTTTTAGCTTATCTTGTTCCAATAGTTTTGTTGGCTAAAAATGACCCAGAGGTTTCCAATTAGACCCAGGTTCTTTGCGGTTCTCCCTTTTGACCAACAAAACCCCTTCGCACTGGCCCTTTCGGCAACAATCTGCAAGCAGGTTGAGGTCTCACCCGAGGTGTATCTTATGGGGTACTGCGGAATAAGGTTTCCATAGTAAATGATGAGTTGTTTATATGAATAAGCTGCGCAGCGCAGGATAGAAGGATGGCGCTGCAGGGCAAAGCGATGCGGTACGCAGCAGGATCTATGCTGCGAGCAACTATGGTGTGGTGATGGCAACACTGCGGGCCTCAGTAAAGGCCTCTTACTGCTGCGAATCTTCTACTGGAACTGTGAATTACCCACACTTATCCTCTACTTGGAAGATCTTGGAAACATTAAGGCACTGAAATGAATATCACTCATCCATTCATTCAGGCACTTGCTGGTTATCTTTCTAGCATTCATTCTAAAACATGGATTATTACAACGTGAACTGAAATGATAGACATGACTAACTGTGCTGCGTTCCTTCACTGTGTTTAAGAAAGTATTTAAACTTAAATGACTGATTCACGATCTTAACAGAGAATTGAAATGTTTGCCATTCATCTGCTTCCGTGGAACCTAGCATATCATTCCCAAACTTCTCCTATTGGTAAATGCATATCAAAGTTCTCCTATTACAACATGCAAGGAAACATTCAAGCATTCATTCTACAGAAAATACAGACAGCCATTCATTCATAAACAACATCGCATAACACCGGATTTAACGTGGTTCACTTCCCCAGATGGAAAGCTACGTCCACAAGAACGGTTGGTAATATATTTCTTTCAAAAAGGGATGGGGAAACCGTTCTTAGTCTGCACACTCAGCTGTAGACTCTCCTTTATCTTGGCTAGGTCTTTGCGCACACAGCTGCAGAGCCTTTACAATATTCTCAGCTCAGAGAGATCTTACAATACAAAAAGGTTATCTCACGATTACTCTAATAACTAGCATCTAGTATCCAAAAATAGAGAAACAACCCCCATCCCATACAAAAGTGTCTTCTTAAATAGATCATGCCCGAAGGTCATGTCTGTACAATGTCGAAGACCTAAAACCCAAAACCCTAAGTGTTTCCAAAACTGCGCCGGTTTTCCAAACCGGCTTGCTGGCTCCTGATAGCGTTTGCTTGATCATGGCGGATCTCCATGTCCTCATTCTGTTGCTATCGACCTTCCTGTCGCACGCGTGCCTACAGGCTGCTTCTGCCGAACCGTTTCTCTCTAACGGTTTCACCTTCTAAGCATGCCAAACGTCACTTTCCTTAACAACCCACGCGTGGCCGCTGTCCTGTTTTGCCTATGTTTGCCGCTCGACAATCCTGGAATATCTTTCCAAAAATGGCTGCTACCGGTCGAACCGGTAGCTACACTTGATACTTGTCCAGCACACCGCTTTGCTGGCTCCACGTGGCCTCCTAACTTCGTAGCACTGCTTCGGCACAGTACTGGTCTTTGCATCACGACCAAAACTTCGATGCTGTGCGCAACTCCGTAGTCTGGTCAAAAGATGGATGCTGCGCGCAACTTCACAGCATTCTCAATACTTAGCCAAAATTGTATTTCCAAGCTGCGCTCAGCTCAGCTTTCCCTACTTGCCTCAAAAAGGTGCTTCCAAAACTTTATCTCAACCTGGGCCCAAGATGCCCCTAACACTTACATGTGGCTCGTCCCCGAGCCACTGATTGTTTCAGCTGTCTCACTCTGTGCCGCGATCGGTGGAATGAACTTGGCCTCGAACTCGTCATATGTACCGCACAACTGCACCACTGCTTCTCTTGTGTCCTCTTCAACCTGTTTAACTGTCTCAAGCAGTGTTGGAGTTATTTCTTGTCCAATTTGGTCTTGTACCTGCTCCTGGTTATTGCGCAGTTCTGCTAGCTTGTCTTCAATCTGCTGCGACACCGCCATGGCATTCTCGAGGAGTTGCTGCGACTGATTATCCATCTCAGTCTCTTTTTGTCGTAATTCCTGTACTTCTTTCTTTAAGCCGGATGTCTCCTTGTATCTCAGCAGCCTCTCTCTGGGTGGAAGAGCTTTAACCTCTGCGTTCAATTTGTCCAGCGTGGCCTGTTTTTCTTGTACCGCGGTTTTGACCTGCAGTAACCCTTGATCCTCTTCAAGGGTCGTGATGCCTATGAAACCTTATCCATGAGAGATTGGCACTTAGCCATCTCACTTGTAATGCTTTTCGAGGCGGCGCTCACTGCTTGCTCTCTGATTTGCTGTTTAGTTAATGGCACCTACTTATTCAGCTTATCCTTCAATGTGGCAATATCGGCCTCATAATAAATCTCTTTATCCTACATCTACGACTGCAAGGATCTCACCTTATCTCCGATCCTCAGAACTGTGTCTGCAGGATCATCCTGGATTTCTATGCCTTCAATATCCTTCGCCACATTGGATATGGTAGTCTCCAAATTTTGTCGGCAGTCCAGTTCGTTCCGTAGCTGTATTTCTGCCTGCAGCTGAATTTGCCTGTTTGCTGTGGTGAGATCTGCTTGTGACTTCATCGATTCAACCGTTCGTTCATGCATCTCCTCAACGATCTGCGTGTGGATGAAGTGCAATCCAGGTAATGGGATTTTGGCTAAGTCGAGTTCTATCCTCTCGACTCCCTTTGTGTCCAAGACAACTTGTTCTGCCATTGGCAACACAACAGCCAATGGGTCCACATGGACAATTCTAGTCTTCGACGGCAGCATTATTGCTAGTTGTTGGCTTCCTTACTGCGAGGTCCCTACCGACCTCCCTTCAGCCCCTACTTCCCGCGACAAAATAAGGCTTTTCTGGACATCGTCCATTTTCTTCATTAGGCCTTGCATTGCAAGCCGCGTCTTGTGCAGGTCATCCTTGATGACCATGTCCTTCTTTTCTTTAGCCGCCATAAGCTCCTTCATCTGCTCTGAGACTATTTCGGCTATCATCTCGTAGTCATCATCATTGAGGACTGCCTCCGATTGAATCTTTGTGGCCTTCACCTTCTTCCTCGATTTTGGCTTCTCCAAAGTCTCAACTTCTTTTCTCTTCCCTGTTTTTTCAATGATTGGTCATGAGAGCGGGATCGGCTCATCTTCTGTTGAGTCTGTCTCCACGTCCATAACCTCTACGTGGAACTCTGGTGGCCAATATTTCATGAGGTCCTCAATATCCTGCTCATACATGATGTAGTTCCCTGGGAACCACTCTGATTTCTTCGTTTGTGCTTTCGGCGATATGAAGATACATTTCATATCCGCCTCAAAGTTGATGATGCAGATATACTTCGCCGTGACCTGGTTTGTAATGCGGGGTGTCTTTGTGATTGCATCATGCAGCTAAATATAGTACTAGTAAAAGAATTCTGTTGTCGCATGCTGGCGCTCTGCATTTGTGTTTGCCCAGAGGTTGACGAACTTAAACCCTCTAGGATCCTTGGTGTCCATAATGATGCCCACATAATCTCGCGGCTCCTTCCATCCACACAAAGAAAACAGGACGATGAGCCAGGTGAAATGGAACTGTCCGCCATTCACCCGTGTGTCGTTGAGTTCTTCAAGGAACTCATTCAACAGAAACTGACACCAATTAAAGTTGTTGCCTTCGGCCGCTGCGGCACCAAGGAGTATTGCGCCCGCAGGCACCTCCAATTCTTAGCAGTGTTTACATGCTTTGAGATAGGTGACAGCGGGATGTCATATCTCACATTCTTGGACAATTTAAACACAAGGGCATTCAGTGCCCGTGGGGAGATATATTCGGGTGTCATCTTCAAGGGTTCTGTCTGAAAGACTGGCGATTTCTATGCTGAGGAGCCCATCTTTATGATGTTGGATTGAGGTGCAGTTACAACTTTTCCTTTATCTTTTGCTTTTTCCTGCATCGTCAGATTAATTCTTGGTGATCTGCGGGATCCTTCACCTTGTTCTACGGCGACCTTCTTAACTGGAGTTTTCATTAATTGCTGAATTCCTCCGTGCTGAAAGATCCTCAGTGCTTCTTCAATGGTCAATTCTTCTTCTCTATAGGAAGGTTCGGACATCCATTAATGAGATAGTGGCTAAGGCAAACAAAATACAGATGGCTACTATCTTGGAGAGATTAATCACAAGAAAATTCTAAGCGCTTGGTAACGCCCGCGAGTCTCCCAACGGTGTTATTTATAGGCACAACAGACCCTCTCCCACACCCTTCAATGACTAGATAAGCATTTAATGTGGTGTCCATTGGCGAATTTGAGTGGATCCTTCGGTATTTTTTGTCATCAGCGTGCTCATAATGGCTATCTTCTCTTTAAATGCTGAAGCGGTTGCTGCAATGGTCATCTAACGGCTATTTTTCTAAAAATCCATGCAACGACTATTTTTCTCTGAGTGCTGCGCCAAACTGCGCGGAAAGCCATATGCAACCTTGCGCGGCTACTTCGCAGTGTCAAAAATTTCCAACTGCGCGGATTCCTCTCTCTCTCTCTCTATATATTTTTCGTCTTCTTTTTTTTTTCCCCCCCGCGCAGCTTCAACAGTGCTGCGCGGTGCATAGATCATTCTTCTTATCAAATCTTCTTCCTTTTATCATACATGTACAGACTCTTTTACGTTTCTAGTGTCCACTTTCAACTGTACTTGACACTTAGAACTTCCTTCCTTGACTCGTTATTCAGGGTTCTATGAAGCAGTGCTATCATGGTATAGCTTTAGCCTGCTTCCATTTATCAAGGTTGGAAAAGTATCACTAGCTAAATTGGCTAACTGGACTGCACCAGTGTTAGTAACATGTATCACAGTATATGGGCCAAGCCAATGCATCTTAAATTTACCAGGGAATTTCATGAATTTGCTATCATACAGGAGGACTAGATCACCTACCTGAAAACACTTGTTCTTTATATGGCGATCATGCCATGCTTTCTCGCGGTCCTTTTGAGCTTGCTGATGGAAGCCTGCGATGAAGCGATCTTCCTCCAAGCCCAATAAGTGTAGTAATCTTTCTTCTAGAGCTTCGGAGTCTTCCATCCCTGTAAATGCAGCGATTCTCAAACTAGGGACAATATATTCCATAGGAATTATAGCCTCTTGCCCATAAACCAACCGAAAGGGTGTCTGTCCTGTCAATTTCGTGCATGTGGTCCTGTATTCCCATAACACAGATGAGATGCGCAGGTCCCAATCGTTTCTATTTACATTGCACACCTTAGTGAGTGTGTTCTCCAATATTTTATTGAAAGCCTCTACAGTACCATTCACCTGTGGATGATATGGAGTACTGCGCTGATGACGAATGTGGAATTCCTCTTTAAGCGCCTCAATTGTCTTGTTAAAAAATTGAGTACCTTGGTCACTCATCAAAATCTTCGGATAGCCAAATCTGGTGAGTATTTCTTCAAAAATAAACTGCGCAACAGTACTGGCGCTACAGTCCTTAACTGGTTTTGCTTCCGCCCAACTGGTGAGGTAATCCGTAGCAGTAATAATATACCTTGCACCCGTTCTTTTTCCTGGTGGGTTTATATGACCCACAAAGTCTATTGCCCATTTTTCAAATGGCTGCAGTGTCAACTGTGGATTCAATGGCATCTCATCTCGGCGTGATGGTTTTCCTGTCCTCTGACAGACATCACAGTTCCTGCAATGTTCTTTGGTATCTTTATGGAGCGTAGGCCACCATAGCCCTGCGCGCAATATCTTCTGCGCGGTAGCCCTTCCTGCATAGTGACCTCCCGCGATTCCTGTGTGTGCGTCGGCTAGAATAAATGGCTTCTCATGATCGAGTACGCACCTGCGCAGGACTTCATCCAACCCAAGTTTGTATAACTGACCTGCAATTATAGTGCACCACTAACTGTTTTTTCTGCTGGACCGAGAATTCCTGGGGTGCCAGCCCTGTGGTTAGGAAGTCAATGATATCCTTGTAATAATCATCGACAACTTGTATAGCAAATAACTGTGCATCAGGTAGACTGTCTTCAATGTTCGTTGGCTCCTCTCTTGACTCAATCCTTGACAAATGATCAGGTCCCAAGTTCAGTCTACCTGGCTTGACAATAATTTCAAAGTCATATTCCTGGAACAACAATAGCCATCAGCATATGCGTCCCCCTAACACTAGCTTGTTGACCAAAAATTTCAACGCAGAATGGTTAGTAAACATAAGGAAGTGCGATCCCAGCAAGTAGTGTCTCAATTTCTGTAGAGCATATACCATCACAAGGCCTTCCCTCTCAATAGTAGTATAGTTCTTCTCTGCTGTTGAAAGATTTCTGCTAGAAAATGCAATAGGGTGGTCAATACCTCCCTCTCCTGGTTGAGCTAACACGATCCCCAGGGAAATACATGATGCGTCAACATGGACATGGAATGGCTTTGTCTAGTCTGGAAAGACTAGAATCAACACAGTGACCATCTTTTCTTTTAATGTATCAAAACCCTGTTCGCATTCTGCATTCCAAATGAACGGTGTGTCCTTCTTCAGCAGCTTCTCCATTGCTGCGGTTATCTGCGCATAACCCTTTATGAATTTCCTGTAGTATCCAGTATGGCCTAAGGTAGATCGCAACATCTTGACTGAATTTGGTGTTGGTAAGTTTGCAATAACTGTAATCTTCGCAGGGTCTACCATCAATCCTTGCTTACAGACAATGTGGCCAAGTAAAATTCCATAAGGCACACAAAAAATACACTTCTTCAAATTCAAGGATATTTGATGCTGTCCACACTTCTCGAGCATCACGTGGAGATTCACGCAATGATTTTCAATAGACCAAACACAGTCCAATCATCAAAATATGCTTCTAAAAACTTGTGCATAAAATCTTTAATGCTGCGACGACGACTCTAGAGAATATTGCAGGTGCATTCTTCAGACCAAAAGGCATGACGGTGTACTGGAATGACCCCCATTCTGTAGAAAATGTCGTCTTATGCCTATCTGCAGAATCAATCCTGATCTGATGGTAACCAGAGAAACCATCAGTGAAAGAATATGCCTCATTTCCTCCAACGTTATCAAGCACTTCATCTGTGAATGGAGTAGGAAATGGGTTGTTATGTAGAATTTTGTCCTACGGATAAGCCAAAACTCTCTTAACTTTAAAGCAGACTTCAAACTAACTCTAAAGCAAGAAACAAGTCAAAACAAATGCTACCTTGAATCCCTAGATCTAACAAATATCTCAAGATTAAAATGTTAGAAAGAGTAGAAGAAGTTTGACTAACCTTCTATCCAGACGCTTGTTTTTGGTATTTGCTCCAATCTCCAAGCCCTCACAAATGAACCTGTCAAAATGGAACCAAGACACAAGAATGCACTATTCTCTAGCAACTTGAAACATGAGTTAGAATCTAAATCTATGAAAGATACAAATCATATCATTAAAACAAGATTAACACAAATGATTTGGGAAAACAAGACAAGTTATTCTATTACAACTTGAAGAATACTTACAAAAGGTGCTTGATGTCCAAGCCAATCCTCCAGCTCCAAGTGTCTTCTCCTCTAGCTATCTACACAATGCTGTAAGACCATAAGTTTGGTACTCTCAAGAGTCCTCCATTTTCCCAATGGAATGCCTCTCTTTTATAGTGAATGGTGAGGTTAACCAACAAGAGAGATGGGTGGATCTAAGGAGAGATAAGTGGATCAGGGTTTCTAATCGAAGGAGATGAGTTGAGATCGAATCAGGGACCCCAATCTTCCATTATCTTCGAAAATCCAAAATCCCACAAGCCAAGGGAAAAAGGCTATTAAAAGAGTACCGCGTTCTGCAAAGACTGCAGAACGCGGCACTGCCGCGTCTTGGGGAAAGAGCATAGCGCGGTAGTGTCTAGTACCCGCGTTTTGATAAACTAGCAAGGCGCGGTAGTGTGTGTGGATAAAGTCTAAGGTGGGTCAAAACTTGTTAGGGTAGATTCACCTTCAAGGTTGACTCATCATCTGTCTCTTCTGGATGGTTTAAAACAGTAGGGAAAGTGTCGTCAACTTGTTTTGTTATGGAGATGCGACACTGTGAAACATAGAGGTATAACAGATGCGCCCTAAAGTGTGAGGTCAGAAGGGACTGATGGCCGAAAGACTTTACGAATATAATGTGCAGAGATAGCATCGAGGAGAGCGACACTGAGCTGAAATAGAAACAAAGTGTTAGATATACCACCGAGGCGGGCATTCCCATGCTCGGAAACAGATGACTCAAAGCATGGCTGCCGACCAATACATTGCAGATCCATGAGTACTGAGATAATGTAAACTGTGGATAGATCATGGCTACTATGAACAATCGTAGATCCATGAGACAATAATGACACAGCCACGACCAATACAATAAGTGGATCTGTGTGACAATACAAGGGACATCTCCATCGCAGCCTGGACGCAGTCAAAATGTAGAGGTGCGTCCAGGGTCTTCTACCCGATCGCAAAAGATACGAATCTAACCATGTGATTACAAGGTGTTGAAGTCGAACATGGTAGAAACCATTTGATTATCGGTCAAATGATGTGGACCGTTAACAAATGCGAGGGAGATCACCAATGATGACGATGATTCCCAAGGTATCGATAGTACATCTCAACGAAATGCGAATGAATGAGTTGATGTCGAGCATACGAGAGATCGCTTGATCAGAGGTCAATGATGTGAACCTACTGTCAAACATGAGGAAACCTGCCATTGAGGCATGCAGGTACCAAGGTACTAATGGTTGATCTCTAAGTCTAATTCCCGGATAGTGATTTGGTGTCGACAGGAATAGACTCGTCGAAGGTGGGCCATGATGATTCCCACATCATCGACACGAAATCGGCACAGATGATAGGATGATGAAGCAATGGAGTATGTACTGACACAGCGGAGGCCTGACACAATGAATGACTTGAAACAAAGCAACCCTTTGAACATATAACGGCATGTAACAGGACTTGGCAGCAGGGATTATTGAAAAATAGAGGATAGACACCGGATGAGTGGACTCATGGCCAGGGAGACGACTCATGATGATGACCATAACTCAGTGAAAGATGGATACCCAAATATAGACAAGAGACGGACACATGCCATGTTCAAAGGTAACGACTGACAAGCTGCCATAGATAAACTTGACTTATTCCCCCATATTTACCCGACATGATGGACGAGTACCTCTTTCTTGTTTTGCGAGCTTGAAGAGGATAACAGATGCTCGGTGTAGCTCATCTCATGGATCAGTCCAATCTCACATGTTTTACGAACCTGAGAAAGGAGGGGTTCGTCCCAAAGCGGGTCCTTCGATGTTAACATTTTAACGAGTCCAAGGAAGGAAAACTCGGTAGTTTTTCATATTTAGAGAGCCTGAAAAACTTTAAAGGAAGCTCCATAATGTACTTTTTCGTAAAATTTAGTCCCTCGATCCCGAAAAAGTGTAAAACAATTCCCGAGAGAACTCTCCCAGCCGAGATTGACTGAGGTATACCTTTCTCATAAATAGTCTAGACGGGCCGAAAAAGGGGTAACCTATCATCGAATAGACGACCTTTCAAATACTTTTACAAGTGTGAAAGAGTCAAGATCACTTGGCAATCTTTTCAATTTTAAGGAGTCTGAAAAGAGCTTAACTATGGACTCCTATGGTCTTTTTCGTAATTTTAAATTATTCTGGTCCGAAAAAAGAATAAAATATAACCAGGATAATACTTTCCTCATCGTTTAACGAGCATGAGTAAAGCTGACTGTACTCGACACCATTTACTTGAGTTTGACAAGCACGACACGGGTGTAAAAGCGCTTGGAATCTTTTTCAAGTTTTAAATCCAGAGCACGAAAAAGATAAAGTGGGCTCGAAATGAAGGTCAAACTATGAATAAACACCAGTGTGAACGTATAGCATTTTTACCGAGGATCCTGTCAATAAATGCTCAAAAACTGGACATTAGCAATGTGAACAAGGGTTTATTTCAACTATTTAAAATAGTAATTAATTAATTAATAAAAAAATGTGAAAAAATACTATATAAGGAATGGTAAAAATAGAAATTACTATTCATTTGTGTTTTTTACCCAAAGGAGACATTTTCACCCATTTAGGAGCAAGATTTCAAGGATCCATACCGGGAGTTCTGGGACACCGTTTCGACCGCCGTCTGTGCCAGGTAAGAGTGCTTGAGCCCCTCTTTCATTTTATGCAAGAAATTTTTTGCTTTCACCAGGAAAAAATTGATTTTTTAGCGAGCCCTTTTGAGCAAGAATCGCTCTTCACACTACCGCGTGGGGGCCCTATCGAAAGGCGCGGTACTGTTTAACAGTACCGCGCTGTATCCTCAAACCGAGGCGCGGTAGTGTGGACTGCCGCGCGGTAGGATGTCCCTCAGGCACGGCACAGGCGAATTTTGAGTTTAAAAAATCAAATTTTCTCCAATCTTTTGCTGGAACTAAGTTGTTAAATAGTTACTAATTGTTTTGTTTGCCCTTTTGCAGGGATTTGCAACTTATTCGGAGCAAAATGGTAAGCTGGAAAGAGAGAGAGCACGAAGCGGATGATTTTGCAGCCGAACATGACTTACCAACCGTGACCGCATTGCGAGAATGTGGTTTGCTAAAGTTCTTCAAAACCAAAGGGATTCGCCAGCAACCTAAGCTCCTTACTCATCTTATCCAATTGTGGGACCCTGCCATTCGAGCTTTCCGAGTGGGAGAGCACGTGCTTGAAATCCAACTTGAGGATATTTACTTCCTCACGGGCCTCTCGAAAAGAGGGGCCCGGGTGAACTTTACCAGATACTCAGCTTCAGAATCAAGCACAGATGACTTGATTGCTCGGTATTGCCAGGCGGGTTCGAGTAAGAAAAGTGGGAAAGTGGCCATAAAGGAGGTCATAAATCTTCCTGTAAAAACTGTGCTATTCACTATCACGCGTGCAGCGGGAAGCGTGAGTCCACATCAGGCATCCCGCACACAAGTGAATCTCGCAGCAGAGTGCATGGGAGGAACAGTTTTCAACTGGTGTGATGCAGTGTTGTCCAATCTGAAGGAACAAGTGCACAAGTGTAGGACTGGGAAAAATACCCAGTTTGGCTATGGGAGCATCCTGGTCACTTTCTTTTTGGCGAGGGTGCCACTACCGCGTCCACAGATATCTATGCGCCCTCGTCCACCTACCGAGCCATGGATGGCTCGATGGAGTGACTATGCTGGACGCCTCGGGGGACCTCAGCGGCTAGCCTTTGGCGAGGACTTCTTCTCTTGGCTAGAGGAGCAGATAGTCATGATTGATGACTATCCCTATTCAGGGGTAGATTTCCGTGAGGACATCGACTTGGCATTGCCGGAGGATGATGACTGGGATGACTCTGGTATGACCTTCATGGATATGTATTTTTTCCTTTTTGAATATTTAATTTTTATTGCTTTTTTTTAGAATGTGTAAAAGACGCCTAATATATATTCGCATGCATGTTGCAGACCCTGGACCACAGAGGCCAGCTGGATACTCTCCACTACGTTGTGGCGGTGTCGATCGTCAAGCTGCTCCTGACGAAGAGGAAGATGAAGACGAGGCAGGAGGTGTTCGGGACATTGAGAGGAACCTGCAGGGATTGACTCATGGTATCCCTGCTATGTGGATGGATGACGTCCCTTACCACCTCCAGCGGCATACCGTGGGTGTACCTGGTCGTATCAGTCGACTTCTTCGCAGGGTGGTTCGAGCCGTAGTGTGTTACCACCAGCAGCGGGAGGAGTCCGATGAGGGACATGATAGATCCCCTAGATCTCCATAGATGGTCCTTTGATCTTTTTGCGGCATGTACAGGATATGTAGGCTTTGAGGGCCAATTTTTGTATATGGGCTTTGATCCCCGATTTTGTCTTTGACACAAACTTTATGTATTTTTGAAAAAACACTCTTATATACAGTGATATGGACCTATTTTATGATCTAAATATTTACAATGGCTTGTGCATTTTATTTTTATATGATGTTTTATGTATGGGCAAGATGCCAATCCAAAATGTAATTAGCCAATGAATCGGCAATACAATTGAATTCTCTCGGTATGTGTTGATATGTGATAAAATTAAATGACCGTTCCAAGAGGCGTACTCTTCGAAATAAACGAAGTAGTGTAGGATCGCGAACTGTGTAAACACGGTTTAGATGAGAAACCACGAGTTGGGAGTCTAAAAAGACTGATAAGGAGTCAATCCCGAATGAGGCAACCTCTGTCAAGAGACCAATGACTGCATGGTACTCCGTGATATTGTTGGTTGCAGAACCTAAACAATTGGCTCCTGAAGAAAACAACTCGCCAGTGGGGGAATAGATCACCCATGCTGCGGAAGCGAGATTCCGGGTATGTCGGCTTGCACCGTTGGCGAATCCAAAGTAGGCAGACATCTGCGCATAAAGTCACGAGTCAAAGTAAGAGTGGATACATGAGGTCCACGCGCACACTAACAAGAAAGCAAAAAGAAAACTAAGTACATTATGTACAACAAGTAATCCGCATAGGGTAACCTCACGCGTAGAAACGTTTGAGGTATAACCCGTTGCGGGGCCGTGCCAATGGCGTACCATCACAATCGATTAGTTCATAGGCTCCTTTTTCTAAGACACGTTTTACAATGAAGGGGCCGTACCACATAGATTCAAGTTTACCTTTTCCAAGTTTATCATGCATCTGATCATATGTAAGTACGAGGTCACCCTCATTGAAGATCCGAGGTTGAACGGATTTGTCGTATTGAGCTTTGACGCGTTTTTTGTGAGCTTCATTAGCCAAAGCGGCGTCGCGGCCGGTTTCATCTAGCTTGGCTAGGTATAGAAACCGTTCTTCTTCGGAAGTAGTGTGTGGAAGTAGCTCTATGGCTATCTTGAGTGATGTAATTTCACATTCAATCGGGAGAATGGCTTCTAGGCCGTACACCAGTTGAAATGGTGTAAACCCAGTAGCACTTTTCACTGAGGTCCGGTAGGCCCATAGTGCTGAGAATAGAGCTGAGTGCCAATTAGATTTCTGGGTACCCACAATGCGCTGAATCATTCGTTTCAGGACTTTATTAATGGCTTCAACTTGGCCATTATCTTGTGGGTAATACGGGGTTGAGTTTTCATGGCGAAAACCCAGTTTGGCACTTAGTTCTTCGATCATATGGTTCCTGAAATGGGAACCATGATCGGTCACAATAGACTGTGGGACACCGAATCTAGCTATGATATGATTGAATATGAACTGTGCTGCTGTTTTGCCATCTTCAGCATATGTAGGCATCGCTTCAGCCCATTTTGTAAAATAGTCTACAGCTACTATGACATAGCTATGCCCCCCGGCTGAAGTGGGCTTACAGTGCATAAAATCGATGCCCCATTTGGAAAAGGGGCCGACGGCAATGACAAGATGGAGTGGAGCAGGATGCGAGCATGCTTTGCCATGAAAAAATTGACATGGCGGACACTTCTTGACTGTTTCAATGCAGTCTTTGAAAATTGAGGGCCCGAAGTATCCTGCTCGCAGTATTTTCTAGGCCGTAGCCATCCCAGAGAGATGACCACCACATGCTCCAGCGTGGCAGTCGTTGAGAACGCGTTCCACCTCATCTAAAGTCAAATAGCGTCGAAGGACAGTGTCGACACCACGTCGATACAGAGTATCGTTTACTATAAGGTAGTATTTTGCGTGATGTCTGATACATCGCCGTTCATCGCGGGTGAGATCGGGACGGAAGCGTTGGGTTTGGATATATAAGAGAATATCCCCATACCACGGATCAGACGTGCTAATGAGGAACAATGATTCATCGGGAAGAGAATCAATGGGCTCGGATTGCTCAGTAGCACGGGGCAGGTTACAAATTAACTCAGCGAAGACCAGAGATTTCTTAGACTTGGCTTTGACAAATTCCAAGTCAAACTCTTGAAGGATGACAATCCAACGGGAGTACTTGCCCCCAAGCACTTGTCATGTGAGGATATAGTACATTGGATTGAAATCGGCGATGACGGTGGTCCGGCGGAGTAAGATGTAGTGACGGAATCTCTAGACAGCAAATACTGTTGCCAGAGCCAGCTTTTCAACATGTGAGTAGCGAGTTTCAGAGTCAAGAAGACTCTTGCTGAGATAGTACACCACATGTTCTATGCCGTTGTGGTCTTCCTGGACTAACACCATACCAATGGTGGAAATCGAGGCTGCGAGATAAAGGATGTAGTCCTGTGTGTAATTGGGGGGTTGAATCACAGGATCTTTGGTTAAGGCTGCCTTTAAATTGTCAAAGGAGTGTTGGGCTTCGTCATCCCATATGAAGGGAACATTCTTCTTGAGAAGCCGCATGTAGCCTTTTGTTATCTCGGACAGATTACAGATAAAACGGCATAGAAAGTATGCATGCCCTTGCAAACATTGAAGTTCTGGAATATTGGTAGGTGAAGGCAGGGCTATGATAGCTGCTACCTTTGCGGGATCTAGACGTATCCCGTCTTTGGAGACTATGAAGCCCAATAGTTTTCCGGCTTCTACACAGAAGACGCACTTATGCGGGTTCAAACGTATATTGTAGCGCTGGCACCTTTCGAAAATGGCACTCAAGTGGTCTGGATGGTCTTCCCGAGTCCGAGAATGAGCGGGGAGGTCATCAAGATATGGCTCTACGATATGTTTGATGTCATGGAATGCGTAGGACATCGCCCGTTGGAAAGTTGCCCCGACATTTTTCAGGCCAAAAGGTAACTTTCGATATGCAAAGATCCCCCAAGGGCAGATAAAGGCCGTTTTGTGCTGGTCGGTTGGGAGGATATCGATCTGATTATAGCCAGAGAAGCCATCCATAAATGAAAAGATAACACTTCCGGCACAGTTATCGATGATCTGGTCGATAAACGGAGTTGGGTAGTTGTCCTTGGGACAAGCTTTGTTCAAATCACGGTAATCAACACAGACTCTAATCGTTCCCTGTTTCTTGGCTACGGGAACGATGTTGGATACCCATTCTGTCAATGGGACAGGATAGATAAAACCAGCACGCAAAAGTTTTTCAACTTCTGCTTTAATGGCGGCTGCCTTACGAGGATGAACGGGTCGAAGCTTTTGCCGAACAGGTCGGGCGCCAGGGAAAGTTGGAATTTCGTGGACCACAATCGAAGGGTCAATTCCTGGCATCTCTTCATAACTCCAAGCGAAAACATCGCGGAAAGTTTTAAAGTAGGCACTATAGAAATCCGTTTCGAGGGGAGTACATGTTTTGCCAATGTGTACGTTTTCCACGATACCAGGCTTCACTGAAATATCGATGGGAGTGGTTGCCATAAGATTGGCCAAGTTGCCTTCAGAAAATACCTCGTCGAGGGAAGTGGGGAACTTGGTTTGAACCATCCCAAGTGAAGCGCTAGATTTGGTGTCAGGCTCAAGTGACTGAATGGTGGGGAATGAAGATCGATGATGAAAATCTCCCCAAGGTGGCTCATCACCGCACATAACCTCTATGATTGATTCGTTAGTGGGAAAAATCAAGTTGAGAGGATCAAAAAATGGTGGGTGTGGATGAGTTTCAGTCGAGAGCTGCGCCACTGTGTGATCAGTAGAACAGTCGACCCAATCTGTGGCTGATTGGATCGCGTCATATGCTGCAAGGTTTTTGTTCAAAGGCATGGAATTGCCATAGCCTTGGATCTGAGTAGGACTCGGAATCACCCATGAATCATCGGAAGGGGTGACATGCGATGAAATCATGTTGACTGGTTGAAGATGGGTTCCCAGCTCTGGAAAAACTCCAATGAGGGAAGAATCCTTCATGAGACCAACACCTATGTCTTGGAACCGGTACCGAGGTTGATCCAATAACGGGACGGTATTGGTGGAGTTCGGATGGGAGTCTGGGATACAGTAATCCAGTTGATCAATAGTGACAATTTTCCCTTCATGAGGAAATTGTACAATCCGGAAGACTGTAGATGCTATGGCAGTCATGGCATAGAACCAGTTCCGACCAAGTAGGAGATTGTAATCCAAAGGTGCATCTACGACTTCGATGTGTACGGATACTGTTTTTCCCCCCAGTTCAACACTGATTGAGGGAATGAGTCCATATGGTTGAAAACCATGTCCATCAAACGCCCTGAGAGTAGTGGGAGAAGTTGTGACCTCGGGTGAGCCTAAGGCTCTCCAGCAGTTCAAAGACATAATCGACATGGAAGCACCCTCATCTAACACAGTGCGGTGGATGACATTTCCATGGATTTTTGTATGCACCTGGAAGGCTAACTGATGAGAAAGCCTAGGTTTAGCGTGCTCCAAGTTAAACATGATGGAGTTTGAAGTATCTGGGTCCAGTGCCCCCAGTGCTGAAAGTAGGGTTCTACGCTGCGTGGGGCAGTGTTGGAGAACCTCGAGAGTCGACATAGCGCAAGGTGCTTGAGCCAAATCCTCAACAATGTTGTAGTTTTGGGCAGCTAGCGCATTTGGATTGAATGTCGCCTTTCGAATAGTGCCCTTGGGTGGGCGTAGCACTGTGTCCGTTAGTGGTCTCTCGATGTGGAGATGACCATTAGGGGGGGGAATAGGAATCGGATCTTCAACAGGAGATTTGCCTTTGGCTATCTCCGATTGTTTGTTTGAACTTGGAGGGTTGTCATACGTCTTTGAACGAGTGGTAATATTAATCTCCTCATTACTTGTCATTAGGATTTCGCGGTTTGTGGACGTCTCTCTGTGGGTGGGATTGGTTGGGTTGCCCCCTTGTGGGGATTCCTGGGCAACCATTTGCTGTTGCTGTTGGGGGAAAGGGTCAGTTAGCACTGCCGGGCGAGAGGATCCTTTAACGAACTTGTTGACCTTGTCCTTGTAGGGACAGTCACGCGTATAATGATCATCTTGACAAATCAAGCAGGGAAACTTAGCTTTCCGACGTGGTTTCTGGTCATTCTGGGTAGGTTGTGGCTTGGGGTTCTCCTGCTGGTTCTTTTTGGGTTTGCCACGATTGTTTTTCTTCTTTCCTCCGAATGGTTGGGACGTAGATTGAACTGCGTTCACTTCGGAGGAGACAGCAGGAGAGGTGGAAGCTTTTGAAGCGGCCTGGGTAAAAGCGGGGGAAGCAGAAGCTTGTTGTCCCGTCAAGTTGGTTGCAGGCTGAGCCTTGACTGAACCAACAATACCATCAATGGGTGGTTCAGTGGTAGGCTTTGTTGGATCAGTGTGAACGCGGGAGGCATGTGGAAGAAGTTCATGTAAAGTATCGGATTGAGTATATACCAAATCCATGTATTGTGCTGCCGAGATGGCTTGTTCTTCTGTAACCGGTCCGCGCATAGCAATATCTATGGCTATGGGAGGCAAAAAGGACTTTGTGAACCAATCAGCAAGTAGCTGATCCGGAATAGGTGCCTTTATTAGCCTACGGCGTCTTCGCCACTCGTGGATGTGATCCGAAATATGTGTAGAAGTGGTTTGACGCAGTGAAGTTAGCAGTTCTGTTCCAGTCTCATACCGGATGGGGAGCTGGAAATGTGTCAGAAACTGCATAGCCAAAGTGTTGAAATCGCGAAAAGAGTGTTGTGGCAGCTCGATATACCATTTTGCTGCCATTCCGGTGAGCGTGCGTTGGAAGAGCCGAAGTCGGATGGAATCATCCATCAAGGAGTTGGATGAACACCAAAGATGGAAGGTCATCACGTGGTTCTTGGGGTCTTCCCCGGGCTTGGCATCGAACCAGGGTATTTTTTAAGGATTCTAATATTATACTTAAGTATAGTATTCTAGGCGATTATTTTGGATTGAAAAAAACATATATATAGATAGGTAGGAGAATATCAAATATGAAACATACAATTTACTACTGAAATTTGTAAATTTTGGCGAAAATTATGATAAAAAAACATATTTTATGTATATATAGGCGATATTAGAGACTAAAAATGACCAAATAGCGAATTTATTTTTTGAAAAAAAGCCCAAAAAATAGCCAATTGGTGAAATTTCGCCCCTAAAAATTACCCTGCATCGAACTTAGGAATGTCCGATGGTAGTTTGGCTGGAATAGGTGGCCAGTGAGGTTCATGCCATATAGGATCGTTGATAAGCCTCGAAAAATCAGGTAGATCAAGTGTGGCCAAAAAGGGAAGTTGACGGTTGGTCTGCGGGAATGAGTAATACCCATGTGGTGCCGAGAACCCTGGAGGGCCCTGCATAGTATACTGCTGTGTGTTGTACCCATATGTGTTTCCCGTGGGATACTGCTGGAAGTTCTGCGGATAGTAACCCATCTGGTTAACCGATTGATTGCAAGCAACCGGTTGGTGAGTGTTCTGCTGAGTGGGTATAGTACCTTGGGGTTGCTGGAACCCAGGAAAAGTTGATGTTCCTTGTTGGGGAAAAGTTCCCTGGAATTGTTGTGTTCCAGGGATGTTACCACTATACTGTGTAAGTGGAGGGTTTCCCATAGCAGGGTTGGGGGGTGGCTGCGACGGTGGTGTCCATGAAAGGCTCGTTCCTGCTTGAGGAGCGAGTGGGAATTGGAGTGATGGGTTCCATGGAGTTGTAGCAGCTGAAGGGTAAGGGAAGCCAGAATTCAAGTTGGGGGAAATCTGAGATTGCCCCCCAGCTTGGTTCCAGTTTCCAAAAAGTGAGTACCCCCCACTCTGTGGGATTTGATGATCCCAAGAAGGAAGCATGCCTGACAGGGGTTGTTGAGAGTAAGGCCCGGTTGGAACACTGGAATAAAGTTGCCCACTGCCAGGTGGATTGTACATACCGAACTGAGTAGACGCTGCTGGTTGGGAGGTTTGTTGGAACGAGCCAATAGGTTGTCCGCCAGCAGTTAGGTTGGATGGCCCTATATGAGGAGGTTGTTGACTGGGAAGTGGGTTCCCAGCAAAAGGTTGTCCTCCAACTGGTTGGGTTGATGGCCCACCAGTTGGAGGTTGTTGACTCGGAACAGGGTTCCCAACAAAAGGTTGTCCACCAACTGGTTGGGTTGATGGCCCACCAGGGGGAATTTGGTAGTTAGAGTTGGGGACCACTGTAGTCGGTTGTCCACCTCCTGAGATAGTGTAAATGGTGGCTGAGGGTGATCCTCCAGTCCAACCGGAAGATCCAGCAGTGTGACTAAGCGTTCTTCCGCCGCTGGTCAAATATGATAACGTGGATTGGCCAACGACACCAAAAGTACCTATTTGCGGAGGGGGTCGTCCATATCGAACAAGTGAGGATGGGGAAAAAACTGGGTTATTCCGCATAGAATGTGCACCAAATATGGGTGATGACAGCAAATGCGGGGAATTTAGCCCAGGGGTATTAGCGTCGTCCATGACATGTTCAATGGTAGGAGGACCCTAAAAAACTGGGTCCGAGTTCATGTCCTGGAAAAGGTTTTGGGGATCCGGCAGGAACCTAGGTATGGTAACATCCGAAGGACCTGTGCCGTCTGCAAAGGAGTGTCGAAACTCCATGCTAGACGGGATGTTGGGATCCCTATAGTCAGAAGGACAAGTGTCAGGGGGATATCGAGAGGCTGACAAGAGCATTTGCTCTGTGCTGCGTCTAAACCGTGCCGATGCTAACAGAGTGTTCGCTAGGCTAACCATACTAGACTGGATGGAAGCCATGATTTCATGTCCCAGAGGGAGGTTGGGTAGAGCTGTAGTACGAGGTATGTTGCTAGAAGAACTTGTCTCCTGAGGATGAACATTGGGTGACGTAGTGATAACAGGTGGAAGATCCGCCTTGGAAATGATGAAACCATAATCAGGTTCAAAAGGTGTGTCAGGTAGACGAGTATCTTCAACGATTTCAACGTATCCGCCTGGGACTGAAATTAAGCCAGGTATGTCCTGGTCGGACCCTTCTGTGGTGCCAATAGATCCGTTTATATCATCGTGAAAAGTGTCTGATGGACGGGAAGTGTTGGCATCCAGTAGAAGGATGACCTCTGGTCTAGTACTCTGGGTTGTGCTAGGTTCAGCTGCTGTAACTGTGTCCACTGTAACCGATAAATCTGGAATGACAGTGGGTGAGGTGATAGTGGAAGTCTCAGACGTGCTAGTGGTTGCAGAAGCTGCAATAGATTCTGAGACTGTGCTGTGTATGGCAGTTATGGGCGTAACTGAAGATGTTGTACGTATCGGCGGTGGAATGTTGCCTCGACCAGCACCTTGGCCAGGAGGAGCAGGAATGCGTGATGGAGGCGGACCAGAAGTCCATGGCGGTGGTGGTGGTGGAGGGCTTTGGCCCTGTTGTCTTCGTGATCTTCGTGGTAGATCTGACATGATGACAGGAAAATGAAAATCGGGGGCAGTATCGTAAACAAAGAACTCAAAAACTCTAATGCAACCGAGTGTGCAGAAGAGGAGCTAGAAAAAGCAAGGCTCACAGGCCAAAAAAACAAGCTCTAAAATCTATACTAAGACCGGTGTCTCAATAAGCGAGCTGATCAAAAAAACTGGCCAGAATGCCAACAAGCAGTCCCTATAAAGAAAAAATGACCCTCTACAAAGATGAGATAGCAAGCAAACTCCTAACTGAGAGCTGGAGACCTCAACAGCCTGTATCCTTCGCAAGGTGATGAAATCCGAGTCGAACAATACAACATGAGAGACTGATATAAGAAGGATATCCCTCTACCGAAAGGGATCCTGGGTAAAAGAGCCCTAGTAGAATAGATACTAAGCCACCTCGTTCATGACACGTCGGAAAAGGTTTTGGGCACTTCAGCCTTCCGAAGAAGACAGCGATCGATGTTGCCTTAGGGCTAAGTGGAGTGCGGTATTCCACAGAGTCCGTCCGGTTCTCAATCTCGCGGCCGTTTAACCCCTGAAAGTTGGAAACAGTCAGGAGGCCCCTCCACAAACTGGCTGTGACCGTGTCAATAAGTACTAGAGGATTTTAGTTCCCTAAAGACAACGACTATGTCTCAGATGAAAGCGACAAGGGGGAATTATTTTGATGCCTATCCCCGGTGTCCTACCTAACTACCAAATTCTTTTGATTTCCTCAAGTGAGGTTAAAGTTGGTTTGATTAGGGTGATTAATTTTAGTGGCTTTCTTACTCAATCGGGTAGTGGACGTGAAACTTGATGGTGTTATGACGACTCAAACCATGCAAATGAGAATGAATCACAAATAAGCCTTTGTCTTCGATGAAATCTAGCTAGGGTAAAGATATAGGTTCTTCGATCAAATATGCATGAAATTTTTCACAAGCAAACATCAAAGCAAGAGATTTTTCCTTTTCGGTTTATAAACAAAGCCAAACTGAAGTAAACACTCTTTTCAATGCACTGATTCTACAATCTACAATGCTTCTACAATGAGAATTTCTGTGGCAAAATCAATGGTTGATTTCCCTATGCAAAATACCACTAGACTTTTTCAATTTAAACAACAAAATTGATCTCAACTAATGATCTTTTTAATTTACTGAAAATGATAATGATAATATGACTATAAAAGCTACAGTATTCAATAATAGAGAACAGTGGTGTTGAGTTCGTTGTGGTGAAAAAATCAAGTCAATGCAACAAAACTGGAAAATGACCAATATGTCAAAAGTGCCACTAATTCAATCAACAATCAAGCTCACAAACTGGGTAATAAGCACACCATACAGACTGGAAATTAACCAGGATGCTAACAGGCAACAGTAAAGACTACCTAAGGCAGAGGGAAACTCAGGAAACCAAGCAAAGATAAAAAATTTACAAACTTGCAGACACTACCGCGGGTGATGGTCTGGCTGAAGCGCGGCACTGTGACAGTACCGCTCTGGTACTAAGGCAGAGAACGCGGTACTACCGCGTTGGAGGCAGTTCAGAGGGCGCGGTACTGTGGCAAGGGAAGGAAAAAGCGCAACTTGAGAAGAAAAAATAAAATTTTCAGGGTTGTTGCTAACCCAGGGGACTCAGTGATCAAACAGGGAGATAAATACTGCGAGGAGAAGTGAATAAAGGTCAAAAAGGATCAAGATTCAAACTAGTTTGAAGTGCAACAAAAACTCACAATACAAAGATAAATGGCTGTGAATTGAATCAATCAAGCAGTAATCAAAACCAGCGGAGTCGCCATTCTTGTTATGTAGAATTTTGTCCTACGGATAAGCCAAAACTCTCTTAACTTTAAAGCAGACTTCAAACTAACTCTAAAGCAAGAAACAAGTCAAAACAAATGCTACCTTGAATCCCTAGATCTAACAAATATCTCAAGATTAAAATGCTAGAAAGAGTAGAAGAAGTTTGACTAACCTTCTATCCAGACGCTTGTTTTTGGTATTTGCTCCAATCTCCAAGCCCTCACAAATGAACCTGTCAAAATGGAACCAAGACACAAGAATGCACTATTCTCTAGCAACTTGAAACATGAGTTAGAATCTAAATCTATGAAAGATACAAATCATATCATTAAAACAAGATTAACACAAATGATTTGGGAAAACAAGACAAGTTATTCTATTACAACTTGAAGAATACTTACAAAAGGTGCTTGATGTCCAAGCCAATCCTCCAGCTCCAAGTGTCTTCTCCTATAGCTATCTCCACAATGTTGTAAGACCATAAGTTTGGTACTCTCAAGAGTCCTCCATTTTCCTAATGGAATGCCTCTCTTTTATAGTGAATGGTGAGGTTAACCAACAAGAGAGATGGGTGGATCTAAGGAGAGATAAGTGGATCAGGGTTTCTAATCGAAGGAGATGAGTTGAGATTGAATCAGGGACCCCAATCTTCCATTATCTTCGAAAATCCAAAATCCCACAAGCCAAGGGAAAAAGGCTATTAAAAGAGTACCGCGTTTTGCAAAGACTGCAGAACGCGGCACTG
The DNA here is from genome assembly GCA_027924585.1 of Larix kaempferi. Classification (NCBI taxonomy): domain Eukaryota; kingdom Viridiplantae; phylum Streptophyta; class Pinopsida; order Pinales; family Pinaceae; genus Larix; species Larix kaempferi. Next base: position 4,067,011 of record BSBM01000226.1, on the reverse strand, counting down.
TCGCGTCTTGGGGAAAGAGCATAGCGCGGTAGTGTCTAGTACCACGTTTTGATAAACTAGCAAGGCGCGGTAGTGTGTGTGGATAAAGTCTAAGGTGGGTCAAAACTTGTCAGGGTAGATTCACCTTCAAGGTTGACTCATCATCTGTCTCTTCTGGATGGTTTAAAATAGTAGGGAAAGTGTCGTCAACTTGTTTTGTGATGGAGATGCGACACTGTGAAACATAGAGGTATAACATGGGTCGTGCATGGAAGCATCATTCAGCTTTCTGAGATCCACACAAATCCTGATCTCGCCTTTTTCTTTCTTGTCTTGAACAACCATGGGGCTAATCCTTTCGGATTCTTCGACTGGTTCAATGATTCCTGCCTCTAGCATCTTATCTAGCTCCGTGCGGACTTTTTCCTTGTAGCGTGGATTGAATCTATATGGCCTCTACTTGACAGGCTTAGCACCTAGCTTTAAGGGTATTTTCATGACCCCTAGGTCTCCCAAAATTCCTTTCATCTCTGTAAATTTTGTTGGAAATAGTTCCTGATACTCATGTAAGGTATCTGCAATCTCTGCAACAGTCTGATTGTCCAAATAATCTCCTATTGATGCGAACTTCGCCTCTTTGTCTGTGCCAATGTTCACTTTTTGTCTTTTTACTGGTCCAGTCATATCTGGGATTTCCAACGGAGGTCCTTCTACTTCGGGCGCGCCTTTTGACTCTGGTATATCTATGTTGCGCGGGTCCTCCTCATCGTCTTCATTTGTATGATTGGTATCTTCAGCTAAGTTGTAACACTCGATAAAGTGATCTTCATCTTCCTTCCATTTTGACTGTAGGTGCGCAGGAACGCACTCTGTCCCAAAAAACTCCTGCAATGTTATGTTTTGATGAGGACAGTCATCCTAGAATATGCGCTTCTTGATTAGCTGTAATGCTTCATGGATTAATGGATTCTCGTCTTCAAAACTGAAGTCCTTCCAGAAGTTCGCATCGAGCAGCTCCCAATCAGTGAGTTCACTATGCAACTCCAGGTCTAGGTACCATTTCTCTGGGATACCCGCATCCATTGTATGTACAAATAAATGTACCCATTCTATAAGTGGTCTTTCCACCCATGCCTTTGAACAAATTTCAATGTGCTGACTAGGGTCTGTCTGTCCATTATACTTTTCGAAGGGTAAAGTAACCTTTTTGGCGAATCGGATCTGCATCTTAGTTCTGCATTGATCCCAAGTGGTCAATGTTTTCTTATGTGCATTCCACCATTTGGCAGGTGTATCGCGCAATGCGATATCTAAAGCTAGAAATCTACGCTCATCTGGTATAGCTGCAGTATATTCCCTTATGAAACTGTAAACATTAGCAGAACCATCATATGTGGGAATAGGACTCACCTCTTTTCTGATCCAGCGCAGTGATTTCATAACCTGCGCACATCTTCTTGCTGATACTTCATGCATGTGGCTTTGCCAATTCTCCAGTCCTGTATTTGAGTCAGAGATACAAGAAGTGTCACATTGCCAGCTGAGCGTGGTGTCCACAGTAGGATTAATGTAGTCTTCCTTGTTCGTAGTCAGCTGGTATAGTCTGTCTAAATCTTGAGCTTGGGATTCCTCCTGAATTGGCTCACTGTATCTGTCACCATCTTTAGGATCCAATGGTGTGATGACCCTAAGATGCTTCCCTTCAAAGATCATCTTCTTTGTCTTCAAGTTTATGATAGCCAAGTTATCCATAGCCTAATCAATTCCCAATATTGCTGGAAAATGTTGACTATCATCCACAATTTCAATAACTTCAAAGTCTGCATGACTCTTTACTCCGTCAATGTCAACTACTACATTAGCTAAGCGGTCGAAGGGTATGACCTTCTCCTGATTAGCCATTCGTAACTGGATAGGTGACCAGAGAAGCTTTGGTCGACCCATCTGCTGCCATGTCTGCTTAGTCAAGACATTCACTTCTGATCCCAGATCAAGGATGACTTCATCCATTTCAAAATCTCCTATATGTGCAGTAAGCCTCATCTCTCGGCCTGTTCTTTTGTGCTTCCTTATATGATGTACAACGCTATCTGGAGTCTCTGTTGCAATCTGAGGTTCATACTGGCTGATGAGCTTCTGGAGCTCTACTATGCCTTTTTCACTTTTTAGTAACTTCATGCAGCTTCTCAAGAACTGCGCAACAGAAGTACGGACATCTGTCGTAGTACTTGTTTTGTCATAAGGAGCCGGCATTTCTTCAACATGCGGTGTTTCACTGCGTAGCGGGATCCTTGATGACTTATCTGTTGGTTCTCTAAAGGTATCCCGCGCGTCAATGAAGATCTCCTTGTTCTTTTGTAAGTTAAGAGGAGGTGCTTTTCTTGGAGCTTTCCTTATCCATACTGTTTCAAGGGGATCCTTCTTCGTATATGCCTCCCCTGATGTTGAAGCTTCTGCTTCTCTTTCGCGGCCTGTCTCAGTGCCACTGCGCATGACCACATTGATGCTCGGATCCACTGGTCTATTCTCTACTGCGATCCACTGGATGTTTGGATTCGGAGCCTTTGTTCGTCTTCTCTTCTGCATTTCCACCTCTAATACTAGGAAATATTCAATGACATGCTCAAATGATTTACAATAGTTGCACGTAGTGCATGGGTTAACACAATCTCTAGATACGTTCCCGGGTTGGCCACAGTTATAACAAATGACTTGGCCACGGCCTCTTCCCTGCGCTGGACCAACATTTCTTCCTATTCCGCGGTATTCGCCACCACGACCTCTGTATCCTCCTTGGTCATATTGTGGATTTTCTTGTTTCGGCTAGGTATCTTCTTGTACGCGGTACAAGCTAGCACCTCGCATTGAGTCCATATCCCTTTTTCTTTCATTCATTAATTCATATGCACGACAATTGGATTCATCATGTCCAACTGATTTACAGAAATTGCAGTATAAATTCTTAGGAGTTTTCACATATTTCTGGATGAGGTAACAATCTTCAGGTCTATGTCCTATGGTTCTGCAAATTTCACACCATGGGGCCTGATTTTGATTTAATGGGTTAGGTGCACCACTGTTAAGATAATCGCGGAATAGAGGGCAATGCTCGCGGTCATGACCTTCTCCTTTACAACTTGTACACCAGACCTCCTGTCTAGGTTCATATCTTTGTTCTTTACCATTTTTCATACTTTGTAGTTCAAGTGTCATGGTGGTCAGCTGGTTCTAGATCTGAGACATCCCAGAACAAGTATCACCAATCGGTGAAGCTTCCAACTTCATTGCAATTTCCAAGGCCTTTGCCTGGGATAGAACCTTCTACTGCATCATTGGTAATCTGATATGAGGTAACAGTTCAGAAATGAACCATTCTTTATGTTGTTCTGGCGGTATAACAAAACTTACTTGGTCTAGTAAGGTCTTAAATTTTTGATCAAATTCCCAGACCATTTCAGTTGGTCTCTACTTTATTTCCTTCAGCTTAGTTATACACTGAGACTCAGCCTTAGGTTTCTTGAACTCCGCCACCAGCGCGGCTTTAATTTCTGCGAGGGTTATCGGCTGTACGGTAGAGTATTTCATAAACCAATGTAGCACTCTATCCCTGAAAGTGGTGATGAGTTGTGCTTGCTTCACGACATCGTCCTGGATTTGTCTTACACTCCATATGGCTTTGCAAAAGAACCAATCTGATCAGGGTCTTCTAGGCCAGTTCCTCTGAATATTGGCAGTTTCATATCTGTGTTTGCCATTGTGCTACTAGGTGGTGGGGCACCGAGATTAGTGCGTGGCTGCTGTAAAGGGATCTGCACAGTAAATACAAATGGGACTATCAAGAGAGATGGACTAGGATGAGTCTTCTGCGGGGCGGGCTGAGTAGCTCCTGGATTCTTATTAATTTTATATCTCTTACCACTTCTAAGAGTATGTGTCTCTTCGTCAGAATCAATATATGTACTGTTTATCATGACCAACTTCAAGAATATTACTGCATTCTTAGAACACCTTTCTCAGCTAACAACATCTTAATGTATAGACTGAGATTGTTCAGAAACTTACCTTGGAATCCTCTGAAAAGGTGTGCTTCTACTTGGCTGTAGGATTTGAGTGTGTCTACAACAAATTCTGTTACAAAGCCTTCTAGCATATGATCGACCCAATAATCAATTGTGCATGAGAACGGGCTGTCTAACGCTTTAAGCTGCGCTGTGAGCTCGGGAGTCCACTATGTAGGAACTCCTCCTTGGAAATAGTTTTTCTTCTCTGCGAGCCGCGAGATCCACGCATACAGCTCGTTTGGAAACGATTCCCAAAAGATCTCATGAATGTCGTCCAACAGATATCTATCCGACCACTGTGTGTCGCTTAGACACGGATGTCTATTTTCTTGTCTGTTAAAACCTCTTATGGTCTTATCCCACCGAGCTTGGATTTCTGTCTTTTCAGGATGCCAATAGTCAGATCCTTCGGGGAACTGATATTCTTATTCACACATCGTGATTGCAACTCATCATGGATTCTAGCGCGGCAATGGAACCATTTGTTGGCTAAAACTGACCTAGAGGTTTCCAATTAGACCCAGGTTCTTTGCGGTTCTCCCTTTTGACCAACAAAACCCCTTCGCACCGGCCCTTTCGGCAACAACCTACGAGCAGGTTGAGGTCTCACCCGAGGTGTATCTTATGGGGTACTGCGGAATCAGGTTTCCACAGTAAATGATGAGTTTTTTATATGAATAAGCTGCGTAGCGTAGGACAGAAGGATGGCGTTGCGAGGCAAAGCGATGCGGTACGCAGCAGGATCTACGCTGCGAGCAACTATGGTGCGGTGATGGCAACACTGCGGGCCTCACTAAGGGCCTCTTATTGCTGCGAATCTTCTACTGGAACTGCGAATTACCCACACTTATCCTCTACTTGGAAGATCTCGGAAACGTTAAGGCACTGAAATGAATATCACTCATCCATTCATTCAGGCACTTACTAGCTATCTTTCTAGCATTCATTCTAAAACTTGGATTATTACAATGTGAACTAAAATGATAGACATGACTAACTGTGTTGCGTTCCTTCACTGTGTTTAAGAAAGTATTTAAACTTAAATGACTGATTCACGATCTTAACATAGAATTGAAATGTTTGCCATTCATCTGCTTCTGTGGAACCTAGCATATCATTCCCAAACTTCTCCTATTGGTAAATGCATATCAAAGTTCTCCTATTACAGCATGCAAGGAAACATTCAAGCATTCATTCTACAGAAAATACAGACAGTCATTCATTCATAAACAACATCACATAACACAGGATTTAACGTGGTTCACTTCCCCGGATGGAAAGCTACGTCCACAAGAATGGTTGGTAATATATTTCTTTCAAAAAGGGATGGGGAAACCGTTCTTAGTCTGCGCACTCAGCTGCAGACTCTCCTTTCTCTTGGCTAGGTCTCCGCGCACACAGCTGCAGAGCCTTTACAATATTCTCAGCTCAGAGAGATCTTACAATACAAAAAGGTTATCTCATGATTACTCTAATAACTAGCATCTAGTATCCAAAAATAGAGCAACAACCTCCATCCCATACAAAAATTTCTTCTTAAATAGATCATGCCCGAAGGTCATGTCTGTACAATGTCGAAGACCTAAAACCCAAAACCCGAAGGGTTTCCAAAACTGCGCCGGTTTTCCAAACCGGCTTGCTGGCTCCTGACAGCGTCTGCTTAATCATGGCGGATCTCCACGTCCTCATTCTGTCACTATCGACCTTCCTGTCGCACGCGTGCCTACAGGCTGCTTCTGCCGAACCCTTTCTCTCTAATGGTTTTACCTTCTAAGCGTGCCAAACATCGCTTTCCTTAACAACCCACGCGTGGCCGCCTTCCTGTTTTGCCTATGTCCGTCGCTCGACAATCCTGGAATATCTTTCCAAAAATGGATGCTACCAGTCGAACCGGTAGCTACCTTGATACTTGTCCAGCACACCGCTTTGCTGGCTCCACGTGGCCTCCTAACTCCGCAGCACTGCTTCAGCGCAGTACTGGTCTTCGCATCATGGCCAAAACTTCGATGTTGCGCACAACTCCGCAGTCTGGTCAAAAGTTGTATGCTGTGCACAACTTCGCAGCATCCTCAATACTTATCCAAAATTGTATTTCTGAGCTGCGCTCAGCTCAGCTTTCCCTGCTTGCCTCAAAAAGGTGCTTCCAAAACTTTATCTCAACCTGGGCTCAACAAGTTTGATCATGTAATTACTTTTCTCTAAGGATTTTTGGAATATGGGTGTGGGAATTGTTGAAATAGATCCATATTTATATCACATAAGATTGATATGTTATCTTCATCGAGATGGTCCTACCTTGTTGGATATTTAATTGATAGAATATTGAATCTCTAGAGCACAAGGTCTATCATAGATATGTTGTAGGAAGATCTAAACTATGGTTTGTACTACCTATCCTTTCCTCCTGACTAGCCTTCCAATAAATAAAATGAAAAAGTTATTTCGGCCTATAACAAACCGAAGGATCTACTCGCTTTCATAATTATGTTGGTTATGATCAAAGAATGATATAGTATCTGATTTATCTTAGTTAGCATATTTCATCGAGTGAGCAAAGATTAAAAGGTTATTACCTAAATAACCTTTTCGGGATTTGATAAAATCATTGGCATATAATTAAAATGTGAGGTTTGGATTGATTCATCTATTGATATCTTAACAAGATAATTCCTAACAATTGTCTATATTAGTTGTTTTCTAGGGAGCTGATATCACACAAATATGGTAAATGATCATTCAAATGGCCTACAATGATTTATCATAGAGATGAGTCGACTTGAAATTCTGGCACTATAGAGTCTTCTAATAGAAATGATGGATTGTTTCGTGTCATCCTCATTTCCACAGTTGCTCAGACAACAAACCATCAAGTATCTCAATATTTTACCCAATTTAGATATTTGTGTCTAAAAGGATTTGTGTGTTCTTGTTTAAGTTGTATGAAGGGAAATTCTCATGTACAATTTTTAGAGGGGGAGTTTTAGTTTACCTATCTCAATGAAGTATATGATAAGTTCAAAGAGTGTCTTGACATTCATACTTTTGCAAATGATATCACTAGTAAATATGTTCCTCCTCATGTCAATATATTTTATTGTCTAGGGGAGATCACATTTACCTGTTTTTTAGTATAAGTAGCTACTGGTTCTGCTATGAATTTTTACTATTTTCAACCATTAAATAAGCTTTTGCTTCTATTCAGTACCTAATGATAACAACTTTGGTTGGTTCATCAAATAAATCCATCAATGGTAAGAAAGTAAGATAGTTCTAATGATGATTCTGCATGTATTTTGTGTTTATCTCACAGGTGGATTAAAAAATCCCCATGAATTAATTTGTGTCACAGGTGAAATTTTAGATGTGACGATTGAATCTTTCATTATAACTGGTTATTCTTTGCCCCAAGATCAAATTGGTTTATTGGGTAGTGAAAATTGTGATTGGTGTGCTCGAGGCTATTCCTATAATAGGATCTCCATTGGTAGAGTTATTATGTGGAAGTTTGATTGTGGCTCAATCTACCTTGACTTGTTTTTGTAGTTTACACACTTTCATATTATCCCTTGTTACTATTGTATTTATGCCAATGCATTTTGTAATGATCCGAAAGCAGTGTATTCAAGTCCTTTATAGAGAGGAAAGATAGATTGGAAATAAATTTTCATAACTTTTTGTTCTGAGTAATGATGGTGATATCTCATCCCTGAGAATATTTCTTATTAAAAAATGGGAATATCCATAGAAAATAGAAAATATCATCTTTCGATTTTTCCTTTCATTTTTGGAGTATTATTTATACAATACAAACAAGTAATCGGATTACGAGAGTGTGTGACTTGAACTATTGAAAAGGTCACGTAGATACTTTCTTCGATCTACCACATAAATATTTCTGACAAAATGTGTCTCTATCCCAATTTCCTTATCGGAAATAAGAAGTTTAGCACTTGGGTGGAAAGGCATTGGTAAGTTTGTGTAATACCCCCATTTTGACCAAGGCTGGAATGTATTGGTTGGATATGTAAATGTTGTAAATATGTGATGTATGATTCCTAGTGTGGATTTAAAGGCCAAGTCTGCGCTATTGAATGTCATCTTATAAAGGTAAGTATTTTATATTTTGTGGAAATGTGCTAGTAAGCCATCGAAAAATGTAAAAACAATGTAAATATTTATAATGCAAATAAAAGTCTAAGAGTTGGCTATGGAAGCAACTTAAATGAGGGGCTATGTTTTCCACCAGGGAGAGGTGAGGGGTGTGTGGGATTAAATCCTCTATTTCCAAGTGTCATATTGAGAACCCATGTACCATTAATCCTAAGCAACCACCCATATTGACTTCCTTGCTGATCTTTAATTTTGTTGTAAGAAGACTTTTGAGAAATCAACTCATGAATTTAATGGAGCATGTGATGAGACCAGAATTTCATATGGTTGAGTATGGGATTAGTTTTCTATACCCAAAAGTCAATTTCATTCATGGGAATTCATTTCCCTTCTTCCCCAATTCCAATGTTGGGAAATTAGATTCCAAAATTTTCAGCAAGTTATGCATTCCCAACAATGAAAAGAACAAAAATCGTAACTAGAGGAAAAGCCACATTTAGAGTGTAAAAAATGCCTAGAAATCCATGTGGTTTGGGAAATACAGTGGGGGATCTATAGATATCAACCCTATGGAAAATTTGAAAGTGTCAAAAGCCCCATAATAAGTGGGAAAACCCAGATTTGGGAGCATGGAAAACTGAATTTTGTGGATGAAATTAGTGTGGCCAAAAATAAGAAAATTCAAGAGAAAATTGAAGTCAGAGAGATACCATCAGTGGAATGGCTTGATAAACCCAGTGAAGTCAAGAATATATCAAGGTTTAGCAGCTTGGGCCTTTTTATTCCCATCATGAATAGCACTGGAGGGAAGGGGTCGACACCTGAGGGACTGCGTAGAAGAGAAGGGGACCTTCCTTGTGTTGGTTGTGGTAGGTAATGTGGGTTCCAAGGCTGGATGAAGCCAATTGAGATGCATGTAGTTCTGTGGATGAGCTCACTGGCTTAGTATTCTCCTCCTTCATCTCTCTTCATGCTTGATAAATTTGGTTATGTGTTGGATTAGAATGAGTGTGTGACTATGTCTATGGTTGTGAGTGAATCTGAGTAGTTACCTCAGTGGAAAATATGGCCCGACTCGGGGGTGACTTCTCAACAGAAAATTAAATGTTGGATAGAGTGCCTATGGTTGGGTGGAACATTGCTCATCCATAGCTAGTTTCAAAGACAACTTCAGCTAAAAGATAAGTGTTTACTGTTGTTTATGAATATGCAAATTTTGTGTGTTATGAATGTTTATTAATTTATATTGAATTGAATGAAAAAGGTCTAATTTAAATTATTAATTGGATTCCTGTGAGTAGCATGAGAATGAGTTTATTTTTGTGAAAGAGTATTTAGTTTTTATGTTGAAATGTTAATGCTAGATTGAATGCATGTGCTTAAGTTAAATCAAGAAATATTTTTCTTGTGTGCAAGAGTATTAAAGAAACTAAAATTCAACATGTTTAATTCTATTAGTAAAATATGTAAGAGAAATTTAGAATGTCAGAATCTTAGAGTGGTACTGGAGAGAAGGAACTTTGTTCCCCACTGACTCGAGAGTCACTGAGGTATCTGGGGACGTGACAGTTTGTTGCATTCCAAGAGAATTCCTTCTATGATCGAATCTAGATCAAGAAGGGCTCCATGAGATCCAGCCATTGGGGTAATATTTTTATATAATCAATAATTGGACCATTTGACTTTACTTATCCTTTTCATAGTATGAAAATGCATCCATTTCCCTTAATTAGCTAGTCAACCTATCCACATCAAATAATCCATCTTGGTGGAAAAATAGAGTAGATATCCAACCTAATCCATCCACCATCAAATAATCCCAACATCCACATCAAATAGTCCATCCATTTCAATTTGATGTAGGAAGTATCTAGCCAACCTATCCACTCTAGTTTATCTCCCCCACACTTCAAATCTAGTCAAATTAAATTTTAGATCATCTCTAATAATAACCCTTCCTGTTGATGTATATGTAACTTTGGAATGTATTTCACCCATGTATTTCATATATGTATTTTGTACTCCTATAGAGATGGTATTATTCCTCTATATGGAAGTGTTTGTATTCCTATAGAGATGTTATTATTCCTCTATACGGAAGTGTCATCATTTATATTGTAAGTGTCGTAACTTATACTTGATGGGTTATTAGACCACCTTGTTGGGGTCGGCCCTGTATAAGTCATGTGGGTCGAAGGGTTATTAGACCACCCTATTGGGGGTTGGCCATGTGGGTCAAAGGGTTATTAGACCACCAAGTGTGGGGTCGGCTCAGATTAAGTTAACCATGGGTTAAGCTAGACATGTAGGCCCCATTAGTTTATTGGGCAGGACATAACAAGTATAAATAGAGATCGGGAGATCTCTATTTGATCATTCATTCACACACTTCTCTCATTCGGAAAGTGGCGCACTTGTGAGGAGGAGGCTCTGCTACTAGGAGAAGACTATCTCTTGTATTCCGGTTGTATCATTGCTCTATCTATCTCTGAGGAAGTTATTGGGGTTTTTCACCTTTATGGTTTTCCCCAAGTAAACTCTGTGTCTCTTGTGTGCTTGCATTATTGTGTCCATGATTGATATGCTGTAGATTTGCTGTACATGTTGTTCTCTCAGTTAAGATCCTAGATAAGATTGAAGTAAATTCTGAAAATTTAACATGGTATCAGAGCTATCCTGAAAGAAGGCATGATATGGCATGTATGACACTTGTTGCACTTACGATGCTAGGGCTTGATATAGAAAAAACCATTCATCGTAGAACTTTCGCTATAAATCCATTTTGACAACGTTTTCGGATCTAAAACTTTTACAGATCACAGATCAGATCCCCATGTAACTTGTGTCCAAAGGACAACCTCTAATTCGTTCGCTCTCCTGTTTTATCCCATAAACAGGTCACGTTGCGACACTTGGCATAAATCTCTCTTAGAAAATCCAATTGAGGTCAGACCTATCGGGATGGAAATATGACAGGTCAGGCTACCACAGAAAAAGTTTTCAGACCCTGTGGATCGAAAAGGGTGGAGTTACACCAGAAACAATCAGGTACATATTTCTGTCAAAACAGAATTATTTTTGAGCACCTTCATTCATGGCTTCCGAAATTTAGGGTTTTGGAGAAAGTTGGAATTCTTGTAATCAGAGACCACGGATGAATGCTACTCATAAAAATAGAAATTTATATACCAAGATCAGAATTTTTGGTTGGGTAGAAGACCGGGCTTGATCAGACCCTAGTTCGGAACTTTGATTGGAAAAGTGGAAAATTAGGGCTTCTACAAAAATGGGAATTTGTGAAATCTCTGACCACGGCCCGAAGCTCCTCAGAAAAATAGAAGCTTAGAGCTTTGGATCAAACCTTTTGATTAGGCAGAAGAGTGGGCTTCATCAAACCCCAGTTCAGGGTCACGTCCAGTGAATCCCGAAGTTTCAAAGGCAAAATTGAGGAGTGAAACTTTGCAGTTTTCAAATTCTGAATATACCATCTTGATCAGCTCATCAAGGTGCATATTTCTATCCTTTCGGAAGCTTGAAATTCAAAGTTTGAATTTTTTGGGTTTCTCTGACAAACCCTATTACAACTCCAGATCCAGTTCCTGCAAATCAAGTGGATTGGTTTAATCCTAGAAGAGGATGGATTGGTCACCTGCATAAGTGAATAAGTTCCTGTTTCAGAGGGATATGAGGCTAAGGCCTTACATAAGAAGATTACAAGCAATCTCAACAGGTATGACTCATCCAGGTATGTCTCAAGATTTGTTCATGATTAAGTTTATGATATGTTTGTCTTCATGTTATTACGGTTAGAACAATCTTGATTTTAGACTTGTCGTATCACCTTAACAAAATTATGAATGCATGCATTAGGGTGTTGACACTTATACTAATGCATTATGGTGTGGTATGAGGTTTATGTTGTCCGCTAACATGAAAGGTACACCAAGAAAGATAAATGATGTTCTAGTTCAAGAACATATGATCATGATGACATGAGGACAAAGATTCATCCATTGTCATGGATCACTTAGAAGATCTATTTGCGAGGTATGTATAACTTGGTTCTATAATGGTTAACCTATGAGATATGAAGGTTACTAGCACAAGTCATTGAAGAGAAGAAGAAGACATCATGTGGGTATGTTAGACATAACTAGCTAATCCAGGTATGTTTTTCCTATATCAAGCTAGAATCCTACCTTGTGTTAGGATCTTATACTGTTGTGTTGTTGATAATGATTATTCATGAAGTCATAGGTTTGAATAGTCATGGTTGTATGCATATTATGTTTCTTACCATAATTGATGATATGACTAACTAGAAGAATCATGAAGTTATAGGTTTGAGTAATCACGGGTTTATGCATTAACTAATTAGAAGAGTCCTATGATCAAATAAGAATATGCATGAGTAAAAGAAGACTTCCCTGAATACTAATGTTTATTATCTGTGAATGATCATGACTATACATGTTTAAGATTATTGTGTTTTGATAATATTAAGATTATACTAATAAATGTTTGATTATGTATGAGACCTAGAGGATAACACAATGATGATACTAACAAGCATGCATAGGGATCGAGAATGAATATAAGTTCAAGGACAGGTAATCCAGGAAGCAAAGATCAAGAGGGAGCACACTCCAGTAGTTTCTACAAGGATGCAGATATTCAGAGGGAGTTGACCACTTCTCACAATCCACATTAGAATGGAGTTGCAGAAAGAAGAAAAGACTAAGAGGGAGTCAACCCAACAATCAAACAAAGATAAGTATTTGAATTGTCATTTCTTACATAGTTGTTTGTTTAAATAATGTTATTCAATAATGTATATACTGATGTTCCTAAAATTAGGTTGTGTATTATGCATATTAGAATAGTTGCATTGATGAATAGTATACTACTAATATACATGGGTAAGTGGCCTATGGCACTGTACAACATTCCATTGCTACTTATCTAGAATGAAACCTCTTTGCTGACATGTTAGGAGTTGTGCACACTCTTAACAATGTTCTGGTAGAGATTGGAAGGCATATAGAAAGTTATGGAATATGGGTAAATGTTGTATTGAAGCATTGGCTAAGATAATTGCATGACTGTATGACATATTTCTTTATGTGTAAGAATTTGTTCTGAAAAATATGAGATGTTTTCTAATCATGCAATTTAAATTGTTGTGTAGGAAATATCGTATACCATCACCTACCAAAGAAGGACTGCAACATTTGTTCAGCAACAAAGTTATCTATTGAAAATATTGAAGATATTGAAGTTCCCAGGATCTGGGAAGAATGCCATGATCGAGGAGTACCAGTTGATCATGAAGATGTTTGGGATGCAGTCCCAAGACCCGAAGGGGAGTCTGTAGTGAATTCCAAGAGGATCTACAGATTAAGCATGCTGCAGGTGGTAGCATAGAGACTTTTTCTCCTGTAGCCAGATACACTTCCATTAGATCAGTACTTTCTCTGGCTGCAGTGATGAAGTGAAAGATACACCAGATGGATTTCAAGATAGTCTTCTTGAATGGTGTAGTTGAAGAAGAAGTGTATGTGGAGAAGCCCCTTGGTTCTGAGACACATGACAGGGAGTCATATATGTGTAGAACTTGGTATGGTAGGATAGACAACTTTTTATCCAGTTTGGGCTTTACCAAGAGTAAAGCGGATTCCAACCTTTACTACAAGGCTGAGGAAGGAAATCCAGTGATACTACTATTGTATGTGGATGACCTGTTTATAACAGGTGAGGATAGATTGATTGCCGACATGCAACGGAAGCTTGCTGCCGAGTTCGAGATGAAGAACATAGGGATGATGCACTATTTGTTTTTGGCATGGAGGTGTGGTAGAGTGCAGATGGAATCTTCCTTGGACAAGGGAAGTATGCAGTAGAGATCCTGAAGAGGTTCGGGATGATGGACTGCAAGGCTATGGCCACACCTATGGCATCGAACCTGAAGCTTCTGTGTGATGCTTCATCTGATCCGGTTGATATCACTATGTATCGTCAGATGATTGGGTCCTTGATGCACCTGACGAACATGAGACCAGATATTTGCTTTGCGGTGAACACATTGAGCCAGTTCCTGACGGATCCGAGGAGTGTTCACCTGGTAGCTGTAAAGCATATTCTGAGGTACCTGAAGGGTACAATTGATTATGGGCTCAAGTATGATGCGAATCAAAAGTTTAACCTACAGGGTTATGTTGATTCAGATTGGGCAGGCAGTGCTACAGATAGGAAGAGCACTTATGGGTGTTGCTTCAGTATGGGATCAGGTGTGATCTCTTAGTTCAGCAGGAAGCAGTCCTGCGTAGCATTGAGTACAGCTGAGGTAGAGTATGTTGTAGTCTGTTCAGCTAGTTGTGAGGCAGTATGGATTCGGAAGCTACTGTCTGAGTTATTTGATCTCCTGTTGGATGCTACTGGTATCTTTTGTGATAACCAGAGTTGTGTGAAGCTGTCCGATAACCCAGTGTTTCATGACAGGTCGAAACACATAGAGATCAAATATCACTATATCAGGGATATGGTGCAGAGAGGAGCTGTGAAGCTCCTGTACATTGCGACGGACGAGCAGATTGCAGATGTGCTGACGAAGCCACTAGCCAGGGTGAAGTTTGAGTACTTCAAGGAGAGGCTTGGTGTTCTTCAGATTGATGACACTTCGAGGAAGAAGTGATGGACACATTTGTAGAAGCCATTCCAAGGATGTTGGAAGGAGGATCCTTCACATGGATGTGGATGTAAGCACTGGATGATGAGCATCAGGACGATGCTCCAGTTACTGCTCTGTATATGCATCAGGAGGATGCTGGATATGATCAATTGGATCATTTATATGTATGTACGCATCATGTTGGATGCTGGATATGATCAGTTGGATCATTTATATGTATGTACGCATCATGTTGGATGCTGGATATGATCAATTGGATCATTTATATGTATATGTATGTACGCATCATGTTGGATGCTGGATGATCAGTAGGATCATTTGTATATGTTTTGTATATGCATCATGTTGGATGCTTGGACCATGTATCTGTATATGTATAAGGTGGAAACTGTGTATGATCAGGTAGATCATGTATGTTGATATGTATCAGGTATGATCAGGTGGATCATGTTTTTGTATTTGTATCAGGTGGATACATTGTATGATCAGGTGGATCATGTATGATGATATGTATCAGGTAGATACTTGGTATGCATCAGGTAGATGCATTATATGATCAGGATGATCATGGATGACGAGCTTCAGGATGTTGCTCCAGATGACATGCAGCAGGATGTTGCAGTGATGATGATCAGGATGATCATGTATACATCAGGATGATGTATGGTGAGTATCAGGTTGATACTTTGTGGCCGTGGATCAGGTTGTGCAGATGAGCATATAATTTGGCCCTGGGAGATTTGCAGATAGTCTTTTGAGGTTTTGCCTATGGCATGTAATCTGGCCCTGGGATATCTGACAAATGCTCTTTCGAGGTTTTCTCTGGGAGGACATATAATTTGGCCCTGGGATATTTGCAGATAGTATTGCAAGGTTTTGCATATGGCTTATAATTTGTCCTTGGGATATCTGGCAGATGCTCTTTCGAGGTTTTGTCCTATGGCATATAATAGCGCCCTGGGAGATCTGATAGGTTGAGCTGTGTGCTCGTAATAAGTCTTGGGATGCTCTTGCAAGGTTTTGCAATGACCACATGTAATATTACCCTGGGAGATCCGATAGGTTGGGATGTGTTCCCATAATAAGTCCTGGGATGCTCTTGCAAGGTTTTGTGGTGACCACATATAATAGCTCCTTGGGAGATCCGATAGGTTGAGCTGTGTGCTCGTAATCAGTCCTGGGATTCTCTTTCGAGGTTTTGTGGTAGGGTAACATGTAATAGCTCCCTGGGAGATCCGATAGGTTGGGATGTGTGCCCGTAATAAGTCCTGGGATGCTCTTGCAAGGTTTTGTGACACACGTAATAAGTCCTGAGGATTCCACAGTATGGCCAGTGATGAAAAAGACTTGCAGTTGGTGGGCCTACATCTAGTATGAAAAAGGACTGGCTCTGTAGAACTTCCTATGACGAGTAGATTCAGAGATTGATTGAGATAGCAGCAGTAGTGACGATGACGATGATTCGAGGATGATGATTCGCTGATGGTGATCCAGAGAAGAAGACTTGTGTTAGAAGACCTATGTCGAGAAATACCTTCCTAGTTAAGAGGGAGTGTTGATGTATATGTAACTTCGGAATGTATTTCACCCATGTATTTCATATATGTATTTTGTACTCCTATAGAGATGGTATTATTCCTCTATACGAAAGTGTTTGTATTCCTATAGAGATGTTATTATTCCTCTATACGGAAGTGTCGTCATTTATATTGTAAGTGTCGTAACTTATACTTGATGGGTTATTAGACCACCTTGTTGGGGTCGGCCCTGTATAAGTCATGTGGGTCGAAGGGTTATTAGACCACCCTATTGGGTGTCGGCCATGTGGGTCAAAGGGTTATTAGACCACCAAGTGTGGGGTCAGCCCTGATTAAGTTAACCATGGGTTAAGCTAGACATGTAGGCCCCATTAGTTTATTGGGCAGGACATAACAAGTATAAATAGAGATCGGGAGATCTCTATTTGATCATTCATTCAAACACTTCTCTCATTCGGAAAGTGGCGCACTTGTGAGGAGGAGGCTCTGCTGGTAGGAGAAGACTATCTCTTGTATTCTGGTTGTATCATTGCTCTATCTATCTATGCGGAAGTTATTGGGGTTTTTCACCTTTATGGTTTTCCCCAAGTAAACTCTGTGTCTCTTGTGTGCTTGCATTATTGTGTCCATGATTGATATGCTGTAGATTTCCTGTACATGTTATTCTCTCAGTTAAGATCCTAGATCAGATTGAAGTAAATTCTGAAAATTTAACACTTCCCTCATTAATAACTTGCATCTTGAAGATTCTATACCAATATTCTCGCGTATCATCATACGTTCCACACATGTTTAACACAACAATTATTTGATTTAGACTTTTACTATAAAAATCAATGCACCTACCTAGAATAATAACAAAAGCGTTGACAAGTTACAGACTAGTGTTCCACCCAATAATAATACCCGCTTATGGCCCAACAAAATTAGTAAAAGTAAATTCCCAACCCTAAAGACATTTTCTCAATTTATCAACTATGAAATGCCCCCTACATATGGTCTCCTACAAAAGACTTACATCTGGTTTCTGAATCTCTAAAAGTCTGATTAGGGCTAGTCTTCTACGTTGACTACCAGGATCCCTAACATTTGTAAAGAGTATCATCATGACAAACCTTAATTTGGTGTTTGGTTTACTCTAATAACCCTTGTAATGGATTTTGCAACTCGATTGAATCTCCTTAACTGCTTTAACTTGAGCATGAAAACAATATGCCTTCCTTCCTACATGAGATGATCCAAAGCCTTTATAATGGTCAACTCCCAATCCCTCACAATAATTTCACATGCATCACCTTTATACATTTTAGAGCATAAATAGTAATGACCCCAATTCTTAGTATCATTAACACCAACACATACTCTAGGGCTTGAAGTCTCTTTAACCAATTCAAAGAAGGAGTCCTCCCCCAAAGTAAAACAATTATTAGGTCTAGTAATGGTCTTCCCCATTTCAAACCTTCACCTAATGCGACCACTATGATCCCTATACCTCTTCCTCCTTTTGTTCATACCCAATTTAGTCTTAGATGGAGTTGGCCACATTTTTTTATTATTGAATTTCTTATTAGGAATTTAGAAGTTTACAATTTGGAGGGGAGTCACCAAAATCCTTTAGATTCTGAGTTGTAGTATTCTAAATAGTCTGCAAGCCTCGATCTATAGCCTAAAACCATGTTCCAATTCGAACAACCAAATGGTCCTTGGTAGGAGTAAACCTTATCTGAACTGCCAAGCTAGGAGCTTCATGAGTTCTCATTTATTGAACACCCAAATATTTAATATGCCTTTCTAACTCTCAGACTTTTTCCTCCTCTACATCACAACCATCCATGATTATTTTAGGGGAAGTCTCTTCTAAACAATCTGCTTTATCAAAATCCTTTAAAGACATATGAATCATTCTCAAACCTGAAATTGTGTTTCTTCCTCCACCCAAATTTTTGTAATGACATGTTACAATCCTTCACTACATTGTTACAGAGAAAACTTCCTATGGCTTGGGGAAGACCACAACAGACAGCTGACTACCAGAAAATGACTCAAATACCAATACAATGCTATATAAATGACAATGCTAAGATAATGGAGAAAAGACCAACCTTCAACCGGATGTTCGAAGTAGATCCCTGTTGAGATTTCAAATTCTACACTTGAACCTGCAGATTAGTCTCAACAACTAGTACAAGCAAGTGCATATATATTTGAAAGACATTAGCATAATCAATAGCATGATCCATGATATCATAAGCGAATATAACCCAATGTAATTTAACAATATTCACAACATCAATTGGACGAGAAAATGAGTATTTCCATTAATGAATAACAAGAAGTACAATATATGACCTCTTGCCGACAACCAATCTGAACCAAGAACTGGGTCTCTCCACTTGTGCCTCCACCACTTCAATCCCCCATGCGATGGCAAACTCAAACTATGAAATGAGTTTGGTAGGTGAACATAAGGAGTTCACAACAATAAGGATCAATGAGTGTAGACTCAAATCATGACAAAAATCCACTAGAGTTATCTTGCTCTCCCTTTCTCCTCCCTTCCATACACCATAAGATCTCAATATATAGCCTTCCAAAGGTAAGTGAAAGGATACATCGAGGCATTTCGGGGTATATGGATGGCCAAAGGTCACCCTAAGACCGCTTTTTGGGAGTAAAAAGTAATTTTTCTAATGATTTTTACCATTTTACTTGGTACCCCGCGGGCTATAGTGGAACAACCTGCGTGTACGCTGGCTATAATGGGACAGCAAGGGTACAGGAAGAAAAATAGGGAAAAATGTGTTTATGAGGTCATAAAGTGGATCTGAGCCAATGAAATGGATCCTGTAGGCCAAAGAATGCTGATGCTCACAAGGTGGAAAATTATGCCGTAACAGATGCCCCCTAATGTGTGAGGTCAGAGAAGGTACTACGATGGCCGAAATACATTATAAATCTTAGAAGTGGAGTGATGGAGACACAAATGGAGAGAGCAGCTCACTCGTCATATTACAATAATATCTCTGAGTACATGTCAGTATAATACAACAATTTGATACAATGGCCATGATAGGAAGTACATAGTGAATACATGTCATAGGTGATCATAGCCATGATCCATACAGTAAGATATGGTCTCCTGCTAAAAATGAAACAACTGGTGCAATACTAGAGGTACAAACTGCTGATGTCTGAGAGGTGATATCTCAGATGTACAATCATGATCAAGAGTATCATACTAAATGCTACTAACGTCTGGGGTCTTCTACATAAATCATCTATGGTGCAAGTCCCATCAAGTGAATAAAGGTGTTGAGGTCGAACCTGATGTGACATCGTCTGATTACCGGTCAATAATGTGTACCGTTAACAGACGCGAGATAACCCATCGATAATGAAAATGGGAATCAAGGCACATAGTACAATCATCAGAGTGCGAATAGATGTGTTGAAGTTGAACACTAAGATGAATCCATCGATCAGGGGACCTTGATGTATTCCCAAAACTATCGATGGTGAGAGAACCTACCACTAATTACTGCAAGCCTCAAGGTACTCGACTGACTCTAAGTCTCAATTCCAGAATAAATGAGTTGAAGTCGACGGAACGAAACTCGCTAGAAGGAGGGCATCAAGGCACCCCCCATCAACCAACACGAGGTAACAGCTACGTTGAAATATTTGGAAGAACTCAGATGAAATGGACTGACTCAATAAGGATGGATGACATGCAATAGTCAAGAGATCTGAGGAGTGGTCGACTCTAGTTTCAAGACTTCCTTTGAACAAGAGCATGAGTAGATGGATAGACTCAGGAAACATAGACTCAGCATAACACTGTGCGATGCAGGAGGCATCAACAAAGGGATCCATGGTGACTGGAAGCTTAACCAATCGGTGGAGTAAAACTGAGAAACGAGTACAGCTCCTAAGGCCTAACTATAGTCCCGACTCATAATGTATGGAGTGGAATGAATGCTCTGTTCAAAGGTGACACAACAATTTCCAACAAAAAGAAGTAAATATTCTCCCGTCTGACTTTTTGGAATATTTGATTTTTTTGGTCTTTTTCATATTTGTAAAGCTTGAAAAAGAATAAAATTGCTTATAGTACAACAAATGAGGGAACGAGTGTCAAGTAGCGAGCAAACTAGTCCCAAGCAGTGGAACATTCCTATGATCAATGCAAGGAAGCATGTGCAGGATGTGGACACACGGGGGGGGTTGTTCCCTCAGGGTGAAGGGTCCTCAAACTGTGAAAGGAAAATGAAAGCTCTGCAAGGCTCAACAGGGAAAGTGCTCAGGCACCAGGCTAATAATCGAGTAAGCGGGAGCCGACACAAGGCTCAAGCGGCAATCAGGATGATGCAATGCAATCACAATTTGATAGAAAAATGGGGGGAGTCCTTATGGGAGATGGAAAGCATAAGACAAAGTAGAGTATGAGTCTTTATCGCAAAGTCATGGCGTAACTACGAAGGACTCCCAATCCTAGAGAGAGACAACAACATGGGCGCCAAAAGGCATAAAAGGGATCTCACTAGGGCACCCATGGTCGGATAGGCCCTACTGCCAAATAATGACACTTCTATAACAGTGTGAAAGCTCCGTGTCGGTTAAGAAGCGGGGTCTCACCTAGGGTTAATGGAAATGGTTAAAAGGTCAAATGCATAATGCATGTGAAAATGACATCTAACCTATATGCCAGGTGTGAAATATACCTGTCGTAGGCACTAAATGGTCAAAAAACCAACTCTCGTCGAAGAAATCTGTTCAAAATGCTACTCCAAGACATCACATTAGTCCAAAACAACTTAAAACGACGAAAACTATAGGATAGTGGGTTTTGAAAACTATAAATAGTAATAAAAAATTACAATTTACAATTCACCCCAAATAGTGATTTTGGTTAGTTTTTCACCTAAAACTTCAGTCACTGATTCTGGGAGCTACGGGCATCCTTTCGTCGAGCGGTATGGAGTAGGTTAGCTATCTCATCCTTCTCTTTCATTTGGTTGCTTTTATTTCATTTTTCAGTGGTCCAATTTTTTTATTGGGCAAGCCCTATTTGGTCACGGCGCTGTACGCGGGCTACAAGTATACGGGTCACGGATAGGGCCTGCTACCCGTTGTCAACACATGCGTTGATCCCTGATGGACGCCTCTGTTTTCTCAATAGCTCGTGGGTACGGCCATGAAGTTGGTTTTTTAAATGTAAAAGGCTAAACTTCTTGTGTTTCTTCCTCCATGATGGTTCTAGAGTGGAGGGAAAGGGAGCATGACCTTGTGGATGAGGCTGTCCGCCAAGATTTTCCTGCACAACAAGCATTACAAGCGTGTGGGATTTTCAAATTTTGGAGCATTGGGGGTTTGAGGGCCCAAAACCAATTGCTCTGTTGCTTGATAGACTACTAGGATGTAGACGCACAAAATTTCAACCTGGATGGTCAAATACTCTCCTTGGAGGTAGATGACATATATTTCATTACAGGATTGTCCCGTCGAGGGGAAGTGGCAAGTATTCGATCTTGTACTGTGGGTGGCAGGATCACCATTCTTGACTACATAGAGCGGTACTGTCTTCCCAACACCCAGAAGGTGGGGAGTTAGGTACCCATTGGAGCCATAGTTAGTCTAAGTATGAATATTATAGTGTTCACTCTCATCAGGATTACAGGTTCGGCAACTCTACACCAGGATTCAAGGCCGGTGATGTTCTATGCATCGCAGTGCACGCGACCCATGATATATGACTGGTGCACAATGTTACTGGGGTCTATGAAGACCCAGTTAATGGAGTGCAAGCGTGGGGAGGCAAAAAAATTTGGATAAGGCAGTATACCATGCATCTTTTTCTTCGAGAGAGTTCCGGGGCTCAGTCCGAGGGTTGAAGTCCCTCCTCATAGTCTCCACGACCCAACCCTGACCCAGTGGGCAGAGGTCTTGACACGATAGGGTGGTGTCCAACAGGCATCACCATATACAGATGAGTTCTTCCACTGGTGGGACCGACAGGTCATAGCCATTGACGACTACCCCTATGCAAGGATAGACTTCCGTGGTGATCATGACATGCCGCTTCCTCTAGGGGTAGCGTTCGGAGACATCGTTATGTTACTCTTTTTATGTTTTTGTGTATTGGATTTTTTGGGATTTTTGATTATATATGTAAATGAAAAAATATTTTTGGGGTAGTACCACATATTGACATTTCACTGTTTGCTCGCAGATACGGGTCCGCGAAGACCAGATGGGTTCCTGAGACATCGTCGATGGGGTAGGGGTGGAGAGGTAGTTGGTCCGGCCGCAGAGTGCACACTAGAGACCGTATGGGTCAACCTATCTTGTATGACCAACATAGTACTCATGATCGAGGTAGAGCGGCTGCCAGAGGATATGCAGCGCCATGTTGTGGGGGTACCGGGCCCCTGAGTATGATTACTGCGGCGCATAGCCAATGCAGTACATTATTATTATCAGAAACATCCTGCCGAGGGAGCTAGGCCTCCTCCTAGGTCTTAGATATCTCAGAGTCCCATATTTTGTATCGATATGTATATTTTTGAGAGCTACGGGCTCTAGTTTTGTACTGTGACACTACCTTTTTGGACATGTTATTTATATATAAAAACTATGATTCTCCGGTTCTACTATATGTGTATGTACAAATGTGTGAATGAATGTTTATTTGTGTGCTTCATTATGAATGTGACAAATTCCAATCTAGGACATAGTTATCATATGCATCAGATACATGATTAACACTTCTCGGAACAAGAATGTATGTAATGGAAACAAAATGACGTTCCAAGAGTCTTACCCTCAAGAACCTCCGTAGTAAAGTAGGATCCCTCACACGGTACTGACCATTCAATTGAGACACAACCAGTTGTGAATCCAGGCAGACTTCTAAAGACTGGATACCATGTGAAATGGCATCACGAAGTAGCTCGACAACGGCACTATACTCAACCACATTGCTGGATGTAGGATCGAGACAAGCACCTCCCGAAGACACAACTAGGTGGTCAGGAGAATAAATAGCCCAAGCAGCATAATTGAGGTGTTGTGTATGACAGATAGCACCATCCGTGAATCCCAAGAACACAGAATATTCCGCTGACATCTGTCAACCAAATGAAAGCGAACCAGCAGATCGAAAAACCACAAGAAATCTAAACTATGTACAGAAGAAAATATACAATAGTATACAAAAGTACTAGATTGAGCTAGAAGCTCAAGCATAATACCGCTTGAGGTAGAGCCCATTTCTAGGCTCCTTCAAGGAGTTCCCTTCACAATCTTCCAATTCGTAGGCTCCTTTCTCAAGGACATGCCTCACGATGTAAGGACCATGCCACATGGGGTTAAACTTTCCTTCCCCCAGGGGTTCTTTACCTTGGTCATATAAGAGTACCAAGTCACCTTCATGATACTGCTGGGGATGGACATACCTATCATATTGAACATTGGCACGACGCTTATTGACATCTATAGCCACGGCGGCATCTCGACGCTGCTCGTCAAGTTGCTCAAGGTGGATCAAATGTTGCTCAATATCCGACGTATCAGGGAGGATCTCTATGGCTAGTTTTAACGAAGGGATTTCACATTCAATCGGTAGAATAGACTCCACACAGTGTACTAGATGAAATGGTGAGAACCCGGTGGCAGTCTTAACTGCGGTTCGATATGCCCACAAAGCAGGATATAACATAATATGCCATTTTCTCTTACTCTGTGGGATGGTACGTTGGAGAACGGTTTTTGAAGACTTATTGACTGCTTCAACCTGACCATTCACTTGGGGGTAGTAAGAAGATGAATGTTCTTGATGAAACCCAAGCTTGAGTGACAAATCCTCCATCATCTTGTTCTGAAAGTGACTGCCATGGTCAGTGACAATCTCTTTCGGAATACCGAACCGAGTGATAATCTGATTGAATACAAAATGGGCTGCTGTAGCACCATCGACTTTTACGGTAGGCATGGCCTCAGCCCATTTGGAAAATTAGTCCACGACCACAATGATATGGTGATGCCCCCCAGCCGAAGCTGGTTTGCAATCCATGAAATCCACTCCCACTTGGTGAAGGGACCGACAGTTACGACCGGATGAAGGGGCGTTGGATGCGAGTGTACATTCCGAGAAAACACCTGGCAAGGGTGACATCTCTTTACATCCTTTATACAAGCCTTGAAGATTGAAGGCCAAAAGTAACCAACTCGCATAATGCGTTGGGCTGTTGCAAACTCGGATAAGTGACCACCACACGCCCCATCATGGAAATCATAAAGAACACGCTCCGCTTCTTCGTGAGTCAAACAACGACGGAGGACATAATCCTTTCCTCGACGATACAAAGTGTCACCAAAAATGGTATAATATTTAGCGTGGTGTTTCACACACTGTCATTCCTCTCGTGAATAGTGCGAAGGACACTTCAAAGTTTGAAGATATATGATGATATCCCCATACCAAGGGTCCAAAGACGAGATAAGGAATAAGTGCTCATCCACAAAGGGATCTTCATGGACAATATCCTCATCAATACGCGGAAGGTTTGACATGAGCTCAGTAAAAACCAAGGATTTCACCGACTTTGCCGAAGCAAAATCAAGATCAAACTCCTGAAGAATGACAACCCATTTATTATACTTTCCCCCTATAAGACATTGTGATAGCATGAACTGAAATGGATTGATATGTGCTATGATAGTGGTTTTCCTAAGCATGATGTAATGCCTTAAACGTTGGATTGCATGAACAGTTGCAAGTGCCAACTTTTCTACAAGAGTGTATCTCAGCTCAACATCTACTAAATTTCGACTAAGGTAATAGATCACATGCTTTGCGAGCACATCATCAACCCGAACTAAGACCATTCTAATCGTCTCTTGAGACGCGGCCCCATAAAGTAGAAAATATCTTGCAAAGTTGGGTGGACTAAGCAGAGGGGCCGATACCAAAGCTTTCTTCAAAGCGTCGAAAGACTGCTGGGCTCGCTCATCCCAGATAAACAGTGTGTCTTTCTTCAACAAGTGCGTGAAACCTTTGGTAAGACTAGCATAATTCACTACAAAGTGACGTAGAAAAGTGGCTCTCCCTTGGAGGCTCTGAAGTTGAAGTAAATTGCACGGAGGAGGAAACTGAAGTATTGCCTCAACTTTAAGAGGATCGACTCTGATACCCTCTTTCGAAACTATGAAACCTAGAAGGCGACTTGTTTTCACAACAAAGATGCACTTATTGGGATTTAACCGAATCTTGTCGCATATGCATCTTTCGAGAATTAAACGGAGGTGCTTGGGGTGGTCCACTCTCTTGTAAGAATGGCCAGCAAGATCATCCAAGTATGCCTCCTCTATGCGTTTAAGGTCATGAAAGGCGTAGGTCATAGCACACTGAAAAATGGCTCTAGCGTTTTTAAGGCCGAAGGGAATCTTCTGGTACACAAATGTACCCCAAGGACAAATGAAAGCAGTCTTATGTTGGTCCTCAGGTTTTATCTGGATCTGGTTGTATCCTGAAAAGCCATCCATAAATGAAAAAACTTCGCTTCCCGCACAAGCATCCAAAATCTGATCTACGAATGGGGTGGGGAAATTGTCTTTTGGACATGCGCAGTTCATATCTCTAAAATCAGTGCATACACGGATAGTTCCTTGCTTCTTATCCACAGGAACGGGATTTGACACCCATTCGGTAAGGGGAACTGGGTAGATGAAACCAACCTCAAACAGTTTCTCCACCTTTGCCTTGATCGTGACTTCCTTTCTAGGGTTCACAGCACGAAGGCGTTGTCGAACCGACTTAGCATTGGGATATGTTCTAATCTCATGTTTGACAATGCTGGGGTCTATTCGTGACATCTCCTCATATGACCAGGCGAAAGCTTCCCGAAATTCCTTAAACAACTCAATGTAAATGTCAACCTCCTCAGGAGAGCAATCAACAACGATGTAAATGTTCTCAACCTTTTCGGGTGTATGAGAAATGTTGATCGGTATGGTAGGGGAAATATTAGCCATATTCCCCTCTGCGTAAATCCCATGCAAATCCCAAGGAACCACAGGGTGACCAACCATCGCGGCAAGAGTCATCCTAAACTCTTCTTGCTCGATAAGGTCAAGGTTGGGAAGAAAATAAGAGCGATGATGCATGTATTCCCAAGGTCTTTCACTACCACACATGGCCTCAAAAATAGTTTCATCCGAAGGTAAAGTGCCATCAAGACAATCGTGCGAACAAGATGAGTGGATCGCCCACACAGGAAGCATAACATGATCTTCTTCTTCTGCCCATGAAGATGAGAGATATGGTTCTGCCATGGATTGTTGAATATCTTGATATGCAAGCTCAACAACAGACAGTGGCATAGCCATTCCAACATGCGCAATGTCTCAAGACGTGGAACTCGTGGACGGTAAGGTCCATGGATCATTAAAATATGAAGTCCAGAATGATACATTGTTCAATGGAGGAGGCGCATTATCGGAAATGGTTCCAATAAAAGAAATTGGTGCAGGGAAATCAAAAGATCCCAACAATGAGGATTACAATATGACACCCATGTTCCCAGTTGCTGGTTGAGAATCTTTGACTTGGGGGACAGCATGTCCCGTGGATGCTGTGGAATAGGGACTAACAAAATCTAGCTGGTTGATCGTCACAATCTTTCCTTCATGTGTGTTGTTCGGGATTTCTACCCTATAGTGAGGAGATGGACACTACCAACTAGGCGGGGTTGACAGGTAAACACATTGATTATACTGCATTTGATTACTGCAAAAGAAATAGATTGGGATTGAAAGACATACCTCTTTTCGATGTTTGATCCTAGCTTTTTCTTGGTCTTTCACTTGATCTCCCGCTTGATCTTCTGCTTGACGAACCTGCAATACAAGAGATACCTTCCTCAGCATATCTTGACCATATAACATATGATGAAATTACAAAGCAATCTAACATCAAATATAATCAAGAATTAAGCCAAATAGACATGCAATCCAATAGATATCTTATTTGGGACAGGAAGGGTGTTTCGACCTTTTTATTGTCAAAGAAACATGAAATCAGTACAATTTACCTAACGTGTAGAGATGTTTCTGCAACCGGATCCTGGGCTCCTGCTCTTCACTCCGACTTGGAACTTTCCTCCAGCGTAATAATACTTCAAGCCTTCTCTCAAGATTTTATGGCTATTGTGAGTCTTCTAAGTATAATGAGTAAGCCCTCTCATGGATCCTCCTTGTATTTGTGGGACAATGTAGGCAGTTTAGATCGAGAGGTGGTTGGATTGGGAGGTTGGGGAAGTTACAGAACCAACTTCAAATAATCCCAATTCGTCAAATTAATATATTTTTTTATTTCATCTTAAGATGTATGCGGGTTTCATACAACAAGAGCAGCGTACAGGAAGCAACTTTTATGCTTTACAACATGCGTTTACAACTTTTTTGGAGGTGTATGCTGGTTTCCCTTGAGGAGAGTAGGGTACAGTATGTAGGTCTTGTATGCAGAGAGGGGCGTACATGTGGAAAAATCAGAAGAAAATGTTAAATTATCAGGTGATAAGTGTACTTCTGGAAACAAGTCATCTAAGGCAATCATGCTCTTCAATCCTTTGTGTGATCTACAAGGCAAGGTGATCATAGGACGAAGAAGTGCATATTTGACCTATAACAGTGTGGAAAGCAAATAATTCTGAATACGGAGGGCACGACCGCTCTCATAGCATAAATCCAATTCCTACCCAGGAGAAGGTTGTAGTCGATGGGTGCATCAACCACCTCGACTTCAATAGGAACATATTTCCCACCCAAGCGGACAACAAGTGAAGGGAGAATACCATGCGGCTTAAATGACCGACCATCGAATGCAGTGAGCATGGTCATAGACTTGGATAATGGAGGAGAGCCAAGAGATTTCCAACAAGATAAAGAAATCACTGACGTAGAAGCACCTTCGTCAACCACCCTTCTTTTGACGATATTTTGCAGGCACTCCACATGGACTGGAAAAGCCACATGGTAAGGTAAGCGAGGTTGGATGTCAGTAGTGTCAAACTAATAACGTTAGGACTTCCCCCATCCTGAACTCCAAAAGCACACAAAAGGGCATGCCTTTGAGAAGGACATGCTTGTAAAAACTCAAGAGTCGACATGGCACACGGAGTTTGACCCAAATCTTCTACAATAGAGTAGTTTTGGGCGGCTCGAGCATTGGGATTATGCATAGAGCGCTTGAGAACACCTTTCGGTATCCACGGCATAGCAGTGGGCTTCTCGATATGAAAAGAGGTATCAGGAGGAGGAGGAGGCTCATTCCCCATATTCGGTTGTGGTGTACCATAATCATGTTGATGAGTAGCAACAGTAACCTCTGATTTAACCATATTCACGCATCCAAAGCCACCGGCATGGGAAGAAGACATGGAAGTTTCATTGGTCCCATAACCAGTAGCGGGAGCATTTGTAGCCATATTCTGATGATGTGGAAGGGGATCTTTCAACATAGCTGGGCTCTGTGCCAGATGCTTTGATGCTTCTTCAATCCGAGGACACAAGTGAGTAAGATGATCTTCCCCACAAAGCTTGCAAGGGAATTTCACTTTACGCCTAGGTTTACGGTCCCCACCAGCATTTTCGCCGTCCCGAGGAGGGTTGGCTTTCTCTTTCCAAGGAGTATTGCGATTACTACCATTGTTCCCATTATTTCCACCCTTATGATTATTTCTCCCCTTCTTCTTACCACCAGGCTGCTGGTTACCCGATGGGTTCGCCGATTTCATAGCATGTACATCAGACGATGGGGTGGAGGTGGACAAGGTGTGAACCTGTCCGGGAGTATATTGGTTAAGTGACAAATTTTGCATTTGATTAGCAACCAAATATACGGGTCAAGTACTTGCGGATCCAACAATGCCATCAACATGTGGTCCAGGAACTGGCTTGGGCTCATGTCGTGATCGCGGTGCATCAGGAATAATGTCATATAGGATGCCAGATTGAGCATAGAGTAAATCTAGTTGCTGGAATTTTAGTATAGCTTGTTCCTTAGTCGTAATGCTGGACATCGAAACATCCCTAGAAATGTATGGAAGAAAATACTTGAGAAACCATTCTAACAGAAACTTTGGAGGAATGTTGGCTTTCACTAACCTCTTCCATCGACGCCACTCTTGAACGTGGTCAGATATGTGTGTGGCCTTATTCTGGTGAGGTAGACAAGATTTCAGTGCCAATGTCATAGCGAACTGGTAGTTGGAAATAATCTAGGAAAACCAAGGCTATCTCATTGAAACCCCTATACGTGCCCCCAAGAAACTCGACATACCACTTCGCGGCTACCCCCATGAGGGTGCGTTAAAATAGTCTCAAACGAACGAAATCATGATTTAACGAGTTTGATGAGCACCAAAGGTGGAAATTTGTAACATGATCACCCGGATCCTCACCACCCTTCCCCTCAAACTTGGGAATGTCTGAAGGGAGCTTGGTAGGGACTGGAGGCCAAGTAGGATCGTGACACACCGGCTCATTCGTGAGCTTCGAAAGATCCGAAAGATTCAATCGAGCAAGGAAAGGAAGCTGCGACTGTAAAGCTTGATTATAAGCTCCCGTGAAAGGTTGATTATACGGACCTGAAGGATAAGATGGACCATAACCATGACCCAGACCATAAAGCTGATAACCTCCTCCAACCTGACCCATGTGAGGGTAAGCAGGTATATATGTATTATGAGCACCGTAATGAGGTGGGTTGTAATGAGGCCCAGAACTGACTGTATTATATTAAGGGTTACCACCATAATTATGGGGCATATAAGTATTACTCGTAGCGGGAACCGTGTTGTAATGACCATAATTGTAAGGTATGTTCCCACCCCCCGCATAAGCATTACTAGTAGCATGAGTAGTCATGTTGTGACCATAAGTATAAGGTATATTCCCACCCCCTACATTAGCATTACTAGTAGCAGGAGCAGACGTAAAAGTATATGGTATGTATCCAGCCCTTGTATTAGGAGGATTGTTAACATTAGCGAACGTGGTCCTGGGTTGATGTGTATTGTACTATGGATTGTGAGTCGTATTGTGAACAGTGTTCCCATCAGGAGGGGTATTCCTAGGAAGTGGCCTTCCTCTAAAATTTGGATTGTTTGAAGGGATACGACCAGTCCCCATATTATGTGTGTGAGTAGAAAATGTGGTGCCCCCAGTGAGGGTAGCGCCCCCAGTGGGTGCAGTGTTTCCAACACCATGACTATTGTTATCATGACTACCAGGCATAGTGGATGTATTAACTGTGCTGTAATTAGGCATACCATAAGAGAACGGGGTAGTGTTTGTAGTGGTCGCAGGGCCTGTGTTAACATGCAAATTCAGCATCCCATATAGGAAATTTTGTGGATTTGAAGGATCGAATGGGTCATCCTTAGGTGAATTTGATCCAAACATATGAGGTTGAGTCTCTGGTTGTGATGGATCACCCCCCCATTTCTCTCTAGGAGTAAGAGGAGCAGAAGCGTCTTCGACTCTACTCGACGGAGTCGTAGGGATTTCTCCCATGCCAGAATGAGCAGTGATAATGTCAGCGCGAAGCACTTCAAAAGAATCAGAAGAACTAGAGAGGGCCTTCCGACGTCCCCTATGAACACGACATGTAACCTCGGTGGCCGGTAAACAACCAACTGACGAGACCGACAGAGAGTTGGACCTCACACCATGATACCTCCGAAGAGTCAATAAACCAAAGCGTCCCTTAACGGCCAAACTAACAATCAAAGAGTACACACCTAAAGAAACTACATCCAAATACACACAAACAGGATTGGCTCAAGGGACCTCCCGACACTACAGCTAGTATGTCTCGCCTAGGAGAGGCTTGAGACTCCCAAACTATAACCAGAGGTAACAGAATTAGTTCTAAGGGTTCCCAGACTTCATTGCGTGCACAGAGTCAAATCCCTATACAACAGGAAATTGTGTTGTCCAACGCCTATCTGACTCAGGACAACCACAGTATAACCACTACGAATGTCCTATGCGATACCTACGTAAGGAAACTAAGGTCACCACAATATAAACAATGCTCAGGCGGACAGCCGCAGGTGGGTTCCGTCGTATGGGCAGGGTAGCTAAGCCCGAAACTCAAGAGGTATAGATCCCTCAAGAGTCCCCGTACACGAACAAATCCTGGAAATATCTCCCACATTTGGCCAGTATTGGAGGGCTATCTTTGCAACCAACCTCTCATGACCTCGTGCTTAACTCTGTTCTGAGTAGAGCTTCCTGAGAACACTAATGTATATTATATAATTCACCACTCCCTGGTCAGACACATAATGTTTCGTCTAGTAGTCTTGGATTGTTAACTCACAATGATCTATTCCAAGACTCTAAACCTATACTAGTTGGTGCACCCTATAAGATAAAAATCGTTCTAATCAATTTTAAGATTAAGCGTTGATTTTAAATGGTAGTAATTACTCAAAGGATATGGTCGTGAAACTGATGATGTATAGGACTCAATAGTATGCACAATCGAAAAACTCTAGACTCATCTATTCAATAAAACAATGCCACTAGAATGACAACCAATCCAACGGTTCAAAATAAAATGCAACTTTTTAAAATTCCAATGCACAAGCAGATCCTAGATGAAAGCACAAGCACTCAGATCTAAAATGCAGTATGGAAAGCAAATATTTTTGTAGTTTCTCTTATAATGGAAAGGAAAATGCAAAACTATGTTTTTGTATTTTTTCAATATAATGAAATGAAAAAATGCAAGCGAAATCTACCTATTCAGTTAAAGAAATGCATATCAGATCACTAAGACAACCCAACAAATCCCAAACAGTGAGACTCAGCCAATGTAATGATCTAGAAAATCAAAAAATGGTGATAAACCAACAAGGCTCAAAACAAAGAGAAAAGGGAGTTTCTGGTCACAAACGGGGCATGGAACAGTCAGGAATTAGGCCAATTAAGACTCAAAATCACTCAAAACCAACCCAACAACAATACAAGACCATAAATCAATCAATCCTGGAGTTATACACTACTGTACAAAGGAAAATTGCGGGTAGACGTGGGCTACAGTGCAGATAGAGGCGGGTAGACGCGGGCAAAACTAAGTTGACCCCTAGTACAGGGAAAGGCAAATGAACAAACAAGAAGTCCAATAACCCAAAAAAATCTTGTTTTATATAGTAGATGCCAACGGCCAATCAATGACACAGAAGCTCGACACACAACAACTCTAAATAAGGACAAATGCTTAAAAATCCCCAAAAATGGATGTTATCCCCAGCGGAGTCACCATTTCTGTTACGGAGAAAACTTCCTATGGCTTGGGGAAGACCACAACAGACAACTGACTACCAGAAAATGACTCAAATCCCAATACAATGCTATATAAATGACAATGCTAAGATAATGGAGAAAAGACCAACCTTCAACTGGATGTTTGAAGTAGATCCCCGTTGAGCTTTCAACTTCTACACTTGAACCTGCAGATTAGTCTCAACAACGAGTACAAGCAAGTGCATATAATATTTGAAAGACATTAGCATAATCAATAACATGATCCTTGATATCATAAGTTAATATAACCCAATGTAATTTAACAATATTCTCAACATCAATTGGACGAGAAAATGAGTATTTCCATTAATGAATAACAAGAAGTACAATATACGACCTCTTGTCGGAAACCAATATGAACCAAGAACTAGGTCTCTCCACTTGTGCCTCCACCACTTCAATCCCCCATGCGATGGCAAACTCAAACTATGAAATGAGTTTGGTAGGTGAACATAAGGAGTTCACAACAATAAGGATCAATGAGTGTAGACTCAAGTCACGACAAAAATCCACTAGAGTTATCTTGCTCTCTCTTTCTCCTCCCTTCCATACACCATAAGAGCTCAATATATAGCCTTCCAAAGGTAAGTGAAGGGACACATCGAGGCGTTTCGGGGTATATGGAGGGCCAAAGGTCACCCTGAGACCACTTTTTGGGAGTAAAAAGTAATTTTCTAATGATTTTTACCATTTTACTTGGTACCCGTGGGCTATAGTGGAACAGCCTGCGTGTACGCTGGCTATAATGGGACAACAAGTGTACAGGAAGAAAAACAGGGAAAAATGTGTTTCTGAGGACATAAAGTGGATCTGAGTCAATGAAATGGATCCTATAGGCCAAAGAATGCTGATGCTCACAAGGTGGAAAATTACGCTATAACATACATGACAATATTTGTGACAATAAATGCACCGGAAGGGAACATTGACATAACCTGAAATTTAATGAAAACGATCTCACCAAAGATGATCTCCAAAATCTCA
The DNA here is from genome assembly GCA_027924585.1 of Larix kaempferi. Classification (NCBI taxonomy): domain Eukaryota; kingdom Viridiplantae; phylum Streptophyta; class Pinopsida; order Pinales; family Pinaceae; genus Larix; species Larix kaempferi. The sequence continues at coordinate 4,033,277 of BSBM01000226.1, read as the reverse complement.
TACAAACCATCCTTGATATCAATTGACCAATGCCCTCACTATAGTCCTTCGATTATCATTCTTGAAACTTTGATCCACTAAAAGTTTTGACCAATTATGTTTCCCAAAGTAGTGATGCCCTTTTTTTACTAGAACTCCATTGGGAGTCTTGACATATTTACCCACACGAGAAAAACAAATGAGGCCTTTGATTGTGGATCAAAACAAGGATGCTAAAATTGTATTGGCATTTGCATCAGAGTAGAACATGAAACCTATCCACCCCATAGGAAGTATATGGGAAGCCATACCATATCTAATAATCGACACCCAAGATTGTTGCATCCATTCGTTTAAAGTTTCCTTTGACACTTGATAAAAAAGTTGAGAATCTAATTAACTTGTATATCCTCATTGAGCACCAAATGAAGGCCTCCCTCCTACTTCCTCATTACCTTCCTTATTTATTTGACTTAACTTCACCTTGGTGACCCACTTTGTCACAACCCCAAATTTACCTATATAAAACAAAAAATTCGATTTTTTTTTTTCTCAAAAGTATAAACTCAATTCCTAGGAAACTATTCCTATAATATTTAGGATTCAAAATACTATTTTCCGAAAACTATTTATTCAAATACTATGTCTGAGATGGCTAGGAAGTAAAGAGTAATTGATAAAAGGGATCTCTGTATTCATGTACATCATTTGTGATTATATTTTTAAAATCGACCTGGAAGTATTTGGTAGCATTTAAACTTCCTACTGTGTACTAACTCTAAGGCTTTTTGGTTTGTATTCCTAGAGGCGCATGGATTTAATCCTTGGATCCTATTCTTTGGATCTTAGATCAACCAAGGTATGTATACTTTACCAATCCATTTACTATAATAAAATCCTATCATAACTATGTATCAAAGTTTAATGTTTTAAGGTGTGCTTATGGTGTAAGTCGAAACCTAAAGTTTTGACCTTAGTCTTCTTTGATAACCGATATTTACCCTATCTACATTATCTAATGCAATGTAAATTCCTTAAGCTATGGTTTATGTTCCATATTGAAATCTAAGGTTTTGATCCTGGTTTATAATGGATAATCGAGATATGTGAGTACTTTAAAGCAAGGATAAGGTTCAAACGTTCGAACCATGTGATATCAAATAAGATTTAATTTTGTTTTTAGGACCAAGGCATATGATCTTGGACAACGCGACCAAGGTTTTAAATATGGCCATGTGATGTATTAAATATTTCTAGGTCTCGATTCCAATGATAACGTGCCAAAATTCCATCTATACACCAGGATTGATCAGAGCCGTTGGATCAATTTATTTTTGGGGTCGGTTCAACTTGGAAAGTGTGATCATTTAATTCTCTGTCGCTTCGGACTGTGTTTGATACTACCGGTTCTTGGTTTATGGTTTGGTTCATTTCTTGGTTTCACAAACAAGCTTACCTAAGGTTTCTCCCTGATGTGGCCATGGGGTATGTGAAACCCTATCGTTTTTCTAAAGGAGAAACTCAGCCGTGCTCTGCTAAGTTTCGAGAATGTAGGAGCAAGGGAGAAAAGAAGGATACAGAGCCAAGCTCCGACTTTTGTTTACTAGAGGTCACAACTTGCTCTACGTTTGTATTATAAAATTTTTGTTTGAACTATGGAATATTGGAAGCTACAATCCCGAAGGTTCTATTCTGGTCGTGTTGGAGGTCGCGAGGAGGAGACAGAAACTATGGTAAGTTATCCATAAATAAACGTTGCAATCGTATAATGTATTTATTAGTATAAGAGACTAACACCGTGCATAACTTGTTTGCACAGGTTTTTGCAATGGTGGCGGTAACAATCCACTGGTGTTTATTCTGAAAAGTGATGATAGATCATTATTCTTGATATAATATTTCTCATTTAGGGTCTTAGTAGTGATTTGGTGTTTGTTTGCTTTTGAGTTAGCAGAGAGCTTAAATCTCGAACCATTCATGTCCAGGGTTTAAATGACTTGTAAGTTTTACCTCATTAAAATGTTTAAATCTAAAATATTCTTTGGAGTTTTGTAATTCCCGATTTTTAACTTGTTTTCTCTGTTGCATTTTGGGTAACCATTCAAAGGCGTGGACCTTTCTTCGACTTGCATGAGATGGAACCCACACTTCACCCAATAGGTATAGATAAACCTTTTCTCAAATGACCAGTTATGATGTATTTACACTCCTGTATTAATGGGGTTTTGGAAACCACGGAAGGTGGCTTCTCGGCTTCACGCGACTCAATAATAGATTTTAAATTTAGTTCTTGAGAAGTGCCCAAGGTGTTGGCCCCTGAATTGTTATGGAAGATTTGGTTCATACTTTTACTATGGAAATTCAGAGTTATAATGTACTAGAAGGCTCTACGACAAAGTTTGGGTTTAACCCTTATGCTTTTATTGTATCGCTTTAGATATCCAGTCTATAATTTTTTAGACCATCGAGGGATTCAGATTCTGGATGTGAATGCTACTATTTCTATTATGGATAATTATTTGATCTTCTAGTTTATGAAGCATATAAACTTGTCGGTTAAACTTTGGATTCTTTGTGTTGATGCTACTGTGTGCATTTTATCATAACTGATTATATGGATTTGTTCATTTGTTATTATTTATAGCTTAAAGCCTCTCGACTCAAGTTCTTTAGATATTGTTTATTGCTTAATCCTGATTAATTCTGTAAATATTAGTTTATAATATTAGTTTATAAACTAATATCAAATAATATTTGCAGTATGGAAAGCAAATATTATAAACTAATATTATCAGACATTAGCAAAAATATTCTCCCTATAAGATAATGTCGCCACATCTTAAGGGCATGAATGATAACATCTAACTCTAGGTCATGAGTAGCATAATTATTTTCGTGTTCTTTAAGTTTCTTATATTCATATGCTATTGCTTAATTTTCTTGCATTAATACTCCCCCTAGACCCTCTTTACAAGCATCCGTACATATAACAAAATATTTATAAGGGTCAACAATTTTTAGGATAGGACCTGTCGTTAATAAATATTTTAATTTATTAAAACTATTTTCACATTTTTCATTCCAATCAAATTTCTTTCCTTTCTTTTGTAATGAGGTGATAGGATATGAAATATTAGAAAATAATTCAATGATTTTTCGATAATAGCTAGTAATCCCCATGAAAGATCTTATATCAGATACGTCTTTAGGGACATGCCAATCCATTATAGCTTTAATTTTATCAGGGTCCACCGATATAACTTCCTTAGAAATTACATGTCCCAAATATTGAATCTTTTCTTTAAAGAAATCACATTTGCTAAACTTAGCAAATAGTTCATGTTCTCTTAATACTTGTAACACTATTTTTAAGTGTTATTCATGCTCTTGTTCATTTTTAGAATAAATTAATATCTCCTCTATAAAGACAACTACAAATTTATCTAAATACTTACTTAATATATTGTTCATTAAACACATCAAAGAAGCTGGAGCATTTATCAACCCGAAGGGCATTACGACAAATTCATAATGACCATATTTGGTTCTAAAAGCTGTTTTGAAAATATCTTCATCTTTAACCCGCACTTGATGATATCCAGATCTCAAGTCTATTTTAGAGAATATCGCCACTCCTCGAAATTGATCAAATAAGTCATCAATACGAGGTAGAGGATATTTGTTTTTAATAATTATTTTATTTAGTTGTCGGTAATCTATACATAACCGTAAAGTACCATCCTTTTTCTTTACGAACAGTGTCAGTGCTCACCATGGGGAAACACTTGGTCGGATGTAATTTTTATCTATTAATTCTTGTATTTGTGATTTTAATTCATTAAGTTCCAAGATATTCATACGATATGGATCTTTTGAGGCTGGTACCGCTCTCGACACCAAATCGATAGTGAAATCTATTTCTCGTTTTGGAGGTAATCCCAGAATTTCTTCCGGAAATACATCCTTATAATATTTTAAGAATAGTATATCATCTATCTTAACTTCATTATTTTGATCTCTGTCATCAATTATACGAACAAAAAATACCTTACAACCTTTATGAATAGACCTTTCCATTTGTAAAGCCGGTATTTCTCTAATAGTAGTCTTCCTTGGAATTCCTTTTACTACAATAGTATTACTTTCTTCATCTATGCATGAGAAGGTTTTATCATAACAGTTTAAAATTACTCCATGCTTCTCTAACCAGTCCATTCTTATCAACATATCATAAGATCCTGAAGGCAGAATATTTAAATAAGCTTGCGTCTTAAAACCATTCATATTAAATTCACAATCTTTCACAAAACTAGTTACTTTTTCCTTAGTGCCTGCAAGTTGAACTAACCAAGAATTTTCAAATTTCTTTTGCTGTAATTTAAACAGATCTACAATTCTTAGTGAAACATAATTTAAACTTGCACCAGGATCAATTAGTATAGAGATCGGTTTATCTTTTAACATACCTTCTATTTCCACCATAGTTGTTTGATGATCTGCTTTCCTGTTTTCTAATGCTGCGCTAATTCTAGTTATGCTCCTTGCTATATATCCCACAGTAGTATCTTCTTGAATAGTGTGTACATTGCTGAAATTCTTTCTTCTAACTGTACACTCTTTAAAATACTGTGGTTCGCCACATTCCCAACATTTTATAGGTTCCCTTTGAGTAGTATTTTTATTATAAAAAAAAGGCATTTCTTTTCCTTTGTTTATTATTGGATTCATTGGCTTATTACTCTTGTAATTGTTTCCTTGGTAACCCTTATAATTAGTTCCAGAATTCTTAAAGAATTTTGTTCCTTTCTTCCTTTGTTCAAAATTTTCACGTCTTTTTTTATTTCCACGTTATTACATTGTCTTTTTTGTTCTTATTTTGGTCATAACAAAAGTTTGATTTTCTCATAGTTTCATCTGTTTTGGGATTATCATATTCAATTATTTCTTTATAAATTGTAGGTAAAAAACTCCGAAAGCATTGTATTTTAGGTTTTTCATCAATAATATAGGATAGGTAATGTAATAAGCTCAGGAACTTACTACACAGTGCTTTCATTGTCATGGTTCCTAATTTCAAGTCATAAAATTCGTTAGACTTTTCTTCATAGTACTGCTCTGATAAGTTTTTCCTTTAAAGTATTTTTTAAAAATCTTCCATGTCAAGTAGCGTTGCTTAATGTATTTTATTTTTTTAATATCTTTCCACCAGATGTCATCCTTTCCAGTTAAATTATAAATTGCCATTTTTGCTTTCAATTCATCAGAATAATTATAGATTTGAAAATACTTTTTCATTCCCGAAAGCTAGGCCTATGGCTCTTCTTGTGTTTCAATCTCACCATTGAATATAAGAGGTTTGATTTTCTTAAAATCACCATAAATTTCTTCATAAGGTTTAAATTTTCTTCTTTGTTGATTACTATCACTGGTTTCACTAGACTCCTTAAAATTCTGTTTACTCTATTTAGCTGATTTTCCACTTGAAGACTCAGTTTCACTATCTGAAAATTTTAATTTTCTTGCTTTGCTTTTATAAGATGCAGTTCTTGTTGTTTCTATATCAGGTCCTTTATTCTTCTCTACTTCGTGATTATGTATTTTTTTCAACAAGACATTATTTAGTTCTTCTTGTGCTTTTTAAATGCGTTCATTATCTTCTTTAACACTTTGTAATTCTGCTTTCAAATCCTTTCACGTTTGTAGAAGTTCAGATGGATTATCATTTCTGCTTTCATTCAGATGCACCCATAAATTTTCATCATTAATATTCTCTTGTTCCTTAGGGAGAGACTTTTCTTTAGCAGACATTTCAACTTCTACCATTTTTCCTGCAAAATCAAATTTATTTTTCTCTTCCTGAAATCAAAGAGAATCAAACCGTAACATAAGTTAGTTTTCTGTTTATATTTACTTAGGTATTTGTCCTTCTTTTAGGCCAAGTGTTGTAACCGTGCTATGATACCAATTTGTCACAACCCCAAATTTACCTATATAAAAAAAAAAATTTGATTTTTTTTCTCAAAAGTATAAACTCAATTCCTAGGAAACTATTACTGAAATATTTAGGATTCAAAATACTATTTTCCAAAAAATATTTATTCAAAGATTATGTCTGAGCTGGCAAGGAAGTAAAGAGGAATTAATAAATGGGATCTCTGTATTAATGTACAATGTTTGTGATTATATTTTTAAAATCGACCTGAAAGTATTTGGTAGCATTTAAACTTCCTAATGTGTACTAACTCTAAGGCTTTTTGGTTTGTATGCCTAGAGGTGCATGGGTTTAATCCTTGGATCCTATTTTTTGGATCTTAGATCAGCAAAGGTATGATACTTTACCAATCCATTTACTATAATCAAATCTTAGCATAACTATGTATCAAAGGTTAATGTTTTAAGGTGTGCTTATGGTGTAAGTCTAAACCTAAAGTTTTGACCTTAGTCTTCTTTGGTAACTGAGATTTACCCTATCTACATTATCTAACGCAATGTAAAGTCATTAAGCTATGGTTTATGTTCCATATTGAAATCTAAGGTTTCGATCCTGGTTTATAATGGATAATCGAGATATGTGAGTACTTTAAAGCATGGCTAAGGTTCAAACGTTCGAACCATGTGTTGGTGGGAAATACTACCCTATAGTGAGGAAATAGACACTATCAACTTAAGGGGGTGACAGGTAAACATACTAATTGCATTACAGAAGTGTTTATAAAGGGAAATAGATCAGAGACCTTGAGGACATACCTTATGAACGAAGTTTGATCCTAGCTTTTGTCCAACTTTGCGTTCGATCCTCCACTTGATCTCCCGTATGATAAACCTGCAATACAAAGACCTTTCTCAACGTATCTTGGCTAATATAATAATGATGGAATTGAAAAGTAATTCAAACATCAAGCATTAACCAACATGATCCAAACAAATACGTAGTCCATTAAGCATTTTAGTTGGGACGAGAAAGATGTTTCAACCTTTTATTGTCAAAAACATATGAATGATACAAAGTATACCTGACTTTGCAACATGCTCATGCAACCTGATCCTAGGCTCCTAATCCTCTCTGACTTCGAAGTTTCTCTAGCATAACCACCTTCAATACAAGATTCTCATAAGAAGAGTCTCTCAATGGCTCTCTTGTTTAATTATGTCTAACCCCTCTCTTCAATCCTCCTTGTATTTATAGGACAAGGTAGGCAGTTCAGGTCGAGAGGTGGTTGCAGGGGAAGTTGGGAAACCAACTGCAACTAATCCCCATTCGTCAAATTAATATTTGTTTGATCATATTTTAAGATGTGCACGACTATTTCACAGTGGAGTAGCGCACAGTTCGTGACTACAACATTAAATACTAGCGTTTGCCATTTTTTGGATGTTGTGCGCTAGTTTACTAAAGTAGAGTAGCGCATATGTTGGAGAGAACTCCCGCAGCATTTAGAAAGCTGCTAATTTTGGAAAAGATAACCATTTTTGGGGAGAAAGTACCAATTTTGGCGACAAGGCAAAGATATCGCCGTAGCGCAAATTCCGACGGGAATTGCGGCGATATGTACAGGAAAGTCAAAGCGCGTGGTACAAGGAAGAGGCCGAAGGGAGAGCTCAACCACCATAATAAAGGCGCCGAAGATGAAGAGAGGGTTCAGCTACCCTCATTAAGAAGAAGGACTACAGTCAGTGTTGCTTGAACCAAAGAAGAAGCAACGGGCCGATGCATTAAAGACTAAGGACTGCAGGAAGCGGCGACGAGACAGGAGGCGGCCATGAAAGTACAACTAGTTGACTGTAAGTGGTTAGGGTTGAGTCACTGTTGGGATAAGGCCCACAGTTTTGTAACTGCGATGAGACCTTCGGGCCATCTATATATAGGAGTCTTTTGTATGTAAAGTGGTGGGACACATAGTTACTAAAGTTATTAAGTAGAGAGTAGTCGAGTCTTTGATCATACAGAGTCTGAACATCTTCCAGAGATCAGAGGCCGGCTCATTGAGCAGATTGTGCAATCCGCAGGGATTGGAGAGAGAGAGAGTACATTGTAAGAGTAAGTGGAAGAGTAGGAAGGAGAAGAAGAGAGGTCTATAGAGAAGGGCTCCCACAGGAGTGGAGTTTCCCAGAAGACCTCTGCTGCAAAGAGTTGCGGCGGAACTGTGTTTTACTCTCTCAAGTTGTTAATAGAAAACACAGTTCCCGTGGACGTAGCTTCCCTCCTGGAAGTGAACCACGTAAATATCTGAGTAGTGTGATTGCATTTGTGTAATTGTTTCTCTTATTCGCTTATCTTTATGGTTACATGAATGCTTCCTTCAGTTTATAAGTAATGTATATGGTCATTAGTTTAGTTCTGGTTGATGCGTAACAATTGTGAAAATCATAGTTGAATCCTAGCGAAATAGATCTCTGTTCAATAAAGGATAATGCTTGAGTATTGAATGAGTATAATGCATGAAGAGTTCAGTTAGAGCATTGCTTAAAGTAATATTTTATACAGTCACATCGTTGTGAAGTATTAAGGGTTAAGCACATTAGTGAGGATTATGCTTAGAGACTAAGTGATATTAAGATCTCTCAGTAAGTGGATAAGGGTGTTTGAGTCAGCGTATTAAACCAGGAAGTGGCTAAGTGCCACATACCGCAGGGACATAAAGGAGGGAGATATCGCATCTGCGATATCCTAAGTATCGCTAGACAGGATCATATAAGGAGGAGGCTTATCGCACTGCCTGTGTAATGCGATAAGACAGAGGTATAGCCAGAGTAATAGAAATAGAGAAGTTAGCCCTTTTGGAGAGGACTAAGGAGGGTTTTTAAGCACCCTGGATGCCTCAGAACCTGGCTGAGGACACTTGAGTCTTCTGCCACCCCATTAGAATCACTTCGGGTGAGACTTCAGGTTGCTTCTGCGACCTGTTGCCGAAAGGGCCAGTGAGCTAAGGGTTTTGTTGGTCTAAAACGTATAGCTAACCCGGGTCTGCCCAGAGCAAACCAACAAATGGTTCCGTTGCCGGTTTGAACACATTGAGCTGATGTTCTGTTGGCATCCTACCAAGGAAGAACTTAACCAGTGGGTTGAGTCAAAAGAAAGAGAGTTTGCTGTAAAAGAAAACAAGAATCCTAGACTGAGCACTGAGGCTTGGCTACAGAAGCACATTTTTACAGATCTCCATGAGATATTCTTTGTAACCTATGCTATTGAGTTATATGATTGGTTATCGAAGCTTGCTGACAACAACGTTTTCAAGAAGAATCGAGAAGTTGTCTGGACAGCAGGGCTGATTCAGACCTTGAAAGGTGTTGATAATCCTATCTCACGCGCAGTAGACTTCTGGCTTGCGAGTTTGCTGGAAGGCTTCATCACAGAGTTCGCGGTTGATCAGAGAAAGAGTTTCAGCGAAGTAGAACGGTACTTCTTCAAGGGTTATCGCGGTAAGTACCTAAATTCTCTGAATCTGTCCATTAAGCAATTACTATATGAAAAAGGAGTACTGGATATATTCTTAGATGAATAGTAGTATGATATTGTAATGTCAGTAGACTCTGAGAGTGACTACGAGTATATTGGACATACACGTAGTGGTAAAAGATACAGAGTAAACGATTCATCTTCTTCTAAAGAAGACAGCTCAGATAATCCTAGACAACAGATTCAGAACCCTAGGACTCCTCAAAAACCAGTCGGGACTCAGAGTAATCCCGCAGGAACCCCATCCAGTAGCTCCCATACAGCGCATACTACTGCTACACCCTCTACATCTACACCGCCGAGTGGTAGTAATACAGCAAACCAGAACCCACCACCTAGAAACAGAATGGGAGATGATATGAAGTTACCGACATTTAAAGGTACAGGGTCGGAGGACCCTGAGCAGCACTGGTTCTTATGCGAAGCCATATGGACCATTAAGCAAATACAAGATGATAATGTCAAGCTTGTCCAGCTGGCCACCACATTCAGAGAAATAGCATTAACTTGTTATATGAAGTATACCATTGGACATAACAGAACACTTGCACAGGTTAGAACTGTTATGATCAAAGAGTTTAAAAAACCTAAATCTGAGTCACAGTGCATAACAGAACTTAAAGACATTAAGCAATTGCCTACGGAGACTGTTTGGGATTTTGACCAGAGATTCAAAACCCTCATTGATCAGGTAAGCTTTGAGCTTGCGCCTCAACAGCATAAAGAGTGGTTTATCGCAGCAATGTTACCACACATCAGACTTCCACTAATGCAATAGAAATTAAATACACAAGATGAAGCATTAGAAATGGCAATGAAACTAGAGGCTTCACCTCTAGCAGAGACTAGCGCAGGTATGACTAATCTACAAAATCAGCTAGCTAACCTCACCTTACAGCTTCATGAAATTAAGAAAGGAAAGGAGGTTGAGCATGAAATTTGGTGTACTAAGTGTAAAGCACAGGGACACAGTAAGGATAACTGCCCTGTCTTTGTTGACTATATCGCCAGTGGAGCTCCTAACCCGTTGATGCAGAATCAGGGGCCATGGTGTGAGATTTGTAGAACTAGAGAACACAGACCTCAGGAATGTCCTCTCCTTCAGAAATATGTGCAGACACCAAAGAACCTATATTGAAATTTTTGTAAATCTGTTGGACATGATGAAAACAACTGTAGAGCTTATGATTTAATGATAGAAAGAAAGCATGACTTTTACAGAGTCCAATCAGAAGCATCTGGACCATCAGTAGGTCCACAAATTGATCCGGCTCAGGGAGGCCGTGGAGGAAATTTCAGAGGCCGAGGATGTGGAGGAGGCTATGAATTTGGCCGTGGCCGTGGACCTATTACCTGTTATAATTGTGGAGGAACAGGACATTACGTTAGGGACTGCCAGAACCCTACTACAACATGCAAGTATTGTAAATCTTATGATCATACAATAGAGGAGTGTCCCATATTGATAGCCAAGATCAAGGACGCCAAGCCAGCAGCCAATCAGACTATCCAGTTTATCGCTGCTGAGCAGAAAGAACCAGAACCACGAGTTAATGTTGTAACTCGCAGTGGTCTCTCTACTAGTAACACATCGCAGGATGTGGAAAAGACGACAGGAACGCAGTGGGTGCGCAAAGCTCCAGAAAAATCTATCCCACTTGACCTACAGAAGAATAAGGAGGAATTTCAGCAAGCTAAGACCTCCTTTGCTGAACAGACACATTCCAGATCACCGGTATTACCATCTCAGGGTATACCGCGACAGCCACCATATGATGTTAGTACTGTGCAGATACCGCAGGCTAGCACATCTGGAAGATGCGATGAAGAGGAATTGACAGGAAGTGTACAGTCCTTCCTGCAGAGTTGTTTGAAACTTCTGAGAAATGAGAAAGCTGTAGAGGAACTTCAGAAAGTTATTGATCAATGTCAACAGAGTCCTTCCTTGAGCAACACACATCGAACTATTCACCATATAATGGGCCATACAAGGACAGGAAGAGAGATGAGGCTCACAGCGCAGATCGGACTATTTGAAATGGATGAGGTTATCCTAGACTTAGGATCAGAAGTAAATGTCTTGACTAAGCAGACATGGGAATAGATGGGTAGTCCAAAGCTAAGCAAATCCCCTATCCATCTGAGACTAGCCAATCAGCAGAGAGTATCACCGATGGGTCGCCTATCGCATGTCCCAGTTGACATCGATGGAGTTCACACGTATGCAGATTTTGAGATCATAGAAATTATTGGTGATACCAGACCCTATCCAGCTCTATTAGGTATTGATTGGGCTTTTGATAACAAGGCTGTTATCAACTTAAAGAAAAGGCAGATGACATTTGAAGATACTCAAGTTCGGGTTATCGCACCACTGGATCCTTTACAGGGTCCTCGCTACATTGAACCGATCAAAGCAGAAGAGGAGGTGCATAACATGGAAAATTTGTATCAGATGACTTCTAATCAGACAGATTACATCAATCCTACAGCCGATGGACATATTAGCTGGAGATGCGATAGTTCATGCACATCAGATTCAGATGTCGGCTTAGAGAATTGGCAAAATAGACTCCATGAAGTTTCTACTCGCAGATGCGCATTCATGACTAAATCACTGCGATGGATTGGAGCAGAGAACAGGTATATTCCAACTTTTGATGGATTAGCAGATGTCAATGATTTTTTACAGCAGTTTGAACAAGAGATTCCTCAAGAGCAGAGGATGGAGGTTTTTGACCTTGCAGTTAGAGCTACACCTGCAAGATGGTGGTACACACACAAGGAACATATCGCATCATGGTATGATTGTAAGAGATTGATGCGTATCAGGTTCTCTAAAGAAAGAGACTGTATACAGCAGAAATACACAGGAGAAAGTGATCCCAGAGCACACATTATGATCTGTGAACAGAGTTGGCTAAAAATTCCAGCAGATGAGTTGGTTCATTTGTTTATTCACACACTAGATACAGTTCCAAGGAACTGGTATACAGAAACAGAGCTAAGAAAAGGAACTATCTCATGGCCTATTATGATAGAAAGCTTTTTGCTTACTTTCAGTTTTGAATCTGAGTATCCAAGCATTGATCGGGCCTTGAAGATCATAAAGACTAAAATATTTGATGATTGCACATTACCAGTGTATTCGCAACCCGAGTGGGCTATTCAGATGGAACATGCTTTGGAATGTTACAACTTCGCACAAGATTCAGGCGATGAGGATGAAGATCCTCGCAGTATCAATATCGCAAAAACAGAAGGTACGCGTGAAGTTGAAGGACCACACTTAGAAATTCCAGCTGTAACAGAACCAATCAAGATTAAAAAGAGCAATATTGGCACAGAAACAGAACCTAAGTTTGCCTCTATTGGAGATTATTGGGATGATGAGACAATTGGCCAAATCACAGATCTATTACATGAGTATCAGGACCTATTTCCTACCAACTTTACAGAAATGAAGGGAATAGTGGGTGACTTAGGAGTCATGAGAATACCGCTTAAGGAGGATGCTAAGCCGGTTAAGCAGCGTCCATACAGGTTGAACCCGCGGTATAAAGCAAAAGTAAAAGATGAAATAGATAAGATGCTAGCAGCAGGCATCATTGAGCCTGTTGAAGAAAGTGAGTGGGTTAGTCCCATGGTAGTACAAGAAAAGAAAACAAAAGGAGACATCAGGATCTATGTTGACTTGCGCAAACTGAATGATGCATCGCTGCATGACCCATTTCCGACACCCTTCACTGATGAAGTCTTAGACAATGTTGGAGGACAAGAAATATATTCATTCACTGATGGATTTTCAGGCTATCACAAGATAAGAATCCATCCAGACGACAGGCACAAGACCACGTTTGCGACAGAATGGGGCTCCTTTCAGTATACGGTAATGCCCTTTGGTCTTAAGAATGCCCCAGCAATTTTTTCTAGAGTAGTTGTTGTTGTTTTTAAGGAATACATCCATCGATTTCTAGAAGTTTATTTTGATGATTGGACTGTATTTGGACTAATCAAGAAGCACATAGGAGATCTGAGATTAATGTTTGAAAAATGTAGACAGCACCAGATTTCCCTTAACTTGAAAAAATGTATATTTTGTGCGCCTTTTGGTACTTTGTTGGGTCACATTGTTTGCAGACAAGGCTTGATGGTAGATCCTGCGAAGATCGCCATCATTGTCAATTTACCAGCACCCAACTCAGTAAAGCAACTGAGAACTGCACTTGGTCATACCGGGTACTACAGAAAGTTTATTAAAGGTTATGCCAAGATTACCGCACCAATGGAGAAATTATTGAAGAAGGATATCAGATTTCAGTGGAATGAGGAATGTCAGAAGAGTCTCGATACTCTTAAAGAAAAAATGGTTACAGCACCTATTTTGGTATTTCCAGATTGGAACAAGCCTTTTCATGTTCATGTGGATGCATCTGGCATCGCACTAGGGATTGTTCTCACGCAACCAGGAGAAGGGGGTATTGATCACCCTATCGCATATTCGAGCAGGAGATTATCGACAACAGAGAAGAATTACACCACCACAGAGAGAGAAGGGTTAGCAATGGTGTATGCTTTACAGAAATTTCGGCACTATCTGTTGGGTGCCCCGTTCAAGATGTTCACTGACCATTCTGCATTAAAGTACTTGGTCAATAAGCCAGTGTTAGGGGGAAGAATATGCAGATGGCTATTGTTGTTTCAGGAATATGATTTTGAAATCATTGTCAAGCCAGGAAGACTAAATGCAGGACCTGATCACCTGTCAAGGATAGACTCAGGTGAAGAACCAAGTAATTTAGAGGACAACTTGCCTGATGCACAATTGTTTTCTATTCAGGTCGCAGACGAATATTACGCAGACATAATTCAATTTCTCACTACAGGGTGGGCACCGTCTGAGTTTACTAAGCAACAAAAGAAACAATTAGTGGTGAAAGCAGAAGATTTCACCTTGATTGCAGGACATCTCTATAAGTTGGGTCCAGATGAAATTTTGCGCAGATGCGTTATGCCCCATGAGAAACAGACCATTCTTAAGGAAGCACATTCGGGCATCGCAGGAGGTCATTTCGCAGGAAAGCCTACTGCTCAGAAAATCCTATCAGCAGGATTATGGTGGCCTACATTACATAAAGACAGTAAAGAGTTTTGCAGATCATGCGATATCTGCCAGAGGGCAGGAAAGCCCTCCAGAAGAGATGAAATGCCGTTGCGACCACAGATAACGCTACGCGCATTTGATAAATGGGCTATAGACTTCGTGGGTCCTATTAACCCACCAGGAAAACGAACTGGTGCGAGATATATTATTACAGCAACAGGATACCTCACCAGGTGGGCTGAGGCAAAACCAGTAAGGAATTGTGATGCTGCCACAGCAGCACAGTTTATTTTTGAAAACATCATCACTAGATTTGGATGCCCAGTGATTTTGATGAGTGATCAAGGCACACATTTTTTGAATCGCACCATAGAAGCCTTGACAGAAGAATTTGAAATCCAGCACCATAAGAGTACACCATACCACCCTCAAGCTAATGGTATGGTGGAGGCTTTTAATAAGATATTAGAACATGCTCTTACAAAGATTTGTAACAGTCAAAGAGATGATTGGGACCTTAGAGTTAATGCTGTATTATGGGCTTACAGGACCACATGCAAGAAATTAACAGGACACACACCTTTCAGCTTGGTGTATGGACAAGAGGCTGTTATGCCTATGGAATACATTTTACCCAGTCTAAGGATTGCTCAGCTTACAGAGATGGCTGATTCTGATACTTTAGAGGAGAGATTGGCACAACTGCTCAATCTGGAGGAAGACAGATTTATCGCAGGATCTGCTGCACACAAGCCTTGACAAGAAGTTGCTAGAGCTGAAGGCAATAACTGAGAAGACTGCTTCTATGCAGATTCAGCCAGCTCCAACCACAGTAGGAGGAAGTTCGCAGCCCCCTTTGCAGACCAGAGAAGAAAGTATTGCAAGGGACCGCACGAACATTGTTCGTATACCGCCAGGAAGCATTAAGTTTCCTGCTCTTATGGAAGTGCAGATGGTTCATCCTCTTGAGGTGAACCTACCAGAAGTTCCTGTGGACCAGTTGTACGAAATTTTTCAGCAGATAGGCACGGAGCTAAGGCACAGAGAACGAGTCACATATGAGCATAATGTTTTACTTTCCAACGAAAATGTGCAGCTCATTGCGCAGCATGAGGCAGAGAGTGCCCAGTTGACGCAATATGTTCAGCGAGAGCAGGATGTCTCTCTTGTTTTAGAGAATATCGCAGCAGAACTTCCGCAGTGCGATATCAAGCCTGAGTTAGAAATAACTCAAAAGATAAGAAAAATAGCAGAAAGAGCAAAGGCTCTAGATGAAGAGAAGAATAAGATGAAGGAAGAATACAAAGCAAGGATTGCTGCGCTTGAAGGGAATAGGCCACTTACTCCAGAAGAAATCCAAGAAGAACGAGTGCAAGCTATCAGAATTGTACAGACACAGATGCAGTGTCGAGTGGAAGCAACAGAGGCTATCCTAGAGGATGCATCAAAAACATGGCTGGAGCTAGAGGAGCTCCCACAGAAAGAAGAACTCAATCAGCATATTAAGCACTTTGAAGATGCGATATCTAGAGCTGAAGAAGAGTACAAGGGCTTGAGTTCTCTTGCGAAGATAAGGAAGAAAGGAGAAATAACGCAATTTCAACAGCAAGTGCAGAAGTACAGAGAACAGCAGATCAACCTGGCTAACGCAGTTAGCCCGCATGAAAGCAAAGTCGCACATCTGGTTGATGAACTGGAGAAAAAGGTGAAAAGCTTCACATCAAGTAAAGGAGTCATTGAGAGCACAGAAGACTCCTTGGTAGCAGCTGAGATGCTAAGCGCAGCGCAGGAAGAAGTAGCAAGCATGGATGAAATTATTAAAGCGCTTAAGGCACAATTCACAACAATCTCACAGGCAGCAAAGGATAAGCTTACGCAGATGAAGCAAGCTGATGTTGCGAGTGGCTCGGGGACGAGCCACAAGTAAGTGTTTGGGGAGTTGTTGGAGAGAACTCCCGCAGCATTTAGAAAGCTGCTAATTTTGGAAAAGATAACCATTTTTGGGGAGAAAGTACCAATTTTGGCGACAA
Organism: Larix kaempferi; assembly: GCA_027924585.1. Classification (NCBI taxonomy): domain Eukaryota; kingdom Viridiplantae; phylum Streptophyta; class Pinopsida; order Pinales; family Pinaceae; genus Larix; species Larix kaempferi. The sequence continues at coordinate 4,016,707 of BSBM01000226.1, read as the reverse complement.
GGCAAAGATATCGCCGTAGCTCAAATTCCGACGGGAATTGCGGCGATATGTACAGGAAAGTCAAAGCACATGGTACAAGGAAGAGGCCGAAGGGAGAGCTCAACCACCATAATAAAGGCGCCGAAGATGAAGAGAGGGTTCAGCTACCCTCATTAAGAAGAAGGACTACAGTCAGCGTTGCTTGAACCAAAGAAGAAGCAACGGGCCGATGCATTAAAGACTAAGGACTGCAGGAAGCGGCGATGAGACAAGAGGCGGCCATGAAAGTACAGCTAGTTGACTGTAAGTGGTTAGGGTTGAGTCACTGTTGGGATAAGGCCCACAGTTTTGTAATTGCGATGAGACCTTCGGGCCATATATATATAGGAGTCTTTTGTATGTAAAGTGGTGGGACACATAGTTACTAAAGTTATTAAGTAGAGAGTAGTCGAGTCTTTGATCATACAGAGTCTGAACATCTTCCAGAGATCAGAGGCCGGCTCATTGAGCAGATTGTGCAATCCGCAGGGATTGAGAGAGAGAGAGAGTACATTGTAAGAGTCAGTGGAAGAGTAGGAAGGAGAAGAAGAGAGGTCTATAGAGAAGGGCTCCCACAGGAGTGGAGTTTCCTAGAAGACCTCTGCTGCAAAGAGTTGCGGCGGAACTGTGTTTTACTCTCTCAAGTTGTTAATAGAAAACACAGTTCCCGTGGACGTAGCTTCCCTCCTGGAAGTGAACCACGTAAATATCTGAGTAGTGTGATTGCATTTGTGTAATTGTTGCTCTTATTCGCTTATCTTTACGGTTACATGAATGCTTCCTTCAGTTTATAAGTAATGTATATGGTCATCAGTTTAGTTCTGGTTGATGCGTAACAATTGTGAAAATCATAGTTGAATCCTAGCGAAATAGATCTCTGTTCAATAAAGGATAATGCTTGAGTATTGAATGAGTATAATGCATGAAGAGTTCAGTTAGAGCATTGCTTAAAGTAATATTTTATACAGTCACATCGTTGTGAAGTATTAAGGGTTAAGCACATTAGTGAGGATTATGCTTAGAGACTAAATGATATTAAGATCTCTCAGTAAGTGGATAAGGGTGTTTGAGTCAGCGTATTAAACCAGGAAGTGGCTAAGTGCCACATACCGCAGGGACATAAAGGAGGGAGATATCGCATCTGCGATATCCTAAGTATCGCTAGACAGGATCATATAAGGAGGAGGCTTATCGCACTGCCCGTGTAATGCGATAAGACAGAGGTATAGCCAGAGTAATAGAAATAGAGAAGTTAGCCCTTTTGGAGAGGTAAAGGAGGGTTTTTAAGCACCCTGGATGCCTCAGAACCTGGCTGAGGACACTTGAGTCTTCTGCCACCCCATTAGAATCAATTCAGGTGAGACTTCAGGTTGCTTCTGCGACCTGTTGCCGAAAGGGCCAGTGAGCTAAGGGTTTTGTTGGTCTAAAAAGTATAGCTAACCCGGGTCTGCCCAGAGCAAACCAACAGCATACCAGGAGGTGTGCGCTACTATATAGCTTATAGAGTAGCACCCATGCGCTAGTTTGTTTAAGGAGAGTAGCGCCCATGCCAAAATATGATATTTTTTAGGGTTTTGTCAGCTTGTAGGAAGATGAATCAGGTCAAAGTCTCAGTTGAGGTCATCATGCTCTTCAATCCAAGTTGTCCTTTCGTGTGATCAATAGCTCAAGGTGATCACGGATGGAGAAGTGCAGATTTGACCTATAACAGATGCCCCCTAATGTGTGAGGTCAGAGGGAAACGATGGCCGAAATACATTATAATCCAAAAAGCCAGAGGAGGAGCAAGAAACCGCAGAACCAAGTCATAGAAACACCTGAAACAAAGATCAAGGTCAGCGAGCAATTACATTCTTGACATCATGTAGATGTGCAGTGTGATACAATCATGATCTCCGATACATAACGAGGAGATGTATATATAGCATGGCCACTTGAAATACAAGCGTGGATCCATGTCAAACTAAGAGATCATAGCCATAACAACAAACTGGATCTATGTCTCATGGAGAGCCGAATATAAGTGAGGCTCAGTCTTGTTCAACTTGGGTGATAACATAATGAGGTAATGTCATCAACATCCCAAGTTCTTCATCCAAAACAACCCAAGGTATAAACCCTAACAATGTGAATAGATGAGCTGATAGTCGAACATGGAGGGTATCGTTTGATTACCGGTCGTTGATGTATACCATTAACAAACGCGAGGACTTCCACCGATAATGATGATGGGGTCCAAGGTACCTAGTACGATCCAACAAGTGTGAATAAGTGGACTTGGAGTCGAACCCTTGAGGATCCTATCGAATATGAGACATTGATGTATTCTCATAATTCAACAGCGAGGAAAATTTCCACTGGTGATTGCAATTTCTAAGGTACTAACCGAAACTCTAAACTTCATTCCCAGAGCAAAATGAGTTGATGTCGATGGGAAGAAGTCCCTTGGAATGGAGGCCTTAAGCCATCCTCCATCATCCAACACGAGGGACACTCAACTGGTATGAGTTGATATGGAATAATATATGTAACAAGACTGACACTAGGATGGTCGACACATGAGGTCAAGGTAAACTGCAGAATGGCCGACACAGGGTATATCCTTGAACAGTGAGCACGACACAAAGTGACTTAGGCATTTTTCAACATAATGGGGAAAATGATATAAGCATGTAATGTAGGAGACATTAGCAGACCCTCCATATGATTGGAAGAATAACCAACCGGGGGAGTAAACAACTCGGAGATCAGGTTCACCCTAAGGTCAAAAACTAAACCCAACCGACATGATAGACTCAAGTAGGTGTTGTGTTTAAGGATAGAACGGACTGAACTGCCTTTGACATTGAATATATGATACATCTTTCTCATCCCTTATTCTTTTTAGATAAAATAATACCTTTCTTGTTGTTTTAATGAGTCCAAGAAAGAATGAAAACTTAATAGATCCAACCATGTAAAAAGTTTAATGAGCCCATGGGAGGAAGACTTAGGACCTTCTTCATTGTTTACAGAGTTCGAAGAAGAGATAGAAGATTACTCTATATTACTGATCTCTGGATTTTAATATCAAGCCGAGATCTGTTCCTGCTCGTCGGTGTTTTCAATTTTAAGGAGTCTAAAAAACTTAAACAATAACTCCATACACCTACTCGTGGATTTTAATATCGAGCCCAAGTAGGTTAATGCTCGCTGGTGTTTTCCTGTTTATAGAGTCTAAAAAACTTAAACAATCCTCTTTACACCTATCCGTGGATTTTATATCGAGCCCGGATTGGTCTGTGCTTGGCGGTGTTTTCTTGTTTATAGAGTTGAAAAACTTAAACAGTCCTCTATTTACCATCTCGTGGATTTCACATCGAGCCTGAGTAGGTGAATGCTCGCTTGGTGTTTTCATGTTTAGAGAGCCTGAAAACCCTAAAGAGAGGCTCCGAAAGGTCTTTTTCATAAAGTTAGTCTCCTTCCCCGAAAAAGTATAAAATAATGGAAGAAGAACTCTTCTAGCGTCTACAGAAGTATACCTAGAATATACCTTTTCCGTAATTTATCCACCAAGGCCCGGAAAAGGGGTAATTCTATACCTGAGTGGATGAGCCTTCAATTACTTGAACGAGCTTGAAGAGAACAAGTTTGCTTGGTGATCTTATTTAGTTTTAAATAGTCCAAACAAGAGCTTAAAATGACTTAAGTGACAGCTTCTAGGATCACGACTCATAATCTGCCAAAACTAGGACTTCAACAAATATGTTAGTAACCCTGACAAAAATTCTTAAATGATATGTAAATTTTAACTATGAGCTAGTCGAGAAGGTCTATCATCAAGAAAATTAGTCTTAAAGGATTGATCCTACAAAATTTTAGTGAAAAAATGAGAATCATTAGGTGAAATTATCATAGTACCATGTGCAACTTTTAATTGATTAAATAGAACAAAATGGTAGAATTTGCAACTATAGAGATTTGAGCCAAGTGGGTAAAAATTTAAAAACAAATTCATATATGTAATTTCAAAATTAAAACTCAAATTTCATTTTGGTTTTGTAGGGCAAGAAGATTTGGAGCAAACCCTTGTATTTCAATCCTCCGTGGCGATCAACTCAAGCAACCACTCTGTTGATGTATATTAACTTCGGAATGTATTTCACATATATGTATATTGTATTCCTATAGAGATGTTATTATTCCTCTATACGGAAGTGGTTGTATTCCTATAGAGATGTTATTATTCCTCTATACAGAATTGTCGTCATTTATATTGTAAGTGTCGTAACTTATACTTGATGGGTTATTAGACCACCTTGTTGGGGTCGGCCCTGTATAAGTCATGTGAGTCGAAGGGTTATTCGACCACCCTAGTGGGGGTCGGCCATGTGGGTCAAAGGGTTATTAGACCACCCTAGTGGGGGTCGGCCATGTGGTTCAAAGGATTATTAGACCACCCTATTGGGTGTCGGCCCAGTCAGCATTGTGTTATGTGGTTAAGTTAAGTCCGACCTAGTAAAGGTTATTAGGCAAGTCAAGTCTAGTATAAATAGAGATCGGGAGATCTCTATTTCATCATTCTATTCTCTCACTCACACTTGGGAGAGTGGCACACTTGTGGAGGAGGAGGCTCTGCTGCTAGGAGAAGACTATCTCTTGTATTCTGGTTGTATCATTGCTCTATCTATCTTTGAGAAAATTATTGGGGTTTTTCACCTTTATGGTTTTCCCCAAGTAAACTCTGTGTCTCTTGTGTGCTTGCATTATTGTGTCCATGATTGATATGATATAGATTTGTTGTACATGTTGTTCTCTTAGTTAAGATCCTAGATCAGATTGAAGTAAATTCTGAAAATTTAACATGGTATTAGAGCTAGCCTGAAAGAAGGCATGATATGGCATGTATGACACTTGTTGCACTTACGATGCTAGGGCTTGATATAGAAAAAACCAGTCATCGTAGCACTTTCACTATAAATACATTTTGACGAAGTTTTCGGATCTGAAACTTTTACAGGTCGAATATCAGATCCCCCTGTACCTTTTTTCCAAAGGAAAACCTCTAATTCGTTGTACATTGTGATTTATGATCTGTACAATATAGGGTTTCTGCCTCTTCCAGATCTGAGTCAAAATCAGGTGACCTTGGGAAAAAGGTCATAACTTGGGCTAGGAAGCTCCAAATTAAATTTCGTAAAATGTGACAGGTAGTACACAGACTGTACTATCTCAAGAAATTTTTTTAGAGGTTGAAGTTGAACTAGTGACACGTGGAATGCCGTACAAGTTCGCTCTCCTGTATTATCCCATAAACAGTTCACGTTGCGACACTTGGCATAACTCTCTCTCAGAGAATCCAATTGAGGTCAGAACTATCGGGATGGAAAGATAATAGGTTGGGATATCTCAAGAAAAGTTTTTAGAGGCCGAAGTTGAACCAGTGACACGTGGCACGCCGTACAAGTTCACTCTCCTGTATTATCCCATAAACAGGTCACGTTGCGACACTTGGCATAACTCTCTCTCAGAGAATCCAATTGAGGTCAAACTTGTCGAGATGGAAGGAAAACAGGTCGAGCTATCTTAGGAAAATATTTCAGATCCTCTGGATCAAAAATTTTGGAGTTACACCAGAAATAATCAGGTACCTATTTCTGTCAAAACAGAATTATTTTTGAGCACCTTCATTCATGGCTTCCAGAATTTAGGGCTTCGGAGAAAGTTGGAATTTTTGTAATCGGAGACCATGGCTGGATGCTACTCATCAAAGTCAAAATTTAGAGACCAATATCATATCTTTTGGTAGGGTGAAGCTCCGGGAAACTCAAACCCTAATTCAAGGTCCTCCCCAGTGAATCCGGAAATCTAAAAGGCAATTTTAAAGGGTGAAACTTTGCAGTTTTCAAATTCTGAATATACCAACTTGATCAGCTCATCAAGGCGCATATTTCTATCCTTTCGGAAGTTTGAAATTCAAAGTTTTAATTTTTGGGGTTTCTTTGACAAACCCTAATCCAGCTCCAGGTCCAGTTTTTGCAAATCAAGTGGATTGGGTTAATCCTAGAAGAAGATGGATTGGTCACCTGCATAAGTGAAGAAGTTCCTGTCTCAGAGGGAGATGAGGCTAAGGCCTTCCATAAAAAGATTACAAGCAATCTTGAAAGGTATGGCTTATAGGTATGTTTCATGGTTAAGTTTATCATATGTTTGTATTCATATCATTACAGTACAATCTTGATTAATTACTAGACTTGTCATATCACCTTAATAGAAGATATTCATTGATTAAGGTTTTGACACTTATGAATGTACTAATGCATTGTGATGTTGTATGAGGTTTATGTTGTTCGCTAACATAAAAGGTACATAAAGAAAGACAAATCATGTTCTCCTTCAAGAACATATGATCACGGTGACATGAAGACAAAGATTCATCCATTGTCATGGATCACTTAGAAGATCTACTTACGAAGTATGTATAACTTGGTTCTACAATGGATAACTTATGAGACATGCAGGTTACTAGCACAAGTCAGTGAAGAGAACCAGAAGACATTATACGAGTATGTTAGACATAACTAGCTAGCATGCTAATCCAGGTATGTTTTTCCTATATCAAGCTAGAATCCTACCTTGTGTTAGGATCTTATACTGTTGTGTTGTTGATAATGATTATTCATGAAGTCATAGGTTTGAATAGTCATTGTTGTATGCATATTATGTTTCTTACCATAATTGATGATATGACTAACCAGAAGAATCATGAATTTATAGGTTTGAGTAATCACGGGTTTATGCATTGATGATTTAACTAATCAAAAGAGTCCTATGATCAAATAAGAATATGCATGAGTAAAAGAAGACTTCCCTGAAACCTTGAATACTAAAGTTTATTATCTGTGAATGATCATGACTATAGATGCTTAAGATTATTGTGTTTTGGATAGTATTAAGAATATACTAATGAATGTATGATTATGTATGAGACCTCAATGATAACACAATGATGATACTAATAAGCATGCATAGTGATTAAGGATGGATATAAGTTCAAGGACAGGAAATCCAGGAAGCAAAGATCAAGAGGGAGGACACTCTAGTTGTTCCTACAAGGAAGCAAAGATCAAGAAGGAGCACACTTCAGTAGTTTCTGCAAGGATGCAGATATTCAGAGGGAGTTGACCACTTCTCACAATCCACATCAGAATGGAGTTGCAGAAAACAAGAAAAGACTGAGAGGGAGTCAACCCAACAAACAAACAAAGATAAGTATTTGAATTGTCATTACTTGCATATTTTATTATTTAAATAATACTGTTCAATAATGTATATACTGATGTTCCTAGAATTAGGTTGTGTATTATGCATATTAGAATAGTTGCATTGATGAACGGTATACTACTAATATACATGGGTAAGTGGCCTATGGCACTGTAAAACATTCCATTGCTACTTATCTAGAATGAAACCTCTTTGCTGACATGTTGGGAGTTGTGCACACTCTTAACAATGTTCTGGTAGAGATTGGAAGGCATCTAGAAAGTTACGGGATATGGATAAATGTTGTATTGAAGCATTGGCTAAGATAATTGCATGACTGTATGACATATTTCGTTATGTGTAAGAATTTGTTTTGAAAACTACGAGATGTTTTCTAATCATGCAATTTAACTTGTTGTGTAGGAAAGATCGTATACCATCTCCTACAAAAGAAGGACTACAACATTTGTTCAGCAACAAAGTTATCTATTGAAAATATTGAAGATATTGAAGTTCCCAAGATCTGGGAAGAATGCCATGATCGAGGAGTACCAGTCGATCATGAAGATGTTTGGGATACAGTCCCAAGACCTGAAGGGGAGTCTGTAGTGACTTCCAAGAGGATCTACAAGAGCAAGCATGCTGCAGATGGCAACATAGAAAAAATACAAAGCGAGTGATGAAGTAGAAGATACACCAGATAGATTTCAAGACAGCTTTCTTGAATGGTGTAGTCAAGGAAGTATATGTGGAGCAGCCACTTGGTTCTGAGACATATGACAAGGAGTCATATATGTACAGAACTTGGTATGGTAGGATAGACAACTTTCTATCCAGTTTGGGCTTTACCAAGAGTAAAGCGGATTCCAACCTTTACTACAAGGTTGAGGAAGGTAATCCAGTGATACTACTTTTGTATATGGATGACCTGTTTATTACAGGTGAAGATAGATTGATTGCCGACACGCAGCGGAAGCTTGCTGCCGAATTCGATATGAAGAACTTGGAGATGATGCACTATTTTTTTTTTTGGCATGGAGGTGTGACAGAATGCAGATGGAATCTCCCTTGGATAAGGGAAGTATGCATTAGAAATCCTGAAGAGGTTCGGGATGATGGACTGCAAGGATATGGCCACACCTATGGCATCGAACCTGAATCTTCTGTGTGATGCTTCATCTGATCCGGTTGATGTCACGATGTATCGTCATATGATTGGGCCCTCTATGTACCTGATGAACACGAGACCAGATATTTGCTTTGTGGTGAACACATTGAGCCAGTTCCTGACGGATCCGAGAGGTGTTCACCTGGTTGCTGTAAAACATATTCTGAGGTACCTAAAGGGTACGGTTGATTATGGACTCAGGTATGATGCGAATCAAAAGTTTAACCTGCATGGTTATGTTTATTTAGATTGGGCAGGAAATGCTGCAGATAGGAAGAGCACATCTAGGTGCTGCTTCAGTATGGGATCAGGTGTGATCTCTTGGTTTAGCAGGAAGTAGTCCTGTGTAGCACTAAGTACAGCTGAGGCAGAGTATGTTGCAGCCTGTTCAGCTAGTTGTGAGGTAGTATGGCTTCGAAAGCTACTATCTGAGTTATTTGATCTCCCGTTGGATTCTACTAGTATCTTTTGTGATAACCAGAGTTGTGTGAAGCTGTCCGAGAAACCAGTGTTTCATGATAGGTCAAAACACATAGAGATCAAATATCACTATATCAGGGATATGGTGCAGAGAGGAGCTGTGAAGCTCCTGTATGTTACGACGGATGAGCAGATTGCAGATGTACTGACGAAGCCACTAGCCAGGGTGAAGTTCGAGTACTTCAGAGAGAGGCTTGGTGTTCTTTGGATTGAAGACACTTCGAGGAAGAAGTGATGGACACATTTGTAGAAGCCATTCCAAGCATGTTGGAAGGAGGATCCTTCACATGGCTATGGATGTAAGCGCTGGATGATGAGCATCAGGATGATGCTCCAGTTACTGCTTTGAATATGCATCAGGAGGATGCTGGATATGATCAGTTGGATCATTTATATGTATATGTATGTACACATCATGTTGAATGCTGGATATGATCAGTTGGATCATTTATATGTATATGTATGTACGCATCATGTTGGATGCTGGATATGATCAGTAGGATCATTTGTATATGTTTTGTATATGCATCATGTTGGATGCTTGGACCATGTATCTGTATATGTATCAGGTGGATACTGTGTATGATCAAGTAGATCATGTATGTTGATAAGTATCAGGTATGATCAGGTGGATCATGTTTTTGTATTTGTATCAAGTGGATACATTGTGTGATCAGGTGGATCATGTATGATGATATGTATCAGGTAGATACTTGGTATGCATCAGGTAAATGCATTATATGATCAGGATGATCATGGATGACGAGCTTCAGGATGTTGCTCCAAGATGACATGCAGCAGGATGTTGCAGTGATGATGATTAGGATGATCATGTGTACATCAGGATGATGTATGGTGAGTATCAGGTTTATACTCTATGGCCATGGATCAGGTTGTGAAGATAAGCATATAATAGCGCCCTGGGAGGTTTGTAGATTCTCTTGCTAGGTTTTGCCGTTGGCATATAATAGCTCCCTAGGAGATTTGACAAACGCTCTTTCGAGGTTTTGCTTTGGGAGGACATATAATAGCACCCTGGGAGATCTGCAGATAGTCTTGCAAGGTTTCCCCCCTGGCATATAATAGCTCCCTGGGATATCTGGCAGATGCTCTTTCGAGGTTTTGTCCTATGGCATATAATAGCACCCTGGGAGATCCGATAGGTTGAGCCGTGTGCTCGTAATAATTCCTGGGATGCTCTTGCAAGGTTTTGCCATGACCACATGTAATATCGCCCTAGGAGATCCGATAGGTTGGGATGTGTTCTCGTAATAAGTCATGGGATGCTCTTGCAAGGTTTTGTGGTGACCACATATAATAGCGCCCTGGGAGATCCAATAGGTTGAGCTGTGTGCTCGTAATCAGTCCTGGGATTCTCTTTCGAGGTTTTGTGGTAGGGTCACATGTAATAGCTCCCTGGGAGATCCGATAGGTTGTGCTGTGTTCCCATAATAAGTCCTGGGATGCTCTTGCAAGGTTTTGTGACGCACATAATAAGTCCTGAGGATTCCACAGTATGGCCAGTGATGATGAAGACTTGCAGGTCGTGGGCCTACATCCAGTATGAAAAAGGACTGGCTCTGTAGAAATTCCTATGATGAGTAGATTCAGAGATTGATTGAGATAGCAGCAGCAATGACGATGATGATGAATCGATGACGATTATCCAGTGATGATGATCTAGAGAAGATGACTTGTGCTAGAAGACCTGTGTCGAGAAATACCCTCCTAGTTAAGAGGGAGTGTTGATGTATATGTAACTTCGAAATGTATTTCACATATATGTATATTTTATTCCTATAGATATGTTATTATTCCTCTATACAGAAGTGGTTGTATTCCTATAGAGATGTTATTATTCCTCTATACGGAAATGTCGTCATTTATATTGTAAGTGTCGTAACTTATACTTGATGGGTTATTAGACCACCTTGTTGGGGTCGGCCCTGTATAAGTCATGTGAGTCGAAGGGTTATTAGACCACCCTAGTGGGGGTCGGCCATGTGGGTCAAAGGGTTATTAGACCACCCTATTGGGTGTTGGCCCAGTCAGCATTGTGTTATGTGGTTAAGTTAAGGCCGACCTAGTAAAGGTTATTAGGAAGTCAAGTCTAGTATAAATAGAGATCCAGAGATATCTATTTCATCATTCTATTCTCTCACTCACACTTGGGAGAGTGGCGCACTTATGGAGGAGGAGTCTCTGCTGCTAGGAGAAGACTATCTCTTGCATTCTGGTTGTATCATTGCTCTATATATCTCTGAGGAAGTTATTGGGGTTTTTCACCTTTATGGTTTTCCCCAAGTAAACTCTGCGTCTCTTGTGTGCTTGCATTATTGTGTACATGATTGATATGCTGTAGATTTGTTGTACATGTTGTTCTCTTAGTTAAGATCCTAGATCAGATTGAAGTAAATTCTAAATGCAACAAACGTTCTTCTAGTGCTGAAGTATCCGGTAGTAATTGAACAACCAGTTCTAACGAAGGAATCTTGCATTCAATCAGAACGACTGCTTCTATCCCATGCACAAGCTGGAAGGGAGAGAACCTGGTAGCAGTCTTAACATTTGCTCGGTAAGCCCAAAGAGCAAGGTATAGCATGATGTGCCAGTTATTTTGACTGGCATTGAGAGTTCTTTGCAGTATTACCTTTAAAGTTTTGTTAACTTCCTCGACTTGTCCATTCGCCTGTGGATAATATGAAGACGAATGTTCTTGCCAAAAACCTAACATTGTGTATAGATCAGTCATCATGTTATTCTAGAAATGACTGCCGTGATCAGTCACAATCTCTTTGGGTATGCCGAACCTTGTAATAATCTGATTAAATACGAAATAAGCGACAGTTTCTCCATCTGCCTTGACAATAGGCATTGCCTCGGCCCACTTGGTGAAGTAATCGACGGCAACGATGATATAATGATGTCCTCCAGCCGAAACTGTATTGCAAGTCATATAATCAACCCCCCATTTTGTGAAGGGACCCGCTGTAATTACAGGATGAAGAGGAGCTGGGTGTGCTATCATTTTCCTGGTGAAAAACTGACACGGACGACATCATTTCACAGCTTCCACACAATCTTTAAAGATTGTGGGCCAAAAATACCCAGCATGCAGTATTTTCTGGGCTGTTGCCAACCCAGTAAGATGACCCCCACAAGCTCCATTGTGGGCATCATTCAATACTGACTTTGCTTCTTCCAAAGTCAAATAATGTCGTAAGATGGAATCTATCCCATGTTTGTACAAAGTATCAGAGATGATGAGATATTTTTTCACATGACTTTTCAGTTTGCGTTGTTCTTCTCTAGAAAAAGTGGTAGGACACCTCAAAGTCTAGAGATATACTAAGATATCCCTGTACCATGGGTCAGAGGAGGCAATAAGGAAGATATGTTCATCCGGGAATGATGATTCTTCCTAGATATGCTCTAAGTCACTCGGAAACTCTGAGATTAACTCAGCGAACACTAGTGATTTCTTCGACTTGGCCAATTAAAAAACCAAATCGAACTCTTGTAAGATTACAATCCATTTGTTTTACTTCCCACCTATGATGCATCGAGTGAGAACATACTGAAAAGGATTGACTTCTGCTATCATAGTAGTTGTTCGTAAAAGTATGTAATGACGAAGCTTCTGTACCGCATAGACCGTAGCAAGTGCTAACTTCTCAACATGCGAATATTTAACCTCAGGAGCTACCAATGCGTGAGAAAGATAGTAAAAAACATGCTCTTGGAGCGTGTCGTCCTCCTGAACTAGTACTATGCCAATTGTACTAAGAGACGCTGCCAGATATAAAAGAAAGTCTTTTGCATAGTCCGGCGGGCTCAACAAGGGGGCTGAAAGTAGTGCCTTTTTCGAGGCATCAAATGATGCTTGAGCAGCCTCATCCCACAAGAAGTAGGTATCTTGTTTAAGCAGTCTCATAAAATGTTTTGTGATCTTAGCACAGTTTATGATAAAGCGTCGCAAGAAGTTAGACATGCCTTGCAGACTCTGGATTTTTCGCAAGGTGCGAGGAGGAGGCAGATTTACAATTGCCTCAACTTTGAACGGGTCGACCCTTATACCACGAATGGATACAATAAAACCCAGTAAACATCCTGATTCGACGCAGAATACGCACTTATTAGGATTTAAACAAATCTTATATTGTTTGCATCTTTTAAACACAAGTCTCAAATGAGCTGGGAGGTCATCCAAGTAATGTTCAACTTTGTGTTTGATATCGTGAAAAGCAAAATTCATAGCTCGCTGGAACATAGCTCTAGCATTCTTTAAGCCAAACGAAATCTTTCGATACGCAAAGGTTCCCCACGAGCAGATGAAAGCTATTTTGTGTTGATATTCGGGTTTGATTTGGATTTGATTATATCCCGAAAATCCATCCATGAAAGAAAACATCTCGTGTCCCGCACATGCATCTATGATCTGGTCGATAAATGGTGTGGAATAGTTATCTTTCAGGAAAGCTTTATTCAAGTCCCGGAAGTCAGTACAAACTCGAATGGTACCTTTCTTTGTATCAACCGGAATGGGGTTTGAAACCCATTCCGTCATGTCAACCGGGCAGATAAATCCATCTCTAAGCAATTTTTCAACTTTCGCCTTAATGGCAGTCGCTTTTCGAGGATTCACAGGACGGAGATTCTGTCTCACAGGTTTTGCATTAGGGTATGTAGTGATGGCGTGCTCAACGATGGTTGGATTGATACCTGGCATCTCCTCCTAAGACCAGGAAAAAATGTCACTGAATTCTTTAAAAAGTTTGGTATATAGAGCTATCTCTTCTGGAGAGCAGTCTGCACCAATAAAAATGTTTTCCATGACCCCGGGTTTGGTGGAAATGTTAATCGGGATTGTCCTTGATATATTAGCCATATTCCCTTCAGCTTAAACAGCTATTGAAGTAGAAGGAAAAGATTCAAATCAAGAAATCCATCGGGTCTCATAGAGAATTCTCCTCTCTCTATCCTGTCTAGGTTTGGAAGCAGGTAAGACCTGTGATGCATATGTTCCCATGGATGGTCCAAGCCCATTATGGCTTCCAAAATGGCTTCATCAGATGGTAAGACTGTATCTAAATAGTCGAAAGAGTGGGTAGAATTCAATGATCATGTAGGAGCATAGTCCATATCTGACTCAGCAGAGACTGGCAGAGTCACGATATGTTCCATTGCAGCATGCTGTGCTTCCATGTATGCTATCTTTGCAATGGTTAAAGGCACTGGAGGTTTTGATATAGTAGGAAGGATCCACGGATCAGTCCTAAGACCAACCGTGAAAGTTTCAGTAGAAGTACCTACATCAAAACGCATGAAAAGAATAGGGGAGGGTAGGTCGAAAGTGCCTATTAACGACCCGTAAATCCCTTCTCCTAAACTCTCACTTACTGGGGCAGATTGATCAACTAAAGGAATAGTAGTATCCGATGAAGTCTGGTTGTTTTGCCGAGAGAAAAAAAGTTGATCGACCGTGATGATCTTGCCTTCGTGAGGGAACATACCAACTTGGAAAACTACCGATGCAAGATGCAATAGCTTGCATGGCATATGTCCAGCTCCTGCCTAATAACATATTGTAATAAAGCGGAGCATCCAGAACTTCAATATCTATGGAAACTATCTTACCGGCAAGTGTAATTTCAAATGATGGTAGAACTCCATGTGGACGGAAAGTCCTGCCATCGAAGGCAGTAAGCAGTGTGTTAGAGGGGGATAGCTCGGGAGAGCCTAAAGCTTTCCAGCAAGAAATGGACATCACGCACGTCGACATGCCCTCATCTATGACAACTCGTCTAATGGTCATAGGACCATGGACCACTTCAATCTATAGGGCAATGTGGTATGGCAACCGATATTTGATATCAGACATATCAAAGCATGCAGTCATGTTAGATGATTCCATACTTCCAATCGCTGCCAGAAGTGCGTTCCGTTGTAACGGGAAACTTTGAAAAACTTCTAAGGTGGACATAGCACAAGGGGTTTGGGATAGATCTTCAACCACATTGTAGTTAGAAGCAGCCCGAGCGTTGGGATTGTGCGAGGCCCGTTTCAAGACACCTTTCGGGATCTTGGGCAGCGGATCCACTGGAATGTGGAGAGGAATGGAAGATTTAGGAATCTCTTTATCTTTGTTCTACACATCCGGGGTATAATTTCTTGCTCGCGTTTGCAAAAGTGCATCCGCACTAACCATATTAATAAAATTTTGATCAAATTAAGCATGTGTAGTGCTCCCATCTTTGGAGGTGCCAGAAGCAGAACCCTGCCCCTCAGGAAATGGATCTTTAAGTACGGAAGGTTTCTTTTCTTGAAGCGGATTTTGGGCTTCTTTAAGTAGAGGGAATTGGTGAGTGAAGTGATCCTGCTTGAAAAGCTTACAAGGGAACTTAACCTTCTTCTTCTCTTTATTACCCTCCTCGGCATTCTCTTTGTTTTTGGGCTTTTGCTGGTTCCCCTCTCCTTTCTTGCCCTTCTTTTTGTTGTTGGGATGCCGAGGGCCCTTTTGATTGTTCTGAACCTGGTTCACAGATTCAGAAGTAGAAGGAGATGTTGTGACAGAGGTTACTTCTGCAGTCGATTGTTTGATGGATAAGGCATGAACCTGCTTAGTTAATGCTTCGAAAGCTGCAGAATCTACTGAACCCACTATGCCGTCAGCATGTGGTCCAGGTTTAGGTCTGCCAAGATCAGTGTTTGATCACGGTGCGTCTGGTATAATCTCATAAAGTAGCCCAGACTGTGCATAAACAAGGTCTAGCTGCTGGGTCCGTAAAATGGCTTCTTCCTTTGTAGACACTCCAGAAGTAGCTACTTCCTTAGAAATGTAAGGAAGGAGTGATTTCAGATACCACTCGAGAATAAATTCTGGAGGTATATTGGCTTTAATGAGCTTCTTCCGTCTTCGCCACTCTTGAATGTGATCAGATAAGTGAGTGGCCTTATTCTGTCTAAATGTAGATAAAAGATCTGTCCCAGCATCGTATCGAATAGGAAGCTGGAAGTGGTTCAGAAAAACAGTTGCGAGATCCTGAAAGTTAAAAAACGTAGCTGCAGGTAACTCAATGTACCATTTAGCCGCAGGTTAAGGTTCTTTGAAAAAGTCTCAACCTAACGGAATCTTCGTTCAAAGAGTTTGAAGAACACCATAAATGGAAAGTGGTGACATGATCACCAGGGTCTTCACCGGTTTTGCCTTCGAATTTTGGAATGTCCGAAGGTAACTTAGTAGGAACTGGTGGCCAAGCCGCATTATGGCATATCGGATCATTTGTTAACTTGGAAAGGTCTGGAAAATTCAGGGTTGCCAGAAATGGTAAATGAGGTTTACAAGATGGCATTTGATAAGCTGGGGTCATAAAGGGGGAACCACCCATAGTTTGACCCGTAAACTGCTGATAGGGGTTGCCCCTGGCCATCTGCTGGTAGGGGTTGCCCCCAGCCACTTGCTGGTAGGGGTTTCCTCCGGCCATCTACCGGTAGGGGTTTCCCCCAGCCACTTGCTAGTAGGAGTTTCCCCCAACCACTTACTGGTAGGGGTTTCCCCCAACCACTTGTTGTTGTGTGAAAGTGTTGTTAAAATTCCCCCATCCAAATGAAAGTGGGTTGGTACTCTGAACGTTTGTCCACTGCGGCTGGGTGTTAGCCCCGCCATATTGTTGATTAAGGATGTTACCCCCTCCTCCCGAAAACAAAGAAAAAGGGGTGTTTCCTACAGGTACATTACCCTGATTCACATTGTAACCTGCGAAGGAATTAAAGCCAAGGGTAATCGAGGTGAACGGCGCGGTCATGGTACTCATGACGGGCATAGTTGCAGAGGCGTTTGGCCCTACATTTGGTGTGGAAATCCAAGTACTAGGTATAGGATATGGTTGTTGAGTTGCAGGAGGTGGAACAAGATTTACTGTACTACTGGGTCCAAAAGTGGGTGTAGAGGTAGATGCCGTGGTTGTTGAACTCGGCATGCCTAAGGTACCGACATTAAAGCTGAAGGATGGAGTCGAAATAGAAGTTGTCTGTGCCGAACTTGGCGTAGCAGTGGGAGGAGGATTTGCATTGTTTGTGTTCATACCTATTGTGGGAGTCTGTGGAACTCCCTGTTCGCCTCCTGTATTAGTCATAAAATGCCCAGGTGTGAACAAATATGCACTATAATCAGGTTGATGGAAACCAACGGGTAACAAAAGCGGATTGTTAAGATTAGTCAGAGGAGGATTAAATGGAGTACTGAACTCACCAGAAGTGAGATCCTCAATCTCAATTGTATTAAAAGTTTGTTGATCTGGAGTCCCCGGTTGTGGTTCCTCAGGAAACTCTATTTTAGGTCTTTGTGTTGCAGGTTTTGGTTCCTCGGGAACCTCTATTTCACCAGTAGTTTCCAAAGGAACACTGGAGTCTACCCTCTATCGTCCGGGTGGCGGTAGTGGTTCCACTCTAAGTGGGAGAAGGTTTTGCAACCTTATAGACCTACGAAGTTGTTGGCCTTCCACGATTATATATAAAAATAAAACTAAGCAAAAACCTAGTGGCCACTAAGACTAGGGGGAAAACAACACACCACTAAAAAATATCCTAAGTATTCAAAACAGTCAAACAAGATGCCTTCCGGAGAAGATTCAGGGATGATGAGGGCCCAGAACAAATCAACGAAGGATGAAGAACAATTACCCGAGGTCCACAATACAATGACTAAGGGTGCAAGCACTGGAATCACCCAACCGCCCTCCCAAAGACCTGCAATGGGTTTCCTCCCACATCTGTCCTAGGTACAATAGATATACCCTCCGCTATCACCTGTGTATGATCATATGGTAAGATACTAAGGCTACCATACATACTAAATATCCTGGGGTGATAGTCGTCAGCCTGAACAAAATGCGTGGGCAGGGTAACAAAGCCCGAAGTCCAGATGGACCCCCGTACCTGAATCGACCTTGGTTTATGGTCAAAAGGAATGTGAGGGAGGTATCCTCGACGATTCCGATATTCCACGGCCTCGTGCTTAGCTCTGGTTTCAGTAGAGTTTCCCAGGAATATTTGATATATATGGGTTCACCTATATGACATTCGCACTACGATTTTTGAGTAATGAAACAAGCTTCGAGCAGTTAAAGGTGTTTTAAGCTTGAAACTCTAGCCTGTACTAGTTGGTGTCGTGTATCCCTAGATAGAAAATCGTTTCTAATTGATTTTATTAAGATTATTTTTAAGGTTACTTTTAACTCAATGGGGTAGTGCATTGTGTGATGTGGTTGCAACATAAAGTAAAGTGCATAAACTGAAACAACTTTCAACAACAAAAAGACTTTTTATTTTTCATTTAATATCCTTTCCAAACTAAAGAGTAAGCAAACCTAAATAAAACTTTTCTTTTTGTTTTCTTTTCAAATTCTGAACAAAGTAAACTATGCTACTCTGCAAAGATTATAAGTTTTACTATTCTAAGCTACCAATACTTATTTTACTTTTTCTATTATATATGAACGAAAAAGAACTTGAAAGTGGAAGCAAGTAAGACCTACAAAAGATGTGAAAGTATGGCAAAATGACTCTAAAGTTCACAACAATCGAATCAATGACCCGACAAAGACTTGTCCTACGAGTTTTTCAAAGGAAAAATCTCTTGAGCTTGGAAGCAAAGTGCGAAGAAAACAAGGAGGAAAGATGCTTAAAACTAGAAATCAAACTTGAAAGAATGCTCCAAAGCACGAAACCCTAACAAGAACACTAAGCCAAGTAGTAGGTAGGCAAGCGAACTTAAGACGACCTTACTAACACAATGACTCAAAGGTGAAGCAAACTAAAGTACTTCAAACTCACTTGATACTGGAAATGACAGCGAGGTCAAGAAATGTTGGGACTCAAAAAGTTTTGGAAGACACCCCAAAGACTCCAAAAAATGGGTCAAACCCTAAAAAAAAGGATGAGACACCCAAAGAGCATACAAGTGTTGCAACAAATAGCAAATGCTAAGCACGAAGGTTTGTAGGTCAGCAACACACTACTAGGGTATGGATAAGCAACTGTGTTCACTAAGGAACAAAGCAAAGTCTCCAACAAGAGTCACAAATGAAACAAACACTTCAAAAGAAAACAAGTGACCAAAAGATGACCTAAAAGACTCAAAAGAGGCTAATGAGACTCAAACAAGGATTACAGATCTCAAAAACCAGTCAAGAAGACCAAAAACAAAGTTAGAAACCCACCCAAGCAGGCAACAAACTCAACCTTACTTTGGACAGAGAGCTACAGGAATGTGCCCTACTGTGCAGTAGGAAAACTAGCGCATTTGGGGATGTGTGCGCTACTATGCAGAGACAGACTAGCGCATATGTGCTACTGTATGTACAGTAGGGTAGTGCATAGGTCTTAAAAAATCAAAAACTAACCTTACAGAGGTGTAAAAATACTGAGTCAAACAAAGGGAAGCAGGTAGGGGAAACCTACAAGGCTTCTCAGAAGATTAAAAGGGTTAAGAAGTACTAGAAAGACAATAAGAAGGGTTCCCTAGAGCAGAAAAACAACTTCCCCAGCGGATTCGCCAGTCTGTTGGCGGGAAATACTACCCTATAGTGAGGAAATAGACACTATCAACTAAAGGGGGTGACAGGTAAACATACTAATTGCATCACATAAGTGTTTATAAAGGGAAATAGATCAGAGACCTTGAGGACATACCTTATGAATGAAGTTTGATCCTAGCTTTTGTCCAACCTTGCGTTCGATCCTCCACTTGATCTCCTGTCTGATAAACCTGCAATACAAAGACAGGAGATAATATAATAATGATGGAATTGAAAAGTAATTCGAACATCAAGCATTAACCAACATGATCCAAACAAATACATAGTCCATTAAGCATTTTATTTGGGACGAGAAAGATGTTTCAACCTTTTATTGTCAAAAACATATGAATGATACAAAGTATACCTAACTTTGCAACATGCTCATGCAACCTGATCCTAAGCTCCTGCTCCTCTCTGACTTCGAAGTTTCTCCAGCATAACCACCTTCAATACAAGCTTCTCATAAGAAGAGTCTCTCAATGGCTCTCTTGTTTAATTATGTCTAACCCCTCTCTTCAATCCTCCTTGTATTTATAGGACAAGGTAGGCAGTTCAGGTCGAGAGGTGGTTGCAGGGGAAGTTGGGGAAGTTGGGAAACCAACTGCAACTAATCCCCATTCGTCAAATTAATATTTTTTTGATCATATTTTAAGATGTGCACGACTATTTCATAGTGGAGTAGCGCACAGTGCGTGACTACAGCATTAAATACTAGCGTTTGCCATTTTTTAGATGTTGTGCGCTAGTTTACTAAAGTAGAGTAGTGCATACCAGGAGGTGTGCGCTACTATATAGCTTACAGAGTAGTGCCCATGCGCTAGTTTGTTTAAGGAGAGTATCGCCCATGCCAAAATATGATTTTTTTAGGGTTTTGTTAGCTTGCAAGAAGATGAATCAGGTCAAAGTCTCATCTGAGCTCATCATGCTCTTCAATCCAAGTTGTCCTTTTGTGTGATCAACATCTCAAGGTGATCAAGGACGGAGAAGTGCATATTTGACCTACAACACCATGTGATATCAAATAAGTTTTGATTTTGTTTTTAGGATCGAGGCATATGATCTTGGACATAATGACCAAGGTTTTAAATATGGCCATGTGATGTATTAAGTCTTGCCAGGCCTATATTCCAATGATAACATGCCAACCTTCCATCTGGACACCAGGCTTGATCAGAACCATTGGATCAGTTTCTTTTTGGGGTTGGTTCGACTTGGAAAGTGTGATCATTTAATTCTTTGTCTCTTCGGGCCGTGTTTGATACTATTGGTTCTTGGTTTACGGTTCAGTTCTTTTCTTGGTTACACAAACAAGCTTACCGAGGGTTTTTCCTTGGTGTGGCCACAAGGTATGTGAAACCCTATCATTGTGCCAAAGGATAAACTTAGTCATGCTCTGCTAAGTTTCTAGAACGTAGACGCGAGGGAGAAAAGAAGGATACAGAGCCAAGCTCTGTATTTTGTTTACTAGAGGTTACAACTTGCTCTGCGTTTGTATTATAAACTTTTTGTTCAAACTGTGGAATATTGGAAGCTACGATCCTGGAGGTTCTATTATGGCCGTGTTGGAGGTTCTATTCTGGTCATGAGGAGGAGACATAAACTATGGTAAGTTATCCCTAATTAAACTTTGCAATTGTATAATGTATTTATCGGTATAAGAGACTAAGACCGTGCATAACTTGTTTGCACAGGTTTTTGCAATGATGGCGGTAACAATCCACTGGTGTTTATTCTGAAAAGTGACGATAGATTGTTATTCTTGATATAAGATTTATCATTTAGGGTCTTAGTGGTGATTTGATGTTTGTTTTCTTCTGAGTTAGCAGAGAGCTAAAATCTCGAACCAGTCATCTCCAGGGTTTAAATGACTGGTAAGTTTTACCTCATGAAAGTTCTAAAATATTCTTTAGATTTTTGTAATTCCCGATTTCTAACTTATTTTCTCTGTTGCATTTTGGTTAACCATTTGAAGGCGTGGGCCTTGCTGTGACTTGCATGAGATGGAACACACACTTCACCCAACATGTATGGATAAGCCTTTTCTCAAATGACCAGTTATGATGTATTTACGCTCCTGTATTAATGGGGTTTTGGAAACCAGGGAAGGTGGCTTCTCGGCTTCACACGACTTAATAATAGATTTTAAATTTGGTTCTTGAGAAGCGCCCAAGGTGTTGGCCTCTAAATTGTTATGGAAGATTTGGTTCATACTTTTACTATGGCAATTCAGAGTTATAATGTACTCGAAGGCTCTGCGACAAAGTTTGGGTTTATCCCTTATGATTTTACTGTCTCACTTTAGATATTTAGTTTAGTTTGTAGACCAACGAGGGATTCGGGTTCTGGATGTGAAAGCTACTATTTCTTTTATGGAAAATTATTTGTTCTTCTAGTTTATGAAACTTATAAACTTGCCGGTTAAACTTTGGCTTCTTTGTGTTGATGCTATGGTGTGCATTATATCATAACTGATTATATGGATTTGGTCCTTTGTTATTATTTATAGCTTAAAGCCTCTCGGCTCAAGTTCTCTAGATACTGTTTATTGCTTATAATTACTTACAGTTTTAATATATGGATTAATCAGGGTTAAATCCCCTTTTCTTTGCGTATATGGTTTAAATTTTCTTAGCTCTGAGTATTAAAATATTGGTACTGGCCCTATAGGCATTTTTTTGTAATTCGATGATATTTAAACTTTCTTGTTCTAGAATGCTTCTTGTGTTTTAAGAAGCCTCTCGGCTTTCTCCTTAACTCTATATATTATTGTTTTCATTCAGCTCTGTTCAGAATGCTTGTTTTGAAATGAAAAAGTCTCTCGAATTTTTCAATAAGTATATATATATCCTACTAGTTTTGGTTTAAGTTATTCAGTTTTGTACTAGTAAATGCTTCTTGGTTCAGATCAGCTAGAAAGTTACGAGTGTTCTGGTGATGACCAGATAGACTCTGTCTATATTGATATTTTAATGCAGAAAATTAATCCTGTATATATATATATATATATATATATATATATACATATATATATGTGTATATATGTATCTATATATATATATATATCTTTATTCTATGGTTCTATTTTGTATATCTAAGATTTATATATACATTAGTTTATAAATAGTAAACTATAAACTACTCATTACATATATATCAATTTCTATTTTTGCTTGCTCAATCATAACAACATTTGGAAACAGAACTTGATAAAGAAAATATTAAGATATATAATAAACACTAACAAGAATATTTAAACTTGCTTAATTCAAAATAAAATTTGATAGAATGGAACCTGAATACTAAACTAATGAAAATCGAAACTAGAGGTCGTTGTTCCTCCCAACCAACTTCCAGAACAACCAAGCTACTTGCTCTGAAAGCCCCGAGCCTGTTTACTGAACCACAAGGATGAAGACTTATCAAAATGCCATCTCCTTAATCAAATAGTTCTCTTTCCCCTCCATCACTAGCCTCCCACTTATTTGATGGGTTCAATATTTATATCATTTGCCTAAGAGTTGGTCATTTATGAGCCACCTGCTCCATCAATACTCCATCTTGAGTTTTGACCTAATTTTTAGGGAGGATGCCTCAAGTGTCAGTCTAGTCTTTATTAACTAGCCTTGCCACTTGGGCTCTTTACTCAACACTTGTCATTCCTCCTTGTGGGTCAGCAAACACACTTTTAACAGCTACCTCCAGCTTGATTCTCTCAGTTATAAATGTTTATTAATTTAAAATTCGTTTACATATTGTTTTGACCTCACTTGGTTAAGACATCAATTATAAAATAATAACATAAAGTCTTTTTTTTATAAATAATTGTTCGGGTTCTTTGGTATATTACACACTTCCTCATGGATAAGAGTGTATTACCCAACAAACACCCCAGATGGAGCCTATCACCTACAAACCCACCATGAATCACAACCTCTTCCTAGTCCACAACACCCTCTCTCTCATGTTTAGGTTGCTTGTTGACCAAATCCCTAAAAAGTTGGGAGATAATACCTTCTCATATTTTCAAGAGGAAGCAACTTCTAAAGACTATGTATAAGTGTGTGTACAATTACCACCACCAAGGCCAGCGTTGGGAGTCCTACCTTCATGTGATCCGAACTGATAGCTCAAACCCTTGACAACATATTGACAAGCTTCCTCCATACAAAGGAAAACCACATTGTGATTCCAAACCAATTTTTTTTTCTCTTTTAGTAACAAATCCCGCTCATCCCCCAAGTGGATAGACACCTAGGATGCTTACCTTAACACTTATATGAGACTACTAAAAAATATTCAAACCCTTTGTTAGAACATATGAATAGTCAACCAATTGAATGTCTTCAAAATATTCAACTAGGTTTCCCATTCATTCAAAACCCTAGCTCCCTCCTCATCGGTAAACTTGTTCACATTGTTGGCTTGCATGTGATAGTAGGGCCCTAATTGAGCACCAAGCATCAATTCTAATAAATTAACCTTCAAACTACCAAATTTGTCTAGACAAACAAATGGACCATGTAGCCATAACACAATGTAGCGAGACATACCTTCGAATTTGTTGGAGAAGGCCCTTCAAACCTTGTGATAACTGATGAAGGATAGTGTTAGATTGAGGTTTTTCTAGCGAACTTTCACAAGATAGTCATGAAATCATACATTGATTTTCCACAACATTTTCATAAATATTTCACATATTTGGTAATAACATTCTTAATGCACTTTTAATTACCAACTGGTTATGAAACCAAGAAGAAACTCCCAACATCCTTATAAAAAATACTCGCACACACATATCATATGATATACATGAGTGGAGGAGAATAGGTAGGATGATCAGGTCAAAAGTTCTCGACCATCTTCTAGTGAACTAGTTTGTGAAGTCCCTTTGTCTAGCATTTCCAAACATGTTGCTTTATTAAGAGTAGTCACTAAAGAGCAAGTGATCCTTAAAGTCTAGTAGTTATACATGGTTTATTCACAATATATGATGCTCTATGAAATCATATCAATGCACCTAAGTTTGATACTAAGAATACAACACAAGCAAATCATGTTGACAGCGTGACAAGATCCATCATAAATGTGGCAATGACTTAGGAAATGCATTATATGAGAGATATGCCCTTATATATAACACCACTGCTTCCAATTCTCATGATTTTTTTGAGAAGTTCTTGCCTTTTGATGAGGCTATTCTTGAATTCATGATCAATATAGAATGAACATGGGATGGCATGCATCATAGCTCTTATTTTCTCTTGGACCTTAGATTATATAGAGCTTAAAGACACAAGTTTGATTCCACTAGGAAAGGTCAATAGGTAGAAAATACCCATTCCAATGTAGGATGTATTTGAAGAGGGTAATATGGAAAAAAAATTCAAATACTATATCAATTGACATCCCTTCTAAACTTGGTATCATAGAAAATTTCCTTACAAATTTGATTGTTCTCCTAAAGAAATAACAACCCATACAATCCCATTCAAGGAATTCCATGACATTTTTGCTTAGTCTTACAAAGAAATGTTAGGCATTGATCACAACATAGTCGAACATGAAATAAAGACATATGACAATGTTAGACCTATTATATAGAAGATATGACCTATTAATTACAAGAAGGTGAAAAACACCAAGGCTAAGGCAGAGAAATTATTGAACGTTGGATTCATATATCTTGTCCCCCTAACAAGATGGGTGTAAAACCTAATTTTGGTAGGTGACAAACACCAAGGCTAAGGTAGAGAAATTATTGAACGTTGGATTCATATATCTTGTCCCCCTAACAAGATGGGTTTCAAATCTAATTTTGGTTGGTAATAATTAGGGGACTATCAGATTCTGTATCGACATCCATGATATAAATAAGGCACGTCCAAAGGATAATTACCCTCTACCCTTTATAGACTATATTATAGACGGATGTGTTGGGAATGATAGTTTCTCCTAGATGATTTTTTTAGTTGCAATCCAATCCAAATCCGCAAACAAGGTCAACATAAAACTATTTTTATATGACCTTTGGGCACTTTTTTCGATCAAAATATGTCATTTAGCCTTAAAAATATTGGGGATATGTTCCAGAGGGCTATCTCATATTATTTTTTTTCAAGTTGAAAAAAAATGCCTTTTTATTAAATGAAAAATATGTATCATCATAAAAAAATACAAATCTTGAGAAGTGAGATCTTCTCAATACCAACGTCCAATAGTTCATCAAAACAAAAAACATCTTTCGTGAACGAGTACACAAAAACAAACTGCTTACAGAAGTACAAAATATTTTCCCCGCTAGTAGTCTTCTTCATTCAGAAAATCAGTCATTAACATATTTCTAATATGTTTTCACTTATCATAATTTCTTCTCTGTATTCCTTGATCGTAAGAAAATAGTCCATAATGCCCAAGGCCGACTTGGATAGATCATTGGCATCTTTGTTGAAAAAACGATAAATATGGGAAAAGGAAAGGTCCTTAAAATGTAGTATCAATGCTTGTGTCCTCTGTACCCAATGATCAAGAAGAAGAGGTCTCAAACATACCGGTCCAACATCCCAGTCAATAATACACTGAGAGTCCCCAAATATATGAGAAAGAGCTATATTTTCCTTAGAAAACCGTAGAAGCCTCGAGAGAGCTATTAACTTAGCTCTGGTGTTGGTACCTTTCCCAACTTTGAGCTGCAAATGGTAGAAATTATCAAATGAAAGTTTAATAACCATACTAGCACCACAAACTCCCTTCTAAGCGGCTCCATCAAAGTATCCGAGAGGGAAGTTATACATGGATTCATCAAAAGTTACAACCCTATGCATGATTTTGTTTGGAGGCTCAATGTCATATAGTGAGCAAGCACAGATTCGTGCATATACCAAATCCACAATAGGCCTGTTTCCCTGAAAAAGAGCTCCATTCCTAGCGTGCCATAATTCCCAAACAGTAAGAAACACAGTATGTATGTTCAACCCCGAACAATTATAACATGCTTTCATATTTTCAATAAACTAAGCTCGATCCCATTCAGGATACTGAGGAAATGTTAATCCGTGCAATCGCCAGATCTCCTGGAAAAATGAACATCTCCCAAAGAGGTGGTTGATTTCTTCGGAAGAATTAGAATAGAGGTGACAAATACCCAGACCAGAATAGACCCTTTTATGTAGATTCTGCCACGTCAAGATTTTGTTTTCCATGCATAACCGGATAAACAAACTAATTTTGAGTGGCACCTTGTCACTCCACAGACTCTCCCGCCCAACAAGCTCTGTATTCTCCAACATTCCGTCAAACAATGAGTTACAAGACATCTTGGGAGTCATTGATCCCATAGTGGGGTTTTTAGCCTAGACCAAATAGTCCGCAGTGTCAGTAATGAAAATACCAGCCACAGTCAGATTCTGAGTATACATGTCCCATTTCCCACAAAGAACATTAGGAAGCAACGAGACTTTGGAAGGGAACCACCGAATCATGGATTCATCAATGTACTTAACCAACTGTTTTAGAACAAAAATACCTCTAACATGTAAATCCATTATAAGGTCCAAAGACAACTTGTAATCCTCATGAGTACCCAAGATCAGATCAATACCAACAAATGGTTTTATTCCACGACCCACCGCCCAGCATAGAGGATGATTGATAATTGGTAACATATTAAGAATACTGCACCATACCTCAGATATATTGGAAGGAGATTTGCACTGTGATATGAACCAATGGCAAGGTGGAAGACCCTTCAAATACTTGTCTTTAATAATCGTTCCCCACAGGCCTTCGTCAAACAGACTGCGCCAGAGGCTCTTAGCACACAATGCCCGATTAAAGGACTTCAAACATTTGATACCCCATCCTACCAAATGTATGGGTAATGAAATACTCTCCCAACTGGCGAGATGAAATTTCGAAGCACCTGCATGACCGCCCCATAAGAACTGAAATTTTTTTTGTCTTATCTTCTCTATCACCCTCATTGGGACAACAAAAAGAGAAAACCAATATACAGACACACTATGTA
Source organism: Larix kaempferi (assembly GCA_027924585.1). Taxonomy (NCBI): domain Eukaryota; kingdom Viridiplantae; phylum Streptophyta; class Pinopsida; order Pinales; family Pinaceae; genus Larix; species Larix kaempferi. The sequence goes on along the minus strand of BSBM01000226.1, from coordinate 3,989,196 downwards.
GCACTGATTTAATAAAAATTAGTCTTCCCCCCATGGTAAGCCACCTCTATTCCCATGAATTTATTCTTCTTGTGACCCTCTGAACAAGCCAATTCTAATCGAAATCCTGATAACAGTTAAGCTTAATAGTGAAACCCAGATACTTGATGCCCTCCTCAATATCCTTTAACTAGTAGGGAAATAACTCCACAATAAAAGATTTAGTTGTAGAATCCTCACATCTGTAGGCAAAGGAGGACTTGAAAGGGTTTATAATCATCCCCGATGCTTCAAAAAAGGAGTTGAGAGTATTAAAATACTGTATACATTCCTCTTTAGTCCCAACCCCAAAAATTAGAGCATCGTCTACAAATAAAAGATGAGAAATCGAGAGGGTTCTTGCCACATTAATACTAGATATCAGCCCTTGTGACTTGGCCTTATGAATCATTAAACTAAGCCCTTCAATTTCCAGAATGAAGAGATATGGGGACAATGGAAAGCCTTGTCGCAACCCTTGATTTCCATGAAAGAAGGAAGTAGGAGTCCCATTCACCAGCACCGAAAAGCTAGCAGTCCTGATACAAACCATCATCCAATTGACCACTTCCACCATAAGGCCGATCTGGATTAGAATGAACCGTAGTTAATCCCACTCCACTCGGTCATAATCTTTTTGCAGATCAAGTTTAAGTATAAAATCACTCAGCCTTTTCATCTTAATAGAGTGCAGACCCTCTTGGGCCTCCCCAACAACATCCATAATCTGGCAATTAGGCAAGAAAGAAAATTGTTCCTTCGATATAAACCTTCCCAAGCAGGGCTTAATACGTTCAACAATATTTTTTGAGATGGATTTATACATAAGATTACATAGTGAAATCGAACGGTAATCATCAAAATCCATAGGTCTATCCACCTTCAGAATCAAGGTTATGTATGTATTATTCAGACAGTGGGGGATCCACTCTTTGAATTTGGATTCCTCAATAGTCATTGTTAGATCATCCCCCAACATATAAAAAAATGGAGATAAAACTCCACCGTCCACCTGTCGGGCCCCAGGATTTTGTCATGGGAAAAGAGCTTGATGGTTCTCAAGACTTCATCCTTAGTCACAGGATTTCCCACTTCTCTACAGTCCACCATAGAGAAAAAAAACCAGAAATTTTGGATGGTCTCCAACTGTTTAAGTGAATTATTGGCCTCATGTTTAGTATAAATACCTCTGAAATTATCCGTAGACTCACTTTTAATGGAATCACTCTCATAAACAGTTATGTCACCGTCCACTTTAACATCCCAAATAGCATTCATCAGACGCCTTTGGTTGGAAAATATGTGAAACAACTGAGTATGATGGTCCCCCCGCTTTAAGAAATATCGACCTACTCTTATGACGTCATTCCTCTTCCATCTGGTCTAGAATCTTCTCCTTCGCTTTCATCAGCTCCGTAATATGATTACAATGCTCAAGGGAGAAGAAAGAATCATCCATAACATTTGAGATGTCTTGAATCTCCTTCTCAATAGAAACCAAAGACTTATGATCTTCGGTTGTTTTGACTTTGACCCAATCCTTCACCAAATATCTTAATAAGAAAAGTTTGCGTGCTATCCCTATTAAGGGAGATGCCTGATCCTTAAGCTACAAATCCATCCATGTGTTGCGATTCCAATCACATAAAGAAGAGTCCACCAATAAACCAGGATTGAACTTAAAATGGTACGTTTTAAAATGATTGTCAAAATCCAGTTGTAGAATGATCGCCTTATGGTCGGATATGACCACAGCATATTTCCATGTACGATACTTATCCATAGCACCACAGAGATCCTCAGCCATGAAGAAACAATCAACACGCTATGTCATATTCCTATCATGACATCAAGCACAAAGTGGAAGCTTATATGGGTTTAGTTTCTTGTTCGAGGAAAAGGGTTAAACATCTAAAGCAACTTCAAGCAATATTCAATATATGTCATTAGTTTAAGATTAGATTAAATCTATGTAAGTGATTTTTTGTGTTGTCACTATCTAAGATATTTCTTGGTCTCGTCATTTCCAAGAATGGGATAATGAATGATCCTTTTAAGGTTGCGGAAATATTTTAGTTTTCTCCCTTGAATTCAGTTTGTCAACTTTAGAGCCTTTGGGGAAAATCAAACATCTTGTGATGATTGAATGTCAATTCTATTGATATTATGAAAGAATTATCGTGTCTTTTACAAAAGGGAGTTCCATTTTTATGGGCTGAGCAATCACAATGTTCATTTGAAGCATTGGAATATGCTCTCATATACTATAGCATTGATATACTTTTGTATTTAGCAAATTATAAATATACATTGTTATGGTTTTGGTTCATGAAGATGATGTGTTCTAGGAGAACAATATTTATTACTTAAGTTCTTGTTGGACCTGAGTTGAGGTCTCATCATGATGAGAAGTTGTCTTTCCTAACTATGCACATTGTCCAAAAGCTTCAACAATATATTCTTTTTAGACACATTATGGTTATTACAGATTCTAACCGTATGCAAGACATATTGACTCAAGATGAATAATTGGGGATAAGTACGCAAATTGGATTCTCATATTGCAATGATCTGATTTAGAATAAGTATCCACTAAACCTTAGAAGTCATTGGCATTCACTAAGTTGATGTCAAATCAATCGAAGGGCGTTGAGGAACTTGTGATTAATGAGTCATTACTTGACAAGCATTTGTTCCTCATAACCACTCTAGATCTATGGTATGGAGATTTTGTTGTGTATCTCGAGACTCAAAAGTTTGGATCTTATCGATCCCATGATGGACATCAATTTATTATCTATCAAGATCAAAGATACATTGTCATCGATGACACTTTGTATTGTTGTGGTGTCAACTTGATTCTACATCAATGCTTAACTCATGAAGAGGTAGAGAAAGTCTTGAGTGACTGTCATGGTGTAGCTTGTGATGGTCATTGTCCATGTTGGGAATGTCTGATCTATAAATTGTGTTCCTATGGTCCACAGTTTCACCAACACAGATCTCTGTTTGAAATTTAATAAGTGTTGAGGTTTACTAGAGCACCTTCTATTACAATAGACGATAGAACTACTTTTGAGTGGCCAATAATAATAGATTCCTACTCCCAAGCTCCAATCCCACGCGTATTATGGTAAACATAATCCAATCAATATACTATCAAAGTAATAATATTGACTAGACCCATGTCGATTTTAATTAAATTGATTGTTCATGTATCGATAACAAGGTTTCTTCATCGAATGTTGTAAGAATAAAGAAGAAGAGTAAATGAACAAGTGGTGATAAAACACAGAGGTTTCTAGATGATTGAACGGGCTTTGTAATTCTGATTGACCTAGGGTTTCAGATTTTGTCATATTTTTCAGATCATTTTCAAAGGGATTCTCCTTTGGGTGTAGGAATGGCTTCCCAAATGGCCACCCAACTAGGTGGGTATTCCCCCCCCTCATTTCGTGATGTGCTTCATGAAGCCACAAGAGTAGGGTTGAACTTCTCCAGACCCTCATTTCCAGCTCCTCCAAATATTATTTCAGCAGCACGAGATCAACAAAAATTTCAAGAAGCCTCTAAATTGGGGGATCAAGCCTCAAGCTCTTCCCATCCAAAGGAGGCTCGGGTATGGGAACCAGGGAAATGCATTGATCAGATGGCGACCACACCCATGTATGTCATTCAATCCACTAAGGTTAGGTCTAACACATAGTTCTTAAAAGATCATGCCATGATCGGGAAATTCTTAGGCTCGGGCTCACATAACGAGAACTGGTAAAATGGATCCAGCATTGATGGAACCCAAAAGTTCACTTTGAGTTGCAACTGGGCTCGAAGAGATTTTTTACGGCCATATTTCATAACCTAGAGTAAAAAAATAGGGTTTTGAAAATGGTCCTTGTTTTTCAACTCGACTGGGCTATTCCTGAAAGAATGGGTTGAAAGGTTCAATCTAGATAAGGAAGATTTTTATCATGCCCTGCTTTGGATCAGGCTTTACTTGCTCCCGTTGGAATTCTGGTTAGAGGAGATCCTAGAAGGCACAAGTAACACCCTAGGGCGCTTTGTCAAAATATCAGATGCTACCAAGATAAGGAGATACACTTCCTATGCCAGAATCTGTGTCTATATGAACATAGATAATCCACTCCCTGGATCCATATGTCTAGATTATCGGGATGAAGAATGGGCGCAAACCTTAGATTATGAACACATCCCTTTCCGTTGCAGAAAATGCCATGTTCATGGTCACCTTTATCGTGACTTTCCCCTAAATGCAACTTCCATGTCCATACCCCTAAACCCACATGTTGATAAAACTGAAGGTTTCACCCAGATCAGGAATCAAAGAGGCAGGAATACTCGAAAGCAGCCAAACCTTGAAATTATTACACCACCCACCATCAATTCTTTTGAAATCTCAGCAGGTGGATCTGGGGGATCAAAACATGGAATTCCAAGAAGACTCAGTTCAATCCAAGCCCCCCCTGAGAATCAAAATAAGGATAAAGGAAAGATAGCAGAGATGGATCCTCCAAGTGCTACCAATCCCCAAACTTCTCCCCATAGGTAAGGGGACAATGTCATGGAAATTGATAAAACAGAAATGGATGGTGTCGATCTAGATATCTTGAGCAAGCATTCAAGAAAAAGACCTATACTCCATCCCCATTGATCAACTTAGGAACGTACATAAGGTATTCATGAACGCATCTGCTGGTGCAATGGATAGATCCGCAAAACCCTTGGGAATATCTAGAGACCCATCCATAGATAGTCGAAAAGGCATGAAAGAAAAAAATAAGCTAGGAAGGAAGCTGATGCAGCAGTTAATTCAGGAAGTTGGAATTACATGGTGAATTTTGGGCAAATCAACTTGATAACGAATAGTTATAAACCCCTCCCCAATCATTCTTAATGATGAAGATTCTTGGAACACCAGGGGTCTGAATGGTAGGCGCAAACAAAGGCTCCTACGAAACATAATTATGGCGGATAAACCATACATTTTCTTTCTTCAAGAAACTAAGTGTGTTGGGTAGGAAACATAATCCATATTCTCATCTTGTTGGAGAATGATTAATCATGCCTGTATTGATGCTTGGGGTGCAGCAATGGGCCTCGCCATCCTTGGAAACCAACCTTGATACTGATAGAACAACTTTTCTCCACAACTTGGTCACTCACAACCAAGGCAAGGATGATTGGTTCGGATAAGTATTTCTTCATAACATATGTCTATTGGCCCTCGACCCCTCAGGACAAAGAGGCATTTATAAACATTTTGGAAGGTTTGAATCAAATCATACAACTTATTAGATGGAAAATAGGAGGATATTTCAATATCATCTTGTCCTTGGAAGAGAAGCGGGGAGGCATATGCAAACTGGAAGTTGAAATTCGACTCCTCTAGAATCCAATGGACCATATTGACCACCTTGTTGATATTGAACCGGCTGCTGGAGGCTTCACCTGGACCAACCGATGCTCTGGTCATAAAAATCTGGCTTGTAGACTTGACAAATTCCTCATCACTGAATCCCTGATGCTGGAGTGTCTCTCTCTCTCTCAAGTCCTCCATTCTGTCGATTGCGAGATCTGACCATTGTCCAATTTAGTTATGGATAGATGTGGCAGGGATCCCTTAATGTCATCCCTTTAGGTTCGAAAACGTTTGGCTCTCCCACCCCGATTTCGGGGAAAATATTAAACAATGGTGGGCATAAATCTTTATCCCCCAGGGCTCGCTCATGTACAAGTTCCAGCAGAAAATAAAAGTCATAAAGAAAAGGCTAAAAGATTGGAATAAAAATACTTTTGGAAACATTTTCCAGGCACAAAGGCTTCTCGAGAATCACCTTCAAGAAATTCAAATCATTAGCATGCAATAGGGAAAAATAGACCAGCTTAAGGAAGAAGAGGCACAGGTAAAACATTGTCCTTGGTCCTCCTCTTCCTTATGTTGGTATGTTTGTCCCTGCTGCATGCTATATATTTGAATTTATTGAAGGTGATTCTCGAGAATCCTCAACAACTCAACAACTCAAGGAAAGTTATGCTCAAAAGGAAATCCTCTAGAGACAAAAATCTATCGTTCAATGGTTCAAAGAGGGAGAGAAGAAATTGAAATTATTTCATCAGTCAATGATCCAACAAAGACACATCAATTAGATCAAAAGTCTGGAGGATAATAAAGGTAACACTCTCACCAGTCATGAGGATATTGAAAGAGAAATCACTCAATATTACCGTGATATTCTTTCTGAATCAATTATGGATCGCTCTATGGCCATTGATAAAATTAATTGATATACCCCTGCTCTGGTCTTCGAGGAATAGAATGATTCCCTAATGAGACCAATCACCCGAGAGGAAGTAGATACTGCAATCCAAGATATGAAGGATGGAAAAGCTCTGGTACCGAATGGTTTCACAATGGACTTCTTCCATCATTGCTTGGATCTAATCCAGGAGGAGGTTTGGAAAATTATTGAGGACTCCCGACTTTCAGGGACAGTTCTCTCTATGTTTAATGCAACTTTTCTAACTTTGGTCCCTAAGGAGGAACAAGTCTCAAAGCCAAATAATTTCAAACCCATCGCACTTTGTAATGTCATCTACAAGCTCATAACTAAATTCATTGCCAATAGACTGAAGCCAATCCTCCCTCACATAATCTCTCTTGAGCAAACAAGATATGTCGAAGGAAGGCAGATTATGGACAACGTTATCCTTTCCCATGAAGTTGTACATTCCATCAAAACCTCCAGAAGGCAAGGTATGATCCTCAAACTTGATCTCTCAAAAGCTTTTGATAAAATAAGTTGGCAATACATGAGGAAAATTCTTAGAGATTTTGGATTTAATGAAGTCTGGGCCTCCTGGATCATGAACCTAACCTCCTCAGCCTTATTTTCTATCCTCATCAATGGGTATCCTGTTACCCCTTTCAAGCCCTCAAGGGGAATTCGACAGGGTGACCCTCTTTCCCCTTTCCTTTTTGTCATCATGTCCGGGGGCCTCAACAAATCTATCAAAGTGGTTATCACTAAAGGCTCTCCATGGGATTCCTCTCCATGGTATTGATCCCCTGATATCTCACAATCCGTTTGTGGATGACACCATGATGATGGGACTCCCAACAGTCAGTGAAGCCAGAGCAATTAAATCCATTTTGGAGGATTTTAGTGCGGCCTCAGGAACTTCCATTAATTTGGATAAGTACCAAATTTTCTTTTTCAATACCCCACGAATGATCCAACTGAATATTGCTAGAATTCTGGGCTTTCAAAGGAGCTCCCTTCCTTCCAAATATTTGGTCATCCTTATCTCAGACAATGTCTTCTGTAAATGTACCTGGGAATATCGTCTAAACTCTCTCAATCAATGCCTCTCTTCTTGGACCTTCAGAACCCTGAACCTAGCTGGACGCTTAATTATCCTAAGGGTTGTTCTCCAGGCCATCCCTATCTACATATTTTCTTCCCTCGCGGCACCTAAAATGATCTTTAAAAATATCATATCTATCTAAATAAAATTTATATGGCAAGGCACCAAAGAGGGAAAGAAATGTGCTCTAGTGAATTGGATAGAATTATGCAAGCCTAAGCTAAAGGGGGGACTTGGTCTGAGAGATCCTCAAACCCTCAATGAAGTCCTTGGTGCCAAAATTTGGTGGAGGTGGTTGAATAACCCAAATGAAGTTTGGGCCAAACTTTGGAGCCAAAAATACAGTCCATAAGCTAGTGAGGAACAACTTATACGGTGGAATGAGCAGAAATTGGGTTCAACTATCTGGAATGATGCCTGGAATAACATGAAGCTCATTCAAGACCCCCATTATGGGAGAACAGGAATGGATTAACGAAAGACTTCTGTAGCGATTCATGCCTACACCCTGCAATTGGGCTTACGTAAAGTGGCCAACTATTGGACAGTCAACCCTGTACTTGAGGGATGGATAGACTAGAAGCTTACTCAAACGCAACTCAATATTCCACAACATATTGATATGGAACAATGGAAAGAGGAATTACTCAAAAGAAGGATCAGAAGCAAGGATGGAGCAGACATTATGTGATGGGGGCATTCATCTAAGGGGACATTTACCATCAAGGAGGCCTACTCCATACATGCAAACATTGATCCTACTCCAAGACAGAATCTTGAAAACACACTTGGACCCTCAATATTTGGCCCAAAGTCAGTTTCTTCTTATGGAAAATAATGCATAATTGTATTCTTACCTGGGATAACTTGAAGCAACACAACGTTTTTGGCCCATATGTTTTCCCTCTTTGCAACAATAAGGAAGAAACCTTGGAGCATATGCTCAACCAATGTGAGTTCATCTCTCTAATTTGGGACCAAATCGCTCAAATTACGAAGACCATAGACATAAACAGAGCTAGCATTCCTGCCACCATCACTAGTTAGAGAGTCAATTCGTTCAAAAATATGGCTCTGAACAGGATTTGGTAGCTCCTTCCAGGTTTTGTTCTCTGGAACATTTGAAAAGAAAGAAACATGAGAAATTTTCTATCACAACAGTTATCTTGGACCCATGTCTGGGACACCGTCAAATCTTTGGTCCTAGAAACGCTAAAAAATAAATCTTGGTCTCAGGAAGAGCTCTTAGGTGAAGGTACTAAAAGTCAAATTCTTGCAGATTAGGGAACTCTCCCTACTTCTTGTGTTGATTCCCATGCAACACATGCCTCTCGACCTCCTTCCGTCCCTTTGAATTAGTATAGACCACCTCAGGGATTTGTGAAAATGAACTACGATGGTGCCTCCAAAGAGAACCCGGGTCCGGTGGGCTATGGTATCGTCTTCAGAAATGACCAAGGTGAAATCCTCCACATTCTGGTTGGCAGCTTTGACTTGGACACTAACAATGTGGCAGAATTATGGGATCTCATACGTGGCATCCAACATGTTGATGTATTTGTAACTTCAGAAGATATTCTTCTATGTATTACACTTGTACTTTATTATATTCATGATGGAGATGTATTATTCCTCCAATCAGAAGTGTCGTCATTTGTATTTGTAAGTGTCGCAAGTGTTGCAAGTGTCGCAACTTATATTTGATGGGTTATTAGACCACCGACGTGGGGTCGGCCCTGCTTGTGTCATGTGAGTGGGTTATTAGACTTCCTTAGGAAGTCGGCCCAACTAGAGTTAAAGGCAGGTTTAGTTGTGTATAAATAGAGAGTGAGTGTCTCTCATTCTATTCATTCACTCACTCATCCAACTTGCATTAGTTGAGAGAGGAGTGCACACAAGTGAAGGAGGAGTAGCTGTTGGAGTCATGTATCTTTTGGGGATTGATCTTTGTATTGGGGCTTATTCTATATTTGAGGAAGTTGCGGGGTTTTTCACCTTCTTGGATTTCCCCGGTGAAATGTTTTGTGTCCATTGTCTTTTGTGATTGTTATGTTGTGCATGTTAATCTCTTAGTAGGATCCGTAGATAATGTTTGAATGAAATTATCGAAAAATTAACATGGTATCAGAGCCATGCTAAGAAGAAGACACTGTGCAGCTGGGGAAGCTAGGGCTTCTTAATATTTGGGTTTCTCTCCTCATATCATCAAAGGAAGGAGGCTAGGCTGACTCTTCTTGCAAGGGCACATCTTTCTATCGAGACATAATTCAATTCTGAGCACTTTCAGTTTTTGGCCCGTCACTACTGCGGAAAATTAGGGTTTCAGGGAAAGTTGGAATTTTTTGAAACCAAGACCACGGCTGGATACTCCTCAATAAAATCGAAGTTTAGAGACCAATATAGAATATTTTGGTTGGGTAGAACCCCGAGCATCATCAAACCCTAGTTCGGGATTTTGATCGGAAAGGTGGAAAATTAGGGTTTCTGCAAAAGTTGAAAATTTTCGAATTTGTGACCACGGTTGGATGCTCCTCAGAAAAATCGAAGTTTAGAGCACAAGATCAAACTTTTTGGCTGGGAAGAACCTCGGGCATTATCAAACCCTAGTTCGGGATTTTGACCAGAAGATCCAGAAATTTCAAAGGCAATTTTGAGGGGTCAAATTTTGCAGATTTCAAAATTGAAGTATACCAGCTTGATCAGCTCAACAAGGTGCATCTTTCCATCTATTCAAAATTTTGGAATTCAAAGTTTGAATTTTTAGGGTTTCTTTGACAAACCCTAATCCAGCTCTAGATCCAGTTTTCAACAAATTAAATGGTAAGACCTAGATCTTTTATTTCCATTTGAGTTTCTCATTAAGATGTCTCACCACACCAAGCTTGAGGATAAGCTTGAAGGAGCTGACAACTTCCGAGCATGGAAGTATAGGATTGGGTTAATCCTAAATGATTTGGACACATACATAAAAGAAGAGGTTCTAGTTCCAGAGGGAGATGAGGCTCAGGCCTTACACAAGAAGAACTTGGTCAAGTCCAAGAGAATCATTGTTGATTCTATAAAATGTTGGTTATGGAGCCTCATCTCCAGATCCAGAGATATTATTATTCAGTCGTGTTTGTACCCCAGTTTTATATGATATGTAGGTGGATTGTACACTCACCCTAGTGGAGGGGCATCGCCCCCAAGAAAAATTTTTGGGGTTGTTTTCGCCAGCTATTTTGTGGGCCAATGGTTTTGGATAACCCGTGGTGTTTTCCCATTGTATCTCCCTTATAAAAGAAAGACATTGTAATACGGCTAGGGTAATGATGTATTAGGTTTTATGCATTGTAAATATCTCTGAGATCGGAAGAGAGAGACTGTGAGACAATGAAGAGGAAGTGCAGCGGTTGTGCTGCAGGTTGTATCCCTTCACTTTTCTAGACGGAATAATAATAAGGACTGGCAACTTCAGTGTGGACGTAGCCCAAGTTGGGTGAACCACGATATATCTGTGTCTCTCTTGTAATGTGTATGTGTGATTATATTTGCATTTTTTTTTATTGTTATTGCTCTGCGATCTTGTTTTTCTAACATAAAAGATCATCTCATACCCCATGTGTCTTCTCTAAAGACACCTAAGGAGATGTTTGACTCCTTGACCAAGTTGTTTGAAGGAAAGAATATAAATCAGAAGATGACTCTACGGAATCAATTGAAATGGGTTAAGTTCCAGAATGGAGAGACCATCCAATCTTACTTTACTAAGTTCTCTCAAATCAAAGAACAACTTGAAGCTATGGATGAAGTAGTGGAGAATGGAGAAATTGTCATGACCACATTGAATGGCCTACCTAGATCATGGGACTCCTTCATCCAAGGTATTTTTGCAAGAAATAAGTTGATCTCCTTCAGTAGACTATGGCAGGAATGTTCACAAGAAGAAGTTAGGCTTGTGGCCTGAGAAGAAAAGATGGAAAATGAAGATCAAGCTCTCACAGCACACACCAAGAAAGGTAAGCCCAAGAGGGAGCAATCTTTTCACAAGAGATCTTCACACCACCATCATCAAAGAGATAAGAAAGATCTAAGATGCTTCACCTATAATGAGAAGGGACATTTTTCCTTAGAATGTCCTAAGAACAAAAGGAACTCCAACAACAACAAGAGCAAATAGAAGAGATATCATGCTCATTCTGTCGAGGATGATGAGCCTCCCAGGAAGAAGACTAAGGTAGAAAGTGAAGACTCTTCAAGTGATGATGAATATGTTCTAATCTCTGCTCTCACAGGTACTATTACACATGGGTGTAATGATTGGATTATTGATAGTGGGGCTTCTAAACATATGACGGGATTCAAAGAATCTCTTATGGACCTATCTGAACATGACTCACCTCATAAGGTGAAACTTGGGGATGATTATCAATACCCCATAAAAGGAAGTGGTGAAGCCTCCTACAAGTTAGACTCTGGGAAGTCTATAAAGATGCAAGATGTTCCATATGTACCTAGACTCAAGAAGAATATTCTATCCATATCATATTTGGATGCAAAAAGGATGAGAGTTGCATTTGTGGATGGCCAAGCACTTATGTGGCCAAAAGGTAAGACCATAGATGATGCAGTAGTGATTGGATAACAAGAGGGAGGATTGTACAAATTGAAGGGACAACCTAAACATGTCATGGTACATGAATCCATGGAACCAAGTGAACTTCGGCATAGAAGGCTTGCTCATGTGCACTATAGGGTACTATCAATTGCAAGAAAATTAGTAGAAGGTCTTCTTGAAATCCAGTCAAAGCATGAAGGTGTTTGCAAAGGATGTGCAAAAGGAAAGAACACAAAGAAGGAATGTCCAAGCAATGAAAGCAAAGAAAAAGGAATCTTGGAGATTTTCCACTCCGATGTATGTGGACCAATGTCATCCAGTTCTTTGAGTGGGTATGTATATTATGTTTCTTTCATTGATGATTTCTCTAGGAAGACTTGGGTTTATTTCTTGAAGAACAAAGATGAATTATTCAACAAATTCAAGGAATTCAAAGCCTTGATAAAAAACCACACTGAAAAGAAGATCAAGACCTTTAGATCCGACAATGGTGGAGAATTCACTTCAGCAGACTTCAAGAAGCTACTACAGAGTTGGACTCCAGAAGACAAATAATCTATGGATGAACCTCTCATCCATTTTCAGCGTTGGTTAAGGTGCACACTATCAGAGACTCCAGTGGTTCCTGCAAGGAAGCAAAGATTGAGAGGGAGTCCACCCAACAAACAAACAAAGATAAGTATTTGAATTGTCATTTCTTGTATATATGATTGTTTAAATAATATTGTTCAATGATGTATATACTTATGTTCCTAGACTTAGGTTGTGTATTATGCATATTAGAATAATTGAATTAATGAATAGTATACTACTAATATGCATGTGATGGGTAAGTGGCCTATGGCATTGTACAACATTCCATTGCTACTTATCTAGAATGAAACCTCTTTGCTGACATGTTGGGAGTAGTGCAAACTCTTAAAAATGTTCTGGTAGAGATGGAAGGCATCTAGAAAGTTACCGTATGAATACGAGATATGGATGAATGTTGTATTGAAGCATTGGCTAAGATAATTGCATGAGTGTATGACATATGCCTTTATGTGTAAGACTTTTTTCTGTAAACTATGAGAAGTTTCTAATCATGCAATTGAATTTGACTTGTAGGAAAGATCGTGTACAATCACCTACAAAAGAAGGACTACAACATTTGTTCCAACAACGAAGTTCAAAGAAAACTATCTATTGAAGATATTGAAGAATCTAAAGTTCCCAGGATCCGGGATGCAGTAATGGAAGAATGCCACGATCGAGGAATACCATTCGATCATGAAGAATGATGTTTGGGATGTGGTCCCAAGACCAGAAGGGAAGTATGTTGTGACTTCCAAGTGGATCTATAAGATTAAGCATGTTGCATATGGTAGCATAGAGAAATACAAGGCAAGATTTGTAGCTCGTGGCTTCTCCCAGAAAGAGGGGATAGATTATGAAGAGACTTTTGCACCTGTATCCAGATACACTTCCATGAGAACAATACTTTCTCTGGCTGCAGTGATGAAGTGGAAGATACACCAGATGGATGTCAAGATAGCTTTCTTGAATGGTGTATTCGAAGAGGAAGTGTATGTGGAGTAGCCACTCGGTTTTGAGACACATGACAAGGAGTCATATGTGTGCAGATTGAAGAAATCCTTGCATGGTTTGAAACAAGCACCCAAGACATGGTAAGACAGAATAGACAGCTTCCTGACCAGTTTGGGCTTTACTAAGAGTAAACCAAATTCCAACCTTTACTACAAGGTTGAGGACGGAAATCCAGTGATACTCCTACTGTATGTAGATGACATGTTTGTGACATGTGATATTGGGTTGATTGTTGATACGAAGAGGAAGCTTGATGCCGAGTTCGAGATGAAGGACTTGGGTATGATGCATAACTTTCTAGGTATGGAGGTGTAGTAGAGTGCAGATGGAATCTTCCTTGGACAAGGGAAGTATGCAGTAGAGATCCTAAAGCAGTTCGGGATGATAGACTGCAAGGCCATGGCCACACCTATGGCATCGAACCTGAAGCTATTGAGTGATGCTTCATCAGAGTCGGTTGACGCCATGATGTATCGTTAGATGATTGGGTCCTTGATGTACCCGATGAACATGAGACCAGATATTTACTTTGTGGTGAACACCTTGAGCCAGTTTTTGACAGATCCTAGACATGTTCACCTCATTGCTGTAAAGCATATTTTGAGGTACCTGAAGGGTACGATTGATTATGGGCTCAAGTATGATGCGAATCAAAAGTTTAACCTGGAGGGTTATGCTGATTCAGATTGGGCAGGAAGTGCTACAGATAGGAAGAGCACTTCGAGGTGCTGCTTCAGTATGGGATCATGTGTGATCTCTTGGTTTAGAAGGAAAAAATCCTGTGTAGCACTGAGTATAGTCGAAGTAGATTATGTTGTAGCTTGTTCGGCTAGTTGTGAGGCAGTATGGCTAAGGAAGCTACTGTCTAATTTATTTGATCTCCAGTTGGATGCTACCTATATCTATTGTGACAACCAGAGTTATGTGAAGTTGTCAGAGAACCCGGTGTTCCATGACAGGTCCAAGCACATCGAAATCAAATATCACTATATCAAGGATATAGTGCAGAGAGGAGCAGTGAAGCTCCAGTATGTTGCGATAGATGAGCAGATTGAAGATGTGTTGACCAAACCACTAGCCAGAGTGAAGTTCAAGTACTTCAAAGAGAGGCTTGGTGTTCTTAAGATAGAAGATACTTCGAGGAAGAAGTGATGGGACACATTTGCGGGATCCATTCCAAGCATGGTAGTAGGAGGATCCTTCCCATGGCTGTGGATATAAGCGTTGTGTGATGAGCATCAGGACGATGCTCCGGTTACTGCTATGTATGATGATCAGGATGATCATGTGTGATGAACATCAGGACAATGCTCCAGATGATATGCATCAGGATGATGCAATTACAATGATCAGGATGATCATGCGATGATGATATGCATCAGGATGATGCTGTGACGATGATCAGGATGACCTTGCGATGATGATGTGCATCAAGATGATGTACTGTATGATGATGATCAGTATGATCATGAGAATCAGGATGATGCTTTGTGCGAGGGTGATCAGGAGGATCATGAGTATCAGGATGGTACTATGTGGTCATGGATAGGTTGTGCGATAAGCATATAATCTTACCCTGGGATATTTGCAGATACTCTTACGAGGTTTTTCCTATGGCATATAATAGCTCCCTGGGAGATCTGGAAAATGATATTTCGAGGTTTTGCTTGGGAGGACATATAATCTTGCCCTGGAAGGTTTCCATATACTCTTACGAGGTTTTTCCTATGGCACATAATAGCTCCCTGGGAGATCTAGAAAACGCTCTTTCGAGGTTTTGTCCTATGGCATATAATATTTCCCTGGGAGATCCGACAGGTTGAGCAGTAAGCTCATAATCAGTCCTAGGATGATCTTTCGAGGTTTTTCCATACCACATGTAATCAGCCCTGGAGATCCGATAGGTTGTGCTAGGAATGTAAAAGTACTGGTATGCTCTTTAGAGTTCTTGTCGGTTGTGCTATGCACATAAACGTTCCCGGGACACTCTTTTAAGGTTTTTTGGTGGTCACATGTAATAGCTCCCTGGGAGATCCGATAGGTTGAGCTATGTGCTCGTAAAAGTATTGGGATGCTCTTTCGAGGTTTTGTTGACACACATAATCAGTCCTGGGATCCACAGGATGGTGTTACATAGAAATATTCCACCCTGTGAACATCAGCATTCTTTAGCCTGTAGGATCCATTCCAGTGACTCAAATCCATTTTTATCCTTCAGTGATACTAGTTTATCCTATTTTTGTTCCTACCTGCATGTTGCATCACTATAGCATGCATACCCGCGAGTTGCATCCCTATAGCCCGCAGGTATCAAGTAAAATGGTAAAAACCACTATTTTATTACTTTTTACTCCCAAAAAGCGGTCATTGGGTGACCTTTGGCTCTCCATCTACCCAAGTAACGTCTCGATGAGTCCTTTCACCTACCTTTGAGAGGACTATATATTGAGCACATATGGCTTATGGACGGGAGGAAGAGGAGAATAGTAAAGGCACTCTAGTGGATTTTTTCCCTATCTTGAGTCTGCACTCATTGATCCTTGTAGTTGTGAACCAGTTATGTTCACCTTCCAAACTCCTTGCTAGTTTGAGTTTTCCTTTCATGGAGGATTGAAGTGGTGGAGGCACAAGTGGATTGATCTAGATATTGGTTCACATTGGTTGCCGACAAGAGGTCGTATCACTTTGTACTTCTTCTTGTTCATTAATAGAAATACTCATATTCTCGTCCATCCATGGTGTGAATGTCATTTATTATACATTGGGTTGCATTTGCTTATGATATTATGGACCATTGTTATTGATAATGTTAATTTTATTTATATATCACATGTACTTGTTAGATATTGGTTGTCAAGACTAATTTGCAGATTACAAGTGCTTGGATGTGCGCGGATTGAAAGCTCCAACGGGGATCTACATCAAACGTTGGATCGAGGTTCGTTACATTTCTCCATTGTTTTAACATTGTCATTTATAATAGCATTGTTTTGAGAATTGAGTAGATTTCTAGTAGTCATCTGTCTGTTGTGGTATTCCCAAGCCATAGTGAGTTTTCTCCAATACAGAAATGGCGACTCCGCTGGGGAAAACATCCATGTTTGGGAAATTTTTTGAGCATTAGTCCATATTTAGAGTTGTTGTTTATTGAAGCTCCGTGTCACTGGTTGGCCGTTAAGATACACTGTAGAAAACTTGCTTTTTCTGAGCCTCTGGACTCTTTGTTTGACCATTTTCTTTTCCTCACCCGCGGGCTGGCTTAGTTCTGCCCGCGTATACCCGCCTCTGTTTACTCTACTGCTCGCGGGTATCCGCAGGATTTCCTTCGACAGTAGCGTGTAACTATGGCTTTTGTTGGTTTATAGCTATTGGTTGTTGCTGGGTGAGTTTGGTTGATTCCTGAGTCTTTGTTGGCCTCTTTCTCGACTGTTTCATGCCTTGGTTGTGACCAGATCTCTTCGTTTCTCTTGGTTGAGCCTTCTTGGTTTTTTACCAATCTTTGGTTTTAACATCTTGGTTTTTTCATTTTGAACTCTTTCTTTTGGCTGAGTCTTGCTGTTTAGGATCTGCTAGGTTGTCTTAGTGATCTTCTCGGCACTTCAGTGACTGGATAGTAGGATTTTGCTTGCATTTTTTCATTCCATATATATTGAAAAAACACAAAAAAATATTCATTATTTTTTGCATTTTCCTTTCTGTTTATAAGAGAAAATACAAAAATATTTTATTTCCATGTATTGCATTTTGCATTGAGTGCTTGTTGCCTTCATTTTAGGTTCTGGTTGTGCATTGAAAAGATAAAAGTTTGCATATTTATTTCGGAATTGTTGGTTGATTTTGCATATTAGTGACATTGTTTTATTGGATAGATGAGTCTAGGATTGGACGATGTTGCATACTATTGAGTCTACACATTAGTAGTTTCACGACCATATCCATTAAGTAATCACAGCCACTAAAATTAACGCTTAATCATAAAATTGATTAGACTTATTTTATTTATAGGGTACACCAACTAGCATAGGTTTAGAGTCTTGGAATAGATCATTGTGAGTTAAAAATCCAAGACTACTGAACGAAACATTAGGTGTTTGACCAGGGAGTGGAGGAATCCATGGTATAGATCGGTGTTCTCAGGAAAGCTCTACTCAAACCAGAGTTAACCACAAGGTCATGGGAGTTTGGTTGAGGAGATATCCCTCTGATATCGGCTGAACGTGGGAGATATATCTAGGATTTTTTCGTATCTGGGGGTACCGGAGGTTCGTCCTCTTGTGCTTCGGGCTTAACTACCCTGCCCATACGACGAGTACCACCTGCGACTGTTCCCCTAAGCATTGGTTATATTGCGGTAGAAATAGTTTCCTTACCTAGGTACCGCACAGGGTACTTGCAGTGGTTATGTTGTTTGTGTCCTAAGTCCAATAGGGATTGGACAACACAGTTGTGTTCGTGCAGTGGACTTGACCCTGTCGACACAGTGAAGCCTGGGTGTCTCTATAACTGATTCTGTTACCTCCGGCTATAGTTTGGGAGTCTCAAGCCTCTCCTAGGAGAGACATACCAGCTCTAGTGTCGGGAGCTCACTTAGCCACTCTGTTTGTCTGCTCTTGGCTGTAGATTCTCTAGGTGTGTGCTTTTGATTTACTATTTTTTGATCGATAGTTGGCCTTTAGGAGACGCTGTGTCTCTCTCCGGAGAGAACATGGTGCGGAGCCCTACTCTCCGTCGACCCCGTCGTTTGGCTAGTTTAAAGCCAGCTTTGGTTACACAACGCGTTACTAGAGGACGCCGGAGCGCTCCCTCTGAGTCTTCAGATTGATAAGTGACTTACGTTGAGGACTACATGGTTGCACATCCCGATATCAGGCAAGACCTTTCTACTCCTTCGGGTAGAGTTGAACATACTTTCGATCCCCAGACTCCTCGTGAGGATTGGGGAGGTGATCCACCTGCAACTCAACTTGGTTCTATTTTTCCTAATCCACTTGACCGGGATCCGTTTGATCCTTCGAATTCCGATAATTATCTTTATAGGATTCCCGACTTACTCGAGGAGGAAGAATAGGACGAGCCTTTCGTTCCTTCGTTTCCACGCAATTCTAGATATACGAGGCCTGAGACTCATGATGATTCTGGCCTTATGGTCAACCCCACTGCACTCTCTTTTGGTATGCCTAGTCACAATATTATCGAACCTTCCACTATGGTTGGTACTCATGCTGGCACTAGTCAAAGTGTTAGCCATACTATACCCACTGGGGGCACTACGTTGTCCACCCACTCACATAGTATGGGGACTGGTCAGATTCCTAACCATGCTAATGTTGGAACACGACCACCTCCTAGGAATACCCAACCTAGTCGGAATGTTGTCCGAAACACAACTTGCTATCCACCACCTAATACACATGTTGCTACTCGTCAACCCAGGACCACTTTCGCACATGATACCGTTCCTCCCAACCACAGGGGTGGACACATACCGCATACTTTTGCATCCACTGCTTCCGCTAGTAATAGTAATGTAGGGGGTGGGAATATTTCCTATCCGCATGGACATCACACCACCAACCCTGCTACTGGTCACACCCATATTGGACCTGGGAATACTTCTCATGCTTATGGTCATCACACGACTGCTCAAGCTAATCCTAATATTGGGGGTGGGAACATACCATACCATTACAATCAATACAACACGGTTCCCACTATGAATAGTACATACATGCTCCATACCCATGGTGGCAACCCTTACTACAACACAGTCGGTGCTGGCCACCAGTATCACCCACCACCCCAATATGGTGCTCAAAATGCGCATATACCTGCTTACTCTCAAATGGGTCAGGCAGGGGGAGGTTATCCATCTTATGGCCATGGGCAAGCTTATGGGCCATCAGGTCCTCAGTATCAGCAGTTTAATCCTCATGGTAAAGCTTTTGATCCATCATATAACATAGTTCCATTCAACCAACCTTTTATGGGAGCTTATAATCAAGATTCTAGCCGCAGATCCCGTTCCTTGCACGCTTGAATCTCTCAGATCTTTCAAAGCTCACGAATGATCCAGTGTGTCATGACCCTACTTGGCCCCCGGTCCCTACCAAGCTCCCTTCGGACATTCCAAAGTTTGAGGGGAAAGGTGGTGAGGACCCGGGAGATCATGTCACGACGTTTCACCTTTGGTGCTCCTCCAACTCTTTGAATCATGATTCCATCCGATTACGCCTATTTGAACGCACCCTCACGGGGGGGAGCCGCGAAGTGGTATGTGGAGTTGCCCGAAAACACCTATAGGGGATTCAACGAGATTGCTTTGGTTTTCTTAGACCATTTCCAGTTGCCGGTTCATTATGATACTGGTACTGAGTTGTTGTCCACCTTCCGTCAGAATAAGGCCACACATATTTCTGACCACATTCAAGAGTGGCATCGGCGGAACAGATTAGTGAAAGCCAACATTCCTCCAGAGTTCCTGTTGGAATGGTTCCTTAAGTCTTTACTCCCATATATTGCTAAGGATGTTTTGATGTCCAGCATTATGACTAAGGAACAAGCTATCTTGAAAGTCCAGCAGTTAGATCTTCTTTATTCTTAGTCTGGCATTTTGTATGACATTATTCCTGACGCACCAAGAACAAGACATGATCCCACATCAGTTCCTGGACCACATGCCGATGGCATCGTGGGGTCCGCATGCACTCGCCCTGTAGACTTGGTAGCTAATCAAATGCAAAATTTGTCACTAAACCAGTCTACTCCCGGACAGGTTCACACCTTGTCCACTTCCACTCCGTCGTCTGATGTACACAATGTGCAATCAACGAAACCATCAGGTAACCAACAACCTGGTGGTAATAAAAAGGGGAGAAATAATCGTAGGGGTGGAAACAATGGAAGTAACAACAATAGCAATCATAATACTCCTAGTAAAGAGAATGCCAACCCTCCTCGGGAAGGTGGTAATGCTGGCGAGGATCGTAAACCTAGGCGTAAGGTGAAATTCCCTTGCAAGCTTTGTGGGGAGGAGCATCTTACTCACTTATGTCCTCGTATTGAAGAAGCATCGAAGCATTTGGCACAAAGCCCGGCTGTGTTGAAGGATACCCTACCTCATCATAATAATATGGCTTCGCATGCTCCCACCACTGGTTATGGTACTAATGAAACGACAACGTCTTCTTCCAATACTAGTGGTTATGGATGTGTGAATATGGTTCAGTCGGAGGTTTGTGTTGCTACTCGTCAACGTGATTATGGTGCACCACAATCGAATTTGGGGAATGAGCCCCCCCCCCCGCTCCTGATAATTCCTTGCATATCGAGAAGCCTTCTATTATGTCACGGATACCGAAAGGTGTTCTCAAGCGCTCCATGCATAATCCTAATGCTCGAGCCGCCCAGAACTACTCCATTGTAGAAGATTTGGGCCAAACTCCGTGTGCCATGTCGGCTCTTGAAGTTTTGCAAGCTTGTCCTTCTCAGAAGCATGCCCTTTTGAGTGCGTTAGGAGTTCAGGATGGGGGAAGTCCTAGTGTTATCAAGTTTGATACTACTGATGTCCAACCTCGCTTGCCTTACCACGTGGATTTTCAAATACAGGTGGTTTTCCTTAAGAGATTCGTCAAACGTACTATGGTTGATGAAGGTGCTTCCGCGTCAATAATGTCGTTAACTTGTTGGAAATATCTTGGCTCTCCTCCTCTACTCGCGTCTAGAACTACACTCACTGCATTCGATGATAGATCTTTTACGCCGCATGGAATTATCCCTTCCCTTGTTGTCTCCTTGGGAGGTAATTCCGTGCCTATTGAAGTTGAAGTGGTTGATGCGCCCATCGACTACAACCTTTTACTAGGTCGGAACTGGATGTACGCTATGAAGGCTGTCACATCTACTGTATTTCGAGTTATTTGCTTTCCCCATGAAGGAAAGATTGTGACGATCGATCAGTTGGATTATGTTGGCACTCCTTCCACAGCATCCACGGGATCAGTAGTCCCGCAAGTTTCTGATTCTCAGTTGGCAACTGGGAACATAGGTGTTGGAATGTACCCCTCATTGATGGGAACTTTTAACCATTCTGCACCTGTGAATTTTATTTGAACCATTTCCGACAATGTGCCTACCTTCAGATGAAGTTTTTATTGAGGCCATGAATGGACGAGAATATGATTATTTCTATTAATGAACAAGAAGAAGTACAAAGTGATACGACCTCTTGCCGGCAACCAATCTGAACCAAGATCTAGATCAATCCACTTGTGCCTCCACCACTTCAATCCTCCATGAAAGGCAAACTCAAACTAGCAAGGAGTTTGGAAGGTGAACATAACTGGTTCACAACTACAAGGATCAATGAGTGCAGACTCAAGATAGGGCAAAAATCCACTAGAGTGCCTTTACTATTCTCCTCTTCCTCCCGTCCATAAGCCATATGTGCTCAATATATAGTCCTCTCAAAGGTAGGTGAAAGGACTCATCGAGACGTTACTTGGGTAGATGAAGAGCCAAAGGTCACCCAATGACCGCTTTTTTGGGAGTAAAAAGTAATAAAATAGTGGTTTTTACCATTTTACTTGATACCTGCGGGCTATAGGGATGAAAATCGCGGGTACGCATGCTATAGTGATGCAACATGTGGGTAGGAACAAAAATAGGATAAACTAGTATCACTAAAGGATAAAAATGGATCTGACTCACTGGAATGGATCCTACAGGCCAAAGAATGCTGATGCTCACAGGGTGGAAGATTTCTGTGTAATAGATGGACAACTCGCAGAGATGATGAAGACCTATAGGAGGCTAGGCCTACAACCAGCATGAAAAAGGGTTGGCTCTATAGAACTTCCTATGATGAGAATAATTGAGAGATAGCCCAGTGATCGAAATGACAAGTACAACAATAGTGACGATGATGCTTCGTGATCTAATGGCGATGATCTAGCTCCAAAATTGAAGACTTGTGCCAATTTGTATTGATGACCTATGTCTAGAGAATACCTTCCTAGTTAAGAGGGAGTGTTGATGTATTTGTAACTTCAGAAGATATTCTTCTATGTATTACACTTGTACTTTATTATATTCATGATGAAGATGTATTATTCCTCCAATCATAAGTGTCGTCATTTGTATTTGTAAGTGTTGCAAATGTCGCAACTTATATTTGATGGGTTATTAGACCACCAATGTGGGGTCAGCCCTGCTTGTGTCATGTAAGTGGGTTATTAGACTTCCTTAGGAAGTCATCCCAACTAGAGTTAAAGGCAGGTTAAGTTGTGTATAAATAGAGAGTGAGTGTCTCTCATTCTATTCATTCACTCACTCATCCACCTCGCATTAGTTGAGAGAGGAGTGCGCACAAGTGGAGGAGGAGTAGCTGTTGGAGTCATCTATCTTTTGGGGATTGATCTTTGTGATCTTTGTATTGGGGCTTATTCTATCTCTAAGGAAGTTGCAGGGTTTTTCACCTTCTTGGTTTTCCTCGATGAAATG
The DNA here is from genome assembly GCA_027924585.1 of Larix kaempferi. Lineage (NCBI taxonomy): Eukaryota > Viridiplantae > Streptophyta > Pinopsida > Pinales > Pinaceae > Larix > Larix kaempferi. The sequence continues at coordinate 3,966,113 of BSBM01000226.1, read as the reverse complement.
TTTTGTGTCCATTTTCTATTGTGATTGTTATGTTGTGCATGTTATTCTCTTAGTAGGATCCTAGATAATGTTTGAATGAAATTATCGAAAAATTAACACAACATGCCATTCATATGAAATCACCTGAATTTTCGTGGAATGAGACTCCCAGGTCGCTTATAGACTTATCACCAAGTTACTCCAAGGATCTTCGGCGGAAAAAATGTCGCCCAGCTGGCGTCTCCTAATCCTGCTGGAAACACTCTCATGGATTCTTACTCCCCAGCTGGCTCTCATCCCCTCTCATGTCAAATGGGAGGCCAACAAAGTGGCCAACAAACTCTCCAACAAAGGATTTGATTGTGGCATTGCAAATCTCCATTACTCCTCCACACAAGCGCGATAAGATCCCATCTGGAAAACATGCATGGAATTGGAAACCTCAGACGATGCTCCCCTTTCCGAAGAGATAGATTTTCCATAATGTTCTCGCACAAACATGTTAGTGGGATGACAGATGCCACATGCAACCAAATGCAAATTAAATCAGCCCCAAGGATTTCCCAAGCCGTCACCTTTAACCATTATATGACAATGACTCCTCGCATTATCTTTTGTGAGGGTGGATATTTCCTGATCTAGAAACCCATGAGCATGCAATTTAGAAAGTGGGTTCTCTGTACAGGAGAAGGAAGGTGGTTAATGGAAACAATTGAACATTGCACGGTTTGTAGGATCTTCATTCATCACTACATTCATTACCAATTAAGGTTGAAAAGTATGGTCATTTATGTAGTCTGTAAGCATTCATTCCTTATCATTTCTGGGAGAGGCCAAAATGGCCGAGAATTCTATATATTTGGCAGTGTTGAAAGCAACCTACCACCCTTCTACTTGTCCCCTGCTTGTTGGTCTACTATTTGCTTCTCCTCTTTCCATTGTCTTTCTAGCCTTAGGATCATATCAATGGCTCAGGAAGGTGGTAACTCCGGAAGCAAAAAATATGGCCAACCACGGGTTAACAGGGAGTATATAAGGGCTTCCCAGGTCGCCTAGATGTACATGGCCACCATTACACAAAGTATTCAGGAGGAAATTGATAGAAAAGAAGCTGCTCTGTGGAAGGAATTGGACAAGGCCAATCCCCTTAATGACTTTGTCATTCTGGAAGCATGGATTTAGGATCCTAGTTCCTTCCAAACCAGGAATACCTTGTATGATAAAACAATCTCTTTATACTGGATTGTAAAGGGTCTACTTGTTTGCATCCTTTTGGAAAGAGAAGAAAAGGAGCGCAGGGATGAGATCCCTGTTGAATTTTTGAAGGAGCACTTCTAAGATACCCGCTACATGCACATGAATATAGACGCTATGGTGAAAATGATGGGCATGTCATTCTTTCTGAAGCTCATTGATGGAGGAGAATGGTTCGACTCCACCTCTACAACTTCTCAAGATGCAAAAACGAGAAAGCAGGTTCCATAGTCTTCAGTTTGAATCAATTCAGCTGGTTCAAGTTCAGTTTTTTGTTTACTTAGTTGGTCTAGTCCTTAGTCCCTATAGATATATGTCATGGAAACTTCTTCTGTCCCTGTTTTCTCCCACCCGGAGAGGGCTCTTTTTGGGGATGACTATTAATATTTCTGGTTATAAGGTTTATTGTGTTATTTCTAAAGACAAGTATTCCTCTCAGGTTGGGTCTACCTGTTTTCTCCTTCAGGGGAGGGGATTTTTTGGCAAAACAATTAACTCTCTAATCTATGTACTCTGTTGTTTATATTAATATATAATTTGCTTACTTACAAAAGAAACAAGGTTTGTTCATCAACATATTTCCTAGAACAATCGACAAGGTAACACACCCAAAATTATGACAATGGATGCAGAATTAAACACCAATATTGGTAAATTGTATGCAAAACAATATATTCAACAAAAAGACAACAATAGAGGAAATACAATATCAACGGTATTTCAACTAAAGAATTTAGGGTTCCCCATAGTTATACATATACATTTAGTAACTTTTTAGACCTCCCTCATTAGACCACAAATGAAAACCATTGATTCAACAATACAAAGAAAGGTTGTTAAGGCTCTTACTGCCATAGAAGAAAACATAATGCATTCAACCAACCATTAAATCATACATCAAAATTAGGAAAACAGACCACAGTAAAAAAGCATCCAACATGCTTTTACCCTCGAAACCCAAAATTGGGAAAACCAACATTTAATTGGCTTCGACTAGACACATTTTATTAAGCAGCACAAGCAAATATAGGCTCTCCAATTTACAATGAGGATTAGGCAACATTCTATTGTTCAACACTAAAGAACCCCTCTCCTCTCGATTTCAATGGATAAAAATAATTCAATCCAGTGGGAGAAGCAACTGGAAGGTCATGCGTCCCCAACATTCTAGCTACTCAATCGTTCCTCATTTCCCAACATTCCAATTACTTTAATTTATTTGCATCTTCTTATTTTTTTCACTTCTTTTATTATATATCATCATTGGAGAGGGTATTTTTTATATTTAACAATTTTTACATGATGAAAATAGGTGTAATATCCTTTGCTTGAGTGCATGCTAAGTCATTCCTTAACCAGGAGATGACCACGTTGTCATGGGGCCCTTCATGCCAACGAACTAGTCTCCTCTCCATAGTCACTTGATCTCTTTCCTATGTTTCATGTCGCTAGCCTGCCCATCTCTAATCATTCTCGTGTAAGTCTTATTTCAAATAACACCTCTCCATTGGGAGGATTTTGGTCCCCAAAAGCTACCAAGGGTAGGTGGGGGAACTTGCTTGCAATCTGGTTCCTTTTGTACCACCTCGCCTTCCTTGGAGTTTATCTTTTGAGGCCTATCTGCCACATTTCTTGTTGTCCCTTGCGAGTCACTTGCTCCTTGTACTACAGTATCGTGTCTTCCTCCAACACTTCCAGGGGATGTGGTGCAAAATATTCAATAGTTGGAAAAATCTGAATGCCCTTGTCTTCATCCAACATTGAAGGTTTAAACAACTTCAAGTATTCCACATTTACCAAAAACTAATCCGCATATAAGATGGAAGTCTCAACCTGAAGGCATTCTCATTCACTCTCTCTGTGACGTTGAATGGTCCATATCTAAGGGGATTGAGTTTCTTCGCTACTCCTTTCATTCGCTCCTTTTAGATGTGAAGCCATACCTTGTCTACAACATGGAAATTATGATCCCCCCTGTGTTGGTCATGTCTCACCTTATATCATTTTTGGATTTTCTCCAGGTGTTTCTGAACCTTTAGATGTATCTGCTTGATCCTATCTATGAATGTGTTTTCTTTCTTTTCATCTCCTTGTAGTTTTGCCTCACCCTTCTATTTTTGATACACAACGTCAAGTGGCAAAGCAGGAAGATACCCAAAACAAGTCTCAAATGGATATTTATTGGTGGAGGAATGGAGTACTCGATTGTAGGATTGTTGTATATATGCTAGTTGCTCATCCCATGTCTTTGGGTGTCTGTTATTGTGCCCTCTGAACAATTGCACCAACGTTTGGTTGACAACCTCTATTTTTCCATCCAAGGGTGGAAAGCGGTGGAATACTTCATCTTGGTATCCATTATGCCCCAAAGCACTGACCAAAATTTGCCAAAAAATATACTGTCTTGATCAGATATGATGGAGCTCGACAATCCAAAATGTACCCACACATAGCTAAAGAATAGTTCAGTTGCTTCACGTCTCGAGATTTTATTTTTACATTGAATAAGTATACACATTTTTCTAACGATCCACTACAACAAGCAAGTAATCATGGAATTTTCGTGTCGTAAGCAATCCTCAAATGAAGTCCATAGAAATGCTCTCCCAAGGCCTGCTCGATACTAGAAATGGCATGTAAAGCCTAGCTTCTGATTGCTTGGATTACTAGTGCTTCATATGACACATCCTCTAATGAACTTTACTACTTGCTCTTGCATCCTTGGCTAGTACACATGCCACGACAAATTTTCCACTATTTTTGTCACACCAAAATGATCTGCAACTCTAGAAGTATGTGCTTCTTGTATCAACTGAACCCTTTTGTCTTGGGGTATGCATAATTTGTCCAACTTATATAGCAACAATTCTTGAACATGGTACTCATTCCCCTCCATGATGGTGATTTCCATTTCCCTCAGCTTCCTGTAAACTCCACCAAAGTCTTCCTCATAATCTCCACTTAGGAGCTCATGCATAAAAGGATCATGCTACATTATCATTCAAATTATGTAAGCTTCTTCATTAATGGTGGCTAAGATATCATGTCTTCCAACTTATTTGTGGTTCTCTTCTTTTATTTAATCAGTAGATGAAATTGTTGCAAGAAACCCAACCACTTATAATGCCTTACCTGTTGCATCTTGCTCTGGATTTGTAGGTACTAAAGAGGTTGATGATTTGTATGTATTGTGGTATCCTTTCCAAATAGATAATGCTTCCACCTTTTAACCGCTTGTATAATTATGAAAAATTCTTTGTCATAAGTGGGGTAATCAAGAACCGCTCCATGGAAGAACTCCAAATGATAGCCCATTGGTTGTTGGCTACAGTGCATTAGACCTACGGTTCAACTTATACAACCAACAAAAACCCTACATGCACCAGCATTTTCAATACACTGCAAGTAGAGTAAGGTCTCACCCAAGACGTGCGTAGGAAATTACACAAAGACTTGAATCAAGGTTGCTAAGGAAGCGATGGGTTCATTCTCATCGACATAATAATCATTTCTTTTAAGCATCCATCTCTATGATTAACATACTATCGTTCCTCTACTAAGCTACCAAGCATTCAACATACATTCATTCATCAATAAACTATATCAAGTGACTCTGAGACAACGATTGTATTATATTACTGGCAAAAAATAGCTACAATCCATTACTACAGACTCAACTCAACAACTTAATGGTCCTTCATCAGTACAATATTTTATGGAAAACACCATAGCATAGACAGTGCAAAACTACATCACAAATACATCCTTAGCTTAGCAACACTAAATCTACCCAAAACCCCAACTATCATATATTACGGAAATACCTAGAATAGTATTAATAGAGCAACTCTCCTAAACCCAACCCTTTATAAAAAATGCCTTTATATAGGCCGAGGTTTCAAAACTGCAAACTGTTGGTGGTGCGTAGTTCTAACTGAACTCGATGTGTAGCTCTTAATTGAAATCGGTGCGAAACATCACTATCTTTTGTTGGCGTGCAACTGCTTTTAATTGATTCAAAACTTGGGCACCAACATTGGCCTCCCTCCTTGCATGAGTATTGCTCCTAAGGCATACCTACTAGCATTCATCTCTAACTCAAAAGGTTTCTATAGATATGGAATAACTAGGACTAGAGCATGACTGATCCTGCTCTTTAATTCTTCGAATGCTCGTTGTTGTGGATTACCCCAGCAAAAGTTTTTCCCCTTAGCGGTCATGGTGTGCAATGGTGCCGCTATTGTCGACAAGTTTGCAATGAACTTCCACAAATATTGTGTTGTTCCCATGAAGCTCCTGACCTCTATCATGCTAGGGGGAACATGCCATTGGGTGATGGTTGCAACCTTATCTAGATCCATTCCCAGTTCTCCTCCACTTATTACGTTCCCAAGATATTTTAAGGGCGTACTCTTACCAAACTCACATTCTGCAAATTGCCTATGAATTGACTCTTCCTTAACATTTCTAGTACCTATGCCCCATGTGTGAGGTGCTCTTGCCACATATTGTTGAATATTAGTATGTCATCCTTTTATACGATTACAAACAAATCAATGAAAGGATGCAACACATCATTTATCAATCTCATGAAAGTTTCAGGTACATTTTATAAACCGAAAGGAATCACTAACCCCTCATACAAACCTTATCTGGTTTTGAATGTTGTCTTCCACACATCTTCTGCTTTGACCCTCACTTGGTGGTAGCCTCATTTGAGGTCCATCTTGGTGAAGAATTTGGCTTGCTATAGCTTTTAATCCTTGGCAGAGGATACCTATTCTTGATGGGGATTTTGTTCGGGGCATGGTATTTGATGCAATCCTCCAGTTTATGTCCTTCTTCAACACCAAAATTATTGGTGACCCACATGCTGAGGTACTTGGCTTGATGACTCCCTACTCCATCAATTGTTGTATTTGCTTCTTCACTTCATCTGCATTCAATGACTGACTGCCTATACATCCCAATCTTAGGAAATGGTACTCCCGTAACAACTGAATCTCATGTTTGACCTCACGCTTGGGTGATTGTCCTTGAGGCTCTTGGAACACTTCTTCATAGGCTTCAATCAATTATTGTAGTTGATGACAATGTTAGTCACTACATCCTTCCAAGGATGCCTTCATATCCAACTTGTTGCTTCTCTTCTCACAAAAACAACAAGACAAACTTCTTTATACATCCCATAATTCTCTTAGCTTAATGAGCTTTGATCAAAGAAAGTTTGGCTTTGGCCTTGTGTTTGTTTATGGTATATGTTTTTCCATCTTTGACTAACCTATATTGGTTCACTCTCCTCCTAAAAATGGCATCTCGCACATACAAGTATGGGCTCCCAAGATAGCTCTGCATACATCCAATGGGACTACATCTGCATTCACCTCATCTTCGAAGTTTTGGTTGATGGCAAACTTGATTTTACATTGCTTTTTCACCTTCAACTCCACATCTTTCCTTTCCCATCCCAGAGGATATGGTTGTGGGTGATCTTGTGTCTCCAACAAAAGTTCTTCAAATATTTGTGTTGAGATTAAATTACACCGTGACCTTGGATCAAATAGACAATCCACCATCATCTATTTCATGTGAATTTTAATGCATAAAAGTTCACATCTCCCTTTCCTCCTTGTGACTGCAAACGAGTAATGTCGCGTCCTTCTGTAGGTTAGTGCAACTAATCTTCCCTTCCAAATTTGATGTACTATCCACCATTTCCTCGACATCCAATGCTACCAGTGCTTTCTTCTCCTTTTTCTAGAAATGTTTCGGTCGCTTCTCAAGGTGCGATTCCCAGCAGTCCTCCTCGGTGTGGCCATCTTGATCACAACCCTTGCAATGCTTGATGGGGGGTGTTGGTTATTGTTCCATTGCCACAATCTTCTTCTTAGTTCACTTCTTTTTGTTTTTCTTCTTCTTTCCTTATTCATGTGGTTTTGATTGCTTATGTGTGCATGGTGGCTGCTTCCACTTGTCCTCCTCCAGGTTATGTGCTTGCAAGTTGGCTTCGTCAATGGTATTAGGTTTGAACAATAATAATTAATGTTGAATCTAGGGTAGAAAAGCACCCGAATATTTGATTAGCATGTCTGGTATTTTGAGGGAGAGGGCCCCTTGTTGAATGGATTTCTTCTTGAACTCTGTTGTGAACTCCTGCATTAACCGTCCTTGCCTTTGTATGAAATAGTGCCACCTGATCTATTGGTTTTCGACATAACCGATTGGGTAGAATTGGGCTTTGATCATGTCCTTAAAAACCTCCCAATCACTCACCAATGATTGGTACTCCAATGCTCTTCTTGCAACATCATTCTCCCACCATGCCAATGCATGGACTTCAAGCTTCAATCTGGAAAAGACAATCCTTTATCTGTTGTAGCCACTGGTTTAATTTGACTACATCAACTTACCCTGCATATGGTTTAATATCCATCTTTTCCTCCACAAGGAAAGGAATCCGAGACTTGCCATAGCTACATTCTCCCATGTCTGCCTCCGGCTTGTGACCAGTCCTTGAGTCCTTGGCTTCATCACATTCCGACTCCTTTGCATTCTGACCCATTAATTGCATTAGCATGTTAGTCAAGGAAGTTATGTTTCTTTCTACTTAGGAAAACTTAGCTTCGACTCCTTCTCCTTCACTCCATTTCGAAATATTATTTGCCATTGTTGGCCTTCTAACTCCATGCAACCCTGTCACTAATGCAATTCCCTTGTCACAATACCCTCTACGAGTATTTACCATGCAATTATTTTGAGAGATGTCGAATCTAGGCTCTGATACCTTTATGATTTGTAAACTGTGGTCCTACTACCCATAGTTTCACCAACACAAATCTTTGTTTGAAAGTTAATGACTGTTGAGGTTTACTAGAGCACTTGCTATTACAGTAGGTGATAGAACCAACTTTTGACTGGCCAATAATTGATTATTGCTCCCAAGCTTCAATCCCATGTGTATTATGGTAAATATAATCCAATGAATATAATGTCAAAGTAATAATGATGACTAGACCCATGAAATTTTTAATTAAATTGACTATTCAGGTATCAATAATGGGGTTTCTTCATCAACACATTTGTTGGAATAGTTGGCAATGTAGCACACCCAAAATTACCGCAATGGAAACAGGACTAAACACCAATACCAGTAAATTGCACACACAACAATACATTCAATAGAAACACATCAATAGAGGAAATATAATCTCAATGGTCTTTCAACTAAATAATTTAGGGCTCCCCATAGTTATACATATACATTAGTAACTTTCTGGATCTCCCCCAACGTACGACAAAGGAAAACCATTAATTTAGCAATACAAAGAATGAAAGGTGGATCTTGAAAGGCCCTTAAGGCTCTTACCTCATAGAAAAAACGTAATGCATTCAACCAACCATTAAATTATACAACAAAATTATGAAAACGCACCACAATAAACACACTTTTACCCTCGAATCTCTTTACCTTTGCTTGATAGTATTGTAGGATGGTTTTGGGAGATTTGTGATAATCAATTTATAAAGGAGCATCCGTGTGCATGGTTTTCAAACTTGCGTTGACATTGTAAAAGCAGTGTTTGGTGAGCTAGGTGTCTTTTACTCTAACTTCGTGAGAGCGGACTCTACTCAAATTTCCACGAGCTCTCTACATGTGCAATCACAACAACATCTATCATGGCAATGCTTCTATTAAAATTTAATTCTCTTTAACAACATGTTTGCGCTTCATGAAATGCATCCCTATTGTTTTTAACATGTTTGGCCTTCATGGAATGTATCCATTTTTTTCAAACACAAAGTGCATTCATTTTTTTTTTTCACACAGAAAAAAGCATACTTTTATGAAAGGAAAAGTTGCATAAGAAAATACAGTAAATAGGCGAGCTGCCTAAATAACATCGATATCTGCAGTGAACTGCTCACCATGTTCAAAGATTTAAACCAGTGGCTGTGGTAATATGTTATACAAAATTCCAGCTAAGGCGCAAGTGGCCCAAATCAAAAAACATGGAAACCGATCTCAATCAACAGAGAGATAAGAAGAAGTAAGGAGGAGTCCTCCCCTGTACTCAGAAAAATGCAGGAGATCGTCCATCGCTCCCAATGCCAGTTTTGAAAGGGATTCAGCCACCATGTTGTTCTCCCGGAAGATGTGGCCAAAAGTAATAATACTGAAGTTTCTAATAAGAGAACGAACACGACAGGTACAGCCTTCCAGCTCAAGAGATTGTAGACGATGTTTTCCAGCGGCCCATAATATAATTACCCTGGAATCCCCAAAGACTCGTAATGAAGAGATGTTCAAGTATCTGGCGAAGAAAAGGAGTCCCCAAAGAGCCAGCAGCTCAGATCTGGTGTTAGTGCCAAAACCAGCCCCCATCTGAACCTAGTAATAGTGATCCGAAGACATCTTAAGATAAATGCCAGCCCCGCACCATGCCTTTTGGGTTGCGCCATCAAAGTAACCAATAGGAAAGCAAACATCATCCTCAGAATGTGGGGGAACAACTCTACTCTTTACAGCTATAGTAGGGCAAGTCAGTGGAAAACTACCTGTGACCGCCGTGCAAATCTAAGAAACAGAATACACCTCCCCCTGAAATATACAGCGGTTCTGGGATCTCCAGAATTCCCAAACAGTGTGAAAAATAAGAGCAGGGTCATAAACCTTGCTGGCCATCCAAAGCCATAAATTTTCACCAAAAGACGCATGCTTCCACGAGAAATGAAAACCATAGTTTGATTCAATAGTAGCCCAAAGTTTGCAGAAGAGAGGACAAAGACCGAAAAGATGATTAATGGTTTCATTGGCCTTAAAGCATAGCATGCAACAACCCGGCCCAACAAATCCTCGCTTGGTGAGGTTGTCCCACGTCAAGATCTTATTGTGGAGCACCAGCCACATAAAACAACGAATTTTAAGAGGGCACTTCACCTGCCAAAACCTGGATAAAGACTTCTGCCGATCTAAATCACCTGGATCCACCGTTAGAAGAGTATAAGCCAAAGGGACCATAACCATACCTGTATCCTTATTAATACCCCATCGGATAAGATCTTGCTCCGAGGAAAATGATATGCCAGCATGAGTTAACTTAGTTGTATACTCATTCCAATCACGATGCTAGTGCAACTCCAGGTTCAATTCCACCCCAGTTTTCCACTGAGTACTACCTCCATGAGAAACGCCTGCCTGGTTAAGAACAAAGACATTGTTGGCATGGAGGTCCTGAATAAGGGCAATAGGCAATCGAAAGTCCCATCCCAAGCCTGCAATCGAGTCCAACCTGACGAAGACCTGTGGGCCCCTGCCAATACTCCAACAAAGTCTGTTATTGATAATGGGGAAGGTCTTAAGAAAGCTATGCCAAATACTGGAGCCCCGAGGCGCAATATTGCCATCCCGAAGCCAAAGGGGTAGTGACAGTCTCCTGAGATATTTATGCCGAATCACCGCTCCCCAAATACCAGTATCATGTAAACATCTCCAAAACGACTTAGCACAGAGGGCGAAATTGAAAGAACGGAGATCCTTGAGACCCCAACCATCATGAGACTTTGGCTTAGTAATGGACTCCTAGGAGGTTAAGTGAAACTTACCAGAGTGGCCAGAACTTGACCAAAGAAACCTGGCGAAGAGTTTGCGAAGCCCGGTAATAATCTGTAGAGGAACAATGTAAAGGGAGAACCAGAAGACCGGGATCCCTTGGAGTACCGAATTTACAAGAGTCAAGCGTCTACCCAAAGAAAGATAGTTGAAAGACCATCCAATAATTTTCCATTGAACCTTCCTGATCAGCCAATCCCAATCCGTCGCTAAGTAACCAACCGGTTTGAGGAAAAAACCGAGATATTTAAAACCAGAGATAAGCTCCTTCATGGGAAAGGGAAATAATAAAGCAACTTGTTCCTTCAACACCTGGTTCCCACACTGAAAGAGAAACGAGGACTTATCGAGGCTGATGTCTAATCCCGCAGCCTTGCAGAAGCAGTTGGTAACAAGCTTGAATTGAAGCCATTCATCATAGGAGCCATTACCAAATAACAACACGTTGTCAACAACCAACAAATGTGTGAGATTTAATGTCGGGGACACTTTGATGCCAAAGATATAGCCTTTCACCTTTGCGGCCCTGATAAACAGATTCAAACCCTCGATGGCCAGTAGGAACAAATATGGCGATAAAGGACATCCTTGTCGGAGGCCACGGCCACCAATAAAGGAGGCAGTGGGAGAACCATTAACCAGGATTGAATAGTTTGCAGTGGACACGCATGACATAGTCCACTCAACCAGCTCCAAGGGCATACCAATCTGGATTAGAATGAAACGAAGGTAAGTCCAGTCAAGCCTATCATAGGCCTTGACTAGATCCAGTTTTAAAATGAAAACGTCAGACTTTTTGAGCCGAATAGAGTGCAAGCCCTCTTGTGCAATACCCATAGCATCAATTAGTTGCTGACCATGGAGGAAACCGAACTGCTCCGCCGAAATGTACCTCTCCAGAAAGAGCTTGATGCGATCGGAGATGACTTTGGAGATAACTTTATAGAGGAGATTACAGAGGGAGATGGGACGAAAATCCCCAAAACCCCTAGGTTTGTCAATCTTTGGAATGAGGGTAATAAAGGTGGAGTTCAGGGATCCAGGAATGTGTGACTTAGCTCTGAAATCTTCAATGGCCAAAGTGATATCCTTTCCCAAAAGAGGTAAGAAGTGGAGAAAGAATTCCACTATCCACCCGTCAGGAGCCGACGCCTTGTCCTTAGCAAAATCCTTCAAAGTATTTAAAACTTCAGCATCCGTGACCGGTTTGTTGATCTCAGCACAGGCAGCTTCATCAAACATACGCGGGAATAATTTAATGGTCTTTAGTTGACCCTCCAGATTACCGGTGTTCACAGGACGATAAATCTCCTTGAAATGACGGACGACTTCATCCTTCACAAGAGGTAGCTCACAAATAGTATGATCCGGGTCAATATCCAAGTCCCAAATAGAATTTAACAGACGTCGTTGATTAGCGAACTTGTGGAAAAATCTGGTATTATTATCTCCTGCCTGAATCCAGACAGCCCTACTTTTCTGGCGCCATGTCTCTTCCTGGATTCTCAATAGCTGGGTCTTCTCCCCTTCCAGGAGCTGTAGGGACTTAAAGTGCTCAGGACAGAACAAATTATCAATAGCCACCAAAGAGAGGGCCTGGATGTCACGATCTAGCTCCAACAGACACTGCACATTTTCATTTTTTTGTGTTTCTCCCAAACATAAACCTCATTCTTAAGTTTCCATAGTTTCTTAGTTAAAACAACTAGTGGAGGGCCATCGAAACAAGCATCGTATTCAACCCATTTATCACGAACAAAGTCACAAAAGGAAACATCAGCTACCCACACCGGGTTGAATTTAAAAGGGTAGCATCTGAAACTGCAGTCAAACTCCAACTGAAGGGAAATGGCCTTATGGTCGGAGAAACCCATAGAATACGGCCAAGAGCAAAAGCGACCCACCGAGCTGCATAGAGAATCTGCCATATAAAACCTGTCCAACCTCTTAGCCAAACCATCCTTACCACATCTACCATTGGACCAAGTGGGGGACAACGTGGGTGGAGCCACATCCCATAAACTCGCAGAGTCGAACAGGTCTTTGAAATAGTCTGCTAGGGGGTCTAAAGAGCATCCCTCCCCCCACACCTCCAACTCCGAGAGTGTGAAATTCAGGTCCCCCGCAACGATGAGATCAGGGGAAAGTAATAACCCTTCGGCCTGAACCTTATCCCAGAAGAGTCTTCTGTCTACATCAATCCCATTGGTTGCATGTGAAATAAATGTTAGAGTATGTTTATTAATATAGCTATATGGTTACAATGTTTTTTTAACATATTATGGCTACCATTTTTTTGCATTGATTCGTAATGCCACGTCACTCAAATCTAAAACATCCTAATGCGAAAAAGGAGTCCCGTAAATCTTATATTAAAGCCTTCTCCAACATTACCATAAACTTGTTGATGCTGACGTGCACTTTTCTCATGAATAGATAATGCAAACATAGAATATGATAAGGGCGGTCAGCTGTGGTCGTCCCCACCCAGGATCGACCCCAAGACCCCATCCCATTCAACGCTCTCGCCTACTATTGAGCGCTGGTTACACTATACATATGAAAAAAAACATAAAATATGTTACTTGACAAATGCTCTTTTATTTAAATATATAGTAAATTTATTCTAACATTTCTATCGTTGAAGCATTGATGGAACATTTCTATCGTTAAAGCATTGTTGGAGGAAGATTATTTTATTAATGTTGGGTGACAATATTTCACTAGGTTATTGTTATTGGTTTATGTGGCGCGAATGGTTATGATGGTTGCCATTGAGAGGCTGCAATACAACTTGAAGGCATTTCTATATCCTCATTAACATTGTATATCGGGTTAGCGTGGAGTCTTTTAACGTTGTATATCGGGCTAGCGTTGAGAATTTGATGTATAAGATCTTTCTTAAAGCACTTTTGAAATTCAACTAAGGTTCTTATGATTATTAAGTTATTCATTAAAGCACTTTTGAAATTCAACTAAGGTTCTTATGATTATTAAGTTATTCATTAAAGCACTTTTGAAATTCAACTAAGGTTCTTATGATTATTATGTTATTTATTAAGACAAAAAAGTTTTGAAATTCAACTAAGGTTCTTATGATTATTAAGTTATTCATTAAAACACTTTTGAAATTCATCTAAGGTTCTTATGATTATTATGTTATTTATTAAGACAAAAGTTTTTTTGTTCGAGGGTTTCTAACCACTTTTATTTTCAAAGCTATAGTCAAGACTTATCTATGATGTTGGGTTGGTAATTTAACACGGAGCTCTAGTCCACTTACAAGTGTTATTCTTGAAGTCATTCAAAAATTGAGTCAATACGAGTGACGATATTAACAAACATAAAGCTTAAGAAGATATGCATGGATTTATATAAGTTGTGCGAGCTGCATAGTTTCTTACTTTTGTTTTGAGCTTACTTAGTAATTTTTAATAGATTTTCAGAGGTGGCACCAGCACGAGCACGAGATAATTTTTAACCTCAAGGGACAACAAGAACTAGAGTATGCATAAGAACTAGAGTATGCATAAGGATTAGGAGTAGCATCTAACAACAAAGTAGAGGCTTTAGAAATCTATCAAGACCTTAGTATACTCAAGGAAAAAGGCATTGACAAGTTAATGGTTATTGGTGATTCCTCCATCATCGGATCTTCGGACATTATGTAAATACATAGTTTTAGCTTACTTGTATCCTATATTATAAACATCAAATTGTATATAGAAGTAAAAAAGTAGAAAAATATTCTAAATCTAAATTTATCAAGTAACATAGATTTCAACACTTATCTACATTGTTTTGTATGTCAAAATTATCTATCCATTTTGTAGTCTTTTGTAAATCAAGATAAATGTGTTATTGTTTCTATGGCTTTCATCTTATAGCAACAGCTGGGGACATTGCCACCTCGTGGCTCTTGTTAATCATGTTAATGTGAGATTTGGCATTTTTGGAGAAATTTTCACAAACAATAGTTCTCACTTTCAAAATCAGATGATGAAGGAATTAGCAGTTCAACTTGTTAGTTTTCAACATGATAGTTCAATGCCATATTATCCTCGGGCCAATGACTAAGTAGTGGCAATAAATAAAGCCTCTTAAAACAATGATCTAGAGGACGTTTTTAATAGATGTGGATATCTAGTTAATTCCAAGTTTTTTTGCTTTAAAATTAATTTAATTATTTAATATACACGTGTGTAAATTTAATTCACTTTTAAATCAACAAGGCCACCATCTAATCAACCAGAGGAGGCTAATACATTGATTATTCCAAAGGAATTGGTAGTTGCATTAGTATCTAGACTAATGAGAATTTCTCAGAGAACATCTTTGCAACCAAAATTGAAGAGTTCGACTCAAAATTTTTAAGCATACTTCATGAAATAAAGTGAGTAAGGCATTTCAAATTGTTTTTTAAAATTAACCATTTATATAGTAGAAGCTCAAATATTATTTGACTTTCAAAAAAATGATACCATCTTATTGGGTTTTAAAAATATCAACAAAAAAAACAAAGATACAACAAAATGTATTTGAAAACTAGCTTTGGAAATGAGATAATTTGGAAGATCACAAACTTGTCATGTTTTGATCATACACATTTTGTTAAACATTGTTTTGATGTAACATATAAATCATTGAATCTACATGTGTTTGAATTCAATTTACATTGGATATGGATACATGTCTATGTTGTTCAGTTCAAATCATCACGGTGAGCTTTCCTCCACAAGAGAACAAACACTCATCATATTTGGAATTTATTTGAGACCAGACATGGAAAGGGAGAGTATTATGGTGTTGGTGAATGCTTGAAATGAGTATTTAGGAGGTTACAAATGAGCCAATTTGTTGAATGAATTTGTTCATCTCATCACATTTTTTTATAGTGCAAATTGAATTTAAGCCATGAAAATAATAAGAGATCAAGCAATGTACACAAGCATATTTTGTATAAATATTTAAGGAATTTATGTATATATTTTGTTATATTTTTTTAATGTTGATTGGAATGGACTAGAAATTCCTTAAAATATATTGAAAATTTAACCTTTTCAAATTTCCATATGCTTTGTACACATTTTTTTGGAATATTGGAATAAAGGGTGTTGAGTACAGATCTATTCAATATGACGCTGCCACCATATAATGTTGGACTATGATCTTTCACTGTAATAATTAGGACAAAGGTGTTATACATGATTTTGGTCACCTTCAAACTTCAAATCCTGATCGAGTCATCATCATTTCCTCAAGTTGAATAATTGGAGCCTTCCTGAGTATTTTATGGCTAGTCTTTCTTTGTATCTGTGCCTTGTCTTGAAGCAACCCGTGAACACTTTCTAGTTTCCAATTAGTAACTTGAGATCACCATATATATATATATATATATATGTAGCCTTTGAGCATCTTACATCGCGGTCCTAAACTACCTTAACCAACTTCTAACCATATAAATAAAAGGTTTATGGTTGGGTAAAATTATCTTGGAAGATCAATCTGAAGGCTAGAGGCTTGATTATGAAATTATTTGCTCACATTCCTCATCTTGAGAGAAACCTCTATTCTCCTGCAAATTCGACTAAGGACTCTTAGGGTTTTACAGAGCCATCCATTCCAAGTGATTTGATATCATTGTCCTTCTTAGAGAGTGGGTTTGAAAGGAGGCTAAAGCCAGAGGAACTCTAGCTCAAGTGAAAAAGTTACAATAACAAATTCGTGTATAATCATAATCATTGTCAACTTCTTGAATCTAATATATAGATCTCTCTTTAGCCCCCTATCCTCACAACCACAATTTTTAGTACAATTTATGGTCATTAATTTTTTGTTCATGTTATAGAATCAAATGTGAAAAATGAAAGCCTTATGTTAGTTTGATTAATGATTTTGAATATATTTATTCATATGAAATGTTTTTATAAAGAATGAAAAATGTATCTTCTTTGTTTGAGTGTGTGCAAGTGTTAAGAGGAGCTTTGTGCTAGAGATCCATCTAACTTATCGAATTTATTAACAATTGAGATAAAGAAGTAGAACTACTCTCACAAGGTATTCTTCTTTCCTCGCTTGTCATTTCATATATACAAGTCTTAATTAGGATTAAAAAGACTTATTTTGTCACAGCTGACCTGTTCCTTTATTGGGGAGTTGAAATATCAACCCATACAATATTCCATATTTAACAAAAGGATTTTACCAATATATTTGCAATTTGATAAAATGAAATAAGCATGGTTTTGTATAAATGATGTAGAAGCCTTTAAAGTGTGCAAAACCATAATTCGAAATTATGTTAAACCTTAGCAACATACAAAATTGACTCATAAGAGACATTACCACCTGCAATCGTGTAGGATTGGATTTTGAGGAATTCATGTTCTCATATGATGGTGATTAATTTCCCAATCTCGTTAGAGAAGGTAATAACTTTCCATGTGAAATGTACCCCATTTCACTAAAAGAATTGAACTTGATTTTTATTTTTTTGCAAGTTCTTTACACATACCATAATGGTATCTATTTTATTGTGATGTATTGAATTGGATGATATCATTGATGTGAATTTGTGATTGTCTTACACATGTGATGTCTTAGTTGTGCATGCATTAGAAGGATATGAAGACAAGGTGAAGTACTATTTGATATGATGTAAAAATATAATTTTCATATTGGGAGACTATGTTATGATGTAAGAATAAAATTTTCATATTGGGAGATTATGTTGATAATGGTTATGTATGTCAAGAAGGTTCAATTATATTAAAGGTTTATTTTTTTAAGCAAATTATAATATTGATGACTATGTAATACTCTCAGTTTTGATATTTGGATTCCATTAAATCAAATTATGTAAATGATGTAAATATGCTAATGCAAATTCCTAGTGTGGAGTTCATGGATAAGGCCCAACTAGTGAATAACCAGACATGCATAATGCAAATATTTATACATGGGTTATGTGGTTGATGACTAAAAAACTATGTAAATATTATAATGGAAAATAATAAAATGGTCCAAGACGGTTGTGCAATACATTAGAGGGGTTGTGATTCCACTAGAGGGGAAGAGAATAGTGGGCTTATGGGATATTAAATCTTCTTTTGACAAGCGTTAGCCTTAGAACTCATCCATTTCTATCATGATCCTTAATGAACCATTGATCTCCTTTTGACTTATAAAATTTAATTATTGAATGCATGTGTGAGATTTGTGGGAAAGTCTTCTCATGTAGTTATGGAAGCATGAAATGAATAAATTTATGACAATTGTAAGAGTCTTTTAGAAGTAATGTCAATTTTCTTTTCACCAATCCTCTCATCTCCATTGGAGTTTATCACTCATTTTTTATGCAAAATTATTACACTACATAGCCTTCATGTTGTATTCTCCATTGCAATAACTAGACTGCGAAATTAAGTAGAAATTAACATTGTGATGAGGATATTTTAGATATTAGAGTGAAGAGGATGGTTGTAGGTGAGCATAGAGGATGGACAAGATAGGAACCTTTACCTAATGTTTATTTTCTACTGCAGGATGCTTGAGAAGCCGTGCATTGATTTTATAGGAGGTTCTTTGAAAGCACACAACGGGATGGATTCTTTGTACACACACTTAAGAGAACTGTAAGGGTTGGGTACTTTGAGGGACTTTTTAGCAAAGAAAGAGTAGGACTTCATTTTGTTATGTGGGGTAGTGGAAGAGAGTTTCATGGCTGGGACGACTAAATGAGATGATTGTAGTGCTGAGAGGTGAGTCATTGACAAAGCATGAGAGAAAATGGGTTGGGCTAAGAAAGAGTGAAGCATGCAAGTGTTTTCTTTGTCTAGTGGCTTCATAGCCCGACTTGGGGGTGGTATCTACAATGGATACCTATGGTTGGGTGGAAAATTGCTCTTACACAACCAATTGCTTGGATATTTTTTTGTCAAAAAATAAGTATTCATTGTTGTCTATGAATATAATGCAATGATTATATTTACTTCTTGTTATGAATATGTTTGTTTATGCATGATGTGTGTGTATATATTGTTTTAATTCCACATGTTTTATACACATACACTTCCACATGCATTTCTTAGTTTATGTTGCCATGTGAGGCTTAAAATAGTTATGAATTCAAACAATGGCTCCATGGAACGAAATTTTGAAACATGAACTTCGTAAGTACCCACTCCTATGGATGGGGATGCTATAGACTAGTTTCATCTGATGATTTTGGACTACAAGTTATGTTTTGTTAATATATCCATTTGGTCATAGAAGTTTGTATAAAAGTTGACACAAGTCATATTTATGAAGAAATCAAAGGTAAATAAATGAAAATTATAGATGACATCATGAACGAATGCTTGAGATTGATGTTTTATTAAGTTTTTTCATGTAAATGTATAATCTTTCATGTCTCTTGGGGTTGAACTCGATGCTTCTTCATTTATATCTCTAGTACAAATCCTCTTATTTACTACAACATTAAGTTTTTAAATTTTTTTATTATAAATTTCCATTCTTTGCATTATGGATGTGATTGCTCCAATTTATGGAATTTAAACATGGGTCTTCACTCTAAGAGTCTAAAGGTTTAACCAATTGATCTCGTTCATATATATGTGTGTGTGTGGGGAGGGGGATATATGTGTGGGGGGGTATATATGTGGGGTATGTATTTCCCTATTTCATAAGTTAATAACAATATGATCACAAAGCCCATTATATTTAAATCACATGTTGTATCTCCTCCTTGCATAATCTCTTCTCAAATAAAATATTTTTTTTCAGCAGAAAAAAGCGTACTATTGCTATTCATAGGAATCAAATAGTACAATGATAGTCTGGTTCTTTTCAAAGAAACCATATTCTACAGAACTAAGGAAAAAAATATCAACCTATACAAATATACTAAGATGGATCCATCTATCCACATCTTCTTACAACCACTAAAATGATTCATCAAAAAAAGATATCAAAACAACCGATATATAAAAGTATAAAACACCCATGTCCTGAATGTTTTCAACCTGCCATTCTTCCCATATAATATATCCTTCTTCTCCATCAAGTGCTTGCTTGGACAACTTATCGGCCAGAGAGTTGTGCTCCCTATATATATGCTCAAACGAGATAACCTGCTGAAGTGAAATTTCCTTCCTGATGCGCATACACCAATGTCAGAGTGCAGTGACTTTCAAATTATATTCACCAGTAGCCCATTTGATGGTTACTCGAGAATCTCCAAACACTTTAAGATTCACCAACCCAAAAATATTTTCCATCCTCAATACACACCAAAGAGCCATGAGCTCAACCTTCATATTGGTTACCACAATTTAGATGCACAACATAATAATGATCTTCATTTAAATGTACAACTCCTCCAGCTGCACAAATTCCACATTGAGCAGCTCCATCAAAAAATAGGATAGGTTGACAGACTTTATAAGAGAAATGACTGATCCTATCAATTGTCTGCCTTACCTTATCATCTCTATAAATCTGAAACAACTTCATAGCTGTCAATCCACTGCTTGTGAAATCTGGTCTTTTATCTTGTAAAATAGCACAATTTCTATCATGCCATACCACCCATGCAATACAAATAGGTAGGATAAAAACAACTTTATAATTCCTGTACCAGTTAAGCATGCATAATTCAAAATCACCAACAAACCACTGAGAATTAAAATTTAACTTAGAATAGAAAATATTCCACACAATGGTTGTATAACTGCAATCTACAAATAAATGACTAGTTGATTCTGCATCTTGCATACAGAGCCTGCACCTATTCAGACCGATCCATCCCCTCTTAATCAAGTTATCCCACGTATTGAGTCTGTCTAAAAGAGCATACCATAAAAAGCATTTAATATTCAAGGGAAATTTCCACTTCCATAACCTCTTATACCACCAATGCTGCGAGAAAATATATTTGTCCTAGATGATCCTGAAATATGCACACTTCGCAGTCACACTACCTATGCTAGGATTCCCAATCTAAACAGTTTGATCACGTTCCACATTCAATTTACAACCTGCAGAGTTAAGTGATCTTACATACTTGTCCCATTCCTGAGCTATTGATCCCGAAAGACCCAGATATTCAAAGCAATACCAATAACCATAATTATTCATAACACTGCCCCTTTTATGAATATTGTTCAATGTAGTTAAACCAAAGTTCTTCAAGATACCCAACAGCCTATCCGAAAGGACATAGGATTCCTCCATTCCTAGAACGGGATCAGTACCAACCATAATCTCTTTACCATATCCAATCTGCCAACTAATATCTTTATCAATCCAACCATATACCTTCAGGAAACCCCTCCAAATGGGAGAAATTTTCCATCCAACCTTCCTCGGATTTCTGATCCATGAGATCACATCATTCTTAAGATATTTTACCTGCAATATCTTAGACCATAAGGTATTTCCAAAAATACCCCTCCAGATACTCTCAAGTGTTAATGCAACACTAAAGATATTCAAATATTTGATGCCCCATCCATCAAAATTTTCAGGTCGAGACACCATCTCCCAACCAACCATAACTAACTTGGCATGATCAGAATTGCCGGTCCAAAGAAAATTAAAAAACAATTTTCTCAAGGCATTGATAATGAAAGAAGGAACTTCAAGAAGGGAGAACCAATAGACAGGAATGCTAGAAAGTACAAATTTTACCAGAGTAAGCTTTCCTCCGATAGTAAGAAGATGGTAAGACCAATGCGAGATTCTGATCTCAACCTTACGCAGAAGCCATCTCCAATCTTTGATAAGATAATTGTTTGGTTTTAAATCAAAACCCAAGTACTTGAAACCATCATCCAAACAATAACATTTATATGCCATGTAAACTTCAATCTCTTTCATCCTTTGCTCATTAACTTCATATTGATAAAGACATGACTTCAAAATGCTAACCCTCATACCTAAAGCTTTACAAAATGTATTAATAATATCACTATAACATATCCATTTTGCAACTGAGTCCAAATCTGCCATCAATACATCGTCTACAAATAGAAGATGTGTCAAAGCACAATCTTTAGCCATCTTAATACCTTTAATCAAACCAGAGTTCTTTGCCTGATTGACCAGTCTGCTGAAGCCATCAATAACTAGCAAAAAAAGTAAAGGGGAAAGGGGGCATCCCTGGCGAATCCCTCGAGAACATTGAAAAAAGGAAGAAGGAGCTCCATTCACCAGCACAACAATGTTCATGGATGAAACACATGCCATAATCTAATTAAGCACTAGAGGAGGGATACCAATTTCTATCAAGATAAGCCTCAAGAAGGACCAGTTCACCCGATCATAAGCCTTTTCCAAATCCATTTTTAAAAGTAAGGCCTTCAACTTCTGAGTCTTAATAGAATGCAACAACTCCCGAGATATCCTAATAGCATCATGGATCTGGCAGTTATTCAGAAAACCAAATTGCTCTGCAGTAATATGATCCGAGAGGGAAGACTTTAAGCGTTGAGCAATAATTTTTGATATCAATTTATAGGCCAAATTGCATAGAGCAATTAGCAATTGGCCGAAACTCACCAAATGAAGTAGGTTTACTACTCTTTGGAATCAAAGTGACAAAATTTGAATTAAGAGAACCATAAATGAAACCATTAATTCTGGAGAATTCAACCATCTTAAGAATATATTTCCCCATTATATCAAAAAAATGAATAAACACTTCAACCGTCCAGCCATCAAGCCCAGGACTCTTTTCCTTTGCAAAGAGTTTCAGAGTATTCTCAATTTCTTCCAGAGTAACTTCTCTCCCCAGCTCTCTAGCTTCCTGATCATAAAAAAACCGGGGAAATAGTCTAGCAACTTTAATCTGCTTAAGCAAATCACACTCACCAGAATCTTTGTAAATGCTGCCAAAAAAGTTAACAGCTTCCTTCTGCAGTGTCTTCAAACTAGTAACAGGAATACCATTTGAATATTTAATTTCCCAAATAGTATTTAAATTTCTTCTAGCAGAAGCATAGGAATGGAAGAATTTTGAATTCTTATCCCCATAATCCACCCGCAAAGCACGACTCTTAAGACGACACTCCATCTCATCCTGCAACAGAATCTCCTCCCTTTTTTGTTCAAACCTTTTCAATGCTTCAAAAGATTCATTGTTCAACATACCACTAAAATGATCAAAATGAGCTAACTGAATCTTTTGCTCCAGTTGTGAGAGTTCAAGATTATCTAAGACTTTCCCATGCTTGATCCAGGCGGTAACCACTTCCTTCAGTTTCCTCATCTTTTGGAAAAAGAAATCCATAGGATTAGTAGACTCCACATCAACAGTAGACCAAAATTCCCAAACCATATCACAAAAATCTTCTTTCAACAGCCAAGAGTTGTTAAATTTAAAAGGATAATGTAATTTATGTCCATAGTCATGCAACTGAAGAAGAATAGGCCAGTGATTAGAAAACTTGTCTCATGAACGCAAGAACAATATTTCTGAAAAAGACCAAGCAGATTTGTCTTCACCAAAAAACGATCCAGTCTTTTATGAACTCCATCAATCCCAAATCTTCCATTAGTCCATGTGGGCTGTAACTTAATAGGTAACACATCCACAAATTCATTCTCATCAATCAATTGTGAAAAGAAATCTGCCAACACATCCAATCTTGCCGCAGACCCCCAAACTTCAGAGGCTGACCTAGTGAAATTTAAGTCACCTGCAATAATCAAGTTATCAATTCTCAAAAGACCAGATTTAAAGAGGGACTCCCCAAATTTCTTCCTCTCCATGTAAGGCGCATAACAATTTAGAATAGATAGACTTAGGTTTAAACCTATGATCTTCTCATCTAACAAAATACCCCAAGGATTTTTAAACACCTTAAAGGTAAACAATGTTGGATTCGAAGCAACAGCCAGACCTCCGGACAAACCACAAGAGCTGATAGCCGAAATATCCCAATGAGGTAAAATCCCGCCTAACTTAGAAACAACAAAAACACTATCACACATAGTTTCTTGAATGAGAATAATCCCAGGGCTAGTAGGAGTGAAAATATTGGATAAGGATTGATCCCGAGACACCTTACCCAACCCACGAACATTTAAGGAGAGAAAAGACATTAATAACCAAAAGCAGAGGGTTCCACTGCTCTAAGGCCCTCAACTAAGACAAAACTATCAAGCTCAACCAAATCCAATCTTTTAGAAATAGGACAATAAGGCTTTTCTTCTGAAAATACAAGTTGTTTTACATCCCTCAGCTTTCTACCTCTCCGGATAGTCACATTCTGGAATTTTAATGAGTGAATCGGAATTGCATCAGAATTTTCACAGGGATTTTTTGAAAAAATAGGTAAAAGGGATAAACCCAAATTCCCATCGTCAATAGAATACCCACAACCATTCAAAATGTCTTTATCTTTAGCTGTAAGTTCAGGTAAGGGTTGTGATTCCCCAGCCAACAATTCCACTCTACAGCTCTGAGAGGGATCATCAACCAGGAGAGTATCAGTATGAACCAAAGGAGGAGAACACTCTACACCAGTAATCCCATCCAACTCAAAATCTAAAGTTTGAGCAACATTCATCGACACCGGAACATTCTCCAAGCCAACAACAGGTCGAACATCCCCAGGGGAGGGTTTTGGCATCTCATGACACAGAATAACTTCACCACGTGAAATACGCTTATCTAAATCCTTTTCGACATCCACAATATACTCTAATTCATCTTTAGAGACCTCTGTATAAGTAGAAGCAGGCAGAGGAACACACTTACCAATAGTATTCGATGGACTTGAACTGTTAAGCAGAGGAGTTGAAAATGCATTTGGGTGAGCAAAATGTTCCTATCGACCCATCATAGCCGAACATTTTGCTTGAACATGCCCCGTTGCTCGACAGAAGTAGCACCGGAAAGGAAATTTGAAAAATTCAAGCCTCTGTAACCACACCTTATTCCCCCAAACCATTTCAACTTCTGCTGGGAGCCCCAGACTCATCTCAAACTCCACCATCACCTTCGCATATCGCCGGTCCATACCATAGAGATTATGCTTGTCAACTCGAACAAACCTACCGACAGAATTTTCCAACCCAATAATCACCTCCTCCAACCAAAGCTCAATGGGTAAACCAAGAATAATCATCCATAAGTGCCTCTTACTTTGTTTTTCATGTAGAGGGTCAAAAGCAACATGCCAACATTTCAGATTCAACGACCCGTCCTTGAAAAGCCAAATGTCAACCAAAATCTGGTTTAAGCATTCAGGCTCAGGGAAAATAAATAAGATCCACCGATTTAAAAGCAGGTTAATCCTCGGCACCATCCCAGTCACAGGAACCCAATACTTATTGACCCAATCAATAATTTCAGCTTTCGAGCCAGAGGTATATTCCAGACGACCCACCAAGGCACGCCCAGCCAACATCTCGATACGATCCAGATTGGTATCAACACTAATTACATATCGGTCAATAAAATATTTGGTTTTGATAGCCTTCAGCTGTTGTCTCTACTTTTCTCTCATCCCAGTTAGGTTACCAGTTTTTACAAAACTATCACCAAGAAAGAACAGATCAGAGGGTTTCTGCCCCGCTGCTCCATTCTTTTAGAAAAAGGCAAAGTCTCCGAATGAGAGTATGGAGAAGCCATAAAACCCTATGATTGGGAAGAGCCTGTCACCACACTGACAGCTTCCCAAGAAGCAACACCCTCACAACAAACCCCAAGAACAAGAAAGGTAACCTTGACAGCATCCCTAAGTAAAACAACCACCAGTATAGACCATAGAGTGACACCTAGGCTCCGACCCACAGGCTAAGACAACAAAAAAATAAATGGGAGAAAGGACAAAAAGCTGAAAAGCAACTGGAACTCACTACAGAAAAGGCCAAATGTCCGGAAGGTATGAAAAACAAAGCACACCCAAAAGAAACTAAAACGGGGTCGAAAACCTAGCCCCACACGGAAAGTTCTGAAAACAATAGGCTAAAGAAACAGATTTAAGAGCTTCAACGTGCACCAAAACTTCCCACTTTTTTAATACTTGGTTGGTACTGGGCTGATTCAACCGAATCAGCTTGACTCCAAGTTGTTGAATACTCAAAAAACGCCTCTCCAGCCTACAATCTCAGTCCACTCCTACAGAAAAACTAAGGAGAACCCCCACCAAAACCCTACCTGAAACCCTTCCATCTCCTCCCCCCTTCTCAAATAAAATATTATAAAGTGAAAAGATTTATTTTACAAGGTTTATGTTTTTTGTGGTTAATAAATTACATGATGTCAATAACAATTATTAACATTTATTGAGGCCAACTTTGGTTTATCGAACCTTAAAAAGGTAAGCAGTCACTTGGTTTTCTTTAGAAATTTATTTCTATGCTTGAAAAGCTTTAAGAGAAGCATTCATAAATCACCATAGTTGTGATTATTTAAGAGTTTAGGAAGGTCATTATTGTAGCAAATATTTTGAAATTGCACTCTAATGTGGGTGTAGGCATGACATTCTATGAAAAAGTGATTTTCATCTCCAACCCTCTTGGTGTCACAAAGATGACAAATTCCTTCATCCCATGGTGTTTTATGAATTGTCTAGCACCTTGTTTCACTATGGAGCTTGTGAAAGTTTGTTTTTATTTTAGCATTGTTAATTTTCTTATTTATGTTAGTTTAAACAAAGAGATACTTTTGGTCTTTGAAATTAGGGTTGATCGTCTCCTTATAATATCTTAATTTTCTCTTATCTTCTAACTCTTTATTGCACTACATCTTCTCCTCAATTTAGATGTAATAGGACTTTTAATATTATCAATGTTCTGCAAATTGGTTTCTTCCTCAAGTCCCCAATGATTTAGCCAAGACTTGGCGTCTTTATGATAATCTTGCTTAAGACGTAGGTGGTTTCGACTAGAGTATGAAACAATCTTAGGAAGCCTCTTGTTTCTCATGGTGTTTATCTTGTTCTTGTCCTCCCATGGTGTTTATATTGTTTTTATACATTAGGTACCTAGTCATAACCATTCTCTCTCAATCGAAGAGAGACTCACTTCTAAGAGGAGGATATGATAGGTTGTATTGACTTAATTTTGAGATTATATGTTATAAAGCGCTTTTGGATTTTCTCTATCCTTCTCCATGATTCTCTAGAGATGCTGCATTGCAACCCCAAACTTCACATCCATATAAGATAACAAAGGTAACCAGAGTCTCAACGAGAAATTTCTTCCTATCCCAATTAAGCCAAAGCTATACTAATTTACAAATGTTTTCAAGTCCATACAAAGCTTTCCACCCTCTATTATTACCTTTCTTAATGCTATAGTTCCAATTAAGCTTATGATGAAGATTGACTACGAAATATTTGTGTAAATTCACTTCTTCCACGTTATTTTTTTTTTACAACAACGGGTAACGAGATTTTATATTAAAAAAAAGACGATCTTACATGTAGGATGGGAATGATCCCAAAATAGGAGGGTTGTCAAGACAAGCACCTCACAATCCAGTCTTTGTATGTCATACATAACATCTATTCTGCGGAAACTGAAATTTTTTACAAACTGCCCTAGAAGAAAGCTACAGAAGTAATACATATTAAGAGGGGAAACTGTAAACAAAAAAGATCCTGAAGCAGACACATAGACGAGTAGGCAGAGAGAGTATCAATTGACATGTTGTTGGCGAACGTTCTTTTCCTTGCTCCTAGCTGCAGCACCCACATTTTATTCTTCTATGCCATGAAGGACGGAGGGGCTATTATGATTACTAGTCCTGACGCAGTCGACCTTGGCTTCAACTATTCTAAGGTAGCTGTGAAGGGATTCAATTTTTCCAACCAACCCTTCAAAATATTCTTTCATCTTGCTACTGCTGCACCGAACTTCGGAGTTTGAAATCTGGATGAAGGTGGAGAGGTGGGAGATTGATTTCTTCAGGTCCGCATTTTCACCTCTAAGCCAATGAACTTGGGACTCCAAATCCTGAACATGCGAGAGCACTTCGGAAGTAGGACTGTCAGGCCCATGAGGGGACTTCAAGTTAACAATGCCACCATTGTCCCCAACAATGTTCATCCAGTTCTTCCCGCTACCCAGCTCACCGGAGCTACCATGAACATGCTGCGAAGGACCACCTTGATTCTGGCCCAGACCCTCGTCGAAAGATAACCAATTTCGGCCACTGCCATGCTCATGGTCACAAACGACAGGCTGAGCAGAGCCCTTGTTACTCTGTCCCTGTCCTATGTCAAGGGGAGTCTAGCTTCTTCCACTACCTAGCTCTTTAGTTTTGGAATTCCCACGACAAGCTTGTTTCGCCTGACCACCATGGGAGCCTTGAAGCTCAGAACTGACATTACCCCATCCCTGGACCACATCAAGAGCAGAAAGATATCGTTTCATGCCGACTCCCCCCGAATGGGCCTGTATATGCTTCTTGCATCGTCGACACTACAGCGTAGGGAGACACAGACTTGCATTTCCATCCTCCATGCTTAACCAGACAAAACCGAGCCAACAGACAACGCGGAGTGAAATTTTCTTGATACTTGGAGATCGAGGGGATCCCAAGGAGATCTTGTAATTAACCAAATTCAAAAAAGAGCTTAGACCAAAGTTGTATAAGTGTTTAGAGATCGAAAACATTGCAAACAAGGGGGGGTGTTATGGAACCCAGTTGTTTACAAGGTGGTGTCCATTGCTGACTGCTAGACCATAATCTAAGCCAGCACCAATATTGTCCATGGTGTCGGCTAGCTGGTTGTTGCTCCTTAAGATGTGAGAAAAGGAGATAGAGGTAAATTCCTTGGTCGAGTGGATGAAGTGATGTTGAAGCTTGGAGTCAGGCTTTCGACGATTTTTGGCTAAGGACCTGGCTTCCCTGATTACCAACAGAGAATCGCCGATGGCCACGAGGTCTTTAACGTTATTGTTCTTTGCGATATCCAAACCTTTGATCAATGCAAGCCACTCCGCTTCATTGTTTGTCCTTCTTCCAATTCCCTAGGCATAATCTTTCACTTTGTTTCCTTTGGAGTCCAGAAGGATTCCCCCCACACCTTCCAACCCAGTTCTTATTCCACGTTATTATTATTATATATAATATGATATTATTGTGATTCTACTTTTTCTATTATTAAATTTCAAAATTAGAAATATTAAAATTATTAAGTATTTTATCAAAATAGATAATGTTTTTTAAATATATAACTAATTTCATTTGATAGACAAAAATTAAAAAAGTTAAATATATAACTAATTTCACTGAGAAGGAAATTAAAAAAAATAAAGCTTTATAATTGAATTGATATTTAATCTTCGAACCTCCATGAAGGAATCATTGGCACAATTCTTCAAGGTCATGAAAGGCCGATGACTTTTGTGTTTTTTTTGCTAAAGGAAAATAATATGACTACAGGCTAGGTCCGATCATAAGGACACGCAAAGCCGGATTTCTACTGCTTTATGCTAATGAGAAAAGGTTTATCAACGATGGCTTTGTTCAAGAGAAAAGCTTTGCAGGCTAGTGAGTGACACCCGAAAATATTATTTTTTATTGTTGAATTATTAATGGTGACATTTATTTTTATGTAAGAGTTATTTTAAATTCAAAGTGACACTTTGCACAACAAACTATTTTTTTTATTATTAAATAAAAGAAAATGGCACTTGGAGAGTTCAACTAAATGTGGAGACACCACCATGGCACAAGGAACATGTGTAAGCAAGCAAGATAGATCTCTACCAATCAAATCCATTCTGAAACTCAACAACCAGACAAGATCCTAAATCATAGGGATTTATGGATTGATTGGATGTCACAAGACCTTAGAAAAACTATATATAATAGTGCACTGAGATAGCATAGGACACAATGTTGTGCATAGAGGAAGTGTGTTGAGTGTTCTCTCTTTTCATAAATCCATCATTGCTTGTTACAGACTCGTCTGAGAGAGAGTGTCGCGTGGAAGTAATTGTTTGCGTTCTAGTGCATGGTCGTGATCCAGCTCGGGGGTGGAGCTGGGCAAACAGTTGAGTTGCTCTCTCCTACGGTTGGGAGGAGTTGATTCTCTAAAGAACCATTTTCATCATTTTTTCAAGTAAGTAACTTGTGATTTTAAAGGAGTGGATATACCTATGATATGAAATTGTTTCATTATATTTGATTAATGTTCTTACTTGTGATAAGACATGGTGAAGTAAATATGGGCTTACTATTTGTAATCTTATGATAAAGAAAAGTATACCGATGTCGTTTCTTTTCTATGTAAACCAAAGATAAACGTTACGGTTTTATTTGATAAATTTTGCTTACAAACATTTGGGTTTATACCAATGGAAATCTGGAAATCTAAGCATGCCAGATGGAGGTAATGGAACTCTACTAAAATCTTGAACTTTGTGTACCTATATGATGAAAATAATTATGTATCGAACCTATAACTTCTGTATTGATATTATTTGAAAGACTTAACTCTGTCGTGTGAAGGACCAAATCTCTGTGTTTATATCGAACATTTTGAAACCTTTTGCCTTCCATAAAATGCCTGTGATTGCCTATCAAGGGACCGATGTCTTTTTTTCTTTTCAAAATGTATAAATGTCCGAGAAGTAAGGTTATGGTAGTAACCAAATCTCGTGACTCCGTTTTCTTTTCCTTTCCTCCATACAGATTGAATAATACTTCAGATTTCTATTTACAAAATTTATACTTTGTATTAGGAGACAAATTGGGTCTCTTTTCTTTGTTTTTATCTCAATTTCAGTCACTATCAATGCCAATGTTTCCCTCCTTCTAACCTCTGCTTTGGAAACTTAAACTACTCCTTTGGACCTTACACTCAGCCTTGGTGGGAATATCCTTTGGATCCTATGCCTCTTAACTAAGCCTTGGTATGCATCCTTGGGAACCGTAGCTTAGAAAAGAAGCTGTTGAAAGAGGAAGGAGCCTTGTAGAAAGAACCCTATAGAAAGAGGAGTCCCGTTGATTGAAGGAGCCCTGTAGAAAGAGGTGGAACTTATAGGAATCTTTATGACGGTCATAGTTATAATATATGTAATGAACTTTATATTTTTTATTTGAAAATTTGTCTTTTTGAATCTCTTTATGCTTGTAAGGCATAAATGAACAGACTTAGTTGGAGATTGTAAAATTATGAATTAGTCTCATGTTTTTAATGGATTTTTTTTTGAGATTATGAAAAATGTAAATTTTAATGAAAATAAAAATTTAAGATATTTTTTTTGGAAAAAAAATTAAATTGATATCTAAAATATATAGTGATTATAAAATTAGATATTATATTTCTTAATATAACTTTGTTGAGAAAATAAGTGTATTATTAAAGATGATCATTAAATTTCAAGAAATAATTGAGAAAACAGAATAAAGATATATATTTTTATTAATATGATTGGTTGGAATGTGATAAAATATTAAAAACTCTTGTGAAATGATATCCATTAAATGTTGATGAAAATGAAGACTACCATTCATTAAGCACTCTAAATTGTATATGGTTATTTTGGTTTTTTAATCTTAATTCATCTAATCGTTTATGAAAAAGTTATTAAAAATTTAAAGATATTTAATTAATAAAATAATATAAAATTAATTTTATATACTAAAATGAGATTTGAATATTTTTTATTTATTAAATTTTTTTTTTTGAAAAAGTTTAAAAAATTGAGTCATGAAGATATCATTATGTGATTCTCTTTACTAGTAACAAGTTTTATTGTTTTATTATCCATATTGAAAAATGAATACATAAATATAGGTTGGATTATAAATGTTTATTTTAAATTTTTTTTTTATTATAATATTTATTTATAAATAAATAAAAAATCACATTTTCTTTATATGGATGCAGTATTCAAATAATTCTCTAAAAAATTAAAAAATTAATTTACAATAATGAAATCTTCAATTTTGATTTCTTCCATTCAATTTTTTCATTTTTTCATGTCTAGAGTGGTAATGAATCCATAATAAATCAAAAGTATTTATTATTTACCAAATAAATTTATTCTTTATAAAAAATATATATTCTCTATTTTGAATATTCATTTTAAAAATAAACATAATATATATCTTATTTACTAAATGAACCTACTCTTTATAAAAAAAATATATTCTCTATCTTAAATATTTGTTTTAAAAATAAATATATTATATATCTCATTTGGTAATATTTCTTTTATTATATTAGATTAAGAATATGATAAAAAGATGACTTGCTTTTTTTTTCCTTATTATCATCATAATCATAATAATATGGAAGTGAGTAAATTTAGTGTTTCAATATTTAATTTAATTTTCATTATTTAATATTTTAAAATCTTTTTCCTTAAACAAAAGTTATGATTATGATTAAAAGTAATAGTGCTTCCACGTTTTGAAAAAACAATAATGCTTCAACATTTTCATAATTATATTTAGAAGGACATGAAAATAAAAGGCTACCTATGAGTTAATAGTTGTATTCTAATGATTTTGATACTGTAGGTCTAATCATGGATTGCAGGATACGATTCAAGAAAATATTATACATTTTGAAAAATATATATATATATATATTAAATGTTTTTTATTCATTAATGAATATATATTTTATTGTATTTTAATAATTAATAATAATTGATATTGACTTGGGTTGATTTATATATTTTTAATATAATTTTTTGCATTGTATATTTTGAAAAATATATATTAAAGATTTTTTTATTAATTAATGAATGTACATTTTAGTGAGATGTCTGATAGTTTTAGTAAGTAATGAGTTAAGATACCTTTAAGTTGAATGGTTGATGGTCGGCACTTTGAAACATGGTGGATACCAAAAAAATTCCAGCTATGCTAAAGGTTGGTGTAGTTCAAATTTGACGGCTTAGATGCCCCTGATTCATAGTTTTTTAACAAAAAATAAATCCTACAAATAAGAAATACCACTTACCAGCAAAAAATGAATACACATTTTAATTTTATTTTAATGATTAGTAATAATTGATATTGAATTTAGGTAGATTTATATATTTTTGATATGATTCATTGCATTAAAAATATTGTTTTTAAAGTTTGATTTAAAGTTGAAAACAAACTTTCTAACCAGCCGTTAAAAAGACAAACTCTATAACCCGCGACAATTTTCAAGTGGAAACTTGTATAAAGCTGGAAATCTAATAACATTTCGTAAGCTCCCAGCGAGGATTGAACTCGCGACCTTTCGCTTACGAAGCGAACGCACTACCACTATGCTATGGAAGCAGACGATGGACTGAAAAAAACGCAATGTCAGAGTAGAAAGTTAGGTTATGAAAAAAAAGAATTCTTGTAAATGGACTGAAAAAACGCAACGTTAGAGTAGAAATTTAGGATATGAAAAAAAGAATTCTTGTAGAAATTTAGGATATGAAAAGAAGAAGCCTTGTAAATAGACGGGTGGCTGAAAAAGCAGGAGTTACTGGTGACTGAGATAGTTCCGACATCGCATGTCTTTGACGGAGAAGCAGCGGCATGGGAGAGTGAATAAAAAATTATTATTGTTATTACATAAATAAGTTTATTGATGAGTAATATCGTAACAGCGTTAAATAGGAGTGAAACTTTCTATTTAATGTGTTACAATGGGCTACCGTGGCGTGATTTAGTTGAAATGAATTTTTTTTCTCTAAAAAAAAATCCTAATTTTATTAACGAGTATAAAATTACATATTCAGATATATGTTGGGAATATATTTTCTGAAGGTTTTTGGCCCAAAAGCCCTACATGAAGCAAAAAGCAAAACGCAAAGAGTTTTCTATGTGCACAAAAATTCTGATTGTATGTCTCTTCAAAATTGGAGGTATCACATGATTTTCTTTTGCTATAGTAGCCAAATAAATTGCCGCTGGATAGGCTTTCGAAAATAGTCCTTCCTTTAAACCTCTTCATATTATTCTTTTCCAAAAAGGAGCAGAGTATGGAGTAATAAAAACTTGTAGCACCATCAAAATAAACATTGTTCCATTTTGGCCAAAAAGGGTCGACCTGAGAATGCCGACTCTATTAAAAAATCTCTCCATTTTCTTCTTTGAGAGATTTGTTCCATTCATTATGTTCATATGTTTGTTTGCTCAGGTTCTATAGAGGGTTGGTGATAGTACTGAAATGATTGGTCCTGCCTCACCTTAGTTAATTTAAGCTGTCTTTTACCCAACCGAAGACCCTCTTTAGATAATGTGCCTGCTTCTTGATTGCGCTCTTTGTACACATGTTTGCCGGAGAGAGAGTTAAAATTTCTTGCAATTTCCTGTATCTCCTCCAACAAAGGACTCAAATGAATATTTGAGCATCTTTAGATTTTATTGAATCAATTTATAATCAACATTGAGTCATCGTAGACTTGTAATTTTTGACATCATTTTTCTAATGCAGACAACAACAATGTTTTCAGGGCAAGAAGTTCAACGTAGTTATTGGTTCCATTCCAAATCCCATAGCAATTTTGAACATGTGATGTTTAGTCATATTAAGCACTACCCCACTCCATAAAGAGCCATATTGTTGAGATGCACCATTGAAATAGGCCCATGAAATTTCCTTATTTATTTCTTCAGCTCGATTGACTCGAATTGGAGGATCGTCCTTAACCTGTGGGAAGAAAGAGAGGATATTTAGGTTGTTCAATGCAGTCCTTTCCAGAACAAAATGTTTTTTGGAGAAAGTTTGATTGTTTCGAGAGATCCACAATCCCCAATTTATGATTAAAGGGAGACTTTGTATGCTTCAAATGATGAGTTAGAAAGCCATTGTTGCAAGGCATGTTCAATGGTGGCGCCCTCCCAAATGAGGTTTTAATTTACTCTGAGTGAGCATTCCTTCCATACCTGTCGAGCATATGGACAACTCATGAAAAGATGCACCACCGACTCTTCCATAGTTTTGCACATGGTGCATCAATTTGGTCCTTCAAAGCAACGTTTTTGAAGGTTGTCCCATGTTGGGAGTATATTTTCCATGCACCACATCAATAGTCTTTCCTTGGTTGGACATTTGGATTTCTAAACCAACTTCCACCACCATTGAGCTTCTCTATTGTTTGCTTTTGTGCTTAGCTAGATATAACCTTTTTTTGGAGTGTATCTACCTGAAGAATCAAGGACCCATAAGAGTTCATCCTCCTGATCTTTGATCCTCATATGACCATCCTTGAGCCCTGCAATGTATTGATTCCATATTGCAACATCCTCATTATTTAAACCCAAAGCATTAGAAGTAATCCACCCCCGATTCCACAAATTTGTTGTATGTTGGCTTGTAGCTTGATTTAGTGTGAACATACCACAGTTGTGGAGACTTTCCAATATTTGTGGAGGAAGAAGATGTCGCCCCCTACAGCCTGGCCAAGGTTCTAGTCTGATCCTGACTTTGGTTCCATTGCATATGTGCCAGGCTAGACCTTTTTCAATTAAGTTGAAAGACTGAAGAGTGGCCTTCCAAATAATTGAAACATTGTTCTTTTTTTTGTTGGCGATCTCACCCAGTCTAGGATAGTCATGGGGGATATATATTTTTGTTCCACAGTCTGAGTCCACAGACTTCTGGTAGTGAGGAGTCTCCAACCACATTTTTCCGCCAATGACTTTGAGAAGCGGAGTATGTTTTTTAAGCCCCATCCTCCATATGCTTTGGGGTTTGTTATTTTTTCCCACCTAATCCAGGGCATCACATTCTGATCTTTATGGCCACTCCACAAAAATCTAGCACACAACCTTCTAGCCATTTCCAAAATGCCTTTTGGAATCCATGCCAGGGCCATCCAATAGATTGGTATAGCTTTGAGCATTGATTTTATTAAAACCAATCTCCCAGCCCTCGATATCCATATGTAGGACCATATATGTATTCTTTTCTCCAGCTTAGAGATTAACCACATCCAATATTTCTTCTAGTAATTATTTGGTTTTAAGTGGAATCCCAAATATTTCAAACCATCATCTAGATTGCTGCTTGGGAATGCAAAATGTTCCTTGTAGCTCCAGATCTCTTCTTCCTCCATGTTAAAACATGACAATATGGATTTTTTTGTATTGACCACCATCCCTGTGGCACCACTGAACAATTTCAATACTCTAGCTAAGGTATCTGTGTCCCTTTTGGAACTGCCACAAAAAAAATAGAATATCATCTACAAAAAGTAGATGAGTTATTGAGAGAGTATTGGATGTTTTTACCCCTTTGAGATTATCGCCTCTTTTTGCTCACTTCTGTTGTGACCTTCTTCTACAAGCAAGAATACCAGGGGGATAGTGGACATCCCTGTCGAATTTCTCTCTTAGACTTGAAGAAAGGGGAGGTTGATCCATTTATAAGAACAACAAAGGTGACTGTGGTGATGCAGCTCATGACCCACTTGATAAATGGAAACTCAAACCCTGGATGAGTTAGTAGGAGTCGAATGCAGATCCAATTTACCCTGTCAAATGCCTTTGACAGATCAATCTTGATTACTACTCCTTTATTCTTTCTACTCCTGATGCTTTGAATAACCTCCTGCGCCACTCGAATGGCCTCATGAATTTGTCTTCCATCCAAAAATCCAAATTGCTCTTCATATATATGGTTGGACAGAATGGCCTTTATTCGTTTGGCTATAATTTTGTAAATTCCATTTTCCAGCGATATAGGTCTGAAGTCATCGAATGAGTCAGGATTGTCCACTTTGGGAATTAGTGCAATGAAGGTGGAATTGAAAGACCCTAGAATTCTTCCTGATTGTCGAGATTCCTCCACTACCTTCAACAAATCCACTCCTAGAATATCAAATGATTCCAAGAAGAACTCTACTGGTCAGCCTCTAAACTAGGGCTTTTGTCTCTTTGGAAGCTATGGAGTACCTCAAGCAACTCAAATTGTGAAATTTCTTCCATAAGATCCCTATTATTCTCCTCATTAACAAATCTGGGAATAGCTTGCGATATCCTTAGAATTTCAAGGATCGATGCTCTCTCCAGAGCCCTAAACAGATTTGAGAAATGATTCTTCCCCAAATTTGATAATTGTCATGTCTCCTCTTAACCATTTCTTTTTTTTGCACTGGTCTAATGACCCTACAGCCCTATAGTACTGTTTAGAGTTACGCCATCAGATGTGGACTATACTTAGAAATATATCATAAGCATAACATTTATAAGTAAGTCTGTCATACTTTCTATGGAAATGCTTGTTGTGACTTTTAACGAAGTGCTATAGTCTTGCAGACTATACGCACCCTTACGTCTTATGTGTGATAACATAGAGTACACTTGAACAAGCGTGTGTGCCATGGAGGTCCTTTATGTCGACATGATGACACATCCTAATCTCTACCAATGCGACCGTGAAGACATGCGTTCTACTTGAACCAAGGGTGTAACAATTTAATGACATGCCTAAGCAGTATGCACTTGACACTTAGACTATGCTCTAGTGCATATGAATGCATTTAAATCAATACTACCCTAGGTCTTGGTATCTTTTCAACTTACTCTGCCTATACATATAAATAGATATATACTCACTGCATATCGATACATATGCCTATATGTAGGCCATGTGTTCATTAATGTATTTCAACCATAATCCAATACATTAATAGCTTATTTACCCATAACAACATTACTCTTCATTTATGCATATATATATATATATATATACCAACATATATTAATATTATTCATTAATATTACAATCATCACATATGAATGTTTCATGGCTCAATAGCCATTTATAAAATCAATTAAAGACTATATATTAAAATGACAATGGCTATATATATATATATATATATTAATACATTCCCACATGTATTAATCATATATACATATTACACCATACAACACTTGGATTATTATTTCCATAAATACAATGGTTTAAATACTTTGCACCAATATCTAAACTCCGCTTACACATATATAAACATATGGTTATGTGTTAAACCTAGCAAGGTTCGTTTTGGGCCACAATATAAAACTGTGGATAAAAATAATGTGTATAAATATATATATGGATATATATATATATATATATATATATATATATATATATATATATATACAAACATATAGCGCCCTTTCTCTAAGGCTTATAGAGCCCACCCATATGCACATAATATATGGGATATACCATAAGGTAAGCGCTAGCTTGAGGCTCAAGCCATCATACATAAGCATATAAGGGTTAATAAAAAGGTTGCTAGTGGAAGCCGACCCTACCACACAACCTGGCCCATCCTTCACACATTAACACTTAAAGGTTAAAGGATAAAACAGGTCAACACAATTTAATGAAAGGGTGGCCATAATGCCACGTTAACAATGCCATGGAATCTACGAATGAACGTAGAACCACTCAAATGTTAAACGTGAATTGTTGATGTGTGACTCAGTTGGTTCCAGGCTGGCTCGATCCAATCGGTGGCCTGAGGGTTCGTGGCTTGCGCCATATAGGCTTGACCACTCCTGGCAATCGTTTTAACCCCGTTGAATGCTGCCCTGATGGTAGGTGATAACAACTCTTTCTCATGTGGATAAAAGAATACACATGCTGCGTTGAAGGTTTTTTCGACGTGGTAGAAGTAGGTTGCTCCATTAATGGAGCTTCCTCTGTTAGCTTAACTCCCTTAGTGGGATACCACTCCGAGGCGTACCGTGTACCAACTCTGCACTGCATTAAAACTCCAAATGCCCTGGTCCGTCGATGATCATCCGGGCCAGTGCATGGATAAATGGGAGATCTTCTACGCCATCAATCTCGGTGATGGACTTTCACGCCCAGCCACCATCATGTCTGCATTAACTCCAAACTTCACCAGGTGTAGTGGTGTTTACCTGCACCACCTGGTGCATCGAGTTGATAGTCACTTCGCTTTGCATTCAGCTCACTGTGGAGGTGCTACGCCGAGAGCTTCGGCTTTGCGCAGTTGATGGTGTAGGTTCGCTACCATGTTACAACACCTTAGTTTTCAGAGATGCAAACCGAACCAGTTAGAACCATTCTGAGCATGGCCATCGTTTGCAAGGTAATTTACAGTATTTTCATTGCAAAAGCTTTACGTTTTAATGGAAGTCGTTGGTTACTGTATGTTTACGTTTACGTTTTTCATTTTAATGTGCCAAGGTTTGACCTTCGTCGTGGTAATGTGGCAGGTGTGCACTGAGCTGAGCTGCATTGCAACTCTGCTCCTTCACCAGCCAATGTCACATTTCAATCCTTTTGCAGCTTCATCGTGGCGTTGTTTAACTTTCCTTATCAGTTGGTTTTGGTGTATCCCCGAGGTTTGACCTCATGCCACCCTGCAATGTGCAGGGAAACCACGACAGGGGTGGAGTTGGCGCACTCCTACAAGCTCGTAACCAACATTAAGACGTGAAGGCTCGCTACACTCAACAGGTAACTCACCGACCAACCACCTCGGGTTTGGTTTACCCCGTTGGTGGGGCAAAGTTACTTAAATGTTGTTAGTTACGGGTTAGGGTTTTTCCTGCTTTCGTTTTTAAGTTTTTAAGGAGCAAGGCCTTCGTCCAAGTCGGTAAGGGCGTGTAGCCAAACTACGAGAGAGTCATTGTGACCTCTGTGTGCTCCAATGACGTCACAAGGTAGATTGTGCATTTAGATGGAATATGGTCCAGTGGAACCCCACAATCATGCGTAGTTTAAAAGGGTTCCAACGATGCTCTGCCCTTGGTAGAGGCGTCGGGATTCTATTTAACAAATTCCTTTGTAAATAAAAGTAGCAATGCTACATCGTTACGATTCCATACTTCGACTGTGTGTTTGATGAAAGCTTTGATTTCCTTTTGATAATGTTTGCAAGCCCAGCTTGAATTGGAAATACCCACAACGTTTTCTCGTCGGGTCTGTATGGTTTAAATGCCCTCGACATTCGATATTTTAAGGCAATGCATAAGTGATTAATGCATAGTAGTATGAGCATAAAGATTTATAATAGGTGCATATACGAATGCTTCGTTAATTGCTATCATCAAATGGAAATCGTCTTCCTTATGCGCATCTTTAACAATTTCGTTTGCATTTAACAAGCTTGCTGTAATATTGTTTAATTCTTGCATGATGAATAATTTTGGGGTGAAGGCGTTAAGCCTGCCCACATGTATGCACAAATGGTTTTTTATGTGGATCATTGCACTGCTTCTCTTCCAGCGATGTTTAAAATATGAATGCGTTTACATTTGAATGCTCCCTGAGCACCAATGTCCAGCTTACATTTAGCAATGTTTATATATTATTTTATGCAATACATGGTTATGTATTATGTGAACACGCAGTCTGTAATATAATGCGCAAATGAATGCATAGCTCCATACCTTAATAATAATGGTATTTACACTAGGGGTAAAACCCTTGTATACTTGAATTGTTTGCGTTCTGCACTTAATGCATTCATAACACATTCATTTTATATGCAAGCATATGTTATAACGATCTGGGTTATCCAAGATTTGCATATCACCCTAGGAAAATGAATTCATAGGAACATTAGTAAAATGAATATAACCATGCTATTTGAATAAATGAGATTCGTCTAACTTAGACTGAGATTTACACATAGATTCAACTCGGAAAATATACAGCAGCATATTTTATTTCATTTCTCAGAAACTTAGCCTAGAAATGCTATATAAATGCTTAAGGTTGATTTTGACCAGATTCATTAGAATATCAAACTCTGTCAAGATAATAATAATAACTCAGATTATAATAGATCTGAGCATTCACATTTTCTAGGTTTCTCTTTTCTGAATTAAACTCAAATATGAAAAGGGTTGAGAAAATATAAGGGCTAGGCATGTAAACCTCCAGGTTTACATGTCTGCCCTATTCACAACATTACAGTATCAGACATCAGATCTCTATTAAATACTGGAATATATTTAAATATAAACACCTACAATATGAAACATGCCTCATCAAACCCTAGGTTAGCACATGGTTCATATCAGTCTTGTATTAGCTACTATAAACATTTTAAACAGTATAGGGATCATAATGTTGTATATCTACTACAATTAGAATGCAGATATTTTCACAACCATCCCATGACATAAATATTCCAGATCTTAAGTCTGCTCATAAGATAACACTCAATAAAAATATCTAGTTGTCTAGCTGAGATTCATGCTCAGAATATTCATAAAACAATACATATCTGGTTAGATCTGATGAATATGTCATTCAACTCTAAATCAGAGATATTCAGAAACATATACAAATACTGTTCCAAAACAAATACTCTGCAAGTTTAGAATATAAACAATTATCTGAATTCTGTTGACTAGCGACACAAAGCACAAACCTCCCAGCCTTTGACCAGCAAGTTCTCCTTGCTTTCAGGTCACCCCCGAGCTGAGTTCACAGTCCCCCAGGTAGAGTATAGATTTTAGTTTACCCTTAACTTGTTATTCCCCAAGTTATTCAGGATATTTCAAAGGAAACATGCAACCCAACACCCAACTCAGTACTCCTGAGATCCAGGATGCTCCAGGGGATTTTAAGCCTTAGCCATTAAGAGAATCACTAAAACACAGTCTATTCAGGTAAATGCAGTACTCCTGCAAGCTTGGGGTAGTTATCCTACCTGCACACAATTAAGTGGCCAAGCGCATACCAAACTGTATGATTCCTCTTGATCTGAGTCAGTTTGGTCCTCCCAAATCTACCCTCAATCACTTGGCTTCAGGACCAGTTTGGTTCTCCCAAATCTATCCTCCCTCACTAGTGTTCATTGTCTCAAGTTCCAGTTTTCCCATCCCCATTGCTCTTTTGTGTTCAGCTCATGAGATTGTGAATAGTGATCATAATGATGAATGTTTTCATAAGTTTTCACATTTTATTCTATTAGGGGAAATTTCCTCATTTCATGAATTCTTTAAATTCATTAATCTGTCAATTCTTTTCTTTAGGGTTTGCCAACTGTCTCCAATAATAATTTCTTCTTCTTATTATTAAGTGGCATTATTCCCTCCAACCCTTAGGGGACTGTGACTCCCTCTTTAATGTGCTGGTCCACATGGTCAGTAGAAACCACTTTATCATATTTCTAAATTCTCCTAAGTAAAAATAAAATAATACTTAGCAGAAATATAATAGGGGTTCATAGTCCAAAATAGGGGTATTACAATAATCCTTCGAAGGTTTTAACCTCCCAATATATTGATAAGCCCAAAAGCAATGGCCAGTTTCTGAGTGTGGCAGGACAACGTGTCTTCCTTCACCTATTCTTTTACATTGTACAATGCAACATTTGTATCAAGTAGATGTCCTGCCTCCTTCATTTGGTTAGACAAGTCCTCTAGCATTGCATATATTTTCTTGGATTGCAAGTATGATCTATCTTCGATAAGGAATGAATATACCCTATTTGTCACCTGAATCCAACTACAACCTAGTGTCTTTTTCAACCCCCTATTTTTCATCATTGTTCTCAATTTTGTTACATCACCCCACCTACCAGCAGCGGCGTAAACATTTTTGCCCTCAGTTTGGTCCTATTGTCTAAATTTCAGTTTACTACAAGTTATTGTTTGCATGCATTTTGTTACTAAATTTCTAGGTAGACATGGAGCTTACAGAAATTGCAAGGGCTTTTATCCTCTGTTTTGTAGTTATTGT
This sequence comes from Larix kaempferi, assembly GCA_027924585.1. NCBI lineage: Eukaryota > Viridiplantae > Streptophyta > Pinopsida > Pinales > Pinaceae > Larix > Larix kaempferi. Next base: position 3,923,630 of record BSBM01000226.1, on the reverse strand, counting down.
GAACAGTATGGTCTGTTTGTCCTATTGGACTTATCGAGCTTAAAGTTGTCGGTTGTTTTCCGGATTCTTAATTATACATAGGCTACGCGACTTTAAAAAATGGTTTGATCATTTGTTTCTGTTATGGTTGCTTTTGTTGATTGGATCATTTATTGGATTTAATACAAAGAACGAAACTATACTAACGTGGTTATTAGCCGCTTCATAGGAGGGATTTAGTGATGGACAATGTGCAATTTTCCATTTTTCTCTTGGGTGTGAATGCTTGGAAACTAGTATTTTTTTAACCATGGAAACAACAACTAGTCTTTGAAGTAAGCATTGTATTGCTTGTTTAGGTCAATTTCATATCTTGAGTTCTGTAGTCCGAATACATGAGAATGGAAGAAAAGTTGATGCCCTCGATTTAGGGGTCAAAAAAGAAAATACTGATAATAAATTCTGGAAAATTATTATTTGATCATGCACATTGAAAAATATGTTATTAAACTCATTTTTTTAGAAGTTAGTTGAAAAACGAAAGTAGAGCCTGCTCTATCTCTAAGTCGTCTTTGCATGTGGCTATGTTCATGTTTCCATCGAGAAAAATATGGCTCTATATTGCAATGGCTATGGTTTCATGGTGTGTATATACTATAGACGTGTTGCTACCTCCTTCGTTATAAGAGATGGGTTGTGCAACTGGAAAGATAAAATAGGCTGAGCCAAAGAGCAGTGATGGTTTCTAGCAAGAACAAAGTGTCAAATATCTAATAATCTCTACAAAACAGTTTCCTTAATAGTAATATATCTATACTAAAATCTATAAGCATATTTTAATTTGCAAAGACAACATTTGGCTCACTAGGCATGGGGTGCTTTGATGCTTCTTCAGCAGTCTTTGACTTTTTTATACTAGTCAATATATATATAAAGGATATAAAAGAAAAACACAAGTGGATAATGATGTGCATTTGCGTGTTCTTGTGCAAGGGTTGGTGTAGGTAGATATGACTTAGTGGTATATGGGAGTAATGCAATGTATGTTTGCAAAAGAGTTTTCTTTGCTTGGGAAAACATGAATTCTTCTACAATCCCTGAAAGATTCTCCCCCCTAGCGGTCCATTGTCTTTGGGATTGAACATATGTTTCCCAATTATGCTTTTGTAGTGATCCTAGCAGAACACTTTGCAATCTATGCAGCTATCAGGTAGAAAGCTTATTGCATTTGTTTGTTATGTCCCTGCATGGTACGAGACATGAAGCAGATATTGGATGGTAGTGTTCCTTCTATTTGTTTTATCCTAATGGCATGTGTCATTGGGCTATCAAGCCTCAGAAAATAGTGTTGTCTTGATATCACACTATTGACTATGTTCATTGGGATGATGTTTATTGCGATTGATTGCAAAATGCTCCATGGGGTGCATTGGTTGAAAAGTGCTTAGTTAGAGTGATTATGTTGTATAGCCAAACTGTTAAAAAAACACAGCCATTGATGTTATTTTGCTAGTTGTCGCAGGTAACATGCTGCTATTTGCAAAATTTGGAATGCAATATTGTGGATTATGGAAATATGCTAGTTCGTTGTCCATGTTTGTAAACCACGTGAAGATTGTGCTAATTAGTTGTAGATATAACAAAAGTTACTAAGGAACTCTGTCTGGAGATCTTCTTGGCCAATAACAAAGAATACGAAAGCCTTGCCCATAGCTGTTATTTTCAACTACTCCTGTCAATGAGTTGCTTGTAATTTTGATCCTATTGGGTCTTATATCTGTTTGCTTTAATTTTCCCAGAGCCAAAACATTTTATCCTTGTGCATTTTATTTTAATAGTGATATTGATATATATCATTTTAATCTATAATTGTTGTCTGATCATGTAGGTCGATTCTTTTGTTATTGAATTGTCCTACTTGTTTTAGTGACATTCCAAATGGTGTAGCAATATTGCCTACAGTGACAATGTGTCATTTTTGCTTTCCTAACTGTATTTTGCATTGATAACAGTCTCCTAGTTGTTTTTTTAGCATTGGAACTAAGTATATTCATAGCATGCACATTGTTTGTTTGGAAACATTTCTAAATGGTTGAATTTTTGCCAAGCTTAGATTTTTTCTTGCCCCCACTAAATATAATATGCAGATTGGTGCTATGATTATAATTGTGAACTTAGAAGTGTGATATTTGAAATAGAGCTATGTTGTTTGGTCATTTGTTTTTGTTGTTAGAAACGTATGGCTTTCCTCCAATTTTTCAAATGGCTATTGTAGATCTGTCTATACGGATTTTTGTCCAAATTTTAAATGACCATTATAGATCTATGTTGGAAACGGCTGACAACTAGTTCTCCCGATGACCGTGTAACTTTCTAACCGAGTAACTAAGTTTGGTCAGTTATGAGTAACCATGTAAGAAATATATTTATTTCTTGTATTCTTGTAGGATAAGGGTTGATTGATGAGTTGTAATCTTCATATTCTGAATAATAAGAGAACCGATACCATTGCTCCGTGGATGTTTCCCTCTCGAGGGTTTTACCACGCAAATCTTTATGTATATTTTATGTGTTTGTCGTTATTTACTTTCTTGTTCAATTTCTTCTGCTACATATTAGTTTATGTGGTTGTTTGATCCAACAAGTGGTATCAGAGCTTGGTAGGAGGCCATAGAGAACGAGAATGCTGAGAGTTATTATCACCCTGCCTATCACTTGAAGGAAGTAAAAATTCAGTTTCTTTTTACCGGTCAATAGCTACCTAAGGAGCCGGCATCAAGGGGGAGAAAATTAAATATTTTCGCGGGTCTAATGTGCTCTGAGGCGCGAAAATTTATGGTATGTCTTGAAGAAAGGAGTTGATGACACTGTTCCGAAGTACAAGGCCAGACTGGTTGCAAAAGGGTTTTCTCAGAAAGCAGGTATTGACTTTCATGATATTTTTTCACTTGTTGTGAAACTTGTTTCTATCGGAATTCTGTTAGCACTAGTTGCCTTATATGATTTGGAGTTAGAGAAGCTAGATGTTAAGAAAAATTTCTTACATGGAGATTTAGATGCTGAAATTTTCATGGAACAACCAGAAGGGTTCGTTCAGAATCACAACAAGAGGTTTGTTTGCAAGCTCAGAAAATCATTGTATGGCCTGAAGCAGTCTCCCAGGCATGGTACAAGAATTTTGATTCTTTCATGGTGAGCCAGAATTTTACCAGAAGTGAGTATGATCATTGTGTGTACTTTAAAAAGTTGGAAAATGACATGTTCATTATTTTGGTTTATATGTTGCTGATATGCTTGTAGCAAGTGAAAGCATGTTTGAAATCAACAGGTTAAAGGCTTAGTTGGCTATGACGTTTGATATGAAGGATCTAGGAGCAACAAATCAGATCTTGGGCATGCAAATACATAGAGACATAAAAAATGGCAAGTTGTGGTTGTCACAAAAGAAGTATGTGGAGAAAATACTTCAGAGATTCGATATGAATAAGGTGAAACCAGTTAATATCCCTTTAGCTTCTCATTTCAAGCTTTCTTCAGGTTTGAGTCCTAATAGTGATGAAGAAAAACAGTATATGTCTCGTGTACCATATGCCAATGCAGTAGGAAGTTTGATGTATGCGATAATCAGTACAAGACCAGATATTTCACATGCAATTGGTGTTGTCAGTAGATACATGGCAAATCCAGGAAAAGAGCATTGGGCAGCAATGAAATGGGTGCTTCGGTATCTTAGAGGCACAAGCAATTATTGTATCACTTTTGATGGTTGCGGTGATGAAGTCCATGGCTATGTTGATTCTGATTTTGCAGGTGACTTGGACAAGAGGAGGTCCACTTCAGGTTATGTCTTTACTCTTGCAGGTCAATCTATTAGTTGGATGTCAAAGCTTCAGAATATTGTTGTTTTATCCACTACAAAGGAAGAATATATAGCTGCTTCACATGCTTGCAAAGAGGCAATCTAGTTAAAAGGTTTGTTGGGTGAGTTAGGAAAGGGGTTCAAAACACTATAATTTTTTTATGTGATAGACAAAGTTCTATTCATTTGGATAAAAATCCAGCTTATCACAGTAAGACAAAAGACATTCTTGTAAAATACCATTTTGTTAGACATGTTATTGATGAAGGTGGAGTGGTTCTTGAAAAGGTCCACACTCAAAAGAATAGTGCAGACATGTTCACTAAACCAATTACTTTATAGAAGCTATGGTGGTGCTTAGCTTCTCTAGGCTTGCATGAAAGGTGATGAACAAACAAATGAGCAAGGTATCAGGTAAATTGTTGTCAAGGTGGAAATTGTAGGAAACGGGTGACAACCAGTTCTCCTGGTGATTGTGTAACTGTCTAACCGAGTAACTAAGTTTGGTAAGTTATGAGTAACCGTGTAAGAAATATATTTATTTCTTGTATTCTCACAGGAGAAGGGTTGATTGATGAGAGCTGTTGTAATCTTCATATTCTGAATAATAAGAGAATTGATACCATTGTTCCGTGTATGTTTCCTTCTTGGGGGTTTTACCACCTAAATCTCTGTGTACATTTTATGTGTTTTCCATTATTTACTTTCTTGTTCAATTTCTTCCACTGCATAATAGTTTATGTGGTTGTTTGATCCAAAAATCTATCTATACTTTCCTATCTATACTTTGCATTGATAGCCGTGTTCCAGTTGCTTCCTTGCATTAGAACTAGGTATATTACTATATTCATCTTACTTGTATCTAGAAAATTAGTTTTTTCTGCTTTCAACCTTAAACTATCTGATTACATTTGATGTTGTTGGATAGAAACCATATATGATCGGCTAGCTTGGAGCTTTGAGTATGAATAGTGGATCGTCCTACTTGTATCTAGGAAATTATCTTTTTGCTATCAGCCTTGGGTTATTTGAATATACTTGTTGCTATTCGCTAGTAACTACACAAAAGTTGGCCAAAAACAATACATCTAGAATTTCTAACTAGTATCTATCATAAAATCCCATGGTTCAAGTTCCCATTTAGTTTCCAATCGGTTTCTATTACTTTATGGCATGTATGGCATGTTTGTGAGTGTAGCATATTTTCTATGATTACCTGGAAAAATGTTATCTTCCACAAAGGTCTATACTTATTACGTCGATAGGCATATATATCTTAGAATTTGGAGGTGGACTACTATCTATGCTTTTTCTAGATTGAAGGAGGATGGGACAAGTGTACTATCCACATTGATTTTATGGTCATCGTTCAAAATTGGAAATAAACAATTATATAAAAAAAATATAAAAAATAACTAATAGTTGTTGCATGGATGCATGGATAATTGGTAGATGATCCGTAAATGACCCGATCCGTAGTAGACCCACAGTAAGAATGCAAGTGATAACTGATAATTGAACAAGTTAACCAGAAGAATGTGAGAAATTACAATTGATAACATGTAGGTAAAACATAGATAACTGATAGATGAACAAGCTTAATTAGAAGAATGTGAAAGATTACACTTGGTTTTTGTGTTAGTTAGGTCACAGTTTCAACGTGTACCGGTTTGGCCGCATGAGCTAACAAACCCTAGATTCGCATTAAGGTTGCAAGTGGCTACTAACAGATGGTTCTCTACAAGGTCGCCATCTTCTGGGTGGGGATTCTCATACAAACGGAAAGTGATAAGATTGGGTTTGCAATGGGTAGGGGTTTTTCATACAAACAAAGAATGGGCTTCTGTTATAGATTTCCATTTATAATGGGTGTATTTTTTTATATTTTTTTATTTTTTTATATTATAGAAATGGATGATAATGAAAATGATAAGGTTTATGTGGTTATTTAATACCTTGATGTTATTTAATAGTTTGATGTTGCTCTCCTTTATCTAGGGTTCTTTAGTTACAAGTTGTGATGTGCCTGCAGGTTCATACAGCTAGGACATTGTAACCAAAACGTTCCCACAAAAATTACAATAAAAAATATTTCTTTTGCTTGGACGTGCCAGCAGCTATGGCCAAGAAACTGACGGCCCACCACTTCTTTTGTCCACAAGTGGCTGGGGACAGGAAGCCACAACCAACATGACTATGGAAATGTTTTTTTTGCTTGCAGGTGGTTGTGGCACACATTTCTTATGGTAGCAATGAGAATTCACAGGAAGTGTTTGGTGTCGGATGCTAAGGAAAAGCCTATATAGATTCTTGCTGCAGATTTTCATTAGAGCTGCTGAGGTCGCCAACCCCCAACTTCCCACGAGGGTGTAGCTTTCACAGATTTTCAATACCTAAAAGATGGTGACATCACGGAAGCCAGAGAACTCATGAGAGGAGATGGTATTTACGTTAGTTACAATTTTATACAAGTGTCATAAAACTATAAATTTCGTAAATAATTTTTTCTTTTGGTAAAAGCATAGAATTTTATAAAAACATTCTTATTAAATGTTGTTCTTTATATCTATGTTCTCCTCAAGTAAACTGCAGTGATATAGGGTCATTAAGTGATAAGGGTCGTCATGTCGGTATAGTTATTACTGTAATTTAACAACCTACTTATGGACATGTTTCGAAAGTGGAGAAAACTCTATCAAGATTTGGCGTAGCGCCATCATGAACCCATGTGATGTTTATTAAAGTTCTTGCTCTTGTTATTGTTTTATATAACATTTATCCTAGCCCTAAGGCTAAAAGGGATCCTTGATCCTAGTCCTAAATATGTTTTACAATTCAAGTTGTAAGCATCGAAAAGGGGGTGGGGACTATGGCTATAGTCTTAACCTCCAAATGTAACGGCATCGAGATTCAAGGACATGCGTTAAACTTTGTTTAAAAGCAAGCTCGTACTATGCAATGCATGCATGATTTTAATGGAGACTATGGATAACATTCTTTGCTCAAGATCTATAGTTAACAAGGAAAGGTTTTAAGTATTAAAAGTAAACATTGATATGTGAGGGGCTATGGGGTTCACCATAGTCGAAAACTGAATGTAAAGATGGTGTTGGAAATCAAAGCGTGGGTGGTTGAAAAGGTTTAAAGGTCTGTACTTGGTTCAAAGGAGACATTAAAGTCCACCCTGGCTGGGAGTTGACAACACATCCAGGTCTTTATGGCCTACGTTGAACGGTGATCTCCATCATCGATTTGGACCAGTCAGATGAAAAAGGGTCTCGATAGGGTTTTAATGTGTTTCTTTGATGTCTTAACTCTCAGTATGACTTTGCTGGATTATGATTTTTGTGTTCGGCTCTGTTCATGGCGATACATGTCATACAAATGTTTTTAAGGTATACTCTCTTTGCTTGTCATGCGAGGTGTGAGGGAGATCTGTGTCGATGTTTGAATGGCTACCATCCACCGAGCTAGTTGGAGGCTACGACCTAAAACTAGGCCAACTACTTCTGGCCTTGAACTGCCCTTCTACAGGTAAACGCTTGAACTCACCCTTCAACATTTTAATTTGTGTTCTTAATTAGCTTTAGTTACCGAAGTTAATATTTATCCTCCATTATGCAGGTAGGGGAGTGATAAGGGTTAAGAGGAGGAGACAACCCTTGGCCTTTACTACCTACCAAACAAGTAAAGTAACCTTCCTTACGATCTAGCAACTTAAATTCTTTACACTCAGTTTCGCTGAAGGTTGCCTTTGGTCCTTGGTTGCAGGTGGAGGGCATTGGCTAGGTCAGCGACAGGGTCACCACCTCCGAAGCCCGCGTCTTAAGATGCACATGTAAACATTTTACCTTACCTTCTATCAATTAAACTTCTTTAAATTAAAACTGTGGTTTCTAACTACATTCGTACTTTTCTTTTGTGTGTAGATAACCCTTGACAGGGGTTTGGACAAAGCATAGGGGTTTCCAGTCTTGGCGCATTCAAAATATAAGTTAACTTGAACTACCCTTAGGGTTTGTGGTCTTCCAGATAAGGCTTTGTGCCCTCTCGGCCCCAACATTATTTTTTAATTACCTATGTAATAATATTTGAACAAATATAAACTGGAAGTTTATATGTATATAAGAATATAGTGCCATAGTGAATGGATTAACTCTGTAATATTTCCTTAATATAGAGATTTTAATCCTCGTGTTGATTGCCATTATATGGGCCTGTAGCCTCTAGTTGCGTAATGGCGAAAGCCATTTTAACATTGTTTTATAATAAAATGTGACCTACAGGGTCCTTTACGTTCTTTGTGGAAAACTTCCAGAATAACAAGGTGGTTTATAACAGAAAATTCATGTATTTAAAATGAAATGCTTAATCATTGTTTTGAAATAAAATGAGTAACTGAAAAAGAAATCCAATTCTATAATAGATTAGATCCAAGGTCAAATACCCTGTTGGCTCAATTCGGTTTGTTTAGACATTAGTTGACATATTGCAACTCGGTACTAGATTGATATTTATACTATGATTACTCTAAATGCATTTACTGCATTTGTAAGTAGTTTGAGGGTGACTACCATTCTACGATGGCTTACTGCCACGTAGATAAGATGGTTAGCAACACTACTAAGTCGTGCAACTACAACGATTGGATGTGGCTCCCGCAGGGAGGACCACGATAATTTTTTTTTGTAAAACAATATGACATTTGTCGAGCTTATCGATTAGTTAAAGGAAAAGAAAGCTATAATTACTCAAAGTTGAAAGGTTGAAAGGTTAACTGTTTTATTATCATAAGGTAATTCGTAGCTTCAATTATAAATCCCTCGGTTTTGAATCCTTGACCTGAAGCGTTGTTTTATACATAAATTATCTTATAATTTTTATTATACCTGTAATGTGATTAGGGTATTGTTCCCGTAACTGCCTGAAATCCAAAGTTTTCATATCTCGATCTCTAGTAAGGTTTTCCAATAAAAGAAATAATAGATTTAGATTTAGATTTGGAAGGAATGCTTATTTTGAAAAATACAAAGCATAGATCTTGGTTTGACAGAAATACCTTCATTTCGAGTTAACAAGAAAAATATACTGGAATTAAAACAGAGTGTATATTTACACATGGACAATTTATGTACAATCTATGACTTAAATACAAAAATATGACAGTTTATTCGAAACAGAAAAGGAGGTACATCATACAGATGCATACACAAATTCTTTATTTATTTAAATGCATACTAGAATTTTCACTAGGGTTAGTTGCAAGAACATAAATCAAAATCCTACTATAATTAATTTAGACAAATAATAAAATAGAACAATGAACCTGGCACCACTGCCGGGAAAACAAAAATGAAACAATCGTTCCTCCAACCAACTCCTAGAGCAGCCAAATCTCACTTTCTCTAGAACCCCCGAGCCTAATCGCCGAACCACACGAGCAAAAATCTGCTTAATGCGCCATCTCTTGTATTATCAAATTCAATCCCCCTCCAATGCTAGCCTCCTGTTGCTTATGGACATACTATTATATAGTATTTTGCCTAGGACTTGGTCATTTATGAGCCTCTTCCTGCTTTTTAACACTCAATTAAGAGTTGTGACCTGATTTTGGGGAAGATGCCTCTTGCACCTTGAGTTCTCACTTAGCAGCTTTAGCCACTTGCCTTTTCCTCTTGTGGGTCAGCAATCACTCATGCAACAACTATTTCATTTATGTCCCCCCTTCAGAATTTTTATTAATAAAAGAATAATCCATTACATTGTTTTTATTTTTGACTTTTTGTCAAAAATATTTAAAATAAAATAAATTAAATATTCAACAAAGTATTTAATAATAATTATTTATTAAATCCTCATGTATTACATACACCTCCTATTAAAGGATAACACCGTCCTCGGTGTTATTATTTTTCTGTCTTTATTCTTCCATTTTTTCGTCCTGGAATAGGATTGGATATGCCTCCTGCATATCACTTTCCAATTCCCAAGTGGACTCTTCCGGACTAAGGTGCTTCCATTGCACCTTGACTTTTTTGATGGTACGGTTCCGGTGTAAAAGTTCTCTTCTATCTAGGATACGCTCTGGTCCCACCTGGAACTCTCCCTCAGGTTCCACCTGTATAACTTCCGAACCAATCACATGAGTAGTGTCATGCACATACTTCTTTAAAATGCAAACATGAAAAACATCATGTACTTTAATAGTAGGTGGTAGGGCTAACTGATATGCTACCGACCCTACTTTAGGAAAAATTTCAAACGGACAACAATACCTGGGTGCCAATTTTGAATACCTGCCCAACCTTAAGGAGCTTTTATTGGGTCTTACCTTTATATACACATGCTCACCTACCTGGAACTCTCGATAAGTTCTTTTTAAGTCAGCATAACTTTTCTACCTTTCTTGGGAAGCCTTCAAATTTTGTTGTATCTGCTTCATAGTTAGTTCCATATCTTTTAACAATTATGGTCCTAACATTAATCGGTCAACTGGATTGCTCCATGAAATGGGAGTATTACATTTACGTCCATACAGAATTTCAAAGGGACTCATACCAGCTGACACTTGAAAATGATTATTGTAAGCAAATTCTACTAAGTGTAGGTCGTCTTCCCACTTACCTGGTTTGTCCATCACATACATTCTTAGCATGTCCTCAAGGACTTGGTTTACCCTTTCAGTATGCCCATCCATTTGTGGATGATATGCAGTACTGAAATTCAACTGAGTACTTAACCCTTTAAACAAAGCTTTCCAGAAATTACCTGTAAATTTTACATATCTGTCTGATATTATTACCTTTGGTACGCTATGTAACCTGAAAATCTCTTTCATAAATATATATGCAATGTTAACAACCTTATAAGTATATTTTACTGGAATAAAGTGAGTTGCTTTGCTTAGTTTATCAACTCCGACCATCATTGAGTCGTGTTTCCTAACATTTTTAGGTAGTCTAGTTATAAAATCCATGCTGATTATTTCCCATTTCCATTATGGAATGGGAAGCAGTTGTAATAACCTTGCTGGATGTTGATGTCCAGCCTTGAATTGCTGGCATTCTATGCAGCAAGCTAAGTATTCTGCTACCTCTTTCTTCATGTTTGGCCAAAAGAAATCCTTTCTGATCATGGTGATCATCTTTTGGTACCCCGGGTGTCTGGAATAGGGTCGCTTGTGTAATTCATTCATAATAGTTGACTTCTGTTGAATTTGGTATGTACAATCTATTTTTTTGTAGCAATAACCCTCTTTCATTTAGACGAAAATATGTTTTTATCTAGTTATTTTCATTTTTAGCAGTCTTTTTCTTCAAAATTTGGTATTCTTTATCAAAATTTTCTGCATTTAAAATCTGGTTTTCTAAAGATTCGTAACTGCTGCTTGCAAATAATAAATTTGCATGTCGCTTAAAGTGTATGCAGCTTTGTTTTCCTTACATTTTATATGTTTTATCTTGAAGTCATATTCGCTTAAGAATGAAAACCACCTTGCTTGTCTAGCATTTAAATTCTGTTGATCAAACAAGTATTTTAGGCTTATGTTATCTGACATTAGCAAAAAACTTCTTTCGATGAGGTAGTGTCGCCACATCTTTAACGCATGTACAATTGCAGCAAGTTCTAAATCGTGCATAGCGTAATTTTTTTCACGTTCTTTAAATTTTATGGATTCATAGGCCACAATATGATTTTCTTGAATTAGTACTCCTCCTAATCCTTCATTACATGTGTCGGTGCATAAGACGAAATCCTTAAAAGGAGCAACAATTTTTAATATAGGGGCGGTGGTTAACATATGTTTTAATTTATTAAAACTTTCCATACACTTTTCATTCCAGTCAAACTTCTTGCCCTTCTTCTGTAGTGAAGTTATGGGGTAAGCTATCTTAGAAATCCTTCAATAAATTTCCAATAGTAACCCATAATCCCCATGAATGATCTTATTTCCATTACATTTTTAGGAATTGGCCATTCAGTGATAGCCTTAACCTTTTCGGGGTCGACAGAGATTCCATCCTTAAACACTATGTGTCCTAGATATTGAATTCTGTCTTTATAGAAATCGCACTTGCTAAACTTAGCATACAGTTGTTGTTCTCTTAAAATTTGTAGAACTATTTTTAAGTGCTCTTCATGTTCTTGTTCATTCTTTGAATAAATCAGTATATCGTCGATGAAGGCGACTACAAATTTATCTAAGTAGTTGCTAAAAATACTATTCATTAAACACATAAAAGCTGCAAGTGCATTTGTTAAACCAAAAGGCATTACGACAAATTCGTAATGACGATAACGAGTTCTAAAAGCAGTTTTAAAGATGTCTTCATCTTTGATCCATACCTGATGGTAGCCAACCCTTAAATCTATTTTAGAAAACATTGTTGCCCCTTGGAAATGATCAAATAGATCGTCTATCTGGGGTAAAGGATATCGATTTTTAACAGTCATTTTACTTAATTGTCGATAATCTATGCATAATCTTAAGGTTCCATCTTTCTTCTTTACGAATAAGACCGGTGCTCCCCAAGGCGAAACACTAGGTCGAATGTACTTTTTGTCAATTAATGCTTGCAAATGTGATCTAAGTTCTGTAAGTTCTATTATATTCATCCGATACAGAGCTTTTGATGTTGGTACCGCTCCCGCTATCAGATCGATTGTAAAGTCTATGTCTCTTTTCGGAGGTAGTCCAGGGACTTCTTCCAAAAAGATGTCTTTAAAATCCTTTAAGATGGGTATGTCTTCCACTTTGAGTTTGTTATCTTGATATTTATTATCCATTACATAAAAAACAAACACTTTACATCCTTTACGTACAGATCTCTTCATTTGTAAGGCTGAGATTTCTCTGATAGTTGTTTTTCTAGGAATTCCTATTACTTTAATTGTTTTCCAGTGTTATCTATGCATGCAAAAGTTTTGTCAAAACAATTCAACATGACCTTATGTTTCTCCAACTAATCCATTCCTATCAGCATATCATAGGAACCTAACGGTAAAATATTCAGATCAACATGCGTATTAAATTCATTCATCAATACTTCACAATTTTTCACATAACTAGTGACCTTATGTTTAGTATCTGTGGCTAACTGCACCAGCCAAGAATTTTCAAATTTTTTCGGTACCAATTTACATAATTCAACAATCCTAAGTGATACATAACTTAAACTTGCACCCAGATAATTTAGTATGGAAATATGTTGAATTTTTATCATACCTTCTATCTCAACCATTGAAGCTTGATCATCTGCCTGTCGATTCTCCAATGCATCATTGATTCTGGGCATACTTCTCGCCATATCTCCAACTGTAACAGTTTCCTGAATGGAGTGGACTTTATTAAAAGTTTTATTTCTTACAAGACAGTCTTTAAAGTAATATGGGTCACCACATTTCCAACATTTTAAGGGTTCCTGTTGTGCAATGTTTTTAAAATTATGGGGAGGTTCTATTTCTTTTGCTGCAGGGTGTTGTGTTTTAAAAATTTTATAATTATTACCCTAATACCGTCTGTAGTTATTTCCAAAATTCCTGTGAAATCTATTATTATTATTGTTCCTTTTTCTTGGGTCAAAGTTATCCGGTCTTTTAGTGTTCAAGTTAGGTACATTTTCTCTTTTATTTTTATTCAGTTCTTAATAGTAATTCGCTTTCCTCACTGCTTCTTCTAGCGTCTTTGGATTGTCATACTCAATTCACTCTTTAAATGGAGTGGGAAAGCAACTGAGAAAGCGCTGTATTTTTGGTTTTTCATCTATTATGTAAGGTACATAACGAAGCAGAATTAGAAATTTACTGCGGATTTCTTTCATGGTCATAGCACCTAACCTTAACTCGTAAAACTCTTTCTCTTTTTCTTCATGGTATTGTTCCGAAAGATAATTTTCTTTAAACAATTTCTTAAAGGTTTTTCGGGTTACCTGTCGCTCTTTTATAGCTTTTACATTCTTGATATCTTGCCACGAGATATCTACTTTTCCACTTAAGTTATGGATGGCCATTTTTGCCTTTAGTTCATCAGAATAGTTGTAAATTTGGAAGTATTTATGCATTCCAGACAACCAGGCTTTTGCCTCTTCTCCTTTCTCAATTTCACCGTTGAACATTCTCCTGAAATTTCTTCGTAGGGTATATATTTATTTTTATCTTTATGGCTGTCACTACTTTCACTAGAATCTTGATGTTCTTGTTTAGGTGATTCTTCGCTGGAAGTTTTAGCCCCATGGACGGAAAATTTTAGCTTTCGTCCTTTATGTTTGTAAGGTGTAGCTTTTGGTTTATCTTCCTTAGTTTTTTTGTTTTTATCTTTTTCATTACAATGTCTTTTAGCTAGCATAATATTGTTTAGCTCTTCTTATGTTTTCATCCCTATCTCTTTTTAATTCTGACCTGAATTATTTGACAGTCTGTTGTAATTCTGACGGGTTGTCATTTCTACTTTCATTAAGTTTACCTAGATTTCACCTTCTTCATTGTTCACTGGTATTCTAGGGGGTGATTCCTCTCCTTCAGGAATTCTGAACTCTGCCATAATTTTCCTGCAAAATATAGTTTTCTTCCTCTTCCTGTTTAGTAAGAGAATTAAACCAGTGAATAAAATAAACAAACATTAGTTTTCTGTTTTTACTTTAATAGTTGTTTAATATTGGGACGGTTCAGGCCAAGTGTTGTAACCATGCTCTAATACCATATGTCATAAAGCTATAAATTTCGTAAATAATTTTTTTTGTTTGTAAAAGCATAGAATTTTATAAAAACATTCTTATTAAATGTTGTTCTTTGTATCTATGTTCTCCTCAAGTAAACTGCAGTGATAAAGGGTCATTAAGTGATAAGGGTAGTCATGTCAGTATAGTTATTACTATAATTTAACAACCTACTTATGAACAAGTTTTGAAAGTGGAGGAAACTCTATCAAGAATTGGCGTAGTGCCATCATGAACCCAGGTGATGTTTATTAAAGTTCTTGCTCTTGTTATTTTTTATATAACATTTATCCTGCCCCTAAGGCTAAAAGGGATCCTTGGCCCTAGTCCTAAATATGTTTTACAATTCAAGTTGTAAGCATCAAAAAGGGGGTGGGGACTATGGCTATAGTCTTAACCTTCAAATGTAAAGGCATCGGGATTCAAGGACCTGCGTTAACTTTTGTTTAAAAGCAAGCTCGGACTATGCAATGCATGCATGATTTTAATAGAGACTATGGATAACATTCTTTGCTCAACGTCTACGGTTAACAAGGCATGGTTTTAAGTATTAAAAGTAAACATTGATATGTGAAGGGCTATGGGGTTCACCATAGTCGAAAACTGAATGTAAAGATGGTTCTGTCAATCAAAGCATGGGTGGTTGAAAAGGTTTAAAGGTCTGTACTTGGTTCAAAGGCGGTATTAAAGGCCACCCTGGCTGCGAGTTGATAGCGCAGCCAGGTCTTTATGGCCTACGCTGAATGGTGATCTCCATCGTCCATTTGGATCGGTTAGATGAAAAAGGGTCTCGATAGGGTTTTAATGTGTTTCTTTGATGTCTTAACTCTCATCATGACTTTGTTGGATTATGAGTTCTGTGTTCTGCTCTGTTCATGGCGATACCTATCATACAAATTGTTTTAAGGTATACTCTCTTTGGTTTTCATGCGAGGTGTGAGGGAGATCCATGTTGGTGTTTGAATGGATACCATCCACTGAGCTAGCTGGAGGCTACGACCGAAAACCAGGCCAACTACTTCCGGACTTGAAATTCCCTTCTACAGGTAAATGCTTGAACTCACCCTTCAACATTTTAATTTGTGTTCTTACTTAGCTTTAGTTACCGAAGTTAATATTTATCCTCCATTATGAAGGGATGGGAGTGATAAGAGTTAAGAGGAGGAGACAACCCCTAGCCTTTACTACCCACCGAATAGGTAAAGTAACCTTCCTTATGATCTAGCAACTTAAATTCTTTACGCTCAGTTTTGCTGAAGGTTTCCTTTAGTCCTTGGTTGCAGGTGGAGGGCGTTGGCTAAGTCGGAGACAAGGTCACTACCTCCAAAGACCGCGTCTTAAGACGCCCAGGTAAAAAATTTACTTTAACTGCTATCAATTAAACTTCTTTAAATTAAAACTATGGTTTCTAACTACATGTGTACTTTTCTTTTGTGTGTAGATAACCCTTGACAGGGGTTTGGACAAAGCATAGGGGTTTCCAGTCTTGGTTCCTTCAAAAGATAAGTTAACTTGAAATACCCTTCAGGTTTGTGGTCTTCCAGATAAGGCTTTGCACCCTCTCGACCCCAACATTCTTTTTTAATTACCTGTGTAATCATATTTGAACAAATATAAACTGGGAGTTTATATGTATACAAGAATATAGTGCCATAGTGAATTGCTTAACTCTGTAATATTTATTTAATATAGAGATTTCAATCATGGCGATGATAGCCATTGTATGGGCTTGAAGCCTCTAGTTGCGTAATGGTGAAAGCCATTTTAACGTTGTTTTATAATAAACTTTTAAATGCGACCTACAGGGTCCTTTATGTTCTCTGTGGAAAACTTCCAGAATAACAAGGTGGTTTATAGCAAAAACTTCATGTATTTTAAATGAAATGCTTAATCATTGTTTTGAAATAAAATGAGTAACTGAAAAAACAATCCAATTCTGCGACAGATTAGATCCAAAGTCAAAGATCCTGTTGGCTCAAATCGGTTTGTTTAGACATTAGTTGACATATTGCAACTCGGTACTAGATTGATATTTATACTATGATTACTCTAAATGTGTTTATTGTATTTGTAAGTAGTTCGAGGGTGACTTTCATTCTACGATGGCTTACTGCCACGTAGATAGGATGGTTAGCAACACTACTAAGTCCTGCAACTACAACGATTGGATGTGGCTCTTGTAGGGAGGACCCCGATAAAAAAAATTGTAAAACAAACCGATTTGTCAGGCTTATCGATTATTAAAGGAAAAGAAAGCTATAATTACTCAAAGTTTAAAGGTTGAAAGTTTAAATGTTTTATTATCGTAATGTAAGTCCTAGCTTCAGTTATAAATCCCTAGGGTCTGGCTCTTCGACCTAAAGCGATGGTTTAGACATAAATTATCTTATAATTTTTATTATACCTGTAATGTGATTAGGGTATTATTCTTGTAATTGCATGAAATCCAAAGTTTTCATATCTTGATCTATAGTAAGGTTTTCCAATAAAAGAAATAATAGATTTAGATTTAGATTTGGAAGGAATGCTTATTTTGAAAAATACAAAGCATAGATCTTGGTTTGACAGAAATACCTTAATTTCGAGCTAACAAGAAAAATATATTGGAATTCAAGCAGAGTCTAGATTTACACATGAACAATTTATGTACAATCTATGACTTAAATAGAAAAATATGACAATTGATTCGAAACAGAAAAGGAGGTACATCATACAGATGCATAAATAAATTCTTTATTTATTTAAATGCATACTAGAATTTTCACTAGGGTTAGTTGCAAGAACATAAATCAAACTCCTATTGTAATTAATTCATACAAATAAGAAAACACAACAATGAACCTGGCACCACTGTCAGGAAAACATAAACGAAACATCTGTTCCTCCCAACTAACTCTTAGAGCATCCAAATCTCACTTGCTCCGGAACCCCCGAGCCTGATCGTTGAACCACAAGAGCAAAAATCCGCTTAATGCGCCATCTCTTGCATTATCAAATTCAATGTCCCTCCAATGCTAGCCTGCTGCTGCTTATGGACATACTATTATATAGTATTTTTCCTAGGACTTGGTCATTTATGAGCCTCCTTCTCTTTAGCACTCAACTAAGAGTTGTGACCTGATTTTGGGGAAGATGCCTCCTACACCTTGAGTTCTCACTCAGTAGCTTCAGCCACTTGGATTTTCCTCTTGTGGGTCAGCAACCACTCATGCAACAACTATTTCATTTCTGTCCCCCCTTCAATTTTTTTATTAATAAAAAAAAATCCATTACATTGTTTTTATTTTTAACTTTTTGCCAAAAGTATTTAATATAGAATAAATTAAATATTTAACAAAATATTTAATAATAATAATTTATTAAATCCTTGTGTATCACAACAAGTGATGCATCCGACTTGTCATCTCAAATTTATTTCAATGTAGATAAACATTTAATGGAATCAAAATCCCAATCGTGAAACTAACTTCATTATGAATACATATTTAAATTTAATGGTATCAAAATCCCAATGGTTAAACTCATATTGAAAGATAATTTTCAGCATTTGGTAGACTTTTTGTGAGAGTTTTGACACTGTTTTGAGTTTCATATGTTTTGTTTCAAAAATTTAAAGAAAAAGTTCAAAGGTGAAATTCTTCAAAAAGTAATTTACTATTTAGTAATTAATGAAATCAAAAATCTATTTGAAATAGAAACCACTAGGTATGGCACATAAAACGAACATATCCTAACAAGTAAAATGATAAAACATAAGAAAAACAAACTGAGTGAGTGGATATAGAGTTCAACAAATCAATTTGATTGGAAGGCAAATTGTCTACTTTTAAATGAACATGAATATTGTGATATGATAATATCTTTTTTTTCTATTAGAATTAGATTTTTTTTGTTTTGTTTTCAAAAGTATAATCTTTATATATAATAAAATAATTATCAAAATATATATTAATCAAATTTAGGTTATTTTTTTCCATAATGTATTAATTTGTTAACTTCACAGTATCTTATTAAAGTGTATATTATACTTAGTTTATTAAAATTGATATTCCATAATATTAAGAATTATAAAAATTAATTAATATTAAATTATTTAATAATAAAAATATCCCCACAATTATATATATTGGTTAAGGATTTTTATATTGTTATATATATTTAAAAAATTGTCCAAGTTGGGCTTTTTTTTCCAATACATTATGAGAATACCATTTGAAAAAGAGAATTTTCTAAACTTTACAAAATATTATACTAATTAATATGTGATAACTTCAAATATATTCAGCATAGTAAATCATTTAAACATAAAGATATTTTTAACATTTATATTTTTAATTAAAAAATCATTCAATTGAACCATCATCTTTTCTCACAAATAATAAATTACAATTTTTTATTTGTTTTTAACAAAAATGAGTAAGAAGTTTTTATATACAAAGAAGAACAATGTTATAAAAGACTTGGGAAGACTGATCTCAATATAAAAGAGCTTTCACGACTCCCAGCTCATCTTTTTCCAGTCTGATATGTTCGTAAAAAAGTCCTATTCTGTGGAAGCTATACCTTCTAACAAACTGACCTTGGATCAAAATATAGAAACAGGGCATTGTTGAGAAAGAGACCTTATAAGAGCTATTCAGCTACTACTACATGCCTATCCGGAAAAGACGCTATACTATAATTCTGATAAAACATATTATAAGCAAAAGTTTCGAAAGAACTAGAAAGACCCATGTTGGACGAATTACTGGTGTGGATTTTCTGCCATGTTCCCATCGACATCTCTAGCTATGCCTCCCGTGCCTCCTTGTAAAACCATGGTACTCTTTCTGATGTCTGCCCTCATGTTATCGCTATTGGCTTCCACTATCCTGAGACTTCTGTGCAGTGCCATAATCTTAGTGTCCAAATTGACAAAACAAGGGAATCCATTTTCAAACTTTCCAGCTAGGATGGCAACCTGCTCATTCAACTTGCTGATACTGCTGCGAACCTCAGAGTTCATTACTTGGACGATTGTAAAAAGGTGATAAATGGCCCGTTTGATTTCAGAGTTCTCCCCTCTAAGAATGCGAACTTGGACTTCCATTTCCTTCAAATACATTTGGACCTCAACTGGAAGGCTGCCAAACCCTGTCGAAGACACTAGACTGTTGGTTCCGCTGCTATCTCCTATTTTTGCCAATCCCCAACGCCTCTGTTCTGTAGTGTTTGTGCATAGCATGCTGCACCTTGACATAGCCATCGGGATCCAATTCCTGCGCAACATCATTTGCAAAAGGCATTCTCCGAATTCCAATAGACCCATTTCTTTCCAATGTCTTAATGTGCTTCTTACATCGCAGACATTACAACAAGGGGAGGCTCAAGACGGCGGTAGGAACGACTTCTTCCATGATAGCCTAAACTTCAATCTCCATGTTCTGTATGCGGAAACTTCCCAACTTCCAACCAAGAATGATGCCCCCGACTGTGATGTAGGCCAACACTACCTTGAACTTCGACCACCTTAATGTCAAGTATGCGAGCCAGGTGTATCCAGCGTGTGGAAGGCTCCAAGATCGCTAAAAAGGCGCGGGGATGATCCGAGGAGGGGGAGGCGATCCCAATGTAGTTTTAAAATAATCATTTCCAATATATCTCAAGGTTTTATGGATCAAATGAATAACAAGATGATTTCCCCATGCTAAGGGTGGCTACCACTTCCAAGTGCAAAAAAAAACCATTGAGCTTTCTCTTCATATCTGAAAGAGGATAGAGATTATGGGACCCAATCGTTGCCAAATTCCTGACCATTACTAACCATAATTCCACAATCAATACCAACTCCAACATTAGCCATGGCATCCTCTATCTAGTTATTGATCCTCAAAATATGAAGAAAGTTGATAGAACTGAAGTCACTGACTTTGTAATTAATGAAATGATGGATCTTAGTGACAGGATTCTTTCGGTTCGTAGCCAAGGTTCTAGCTTCCCTAATGGATGACATTGAGTCTCCGAAGACCACCAAATCCTCAATTTAATCTTTCCTTGTTGTTTCCAGTCCTTTAATCAACTCTAGCCACTTTGCGTCATTGTTGGTTCTCCTACCAATTCCCCATGCAAAGTCTTTCAACTTGTTTCCCAATAAACTACAATTATTATAACTAACTAATTAATTCTTTATTTATATTAATAAATAAGAAATATATCTTATATAACATATTATTTAAATAACCTATTCATATATAAAATATTCTATATAATAGTTTAAATTTAAGATTTCAATATTGTTTATTTAAGTAAATTTATAAAATAATAGTATTTTATATTATAATGATTCAAGAATGTTTATTTTTGCACCAAGTGAACGAGGTGCTCTACAGTTCAGTATGGGGGAGATGTTGTAACGTTACATGTAACGTTTGTCTTTATTATCGACTAAAAGGTAAAAAGTAATACTATGAGGGAGATATTGTAATGTTACATGTAACGTTTGTCTTTATTATTGTCGGCCATTAATTAAAATGTAAAAAAAGTAAATGTAATAAATATTTTGTCAGCCATTAATTAAAAGACGTGTATTTTCGATTGTGTATTTCAGATATTATGTTTTTTTTTTAATTAAAACATAATTAAAAAAATTCATGTTGGCTCATAAAATAAAAATTATGGAGAGTATTTAAAAAAATCCATGTCGGCTCATAAAATAAAATATTATGAAAAGTAATTAAAAAATAGATGTTCGTTTATAAAATAAAAACTCAAAACTTAAACCCGGATCTATCCATCAAGAGAGATTAAATTTCTTGAGTTTAAATTTAAAAAAAGAAATACACATCAAGAAATTGGATCCCTCTTGGTGCTTGATAGATATGGGTTTAAGATGGATCTATGCCGGTTTATTTAAATGTGTTGAATAATATAAATAATTTTTTATCATTATGATACATAATATTCTTCTTATTATATTGATAGGTGTTTATATCTTAGAATTTGTGGTGTACATGCATATCAAATTTATGGTAGTCCTTCCAAATTCAAAATAAATAATTATAAAAGAAAAAATAATATTAAAAATAGTTGATGCATGATGTATAGATAACTTCTTGTTGATCCATAAATAACCTATTTGTGACACTTAACTTGTGGCCTATTGACATTCACTGGCCGCAAGTTAAGTGGATGTGCTATTAAGTAATATGATGTTCACCGACCACAAGTTAAGTGGCTGTGATAGTAAATAATATAATATTATTTTTATTTTAATTATAAAATTTCCTTTGACTATCTTTGACTATACTTGTGCTAGTAAGTAATATGACATTGTTTTTATTTGATTTTATAAAATTTCATTTTTTTTCCATCCATGTTTTCTTCACCAACAATAAATTGTTGCTTGCAAATTACAATATTGCAAACTCATTATTGGTTTGTATCCATGAACACTTAGACTTTTCTTGTTATAATTAAGGTTTTATGTTTTGATAATTTGAATTTTCCAATTTATTTATAAGAATTTGGTTGTCAAACTTTTTTTTTTATTGTAGGTGACAGCTATTGTGTAAAAGCTGTACAATCTGAGGTCCGTATTTCAGAAAATTAACGGCAAAATCCATGTTTATTTAGGTGATGGTCAAAGAAAAGCTAGCAAACGCAAAACACAATTGCATTGGCATGGAGGTCGAGGCTAGCTGAAGTATAGGTGCTAGCAGAGTCTCCTGCCAAGATCTATGTGTTGCCCAACGAATGCAATAGGAATAGACTTGCTTATTGTTTTTTTAACTTTGACAACTGCGAAGCAAGAGCTACTGCCCACGAAAGACGGTCTTTTTATTGTGGACTTGAAGGTCATGTAAATTGTAACTAAGCCGATAGCCTCCTTTTCTACTAAAGTCTATTTGTTCATGGGCAAATGCAATGGAACCAAATATTTATTAACACATTCAATGGGACTCATGGAATATTGTGCTTTTCCTCGTAATAATATAGTTAATTTTTGTATATTGGTTGAAATGTTTGTTCGCTACAACCCATGGGAAAATTAGGCAAATAAACATGTGTGACCTGAAGCTTTCTTTATATTTTCTGAGATCATTGCTATTATTGTATGGCATGTTTTCCAATATAGCATAGCTTGTATGGTTCTTAGATAAAGTGCTAGTCCTCATTTAGGTTTTCTTTGCCTAGAAGTAACATAACATAGTTTGATTTCTAGTATTCTAGACTAGTACCAAAGTCCTGGTCATAATTTGCAACAATGCAAATACATGCTTGGTTTATCTCTTCTAACAATTAGATTTGTTTTTGCTTTTGGATTGACACTTGATTTTAGCAATATTTTCCAAAGATGCCAAGCCTATTGTTGATAATATTGATAACATGATCCAGGGGAGGCAGGTGCAGGAGGGGTCATCTTTGACCCTTGAGGAAGAAAGATTCAATCATTTGCTTGGGGCTTGGGAAAGAGGACGAATAATCAGGCAGAATGGGCATCGTTAATGCAAGGAATAGAAACAATGCCAGAGTTAAACATCGGAACCTTTCAAGTTTTTGGAGACTCTTGGATAGCCATCCAAAAGATGCAAAACATTCAGTTTGGCAAAGAAAAAAGGTCGAGAGAGTTCAAAAGAGAATTTTGGCTTATATCCATGATATTTCAAAGATCTAATTCTTCCACGTCAAACGTCGGAACAACAAGAAGCTGATAGATTTGCCAATAAAGGCACCAAGCTAAGGCAAGGTGAACTTCTGATTAATAATTCTAGATCCTTCATCAAATGTATTTCATGTTTTCAATCATAGATAGTTTCTCCCTTGATCTATACATTGGGGAGAATAAGAACCATAGGCCTTGCATTCATCAAAGGAGGGCCCAGGCCAACCTAGCCTCCATTTTTCGAGGACGGAACGACATAGTCTATCATGGAATAAGTATGGTGCTCTGGAGGACAGATGAAAGGCCAATCAACTGGAGTTTTATGAGCATTAAAGGCTCATATCCTGGATCATTTCCCTTTGCCACCCTTGTTTGAATGAATTGCAAAGAAACCCACGTGAATGCCTTCATGGAGAGCAAGTACATGGATATGGGAGATCCCTTGCACATATTTGAGCTTGTCAAATCTGGAAGAGTCGAGACGCTCTTCAACTGTCTGCATATTTCTAGGAGACGAAATAGAAAAACAGTTTTCAAAGGCCAAGAGGGGAATAAGTCAGTTGATACAGGAAGGAACCCGCTCTCATCTGCGGAGGATCTCGTAATGGAGAAGATGTTGGGTGAGATTATGGAGCTGAAAAGCACCATGGCAGACTACAAGAAGATGTTGGGATGTGTTTTCAAGGTTGCTTCAGCCGTTCTGGATGAGAACAAGAAAATATTTGTTGACATAACAAGTATTGATTCCTGCATGGATGATGTCGAGGGAAGCTCCAGGTTCAAGTTAGTGAGGTCGAGGATATAAGGCGCATGTTGCAAGATATGAAGAGGCTCTAGACTTCAAGGCACTAGACTTCAAGGCACGAGGAGATTCGAAGGGCTATAGCAGATATGAAACATAAGCAATAGGAGCAACTCAAGATTGGCAACAAAAGGAACGAGACCCGCTTTGTCCAGTTGAAGGAGACTCTCAACGAAATTCAGGCGGATTTTGATGGATTATGCAGAAGCAATAGTAGACTCATGCTCGAGCAGGAAGGGGCCTCCCCTATGGAAGAAGTCTCCATTGTGCAGCTGGGTGCAGCGGATGAATAGATCCAGGAATGAAGTTTTTAGCCTTATTTTCTATATGTTGCTATGTATTTTTTCCATACTCATGTAGCCAGTTTATTAGTATTTACAATGTTAGAGGAAGTAGCATAGGAACTAGAAAATTCTGCAATTTTGTATCGCAGAAAGAGCTGATAGAAACAAAAAACTTCATGGACTTATCTTGTCCAGCTCTCATTTTGAACTCTTTTTCTAAAGGCTTGTAAGTGATATGTATATTATGTTTACATATAAATACAAGTTCTCGTTTCTGTTAAAAAACAATATTGACAACATGATCCTTCTTTGTTTTGGCCATTGTCAAATAAGCCTAGCAACCACTGAAGACAATTAGATTGCCACAGTGCTTAGAGTAATGTGAGTTATGGATCACACCAAGGCCTATTACTAGAGTCTAGTTGTCGGTTGTGAGTTTCAATAAAAATAGAATTCCCTATATGTTTCTTACCTTGTCAAAAATAGGATCTCTTGCAGCCATTTAGTGAAATCTATTAGCGATGAAAAAAAAGCAAACGCGCTCATCGCCATTGGCATACTTGCTATTGGGAATGGTCAAACAAGGAGAAAGGCCATTGAAATGAATATGTATTTGAAAAAGAGGAGGTTGTATGATAGAATACTTGATTTCTCTTTCCCAAATGTATTTTAAAAAAATAAAAATTGCAAACTGTAAATATGCATTGAGAACACTAAAACAAAAAGAAAATCTCTCTCTCTCTCTCTCTCTCTCTCTCTCTCTCTCTCTCTATATATATATATATATGTATACATATATATATATATGTATACATATATATATACTATATATATATAGTATACATATATGTATACTATATATATATAGTATACATATATGTATACATATATATATATAGAGTATACATATATGTATACTCTATATATATATATATATATATATATATATAGAGTATACATATATGTATACTATATATATATATATGTATACATATATGTATACTCTATATATATATATATATATATATATATATATATATATATGTATACATATATATATACTATATATATATAGTATACATATATGTATACTATATATATATAGTATATATATATGTATACATATATGTATACTATATATATATAGTATACATATATGTATACTATATATATATAGTATATATATATGTATACATATATATATATATATATATAGAGAGAGAGAGAGAGAGAGAGAGAGAGAGAGAGAGAGAGAGAGAGAGAGACAAAACCTGTAGTGCAACGGGCTTCTCTCTCTCTCTCTCTCTCTCTCTATATATATATATATATATAGATAGAGAGAGAGAGAGAGAGAAGCCCGTTGCACTATATATATATATATATATATATATATATAGAGAGAGAGAGAGAGAGAGAGAGAGAGAGAGAGAGAGAGAGAGAGAGAGATACAAAACCTGTAGTGCAACGGGCTTCCTCTCCTATAGGTTATTTGTCTACTTTAATGTCAAACTATAGTCATGTGAACAAAACTTCTAAACTAACATAGTAGTAGACAAATGTATACAATTCCTTGTTTTCTTTTGTTGGTGTTCTTTATCATTTTATGTATCTATGATGCAATCTTGCTTATCTCTAAAACTTTGGTCAGTATGGCAAGTGCACCTGCCTAGGTTATTTATCTATCTTCATTTGCTATATGTGCAACCACTAATGCAATGACATTTGTAGAAAGAAAGGGTGAAGCTTTCAATGAAACATTTTTCCAATTCATAGTAGATGATTCTAGCATTCAGTGTAGAAACATACAACAAATTGATTGCACTTTAGCGAAGTTCTAGTTATTTTGTTTGCAATTTTTTTTCTTTGAAGCAAAAAAATGTATGTTTGATTCCTTGGTTGTTCTATTTCATTTCCATTATACATCAATAGAGATAAGGCAAGGAATCATCAATCACTTCCGTGCTTTCTTAAGAGCAATGATCCTTTGGTTTTCTTGTCAATGCAGACAGAATTGAGTGTTGATTTCCTAACAAAATTGCACATTGTAACAAATGTTGCTACATACTTGGACTGGATGTCATTATTTGCTTCACAGTCTAATGGCCATAATCGAGATGGATTATGTGGGTGATATTTTATGCATCAAATGGTTTTCTGGGTGGTTGAATGTTTAAGTCTATGTTTGGTCATTGGCAAAAGAGACATAATACCTTCAATTCAATTTTACAGATATAGACTATAGCTATAACCTTTTGTTCCATGACCAAAACCCTTCCTCTGGCCACTTTGAACCATTGTTATCATATAAATCATTAGAACTTAGGGAAAACGTTTATGGGCTTCCTCCTGAAAGCATTTTAAAAAACCAAAATTCAGAAAGTCTAATGAACTTGGCATCTTTGAGCAGGTACTATTAGAACAATGTCTCTGTGTTGTTGGCCCAATGATTGTTGATTGTTGTGATTCATTTTTTGAATCCATTTGCATCTTGACGATGTTGTTCAATGTGCATACATTGAGAAAAACATTGGCACAAACATTTCACGATATTTGTGCTGCAAATGAGCCTAGATCAATCAAATGCTTACATAAATATCTTGATGAACACAGATTTAAACAAAAACCATTGATTTTCGATTGGAAAGGATACATTCTAAACATGTCAAATCCATATAGACAAGGTGGGATAGAGGGGGATGAATTTGCAATATAATGGCTATGTGAATTATTGAATGTTAATATATACATTTGGAATGCTAAGCTGAGGAAAATTGATTTCCTATTCCATTCAACACAAGGATCTTCAACAAATTTGTTTCTAATGTGCAATGTTTTGAATTCATCACATTGGCATTTTCAACCATCGCTAACCAAAACTGATTCATACACTATTCCAACTGTTTTTCCTACAACGACGCACTTTAACTTTCGTGCTTTATTGGACAATATCGAAGATAACCAGAAGATCGAAGCAAAAAACAAAGACATAAGGCAAAGTGCAATTAAAAATACATGGCAAATTAGACAATGTAAATGAAATTGACACAAATACAAAAAAAAACAATTCAAAAGGTATTGACAATAGGTATTTGAAAAACCCAGCCCATATATTGCAAAACTATAAAAGGTTGTTAGTTCATCTATCCTCGAAATTCAATACAAAATCAATGTTCACTAATTCAGAAGATTGCATCAATTAAAACAACAAATATGAAAATAAGGAGAATCTAGAAATCAAGAGCAGAAAGACTATAAAAAAAGAACCAAAGCAATTGGCGCATATTTGGAATCTATTCAAGAGACACCAACTTATGCATGTTCTATATGTGATTTCTTGTAATTCAAAAAAGACATTTGTAGTATTGACAATAAAACTATGTTGGCTTTTAGGTCATTCTCAATCAACAAAGAAACAAAATCCATTGTTCTAAATGATCAAATATGCAAATTTTGCAAAAGATCAATATCTAATGGGAAATCGCCTACATATGCATCTCGCTGTCAAATTTGTTGAATGACAAAATACCATATGTTTCAATTTTGACCCCATTGGAAGAACGACTCGTAGCACCAAGAATGGATTTTTCACAAATAAGACAACTTGGCTACAAAAGGGCTCAAATCGAGCTCACCGAAACAATTATTAATATCCCAACAAATTTGGACAAAGTTCAAATGGAATTTCCTAGAAGCTTGTTTGACTCCATGACAACAACGGTTATGCTTGAAAGGAAATTGGAATATAAAAATGCCTATCTATTGGGAAATGTGCAACCAATAAATGTGATGACTGCTCTTAAAGACTTGTGCAAAACTACACTTTACAAAAATGAAGGCATTGCGATTAACAATGATTGGGAAGAAATATTCAACAAAAACATTGAAAAAGAAATCAATGGATGACCGAACATAGAAATATTTGATTCTATTGGCAAAGACGATGACTTGGAGAAAAGAACTGAAACAATGATACATGGATATGGAGAAACTCATTTAATAGATGACATGGAAAATAAAATTATAGAAATTGCACCTTCAGAAGGGTTTCGACCATTAGGCATTTTCCAAGATAGATTTTATGAAGAACTAAATTTCCCTATACTTTTTTACGGATCTAATCGATTTGAAGACAAGTCAACAGATTCTCCTACCAACAAATAGCACAATGGAAACTTTGCATAGGACAACATACTTTGAATCACACAGTACAAATATTTTTTCAAAGTAGTCTGAATCATTATAAAAACAGGTTTCAGGCTCTTCCTGGATCTCCATATGCAAAGGAGAGCTTAAAGGGAAAAAATGCTAGCCAAAGATGTAAAAAAAAGCAATCTTGAAAGGATCCTCAAATAGCCAATTGCATATCGCTCCTTATAGGTAGTGCGAACATCGCCTGATTATTTTGAAAACAGGAAGAAAGATGTTTTTGCAATGCCACGACAACTAGGCCCACCTACATTATTTGTGACTTTTACAAGTGCCAAACATATTTGGACTCCATTATGTGATTTATTGCGAAAAATTGAAAGCCAAGATGTTGAAAAGCCTAATGGTGATTTAGCTATTGGAAATATTGATGCATTAATTAGAGTATATCATGTCATTTGTAGTCGTTATTATAGACATAAAATAATGGTGTTACGGTCCTTGATCTTAAATAATAGTCAATTGTTTGGAAATGTGGAAGACTATTTCTTAACAATTGAATTCCAATATAGAGGGAATGGGCACCAACACAGATTGCTTTGGATCCAAAATGCACTAGTCTATGGCCAAAATGTCAATGATTAGATCATTGAATTTGTTTATCAATATATATCTTGTGATTCATCACTACTCGATGAAAATATTTTCAAAATACAAACTCATCACCATACAAAAACATGCAAAAAACATCAACAATCTTACTGTAGATTCAATTTCCCAATCCCTCTAATGGTTAAAACTACAATGCTTCATCCATTGGAAAATAGTACCAATGATATCAATGAAAAAATAAAACAACTTTTCTTGCTATTAGAAAATAGATATTATTACAGGAATATGTATTTTTCCATGTTCCTATCAAAGCTAAAAGTCACTAGAGATGAATGCATTCATATATTGTGTTATTCTATTTTGCGCCCTACTTTATTGCTAGAAAGAGATCCAACATGTATATGGATAAATGCATTTGCTAAAATAGTGCCAAAACTATGGAAAGCAAACGTAGATGCACAATTTATATTGGATGCATATGCTACAACAATATATTGTAGCTCCTATATAACAAAAATGGATAGGGGTATAACTAGCACATTCAAAACAATTAGGGACACACATTTTTTTCTGAACATGATGGGAAGATTGAAACAATTCGCAAGCTTGGAAATGCATTGTTAAACATGCAACAAATGTCTAGTCAAAAAGCTGTTTACATTGTCCTTTCATTGCCTCTACACTCAGATTCAAGGAAAATAGTCTTTATCAACACTATGCCAGAGGAAAAGCGAACATATGTTCTTAAAAAACCATTGCTATTGCAACAAGAGCTTGATGATTATGAAGATATTGTCTGT
This sequence comes from Larix kaempferi, assembly GCA_027924585.1. Taxonomy (NCBI): domain Eukaryota; kingdom Viridiplantae; phylum Streptophyta; class Pinopsida; order Pinales; family Pinaceae; genus Larix; species Larix kaempferi. Next base: position 3,893,792 of record BSBM01000226.1, on the reverse strand, counting down.
GCTTCTATTATAGAAAAATATAGAAATTGGCCAATTGCACTTGAACAAATTTGTTTATCATAATATGCCTCCAGCCACTAATGTACAAATACAACAGTCAAAAGAAGGAAAAAACCATGTGGCATATGATACATTCGATACAATAAAGAAAAGGACCTAGAAAGCTGCTCAAGAGAACAAATGATATTATATATTGCACATAGAGACAATGGAAAATTGATAAAAGGAAACTATGAAACATGGCTTGAAGCATATATGTTTCACAAGGAACAAATAGATGTTGTTGAACAAAAGTTTGTAGCAAAAAATAGGGGAAAATGGAGAAACATTAACATTGCATCTAAAACAATTGCCTCTAATGCCGAAGAGATGTTTCCATTTAGACCTAGTATAAAATAAGAATTTGTTGATGTCACTATATAAAAATATGACATACAACATGATCTTATGCACATATCTCTATTTCAACATCTAAAACAAAATGGTTCTATCCAATACACCCCAAAACCATTTGTTCTAACCACAAAAAAATATCATGCTATAAGGAAACAACTAAATAACGAACAACAATTAATAACAAAAGATATTATAATGATGAAAAAAAATAATCCAACAACACATGTCTATTTGTTTCTGATTGGGGGAGCAGGAATAGGGAAAATGTTCATTGCAATCCAAAAACCATTTGTTCTAACCACAAAAAAATATCATTCTATAAGGAAACAACTAAATAACGAACAACAATTAATAACAAAAGATATTATAATGATGAAAAATAACAATCCAACAACACATTTCTATTTGTTTCTGACTGGGGGAGAAGGGACAGGGAAAATGTTCATTGCAATAACAATTTACAATGGCTTGGTGCAATTTTACAACAATGATATCTAAAGCGAACCTCTAAAGAAAAAAGGAGCATAGTAGCATTTACTGGAAAACCTGCTTACAATGTGAATGGCACCACAATCCACTCAACTTTGCATCTTCTCCTGAACTCAACAAATATTCTCCCCCTAAAATCAAATGTAATAGATCTATTGACCAAATAATATCTACAATTGCACCTATTAATCATATATAAAGTATCATTAATTAGCTCGTGACTGCTATCAACATAAACAAGAGTTAGAGAAATTATGCACACCCTAACAATCCGATTTAGAAACCTGGACATAATATTATGTGGTGATCTGTGTCAAGCACAACTTGTACATGATTCTTGGATTTTTTAGCAACCAAGATTTAAACAAGATAGAATCCCATATAGCTTTTGGCCAAACAAAGTCAAATTTTTCGAGCTAAAGAAGGTCATGAGGAAAAACGACAAAGTGTTTGTGTCTATATTAAATAGAATTCGAATATGTTCACAAAAAAAGGATGATATAGATTTCCTAAATAAACATTGTTACGGAGAAGTGCCACAGGATCCAACTTTTCCTTATCTTTACTATAGAAACAAATATGTCCAAGAACACAATAACAAAATGCTATGCATTGTATAAACATAATCATAAGCGTTTACACTATTGGCACGTGACAAAAAAATCGATGCAATTGACAAAACGACACTTGAACATAGATCGATGCATTTTCCTTCTGCAATTTTGCTAAAAAAGTGTATGCTAATTGAATTGATTGCAGACAATTATGCAATTGATGACAGCTTAGTGAATGGTGCAGAAGGAATTTTCAAGCACTACACATAAGGAAAAATTGATGTCCTTTGGGTTGACTTCCAAGATCCAACAATTTTATTTGCTCAACGAGTTATAAGGCAACATTTGTATACACTTGATATCATGTGCAATTGGACACCTATTAAAAGAATCTTCGTGCAAATGAGCCTTGAAAATAAAAACAATTGCATTTGAGAACAATTCCCAGTCCAATTAGCATGTGCACAAATGATTCATATGGCACATGGCCTTACAATGGACAAAGAAGCATTTGACCCTAAGGGAATTAGGCAACATGGTCTTGTTTATAATGCACTTTCTCGTGTAAAAAATATACATCCCTTTATCTCATAAATAAATTAGAGAAAAGTAATTTTTCACTTTGTCAAAAGGTTGCTACTGAAATTGATAGACTTCAGGGGCATGCTTGTTGGCAATTTGAATATGGTCTGCATTCAAAATAAAACAACATTCCTTGCTAGTATGCTCATAAACACACGAAACCTGCTATTGCATATGGAAAATGTCATCAATGACAATGAGCTGATACAAGTAGACATACTATGTTTTCAAGAAACTTATGCTAGTTTAGTTCCCAAAGGAACAATTCTTGAAAAATAATACAATTTGTTGTTCGATGTTTTCCGTACATGGCATCATTACATGTATCAAGAAAACTATAGTTGTTGAAAGTTCAGAAAAAACACACAACAAAATATATAGAGGCAATTGCAATTGAATTTAAAGTCAATGGCTATTGTTACAAACTAATAAATATCCACAATAGGCCACATGCTTCAATTGATGATCTTCTTCGCTTCTTAGATTCAATTAATTTTCAGTCCTAATAAAATAAGCATATTATCCTTATTGCTAGAGATTTCAATATTGATATGTTGCAAAGTAGCATACCCAAAAGAAAAATAGAATCATTCATGAAAACCATAGGATTGAAATTACAAACAACTAAAGCAACAACCAACAATGGTGATATGCTTGACCATTTCTAGATGAATTTAGAGAACACTGGCATCACTTCCAATGTCTTTGATGTCAATTGGAGTGATCATCATGCAATATGTCTTTCAATTACTTTGACAATGGCATAAACCTTTTAGATTGTCGCAACTCAACATTTAGATCTATATATTTGACAATGGCATCAACCTTTTAGATTGTCGCAACTCAACATTTAGATCTATATATGTTCTTCTATCAAACATATAAGGATACAATAGCTTAAAGGTGCTTTGTTTTTCCACTTTGAGATCTTTTGAAATTTTCCATTATTGTAAAAAATCTATATTAAATGACATACATGCATATATATAAATCTATATACATGGTTGTTTTGCTTTTCCACTCTGACTTCTCTTGGAATTTTCTATTATGATAAAGACTATATATATATATATATATGACTTATTTTAACAGATCTAGTACTTACCAATCTTGACCATTGTAAACATTTCCAAAGAAAAGAAGAGAAAAAGGTAAACTATGGCTTTACAATTGGTATCGTGCTGCACTTTGGTCTCTCTATATTATGACATTTTGCATTGTGTCTTATGTCTATATTGCTAATTCCTTTTGCCCATAATGCAATTTGTTGATCCATCATATGCAAGTGCCCTACACAAAAAATGACATGGGATGTTGACAATCCTAACCATTCTTTTGTATGAAGACTACAACTATCATATGCTCCAAGCTAGAAGATAAAAGCATTGGATCTTTGATATAATTAGGAATAACAAGAAGAAGACTTTTGTATATTGCCTTTTTTATTGATATAGATGGTTCTTGGGATATGCCATTTGCAATTTGTTTTTTAAAGTCTTTGTTGTGCATAACTGTTAGGTCCCTAATGATATATGCAAATTAGGGATTGGGAAAAAAAACATGGCCATTGACACACATAGCCCCTCCACAACCTCTCTATGCAAAACAAAATAAAGCTATATGGATTTTTAGTGGAACATGATAATTCTATTTTTATGGCCTCAAGCATGCCAAAATCAATATTTGTTGCTTTTGTTCAAGCAATATGGGAAATAACTTTTCTTCTACCATTCCAAATAAGAAATGTCCAAATTCCTATATTCTTTAGATACTTGCATTAAATGCACACTTCACATTGGTTTGAAACATTTCTCTATATTTAAAAGTCTTGATGACATCATTATCTGCAGAACAACATTTTGTAATATTGATGATCTTGTTTTCAACGTATCTTCTAAATCCATCTCAATATGCCTTTGTATTAAAAACCCATTTATCAAAGTATAGTACTAGAAAACAATCCTTTATCTACAAATGCATAATTCACATTCCTTTGCAATGTTTCCCCATATTTGAAACTCCAAATGACATTGATATTTATGCATGGATATTTTGCAATCTTGCCAATATTGTTCAATGGGTCTTCTAAATCTATTCCAACTTGCCTCTCTATTTTTTTTCATTAAGTTGTATTCACTTCTCTACCCACGAGAACCCAAAACAACTCCCACCCTCTTCTCTGTAGAAAAATCGCAAACAAGATCGATTGACAAAAGAAACAGCCGAGCCGATGTCGATATTGTTTCACACCCAAGGGGCATTAATTTTCAAGACTCCATGAAGCTTGCACACGAATCCAAATGACCAATCACATCCCTCGGGGTGCAACCAAAATCCTCAACCACAAATGACCAACAACCAATCCTTATTAATCAATGCCTTATATCAATCACTAAAGTTTACAAAGTGTCTAATTTCATCATTATTTTTTCCCGATGGTCTCTAAATGAACAAGCCACATCTAGTCTTTAATAGAAATTTTAAATTTTTTTTCCAATCGATATTCATTTCCTTCTACCTAATTGTAACATGGAGCATAGGATCGATCTATCTTTGCTTTTGTTTGAAACGATTGACCTCATTATGGACCAAAAAAAAAACTAATGTTGGAGAATAAATTCATAATGGGTTTTTAGATCTTTATATCCCTTGGGAACAATTTTATTGAAACCTTTGTTCTATAGCTTATTATATTTTTTTTTCTTTTTCAGGGTCCAAAGTCTTATAAACTTTGATGAATTTGAAAAATTCCTACATGCCCTAGTCACAATCGTATGCATTGCGTCCCTTGGGAGTTATGTAGACCTTAAAAGCTATATAGTGAAAATAAATTAATCTATCCACAAGGATGAAATTCCCAAGATTCGTTTTTTTTACATGAGGTGAATAGTAATGTCTCTAATAATCATAAATTAACACCATTATTCCCTGGGACTAGCCTATGCTCAATTGTTTATATTTTGTGTCTCCAGCTAACTCAAAATTCCTGTTTCTAGACTTCTCTATCATTGTCAAAATCTCTATATATTTTCATTATCCTAAAATACTTGCTACTACTTGACATTATCTAAAACAAATAATATTTATAGCATATTTTTCTTATACAAGTGGTATGGGCTCGGGCTAATTAGCTGATTTTTATAATACATTTGGCCATATTTTTAGCCTTTTGGTTCATTTATTTAGGAAATTAGAAATTTCAATGCAATTGAATAAAATATGAAACATTTCCTACCCTTTTTTCTATCTATAAATATGTTGCCATACTTATCTTTACAAAGTATCAAACAAATTTTGTTATAGATTTTGTGCTTTGCAAGAAAAATTGCCAAACTGCAGCATACAATGGAAAAACTAGCAGATAACAAAGCACACAAAAGGTATAAAAACATTGCTATTATTATCCAATATGCTTTAAACATCTAGTGTTCACTGCAATAACACCGTTACAAAAATCTAGATATAAATAACTTTTAATTTGATAGAGTTCAATACATTGAATATGGTTGTCAATGCAAACTTGCTATTCGCTCCAACACTTCTATCTATTGACAATAGCAGGTTAAAACAAGGCTCGTTGTAGCCATCCAATATTATTCAACTTTGCTTGACAACATACAACAAGGTTTTTGAGGGAAATGTCTTGGCATTATATGGATCGGGAAAAAGAAAAAGTCCAACCTTGCCTACAAAAACATAGCTAGTGCTTGTTGATCTAGTGGATAAAGATGGACAGATGACCATAATGATTGACATAAACAATCACTTAATTCCATGTTTCATTGGTCACTTTTGTCCTAGGACTAGCGTCAGAATCATAGGTTTAAAACAGGACCATACCACAAAGGCAATGAAAAGTACTGCATCATACTTTTGGACAAAATGAATGTTGAAACTGTAGAGTAGGTTTGCATGTATCGCAAGCTTCCATTGGACATGACTATACATCAATTGATAGCATCAAATGATACTTTTTTCAGTTGGATATGTTGTTGCAATTACTATTGGATGTCAAAAAAACAATACTCAATACAAATTAAACATCAAAGATGGAGAAATAGTGCATGATCATGCAACTGTAAGACTCCTTTCCTATTGATACAAAGTTTTATGCCTTTTAGCTAATTGGAATGTATTCCCTCTTCTTTTGCAAAACAACATTCAAATAACAATTATGCCTTGTATTATTTAAATAAATTCTAATACTATTTCCCAATTTGTTAGAGTTACACGTCAAAGAAAATTACAAGGATCTTGTCTAGCAAATACAAGAACAACCTCATCTAAAATCCCAGCATTATATTTGTTCAAAATTCTTGTAAGAAATGGTCCAAGAGGAACACATGCATTAAGACTGTCTTTTACAACATTTATAGATGTTTTAAACAATGAATTTGCAAAACAGGACAAAATTTGCAATAAATTGTTAACTTGGTACAACCTCATTAAGAGAGGATGGAATGGACCGAGCTGGTGCTCTTTCTGTCGCTCGGATGGGGAATCTTCCTCTCGCCTGTTTGTATCTTGCTCTTATGTAGAGTCTGTTTGGAAACAATTGGCCAAAGCTCTCAAAGTGATCACAAGATATATAAGTACGACGTTGGATCAAAGTTTTCAATAATGGTGGAAGGACTCGGCAGTGCGTTGTCAACAATAGTTTCCATTAACATCCAAAATATATGGATCATCATTCTTCATTGGAATTGTTGTCAGTGCTCGAACCACTTGCATGAATTATGTTATTTGGATGAATGTTTTGTTGACTGCCTCAATTGTTTTCCTCTTCTTCAAATTCAATCTACAAACATAAAAATAAAGTGTAATGGGTGTATCTATATTGCTAGGATTAATAATGAAAATTAAAATAGATAATATAGATGAATGCAAATTGAAAAGCGACATACCATAGCAAGAATTGAAAATTGAATGATACATATTCCTTCAAAACCACATCTCATGCCTTGTTTCAAGAAATCTTCTGTTGGTTGCACTCCATACTTTGTTTCCTACAAGTTGTACACCCCGTAATAAATCATATATTTATTATAAATGATTTTTGTTGTTCTATTAATTATAAAATGAGAGAATTAAAACAACATAGATACGTACAAATTCCACAATTAATTTTTGATGCGCCAACATATACTCACAACCTCTACTTAACCCAATGTCATTAAATTCTTTTGATGAATCTTCTTTGTATGTTAACACTTGTATGAAGACATCCAAAGATGGCTGACATAAAAAAAATTAAAATATTAATATCACAAACAATATGAAATCTTAAGATGTTATAAGGAAAACACAACTACTCACAAACTTTGCTATCAACCCCTTTTTTCCTTGTTGTCCCGTCTTATTTATTCGATGGGTTCCATTTTGTTTTCTTTTTTGAAATAAAACAATTGAAAATTAATATTTAATGCTAAATTAATTAATTAGATTACATAATAGAAAAATTCAATGATTTCATACATTTGAAGCACACTATTGTTGAGATGGCTCCTTCTACGATGCAATTATGTCCATTTCCTTGACCATCTCATTGTACATTTTTTTGGACATCCCTACTAGCATATTTCAGATATCATCTCGTTCATCCTTTGGGATTTTCATATTATTCCTAAAAATGTAAAATTACATTAAACTATTTGTATGCTCATATAAAAAATAAATATAGCATAACTAATATTAATAAAGTAATTCTTTGTAGTAGTACATACATATTCTATAAAAACATGTTTAGGAATATTACTTTTTGAAAGATTCTTCATGTCAAACACTATTTAGACATGGTATCATGATTCTTGAAAATCACTCCACATAGGGGATATGCCACATAGTTCCACCCATTATTTCCTTCCTATGGCTTGGAGCCTTCTCTTCCTTAGAGATATTGAAGGTTGTTTAAGGGATTTGTCATTTTATTGTTGCCGCTATGGGTGCCTCTCTTTGTTCTTATTACTTGACAAACACGATTTTGGCTCATACCTTCAAAGATTTAGAAGTAGGAGAGTGAGTCAAGAAGATAGTAGGAGGCTCCCTACTCATGGTGCATGGCACCCACCCTAGAACTCCAACAACTAATACAAATGAACAACTTCCATATTAACAGTTTAGACATGAATACTAATATTAAAATTCACTATGCCCATATCAACATTTTGGACATGAACAATAATATGCAAATGAAAGTTTGCACAAATCAAAGAACCATCATATCGAGAAAAAAATTTCAAGATTAAGTTAATGTTGAATAGTAATTCATACCCCCTTTTTGGTAGAGATATTATTTAATCATGATTTGTGTCCCTAGTGGCCCTTAATCGCATATTTGACTCAACCACCTATGTTGACCACTAGAAATAATGATAGTTGAAACTAGTCCCTTGAGAACATCCAAGAGTCCTTTGATGGCATGTGAAATAAAATGTACGAGAATTTCAAAGAATGGGGACAATTCAATTAATAGTTAAGGAACACAAACAATTGTAACTAAGTTTGTTAGAGAAATAAATTATTTAGACACAAGACTTTGTATTTTGTTCGTACTTTAATAAAGAGAATAGATCAAGACCCCTTGAATTGAAGTGTGTAAATTGTCTAGAAATGTAGGTATTGTGCATTTTTTGTTACACTAACCATGGTTTGAATGCCATTAAAGCCTCAAAATAAGAATGTCGTTAAAGGGAAAATTGAATTTTCATATTTAGGTTCAGCCTCCACCATCCATCACCACTGAAATGTTGAGAATCAACATAATGGGTTATATTTTAAAGCTGAGGGAGGGGATGAAAGTATTTGTTTCACTTAATTAGGTTGAGATTTTAATCCCCACCTTTATATATTTTTGCAAACCATAAAAAATGGAATATTTTCGTTACAAGAGAAGATAAAATAATAGATACATATGATAACTTATAATAATTATAATAGTTTTTATAGCTATAATTTTATTATATCATAATGAAAATCTTGAACTCTAACTTTTTGTGTAGCTAGGTTCTACCCTAGTTGTAACTAACTCAACTCTCCTGCTCAACATTTCAATTATCCTTCAAAGATATATTTTAATTTATCCAAGATAGGGATGTGTCTCTACGTAGATGGTTCTTCCCTCATTAGTGTGAAGGTTCCTTCCTCAAGTCAGTATTATTTTCTTCATCCTAGGTTTGCATCTCTGAATTGAACATATTGGGCCCCATAGTTCTAGAAGTGGAGGAATCTATTAGATATAAGAAATATTTCAAGGATACAACATTTTCCTTCCATTGTATTGGCCATGTTCAAAAATTTCCTTTCTGTCATTTTTTGATTGAAAGGTTTGCCATTATTATGTAATTTCTTTTGAAAAGGAACCTTTGAAGTACATTAAATTTTACTTATTCTTAATGTTGGTGTATTGAAAAAATGAGTATCTTTGAAGTACATTAAGTTTTACGTATTCTTAATGTTGGTGAAAAATGCATATTACTACCTATATGAGGATATGTGTAGAAATTAACCTTCTGGAGGACTACCATAGGACATGCTGTTAGAAACCATTGACTATGTGTAAAAACCAAGGTTATGAGAAAAATTCTTTCTAGTGTACATCTTGCTTTGAAGAAATAATAGTGATTTTTCCTAAATGAAAATCTAAAATTAAGAAGGAACACCAAAATTTTGTTAGGTCGCTCACTAAAAGGTGGAACATCCATTAGCATACTCAGTGGAATTTGAGGTTGTAGTGGAGATTGTTCACTTGGATTTTAAATAAGATGCCCCAATGTAAAATAAGAAAAGGTTGTATCACTATACATTGGATAATTGATCCACTCCCCTTTGGAGGGAACCCAAATTTCGGAGGAGGAGCAACCTAGGGACATGATAGAACCTCCAGAAATGAAGGATCCCAACTGGATGTTGAAGGAAAAAATAAATATGAAGCTATTGGAACTAGCGAGGAGAATTCAGTAGGGGGAAAATATGTACTCCTATCCATGTTCCATGCACTTTGTTCTAGAAAAATCCCAAGGATTTGATTTAGTAAACAAATAAGAAATTAAAAATAATTACAAGGTTAGTTATAAGTACATGATGACCAAACCCGTGAAGGGGAAGGTTTGACATCAAGGTAATCAAAATAGTGTTTTCAATGTACTATTTATGTGTGTTTCTTTCTAATTAGTTTGTAAATATATACCTTGCGCATGAGGATAAATAAAAAAATCTATATGAAAAAAAAAATACTTGTCCCAATCCTATCATATTTGGGGATGGGGAGAAAGATTTATTTTAGAAGATCTAATTTTGAATTTGCGTGGGTCCATTGTATTATGGTTGAATGGGTTAATCCATGACTATGTTTATTTATTATATAATTTTTTGCGATTGTAAAAAATAATGATAATAGTTGTTGGAAAAAAATGGCAGGTCAATCCAAGTACTATTAAATGAATTTTGGTTATTTAACATGACTCTTTCTAGAGAGACACTTGGTTGTAGGTAAAAAAATTGTTGGGCATTGTATTTATAATCATGTCTTCATTGGTTGTCCTTGGACATATTTATCTTATTTTTTCTATTGTGTGTGTGTGTGTGAGAGAGAGAGAGAGAGAGAGAGAGAGAGATTAATTTCTCCCATCCTCTAGGTTACATGTGGTTTATGTGGATGGGATAATTAATTATTAATGTCAAATTGAACTTCAAGCATTATGTTGTCTAATTAATCATTAATTAAATAATTGTAAGGTTTGATTAGATGAAACATTCTAATTATAGAATAGTTTATTATTTATTAATAATTATCATTTTCATCCTCATTGCATCCTTTCGGTATTTGGATTGTTGATTTTCCATTTGTAATAGATCCTTAATACTTTTACTATATCTTACTGTAATGGTAGTTCTACAAGACTTTATTTGTGAACATAAACAAAAACCTCTGCTATTAAAAATCCTTTTTGAAATATGTTTTATGGCGGTATCCTCTTCTATTTTCATATTTAGATCTCTATGTGAACTATTATAGAATTAGATTACCAATGTTGATACCTATGAATGGTGCATCAGTGCACCAATTTCAGACATAATTATACCCTATGATCGGTGCATCAATGCACCAATTTCAATTGTTTTATCCTTATCAATAGACATTATTATACCATTTTGTGCTTACGTTCAAATTGTTGTAAATGTTCTTTTCACTCAATATATAATAATGTTTTCTCATTGTTTACCATGTTCATATCATTGAGTTTATAATTATGATATATAGATGCAATCATCATTTATAGCTAGAGTAACTACAATCCGAGAATGATTTGCAACTTATTTGTATAACGCAATATATATATTAGTATTAAGAAAATCTAAGGCTGGCACATGTAATACATGATATCTCATTAAAGACTTATAATCGTAGGTTGATCAATTAAATATTTTATAGTTGACCACCCCATAATTAATTGATAAGATGATTAAAATGATTGTAATTTTGTTCTTCCCTCGTTAGTGTGAAGGTTCCTTCTTGAAGTCAAGATGTTTTTCTTCCTCCTAGGTTTGCATATCTCTAATGAACATATTGGGCCCCATAGTTCTAGAAGTCGAGGAAGATATTACATATAAGAAATACTTCAAGGATACAACAATTTCCTTCCATTGTATTGGTCATGTTAAAAAAAATTCTTTGTCAGTTTTTGATTGACAGGGTTACCAATATTATGTAATTTCTTTTGAAAAGGAACCTTTGAAGTACACTAAGTTTTACTTATTCTTAATGTTGGTGAAAAATGCATATTACTACCTAGATGAGTATATGTGTATAAATTAACCTTCTAGAGGACTACCATAGGACATGTTGTTAGAAGCCATTAACTATGTGTAAAAACCTAGGTTATGAGAATATTTCTTTCTAGTGTAAATCTTGATTTGAAGACATAATAGTTATTTTCCCTAAATGAAAATATGAAATTAAGAAGGAAGACCAAAATTTTGTTAGGTCACTCAGTAAAAGGTGGAACATCCATTAGCATACTGTGTGGAATTTGAGGTTGTAGTGGAGATTGTTCACCTGGATTTTAAATAAGATGCCCCAATGTAAAACAAGAGCAAGATGTATCACTACACATTAAAAAATTGATCCTCTACCCTTTGGAGGGAACCCAAATTTTAGAGGAGTAGCAACCTAGGGACATGATAGACCCTTCAGAAATGAAGGATCCCAACTGGATGTTGAAGGAAAAATTAAAATCTGAAGCTATTCAAACTAGTGAGGAGAATTCAGTAGGGGACAAAGATGTATTCCTATCCATGTTCCATGTGATTTGTTCTAGAAAAATACCAAGGATTTCATTTAGTGAACAAATAAGAAATTTAAAAAGAATTACAAGGTCAGTTATAAGCACATGATGACCAAACCTATGAATGGGAAGGATTGACATCAAGGTAATCGAAATATTGTTTTCAATGTACTGTTTATGTGTGTTTCTTTATAATTAGTTTCTAAATATCCACCTTGCAAGAAAGCTTGATTTTAGAATATCTTTTGAATTTGCTTAGGTCCATTGTATTACGATTGTATGGGTTAAGCCATGACTAAGTTTATTTATCTATATAAAGTTTCACTACTTAAAAAATAATGATAATAGTTGTTGAAAAAAATGGCAGGTCAATCCAAGTATTATTAAATAAATTTTGGTTATTTAACATGACTCTTTTAGAGAGACACACTTGGTTGTCGGTAAAACAATTGTTGCGCAATGGATTTATAATCATGTCTTCATTAGTTGACCTTGGACATATTTATCTTCTATTTTCTAGTTGTGTGTGTGTGTGTGTGTGTGTGAGAGAGAGAGAGAGAGAGAGAGAGAGAGAGAGAGAGAGATCCCATCCTCTAGGTTACATGTGGTTTATGTGGATGGGATAATTAATTATTAATGTTGAATTGAAATTCAGACATTATGTTGTCTAATTAATCATTAATTAAATAATTGTAAGGTTTGATTAGAAGAAACATCCTAATCATATAATGGTTTATTATTGATTATTAATTATTATTTTCATCCTTAGTGCATCCTTTCAGTATTTGGTTTGTTGGTTCTCCATTTGTAAGAGAGCCTTAATGCTTTTACTAAATCTTACAGTAATGGTAGTTGTACAATACTTTATTTATGAACATAGACAAAAACCTTTGCTATTAAAAATCCTTTTTGAAATATGTTTTATGGAGGTATCCTCTTCTATTTTCATGTTTAGACCTCAATGTGAACTATTATAGACTTAGATTACCAATGTTGATATTTATGAATGGTGTATTGGCACATTGATTTCAGGCATAATTATACCAGTGTGTGGTTATATTCTATTAATCGTGCATCAATGCACCAATTTCAATGTTTTATCTTTATCAATAGACATAATCATACCATTTTGTGGTTATATTCAACTTGTTGTGAGTGTTCTTTTCACTCAATATATAATAGTTTTTTCTCACTGTTTACTGTGTTCATATCATCGAGTTTACAGTTATGATATATAGATGCAATTATGATTTATATCTAGAGTAACTACAATTCTACAATTATTTGCAACTTATTTGTATAACACATTATAGATATTAGAATCAAGAAAATCTAAGTCTTGTACATATAATGCATGACATTTCATTAAAGAATTATAATCATTGGTTGATCAATTAAATATTTTATAGTTGATCACACCATAATTAATTGATAAGATGATTAAAATGATTGTAATTTTGCAATTTCGTAAATTGTTTTGCAATTTTGTAATAATTTTATAATTTGTAAATTATTTTGTAAAGTAATTGCAAATTTGTAATTGTAATTTGCAAGTTTTGATTGTAACTGCTACTACAATTTGTGACTGTAAATTTATAGTTGTAATTGTCCAATTTGGAATTTGTACCTTGTAAATCTAATTTGTAATTTTTTAGTGTAATTGTAATTGCAGTTGTAAAATTGTAATAATGATTGTAAATTGTAATTATAGTTAAGCTTGTACCTTGCAATTAGAAATGTGATTGTGCACAATTTGTAATTATAATTATAGCTCATATAAAAGACTTCGACATAAATACACAAATAAATAAATAAAATTGCATCACACACATGAATTATCACACTCATTGACATAAAAAAATGCATCATACACATGAAGATAAATATCAAAAAATAATTTGACAACCCATTGAGTTAATAAAAAAATAAGTCCATATATATACATAACAACAAAAAATATTACAATATGATCATCAAATCAATGGCCACCACCACCATCACTTAACATCATGTAACATACCATCATCATTATCATCATGGCCACCTACTAAAAATAAACATCATCTAACATAACCATCACACACATATGACAAACACCATCTAATGTCATACATATCTATCATCGCCTATCAAACATAAGCACCATCTTACAAACACATTAAAAAATAGCTAAAATAATCTAACATACACACCAAACATCACCTAACATACACGTGTAAAAATTATCTACCATCATTTAACATATACATTTAAGAGATTTAAATGTCATCTAACACACAAATCTAATAATAACATCAAACAAAGCACAAGCTGCACTATCTAACATAACCATCATGCACACATCTAACTAACACCATCAAGCATACACATCACGATCAACATATAAATAAACATCAACATAAACATTGACATCAACATGAAAAATGCAGTATATATATATATATATATATATGAACAATAATTTCAAACTCATGATACATGCCAAATATACATCTCCAATCCTATAATTGTTATAAGATATCTTGTCCACTTCCAGAACTAGGGGCATCACAACCTTTGCCAATATATCCAGAGGCATCGACACCCTCACCAACAGAGGCATCAGTAACTCTGTTAGGAAAAAAAATAAACTAGAGATCTGTGTATATATTTCTATTAAGACGAATCTCACTTGCTGCAACCATCTTATCTAGAGTCCAGGTGAGTGGAGTAGGAGATGGTGGAGTGGCTGGTAGGACGACCAGATGGATCGAATATGGTGGTGGGTCGACTAGGTGTGAATTTTTAAATAGTGGCCGCTCGTAATCATGGTGAGGAGAAGGAGGAGGAGGAGGAGCATGAGATGACAACGCTCCCACATCATAGTGAGGAGGAGGTGGATGAGGACAAGGATCACCATCCTCATCAGATGAAGTAGACTGATCCTTCGACCTCCAAGCAACTAAAAGCATGGATGCACTAAGTACATAATGCATAAACAATCTCATATCACGAGAAAGCATCCTCCATAACTCTATGAGCTCAGGGTCTCGGATGATATCCTAGGCTTGTATAGGCTAGACTCCTTGTTGACCCAACAATGTGGACAACTTGTTTGCCACATCCCGTTGAAACCTCTCATCTTGCCTGCATCCTAGTATGGGTCTAGGTAATGCAGGAACCTCAACCTGCTGCATATACTCATCAAGTTGAACGGGAGGAGGCACCTCCCCATCGAACATGCCAATATCTGCAAAATATATAGTACACAACAAATATAATTAGACAATTTCCTTAATCTATTTAATAAAACAATTTAAACAAAATGTTAGAATATTTTTCATTTGCATTAAATAAGATAATAAAATGCAACTAAATTAATTTAAACGTAACGCTAATATTACCTCTCTCATCTAGTGGCTCAGCCTGGGTGAAAAAGATGTTGTGGCATTCTCTCCATTCCAATCCTGCATACAGATATGGAAGAAGGTCCAATGCATGGTCTTCCTCGTTGGCTAGCATCTGCAACACCTTTAGTGTGATCCTAGCAGGGAAATCAAACTAGCCCCTCTTGGGAATCATCTATCCCCACATGCAAATATGCACCTCGACCATCAACCTAGGAGGGAGGTGATCAAATGATGGCCTCATGGCTGAAATCCTTCTAAAAAATAAACAAAAAAACACTAAACCAAAAGGGAATTTGTCCCTCCCATCAAACATTGCACAACATTGATCCAAAGCAAAACAAAACCGTCGTAAAAAATGGTGGACCACCTAATGCATCTAGGAGTCCGCACTAAAGAATCTACATAATATAAAATAGGGAAACTAGTTCATTTCCCATCACTAGTGAGGTGTGCTCAGATGCTCATAACCAACAGTGAGAGGCACCTAACCTCCTATGCATTGAAAGCAACAATCCAGAGTTGTCCATTGCACACATGAATATCATCAATATCAAGGATGTGGGCACTGATATATCTCTGAGAGTAAGTGAGATGAATCTCTGCTACAACACTTGTTGGGTCATAAAGGAACTAGGGAAAATCCATCCCTCTCCTAGATAGCCCAGTGATGAAATAAATTCCCTCCTTAGTGGGATGGAACCACTAACCAGGGCCAATGCGAAATGATTTTCTCCTGCAATCCCAATGATGGATGAACTGTTCCAAAAAATATGAGTTCCCATTGAGGGATGTATCCTCCATATAGGACTTCAGGAGGCCTACAACCATCAAGAGGTCTCATGTATGATCATTTATGGGGTGAGAGTACAAATCCCTCTCCATCTCTCTGTCCTCCGAGTCATGCAGGAAGTTGTACGGGTCAACTCATGCCTTCTGTTGTTGAGCCACATCTCGCTACTAACATCTCTGATACACATATAACGTCTATCAATCACATAAATAGACATTAAAAAAATTAAATATTTCATTAAATGAGCATGCTATTTATTAACATCAAATAATAATTTTTTTCTCAAAATAAATGAATTTGAGAAAAAGTGCGCCTAAATTATAGTCACGCACCATGGTTGGTGCTTTTGGAACAAAAGAGCAACGCAAACAGTGCCCTTGAATATTAAAGCGCATCGATGAGTGTGGTAATTGTTTTTCGTGCATCCATCAATAGGAAGCACTGGTGCGTTGTAGAGACATGATCACACTGTAATTGGTGCACACATCTTAATTAGTGCATCTAATAGGTGTAGCTCTTTGTGGGTTTTATATTTATTCTGAGGGTAATGGTGCACCTAGTACATGTCAACGCACCGAAAAAACAGTGCAGAAATGTTAACAAAGCACACTGGTTTACATGGTGTTTTGTTAATATGTTAAGTGTGGCGATGCTTCCATCAATAGGAAGCACCGATGCATTCTAAACACGTCATCACACTGGTACAATGTGTAAGTGTTAATAGAGAACAGCGTAATAGGAGCAGCTCTTTGAGAGTTTTATAATTTTTGTGATAACGGTGCACTTGTTACATGTCAGCGCACTATCATCCTGGTGTGTTCTTGTTTACAATGTGCACCAGATACTGTGGTGTTTTTTAATAAGTTTAGTCTCGTGGTGCATCCATCATTAGGAAGCACCAATGCATTCTAAATACCTCATTGTACAAGAAATAGTGGTAAATTATTAATAGAGTGCACCGTGACAGGAGAAACCCTTTGAGTTTTATAATTTCTTGTGATAACGGTGCGCATGTTACACATCAACGCACATCTATTCAGTGTGTTCTTATTTACAATGCGCATCACTTAACGTGGTGTGTTTTTAATATATTTAATTTGGCAGTGCATCCATCAATAGGAAGCATCAGTGTGTTGAGGAAATGTCATTGCACCAGAAGCAATGCACAAGTATTAATAGAGTGCCCGTAGTAGGTGCATCCCTTTATGAGTTATGTAAAAAAAATTGTGATAACGGTGCGCCTGTTACACGTTAGTTCACAGTTTATATGGTGCGCTCGTTTTTAGAATGCACATAGGTTAAGATTGTGTTTTTTCTTTTTTAAATTTGGTTTTGTGGTGTTTTATGCACATTAAAGCGCATAGTGCATGCAGTGCACTACGAAACGAAACACATCGTCAACGGTGTTCCCTGTAAATTTACAGGGGATGCCGATGGGCTATGCGAGCCGAACGGCTCAAATCCACTGCGCAAGTTTGTTCAATTTTTTTAAATTAAATAGCAAATAAAGCTCAATTTAAAATTTCAATCCGCTAAAAAATTAAATTAGGAGGTCACAAAGAGTTTACATGGTCCCTTGCATGTTGAGGAGGCATGGTACTGATGTACACCAACTTTCAAAATTTTCCCATTGTTTAGGCAAAAAAAAAATCCACTCAAGAAGAAATGGAATCCAGTAGTGCACCACGTGGAGCATGAATGGCAGGGTGTCTTAGCGGGGAAGGTACAACACCAGTGCTCAGGGGGGTCAAAAGAAATGTAGAGATGGTAAAAATGGTTTTTTCAATTTGGTATTTTTTTTGTTTAAACCTACTCCGGTGCGCTCAAGATCCAACACACCGGTGTTGTTTTGTATCCAAAACACAACAAATAAAAAATTAAAATTAAAAATTAATATAATCTGTGGTTTTTATTTTCAATTTTTTTAAACTCTAGAGTAGTGCTCTCGAATCTATACAACACAGGTGTGCTTATCTACAACAACTGCATCGAAAATGGAAATAAGAAATAAAAAAAATGAATGTGATAGGTTTTTTATTTCAGGAATTTTTTTATTAAACCCTAATGTTGTGTGCTCGATTCCAAAACACAACTAGTGGTGTTTTGTTGAACAACTGCACTACATATACAAATTAATAATAAAAATTAATATAATTCGTGGTTTTTAATTTCTAATTTTTTTAACCTTGGAGTGATGCTCCAGAATCTATACAGCACCAGCAATGGGAATTAAAAATAAAAAAATAATGTGATATGTTTTTTATTTCGGTAATTTTTTTATTTAACCCTATTGCGGTGCACTCAATACCAAAAAACTGGTGTTGTTTTGTAGCACAACCGCACTATAGATAAAAAATAAAAATAATAAATTAATATAATCCGTAGTTTTGAATTTTGAATTTTTTAACCCTCAAGTGGTGCTTTCAAATCGATACCGCGCTGGTACATTTATGTATAATGATCGTACCAGAAATGGAAATAAAAAATAAAAACTAATCTAACAGGTTTTTTATTTTGTTATTTTTTTTATTTAACACTTTATGGTGTGCACTAATATAGAACGACTCGATGCGATTTGTGAGAACAACTGCACTAGAAATGTAAATTAAAATAAGAACTTAATCTAATACATGGTTTCGCTCTCCTCTGCTTCATAATAATGTGGAATTTGTGACCTTTTGATGATTTTGATTGATTGAGAGGGATGATTTGGAAAAGGCGTTGAAGAATCATTAATGGGGGGATAAGTAAAGGGAGAATTGGTCTGTGGAATGAAAGGGGGATAGGAGAACTCCTTCTCTGAATTCATTATTTCTTCCATCGGGGTATCTTCTTCATGAACGGATGCAAATTTTTTGGGGCTAAACATAGCGATACGGGGGGAGCCTTGCACCATTGATACAAAAGAGGAAGGGTGTGGAGAGGGTTGAGAAGGGATAAAGATGGTGTTTGAAGAATATTTAGAAACATCCAAGGTTGGATGAGTGGAGGATGAAGGGTGACCATAGGTTGTGATCTATTTCCCCGAGCTTTGAATTTTCTTCACTTTTTTCCATAGTTCTTCTTTGTCACTTGTTGCATCTAGTGGACTTTGGTTTTGCTTGCAATTTCTTGCAAAATTCCCATATTCATGGCAGGTTTTGCATTTGAAGGGAAGCTACTCATAATCCAACTTTTGAAGGTGCTCTCGGCTGTGCAATGATAGGATGATTGCTTCAGGTAGCCCTTTGTGTACATCTAATTCCATGCATATCCTGACGCATGTGAACATTCCTTCCTTGGGGTCTGATTTATCAATGCATTTACCAAGTTTACTTATGATTTGTCTTAGAGAATTATCTCCCCAACAACGTAGAGGCATGTGAGGGATCCTGACCCACACTGGAAGAAATGAGGGCACATCCAATTCCGAATCGAAGTTTGGCGTCCATTTATTGAGATACATTCCATGATTTTCATAGCAATAAGGTCCATTCCTAAAGATTATATCTCTATCAGCTTGTAGTTCGAATAGGAAGGATTAATGACCCTTCCACAAAAAAATAAAAAATGGGATTGTTTTCCTTGAATCAGAATGACCCAATTTTTCTGAACCCATTTGGACATTTTCCTCGACAATGAACAATACCTGTAAATTGTTCAATCAATCCTCTATTTGTGAGGGCTGGAGCCATTTATCTTGAGGAAGAATGCGGGAGCTCCACCTCAGGGATGTCACCCAACGTTTTCACAAATTTTGAAGGATGTGTTTTCTTATACGAGGCAATGGAGGAGATCAGGGTTTTGAAATCCTACTCATTGCTATCCTTGGAGGGTGAACAATCCCCTACTTAGGCCACTTCCATTAACATAGAGCCAAATGATGGCTAGGTCATCTAGGCTGCGGGCTGGTTGCAGAGCGATTCATTTGATGATCTATTCTATACCTCTTGATGATGTCATATGAGAGGATTTTCAATTCAGCTTCATGTCGCAGCGTGACATATTTTTAACTTCAATATGTTAACTAAAGTCAACCATCTTCAAGCACAATCAACATGATCAAGCATGGTCAACTTTAGCAAAGCATGTTCTACCATAGTCCACATGGGTAACCATGATTAAAGATGGTCAACCATAGCCAACCATAATCATCCATCATATACAAAAGTCTAACATAGTCCAATATGTTCATCCAAAGTCAACCATCAATCTGATATGGCCAACCATAATCTAACATAGTAAACCATAATTAACCATGGTCAACCATGGTTAAATATGGTCTAGCAAAATTAAACATATTCACAAATGGCCAACTATAGTTAAAAATGGTCTATCATATTTAATCATAGTTAAACTAAGTAATCTAAAGTTTGGCAGTAGTCAACCATGTTCAATAACTATCAAACACGGTCCATGATTGTTAGCATTGGTAAAATATAGTCAACTATAGTTAACCAAATAAAATTAAGCTCATCCATTGTCACTAAAGCTCAAACATGGTCAACCATCATCAACTATCATCAACCATGGTCAAACCATACTTAACCATGGTCATCCAAAGTTAGAAATTGTTAACCATGGTACATTCAACCATGGTTATGCTCAAACACATTATTAACCATGGTCGACCATATTAATTACCATTAACATTAATATTAACATCTACTCCCAGGACCAATAGTTTCTTTTGCGGAACCTCAATGAGTAACAAAATCGAGAGCACTAGCGGAACCCTAGCGCCTCCAGCCATGAGCTCGACGTGAACCAGTGGCTCTCTCGTGAGCCTCCCCTGCGATGGAAGGATCAGCTCCTCCCTCCCCTTCACCTGAAGACCGTAGGCTCCTCCTGGATGTAGCATTCAGAGCACTGGTCGCAGCTACCCCCCCGCCCCCTCCCCTCAGGATCCTTCGGATGCAAGCTTCATCAAACGGGATGTCGCTCCTCGCATCCAAATCCTGTCGGCAGCTTCAAAACCCAAAGCTATTGCGTTAAATGACAGAGGGCTCATCGGACAATTCACCGGAATATGGCCGTCGCCAAAATCCATGGAAGCTTGGATCAACAAGAACTGGATGCCTTTGATTTCCGGAGGCCTGCAGCACTGTTTCTGTGGTAAGGGTTTTTTTTATCTTCCTCTTCGAATTAAAAGTTGATCGTGATCTCATTTTTAGAAGTGGACCTTACTTTGTGGGTCCCCGGGGACTCTATATGAATCGCTGGAGCCTATCCTTCGACCCGGAGAAGGATGTCCCCTCGGCGGTTCCTGTCTGGGTTCGTGTCCCCCACCTCCCCCTTCATTGTTGGAATGATGAAACCCTTCAGGATATTGGAAACTCTCTGGAGAAATAGATTGAAAAGGAAGAACCCAAAGCCCCTATTTTCTCCTGTGCTAGAATTTGTGTAGAAGTTGACCTTGAGAAAGGTCTTCCAAGGAAGTAAATCTTTATATGGACGGATGGGAACATCTACAAAAAGTAGACTACGAACAACTACCTTTTAAATGCAAAAAATGCCACGAGTATGGTCACTTTGTTAAAAATTGTCCCAAAGCAGCTCAAGAAACTTCTGAGAAAGGACAAGAAGAAGGGTGGCACCAAGTCAAGAATGGGAAAAAAACCACTGCTGCCCAACAGTAATCAAAAGAAAACCAAGAAAAATCTATCCCAGGAAATGCAAACAAATCAAGAGAGGTCAGAAATATTAACAAATTTCAGGAACTTCCCACAGAGGAAGGAGAAATCACAGCCCAGGATGATGTTGAAACAACTCAGGAAAGAGAGGAAATTTTGGCTCTGTCTTCATCAACTCAGGAAATGGGGACAAATGAAAAGGAAGGGGGCTCCACAACGCCTGGCGGCTCTTGGGCTGACAAGGTTAAGAGTATCTTTGTTCCTCCCTCCTCCTCCCTCGATCAAACATCGGACTCTTTGGATGAGCCAGGGGAAGTCCAACCGCCCAACACTAGAGGAAGGAAAACCCAAAAATATCACAGGGAACTCGAAACAGAAAGGGAATTGGAACTAGGAAGGAAAAAAAGTTTAGAAGACATGAAAGTCATACAGACATCAAAAAACCAAAATGGAGGTAAGGAAGGCAGATCTCGAGCAGGATCTCAATCAACAAAGAAGTAATGTTAATCGTCTCTTGGAATTGCAGGGGTCTGGGCGGAAAAAGCAAAATTAAAGCCATGAAAAACTTAATCAACACTGAAAAACTAGATCACATGCTCATCCAAGAGACCAAGATGCAAGGTGATGAGGTAATGGCATTATCTTGGCGCCTTCTGAAAGATTGGCAGAGCTCCACGATCAGTTCTAGAGGAGCCTCTGGAGGAATTGCAACTCTGATCTCTCCAAATTACGATATCTCATCCACTTTGGAAAATCGGCACTGGCTGTTAATAGAAGTAAAAGACAGGAACAACAACGACTCTCTTCATATATGCAATGTGTATGGACCCAAACATAGTAGAGACAAAACAAACTTTTGGAATGACCTTATCAATCTCAAAGACAGTATGCGAGGAAAGAAACTCATAATCGCAGGGGACTTCAATGTTACCAGCTCAAAACATGATAAAAGAGGTGGCAGTGTGGTGCGTGACCCCTTTGGTGAAAATTTAGCAGACCTTTTAGCAAATTTAGATCTAATGGACATCCCTCTCAAAAATGCAAAGTTCACCTGGAGCAATAGAAGATGTGGACCTGATTACATAGCGACCCGCCTCGACCGTTTCCTAGTAAGTTCCTCTTTTTTCAATTTGGATTTATTAATCAGTGCCTACTCCATCCCCTACGCCTCCTCTGACCACAAGCCCATAGCCCTCACAATCTCCCCCCCTAAGAAACTCGGCCCAATCTCATTCTGGTACAACCATCATTGGATCTCCCACCCTGACTTCTCAGAAATAGTTACTCGGGCCTGGTCTTTAGTCTTTCATGGTTCCCCCAGCTTCATTTGGGAGTCCAAACTCAGAGCCACAAAAGCTTCCCTCAAATCATGGGCTAATACCTCTTACTTAAATCCCACCATTGTTAAGTTGAGCAGACAAGTCAATCTCGCCACCCTTCAGCGCAGGATGGAAACTGAAGACATTTCCCCAGCTCTTCTTAGACAAGAAAAAGAACTGGAATTTGATATTCTCAAAGCAGCTAGACAGGAAGAAGAGACTTAGAGAATCAAGTCAAGACAGTTATGGCTCAAAGGAGGAGACAGCAACTCCAAGTATTTCCATAATTAGGGCAAGGCACACCGTAGCCATAATGCTATTATTGAGCTGAAAGATGACAGGGGAGAAAAAATCGGAGGGCAGGAAAACCTCAAACTCTTTGTCTATAACCACTTCAGGGATCTGTTCACAGATAGCGGACAAACTGACATGGAGGCTCAAAAAGATTTTATAGAAGGTATCCCCAAGCTGATTTCAGACAACACCAACAAAGATCTCAATAAACCAATTATGGATCAAGAGATAGAAAATGTTATCTGGTCTCTTCACATTGATAAAGCCCCTGGCCCAGATGGATTCACCATAAATTTCTACAGAGCTTCCTGGGAAATAATAAAAGAAGATCTAAGAAGAATGCTCAATTGGACCAGAAATAAGGACAAAATTGGGGGGGCAACTAACTCCTCTTTGCTGGCCCTCATACCTAAAGACAAGGCTCCAAACTCTATTAATAGATTCAGGCCGATTTCTTTGTGAAACTCTTGGTACAAAATTCTTACCAAGATCCTTGCCAATAGAATGAAAAAAATAATGGGGAAAATAATATCTGAAACTCAAGGGGGATTTCTGGCAGGCCGACAAATTCTAGATAACATTATAATGGTTCAAGAGGCAATTCACACCAACACTAGTAAGAATCATCAAGGTATGGCAATAAAACTTGATATGGAAAATGCTTTCGACAGAGTAAACCATCAGTTCCTTTTCGACATCATGCTCAAATTTGGTTTCTCTAGCAATTTTGTGTGCTGGATTAAAGCCTGCATTCATAGCCCCTGGATTGCCCCTCGAATCAACGGAAGACCAACTGACTTCTTGCAGCTTCAAGGGGACTATGACAGGGATTCCCTCTATCTCCTTATCTCTACCTCCTTGTAGCGGATTCTTTGAGCAGGAAACTTCTCTCTCTTCAAGAGGAGGGACTTTTAAAAGGTATCAGAATCGTGTGTGGATTCAAGCCGATAAATCATGCTCAATTCGTGGATGATACAATCCTTCTCGGAGGGGCGTCCGTGACTATTGCTGAGAATTTCAACCACGTCCTCTCCTCCTTCCTTCGAGCCTCGGATGGTAAGATCAATTCTGACAAATCCAAGATTTATGGCTAGAACTGCCCCTTAGGAACTCTGGCTCGAATCTCTCAAATCATGGGATTTGAAGGAATTCAAGAGTGGAATTCCTTCATCTATCTTAGCATTCCAATTTTTAAGGGGAAGAAAAAAGTAGCTGACTGGAACGGGCTAGTAGAAAAAATAAAAAATAAAATCAACTCCTGGGGAGTCAGGTGGCTCAACCAAGCTGGTAAAATGGTCCTCATTAATTCCATTCTATCTGTCTACCCTCTTTATGTCTACTCTATATCTTTGGCTCCCAAAACAGTGATGAACAACATCACTAAAGAACTTAGAAGATTTATTTGTCAAGGAGGAAGAAACAACGGAACCAAAAAATTCCACTTGGTCGATTGGAACACTGTCTGCAGAAATAAAAATCGGGGTGGTCTTGGGATCAAAGATCCGCTTTAGATGAACTTGGCTCTCGGGGCAAAAATTCTCTAGAGAATTGTCTCTGGCAAAACAACATGGTGGAAAGAAACTATTGAAAAAAATACATGCAGGGCACCAGAAAACGCTATGTGGATAAAATTGATACTAAAACAAAAGGAACATCAATATGGAATTTATGCAAGAAAGCTGCTTTTATAATTCAAAATAATCTCCATTGGAAACCCGGCAACGGAATGCAGATCAAGATCTGGAAAGATAAATTCAGCAGAAATACTCCAGCGAACTTCCTTCCTGAGCTTGAGGATCTAAGACACTAGATGGAGCAAGCTGGAGTCCACACGCTCCATGACATATGCTCCTGGAATGACCAAAGTTGCTGGAATGGATAGCACACCTTTGATCTCCCAGAGCATCTCAATCAGGAATACAACATTCTCTTCTCCCTAATGCATGGAGCGCTACCCATCCATCTCTCCATAAAAGACAAACGTGGATGGGGAAAGTCTGGACACTACATGGTTAATGAAGGATACTGCTATCTGGACTCCCTCAACATTCAAGGAAATCTGGACAACAAATGAAAAATAATTTGGAGTAAAGACGAGCTCCCAAAGATAAATTTCTTCAATTGGTTGCTGGCCCGTAAAAAGATCCTCACCACCGACAATCTCAAGAAAAGAGGCATTGCAGGCCCAGCAAGGTGCATTCTTTGCAAAATGGAGGAGGAAACGGTGGAGCATCTCTTTCTAGATTGCAAGTTGTCCAAATAAGTTTGGCACCAAGCCTACCAGGGAATCCAGCCGACCTTAATTCTTCCCACCCATTGGAATGATCTCTTTTCCAATTGGCACCTCTTCTACTCAAATTCAATGACAAATAAACCCTGTTTCACAAAAGAGCTTGGATTGCTTTCCCCAAATTTGTGTGTTGGAAAATCTGGAACGCTCGAAACCAAGAGATCTTTGAAGGAGTTTGGACAATGCCCGAAAAATTCGTCTCCTCGGATAACTCTCTTTGGGTGGAAACCCTTGCCTCAAGAGGTATGGCCAATTCTCAAAAAGAGCAGTTAAGTGTTGAAGAGAAAATATGGGTAGCAGTCGTCAACTAGTAATCCATAATCATTAATAATATGGTTTATATACATCAATCAACGACATTATTATTCTTCCCCTCCCACCTTAAATAATGTCATTGATCAACGTATATAAACCATATTATTAATGGATATGGTTTGCTTGTATATATTATTAGCACTTACATTATTTATTGTCTCATATATATTACTATTTACTTATTGTACTTCCATTATTATTATATGTTAGGATATTGAGACAATTGGGATTTAGTTAAGATCAACTTGGTCTAATGTTTCTTTAGGTAAAGTGTGTTTCTTTAGTACACATTTGTACTTATGTAATATGGTGGTCATGATATGTTATAGACATAAAGTGAATGGCCAATTCATCTTCTCCTCAATATTAACGACTATATTGACATGTGGCTTAGCACCTAATTGCTCCATGATCTCTATTGTAAGAGCATGGAGGATCATTTGTTGATGATCGGTTGCGAGAAACTCATATGTGAAACATTTTTTTTCTTTTGCATTAATATATTTCCTCAAGTGGTCACTTTTGCATTAATATATTTCCTCAAGTGGTTGTTTGGCTAGGTTCGTGGACTATTTGGACCTTTTTGAGGGTTTTAATGACGTAATACATTGATGCGTTGATCTATGGATTATTTGCATGAGTGGTTGCTTAAGGTGTTCAACTTGTGTGGAGATACCATGTTCTAATCGAACATTATATATTAAAAATAGTTTGTGCTTATATTATATTATTATTATTATTATCTATATTAGAGTTTATCCCACTCTCTATAGGAGGTCCATTTTTGGACAAAATTTCATCTAGCTTCTTTCATCATATATTCACGATCATATGGTTTTGCAATATTTTGATTACTGACAAGCAAATGAATTATGATGATAAGTGAAGTTGTTGTGGTTCTATCTATCATGGTGGACTTGTGGTGTTTATGGAAATATCTTTTATCTACATTACATAACGAAAACATCGTTGATTCTGTATTATGCGTATATAATTAAAAAATGGTAGCTCCAAGGGTTAGCTAAAGTAGTCATGGGCTAGACGTGAGATCTCTCCCCCCAAAGTTGGGGAGGTCATGGGTTCGACTCTCTCGATCCCCTTGGGGTTAGGCTTTGTAATCAGGGCCGACGATTTACCTCGTTTACCATCCATGAATCATGGGGAAGTACTCATAGTGTTTTCTACAAGATTATTCCTCGAGAAAAAAATAGGAAAATGACTATAAGCGTTATTTTATATGATTCTCCTTATTATGCACTCTTGAGCTATACATATTGGTCATGTGTGTGTGTGTGTGTGTGTGTGTGTGTGTGTGTGACCTATTTTCATCACATGCTACAGGGATTTTAGATTTGGTTGATGCATATCCTCAATGACCTTCTGCACTCCTTATTGGCATATGCATTTAATGATAGCATATGTTGCATTGTTGGGTCAACACCATTGAATACTTAGCCTTCTTAATTGATGCCAAAATGCATACCTCTTAGAGTTTTTGATTGGCTAAAATGTTGTGATTATTATAAGCTTACGGTGTTGATGTTATTTTGATGGGATAACATGAGATGGTGTTGTGGTTTGTAGTGAACCTGGTATGTTAATGTTACTTGGCTTGGTTACTTTACACAAATGGTTGACCCTACCCACCTCGTGGGGTTATGGATTATTTTCAAACTATTTGAAGATTGGTTTTTAGAGTTTTAATTGGTTATGCTTAGCCTCATTTCCCTTGCGATTTGTTTATTTACTTATTGGTTTTAAAGAGACCATATTTCCATCAAAATATTGGTCACGATGAAATGCATTCAATAAGGGTGCTGGGTATGATATGTTTGACAAGGTCCATATGTATGATATCCGAAGCTCAATATGTTTCGATGTCATTTGATGACCAGTACTCCTGATCCCTCCCTTGCATTTTACTCTTGCATTTGTATCTTTGGACAACTGGGAGATCAAACCTTTGCATTTTTGTTAATTCCATCTCCTCAATTGGTTTTTATCTCTGTGTTTAAAGGCACCCTACTGCTACCATTGTTATTGAGAGCTTGACCTTCTTAGGATTTTGTTGGTTCCTTGCATTGGGAGTTTGAGGATTGCTTTCAAATTGTGGGCACATTCTTAGCATGGTCTATTCTCACCGTTTTGTTACCTGCATTGGAAGAGGTATGCTTAATTATTTATTCCTTCTAATTGTTGGTTTCATTGGTTAACGGTCTAAAGACATTGTTGGTTTCATTGGTTAACGGTCTAAAGACATTGCTGGTTTTTACCTCTCTTGATTTTTGTTTTTTATATACATTCATGTTCACCTTAAGCTGCATATCCCTCTTTTTCGCTTGATTCCCTCAACTCATAATCCCGATAAGGGTGCTCTTTGTGCATTATGAACAATTATGATCACTACAAATGGTTTTTGGTTCCAGGTATTTCTCTATGCTTTACTAGGTAAATGTGTCATCATCTCTTAGACAATGGCCCTTTTACTTCATATGCAGGTTGTATTTTATTGATATGCATACTCTATATGGCTAAACTCTTGCCCTATTCCTTACAACAATTAGTTTTGGCTTCATTGGAGGTGTTTTGATGTTGTGTCTTGTGATGGATTTGGTATCATGCACCCCTAGTGGCCATGATCTCCTAACTTGGTTACCCCATTGATTTTCTATTCATGGTTTAAGAGCCAACATTTAGATTGGTGTTAGTTTCCAAGCACCCAACTTGGGTGTTTATCATCCCACCCTTACCCTGGTATATCTATTTGTTTGCATTGAAGCTGATGGTTCCATAAACCTTCAACTATTTGAAATCTCCATGGCTATTATAGGTTTTATTTTATTGTCCTAGGTAACATGGTGCCACTTCAATGTAGACCTTGACTTGAACCTTTTCCCATTGTTAGATTGGTATGAGTTTTTCCTTGTTCACGAAATTGCCCATGGTTGTACATTTTCCTTTTGCTTATATATTTTTCTTAACCTCCATTCATAAAGCATGTGAATTACTTAATTTTTTTTTGGCAAATTTATGGCCGGTATCGCATCTAAATTGGGAACACCACTCTTTGTATTGTGTAGCAACATTATGGTTTCTCCCTTGTGTAGATATGTTTCCATATTTAATAAAAAAATTATTATACCTAAACGCCTATTTCATTAAACTTGGACATATTCTAGTCCAAGTCACTTTGAAGACGGGTCAAAAACAACCTTTCTAAACCCCAAAATCAAGGTTTCTAAAGTGCAAAATCTGGTTCCAAAAGTGCCAAATCTGGTTCCAAAAGTGCCAAATCCAGGTTCCAAAAGCATACTTTTGCTTTTGATATCATCAGTTTTGAAATTGGTTTTTACAATTTTCTGATATGATAAATATGATAATGGCACTTTTAGAACTTGATTTTTCCCTTTTGGAAGGCTACTTTTGACACTTCCAATACTTAAATTTGCAATTTTGAAAACTAATTTTGGCACTTTCAAGCTCTGATTTTGCACTTTCGAAACCAAACTCGACACTTTACAAGTATTATAATCACAGTGAAATTGAACATAGTAGTACAAACAAACTTTCAAGTGTATTATTTAACAAAATACTTTCATTTTATTCATAATTGGCCTCACATCACTCACGCCCTTCAGGTCTAGCAAGCAAGGCCATAATTGATCTAACAAGAATGTGTCATTGAAATCTTGGCAAGTATACGTTTTTGTTATAATACAGTTGTCTTCCTTGTTACAAACATGTTTTTCTTTCGAGTCATCTACAATCACTGTATTTGTAGCATCCTAACCATGGATCAAAATGTCTCAAACTTTGTCTAAAGGCTTGAGAAATACATAAAGATTTCCATCATCCTGATAACCCTCTCTGGCTATGTACGAACAATATTCTTGTTTTAAAATTACTCTAAATTGTTCCCTTTTCAATCCTGTTCTTTGTAATAATGTTGGCAAAAACTCGTCAACGTTTTTTTGATGTGCAGATGTCCATACCCCAACTTCAAATATGCTAAAGAATTTTTCAAAAAAATCCCTAAATCCTGGACGTATAAAATAATACTTTGTGGTTGATTCGATATCTGGTGTTCATGGTAATCTGAATTTCTTTTTTTTATGAACTGCGTGTAACAAAAATCCATTGAAATGAAAAATAATCAATTTTTTATTAGTAACAAATCTTCTAATATCTGCAAACAAAAAAAACACACACACAACCCAGTCAATAAAATATTATGTTTCAATGTTTCTATGTATATTGCTTTCATGTTCTGCAATTTTTGAAACACGTCACTAGATACTTGATACGATGTCCATAAATAATATGATAATTTTCCAATAAAATTTACGTCAATTAAATGTAGAAGTTGTCAACAATATACAAATCACTAAATGAATTGTTGTCTATATAGTATGACGGTCATTTGAAGTTGAATGTCTTTAACTAACGCCCCATTTTTGAACGAGGCCCTGGATAATTCAACAGAGAACACAACATTGTTTTTATAGTCCTTTCTCTCTCTTGTGAACCGTCAAATGTCCAACTAGTTGGCATTTTCAAGCAGTTTTCCTCGTTATTATCTGCTGAATGATATTGCCCTTCATCTATAAACAACATGTATGTTTTTTTATATATATCTCCATATTGGATAAGTGCATCCTTGAACGAATTTTTATATATGTGCAGTACTTCACCAACATTATAATATGTAGACATTGAATAATTATAAATAGTACCATGTTTACATTGCTCTCGACCCCAAATAAATACAAAGTATTCATTCTTCAACCATTCAAATATACCAAGGAATTTTTTAATTTCCATATTGTCAAGTGAGGAAAACCATAGAGCAACGTTAAAAATTTCTCTGGCAACATTGATAATATCGGGGATGAACATCCATGCATAATAACGATAGCAATTATGGACAAAATGAGGTTGTTTGGAAAAATATTCAATATTGGATAACATCTGAACTCCAAGGAGAAATCCCTATACTCCCAGGACCAATAGTTTCTTTTGCGGTGATATCTGGATTGCATACAAAAACCGTGACTATATATATAACCACAACAACAACATTTCGTTCATGAAGTTAATGATCACAAACATGCAACTGTAAATAAAGATTTTGATTTCCAAATATTAATACAAAAATCACCCAAAATTTCACAGATTCAAATTATTTAATAAAAGCATCACATTGAACTAATAATATGTTAAATTCAGACGAAAATAGCAATGTCACTGGAAAAAAACAGAAAACACATTGAATGATTTAAAATATCCATAGGTTACATCTGGTGTTTCCCGCTCTTGAAAGAGGCAATAATAAGTTACATTTGATGGCTTTCAATCTACTAGAAGAAGGCATTGAAGGTTTTGATATTAGTTGATTCATGCATTTTACTAAAGCCCTGCCAGATTCGATGTACCAATTCACTATCTGTCCTAGCGGACGATGCAATAAAGGCCTTACTCAAAATATAGTTTTCACATGGATGTGCTTTCATGTCATCACCCTCCAAAACAATCATTGATGTTTACTTTGCGAATATTTCATTGGGAACTCCTCCCACACTCTCTCCATATTTTTTTGTGTATTTCCTTCCTTTTCATTGGTACATCTCTCTCAAAACCATAAAAATAAAAGTCGTTCCCCATATGATTTTTCTGCACTACCTTCCCTCAAAAATTTTGTAAACAATGACTTCCCCTCATTGACCCCATATTTAGATGACCAAATCCCAACATTTAATTTGGAAATACATAATCCCAAAAATTGTATGGCATATTTTCGTGACTCATATGAAGTTTCTTTGTGTTTAAATTCAAATTCAGCAACAATACTTTCTTCCCCCTTTTTACTTTTTTCCCTCCAACAGTATTTTTTTTATTTCCATTTTTTTCTCTTTTGGAGTCATTTTTTGTGAATTTCTTGCGAAATAGAAAACCTTCCATTTCTAATATCAATAACATTTTTGTATGGGGAGCTTCACAGAAATATTGCACGTCATTATATATTTCGGAATAAATTTGTTTCATCAATTTAAGTAGAAAATAATCTATCTTTTACCTATCAATACCAGGCCAACATTTGAGTGGTGAGTAACATTGTTGGAGATACCGTGTTTTGACACCAAACCCTCGCCTGGTTCATTATCATCCAAGATCTCGCCTGGTTCATTATTATCCAATGTGATTTGTTGGCTAATATCCACGGACATTGTCGATCCCAGCTATGGTTGTGGATGATCCACATGTTGAATAGAAATCCAATCATCTTGACCTGGAAATTTGTAGGTATACATTTTATATAACTTTTTGCAAGTATTCAAGGTCACTATCCCCATTCATAATTTAGTTAATTTAACCAGGATCTTTGAAAAATAAATTTTTACCTTCTTGTCCATCTTGTTCTCCAGTTTGGTAGTTCTTTGTGGATTCTCCATCACATTCAATGTCGTCATCGAATACTATAATTTTATTGGATGATACCTGAGTGTTCTCTTTATTTGAAGCTGTAGTAGAATATGAATTTGAAGAATTTATTGAACATAACCGACCGAGGAAATTAAAATACAATCAAATAAGACATATGAAAATGTTAATACAAATACCTTGGTTTATACCCAGTTCATGATAGAAACTGTTCAAAAACATCTCTTGTTGTACTATCTCCACAATAGAAATAACTATTGTATCTGGAAACCTGATCAACGAACGAAGAACTCTACCTCCTATGTACAACAAAAGAACTGTACCTTGAGAAGAGACCAATCTGGAAACTATGTGATCCCATAATTCCCGTGTCCTTTCTTTTGCAAAAACATGGCTTCTCAAACTATCATTGTTAACCTTGGGAAAAGGTAAATCAATCATTGGTAGACCCTCATCCTTCCAATCGATATCCATTTTAAAAGTAGACAAATTATCCTCATCCCTTCCAATTCTCCAACACTGTATAATAGAGAATCCTATAAATAAGTCCTTGGAGAAATCTCTATAAACTCCCTTGGTAGGATTCTGCGTTACCTTTTTTATTTATTTATTGCTGAAAAGTGTGAAATATTTAGAAATCATACAAGAGTTTTCCATATCAACTAAAAAAATACAAGTACATGCCGCTTAATTCAATTCTAAGTAGTACAAAAATGCAAGCATATCTTCTTCTGTCCAGGCACTATCACAATTACACATATCAACAACAACAAATTCACAATTGATTGCCACACCAAAAAATGCAATGGATCTTAGTGTGTTGACCAAAGATGCAAGATAACAACATTGACAAGCAAACTGTGAACTATCTTTGATGGAATCAATGGACATACCCATCCCCTCTTTATTGATATATATGTTCAACATTTTCTCAGCATCATTTGGTAATTTGGTACCATTATTCTCTTCAGATTCTTTTTTTCTCTTTTTACCCGGAGATTTTGCTTGCTTTTCGGAGATGATTTGGTGCAATTTTATAGATTTCAATGACATTATCGTTAGTGATAATCTGTGATCGAAAAGTTTGAACATCATGAACTTTGAAATATTCAAAGATCGAATTCATGGTTGACCTCTCGTCCTTGATTCGCTTGCAATATTGATAAAAAGTCTTTGCACAAACATTTTTGTCGACGGATGTGCTCATCCAAACTGATCTATTGATTATATTGTCCACCACAACAGTCAATTCATCTTCATCAAGATCACGCAATGGTCCAAAAAAATTAGATCCATGATTCTTTATTTTATTTTGAACAAAATCAACCTGAGTGATGCTCTTGGGTGAGCATGGCAAGGAACCACTTTTGTAAAGCTTGAATACAGACATCCATTTGCTCCACAGTCGATCCGATGTCAAAACAAGAGTTAGCTTGTATTTAAGGTTGTCCTTTGTTTGAAAAACAAAGATATCCACACATTCACCTTGGAAAGACTGCAGACATATAAAATTAAAGATAATATTTAATTTGATAATTTCATAACACAGGAAGCAATCTAAAGACTTTGATTGATAAGAAGAAAATTTTTATACCTTCTAATCATCACTGGAAGCGTTTCCCTTTCCCAAGCGGGATGGCCTACTGCATGATATCCATTTCTCCCTTGCTTTTACAACTTGAGAAATGAGTGGAGTGTCTCCAAATTCCCCGTTTGATAAATTTTGTTGTTTGCATAATTTGTTGATAATGTGTTGAGGAACATCATTATGTAGAAGACGAGTTGTTCGATGTTGATACCTTGAATGGATCGATTGATATTTATCAGTTTCAATGTTTTTTTTTTGCGCAGAAATAGTATGCTTCCCATCCAATATATAAAAATTTATTGAAGGAAAATTAATTTTGTCTTCATTTCTAGAAAGAAATCCCAAAGTGGTCTCCTTATCAAAAGGTAATAGAATAGCATATCTCAATATTGTTGTAAAATTTGAGACAAGAGATAAAACCATCTTTTCCACGACCTCCTCATCAACTTTTCAATATTGCAAATGCGGAGGTGCAACAACACATCTTGTTACGGCAATAGAAACAACTTTCTCATTGAACAAAAAGTATTTGATATGTTATTGCTGAACTTCTTTTGAACGTTCGAAGCTCTTAGTCGCTTTCTACATCATCACTATAGAAGGACTTGATTTGAGTGCTTTGAAGGAATATTTGGTCACATCTTTTTCAATATGACTCAAAAATGTTCTTCTAAGGTAGAAAATAATCTTTTTATGGTCTACATTTGTCAACTTATTTTCAATATTCATGTAAGTCAATACATATGAGATTTTTGCAACCATGATTATTTTCTTCCATACTGACAAAATTCCTTTCTTCAAAGATGACGCAGTATTAATTCCAGACCGATTACAAACATCATACGAGGGAAAACCTCACCCTTGCTTCACACAGGAAATCAGATCTGAATCGGGACTACTTTTCATTAGATCTGATCGAAAATTACAAACCATAAGATCATCCTGTAGATGGAAACACCGTTATTTCTCGACCACTTCACCTTGAACACGCAATAAATCATCAGAAATGGGATTTGCAGATGTCAATATTTCAGCTCAAGTTGGAGCTCCTCCCTCATCCAAGCAGAATAGATATAAATCCGAGTATAAATTATCTGGTTCATCCATCTCAACATACCATCCATGCTTGAATAAACCAAGGTTGTGATCTTTTAACAAATCAAGGAATGAGATTTCCTAGTATTGACTAACTCTCAACAATGCAGACATGTTTTATCTGCAAAACAATAAATATTGTGTAGTTAATATAAGAATGCATACAATGTTTATAATTATCAATTAGTGTTTTAATATTAGATGTATACTTGAAAATGTTTGGGCCAATGATCGATGGAGAAGGAACGACCGCTCATTTCCAAAATCAATTGATTGATTAAGAACAAATCTGCTAGCATTATCCATGAGAGATCGAATGCACATTTTATATAGTCATTTGAGATAGAATCGATCATAAAAGGAGCGATCTTTATTTCTTATTAATTGTCATTTTAATTTGGTATTTGTGCTATAAATAAACAGATCGAGAATATTAAGGAAAGTCACATTTCAATTAAGTGCTACTCCTTACCATTTAAATTGATCTTTATTGTGGTTTGTAGAAAATGGATCGATGTAAGAAGGAGCGTATATTCCTTTCTGAAAGCTACTTGTTTCAAAGTTATCTAGATAGAATATCTCCATGTTATTCTTTGTATATTTGGAGAATATACGAAGGGGTGTCCAATCCTTTTTGGGATTTCTTTTACTAATAGTTCTATAGTACAGAAAGGCTCGTTTGATCCTTCTTGGGTTCACCATTCTGGATATAGGTGAATTGTTGGATGACCATTCAGAGCTTCAATAGTTTTACAATTCTCTTATAAATGAAAGGGCGACCGACCCTTCTTCTGCCCAGGTATTATTTTCATAAAAGTTCTAGACTGCAAGAAGGGTCGGCCGATCCTTCTTGTGTTCACCATTCTGGATATAGGTGAATTGTTGGATATAGGTGTTCACAATTCGCTACTAAATGAATGGAAGGCCAATCCTTTTTGTCAGAAGTTGGAAGCCGGGATAAATATTTTTTATGTGTTATAACTTAGCCAATGTCTCGATCCCTACTATTTACTGCAAAATTCGGAAGTCGGGAATTGTCCACCTAGCCTTCATAGATTAAACATTTTTACATTTCTCTCATAAATGAAGGGTCGGATGACCCTTCTTGTACTCAGTATTCTTCTAGTGTTCACCATTTTTTATATACATGAATTGATGGCCTAGCCTTCGTAGGTTTAATATTTTTACTATTCCCTCATAAATAAAGGGGCGGCTGACCCTTCTTCTGCCTAGTATTCTTTTCATAATAGTTCTATACTGCAAGAAAGGTCAGTCGATCCTTCTTGTGTTCACCATTCTGGATATAGGTGAATTGTTGGATATAGGTGTTCACAATTCTCT
The DNA here is from genome assembly GCA_027924585.1 of Larix kaempferi. Lineage (NCBI taxonomy): Eukaryota > Viridiplantae > Streptophyta > Pinopsida > Pinales > Pinaceae > Larix > Larix kaempferi. Next base: position 3,857,017 of record BSBM01000226.1, on the reverse strand, counting down.
TCTAAATGAAGTGGCGGTCGATCCTTCTTGTTGGAAAATGGAATTCGGGACAAAATTTTTGTATATGTTATAACTTAGCTTATGTACTGATCCCTACTATTTACAACAGAAGTCGGAAGTCGAGAACTGTTGGCCTAGCCTTTGTAGATAAAATATTTTTACATTTATCTCCTAAATGAAGGGTTGACTGACCCTTCTTGTGCTCAGTATTATTCTGTTGTTCAACATTTTTCGATATAAATGAATTGACGGTCTAGCGTTCGTAGGTTGAATATTTTTACAATCGATAAAACAAGAAGGGTCAATCGATCCTTCTTGTGTTCACCATTCTGGATATAGGTGAATTGCTGGATATAGGTGTTCACAATTTTCTACTAAATGAAGGGGTTGTTGATCCTTTCTCTTCCTGATATTCTTGGTATTTCAAGGATATAAGAAGGGGTTCCCAATCCTTCTGGTGTTTACTATTCCTACTAATCCTACAATACAGGAAGGGTCGACTGTTCATTCTTATATTTTTTATCATAAATGAAGGGTCGGACGACCCTTCTTGTTGGAATTCGAAAGTCAGAAATTGTCCGCCTAGCCTTCGTAGATTAAATATTTTTACATTTATCTCTTAAATGAAGGGTCGACCGACCCTTCTTGTGCTCAGTATTCTTCCAGTGTTCACCATTCTGGATATACAAGAATTGACGACCTAGCCTTCGTAGGTTGAATACTTTTACAATTCCCTCATAAATAAAGGGGAGACCGACCCTTCTTCTACCCAGTGTTCTTTTCATAATAGTTCTAGATTTCAAGAAGTGTCGGTCGATCCTTCTTGTGCTCACCATTCTAGATATAGGTGAATTGTTGGATATAGGTGTTCACAATTATCTACTAAACGAAGGGGTGGTTGATCCTTCTTGTCGGAAAACGGAAGTCGGGACAACATTTTTTTACATGTTATAACTTAACTGATGTACTGATCCCTACTATTTACAGCGGAAGTCGGAAGTCAGGAATTGTCGACCTAGCCTTTGTAGATTAAATATATTTACATTTCTCTCCTAAATGAAGGGTCGACCGACCCTTCTTTTGCTCAGTATTCTTCCAGTGTTCAACATTCTTGATATAAATGAATTGATGGCCTATCCTTCGTAGGTTGAATATTTTTACAATTTGATATAGCAATAAGGGTCGTTCGATCCTTCTTGTGTTCACCATTCTGGATATAGGTGAATTGTTGGATATAGGTGTTCATAATTCTCTACTAAAAGGAGCGGTCGATCCTTTCTCTTCATGATATTCTTGGTATTTCGAGGATATAAGAAGGGGTACCCAATCCTTCTGGTGTTTACTATTCCTACTAATCCTACAATACAAGAAGGGTCGACCGTTCATTCTTTTATTTTCTATCATAAATGAAGGGTCGACCAACCCAACAAATTCTTGTTGGAAGTCAGAAGTCGGGAATTGTCTGCGTAGCCTTCATAGATTAAATATTTTTACATTTCTCTCGTAAATGAAGGGTCAACCAACCCTTCTTGAGCTCAGTATTCTTTCAGTGTTCACCATTCTGGATATACATGAATTGACGACCTAGCCTTCGTAGGTTGAATATTTTTACAATTCCCTCATATATGAAGGGGCGACCGACCCTTCTTCTACCCAGTGTTCTTTACATAATAGTTCTATATTTCAAGAAGCGTCGGTCGATCCTTCTTGTGCTCACCATTCTAGATATAGGTGAATTGTTGGATATAGGTGTTCACAATTCTCTACTAAATGAAGGAGCAGTTGATCCTTCTTGTTGGAAAACGGAAGTCAGGACAACATTTTTTTATATGTTATAACTTAGCTGATGTACCGATCCCTACTATTTACAGCGGAAGTCGGAAGTCAGGAATTGTCGTCCTAGCCTTCGTAGATTAAATATATTTACATTTATCTCCTAAATGAAGGGTCGACTGACCCTTCCCTTGCTCAGTATTCTTCCAGTGTTCAACATTCTTGATATAAATGAATTGATGGCCTATCCTTCGTAGGTTGAATATTTTTACAATTTGATACAGCAAGAAGGGTTGTTCGACCCTTCTTGTGTTCGCCATTCTGGATATAGGTGAATTGCTGGATATAGGTGCTCACAATTATCTACTAAATGAAGGAGCAGTCGATCCTTTCTCTTCATGATATTCTTGGTATTTCGAGGATATAAGAAGGGGTTCCCAATCCTTCTGGTGTTTACTATTCCTACTAATCCTGCAATACAAGAAGGGTCAGTTGTTCATTCTTCTATTTTCTGTCATAAAAGAAGGGTCCGGCTGACCCTTCTTGTTGGAAGTCGGGAAATTTTATTTTTATATGTTATCTAATGGTCACTCATAATGGTTCACCTTTTCAAAATAATGGTCAGATCTAAAACAATGGCCAAATCAAAACAAAATCCATTGGGTATGGAGTGAACACACGCATTTCTCAAAATTATTTAAGATCCTGGTGGTAGGATAAATATTTCACAGATACAAAGTGGGTATCATTTGTCCATACAAATAGAAATTTTAGGAATGATAGAAGATTAAAGAAAACAATACATTAATAACACAGAGCATCTAACTAGGACCATCTTAAAATTGATCATAGGTTACAATATGCCTGTTACAAGGAAAAAACATTTGACCTCCCAATTATAAATTATCATTTTCCTGTGGGTTATTTCGATGGACCTATTCAATTGGAAAGATGTGGGGCAGGATGCATTTTGGTCATGGATCAGGAACATCACATGGAGATGTCATTTGGATGCGGAACGGGGAGAAACACAAGGGTAGAAACCCTTGCATTATGGGGATTTTTGACAATAGCACAGAATATCAGTTCAAACAGGATAAACATTTTTGGTGACTCGTTAGCTATTATAAATTGGATCAATGGCAGTTGCAGATTACAGGTTTCAAATTTGACAGCTTGGAAACAAAGGATTGTGCATTTACACAAGACTTTTGAATATATATGTTATAAACATCTGAGCAGAATCTATAACATACAGGAAGACATGCTATCAAAAAGTGGTCTCATTATGGAGGAAGGGAGGGCTCATATCTTCCTTTTTCACAAACAATGGGTGTTGGATGAAATTGACATAAATATATACTAAGCAGGGAAGGCTTTTTTGGACAATATTATTTTGATACATTACTTAAAATAGTTGTATAATATGGTAGAATATTAGCTAAATTGCATACATAAATAGTTTTTGGTTTATTGGTTGTGATATGGAATGTTAAATGTTGATGTGGATGGAAGATGACAAACGGGGTTATTATGAGATAAAAACCTACGTAACATCAGGAATAGTGACCATTTGGGAGACAAGTATGTTTCACATGTAACAAATAATTAGCATGATCGTTCTCTTTTATGGACAAGAATATCGGTGTAGTTTCTTTGATTCATAAGATGAATAGCAAGAGGCTCTTTTTCTTCTGGAAAAAAAAGAGCATCTAATTGGGATGAATTCTGCAGTAATTTGGAAGAAAGAATAGTGACAATATTTAAATGTGTGAATCGGAGCATATAAATGAATTCTAACCCACATAGTTCAGTCAAATATGAGGCAAAGTGATAAGATGGTGTAACAAGAAATACATTCACAAAAGAGAAATTAACAGACTGAAGAAAGTGACAACATTTGAAGTTTGCAATTCCGATAGACCTATACTTATGCTCTTCATTAAAGTCTTCAAAAAATATTACATCACTATATTTTTTCTCTCGGATCCAACCCCAATTACTTTGTAAAATCAAAATTTATACAAAATGTTCTTTGAATAAACCCTAACTGATTCTTCGCTAAAAATATAAATTCCAAAGAAATCTCTAAACTTCAGGAACATTTGTTTTGTTGTCGACCAAGTTGGTATCGTGTTGCTTTGATTTGGGCTGATGTAACACTCGAGCAGTTAACAAAGGAACCACAACTTCATTTCAAATTAAGACACCTCAATATTCATTCTTGATAAAACATGTATTTTGTTTTCCCAATTTTTTCGACAATTTTCCATTGCTCTTGATTTGGGATTTCATAATCCATCATTTATTTCACCATCACCTCCAATTCTATGCATGTTGTGTAACATACAGTTGGCAGATCCTTCTTAATCATTAGAAATTGATCAAATATTTCAAAATCATCAGTCAATTTATCAATTATTGTCTTTCCAATTAATCCTTTGACCAAACCTTCAAATTTCGAGTGATCCATAGGATCTTGTACTATCAAAGTGTGATAATTTTCTTGAGTCATTAATGTTCCATCGTCACTCCAAAAAGAAGGTAGACCATTTTCAAAAATCCCCTGAAATAATTCCTTCAAATTTTGAACTTGAAGGAGCATTTGTTGTGCTTTGTCTTGTACTTCTTTAACACGATCATGCTTGCCAATAATTCTTGTTGCCCAAATGATGATTGTTGGTCTGTATTTGATTCCAAAAATCTACATATCTAATTGATTTAGAGTGTTTAAAAAACTGACTGTATTTTGAGTTATTTCTGAAGGCTTTTTGCTTAATGTCTCGTTTGCCACTTTACACCTCTGGAGAGCTATGTTTACTATAGCATCATTATCTTCCATAAAATTCAAATGTGACCAGAATTTTGTGAATTCCACTGATATCGCATCCCAAAGGTGTTTAGCTCCTTATAATGGAAGCTTACCTATCAATCTATCTTTTAATTCATCAAATTTCTTTTGCAATTGTTTTCTATCACTCAAAGTTTTTTTTCTTTTCTCCAGAATTTTGAATTACTTCCTGTTTCAACTTCTGGTTTTTCACTTTCAACTCTTCTATCTCTACATCTTTTAGACTAATTTGTGACATAGCACTAGTTAGTTCCTCTATGGAGGACTTATCCATTTTTCCTTCATCCATACATAGAAATTGATCCCTTGGCTTTTATGGAACTTGCACAGTTTCAATTTGATTGGTATTAAACACTGAAATTTGTGACAACAATTCAATCCTTTCTTTTTCCCAAGCATGCTTTTCATCTTGTAACTTTAACATTTTACCTTTGTGATCCATCATTTCTTGATATATGGATTCCTTTTCTTGTTGTAATGTTGTCAACTCTGGAGATTGACATGTTGATTATTTGGCACCTTCAATTTTTTCTTGAGCATTTGAATGGTATTTTCTTTTTCATCAAGGAGCCTTTTGGTACACTGAGTGTTCCCTAGATCAACTCTTATAGTCACAAGGTCCATTTGTAGTCTTTTAATCTGGACTAAATTTGATTTGTTTTTTGCCTTCTCTTGCCTCAATTGACTCTCCAACTTTGCTATCTTGGACTGCAATTTAGAAATTTTTTAAGTGGATTGTAATAAATCAGAATACATGACATCTCCTCTTTGTCTATGCAATTGAATCTTATCAGGTATATTAATCTCATCAAGATTAACTTCCATTTCAGAAACTTTCTCATCGTTCACCACTTCAAACCTTATAGTGTCTTTTTCTGGATCCTTAACTGTAAGAAGGGAAACTTTTTGTTCTGACAACTTTCTTACTTGAGGGAACAATTTTTGAGTTTCTACCAAAGACTGCTTCTTCTTTTCTGCATATTGTGAAATTAAATCAAATCTGGACTTATATTCAGAGTTACTTCCAGATTCCTTTATTTTTGAAAAAGAATATTGTTGAATATTTACAGGTGGTTGCAAAATTAAAATAGTTTTTTCTGGAACAATTAAATATCGTTCCTCCCTACTAATAATTTCCTTCGATTGTTCCACTTTTGATTTCTTGCTTGAAACTTCTTCATCAAATTCCATACTATCAACTTCTAAAATAGTTCTCTTATTGGTGATATCCGATTTAGCTGGTGTTTGAACCAGCATTGCCAAATTGCTTGTTTGTTCCAAATTCACTTCTTTCTTATCTTGTTCAAATTTGAATGAATTTGTCATTTCTTTTAATCCTTCAACTGTTTGATGAACAAAAGCCTTGTTACTATTTTGTTGTCTCCATTGTGATATAATTTGATGAGGATCATAATTAATCCTTTCAGCCTCTTGGAAATACATGATCTTCAATATTTTTTCTACTATAGATAGGGTTGCCTTAGTCTTAATGATGAATGGACCAACTTTAAGAGGGAATTTCACATTTGATGATTTTTTGAAAACATCGAAATGTTCTTATTTTGAATGCAACCTTTGTCTAATAAATTCTAAGGCAAAAACCCTTGGTGTTAAAAAGGTTGGCAATAGATATGGTGCTCCAGTAAAACCATACACTCTAATTATAGTATGTTCTTTATACAAGAACCAATCACCTGTTTGGCCTTCTGGTGTAGGTTGCACCATTTCTTTAATTGCTTCTAACACTTGGGGCAATTCAGCATTAAAAATAATTCTATAAAATTCTGCCATGATTGTATTGGTGAACTCAAACATATTGATCTATTAAATAAGGTCATGAGAAAACATGGTTCCAAGAAACTTCAATTCAGAAATATTTGAACACAAGAACAGGTTCAGGAGATATGACTGAAATTTGAAATGCTTCAACTTGTGTAAATTCACCAACTGGAAATGAATCGCTTCAGCTAGGAATTCATCAAAATTAAAACCACATATTGGACTCGACTGTGACTCAGGTGAAATGACTTGCAGAAGGAAACCTAACATAACTTCCGTGATTGACTTGTCATTTTATAGACCTAAAATTTGACTCAACAAGGACAAAACTAATTGGGTATCTCACTAAAAGACATCAATACTCAAAGGGAAGGATAGGTTTTCATGCGACTGACCATCTTTCAAGACTTGTAATAAAAACTTTTCTTTTTCTTCTAGACTGAAATTTCTATAAAACTTTACCAAATTTTCTTTGTTAAAGGACTCAGGGATTTTGGGAAATGTTTTATGTAAACCTAGAACCTCACGGACAGTCTACGCATTGACTCGGCATAGAATTTTGGTTGTATTTACATTAATGATTACCCTTTTGGCCTGCGAATAATTCGCCGCACACCAACCAACAAATTTGGGGAAGTGTAGGGTCTGTTCGACACAAAAATAATACATAAAAGAACCAAAAACATTAAATACATCCTTTCCCTGCAACCTAAACTCCATTAATTTCTCTTTAACTGTGAAATAATACCCACAGACAAAACAAGGTCAAAAATATCCCTTTCCTTGTCAACTACAAGCTCCTCGTTTTCATCTAAAATTTCATTGAACAGAACAAGGTATTCAATTTTCTCCATTTGGGAAACAAACTCTAGAAAGTGAGGGTTTCGAGCTACCTGTGAAGTGAGCTTACGAAAAGGAGAAGGTTGGGGTTGAATTTTTTGGTTGTTGATGAAGACAACTCAAGTGTTTTCAGCGGCTTCTTCTCCTCCAGGCAATAATCAACAAATGCCTTTTTCCAAACTTCGAACATTAACCTTTTATATAACATATGCTTAGGTGCTTTCAGAACTTGCGATGAGTGGTTTAAATTTTACCACTTTTCATAGCGGACTCCACCAACGCTTGCCACGTGGTAAGTGGTTTAATTTCCGCTCCACCTTTCCAAGTTTAACCACCGTGCACTTTCTAGTGCTGAAACCCCTTTCCAACATCGATTTTCTTGTGGGTGGGTCCGCATCATTATTCTGCCATCGGTTTACATGTTTGCAACTTTTGGTGTGATTTGTTCAATTGTTTAGCGCCATTTCCATCTCCTCCCTTGGCCATTTGAAGCTCCTGCATGCATTTGAAGCCCCTGCGTGCAATCATGAAGCCCATGAAGTTGACTTGCAAAGAACACCGTCGATCTTGGAGGAATCAAATCCAACGGATCACACACATTTCGATGGGTTAACATGCACGAAGTTCAACCCAAGAATGTGACCCGAAATCCACTTTTCAACTCCACCGTCAATCTTGGATGGGGCGATCCAACGGTATAGGAAAATTTATTTGGGTTAAGTTGTTCAGAGTTTAAAGCTCAGGATGTGATGCAAAATCTTTATGAAATATATCTAAGCGCATGTTGAATTCCACCATTGATGTGGATTGACGAAGATCCAACGGTTTTGAATCATTTCGTTGTTGAAAGATGCTCGAGGGATAATTAAAAGGATCAGACGTGAAATATTTATAAATCTTAGTTGACCGCCAGTTTGAAATCCACTCTATTGAATGGAGGTTTGGAAATAGTATATTTGGAGAACAATTTGGCCAAATTGCCAACTTTGGAGAATGCCAAAATTGGTTAACTCTACAAAATAGTAATTCTTTATTAATTAAAACAAGATTGAAAGACTATGAATATCAATGATGAATCGATGCCATTAAAAGGATACAATATTTTTTTATGAAGATGCATGATTTTCCTAAAAAGACACAATATTTCAAATAATAAAGTTCTTTGAAAAGATATATAACCATACAAGTCAAATGTATGAAGAGGTGTCTCTGAATTTTTGGTAATTGCATATCAGAAGCAAGAAAGAGGCCAGTGAGATAGATGAAGCATTACAAAAGTCTGAGATACCATTGAAGATCTGAAAAATTGAAGTTGAAACTATTATAAATCAGAGGGTGGTTGGGTGGTGCTTGGGGCAGGTTGAGGCTTGCTATGGGGGTTGTTGCCTCCTTCCAGTCGTGGCTGGAGAATTAGGGTGTTGGGGCATCCTTGTCTGATGAGTAGGAAGAAAACCAAGGGTGTAGGTGCTTCCTTTTTGTAGTGGAAGAAGAATCTAGGAGATTAAGTTCTCCATCAAGTTGGTGCTTGTAAAACAATTTTGTATAAGATTATCTTATTAATAAGAAAGCTTTGTTGGTTTTCCCTTTGAGGTTTCCACGATAAATCTGTGTGTTCAAATTGTTGATTGTCTTATTCATGTTACTTATGATTATTTAAGTTGTGCTTAATACTAATTTTTTATAAAATGTTTGAAAAAGGCAATACTGATTCGCCCCCCCACCTCTCATTATTGCTGGATAAACCAACACCAGCCACATAGCACCCTGGTCATCGGCTAGGGTCTTGTGTAGTTGATTCTCTAGAGCCTATGATTAATATTTTAAGCGCTTGGGCCTATTGGTATAACTCTGTAGCCTCCCTAAGGTAAGCTTACTTCCCTTATACTTTTTAAGCCTTATTTGGACTCCAAACCTCATCAACTATTTACCCGATCTTCTTAGGTACTTGGGACAAAAATAGTGTTAGCAATGGGGTCCGTTTGTGCACATATTTTGTACCTTGTCCTAGAGCTCTTTAGTTGATGAACACTTTCCAACTTTATCTTTCACATGATCTGATATTCCATGCAAGAGGATATCCATTTCCATTGCATTATTATTTCTGAGCTCCTTCATGGCTGTAGTTTTTTGTGGTCTTTTTGGAGAGATATAACCATTTACAACAGATTTCCAGATATCAAAAACTTGTGCTTGTAAATGGAGTCTCATCCTTATAATCCAATGATAAAAATTGGATCCATAGAATAGTTGAACCCCATCTGCAGAGTAGAGAATTTCATGTTCATCCATGTGCTCTAGAGATCTTCGTTCCAACTATCAAACTCTCTTGAAGGAATTGAATCTAATACAAATTGATTGTTGGAAAATTATACTAAGAGGGGGGCTGAATCAATATTTAACACTTTTAACCTTAAGTACAACATGTAACATTTACCATTAACAATGTCATTCACCATCACATAAAACCAACACATAACATCATACACAATGCACAAGAGATTTAATGTGGATCTGAAACTCAAACAAGAGAAAACCACATAATGCTTTTCTTATATAAAAATATCAAGATTGCATTCATGGGAAGCACCCCAGCACCAACTCCCTAATTTACAAGATCCAACTTGAAGGAAGCTCCAAATCCCTGATTTACCAGCACCAACTGGAAGGAGGATCCAACCCCCTAATTTATAGGCTCCAACCCAAAGGAAGGTCCAACTCCTCGAATAACTACCTCCAACTAGAAGGAGGCTACAACCCCTTGGTTTTCATAAGTTCCAACCTATAGATAGGACTCCAGTCCTCAGTAAATTCCAACTCAATAGTTTTACTAGCACCAACTAGAAGGAAGCCCCAAATCCCTGAGATCACAAGCATCAACCTAAAGGAGACTTCAATCTCCTATCCTTGCCCCACCATGCCACCGTGATATGAATAAGAAGAACAATATTCCACTTCCATTGTATCACTGTCTCCATCAACCTATACCTGTATCTATGTCCTTGTACTTGTATCATTGTCCTTGTACCTATATATGTCATTGTCACAAATTATCATTGTATTGTTTTCACTATCACAACCCTGTTTGTCACAATGACACAATCATTATCTCTGTCACAATGTCAACCTGTAAATGCCTCAAATCTGTCCTCCAAGAATGCCAACAACTTCTTCCAAGATATACTTCGGATGTATAGAAAGACCAAAAATATGCCTCCAAAGAGTGTAATCAAATCCCATAAATAATCACCAATAGACTTCATCTATTTGCACCTTCAAACCCTTACATCATAGACCTCATAATACATTCCAAAAGAGGATCTTATGCAATAACATTACCATGGAATATTTCAATACAATCACCAATAATATATATGCCAAGATCATCATAGAATGTGCCAAGATAATTACCAAGATCATCATTAAGTATTATGATCCAATGTGTCAACAAGTTTGTGATTCCGATACTGTATGAGAAAGTTATGCAAGATTTTGTCAACCTTCTTCTCTTGAATATTCATTGTCTCTGTAATTGTTACAAACCCTAACATTCAACAAGTATAACTCTTAACATGTAATGAATAAAGATATGAAACTTTTACCACATATTTTTCAATATCTCTATGACATCTCCTCTAAGGGTCATTCTCTGAAATGTCATGGATCAAAAGTTATAGTGAAAATTCCAAACTAACTTGTTTAAAGATGATTTTTGAGTCATTTAAAAGCCATGTCTTCCTAAGTTCATATATTCAAAAAATATAGCGAACCAAGATCTGAAATTTTAACCATATGTTCTTAAAGATATATTTTGCATCTCCTCCAAAGGGCACTATTTGAAACATTCTGGATCAAAACTTAATTTGAAATTGACATGTTTGAAGGTTATTCAAAAACCCTAACTTTTTAAGGTCATATCTTCGGAACTATAGCAAATCAACATCTGAAATTTTTACCAAAGGCACTCACAAGTCTTGACATGTCTCCATCCCATAAACATTTCACAGTCTGAAAATCCCAGAAACAAAGATATACTAAAAATTCCAAGATGACCTAAAACAAAACAAAAACCAAGTAGAAATCATCACAAGATTTCATCTTCCACTAGAATTTCGGCCTTCTTCACTTCATCTTTCCCTTAAATTTGACCCTCTACTCTTGTATCTGAGCTCTTCAATTTTGGATGATGAAGATGAAAATTTTCCTCTCCTATTTATACTACTCTAAGAGCATGATTGAGCTTATTTTATGGTTACCCTTTAAGATCCTTTAGCTTTATCTTGAGTAACTCTTGACCCTTGCTCGTGAAATTGAAAGTGAACAACAAAGTGAAAAGGTATTGATGATCAAGAGTCAGAGATAAATGAATTAAAAAGTCAAATTACCAAGATGCAACTAGATTTCCAGGGTGAAGAGTTGTTGAGAAGAACTAGAAATACCCTTTGGGACAAAATATCACTTGTAATGCTAGATAGATAGGATTATTTTGATCTTATACAAGATGAGTTAGAGATGTATGAAATGTGTCAAAAAGAAATCAAAGATGTTGAAAAGCAGCTTGGAGAAATGACTGAGTAGGATGCTGAAATAAAAATTTCCTAAATACTAGTATAACTAAGAAGCAATTAGAGGACTTGCAGGTTGAAAACAAGACTCATATGATAAATATAGCCAACCAAATGATTACCAATGAGGTCCTGATGTCCAGAACTCAAGACAAAGCTAAAGCATTGGCTGAAGAGATTATTAGATTCAAAGTTCTCTTGCATTAGTTTTGGTTTACCTCATCCATGGGATGGGAATGGTGATATGTATAAGAAGGATGAGTACAAATCCAATCTATTAACTCAAAAGAGAGATGATGTTGCATAGTTTGATTATTTAGAAGGAATCATAATTGGTGATGCAATGGTATACAGCTTGAGAGCAGAGTTTGAGATATGGATAAATATTAAAAGCACACTCAATTTAAAGATTAAATCCCATATCTTATGGGAATATTACTAATGTTGAAATAACATTAGAGTACTTAAGGTACCACCGATTCCCAATGGGTAATTTGTGGTAGTCATTTTCCAAATACCTTTGCACTTTGTTGTCCACTTTCAAGTTGCTAAAGGGCTTCAAAGGAGTGAAGTTTGTTATTGAAGTGATTCAAGATAATAGTTTTTGTATTCATGAACATATTTTTTAGATTCACTCCCTCTTTTGTATTTATAGATCTCTATATTCATTGGCCATTGTATAGATTGTTTTTCATTTCCATTCAACCTTGATTTTTCTATTAGAAGTTTGATTACTTGTCAATTCAATATCCATGGTTATAAATATTTTTCAAATGATTTTTTCCATATTGTCAAGTATTTTTTATGTTTCTAAAATTTCCTCTATATGGGTTCTTGGTTTATTTGGGTTAGACCTTGCTTATTAAAAGCTATAGAGTGGAATGATGCAAATTTTGTCATTGTTTTGAGAAATTGGATGCAACCATGTCCAATGCCCCAACTTCGTAGGGGTGAAACTTGAAACAGATTTTATCTTGGTTAATTCGTCCCCATTGTTGTTTACACCTCATTTTCTTCTCTATGCATTCGTGATTCATCCAGCGGGCTCCTTATAAACATCTTCTGCAACATTTGCATTCGTGATTCGTCTAGTGGGGCCCTTATATGAATGGGCTGTTGTGAATTTACAGGTATGTGCATAATTTTAGACTATGGATTGGATTTTCAATTATGTGTAGCATTTTGTATGTGGAGAACAAAGTTAGATGTAGGGTTTTAACTTTCCATGGCCAAATTGTTTAAAATTTGTAATGCATTATACGACTGTTCTATGGAGGCAAAGTCTAGAATGACCCACACTAATGAACCAACACAAAATCACACTTCCCAGATTGTACAACCTCATTGTCATTTTTTGCAATTTCCAAACCTTGAACGATAGAATTCTGCAGATAATATGAAATGTGTCATGTAAAAAATTAACACCAACCTTAGATGTTATTCCTACGACATGTTATATCTCCTTCTTTTCCTAATTATGTTTCATCTCAATGCCATCTTGGAAGATTGATCTTGTTGTTTAGACTTCTCTTATCTTTTATGGTCATCTTTCCCTTTTCTTCATCGACTTTTCCCATGTTACACTAGATCTTCTACAAACAAAGTCTAGAATTGGTATAATTGATCAAATAAGAGATTTCTTCATATTGTTTGTTTTTTTGTCTTTATGTTTTTAAATTTATTCTATATGGATTCTTGGGTTATTTAAGTATCCCATATTAATATAACATTGCTTATTAAAGTTTTTAGAGAGGAACAATGCAAATATTGTCACTATATTAGGAAATTTGTAAAAGGGATAATGAAATTTTGATGTACTATTACATTTTCAAATAAAAAGAATGATTTATTTTTACATTTTGGCATAGGGTTCAATATCTCATAGCCCTTCAAAGTGAAATGGGACCCTACCCTTGATTATATCGGCGAACCCTAGCAGTCAATCTGTCCCATGAGTCACTTCAAAGATCATAAGGGCAAGGTCTCGCGTAGGGTATCTGACTCGTAATTCCATATAACCCTCCTTCAAGTACTTTGATATTTATTTTTGACGGTTGTGTAGATTTCTTCCGATCCATGTTCAGGTTTTTTGTTCATTTTCGCTCCTTTAAATCGGATCTACCCCTGTTCCTTGGTGTTTGCCGATGTTGTCTAAATTAGCTCTATCTTCGACATTTTCTCCCTCCACTGTCCCTCCTCATCGTTTGGTTGTTGAAGTTTCAGAAAATGGCAGGCACCGGATTCCGACCAGTGCTATGATTAGTGGCAGTGAGCTTCCGTACGGGAAGATTTGTTACATCAGTTCTTCAGGCCTATCTCCTTGTTATATAATGGCGTAAGGTAGCAGTCACGGCCATGTTGGAAGGACTAGCGACATTGATGTATACAACCGAAGAGTGGAGCAGTTAGAAAAGAAAATAGCAGAGCTTCGGCAGAAGCTGGAGGGGAAATGCGAAAAAGAGGACTTGGATTCAATGGAGAGGAGAATCAGGGATACCATCGACCGCAAATTCAAAAATAATAATGATGAACTGATCGAACGGATGCGAAGTCTCATTGTCGAATACGACGCAGCCACCCGATCTCAACGTGACGTCGACAGGATCCCAACGACTTCAGTAGGTTCTGGACAGTCCCCTCCAGCTGACAGGACTCCCTCAAGGCCAAAATCAATGGAGCTTGACTGAGGGAACCATGCGGCCCACCCACCACGGTCTCTTGGTATTTTCAGGATAACTTTTATTTTTTTGTTTTCTATTAGGTTTACTTGTCCGTTTTTAGATTTTCGTTTTTTGTTGGTTTAGGGGAGGGATTTTGTCATATTTTCCAAGTCCCTTATGTTCAGTTTGTATAGGAAAGTATTTTGTAAGGGTTGTACTTTTAGAGGAATGGTAGAATAATGGAAGGATAATATCATACTGGCCTATTTTGCAAAGGATCTTCCATTCATTTTGTATAATTGGGATAAACCAACATAGATCCATCTTAAACCCGTATCTATCAAGCACCGAGAGGGATCCAATTTCTTGAGGTGTATTTTTTTTTTAAAATTTAAACTCAAGAAATTTGATCTCTCTTTATTGATAGATTCGGGTTTAAGTTTTAAGTTTTTATTTTATAATCAAACATCTATTTTTAAATTACTTTTCATAATATTTTATTTTATGAACCAACATGGATTTTTTAAAATACTTTCCATAATTTTTTATTTTATGAGCCGACATGAATTTTTTTAATTATTTGGTTAGTAACAAATGTTACAACATCTCCCCCATACTGGGTTGTAGAGCACCTTGTTTCTCTCGGTGCAATGACAGTTTAACTGATTTATCTAGTTGTCCGGTCCGGCTGACAACCCTTATCAAATTTATCGGATGAATATATATATAATGTGTTCTTCAACATGAACAATTTGAACTATTTTTTTGTATGTGTTCTTTTATGAATCCAATATTAACTTATTTTATTGTATTTGTTCCTTTATGAATCCAATATTAACTTATTTTGTTGTATGTGTTCTTTTATGTTGGGGCCAAGGTCGCAGCTATATAAAAAGCTGCGAATTTTGAGAAAAAGCACGAGTATGGAAGGAAAGTGCTAAATTTTGGGACAAGCACTAAGTTTTGGGTAAGAAGGAGACGGTGCGCAGTACGGTGCCAGATGGATGATCTCAGCGCAGATCACGGACCGGAAATTGCGGAGCTCGCGCGCACGTCATCGAAGAATGAAGGTGGCTCAGCTACCATAATAAATAAGGCGATGGAGTAGAGGGCTCAGCTACCCTCATTTAAAGGCTTAGTACAGAAGTTATGGTTGCTCGGATCAAGGAGGAGCAACGGACCAGAGCATTGAAGGCGAAGGACGATCGACCATACCCACAATCTGCGTCGGAATTCACGGAGCCTGCAGGAAGCGGCGACGTGACTGCAAGCGGCGCCTACAGTACACCTAGCCATGTGCGTGGTTAGGGTTTTTGGGAATCACTGTTGGGAAAGGCCCACAGTTTTGTAAAGGTGTGACCGTCATGGCCACCTATATAGATGAATCATTGTAATGGGTAGAGGCTTCTTCTTCCTCCCTTCCCCTAGTTCCTTCCTTTTGGAGAGTTAGAGAGTTAGATGCTAGACTGTTAGAGAGCCAGTCTAAAGGATAGATCATGTGTTGATTATCCTTCACTGTATTTTCTACCCGGTGTGTAGAACTAGAGAGGAGATCGGATAGCCGAGGAGCTAATCCCTGAGTTGCCAGACAGTCTGAGTCGACGTCTGTGCCTTTGTAATCTCCATAGAGAGGAGACAAGCTTGAGAGAAGGGCTCCCAGCTGTGTGCGTGGAGTTTCCTGTAAGTTCTAAGGCTGCAGCTGTGTGCGCAGCATATTGTATAACTCTATCAGTTTCTGGTTAATATAAAACTCCTGAGGACATGGTTTTCCTCGAGGAGATGAGCTTCACTTATATCTTCTTGTTATAAAGTTTGCGTGAATGATAACTATTTAGAGTTCATTATTTGTGTATGCAAGACTTCTGTCTTATCTTTGTGACTGTTTGAGCAAGTTGGAAAGATCCCTTGATAACTATAAGTGTCCTAAGTACTAAAGAAGTAGTAACGCACGGTCGCTGCAGCGAGAGCAGACCGCGTTACTGTGCTGGATGTGAAGGGCGAGAAAGTGTTTAGCGCGTCGACCCAAGGGATAGTTACCTGCTGCGTTAGAGAGGAGAAACTGCGCAGTAGACCTGCCAGGGAAGGAATCCACGCAGCTGCGCCGAGCGGCCTGCGGGAAGGTCCGACCGCCGATTTCACAGGAACCTGTCAAGGAAGAGCTACCTCCGCGTCACCCAGGTTAAGGAAACCTGATTCCTTAACCCCCCCATAGCCACTTCGGGTGAGACCTCGAGCTGCCGCGCAGCTCGTTGCCGAGAGGGCCAGTGCGCCAAGGGGTTTTGTTGCTGCGCTTCATTAAAACCCGGGTCTGCCCAGAAAAGCAGCCAACAAATGGTTCCGTTGCCGCGTGAGCGAGACTTCTTATTCCAGTGACGCGCGAGAGAGAGCAGTCAACAAATGGTTCCGTTGCCGCGCGAATGAGACTTGTTCTTTCAGCGACGTGTGAGATACTGTTGGAGCCAACAAATGGTTCCCTTGCCTAGTAACCAACATAAGGTTCTGTTACACTGAGACTTGCTCAGTTAACAAATGTGTTACTGGAATCCTACAGCTAAAGAAATTGGAGATTGGTTTGATTTAAAGGCTAAAGAGTTCGCTGAACAAGAAAATAGAAGCCCTACGCTTCAAACAGAAGACTGGTTACAGAAGTATATTTATGCTGACCTTTACGAAATTTTCTTTGTCACGTTTGCATTGGAGTTACACGCTTGGATAGCCAAGTTAGCAGATTCTAGACCTACGCTGCATGTTGATCAACCCGTCACGTGGACGCCTGAGCTAGCTAGTATTGTGAAGCGGATAGACAATCCTGTGTCCCGCGCAGTAGACTTTTGGTTGAATAGTCTACTGGAAGGTTTCATTACCGAATTTGCAGTCGATACAAGAAAGAGTTTCAGTGAAGCTGAGAGGAGTTTCTTCCAAGTACACAGAGGTAAGTTCTTAAATTCTCTGAACTTATGGATTAAAATGCTTCTGTATGAAAAAGGAAAGCTATGTATTGCTTCTGATGAATAGCATAGTCAAGTAATGTCCGTAGATTCTGATAGTGATCCTGAAGTTAATGGTTGCACTCATAGTGGAAAACGATATAAAGTAGGCCTTGACCAATATTCCTTTGAATCTAGCCCAGACAATAGCCAAGTCCCTAGAGCAAGCCATATAGAACGACAAGGGAGTGCTCATATCCCTTATTACCCCTTTACACCGCAAAAACCAGACGGAGCTCAGTATAATCCTACAGTAACACCTTCTAGTAGCCCACACGCTACTTCTAGTACCTCTGTACCACCTTTGTTTAACCATCCCGGAGGCACTGCTACAGTACCTCCACCTCAAACCCGTGCAAGAAGGATGGGTGATGACATGAAACTACCAACTTTTAGAGGAACAGGGATAGAGGACCCTGAGCAGCACTGGTTCTTATGTGAAGCCATTTGGACAATTAAGCAAGTTAATGATGATGCTGTTAAACTGGTTCAGTTAGCAACCACACTAAGAGAAAGAGCCTTGACTTGGTTCATGAAATACTCAGCAGCACAGAATAGGACGCTTGCTGAGGTAAGAAATGCCATGATTAGAGAATTCAAGAAACCTAAATCAGAATCACAGTGTATAACAGAGCTCAAAGACATCAAACAGTTACCTACAGAATCAGTATGGGACTTTGACCAGAAGTTCAAAGCCTTGATAGATCAAGTAATCTTCGAGTTTGCACCACAGCAACATAAAGAATGGTTTATTGCTGCACTGCTTCCACACATTAGACTTCCCCTTATGCAACAGAATCTCAATACTCAGGAACAAGCTCTAGAAATGGCTATGAAACTAGAAGCTTCGCCAATTGCAGGAACAAGCAACGATGTTGCGCATTTACAGAACCAATTAGCAAACTTAACCTTGCAAGTGCATGATATTAAGAAAGGCAAGGAGATTAAGGAAGAAATTTGGTGTACAAAATGTAAAGCCCAAGGTCATTCAAAGGACCATTGTCCTGTTTTCATAGACTATATTGCAACTGGAGCACCTAACCCTTTACCACAGGCACAAGGGCCTTGGTGTGAAATCTGCAGAACTAGAGGTCATAGACCACAAGAATGTCACTTACTTCAGAAATATGTACAAACTCCAAAGAATCTATATTGTAATTTCTGTAAATCAGTAGGTCATGATGAGAACAATTGTAGAGCATATGATCTTATGATAGAAAGAAAGCATGATGTCTATCGGGTACAAGCAGAGACACAAGGACCCACAGCAGGTCCACCTTATGACCAAACTCGGGACGCCCGAGCAGGAAATTACAGGGGACGTGGACGCACAACAAACTTTGGTCGTGGAAGAGGACAGATCACTTGTTATAATTGCGGAGAACAAGGTCATTTTGCTAGGGATTGCCAAAATCCTACAACCCTCTGCAGATATTGTAAATCTTCTGACCATATCATTGAAGAATGCCCTCAGTTACAGGCTAAGATGCAAGCAAAGACACCCCAGGTCAATCAGAATATCCAGTTGATTGGAGCAGAAAAAAGAGAACCGGACCCTACAGTTAATATAGTGACACGCAGTGGAGCTACCACTGGTGCGCAAGAGATGGGAACGGGAAAGCAAGCGACGCAATGGGTGCGCCGCGCTAACATTAAACCAGCCCCACTTAACCTACAGAAGAAAAAAGAAGCATTTAAGCAAGCTTAAGAGTATTTCTCAGATCCGAGAGCTTCAAGTTCTGCCGCAATTCCGCAGAACAATAGTAGATCGCAAGTGCTAACACAAGACAACCTGGTACAAGAACAAGCCACTACAGCTGGAAGGCCTGATGATAATGACGGCGAGCATGCACTAGGCAGTGTTCATGCGTTCCTGCGACAATGTTTAAAATTGTTGCGCAATGAAAAAGCAACTCTAGAACTTCAACACCTGTTGGATCGGTGCCAACACTCTGCTTCGACGAACACACCGCAGCGTGCTGTTCACCAGATTAGGAGTCACATTAGAACTGGAAAAGAGATGAGGCTTACAGCGCAGATTGGAGCATTTGAAATGGACGAAGTCATGTTAGATTTGGGCTCAGAAGCCAATGTTCTCACTATGCAGACATGGTAACAGATGGGAAGCCCTCAGCTTACAAGATCCCCTATCCAGCTAAGACTCGCAAATCAGCAACGAGTCTCTCCATTGGGCAGATTACCCAATGTACCTATTGATATTGAAGGAGTAAGAAGCTCTGCAGATTTTGAAGTAATCAAAATTATGGATGATAGTAGACCATACCCAGCGCTGTTAGGAATAGACTGGGCATTTGATAATTTGGCTGTCATTAACCTGAAGAAAAGACAGATGACCTTTGAGGATGACCAGATCAGGGTCATCGCACCTCTTGATCCTACTCAAGGACCAAGATATATAGAACCCATTCGCGCAGAAGAGGAAGCGCGCCACATGGAAAGTTTGTACCAGATGACTACTAACCACAGTGACTATGTCAACCCCACAGCAGACGGCCATATCAGCTGGCGATGTGATAGCTCGTGCACATCAGATTCAGATGCAGGATTGGAAAACTGGCAGAATCGTCTACATGAGGTTTCTGCAAGACGTTGCGCCATGATGACTAAATCCATCCGATGGATTGGCACAGAATTAACTGACACTCCAACTTTCGATGGTCTAACTGAAGTAACTAAATTCATACAGGAATATGAACAAAAGCTTCCAGAACCGCAGCGCATACAGGCATTAGATATAGCATTGCGCGCTACACCCGCAAGATGGTGGATTGCGCACAAGGAGAATATTCATACATGGAAAGACTGTCGCAGATTGATACTGCGCAGATTTCAGGACACCACAGCCGAAGCGCTATGCAAATATGAAGGACAGAGTGACCCCAGGTCACACATTGAAGCATGTATTCAGCAATGGTCAGATATTCCGGAAGATGAATGGGTTCACCAATTCATCCACACATTAGATACAATTCCAAGGAATTGGTATACTGAAATAGAATTGCGCAAAGGCACTCTTACTTGGGCTCTTATGATAGAAAGTTTTCAACTTACATTCAGCTTTGAGTCAGAGCATCCAAGCATTGATCAGGCTCTGAAGTATATTAAAAAGAAGGTATTTGAATCAGGTCTAGTAACAGAATATTCCCAACCAGATTGGGCTGTCCAGATAGAACATGCCCTGGAATGCTATAACTTCACCGTTGAAGATGAGGAGGACGATCCTCGCAACATCAATATCCCAGAATCAGAAGGGACGCGCAATATTGAAGGTCCTGAGCTTGATATTCCTGCCATCACAGAACACGTCAAGCTCAAGAAAGTTAACATTGGTACAGAAGCTGACCCAAAGTTTGCTTCTATAGGAGATTATTGGGATGATGAAACCGTTGCGCATGTTTCAGATTTATTACGTGATTACCAGGATATCTTTCCTACCAAGTTCACAGAAATGAAAGGCATCCTAGGAGACTTAGGAGTGATGCGCATACCTCTGAAACCAGATGCCAAGCCAGTAAAGCAGCGCCCATACAGGTTGAACCCGCGCTACAAAGAAAAAGTCAAAGAAGAAATTGATAAGATGCTTGCAGCAGGTATTATTGAGCCAGTAGAGGAAAGCGATTGGATTAGTCCTATGGTGGTCCAAGAAAAGAAAACGAAAGGTGAAATAAGAATATGTGTCGACTTGCGCAAACTCAATGATGCATCAGCGCACGACCCATTTCCCACTCCTTTCACAGATGAAGTACTTGATAATGTTGGAGGACAAGAGGCTTACTCTTTCACTGATGGATTTTCGGGATATCATCAGATTGGAATCCATCCGGACGACCGCCACAAGACTACTTTTGCAACTGAATGGGGCTCATTCCAGTATACGGTAATGCCCTTTGGTCTTAAAAACGCACCTGCTATCTTCTCTAGAGTTGTTGTTGCTGTTTTTAAAGAATTTATCCACAAGTTTTTAGAAGTCTATTTTGATGACTGGACTGTATTTGGTTTACTAAAGAACCATATTGCGAATCTGCGCATGATGCTAGAAAAATGTAGACAACATCAGATTTCACTTAACTTGAAAAAATGTATATTTTGTGCGCCCTTTGGTATTTTGTTGGGACATATTGTATGCAGACAAGGACTCCTGATGGATCCTGCGAAGGTTGCCATCATTGCTAATTTACCTGCGCCCAACTCAGTTAAGCAATTGCGCACTACATTGGGACATACAGGATACTACAGAAAATTCATCAAAGGATATGCAAGGATCACAGCGCCTATGGAAAGATTGCTGAAGAAGGATTCGAAGTTCCAATGGACAGAAGAATGCCAACAGAGCTTGGACACACTTAAAGAAAAGATGATCACAGCGCCTATTCTAGTTTTCCCAGATTGGACAAAACCTTTTCATGTTCATATTGATGCTTCTTCCATAGCATTAGGAATCGTGCTTACACAGTCTGGAGAAGGAAGTATTGACCACCCAATTGCTTACTCCAGCAGAAAGCTATCTACAGCTGAGAAGAACTATACCACTACAGAACGGGAAGGACTAGCTATGGTGTATGCCCTACAGAAATTCAGACACTACCTGTTAGGAGCTCACTTTAAAATGTATACTGATCATTCTGCTTTGAAATATTTGGTCAATAAACCAGTTTTAGGAGGAAGAATTTGCAGATGGCTACTGCTCTTTCAAGAGTATGATTTTGAGGTTATTGTAAAGCCAGGCAGATTGAATGCAGGGCCTGACCATCTATCCAGAATAGAGTCAGGAGAGGAACCTACGAGTCTGGAGGACAATCTGCCTGATGCACAGTTGTTTTATATCCAAGCAGCAGACGAATATTATTCTGATATTCTTGAGTTTCTCACTACCGGACAAGCGCCGGCTGAGTTTACAATCCAGCAGAAGAAGCAACTTGTTGTCAGAGCCGCAGATTTCACTTTGATAGCAGGCCAGCTTTATAAGTTGGGCCCTGACGAAATTTTGCGCAGATGTATCTTACCACATGAAAAGAGTTCTATCATCGCAGAAGCGCATTCAGGTACCGCAGGAGGCCATTTCGCAGGAAAGCCGACTGCGCAGAAGATATTAGCTGCAGGACTTTGGTGGCCGACATTGCACAAGGATACTAAGGAATTCTGTAAATGTTGCGATGTGTGCCAGCGCACAGGAAAACCCTCAAGGAGAGATGAAATGCCGCTAAGACCCCAGATCACACTGCGTGCTTTTGATAAATGGGCCATTGACTTTGTAGGACCTATTAACCCACCAGGAAAAAGAACTGGCGCAAGATATATCATTACAGCTACTGAGTACCTCACCCGATGGGCTGAGGCGAAGCCAGTTAAGAATTGCGACGCTGCTACTGCCGCGCAGTTCATTTTCGAGAACATTATCACTAGGTTTGGATGCCCAGTGATCCTCATGAGTGATCAAGGTACACATTTCCTCAATGAGACTATAGAGGCCCTTACTGAAGAATTTCAAATTAATCACCATAAGAGTACACCCTACCATCCTCAAGCTAATGGTACGGTGGAAGCATTCAATAAGATCCTTGAGAATGCCCTGACGAAGATCTGTAATCAACAAAGAGATGATTGGGACCTTAGAGTCACAGCTGTATTATGGGCTTACAGAACCACTTGCAAGAAATTAACAGGTCACACACCTTTCAGCTTGGTGTATGGACAAGAAGCAGTTATGCCCATGGAATACATTGTTCCCAGTCTCCGAATTGCTCAAATTACAGAAATGGCAGATCCTGACACTATGAATGAAAGACTTTCGCAACTGCTTTCCTTAGAAGAAGACAGACTTTTGGCCGGATTTCATCAACAGGTACAGAAGGCAAGACAGAAAGCTTGGCATGACAGGCACATTAAGCATAAGCACTTTGAAGAAGGAGACTTGGTACTCCTTTACGATAGTAAATTCATCAAGTTTCCAGGCAAGTTTCGTGTGCATTGGTTAGGTCCTTTTCAGATAATAAAAATAACAGACGGAGGCGCAGTTCAGCTTGCGAAGCTGAATGGAGAACTACTACCTACAATGATAAACGGGAGTCGGCTTAAGCTTTATTGCGACGGCCACTCCGCCCTGTCGACATAATATATTACTCAAGAATGCAGATGCCCAGTGTAGTTGAAAGAGACATCGCATTTAGTCTACACGGAAGCTGCGACACACCCCCAGTCTCCAGCTTCCTGCGCAGTTCCTTGAAATATCCGCGCATCCTGAATAAAAATTGCTTGAAGAGAGCTTATCGGTGCGCTCTGGCGAACTTTTGTTTTTGGACCGTCGAACTATCGCTCTTGCGGAGTTCCCTTTGATAATTTGTCGCTTGAAAAATTTTGTTGTGGACCCATAGAGGCACGGTTTCCTAAGTTGAAATGACCCGCCGGAAATTTTGAATTACAGCAGTTATGTAGCCGCGTTTGAATAAATGAAGGATAAGGCCGCTATTTAATTCTACCCGTTCTGACGGATTCGGCTTAATCTCCGAAAGATTTGCATTTAACTCAGGCGCCGAAAGCATTAGCTTCTCCCGGAAGGCTGTCAGAACCCGTCAATCACACTAAATGCACCGCTACGGCAAGGAGGATAGCGTGTTGTCAACTCATCTGTAGCCGCCTATAGCTACGTTACCCCACTTGGTCGCATTTACTAACCCCGCTGGCTATAAATACCTCACACTTGTATCAATTTCGGGTTACTGTCTCGAGTTGCATAGTTGTGTTTGAAGACCCAAAGTATTGTTTTCAGAGCCGAGTGTGCAGAGTATTTCCCCTTGTTTTCAGAGTCTATACCCTACGCAGTTCCGCCATTTGCTGTCCAGAGTTTTGTTATTTACATTGGTTCACAACGGAGAACTTATCAACTGAAGAAGTTTTTCGTCAATTTCTACGCCGAGGCTTAGAATTCGGCATGGCCACTCCGGTGACGCCTTCGACCTACGTACACCCCGGTGCTACTGATCCCAGAACATCTCCAGGCACAAGAGCATCTCAGCAGCAGCCGGAGGAACCTGTTCCAGAGCCGCTCGCGTCTATGGTGAACTACATTCCGCCGCGTCCAGATGATGCGCCGGATGTACAAATTCCGAAGAATGCAAAGTATCCAATTCCGCTACCGCCACTACCGGCTAGTGTGCGGGTAGAAGGCCAACTATTGGGAAACATTCCATTGGTTAAATTCTCTGATTTTAACCTTGGAGACTATAAGACGTATCCTCAGTTTCAGTTGGACCGATATCTGGATATCGTCCATAATCCCACCAGGCAGGTTGATGAGTTTATCCCGAAGGGATTTGCAGCAAATCTTGAGCGCCCTGGACTCTTGAATTTGTTGAAGCTACCGCACTTTGGCCGTAGCAATGAAGTGAACGCAGTCGTTAAAACACTGCTATCCTGCGCTCATGGAGGTTACCTTTGGCTCGGGAGGCCAATTGATCTAAATGTTGATCTGATACACCGCATCACCGGTCTATCTAAGGCTGGTAAGGATCCCAATATCCATTTTGTGGGGAAGGAGAAGGACCGAAAATTAGCTGCAAAGCTGGTCCAGAAATATAACTTGACAAGAGGAGGTCGGGCTTATGACCTCACGACGGTAGAAGATGAGGCACTTCGCTTCACAGGAAGTCTGCTTGCAGGCAGACTTCTCACAAAGTGCCGACCAAAAGAAGTTACTGGAGCTGTCGTCGAGCTCGCTATCGCAGCTGCGGAGGGAGAACAGTACAACTGGTCTCTCTTCTTGCTGAATTCTTTTTTGGCTGATTGCCTGAATGTGCAGGACAATGCAGGCCAATCATTCCATTTTTCATGGCTTCTAATTCTATGCGCTCTCGTCGGGTGGAAGGAGCCCCCGAATACTCAGTTCCGTCCACGCCGCGCAGGAGAGGTTGCCGGCATGCGCTACATCAACCTCTGGGATTCCCCTAATCCCGCGAAGCGCAAGATGAATCGCGCTGTCTTTTGTGAGTACTACTACCTCCTCCGAGATACCATACAAGATATGCCAAGGCTGAGCGCGGAGACAGCCACATTGTATGACGGGAAGTTGGCTTTTACTGCCGACATCCATCAACTCTACCTTCGGCCTTGCGACATTCCAGGTGACTGGGCGCTAGGTCTTTACAGGATGACCACAGAAGATGTCGAAGAAACCATTAAGTCGTGGTCGGACGAATGGAGAGCAGCAGCTGACATCGCACCTGCGATGCCACCCGCCGCTGCGCAAGAGAAGGATAAGGGCAAGGAAGCCCCTGAGCAAAGAAGCGATGAAGGCTCAACAGAACCAGCTACAAAGAAGCAGAAAGTGTCGCATCCCACTGAGGCCATTCCCTCGGAGGTCGACAAATACTTGAAGGAGCAATTTCGTGAGATGAGGAACATGCATGCTCACATCCGAAGTGCTCTAGACTTACAATTTGTAGAACTGAAAGGTCTCGCAGGAAGGATTGCGCAGACCCATGCGCCAGCATCTACTTCGCAGGCGCCACAAGAAATTCCAACTGATGAGCGAGTTGAAGAACTCACAGAAAGGCACACTGTCGTGCATATTCCGCCTACCAGCATGACACTTCCAGATCCCCTAGCTGAACTGCAGGTAAGCACAGTTGGACCTGTAGAAATTAATTTGTCTATGATTCCTATAGAAACCCTACAGCTAGTACAGGAGAAATTTTCTCTTGAGTTGAGAGCTAGAGAGCTCTCTACTTTCCAGGCAAACCAACGACTGCAATCGCAGGAGATAGAGCTGAAGGAAAGTCATCAGAATATCTCTGCGAAGCTTGCACTCTATGAGGCGCAAGACACTGGCATCAGAAACGCAATAGAAGAGATTGCCCAGGAATTGCCGGCTTGCGAGATTCAACCAGACCTCCCTCTGGTTGCAAAAGTTCAAATCATTGGCGAAAGGGCGAAAACCCTGGAGCAAGAAATAGTTGCTATGGCAGAAGGCCATAAAACCCAGATTGCTGAGCTAGAAGCTCGCGTTGCTGCGCATCTTACGGATGATGCGCAGGTACAATTTGAAGCATTGAGCAGAGCTTCCACACGAATGAAAGGTCGAGTACAGGAAGCCAAGAACCTGATGGACCAGGCTATGGAAGCATGGTCAGAGCTTGTGAACCTCCCTTTTAAAGTGGGACTATCAGAACAGGTGCAAGCTGCAGAACAGTCTCTCACTGTTCTGAATGAAGAAGCTAAGTCCTTAACAGGCTTGCCAAAGATGAAGAAAATGGGCGAAGTGCGCAAAATGCAGCAGCAACTGCACAAGCTCAGAACTGAAGATGAGAAGCTCACCAACAGCATTCAGCCATTCATGGATGAGTATGCTGAAATCGTTGGCCAGATTGAGACAAAAATCAAAGAGATTGCCGAGTCTCAAGAGATCATTGATACACTCGCTAAAGATGAAACAACCGCAGAAACAGTGCAAACAGCTGATCAGTGTATTGAGGAATTGGACTCCGCTATTGCGAAGTGGCAGAAAACATTCGCGGAGATTCAAGCAAACGCAGATGCGCAAATCCAAAGACCACGCGCTAGTGCGAGTGGCTCGAGGGCGAGCCACAAGTGAGTGTTGGGGGCCTGTTGGGGCCAAGGTCGCAGCTATATAAAAAGCTGCGAATTTTGAGAAAAAGCACGAGTATGGAAGGAAAGTGCTAAATTTTGGGACAAGCACTAAGTTTTGGGTAAGAAGGAGACGGTGCGCAGTACGGTGCCAGATGGATGATCTAAGTGCAGATCACGGACCGGAAATTGCGGAGCTCGCGCGCACGTCATCGAAGAATGAAGGTGGCTCAGCTACCATAATAAATAAGGCGATGGAGTAGAGGGCTCAGCTACCCTCATTTAAAGGCTTAGTACAGAAGTTATGGTTGCTCAGATCAAGGAGGAGCAACGGACCAGAGCATTGAAGGCGAAGGACGATCGCCCATACCCACAATCTGCGCCGGAATTCACGGAGCCTGCAGGAAGCGGCGACGTGACTGCAAGCGGCGCCTACAGTACACCTAGCCATGTGCGTGGTTAGGGTTTTTGGGAATCACTGTTGGGAAAGGCCCACAGTTTTGTAAAGGTGTGACCGTCATGGCCACCTATATAGATGAATCATTGTAATGGGTAGAGGCTTCTTCTTCCTCCCTTCCCCTAGTTCCTTCCTTTTGGAGAGTTAGAGAGTTAGATGCTAGACTGTTAGAGAGCCAGTCTAAAGGATAGATCATGTGTTGATTATCCTTCACTGTATTTTCTACCTGGTGTGTAGAACTAGAGAGGAGATCGGATAGCCGAGGAGCTAATCCCTGAGTTGCCAGACAGTCTGAGTCGACGTCTGTGCCTTTGTAATCTCCATAGAGAGGAGACAAGCTTGAGAGAAGGGCTCCCAGCTGTGTGCGTGGAGTTTCCTGTAAGTTCTAAGGCTGCAGCTGTGTGCGCAGCATATTGTATAACTCTATCAGTTTCTGGTTAATATAAAACTCCTGAGGACGTGGTTTTCCTCGAGGAGATGAGCTTCACTTATATCTTCTTGTTATAATGTTTGCGTGAATGATAACTATTTAGAGTTCATTATTTGTGTATGCAAGACTTCTGTCTTATCTTTGTGACTGTTTGAGCAAGTTGGAAAGATCCCTTGATAACTATAAGTGTCCTAAGTACTAAAGAAGTAGTAACGCACGGTCGCTGCAGCGAGAGCAGACCGCGTTACTGTGCTGGATGTGAAGGGCGAGAAAGTGTTTAGCGCGTCGACCCAAGGGATAGTTACCTGCTGCGTTAGAGAGGAGAAACTGCGCAGTAGACCTGCCAGGGAAGGAATCCACGCAGCTGCGCCGAGCGGCCTGCGGGAAGGTCCGACCGCCGATTTCACAGGAACCTGTCAAGGAAGAGCTACCTCCGCGTCACCCAGGTTAAGGAAACCTGATTCCTTAACCCCCCCATAGCCACTTCGGGTGAGACCTCGAGCTGCCGCGCAGCTCGTTGCCGAGAGGGCCAGTGCGCCAAGGGGTTTTGTTGCTGCGCTTCATTAAAACCCGGGTCTGCCCAGAAAAGCAGCCAACATTTTATGAATCCAATATTAACTTATTTTGTTGCATGTGTTCTTTTATGAATCCAATATTAACTTTAGAAGAATGTTTTTGTGATTACTTGAATCCTATGAACCAGGGCATATCAATATGAATTGTGACTCAACATAATCTCATTCACAACAAACAACATATAACAACAGGAGAATCTCTACTCACATAGACAACACAATGGAAATAGATAACAAGAATAACATTCATATAAGGAAAGGAAATACATACTGCAAAATAACAACACGAGAATCTATGCTAAAAAAAGTCTTTGCTTAACTCTGCAAATTTTTTATTACTCTTGAAATTGCTCAGTCAAACAGGTCTCGCTCTCATGGGTTCCAACCCCAATTAGAGAGATGATATCTAAGTGACTGCTTAACTATTTGCTTGAAAATAGGAATTTTATAACTACTTATTACATCTGTCACAAAACTAAGTCTTCATAATCCTCGAAATGTTGAAAGACAATATGATGCCACATTGAAGCGGGCTTTGTCATAAGCTCCGCTTGAGTATCACTGATAGGTGTCCTCATTGGTGCAATTTGTACTTCATTCTCACAAACTTTTCAACTATCTTCCATTGCTCCACAAAGGGGATTTCATAATTAATCATCTATGTTGACACAAATATTTTTGTTGTTAAAAAGAAAAAAGAGATATGGAGAAATAGAATTGTAGTAATGGGAATTATGCCTTTTACAATTTATTCCCATATGAAAACGGAGAAAAGAAAAATGCATAGAAGGATAGGCACTAAGTTTTAAATGGAAAATATCTTATCCAATTGTGAGAATAAAAGGAATTGGTTTGAAATTGGAAAAGGAGCGGATTTTGCAAAAGAATTAGAAATCGACAGATCAGGTCAAAGCAGGAATAAGATCAACGGTGGATGATGGTTCCGCTGGGGAAAATTGCAAAATGTATAACGTGTTGATCGTCAGTGAAATGACCATTAGCTCAGGTTAAAGTGCAGAAAATATCAACGGTCGTTGATCAACAGGTGAAAGATCGACGGACGATGTTGATTTCGCACTACGAAGATGCGTGGACATTGAAAATGTTGAGCGGTTGCGAAATCCAAAACCTCCTACCACGTGTCACCGCGAGAGGATTTCACTAGTTAAAAGGTGGTAGGAGGAAACCGCTCTCCTTGGTTGTGAAACCACTTTTTTTTAAAGTTATAAAAGACAAGCATGGCATGTGAAACATGACAATTGTCACTTCGTACTTGACGACTTGGACGTTCTGCGTGTGCTTGAAAGCCAACGTGAAGCCAACAAAGCAACCTTTTCAAGTCATATTTTCTAGGTATGCCCTATTTTCTCATAGTCAACTCAGCATATTATAAAATGGAAGATAAGGGTGAAGTAGAATTTCAGAATAGAGAATTTATGAAGTTAGAGGAGGTTTTTGAAGATAGGGATGGGGATGTGTTTGATACAATTGTGACCAGGGGTTCAGTTAGTGAACTAAAAACAGGATAAAGGATTTACAGAAGCAAGGGTTAGATCTGCATAATATTTACAAATCCCATTTTATTTACTTTTGTCCAGAACAAACCCTAACCTTCCCAAACTTTGTCTCCTGGTGTGCCATGAACTATTCCCAAACATAAAGAGTCATCATGGACTCAAAAAGAACAAAAATCTTGTGTCCAATTAATCCCTCAGTCATTAGAAAGTCATTATAAGTACCGCCGTCCTTTTCTCAGAACCTCGAAGAGTTTTCCAAAGAAAAATTAATTGACCTATATAGACATTCCACGCCCGAGATTAAACAAACCTTTCTATCAAAAATCCTTAAACTCGATATTTCGATTGATAATACACCCTTTCCCTTAGATGTTACTTTATGTGTTGAAAATTCACAGCTTGTCCTTTCATTGATCAACCAGTTTCTAGGGTTAGATGATGACAAACTTGTCACTAAAGTCATGATGATTCTATTGTTTAGATTGAGTTCACATTTACCTGAAGTTGAGTCTAGTCAGTTATATTGCCTTAAATTTGATGAATTCCTGGCTGAGAATATCTTTACTCAGCTAGTGAATTTCCACACAAGGAAGCATTTTAGATTCCAGTCTTATTTGATGAAAATGTTCCTATTTTCAAATGAAGAAAATTTGAAATTTCCAGAAGTAGTTTTTACCTCTGAAATTGAAAACAGTGTGTTCAATTACATGAATCTTATAATGTTAGAGGTATATAGAACAATTTTCCAAGAAAAGTTACCTATAGTTCTGCCAGAAATGAAAGATATGTTGCAATTTAGCCCATAGAAGAAGGTTGGTGATTGGTTCCTTTTGAAGGAGCACACTGTCATTAGATTATATGGTTTCGTTCATGAACCATATAATTTACTTGCCTTTTTAACTCCAAGGATATTTGCCTTAGAGTTTATCAGGCAAAAAATTATTGTTGAGAATGAACATTTTCTAAGTTTTAAAAAAGCCTCTGATATCAAATTCCCTTTGAAGGTTGGTCCATTTATCATAAAGAACAAGGCTGCACTTTCAGTTGTAGAAGAGCTGCTACAGGTATTGAATTTAAAAAAGGATTTAGGTATAAATTATGATCCACACCATATAATATCACAAAGAAGACAACAGAAAAAAAGCAAGGCTTTTGATCATCGGGAGGTAGATGTGTTAGTTGAGAAGGCTAATTTGTTAGAATATGAATCAAACACAGATTTTTCTGAAAATTTACAGTCAAATCCTTCAACCTTAGCAAAATTTTCAGCCATGATCGTGCCCACTCCCAGCAAAATTGAAGTTGTCACTAAAAGAAGTCTCTCTGAAACTTCGAACATGGAGGTAGAGGAACAAGGAGCAACCAAGAGGCTTAAACTGGATCCAGGGAAATAAATGGTTGAAATGGAAGGAAGAAAGGCAAAAAAGAAAGAGGAGATTCAAAATCCAATAATCCAAGTGCAAGAATATAGTTTTGCTGAGGAAAAGAAAGCAGATTCTAGTGACAAGTATAAATCCAAAACTGATCTATACATCAAGTATGGTCAAGATAAAAAGGCTTCTTCTGAGAAAACCAATAAACTTTTTCCTAAATTCATAGATATATCAAATAAAGAGGTCTCATTGGAAACTATCAAAGATCATGCAAGTAACATTTTAAATTTGGCAGTAGCCTCTGAGGAAAAAGTCACTAAGATGAAGATAAATTTGCAAAAAATAACAGTTCCTGATAAAATTCATTTGCACGGGAAAACTGGAGAAGTGATCTATACATATTTAATGAAGGTTACCTTGAGAATTCGAAGCTGCAATCTACAATGAATGGGTTGGAAAACCAACTAAAGCAAGAAAAAACTAAAAATAAAGCTCATCAACAACAAATAAAGAAGCTACAAGTTGATTTACAAGAGATGGATGGTGAACCTAATAAAGGACAAGCAACTAAAAAGATTTTGACTGAAAAAATAGAATATAATTCAATTACTTAAAAAGAAGCTTAAAATCCCAGCTACACAGTTAATTCAGGCATCCGAATTAACAGTCTTGGGACAGGAAAGAGAAAATCTCTCTCAGGAGTTGAATGATTGTAAAGAAAAATTACTCAAATTCACAGAACAACAAGTAAGTTGGGAGAAGGAAAAATCTAGTTTTGTAACTCAAATTGATAATTTGAAAGAAAAGCTAACAAGTGCAGCAAAGGAAAAAGGAGGAAAAGGGCAGGAGAATGAAGAAACAAGTACCCAAAGCTTGATCCAAGCCATGTCCTAGGTCAGCCTCAAAGAGAAAGAAACAAAATAATTGATATAAAAAATTAAAAATTAAATGAAGATATTCAGAAGAAAGAAGAAGAGAAAAAGGAATTACTTGAGAAGAATGAAAAATTGATTTCACAGGTTACAGGGAAACTTCCATTGCAAGGTGCCAGACATTTGATTTGGGATTCAATTATAGCTAAAGCTGAAAAATTCAGACCTTATCTGAATTTTATGAAAAGTAAGGAAACAGTAGTAAATGAATGCACACAAAGGTGCACAGTCATGAGAGGAAATTTGGACAAAAAGACAATAGAAACAGCTCAGAACACTGTGGATTTTATGAATACCTTGAGAGAAGATGATTTGAAGGCATTAATGATCAAAAACGTAATTGCAATTATAACTTGGGCTAGAAGGATCATTGGAAAACATCATCATGTTGAAAGTGTCCAAGCAAGGGTAAACCAGATAAAGCAACAAGTCAATTCTTTCAAAGACTTGTTTACAGATTTATTTCAGAAAGAATTACCTTCAATTTGGGATGAAGAAAACAAGTTAATATCTCAAAATGAATATAAGTCTTTATTGTTCCAAATTAGGATGGATCATAAAAAATTTGAAGGCAAGACCCAAGTTTTAACAGGGAAGGTAATATTAGAGAAGCTCATTGTAGATTTCGAGATCTTAAATCAATTGACATTGATAGGAGCAAAATTGCCTCCTATATCTTATGTGGATCGCGTGGAAATCAAAGTCATGGTTAAGGAGATGACAAGTTATGAAATTCCTTCTTCAGAACAATGGAAGACAGTTGAAAAATATGGGAAAATGAAATATTATTTGCATCAATGAAGACACTCGTCCAACAGGGATTTATGCCAAAGCTGGATTTGATAAAGGAAGCAGAAAGATATTCCATTTTGAAGATTACGAAGACTAAAGTATTAATAAAAATAGTCTAAATATGTAATAAGTAGTTGAAGATTTCTATTTTTAGAAACAGGTAGTTAGGTTTTGCTCATGGAGCCTTTATGTATAAATACATGTTTTTGAAATGTAACCAAGGTTGGAACCCATGTGAGCAAGACTGATTTTGTACTGAGCACTTTCAAAGTTAATAAATTTTTTGGCAGAGTGAAGCAAAAACCTTTATGAGTAGAGATTATTGTGTTGTGATTTTATAGTCTGTATTTCTTCTCCTTATGTGAATGTTATTCTTGTTATCTCTTTTCCATTGTGTTGTCTTTCATGCTTGAATGAAATATGTTGAGTCAAAATTCATATTTATACGCTCTGGTACATAGGATTCAAGTATTCACAAAAGCTTTATTCTAAAGTTAATATTGGATTCATCTTTATTTGGTGCCCATATTAATGGACTGTTCATCTTATATTATTTTATCACGAGAAATCAAGAACTTGACTGTAAAATAATAACTACCCTGCCTACGTGATAAATTATATTTCCATAACTCTGTTTATCTTAAAAACATTCATGACTTTGACTCCATTCCCAATGGTACCCTCCTGTTTCATCCATTTGCACTGTTAATTCATATTATTTTGAAATATCTCTGGCTATTGCAGTTATTCATTGAGAGAGCCCTCTCTGGTAGGAAATAATCCAGCTAGTATCATAAGATAGGATAAATGAAACCACTAGTATCATGTGAACAACTCTATCAACCACATATTTATTCCAGCATGTGAAACAACCTGATCATTTAAATGGATAATCAGGACTAGAGCTATAGTATGAACTCCATTGAAGTAGAGTAATATATACATGATAAACACTATTAAAATCTTATAATGATAAATAGAACCAATACTAGTACATATCTATTTCTACCATCAGTACATTGATATCAAGCATCATGGCATGTATTTAAGAAACAAAGGATGCTTAGTTAATATAAGGAAATGGACGTGCTTAACCTGATAGTTATAATTAGGGATATTATGCTTATTACACTATCTTTTATGGGTTATACATGTTACAAGCTTGTTCTATTAAATTATTATATCATATCCAATTACTGTAATCACTCAATACGTATTATTAGAGCCTATTCCATTACTTTAAGCAAAATATAATAGGTAATTGCCTTATACTAGCTTCCATATGTAATTTGAGTAAAGGTAATACCCTTTTTATGATTAACTCTATCGCTAATCTGAGCTTATGATGTCCATGCTATCTCTGTGATTCAACGTGTAGCTTTATATGAATAGTAATAGCTGCTAATAGTCTTCGATGCCTATTTATCCTATCTTATTCATATGATACTAGTGGTTTCAAAATTTAGGGTTTGTTCTGGAAAAAAAAATGGTAAAGATAGGACCTGTGAACCCCATTTACATCTATTCCCTATGCTTCTAAAATCTTTAATTTATTTTTAATTTCATGGACGGGACCAAGGGATAGGACTGTATCAAAAACATCGACATCTCTATCTTCAAAAATTTCCTTCGACCTGTTAAACTCCCTATTTTGAACTTCTACTTCACTTTCTCCCTCCATATTTATAAAATGATTGGTTGTTTCGGGATATTGTGGCCTACCCAACAATTGATGATTGGAGGGAATAAATCTGACGTATTCTTCCTCGGGCGCAAAGTGACAAATATTCCTCATGGCCCCTTTTCCTTTTACAATATCTCGTGTAGGTGGTTTCAGGATCACGAGAAGTGGTTTTCCATTACAATTTTTTATTCAGCAGAACGATCCTCGACTTGACATGTGGTAAGCGATAAAAATTCCGCTACCTCTTTCCCTTTTCATTCTTCGCGCTAGTTTCAAGTGCGAAATCAACATCAACAATTGATATTTTATTACATCGCTCATCCACCATAGAATGATTCCTGATTATAGCACGTACCAATGGTCATTTCGCCAAAGTTTTCAACATTATAGAACATGCACCTTTTCCTAGTGGAATCCCTGTTCACCACAGATCTCAACCCTCCTTGAATTTAAACTGTTGATTTCTTATAAATTTTTACAAGACGTTTTATTAACCATTATGATCCCGTTTTTTCCTATTGGCAGTGTGTAATAAAGGTGAATTTTGTCTTAAATTACTTCACATGATGCATCAAGTTTTCGTGGGCATTGTTTAGTCGCCATTGTATTTACCTGGCAACCAAAATCTTTGCAGTAGTTCCTGGCAGTAGTTACAAGATAGAATTTTTGAGGATTTGGGTTCCAGTTCCCCTACAATAGCAATAAATCTCTGGTGCGGCAGTCGAAGCTTAGGTAACACTTCCATGCAGCGGGCTCTATTTTACGCTTGGTCCCATCTACGTTCGACGCAGCTCAAGCCCTATGTAGGTTCCATGCTCGGTCCAGACTCCAGTTGCACGCTGCCACGCAAGTTCCCATTCTAGGCTCGATCTACTCCAAAGTCCACACAAGTTGCAGGCTATTGAACTCTTATATAAACAAATCTCTAAGATGGAGTTAATTCTTATTTTCACTACAACTTTATATACAGGACCATGACTGATTTATATATTAATTTTTTTATAAACATGATGAACATCTTTTGCATAAAATTTAACACTAAGCCGTGTAGCTCAAAAAGTAGTTTTCTTGAAGTTCTGCTCCTATACGCCATTGTGTTTCCCACATTCTTGAAAAGTGCCTGAAGTAGATTAAACCCTGATTTCAATAAATTTGGAATTATTCCTAGTATAAATTGGATTTTAAATATGGTTCAGCCACATTTCTACGAGGCTCGATACTATAAAATAATACCCATTTGAGTTAAATTCCATCTTATACTACCAAACCTCATGGAAATGTTAACTTTATTAAAAATCCAATTTGGACTAAGAAATGTTTGTTAAGTTTTTTTTTGTAAGGAAATTATGTATTATATAAAAGCATCAAATTACATCTGAGCAAAACAGGCCAAAGCTCTGTTGTTCTCCTTCACTTCTTGACTCTCTGAGCTTAAATATGAGATTTATCATAATACTGTCTAACTAGAACACTAAACCAAAATTACACATATTGTTGAGTCCATAGCAATACTCCTTACAGACCATCATATAATCTAAACTACATGACATGACCCAAACACTAGTACTTTTGATCTTTCCATTCATAAAACATCTAACATACCAAAATAACAAAGACCTCAAAACCATGATCAACCCTATAACACAGAACCCGAGCCCGAAGAAACTTTAAAGCAGAATATATGGCATGTCCGAAAAGTGCCCTTTCTGACTACTGCCTGTAGAAGAAGTTTGAGCATGTGGGTAGCGGATGCCAAGGGACTGTAGGATGGTGTCCATCTTCAGGTGCATTTTTTTTGTTTCATCTTGTAGCGTTTTACTCCATTTGTTTGGAGGTTCCTCTCCACCAGTCTTCTCCAGCCACTCCCAAATCACATGCCCCATTAGATTCTTCATCACCCAGTAGAGTGCAACTGTCCATTCGTAAAGACTGAGGTTGGCAGCATTGTTACCTGGATCAATTACCCATTCCTCCATTTTCTGGAATTCCTCTTCCAGGGTGTCCTTGTCCAGCTCCTGCCATAATTGTTGTTCCACATCCTTGATTCTCTGTTGAACAACCATTGGTAAGGCCAACTCGAACATGCGAGCCTCCCACATTGCTTTCTTTTGTGCCTGGGTGACCCTTCGTCCCTCATCCACCAATGCCTCTTCCCTCTTCCACCTCATTTGTCACCCATATTTATTAGTCTCCCCTTCCTCCCTACGATGGTCCTCCATTCTACTTATCACCTGAACTCCCTCTCGCCTTGTTAGAAGAATGATAATGATAGAGTGCATGTCGATTATAGCTTTGCGCACATGTTTGATGTTGCCACCTTTCCATTCTCTATATAGGAAATTTCCATTTCTGCATCTTCTTGTTTTAGGAAATTGAAAACCAAATATTTGTTTTCCACATTCTTGAAAAGTGCCTAAAGTAGAGTAGGGGTTATCTGAATGGAGTTGTAGTTATATCAACAAGGGAGATATAGTTGTCCATAGGATCAATTTCAGTTGAACAGTTTGTGAGATGTTCCTTATTAAGCTGGGTGGCATGGCATTGTTAGAATTCACTTTCTTTAAGTGTATGCAGGGAAATATGTAATGTATGACTCATATCTAGTAATATTTTATTTAGCAATTTTTTTAATGAAACGTTGAGTTAATTTATTATTGTCAATTGAAGTGTAACTTTTTTAATTAAATCCCTTCATGCTAGAAGGGTGGTATGAATATATAACCTTCAACCTGAAATTAAGTTCAGCCCTTCAAATTTGATCCCTG
Source organism: Larix kaempferi (assembly GCA_027924585.1). Classification (NCBI taxonomy): domain Eukaryota; kingdom Viridiplantae; phylum Streptophyta; class Pinopsida; order Pinales; family Pinaceae; genus Larix; species Larix kaempferi. Next base: position 3,819,440 of record BSBM01000226.1, on the reverse strand, counting down.
ATACCTATTCCAAATATTTATATAACTTAAATCCATATGTTTATATTGAAATGGTACCATTTATATCCTTAATGTTCGTTTATACAATTTTTAAATATAATTTTCAAAATCAAATATGCCATGTGTCACCATGTGAGCGTTCCACGTGTCACCCTCATAAACTAGATATCGATAGTTTAAAAACAAAATTTTTAGAAATTTTGCTTCAGAGAGTTTGCTGGCAAGTGGAAATTTTGTTAGAGAAAGAGATGTCGTTCGTTCCTCAGGTTGTTCTATTTTGGGGTGTTGGAAGTAGATGCTGAGGAGAAACAGCGTCCGCTCCTTCCTCTAGGGATTTTTTTAGGAGTGGGGAAAGTAGATATCGGCACTCGAAACAAAAATTTCATAGGAACGTTGCTTCGTAGAGTTTGCTGGCAACTGGAAATATTCTAAGAGAAAGAGCGGCCGCTCTTTCTTCAAGTTGTTCTATTTTGGGGGTTTTGAAGAATCTGGTGAGTAGAAAGAGCGGTCATTCCTTTCTCCAAGCGTTCTTTTTTAGGGGTGGGGAAAGTATATATCGACACATTAAACATAAATTTTGTAGGACTTTGCTTGAAACAGTTTACTGGAAAGTGGAAATTTTCTCAGAGAAAGAGAGGTCGTTCTTTCCGAATGTTGTTCTATTTAGAGCTAATGAAAGTATATGTATATGTTGGGGAGAAAGAGCATCCGATCCTTCCTCCAGGGGTTCTTTTAAGGGGTGAGGAAAGTATATAATACCTTAATCCCAAATTTGATAGGAACTTTGCTTCGCACAGTTTGCTGACAAGTCGAAATATTCTCAGAAAAAGAGCAAGCGCTCTTTCTTCAAGTTGTTATATTTTGGGGTTTTGAAAGAATCTGGTGAGGAGAAATAGCGGTCGTTCCTTTCTACAGGCGTTCTTTTTTAGGGGTGGGGAAAGTATATATCGGCACACTAAACATAAATTTCGTAGGACTTTGCTTGAAACAATTTTCTAGAAAGTGGAAATTTTCTCAGAGAAAGAGAGGTCACTCTTTCCTCATGTTGTTCTATTTTGGACTAATGAAAGTATATGCTAGGGAGAAAGAGCGCCCGCTCCTTCCTCCAGGGGTTCTTTTTAAGGGGTGAGAAAATTATATAGTACCATAATCACAAATTTGATAGGAACTTTGCTTTAAATAGTTTGCTGAAAATTGGAAATATTCTCAGAGAAAGAGCAGTTGTTCTTTCTTCAAGTTGTTCTACTTTGGGGCTTTGAAAGAATCTAGTGAGGAGAAAGAACGTTCGTTCCTTTCTCCAGGAATTCTTTTTTAGGGGTGGGGAAAGTAGATATCGCCACATTAAACATAAATTTCTTAGGACTTTGCGTGAAACAGTTGGCTAGAAACTGGAAATTTTCTCAGAGAAAGAGAGGTCGCTCTTTCCTCATGTTCTTCTATTTTGGACTAATGAAAGTATATGCTGGGGAGAACGAGCATCCGCTCCTTCCTCCAGGGTTTATTTTTAAGGGGTGAGGAAAGTAGATAGTACCTTAATCACAAATGTGATAGGAACATTGCTTCGCACAGTTTGTTGGGAAGTGTAAATATTCTCAAAGAAAGAGCGACCGCTCTTTCTTCAAGTTGTTCTATTTTGGAGTTTTGAAAGAATCTGGTGAGGAGAAAGAGAATTTGTTTCTTTCTCCAAGAATTCTTTGTTAGGGGTCAGGAAAGTAGACATCGACACATTAAACATAAATTTCTTAGGAACTTTGCTTGAAACAGTTTGCTGGAAAGTGGAATTTTTTCAAAGAAAGAGAGGTCGCTCTTTCCTCATGTTGTTCTACTTTGAACTAATGAAAGTATATGATGAGGAGAAAGAGAGTTCGCTCCTTCCTCCAGGGGTTCTTTTTAAGGAGTGAGGAATGCAGATAGTACCTTAATCACAAATTTGATAGGAACATATCTTTAAACAATTCGCTGGCTAGTGGAACTTTTCTCAGAGCAAGAGGGGACTGCTCTTTCCTCAATATGTGCTATTTTGGGGTGTTGAAAATAGATACTGAGGAGAAAGAGCGTCCACTCCTAGTCCTCTAGGGGTTCTATTTTTGGGTGGGGAATGTAGATATGAACATTTTAACAACAAAATTCATAGTAATTTTTCTTCAAAGAGTTTGCTGGCGAGTGAAAGTTTTCTCAAAGAAAGAGAGAACGCTCTTTCATCAAATTGTTCTATGTTGGGGTGTTGGAAGTAGATGCCGAGGGGAAAGTGTTAAGATTTAATATGCTAAGACAGAAAATAGCAGCATTACATTCCATTTCACAATAATAGCATATACAGGATCACTGAAGAAACAACAAGCATAGCATAAACACAAGAGACAGAGATTTATCCTGGGAAACCCTCATGGGGTAGAAAACCCAGCAAAGCTTCCTCAATATAGATGACCAGCAATATACAAAGATGAAACCCTGAGACATGATCTCCTCCTCCACAATAGCAGACCTCTCCTCCACAAGTGCGCTATCCTCAAGTGAGTGAATGTGTATAATGAGGAACACACCTCCTCTATTTATACACTACTCTGATATGTATTTTACACAAGTACATGTAGGCTCGTATTTAACCATTAGGTTAAATACCCCATTATAACTGACTGGGCCGACCCCCACATGGTGGGTCTAATAACCCTTTGACCCACATAACACATACAGGGCCGACCCCCACTAGGGAAGTCTAATAACCCAAGTTACCACATTCCAACGGAGGAATAAACATCTCCGGATATACAATAAGATCTTCACGGAGGAATGAAACATCTCCGGAATAATAAAGTACAAATATAATATTCTTTGAAGTTACAATATCTCAACACTCCCCCTTAACGAGAAGGATATTATAATAGCATCTGCACAAGCAAGGAGTCATCAACATCATACATGATACATCTATAAATCATTGGAAGCTTTCTCAACATCATCAGTAACTCAAGCAGTTACTGGAACATCTTCAATACTGGAACATCAACATCTTCAGTACTGAGTCTTTATCTTCTGCAGCACTTGAACAACTACAGCAACATCAACATCTAGATCCTCACGATCATCAGCATCATCATCTCATGATCATCAGCATCGTCATCACACGATCATCAGCATCGTCATCAGCATCACGATCATCAGCATCGTCATCACACGATCATCAGCATCGTCATCACATGATCATCAGCATCGTCATCACACGATCATCAGCATCGTCATCACACGATCATCAGCATCGTTATCACACAATCATCAGCATCGTCATCACATGATCATCAGCATCGTCATCACACGATCAGCAGCATCGTCATCTAGATCATCACGATCAGCAGCATCGTCATCAAGATCATCATGATCAGCAACATTGTCATCTATATCATCACGATCAACATCATCGTCATCTAGATCATCACGATCAACAACATCATCAATACAAGTATAAATATCATTAATACAAGTATCCTCATCAATACAAGTATACACATCATCAATACAAGTATCCTCATCAATACAAGTATACACATCATCAATACAAGTATCCTCATCAATACAAGTATACACATCAGCAATACAAGTATCCTCATCAATACAAGTATACATATCATCAATACAAGTATCCTCATCAATACAAGTATACATATGATCAATACAAGTATCCTCATCAATACAAGTATACACAATAGCAGCATACCCTGCAACACACAAGATCCAATTACGGGATGATCAATCCCTCTCACTTTAGGACATAGGTCCAAGGATGATACAATCCTGATCCGCTTACGGGATGATCAGTCCCTCTCGGTTTAAGACAACTCTCATGTCTATGGATGATGCAATCCAGATCAACTTACAGGATGATCAATCCTTATCACTTTAAGACACCTCACCATGTCTAGGGACGAGGCAATCCTAATCTATTTACAGGATGATTAGTCCTTATCACTTTAAGACATCTCACCATGTCTAGGGACGAGGCAATCCCAATCTATTTACAGGATGATCAGTCCTTATCGCTTTAAGACATCTCACCATGTCTAGGGACGAGGCAATCCCAATCTATTTACAGGATGATCAGTCCTTATCACTTTAAGACATCTCACCATGTCTAGGGACGAGGCAATCCCAATCTATTTACAGGATGATCAGTCCTTATCACTTTAAGACATCTCACCATGTCTAGGGACGAGGCAATCCCAATCTATTTACAGGATGATCAGTCCTTATCACTTTAAGACATCTCACCATGTCTAGGGACGAGGCAATCCCAATCTATTTACAGGATGATCAGTCCTTATCACTTTAAGACATCTCACCATGTCTAGGGACGAGGCAATCCCAATCTATTTACAGGATGATCAGTCCTTATCACTTTAATACATCTCACCATGTCTAGGGACGAGGAAATCCCAATCTATTTACAAGATGATCAGTCCTTATCACTTTAAGACATCTCACCATGTCTAGGGACGAGGCAATCCCAATCTATTTGCAGGATGATTAGTCCTTATCACTTTAAGACATCTCACCATGTCTAGGGACGAGGCAATCCCAATCTATTTACAGGATGATTAGTCCACTCAATCTCATTTAGGACTATCCTTCCTTTCGGAATTACTGGATTTACTGTCCAAGGATGATTTAATCCACTCAATTCATTTAGGACTATCCTTCCTTTCAGAATTACTGGATTTACTGTCCAAGGATGATTTAATCCACTCAATTCATTTAGGACTATCCTTCCTTTCGGAATTACTGGATTTACTGTCCAAGGATGATTTAATCCACTCAATTCATTTAGGACTATCCTTCCTTTCGGAATTACTGGATTTACTGTCCAAGGATGATTTAATCCACTCAATTCATTTAGGACTATCCTTCCTTTCGGAATTACTGGATTTACTGTCCAAGGATGATTTAATCCACTCAATTCATTTAGGACTATCCTTCCTTTCGGAATTACTGGATTTACTGTCCAAGGATGATTTAATCCACAACCGTACATTTAGGACCACGTCCAAGGATGACTCAATCCTCAACCGTACATTTAGGACCACGTCCAAGGATGACTCAATCCTCAACCGTACATTTAGGACCACGTCCAAGGATGACTTAATCCTCCACCGTACATTTAGGACCTACGTCCAAGGATGACTTAATCCTCAACCGTACATTTAGGACCTACGTCCAAGGATGACTTAATCCTCAACCGTACATTTAGGACCTACGTCCAAGGATGACTTAATCCTCCACCGTACATTTAGGACCTACGTCCAAGGATGACTTAATCCTCCATTGTACATTTAGGACCTACGTCCAAGGATTACTTAATCCTCCACCGTACCTTTAGGACCTACGTCCAAGGATGACTTAATCCTCAACCGTGCATTTAGGACCTACATCCAAGGATGACTTAATCCTCAACCGTCCACCAAGGACTTCATTCTCGAAGACATACGTCTACGGCTCTCTTTAGGACTGAAGTCCAGGGATGATCCAATCCCCTCAAGTCCACCAAGGACTTTATTCTCGAAGACATACGTCTACGGCTCTCTTTAGGACTGAAGTCCAGGGATGATCCAATCCCCTTATGTCCACCAAGGACTTCATTTTCGAAGACATACATCTACGGCTCTCTTTAGAACAAGTGTTCAAGGATGATACAATCCCTCTTCTTTCTCGGAGACACTTGTCTACGGCTCACTTTAGAACTTGTGTTCAAGGATGATGCAATCCTCACATGTATTCTCATCAATTACTATCGATCCTGGGAACCCATATAGAACCTGATTCACACTTTTTTTTTTTTTTAATTACACCATTAAGAGAATGGTCTTATCTAGCCACTTGGAGCAAACATCTCATCATGATTCTCTTCCCCTTTCTAAGAGAATATTCTAGCCATGAGCCTTCTATATTTTGTTTGATTTGTAAATCTTCTTGTTTGAACATCCATCACTTGTACGGTGTCCATCATTCTTCATGACCTTTCCTACAAATCAAAATTAAGTACATGATTAGTAATACTTCATAATCATCAAATCATATTGACATGGTAACCTATTATGCATACAGATATCATTTACATAGTTATGCAACTAATTTGACCAATACTTTGGCACAACACTTTCCCATATCCTGTATGCATACAGTGGCTATCTAGATGCCTTCCATCTCTACCAGAACATACTATCGAGAGTGTGCACAGCTCTCAGCATGTCAGCAAAGAGGTTTCATTCTAGACAAGCAACAATGGAATGTTTGTCCAACTTACCAATCATATGCACATTAGTAGTATACTGTTCAATGCTCTATGAATGTTTACACTCAGCATTATATATTCTAGGAATACAAATATGCATACAACCTATTACAGGCAATATCATTACTATTTCAAATAACAACTCAAATACTTATCTTTTATGTTTGTGTGGTTGCCTCCCGCTTGATCTTCTGTATGTCTTTTGAACTTCTATTCATTCTGTACCACTGTGCATGCTCAAGAGTCATCCTCATGATCTCATACACAAACATACACTCATTAGTATATTCTAAATGCTATCAAAACATTATAGTTCTAAATAATCTTGAAAATGTATAGTCATGATTATAGTTAATAAACATTAGTATTCAAGATTTCAGGGAAGTCTTCTTTTACTCATGCATATCATCAATCAAGATAAAAGACATAATATGCATAATCCCTTGATTACTAACTTTATGAATAAGCATAACCAATCATTCCAAGTATACTTATATAGGGGAACCTAACACAGGGTAAGATTCATGGGAAACATACCTAGATTAGTATACCTACTTGGTTATGTACAACATACCTAAACAATCTCTTCAATGATTTAGAGATCCTGAGCTAGAACCTGCATGTCTCATAGGTTAAGCATAATATAACAAAGTCATGCATACCTCGTAAGTAGAACAAAGATTATGGATGAGTCTTTGTCTTCATGTTTCATGGTCATGGAACCTGATCTGTCTTTTGTGATGTACCTGTATCTTGCTAGCAGACAACATCAACCTCACACAACATCATAATTCATTAGTACAATCATATAGCCCTAATCAATGAATGTCTTTGATCATTCACATGCATTCATACTGTTACTAGGGTGATAAGACATTTCTAACATTAATCAAGATTGTACTAATAAATAATATGAAGACAAACACATCATGAACTTAATCGAGAATTAGATTTCAAGACATACCTGAGCCTTCTTAAGTCATACCTGTCGAGACTTCTTGTAGTCTTCTTATGTAAGGCCTTAGCCTCAAATCCCCCTGAAACTTGATCTGGAGCTTGATTAGGGTTTGCTAGAGAAACCCTAAAAATTTAATCTTTGACTTTCACACTTTTGAATGGATGAAAGAATATGTCTTGCTGAGCTGATCAAACTAGCATACTTAAATTTTGGAATTTCCAAAATTTGACCCCTCAAAATTGCCTTTGAAACTTCTGGATCTTCTGGACAGGATCCCGAACTAGGGTTTGATGAAGCCCACCCTTCTACCCAAACAAAAGGTTCGATCCAAGGCTCTAAACTTTTATTTTTCTTAGGAGTTTCCAGCCGTGGTTACAGACTTCAAAAATTCCAACTTTTGCTGAAGCCCTAATTTTCCATCTTTCCGATCAAAATCCCGAACTGGGGTTTGATCAAGCCCGGTCTTCCACCCAACCAAAAAATTAGATCTTGGTCTCTAAATTTCAATTTTCCTGAGTAGCATTCAGCCGTGGACTCCGATTCCAAAAATTCTAACTTTCTCCGAAACCCTAAATTCAGGAAGCCATGAATAAAGGTGCTCGAAAAATAATTCTGTTTTGACAGAAATATGCACCTGATTGTTTCTGCTATAACTCTAAAATTTTTGCTCCACGGGGTCTAAAACCCTTTTTCTGCAGTAGCCTGACCTGTCATCTTTCCATCCTGACAGGTCTGACCTCAATTGGGTTTTCTGAGAGAGAGTTATGCCAAGTGTCGCAGCGTGACCTGTTTATGGGATAAAACAGGAGAGCGAACTTGTACGGCATGCCATGTGTCACTGTTTGAACTTCGGCCTCTGAAAACTTTTCCTGAGATATCTCGACCTGTTATATTTCCATCTTGACAGGTCTGACCTCAATTGGACTCTCTGAGAGAGATTTATGCCAAGTGTCACAACGTGTCCTGTTTATGGGATAAAACAGGAGAGCGAACTTGTACGGAGTGCCACGTGTCACTGGTTGAACTTCGGCCTCTGAAAAAGTTTTCTGAGATATTACAGTCTGTGTACTACCTGTCACTTTTTACGAAATTTCATTTGGATCTTCCTAGCCCAAGTTATGACCTTTTTTCCAAGGTCACTTGATTTTGACTGAGATCTGGAAGAGGCCGAAACCCTAACTTGTACTGATCATAACTCACAAAGTACAACGAATCTGAGGGTGCCCTTTGGACACAAGGTACCTGGGGATGTTATCTTCGACCTGTAAACTTTTCAGACCCTGAACCTTCGCAAAAATGGATTTATAGCGAAAGTTCCACGATGACTGGTTTTTGCTATGTAAAACCCTAACCTTCAAATTGTCGTAAGTAAAGCAAGTGTCGTAAGTGCCATACCTTGCCTTCCTTCAGGTTAGCTCTGATACCATGTTAAGATTTAATATGCTAAGACAGAAAATAGCAGCATTACATTCCATTTCACAATAATAGCATATACAGGATCACTGAAGAAACAACAAGCATAGCATAAACACAAGAGATAGAGATTTATCCTGGGAAACCCTCATGGGGTAGAAAACCCAGCAAAGCTTCCTCAATATAGATGACCAGCAATATACAAAGATGAAACCCTGAGACATGATCTCCTCCTCCACAATAGCAGACCTCTCCTCCACAAGTGCGCTATCCTCAAGTGAGTGAATGTGTATAATGAGGAACACACCTCCTCTATTTATACACTACTCTGATATGTATTTTACACAAGTACATGTAGGCTCGTATTTAACCATTAGGTTAAATACCCCATTATAACTGACTGGGCCGACCCCCACATGGTGGGTCTAATAACCCTTTGACCCACATAACACATACAGGGCCGACCCCCACTAGGGAAGTCTAATAACCCAAGTTACCACATTCCAACGGAGGAATAAACATCTCCGGATATACAATAAGATCTTCACGGAGGAATGAAACATCTCCGGAATAATAAAGTACAAATATAATATTCTTTGAAGTTACAATATCTCAACACTCCCCCTTAACGAGAAGGATATTATAATAGCATCTGCACAAGCAAGGAGTCATCAACATCATACATGATACATCTATAAATCATTGGAAGCTTTCTCAACATCATCAGTAACTCAAGCAGTTACTGGAACATCTTCAATACTGGAACATCAACATCTTCAGTACTGAGTCTTTATCTTCTGCAGCACTTGAACAACTACAGCAACATCAACATCTAGATCCTCACGATCATCAGCATCATCATCTCATGATCATCAGCATCGTCATCACACGATCATCAGCATCGTCATCAGCATCACGATCATCAGCATCGTCATCACACGATCATCAGCATCGTCATCACATGATCATCAGCATCGTCATCACACGATCATCAGCATCGTCATCACACGATCATCAGCATCGTTATCACACAATCATCAGCATCGTCATCACATGATCATCAGCATCGTCATCACACGATCAGCAGCATCGTCATCTAGATCATCACGATCAGCAGCATCGTCATCAAGATCATCATGATCAGCAACATTGTCATCTATATCATCACGATCAACATCATCGTCATCTAGATCATCACGATCAACAACATCATCAATACAAGTATAAATATCATTAATACAAGTATCCTCATCAATACAAGTATACACATCATCAATACAAGTATCCTCATCAATACAAGTATACACATCATCAATACAAGTATCCTCATCAATACAAGTATACACATCAGCAATACAAGTATCCTCATCAATACAAGTATACATATCATCAATACAAGTATCCTCATCAATACAAGTATACATATGATCAATACAAGTATCCTCATCAATACAAGTATACACAATAGCAGCATACCCTGCAACACACAAGATCCAATTACGGGATGATCAATCCCTCTCACTTTAGGACATAGGTCCAAGGATGATACAATCCTGATCCGCTTACGGGATGATCAGTCCCTCTCGGTTTAAGACAACTCTCATGTCTATGGATGATGCAATCCAGATCAACTTACAGGATGATCAATCCTTATCACTTTAAGACACCTCACCATGTCTAGGGACGAGGCAATCCTAATCTATTTACAGGATGATTAGTCCTTATCACTTTAAGACATCTCACCATGTCTAGGGACGAGGCAATCCCAATCTATTTACAGGATGATCAGTCCTTATCGCTTTAAGACATCTCACCATGTCTAGGGACGAGGCAATCCCAATCTATTTACAGGATGATCAGTCCTTATCACTTTAAGACATCTCACCATGTCTAGGGACGAGGCAATCCCAATCTATTTACAGGATGATCAGTCCTTATCACTTTAAGACATCTCACCATGTCTAGGGACGAGGCAATCCCAATCTATTTACAGGATGATCAGTCCTTATCACTTTAAGACATCTCACCATGTCTAGGGACGAGGCAATCCCAATCTATTTACAGGATGATCAGTCCTTATCACTTTAAGACATCTCACCATGTCTAGGGACGAGGCAATCCCAATCTATTTACAGGATGATCAGTCCTTATCACTTTAAGACATCTCACCATGTCTAGGGACGAGGCAATCCCAATCTATTTACAAGATGATCAGTCCTTATCACTTTAAGACATCTCACCATGTCTAGGGACGAGGCAATCCCAATCTATTTGCAGGATGATTAGTCCTTATCACTTTAAGACATCTCACCATGTCTAGGGACGAGGCAATCCCAATCTATTTACAGGATGATTAGTCCACTCAATCTCATTTAGGACTATCCTTCCTTTCGGAATTACTGGATTTACTGTCCAAGGATGATTTAATCCACTCAATTCATTTAGGACTATCCTTCCTTTCAGAATTACTGTATTTACTGTCCAAGGATGATTTAATCCACTCAATTCATTTAGGACTATCCTTCCTTTCGGAATTACTGGATTTACTGTCCAAGGATGATTTAATCCACTCAAATCATTTAGGACTATCCTTCCTTTCGGAATTACTGGATTTACTGTCCAAGGATGATTTAATCCACTCAATTCATTTAGGACTATCCTTCCTTTCGGAATTACTGGATTTACTGTCCAAGGATGATTTAATCCACTCAATTCATTTAGGACTATCCTTCCTTTCGGAATTACTGGATTTACTGTCCAAGGATGATTTAATCCACAACCGTACATTTAGGACCACGTCCAAGGATGACTCAATCCTCAACCGTACATTTAGGACCACGTCCAAGGATGACTCAATCCTCAACCGTACATTTAGGACCACGTCCAAGGATGACTTAATCCTCCACCGTACATTTAGGACCTACGTCCAAGGATGACTTAATCCTCAACCGTACATTTAGGACCTACGTCCAAGGATGACTTAATCCTCAACCGTACATTTAGGACCTACGTCTAAGGATGACTTAATCCTCCACCGTACATTTAGGACCTACGTCCAAGGATGACTTAATCCTCCATCGTACATTTAGGACCTACGTCCAAGGATTACTTAATCCTCCACCGTACCTTTAGGACCTACGTCCAAGGATGACTTAATCCTCAACCGTGCATTTAGGACCTACATCCAAGGATGACTTAATCCTCAACCGTCCACCAAGGACTTCATTCTCGAAGACATACGTCTACGGCTCTCTTTAGGACTGAAGTCCAGGGATGATACAATCCCCTCAAGTCCACCAAGGACTTTATTCTCGAAGACATACGTCTACGGCTCTCTTTAGGACTGAAGTCCAGGGATGATCCAATCCCCTTATGTCCACCAAGGACTTCATTTTCGAAGACATACATCTACGGCTCTCTTTAGAACAAGTGTTCAAGGATGATACAATCCCTCTTCTTTCTCGGAGACACTTGTCTACGGCTCACTTTAGAACTTGTGTTCAAGGATGATGCAATCCTCACATGTATTCTCATCAATTACTATCGATCCTGGGAACCCATATAGAACCTGATTCACACTTTTTTTTTTTTTTAATTACACCATTAAGAGAATGGTCTTATCTAGCCACTTGGAGCAAACATCTCATCATGATTCTCTTCCCCTTTCTAAGAGAATATTCTAGCCATGAGCCTTCTATATTTTGTTTGATTTGTAAATCTTCTTGTTTGAACATCCATCACTTGTACGGTGTCCATCATTCTTCATGACCTTTCCTACAAATCAAAATTAAGTACATGATTAGTAATACTTCATAATCATCAAATCATATTGACATGGTAACCTATTATGCATACAGATATCATTTACATAGTTATGCAACTAATTTGACCAATACTTTGGCACAACACTTTCCCATATCCTGTATGCATACAGTGGCTATCTAGATGCCTTCCATCTCTACCAGAACATACTATCGAGAGTGTGCACAGCTCTCAGCATGTCAGCAAAGAGGTTTCATTCTAGACAAGCAACAATGGAATGTTTGTCCAACTTACCAATCATATGCACATTAGTAGTATACTGTTCAATGCTCTATGAATGTTTACACTCAGCATTATATATTCTAGGAATACAAATATGCATACAACCTATTACAGGCAATATCATTACTATTTCAAATAACAACTCAAATACTTATCTTTTATGTTTGTGTGGTTGCCTCCCGCTTGATCTTCTGTATGTCTTTTGAACTTCTATTCATTCTGTACCACTGTGCATGCTCAAGAGTCATCCTCATGATCTCATACACAAACATACACTCATTAGTATATTCTAAATGCTATCAAAACATTATAGTTCTAAATAATCTTGAAAATGTATAGTCATGATTATAGTTAATAAACATTAGTATTCAAGATTTCAGGGAAGTCTTCTTTTACTCATGCATATCATCAATCAAGATAAAAGACATAATATGCATAATCCCTTGATTACTAACTTTATGAATAAGCATAACCAATCATTCCAAGTATACTTATATAGGGGAACCTAACACAGGGTAAGATTCATGGGAAACATACCTAGATTAGTATACCTACTTGGTTATGTACAACATCCCTAAACAATCTCTTCAATGATTTAGAGATCCTGAGCTAGAACCTGCATGTCTCATAGGTTAAGCATAATATAACAAAGTCATACATACCTCGTAAGTAGAACAAAGATTATGGATGAGTCTTTGTCTTCATGTTTCATGGTCATGGAACCTGATCTGTCTTTTGTGATGTACCTGTATCTTGCTAGCAGACAACATCAACCTTACACAACATCATAATTCATTAGTACAATCATATAGCCCTAATCAATGAATGTCTTTGATCATTCACATGCATTCATACTGTTACTAGGGTGATAAGACATTTCTAACATTAATCAAGATTGTACTAATAAATAATATGAAGACAAACACATCATGAACTTAATCAAGAATTAGATTTCAAGACATACCTGAGCCTTCTTAAGTCATACCTGTCGAGACTTCTTGTAGTCTTCTTATGTAAGGCCTTAGCCTCAACTCCCCCTGAAACTTGATCTGGAGCTTGATTAGGGTTTGCTAGAGAAACCCTAAAAATTTAATCTTTGACTTTCACACTTTTGAATGGATGAAAGAATATGTCTTGCTGAGCTGATCAAACTAACATACTTAAATTTTGGAATTTCCAAAATTTGACCCCTCAAAATTGCCTTTGAAACTTATGGATCTTCTGGACAGGATCCCGAACTAGGGTTTGATGAAGCCCACCCTTCTACCCAAACAAAAGGTTCGATCCAAGGCTCTAAACTTTTATTTTTCTTAGGAGTTTCCAGCCGTGGTTACAGACTTCAAAAATTCCAACTTTTGCTGAAGCCCTAATTTTCCATCTTTCCGATCAAAATCCCGAACTGGGGTTTGATCAAGCCCGGTCTTCCACCCAACCAAAAAATTAGATCTTGGTCTCTAAATTTCAATTTTCCTGAGTAGCATTCAGCCGTGGACTCCGATTCCAAAAATTCTAACTTTCTCCGAAACCCTAAATTCAGGAAGCCATGAATAAAGGTGCTCGAAAAATAATTCTGTTTTGACAGAAATATGCACCTGATTGTTTCTGCTATAACTCTAAAATTTTTGCTCCACGGGGTTTGAAACCCTTTTTCTGCAGTAGCCTGACCTGTCATCTTTCCATCCTGACAGGTCTGACCTCAATTGGGTTTTCTGAGAGAGAGTTATGCCAAGTGTCGCAGCATGACCTGTTTATGGGATAAAACAGGAGAGCGAACTTGTACGGCATGCCACGTGTCACTATTTGAACTTCGGCCTCTGAAAACTTTTCCTGAGATATCTCGACCTGTTATCTTTCCATCTTGACAGGTCTGACCTCAATTGGACTCTCTGAGAGAGATTTATGCCAAGTGTCACAACGTGTCCTGTTTATGGGATAAAACAGGAGAGCGAACTTGTACGGAGTGCCACGTGTCACTGGTTGAACTTCGGCCTCTGAAAAAGTTTTCTGAGATAGTACAGTCTGTGTACTACCTGTCACTTTTTACGAAATTTCATTTGGAGCTTCCTAGCCCAAGTTATGACCTTTTTGCCTAGGTCACCTGATTTTGACTGAGATCTGGAAGAGGCAGAAACCCTAACTTGTACTGATCATAACTCACAAAGTACAACGAATCTGAGGGTGCCCTTTGGACACAAGGTACCTGGGGATGTTATCTTCGACCTGTAAACTTTTCAGACCCTGAACCTTCGCAGAAATGGATTTATAGCGAAAGTTCCACGATGACTGGTTTTTGCTATGTAAAACCCTAACCTTCAAATTGTCGTAAGTAAAGCAAGTGTCGTAAGTGCCATACCTTGCCTTCCTTCAGGTTAGCTCTGATACCATGTTAAGATTTAATATGCTAAGATAGAAAATAGAAGCATTACATTCCATTTCACAATAATAGCATATACAGGATCACTGAAGAAACAACAAGCATAGCATAAACACAAGAGACAGAGATTTATCCTGGGAAACCCTCATGGGGTAGAAAACCCAGCAAAGCTTCCTCAATATAGATGACTAGCAATATACAAAGATGAAACCCTGAGACATGATCTCCTCCTCCACAATAGCAGACCTCTCCTCCACAAGTGCGCTATCCTCAAGTGAGTGAATGTGTATAATGAGGAACACACCTCCTCTATTTATACACTACTCTGATATGTATTTTACACAAGTACATGTAGGCTCGTATTTAGCCATTAGGTTAAATACCCCATTATAACTGACTGGGCCGACCCCCACATGGTGGGTCTAATAACCCTTTGACCCACATAACACATACAGGGCCGACCCCCACTAGGGAAGTCTAATAACCCAAGTTACCACATTCCAACGGAGGAATAAACATCTCCGGATATACAATAAGATCTTCACGGAGGAATGAAACATCTCCGGAATAATAAAGTACAAATATAATATTCTTTGAAGTTACAATATCTCAACAGAAAGAGTGTCCTCTCCTTCCCTCAGGGTTTCTTTTTTAAAAGTGGGAAAATTAGACTTCGACACTTTAAACACAATTTGCATACGAACTTTGCTTCAAACAGTTTTCTGGCAAGTGGAAATGTTTTCAGAGAAAGAGTGGCCGCTCTTTCCTCAAGTTGCTCTATTTTTGGGAGTTGCAAGTATATGTTGAGGAGAAAGAGAATCCGCTCCTTTCTCCAAGCGCTCTTTTTAAGGGGTAGGGAAAGCAAATATCGACACCCTAGGAACAAATTTCGTAGGATTTTTTCCTTAAACAATTTGCTTAAAAGTGGAAATTTTCTCATAGAAAGAGCGGCCACTCTTTCATCAAGTTGTTCTATTTTGGAGTGTTGGAATTAGATGTTGAGTAGAAAGAAAACCAACACGAAGAATAATGGTTAGCACTCTATTATTCCATGGAAATTATCTCAACTCTCAACATCAACACACTCAAGGTTTTTGGAGACTCCAAACACTTCATCCAAAAAATGAGGAAAGGGACACCTAAAGGTGATTCCAGAAGTAATAGAATGCATAGGAATATAAATCAAATAACCTCCTCCCTCGAGGTACTCCATTTCCACATACTCAGGGTAAGCAACAAGCAAGCTGACGAAGAATCCAAACAAGGGGTTAATCTCCCCATTGGAATTATAAAATTTATGGCCACACCTGCGCATGTCCCTTCGGCGGCAGTATCCATGCTCCTACATTTAATGAGGTGCGTGTTCCCTTTTCAAGCGACGCACATCCCTTCGTCAGCAGTATCCACACTCCTACATTTAATGAGGCTCTTGTTCCCTTTTTAAGTGGCCCTAATGCTTTAAGTATGTCGAACCCTCCAAGCAATTCAGCCCTGTCTGTGAACCTTTTGCCTCCTGGGTTTCTTTACGGCTTCGACAACCTCTTTTTCATTGTTCGACATGAAATTTTAGCCCATCCTCTAAGCTCAGAATCTAGTCATTCATCTTTTCCGGTTTCTTTGTCAGGGTAACAGAACGGTTCAACCCCTTCTCAGATTTTTGCTCTCAGTTCAATGGCGGGCCTTGCAGACGGAATGTCATTCCTAAAGTCCAGTGTGGAAGACTTCAAACAACACCTGTGAAAGGTTTATGAGGGAGTCTGCTTGGGTATCAAAGCGCACAGAGATTCAGCCGACAACATGAGGTATATCTCTCAACAGTTAACCTGTTAGGACTCGAGAATTGATGATTTGGAACACAATTTGATTGAACTGATGGGGAGAGTGGATATTATAAAAGAGGAAATTTTGAAGATGGTCAGGATGTCACAGTGCAGCCACTGCCAAGAATCCCCCTATTTGGACATGAGAATTGCTGAGGAAACCTCTGTTCAACAACATAATTATGGTTAGAAGAGCTCCCTCCTTTGATGAGCTAGCACCTCCTTTTTTTAAATTTTGAATGTTTTTCTACATCTTGTTGAATTTCTAGTTTGTAAGGGTTTATCCCTCCCTTGTAGTTACAAATACTAGGTAGCGAATAACAATATTACATAGCCAGACTGGGCATTTAATTAATCTCCACTGTGAAAGTTATTTCTGCTCCCAGGCTCTCTTTTTTGTAATGAATAGTTGTGCACAGCCTTTTGAATACAAACTTAATTACCCTGGTTTTTTTTAAAGTAGGTCGATTGTGGCGTTTTGGTAATTCTGAATAAAATATATTATTTATGTGAAGATGTAAATCATTTAAAGAGCATCAACCTCTACGAGGAGAACGGGGACGAGATGGAAAAGCAACAGTTGATCCTTATATGTATAGACCCTTTTAGAAAATATTCTTATCTCAGAAAGAGCGGCCGATCCTTTCTCAAGGGTTTCCATTTTGGTGTTGGGGAAAGTAAATGGTTAGAAGAAAGAACATCAAAGCTTGTGCACTCCATTCAGACATATGCGTGTTAGAAGACCAAGGATGCCTATCCTTTATTGATACTGCCTAATATAACTCATAATTCAAATATGTAAAGCAAATTCATGTATAATATTTAAATCTTACTAATAATATATTATCTCGATAAATAATTCCAACCTATATGGTCCAAGGGATCCTTTTAAGAAGGAACAATCACTCTTTCCTCAAAGAATTAGTCAATCATTCATCCATCATCGCTTTGAGCGCCTTCCAATGAAAACAACATATTACCTATTGAGCATTCAACGACACCTCCTTATCTCATGGATTTATTCTAAGCAACAATTACATTGTATCCAATTAGGAAGGATCTTCCACTCCTTCTGAAATTGATTCCTTCTCAAAAAACAATAGCATGGTAAATCTACATGAGATTGTTGTTACTAGAACTCTGAACGTTTTCTTCATAGTGAGGAATGTTTTCTAATTTATCGTCTTATGGAGAATGATAGCATACAATAATTCTATTAAACTTTAAAGCATTGACATATTTGATAATATATACTAGTGGAAAAAATTATTCTTTGTTTAAAATAAATATTATTTTTAATGTGCTCCTGTTATTTTACATTTCATAAAATGCTTCTGAAATGGATTTTGGTTCTCAACAATGTGTCATGTTATTTTATATTTCAGAAATCACTTCTGAAATGGATTTTGGTTCTCAACAATGTGTGGACCTCCTTTTGAATGGATTGAAAGTTGCTGAAGGAATCTCTTTTCCAGAAAGAAAAATATTGCATAATATCAACATTCATTATGGATGTATCATTGTAAACTTTACCAATACTTTAAATGAAGGTCTTCAATTTCCCTATCCATCATAAGGTGTAGATAAGATGTTAGAGGCAGTTGGTGGTTATATTCAATGACCTGCATCTGAGACGTTAGCCACATTTGATCTGCTCTTCACGAGAATGAGGTGAATGATATACTAGCTTCTACTTCGACGAGTGTAGAACATATCATAACAATTGAGAATAAATATTCTTTTATTATGATAAAAGTTAAGTTGTTACATACGTGTTCAGAATGCAAGGATTTCATTTCCATAGGTTTTGTAACAAATGTGAATGGGAATGATTTTGTTGGGGGAACGTTTTTGGGCGTCTTCTCCTTTGGTATTCTTGTGGATGAAGTGGTGTTTTCTTGTATGGCATGTTGTCTAGGGTTAAGCAGTGGAGGTTTTGTTGTATGTCCGATTAAAAGAATTATAGATTTTAATACATAAACATTGCTTTCTGTTGAAAGCAATTTTAACAATAATCAATCTAAAACTACTTTGAAAGTATTAAGACAAAATCACAATATCAAGTTTGTGGGAGAGAAAGTTAATTTGATACATCAATGTTATTTAAAGCCACATTTTGTTTCTCAAGGAATAGTGTCAAGTGCTTTTGAAGGAAACATTGTACAATTCAAACCACTAGATGTTGGTGAGTTTGGTATTTTAGTTCATAAATTCTTCTGCAATTCTGAGGATTGTGGTGTATTTGAAAGCTCTCTTGTAAGATGGCTTGCAAGCAATTTGCTTGACCTCAATGATGTTCCTTTGGATGTTATACTAAAAAAGAACACGGATGAAGACATGGTCAACATTTGGAATATTTTTGAAGAATGTCCTTTACAGATGGTCCTTCCAGGTACTCCCATTGTGAATATACAGATGTTAAAGGTAATGGAACAAGGCCATGCAATTCTGTAAAGAGACAAGCTAGAACTAAAATTTATGAAAGAAATTCAAGATTAGTACTTTATAGGCTTGGATTTGATCAGGGTGCATTCCTTTCAAAAATTGTCACTGTACATTGTTGCTCAAATATTTGTATATCAAAAATTTCACTTCAATCGATAGTTGAATGTGTGAATAAATTTCATAGTATGAATGGAAATTCAAGAAGACAATATGTTATAAATTCTATGGGATCAAATTCTCCCGTGGCCAAAGGAGATGACAGAAAACGAAGCATGTTTAAAATGAGATTATACACAATTGATGTTTGTCAAAATGCATGGTATGAATTGGGATAAAAAGGATCATTTTCTACAATTATAAAAGCATGTCCTTGAATGGTGATTGTGAGAGCTGTGCATGGTAACAATGGCTTGGAAAAATCTACGGCGAACATTATTGCACTAGTAGCTACTATTAATAAAATTGTAGAAGAGAATTCATACAAATCTCCACATCTTACACAATTAATCAGTGAAGATGGAACAAGGACAACCTTGAAATTATTTCCATCTAATATGTCTGATGGTTTGCTACACAAAATGACAAATGAAGAAATTGAAAGTATTGGTTTGTCTCCAATATCACAATCCTCCTTTAGCAAGGTGATGAGAGAAGATTTTCAAGATGTTAAAATTTCTAAATCAAACTCCTTTGCAAGGTGTAATGAGTGCATTACAATACAGGATAGGTTTAAGGGACCACTGATCTAGCTGAGGTAGAAAGGTTGCGAGGAAATTAGGTAGCTCATAATAAATATATTGCAAGTTGTCGCCAAGTATATTATTCTCATATATTAGCTTCACAAAAAAATCCAAAGACTTTTTTGAGTATTGTTCATGACAAAATGGATAAGTCAAAGAATTCCATTACAAGGATGGGTAATAAGGCAAAATCTTTTAGTAATGTCATGAATCTTCCCATATCATTGACTGGAATGTTGACTCACGGGCACGAGACTGGGGGTTTTGGCCATTTCAGCCTCTCATTTTTAGAGATAGGATCGAATTTCACTATTACATCCCTGGATAAATGCTTAAAGAGTCTTGAAGAACCAGTGATTAATAAATATGCTGATTTGCTCTACAAAGGAGAAACATCTAAGCACCAATTGCATGATGCTCTATTGTAATTAGAGTCATATGAAAAGTGTGTGATATACAAGCAAAATGCAATGCAACATGATATATTGTGTGTTGATGGTACTAATCAATGCATGCCAAATAGAAAACTACCGCCCATATTGTTGTTGCAAATGGATAATTGTTCAGGCGATAACAAAAACCTCTTTGTATTTGAATTTTTATCTCTTTTAACAGGAAGGAGAGTGCTCGAGATAGTTGAAGTTGGATTCCTCCCGGTTGGACACACCCACGAAGACATAGATGGAACTTATGGAAGGTTATGGATACGTACAAGACATGTGAAGATCAAAATTTCTATGTCCCTTATCTAATTGATGCACTTTATGATTTTAAGAGTTTTGTGAAACCCCACCTTTTGGACGGAAATGCCAAAAAAATCGGTATAAAAAAACGTCAGTTTTTTAAATTTTAGCTCATAGATAACATTCCAGTCATGCAATGCAGGGCATCACTTCGGGATGAAGCTTGGTCATCTCCTATTTATCTGTGGAGGTCATTGACAGATGGTAGCGCAGACTTGTCGGTGGGGCATCCTAGGTCATTAAATCTACAATAAAAAAGACCTTCAGATATTAACAAAATAAAATAAGCAATAGAAACATATATTTCATTATGGAATCGAGGGATTGAGAAGGGAGGTGAACAATTTTGGCATCCCAAGTTAAATTATTGGGAGTATGTGTATAAATATTTGGAAAGTGTTGATGTATATGTAACTTCGGAATGTATTTCATCTATGTATTTCATATATATTTATTGTACCCTTATAAGAGATGTGTTATTCCTCTATAAGGAAGTGTCGTCATGTGGATTGACAAGTGTCGCAAGTGTGTGTACTTGCCGATGGGTTATTAGACCACCATGTGTGGGGTCGGCCCTAAAATATATATTATATTGTGGATGTATCTAGATAGACAAGTCGGCCCCATAGTGTAACTGGGCAAACAGGTTAAGTATAAATAGAGATCAGGAGATCTCCATTTGAATCATTCGGAAAGTCATATCTCTCTCACTCAGCAAGTGGCACACTAGTGAGAAGGAGGATCATCTGCTACTAGGAGACTATCTCAAGTGTATTTTGGTTGTACTTTGGTTGAGCCATTGCTCTCTCTATCTCTGAGGAAGTTGTGGGGTTTTTCACCTTAGGGTTTTCCCCACGGAAACTCTGCCTCTCTTGTCTCTCATGCTTTTGATTCTTGTGATGATTGTCATGCTTATTGTGATTGTTATGCATTGATATATTGTATATGTTATTCTCTCAGTAAAGATCCTAGAGTATTGTGAATTAATGCTCAAAATTTAACATGGTATCAGAGCTAACCTGAGAAGAAGACATTTTGCAGTGATGGAAATTTGAGTTTCTTGTTTATTGGGTTTCTCTCCACATTTTTTGGAAACGCAGTATAATAGATTGACTCTACTCATCAAGGAGAATCTATCTGTCCAATCAGAATTCAATTCTGAGCATTTTCAGATTTGGCCCTAAAAATTAGGGTTTCCACAAAATAGGAATTTCTAATATCTAAAGACATAGTTGGAAGCTCCTTGCAAAAATCGAATTTTAGAGCTTTGGATCGAGATTTTTGGTTGGGTAGATCTCCGGGAAACTCAAACCCTAATTCAGGGCTCCCCCTAGTGAACTCGGGAGGACAAAAAGGCAAATTTGAAGGGTAAAGCTTTGCTGATCTCAAATTCTGAATACACCAGGCTGATCAGCTCATCAAGGCACATCTTTCTATCCTTTCAGAAATTTGAAATTCACATTTTGAATTTTTAGGGTTTTTTCGACAAACCCTAATCCGAGACCAGATCCAGTTTTCAGCATTTCAAGTGGTAAGACCTAAATCTTTTCTATTTCCATTTGAAGTACTCTTTAAGATGTCTCACCACACCAAGCTTGAGGATAAGCCTGAAGGGGTTGATAAATTCCAAGCTTGGAAGTATAGGATTGGGTTAATCCTGGAAGAGAATGAGTTGGACTCATATATAAAAGAAGACATCCCTATCCCAGAGGATGAAGAGGCTAAGGTATTGCGTAAGAAGAACTTGGTCAAGGCAAAGAGAATCATTGCTGATTCTATCAAAGACCATCTCATACCCCATGTGTCTTCTCTAAAGACACCCAAGGCTATATTTGACTCTTTGACCAAGCTATTTGAAAGAAAGAACATAAATCGAAAGATGACCCTGCGGAATCAATTGAAAGGGGTCAAGATGTCGAATGGAGAAACCATTCAATCCTATTTCTCCAAGGTCTCTTAGATCAAGGAACAACTTGAAGCTGTAGATGAAATGGTGGAGAATGGTGAAATTGGTATGACTACTTTGAATGGCCTACCTAGGTCATGGGACTCTTTTATCCAGGGGATCTGTGCCAGAAAGAAGTTAATCTCCTTCAATAGATTATGGGAGGAATGTTCTCAAGAAGAATCAAGGCTTGTGGCAAGAGAAGAGAAGATGGGAAATGAAGATCAAGCTCTCACAACTCACACTAAGAAGGGCAAGTTCAAGAGGGAGCCATCCCATCACAAGAAGAAATCTTCTCATCATTTTCACAAAGACAAGAAAGATCTAAGGTGTTTCACTTGTAATAAGAAGGGTCACTTTGCTTCAGAATGTCCCAAGAACAAAAGGGACAACCACAACAACAACAACTCCAACAAGAAGAAGAAGGGTAACAAAAGAAGGTACCATGCTCATGCTGCCAAAGATGATGAACCTCCAAAGAAGAAGGCTAGGGCAGAAAGTGATGATAGTAATAATGACTCATCAAGTGAAGAAGAGTATGTTCTAATCTCTGCTCTCACAGGTACTATCTCCCATGGTTGTAATGATTGGTTAATTGATAGTGGGGCTTCCAAACACATGACTGGGTTTAAGGAATATTTTGTGAATCTATCTGAACATGAATCACCCCATAAGGTGAAACTTGGGGATGATTATCAATACCCAATCAAAGGAAGTGGTGAAGCCTCCTACAACCTAGATTCTGGAAAATCTTTGAAGATGAAAGAAGTCCTTTATGTACCTGGGCTCAAGAAGAACTTACTCTCCATCTCTGCATTGGATACAAAAGGTATGAGGGTTGCATTTGTGGATGTCCAAGTTCTAATGTGGCCAAAGGGAAAGACCATAGATGATGCAGTTGTGATTGGAGAGCAAGAGGGAGGTTTGTATAAATTAAAAGGACAACCTGAACATGCCATGGTGCATGAATCCATGGAGCCAAGTGAACTTTGGCATAGAAGACTTGCTCATATGCACTATAGGGCACTTCCAATTGCAAGCAAGGTTGTAGAGGGTCTTCTTGAAATCAAGACCAAACATGAAGGTGTTTGCAAAGGATGTGCAAAAGGTAAGAATATTAAGAAGGCTTTCCCAAGCAGTGAAAGCAAGGCAAAAGATATCCTGGAAATCATCCACTCATATGTATGTGGTCCTATGTCATCCAGTTCTCTAAGTGGGTATGTTTACTATGTCTCATTTATTGATGACTTCTCCAGGAAGACTTGGGTATACTTCTTGAAAAAAACAAAGATGAGGTGTTTGATAAGTTCAAGGAATTCAAAACCTTGATGGAGAATCAAACTGACAAAAGGATCAAAACATTCAGATCCGAGAATGGTGGAGAATTCACCTCAGGTGACTTCAAGAAGCTTTGCAGTGATTCAGGGATTAAGAGGGAGTTGACTGCTCCTTATAATCCTCAACAGAATGGAGTTGAAGAAAGGAAGAACAGAACAATCATGGAAGCAGCAAGGGCAATGCTGCATGACCAAGATCTACCTATGCATCTATGGGTAGAAGCAGCTAGAACAACTGTATATGTGCAAAACAGAACACCCCACAAGATATTGGACAACAAGACACCAGAAGAGGCCTTTTCTGGGTTCAAGAAGATTGATGTCAGCAAGGATGAATATAAGTTCAAGGACAGGTAATCCAGGAAGCAAAGATCAAGAGGGAGCACACTCCAGCAGCTCCTGCAAGGATGCAGATTTTCAGAGGGAGTTGACCATCTTCCTACATTCCACAACAGAAAGGTGTAGAAGAAGCTACTTCAACAGCTCCTGCCAGGAAGCAAAGACTCAGAGGGAGTCCACCCAACAAACAAACAAAGATAAGTATTTCAATTATTATTTCTTGCCTATTTTGTTTGTTTAAATAATATTATGCTTATGTTCCTAGACTTAGGAGATGTATTGTGCATATTAGAATGATTGCATTAATGAACATTATACTACTAATATGCATGTGATGGGTAAGTGGCCTATGGCACTGTACAACATTCCAGTGCTACTTATCTAGAATGAAACCTCTTTACTGACATGTTGGGAGTAGTGCAAACTCTTAACAATGTTTTGGTAGAGACTGGAAGGCATCTAGAAAGTTGTGGAACATGGATAAATGTTGTATTGAAGCATTGGCTAAGATAACTGCATGACATATTTCTTTATGTGTAAAGAATTTGTTCTGAAAATTATGAGATGTTTCTAATCATGCAATTTAACTTGTTTTGTAGGAAAGACCGTATATCTTCACCTACAAAAGGACTACAACATTTGTTCCAGCAACAAAGATATCTATTGAATATATTGAAGATATTGAAGTTCCCAGGATCTGGGATGAAGAAATGGAATGCCATGATTCGTCGATCATGAAGAAGATGTTTGGGATGCAGTCCCAAGACCTGACAGGGAGTCACATGTGTGCAGATTGAAGAAAGCTTTGTATGGCTTGAAACAAGCTCCCAAAACCTGGTATGGTAGGATGGACAATTTCCTATCTAGTTTGGGCTTTACCAAGAGTAAAGCGGATTCCAACCTCTACTACAAGGTTGAGGAAGGGAATCCTGTGATTCTACTCCTGTATGTGTATGACTTATTTGTAACAGGAGATGATAGACTGATTGCAGATACTAAGAGGAAGCTTGCTGTTGAGTTCGATATGAAAGATTTGGGAATGATGCATTATTTCCCAAGTATGGAGGTGTGGCAGAATTCAGGTGGGATCTTCCTTGGTCAAGGGAAGTACATAGTAGATATCCTGAAGAGATTTGGGATGATGCATTGCAAGGCCATGGCCACACCCATGGCATCGAATCTAAAGATTCTATGTGATGCTTCATCTGAGCCGGTTGATGTCTCTATGTATCGTCAGATGATTGGGTCCTTGATGTACCTGATGAACACGAGACCAGATATTTGCTTTGCTGTGAACACATTGAGCGAGTTCCTGAAGGATCCGAGGAGTGTTCACCTGGTTGTTGTAAAGCATGTTCTAAGGTACCTGAAGGGTACAGTGGATTATGGGCTCAAGTATGAAGCGAATCAAAATTTTAACCTGCAAGGTTGTGTTGATTCAGATTGGGTTGGCAGTGCTGCAGATAGGAAGAGCACATCTGGGTGCTGCTTCAGTATGGGATCAGGTGTGATCTCTTGGTTTAGTAGGAAGCAGTTCTGCGTAGCTCTGAGTACAGCTAAGACAGAGTATGTTGCAGCCTGTTCAGCTAGTTGTGAGGCAGTATGGCTACGGAAGCTACTGTCTGAGTTATTTGATCTCCCGTTGGATGTTACTGGTATCTTTTGTGATAACCAGAGTTGTGTGAAGCTGTCCGAGAACCCAGTGTTACATGACAGGTCGAAACACATAGAGATCAAATATCACTATATCAGGGATATGGTGCAGAGAGGAGCCATGAAGCTCCTGTATGTTGCGACGGACGAGCAGATTGCAGATGTGCTGACGAAGCCATTAGCCAGGGTGAAGTTCGAGTACTTCAGGGAGAGTCTTGGTGTTCTTCAGATTGACGACACTTCGAGGAAGAAGTGATGGACACATTTGCTGAAGCCATTCCAAGCATGTTGGAAGGAGGATCCTTCACATGGCTGTGGATGTAAGCGCTGGATGATGAGTATCAGGATGATGCTCTAGTTACTGCTCTATATATGCATCGTGTTGATGTTGGATATGATCAGTTGGATCATTTATATTTGTATGTATGTACGCATCGTGTTGATGCTAGATATGATCAGTTGGATCGTTTATATTTGTATGTATGTACGCATCGTGTTGATGCTGGATATGATCAGTTGGATCATTTATATTTATGTGTATGTACGCATCATGTTGGATGCTGGATATGATCGGTTGGATCATTTGTATGTATTTGTATATGCATCATGTTGGATGCTTGGACCATGTATCTGTAGATGTATCAGGTGGATACATTGTATGATCAGGTAGATCATGTATGTGGATATGTATCATGTATTTGTATTTGTATCAGGTGGATACACTGTATTATCAGGTGGATCATGTATGATGATATGTATCAGGAAGATACTTGGTGTGCATCAGGTGGATGCATTGTATGATCAGGTTGATCATGATGATGAGCTTCAGGATGTTGCTCCAGATGATATGTACCAGGATGGTACAGTGATGATGATCATGAGCTTCAGGATGTTGCTCCAGATGTTATGTACCAGGATGGTACAGTGATGATGATCAGTATGATCATGAGCATCAGGATGATGCCTCATGCAATGATGATCCGTTGGATCATGAGTATCAGGTTGATACTTGGAGGTCAGAGATGATATGTGGTAGGTTGTGCAAATAGCATGTAATCAGTCCTGGGAGATCTTGCCAGTTGTGCTGCGGCACATAAATGTTCCTGGGATACTCTTTCCGGTATTGCTGTGTAGTATGTAATCAGTCCTTAGATATCCAATAGGTTGAGCTGTGTGCTTGTAATCAGTCCTGGGATGAGGTATTACTACGGAGACATGTAATCAGTCCTGGAGATCCGAGAGGTTGAGTTGTGTGCTCGTAATTAGTCCTGGGATGCTCTTTAGAGATCTTGTCGGTTATGCTGCAGCACATAAATGTTCTTGGGATGCTCTTTAAAGGTTTTGTCTATCCACATGTAATCAGTCCTGGAGATCCGAGAGGTTGAGCTATGTGCTCGTAATAAGTCCTGGGATGCTCTTTAGAGATCTTACCGGTCGTGCTGCGGCACATAAATGTTCCTGGGATGCTCTTTAAAGGTATTGTGGAGGAGATGCATGTAATCAGTCCTGGGAGATATTACCGGTCGTGCTTAGGCACATAAATGTTCCTGGGATACTCTTTCCGGTATTGCATCCGCACATAAAATTAGTCCTGAGAGGCCACCTCTATCAGACCGTTCGCACAGATGATGAAGACCTGCAAGTGGTGGGCCTACATCCAGTATGAAAAAGGACTGGCTCTGTAGAACTTCCTATGATGAATAGAGTCAGAGATTGGTTGAGATAGCAGCAGTAGTGACGATGATGATGACGATGATCTCGAGAAGAAGACTTGTCTAGCAAAACTATGTCGAGAAATACCTTCCTAGTTAAGAGGGAGTGTTGATGTATATGTAACTTCAGAATGTATTTCATCTATGTATTTCATATATATTTATTGTACCCTTATAAGAGATGTGCTATTCCTCTATAAGGAAGTGTCGTCATGTGGATTGACAAGTGTCACAAGTGTGTGTACTTGCCGATGGGTTATTAGACCACCATGTGTGGGGTCGGCCCTAAAATATATATTATATTGTGGATGTATCTAGATAGACAAGTCGGCCCCATAGTGTAACTTGGCAAACATGTTAAGTATAAATAGAGATTAGGAGATCTCTATTTGAATCATTCGGAAAATCATATCTCTCTCACTCAGAAAGTGGCGCACTAGTGAGGAGGAGGATCATCTACTACTAGGATACTATCTCAAGTGTATTTTGGTTGTACTTTGGTTGAGCCATTGCTCTCTCTATCTCCGAGGAAGTTGTGGGGTTTTTCACCTTAGGGTTTTCCCCACGGAAACTCTGTGTCTCTTGTCTCTCATGCTTTTGATTCTTGTGATGCTTGTCATGCTTATTGTGATTGTTATGCATTGATATACTGTATATGTTATTCTCTCAGTAAAGCTCCAAGAGTATTGTGAATTAATGCTCAAAATTTAACAGAAAGTCCCTTCGAGAGTGTTGATCAGTCAACAACTAACTTTTGGTCATCGACAAGCCATGATATTCATAGTAGTGAACCTACAAGATCTGAACATGAAATTATGGATGCCTATTTGAAGGAAAATGTTCCTGCTTTGCAGGATTGCTATGCTGGCCCAATATGCAACAAGCCTAGAGATGAATTCATTCCAAGAGTGGATGTTGTAAAGTGCCAAATGGTCATTGTGCAATCACCAGAGCTAGATTGTGCAATATGGTTAGGTAGAGCGATTGGTAATATTTATCAGGATTCAGATGCTAGTACTCTTGGGTCTTACAAATTAGAGGTGCAATGGTGGAAGACAATAGGAGCATTGAATGATCTGAAGGTCTTGTACAAAAACTACTTAAATAGAAAGCAACAATGGGTTGTTGGTGCAGAAGAAAATATGATGATCGATGTAAATAACACCATATGGGCATGGTCACCAAGGCTAGGATGGATAGGAGAAAAAATTAGAATAAACGAGAAGGGCCTTGCAGCAGTCAAGGCACAACGAGAACATATGGGGCATAGTGTTTAGAGTGGGATGGATGTTCCTATGGATATCGTTTGATGGGATCTTATCCCAACAAATTTATATTTTGTTACAATCCTTCTAGTTTGTCTATCAACCTAGCTAGGTGAGCAAACGTCAAGCATCTGGAACGTCCACGAGCCTCTAGGCATTTGAGGAAAATTACGACCGTGATGCAGAATACACCATTTGTTGGTTACTACTGTGTAAGTAAGCTGTGCCTATACATATTAAGCAAATAATTCCTGCCTCATTTGGAAACTACTAAAATTATATATGTAAAAAGCTAAATATCCTTGATACTGTATCAAAAAAGAAACAAGAACTGATAAACTTCTCATTCAAACAAGGACTGAATATTATAGACATTGCACTTTTCACCTTAAAAGATTGCACATTTCCAAATGAAAATTGCACTTTTCAAATAAAAATTTGCATTTTTTTATTTGAAATTTACACTTTTTGAATTGAAATTCATAGTTTCATAATAAAAAACTGCAATTTTAGGGTTCATAAGTAGTAGAAAAACACACTATTCGAATAGAAAAACACACTTTTTAAAGCCAATATTGCCACTTTCAGAACCTAATTTTGCACTTTAGAAAGGTTGATATTGACACTTTCAAAGTCTAAATTCACACTTTTTTAGTCCAAATTTTTCATAATGTGTCCAAATTTAATGAAATAGGCGTTCCTACTTATTATTAATGCAACCATCACTCATTTGTTGTCTTTCCTTTGTTATTTCCCTTGAGATTCCTAATAAATTCCAGTAATGTTGGGCATAAATGAATCCAACATATGCCCGAGCTTACTTTAATTTATCAACCTGGGAGCATAACACTTTCAAATATACTACATTGTATGTGCATTCATAGAGATTTTAATAATTGAGTCTATTAGGATGTAAACTAAATGTTTTGGGGTGTTCTTTTATCAATTTATTTTGCTATGTCTTATCTCTAGCAAATCATGAAAACATAGATGAATCACTATGCAACCAACTCTGAGCTTGCATACCATGCTTCATTGAACTCACACACAAGACAAACTGGACACTAATTTATCTAAGCAATGCAGGTGAATCAATATGCAACAAACTCTGAACTTGCACACGTTGATTCGTTGGACTCACCATATTACTAACTACCATTGGCTAATCTAAACTCTAGGGATAGTTCAACCGAGGGTAACACAAGGGCTACTAACTTGTAGCTTTGTAGAACTAATCCATAGGAGTTTAAGATGAAAAATTAGCTTACAATTACTTGAGCAATTCAACCAAGGGTAACTCAATAGCTACCACTCCGTGGCTTCATAGAATCGACTCAAATAAATCGAGACAAATGAAGGTGAACATAAATCCTTTTGATCACTCCACTGAAAGGAACTCATGTGATACTTTTGTGGCTTATTGAATGTATCAATCAAATTCTATCTTGTAGAAACAAGTAAATGGCAAGAAACACAATAATAGGAAAGCATCAAAGCATTAAAAGCAAATGACTACTTTATTCACATGATTGAAACCAAGAAATGAAATTGTAGAAATCACAGTGTAGAAAACAAGAAATAGAGTAAATGCTAGAAATTAGTGAAAGATATTGAGACCATCAACAACTGCACAATGCAAGAGTGGGCCCTTACGCTGTATCTCGCTTTATGATCTCGTACAAGGTAACTCAAGAACAAAAAAGATCAGTAATTGCGATTGGAAAGATTAACTATTCAATTAAATTCTAATTGCAAGCACAAATGGTTTTCAAGTTTTTTTATGTATACAATTCATCCTAGGGAGTTCTTAGTTAGTTTCCCAATATTTAGGAAAGTAATCGAATTTGCAAAAAATGGTTTCCTGTTTGTTAGAAGATTTTCTTTACAACATAGAGAAAACTGTGGAGATATTTCCTCCTCAAAAGAGGGTCACAATCGAATATATATGTGATAATTCAATTGCTTCCTAAATTCATTGTCGTTGATCTTGAAAGTGTGTTTTTGTGGTCTTAGAGGAACATGTTTGCCAAAAAACATCCTTGAAATATGGATGCATGCAAAATGGTTCATTCACATGCCGATGACAAACTCTTCAACATATGAATGAGATTTTGCATCCAGGCATCAACATATGAACGAGATTTTGCAGCAACTCATTCGCATGGTGATGACAAACTCTTCAACATATTGCTAGATGACAAAGTTAGCAACAACTACTTTAAATATCAATTAGTCCCAACAAAATGAGAATTGACACCATCCTATAACATGAAATAAAAACTACTAGAAATTCCCTACATGAAAATTCATGCATTATTTTCTCATCAGTAGCAAAATTTGTTGATGTATATGTAACTTCGGAATGTATTTCACCTATGTATTTCATCTATGCATATTATACTCCTATAGAGATGTGTTATTCCTCTATAAGGAAGTGTCGTCATTTGTATTGACAAGTGTCGCAAGTGTCGTAACTTGCCGATGGGTTATTAGACCACCATGTGTGGGGTCGGCCCTGATTAAGTTAACCATGGGTTATTAGGCTAAGCTAGACAAGTCGGCCCCATTAGTTTATTGGGAAGGACAGGACAAGTATAAATAGAGATCAGGAGATCTCTATTTGGATCTCTCATTATTCACTTGTACATCACTCGGAAAGTGGTGCACTAGTTGAGGAGGAGGAGGAGCTGCTAGTAGAAGACTATCTCTTGTACTTTGGTTTTACCTTGGTTGTATTATTGCTCTATCTATCTCTGAGGAAGTTGTGGGGTTTTTCACCTTAGGGTTTTCCCCACGGAAACTCTGTGTGTCTGTTGTCTCTTATGTTTGCCTCTTGTTGTGATTGACATGATTGACATGCTTGATATGATTGATATGATGTACATGTTATTCTCTCAGTAAAGATCCTAGAGTATATTGAATTAATGCTCAAAATTAACATGGTATCAGAGCTTCCCTGAGAAGAAGACATTGTGCAGTGGCAAAAACTAGGGTTTCTCTCCACAGATTTTGGAAAAGCAGTAAGGTAGATTGACTCTACTCATCAAGGAGAATCTATCTGTCCAATCATAATTCAATTCTGAGCACTTTTAGTTTTGGCCCTAAAAATTAGGGTTTCCACAAAAATAGGAATTTTTGAAATCTGAAGACATAGTTGGAAGCTCCTTGGAAAAATCGAAGTTTAGAGCTTTGGATTGAGATTTTTGGTTGGGTGAAGCTCCGGAAAACTCAAACCCTAATTCAGGGTCCTCCCTAGTGAATCCGGGAAGACTAAAAGGTATTTCCGAAGGGTGAAACTTTGCAGATCTCAAATTATGAATATACCAAGCTGATCAGCTCATCAAGGCGCATCTTTCTATCCTTTCAAATTTTTGAAATTCACATTTTGAATTTTTAGGGTTTCTCTGACAAACCCTAATCCGGGACCAGATCCAGTTTTCAGCAAATCAAGTGGTAAGACCTAAATCTTTTCTATTTCCATTTGAAGTACTCTTTAAGATGTCTCACCACACCAAGCTTGAGGATAAGCTTGAAGGGGTTGATAACTTCCGAGCATGGAAGTATAGGATTGGGTTAATCCTGAAAGAAAATGAATTGGACACCTACATCAGCTCTGAGGTCCCTATCCCAGAGGATGAAGAGGCTAAGGCATTGCATAAGAAGAACTTGTTCAAGGCAAAGAGAATCATTGCTGATTCTATCAAAGACCATCTCATACCACATGTGTCATCTCTGAAGACACCTAAGGAGATGTTTGACTCTTTGAACAAGCTATTTGAAGGGAAGAACATAAATCGAAAGATGACTCTATGGAATCAATTGAAAGGGGTCAAGCTGTTGAATGGAAAGACCATTCAATCTTATTTCTCCAAAGTCTCTCAGATCAAGGAACAACTTGAAGCTATAGATGAAGTGGTGGAGAATGGAGAAATTGTGATGACCACTCTGGATGGCCTACCTAGGTCATGGGATTCCTTTATCCAAGGAATATGTGCAAGAAGGAAGTTAATATCCTTCAGTAGACTGTGGGATGAATGTTCACAAGAAGAGGCTAGGCTTGTAGCCCGAGAAGAAAAGATGGGAAATGAAGATCAAGCTCTCACAGCTCATACCAAAAGAAGCAAGCCTAAGAAGGAGCACTCTCATTACAAGAAATCCTCTCACACCCATCTAAAGAGTAGGAAAGATATGAGATGCTTCACATGTAATGAGAAAGGACACTTTGTTGTAGATTGTCCCAAGATCAAAAAGGAAAACAACTTCAACAAGAAGAAGAAAGGAAACAAGAAGAGATATCATGCTCATGCTGCTGAGGATGATGAACCTCCCAAGAAGAAGGCTAGAACGGAAAGTGATGATGATGACTCATCAAGCGAAGAAGAATATGTTCTAATCTCTGCTCTCACAGGTACTATCTCTGATGATTGTAATGATCGGGTTATTGATAGTGGGGCTTCCAAACACATGACTGGGTTTAAAGAATCTTTTGTAAATCTATATGAACATGAGTCACCCCATAAGGTGAAACTTGGGGATGACTATCAATATCCTATCAAAGGAAGTGGTGAAGCCTCCTATAACCTAGACTCTGGGAAGTCTTTGAAGATGAAAGAGGTTCTATATGTACCTGGGCTCAGGAAGAACTTAGTCTCCATATCTGCATTGGATGCAAAAGGCATGAGGGTTGCATTTGTAGATGGCCAAGTCCTAATGTGGCCAAAAGGTAAAACTATAGATGATGCAGTGGTGATTGGAGAGCAAGAGGAAGGATTGTATAAATTGAAGGGAAAACCTGAACATGCCATGGTACATGAATCCATGGAGCCAAGTGAACTTTGGCATAGAAGGCTTGCTCATGTGCACTATAGAGCACTACCAATTGCAAGCAAAGCTGTAGAGGGTCTTCCTGAAATCAAGACCAAGCATTAAGGTGTTTGCAAAGGATGTGCAAAAGGAAAGAACATAAAGAAGGCATTTCCAAGCATTGAAAGCAAGGCAAAAGGAATCTTGGAAATTATCCACTCTGATGTATGCGGACCGATGTCTTCCAGTTCTTTGAGTGGGTATGTTTACTATGTCTCTTTCATTGATGACTTCTCTAGGAAGACTTGGGTTTACTTCTTGAAGAACAAGGATGAAGTGTTTGATAAGTTCAAGGAATTCAAAGCCTTGATGGAAAACCAAACTGATAAGAAGATCAAAACATTCAGATCCGACAATGGCGGAGAATTCACTTCAGGAGAATTCAAGAAGCTATGCAGTGATTTAGGGATTAAGAGGGAGTTGACTGCTCCCTACAATCCACAACAAAATGGATTTGCAGAAAGGAAGAATCGAACAATCATGGAAGCAGCATGGGCAATGCTGCATGACTAGGATCTGCCTATGCATCTGTGGGAAGAAGCAACCAGGACAGTTGTATATGTGCAGAACAAAACACCACACAAGATATTGGACAACAAGACACCAGAAGAGGTCTTCTCTGGTAAGAAACCTGAAGTCAGCCATCTCAGAATATTTGGTTGTCCAGTATATACTCATGTCCTAAAGGAAAAGAGGACTAAGCTAGATCCTTCAGGAAAGAAGGGTATCTTTGTGGGTTATAGTGAAAGCTCGAAGGCTTACAGAATATACTTTTCAGGGTTCAAGAAGATTGATGTCAGCAGGGATATAACATTTGATGAAAACTTAGCATTCATAAAATCAAGGAAGACACCTGTTGAAGATCATGAAGAACCAAAGGAAACCAGATTTCAAGATACTACCATGACTAAAGCAATTCTAGATTCTGATCGTGAAATTGAAGATCCGCAAGAACCTGTAGATCCACCTCATGAGAAGGACTCTCACAAGAGGAAACCTGCATGGGCTAGAGAGCTCATTCAAGATGCAGAAAGGTATGGCATTCCAGAAGAACATAGAGCAAAGAAGAGGACCAGATCACATACCAGCTATGTTGCTTTACTCTATGATATCATGAACAAAGAACCTTCCAGTTATGAAGAGGCAGCGGAAAAGAAAGAATGGAAGGATGCCATGGTCAAGGAATACCAATCAATAATGAAGAATGATGTTTGGGATGTTGTCCCAAGACATGAAGGGAAGTCTATTGTGACTTCCAAATGGATCTACAAGATCAAGCATGCTGCAAATGGCAGCATAGAGAAATACAAAGCGAGATTTGTAGCTCGTGGCTTCTCCCAGAAAGAAGGAATTGACTATGAATAAACTTTTGCTCCTGTAGCCAGATACACTTCCACCAGATCAGTACTTTCTCTGGCTGCAGTGATGAAATGGAAGATACACCAGATGGATGTCAAGACAACCTTATTGAATGGTGTAGTCAAGGAGGAAGTGTATGTGGAGCAGCCACTTGGTTTTGAGACACATGACAGGAAGTCATATGTGTGCAGGTTGAAGAAAGCCTTGTATGGCTTGAAGCAAGCTCCTAGGACTTGGTATGGTACGATAGACAGCTTTCTATCCAGTTTGGGCTTTACCAAGAGTAAAGCAGATTCCAACCTTTACTACAAGGTTGAGGAAGGCAATCCTATGATACTGCTGTTGTATGTAGATGATTTGTTTGTAACATGTAATGATAGTTTGATTTCTGATACCAAGAGGAAGCTTGCATCCGAGTTCGAGATGAAGGACTTGGGGATGATGCACTATTTTCTAGGCATGGAGGTGTGGCAGAGTACAGATGGAATCTTCCTTAGACAAGGGAAGTATGCAGTGGAGATCCTGAAGAGGTTCAGGATGATGGATTGCAAGGCCATGGCCACACCTATGGCATTGAACCTGAAGCTTCTATGTGATGCTTCATCTGATCCAGTTGATGTCACGATGTATCGTCAGATGATTGGGTTCTTGATGTACCTGACGAACACGAAACCAGATATTTGCTTTGCGGTGAACACATTGAGCCAGTTCTTGACGGATCCCAGAGGTGTTAACCTGGTTGCTATAAAGCATATTCTGAGGTACCTAAAGGGTACAATTGATTATGGGCTCAAGTATGATGCAAATCAAAATTTTAACCTGTAGGGTTATGTTGATTCAGACTAGGCAAGCAGTGCTACAGATAGGAAGAGCACATCTGGGTGCTGCTTCAATATGGGATTAGGTGTGATCTCTTGGTTTAGCAGGAAGCAGTCCTGCGTAGCACTGAGTATAGCCGAAGCAAAGTATGTTGCAGCTTGTTCGGCTAGTTGCGAGGTAGTATGGCTCCGGAAGCTACTGTCTGAGTTATTTGATCTTTCGCTGGAGGCTATTGGTATCTTTTGTGATAACTAGAGTTGTGTGAAGCTGTCTGAGAACCCGGTGTTCCACGACAGGTTGAAGCACATTGAGATCAAATATCACTATATCAGGGATATGGTGCAGAGAGGAGCAGTGAAGCTCTTGTATGTTGCGACGGACGAGCAGATTGCAGATGTGCTGATGAAACCACTAGCCAGAGTGAAGTTCGAATACTTCAGAGAGAGGCTTGGTGTTCTTCAGATTGGCGACACTTCGAGGAAGAAGTGATGGATACATTTGCTGGAGCCATTCCAAGCATGATGAGAGGAGGATCCTTCACATGGCTATGGATGTAAGCGCTAGATGATGAGCATTAGGACGATGCTCCAGTTACTACTATGTATATGCATCATGTTGGATGCTTGTTATGATCAGTTGGATCATTTATATGTATGTATGTATGCATCATGTTGGATGTTGGATATGATCAATTGGATCATTTATATGTATCTATGTATGCATCATGTTGGATGTTGGATATGATTAGTTGGATCATGTAGATGTATATGCATCATGTTGGATGCTTGGACCATGTCTTTGTATATGTATCAGGTGGATATGTTGTATGATCAGGAAGATCATGTATGATATATATCATGGATACATTGTATGATCAGGTGGATCATGTATCTGTGTATGTATCAGGTGGATACATTGTATGATCAGGTGGATCATGTATGATGATATGTATCAGGTAGATACTTGGTATGCATCAGGTGGATGCATTGTATGATCAGGATGATCATGGATGGAGAGCTTCAGGATGTTACTCCAAATAACATGCATCAGGACGATGCAGTGATGATGATCAGGATGATCATGTGTACATCAGGATGATGTATGGTGAGTATCAGGTTGATACTCTGTGGCCGTGGAACAGGTTGTGCAGATAAGCATATAATCCAGCCTTGGGAGGTTTGCAAATAGTCTTTCGAGGTTTTTCCTATGGCATGTAATGTGGCCCTGGGATATCTGGCAAACGCTCTTTCGAGGTTTTGCTTTGGGAGGACATATAATCCATTCCTGGGAGATCCGATAGGTTGAGCCGTGTGCTCATAATCAGTCCTGGGATGCTCTTTTGAGGTTTTGTCCTATGGCATATAATCCAACCCTGGGAGATCCTATAGGTTGGAGTTGTGTACCTGTAACAGCCTGGGATGCTCTTTCAAGGTTTTGCCATGGCCACATATAATACATCCCTAGGAGATCCTATAGGTCGGAGTTGTGTGCCCGTAATATCCTGGGATGCTCTTTCAAGGTTTTGTGGTGGGGTCACATATAATACATCCCTTTGAGATTCGACAGGTAGAGTTGTGTGCTCATAACAGCCTGGGATGCTCTTTCGAGGTTTTGTGACGCACGTAATAAGTCTTGAGGATTCCATAGTATGGCCAGTGATGACGAAGACCTGCAGGTGGTGGGCCTACATCCAGTATGAAAAAGGACTGGCTCTGTAGAACTTCCTATGACGAGTAGATTCAGAGATTGATTGAGATAGCAGTAGTCGTGATGATGACGATGATTCAAGGATGATGATTCGTTGATGATGATCCAGAGAAGAAGACTTGTTCTAGCAGATCTGTGTCGAGAAATACCTTCCTAGTTAAGAGGGAGTGTTGATGTATATGTAACTTCGGAATGTATTTCACCTATGTATATTATACTCCTATAGAGATGTGTTATTCCTCTATAAGGAAGTGTCGTCATTTGTATTGACAAGTGTCGCAAGTGTCGTAACTTGCCGATGGGTTATTAGACCACCATGTGTGAGGTCGGCCCCATTAGTTTATTGGGTAGGACATGACAAGTATAAATAGAGATCGGGAGATCTCTATTTGGATCTCTCATTATTCACTTGCACATCACTCGGAAAGTGGTGCACTAGTTGAGCAGGAGGAGTTGCTAGTAGAAGACTATCTCTTGTACTTTGGTTGTACCTTGGTTGCATTATTGCTCTATCTATCTCTGAGGAAGTTGTGGGGTTTTTCACCTTAGGGTTTTCCCCACGGAAACTCGGTGTGTCTATTGTCTCTTATGTTTGCCTCTTGTTGTGATTGACATGATTGACATGCTTGATATGATTGATATGCTGTACATGTTATTCTCTCAGTAAAGATCCTAGAGTATATTGAATCAATGCTCAAAATTAACAAAATTCAGCTATAAACATGAAATTCTAAGTATGAGTGCATAGTTTCCCGAGGGTGATAAAAGTGTATGAATTTGGTAAAAAAGGCATAAAGAAAGGGTTTAAATGATCAATATTAAGGAAGAATGATAATAAAATAGATGAGAAAAACAAGGCAATTACTGGGCTCTTCAATTTCATTACATGCTCACCTTCTTTTCCTCTTCTTTGGTATAACGGTTTGGGCCAATCTTGTTTGGTTACTTACCAACGATGTTTTTCTTCCTCAGGAAAAAAAACCATAGTTCCATTTATAAAAAAACAAATAAAATTTCGTTCTTTGTATGCTTTGTAGCATGTCCTATATCTCTTATGTATACCACTATATCTAGATATTCATAGATTTCATTCATTTACATCTTTTAGAATCCCAAAAAACAAAATATACTATCTAACATTGACAACTTCCTATCAACATTCATCGCATATCTCACCAAATAAAATCCATTCCACCTATCCAGGCCAAAAAACCAAGCCCCTCTAATTTCTATAACTTTTTATCTAAGAAAAATACATATTATGGAATTATCAAAAGTATCCCACAACCATCAAGGAGGCTATAACCACCCATGATCATTCTAATTTAAAAGCAACCTCCTTGGCCAGAACCATTAGCCACATAGATCAGATCAAGTAAAGGAGGATGATCAAGTTCAATAATTTGGCCAACCACATCTTCCCAAGTGTGCCCTGACCTACATCCAACAAGAGGCCATCCTTGAAAATGAAAGGACAAGGATGCTTGGTCATCCAATTACCCCTACATATGCCTATATCTTCTTGTAACTTGACTCACAAAGGGTTTTTTTGGGCTAAGATGTGAGAATGCTCAACGACCCCACAATGTAAACTATTGAATGACCATAGAGCCATGAGTTGCAATGTAGCTTGAGATTGTCAAAATGAAGACTAAACAACCATTCAAAAGATGGCTTTCCCATTTGGGTTTCCAGGGTAAAATATCCATGGTCATGGTGATTAAATATTGCGTGTCTTATGTGGTATGTGGATTACTAGGGGTGTACTTTGGCATTTCCATGTTGCTCAATAAATTCATTGAGTTAAATGATTCTTTGCTTAACAAAATGTAATTCACCATAGGGACAACAATGTATTCTATGTAATTGGTGAATTCATGCTTGAATTTGTTTACTTCTCTCTGATAATTACTTCTTCACTATAACAATAAAAGTAATAATGATAGTGGCAAGCGATTTCTTCTATCTTAAAGAATTAAATCGTTACTTTAGTTATTCTCTCATATAGAAGAATCGAATGAAAGAAAATTGCTGTACGGACCAAATCTTGTATTTATGGCCTCTGTTATTTCTCTCTTCACCTTTGTTTCTGTTAGTGTTACAGTCATAGTAGCCGGGTTTGCCAAGGAAGTAGCAAGCAAGCAGGAGTAGGAGTGATGTATTTAACAAAGTGAATAGTTGCAGTTCCAATATGATGATGATGGATAGTAACTTTAGGGCGGTTATTACAGTGTATAGATCAATTATGAACATTGTTGCTTCCATTTTACCGATTCTAACATTTATTCTACCGTTACTGTTTCAATCATATTTTGCTTGTTAAGGCCTCAAGGTTGTTTGTATCTTCAGCAGTTCATGGATATACCATCCAATATGGATCTCCTTCATTAGCTCTCATGGATATGCTGTTGTCAAGCATAGTCCAATTTACAAGTGACTGATTTGAAAATATAAAATTGGTACGCTGTTGCTGCTGCTGCTGTCACAAATTACATTACAGATTATTTGCAAATATAATATTGATATTGATATGCTGCTGTCACAAACTACAAATGATTTGAAAAATATATATAATATTGTATTGCCTCTTCTCTCTTTTCTGTACCAATTAAATTAATTGAATTGTCAGATGAAAATGAATGTATAAAATTGTGTTTGTTTACGAAAATGAAGGTATAAAATTGTGTTTTTTTTAATGAAAATGAATCTATAAAACTGTGTTTTTTTTTTTATGAAAATGAATGTATGAACTTATAAAATTGTCAGATGAAAGTGAATGTATGAATGTATAAAACTGTCAGATGAAAATGAATGTATAAAATTGAATGAATGTAAGAAATTGACACTGACACTGGACCATTTGAAAACTTGCTAATCAAATAATGCTTTTAAATGGCTAACATAATATCAGCTCAGGTATCGCTATTTCACTGTATAAATTTTCAGAAAATCAGCGCAGGGATCTTTATTTCACTGTATTCTAATGGCTATCCGTTCTATAAAGAAAATAATTATAGGATGGAGTGAGCATGGCAGAGAAAATATGACGATGGTATAAATATTGTCCCACATTGGTGGGCGCAGTTGTAACAGAGAAAGAGGGAAGTATAGGTAAGCCAGGAGGGTAGAGTAAAAATTACGGAGCCGTGTGGTCAACACAAAGCGAACTATTCTTTCGCCTTTTACTAAAGAATACCATGTGTTGGCCACTCTCAGCGGCATACGCCAATTTTTGGAGCCTTCCATCTCTTAAAAATGGAGGCCAACAATATTAACACTAAAATCGAACGAACAGGCTTAGGTGTATATTTATTCATGTGCTGTGAAATGAAAGAGCGGTATAATATTTATTCATCGATCTGAAATGCAGTATTCTCTACTTGTTCGAGGTTGCGATTGTTTCGATCTGATATGAGGTGTGAGCTACAAACTTGTAGACCAAGACCCTAATCTCATTCAAATGGTCAAAGCCTAAAGCTTTTTGATCATCCAGCGTCAAACTTGCAAACTAAGAGCCTAAAGCTTTTTGATCATCCAGGGTCAAACTTGCAAACTAAGAGCCTAAAGCTTTTTGATCATCCAAGGTCAAACTTGCAAACTAAGAGCCTAATCCCATTTTGAAATTCACGCTCAAAGCCAAGACCATTTTGAAATTCTTGCGTTGAGAAGGTACGGTCAAACTTGCAAACTAAGAGCCTAATCCCTGAAATTCACGCTCAAAGCCAAGAGCATTTTGAAATTCTTGAGTTGAGAAGGTGAGGTCATAGGATTTATTAAAAATGGTCACTATTTCAATTTCAATTTGGTATGTGAATTTGAGTTGAGAAGTTCAGGTCATAGGATTTATTGAAAATGGTCACTATTTCAATTTCAATTTGGTATGTGAATTTTGGTAGTGGACTTATGCCATGATTGCATATGTAGATATTCACTTTTGAAAATACTACATAAGGCTGAAGGTATGGATGTGTTAGAGACTACTTTAAGTGTTCATTTTCACTCTCTTTTATCCTGGCTTGTGTTGTCCACAACTAAATTGTTTCACATAGCTTGTGTATCAAAATGCATAAAAATTCGACGACCTAAACTCATATCGAAATATGTACATTAAGAGTACCATACTTGAAAACAAGATTGAGATGAGTTTGTGTCTAGTTGGTTTGTTAAATGTGGGTAATCTATGCTAGTGTGTATTCATGACTCCTATTTGTTTGCTTGTTTGTCTTCCAGTGCAACAAAATTTGATCCAAACTATTGACCTTTTTGTTTGAGAAGCATTTTTTTTTTACTTCGTGGATCTCAAATTTTGATGTTTATTTAGGCATAACAAGGTCCTTCATACTGATTAGTAGCTTTCAATTGGAGTTGGATTGGCTGTGGTCTGGAAAGTAACAATATTTTCATCTATTAATGTTGTAATCTATTGCTCATTTAAAAAATACAATTCTTGATAACATATGCATTTGAATTCTCACCAGTACCCTATAGTAAATATTTCCATCAAGGCAAATATCTCTCATTTGCTGGAGGGGAGTGCAAGAAGGCTTATCATATCCTGCAAGTTGCTAGATAACTTGACCAATGCGAAAAGAGAAAAAAGAGAAACAATGGAAAATTCATATGTTTGTGGACAGTCCGTGGAATGTTGTTGTTCCAAAGCAGATGCTCGAGAAGATGAGAAATTTCCACTAAGCTCGGATAATCATATTGCATAAATACACAGATTTATAACACAAAATTTGTTTCAAAATTAGCTTATGAGAATACCACATCTGTCCGAAGACATTCTTAAATAAACTATGTGCCTTGTTTCTAGTGTTCACACAGTTGGTCACACCACATCACATATTTTGCTTTCCGTAAATCCACTGCAATTCAATTTCCTAGGTTTATAATGAGAGGTGTGCTTTGGAGGATGATGCAAAAAAAATACTTGAAAATATCAAAGTCATATATCATTTCCTAGAAGTTCGTTGCCTACAAAGAGCTAGTAGATCTTTTGAAACCAACAACCCTTTGATACACGAGGTTTTTGCCAAATAATTTAGACATGGTTCCTTTTGTAGTGGTGTAGAATGATACACAATTACTTTATTTTCATAGGTTGAGTCTCTACATGAAATATGTGAAATATGTGGAATGAGTCTATTAGAATAGAAATCTGTTAGATTGTTGTTGTAGGCTAGGGAAACCTTATGAGGCCCATAGTTCTATTAGACCACTATTGCAGGATAGGGAAACTTTTGAAGCCTAGAAGCTATTAGAAGAGAAAAAACACACTTGTTGGCCTTCTTATACAATGGTGTTATGTGGCATGAGTAAAGAATTTATAACTTTGCAATCCCAAGCTTACCCGTAAAATGGAGAAGTTTCTAGTGTGGTGAAGTATGAAGTGTCAAAGTCCATAAAACCATATCCTATGTTTGTGGAGACAGAGCAGGCTGTGAATTCATAGTAACACAGTTTCCAAAAATTTGGTGAATTGTGACAAAGACACTCACCTGAATCCATACAATGAGCATGGGAAAACAAAAGGGAAACCAAGGAGCATGTTATAGGATTGTATCAATGGGTTGGTGAGGTGGGTATTTTTGATTAGGCGCACTACTTGATGTCTTTCCCTTTGGACGGTTTCCTTTGGACAGTGAGTGTGCATGAAAAATAATTGCCCGATAGGTAGGGATATATGTCACAAGGGATCCTCAAACCTCCAAAGGGATATATGTCATAAGGTATCCTCAAAACCTCAAGGAAAACAAAATGTCCCGTAAATCCCCCATCTTTGAAGGCCAAACCCTTCTATCGCCTCTCACCTTTATGTGGTCCCAACTCAAAATTCCAATTTTCCAAAATGCATTGTCTTTGGTGTATAAAATATTAGTTCCCCGTTGAGAAATTGAATTGCAACCTCTCATTGTCGAATCACACTCAACAACTTTCAAACCACCAACAAAATTCCAAATGCCAAATTAACCCCCATCTTTGTAGTCCAGACCCTTCTCCCACCCTTATGTGGCCCCAACTCAAAAGCCCAATTCATTGTCTTTGATGTATAAAATATTTTGTCTACATACATACACACACACACACACACACATATATAAACCAACTTATATCCATCTTAATTGCAGATCCAGTATGTGTCGAGAGGGATCAAATCCCTCAAGGTGCAAACTCTTCATCCACTTTTACACAAAAAAAAAGTTTGCTCCTTGAAAAGAGATTTACACCAAGAAAAAAAAATCTCCTGTGATTGCTAGCCTTAGATTTCAAAACTTAAAAAGATAGTTTCCCACTCTGAAATTGAATTGCAATCTCTCATTGTAGAATCACACTCAACAATTTTTAGACCACCAGAAAAATCCAAATGCCAAATTAACCCCCCATCTTTCAAGGCCAAACCCTCCCACCACCTCTTACCCTTATGTGGCCCCAACTGAAAAGCCCAATTTTCCGAAATGCACTGTCTTTGGTGTATAAAATATTTTGTTTTGATTATATATATATATAAGATTTCATCGCGATGCTAGACTCTTTTCTTATCACTTTTTGCTTCTAATCCGAAACTTTTTGCAGCTGCTCCAATTTTTACAAATGTATTGGCCTCGGTTTGGGATGCTACCCGCTCAAACTCATTCTAGCCTTATTGGGATTTTCTGAAAAGACAGTCATATGTTTTTGATGAATTAAATCTATATGTAAAGGTTTGAGGGTTTGTTTTATATACAATACATGGAAAACATGTATTATGCAGAATGCAATTTTGTTGTTTTAATAAAATTACGCTTTTTTTCCAAGGAATATATATATATATATATATATATAAACTAGCATATATCCATCTTAATTGCGGATCTACCATGTGTCTAGAGGGATCAAATCCCCCGTGGTGCAAACTCTTCGTCCACTTTTACACACTGAAAAATGTTTGCTCCTCAAAGGAGTTGATCCCTATCACTGCATGGTAGATTCAGAGT
Source organism: Larix kaempferi (assembly GCA_027924585.1). Lineage (NCBI taxonomy): Eukaryota > Viridiplantae > Streptophyta > Pinopsida > Pinales > Pinaceae > Larix > Larix kaempferi. The sequence goes on along the minus strand of BSBM01000226.1, from coordinate 3,774,647 downwards.
TAAGAAGGATCTATGATGGAATACATATATCTTTTGTTTTGAAGTTAAATTTAGGGTTGACATTTTAAAATTTTTTTTAGTTAATATTTTATTAAAGTGTCATGTGTCAACTCCATGCCAAGCATGGAATTACACTTCTCCCTCATACCAGGTTGTATAAAGCGCCTCTCGCTGCAAAACTAATGCCTCGACTTTATCACCTATTAGTGTCGTCACATGAACTACAATTAGGATTCTTCTCACTTGTAGTAGGCCCACCACTAGTACAACAATTCCAACACCTCTCACTTTGATGTACCCAAGAGCACAGTTAAACTCCCATGCATCGCAATTGTCATATATTAGTTAGATGTTGACAAAATATCTAATTCTACAACTTTTGCTCTCACGAAGTGAAATCGGGCGTAGGTTGTTGCAAGTAGAGCAAGACCTGAAAAAATTGAAGGTCAAACACATTAAGCTCCAACTATAGCTCGACTTCATAATCGAAGCAGATTACAACCTCATATGCTTCTATTTTAAACGGTACATTTCCCTTGGCCTACTAACACATTCAATAATGACATTGAATAAGCCCGTAATGTTAAAATTGGAGGAGATAAGTGGAGACATGGTGAGGGCATTGGACCTGCTCCTACTAGGGTTTTTATAGGTGTTGGAGGAATGCAAGAGCATGTGGAGCTAGTAAGAATGCACGCCAAGGGAGATCTCACCTTCTAATTTATTTTGGCAGTGCATTGTTATCTTTTCCAGGTTGAGCATCGAGGATGAGGTGCAGGCGTCGACTGCAGTGATGTTAGATTTGTTAATCAATTATCGATTGTGACGAATTGTTTATTTTGTGTGTGTGTGTGTGTGTGTGCATATAATTGTTTTCTAAGCTTTGACAATACTCTAAAATAAATGCCCACCACTGGGGATATTTAGTCACATCAAAATTCTATAACCAATAAGAAAATAGAATCACAAATTTGAAAAATTAATAAAAGATTAAAAAAACATAAACATAAATATTATATCAAAACTTAGGACATCTTGCAAAAATTAACAAACAAAAAACTTAACTTAGTTTGATTGTGACTGAAAACAATATTCCATTCTTTGGAAGGACTAATAAGTAGAGTCAATTATGTAACTCAATTTTTGGTATAGCTTATTAAAAATGCTTTTCTTATAACTTATTCAAGGAATATATTCATAAAAGGTATTTGGGATTTTGACCTTTTCCAATTTGCTATCACCAGAATCAAATTGTTGAAATTACCATTTTGGATTAATGAAATTTTATTCAACACCCTTGGATAACCCTACAACACCCCAATTTTGTAATCTTAACTATTGATATATGATATTTCATCAATCCCAAAATATTTTTGTCGGATTTAAGACAAACAATGTTGATTTCTCTTATCATTATTTTGAGGGACTAGAAAAGAGCCAATTCATAGAACCTTTAGACTACGACTTATTTTTACTACCTAGAGGTAGTGATAATATACAATATTCCATATTTATTATTCCGAGGATATTTAACATATATGAAGACAATATGATCCGGATTTATGCAGGAACGAAATAAGATAGCATATACAGAGATATATTGCAAAGAACACAGTGATACAATAAACACACATTCTATTAAATAGCGAAAATAGAACAGACTGCAAAATACAATAGCTAGAATGGTGGTAGCTATCTCTGAGAAGAGATGTGGCCTCTATGCTCATTCGTGCCAAGATGAAATACAAAAAGAGGCCGAAAGGTCCTATTTATCATAAGCATGAGGGAAAGAATCCCAAGCATCCAAAAACCTAACCCTAGAAGATGAACCGTCATAAAGTTTGCGGCCCCAAGGTGGTTAGTTGAACAATCAACTTCTTGGGGTCATAACTTTTGCATACGATCTCCGTTTGGGGCGCTCGATATCTCGTTGGAAAGGTATATCCGAGAAATACAAGATGAGAGCTCTAGGTAAATGTTAGCATTAAGCTAAAATTTATAAAATGGATAGCAAAAAAACATCATTTAGGGCCTCAAAATGGCCCCAAAAGTTTAGGACCTGAAAAACCATAGAAAATTTACTAGAAAATTGTCGAAATGGGAAACTGTTTTGAGCTAGTGGAATAGGTGGGTGGCCACCGATATCCATTTGGATCATGATATCACTAAGATATTAACCAATGTGGGGTTTATATGTGGTTGACTATTGTCAAAAAAATGTAGGACACAATGATGTTGACTTGTACAACTCCAACTCAACAATTATTATGGACATGGATTCTTTAAATTCTATTTGTTATTGAATTTCCTAGGCAACTATGGGATTTTTTTATTATGAGGCCCATTTTAGACATTTCCTGTAATAGAACTGTGTACCATAATGTTCATCCAAGAGATAGTCAATGACAATAAATGAAAATTTATCTTTGATTGTTAATTACTTAAAGGTGCAAAAGTCCGAACACGTGTGCCAGTTGCCTTCTATCTTCAAAACCATGACAACTAAGGAGCAGTAGGGGCTAGTACTAGGACATAACTCTCTAGATTCCAATAATTCATGAACAATATTTTCAATTTCATTCTTTTGTGTAAAATAATGTACCTAATTTTTTAGCGGAGGTTTTTACAGAAATGTATTATAACTAAAAACAAACTTGGCGGCCAGAGGCTTTTGCGGAGATTTTGTTTTCAATGCACTTTATTGAAACAAATGCACCAGTGCTAACACGCGTAAAACACACAGGTTCTTTTTAAACAATAACATTGACCGGTGCACATACAAACTTGTGCACCGATGCTTGAAAATGCATATAGCACCTGTGCACACCAAAATTTTGACTTAAATTGGTGCTTTACACTAAATGTTGCACCGACACTCATGAATTATTTAAACGCATCAGTGCTTCATAACAATATATGGACTTGTCCTTTTTTCTAACTGTAGCACCAGTGCTTACTAACTATTAAAACGCACTGGTACCTTATAACAATATAAGCACAATTGCTTATGAACTATTAAAACGCATCGGTACCTTATAACAATATAAGCACCGGTGCACTAGAATATATGTGTGTGTCTGCGCGTGTGTACGTGTGTGTGTGTGTGGAGGGAGAGCACGATGGAGGTATGTGGTGTGAATGCATAGGTAAAGGTTGCAAGACCACGAAGGATTCCTTTCTGATTTTTTCGAAATGGAGTTAGGCGACGAGGTTTTTCCCTCTCTCTCTCAGCGTCAGCAACCTTTTATCCCCTCTCCAAGTCATCCTTGTGATCTCGTACCTCTGTCCTTCTCTGACCGTCAGCTCCCCATTTTCCTTTCACCGATCTCACCATGTGTTCTCATTCCCCTATCACTTCCATTCGTCAGCTTCTGTAATTTACCTCAATAATCATTATGGTGATAAACAAGGTCGACTACGAAAATATGTCACCATTAGGGCTCATATTCTTCTCTGAACATGAAATAAGGTGCACTGGAAAATGAGAGGTATTGTCCAAACAAGTTGAGACGTCTCCTCAACACGAGCCTTCTATAAATGAATTATCAAAGACGATCTCCTCCTCAAATAATAATGTGGTTGATCCTCCCAGGACAAGAGCAGAGCATGTGCCTAGAAAGAAGAAGGGAGTGAGAGCTAAAAAGGATCATGCTTCCTTATTGGTTGGGAAGGACATAGGCATCAAGGAAATATTAGACTATCTAAATTTTGCTATGATCGGTCGATTTTGTGGTAAGGTGGTAGGAGAAGCAGATTTGACATCCTGGATGGAGACCAATTGGAAACAAGTGTTGTATAAACTTCCACAATTCCACATCACATCGAGGGGATGGATTCTATTCAAAGTGAAGAATGAAGGTGATAAACAAAGGTTCATGGAGAGAAATTGGAAATGGGGTCCGTCTAGACTTATGTTGAAAGAATGGGATGTTAATTTTGATGCTAGTAGGGATCCGCATAACACTTAGGAAGTTTGGGTAATTCTGCCCTGGCTCCCAATGGGATTTTGGAAAAAATCCATTATGAAAGCTATTGGAGGCAAGCTTGGAAGGTTTGTCGTTTTGGAGGATAATTGGGACCAGAAGGTAGATAGAAGATGCCTGAAGATCCTGGTGGAAATGGACATGCGGGATGGTTTATATGAATAAAGAAAACTGGAAATGCATGGTAGAATATGGAACCATAGAATGGATTATTGGAAAGTTCCTTTCCATTGGTTTGTTTGCAGATGGGTTGGGCACTTACAGAGAGATTGTCCAAGTCCTACTCTGGGGTTCCAGTTACGTAAGAAAGTGTGGGTTAAAAAATAATCTCTGCTCTAGTTTACTCAAAAGATGGTAAATGAAGATGAAGGGAAATATGGAAATCCTATTACCTCGAAAAAGGACGTCATAAGGAAAGAGCCATGCAATAATTTGGATAACAACTAAGATTCTCAATCCAATAAGCTTTTACGTCCTATGGATTCTCGATTTGATATTGGCAATTCTAAATCAATTATTCTAAAAAATATTCAGGATTTGCCTAGCACAAACCTTGCACATCCTTGGTTCCTCTCACTATAGTCTCCTATCCTTTATCTCCTCTTAGTGACAGTTGTCCCTCGGGATTGGTTCCCCCCCCATAATAGGTCAAAAATTCATTCCCCGTTCCTAAGCAAGGTCTATAACACTCGTTATAAAGATGTCATTAAATGAATTGAGAAAGAAGCTTCATCGGGAGGCATCACACTTGAACCCCAACAATCCAGTTTCCCTAGATATAAAAAATGGGAAACAATCCACCATCGTTAGGGCCCTGAAAGTAGCGAATGTCCAGCCAATGGGTTCAAAATGATTTGTTTGTCCTTCAATGCAAGGGGGTTAGGGGGATCCCCCAAGATAAATTCCCTCAAAAGGATGATTAAATAGCTAAATATTGTAGTATTCCTTATCCAAGAAACAATGGTAGAAGGAACGAAAGCTGAGGAGTCTTTAAACCCTTAGTTAAAATATTGGTATTTTGCGTCTTTAAATCATGGATAATTTTAGGGGCTAAATTTAGCCCATGGGCTAAATTAAGGGGGTTACAGAAAATTAGTGGGCTATTTTCTTATATGGAAAGGGTTTTTTTCAGTTGAAATATATTCTCCCAATATTTATTAGAAAATAAATAAATATAAAACAAATAGCCTCCCATATATTAATGAGGAAAATGAAAAATACAATTTTTGCCCTAGCAAAATATCCCTCCAATCTATCTTTCACCCTTGATTTCCAAAGAGATTCCACTGGAATCATTCCTTCGCCCCCGATTTTCATAATGGAGGCTCCCAAGGGTTATTTCACCCTCCATTTTTTTTTGTAATGGCCATTCATAAGTAAAATGTCTTTTGGTGATTTTTTTTGTGTAATTGCTGTCATCATCCAGAAATTGATCTAGTTATGTATGATGAATATATTATTTAGTTGGAACAAAATACTTCATTTCCATCAAGACTATATATAACATGTACAAGGAATGCTTGACCCGAGATGTAGACATTCTGAATTTGATATCTTGTCTTTTACATTCAATGATGACGCTAAACCAATTTTACAACATTTTCGATGCTTTTGAAAATTTCAAGGACATGGATACAAACACCACCTTAGTTTATCTGAGCAAAAGTATTCTTTAATGGAGTGGTTCTAATGATATGCGTGATGATGCACTAATGTGATTTCTATTCATGTTAGTGTATGTTCTTATTTCTAATAACGCTTGCAAATTTCTAACTAACACTAAAAATTCTAAATCAGATGACATAATTCGGATTTTGATTGTCAATAAAAGAAAGGAAAAAGTGGTATTCGTATCTATAAACATATAAGCAGGTTATTTTTTTCTTAGAGGGTAGTTTAAAAATGGGACGTTTGGAAAATAAGCTAATTGGGAATTCATACACTATATTAAGGTTGTGGGTCTCGATAAGACTCCATGTTGTAATAATGGTTTGTGGGTGCTATAATCACTCCACATTGTAAAGTGTTCAAATATATTAGTTTGTTGGTTTGTCAATATTTAGGTCCCCCCACATGTCCATTGAACCATTAAGGAATGAGATAATGTTGGCAGGCGGTTAGATGGGTCATTATCGCAGCACCGCGAGTGCCGCGATACCGCAGAAGGTGGAAAGTTGAGCGCAAATGATGATATTTTATGTAATTTCGTTGTCAATTGTACCGCGGTACGCAGGTTTTTGGGTCACTTGGACCACAATAGATAGATGTTGGGTCATTTACTTTTAAGTGTCGGTTAGGAAGTTGTTAGTAAGTGGACAAGCAATGTAAATGCGGAAGCCTATAAATAGATATAGGTTTGTAGGTGTTGGGATATTAGAGATAGACATTTTTGGATTATGTATCTTAGATCTGGAGGTATCTGTGGGATCTGTATTTTGTGGAGTATGAACCGAAGATTGAACAATTTGTATCTGGGTTTTTGCGGAGTTAATATGATGTGACAGAGTTGTTTTGTAGAATCCCTGTGTCTCTTATGTTCATCTGTGGTAATGCATGTTGCGATATGAATGTATGAATGATGCAATGTTTCCTTGCTACAATTAATGCTTTACTGTTATATTTGCTGCGATGATGAATGATTCTGTTGAATGATGCTATGAATGAAAATGATGTCTGAGTTAAATGCATAGATCTATTTCTGGAATGTTGCAATAAGTTGAATGTTTGATGAACAACATCCTCCTACATTCGGTGGAAACATGGTTCCGTCAACTCTCCCTTGAACATCTCAGGTGAGACCTCATCTGCTCTGCAGGTGTTGCTGGACAGGGTAAAACCCGTATGGGCCGGTGCTCAGGGAGATCGCGGTGGGTTGGTGTCGACAGTGATGGGAACCCCTGTTGACTGGGTTTGAGTCAACAGATAACAAGTGCATTCCCCACTTCGTTGAATCTAGTTAGTGTAGTTGTGTTTCATCATCACCTTTAGTCGTGAGTGACTGAATATTGCTTGTGAAATGTACAAATAAATCCTTCCTCTCCTCATTCATGCATTTGTTCATTCTAGAGTCTAGGAGTCAAGAGAGTCTAGAGTTGAGCTCTAGCATATGCTCCTTCTATGACACTAACTTAGTAATATGCAAAATCAAAAGCCAAGTCTTCCTGGAAAAAGATTCACCAAGATATTATAAGATTTTATAATTCGATGAAAGATTCACCAAGTTTTTAAATATTTTATAATTCAGTGAAATATTTGCCAAGCTTTTACAATATCTTATAATTTAATGAAAGATTCGCCAAAATTTTACAAGATTCTATAATAGAATGAAAGAGTAGCCAAAAAATTATATATACATATTACATTATCGACAAAATAGCCTTCAAATTTTCCTATATATCAAGGAGATTCACCCATTTATTATATATATAAATTTGGGGGGGGTTCTTATAATGATCTTTGCTTTAAATTCAGAAGGTCACTCTGTTGGTCTTATTTCAATGTGGAGTCCCTCCATAAATGTTGTCTCACTAATCCTTCAAGAGTGTACCATAAAGTCGGTGTTGGAAGATAAGGTGACATGTGAAGTATATTCGATTTTAAAGTTACGGTCCCTTTCATGAATGCAATTATTTTTGGGAGAATTTATTTGCATATGGAGTAGTGTACTCTCAGAATATGATTATAGGTGTTGACCTCAATTTAACACTCTCTGAAAGGGAAATTTGGGGTCCTCTGGCAAGACCTAGTGATTTAAGTAACTTTTTTAACTCCTTATTTGAGTCAAAGGGTCTTATGGATGTGGAACCTCTGAAATTAGAGCCGACTTGAAGAAATAAAAGAAGTGGAGAAACTTCTATATCTAAACGTCTAGATCGATTTCTAATTTCAGAGAATCTGATGGATGGATCCTTAATAACATGCTCATGGGTTGGTGTAGGAGGTCTCTCAGATCATCGCCCCATCCTTCTGTCTTTTGAAAATCAGAATCTGAAACCCCTAGCTCCCTTTAAATTTAGTCCAATATGGTTAAAAGAAGAGGGTTACATGAAATTTGTTATGGACTCTTGGATGCCTCTTCAAGAGGATCCCTCAAACTCTTATATGAAACAGGTAGCCAATAATCTGGCTAGAATAAAGAGAGTGTCAAAAGATTGGGATAAAGAGTTCAAAGCTAATCATCAAATCCAACTTAAAGAAGTGGAGGCCAAAATAGAAGTTTTTTATTCTCAAAACTCATTAGGATTTTTTTCGGTGGAAGAATTGGAGTCTCTAAAATCCTTAGAATTGAAGAGAAGTGAGCTACTAGCTAGGGAGGAACAGATATGGAGGCTTAAAATCAAGGTTGTATGGATTTTTGAAGGGGATAGCAATACAAATTTCTTACATTGATTTGATTCCCATAGGAGGAATGTAAATACGATTACATTTATCATGAATGCTCAAGGCCAAATGGTCAGCTCTTTCAAATAGAAAGCAGAAGAAGGGGTTTCCTATTTGCAGTCTCTTTTCAAAGAGCAGGTTGGTTGTGCAATTCAAGAAATTATACACGTACAAAGGATTTTCCCTAAACTGGTGACAAAAGAAATGAACAATGCCTTAGCTGAGGATGTAATCGAAGATAAACTGAATCACATTCTGCAATCCTTCCAAAAAGGAAAAATTCCAAGTCTAGATGGTTTCATGGTCGAGTTCTTCCAAGGTTTTTATGATTTCTTGAAGAATGGTTGTCTGAAGGTTGTTTGAGAATTGCAGTGCTCGGGAAAGGTTATGGGAGCACTAAAATCTACCTTTCTCGCATTGATCACCAAGAAACAAAAGTCTTCTTCTTTTGAGGACTTTAGGCCGATTTCATGTTGCAATGTGACTTATAAATTGATAGCCAAGACTATTGCATAAAGGCTAAAGCCTATCCTGAGTAAGATAATTTTGGAGGAACAATTTGGGTTTTTAATCAATCGATTGATTCATGACGCGGGGTCACTGGTGTAGGAATAAATTCATTCTATCTCCATGAACAAAGTCAGTGCCTTTTCCTTAAAGTTGGATCTGTCGAAAGCCTATGATAGGGTAAGTTGGACCTTTCTACAACTCATTATGATTGAAATAGGAACCGCAGTGGATTTTGTAAACTGGATAATGGGATGCATTCAATCTACTTCTTTCGCTATTCTTATAAATGGTTCTCCCTTCTCTTTATTCCGGTTGTCTAGAGGAATGAGACAAGGATTTCCACTCTCTCATTTTATTTTCCTTCTAGTGGCGTAAGCTCTCAGTAGAATGGTTTACCATGTAAGGGAAACAAGATTTTTGAAAGGGGTTAGAGTATCGGATACAGAGGTGATCACCCACGTCCTCTTTTTGGATGATATACTCATGCTTGGATAGGGCTCCACGGAATATTTGCAATCAATTTCCTAGATTCTACAGCTATATATAAAGGAAACATGGATGGTAGTAAATGTAGAAAATTCCAACCTATCCTTAAATCTCATTTCAGATGAATTGTAGGCTATAATGAAGGAAGTAGTTTCTTTTCCCATGAAACCCCTTGATGAAGGTTTCAAATACCTAAGGTTCTTTTTAAAACCTAATTCCTACTCCTTCAAGGACTAGATCTGGTTATACAAAAAGGTGCAAGCACATATTTCTTTCTTAAATCTCATTTCAGATGAATTGCAGGTTAGAATGAAGGAAGTAGTTTCTTTTCCCATGAAACCCCTTGCTAAAGGTTTCAAATACCTAGGGTTATTTTTAAAACCTAATTCCTACTCATTCAAGGATTGCATCTGGTTATACAAAAAGGTGCAAGCATAGATTTCTTGCTGGGAGAATTGGTTTCTGTTAAGAGGTTGGTATTTGGTCCTATTGAAGGCAGTTCTTCAGAGTATTCTAGTATACTAGGATTCCATTGCATATATTCCCAAAGGAATCTTAACCAAAATTAGGAATATATGTTTCTCTTTTTTGTGGATGACAGGCAAGCAAGCAGATGGAATTCCATTGGTAAAATGGTCAGTTTTGGAAAATATTAAGGATCTAGGGGGATGGAGTATAAAGAACCTTATTTTGTTGTGCCAATCCTTAGCTGCTAAGTCGTTATGGAGACTGGCCCAGAATCCCAAATATTATGGGGGAAAGTAATGACTTCTAAGTACTAGATGAACTCTTCTCTCATAGATTGGGTGAGACAACCTCTAAAAGCCCATAAAAATGGCTCGGTAGGATGGAAGGCCTTGGTTCAAGCTTTCCCTCTAGTTGTGAAATAGTTGGCTTTCCCTCTAGTTGTGAAATAGTTGGCTTGGAAAAAGCATTCGTTTAGGAGAAGATCCATGGGTATGAACATGGAATGATTTTAAGCTTTCAAGGTAAACAATAGCGATGCTAAGAAGCCAAAGGATAAACGTTATAATTGATTCCCAAGCCCAGTCTCCACAAGCTTGGGGAAGACATGGATGGAAATCCTCAATGACACTTGGTTTGAGAGGTGAAGTAGCAAAGGAATGTCCCTGCTGTGTAATTAAGCCGGTGGCATGCTTCATCCATTTAGAAGAACATTCACCTGACTCCTTAGTTTGGACCAAGAACAATGCCTCAGGAGAATACTCAGCCAAATTTGGATATGAGATTGTTGTATATAAGTCCTTCAGTGGTAGCAAAGAATGGTAGTGGTCTGCAGTTTGGAAATCCTATGGATCGTTGAAGGAAAAAATTGTTTTGTGGTTATCGTTGAGCAATAAATTGATAACTTGGGACAACCTTGTTAAACGAGGATGGAATGGACTAAGCTGGTGTTTTTTATGTTGTTCGGATGGGGAATCTTCCTCTCACCTATTTGTATCTTGCTCTTATGCAGAGTCTGTTTGGAAAGCATCGACCAAATCTCTCAAAGTGACCACAAGATAGATAAGTACGATGTTGGATCAAAGTTTTCAATAATGGTGGAAGGACCCGACGGTACATTGTCAACAATAGCTTCCATTAACATCCAAAATATATGGATCCTCATTCTTCACTGGAACTATTGTCAGTGCTCGAGCCACTTGCATGACTTGTGTTATTTGGATGAATGTTTTGTTGTCTGCCTCGATTGTTTTCCTCTTCTTCAACTTCAATCTACAAACATAAAAATAAAGTGTAATGGGTGTATCTATATTGTTAGGATTAATAATGGAAATTAAAATAGATAATCTAGATGAATGCAAATTGAAAAGTGACATACCATAGCAATAATTGAAAATTGAATGATACACATTTCTTCAAAACTACATCTCATGCCTTGTTTCAAGAAATCTTATGTTGGTTGCACTCCATACTTTGTTTCGAACAAGTTTTATACCCCGTAATAAATCATAGATTTAATATACATGATTTTTGTTGTTCTATTGATTATAAAATGAGAGAAGTAAAACAACATAGATACTTACAAATTCCACAATTAATTTTTGATGCACCAACATATACTCACAACCTCTACTTAACCCAATGTCATTCAATTCTTCTGATGACACTTCTTTGTATGTTAACAACTGTATGAAGACATCCAAGTATGGTCGATGTAAAAAGAATTAAAATATAAATATCACAACCAATATGAAATCTTAAGCTATTATAAGGAAAACACAACTACTCACAAACTTTGCTATCAACCCCTTTTTTCCTTGTCATCCCTTCTTATTTATTGAATGTGTTCCATTTTCTTTTCTTTTTTGCAATAAAACAATTGAAAATTAATATTTAATGCTAAATTAATTAATTAGATATACATACTAGAAAAATGAAATGATTTCATACATTTGAAGCATACTATAGTTGAGATGGATCCTTCTATGATGCAATTATGTCCATTTCCTTGACCATCTCATTGTACACTTTTTTTGACATCCCTACTCGCATATTTCAGATATCATCTTGTTCATCCTTTGGGATTTTCGTAGTCTTCCTAAAAATGTAAAATGACATTAAACTATTTGTATGCTCATATGAAAAATAAATATAGCAGAATTAATATTAATAAAGTAATTCTTTGTAGTAGTACATACACATTCTATAAAAACATGTTTAGGAATATTACTTTTTGAAAGATTATTCATGTCAAACAATATTTCGACATGGTATCATGATTCTCGAAAATCACTCCAAATAGGGGATATGCCACATAGTTCCACCCATCATTTCCTTTCTATGGCTTGGAGCCTTCTCTTCCTCGGAGATATTGAAGGTTGTTTACGGAATTTGTCATTTTTTTTTGACACTATGGGTGCCTCTCTTTGTTCTTATTACTCGGAAAACATGACTTTGGCGCATAACTTGAAAACTTTAGAAGTAGAGAGAGTGGTTCAAGAAGATAGTAGGAGGCTCCCTACTCATGGTGTATGGCACCCACCCTAGAACTCCAACAACTAATACAAACGAACCACTTCCATATTAACAGTTTGGACATGAATAATAATATTAAAATTCACTATGCCCATATGAACATTTTGGACATGAACAATAATATGCAAATGAAACTTTGCACAAATCAAAGAACCAACATATCGAGAAAAAATTCAAGATTAAGTTAATGTTGAATAGTAATTCATACCCCTCTTTTGGTAGCAATATTATTTAATCACGATTTGTGTCCCTAGTGGCCCTTAATCACATATTTGACTCAACCACCTATGTTGACCATTAAAAATAATGATAGTTGAAACTAGTCCCTTGAGAACATCCAAGAGTCCTTTGATGGCATGTGAAATAAAATGTATGAGAATTTCAAAGAATGGGGACAATTCGGTTAATAGTTAAGGAACACAAACAATTGTAACTAAGTTTGTTAGAGAAATAAATTATTTAGACACAAGAATTTGTATTTGGTTGATACTTTAATAAAGAGAATAGGTAAAGCCCCCTTGAATTGAAGTGTGTAAATTGTCTAGAAATGTTGGCATTGTGCATTTTTTATTAGACTAACCATGGTTTGAATGCCATTAAATCCTCAAAATAAGAATGTCATTAAAGGGAAAATTGAATTTTCCTATTTAGCTTCAGCCTCCACCATCCATCACCACTGAAATGTTGAGAATCAACATAATGGGTTATATTTTAAAGCTGGGGGAGGGGAGGAAAGTATTTGTTTCACTTAATTGGGTTGAGATTTTTAATCCCCACCTTTATATGTTTTTGAAAACCATAAGAAAAGGGAATATTTTCATTGAAAGAGAAGGTAAAAATAATAGAGACATATGATAACTTATAATAATTATAATAGTTTTTATAGCTATAATTTTATGATATCATAATGAAAATCTTGAACTCGAACTTTTTGTGTAGCTAGGTTCTACCCTAGTTGTAACTAACTCGACTCTCCTGCTCAGCATTTCAATTATCCTTCAAAGCTATGTTTTAATTTACCCAAGATAGGGATGTGTATCTATGTAGATGGTTCTTCCCTCATTAGTGTGAAGGTTCCTTCTTCAAGTTAGGATTCTTTTCTTCCTCCTAGGTTTGCATCTCTCTATTGAACATGTTGGACTCCATAGTTCTAGAAGTGGAGGAAGCTATTAGATATAAGAAATATTTCAAGGAAACAACATTTTCCTTCCATTGTATTGGCCATGTTAACAAATTTCCTTTCTGTCACTTTTTGATTGAAAGGTTTGCCAATATTATGTAATTTCTTTTGAAAAGGAACCTTTGAAGTACACTAAGTTTTACTTATTCTTAATGTTGGTGTATTACAAAAATGAGTATCTTTGAAGTACACTAAGTTTTACTTATTCTTAATGTTGGTGAAAAATGCATATTACTACCTATATGAGGATATGTGTAGAAATTAACCTTTTGGAGGACTAACATAGGACATGTTGTTAGAAACCATTGACTATGTGTAAAAACCTAGGTTATGAGAAAATTTCTTTCTAGTGTACATCTTGCTTTGAAGACATAATAGTTATTTTTCCTAAATGAAAATCTAAAATTAAGAAGGAACACCAAATTTTTTTTAGGTCACTCACTAAAAGGTGGAACATCCATTAGCATACTAGGTGGAATTTGAGGTTGTAGTGGAGATTGTTCACTTGGATTTTAAATAAGATTCCCCTATGTAAAATAAGAAAATGTTGTATCACTATACATTGAATAATTGATCCACTCCACTTTGGAGGGAACCCAAATTTTAGAGGAGGAGCAAGCTAGGGACATGATAAAACCTTCAGAAATGAAGGATCCCATCTGGATGTTGAAGGAAAAAATAAAATATGAAGCTATTGGAACTAGCGAAGAGAATTCAATAGGGGACAAAGATGTACTCCTATCCATGTGCCATGCACTTTGTTCTAGAAAAACCCCAAGGATTTGATGTAATGTCCCCATTTTGACCCTTAGGACATATTGGATTTCAATGTAAATATTGTATGTATGCAATGTATGTTTTCCCTAGTGTGGAGCTCAAGGCCAAGGCCCCACTAGTGGATGCTCAGATTTTATTCAAAAGGCAAGTATTTGATACTCTGATTATCCATGTGTTGTTAAGCCATGGAACCTTGTAAATGATGTAAATATTAATATTGCAATAAAATAGCAAGAAAATTGGCTATGGAGGCAACTAATAAGAGATGGCCATGTGTATCCACTAGGGAGAGTTGAGAGGGTTATGGGATTGAGCCATAGTCTGCCAAATGTCATCTTTAGAACCCCTTTGACCTATGGTTGGGTGGAATGTTGCTCTCACTTAGCCATTTTCTTGGACAACTTCAGTTTAAAGATAAGTGCTCCTTATGGTGTTAAATGATTCTAATTCCCTATGTGATGTCTACTTGTTATATTCAAGTTATTTGAATGAATGATTACACGAAAATGATCAGTAGGAAGATTATGTATGAGCCTGAGTATGAGGCAGAGGCATGTTTGATTGTTTCACCATTTGATTGAGCTTAATGTGTTGCTAACCTTGTATTTTGTAGATGCATTGATTAGATTTAGTTTAATTATATGTGTTTTGTTATGCATTGCATACACTTTTAAATGGACTGCATGGCATCACCTGGACTTGGGGAAGGAATTAGATAGCCCCTGTTGTGTTTCATGACCCTCTATGGGTCAGGTGAAGGGAGAAGCCACGACAGAGGGAAAGCATAGCTCCTTGCAGAAGGGTAAAGAAGCGTTGAGGGAGTTTGAGATATGCTTCAGTTGGAAAAATGGCAAGGTCAGAGTCCTTAGATGTAGTAGGGTATTATACCAGTGCATAGAGCTCTCCAAGATATTTCCAACAGTATTGTATTTTCCAAATTTGGCCTTAGGATGAAGAAGTTATTACCCTGGAAAGTTTGCAGGAGAAGAGGTAGGTGGTTCCGAGTTCTGCATGCGGATTGCGAGTTGCAGAGATCGGAGGACTAGTCTTCGGATTTGTGTGGTTAGAGTTATGAATTTCCGAATCCGCAAGGTGGATTACAGATTGCGGAAATCAGAAGGGCTATTTCCATGGGGTTTGCATGTTGGACTTCCGAATTTCTGAATCCTCAAGGCGGGTTGTGGATTGCGGAAGTTGGAAGGTGATATTCCTCGGGTTGCGAAATGAGGTTTTCGATTTCCGACTTACGAAACGCGAGTTGCGGATTGCGGAAGTCGGCAGAGTAAAACTTCAGGGACGTCAATTGGAGGTTCCGACTTCCGAGTTCCGCATGTGTATCGCGGAAGTCGGAGGTGAATTTTTTCGGAGTAGCGGATTTGGACTTCCGACTTACGAATTCTGCATTGCGGATTGCGGAAGTCGGAGGTGAAGTTTTCCGGAGTGGCGGAGTTGGTGTTCCGACTTTCGAGTTTCACATTGTGGATTGCGGAAGTCAGAGGCGTGTTTCATCGAAGTTTGAATTTGTGGTTCCGACTTCCGAATCCCGCAAGGCGGATTGCAGAATTTGGAGGGATGTTTCTACGAAACTGTGAAATTGTGGTTCTCCCGTTCTGAATTCCGCATTGCGACTTGCGGAATGCAGATTGCAGATTGCAGACCGATGTTGTTTTTTGCTGAAGTTATGGTAGTTGAAGAAAAAAATTAGCAGTGGTTTCTAGGGTTGTCTGCCATCGCCTCTAAAGGGAATTGAGGTGGCCAGGGATGTGACATTTGATTTAGTGAAAAATAAGAAATTTAAAAAGAATTACAAGGTTAGTTATAAGTACATGATGACCAAACCTATGAACGAGAAGGTTTGAAATCAAGGTAATCAAAATAGTGTTTTCAATGTACTATTTATGTGTGTTTCTTTATAACTAGTTTGTAAATATCTACCTTGCTCATCATGATAAAGAAAAAAACTATATGAAATAAAAAACACTTGACCCAATCCTATCCTATTTGGGGATGGGGAGAAAGATTTATTATAGAAGATATACTTTTGAATTTGCTTGGTTCCATTGTATTATGGTTGAATGGGTTAAGCCATGAATAAGTTGATTTATCTATATAAATTTTCGCAACTTTAAAAAACAATGATAATAGTTGTTGAAAAAAAATGGCAGCTCAATCCAAGTACTATTAAATGAAATTTGGTTATTTAACATGACTCTTTCTAGAGAGACACACTTGGTTGTAGGTAAAACAATTATTGGGCATTGTATTTATAATCATGTCTTCATTTGTTGTCCTTGGACATATTTATCTTCTCTTTTCTATTTTGTGTGTGTGTGTGTGTGTGTGTGTGTGTGTGTGAGAGAGAGAGAGAGAGAGATTAATTGCTCCCATTCTCTAGGTTACATGTGGTTTATGTGGATGGAATAATTAATTATTAATGTCAAATTGAACTTCGAGCATTGTGTTGTTTAATTAATCATTAATTAAATAATTGTAAGGTTTGATTAGAGGAAACATTCTAATCATAGAATGGTTTATTATTTATTATTTATTATTAATTATTATTTTCATCCTCAATGCATCCTTTCTATTTGGTTTGTTGGTTCTCCATTTGTAACATATCCTTAATACTTTTACTAAATATTACTATAATGGTAGTTGTACAAGAATTTATTTGTGAACATAAACAAAAACCTCTACTATTAAAAATACTTTTTGAAATATGTTTTATGGTGGTATCCTCTTCTATTTTCATATTTAGACCTCTATGTGAACAATTACAAAATTAGATTACCAATGTTGATACCTATGAATGGTGCATCGATGCACCAATTTCAGACATAATTATACCATTGTGTGGTTATATTCTATGAATGGTGCATCAATGCACCAATTTCAATTGTTTCATCCTTATCAATAGACATTATCATACCATTTTGTGGTTATGTTCAAATTGTTGTAAGC
Organism: Larix kaempferi; assembly: GCA_027924585.1. NCBI lineage: Eukaryota > Viridiplantae > Streptophyta > Pinopsida > Pinales > Pinaceae > Larix > Larix kaempferi. Next base: position 3,757,370 of record BSBM01000226.1, on the reverse strand, counting down.
GTTCTTTTCACTCAATATATAATAATTTTTTATCATAGTTTACCATGTTGATATCATTGAGTTTATAATTATGATATATAGATGCAATCATCATTTTTATAGCCAGAGTAACTACAATTCTACAATGATTTGCAAATTATTCGTATAGCACAATATCTATATATATATCAAGAAAATCGAAGGCTTGCACATGTAATGCATGATATCTCATTAAAGGCTTATAATCATAGGGTTATCAATTAAATATTTTATAGTTGGCCACCCCATAATTAATTGATAAGATTCTTAAAATGATTGTAATTTCGTTCTTCCCTCATTAGTGTGAAGGTTCCTTCTTGAAGTCAGGATGTTTTTCTTCCTCCTAGGTTTGCATCTCTCTAATGAACATATTGGGCCCCATAGTTCTAGAAGTGGAGGAAGCTATTAGATATAAGAAATGTTTCAAGGATAAAACAATTTCCTTCCATTGTATTGGCCATGTTCAAAAATTTCCTTTCTGTCAGGTTTTTATTGAAAGGGTTTCTAGTATTATGTAATTTCTTTCAAAAAGGAACCTTGGAAGTACACTAAGTTTTACTTATTCTTAATGTTGGTGAAAAATGCACATTACTACCTATATGAGGATATGTGTATAAATTAACCTTCTAGAGGACTACCATACGACATGCTGTTAGAATCCATTAACTATATGTAAAAGCCTAGGTTATGATAATATTTCTTTCTAGTGTACATCATGCTTTGAAGACATAATCGTGATTTTCCCTAAATAAAAATATGAAATTAAGAAGGAAGACCAAAATTTTGTTAGGTCACTCACGAAAAGATGGAACATCCATTAGCATAATTGGTGGAATTTGAGGTTGTAGTGGATATTGTTCACCTGGATTTTATATAAGATGCCCCAATGTAAAACAAGAAAAGGATGTATCACTATACATTAAAAAATTGATCCTCTACCCTTTGGAGGGAACCCAAATTTTAGAGGAGGAGCAACCTAGGTACATGATAGACCCTTCAGAAATGAAGGATCTCAACTAGATGTTGAAGGAAAATTTAAAATCTGAAGCTATTCGAACTAGTGAGGAGAATTGAGTAGGGGACAAAGATGTACTCCTATCCACGTGTCATGCTCTTTGTTCTAGAAAAATACCAAGTATTTCATTTAGTGAACAAATAAGAAATTTTAAAAAAATTACAAGGTCAGTTATAAGCACATGATGACCAAACCTATGAAGGGGAAGTATTGGCATCAAGGTAATCAAAATACTATTTTAAATCTACTGTTTATATGTGTTTCCTTATAATTAGTCTGTAAAGATACACCTTGCTGATGAGGATAAAGAAAATTTTCTATATGAAATAAAAAAACACTTGACCCAATCCTACACTATTTGGGGATGGGGAGAAAGCTTGATTTTAGAATATCTTTTGAATTTGCTTGGGTCCATTGAATTACAATTGTATGGGTTCAACCATGACTAGGTTTATTTATATATATAAAGTTTCGCTACTTTAAAAAATAATGATAATAGTTGTTGAAAAAAAATGGCAGGTCAATCCAAGTATTATTAAATGAATGTTGGTTATTTAACATGACTCTTTCTAGAGAGAAACACTTGATTGTTGGTCAAATTTTTTCACAATTGTTGCCTCCCGTTCAACTTGATGAGGATATGCAGCAAGTTGAGGTTCCTGCATTACCTAGACCCATCCTACGATGTAGTCCAGATGAGAGGTTTCGATGGGATGTGGCGGATAGGTTGTCCACATTATTGGGTAAACGAGGAGTCTAGCCTATACAAGCCTCATATATCATGCGAGAACCTGGGCTCACAAAGTTATGGAGGATGCTTCCTCATGATATGAGATTGTTGATGCATTATGTACTTGGTGCATCCATGCTTTTAGTTGCTTGGAGGTCGAAGGACCAGTGTACTTCATTTGATGAGGATGCAATGGAGGTCGAAGGATCAGTCTACTTCATTTGACGAGGATGCAATGGAGGTCGAAGGATCAGTCTACTTCATTTGATGAGGATGCAATTGTGAAAATTTGTGAATTTTTTTTTTTTTTCTTTAAAATTTTCGATGCGTGATGAGATTAAACATGGTACACCATTAAGAGTGATGCATATGGTACACTAATCCCATATGCAATGCATATGGGATTAGTTGTGATATGCAACTAAATATATTAAATCTTCCTCTGCCCAAAATCCTTTGTTGCCACAGAATATCATAAATCCTTCAGGCCACAAAAATGAAAATTCATCCTCTGCGAAATTCGGGAGGCAAACAAAATAGAGGTAGGATGAGTGACTGCTAAATATTAATTTGTGAAAATTGGGGTGAGAAGTAAGTGGTTGTTGGTGTTAATGTGAAAAAATAACTGTCCTCATGAAATCCAGAAAGCAGGCTAAGCAACTATCGATCCTAGAGGCAATATCGACATGTCTACATTTTATTTGGGAAATTGTCATTAACGAATGAATGGCCGAAGTAACTCTGATGGTGTTCCAACGAAGATGAATGGTCGGTGTGCCTTCCCAAGTCCCATTGGTACATATAGACCACAATATAAATATATAATTGGCGTTGAGAAGGTTCGTGCTTGATAGGGTTTTAGAGGTTCTATTTCCTAGATTTTATTCAAACCATATTGTTTTATTGCTTTTTGGATAGGTGTAAGAAGTCTAACGAACCTTCCAAGTGGACAACCCGGTTGGTTGGTTGGTAGCGAAGGCTTGTAACCAGCCCAGCGAATCAATCACTTTAAATTCTATGTGTGTGTGGGATATGAATGAGAGATGGGATAAAGTATAGATGTGGAAGAGATAGTAATGGAGCAAAAATTGATTTCGTTGAATGATGCATTCGGTGTAGCTCAGTTTGGAGAATACAAGTGAATAAAAGCCTCACTTGGTAATGGGTGTTCTCGATTTCTCTATATATGGTCAAATATAATCAGAAGGAATAAAGGCTTAAAGTCTTGAGGGCGATTTGATATTTGATATTTCGGAAACCAATGAGGCCTTCAATCAACAAAAAGTAGCAGAATTCAAATCTACACATTAGATTTTTAACACATGGCATTTGTCTTACGACAACCTATTCACCATCAAAAGTACGCATTTGTCTCATGATGATCTATTCACTATAAAAAATACGCATTTGTGTTACAACGACCTATTCACCATCAAAAGTAATTGTTAATATTACAATTGCATGAAAGTTGAGTGAGTGAAAGTGACTATAATTTGATGGATATATCCCACATGCAAAAGAGGGTTGAAACGGGGAAGAGGGGGGAGTACAAGAGGGAAAGCGGAAATGTGTGAAGACATACTTACCTAGGCAGGGTCAATCGGTGATCAGGAAGGCCGATGGCCTAGAGAGGCCACCTCCATTGCACTTGGGAGGGGGGTCTTCCTAGCATCTCCCACTATTATTTCACCTTTTACTGAAGAATACCGTGTGTTGGCCACTCTCAGCGGCATACGCCAATTTTTGGAGCCTTCCATCTCTTAAAAAAGGAGGCCGACAATACTAACACTAAAATCGAACGAATAGGCTTGGGGGTATATTTATTCATGTGCTATGAAATGAAAGAGCGGTATAATATTTATTCATCGATCTGAAATGCAGTTTTCTCTACTTGTTGGAGGTTGCGATGGTTTTGATATGATATGAGGTGTGAGGTACAAACTTGTAGACCAAGACCCTAATCTCATTCAAATGGTCAAAGCCTAAAACTTTTTTATCATCCAGCGTCAAACTTGCAAACTAAGAGCCTAAAGCTTTTTGATCATCCAGGGTCAAACTTGCAAACTAAGAGCCTAAGATCATCCAGGGTCAAACTTGCAAACTAAGAGCCTAATACCATTTTGAAATTCATGCTCAAAGCCAAGAGCATTTTGAAATTCTTGAGTTGAGAAGGTGAGGTCATAGGATTTATTGAAAATGGTCACTATTTCAATTTCAATTTGGTATGTGAAATTCTTGAGTTGAGAAGGTGAGGTCATAGGATTTATTGAAAATGGTCACTATTTCAATTTCAATTTGGTATGTGAATTTTGGTAGCGGACTTATGCCATGATTGCATATGTAGATATTCACTTTTGAAAATACTACATGGGGCTGAAGGTCTGGCTGTGTTAGAGACTACTTTAAGTGCTCATTTTCACTCTCTTTTATCCTGGCTTGTGCTATCCGCAACTAAATTGTTTCACATAGCTTGTGTATCAAAATGCATAAAAATTCGATGACCTAAACTCATATCGAAATATGTACATTAAGAGTACCATACTTGAAAACAAGATTGAGATGAGTTTGTGTCTAGTTGGTTTGTTAAATGTGGGTAATCTATGCTGGTGTGTATTCATGACTCCTGTTTGTTTGCTTGTTTGTCTGCTAGTGCAACAAAATTTGATCCAAACTATTGACCTTTTTGTTTGAAAAGCATTTTTTTTTACTTCGTGGATCTCAAATTTTCATCTGTTAATGTTGTAATCTATTGCTCATTTAAAAAATACAATTCTTGATAACATATGCAATTGAATTCTCACCAGTACCCTATAGTAAATATTTCCATCGCGGAAAATATCTCTCATTTGCTGGAGGGGAGTGCAAGAAGGCTTATCATATCCTGCAAGTTGCTAGATAACTTGACCAATGCGAAAAGATAAAAAGAGAAACAATGGAAGATTCATATGCTTGTGGAGAGTCCGTGGAACGTTGTTGTTCCAAAGCACATGCTCGAGAAGATGAGAAATTTCTACTAAGCTCGGATAATCATATTGCATAAATACACATATTTATAGCACAAAACTTGTTTTAAAATTAGCTTATGAGAATACCACATCTGTCTGAGGACATTCTTAAATCAACTATGTGCCTTGTTTCTAGTGTTCACACAGTTGGTCACACCACATCACATATTTTGCTTTCCATAAATCCACTGCAATTCAGTTTCCTAGGTTTATAATGAGAGGTGTGCTCTGGAGGATGATGCAAAAAAAATACTTGAAAACATCAAAGTCAGATATCATTTCCTAGAAGTTCGTTTCCTACAAAAAGCCAGTAGATATTTTGAAACCAACAACCCTTTGATACACGAGGTTTTAGCCAAATAATTTAGACATGGTTCCTTTCACAGTGGTGTAGAATGATAGACAATTAATTTATTTTCATAGGTTGATTCTCTACATGAAATATGTGAAATATGTGGAATGAGTCTATTATAATAGAAATCTGTTAGATTGTTATTGTAGGGTAGGGAAACCTTTTGAGGCCCATAGTTCTATTAGACCACTGTTGCAGGATAGGGAAACTTTTTGAATCCTAGAAGCTGTTAGAAGAGATAAAACACACTTGTTGGCCTTCTTATACAATGGTGTTATGTGGCATGAGTAAAGAATTTATAAATTTGCAGGATCCTCTAGCTAAAATGTTGATTTCCAATGGTAGTTCCTATCTCAATTTGCTATAGATAATCACATTTCATCCAAAGAAAATAAATACTTCGAGAAATTCATTGTATGGCAGGAGAATTGAATCAACTCTAGAATTTCCAAAAAAGATGATATCCTGGGCATCAAAAGTAGATGATGTCCTGGGCATCACATCTTAGTTGTATCATATGCCACTGTCTATGCATTATTTATTGATTGAAGTCCTTTATAAGTCAGCAATACTGAAACAACGCTTTGAGCTATACATGAAAATCACTAGTTCAACAATTCCATAGACTATTTTTGCCCCGTTGATCAATGGTCTTTGAGTGTTATGGAAGAGAGAAAGAGCAAGCTATCATGGTCAATGTGTGAGGGAAATTTGACCAACCTTCTTGGCACAAGAAGCATAACCATACTCGATGGGACTCAACTAGACTCCAATATTTCGTGTCTCCTCGTAGCTATGTATCTTCAGTTGATAAAATGTTCACTGAAATTGTCATATAAATACATTGCAAGGGAGGGCAAGAATAACAGGCTTTTGATAGTAAAAGAGGAATATAATATCGTGTACCTCTATGAATGAATTTGTAAATTATATGCTATTTCTAACAACATGCAAGAAGCTAAAATTCTCATTAGTATCTCACACCTCATCTCATAAAGGTTAGAAAATGTTGTAGTCTTTCTTTCATATGGTTATGAAATAAAAATTTGATACGCTTATGAAATGCAAATTTGATATACATGATTAATTGCATATTAAATCTCGTACGAAAGTTAAATATTTTCAAATACAATCCCCTTTAGTTACACAATGCAAATTTGATATACATAGTTTAATTGGACATTAAACCTCATACAAAAGTTAAAATTGACCATTTCAATACAATCCCCCGGTGAAACAACCTAAACACAAAAATCAGATTTTTCAACCCTTCCATATATATTCAAAGGAATGGAATCTCCAATTATGCAAATCCTTCATACAAAAAATATCACAGAAAAGCGTACAACAACAACAAAATTCCTAAAACAATCATACTCCAACCTAAAACAGATTCACATACTCTAACCAATTTCTGCAAATTGATTCGAACCTAAGATTCTTGTCCAGCATTGAGGCTTAGCATGCTTAAACCCAGCGTAGGACTTTCGCCTGTCCGAGTGTAGAGAGTGGACAAGAGATGTTTAAGCATTTTCTTCATACCCACCAAACAGTCAAGTTTCCTCTACACTTTGACCTATTTATGCATGCACAATACTTTTAAAGCTTTCTCACCAACCAGTTAAGAGTCCTTTTGGAAAAAGATGGGACATAATTCTCTGGACCTTCATTGTTTGCACTGCTATTACTATTATTTGATGCAAGATTATTAATTCTAATTCCCATGATTTAGGATTAGGACTAGGACTAGGAACTTGAGGCTCGTGATCCTCCCAACTCAGTACTTCAGTCTCAGATAACGTCTGCCTACTAGCACTCGACCTGAGCTTTGATTCTCCTCCTAAAGGAAACCTGAAAGAAACAACCCTCCTAGGGGAACCCAGATCCTGATGGCACTCGCTTCAATTCGCTCAATCAAATCAGTCTAAATTATTAGTCTCTGTACAATATCAAGGAGGCATTGAATCACTTCAGAAGGAGACGTCATAGAAGAGTTGTCATAACATGATGTTTCAGTACAACTATATAGAAAATTGCAGGAGCTACATGCATTATCGCCTCAAGAGCGACATTGAGTCTTATCTAATAATATTTTTAATGATCTTGCTTCTCAAGGGACACATGAAGCTAGCTTTGTCAGGGAAGGACGAACGTCCACACCAACAAGGTATACAACAAGTACTAGCTTTAGACATGACTCAACAACATCGGCCTCCTCAAGAAGTTTCTGGAATGGATTGATGTTCCCTGCAACATCTCAAACAAGAGGTGGAAATTCAGTTAAAGATACCTAGGGGAATGTCCAACCAAAATTTTGATGCCGAAGCATGTAGAGTGCATATCTCAAACAACAACGTTCGCTACTCTTTTTGTGCCATGTTAGTTAATGTTTAGCTTTAGAGAGCAATGACAAACTCACCATTGTCAAACGGCACAACAACTACGGGTGCACATAACTCAATGCCATGATTCAGTAGATTACCCTTATCCACGTTACAATGCCAATACTAGACTTTTCTAAGTCATCCCCATCATTGTCGTAAAATGGAATGCCCCATTTGTGGCCCTGTTCATCGACTACCTAGGAAACAAGGAGCTACAGGGCATACTCAATCATCAAACCCTGTAGCAATAAATATTTCCAGTGAAATTATAGTCTTCAAATTGAAATAGTGCAGGGGCTAACTTCAATTTTTCCATCAAGACCTAGAACTTCCAGCCATGACATGACACTGATTGAACGACCTCCACTAAAAGGAGCAATACGCCAACGTATTGAGACTACACTGTCAGGATGCCATTTGTGTCGAATTCAAGTGGGATGCGAGGTCTTACGCATAAAGTGGAGAAGGTTCCACTGCGGTGAAGTATGAAGTGTCAAAGTCCATAAAACCATATCCTATCTTGGTGGAGACAGAACAGGCTATGAATTCGCAGTAACGCAGTTGCCAAAAATTTGGTGAATTGTGACAAAGACACTCACCTGAATCCATACCATGAGCATGGGAAAACAAAAGGGAAACCAAATAAGGCTAATATTGCAACATATTCATCAAGAAAAGTCCCTTTACAAGTCAAGAAAGAAGCTCTGCAAGTCAAGCAAGAAATTAAAACCAATATAATCTTGTTGAACTTTTGACACTTGAGCAAATCAAGGAGCATGTTATAGGATTGTATCAATGGGTTGGTGAGGTGGGTATTTTTTATCAGGAGCACTGCTTGATGTCTTTCCCTTTGGATGGTTTCCTTTGGATTGTGAGTGTGCATGAAAAATAATTGCCAGGTAGGTAGGGATATATGTCATAAGGGATCCTCAAAACCTTCCCTCAGAGGGATATATGTCATAAGGTATCCTCAAAACCTCAAGGAAAAAAAAATCTCCCGTAAATCCCCCATCTTTGAAGGCCAAACCCTTCTACCACCTCTCACCTTTATATGGTCCCAACTCAAAATTCCAATTTTCCAAAATGCATTGTCTTTGGTGTATAAAATGTTAGTTTCCCGCTGAGAAATTGAATTGCAACCTCTCATTGTCTAATCACACTCAACAACTTTCAAACCACCAACAAAAATCCAAATGCCAAAGTAACCCCCCATCTTTGTAGGCCAGACCCTTCTCCCACCCTTATGTGGCCCCAACTCAAAAGCCCAATTCATTGTCTTTGATGTATAAAATATTTTGTCTACACACACAACACACACACACACACATATATATAAACCAACTTTTATCCATCTTAATTGCAAATCTAGTATGTGTCGAGAGGGATCAAATCCCTCAAGGTGCAAAGTCTTCATCCACTTTTACACACACAAAAACAAATTCTCCTTGAAAAGAGATATACACCAAGAAAACAAAATCTCCTGTGATTCCTAGCCTTAGATTTCAAAACTTAAAAAAATAGTTTCCCACTCTGAAATTGAATTGCAATCTCTCATTGTAGAATCACATTCAACAATTTTTAGACCACTAACAAAAATCCAAATGCCAAATTAACCCCCCATCTTTCAAGGCCAAACTCTCCCACCACCTCTCACCCTTATGTGGCCCCAACTGAGAAGCCCAATTTTCCGAAATGCATTGTCTTTGGTGTATAAGATATTTTGTTTTGATTATATATATATATATATATATATATATATATATATATATATAATTTCAGCTCGATGCTAGACTCTTTTCCTATCACATTTTGTTTCTAATCCGAAACTTTTTGCAGCTGCTCCAATTTTTACAAATGTATCGGCCTCGGTTTGGGATGCTACCTGTTCAAACTCATTCTAGCCTTATTGGGATTTTATGAAAAGATAGTCATATGTTTTTGATGAATTAAATCTATATGTAAAGGTCTGAGGGTTTGTTTGATATACAATACATGGAAAACATGTATTATGCAGAATGCAATTTTGTTATTTTAATAAAATTACATTTTTTTTCCAAGGAATATATATATATATAAACTAGCATATATCCATCTTAATTGCGGATCTACCATGTGTCTAGAGGGATCAAATCCCCCATGGTGCAAACTCTTCGTCCACTTTTACACACTAAAAAATGTTTGCTCCTCGAAGGAGTTGATCCCTCTCACTGCATGGTAGATTCAGAGTTAAGAAGGATCTATGATGGAATACATATATCTTTTGTTTGAAATTAAATTTAGGGTTCACATTTTAAAATTTTGTTTAGTTAATATTTTATTAAAGTGTCATGTGTCAACTCCATGCCGAGCATGGAATTACACTTCTCCCTCATACCAAGTTGTTTAAAGCGCCTCTCATCGCAGAAATAATGCCTCGACTTTATCACCTATTAGTGTCGGCACATGAACTACAGTTAGGATTCTTCTCACTTGTAGTAGGCCCACCACTAGTACAACAATTCCAACACCTCTCGCTTTGATGAACCCAAGAGCACAGTTAGACTTCCATGCATCGTAATTGTCAGATATTAGTTAGATGTTGACAAAAGATCTAATTCTACAACTTTTTCTCTCGCGAAGTGAAATTGGGCGTAGGTTGTTGCAAGTAGAGCAAGTCCTGAAAAAATTGAAGGTCAAACACACTAACCTCCAACTATAGCTCGAATTCACAATTGAAGAAGATTACAACCTCATATGCTTCTATTTTAAAAGGTACATTTCCCTTGGCCTACTAACACATTCAATAATGACATTGAATAAGCCCGTAATGTTAAAATTGGAGGAGATAAGTGGAGACATGGTGAGGGAATTGGACCTGCTCCTACTAGGGTTTTTATAGGTGTTGGAGGAATGCAAGAGCATGTGGAGCTGGTAAGAATGCATGCCAAGGGATATCTCACCTTCTAATTTATTTTGGAAGTGCATTGTTATCTTCTCCAGGTTGAGCATCGAGGATGAGGTGTAGGCGTCGACTATAGTGATGTTAGATTTGTTAATCAATTATCGATTGTGACCAATTGTTAATTTTGTGTGTGTGTGTGTGTGTATACATATAATTTTTTTCTAAGCTCTGACAAATACTCTAAAATAAATGCCCACCACCGGGGGTATTTAGTCACATCAAAATTCTATAACCAATAAGAAAATAGAATCACAAATTTGAAAAATTAATAAAAGATTAAAAAAACATAAACATAAATATTATATCAAAACTTAGGATATATTGCAAAAATTAACAAACAAAAAACTTAACTTAGTTTAATTATGACTGAAAACAATATTCCATTCTTTGGAAGGACTAATCAGTAGAGTCAATTATGTAACTCAATTTTTGGTATAGCTTATTCAAAATGTTTTCAATAGGGGACAAAGATGTACTCCTATCCATGTGCCATGCACTTGTTTCTAGAAAAATCCCAAGGATTTGATGTAATGTCCCCATTTTGACCCTTAGGACATATTGGCTTTCAATGTAAATATTGTATACATGCAATGTATGTTTTCCCTAGTGTGGAGCTCAAGGCCAAGGCCCCACTAGTGGATGCTCATATTTTATTCAAAAGGAAAGTATTTGATACTCTGATTATCCATGTGTTGTTAAGCCATGGAACCTTGTAAATGATGTAAATATTAATATTGCAATAAAATAGAAAGAAAAATGGCTACGGAGGCAACTAATAAGAGATGGCCATGTGTATCCACTAGGGAGAGTTGAGAAGGTTGTGGGATTGGGCCATAGTCTGCCAAATGTCATCTTTAGAACCCCTTTGACCTATGGTTTGGTGGAACGTTGCTCTCACTTAGCCAGTTTCTTGGACAACTTCAGTTTAAAGATAAGTTCTCTTTATGGTGTTAAATGATTCTAATTCCCTATGTGATGTCTACTTGTTATAGTCAAGTTATTTGAATGAATTATTAAATGAAAATGATCAGTAGGAAGATTATGTATGAGCCTGAGTATGAGGCAGAGGCATGTTTGATTGTTTCACCATTTGCTTGAGCTTAATGTGATGCTAACCTTGTATTTTGTAGATGCATTGATTAGATTTAGTTTAATTATATGTGTTTTGTTATGCATTGAATACACTTTTAAATGGACTGCATGGCATCACCTGGACTTGGGGAAGGAATTAGATAGCCCCTATTGTGTTTCATGACCCTCTATGGGTCAGGAGAAGCCACGACAGAGGGAAAGCATAACTCCTTGCAGAAGGGTAAATAAGTGTTGAGGGAATTTGAGCTATGCTTCAGTTGGAAAAATGACAAGGTCAGAGTCCTCAGATGTAGTAAGGTATTACAATAGTGCATAGAGATCTCCAAGATATTTCCAACGGTATCGGATTTTCCAAATTTGGCCTTAGGATGAAGAAGTTATCACCCTGGAAAGTTTGCAGGAGCAGGGGTCGGTGGTTCTGAGTTTCGAGTTCCGCATGCGGATTGCGAGTTGCAGAGATTGGAGGACCAGTCTTCGGATTTGCGTGGTTAGAGTTATGAATTTCTGAATCCGCAAGGCGGATTGAAGATTGTGGAAATCAAAAGGGCAATTTCCACGGGATTTGCGTGTTGGATTTTCGACTTTCCAAATCCTCAAGGCGGGTTGTCGATTGCAGAAGTTGGAAGGTGATTTTCCCTGGGTTGCAAAATGAGGTTTCCGATTTCTGACTTCTGCAACGTGAGTTGCAGATTGCGGAAGTCGGAAGAGTAAAACTTCCGGGACGTCAATTGGAGGTTCCAACTTCCGAGTTCTGCATGCGGATTGAGGAAGTCGGAGGTGAATTTTTTTGGAGTGGCGGAGTTGGACTTCTGACTTACAAATTCCGCATTGCGGATTGCAGATGTCGGAGGTGAAGTTTTCCAGAGTGGTGGAGTTGGTGTTCCGACTTCCGAGTTCCGCATTGCAGATTGCGTAAGTCAGAGGTGTGTTTCATTGAAGTTGGAATTTGTGGTTTCGACTTCCGAATCCCGCAAGGCGGATTGCAGAATTCGGAGGGATGTTTCTACGAAACTGTGAAATTGTGGTTCTTCCGTTCCGAATTCCGCATTGCGACTTGTGGAATGCGGATTGCAGATTGCAGACCGATGATGGTTTTTTTTGAAGTTGTGGTAGTTGAAGAAATAAAATAGCAGTGGTTTCTAAGGTTGTTTGTCATAGCCTCTAAAGGGAATTGAGGTGGCCGGGGATGTGACATTTGATTTAGTGAAAAATAAGAAATTTAAAAAGAATTACAAGGTTAGTTATAAGTACATGACGACCAATCCTATAAAGGAGAAGGTTTGACATCAAGGTAATCAAAATAGTGTTTTCAATGTACTATTTATGTGTGTTTCTTTATAATTAGTTTGTAAATATCTACCTTGCTCATCATGATAAAGAAAAAAATCTATATAAAATAAAAAACACTTGACCCAATCCTATCCTATTTGGGGATGAGGAGAAAGATTTATTATAGAAGATATACTTTTGAATTTGCTTGGTTCCATTGTATTATGGTTCAATGGGTTAAGCCATGAATAAGTTTATTTATCTATATAAATTTTCGCAACTTTAAAAAACAATGACTAAATCCAAGTACTATTAAATGAAATTTGGTTATTTGACATGATTATTTCTAGAGAGACACACTTGGTTGTAGGTAAAAAAATTGTTGGGCATTGTATTTATAATCATGTCTTCATTTGTTGTCCTTGGACATATTTATCTTCTCTTTTCTATTTTGTGTGTGTGTGTGTGTGTGTGAGAGAGAGAGAGAGAGAGAGAAAGAGAGAGATTAATTGCTCCCATCCTCTAGGTTACATGTGGTTTATGTGGATGGAATAATTAATTATTAATGTCAAATTGAACTTTAAGCATTGTGATGTCTAATTAATCATTAATTAAATAATTGTAAGGTTTGATTAGAGGAAACATTCTAATCATAGAATGGTTTATTATTTATTATTAATTATTACTTTCATCCTCAGTGCATTCTTTCTATTTGGTTTGTTGGTTCTCCATTTGTAACATATCCTTAATACTTTTACTAAATATTACTGTAATGGTAGTTGTACAAGAATTTATTTGTGAACATAAACAAAAACCTCTACTATTAAAATTCCTTTTTGAAATATGTTTTATGGCGGTATCCTCTTCTATTTTCATATTTAGACCTCTATGTGAACAATTACAGAATTAGATTACCAATGTTGATACCTATGAATGGTGCATCGATGCACCAATTTCAAACATAATTATACCATTGTGTGGTTATATTCTATGAATGGTGCATCAATGCACCAATTTCAATTGTTTCATCCTTATCAATAGACATTATCATACCATTTTGTGGTTATGTTCAAATTGTTGTAAGTGTTCTTTTCACTCAATATATAATAATGTTTTATCATAGTTTACCATGTTCATATCATTGAGTTTATAATTATGAGATATAGATGTAATCATCATTTATAGCTAGAGTAACTACAATTCTAGAATGATTTGCAACTTATTTGTATAGCACAATAAATATATATAGATAGATAGATATCAAGAAAATCGAAGGCTTGCACATGTAATGCATGATATCTCATTAAAGGCTTATAATAATAGGTTGATCAATTAAATATTTTATAGTTGACCACCCCATAATTACTTGATAAGATTATTAAAATGATTGTAATTTCGTTCTTCCCTCATTAGTGTGAAGGTTCCTTCTTGAAGTCAGGATGTTTTTCTTCCTCCTAGGTTTTCATATCTCTAATGAACATATTGGGCCCCATAGTTCTAGAAGTGGAGGAAGCTATCAAATATAAGAAATGTTTCAAGGATAAAACAATTTCCTTCCATTGTATTGGCCATGTTCAAAAATTTCGTTTCTGTCAGGTTTTTATTGAAAGGGTTTCTAGTATTAAGTAATTTCTTTCGAAAAGGAACCTTGGAAGTACACTAAGTTTTAATTATTCTTAATGTTGGTGAAAAATGTACATTACTACCTATATGAGGATATGTGTATAAATTAACCTTCTAGAGGACTACCATAGGACATGCTGTTAGAAGCCATTAACTATATGTAAAAACCTAGGTTATGATAATATTTCTTTCTAATGTACATCTTGCTTTGAAGACATAATCGTGATTTTCCCTATATGAAAACATGAAATTAAGAAGGAAGACCAAAATTTTGTTAGGTCACTCACGAAAAGGTGGAACATCCATTAGCATAATTGGTGCAATTTCAGGTTGTAGTGGATATTGTTCACCTGGATTTTATATAAGATGCCTCAATGTAAAACAAGAAAAGGATGTATCACTATACATTAAAAATTTGATCCTCTACCCTTTGGAGGGAACCCAAATTCTAGAGGAGGAGCAACCTAGGTACATTGTTATAGGTCAAATTTGCACTTCTCCATCCGTGATCACATTGCTCTGTCGATCACATAAAAGGACACCATGGATTGAAGAGCTAGGTTGACCTAGATGACTTACTGCTGGAACCACACTCTTCAACTGAGAATCTTACTGTTTCTACTGATTTCATGACATGTGTGCTACTCTTTGCACAGTAAACCAGCGTATACCTTGACATGTGCGCTACTTTGCTCAAGGACAACTAGTACACACCTTAGAAAATGTTGCAAAGCAAAAAAGTTGCTCACTGTGCGCTACTCTTGTTGTATGAAACCCGCACACATCTTAAGATGAAGTCAAAAAATATATTAAGATTACGAATTGGGATTAGTTGAAGTTGGTTCTGCAACTTCTCGGACCTCCCAATTCAACCACCTTTCGATTCCAACTGCCTACCTTGTCCCATAAATACAAGTAGGATCCATGAGAGAGGGACCTAGAAGGAATGATTTAAGTGCTGATACGTTGGAGGAATTCCCAAGTCATTGTGAAGAGCAGGAGTCCAGGACTCGGTTGCAGAAGCATCTTGACCGATCAGGTATATTTGTATTGATTTATGTTTCTTTGACAATAAAAAGGTGGAAATACCCTTCCTGTCCCAAATTGAATGTCTATTGGATTGAATGTTCATTTGGTTTAATGTTTGATTGTATTTGATGTTAAGTTGTTTCTTATTTCATCATATTTATTACAGTTAAGATATGCTGAGGAAGGTTTACTTTGTGTTGCAGGTTCACCATAGTGGAAGATCAAGCGAAAGCTAGGACTAGCCGTCGATAAAAAAGGTACTTCTTTCGATATCTCGATCTCTTTCCATTTGTAGTAACTAAATGCAATACAATGAATGTATTTACCTATCACCCCACCCAAGTTGGTAGTGTCTTCCCCTCACTATAAGGTATTTTTCCTACACAACAAACTCACAGTTAGTTGTTTTTCAGTTAATGGGTGTTTATCAGGTTAGAGATCCTACTTTGCTACGTTAGTTTCTACGCGTTAAGTTACTTGAGAGACAATTTGATTATATCACGTATCAACATATTCCAAGGAACTTGAATGCATTAAATGATTCATTTGCAAACTACATTTTAGATTGGCATTTGCATCATTCACACACATAATAATTGATGCATAAAACACAATAACACACATGTAAATAACCGATATTGCACACACACACACACACACACACACACACATATATATCCGTATCAAAAAATAATATGAGTTTGGATCATAAGTCTGTCACAGACTCATGTCATAAGATACAAAATTGGGCTCGATGGCATCAAAAATATACATAGAATATCCTTCTCCTATGGAGAAGGTGGGGCCTCATCTACCTCTGCTGCCTCTCGATAGCATATGACTAGCCTAGCTACTTTCCGTAGTAGCCTAATCCAGGCTAGGGGCACACCAACCACATCCTCCTGCATGTCGAGTGACATCCGCTCGATCCTGTAAGTCAGAATGTCATGAGTCAACTGACTCATCTTTCTCTCTATGTTTCCCAACATGGCATCAGTTGCACCCACTACCACTGGTCTCACGAAAGTACGGGGGTGTCCCTCAGGACGTACTGGTCCAACATCTGCATATGACAGTTTGTTTTAGTACCTCAAACTCATCATAAAAATCATATATATAAAATATAAAAATTAAATAATTTTTCAAAAGCATAAACATACCTATATCTCCCTAGGATGCTCCTGGAGGAAGTATCAGCTCAAGATCATGGCAGAAGTCTATGCCCTCATATGGAAACTGCTCAAGAGCTGGCACTTGCCGTTCCCACCAACCCCAGAAATCATCCTCATGGTAACAGAAGTTGATCTCGCCACCACCCTAGCGGAGGAAGATCTCACCCCAATGAGACATCATTGGATCACAAGGGTTGACTGGGGGCAAAGGCATGCCCAAACTGATAGCAGGAACCCTTTCAAAGAAGAAGGTGCAAATTATGCTTCCGTACCCAAAATTCTTCATCCTCCCGGTTTTACACCCCTAGAGTTGAAGCTTCATGTTCGCCAAAAGACTTGAACACCAATCATATACTCTGTCGTGCAAGCATTCAGTACCTATGTGCATATAATGTCTCGAGGAAAGATGTTGGGTAGCACTCCCTCCCATCCGGTTAAGAATACTCACGATGATTTTGAGGGGGAAGCTTGCAATAGTTGAGATCAAAATTTGACTACCGGATTTCTCAGTTCCCGGTAGGCAGTAGGAATTCACATACTCTTGCACGGACAAGGCACCCACATTGCGTGAGGACCCTTTCAAGTTCACAAAGTATCCCCTCCGAGAGAGACCCATGATAAAGTAGATGTCGTCTATGGTGAGTTCGAGTATTTCTCCTTGGATATCAAACACCAATGCCTCGGCATCCCAGTATTGGACAAGCCTCTCAAGCAAGCGGATTTGTACCCGCATGTTGACCATTCTATAAAATTTCAACAGTCCACATCTTCGAAGCACATGGAGGGTCATCGTATCTTGTAATGCTATTCAATCCATGTCCTCATGCTCCCTTTCACGCCAAACAAGAACCATCCTGCCAAGCAATGTTGATGTATATGTAACTTTGGAATGTATTTCATCTATGTATTTCATATATATTTATTGTACCCTTATTAGAGATGTGTTATTCCTCTATAAGGAAGTGTCGTCATGTGGATTAACAAGTGTCGCAAGTGTGTGTCCTTGCCGATGGGATATTAGACCACCATGTGTGGGGTCGGCCTTGAAATATATATTATATTGTGGATGTACCTAGCTAGACAAGTCGGCCCCATAAGGTCACTGGGCAAACAGGTTAGTATAAATAGAGATCGAGAGATCTCTATTTTGATCATTCGAAAAGTCACACTTCTCTCACTCAGAAAGTGTCGCACTAGTGAGGAGGAGGATCATCTGCTACTAGGAGACTATCTCAAGTGTATTTTGGTTGTACTTTGGTTGAGCCATTGCTCTCTCTATCTCTGAGGAAGTTGTGGGGTTTTTCACCTTAGGGTTTTCCCCACGGAAACTCTGTGTCTCTTGTCTCTCATGCTTTTGATTCTTGTGATGCTTGTCATGATTATTGTGATTGTTATGCATTGATATACTGTATATTTTATTCTCTCAGTAAAGATCCTAGAGTATTGTGAATTAATGCTCAAAACTTAACATGGTATCAGAGCTAACATGAGAAGAAGACATTTTGCAGTGACGGAAACTTGCGTTTCTTGTTTATTGGGTTTCTCTCCACAGTTTTTGGAAAAGCAGTATAGTAGATTGACTCTACTCATCAAGGAGAATCTATCTGTCCAATCAGAATTCAATTCTGAGCATTTTCAGATTTGGCCCTAAAAATTAGGGTTTCCACAAAAATAGGACTTTCTAAAATTTGAAGACATAGCTGGAAGCTCCTTGCAAAAATCGAAGTTTAGAGCTTTGGATCAAGATTTTTGGCTGGGTAGATCTCCGGGAAACGCAAACCCTAATTCAGGGCTCTCCCTAGTGAACCCGGGAGGACAAAAAGGCAAATATGAAGGATAAAGCTTTGCTGATCTCAAATTCTGAATACACCAGGATGATCAGCTCATCAAGGCGCATCTTTCTATCCTTTCAGAAAGTTGAAATTCACATTTTGAATTTTTAGGGTTTTTCTAACAAACCCTAATCCGGGACCAGATCCAGTTTTCAGCATTTCAAGCGGTAAGACCTAAATCTTTTCTATTTCCATCTGAAGTACTATTTAAGATGTCTTACCACACCAAGCTTGAGGATAAGCTTCAAGGAGCTGATAACTTTCGAGCTTGGAAGTATAGGATTGGGTTAATCCTGGAAGAGAATGAGTTGGACGCATATGTAAAAGAAGACATCCTTATCCTAGAGGATGAAGAGGCTAAGGTATTGCATAAGAAGAACTTGGTCAAGGCAAAGAGAATCATTGCTGATTCTATCAAATACCATCTCATACCCTATGTGTCTTCTCTAAAGACACCCAAGGAGATGTTTGACTCCTTGACCAAGCTATTTGAAGGGAAGAACATAAAGCGGAAGATGACCCTGCAGAACCAATTGAAAGGAGTAAAGTTTCAGAATGGAGAAACCATTCAATCTTATTTTTCAAGGGTCTCCCAAATCAAGGAACAACTAGAAGCAGTGGATGAAATGGTGGAGAATGGTGAAGTGGTGATGACCACTCTAAATGGCCTACCCAGGTCATGGGATTCCTTTATTCAAGGAATTTGTGCAAGGAAGAAGTTGATCTCCTTCAACAGATTGCGGGAAGAATGCTCTCAAGAAGAAGCTAGGCTTGTGGTTCGAGAAGAAAAGATGGGAAATGAAGATCAAGCTCTCACAGCACATGCCAGGAAAGGCAAGTCCAAGAAGGAATCATCTCATAACAGAAAATTCTCACACCACCATTATCATAAAGATAAGAAAGATCTCAGATGCTTCAATTGCAATGAGAAGGGACACTTTGCTTCAGATTGTCCCAAGAAGAAGAAAGACAACAACAACTTCAACAACAAGAAGAAGAATAACAAAAGAAGATATCATGCTCATGCTGCTGAAGATGATGAACCCCCAAAGAAGAAGGCTAGGGCAGAAAGTGATAGTGATAATGACTCATCAAGTGAAGAAGAGTATGTTCTAATTTCTGCTCTCACAGGTACTATCTCCCATGGTTGTAATGATTGGTTGATTGACAGTGGGGCTTCCAAACACATGACTGGGTTTAAAGAATCTTTTGTAAATATGTCTGAACATGAATCACCCCATAAAGTGAAACTTGGGGATGATTATCAATACCCAATCAAAGGAAGTGGTGAAGCCTCCTACAACCTACATTCTGGAAAATCTTTGAAGATGAAAGAAGTCCTTTATGTACCTGGGCTCAAGAAGAACTTACTCTCCATCTCTGCATTGGATGCCAAAGGTATGAGGGTTGCATTTGTGGATGGCCAAGTCCTAATGTGGCCAAAGGGAAAGATCATAGATGATGCAGTAGTGTTTGGAGAGAAAGAGGGAGGTTTGTATAAATTGAAGGGACAACCTGAACATGCCATGGTACATGAATCCATGGAGCCAAGTGAACTTTGGCATAGAAGACTTGCTCATATGCACTATAGGGCACTTCCAATTGCAAGCAAGGCTGTAGAGGGTCTTCCTGAGATCAAGACCAAACATGAAGGTGTTTTCAAAGGATGTGCAAAAGGTAAGAACATTAAGAAGGATTTCCCAAGTAGTGAAAGCAAGGCAAAAGACATCCTGGAAATCATCCACTCAGATGTATGTGGTCCTATGTCATCCAGTTCTTTGAGTGGGTATGTTTACTATGTCTCATTTATTGATGACTTGTCCAGGAAGACTTGGGTATACTTCTTGAAGAACAAAGATGAGGTGTTTGATAAGTTCAAGGAATTCAAAACCTTGATGGAGAATCAAACTGACAAGAAGATTAAAACATTCAGATCCGATAATGGTGGAGAATTCACCTCAGGTGACTTCAAGCTCTGCAGTGATTCAGGGATTAAGAGGGAGTTGACTGCTCCTTATAATCTTCAACAGAATGGAGTTACAGAAAGGAAGAACAGAACAATCATGGAAGTAGAAAGGGCAATGCTGCATGACCAGGATCTACCTATGCATCTATGGGTAGAAGCAGCTAGAACAAATGTATATGTGCAGAACAGAACACCCCACAAGATATTGGACAACAAAACACCAGAAGAGGTCTTTTCTGGTAAGAAACCTGAAGTCAGCCATCTCAGAATATTCGGTTGTCCGGTATGCACACATGTCCCAAAGGAAAAGAGGACCAAACTAGATCCTTCAGGAAAGAAGGGTATCTTTGTGGGTTACAGTGAAAGCTTGAAGGCTTACATAATATACTTTCCAGGGTTCAAGAAGATTGATGTCAGTAGGGATGTAAAATTTGATGAAAACTCATCATTCATCAAATCAAGGAAGGCACCTATCGAAGTTTATGAAGAACCTAAGGAAACTAGATTTCAAGACACTACCATGACTGAAGCAATTCCAGAAGTTGTTCGTGAGTTTGAAGATCCGCAAGAACCTGTAGATACACCCCGCGAGGATAACTCTCACAAGAGGAAACCTACATGGGCTAGAGAGCTCATTCAAGATGCAGAAAGATTTGGCATTCCAGAAGAAGAACACAGAGCAAAGAAGAGAACCAGATCACATAACAGCTACGTTGCTTTACTTTGTGACATTATGAACAAAGAACCTTCCAGTTAGGAAGAAGCAGTGGAAAAGAAAGAATGGAAGGATGCCATGGTTGAGGAAAACCAATCAATAATGAAGAATGATGTTTGGGATGTTGTCCCAAGACCTAAAGAGAAGTCTGTTGTGACTTCCAAGTGGATCTACAAAATTAAGCATGCTACAGATGGTAGTGTAGAAAAATACAAAGCAAGATTCGTAGCTCGTGGCTTCTCTCAGAAAGAGGGAACAGATTATGAAGAAACTTTTGCACCTGTAGCCAGGTATACTTCCATCAGAACAATACTTGTCCTGGCTGCAGCAATGAAATGGAAAATACACCAGATGGATGTCAAGACTGCCTTCTTGAATGGTGTAGTTGAAGAGGAAGTATATGTGGAGCAGCCACTCGGTTTCAAAATACATGACAGGGAGTCGTATGTATGCAGATTGAAGAAATCATTGTATGGCTTGAAGCAAGCTCCCATAACTTGGTATGGTAGGATGGACAGTTTCCTATCTAGTTTGGGCTTTACCAAGAGAAAAGTGGATTCCAACCTTTACTACAAGGTTGAGGAAGGGAATCCTGTGATTCTACTCCTATATGTGGATGACTTATTTGTAACAGTAGATGACAGATTGATTGCAGATACTAAGGAGAAGCTTGTTGCTGAGTTTGATATGAAAGATTTGGGAATGATGCATTATTTCCTAGGTATGGAGGTGTGGCAGAATGCAGGTGGGATATTCCTTGGTCAAGGGAAGTACACAGTAGATATCCTAAAGAGATTCGGGATGATGGATTGCAAGGCCATGGCCACACCTATGGCATCAAATCTGAAGCTTCTATGTGATGCTTCATTTGAGCCGGTTGATGTCTCTATGTATCGTCAGATGATTGGGTCCTTGATGTACCTGATGAACATGAGGCCAGATATTTGCTTTGCGGTGAACACATTAAGCCAGTTCAAGACAGATCCGAGGAGTGTTCACCTAGTTGCTGTAAAGCATGTTCTGAGGTACCTGAAGGGTACAGTGGATTATGGGCTCAAGTATGAAGCGAATCAAAAGTTTAACCTGTAGGGTTATGTTGATTCAGATTGGGCTAGCAGTGCTGCAGATAGGAAGAGCACATCTAGGTGCTGCTTCAGTATGGGATCAGGTGTGATCTCTTGGTTTAGCAGGAAGCAGTCCTGCGTAGCACTGAGTACAACTGAGGCAGAGTATGTTACAACCTATTCAGCTAGTTGTGAGGCAGTATGGCTACGGAAGCTACTGTCTGAGTTATTTGATATCCCGTTGGATGCTACTGGTATCTTTTGTGATAACCAGAGTTGTGTGAAGTTGTCCGAGAACCCAATGTTTCATGACAGGTTGAAACACATAGAGATCAAATATCACTATATAAGGGATATGGTACAGAGAGGAGCTGTGAAGCTCCTGAATGTTGCGACGGACAAGCATATTGCAGATGTGCTGACGAAGCCACTAGCCAGGGTGAAGTTCGAGTAATTCAGGGAGAGGCTTGGCATTCTTCAGATTGATGACACTTTGAGGAAGAAGTGATGGACACATTTGCTGAAGCCATTCCAAGCATGTTGGAAGGAGGATCCTTCACATGGTTGCGGATGTAAGCGCTGGAGATGAGCATCAGGATGATGTTCTGATTTTTGCTTTGTATGATCAGTTGGATCATTTATATATGTATGTATGAATCATGTTGGATGCTGGATATGATCATTTGGATCATTTATATGTATGTACGCATCATGTTGGATGCTGGATATGATCAGTTGGATCATTTATATGTATGTACGCATCATGTTGGATGCTGGATATGATCGGTTGAATCATTTGTATGTATTTTGTGAATGCATCATGTTGGATGCTTGGACCATGTATCTGTATATGTATCAGGTGGATACATTGTATGATCAGGTAGATCATGTATGTTGATATGTATCATGTATGATCAGGTGGATCATGTATTTGTATTTGTATCAGGTGGATGCATTGTATGATCAGGTGGATCATGTATGATGATATGTATCAGGTAGATACTTGGTATGCATCAGGTAAATGCATTGTATGATCAGGATGATCATGGATGATGAGCTTCAAGATGTTGCTCCAGATGACATGCAACAGGATGTTGCAGTGATGATGATCAGGATAATCATGTGTACATTAGGATGATGTATGGTGAGTATCAGGTTGATACTCTGTGGCCATGGAACAGGTTGTGCAGATAAGCATGTAATTTGTGCCCTGGGAGATTTGCAGATAGTCTTTCGAGGTTTTTCCTATGGCATGTAATTTGTACCCTGGGATATCTGGCAAATGCTCTTTCGAGGTTTTGCTTGGGAGGACATATAATTTGTGCCCTGGGAGATCTGCAGATAGTCTTTCAAGGTTTTTCCTATGGCATGTAATTTGTGCCCTGGGATATCTGGCAGATGCTCTTTTGAGGTTTTGTTCTATGGCATGTAATTTGTGCCCTGGGAGATCCGATAGGTTGAGTCGTGTGCTCGTAATCAGTCCTGGGATGCTCTTTCAAGGTTTTGCCATGACCACATGTAATTTGTGCCCTGGGAGATCCGATAGGTTGAGCCTTGTGCTCGTAATCAGTCCTGGGATGCTCTTTCAAGGTTTTGTGGTGACCACATGTAATTTGTACCCTGGGAGATCCGATAGGTTGAGCCTTGTGCTTGTAATCAGTCCTGGGATTCTCTTTCGAGGTTTTGTGGTGGGGTCACATGTAATAATTCCTGGAGATCTGGACAGGATGAAAAAGGCCTCATATGCTCTTTAGGGTTCTTGCTAGTCAAGAGACTCTTTTAAGGTTTTGTGATGCACGTAATAAGTCCTGAGATTTCCACAGTATGGCCAGTGATGATGAAGACCTGCAGGTGGTGGGCCTACATCTAGTATGAAAAAGGACTGGCTCTGTAGAACTTCCTATGACAAGTAGAGTCAGAGATTGGTTGAGATAGCAACAGCAGTGACGATGATCCCGAGAAGAAGACTTGTCTAGCAGATCTGTGTCAAGAAATACCTTCCTAGTTAAGAGGGAGTGTTGATGTATATGTAACTTCGGAATGTATTTCATCTGTGTATTTCATATATATTTATTATACCCTTATTAGAGATGTGTTATTCCTCTATAAGGAAGAGTTGTCATGTGGATTGACAAGTGTCGCAAGTGTGTGTACTTGCCGATGGGTTATTAGACCACCATGTGTGGGGTCGACCCTGAAATATATATTATATTGTGGATGTACCTAGCTAGATAAGTTGGCCCCATAAGGTCACTGGGAAAACAGGTTAGTATAAATAGAGATTGGGAGATATCTATTTTGATTATTCGAAAAGTCACACTTCTCTCACTCAGAAAGTGGCGCACTAGTGAGGAGGAGGATCATCTGCTACTAGGAGACTATCTCAAGTGTATTTTGGTTGTAATTTGGTTGAGCCATTGCTCTCTCTATCTCTGAGGAAGTTGTGGGGTTTTTCACCTTAGGGTTTTCCCCACGAAAACTCTGTGTCTCTTGTCTCTCATGCTTTTGATTCTTGTGATGCTTGTCATGCTTATTGTGATTGTTATGCATTGATATACTGTATATGTTATTCTCTCAGTAAAGATCCTAGAGTATTGTGAATTAATGCTCAAAATTTAACAAGCAACAGTCAAATTTTTAGTCTTTTTCATTTTTTTTACCTCACTTCCAGGGGTGTGCGCTACTGTGTGCACTAGACAGCCACGCTTGAGCGCTGCTTTGTCTACACCAAACTAGCGCACTTGGCTAGTATGCACTGCTTTTTCTCAGACACAGTAGCGCACATGCAGAAACGTGTTTTGAACATGGCTAGAAATTGATTTTGACCATGAAAATTGACAAAAAATGCATGAAATTGTAAGTATGGGAGGAAATAACTTACTTGGTGGAAGTAGAAGGTTGATTGGTGGCCTGGTTTGATCGCAACGAATGGAGGAAGATCAAGCTTTTGCCCCACTTTGCCCTAAAAACTTCAATTGTGATATTTGATTTTTCAATTTGAAATTATTTATATAAAATGAACTTTTTATTTTTACCCACTTTTTGTAAAAGTGTATAGTTTCAAATTGTCCCTAAAAGGTTCTATTTAATCACTAATACCTACAAATTTTGGTGAGTTAAATTTAACCTAGGTATTTCAAATTTTCACTAGAGGTTCTAAGTATTAAACAGGAAATGACTTGTTTTCTTTATTGACAGACCAATATAAGTACCATATTGTCATTATTATGTCATTGAGAAAATTTGTCGATAGATAATAACTCGATTGTTGAGATCCTATTCTTTGGCAGGTCATGAACCTATGATCCTAGAAGATGTCTTTTAAGACATTTTAAGCTCTTGTTTTGACTCTTTAAATATGACAAGATTTCCGAGTATAGTTGTCTTTTCAGACTCGTTAAAGGATTTGAAGCGACATCCACTTAAGTATAAGTTTAACCCTTTTCCATACTTTTGCGGATTACTTACGAAAAAGAAATACTCTAGTCATGCATGGCTAGAAAAGTTATTCTCTCATCATTTTATATTTTTTCGAGGGAGGAGACTAACTGTACGAAAAAGGACTTTTGGAGCCTTCTTTAGGGTTTTCAGGCTCTCGAAACATGAAAACACCAAGCAAGCACTCACCTACTCGGGCTCGATGTGAAATTCACGAGAAGGTATATAGAGGATTGTTTAAGTTTTTCAAACTCTATAAACAGGAAAACACCGACGAGCATATACCAACCTAGGCTCGATATTAAAATCCACGGGTAGGTGTATGGAGTTATTGTTTAAGTTTTTCAGACTCCTTAAAATTGAAAACACCGGTGAGCAAGAACAAATCTCGACTCGATATTAAAATCCAGAGATAAGTATTATAGAGTATTCTTCTATCTCTTCTTTGAACTCTGTAAACAATGAAGAAGGTCCTGAGTCTTCCTCCCATGGGCCCGTTAAAATTTTTTACATGGTTGGGCTTATTGAGTTTTCTTTCTTGGACTCATTAAAACAACAACAAGGACATTCTTTTACCAAAACGAATAAGGGATGAGAAGGGTATATCATATCTTTTTAGTTTCAAAGGCAGTTAAGTCAGTCATGTCCTTGAACATAGCACCTTCTTAAGTCTTTCAGGCCAGTTGGGTTTTAGTTTTTGACCTTAGGGTGAACCTAATCTCTGAGTTTTTACTCTCCTGGTTGGTTATTCTTCCAATCATATGGAGGGTCTGTTAATGTATCCTACATTGCAGACTTATATTATTTCCCCCTCATGTTAAAAACTGCCCAAATCACTTTGTGTCGTGCTCACTGTTCAAGGATACATCCTGTGTCAGCCATTCTGCAGTTTACCTTGACTTCATGTGTCAGCCATCCTAGTGTCAGTTTGTTTCACCTTGTTACTTGTCCTACTCCACATCAGCTCATAGTTTTTGAGTGTTCCTCGTGTTGTATGATGGAGGATGCCTTAAGGCCTCCCTTCCAACAGACTTCTTCCCATCGACTTCAACTCATTATGATCTGGGAATGAAGTTTAGAGTTTCGGTTAGTACCTTGGGGATTGAAGTCATCAGTGGCAGTTTCCCTCGTTGTTGAATAATGGGAATACATCAATGTCTCTTATTCGACAGGTTCCTCAGGTGTTTGACTTCAAGTCCATTTATTCACACTTGTTGGAACGTACTAGGTACCTTGGACCCCATTATAATTATCGATGGAAGTCCTCGCGTTTGTTAACGGTATACATCAATGACCGGTAATCAAACAATACCGCCCATGTTCGACCTCAACTCATTTATTCACATGGTTAGGGTTTGTACCTTGGGTTGTTTGGATGAAGACCTTGGGACTTTGATAGCATCATCATATTTATGTTAGCACCCAAGCTGCGCAAGATTGTGTTACAACTGAGAGGGGGGGTGAATCAATTGCAATTATAACAACAATAAGCAGTTTATCTTTTCTTTTAAAATTTTAGTAGCTTTCACAAAATGATTGTCAAGATAATGAATAAGATAAGCAAGGAATAGTAATCATCATTCACACATATGATGTACACAGATATAGATATTCATGAGGAAACCCATAAAGGGAAAAAACCTCTTCTTCTTAGAATGATAAGCAGTGTTTAACTCCTGTGCATCAATTATCTTTGAGCACCAACTCAAGATGAGGCTACAACCTCTGTTTAACAAGATGCAACTTGTTGAGAGCACCAACTCTCATGTTTTTCTAGCACCCACTTCCAATATTCAGGCATCAACCTGATTTACAAAGGAAATCAATCATCCCTAGCACCTCCCTTCCAACCTATGTAAGAATTTTTCAGTCGATTATATCACATTGGTTCAGATATATCAGTACATACTCTTTTCATTTTTGTTCTGTGTTGCTACAACTTGGGTTTCTGGGCATTCTATTTTTCATTAAATCGAGCCACACATTTTTCTTCTAAATTATTAAGAATTTTTCAGTCAATTATATCACATTGGTTCACATATATCAGTACATACCCTTTTCATTTTTGTTCTATGCTGCTATAGCTTGAGTTTCTGGGCATTCTGTTCTTCATTAAATCAAGCCATACATTTTTTGTTCTGAACTGTTTTCTTCGAATCATAGCTTCATCAACAACCACTCCTCTTCATCCTCTCAATTCTCTTAGTGATTTTTTTCTCATCCATTGTTTTTTATAAATGCTGAATTTATATTCCTGGGTCTCTTTAACTTCCAGATATTCCAATTCTAAAACTGAAACTATCTCTTTAACTCCCAATTCGAAAACTGAACTGTCTCTTTGACTTCCAGAACTTACACGCTGTAACTAACTAATAAATAAATGTTTGTGAGTCGCATATTGTCTGAGTCACGGTTGTCTGAGTCACGGTCATCTGAGTCTCAACTGTTTGAGTCGCGGCTGTCTAAGTCACAGTCGTTTGAGTCTCAGCCGTCTGAGTTGCAGCCTTCTGAGTCACAGCCTTGTCTGCTTTCCAACCATCAATGACAACTGAATCATAGTTTCAACAATCTCCCCCTTTAGCATTGATGGAAACCTAAAATTTATGATGCTGCAAGTGTAATAATTGACTGCTTGTCATCTGCAACTACCTAAACTTCTCCCCCTTTGACATCAATGTCAAGGAAAACATGACAATACATCTCCCCCTATCAAGATGAACTCAGAAACCAACAAAGAAAACATTCTGGAACCATCTCAGAATTACATTAGATATGCAATAAGCACAAACTCCCCCTGCCAAAGTGAACAAGTTAGTTGGAACAAGATATGACACCCAACTTCTGGAACCGATATTCAAACTGGATTTTGGATAAGGGTTTAGTAAAGATATCATCAATCTGTTCTTTAGAAGGAATGAAATGTAATTGGACAACTCTGTTTGTAACCTGCTCCCTTAAAAAATGATACTTGATTGGAATGTGTTTGGTCTTGGAATGAAGAACAGGGTTCTTGGAGACACTAATGGCACTTGTGTTATCACAATGAAGAGGAATAGATTTACCATATGTTACTTTTAGATCTGCAATATTTTGAATCATCCATAGAACCTGTGTACAACATGTGGCTACAGCAATGTATTTAGATCCTATGGTAGACAAAGCTATAGAGCCTTGCTTCTTACTTAGCCATGCTACTAGTGAATCACGTAAGAAGAATGTACCTCCACTTGTGCTCTTTCTTTCATCCAAATAGTTTTCCCAGTCAACATCTGAATATGCTGTTAACTGAAAGTTCTGATTTCTAGGATACCAGAGACCATAAGTCACTGTGCCTTTCAAATATTTGAATATCCTCTTAACAGCTACTAAATGGCTTTGCTTAGGAGCAGACTGAAATCTACCTACCATACCAACAGCTTGCATTATATCAGGACGAGATGCTGTGATGTACAACAAGCTACCTACCATTGACTGATATGTTCTTTGATCAACCTCTGGTGATACATCATCCTTGCTGAGCTTGCATCCAACAACCATGGTTGTGCTGACAGGTGAAGAATATTCCATATGAAATCTCTTCAACATCTCCTTCAAGTACC
This sequence comes from Larix kaempferi, assembly GCA_027924585.1. NCBI lineage: Eukaryota > Viridiplantae > Streptophyta > Pinopsida > Pinales > Pinaceae > Larix > Larix kaempferi. Next base: position 3,728,126 of record BSBM01000226.1, on the reverse strand, counting down.
TCTCTTGGGAGAGAAATAAACCTTCAGAACTCTTATTGATTTGAAGACCGAGAAAGAATGACAACTCTCCTATCATTGACATCTCAAACTCAGATTGCATGGAATTAGCAAACCACTGAACAGAATAATCATTAGTACATCCAAAAATAATGTCATCCACATAGACCAAAACAACTAATAAATCAACACCTTCAACCTTGATGTACAACTTACTATCAACAGTACCTTTCTTAAAGCCTTTGTTCATTAGAAACTTATCCAATCTATAATACCAGGATCTTGGTGCTTGTTTCAATCCATATAGTGCCTTCTTCAGTTTGCAAACATAGTTAGGATTGTCTGTCAGTTGAAATCCTTCAAGTTGCTCCATATAGACTTCTTCTTCCATATTTCCATTAAGAAATGTTGATTTAACATCCTTCTGATACACTTTGAAGTTTTTGTGGCTAGCATATGCAAGAAACATTCTAATGGATTCTAATCTTGCCACTGGTGCAAATGTTTCATCAAAATCCTCACCCTCAATTTGTGCATATCCTTTACAGACCAATCTGTATTTATTCCTCACAACCTGTCCTTATTCATTCATCTTGTTTTTAAACACCCATTTAGAGCCTATTACATTCTTATATGTAGGTTGAACAAGTTCCGAAGTATTATTCTTCTTAGTTTGATCAAGCTCTTCATTCATTGCTTTAATCCAATCTTCATCTTTACTAGATTCATCAAAGTTCTTGGGTTCAACCATAGATAGAAAAGCAATCCATGATTGCTCTGAAGCTTCAATCAATTTTCTTCTTGTCTGAACTCCTTTATTCTTGTCACCAATTATTTGACTGTCAGGATGATTCTTTTTAACAATTGTAGAAGGTGATTTTGTTTCTATTTGTTGATTTGAAACTGGTTGAATATTTGCATCTCCATCATCTGACTCAAGGTCTTATCTTTATGATTCTTGGACCTCTTCATCTTCAATTTCAATTGTATCCTCTGCATCTGGTTCAATACTGCTTATCTGATCATTTTTAACTGATATTTCTTCATCAATTTTAATGTCAATACAATCAACTAATTTATGCAATCTTTTATTATAACATCTATATCCTTTTTTGTTTGTTGCATATCCCAAAAAGATACCTTCATCAGCTCGATCATCATATTTGCCAATATGTTCATCATTATTTTTAATATAGCATTTACTTCCAAATATTTTGAAATGCTTAATAGTAGCAAGTCTCCCAGACCAAAGTTCATAAGGAGTCTTATCACTGTTTGGTCTTAGATGCGCTTTGTTAAGAATATGGATAGCTTTATGAATTGCTTCTACCCAATAAATGTGAGAAATGTTTTTTTCATTCATCATTGATCTTTCCATTTGCTGAACTGATCTATCATGTCTTTCCACTACTCCATTTTGCTATGCAGTCCCTGGAATAGTATATTCCCTTTTGATCCCATGTTTATCACAGAATTCTTTAAAATCTCTTGAACTAAATTGTCCTCCTCTATCATACCTTACTGCATTCAATCTTTCTCCTGTTTGATTCTCAGTCAGAGCCTTAAACACTTTGAATCTTTCAAATGCTTCATATTTTTCTCTCAGAAAAGAAACCCACGTGAGTCTAGAATAATCATCAATAACCAACATGAAATAGTTTTCTTTTCCTGTACCTTCCTTCCTGGATGGTCCACATAAATTCATATGTACTAACTGAAGGGGCTTATTTGTTGATGCAAAACCTTTTTATTTAAACTGAGTGCGGGTCAGCTTTCCCATTTGACATGACTTACATACTGAATCATATGGCTTTGATATATTTGGAAGATCCTTTACTTCCCTATTGTTACTAAGTTTGATTATATGATCAAAATTCAAATGTCCAAGTCTCATGCCACAACCAACTCTCATCATACTTGCTTAGATGAAATTCTTCCTTTTCTTCATTCAAAACATAAACATTATTTTCTGTCCTTATGCCTTTTGCAATCAATTGTCCCAAGGGTACAGATTTTATCTTGCAACCTTTCGAATTAAAAACTACTTCACACCCTCTGTCGTAGACCTAACTGACACTAAGGAGGTTATGTTTTAAACCATGTACAAACAACACATATTGAGCTTTTCCTCTGCCATTATTCAAGCTTACCATCCCTTTTCCTTCGATTTTTCCTGGAGCATAATTTCCAAAGGTCACATTTCCTGATTTACTTTCATTTAGAGACAAAAATTTATTTTTATCACCCGTCATGTGTTTAGAACAACCACTTTCAACATACCAGAGATCCTTTTTCCTTTGAGCAGAAAGTACTAATCCACATTTTTCACTTTCTTTCTTTTTCCAAACCTTAGTCTTTCAAATGTATAATTTATTCTCGGATTTGTTTTGTACTTCCTTAAATGACACTCTGTAGCTTTGTGTCCAAAATTATGACAAACAAAGCATTCTGTCTCATTATTTAATAGATCAAAAGAGTTGATATGTTGATAATCGATTCTTCTTTTAGTTGTGGACTGAATTGCATGATATCCTTATTTCCTCACTGACTGTCCAGCTCTGTTTTGTAGCATCTGACTCTTTGACTTCCGCAGTTGCATACTTCTAAATTTAATTCCACAATTTGCAATTTTGTGACCAAAGTTAGAACAATAATAGCAATAACCATAGAAATTTTTTTGGTACCTGGATATTGGTCTTCTTTCTGGGCTTGATGGCTTTGTCTCTTGTTGGCTATGTTCCTGATCAAATCTCAACTTATGTTTATTAATTTTGGTTAGAAAGGTATGATCATCATCTAACTGTATGTTACTTGACCCACTTTCATAACCTAGGCCAGTCTTTATCAATGGAGATCTTTGTTTACTTAGGATGCTATTCAGTTCTTCTGAGGCTTTGATACTTGACAAGTTTTGGTGGTACAAAGCTTGAAATTTCTCCAAATATTTTCTAGCTTTTACTACTTCTTCTTCCAGAGCTTCACATCTTGAATTTTTTTTTGCTAATTGTTGTTTTAGAGTGTCTTCTATTTTCTTTGCTTCTTCTAATTCTAATTTTAACAACACAAAATATTCACTTGTTCCTTTACCATTCTTTTCAAGCTGCATCAACAAATGTTTTTGTTTTCTCTTCTTAAGTTTGAGTCTGTCAATCTCTTCTAAAGCGCTGATTAATTCACCTTCCATGTCAATCATAGCTTCTTCATCATTAATATCTTCTATGGCCATAATCATAAAATCATTCATTCTATCTTCACAAGATGAATTGCTATCTATATCCTCTGAGTCATCATCATTTGCACACAAACTTTTCTTTTTACTGTATTTCTTAAATATGTATTTCTCTTCATCATCAGAATTCTGATCTTTTTTCTTGTGAGGACATTTAGAGGCAAAATGGCCTATCTTACCACAGTTAAAACATTTAAAGGGAAGCTTGTCTCTATATTTACCTGATCCTTTGTTCAATCTTCTTACAAATTTTACCTCAATCTCATCTGCTCCATAATCAATATTCTTATTTGCTTTAAAGGATGCTTCTCTAGTGATGAGTTTGTCTGTACTAATCCTCATTTCATAAGCAGTTAGAGATCCTAGGAGTTGATCAATGCCCATAGTTTTAAGATCATTTAACTCTTCTATTGTTGGAAATTTGGGGTTAAATTTATCAGGCAGAGATCGTAAAATTTTCTGAATTAAGGATTCTTCTTCAATTGTGTCCCCAAGGCCCTTCATAGCATTCACAAGATCTTCAACCCTTAGGAAATATTTACTAACATTCTCATCCTCATTCATCTTTAGTTGTTCAAATTTCAACCTGTATGTCTTCAGTTTGGCATCTTTTACTTTCTCATTCCCTTCATAACTGCTTATAAGTTTGTCCCACATTCCTTTGGCAGATTCAATATGCATAACTTTTACAAATTCAGCTTTTGCAAGACCACTGAGAATAGCATTCAGTGCTTTTGCATTAAAGGTAAATTCAAGTTTTCCATATTTGGTGGCTAGTACAATGGGCTTTACAAATCCAGTTTCAACTACATCCCATAAAACAGAGGAGCCTTATTGATTGAATTTCCATCATGACTAGTCATGTTTTAAGCTCACAGATCTACCTTTAAATAAAAGGAACCCACTCTGATACCAATTGTTACAACTGAGAGGGGGGGGTGAATCAGTTGTAATTATAACAACAATAATCAGTTTATCTTTTCTTTTAAAATTTTAGTAGCATTCACAAAATGATTGTCAAGATAATGAATAAGATAAGAAAGGAACTAGTAATCATCATTCACACATATGATATACACATATACAGATATTCATGAAGAAACCCATAAAGGGAAAAAACCTCTTCTTCTTAGAATGATAAGCAGTCTTTAACTCCTGTACATCAGTTATCTTTGAGCACCAACTCAAGATAAGGCTACAACCTCTATTTAATAAGCTGCAACTTGTTGAGAGCACCAACTCTCATGTTTTTCTAGCACCCACTCCCAATATTCAGGCATCAACCTTATTTACAGAGGAAATCAATCCTCCCTAGCACCTCCCTTCCACCCTATGTAAGAATTTTTCAGTCGATTATATCACACTGGTTCAGATATATCAGTACATAATCTTTTCATTTTTGTTCTATGCTGCTACAGCTTGGGTTTCTGGGCATTCTATTTTTCATTAAATTGAGCCACACATTTTTCTTCTGAATTGTTAAGAATTTTTCAGTCAATTATATCACACTGGTTCAGATATATCAGTACATACCCTTTTCATTTTTGTTCTGTGCTGCTACAGCTTGAGTTTCTGGGCATTTTGTTCTTCATTAAATCGAGCCATACATTTTTTATCTGAATTGTTTTCTTCGAATCATAGCTTCATCAACAACCACTCCTCTTCATCCTCTCAATTCTCTCAGTGATTTTGTTCTCATCCATTGTTTTTTATAGATGCTGAATTTATATGCCCTGGTCTCTTTAACTTCCAGATATTCCAATTATAAAACTGAAACTGTCTTTTTAACTCCCAATTCAAAAATCGAACTGCCTCTTTGACTTCCAGAACTTACACGCTGTAACTGAATAATAAATAAATGTTTGTGAGTGGCAGCTTGTCTGAGTCGCGGATGTCTGAGTCATGGACGTCTGAGTCATGGACGTCTGAGTCTCAACCGTCTGAGTTGCGACTTTCTAAGTCACGATCATTTGAGTCTTAGCTGTCTGAGTCGCGGCTGTCTGAGTCACGGCCGTCTGAGTCTCAGTCGTCTGAGTCGCAGCCGTCTGAGTTACAGCTATCTGAGTTGCAGCCTTCTGAGTCACAGCCTTGTCTTCTTTCCAACCATCAATAACAACTGAATCATAGTGTCAACAAACTGAGCCTCACTCATTTTTGTCTCTTTCATGAGACATAGATCCATTTTGTTGTAAAGGCTATGATCTCTCATTTTGACATGGATCCACGCTTGTATTTCAGTGGTTGTTGCTTGGTTTTTCAACCAAGCATGTGCAAGGATGCACCTATTAACTTGTAATAGCAGTCTTGAATAAAAATCAAATAACAATAAACTGAATCTAATCTAACATTAACATATGTGAGAAACAATGAGCAAATAAGACAAGAAATTTAAAAGAATTTGTTTTTGTATTACCTCAAATGGTGAGGATGATGATTGTTGAGTAGCTCCAAGGTTGAGAAGCTCCAGGTCCAATGGTATCTTCTTCTCCAATGCTTCAATGGGATTCTTCAAACTCAAAATGGGAGGCAATGGCTCTCAAAGGGAATTTGGCAGCATAAGGATAGGATGAAATGTGGATGGAAAGTGAGGAGCCCCTATCACCTTTTTATAGTTTTTGGTGATGGGGAATACCATTATGGTTTTAAGGAAACCAATGGTATTGACCAACATGGTTTAGGTCTCTTTTCCCCTCTTTTTTCCTTTTTGAATATTTTGAATATTTTTATTCCCTTTTAATATTTTTTGGGAATTCTGGACCCTTTTTTAGGGTTTTTGTGTTTTTTGAGGAAAAATATATATTTTGAGGGGGAAAAGGTGTATTATGGTCTTTTTGGTGACCTTTTGATGGCTTTAGAGGCTCAATTGGTGGAAAAGTGGACAAATGGGTCATGTGAATAAGGGAATGATCTAGTGAGCACTTTTTGGGTGTTAACAGTGGCCATGCTATATATACATCTCCTAGTTATGTATCGAAGATCATGTTGTATCATGCTACACATCTATATGATGTCAAGATTGTAATTGCTCGCTGACCTTTGATCGTTGTTTCAAGTACTTTCGTGACTTGGTTCTGCTATTTCTTGCTCCTCCTTTGACTTGGAATTATAATGTATTTCGGCCATTGTTTCCCTCTGAACTCACACATTAGGGGGCATCTTTTATAGGTCAAATCTACACTTCTCCGTCCATGATCACATTGCTCTGTCGATCACACAAAAGGACACCATGGATTGAAGAGCTAGGTTGACCTAGATGACTTACTACTAGAACTACACTCTTCAGCTGAGAATCTTATTGTTTCTACTGATTTCATGACATGTGTGCTACTCTTTGCACAATAAACCAGCGCATACCTTGACATGTGCGCTATTTTTCTCAAGGACAACCAACGCACACCTTAGAAAATGTTGCAAACACTTGTTGCAAAGCACATAAGTTTCTCACTGTGCACTACTCTTGTTGTATGAAACCCGTGCACATCTTAAGATGAAGTCAAAAAATATATTAAGATTACGAATTGGGATTAGTTGAAGTTGGTTCTGCAACTTCCCCAACCTCCCAATTCAACCACCTCTCGATTCCAACTGCCTACCTTGTCCCATAAATACAAGGAGGATCCATGAGAGAGGGACCTAGAAGGAATGCTTTAACTGTTGTTACGCTGGAGGAATTCCCAAGTCATTGTGAAGAGCAGGATCCCAAGACTCGGTTGCAGAAGCATCTTGACCGATCAGGTATATTTGTACCGATTTATGTTTATTTGACAATAAAAAAGTGGAAATACCCTTCCTGTCCCAAATTGAATGTCTATTGGATTGAATGTTCATTTGGTTTAATGTATGATTGTATTTGATGTTAAGTTGTTTCTTATTTCATCATATTTATTACAGTCAAGATACGCTGAGGAAGGTTTACTTTGTGTTGCAGGTTCACCATAGCGGAAGATCAAGTGAAATCTAGGACCAGTCGTCGATAAAAAGGTACTTCTTTCGATATCTCAATCTCTTTCCATTTGTAGTAACTAAATGCAATACAATGAATGTATTTACATGTCACCCCGAAAAAGTTGGTAGCATCTTCTCCTCACTATAAGGTATTTTTCCTGCATAACAGACTCACAGTTAGTTGTTTTTTAGTTAATGGGTGTTTATCAGGTTAGAGATCCTACTTTGCTACGTCAATTTCTATGCGTTAAGTTACTTGAGAGACAGTTTGATTATATCACGTATCAACATATTCCAAGGAACTTGAATGCATTAGCTGATTCATTTGCAAACTACGTTTTAGATTGGCAGTTGCATCATTCACACACATAATAATTCATTTGCAAACTAAGTTTTAGATTGCCATTTCTATCCATGTAATTGGTGAATTCATGGTTGAATTTGTTTACTTCTCTATGATAATTACTTCTTCGTTGTAACAATAAAAGTAATAATGATAGTGGCAAGCGATTTCTTCTATATTAAAGAATTAAATCGTTCCTTCAGTTATTCTCTCATATAGAAGAACCGAATGAAAGAAAATGGCTGCGCGGACCAAATCTTGTATTTATGGCCTCCCTCCATTAACTCTCTCTTCACCTTTGTTTTTGTTAGTGTTACAGTCACAGTGGTCGGGTTTTCCAAGGAAGTAGCAAGAAAGCAGGAGTAGGAGTGATGTATTTAACAAAGTAAATAGTTGCAGTTCCAATATGATGATGATGGATAGTAACTTTAAGGCAGTTATTACAATGTATGGATCCTTTATGAACATTGTTATTACAGTGTATGGATCAGTCACATTTTGCTTGGTTATTACAAGTATGGATCATTTATGAACATTGTTGCTTCCATTTTACTGATTCTAACACTTATTCTACTGTTACTGTTTCAAACATATTTTGCTTGTTAAAGCCTCAAGGTTGTTTTTATCTTCAGCAGTTCATGGATATACCATCCAATATGGATCTCCTTCATTAGATCTCATGGATATGTTGTTGTCAAGCATAGTCCAATTTACAAGTGACTGATTTGAAAATATAAAATTGGTACGCTGCTGCTGCTGTCACAAATTACATTACAGATTATTTGCAAATATAATATTGATATGTTGCTGTCACAAACTACAAATGATTTGAAAAATATATATAGGTAATATTGCATTGTATCTTCTCTCTTTTCTGTACCAATTATTTGAATTGTCAGATGACAATTAATGTATAAAATTGTGTATGTTTATGAAAATGAATGTATAAAATTGTGTTTTTTTTATGAAAATGAATGTATAAAATTGTTTTTTTTTATGAAAATGAATATATGAACTTATAAAATTGTGAGATCAAAATGAATGCATAAAATTGTCAGATGAAAATGAATGTATGAATGTATAAAATTGAATGAATGTAAGAAATTGACACTGACACTGGATCATTTGAAAACTTGCTAATCAAATAATGCTTTTAAATGGCTAACAGAATATCAGCTCAGGCATCGTTATTTCACTGTATAAATTTTCAGAAAATCAGCACAGCGATCTTTATTTCACTTTATTCTAATGGCTATTCATTCTATAAAGAGAAAATAATTATAGGATGGAGTGAGCATGGCAGATAAAATATGACAATGGTATAAATATTGTCCCACATTGGTGGGCATAGTTGTAACAGAGAAAGAGGGAAGAATAGGTAAGACAGGAGAGGAGAGTAAAAATTACGGAGCCGTGTGGTCAACACAAAGCGAACTATTATTTTTACTTTTAATGAAGAATACTGTGTGTTGGCCACTCTTAGCGGCATACGCCAATTTTTGGATCCTTCCATCTCTTAAAAATGGAGGCCAACAATACTAACACTAAAATCGAATGAACAGGCTTGGGGGTATATTTATTCATGTGCTGTGAAATGAAAGAGCGGTATAATATTTATTCATCTGATCTGAACTAACACTAAAATCGAACAAACAGGCTTAGGGGTAGTTTTATTCATGTGCTGTGAAATGAAAGAGCGGTATAAGATTTATTCATCTGATCTGAAATGCAATATTCTCTACTTGTTGGAGGTTGCGAACTTGCGATGGTTTCGATCTGATATGAGGTGAGGTACAAACTTGTAGACCAAGACCCTAATCTCATTCAAATGGTCAAAGCCTAAAGCTTTTTCATCATCCAGCATCAAACTTGCAAACTAAGAGCCTAAAGCTTTTTGATCATCTAGGGTCAAACTTGCAAATTAAGAGCCTAAGATCATCCAGGGTCAAACTTGCAAACTAAGAGCCTAATCCCATTTTTAAATTCATGCTCAAAGCCAAGAGCATTTTGAAATTCTTGAGTTGAGAAGCTGAGGTCATAGGATTTATTGAAAATGGTCACTATTTCAATTTGGTATGTGAATTTTCGTAGTGGACTTATGCCATGATTGCATATGTAGATATTCACTTTTGAAATTACTACATAAGGTTGAAGGTCTGGATATGTTAGAGACTACTTTAAGTGCTCATTTTCACTCTCTTTTATCCTGGCTTGTGTTGTCCACAACTAAATTGTTTCACATAGCTTGTGTATCAAAATGCATAAAAATTCGACGACCTAAACTCATATCGAAATATGTACATTAAGAGTACCATACTTGAAAACAAGATTGAGATGAGTTTGTGTCTAGTTGGTTTGTTAAATGTGGGTAATCTATGCTGGTGTGTATTCATGACTCCTGTTTGTTTGCTTGTTTATATTCCAGTGCAACAAAATTTGATCCAAACTATTGACCTTTTTGTTTGAGAAGCATTTTTCTTACTTCGTGGATCTCAAATTTTGATGTTTATTTAGGCATAACAAGGTCCTTCATACTGATTAGTTTCTTTCAATTGGAGTTGGATTGGATGTGGTCTGGAAAGTAACAATATTTTCATCTATTAATATTGGACGTGGTATGGAAAGTAACAATATTTTCATCTATTAATGTTGTAATCTATTGCTCATTTAAAAAATACAATTCTTGATAACATATGCATTTGAATTCTCACCAGTACCCTATAGTAAATATTTCCATCAAGGAAAATATCTCTCATTTGTTGGAGGGGAGTGCAAGAAGGCTTATCATATCCTGCAAGTTGCTAGATAACTTGACCAATGTGAAAAGAGAAAAAAGAGAAACAATGGAAAATTCATATGCTTTTGGACAGTCCGTGGAACATTGTTGTTCCAAAGCACATGCTCGAGAAGATGAGAAATTTCCACTAAGCTCGGATAATCATATTGCATAAATAAACAGATTTATAGCACAAAATTTGTTTCAAAATTATCTTATGAGATACCACATCTGTCTAAGGACATTCGTAAATCAACTATGTGCCTTATTTCTAGTGTTCACACAGTTGGTCAGACCATAGCACATATTTTGCTTTCCATAAATCCACTGTAATTCAGTTTCCTAGGTTTATAATGAGAGGAAAAAAATACTTGAAAATATCAAAGTCAGATATCATTTCCTAGAAGTTTGTTGCCTACAAAGAGCCAGTAGATCTTTTTAAACCAACAACCCTTTGCTACACGATGTTTTTGCCAAATAATTTAGACACGGTTCCTTTCACAGTGGTGTAGAATGATACACAATTACTTTATTTTCATAGGTTGATTCTCTACATGGAATATGTGAAATATGTGGAATGATTCTATTAGAATAGAAATCTGTTAGATTGTTGATGTAGGGTATGGAAACCTTTTGAGGCCCATAGTTCTTTTAGACCACTGTTGCAGGATAGGGAAACTTTTTGAAGCCTCGAAGCTGTTAGAAGAGATAAAACACACATGTTGGCCTTCTTATACAATGGTGTTATGTGGCATGAGTAAAGAATTTATAACTTTGCAGGAGCCTTTAGCTAAAATGTTGATTTCCAATGGTAGTTCCTATCTCAATTTCCTATAGATAATCACATTTCATCCAAAGAAAATAAATACTCTGAGAAATTCATTGTATGGCAGGAGAATTGAATCAACTCTAGAATTTCCAAAAAAGATGATATCCTGGGCATCAAAAGTAGATGATGTCCTGGGCATCACATCTTAGGTTTATCATATGCCACTTCCTACGCATTATTTATTGATTGAAGACCTTTATAAGTCAGCAATACCAAAACAACGCTTTGAGCTATACATAAAAATCACTAGTTCAACAATTCCATAGACTATTTTTGCCCCATTGATCAATGGTCTTTGAGTGTTATGGAAGAGAGAAAGAGCAAGCTATCATGGTCAATGTGTGAGGGAAAGTTGACCAACCTTCTTGGCACAAGAAGCATAACCATACTCGATGGGACTCACCTAGACTCCAATATTTCGTGTCTCCTCGTAGCTATGTATCTTCAGTTGATAAAATCTTCATTGAAATTGTCATATAAATACATTGCAAGGGAGGGCAAGAATAACAGGCTTTCAATAGTGTTATACCTCTATATTTCACGGTGTCGCATCCCCATCGCAACACATCTCGACGACACTTTCCCTACTGTTTTGAACCATCCAGAAGAGACAGATGATGAGTCAACCTTGAAGGCAAATCCACCCTGGCAAGTTTTGACCCACCTTGGACTTTATTTCCACACACTACCGCGCCTTGACAGCTTGACAAAACGCGACACAGTGCCGCGCCCTGTAGAATTGGCAAAGCGCGGCACCCTTTTAATAGTTTTTGCCCTTGACTTATGGGATCTTGGATTTTCGAAGATGATGGAAGATTGGGTTCCTTGATTCGATCCCAACTCACCTCCTTCGATTAGAAACCCTGATCCACTTATCCCTCCTTAGATCCACTCATCTCTCTTGTTGGTTAACCTCACCATTCACTATAAAAGAGAGGCATGCCATTGGGAAGGGGGAGGACTCTTGAGAGCACCAAACTTATGGTCTTGTAGCATTGTGGAGATAGCTAAGAGGAGAAGACACTTGGAGTTGGAGGATTGGCTTGGGCATCAAGCACCCTTTGTAAGTAATCTTCAAGTTGTAATGGAATAACTTGTCTTGTTTCCCCAAATCATTTGTGTTAATATTGTTTTAATGATATGGTTTGTATCTCTCATAGATTTAGATCCTAACTCATGTTTTCAGATTGCTAGAGAATAGTACATGCTTGTGTTTTGGTTACTCTTTGACAGGTTCATTGGTGAAGACTTGGAGCTTGGAGCAAACACCAAAAGACAAAGCACTTGGACATAAGGTCAGTTAAAATCCTTTTGCTCTCTTCAGCATTTTAATACTGAAATGTATGTTAGATCTAGGGATTCAAGGTTGCATTTGTTTTGTCTGTTCTTAGTCTAGAGTTAGTTAGATCCTACTTTAGCCTAAGGGAGTTTTGACTTATCCGTAGGGCAGAATTCCACATAACAAGAATGGCGACTCCGCTGGTTTTGATTACTGCTTGATTGGTTCAAATTCACAGTCATTTATCTTTGAATTATCAGTCTTTTGTTGCACTTCAAACCAGCTTGAATTTTGGTCTTTTTTTGACCCTTATTCACCCCTCCTCGCAGTATTTATCTCCCTGTTTAATTACTGAGTCCCCTGGGTTAGCAACAACCCTGAAAACTTGATTTTTTCTTTTCCAGTTGCGTTTTTTTTCCTCTTGCCACAGTGTCGCGCCCTCTGAACCACTTCCAGCGCGACATTTACACAGTGCCGCGTCCTAGGCATTCATACCAGCGCGACAGTTACACAGTGCCGCGCATCAGGCAGTCTATAGCCCGCGGTAGTGTCTGCAAGTAGGTAAATTTTTCTTAATTTTTGCTTGGTTTCCTGAGTTTCTCCCTGCCTCAGATAGTCTTTACTGTTGCCTGTTAGCATCCTGGTTAATTTCCAGTCTGTTTGGTCTGCTTATTACATGGTTTGTGAGCTTGATTGATTGATTGAATTAAGTGGCACTTTTGACATATTGGTCATTTTTCAATTTGATTGCATTTGACTTGGCTTTTCCCCACAACCAACTCAACACCACTGTCTTCTGTTACTGAACACTGTAGTTTTACAGTCATATTGTCATTATCATTTTCAGTAAATTAAAAAGATCATTGGTTGAGAGCAAATTTGTTGTTTAAATTGAAAAAGTCTAGTAGCATTTTGCATAGGGAAATGAACCATTAATTTTGCCATAAAAATTCTCATCATAGAAGCATTGTAGATTGTAAAATCAGTGCATTGAAAAGCGTGTTTACTTCAGCTTGGCTTGGTTTATAAATCGAAAAGAAAAGAAAAATCTTTTACTTTGATTGCTTGTGAAAGTTGTTATGCATATTGGATCGAAGAACCTCTATCTTTACCTTAGCTAGATTTCATCGAAGACAAAGGCTTGTTTATGATTCATTCTCATTTGCATGGTTTGAGTCGTCATAACACCATCAAGTCTCACGTCCACTACCCGATTGAGTAAAGACAGCCACTAAAATTAATCACCCTAATTAAACCAACTTTAACCTCACTTGAGGAAATCAAAAGAATTTGGTAGTTAGGTAGGACACCGGGGATAGGCATCAAAATAATTCCCCCTTGTCATTTTCATCTGAGACATAGTCGTTGTCTTTAGGGAACTAAAATCCTCTAGTACTTATTGACACGGTCACAACCAGTTTGTGGAGGGGCCTCCTGACTGTTTCTAACTGTTCAGGGGTTAAACGACCGCGAGATTGAGAACCGGACGGACTCTGTGGAATACCGCACTCCACTTAGCCCTAAGGCAACATCGATCGCTGTCTTCTTCGGAAGGCTGAAGTGCCCAAAACCTTTTCCGACGTGTCATGAACGAGGTGGCTTAGTATCTATTCTACTAGGGCTCTTTTACCCAGGATCCCTTTCGGTAGAGGGATATCCTTCTTATATCGGTCTCTCATGTTGTATTGTTCGACTTGGATTTCATCACCTTGCGAAGGATACAGCCTGTTGAGGTCTCCAGCTCTTAGTTAGGAGTTTGCTTGGCGTCTCATCTTTGTAGAGGGTCATTTTTTCTTTGTAGGGACTGCTTGTTGGCATTCTGGCCATTTTTGTTGATCAGCTCGCTTATTGAGACACCGGTCTCAGTATAGATTTTAGAGCTTGCTTTTTTGGCCTGTGAGCCTTGCTTTTTTCTAGCTCCTCTTTTGCACACTCGGCTGCATTAGAGTTTTTGAGTTCTTTGTTTACGGTACTGCCCCCGATTTTCATTTTCCTGTCATCATGTCAGATCAACAAAGAAAATCACGAAGACAACAGGGCCTAAGCCCTCCACCACCACCACCGCCACGGACTTCTGGTCCGCCTGCATCACGCATTCCTGCTCCTCCTGGCCGCGGTGCTGGTCGAGGCAACATCCCACCGCCGATACGTACAACATCTTCAGTTACGCCTGTAACTGCCACACACAGCACAGTCTCAGAATCCATTGCAGCTTCTATGACCACTAGCATGTCTGAGGCTTCCACTGTCACCTCACCCACTGTCATCCCAGATTTATCTGTAACAGTGGGCACAGTTACAGCAGCTGAATTTAGCACGACCCAGAGTACTAGACAGACGTCATCCTTCTACCGGAGGCCAACACTTCCCGTCCATCAGACACTTTCCACGATGATATAGACGGATCTATTGGCACCACGGAAGGGTCCGACCAGGACATACCTGGCCTAATTTCAGTCCCAGGCGGCTACGTTGAAATCGTTGAAGATACTCGTCTACCTGACACACCTTTTGAACCTGATTATGGCTTCATTACTTCCCAGACGGAACTTCCGCCTGTTATTACTACGTCACCCAGTGTTCATCCTCAGGAGACAAGTTCTTCTAGCAACGTACCTCGCACTTTTCATCTACCCAA
Organism: Larix kaempferi; assembly: GCA_027924585.1. Classification (NCBI taxonomy): domain Eukaryota; kingdom Viridiplantae; phylum Streptophyta; class Pinopsida; order Pinales; family Pinaceae; genus Larix; species Larix kaempferi. The sequence continues at coordinate 3,713,090 of BSBM01000226.1, read as the reverse complement.
CATCCCACCGGGACACGAAATTATGGCTTCCATCCAGTCTAGTATGGTCAGCTTAGCGAACTCTCCGTTAGCGTCGGCACAATTTAGACGCAACACAGAGCAAATGCTTTCGACAGCGTCTAGATACCCCCCTGTTTCTCGTCCTTCTGACTATAGAGATCCCAACGTCCCGTCTAGCACAAAATTTCATCATTCTTTTGCAGACGGCTCAGGACCTTCGGACTTTACCACACCTAGGTTCCTACCGGATCCACAAAATCTTTTTCAGGATATGAACTCAGAACCAGTTCTCGATGGTCCTCCCATTATTGAACACGTGATGGACGACGCTGATACTCCTGGGCTAAATTCCCCACATTTGCTGTCATCACCAATGTTTGGTGCACATTCTATGAGGGATAACCCAGTTTTTTCTCCGTCCTCACCTGTCCAATACGGACGACCGCCTCCGCTAATCGGTACTTTTGGCGCCGTTGGCCAATCCATGCTATCATATTTGGCTAGCGGCGGAAGAACACCTAGTAATACTGCTGGATCTTCCGTTTCAACCGGAGGATCACCTTCGGCCACCATTTATACTATTTCAGGAGGTGGACAACCGACTGCGATGGTTCCTAACTCCAACTTACAAACCCTCCCTGGTGGGCCATCAACCCAACCAGCTGGGGGGCAACCTTTTGTTGGGAACCCCATCGTTAGTCAACAACCTCCAACCGGTGGGCCATCAACCCAACCAGTCGGAGGACAACCTTTTGCTGGGAATCCACTTCCCAGTCTACAGCCTCCGCACATAGGGCCATCCAACCTAACTGTTGGCGGACAACCTATTGGCTCGCTCCAACAAGTTTCCCAACCAGCAGTGTCTGCTCAGTTTGGTATGTACAATCTACCTGGAAGTGGGCAACCTTATTCCGGTGTTCCAACCGGACCTTACCCTCAACCACCCCTGTCAGGTATGCTTCCTTCTTGGGATCATCAAATCCCACAGAGTGGGGGGTACTCACTTTTTGGAAACTGGAACCAAGCTGGGGGGCAATCTCAGATTCCCCCCAACCTAAATTCCGGCTTCCCTTACCCTTCAGCTGCTACAACTCCATGGAACCCATCACTTCAATTTCCACTCGTTCCTCAAGCAGGAACAAGTCTTCCATGGACACCACCGTCGCAGCCACCCCCCAACCCTGCTATGGGAAATCCTCCACTTACACAGTATGGTGGCAACATCCCTGGAACACAACAATTCCAAGGAACTTTTCCCCAACAAGGAATAGCAACCAATCCTGGGCATCAACAGCCTCAGGGTACTATACCCACTCAGCAGAACACTTACCAACCGGTTGCTTACAATCAACCGGTTAACCAGATGGCTTATTATCCACAGAACTTCCAGCAGTATCCCGCGGGAAACACATATGGGTATAACACACAGCAGCATGCTATGCAAGGCCCTCCAGGGTTCTCTGCACCACATGGTTATTACTCATACCCGCAGACCAACCGTCAACTTCCTTTCTTAGCCACACTTGATCTACCTGATTTGTCGAGGCTTATTAACGATCCTATATGGCACGAACCTCACTGGCCTCCTATCCCAGCCAAACTACCATCGGACATTCCTAAGTTCGATGCTAAGCCCGGGGAAGACCCCAAGAACCACGTGATGACCTTCCATCTTTGGTGTTCATCAAACTCCTTGATGGATGATTCCATCTGACTTCGGCTCTTCCAACGTACGCTTACTGGAACGGCAGCAAAATGGTATATCGAGCTGCCACAACACTCTTTTCGTGATTTCAACACTTTGGCTATGCAGTTTCTGACACATTTCCAGCTTCCCATCCGGTATGAGACTGGAACAGAACTGCTAACTTCACTGCGTCAAACCACTTCCACACACATCTCGGATCACATCCACGAGTGGCGAAGACGCCGTAGGCTAATAAAGGCACCTATTCCAGATCAGCTACTTGCTGATTGGTTTACAAAATCCTTTTTGCCTCCCATAGCCAGAGATATTGCTATGCGCGGACCTGTTACGGAAGAACAAGCCATCTCGGCAGCACAATACATGGATTTAGTATATACTCAATCCGGTACTTTACATGAACTTCTTCCACATGCTTCCCGCGTTCACACTGATCCTACAAAGCCTACTACTGAACCACCCATTGATGGTATCGTTGGTTCAGTTAAAGCTCAGCCTGCCACCAACTCGACGGGGCAACAAGCTTCTGCTTCCCCCGCTTTTACCCAGGCCGCTTCAAAAGCTTCCACTTCCCCTGCTGTCTCCTCCGAAGTGAATGCAGTCCAATCTACATCACAACCATCTGGAGGAAAGAAGAAAAACAATCGTGGTAAACCTAAAAAGAACCAGCAGGAGAACCCCAAACCACAACCTACCCAGAATGACCAAAAACCACGTCGGAAAGCTAAGTTTCCCTGCTTGATTTGTCAAGATGATCATTATACGCGTGACTGTCCCTACAAGGACGAGGTCCATAAGTTCGTTAAAGGATCCTCTCGACCGGCAGTGCTAACCGACCCTTTCCCCCAACAACAACAGCAAATGGTTGCCCAAGAATCCCCACAAGGGGGCAACCCGACCAATCCGTCCCGTGGAGAGACGTCCACAAACCGCGAGATCCTAATGACAAGTAATGAGGAGATTAATATCACCACTCGTTCAAAGACGTATGACAATCCTCCAAGTTCAACCAAACAATCGGAGACAGCCAAAGGCAAGTCTCCTGTTGAAGATCCGATTCCTATTCCCCCCCCTAATGGTCATCTCCATATCGAGAGACCACTTATGGATACAGTGCTACGCCCACCCAAGGGCACCATACGAAAGGCGACATTCAATCCGAATGCGCGAGCTGCCCAAAACTACAACATTGTTGAAGATTTGGCTCAAGCACCTTGCGCTATGTCAACTCTCGAGGTTCTCCAACACTGCCCCACGCAGCGTAGAACCCTACTTTCAGCACTGGGGGCATTGGACCCAGATACTTCAAACTCCATCATGTTTAACTTGGAGCACGCTAAACCTAGGCTTTCTCACCAGTTAGCCTTCCAGGTGCATACGAAAATCCGTGGAAATGTTATCCACCGCACAGTGTTAGATGAGGGTGCTTCCACGTCGATTATGTCTTTGAACTGCTGGAGAGCCCTCGGCTCGCCTGAGGTCACAACTTCTCCCACTACTCTTAGAGCGTTTGATGGACATGGTTTTCAACCATACGGACTCATCCCCTCAATCGGTGTTGAACTGGGGGGCAAAACAGTATCCGTACACATCGAAGTCGTAGATGCACCTTTGGATTACAACCTCCTACTTGGTCGGAACTGGTTCTATGCCATGACTGCCATAGCATCTACAGTCTTCCGGATTGTACAATTTCCTCATGAAGGGAAAATTGTCACTATTGATCAATTGGATTACTGTATCCCAGACTCCCATCCGAACTCCTCCAATACCGTTCCGTTATTGGATCAACCTCGGTACCGGTTCCAAGACATAGGTGTTGGTCTCATGAAGGATTCATCCCTCATTGGAGTTTTTCCAGAGCTGGGAACCCATTTTCAACCAGTCAACATGATTTCATCACATGTCACCCCGTCTGATGATTCATGGGTGATCCCGAATCCTACTCAGATCCAAGGCTATGGCAATTCCATGCCTTTGAACAGAAACCTTGCAGCTTATGACGCGATCCAATCAGCCACAGATTGGGTCGACTGTTCTACTGATCGCACAGTGGCACAGCTCTCGACTGAAACTCATACACGCCCACCATTGTTTGATCCTCTCAACTTGATTTTTCCCACCGACGAATCAATCATAGAGGTTATATGCGGTAATGAGCCACCATGGGGAGATTTTCATCATCGATCTTCTTTCCCCACCATTCAGTCACTTGAGCCTGATACCAAATCCAGTGCTTCACTTGGGATGGTTCAAACCAAGTTCCCCACTTCCCTCGACGAAGTATTTTCTGAAGGCAACTTGGCCAATCTTATGGCAACCACTCCCATCGACATTTCAGTAAAGCCTGGTATCGTGGAAAATGTACACATTGGCAAAACATGTACTCCTCTCGAGACGGAGTTCTATAATGCCTACTTTAAAACTTTCCGCGATGTTTTCGCTTGGAGTTATGAAGAGATGCCAGGAATCGACCCGTCGATTGTGGTCCACGAAATTCCAACTTTTCCTGGCGCCCGACCTGTTCGGCAAAAGCTTCGACCCGTTCATCCTCGTAAGGCAGCCGCCATTAAAGCAGAAGTTGAAAAACTTTTGCGTGCTGGTTTTATCTATCCTGTCCCATTGACAGAGTGGGTGTCCAACATCGTTCCCGTAGCCAAGAAACAGGGAACGATTAGAGTCTGTGTTGATTACCGTGATTTGAACAAGGCTTGTCCCAAGGACAACTACCCAACTCCGTTTATCGACCAGATCATCGATAACTGTGCCAGAAGTGTCATTTTTTCATTTATGGATGGCTTTTCTGGCTATAATCAGATCGATATCCTCCCAGCTGACCAGCACAAAACGGCCTTTATCTGCCCTTGGGGGATCTTTGCATATCGAAAGTTACCTTTTGGCCTCAAAAATGCCGGGGCAACTTTCCAACGGGCGATGTCCTACGCATTTCATGACATCAAACATATCGTAGAGCCATATCTCGATGACCTTCCCGCTCATTCTCGAACTCGGGAAGAACATCCAGATCACTTGAGTGCCATTTTCGAGAGGTGCCGGCGCTACAATATACGTTTGAACCCGCATAAGTGCGTCTTCTGTGTAGAAGCCGGAAAACTGTTGGGCTTCATAGTCTCCAAAGAAGGGATACGTCTAGATCCCGCAAAGGTAGCAGCTATCATAGCCCTGCCTTCACCTACCAATATACCAGAACTTCAATGTTTGCAAGGGCATGCAAACTTTCTACGCCGTTTTATCTGTAATCTGTCTGAGATAACAAAAGGCTACATGCGGCTTCTCAAGAAGAATGATCCCTTCATATGGGATGATGAAGCCCAACGCTCCTTTGATAATTTAAAGGCAGCCTTAACCAAAGATCCTGTGATTCAACCCCCCAATTACACACAGGACTACATCCTTTATCTCGCAGCCTCGATTTCCACCATTGGCATGGTGTTAGTCCAGGAAGATCACAACGGCATAGAACATGTGGTGTACTACCTCAGCAAGAGTCTTCTCGACTCTGAAACTCGCTACTCACATGTTGAAAAGCTGGCTCTGGCAACAGTGTTTGCTGTCCAGAGATTCCGTCACTACATCTTACTCCGCCGGACCACCGTTATTGCCGATTTCAATCCGATGTACTATATCCTCACACGACAAGTGCTTGGGGGAAAGTACTCCCGATGGATTGTCATCCTTCAAGAGTTTGACTTGGAATTTGTCAAAGCCAAGTCTAAGAAATCTCTGGTCTTCGCTGAGCTAATTTGTCACTTGCCCCGTGCTACTGAGCAATCCGAGCCCATTGATTCTCTTCCCGACGAATCATTGTTCCTCATTAGCACGTCTGATCCGTGGTATGGGGATATTCTCTTATATCTCCAAACCCAACGCTTCCGTCCCGACCTCAACCGCGATGAACGACGACGTATCAGACATCACGCAAAATACTACCTTATAGTGAACGATACTTTGTATCGGCATGGAGTCGACACTGTCCTTCGACGCTGTTTGACCTTAGATGAGGCGGAACGCGTTCTCAATGACTGCCACGCTGGAGCATGTGGTGGTCATCTCTCTGGGATGGCTACGGCCCAGAAAATACTGCGAGCGGGATACTTCTGGCCCTCGATTTTCAAGGACTGCATTGAAACAGTCAAGAAGTGTCCGCCATGTCAATTCTTTCATAGCAAAGCACGCTCGCATCCTGCTCCACTCCATCCTGTCATTGCCGTCGGCCCCTTCTCCAAATGGGGCATTGATTTTATGCACTGTAAGCCCACTTCAGCCGGGGGGCATAGCTATGTCATAGTAGCTGTGGACTATTTTACAAAATGGGCTGAAGCGATGCCTACGTATGCTGAAGACGGCAAAACAGCAGCGCAATTCATATTCAATCATATCATAGCTAGATTCGGTGTCCCACAGTCTATTGTGACCGATCATGGTTCCCATTTTAGGAATCATATGATCGAAGAACTAAGTGCCAAACTGGGTTTTCGCCACGAAAACTCAACCCCGTATTACCCACAAGCCAATGGCCAAGTTGAAGCCATCAATAAGGTCCTGAAACGAATGATTCAGCGCATTGTGGGTACCCAAAAATCCAATTGGCACTCAGCTCTGTTCTCAGCACTGTGGGCATACCGAACCTCAGTGAAAAGTGCTACTGGGTTTACACCATTTCAATTGGTGTACGGCCTGGAAGCCATTCTCCCGATTGAATGTGAAATTCCATCACTCAAGATAGCCATAGAGCTACTCCCACACACTACTTCCGAAGAAGAACGGTTTCTATACCTAGCCAAGCTAGATGAAACCCGCCGCGACGCCGCTTTGGCTAATGAAGCTCACAAAAAACGCGTCAAAGCTCAATATGACAAATCCGTTCAACCTCGGATCTTTAATGAGGGTGACCTTGTACTTACATATGATCAGATGCATGACAAACTTGGAAAAGGCAAGCTTGAATCTATGTGGTACGGCCCCTTCATCATAAAACGTGTCTTAGAAAAAGGAGCCTATGAACTAGTCGACTGTGATGGTACGCCATTGGCACGGCCCCGCAACGGGCTATACCTCAAGCGTTTCTACGCATGAGGTTACCCCACGCGGGTTACTTCTTGTACATAATGTACTTAGTTTGTTTTTTTGCTTTATTTTTAGTGTGCGCGTGGATCTTATGTATCTACTCTTACTTTGACTCGTGCTTTTATGCGCAGATGTCTACCTACTTTGGATTCGCTGACGGTGCAAGCCGACATACCCGGAATCTCGCTTCCGCAGCATGGGTGATCTATTCCCCCACTGGCGAGTTGATTTATTCAGGAGCCATTTGTTTGGGTCCCGCAACCAATAATATCGCAGAGTACCATGCAGTCATTGGTCTCTTGACAGAGGTTGCTTCACTCGGGATTAACTCCTTATCGGTCTTTTTAGACTCCCAACTCGTGGTCTCTCATCTAAACCGTGTTTACACAGTTCGCGATCCTACATTGCTTCGGTTATTTCGAAGAGTACGTCTCTTGGAACGGTCATTTGATTTTATCATATATCAACATATACCGAGAGAATTCAATTATATTGCCGATTCATTGGCCAATTACGTTTTGGACTGGCATCTTGCCCATACATAAACACATCATAAAAGATAAATAAACGCACAAGTCATTGTAAATATTTAGATCATAAATAGGTCCATATCACTATATATAAAAGTGTTTTTTCCAAAATACATAAAGTTTGTGTCAAAGACAAAATTGGGGATCAAATCCCATATACAAAAAATTGGCCCTCAAAGCCTACATATCGTGTACATGCCGCAAAAAGATCGAAAGACCATCTATGGAGATCTAGGGGACCTATCATGTCCCTCATCGGACTCCTCTCGCTGATGGTGGTAACACATCACGGCTCGAACCACCTTGCGAAGAAGTCGACTAATACGTCCAGGCACACCCACAGTATGCCTCTGGAGGTGGTAGGGGACATCGTCCATCCGCATAGCAGGAATCCCATGGGTCAATCCCTGCAGGTTCCTCTCAATATCCCGCACACCTCCTGCCTCATCTTCATCTTCTTCTTCGACAGGATCAGCTTGACGATCTACACCGCCACGACGTAGTGGTGAATATCCAGCTGGTCGTTGTGGTCCACGGTCTGCAACATGCATACGAATATACATTATAAGTCTTTTACACATTCTAAAAAAGCATTAAAAATTAAATATTCAAAAAGAAAAATACATATCCATGAAGGTCATACCAGAGTTGTCCCAGTCATCATCTTCTGGCAAAGCCAAGTCAATATCCTCGCGGAAATCTACCCCTGAATAGGGATAGTCGTCGATCATGACTATCTGCTCCTCTAGCCAAGAGAAGAAATCCTCTCCAAAAGCTATCCGCTGGGGCCCTCCAAGACGCCCGGCATAGTCGCTCCATCGAGCCATCCATGGCTCAGTAGGTGGGCGAGGATGCATAGATATCTGCGGACGCAGTAATGGCACCCTTGCCAGGAAGAAAGTGACCAAGATACTCCCATAGCCAAACTGGGTATTTTTCCCAGTTCTACATTTGTGCACCTGTTCCTTCATATGGGACAGCACTGCATCACACCAGTTGAAGACCGTCCCTCCCATGCACTCTGCTGCGAGATTTACCTGTGTGCGGGTTGCCTGATGTGGGCTCACGCTTCCTGCTGCACGTGTAATAGTGAATAGCAAAGTTTTGAAAGGAAGATTTGTGACCTCTTTTATGGCCACTTTCCCACTCTTCTTACTCGAACCCGCCTGACAATATCGAGCAATCAAATCATCCGTGCTTGAGTCTGAAGCACTGTACCCGGTAAGATTCGGCCGGGCCCCTCTTTTCGAGAGGCCCGTGAGAAAGTAGATGTCTTCAAGTTGGATTTCAAGCACGTGCTCTCCCACTCGGAAAGCTTCGATATCAGGGTCCCACAATTGAATAAGGTGAGTAAGGAGCTTAGGTTGTTGGCGGATTCCTTTAGTCTTGAAATTTTTTAGCAAACCACATTCTCTCAATGCGGTCACGGTGGGTAAGTCATTTTCGGCCCTAAAATCATCCGTTTCATGCTCCCTCTCTTTCCAACTCACCATTTTGCCTCAAACAAGTTGCAAATCCCTGCAAAAAGGTAAACAAAGTAATTAGTGGCTATTCAACAACTTGATTCTAGCAAAAATTTGAGAAAAAATTGATTTTTCAAACTTAATTTTCGCACGTGCCGCGCCTGGAGGGCACCCTGCCGCGCGGCAGTACACAGTGCCGCGCCTCATTTTGAGGTTACAGCGCGGCACTGTTGAACAGTGCCGCGTTTCACGATAGGGTACCCACGCGGCAGTACGGCAGGCGATTCTTGCCAAAAGGGCTTGCCAAAAAATTAATTTTTCCCTGGTGAAAGTGAAAATTTTTTGCATGAAATGAAAGAGGGGTTCAAGCACTCTTACCTGGCACAGACGGCGGTCGAAATGGTGTCCCAGAACTCTCGGTATCGATCCTTGAAATTTTGCTCCAAAATGGGTAAAAATGTCTCCTTTGGGTAAAAATCACAAATGAATAGTAATTTCTATTTTTACCATGCTTTATATAGCATTTTTTCACATTTTTTAATTACTATTTCAAAATTAATAAACCCTTATTCATATTACTAATGCCTGATTTTTGAGCATTTATTGACAGGATCTGTGGTAACAATGGGATGCATTCATACTAGTATTTGTTCGTAGTTTGACCTTCATATTGAGCCCACTTTATCTTTTTCGTGCTCTGGATTTAAAACTTGAAAAAGATTCCAAGCGCTTTCACACCTGTGTCGTGCTTGTCAAACGCAAGTAAACGGTGTCGAGTACGGTCAGCTTTACTCATGCTCGTTAAACGATGAGGAAAGTATTATCCTGGTTGTATTTTATTCTTCTTTCGGGCCAGAATAATTAATTTTTACGAAAAAGACCATAGGAGTCCATAGTTAAGCTCTTTTCAGACTCCTTAAAATTGAAAAGATTGCCAAGTGATCTTGACGCTTTCACACTTGTAAAAGTATTTGAAAGGTCGTCTATTCGGTGATAGGTTACCCCTTTTTCGGCCCGTCTAGACTATTTACGAGAAAGGTATACCTCAGTCAATCTCGGCTGGGAGAGTTCTCTCGGGAATCGTTTTACACTTTTTCGGGATCGAGAGACTAAATTTTACGAAAAAGTACATTATGGAGCTTCCTTTAAGTTTTTTAGGCTCTCTAAATATGAAAAACTACCGAGTTTTCATTCCTTGGGCTCGTTAAAATATTAACATCGAAGGACCCACTTTGGGACGAACCCCTCCTTTCTCAGGTTCGCAAAACATGTGAGATTGGACTCATCCACAAGATGAGCTACACCGAGCATCTGTTATCCTCTTCAAGCTCGTAAAACAAGAAAGAGGTACTCGTCCATCATGTCGGGGAAATATGGGGGAACAAGTCAAGTTTATCTATGGCAGCTTGTCAGTCGTTACCTTTGAACATGGCATGTGTCCATCTCTTGTCTATATTTGGGTATCCGTCTTTCATTTGAGTCATAGTCATCATCATGGGTCGTCTCCTTGGCCACGAGTCCACTCATCCGGTGTCTATCCTCTATTCATCAAATATCCCTGCTGCCAAGTCTTGTTACATGCCGTTATATGTTCAAAGGGTTGCATTATGTCGAGTCATTCATTGTGTCAGGCCTCCGCCGTGTCAGTACATACTCTATTACTTCATCATCCTATCATATATGCCGATTTCGTGTCGATGATGTGGGGATCATCATGGCCCACCTTCGACGAGTCTATTCCTGTCGACACCAAATCACTATCCGGGAATTAGACTTAGGAATCAATCATTAGTACCTTGGTACCTGCATGCCTCAATGGCAGGTTTCCTCGTGTTTGACAATAGGTTCACCTCATTGACCTCTGATCAAGCAATCTCTCGGATGTTCGACATCAACTCATTTATTCGCATTCCGTTGAGATGTACTGTTGATACCTTGGGAATCATTGTCATTATTGGTGATCTCCCTCGCATTTGTTAACGGTCCACATCATTGACCGGTAATCAAATGGTTTCTTCCATGTTCGACTCCAACACATTGTAATCACATGGTTATATTCGTATCTTTATGCGATCGGGTAGAAGACCCTGGGTGCATCACTGTATCTTGACTGCGTCCAGGCTGCGATGGAGATGTCTCTTGTATTGTCACACAGATCCACTTATTGTATTGGTCGTGGCTGTGTCATTACTGTCTCATGGATCTACGATTGTTCATAGTAGCCATGATCTGTCCACAGTTTACATTATCTCAATACTCATGGATCTGCAATGTATTGGTCGGCAGCCATGCTTTGAGTCATTTGTTTCCGAGCATGGGAATGCCCGCCTCGGTGGTATATCTAACACTTTGTTTCCATTTCAGCTCCGTGTCGCTCTCCTCGATGCTATCTCTGCACATTATATTCGTAAAGTCTTTCGGCCATCAGTCCCTTCTGACCTCACACTTTAGGGGGCATCTGTTATACCTCTATATTTCACGGTGTCGCATCCCCATCGCAACACATCTCGACGACACTTTCCCTACTGTTTTGAACCATCCAGAAGAGACAGATGATGAGTCAACCTTGAAGGCAAATCCACCCTGGCAAGTTTTGACCCACCTTGGACTTTATTTCCACACACTACCGCGCCTTGACAGCTTGACAAAACGCGACACAGTGCCGCGCCCTGTAGCATTGGCAAAGCGCGGCACCCTTTTAATAGTTTTTGCCCTTGACTTATGGGATCTTGGATTTTCGAAGATGATGGAAGATTGGGTTCCTTGATTCGATCCCAACTCACCTCCTTCGATTAGAAACCCTGATCCACTTATCCCTCCTTAGATCCACTCATCTCTCTTGTTGGTTAACCTCACCATTCACTATAAAAGAGAGGCATGCCATTGGGAAGGGGGAGGACTCTTGAGAGCACCAAACTTATGGTCTTGTAGCATTGTGGAGATAGCTAAGAGGAGAAGACACTTGGAGTTGGAGGATTGGCTTGGGCATCAAGCACCCTTTGTAAGTAATCTTCAAGTTGTAATGGAATAACTTGTCTTGTTTCCCCAAATCATTTGTGTTAATATTGTTTTAATGATATGGTTTGTATCTCTCATAGATTTAGATCCTAACTCATGTTTTCAGATTGCTAGAGAATAGTACATGCTTGTGTTTTGGTTACTCTTTGACAGGTTCATTGGTGAAGACTTGGAGCTTGGAGCAAACACCAAAAGACAAAGCACTTGGACATAAGGTCAGTTAAAATCCTTTTGCTCTCTTCAGCATTTTAATACTGAAATGTATGTTAGATCTAGGGATTCAAGGTTGCATTTGTTTTGTCTGTTCTTAGTCTAGAGTTAGTTAGATCCTACTTTAGCCTAAGGGAGTTTTGACTTATCCGTAGGGCAGAATTCCACATAACAAATAGTAAAAGAGGAATATAATATCGTGTACTGCTATGAATGAATTTGTAAATTATATGCTATTTCTAACAACATGCAAGAAGATAAAATTCTCATTAGTATCTCACACCTCATCTCATAAAGGTAAGAAAATGTTGTAGTCTTTCTTTCATATGGTTATGAAATACAAATTTGATATGCTTAGGAAATGCAAATTTGATATACATGATTAATTGCATATTAAATCTCGTACAAAAGTTAAATAATTTCAAATAAAATCCCCTTTAGTTACAAAATTCAAATTTGATATACATAATTTAATTGGATATTAAACCTCATACAAAAGTTAAAATTGACAATTTCAATACAATCCCCTGGTGAAACAACCTAAACACATAAATCAGATTTTTTCAACCCTTCTATATATTCAAAGGAATGGAATCTCCAATTATGCAAATCCTCCATACAAAAAATATGACAGAAAAGCGTACAACAACAACAAAATTCCTAGAAAAATCATACTCCAAACTAAAACAGATTCACATACTCTAACCAATTTCTGCAAATTGATTTGAACCTGAGATTCCTATCCAACATTGAGGGTTAGCATGCCTAAACCCAGCATAGGACTTTCGCCTGTCCGAGTGTAGAGAGTGGACAAGAGATGTTTAAGCATTTTCTTCATACCCACCAAATAGTCAAGTTTCCTCTACACTTGGACATGTTTTTGCATGCACAAAACTTTTAAAGCTTTCTCACAAACCAGTTAAGAGTCCTTTTGGAAAAAGATGGGACATAATTCTCTAGACCTTCATTGTTTGCACTGCTATTATTATTATTTGATGCAGGATTATTAATTCTAATTCCCATGATTTAGGATTAGGACTAGGACTAGGAACTTGAGGCTTGTGATCCTCCCAACTCAGTACTTCAGTCTCAGATAACATCCACCTACTAGCACTTGACTTGAGTTTTGATTCTCCTCCTAAAGGAAACCTGAAAGAAACAACCCTCCTAGGGGAACCCAGATCCTAATGGCACTCGCTTCAATTCACTCAATCAAATCAGTCTAAATTATTAGTCTCTGTACAATATCAGGGAGGCATTGAATCACTTCAGAAGGAGACGTCATAGAAGAGTTGGAATAACATGATGTTTCAGTACAACCTCGATTATTGAATGATAACTCATAGAATTCTCATAAGCTGAATCCACAACTATATCAAAAATTGCAGGAGATACATGCATTATCGCCTCAAGAGCGACATCGAGTCTTATCTAATAATATTTGTAATGATCTTGCTTCTGAAGTTACACATGAAGCTATCTTTGTCAAGGAAGAAGGAGTTGCTGAACGAGGACAAATTTAAGTTCCAGATTTGGAACAATACCAACGTCCACACCAACAAGGTCTACAACAAGTACTAGCTCAAGACATGACTCAACAACATCGTCCTCCTCAAGAAGTTTCTGGAATGGATTGATGTTCCCTGCAACATCTCAAACAAGAGGTGGAAATTCAGTTAAATATACCTAGGGGAATGTCCAACCAAACTTTTGATGCCGAAGCATCTAGAGTGCATATCTCAAACAACAACGTTCGCTACTCTTTTTGTGCCATGTTAGTTAATGTTTAGCTTTAGAGAGCAATGCCAAACTCACTATTTTCAAACGGCACAACAACTACGGGTGCACATAACTCAATGCCATGATTCAGTAGATTGCCCTTATCCACATTACAATGCCAATCCTGGAATTTTCTAAGTCATCACCATCATTGTCGTAAAATGGAATGCCCCATTTGTGGCCCTGTTCATCGACTACCTAGGAAACAATGAGCTACAGGGCATACTCAATCATCAGACCTTGTAGCAATAAATATTTCCAGTGAAATTATAGAGTCTTCAAATTGAAATAGTGAAGGGACTAACTTAAATTTTTCCATCAAGACCTAGAACTTCCATCCATGTCATGACACTAATTGAAAGACCTCCCCTAAAAGGAGCAACACAACAACGTATTGAAACTACACTGTCAGGATGCCATTTGTGTCAAATTCAAGGCCAAACCCTCCCACCATCTCTCACCCTTATGTGGCCCCAACTGAAAAGCCCAATTTTCCAAAATGCATTGTCTTTGGTGTATAAAATATTTTGTTTTGATTATATATATATATATATAATATTTCAGGCCGATGCTAGACTCTTTTCCTATCACTTTTTGCTTCTGATCCGAAAATTTTTGCAGCTGCTCCAATTTTTGCAAATGTATCGGCATCGGTTTGGGATGATACCCGTTCAAACTCATTCTAGCCTTATTGGGATTTTCTGAAAAGATAGTCATATGTTTTTGATGAATTAAATCTATATGTAAAGGGTTGAGGGTTTGTTTGATATACAATACACTGAAAACATGTATCGTGCAAAATGAAATTTTGTTATTTTAATAAAATTATTCTTTTTTTCCAAGGAATATATATAAACTAGCATATCTCCATCTTAATTGCGGATCTACCATGTGTCCAGAGGGATCAAATCCCCCGTGGTGCAAACTCTTCGTCCACTTTACACACTAAAAAATTTTTGCTCCTTGAAGGAGTTGATCCCTCTCACTGCATGGTAGATTCAGAGTTATGAAGGATCTTGTTATTGGACAATCTACTCGAGTGGATGTGAGCCAGATCTCCCTAGTTCAATGTGAATTTAAAACAAATAGGAACAAAAAACAACACTACTTTCCTAGATCAATTAGAGATCGGGTCAAATAGATATCTTACCTTTGGATCTGTAGATATATCTCCTTGTTATTGCTCCAAACTCTATGGTCGTCAGATCTGTAGCTGCAAGACCTGTCAAAAAACATAGAGACAAAACAAGCAGTAAAACATAAATAAACACTAACTGATCTAAGTAAACAGTTAAGGAAGTAAACTATAAACATAATCAACACAACGACATTTATGGAAAGAGATTGTATTACTGTAAAAAGAGTGAGAAATACAAAGTAGAGATATGATTGCAACCCAATCCTTAACTCTGCAATCTTCCTCCAACAAGCCAAGCCAATACCTCCAAAGGAAATGTATGCCTCCCAAGAGATGGATAGGGATAACCTAGGCTAATTCCACCAGCATGTAAGTGCTATAGACTTCCTCCCTTTGGAATGGAGAGGAGCTTTGTATTTATAAGATTAAGTGTATAGAGTAGGTTGAGGATCATGGGGAGAGGGCTAAGGGATCCTACCCTGAGGTAAGGGAAACATAGGACAACTCAACTAGGAGTTAGGGATAGGGATCCACTTCATCCAACTTCTAGAAAACGCTTGAAAGCCACCTTTATCCAAATTAACCAATCTCAGCGCAAGCTGCATGAGGGAAACCTGCTCCTGAGAGGGGAAGCGCAGGCTATACAAAGACAACCTGAGCCACCGGCGCAGTCTGTCAGAATGAATCCTGCGTGTGACCTAATTGGGTGCATCTTGCTCAAAGACAACCTGCGCTGACCCAATTAGAAACTGTGGACAAAGGGCATCAACTTGCTCTAAATGAATTCTTGATTAGGGAGACTTTAGGGATCAAGGCAATGAGTTGAAATGGGTCTCATGATGACGTGATTTAGGTGTAACAGAATTCCCCCAAAGCATGAAGCTGGAAAAAAATGACAACTGAAATGATTTGAAATATGGATGGAAAGGACTTGCTGGCTAGAAGATGATGCTGCAGTACAACTGAATCAGAGATACAAGTCTCGTATGACACATAACATGGTTTTTGACCAATACATTGCAGATCCATGGTAGTAAAGACCGACTGAACACAATCATGGCTACTAGACACAATCGTAGATCCATGATGAGATGATAACACATCCATGACCAATACAAAAGTGGATCCAGGTAATATGACTCAAACAATCTCCATCGCAACCTGGGTAAGACATGAATTTTCAGCCGAACCCGCAATGATACGAATCTATCCATGTGATTACAATGTTTTGGAGTCGAACATGGTAGAAACCACTTGATTACCGGTCATTGATGTATACCGTTAACAAGTGCGAGGGAAATCACCATTGATGTCAATGATTCCCAAGGTATCATAGTCATATCACCGAGCGCGAATAAATGAGTTGAGGTCGAACGCTTGACGAAATATTTCAATCAAGAGTCAATGATGTAAACTCATGTTGAAAGCGAGGTAACATGCCATTAAGGCATGCATGCCCAAGGTACTCGAATGGTTTCTAGATTCAATCCCTAGATGAGGTGTCGAAGTCGACAAGGATGAATCCATTGAAGGAGGGCCATGATGAATCCCCCATCAACGACATGAAACTCGATAACATATGTTTGATGTAAATCGGGTAGTAGAGTAACATGCAAGACTAACTC
This sequence comes from Larix kaempferi, assembly GCA_027924585.1. Taxonomy (NCBI): domain Eukaryota; kingdom Viridiplantae; phylum Streptophyta; class Pinopsida; order Pinales; family Pinaceae; genus Larix; species Larix kaempferi. The sequence goes on along the minus strand of BSBM01000226.1, from coordinate 3,696,534 downwards.
AGGGTAGACTAATATGACGGAAGATGTACTAACTGCAGATGATAAGTAATGAACATCTCTTGAACATGGGCATGGCATTACTTGGCAGTATTGACATGACGAGAACGACACCAACCCCCAATGCGACTGATAATAGAAGCATTCTTCGGATGATCCAAAGGAGTGATAAGACTCATGAAATCGGTATGACTCGAAGACAAATGGATTACCCAAGTATGCAATGCAAATGCAAATGAGTGCCCTATTCAAAAGCTACTATGTACTTCCATGAATTATAGTGTAACAAAAAATCTTCCATTTTCCCCATCATGATTGATGAGTGCCTCTCTTGTTTTTTAACGAGCTTGAGGAGGGTAAACAGATGCTCGGTATATCTCATCCCATGGATGAGTCCAATCCCAAACGTTTTACGAACCTAGGATAGGAGGGGTTCATCCCATGATGGGTCCTTCGATGTTAAATTTTAACGAGTCCATAGAAGGTAAACTCGACGTCATTTCATATTTAGAGAATCTGAAAAGAACTAAAGAAGACTCTAAAGGTCATTTTTCGTAAAGTTAGCCTCTTCGCTCAAAAAAGGGTAAAGCAACACGAGAGAGGACTCTTCCAGTCATGATTGGCTGGAGTATTCCTTTTTCGCAAGTAGTACCTCCTGGTTCAAAAAAGGGGTAAACTATCACCAGAAAGACAATTATTCAAATACTTTTACAAGCGTGAACGCATCAAGTTCACTTGGCGATCTATTCATATTTCGAGAGCCTGAAAAGAGCTTAAAGAAAGACTCCGACGGGTTCCTTTTTCATGGGAGTTTAATGAACTCAGAAAAGTGACAAACTATAACTCGGTGACTTATTCTCATCGTTTTGCCTAATAATACGTGCGAAATGACAACAATTATGAAAAACAATGTTAATAAGGTACTTAACTTCACCTGCAAGCTTTGAAACTAGGTCAAAATGATTAACCGAGTACAAATAATTCCAACTACAGTAAAATAACCCACAATGGAATAAATTAAAAAGGAATATGCTCTTTTTATATATAAAATGGGGTGAATAGTGAAAATCAATTACCACTGTTTTCTACCAAGTTGGAGAGGTGAGAAGTGCCATTTGGAGCCATTTTTCTTTTGCCAATTTTGGGAGCTGTGATCGACTGTTTCGAGTGCCGTCAGTGACAGGTAACCCTGAACTCAACCATTTAACTTTCAGGTGGATTAGAATTTCATTTTATTGAGTTTTGGGCTTGTTATGTGGGGGTACTTTTGCTCGTGGGTCGGTGCAATCCCCCCTTTCGGGAACTGCGCCAGGTATGCGTTGGCAATGCCCTGTCCGAAAGGACGGCTTGTGACGGCGCAAACCCACATATCAACCTCAAAACCCAACCCAAACAGAAGTTTTTTGATGGTTGAGGAAGGTCCTAATGGTGTTTAATTGGCCTTTTGGGCAGGTTTGCAGCGACCAAAATGGTCCTCGAGTGGCGAGAATGCGAGCACGAGCTCGATGACGCTCAAGCTTAAAATGATCCCTAATGCATAGCCACATTGAGGAATTGTGGTTTGCTTAAGTACTTCCGAGTGCCAAGAATGAGGGCCCAAGTACCATTATTGACACATATGATCCAATGATGGGATCCAGTACAACAACATTTTCAGATCAGGGTGCATACTTTGAGCATAGATGTCGAGGACATCTACTTTCTAACAGGGTTGTCCCGACGAGGGAACCCTGTGTCCCTGACTGGATCACGAGGGGGTGATCGTACTGTGGATGACATGATTGATCAGTGATGCACTCCAGGAACTCAGATGATTGGTGGGAAGATTCCCATCAAGGATATTCGAGACCGAGCTCTCTGTACTGTTATCTTTACCATTGTGAGGGTGGTCGGTAGTTGATCTGCTCATCTGGTGAGCAAGTCGCATATGATGTATGCTGAGGAGTGCATGGCTCCTACTATGTTCAATTGGTGTGAGGGGATCCTCACCAGCCTACGGGGTCAGCTGACCAAATGCCAGCACGGGGTACTGAAGAAATTTGGTTACGGTTCAGTGTTAATATCATTCTTGCTAGAGCGAGTGCCCCACCTACGTCCGCAGGTAGACCTTGATGATCGAGATATTCGAGATCCTCACATGACCAGGTGGTCCAAGGTGATGGATTTCCATGGTGGCGGGGGTCCCATTATTAGCTTCAGCACAATTTTCTTCACATGGCTGACGAGGACCCTGACCTGGCGCTTCCCGAGGGAGCGCAGTGGGGTGATATTGGTAAGAACAACTACTGCTTGTGTTTTTCATTTTATGTATTTATGATTTTTTTGGAGTAGTGTTGATGACTTTCAAATGTTTGATGCAAATGTGGGTCCATCCCGACCAGTTGGAGTTTCTCTTATCACGTGAAGAGGGCCGGTGTCGGAGCTGGGCCCCACGGCCTAAGATGCCATTGAGCATTTTGGCTCGCTATTCAAGAGAGTAGCGAGGGATGTGGTCTGATATCATGAGCGTCCTAGGGATTAGGCTCATGTTTCATATTTATAGACTGAAAGCTTTATGAGCTTCAGATTTTGTAGAGAGTACTCTTACTGAAAGTTGCATGCTTTAGATTTTGTAGAGAGTACTCTTACTGAAAGTTGCATGCTTCAGATTTTGTAGAGAGTACTCTTACTGAAAGTTGCATGCTTCAGATTTTGTAACAGCACTACCATTTTTGTACTTTGTACCGATTTATATATACACACACTATTAGCGGTTTTTATACATATTGTGTTCTACTAGTGATTGATGGGATATTGTTTACATGTTTTTGCTTATACAATGGATGATTTACATGTCATGTCTATTTTTATACTTTATGGATATCTTATGTGTGTGAAATGTACCAATCTAGAATGAAATTGGCCATCGATTCAGCAACCATGTTCATGTCTCATGGAATGTGCAGGCATTGAACAGATTCAAAGGACCTTTCCGGGAGACAAACTCATCGGAAAAGACAGAGCAAAGTGGGGTCATGGATAGCGTAGATCCGTTTAAGATGAGAAACCACTAGTTGTGAATCCAGATGGATAACAATGTGGCTCATACCCAAGGAAAGAGCGTCGGTTAGGGTTCCAATCACCACATGATATTCCACAACGTTGTTGATCGCGTATCCTAGAAAATTTCCTCCTGAGCGGATAAGCTCACCCCTAGGGGAAGAGTACCCAGGATGTCGAAGCAAGGTTACGGGTATGCTGGATGGCGACGTCTACGAATCCATAGTAGGTTTCCATCTGCACATGCAGACAAAACATGGTATAAGTAAAGCAACAAAATACCAACACACTAAAACAAAGCGTCACACCACACAAAACACACGCCATGTACAGTATATAAAAGATACTTATGCATGAAAGAATCAAGCATAGTACCTCTTCAGGTAGATCCCATTGCGAGGCTCTCCCAGAGATATTCCATCGTAATCCTCTAGCTTGTATGCTCCCTTCTCCAGAACACATTTTACAATATATGGTCCATGCCACATGGACTCAAATTTACCTTCGCCCAACTTATCATGCTTTTGGTCATACGTGAGGACCAAATCACCCTTGTTGAAGACATGAGGTTTAACCGACCTATCATATTGAGCTTTGATGCATTTCTTGTGTGCCTCGTTGGTGAGAGCAGCATCGCGGCGGGTCTCCTCAAGTTTTTATAGGTGAAGGAATCGTTCTTCCTCAACATTGGTGTTCGGGAGAAGCTCAACTGCGAGTTTGAGAGATGGAATCTCGCACTCTATTGGTAGGACTGCCTCCAATCCATAAACTAATTGGAATGGTGTGAATCCAGTGGCAGTCTTGACGAAGGTCCGGTACGCCCATAGTGCGGAAAAGAGCATGTTATGCCTGTTTGATTTATGTGTACCCACCATTCGTTGAATCATGGTTTTCAAGACCTTATTGATGGCCTCTACTTGTTCGTTGGACTATGGGTACTAAGGGGTTGAGTTTTCGTGGCGAAAACAAAGTCTGGTGGTCAATTCATCTACCATATGGTTCTGGAAGTGAGATCCATGATTGGTGACTATGGCTTGTGGAACTTCGAACCATGCAATAACATGGTTGAACATGAAGAGTGCGGCGGTTTTTCCATCTTCGTTGTACATAGGAATAGCCTGGACCCATTTAGTAAAATAATCCACGGCTACTATGACGTAACCATGCCCCCCGACCGAGGTAGGATTACAGTGCATGAAATATATGCCCCATTTTGCAAATGGGCCCACGACAATAAACGGGTGTAAGGGAGCTGGATGGGAGCACTTTTTCGATACAGTCCTTGAATATCGAAGGCCAGTAGTATCCTGCATGTAGTATCTTCTGGGCTTTAGCCATCCTAGAGAGATGACCGCCACAAGCCCCAGCGTGACAGTCATTCAGTACGTGTTCGGCCTCTTCATGTGTCAGGCAACGTCAAATAACATAATCAACACCACGATGATACAAGGTAGCGCTGATGATTAAGTAATACTTGGCGTAGTGGCGTATACAATGACGGTCGTCACGAGACAGTTGGGGGTTGAACCGTTCGGTTTGGATATATAAGGTAATATCTCCATACCATGGGTTAGACGTGCTAATGAGAAACAACGACTCATTTGGGAGAGAATCGTTAGGCTCAGATCCCGAATCAACATGGGGAAGATCACAAATGAGTTCCGCAAACACCAAAGGTATCTTGAAATTGGCTTTCTTGAAGAGGAGATCAAATTCCTAAGCATCACGATCCAACATGAATACTTTCCCCCAAGCACCTGACGTGTAAGGACGTGGTACATGGGGTTCGAGTCGGCAATAATGGTAGTGGTGTGGAGCAGTATATAATGTCAGAACGTTTGGATGGCAATGACTGCTGCGAGAGCATGTTTCTCGACATACGAATAATGGGTTTCAGAGTCAATGAGACCCTTACTTCGGTAATAGATCACATGTTCCCGGGTGTTGTTGTCCTCCTGGACCAAGACCATGGCAATCGTGGTAACAGAAACGGCAAGATAAAGGATGTAATCCTTGTAGTAATTGGGAGGTTGGAGCACAGGGGCATGGGTAATAGCATGTTTCAAACTGTCGAAGGATTGTTGTGCTTGGCCGTTCCATATAAAAGGGAAGTCCTTCTTCAGTAATCATATATAACCATGTGTCTTATAAGCGAAATTACAGACAAAACACCATAGGTAAGTTTCCTTCCCTTGCAAAATTCGTAATTCCGTAATGTCAGTAGGAGGTGGGAGAGCGACAATAGATTCCACTTTCAAGGGATCAATGCGGATCCCATCTTAAGAAACAATAAAACCTAGGAGGTGTCCTGAATCGACGCAGAAAATACACTTGTGAGGATTCAGACGGATGTTATATTTCCTGCATCTGAGGAATACTGCCATCAGATGATCGATGTGGAACTCACGATGCGGAGAATGAGCAGGGAGATCGTCAAGATAAGGTTCCACAAAGTCCTTCACATCATGAAAAGCATATGAAATGGCCCGCTGGAATGTAGGACCAGCATTTTTAAGACCAAAAGGGAGTTTGTGATAATCAAATGTACCCCAAGGGTAGATGAAAGTGGTATTATGTTGGTCGGCAAGGTGGATCTCGATCTGGTTGTAACCGGAAAAGCCATCCATAAAGGAAAAAGTTGACACTTCCGGCACAATTGTCAATGATCTGATCGATGAAGGGAGTAGGGTAGTTGTCCTTAGGACAGACCTTGTTCAGATCCCTATAGTCGACACAAAATCGGATGGTTCCCCATTTCTTAGCCACGGGGATGACATTGAAGACCCATTCTGTTAATCGCCGCATTTTTTCAAGGGTGCATTGGTCGTAACTTTTGACGGACTAGTTTAGCATCCGGATAGGTTTTAATCTCATGCGAAATGATGGCAGGATCTATCCCGGGCATCTCCTCGTAGGTACAAGCAGATACGTCGCGAAATTACTTGAATAAGGCCGTGTATGTAGTGATCTCTTCGAGAGAACAATTCTTGCCTAAATGAATATGTTCCACGACACCAGGGGTAACCGAGATGTCAACCGGAATGGTGGGTTTGGTATTTTCCAAGTTTACCTCAGTGACCGTATGACAAGTAAGGATCGGTGATTGGGGGCATGGATAGACATCTGGTGTGAAAATGGTGGTGATGTTGTTCTCCAAAGAATCCAATGGGGGTAGGAAAGACAATCGATGGTGGAGGTCTTCCCACAAAGGGTCGTCCACACTCATAATCTCCATAATGGACTCATCGGAATGAAAATTATGGAGCAGATGATCTGGTGAGGATGATGTCTATTGTAGAGAACAAGATGTAGAGGCCATAGCCAAGTGGTCCTTACGACTGGATAGCCTCATAAGTAGCTTTAGCAGGTGAGAGAGGCATTATGTCTCCAATCAAATTCATGGTCGCTTCATCGAGTACGATCCATTGATCGGTAGAGTTGGGAAAATATGGAATCATGGAGGAGATCATGTTCACCGTGGAAACATGGTTAGGGGGATCCGGGGTTGGAAAGACACCCATAAGAGATGAATCTTTTATGAGGCCGACCCCTACCCTCTCATATAGATGTGAAGATTTTCCTAGTAATGGCACATTATCGCCAGGATGCGTAGCGGTGTCTGATGTACAGAAGTCCAATTGGTTGATGGTGACAATTTGGACTTGATGGGGGAATTACAAAATGTGGAAGATGGACAATGCAACCACAATCATGGCATAAAACCAATTACGACCAAGTAAGATATTATAATCCAAAGGGGATGCGACTACTTCCATGTTAATGGTTGCAGTCTTACCCCCCAACTCGACTGCTAAGGCTTGTAATAGCCCATGGGATTGAAATCCACAACCGTCAAATGATTCCAGGGTAGTGGGAGAATGGTTTAACTCAGGAGAACCAATGGCTCTCCAACAAGATAGAGACATGGCTGAGGTGGAAGTGCCTTCATCTAGTATAGCACGATGGATTATATTCCCAACAATCTTCATAGCAACTTGGAATGCCAACTGGTGGGAAAGCCTCGGTTTAAAGTACTCAAATCGAAACATGATTATATTCAAAGAATTCAGATCTACCACGTCAATGGCAGTGAGAAGAGTTTTGCGTTGATTGGGACAATTCTACAAGACCTCTAGCATCAACATGGCACAAGGGGCTTGCTCCAAGTCCTCTAGAATGTTATAGTTTTGAGATTCCCGAGCGTTAGGATTGAAAATTGCTTTTCGAATCGTGCTCTTATGCAGATGCAACATTGACTCTAATGAAGGATTCTCAATGGTGAGAGGAGCCTGTGGTACAGTAAAATCGGGAATAGAGGTGGAAGACTATTCAGTATTACTTCCAACGGGTTCCTTTGGAGGGACTGAGTCGTATGAGCACAATCGTGTTTTCAGGTTATCCGTCTCACTACGCATCATGAGAACATCTGCGGTGGAAGATGTGTCTCCTTGAGAAGGAGAGGGTTGAGCAATCATTTGTTGATTTTGGGTGGGGAAGGGATCGGTGAGAACTGTGGGTGTGGAGTTTCCTTTAAGAAACTTCTGCACTTCGTCTATGTGGGGACACTCTTTGGAGAAATGATCACCACCAAATAGTAAACAAGGATACTTTAGCTTCCATTTATGTTTTGTGTCTTCAGGGGGGTTCTTGTGCTCCTGTTGGTTGGAAGATGTCTTGGGTTTACCTTTGTTTTTCTTCTTGCCACTAGAATTCTGAGGAAAAGTTGATTGAACAGAATTCACCTCCTCAGTGGGAGTAGGAGTGGGTGACTTGGTGGTGGTGCTGCTAGCCTGTGGTGGGGATGGGGAAGAACCATGGAGTTTTGATGACCCACCGGTGTGAGTAGAAGGCTGGGAGATAAGGGAACCGATAATTCCATCGAACTGAGTTCCCTTGGGTGGTTTTGCAGGATCATATGTAGGGAGGGGTGCGTAAGGAACAATGTCATATAACGTGTCATATTGGGCATATACGAGGTCTAAGTAGTGGGCATGAGCGATAGCCTGTTCCTCCGTGACGGCTCCTCCCATAGCTACATCTCTAGCTACGGTGGGTAAAAGAGACTTCGTAAACCAATCAACTAGCAATTGGTCTGGAATAGGAGCCTTAATGAGACGTCGTCTCCTCTGCCACTCATGGATATGGTCAGATATATGAGTCACGATGGTTTGGTGGAGTGAATTCAGTAGGTCCGTACCAATTTCATAGCGTATGGGTAATTGGAAGTGAGTTAAAAATGACATAGCTAAAGAACGAAAATCAAGGAATGAGTGTGGTGGTAATTCAATATACTACTTGGCAGCTGGTCCGATGAGGGTCCTTTGAAACAACCTTAGGCGGATCGAGTCGTCCATCAAGGAATTGGATGAGCACCATAGGTGGTATGTCATCACATGGTTTTTCGAATCTTCACCGGGTATGCCATCAAATCTAGGAATATTAGAGGGTAGCTTGACCGGAATTGGTGGCCAATTATGACCGTGTAGGATGGGATCATTGGTCAAATGAGATAGGTTGGGTAGGTCCAAAGTAGCAAAAAATGGCAGCTGTTGGTTCAGTTGCGGATACTGATAGTATTCATATGGCATAGATGGACCAGTAGGACCTTGAATTGATTGATTATAAGGTGTTCCCATCGGTAATTGGCCATAAGGGGGTGGGCCTCCAGGGTTGGGTGGTGGACCATATGTAGGTCCGTCACCATAATAGGGTGGTCCACCGCCAGGAGGTGGGGTCCTCCACTGCTGGAATAAGGTGGACCTCCACCAGAAGGTGGGGTTCCTCCATAGTCGCCGGAATATGGTGGGCCACTGCCTCCACCGTTGGAATAGGGTGGGCCACCACCTCCACCGCCGGAATAAGGTGGGCCATCTCCACCACCGGAATAGGGTGGGCCACTGCCTCCACCGCTGGAATAGGGTGGGCCACCGCCTCCACCACCAGAATAGGGTGGACCACCGCCTCTAGAATGAGATGGGCCTCCTTCGTAAGGTGGGGTTCCGCCACTGGAAGGTGGTGGTCCTCTGCCTCCGCCACCGAAGTAAGGTGGGCCACTGCCTCCACCGTTGGAATAAGGTGTGCCTCCACTACCAGAATGGGGTGGTACTCCACCACCGAAATGGGGTGGGCCTCCACCTCTGCAAGAAGGTGGAGGTCCGCCCCCTCCAAAAGGAGGTGGATCAAACGGTAGTGGGGGTGGTGGGACATGAGTAAAGTTTGGTGGGGGTCCAATTAGTGCAACATTAAAATGTCCTCATGGAGTGCATGGGTTTTCGGGATAAGGTATCCCATGGAGTACGTTTCCGGGATTGAATTGTCCTGACACAGGGTTAAAATGGCCTGGACTCCATGGTGGTTGAGTTGAGTTGGATGGACCTCCACCATGATGTAATCCCATGGTGGATCCCACAATGGGTAAGGAGCTACCAACAAAATGACCGATTGGGAGTCCTCCACTCGTACTATGGCTAGAGAACAGGGGTTGTCCCCCAATAACAATGGTTTGACCACTTATGGATGGTTGACTCATAATGGGTTGTTGACTACTCGCTATTAGAGGAACGCTACCTGTGATAAAATTAGGGGGTAAAGAGTATCCTCCGAGTGATTTTTGGGGTGGTGGAGGGGTAGGTAATGTTTCAGTGGTAATAGGAGGGGTGTTGGACTGCCGTCCTTCAACATGTTGAGTCATTTGGGGTATGGAACTAGTCTCTTGATTAAGAGGTGTACTCGTAGGAAATGAGGGTTGACCAGGTTTGTAAGTGGTCACGTTATGTTTGGGTATTTTCGGTGAAACAAGAGATAATGAAAGAATTGGGGTATATTGAAACATGGGTGTTTCCGAGGTGTCTCTTCTCCATGAGAGACTCTAGCGCCAAATTTCATCACCATGTTGGCGTAATTGGTCCTGGAGCCAACCGGTGAGCATGGGGAGCCCAACGAAAAGGGGTGGTTTCTGCCTTTGGATGGATTTAGCCAATCTAGAGCCCCAGGATGCGTATGGATCAAATGGCTACATCCAGAGGCAGAAACCACCCCTTTTCGTTGGTCCACCCTATATCTGTAGCATTTGGTCCATCCAAATCCATCTAGAGGGATGGATTTAGCCAATCTAGAGCCCCGGGTTCTGCTTCCAACGAACGGTGGAAGGATGTGTCTCGTGACGTAGATGGTTCTGCCTCCTCAACCCTCGGGGGGTTAGAGGTTGGTGAACTAGAAGGAAATAAATTTGCTCCGGACTCCATAGTGGAGTTTTCTGCTTCAGGTGACACGATCGTAACTTGTGGATCCATACTTAAACTCGAAATTACCTCCCGATTAAGGGGATATTCGGGTGGTAAGTTTAAAATTCTGTAGGACCTTCTCAAAGGTTGTTCAGCTAGAATGACTGAACCCGAATTTCTCCCAAGTGTATTCTAAAAAAACGAAAATCAATCCAGAAAAATCTACACAATCTTAGGCTGCAAGCAAACTTATTTGATAGGTGTGGATTCAAAAGTCGGGAACCTCACAGGATTGTCAAGGCTTCGCAACTCGCGATATACGCCAGGGTCCAACAGTTATACTTGGCCCAATATTTCAGAGCACTAACCAGGGAGGATTAGGACTGTACCCCTAACCATATAACCCGACTACCTGATAGTACGTGCATAGTAGCTCCCCGAGTGTTGTTCTTAGTGTATTGCTCTACCAAGACGACCAAATGGTTAGCTCAGTTGATCTCAAAAATCCTAGGAGTGTCTCCCGATATACTTAAGGTATGTGGGAGCTCAAATCCATAGTGGTGTTGTCTAATGCACAACCGTATGACAAGAGCCTTCTTATATACTACCGAGTACGTGAAGTGCCTTTCGATATACCCTAAGGTATGTGAAAGAGCCTTCAATATACCGGTTGGTATGTGGAAGAACTACAGTGCCCCTGGGATGCAGTGCAGGAAAAACGACAGCTGCCACATTTTACGACGCCGAAACACATCTCTAACTTAACACACACGTTACTAGTAAATTTTAACCTAGTTCTACCGGTAAATTTGATCTGGATGGTTAGGTGAATGCATGAGGTGAGGGAAGAAATGTAAACATAATGCACCCTAACTGCATGAAAATGCACTTTTTTTTTTATGAAATCTATGTAATGGAAGGAGAAATCTTTTTCCAATGGTCTCACGAAACAGTAAATTTCAACAAATCCCAAATCTACCAAAAATGACGAAAGCACTCTTTTCCATTTTTCAAGCAAAACATAAGAAATGATAACACATCAAACCAAATCAATGTATTTTCTTTTTGTCTTTTTCAATTAGAATGAACTAAATGATGAAAAAGGAGAATTTCCACTTAGAGCACACTAACTCTTCAATTTTCACAATGGTAGCCTAAAAGCACACGAAAACCAAAAATGCATATAAATTCTTTAAGATTGGAATCACTTTGCAAAAAATTGACCTCACTTGGATTTTTCAAGAAGATGAGTGACTCATAATTCAAGAAAAATACAAATAATTAATTTTTCTCTTTTCAAACTTCCCAAAGATCAATGGATGATGAATTCCAATGCACGAAACAATTTTTTACAACAAGTCTCAAATGAACTTGAAAAATGGTAAAAACGAAGCACTTTTAATTTTTCAATGTATATATACCAAGACAAAACCTGATAATAATGATGCTTTTCAAATGTAAATGGCAGAAAAGAAGAGACTACTTGCAGCACTCTAATCACTCAGAAATTCCGAAAGAAAGATGACAAGCACTCCAACGCCTGAAAAACACAAAAAATCACTCAAAAAAAATCAAATGCAAGCAAACACTTGACGAATAAGGTTAAAAATGGTTTGGAAGTGGATCTATCATGCTGGATAGATTCAGTGACGTGGTCAAGGAATACAAGACGGAGTTAATGACCGTGGGGGATTGAAATTTCCCGCCACTTCTATCGAACTCTCACTTGACAAAAATGACCCAAAAACCAACGCAAACAAACCAAACACAAACACTGTTAAAGCAAAAAAGGGTCTCTGACTGGAAGGTATAGTGCAGAGATGTCTGTTGATCAACCCAAAAATAAAAATGTGGAGAAAATTACCCCAAGCACTAAGCTTGAAATCTCGACACATTCTGTGGTTAGGGGCAGAGCGCCCGACGCAGATTGTACACAGGTGTAAAGCGTCAGCAGCGCAAACTGTCAGATCAAGAAATGCGCCGGTGGCACAAGATGCTCAAAGGAAGATTGCGCTCTGGAGGGATAGGCACACTGGATTCACTACCCAGGTGCGTCCAAAAAATAAACCAATGCAAGAAATGAAACAACTCCAAATAATGAATCAACAAATGGATTGATAATGATTCAAAAGACTCTGAGAAGGTTAGCAAAATATTTAAGAAGAAAATATGATGGTAGAAAAGAGGCTCAGGAGGCAAAGCAATGGCTCATTAAGAAAATCAAAGAATAACACATTCAACTTGAAATCAAAACAAAGTATTCCCCAGTATGGTCGCCAGATTTGTTATTGGAAAATCTACTCGAGCGGACGCGAGCCGGATCTCCCTAGTTCAATGTGAATCTAGAACAAATAGGAACAAAATACAACACTACTTTCCTATATCAATTAGAGATCGGGTCAAATAGATATCTTACCTTCAGATCTGTAGATCTATCTCCTTGTTATTGCTCCAAACTCTGCGGTCGTCAGATCCGTAGCTACAAGACCTATCAAAACACATAGAAACAAAACAAGCAGTAAAACATATCTAAACACTAACTGATCTAAGTAAATAGTTAAGGAAGTAAACTATAAACATCATCAACATGACAACGAAATTTATGGAAATAGATTGTATTACTGTAAAAACAGTGAGAAATACAAAGTAGAGATATGATTACAACCCAAGCCTTAACACTGCAATATTCCTCCAACAAGCCAAGCCAATTCCTCCAAAGGAAATGTATGCCTCCCAAGAGATGGATAGGGATCACCTAGGCTAATTCCACCAACATGTATGTGCTGTAGACTTCCTCCCTTTGGAATGGAGAGGAGATTTGTATTTATAATATCAAGTGGATAGAGTAGGTTGAGGATCATGGGGAGAGGGCTAAGGTATCCTCTCTTGAGGTTAGGGAACCATAGGACAGCTCACCTAGTAGTTAGGGATAGGGATCCACCTCATCCAACTACTAGAAAACGATTGAAATCCACCTTTATCCAAATTAACCAATACCGACGCAAGTTGCATGAGGGAAACTTACGCCTGAGAGGGGAAGCGCAGGCTATACAAAGACAACCTGAGCCACCGACATAGTCTGCCAAAATGAATCCTGTGCCTAACCTAGTTGGGCGCATCTTGCTCAAAGACAACCTGCGCCGGCCCAACTAGAAACTGTGGACAAAGGGCATCAACTTGCTCTAAATGACTTCTTGATCAGGGAGACTTCAAGGATCAAGGCATTGAGTTGACATGGGTCTCATGATGACGAGATTTAGGTGTAACAGATCTATAATGGAATACATATATCTTTTGTTTTGAAGTTAAATTTAGGGTTGACATTTTAAAATTTTCTTTAGTTAATATTTTATTAAAGTGTCATGTGTCAACTCCATGCCGAGCATGGAATTACATTTCTCCATCATACCAGGTTGTATAAAGTGCCTCTCGCTGCAAAAATAATGCCTCTACTTTATCACCTATTAGTGTCATCACATGAACTACAGTTAGTATTCTTCTCACTTGTAGTAGGCCCACCACTAGTACAACAATTCCAACACCTCTCGCTTTGATGAACCCAAGAGCACAGTTAGATTCCCATGCATCGTAATTGTCAGATATTAGTTAGATGTTGACAAAAAGATCTAATTCTACAACTTTTTCTCTCACGAATTGAAATCGGGCGTAGGTTGTTGCAAGTAGAGCAAGACCTGAAAAAATTGAAGGTCAAACACACTAAGCTCCAATTATAGCCCTAAGGTGGTTAGTTGAACAGTCAACTTCCTCGGGTCATAAATTTTGCATACGATCTCCCTTTGGGGCGCTCAATATCTCATTGGAAAGGTATATCCGAGAAATACAATATGAGAGCTCCAACTAAATGTTAGCGTTAAGCTAATGTTTTGAAAATGGATAGCAGAAAAAACATCATTTAGGGCCTCAAAATGGCCCCGGAAGCTTAGGACCCCGAAAAACCATAGAAAAATTACTAGAAAATTGTCGAAACGGGAAACTGTTTTGAGCCAGTGGAATAGGTGGGTGGCCACCGATATCCATCTGGATCATGATATCACTAATATATTAACCAATGTGGGGTTTATATGTGGTTGACTATTGTCAAAAAAATATAGGACACAATGATGTTGACTTATACAACTCCAACTCAACAATTATTATGGACACAATTTCTTTAAATTCTATTTGTTATTGAATTTCCTAGGAAACTATGGGATTTTTTATTATGAGGTCCATTTTAGACATTTCCTGTAATAGAACTGTGTACCATAATGTTCATCCAAGAGATAGTCAATGGAAATAAATGAAAATTTATCTTTGATTGTTAATTAATTAAAGGTGCAAAAGTCCGAACACGTGTGTCAGTTCCCTTCTGTGTTCAAAACCATGACAACTGAGGAGAAGTAGGGGCTAGTACTAGGACATAACTCTCTAGCTTCCAATAATTCATGAACAATCTTTTCAATTTCATTCTTTTGTGTAAAATAATGTCTATAATGATGCACATTGGGAAGTTAATTACTAGGGATTAGTGGGATTCCATTTCATTGTCTCCTTCCGAGGTGGATAGGCATTGGGGTGGTTCAAAGACCTTGCGTTATTTGTCCAAAATCAATTTCCAATCAGGGTGAATGTCCCATGGGGGGTTATCCAAATCTTGGATAGCACTGAATTGTGTAATAATGTTGAACTGATCCTTCTTCAAGAATTTCTCCATAGAGTGGGATTTGATGATTTCAAGGGAACCTACTTGAAGACCTTTGAGAGTGTATTTTTAGCCCTCATTGAAGATCATGTAAAACACCTTGAATTTCATGATGGTAACAAGGCCAATGTACACAACCATTCTATTCCCAAAATGACACCCCCATTTCAATAGAAAACATGTTAGATTTTAGAATATGGTCAGTCATTTGGAGTTTCACATTCTCGTATTAACCACTATATTTGATAGTATTGTTGTTGGCTATCATGATTTGAAAATTGTGCACAACATGGAAATAACAATGTATTTCTTCTTCTACTCTATGATATATGAAATTTTGGGTAATTTCACTGTATCTTGTTCTCTCTTATTTCCAATTCTCTTGTAGGTATCCTACTTGGGTCTTGCGTGGAACGACATAACTGAGAGCTAAAGCAAGTCCAATCTCTGAATCATACAAGTCAAACTTATTTACTTGCATCCTTCATTAAAATAACTTAGGGGAAGTTGTGTGTTCCATGTCTTTTTATTCTAGATCTAAACAATTTAGAGTAGGGAATTCCATCTATGTCTGCATCGGTAGAATAATACTCAAACAAAATTGGCGACCCCATTGGGGTACAAAGTGTTCTCTAAGATTTTCTTTGCCTTATTTTAGGGTTTGGTTGATTTAGAGATTTGAATCCTCTTGATCTAGTCATTCTTTCTCTTTTCCTTGTTTGAGTATGATCCTCTAAGTCGTTGGGACATCCAGAATGACTCTAGAAAATTTGGTCCATCAAGATCTCCAAGCTTTTGAGACCTTTTTGTTTTTTTGAATTCCATCCCTCGCCTGTCGCACTCTGCCTTAAGGTAAATTGCGAAGTTGTCGCACCTGGGCCTTTCATAGCCTACAACACTCTACCTTGTCGCACTGGTGTCTGCCTCTGAACGGGGACAATTTGAGGAATTTTTGAATTTTGCTTGGGTTTCCTCACTGGATTTTGGATTGGATTGTTTCTTTTTATTGCTCACTGTCTGCTACAGTTTGTTCTACCTCCAAAGCCTACATTTGAATCCCTCTTGATCATTATTTGAGGATTGGATTGAGTTTGTTTGCATAGGAGTTATTGAGATTTGGTGTGCATTGTGAGTTCTTTTTCACCTTGGGATTGGTTTGTAGTTTCCTTAGATCTCTTATTCATTGAGTTTGTGAGAAATTGATTGCTCTTCTTGTTTCTATTGCAAGTTAAAGGAAAGCTTTCTTTTGTTTCTTTGGGTAGGTTAAATACTTGAAAATAGAAAACGAAAAATATTTTTGCTTTGTATTGCTTTGATTTAAGTCTTGCATTTATGTAAAAAGAAAAAAGTTTTTTTTTCAAGTTCCATAGTTTAAAAGACGTTGTGAGTGCCTTTTCTTTGCTTTGCTATTGTAGTTGGAAACATTACTGCAATCTTCATCTTAGTGAACTTAGAGATCTACTTTTCATTAGTTTTGAAAAGGATAGGAAATAATTAAAATTTGCATTTTTGGTGTAAGTTTAAAGGAACTTTGTTTGTTGTTTTGAATTTGGGTTACATATTGGTTTGGATTTTTTGCATGTCATCAAAAATTGAAATTGAAAAGTGCATTTGGAAATCTCCCTCTCTCTCTTAAGTAGGACATTTTTTAAAAGGAAAAAAAAATTTCTTCCCTCTCATAGTATAACATTCATTGAAGTGAAAGGTTGCATTTTCATTTCTTTGCATGGTATTTGAGTCGGTTGAAACTCCACATTGTCTTATTAACTGTTGAAAGATAAAATAAAGTGCACTTTAATTAAAATATTTAGGAACTTCGTGTGTTAGGGTAGAGACATGTTCTGACGTCGTTAAGTGTAGGATTTGTCATTACATTAGTCAACGCTACAACCTGAGGACTCTGCGGTTCTTCCACACACGAAGAGTATAACATAAGGTAACTTTCGAACGATTTCGCATTAGACAACACTAATACAGATTTGAGCTCCCACATACCTTGAGTATATCGAGAGATCCTCATAGAATCCTGAGACCAATTGAGTTAAACTTCTGGTCATCCTGTTTTCGCAAGACACTAAGAACAACACTCAGGGAGATTACTACACACGTACTGTCAAGTAGTTGGGTAATACAGATAAGGGTACGGTCCCAATCCTCCTTGGTTAGTGCTCTGAAAAATTGGGCCAAGTATTACTATTGGACCCTACAGTATATTGCGAGCTATGACACTTGACAAACCTGTGAGGATCTGACTTTTGATCCCACATATTCACACGTTTGCTTGTTTCCTTAGATTGAGTAACATTTGCTTTGTGTTTTTTATTTAGAATACCTTAAAGAGAGATTTAGCTTCTAACACTTATTTTTTCTCCATGGAAGACCAATGTCCAAGGAGATCACGTAGGAAGCAAGGGATGGGTCCTAAACTGTCTGCGCCTAGAGATAGCCAAACACCACCTCGATGTACCCAAGCCCCTTCTAGCGAATAAAATATGGGTGACGAAGTTGTCTCGGGTGAGACTAGTGTGGCATCAAAGAATGACCCACCTGAAGGGCTCATTGGAGTTATTGAAGAATCAAAGTCTTTTCCTTCTATAATTATCCAATTAGTAGGAGGTTTCAATCAACCATTTATTCAATTAGTGGCGACAACTATTGTACCAACTACCCCTGTTACTCCCTCTTATCCACCTGAATCTCCACATAGAAGAAATCTAGGAATGGAAACCCCCAAACCTCATACAAACAAAGAGGTTATGGAATCCCTACAAAAAACAATCGCTTTTGTACCCCGTAGTAGTCAAGAGATTAGGGAAATGGAAAGAAACATATGGACATCCCATGCTACACAAGATCAAGGGACAACTCCTTTAAGTCCATAAATTTCATTACCTTCCACTTCTGAAGTGGTAAAACCCTTTTGGTATGAGAACGACCCAACCTTCCTCCCGCGATACATCCTTACATATGTCATTTGTAGGGCGATATGTACCCATATATTGGATATTTACCCATCCCCCACCGGACGATCCAATGACGAAAAATGTTTTTAACCGATCTTCCTAGTTGTGGAACACTACTTTAGGTCAATCTCTTAGTGAATTTTTCATTTACCCATCACCCATGCAGTTGACTCTAAACCCTCCACGTCAGACTCTTCCACCTATGTTACCAAGTGAAATCCTTGGTCGGTCTACAGGGATTGTTCCTAATCGAGGGATGGATTCTAATGTCACTTGATCACCCATGGTTACTGGGATAGGTGCACACTCGTCTTCACAAGTTGGTAACACCTTGGTAGTTAGTCACACTACCCAGCCATTTTCTTTCAATACTCCAGTAGGAATTTCTTATATACCTTTTGTTGGAATTTCGAATGTAGTTGGAGGTCAATATTCAACTAAAATTTATCCTATATCTGAAGGGAATCCTTTGACTATCGGTCCAAACATGGTCGGTAGTCAACCTCCAGCTGCAGGACAATCTGTTTCATGGGGACAACAACAACCACCACCTGCTTGGGGGCCACCTATGGCAGGTATCCAGAATCCCACTCGAGGGAAAATGAATCAATTTCAACCCACTTACCCCATAAACTTGAATGTATATTTTGGTTTACCTTACCAAAGCGTTATGAACAATCAATGGACACCACCCCCTCCAACGCCTCCCCCCACTCAAGGATTTGTTCCTTCTCAACCTTTCAACCCCGCATATGCAATCCTTCAATCCTACAGTTTTGAATCCTCAAGTTTTCCAATAGTACCCTATGGGTGGCCCATATGGTTTTAACATGAAACCACCACCAGTGTATGGCCCTATGGGCATTCTGATGCCCCATCAATATTACTCATATCCACAACCAAATAGACAACTTCGTTTCCTGGCAACATTGGAATTTCTTGACTTGTCAAGACTTATTAATGATCGCATATTGCATGAGCATCATTGCCCCCCATACCTGCCAAACTATCGTCTGATTATTCCAAAATTTGTAGGTAAACCCAGATAAGACTCGAAAAACCATGTCATGAATTTCCATCTCTGGTGTTCTTCGAACTCATTGATGGATGACTCTATATTGTTAAGGCTCTTCCAACAAACACTCACAGAGACGACAACAAAATGGTATATTGAGTTGCCACAACACTCCTTTAGATATTTTAACTCCCTTGAGATGCAATTTATTACACATTTTCAATTTCCAATTAGATATGAGATATGTACAAACCTGTTAACCTCACTTCGACAATCCACCTCTACCCATATTTTCGATCATAGACACGAGTGGATGAGGCGACGTAGGTTTATTAAGGATCCTATGCCGGATCAATTACTAGAGGATTGGTTCACGAAATCACTTCTTCCACCCATCACTTATTCCAAGTCGAGAACTTTGTATGACATAATTCCCAATGCTCCTCGTCCTGCAAATGATCCTTCTAGGCCCTCTACCAAACCTCATGTTGTTTGAATAGTTGGTTCTGTGAAGGCCTATCCTGCATCGAAAATGGTTGGATAACAATGTGATCCAAATGGATATCGGTGGCCACCCACCTATTCCATTGGCTCAAAATAATTTTTTCTAGTTTGGCAGTTTTTTACTATTTTTAGGGTCTTGAACATTCGAGGCCATTTTGAGGCCCTAAACGATGTTTTTTTGCGATCCATTTTCAAATAACATGTTTGAACCTCCCAACCATATACTTTTGGGAGAGACCTTTCCAACGGTGTATAGAGTGCCCCAAACTGAGATCGTATGAAAACGTTACGCCCCAATGAAGTTGTTGTATCAACTAACCATAACGGGGTCCACAAACCTTTTGGAATTTCATCTGGGTTAGGGTTTTGATGTTTAGGGTTTCCTTATCATGTTAAAAAGGCCCCTAGGCCTCATTGTAAGGCAGAGAAGCGAATGCGTGTAACCATCACATCTCTTCGTAGAGATAAGCTGCCCCCATTCAATATGTGTATTTCTTTTATAGTTTTTGCTTATTTTTATTCAGTAATAGAAAGTGGGATTTAAAGTATTTCATTGTCTCTGTTAAATTCATGTTTCCATTTCATTCCCTCATAAATCTGTATCACAATTTCCATCAACCTCAACCCCATCTCATAATCAAATTGGAGACAACACCAAAACTACCTCTTATCCTACTCAATCCTCTGAGGTGAATGAGGTTCAATCTTCCTCATCTCAGGGAAACAGAAAAACAAAGGGAAATCCAAAAGTCTTCAAACCAGCATGAGAACCCCAAACCCCAAGAGACCAATGCTGATGCTAAATCCAAGAGAAAGGCTAAGTTCCCTTTCCTAATATGTGAGGGTGACCACTTCACTAAAGAATGTCCTCACCGCGAGGAGATTAACAATTTTTTAAAAGGTCCACCACACCCTGTGGTGCTAACCGATCCTTTCCCACCAAAAAAATAGCAGATGGTCACTCACAATAATGCACCTCATGCTAGTAACACCTCCTCCCATACCTGTCAAGGGGATTCACCCCCCGGTTGCAGATATATTTATGATGTAACGATTCATCTAAGTACTCAATCACAGACATATGATTGCATTCCAGATAAGACACCTAGTGGAGATAATTCCGATAAGACTTCAACCTCCACATCCTCTACTCCCACCCCTATTATAGGCCCTCTTCAGATAGAGAATCCTGTGGTTGATTCGATATTACGCCCACCCAAAGAAACTATTCGAAAAGTGATGCTTAATCCAAATGCTCTGGCTGCTCATAATTATAATATTGTCGAGGATTTGTCCCAAGCACCTTGTGCTGTGTCGACTCTCGAGGTTTTGCAGAACTATCTCAGTCAACGCAAAACCTTATTGTCAGCTTTAGTAGAAGTGGACCCTAAGACATCCGACTCTATCATGTTTCATCTAGAATAATTTAAAATCAGGCTCTCCCACTAGCTTGCATTCCAAATCAACACCATAGCTTCTGGGAAGAACATCCATCGTACTATTTTGGATGAAGGATCCTCCACATCGATCATGTCTTTATCATGTTGGAGATGCATTGGTTCTATTGAGGTTAATAGATCCCCAACCACACTCAAAGCCTTCGACGAAAATGGTTTTCAACCATATGGACTCGTACCATCATTAGCCATGGAACTAGGGGGAAAGTTTGTTTCCATTGATGTGGAAGTAATTGATGTGCCTTTGGATTACAATTTGTTACTGGTTCGTAACTGGTTTTATGAAATGGTTGTCGTCGCATCTTTAGTCTTTCACTTAGTGCAATTTCCCCATCAAGGGAATATTTTCAGCATTGACAAGCTCAATTTATGTACACCCAATATCAACGACAACTCTTCGCATAATGTTCCTCTGTTAGGACATGCAAAACCTCCATACAAGGATTTTAAAGTCAGACTTCTGAAGGACTCTTCACTCATGGGAGTCTTCCCTTTACCTACACCCGATCCTCCATCAAGATTTTCCATGGTTAATATGATTTTGATTGTAGTACAACAATCCCATGCATAAGATGACCCATGGGTGGTACCCAGTCCATCTCAATTTGAGACCATTGGTGATTTGATCCCGCTCAGTTTTACCGAGGCCGCATAAGACATCATTCAATCCACTTCTGATGACCCACTTCTTGATGACCAACATATAGTGGCATCAGACCGATACTCTCTACCGTCTTGGTTGGACTAATCCACACCTTCCATGGATTATCTTTTGAACATTTTTCCATCAGATGAATATATAATGGAAGTTATGAGCCTCGACGAACTACTGTGGGAAGATAATCACCATTGGTCCTCTTTCCTCCCCGACCAGGATAAGGTAGAAAATAACATTAAATATGTTGTTCCACCTGATGTAATCAACAATCCACAATCTCCCATTTTAACTCAAGGCGTAATTTCTGAAGGGAACTTGCGAAACATTATAGCCACCATGTCAATCGATATATCGATAAAACCTATTATCGAGGAAAATATCCAACTTGGCCAGACTTGTTCCTCGGAAGAGGTTAAAATCTACAAGGCATTGTTTCAAGAATTCCACGACGTATTCACATGGAGCTTTGAAGAGATGGCTGGTATTGATCCATCTATTGCCGTTCATGAGATCAAAACCGACCCAGGAGAAAAAACATGTCAGGAAAAGTCTCTTCCCGGTGCACCCCCGCAAGACTGGTGCCATCAAGGAAGAGGTTGAAAATTTATTGAAGGTTGGATTCATTTATCCTATGTCATTAACTGAATGGGTCTCTAATATTGTCCCATTCTTAAAAAAACAAGGTATATTAGAGTATGTGTTAATTATAGGGATTTGAATAAGGCTTGTCCAAAGGACAATTACCCTACACCCTTCATTGACCATCAAGGGCATGCGCCTAAATGTCAAGGGCATGGGTCAAGCCAAGGCAAATATCCATATTGCCAACAAGACCTGAGCTAGTTATGTACACTCTTACAGTTGTTTCCTCCATGGGTATGGGTCAAATATACATAAGCAATAGTTGATAGGCATCTTGAAACAAAAAGTGACTGCAAAGGCAAATACGCAACATAAGCAATAAGCAATGAAGCAGTTTGCATGGATGTTCAAGTGGATATTTTAACACATGCTTATGTGAAATGACAAAAAAATGGGATCCCATCAGGATATGGTCATAAATGTATGAAAGAGAAATATGTGGTCTCAAACTCCAAGTCATAATGGGATGAATAGGGCTCTCGGGCCTATGAGAATAATTCAGCATGGGCACCAAAATGGCAATGGGGTGCTGACTAGGGTGTCCCATGTTCGGTGGGATCTGCTGTCGAAATGGTCGAAAATATAGATATGAAGGGATGAACCACTAATTTCCAACAGGTTCGACCCTATGGCAAGTTTGGGTTGCAAAAGGTTCAAATGCATCTTCACAAAGGGATGGCCTAAACCTATATGCAAGTTTCCAAATATACCAAATAAGATCGAGGAACATGCAGATCATGCTCCTATACTTAGGTAGATTTATATCAAGTATGATCCCAATGGCCCCACAAAAGATGTCCTTAAGTGGGTGCAACCAAATGTTTACAACTTCAAGGATATCTTCATTTGATGATCAAATGTAATCCAAGAAATCATGTGAGCTGGGAGATATCACAGCCCAAATGGGCCAGGTAACCGAATCATATTCCTCCATCAAGGGAATATTTTGATCCGAATCTGCCGAAGCTATTTGAGTAGCTTGGTTTGAATCTTCTACGACAGATAGGGGTGATCCAAATGCTTGCCAACAATTAAATGAAATTACACAAGCTGAGGTCTTTTCATCTACTATGGTTAGACAGATGTTCTTACCATGAGTCGTACTTTAATCTGAAAAGCAACTTCGGAAAGGGTCCTACATATTGAATGGTCTATTTCTAATGTGATCAAAGTCTCATTAGATGGATCAACAACACCAATGGTAGACAATAGTTCCTTTATTTGCGCGGAATGATATTGCAATACCTCCAAGACCGACATGGCACATGGTACTTGAGCTAGGTCCTCAAGAACATTACCTTTCTAAGTAGCTCGCATGTTAGAATTATGCATTATTCTACTTAGAACACCTTTGGGGGGGTATGGTACTAAGTCTATGGTTGGTTTCTCAATGTAGAGATAACCACTTGGCTGTGATTCTGATTGATCCGATCTACTAGGAGAGACATCATAAGAATCAAGTCTTGTTTGAATGTTCATCTCAGGATCACACATGAAGACATTGGCATAAGGATCATTTCCCCCTTGCGGGGGGGTTGGCTGGTTGCCCCCTGGCAGGGGTACCGGTGTCAAAATAGTGGGTTGTTGTTTCCCACTGCATTGAATCATAGTTGGTGCATCTTTGTTCCCAAAGTTATCATTTTCCTTACTCTTGTACTTCTTCTTCTTTTCCCTAATGTATTTGGACTCGACTATAAGGATTTCAGAATTCTGGGAAGGATTATCACTTTGATTACCCTTGTAATTCTTCTTCTTTCCTCTCAGGTCTATGGATGAGACTGTGAGGATGTTAGAATTGTTGGAAGGATTAGCAGTTTACTGCATTTCCTGGCCAGCTGTGGGTTGCAAATTCTGAATAGATACTTGTCCCGGATGTGGTGTAATCTGTTCAAGATGGTGGGTGAAATCCATCATACCATTGACATGAGGTCCATGTGGCAGCCTAGCTGGATCAAACGCAGGTCTTGCAGGTTGGTTCCCAAAAGATTGGTTAATTTCTAGAACCTAACCACTCCATGGCGGAATGGGGTTAATGGTTGGATTTCCCCCTTGCGGGGTTAGGCCCAAAAAAGATTGGTTACTTTCTAGAACCTGACCACTCCATTGAGGTGGTTCTTGGGCTTGAAAATCATTCCAAGAGGGGTTACCTCCTTGCGGAGGTTGCATCCAAAAGGATTGGTTATTGCCCGGATGTTGCCCAGTCCATTGTGAACTAGGTTGCATGTATGGATTGCCCCCTTGCGGAGGTATGTTCCAATAAGGTTGGTTATTTGGTGGAACATTACCACTCCCTGGATGGTTGGGATTCATGGGTGGATGTCCCCCTTGTAGGGGTATGTTCCATTGAGATTGGTTACTTGGTGGAACATTACCACTTTATGATTGTTTCCTTGGTTTGGATATGCATTCCAAGGTTGATTGCCTCCTTGCGGAGATGGCATCCAAAAAGATTGGTTACTTCCTGAATGTTGTCCATTCTATGGTGGAACAAGATGGATGGATGGATTTCCCCCTTGCGGAGGTAGGCCCCAAAAATATTGGTTACTTTCCAGAATCTAACCAAACCATTGATTGTTTCCTTGGCTTAGATAAGCATTCCAAGGTTGATTTCCTCCTTGCGAAGGTGGTGCCCAAGAAGATTGGGTACTTCCTGAAACCTCCCCACTCCATTATGGGATGGGGTTGATAGGTGGATTGTCGCTAGGATTTGTTCTAGGATAAGTCAGAGGATAACCCCCTGGGGAATTTCCACTAATCTGAGGATCATAACCCCAGAGGAATAAATTTTCCATGGTTCATTGCTTCCGCCAGGAATATTACCATTCCATGGGAAAGGGTTGCCCCCAGAAGTAGAATTTGGACAAGTGTTAGGAATACCAAGAGGATTCTGGTTTACTCCTTGTCTGTGTTGACCTTGATTAGCCAAACCATATGGAAAACCAATGTTTGGTAAGGCATACCCTTCAGTAGGGATTCCTACAGACAAAGTGGATGTACTTCCGGGATTGGAACCCGAAATTGTACTAACTGGCACTGAAGTGCTGGTTGAACTTGTGCTACTAACAGGTAAACTAACTGTTGAGATTGATGTATAGGCCAAATTGGAAGTATTGCTACCTCCAACAATTCTTTGATGTTGTGACGATGTAGTCCCTTGTGCTCCTGATGAAGCCATAGGGTCACTTGTTGAATTTTGCATGTCATTCAAACTTTCAAAAAGAGGTTTGATATCACCCAGTGACTCACAGATAGTAAGTACAACTTGTTCTGAAAGACTTATCAAAGGTGGAATTACATAAGCATTTGTGTGATGTTTCAATGTTTCAATTTCAACTAGAGTAAGATCATCAACTATGTCTGTATTCAGTTCGTGATGCGACGATGAATTCTCAGTGTTGATTTGATGTTGTTCTTCTCTAGTAATATTAATTGAGTTTAAAATCAGTTCTATTTCCAACTCATTAGTATGTGTTTTTTGTGTCTGTCTCTGCAATGTAGCAGGGCTTTCAATTTCTGGTGACTCACCTCGCTACTCGCCGTGACTGGCGGATCGGGAGAGTAGCCACTTCTAAGAAGTTGATAAAAGGATGTGTTTAGAATGATAGTTTGAATCAAACAATCCTAAGGCAGTCTAGACTCAAAAAACAAAAAGTGTCCACACAACAAAAATTCCCTAGAGATTTCAAGCAAGCAAACTTATTCTTCCAAAGAACCAAAGCTTAGTGAAAAGCTGGATTGTAGGGCCTTCCGAAACTAGTAGCTGTTGAGGGGTGTTAGGCCTCAGACAATTTCTAGCAGTGAAGGTATGAGAGACAGTTACAATAAACTTTAATCGCCAGGTGTGCAAGTGTTGGTTCCTGACCAATCACCCTCCCAAGGAGTAAAAGTTCCAAAGCCTGTCTCAGGTTTTGCAAGTATTTCCCACTCGCAATAGCCCATGTGATATACTAAGAATATCCACTAAAGTTACCACTTCATAATCGATGGTCGGGCAGAACAGTTGTAAGTCGAGGACAACTCTCATAACCAGGAACTTTAGAAACAGTGATGTCACCCCGAGGACTTGTCACTGAACATAGAATACCCTCGATAAGCTCATGTCCCACTAAATAAGCAAAATGGGGGAACCACCCTTTATTTATCCAGTTTGACCTCGTGCTTGACGCATGTTTTAGAAGCGCTTTCCCGACAAGCGTTTTTTGCTACTAATGGATTTACTCTCTTTAATCAATGCTAGTTTCAAATTTTTGCATCCCAGGAGTGTTAACTCTCCAAACCTAATCCAAGGCACTAACCTAAACTTGTTGGTGATATGAAAGTCAAAATTTTGTCAACTTTAGATTAAGCGCCAATTTTAAATGTATTTTGCTTAGTTTCAGGAGTGGAAATGAAACTGGTGTTGTTTTGACTCGAAAACAGAAAAATGAACCAAACAATGCAAAATGCTCACTACTCTACCTTTCATTTAGATGAATATTCTAAATTAAGGAAGAGTTAGAGGTTCATGAGTTTCTTTCAGATATGCAAAATTTCTGGTAGATTTTGTATGTTCATGCACAGTTTTTTTCTGAAATATGGATAATAATTGATGTTTAAAGACCAATGTAACCCAAACAGATATCTCAAGTAAACATGAATCTAATTCTATTACACGAGGGATCCCTGTTTCTCATTCACAAGATCGCCCGAAAGCCCAAGTGAAGAGGATACGCAGAGCCCTTTGGAATGTTTATGAATTACATTCTAGACTGTTACACTTGAGATCCACTTTCTCATTCACAAAATCGCCATACGGCCCAAGTGAAGAGGATACGGTGGCTTGAAAAATTGTATGCAAAAATTAAATCTACTCTATTACAAGTGAGATCCACTTTCTCATTTACAAGATCGCCATAAGGTGCAAGTGAAGAGGATACGATGGCTCATACACAATATATTTCAATAAAACTGAACTCTAAAGGTGCAACTTTCTCTAATTGCACATGCGAATTATGAAGAAAATTCCAACTCCAAAACGAAATGTAACTAAATGAAAGTTTATTTCTTTTTTTTGGAAAGAAATTATCGTCAAGTTATCTCACAATGTGATGTTCAAGGTTTGTTTTTCAATGCAAAAAGTGTGAATGGTTCCTTCAAATGCAATTCTCTTTAAATGTGCATGAAAATCATGAAAATATTCTAAGCCCAAAACAAAATGTAACTAATTTGAAGCTTGTTTTTGTTTTTAGAAAGAAAATATTCTCAAATCAATTTAAAATGTAACTTTCAAAGTGTGGTCTTTTATGCAAAAGATCTTTTACAAATTTAATAGAAAAATTGAAAAGAGATAGACACTTAAAACACTTTTAAAAGTTCTTGGGATCTTTTTTGAACAATTATCTTTAATCCAATGTGTTTGTGCCAGAAATTGTTTCCAAGGCCAGAGAAACAAGCCAACACAATCTCAAATAAAACTCAGTAAAATAAAGTAGATTTTAGGTTTTTGAAAGATTTTGTGGTTGTAAAGTTTTGGGAACAATCAGGGAACACATTCATAAGAAAAATAATAACTAAATCATAAACAAAAGATGATAAAGATGCATGATATATCCAACAAGATCCAACAGAAACACAATGTTGAGGTTCATTCATAAAAGACAAGCATCACCAATAGATACACATAAACCAGTAATGAATATATCTAATAAGCAACTAAATAAGCTGAAAAATGAAGCCAACACAGAAAACTGAAGGGTAAAGGTCATATATATCTCATAATTTCATCAGCAAATGCTTACAAGAGTCATAATACTTAGCTCTGAACAAGTCTGAAGATAATAGCAGTCTGAAGACCTCCTGAAAAACTCCCAAAAATAAAACCCTCTCAATGGCTTTCTAACCTCTCTAAATACTATTATTTTACAGAATCAGTTAGGGATCTAACCCTAACTGCCTTCCATCTATTCGATGAGGTAAAGTAAATGTACAATATTTACAAAATTACAAAATGCTAAAAATAGTAAATCACTAACTATATGTGTTTATCAACTAGTGACAACTAAATAAATGAACAACTAACTTATAGATCTTTTGTTGCTTCAGCCAGCAGAGCGATACCATCTGCTGCTTGATCTTTCTTCTTAGCTTTCTTCTGTTCCTGCTCCATGTCATTTATCTTCTTGATGAGCTCCTTGTTTCTCTGCTGTAGGTCCTGGACTGTCTTCTCCAATTCTGTGCAATGCATGTCAGTAGCTCTTTTTCTCTTTAGTGCTTCTTTCGCTTCTGCTATCAACTCCTGAAAATTGTCATTTACATCTTGTAGATTTTCTCTCAACCTTCTGTTAGCCATCATTAATCCATCATTGACCTCTTGCATGTAAATCATCTGATGTTTGTACTGCTTAACAGTTTTCTGCAAATTTTCTCTGTCAGAGTCAACTAGTTTGTCTATGATAGGATCTTTTTTCTCATCTGGTCTCCACGGTATATCAAGTTTTTTGAAGATTTCAGCCTCTTCAATTAACAAGTCTGCAGGAGTGTCTTTGATGCTAGGATTTTCTTCACCCGTTTCTTCAACTAAAGGAGCTTCTTCTTTTAATTGTGGCTGCATTTTATCTAATTCTGGTTTATCATCCATGGAAACCTCATCTAAGACAGTCACTTCATTTGTATTTAATTTGGGATTGAGCAATTTCTTCATATTCAGTCTTAGCTTGTTCTTTGACCTAGTTTTAGGTCTCCAAAATGATGTTGCTTCTCCCATCATTTTCAACTCCTTTCCTTGATGTTGGATAGCAGCCAACTCTACTACATCAAGTTTATTCCTTTTCCTGTTAGGTTTTGTTGTTTTGCTGTCTGAAGTAGGGATTTCTTTTCCTATTTCAACCTTGACTTCTGTTTTGGAGATGGGCTGCTCTTCTTCCAATAAATATCCCTCATCATCTGAGAGAATGGTGATAGGGCTTCTCTGTTGATTTTGAATCTCCTCCTTAGGTACGACAACCTCTTTTATATCAACATTTTTCACTTCATGAGAATCCTCTGCAGGTGCCAAATTCTATTCAGGTTGCTCTTTCTCATCTACAAACAGTGAATACTTGCCTTTAGGGCTGGCTGAGAATGGTTTTGGTTCACTATCCTCCTCTACATGCTCTGATGCTTCCTCAACTTTGACCTCTTCCTTATCTTCAAGTTTTTGCTTCTGACCTAATTTTCTCAACAAGACCTTACCCTTGTCTGCTTGCCTCTTAGATTTCTGATCTTCAAAGCCAGACAAAAAGATGAAAAAATCCCAGGTCTTCCCTTCATGCTGCAAAACAGTGCTAATAATCAACTTGATTAGCCCATGGTGAAAGATAGACTGAGAAGAATGATCTATCGGCCCTTTCACCTTGTTAGACATCTTCTGCAAGCTTTTCAAAAAGAAGAATGGCAGGTTCATCTTGGACACCCCCACCATGTGCTGAAGGAATCTGAAATGGTACTTGTATACATAAGCATACCTGCCCTCGCAAGTAACATAGCTCTGTAATATTCTGATTGGCTCAACCCATTCCTTTCTGAAATTTTGAATAAGAACGCCTTTATTCCAATCAGGGGTGACATTTGATAAAAGATATCTTTGTGGATCAAAGTCAAAAGGCAATTTCTTAAACCATGGTTCACCCTCATCCTTAAACCCTGTAGCTTCTGAAATCAGTTTTACTGTCAGCTTGAATTTAAGAGTATCAAAAATCACCATGTCATTTTTGAAACCCTGAGCAAACTTACAGGACACCTTTGCATTATACCGATCGATCTTCTTGAAAAAATCCATCCAACTAGCTTGTTGAAACAGCTCAACACACCCAGGGAGTTTTTCAATCCATCCTACATCAGTAGGTTCGGCTCTGTTTATCTTGCCACTCTTGCCCATTCTTCTTCAAAAACTGAATGACTTATAGGGTTCTTAAATTTAGTTTATTTTAACTGTCAGGAATCTTAGTATCAAAATGACAGTAAGCTTCATATACTCTCAAGTCTTTAGCTCCTCGCTGCCTCTATCTCACTACAACCTTAGCTTTGACAAGATCATATTTCATTAAAAAAAAAACTGCTATCTTCAACCCCCCCTCAGCCTGGCATCTCAGAGCATCAAAAATAGCTATTTCTCTGGTCGAAATTTCATTTAAAATCACAATTTAACTTTTCTTTTGATCAATTTTGACAGAGTAAGCACCAGCGAAAAAACCCCAAATTTACTGTTATATTGGTTTTTTAGGAAATACCTATAAATTGCTCAACTGCAATTATTTAAAATCACGACTTGAGTTGTCAAATGAGTCACCTTGGATGTACAGATGTTCTTCAACGTTCAATTTAATTGCTAGCAACGAAATCAGGAAGCCCTAATTTCCTGTGCAACCATCAAAAACCCCTCCTTTGTTCAGCAGCGACAATGTCCGGTTTTCTAGTGGTTATGGCTACTCCACTAAGTCCTTCATCTTTGAATGTACCTGTAAATGACCAGCTCGTCCCACATTTACCTCAAACCATACTGCTACCTGTCAAAAGGAATTACATCTAGTTTCATGATGAGCACGATTTTCTCACAACGTGTAACCACTTGGAATCATGATGTTCCCTGCATCAGCACGTAACAAATTCTCCAGAACATGTAATTAGTCATTCATCATTCCAAACGTGCCAAGATTTGCTAAAAGATTGGAGGAATTTTGGAGTCGTGATATTCTTGTAGCGCGCCTTTGGTGATTTTGAGCTCCAGCGCTACAAGAATAACTTTGACACTGTTTTGGTGCTTTTTAACAGCTTTTTGTCATTTTGCATAGGGTTTTAAAGCTGTCAAGGTAAGGATTATACATGACTCTACTTAGAGTATGGTTTATGAGCCCATTATTCGATATAGTGACCTTTTAAACCCCTTATCAAAAACAAACCTAAAGTTTAAAATTTGAAAATTTCAAAAGCAAGCCCAAAATTTCATATAAAAACTAATGAAAATTTCCTAAAGAGGGAAAAATCAAATTAAAGCAAATAAATAACTTAAAATAAAATGCAAATCAAACAAAATTTGAAGAAACAAATTACTGACTTAACATCTGGCTCCAGCTGCGGGATGAAGACCTCCCTGCGAGGCTTCAAGAACCTGTAGACCAGTGCCTTCTGTCTGTTATCTTATCTATTCTGCAAAAATTTCCATTGGGCTATGGAGTCTTATTGTGATTCACTCACCGGTATGTACAATGATCGGTGAAAATGCTCCTATAAACTGTAAAAATGTTTGAGGAATCACCCATTAACAGGGCTGGACAACTCCTCACCTTCCAAGGACTGCAAGATAAAAGTATTGTTCTCTAAAACTTTTGATACCAGAAAAGGGCCAAACCAAAGATTGTCAAACTTACCATGTTTACCCTTTTGCTCCTTTCTTGAATCCCATCTTAGAACCATCTCACCTTCTATGAAAGTACTTCCTTTAATATTCCTGTCAAATCTGTTTTTAATCTTGGCTCTGTACAGCTGTGCTTTTTCATCCACCTTCTCTCTACTTTGCTGTAACTCTATCATCTCAAAGATTCTCCTTTGCATATCATTCGGTTCCTCTTGAGAGGTCTGGAGGAATTTCATCACTGGAATCCCCAATTGAACAGGGAATACTGCCTCTGTACCATAAATTAGCTGAAATGGAGAAGTCCCAATTGCTTGTTTCACTGTAGTCCTATCTGCCCACAATGCATACTTCAGCATTGAATCCCAAGACCTTTTGTTATGCTTCAGCAGCTTCTTGATGCTCTAAATGATTTTTTTATTGGAAGATTCAGCTTGACCATTGCCCTGAGGATAATATGGAGTTGAGTGCTTCAGAATGATGTCATTTCTTTCACAAAAGGCCACCATTGCCTTGGATTTGAATGCCTTTGCATTATCTGTTATTAATCTCTGTGGACAGCCAAACTGGCCTAAAATATTTCCTTCAATGAATTTCATGATTACCTTATCTGTAGCATTCCTTGTGGGAATGGCTTCCACCCATTTTGTGAAAAAATCTGTTGCAATCAAAATCCAATGATGCTGTCCTGAAGATGCTGGATTTATTTCTCCAATAAAGTCCAGACCCCACTGCTGAAAAGGGGTATTTACTGCAATAGGTTTTAAAGGAAAGGACAATAATTTCTGTTTACCTGCAAATTTCTGACAAGGAATGCAGGCTCTTACCTGCTGGTAAACATCTGTGAACAAGGATGGCCAATAATATCCAGCTCGTAAAATTTTGTAAGTTGTTGCTTTCCAATACTTTTGCCCTCCACAGGCACCTTCATGAGACTCTGAAATCACCTCTCCAATTTCAAATTGGTCCAAACACCTGAGCAAAATACCACCTGGGTCCTTCCAGAACAATCTATCTTCAACTAAACAGTATTTAGTAGCCTTGAGTTTTAAAGATCTGGCAGCCTTCTTATCCAAATGTTTAGGACATTGGAGAAACAACAGAAAATGAACAATGTCTGCATACCAGGTTGATGATGAATAAAAATCCATGATCTTTTCTTTCTCCAGTTGTGCTTGATCTTCTTCAGGACCTGATTCTTCAGCCATGACATGCAGTCCTAGAGCCTGACAATTTGATTCAGCCAACAACTTGGCTAAATCTTGTCCCTTGACAAGCTTATTAGGCTTGATCTCTACATCATATTCCATAATCTTCGCAATCCATCTAGCTCTCTTTCTTTCACTATCAGGCTGAGTTAACACATCCTGCACAACAAAATTAGGTACAAAAGAAATTACTTTTGAATGTAGGATATAAATTCTTAAAAATTTCAAAGCCTTTACCAGAGCATAAGCTTGCTTCTCCAATATACCGTACTTCAGCTCAGAATCTCTGAGAGTTTTTCTGAAGAAAGCAATAGGCTGTTCCAATCCTTCTTTATTCTTCTGAAGTAAAACAGCTGCAATTGTGTCTTCTGATGCAAATGAAAAAGTAAGGAATTCTTTGGTAAAATCAGGACTTACCAATACAGGTGCTTCAGTAAGAGCTACCTTGATTTTCTCAAATGCTACCTTTGCCTCAGCAGTCCACTTTACTTCCTGATCTTTCTTCAACATGGTTGTAATTTGTTTAATGGTTTCAACAAAGTTGGGAATAAACCACCACAGAAAATTTATCTTGCCAATAAATGATTGAACATCTTTTTTACTCCTAGGTAAACTAATCTTCAGTATTGCTTTCACTCTTTCCGGATCTATTCTGATGCCATCAGCAGACACCAAGTGACCAAGTAGTTTACCTTCTTGCACAACAAAATGTGACTTTCTGGGGTTCAGGGACAGGCCAAATTTTCTACATTTTAGGAAAGTTTGCCTCAAGTGCTTCAAATGTTCATCATCAGATTTTGAGAATACAGTAATATCATCCAGATAGATAACCACAAACTTATCTTTTTCTCCTACAAATGCAATGTCCATGGCTCTCTGAAAGGTTTCTCTAGCATTCATCAAGCCAAAAGGCATCTTGTCATACATGAATGTCCCCCATGGGTTTGTAAAGGTTGTCTTTTCCTTGTCATCCGGGTGCATGGAAATCTGATTGTACCCTGAGAAACCATCCACCATAGAGATCCTCTGAGCTCCAACTACTTGCTGCAAAACCTGTTCAATATTGGGAAGAGGATAGTTGTCTTTTAATGATGATCTATTCAGATTTCTAAAGTCAATACATAATCTAATTTCCCCATTCTTTTTTCTGACAGGAACCAAATTAGCAACCCAGGAAGAGTACCTGAGAGGCACTATTATCTTTGCATCTAGCAGCTTCTTTATTTCTTTTTCAATTACAGTGAAACAAAGCTGGATTGATCCTCCTTAGTTTCTGTCGGAAAGGCTTAACAATTAGGCTTGAAAGGGGACCTTGTGCTGAATAATTGCTCTATCATAAGTTCTTAGTTCCTGATAAGACCATGAAAATACATCTACATGTTCTTTCAAAAGCTTGATATATCTATTTCTCTTGTTCAACTGTCAGATATTTAGAAAATTTTACCATCTTTGGATGTTCTGCTGAACCAATGTTGTAGTCTATTACATTGTCTTCTGAAGATTGAACCACTGGCTTTGAAGGTGTATCATCCTTCGTGAATATTCTTTCTAAAGGCACTAGACCTTTTGGAATGAAATTGCTCTTCAACTCAATGATTTTATGACCTGCTATCTCTTCTGCATCAAATTCATTTATCTTTTCATCTCCCTCATCTTCTTCCTAATCAATTTGAGCATTTGAAAAACTCATCTGTAAGCTCAAGAAATTTTTTGATTTTCCATGTCATCTTCAAAAAACTCTCCAGTGCTTCACATTATCAGGCACACATGGTCTATACTTTCACCTCTATGGGATACCTTAGCTGAGTGGTCTTAGGGATTCTTAAATGTGTGGCAGCCAAAGCTAACGAGTCTGCAGTCTCATTATGATTCCTTGGAATATGAGTGATATTAAATGCTATAAAATAGTTTTCAAGCATATCCCATACCTCATTCCGATATACTTTCAGCAAACCCTGCTTTACTTGATATTTTTTCTTCACCTGCTGAACAACTAGTTCGGAGTCGCCAAATGCAGTAATCTGCTGAATTCCTAAATCTTTTAGCAGCCTTCAATCCCCAGTAGCAGAGCTTCATACTCAGCAGTGTTGTTAGTGGTAACAAATTCCAACTTATACATGAGTTTCACTGTTTCACCCCCAGGGGAAATAAGTAAAACTCCAGCTCCAGCACCCTCTTTGCATGAGGATCCATCAAAGTACAACTTCCACAGTGCATCTTCTTCTTCTCTGTTGTGTTTTATTTGCTTTTCCTTTTCCACTTGTAGCAGACCAGCAGAATTATCCTCCTCACTAAACTGTAATATGCATGAACCAAGATCTTTATCAACAGAATACAATGGGTGATTGGTGGGGTTTTTATCATCTGTTACTATGTAAGCAAGCTACAGCTCTCTGTAAAGTCTTCTATTTTCTCCACCAAAAACAGGAATGGTGGCATAAGAGAGGTCCATCTGTAAGGTTCCCCCAACCTTCTTAGCCCATGAACCTAGAAAGAAGCAAGCCAAACTTTGCTGTGATGTCAGCTACCACAACATCCATTATCACACTTTTCATGGGCAACTGAGCAAGGTTGACAACCATGTCTTTTATTACTCCTAGACACTTCACAGCTCGAGAGTCAAAGGCATATAAATCATTGTAAGGTTTGGTGATACTGAGGGCCCAGGGCTTCCCATTACAGCTTTTGGCATCAAATTATGGGATGCTCCTGAATATAACAGGCAATTGTGAATCATTTGCTCGTGAACAGTCAAAGGTTACATAGAAGGGGAGGAGAAGCACCAGCCTCATTTTCAGTCTTCTCATCCAGAGCTGATCCAATGAAGATTCTAGGGTTTTCTTCCTGCAAGTTAACGGTATCTGAAACAGGTTGATTACTATGTACATTCATCACTTTCAGAACTGTTTCTTTATATGATGGATTCTTTATTAACTCAGTCAAAGGTACAGGAATCTTTAACTTCCCTAGTTAATTCTCCAAACTAAAATTCTGGATAGCTTTATTTACCTCTTCAACTTCAGCATTCTTCTTTGATTTTTCAGCAGATTGCTTCTTCTCTATGACAGGATCAGTTATTTGTTTAGCAGGAACAGGTGCAGCAGGAACAACTGCCTTCTTCTTTGGGGCTTGGGCCACTTGTTTTGGACATGATCTGAGATTTATGGTCTTCTTAGGCCCATTCTGATGAACAGCAGCAGTTACAGCAGTATTTTCCAAACCTAAATCATCTTCAGTTTCAAACATGTCAGCATCGTAGTATTCTGAATTCAAAAAATCTTCTTCAGTAACAACCTGCAGACAATCCCTCTCCAAAGTGGTTCATATCCTGATCAGTCTCGGTCTCTTCAAAGAGTAGCTGTTGATCAACTTCTTCTTCATCAACTACATTATTTTGAAAAGGTGGGGGCACTCTTTGATCCTCATTCTCTCTCCTTTCTCGCTGGATATCATTGTTCCTGCGCTCTCTTGGTATAAATCTAGGAGCAAATTGTCTTCTAAACTGATTCTGGATATTGGAATTTCGTTCAGCTTCTGGAGTAGGTTTGCTAGAATTCTTCTCAAGCTCTAATTTATTCAATTTTGTAGTAAGAATCTTCACCAGCTTATCCATCTCATCTATCTTGGCTTCAGCAGACTGAGGAGCAGCACTTGCTGAAACAGCTTCCTTCTTTCCTTTTCTTTCATAAAGCTGCAGGGCTGTTTCTTTCTTAAGTCCGTTTGAAGCCAACAAATTGGATTCTACCTCCAATGCTGCATCTTGCATGTTCAGCAGGGTGATAGGTCTTCTTTCTCTCAGTAATAAAGAAAATTCGTGATCAAAGGCATTTGCATAGGTAAGTTTAGTTGATGTTTCAGTAGGCTTAATTTCTGCTGGAATCTTACTATACATTTTGTTAAACCTTTTGGAAAAATCTGCAACAGTCTCACCTTTCTTTCTTCTGAGAGCTCCAAACTCAGTTATATAGTAGGTGTGGTCCTTTGTGTCTCCCCATTACCTCATGAAAAGATCATGGAGCTCTTCAATTATAGTGATTGAGTTGGCTGGCAACTCTCTGAACCACTTCCTTACATCCCCATCAAGGCTCTGAACAAATACCCTCATCCATACATCTTTGATCTCAATGTTTTGATTATCAGCATAACCTAAGAAAGCCTCCCAATGTTCCTTGGCAGTGATTTCCCCCTGTCCATTGAACCTAGGCATATATTTCTGGTAATCACCTCCAGGTAATGCATGTAAAGGCTGAGGTAAAACTAATGGTGCATACCTAGCTGCAACCATCCGGTCCATCATATCCATGGGTGGGTTTTGGCCTGCCATTTTTTGTACTAACTGGCTTGGAAGATGTAGAAGCTTGGCTAAAACTTTTTTGAAAAGGATTCTTTCCTACTTTCAGCTGAAAGATAGGTATTTTACCAGGAGAAGCAGTCTTAGCTTTCAAAAAGCTTTGAGGGTTAGTAAAAACTTGAAAAGTGCTCTTAGGGATGGTAGGTTTTATCCATGGTGAGGTTTCAGCTGAATGCAATGAAACACCCAACTGGTCAGGATCACAGGAGGCTGGTAAAGATTGAGACCTTTTGAGTTTTCTTGCTGTTTTTAAAATATGTTCAGGATCTGTCACACCCAATTTCAATGGAGAAATAGGTCTGTTCCTGGTTCCAATTCCTTTAGAAGCCACTGTGACAACTTTTTTGGTGAAAATAGCCTTAAAAAGAGCTGATTTAAGTCCACCTCTTAAACCAGTAAAACTGATAAGTATCCCAGGGAAGATATGCTTCAGCTTCGTCCCCGGCAACGGCGCCAAAGATGTTTGTGCCAGAAATTGTTTCCAAGGCCAGAGAAACAAGCCAACACAATCTCAAATAAAACTCAGTAAAATAAAGTAGATTTTAGGTTTTTGAAAGATTTTGTGGTTGTAAAGTTTTGGGAACAATCAAGGAATACATTCATAAGCAAAATAATAACTAAATCATAAACAAAAGATGATAAAGATGCATGATATATCCAACAAGATCCAACAGAAACACAATGTTGAGGTTCATTCAAAAAAGACAAGCATCACCAATAGATACACATAAACCAGCAATGAATATATCTAATAAGCAACTAAATAAGATGAAAAATGAAGCCAACACAGAAAACTGAAGGGTAAAGGTCATATATATCTCATAATTTCATCAGCAAATGCTTACAAGAGTCATAATACTTAGCTCTGAACAAGTCTGAAGATAATAGCAGTCTGAAGACCTCCTGAAAAACTCCCAAAAATCGAACCCTCTCAATGGCTTTCTAACCTCTCTAAATACTATTCTTTTACAGAATCAGTTAGGGATCTAACCCTAACTGCCTTCCATCTATTCGATGAGGTAAAGTAAATGTACAATATTTACAAAATTACAAAATGCTAAAATCGTAAATCACTAACTATATGTGTTTATCAACTAGTGACAACTAACTAAATGAACAGCTAACTTATAGATCTTTTGCTGCTTCAGCCAGCAGAGCGATACTAGCTGATGCTTGATCTTTCTTTTTAGCTTTCTTATGTTCCTGCTCCATGCCATTTAGCTTCTTGATGAGCTCCTTGTTTCTCTGCTGTAGGTCCTGGACTGTCTTCTCCAATTCTGTGCAATGCATGTCAGTAGCTCTTTTTCTCTTTAGTGCTTCTTTTGCTTCTGCTATCAACTCCTGAAAATTGTCATTTCCATCTTGTAGATCTTCTCTCAACCTTTTGTTAGCCATCATTAATCCATCATTGACCTCTTGCATGTAACTCATCTGATGTTTTTACTGCTTAACAATTTTCTGCAAATTTTCTCTGTCATAGTCAACTAGTTTGTCTATGATAGGATCTTGTTTCTCATCTGGTCTCCACGGTATATCAAGTTTTTTGAAGATTTCAGCCTCTTCAATTAACAAGTCTGCAGGAGTGTCTTTGATGCTAGGATTTTCTTCACCTGTTTCCTTCAACTAAAGGAGCTTCTTCTTTAATTGTGGCTGCATTTTATCTAATTCTGGTTTATCATCCATGGAAACCTCATCTAAGACAGTCACTTCATTTGTATTTAATTGGGATTGAGCAATTTCTTCATATTCAGTCTTAGCTTGTTCTTTGACCTAGTTTTAGGTCTCCAAAATGATGTTGTTTCTCCCATCATTTTCAGCTCCTTTCCTTGATGCTGGATAGCAGCCAACTCTACTACTTCAAGTTTATTCCTTTTCCTGTTAGGTTTTGTTGTATTGCTGTCTGAAGTAGGGATTTCTTTTCCTATTTCAACCTTGACTTCTGTTTTGGAGATGGGCTGCTCTTCTTCCAATAGATATCCCTCATCATCTGAGAGAATGGTGATAGGGCTTCTCTATGAGTTTGAATCTCCTCCTTAGGTACAGCAACCTCTTTTATATCAACATTTTTTACTTCATGAGAATCCTCTGCAGGGTGCCAAATTCTGTTCAGGTTGCTCTTTCTCATCTACAAATAGTGAATACTTGCCTTTAGGGCTGGCTGAGAATGGTTTTGGTTCACTATCCTCCTCTACATGCTCTGATGCTTCCTCAACTTTGACCTCTTCCTTATCTTCAAGTTTAGCTTCTGACCTAATTTTCTCAACAAGACCTTACCCTTGTCTGCTTGCCTCTTGATTTCTGATCTTCAAAGCCATACCAACAGATGAAAAAATCCCAGGTCTTCCCTTCATGCTGCAAAACAGTGCTAATAATCAACATGATTAGCCCATGGTGAAAGATAGACTGAGAAGAATGATCTATCGGCCCGTTCACCTTGTTGGACATCTTATGCAAGCTTTTCAAAAAGAGAATGGCAGGTTCATCTTGGACACCCCCACCATGTGCTGAAGGAATCTGAAATGGTACTTGTATACATAAGCATACCTGCCCTCGCAAGTAACATAGCTCTGCAATATTCTGATTGGCTCAACCCATTCCTTTCTAAAATTTTGAATAAGAACGCCTTTATTCCAATCAGGGGTGACATTTGGTAAAAGATATCTTTGTGGATCAAAGTCAAAAGGCAGTTTCTTAAACCATGGTTCACCCTCATCCTTAATCCCTGTAGCTTCTGAAATCAGTTTTACTGTCAGCTTGAATTACGAGTATCAAAAATCACCATGTCATTTTTGAAACCTTGAGCAAACATACAGGACACCTTTGCATTATACCCATCGATCTTCTTGAAAAAATCCATCCACCAGCTTGTTGAAATAGCTCAACACACCCAGGGAGTTTTTCAATCCATCCTACATCAGTAGGTTCGGCTCTGTTTATCTTGCCACTCTTGCCCATTCTTCTTCAAAACCTGAATGACTTATACGGTTCTTAAATTCAGTTTATTTTAACTGTCAGGAATCTTAGTATCAAAATGATAGTAAGCTTCATATACTCTCAAGTCTTTAGCTCCTCGCTGCCTCTATCTCACTACAACCTTAGCTTTGACATGATCATATTTTATAAAAAAAAAACTGCTATCTTCAACCCCCACTCAGCCTGGCGTCTCAGAGCATCAAAAATAGCTATTTCTCTGGTCGAAATTTCATTTAAAAGCACAATTTAACTTTTCTTTTGATCAATTTTGACAGATTAAGCCCCAGCGAAAAAACCCCAAATTTACTGTTATATTGGTTTTTTAGGAAATACCTATAAATTGCTCAACTGCAATTATTTAAAATCACGACTTGAGTTGTCAAATGAGTCACCTTGGATGTACATACGTCCTTCAACGTTCAATTTAATTGCTAGCAACGAAATCAGGAAGCCCTAATTTCCCGTGCAACCATCAAAAACCCCTCCTTTGTTCAGCAACGACAATGTCCGGTTTTCTAGTGGTTATGGCTACTCCACTAAGTCCTTCATCTTTGAATGTACCTGTAAATGACCAGCTCGTCCCACATTTACCTCCAACCATACTGCTACCTGTCAAAAGGAATTACATCTAGTTTCATGATGAGCAAGATTTTCTCACAACGTGTAACCACTTGGAATCATGATGTTCGCTGCATCAGCACGTAACAAATTCTCCAGAACATGTAATTAGTCATTCATCATTCCAAACGTGCCAAGATTTGCTAAAAGATTGGAGGAATTTTGGAGTCGAGATATTCTTGTAGCACGCCTTTGGTGATTTTGAGCTCCAGCGCTACAAGAATAACTTTGACCACTGTTTTGGTGCTTTTTAACAGCTTTTTGTCATTTTGCATAGGGTTTTAAAGCTGTCAAGGTAAGGATTATACATGACTCTACTTAGAGTATGGTCTATGAGCCCATTATTTGATATAGTGACCTTTTAAACCCCTTATCAAAAACAAACCTAAAGTTTAAAATTTGAAAATTTCAAAAGCAAGCCCAAAATTTCATATAAAAACTAAAGAAAATTTCCTAAAGAGGGAAAAATCAAATTAAAGCAAATAAATAACTTAAAATAAAATGCAAATCAAACAAAATTTGAAGAAACAAATTACTGACTTAACACAATGGAAACGTTTATAGCTCCAACCATGCAAAACGTTTACAACTCCAACCATGCCAAAATTTTACAAAATGCTTGGATTCTTTTTAATCTTAAGAAGAAAAAAATTGAACCCAAAACTTTTGCAAAAACTTTGGAATTCTTGTTAATCTAAAGAAGAAGAAGAAAAATGAACCCTAACTATGCACTTTGCAAAAGTTTGAAAATGAGTTTTTAACCAATTCTTTTTAAACCATTTGAAAAAGATTTGTAACTCCAACTATGTAAAACTTTTGCAAAATTTTTCAAAAGGAATCAAACTTTGGCATTTTATGCAGCATTCAATGCTCAATGCTCCAGCATTAAATGCTTAGCAATTTCACATCATGGCGGAGTATGAAGGGACACGTAGAGAGTTAAAACCTTCAACGCTTCACACCCCAAATCCTAGCAGAGTGTACACCCACACAGTGTTTTAAGAGCTTCAACGCTATGGTTCACATCTTCAACCGAATCAATAAATCAATGCAGAGGTCGAAGGCAGAGAGCAGGAAGGGGGCATTATACAATACAAAGAGCATTCAATTATTGGGATTAATGCAGAGATACAGCGCTTCGACACTATCCACGTGATGGGTAAGGAATTGTTTCAAAATCTAAAACACAGAGATGCAAAGATGCAATGCATCAATACTGTCCATGCAGCGGTTTGAAAGTTTAAAGCT
The DNA here is from genome assembly GCA_027924585.1 of Larix kaempferi. NCBI lineage: Eukaryota > Viridiplantae > Streptophyta > Pinopsida > Pinales > Pinaceae > Larix > Larix kaempferi. The sequence continues at coordinate 3,654,569 of BSBM01000226.1, read as the reverse complement.
GAGATCATGGTCTTTTAGTGCTGAGATTTAAGAGTTCATGAAACATCAGGGTTTTCAGATCACAGGGTTGAAGGAATTTCACGCAGAGCTTGAGAACATACTCAAAGATGCATCTATTCACTCAATGCAGAGTTTAAATCTTCAAACCATATTTTAAAAGCTTTCATGCTAAGTTTTAAAAGTTTCAAGATCTTTATGACTCACAACATGGCTTCCGACCAATACAATGCAGATCCATGGTAGTAAAGGCCGACTGAACACAATCATGGCTACTAGACACAAGCATAGATCCATGATGAGATGATAACACAGCCATGACCAATACAAAGTGGATCCATGTGATATAACCCAAAAAAATATCCATCGCAACCTGGGTTAAACATGACTCCCCAAGGTCTTCAAGTCGAACCCACAATGATACGAATCTATCCATGTGATTACAAATGTCTTGACATCGAACATGGTAGAAACCACTTGATTACCAGTCATTGATGCATACCATTAACAAGCACGAGAGAAATCACCATTAATGTCAATGATCCCCAAGGTATCATAGTACATATGTAATTTCCCTTTATAATAAAATTCCCAATGTGCTCAAATTCACCAAATTTCAACTCTAGGTATATGGATACAACTGATTCCAAACTCCTCCAATTACTTTCAAAATTGGTGAGGAAGGCCATGAGGGGTGATGGGACACATTAACACATCTATCAGACATATAATCAACTGATATACCCAACCATGGTCTGCAATTTGCAAGGGAAGAAGTTTTGGGACAAGACTAGTCAATTTGGGAAGTGGAAATCTTCCCTGGGTTTTGGAACAACTATCTTCCAAACACTGTACAACCGCCACTAATGGTTGGTATGAGACTTGGATCTATTATAAGACATTAATTAAATTATATTTGCAGCATTATATGTGGTTTTCTGGTCGAATAGGTATCCAAGAGAACTCGGGGAATTTACTAGTAATTTCGAGGCTCAAACCCCCAATGGTAGATGGCTCTAGATAGCTCCAAATGCTCTCAAATTGTACCAATAGGTGTATGAATGATGTTAATACATAAAAATGGTATTTATATGTGTCTTTTAACCATCAAATGACTTCTTCAACTCACTTTGGAAATCTTATCAATGTATGGAGTTTTACTAGTAAATTGTGGTTCAAATCCCCTAAGGGTAGATGATGAAAATGACTTTCCAAATGCATTCAATCCAACTCAAATTTCTGAATGGAATTAGGGGACATATAAAGGAAATCAAAATGAATTCATATGCATCACCATTCAACTTTTAATGTCTTCTATAACTCCCTTAAATTAGATGCAAGAAGACTAGTTTCGACCTTGGGGGAAATAACATTAAATCTTCTTCAAATGAAATAAAACTGAGCAAGATGGTTCCAAATGCTTAAGTGCTAAACATGAAACTTGTAATAATCATCAATGGAATTCCATACATAATAAATACATCAGATAAATATTCTTCCATTCAAAATCATCATCAATACATTGGCATACATCAATCTAGTGGGGGAATGGTCACTATTTGCTCAATAATCATCAATTTTACATACAACCACTTGATATTTCGACCTGAAACTTTCTGGAGATGGATAAAAAAGCATTTAATTCATATTATAAAATAAATGGATAATTATAAGATCCCCCAAAGAGTACAATAGCTCACCAAAAACACCCTCCCTCAAGGATCGGGAATATGCAATGAAAACTGAAAATGGTTGAAGGAATGAGCTGCAATAGAAGAAACAATGATCTGCCCTGTAGCTTACACCTGCAACAAATGACTCCATTAAATCTCCAAATGAAAGTTCTGAATGACCTTTCCAATTACCAAATTGGCTGGGAATCTTTCACCCTCAAAATTGGCTAAGGCAAGAAACTAGTCATCCACTAGCTCTCCCTCTTCACAAATGCAATTGCAAATTCTAAAAATGATCAAAAGATGCTATTATTATTTGTTCATGAATTTTATAAACTTATAATTTCCTCCATGGGTCGAATTCCTTCCAAGATATTCATGCCAACTCAATTTGGGAAGAGATTCCCAAGTATGCCACTTGTCCTTCCAATTCTAGCTCTCTCCTTCTCCAAATTCGAATTGGTGTCTCTTTGGCTGCCCTAACTCACTTGAACGCCCTCTTGGAGGATATTTTTATCCCTGACATGTCATATATGTCAGATGTCATCCTTCAGGTCTGATGTTTTTCATAGGTGTCATAGCATCTTCATCATTGTTGTCATAGTGCTAGGGAATCTAGTCCAAGTGTCTCACTAGATCCAAATTGCCTCTTCCTCTTCCATGGGAGTTATTCTTCCACTCCAATTCGACCTTACATGACTCATGCCAAGTATATTTACCTTCTAACTTATCCCAAGAACATTGGGCTTCTTATGGATTCGAAATGAGTAGGATGCCATGTGACATAGAAAATCTAGTTTGTGTGGGTCCCACTTCCTCCATGTGTCTTCATAACCAAATGCCACTTTGATTTTCCCTTGTATATAATTTATTTAGATCCTTTATTAAATATTTATGCTATTCTAATGTCCACGCATCATTTATTATCCCTCTTATTTCAAATCCCAATGCTTCCACCCCCAACCTAGGACACTAGTAATTTTCCTCCTTGGCAATTATTTGACCCTTAACATCAATTTGACAAACTCTCATGAATATGGCCATTGGGATTAGGTGTTATACCTCAATATTACACATTATGTATTAGTGTCGCATCCTTGCACTAGCAACCTAAATGACAGTTTCCCTTAAAGATCATCTGAACATTCAGAGTGAAAAACACTGACTGAACACTGAAAGCAAAACCTTTTTCTGCCATCTGCCAACCCAACTTAGCCCTGTCTGTGAGAACTACTACTCCCTGCACATATACAGGGGCACGGTAGTCAGCACTACCACGTGTTGCTCCTTCTCTGGGGTGCGGTACTACCACATTATTCTCAGTGGTAGGGGCGCGGTAGTCCAAAATTAACCTTTTGCCTTGGATTTTGGGATCTTGACTTTCGAGAGATATTGTTGGGATTGCCACCTTTGGTTCGATCCTAACTCCTTCTTTGTTTAGCTGGCCTGATCCACTAAACCCTCCATAGATCCACACTTCTCTCTTGTTGGTTAACCTTCCCATGTGCTATAAGAGAGAAGATTTCCATGGGCCAAAGGGAGGAATTTTGGGGCATCAAACCTATGATCTTCAAACTTCTGCAGAGATAGCTAGAGAAAGCACTTAGACCTGGAGGATTGGCTTGGATATCAAGCAACCTTTGTCAATACTCTTCAAGTTTGTAATAAAAGATAACTTGTCTTGTTTTTCCCATTTCATGTGTATTGTATGGATCTTTGATATGAAATGTATCTAGTTTATATTTGAACTTAATCTTTGCTTCAAGGTATTTGGAAGCTTGCATGCTTGTTCTTTGTTTGATTTCAACAGGTTCTACATTGGAGCTTCAGGATCAAGAGCTAGAAGCGAGACAAACGTCAAATTGGAAGGTGAGTTACGTCTTTCATCTCTTCTGAATGCATTTAATCTTGTTGTGAAGATTAGTTCAGGAACTCAAGGTAGCATTTGTTTCCTTTTTGTCTTATCATAGAGTCAGTGCATCCTGCTTTATCCTAAGAGAGTTTCTACCTATCTATAGGGAGAAATTTTGACAACAAAAACTTGCGACTCCGCTGGGGAATTGAATCCATTTTCTTTTCTTCTGAAGTTTGCTTTCAATTTCACTCATTGATTGTAAGAATTGGGTTCTTTCACCCTCATTCACTTCCTTGTTCTCTGCATTAGACTTCTGTTACAGATCAGTAAGTCCTCTGGGTTGGCAAACCCTTGAAAAGTCAAAATCTTTTCTCAAAATTCTGCCTCTTTCCCCCTGTTCAGACACTACCACTCCCCCGTAACTACCTACAGAGCGGTAGTACTGCACCTTAACCACTTTCTAGAGCGCGGTGGTCTATCAGTACCGCACCTTAACCACTGTCTAGAGCGCGGTAGTCTACCAGTACCGCTCCCTGGTTGCCTGAAGGCCTGCGGTAGTTCCTGGAAAGTGTTTTATTTGGTTTGTTTGGTTTTTTGGGTCTTTTCGAGATTTGGATCCATGTTGGCCCTTTGAGTAAACACTAGTGTTTTGCTTGCATTTTTAAGCGAAATGGGTTCTATTTTTGAAAAACAATTCCCCCTCATGGCCGCAGGGGGCCATGAATCGTGCATCCTATAGTCGTTTTGACCCATATTAAGGTTTTGAGATCATTTTTTGGTTTAGTGTGTTTGGATTGCTTGGCATCTTATTTCCTTTACATCTTATCTAATGATTGTTGGAAAAGATTGATTCCTTATCTCCGCTTTAGTTCAAAGAGAAGCTTGATTTTGTCGTTCTTTTACCATATTCATGAAATTGAAACACAAAGGTATTCTTCTTGCCTTAATTTAATCATTTGACATTCTTGGTATTACATTCATGAGAGAAGAAATTCTTGTTTCATATTTATGTGCATTTGAGTTAAACGATATTATTAGGTTCTTCTCTTTGTCTTGCATTTGATTGGAAGCATTTGTAGAATCTTTCTTTCTGTAGCTTGGATGTGTCTTTTTCAAGTGTGAAAAGATAGGAAATGGATTAGAATCATTACGTTTGGTGTTCATATGAAGAACTTTTTCATTACTTTGGGTTAGTCTTGGGTACATATTTTACTTCTTTCTATCATTTTGAAAAGAAATAAAATTGCATGTGCATTGGGTTGTGCATATTGGGAACGGAAAGAATTATTCCTTACTTTAGCTAGTGTTCATCGAAGAGAAAGGCTCATTTCGATTCATCTTCATTTGCATGGTTTGAGTCGTCACAACACCATCAAGTTGCACTTCCATAACCCGATTGTGTAAGACAGCCTCTAAAATTAATCTCCCTAACTAAACCAACATCAACCTCACTTGAGGAAATCAAAAGAATTTGGTAGTTAGGTAGGACACCGAGGATAGGAATCAAAATAATTCCTCCTTGTCATTTTTCATCTGAGACATAGTCGTTGTCTTTAGGGAACTAAAATCCTCTAGTATTTGTTGACACGGTCATACACCAATTTGTGGAGGGGCCTCCTGACTGTTTTAAACTTTCAAGGGTTAAACCGCCGCGAGATTGAGAACCAGACGGACTCTGTGGAATGCCGCACTCCACTTAGCCCTAAGGCAACATCGATCATTGTCTTCCTTGTATTCATAGCAATGCAAGGGTGATAAGGCAAAAGCGTCGAAAACCTTTTCCAACGTGTCATGAATGAGGTAGCTTAGTGACTTTTCTTCTAGGGCTCTTTACCCAGGATCCCTTTCGGTAGAGGGATATCCTTCCATTATTGGTCTCTCATTTTGTATTGTTCGACTTGGATTTCATCACCTTGCGAAGGAGACAATTTGTTGAGGTCTCTAGCTCTTAGTTAGGAGGTTTTGCTTGCTATTTTATAGAGGGTCTTTTTCTTTGTAGGGCTGCTTGTTGGAATTCTGGACATTTTGTTGTACAGCTCGCTTACTGTGGCAGCGGCCTAAGTATAGTTTTTTGAGCTTGCTCTTTTGGCCTGTGAGCCTCGTCTTTTCCTAGCTCCCCTTTCGCACGCTCGGTTGCCTTAGGGTTTTTGAGTTATTTTTAACAAGACTTCGTCCACATCACTTAGTTTTGTTCCATGGAGAATCCACCTCCATGCACCCATGCTCCTTCTGGGACTACCAATCTGGAGACCCCTTTTCAAGGGGTACCTTTTACTTTTCCTCCAGTTGGAGATATTGGTCCTCCCTTTATTGCCACGTTAAATCTTCCTGGATTAACCATAGGATTACCGGTATGGTTATTCAATCCAGTAATTCCGATTGCACCCAATGTTTCGAATGTTAATTCTCCACCACGAGAGAGTCAATCCCAAACTAATCCTTCCCCTTCTTCGTTGGATGAATCTTCTTCTGTTCCTTCCTCGCCTGATCAAAGCAATAGTGTTAGTAATCAGGTGGATAAGAAGAAGAAGAAAAGGAAAGTTAAGAAGAAGAAGGATAAGGAAGAGACCAAGCGTAAACTAGTTGCCTCTAATGGCACTCATTCTACGAAAACACCCCGTAAGCCCAAGTTCCCTTGCAAACTTTGTAAGGGTGATCACCTTCTCAAGGATTGCCCCGATCTTTCTTGTGTAACTGAAGTGTGGTCTAAAAAACCCAAACCACTTGTATCATCGACCTTTGACCATCATGTCGATGACACTCCCTCAACCAGTGACCCCTTGGTGAAGGGTCGAAAGGGTAAAGTCCTATATCCCTATTGGATATGCAAGGGTATGCACCATACTTTCCTTTGTCCAAGCATGGATGAAGCTTCGCGGTGGTTGGAAGATATTACTAGTTCTCAACTGGTGCTTCCAACAAACGATAGTAAGTTGTCCTTCGAAACCCCGTTGGTTGACCAAGTGATCAATTCAGTTTCATCTACAATTGATCCCACTCTCCCTCCGGAGAGTGAAGTGATCGAGTCGCTGTCATCTCCACTCGATCCCGCTCTTTGATTGAAGAAAGTCCAAACTGAAGCAGTCATCTTGACACAATCTTTGTCTCATTCTTATCTTTCAAGTGAGAGTGAATTGGAAACTGCTGATGTTTTCCTTATCGGTTCATAATGTCCTCGGCAAGGGGAAACCTTGTCCGTTTCCGTGAGACCCCCCTCCAAGTACTGAGGTTATTTCCTTTGATTGGAATGGTCTAACAGAATCTCGTCTTCCTTTGAGTGTTCCTTTTCAAATATCTGTACGAGTTTTCAATAAAGAAATTTTTCGTACGATAGTTGATGAAGGAGCTCCTGTTAGTATTATGTCCTCAACTGCTTGGCAAGCCTTAGGTTCTCCTCGGCTTGTGCCCGTCATTGACCAGATACTGGCTTTCAATAGAAGGCCTAATGGACCTTTAGGGTCCCTTCCTCAATTACCTATCACTTTGGGAGGGAAAACTGTCTGTATTGATGTCATGGTCGTCCAAGGTCCCTTAGATTTTAATCTACTCCTTGGACGTGATTACGTCTATACAATGAAGGATGTAGTGTCCTCACTCTTTCGAGTGATGTATTTTATCCATCATGGGAATGTTGTGACCATCGATTAGCTTTCCTTTGTGACTCCCACTCATCGCATGACTCCTAGTCACCAGACTTACCTAAATGTTCCACATGTTTTAGTGGTTTCTTCCCCCTAAGGGGGGGACTTTGGAACAAAGTTCTATTCCGGTGTCAAGCTTGTTAAAAAATGAAACCATTTTCTCAAGCATAGTTTACTTTTGGTTTTAAGCTTGTGTAAAAATGAAACCGACCATCATCTCAAGCATAGTTTACATTTGGTTTTAAGCTTGTGTAAAAATGAAACCAACCATCATTTCGAGCAGAGTTCCCTTTATGTGTCAAGCTTGATAAAAAATGAAATAGGTTCCCACGAGCATAGTTTATTCTCTATTTCAATCTCATTAAAAAAATGAAACTGACCCTCAAGCACAGTTTACTTTTGGTTTTAAGCTTGTGTAAAAACGAAACCAATCCCAAGCATAGTTTACGTTCGGTTTCAAGCTTGCGTAAAAATGAAACTACCTTCGAGCATAATTTCTTTCTATTTTAAGCTCATTAAAAAATAAAAAGGACCCTTTCAAGCATTGTTATTATCTATTTCAAGCTTGTGTAAAAATGAAATAGATCTCCCTTCCATTTGTTCGAGTCTCTCGCTAGAGTTAGGATTTGAACCTTCATTTCATCTGCCTGGGTCACTTGGTCGTGGTTATCCCTACCCCCCCTGGTGAACACATTCGGATTAGTAGCCAAGATTTTTGGGTAAGGAAGAAGAGTAGTTAGACGAAACGAAGCTTGGGGGACATGTTTGGTCATTAGCAATCATGCTGGGGGCATTTACCAACCTCTGATCATCATGTTGGGAGGGAACCCGTCAATGGGCCTTAACCTTGAGCAGAGTTTACCATTGGCTTCAAGCACATTAAAAGAATGAAACCAGTAGTTTGAGCAAAGTTCTATTCCTGTGTCAAGCTCGTTAAAAAATGAAACATATCATTTCCCTTTGAGTCGAGTCTCCTCGTAGACTTAGTACCTACACCTTCTTTTCACTCGCCTATACCTTAGGCAAATGAAATGAAGCTTGGGGGCATGTCTTCAACCTCTGGAAGTCACGTTGAAGTCAACTCGATTGCCTCTCCGCACCACGTTGGAGCTAAGTCACTTACTTCTAGCAATCATGCTGGGGGGCATGTACCAACCTTTGGATTTCATGACGGGAAGAAGTAGAAGTTCACCATTGGGAACATTTTCGAGCATACTTTCCTTTTTAGGTTTCGAGCTCATTAAACCATTAAAATTATCCTGAGCATAGTTCATTTTCTGTTACAAGCTCGTTAAAAAATGAAGCAGACATCATGAGCATTCTTCCAACCTATCTTCGAGCTCGTTAAAAACAGTAAGATGGTGTTTGAGCTTACTTTTCACTTTTTTCGCGCTCTGGTTAAAACATGAAAAGTGGTTTGAGCTTACTTTTCCTTTTTCGTGCTCTGGATCCAAACATGAAAAAGATTTCGAGTGCTTTTGATACCATTATCGTGCTCGTTAAACAATTGTAGTAAAAAGGTGTGTCTAACGAGTATAGGTTTATCACTTTATCCAACCTCACTAGACTATTTACGGAAAAGGAACTGTGCCGAGTTTACTTTTCCTTTGTCGTACTCGTTCATCAACCATGACAAAGTTGTTCATGGAGTCCTCTTTAAGCTCTTTTCAGACTCCCTAAATAGGAAAAGATTGCCACGCGAAATTGATTCGTTCATGCTTGTAAAAGGATTTGAATGATCATCTCACTAGTGATAGTTTACCCCTTTTTCGGACTAGGGAGCACTACTTACGAAAAAGGAATACTCCAGCCAATCATGAGTGGAAGAGTTCTCTCCTGCGTTGTTTTACCCTTTTTCGGCCGATGAGGCTAACTTTATGAAAAAGTACCATTGGAGTCTTCTTTAGTTCTTTTCAGACTCTCTAAACATGAAATGACGACCGAGTTTTCCTTCCTTGGACTCGTTAAAATTCAACATCGAAGGGCCCACTTTGGGATGAACCCCTCCTTTCTCAGGTTCAAAAAACATGTGAGATTGGACTCATCTATGAGATGAGCTATACTGAGCATCTGTTATCCTCCTCAAGCTCGTAAAACAACAAAGAGGTACTCGTCCATCATGTCGGGGGAAAATGGGAAATTGAGTCAAGTTTACCTTGTTGGCAGCTTGTGAGTCGTCACCTTTGAACATGGCATGCATCCTCACCTTGTCTGTTTTGGGTAGTCAGTCTTGTTGATAGTGTCATCATTATGATCATGCGTCCTCATTATTGCTATGAGTTCACACTTCCTGTGGTTCTGTCTATTCAAGTAGTCCCTGCTACCAAGCTCTGTTTCATGCCGTTATATGTTCAAAGGGTTATTACCTTGAGTCCACCTCCACTTCATGTCAAACCTTCTCTTTGTGTCAATACATATTCTATTGTTTCATCGGTCCATTCTATCTCTCGTTCTGATTTCGTGTCGGTGATGTGGGAATCATTATGGCCCACCTTCGACGAGTCTATTCGTGTCGACACCAAATCACTATCCAGGAATTAGACTTAGGAGTCAACCACTAGTACCTTGGTACCTGCATGCCTCAATGGCAGGTTTCCTCCTGTTCAACAGTAGGTTTTCATCATTGACCTCTGATTGAATGATCTCTCAGATGCTTGACATCAACTCCTTTATTCGCATTTCGTTGAGATGTACTATAGATACCTTGGGGATCATTTTCATTATTGGTGATTTCCCTCGCATTTGTTAACGGTTCACATCATTGACCGGTAATCAAATGGTTTCTACCATGTTCGACTTCAACACCTTGTAATCACATGGCCAGATTTGTATCGTTTGCAATCGGGTAGAAGACCCTGGACACCCTTTTGTATTTTGATTACGTCCAGGTTGCAATGGAGATTTTTCTATATTGTCACACAGATCCACTAATGCATTGGTCGTTGCTGTGCCATTATTGTCTCATGGATCTACGCTTGTTCATAGTAGCCATGATTTGTCTACAGTCTATATCATCTCAGTACTCATGGATCTGCAATGTATTGGTCGGCAGCCATGCTTTGAGTCATTTGTTTCCAAGCATGGGAATGCCCACCTCGGTGGTATATATGACATTTTGTTTCTGTTTCAGCTCCTTGTTGCTCCCCTCGATGTTATCTCCGAACCATATTTGTAAAGTCTTTCCGCCATCAGTCTCTTCTGACCTCACACTTTATGGGGCATCTGTTATACCTCAATATTACACATTATGTATTAGTGTCGCATCCTTGCACTAGCGACCTAAACGAAAGTTTCCCTTAAAGATCATCTGAACATTCAGAGTGAAAAACACTGACTGAACACTGAAAGCAAAACATTTTTCTGCCATCTGCCAACCCAACTTAGCCATGTTTGTGAGCACTACTACTCCCTGCACATCTACAGGGGCGCAGTAGTCAGCACTACCGCGTGTTGCTCCTTCTCTGGGGTGCGGTACTACCACGTTATGCTCAGTGGTAGGGGCGCGGTAGTCCAAAATTAACCTTTTGCCTTGGATTTTGGGATCTTGACTTTCGAGAGATATCATTGGGATTGCCACCTTTGGTTTGATCCTAACTCCTTCTTTGTTTAGCTGGCCTGATCCACTAAACCCTCCATAGATCCACACTTCTATCTTGTTGGTTAACCTTCCCATGTGCTATAAGAGAGAAGCTTTCCATGGGCCAAAGGGAGGACTTTTGGGGCATCAAACCTATGATCTTCAAACTTCTGCAGAGATGGCTAGAGAAAGCACTTGGAGCTGGAGGATTGGCTTGGATATCAAGCAACCTTTGTAAGCACTCTTCAAGTTTTTAATAAAAGATAACTTGTCTTGTTTTTCCCATTTCATGTGTATTGTATGGATCTTTGATATGAAATGTATCTAGTTTAGATTTGAACTTAATATTTGCTTCAAGGTATTTGGAAGCTTACATGCTTGTCATTTGTTTGATTTCAACAGGTTCTACATTGGAGCTTCAGGATCAAGAGCTAGAAGCGAGACAAACGTCAAATTGGAAGGTGAGTTATGTCTTTCATCTCTTCTAAATGCATTTAATCTTGTTGTGAAGATTAGTTCAGGAACTCAAGGTAGCATTTGTTTCCTTTTTGTCTTAACATAGAGTCAGTGCATCTTTCTTTATCCTAAGAGAGTTTCTACCTATCCGTAGGGAGAAATTTCTACAACATTAGGCCATTGTGACCCAATGCCAAATTTGGGACATGACAACATATCATCAAGCACGAATGAATGAGTTGAAGTCAAACACTTGACGAAATATTTCAATCAAGAGTCAATGATGTAAACTCATGTCGAAATCGAGGTAACCTGCCATTGAGACATGCAGGCCAAATGTACTCAATTAGTTTCTAGATTCAGTCCTCGGATGATGATTTGAAGTCGACAAGGATGAACCCGTCGAAGGAGGGCCTTGATGAATCCCCCATCATCAACACGAAACTTGATAACAGATGTTTAGAGTAGATCAGATGGTACAGTAACATGCAAGACTGACTCAGAGTAGACCGGCATGGTGGAGGGTGTACTGACTGCAAATGATGAGCGGTGAATGTATTATTGAACATGGGCATGGCATGACTTGGCAGTATTGACATGACGAGAATGACACCAACACCTAATTCAATTGATGATGGAAGTATTCTTTGGATGACCCAAAGGAGTAACAAGACTCGAGAAGTAAGCAAAACTCGAGGACAAACGGATGACCCAAGTACTATATGCAAATGAAAATGAGTGCCATGTTCAAGAACGACTAAGTACTGCCACTGGTAAAGGTGTAACACAAAAAAATTTCATTTTTCCCCATCATGACTGATGAGTGCCTCATGTGTTTTTGACGAGCTTGATGAGGGTAACCAGATGCTTGGAAAAGCTCATCTAATAGATAAGTCGAATCCCAAATGTTTTTTGAACCTTTCGTCGCATGAAGAGCCCTTCAATGTTGAATTTTAACAAGTCCAGAGAAGGTAAACTCGGTGTCATTTCATGTTTAGAGAGTCTGAAAAGAACTAAAGAAGACCAAGGGGAACTACTTACGAAAAAGGAATACTCCAGCCAATCATGACTGGAAGAGTCCTCTCACGCGTTGTTTTACCCTTTTCTGGGCGAAGAGGCTAAACTATCACCAGGAAGATGATCATTCAAATATGTTTACAAGCGTGAACGCATCAAGTTCGCTTGGTGATATTTTCGTATTTAGAGAGCTTGGAAAGAGCTTAAAGAAAGACTCTAGGGGGTTCATTTTTCGTAGGAGTTTAATGAGCCCTAAAAAGTGATAAACTATAACTCGGTGACTTATTCTCATTGTTTTACGAGCACGAGAAAGAACAAAGAGTAAGCTCGGTGTCATTAGTAATTGAATTTAATGAGCAAAATAATGACAAAAAGACACTCGAAGAGTTGTTCATACCTGGTAATACTTACGAGATGATCATCACGATGAAGAATGGCATTAATTAGGCACCTAGCTTCTCTCGCAGCTCAAAGACTAGGTCAAAACAGTTAACCAAGCGTTTAAATGTAGTAAATAACCCAAACTATAGTAAAAAACCCACTAAAGCATCAACATTAAAAAATGAATATTCCCTTTTTGGTTATAAAATGGGTGAAATAGTGAAAAAGAATTACAATTGTTTTTTACCAAGTTTGGAGAGTGTGAAGTGCCATTTGGAGCCAAATTTTGTTTGTTGATTCTGGGAGCTATGGTCCACCATTTCATGAGCTATCAGAGACAATTAGGCCTAAAATCGGCTATGCAACTTTTCAGTGTATTAGTTTTATGTTTTTTGCTTAATTTTTAGGGTTTTGAGTTGTTTTGGTGGGGGGAATTGCGCTCGCGGGTCGGCGCAAGCCCTCCTTACGGGAATTGCGACAACCATGCGCTATCGCAAAACCCATAAGGGCCTTTTGCACCGACGTCGCCCTATTTGAAAAGACGTCTTGCGCCGGCGCAAACGCCCAACCCAAAAGAAAAAGTTTTGATGTTTAGAAAGAGTTCTAATAGTGTTTACTTGTCCTTTTTGACAGGTTCACGGTGACAAACATGGTTCTCGAGTGGCGATAACGAGAGCATGAGGTGGATGATGCTTAGGCCGAAAATGACCCTCAATGCATTGCTGCATTGAGGAACAGTGGGTTACTCGAATACTTCTGTGTGTCGGGCATGAGGATCCAAGTTCCATTGCTGACACACATTATCCGATGTTGGGATCCGACGCAACAACACTTCGAGATCGGGGTGCATACACTAAGTATAGATGTCGAGGATATCTACTTCCTAACAGGATTATCCTAGAGGGAAGAACCTGTATCTCTTAGTGGATCACAAGGAGGTGATCAGACAGTGGATGATATGATTACTCAGTACTTCACTGGAGGCATTGCGGCTATTGGTGGGAAGATCCCCATCAAGGATATTCGAGACTGTCCTTTACGTATTGTGCTCTACACTATAGTGAGGGTAGCGGGGAGTTAGTCTGCTCACCTTGCGAGCAAGTCACAGTTGATGTATGCAGAGGAGTGCATGGCTCCCAGGGTATTCAACTGGTGTGAGGTACTCCTTACCAACCTCCGGAGTCAGTTCACCAAGTGTCGGCACATGGTGCTGAAACAGTTCGGATATGGGTCCATGGTGATATCTTTTCTATTGGAGCGGGTACCTCATATGCGTCCATAGGTGGACTTGTATGACTAAGATGCCCAGGACCCACACATGACCCGATGGGTAGAGGTGATGGCCCGCCATGGTGGCGGGGGTCCTATTATAGGCTACGGTACAGGGTTCTTCAGCTGGCTACAGGAACAGCTCCTCATGATAGAGGATTATCCGTATAGTGGGACAGATTTCAGAGGTGATCCTCATCTGGTGCTTCCCGAGGGAGCACAATGGGGTGACATCGGTAAGAACAACAACTTTTTTGTTTTTCATTTTATATATTTTATGATTTTTTGGAGTAGTGTTGATGACTCGATGTTTTGTTCAGACGTGGGTCCATCACGACCAGTTGGAGTCTCGCTCATTGCGAGGAGAGGAGAGGCACTGGTTGTAGGTCCCGCGATGCATAATTCCATCGAGGAGGTCTATGAGAACCTCAACAGGTTGACACTGGATATCCCAAAGCCGAGTGTATGTGATCTACCTCGAGGTTACCAGAGATACACCATTGGGGTGTCTACACGTTTTGGCACGCTGCTTTGTAAAGTGGCGAGGGCCATAGTCTACTATCATGATGAGCAGCCTAGGGATTAGGTTTCCGCTTGTGTATGTACTAAAAGCTTATGAACTTCAGATTTTGTAGAGATGACTCTTACTGAAAGCTAGTATGCTTCATATTTTTGTATCAGCACCACCATTTTGTATCGATTTATATATATATATATATATATAGACATTTTCGACGGCTTTATACATTATGTGTTCTATGGATGATTAATGAGATCTTGTTTACATGTTTGCTTATACAATGGATTATTTACATGTTATGTGTGCTTTTATATTTTATGAATATGTTATGTGTGTGCGATGTACCAATCTAGAATGAAGTTGGCCATTGAGTCAGCAACTATATTCATGTCTCATGGAATGTGCAGGTATTGAATAGATTCAAAGGACCTTTCCAGAATACGGACTCGTCTGAAGAGACAAACTAGATTAGGGTCACAGACAGCATAAATCTGGTTAATATGAGAAACCACTAGTTGTGAATCTAGATGGATGACAACATGGTTCATACCCAAGGAAAGAGCGTCGGTTAGGGTTCCAATCATCACCTGATACTCTGCGGTGTTGTTGGTTGTGAATCCGAAAAAATTTCCTCCTGAGCTAATAAGCTCGTCGGTCGAGGAATAAAGTACCTAGGATGCCAAAGCAAGGTTACAGGTATGTCGGTTGGCACCATCCATGAATCCATAGAAAGTTTCCATCTGCACATGCAGACAGAACATGGTATAAGAAGCGAAAATAAAATCTAGACACACTAAAACAAAAGCATAACACCACACAAAACACACACGCCATGTACAGTATATACAAGATATCTATGCGTGAAAGGCTCAGGCATAGTACCTCTTCAAGTAGAGCCCATTGCGAGGCTCACCCAAAGATATCCCATCATAATCCTCTAGTTTGTAGGCTCCCTTCTCCAGAACACGTTTTACTATGTACGGTCCGTGCCACATGGACTTGAACTTACCTTCCCCCAGCTTATCGTGCCTTTGGTCATATGTGAGGACCAAATCACCCTCATTATAGATGCAGGTTTTGACCGACCTGTCGTATTGTGCCTTAATGCACTTCTTGTGTGCCTCATTGGCAAGAGCAGCATCGCGGCGAGTCTCGTCAAGTTTTTCTAGGTAAAGGAATCGCTCTTCCTCGGTAGTGGTGTTCGGAAGAAGTTCGACTGCGATTTTGAGTGATGGAATCTTGCACTCTATTGGTAAGACTTCCTCCAATCCATAAACTAACTGGAACGGTGTAAATCCAATGGCATTCTTAATGGAGGTCCGGTATGCCCATAGTGTGGAAAAGAGCATGTTGTGTGAGTTAGACTTGTGCGTACCCACCATGCGTTGAATCATGGTTTTCAAAACCTTGCTAATGGCCTCTACTTGTCCATTGGACTACGAATAGTAAGGTGTTAAGTTTTCATGACGAAAACCCAATCTGAAAGTGAGATCCATGGTCAGTGACTATGGCTTGTGGAACTCCAAACCATGAGATAACATGATTAAACATGAAGAGTGCGGCGGTTTTTCCGTCGTCAGTGTACGTAGGCATAGCCTCGGCCCATTTTGTAAAGTAATCCATGGCTACTATGACGTGATGCCCCCCGGTCGAGGTAGACTTACAGTGCATGAAGTCAATGCCCCAGTTTGCACAGGTGCCAACGGAAATAACTGGGTGTAATAGGACTGGGTGGGTATGCTTTTTCGTCTGAAAATGCTGGTATGGGGGACATTTTTTAACGGACTCAATACAATCTTTAAAGATGGATGGCCAGTAATATCCCGCGCGTAGAATCTTTTGGTTTGTAGCCATCCCAGAGAGATGACTGCCACAATCCCTAGAGTGACAGTCATTCAAGATGTGTTCATCCTCCTCATGTGTCAAACATCGTTGAAGAACCGAATAAATACCACGATGATACAGGGTATCGCCAACGATCAAGTAATACTTGGCGTGGTGGTGGATACGACGATGATCATCATGAGACAGTTGGGGGTTGAAACGTTGGGTTTGAAGATAAGTCACTTACCTCATATTTGCATATCCCTTTTCTCTTTGTTGATCCAATGCCCTAGTGTTGTTAGATCTCAAGCTGCAAGACCCCGTTGAACACATAGGAACAACCAAGCAGTGAAAGCATACATTTCATATGATTGATCTAAGTTAACAGTTAAGGAAGAAAACTCTAAACATTATCAATGAGACAACATTTATGGAAAGAGATTATATTAAATGTAAAAGAAGGAGTTACATAGAAAGGAGAAAGATACAACCAAAGCCTTAACGTTGCATCCTCCATCCAACATGTCCAAGCCAAACCTCCAATATGGTACAAGCTTCCCAAGATGATTAGGGATCACCAATATGGATTCTTCCAGCATAAGGATACTATAGAACTTCCTCCCCTTACCATGGCGAGAGGGGGTGTTTATATAGGGCTAAAGAGATAGGGTAGGTTGAGGATTAGGGGTATATGGTTAAGGGATCCTCCCATTAGGTTAGGGACCAAAATGCCACCTCTCCCAAAGTCTATGGATAGGTCTCCACCTCAACAAACCTCTAGAAAGACCTCGATACTCCCCAAAATAGCTTCTAACTAACCCTGACGCACCCTGGTAAAGGAGACAGAGCGCTGGAGAGGGTCAGGCACACCTTGTAGGAGGCCAAAGGGCGCTAGTGGATCACCCTAGATGACCAGGAATTGCGTCGGTGCACCCCAGATGAAGTAGAAGTGCGCCAGCCTACTCAAACAGGGTCAACCGGGAAGGGATAACCTTCAGTTTGAATGTGTTTTAGCCCAGTATGAGTTTAAGGGTCAGAGCAAAGAGTTTACACAATGGTCATGATGACAACTCTAGGTCCTGATAACGACATTTGCATAATGGTCATGGCGATGACACTAGGTCATGACAACGACACTTGCACAAGGGTGACGACATTTTGGTGTAACAGAATGCCCCCAAAGCATGAAGCTGATAGAATAATACAGGTGAAATGCTTTGTAGTAAGAAAAGCATAATGGCAAGGACTTGCTGGTTGGAAGGAGATGCTGTAGAAATGACTCTGAGATCCACATCTCATATGACACAAAACATGGCTGCCGACCAATAAACTGCAGATCCATGGTATTAAAGACCGACTGAACACAATCATGGCTACTAGACACAATCGTAGATCCATTATGAGGTGATAACACAGCCACGACCAATACAATGTGGATCCATGTAACATGATTCAAACAATCTCCATCGCAACCTGGGAAAAATATGACTTCCTCACGGTCTTCAAGTCGAACCCGCAATGATACGAATATATCCATGTGATTACAATGTTTTGGAGTCGAAACACTCGATGGGATCTTTCAATCGAGAGTCAATGATGTAAACTCATGTTGAAAGCAAGGTAACCTGCCATTAAGACATGCAGGCCCAAGGTACTTGATTGGTTTCTAGATTCAATCCTTGGATGATGTGTTGAAGTCAACGAGGATGAATCCGTCGAAGGAGGTCTATGATGAATCCCCCATCATCTACACGAAACTCGATGAAAAATGTTTGGAGTGAATCGGATAGTAGAGAAATGTGCAAGATTGGCTCAAGGTAGACCGACATGATGGAAGGTGTACTGACTGCATATCATGAGCAATGAAAATCTCTTGAACATGGGCATGGCATGACTTGGAAGTATTGACATGACGAGAATGACACTAACCCCCAACGTGACTGATAGTAGAAGCATTCTTTGGATGACCCAAAGGAGAGACACAACTCATGATATCAGCAGAACTCGAAGACAAACAGATTACCCAAGTACTTAATGCAAATGCAAAATGAGTTCCATGTTCAAGAGCGACTATGTACTTCCATAAATAAAGTGTAATACAAAATATTTCCTTTTTTCCCATCATGACTGATGAGTGCCTCACTTGTTTTTTAACAAGCTTGAGGAGGGTAAACAGATGCTTGGTAAAGCTCATCCCATGGATGAGTCCAATCCCAAATGTTTTCTGAACCTGGGAAAGGAGGGGTTCGTCCCATGATGGGCCCTTCAATTTTGAGTTTTAACGAGTCCATAGAAGGTAAACTCAGTGTCATTTGATGTGAAAAGAACTAAAGAAGACTCCAAAGGTCCTTTTTCGTAGGGTTTGTCTCTTCACCCGGAAAAGGGTAAAACAATGCGAGAGAGAACTCTTCCAGTCATGATTGGTTGGAGTGCTCCATTTTTCGTAAATAGTGCCCCTTGACCCGAAAAAGGGGTAAACTATCACCAGGGAGACGACCTTTCAAATGCTTTTACAAGTGTGAAAGAATCAAGTTTGCTTAGCAATATTTTCATATTTAGGGAGTCTGAAAAGAGCTTAAAGAGGACTCCATGAACAAATTTTTCATGGTTGATGACCGAGTATGACAAAGGAAAAAGTAAACTCGGTGCAGTTCCTTTTCCGTAAATAGTCTAGCGAAGTCGGATAAAGCGATAAACCTATACTCGTTAGACACACCATTTTACTCAACTTTTTAATGAGCATGACAATGGTATCAAAAGCACTCGGAACCTTTTTCATGTTTGAACCAGAGCATGAAAAAGTAAAAACTGAGCTCAAACCACTTTTCATGTTTCAACCAGAGCACAAAAAAAGTGAAAAGTAAGCTCAACACCATCTTACTGTTTTTAACGAGTCTCGAAGACAGGTGAAAAGAATTCTCATGATGCCTACTTCATGTTTTAACTAGCTTGTAACAGAAAATAAACTATGCTCGGGATTATTTCCATGGTTTAGCAAGCTCGAAACCCAAAAGAAACTATGCTAAAAAATATTTCCATTGGTGGATTTTTTCCCATCATGCTATCCAAAGGTTGGTACATGCCCTCGGCATGATTTTTAGAAGTAAGTGGCTTAACTCCAACATGGTGTGGAGAGGTGATCGAGTTGAATTCAACATAACGCCCAGAGGTTGAAGACATGCCCCCAAGATTCATTTCATTCTCCTAATCTACCTCTTAACTCGGTTAAACTCTTGTTACTAATATGAATACTTTCACCGGAGACGAAGGAAGATCAAAAGGAAAAGGAGGATGAAAAGAAGGTTCAGGTACTAAGTCTATGGGAAGACTCCACTCAATGGAAAAGGATCTGTTTCATTTTTTAATGAGCTTGACACAGGAATAGAACCCTGCTCATGAAGCTGGTTTCATTTTTATGCAAGCTTGAAACCAAAGGTAAATTATGCTTGTAGGGGTCTATTCCATTTTCTAATGAGCTTGGAATCAAAGACTAATCTGTGCTCATGGGAACCTGTTTCATTTTTTTAACGAGCTTGACATAGAAAGGGAACTATGCTCATGGTTAAGGCCCATTTACGGGTTCCTTCCCAACATGATATCCAGAGGTTGGTAGATGCCCCCTGCGTGATTGCTAGTGGCTTGACATGCTCCCCAAGCTTCGTTTCATCTGACTACTCTTCTTCCCTACCCAATAAAAATATTGGATACTAATATGAATATGTTCACCAGGGGGGTAGGAAGAACGAGGATCAAGTGACACATGCAGATGAAATGAAGGTTCAAGTCCTAAACCTAAAGGGAAACTCGACTCATGGGGAGGGGATCTGTTTCATTTTTTAATGAGCTTGACACAGGAATAGAACCATGCTCGTGAGGTACTTTTTCATTTTTTAACTAGCTTGGAATGGGAAAAGAACTATGCTCATAAAGCTGGTTTCATTTTTACATAAGCTTGAAACCAAAGGTAAACTATCCTTGGGAATGGTTTCATTTTTACACAAGCTTGAAACCAAAGGTAAATGATGCTTGGGATTGGTTTCATTTTTACACGAGCTTGAAATCAAAGGTAAACTATGCTTGGGAACTAGGTCCTACCCAACACGATGTCCAGAGGTTGGTGGTGTGCCCCCCAGCATAATAAGTCAGGGGGAAAACTCCAGCATGATGTCTAGAGGCTGGAGACATGCCCCCCATCGCTAGGGGGGAGAAACCACTAAAACATGTGGAACATTTAGGGAAGTCTGATGACTAGGAGTCATACGATGAGTGGGTGTCACAAAGGAAAGTTGATCAATGGTCACCATATTCCCATAATGAGGAAAATACATCACTCAAAAGAGTGAGGACACTACAACTTTTATAGCACAAACATAATCACGTCCAAGGAGTAGATTAAAATGTAAGGGTCCTTGGACTACCATAACATCAATACAGACAGTTTTCCATTCTAAAGTGATAGGTAATTGAGGAAGGATCCCTAAATGTCCAGTAGGCCTTCTATTAAAATCCAAAATCTGGTCAGTGACTGGAACAAGCTGAGGGGAACCTATAGCTTTCCAAGAAGTTGAGGATAAAATACTAACAGAAGCTCCCTCATCCACTATAGTGTGAAATATTTCCTTATCGGAAATTCCTACAGATATCTGGAAAGGAACACTCGAAGGAAGACAAGATTCTGTTAAACCATTCCAATCAAAGGAAATGACCTTAGTATTTGGAGGAGATCCTGTGGAAATGGATAGGGTTTCCCCTCGCCTAGAACAATCTGAACTGACTAGGAAAACATCAGCGGTTTCCAATTCACTCTCACTTGGAAGATAAGAATGAGACGAAGATTGTATCATGGTGACTACTTCAGTCTGGACTTTCGCCAATGAAAGAGTGGGATTGAGTGGAGGTGAGGCCAACTTGACCACTTCATGTTCACTCTCGGAAGGGAGAGTGGGATCAGCTATGGATGAAACCGAATCGATCACTTTAGATTCACTCTTGGAAGGAAGAGTGGGATCGACCAGGGATGAAACCGAATTGACCACTTGGTCAACCAATGGGGGGTCAATAGGAAACCTATGATAACCTATTGGAAGCCATTGACAAGTAACAGTAATATCTTCCAACAAATTTGAAGCTTCATCCATGCGAGGACAAAGGTAGGTACGGTTCATTTCCTTACATAATAAGCAAGGATTCTTGACTTTACCCTTCTGACTCTTCACAACAGAGTCACTAGTCGAGGGAGCATCATCAGTATGAATACTAGAGACTGATGACATAGGTGGTTCCGAATTTTGTGACCACAATTCTAAGACCGTGGAAAGATCAGGATAGTCCTTAAGGAAATGGGGCCCTTTGCAAAGCCTACAAGGGAACTTAGGTTTAAGCAAAATCGAAACAAGTACATCAATACTCCCAGCATGATGATTAGCGGTTGGTGGGTTCCCAACATGATGGTCAGAGTTTGGAATTGTGGCCTTCCACTTAGTGTTCTTCTTCTTAGCCTTCCCTTTCGTCTTCTTCTTATCCACCTATTTACTAACATCATATTTTTCAATAGGTGAAGAGGAAGAAAGAGAAGTCGATTCAACATTCGACGAAGAAGGAGAAGGATCAACACGAGGTTGATGCTCATGTAGTGAAGAACCTTGATCCGACACAGACATTGCATTCGGTATAATGGGATTGGAGAATAACCACACAGGTAATCCTATAGTCAATCCGGGAAGACTCAATGTGGCCATAAAGGTAGGACCAACACTTACACAAGGGGGAGCTAAAAAAGACATACCTTGGAAAGGGATCTCTTGGTTGGTAGTCCCGGGAGGGTCTTCCATACCTAAACTTCCTAAGAGTCTCTGAAGTACCACTACTCAATTCTAAAAGCAACAAGCAAACTGTGTGAATAGGAGTGGATGAAAAGTATGGATCCTCATAGGATTATCAAGGCGCCACAAGTCGTTATATACAATAGGGTCCGATAGTAAAACGCGACAAGGAGGATTGGGACCGTACCCTTTCCTGAATACCCGATTACCTGGATGGTACGTGCGTAGTAATCTCCCCGATTGTTGTTCTCAGTGTATTGCAATGCCAAGACGTCCAAATGGTTAACTCAGTTGGTCACAGGAATCCTAGGAGTATCTCCCGATATACACTAGGTACGTGGGAGCTCAAATCCGTAGTGGTGTTGTCTAATGCACAACTGTACGGTAAGAGCCTTCCCATATACTACCGAGTATGTGAAACACCTTTTGATATATGCCGAGTACATGAAGTGCCTTTCGATATACCCTAAGGTATGTGAAAGAGTCTCTGATATACCGGTCAATACGTGAAAGAGCTTCGATATACTGGTTGGTACGTGGAAGAACTGTAATACCCACGGAATGCAGTGCAAGCAAATAATGACAGCTACCACGTTTTACGACTCTGGAACACGTATCTAACTTACACACAGTTACTAAATGATTTAAACCAGCTAAGCTAGCATTAATTTTATCTTATGCAGTTAAGTGGATGCATGAGGTATAGACAGGAAATGTAAAAAGAATGCAAATTCTAGCTATATGACAATGCACATTTTCTTTTCCTTTTCAATGAAAACTACTTAAGGTAAGGAGAGATTTTTCTTTCTTTCAAACCAAAAAGTACTTAAGTAGTAACAAAAAGAAGAATTCCTTCCTAGAGTGTAATAACTCTAAATTTATGCAATAATAAGCCAAAAAGCGCAAAGAAAATGAAAGATGCGACAAATCTTAACAATGTATAAGACAAAATAATGAAGCACTTTCAATTTTCAAACGCATGTATCAAAAATGGAACTTTATAACTAAATGCTTTTCATATCTATATACAGAAAGTGAGAGAATATCTGCAGCACTCTAATCATTCATAAATTCCCAAAGAAAAACGACCAGCACCCAAACAACTCAAAGGCACTCAAGAAAGGCTAAAAATCTACCAAATGCATTCAAAACTCAATGATTGAGTGGAGGAAGGGTTTGGAGTTCATATCTAATGATCTGAACAGATCTAAAAAGATCAGGTAAGGTGAGCAAGGATGCCAAGATCGAACCAACCAGTGGGGGATTTGAAATTGCCCCCAACAACCGAGTCACTTACTTGACTAATGAAACATCCAAAATCAACAAAAACACTTCCAAACACAAGTAATGCTGGATCTAGGGAGTGTGTGACTATAATACACAGCCTACAAACCACAATCAATCAGACCAAAATCCCAAAAAGAAGGAAATCCCTGTTGATCCCTAACTTTTAAGGGATCGGCGCACCCTATACACAGGCAGAGTGCGCCAGATAGGGTTCGGCGCAGGTTGTACATAGGCAAGGTGCGCCACCAGCGCAGATTGTCTTCAGACAAAGTGAGCCAGCCAAATAGTGGCACAGGGAAGACTCAACCCAGGTGCGCCTATCGAATAAAAAGCAGTAAAATGGCTAGAACTCCTAAGGTAAAGGACAAGAGGTCTAATATTGATCCAAAGAGAATCAGGGGAACCCAAGAAACTCTTTAAAGACAAAAATATAAGGGTAGGAGGTATTCAAGAGGCTAGAAAAAGGATTGATAGAGACATGAAATCAAAGACAAATGGAATTGAATCTATGAAATCAAATCTATGTTCTTCCCCAGTGGAGTCGCCAAATTTGTTACCGGACAATCTACCGAAAGTGGACTTAAGGCATGATATCCCTAGTTCAATGCGAATCTAGAACAAATCAAAAAGAACATAACCTGCTTTCCTATATCAAATAGAAGTGCAAACAGATGGATAGATCACTTACCTCAGATTTGTAGATCCCTTTGCTCTTTGTTGATCCAATGCCCCAGTGTCGTCAGATCTCAAGCTGCAAGACCCCGTTGAACACATAGGAACAACCAAGCAATGAAAGCATACATTTCATATGATTGATCTAAGTTAACAGTTAAGGAAGAAAACTCTAAACATTATCAATGAGACAACATTTATGGAAATAGATTATATCAACTGTAAAAGAAGGAGTTACATAGAAAGGAGAAAGATACAACCAAAGCCTTAACGTCGCATCCTCCATCCAACATGTCCAAGCCAAACCTCCAAGATGGTACAAGATTCCCAAGATGATTGGGGATCACCAATATGGATTCTACCAGCATAAGGACACTATAGAACTTCCTCCCCTTCCCATCGAGAGAGGGGGTGTTTATATAGGGCTAAAGAGATAGGGCAGGTTGAGGATTAGGGGGAGATGGTTAAGGGATCCTCCCATTAAGTTAGGAACCGAAATGCCACCTCTCCCAAAGTCTAGGGATGTGAAAATCCTCACAGCAAATCTAAGAGATGATCTATACCTCACAAGAGACTAATTATGATTAAGCATGAAAATAGAAGAGTGGTCAATGCAGTATAATGAGCAACAGAATAATAATACAGTAGAACTCGGATAGAAGCAAAATAACTTCACACACACTAATTAATTAATCACAATATGGAAAAATAAGTAGTACAATGCACGAGGATTCGAATTCCTTAAGGTGGCAATTCGAATTAGCCTTCATGGAGTGATCAAAAGATCATTGGAGTGTCATCGAAGCACAACTAGTAGTCTATCTCATCATCGGTGGAGTCATCAATGGACAAGTAACTGTCAACCGTCAGTCAAACTGAGTCTAACTGAGTGTGGTAGGTGTAACTAATTGTAACTGGCACATGGATACACTAACTGAATGAAGGAGGCTCAGTGGAGGGCACATGAGGAGCTAACTGAAGTCGGAATGGGCAGTCAAGTCTCGCTGGAGGTCCATCGGAATGATACAGTCAGTTGAGAGTCAGTCTAGCCTTAAATCAAGGAAAGAACTGAAGATAACTAAATGGTAGGTAAGGAAGGGCGCCTTTCTCAACTGGTAGATGAGAGGAGGGCACACTAAGCTCTAGGAGGGCTGAAACTGAGTGGAAAGAAGCTCTAGGGGCTAGATAACTGAGGGCTAGGTGCTGGGACTGATGACTGGGATGCATGCAAACCCTAAAAGTGCATGCCTGACTGAAAATGCAAAGGATGAAAATGCTAGTAGGACTAGGATGGAGTATAGGAATATCCTAACACCCCCCCTTAATCCATCCTAGGCCCTGGTAACTAAGACCAAAGGTCACCCAATATAATGAATAATAATAGTAAATAAACTGAGGAAATGGGGAAAACCTCATGGGAAAAATACCCCACCTCAAAATAGACTGTAAGGCACACACAAAAATAAATGATCCAAACTCAAGCAGGTGTTATGCTTGGTCATATGTCTACAGGTATCTTCTTCTTAGGAAGAAGTGGATCATGCTCAGAAAGCATGTGCTTGTACTTGCTCTTCAGATCGAATATGATGAGAACAAATCCAAAAGTATGAGGATGATCCCTGAACCTATGATTAGAATCAGCTGAGGTAGGATCAAATCTATGAATGTGCAGATAGACTTTTGTCTTCTCCTTCGAACCATCATGGGTGAGATTATGCCAAAAAGAACCATCACATGATTGCTTGAAATCCAAATCAGATTTAAGACTTGAAGAATAGTTTCTTGAGATCTCCTTTGAACCAGCAAGGGTGAGATCAAAACCATCATATGCATGATAAATTATCCCAAGTAGTGATTGCTTGGATTTTAAATCAGCTCCAAGACTTGAAACATGGTTTCTTGAGATCTCCTTTGAACCATAAGAGGTGAGATCAAAACCAGTAAATGCATGAGAATTTATCCCAAGCGAATGGCAATGGTTTCTTGAGATCTCCTTTGAACCATAAGAGGTGAGATCAAAACCATGATGTGCATGAGAAATTATCGCAAGTAAATGGCAATGGCCATATTCTTCAATAACCTTCTGAAAGCATGGAATAATGATCATATAATAGTAAATAAGAGGTGATAGATCAAGGAGATCCCATTACCTCCAATGACTGATTTTACCTCCGAAACATTCATGTGATCATGATGCAAACCAACAGACTCTGGTGCAAGAGAGGATTTAGGACCTTCTGCAATTTCTAGAGTGTGAGCTGGCACAGAATTTGAAATAGAAGAAATTTGGAGCATGAATGTAGAATCTGCAAGTTCTTCTTCTTTGTGGACAACTTCAATATTAGATATGTTTGATACTGGTTCATGATCAATGAGATCATCAAGGAGGGTGAATGCATCACTTTGCTTACTCTCGAAAGGATTTGGACCAATCCCTTCATTCTATCTGCCAAATCTTTCATCTAGGTAGGCCCATAGCTCTTTTGGAGATTCAACATCATCAATGAATTGATGTACCAAGCATCGAGACATAGAAAGCATCATGGTTCCCATGGCTCTGTCACCATTATTTAACCAATCAATCTTTTCTTCAGAGGATTCAAACTCTCTTTCAAGACAATAATCAAAGAGACCATTTCTCTTCAAATGTGCTATCATCTTTGGTTTCCATTCATCATAGTTGAATGGAGAAAGAGGATCATAGTTGAATGGAGGAGGATATATTTCTTCTGAATACATGGAAGCTGTAGAAGACCTGCAAAAACAATAGAAAAGTCTGCAACTGCTACTACTGCAAAAGATGCAGAAACTGCTGCACTCGAAATCTTGATAATAACCTGCAAAAAACTCTCAAGAATGGAGATAAACAATACTCTCAACATGCTCTAATACCATGTGAAAATCCTTACAGCAGATCTAAGAGATGATGTATACCTCACAAGAGAATAATTATGATTAAGCAGGAAAATAGAAGAAGAGTGGTCAATGCAATATAATGAGCAACAGAATAATAATACAGTAGAACTCGGATAGAAGCAAAAATACTTCACACGCACTAATTAATTAATCACAATATGGACAACTAAGTAGTACAATGCATGAGAATTCAAATGCCTTAAGGTGGCAATTCGAATTAGCCTTCATGGAGTGATCAAAATATCACTAGAGTGTCATTGGAGCACAACTAGTAGTCTATCTCATCATCGGTGGAGTCATTAATGCACAAGTAACTGTCAACCGTCAGTCAAACTGATTCTAACTGAGTGTGGTAGGTGTAATTGATTGTAACTAGCACATGGAGACACTATCTGAATGAAGGAGGCTTAGTGGAGGGCACATGAGGAGCTAACTGAAGTCAGAATGGGCAGTCAAGTCTCGCTGGAGGTCCATCGGAGTGATACAGTCAGTTGAGAGTCAGTCTAGCCTTAAATCAAGGAAAGAACTGAAGATAACTGAATGGTAGGAAAGGAAGGGTGCCTTTCTCAACTGGTAGATGAAAGGAGGGCGCACTAATCTCTAAGAGGGCTGAAACTAAGTGGAAAGAAGATACAGGGGCTAACTAACTGAGGGATAGGTGCTAGGTCTAATGACTGGGATGCATGCAAACCCTAAATAATGCATGCAAACCCTAAAAGTGCATGCATGACTGAAAATGCAAAGGATGAAAATGCTAGTAGGACTAGGATGGAGTATAGGAATATCCTAACAAGGGATAGGTCTCCACCTCAACAAACCTCTAGAAAGACCTCGAGACTCCCCAAAATAGCCTCTAACTAACCCTCACGCACCCTGGTAAAGGAGACAGAGTGTTAGAGAGGGTCAGGCGCACCCTATAGGAGGCCAAAGGGCGCCAGTGGCTCACCCTGGATGAACAGGAATTTTGCCGGCGCACCCCAGATGAAGTAGAAGTGCGCCAACCTACTCAAACAGGGTCAACCGGGAAGGGATAACCTTTAGTTTGAATGTGTTTAGCCCAGTATGAGTTTAGGGGTCAGACCAAAGAGTTTACACAATGGTCATGATGATGAATCTAGGTCCTGATAACGACATTTGCACAATGTTCATGGCGATGACACTAGGTCATGACAACCACACTTGCACAAGGGTGACGAGTGTCCGTGATCTACCTTGGGGTTACAAGAGATACACCATTAGGGTGTCTACACGATTTGGCACACTGCTTTGTAAAGTGGCAAGGACTGTAGTCTGCTATCATGAGCAGCCTAGGGATTAGGTTTCCGCTCCAATAGAAAAGATATCACCACGGACCCATATCTGAACTGTTTCAGCGCCCCACGCTGACACTTGGTCAACTGACTCCGGAGGTTGGTAAGGAGTCCCTCACACCAGTTGAATACCCTGGGAGCATGACTCTAGGTCTTGATAACAACATTTGCACAATGTTCATGGTGACGACACTAGGTCATGACAACCACACTTGCACAAGGGTGACAAGTGTCCATGATCTACCTTGGGGTTACAAGAGATACACCATCGAGGTGTCTACATGATTTGGCATGCTGCTTTGTAAATTGGCGAGGACTGTAGTTTGCTATCATGAGCATCCTAGGGATTAGGTTTCCGCTCCAATAGAAAAGATATCACCACGGACCCATATCCGAACTGTTTCAGCACCCCACGCCGACACTTGATCAACTGACTCCGGAGGTTGGTAAGGAATCCCTCACACCAGTTGAATACCCTGGGAGCCATGCTCTCCTCCGCATACATCAACTATGACTTGATCGCAAGGTGAGCAGACTAACTCCCCACTACCCTCACTATAGTGTAGAGAACAGTACGTAAAGGACGGTCTCGAATCTCCTTGATGGGGATCTTCCCAACAATAACCGCGGTGCCTCTAGTGCAGTACTGAGTAATCATATCGTCCACTGTCCAATCACCTCCTCGTGATCTGGTAAGAGATACAGGTTCTCCCCTCCAGGATAATCCTGTCAGGAAGTAGATGTCCTCGACATCTATACACAGTGTATGCACCCCGATGTCGAAGTGTTGTTGCGACGGATCCCAACATCGGATCATGTGTGTCAGTAGCGGAACTTGGGCCCTGATGCCCGACACTCGGAAGTATTTGAGTAACCCACAGTTCCTCAATGCAGCAATGCATTGAGGGTCATTTTCGGCCTGAGCATCATCCACCTCGTGCTCCCGTTCTCGCCACTTGAGAACCATGTTTGTTACCGTGAACCTATCAAAAAGGACAAGTAAACACTATTAGAACTCTTTCTAAACATCAAAACTTTTTCTTTTGGGTTGGGCATTAAGATGAAGTTGGGCGTTTGCGCTAGTGCAGGACATCTTTGCAGACAGGGTGACGTCGGTGCAAAAGGCCCTTACAGGTTTTGCGACGGTGCATGGCCATCGCAATTCTCATAAGGAGAGCTTGCGTCGACCCATGGGTGCAATACCCCTCACCAAAACAACTCAAAACCCTACAAATTAAGCAAAAAACATAAAACTAATCCATTGAAAAGTTGCAGAGCTGAGTTTAGGCCTACCTGTCTCTGACGGCTCGCGAAACAGTGGACCGTAGATCCCGGAATCAACAAACGAAATTTGGCTCCAAATGACACTTCACTCTCTCCAAACTTGGTAAAAACAATTGTCATTAGTTTTCACTATTTCACCCATTTTATAACCAAAAAGAGAATATTCATTTTTTAATGTTGATGCTTTAGTGGGTTTTTTACTATAGTTTGGGTTATTTACTACATTTAAACGCTTGGTTAATTGTTTTGACCTAGTCTTTGAGATGTAGGAGAAGCTAGGTGCCTAATTAATGCCATTCTTCATCGTGATGATCATCTCATAAGTATTATTAGGTATGAACAACTCTACGAGCGTCTTTTTGTCATTATTTCCCTCATTAAATTCAATTAATAATGACACCAAGCTTACTCTTTGTTCTTTCTCGTGCTCGTAAAACGATGAGAATAATTCATCGAGTTATAGTTTATCACTTTTTCGAGCTCGTTAAACTCCTACGAAAAAGGAACCCCTAGAGTATTTATTTAAGCTCTTTTCAGGCTCTCTAAATACGAAAAGATCGCCAAGCGAACTTGATGCGTTCACGGTTGTAAAAGTATTTGAATGATCATCTTCCTGGTGATAGTTTACCCCCTTTTTCAGACCAAGGGCACTACTTACAAAAAAGGAATACTCCAGCCAATCATGATTGGTAGAGTCTTCTCACGCGTTGTTTTACCCTTTTCCGAGCGAAGAGGCTAACCTTACAAAAAAGGACCTTTGGAGTCTTCTTTAGTTCTTTTTAGACTCTCTAAACATGAAATGACACCGAGTTTACCTTCTCTGGACTTGTTAAAATTCAACATTGAAGGGCCCATCATGGGATGAACCCCTCCTTTCCCAGGTTCGTAAAACATTTGGGATTGGACTCAGCTATGAGATGAGCTATACCGAGCATCTGGTTACCCTCATCAAGATCGTCAAAAACACATGAGGCACTCATCAGTCACGATGGGGAAAAATGAAAGTTTTTTGTGTTACACCTTTACCAATGGCAATACTTAGTCGTTCTTGAACATGGCACTCATTTGCATTTGCATACAGTACTTGGGTCATATGTTTGTCCTCGAGTTTTTCCTACTTCCTGAGTCTTGTTACTCCTTTGGGTCATCCAAAGAATACTTCCATCATCAGTTGCATTTGGAGTTGGCGTCATTCTCTTCATGTCAATATTGCCAATTCATGCCATGCCCATGTTCAAGAATACATTCACCGCTCATCATTTGCAGTCAGTACACCCTCCACCATGTCATTCTACTCCGAGTCAGTCTTGCATGTTATTGTACCATCCAATCTACTCTAAAATATCATCTGTTATCAATTTTTGTGTCGATGATGGGGGATTCATCAAGGCCCTCCTTCGACGGGTTCATCCTTGTCGACTTCAAATAATCATTCGAGGACTGAATCTAGAAACCAATCGAGTACCTTGGGCCTACATGTCTTAATGGCAGGTTACCTCGCTTTCGACATGAGTTTACTTCATTGACTCTTGATTGAAATATTTCATCAAGCGTTCGACTTCAACTCATTCATTAGCGCTTGATGATATGTACTATGATACCTTGGGGATGATTGACATTAATGGTGATTTCCCTCGTGCTTGTTAATAGTATGCATCAATGATCGGTAATCAAGTGGTTTCTACCATGTTCGACGTCAAGACATTTGTAATCACATGGATAGATTTGTATCATTGTGGGTTCAACTTGAAGACCCTGGGGAGTCATGTTTTACCCAAGTTGCGATGGAGATTGTTTTAGGTTATATCACACGGATCCACTTTGTATTGGTCATGGCTGTGTTATCATCTCATCATGGATCTGCACTTATGTCTAGTAGCCATAATTGTGTTCAGTCGGTCTTTACTATGATGGATTTGCATTGTATTGGTCGGCAACCATGTTGTGAGTCATACAAGATTGTGTTCTCAAAGTCAGTTGTATTGCAATGGCATATTCTGTCCGACAAGCCTTTGCCATCCTTCTATCAAAGCATTTCACCTGTCAAGTTCCAACAGCTTCATGCTTCGGGGGGGATTCTATTACACCTAAAGCTTACCACCATAAGACTTAGTGTAAACATCCCTGAAGTTCCCATGACTAGGAAGTCAAACTGGAAGAGATACTGACCTGCTTCCATAGGGTCTAGTTCGGTCGTCGCAGGTCACCCTTGTGCAGCATGCGCCAGCGCAGATTGTCCTAATGCAACTTGCGTCGATGTCATTTAAAGTGGATAAAGGGCATCTTTGAGCCTTTTCTCGGAGGTGTGTGACTTGGATCTCTATCCCTAACCTATAGGGGAGCTGACATTCGGTTCCCTAACCCTTTGGGAGGATCCCTTAGTCCTCTCCCACTATTTCTCAACCTATCCTATCCTCCTAGTCCTATATATATGAAGCTCTTCACCATTCCAAGGGGAGGAAGGCTATAGCATCCATATGCTGGTGAAATAGAGCTTAGGAGATCATCATCCATCCATTGGAGGCACCCATTTATCCTTAGAGGCATTGGCTTGGCTTTTTGGAGGAAGATTGTGATGTTAGGGCTTGGTTGTAATCTTAACTCTTCTATGTATTTCTACTTTAATACAGTAATACAAAACTCTTTCCATAAATGTATTATTGTTCATTGATATTTATAGTTTACTTCCTTAACCGTTTACTTAGATCAATTATTGTGTAGATGTGTTGTTGCTACTTGTTTGTCTCTTGCATGTTCTGACAGGTCTTGCAGCTTTGGATCTGACGACCGTGGAACTTGGAGCGACGAGGGAGAAAGAGATCTACATATCTAAATGCTAAGATGTCCACATCTCTTAATATCTAATTGCATATAGGAAGGTAGATTTGTATTATGTCCTATTTGTTCTAAATTCGCATTGAACTAGGGAGATCATGCTTTAAGTCCGCTTTCGGTAGATTGTCCAGTAACAAATTTGGTGACTTGGTGGTGTTGTTTCCAGCCTGTGGTGGGGATGGGGAAGAACCCTAGGGGTTCGAAGATCCACCAGTTTGAGTAGAAGGATGGGAGGTAATGGAACTAATGATGCCATTGTCCTGAGGTCCCTTGGGTGGTTTCGCAGGGTCATATGTAAGGCAGGGTGCGTCAGGAACAATTTCATACAACGTGCCAGATTGAGCATAGACCAAGTCTAAGTAATGGGAACGGGAAATAACCTGTTCCTAAGTGATGGACCCTCCCACAGCCACATCTCAAGCTACGACAAGTAAAAGAGACTTTGTGAACCAGCCAGCTAAGAGTTGGTCCGGGATATGAGCCTTAATGAGACATCGTCTTCTCCGTCACTCATGAATATGCCCTGAGATATGAGTTGCGGTATTCTGGCGAAGAGAGGTCAATAAGTCCGTACCAATATCATAACAAATGGGCAACTGGAAATGGGTCAAAAAGGCCATAGCGAGAGAGTGGAAATATGGAAAAGAATTGGGTGGTAATTCAATATACCACTTGGCAGCTGGGCCGGTGAGAGTCCGTTGGAATAACCTAAGACAGGTCAAGTCGTCCATCAAGGAGTTGGATGAAAACCATAAGTGGTATGTCATCACATGATGTTTTGGATCTTCACCAGGTTTTCCATCAAATTTGGGAATATCAGATGGTAGTTTCACCGGAATTGGTGTCCAATTATGTCCATGGAAGATGGGGTCATGGGTCAGACGAGACTAGTCGGGTAGGTCCAAAGTAGCCAAAGAGGGCAGTTGTTGATTCGGTTGCGAGTACTGATAGTATTGATATGGCATGTATGGACTAGTGGGACCTTGCATCGACTGGTTGTAGAGTGTTCATGGAGGGAACTGGCCATAAGGAGGTGTGCCGCCCGGACCATATGTAGGTCCGCCACCATAATAGGGTGGTCTGTTACCGCTGGTATGGGGTGGGCCTCCTCCAAATGGTGGGGGTCCGCCACTGCGAATGGGATAAGGTGGATCTCCGTCGCCTCCTTCGGGATAAGGTGGTCCCCCACCGCCTCCGTCGGAAGCGGGTGGTGGTGCACTTGTTGTAGAAATTTCTCCCTATGGATAGGTAGAAACTCTCTTAGGTTAAAGTAGACTTAACTGACTCTAAACTAAGACAAAAAGATAAAAAATGCTACCTTGAATTCCTAGATCTAACAAACATCTCAAGATTATAATGCTGAAAGAAACGGAAGAGATCTAACTGACCTTCGATTCAATTGCTTATCCTAGTGGTTGCTCCAATCTCCAAGTCCTCGCGAATGAACTTGTCAGAATGAAACCAAGATACAAGCATATACAATCCTCTAGTAACTTGAAATATGAATTAGAAGATAAATCTATAGCAGAAACAAATCATATGATTGAAACAAAATCAACATACATGATTTGAGAAACAAGACAAGTTATGTTTTATTACCAACTTGAAGTCACTTACAATGGTTGCTTGATGTCCAATCCAACTCCCAGCTCCAAGTGCTTTCTCCTCTAGCTATCTCCACAAAGATTCAAGATCATAGGTTTGATGTCTCCAAGAATCCTCCCTTTTTCTCATGGAAGGCCTCTCTCTTATAGTGTGTAGTAGGGTTAACCAACAAGAGAGAAGGATGGATCTTGGGAGTGTTTAATGGATCAGGCCCACTAATCTAAGAAAGTGATTTAGGATCGAATCAGGGATACCAATCCTAAAAAATCTCTTGAAGATCAAGATTCCACAAGCCATGGCAAAAAGGCTAAAAAAGGAGTACCACGCCCCTTCAACTGAGCATAGCGCGGTAGTACCACGTGGCAGAGAAGGAGCATATCACGGTAGTGGGGACTACTGCTCCCTTAAGCTTGAGCAAGGCACGTTAGTGTAGGTATATGAAGTCACAAGTGGGTTGATTCTTGACAGGACAGGTTTGTCTTCAAGGATCATTCATCATTTTTCTCTTCTGGGTGTTTTAAGCAGTAGGGGAAGTGTCGTCAACTATTTTTATGGTGACGATGCGACACTGTGAAATATGGAGGTATAACAGATGCCCCCTAAAGTGTGAGGTCGGAAGGGAGTGATGGACGAAAGACTTTACAAATACTATGCAGAGATAGCATCGAGGAGAGCAACAAGGAGATGAAACAAAAACAAAATGTCAAATATACCATCGAGGCGGGCATCCCCATGGTCGGAAACAATTGGCTCAAAGCATGGCTGCCGACCAATACATTGTAGATCCATGAGTACTGAGATGATATAGAATGTAGACAAATCATGGCTACTGTGAACAAGCGTAGATCCATGAGACAATAATGACACAACCACGACCAATACAAAAGTGGATATGTGTGACAATACAAAGGACATCTCCATCTCAACCTGAACGTAATCAAAGTATAAAGGTGCGTCCAGGGTCTTCTACTCAATCGCAAATGATACGAATCTAGCCATGTGATTACAAGGTGCTGAAGTCGAACATGGTAGAAACCATTTGATTACCAGTCAATGGTGTGAATCGTTAACAAATGCGAGGGAAATCAACAATGATGACGATGATCCCCAAGGCATCTGTAGTACATCTCAACGAAATGCGAATGAATGAGTTGATGTCGAGCATCTGAGAGATCGTTCGATCAAAGGTCGATGATGTAAACCTACTGTTGAACACGAGGAAACCTGCCATTGATGCATGCAGGTACCAAGGTACTAGTGGTTGATTCCTAAGTCCGATTCCCGGATAGTGATTTGGCATCGACGGGAATAGACTCATCGAAGGTGGGCCATAATGATTCCCACATCGTCGACACGAAATCGGAACGAAAGATAGTATAGGACGATGAAACAATAGAACATGTACTGACACAGCGGAGGTCTGACACAATGAATGACTCTGACGACTGACGCATGCCATGTTCAAAGGTGACGACTGACAAGCTGCCAACAAAATAAACTCGACTTGTTTCCCATTTTCCCCCGACATGATAGACGAGTACCTCTTTGTTGTTTTTCGAGCTTGAAGAGGATAACAGATGCTCGGTATAGCTCATCTCATAAATGAGTCCAATCTAACATGTTTTACGAACCTGAAAAAGGAGGGGTTCATCTCAAAGTGGGTCCTTCGATGTCAAATTTTAATGAGTCCAAGGAAGGAAAACTCGATAGTTTTTCACATTTAGAGAGCCTGAAAAACTTAAAGAAGGCTCCAAAGTGTACTTTTTCATAAATTTAGTCACTCGATCCCGAAAAAGTGTAAAAAAATTCCCGAGAGAACTCTCCCAGTCAAAAATTAACTAAGGTATACCTTTCTCGTAAATAGTCTAGACGGGACGAAAAAGGGGTAACCTATCACCAAATAGATGACCTTTCAAATACTCTTACAAGTGTGAAAGAGACAAGATCACTTGGCAATCTTTTCAATTTTAGGGAGTCTAAAAAGAGCTTAACTATGGACTCCAATGGTCTTTTTCATAATTTTTAATTATTCTGGTCTGAAAAAAGAATAAAATACAACCAGGATAATACTTTCCTCATCGTTTAACGAGCATGAGTAAAGTTGACTAAGCTCGACACCGTTTACTTAAGTTTGACAAGCACAATACGGGTGTAAAAGCGCTTGGAATCTTTTTCAAGTTTTAATCCAGAGTGCGAAAAAGATAAAGTAGGCTCGAAATGAAGGTCAAATAATAAATGAACGCCAGTGTGAACATTTTTAAAGGAGACCCTGTCAACAAATGCTCATGGAACCAGATATTAGTAATGTGAAATGGGTTTTAATTTAACCAGATAAAATAATGAGTAAAAAATAAGTGAAAAGGTTATATAAGGGATAGGTAAATATGGAAAGTTACCATTTCACTTGTGCATTTGCCCAAAGAGGAAATTTTACCCATTGAGGAGCAAAAAATTCAACAGTTCATATCTGGAGATCCGGAGCACCGTTTCAACAGCCATCTGTGCCAAGTAAGAGCTTTCAAGCCCCTCTTTCATTTCATAGATAAATAACTTGATTTCAGTAAGTAGAAGTTAATTTTTGGGAAGGCCCTAATGGGCAATTTTCACCCTTAAGAGTATTGTGCCCTCTCCCTATCGGGAAGCACGGTACTGAGGGATACTACTGCTCTGTAGGGTTAAATAGGGGCACGGTACTGTGCAGTACCACGTAGTCACGTTGCCCCCAGGCGCGGTAGTGGCGATTTTTAAGATCAAAAAATTGATTTTTCTCCAATTTTTAGCTGAGATCAAGTTATTAAATGATTAATGAATGTTTCCTATGACCTTTTGCAGGTGTTTGCAACTTGTTTGAGGCAAAATGGTCAGTTGGAAAGAAAGAGAGCATGAGGCAGATGATTTGTTGGCCGAAGATGACCAAGAGACCTTGACTGCACTGCGGGAATGTGGCTTGTTGAAATTCTTCAAGACTAAAGGTATCCGCCAGCAAGCCAAACTTCTCACCCATATTATTCAAATGTGGGACCCCAACATTCAAGCTTTCCGAGTTGGAGAACACACCCTCGAGATTGAACTTGAGGACATTTATTTCCTCACGGGCCTCTCAAAGAGAGGAGCCCGAGTGAGTTTTACTGGGTTCACGGCCTCGGAGGTGAGCACTGATGCTTTAATTGTTCGTTATTGTTGTCAAGGTTTGGGGAAGAAAAGCGGTAAGGTGGTCATTAAGGACATTGTAGAACTTCCTTTAAAAACCATGTTGTTCACCATCACATGTGCAGCAAGGAGTACGGGTCCCCATTAGGCATCCCATACACAGATGAATCTTGCAGTGGATTGCATGGCAGGGACACTATTCAACTGGTGTGAAGCAGTATTGACCAACCTCAAAGAGCAAGTGAACAAGTGTAGGCTTGGAGAGAACTCTCAGTTTGGGTACGGGAGCATTCTGGTCACCTTCTTCTTGGCGAGGGTGCCATTGTTGCATCCACGGCTGACCATACCCACCTGCCCACCCACCGAGCCATGGATGGCTCGATGGAGTGAGTATGCAGGATGGCTCGGGGGGCCACAGCGTTTGGCTTTCGGTGAAGAATTCTTCTCATGGCTCGAGGAACAGATCGTGATGATTGATGACTACCCCTATGCAGGGGTGGACTTCCGTGAGGACATAGACTTGGCACTGCCGGAAGATGAGGATTGGGACAATATAGGTATGACCTTCATTAATGTGTTTTTTAATTTTTTGAATATATGATTTTTAATTATTTTTTAGAATGTGTAAAAAAGATTTTAATATATATACATGTGCATGTCGCAGATTGTGGACCACAGAGACCTGCAGGGTACTCGTTGTTACACCGAGGTGGTGTTGATCACCGAGCCGCTTCGAACAAGGAAGAAGACGAGCATGAGGTGGGAGGGGTCCGGGAGATAGAGAGGAACCTACAGGGTTTAACCCATGGGGTCCCAGCTATGAGGATGGATGACATCCCTTTGCATCTCCAACGGCATACCGTAGGTGTGCCTAGGCGTATTGGCCAACTCCTCCGTAGGGTGGCTCGGGCTATAGTGTGCTATCACCAGTAGTGTGAGGAATCTGAGGAGGAACATGATAGATCTCCCAGATCTCCTTAGATGGTAGCTTTTATCTTTTTGCGGCATGTACACGATATGTAGACTTTGAGAGCCAAATTTTTGTATGGGACTAGGTCCCAAATTTTAATTTAAAACACAAACTTTATGTATTTTGAGAAAAAACACTTTTATATACAGTGATATATACATGGACCTACTTGTATGACCTCTTTATTTACAATGACTTGTGTGTTCATTTTATGATGTGTTTTTATATATGGGCAAGATGCCAATCCAAAATGTAATTAGCTAATGAATCAACTATACAATTGAATCCTCTTGGTATGTGTTGATATGAAATAAAATTAAAAGATCGTTCCAAGAGGCATACCCTTCGAAATAAGCGAAGTAGGATAGGATCACGAACTGTGTAAACACGATTCAGATGAGAAACCACGAGTTGGGAGTCTAGAAAGACTGATAGGGAGTCAATTCCAAGGGAAGCAACCTCTGTCAAGAGTCCGATGACTGCATGGTACTCTGCAATATTGTTGGTTGTGGGACTCAAACAATTGGCTCCTTAAGATAGCAACTCGTCAGTGGGAGAATAGATTACCCATGCTGCGGAAGCGAGGTTCCGGGTATGTCGGCTCGCACCGTCGGTGAATCTGAAGTAGGCAGACATCTGTGCATAAAAGCACAAGTCAAGGTAAGAATGGATACATGAGGTTCGTTCGTGCACACAAAAAAATATAAGTGAAAACAAGCTAGGTACATTATGTACAAAAAGTATCTCGCGCAGGATAACCCTACGCGTAGAAACGTTTGAGGTACAGCCCATTGCGGGGCCGTGCCAATGGTGTGCCATCACAATCGATAAGTTCATAGGCTCCTTTCTCCAAGACACGTTTTACAACAAAGGGGTCGTACCACATAGATTCTAGCTTTCCTTTTCCAAGTTTATCGTGCATTTGATCATATGTGAGTACGAGATCACCTTCATTGAAAACTCTAGGTTGAACGGACTTGTCATACTATGCTTTGACGCATTTTTTGTGAGCTTCATTGGCTAAAGCAACGTCTTGACGTGTTTCATCTAGCTTGGCTAGGTATAGAAACCGTTCTTCTGCGGAAGTGGTGTGGGGAAGTAGCTCTATGGCTATTTTAAGTGACGGAATTTCACATTCAATCGGTAAAATGGCTTCCAAGCTGTACACCAGTTGGAATGGTGTGAACCCGGTAGCACTTTTTACTGAGGTTCGGTATGCCCATAATGCCGAAAACAGAGCTAAGTGCTAGTTGGACTTATGAGTACCCACAATACGCTGAATCATTCGTTTCAGAACTTTGTTAATGGCTTCGACTTGACCATTAGCTTGTGGGTAGTATGGGGTTGAGTTTTCATGATGAAAACCCAACTTGGCACTCAGTTCCTCAATCATATGGTTCCTGAAGTGGGAGCCATGATCGGTCACAATGGATTGTGGGACACTAAACCTAGCTATAACGTGGTTGAATATGAAGTGTGCTGCTGTTTTTTCCGTCTTCAGCATAAGTAGGCATCGCTTCAGCCCATTTTGTGAAATAATCCACAGCTACTATGACATAGCTATGCCCCCCGGCTGAAGTGGGCTTACAGTGCATGAAATCTATGCCCCATTTGGAAAAGGGGCTGATGGCAATAACAGGATAGAGTGGAGCAGGATGCAAGTGTGTCTTACTATGAAAGAATTGACAGGGTGGACATTTCTTAACCGTTTCAATGCAGTCTTTGAAAATCGAGGGCCAGAAATATCCCACTCGCAGTATCTTCTGGGCTGTAGCCATCCCAGAGAGATGACCACCACATTCTCCAGCGTGGCATTCATTAAGAACGTGTTTCGCTTCTTCCAAATTCAAACAGCGTCGAAGAACAGTATTGACACCACGCCGATAAAGGGTATCGTTGACTATGAGGTAGTACTTGGCGTGATGTCGGATACGTTGACATTCATCGCGAGTGAGGTCGAGGCGGAAACGTTGGGTTTGGAGATATAATAAAATATCCCCGTACCATGGGTCAGACGTGCTAATGAGGAACAACGATTCATCAGGAAGAGAATCGATGGGCTCGGGTTGCTCGGTAGCACGGGGCAAGTTACAAATCAACTCGGCAAAGACCAAAGACTTCTTAGACTTGGCTTTGGAAAATTCCAAGTCAAACTCTTGTAGGATGACGATCCAACGAGAATATTTACCCCCAAGCACTTGACGTGTGAGGATATAATACATTGGATTGAAATCCGCTATGACAGTGGTCCAACGGAGTAGAATGTAATGACGAAACCTCTGGACAGCAAAAACTGTTTCCAGAGCTAGTTTTTCAACATGTGAATAGCGAGTTTTAGAGTCGAGAAGACTCTTACTAAGATAGTATACCACATGTTCTATGTCGTTATTGTCTTCTTGGACTAACACCATACCGATGGTGGAAATCGAAGCTGCGAGATAAAGAATGTAATCCCGTGTGTAATTGGGGGGTCGAATTACAGGATGTTTAGTTAAGGCTGCCTTTAGATGATCAAAGGAGCGTTGGGCTTCATCGTCCCAGATGAAGGGAGTGTTCTTCTTTAGAAGCCTCATATAGCCTTTTGTTATCTCAGAAAAATTACAAATGAAATGGCGTAGAAAGTTTGCGTGCCCTTGCAAACTTTGAAGTTCTGGGATGTTTGTGGGGGAAGGTAGGGCTAAAATAGCTTCTACCTTCGCAGGATCTAAGCGTATACCGCTTTTGGAGATTATGAATCCCAAAATTTTTCCGGCTTCAACGCAAAAGACGCACTTATGTGGATTCAAATGGCTATTGTAGCGACGACACCTTTAAAAAATGGCACCTAAGTGATCAGGATGGTCTTCCCGGGTCTGAGAATGATCGGGAAGGTCATCAAGATACGGTTCTACAATATGTTTGATATCGTGAAATGCGTACGACATCGCCCATTGGAAAGTTGCCCCGACATTTTTTAGGACAAAAGGTAACTTTTGATATGCAAAAATTCCCCATGGGCAGATAAAGGCTGTTTTATGTTGGTCAGCTGGGAGGATATCGATCTGATTATAGTCAAAAAATCCATCTATGAATGAAAAGATGACACTCCCGGCACAGTTATCGATGATCTAGTCAATGAACGGAGTTGGGTAGTTGTCCTTTGGATAATCTTTGTTCAAGTCGCGGTAATCGACACAGACTCTAATCGTTCCCTGTTTCTTGGCTATGGGAACGATGTTAGATACCCATTCTGTTAATGGGACAAGATAGATAAAACCAGCACGCAAAAGTTTTTCAACTTCTGCTTTGATAGCGACTGCCTTACGAGGGTGGACAGGTCAGAGTTTCTGCCGGACAGGTTGGGTGCCAGGAAAGGTTGGAATCTCATGGACCACAATCGAGGGGTCTATTCCTGGCATCTCTTCATAACTCCAAGCAAAAACATCGTGGAAGGTTTTAAAGTAGGCAGTGTAGAACTCCATTTCGAGGGGAGTGCATGTCTTGCCAATATGAATGTTTTCCATGACACCAGGCTTCACTGAAATGTCAATGGGATTGGTTTCCATAAGATTGGCCAAGTTTCCTTCGAAAAATACTTCATCGAGGGAAGTGGGAAACTTGGTTTGAACCATTCCAAGTGAAGGGCTGGATTTTGTATCGGGCTCAATCGTCTGAATGGTGGGGAATGAAGATCAATGATGGAAATCTCCCCATGGTCGTTCATCACCGCACATAACCTCCATAATTGATTCGTCAGTGGGAAAAATCAATGTGAGAGGATCGATAAGTGGTGGGGATGAATGAGTCTCAGACGAGAGCTGTGCCACGGTGTGATGGGTAGAAAAATCGACCCAATCGGTGGCTGATTGGATTGCTTCGTACGCTGCGAGGTTTCCATTTAATGCCATGGAGTTGTCGTAGTTTTTAATCTCAGCGGGACTCGGGATCACCCAAGAATCATTGGAAGGGGTGACATTCGATGATATCATGTTGACTGGTTGAACGTGGGACCCCAGCTCTGGGAAAACTCCAATAAGGGAAGAATCCTTCATAAGACCAACGCCAATGTCTTGGAACCGGTACCGAGGCTGATCCAATAACGGGACGGTGTTGGCGGAGTTCGGATGAGAGTCTAGGATATAGTAATCAAGCTGATCTATAGTGACAATTTTCCCTTCATGAGGAAATTGCACGATCCGAAAGACAGTAGATGCTATGGCAGTCATGGCGTAAAACCAGTTCCAACCAAGTAGAAGATTGTAATCTAATAGTGCATCCATGACTTCAATCTGTACAGATACTGTTTTGCCCCCCAGTTCAACACCAATTGCAGGAATGAGTCCATAAGGTTGAAAACCGTGTCCGTCAAATTCCCTGAGAGTAGTGGGAGACGTCATGACTTCGGGTGAGCCTAAGGCTCTCCAACAATTCAAAGACATAATCGACGTGGAGGCACCTTCATCTAAAATAGTGCGATGGATTCTATTTCCATGGATTTTTGTATGAACCTGGAAGGCTAGCTGGTGGGAAAGCCGAGGTTTGACATACTCCAAGTTAAACATAATAGAGTTGGAAGTATCTGGGTCCACTGCCCCCAATGCTGAAAGTAAGGTTCTACACTGCGTAGGGCAGTGTTGAAGAACCTCGAGAGTCGACATGGCGCAAGGTGCTTAAGCTAAATCCTCAACAATGTTGTAATTTTGGGCAGCTCGTGCGTTGGGATTAAATGTCGCCTTTCAGATGGTTCCCTTGGGTGGGCGTAGCACTATGTCCGTAAGCGGTCTCTCGATATGGAGATGGCCGTTAGGGGGAGGAGTAGGAGATGGATCTTCAACAAGAGATTTTCCTTTAGTTGTATCTGATTGTTTGTTTGAACTTGGGGGGTTCTCATATGTCTTTGAACGAGTGGTTATGTGAATCTCCTCATTACTCGTCATCAGGATTTCGCGATTTGCAGACGTCTCTCCGTGAGTTGGGTTGCTCGGGTTGCCCCCTTATGGGGTTTCTTGGGCAACCATTTGCTATTGCTGCTGAGGGAGAGGGTCAGTTAACACTGCCGGGCGAGAGGATCCTTTAAGGAATTTGTTGACTTCATCCTTGTAGGGACAGTCACGCGTGTAGTGATCGTCTTGACAAATTAGGCAGGGAAACTAAGCCTTTCGGCGTGGTTTCGAGTCGTTGTGGGTGAGTTGTGGCTTGGGGTTCTCATGTTGGTTAGAAGTCTTATTAGATTTACCACGATTGTTCTTCTTCTTTCCTCCGGATGGTTGTGACGTAGATTGAACTGCGTTCACTTCCGAGGAGACAACAGGAGAAGTAGAAGCTTTTGGAGCAGCCTGAGATAGAGCGGGGGAAGCAGAAGCTTGTTTCCCCATTGAGTTGGTGGCAGGCTGGGCCTTGACTGAACCGACAATACCATCAATGGGGGGTTCAGTGGCAGGTTTCATTGGATCAGTGGTAATGCGGGTAGCATGGGGAAGAAGTTTGTGTAAAGTGTCGGATTGGGTATATACCAAATCCATGTACTGAGCTGCCGAGATGGCTTGTTCCTCCGTGACCGGCCCGCATATAGAAATATCCTTGGCTATGGGAGGCAAGAATGACTTTGTGAACCAATCAGTGAGTAGTTGATCCGGAATGGGTGCCTTGATTAGCCTACAGCATTGACGCCACTCATGGATGTGATCCGAAATGTGCGTAGAAGTGGTTTGACGCAATGAGGTTAACAGTTCTGTTCCAGTCTCATACCGGATGGGGAGCTGGAAATGGGTCAAAAACTACATAGCCAAGGTGTTAAAATCGTGGAAAGAGTGTTGTGGCAGCTCGATGTACCATTTTGTTTCCGTGTCGGTAAGCATACGCTGGAAGATCCGCAGTCGAATGGAATCGTCCATCAATGAGTTGGATGAACACCAAAGATGGAAGGTCATCACATGGTTCTTGGGGTCTTCCCCGGGCTTAGCATAGAACTTAGGAATGTCCGATGGAAGTTTGGCTGGAATAGGTAGCCAGTGAGGTTCATGCCATATAGGATTGTTAATGAGCCTTGACAAATCGGGTAAATCTAGCATGGCCAAAAAGGGAAGTTGACGATTGGTCTGCGGGTATGAGTAGTAACCATACGGTGCAGGGAAACCTGGGGAGCCCTACATAGCATATTGCTGTGTGTTATACCCATATGTGTTTCCCACAGGGTACTGCTGGAAGTTCTAGCGGTAGTAGGCCATCTGGTTAACCGGTTGTGTGTTGGAAGTCATTACCTGACTAGGAATCACGGAGTTAACC
The DNA here is from genome assembly GCA_027924585.1 of Larix kaempferi. Classification (NCBI taxonomy): domain Eukaryota; kingdom Viridiplantae; phylum Streptophyta; class Pinopsida; order Pinales; family Pinaceae; genus Larix; species Larix kaempferi. The sequence goes on along the minus strand of BSBM01000226.1, from coordinate 3,610,244 downwards.
GGTTGTTGGATGTTCTGATGAGTGGGGATGGTAGGTATGGTACCCTGGGGTTGTTTTATCCCAGGAATGGTTGTTTCTCCTGGTTGGGAAAAGGTTCCCTGGAGTTGTTGTGTTCCAGGAATGTTACCACTACTTCGAGTAAGTGGAGGGTTTCCCGTAACAGGGTTGGGGAGTGGCTGCGATAGTGGTGTCCATGGAATGTTGGTTCCACCTTGATGAAGATGTGGGAATTGAAGGGATGGGTCCCATGGAGTTGTTGCATCTGAAGGATAGGGGAGGTCGGAATTCAAGTTGGGGGGAATTTGAGATTGCCCCCCATCTTGGTTCCAGTTTCCAAACAATGAGTACCCCCCGCTCTATGGGATTTGAGATCCCCAAGAAGGAAGCGTGCCTGACAAGGGATGTTGAAGATGAGGCCCGGTTGGGAAACCGGTATAAGGTTGTCCGCTGCCAGGTGTGTTGTACATACCATACTGAGCAGATGCTGCTGGTTGGGAGGGATGTTGGCTGGTGTCAATGGGTTTCCCTCCAGCAGATGGGTTGGATGGTCCTATAGGAGGAGGTTGTTGACTAGGAACGGGGTTCCCAACAAAGGGTTGTCCTCTAGTAGGTTGGGTTGATGGCCCGATGGGAGGCGGTTGGTGACTAAGAGCGAGGTTTCCAACAAAAGATTGTCCTCCAGTAGGCTAGGTTGATGGCCCGCTAGGAGGGGGTTGGTTGTTGGAATTAGGGGTCGCAACAGTCGATTGTCCACCTCCTGAAATGGTGTAGATAGTGGCCGAAGGTGAACCTCCGGTCAATATGGATGATCCAACGGTATGACTTGGCGTTCTTCCGACACTAGCAAGGTAAGATAGTGTTGATTGGCCAATGGCGCCAAAGGTGCCGATTTGTGGAGGGGGTCTTCCATATGTAACGGGCGGGGATGGAGAAAAACTGGGTTATCCCTCATAGAATGTGCGCCAAACATGGGTGATGGAAGTAAATGTGGGGAATTTAACCGAGGGGTGTCGGGGGTTTCGTCCATAGTGGGTTCAACTATAGGAAGACCATCGAAGACTGGGTGTGGGTTCATATCCTGCAAAGGGTTTTTGGGGTCCGGCAAGAATAGAGGTATGGTAACGTCTGAAGGTCCGGAGCCGTCTGCATAGGAGTGATGAAACTCTGTGCTAGACAGAACGTTGGGAGCCTGATAATCGGGAGGACGGGTAGCAGGGGCATATCTAGAAGCCGACGAGATCATTTGCTCTGTATCACGTTTGAACTGTGCCGACGCTAACGGGGAATTAGCTAGACTAACCATACTAGATTGGATGGAGGCCATGATCTCGTGTCCCAAAGGGAGGTTGGGGAGGGAAACTGTACGAGGTATGTTGGTGGAAGAACCGGTTTCCTATGGATGAACACTGGATGGCGTCGTGGTAACAAGTGGAGGTTCCACTTGGGAAGTGATAAAGCCATAGTCAGGTTCAAAAGGTGTATCAGGAAGTTGGGTTTCTTCGATAACTTCGATGTACCCGCTCGGGACTGGAATCAATCCAGATATATCTTGGTCGGATCCTTTGGTGGTGCCAACAGATCCTTCCGTGTCATCGTAGAAAGGCTCTGGTGGAAGGGAAGTGTTGAAATCGGGGAGGAGGATGGCCTCCAGTCTAGTATCTTGGGCTGTACTAGATTTAGCCACTGTAGTGTTGTCCACTGTGGTAGATATATCTGGAATAACAGTGGGTGAAGTGATAGTGGGAGTCTCAGATGTACTAGTGGTTGCAGAAACTGCAAGAGGTTCTGAGACCGTGCTGTGAGTAACAGTTACAGGTGGAGCTGAATATGTAGTGCGTATCGGCGGTGGAATGTTCCCTTGACCGGCACTGCAGCCAGAAGGGGCGGGAATACATGATGCAAATGGACCAGAGGTCCGTGGAGGTTGTGGTGGTGGAGGGATTTTTCCGTGTACTCTTCATGATATCCATGGTGGTTCTGACATAATGTTAGGAATACAGAATCCAGGGGCAGTCTCATAACAAAGAACTCAAAAACTCTAATGCAACCGAGTGTGCAAAAAAGGAGCTAGAAAAAGCAAGGCTCGCAGGCCAAAAAAAAAGCTCTAAAATCTATACTGAGATCGGCATCCCAGTAAGCGAGCTGAGAAAAACAATGGCCAGAATGCCAACAAGCATTCACTAAAAAAGAAAAATGACCCTCTATTAAGATGAGATAACAAGCAAACTCCTAACTGAGAGCTGGAGACCTCAACAAGTTGTATCCTTCACAAGGTGATGAAATCCAAGTCGAACAATACAACGTGAGAGACCAATAATAGAAGGATATCCCTCTACCGAAAGGGATCCTGGGTAAAAGAGCCCTAGTAGAAAAGTCACTAAGCTACCTCGTTCATGACACGTTGGAAAAGGTTTTCAGCGCTTCTGCCTTATCACCCTTGCATTATCAGTATGGTGGCCGTATAACACAAGGAAGAAAATGATCGATGTTTCCTTAGGGCTAAGTGGAGTGCGGCATTCCACAGAGTCCGTCCGGTTCCCAATCTCGCGGCGGTTTAACCCCTAAAAGTTTAAAACAATCAGGAGGCCCCTCCACAAACTGGTGTATGACCGTGTCAATAAATACTAGAGGATTTGAGTTCCCTAGAGGACAACGACTATGTCTCATATGAAAATGAAAAGGGGGAATTATTTTGATGCCTATCCCCGGTGTCCTACCTAACTACCAAATTCTTTTGATTTCCTCAAGTGAGGTTAATGTTGGTTTAGTTAGAGAGATTAATTTTAGTGGTTGTATTACTCAATCGGGTAAATGGACGTGAAACTTGGTGGTGTTGTGACGACCCAAACCATGCAAGTGAGAATGAATAGAAATAAGCCTTGTATTCGATGAAAACTAGCTATGGAAGAGAGAGAGTTCTTCGATCATAAATGCATGAAACTTTCACAATCAATCAATGAAAATCCACTTCGAAACAAACTTTTGTTTTCTTTTTCTATGTAAAGCCAAACTGAAATAAACACTTCTTTCCAATTCACTGATCTATAATTATAATGCTTCAAAATGAGAATTTATGTGGCAAACTGAATGGTTCACTTCCTAATGCACCATAATACTGCTAGATCATTTCAATCCAAACAACACAAATGTTCTGCAATAACAATTTCCAATATAGATTTGAATGATAATAATGGAAAAGATGGTCATTATAAGAACAATGTGATTACAAAAGATACACAATCCAGTAAGAGAGGATAGTAGTAACAGTTTGGTTGTGATGAGAAGATCAAGCCAATGCAATCAGACCGAAGGGGTGACCCAATGTGCAAATAATGCCACTAACTCAAAAAATAATCAAGCTCACAGTGAGAAATAAACAAACCACAAAGACTGTGCAATGAACAGGATAGTGGTAAGGAACAGAAAACACCAAATTGAAGTAGAGAAAATAAAAAAATGACTCAGGAAACCAAACAGGAATGAAAAATTGAAAAAATGCAGACACTACCACGTGGTAAAAGCTGACTAAAATGCGGTACTGGTACACTATCGCTCTGGTAAGAGTACTGGGTACGCGGTACTACCGTGCTGTAGAGAGTAGTGGGGGCACGGTATTGTTGCTAAGGTTGGAAAAAACGCAACTTTTGAAAAAGAATTTGAATTTTTCAGGGTTGCTACAGACCCAGAGGACTCACTGATCACAGAGGGAGGAAATATGTAGAGAGGAGGAGTGAATAAAGGTCAAAGAGACCAAAATTCATTACTGGTTTGAAGAGAAAGAAGAATCACAATAAAAAATGACTGAAAGTGAGATAAATCAATCAAATGGGGTTCAAACCAGCGGAGTCGCTAGTTTTTGTTGTAGAAATTTCTCCCTACGGATAGGTAGAAACTCTCTTAGGTTAAAGTAGACTTAACTGACTCTAAATTAAGACAAAAAGATAACAAATGCTACCTTGAATTCCTAGATCTAACAAACATCTCAAGATTATAATGCTGAAAGAAACGAAAGAGATCTAACTGACCTTCGATTCAATTGCTTGTCCTAGTGGTTGCTCCAATCTCCAAGTCCTTGCGAATGAACCTGTCAAAATGAAACCAAGATACAAGCATATACAATCCTCTAGCAACTTGAAATATGAGTTAGAATCTAAATCTATAGCAGAAACAAATCATATGATTGAAACAAAATCAACATACATGATTTGGGAAACAAGACAAGTTATGTTTTATTACCAACTTGAAGTCACTTACAATGGTTGCTTGATGTCCAAGCCAACTCCCAGCTCCAAGTGCTTTCTCCTCTAGCTATCTCCACAAAGATTCAAGATCATAGGTTTGATGTCTCCAAGAGTCCTCCCTTTTGCTCATGGAAGGCCTCTCTCTTATAGTGTGTAGCAGGGTTAACCAACAAGAGAGAAGGATGGATCTTGGGAGTGTTTAATGGATCAGGCCCACTAATCTAAGAAAGTGAGTTAGGATCGAATCAGGGATACCAATCCTAAAAAATCTCTCGAAGATCAAGATTCCACAAGCCATGGTAAAAAGGCTAAAAAAGGAGTATCGCGCCCCTTCAACTGAGCATAGCGCGGTAGTACCGCGTGGCAGAGAAGGAGCATAGCGTGGTAGTGGGGACTACCGCTCCCTTAAGCTTGACCAAGGCACGGTAGTGTAGGTATATGAAGTCTCAGGTGGGTTGATTCTTGACAGGACAGGTTTGTCTTCAAGGATCATTCATCATTTTTCTCTTCTAGGTTTTTTAAGCAGTAGGGGAAGTGTCGTCAACTATTTTTATGGTGACGATGCGACACTGTGAAATATGGAGGTATAACAGCACTGCCTCCGCCGGAAGGGTGGGGGCCTCCACCACCGCCACCGGAAGGGTGGGAACCTCGGCCACCACCTCCACGTAAATAGGGTGGTCCTCCACCACCACCACCAGAATAGGGTGGCCCTCTACCATGAGGTGGGGATCCTTCGCCACCAGGAGGAGGTGGCCCTCCACCTCCGCCAGGAGGGGTAGGGCCTCCGCCTCAGCCACTAGAGGGGGGTTTGGCCATTGTTGCCGAAATGAGGTGGGCCTCCACCAGAAGGTAGAGGTATGTCACCTCCGAAATTGAATGGGGGCCCGCCGCCTCCAGAAGGAGGTGGAGGGGGACCAAACGGAGGCGGTGGTAGCTGAGGGATGGTTGGTGGGGGTCAATTCTATAAAATATTTTGGTGCCCCCATAGAGTGTATGGATTTCCGGGATAAGGTATCACGTAGAGTGTGTTTCCGGGATTGAATTGTCCCAACACAGGGTTAAGATAACCTGGATATGCTTGACTCCATGACAGTTGGTTCGAATGGGATGGTCCCCCAACATGAGATAATCCCATGGTGGATGCTCCGGCGGGTAGGGAAGTTCCAATGGAAGGACCGATGGAAACTCCTCCTCCCGTATTATGGTTAGGAGACGGGGGTTACCCCCCAGCTACAACGTGCTGACCACTAATCAATGGTTGACCCAACGTGGGTTGTTGATTACCTACTGTGGGATTAACATTACTCGTAAGAAAATTAGGGGGTAAACAGTATCCTCCCTGCGAGTTTTGAGGTGGGGGAGGAGTGGGTAACGTTCTCGTAGTAGTGAGAGGAGTGTTTGATTGTTGTCCTTCAACAGCTTGAGTCGTTTGGGGAATAGAACTAGTCTCCTATCTAAGGGGTGTACTTGCAAGAAGTGAGGATTGACCAGATTCATAAGTGGTCACGTTGTGGATGGATGGTTCCGGTGCATAAGATAAAGTGTGAATCGGGATCTGTCGATATGCGGGTAACGTCGGGTCTTCAACCCTTCGTAAAAGACTTTGTCTTCGAAATTCCTCTCCTATGGAACGTAATCTATTCAAGCGATCATGAAAGGGTCCGAAAATATCGTCAGGAGTGGGCCAACTAGGTGGGGATGTAGTGGAAAAATGAGCCACTTATTGACCTAGAGAAGTTTCCCAAAAGGCTATAGCTGGACCAAACACAGTTGATACAGGGTTGTCCTGGGGGGGATTTAACCATTCTAGAGATCCAAGATCTCCCGATAAAATGGGAGGGAGAGGTACGTCTTGTGAAGTGGAAGTTTCCTCCTCTTCACCCCTTAAGGGGTTGGAGGTGGGTGAATCTGGAGGGAACATGTGTGCTCCAACATTCAAAGTAGGGTTTTCTACTTCAGGTGACACAATCGTGATGTGTGGGTCCATTCTTACCCTCGAAATTACCTCCTGATTAAGGGGATATTCAGGTGGTAAGTTCAAAATTCTATGGGACCTTCTCCAAGGAAAGTCAGCCAGAGTGACTGAAACAGAGTTTCTCCTAATAATGTTCTAAACAAAAGAAAAGCAGTCCAGAAAAATCTACACAAACTAAGGCCACAAGCAAACTTATGTGATAGGTGTGGATTCAGAAGTTTGGAACCTCAGAGGATTGTCAAGGCTTCGCAACTCGCTATATACCGCAGGGTCCAATAGTAAAACACGACAAGGAGGATTGGGATGGTACCCTTGCCTGAATACCCGAATACCTAGATGGCATGTGCGTAGTAATCTCCCTGAGTGTTGTTCTCAGTGTATTGCTCTGCCAAGACGACCAAATGGTTTGCTCAGTTGGTTTCAGGAATCCTAATGTTGTCTCCCGATATACTCAAGGTACGTAGTGATGTTGTCTAATGCAGAACCGTACGGCACGAGACCTTCCGATATAATATCGAGTACGTGAAACACCTTTCAATATACGCCAAGTACATGAAGTGCCTTTCGATATACCCTAAGGTACGTGAAAGAGCCTTTGATTTATTGGTTGGTACGTGAAAGAGCTTCGATATACCGATTGGTACGTGGAAGACTACAATACCCCCGAAATACAGTGCAGGCAAATAACGATAGCTGTCACGTCTCTAACTTAACAAACAAGTTACTAAAGATTTTACCCTAGTTCTACCGTTAATTTTATCTGGACGGTTAGGTGAATGCATGAGGTGAGTACATAAACGTAAGCATAATGCAAGCCCTAACTACATGAAAAAATGCACTTTTTCTTTTGATGAAATCTATGTATGGGAGGGAGAAATCTTTTTCAAGTGGATTTTACCAAAACAAAAAAGCTTCAACAAATCTCAATTCTACCAAAAATGATAATGAAAGTACTATTTTCCGTTTTTTCAAGCAAAACATGAAAATCAATAACACATCAAATCCAAACAAAGCATTTTCTTTTTGTCTTTTCCAATTTAGAATGAAACTAAAGATGACAAAAAAGAGAGAATTTCTATCTAGATCACACTAGCTTTTCAAATTTCACTATGGCAACCTAAAAGCATGAAAATCAAAAGCGCGTGTAACTTTTCAAGCATGGAACCACTTTTTGCAAAAATTTCACTACACTTTGGATTTTTCAAGAAAATGAATGGCTCATAGTTCGAGAAAAATACAAATGATTAACTCTTTTTCAAACTTTCCAAAAAGATCTATGACGAGTCCAATGCGTGAACCAATTTCTACAACACTTCTCAAATGCACTCGAAAATGGTAAAAATGAAGCACTTTTAATTTTTTCAATAATATGCCAATACCAAACTTTGACAACAACAATGCTTTTAAGTGTAAATGACTGAAAAGAAAAACTACTTGCAGCACTTGATTACACCTAAATTCTCAAAGAAATGACAAGCACTCCAATGAATTGAAAACACACAAGACACCCAAAAAACAACCGGATGCAAGTAAAGCTAAATAATGTGTGCAAAAAGGGGTCTGGGATCAGATCCAATCCAAAGACTAGATCAGGTGAGGAGAGGAGGGAATGCAAGGTCAAGTAGATGAAGGTGGGGCAGACTAAAGTGTCCACCACTACCAAATCTCAAACTTGGCGAAAATGGAACCCAAAACAATCCAAACAAATCCAAACACTACCAATGCAAAATCAAGAGATCTCTGACTGGAAAGTGCAGCACAGAGAAGGTATGCAAATCAAACAAACTCAAAAGTTGGAGAGGAGATAACCCAAACACAAGGCTTGACTGCTCGGTGCAGTATGTGGTTAGGATAAGAGCACCGATTGTAGGTGGAAAAAAGGTGGTTTGCCCCGATGGCACAAGATGTAAAACTGAGCTGAGCGCCAACGGCGCAGGTTGCAGAGCCGAAAATTGTGCCCGGGAGAGGACGTCGCTCTGGCTATTCTACCCAAGTGCGATGGGCGAAATCCCAATGCAAGGATGGAAAGATCTCAAAAAATGAGCAACTAAAAGGTTTGATGATCATACATACAGACTCAAAGGAAGTTAACCGACTCTTCAGAGAGAAGCTCTGGTGGGGAAAGAGGCTCAAGAGGAAAAAGAAATGGCTCACAAACAAATAAGAGCAAATGACTTTCAAACTGAAAATTGAAAACAATGCACGTGTCCCCAATATGGTCACCAAATTTGTTACCCGACAATCTACCAAAAGCAGACTTAAGGCATGATCTCCCTAGTTCAATGTGAATCTAGAACAAATAGGACAGAATACAAATCTACCTTCCTAGATGCAATTAGAGATTAAAAGATGTGGACATCTTACTTTTCAGATCTGTAGATCTCTTTCTGCCTCGTCGCTCCAAGTTCCATGGTCGTCAGATCCAAAGTGGCAAGACCTGTCAGAACATGCAAGAGGCAAACAAGCAGCAATAGCACATCTACACAATAATTGATCTAAGTAAACAGTTAAGGAAGTAAACTATAAATATCAATGAACAATAAGACATTTATGGAAAGAGTTTTGTATTATTGTATTAAAGTGGAAATACATAGAAGAGTTAAGATTACAACCAAGACCTAACGTCACAATCTTCCTCCAACAAGCCAAGCCAATGCCTCTAAGGAGAAATGGGTGCCTCGAATGGATGGATGATGATCTCCTAAGCTATATTTCACCAGCATATGGATGCCATAGCTTTCCTCCCCTAGGAATGGAGAAGAGCTTCATATATATAGGACTAGGAAGATAGGATAGGTTGAGAAATAGTGGGAGAGGACTAAGGGATCCTCCCAAAGGGTTAGGGAAATGAATGCCAACTCCCCTATAGGTTAGGGATAGAGATCCAAGTCACACACCTTCGAGAAATGGCTCGAAGATGCCCTTTATCCACTTTAACTAACATCGGTGCAAGTTGCATTAGGACAACCTGCGCCGGTGCATGTTGCACAAGGGTGACCTGTGACGACCCAACTAGATCCTATGGAAATAGGTCAGTATCTCTTCCAGTTTGACTTCCTAGTCATGGGAACTTCAGGGATGTTTGCACTGAGTCTTATGGTGGCAAGATTTAGGTGTAACATATATAGATTAAACATGTTAAGAAGTTTTACCTAAGATTGAGTTTATTGATGTCATCAATAGCCAATGTTGGGTTTGGATCTAGCTATCAAGGGCGAATATCCGAGGATCCCACATAGTACATAATTATTCGAAAGCCCCTCTAGAGCTTACTGCTTTACACTCACATATTTTCCAGTTCTTATTTGCTAAATTCATCATTTCATCTTCTTCTAATTTGGTCTCCTCAAGCAAAATGAGGGTTGGTCTCCCTTTTTTTATTAGATCTCTTGGGGATGCTTCTTTTTTTGGGTTTATCGTTCCTTGGCAATTCCAATAATTAATTAATGCAAATACACGAGATATCAGAAATAATAGAACTCGGAATCACTTTTATATTGATCACGAGCCACTTCGAGGGGGCAACCTCCTTTGAGCAAGCTCAATACAATTAACTTCACGGTGCCTTCAATGACCTCAACACACACTTATATACTAAGTCTATGCCCAATACTATGAGTCAAAACCATGGGACATATAATACTACGGGACGACTTACAAAGCATATGCATCCAATACTATGGGTCAATACTATGGGCTAATATAAACTACGGATCAACAAATACTACGGAACGACTTACAAAGCATATGCGTCCAACAACAATATACTAACATAGTAAAGAGAAGGGTTGACATAGGTTCCTAACATCCCCTCTCCCTTAGAAAAAGCTTTGTCCTCAAAGCTTTGGTTGGAGAAAGTGCTGCAGAATCTGAAGGAGTGGTTCCTCGGTAGCATCCTCGAGTTGCATTTCGGGCCACTGACGCCTTTGGAGTGTTGTTATACCTCTATATTTCACAGTGTCGCATCTCCACCACAAACAGAGTTGACGACACTTCCCCTGCTGTTTGAACCACCCAGAAGATGAATGAACCTTGAAGGTAAATCTACCCTGACAAGTTCTGACCCAGCTGAGACTTTATTTACCTACACTACCGTGCCTTGCTCATTTATATGCGCACGGTACTCCACACTATCGCGCTATGATTTTTCCACAGAACGCGGCAGTACCGCGTTGTGCTCAGACCACAGGGCGCGGTACTCTTTTATTAGCCTTTTTCCCATGGCTTATGGGATTTTGGATTTTCGAAGATAGTGGAAGATTGGGGTCCCTGATTCGATCCCAACTCACTTTCTGTGATTAGAAACCTTGATCCACTTATCTCTCCCTAGATCCACCCATCTCTCTTATTGGTTAACCCTACCATACACTATAAAAGAGAGGCATTCCATGGGGAAGGGGGAGGACTCTTGAAGTACCAAACTTATGGTCTTGCAGCATTGTGGGGATAGCTAGAGGAGAAGGCACTTGGAGCTGGAGGATTGGCTTGGACATCAAGCAACCTATGTAAGCATTCTTCAAGTTGTAATAAGATAACTTGTCTTGTCTTTCCCATTTCATGTGTATTGTGCAAGTCTTTAACATGAAATGTATCTAATCTGGATTTGAATCTAACCTTTACATTCAAGGTATTTGGAAGTTTGTATGTTTGTTCTTTGGTTGATCTTAACAGGTTCTACATTGGAGCTTTGGATCAAGAGCTAGAAGCGGGACAAACGTCAGTTTGAAAGGTGTGTCTTATCTCTCATCATTTCTGAATACATTTAATCTTGCTGTAAAAGTTAGTTCAGGGATTTCAAGGTAGCATTTGTTTTGACTTGTTTCTTGCTTTAGAGTTAGTTTAAAGTCTACTTTAAAGTCAAGAGAATTTTGACTTATCCGTAGGGCAAAATTCTACATAACAAGAAAGGCGACTCCACTGGGTTTGATTTCTGTTTGATTGATTCAGTTCACTGTCATCTATCTGCTGATTGTGATTTGTTTTATTGCACTTCAAACCAGTTTGAATCTTGGTCTCTTTTGACCTTTATTCACCCCTCCTCGCTGTATCTTTCTCCTTGTCTGATCACTGAGTCCCCTGGGTTAGCAACAACCCTGAAAACTTCATTTTCTTTTCTCAAGTTGCGCTTTTTCCTTACCTTGCCACAGTACCCGCGCCATTTGCTGGGAAACCATTTGCTGTTGCTGTTGGGGGAAAGGGTCAGTTAACACTACCGGGCGAGAGGATCCTTTAACGAACTTGTTGACCTCATCCTTGTAGGGACAGTCACGCATATAATGATCATCTTGACAAATCAAGCAGGGAAACTTAGCTTTTCGACGTGGTTTCTGGTCATTTTGTGTGGGTTGTGGCTTAGGGTTCTCCTGCTGATTCTTTTTGGTTTTGCCACAATTGTTCTTCTTCTTTCCCCCGGATGGTTTTGACGTAGATTGCACTACGTTCACTTCGGAGGAAATGGCAGGAGAAATGGAAGCTTTTGAGGCAGCCTGGTTTAAAGCGGGGGAAGCGGAAGCTTGTTGCCCCGTCAAGTTGGTAGCAGGCTGAGCCTTGACTGAACCGACGATACCATCAATGGGGGGTTCAGTGGTAGGCTTTGTTGGATCATTTTGAATGTGGGAGGCATGTGGAAGAAGTTCATGTAAAGTACCGGATTGAGTATATACCAAATCCATGTACTGTGCTACCGAAATGGCTTGTTCTTCTGTAACCGGTCCGCGCATAGCGATATCTCTGGATATGGGAGGCAAAAAGGATTTTGTAAACCAATCACAAGTAGCTGATCTGGAATAGGTGCCTTTATTAGCCTACGGCGTCGTTGCCACTCATGGATGTGATCCAAAATGTGTGTAGAAGTGGTTTGACGCAGTGAAGTTAACAGTTATGTTCCAGTCTCATACCGGATGGGGAGCTGGAAATGAGTCAGAAACTGCATAGCCAAAGTGTTGAAATCACGAAAAGAGTGTTGTGGTAGCTCGATGTACCATTTTGATGTCGTTCCGGTGAGCGTACGTTGGAAGAGCCAAAGTCGGATGGAATCATCCATCAAGGAGTTGGATGAACACCAAAGATGGAAGGTCATCACGTGGTTCTTGGGGTCTTCCCCGGGCTTAGCATCGAACTTGGGAATGTCTGATGGTAGTTTGGCTGGAATAGGTGGCCAGTGAGGTTCATGCCATATCGGATCATTGATAAGCCTCGACAAATCAGGTAAGTCAAGTGTGGCCAAAAAGGGAAGTTGACGGTTGGTCTGCGGGTATGAGTAATAACCATGTGGTGCAGAGAACCCTGGAGGGCCCTGCATAGCATATTGCTGCGTGTTATACCCATATGTGTTTCCCGTGGGATACTGCTGGAATTTCGGTGGATAGTAAGCCATCTGGTTAACTGGTTTATTGTAGGCAACCGGTTGGTAAGTGTTCTGCTGAGTGGGTATGGTACCCTGGGGTTGTTGATACCCAGGAATGGTTGTTGTTCCTTGTTGGGGAAAAGTTCTTTGGAATTGTTGTGTTCCAGGGATGTTACCACTATACTGTGTAAGTGGAGGGTTTCCCATAGCAGGGTTGGGGGGTGGTTGCGACGGTGGTGTCCATGGAAGGCTCGTTCCTATTTGAGGAGCGAGTGGGAATTGAAGTGATGGGTTCCATGGAGTTGTAGCAGCTGAAGGGTAAGGGAAGCTAGAATTCAAGTTGAGTGAAATCTGAGATTGTCCCCCAACTTGGTTCCAGTTTCCAAAAAGTGAGTACCCCCCACTCTGTGGGATTTGAGGATCCCAAGAAGGAAGCATGCCTGACGGGGGAGGTTGAGAATGAGGTCCTGTTGGAATACCGAAATAAGGTTGCCCGCTGCCAGGTGTGCTGTACATACCATATTGAGCAGATGCTGCTGGTTGGGATAGTTGTTGGATAGAACCAATAGGTTGTCCGCCAGCGGATGGGTTGGATGGCCCTATGAGAGGAGGTTGTTGAGTAGGAACGGGGTTCCCAACAAAAGATTGTCCTCCAACTGGTTGGGTTGATGACCCTATGGGAGGAGGTTGTTGACCAACAATGGGGTTCCCAACAAAAAATTGCCCCCCAGCTGGTTGGGTTGATGGCCCACCAGGGAGGGTTTGTATGTTGGAGTTAGGGGCCACTGCAGTCGGTTGTCCACCTCCTGAAATAGTGTAAATGGTGGCTGAAGGTGATCCTCCGGTCGAAACGGAAGATCCAGCAGTATGACTAGGTGTTCTTCTGCCGCTAGCCAAATATGATAGTGTGGATTGGCCAACGGTTCCAAAAGTACCAATTTGTGGAGGAGGTCGTCTGTATCTGACAGGCGAGGACGGAGAAAAAACTGGGTTATCCCTCATAGAATGTGTGCCAAAAATGGGTGATGGCAGCAAATGTGGGGAATTTAGCCCAGGGGTATCGGCGTCGTCCATAACGTGTTCAATGATAGGAGGACCATCGAGAACTGGGTTCGAGTTCATATCCTGAAAAATATTTTGGGGATCCGACGGGAACCTAGGTATGGTAAAGTCCGAAGGTTCTGAGCCGTCTGCAAAGGAGTGACGAAACTCTGTGCTAGAAGGGACATTGGGAACCCTATAGTCAGAAGGACGAGAAACGGGGGGATATCTAGACGTTTTCGAAAGCATTTGCTCTATGCTACATCTAAACTATGCCGATGCTAACGGAGAGTTCGCTAGACTAACCATACTAGACTGGATGGAAGCCATGATTTCATGTCCCGGTGGGAGGTTGGGTAGATCTATAGTACGAGGTACGTTGCTAGAAGAACTTGTCTCCTGAGGATGAACACTGGGTGACGTAGTAATAACAGGCGGAAGTTCTGCCTTGGAAGTGATGAAGCCATAATCAGGTTCAAAAGGTGTGTCAGGGAGTCGAGTATCTTCAACGATTTCAACGTACCCGCCTGGGACAGAAATCAACCCAGGTATGTCCTGGTCGGACCCTTCTGTGGTGCCAACAGACCCGTCTGTGTCATTGTGAAAAGTGTCTGATGGGCGGGAAGTGCTGACATCCGGTAGAAGGATGACCTCTGGTCTAGTACTTTAGGTTGTACTAGGTTCATCTGCGATAACTGTGTCCACTGTGACAGATAAATCTGGAATGACAGTGGGTGAAGTGACAGTGGAGGTCTCAGATATGCTAGTGGTTGCAGAAGCTGCAATAGATTCTGAGACTGTGCTGTGAGTGGCAGTTACGGGCGGAACTGAAGATGTTGTACGTATCGGCGGTGGGATGTTGCCTCGACCAGCACCGCGGCCAGGAGGAGCAGGAATGCGTGATGCAGACGGACCAGAAGTCCGTGGTGGTGGTGGTGGTGGAGGGCTTTGGCCCTGTATTCTTCGTGATATTCGTGGTTGTTCTGACATGATGACAGGAAAATGAAAATCGGGGGCAGTGTCGTAAACAAAGAACTCAAAAACTCTAATGCAGTCGAGTGTGCATAAGAGGAGCTAGAAAAAGCAAGGCTCGAAGGCCAAAAAAGTAAGCTCTAAAATCTATACTGAGACCGCTGTCTCAATAAGCGAGCTGATGCAAAAAATGGCCAGAATGCCAACAAGCAGTCCCTACAAAGAAAAAATGACCCTCTATGAAGATGAGATACCAAGCAAACTCCTAACTAAGAGCTGGAGACCTCAACAAGCTATATCCTTCGCAAGGTGATGAAATCCAAGTCAAACAATACAACATGAGAGACCGATATAAGAAGGATATCCCTCTACCGAAAGGGATCCTGGGTAAAAGAGCCCTAGTAGAATATATACTAAGCTACCTCGTTCATGACACGTCGGAAAAGGTTTTGGGCACTTCAGCCTTCCGAAGAAGACAGCGATCGATGTTGCCTTAGGGCTAAGTGGAGTGCGGTATTCCACAGAGTCCGTCCGGTTCTCAATCTCCCGGCCGTTTAACCCCTGAAAGTTAAAAACAGTCAGGAGGACCCTCCACAAACTAGCTGTGACTGTGTCAATAAATACTAGAGGATTTTAGTTCCCTAAAGACAACGACTATGTCTCATATGAAAATGACAAGGGGGAATTATTTTGATGCCTATCCCCGGTGTCCTACCTAACTACCAAATTCTTTTGATTTCCTCAAGTGAGGTTAAAGTTGGTTTAATTAGGGAGATTAATTTTAGTGGCTATCTTACTCAATCAGGTAGTGGACGTGAAACTTGATGGTGTTATGACGACTCAAACCATGCAAATGAGAATGAATCACAAATAAGCCTTTGTCTTCGATGAAATCTAGCTAGGGTAAAGATAGAGTTTCTTCGATCAAATATGCATGAAATTTTTCACAAGCAATCAAAAACCAAAGTAAAAGATTTTTCTTTTCTTTTTTGTAAACAAAGCCAAACTGGAATAAACACTCCTTTTAATGCACTGATCCTACAATCTGCAATGCTTCAACCATGAGAATTTTTTGTGGCAAAATCAATGGTTCATTTCCTAATGCAAAATAATGCTACTAGACTTTTCCAATTCAAACAACAAAATTGCTCTCAAATGATAATATTTTAATTACTGAAAATGATAAAAATAATGTGACTGTAAATGCTACAAGGTTCAGTAACAGGGAACAGTGATGTTGAGTTGGTTGTGGTGGGAAAAATCAAGCCAATGCAATCAAACTGGAAAAATGATCCAATGTGTCAAAAATGCCACTAATTCAAACAAATCAAGCTCACAACAAGAAAATAATCAGACCACACAGACTGTAAATTGACCAGGAAGCTACCAGGCAACAGTAAACATTACCTAAGGGAGAGAGAGACTCAGAAAACCAAGCAAGTATAAAAAATTTAAAAATTTGCAGACACTACCGCGGGTCAGGGTCTGTGTTGATTACCATGATTTGAACAAGGCTTGTCCAAAGGACAACTACCCAACTCTGTTTATCGACCAGATCATCGATAACTGTGCCGGGAGTGTCATCTTTTCATTTATGGATGGCTTCTCTGGCTATAATCAGATCGATCTCCTCCCAATCGACCAGCACAAAACAACCTTTATCTGCCCTTGGGGGATCTTTGCATATCAAAAGTTACCTTTTGGCCTGAAAAATGTCGGGGCAACTTTCCAACGGGCGATGTCCTACGCATTTCATGACATCAAACATATTGTAGAACCATATCTTGATGATCTCCCCGCTCACTCTCGAACCCGGGAAGACCATCCAAACCACTTAAGCGCCATTTTCGAAAGGTGTCATCGCTACAATATACGTTTGAACCCGCATAAGTGCGTCCTCTGTGTAGAAGCCAGAAAACTGTTGGGCTTCATAGTCTCCAAAGACGGGATACGTTTAGATCCCTCAAAGGTAGCAGCTATCGTAGCCCTGCCTTCACCCACCAATATTCCAGAACTTCAATGTTTGCAAGGGCATGCAAACTTTCTACGTTGTTTCATCTGCAATCTGTCCGAGATAATAAAAGGCTACATGCGGCTTCTCAAGAAGAATGTTCCCTTCATTTGGGATGGCGAAGCCCAACGCTCCTTTGACAATCTAAAGGCAGCCTTAACCAAAGATCCTATGATTCAACCCCCCAATTACACACAGGACTACATTCTTTATCTCGCAGCCTCGATTTCCACCATCGGTATGGTGCTAGTCCAGGAAGACCAAAACGGCATAGAACATGTGGTATACTATCTCAGTAAGAGTCTTCTTGACTCCGAAACCCGCTATTCACATGTTGAAAAACTGGCTCTGGCAACAGTATTTGCTGTCCAGAGATTCTGCCACTACATCTTACTCCGCCGGACCACTATTATAGCCGACTTCAACCCAATGTATTACACCCTCACACGTCAGGTGCTTGGGGGAAAATACTCTCGTTGGATTGTCATCCTTCAAGAGTTTGACTTGGAGTTTGTCAAGGCTAAGTCCAAGAAGTCTCTGGTCTTCACAGAATTAATTTGTAACTTGCCCCGTGCTACTGAGCAACCTGAGCCCATTGATTCTCTTCCTGACGAATCATTGTTCCTCATTAGCATGCCTGATCTGTGGTACGGGGATATTCTTTTATATCTCCAAACCCAACGCTTCCGTCCCGACCTCACTCGCGACGAACGACGACGCATCCGACATCACGCAAAATACTACCTCATAGTCAACGATACTCTTTATCGGCATGGTGTCGACACCGTCCTTCGACGCTGTTTGACCTTAGATGAGGCGGAACGCGTTCTCAATGACTGCCACGCTAGAGCATGTGGTGGTCATCTCTCTGGGATGGCTACGGCCTAGAAAATACTGCGAGCAGGATACTTCTAGCCCTCAATTTTCAAAGACTGCATTGAAACAGTCAAGAAGTGTCCGCCATGTCAATTCTTTCGTAGAAAAACACGCTCGCATCCTGCTCCACTCCATCCTGTTATTGCCGTCGGCCCCTTTTCCAAATGGGGCATCGATTTCATGCACTGTAAGCCCACTTCAGCCGGGGGGCATAGATATGTCATAGTAGCTGTCGACTATTTTACAAAATGGGCTGAAGCAATGCCTACGTATGCTAAGGACGGCAAAACAGTAGCGCAGTTCATATTCAATCATATTATAGCTAGATTCGGTGTCCCACAGTCTATTGTGACCGATCATGGTTCCCATTTCAGGAACCATATGATCGAAGAACTAAGTGCCAAACTGGGTTTTCGCCATGAAAACTCAACTCCATATTACCCACAAGCTAATGGCCAGGTTGAAGCCATTAACAAAGTCCTGAAACGAATGATTCAGCGTATTGTGGGTACCCAGAAATCCAATTGGCACTCAACTCTGTTCTCAGCACTGTGGGCATACCGAACCTAAGTGAAAAGTGCTACTGGGTTTACACCATTCCAACTGGTGTATGGCATAGAAGCCATTCTGCTGATTGAATGTGAAATTCCATCACTCAAGATAGCCATAGAGCTACTTCCACACACTACTTCCGAAGAGGAACGGTTTCTATACCTAGCTAAGCTAGATGAAACTCGCCGCGACACTGCTTTGGCTAATGAAGCTCACAAAAAATGCGTCAAAGCTCAATATGAAAAATCCGTTCAACCTCGGATCTTCAATGAAGGTGACCTCGTACTTACATATGATCAAATGTATGATAAGCTTGGAAAAGGTAAGTTGAATCTATGTGGTACGGCCCCTTTGTTGTAAAACGTGTCTTAGAAAAAGGAGCCTATGAACTAATCGATTGTGATGGTACGCCATTGGCACGGCCCCGCAATGGGCTATACCTCAAACGTTTCTACGCATGAGGTTACCCTACGCGGGTTACTTGTTGTACATAATGTACTTAGTTTTCTTTTGCTCTCTTTTTGGTGTGCGCGTGGACCTCATGTATCCACTCTTACTTTGACTCGTGACTTTATGCGCAGATGTCTGCCTACTTTGGATTCGCCGACGGTGCAAGCCGACATACCCGGAATCTCGCTTCCGCAGCATGGGTAATCTATTCCCCCACTGGCGAGTTGATTTCTTCAAGAGCCAATTGTCTAGGTCCTGCAACCAACAATATCGCGGAGTACCATGCAGTCATTGGTCTCTTGACGGAGGTTGCTTCACTCGGAATTGACTCCTTATCAGTCTTTTTAGACTCCCAACTCGTGGTTTCTCATCTAAATCGTGTTTACATAGTTCGCGATCCTATACTACTTCGTTTATTTCGGAGAGTATGCCTCTTGGAACGATCATTTAATTTCATTACATATCAACACATACCGAGAGAATTCAATTGTATAGCTGATTCATTGGCTAATTACATTTTGGATTGGCATCTTTCCCACACATAAACACATCGTTAAAAATAAAATACACAAGTCATTGTAAATATTTAGATCATAAATAGGTCCATATCACTGTATATAAGAGTTTTTTTTCCAAAATACATAAAGTTTGTGTCAAAGACAAAATTTGGGACCAAATCCCATATACAAAATTCGGCTCTCAAAGCCTACATATCGTGTACATGCCTCAAATAGATCAAGAGACCATCTATGGAGATCTAGGAGACCTATCATGTCCCTCATCGAACTCCTCCTGCTACTGGTGGTAACATACTACAGCTCGAACCACCTTACAAAGAAGTCGACTGATACGACTAGGCACACCTACAGTATGCCGCTGGAGATGATAAGGGACGTCATCCATCCTCATAGAAGGGATACCATGAGTCAATCCCTGCAAGTTCCTCTCAATGTCCCGAATGCCTCCTGCCTCGTCTTCATCCTCCTCCTCGTCAGGAACAGCTTGACGATCGACACCACCACGACGTAGTGGAGAGTACCCAGCTGGTCTCTGCGGTCCACGGTCTGCAACATGCATGCGAACATACATTAGACATCTTTTACACATTCTAAAAAAGTAATAAAAATTAAATATTCAAAAAAGGAAAAAATACATATCCATGAAGGTCATACCAGAGTTGTCCCAATCATCATCCTCTGGCAGTGCCAAGTCGATGTCCTCGCAAAAATCTACCCCGGCATAAGGGTAGTCATCAATCATAACTATCTGCTCCTCGAGCCAAGAAAAGAAATCCTCACCAAAGGCTAAGCACTGAGGTCCCCCGAGACGTCCAGCATAATCACTCCATCGAGCCATCCATGGCTCGGTAGGTGGACGAGGGGGCATAGATATCTGTGGGCGCAGTAGTGGCACCCTCGCCAAAAAGAAAGTGACCAGAATGCTCCCATAGCCAAATTGGGAATTCTTTCCAATCCTACACTTGTGCACTTGTTCTTTGAGATTGGCCAACACCACCTCACACCAGTTAAATACTGTTCCTCCCATACATTCTGCTGTGAGATTCACTTGTGTGCGAGATGCCTGATGCGGACTCACACTTCCTGTTGCATGTGTGATAGTGAACAGTACGGTTTTTACAGGAAGTTCTATAACCTCCTTTATGGCCACCTTCCCGCTTTTCTTACTCGAACCCTGACAGCAATATCGAGCAATCAAGTCATCTGTACTTGATTCTGAGGCTGAGTATCCAGTAAAGTTCACCCGGGCCCCTCTTTTCGAAAGGCCCGTGAGGAAATAAATATCCTCTACTTGAATTTCGAGAACATGCTCTCCCACTCGAAAAGCTTGAGTGTCAGGGTCCCACAATTGGATGAGATGAGTGAGAAGCTTGGGTTGCTGATGAATCCCCTTGGTCTTAAAGAACTTCAACAAACCACATTCTCTCAATGCGGTCACGGTCGGTAAATCATTTTCAGCTGCAAAATCATCCACTCCGTGCTATCTTTCTTTCCAGCTTACCATTTTGCTCCGAACAAGTTGCAAACTCCTGCAAAAGGTCAGGGAAAACACTTAGTAACTATTTAGCAACTTAGTTTCAACAAAAAATTTGATAAAATTTGATTTTTTAAACTAAAAAATCGCCTTCACCGTGCCTGGGGGAAACACTGCCGCGCGGTACTGTGCAGTGCCGTGCCTTTGTTTGGAACTACAGCGCGGTACTGCTAGACAGTACTGCGTTTTTCGATAGAGCCCCCACGCGGTACTGTGAAGGGTGATTTTTTCCCAATGGGGCTTGCCCAAAAATCGAATTTTTCCCAATGAAAGCAAATAATTCCTATATGAAATGAAAGAGGAGCTCAAGAGCTCTTACCTGGCGCAGACGGTTGTCGCAATGGTGTCCTGGAACTCCCGATATGGATCCTTGAAGTTTTGCTCCTCAAATGGGTAAAAATCTCCTCTTTAGGTAAAAACACAAATGAAATGGTAATTTCTATTTTTAACCATTCTTTATATAGCATTTTCACATATTTTTTAATTATTATTTTAAAATGGTTAAAATAAAGCCTTTTTCACATTGCTAATGTCCAGTTTTTTGAGCATTTATTGACAGGATCCCCGGTAAAAAGGCGATATATTCACACTGGTGTTTATTCACGATTTGACCTTCATTTTGAGCCCACTTTATCTTTTTCGTGCTCTGTTTTTAAAACTTGAAAAATATTCCAAGCGCTTTTACACCCGTGTCGTGCTTGTCAAACTCAAGTAAATGGTGTCGAGTACGGTCAGCTTTACTCATGCTCGTTAAACGATGAGGAAAGTATTATCTTGGTTGTATTTTATTCTTTTTTCGGACCAGAATAATTAAAAATTATGAAAAAGACCATAGGAGTCCATAGTTAAGCTCTTTTCAGACTCCCTAAAATTGAAAAGATTGCCAAGTGATCTTGACTCTTTCACACTTGTAAAAGTATTTGAAAGGTCGTCTATTCGGTGATAGGTTACCCCTTTTTTGGCCTGTCTAGACTATTTACGAGAACGGTATACCTCAGTCAATCTCGGCTGGGAGAGTTCTCTCGGGAATTGTTTTACACTTTTTCAGGATCGAGGGACTAAACTTACGAAAAAGTACATTATGGAGCTTCCTTTAAGTTTTTCAGGCTCTCTAAATGCGAAAAACTACCAAGTTTTCCTTCCTTGGACTCGTTAAAATTTTAACATCGAAGGACCCACTTTGGGACGAACCCCTCCTTTCTCAGGTTCGTAAAACATGTGAGATTGGACTCATCCATGAGATGAGCTACACCGAGCATCTGTTATCCTCTTCAAGCTCGCAAAACAACAAAGAGGTACTCGTCTATCATGTCGGGGGAATGTGGGGGGATGAGTCAAGTTTATTTATGGCAGCTTGTCAGTCGTTACCTTTGAACATGGCATGTGTCCGTCTCTTGTCTATATTGGGTATCCATTTTTTACTGAGTTGTGGTCATCATCATGAGTTGTCTCCCTGGCCACGAGCCTACTCATCCAGTGTCTATCCTCTGTTGTCAATAATCCCTGCTGCCAAGTCCTGTTACATGCCGTTACATGTTCAAAGGGTTGCATTGTTCAGAGTACCTTGGTACCTGCATGCCTCAATGGCAGGTTTCCTCGTGTTCGACAGTAGGTTCACATCATTGACCTCTGATCGAACGATCTCTCGAATGCTCGACATCAACTCATCTATTCGCATTTCGTTGAGATGTAATTTAGATACCTTGGGGATCATCCTCATCATTGGTGATTTCCCTCGCATTTGTTAACGGTTCACATCATTGACCGGTAATCAAATGGTTTCTACCATGTTCGACTTCAACACCTTGTAATCACATGGCTAGATTCGTATCTTTTGCGATCGGGTAGAAGACCCTGGGTGCACCTCAGCATCTTGATTGCATCCAGGTTGCGATGGAGATGTCCTTTGTATTGTCACACATATCCACTTATTGTATTGGTCGTGGCTGTGTCATTATTGTCTCATGGATCTACGCTTGTTCATAGTAGCCATGGTCTGTCCACAGTCTATATCATCTCAGTAATCATGGATCTGCAATGTATTGGTCGGCAGCCATGCTTTGAGTCACTTGTTTCCGAGCATGGGGATGCCTGCCTCAGTGGTGTATCTAACACTTTGTTTCTGTTTCATCTCCTTGTCGCTCTCCTCGATGTTATCTCTGCACATTATATTCGTAAAGTCTTTCGGCCATCTGTCCCTTCTAACCTCACACTTTAGGGGGCATCTGTTATACCTCTATATTTCACAGTGTCTCATCTCCACCACAAACAGAGTCGACGACACTTCCCCTGCTGTTTGAACCACCCAGAAGATGAATGAACCTTGAAGGTAAATCTACCCTGACAAGTTCTAACCCAGCTGAGACTTTATTTACCTACACTACCGCGCCTTGCTCATTTATATGCGCACGGTACTCCACACTACCGTGCTATGATTTTTCCACAGAACGCGGCAGTACCGCGTTGTGCTCAGACCACAGGGCGCGGTACTCTTTTATTAGCCTTTTTCCCATGGCTTGTGGGATTTTGGATTTTCGAAGGTAGTGGAAGATTGGGGTCCCTGATTCGATCCCAACTCACTTTCTGTGATTAGAAACCTTGATCCACTTATCTCTCCCTAGATCCACCCATCTCTCTTGTTGGTTAACCCTACCATACACTATAAAAGAGAGGCATTCCATGGGGAAGGGGGAGGACTCTTGAAGTACCAAACTTATGGTCTTGCAGCATTGTGGGGATAGCTAGAGGAGAAGGAACTTGGAGCTGGAGGATTGGCTTGGACATCAAGCAACCTATGTAAGCATTCTTCAAGTTGTAATAAGATAACTTGTCTTGTCTTTCCCATTTCATGTGTATTGTGCAAGTCTTTAACATGAAATGTATCTAATCTGGATTTGAATCTAACCTTTACATTCAAGGTATTTGGAAGTTTGTATGTTTGTTCTTTGGTTGATCTTAACAGGTTCTACATTGGAGCTTTGGATCAAGAGCTAGAAGCGGGACAAACGTCAGTTTGAAAGGTGTGTCTTATCTCTCGTCATTTCTGAATACATTTAATCTTGCTGTAAAAGTTAGTTCAGGGATTTCAAGGTAGCATTTGTTTTGACTTGTTTCTTGCTTTAGAGTTAGTTTAAAGTCTACTTTAAAGTCAAGAGAATTTTGACTTATCCGTAGGGCAAAATTCTACATAACAAGTGTCAAGGAGGATTGCTTGGAAGACTGTAGATGAAGAAGAACCCTGTCAGCTGCGTGGAAAATGCGCTCAGAATGGTGCTGATCAGCTTGTTGTTTCAGGCGAATTCTGGCCATGTGAAGATTGTCCTGCAGAATGAGAAGAATCTGATTGCGGTTTCGAAGAACCGAGTCAATTTCCTGAACTGGGGAGCTGCTAAGGGTGTATGGAAGAAGAACTGGCAGTGGTTTTCCATAGACTACTTCATATGGTGTCCTTTGAGATGTGGTATTGTACCACCAGAGCGCTGCTAGGAAATCCATATAAATAGTTGGCCAAAGCTGTGTAGGGATGGGCAAGGGTTTGAGCAATCCCAAAAGGAGTGTCGTTTCACCCTTGTTGACTTAGAAAGTATCATCGTCAGCCACCATTTGTTGAATTGTCATTTTTAGTCCCTGCCAAAAGAAGTTATATTGTTCCCGGTCATACATTTTGCAGAACCCAGAGTGCCCTGTTGATGAAGAAGCATGGAGTTCATAGAAGAGATAGCCCTGTTGAACATATTGCAACCAATTTGGAACAAGCAGAGAAAGAGATTTAAGAGAAACTGGGTCATCAATTGTGCGAGAAGGAGCATCTTCCACCATATTGTCCTTACCCTTCTTATAAGTGATCACATAGGGATAACCCATGAGTTGGATAACCCATTTCAGGTGTGTTGGGGAGGAGACCCATTGGTCCAGAAAATTTTCTAGACTCTGGAGATCAGTCTTGATGCATAAATAATTCCCTAATAGGTATGGCTGGCACTTCTGTACTGTATGCAAAATAGCCATTATTTCCTGCTGAGAGGTAGATGTGGCTAAATTCTTACCGAAAAGGTCTCTTGAAGGCAACAAGCGCATTGGTTCAGCAAAGATACCTGCATATCTATCCAAGGAAGTAGTGGAGACTGTTGATGGGTGCATCTGAATGGAATTGAGATGAGCGATGATACCATGTGAATTCTTCTTAAGGATTTTTTCCAGGCGATGTGAACTGATGATGTAGAGAGACCCTGGTTGTAAGCCCATAAATTTGTGTTGTGCCCCATTGACTTTAAACTGTATCCAAAGTTCAGCAAAATCCCATAAGATGGGGCCAAGTGTGCGTAAACATTGAACACCCAAAACCACATCACATCCGGCTAAGGACAAGGAAAACATGTGAGAGCACAGGTTATAATCTTCCATAGAGATACACACATTGTGACACTTCCCCTTGCAAGGTAAGGTGCCCCCATTGGCAACCATGACTTCAAAGTTGGAGCAAGGATGGACAAAACAATCAGCATGTTTGGAAATCCGAGGATCAATGAAGTTATGAGTGCTACCAGAATCAATGAGTATGGTAAGAGGGAGCTTCTTGAAGTATCCCCTGACTCGCATTGTTTGTGGGGTGGTGACGCCAGTTACAGCATGGAGAGAGATCTCGGGTGGGTCGTCCTGAGATGGGGTGTCAACGGCAGGTGTTGAATGTCGACCTGATCATCTACTATATCTGGAGCTTCTTCATCAAGTTTTGAGGCAAGCAAAGAATCCACAACCAAGAGATAGAGCTTTTGTTGAACACATCTATGTCCCCGAGTGAATTTCTCATCACAATTATAACAAAGCCCTTTTTCTCAGCGTGCCTGCATCTCTGTTTCAGACAATTGCTTGATAGGAGTTGGTTGAGGAGCAGGCGTGATGGGGGGTCGTTGGGAACCCATATTTCTGAAGGGAACAAAGGTGGGTTTGTAGCATTGTTGAGCTGCGATCTTGTCCTCAGCCAGCTTAGACAACCCTAGGACTTCCATCATTGTGTTGGGACAAAACATGTTGACCTCTAAGCGGATTTCATCCTTGAGACCACTGATAAAACAACTCCTGTAGAATTCATCGGACAATCCTTCAGTGTGATTGGCTAGTTTCTCAAATTCCATCTGATACTCTCTCACTGTGCCAGTTTGGTGAAGTTTAGTGAGTGCTCCTGTGAAGTCGTCAAAAGAACTAGGACCAAATCGTGACAAAAGGAGTTGGCAAAAATCTGTCCAGTTTGGCTTGGGATGAGCTTTGATGTACCAACGGTACCATTGAAGGGCTTCCTGTTCCAAATGAAAGGATGCAAGTGGAACTTTCTGAACATCAAAAGTATTATGCAAACTGAAATATTGTTCTGCTCGGTATATCCATCCAGTCGAATCAATACCATTGAAGCGAGGAAAAATTCAAGCTTCGGCCCGTGAAAATTGCTGGAAGAAGAGAACCCAGTGGCTACAAAAGATTCTGGCTGTCTGGTATTGTTCATGGCTGAATGCTGAAGATGGAGGCTAAGAAATTTTTCATCCAGATCTTGGAGTTTGGTTTGGATGGCTGCAAGTGCTTCCTCCATAGTGTGTGCTCCTGCACGGGTGACAACCATAACCAGTTTTTTTTTTTTTTTTTTGGTGGAATGGGTAGAAAAACACAAACAGAAGTTGATTTAGTAAAGGGAAATTTGGATTGGGGAAACAATCTGATGGGTAATTGGGGTTTGACTAGATTTTGGACACTGTCGAAAGGACAAGAAGGAAAAAATGGGGATTTCAGAAGCGGGGTGATAGAATGAGAAAATTTGGCAGAGAGGGACAAAGAAGCAGAATGCAGAAAGGAACTCTGTAGTATAATTTGAAGGTGATTGGGTGAAATCTGAGGAAGTTATGGCAAACCCTAAAAATAGAAAAATGTGGGATTTCGAGCTTTGGGAAGAGGAATTCGGGATAGGGTCCTCAGGAATGAAAGATGCAAAATGGGATGACAGGGGATCCCCGAAAATTTCAAGGGAAACAGAGTGAAAACAAGGGAGATATGGAGAAAAAACTCTTCTTTTTTTTTTTCCAGAAATGGATCGGCAACAATGACGCAGAAGGGATCCGCAACAAATGGATTTGCAACGGCGCGGAAGGGATCGAAAACGGATGGATCTGAAATGGCGACTGGATCTGGAATGACTTTCGGAATAGATTTGAAACGGTTGGATCTGGAGCGGAAGTGATCGGCAACAGTTCAACTGAAAATAGATATGGACCCCAGGTATGTACGGCTTCCTAACAGTTCAGGTGTTTCACTTGGCCACCAATGCTGTCTGGTGGCTTGCATATTGGGGAAGTACCCCTCACTCCATGGCTCAGGTAAAACTGATAACCGCTTTGCCACAAATGACAGCTCTTGGTTTACCTCACGGGTGGGAACTAGTCAATCAGGTAGGGGTCGTTGCCCTTTTTCGCTGGCAGGTCCTCTCAATGGGCTAGCTACTTTGGGGTTCCTATGGTACTCCTCACAATGAGTTTTAGGGCTTATGCCCAATTACTTCCCACAGTTAAGCGGATAGGGATTATTCCCAAATCCGAAGCTGCAACAGATGCGAAAAAAAATTTGGCAGAAATTCCACCCAACGAGCCCAAGAAAGTGCTCTGATACCAGATGTGATGAACCTGCAATAATTAATTAATGCAAATACACGAGATATCAAAAATAATAGAACTCGGAATCACTTTTATATTGATCACGGGCCACTTCGAGGGGGCAACCTCCTTTGAGCAAGCTCAATACAATTAACTTCACGGTGCCTTCAATGACCTCAACACACACTTATATACTAAGTCTATGCCCAATACTATGAGTCAAAACCATGGGACATATAATACTACGGGATGACTTACAAAGCATATGCGTCCAATACTATGGGTCAATACTATGGGCTAATATAAACTGCGGATCAACAAATACTACGGGACGACTTACAAAGCATATGCGTCCAACAACAATATACTAACATGGTAAAGAGAAGGGTTGACATAGGTTCCTAACATTCCATGAGATGATTTGCATAATTTAAATTGTCTTTATTTACTCCTACCTCCCTACCGAGGGATCTTGTCTCCTTGATTTCATGTTGAACTGATGTTTCCAAATATTTTATCTATAATGGCCCGAGTTTCCAAGTCCTTTTTTTATTTGTCTCTTCTTCTCTTTTTTCTTCACTACAAGGAAAAGGCCTTGTAGCGGAGGTTATAGTGGAGGTTTTTAGTGTTACAAGATTGGTCGAAATTATAGAAAAACCTCCGCTACAACCTGTGCAAATAGTACCAGATGTTTTAGCGAAGGATTTTATGGAAATGTATTATAACTAAAAAAAACTTCGCGGCTAGAGGCTTTTGCGGAGATTTTGTTTTAAGTGCATTTTATTGAAACAAATGCACCAGTGCTAACACACGTAAAACACACAGGTGCTTTCTAAACAAATACATTGACTGGTGCACATACAAATTTGTGCACCGATGCTTGAAAATGCATAGAGCACTTGTGCACACCAAAATTTTAACTAAAACTGGTGCTTTACACTAAATGTTGCACCGACACTCATGAATTATTTAAATGCATTGGTGCTTCATAACAATATATGGATTGGTCCTTTTTTTTAACCGTAGCACCATTGCTTACTAACTATTAAAACGCATTGGTAGCTTATAACAATATAAGCACTATTGCTTATGAACTATTAAGATGCACTGGTACCTTATAACAATATAAGCATCGGTGCTTACGATCTATTAAAACACACCAGTACCTTATAATAATATAAGCATCGATGCTTTACATCAAATGTCACACCAATCCCTACGAACTATTAAAAAACATTGTTGCTTACGGACTATTAAAAAGCACCGATGTGATAACTGAAGGGAAACACATTGGTAAAGCTAACTAGGATAATGACTGTCGCTATATTTTTTAAATTAACAGTGCGGTTAAAATATAGTAATGCACCAAGGCATGATAATAGAAAAATCCTTGAGATATGAAACGAGTACTCTACTGCACCATGACTATGTTCATATAAGCGTACCGGTGCAACACTCTCTTAAATGCACTGGTGCTACATTGTCTAAAAAACACCAATGCAATTAATAATATCATATGCACCGATGATTATATTATGTTTGGTGAGCAATGATTATTGATATTGCACTAGAATATGTGTGTGTGTGTGTGTGTGGAGGGAGGGAACGATGGAGCTATGTGGTGCGAAGGTGTAGGTAAAGGTCCATGAAGGATTCCTTTCTAATTTTTTTCGAAATGGAGTAAGGCAACGAGGTTTTCCCCTCTCTCTCTCGGCGTCAACAACCTTTTCTCCCCTCACCAAGTCATCCTTGCGATATCGTACCTCTGTCCCTTTCCAGCCGTCAGCTCCCTATTTTCCTTTCACTGATCTCGCCTTGCGTTCTCATTACCCTGTCACTTCCATTCGTCAGCTTCTATACTTTACCTCGGTAATCATTATGGTGATAACCAAGGTCGACTACGAAAATATGTCACCATTAGGTCTCATATTCTTCTTTGATCATGAAATAAGGTGCACTTGAAAAGGAGAGGTATTGTCCAAACAAGTCGAGACGTCTCCTCAACACGAGCCTTCTATAAATGAATTATCAAAGATGATCTCCTCCTCGAATCATAATGTGATTGATCCTCCCAGGACAGGAGCAGTGTGTTTGCCTAGAAAGAATAAGGGAGCGAGAGCTAAAAAGGATCATGCTTCCTTATTGGTTGGGAAGGACGTAGGCATCAAGGAAATCTCAGACTATCTAAATTTTGCTCTGGTCGGTCGATTTTGTGGTAAGGTGGTAGGAGAAGCAGATTTGACATCCTGGATGGAGACCAATTGGAAACAAGTGTTGTATTAACTTCCACAATTCCACACCACATCGAGGGGATGGATTCTATTCAGAGTGAAGAATGAAGGTGATAAATAGAGGTTAATGGAGAGAAATTGGAAATGGGGTCTGTCGGGACTTCTGTTGAAAGAATGGGATGTTAATTTTGATGCTAGTAGGGAGCCGCATAACACTTAGGAAGTTTGGGTAATTCTTCCTGGGCTCCCAATGGTCTTTTGGAAAAAATCCATTCTGAAAGCTATTGGAGGCAAGCTTGGAAGGTTTGTCATTTTGGAGGATAATTGGGACCATAATGTAGATAGAAGATGCACGAAGATCCTGGTGGAAATGGACATGCGAGATGGTTTATATGAAGAAATAAAACCGAAAATGCATGGTAGCATATGGAACCGGAGAATGGATTATTGGAAAGTTCCTTTCCACTATTTTGCTTGCGGATGGGTTGGGCACTTACAGAGAGATTGTCCAAGTCCTAGTCCGGGGTTCCAGTTACGTAAGAAAGTGTGGGTTAAAAAATCATCTCTGCTTTAGTTTACTCAGAAGATGGTAAATGAAGATGAAGGGAAATATGGAAATCCTATTACCTCGAGAAAGGACGTCATAAGGAAAGAGCCATGCAATAATTTGGATAACAACTTAACTTCTCCATCTAATAAGATTTTACGTCCTCCTATTGATTCTCGATTTGATATTGGCAATTCTGAATCAATTATTCTAAAAAATATTCAGGATGTTCCTAGCACAAACCTGGGCATCCCTGGTTCCTCTCACCATAGTCTCCTATCCTTTATCTCCTCTTAGTGACAGTTTTCCCTCAGGCTTGGTTTCCCCCCATTATAAGTCAAAAATGCATTCCCCGTTCCTAAGCAAGGTCTATAACACTCGTTCTAAAGATTTCATTAAAGGAATTGAGAAAGAAGATTCCTCGGGAGGTCTCGCACTTGACCCCCAACAAAAAGTAATGTTGGGGAGGAAGTCACAAATCATGAAAGCTAAAAATCAAGTTGCCCTAGATGTCAAAAATGGGAAACAAGCCATGATCGTTAGGGCCCCGAAAGTAGGGAAAGTCCAGCCAATGGGTTCAAAATGATTTGTTTGTCCTTCAATGCAAGGGGGTTATGGGGCTCCCCCAAGATAAATTCCCTCAAAAGGATGATTAAGTAGTTAAATCTGGTTGTCATCCTTATCCAGGAAACAATGGTAGAAGGAACGAAAGCTCAAGAGTCTTTAAACCCTTGGTTAAAAGATTGGTATTTTGTGTCTTTAAATTATGGATAATTTTAGGGGCTAAATTTATCCCATGGGCTAAATTTATCCGATGGGCTAAATTAAGGGGGTTACAAAAAATTAGTGGGCTATTTTCTTATATGGAAAGGGTTTTTTTAGTTGAAATATATTCACCCAATATTTATTAGAAAATAAATAAATATAAAACACATAGCCTCCCATATATTAATGAGGAAAATGAAAAATACAATTTTCGCCCTAGCAAAATATCCCTCCAATCTATCTTTCACCCCTGATTTCTAAAGAGATTCCAGTGGAATCATTCCTTTGCCCTCGATTTTCATAATGGAGGCTCCCAAGGGTTATTTCACCCTCCATTTTGTTTTTTGTAAGGGCCATTCATAAGTAAAATTTATTTTGGTGATTTTTTTTGTGTAATTACTATCATCATCCAGAAATTGATCTAGTTATGTATGATGAATATATGATTTAGTTGGAACACAATACTTCATTTCCATCAAGACTATATATAATATGTACAAGGCATGCTATGGATGAATCACTATGCAACCAAATTTTATCTTGCATACCATGAGTCGTTGAACTCACACATGAGACAAACTGGCCACTAATTTATCTAAGCAACACAAATGAATCAATCTACAACAAACTATGACCTTGCACACTTTGATTCATTGGACTTGGCACATTACTAACTACCATTGGATAATCTAAACTCTAGGGATAGTTCAACCGAGGGTAACACCAGGGCTACTAACATGTAGCTTTGTAGAACTAATCCATAGGAGTTTAAGATGCAAAATTAGCTTACAATACTCGATCAATTGAACTGAGGGTAACTCAAGAACTACCACTCCATGACTTCATAGAATCGACTCAAATAAATCAAGATAAATGAAGGTGAACATAAATCCTTTTGATCACTCCACTGAAAGCAACCCACATGATACTTTTGTGGCTTATTGAATGTATCAGTCAAATGCTATCTTGTAGAAACAAATAAATTGCAAGAAACAAAATAATAGGAAAGGATCAAAGCATTAAAAGAAAATGACTACTTTATTTGCGTGATTGAAACCAAGAAATGAAATTGCAGAAATCATAGTGTAGAAAAAAAGAAATAAAGTAAATGCTGGAAAGTACTAAAAGATATTGAGACCATCAACAATTGCACAATGCAAGAGTGGGCCCTTACTTTGTATCTCACTTTATGATCTCCTACAAGGTAACTCAAGAACAAAAAAAATCGGTAATTGTGATTCAAAATATTAACTATTCAATTAAATTCTAGTTGCAAACCCAAATGGTTTTCAAGTTTGTTTATTTATACAATTCATCCTAGGGAGTTCTTAGTCAGTTTCCCAATATTTAGGAAACTAATCAGGTTTGCAAAAAATGGTTTCCTTTTTTTAGAATATTTTCTTTACAACAACACATAGAAAACCGTGGAGATATTTCCTCCTCAAAAGAGGGCCACACTATTATATATGTGCGTGTGTGTGTGTGTGTGTGTGTGATAATTCATTTGATTCCTAAATTCATTTTCATTGATTTTGAAAGTGTGTTGTCTTAGTCTTAGAGGAACATGTTTGCCAAAAACAATCCTTGAAATATGGATGCATGCAAAATGGTTCATCTTGGAGTTCTTTGCAGGATTCAATGCGATACAACAACAAGTGAAATATGAATGAGATTTCGCAACAACTCATTCGCATGCTGATGATAAACTCTTCAACATATGAACGAGATTTTGCAGCAAGTCATGGAAAAATGAACATGATTTTGTAGCAACTCATTCGCATGCTGATGAAAAATTTAACAACAACTGCTTTAAATATCAACGAGTCCCAACAAAATGAGGAGTGGCACCATCCTATAACATGGAATTAAAACTACTAGAAATTCCCAACATTAAAGTTCATGCATTATTTTCTCATCATTAGCAAAATTCAGCAATAAACATGAAATTCCAAGTATGAGTGCATAGTGTCCCTAGGGTGATAAAAGTGTATGAATTTAGTCAAAAAGTCATAAAGAAAGGGTTTAAATGATCAATATTAAGGAAGAATGGCAATAAAATATATAAGAAAAACAAGGCAATTACTGGTCTCATCAATTTCATTACATGCTTACATTGTTTTCATCCTCGTTGGTATAACGGTTTGGGCGGCCAATCTTGTTTGGTTACTTATCAACGATGTTTTTCTTCCTCAGGAAAAAAATCATAGTTCCATTTATAAAAAAAATTAAAAAATGCATTCTTTGTATGCTTTGTAGCATGTCCTATATCTCTTATGTATACCACTATATCTATATACTCATAGACCTCATTCATTTACATGTTTTATAATCCGCGAAAACAAAATATACTATCTAACATTGACAACTTCCTATCAACATTCATCGCATATCTCACCAAATAAAATTTATTCCACCTATCTAGGCCAAAAAACTGAGCCCCTCTAATTTCTATAACTTTTTATCTAAGAAAAATACATATTATGGAATTATCAAAAGTATCCCACAAACATCAAGGAAGCTACAACCACCCATGATGGTTCTAATTTAAAAGCAACCTCCTTGGCCATAACCATTAGCCACATAGATCAAATCAAATAAAGGAATATGATCAAGTTTAATAATTTGGCCATCCAAATCTTCCCAAATGTGCCACTGGACCACATACAACAAGAGGCCATCCTTGTAAATGAAAGGACAAGGACGCATGGTTGTCCCATTACCCCTACATATGACTATATATTCTTGTAACTTGAATCACAAAGGGTTTTTTGGCTAAGATGTGAGGATGCTCAACGACCCGACAATGTAAACTGTTGAGTGACCATAGAACCATGAGTTGCAATGTAGCTTTATATTGTCAAAATGAAGACTAAACAACCATTCAAAAGATGGCTTTCCCATTTGAGTTTCCAGGGTAAAATCTCCATGGTCATAGTGATTAAACATTGTGTGTCTAATGTGTTAAAGAAATGTAACTGCGGAAGATATTCTATTTATGCTTGTCTATTGTATTCCTCCTTCGGGAGATGTCATTGATGTAATTAATAATGTAAGAGTCATTGAAAGAGTCAATGTAAACCCTAGGTCTTGTTTCGACCTAGAAGAACCCATAAAAGATTATTATATTATGTATTTGAGAGGTTGGCCCAGTCAGTTAGGTGAAGTTGGCCCAGTTGGGGAAAAGTCACCCCAATGGAAGAATATAAATAGAGGAGGAGTCTCTCATTTTTACTCACTCATCTCACTCACACAAGTTCACATAGGAGATAGAGAGAGAAGTTCGCACAAGTGGAGGAGTAGTTGATCTTGTCTTGGGGTTTATCTTTGTACTTTGTGAATTCTATATTGAGGAATATTTTGACGGGGTTTTCTCCCTTGTGGTTTCCCTAAAAGAAATATTGTGTTCATTGTGTTCTTGTTGTGCTTGTATTTCTTTCAGTGATAGATTGTTTAATATTCTATGCTAAACAAGTAAAAAACTAACATGGTATCAGAGAAGGCCTGAAAGAGAACATTGTGCAGCCTTTGTAACCGCAGAAACTAGGGATTCTTGTTCTGGGAGCTCCCTCCACAGATCAGATGAAAAAGAGAGTGCATCTAACTCACCTCACTAGGGCGCATCTTTCTATCAAAGTAGATTTCAATTCTAAGAATTTTCATTTTTGGGTCCCCCACTACAGCCCAAGAGAATTAGGGAATCAAGTTTTTGGATCATCTGCTCACAGAATTGGGAGAAGGAATACTTTTCTAAACTCGCCTCAAGGAGGCGAATTCACTCATCCATTCAGTTTTCCAAAATCCTGAAGTCAGAAAACTAGGGTTTCTCTAACAAACCCTAGGTCAAACTAAAAGCAATTTTCAGAAGGACAACTTTTCTGGTAAGTCTCAAATCTATTCTATTTCCATTTGAAGTATTCATTATATCAAGATGAATAGAAATACCAAGCTTGATGAGAAGATTGAGGGAGTTGAGAACTTCAGGGCATGGAAGTATAGAGTCATGCTCATCCTTAAAGAGCATGACCTATAAGACTTTATAAAGGAAGGACTTACAAAACCAAAGGGAGATGAATCCAAAGCAAGGCATAAGAAGAATATGGTCAAGGCAAAGAGGATCATTGTTGATTTCATCAAAGATCACTTGATCCCCCAAGTGTCTTCCAAGAAGACCCCAAAAGAGATATTCGATGCCCTGACCAACCTATTTGAAGGGAAGAACATTAATAGGAAGATGACCTTGAGAAATCAACTCAAGGGAATGAAGATCTTGAAGTCTGAGTCCATGCACTCATACTTCTCCAGAGTGTCCCATATAAAATAACAAATAGAAGCTATTGCAGACATGGTAAAGGATGTTGAAGTTGTGATGACCACTCTGAATGGTCTCCCCAGAGATTGGGAACCATTTGTTCGTGGCATTTGTGTTAGAAAGAAATTGACCCAGTTCAGATAGCTATGGGAAGAGTGTGTGCAAGACTAAGAAAGAATAGCGGTGAGAGAGGATAAAATAAGCGACAATGAAGACAAAGCTTTGGCAACTCATGCCAAAGGTGGAAAGAAAAGGAAGATCAATGTACATTCCTATGAGGACTCTCCAAGAAGACCACAGAAGAGAAGGAAGTTCAAGAAATATCTATCTTCCGTTGAATGCTATTCCTGTCACAAAACAAGACGCATTGCAAGAAATTGTCCACTCAAATACGGACATCATAAGAAGCAGAAGAATATATTTCATGCTCATACAGTAGAAGATAGTGAGTATGATGAAAAAGTCAAAACCGGATATGATGAAGAATCCAGTGAAGAATATGTTCTAATATCATCCCTCACTGGTTCAGTATCTCATGGAAGTGATACTTGGCTAGTAGATAGTGGAGATTCAAAACACATGACGGGATACAAATAATCCATCTCACATCTCATTCAGAAGGAATCTCCACACAAGGTAAAGCTTGGAGATGATTATCAATACCCCATCAAAGGAATGGGAGAAGCCTCTTATATATTGGACTCTGGAAAGTCCATGAACATGAAAGATGTACTTTATGTACCATGTTTGAAGAAGAACCTTCTATCTATTTCTGCATTATATAAGAAAGGTCTTCGAATTGCATTTATAGATGGTGAAGTTCTTATGTGGCCAAAGGGGAAGACTATCAATGATGCAGTAGTCATTGGAGTAGAAGAAGGAGGACTTTACAAACTGAAGGGTCATGCAGATACAACATTGATGACCAATACCATGAGCCCTTGTGAGATATGGCATAGAAGACTAGCTCATGTACACTACAAAGCCTTACCAATAGTAAGCAAGCTGGTGACTGGACTACCAAATATCCAAGTTGACCATGAAGGAGTATGCAAAGGATGTGCTCATGGAAAGAGTACGAAGAATCCATTTCCAAGCAGCGAAAACAAAGGAAAAGGTATTCTGGATATTATTTACTCAGATATTTGTGGACCTATGTCCACCACTTCACTAAGCGGGTATGTTTACTATTTTTCTTTTATTGATGATTGCTCCCGCTGTCGAGCTAAATATATAACATATGAACCAACATTTAATTGTCAACCCAGGAAGGTAGACTTAGAGGAACCAGCACACGAAATGCGGGGTTGAAGAGGGAGTTGAAAGAATGTTAAACTAATTTCTGAACTGCTAAAAGAAACTTGCTGGAAAGAAGCTACTGTAATCTACTCTGTTCTGCACTCATTCTGCACTGCTCTGTTCTGCACTAATTTCATAAAATGATCATATGCATGTAAAAAGATCTACTGAACACTGATGACTGAAAACAATTAAGTTTCTGCTACTTATTACTCCACACAACTCAGCAACCTTCTATTCTATAATGAGATGAAAACCTTTTATTGCAATCCAATGAAACCTTCTGTTTAATCCAAAAACATTCCTGAATATTACTTCTATTCTATGAAATCGACGAGACAACTGAACGTGAAAACTGAACACTGAAAGATGAAATCAATGGCTGGAAAGATAACATTAAACTTGAATCTTGAAATGCTAAACCCTCTGTTGTAATTGAATGAAACTTTCTGAATTCAAATCTGCTACCTTTGCACTATTAAATTAATGAGAAAACTGAAGATGTAAACTGAAATCAAATCTTTCCTGAAAAATGATGTTCAAATATAAGGATGGAGTCGACTGTAAATGCAATGTATACTGCTTTGTTTCCATTGAAGGGGGCCCTGCCTTCTCTTTCAACATACTGGTCTTTAAATCAACACATACTGAAAAATGAATAACTTATAGCAGACTTCTAATGATGAAATCGTATCAATGAACAGCTATCATTACTTTATTGAAAAAGAAGAACAATATAAGCACTGGAAATTCTATCTATATTCCATTCTTCTATCTAATCTATGCTCTCCATTCTCAAGATTTATTTATACATGAACAGATGGACAAGATCCATCCCAAAATTCAGAAATTCGAGCAACTACCCAGAAAACGGCCAACACAAAATCTGGCAAAACCACGTCTGTTCCGGAAGCGATTTCTCCACATCCGTTCAGAAATTCTGAAAACTACCTGCGGATAGGGGTAAATGGGGCCATTTGTGAAATGGGTTTCGAACCGTTTTGAAAAATTCCCAACCATTTGTTCAGAAATTGAGCCCGAATTCAGGGTCCTGATCAAGGACGAAAATGCCATTTTGAGCA
Organism: Larix kaempferi; assembly: GCA_027924585.1. NCBI lineage: Eukaryota > Viridiplantae > Streptophyta > Pinopsida > Pinales > Pinaceae > Larix > Larix kaempferi. Next base: position 3,572,857 of record BSBM01000226.1, on the reverse strand, counting down.
AATGACATCCTCAGAACAGCACTGGATAACTTCATAAGTATCTAGAAGGCGATGGAAGTTCAAGAGACATCCCAAATGTGGACAGAATCCCCAAATCGCAAGTGCAGCCAGCATAAATCTTCCCTGGAGCGCCGAGACCACTGCACAAAAGAAACAATGACCATTAGTTGACCAAGCATTTAAACGGAGGATTAAAAAGCCCAATTTTATACATAAAACAAGGTAAAGTAAGAAATAAATAATTAAAAATTACTTACCAAACCTTTGTCCATGTTGGTCTCCACAAAAGCATGACCATACACAAATAAACATTAATAAAACTAACTTATCATGTGGTTTCATAAGTTTTATGCTAGAAAATGATGTATTGGACAGCCAATAATAGGAGACCAATATCTCCCCCAACCCAAAGATCTTGCAGGTCCCTATGCAAGAAAGTCTCATACAACAAGATTTGAAACTCAAAGTAAAGTCTGATAGAATTAAAGTCTGATCTTGCAGACTTTACTCATCATTCCCGCATTTAGCAGGTCAGACATGCTAATGAACATCTGTGGTGATCAACAATCAAGTGTTCCAGGAGCAAAACTTGCTAACAGAAGGACTTGATCCAAAACAAATCATGAGAAAAACACATAAAGCTGATAGCACAAAGCTGAGAAACTCAGCATCTAAAATAGAACAAAGTGGCCCTCATTAATGGCCTTGCCATCCAAAAACTCAAAGAAATAACCATGGCCCAAATCCAAATTCAGGGCCTTCTTAGAAAGTCCAGTTGCTAGAGAATTATGCTCCCGGAAAACATGCTTGAAGATCACCTGAGGAGCCATGTGGATCAAATATCTTATATCTTTGCACCAAGGCATCAGAAAAGAACATCAAATGCCGACAATCGATTGAGCCATGAAATAACTATCAAGGAGTCTCCATAAATTAGCTGAATTGGGACAGCTAACCTCATAATACTTAAAAAAACTCCAATTGCAATAAAACAAGGATATGATTTTTATTAAAGGTTTCCAATCAATAATAAAAGATGAAATATTGTCCAAATTAACACCATAAAAGAAAAACTGTGATGTATCAATTAAATGAATGCCAAAGTTATCATGGTAGGTCATAGCTCAGCAACTTTTTTTTTAGTAATGGCAAGAGCATTTAATTATAACCATAAACCTCAATATATAGCAATTAAGACTTACCCAATCATGCCATGTGCATTACTTTTATCAACATTTCTTACCTTTGCCATGTCAATTTGCAAAAATTTTCTATTCTGGTACTTCATCCATCATTTAATCCAGTACTTTAGCCAATGTAAAATACAGCAGTGCTTTCATATTGATAAAAATAAACAAAAATTACCAGCATAGTAGTAATTACCAGCGTCTTGAGCAGCAACTGTGCTATTCAAGTAAATGCACTCACACAGTGATGTTAAACCATTAACTTTCCCAATATGCAACACTCAAGTGAGTTAATAAACAAATAAACTGAATTAAAATTTGTTTGATCCAAATAGTTCATGGCATAATTACCTCATTTCCAACTTACTGCTACACCTAATCACACAAGAAACCAAACTGTGTCATGAAATCAATTTCTATTAACAATACAAAACAAACAATTGGAATGCAAACTTCAATCAATCACCCTTACTCCTATGTAACTATAATTCTCAACAATCATAAATGCAGACTTCATCAATCACCCTTACTTCTATGTAACTATAATTCTCAACAATCATAAATGCAGACTTCATTCTTGTCATTCATACAGAACTTTTTCCACCAAGACATGTGCCACAAGGCAAGGGGAATACTAACAGAAGCTAATGGGGTACTGGTCCACTTTGACCCGGCTTCACACAGGATAGTTTGAGTAGTGCCAAAAACTGTACTGAAATCCTCAGCTATGTTCAGGACTTAGAAAACATCAGGCATAAACCTTCTTTTACTAGAATCAGGTAACCCAAAATGCAGAACAGCTGGAGATGATTATCAACTGGCTATCAATTGACTTTTTCAATGAGTTTATTAAATTATAATTAACCACCCTTATGGCCTCTCTTTTACCTTTACATAGGTACATTGTTCATACAAACAAGTATAGATGAGGCTGTTAAAGAAGATATTAGAGTCAGAACCCACTGCCAGCAAGCCCGTTCAGTACTCCGGTGGGGTAACTGAACATCTAAGAAGCTTCTTCCCTAGGCAGATGCCCTATTGCCAATAGGCCTGTTCAGCACCCTGATGGGTTTGCCTGTTTATACCACAGGTCGGTACCCGCTGCCAGCGGACCTGTTCAGCATCCCGGTGGGTTAACCTCTTGCACCCATTTTCTATCAGAGGCTCTTGTCCCAATTTCACCTTAAAGATAAATTTTATGATTTGCTCAAGCATAGATGAGTGGGGGAGCTGCTCTGAAAACCATCTAGGAGTGGGATGGTACTAGAATTGGAAGAGTATTCTTTGTACATGCCTGTAAAAATTTGCCCAAATGAACAACTAACCTTTGCAACTGTAGAAAGTGAAAGTCATAAAGTGGTTGTACAACAATGTATATATATGTATTTAGTATTATAACAGCCAGTAGATAATAACCCCCAAATTGCCCAGTCCTGGATACCTTTTTCAAAATGATGCCTGTCTTAAAAATAATTTAATGCCCATAGCTGTCACTAAAAACAATTCCCTCGCTCCATCTAGTGTGAAACCAAGTCAAATGGTCCTAGTAACCCATAAGTTCATAAGCAAAAACCCCTTAAATCACTGATGGAGACCATGCCAGGTGGATAAGTACTCATATGAATAACGAGGACAGGTCTGAAAACCCTAGCAGCACACATCTTATTTACTTGATACAGGCATTCCAATCAGCCAGTGAAACTCAGAAATTAATCCAAATTAACACAATCTTAAAAATGCTTTGCAAAAATAATCAAAGGCTGAAATAGGGGTAGTGACGGAAAGACTTCCCTTATGCTTTCAAAACATCCTGAGCCTTACTGACAAGAATATCTGCATCCTTCCCCCATGCCGAGTCTTTTGCATGTCCTCATGCAAACGAATTCACCTCTGTAACACTGACATGGTAATAGAATGTTAACAGTCCCGAAAACTGTCCATCTTGATTAATAGGAACTGCTGAGAAGAGCCCCTATACTCTAAGCATAGTCTAGCAACTCATCCATTCATCACTTAGATAGAAAATATTCAATAATTTCTTATTCGAGTTGATGCTCTTTTTATTTGCAGAAAACATAAACTATCTAAAGGTGCTATCTTTTATTCACTACCCTACCTACCTACTTAAAGAAATGAAACATTTCTTTAAGTATAGGCAAATAACCAATGTAGCCACCGTCTTAGCAGAATCAGTAATGCATTCATGCCCTTTGATAGGAGATATAGATTCATAAGTACCAAGGCATGCTGAGCAAGCAACACAGGTTGCTTGATGTCCAAGAATTGCTGAAGAAGAAGATCATTTGAAGGCTGTAAAACAGATTGAAACCAATGGTCAATATGATTATGCATATCATGTTCTTTCTCTGCTGGAATTTCTAACTGTTCACTGTTCTCTGCAGGTTGGCAAAGGTGTTCCATAAGGACCACTGAATCAACTGATTCCTCCTCCATCTCTTGAGCTGCATAGATCTCTTCAAGTTACTGCAAGATGCACGAAATTTCCTGCAACAATCTCTTCTTTCGTTCATTCAATCTTGGATCCATTAGTCAATATTTTTTTGTGATTTTTTTTTTCTTTTCTTGTAGGGGGTTTTCTAAAAACTTTGAAAGTCACACCAAGTGATAATAATTCTGAAACCAACACTAGCTTGAATTAAAATGAAATGCACTCTTGCTGAAAGGAAAACTGCTTCTACTGAATCAAATACACACCCTCTCATACTGATTAAATCAACTGCTGAATCAAATCTAACACTGCTGAAATGAAGACTCTGCTGCTGTTGAATAAAATCTACTGAAATGAAAACTTCTCTGCTACTGAATGTAATCTTGAAAGAAACCACTTGCACACTAATAAAATCAAATCTAATCTGGCTAAAAATAAAAGCACACCTACATCCACTCTCCAATCCTTTTTAGTACCTCCCCGGCAACGGTGCCAAAATGTCGAGCTAAATATATAACATATGAACCAACATTTAATTGTCAACCCGGGAAGGTAGACTTAGAGGAACCAACACATGAAATGCAGGGTTGAAGAGGGAGTTGAAAGAATGTTAAACTAATTTCTGAACTGCTAAAAGAAACTTGCTGGAAAGAAGCTACTGTAATCTACTCTGTTCTGCACTCATTCTGCACTGCTCTGTTCTACACTAATTTCATAAAATGATCATATGCATGTAAAAAGATCTACTGAACACTGATGACTGAAAACAATTAAGTTTCTGCTACTTATTACTCCACACAACTCAACAACCTTCTATTCTATAATGAGATGAAAACCTTTTATTGCAATCCAATGAAACCTTCTGTTTAATCCAAAAACATTCCTGAATATTACTTCTATTCTATGAAATCGAGGAGACAACTAAACATGAAAACTGAACACTGAAAGATGAAATCAATGGCTGGAAAGATAACATTAAACTTGAATCTTGAAATGCTAAACCCTCTGTTGTAATTGAATGAAACTTTCTGAATTCAAATCTGCTACTTTTGCACTATTAAATTAATGAGAAAACTGAAGATGTAAACTGAAATCAAATCTTTCCTGAAAGATGATGTTCAAATATAAGGATGGAATCTACTGTAAATGCAATGTATACTGCTTTGTTTCCATCGAAGGGGGCCCTGCCTTCTCTTTCAACATATTGGTCTTTAAATCAACACATACTGAAAAATGAATAACTTACAGCAGACTTCTAATGACGAAATTGTATCAATGAACAACTCTCATTACTTTATTGAAAAAGAAGAACAATATAAGCACTGGAAATTCTATCTATATTCCATTCTTCTATCTAATCTATGCTCTCCATTCTCAAGCTTTATTTATACATGAACAGATGGACAAGATCCATCCCAAAATTCAGAAATTCGAGCAACTACCCAGAAAACGGCCAACACAAAATCTGGCAAAACCACGTCTGTTTCGGAAGCGATTTCTCCACATCCGTTCAGAAATTATGAAAACTTCCCACAAATAGGGGTAAATGGGGCCATTTGTGAAGTGGGTTTCGAACCGTTTTGAAAAATTCCCAACCGTTTGTTCAGAAATTGAGCCCGAAATCAGGGTCCTGATCAAGGACGGAAATGCCATTTTGAGCAAATGACATCCTCAGAACAGCACTGGATAACTTCATAAGTATCTAGAAGGCGATGGAAGTTCAAGAGACATCCCAAATGTGGACAGAATCCCCAAATTGCAGGTGCGGCCAGCATAAATCTTCCCTAGAGCGCCGAGACCACTGCACAAAAGAAACAACGACCATTAGTTGACCAAACATTTAAACGGAGGATTAAAAAGCCCAATTTTATACATAAAACAAGGTAAAGTAAGAAATAAATAATTAAAAATTACTTACCAAACCTTTGTCCACGTTGGTCTCCACAAAAGCATGACCATACACAAATAAACATTAATAAAACTAACTTATCATGTGGTTTCATAAGTTTTATGCTAGAAAATGATGTATTGGACAGCCAATAATAGGAGACCAACACCCGCAAAACATGGATTTATTTCTTGAACAATAAGAATAAAGTCTTTGAAAAGTTTAAGGAGTTTAAGGTTCTTGTAGAAAACCTCTATGAAAAGAAGATAAAGATTCTAAGAAAAGATAATGGAGGGGAATACACTTCACGCAATTTCAAAGATTTATGTAAACAAGCAGGGATTAAGAGGGAGCTTACTATTCCCTATAATCCACAACAAAATGGTGTAGCTCAAAGGAAGAACAGAATGATCATAGAAGTAGTGAAGGCCATGATCCATGATAAAGACTTACCCATGAATCTATGGGCAAGAGCAGCTATAACCGCAATATATGTACATAACATAATCTCTCACAGTGCTCTTGGCAACAAGTCCCCAGAAGAGATGTTTACCGGTATGAAGCCTGAATTTAGCCATATAAAGATATTTGGATGTCTTGTATTTATCCACATTCCAAAAGAGAAGAGATCGAAGTTGGAACCTTCAGGAAAGAAGGGAATATTTGTGGGCTATAGTGAGCAATCAAAGGCTTACCGTATCTACATCCCAGAATTTCTCCAAATTGAACTCAGTCGGGATGTTACATTTGATGAAGACACGGATTTCAACAAATCCAAGAAGACTCATGAGGATGAAGAGGAGCATGAAGCTCCTAGAGTTACAGAAACAAACAGAGTACCAGAAATAAATATTGAAGAAGAACTTATTCCAGATGATCATGATATGGCAGAACCTCAGAGACCTGAGGAGACACCTCATGAGGAGATTACTCGGAAGAGAAGGCCAGCTTGGGCACGAGAATTAATACAAGATGCAGGAAAGTATGGTTCCCCAGAAGGAAACAGTAGAGAGAGAAAGAGACCAAGGCCATACTCCAGTTATGTAGCCTTTATGTGTAACCTTGTTGAAGGGGAATTGACATGTTTTGAAGATGCAGTAAAGAAGAGGGAGTGGTTGGATGCTATGAATGAAGAATACCAGTCCATCATCAAGAATGATGTTTGGGATGTGGTACCAAGACCAAAGGATAAGTCAGTCGTTTCATCAAGTGGATATTCAAAACAAAACACTCAGCAGACGAAAGCATTGAAAATTACAAGGCAATATTTGTAGCGGGAGTGTTATCTTAGAAAGAAGGAATTGATTACGAGGACACCTTTGCTCCAGTGGCCAGATATACTTCAATTAGAACCATTCTTGCCTTGGAAGCCAAGATGAAATGGAAATTACATCAGATGGATGTAAAGACGATGTTCTTGAATGGGAAGATAGAAGAAGAAGTATATATAGAGTAGCCAGAAGGATTTGAAATAGAATATAGAAAGTCACATGTATGCAGACTAAAGAAAGCATTGTACGGGTTAAAGCAAGCACCCAGAGCATGGTATGGAAGAATTGATAGCTTCCTGATGAGTTTAGGCTTTACCAAAATTAAATCATATTCTAATCTTTATTATAAGATTAGGGATGATGAACCTATGATACTACTATTATATGTAGATGATTTGTTCTTGATAGGAGAAGACAAGCCCATCACTGAATGTAACAGAAGGCTTGCAGCAGAATTTGAGATGAAAGACCTTGGTATGATGCATTACTTTCTAGGTCTTGAAGTATGGCAGTTTCCAGATGAGATTTTCTTGAGTCAAGGAAAATACACAGTTGAGATCTTGAAGAGATTTGGGATGATGGATTGTAAGGCCATGACTACCTCAACTAGCATGTGCATATCATAATAAACTTTTTGAATTAAAGCAAGAACAAGAAATAGAAAAAATAACTTTGTATTGAAAATGGGGGCAAGCAAGTGCTTGCAATAATAATACCTCCAAGTGATGAAGATAGTTGAGAAGCTCCAAGGGTGAGCAGCTCCAAACTCCAAAGGGTCCTTTCTCCAAGGTTGCTACAATGGCCAAAAGCTCATGGGATATTTTGGCAGCATGAGGATAGGAAGATGGATGGATGTGAAATGAGGAGCCCCTACCACCTTTTTATAGGTTTTGGTGGTGGGGAATACCATTGTGGTTTTGTGGAAACCAATGGTATTGACCAACATGGTTTAGGTACTTTTCCCTCCTTTTTCCTTTTTTGAATAAAATTAATATTTTTATTCCCTTTTTAATTTTTTGGGAATTTTGGACCCTTTTTTAGGGTTTTTTTATGTTTTTTTAGGAAAAATAATCTTTTTGAGTAGGAAAAGGGGTGTATTAAGGTCTTTTGGTGACCTTTTGTTGGCTTTAGAGGCTCAGATGGTGGAAAAAGTGGACAAATGGGTCATGTGAATAAGGAAATGAGCTAGTGAGCACTTTTTAGGTGTTAACAGATTGCCCCCTAATGTGTGAGGGCAGGAGCTCATCGTATGGCCGATAGACATCATAGTTCTTTTGTCGTTTTTCTGGGGTTTGGGGAGGAGAAGAGACCGATTGGAGACTGGATCCACGACCCTTGGAAGCTGCAAAAACAAAAAATATTACATGGCCTCAATATGAATGAGGAATAATCTCGGATAATGGACGAGGCGGGCATACCCATGCTCATATCAAGACATATATAAACAATTAGTCCCAAGGGGGACCTGAGAAAATACATAAAAAAATATGCTAGTACATCATAATGGTCCAGAGGGGACATCATTTTGGGATGTACTCATGATCATAACATGACTGATCTCAATAACTGATACACTGGAATAACTGATGAACTGCTGAAACTGAAGGTGTCCAACATCTGTAGGGACTCAATGACTGAGAGTCATCTCTGAGAAGTACATGTACATGTAACTATATACTCGAGGGAGTATAAAAACTGGGGTACATCTGAATACTGTCGCCATGCGCAACCCGGATTTCTATAGAAAGAATGTAATTGGTTGTATCCATAGGTAGACTCTCAAATGTGGAGGAGTCGGGTGGTATCCGGGGTCTTCGACTAATAACTGAACGGAGCAATACCCTGTGCGAGTCTCAGCGATGCGATCAAGGTGTTGAAGTCGAGCATGTGAGAAACAACTATTTGGAGAGGCACTGAGGACTCTTCTCGAAATGATTCGTAGGCACTCATCATAAATGGTGATGAGTCCAAGACACAGGGACCTCTAGGTCTATCCTCTGGAATAAATTTGGTTGTCGTCGACAGAGGAAGACCAACAACTAACAAGGCAATGATGTTTCCTTGATAGGAGCGCGAGGTGTAGAACTGAAGTGTGGTAGTACTGATGGTAGGACTGACATACTGGTGGGGATGGGAAGTAACTGGGGTCATATAGCGGGTAGACTCAAACTTCCTTTGTTCAGAGCATGATGACATGGTTGACCTGGCAGCGTAGGGAACTGACTTGTAGGTGTGGAGATCATAGATTTTAAGGACTGAAGGGTATGTACTTACTGAGGGGACGAGCTGATGGGTGTTGTCGAGGGATTCTTAGGGTGACATACTGCAGAATACTCTGAACAAAGGCGACCAAAATGGGGAAGCTGCCATATGAGTAGACGTGATCTGTTGTGGCACCGAGAAGCACCATTGGGTCCTTCTTCGTAGTTTTAATGAGCTCCAAGAAGGTATAAAAGTGTGCTCTGAAATGGTACTGTCCTATGGATTTTGTGAGCCCAGGATTGTTCGTGCTCATTGGTGCTTTCATTTTTAAGGAGTCTGAAAACGATAAGAAGACTCTGCAGTGGTTGTGAGTACTGTCATGTTGGGTTTACGAGCCCAGGATGGTGATTGCTCATGGTCGCTTTCATGTTTAGAGAGTCTGAAAGCGGTAAGTGGACTCCATTGGTGTTCTTTGTCGTAAGTTAGTCTCCAAGGCCCGAAAAAGCATAAAATGATGCAAAATGGAGAACTCTTCTAGCCGATGTGACTAGAGTATTCCTTTTTCGTAATTAGTCTACAAGGTCCGGAAAAGGGGTAAACTTATACCAGGTAGACGCCCTTTCAAATACGTTTAGCGAGCATGAAAGGAAGCAAGGTTGCTCGGCGATCTTTTCATTGTTTTAGGAGTCAGAAAAGAGCTTAACAGAAACTCCCTAAGTGCCTTTTTCGTAAAAGGGATTGCTCGGCCCGAAAAAGGGATAAAATTGTACCGAACAACAAGGGATTGATGGGAGCGAGAAAAGGTCTCAAGCGTCATCATGTGTGCGGGATACTGGATCCGGTGACATAAAGATTGTCAACAAGGGGCAACGGCCATTGTGGCACGCAAATCGAGGTGATGGGTGACATTTTTTTTAAATGCTTGAAAAATCTGGAGGTGAGAGCGAGAAATGATCTCAAGCATCATCACGAGCACGAAAAACTGAATCCGACGATATAAGGCTTGTCAACAACGGACGACAACCGATGTGGCACGCAAATCGAGGCGATGAGGGGGCATGGAAAAAATGCCCAAAAAATCTGGGCGTGAGAGCGAGAAATGATCTCAAGCATCATCACGAGCGCGGAACTGAATCCGGCGATATGAGACTTGTCGAAAACGGACGACGGCCGATGTGGCACGCAAATCGAGGCGACGAGGGTGTGTAAAAAACGGTCAAAAAATGGACCTGGTGAAAACAGGAAAAGGAAAGAACTATCATGAAGTTCTACAATGGACGGTGGTGTCCATCCGATTTACTATGGGTAAAATCGTTTGAGGTACAACCCATTGCGTGGGTTGCGGAGGGGGTTTCCTTCTGAATCGGTCAGAATGTATGCCCCCTGTCCGAGGCAAGTGTGTATAATATATGGGCCTTGCCACATGGACACAAACTTTCCTTTCCCAGTTTTGTCATGATCCTGATCGTAGGCGAGGACAAGGTCCTCTTCAGAAAAAGTTCTTGGGTGGACATGTTTATCATAATTCAATTTGGATCGGTTCTTGGCTGCTTCCATGTTTTGAAGGGTTGTACGCCGATCTTCATCGGCCTGCTCCAGGAGTAGTAAGCGTTGCTCAATTGGGGCAGTGTCCGGTAGGAGTTCAACGGCCATATTTAGGGTTGGAATCTGGCACTCAATGGGGAGGACGGATTCGACACCGTGAACTAAGTGGAAAGGGGTAAAACCGGTGGCGGTTTTAGTTGATGTGCGGTATGCCCATAGTGCTGGGAAGAGCATGTGGTGCCAATTTGACTTGTGTTTGTCTACAGTGCGTTGGAGGATGGTTTTCAAAATTTTGTTTATCGCTTCAACTTGGCCATTTCCTTAGGGTTAGTAGGCAGAGGATAAATGGTGTTCAAATTTCAGTAAGGTTGATAGTTCTTTCCAGACGGCGTCTTCGAAGTGAGAGCCGTGGTGTGAGACAAGTTGCTTTGGCACTCCAAAACGTGCGTTAACATGGTTGAGAAAGAACCGTGTTGCGGTGTCGGCTGTGCAATTGTAAGTTGGCATGGCCTCCGCCCACTTGGTGAAATAATCTACGGCCACAATAATATGTTTGTGACCGCTGGCTGACGTGGGATTGCAATCAAGGAAGTCAATGGCCCATTTGCAGAATGGTCCGGCAGTAATGACTGGGTGAAGGGGGGCGGGTGGGGTTCTTGCTTTGGGGGAAAAAAGTTGACAATTTTGGCAATGTTTGATTGCGGTGATGCAATCAGTAAATAATGACGGCCAAAAGTAACCTGCACGAATGATCTTTTGGGCGGTGGCCATGCCGGAGAAATGGCCTCCGTAGGCACCGCTATGACAATCATTGAGGACTTGTTCTGCCTCACTATGGGATAGGCAACGTCGTAGGATGGTATCAACGCCGCGTCGATAAAGCACATCCCCTAACAAGAGGTATCGGGGGGTGTGGTGACGTATACGACGGCGTCCATCACGATCGATGTGGGGTCGAAATTTCTGCGTGCGGAGGTAAATTAGGATGTCACCGTACCATGGGTCGTCAGACGAAATAATGAAGATGTGGTTGTCAATCAGATCCGTTTGGATAGCGGGTGATGACGAAGAGGATGGGAGGTCAGTGATGAGATGGGCAAGCGCGAGGGCTTTGGTGCTCTTGGGAGTTTTGAAAGTGAGGTCATATTCCTAGAGGATAATGACCCATTTAGCAACACGACCTTGTAGGAGCCGCCGGTTTAGGAGATACACCATAGGGTTGGAGTCGACGACGACCGTGGTATGACCGAGCAGAATGTAGTGTCGTAATTTTTGGACGGAAAAGACTATAGCTAGGGCTAATCTTTCCTCGTATGGGTAACGTAGGGGTGGGCCAGACAAAGTCTGGCTGACGTAATAAATGACATGTTCTTGGTGAGAGGCATCTTCTTGGACCAAGACTCCGGACACGACATGTTCAGATGCCAAGACGTAAAGGATGAAGTCCTGAGAGAAATTCGAAGGGGAGATCAAGGGGGCTTGTGTGAGAGCTTTCTTGAGGGCTTCGAATGTCGTGTCTGCTTGCTCATCCCAAACAAAGGGTATGTGGGTGTGAAGTAGGCGTACGAATCCGTGAACTTTGGTGGCGTAATCAGGCACGAAGCGACGAAGGAAATTGGACCACCCCTGCAAACTCTGGAGTTGTCGAAGCGTGCGCAGAGAGGGAAGGTCTAAGATGGCTTTGACTTTCAGGGGATCAACAATAATTCCATCCTGGGAAACAATGAAACCCAACAAACGGCCTGCAAGAATGCAAAAGACACACTTGTGTGGGTTCAAGCGGATTTTATATTTGCGACAATGCAGGAAAACTTGCCAGAGGTCGTTAAGGTGGTCTGATCGTTTCCGGGAACGAGCTGTAAGGTCATCAAGATAGACCAGCAGGATATGGACCAAGTCGTGAAAACAATAGGTCATGGCCCGCTGGAAGGTGGCACCAGCATTTTTGAGGCCGAAAGGCATGACACGATAGGCAAAGGTGCCCCATGGGGTAGTAATGGCAGTCTTATACTGATCCTCCTTACGAATCTGAATCTGGTTGTATCCGGAAAAACCGTCCATGAAAGATAGGACTTCATGTCACGCACATGCATCAATGACTTGGTCAATGAATGGCGTGGAGAAATTGTCTTTGGGACAAGTGCGGTTTAAATCACGGAAGTCAGTGCATACTCTAAGGGTTCCTTGTTTTTTGTTGACGGGAACGGGGTTTGAAACCCATGTGGTATAAGCAATAGGATAAATGAATCCTGCTTCGCGAAGTTTCTCAACCTCGGCTGTAACAGCGGGGAGCTTGGAAGGATGAATGGGTCACTGTTTCTGACGAATGGGGGGGACATCAGGCCATGTGTCAATGTGGTGTTCTATAATGGCAGGGTCAAGACCAGGCATTTCGGTATAGGACCAGGCAAAGACATCACGGAATTCCTGAAAAAGATTTTTTATACGCCTGATTTTCCGCTTGAGTGCAAGATGCGCCCAGCGAGATGAGCTCAGGTTTTCCAGGTGTGGTGGAAATATCAATTTGTATAATGGGGGAAATGCTTGACATGTTCCCTTCTTCGAAGGCATCCAGTGCTGGGATGGGGTCCTTGAGCCAATTGACCTTAGTGGGTATGAAATCTTTCGATTCGACTGATAGCTGATTAGATGTGGTGGATGTAGACTCCTCTGGAAGGAAGTATGAGCGATGATGCATATCGTCCCACGGGTAGTTGGGTGCAGTGAGTGTTTCCAAAATTTGCTCATCAGTATGGAAGTAGTCAGACCATAAATCAAGGGGTTCTGGTTTGAAAGTGGTAGTCGAAGAGATCATATAGATGGTGTTAATCTCTCTGGATGAGGATGATGCGGGAGGGTAGATCTCCTCGATAGTAAGGGGTGCCGTCTCAAGGTCCAAATTATTCATCTCGTAGAGAGCTGCTCTATAATCTGGGATGTCAGGACAATGATGTGAGTAGTGGCCGTAAATACCGCATATCGCACAAGGGTGGTTGGTACGCAGTGATTTATCACGAGGCATGGGGTTTGGATCGAGTTTGACCACCGGGATGTTGGGTCGTCGTCCAACATTTGCATGTGTTCCTGTAATGCAGGTAACTGTGGAAACTGATGGGTTGGATGGCCTAACTCATCACACAATGAGCATTTTGGAGGAGCACGGAATACGGGGGGAGGTTTAACTGCCTTGGGTGGGGGTACCGCAGTGTATGGTTGTGGGCCTCTGCCCCTAGTGGGCCTGATGAGAGGAGGGGGATTCGTAGATGACGAAGGAGTAGTGATACCGGGAGGTGGTTGAGTCTGGATGTTTGCTACACCACGGGGTGGACGGTTAGAAGTATTGATGGGTTGCACCGGTTGTAAAATGACATTCGGTGTCGGAGGAGAGGTTGGGGCAGGTAGGTACCACACAGGTAGTCCTAATGTTAATCCTGGGAGATTAAGTGTAGCCATGACTGGTGTGCTGATGGTGCCTGAAGGGGGAAAGAAAAATGGGATAGTATGAATTGGTGTGGCTCCTACGTGAGTTGGCACTGAGGGTGGTTGCAGGAGTAAAGGGGGTTGTTGGTTTGGTACCTGTGTGTTATGCGAGAGGGTGCACAAATTAGATATCTCGGTTATCTTCAAAGGGAGTTGGATGGACTGGAATGTGGAAGTCATAGGTGATTCTGAGTATAATCTGGGTCTGACTGTGGAGACGAACGATGTAGGTGCATTCTGAACTGGTTGTTCAATCATAGGGAGAACATTTGTAGGTGCAATGGGAGCGTATGGGTTTCGATGCATTTGGAGATTCATGTCGGACGATGACATCATAAGGAGATGATGAGTATTTGAATCCATTGGTTGGTTTGTGTGTGCAGCATATGTGATTTGCTGTTGTGGTGATGTAGTTCCTTGAGGAGGATCCAACAAACGAGTGTTCACCACTCCTTGTGTGGGAAAAGGATTTTGCAGCACCATGGGTTGTGGTTGAGGAGGTGGCGCTGGTTGTGCTGTGTGCCCTTGGCGTTGGGCGTCATCAAACCACAGTTGGCGTGCTTGCCCCAAATGTGGGCAAGTGTGTGTATAATGGCCGTATACCCCGTTTGTTCGTAAATTGGGGTTCTTACCCTATTTCGGTGGTCGATCAGGGTTTTGGTTGGCGGGGGTAGCATTGTTGTTGTTTGGAGGATAAGTCTGAGCGATTGGAGGTTGTGGTGCAGCAAGGACTACCTGTGGTGGGAAATAAGCCGTTGGGGTTTGTGAGTGAATAGGAGCATGTGTGGCCTGTTGATGGTAATACGTAGGGGGTGCAACCAGAGGTGGATAGGTTGAAATTGCATGACCATAACACTGTGGTGGACATGGGGGTCCATGAATGTGGTGGGGGTGGGCCATGGGATCATACGAAATTGTAGCTCCAGAGTGAGATGTGACCCGCAAAAGATCGGGGTCGTTATTATTGCGCATAATGGAAAATGGTTGGTTGTGGGACGCAACTTGTCCAATGATGCCATAGGCGGCGTGGGATGCCCCCGACGCGTCAGTCTGGGAGGAATCACCGCGGGGAGCGTCAAGTAAAATGGTATACAGGTAGCCACACTGGGCGTAGATCAAATCAAACTGTTGGGCTTTTAGAATGGCTTCTTCTTCCGACTGGGGTCGTTCAGAAGCTACATCCTTAGCTATGAGGGGTAGGAGTGATTTGAGAAACCAATCCAAAAATATATGGTCGTTCAGTTTTATCTTGCAGAGGCTACGACGCTTACGCCACTCATGGATATGGTCGATGATGTGGGTAGCTGTGTTTTGTCTACAAGATAACAGTATTTCAACTCCTGCATCATAGCGTACAGGTAGCTGAAAAAACTGAAGGAAAGTGGAGGCGAGAGACATAAAAGTATGGTAGGTCCCATGTGGTTGTTCGATGTACCACTTGGCTGCAGATCCAGTGAACGTTCGTTGCAACAGTCTTAGACGAATGGAGTCATCCACTATGGAGTTAGATGAACACCATAGGTGAAAAGACATTATGTGGTTTTGAGGGTCCTCCCCAGGTTTTCCTTCAAACTTCGGGATGTCCGAGGGAAGCTTTGTGGGAATGGGGGGCCAAGTGGGGTCATGTCTAATAGGATCATTAGTTAGTCTTGCCAAGTCTGGCAAATTCAAACTTGCCAGAAATGGTAGACTGGCCGAGGGGTGTGATGTAGTGGCTGGGACATAACTATTCATGGTGGCATGATGTAGTGGTCCAGTAGTCCCTAAGGGTATGCTAGGTATTGAAGGTATGTGTCCTCCAACTGCTGTGGTTTGGTATGGGCCAGCGTTTCCAAGTGCAACATGGGTTACGCCGGGGTTAGGAATAGTAGTAGGGATTCCTGGGATCTGGGTTGTGGTAATGAGAGGGGGTGTGACCCCTATGTTTGGCATACCCATAATAGGAGGTAGTCCTGTGTTGGGCATTCATAAAGGTGGAGTGTCCCCCATATTAGGCATACCTAGGGGGGGTGGTTGTTGCCATGGATGGCACTGCAGTAGAAGGGTTTGTGGATGTATCTCCTATGGTACTGGTAAAAAAGTGGGTCCAATTGTGTTCCAGCCATGAGGTTGGTTGGTAATAACTCAGTAGGGTTTTCGAATTCTGCCTCAAAATCAGATGTGGAGTGAGGCGTGTCAGAATTGGATGACTGTCTGTTCGACCGACGATGTGTCGAGTCAAGGGATAAGGCTCGATGTCGGTGACGTGGAGAGCCAAGTAGACTGAACTCTGGGAGTTCGCCCTGAAGACGACGAGAGCGTCTAAAATTCTCAATGGTGAGAAATAAGTTTTTTGTGTAAAAATATTATGTGTAAGATGGTAATGTATAAAAAAAACTCAAAACCCTAATTCAACCAAGGGTGCAAAAAGGGGAGTGAAAATAAAGGCTCTCAGGCCAAAAAATCAACCTCAAAAAGCACTTATTATAGCAGCTGTGCTATAATAAGTGGAGGGATGCAAAAAATGGTCAGAGTACCAACAGGCAAATAACTTCTAGAAAAAAGAGGTGCTACTAGACCAAAGGTGGATTGTATCATGCAAACACCTAACTAAAAGTATTGTGAATCAACAAACGATATTCTCTGCAAGGTGATGAAATCCAAGTCAGACAATATTGAGTGTTGAATCAATGGCTAGATATCCCCCTACCGGGAGGGACACCGGATAATCAATCCTAAAGAATGGCAACTAGGATACTCCGTTCATGACACGTCCAGAAAAGGTAAATCTGCCGTTTGGTCCTTTTATCGCAATACCCCCATAAAGGGATATCCCGAGAACTGCGAATGGCAGCCTTCGGTTACTGAATGGATTTCGGTATTCCACTCAGGCTTCTGGAACCATCCTCGCGACTTCAACCCTCCTAGGGGAGAGGCCTTCCGATAAACTAGTTATGACCGTGCCAAAAAATACTAGGAGATTTTGGTTCCCTAATGGACAACAGCTATGTCTCAAATGTAATAACTGAGGGGTGTTATTGGAACACCTATCCCCTCAATACTACCTAGCTACAAAGTTCTTTTAAGGGTTCCCCAAGTGGGGTTAAAAGTGGGTTGAAGTTAGGGTAAATTTTAAGGCTCAGTTTAAATTATGTGTTTGAGTGGGTGCACGTGTGGTATTTTAAACTGAAATTGGAAATGTAAATGATTTGCAAAGACTATTCAAAAACAAAGGATCTTTGAGATAGGAAAGCAAATAATATGAATACTTCGAGAAATAAATGGATTTCTTTTTTAAACAATTGCTTGGGCAAAGTATCAAGGAAGTAAACAGTAAAAATTTTTATCTAGATAAAATGCAAATAAATCCTTCTTTCAATTTCTGAAAATTTTTAAAAAGACTTTTTTAAAGGTGCATTCTAAATAGTAAAAAGATTTATATGGCTGTAATAATGTAGGAATTTTAATACTGAAAAATATGAGCCAAAATGGGTGAACTGAAGTGACAAATAACACTAAAATAAAAGATTAGATAAATTTTTATGAAAAATTTCTTAAATCTAATAGTATATTTGGATTCCTTGATCGAAAACACCCAATTTGAAAAAACAAATCGTTTCAAACGGAGTTCAGGAGAGGGAGATATGGTCGTTTGAAAGTTGAGCCGCGTGGCCCAAAAATCACATCGCGGGTTTCGGGCTAAAAGTCGCGATGTGCATCGCGGGTTTCGAGCGCACAGTCACGATGTGCAGCGCGGAAAAAGGCCGCGAAGCCACGATGTGCAGCGCGGAAAAAGGCCGCGAAGCCACGATGTGCAGCACGGAAAAAGGCCGCGAAGCCACGGCGTGCAGCGCGGAAAAAGGCCGCGAGGTCGCGATGAGCCGTGCGGCTGTCGGGAAAAAAGCCGCAAGGTGAAAGCCGAAAACGGACGCCGAAAAACGAACCCGAAAATGGGAATTTCAGGCTGTTAATGGCAATAAAAAGGGCCAAGATCTAGAACAGCAATGGATCTGCTGTCTAGGGTGGCAGATCTATGAATTAAACTGACTAATACTAACAAAAACTAAGATCTAAAGCTAAAATTTGAGATCTAAGAGTTCTAAGCCAGCGGAGTCGCCAAAAACTGTTGGCTTGGTTTTGCAACCAAGCTTAGTGCTATGGGCACCTGCTAACTAGTAGCAGCACTTTCAATATTAAGCAAAAACAATAAACTAAATCTAAATCTAAAACTAAACTAGCATGTGCATATCATAATAAACTTTTTGAATTAAAGCAAGAACAAGAAATAGAAAAAATAACTTTGTATTGAAAATGGGGGCAAGCAAGTGCTTGCAATAATAATACCTCCAAGTGATGAAGATAGTTGAGAAGCTCCAAGGGTGAGCAGCTCCAAACTCCAAAGGGTCCTTTCTCCAAGGTTGCTACAATGGCCAAAAGCTCATGGGAGATTTTGGCAGCATGAGGATAGGAAGATGGATGGATGTGAAATGAGGAGCCCCTACCACCTTTTTATAGGTTTTGGTGGTGGGGAATACCATTGTGGTTTTGTGGAAACCAATAGTATTGACCAACATGGTTTAGGTACTTTTCCCTCATTTTTCCTTTTTTGAATAAAATTAATATTTTTATTCCCTTTTTAATATTTTTGGGAATTTTGGACCCTTTTTGAGGGTTTTTTATGTTTTTTTAGGAAAAATAATCTTTTTGAGTAGGAAAATGGGTGTATTAAGGTCTTTTAATGACCTTTTGTTGGCTTTAGAAGCTCAGATGGTGGAAAAAGTGGACAAATGGGTCATGTGAATAAGGAAATGAGCTAATGAGCACTTTTTAGGTGTTAACAATGATGCATTACTTTCTAGGTCTTGAAGTATGGCAGTTTCCAGATGAGATTTTCTTGAGTCAAGAAAAATACACAGTTGAGATCTTGAAGAGATTTGGGATGATGGATTGTAAAGCCATGACTACTCCGTTGGTGACAAACTTGAAGTTCCTGAATGATGCTTCATGAGAGATAGTAGATGTCACCATGTATAGACAGATAATTGGGTCATTGATGTACTTGACCAATACTCGACCAGATATATGTTTTGTAGTGAACACATTGAGCCAGTATATGGTGGAGCCGAGGAATGTTCACTTGATTGCAGCAAAACATGTGATGAGGTATCTAAAGGGTATGTTGGATTATGGACTCAGATATGATTCAGATAGTGAGTTCAGGTTGTGTGGGTACACAGATTTAGATTGGGCTAGAAGTGCCGAAGATAGGAAAAGCACTTCAGGATGTTGCTTTAGTTTGGGATCAAGCATGATATCATGGCTCAGTAGAAATCAACCTTGTGTTGCACTCAGTACAGCAGAAGCTGAATATGTAGCAGCTTGTTTAGCTTGGAGTGAAGCAGTGTGGCTTTCCAAGATGTTGGCAGGATTGTTCGATGCAGAGATTGATGCTACGGATATACTCTGTGACAACCGGAGTTGCATCAAGATGACAGAGAATCTTGTGTTCCATGATAGATCGAAGCACATAGAGATCAAGTTCCACTATATCCAGGATATGGTGCAGAAGGGAGCTGTAAAGCTCAAGTATGTTCCTACAAAGGAACAAGTTGCTGATGTGTTGACTAAGCCTCTATCTCGCATAAAGTTGGAATACTTTCGAGACAAGCTTGGTGTGGTCCAGAGGAACCTCTCTTGAAAGAGAGAATGATAGATTTCTTGTCCTTAGGGGACGAATGCATGTCGAGGGGTGACGAAAGATCAATACTTGCCGGTTGATAGAGTTCCTATCCTTAGGGATGGATGCCTGTCCAGGGGTGAGGGAAGATCAGTACTTGCCGACTGATAGAGTTCCTATCCTTAGGGATGGATTCCTATCGAGGGGTGACGGAAGACCAATACTTGCCGACTGATAGAGTTCCTATCCTTAGGGATGGATGCCTGTCCAGGGGTGATGGAAGATCAGTACTTGCCGACTAATAGAGTTCCTATCCTTAGGGATGGATGCTTGTTCAAGGGTTACGAAAGATCAGTACTTGCCGACTGATAGAGTTCCTATCCTTAGGGATGGATTCCTATCCAGGGGTGAAGGAAGATCAGTACTTGTTGACTGATAGAGTTCATATCCTTAAGGATGGATGCCTGTCCAAGGGTGACGGAAGATCAATACTTACCGACTGGTAGAGTTCCTATCCTTAGGGATGGATGCCTGTCCAGGGGTGACGGAATATCAGTACTTGCCAACTGATAGAGTTCCTATCCTTAGGGATGGATGCTTGTCTAGGGGTGACAGAAGATCAATACTTGCTGACTGATAGTGTTCCAGCTGATAATGTTGTTGATGAGGATGTTCTAATAGAGGATGTTCTAGCTGACAATGTTGTTGATCCAGTAGAGGATGTTCCAGATGATGATGTTGCTGAAGAGGATGTTCCAGCTGACGATGTTGCTGATACAGTAGAGTATGTTCCAATAGAGGATATTGCTGATGATGATTCAGAGGATGCTGTTGATAGTGATATTCTAGAAGATGATGATGATGCTGCTGATGGTGACATTCTAGCAGACAATGATGATGCTACTCTAGCAGATGATATCCTAGACATATGATGATCCAAAATATTCCTACAACATATAGAGATTCACTAGTCAATTGTGCAGATGTTGATGTTACCCGCATAATACCTTCCTAGTTAAGAGGAGTGTTAAAGAAATGTAACTGCAAAAGATATTCTATTTATGCTTGTCTATTATATTCCTCCTCCGGGAGATGTCATTGATGTAATTAATAATGTAAGAGTCAATGTAAACCATAGGTCTTGTGTCATCCTAGAAGAACCCAGAAAAGATTATTATATTATGTATTTGAGAGGTTGGCCCAGTAAGTTAGGTGAAGTCGACCCAGTTGGGGAAAAGTCGCCCCAACGGAAGAATATAAATAGAGGAGGAATCTCTCATTTGTACTCACTCATCTCACTCACACAAGTTCGCATAGGAGAGAGAGAGAGAGAGAGAAGTTCACACAAGTGGACGAGTAGTTGATCTTGTCTTGGGGTTTATCTTTGTACTTTGTGAATTCTATATTGAGGAATATTTTGTCGGGGTTTTCTCCCTTGTGGTTTCCCCGAGAGAAATATTGTGTTCATTATGTTCTTGTTGTGCTTATATTTCTTTTAGTGATAGATTGTTTAATATTATATGTTAAACAAGTAAAAACTAACATGATGTGGTATCTGGATTACTAGGGGTGTACTTTGGCATTTCCATGTTGCTCAATAAATTCCCTAAGTTAAATGATTATTTGCTTAACAAGATGTAATTAACACTTAGGGCCAACAATGCATTATATGTAATTGGTGAATTCATGCTTAAATTTATTTGCTATCAAACGATTGTTTATTGTAACAACTAGAGAACTCAATCTATCCATCTAATGTTTAAGGGATATCGAGGCTTGTAATACATACATACTCAATGTTTGGGTTCCTTACTGTTTTATGGTGAGTTGACTTCCCATAATTTTAATCGACTCAACCAAGTGTTGAAGGTTGGAATAATTGCACAGAAGCAAACTTCTTTCAAACTGATGAAGTTTAGTCACTATTTCTCTAAACATGTTGAGCTACTGTTTGCACAACAACCAACATTATTTTTATGGATGGCACCCAAACCCTGGTTGTTATTTTAAATTTATAATCTTAGTTGGTTGACAATTGTGTTAGTGGAGGTGTTACCCTCTCTCTATTTATGTGCTTAACGTTTAGTTGAGGGGACAACTAATCAATTCTTACTACCTACTTTCTCATTGTTTTCTTCTGGATTTTTTCTTCTCCCCGCCCTTCTAGAACACCATGGATGGGTTGTCTCATTTCTTTTAATTCATAGGTTAAAGAATTGTTCTGAAGTTGGGAGTATCATGATTTTCTTTCTTCTTTGTCACCTCAACTCAATATTGGTCATTTGGTGTGGGCAACATTTAACGTTCTTTGTTTTACATGTACACTCAATCATATCTACTTTTCAAAAAAAAATCTTGTATAAGTACATTTACATATTCTCATACACTAATAGCTTACATATTCTGCACATTGTTCACATTTACCCTTTTCTGCACTTTTTAAACTTCACGATGTCCACTTCTTAAGTTTCCACTTAAGTACATCACTTCCACCGTGTGTGCTTATTACAGCTTACTTTTTGCATCGTCAGGTGCAATTACTAGTTATATAGATCGAAGGATATCAAGATAAATCGAAATCTTACATGATCCATTATCACCTCTAAGAGAAGTGGAATTGTGTGAAATTGTAAATTTATATCATATGATAATGGTGAAATATTTTGAGTCCAATTATTTTATAGATATAAATGTAGGTTGCTATTAAACACATTTGAATCTTTGAAAATGACTTATTTTGAAACTAGAAAATAGGATTTGGTAGAGCAGTTTTGCAAATGTGATTTTTAAACTTATTTGTGGAGTTTTTTACAAAATTTGAGGGGTGGTGTGCCTATTTGACATAATCACACTGTTTATGTTCATACAATGGTGCATTGGAGATCCATAACCAATGTGCCCCAGAGGGGCAACAACAACAAAAAACATCTTTTAAAGACAATGTGCTCAATGGCCCAAAACATTGCCAATGAGTGCTTATTTTCAAAAAATGTTGTATGGTGGAAAACGTTTTCCAAGATACATTTTATACAATGCTCTGTGTCTTTTGAATAGCACCAATATCTATGTCCATGGTTTACATATAATACCAAACTTATGTCAATGTGTTGTACAATGTGCCTATTATTGTGTAGTTTTTGAAAAATGTGTTACCCTCCTTAGTGCACTATGTATCATAAGTGCATTAAGGAGCCTTAGAACATGATACATTGTTCATTTTAATTGGGTTTCATGTCCTTCTATGATTATAGCTAGCACATAATCTTGTATGTAAAAGTAGGACCACCTACATTTTTGTATATGGCCAAAAAAGGCCAAACAGACAACAAAATAGTATTAACATATATGTAAGGCCTTTTGTAACATCCACTCTTACCGCTACTACTTTGTAACATATGTACAATGTAAAATGCATTATGTAGCAGTTCTTGATGAGGATATCAAGGCCAAGGCCCCGTCAGTAAACTCTATAAGTAATTTCCTAAGCTATTTTACATTGTGAATTTCTAGACTTAGGAGATTGAAGGCTTGATGCAAGTAAACGAAGGGGGCACAAATCCACTAGGGGGGAAATTCTAATGGCTGGCAGGCCATGAGTATGATGACGGGCGTCATCATGGTGCCACGGGCACTTAAAGAAAAGTGAACTGTGATGTTCACTTAAGGATCGCTTAAGTTTATAAGTTATCGATTAGTCCTAGAGAAGGATGTCGAAGATACCACTATTTGCCGAAAGGCAATAATAGACTCCTAAGACCTAATCAATAGTATTAGGCTAATTATTACTAAGTGCAATTACTTTAAACTAAGAAATTTCTATGAATGCCATTAGTATCCTATCCCCGACAAAAGATGCCAAGGGATTATGATGTTAAGCACCTAAACCTAACAAGAAGCTAAGTACTAATACACTACCTTAAGTAAAACTAAGTGGTGTTATTGGTTACGTCCGAAGCATCGGGAAATATCCTTAATATCCCTAAAAAGGAAAGAAAGTTGAGCTTTCCATTTCACCTTGAGAAAAAGGTAAGAGTAAGTTAATTTTTATAAATAAGTGTTTTCTATTATATTACAAACATTTTTGCAAGTG
The DNA here is from genome assembly GCA_027924585.1 of Larix kaempferi. NCBI lineage: Eukaryota > Viridiplantae > Streptophyta > Pinopsida > Pinales > Pinaceae > Larix > Larix kaempferi. The sequence continues at coordinate 3,549,089 of BSBM01000226.1, read as the reverse complement.
GGATTAAGTATATAAAGTAAAATAAATGATTATTACTTTGGATATGATACCCATACAGTAATAAATAGATAATATGCTCATAATGAATAAACATATATATAGAGCAACAAATAAGATAAGGAGGAACTGTTAGGAGATGGTTCAATTTTATCTAAGAGAAGATAAACATTCATCTTGAAGGAAAAACGTTTAGTTTTTTTCTTCTTATAAATTCTCCAATGTGTGATGGGATTAAACATGGTACACCATTAAGAGTGATGCATATGTTCTCACATTGTACCATTCTTTAATGATGCATCTAGGCAATACTAGGACACCAATTAAAATATATGTAATAACAAAATAAATAACATGATTGGATTTTCACGATGCATCACTCCTATGTCAATGCACCAAAATGGTGTGTCGTAACTATGTGGAAGCATTGTATGGCGTTAGTAGCAAGCCCTACTTACATGCCTCTGCATGACTATAGTGTGTTTCTAGTAGTTGTGTGCACTGCAAACAATAAACATTTAAATGTAGCCATTGATATGCAATTTTTGTGCATAGCTGTACCAAAACCCTCTCCTAGCTAGTTGTTAGATGTTAGAGTTAAGAACAAAAAAAAATGAAAAGTGAGTAGACAATAATTAAATCAATTATAGCACCTTCTACCATGAATGGTAACTACATAATCATTAAACAAGAGAATCGTTAAAATAACATACAATCAACATGTTTGCAGCGAAATAATAACAACTAATTTATTTTAAAGGAAACTCAATCGGTGATCAGGAAGGCCGATGGCCTAGAGAGGCCACCTCCATTGCACTTGGGAGGGGGGTCTTCCTAGCATCTCCCACTGATGAGAGTGCACGTCATAATTTGTGGCAGCGGGGGCTAGCGTTCGCGCGGCCTCCAACCAACACACAGGCAAAACGCATGAAGTGATATTAATTATAGGCAAAACGCATGAAGTGATATTAATTATAGCAGATCAACGCGGCCTCGAACCAACACAAAACACATGAAATGATATTACTTATAGATCATTCCTCCGGTGTGAAGCGATTGCCTCTCTGTGATAGATAATGTCTTCTGTCTTAAAGAATTATAAAAGACATAATTAAAGAATATGATTCAAATTTCCGCAAATCCAAAGGATAAGACACCCATGGAGCAGATGGTGAAGAAGGGGAAAGATGATGATATTCTGGCCCTGAAGAAGCTATGCAAGCTTGCAGATGCAGAGGAGATTGTCCTCCCCGAAGTCATTTTGCTCCAAGAGCAGAACCAAAAGCTACAAGCAGCAGTGGAGCAACGGAAGGCAAAAATAGGATACTGGAAAAGCCAGGTGGGAGCTTTACAAGGTCGGATCTTCTTCCTGCAGTTTGAAAGAATATTTGCTGCTGAGCAGATTGCAAAGAAGGCTGCTGAGCAACCAACCACCCCAGCATCTAAGCAGCAACCTCAGCAAGCCACTTCTGCTCCAGAGCCAAATGTTGCCATTTCATCAGATGAGTGGACAACGGTCATGGGGGACCTTCACAACTCAAAGGTAGAAGCTGCTAATTTACAAACACAGCTCAAATAAGCAGCAGAGCATAAGGGTATAGCTGAGGACATGGTGAAGCAGAAAGAGGAGCTTCTAGCAGCAGCCATAAAGGAAAGAGACGACCTGCACAAACAGCTTACTCAAGCAAATAAGAAGGGCTCCATTCTAAATGCCTTAAAGGAAGCCAGGCATCAGATATGGGATGCCATCACAGACTTGGTCTTTCGTTATTGGGATTCTTTCTTGCTAGTTAAGGAAGAACTTGAATTATTAGGCAAAGCCAAAACAGAAATTGAAGCTGCCAAAGCACAGCTGGAGAACAGGTCTGAGATAGTGAAGACTGTGGTTAGGTATTTGAATGCAAAGTAAAAGGCACAGTTAAATAATTTAGGGGTCAGCAACAGGACAAGACTGGTGATGGATGCCAACAAGGTCCTGACCAAGGTTAGCCTAATTGAGAAAGCTGAGGGCAAGGTGAAACTGGTCACCAAGGATGTGGCCTACATCATAAACATTTTTGATGAAGTCATTTTAAAGGGGCTGCCCTCCTTTTGGGATGGGCATGGAGACTTATACACCACAGAGGTACAGGGACATCCTTCAGCAGGTTAGAAATGATGCCACTAAATTCACAGGCGTTTACTTCGAGTGGGGAATACCCGTAAACCTCATTGACTGGCACGGGAGTAAACGCGTTTAACTACTGCCTATTTTGGCTTTGCTCCTTCCACCTTTGTTACTTAAACCAGTGCATATGCCTCCGCTCACGCCCTTGCCCTCACTGGTGCTGACTGTGCTTTTCCGCTATTCTATACCCTAATATTGGTTAGCAAATGGAACCGGATCAACTTAAACCAGTACCGATGCTAGCTCTTAAATTGAATTTGGGGCAATTATTGGTTAAACACTCCTTTTTCCTGTTGTCTTTAACTAAGGTTCTGCGGGTGCTTTCACCCTTAGCCTGTTGTCTTACCCATTTGCAATCCCAAGCTTACCCGTAAAATGGAGAAGTTTCCAGTGTGGTGAAGTATGAAGTGTCAAAGTCCATAAAACCATATCGTATCTTTGTGGAGACAGAGCAGGCTGTGAATTCACAGTAACGCAGTTGCCAAAAATTTGGTGAATTGTGACAAAGACACTCACCTGAATCCATACAATGAGCATGGGAAAACAAAAGGGAAACCAAGGAGCATGTTATAGGATTGTATCAATGGGTTGGTGAGGTGGGTATTTTTTATTAGGAGCACTGCTTGATGTCTTTCCCTTTGGACGGTTTCCTTTGGACAGTGAGTGTGCATGAAAAATAATTGCCCGGTAGGTAGGGATATATGTCATAAGGGATCCTCAAAACTTCCAAAGGGATATATGTCATAAGGTATCCTCAAAACTTCAAGGAAAAAAAATCTCCCGTAAATCCCCCATCTTTGAAGGCCAAACCCTTCTACCACCTCTCACCTTTATTTGGTCCCATATCAAAATTCCAATTTTCCAAAATGCATTGTCTTTGGTGTATAAAATATTAGTTTCCCGCTGAGAAATTGAATTGCAACCTCTCGTTGTCGAATCACACTCAACAACTTTCAAACCACCAATAAAAATCCAAATGCCAGATTAACCCCCATCTTTGTAGGCCAGACCTTTCTCCCACCCTTATGTGGCCCAACTCAAAAGCCCAATTCATTGTCCTTGATGTATAAAATATTTTGTCTACATACATACATACATACATAAACCAACTTATATCCATCTTAATTGCAGATCTAGTATGTGTCGAGAGGGATCAAATCGCTCAAGGTGCAAACTCTTCATCCACTTTTACATGAAAAAAAGTTTGCTCCTTGAAAAGAGATTTACACCAAGAAAACAAAATCTCCTGTGATTCCTGGCCTTAGATTTCAAAACTTAAAAAGATAGTTTCCCACTCTGAAATTGAATTGCAATCTCTCATTGTAGAATCACACTCAAAAAAATTTAGACCACCAACAAAAATCCAAATGCCAAATTAACCCCCCATCTTTCAAGGGCAAACCCTCCCACGACCTCTCACCCTTATGTGGCCCCAACTGAAAACCCCAATTTTCCGAAATGAATTGTCTTTGGTGTATAAAATATTTTGTTTTGATTATATATATATATATATATATAAGATTTCAGTCCGATGCTAGACTCTTTTCCTATCACTTTTGGCTTCTGATCCAAACCTTTTTGCAGCTGCTCCAATTTTTGCAATTGTACTGGCCTCGGTTTGGGATGCTACCCGTTCAAACTCATTCTAGCCTTATTGGGATTTTCTGAAAAGACAGTCATATGTTTTTGATGAATTAAATCTATAAAGGGCTGAGGGTTTGTTTGATATACAATACATGGAAAACATGTATTATGCAGAATGCAATTTTGTTATTTTAATAAAATTACGCTTTTTTTCCTATATATAAACTAGCTTATATCCATCTTAATTGCGGATCTACCATGTGTCTAGAGGGATCAAATCCCCTATGGTGCAAACTCTTCCTCCACTTTTACACACTAAAAAATGTTTGCTCCTCGAAGGAGTTGATCCCACCCATTGCATGGTAGATTCGTAGTTAAGATGGATCTATGATGGAATACATATATCTTTTGTTTTGAAGTTAAATTTAGGTTGACATTTTAAAATTTTATTTAGTTAATATTTTATTAAAGTGTCATGTGTCAACTCCATGCCGAGCATGGAATTACTCTTCTCCCTCATACCAGGTTGTATAAAGCGCCTCTCGCCGCAAAAATAGTGCCTCGAATTTATCACCTATTAGTGTCGTCACATGAACTACAGTTAGGATTCTTCTCACTTGTAGTAGGCCCATCACTAGTACAACAATTCCCACACCTCTCGCTTTGATGAACCCAAGAGCACAGTTGGACTCCCATGCATCGCAATTGCCAGAGGTAGGATGAGTGACTGCTAAATATTAATTTTTGAAAATTGGGGTGAGAAGTAAGTGGTTTTTGGTGTTAATGTGCAAAAATAACTGTCCTCTTGAAATCTAGAAAGCAGGCTAAGCAACTATTGATCCTAGAGGCAGTATCGACATGTCTACATTTTATTTGGGAAATTGTCATTGGTGAATGAATGGCCGAAGTAACTCTGATGGTGGTCCAATGAAGATGAATGGTCGGTGTGCCTTCCCAAGTCCCATTGGTACATATAGACCACAATATAAATATATAATTGGCGTTGAGAAGGTTCGTGCTTGATAGGGTTTTAGAGGTTCTATTTCCTAGATTTTATTCAAACCATATTGTTTTATTACTTTTTGGATAGGTGTAAGAAGTCTAACGAACCTTCAAAGTGGACAACCCGGTTGGTTGGTTGGTAGCGAAGGCTTGTAACCATCCCAGCGAATCAATCACTTTAAAGTCTGTGTGTGTGGGATATGAATGAGAGATGGTATAAGTATAGATGTGGAAGAGATAGTAATGGAGAAAAAATTGATTTCGTTGAATGATGCATTGCGTGTAGCTCAGTTTGGAGAATACAAGTGAATAAAAACCTCACTTGGTAATGGGTGTTCTCGATTTCTCTATATATGGTCAAATCTAAGCAGAATTCAAATCTACACATTAGATTTTAACACATGGCATTTGTATTACGACGACCTATTCACCATCAAATGTATGCATTTGTATCATGATGATATATTCACTATCAAAACTACGCATTTGTGTTACAACGACCTATTCACCATCAAAATTAATCGTTAATATTACAATTGCATGAAAGTTGAGTGAGTGAAAGTGACTATAATTTGATGGATATATCCCACATGCAAAAGAGGGTTGAAACAAGGAAGAGGGGGTAGTACAAGAGGGAAAGAGGAAATGTGTGAAGACATACTTACTTGGGCGGGGTCAATCGGTGATCAGGAAGGCCGATGGCCTAGAGGGGCCACCTCCATTGCACTTGGGAGGGGGGTCTTCCTAGCATCTCCCACTATTCTTTCGCCTTTTACTAAAGAATACCGTGTGTTGGCCACTCTCAACGGCATACGCCAATTTTTGGAGCCTTCCATCTCTTAAAAATGGAGGCCAACAATACTAACACTAAAACGGGATTGGGGGTATATTTATTCATGTGCTATGAAATGAAAGAGCGGTATAATATTTATTCATCGATCTGAAATGCAGTATTCTCTACTTGTTGGAGGTTGCGATGGTTTCGATCTGATATGAGGTGTGAGGTACAAACTTGTAGACCAAGACCCTAATCTCATTCAAATGGTCAAATCCTAAAACTTTTTGATCATCCAGCATCAAACTTGCAAACTAAGAGCCTAAAGCTTTTTGATCATCCAGGGTCAAACTTGCAAACTAAGAGCCTAAGATCATCCAGGGTCAAACTTGCAAACTAAGAGCCTAATCCCATTTTGAAATTCATGCCCAAAGCCAAGAGCATTTTCAAATTCTTGAGTTGAGAAGGCGAGGTCATAAGATTTATGGAAAATGGTCACTATTTCAATTTCAATTTGGTATGTGAATTTTGGTAGTGGACTTATGCCATGATTGCATATGTAGATATTCTCTTTTGAAAATACTACATGGGCTGAAGGTCTGGATGTGTTAGAGACTACTTGAAGTGCTCATTTTCACTCTCTTTTATCCTGGCTTGTGCTGTCCACAACTAAATTGTTTCACATAGCTTGTGTATCAAAATGCATAAAAATTCGACGACCTAAACTCATATCGAAATATGTACATTAAGAGTACCATACTTGAAAACAAGATTGAGATGAGTTTGTGTCTAGTTGGTTTGTTAAATGTGGGTAATCTATGCTGGTGTGTATTCATGACTCCTGTTTGTTTGCTTGTTTGTCTTCTAGTGCAACAAAATTTGATCCAAACTATTGACCTTTTTGTTTGAAAAGCATTTTTTTTACTTCGTGGATCTCAAATTTTGATGTTTATTTAGGCATAACAAGGTCCTTCATACTGGTTAGTATCTTTCAATTGGAGTTGGATTGGCGGTGGTCTGGAAAGTAACAATATTTTCATCTGTTAATGTTGTAATCTATTGCTCATTTCAAAAATACAATTCTTGATAACATATGCATTTGAATTCTCACCAGTACCCTATAGTAAATATTTCCATCGGGGAAATTATCTCTCATTTGCTGGAGGGGAGTGCAAGAAGGCTTATCATATCCTGCAAATTGCTAGATAACTTGACCAATGCGAAAAGATAAAAAAGAGAAACAATGGAAAATTCATATGCTTGTGGACAGTCCGTGGAACGTTGTTGTTCCAAAGCACATGCTCGAGAAGATGATAAATTTCTACAAAGCTCGGATAATCATATTGCATAAATACACAGATTTATAGCACAAAATTTGTTTTAAAATTATCTTATGAGAATACCACATCTGTCTGAGGACATTCTTAAATCAACTATGTGCCTTGTTTCTAGTGTTCGCACAGTTGGTCACACCACATCACATATTTTGCTTTCCATAAATCCACTGCAATTCAGTTTCCTAGGTTTATAATGAGAGGTGTGCTCTAGATGATGATGCAAAAAAATACTTGAAAATATCAAAGTCAGATATCATTTCCTAGAAGTTCGTTGCCTACAAAGAGCTAGTAGATCTTTTGAAACCAACAACCCTTTGATACTTTATTTTCATAGGTTGAGTCTCGACATGAAATATGTGGAATGAGTCTCTTAGAATAGAAATCTGTTAGATTGTTGTTGTAGGGTAGGGAAACCTTTTGAGGCCCATAGTTCTATTAGACCACTGTTGCAGGATAGGGAAACTCTTTGAAGCCTAGAAGTTGTTAGAAGAGATAAAACACACTTGTTGGCCTTCTTATACAATGGTGTTATGTGGAATGAGTAAAGAATTTATAACTTTGCATGAGCCTTTAGCTAAAATGTTGATTTCTAACGGTAGTTCCTATCTCAATTTGCTATAGATAATCACATTTCATCCTAAGAAAATAAATACTCCGAGAAATTCATTGTATGGCAGGAGAATTGAATCAACTCTAGAATTTCCAAAAAAGATGATATCATGGGCATCAAAAGTAGATGATGTCCTGGGCATCACATCTTAGTTGTATCATATGCCACTGGCTACGCATTATTTATTAATTGAATTCCTTTATAAGTCAGCAATATTGAAACAACGCTTTGAGCTATACATGAAAATCACTAGTTCAACAATTCCATAGACTGTTTTTGCCCCGTTGATCAATGGTCTTTGAGTGTTATGGAAGAGAGAAAGAGCAAGCTATCATGGTCAATGTGTGAGGGAAAGTTGACCAACCTTCTTGGCACAAGAAGCATAACCATAGTCGATGGGACTCACCTAGACTCCAATATTTCGTGTCTCCTCGTAGCTATGTATCTTCAGTTGATAAAATCTTCACTGAAATTGTCATATAAATACATTGCAAGGGAGGGAAAGAATAACAGGCGTTCAATAGTAAAAGAGGAATATAATATCGCGTACCACTATGAATGAATTTGTAAATTATATGCTATTTCTAACAACTTGAAAGAAGCTAAAATTCCCATTAGTATCTCACACCTCATCTCATAAAGGTAAGAAAATGTTGTAGTCTTTCTTTCATATTGTTATGAAATAAAAATTTGATACGCTTATGAAATGCAAATTTGATATACATGATTAATTGCATATTAAATCTCGTACAAAAGTTAAATATTTTCAAATACAATCCCCTTTAGTTACAAAATGCAAATTTGATATACATAGTTTAATTGGACATCAAACCTCATACAAAAGTTAAAATTGACCATTTCAATACAATCCCCTGATGAAACAACCTAAACACAAAAATCAGATTTTTGAACCCTTCTATATATATTCAAAGGAATGGAATCTCCAATTATGCAAATCCTCCATACAAAAAATATTACAGAAAAGCATACAACAACAACAAAATTCCTAAAACAATCATACTCCAACCTAAAACAAATTCACATACTCTAACCAATTTTTGCAAATTGATTTGAACCTGAGATTCCTATCCAGCATCGAGGCTTAGCATGCCTAAACCCAGCGTAGGACTTTCGCCTGTCCGAGTGTAGAGAGTGGACAAGAGATGTTTAAGCATTTTCTTCATACCCACCAAATAGTCAAGTTTCCTACACTTTGACCTGTTTATGCATGCACAGTAATTTTAAAGCTTTCTCACCAACCTGTTAAGAGTCCTTTTGGAAAAAGATGGGACATAATTCTCTGGACCTTCATTGTTTGCACTGCTATTACTATTATTTGATGCAGGATTATTAATTCTAATTCCCATGATTTAGGATTAGGACTAGGACTAGGAACTTGAGGCTTGTGATCCTCCCAACTCAGTATGTCAATCTTAGATAACGTCTGCCTACTAGCACTTGACTTGAGGTTTGATTCTCCTCCTAAAGGAAACCTAAAAGAAACAACCCTCCTAGGGGAACCCTCCTAATGGCACTCGCTTCAATTCGCTCAATCAAATCAGTCTAAAGTATTAGTCTCTGTACAATATCAAGGAGGAATTGAATCACTTCAGAAGGAGACGTCATAGAAGACTTGTCATAACATGATGTTTCAGTACAACTATATCAAAAATTGCATGATCTACATGCATTATCGCCTCAAGAGCGACATCGAGTCTTATCTAATAATATTTTTAATGATCTTGCTTCTCAAGGGACACATGAAGCTAGCTTTGTAAGGGAAGGAGGAGTTGCTGAATGAGGACAAATTTAAGTTCCAAATTTGGTACAGTACCAACGGCCACACCAACAAGGTCTACAACAAGTACTAGCTCTAGACATGACTCAACAACATCGGCCTCCTCAAGAAGTTTCTGGAATGGATTGATGTTCCATGCAACATCTCAAACAAGAGGTGGAAATTCAGTTAAAGATACCTAGGGGAATGTCCAACCAAAACTTTTGATGCCGAAGCATGTAGAGTGCATATCTCAAACAACAACGTTCGCTACTCTTTTTGTGCCATGTTAGTTAATGTTTAGCTTTAAAGAGAAATTCCAAACTCACCATTGTCAAACGGCACAACATCTACGAGTGCACATAACTCAATGCCATGATTCAGTAGATTGCCCTTATCCATGTTACAATGCCAATACTAGAATTTTCTAAGTCATCACCATCATTGTCGTAAAATGGAATGTCCCATTTGTGGCCTTGTTCATCGACTACCTAGGAAACAATGAGCCACAGGGCATACTCAATCATCAAACCCTGTAGCAATAAATATTTCCAGTGAAATTATAGAGTCTTCAAATTGAAATAGTGCAGGGGCTAACTTAAATTTTTCCATCAAGACCTAGAACTTCCATCCATGACATGACACTGATTGAACGAACTCCACTAAAAGGAGCAACACACCAACGTATTGAGACTACACTGTCAGGATGCCATTTGTGTCGAATTCAAGTGGGATGCTAGGTCTTACCCATAAAGTAGAGGAGGTTCCAGTGTGGTGAAGTATGAAGTGTCAAATTCCATAGAACCATATCCTATCTTGGTGGAGACAGAACAGGCTGTGAATTCACAGTAACGCAGCTGCCAAACATTTGGTGAATTGTGACAAAGAAACTCACCTGAATCCATACAATGAGCATGGGAAAACAAAAGAGAAACCAAATAAGGCTAATCTTGCAACATATTCGTCAAGAAAAGTCCCTTTACAAGTCAAGAAAGAAGCTCTGCAACTCAAGCAAGAAATTAAAACCAATATAATCTTGCTGAACTTTTGACACCTGAGCAAATCAAGGAGCATGTTATAGGATTGCATCAATGGGTTGGTGAGGTGGGTATTTTTTATGAGGAGCACTGCTTGATGTCTTTCACTTTGGACGGTTTCCTTTGGACTGTGAGTGTGCATGAAAAATAATTGCCAGGTAGGTAGGGATATATGTCATAAGGGATCCTCAAAAACTTCCCTCAGAGGGATATATGTCATAAGGTATCCTCAAAACCTCAAGGAAAACAAAATGTCCCGTAAATCCCCCACCTTTGAAGGCCAAACCCTTCTACCACCTCTCACCTTTATGTGGTCCCAACTCAAAATTCCAATTTTCCAAAATGCATTGTCTTTGGTGTATAAAATATTAGTTTCCCACTGAGAAATTGAATTGAAACCTCTCGTTGTCATATCACACTCAAAAAATTTCAAACCACCAACAAAAATCCAAATGCCAAATTAACACCCTATCTTTATAGGCCAGACCCTTCTCCCACCCTTATGTGGCCCCAACTCAAAATCCCAATTCATTGTCTTAGATGTATAAAATATTTTGTCCACACACACACACACACACACATAAACCAACTTATATCAATCTTAATTGCAGATCTAGTATGTGTCAAGAGGGATCAAATCCCTCAAGGTAAAAACTCTTCATCCCCTTTTACACAAAAAAAAGTTTGCTCCTTGAAAAGAGATTTACACCAAGAAAACAAAATCTCCTGTGATTCCTAGACTTAGATTTCAAAACTTAAAAAGATAGTTTCCCACTCTGAAATTGAATTGCAATCTCTCATTGTAGAATCACACTCAACAATTTTTAGACCACCAAGAAAAATCCAAATGCCAAATTAACCCCCATCTTTCAAGGCCAAACCCTCCCACCACCTCTCACTCTTATGTGGCCCCAACTGAAAAGCCCAATTTTCCGAAATGCACTGTCTTTGGTGTATAAAATATTTTGTTTTGATTATATATATATATATATATATATATAATATTTCAGCCCAATGCTAGACTCTTTTCCTATCACATTTTGCTTCTAATCCGAAACTTTTTGCAGCTGCTCCAATTTTTACAAATGTATCGGCCTCGGTTTGGGATGCTACCCGTTCAAACTCATTCTATCCTTATTGGGATTTTATGAAAAGATAGTCATATGTTTTTTATGAATTAAATCTCTATGTAAAGGTCTGAGGGTTTGTTTGATATCCAATACATGGAAAACATGTATTATGCAGAATGCAATTTTGTTATTTTAATAAAATTACGCTTTTTTTCCAAGGAATATATATATATATATATATATATATATATATATATAATAGCATATATCCATCTTAATTGCGGATCTACCATGTGTCTAGAGGGATCAAATCCCCCGTGGTTCAAACTCTTCATCCACTTTTACACACTAAAAAATGTTTGCTCCTCGAAGGAGTTGATCCCTCTCACTGCATGGTAGATTTGGAGTTAAGAAGGATCTATGATGGAATACATATATCTTTTGTTTGAAGTTAAATTTAGGGTTGACATCTTAAAATTTTGTTTAGTTAATATTTTATTAAAGTGTCATGTGTCAACTCCATGTCGAGCATGGAATTACACTTCTCCCTCCTACCAGGTTGTTTAAAGCGCCTCTCGTCGCAGAAATAATGCCTCGACTTTATCACCTATTAGTTTCATCACATGAACTACAGTTAGGATTCTTCTCACTTGTAGTAGACCCACCACTAGTACAACAATTCCAACACCTCTTGCTTTGATGAACCTAAGAGCACAGTTAGATTCCCATGCATCGCAATTGTCAGATATTAGTTAGACGTTGACAAAAGATCTAATTCTACAACTTTTTCTCTCGCGAAGTGAAATCGGGCGTAGGTTGTTGCAAGTAGAGCAAGACTTGAAAAAATTGTAGGTCAAACACACTAAGCTACAACTATAGCTCGAATTCACAATTGAAGAAGATTACAACCTCATATGCTTCTATTTTAAAAGGTACATTTCCCTTGGCCTACTAACACATTCAATAATGACATTGAATAAGCCCGTAATGTTAAAATTGGAGGAGATAAGTAGAGACATGGTGAGGGCATTGGACTTGCTCCTACTAGGGTTTTTATAGGTGTTGGAGGAGTGCAAGAGCATGTGGAGATGGTAAGAATGCACGCCAAGGGAGAGCTCACCTTCTAATTTATTTTGGTAGTGCATTGTTATCTTCTCCAGGTTGAGCATCGAGGATGAGGTGCAGGCGTCAACTGCAATGATGTTATATTTGTTAATCAATTATTGATTGTGACCAATAGTTTATTTTGTGTGTGTGTACATATAATTGTTTTCTAAGCTTTGACAAATACTCTAAAATAGATGCCCACCACCGGGGGTATTTAGTCACATCAAAATTCTATAACCAATAAGAAAATAGAATCACAAATTTGAAAAATTAATAAAAGATTAAAAAAACATAAACATAAATATTATATCAAAACATAGGATATATTGCAAAAATTAACAAAAAAAAACTTAACTTAGTTTGATTGTGACTAAAAACAATATTCCATTCTTTGGAAGGACCAATAACTAGAGTCAATTATGTAACTCAATTTTTGGTATAGCTTATTCAAAATGTTTTCAATAGGGGACAAAGATGTACTCCTATCCATGTGCCATGCACTTGTTTCTAGAAAAATCCCAAGGATTTGATGTAATGTCCCCATTCTGACCTTTAGGACATATTGGCTTTCAATGTAAATATTGTATACATGCAATGTATGTTTTCCCTAGTGTGGAGCTCAAGGCCAAGGCCCCACTAGTGGATGCTGAGATTTTATTCAAAAGGCAAGTATTTGATACTCTGATTATCCATGTGTTGTTAAGCCATGGAACCTTGTAAATGATGTAAATATTAATATTGCAATAAAATAGCAAGAAAACTGGCTATGGAGGCAACTAATAAGAGATGGCCATGTGTATCCACTAGGGAGAGTCGAGAGGGTTGTGGGATTGAGCCATAGTTTGCCAAATATCATCTTTAGAACCCCTTTGACCTATGGTTGGGTGGAACATTGCTCTCACTTAGCCAGTTGCTTGGACAACTTTAGTTTAAAGATAAGTGCTCCTTATGGTGTTAAATGATTCTAATTCCCTATGTGATGTCTACTTGTTATATTCAAGTTATTTGAATGAATGATTACATGAAAATGATCAGTAGGAAGATTATGTATGAGCTTGAGTATGAGGCAGAGGCATGTTTGATTGTTTCACCATTTGCTTGAGCTTAATGTGATGCCAACCTTGTATTTTGTAGATGCATTGATTAGATTTAGTTTAATTATATGTGTTTTGTTATGCATTGCATACACTTTTAAATGGACCGCATGGAATCACCTGGACTTGGGGAAGGAATTAGATAGCCCCTGTTGTGTTTCATGACCCTCTATGGGTCAGGTGAAGGGAGAAGCCACGACAGAGGGAAATCATAGCTCCTTGTAGAAGGGTAAAGAAGCGTTGAGGGAGTTTGAGATATGCTTCAGTTGGAAAAATGACAAGGTCAGAGCCCTCATATGTAGTAGGGTATTATACCAGTGCATAGAGCTCTCCAAGATATTTCCAACGGTATTGGATTTTCCAAATTTGGACTTAGGATGAAGAAGTTATTACCCTGGAAAGTTTGCAGGAGCAGAGGTAGGTGGTTCCGAGTTCCGAGTTCCTCATGCGGATTGCGAGTTGCAGAGATCGAAGGACGAGTCTTCGGATTTGTGTGGTTAGAGTTATGAATTTATGAATCCGCAAGGCGGATTGCAGATTGCGGAAATCAGAAGGGCGATTTCCATGGGGTTTGCGTGTTGGATTTCCAACTTTCCGAATCCTCAAGGCGGGTTGTGGATTGCGGAAGTTGGAAGGTGATTTTCCCCGGGTTGTGAAATGAGGTTTCTGATTTCCGACTTCCGCAACGCGGGTTGCGGATTGCGGAAGTTGGAAGAGTAAAACTTCCGGGACGTCAATTAGAGGTTCTGACTTCCGAGTTCCGCATGCAGATTGTGGAAGTCGGAGGTGAATTTTTTCGAAGTGGCGAAGTTGGACTTCCGACTTATGAATTCCGCATTGAGGATTGCGGATGTCGGAGGTGAAGTTTTCCGGAGTGGTGGAGTTGGCGTTCCAAGTTCCGAGTTCCGCATTGCGGATTGCAGAAGTCAGAGGCGTGTTTCATCAAAGTTGGAATTTGCGGTTCTGACTTCCGAATCCCGCAAGGCGGATTGCAGAATTTGGAGGGATGTTTCTACGAAACTGTGAAATTGTGGTTCTTCCATTCCGAATTCCGCATTGTGACTAGCGGAATGCGGATTGCAGATTGCAGACCGATGATGGTTTTTGTTGACGTTGTGGTAGTTGAAGAAAAAATTAGCAGTGGTTTCTAAGGTTGTCTGCCATCGCCTCTAAAGGGAACTGAGGTGGCCGGGGAGGTGACATTTGATTTAGTGAAAAATAAGAAATTTAAAAAGAATTACAAGGTTAGTTATAAGTACATGACGACCAAACCTATGAAGGAGAAGGTTTGACATCAAGGTAATCAAAATAATGTTTTCAATGTACTATTTATGTGTGTTTCTTTATAATTAATTTGTAAATATCTACCTTGCTCATGATGATAAATAAATAAATCTATATGAAATAAAAAACACTTGACCCAATCCTATCCTATTTGGGGATGGGGAGAAACATTTATTATAGAAGATATACTTTTGAATTTGCTTGGTTCCATTGTATTATGGTTCAATGGGTTAAGCCATGAATAAGTTTATTTATCTATATAAATTTTCGCAACTTTAAAAAACAATGATAATAGTTGTTGAAAAAAAATGGCAGCTCAATCCAAGTACTATTAAATGAAATTTGGTTATTTAACATGATTCTTTCAAGAGAGACACACTTGGTTGTAGGTAAAAAAATTATTGGGCATTGTATTTATAATCATGTCTTCATTTGTTGTCCTTGGACATATTTATCTTCTCTTTTCTATTTTGTGTGTGTGTGTGTGTGCGCGTGTGTGTGTGTGTGTGAGAGAGAGAGAGAGAGAGAGATTAATTGCTCGCATCCTCTAGGTTACATCTGGTTTATGTGGATGGAATAATTAATTATTAATGTCAAATTGAACTTCAAGCATTGTGCTGTCTAATTAATCATTAATTAAATAATTGTAAGGTTTGATTAGAGGAAACATTCTAATCATAGAATGGTTTATTATTTATTATTTATTATTATTTTCATCCTCAGTTCATCCTTTCTATTTGGTTTGTTGGTTCTCCATTTGTAACATATCCTTAATACTTTTACTAAACATTACTGTAATGGTAGTTGTACAAGAATTTATTTGTGAACATAAACAAAAACCTCTACTATTAAAAATCCTTTTTGAAATATTTTTTATGGTGGTATCCTCTTCTATTTTCATATTTAGACCTCTATGTGAACAATTACAAAATTAGATTACCAATGTTGATACCTATGAATGGTGCATCGATGCACCAATTTCATACATAGTTATACCATTGTGTGGTTATATTCTATGAATGGTGCATCAATGCACCAATTTCAATCGTTTCATCCTTATCAATAGACATTATCATACCATTTTGTGGTTATGTTCAAATTGTTGTAAGTGTTCTTTTCACTCAATATATAATAATGTTTTATCATAGTTTACCATGTTCATATCATTGAGTTTATAATTATGATATATAGATGCAATCATCATTTATAGCTAGAGTAACTACAATTCTAGAATGATTTGCAACTTATTTGTATAGCACTATATATATATATATATATCAAGAAAATCAAAGGCTTGCACATGTAATGCATGATATCTCATTAAAGGCTTATAATCATAGGTTGATCAATTAAATATTTTATAGTTGATCACCCCATAATTAATTGATAAGATTATTAAAATGATTGTAATTTCGTTCTTCCCTCATTAGTGTGAAGGTTCCTTCTTGAAGTCAGGATGTTTTTCTTCCTCCTAGGTTTGCACCTCTCTAATGAACATATTGGGCCCCATAGTTCTAGAAGTGGAGGAAGCTATTAGATATAAGAAATGTTTCAAGGATAAAACAATTTCCTTCCATTGTATTGGCCATGTTCAAAATTTCCTTTCTGTCAGGTTTTTATTGAAAGGGTTTCTAGTATTATGTAATTTCTTTCGAAAAGGAACCTTGGAAGTACACTAAGTTTTACTTATTCTTAATGTTGGTGAAAAATGCACATTACTACCTATATGAGGATATGTGTATAAATTAACCTTGTAGAGGACTACCATAGGACATGCTGTTAGAAGCCATTAACTATATGTAAAAACCTAGGTTATGATAATATTTCTTTCCAGTGTACATCTTGCTTTGAAGACATAATCGTGATTTTCCCTAAATGAAAATATGAAATTAAGAAGGAAGACCAAAATTTTGTTACGTCACTCACGAAAAGGTGGAACATCCATTAGCATAGTTGGTGGAATTTGAGGTTGTAGTGGATATTGTTCACCTGGATTTTATATAAGATGCATCAATGTAAAACAAGAAAATGATGTATCACTATACATTAAAAAATTGATCCTCTACCCTTTGGAGGGAACCCAAATTTTAGAGGAGGAGCAACGTAGGTACATTGTTATAGGTCAAATCTGCACTTCTCCGTCCGTGATCACATTGCTTTGTCGATCACATAAAAGGACACCATGGATTGAAGAGCTAGGTTGACCTAGATGACTTACTGCTGGAACTACACTCTTTAGCTGAGAATCTTACTATTTCTACTGATTTCATGACATGTGCGCTACTCTTTGCACAGTAAACCAACGCATACCTTGACATGTGCGCTACTTTGCTCAAGGACAACCAGCACACACCTTAGAAAATGTTGCAAACGCTTGTTGCAAAGCACAAAATTTTATCATCGTGCGCTACTCTTGTTGTATGAAACCTGTGCACATCTTAAAATGAAGTCAAAAAATATATTAAGATTACGAATTGGGATTAGTTGAAGTTGGTTCAGCAACTTCCCGAACCTCCCAATTCAACCACCTCTCGATTCCAACTCCCTACCTTGTCCCATAAATACAAGTAGGATCCATGAGAGAGGGACCTAGAAGGAATGCTTTAAGTGCTGGTACGTTGGAGGAATTCCCAAGTCATTGTGAAGAGAAGGAGCCCAGGACTCGGTTGCAGAAGCATCTTGACCGATCAGGTATATTTGTACTGATTTATGTTTCTTTGACAATAAAAAGGTGGAAATACCCTTCCTGTCCCAAATTGAATGTCTATTGGATTGAATGTTCATATGGTTTAATGTCTGATTGTATTTGATGTTAAGTTGTTTCTTATTTCATTAGATTTATTACAGTCAAGATACGCTGAGGAAGGTTTACTTTGTGTTGCAGGTTCACCATAGCGGAAGATCAAGCGAAAGCTAGGACTAGCTGTCGATAAAAAGGTACTTCTTTTGATATCTCGATCTCTTTCCATTTGTAGTAACTAAATGCAATACAATGAATGTATTTACCTGTCACCCCACCCAAGTTGGTAGTGTCTTCTCCTCACTATAAGGTATTTTTCCTGCACAACAGACTCACAGTTAGTTGTTTTTCAGTTAATGGGTGTTTATCAGGTTAGAGATCCTACTTTGCTATGTCAGTTTCTACGTGTTAAGTTACTTGAGAGACAGTTTGATTATATCACGTATCAACATATTCCAAGGAACTTGAATGCATTAGCTGATTCATTTGAAAACTACATTTTAGATTGGCATTTGCATCATTCACACACATAATAATTCATGCATAAAACACAATAACACACATGTAAATAACCGATACTGTATATATATATATATATATATATATATATATATATATATATATATCTGTATAAAAAAATAGTATGAGATTGGATCATAAGTCTGTCACAGAGTCATGTCATAAGATACAAAATTGGGCTCGATGGCCTCAAAAATATACATAGAATATCCTTATCCTATGGAGAAGGTGGGTCCTCATCTGCCTCTACTACCTCTCGATAGCATATGTCCAGCCTAGCTACTTTCCGCAGTAGCCTAATCCAAGCTGGGGGCACACCAACCACATCCTCCTGCATGTCGAGCGACATCCGCTCGATCCCGTAAGTCAGAATGTCATGAGTCAACTGACTCATCTTTCTCTCTATGTTTCCCAGCATGGCATCAGCGACACCCACTACCACTGGTCTCACGAAAGTACGGGGGTGTCCCTCAGGACGTACTGGTCCAACATCTACATATGACACTTTGTTTCAGTACCTCAAACTCATCATAAAAATCATATATATAAAATATAAAAATTAAATAATTTTTCAAAAGCATAAACATACCTATATCTCCCCAGGCTGCTCCTGGAGGAAGTATCAGCTCAGGATCGTGGCAGAATTCTATTCCCTCATATGGAAACTGCTCAAGAGTTGGCACTTGCCATTCCCACCAACACCAGAAATCATCCTCATGGTAACAGAAGTTGCTCTCGCCACCACCCTGGCGGAGGAAGATCTCACCCCAATGAGACAGCATTGGATCACAAGGGTTGACTGGGGGCAAAGGCATGCCCAAACTGATAGCAGGAACCCTTTCAAAGAAGAAGGTGCAAAGTATGCTTCCGTACCCAAAATTCTTCATCCTCCCAGTCTTACACCGCGAGAGTTGAAGCTTCATGTTCACCAAAGGACTTGAACACGAGTCATATACTCTGTCGTGCAAGCATTCAATACCTATGTGCATATAATGTCTCGAGGAAATATGTTGCGTAGCACTCCCTCCCATCCGGTTAAGAATACTCACGATGACTTTGAGGGGGAAGCTTTCAATAGCCTAGATCAGAATTTGACTACCGGATTTCTTAGTTCCCAGTAGGCAGTAGGCATTCACATACTCTTGCATGGACAAGGCACCCACATTGCATGAGAACCCTTTAGAGTTCACAAAGTCTCCCTTCCGAGAGAGACCCGTGATAAAGTAGATGTCGTCTATGGTGAGTTCCAGTATTTCTCCTTGGATATCAAACACCAATGCCTCGGCATCCCAGTATTGGACAAGCCTCTCAAGCAAGTAGATTTGTGCCCCCAAGTTGACCGTTCTATAAAATTTCAATAGTCCACATCTTTGGAGCGCATGGAGGGTCACCGGATCTTGTAATGCTATTCAATCCATGTCCCCATGCTCCCTTTCACACCAGACAAGAACCATCCTTCCAAGCAACAGTCAAATTTTTAGTCTTTTTCATTTTTTTTACCTCACTTCCAGGGGTGTGCGCTACTGTGTGCACTAGACAGTCATGCTTGAGCGTTGCTCTGTCTACACCAAACATGCACACTTGGCTAGTATGCGCTGCTTTTGCTCAGACATAGTAGCGCACATGCAAAAACGTGTTTTGAACATGGCTAGAAATTGATTTTGACCATGAAAATTGACAAAAAAATGCATGAAATTGCAAGAATGGGAGGAAATAACTTACTTGGTGGAAGTAGAAGGTTGATTGGTGGCCCGGTTTGATCTCAATGAACGGAGGAAGATCAAGGTTTTGCTCCACTTTGCCCTAAAAAATTCAATTGTGATATTTGATCTTTCAATTTGAAATTATTTATATAAAATAAACTTTGATTTTTACCCACTTTTTGCAATAGTGTATAGTTTCAAATTGTCCCTAAAAGGTTCTATTTAATCACTAATACCTACAAATTTTGGTGAGTTAAATTTAACCTAGGTATTTCAAATTTTCACTAGAGGTTCTAAGTATTAAACTGGAAATGACTTGTTTTCTTTATTGACACACCAATATAAGTACCATATTGTCATTATTATGTCATTGAGAAAATTTGTCGATAGATACTAATTCGATTGTTGAGATCCTATTCTTTGGCAGGTCATGAACCTACGATCCTAGAAGCTGTATTTTAAGTCATTTTAAGGTCTTGTTTTGACTCTTTAAATATGACAAGATTGCCGAGTATAGTTGTCTTTTCAGACTCGTTAAACGATTTGAAGCGACATCTGCTTAAGTATAAGTTTAACCATTTTCCGGACTTTTGTGGATTACTTACAAAAAAGGAAGACTCTAGTCATGCGTGTCTAGAAAAGTTATTCTCTCATCGTTTTATACTTTTTTGGGGGGAGGAGACTAACTGTACGAAAAAGGACTTTTGGAGCCTTCTTTAGGGTTTTCAGGCTCTCGAAACATGAAAACACCAAGCAAGCACTCACCTACTCGAGCTTGATGTGAAATTTACGAGAAGGTATGTAGAGGATTGTTTAAGTTTTTCAGACTCTATAAACAGGAAAACACCGGCGAGCATATACCAACCCGGACTCGATATTAAAATCCACAGGTAGGTGTATGGAGTTATTGTTTAAGTTTTTCAGACTCCTTAAAATTGAAAACAATGGCGAGCAAGAACAGATCTCGGATCAATATTAAAATCCAGAGATGAGTATTATAGAGTATTCTTCTATCTCTTCTTCGAAGTCTATAAACAATGAAGAAGGTCCTGAGTCTTCCTCCCATGGGCTCGTTAAACTTTTTTACATGGTTGGGCTTATTGAGTTTTCTTTCTTGGACTCATTAAAACAACAAGAAGGACATTCTTTTACCAAAAAGAATAAGCGATGAGAAGGGTATATCATATCTTTTCAGTTTCAAAGGCAGTTAAGTCAGTCATGTCCTTGAACATAGAACCTACTTAAGTCTTTCAGGCCAGTTGGGTTTTAGTTTTTGACCTTAGGGTGAAACTGATCTCCGATTTTTTACTCCCCTGGTTGGTTATTCTTCCAATCATATGGAGGGTCTGTTAATGTCTCCTACATTGCAGACTTATATTACTTCCCCCTCATGTTAAAAACTGCCTAAATCACTTTGTGTCGTGCTCACTGTTCAAGGATACAGCCAGTGTTGGCCATTCTGTAGTTTACCTTGACATCATGTGTCAGCCATCTTGGTGTCAGTTTGTTTCATCTTGTTACTTGTCCTACTCCACATCAGTTCATACTTTTTGAGTGTTCCTCATGTTGGATGATGGAGAATGCCTTAAGGCCTCCCTTCCAACGGACTTCTTCCCATCGACTTCAACTCATTATGCTCTGGGAATGAAGTTTAGAGTTTTGGTTAGTACCTTGGGGATTGCAGTCATCAGTGGCAGTTTCCCTCGTTGTTGAATAATTGGAATACATCAATGTCTCTTATTCGACAGGTTCCTTAGGTGTTCGACTTCAAGTCGATTTATCCACACTTGTTGGAACGTACTAGGTACCTTGGACCCCATTATCATTATCGATGGAAGTCCTCGTGTTTGTTAACGGTATACATCAATGACTAGTAATCAAACAATACCCCCCATGTTTGACCTCAGCTCATTTATTCACATGGTTAGGGTTTGTACCTTGGGTTGTTTGGATGAAGACCTTGGGACTCTGATAGCATCATCATATTTATGTTATCACCCAAGCTGCGCAAGACTGTGTTACAACTAAGAGGGGGGTGAATCAGTTGTAATTATAAAAACAATAATCAATTTATCTTTTATTTTAAAATTTCAGTAACATTCACAAAATGATTGTCAAGATAATGAATAAGATAAGCAAGGAACTAGTAATCATCATTCACACATATGATGTACACAGATATAGATATTCATGAGGAAACCCATAAAGGGAAAAAACCTCTTCTTATTAGAATGATAAGCAGTCTTTAACTCCTGTACATCAATTATCTTTGAGCACCAACTCAAGATGATGCTACAACCTCTGTTTAACAAGCTGCAACTTGCTGAGAGCACCAACTCTCATGTTTTTCTAGCACCCACTAGAGGGAAGCACCCACTCCCAATATCCACGCATTAACCTGATTTACAAAGGAAATCAATCATCCCTAGCACCTCCCTTCCAATCTATGTAAGAATTTTTCAATCGATTATATCACACTGGTTCAGATATATCAGTACATACTCTTTTCATTTTTGTTCTGTGCTGCTACAGCCTTGGTTTCTGGGCATTCTATTTTTCAGTAAATCGAGCCACACATTTTTTTTTTGAATTTTAAGAATTTTTCAGTCAATTATATCACACTGGTTCAGATATATCAGTACAAACCCTTTTCATTTTTGTTCTGTGCTGCTACAGCTTGAGTTTCTGGGCATTCTGTTCTTCATTAAATCGAGCCATACATTTTTGTTCTAAACTGTTTTCTTCGAATCATAGCTTCATAAAAAACCACTCCTTTTCATCCTCTCAATTCTCTTAGTGATTTTTTTCTCATCCATTGTTTTTTATAGATGCTGAAGTTATATGCCTCGGTCTCTGTAACTTCCAGATATTCCAATTCTAAAAATGAAACTGTCTCTTTAACTCCTAATTAAAAAATTGAACTGTCTCTTTGACTTCTAGAACTTACACGCTGTAACTGACTAATAAATAAATGTTTGTGAGTCGCATCTTGTCTGAGTCACGGCTGTCTGAGTCACGGTCGTCTAAGTCTCATCTGTCTGAGTCACGGCTGTCTGTGTCACAGTCGTTTGAGTCTCAACCGTCTGAGTTACAGCTGTCTGAGTTGCAGCCTTCCGAGTCACAGCCTTGTCTGCTTTCCAACCATCAATGACAACTGAATCATAGTTTCAACAATCTCCCCCTTTGGCATTGATGGAAACCTAAAATTTATGATGCTGCAAGTGTAATCATTGACTGCTTGTCATCTGCAACTACCTGAACTTCTCCCCCTTTGACATCAATGTCAAGGAAAACATGACAATACATCTCCCCCTATCAAGATGAACTCAGAAACCAGTAAAGAAATCATTATGGAACCATCTCAGAATTACATTAGATATGCAATAAGCACAAACTCCCCCTGCCAAAGTGAACAAGTTAGTTGGAACAAGATATGACACCCAACTTCTGGCGCAGATATTCAAATTGGATTTTGGATAAGGGTTTAGTAAAGATATCAACAATCTATTCTTTAGAAGGAATGAAATGTAATTGGACAACTCTGTTTGTAACCTTCTCCCTTAAAAAATGATACTTGATTGGAATGTGTTTAGTCTTGGAATGAAGAACAGGGTTCTTGGAGACACTAATGGAACTTGTGTTATCACAATGAAGAGGAATAGATTCAACATATGTTACTTTTAGATCTGCAAGAGTTTGAATCATCCATAGAACCTGTGTACAAAATGTGGCTGCAACAATGTATTCAACTCCTGTGGTCGACAAAGCTATAGAGCCTTGCTTCTTACTTAGCCATGCTACTAGTGAATCACCTAAGAAGAATGCACCTCCACTTGTGCTCTTTCTTTCATCCAAATAGTTTTCCCAGTCAGCATCTGAATATGCTGTTAACTGAAAGTTCTGATTTCTAGGATACCAGAGACCATAAGTCACTGTGCCTTTCAAATATTTGAATATCCTCTTAACAGCTATTAAATGGCTTTGCTTAGGAGCAGACTGAAATCTACCTACCATACCAACAACTTGCATTATATCAAGACGAGATGCTGTGATGTACAACAGACTACCTACCATTGACTGCTATGTTCTTTGATCAACCTCTGGTGATACATCATCATTGCTGAGCTTGCATCCAACAACCATGGGTGTGCTGACAGGTGAAGAATCTTCCATATGAAATCTCTTCAACATCTCCTTCAAGTACCTCTCTTGGGAGAGAAATAAACCTTCGGAACTATGATTGATTTGAAGACCAAGAAAGAATGACAACTCTCCTATCATTGACATCTCAAACTCAGATTGCATGGCATTAGCAAACCATTGAACAGAAGAATCATTAGTACATCCAAAAATAATTTCATCCACATAGACCAAAACAACTAATAAATCAACACCTTCAACCTTGATGTACAAATTACTATCAACAGTACCTTTCTTAAAACCTTTGTTCAGTAGATACTTATCCAATCTATAATACCAGGCTCTTGGTGCTTGTTTCAATCCATATAGTTCCTTCTTCAGTTTGCAAACATAGTCAGGATTTTCTGTCAGTTGAAATCCTTCAGGTTGCTCCATATAGACTTCTTCCTCCAGATTTCCATTAAGAAATGCTGATTTAACATCCATTTGATACACTTTGATGTTTTTGTGGCTAGCATATGCAAGAAACATTCTAATGGCTTCTAATCTTGCCACTGGTGCAAAGGTTTCATCAAAATCCTGACCCTCAATTTGTGCATACCCTTTACAGACCAATCTGGATTTATTCCTCACAACCTGTCCTTGTTCATTCATCTTGTTTTTAAACACCCATTTAGAGCCTATTACATTCTTATCTGTAGATCTAGGAACAAGTTCCCAAGTATTATTCTTCTCAATTTGATCAAGCTCTTCATTCATGGCTTTAATCCAATCTTCATATTTACTAGATTCATCAAAGTTCTTGGGTTCAACCATAGATAGAAAAGAAATCCATGATTTCTCTGAAGTTTCAATCAATTTTCTTCTTGTCTGAACTCCTTTTTTCTTGTCACCAATTATCTAACTGTCAGGATGATTCTTTTTAACAATTCTGGAAGGTGATTTTGTTTATGTTTGTTGATTTGAAACTGCCTGAATATTTGCATCTCCATCATCTGACTCAAGGTCTTCTCTTTCTGATTCTTGGACCTCTTCATCTTCAATTTTAATTGTATCCTTTGCATTTGGTTCAATACTGCTTATCTGATCATTTTTAACTGAGATTTCTTCATCAATTTTAATGTCAATACAATCAAATAATTTATGCAATCTTTTATTATAACATCTATATCCTTTGTTGTTTGTTGCATATCCCAAAAAGATACCTTCATCAGCTCGATCATCATATTTGCAAATATGTTCATCATTATTTTTAATATAGCATTTACTTCCAAATATTTTGAAATGCTTAATAGTTGTAGGTCTCCCAAATCAAAGTTCTTAAGGAGTCTTATCATTGTTTCATCTTAGATGCACTTTGTTAAGAATATGGACAGCTGTATGAATTGCTTCTACCCAATAAATCTGAGAAATGTTTTTTTCATTCATCATTGATCTTGCCATTTGCTGAACTGATCTATTCTGTCTTTCCACTACTCCATTTTGCTGTGGAGTCCCTAAAATAGTATATTCCCTTTTGATCCCATGTTTATCACAGAATTCTTTAAAATATCCTGAACTAAATTCTCCTCCTCTATCAGACCTTACTGCCTTTAATCTTTCTCCTGTTTGATTCTCAATTAGAGCCTTAAACACTTTGAATTTTTCAAATGCTTCATATTTTTCTCTCAGAAAAGCAACCCACGTGAGTCTAGAATAATCATCAATAACCAACATGAAATAGTTTTCTTTTTCCTGTACCTTCCTTCCTGGATGGTCCACATAAATCCATATGTACTAACTGAAGGGGCTTATTTGTTGATGTAAAACATTTTTATTTAAACTGAGTGCGGGTCAGCTTTCCCATTTGACATGACTTACATACTGAATCATATGGATTTGATATCTTTGGAAGATCCTTTACTACCCTATTGTTACTAAGTTGTATTATATGATCAAAATTCAAATGTCCAAGTCTCTTATGCCACAACCAACTCTCATCATACTTGCTTAGATGAAATTATTCCTTTTCTTCATTCAAAACATAAACATTATTTTCTATCCTGATGCCTTTTGCAATCAATTGTCCCGAGGATACAGATTTTATCTTGCAACCTTTAGAATTAAAAACTACTTCACACCCTCTGTCACAGACCTGACTGACACTAAGGAGGTTATGTTTTAAACCATGTACAAACAACACATCTTAAGCTTTTCCTCTACCATTATTCAAGCTTACCATCCCTTTTCCTTCGATTTTTCCTGGAGCATCATTTCCAAAGGTCACATCTCCCAATTTACTTTCATTTAGAGATAAAAATTTATTTTTATCACCCGTCATGTGTTTAGAACAACCACTGTGAACATACCAGAGATCCTTTTGCCTTTGAGCAGAAAGTACTAATCCACATTTGTCACTTTCTTTCTTTTTCCAAACCTTAGTCTTTCAAATGTATAATTTGTTCTCGGATTTGTTTTGTACTTCCTTAAATGACACTTTGTAGCTTTGTGTCCAAAATTATGACAAACAAAGCATTTTGGATCATTATTTAATAGATCAAAAGAGTTGATATGTTGATAATCGGTTCTTCTTTTAGTTGTGGACTGAATTGCGTGATATCCTTGTTTCCTCACTGACTGTCCAGCTCTGTTTTGTAGCATATGACTCTTTGACTTCCGTAGTTGCATACTTCTAAATTTAATTCCACAATTTGCAATTTTGTGACCAAAGTTAGAACAATAATAGAAATAACCATAGAAAATTTTTTGGTACCTAGATATTGGTCTTCTTTCTAGGCTTGATGGCTTTGTCTCTTGTTGGCTATGTTCCTGATCAAATCTCAACTTATGTTTATTAATTTTGGTTAGCAAGGTATGATCATCATCTGACTGTCTTCTACTTGACCCACTTTAATAACCTAGGCCAGTCTTTACCAATGGAGATCTTTGTTTACTCAGGATGCTATTCAGTTCTTTTGAGGCTTTGATACTTGACAAGTTTTGGTGGTACAAAGCTTGAAATTTCTCCAAATCTTTTCTAGCTTTTACTACTTCTTCTTCTAGAGCTTCACATCTTAAATTTTTTTCTGCTAATTGTTGTTTTAGAGTGTCTTCTATTTTCTTTGCTTCTTCTGATTCTAATTTTAACAACACAAAATATTCACTTGTTCCTTTACCATTCTTTTCAAGCTGCATCAACAAATGTTTTTGTTTTCTCTTCTTAAGTATGAGTCTGTCAATCTCTTCTAAAGTGTTGATTAATTCACCTTCCATGTCAATCATAGCTTCTTCATCATTAAGATCTTCTATGGCCATAAGCATAAAATCATTCATTCTATCTTCACAAGATGAATTGCTATCTATATCCTCTGAGTCATCATCATTTGCACACAAACTTTTCTTTTTACTGTATTTCTTAAATCTGTATTCCTCTTCATCATCAGAATTCTGATATTTTTTCTTGTGAGAACATTTAGAGGCAAGATGACCTATCTTTTTTCTTATTTGCTTTAAAGGATGCTTCTCTAGTGATGAGTTTATCTGTATTAATCCTCATTTCATAAGCAGTTAGAGTTCCTAGGAGTTGATCAATTCCCAGAGTTTTAAGATCATTTAACTCTTCTATTGCTGAAAAATTTGGGGTTAAATTTATCAGGCAAAGATCTTAAAATTTTCTGAATTAAGGATTCTTCTTCAATTGTTTCACCAAGGCCCTTCATATCATTCACAAGCTCTTCAAACCTTAGGAAATATTTACCAACATTCTCATCCTCATTCGTCTTTAGTTGTTCAAATTTCAACCTGTATGTCTGCAGTTTGGCATCTCTTACTTTTTCATTCCCTTCATAATTGCTTATAAGTTTGTCCCACATTCCTTTCGCAGATTCAAGATGCATAACTTTTACAAATTCAACTTCTGCAAGACCACTGAGAATAACATTCATTGCTTTTGCATTAAAGGTAAATTCCAGTTTGTCGTCTTTGGTGGCTAGTACAATGGGCTTTACAAATCCAGTTTCAACTACATCCCATACATCAGCACCTAAGGACATAAGATAGGTTCTCATTCTAACCTTCCAGAAAGCAAAATTTTTCCCATCAAACAGAGGAGCCTTATTGATTGAATTTCCATCATGACTAGTCATGTTTTAAGCTCACAGATCTACCTTTAAATAAAAGGAACCCTCTTTGATACCAATTGTTACAACTGAGAGGGGGGGTGAATCAGTTGTAATTATAACAACAATAATCAGTTTATCTTTTCTTTTAAAATTTTAGTAGCATTCACAAAATGATTGTCAAGATAATGAATAAGATAAGAAAGGAACTAGTAATCATCATTCACGCATATGATGTACACAGATACAGATATTTATGAGGAAACCCATAAAGGGAAAAAACCTCTTCTTCTTAGAATGATAAGCAGTCTTTAAATCCTATACATCAATTATCTTTGAGCACCAACTCAAGATGAGGCTACAACCTCTGTTTAACAAGCTGCAACTTGTTGAGAGCACCAACTCTCATATTTTTCTAGCACCCACTCCCAATATTCAGGCATCAACCTGATTTACAGAGGAAACCAATCCTTCCTAGCACCTCCCTTACATCCTATGTAAGAATTTTTCAGTAGAATATATCACACTGGTTCAGATATATTAGTACATACTCTTTTCATTTTTGTTCTGTGCTGCTACAGCTTGGGTTTCTGGGCATTCTATTTTTCATTAAATCGAGCCACACATTTTTCTTCTGAATTGTTAAGAATTTTTCAGTCAATTATATCACACTGGTTCAGATATATCAGTATAAACCCTTTTCATTTTTGTTCTATGCTGCTACAACTTGAGTTTCTGGGCATTCTGTTCTTCATTAAATCGAGCCATACATTTTTGTTCTAAATTGTTTTCTTCGAATCACAGCTTCATCAACAACCACTCCTCTTCATCCTCTCAATTCTCTCAGTGATTTTGCTCTCATCCATTTTTTTTTATAGATGTTGAATTTATATTCCTCGGTCTCTTTAACTTCCAGATATTCCAATTCTAAAACTGAAACTGTCTCTTTAACTCCCAATTCGAAAATTGAACTATCTCTTGACTTCCAAAACTTACACGCTGTAACTGAATAATAAATAAATGTTTGTGAGTCACAACTTGTCTAAGTCACAGCTGTCTGAGTCATGGCCGTCTGAGTCTCAGCCGTCTGAGTCGTGTCTTTCTGAGTCACGGTCATTTGAGTCTCAACCGTCTGAGTCGCGGCTATCTGAGTCACGGCCATCTGAGTCTCAACCATCTAAGTCACGGTCGTCCGAGTCGCAACCGTCTGAGTCACAGCCGTCTGATTCGCAGCCATTTGAGTCGCAGCCGTCTGAGTTACAGCTGTCTGAGTTGCAGCCTTCTGAGTCACATCCTTGTTTGCTTTCCAATCATCAATGACAACTGAATCATAGTGTCAACAGAATGAGCCTCACTCATTTTTGGCTCTTTCATGAGACATAGATCATGTTTGTTGTAAAGGCTATGATCTCTCATTTTGACATGGATCCATGCTTGTATTTTAGTGGCCATGCTATATATACATCTCCTAGTTATGTATCGGAGATCATGTTGTATCATGCTACACATCTATATGATGTCAAGATTGTAATTGCTCGCTGACCTTTGATCGTTGTTTCAGGTACGTTTGTGACTTGGTTCTGTGGTTTCTTTCTCCTCCTCTGACTTGGAATTATAATGTATTTCAGCCATCGTTTCCCTCTGACCTCACACATTATGGGGCATCTGTTATAGGTCAAATCTGCACTTCTCTGTCCGTGATCACATTGCTCTGTCGATCACACAAAAGGACACCATGGATTGAAGAGCTAGGTTGACCTAGATGACTTACTACTAGAACTACATTCTTCAGCTGAGAATCTTACTATTTCTATTGATTTCATGACATGTGTGCTACCCTTTGCACAGTAAACCAGCGCATACCTTGACATGTGCGCTACTTTTCTTAAGGACAACTAGTGCACACCTTAGAAAATGTTGCAAACGCTTGTTGCAAAGCACAAAAGTTTCTCACTGTGCACTACTCTTGTTGTATGAAACCCGCACACATATTAAGATGAAGTCAAAAAATATATTAATATTACGAATTGGGATTAGTTGAAGTTGGTTCTGCAACTTCCCCAACCTCCCAATTCAACCATCTCTCGATTCCAACTACCTACCTTGTCCCATAAATATAAGGAGGATCCATGAGAGAGGGAACTAGAAGGAATGCTTTAACTATTGTTACGCTGGAGGAATTCCCAAGTCATTGTGAAGAGCAGGAGCCTAGGACTTAGTTGCAGAAGCATCTTGACCGATCAGGTATATTTGTACTGATTTATGTTTCTTTGACAATAAAAAGGTGGAAATACCCTTCCTGTCCCAAATTGAATGTCTATTGGATTGAATGTTCATTTGGTTTAATGTCTGATTGTATTTGATGTTAAGTTGTTTTTTATTTCATCATAATTATTGCAGTCAAGATACGCTGAAGAAGGTTTACTTTGTGTTGCAGGTTCACCATAGCGGAAGATCAAGCGAAAGCTAGGACCAGCCGTCGATAAAAAGGTACTTCTTTCGATATCTCGATCTCTTTCCATTTGTAGTAACTAAATGCAATACAATGAATGTATTTACCTTTCACCCCACCCAAGTTGGTAGTGTATTCTCCTCACTATAAGGTATTTTTCCTGCACAACAGACTCACAGTAAGTTGTTTTTCAGTTAATGGG
This sequence comes from Larix kaempferi, assembly GCA_027924585.1. Classification (NCBI taxonomy): domain Eukaryota; kingdom Viridiplantae; phylum Streptophyta; class Pinopsida; order Pinales; family Pinaceae; genus Larix; species Larix kaempferi. The sequence continues at coordinate 3,518,395 of BSBM01000226.1, read as the reverse complement.
TGTTTATAAGGTTAGAGATCCTGTTGATGTATATGTAACTTCGAAATGTATTTCATTTATATATTTATTGTACTCCTATAGAGATGTATTATTCCTCTATACGGAAGTGTCGTCATTTGTATTGACAAGTGTCGCAAGTGTGTTAACTTGTCGATGGGTTATTAGACCACCTTGTAAGGGGTCAGCTTGATATAATGTAATATGAAGTTATTGTACCTAGCTAGACAAGTCGGCCTCATAAGGTTATCGGGCAAATAGGACAAGTATAAATAGAGATCAGGAGATCTCTATTTGGATCACTCAGAAACTCATTCTTCCTTCACTCGGAAAGTGGTGCACTTGTGAGGAGGAGGATCAGCTGCTAAGAGGAGTCTATCTCTTGTACTTTGATTGTACTTTGGTTGAGCTATTGCTCTATCTATCTCTGAGGAAGTTGTGGGGTTTTTCACCTTAGGTTTTTCCCCACGGAAACTCTGTGTGTCTATTGTCTCTCATGCTTTTGCTTCTTGTGATGATTGACATGCTTGTTATGATTGATATGCATTGATATACTGTACATGTTATTCTCTCAGTAAAGATCCTAGAGTATTGTGAATTAATGCTCAAAATTTAACATGGTATCAGAGCTAACCTAAGAAGAAGACATTGTGCAGTGACGGAAACTAGGGTTTCTTGCTTATTGGGTTTCTCTCCACAGATTTTGGAAAAGTAGTATAGTAGATTGACTCTACTCATTAAGGAGAATCTATCTGTCCAATCATAATTCAATTATGAGCATTTTCAGATTTGGCCCTACAAATTAGGGTTTCCACAAAAACATGAATTTCTTAAATCTGAAGACATAACTGGAAGCTCCTTGGAAAAGTTGAAGTTTAGAGCTTTGGATCAAGATTTTTGGCTGGGTAAATCTATGGGAATCTCAAACCCTAATTCAGGGTCCTCCTCAATGAACCCGAAAAGACTAAAAGGCATTTCTAAAGGGTGAAGCTTTGCAGATCTCAAATTCTGAATACACCAAGTTGATCAGATCACCAAGGCGCATCTTTCTATCCTTTTAGAAAGTTGAAATTCACTTTTTGAATTTTTAGGGTTTTTCCGACAAACCCTAATGCGGGACCAGATCCAGTTTTCAGCAAAACAAGTGGTAAGACCTAAATCTCTTCTATTTCCATTTGAAGTAATATTTAAGATGTCTCACCACACCAAGCTTGAGGATAAGCTTGAAGGGGTTGATAACTTCCGAGCCTGGAAGTATAGGATTGGGTTAATCCTGGAAGAAAATGAATTGGACTCCTACATCAGCTCTGAGGTCCCTATCCCAGAGGATGAAGAGGATAAAGTATTGCATAAGAAGAACTTGGTCAAGGCAAAGAGAATCATTGTTGATTCTATCAAAGACCATCTCATACCACATGTGTCATCTCTAAAGACACCCAAGGAGATGTTTGACTCCCTGACCAAGTTATTTGAAGGGAAAAACATAAATCGGAAGATGACTCTGCGGAATCAATTGAAAGGGGTCAAGATGTTGAATGGAGAGACCATTCAATCTTACTTCTCCAAGGTCTCTCAGATCAAGGAACAACTTGAAGCTGTGGATGAAGTAGTGGACAATGGTGAAGTTGTTATGACCACACTAAATGGCCTACCCAGGTCATGGGATTCCTTTATCCAAGGAATCTGTGCAAGAAAGAAGTTGGTCTCCTTCAGTAGACTGTGGGATGAATGCTCTCAAGAATAAGCAAGGCTTGTGGCCCGAGAAGAAAAGATGGCGAATGAAGATCAAGCTCTCACAGCTCACACCAAGGGAAGCAAGTTTAAGAGGGAGAGATATCATAACAAGAAACATTCTCTCCCTCATCACAAGAAGAAAGATATATCTCATGTTCGATGTTTCAAATGCAATGAGAAAGGACACTTTGCTTCAGATTGTCCCAAGAAGAAGAAAGACACCAACAACAAATTCAATAAGAAGAAGAAGAACAACAAAAGAAGATATCATGCTCATGCTGCTGAGGATGATGAACCTCCCAGGAAGAAAGCTAGAGTAGAAAGTGATGATGATGACTCATCAAGTGAAGAAGAGTATGTTCTAATCTTTGCTCTCACAGGTACTATCTCTCATGGTTGTAATGATTGGTTAATTGATAGTGGGGCTTCCAAACACATTACTGGGTTTAAAGAATCTTTTATAAATCTATTTGAACATGAATCACCCCATAAAGTGAAACTTGGGGATGACTATCAATACCCTATCAAAGGAAGTGGTGAAGCCTCCTACAATCTAAATTCTGGAAAATCTTTGAAGATGAAAGAAGTTCTCTATGTACCTGGGCTCAAGAAGAATCTACTCTCCATCTCTGCATTGGATGCAAAAGGCATGAGGGTTGCATTTGTAGATGGCCAAGTCCTAATGTGGCCAAAGGGTAAAACTATTGATGATGCAGTGGTGATTGGAGAACAAGAGGGAGGATTGTATAAATTGAAAGGACAACCTAAACATGCCATGGTGCATGATTCCATAGAGCCAAATGAACTTTGGCATAGAAGACTTGCACATATGCACCACAGAGCATTACCAATTGCAATTAAAGCTATAGAAGGTCTTCCTGAAATTAAGACCAAGCATGAAGGTGTTTGCAAGGATGTGCAAAAGGAAAGAACATAAAGAAGGCATTTCCAAGCAGTGAAAGCAAGGCAAAAGATATCTTGGAAATTATCCACTCCGATGTATGTGGTCCGATGTCATCCAGTTCTCTGAGTGGATATGTTTACTATGTCTCTTGCATTGATGACTACCCAGGAATACTTGGGTTTACTCCTTGAAGAACAAAGATGAAGTGTTGGATAAGTTCAAGGAATTCAAAACCTTGATGGAGAACCAAACTGATAAGAAGATCAAAATATCCAGATCCAACAATGGTGGAGAATTCACTTCAGGTGACTTCAAGAAGCTATGTAGTGATTCAGGGATTAAGAGGGAGTTGACTGCTCCTTACAATCCACAACAAAATGGAGTTGCAGAAAGAAAGAACAGAACAATCATGGAAGTAGCAAGGGCAATGCTGCATGATCAGGATCTACCTATGCATCTATGGGCAGAAGCAGCTAGGACATCTGTATATGTGCAGAACAGAACACCCCACAAGATATTGGACAACAAGACACCAGAAGAAGTCTTCTCTAGTAAGAAAACTGAAGTCAGCCATCTCAGAATATTTGGTTGCCCAGTATACACTCATGTCCCAAAAGAAAAGCGGACCAAGCTAGATCCTTCAGGAAAGAAGGGTATCTTTGTGGGTTACAGTGAAAGCTCGAAGGCTTATAGAATATACTTTCTAGGGTTCAAGAAGATTGATGTCAACAGGGATGTGACATTTGATGAAAACTCATCATTCATCAAATCAAGGAAGACACCTATTGAAGTTTATGAAGAACCTAAGGAAACTAGATTTCAAGACAATACCATGATTGAAGCAATTCCAGATACAGTTCGTGAAATTGAAGATCCGCAAGAACCTGTAGATCCACCTCGTGAGAATAACTCTCACAAGAGGAAACCTGCATGGGATAGAGAGCTCATTCAAGATGCAGAAAGATATGGCATTCCAGAAGAAGAACACAGAGCAAAGAAGGTAACTAGATCTCATACCAGTTATGTTGCTTTACTCTGTGACATCATAAACAAAGAACCTACCAATTATGAAGAAGCAGCGGAAAAGAAAGAATGGAAGGATGCCATGGTCGAAGAATACCAATCAATAATGAAGAATGATGTTTGGGATGTTGTCCCAAGACCTGAAGGGAAGTCTGTTGTGACTTCCAAATGGATCTACAAGATCAAGCATGCTGCAGATGGCAGCATAGAGAAATACAAGGCAAGATTTGTAGCTCATGGCTTCTCTTAGAAAGAGGGAATAGATTATGAAGAAACTTTTGCTCATGTAGCCAGGTACACTTCCATCAGATCAGTACTTGATCTGGTTGCAATGATGAAATAGAAGATACACCAGATGGATGTTAAGACTGCTTTCTTGAATGGTGTAGTTGAAGAGGAAGTATATGTGGAGCAGCCACTCGGTTTTGAAACACATGATAGGAAGTCATATGTATGCAGATTGAAGAAAGCCTTGTATGGTTTAAACAAGCTCCGAGGACTTGGTATGGTAGGATGGACAGTTTCCTATCCAGTTTGGGCTTTACCAAGAGTAAAGCGGATTCCAACCTTTACTACAAGGTTGAGGAAGGGAATCCTGTGATTCTACTCCTTTATGTGGATGACCTATTTGTAACAGGAGATGACAGATTGATTGCCGATAGAAAGAGGAAGCTTGCTGCCGAGTTCGATATGAAGGACTTGGGGATGATGCACTATTTTCTAGGTATGGAGGTGTGGCAGAGTGCAGATGGGATATTCCTTGGACAAGGGAAGTACACAGTAGATATCCTGAAGAGGTTCGGGATGATGGATTGCAAGGCCATGGCAAAACCTATGGCATCGAATCTGAAGCTTTTGTGTGATGCTTCATCTGAGCCGGTTGATGTCTCTATGTATCATCAGATGATTGGGTCCTTGATGTACCTGACGAACACGAGACCAGATATTTGCTTTGCGGTGAACACATTGAGCCAGTTCCTGATGGATCCGAGGAGTGTTCACCTGATTGCTGTAAAGCATATTCTGAGGTACCTGAAGGGTACAGTTGATTATGGGATCAAGTATGAAGCAAATCAAAAGTTTAACCTGCAGGGTTATGTTGACTCATATTGGGAAGGCAGTGCTGCAGATAGGAAGAGCACATCTGGGTGCTGCTTCAGTATGGGATCATGTGTGATCTCTTGGTTTAGTAGGAAGCGGTCCTGCATAGCACTGAGTACAGCCGAGGTAGAGTATGTTGCAGCCTGTTTGGCTAGTTGTGAGGCAATATGGCTTCGAAAGCTACTAACTGAGTTATTTGATCTCCCGATGGAGGATACTGGTATCTTTTGTGACAACCAGAGTTGTGTGAAGCTGTCTGAGAACCCGATGTTCCACGAAAGGTCAAAACACATAGAGATCAAATATCACTATATCAAGGATATGGTGCAGAAAGGAGCAGTGAAGCTCCTGTATGTTGCGACGGATGAGCAGATTGTAGATGTACTGACGAAGCCACTAGCCAGAGTGAAGTTCGAGTACTTCAGAGAGAGGCTTGGTGTTCTTCAGATTGACAACACTTCGAGGAAGAAGTGATGGATACATTTGCTGAAGCCATTCCAAGTGAAGAAGAATCCTTCACATGGCTGTGGATGTAAGCACCGGATGATGAGCATTAGGATGATGCTCCAGTTACTGCTCTGTATGCATCATGTTGGATGTTGGATATGATCAGTTGGATCATTTATATGTATGTATGTATGCATCATGTTGGATGTTGGATATGATCAGTTGGATCATTTATATGTATGTATGTATGCATCATGTTGATGCTGGATATGATCAGGTAGATCATGTATTTGTATATGTATCAGGTGGATACTTGTATGATCAGTGTGATCATGTACTTATGTGTGTATCAGGTGGATACTTGTATGATCAGTGTGATCATGTACTTATGTATATCAGATGGATGCATTGTATGATCAAGTGGATCATGTATGATATGTATCAGGTAGATATTGTGTATGCATCAGATGGATATATTGTTTGATCAGGGTGATCACAGATGACGAGCTTCAGGATGTTGGTCCAGATGATATGCATCAGGTTGATGCTATGATGAGCTTCAGGATGTTGCTCTAGATGATACGCATCATATTGATGCTATGAAGATGATAAATTGGATCATGTGATGATGTACATCAGGATGATGTATGGTGAGTATCGATTTGATACTCTGTGGCCGTGGACAAGTTGTGCAGGTAGCATAGAAAAGATCCTGGGAGATCCTATAGTCTGTGCTAGGATGCTCTTTCGAGGTTTTGCTACAGGTAGCATAGAAAATATCCTTTAAAAACCAGACAGGTAGAGCAGTGTGCTTGTAACATCCTGGTTTGCTCTATCGAGATCCTATAGTCTGCGCTAGGATGCTCTTAGTAGGTTTTGCTACAGTTTCACAAGAAAAGATCCTTTAAAAATCGGATAGGTAGAGCAGTGTGCTCGTAACATCCTGGGTTGCTCTATCGAGATCCTATAGTCTGCACTAGGATGCTCTGAGTAGGTTTTGCAAAAGTTCACATAGAAAAGATCCTTTAAAATCCGGACAGGTAGAGCGGTGTGCTCGTAACAGCTTGGGATGCTCTATTGAGATCCAGACAGGTAGAGCGGTTTGCTCGTAACATCCTGGGATGATCCGAGTAGGTTTTGTGAAGGTCAACATGTAAAAGAACCTATATTTTGCGCTAGGTTTTGTTGACACACGTAATCAGTCCTGGGATCCACAGTATGGCCATTGATGATGAAGACCTATGGGTGGTGGGCCTACATCCAGTATGAAAAAGGACTGGCTCTGTAGAACTTCCTATGACGAGTAGATTCCGAAATTGGTTGAGATAGCAACAGTAGTGACAATGACAATGATACATGCATTGATGATGATGATCCAGAGAAGAATACTTGTGCTAGCAGATCTGTGTCGAGAAATACCTTCCTAGTTAAGAGGGAGTGTTGATGTATATGTAACTTCAGAATGTATTTCATTTATATATTTATTGTACTCCTATAGAGATGTATTATTCCTCTATACAGAAGTGTCATCATTTGTATTGACAAGTGTCGCAAGTGTGTTAACTTGCCGATGGGTTATTAGACCACCTTGTAAGGGGTCAACCCGATATAATGTAATATGAAGTTATTGTACCTAGCTAGACAAGTCGGCCCCATAAGGTTATTGGGAAAACAGGACAAGTATAAATAGAGATCGGGAGATCTCTATTTGGATCACTCAGAAACTCATTCTTCCTTCACTCGGAAAGTGGCGCACTTGTGAGGAGGAGGATCAGCTGCTAAGAGGAGTCTATCTCTTGTACTTTGGTTGTACTTTGGTTGAGCTATTGCTCTATCTATCTCTGAGGAAGTTGTGGGGTTTTTCACCTTAGTTTTTTCCCCACGGAAACTCTATGTGTCTATTGTCTCTCATGATTTTGATTCTTGTGATGATTGACATGCTTGTTATGATTGATATGCATTGATATACTGTACATGTTATTCTCCCAGTAAAGATCCTAGAGTATTGTGAATTAATGCTCAATATTTAACAGATCTCAGTTTCTACACATTAAGTTACTTGAGAGACAGTTTGATTATATCACGTATCAACATATTCCAAGGAACTTGAATGCATTAGCTGATTCATTTGCAAACTACATTTTAGATTGGCATTTGCATCATTCACTCACATAATAATTCAATTGCAAACTACGTTTTAGATTGCCATTTGCATCTATGTAATTGAATTCATGCTTGAATTTGTTTACTTCTCTGTGATAATTACTTCTTCGATGTAACAATAAAAGTAATAATGATAGTGGCAAGCGATTTCTTCTGTCTTAAAGAATTAAATCGTTCCTTCAGTTATTCTCTCATATAGAAGAACCGAATGAAAGAAAATGGCCGTGCGGACCAAATCTTGTATTTATGGCCTCCCTCTGTTAACTCTCACTTCACCTTTGTTTTTGTTAGTGTTACAGTCACAGTGGTCAGGTTTTCCAAGGAAGTAGCAAGCAAGCAGGAGTAGGAGTGATGTATTTAACAAAGTAAATAGTTTCAGTTCCAATATGATGATGATGGATAGTAACTTTAAGGCAGTTATTACAGTGTATGGATCATTTATGAACATTGTTATTACAGTGTATGGATCAATCACATTTTGCTTGGTTATTACAGTGTATGGATAATTTATGAACATTGTTGCTTCCATTTTACTAATTCTAACACTTATTCTACTGTTACTGTTTCAATCATATTTTGCTTGTTAAAGCCTCAAGGTTGTTTGTATCTTCAACAGTTCATGGATATACCATCCAATATGGATCTCCTTCATTAGCTCTCATGGATATGTTGTTGTCAAGCATAGTCCAATTTACAAGTGACTGATTTGAAAATATAAAATTGGTACGCTACTGCTGCTGTAACAAATTACATTACAGATTATTTGCAAATATAAAATTGATATGCTGCTGTCACAAACTACAAATGATTTGAAAAATATATATAGGTAATATTGGATTGCATCTTCTCTCTTTTCTGTACCAATTAATTGAATTTTTAGATGAAAATGAATGTATAAAATTATGTATGTTTACGAAAATGAATGTATAAAATTGTGTTTTTTTTTATGAAAATGAATGTATAAAATTGTGTTTTTTTTATGAAAATGAATGTATGAACTTATAAAATTGTGAGATGAAAATGAACGTATAAAATTGTCAGATGAAAATGAATGTATGAATGTATAAAATTGAATGAATGTAAGAAATTGACACTGACACTGGACCTTTTGAAAACTTGCTAATCAAATAATGCTTTTAAAGGGCTAATAGAATATCAGCTCAGGCATCGCTATTTCACTTTATAAATTTTCAGAAAATCAGCCCAGGGATCTTTATTTCACCTTATTCTAATGGTTATCCGTTCTATAAAGAGAAAATAATTATAGGATGGAGTGAGCATGGCAGAGAAAATAATTATAGGATGGAGTGAGCATGGCAGAGAAAATATGACGATGGTATAAATATTGTCCCACATTGGTGGGCGCAGTTGTAAAAGAGAAAGAGGGAACTATAGGTAATCCAGGAGGGGACAGTACAAATTACAGACCCGTGTGGTCAACACAAAGTGAACTATTCTTTCGCCTTTTAATAAAGAATACCCTGTGTTGGCCACTCTCAGCGGCATACACCAATTTTTGGAGCCTTCCATCTCTTAAAAATGGAGGCCAACAATACTAACACTAAAATCGAACAAACAGGCTTGGGGGTATATTTATTCACGTGCTGTGAAATGAAAGAGAGGTATAATATTTATTCATCTGATCTGAACTAACACTAAAATCAAACAAACAGGCTTAGGGGTATATTTATTCATGTGTTGTGAAATGAAAAAGTAGTATAAGGTTTATTCATCTGATCTGAAATACAGTATTCTCTACTTGTTGGAGGTTGCGAACTTGCGATGGTTTCGATCTGATATGAGGTGAGGTACAAACTTGTAGACCAAGACCCTAATCTCATTCAAATGGTCAAATCCTAAAGCTTTTTTATCATCCAGCGTCAAACTTGCAAACTAAGAGCCTAAGATCATCCAGGGTCAAACTTGCAAACTAAGAGCCTAATCCCATTTTGAAATTCATGCTCAAAGCCAAGAGCATTTTGAAATTCTTGAGTTGAGAAGGTGAGGTCATAGGATTTATTGAAAATGGTCACTATTTCAATTTGGTATGTGAATTTTGGTAGTGGACTTATGCCATGATTGCATATGTAGATATTCACTTTTGAAAATACTACATAAGGCTGAAGGTCTGGATGTGTTAGAGACTACTTTAAGTGCTCATTTTCACTCTCTTTTATCCTAGCTTGTGCTGTCCACAACTAAATTGTTTCACATAGCTTGTGTATCAAAATGCATAAAAATTCGACAACCTAAACTCATATCGAAATATGTACATTAAGAGTACCATACTTGAAAACAAGATTGAGATGAGTTTGTGTCTAGTTGGTTTGTTAAATGTGGGTAATCTATGCTGGTGTGTATTCATGACTCCTGTCTGTTTGCTTGTTTGTCTTCCAATGCAACAAAATTTGATCCAAACTATTGACCTTTTTGTTTGAGAAGAATTTTTTTTTACTTCGTGGATCTCAAATTTTGATGTTTATTTAGGCATAACAAGGTCCTTCATACTGATTAGTATCTTTCAATTGGAGTTGGATTGGATGTGGTCTGGAAAGTAACAATATTTTCATCTATTAATGTTGTAATCTATTGCTCATTTCAAAAATACAATTCTTGATAACATATGCATTTGAATTCTCACCAGTACCCTATAGTAAATATTTCCATCGAGGCAAATATCTCTCATTTGTTAGAGGGAAGTGCAAGAAGGCTTATCATATCTTGCAAGTTGCTAGATAACTTGACCAATGCGAAAAGAGAAAAAATAGAAACAATGGAAAATTCATATTCTTGTGGACAGTTCGTGGAACGTTGTTGTTCCAAAATGCATGCTCGAGAAGATGAGAAATTTCCACTAAGCTCAGATAATCATATTGCATAAATACACATATTTATAGCAAAAAATTTGTTTCAAAATTAGCTTATGAGATACCACATCTATCTGAGGACATTTGTAAATCAACTATGTGCCTTGTTTCTAGTGTTCACACAGTTGGTCACACCACATCACATATTTTGCTTTCCATAAATCCACTGCAATTCAGTTTCCAAGGTTTATAATGAGAGGAAAAAAATACTTGAAAATATCAAAGTCAGATATCATTTCCTAGAAGTTCGTTGCCTACAAAGATACAGTAGATCTTTTGAAACCAACAACCCTTTGATACACGAGGTTTTGCCAAATAATTTAGACATGGTTCCTTTCGCAGTGATGTAGAATGACAGACAATTACTTTATTTTCATAGGTTGAGTCTGTACATGGAATATGTGAAATATGTGGAATGATTCTATTGGAATATAAATCTGTTAGATTGTTGTTGTAGGGTAGGGAAACCTTTTGAGGCCCATAGTTCTATTAGACCACTATTGCAGGATAGGGAAACTTTTAAAAGCCTAGAAGCTGTTAGAAGAGATAAAACACACTTGTTGGCCTTCTTATACAATGGTGTTATGTTGCATGAGTAAAGAATTTATAACTTTGCAAGAGCCTTTAGATAAAATGTTGATTTCCAACGGTAGTTCTTATCTCAATTTCCTATAGATAATCACATTTCATCCAAAGAAAATAAATACTCTGAGAAATTCATTGTATGGCAAGAGAATTGAATCAACTCTAGAATTTCGAAAAAAGATGATATCCTGGGCATCAAAAGTAGATGATGTCCTGGGCTTCACATCTTAGTTGTATCATATGCCACTTCCTACACATTATTTATTGATTGAAGGCCTTTATAAGTCAACAATTGAAACAACGCTTTGAGCTATACATAAAAATCACTAGTTCAACAATTCCATAGACTATTTTTGCCCCGTTGATCAATGGTCTTTGAGTGTTATGGAAGAGAGAAAGAGTAAGCTATCATGGTCAATGTGTGAGGGAAAGTTGACAAACCTTCTTGGAACAAGAAGCATAACCATACTCGATGGGACTCACCTAGACTCCAATATTTCGTGTTTCCTCGTAGCTATGTATCTTCAGTTGATAAAATCTTCATTGAAATTGTCATATAAATACATTGCAAGGGAGGGCAAGAATAACAGGCTTTCGATAGGAAAAGAGGAATATAATATCGTGTACCGCTATGAATGAATTTGTAAATTATATGCTATTTCTAACAACATGCAAGAAGATAAAATTCTCATTAGTATCTCACACCTCATCTCATAAAGGTAAGAAAATGTTGTAGTCTTTCTTTCATATGGTTATGAAATACAAATTTGATACGCTTATGAAATGCAAATTTGATATACATGATTAATTGCATATTAAATCTCGTACAAAAGTTAAATATTTTCAAATAAAATCCCCTTTAGTTACAAAATGCAAATTTGATATACATAATTTAATTGGATATTAAACCTCATACAAAAGTTAAAATTGACAATTTCAATACAATCCCCTGGTGAAACAACCTAAACACAAAAATTCCTAAAAAAATCATACTCCAACCTAAAACAGATTCACATACTCTAACCAATTTCTGCAAATTGATTCGAACCTGAGATTCCTATCCAGCATTGAGGCTTAGCATGCCTAAACCCAGCATAGGACTTTCGCTTGTCCGAGTGTAGAGAGTGGACAAGAGATGTTTAAGCATTTTCTTCATACCCACCAAACAGTCAAGTTTCCTCTACACTTTGACTTGTTTATGCATGCACAATACTTTTAAAGCTTTCTCACCAACCAATTAAGAGTCCTTTTGGAAAAAGATGGGACATAATTCTCTGGACCTTTATTGTTTGCACTGCTATTATTATTATTTGATGGAGGATTATTAATTCCAATACTCATGATTTAGGATTAGGACTAGGACTAGGAACTTGAGGCTTGTGATCCTTGCAACTCAGTACTTCAGTCTCAGATAACGTCCACCTACTAGCACTCGACTTGAGCTTTGATTCTCATCCTAAAGGAAACCTTAAAGAAAGAACCCTCCTAGGGGAGCCCAGATCCTTATGGCACTCGCTTCAATTCGCTCAATCAAATAAGTCTAAATTATTAGTCTCTGTACAATATCAAGGAGGCATTGAATCACTTCAGAAGGAGACGTCATAGAAGAGTTGGAATAACATGATGTTTCAGCACAACCTCGATTATTGAATGATGACTCATAGAATTCTCATAAGTTGAATCCATAACTATATCAAAAATTGCAGGAGCTACATGCATTATCGCCTCAAGAGTGACATCGAGTCTTATCTAATAATATTTTTAATGATCTTGCTTCTGAATTTACACATGAAGCTATCTTTGTCAGGGAAGAAGGAGTTGCTAAATGAGGACAAATTTAAGTTCCAAATTTGGCACAGTACCAAGGGCCACACAAACAAGGTCTACAACAAGTACTAGCTCAAGACATGACTCAACAACATCAGCCTCCTCAAGAAGTTTCTGGAATGGATTGATGTTCCCTGCAACATCTCAAACAAGAGGTGGAAATTCAGTTAAAGATACTTAGGGGAATGTCCAACCAAAATTTTGATGCCGAAGCATGTAGAGTGCATATCTCAAACAACAATGTTCGCTACTCTTTTTGTGCCATGTTAGTTAATGTTTAGCGTTAGAGAGCAATTTCAAACTCACCATTGTCAAACGGCACAACAACTATGGGTGCACATAACTCACTTCCATGATTCAGTAGATTGCCCTTATCCATGTTACAATGCCAATACTGGACTTTTCTAAGTCATCACCATCATTGTCGTAAAATGGAATGCCCCATTTGTGGCCCTGTTCATCGACTACCTAGGAAACAATGAGCTATAAGGCATACTCAATCATCAAACCCTGTAGCAATAAATATTTCCAGTGAAATTATAAAGTCTTCAAATTGAAATAGTGCAGGGGCTAACTTAAATTTTTCCATCAAGACCTAGAACTTCCATCCATGACATGACACTCATTGAACGACCTCCACTAAAAGGAGAAACACACCAACGTATTGAGACTACACTGTCAGGATTCCATTTGTGTCGAATTCAAAGCCAAACCCTCCCACCATCTCTCACCCTTATGTGGCCCCAACTGAAAAGCCCAATTTTCCGAAATGCATTGTCTTTGGTGTATAAAATATTTTGTTTTGATTATATATATATATATATATATATATAAGATTTCAGGCCGATGCTAGACTCTTTTCCTATCACTTTTTGCTTCTGATCCGAAACTTTTTGCAGCTGCTCTAGTTTTTGCAAATGTATCGGCATCGGTTTGGGATGCTACCCATTCAAACTCATTCTAGCCTTATTGGGATTTTCTGAAAAGGTAGTCATATGTTTTTGATGAATTAAATCTATATGCAAAGGGTTGAGGATTTGTTTGATATACAATACATGGAAAACATGTATCGTGCAAAATGCAATTTTGTTATTTTAATAAAATTATTCTTTTTTTCCAAGGAATATATATATATATAAATATCCATCTTAATTGTGGATCTACCATGTGTCTAGAGGGATCAAATCCCCCGTGGTGCAAACTTTTCATCCATTTTTACACACTAAACAATGTTTGTTCCTTGAAGGAGTTGATCCCTCTCACTGCATGGTAGATTTGGAGTTATGAAGGATCTTGTTATTGGACAATCTACTCGAGCAGATGCGAGCCAGATCTCCCTAGTTCAATGTGAATCTAGAACAAATAGGAACAAAAAACAACACTACTTTCCTAGATCAATTAGAGATCGGGTCAAATAGATATCTTACCTTCAGATCTATAGATCTATCTCCTTGTTATTGCTCCAAACTCTTTGGTTGTCAGATCCGTAGCTGCAAGACCTGTCAAAACACATAGAGACAAAACAAGCAGTAAAACATAACTAAACACTAACTGATCTAAGTAAACAGTTAAGGAAGTAAACTATAAACATAATTAACACAACGACATTTATGGAAAGAGATTGTATTACTGTAAAAAGAGTGAGAAATACAAAGTAGAGAGATGATTACAACCCAAGCCTTAACGCTGCAATCTTCCTCCAACAAGCCAAGCCAATACCTCCAAAGGAAATGTATGCCTCCCAAGAGATGGATAGGGATCACCTAGGCTAATTCCACTAGCATTGAAGTGCTATAGACTTCCTCCCTTTAGAATGGAGAGGAGCTTTGTATTTATAAGATCAAGTGGATAGAGTAGGTTAAGGATCATGGGGAGAGGGATAAGGGATCATCCCCTGAGGTAAGGGAACCATAGGACAAATCACCTAGGAGTTAGGGATAGGGATCCACCTCATCGAACTTCTAGAAAACGCTCGAAAGCCACCTTTATCCAAATTAACCAATCCAGACGCAAGATGCATGAGGGAAACCTGCGCATCAGAGGGGAAGCGCAGGCTATACAAAGACAACCTTAGCCACCGGTGCAGTCTGTCAAAATTAATCCTACGCATGAACTAGTTAGGTGCATCTTCCTCAAAGAAAACCTGCACCGACCCAACTAGAAATTGTGGACAAAGGGAATCAACTTGTTCTAAATGACTTCTTGATCAGGGATACTTAAGGGCTCAAGGAAATGAGTTGACATGGGTCTCATGATGACGTGATTTAGGTGTAACAGAATGCCCCCAAATCATGAAGCTAGAAAAACATGACAACTGAAATTATTTGAAATATGGATGGAAAGGAATTGCTGAATGGAATATGATGCTGCAGTACAACTGAATCTGAGATACAAGTCTCGTATGACACATAACATGGTTTCCGACCAATACATTGCAGATCCATGGTAGTAAAGACTGACTGAACACAATCATGGCTACTAAGACACAATCGTAGATCCATGATGAGATGATAACACATCCACGGCCAATACAAAAGTGGATCCGGGTAATATGACTCAAACAATCTCCATCGCAACCTGGGTAAGACATGATTTTTCCCAGGGTCTTCAAGCCGAACCCGCAATGATACGAATCTATCCATGTGATTACAATGTTTTGGAGTCGAACATGGTAGAAACCACTTGACTACCGGTCATTGATGTACACCGTTAACAAGTGCGAGGGAAATCACCATTGATGTCAATGATTCCTAAGGTATCATGTTCATATCACCGAGCACAAATAAATGAGTTGAGGTCGAACGCTCGATGAAATATTTCAATCAAGAGTCAATGATGTAAACTCATGTTGAAAGCGAGGTAACATGCCATTAAGGCATGCATGCCCAAGGTACTCGAATGGTTTCTAGATTCAATCCCTGGATGAGGTGTCAAAGTCGACAAGGATGAATCCATTGAAGGAGGGCCATGATGAATCCCCCATCAACGACATGAAACTCAATAACAGATGTTTGATGTGAATCGGACAGTAGAGTAACATGCAAGACTGACTCAGGGTACACTAATATGACGGAAGATGTACTGACTGCAGATGATGAGTAATGAACATCTCTTGAACATGGGCATGGCATGACTTGGCAGTATTGACATGACGAGAATGACACCAAGCCCCAATGCGACTGATAATAGAAGCATTCTTCGGATGATCCAAAGGAGTGACAAGACTCATGAAATTGGTATGACTCGAAGACAAACAGATTAGGCAAGTATGCAATGCAAATGAAAATGAGTGCCATGTTCAAAAGTGACTATGTACTTCCATGATTATAGTGTAACAAAAAATCCTCCATTTTTCCCCATCATGATTGATGAGTGCCTCTCTTGTTTTTTAACGAGCTTGAGGAGGGTAAATAGATGCTCGGTATAGCTCATCCCATGGATGAGTCCAATCCCAAACGCTTTACGAACCTAGGATAGGAGGGGTTCATCCCATGATGGTCCCTTCGATGTTAAATTTTAACGAGTCCATAAAAGGTAAAATCGACGTCATTTCATGTTTAGAGAGTCTGAAAAGAACTAAAGAAGACTCCAAAGGTCATTTTTTGTAAAGTTAGCCTCTTCGCCCAAAAAAAGGAAAAGCAATGCGAGAGAGGACTCTTCCATTCATGATTGGTTGGAGTATTCCTTTTTCGTAAGTAGTACGTCCTGGTCCGAAAAATGGGTAAACTATCACCAGAAAGACAATCATTCAAATACGTTTACAAGCGTGAATGCATCAAGTTCACTTGGCGATCTTTTCATATTTCGGGAGCCTGAAAAGAGCTTAAAGAAAGACTCCAAGGGGTTCCTTTTCCATGGGAGTTTAATGAGCCCGAAAAAGTGATAAACTATAACTTAGTGACTTATTCTCATCATTTTACCTGATAATACTTGTGAAATGACCACAATTGTGAAAAACAACGTTAATGAGGTACTTAACTTCACCTGCAAGCTTTGAAACTAGGTCAAAATTATTAACCGAGTACAAACAATTCCAACTATAGTAAAATAACCCACAATGGAATAAATTAAAAAGGAATATACTCTTTTTTTTATATAAAATGGGGTAAATAGTGAAAATAAATTACCATTGTTTTTTACCAAGTTGGAGAGGTGAGAAGTGCCATTTGGAGCCATTTTTCTTTTGTCAATTTCGGCAGCTGTGATCGACCGTTTCGAGTGCCGTCAGTGACAGGTAACCCTGAAATCAACCATTTAACTTTCAAATGGATTAGAATTTCATTTTTATTTCATTTTATTGAGTTTTGGGCTTGTTATGTGGGGGTATTTGCGCTCACAGGTCGGCGCAACCCCCCCTTTCGGGAACTGTGCCAGGTATGCACCGGCGATGCCCTGTCCGAAAGGACAGCTTGCGACGGCGCAAACCCACATATCAACCTCAAAACCCAACCCAAACAGAAGTTTTTTAATGGTTGATGAAGGTCCTAATGGTGTTTAATTGGCCTTTTCGGCAGGTTTGCAATGATCAAAATGGTCCTCGAGTGGCGAAAACGCGAGCACTAGATCGATGACGCTCAAGCTAAAAATGATCCCTAATGCATAGCCGCATTGAGGAATTGTGGTTTGCTTAAGTACTTCCAAGTGCCGGGAATGAGGGCCCAAGTACCATTATTGATACATATGATCCAATGATGGGATCCAGTAGAACAACATTTTCAGATCGGGGTGCATACTTTGAGCATAGATGTCGAGGACATCTACTTTTTGACAGGGTTGTCCCGACGGGGGAACCCTGTGTCCCTGACTGTATCACAAGGGGTTGATTCTACTATGGATGACACGATTGATCAGTGGTGCACTCCAGCAACTCAGATGATTAGTGGGAACATTCACATCAAGGATGTTCGAGACCGAGCTCTCTGTACTATTCTCTTTACCATTGTGAGGGTGGCTGGTAGTCGATCTGCTCATCTGGTGAGAAAGTCACATATGATGTATGTTGAGGAGTGCATGGATCCTACTGTGTTCAACTGGTGTGAGGGGCTCCTCACTAGTATACGGGGTCAACTGACCAAATGCCGACGCGGGGCGCTGAAGAAATTTGGTTACGGTTCAGTGGTAATATCATTCTTGCTGGACCGAGTGCCCCACCTATGTCCACAGGTAGACCTTGATGATCGAGATATTCGAGATCCTCACATGACTAGGTGGTCCACGGTGATGGATCGCCATGGTGGCAGGGGTCCCATTATTAGCTTCAGCACAAGTTTCTTCACATGACTGATGGGACAGCTCCTCATGGTGGAAGACTATCTGTATGATGGGACGGACTTCAGAGGGGACCTTGACCTAGCGCTTCCCGAGGGAGCGCAGTGAGGTGATATTAGTAAGAAAAACTACTGCTTGTGTTTTTCATTTTATGTATTTATGATTTTTTTGGAGTAGTGTTGATGAATTTCAAATGTTTGATGCAGATGTGGGTCCATCCTGACCAGTTGGAGTTTCTCTTATCGCGCGCAGAGGGGCGGTGTCGGAGTTGGGACCCACAGCCTGAGATGCTATTGAGCAGATGGAGGAGGTTTAGGATAACCTCCGTAGGCTGACTTTGGACATCTTGGACCCAGGTGTCCATGACTTACCCCGTCGCTACCAGTGGCTGACGGTTGACGTGTCCGAGCGTTTTGGCTCGCTATTCAGGAGAGTAGCGAGGGCCGTGGTCTGATATCATGAGCGTCCTAGGGATTAGGCTCATGTTTCATATTTATAGACTAAAAGCTTTATGAGCTTCATATTTTGTAGAGAGTACTCTTACTGAAAGCTGCATGCTTCAAATTTTGTAACAGCACTACCATTTTTGTACTTTGTACCGATTTATATATACATACACTATTGGCGGTTTTTATACATATTGTGTTCTACTAGTGTGATGGGATATTGTTTACATGTTTTTGCTTATACAATGGATGATTTACATGTCATGTCTATTTTTATACTTTATGGATGTCTTATGTGTGTGCAATGTACCAATCTAGAATGAAATTGGCCAGCGATTCAACAACCGTGTTCATGTCTCATGGAATGTGCAGGTATTGAATAGATTCAAAGGACCTTTCCAGGAGACAAACTCATCGGAAAAGACAGAGAAAAGTGGGGTCGCAGATAGTGTAGATCTAGTTAAGATGAGAAACCACTAGTTGTGAATCCAGAGAGATGTCCGCGTAGTATCTTCTAGGATTTATCCATCCCAGAGAGATGACTGCCACAAGCCCTAGCGTGACAGTCATTCAGTACGTGTTCGGCCTCTTCATGTGTCAGGAAACATCGAATAATAGAATCAACACCATGATGATACAAGGTAGCGCTGATGATTAAGTAATACTTGGCGCAGTGGCGTATACGACGACGGTCGTCATGAGACAGTTGGGGGTTGAACCATTCGGTTTGAATATATAAGGTAATATATCCATACCATGGGTCAGATGTGTTGATGAGAAACAATGACTCATTTGGGAGAGAATCGTTAGGCTTAAATCCCAAATCAACACGGGGAAGATCACAAATGAGTTCCACAAACACCAAAGGTTTCTTGAACTTGGATTTCTCGAAGAGGAGATCAAATTCCTGAAGTATCACGATCCAGCATGAATACTTTCCCCCAAGCACCTGACGTGTAAGGACACGCATGGGGTTCGAGTCGGCAATAATGGTAGTGGTGTGGAGCAGTATATAATGTCAGAACTTTTGGACGACAATGACTTCCGCGAGAGCATGTTTCTCGACATGTGAATAATGGGTTTTAGAGTCAATGAGACCCTTACTTAGGTAATAGATCACATGTTCCCAGGAGTTGTTGTCCTCCTGGACCAAGACCATGGAAATTGTGGTAACAAAAGCAGAAAGATAAAGGATGTAATCCTTGTAGTAATTGGGTGGTTGGAGCACAAGGGCATGGGTAATAGCATGTTCCCAACTATCGAAGGATTTTTGTGCTTGGTCGTCCCATATAAAAGGGACGTCCTTCTTCAGTAATCATACATAACCATGTGTCTTCTAAGTGAAATTACAGACAAAACGTCGTAGGTAAGTTTACTTCCCTTGCAAACTTCGTAGTTCTGTAATGTCAGTAGGAGGTGGGAGAGTGACAATGGCTTCCACTTTCAAGGGATCAATGCGGATCCCATCTTAAGAAACGATAAAACCTAGGAGGTTTCCTGACTCGACGCAGAAAATACACCTGTGAGGATTCAGACGGATTTTATACCGCCTGCATCTGAGGAATACTGTCGTTAGATGATCGATGTGGAACTCACGATGCGACGAATGAGCAGGGATATTGTCAAGATAGGGTTCCACAAAGTCTTTCACATCATGAGAAGCATACGACATGGCCCGCTGGAATGTAGCACCGGCATTTTTAAGACCAAAAGGGAGTTTGCGATAAGCAAATGTACCCCAAGGGCAGATGAAAGCGGTCTTATGTTGGTCGACAAGGTGGATCTTGATCTAGTATGTAGTGATCTCTTCGGGAGAACAATTATGACCTAAACAAATATGTTCCATGACACCAAGGGTAACCGAGATGTCAACCGGAATGGTGGGTTCGATATTTTCCAAGTTTCCCTCAGTGACCGTATGACAAGTAAGGATCGGTGAATGGGGACAGGGATAGAGATCCGGTGTGAAAATGGTGGTGATGTTGTTCTCCACAGAATCCAATGGGGGTAGGAAAGATGATCGATGGTGGAGGTCTTCCCACGGGGGGTCGTACACACTCATAATCTCCATAATGGACTCATCGGAATGAAAATTCTAGAGCAGAGGATCTGGTGAGGATGATGTCTGTTGTAGAGAACAAGATGTAGAGGCCACAACCAAGTGGTCCTCTGGACTGCATAGCCTCATAAGTAGCTTCAGCGGGTGAGAGAGGCATTATGTCTCCAATCAAATTCATGGTCGCTTCATCGAGTACGATCCATTGATCGGTAGAGTTGGGAAAATATGGAATCATGGAGGAGATCATGTTCACCGTGGCAACATGGTTAGAGGGATCCGGGGTTGGAAAGACACCCATAAGAGATGAATCTTTTATGAGGCCGACCCCCACCCTCTCATATAGATGTGAAGATTGTCCTAGTAAAGGGACATTATCGCCAGGATGAGTAGCAGTGTCCGATGTACAGAATTCCAATTGGTCGATGGTGACAATTCGGACTTGATGGGGGAATTGCACAATGCGGAAAACGGATGATGCAACAGCAATCATGGCATAAAACCAATTACGACCAAGTAAGATATTATAATCCAAAGGGGCTGCGACTACTTCCATGTTAATGGTTGTAGTCTTACCCCCCAACTCGACTGCTAAGGCTTGTAATAGCCCATGGGATTGAAATCCACGACCGTCAAATGCTTCCAGGGTAGTGGGAGAACGGTTTAACTCGGGAGAACTAATGGCTCTCCAACAAGATAGAGACATGATCGAGGTGGAAGTGCCTTCGTCTAGTACAGTACAATGGATTATCTTCCCAACAATCTTCGTAGCAATTTGGAATGCCAGCTGGTGGGAAAGCCTCGGTTTAAAGTACTCAAGTCGAAACATGATTATATTCGAGGAATTCAGATCTACAGCGCCAATGGCAGTGAGAAGAGTTTTGCGTTGATTGGGACAATTCTGCAAGACCTCTAGCATCGACATGGCACAAGGGGCTTTCTCCAAGTCCTCTACAATGTTGTAGTTTTGATCTTCCCGAGCGTTAGGATTGAAAATTGCTTTTCGAATCGTGCTCTTAGGCAGACGCAACACTGACTCTAATGAAGGATTCTCAATGGTGAGAGGAGCCCGTGGTACAGTAAAATCGGGAATAGAGGTGGAAGACTATTCAGTATTACTTCCAACAAGTTCCTTCGGAGGGACTGAGTCGTATGAGCACGATCATGTGTTTAGGTTAACCGTCTCACTACGCACATGAGAACATGCGCGGTGGAAGATGTGTCTCCTTGAGAAGGAGAGGGTTGAGCAATCATTTGTTGATTCTGGGTGGGGAATGGATCGTTGAGAACTGTGGGTGTGGAGCTTCCTTTAAGAAAATTTTGCACTTCCTCTCTGTGGGGACACTCTTTGGAGAAATGGTCACCACCAAACAGTAAACAAGGATACTTTAGCTTCCATTTCTATTTCATGTCTTCAGGGGGGTTCTTGTGAACCTACTGGTTGGAAGATTTATTGGGTTTACCTTTGTTTTTCTTCTTGCCACTGGACTTCTGAGGAGAAGCTGATTTAATAGAATTCACCTCCTCGGTGGGAGTAGGAGTGGGTGACTTGGTGGTGCTGCTTGGTGGGGGTGGGGAAGAACCATGGAGTTTCGACGATCCACCGGTTTGAGTAGAAGGCTGGGAGATAAGGGAACCAATAATTCTATCGACCTGAGTTCCCTTGGGTGGTTTTGCAAGATTGTATGTAGGGAGGGTTGCGTAAGGAATAATGTCATATAACGTGTCGGATTGGGCATATACAAGGTCTAAGTAGTGGGCACGAGCGATAGCCTGTTCCTCCGTGACGATCCTCCCATAGCTACATCTCTAGCTACTGTGGGTAAAAGAGACTTCGTAAACCAATAAACTAGTAATTGGTATGGAATAGGAGCCTTAATGAGACATCGTCTCCTCTGCCACTAATGGATATGGTCAGATATATGAGTCATGGTGGTTTGGCGGAGTGAAGTCAGTAGGTCCGTACCAGTTTCATAGCGTATGGGTAAATGGAAGTGAGTCAAGAACGACATAGCTAAAGAACGAAAATCAAGGAATGAGTGTGGTGGTAATTCAAAATACCACTTGGTAGCTGGGTCGATGAGGGTCCTTTGAAACAACCTTAGGCGGATCGAGTCATCCATCAAGGAATTGGATGAGCACCATACGTGGTATGTCATCTGATGGTTTTTTGGATCTTCACCGGGTGTGCCATCAAATCTAGGAATATTAGAGGGTAGCTTGACTGGAATTGGTGGCCAATTATGACCGTGTAGGATGGGATCATTGGTCAAATGAGACAGGTTGGGTAGGCCCAAAGTAGAAAAAAATGGCAGTTGTTGGTTCGGTTGAGGATACTGATAGTATTGATATGGCATAGATGGACCAGTAGGACCTTGAATCGACTGATTGTAAGGTGTTCCCGTCGGGAATTGGCCATAAGGGGGTCGGCCTACAGGGTTGGGTGGTGGACCGTATGTAGGTCCATGGCCATAATAGGGTGGTCCACCGCTGGAAGGTGGGGTCCTCCACCATTGGAATAAGGTGGACCGCCACCAGAAGGTGGGGGTCCTCCGTCGTCGCCGGAATATGGTGGGCCACCGCCGGAATAGGGTGGGCCACCTCCTTCATCGCCGAAATAAGGTGGGACACTGCCTCCACCACCGGAATAGGGAGGGCCACCACCTCCACCCCCGGAATAAGGTGGGCCACCGCCTCCAGAATGAGATGGGCCTCCTCCGTAAGGTGGGGGTCCACCACTCGAAGGTGGTGGTCCTTTGTCGCTGGAGTAAGGTGGGCCACTGTCTCCACCAATGGAAAAGGGTGGGCCACCACCTCCAGAATGAGGTGGGCCTCCTCTGTAAGGTGGCGGTCTACCACTGGGAGGTGGTGGTCCTCCGCCTCCGCCGCCGGAGAAGGTGGGCCTCCACTACCGGAATGGGATGGTACTCCACCGCTGGAATGGGATGGGCCTCCACCTCAGCAAGAAGGTGGAGGTCCGCCCCCTCTGGAAGGAGGTGGACTAAACGGTGGTGGGGGTGGTGGGGGTCCAATTGGTGCAACGTTAAAATGTCCTCGTGGAGTGCATGGCTTTTCGGGATAAGGTATCCCATGGAGTATGTTTCCGAGATTGATTTGTCCTGACACAGGGTTAAAATGGCCTGGATACGCTTGAATCCATGGTGGTTGAGTTGAGTTGGATGGACCTCCACCATGATGTAATCCCATGGTGGATCCCACAACGGGTAAGGAGCTACCAACAAAATGACCGATTGGGAGTCCTCCACTCATACTATGGCTAGAGAACAGAGGTTTCCCCCCAATAACAATGGTTTGACCACTTATGGTTGGTTGAATCATAATGGGTTGTTGACTACTCGCTATTAGAGGAACGCTACTCATGATAAAATTAGGGGGTAAAGAGTATCCTCCCCGCGAGTTTTGGGGTGGTGGAGGGGTAGGTAATGTTCCAGTGGTAAAAGGAGGGGTGTTGGACTGATGTCCTTCAACATGTTGAGTCATTTGGGGTATGGAACTAGTCTCTTGATTAAGAGGTGTACTTGTAGAAAACGAGGGTTGACCAGGTTCGTAAGTGGTCACGTTATGTTTGGGTGTTTTCGGTGAAACAAGAGATGATGAAAGAATTGGGGTATATTGAAACATGGGTGTTTCCGAGGTGTCTCTTCTCCGTGAGAGACTCTGGTGCCAAATTTCGTCACCACGTTGGCGTAATTGGTCCTGAAGCCAACCGATGAGCATAGGGAGCCCAACGAAAAGGGGTGGTTTCTACCTCTGGATGGATTTATCCAATCTATATCCCCAGGATACAGATGGATCAAATGGCTACATCCAGAGGCAGAAACCACCCCTTTTCGTTGGTCCACCCTATATCTGTAGCATTTGGTCCATCCAAATCCATCTAGAGGGATGGATTTAGGCAATCTAGAGCCCCAGGTTCTCCTTCCAATGAACGGTGGAAGGATGTGTCTCATGACGTAGATGGTTCTGCCTCCTCAGCCCTTGGGGGGTTAGAGGTTGGTGAACTAGGAGGAAATAAATTCGCTCCGGACTCCATAGTGGAGTTTTCTGCTTCAGGTGACACGATCGTAACTTGTGGATCCATACTTAACCTCGAAATTACCTCCCGATTAAGGGGATATTTGGGTGGTAAGTTTAAAATTCTGCGGGACCTTCTCAAAGGTTGTTCATCCAGAATGACCGAACCAGAATTTCTCCCAAGTGTATTCTAAACAAAAGAAAATAAATCCAGAAAAATCTACACAAACTAAGGCCGCAAGAAAACTTATGTGATAGGTGTGGATTCAAAAGTTTGGAACCTCGCAGGATTTTCAAGGCTTCGCAACTCACGATATACGCCAGGGTCCAACAGTTATACTCGGTCCAATACTTAGGAGCACTAACCAGGGAGGATTAGGACTATACCCCTGACCATATAACCCGACTACATAATAGTACGTGTGTAGTAGCTCCCCGAGTGTTGTTCTCGATGTATTTCTCTACCAAGACGACCAAATGGTTAGCTCAGTTGGTCTCAGGAATCCTAGGAGTGTCTCCCAATATACTCAAGGTATGTGGGAGCTCAAATCCATAGTGATGTTGTCTAATGCACAACCGTATGACAAGAGCCTTCTTATATACTACCGAGTATGTGAAGTGCCTTTCGATATACCCTAATGTATTCGAAAGAGCCTTCGATATACCGGTTGGTACGTGGAAGAACTACAATGCCCCCGGGATGCAGTGTAGGAAAAACGACAGCTGCCACGTTTTACGATGCCGAAACACATCTCTAACTTAACACACACGTTACTAGTAAATTTTAACCTAGTTCTACTGATAAATTTTATCTGGATGGTTAGGTGAATGCATGAGGTGAGGGCAGAAATGTAAACATAATGCACCCTAACTGCATGAAAATGCACTTTTTCTTTTGATGAAATCTATGTAAGGGAAGGAGAAATATTTTTCCAATGGTCTCACGAAACAGTAAATTTCAACAAATCCCAAATCTACCAAAAATTATGAAAGCACTCTTTTCCATTTTTCAAGCAAAACATAAGAAATGATAACACATCAAACCAAATCAACGTATTTTCTTTTTGTCTTTTTCAATTAGAATGAACTAAATGATGAAAAACGAGAATTTCCACTTAGAGCACACTAACTCTTCAATTTTCACAATGGTAGCCTAAAAGCACACGAAAACCAAAAATGCATATAACTTCTTTAAGATTGGAATCACTTTGCAAAAAATTGACTTCACTTGGATTTTTCAAGAATATGAGTAACTCATAATTCAAGAAAAATACAAATAATTAATTTTTCTCTTTTCAAACTTCCCAAAGATCAATGGATGATGAATTCCAATGCACGAAACAATTTTTTACAGCAATTCTCAAATGAACTTGAAAAATGGTAAAAACGAAGCACTTTTAATTTTTCAATGTATATATACCAAGACAAAACCTGATAATAATGATGCTTTTCAAATGTAAATGGCATAAAAGAAGGGACTACTTGCAGCACTCTAATCACTCAGAAATTCCCAAAGAAAGATGAAAAGCACTCCAACGACCGAAAAACACAAAAAATCACTCAAAAACAATCAAATGCAAGCAAACACTTGATGACTAAGCTTAAAAATGGTTTGGAAGTGGATCTATCATGTTGGATAGGTTTGGTGACGTGGTCAGGGAATATAAGAGGGAGTTGATGACCATGGGGGATTGAAATTTCCTGCCACTTCTATCGAACTCTCACTTGACAAAAATGACCCAAAAACCAACGCAAACAAGCCAAACACAAACACTGTTAAAGAAAAAAAGGGTCTCTGACTGGAAGGTAAAGTCCAGAGATGTCTGTTGATCAACCCAAAAATAAAAATGTGGAGAAAATTACCCCAAGCACTAAGCTTGAAATCTCGGCACAGTCTGTGGTTAGGGGCAGAGCGCCCAGCGCAGATTGTACACAGGTGTAAAGCATCAGCGGCGCAAAGTGTCAGATCAGGAAATGTGTCGATGGCGCAGGATGCTCAAAGGCAGATTGCACTCTGGAGGGACAGGCACACTGGATTCACTACCCAGGTGCGTCGGGAAAATAACCCAATGCAAGAAATGAAACAACTCCAAATAATGAATAAGCAAATGGATTGATAATGATTTAAAAGACTTTGAGAAGGTTAGCAAAATCTTTAAGAAGAAAATATAATGGTAGAAAAGAGGCTCAGGAGGCAAAGCGATGGCTCATTAATAAAATCAAAGAATAACACATTCAACTTGAAATCAAAACAAAGTATTCCCCAGTATGGTTGCCAAATTTGTTATTGGAAAATCTACTCGAGCGGACGTGAGCCAGATCTCCCTAGTTCAATGTGAATCTAGAACAAATAGGAACAAAATACAACACTACTTTCCTATATCAATTAGAGATCGGGTCAAATAGATATCTTACCTTCAGATCTGTAGATCTATCTCCTTGTTATTTCTCCAAACTCTACGGTTGTCAGATCCGTAACTACAAGACCTATCAAAACACATAGAGACAAAACAAGCAGTAAAACATATCTAAACACTAACTGATCTAAGTAAACAGTTAAGGAAGTAAACTATAAACATCATCAACATGACAACGACATTTATGGAAAGAGATTGTATTACTGTAAAAACAGTGAGAAATACAAAGTAGAGATATGATTACAACCCAAGCCTTAACGCTGCAATATTCCTCCAACAAGCCAAGCCAATGCCTCCAAAGGAAATGTATGCCTCCCAAGAGATGGATAGGGATCACCTAGGCTAATTCCACGAACATGTAAGTGCTATAGACTTCCTCCCTTTGGAATGGAGAGGAGATTTGTATTTATAATATCAAGTGGATAGAGTAGGTTGAGGATCATGGGGAGAGGGCTAAGGGATCCTCCCTTGAGGTTAGGGAACCGTAGGACAGCTCACCTAGGAGTTAGGGATAGGGATCCACCTCATCCAACTTCTAGAAAATGCTTGAAATCCACCTTTATCCTGTTGATGTATATGTAACTTCGGAATGTATTTCATCTGTGTATTTTATATATATTTATTGTACCCTTATAAGATATGTGTTATTCCTCTATAAGGAAGTGTCTTCATGTGGATTGACAAGTGTCGCAAGTGTGTGTACTTGCCGATGGGTTATTAGACCACCATGTGTGGGGTCGGCCCTAAAATATATATTATAATGTGGAGTACCTAGCTAGACAAGTCAGCCCCATAAGGTCACTGGGAAAACAGGTTAGTATAAATAGAGATCAGGTGATCTCTGTTTAGATCATTCAAAAAAGTACATCTCTCTCACTAAGAAAGTACTCAAACCCTAATTCAGGACTCTCCCCAGTGAAATTGGGAGGACAAAAAGAAAAATCTAAAGGGTAAAGCTTTGCTGATCTCAAATTCTGAATGCACCAGGCTGATCAACTCATCAAGGCGCATCTTTCTATCCTTTCAGAAATTTGAAATTCACATTTTGAATTTTTAGGGTTTTTCCGACAAACCCTAATCCAGGACCAGAACCAGTTTTCAACATTTCAAGTGGTAAGACCTAAATATTTTCTATTTCCATTTGAAGTACTCTTTAAGATGTCTCACCACACCAAGCTTGAAGGGGCTTATAACTTCCGAGCTTGGAAGTATAGGATTGGGTTAATCCTGGAAGAGAACGAGTTGGACTCATATATAAAAGAAGACATCCCTATCCCAGAGGATGAAGAGGCTAAAGTATTGCATAAGAAGAACTTGGTCAACGCAAAGAGAATCATTGTTGATTCTATCAAGGACCATCTCATACCCCATGTGTCTTCTCTAAAGACACCCAAAGAGATGTTTGACTCTTTGACCAAGCTATTTGAAGGGAAGAACATAAATCGGAAGATGACCCCGCGGAACCAATTAAAAGGAGTAAAGTTTCAGAATGGAGAAACCATTCAATCTTATTTTTCAAGAGTCTCCTAGATCAAGGAACAACTAGAAGCAGTGGATGAAATGGTATAAAATGGTGAAGTTGTCATGACCACTCTGAATGGCTTACCTAGGTCAGGGGACTCTTTCATTCAAGGAATCTGTGCAAGGAAGAAGTTGATTTCCTTCAGTAGACTACGGGAAGAATGCTCACAAGAAGAAGCAAGGCTTGTGGCACGAGAAGAAAAGATGGGGAATGAAGATCAAGCTCTCACAGCTCACACCAAGAAAGGGAAGTCCAAGAGAGAGCCATCTCACTCCAAGAAATCTTCACATCACTTCAAAGAAAGAAGAATATGCTTCACTTGTAATGAGAAAGGACATATTGCCATAAATTGTCCCAAGAACAAGAAGGACAACAACAACTCCAACAAGAAGAAGAAGGGCAGCAAAAGAAGGTTTCATGCTCATGCTGCCGAGGATGATGAACTACTCAAGAAGAAGGCTAGGGCAGAAAGTGATGATAACTCATCAAGTGAAGAAGAGTATGTTCTGATCTCTGCTCTCACAGGTACCATCTCCCATGGTTGTAATGATTGGTTGATTGATAGTGGAGATTCCAAACACATGACTGGGTTTAAGGAATCTTTTGTGAATCTATTTGAACATGAATCACCCCATAAGGTGAAACTTGGGGATGATTATCAATACCCAATCAAAGGAAGTGGTGAAGCCTCCTACAACCTAGATTCTGGAAAATATTTGAAGATGAAAGAAGTTCTTTATGTACCTGGGCTCAAGAAGAACTTACTCTCCATCTCTGCATTGGATGCAAAAGGCATGAGGGTTGCATTTGTGGATGGCCAAGTCTTAATGTGGCCAAAGGGAAAGAACATAGATGATGCAGTAGTGATTGGAGAGCAAGAGGGAGGTTTGTATAAATTGAAGGGACAACCTGAACATGCCATGGTACATGAATCCATGGAGCCAAGTGAACTTTGGCATAGAAGACTTGCTCATATGCACTATAGAGCACTTCCAATTGCAAGCAAGGCTATAGAGGGTCTTCCTGAAATCAAGACCAAACATGAAGGTGTTTGCAAAGGATGTGAAAAAGGTAAGAACATTAAGAAGGCTTTCCCAAGCAGTGAAAGCAAGGCAAAAGACATCCTGGAAATCATCCACTCAGATGTATGTGGTCCTATGTCATCCAGTTCTCTAAGTGGGTATGTTTACTATGTCTCATTTATTGATGATTTCTCCAGGAAGACCTGGGTATAGTTCTTCAAGAACAAAGATGAGGTGTTTGATAAGTTTAAGGAATTCAAAACCTTGATGGAAAATCAAACTGACAAGAAGATCAAAACATTCAGATCCGACAATGGTGGAGAATTCACCTCAGGTGACTTCAAGAAGCTTTGCAGTGATTCAGGGATTAAGAGGGAGTTGACTGCTCCTTACAATCCACAACAGAATGGAGTTGCAGAAAGGAAGAACAGAACAATCATGGAAGCAGCAAGAGCAATGCTCCATGACCAGGATCTACCTATGCATCTATGGGAAAAAGCAGCTAGAACAGTTCTATATGTGCAGAACAGAACACCCCACAAGATATTGAACAATAAGACACCAGAAGAGGTCTTTTCTGGTAAGAAACCTGAAGTCAGCCATCTCAAAATATTTGGTTGTCCAATATTCACTCATGTCCCAAAGGAAAAGCGGACCAAACTAGATCCTTCGGGAAAGAAGGGTATCTTTGTGGGTTACAGTGAAAGCTCGAAGGCTGACAGAATATACTTTCCAGGGTTCAAGAAGATTGATGTCAGCAGGGATGTGACATTTGATGAAAACTCAGCACTCATCAAATCAAGGAAGGCACCGATTGAAGTTTATGAAGAACCTAAGGAAACTAGATTTCAAGACACCACCATGACTGAAGCAGTTCCAGAAGTTGTTCGTGAGTTTGAAGATTTTCAAGAACCTGTAGATTCACCCCGTGAGGATAACTCTCACAAGAGGAAACCTGCATGGGCTAGAGAGCTCCTTCAAGATGCAGAAATATTTGGCATTCCAGAAGAGGAACACAGAGCAAAGAAGAGAACCAGATCACATACCAGCTATGTTGCTTTACTCTGTGACATTATGAACAAAGAGCCTTCCAGTTATGAAGAAGCAGCGGAAAAGAAAGAATGGAAGGATGCCATGGTTGAGGAATATCAATCAATAATGAAGAATGATGTTTGGGATGTTGTCCCAAGACCTAAAGAGAAGTCTGTTGTGACTTCCAAATGGATTTACAAAATCAAGCATGCTGCAGATGGAAGTGTGGATAAATACAAGGCAAGATTCGTAGCTCGTGGCTTCTCTCAAAAGGAGGGAATAGATTATGAAGAAAATTTTGCACCTGTAGCCAGGTATACTTCCATCAGAACAGTACTTTCCCTGGCTGCAGCGATGAAATGGAAAATACACCAGATGGATTTCAAGACTGCTTTCTTGAATGGTGTAGTTGAAGAGGAAGTATATGTGGAGCAGCCAGTCGGTTTCGAAATACATAACAGGGAGTCATATGTATGTAGATTAAAGAAAGCCTTGTATGGCTTGAAACAAGCTCCCAGAACCTGTTATGGTAGGATGGACAGTTTCCTATCTAGTTTGGGCTTTATCAAGAGTAAAGCGCATTCCGACCTTTACTACAAGGTTGAAGAAGGGAATCCTGTGGTTCTACTCCTGTATGTGGATGACGTATTTGTAATAGGAGATGACAGATTGATTGCAGATACTAAGAGGAAGCTTACTACTGAGTTCGATATGAAAGATTTGGGAATGATGCATTATTTCCTAGGTATCTAGGTGTGGCAGAGTGCAGGTGGGATCTTCCTTGGTCAAGGGAAGTACACAATAGATATCCTGAAGAGATTCGGGATGATGGATTGCAAGGCCATGGCCACACCTATGGCATTGAATCCGAAGCTTCTATGTGATGCTTCATCTAATCTGGTTGATGTCTCTATGTATCATCAGATGATTGGGTCCTTGATGTACTTGACGAACACGAGACCAGATATTTGCTTTGATGTGAACACATTGAGCCAGTTCCTGACGGATCCGAGGAGTGTTCACCTGGTTACAGTAAAGCATGTTCTGAGGTACCTGAAGGGTACAGTGGATTATGGGCTCAAGTATGAAGCGAATCAAAAGTTTAACCTGCAAGGTTATGTTGATTCAGATTTGGCTGGAAGTGCTGTAGATAGGAAGAGCACATATGGGTGCTACTTCAGTATGGGATCAGGTGTGATCTCTTGGTTTAGCAGGAAGCAGTCCTGCGTAGCATTGAGTACAGCTGAGGCAGAGTATGTTGCATCCTGTTCAGCTAGTTGTGAGGCAGTATGGCTACGGAAGCTACTGTCTGAGTTATTTGATCTCTCGTTGGATGCTACTGGTATCTTCTGTGATAACCAGAGTTGTGTGAAGCTGTATGAGAATCCAGTGTTTCATGAGAGGTCGAAACACATAGAGATTAAATATCACTATATCAGGGATATGGTGCAGAGAGGAGCTGTGAAGCTCCTGTATGTTGCGATGGACGAGCAGATTGCAGATGTGCTGATGAAGCCACTAGCCAGGGTGAAGTTCGAGTACTTCAGGGAGAGGCTTGGTGTTCTTCAGATCGAGGACACTTTGAGGAAGAATTGATGGACACATTTGCTGAAGCCATTCCAAGCATGTTGGATGTAAGCGCTAGATGATAAGCATCAGGATGATGGTCTAGTTTCTGCTTTGTATGATCAGTTGGATCATTTATATGTATATGTATGTACGCATCATGTTGGATGTTGGATATGATCAGTTGGATCATTTATATGTATGTACGCATCATGTTGGTTGCTGGATATGATCAGTTGGATCATTTATATGTATGTACGCATCATGTTGGATGTTGGATATGATCGGTTGGATCATTTGTATGTATTTTGTGTATGCATCATGTTGGATGCTTGGACCATGTATCTGTATATGTATCAGGTGGATACATTGTATGATCAGGTAGATCATGTATATTGATATGTATCAAGTATGATCAGGTAGATCATGTATGTTGATGGATACATTGTGTGGATCATGTATTTATGTATCAGATGGATACACTATGTATGATGATATGTATCAGGTAGATACTTGGTGTGCATCAGATGGATGCATTGCATAATCAGGGTGATCGTGGATGATGAGCTTCTCCAAATGACATGCATCAGGATGTTGCAGTGATGATGATCATGATGATCATGTGTACATCAGGATGATGTATGATGAGTATCAGATGATACTTTGTGGCCGTGGATCAGGTTGTGCAGGTGAGCATGTCTAGGAGATCCTATAGGTCGGAGTTGCGTACCCATAACAGACTGGGATGCTCTTTCAAGACATTGCTCTGGGAGGACATGTAATTTGTGCCCTGGGAGATCTTCAAGTCGGAGTTGTGTACCCGTAAAATCCTGAGATGCTCTTGCGAGGTTTTTTCCTATGGCATGTAATTTGCTCCTGGGAGATCTGGACAGGATGAAAAAGGCCTCAGATGATTCAGCCAGGTTTTCCCATGACCACATGTAATTTGCTCCTGGGAGATCTGGACAGGATGAAAAAGGCCTCAGATGCTTCAGCCAGGTTTTGTGGTGGACCACATGTAATGTGCTCCTGGGATATCCGACAGGTAGAGCTGTGTGCTCATAACATCCTGGGATGCTTTAGCCAGGTTTTGTGGTGAGACCACATGTAATGTGCTCCTGGGAGATCCGACAGGTAGAGCTGTGTGCTCGTAATAGCCTGGGATGCTTTAGCCAGGTTTTGTGATGGGTCACATGTAATGTGCTCCTGGGAGATCCTACAGGTACAGCTGTGTGCTCGTAATAGCCTAGGATGCTGCAGCCAGGTTTTGTGACGCACGTAATAAGTCCTGAGAATTCCATAGTATGGCCAGTGATGATGAAGACCTGCAGGTGGTGGGCCTACATCCAGTATGAAAAAGGACTGGCTCTGTAGAACTTCCTATGACAAGTAGAGTCAGAGATTGGTTGATATAGCAGCAGTAGTGATGATGATGATGATGATGACGATGATCCCGAGAAGAAGACTTGTCTAGCATATCTGTGTCGAGAAATACCTTCCTAGTTAAGAGGGAGTGTTGATGTATATGTAACTTCGGAATGTATTTCATCTGTGTATTTTATATATATTTATTGTACCCTTATAAGAGATGTGTTATTCCTCTATAAGGAAGTGTCGTCATGTGGATTGACAAGTGTCGCAAGTGTGTGTGCTTGCCGATGGGTTATTAGACCACCATGTGTGGAGTCGGCCCTGAAATATATATTATAATGTGAATGTACCTAACTAGACAAGTCGGCCCCATAAGGTCACTAGGAAAACAGGTTAGTATAAATAGAGATCAGGTGATCTCTATTTAGATCATTCAAAAAAGTACATCTCTCCCACTCAGAATGTGGCGCAATAGTGAGGAGGAGGATCATCTGCTACTAGGAGACTATCTCAGTGTATTTTGGTTGTACTTTGGTTGAGCCATTACTCTCTCTATCTCTGAGGAAGTTGTGGGGTTTTTCACCTTAGGGTTTTCCCCACGGAAACTCTGTGTCTCTTGTCTCTTATGCTTTTGATTCTTGTGATGCTAGTCATACTTATTGTGATTGTCATGCATTGATATACTGTATATGTTATTCTCTCAGTAAAGATCCTAGAATATTGTGAATTAATGCTCAAAATTTAACATATCCAAATTAACCAATACCGGCACAAGTTGCATGAGGGCAACCTGCGCCTGAGAGGGGAAGCGCAGGCTGTACAAAGACAACTTGAGCCACCGACGCAGTCTGCCAGAATGCATCTTGCGCCTAACCAAGTTGGGTGCATCTTGCTCAAAGACAACCCGCGTCGACCCAACTAGAAACTGTGGACAAAGGGCATCAACTTGCTCTAAATGACTTCTTGATTAGGGAGACTTCAAGGATCAAGGCATTGAGTTGACATGGGTCTCATGATGACGAGATTTAGGTGTAACAGATCTATGATGGAATACATATATCTTTTGTTTTGAAGTTAAATTTAGGGTTGACATTTTAAAATTTTGTTTAGTTAATATTTTATTAAAGTGTCATGTATCAACTCCATATCGAGCATGGAAATACATTTCTCCGTCATACCAAGTTGTATAAAGCGCCTCTCGCCGCAAAAATAAGGCCTCGACTTTATCACCTATTAGTGTTGTCACATGAACTACAGTTAGGATTCTTCTCACTTGTAGTAGGCCCACCACTAGTACAACAATTCCAACACCTCTCGCTTTGATGAACCTAAGAGCATAGTTAGATTCCCATGCATCGCAATTGTTAGATATTAGTTAGATGTTGACAAAAGATCTAATTCTACAACTTTTTCTCTCACGAATTGAAATTGGGCGTAGGCTGTTGCAAGTAGAGCAAGACCTGAAAAAATTGAAGGTCAAACAGACTAAGCTCCAACTATAGCCCTAAGGTGGTTAGTTGAATAGTCAACTTCCCCAGGTCATAAATTTTGCATACGATCTCCCTTTGGGGCGCTCAATATCTAGTTGGAAAGGTATATTCGAGAACTACAAGATGAGAGCTCTGGATAAATGTCCGCATGAAGCTAACATTTTGAAAATGGATCGCAAAAAAACATCATTTAGGGCCTCAAAATGGCCCCGGAAGCTTAGGACCTGAAAAACCATAGAAACATTACTAGAAAATTGTCGAAAGGGGAAACTGTTTTGAGCCAGTGGAATAGGTGGGTGGCCACCGATATCCATCTGGATCATGATATCACTAAGATATTAACCAATGTGGGGTTTATATGTGGTTGACTATTGTCAAAAAAATATAGGACACAATGATGTTGACTTATATAACTCCAACTCAAAAATTATTATGGACACAATTTCTTTAAATTCTATTTGTTATTGAATTTCCTAGGAAACTATGGGATTTTTTATTATGAGGCCCATTTTAGACATTTCCTGTAATAGAATTGTGTACCATAATGTTCATCCAAGAGATAGTCAATGGAAATAAACGAAAATTTATCTTTGATTGTTAATTAATTAAAGGTGCAAAAGTCCGAACACGTGTGCCAGTTCCCTTCCGTCTTCAAAACCATGACAGCTGAGGAGTAGTAGGGGCTAGTAATAGGACATAGCTCTCTAGCTTCCAATAATTCATGAACAATCTTTTCAATTTCATTCTTTTGTGTAAAATAATGTCTATAATGATGCACATTGGGAAGTTAATTACTAGGGATTAGTGGGATTCCATTTCATTGTCTCCATCCGAGGTGGATAGGCATTGGGGTGGTTCAAAGACCTTGTGTTATTTGTCCAAAATCAATTTCCAATTAGGGTGAATGTCCCATGGGGGGTTATCCAAAACTTGGATGGCACTGAATTGTGTAATAATGTTGAACTGATCCTTCTTCAAGAATTTCTCCATAGAGTGGGATTTGATGATTTCAAGGGAACCTACTTGAAGACCTCTGAGAGTGTATTTTTAGCCCTCATTGAAGATCATGTAAAACAACTTGAAATTCATGATGGTAACAAGGCCAATGTACACAACCGTTCTATTCCCAAAATGACACCCCCATTTCAATAGAAAACATGTTAGATTTTAGAATATAGTCAGCCATTTGGAGTTTCACATTCTCATATTAACCACTATATTTGATAGTATTGTTGTTGGCTATCATGATTTGAAAATTGTGCACAACATGGAAATAACAATGTATTTCTTCTGCTACTCTATGATATATGAAATTTTGGGTAATTTCACTGTATCTTGTTCTCTCTTATTTCCAATTCTCTTGTAGGTATCCTACTTGGGTCTTGCATGGAACGATGCAACTGAGAGCTAAAGCAAGTCCAATATCTGAATCATACAGGTCAGACTTCTTTACTTGCATCCTTCATTAAAATAACTTAGGGGAAGTTGTGTGTTCTGTGTCTTTTTATTCTAGATCTAAACAATTAGAGTAGGGAATTCCACCTATGTCCGCATCGGTAGAATAATCCTCAAACAAAATTGGCGACCTCATTGGGTTACAAAGTGTTCTCTAAGGTTTTCTTTGCCTTATTTTTGGGTTTGGTTGATTTAGAGATTTGAATCCTCTTGATCTAGTCATTCTTGCTCTTTTCCTTGTTTGAGTTTGATACTCTAAGTTGTTGGGACATCCAGAATGACTCTAGAACATTTGGTCCATCAAGATCTTCGAGCTTTTGAGACCTTCTTGTTTTTTTGAATTCCATCCCTCGCCTATCATACTTTTCCTTAAGGTACAATGCGAAATTGTCACACTTGGGCCTTTCATAGCCTGCAACACTCTACCTTGGCGCACTGGTGTCTGCTTCTGAACTGGGACACTTTGAGGAATTTTTGAATTTTGCTTGGGTTTCCTCACTGGATTTTGGATTGGATTGTTTCTTTTTATTGCTCATTATCTGCTTCAGTTTCGTCTACCTCCAGAACCTACATTTGAATCCCTCTTGATCATTATTTGAGGATTGGATTGAGTTTGTTTGCATAGGAGTTATTGAGATTTGATGTGCATTGTGAGTTATTTTTCACCTTGGGATTGGTTTGTAGTTTCCTTAGATCTCTTAGTCATTGAGTTTGTGAGAAATTGATTGCTCTTCTTGTTTCCATTGCAAGTTAAAGGAAAGCTTTCTTTTGTTTCTTTGGGTAGGTTAAATACTTGAAAATAAAAAATGAAAAATATTTTTGTTTTGTATTGCTTTGATTTTAGTCTTGCATTTATGTAAAAAGAAAAAAGTTTTTTTTTCAAGTTCCATAGTTTAAAAGACGTTGTGAGTGCCTTTGCTTTGCTTTGCTATTGTAGTTGGAAACATTACTACAATCTTCATCTTAGTGAACTTAGAGATCTACTTTTCATTAGTTTTGAAAAGGATAGGAAATAATTAAAATTTGCATTTTTGGTGTAAGTTTGAAGGACTTTTGTTTGTTGTTTTGAATTTTGGTTACATATTGGTTTGGATCTTTTGCATGTCATCAAAAATTGAAATTGAAAAGTGCATTTGGAAATCTCCCTCTCTCTCTTAAGTAGGACATTTTTTAAAAGGAAAAAAAAAATTTCTTCCCTCTCATAGTATAACATTCATTGAAGTGAAAGGTTGCATTTTCATTTCTTTGCATGGTATTTGAGTCGGTTGAAATTCCACATTGTCCAATTAACCGTTGAAAGATAAAATAAAATGCACTTTAATTAAAATATTTAGGAACTTCATGTGTTAGGGTAGAGACGTGTTCCGACGTCATTAAGCGTAGGATTTGTCATTACATTAGTCAACGCTACAACCCGAGGACTCTGCAGTTCTTTCACACACGAAGAGTATATCATAAGGTAACTTTCGAACGATTGCGCATTAGACAACACTAATACAGATTTGAGCTCCCACGTACCTTGAGTATATCGAGAGATCCTCATAGAATCCTGAGACCAATTGAGTTAAACTTATGGTCATCCTGTTCTCGCAAGACACTAAGAACAACACTCGAGGAGATTACTACGCACGTACTGTCAAGTAGTTGGGTAATACAAATAAGGGTACGATCCCAATCCTCCTTAGTTAGTGCTCTGAAAAATTGGGCCGAGTATTACTATTGGACCCTACAGTATATTGCGAGCTATGACACTTGACAAACCTATGAGGATCCGACTTTTGATCCCACCTATTCACACGTTTGCTTATTTCCTTAGATTGAGTAACATTTGCTTTTTGTTTTTTATTTAGAATACCTTAGAGAAATATTTAGCTTCTAACACTTATTTTTCTCCATGGAAGACCAATGTCCAAGGATATCATGTAGGAAGCAAGGGATGGGTCCTGAACTGTCTGCGCCTAGAGATAGCCAAACACCACCTCGATGTACCCAAGCCCCTTCTAGCGAATAAAATATGGGTGACGAAGTTATATTAGGTGAGAATAGTGTGGCACCAAAGAATGACCCACCTAAAGGGATCATTGAAGTTATTGAAGAATCAAAGTCTTTTCCTTTTATAATTATCCAATTAGTAGGAGGTTTCAATCAACCATTTATTCAGTTAGTGGCGACAACTATTGTACCAACTACCCCTATTACTCCCTCCTATCCACCTGAATCTTCTCATAGAATAAATCTAGGAATGGAAACCCCCAAACCTCATACAAACAAAGAGGTTATGGAATCCCTACGAAAAACAATCACTTTTGTACCCCGTAGTAGTCAAGAGATTAGGGAAATGGAAAGAAACATATGGACATCCCATGCTACACAAGATCAAGGTACAACTCCTTTAAGTCCATAAATTTCATTACCTTCCATTTCTGAAGTGGTAAACCCTTCTGGTATGACAACGCCCCAACCTTCCTCAAGTGATACATCCTTTCATATGTCATTTGTAGGGCGATATGTACCCATATATTGGATATTTACCCATCCTCCACCGGAAGATCCGATGACGACAAATGTTTTTGACCCATCTTCCTAGTTGTGGAACACTACTTTAGGTCAATCTCTTAGTGAATTTTTCACTTACCCATCACCCATGCAGTTGACTCTAAACCCTCCACGTCAGACTCTTCCACCTATGTTACCAAGTGAAATCCTTGGTCGATCTATAGGGATTGTTCCTAATCGAGGGATGGATTCTAATTTCACTTGATCACCCATGGTTACTGGGATAGGTGCACACTCGTATTCACAAATTGGTAACACCTTGATAGTTAGTCACACTACCCAACCATTTTCTTTCAATACTCCAGTAGGAATTTCTTATATACCTTTTGTTGGAATTTCAAATGTAGTTGGAGGTCAATATTCAACTAAAATTTATCCTATCTATGAAGGGAATCCTTTGACTACCGGTCCAAACATGGTCAGTAGTCAACCTCCATTTGCAGGACAATCTGTTTCATGGGGACAACAACAACCACCACCTGCTTGGGGGCCACCTATGGCATGTATCCAGAATCCCACTAGGGGGGAAATGAATCAATTTAAACCCACTTACCCCACAAACTTGAATGTATATTTTGGTTTACCTTACCCAAGCGTTATGAACAATCAATGGACACCACCCCCTCCAACACCTCCCCCTGCTCAACGATTTGTTCCTTCTCAACCTTTCAACCCCACGATTCAGAATATGTAATTCTTCAACCCCACTATTTAGAATCTGCAATCCTTCAATCCTACGGTTTTGAATCCTCAAGTTTTCCAATAGTACCCTGCGGCTGGCCCATATGGTTTTAACATGCAACCACCACCAGTGTATGGCCCTATGGGCGTTCCGATGCCCCATCAATATTACTCATACCCACAACCAAATAGACAACTTCGTTTCCTGGCAACATTGGACTTGCTTGACTTGTCGAGACTTATTAATGATCGCATATTGCATGAGCCTCATTGCCCCCCCATACTTGCCAAACTACCGTATGATATTCCAAAATTTGTAGGCAAACCGAAATAAGACTCGAAAAACCATGTCATGAATTTCCATCTCTGGTGTTCTTCGAACTCATTGATTGATGACTCTATATGTTTAAGGCTGTTCCAACGAACGCTCACAGAGACGACAACAAAATGGTATATTGAGCTGCCACAACACTCCTTTAGATATTTTAACTCCCTTGCGATGCAATTTATTACACATTTTCAATTTCCAATTAGATATGAGATATGTACAAACCTGTTAACCTCACTTCGACAATCCACCTCTACCCATCTTTTCGATCATAGACACGAGTGGATGAGGTGATGTAGGTTTATTAAGGATCCTATTCTGGATCAATTACTAGATCATTGGTTCACGAAATCACTTCTTCCACCCATCGCTAGGGATGTCGCTATGGGAGGAATTGTTACAGAGGATCAAGTGATCAGTCGTTCTCAGTACCTGGACTTTGTTTATTCCAAGTCGAGAACTTTGTATGACATAATTCCCAATGCTCTCGTCCCGCAAATGATCCTTCTAGGCCCTCTACCAAACCTCTTGTTGTTTGAATAGTTGGTTCCGTGAAGGCCTATCCTGCATCCAAAACGGTTGGATAACAATGTGATCCAAATGGATATCGGTGGCCACCCACCTATTCCATTGGCTCAAAATAATTTTTTCTAGTTTCGCAGTTTTTTACTATTTTTAGGGTCTTGAACTTTCAAGGCCATTTTGAGGCCCTAAACGATGTTTTTTTGCGATCCATTTTCAAAAGCGTTAGCTTTAGCTAACCCTTTTGTGGACCTCCCAACCATATACTTTTGGGAGAGACCTTTCCAACGGTGTATAGAGCGCCCCAAACAGAGATCGTATGAAAACGCTACGCCCCAATGAATTTGTTGTATCAACTAACCATAACGGGGTCCACAAACCTTTTGGCATTTCATCTTTCAGGGTTAGGGTTTTGATGTTTAGGGTTTCCTTATCATGTTAAAAAGGCCCCTGGGCCTCATTGTAAGGCAGAGAAGCGAACACGTGTAACCGTCACATCTCTTCTTAGAGATAAGCTGCCCCCATTCAACATGTGTATTTCTTTTATAGTTTTTGCTTATTTTTATTCAGTAATAGAAAGTGGGATTTAAAGTATTTCAT
The DNA here is from genome assembly GCA_027924585.1 of Larix kaempferi. Taxonomy (NCBI): domain Eukaryota; kingdom Viridiplantae; phylum Streptophyta; class Pinopsida; order Pinales; family Pinaceae; genus Larix; species Larix kaempferi. The sequence continues at coordinate 3,477,380 of BSBM01000226.1, read as the reverse complement.
TGTATCTGTTAAATTCCTGTTTCCATTTCATTCCCTCATAAATCTGTATCACAATGTCCATCAACCTCAAACCCATCTCAGAATCAAATTGGAAATAACACCAAAACTACCTCTTATCCTACTCAATCCTCTGAGGTGAATGAGGTTCAATCCTCCTCATCTCAGGGAAAGAAGAAAAATAAAGGGAAATCCAAAAGTCTTCAAACCAGCATGAGAACCCCAAACCCCAAGAGACCAATGCCGATGCTAAATCCAAGAGAAAGGATAAGTTCCCTTTCCTAATATGTGAGGGTGACCACTTCACGAAAGAATGTCCTCACCGCGAGGAGATTAACATTTTTTTAAAAGGTCCACCACACCCTGTGGTGCTAACCAATCCTTTCCCACCACAACAACAGCAGATGGTCACTCACAATATTGCACCTCATGCTAGTAACACCTCCTCCCATACCCGTCAAGGGGATTCACCCCCGGTTGCAGATATATTTATGATGTGTGGCGAAACGATTCATCTAAGTACTCCATCATAGAAATATGATCGCATTCCAGATAAGACACCTAGTGGAGATAATTCTGATAAGACTTCAACCTCCACATACACTACTCCCACCCCTCTTATAGGCCCTCTTCAGATAGAGAATCTTGTGGTTGATTCGATATTATGCCCACCCAAAGAAACTATTCGAAAAGCGATGTTTAATCCAAATACTCGGGCTGCTCATAATTATAATATTGTTGAGGATTTGTCCCAATCACCTTGGGCTGTGTCGACTCTCGAGGTTTTGCAGAACTATCTCAGTCAACGCAAAACCTTATTGTCAGCTTTAGTAGAAGTGGACCCTAAGACATCCAACTCTATCATGTTTCATCTAGAATAATTTAAAATGAGGCTCTCCCACGAGCTTGCATTCAAAATCAACACCATAGTTTCTGGGAAGAACGTCCATCGTACTATTTTGGACGAAGGATCCTCCACATCGATCATGTCTTTATCATGTTCGAGATCCATTGGTTCTCTTGAGGTTAATTGATCCCCAACCACACTCAAAGCCTTCGGCGGAAATGGTTTTCAACCGTATGGACTCGTACCATCATTAGCCATGGAACTAGGGGAAAAGTTTGTTTCCATTCATGTGGAAGTAATTGATGTGCCCTTGGATTACAATTTGTTACTGGTTCGTAACTGGTTTTATGAAATGACTGCCATCGCATCTTCAGTCTTTCGCTTAGTGCAATTTCCCCATCAAGGGAATATTTTCACCATTGACAAGCTCGATTTATGTACACCCAATATCAACGACAACTCTTCGCATAATGTTCCTCTGTTAGGACATGCAAAACCTCCATACAAGGATTTTAAAGTCAAACTTCTGAAGGACTCTTCACTCGTGGGAGTCTTCCCTTTACCTACACCCGATCCTCCATCAAGATTTTCCACGGTTAATATGATTTTGATTGTAGCACAACAATCCCATGCATAAGATGACCCATGGGTGGTACCCAATCCATCTCAATTTGAGACCATTGGTGATTTGATCCCGCTTAGTTTTACCAAGGCCACATACAACGTCATTCAATCCACTTCTGATGACCCACTTCTTGATGACCAACATATAGTGGCATCAGACCGATACTCTCTACCGTCTTGGTTGGACTAATCCACACCTTCCATGGATTATCTTTTGAACATTTTTCCATCATATGAATATATAATGGAAGTTATGAGCCTCGACGAACTACCGTGGGAAGATAATCACCATTGGTCCTCTTTCCTCCCCGACTAGGATAAGGTAGAAAATAACATTAAATCTATGGTTCCACCCGATGTAATCAACAATCCACAGTCTCCCATTTTAACTCAGGGCGTAATTTCTGAAGGGAACTTGCGAAACATTACAGCCACCATGTTAATCGATATATCGATAAAACCCATTATCGGGGAAAATATCCAGCTTGGCCAGACTTGTTCCTCGGAAGAGGTTAAAATATACAAGGCATTGTTTCAAGAATTTCAGGACATATTCACATGGAGCTATGAAGAGATGCCTGGTATTGATCCATTTATTACCGTTCATGAGATCAAAACCTACCCAGGAGAAAAAACATGTCAGGAAAAGTCTCTTCCTGGTGCACCCTCGCAAGACTAGTGCCATCAAGGAAGACGTTGAAAATTTATTGAAGGTTGGATTCATTTATCCTATGCCATTAACTGAATGGGTCTCTAATATTGTCCCATTCTTAAAAAAGCAAGGTATATTAGAGTATGTGTTAATTATAGGGATTTGAATAAGGCTTGTCCAAAGGACAATTACCCTACACCCTTCATTGACCATCAAGGGCATGCGCCTAAATGTCAAGGGCATGGGTCAAGCCAAGGCAAAGATCCATATTGCAAACAAGGGTTGAGCTAGTTATGTACACTCTTACAGATGTTTCCTCCATGGGTATGGGTCAAATATACAGAAGCAATAGTTGATAGGCATCTTGAAACAAAAAGTGACTGCAAAGGAAAATACGCAACATAAGCAATAAGCAACGAAGTAGTTTGCATGGATGTTCAAGTGGATATTTTAACACATGCTTATGTGAAATGACAAAAAAATGGGAGCCCATTAGGATATGGTCAGAAATGTATGAAAGAGAAATATGTGGTCTCAAACTCCAAGTCATAATGGGATGAATAGCGCTCCCGGGCCTATGAGAATAATTCAGCATGGGCACCAAAATGGCAATGGAGTGCTGAATAGGGTGTCCCATGTTCGGTAGGCTCTGCTGTCGGAATGGTGGAAAATACAGATATGAAGGGCTGAACCATTAATTTCCAACAGGTTCGACCCTATGGAAAGTTTGGGTTGCAAAAGGTTCAAATGCATCTTCACAAAGGGATGCCCAAAACCTATATGCAAGTTTCCAAATATACCAAATAAGATCGAGGAACATGCAGATCATTCTCCTATACTTGGGTAGATTTATATCAAGTATGCTCCCAGTGGCCCCACAAAAGATATCCTTAGGTGGGTGCAACCAAATGTTTACAACTTCAGGGATATCTTCATTTGCTGATCAAATGTAATCCAAGAAGTCATGTGAGCTGGGAGATCTCATAGCCCAAATGGGCCAGGTAACCGAATCATATTCCTCCATCAAGGGAATATTTTGATCCGAATCTGCCGAAGCTATTTGAGTAGTTTGGTTTGAAACTTATACGACAGATAGGGGTGATCCAAATGCTTGCCAACAATTAAATGACATTACACAAGCTGAGGTCCTTTCATCTACTATGGTTAGACAGATGTTCTTACCATGAGTTGTACTTTAATCTGAAAAGCAACTTCGGAAAGGGTCCTACATATTGAATGGTCTATGTCTGATGTGATCAAAGTCTCATCGGATGGATCAACAACACCAATGGTAGACAATAGTTCCTTTATTTGCGTGGAATGATATTGCAATACCTCCAAAGCCGACATGGAACATGGTACTTGAGCTAGGTCCTCAAGAACATTACCGTTCTGAGTAGCTCGCGTGTTAGGATTATGCATTGTTCTACGTAGAACACCTTTGGGGGGGTATGGTACTAATTCTATGGCTGGTTTCTCAATGTAGAGATAACCACTTGGCTGTGATTTTGATTGATCCGATCTACTAGGAGAGACATCATAAGAATCAAGTCTTGTTTGAATGTTCATCTCAGGATGACACATGAAAACATTGGCATAAGGATCATTGCCCCCTTGCGGGGGGGTTGGCTGGTTGCCCACTGGAGGGGGTACCGGTGTAAAAATAGTGGGTTGTTGTTTCCCACCGTATTGAAGCAGAGTTGTTGCATCTTTGTTCCCAGAGTTAGAATTTTCCTTACTCTTGTACTTCTTCTTCTTTTCCCTAATGTCTTCGGACTCGACTATAAGGATTTCAGAATGATGGGAAGCATTAGCACTTTGATTACCCTTGTACTTCTTCTTCTTTCCTCTCAAGTCTATGGATGAGACTGTGAGGATGTTAGAATTGTTGGAAGGATTAGCAGGTTATTGCATTGCCTGGCCAGTTGTGGGTTGCAAATTCTGAATAGATACTTGTCCCGGATGTGGTTTAATCTGTTCAAGATGGTGGACGAAATTCGTCATACTATTGACATGAGGTTCATGTGGCAGCCTAGCTGGATCAAACACAGGTCTTGTAGGCTGGTTCCCAAAAGATTGGTTGCTTTCTAGAACCTGACCACTCCATGGCGGAATGGGGTTAATGGTTGGATTCCCCCTTGCGGGGTTAGGCCCAAAAAAGATTGGTTACTTTCTAGAACCTGACCACTCCATTGAGGTGGTTCTTGGGCTTGAAATGCATTCCAAGAGGGGTTACCTCCTTGCGGAGGTTGCATCCAAAAGGATTGGTTATTGCTCGGATGTTTCCCAGTCCATTGTGAACTAGGTTGCATGTATGGATTGCCCCCTTGCGGAGGTATGTTCCAATAAGGTTGGTTATTCGGTGGAACATTACCACTCCCTAGATGGTTGGGATTCATGGGTGGATTTCCCCCTTGCAGGGGTATGTTCCATTGAGATTGGTTACTTGGTGGAACATTAACACTCCATGATTGTTTCCTTGGTTTGGATATGCGTTCCAAGGTTGATTGCCTCCTTGCGGAGATGGCATCCAAAAAGATTGGTTACTTCCTGAATGTTGTCCATTCCATGGTGGAACAAGATGGATGGATGGATTGCCCCCTTGCAGACGTGGGCCCCAAAAATATTGGTTACTTTCCAGAATCTGACCAAACCATTGATTGTTTCCTTGGCTTAGATAAGCGTTCCAAGGTTGATTTCCTCCTTGCGAAGGTGGTGCCCAAGAAGATTGGGTACTTCTTGGAACCTCCCCACTCCATTGTGGGATGGGGTTGATAGGTGGATAGCTGCTAGGCTTTGTGCTAGGATAAGTCGGAGTATAACCCCCCGGGGAATTTCCACTAATCTGAGGAGCATAACCCCAATTGGAATAAATGTTCAATGGTTCATTGCTTCCGCCAGGAATATTACCATTCCATGGTGAAGGGTTGCCCCCAGAAGTAGAATTTGGACAAGTGTTAGGCATACCAAGAGGATTCTCGTTTACTCCTTGTGTGTGTTGACCTTTGTTAGTTGAACTATATGGAAAACCAATGTTTGGTAAGGCATACCCTTCAGTAGGGATTCCTGCAGACGAAGTGGATGTACTTCCGGGATTGGAACCCGAAATTGTACCAACTGGCACTGAAGTGTTGGTTGAACTTGTGCTACTAACAGGTAAACTAACTGTTGGGATTGATGTATAGGACAAATTGGAAGTATTGCTACCTCCAACAACTGTTTGATGTTGCAATGATGTAGTCCCTTGTGCTCCTGATGAAGCCATATGGTCACTTGTTGAATTTTGCATGTCATTCAAACTTTCAAAAAGAGGTTTGATATCACCCAGTGACTCACAGATAGTAAGTACAACTGGTTCTGAAAGACTTATCAAAGGTGGAATTACATAAGCATTTGTATGATGTTTCAATGTTTCAATCTCAACTAGAGTAAGATCATCAACTATGTATGTATTCAGTTCATGACGTGACGATGAATTCTCAGTGTTGATTTGATGTTGTTCTTCTCGAATAATATTAATTGAGTTTAAAATCAGTTCTATTTCCAAGTCATTAGTATGTGGTTTTTGTGTCTGTCTCTGCGATGTAGTAGGGATTTCAATTTCTGGTGACTCACCTTGCTACCGCCGTGACTGGTCGATCGGGAGAGTAGCCACTTCTAAGAAGTTTATAAAAGGATGTGTTTAAAATCATAGTTTGAATCAAACAATCCTAAGGCATCCTAGACTCAAAAAACAAAAAGTGTCCACACAATAACAATTCCCTAGATATTTCAAGTAAGCAAACTTATTCTTCCAAAGAACCGAAGCTCGGTGAAAAGCTGGATTGTAGGGCCTTCCGAAACTAGTAGCTGTTGAGGGATGTTAGGCCTCAAACAATTGCTAACAGTGAAGGTACGAGAGACAGTTACAATAAACTTTAATCACCAGGGGTACAAGTGTTGGTTCCTGACCAATCACTCTCCCAAGGAGTAAAAGTTCCAAACTCTGTCTCAAGTTTTGCAAGTGTTTCCCACTCGCAATAGCCTATGTGATATCCTAATAATAGCCACTAAAGTTACCACTTCACAATCGACGGTCAAGCGGAACAGTTGTAAGCCGAGGACAACTCTCATAACCAGGAACTCTAGAAATAGTGATGTCACCCCGAAGACTTGTCACTAAACATAGAAACCCCTCGATAAGATCATGTCCCACTAAATAAGCAAAAGGGGGGAACCACCCTTTACTTATCCATATTGACCTCGTGCTTGATGCATGTTTCAGAAGTGCTTTCCCGACAAGCGTTTTTTGCTACTAATGGATTAACTCTCTTTAATCAATGCTAGTTTCAAAGTTTTGCATCCCAGGAGTGCTAACTCTCCAAACCTAATCCAGGGCACTAGCCTAAACTTGTTGGTGATATGAAAATCAAAAGTTTGTCAATTTTAGATTAAGTGCCAATTTTAAATGTAGTTTGCTTAGTTTCAGGAGTGGAAATGAAAGTGGTGGTGTTTTGACTCGAAAACAGAAAAATGAACCAAACAATGCAAAATGCTCACTACTCTACCTTTCAATTCGATGAATATTCTAAATTAAGGAAGAGTTAGAGGTTCATGATTTTCTTTTAGATATGAAAAATTTCTAGTAGATTTTGTATGTTCATGCACAGTTTTTTCTGAAATATGGATAATAATTGATGTTTAAAGACCAATGTAACCCAAACAGATATCTCAAGTAAACATGAATCTAATTCTATTACACGAGGGATACCTGTTTCTCATTCACAAGATCGCCTGAAAGCCCAAGTGAAGAGGATACGCAGAGCCCTTTGGAATGCTTGTGAATTAAATTCTAGACTGTTACACTTAAGATCCACTTTCTCATTCACAAGATCGCCATACGGCCCAAGTGAAGAGGATACGGTGGCTCAAAAAACTGTATGCAAAAATTAAATCTACTCTGTTACAAGTGAAATCCACTTTCTCATTCACAAGATCGCCATAAGGTGCGAGTGAAGAGGATACGATGGCTCATACACAATATATTTCAAGAAAACTGAACTCTAAAGGTGCAACGTTCTCTAATTGCGCATGCGAATTATGAAGAAAATTCCAACTCCAAAACGAAATGTAACTAAATGAAAGTTTATTTCTGTTTTTTGGAAAGAAATTATCGTCAAGGTATCTCACAATGTGAAGTTTAAGGTTTGTTTTTCAATGCAAAAAGTGTGAATGGTTCCTTCAAATGCAATTCTCTCTAAATGTGCATGAAAATCATGAAAATATTCTAAGTCCAAAACAAAATGTAACTAATTTGAAGCTTGTTTTTGTTTTTAGAAAGAAAATATTCTCAAATCAATTTAAAATGTGACTTTCAAAGTGTGGTCTTTTATGTAAAAAGATCATTTACACATTTAATAGAAAAATTGAAAAGAGATAAACACTTAAAACACTATTAAAATTTCTTGGGATCTTTTTTGAACAATTATCTTTAATCCAATGGAAAAGTTTATAGCTCCAACCATGCAAAACGTTTACAACTCCAACCATGCCAAACTTTTACAAAATGCTTGGATTCTTGTTAATCTTAAGAAAAAAAAATTGAACCTAAAACTTTTGCAAAAACTTTGGAATTCTTTTTAATCTAAAGAAGAAGAAAAAATTGAACCCTAACTATGCACTTTGCAAAAGTTTGAAAATGAGTTTTTAACCAATTGTCTTTAAACCAATTGAAAAAGATTTGTAACTCCAACTATGTAAAAATTTTGCGAAAATTTTCAAAAGGAATCAAACTTTGGCATTTTATGCAGCATTCAATGCTCAACACTCCAGCATTAAACGCTTAGCAATTTCACATCGTGGCAGAGTATGAAGGGACACATAGAGAGTTAAAACCTTCAACGCTTCACACCCCAAATCCTAGCAGAGTGTACACCCACACAGTGTTTTAAGAGCTTCAACGCTATGGTTCACAGCTTCAACCGAATCAATGCATTAACGCAGAGGTCGAAGGAAGAGAGCAAGCAGGGGGCATTATACAATACGCAGAGCATTCAATTGCTGGTATTAATGCAGAGATACAGTGCTTCGACATTGTCCACGTGATGGGTAAGGAATTGTTTCAAAAGCTAAAACATAGAGATGCAAAGATGCAATGCATCAATACTGTCCACGCATAGGTTCGAAAGTTTAAAGCTGAGATCATGGTCTTTTAGTGCTGAGATTTAAGAGTTCATGAAACATCAGGGTTTTCAGATCGCAGGGTTGAAGGAATTTCACGCAGAGCTTGAGAACATACTCAAAGATGCATCTATTCACTCAACGCAAAGTTTAAATCTTCAAACCAGATTTTAAAATCTTTCATGCTGAGTTTTAAAAGTTTCAAGATCTTTAAGACAACATGCAGACAACCTGGAATCTATCAACGCAAAGATTAAATTCAAGGTACATGGATCCACGTATATTTTGAAAGAAATTATCAATGCGGGGATTTATGCAAGGTTTGAAACACTTTCAAAAAACTGAACAGAGCTTTAACACGTTAATGCAGAGTTTAAACATCCTTCAACGCAGAGTGTAAAGAAATCTTAAGCTCAGAGTTTAAAGAAATCTTCAAATGAAACACGAATCATTGAAACCTTCTAGAAATATTCAATGCAGAGTTTAAAGAAATCTAACATGCAGAGATTGAAGCTTTAAGAACTTTAACACAACTTGAAGATCAAAACAGAGTTTAAACTCTAAAATTCCAGGCATAGTTTCAAGAAACTCATATCTGATTGAATTTGAAGGTGGGTTGATGGATTAAAGGCATGGTTAGGCCAATTTTAAGCTTCTCAAGCTGGATCTAAGGATCTTTAAGTGATCTTTAAGCTCAAAATGAGTAGATATAAAGGATGGAGATCACCAAAAAATGAAGAAAAATCATGAGATATCAAGAAATTTCAAGCCATATGGTCGCCAATCTAATAACAGCATTTAGCGTAGGGACTTGTCTACACTATTTCAACTATTTTACTAAGAAATGGTGATTTTCTACATCAGCAAATGAAAATATTATTACAAGTTATCATTAAGATCTACATTCATTCATCATTCAAGATAAGCAAACTTAATATCTGAAGCCATTTAAAAGTCTAAATCACACAAGATAACCAACATTTAAACATTCAAATGGTAGAAACTTGAATCAATTCATATTAGAACAATGAAGAAGTACATCCTTACCATGTACCTAGGTATGAATCCCTCCTCCATTGCTATAATATTTCCTTTCTTCACACTTGCTTTTGAAGAATTTGAGCTTTTCTCCTTCCTTCCGAATCTCCTCAGCATGCCTTTTCTTTTTTGATCTCCCTTTACCATGCCTCCCATGCCTTTCTTATGTAGCATTGGGAAATGGGCCTTCAAACCTTTCTTCTCCATGTAGGATTGCTCATTTTCTTTATTTTATATTATTTTCAACTAAAAACCCACTTTTCAATAGTTTTTAGGCTTTTTGCACCACTTAGAATGATTTTAAGCACAATTAATGCATTTCTCAGAAAGGATTCGTCTCTGAATGAACTTGTGTCATGTCTTCCTGTTGTAGGTGCATGGTAAACATATGCCTCTTCTGTCACATGACTAGGAGTGTTAATTTGATTGTTAACAAGGTATGAACATATTTAAATATCTCATGAATTTTAATTGATTATCATCTTTTTATGATTAATTGATGTTTACTTAACACTTCTAGACCTGTTGGGCACATAGTTTTCATTTTCTAGGCTGTGGTTTTCATACGGATGTCCATCCGGACGCTCATTCGCATTCAGACGCCCATTCGCATTCGGACGTCCATTCAGACCTTCTTTCACACCACCGAAATCATTTGTTAGCATATTCTGGAGCATTGAAGGCAGAAACCACGACGTGGGTTTCGTTGGCCACCTAGCCCTTATGGATCGTGACCTCCTGTTGGTGAAGATTCACGTCCTCATTAGCCCAAGATGCCAATGCATTTGCTGCCCACATCCAAGGAATCAGTATGCACGAAATGGGGAAAATGGCGTGTGCGTTTTAATTAGCCATTTCTCTAGTGTTTAAGACCCTCTATTTTTAGAGAGGTCAACCACTGAAAGGGTCGACCTACTCTCCCTTTGTAAATGTTATATAAAGACGCCCAGGGTTGAGAAGAAGAGACAGAAAAACGTTGTATAAGCTTTGATTCTGATTTTTAATAAAAACTATGTTCAACTGTTGATGTTATTTCATCTTATGTTAATGGTTGGTGACTGAGTAGCTTAGGAACAAACCCTTGTTGCTTGGGAAGGTCCTCTCAACAACCAGAGGTTCCATTTGTGCATATCCAGTGATTTCCTTTCGTTTTTGCAGATAAGTAATTTCATTTTTATATGTATGTATTTTGTTTTCCTATAAATGATGTTTTGTTGTTCATAAAACGCAGTTTTCTTTTATTTACATGTAATTTGTATCTTTAGAATTCATAGGGCCGACCATTTGCACCTTCGTTCAGACTGTCTTTCAGCATTCCATTTGCACTTAGACATAATTTTAGTTCATTTTCCAGAATTTCCAGTATTTCGTTTATGCAGAAATAGTTAGCTAGGTTATAGGTTAATTTTCCAGTATCTCATGATGTTCTGTAGCTAGTTAGGATTCGAATCCATCTTTACCATTTTATATTTCATTTGATATTCACACATAGATTAATTATTTCAGTTTTAATTATGATGAAATCCATTTACATTTAGCATCTATTTTACTGTGCAAATAAGAAATAGTTCTGGTTTAAGTAGAAGCAGTATAGTTGTTTCTTTGATTATGATTTAGGTAGTTTATGATCTACTTTCATTTGTTTTCATGCCTAGAACCTAGAAGAGCCTAAGCCTGTTTAAAATGCTATCATAGACTTTACCAAATATCAGTTTGTTCCATTTCTGAAATAGGTTCAACATTTCATCTTCAGTTCTCATTTAAGTTTATAATCAGTCTTTCATTTTCATTTACATAGCATGTATTGTTTTAGGCTTTGTTAATTCCATTGTTAATTCAATAATTTCATTTTGGTAGGTATAATAGAATAGAAACTAACTTCAAGTTCAAACTTAAATAGTCTCATGTTGATTTCAAAGATGCATTAGTTTTCAGTATTTTAAAGTCTGATTCTAATAGCTCACATAACTCAGTTTAATATAGGTTTATTTCTCAGTTATAGATCAGTTGAATCATATTTCCATGATTGAGTGAAATGCCTTAGGTTGTGGTTTGATTTACTGTCGAATGAGAATAGTAGCACTTTGTTTCCTGTTGTAGGTTTTGTTCACAAGTTAAAGATTGTTTCCAAGTCATTGAATTCTTGCTTTGTACTTAGGTTTGCTTGAACTCCAAGTTTAGTTTGATTTTTGATAATTGATGTTTCATGAACTAGTTTGAAGTATTGATAGGACATAATTTGATGTTGATAGGCATTTGCATGAGCTAGGTAAGCATTTCATGTTTTAATTACAGAGTAGTCATTAGAGATAAATTAACTTAGAATTTGTGTTTTGATAAGTAGTACTTCATTCTAAGTATTGTAACTAGGTCTTAAGTGTCATTTGCTTATGGATAAAAAGTAGTTTACAATGTTCAAATTCACTGGCAATTGATCCATTCTTAACGTGCATCTTTTTCTAGAATTTAAACTAGATTTAATTCCTTTTTGTTTCTCTGTAGCATTCGAAAGTCATTTTGATACAATCCCTCAAGGAGAGTGGAATTAGGTAGCTTAGCTAAGTCTTGAGTCATTTATTGTTTAAAATATTAATTGTCAAATGCATGAGCAGTTTAACTGTTGGATTGGATTTCTTAGGTTCATTAAGTAGTTGTCTCTTTTAGGGTAGTATAGTTTCTTGTTTTTATAGTTAGTTGCAACTTGAAATTGTTCTATAGCTAGGTTTCTGAATTTGTTTCATAGTTGGAGTTTGAATAATCTTTTCCATTCTTAGAATAGGATTTGAGTGATTGTCTAGTAGTTTCCACTTCCATAGAGTAACTTGCTTTTGATTAATTCTTACTTCTTAGAATAGTACTTTATTTATATCTTGCAATTTCAATTCTTGTCCATAGAGTAGAATAGTATAGATTGATACTATTCTGATATGTTTGTTAGGTTAGGTATAATCAATTTGATAGTTTATATTTTCAAGTTTGACTCGGTTTTTCATTTTGAAAGATCTTTAAATCTTTTCATTATTGAACATTTCTAAGGTCTGTCGAGCCAATACCTTAGTTTCCCTTCTACCTCAACATATATTTTGTGGCAACTCGAAGTGTACAAACCTTGGTTGATAATTAATATTTGGATAATTTAATAAACATAAATAATACCAAACAAGAGGATACATAGTGGGTTCCAACCAAGAGATCACTTTGAAGAATAAAGCGATCCAATCGAGAAGCTATATGTCCAGGACCAATCCTGCAGTTTGTCCAGGTGAACCAATCATTTGCAAGCTTTAGATCTATCAGATCCCAATAATCTATGAGGTATTCCATGCTTTCTTGAAAGGGATCTTTTATTATACTTCCACCTTATTTCTCTTTGTTGCTAATAATTGTGTTGAAGTCGTCAGCCACTATGCTAAACTTTGTCCACAAAGCGTTGCAGAGGTTCTACAAAGACTACCGGTAGATATTTTTTTCTTGATAATGTATAGGCATATAGGTACCAAAAGAGGACTTAAGGCATGATCTCCCTAGTTCAATGCGAATCTAGAACAAATATGACAGAATACAAATCTACCTTCCTAGATGCAATTAGAGATTAAGAGATGTGGACATCTTACATTTCAGATCTGTAGATCTCTTTCTCCCTCATCACTCCAAGTTCCACGGTCGTCATATCCAAAGCTGCAAGACTTGTCATAACATGTAAGAGACAAACAAGCAGCAATAACACATCTACACAATAATTGATCTAAGTAAACGGTTAAGGAAGTAAACTATAAATATCAATGAACAATAAGACATTTATGGAAAGAGTTTTGTATTACTGTATTAAAGTAGAAATACATAGAAGAGTTAAGATTACAACCAAGCCCTAACGTTGCAATCTTCCTCCAACAAGCCAAGCCAATGCCTCTAAGGAGAAATGGGTGCCTCCAATGGATGGATGATGATCTCCTAAGCTCTATTTCACCAGCATATGGATGTTATAGCCTTCCTCCCCTTGGAATGGAGAAGAACTTCATATATATAAGACTAGGAGGATAGGATAGGTTGAGAAATAGTGGGAGAGGACTAACAGATCCTCCCAAAGGGTTAGGGAACCAAATGCGAGCTCCCCTATAGGTTAGGGATAGAGATCCAAGTCACACACCTTCAAGAAATGGCTCGAAGATGCCCTTTATCCACTTTAACTGACATCGGCGCAAGTTGCATTAGGAAAACCTACGCTGGCGCATGCCGCACAAGGGTGACCTGCGACAACCCAACTAGACCCTATGGAAATAGTTCAGTATCTCTTCCAGTTTGACTTCCTAGTCATGGGAACTTCAGGGATGTTTACACTAATTCTTATGGTGGCAAGATTTAGGTGTAACAGAATGCCCCCCCAAAGCATGAAGTTCTTGGAACTTGACAGGTGAAATGCTTTGATAGAAGGATGGAAAAGGCTTGTCGGATGGAAGATGCCTCTGCAAGACAAATGACTCTAAGAACACAATCCCGTATGAATCACAACATGGATTCCGACCAATACAATGCACATCCATGCTAGTAAAGGCTGACTGAACACAATCATGGCTACTAGACACAAGCGTAGATCCATGATGAGATGATACCACAGCCACAACCAATACAAAGTGGATCTGTGTGATATAACCCAAAATAATATCCATCGCAACCTGGGTAAAACATGACTCCCCAAGGTCTTCAAGTCGAACCCACAATGATACAAATCTATCCATGTGATTACAAATGTCTTGATGTTGAACATGGTAGAAACCACTTAATTACCGGTCATTGATGCATACCGTTAACAAGTGCGAGGGAAATCACCATTAATGTCAATGATCCCCAAGGTATCATAGTACATATGTAATTTCCCTTTATAATAAAATTCCCAATGTGCTCAAATTCACCAAATTTCAACTCTAGGTATATGGATACAACTGATTCCAAACTCCTCCAATTACTTTCAAAATTGGTGAGGAAGGTCATGAGGGGTGATGGGAGACATTAACACATCTATCAGACATATAATCAACTGATATACCCAACCATGGTCTGCAATTTGCAAGGGAAGAATTTTTGGGACAAGACTAGTCAATTTGGGAAGTGGAAATCTTCCCTGGGTCTTGGAACAACTATCTTCCAAACACTATACAACCGCCACTAATGGTTGGTATGAGACTTGGATCTATTATAAGACATTAATTAAAGTATATTTGCATCATTAGATTTGGTTTTCTGGTCGAATAGGTATCCAAGAGAACTCATGGAATTTACTAGTAATTTCGAGGCTCAAACCCCCAATGGTAGATGGCTCTAGATAGATCCAAATGCTCTCAAATTGTACCAGTACATGTATGAATGATTTTAATACATAAAAATGGTGTTTATAGGTGTCTTTTAACCATCAAATGACTTATGAAACTCACTTTGTCAATCTTATCAATGTATGGAGTTTTACTAGTAAATTGTGGTTCAAATCCCCTAAGGGTGGATGATAAAAATGACTTTCCAAATGCATTCAATCCAACTCGAATTTATGAATGGAAGCAGGGGAAATATAAAGGAAATCAAAATGAACTCATATGAATCACCATTAAACTTTTAATGTCTTCTATAACTCCCTTAAATCAGATGCAAGAAGACTAGTTTCGACCTTGGGGGAAATAGCATTAAATATTCTTCAAATGAAATAAAACTGAGCAAGATGGTTCCAAATGCTTAAGTGTTGAACATGAAACTTGTAATACTCATCAATGTATGTCCATATATAATAAATATATCAAAGAAATATTCTTCCATTCGAAATAATCATCAATACATTGGCATACATCAATCTAGTGGGGGAATGGTCATTGTTTGCTCAATAATCATCAATTTTACATACAACCACTTGATATTTCGACCTGAAACTTTATGGAGATGGATAACAGAGTATTTAATTGATATTATAAAAGAAGTGGGGAATTATAAGATCCCCCAAAGAGTACAATAGCCCACCAAAAACACCCTCCCTCAAGGATCAAGAATATGAAATGAAAACTGGAAATGGTTGAAGGAATGAGCTGCAATAGAAGAAACCATGATCTGCCCTGTAGCTTACACCTGAAACAAATGACTCCATTAAATCTCCAAATGAAAGGTCTGAATGGCCTTTCCAATTACCAAATTGGATGGGAATCTTTGACCCTCGAAATTGGCTAAGGCAAGAAACTGTCATCCACTAGCTCTCCCTCTTCACAAATGCAATTGCAAATTCTAAAAATGATCAAAAGCTGATATTATTCTTTGTTCATGAATTTTATAAACTTCTAATGTCCTCCATGGGTCGAATTCCTTCCAAGATATTCATGCCAACTCAATTTGGAAGAGATTCCCAAGTATGCCACTTGTCCTTCCAATTCTAGCTCTCTCCTTCTCCAAATTCGAATTGGTGTCTCTTTGGCTGCCCTAACTCACTTGAGCGCCCTCTTGGAGGATATTTTTATCCCTGACATGTCATATATGTCATATGTCAGCCTTCCGGTCTGATTTTTGTCATAGGTGTCATAGCATCTTCATCATTGTTGTCATAGTGCTAGGGAATCTAGTCCAAGTGTCTCACTAGATCCAAATTGCCTCTTCGTCTTCCATGGGAGTTATTCTTCCACTCCAATTCGACCTTACATGACTCATGCCAAGTATATTTACCTTCCAATTCATCCCAGGAACATTGGGCTTCTTATGGATTCGAAATGAGTAGGATGCCATGTGGCATAGAAAATCTAGCTTGTGTGGGTCCCACTTCCTCCATGTGTCTTCATGATCAAATGCCACTTTGATTTTCCCTTGTATATAATTTATTTAGATCCTTTATTAAATATTTATGCTTTTCTAATGTCCACACATCATTTATTAACCCTCTTATTTCAAATCCCAATGCTTCCACCCCCAACCTAGGAAACTAGTAATTTTCCTCCTTGGCAATTATTTGACCCTTAACATCAATTTGACAAAATCTCATGAATATGGCCATTGGGCTTAGGCCATTGTGACCCAATGCCAAATTTGGGACATGACAACATATCATCAAGTGCAAATGAATGAATTGATGTCGAACGCTTGACGAAATCTTTCAATCAAGAGTTAATGATGTAAACTCATGCCAAAATCGAGGTAACCTGCCATTGAAACATGCAGGCCCAAGGTACTCGATTGGTTTCTAGATTCAGTCCTCGGATGATGATTTGAAGTCGACAAGGATGAACTCGTCGAAGGAGGGCCTTGATTAATCCCCCATCATCGACACGAAACTTGATAACAGATGTTTAGAGTAGATCGGATGGTACAATAACATGCAAGACTAACTCAGAGTAGACCGACATGGTGGAGGGTGTACTGACTACAAATGATGAGCGGTGAATGTATTTTGAACATGGGAATGGCATGACTTGGCAGTATTGACATGACGAGAATGATTCCAACTCCTAATTCAACTGATGATGGAGGTATTCTTTGGATGACCCAAAGGAGTAACAAGACTCAGGAAGTAGGCAAAACTCAAGGACAAACAAATGACCCAAGTACTGTATGCAAATGAAAATGAGTGCCATGTTCAAGAACGACTAAGTACTGCCACTGGTAAAGGTGTAACACAAAAAAAATTTATTTTTCCCCATCATGACTGATGAGTGCCTCATGTGTTTTTGACGAGCTTGATGAGGGTAACCAGATGCTCGGTATAGCTCATATAATAGATGAGTCCAATCCCAAATGTTTTACGAACCTGGGAAAGGAGGGGTTCGTCGCATGATGGGCCCTTCAATTTTGAATTTTAATGAGTCCAGAGAAGGTAAACTCGATGTCATTTCTTGTTTAGAGAGTCTAAAAAGAACTAAAGAAGACTCTAAAGGTCCTTTTTCATAAGGTTAGCCTCTTCGCCTGGAAAAGGGTAAAACAACGCGTTAGAGGACTCTTCCAGTCATGATTGGATGGAGTATTCCTTTTTCGTAACTAGTGCCCCCTGGTCCAAAAAAGGGGTAAACTATCACTAGGAAGACGATCATTCAAATACTTTTACAAGCATGAACGCATCAAGTTCGCTTGGCGATATTTTTGTATTTAGAGAGCCTGAAAAGAGCTTAAAGAAAGATTCTAGGGGATTCATTTTTCGTAGGAGTTTAATGAGCCCTAAAAAGTGATAAACTATAACTCGGTGACTTATTCTCATCATTTTACAAGCACAAGAAAGAACAAAGAGTAAGCTCGGTGTCATTAGTAATTGAATTTAATGAGGGAAATAATGACAAAAAGACGCTCGAAGAGTTGTTCATACCTGGTAATACTTACGAGATGATCATCACGACGAAGAATGGCATTAATTAGGCACCTAGCTTCTCCTGCAACTCAAAGACTAGGTCAAAACAATAAATCGAGCGTTTAAATGTAGTAAATAACCCAAACTATAGTAAAAAACCCACTAAAGCATCAGCATTAAAAAAGGAATATTCCCTTTTTGGTTATAAAATGGGTGAAATAGTGAAAAAGAATTACAATTGTTTTTTACCAAGTTTGGAGAGTGTGAAGTGCCATTTGGAGCCAAATTTTGTTTGTTGATTCCGGGAGATACGGTCCACCGTTTCACGAGCTGTCAGAGATAGGTAGGCCTAAAATCGGCTATTCAACTTTTCAGTGGATTAGTTTTATGTTTTTTGCTTAATTTTTAGGGTTTTGAGTTGTTTTGGTGGGGGGAATTGGGCCCACGGGTCGGCGCAAGCCCTCCTTATGGGAACTGCGATGGCCATGTGCCGTCGCAAAACTCATAAGGGCCTTTTGCGCTGACGTCGCCCTGTCTGCAAAGACGTCCTGCGCCGGCGCAAACGCCCAACCCAAAAGAAAAAGTTTTGATGTTTAGAAAGAGTTCTAATAGTGTTTACTTGTACTTTTTGACAGGTTCACAGTGACAAAAATGGTTCTCGAGTGGCGAGAACGAGAGCACGAGGTGGATGATGCTCAAGCCGAAAATGACCCTCAATGCATTGCTGCATTGAGGAACTGTGGGTTACTCAAATACTTCCGTGTGTCGGGCATGAGGATCCAAGTTCCGTTGCTAACACACATGATCCGATGTTGGGATCCGATGCAACAACACTTCGAGATCGGGGTGCTTACACTGAGTATAGATGTCTAGGATATCTACTTCCTAACAGGATTGTCCGGGAGGGCAGAACCTGTATCTCTTACTTGTTACATCATAATATTCCACCCTGTGAGCATCAGCATTACTTGGCCTATAGGATCCATTTCAGTGACTCAGATCCATTTATATCCTTCAGTGATACTAGTTTGCCCTATTTTTATTCCTACCCACCTGTTGCATCACTATAGTAGGCGTACCCATGAGTTGCATCACTATAGCCCGTGGGTATCAAGTAAAATGGTAAAAACCACTATTAATTACTTTTTACTCCCAAAAAGTGATCATTGGGTGACCTTTGGCACTCCATCTGCCTGAGTAATGCCTCGATGTGTCCTTTCACCTACCTTTAAGAGGACTATATATTGAGCACATATGGCTTATGGACGGGGGGGAGAAGAGAATAGCAAGAGAACTCTAGTGGATTTTTGCCCTATCTTGAGTCTACACTCATTGATCCTTGTAGTTGTGAACCCTTTATGTTCACCTTCCAAACTCCTATCTAGTTTGAGTTTGTCATTCATGGAGGATTGAAGTGGTGGAGGCACAAGTGGATTGATCTAGATCTTGGTTCAAATTGGTTGCTCGCAAGAGGTCATATCACTTTGTACTTCTTCTTGTTCATTAATAGAAATACACATATTCTCGTCCATCATGTTGTGAATGTTGTTTATTATACATTGGGTTGCATTTGATTGTGATATTATGGACCATTGTTATTGATAATGTTAATGCCATTTATATATTATATGTACTTGTTGGATATTGACTGTCAAGACTAATTTGCATATTTCAAGTGCATGGATTGAAAGCTCCAATGGGGATCTACATCAAACGTTTGGATCGAGGTTGGTTACATTTCTCCATTATCTTAAAATTGTCGTTTATAAGAGCATTGTTTTGAGAATTGAGTTGATTTCTGGTAGTCATTTGTCTATTGTGGTATTCCCAAGCCATAGTGAGTTTTCTCCAATACAGAAATGGTGACTCCACTGGGGAAAACATCCATGTTTGGGAAAAATTTTGAGCATTAGTCCTTAATTAGAGTTGTTGTTTATCGAAGCTCTGTGTCACTGATTGGCCGTCAAGATACACCATAGAAAACTTGCTTTTTCTGATCCTTTGGACTCTTTATTTGACCATTTTCATTTACTCACCCGCGGGCTAGCTTAGTTCTACCTGCGTCTACCCGCCTCTGTTTACTCTATTGCTCGTGGGTACCCGCAGGTATTCCTTCGACAGTAGAGTATAACTCCGGCTTTTGTTGGTTTATGGCTATTGGTTGTTGTTGGGTTGGCTTTGGTTGTTCCTGAGTCTTTGTTGGCCTCTTTCTTGATTGTTTCATGCCTTGGTTGTGACCAAAACTCTTCGTTTCTCTTGATTGAGCCTTCTTGGTTTTTTACCAAACTTTGGATTTAGCCTCTTGGTTTTTTCCTTTTGATCTCTTTCCTTTGGCTGAGTCTTGCTGTTTAGGATTTGCTGGGTTGTCTTAATGATCTTCTCGGTACTTCAGTGACTGAATAGTAGGATTTTGCTTGCATTTTTTCATTCCATCTATATTGAAAAATTACAAAAATATACATTTAGTTTTTTGCATTTTCTTTCTTGTTTATATGCAAAAATACAAAAATATTTTACTTTCATATACTGCATCTTGCATTGAGTGCTTGTTTCCTTCATCTAGGTTCTTCTTGTGCATCGAAAAGATAAAAGATTGCATCTTTATTTCATAATTGTTGGTTGATTTTGCAATAGTGACATTGTTTTATTGGATAGATGAGTCTAGGATTGGACGATTTTGCATACTATTGAGTCTACACATCACTAGTTTCACGATCATATCCCTTGAGTAACCACAGCCACTAAAATTAACGCTTAATCTTAAAATTGATTAGACTGATTTTATTTATAGGGTACACCAACTAGCATAGGTTTAGAGTCTTGGAATAGATCATTGTGAGTTAACAATCCAAGACTACTAGATGAAATATTAGGTGTCTGACCAGGGAGTGGAGGAATCCATGGTATAGATCGGTGTTCTCAGGAAGCTCTACTCAATCCAGAGTTAAGCACGAGGTCACGGGAGGTTGGTTGAGGAGATATCCCTCTGATACCGACTAAATGTGGGAAATATATCCAGGATTTGTTCATATCTGGGGGTACCGGAGGTTCGTCCTCTTGTGCTTCGGGCTTAGCTACCCTGCCCATATGACGGGTCCCACCTGCGACTGTCCCCCTAAGCATTGGTTATATTGCGGTGACCATAGTTTCCTTACCTAAGTATAGCACAGGGTACTTGCAGTGGTTATTTTGTTTGTGT
Organism: Larix kaempferi; assembly: GCA_027924585.1. NCBI lineage: Eukaryota > Viridiplantae > Streptophyta > Pinopsida > Pinales > Pinaceae > Larix > Larix kaempferi. The sequence continues at coordinate 3,456,568 of BSBM01000226.1, read as the reverse complement.
CCTGAGTTAGATAGGGATTGGATAGCACAGTTGTGTTGTGCAGTGGACTTGACCTTGTACACACAGTGAAGCCTGGGTGTCTCTATAACTGATTCTATTACCTCCGGCTATAGTTTGGGAGTCTCAAGCCTCTCCTAGGCGAGACATACCGACTCTAGTGTCGGGAGCTCATTTAGCCTCTCTATTTGTCTGCTCTTGGCTGTAGTTTCTCTAGGTGTGTGTTTTTTATTTACTATTTTTTATCGATAGTTGGCCTTTACGGAACGTTTTGATTACATATTCTCTCCGGAGATATCGTCTTGCGGAGCCCTGCTCTCTGTCGGTCCTGTCGGTTGGCTGGTTTAAAGCCAGTCGAGCTTTCACGCTGTGTTGTTGGAGGACGCTGGAGTTGACCATACTTCCGATCCCCATACTCCTCGTGAGGAATGGGGAGGTGATCCACCTGAGACTCAACCTAGTTCTATTTGTCCTAATCCACTTGATCGAGATCCGTTTGATCCTTCGAATCCAGATAATTATCTTTACGGAATGCCTGACTTACCCGAGGACAAAGAACAGGACGAGCCTTTCGTTCCTTTGTTTCCACGCAGCTCCCATTCCTTGCATGCTTGAATCTCCCAGATCTTTCGAAGCTCATGAATGATCCGGTGTGTCACGACCCTACTTGGCCCCCGATCCCTACCAAGCTCCCTTCGAACATTCTGAATTTTGAGGGGAAAGGTGGTGAGGACCCGGGAGATCATGTCACGACGTTTCACCTTTGGTGCTCCTCCAACTCTTTGAATAATGATTCCATTAGATTACGACTATTTCAATGCACCCTCACGGGGGCAGCCTCGAAGTGGTATGTAGAGTTGCCTGGAAACACCTATAGGGGATTCAACGAGATTGCTTTGGTTTTCTTAGACCATTTCCAGTTACCGGTTCGTTACGATACTGGTACTGAGTTATTGTCCACCTTCCGTCGGAATAAGGCCACACATATTTCTGACCACGTTCAAGAGTGGCATCGACGGAAGATATTATTGAAAGCCAACATTCCTCCAGAGTTCCTATTGGAATGGTTCCTCAAGTCTTTACTTCCATACATTGCTAAGGATGTTTCGATGTCCGGCATTGTGACTGGGGAACAAGCTATCTTGAAAGTCCAGCAGTTAGATCTACTTTATTCTCAGTCTGGCATTTTGTATGACATTATTCCTGATGCACTGAGAACAAGACATGAGCCTACGTCAGTTCCTGGACCACATGCCGATGGCATCGTGGGGTCTGCATGCACTCTCCCTGTAGACTTGGTAGCTAATCAAATGCAAAATTTGTCGCTAAACCAGTCTGCTTCCAGACAGGTTCACACCTTGTCCACTTCCACTCCATCATCTGATGTACACAATGTGCAATCAACGAAACCGTTGGGTAACCAGCAACCTGGTGGTAAGAAAAAGGGGATAAATAATCGCAGGGGTGGAAATAATGGAAGTAATAACAATAGAAATCGTAATAATCCTCTTAACGAGAATGCCAACTGTTGATCTTTTGATCCTTTTAGACAGACCCGGGCTTGCGGTAATCTTTTAGACCAACAGAACCCTTAGCTCACTGGCCCTTTCGGCAACAGGTCGCAGAAGCAACCTGAAGTCTCACCCGAAGTGATTCTAATGGGAGGCAGAAGACTCACGTGTCCTCAGCCAAGTTCCGAGGCATCCAGGGTGGTTAAACCCACCTTAACCCCTTCTACAGAAGCTGTCTATCTCATTCCATTACTCCGGCTACGCCTCCGTCTTATCGCATTACGCAGGGAAGGCGATAAGTCTTTCCCTATGTGAAGCCGTCTAGCGATACCCAAGATATCGTAGGTGCGATAGCTTCCCCTTCTAGTTCCTGCGGTAAGTGAACTTTGACCGCTTCATGCATTAATAGGCGGTCTTAGCTATCCCTATCCTGTTACCGCAGTTAGCTACACCATTCAGTCTCCGAGCCTAACCCTCGCTAATGAGCTCGACTCTTGATATCTCGCAACAACGTAACTAAGTAGAATATCACTTTGAGCGGTGTCTAAGTAGACCATTCATGACTTACATTCAGTTCCTACTCGCACAGTATCCTCTGTTAACAATTATCTAGTTGCTATGCGGGTAGCTATGATTATCGCAATTATTATACATCATTCAGAGGTTAAACTGACGACCATGTACATTACTTATAACAGCCTGAAGCATTCATAAATAACACAAACAAGTGAATGAGAACAATGGCTACACAATTACAATAGTGCTACTTAGATAAGCACTTTGATACTCCCAGGGTAAGAACTACGCCCAGGGGAACTGCGGTTCTTGCTTACAACTCTGGGGAATAAACACAGTTCCATTCCACTCTTTACAACAAGGGTCTTCTGGGAAACTCCACCTCAGTGGGAGCCCTTCTCTATAGACCTCTTTCCTCTTCTTGCCTTTACAGTGCACTCTCTTCCTCTCGCAATCCCTGCGGATTGCACTATCTCTCAACAGGTCGGCCCTTGTATTCTCAGGGATGTTCAGATTTGCAACAACAAAAGACTTGACTAGCATCTACCTGATGTCTCTATCACTATGTGGCCAACCCCTTATCATATAAAAAGACTACTATATATAGATGGCCCGAAGGTCTCATCGCAGTTACAAAACTGTGGGCCTTATCCCAACAGTGACTCAACCCTAACCACTTACAGTCAACTGGCTGTACTTCCATGGCCGCCTTCTGTCTTGTCGCCGCTTCCTGCAGTCCTTAGTCTTTAATGCATCGGCCCGTCGCTTCTTCTTGGTTCAAGCAATGCTGACTGTAGTCCTTCTTCTTTAATGAGGGTAGCTGAACCCTCTCTTCATCTCCGGCGCCTTTATTGCGGTGGTTGAGCTCTCCCTTCGGCCTCTTCTTTGTACCATCTGCTTGACTTTCCTGTACCTATCGCCGTGATTCCCGCCGGAATTTGCGCTACGGCGATATCTTTGTCTTACCGCCAAAATTGGTACTTTCTCTCCAAAATTAGTTATCCTTCCCAAAATTAGCAGCTTCCTAAATGCTGCGGAAGTTCTCTCCAACAACTCCCCTAACACTTACTTGTGGCTCGTCCCCGAGCCACTCGCAGCAACAGCCTGATTCATCTGCCTAAGCTTATCCTTTGCTGCTCGTGAGATTGCTGCGAATTGTGCCTTAAGCGCTTTAATACTTTCATCCATGTGTGTTACTTCTTCCTGCGCTGCGCTGAGCAGCTCAGCAGTTACCAAGGAGTCCTCTGTGCCCTCAATGACTCCCTTACTTGAGGTGAAGCTTTTCACCTTTTGCTCCAGTTCGTCAACCAGATGTGCGACTTTGCTTTCATATGGGCTAACTTCGTTAGCCAGGTTGATCTGCTGTTCTCTGTATTTCTGCACCTGCTGCTGAATTTGTGTGATTTCTCCTTTCTTTCTTATCTTCGCAAGAGCACTCAAGCCCTTGTATTCTTCTTCAGCTTTTGCTATCGCATCTTCACAGTGCTTAATGTGCTGATCGAGCTCGGCTTTCTGTGGGAGCTCCTCTAGCTCCAGCCATGTCTTTGATGCATCCTCCAGGATGGCCTCTGCTGCTTCCACCCGACAGTGCATCTGTGTCTGTACAACTCTGAAAGCTTGCACTCGTGCTTCTTGGATTTCCTCTGGAGTAGGTGGCTTATTTGCTTCAAGTGCAGCAATCCTTGCTTCGTATTCTTCCTCCATCTTTTTCTTCTCTTCATCTAGAGCCTTTGCTCTTTCCGCTATTTTTCTGATCTTCTGAGTTATTTCTAACTCAGGCCTGATATCGCACTGCGGAAGCTCTGCTGTGATATTCTTTAAAACAAGAGAGACATCCTGCTCTCGCTGAACATATTGCGTCAACTGGGCACTCTCTGCCTCATGCTGCACAATGAGCTGCACATTGTCGTTAGATAGCAAAACATTTTGCTCATATGTGACTTGTTCTCTGTGCCTCAGCTCCATGCCTATCTGCTGGAAAATTTCGTACAACTGATCCACCGGTACTTCTGGTAGGTTCACCTCAAGAGGATGAACCATCTGCACTTCCATCGGTACAGGGAACTTAATGCTTCTTGGCGGTATACGAACAATGTTCGTGCGCTCCCTTGCAATGCTTTCTTCTCTGCTCTGTGAAGGGGGCTGCGAACTTTCTGCGACTGTAGTTGGAGCTGGCTGAATCTGCATGGAAGCAGTCTTCTCAGTGATTGCCTTCAACTCTCGCAACTTGTTGTCAAGGCTGATGCGCATACGATCCTGCGATGACTGAATCGCAGCGAATTTATCCCGCATCTTCTCCTGTATTCGGCTGGCGATGAGATCATACTGATCCTCTGTCATGATTGGTGCCTGCGGGTCATCGGAAGTAACCGCCTTTGTTCTCTTCTTCTTTGCTCGCACCGGAGAAGGGCCTTCAATAGCCTTTCTCTTAGAACCTGTTGGTTCTTTCTCTTTGTCTTTAGGATCTACCTCCACAACATCTTCTGGATCCTCAGCTGGGGGATCAACTGGAACTAGGCCAGAGGATAGATCATCATACATTTGTTTCATGTCCTCATCGAAACAGTTCTTAATGGTATCTTCGACCTGCTGGATTTCCATGCGATATGGGCCGGGGGCCCATTCCTTATGTTTTCTGAATCCTTTGGGCCTGATGTAGGTTTTATCCCTGTCGACTTTAAATTCCAGCTTGGACTGATAAAGATCAACGACCGGCGAGTCGACACGCGGAATCGTTGCGACGGATTCAAGCAATAGCGTATAATAATCATGGAATACCATTGCGTTATTCTTGTGCTTCTCTGGGTGATTACTCGCCCAAAGGTTGGAGTACCTCGACCCTCTGCACGCCCCTGGTGCCAGTTGTGGAAACTGCGAATTGAGCGGCTCTTTCCATCCAATGAAAGCCATAAGTATCAGCAGCCACGAGAAGTGGAAGCTGTGAAGTGGATCCTGCTGCGCCTGCGCACAGTCTTGAAAGAAACTATTTAACAAAAATAAGCTCCAGTTGTAGGGCTTACCTTTTATGACTTCAATCGCAAGGCGGATAACTGAGCCTGTGACCTCCTTCGGCCTCACCTTGAGGAGGATTTTTCCGGCCAACAGACTAACAGTAAACCGCAAGGCGTCATCCTGTATTGAATTGACATCGTAGGCGCGACCTCCTCTTTGCAGCTTGTACTCCGCAACCTGCTTGGTTGAGAGCATGGTATCCTTTGTGGCTCCATCAATATTTATCTGCGGGTCGAAACCAGTCTTCGACAGACCGGTAATGCGGTGAATGAGGTCAACATTAACATCTATTCGGTTACCCAACCATAAGTAACCACCATGCACACATGACAGTAGCGTCCGCACCACAGCATTGACCTCCGGGCCCCGTCCAAAGTGTGGGATCTCCAGGAGATTGAGCAGTCCCGACGGTGCTAAATGGCTTACATGGTCCATGGGGACGAACTCATCGTGCTGTGTCCTTGGGTTCCTCTGAATCGTCATATAACGATCGCGGCGGAATTGTGGGTACAGCGTATAATCTCTCAGATTATAATCAGTAAACTTAACAGCATGCATATTCCCCCACAAGTTACCTTCTTCCTTCACTCGGTTATCCAGCGGTGGGAGTATGAGTTCATATTTAAAGTCTCGTGGAAGAACAATGGCTGGCGCATTCTCTACTCTTGGTGGGAAGTATATGGTAGTGACTGTAACTTCTTCCGGAAGTTCCTGCTCCGGTTCTTCTGACTCTGTGCTACTCGGGGTCTCGCTACGCTCCATATTAGCTAAGGTTCTCGGTGACTGGCGTGTGGACGGAGAACCAGCAGCAATTTTCTTTCCCTTCTTCGCCACAACCGAAGTCATAGCGCACTCGATTCCACCCCTTTGGAATCTCTGCAACACGTCTTCGAGAGGCTCGTCTGGCGCAAGGGACCTTCCCCTGTGGTACTCTGGACTTCCTATGATTGCTAATCTTAATGCAAATCAGAGTCTGCAACTGTTTCTGGTTTCCCTGCTCAGAACTCTGCTAAGAATATGCTTGGCTCGGCTCAGCTGCGCTCAACTCTTTTGGTGAAAATGACTAAGTAGCCCCGTGCTTTGAATAGAACGTGTATTTATCCTACGGCGGAATTTCAAATGGCAACGGACCAGTAACTAGACCCGTTGGCGGCATTCAATGCATAGACAAGACAGCACCCCGCGCCTATTTATTGCAAACGCCGTTTGAAATTTCGCTGGGAAACTGTGCGCCGGAGTGATGTCGCATCGGATTTTCCAAATCTAGAAGAATCGTCGTACTGCTGCCAAATCTTAGTACAACAGATACTTGTCAGCCGTGCAGTTAATGCTTGTCAGACGGCGAAGTGACTAGCCCTCTGATCAATTCAAAATCTGGTATCGCATCAATCTGTTTTCTGTCCTCTGCGATAGGATATCGCATCGTCTGGAAATGGAAAGTGCCAAAAACTCGCCTCATATCAAAATTATCGCAACCACCAGGAAAACTGGCTGCGAATTCTTACCCAACGTATTTCCCGGTGTAGACTCCTTAGGGTGCGATGCTTCATTTCAACTACACTGAACATCTGCACCATTTGCTTCCTTTCTGGGCTAGGGCTAGGAGGTGGCATGGCCTTCGCGATACAGCTTAAGCCGACTGCCATTGATCAGGGTAGGAAGAAACTCCCCACTCATAGTACGAAGTTGTATAGCACCTCCATCTGTTATTTGCTGAATTTGATATGGCCCTAACCAATGAGTTTTGAATTTTCCAGGGAACTTTATAAACTTACTGTCATAAAGGAGTACCAAGTCTCCAAGATGAAATATTTTGTTCTTGATATGCCTATCATGCCAAGCTTTTTCTCGTGCTTTCTGCACTTTTTGATGGAATCCTGCGATAAATCTGTCTTCCTCCAGATTGAGCAGCTGCGCCAATCTCTCCTCTAAAGTATCAGAATCAGCCATCTCTGTAAGCTGAGCAATCCTTAGACTGGGTAAGATGTATTCCATAGGCATAACAGCCTCTTGTCCATATACCAGGCTGAAAGGTGTGTGCCCTGTTAGTTTCTTACACGTGGTCTTGTAAGCCCATAATACAGCATTAACTCTGAGGTCCCAGTCATCCCTTTGACTGTTACAAATCTTTGTAAGAGCATGTTCTAATATTTTATTGAAAGCTTCCACCGTACCATTAGCTTGAGGGTGGTAAGGTGTACTCTTATGGTGCTGTATTTCAAATTCCTCTGTCAAGGCTTCTATGGTGCTATTCAAAAAGTGTGTGCCTTGATCACTCATCAAAGTCACTGGGCATCCAAATCTAGTGATGATGTTTTCAAAAATAAATTGTGCTGCTGTAGCAGCATCACAATTCCTGACTCGTTTTGCCTCAGCCCACCTGGTGAGGTATTTTGTTGCTGTAATAATATATCTCGCACCAGTTCGTTTTCCTGGGGGGTTAATAGGACCCACGAAGTCTATGGCCCACTTATCGAATGCGCGTAGCGTTATCTGTGGTCGCAACGGCATTTCATCTCTTCTGGAGGGCTTTCCTGTCCTTTGGCAGATATCGCATGATCTGCAAAACTCTTTACTGTCCTTATGTAATGTAGGCCACCATAGTCCGGCTGCTAGGATCTTCTGAGCGGTCGGCTTCCCTGCGAAATGGCCTCCTGCGATGCCCGAATTTGCTTCCTTAAGAATGGTCTGTTTCTCGTGGGGCATAACGCATCTGCGCAAGATTTCATCTGGTCCTAACTTATAGAGGTGTCCTGCAATCAGGGTGAAGTCTGCTGCTTTCACCACTAATTGTTTCTTTTGCTGCTTGGTAAACTCAGGTGGTGCCCACCCTGTAGTAAGGAATTGAATTATGTCTCCATAATATTCATCCGCGACCTGAATGGAGAACAATTGCGCATCAGGCAAGTTGTCCTCTAAATTACTTGGTTCTTCACCTGAGTCTAGCCTTGACAGGTGATCAGGTCCTGCATTTAGTCTTCCTGGCTTAACAATGATTTCGAAATCATATTCCTGGAACAACAATAGCCATCTGCATATTCTTCCCCCTAACACTGGCTTATTGACCAAGTACTTTAATGCAGAATGGTCGGTGAACATCTTGAACGGGGCACCCAACAGATAGTGCCTAAATTTCTGTAAAGCATACACCATTGCTAACCCTTCTCTCTCTGTGGTGGTGTAATTCTTCTCAGCTGTCGATAGTCTCCTGCTCGAATATGCGATAGGGTGGTCAATACCCCCTTCGCCTGGTTGCGTGAGAATAATGCCCAGTGCGATGCCAGATGCATCCACATGAACATGAAAAGGCTTGTTCCAATCTGGAAAGACCAGAATAGGTGCTGTAACCATTTTTTCTTTTAGAGTGTCGAGGCTCTTCTGACATTCCTCATTCCACTGAAATTTGATATCCTTCTTCAATAATTTCTCCATTGGTGCGGTAATCTTGGCATAACCTTTGATAAACTTTCTGTAATACCCGGTATGACCAAGTGTAGTTCTCAGCTGCTTTACTGAGTTAGGTGCTGGTAAATTGACAATGATGGCGATCTTCGCGGGATCTACCATCAAGCCTTGTCTGCACACAATGTGACCCAACAACGTACCAAAAGGCGCACAAAATATACATTTTTTTAAGTTAAGGGAAATCTGGTGCTGTCTACATTTTTCAAACATTAATCGCAGGTTTCCTATGTGCTTCTTGACTAGTCCAAATACAGTCCAATCATCAAAATAAACTTCTATAAATTGATGGATGTATTCCTTAAAGACAGCAACAACTACTCTAGAAAAAATTGCTGGGGCATTCTTAAGACCAAAGGGCATTACCGTATACTGAAAGGAGCCCCATTCTGTCGCAAATGTGGTCTTGTGCCTGTCGTCTGGATGGATTCTTATCTGGTGATAGCCTGAAAAGCCATCAGTAAATGAATAGATTTCTTGTCCTCCAACATTGTCTAAGACTTCATCAGTGAATGGTGTCGGAAATGGGTCATGCAGCGATGCATCATTCAGTTTGCGCAAGTCGACACAGATCCTGATGTCTCCTTTTGTTTTCTTTTCTTGTATTACCATGGGACTAACCCACTCACTTTCTTCAACAGGTTCAATGATGCCTGCTGCTAGCATCTTATCTATTTCATCTTTTACTTTTGCTTTATACCGCGGGTTCAACCTGTATGGGCGTTGCTTAACCGGCTTAGCGTCCTCCTTAAGCGGTATTTTCATGACTCCGAGGTCACCCACTATTCCCTTCATTTCTGTAAAGTTGGTAGGAAATAGGTCCTGATACTCGTGTAAAAGGTCTGTGATTTGGCCAATTGTCTCATCATCCCAATAATCTCCAATAGAGGCAAACTTAGGATCTGCTTCTGTGCCAATATTGCTCCTTCTAATCTTGATTGGTTCTGTTACAGCTGGGATTTCTAAGTGTGGACCTTCAACTTCACGCGTACCTTCTGTTTCTGCGATATTGATACTGCGAGGATCTTCATCCTCATCGCTTGAGTCTTGTGCGCAGTTGTAACATTCCAGTGCATGTTCCATCTGAATAGCCCACTCGGGTTGCGAATCCGCTGGTAATGGGCAATCCTCAAATATTTTAGTCTTTATGATCTTCAAGGCCCGATCAATGCTTGGATGCTCAGATTCGAAACTGAATGTGACCAAAAAGTTTTCGATCATTAAAGGCCATGAGATAGTTCCTTTTCTTAGCTCTGTTTCTGTATACCAGTTCCGTGGAACTGTATCCAGTGTGTGGATAAACAAATGAACCCATTCTTCTGCTGGAATTTCTAGCCAACTTTGTTCACAGTTCATAATGTGTGTTCTGGGATCACTCTCCCCTGTATATTTCCGCTGTGTACAGTCTCTTTCTTTAGAGAATCTAATGCGCATCAATCTCTTACAATCATACCATGATGCGATATGTTCCTTGTGTGTGTACCACCATCTTGCAGGTGTGGCTCGAACTGCAAAGTCAAAAACCTCCATCCTCTGCTCTTGAGGAATCTCTTGTTCAAACTGCTGCAAAAAATCATTGACATCTGCTAATCCATCAAAAGTTGGAATATACCTGTTTTCTGTCCCAATCCATCGCAGTGATTTAGTCATGAATGCGCATCTGCGGATAGAAACTTCGTGGAGTCTATTTTGCCAATTCTCTAAGCCAAAATCTGAATCTGATGTGCATGAGCTATCACATCTCCAGCTAATATGTCCATCAGCCGTAGGGTCAATGTAGTCTGCCTGATTAGAAGTCATTTGGTACAAGTTTTCCATGTTATGCACCTCCTCTTCTGCTTTGATTGGTTCAATGTAGCGAGGACCCTGTAAGGGGTCTAATGGTGCGATAACCCGGACTTGAGCATCTTCAAATGTCATCTGCCTTTTCTTCAAGTTAATAACAGCCTTGTTATCAAAAGCCCAATCAATACCTAATAGAGCTGGATAGGGTTTGGTGTCACCAATAATTTCTATGATCTCAAAATCGGCATAAGTGTGAACTCCGTCGATGTCCACTGGGACATGCGATAGGCGACCCATTGGTGATATTCTCTGCTGATTAGATAGTCTAAGATGGATAGGGGATCTGCTTAGTTTTGGACTTCCCATCTGTTCCCATGTCTGCTTAGTCAAGACATTTACTTCTGATCCTAAGTCTAGGATAACCTCATCCATTTCAAATAGTCTGATCTGCGCTGTGAGCCTCATCTCTCTTCCTGTCCTTGTATGGCTCATTATATGGTGAATGGTGCGCTGTGTATTGCTCACAGAAGGGCTCTGTTGACATTGGTCAATGACTTTCTGAAATTCCTCTATAGCTTTCCCATTTCTTAGAAGTTTCAAACAGCTCTGCAAGAAGGACTGTACACTCCCTGTCAATTCCTCTTCGTCACATCTTCCAGATGTGCTAGCCTGTGGTATCTGCGCAGTACTAACATCCTGCGGTGGTTTCCGTGGTATACCCTAAGATGGTAATAATAGTGATCTGGACGGTGTCTGTTCAGCAAAGGAAGTCTTAGTTTGTTGAAATGCCTCCTTATTCTTCTGTAGATCAAGTGGGATAGGTTTTCCTGGAGCTTTGCGCACCCACTGCGTTCCTGTCGTTTTTTCCACGTCCTGCGATATGTTGCTTGTGGAGAGACCACTGCGAGTTACAATATTGACCCGTGGTTCAGTTTCGTTCTGCTCAGCAGCGATAAACTGGATAGTCTGATTAGGTGCTGGCTTGGCGTCCTTGATCTTAGCTATCAGTATGGGACATTCCTCTATTGTGTGGTCATAAGATTTGCAATACTTGCACGTTGTAGTAGGGTTCTGACAGTCCCTAGCGTAATGTCCTGTGCCTCCACAGTTATAACAGGTGATAGTTCCATGGCCACGGCCAGATTCATAGCCTCCTCCGCGTCCTCGGCCTCTGAAATTTCCTCCACGGCCTCCCTGATTCGGATCAGTTTGTGCACGTACTGCTGGTCCGGATGCTTCTGACTGAACTCTGTAAAGGTCATGCTTCCTTTCTATCATTAACTCATAAGCTCTACAGTTGTTTTCGTCATGTCCCACAGATTTACAGAAATTGCAATATAGGTTCTTTGGTGTCTGCACATATTTCTGAAGGAGAGGGCATTCCTGAGGACTGTGTCCTCTGGTTCTACAAATCTCGCACCATGGCCCCTGGTTCTGCATCAACGGGTTAGGAGCTCCACTGGAGATATAGTCAGCAAAGACAGGGCAGTTATCCTTACTGTGTCCCTGCGCTTTACACTTAGTGCACCAAATTTCATGCGCAACCTCCTTTCCTTTCTTAATTTCATGCAGCTGTAAAGTGAGGTTAGCTAGCTGATTTTGCAGATTAGTGATACCGGTGCTAGTTTCTGCTAGAGGTGAAGCCTCTAGTTTCATTGCCATTTCTAATGCTTCATCTTGTGTATTTAATTTCTGTTGCATTAGCGGAAGTCTGATGTGTGGTAATATTGCTGCGATAAACCATTCTTTATGCTGTTGAGGCGCAAGCTCAAAGCTTACCTGATCGATGAGGGTCTTGAATCTCTGGTCAAAATCCCAAACCGTCTCCGTAGGCAATTGTTTAATATCTTTAAGTTCTGCTATGCATTGTGACTCGGATTTAGGTTTTTTAAACTCTTTAATCATAGCAGTTCTAACCTGTGCAAGCGTTCTGTTATGGCCAGTGGTATACTTCATATACCAAGTTAATGCTCTTTCTCTAAATGTGGTGGCCAGCTGGACAAGCTTGATATTATCATCTTGTATTTGCTTAATGGTCCATATGGCTTCGCATAAGAACCAGTGTTGCTCAGGGTCCTCCGACCCTGTACCTTTGAATGTTGGTAGCTTCATATCATCTCCCATTCTGTTTCTAGATGGTGGGTTCTGGTTTGCTGTATGACTACCACTCGGCTGTGTAGATGTGGAGGGTGTAGCGGTAGTATTCGCTGTGTAAGAGCTACTGGATGGGGTTCCTGCGGGATTATTCTGAGTTCCGACTGGCTTTTGAGGAGTCCTAGGGTTCTGAATCTGCTGTCTCGGGTGATCTGAGCTGTCTTCTTCAGAAGAAGATGAATCGTTGACTCTATATCTTTTACCACTACGTGTATGTCCAAGATACTCGTAATCACTTTCAGAGTCTACTGACATTACAATATCATGCTACTATTCATCTGAGAGTATATCCAGTACTCCTTTTTCATATAGTAATTGCTTAATGGACAGACTTAGAGAATTTAGGTACTTACCGCGATAACCCTTGAAGAAGTACCGTTCTGCTGCGCTGAAACTCTTTCTCTGATCAACCGCGAACTCTGTGATGAATCCTTCCAGCAGACTCGCAAGCCAGAAGTCTACTGCGCGTGAGATGGGGTTATCGACACCTTTCAAGGTCTGAATCAGCTCTGCTGTCCAAACAACTTCTCGATTCTTCTTGACACCGCTGTTGTCAGCAAGCTTTGATAACCAACCATATAACTCAATAGCATAAGTTACGAAAAATATCTCATGGAGATCTGTAAAAATGTGCTTCTGTAGCCAAGCCTCAGCGCTCAGTCTGGGATTCTTGTTTTCTTTTGCAGCAAACTCTCTTTCTTTTGACTCAACCCACTGGTTAAGTTCTTGCTTGGTAGGATGCCAACAGAACATCAGCTCAATGTGTTCAAACCGGCAACGGAACCATTTGTTGATCTTTTGATCCTTTTAGACAGACTCGGGCTTGCGGTAATCTTTTAGACCAACAGAACCCTTAGCTCACTGGCCCTTTCGGCAACAGGTCGCAGAAGCAACCTGAAGTCTCACCCGAAGTGATTCTAATGGGAGGCAGAAGACTCACGTGTCCTCAGCCAAGTTCCGAGGCATCCAGGGTGGTTAAACCCACCTTAACCCCTTCTACAGAAGCTGTCTATCTCATTCCATTACTCCGGCTACGCCTCCGTCTTATCGCATTACGCAGGGAAGGCGATAAGTCTTTCCCTATGTGAAGCCGTCTAGCGATACCCAAGATATCGTAGGTGCGATAGCTTCCCCTTCTAGTTCCTGCGGTAAGTGAACTTTGACCGCTTCCTGCATTAATAGGCGGTCTTAGCTATCCCTATCCTGTTACCGCAGTTAGCTACACCATTCAGTCTCCGAGCCTAACCCTCGCTAATGAGCTCGACTCTTGATATCTCGCAACAACGTAACTAAGTAGAATATCACTTTGAGCGGTGTCTAAGTAGACCATTCATGACTTACATTCAGTTCCTACTCGCACAGTATCCTCTATTAACAATTATCTAGTTGCTATGCGGGTAGCTATGATTATCGCAATTATTATACATCATTCAGAGGTTAAACTGACGACCATGTACATTACTTATAACAGCCTGAAGCATTCATAAATAACACAAACAAGTGAATGAGAACAATGGCTACACAATTACAATAGTGCTACTTAGATAAGCACTTTGATACTCCCAGGGTAAGAACTACGCCCAGGGGAACTGCGGTTCTTGCTTACAACTCTGGGGAATAAACACAGTTCCGTTCCACTCTTTACAACAAGGGTCTTCTGGGAAACTCCACCTCAGTGGGAGCCCTTCTCTATAGACCTCTTTCCTCTTCTTGCCTTTACAGTGCACTCTCTTCCTCTCGCAATCCCTGCGGATTGCACTATCTCTCAACAGGTCGGCCCTTGTATTCTCAGGGATGTTCAGATTTGCAACAACAAAAGACTTGACTAGCATCTACCTGATGTCTCTATCACTATGTGGCCAACCCCTTATCATATAAAAAGACTACTATAAATAGATGGCCCGAAGGTCTCATCGCAGTTACAAAACTGTGGGCCTTATCCCAACAGTGACTCAACCCTAACCACTTACATTCAACTGGCTGTACTTCCATGGCCGCCTTCTGTCTTGTCGCCGCTTCCTGCAGTCCTTAGTCTTTAATGCATCGGCCCGTCGCTTCTTCTTGGTTCAAGCAACGCTGACTGTAGTCCTTCTTCTTTAATGAGGGTAGCTGAACCCTCTCTTCATCTCCGGCGCCTTTATTGCGGTGGTTGAGCTCTCCCTTCGGCCTCTTCTTTGTACCATCTGCTTGACTTTCCTGTACCTATCGCCGTGATTCCCGCCGGAATTTGCGCTACGGCGATATCTTTGTCTTACCGCCAAAATTGGTACTTTCTCTCCAAAATTAGTTATCCTTCCCAAAATTAGCAGCTTCCTAAATGCTGCGGAAGTTCTCTCCAACACCAACCCTCCTCGGGAAGGCGGTAATGTTGGCGAGGATCGTAAACCTAAGCATAAGGTGAAATTCCCTTGCAAGCTTTGTGGAGAGGATCATCTTACTCACTTATGTCCTCAAATTGATGAAGCATTGAAGCATTTGGCACAGAGCCCAGCTGTGTTGAAGGATCCCCTTCCTCATCATCAAAACATGGCTTCGCATGCTCCCACCACTGGTTATGGTACTAATGAAACGGCAACAGGTTCTTCCAATACTAGTGGTTATGGATGTGTGAATATGGTTCAGTTGGAGGTTTGTGTTGCTACTCGTCAGCACGATCATGGTGCACCACAACCCAATATGGGGAGTGAGCCTCCCCCTCCTCTTGATAATTCCTTACATATCGAGAAGCCCTCCATTATGCCGCAGATACCGAAAGGTGTTCTCAAGTGCTCTACGCATAACCCCAATGCTCGAGCCACCCAGAACTACTCCATCATAGAAGATTTGGGCCAAACTCCGTGTGCCATGTCGGCTCTTGAGGTTTTGCAAGCCTATCCTTCTCAGAAGCATGCCCTTTTGAGTGCGTTAGGAGTTCAGGATGGGGAAAATCCTAGTGTTATCAAGTTCGATACTACTGATGTCCAGCCTCGCTTACCTTACCATGTGGCTTTTCAAATCCAGGTGGTTTGCCTTAAGAGCTTCGTCAAACGTACTATGGTTGATGAAGGTGCTTCCGCGTTAGTAATGTCATTAGCTTGTTGGAAAGCTCTTGGCTCTCCTCCTCTACCCGCATCTAGAACTACACTCACTACATTTGATGGTAGGTCTTTTACGCCGCATGGAATTATCCCTTCCCTTGTTGTCTCCTTGGGAAGTAAGTTTGTGCCTATTGAAGTCGAAGTGGTTGATGCTCCCATCAACTACAACCTTTTACTCGATCGGAACTAGATGTACGCTATGAAAGCTGTTGTGTCTACTGTATTTAGAGTTATCTGCTTTCCCCATGAAGGCAAGATTGTGACGATCGATCAGCTGGATTTTGTTGGCACTCCTTCCGCAACATCCATGGGATATGTAGTCCCACAAGTTTCTGATTCTCAACATGCAACTGGGAACATAGGTGTTGGAATGTACCCCTCATTGATGGGAACTTATAATCTTTCTGCACCTGTGAATTTTATTGGAACCATTACCGACAATGCGTCTCCTCCTTCGAATAATATGTTATTCCAGATCTCCTATTTAGATTATTTGTGGACTTTACCCTCCACGAGTTCCGCGTTTGGAGACATTACGCACGTCGGGATGCCTATGCCTTTATATGTAGCATAGCTCACTTACGATCACATCCAACAAACCACTGTAGATCCGGATCTCTCTTCTTCCTAGACAGTTGAAGAAGATCCCATTACGCTGCCAGTTTGGGTAGCCAACTCATCTTATTCCCATGATTGCCTTGATGATACTTTACCATCTAATGAAGCTATCCTCGAGGCCATGTGTGGTAGTGAGAGGCCTTGGGAAGATATGCACCATCGCTCTTATTTCCTTCCCAACCTTGAGCTCGTTGAGCAAGAGGAGTTTAGGATGACTCTAACTGAGATGGTTGATCACCCTGTGGCTCTTTTGGAGTCGCATGATGTTTTTGCGGAGGGGAATATGGCCAATATTTCCCCAACCACTTCGATCAACATCTCCCGCACTCCCGGAAAGATAGAGAACGTTTATGTCGGTGCCGATTGCACTCCTGAGGAAATCACCATTTACACTGACTTGTTTACAGAACTCTGGGAAGCTTTCACCTGGTCGTACGAGGAGATGCCAGGAATAGACCCCTGCATTGTTGAACACGAGATTAGAATGTATCTTGATGCTAAACCTGTTCAACAACGCTTACATGCTGTGAACCCTAGGAAGGCAGCTGCTATTAAGGCAGAGGTGGAAAAACGGCTCAAAGCTGGTTTCATCTACCCCGTTCCCCTTACCGAATGGGTGTCAAACCCCATTCATGTGGATAAGAAGCAGGGAACGATCCGTGTATGCACCGATTTCAGATATTTGAACCGTGCATGCCCGAAAGACAACTTCCCCACGCCATTCATTGATCAAATATTGGATGCTTGTGCGGGGAGTGAGATTTTTTCATTCATGGACGACTTCTTAGGTTATAATCAGATTCAAATCAAACCCGCGAACCAACATAAGACGGCATTTATTTGTCCATGGGAAACATTTGCATATCGGAAAATGCCCTTCGGCCTTAAAAATGCCGGAGCTACTTTTCAGCGAGCAATGACATATGCCTTTCACAATCTTAAGATGATTATGGAAGTTTTCTTAGATGATCTTGCTATCCATTCTCGCAAGAGAGTGGACCACCCCAAGCATCTTCGTATGATTCTCGAACAATGTATCTACTACAAAATTCGATTGAATCCAAACAAATGCATCTTCGCTGTTAGGACTAGTCGCCTTCTAGGGTTCATAGTTTCAAGGGAGGGTATTAGAGTTGATCCTCTCAAAGTTGAGGCAATACTTCAGTTGCCTCCTCCGCGTAATTTGTTACAACTTCAGAGCCTCCAAGGGAGAGCTACTTTTCTGCATCAGTTTATAGCTAACTATGCTAGTATTACCAAAGGTTTCGCACGCTTATTGAAGAAAGACACACCTTTTATCTAGGATGAGCGAGCCATAGAGCTCCTCCCTGATACGACAGATATTGAGCAACGTTTAGTACACCTTGAGCAACTTGACGAGCACCGTCGAGATGCCGCTGTGGCTATTGATGTTAACAAGCGTCGTGTCAAATTTCAATATGATAGGTCTGTCCATCCCCGGCAATATGCTAAAGGTGACTTGGTACTCTTGTATGACCAAGCTAAAGAACCCCTGGGGCAAGCAAGTTCAATCCCATGTGGCACGGTCCTTATATTGTGAGGTGTGTCCTCGAAAAAGGAGCTTATGCTTTAGAAGACTATGAGGGAGTTTCCCTGAAGGAGCCTAGAAATGGGCTCTACCTCAAGCGGTATTACGCTTGAACCTTTGGTTCACGCTGATACTTTTGTACACTATTGTATAGTTTTTCTGTACATAGTTTAGCTTGCCCTTTTTGGTTATCGGGTCTGCTGATTAGCCTCTGTTTGATTGACAGATGTCAATGGAATCTCCTACATTCTTAGGTTTCGCAGATGGTGCTAGCCGACATACGCAACAGCTTGCTTCTGTTGCCTGGGTTATCTTCTCACCTGACCACCTAGTTGTGTCCTCGGGAGGTGCTTGTCTCTGTCCTACATCTAATTATGTGGCTGAGTATAGTGCCATTATTGAGCTACTTTGGGATGCTATTTCACATGACATCCAGTCTTTAGAAGTCCGCCTGGATTCACAACTATTTGTGTCTCAGCTGAATGGGCAGTACCATGTACGAGACTCTACATTACTACAGATATTCCTTAAGGTACGACTCTTGGAGAGAAATTTTGTTTCAATTACATATATTCATATTCCGAGAAGTCTTAATTACATATCTAATGCATACGTTAACTATATATTAGATTGGCATTTGTCACATTCATCATGAAGCACATAAATACAAAGACATTCATTCATTTGTACATACACACATGTAGTAGAACCGAGAACCAAAGTTGTATATATATATAAATATCTCCAAAATGGTAGTGTCATACAAAACTGGATCCCATAGCCCTCAAAAATATACATATCGATACAAAAAAATGAGACCCTGGGATATCTATTCCCTCCGAGGAGGTCTAGCTGCCGCCTCAACGGGATGTGTCTCATAGAAGTACTGTACTGCATTGGCCACCTGCTGCAATAGCCGCACCTAGTCACCAGGAACACCCACTACCTGGCACTGAATAGCCTCAGGTAGTCGAGCTACCTCTATCTGTGGTGCTCAGGAAACCATCCATGATATGTTGCGCCGCAATGTCTGAAGTGTGCACCCTGCTGCAGCATCTGCTGCCTCATCACCTCTACCCCGACGACCATGTCTCGGGAAGCCCTCGGGTCTCACTGGGCCTTTGTCTGCGAGCAAACAGTCAAACTTTAGCACTTTATACTACCACCAAAAAGATTTTTTGCATTTCAACTATAATAAAAAAATCCATAAAAATTTAATAAACACAAAACCAAAAGAGTACTCACCGATGTCTCTGAATGCTGCACCTAGTGGGAGCGGCATGTCACGGTCCTGTTTGAAGTCTATCCCCGCATAGGGATAGTCCTCTATAGCGATCACCTGCCGATTCCACCAGCGGAAGAACTCCTCAGTATATGGTGACGCCAGATGGCCACCACCCTGTCGTGTCAGGATCTCAGCCCACTAGGTCAGGGCTGGATCACGGAGACTATGAGGAGGGACATCCACCCTCGAACTAAGCCCCGGAACCCTCTCAAAGAAGAAGCTGCATAGAATGCTACCATACCCGAAGTTTTTGGCCTTCCCCTCTTTGCATTCTGTCAATTGTGTCTTCATAGACACCAGCAGAGTAGTACACCAGTCGAATATCATAGGTTGCATGGATTGTGATGCGTAGAACATCACCGGCTTGGATGCCTGGTGCAGTGCTTTGGATCCAGTGATCCACACCAGGGTAGCCACAATGATCTTTGTACTCAGATCCACTATGGCGTTGATGGGCACTTGGCTTCCCACCGCTCGTGTGTTTGCGGGACAATACCGCGCTATGTAGTCCTGAACAGTGATCCCACCACCCACGGCCTGAGACCGAAGGCTGGCCACCTCCCCTCTGCGAGACAAACCGGTAATGAAATAGATATCCTCTACTTCCAATGTTAAAGTTTGCCCGTTGAGGATGAAGTTTTGAGCATCCACATCCCAGTAGTTTATCAGATGACAGAGTAATGGGTTTTGGGCCCTTAAACCCCCTATACTCCAGTACTTATACAAACCACATGCTTGCAATGCCTATTGCGCTTGCAAATCATTGCGCACGACCTCATCAACCTGGTCATGCTCTCTTTCCCTCCACTCTAGAACCATCCTGGAGTGCAAAACAAGTAAATTTTGGTCAATTTCATGATTAAAAATTTCTTCATGGCCATACCCTCGGGATAAATTGTATACAGTGGCAGGTACCCGTGAGCAATCTATTTTTGACTACGCGTTTCGTGCCCTACCTGCGACCCGCATAGTTATAGCCCGCGGGTAGCACCGAAGCCATCTAGGGCTTGGCCAAACAAAAAATTCCACCGACCAAAACTAAAATAAAAACATTAAAATGAAAGGTATGGAAGTAACCACCAACCTGCTCTGGACGGTTCGCTAAACGGTCGCTTGTAGCTCCCAGGATCGGCAATTGAAGTTTTAGGTGAAAACTAACCAAATAACTCCAAATTGGTGAATAGTGCAAATGAATTGTAATTTGGAAAATTTTATTACTATTTATAATTTTATGGACCCACTTCTCTATAGTTTTTGCCATTTTGAGTCGTTATGAACTAATATCGTGTCATGGAGTAGTGTTTTTTCAACAGATTTCCTCGGCGAAAGTTGTTCTGAACCATTTCACACCTATGGCAGGTACATTTCACACCTGGCATATAGCTTAGATGCCATTTTCGCATGCATTATGCATTTGACCTATTGACCATTTTCATAAACCCTAGGTGCGACCCTGCTTCGTAACTGACACTGAACCTTCACACTGCTATAGAAGTGTCGTTATGTGGCGGTAGGGCTTTTCCGAACATGGGTACCCTAGTTAGAACCCCCTTATGCATTCTGGTGCCCATGCCGTTGTTTGTCCTTAGGATTGGGAGTCCTTTGTAGTCACACCATGACGTTGCAATAAAGACTCATACTCTACTTTGTCTTATGCTGCCCATCTCCCTTAAGGACTCCCCTCAGTTATATCATGTTGTGATTGCATTGCATCATCCTACTTGCTGCTTGAGCCTTGTGCCTGCTCCCGCTTACTCAATTGTTAGCCTGGTGCCTGAGCACTTTTCCCCTGTCGAGCCTTGCAGAGCTTATATTTTCCCTTCATAATTTGATGACCTTTTGACCCTGAGGGAACATACCCCCGAGTGTCCACATGCTGCATGCACTTCCTTGCATTGAGCATAGGTATGTTCCACTGCTTGGGACTAGTCTACTAACTATTTGACACTCGTTCCCTCACTTGTTGTACTATAAGCAATTTTATTCTTTTTCAAGCTTTTCCCAAATATGAAAAAGACTAAAAAAATCAAATATTCCAAAAAGCCGGACGGGATTATGGTCACTATTCCTTGTTGGAAGTTGTTGTGTCGCCTTTGAACAGAGCATTCACTCCACTCCATATATTATGAGTCGGGACTATAGTTGGGCCTTAGGAGCTGTACTTGTTTCTCAGTTTTCTCCACCGATTGGTTAAGCTTTCTGTCATTATGGAGCCCTCTGTAATGTCTCCTGCATTGCACAGTTTACGTCAAGTCTATGCTGCCTAAGTCTATCCATCTGCTCATGCTCTTATTCAAAGGAAGTCCTGCAACTAGTGTCGGCCACTCCTCAGACCTCTTGACTATTGCATGTCGGCCATCCTTATCGAGTCAGTCCGTTTCACCTGAGATCTTCCAAATCTTTTAGCATTGCTGGTACCTCGTGCTGGTCGATGGGGGATGCTTTAATGCCCTCCTTCCAGCGAGTCTCGTTCCGTTGACTCCAACCCATTTATTCCAGGACTTGAGGCTTAGAGTTCAGTTGAGAACCTTGAGGCTTGCATTCATTAGTGGCAGGTTCTCTCGCCATCGACAGTTTTGGGAATACATCAATGTCCCCTGATCAATGGATTCATCCTAGTGTTAGACTTCAACCCATTTATTCACACTCTGATGACTGTGCTCTGTGCCTTGATGCCCATTTTCATTATTGGTGGGTCATCTCGCATCTGTTAATGGTATACATCATTGACCGGTAATCAGACGATGTCTC
Source organism: Larix kaempferi (assembly GCA_027924585.1). Lineage (NCBI taxonomy): Eukaryota > Viridiplantae > Streptophyta > Pinopsida > Pinales > Pinaceae > Larix > Larix kaempferi. The sequence continues at coordinate 3,434,851 of BSBM01000226.1, read as the reverse complement.
ATCAGGTTCGACCCCAACTCCTTTATTCACTTGATGGGACTTGCACCGTCAAAGACTTGTGTAGAAGACCCCAGGCGATTGTGGCATTTAGTATGCTACATATGACTTTGACTTTACATCTGAGATATCACCTCTCAGATTTCAGCAGTTTGTACCTCCAATTTTGCACCAGTTGTCTTCTTTTCAGCAAAAGACCATATCTTACTGTAGAGGGATCATGGCTATGATCACTTGTGACATGTATCTATTATATACTGTCGATTCATGGCCATTGTATCAGATTGTTGTACTATATTGACATGTATTCAGAGATACTATTGTATTATGACTAGTGAGCTGCTCTTTCCACTTGTGTCTCCATCACTCCACTTCTGAGTTTTATAATGTATTTTGGCCATCGTAGCATCAGTCTCTAACCTCACACATTGGGGGGCATCTATTACATTGTAATCTTCCACCCTGTGAGCATCAGCATTACTTGGCCTGTAGGATCCATTTCAATGACTCGGATCCATTTATATCCTTCAATGATACTAGTTTGCCCTATTTTTATTCCTACCCGCCTGTTGCATCACTATAGCAGGCGTACCCACGAGTTGCATCACTATAGCCAGCGGGTATCAAGTAAAATGGTAAAAACCACTATTAATTACTTTTTACTCCCAAAAAGCGGTCATTGGGTGACCTTTGGCTCTCCATCTGCCTGAGTAACGCCTTGATGTGTCCTTTCACCTACCTTTGAGAGGACTATATATTGAGCACATATGGCTTATGGACGGGGGGAAGAAGAGAATAGCAAGAGAACTCTAGTGGATTTTTGCCCTATCTTGAGTCTACACTCATTGATCCTTGTAGTTGTGAACCCTTTATGTTCACCTTCCAAACTCCTATCTAGTTTGTGTTTGCCATTCATGGAGGATTGAAGTGGTGGAGGCACAAGTGGATTGATCTAGATCTTGGTTCAAATTGTTTGCCAGCAAGAGGTCATATCACTTTGTACTTCTTCTTGTTCATTAATAGGAATACTCATATTCTCGTCCATCATGTTGTGAATGTTGTTTATTATACATTGGGTTGCATTTGCTTGTGATATTATGGACCATTGTTATTGATAATGTTAATTCCATTTATATATTATATGTACTTGTTGCATATTGGCTGTCAAGACTAATTTGCAGATTTCAAGTGCATGGATTGAAAGCTCCAACGGGGAACTACATCAAATGTTTGGATCGAGGTTGGTTACATTTCTCCATTATCTTAACATTGTCGTTTATAATAGCATTGTTTTGAGAATTGAGTTGATTTCTGGTAGTCATCTGTCTGTTGTGGTATTCCCAAGACATAGTGAGTTTTTTCCAATACATTACCGGATCACGAGGAGGTGATCGGACAGTGGACGATATGATTACTCAGTACTTCACTGCAAGCATTGCGGCTATTGGTGGGAAGATCCCCATCAAGGATATTCGAGACCGTCCTTTACGTATTGTGCTCTACACTATAGTGAGGGTAGCGAGGAGTAAGTCTGCTCACCATGTGAGCAAGTCACAGTTGATGTACGCAAAGGAGTGCATGGCTCCCAGAGTATTCAACTGGTGTGAGGGACTCCTTACCAACCTCTGGAGTCAGTTCACCAAGTGTCGACGCAAGGCACTGAAACAGTTCGGATATGGGTCCATGGTGATATCTTTTCTATTGGAGCGGGTACCTCATTTGCATCCACAGGTGGACTTGGATGACTGAGATGCCCGGGACCCACACATGACCCCGATAGGTAGAGGTGATGGCCCGCCATGGTGGTGGGGGTCCCATCATAGGCTACGGTACAGGGTTCTTCACCTAGCTGGAGGGACAACTCCTCATTATAGAGGATTATCCATACAGAGGGACAAATTTTAGAGGTGATCGCGATCTGGTGCTTCCCGAGGGAGCACAATGGGGTGACATCGGTAAGAACAACAACTTTTGGTTTTTTTCATTTTATATATTTTATGATTTTTTTGGAGTAGTGTTGATGACTCGATGTTTTGTGTAGACGTGGGTCGATCGCGACCAGTTAGAGTCTCGCTCATTGCGAGGAGAGGAGAGGCATCAGTTGTAGGTCCTGCGATGCGTGATTCCATCGAGGAGGTAGAGGAGGTCTATGAGAACCTCAACAGGTTGACACTGGATATCCCAAAGCCGAGTGTTTGTGATCTACCTTAGGGTTACCAGAGATACACCGTCGGGGTGTCTACACGTTTTGGCACGCTGCTTTGTAAAGTGGCGAGGGCCGTAGTCTACTATCATGAGCAGCCTAGGGATTAGGTTTCTGCTTGTGTATGTACTGAAAGCTTATGAGCTTCAGATTTTGTAGAGATGACTCTTACTAAAAGCTAGTATGCTTCATATTTTTGTATCAGCACCACCATTTTGTATCGATTTATATATATATATATATATATACAGACATTTTCGGTGGCTTTATACATTATGTGTTCTCTGGATGATTAATGAGATCTTGTTTACATGTTTGCTTATACAACGGATTATTTACATGTTATGTATGCTTTTATATTTTATGAATATGTTATGTGTGTGCGATGTACCAATCTAGAATGAAGTTGGCCATTGAGTTAGCAACTGTATTCATGTCTCGTGGAATGTGCAGGTATTGAATAGATTCAAAGGACCTTTCTAGAATACAGACTCGTCTGAAGAGACAAAGTAGAGTAGGGTTGCGGATAGCATAAATCTGGTTAATATGAGAAACCACTAGTTGTGAATCTAGATGGATGACAACATGGTTCATACCCAAGGAAAGAGCATTGGTTAGGGTTCCAATCATCGTTTGATACTCTACGGCGTTGTTGGTTGTGAATCCTCGACAATTTCCTCCTGAGCTAATAAGCTCGCCGATCGGGGAATAAAGTACCTAGGCTGTCAAAGCAAGGTTACAGGTATGCCGTCTAGCGCTGTCCGCAAATCCGTAGAAAGTTTCCATCTGCACATGCAGACAGAACATGGTATAAGAAGCGAAAATAAGATCTAGACACACTAAAACAAAAGCATAACACCACACAAAACACACACGCCATGTACAGTATATACAAAATATCTATGCGTGAAAGGCTCAGGCATAGTACCTCTTCAGGTAGAGCCCATTGCAAGGCTCACCCAAAGATATCCCATCATAATCCTCTAGTTCGTAGGCTCCCTTCTCCAGAACATGTTTCACTATGTACGGTCCGTGCTACATGGACTCGAACTTACCTTCCCCTAGCTTATCATGCCTTTGGTCGTATGTGAGGACCAAATCACCCTCATCATAGATGCGGGGTTTGACCTACCTGTCGTATTGTGCCTTAATGCGCTTCTTGTGTGCCTCGTTGGAAAGAGCAGCATCACGGCGAGTCTCGTTAAGTTTTGCTAGGTAAAGGAATCGCTCTTCCTCGGTAGTGGTGTTCGAAAGAAGTTCGACTGCGAGTTTGAGTGATGGAATCTTGCACTCTATTGGTAGGACTGCCTCCAATCCATAAATTAACTGGAACGGTGTAAATCCGGTGGCAGTCTTAATGGAGATCCGGTATTCCCATAGTGTGGAAAAGAGCATGTTGTGCCAGTTAGACTTGTGCGTACCCACCATGCGTTGAATCATTGTTTTCAAAACCTTGTTAATGGCCTCTACTTGTCCATTGGACTATAGGTAGTAAGGTATTGAGTTTTCATGACAAAAACCCAATCTAGCACTCAATTCATCAACCATGTGGTTCTGAAAGTGAGATCCATGGTCAGTGACTATGGCTTGTGGAACTCTGAATCGTGAGATAACATGATTAAACATGAAGAGTGTGGCGGTCGTCAGTGTACGTAGGCATAGCCTCGACCCATTTTGTAAAGTAATCCATGGCTACTATGATGTAACCATGCCCCCCGGTCAAGGTAGACTTACAGTGCATGAAGTCGATGCCCCAGTTTGCAAAGGGGCCAACGGAAATAACTGGGTGTAACAAGGCTGGGTGGGTGAGCTTTTTCGTCTGAAAATGCTGGCATGGGGGACATTTTTTAACAGCCTCAATACAATCTTTAAAGAAGGATGGCCAGTAATATCTCGCGCGTAGAATCTTTTGGGTTGTAATCATCCCAGAGAGATGACTGCCACAATCCCGAGAGTGACAGTCATTCAAGACGTGTTCACCCTCCTCATGTGTCAGACATCGTCGAAGAACCGAATCAATACCACGACGATACAGGGTATCGCCAACGATCAAGTAATACTTGGCACAGTGGTGGATACGATGATGATCGTCACAAGACAGTTGGGGGTTGAAACGTTGGGTTTGAAGATAAGTCACTTACCTCATATTTGCATATCCCTTTTCTCTTTGTTGATCCAATGCCCCAGTTTCGTTAGATCTCAAGCTGCAAGACCCCGTTGAACACATAGGAACAACCAAGCAGTGAAAGCATACATTTCATATGATTGATCTAAGTTAACAGTTAAGGAAGAAAACTCTAAACATTATCAATGAGACAGCATTTATGGAAAAATATTATATTAAATGTAAAAGAAGGAGTTACATAGAAAGGAGAAAGATACAACCAAAGCCTTAGCGTCGCATCCTCCATCCAACATGTCTAAGCCAAACCTCCAAGATGGTACAAGCTTCCCAAGATGATTAGGGATCACCAATATGGATTCTTCCAGCATGAGGATACTATAGAACTTTCTCCCCTTCCCATGGAGAGAGGGGGTGTTTATATAGGGCTAAAAAGATAGGGTAGGTTGAGGATTAGGGGGATATGGTTAAGGGATCCTCCCATTAGGTTAGGAACCGAAATGCCACCTCTCCCAAAGTCTAGGGATAGGTATCCACCTCAACAAACCTCTAGAAAGACCTCGAGACTCCCTAAAATAGCCTCTAACTAACCCTGGCGCACCCTAGTAGAGGAGACAGAGCACTGGAGAGGGTCAGGCGCACCCTGTAGGAGGCCAAAGGGTGCTAGTGGCTCACCCTAGATGACCAGGAATTGAGTCGACACACCCCAAATGAAGTAGAAGTGCACCAACCTACTCAAACAGGGTCAATCGAGCAGGGATAACCTTCAGTTTGAATGTGTTTTAGCCCAGTATGAGTTTAGGGGTCAGAGCAAAGAGTTTACACAATGGTCATGATGACGACTCTAGGTCCTGATAACGACATTTGCACAATGGTCATGGCGACGACACTAGGTCATGACAACGACACTTGCACAAGGGTGACGACATTTTGGTGTAACAGAATGCCCCCAAAGCATGAAGCTAACAGAATAAGATAGGTGAAATGCTTTGTAGTAAGAAAAGAATAATGGCAAGGACTTGCTGCTGGGAAGGAGCTACTGCAGAAATGACCCTGAGATCCACGTCTCATATGACACAAGACATGGCTGCCGCATACACTGCAGATCCATGGTAGTAAAGACCGACTGAACACAATCATGGCTACTAGACACAATCGTATATCCATGATGAGGTGATAACACAGCCACGACCAATACAATGTGGATCCATGTAACATGAGTCAAATAATCTCCATCACAACCTGGGAAAAATATGACTTCCCCAAGGTCTTCAAGCCGAATCCGCAATGATACGAATATATCCATGTGATTACAATGTTTTGGAGTCGAACATGGTAGAAACCACTTGATTACCGGTCATTGATGTATACCATTAACAAGTATGAGGGAAATCACCATTGATGTCAATAATCCCCAAGGTATCATAGTACAAACAAACGAATGTGAATAAAGGGCTTGAAGTCGAACACTCGATGGGATCTTTCAATCAAGAGTCAATGATGTAAACTCATGTTGAAAGCGAGGTAACCTGCCATTAAGGCATGCAGGCCCAAGGTACTCGATTGGTTTCTAAATTCAATCCTTGGATGATGTGTTGAAGTTGACGAGGATGAATCCGTCGAAGGAGGGCCATGATGAATCCCCCATCATCGACATGAAACTCGATGACAGATGTTTGGAGTGAATGGGACAGTAGAGAAATGTGCAAGACTGACTCAAGGTAGACCGACATGATGGAAGGTGTACTGACTGCAGATGATGAGCAATGAACATCTCTTGAACATGGTCATGGCATGACTTGGCAGTATTGACATGACGAGAATGACACTAACCCCCAACACGACTGATAGTAGAAGCATTCTTTGGATGACCCAAAGGAGCGACACGACTCATGAAATTAGCAAAACTCGAAGACAAACGGATTACCCATGTACTTAATGCAAATGCAAAATGAGTGTCATGTTCAAGAGCGACTATGTACTTCCATAAATAAAGTGTAATACAAAATCTTTCCTTTTTCCCCATCATAACTGATGAGTGCCTCACTTGTTTTTTAACGAGCTTGAGGAGGGTAAACAAATGCTCGGTAAAGCTCATCCCATGGATGAGTCCAATCCCAAACGTTTTCTGAACCTGGGAAAAGAGGGGTTCGTCCCATGACGGGCCCTTCAATGTTGAGTTTTAACGAGTCCATAGAAGGTAAACTCGGTGTCATTTCATGTTTAGAGAGTTTGAAAAGAACTAAAGAAGACTCCAAAGGTCCTTTTTCATAGGGTTAGTCTCTTCACCCGGAAAAGGGTAAAACAATGCGAGAGAGAACTCTTCCAGACATGATTGGATGGAGTGCTCCTTTTTTCATAAATAGTGCCCCATGGCCCGAAAAAGGGGTAAACTATCACAAGGGAGACGACCTTTCAAATGCTTTTACAAGCGTGAAAGAATCAAGTTTGCTTGGCAATCTTTTCCTATTTAGGGAGTTTGAAAAGAGCTTAAAGAGGACTCCATGAACAACGTTTTCATGGTTGATGACCGAGTACGACAAAGGAAAAAGTAAACTCGGCACAGTTCCTTTTTCGTAAATAGTCTAGCGAGGCCGGATAAAGCGATAAACCTATACTCGTTAGACACACCATTTTAATCAACTTTTTAACGAGCACGACAATGGTATTATAAGCATGAAAAAGTAAAAAGTAAAAACTAAGCTCAAACCACTTTTCATGTTTCAACCAGAGCACGAAAAAAGTGAAAAGTAAGCTCAACACCATCTTACTGTTTTTAGCGAGTCTCGAAGACAGGTGAAAAGAATACTCATGATGCCTACTTCATGTTTTAACGAGCTTGTAACAGAAAATAAACTATGCTTGGGATTATTTATATGGTTTAGTGAGCTTGAAACCCAAAAGAAAGTATGCTCGAAAATATTCCCATTGGTGGATTTTTTCCCATCATGCTATCCAAAGGTTGGTACATGCCCTCGGCATGATTGCTAGAAGTAAGTGACTTAACTCCAACATGGTGTGGAGAGGCGATCGAGTTGACTTCAACATAACGCCCAAAGGTTGAAGACATGCCCCCAAGATTCATTTCATTCTCCTAATCTACCTCTTCACTCGGTTAAACTCTTGGTTACTAATATGAATACTTTCACCGGAGATGAAGGAAGATCAAAAGGAAAAGGAGGATGAAAAGAAGGTTTAGGTACTAAGTCTATGGGAAGACTCCACTCAATGGAAAAGGATCCATTTCATTTTTTAATGAGCTTGACACAGGAATAGAACCCTGATCATGAAGTTGGTTTCATTTTTATGCAAGCTTGAAACCAAAGGTAAATTATGCTTGTAGGGGTCTATTCCATTTTCTAATGAGCTTGGAATCAAAGACTAATCTGTGCTCATGGGAACCTGTTTCATTTTTTTAACGAGCTTGAAACAGAAAGGGAACTATGCTCGTGGTTAAGGCCCATTGACGGGTTCCTTCCCAACATGATATCCAGAGGTTGGTAGATGCCCCCTGCATGATTGCTAGCAGCTTGACATTCTCCCCAAGCTTCGTTTCATCTGACTACTCTTCTTCCCTACCCAATAAAAATAATGGATACTAATATGAATATGTTCACCATGGGGGTAGGAAGAATGAGGATCAAGTGACACATGTAGATGAAATGAAGGTTCAAGTCCTAAACCTAAAGGGAAACTTGACTCAAGGGGAGGGGATCTGTTTCATTTTTTAATGATCTTGACATAGGAATAGAACCATGCTCGTGAGGTACTATTTCATTTTTTAACGAGCTTGGCACAGGAAAAGAACTATGCTCATAAAGCTGGTTTCATGTTTACGCAAGCTTGAAACCAAAGGTAAATTATGCTTGGGAATGGTTTCATTTTTACACAAGCTTGAAACCAAAGGTAAACAATGATTGGGATTGATTTCATTTTTACACAAGCTTGAAATCAAAGGTAAATTATGCTTAGGAACTAGGTCCTACCCAACATGATGTCCATAGGTTGGTAGTGTGCTCCCCAGCATAATAAGTCAGGGGAAAAACTCCATCATGATGTCCAGAGGCTGGAGACATGCCCCCCATTGCTAGGGGGGAGAAACCACTAAAACATGTGGAACATTTAGGGAAGTTTGATGACTAGGAGTCATACGATGAGTGGGTGTCACAAAGGAAAGTTGATCAATGGTCACCATATTCCCATGATGAGGAAAATACATCACTCGAAAGAGTGAGGACACTATAGCTTTCATAGCACAGACATAATTACATCCAAGGAGTAGATTAAAATGTAAAGGGCCTTGGACTACCATAACATCAATATAGACATTTTTCCATTCTAAAGTGATAGGTAACTGAGGAAGGATCCCTAAAGGTCCAGTAGGCATCCTATTAAAATCCAATATCTGGTCAGTGACTGGAACAAGCTGAGGGGAACCTATAGCTTTCCAAGCAGTTGAGGATAAAATACTAACAGCTCATCCACAATAGTGTGAAATATTTCCTTATCGGAAATTCCTACAGATATCTGGAAAGGAACACTCGAAGGAAGACAAGATTCTGTTAGACCATTCGAATCAAAGGAAATGACCTCAGTATTTGGAGGAGATCCCGTGGAAATGGACAGGGTTTCCCCTTGCCTAGAACAATCTGAACTGACTAGGAAAACATTAGCGGTTTCCAATTAACTCTCACTTGGAAGATAAGAATGAGATGAAGATTGTGTCATGGTGACTACTTTAGTCAGGACTTTCGCCAATGAAAGAGTGGGATCGAGTGGAGGTGAGGCCAACTCGACCACTTCATGTTCACTCTCGGAAGGGAGAGTGGGATTAGCTACGGATGAAACCGAATCGATCACTTTAGATTCACTCTTAGAAGGAAGAGTGGGATCGACCAAGGATGAAATCGAATCGACCACTTGGTCAACCAGTGGGGGGTCAATAGGAAACCTATGATAACCTGTTGGAAGTCGTTGACAAGGAACAATAATATCTTCCAACAACTTTGAAGCTTCATCCATGCGAGGACAAAGGTAGGTACGATGCATTTCCTTACATAATAAGCAAGGATTCTTGACTTTACCCTTCCGACTCTTCACAACAGAGTCACTGGTCGAGGGAGCATCATCAGTATGAATACTAGAGACTGATGACATAGGTGGTTCTGAATTTTGCGACCACAATTCTAAGACGGTGGAAAGACCACAACAGTACTTAAGAAAACGGAGCCCTTTGCAAATCCTACAAGGGAACTTAGGTTTACGCAAAATCGAAACCGGTACATCAATACCCCCAACATGATGATCAACGGCTGGTGGGTTCCCAACATGATGGTCAGAGTTTGGAACTGTGACCTTCTACTTAGTGTTCTTCTTCTTAGCCTTCCCTTTCGTCTTATTCTTATCCACCTGTTTACTAACATCAGATTTTTCAATAGGTGAAGAGGAAGAAAGAGAAGTCGATTCACATTCGCGAAGAAGGAGAAGGATCAACACGAGGTTGATGCTCATGTAGTGAAGAACCTTGATCCGACACAAACGTTGCATTTAGTATAATGGGATTGGAGAATAATCACATAGGTAAAATCCTATAGTCAATCCGGGAAGACTCAATGTGGCCATAAAGGGAGGACCAACACTTCCACAAGGGGAAGCCAAAAAAGACATACCTTGGAAAGGGGTCTCTTGGTTGGTAGTCCCAGGAGGGTCTTCCATACCTAAACTTCCTAAGAGTCTCTGAAGTACCACACAAATCAAACACTACTCAAGTCTAAAAGAAACAAGCAAACTATGTGAATAGGAGTGGATGAAAAGTATGGATCCTCACAGGATTGTCAAGGCGCCACAAGTCGCTATATACCGCAGGGTTCAACAGTAAAACGCAACAAGGAGGATTGGGACCGTACCCTTGCCTGAATACCTGATTACCTGGATGCTACGTGCATAGTAATCTCCCCGAGTGTTGTTCCCAGTGTATTGCGATGCCAAGACGTCCAAATGGTTAACTCAATTGGTCACAGGAATCCTAGGAGTATCTCCCGATATACACTAGGTACGTGGGCGCTCAAATCCGTAGTGGTGTTGTCTAATGCAGAACTGTACGGCAAGAACCTTCCGATATACTACTGAGTACGTGAAACACCTTTCGATATATTCCGAGTACGTGAGGTGCCTTTCGATATACCCTAAGGTACGTGAAAGAGCCTTCAATATACCAGTTGGTACGTGAAAGAGCTTCGATATACTAGTTGGTACGTGGAAGAACTGCAATACCCCCGGAATGTAGTGCAAGCAAATAACGACAGCTGCCACGTTTTACGACTCTGGAACATGTATCTAACTTACACACAATTACTAAATGTTTTAAACCAGCTAAGCTAGCGTTAATTTTATCTTATGCGGTTAAGTGGATGCATGAGGTATAGACAGGAAATGTAAAAAGAATGCAAATTCTGGCTATATGACAATGCACATTTTCCTTTCCTTTTCAATGAAAACTACTTAAGGTAAGGAGAGATTTTTCTTTCTTTCAAACCAAAAAGTACTTAAGTAGTAACGAAAAGAAGAACTCCTTCCTAGAGTGTAATAACTCTAACTTTTTGCAATAATAAGCCAAAAAGTGCAAAGAAAATGAAAGATGCGACAAATCTTAACAATGTATAAGACAAAATAATGAAGCACTTTCAATTTTCAAACGCATGTATAAAAAATGGAACTTGATAACTAAACACTTTTCATATCTATATACAGAAAGTGAGAGAATGTCTGCAGCACTCTAATCATTAATAAATTCCCAAAGAAAAACGACAAGCACCCAAACAACTCAAAGGCACTCAAGAAAGGCTCAAAATCTACCAAATGCATTCAAAACTCAATGATTGAGTGGAGGAAGGGTTTGGAGTTCATATCTAATGATTTGAACAGATCTAAAAAGATCAGGTAAGGTGATCAAGGATGGCAAGATCGAACCAACCGGTGGGGGATTTGAAATTGCCCCCGACAACCGAGTCACTTACTTGACTAATGAAACATCCAAAATCAACAAAAACACTTCCAAACACAAGTAATGTTGGATCTAGGGGGTGTGTGACTATAATACACAGCCTACAAACCACAATCAATCAGACCAAAATCCCAGAAAGAAGGAAATCCCTGTTGATCCCTAACTTTTAAGGGATCGGCGCACCCTATACACATGTAGAGTGTGCCAGATAGGGTTCGACGCAGGTTGTACATAGGAAAGGTGCGCCACCGACGTAGTTTGTCTTCAGATAAAGTGAGCCAGCCAAACAGTGGCGCAGGGAAGACTCAACCCAGGTGCGCCTGTCGAATAAAAAGCAGTAAAATGGCTAGACCTCCTAAGGTAAAGGGCAAGAGGTCTAATACTGATCCAAAGAGAATCAGGGGGACCCAAGAAACTCTTTAAAGACAAAAATCTAAGGGTAGAAGGGCTTCAAGAGGCTAGAAAAAGGATTGATAAAGAGACATGAAATCAAAGACAAATGGAATTGAATCTATGAAATCAAATCTATGTTCTTCCCCAGCGGAGTCGCCAAATTTGTTACCGGACAATCTACCGAAAGCGGACTTAAGGCATGATATCCCTAGTTCAATGCAAATCTAGAACAAATAAAAAAGAACATAACCTGCTTTCCTATATCAAATAGAAGTGCAAACAGATGGATAGATCACTTACCTCAGATTTGTAGATCCCTTTACTCTTTGTTGATCCAATGCCCCAGTGTCGTCAGATCTCAAGCTGCAAGACACCGTTGAACACATAGGAACAACCAAGCAGTGAAACCATACATTTCATATGATTGATCTAAGTTAAGAGTTAAGGAAGAAAACTCTAAACATTATCAATGAGACAACATTTATGGAAATAGATTATATTAACGGTAAAAGAAGGAGTTACATAGAAAGGAGAAAGATACAACCAAAGCCTTAATGTCGCATACTCCATCCAACATGTCCAAGCCAAACCTCCAATATGGTACAAGATTCCCAAGATTATTAGGGATCACCAATATGGATTCTACAGCATAAGGATACTATAGAAATTCCTCCCCTTCCCATGGAGAGAGGGGGTGTTTATATAGGGCTAAAAAGATAGGGTAGGTTGAGGATTAGGGAGAGATGGTTAAGGGATCCTCCCATTAGGTTAGGAACCGAAATGCCACCTCTCCCAAAGTCTAGGGATAGGTCTCCACCTCAAAAAACCTCTAGAAAGACCTTGAGACTCCCCAAAATAGGCTCTTACTAACCCTGGTGCACCCTGGTAGAGGAGACAGAGTACCAGAGAGGGTCAGGTGCACCCTGTAGGAGGCCAAAGGGCGCTAGTGGCTCACCCTAGATGAATAGGAATTGCGTCGGTGCACCCCAGATGAAGTAGAAGTGCGCCATCCTACTCAAACAGGGTCAACCGGGAAGGGATAACCTTCAGTTTAAATGTGTTTTAGCCCATTATGAGTTTAGGGGTCAGACCAAAGAGTTTACACAATGGTCATGATGATGACTCTAGGTCCTGATAATGAAATTTGCACAATGTTCATGGCGACGACACTAGGTCATGACAACGACACTTGCACAAGGGTGATGAGTGTTCGTGATCTACCTCGGGGTTACAAGAGATACACCATCAGGGTGTCTACACGTTTTGGCACACTGCTTTGTAAAGTGGCGAGGACCGTAGTCTGCTATCATGAGCAGCCTAGGGATTAGGTTTCCGCTCCAATATAAAAGATATCACCACGGACCCATATCTGAACTGTTTTAGCGCGCTGCGCCGACACTTGGTCAACTGACTCCGGAGGTTGGTAAGGAGTCCCTCACACCAATTGAATACCCTGGGATCCATGCTCTCCTCTGCGTACATCAACTATGACTTGATCGCAAGGTGAGAAGACTGACTCCCCACTACCATCACTATAGTGTAGAGCACAGTACATAAAGGATGGTCTCGAATCTCCTTGATGGGGATCTTCCCACCAATAGCCGCAGTGCCTCAAGTGCAGTATTGAGTAATCATATCGTCCACTGTCCAATCACCTCCTTGTGATCTGGTAAGGGATACAGGTTCTCCCCTCTGGGATAATCCTGTCAGGAAGTAGATGTCCTCGACATCTATACTAAGTGTATGCACCCCAATCTCGAAGTGTTGTTGCACCGGATCCCAACATCGGATCATGTGTGTCAGCAGCGGAACTTGGGCCCTCATGCCAAGCACTCGGAAGTATTTGAGTAACCCACAGTTCCTCAATGCAGCAATGCATTGAGGGTCATTTTCGGCTTGAGCATCATCCACCTCGTGCTCTCGTTCTCGCCACTCGAGAACCATGTTTGTCACCGTGATCCTGTCAAAAAGGACAAGTAAACACTATTAGAACTCTTTCTAAACATCAAAACTTTTTCTTTTGGGTTGGGCGTTGAGTTGAAGTTGGGCGTTTGCGCCGGTGCAGGATGTCTTTGCAGACAGGGCGACGTCGACACAAAAGGCCCTTACAGGTTTTGCGACGACACATGGCCATCGCAGTTCCCATAAGGAGAGCTTGCGCCGACCCGTGGGTGCAATCCCCCCCACCAAAACAACTCAAAACCCTAAAAATTAAGCAAAAAACATAAAACTAATCCATTGAAAAGTTGCATAGCTGAGTTTAGGCCTACCTGTCTATGAAGCTCGCGAAATGGTGGACCATAGCTCTCGGAATCAGCAAACGAAATCTGGCTCCAAATGACACTTCACACTCTCCAAACTTGGTAAAAAACAATTGTAATTATTTTTCACTATTTCACCCATTTTATAACCAAAAAGAGAATACTCCTTTTTTAATGTTGATGCTTTAGTGTGTTTTTTACTATAGTTTGGGTTATTTACTGCATTTAAATGCTTGGTTAATTGTTTCGACCTAGTCTTTGAGATGCAGGAGAAGCTAGGTGCCTAATTAATGCCATTCTTCGTCGCGATGATCATCTCGTAAGTATTATTAGGTATGAACAACTCTTTGAGCGTCTTTTTGTCATTATTTCGCTCATTAAATTCAATTACTAATGAAACCGAGCTTACTCTTTGTTCTTTCTTGTGCTCATAAAATGATGAGAATAAGTCATCGAGTTATAGTTTATCACTTTTTCGGGCTCGTTAAACTCCTACGAAAAAGGAACCCCTTGAGTCTTTCTTTAAGCTCTTTTCAGGCTTTCTAAATATGAAAAGATCGCCAAGCGAACATGATGCATTCACGGTTGTAAAAGTATTTGAATGATCATCTTCCTGGTGATAGTTTACCCCTTTTTCAAACCAGGGGCACTACTTATGAAAAAGGAATACTCCAGCCAATCATGACTGGTAGAGTCTTCTCACGCGTTGTTTTACCCTTTTCCAAGCGAAGAGGCTAACCTTATGAAATAGGACCTTTGGATTCTTCTTTAGTTCTTTTTAGACTCTCTAAACATGAAATGACACCGAGTTTACCTTCTCTGGACTCGTTAAAATTCAACATTGAAGGACCCGTCAAGGGACGAACCCCTCCTTTCCCGGGTTCATAAAACATTTTGGATTGGACTCATCTATGAGATGAGCTATACCGAGCATCTGGTTACCCTCATCAAGCTCGTCAAAAACACATGAGGCACTCATCAATCATGATGGGGAAAAATGAAAGTTTTTTGTGTTACACCTTTACTAGTGGCACTACTTATTCCTTCTTGAACATGGCACTCATTTGCATTTGCATACAGTACTTGGGTCATCCATTTGTCCTCGAGTTTTGCCTACTTCCTGAGTCTTGTTACTCCTTTGGGTCATCCAAAGAATACTTCCATCATCAGTTGCATTAGGAGTTGGCGTCATTCTCGTCATGTCAATACTGCCAAGTCATGCCATGCCCATGTTCAAGAATACATTCACCGCTCATCATTTGCAGTCAGTACACCCTCCACCATGTCGGTCTACTCTGAGTCAATATTGCATGTTACTATACCTTCCGATCTACTCTAAATTGTCATATGTTATCAAGTTTCATGTTGATAATGGGGGATTCATCAAGGTCCTCCTTCGACGGGTTCATCCTTGTTGACTTCAAATCATCATCCGAGGACTGAATCTAGAAACCAATCGAGTACCTTGGGCCTGCATGTCTCAATGGGAGGTTACCATGTTTTCGACATGAGTTTACATCATTGACTCTTTATTGAAATATTTCGTCAAGCGTTCGACTTCAACACATTCATTCACGCTTGATGATATGTACTATGATACCTTGGGGATCATTGACATTAATGGTGATTTCCCTCACGCTTGTTAACGGTATGCATCAATGATCGGTAATCAAGTGGTTTCTACCATGTTCGACGTCAAGACATTTATAATCACATGGATAGATTTGTATCATTGTGGGTTCGACTTGAAGACCCTAGGGAGTCATGTTTTACCCAGGTTGCGATGGAGATTGTTTTGGGTTATATCACACGGATCCACTTTGTATTGGTCGTGGCTATGTTATCATCTCACCATGGATCTACGCTTGTGTCTAGTAGCCATGATTGTGTTTAGTCGGTCTTTACTACAATGGATTTGCATTGTATTGGTTGGTAGCCATGTTGTGAGTCATACGGGATTGTGTTCTCAGAGTTAGTTGTACTGTAACGGCATCTTCCATCCGACAAGCATTTGCCATCCTTCTATCAAAGCATTGCACCTGTCAAGTTCCAACAGCTTCATGCTTTGGGGGGGATTCTGTTACACCTAAAGATTGTCACCATAAGACTCAGTGTAAACATCCCTGAAGTTCCCATGACTAGGAAGTCAAACTGGAAGAGATACTGACCTGTTTCCATAGGGTCTAGTTGGGTCGTCGCAGGTCACCCTTGTGCAGCATGCGCCGGCGTAGGTTGTCCTAATGCAACTTGCGTCGATGTCATTTAAAGTGGATAAACGGCATCTTTAAGCCTTTTCTCGGAGGTGTGTGACTTGGATCTCTATCCCTAACCTATAGGAGAGCTGAAATTCAGTTCCCTAACCCTTTGGGAGGATCCCTTAGTCCTCTCCCACTATTTCTCTACCTATCCTATCGTCCTAGTCCTATATATATGAATCTCTTCTCCATTCCAAGGGGAGGAAGGCTATAACATCCATATGCTGGTGAAATAGAGCTTAGGAGATCATCATCCATCCATTCGAGGCACCCATTTCTCCTTAGAGGCATTAGCTTGGCTTGTTGGAGGAAGATTGTGACGTTAGGGCTTGGTTGTAATCTTAACTCTTCTATGTATTTCCACTTTAATACAGTAATACAAAACTCTTTCCATAAATGTATTATTGTTCATCGATATTTATAGTTTACTTCCTTAACCGTTTACTTAGATCAATTATTGTGTAGATGTGCTATTGCTGCTTGTTTGTCTCTTGCATGTTCTGACAGGTCTTGCAGCTTTGGATTTGACGACCGTGGAACTTGGAGTGATGAGGGAGAAAGAGATCTATAGATCTGAAAGGTAAGATCTCCACATCTCTTAATCTCTAATTGCATCTAGGAAGGTAGATTTTTATTCTGTCCTATTTGTTCTAGATTCACATTGAACTAGGGAGATCATGCTTTAAGTCCGCTTTCGGTAGATTGTCCTGTAACAAATTTGGTGACTTGGTGGTGCTGTTTCTAGCCTGTGGTGGGGATGGGGAAGAACCCTGGGGGTTCGACGATCCACCAGTTTGAGTAGAAGGATGGGAGGTAACGGAACCAATGATGCCATTGTCCTGAGGTCCCTTGGGTGGTTTCGCAGGGTCATACGTAGGGCGGGGTGCATCAGGAACAATTTCATACAACGTGCCAGATTGAGCATAGACCAAGTCTAAGTAATGGACACGGGAAATAACCTGTTCCTCAGTGACGGCCCCTCCCATGGCCACATCTCAAGCTACGACAGGTAAAATAGACTTTGTGAACCAGTCAGCAAAGAGTTGGTCCGGGATATGAGCCTTAATGAGACGTCATCTTCGCCATCATTCATGAATATGGTATGAGATATGAGTTGCAGTATTCTGGCGAAGAGAGGTCAATAATTCCGTACCAATATCATAACAAATGGGCAACTGGAAATGGGTCAAAAGGACATAGCGAGAGAGCGAAAATCTAGAAAAGAGTTGGGTGGTAATTCAATATACCACTTGGCAGCTGGGCCGGTGAGAGTCCGTTGGAATAACCTAAGACAGATCGAGTCGTCCATAAAGGAGTTGGATGAACACCATGAGTGGTATGTCATCACATGATTTTTTGGATCTTCACCAGGTTTGCCATCAAATTTGGGAATATCAGATGGTAGTTTCACCGGAATTGGTGGCCAATTATGTCCATGGAAGATGGGGTCATTGGTCAGACGAGACTGGTCGGGTAGGTCCAAAGTAGCCAAAGAGGGAAGCTGTTGATTCGATTGCAGGTACTGATAGTACTGATATGGCATGTATGAACCAGTGGGACCTTGTATCGACTGGTTGTAGATTGTTCATGGAGGGAACTGGCCATAAGTGGGTGTGCCGCCCGGACCATATGTAGGTCCGTTGCCATAATAGGGTTGTCTATTACCATAAGGTGGGGGTCCGCCGCCACTGTCAGGAGGGGGTGGGCCTCCTCCAAATGGTGGGGGTCCATCTCCGCCACCGAGATAAGGTGGACCTTCGTCGCCTCCGCCAAGATAAGGTGGTCCTCCATCGCCTTTGTCAGAAGGGGGTGGTGGTGCACCGCCTCCGCCGGAAGGGTGGGGGCCTCCACCACCGCCACTGGAAGGGTGGGAGCCTCCGCCACCACCTCTACCCAAAAAGGGTGGTCCTCCACTCCCACCACTAGAATAGGGTGGCCCTCCACCATGAGGTGGGGGTCCTTCGCCACCGGGAGGAGGTGGCCCTCCACCTTCGCTGGGAGGGGTAGGGCCTCCGCCTCAGCCACCAGAGGGGGGTGGGCCATTGTTTCCAAAATGAGGTGGGCCTCCACTAGAAGGTAGAGGTGTGTCACCTCCGGAATTGAATGGGGGCCCACCACCTCCAGAAGTTGGTGGAGGGGGACCAAACAGCTGTGGTGGTAGCTGAGGGACGGTTGGTGGGGGTCCATTCTGTAAAATATTTTGGTGCCCCCATAGAGTGTATGGATTTTTGGGATAAGGTATCACATAGAGTGTGTTTCCAGGATTGAATTGTCTCGACACAGGGTTAAGATAACCTGGATACGCTTGACTCCATGACGGTTGGTTTGAATGGGATGGTCCCCCAACATGAGATAATCCCATGGTGGATGCTCCGGCGGGTAGGGAAGTTCCAATGGAAGAACCGATGCGAACTCCTCCTCTCGTATTATAGTTAGGAGATGGGGGTTTCCCCCCAGCTGCAATGTGCTGACCACTAATCAATGGTTGACCCAACGTGGGTTGTTGATTACCTACTACGAGATTAACATTACTCATAAGAAAATTAGGGGGTAAAGAGTATCCTCCCTGCAATTTTTGAGGTGGGGGAGGAGTGGGTAACGTTCTCGTAGTAGTGAGAGGAGTGTTGGACTGTTGTCCTTCAACAGTTTGAGTCGTTTGGGGAATAGAACTAGTCTCCCATCTAAGGGGTGTACTTGCAGGAAGTGAAGGTTGACCAGATTCATAAGTGGTCACATTGTGGATGGATGGTTCCAGTGAATCATAAGATAAAGTGTGAATCAGGATCTGTCGATATGCGAGTAACGTCAGGTCTTCAACCCTTCATAAAAGACTTTGTCTTCGAAATTCCTCTCCCATGGCACGTAATCGATTCAAGTGATCACGAAAGAGTCCGAAAAGCTTGTCAGGAGTGGGCCAACTAGGTGGGGATGTAGTGGCAAAATGAGCCACTTATTGACCTAGAGAAGTTTCCCAAAAGGCTGCAGCTGGACCAAACACAGTTGATACAGGGTCATCCTGGGGGGGATTTAACCATTCCAGAGATCTAGGATCTCCCTGTAAAACGGGAGGGAGAGGTATGTCTTATGAAGTGGAAGTTCCTCCTCTTCACCCCTTGAGGGGTCGGAGGTGGGTGAATCTGGAGGGAACATGTGTGCTCCAACATTCAAAGTAGGGTTTTCTACTTCAGGTGACACAACCGTGATGTGAGGGTCCATGCTTACCCTCAAAATTACCTCCTGATTAAGGGGATATTCAGGTGGTAAAATCAAAATTCTGCGGGACCTTCTCCAAGGAAAGTCAGCCAGAGTGACTGAAACAGAGTTTCTCCTAATAATGTTCTAAACAAAAGAAAAGCAGTCCAGAAAAACCTACACAAACTAAGGCCGCAAGCAAACTTATGTGATAGGTGTGGATTCAGAAGTTTGGAACCTCACAGGATTGGCAAGGCTTTGCAACTCGCTATATACCACAGGGTCTAATAGTAAAACACGACAAGGAGGATTGGGACCGTACCCTTTCCTGAATACCCGACTACCTGGACGGCACATGCGTAGTAATCTCCCCGAGTGTTGTTCTCAGTGTATTGCTCTGCCAAGACGACCAAATGGTTTTCTCAGTTGGTTTCAGGAATCCTAATGTTGTCTCCTGATATACTCAAGGTACGTGGGAGCTCAAACCCGTAGTGGTGCTGTCTAATGCACAACCGTACGGCACGAGACCTTCCGATATAATACCGAGTACATGAAACACCTTTCGATATACGCCAAGTACGTGAAGTGCCTTTCGGTATACCCTAAGGTACGTGAAAGAGCCTTCGATTTACTGGTTGGCACGTGAAAGAGCTTCAATATACCTGTTGGTACGTGGAAGACTACAATACCCCCGGAATATAGTGCAGGCAAGTAACGACAGTTGCCATGTCTCTAACTTAACACACAAGTTACTAAAGATTTTACCCTAGTTCTACCGTTAATTTTATTTGGACGGTTAGGTGAATGCATGAGGTGAGTACATAAATGTAAGCATAATGCAAGCCCTAACTACATGAAAAAATGCACTTTTTCTTTTGATGAAATCTATGTATGGGAGGGAGAAATATTTTTCAAGTGGATTTTACCAAAACAACAAAGCTTCAACAAATCTCAATTCTACCAAAAATGATAATGAAAGTACTCATTTCCGTTTTTTCAAGCAAAACATGAAAATCAACAACACATCAAATCCAAACAAAGCATTTTCTTTTTGTCTTTTCCAATTTAGAATGAAACTAAAGATGACAAAAAAGAGAGAATTTCTATCTAGATCACACTAGCTTTTCAAATTTCACTATGGCAACCTAAAAGCATCAAAATCAAAAGCGCATGTAACTTTTCAAGCATGGAACCACTTTTTGCAAAAAATTGACTATACTTTGGATTTTTCAAGAAAATGAATGGCTCATAGTTCGAGGAAAATACAAATGATTAACTCTTTTTCAAACAATCCAAAAAGATCTATGGCGAGTTCCAATGCGTGAACCAATTTCTACAACACTTCTCAAATGCACTCGAAAACGGTAAAAATGAAGCACTTTTAATTTTTTCAATAATATGCCAATACCAAACTTTGACAACAACAATGCTTTTAAGTGTAAATGACTGAAACGAAAAAACTACTTGCAGCACTTGATTACACCGAAATTCTCAAAGAAATGACAAGCACTACAATGAATCGAAAACACACAAGACACCCAAAAAACAATCGGATGCAAGGAAAGCTAAATAATGTGTGCAAAAAGGGGTCTGGGATCAGATCCAATGCAAAGACTAGATTGGGTGAGGAGAGGAGGGAATGCAAGGTCAAGTAGATGAAGGTGGGGTAGACTAAAGTGTCCACCACTACCAAATCTCAAACTTGGCAAAAATGGAACCCAAAACAATCCAAACAAATCCAAACACTACCAATGCAAAATCAAGAGATCTCTGACTGGAAAGTGCAGCACAGAGAAGGTCTGCAAATCAAACAAACTCAAAAGTTGGAGAGGAGATAACCCAAACACAAGGCTTGACTGCTCGGCACAGTTTGTGGTCAGGCTCAGAGCGCCCGTCGCAGGTGGAAAACAGGTGGTCTGTGCCGATGGCGCAAGATGTGAAACTGAGCTGAGCATCGACAGCGCAGGTTGTAGAGCAGAAAATTGCGCCCGGGAGAGGATGTTGCTCTAGCTATTCTACCCAGGTGCGACGAGCGAAATCCCAATGCAAGGATGGAAAGATATCCAAAATGAGAAACTAAAAGGTTTGATGATCATACATACAGACTTAAAGGAAGTTAACAGACTCTTCAGAGAGAAGCTCTAGTGGGGAAAGAGGCTCAGGAGGCAAAAGAAATGGCTCACAAAGAAATAAGAGAAAATTACTTTCAAATTGAAAACTTAAAACAATGCACGTGTCCCCAATATGGTCGCCAAATTTGTTACCCGACAATCTATCAAAAGCATACTTAAGGCATGATCTCCCTAGTTCAATGCAAATCTAGAACAAATAGGGCAAAATACAAATCTACCTTCCTAGATGCAATTAGAGATTAAGAGATGTGGACATCTTACCTTTCAGATCTATAGATCTCTTTCTCCCTCGTCGCTCCAAGTTCCACGGTCGTCAGATCCAAAGCTGCAAGACCTGTCAGGACATGCAAGAGACAAACAAGCAGCAATAGCACATCTACACAATAATTGATCTAAGTAAACGGTTAAGGAAGTAAACTATAAATATCAATGAACAATAAGACATTTATGGAAAGAGTTTTGTATTACTTTATCAAAGTGGAAATACATAGAAGAGTTAAGATTACAACCAAGCCCTAACGTCGCAATCTTCCTCCAACAATCCAAGCCAATGCCTCTAAGGAGAAATGGGTGCCTCGAATGGATGGATGATGATCTCCTAAGCTCTATTTCACCAGCATATGGATGTTATAGCCTTCCCCCCCTTGGAATGGAGAAGAGCTTCATATATATAGGACTAGGAGGATAGGATAGGTTGAGAAATAGTGGGAGAGGAATAAGGGATCCTCCCAAAGGGTTAGGAAACCGAATACCAGCTCCCCTATAGGTTAGGGATAGAGATCCAAGTCACACACCTTCGAGAAATGGCTCAAAGATGCCCTTTATCCACTTTAACTGACATCAGTGCAAGTTGCATTAGGACAACCTGCGTCGACGCATGTTGCACAAGGGTGATTTGCAGCGACCCAACTAGACCCTATGGAAATAGGTCAGTATCTCTTCCAGTTTGACTTCCTAGTCATGGGAACTTCAGGGATGTTTGCACTGAGTCTTATGGTGGCAAGATTTAGGTGTAACATATATAGATTAAACATGTTAAGAAGTTTTACCTAAGATTGAGTTTATTGATGTCATCAATAGCCAATGTTGGGTTTGGATCTAGCTATCAAGGGTGAAGATCCGAGGATCCCACATAGTACATAATTATTCGAAAGCCCCTCTAGAGCTTACTGCTTTACACTCACATATTTTCCAATTCTTATTTGCTAAATTCATGATTTCATCTTCTTCTAATTGGTCTCCTCAAGCAAAATGAGGGTTGGTCTCTCTTTTTTTATTAGATCTCTTGGGGATGCTTCTTTTTTTGAGTTTCTCGTTCCTTGGCAACTCCATGAGATGATTTGCATAAGTTAAATTGTCTTGATTTACTCCTACCTCCCTACCGAGGGATCTTGTCTCCTTGATTTCATGTTGAACTGATGTTTCCAAATATTTTCTCTATAATGGCCCGAGTTTCCAAGTCCTTTTTTTTATTTGTCTCTTCTTCTCTTTTTTCTTCACTACAAGGAAAAGGCCCTGTAGCGGAGGTTATAGTGGAGGTTTTTAGTGTTACAAGATTGGTCAAAATTATAAAAAAACCTCCGCTACAACCTATGCAAATAGTACCAGATGTTTTAGCGGAGGATTTTAAGAAATGTATTATAACTAAAAAAAACTTGGCGGCCAGAGGCTTTTGCGGAGATTTTGTTTTAAGTGCAATTTATTGAAACAAATGCACGAGTGCTAACACACGTAAAACACACAGGTGCTTTTTAAACAAATAGATTGATCGGTGCACATACAAACTTGTGCGTCGATGCTTGAAAATGCATATAGCACTTGTGCACACCAAAATTTTAACTGAAACTGGTGCTTTACACTAAATGTTGCACCAACACTCATGAATTATTTAAATGCATTGGTGCTTCATAACAATATATGGACTAGTCCTTTTTTTTAACCGTAGCACCAGTGATTTCTAACTATTAAAACGCAATGGTAGCTTATAACAATATAAGCATTGTTGCTTATGAACTATTAAGATGCACCGGTACCTTATAACAATATAAGCATCGGTGCTTACGAGCTATTAAAACACACCAGTACCTTATAATAATATAAGCATCGATGCTTTACATCAAATGTCACACCAGTCCCTACGAACTATTAAAAAACATTGTTGCTTATGGACTATTAAAAAGCACCGACGTGATAACTGAAGGGAAACACATCGGTAAAGCTAACTAGGATGATGATTGTCGCTATAGTTTTTAAATTAATAGTGCGGTTAAAATATAGTAGCGCACCAAGGCATGATAATAGAAAAATCCTTGAGATATGAAACGAGTATTCTACTGCACCGTGACTATGTTCATATAAGCGTACCAGCACGACACTCTCTTAAATGCACTGGTGCTACATTGTCTAAAAAACACTAGTGCAATTAATAATATCATATGCACCGATGATTATATTATGTCTGGTGAGCAATGATTGTTGATATTTCACTAGAATATGTGTGTGTGTGTGTGGAGGGAGGGAATGATGGAGGTATGTGGTGCGAAGGTGCAGGTAAAGGTCCACGAAGGATTCCTTTCTAATTTTTTCGAAATGGAGTAAGGCGATGAGGTTTTCCCCTCTCTCTCTCGGCGTCAACAACCTTTTCTCCCCTCACCAAGTCATCCTTGCGATCTCGTACCTCTGTCCCTTTTCGGCCGTCAGCTCCCTGTTTTCCTTTCACTAATCTCGCCCTGCGTTCTCATTACCCTGTCACTTCCATTCGTCAGCTTCTGTACTTTACCTCAGTAATCATTATGGTGATAGCCAAGGTCGACTACGAAAATATGTCACCATTAGGTCTCATATTATTCTTTGATCATGAAATAAGGTGCACTGGAAAAGGAGAGGTATTGTCCAAACAAGTCGAGACGTCTCCTCAACACGAGCCTTCTATAAATGAATTATCAAAGACGATCTCCTCCTCGAATCATAATGTGATTGATCCTCCCAGGACAGGAGCAGAGTGTTTTCCTAGAAAGAATAAGGGAGTGAGAGCTAAAAAGGATCATGCTTCCTTATTGGTTGGGAAGGACGTAGGCATCAAGGAAATCTCAAACTATCTAAATTTTGCTTTGGTCGGTCGATTTTGTGGTAAGGTGGTAGGAGAAGCAGATTTGACATCCTGGATGGAGACCAATTGGAAACAAGTGTTGTATCAACTTCCACAATTCCACACCAGGTCGAGGGGGTGGATTCTATTCAGAGTGAAGAATGAAGGTGATAAACAGAGGTTAATGGAGAGAAATTGGAAATGGGGTCTATTAGGACTTCTGTTGAAAGAATGGGATGTTAATTTTGATGCTAGTAGGGAGCCGCATAACACTCAAGAAGTTTGAGTAATTCTGCCTGGGCTCCCAATGGTCTTTTGGAAAAAATCCATTCTGAAAGCTATTGGAGGCAAGCTTGGAGGGTTTGTCATTTTGGAGGATAATTGGGACCAGAAGGTAGATAGAAGATGCACGAAGATCCTGGTGGAAATGGACATGCGAGATGGTTTATATGAAGAAATAAAACCAGAAATGCATGGTAGCATATGGAACCAGAGAATGGATTATTGGAAAGTTCCTTTCCACTATTTTGCTTGCAGATGGGTTGGGCACTTACAGAGAGATTGTCCAATTCCTAGTCCGGGGTTCCAATTACGTAAGAAAGTGTGGGTTAAAAAATCATCTCTGCTCCAGTTTACTCAGAAGATGGTAAATGAAGATGAAGGGAAATATGGAAATCCTATTACCTCGAGAAAGGACATCATAAGGAAAGAGCCATGCAATAATTTGGATAACAACTTAGATTCTCCATCTAATAAGATTTTACATCCTCCTATTGATTCTCGATTTGATATTGGCAATTCTGAATCAATTATTCTAAAAAATATTCAAGATGTTCCTAGCACAAACCTGCACATCCCTGGTTCGTCTCACCATAGTCTCCTATCCTTTATCTCCTCTTAGTGACAGTTGTCCCTCGGGCTTGGTTTCCCCCCATTATAGGTTAAAAATGCATTACTCGTTCCTAAGCAAGGTCTATAACACTAGTTCTAAAGATTTCATTAAAGGAATTGAGAAAGAAGATTCCTCGGGAGGCCTCGCACTTGACTCCCAACAAAAATTAATGTTGGGGAGGAAGTCACAAATCATGAAAGCTAAAAATCAAGTTTCCCTAGATGTCAAAAATGGGAAACAATCCACGATCGTTAGGGCCCTGAAAGTAGGGAAAGTCAAGCCAATGGGTTCAAAATGATTTGTTTGTCCTTCAATGCAAGGGGGTTATGGGGATCCCCCAAGATAAATTCCCTCCAAGGGATGATTAAGTAGCTAAATTTGGTTGTCATCCTTATCCAGGAAACAATGGTAGAAGGAACGAAAGCTCAGGAGTCTTTAAACCCTTGGTTAAAAGATTGGTATTTTGCATCTTTAAATCATGGATAATTTTAGGGGCTAAATTTATCCCATGGGATAAATTAAGGGGGTTACAGAAAATTAGTGGGCTATTTTCTTATATGGAAAGGGTTTTTTTTCAGTTGAAATATATTCACCCAATATTTATTAGAAAATAAATAAATATAAAACACATAGCCTCCCATATATTAATGAGGAAAATGAAAAATACAATTTTTCGCCCTAGCAAAATATCCCTCCAATCTATCTTTCACCCCTGCTTTCTAAAGACATTACAGTGGAATCATTCCTTTGCCCCTGATTTTCATAATGGAGGCTCCCAAGGGTTATTTCACCCTCCATTTTGTTTTTTGTAAGGGCCATTCATAAGTAAAATTTCTTTTGGTGATTTTTTTGTGTAATTGCTATCATCATCCAGAAATTGATTTGGTTATGTATGATGAATATATTATTTAGTTGGAACACAATACTTCATTTCCATCAGGACTATATATAATATGTACAAGGAATGCTTGACCTGAGATGTAGACATTCTGCTATTTGATATCTTGGCTTTTACATTCAATGACGACGCTAAACCAATTTTACAACATTTTGGATGCTTTTGAAAATTTCAAGGACATGGATACAAACACCACCTTAGTTTATCTGAGAAAAAGTAGTCTTTAATGGAGTAGTTCTAATGATATGCGTGATGATGCACTAATGTGATTTCTATTCATGTTAGTGTATGTTCTTATTTCTAATAACCCTTGAAAGTTTCTAAGTAACACTAAAAATTCTAAATCAGATGACATAATTCGGACTTTGATTATCAACAAAAGAAAGGAAAAAGTGGTATTCGTATCTATAAACATATAAGTAGGTTATTTTTTTCTTAGAGGGTATATTAAAAATGGGAGGTTTGGAAAATAAGCTAATGAGGAATTCATACACTATATTAAGGTTGTGGGTCTCAATAAGACTCCACGTTGTAATAATGGTTTGTGGGTGCTACAATCACTCCACATTGTAAAGTGTTCAAATATATCAGTTTGTTGGTTTGTCAATATTTAGGTCCCCCCACATGTCCGTTGAACCATTAAGGAACGAGATAACAAGTGCATTCCGTACTTCCCTGAATCTAGTTAGTGCATCAAAATATTGGTCGTTATTGGTCATTATGAAATGCATTTAACATAGCATAAGGGTGTTGGGTATGATATGCTTGACAAGGTCCATAGGTAGGATATTCGAAGCTCAGCATGTGTCGATGCCATTTGATGACCAGTACTCCTCCCTCCCTTGCATTTTACTCTTGCATTTGTATCTCTGGAAACATGGGAGACCAACCCTTTTCATTTTTGTTAATTCCATCTCCTCCATTGGTTTTATCTATGTGTTGTAACCGTTTTGTGGAGTTTAAAGGCACCCTAGTGATTCCATTGCTACTGAGAGCTTGACCTTCTTAGTATTTTGTTGGTTCCTTGCATTGGGATTTTGAGGATTGATTTCAAATTGTCGGAACATTCTTAGCATGGTCTACTCCCACCATTTTGCTACCTGCATTGGAAGAGGTATGCTTAATTCTTTATTCATTCTAATTGTTGGTTTCATTGGTTAATAGTCTAAAGACATTGTTGGTTTTAACCTCTCTTGATTTTTGTTTTCTATATACATTCATGTTCACCTTAAGCTGTATATCCCTAATTTTCGCTTGATTCCCTCAACTCATAATCCCAATAAGGATTCTCTTTGCGCATTATGAACAATTATGATCACTACAAATGGTTTTTGGTTGTAAGTATTTCTCTATGCTTTATTAGGTAAATGTGTCATAATCTCCTAGACAATGGCCCTTTTACTTCATATGCAGGTTGTATTTTATTCATATGCATATTCTATATGCCTAAAATCTTGCCCTATTCTTTCCAACAATTAGTTTTGGCTTCATTGGAGGTGTTTTAATGTTGTGTCTTGTGATGGATTTGGCATTATGGCCCCCTAGTGGCCATGCTCTCCTAACGTGCTTGCCCTGTTGATTCTCTATTCATGGTTTGAGATCCCAAATTTAGATTGATGTCATTTTCCAAGCACCCATCTTGGGTGTTTATCGTCTCACCCTTGACCCTGGTATATCTATTTGTTTGCATTGAAGCTAATGGTTCCATAAACCTTTAACTATTTGAAATATCCATGGCTATTATGGGTTTTGATTTATTGTCCTAGGAAACATGGTACCACTTCATTGCAGACCTTGGCTTGAACCTTTTCCCATTGTTAGATTGGTATGAGTTTTCCTTGTTCAGGAAATTGCCCATGGTTGTACATTTTCCTTTGGTTTATATCTTTTTCTTAACCTCCATTCGTTAAGCGTGTGAATTACTTATTTTTTTTTGGGACAAATTTATGGTCGGTATCACGTCTAAATTGGGCACACCACTCTTTGTATTGGGTTGCAACATTATGGTTTATCCCTTATGTTGATATGTTTCCATCTTTACTAAACAATTTAGTAGACCTACTTATTGTTAATGCAACCGTCACTCATTTGTTGTCTTTCCTTTGTTATTTCCCTTGAGATTCCTAACAAATTCCAACAATGCTTGGCATAAATGAATCCAAGATACGCCGGAGCTTACTTTAATTTATCAACCTGGGAGTGTAACACTTTTAGATATACTACATTGTATATGCATTCATAGAGATTTTAATAACTAAGTCTATTGGGATATTAACTAAATGTTTTGGGGGGTTATTTTATCGATTTATTTTGCTATGTCTTATCTCTAACAAATCATGAAACGATGGATGAATCACTATGTAACCAAATTTTATCTTGCATACCATGAGTCGTTAAACTCACACATGAGACAAACTGGCCACTAATTTATCTAAGCAACGTAGATGAATCAATCTACAACAAAATATGACCTTGCACACTTTGATTCATTGGACTCGGCACATTACTAACTACCATTGGATAATCTAAACTCTAGGGATAGTTCAACCGAGGGTAACACCAGGGCTACTAACATGTAGCTTTGTAGAACTAATACATAGGAGTTTAAGATGCAAAATTAGCTTACAATACTCGATCAATTGAACTGAGGGTAACTCAAGAGCTACCACTCCATGACTTCATAGAATCGACTCAAATAAATCAAGATAAATGAAGGTGAACATAAATCCTTTTGATCACTCCATTGAAAGCAACCCACGTGATACTTTTGTGGCTTATTGAATGTATCAGTCAAATGCTATCTTGTAGAAACAAGTAAATTGCAAGAAACAAAATAATAGGAAAGCATCAAAGCATTAAAAGCAAATGACTACTTTATTTGCGTGATTGAAACCAAGAAATGAAATTGCAGAAATCATAGTGTAGAAAAAAAGAAATAAAGTAAATGCTGGAAAGTACTAAAAGATATTGAGACCATCAACAACTGCACAATGCAAGAGTGGGCCCTTACTTTGTATCTCACTTTATGATCTCCTACAAGGTAACTCAAGAACAAAAAACATCGGTAATTGCGATTCAAAATATTAACTATTGAATTCAATTCTAGTTGCAAACCCAAATGGTTTTCAAGTTTGTTTATTTATACAATTCATCCTAGGGAGTTCTTAGTCAGTTTCCCAATAATTAGGAAAGTAATCAGGTTTGCAAAAAATGGTTTCCTTTTTTTAGAATATTTTCTTTACAACACATAGAAAACCGTGGAGATATTTCCTCCTCAAAAGAGGGCCACACTATTATATATGTGTGTGTGTGTGTGTGATAATTCATTTGCTTCCTAAATTCATTTTCATTGATCTTGAAAGTGTGTTGTCTTAGTCTTAGAGGAACATGTTTGCCAAAAACAATCCTTGAAATATGGATGCATGCAAAATGGTTCATCTTGGAGTTCTTTGCAGGATTCAATGCGATACAACAACAAGTGAAAAATGAACGAGATTTTGCAACAACTCATTCGCACGCTGATGACAAACTCTTCAACATATGAACGAGATTTTGCAGCAAGTCATTGACAAATGAACATGATTTTTTAGCAACTCATTTGCATGCTAATGAAAAATTTAACAACAATTGCTTTAAATATCAACGAGTCCCAACAAAATGAGGAGTGGCACCATCCTATAACATGGAATTAAAACTACTAGAAATTCCCAACATTAAAGTTCATGCATTATTTTTTCATCATTAGCAAAATTCAGCTATAAACATGAAATTCCAAGTATGAGTGCATAGTGTCCCGAGGGTGATAAAAGTGTATGAATTTAGTCAAAAAGTCATAAAGAAAGGGTTTAAATGATCAATATTAAGGAAGAATGGCAATAAAATATATAAGAAAAACAAGGCAATTACCGGTCTCATCAATTTCATTACATGCTTACATTGTTTTCATCCTCGTTGGTATAACGGTTTGGGCGGCCAATCTTGTTTGGTTACTTATCAACGATGTTTTTCTTCCTCGGGAAAAAAAATCATAGTTCCATTTATAAAAAAAAAAAAAAAAAAAATGCATTCTTTGTATGCTTTGTAGCATGTCATATATCTCTTGTGTATACCACTATATCTATATACTCATAGACCTCATTCATTTACATGTGTTATAATCCGCGAAAACAAAATATACTATCTAACATTGACAACTTCCTATCAACATTCATCGCATATCTCACCAAATAAAATTTATTCCACCTATCGAGGCAAAAAAACTGAGCCCCTCTAATTTCTATAACTTTTTATCTACGAAAAATACATATTATGGAATTATCAAAAGTATCCCACAAACATCAAGGAAGCTACAACCACCCATGATGGTTCTAATTTAAAAGCAACCTCCTTGGCCATAACCATTAGCCACATAGATCAAATCAAATAAAGGAAGATGATCAAGTTTAATAATTTGGCCATCCAAATCTTCCCAAATGTGCCACTGGACCACATACAACAAGAGGTCATCCTTGTAAATGAAAGGACAAGGACGCATGGTTGTCCCATTACCCCTACATATGACTATATTTTCTTGTAACTTGAATCACAAAGGGTTTTTTGGCTAAGATGTGAGGATGCTCAACGACCCGACAATGTAAACTGTTGAGTGACCATAGAACCATGAGTTGCAATATAGCTTTAGATTGTCAAAATGAAGACTAAACAACCATTCAAAAGATGGCTTTCTCATTTGGGTTTCCAGGGTAAAATCTCCATGGTTATAGTGATTAAACATTGTGTGTCTAATGTGCTAAAGAAATGTAACTGTGGAAGATATTCTATTTATGCTTGTCTATTGTATTCCTCCTTTGGGAGATGTCATTGATGTAATTAATAATGTAAGAGTCAATGTAAACCCTAGGTCTTGTTTCGACCTAGAAGAACCCATAAAAGATTATTATATTATGTATTTGAGATGTCGGCCCAGTCAGTTAGGTGAAGTCGGCCCAGTTGGGGAAAAGTCACCCCAACAGAAGAATATAAATAGAGGAGGAGTATCTCATTTTTACTCACTCATCTCACTCACACAAGTTCGCATAGGAGATAGAGAGAGAAGTTCGCACAAGTGGAGGAGTAGTTGATCTTGTCTTGGGGTTTATCTTTGTACTTTGTGAATTCTATATTGAGGAATATTTTGACGGGGTTTTCTCCCTTGTGGTTTCCCTGAAAGAAATATTGTGTTCATTGTGTTCTTGTTGTGCTTGTATTTCTTTTAGTGATAGATTGTTTAATATTCTATGCTAAACAAGTGAAAAACTAACATGGTATCAGAGAAGGCCTGAAAGAAAACATTGTGCAGCTTTTGTAACAGCAGAAACTAGGGATTCTTGTTCTGGGAGCTCCCTCCACAGATCAAATGAAAAAGAGAGTGCATCTAACTCGCCTCACTAGGGTGCATCTTTCTGTCAAAGCAGATTTCAATTCTAAGAATTTTCATTTTTGGGTCCCCCACTGCAGCCCGAGAGAATTAGGGAATCAAGTTTTTGGATCATCTACTCACAGAATTGGGAGAAGGAATACTTTGCTCAACTCTCCTCAAGGAGGCGAATTCACTCATCCATTCAGTTTTCCAAAATCCCGAAGTCAGAAAATTAGGGTTTTTTTAACAAACCCTAGGTCAAAGTAAAAGCACTTTTCAGAAGGACAACTTTTCTGGTAAGTCTCAAATCTATTTTATTTCCATTTGAAGTACTCATTATATCAAGATGACTAGAAATACCAAGCTTGATGAGAAGATTGAGGGAGCTGAGAACTTCAGGGCATGGAAGTATAGAGTCATGCTCATCCTTAAAGAGCATGACCTATAAGACTTTATAAAGGAAGGACTTACAAAACCAAAGGGAGATGAAGCCAAAGCAAGGCATAAGAAGAATATGGTAAAGGCAAAGAGGATCATTGTTGATTTCATCAAAGATCACTTGATCCCCCAAGTGTCTTCCAAGAAGACCCCAAAAGAGATCTTCGATGCCCTGACCAACCTATTTGAAGGGAAGAACATTAATAGGAAGATGACCTTGAGAAATCAACTCAAGGGAGTGAATATCTTGAAGTCTGAGTCCATGCACTCATACTTCTCCAGAGTGTCCCATATAAAAGAACAAATAGAAGCTATTGGAGACATGGTAAAGGATGTTGAAGTTGTGATGACCACTCTGAATGGTCTACCCGGAGATTGGGAACCATTTGTTCGTGGCATTTGTGTTAGAAAGAAATTGACCCAGTTCAGACAACTATGGGAAGAGTGTGTGCAAGACTAAGAAAGAATAGCGGTGATAGAGGATAAAATAAACGACAATGAAGACCAAGCTTTGGCAACTCATGCCAAAGGTGGAAAGAAAAGGAAGATCAATGTACGTTCCTATGAGGACTCTCCAAGACGACCACAGAAGAGAAGGAAGTTCAAGAAATATCTATCTTCTGTTGAATGCTATTCCTGTCACAAAACAGGACACATTGCAAGAAATTGTCCACTCAAATACGGACATCATAAGAAGCAGAAGAATACATTTCATGCTCATACAGTAGAAGATAGTGAGTATGATGAAGAAGTCAAAACCGGATATGATGGAGACTCCAGTGAAGAATATGTTCTAATATCAGCCCTCACTGGTTCAGTATCTCATGGAAGTGATACTTGGCTAGTATATAGTGGAGATTCAAAACACATGACGGGATACAAAGAATTCATCTCACATCTCATTCGGAAGGAATCTCCACACAAGGTAAAGCTTAGAGATGATTATCAATACCCCATCAAAGGAATGGGAGAAGCCTCTTATATATTGGACTCTGGAAATTCCATGAACATGAAAGATGTACTTTATGTACCATGTTTGAAGAAGAACCTTCTATCTATTTCTGCATTATATAAGAAAGGTCTTCGAATTGCATTTACAGGTGGTGAAGTTCTTATGTGGCCAAAGGGGAAGACTATCAATGATGCAGTAGTCATTGGAGTAGAAGAAGGAGGACTTTACAAACTGAAGGGTCATGCAGATACAACATTGATGACCAATACCATGAGCCCTTGTGAGCTATGGCATAGAAGACTAGCTCATGTACACTACAAAGCCTTACCAATAGTAAGTAAGCTGGTGACTGGACTACCAAATATCCAGGTTGACCATGAAGGAGTATGCAAAGGATACGCTGAAGGAAATAGTACGAAGAATCCATTTCCAAACAGCGACAACAAAGGAAAAGGTATTCTGGATATTATTCACTCAAATATCAGTGGACCTATGTCCACCACTTCACTAAGCGGGTATGTTTACTATTTTTCTTTTATTGATGATTGCTCCTGCAAAACATGGATTTATTTCTTGAACAATAATAATAAAGTCTTTGAAAAGTTTAAGGAGTTTAAGGTTCTTGTAGAAAACCTCTATGAAAAGAAGATAAAGATTCTAAGGAAAGATAATGGAGGGGAATACACTTCACACGATTTCAAAGATTTATGTAAACAAGCAGGGATTAAGAGGGAGCTTACTATTCCCTATAATCCACAACAAAATGGTGTAGCTCAAAGGAAGAACAGAACGATCATAGAAGCAATGAAGGCCATGATCCATGATCAAGACTTATGCATGAATCTATGGGCAGGAGAAGCTATAACTGCAATATATGTACATAACATAATCTCTCACAGTGCTCTTGGCAACAAGACCCCAGAAGAGATGTTTACCGGTATGAAGCCTGAATTTAGCCATATAAAGATATTTGGATGTCCTGTATTTATCCACATTCCAAAAGAGAAGAGATCAAAGTTGGAACCTTCAGGAAAGAAGGAAATATTTGTGGGCTATAGTGAGCAATCAAAGGCTTACCGTATCTACATCCTAGAATTTCTCCAGATTGAACTCAGTCGAGATGTTACATTTGATGAAGACACGGATTTCAAGAAATCCAAGAAGACTCACGAGGATGAAGAGGAGCATGAAGCTCCTAGAGTTACAGAAACAAACAGAGTACCAGAAATAAATATTGAAGAAGAACCTATTCCAAATGATCATGATATGGCAGAACCTTAGAGACCTGAGGAGACACCTCATGAGGAGATTACTCGGAAGAGAAGGCCAGCTTGGGCACGAGAATTAATACAAGATGCAGGAAAGTATGGTTCCCCAAAAGGAACCAGTAGAGAGAGAAAGAGACCAAGGCGATACTCCAGTTATGTAGCCTTTATGTGTAACCTTGTTGAAGGGGAACCGACATGTTTTGAAGATGCAGTAAAGAAGAGGGAGTGGTTGGATGCTATGAATGAAGAATACCAGTCCATCATCAAGAATGATGTTTGGGATGTGGTACCAAGACCAAAGGATAAGTAATTCGTTTCATCAAAGTGGATCTTCAAAACAAAACACTCAGCAGACGAAAGCATTGAAAATTACAAGGCAATATTTGTAGCGGGAGTGTTATCTTAGAAAGAAGGAATTGATTACGAGGACACCTTTTCTCCAGTGGCCAGATATACTTCAATTAGAACCATTCTTTCCTTGCAAGCCAAGATGAAATGGAAGTTACATTAGATGGATGTAAAGACGATGTTCCTGAATGGGAAGATAGAAGAAGAAGTATATATAGATCAGCCAGAAGGATTTGAAATAGAATATAGAAAGTCACATGTATGCAGACTAAAGAAAGCATTGTACGGGTTAAAGCAAGCACCTAGAGCATGGTATGAAAGAATTGATAGCTTCCTGATGAGTTTGGGCTTTACCAAAATTAAATCATATTCTAATCTTTATTATAAGATTATGGATGATGAACCTATGATACTACTATTATATGTAGATGATTTGTTCCTGACAGGAGAAGACAAGCCCATCACTGAATGTAAGAGAAGGCTTGCAGCAGAATTTGAGATGAAAGACCTTGGTATGATGCATTACTTTCTCGGTCTTGAAGTATGGCAGTTTCCAGATGAGATTTTCTTGAGTCAAGGAAAATACACAGTTGAGATCTTGAATAGATTTGGGATGATGGATTGTAAGGCCATGACTACTCCAATGGTGACAAACTTGAAGCTCCTGAATGATGCTTCATCAGAGATAGTAGATGTCACCATGTATAGACAGATTATTGGGTCATTGATGTACTTGACCAATACTCGACCAGATATATGTTTTGTAGTGAACACATTGAGCCAGTATATGGTGGAGCCGAGGAATGTTCACTTGATTGCAGCAAAACATGTGATGAGGTATCTAAAGGGTACGTTGGATTACGGACTCAGATATGCTTCAGATAGTGAGTTCAGGTTGTATGGGTACACAGATTCAGATTGGGCTAGAAGTGTTGAATATAGGAAAAGCACTTCAGGATGTTGCTTTAGTTTGGGATCAAGCATGATATCATGGATCAGTAGAAATCAACCCTGTGTTGCACTCAGTACAGCAGAAGCTGAATATGTAGCAGCTTGTTCAGCTTGGAGTGAAGCAGTGTGGCTTTGCAAGATGTTGGCAGGATTGTTAGATGCAGAGATTGATGCTACGGATATACTCTGTGACAACCGGAGTTGCATCAAGATGAAAGAGAATCTTGTGTTCCATGATAGATCGAAGCACATAGAGATCAAGCTCCACTATATCCAGGATATGGTGCAGAAGGGAGCTGTAAAGCTCAAGTATGTTCCTACAAAGGAACAAGTTGCTGATGTGTTGACTAAGCCTCTATCTCGCATAAAGTTGGAATACTTTGGAGACAAGCTTGGTGTGGTCCAAAGGAACCTCTCTTGAAAGAGAGAATGATAGATTTCTTGTCCTTAGGGGACGAATGCATGTCGAGGGGTGACGAAAGATGAATACTTGCCGGCTGATAGAGTTCCTATCCTTAGGGATGGATGCCTGTCCATGGGTGACGGAAGATCAGTACTTGCTGACTGATAGAGTTCCTATCCTTAGGGATGGATGCCTATCGAGGGGTGACGGAAGATCAATACTTGCCGACTGATAGAGTTCCTATCCTTAGGGATGGATGCCTGTCCAGGGGTGATGGAAGATCAGTACTTGCCGACTGATAGAGTTCCTATCCTTAGGGATGGATGCTTGTTCAGGGGTTACGAAAGATCAATACTTGCCGACTGATAGAGTTCCTATCCTTAGGGATGGATTCCTATCCAGGGGTGAAGGAAGATCAGTACTTGTCGACTGATAGAGTTCATATCCTTAGGGATGGATGCCTGTCCAAGGGTGACGGAAGATCAATACTTACCAAATGATAGAGTTCCTATCCTTAGGGATGGATGCCTGTCCAGGGGTGATGGAATATCAGTACTTGCCAACTGATAGAGTTCCTCTTCTTAGGGATGGATGCTTGTCTAGGGGTGACAAAAGATCAATACTTGCTGACTGATAGTGTTCCAGCTAATAATGCTACTGATGAGGATGTTCTAATAGAGGATGTTCTAGCTGATGATGTTGTTGATCCAGTAGAGGATGTTCCAGATGATGATGTTGCTGAAGAGGATGTTCCAGCTGACGATGTTGCTGATACAGCAGAGTATGTTCCAACAGAGGATATTGCTGATGATGATTCAGAGGATGCTGTTGATAGTGATATTCTAGAAGATGATGATGATGTTGCTGATGGTGACATTCTAGCAGACGATGATGATGCTACTCTAGCAGATGATATCCTAGACATATGATGATCCAAAATATTCCTACGACATATAGAGATTCATTAGTCAATTGTGCAGATGTTGATGTTACCCGCATAATACCTTCCTAGTTAAGAGGAGTGTTAAAGAAATTTAACTGTAAAAGATATTCTATTTATGCTTTTCTATTATATTCCTCCTCCGGGAGATGTCATTGATGTAATTAATAATGTAAGAGTCAATGTAAACCATAGGTCTTGTGTCAGCCTAGAAGAACCCAGAAAAGATTATTATATTATGTATTTGAGAGGTTGGCCCAGTAAGTTAGGTGAAGTCGACCCAGTTGGGGAAAAGTCACCCCAACAGAAGAATATAAATAGAGGAGGAGTCTCTCATTTGTACTCAATCAACTCACTCACACAAGTTCGCATAGGAGAGAGAGAGGGAGAAGTTCACACAAGTGGACGAGTAGTTGATCTTGTCTTGGGGTTTATCTTTGTACTTTGTGAATTCTATATTGAGGAATATTTTGTCGGGGTTTTCTCCCTTGTGGTTTCCCCGAGAGAAATATTGTGTTCATTGTGTTCATGTTGTGCTTGTATTTCTTTTAGTGATAGATTGTTTAATATTATATGTTAAACAAGTAAAAACTAACATTATGTGGTATCTGGATTACTCGGGGTGTACTTTGGCATTTCTATCTTGCTCAATAAATTCCCTAATTTAAATGATTATTTGCTTAACAAGATGTAATTAACACTTAGGGCCAACAATGCATTATATGTAATTGGTGAATTCATGCTTAAATTTATTTGCTATCAAACGATTGTTTATTGTAACAACTAGAGAACTCAATATATCCATCTAATGTTTAAGGGATATCGAGGCTTGTAATACATACATACTCAATGTTTGGGTTCCTTACTGTTTTATGGTGAGTTGACTTCCCATAATTTTAATCGACTCAACCAAGTGTTGAAGGTTGGAATAATTGCACAGAAGCAAACTTCTTTCAAACTGATGAAGTTTAGTCACTATTTCTCTAAACATGTTGAGCTACTGTCTGCACAACAACCAACATTATTTTTATGGATGGCACCCAAACCCTGGTTGTTATTTTAAATTTATAATCTTAGTTGGTTGACAATTGTGTTAGTGGAGGTGTTACCCTCTCTCTATTTCTGTGCTTAACCTTTAGTTGAGGGGACAACTAATCAATTCTTACTACCTACTTTCTCATTGTTTTCTTCTGGATTTTTTCTTCTCCCCGCCCTTCTAGAACACCATGGATGGGTTGTCTCATTTCTTTTAATTCATAGGTTAAAGAATTGTTCTGAAGTTGGGAGTATCATGATTTTCTTTCTTGTTTGTCACCTCAACTCAATATTGGTCATTTGGTGTGGGAAACAGTTAATTTTCTTTGTTTTACATGTAAACTCAATCATATCTACTTTTCAAAAAAAAAATCTTGTATAAGTACATTTACATTTTCTCATACACTAATAGCTTACATATTTTGCACATTGTTCACATTTACCCTTTTCTGCACTTTTTAAACTTCACGATGTCCACTTCTTTAGTTTCCACTTAAGTACATCACTTCCACCGTGTGTGCTTATTACAGCTTACTTTTTGCATCGTCAAGTGCAATTACCAGTTATATAGATCGAAGGATATCAAGATAAATCGAAATCTTACATGATCCATTATCACCTCTAGGAGAAGTGGAATTGTGTGAAATTGTAAATTTATATCATATGACAATGGTGAAATATTTTGAGTCCAATTATTTTATAGATATAAATTTAGGTTTCTATTAAACACATTTGAATCTTTGAAAATGACTTATTTTGAAACTAGAAAATAGGATTTGGTAGAGCAGTTTTGCAAATGTGATTTTTAAACTTATTTGTGGAGTTTTTTACAAAATTTGAGGGGTGGTGTGCCTATTTGACATAATCACACTGTTTATGTTCATACAATGGTGCATTGGAGATCCATAACCAATGTGCCCTAGAGGGGCAACAACAACAAAAAACATCTTTTAAAGACAATGTGCTCAATGGCCCAAAACATTGCCAATGAGTGCTTATTTTAAAAAAATGTTGTATGGTGGAAAACGTTTTCCAGAATACATTTTATACAATGCTCTGTGTCTTTTGAATAGCACCAATATCTATGTCCATGGTTTACATATAATACCAAACTTATGTCAATGTGCCTATTATTGTGTAGTTTTTGAAAAATGTGTTACCCTCCTTAGTGCACTATGTATCATAAGTGCATTAAGGAGCCTTAGAACATGATACATTGTTCATTTTAATTGGGTTTCATGTCCTTCTATGATTATAGCTAGCACATAATCTTGTATGTAAAAGTAGGACCACCTACATTTTTGTATATGGCCAAAAGAGGCCAAACAGACAACAAAATAGTATTAACATATATGTAAGGCCTTTTGTAACGTCCACTCTTACCGCTACTACTTTGTAACATATGTACAATGTAAAATGCATTATGTAGCAGTTCTTGATGAGGATATCAAGGCCAAGGCCCCGTCAATAAACTCTATAAGTAATTTCCTAAGCTAT
Organism: Larix kaempferi; assembly: GCA_027924585.1. Lineage (NCBI taxonomy): Eukaryota > Viridiplantae > Streptophyta > Pinopsida > Pinales > Pinaceae > Larix > Larix kaempferi. Next base: position 3,395,185 of record BSBM01000226.1, on the reverse strand, counting down.
TTTACATTGTGAATTTCTAGACTTAGGAGATTGAAGGCTTGATGCAAGTAAACGAAGGGGGCACAAATCCACTAGGGGGGGAAGTCTAATGGCTGGTAGGCCATGAGTATGATGATGAGCGTCATCATGGTGCCACGGGCACTTAAAGAAAAGTGAACTGTGATGTTCACTAAAGGATCGCTTAAGTTTATAAGTTATCGAGTAGTCCTAGAGAAGGATGTCGAAGATACCACTATTCGCCGAAAGGCAATAATAGACTCCTAAGACCTAATTAATAGTATTAGGCTAATTATTACTAAGTGCAATTACTTTAAACTAAGAAATTTCTATGAATGTCATTAGTATCCTATCCCCGACAAAAGATGCCAAGGGATTATGATGTTAAGCACCTAAACCTAAAAAGAAGCTAAGTACTAATACACTACCTTAAGTAAAACTAAGTGGTGTTATTGGTTACGTCCGAAGCATCGGGAAATATCCTTAATATCCCTAAAAAGGAAAGAAAGTTGAGCTTTCCATTGCACCTTGAGAAAAAGGTAAGAGTAAGTTAATTTTTATAAATAAGTGTTTTCTATTATATTACAAACATTTATGCAAGTGGGATTAAGTATATAAAGTAAAATAAATGATTATTACTTTGGATATGATACCCATACAGTAATAAATAGATAATATGCTCATAATGAATAAACATATATATAGAGCAACAAATAAGATAAGGAGGAACTGTTAGGAGATGGTTCAATTTTATCTAAGAGAAGATAAACATTCATCTTGAAGGAAAAACGTTTAGTTTTTTTCTTCTTATAAATTCTCCAATGTGTGATGGGATTAAACATGGTACACCATTAAGAGTGATGCATATGTTCTCACATTGTACCATTCTTTAATGATGCATCTAGGCAATACTAGGACACCAATTAAAATATATGTAATAACAAAATAAATAACATGATTGGATTTCCACGATGCATCACTCCTATGTCAATGCACCAAAATGGTGTGTCGTAACTATGTGGAAGCATTGTATGGTGTTAGTAGCAAGCCCTACTTACATGCCTCTGCATGACTATAGTGTGTCTCTAGTAGTTGTGTGCCTTGCAAACAATAAACATTTAAATGTAGCCATTGATATGCGATTTTTGTGCATAGCTGTACCAAAACCCTCTCCTAGCTAGTTGTTAGATGTTAGAGTTAAGAACAAAAAAATGAAAGGTGAGTGGACAATAATTAAATCAATTATAGCACCTTCTACCATGAATGGTAACTACATAATCATTAAACAGGAGATCGAATCGTTAAAATAACATACAATCAACATGTTTGCAGCAAAATAATAACAACTAATTTATTTTAAAGGAAACTCAATGAAAAAATAATCGTTAATATTACAACGACCTATTCACCATCGAAAGTAATCGTTAATATTAGAATTGCATGAAAGTTGAGTGAGTGAAAGTGACTATAATTTGATGGACATATCCCACATGCAAAAGAGGGTTGAAACAGGGAAGAGGGGCGAGTACAAGAGGGAAAGAGGAAATGTGTGAAGACATACTTACCTGGGCGGGGTCAATCGGTGATCAGGAAGGCCGATGGCCTAGAGAGGCCACCTCCATTGCACTTGGGAGGAGAGGCCACCTCCATTGCATTTGTGGCAGCGGGGGCTCGCGTTCGCGCGGCCTCCAACCAACACACAGGCAAAACGCATGAAGTGATATTAATTATAGGCAAAACGCATGAAGTGATATTAATTGTAGCAGATCAACGCGGCCTCGAACCAACACAAAACACATGAAATGATATTACTTATAGATACATTTCCCTTGGCCTACTAACACATTCTTCTATGCTTCTATTTTAAAGGTACATTTCCCTTGGTCTACTAACACATTCAATAATGACATTGAATAAGCCCGTAATGTTAAAATTGGAGGAGATAAGTGGGAACATGGTGAGGGCATTGGACCTGCTCCTACTAGGGTTTTTATAGGTGTTGGAGGAGTGCAATAACATGTGGAGATGGTAATAATGCACGCCAAGGGAGAGCTCACCTTCTAATTTATTTTGGTAGTGCATTGTTATCTTCTCCAAGTTGAGCATCGAGGATGAGGTGCAGGCATCGACTACAGTGATATGTGAGATTGAATTGCAACCTCTCGTTGTTGAATCACACTAAACAACTTTCAAACCACCAACAAAAATCCAAATTCCAGATTAACCCCCCATCTTTGTAGGCCAGACCTTTCTCCCACCCTTATGTGGCCCAACTCAAAAGCCCAATTCATTGTCCTTGATGTATAAAATATTTTGTCTACATACATACATACATATATATTTATATATAAACCAACTTATATCCATCTTAATTGCAGATCTAGTATGTGTCGAGAGGGATCAAATCCCTCAAGGTGCAAACTCTTCATCCACTTTTACACGAAAAAAAGTTTGCTCCTTGAAAAGAGATTTACACCAAGAAAACAAAATCTCCTGTGATTCCTGGCCTTAGATTTCAAAACTTAAAAAGATAGTTTCCCACTCTGAAATTGAATTGCAATCTCTCATTGTAGAATCACACTCAAAAACATTTAGACCACCAACAAAAATCCAAATGCCAAATTAACCCCCCATCTTTCAAGGGCAAACCCTCCCACCACCTCTCACCCTTATGTGGCCCCAACTTAAAACCCCAATTTTTCGAAATGAATTGTCTTTTGTGTATAAAATATTTTGTTTTGATTATATCTATCTATCTATATATATATAAAAGATTTCAGCCCGATGCTAGACTCTTTTCCTATCACTTTTTGCTTTTGATCCAAACCTTTTTGCAGCTGCTCCAATTTTTGCAAATGTACCGGCCTCGGTTTGGGATGCTACCCGTTCAAACTCATTCTATCCTTATTGGGATTTTTTGAAAAGACAGTCATATGTTTTTGATGAATTGAATCTATAAAGGGTCGAGGGTTTGTTTGATATACAATACATGGAAAACATTATTATGCAGAATGCAATTTTGTTATTTTAATAAAATTACACTTTTTTTCTTATATATAAACTAGCATACATCCATCTTAATTGCGGATCTACCATGTGTCTAGAGGGATCAAATCCCCTGTGGTGCAAACTCTTCGTCCACTTTTACACACTAAAAAATGTTTGCTCCTCGAAGGAGTTGATCCCTCCCATTGCATGGTAGATTCGTAGTTAAGATGGATCTATGATAGAATACATATATATTTTGTTTTGAAGTTAAATTTAGGTTGACATTTTAAAATTTTGTTTAGTTAATCTTTTATTAAAGTGTCATGTGTCAACTCCATGCCGAGCATGGAATTACTCTTCTCCCTCATACCAGGTTGTATAAAGCGCCTCTCGCCGCAAAAATAGTGCCTCGAATTTATCACCTATTAGTGTCGTCACATGAACTATAGTTAGGATTCTTCTCACTTGTAGTAGGCCCATCACTAGTACAACAATTCCCACACCTCTCGCTTTGATGAACCCAAGAGCACAGTTGGACTCCCATGCATCGCAATTGTCAGATATTAGTTAGATGTTGACAAAAGATCTAATTCTACAACTTTCTCTCTCATGAAGTTAAATCGGGCATAGGTTGTTGCAAGTAGAGCAAGACCCGACAAAATTGAAGGTCAAACACACTAAGCTCCAACTATAGCTCAACTTCACAATCAAAGAAGATTACAACCTCATATGCTTCTATTTTAAAAGGTACATTTCTTTTGGCCTACTAACACATTCAATAATGACATTGAATAAGCCCGTAATGTCAAAATTGGAGGAGATAAGTGGAGACATGGTGAGGGCATTGGACCTGCTCCTACTAGGGTTTTTATAGGTGTTGGAGGAGTGCAATAGCATGTGGAGATGGTAAGAATGCATGCCAAGGGAGAGCTCACCTTCTAATTTATTTTGGTAGTGCATTGTTATCTTCTCCAAGTTGAGCATCGAGGATGAGGTGTAGGCGTCGACTACAGTAATGTTAGATTTGTTAATCAATTTCGATTGTGACCTATTGTTTATTTATTTATTTATTTGTGTGTGTGTGTGTGTCTGTGTCTATATATATATACATATAATTGTTTTTTAAGCTCTAACAAATACTCTAAAATAAATGCCCACCATCAGGGGTATTCCGTCACATCAAAATTCTATAAACCAATAAGAAAATAGAATCACAAATTTGAAAAATTAATAAAAGATTAAAAAAAACATAAACATAAATATTATATCAAAACTTAGGATATATTGCAAAAATTAACAAAAAAAACTTAACTTAGATTGATTGTGACTGAAAACAATATTCCATTCTTTGGAAGGACTAATAAGTAGAGTCAATTATGTAACTCAATTTTTGGTATAGCTTATTCAAAATGTTTTTCTTATAACTTATTCAAGGAATATATTCATAAAATGTATTTGGGATTTTGACCTTTTCCAATCTGCTGTCACCAGAATTAAATTGTTGAAATTGCCATTTTTTATTAATGAAATTTTATTCAACACCCTTGGATAACCCTACGACACCCCAATTTTGCAATCTTAACTATTGATATATGATATTTCATCAATCCCAAAATATTTTTGTCAAATTTAAGACAAACAATGTTGATTTCTCTTATCATTATTTTGAGGGACTAGAAAAGAGCCAATCCATAGAATCTTAAGACTACGGCTTATTTTTACTAGCTAGAGGTAGTGATAATATACAATATTCCATATTTATTATTCCAAGGATATTTAACATATAAGAAGACGATATCACTAAGATATTAACCAATGTGGGGTTTATATGTGGTTGACTATTGTCAAAAAAATATAGGACACAATGATTTCGACTTGCACAACCCCAACTCAACAATTATTATAGACACAATTTCTTTAAATTCTATTTGTTATTGAATTTCCTAGTCAACTATGGGATTTTTTATTACGAGGCCCATTTTAGACATTTCCTGTAATATAACTGTGTACCATAATGTTCATCCAAGAGATAGTTAATGACAATAAATGAAAATTTATCTTTGATTGTTAATTGATTAAAGGTGCAAAAGTCCGAACACATGTGCCAGTTCCCTTCTGTCTTCAAAACCATGACAACTGCGGAGCAATAGGGGCTAGTACTAGGACATAACTCTCTAGTTTCCAATAATTCATGAACAATCTTTTCAATTTCATTCTTTTGTGTAAAATAATGTCTATAATGATGCACATTGGGAAGTTAATTACTAGGGATTAGTGGGATTCCATTTCATTGTCTCCATCCGAGGTGGATAGGCATTGGGGTGGTTCAAAGACCCTGTGTTATTTGTCCAAAATCAATTTCCAATCAGGGTGAATGTCCCATGGGGGGTTATCCAAAACTTGGATGGCACTGAATTGTGTAATAATGTTGAACCGACCCTTCTTCAAGACTTTCTCCATAGAGTGGGATTTGATGATTTCAAGGGGACCTACTTGAAGACCTTTGAGAGTGTATTTTTAGCGCTCATTGAAGATCATGTAAAACACCTTGAAATTCATGATGGTAACAAGGCCAATGTACACAACTATTCTATTCCCAAAATGACACCCCCATTTCAATACGAAACATGTTAGATTTTAGAATATAGTCAGCCATTTGGAGTTTCACATTCTCATATTAACCACTATATTTGATAGTATTGTTTTTGGTTATCATGATTTGAAAATTGTGCACAACATGGACATAACAATGTATTTCTTTTGTTACTCTATGATAGATGAAATTTTGGGCAATTTCACTGTATCTTGTTCACTCTTCTTTCCAATTCTCTTGTAGGTATCCTACTTGGGTCTTGTGTGAAATGAAGCCATTGTGAGCTAAAGCAAGTACAATCTATGAATCATATAGGTCAAACTTCTTTACTTGCATCCTTCATTAAAATAACTTAGGGGAAGTTGTGTGTTTTGTGTATTTTTGTTCTAGATCTAAACCATTTAGAGGAGGGAATTCCACCTTTGTCCGCATCGATAGAATAATCCTCAAACAAAATTGGCAACCCCGTTGGGGTACAAAGTGTTCTCTAATATTTTCTTTGGCTTAGTTTAGGGTTTGGTACATTTAGATATTTGAATCCTCTTGATCTAGTCATTCTTGCTCTTTTCCTTGTTTGTGTTTGATCCTCTGAGTCGTTGGGACATCCAGACTGACTCTGGAACATTTGGTCCATCAAGATCTTCGAGCTTTTGAGACCTTTTTGTTTTTTTGAATTCCATCCCTCGTCTGTCGCACTCTTCCTTTAGGTACAATGCGAAATTGTCGCACCCGGGCCTTGCATAGCCCGCGACACTCTACCTTGTCGCACTCGTGTCTGCTTATGAACCACGACACTTTGAGGAATTTTTGAATTTTGCTCGGGTTTCCTCACTGGATTTTGGATTGGATTGATTATTTTTATTGCTCATTGTCTGCTACAGTGTCATCTACCTCCAGAACCTACATTTGACTCCCTCTTTGTCATTATTTAAGGATTGGATTGAGTTTGTTTGCATAGGAGTTATTGAAATTTGGTGTGCATTGTGAGTTCTTTTTCACCATGGGATTGGTTTGTAGTTTCCTTAGATCTCTTAGTCATTGAGTTTGTGAGAAATTGATTGCTCTTCTTGTTTCCAATGCAAGTTAAAGGAAATCTTTCTTTTGTTTCTTTGGGTAGGTTAAATACTTGAAAATAAAAAAAAAAAGAAAAATATTTTTGTTTTTGTATTGCTTTGATTTTAGTCTTGCATTTATGTAAAAAGAAAAAAGTTTGTTTCCAAGTTCCATAGTTTAAAATACGTTGTGAGTTCCTTTTCTTTGCTTTGCTATTGTAGTTGGAAACATTAGTGCAATCTTCATCTTAGTGAACTTAGAGATCTAATTTTCATTAGTTTTGAAAAGGATAAGAAATAATTAAAATTTGCATTTTTGGTGTGAGTTTGAAGGACTTTTGTTCGTTTTTTTGAATTTGGGTTACATATTGGTTTGTATTTTGTGCATGTCATCAAAAAATGAAATTGAAAAGTGCATTTGGAAATCTCCCTCTCTCTCTTTAGTAGGACATTTTTTAAAAGGAAAAAAGACTTTCTTCCCTCTCATAGTATAATATTCATTGAAGTGAAAGGTTGCATTTTCATTTCTTTGCATGGTCTTTGAGTCGGTTGAGACTCCACATTGTCTACTTAACCGTTGAAAGATAAAATAAAGTGCACTTTAATTAAAATATTTAGCAACTTCGTGTGTTAGGATAGAGATGTGTTCCGACGTCGTTAAGCGTAGGAGTTGTCATTACTTTAGTCAACGCTACAACCTGAGGACTGTACGATTCTTCCACGCACGAAGAGTATATCATAAGGTAACTTTCGAACAATTGTGCATTAGACGACAATAATATATATTTGATCTCCCACGTACCTTGAGTATATCGAGAGATCCTCATAGAATCCTGAGACCAATTGAGTTAACCTTCTAGTCGTCTTGGTGTCACAATACACTAAGAATAACACTCGTGGAGATTACTATGCACGTACTGTCAAGTAGTTGGGTAATATAGATAAGGGTACGGTCCCAATCCTCCTTGATTATTTCCACGGTTAATATGATTTCGATTGTAGTACAACAATCCCATGCATAAGATGACCCATGGGTGGTAGCCAGTCCATCTCAATTTGAGACCATTGGTGATTTGATCCCGCTTAGTTTTACCAAGGCCGCATATGACGTCATTCAATCCACTTCCGATGACCCACTTCTTGATGACCAACATATAGTGGCATTAGATCGATACTCTCTACCGTCTTAGTTGGACTAATCCACACCTTCCATGGATTATGTTTTAAACATTTTTCCATCAGATGAATATATAATGGAAGTTATGAGCCTCGACGAACTACCATGGGAAGATAATCACCATTGATCCTCTTTCCTCCCCGACTAGGATAAGGTATAAAATAACATTAAATCCGTGGTTCCAACCGATGTAACCAACAATCCACATTCTCCCATTTTAACTCAGTTACTCAGGGAGTAATCTCTGAAGGGAACTTGGGAAACATTACAGCCACCATGTCAATCGATATATCGATAAAAAATGGTGTCGTGGAAAATATCCAGCTTGGCCATACTTATTCCTCGGAAGAGGTTAAAATCTACAAGGCATTGTTTCAAGAATTCCACGACGTATTCACATGGAGATATGAAGAGATTCTTGGGATTTATCCATCTATTGTCGTTCATGAGATCAAAACCTACCCAGGAGAAAAACATGTCAGGCAAAAGCTCTGCCTAGTTCACCCCCGCAAGATTGGTCCCATCAAGGAAGAGGTCGAAAAATTATTGAAGGTTGGATTCATTTATCCTATGTCGTTAACAGAATGGGTCTCTAATATTGTCCCAGTGTTAAAAAATAGGGCATATTAGAGTATGTTTTAATTATAGGGATTTGAATAAGGCTTGTCCAAAGGACAATTACCCTACACCCTTCATTGACTAGATCATCGATAACTATGCTGGACGCATCATCTTTTTATTTATGGATGGATTTTTCGGCTATAATTAGATCGATATCCTCCCATCTGATCATCACAAGACAACTTTCATTTGTCCGTGGGGAACATTTGCTTATAGAAAGTTACCCTTTGGCCTTAAGAATGTTGGGGCTACCTTCCAACGAGATATGGCATACGCTTTTCACGATATCAAACATATTGTGGAACCCTATCTTGATGATCTACCCGCTCATTCTACTCGATGAGAAGACCATCCAGAGAACCTTAGAGCTATCTTCCTTCGGCGTTGTCATTACAATATTCGCTTGAATCCACACAAGTGTGTGTTTTGCACTGAAGCCAGCAGACTCCTCGGCTTCATAGTGTCCAAAGATGGGATCAGGATTGATCCACTGAATGTGGAGGCTATTTTAGCCTTACCTTCCTCTACATATATTCTCGAACATGAAGGTTTGCTAAGGAAGGCAAACTTTCTGTGTCGCTTTGTTTGTAATTTCGCCGAGATTACGCTTGGCTACATGAGATTGCTGAAAAAAATGTCCCTTTTGTCTGGGATAACCAAGCTCAACAGTCCTTTGATAACCTCAAGAAATACTTGACAAATGCACCCATGCTGCAACCCCCTAATTGCACACGAGACTATATTTTTTATCTCGCCGCGTCCACTTCCACCATTGGAATGGTGTTAGTGCAAGAGGATGACAACGATGAGGAACATGTGATCTATTATTTAAGTAAGATTCTCTCTGACTCCGAAAATCGGTACTCACATGTTGAGAAGTTAGCTTTGGCAGCCGTCATCGCTGTCCAAAGGTTTCGTCACTATATTCTGCTCCGTAAGACAACGATTATCGGAGACTCCAACCCCATGTACCATATCTTGACACGTCAAGTACTAGGGGGAAAATACTCTTGTTGGATTGCGGTCCTTCAAGAATTTCACTTAGAGTTTGCAAAGTCTAAATCCAAAAAGTCCTTAATCTTTGTTGAGCTTATGTGTGACCTTCGTTGTACGGATGTAGAATCTGATCCCATTGACTCTCTGCTCGATGAGTCTTTGTTTCTCATCAGTACAAATGATCCTTGGTATGGAGATATCATCTTGTATCTCCAAACCCAATGATTTTGGATTGAACTATCTTGTGATGACTTCCGTCGTATCCGCCATCATGCAAAATATTAACTTATTGTTGTTGACACAGTGTATCACCATAATATTGACTCTATCTTATGATGATGTCTAACTCATGAGGAAGTTGAACGCGTATTGAATGACTTCCATTCTGGAGCTTGTGGTGGTCATCTCTCTGGGATGGCTACAACCTAGAAGATCCTACATGCTGGATACATTTGGCCTTCCATCTTTAAGGATTGCATGGAAGTAGTAAAAAATGTCCTCCTGTCAATCGTTTTACCCAAAAAAGCATTCTCACCCAGTTCCACTCCATCTGATCATTGTAATGGATCCCTTTGCAAAACGGGGCATGGATTTTATGCATTGTAAGCCTACCTCATCCATGAGGCATGGGTATGTCATCATTGTCGTTGATTACTTCACAAACTATAATTCCAAAGTATAATTCCGTCTAACTGAACATCAATTCCGTGCACTTGTCTGATCTTCTGAAAGTTGTTCTGATGTGCGCTACCTTCGTATGCAGTATATTCCCTATCACTGAGTTGCATACATCACTTGAATTCTCATTTCTCTCTAATCACACATCTGTTGATGACTTACTTCATGTAATGTGTGCTCGCTGATATTGTAGTTTGCGTTGAGCTATGCTCTATCATTCTGCTACAATGCTACTGCTTTCACCAACTGATACAGTGCTTTCAATTGATAGTTTTCTATTATGAAATAATGCACTAGTAACAGATGGAACTGCGCACTTACTAATGGATCAGTTATGTATAAGTGCCATAGTCTTTTAGACAATATGTGACAACCTATGCATCAAAATATTCATCCATTTGGTTTAACGCACTTGTCTTAGATCATCTGCATCATGATGCACATGATGGATCTTGTTGTTGTTCTGTCATCATGCATCAAATGGTCTTCTGAACTTCGCACACTTTCACTTCTACTCATATGCATCAGCTAGACATCTGCGCATCATATGAAATACTTCAGTTCTATTTCTGTGCTAATGTATTTCAACATTTGTGACGATTGTGTGCCGTCTGTAATGTTGTCCTTCAAAACATCATGCACCTGTTCATACTTCAATATATATTCCTTTCAGTACTTGCGCATAAGTCACAGATCTACGACATCATTATGCACACTGTCAAAACTGCATTCTGCTGCATGTGCGCTACTCGGCTCCTCGCTAGATCATTTGTTCTATCCTTGAGCCCTTTGATGCCCTGAATATCCAACTGCAACAAACTCTTGAATCTCTTATGCTATCACCATCAAGCTTGCTTCAAATCTCCAACTTGCATCTCAATTTACACAAGTCCTGCACGGATTGTATGTCCACAAGTTGGTCATGGCATCCCTTCTTCCAAACTTCATGGATTGTGCATTTTCCACGTGTCATCTTATGCGCTATTGATGTGTCCTCCTTTGTGTGTCTGGCGCCTTCATGGTCCATAAATCAGTGGGAATTTACACCTTGGTGGTGTACTCTTGCACTCTTGATGTACCATCATTTGAGATATGTGCGCATCATTTCTTTTCAACTTGGTGTATCTTTAACCTTTGTTGTACCATCCCTTATAGGTAATGCGCTCTTGATGTGTTGTTGCTTTGCGGAATCTGTGCATACTTCAACTTCTACTTGGTGGGACTTTGAACCTTACCACTTCATCACTTGTGAGTAATGCGCACTTGACTCATTAACACTTTGTGGATTTTGTGCCTACTCCATCCTCTACTTGGTGGAACTTTGAACTTTTCCTTGTCATCACTTGTGGGACTTGTGCACCTGCTATACTCTTAGATGTGGAATGTTCTCATAGACTTACTTCAACAGTTGTACCCTTCTAGGATCTTGTGCACGTTCCACTAACTGAAAGCATCTTCTGATTGGATGATTTTTCTTGCTTTCAGGTCTGTCCAACCATTTGTTGTCTCTCATTGCTTGAGAACTTCCGAGCTTTAACCAAGCAATGCTTGTGCATACCAGAAACTTATTTCAACATGCTTGCACACTTGTGTTATTTTTTTAATGAACTCCTTGGTTGCTTGTGCACAAGTACCTTTGTCCAACTAGTCTTTTGACTGTTATCATCAAGGTGTATGACATGGTGGAATTTCAGGTACAACATGTAGTAGGATACATTAGTTGATTTGGATGCACCTTCAGAGTGGATGCACCTTCTAGATATACTTCTTCACACTGGAATCCATGTACTTCAACATCTTGCGCATATACTCCTTCAAAGTGGTTTCCATATGCTTCTTCACACTTTTGTAGGAATGTTGTATCCACTTTGACATCAGTTGATATCAATGATTGACACTAAATCATTTGACATCCTCTTTGGCATTAGTTGACATCAATGAAAACCAAAGTTCAACAATATCCCCCCTTGGCATTGATTTCAACACCTTATGAACCTGTGCATGATCTTCTTTGAGCTGTATGTTTCATCTGTACTCTGTCGCAGTGCTCCCCCTGAATTCTTTGGGATTTTGGCTACTGCATTGTCTGGTGCTAATTCTTCTACTACTCCTGCGTGAACCATGTTGCTTTTTGTTCCTTCTGTGCAGACCATACAATCAATCATCTTCATAATATTTCTCCAATTGATTTTCTTCACTCTCTTTCACATCTACTTTATCTTTGTTTCTTCTGCTACATTCATGCATTATACTTTGGTATTGTCAGCTTCACGGATCTCTCCATTTCATGATGTATCTTTTGTTGTCTGCTATAGATTCATGCTGCCAGTTCCAACTTCATGTATCTTCATCTTTTTTTTCAGCTTCATGCATCTCTCCCAGTTGTTCTTCCAGCTTCATGCATCTCTCCCCCATTGGAATCAATGGAAAAGAGGAGCCATGACTTGCACAATGTAAGTTCTTCTATTTGTTTTGCATTTGCGTCTACCTTAACTATTTCAGGGATGACTCCCCCGTCTTCATGCTTCATTTCTCTGCTTAAATTCTACACTGATATCTTTTCACAATTATCTTTGATTGCTTTCCTGATATATATGTTTCATTGTTCCTTGATCTCCTGTTCCTATCACAATACTCCATCCTTCCTTGCACAGTTATCCATACATATATCATTTTATGTTAACTGTGTAGTGTCCAATTTAGTCCTATATTGGTTTTGCATTACACTTCATGCGCCTCACTGCTTCATTTGTCACATTTATAGCGTTGTCACAGGGCCTTGTCGCATTTGATGTTGTTGCATTCTTTTCCAATACCACCAAAGATATGGCACGTTTTTCATTTAATGGCCAGCTCGGCATAAAACGAACATGACACTCAGTTAATGTGGCAACAAAGACGTGTCAATTCCGTACTCAAATCTTTTGGGAAACATTATCCATCGTAGGATGCAATGAATTGAATTTTCTCCCTTTTTGTACTGTTTCCAAAAATTCATTAACTCTAGCATTTAGTTTTGGAAACTCTACCACCTTCATCGACTTGTGCGACATTGAATGCATATCTCATCAAATTAATTTCGTGCACGTGGACGTATTCCTTTCAACTCTATAATATTTCTATGAGCAATGCCTGGTTCACTGCGTCTTGCACTCCTGCTCTTTCGTTTCGCATTGATGTCTGATCCTTCTTCTAGTTCCTATTCTTCCTTCCAATGTATTCCTTTTATTAGATAATGAACACATCCCTTGAGAATGTGTGCCTTTCTATCCAGACTCAACAGTATGAGTTTTCTCACTTGAGAGCTGACATAGAGTCCTGACAACGAGAAATGGAGGAAAATAAATTTCTTCATCAATACTCTCAGTCACAAGTCCTGGCAACGAAAAAAAGATAATCTGGAACATCAACAACAACAAATCCTAATTGAGTTGTCTCATATTCGGCATCATCATGTTGAACCATCGTCATTTGTAACACTGTAGCTTCTTCCTTTGCGCTCTTCTTCTAAATGTACTGCACTGGTACTGGTGGATTTTTGTAATCATACCCAATTTTGAATATAATGAAAAGTCTCCATTTTGTATAGTCTCATGTCTTTCAGCAATGTATGATGTTCAAAGTATAATTCCATCTAACTGAACTTCAATTCTGCACACTTGTCTGATCTTCTAAAAACTATTCTGTTGTGTGCTACCTTTGTATGAAGTAGATTCTCTATCACTGAGCTGCATACATCACTTGACCTCTCATTTCTCTATAATCACACTTATGTTGATTACTTACTTCATGTACTGTGTGCTCGCTGATATTGCAGTCTGTGCTGAGGTATGCTCTATCGTTCTGCTACAATGTTATTGATTTCACCAAGTGATACTGTGCTTTTACTTGATAGTTTGTTGTTATGAAATAATGCACTAGTAAAAGATGGAACTGCACACTTACTGATGGGTTCATTTTGTATAAGTTGCACAGTCTTTTAGACAATCCGCGACAACCTGTGCATCAAAATATTTGTCCGTTCGGTTAATGCACTTGTCTCAAATCATTTGCATCATGATGTGCACGTTGGATCCTATTGTTGTTCTGGCATCGCACATCAGATGGTCTTCTCAACTTCGCACACTTTCAATTCTGCTCATATGCATTAGCTAGACATCTGCGCATCATCTAAAATACTTCGGTTCGGTTTCTGCACTTTTGTATTTCAACATTTGTGACTACTGGCGTGTTGTCTGTAATGATGTCCTTCAAATCATCATGCACCTGCGCATACTTCAATATATCTTCCTTTCAGTACTTTCACATAAGTCACAAATCTACGAAATCATACTGCGGACTATCAAAACTACATTTTGTTGCATGTGCATTACTCGACTCCTCGCTAGATCATTCTTTTCTGTCCTCGAGCCCTTTGATACCTCGAATATCAAATTGTAACAAACTCTTGAATCTCTTATGCTCTCTCCATCAAACTTGCTTCAAATCTCCAACTTGCATCTCTATTTATACAAGTCATGCATGAATTTTATGTCCACAAGTTGGTTGTGGCATCCATTCTTCCAAACTTCACGGATTGTGCATTTTCCACAACCATGGTCAACCATGAACAACCATAGTTGACCATGAACAACCATGGCCAACTCACTAAGGTCAACCATAGTCAACCATGGTCATTTATAGTTGATGTTTGTAAATAAACTAAGGTAAACCATCGTCAATCATAGTCAACCATGGCAAACTAGAGTCAACCATGGTCAAACATAACCAAGCATGGACAACCATGGTCAGCCATAGTCAACCATGAGAAACCATGGTAAACATAAGGAAAGCATGATTAACCATTGGTAATCATGGTCAATCATACTCAACCATGAACAACCATGGCCAACCATAGTGAATCATGAACAACCATGGTCAACCATAGTTAAGCATGGTCAATCGTACTTAACCATGGTCCATCATATTTAAGCATGAACAAACATGGTCAAACAACTAGGTTCAACCATAGTCAACCATTATCGAATATAGACAACCAAAGTAAACCAACTAGGGTCAGCCATAGTCAACCATAGTCAACCATGGTTAACCATATTCAACCATGGTAAACCATACTTAACAATGGTCAAACCATACTTAATCATGAACAACCATAAACAACCACGAACAACCATAGTGAACCATCAACAACCATAATCAACCATGAGTATTTTACTTTATTTTATTTTACGAGTATTTTAGTTTAGTACATGTATGTACTCAAAAGTACTATTTTCTCTAGTCTTGTCAAAGAGGATATTTTATTAATCTTATTTATAGATATCTTTTTAACTTAACTATAGTTACATGAATTGTAGTGCAAAAAGGTGAGTTGTAAATATACCTTCCCCACAAAATGCCTAACTCATAATATTTTATTATATCTCTTATGAGGCCCATTTTAGACCTCAAAATTCCCCTAATGATTCGCTTGAATCCACACAAGTGTTTGTTTTGCACCGAAGCCAACAGACTCCTCGGCTTCATAGTGTCCAAAGATGGGATCAGGATTGATCCATTGAATGTGGAGGCTATTTTAGCCTTACCTTCGTCTACATATATTCTCGAACTTGAAGGTTTGCAAGGGAAGGCAAACTTTATGCGTCGCTTTGTTTGTAATTTCGTCGAGATTACCCAGGGCTACATGAGACTGCTGAAAAAAGATGTCCCTTTTGTCTGGGATGACCAAGCTCAACATTCCTTTGATAACCTTAAGAAATAATTGAAAAATGCACCCATGTTGCAACCCCCTAATTGCACACGGGACTATATTTTGTATCTCGCCGCATCCACTTCCACCATTGGAATGGTGTTAGAGCAAGAGGATGACAATGACGAGGAACATGTGATCTATTATTTAGGTAAGAGTCTCTATGACTCCAAAAATCGGTACTCACATGTTGAGAAGTTAGTTTTGGCAGTCGTCATCGTTGTCCAAAGGTTTTGTCACTATATTATGCTCCGCAAGACAACGATTATCGGAGATTCCAACCCCATGTACCATATCTTGACACGTCAAGTACTAGGGGGAAAATACTCTTGTTGGATCATTGTCCTTCAATAATTTCACTTAGAGTTTGCAAAGTCTAAATCCAAAAAGTCCTTAATCTTTGCTGAGCTTATGTGTGACCTTCGTTGTACGGATGTAGAATCTGATCCCATTGACTCTCTGCTTGATGAGTCTTTTTCAGTACGAATGATTCTTGGTATGGAGATATCATCTTGTATCTCCAAACCCAATGATTTTGGCTTGAACTATCTTGTGATGAATTCCGTCGTATCCACCATCATGTGAAATATTACCTTATTGTTGTTGACACAGTGTATCACCGCGATATTGACTCTATCTTACGATGATGTCTAACTCATGAGGAAGTTGAACGCGCATTTAATGACTTCCATTCTGGAGCTTGTGGTGGTCATATCTTTGGATGGATACAACCCAGAAGATCCTACGCACTGGATACTTTTGGCCTTCCATCTTTAAGGATTGCATGGAAGCAGTAAAAAAATGTCCTCCTTGTCAATTGTTTTACCCAAAAAAGCATTCTCACCCAGTTCCACTCCATCCGATCATTGTAATCGGTCCCTTTGCAAAATGGGGCATGGATTTTATGCATTGTAAGCCTACCTCAGCTAGGAGGCATGGGTATGTCATCATTTTCGTTGACTACTTCACAAAATATAATTCCAAAGTATAATTCCATCTAACTGAACATCAATTCCGTGCACTTGTCTGATCTTCTGAAAATTGTTATGATGTGCACTACCTTCGTATGCAGTATATTCCCTATCATTGAGTTGCATACATCACTTGAGTTCTCATTTCTCTCTAATCACTCTTTTGTTGATGACTTACTTCATGTAATGTGTGCTCGTTGATATTGTAGTCTGCGTTGAGGTATGCTCTGTCGTTCTGCTACAACGCTACTGCTTTCACCAACTGATATAGTGCTTTCAATTGATAGTTTTCTATTATGAAATAATGCACTAGTAATAGATGGAACTGTGCACTTACTAATGGGTCAGTTCTGTATAAGTGCCATATTATTTTAGACAATACGAGACAACCTATGCATCAAAATATTCATCCATTTGGTTTAACGCACTTATCTTAGATCATTTGCATCATGATGCACATGATGGATCTTGTTGTTGTTTTGTCATCGCGCATCAAATGGTCTTCTCAACTTCGCACACTTTCACTTCTACTCATATACATCAGCTAGACATCTGCGCATCATCTGAAATACTTAGGTTCTATTTATGCACTTATGTATTTCAACATTTGTGACTATTGCGTGTCATCTGTAATGTTGTCCTTCAAAACATCATGCACTTGTTCATACTTCAATATATATTCCTTTCAGTACTTGCGCATAAGTCACGGATCTACGACGTCATTATGCACACTGTCAAAACTGCATTCTGCTGCATGTGGGCTACTTGGCTCCTCTCTAGATCATTTGTTCTATCCTTGAGCCCTTTGATGCCCTGAATATCAAACTGCAACAAACTCTTAAATCTCTTATGCTATTGCCATCAAGCTTGCTTCAAATCTCCAACTTGCATCTCAATTTACACAAGTCCTGTACGGATTGTATGTCCACAAGTTGGTCGTAGCATCCCTTCTTTCAAACTTCACGGATTGTGCATTTTGCACGTGTCATCTTCTGCGCTATTGATGTGTCCTCCTTTGTGTGTCTTGCACCTTCATGGTACACAACTTAGTGGGATTTTACACCTTGGTGGTGTACTCTTGCTCTCTTGATGTACCATCATTTGAGATATGTGCGCATCATTTCTTTTCAACTTGGTGTATCTTTAACCTTTGTTGTACCATCCCTTAAAGGTAATGCGCTCTTGATGTGTTGCTGCTTTGCGGAATCTGTGCATACTCCAACTTCTACTTAGTGGGACTTTGAACCTTACCATTTCATCACTTGTCAGTAATGTGCACTTGAATCATTAACACTTTGTGGATTTTATGCCTACTCTATCCTCTACTTGGTGGAACTTTGACCTTTTCCTTGTCATCACTTGTGGGACTTGTGCACCTGCTATACTATTAGATGTGGAATTTTCTCATAGACTTAATTCAATAGTTGTACCCTTCTAGGATCTTGTGCATGTTCCACTAACTGAAAGCATCTTCTGATTAGCTGAATTTTCTTGCTTTCAGGTCTGTCCAACCATTTGTTGTTTCTTACTGCTTGCGCACTTCCGAGCTTTAACCAAGCAATACTTGTGCATACAAGAGACTTATACATGCTTGCACACTTGTGTTATTTTTTCAACCAACTCCTTGGTTGCTTGTGCACAAGTACCTTTGTCCAACCAGTCTTTTGATTGTTATCATAAAGGTGTATGACATGGTGGAATTGCAGGTACAACATGTAGTAGGATACATTAGTTGAGTTGGATGCACCTTCAGATTGGATGCACCTTCTAGACATAACTCTTCACAATGGAATCCATGTCCTTCACTATCTTGCACATATACTCCTTCAAAGTGGTTTCCATATGCTTCTTCACACTGCTGTAGGAATGTTGTATCCACTTTGACATTAGTTGATATCAATGATTCACACTAAATCAATTGACATTCTCTTTGGCATTAGTTGACATCAATGACAAACAAAGTTCAACAATATCCCCCCTTGGCATTGATTTCAACACCTTATGAACCTGTGCATGATCTTCTTTGAGCTGTATGTTTCATCTGTACTCTATCGCAGTGCTCCCCCTGAATTCTTTGGGATTTTGGCTATTACGTTGTCTGCTGCTAATTCTTCTGCTACTCTTGCGTGAACCATGTTTCTTTTTGTTCCTTCTACACAGACCATACAATCAATCATATTCATGCTATTTGTCCAATTGATTTTCTTCACGCTCTTTCACATATGATTTATCTTTGTTTCTTCTGCTACATTAATGCATTATACTTCGGTACTGTCAGCTTCATGCATCTCTCCATTTCATGATGTATCTTCTACTATTTGCTATTGATTCATGTTGTCAGTTCCAACTTCATGCATCTTCATATTTTTTGTCAACTTCATGCATCTCTCCTAGTTGTTCTTCCAGCTTCATGCATCTCTCACCCTTTGGCATCAATGGCAAAGAGGAGCCATGACTTGCGCAATGTAAGTTCTTATGTTTGTTTTGTGTTAGCGTCTACCTTAACTGTTTCAGGGATTTCTCCCCCTATCTTCATGCTTCATTTCTCTGCTGAAATCTACACTGATATCTTTTCATAATTATCTTTGATTGATTTATTGATATATGTGTTTCATTGTTCCTTGATCTCTTGTTCCTATCACAACACTCCATCCTTCCTTGCACAGTGATCCATACATATATCATTTTATGTTAACTGCGTAGTGTCGAATTTAGTCCTATATTGGTTTTGCATTACACTTCATGCACCTGACTACTTCATTTGTCACATTTATAGCATTCTCATAGGGCCTTGTCGCATTTAATGTTGTTGCATCCTTTTCCAATACCACCAAAGATATGGCACGTTTTTCATTTAATGGCCAGCTCGGCATAAAAAAAAACATGACACTCAATTAATGTGGCAACAAAGACATGTCGATTCCGTACTCGAATATTTTGGGAAACATTATCCATCGTAGTATGAAATAAATTAAATTTTCTCCCTTTTTGTATTGTTTCCAAAAAGTCATTAACTCTAGCATTTAGTTTTGGAAACTCTACCACCTTCGTCAACTTGTACGACATTGAATGCATATCTCATCAAATTAATTTCATGCAAGCGGACTTCTTCCTTTCAACTCTATAATATTTCTGCGAGTAATGCCTGGTTCACTGCGTCTTGCATTCCTGCTCTTTCGTGTCGCATTGATGTCTGATCCTTCTTCTAGTTCCTCTTCTTCCTTCCAATGGCTCCCTTTTATTAGATAATGAACACATCCCTTGAGAATGTGTGCTTTTCTATCCATACTCAGCAGTATGATTTTTCACACTTGAGAGTTGACATAGAGTCCTGGCAACAAAAAATGGAGGAAAATAAATTTCTTCATCGATACTCTCAGTCACAAGTCCTGGAAATGACAAACATATAATCTGGAACATCAACAACAACAAATCCTAAATGAGTTGTCTCGTCTTCGACATGATCATGCTGAACCATCGTCATCTGCAACACTGTAGCTTCTTCCTCTGTGCTCTTCTTCTAAATGTACTGCACTGGTACTGGTGGATTTTTGTAATCATACCCAATTTCGAATATAATGAAAAGTCTCCATTTTTTATAGTCTCATGTCTTTCAGCAATGTATGATGTTCAAAGTATAATTCCGTCTAATGAACTTCAATTCTGCGCACTTGTATGATCTTCTGAAAACTGTTATGTTGTGCGCTACCTTTGTATGCAGTAGATTCTCTATCACTGAGCTGCATACATCACTTGACCTCTCATTTCTTTATAATCACACTTCTGTTGATGACTTACTTCGTGTACTGTGTGCTCGCTAATATTGCAGTCTGTGCTGAGGTATGCTCTGTCATTCTGCTACAGCGCTACTGATTTCACCAAGTGATATTGTGCTTTTAATTGATAGTTTGTTGTTATGAAATAATGCACTAGTAACAGATGGAACTGCGCACTTACTAATGGGTTCGTTTTGTATAAGTTGCACAGTCTTTTAGACAATCCGCGACAACCTGTGCATAAAATATTCATCCATTCGGTTTAATGCACTTGTCTCAAATCATTTGCATCATGATGCGCATGCTGGATCCTATTGTTGTTTTGGCATTGCACATCAGATGGTCTTCTCAACTTCGCACACTTTCAATTCTGCTCATATGCATCAGATAGACATCTGCACATCATCTGAAATACTTCGGTTCGGTTTCTGCACTTTTGTATTTCAACATCTGTGACTACTGGCGTGTTGTCTGTAATGATGTCCTTCAAAACAGCATGCACCTGTGCATACTTCAATATATCTTCCTTTCAGTACTTGCACATAAGTCACAGATCTACGACATCATACTGCGGACTATCAAAACTGCATTATGTTGCATCTACGTTACTCGGCTCCTCGCTAGATCATTATTTTCTATCCTTGTGCCCTTTGATGCCTTGAATATCAAACTGCAACAAACTCTTGAAGCTCTTATACTCTCTCCATCAAGCTTGCTTCAAATCTCCAACTTGCATCTCTATTTATACAAGTCATGCACGAATTTTATGTCCACAAGTTGGTCATGGCATCCATTCTTTCAAACTTCACGGATTGTGCATTTTCCACAACCATGGTCAACCATGAACAACCATGGTCAACTCACTAAGGTCAACGATAGTCAACTATGGTCATTTATAGTTGATGTTTGTAAATAAACTAAGGTAAACCATCGTCAATCATAGTCAACCATGGCCAACTAGAGTCAACCATGGTCAAACATAACCAAGCACGGACAACCATGGTTAGCCATAGTCAACCATGAACAACAATGGTAAACATGAGGAAAACATGGTTAAACATTGGTAATCATGTTCAATCATACTCAACCATGAACAACCATGGCCAACCATAGTGAATCATGAACAACCATGGTCAACCATAGTTAAGCATGATCAAGCATGGTCAATCATACTTAACCATGGTCCATCATATTTAAGCATGAACAAGCATGGTTAACCATGAACAAACAACATGTTCAAACAACTAGGGTTAACCCTAGTCAACCATTATCGAATATAGACAACCAAAGTAAACCAACTAGGGTCAGCCATAGTTAACCATGGTCAACCATAGTCAACCATGGTTAACCATATTCAACCATGGTAAACCATACTTAACAATGGTCAACCATGGTCAAACCATACTTAATCATGAAAAACCATAAACAACCACGAACAACCATAGTGAACCATCAACAACCATAGTGAACCATCAACAACCATAATCAACCATGAGCAACCACAGTAAACCATGAAAAACCATGGTCAACGATAAATAACCATGGTTAACCATGAATAACCATAGTCAACCATGGTTTACCATAGTCGACCATGGTCAATCATGGTCAACCATAGTCAACCATGAATAACCATAGTCAATCATGTACAACTAGGTTTAACCATAGTCAACCATGGTTAGCCATAAGAAACCATAGTCAATCAACTAGTATCAACCATAGTCAACCATGGTCTACCACATTCAACCATGGTCAAACATAAACAACCATGAATAAGCATGGTCAACCATGAACAACCATGGTCAATGATGAACAACCATGGCCAACTAACTAAGGTCAATCATAGTCATCCATGGTCAACCATAATCAACCATATTTAGCCATGGTTAACCAACTAGGGTCAACCAAAATCAACCATGGTCAATCATAGTCAACCATGAATAACCATAGTAAACCATGAACAAACATAGTTAACCATGGACAACCATGCGCAACCATAAACAACCATAATCAACCATAGGCAACCATGCCAACCATAGTAAACCATGAATAACTATGGTCAACCATGAAAAACCATAGCCAACCATGGTCAACCATTGTTGACCATGGTTAACCATAATAAACCATCATCAACAATGAAAATA
The DNA here is from genome assembly GCA_027924585.1 of Larix kaempferi. Classification (NCBI taxonomy): domain Eukaryota; kingdom Viridiplantae; phylum Streptophyta; class Pinopsida; order Pinales; family Pinaceae; genus Larix; species Larix kaempferi. Next base: position 3,372,446 of record BSBM01000226.1, on the reverse strand, counting down.
ACCATGGTCATCTATAGTCAACCATAAACAACCATGTTTAACAAACTAGGTTCAACCATAGTTAACCATGGGAAACCATAGCTTACCTTTGTGTTTGAGTGTGAATGATTCCCACAGGCATGGAAAATGTTTTGGACTGACATTATCGCATTCAAGTATGAATTAAGGATTTAGGAGTCCCGCTTATGCTTGATTTATTGAGCTCTATGCCTCTTATCTGTTTATACATGGCAATTTGATTGTTAGATGTTTTATTCAAATAAGGATCATGGGATATGGCTTAATGAGATGGTCCCATTTATTTTAAGACACCCTTCATTACTTCTAGTCACATTGTTTTCCTTTTCATTATCCTTTTGGTTTTGATGATAAAGAACATGGAAGAAATTGATGTTGTTGAAGTTCTTAATCTCATAATTTATTCCGTTAATCCATCTGGCAAGAGTGTTGTCGTTGGGCGGGGTGACACCTTGAACCAGATTGATTATAATTTATGAGTCTCCAACCACTGTGGGGTGGTCTAATATGAGAAGACAAGCTTGTAAGAGGCCTTGATAAAGAGCAACAACTTCTGCTTGATTGTTTGTGGTTTTCTCCAGCCCCCATTTGTAATGTGGTTCTTCTTTAGCACCGTGATCTAAAATGATCCCTCCTGCACTTCCCTCCCTTGGGTTTCCCTTAAAGGCCCCATCAAAGACCAATATGCTTGTTTTTTGCATAATTTTTCAATTCTAGAACTCATCGTTCAATAGATTCAATTTCCAATTCTTGTCTACTTGAGAGATGATGAATTTTTTTTGCTTAGAGGGTGGTTACAACATATCCCTTAACCAGTCCCTTTCATTTTGATCTAATTGTTTTATATTCTTATTTAAATCCTTCTTAGTTTGAAGGTGATATTTTAACTGTCTACGTGTTTTTATGGCTACTCTTCGAGGGTTGTCACACTACTCTTGAAAAATAGTAGCATTCCTAGCTAACCACACCTTCCAGCAAATATACTTGGGGAGAGCAATCCACACTCTTTTAAGAAGAGGTTTTCTTTGAAAGTTTGCTTTGTATTGTTTATGCCAAGATTTGAATATTTCCTTATATCTTGATGGCATTACCCACCTATTTGCAATTCCCAAGAATGCTTCCTACCACACTTTGTGAGTGTATGGAAATTCTATAAAGAGATGTTGACAAGTTTCCTCAGCTGATTTGTACAAATCACATCAGGAAAGGTCTTGAAGCCCTCTACTCTTCAAATTATCAACAATTAATAATTTGTCATGCACCAGAATCCAATTGAATTCTTTGACTTTGGGAAGGCCCTATGGATTCCAGGCATACTTCCACATCCTGAAAGCATGAGGGAGAGGGATATTTTAAAATTCTGATTCATATCCTTCTTTTACTGAGTACCCTTGCTTGCCCCATCCCCTTGAATCCGCTCTTTTGTTAATGGCAGTTCAACTAGTCAAGGATGTGTGTAGCTCATTCAAAAGGGGCCTCAAGTTTTGATGAGTGTTAAGAATCTTCCAACTTGTCCATTTATCATTACTCTCATTCCAAAATGAAATATCGCTCAATATTTTCATTCCTTGCTCATCCATCCAATAGTTTCAGAGGTATAATATTTTGTCTATGCTTCAGAGGAGGTTGTCACCTCCCCATCCATCAATCTGACCATCGAAGGGGACATGAACGACTTATGGGGGTTCTAAATTTCGCCCCATGGATAAATTAAAAAATTCTTAAACATATAAACATCTAATTGTGTGTGCATATTCATAAATATAAACACAACGGAAATAAATCTATATACACACACATCATGCATATACCATCATACTCATCACAGGCATAATAATAATAATAATTCACACCCATTCAACACTCCAGTAAATTTACAAATAAACACTTATATATTAATTGAAGTTTTCCAAGCAACTGGTTATGGAAGAGCAACGTTTCACTCAATCATATGCACTCTTTCCAACACTTTATCTCTCTGTTGAGAGGCCACCCCCGAGCTGGTCTATGTATCCACTAAGGAGGAACTACACAAGCTCACTCACATCCATAGAAACACACACTCATGCTAAGACAACGCATAGATGGGTTTATCAAGCATACAAAGAGATGAGGAAGGTTAATGTTAAGCCAGTGAGCTCAACCACAGAGCTACGAGCATCTCAATTGGTCTTAGCTATCCTTGGAACCCACATTACCTACTGCACCCAACATAAGGAAGGTCCCCCTCTCTTCTACACAGTCCCTCAAGCACCCCTTCCCTCCAGTGCTATTCAAGGTGGGAATAGAAAGGTTCAAGTTGTTACACCTTCATAGATGTTGGCCTACATCGGGTTTATCAAGCAATTCCATCCTCTGATATCTCTCCGAGTCCAATTATCTCTTGGATTTTCTGCTTTTGGGCCACACTAATTTGCAACCACAAAATTTAATTTCCAGAATTCCAAATCTGGGTTATCCCATGGATTTCCCGGCTTTTGACACTCTAAAATTTGCCCCAGGGTTGACATATATGGATTTCCCACTGGATTTCACAACCCACATGATTTTTTGGGCATTTTTTACAGTCTAAAACATGGCTTATTCTCTAGTTACGATTTATGTTATTCTCACTGCTGGGAATGCACAACTTCCAAAAAAATGGTGTCTAATTGCCCCATAATGGAATGGGAATGAAGGGAAACAAATTCCCATGCAGTAAATTGACTTTTGGGTATAAAAAACTGAGCCCATACTCAACCATACGAATTTTTGGGTTGTTCCCATGCTCCATTAAATTCATGAGTTGATTTCTTAGTTGCCTTCTTACGACATAAATAAAGATCAGTAAGGAAGTCCACTTAGGTAGTTTCTTACCATTTATGGCACATGGGTTCTCAAGATGACACTTGGACACAAAGGATTTAATCCCACACACTCCTCACCTCTCCTTAGCGGAAAAACACAACCCTCTCATTTTAGTTGCTTCCATAGCCAACTCTTGAACTTTTATTTGTATTATAAATATTCATATGTTGTTACATTTTTCCATGGCTGAGTATCACATGTACAAGAAATATAAAATACTTGCCTTTATAAGCAGAGTATTCATTACCGAGGCCTTGGCCTTCAGCTCCATGCTAGGAATCATACACTGCATATTTACCATATTTACATACCAATCCCAACAATTACAAGGGTCAAAATGGGGGTATTACAGAGGCCTCCCCATTATGTTGTCGTGCCAGACCTTTATAGTTTTCCCATTTCCTGGGTACCATGTAAGTTTGGATTGGGTTAGAGGTGCATCAACTTTAAGTAACCTCCAAATTGAGGGGCCTTCGGTCTCCGGAAGTGAATTATCTAAGCACCTCTTTCTGCTCCCTTTGAAATATTTCTTGTGGAGACAACTATAACACCATTATGATTTCTTCTTGATCATTATCCACAATATCTTGGTACCTAGAGCTCGGTTCATGATTGGTGTTTTATCCACAATCCTCCTCTGATTTTGGGAGCTAGTACAGTATTGCACTTTACAAGATGGTATTTTTTGGAGTTAGTCTTCCCCCCCTGCAATAGGAAGCACCTCATTTCCATGTTAATCAATGACATAACCCCTTTTGGATCATGAATCTAGAGGGGATTGAAGTGAAAGGGTATGGGACCTAGGTCGATTTGGTCTTGAAAACTGAGAGAAATTGGCTTATGATCTGAAATTATAGAGGGTATAATAAGAGAGGTGTTGATGTCCAATTTTGCCATCACTTTTGATCATTGAACGTGCTATGCTCGTACTGTTTTTTCCATTTTTGGTGTATTAAGTCATATTTCTTGCCATTCAGATCACCATTCCTACTCAGGTATGAACATATTTAAATATCTCATGAATTTTAATTGATTATCATCTTTTTATGATTAATTGATGTTTACTTAACACTTCTAGACTTGTTGGGCACATAATTTTCATTTTTCAGGCTATGGTTTTCATACGGACGTCCATCCGGATGCTCATTCACATCCAGGTGCCCATTCGCATTCGGATGTCCATTCAAACCTTCGTTCGCACCACTAAAATCGTTTGTTAGCATATTCTGGAGCATTGAAGGCGGAAACCACGACGTGGGTTTTGTTGGCCACTTGGCCCTTATGGATCGTGACCTCCTGTTGGTGAATATTCGCATACTCATTAGCCCAAGTTGCTAACGCATCTGCTTCCCACGTCCAAGGAATCCGTATGCATGGAATGGAGAAAAAGGCCTGTGCACTTTAATGAGCCGTTTCTCCAATGTTTAAGACCCTCTATTTTTAGAGAGGTCGACCACTGAAAGGGTAGACCTACTCTTCCTTTGTAAATGTTATATAAAGATGCCCAAGGTTGAGAAGACGAGACAGACAAATGTTTTATAAGCTTTGATTCCGATTTTTAATAAAAATTCTGTTCAACTATTGATGTTATTTCGTCTTCTGTTAATGGTTGGTGACTGAGTAGCTTAGTAACAAACCCCTGTTTCTTGGGAAGGGCCCCTCAACAACCAGAGGTTCCATTTGTGCATATCCAGTGATTTCCTTTTGTTTTTGCAGATAAGTAATTTTGTTTTTATATGTATGCATTTCGTTTTCCTGTAGATGATGTTTTGTTGTTCCTAAAATGCAGTTTTCTTTTATTTACATGTAATTTGTATCTTCAGAATTCATACGGCCGGCCATTCGCACCTTCGTTCAGACTATCTTTCAGCCTTCCATTTGAACTTAGACAGAATTTTAGTTCATTTTCTAGAATTTCCAGTATTTCGTTTATGCAGAAATAGTTAGGTAGGGTATAGGTTAATTTTCCAGTATCTCATGATGTTCTGTAGCTAGTTGGGATTCGAATCCATCTTTACCATTTTATATTTCATTTCATATTCACACATAGATTAATTATTTCAATTTTAATTATGATGAAATCCATTTACATTTAGCATCTATTTTACTGTGCAAATAAGAAATAGTTATGGTTTAAGTAGAAGCAGTATAGTTGTTTCTTTGATTATGATTTAGGTAGTTTATGATCTACTTTCATTTGTTTTCATGCCTAGAACCTAGAATAGCCTAATCTTGTTTAAAATGTTATCATAGACTTTACCAAATATCAGTTTGTTCCATTTTTGAAATAGGTTCAACATTTCATCTTCAGTTCTCATTTAAGTTTATAATCAGTCTTTCATTTTCATTTACATAGCATGTATTGTTTTAGGCTTTGTTAATTCCATTGTTAATTCAATCATTTCATTTTGGTAGGTATAATAGAATAGAAACTAACTTCAAGTTCAAACTTAAATAGTCTCATGTTGATTTCAAAGATGCATTAGTTTTAAGTGTTTTAAAGTTTGATTCTGATAGCTCACATAACTCAATTTAATATAGGTTTATTTCTCAGTTATAGATCAGTTGTATCATATTTCCATAATTGAATGAAATGCCTTAGGTTGTGGTTTGATTTACGATTGAAGAGAATAGTAGCACTTTGTTTCCTGTTGTAGGTGTTGTTCACAAGTTAAAGATTGTTTCCAAGTCATTGAATTCTTGCTTTGTACTTAGGTCTGCTTGAACTCTAAGTTTAGTTTGATTGTTGATAATTGATGTTTCATGAACTAGTTTGAAGTATTGATAGGACATAATTTGATGTTGATAGGCATTTGCATGAGCTAAGTAAGCATTTCATGTTTTAATTCCAGAGTAGTCATTAGAGATAAATTAACTTAGAATTTGTGTTTTGATAAGTAGTACTTCATTCTAAGTATTGTAACTAGGTCTTAAGTGCCATTTGCTTATGGATAAAAAGTAGTTTACAATGTTCAAATTCACTGGCAATTGGTCCATTCTTAACTTGCATCTTTTTCTAGAAGTTAAACTAGATTTACTTCCATTTTGTTTCTCTATAGCATTCGAAAGTCATTTTGATACAATCCCTCAAGGAGAGTGGAATTAGGTAGATTAGCTAAGTCTTGAGTCATTTATTGTTTGAAATATTAATTGTCAAATGCATGAGCAGTTTAACTGTTGGATTGGATTTCTTAGGTTCATTAAGTAGTTGTCTCTTTTAGGGTAGTATAGTTTCTTGTTTTTATAGTTAGTTGCAACTTGAAATTGTTCTATAGCTAGGTTTCTGAATTTGTTTCATAGTTAGAGTTTGAATAATATTTTCCATTCTTTGAGTGATTGTCTAGTAGTTTCCACTTCCATAGAGTAGCTTGTTTTTTATCAATTCTTGCTTCTTAGAATAGGAATTTCTTTATATCGAGGAATTTCAATTCTTGTCCATAGAGTAGAAGATTATAGATTGATACTATTCTGATCTGTTTGTTAGGTTAGGTCTAATCAGTTTGATAGTTTATATTTTCAAGTTTGACTCGGTTTTTCATTCTGAAAGATCTTTAAATCTTTTCATTATTGAACATTTCTAAGGTCTGTCGAGCCAATACCTTAGTTTCCGTTCTACCTCAACATATATTTTGTGACAACTCGAAGTGTACAAACCCTGGTTGATAATTAATATTTGGAGAATTTAATAAACATAAATAACACCAAACATTTTGACGTCGTTTCTGGGGAGTTGTAGATAGGTAGAATTTTCTTATAAAACTTAGTGGTAGGTAGAATTTTCCTTCTGAAACTTAGTGATAGGATGGTGGCAGGTGAGCGGTAACATGAGATGTAAGAACCTGCGCATCTGTTATAACAGGCATCCCCAAAACATAGCAGCAGTAGTAATGCAATTAGATTTTGCCTTAGTTTTAGTTCTTCTTTCATGAATAGATCTAGAGACTCAAAAGGTAGATACATTAAAACTATCCTTCAAAACACTACTAAAATTCCTACTAACCTTTACGGGGGGCGTGCCACCCCAACTACTAACTCAGCATAATGGTATCGGAAAACACCCAAAGGGTATTGTCCTACTTGGAAAGCTAAGGAAATCCTTTCTGGAAACCATTTAGGGGGAAACATAGAGACATCAGAAAATTCAGTCCATAAAGAAACACTACTAGGAGAACCTCAGTCTCACATTCAAATTGAACTTAGGCAAGAAGAAGCTCAAAAAGAGAAACCATTAGAACCTCTTAATCCTCCATTAGTTTCAAAACTCAAAGACACAACCTTCTCACTAGTAGGGGGTCCGAATTTGGTAGATCTTGTTGATCCTACACAGATCGACGCTCTTTTTGAAAACTCTGCAAATATAGTTGTTTCACAGATAGGAACATCAACTATAGGACCTACAATCCCTGTAGAGCCGGACTCTCATGTAGCTGACAACTCTTCTCATCGAAGGAATATTTTCCCTAAAAAATAATGTTGGGACATTCCATATTACCAAGAAAGGAACCACCTAGGTTTACTCTCTTTGGAAATCAAGTATACATGGAGAATGAGAACGAAGATCATGTTCGACAAGATGAAGAAGAGGGAGAAATTCGAACTGAAGGTACTTTTGGGTTTCCTATTTTAGATACTGCATAAGATGTGACCATGAAAAACATCCCTCCCTCCTCACTATCTACCTTTTATGGGAAGAGTAGTGAGGATCCAAATACATTTCTATTCGAATTTGACATTTTCTATAGAAGCTATAATTACCTACAAGATGGCCAAAAGTTAAAACTTTTCCCTGCCACACTGAAAGATTCTGCTCTAAGATGGTTCATGGGGTTGGGAGAATCTAGCATTAGAACTTGGGAAGACATGAAGACTGCATTTCTACGAAAATATCAGGATTATTGTAAACCTAAGGACTCTCGGAATGACATTTTTAAAATACAACAACTTGAAGACGAGAGCTTAGAAGATTATCTCGAAAGATTCAACTATGTATTACATAAATGAAAATATAGTGACCTTCGAGAAGATGCAGTAAGGACTCTCTTCCTTAAGGGAATTTCAGAAGACTTTTTAGAAAACCTTAACCTCATGGCATTTGGGGATGTCTCTTGGAAAACATTTGCAGATATTTGTGAGATGTGTAGGAATTACTCTAGAAGTAGAGGAAAAAGTGGGAAGCACTTTCAGGAATCTTATAATAGAATCCTGAAAGGAAATACCTCTAGTCCTAGTGGAGTCACAAGGGTAGAATTGGGAAAACTATTGGAAAACTTCAAAACGGATATCTTAGGAGCAATGGGTTCCCAATTATATGCATTACAAGATAAGAAGAGACAAGAGGAAGAGCGTGTAACAATGAGCATTTTTTATCCTAGATGCAGGACTAAACATCCCCAACGGGAATGCCCATTGAACAATGTTTCAGTATGCCACCTTTGCACAAAAGATCATCCAATTGAAAACTGTCCATCCTTGCCTGGATTACAAGCCATATATAAGGGTGGGAATTTTGGTGAAACATCTAGGATTCCTTGGCAACCTAGAGACCAATCATCCTATCAAGATCCATCATTACAGTTCCCGTCCTATTATCATCCTCACCAGCCACCTCAACAATGGAACACCTCAAATTGGAAAAATTGGCCACCTCAAAACTGGCCACTGCAGTATCCTCCTCAAAATGCTCAGCATAAAAAATGTTCACAATGATGGAGGGGACAGGCATATGCTCAATATCCACCTACTCCTATGCCTAACTATCCTAACCCACCTAATATCCAGCAACTCTTCCTTGGATTTGTGCATCCTTCATTACCCCCTATCACACATCAACCCCACCATTTCCAGAATATCATGAATCCACCAAGACCCACAATATAACCTGCACAATCGATACCAAACCCTAACAATAAACCAACTCAAGCTCTTAACAACATTGGGTTGAAACCTCTTCCATCTTATGTCATTTCGACTGCACCAGTGCATGAAATTCAATTGCGGTCTGGAAGAGTTCTACAAGATCAACCCAAATCATCAGTTGGCATTCGTGAAGAGAATGAAGAAGAAGACATACCTAGTGAAATCTTGAATGATTCCATTTTAAAAAATGTAGTTATTCCAAAATTTTCAACACATGACCACCCTCATAAAGAAGCAACTCCAAGGGAAAAGTTACCCCCATATCCGAAGCGTCTAGCAATAGAGAAACTTGCAATTCATCCAGAGTATGATATTATTAACGAATTGAAAAATATTTGTATCAAGATCCCTTTATTACTAGTCATTAAAGACATACCAATTTATAGTAAAGTGGTAAAGGAACTCTGTATTAAAAGACCAAGTAAGAAACAAAAAGACTGTTAACAATCAAATTAACACCCCTAATCATGTGACAGGAGCAACATATGTTTACCAGGCACCCGCGACAGAAAGTCATGACACAAGTTCAATCAGAGACGAATCCTCTCTGAGAAATGCATTAATTGTGCTTAAAACATTCTAAGTGGAGCAAAAATCCTAAAAACTATTGAAAAGTGGGTTTTTCAGTTGAAAATGATCTAAAATCATGAAAATAGATTATCCCACACTCAAAAGAGAAACCTAAGGCTCATTTCCCAATGCTATATAAGAAAGGCATGGGAGGCATGGTAAGGGGGACAAAAAGAGCAAAGGCATGCTGAGGAGATTCTGAAGGAAGAAAAGAGCTCCAATTCTTCAAGAGCAAGGATGAAGGAAGGAGAACTTATGGCAAGGGAGGAGGCACTCACACGAGGATTCCTGGTAATCATGTATCTTCTCCATTGTTTTAGCATGAATTGATTCAGGTTTCTGCCATTATAATGTTTAGATGTTGCTTGTATTGTGTGATTTAAACTTTTAAATGGCTATAGATCTTAAATTTGCTTATCTTAATTGATGAATGAATCTAGATTTTAAGGTAACTTGTGATAATCTGTTCATCTCTGACGTAGAGACTCACCATCTCTTAGCAAGATAGTTAAACTAGTGTAGACACAGCTGTAACAATAAAATAATATAAATTAAAATCAAATATAATTAATATTAATAGTCATGCCCTTTGGTGAAAAGGTGCAAGATAGGCTTACTTAAGCCAACCAATTGTATTCATTTTAGCATCTCTTACATTACATTTTATACAATTTTCTACATTACGTTCGCCCTACAGCCTTCTTTCTCTTCCAACATCCCTACACTAAATACTGTTATCAAAGACCCTCCGACAATTCATGGCATAGGTGAAATGTCTGATTACATAGCAGATCAACCTAGAATTCCAAAATTTACAAATCCAGGAAACCCTGTGGTAACTGTTATTATCAATAACACTGCTATAGGAAACACACTTATCGATCTAGGGGCTTCTATTACCCTAATGAACACCACGGTTTTGGAAACCTTACAATTAGGACAGTTTCTCTGCCCTACCCCAACAATGCTGGAATTAGCAGACCGCACTATGGTACATCCTGCTGGAGTCCTAGATGGTGTCATTGTATCAGTGGCTTCATGGGAATCTTCCATGGGATTTATGGTCATACAATCAAAGGATCCTTCTAAAGTACACCCTATTATTTTGGGAAGACCATGGCTAGCCAATGCTAATGCATTTATAGGTTGTAGGGATGGAGAGATGATCATCTTTGATGGGTTATCTACACAAAAACTTGCCTTATACCCACCAACACAACTAGTAACCAAACACTTATTTTGGTTAGATTGTCCTTTCGGGGATGAAAATTTGGAAGAACTTTCACTTGTTAGTGACTACTCCTGGGCACTTCAAGAACAAACCATCGAAAATGTGTTGAATCAATTTGTCTCTTCCACAACATGTATAGACTTTCCCCAGTCCTTTTCCCAACTTGATCAAAATTTTGGAGATGAATTTCAAGAGAACATGAGCCTCTCCACATTTACAAATACACCTTGTGTCTTTGCAATCGAAGATCATATAGGACCCTATAACATACCTTGTGAGGTTAGTCCTGAAAATTTTCTACATATAAACGCAGGTTTAGATGAGAATCAACAAGAACAATTACTGAAAATTCTTAAAAGTAAAACTGGAGCATTCGCATGGGAATACACCGATATGAAGGGGATACACCCAGATACTTGTATTCACCAAATTTACATAGATTAAAACATACCACCTGTAAGGCAGCCTCAGAGGAGGATGAATCCAACCTTAAAGGATATAGTTAAAGATGAATTACAAAAACTCCTCAATCCTGGTTTCATCTACCCAATTTCTAATAGCAAGTGGGTGTCTCCTCTAGTAGTAGTTCCAAAAAACGTTACAGGGAAATGGCATATCTGTGTTTACTTTCGAGAGTTAAAAAAGGTCACTCTTAAGGATTATTTCCCTTTACCATTCATTGACCAGGTGTTAGATACCTTATCTGGGGAACAATACTTTTCTTTCCTCGATGGGTGTTGGGCGGGGCCCAAGTTGGAATATTTTGCACAAGTACTAAAAAGTGCGCATTGCGCGTCACGACAAGCTACAGGCAGTTTTGAGTAAGTGTGCATGGCGCGCGATGGCAATGGCCAAGGCACGGTTGCACAATAGGACGATGCGCATCATAGCGCATGAGTTATTTTTGGTTCGCAATATGGGTAAAGGACATACGAGGATATGACCTATTTTGGGTAAGGAACAGGTAGAAGGCAGAGGAAAGGGACCTGTTCGAATGAGTGGCGGCAAGCAGTTGAGAGGCTAGGTCACTACGCCGATGGCGACAGGGAGGCAGAAGGAGTGGAAAGGGACAGGCCATGATGCAGTTGTAACCATTTTTTAGGACTGTGGCTGTCAGAGGAGCATGTGAGCCACGAGTGGCCCAGCTGGAGCAGGAGGAGCAGACCGTCGATGGCGATAGCTAGGGTGGCAGTTAGACACGCAAGTTTTGGAAACATTAGGGTTTTGGCCTAATGATTGTAAAGACATGACCCTTGGGCGTGATCTATAAATAAGGGAAAATTGATTGGGAAAGGGTTAGAGATCTCTTGTAGAGATAGCTATTGTTGAGTATTGTAGCATCTTTTGAGTTGTGAAACTATTGTAAAGGCTTTGCAGTTGAGTGCGCAGAGACCTATTTTTGAGAGAGAAGAGAGTCTGCAGCTGAGTGCGCAGACTAAGAATGGTTGTACCCTTCCCATAAAGATAAATATTAACAACCGTTCTTGTGGACGTAGCCTCCATCTGTTATGTGATTGATTTTATATGTATTCGCTGCAAGAGAATGGGAATAATATGTTAAGTAATACATGCATGGAGGAATGTTAGTATTGAACACTTATGAGTCTGGGAATGTATGAATCTTCCAATTAGTCACATAGTTGAACATTGAATTTAGGCGCAGCGTTGGAGCGTGCAAGTAATGTATGTTTATTCTATCACATGCAACATAATGATAAGAACTTGAACGAGTTGAAGGGATAAAGAATGCTAAGTAGGATTGGTTAGAGTTAATCATCTCGGAAGAGACGTGCGGTCTAGCTGACGTGCTGAACCATTGATATTCACTGCGAGGTAAGCTGTTGATAGCTTATTGTCGTAACGCAAAAAGTATCCCGTATCGTGCAATCATTGGAGGCACTAGTGCGCAAGCACCTTTTTTTTCCAAAGTATTCGACGCGGAACAGAGGTTTCGCGCAGTTGTCTGTCCACAGCAGTCCGCAAGGTATTGTGTTGCTTACCAATCGGTCTACACTCGCATCACCAGGTTGTGGAAACGTGATTCCGCAACCACCCCTCAGCTTCACCTCAGGTGAGACCTCAGGCTGCGCGCAACCTCTTTCCAAAAGGGCTGGTGAATAGGGGTTTTGTTGGTTCCTTGAACCGCGAAGTACCTGGGTCTATGTTGAAAACCTCTGGAAGGTTATGTACAGCCAACAAATGGTTTCGTTGCTTAGCTAAGACCAGTGATGCAATAGTGTATTTGGAAAAGTAATGTGTGAAGAAGAGTACCAGTTCCCATTGGGTTCAGACAATTGGCATCCTGAAAAGAAAGAGATTTGGGATTGATGTGATAAGACTGTGAAGGATTTTGAAAAGAAAGAGAACAGACACCCGCGCCTATCCGACGTAGCGTAGTTGAACAAATACTTGTGGAGAGACATTCACAAGATATTTTGGGCTTCATTTGGAAATGAGTTGCACGAGTGGATATCGCGACTCGCGGAGAAGAAAACCTGTTTTCAAGGAAGAGTACCTACAGAGTGGACTCCAGAGTTCACATCGCAGCTCAAAGCAATAGACAGCCCATTAACGCAAGCAGTCGATTTTTGGGTTGATAGCCTACTAGAAGGATTCATAACAGAATTTGCTGTAGACATGCTTAAGTCCTACAGTCAAGCGGAAGCATACTTTTTCGAAGGATTTAGAGGTAATTACCTGAAAAATCTGAGTCTATATATTAAAATGCTCTTAGCTGAGAAAGGTGTTTTAAGGATGCAGTAATATTTTTGCATCTGCCATGGTCAATAGCATTTTTAGTGATTCTGACGAAGAGACACATAATTTGAGAAGTGGAAAGCGATATCATTTTAATAAAGAAAATAATCCAGGAGGACCTGGAATCCACGTGAATACCGAACTTCCATGTGATTTTAACAATCAGACCTCACCATCATATGCTAACATCCATCCTAACACACCTCAGAACTCACCGGTTGTAGAATCCGCGCAACCTCTACCTCAGAACCAACCCGCTGTGAGTGTAGCGTAGCCCACCCCACAGACCATCAATACGGGTAACACCACAGGAGTAGGTGCTCAGCGCATTCCGACTCAGACTATTCCAGTTCAGAGTACCCAATCTCAGAGCAATCCGCAGAGTAGTAGTCCTAGCACTGTCCCGAGTACCACATTCATTTTTTCCACACAAATAGTCAACACTACTCAGAGCGCTGGACCACCAGGAAGGAGAATGACAGATAATGATATAAAACTGCCGATATTGAAAGGAACGGGTCTAGAAGACCCTGATCAACACTGGTTTCTATGTGAAGCCGTATGGAGTGTAAAGCAGATCCAAGATGATGCTATGAAGAGAGCACAACTCATCACCAATTTCTGAGACTGCGCCTTGCATTGGTTTATGAAATATTCTCACGCACAACCGAGAACCCTAACAAAAATTAAAGCTGCACTCGCCGCAGAGTTTAAAAAGACAAAATCAGAGTCGCAGTGCATAACATAATTAAAGGAAATCAAGCAGAAGCCTACTAAAACAGTTTGGGAATTTGACCAAAAATTTAAGACACTGTTGGATCAAGTGAGCTTTAAGATAGCTCCACAACAGCATAAGGAATGGTTCATCACTGCGATGTTGCCCCGTATCAGACAACCATTGATGCAGCAGAAGGTTGTGTCACAGGCAGAGGCCTTAGAGATCACAATGAAGCTGGAGGATTCGTCAATCGGTGAGACTAGCTCTGGGATGTCTCAGATCCAGAACCAGTTGACTACCTTGACATTAGAATTGCAAGGCGTGAAAAACGGAAAGGAGCAGAGATATGAACACAGACGCGAAGTTTGGTGCACAGGATGCAAAGGAGAGGGCCACACCAGAGAACAATGCCCTCTATTTCAAGATTATCTTGACAGTGGCACACCAAACCCAATAAATATGAATCATAATCAGGCGCCATGGTGTGAAATCTACAGAAGCAGAGGAGATAGGCTTGAGGACTGTTACCTCATCCAAAAATACGTAAAGACACCTAAGAGCTTGTACTGTAATTTCTGTAAATCAGTTGGACACGACAAATCCAACTGTCGCGCATATGAACTGATGAATGAAAGAAAGTGCGATATGGAAATGATGCGAGGTGCTGGAATGTACTGCGTCCAAGAAGAAAATCAGTCGAAACAAGAAAACAACCACTATGATCAGGGAGGATATAGAGGCCGTGGTGGTGGATACCGCGGAAGAGGCCGTGGTCAGGTAATCTGTTATAACTGTGGCCAACCAGGTCATGTTTCGAGAGACTGTACCAACCCATGCACTACATGTAGTTACTGTAAATCATTTGAGCACGTTATTGAACAATGTCCTTTACTTGAGCTAGAGTAGAAACGAAGGAGGACAAAACCACCGAATCCCAACATCCAGTTGATTGCGGAAGAAAGAAAAAATGTGGATCCAAGTGTAAACATGGTAACGCGTAGTGGCGCTGATATAGGAAAGGATGGAGGCATAGAAGCTTCAACTTCTGCAGTGCACGATCCGAAGCAGAATTCTGGTGAACCAGTATGGATCAGAAAATCCCTTGGAAGAGCACCGAGTCTCGACTTACATAAAAACAAGGGAGCATTTGAGGAAGCACGGGACATGTTCAGAGCACCACCGCCCGAATCCCCAAGAACCCAGTTGCGTAGTGAAGTACCACAAAGAGAGGATATACCAACAGCATATGATCAGACGAGCACTGCAAAAGACATGGGAACCTCTGTTGCACAGTTCTTACGGAGCTGCATGAAATTACTAAAGAGCACAAATGATTATATAGAATTTGAAAAGCTACTGCGATAGTATGAGCCAAACAACGACAAGGGGGCTGCTAGTGGGGCAGTCCATAATATTAGGAGTCCTAAAAGAACGAGGGAAATGAGGCTCACTGCACAAATTGGGGACTATGAGATGGATGAGATAATTCTTGATCTTGGATCCGAAGTAAATGTCTTGACCAAGCAGACATGGCATCAGATGGGAAAACCAAAGTTACAGTGGTCACCTCTACAGCTAAGAATGGCTAATCAAGGGATTGTTATACCTCTGGGGAGGTTACCCAACACCATTGTTGACATTGACGGAGTACACAGCTATGCAGATTTCGAGGTGATTGAAATCGTGGATGACAACCATCCTTATCCAGCGTTGCT
The DNA here is from genome assembly GCA_027924585.1 of Larix kaempferi. Taxonomy (NCBI): domain Eukaryota; kingdom Viridiplantae; phylum Streptophyta; class Pinopsida; order Pinales; family Pinaceae; genus Larix; species Larix kaempferi. The sequence goes on along the minus strand of BSBM01000226.1, from coordinate 3,356,674 downwards.
GGGTATCGATTGGGCAATGACTAATTCTGCCATTATTGATTTAAAGACTATGAAAATGATATTTGAAGGCAATAATATAAGGGTTATTGTACCATTGGATCCTTCGCAGGGCGAACGATATACTTAACCGATTCAAGAGGAATCCATAGCCCAAGAACTGGACCGTATTTACAAAATGACAACCAATGCTGATGATTATATCAATCTAACTGTAGATGGAACACTCAGTTGGCATTGTGACAGCTCGTGCATTTCAGATTCTGATGCAGGACTAGAAAACTATCAAAGCATATTGCATGAAATGTCTTCCAGGAAATGCGCGCAGATTACCAAGTCATTGCACTGGATTAGAAAGGAGGTAAGCCCAATTCTCGACTATGATGGTTTCTCTAACGTCTATTCTTTTATCAATGAATATACTGCAGCGATTGGAGAAGAACACCGCTTACATGCATTAGACATACCACTGCATGACACACCTGCCAGATGGTGGGCCGTGCATAAGCAGACATTGATAACATGGGAGAAGTGCAGAATTAAGATGCAAATCAGGTTGGCCGATGTTATGCAGAATTCTTCCCTACGGATAAGTCAAAACTCCCTTAACTTTAAAGTAGATTCTCAACTAACTCTAAAGCAAGAAACAAGTCAAAACAAATGCTACCTTGAGATTCCTGAATTAACTTTTACAGCAAGATCATATGTATTCAGAAACAAATGAGAGATATGACATACCTTTCGATTCGACGTTTGTCCCGCTTCTAGCTTTTTGATCCAAGTGCTCCGATGTAGAACCTGTTAAGACCAATCAAAGAACAAACATACCAACTTCCAAATACCTTGAATGTAAATGTTAGATTCAAATCTAAATTAGATACATTCCATGTTAAAGATTTAAACAATACACATGAAATGGGAAAGACAAGACAAGTTATCTTATTACAACTTGAAGAATACTTACAAAAGGTGCTTGATGTCCAAGCCAATCCTTCAGCTCCAAGTGCCTTCTCCTCTAGCTATCTCCACAATGCTGCAAGACCATAAGTTTGATACTCAAAGAGTCCTCCCCTTTCCCAATGGAATGCCTCTCTTTTATAGTGAATGGTGAGGTTAACCAACAAGAGAGATGGGTGGATCTAGGGAAAGATAAGTGGATCAGGGTTTCTAATCGAAGGAAATGAGTTGAGATCGAATCAGGGACCCCAATCTTCCATTATCTTCGAAAATCCAAAATCCCACAAGCCAAGGGAAAAAGGCTAATAAAAGAGTACCGCACCCTGTAGTCTTAGCACAACGCGGTACTGTCGCGTTCTGTGGAAAAATCAGAGCGCGGTAGTGTGGAGTACCGCGCTCAGATAAATGAGCAAGGCGCGGTAGTGTAAGTAAATAAAGTCAAATAAAGTCTCAGCTGGGTCAGAACTTGTCAGGGTAGATTCACCTTCAAGGTTGACTCATCATCTATCTCTTCTGGATGGTTTAAAATAGTAGGGAAAGTGTCGTCAACTTGTTTTGTGATGGAGGTGCGACACTGTGAAACATAGAGGTATAACAGATGCCCCCTAAAGTGTGAGGTCAGAAGGGAATGATGGCCGAAAGACTTTACGAATATAGTGTGCAGAGATAGCATCGAGGAGAGCGACACTGAGCTGAAATAGAAACAAAGTGTTAGATATACCACCGAGGCGGGCATCCCCATGCTCGGAAACAAATGACTCAAAGCATGGCTGCCGACCAATACATTGCAGATCCATGAGTACTGAGATGATGTAGACTGTGGACAGATCATGGCTACTATGAACAAGCGTAGATCCATGAGACAATAATGACACAGCCATGATCAATACAATAAGTGGATCTGTGTGACAATACAAAGGACATCTCCATCGCAACCTGGACGCGGTCAAGATACAGCGGTGCACCCAGGGTCTTCTACCCGATCGCAAAAGATACGAATCTAACCATGTGATTACAAGATGTTGAAGTCGAACATGGTAGAAACCATTTGATTACCGGTCAATGATGTGGACCGTTAACAAATGCGAGGGAGATCACCAATGATGACGATGATTCCCAAGGTATCTGAAGTACATCTCAACGAAATGCGAATAAATGAGTTGATGTCGAGAATCCGAGAGATCGCTTGATCAGAGGTAAATGATGTAAACCTACTGTCAAACATGAGGAAACTTGCCATTGAGGCATGCAGGTACCAAGGTACTAGTGGTTGACCTCTAAGTCTAATTCCCGGATAGTGATTTGGCATCGACAGGAACAGACTCGTCGAAGGTGGGCCATAATGATTCCCACATCATCGACACAAAATCGGCACAAACGATAAGATGATGAAACAATGGAGTATGTACTGACACAGTGGAGGCCTGACACAATGAACAACTTGAGACAATGCAACCCTTTGAACATATAACGGCATGTAACAGGACTTGGCAGCAGGGATTAATGACAAAAGAGGATAGACACCGGATGAGTGGACTCGTGGCCAGGGAGACGACTCATGATGATGACCATAACTCAGTGAAAAATGGATACCCAAATATAGACAAGAGACGGACACATGCCATGTTCAAAGGTAAGGACTGACAAGCTTCCATAAATAAACTTGACTTATCCCCCCATATTTCCCCGACATGATAGACGAGTACCTCTTTCTTGTTTTGCGAGCTTGAAGAGGATAACAGATGCTCGGTGTAGCTCATCTCATGGATGAGTCCAATCTCACATGTTTTACAAACCTGAGAAAGGAGGGGTTCGTCCCAAAGTGGGTCCTTCGATGTTAACATTTTAACGAGTCCAAGGAAGGAAAACTCGGTAGTTTTTCATATTTAGAGAGCCTGAAAAACTTAAAGGAAGCTCCATAATGTACTTTTTCGTAAAATTTAGTCCCTCGATCCCGAAAAAGTGTAAAACAATTCCCGAGAGAACTCTCCCAGCCGAGATTGACTGAGGTATACCTTTCTCGTAAATAGTCTAGACGGGCCGAAAAAGGGGTAACCTATCACCAAATGGACGACCTTTCAAATACTTTTACAAGTGTGAAAGAGTCAAGATCACTTGGCAATCTTTTCAATTTTAAGGAGTCTGAAAAGAGCTTAACTATGGACTCCTATGGTCTTTTTCAAAAATTTTGATTATTCTGGTCCGAAAAAAGAATAAAATACAACCAGGATAATACTTTCCTCATCGTTTAACGAGCATGAGTAAAGCTGACCGTACTCGACACCATTTACTTGAGTTTGACAAGCACGACACGAGTGTAAAAGCGCTTGGAATCTTTTTCAAGTTTTAAATCCAGAGCACGAAAAAGATAAAGTGGGCTAAAAAATGAAGGTCAGATTATGAATAAACACCAGTGTGAATGTATCGCCTTTTTACCGGGGATCCTGTCAATAAATGCTCAAAAACTGGACATTAGCAATGTGAACATGGTTTTATTTTAACCATTTAAAATAACAATTAAAAAATATGTGAAAATGCTATATAAGGAATAGTTAAAAATAGAAATTACTATTCATTTGTGTTTTTTACCCAAAGGAGAGATTTTCACCTATTTAGGAGCAAGACTTCAAGGATCCGTATCGGGAGTTCTGGGACACCATTTCGACAGCCGTTTGCGGCAGGTAAGAGTTCTCGAGCCCCTCTTTCATTTTATATAGGAATTATTTGCTTTTACCAGGAAAAATTTGATTTTTGGGCAAGCCCTTTTGGGCACAAATCGCCCTTCACAGTGCCGCGTGGGGGCTCTATCGAAAAACGCGGTACTGTCTAACAGTACCGCGCTGGAGCTCCAAACAGAGGCGCGGTAGTGTAGAGTGCTGCGCAGTAGAATGTCCCTCAGGCGCGGCAAAGGCAAATTTTTAGTTCAAAAAATCAAATTTCCTCCAATTTTCTACTGGAACTAAGTTGCTAAATAGTTACTAACTGCTTTGTTTGACCTTTTGCAGGGGTTTGCAACTTATTCGGAGCAAAATGGTAAGCTGGAAAGAAAGAGAGCACGAAGCGGATGATTTTGCAGCTGAAAATGACTTACCAACCGTGACCGCATTGAGAGAATGTGGTTTGCTAAAGTTCTTTAAAACCAAAGGGATTCGTCAGCAACCCAAGCTTCTCACTCATCTCATCCAATTGTGGGACCCTGACATTCGAGCTTTCCGAGTGGGAGAGCATGTTCTCGAAATCCAACTCGAGGATATTTACTTCCTCACGGGCCTCTCAAAAAGAGGGGCCCGGGTGAACTTTACCGGATACTCAGCTTCAGAATCAAGTACAGATGACTTGATTGCTCGGTATTGCCATCAGGGTTCAAGTAAGAAAAGTGGGAAGGTGGCCATAAAGGAGGTCATAGAACTCCCTGTAAAAACCGTACTATTCACTATCACGCGTGGAGCGGGAAGTGTGAGTCCGCATCAGGCATCTCGCACACAAGTGAACCTCGCAACAGAGTGTATGGGAGGGACAGTATTTAACTGGTGTGAGGCAGTGTTGTCCAATCTGAAAGAACAAGTGCACAAGTGTAGGGTTGGAAAGAACTCCCAATTCGGCTATGGGAGCATCCTGGTCACCTTCTTTCTGGTGAGGATGCCATTACTGCGTCCACAGATATCTATGCGCCCTCGTCCACCTACCGAGCCATGGATGGCTCGATGGAGTGACTACGCTGGATGTCTCAGTGGACCTCAGCGGCTAGCCTTTGGTGAGGACTTCTTCTCCTGGCTAGAGGAGCAGATAGTTATGATTGATGACTATCCCTACTCAGGGGTAGATTTCCGTGAGGACATTGACTTGGCATTGCCATAGGATGATGACTGGAACGACTCTGGTATGACCTTCATGGATATGTATTTTTTCCTTTTTTTGAATATTTAATTTTTATTACTTTTTTAGAATGTGTAAAAGATGTTGTTAGCACTTAGATTTTATTCCGGTTGTAAGAAAATAAGACCTAAGGTAACCTATTTCAAACCAAGCTTTAGGTAGAAAAACTAGCCATTTTCTCCACCAGAGAGGGCTCTCTCTTGATATATATGTGAACGCTAAAATATACAAAGGTTCTCTTAAAATTTCTCAAAAAATATTTTTTGGTCGGAAAGGTAAACAAGAAACATTGGGCATGGAGTCGAAGTTTTCAAATGTATAATAAACCAGTAAGAGATTTTCACCATACAGATTTACACAGAGGCAAGATAGTAATCATATTACAGTCAAGTTGATTTTTTCAGGTGATATAGAAAGAAGTAAAGACATTCCATCAACAACAGGCATCTATCTAGGATGAATCTATTGCCAACTTTGGAGAATATAGTGGATATTTAAACGCAATAAAATGAGGCATAACCAGTATGAATCTCAAGTTATTTCAAGTGCTCATTTAAATATGGAAGAAAAACACTATGGAAGATATAACGAAGAAAGTAAACATGCACATATAAAGATGAAGGAGAATAACAGACTGTAAAGCTGATTAACTCTAAATACCATCTGGTCATGAATCCTTTCTGTTATAAATGTTTCAAAGTTAAGTCGGGGAATTTGACTTTCGTCAATCCCCGACTGGATTATACTTATTCTGTACAACAGACTCAATTGAAACTCAGTTATATACAAATCCGTATCTAACCCTAAAACTACAGCCAACAGTGTCAAGACCAACTGAGTATTTTCATTAAAAAGATTGATATCCAAAGGGTAAGGAAGTTCTGAAATGCTGGTCTCTGGCCTGAGACACGTTGACAAAAACATTTCCCTATCACTTTGAGAAGCATGATGATAATTTTCAATAATTGAGACTTCAGAGAAAACCTCAGGGTCCAGGGTTTGGGATAAATCTACTTCTAGGGCTTTAATCAATTCGGCTGGCTTGATTTTACAAATGACTCTGGTTTTTTGGCTGTTTAAAATGACTTTTTCTTCCCGGGAGTAATTTTTGACACACCATGAGATGAATTTTGGGAAACAAGGGATTTGGTCTGGGCAAAAGGCTATCAAAGACGACTGGTGAACCCTATGGGGGTCTGTACCCTCCTTTAATAACTCAGACAACCTAATTTTTATATCGGAGACCGGAAACCTAATTAGGGTATCGTAAACATCTTCGTCTCTATCTTCTAGGGCATCTTTTGACCTAAAAACGTCTATATCTTGCACAGTCTCCATTTAAACGCTTCTCTTAAACAAAATTCCGTTTAAAAAGTGTGACAGGTCACCAGACCCTACCTGTATGTACTCGCCTTTTGCCTTCTGTCGCAATCGCCTGCTTCCACCAATCTTCAGAGCTCTCCAGGATAACGACACATGCAAAATGCCGTTATGTGGAGCCCTTTCTGTTTTATATAAGCGCTTTTAAATTAACATCCTTGCACCTTTATGAACGCGGGTCATATCCAACCGTTGATCTTAAGGCTTTGTTTTGGGCCGTTAGATCTCGTCCCCCTTTACTCCATCCGGTGGTATCCGCGATCGAAAAGGCTGTTTCCTTTACCGGTTTTCTCCCTGCGCGGATTAACCACCTGTTGACACATGTTATAGCGGTTTATTTTCCGCGACCGCTTCTCCTTATATCCCGTGTGCATGTTCCTAGCTGCGGATGAAATGTTGGCCGTCGATTTGATTTAGGTATGTATTAGCCTTCCGATCGTTACAAAGTATAATGCCACGTGCCATGGCCCTGCCAAGCTTTCCCTGTTCGCCACGTGTTAAGCCCCACCTTGCCACGTAATGTATCTCCCCATATTTCCATAATGGGTGGTTCCGCCCGGCACTATGGTGGTTTCTGATACCACTTTATCACATACGCAGATGAATGAACATCGGACACGTGCCTTGGTGGTATTATGTCCGCTACCACCCACCACTGTTTGTTGACGATCACTTTGGCGACGCGGGGGTGATATTAGCCGTAGATCTCGATCTCCATTATCTCCGCCGGTGGAACTTGATCAGGGTTTAACACTTGCATATATTTGTTGGCGGACTTTGTAAATATGGATTTTTCTTCTATATTTTTATATAAAAAACCTTCAATTCAACCATTTTGTGAGAATTTCTTCTATTTTAGGATATTTTAGCAAAAATTTTAGGTTTTCTCAGACCTGGTGTCAACAACTGGCTCCAACTGGGGATGCTATCCTCCCTGTGAGGTAGCAAAGAACATCGTAGACCAAGTGCCTGATCCATTGGGCTGCATTCAAGCCACCTTTTTCTTTTCTTTTTTATCTTTCTTTTTTTTTTTTTTTTTAATATTTACACTGTACAAAAATTCTCTTTCACTTCTATCTATTAGGACAAATAATGTTTGAGGTGTCTCCCATTTACTGGCCCTCCAGGATAAAATTCTCCATTGCAATTTTTTAAGATAAATGCATTTTCTCCTTGGCATCCTGCAACAATATATGGGCCTTTCCATAAATGCTCAAACTTTCCATGGTGATCTTCTTTTCTGGAATTCCACTTCAAAACCAAATCATTTATTTGAAAATCCCTTTCCTTAACCTTTCTGTCAAAAGTTTTTTTCATTTTTTCCTGATGCATTTGAGTCTTGTTATTTGCTTTTTCTCTGACTTCATGCAACTCTATCATTTGATTTATTCTTCTTTGCATATGATTTGGTTCTTCATCAACTTCTTGTAATAATTTCATGACGGGCAATCCTAAAGAAACAGGGAAAACTACTTCTGTACCATATACCAACTGAAAAGGGGAGGTGCCAATTGCTCTTTTTGTACTGATTCTGTCTGCCCACAGAGGATATTTCAGTTTAGTGTGCCAAGCCCTCTTATTATCCTCTAGCAACTTCTTTATGATTCTTACTAAACTTTTATTTTAAGATTCAGCTAATCCATTTCCTTGTGGATAATAAGCTGTTGAGTGATTCAGATGTATGCGGTATTTGTGACAGAAATTTATCATCTTTTTTGACTTGAACGCTGGGGCATTATCTGTCACTATCCTTTTAGGACAACCAAACCTAGACAAAATATTTTCTTCCAAAAAGTTCATAATCACTGTCTCTGTAGCATTTCTTGTTGGGATGGCCTCAATCCATTTTGTGAAGTAGTCAGTAGCAGTCAGAATCCACTTATGTTGTCCTGAAGAATTTGGGTTAATCTCACCAATAAAATCTAACCCCCACTGTTGGAAAGGTGCTTCAACTGAAATGGGTTTCAATGGAAATGGCAATAATTCTCTTTTTCCATCAAAAATTTGACATTCATGACATTTTGTTATTTCCTTATACACATCGGAGTACATGCTGGGCCAGTAAAAACCAGCTCTAAGAATTTTGTTCACTGTAGCCTTCCATGAATGATGTCCTCCACACATACCTTTATGAAATTCCACCATAATATGCTGCGCCTCATTCTCTAAAAGACAATTTAACAATATTCCTCCTGGATCTTTCCAAAACAAATTACCATCCAATATGCAAAACTTTGCTGCTTTCAGTTTTACTGACCTTGCCCTAGTTTTTTCCATATTCGCAGGCGCTTGAAGATTCTGTAAGACATATACGATATCTGAGTACCAGGGAGATAAAGAGAAATCTTCAATTATCTGTGACTTTGGAACATTTTCGGTCGAAGTTTCGGCTAGAAAATTTATACTGAGGGAGTCCCAATTTGTTTCTGTCATCATTTTAGCCAAACCTTGACCTTTTATCAGTTTGGTAGGTTTAATGTCCAAATCATATTCCAGCAGCACTGCTATCCATTTTGCTCTTTTCCCCTCAGGATCTGGTTGCGTAAGAATATATTTTACTGCTGCTGATGGAACATGTGCTATTGTATGAGAATGCAAAATATATATCCTGAAATCTTTCAGTGCTTTCACCAAAGCATAAGCTTGTTTTTCCATGATGTTGTATTTTAATTATGCATCTCTCAGAATCTTACTAAAAAATGCAATAGGCTGCTCTATACCTTCTTGATTCTTTTGCAACAATACCCCAGCCACTGTGTGTTCTGATGCATAAGTAAACATAATGAAATCTCTTGTATAATCTGGACTAATTAATACCGATGCTTCAGTCAATGCTTTCTTAATGTTATCAAAGGATTTTCTTGCTTCTTCATTCCATTTAATTTCTCTGTCTTTTCTCAACATTTCCGTTATATTTCTCAAAATTTCAGCGAAACTGGGAATGAACCTTCTTAACCAATTTACCCTTCCTATGAATGACTGAATCTCTTTCTTACTCCTAGGGATTCCCACCTTTTGTATTGCAGATACTCTCTCCGGATCGATCTTAATGCCTTCTTTTGATATGATGTGTCCCAATAACCTTCCCTCTTCCATGCAAAAATGTGATTTCTTTGGATTTAATGAAATCCCAAATCTTCTACATTTTATAAAGACTCTTTCCAGATGCTTCCAGTGATCAGCAGCGTTTTTTGAATAAACAGTGATATCATCCATGTATACCACCACAATTTTGTCCCTTTCATCTGCAAATGCAATATCCATAGCTCTCTGAAATGTTGCGCCTGCATTCATTAGACCAAATGGCATTTTGGCGTACATAAACGTTCCCCAAGGAGTAGTAAAAGCAGTTTTTTCTTGATCTTCTGGATGAACTTTAATTTGATTATAACCCAAGAAACCGTCTAACATAGAAATTCTTTCGGCTCCCACAACTTGTTGTAAAACCTGGTCCATTTTAGGGAGTGGATAATTATCTTTCAAAGAAGCTCTGTTCAAGTTTCTAAAATCCACACACAGCCTTATTTCTCCATTCTTTTTTCTTATGGGTACTAAATTTGCTAACCACTTGGAAAACCTCAGAGACACAATTATCTTAGCATCAAACAGTTTCCTCACCTCTTTTTCTATCACTGGCAGTAGCTTGGGATTTATTCTTCTTAATTTCTGTTTAAAAGGCTTTTCATCTGGTTTAATTGGAATTGTGTGCTCTATAACAGAAATATCATATTCCTTCAAATCCTCATAGCTCCAAGCAAAAACATCTGAAAACCTTTTCATTACTTCCACACTTTTATCTTCTTCTTTTCTTGGTAATTTCTTTGAAAGTTTTACCAATTTGGGATCCTTTTCAGAACCTAAATTGTAATCTTTTACATCTTTAGGTTTTGGTTCAATCTTTGGATTTTTTACCACATCATTTTTATCAAATAATTTTTCTAAAGGAATTAAACCTCTAGGGGTAACATTATTCTTCAGCTGAATAATATCCTTACCTCCGATCCTTTGCTTGAATTTTTCTGTTTCCTCCGGAGAATCCACTTCATATGGACCCATCTCATCACCTTCTGCATCAATAGACCTGTAATTGAACTCATCTGTCATTTCCAAAAAGCGTTTAATCTGTTGGTCATCTTCAAAGACCTGCCAATGTTTGACATTGTCTGGAATAGATGGTCTATGTATGACTTCAATATTATATTCCTTTTTAGAAAAAATGGGAGTTTTGAATGCAGCTCCTGCAGTGGCCAAAGAATCTGCTACAGTGTTGCTAACTCGGGGAATTGAGATAACATCATGTTCATCGAAAAAAATTTCCAGTAAATCCCACACTTCATTCCTATAGGACCTCATTTTAGGGTGTTTGGTCTGATAGATAGCTTTTACCTGATTTATAACCAGTTCAGAATCCCCAAATACCTCAATCTTTTTTGCTTCCAAATCCCTCAACACATTCAATCCCAGAATTAAAGCCTCATATTCTGCAACATTGTTGGTACATTCAAAATTCAATTGGTAAGAAAACATTAGAAATTCTCTGTCAGGTGTAATTATCCATACTCCTGCTCCGTCTCCTTCTCTGCTTCTAGCCCCATCAAAGTGCATCGTCCAAGTACCTTCTCTTCTAATCTTTTCTCTTAACAATCTTTCCTTCTCATTTTCTTTAGGTTCAATTAAATCAATATTTTCTTTAGATTCAACATCATTGTACAAAATGCAAGAACCCAAATCGGTATCTAATGCATATATGGCATGTTTCTCAGGCTCTTTTAGATCACTTACCAAATAAGCAGCTCTCTTTTCAGTATATAATCTTCTATGTACCCCCAACACTGGAATAGTAGCGAAAGACATATCCATTTGTAGAGTTCCCTTTAACTTTGAAGCCCACGACCTGGACAATAACATACCAAACTTTGCAGGAATATCAGCAACCACCACATCCATAAGAATACCTTTGGCTGGTATTTTACTGAGATTGACTGTCAAATCTTTTATCAACCCTAAACATTTAACTTTCCTTGAATCGAAAGAAAATAAGTCATCGTATGGTCTTGTGATTTCCAATCCCAAAGATTCTACTACAAGTTTGGGCATCAAATTATGGGAAGCTCCGGAATCTAACATACAATTATGCACCACTTTATCATGAATATCCAAATTCACATAGAAGGGAGAAACTTCTTCCAAACTATTGTCTTCCATTCTTGATCCTAAACAGATATTAGGATTATCATCATCTAATTCCAAAGTGTCTATTTCCACCCGATTTTCTACCTGCATCATCTTAAAAATTTGTTCCTTGTATTCCTTGTTCTTTATTATTTCATTAAAGGGTACTGAAATTTTGACTTTTGACATTTCATTTTGTATGTTGAAAGGAACCAAATTTTTATCTCCTTCCTTCATTGGATGTTTCTTGCTATCTGGAATTACCTTGGGCACATCCTCATTTTCTTTTCTTCTAGTTTGTGTTTCAGACTGACTAGTAGAAGTTTTATCAGCATTTCTTTTTGATTTGCCTATTGGTTCTTTCCCTTTGTCTATCACAACATCTCGACTCCTCAGATTTATCTTTCTTTGAAGGTCGTTTATGGCATTTTGATAACCAATCTGGTATTGATCACTTCCTATCTCCAAACTATAACATTCCCCCTCTGCCATGAACATATCATGCTCTTGTTTAGTCAAATACACTTCTGGATCAGAACTGCCGCAATGGTGAATATCTCCTTCAGGTATCTCGGCTTCAGCTTCTCCAGCAATATAATTTTCAGGAAAAGGAGGTCGGATTTGATCTTCTTCTGCATTCATTGGGTTTCGCTGTTCTCTCGGCCTTACAGTTGGAACAAAATCCCTTCTAAAATTCGGGTTTCTGATTTGAGGTTCTGCTTGTTCTTTATTTGGAGCTTTGTTATCCACTACTAATCTTTCTAACAACTTTTCCATAGTTTTCATCATTGCTTCGAATTTTACGTCTGTAGAGGAAGAAGAAGAAGAAGCTGCATTTTGATTATCTTCTCTAATTTTCTTTCTATCCATATCTCTATGTCTCATTTTTCCAGAAGCCATCATATTAGCCTCAACTTCTACCACATCTTTCATCATTATTGCCAAAGTAGTAGATCTTCTTTCTCTTAATGTGCATGAGAAATCACCTTCAAAAGCATCTGCATAATGTAACTTGGCTGCTCCCACTGGAGGTTTTATATCTGTAGGGATTGAATTGTAGACTTTCATAAATCTGGCAGAGAACTCCTGAACTGACTCAAAACCTCCCTTTTTCAGATTGTTATACTGAGTCAATACCTGTGAAGGATTTTTCTGATCTTCCCACCTTTCGATAAAAAGGGTTGTAAAGGCATCATAATTTGCAATAGATCCAGCGGCTAAAGCTCTAAACCATTTTTTCACTTCACCTCTCAAGATTTGAGCAAACAACCTCATTTTCACATCATCATAATCCACTTCTTCTAAATCAATGAAATCACTGAAATTATCAACATGTTGTTGTGCTGTATAATTACCCTCATTATCAAAAGTAAAGATTCTCTGTGCATAATTTTGAGGCAAATCATGTAAAACTGCTGGCAAAACCAAAGGAGCAAATTTGGCAGCCATGGGTGGTGGATTATAAGGTACAACAACTGCCGCCTGTTGCCTATTACCCTGTACAGGTATTCTTTGGGCTTTGGATATTTTAGGTTCTGTCCTCTCAGATTTTTGCAAATTTTCCCAAACAGATTTTAAAGAATAGTCCCACAAACTTTTTGGATCAACTTTTGTTTCTTTCAAATCAGAATCTGACTTAGTTCTAAACAAAATCTTTTCACTTGAACCAATATTTTCTTCCTCAAACAGATGTTCTTGTAAAGAAGGGAATATATTTGTAAACTGAGAAATACCTTCTTTCGTCTTGCCTTTCTCCGTCTTGAGGAGCTTTTCTGGATTGTCCACGCCTGAAAAGAACTGTGAACCGGGATTTCTTCTTGTAGCCACAATGTCTTTCTCAAATTATCCTCAAAAACTTCTAAAAAACTATCACAAGTGAAGTCGCCAGGGCAATATCTACAACCAACTTGTTTCAAACTTCCTTGCCCAAGAAATTTGAGCTTTCTTTGTCGTTTCTCCCAGGGAAAATTTCACTTTCGTCCCCGGCAACGGCGCCAAAATGTTAGCACTTAGATTTTATTCCGGTTGTAAGAAAATAAGACCTAAGGTAACCTATTTCAAACCAAGCTTTAGGTAGAAAAACTAGCCATTTTCTCCACCAGAGAGGGCTCTCTCTTGATATATATGTGAAGGCTAAAATATACAAAGGTTCTCTTCAAATTTTTCAAAAAATATTTTCTGGTCGAAAAAGTAAACAAGAAACATTGGGCATGGAGTCGAAGTTTTCAAATGTATAATAAACCAGTAAGAGATTTTCACCATACAGATTTACACAGAGGCAAGATAGTAATCATATTACAGTCAAGTTGATTTTTTCAGGTGATATAGAAAGAAGTAAAGACATTCCATCAACAACAGGAATCTATCTAGGATGAATCTATTGCCAACTTTGGAGAATATAGTGGATATTTAAACGCAATAAAATGAGGCATAACCAGTATGAATCTCAAGTTATTTCAAGTGCTCATTTAAATATGGAAGAAAAACACTATGGAAGATATAACGAAGAAAGTAAACATGCACATATAAAGATGAAGGAGAATAACAGACTGTAAAGCTGATTAACTCATGAATCTCCGATATCAAAAGATAGGTACCATCACTGTACTGCTTTTATTTCTCAAAAAATAGATTTCAAAACATACTTGTTTCCCAAAAAATTTCCAACCCCTTCAACAATGACTCTCATTGTTTTTATACAAAAAAAATTTTAGAAGAAGCTCCACATAACTGCTTCTTCTAACCAACAATTAAAAATGTTTAACTTAAAAGATAATTGTCTTCGAGCAACCCATAACTGTCTTTCAAATAATATTACAAATTTAAAATAAAATGTCTTTTTTGCCACTTGGCAAAACTTTTTGGATATCATCTTTTCGCCACATGGCAAGAGTTTTAAGTGCATCTAGGTATGAACAGAATATCTGGTCTTTCCGTACTTCTCCACATAATTCCACTGGTCAACCGTGGGTAAGTCATAGTTGGTCATTTCCTTCACCAAGACTCGCATCTCAATATGACCTGCATAAGAAACAGGAAGAAGGTTTCCACAAGTTGAAATTAGCATATTTAAAATTTCAAATTCCCTTGACATTTTCTCCATTAAAATTTTTCCTGTGAGCATATGATCTAGCTGCTGGAAATTTCTGTGATCCATCCTTATATCAAACAGTAATCTTTTATATTCACTTGGAGGAATTAATTCATTCTTTTCGTTCCAGAAAGTTGGGAATCCCTTGTTTACTAACTTTTCAAACTGCTTTTTGAACTTGACTACTTCTTCCCTTATTTCTTCTGCTTTGGCCTCGACATTCTCAACATGCGAGTATTTCCCCAAGATCCTTCTGGCCCAAGTGATGACAGAAATTTTGTTCGTTATATTCATGGCTGTCAGGTCTGCCTCAGTTAGACTGTTTAAAAATGTTATCGCTCTCTGGGCTACTTCTTTCGGCTTTCTATTTAGGTTCTCCCTGACTGCTCGGCAACTTTCGAAGGCATCTTTAGCTACCTTTTCTTTAAATCTTATGTAATCCAGATATGGCCTAAGTTTCTCAACCTCTTTTATGATCTGGTCCCACACCATGTGCTTACACCCCTGCATAGCAGCTTGCCCTGTCGCATGAGCTGCTAATCCTTTATTATTATTGCTCAATTCCTGATTCTTGGCCTGCAAAGTTTTTATTTCTTTCTCTTTTACTTCATTTTCTTCTTTCAATTTCTGTATTTCTGTCTTTAACAATTTGATTTCATTATCTCTTAAACTTATTTGTGACATTGCCTGTAAAATTCCATCTACTCCGGTCTTATCTTCTTCTGAGCTTGTCTGTACTTGCTGCTGGCTATTCTCTGCTAATTGTTTTCTTGCTGCTGCCAACTGTTCTTCTAAAATGATCTTTTCTTTTTCCCAATAATCCTTTTCGTCAGAAAGCTTTAACATTTTAGCAGTGACATCATTGACTTCATTAGATAGTTCTTCTTTCTCTTTTTCTAATACTGTCAATTCTGCACCTTGAATAAGTACAGTGTCTGGGATTTTTAATTTTCATCTTAACGTTAAGATCATATCTTCCTTTTCCTTGAGCAGTTTTGTAGCTGCATCTCCCTCTTTATTAGTCAAATCTATTTGCAATTTCTTAATCTGCTGCTGTCGAGACTTATTCTCCGCCTTTTCCTGTCTCAACTGATTACTTAATTTGTCCACTGAATTCTTCAGCTTGTCTGCTCTTAATGTAGCCCCCAAATAGTCTGAGTATATGACTTCTCCAGTTTGTCTATGTAATAAAATTTTATCAGGGGCATTTACTTTCGACAAGTCTATCTTCATCTCTGAGATCTTGCTCTTTGTTACAACTGAAAATTTTAAAGAATTCTCTTTGATGTTTCTGCTGGTAAATAAGCTCACCTCATTATTAGATATACTCCTGACCTTTGGAAACAATTGGCTTGTTTGTTTTGTGGACTCCTGTTTATTTTTACTATGCTCATCAAATACATCCATGATATTCCGGGGTTTATTTACATCACCCCCTACAGGGGTTTCTTCAATGTTGTACTCTTTCACTGTAACCTCTGGTATTTCATCTTCTGTTGTTTTTGCTTCTTCTGAAACTGTTGTTAACTCTTGTGATTCATCAGTTTTCAATCTTTTTCCTCTTTCAGTTTCTTCATCCTCAATGATCATAATGTCTTGTATAGGTCTTTTGGACCTCACCAATGCAGTATCTATTTCGCTTTCTGTATCTGTTGTTGTTTCTATCAATGATATTTCTTTGTCGGACGTATCCGGAATAATTTCTTCTTTGTATTCGAGCCAATTAGCTCTGTCCGACATTTCTTCAACAATCTGATGGTTCAGGGCCTTGATACGATGCTCAGTCCTTTGTTTGGATATGATGCTTAATGGGTCATACTCCATAGCTGCATCTGTCTCAAAATTCATATCTTTTAACAATTTCTCTATATACACAGCAGCGTTCTTATTCTTTATGGTGAACGGACCCAATGTGAATGGGTATTTAATGTCCGTTGCTTGTCTGTGAAGTAAAAAATTGTTATCTTCCACAATCAACTTCTGTCTCAAGAATTCCAAGGCAAAAATCCTCAAAGTAAGGAAGGCTGGTAACACATAGGGTTTATGTCTGAACCCATACAATCTGATTATTGTACTGTCTTTCGATAAAAACCAATCTCCTGTAGCATATTCTGTATTCAATTGCATGGATACCTGCATTTCCGGCAGTACTCTAGGCAGATTTTTTCCGAAAATCATCCTATAAATCTCTGAGAGCATGTAGTTGATATAATTGAACATATTATTTTCCAGTAGAGTCCTGAAAATGATTTCTGGGGACTGCAATTCCTCTTGACTGGAAACCATAATCATTCTCATTAAAAAGGCCTGAAACCTGAAATGTCGGTGGGTGGAAAAATTGACCATCTGGTCATGAATCCTTTCTGTTATAAATGTTTCAAAATTAAGTCGGGGAATTTGACTTTCGTCAATCCCCGACTGGATTATACTTATTCTGTACAACAGACTCAATTGAAACTCAGTTATATACAAATCCGTATCTAACCCTAAAACTACAGCCAACAGTGTCAAGACCAACTGAGTATTTTCATTAAAAAGATTGATATCCAAAGGGTAAGGAAGTTCTGAAATGCTGGTCTCTGGCCTGAGACACATTGACAAAAATATTTCCCTATCACTTTGAGAAGCATGATGATAATTTTCAATAATTGAGACTTCAGAGAAAACCTCAGGGTCCAGGGTTTGGGATAAATCTACTTCTAGGGCTTTAATCAATTCGGCTGGCTTGATTTTACAAATGACTCTGGTTTTTTGGTTGTTTAAAACGACTTTTTCTTCCCGGGAGTAATTTTCGACACACCATGAGATGAATTATGGGAAACAAGGGATTTGGTCTGGGCAAGAGGCTATCAAAGACGACTGGTGAACCCTATGGGGGTCTGTACCCTCCTTTAATAACTCAGACAACCTAATTTTTATATTGGAGACCGGAAACCTAATTAGGGTATCGTAAACATCTTCGTCTCTATCTTCTAGGGCATCTTTTGACCTAAAAACGTCTATATCTTGCACAGTCTCCATTTAAACGCTTCTCTTAAACAAAATTCCGTTTAAAAAGTGTGACAGGTCACCAGACCCTACCTGTATGTACTCGCCTTTCGCCTTCTGTCGCAATCGCCTTCTTCCACCAGTCTTCAGAGCTCTCCAGGATAACGACACATGCAAAATGTCGTTATGTGGAGCCCTTTCTGTTTTATATAAGCGCTTTTAAATTAACATCCTTGCACCTTTATGAACGCGGGTCATATCCAACCGTTGATCTTAAGGCTTTGTTTTAGGCCGTCAGATCTCGTCCCCCTTTACTCCATCCGGTGGTATCCGCGATCGAAAAGGCTGTTTCCTTTACCGGTTTGCTCCCTGCACGGATTAACCACCTGTTGACACATGTTATAGTGGTTTATTTTCCGCGACTGCTTCTCCTTATATCCCGTGTGCATGTTCCTAGCTGCGGATGAAATGTTGGCCGTCGATTTGATTTAGGTATGTATCAGCCTTCCGATCGTTACAAAGTATAATGCCACGTGCCATGGCCCTGCCAAGCTTTCCCTGTTCGCCACGTGTTAGGCCCCACCTTGCCACGTAATGTATCTCCCCATATTTCCATAATGGGTGGTTCCGCCCGGCGCTATGGTGGTTTCCGATACCACTCTATCACATACGCGGATGAATGAACATCGGACACGTGCCTTGGTGGTATTATGTCCGCTACCACCCACCACTGTTTGTTGACGATCACTTTGGCGACGCGGGGGTGATATTAGCCATAGATCTCGATCTCCATTATCTCCGCCGGTGGAACTTGATCGGGGTTTAACACTTGCATATATTTGTTGGCGGACTTTGTAAATATGGATTTTTCTTCTATATTTTTATATAAAAAACCTTCAATTCAACCATTTTGTGAGAATTTCTTCTATTTTAGGATATTTTAGCAAAAATTTTAGGTTTTCTCAGACCTGGTGTCAACAGATGTCTAATGTATGTTCGCATGCATGTTGCAGACCGTGGACCACAGAGACCAGCTGGGTACTCGCCACTACGTCGTGGTGGTGTTGATCGTCAAGCCGTTCCTGACGAGGAGGAGGACGAAGACGAGGCAGGAGGTGTTCGGGACATCGAGAGGAACCTGCAGGGATTGACTCATGGTATCCCTGCTATGAGGATGGATGATGTCCCTTACCAACTCCAGCGGCATACTGTAGGTGTGCCTGGTCGTATCAGTCGACTTCTTCGCAAGGTGGTTCGAGCTGTAGTATGTTACCACCAGCAGCGGGAGGAGTTCGATGAGGGACATGATAGGCCTCCTAGATCTCCATAGATGGTCTTTTGATCTTTTTGCGGCATGTACACGATATGTAGGCTTTGAGGGCCAAATTTTGTATATGGGATTTGATCCCCAATTTTGTCTTTGACATAAACTTTATGTATTTTGGAAAAAACACTCTTATATACAGTGATATGGACCTATTTATGATCTAAATATTTACAATGACTTGTGCATTTTATTTTTTATGATGTGTTTATATGTGGGTAAGATGCCAATCCAAAATGTAATTAGCCAATGAATCAGCTATACAATTGAATTCTCTCGGTATGTGTTGATATGTGATAAAATTAAATGACCGTTCCAAGAGGCGTACTCTTCGAAATAAACGAAGTAGTGTAGGATCGCGAACTGTGTAAACATGGTTTAGATGAGAAACCACGAGTTGGGAGTCTAAAAAGACTGATAAGGAGTCAATCCCGAGTGAAGCAACCTCCGTCAAGAGACCAATGACTGCATGGTACTCCGCGATATTGTTGGTTGCAGGACCTAAACAATTGGCTCCTGAAGAAATCAACTCGCCAGTGGGGGAATAGATCACCCATGCTGCGGAAGCGAGATTCCGAGTAGGTCGGCTTGCACCGTCGGCGAATCCAAAGTAGGCAGACATCTGCGCATAAAGTCACGAGTCAACGTAAGAGTGGATACGTGAGGTCCACGCGCACACTAAAAAGAAAGCAAAAGCAAACTAAGTACATTATGTACAACAAGTAACCCGCGTAGGGTAACCTCATGCGTAGAAACGTTTGAGGTATAGCCCGTTGCGGGGCTGTGCCAAAGGCGTACCATCACAATCGATTAGTTCATAGGCTCCTTTTTCTAAGACACGTTTTACAATAAAGGGGCCGCACCACATAGATTCAAGTTTACCTTTTCCAAGCTTATCATGCATTCGATCATATGTAAGTACGAGGTCACCCTCATTGAAGATCCGAGGTTGAACGGATTTGTTGTATTGAGCTTTGACGCGTTTTTTGTGAGCTTCATTAGCCAAAGCAGCATCGCGGCGGGTTTCATCTAGCTTAGCTAGGTATAGAAACCGTTCCTCTTCGGAAGTAGTGTGTGGAAGTAGCTCTATGGCTATCTTGAGTGATGGAACTTCACATTCAATCGGGAGAATGGCTTCTAGGCCATACACCAGTTGAAATGGTGTAAGCCCAGTAGCACTTTTCACTGAGGTTCGGTATGCCCACAGTGCTGAGAACAGAGCTGAGTGCCAATTGGACTTCTGGGTACCCACAATACGCTGAATCATTCTATTCAGGACTTTGTTAATGGATTCAACTTGGCCATTAGCTTGTGGGTAATACGGGGTTGAGTTTTCATGGCGAAAACCCAGTTTGGCACTTAGTTCTTCGATCATATGGTTCCTGAAATGGGAACCATGATCGGTCACTATAGACTGTGGGACACCGAATCTAGCTATAATATGATTGAATATGAACTGCGCTGCTGTTTTGTCGTCTTCAGCATACGTAGGCATCGCTTCAGCCCATTTTGTAAAATAGTCGACAGCTACTATGACATAGCTATGCCCCCCGGCTGAAGTGGGCTTACAGTGCATGAAATCGATGCCCCATTTGGAAAAGGGGCCGACAACAATGACAGGATGGAGTGGAGCAGGATGCGAGCGTGTTTTGCTATGAAAGAATTGACATGCAGACACTTCTTGACTGTTTCAATGCAGTCTTTGAAAATTGAGGGCTAGAAGTATCCTGCTCGCAGTATTTTCTGGGCCGTAGCCATCCCAGAGAGATGACCACCACATGCTCCAGCGTGGCAGTCATTGAGAACGCGTTCCGCCTCATCTAAAGTTAAACAGCGTCGAAGGATGGTGTCGACACCACGCCGATAAAGAGTATCGTTGACTATAAGATAGTATTTTGCGTGATGTCGGATGCGTCGCCGTTCATCGCGAGTGAGGTCAGGACAGAAGCGTTGGGTTTGGAGATATAAAAGAATATCCCCGTACCACAGATCAAACGTGCTAATGAGGAACAATGATTCGTCAGGAAGAGAATCAATGGGCTCGGGTTGCTCAGTAGCACGGGGCAGGTTACAAATTGACTCCGCGAAGACCAAAGACTTCTTGGACTTAGCCTTGACAAAATCCAAGTCAAACTCCTGAAGGATGACAATCCAACGAGAGTATTTGCCCCCAAGCACCTGACGTGTGAGGATGTAATACATTGGGTTGAAGTCGACTATAACAGTGGTCCGGCGGAGTAAGATGTAATGGCGGAATCTCTGGACAGCAAATACTGTTGCCAGAGCCAGTTTTTCAACATGTGAATAGCGGGTTTCGGAGTCAAGAAGACTCTTACGGAGATAGTATACCACATGTTCTATGCCGTTTTGGTCTTCCTGGACCAGCACCATACCAATGGTGGAAATTAAGGCTGCGAGATAAAGAATGTAGTCCCGTGTGTAATCGGGGGGTTTAATCACAGGATCTCTGGTTAAGGCTGCCTTTAGATTGTCAAAGGAGCGTTGGGCTTCGTCATCCCAGATGAAGGGAACATTCTTCTTGAGAAGCCGCATGTAGCCTTTTGTTATCTCGGACAGATTATAGATAAAACGGCGTAGAAAGTTTGCATGCCCTTGCAAACATTGAAGTTCTGGAATATTGGTGGGTGAAGGCAGGGCTACAATAGCTGCTACCTTTGCGGGATCTAGACGTATCCCATCTTTGGAGACTATGAAGCCCAACATTTTCCCGACTTCTACACAGAAGACGCACTTATGCGGGTTCAAACGTATATTGTAGCGACGGCACCTTTCGAAAATGGCACTTAAGTGGTCTGGATGGTCTTCCCGAGTCCAAGAATGAGCGGGAAGATCATCAAGATATGGCTCTACAATATGTTTGATGTCATGAAATGCGTAGGACATCGCCCGTTGGAAAGTTGCCCCAGCATTTTTTAGGCCAAAAGGTAACTTTCGATATGCAAAGATCCCCCAAGGGCAGATAAAGGTTGTTTTGTGCTGGTCGACTGGGAGGATATCGATCTGATTATAGCCAGAGAAGCCATCCATAAATGAAAAGATGACACTTCCAGCACAGTTATCGATGATCTGGTCGATAAACGGAGTTGGGTAGTTGTCCTTGGGACAAGCCTTGTTCAAATCACGGTAATCAACACAGACTCTAATCGTTCCCTGTTTCTTGGCTACGGGAACAATGTTGGATACCCATTCTGTCAATGGGACAGGATAGATAAAACCAGCACGCAAAAGTTTTTCAACTTATGCTTTAATGGCAGTTGCCTTACGAGGATGGACGGGTCGAAGCTTTTGCCGAACAGGTCGGGTGCCAGGGAAAGTTGGAATTTCGTGGACCACGATCGAGGGGTCAATTCCTGGCATCTCTTCATAACTCCAAGCAAAAACATCGCAGAAAGTTTTAAAGTAGGCACTATAGAACTCCGTTTCGAGGGGAGTACATGTTTTGCCAATGTGTACGTTTTCCACGATACCAGGCTTCACTGAAATATCGATGGGAGTGGTTGCCATAAGATTGGCCAAGTTTCCTTCGGAAAATACCTCGTCGAGGGAAGTGGGGAACTTGGTTTGAACCATCCCAAGTGAAGCGTTGGGTTTGGTATCAGGCTCAAGTGGCTGAATGGTGGGGAATGAAGATCGATGATGAAAATCTCCCCATGGTGGCTCATCACCGCACATAACCTCCATGATTGATTCGTCAATGGGAAAAATCAAGTTGAGAGGATCAAAAAGTGGTGGGTGTGGATGAGTTTCAGCCGAGAGCTGTGCCACGGTGTGATCAGTAGAACAGTCGACCCAATATGTGGCTGATTGGATCGCGTCATATGCTGCAAGGTTTTTGTTCAAAGGCATGGAATTGCCATAGCCTTGAATCTGAATGGGACTCGGAATCACCCATGAATCATCGGAAGGGGTGACATGCGATGAAATCATGTTGACTGGTTGAAGATGGGTTCCCAGCTCTGGAAAAACTCCAATGAGGGAAGAATCCTTCATGAGACCAACACCTATGTCTTGGAACCGGTACCGAGGTTGATCCAATAACGGGACGGTATTGGCGGAGTTCGGATGGGAGTCTGGGATACAGTAATCCAATTGATCAATAGTGACAATTTTCCCTTCATGAGGAAATTGTACAATTCGGAAGACTGTAGATGCGATGGCGGTCATGGCATAGAACCAGTTCCGACCAAGTAGGAGATTGTAATCCAAAGGTGCATCTACGAATTCAATGTGTACGGATACTGTTTTGCCCCCCATTTCAACACCGATTGAGGGAATGAGTCCATACGGTTGAAAACCATGTCCATCAAACGCCCTGAGAGTAGTGGGAGAAGTTGTGACCTCGGGTGAGCCTAAGGCTCTCCAGCAGTTCAAAGACATAATCGACGTGGAAGCACCCTCATCTAACACAGTGCGATGGATGACATTTCCACGGATTTTTGTATGCACCTGGAAGGATAACTGGTGAGAAAGCCTAGGTTTAGTGTGCTCCAAGTTAAACATGATGGAGTTTGAAGTATCTGGGTCCATTGCCCCCAGTGCTGAAAGTAGGGTTCTACGCTGCGTAGGGCAGTGTTGGAGAACCTCGAGAGTCGACATGGCGCAAGGTGCTTGAGCCAAATCCTCAACAATGTTGTAGTTTTGGGCAGCCCGCGCATTCGGATTAAACGTCGCCTTTCGTATGGTGCCCTTAGGTGGGCGTAGCACTGTGTCCATCAGCGATCTCTCGATATGGAGATGACCGTTAGGGGGGGGGATAGGAATCGGATCTTCAACGGGAGATTTTCCTTTGGCTATCTCCGATTGTTTGTTTGAACTTGGAGGGTTGTCATAAGTCTTTGAACGAGTGGTGATATTAATCTCCTCATTACTTGTCATTAGGATTTCGCGATTTGTGGACGTCTCTCCGCGGGTGGGATTGGTCGGGTTTCCCCCTTGTGGGGTTTCTTGGGCAACCATCTGCTGTTGCTGTTGTGGGAAAGGGTCAGTTAACACTGCCGGGCGAGAGGATCCTTTAACGAACTTGTTGACCTCGTCCTTGTAGGGACAGTCACGCTTATAATGATCGTCTTGACAAATCAAGCAGGGAAACTTAGCTTTCCGACATGGTTTCTGGTCATTCTGGGTGGGTTGTGGCTTGGGGTTCTCCTGCTGGTTTTTCTTGGGTTTACCATGATTGTTTTTCTTCTTTCCTCCGGATGGTTGTGACATAGATTGAACTGCGTTCACTTCGGAGGAGACAGCAGGAGAGGTGGAAGCTTTTGAAGCGGCCTGGGTAAAAGCGGGGGAAGCAGAAGCTTGTTGTCCCGTCGAGTTGGTAGCAGGCTGAGCCTTGACTGAACCGACAATACCATCAATGGGTGGTTCAGTAGTAGGCTTTGTTGGATCAGTGTGAACGCGGGAGGCATGTGGAAGAAGTTCATGTAAAGTACCGGATTGAGTATATACTAAATCCATGTACTGTGCTGCCGAGATAGGAGGCAAAAAGGATTTTGTGAACCAATCAGCAAGTAGCTGATCCGGAATAGGTGCCTTAATTAACCTACGGCGTCTTCGCCACTCGTGGATGTGATTCGAAATATGTGTAGAAGTGGTTTGACGCAGTGAAGTCAGCAGTTCTGTTCCAGTCTCATACCGGATGGGGAGCTGGAAATGAGTCAGAAACTGCATAGCCAAAGTGTTGAAATCACGAAAGGAGTGTTGTGGCAGCTTGATATACCATTTTGCTGCCGTGCCGGTAAGTGTACGTTGGAAGAGCCGAAGTCGGATGGAATCATCCATCAAGGAGTTGGATGAACACCAAAGATGGAAGGTCACCACGTGGTTCTTAGGGTCTTCCCCGGGCTTAGCATCGAACTTGGGAATGTCTAATGGTAGTTTGGCTGGAATAGGTGGCCAATGAGGTTCATGCCATATAGGATCGTTGATAAGCCTCGACAAATCAGGTAAGTCAAGTGTAGCCAAAAAGGGAAGCTGACGGTTGGTCTGCGGGTATGAGTAATAACCATGTGGTGCAGAGAACCCTGGAGGGCCCTGCATAGCATACTGCTGTGTGTTATACCCATATGTGTTTCCCGCGGGATACTGCTGGAAGTTCTGCGGATAGTAAGCCATCTGGTTAACCGGTTGATTGTAGGCAACCGGTTGGTAAGTGTTCTGTTGAGTGGGTATGGTACCCTGGGGTTGTTGATACCCAGGAATGGTTGTTGTTCCTTGTTGGGGAAAAGTTCCTTGGAATTGTTGTGTTCCAGGGATGTTACCACTATACTGTGTAAGTGGAGGGTTTCCCATAGCAGGGTTGGGGGGTGGCTGCGATGGTGGTGTCCATGGAAGGCTTGTTCCTGCTTGAGGAGCGAGTGGGAATTGAAGTGATGGGTTCCATGGAGTTGTAGCAGCTGAAGGGTAAGGGAAGCCAGAATTCAAGTTGGGGGAAATCTGAGATTGCCCCCCAGCTTGGTTCCAGTTTCCAAAAAGTGAGTACCCCCCACTCTGTGGGATTTGAGTATCCCAAGAAGGAAGCATGCCTGATAGGGGTTGTTGAGAGTAAGGCCCGGTTGGAACACCGGAATAAGGTTGCCCATTTCCAGGTGGATTGTACATACCAAACTGAGTAGACGCTGCTGGTTGGGAAGCTTGTTGGATCGAGCCAATAGGTTGTCCGCCAGCAGGTAGGTTGGATGGCCCTATATGAGGAGGTTGTTGACTGGGAACAGGGTTCCCAGCAAAAGGTTGTCCTCCAACTGGTTGGGTTGATGGCCCACCAGTTGGAGGTTGTTGACTTGGAATAGGGTTCCCATCAAAAGGTTGTCCACCAACTGGTTGGGTTGATGGCCCACCAGGGGGAATTTGGTAGTTAGAGTTGGGGACCACTGTAGTCGGTTGTCCACCTCCTGAAATAGTATAAATAGTGGCCGAAGGTGATCCTCCGGTCCAACCGGAAGATCCAGCAGTGTGACTAAGCGTTCTTCCGTCGCTGGCCAAATATGATAATGTGGATTGGCCAACGGCACCAAAAGTACCGATTTGCGGAGGGGGTCGTCCATATCGAACAGGTGAGGACGGGGAAAAAACTGGGTTATCCCTCATAGAATGTGCACCAAATATAGGTGATGACAGCAGATGCGGGGAATTTAGCCCAGGGGTATCGGCATCGTCCATAACGTGTTTAGTGGTAGGAGGACCCTCGAAAACTGGGTCCGAGTTCATGCCCTGGAAAAGGTTTTGGGGATCCGGTAGGAACCTAGGTATGGTAACGTCCGAAGGTCCGGCGCCGTCTGCAAAGGAGTGACGAAACTCTATGCTAGACGGGATGTTGGGATCCCTATAGTCAGAAGGACGAGTAACAGGGGGATATCTAGAAGCTGACGAGAGCATTTGCTCTGTGCTGCGTCTAAACCGTGCCGATGCTAACGGGGAGTTCGCTAGACTAACCATACTAGACTGGATGGAAGCCATGATTTCGTGTCCCGGAGGGAGGTTGGGTAGAGATATAGTACGAGGTACGTTGCTAGAAGAACTCGTTTCCTGCGGGTGAACACTGGGTGACGTAGTGATAACAGGTGGAAGGTCCGCTTGGGAAGTGATGAAACCATAATCAGGTTCAAAGGGTGTGTCAGGAAGTCGAGTATCTTCAACGATTTCAACGTACCCGCCTGGGACTGAAATCAAGCCAGGTATGTCCTGGTCGGACCCTTCTGTGGTGCCAACAGATCCGTCTGTATCATTATGAAAAGTGTCTGATGGACGGGAAGTGCTGACATCCGGTAGAAGGATGACCTCGGGTCTAGTACTTTGGGTTGTACTAGGTTCAGTTGCGGTAACTGTGTCCACTGTGACAGATAAATCTGGAATGACAGTGGGTGAAGTAACAGTGGAGGTCTCAAATATGCTAATGGTTGCAGAAGCTGCAATAGATTCTGAGACTGTGCTGTGTGTGGCAGTTACGGGCAGAACTGAAGATGTTGTATGTATTGGCGGTGGGATGTTTCCTCAACCAGCACCGCGGCCAGGAGGAGCAAGAATGCGTGATGTAGGCAGACCAGAAGTCCGTGGCGGTGGTGGTGGTGGAGGGCTTTGGCCCTGT
Source organism: Larix kaempferi (assembly GCA_027924585.1). Classification (NCBI taxonomy): domain Eukaryota; kingdom Viridiplantae; phylum Streptophyta; class Pinopsida; order Pinales; family Pinaceae; genus Larix; species Larix kaempferi. The sequence continues at coordinate 3,329,788 of BSBM01000226.1, read as the reverse complement.
ATTCTTCGTGATCTTCGTGGTTGTTCTGACATGATGACAGGAAAATGAAAATCGGGGGCAGTATCATAAACAAAGAACTCAAAAACTCTAATGCAGCCGAGTGTGCAGAAGAGGAGCTAGAAAAAGCAAGGCTCGTAGGCCAAAAAAGTAAGCTCTAAAATCTATACTGAGACCGCTGTCTCAATAAGCGAGCTGATGCAAAAAAATGGCCAGAATGCCAACAAGCAGTCCCTACAAAGAAAAATGACCCTCTACTAAGATGAGATACCAAGCAAACTCCTAACTAAGAGCTGGAGACCTCAACAGGCTGTATCCTTCGCAAGGTGATGAAATCCAAGTCGAACAATACAACATGAGAGACCAATATAAGAAGGATATCCCTCTACCGAAAGGGATCCTGGGTTAAAGAGCCCTAGTAGAATAGATACTAAGCTACCTTGTTCATGACACGTCGGAAAAGGTTTTGGGCACTTCAGCCTTCCGAAGAAGACAGTGATCGATGTTGCCTTAGGGCTAAGTGGAGTGCGGTATTCCACAGAGTCCGTCCGGTTCTCAATCTCGCGGCCGTTTAACCCTTGAAAGTTAAAAACAGTCAAGAGGCCCCTCCACAAACTAGCTGCGACCGTGTCAATAAGTACTAGAGGATTTTAGTTCCCTAAAGACAACGACTATGTCTCAGATGAAAATGACAAGGGGGAATTATTTTGATGCCTATCCCCGGTGTCCTACATAACTACCAAATTCTTTTGATTTCCTCAAGTGAGGTTAAAGTTGGTTTAATTAGGGTGATTAATTTTAATGGCTGTCTTACTCAATCAGGTAGTGGACGTGAAACTTGATGGTGTTATGACGACTCAAACCATGCAAATGAGAATGAATAAAAAATAAGCCTTTGTCTTCGATGAAATCTAGCTAAGGAAGGGAGAGAGTTCTTTGATCAAATATGCATGAAATTTTTCACAAGCAAACATCAAAGCAAGAGATTTTTTCTTTTCGATTTATAAACAAAGCCAAACTGAAGTAAACACTCTTTTCAATGCACTGATTCTACAATCTACAATGCTTCTACAATGAGAATTTCTGTGGCAAAATCAATGGTTCATTTCCCTATGCAAAATACTACTAGACTTTTTCAATTTAAACAACAAAATTGCTCTCAAATGATAACTTTTTTATTACTAAAAATGATAGAAATAATATGACTGTAAAAGCTACAGGGTTCAGTAATAGGGAACAGTGGTGTTGAGTTGGTTATGGTGAAAAAATCAAGTGAATGCAATCAAACTGGAAAAATGACCAATATGTCAAAAATGCCACTAATTCAATCAACAATCAAGCTCACAAACTGGGAAATAATCAGATCACACAGACTGTAAAATAATCAGGATGTTAACAGGCAACAACAAAGACTACCTAAGGTAGAGAGAGACTCAGGAAACCAAGCAAGTGTAAAAAATTTAAAAACCTTGCAGACACTACCGCGGGTCAGGGTCTGACTAGAGCGCGGCACTGTGACAGTACCGCTCTGGTACGAATGTAGAGGACGCGGTACTACTGCGCTGGAGGCAGTTCAGAGGGCGCGGTACTATGGCAAGGTAAGGAAAAAGCGTAACTTGAGAAAAGAAAAGGAAATTTTCAGGGTTGTTGCTGACCCAGGGGACTCAGTGATCAAACAGGGAGACAAATACAGCGAGGAGGGGTGAATAAAGGTCAAAAAGGACCAAGATTCAAGCTGGTTTGAAGTGCAACAAAAACTCACAATCAAAAGATAAATGACAGTGAACTGAATCAATCAAGCAGTAATCAAAACCAGCGGAGTCGCCATTCTTTTTATGCGGAATTCTGCCCTATGGATAAGTCAAAACTCCCTTAACTTTAAAGTAGATTCTCAACTAACTCTAAAGCAAGAAACAAGTCAAATCAAATGCTACCTTGATATTCCTGAATTAACTTTTACAGCAAGATCATATGCATTCAGAAACAAATGAGAGATATGACATACCTTTCGATTCGACGTTTGTCCCGCTTCCAGCTTTTTGATCCAAGTGCTCCGATGTAGAACCTGTTAAGACCAATCAAAGAACAAACATACCAGCTTCCAAATACCTTGAATGTAAATGTTAGATTCAAATCTAAATTAGATACATTCCATGTTAAAGATTTAAACAATACACATGAAATGGGAAAGACAAGACAAGTTATCTTATTACAACTTGAAGAATACTTACAAAAGGTGCTTGATGTCCAAGCCAATCCTTCAGCTCCAAGTGCCTTCTCCTCTAGCTATCTCCACAATGCTGCAAGACCATAAGTTTGATACTCAAAGAGTCCTCCCCTTTCCCAATGGAATGCCTCTCTTTTATAGTGAATGGTGAGGTTAACCAACAAGAGAGATGGGTGGATCTAGGGAAAGATAAGTGGATCAGGGTTTCTAATCGAAGGAAATGAGTTGAGATCGAATCAGGGACCCCAATCTTCCATTATCTTCGAAAATCCAAAATCCCACAAGCCAAGGGAAAAAGGCTAATAAAAGAGTACCGCGCCCTGTAGTCTTAGCACAACGCGGTACTGCCGCGTTCTGTGGAAAAATTAGAGCGCGGTAGTGTGGAGTACCGCGCTCAGATAGATGAGCAATGCGCGGTAGTGTAAGTAAATAAAGTCAAATAAAGTCTCAGCTGGGGCAAAACTTGTCAGGGTAGATTCACCTTCAAGGTTGACTCATCATCTGTCTCTTCTAGATGGTTTAAAACAGTAGGGAAAGTGTCGTCAACTTGTTTTGTGATGGAGGTGCGACACTGTGAAACATAGAGGTATAACAGCCGAGAAGGTCACACTATCTTTTGAGAAATATAATGGACATACAGATCCCAGAGAGCATATTCGAGTCTGTTCAGAAGCATGGAAGGGAAGGCCATAGACAGAATGGGTACATCTGTTTGTGCACACACTGGAAGAACCGATTTCAAAGAAGTGGTACCTAGACCTGGAGTTGCACAGTGGCACAACGGACTGGTCTGTCCTAATTGCAAGCTTCTGGCAAGATTTCAGTTTCGAAGATGAACATCTGACTATCAATGATGCGCTGCAGGCTATTAAGGAAAGAATATTCAGACCGGACTGCGCAGAGGGAAACATGACACTGGAAGAATTCTTTGGAGAAAACAGTGTACCTCTGTGCCTACAGCCTAAATGGGAGGAGTAGCTAGAACATGCTCCTGAGGATAAAGCATATAGTGATGAGGAGGACCTGCGCAACATTCAGATACCTGAGTCAGAGGGATCGCGCGAGGTAGAAGGACCTCCATTAGAAATTCTAGATATGAGTGGACCTGTGAAAACAAGAAAACTGAACATTGGCACCAGCGAAGAGCCGAAGTTCGTAGCTATAGGAGATTACTGGGATGAAGACACAGTTGAAGAGATCGTGGGTATATTACAGGAATATCGAGATTTATTCCCAACCAAGTTCACAGAGATGAAAGGTATTCTAGGAGACTTAGGCGTGATGAAAATTCCTCTTAAGCCTGGTGCAAATCCTGTAAAGCAGAGACCATATAGACTGAACCGGCGCTATAGAGATCGAGTTAAGGTAGAATTCGATAAGATGCTCGATGCAGGGATCATTGAGCCAGTTGAAGAATCTGAGTGGATAAGCCCGATGGTTATCCAAGATAAGAAAATGAAGGGTGAAATCAGGATCTGTGTAGATTTGAGAAAGCTGGATGACGCTTCCATGCATGCCCATTTCCTACACCTTTTACAGATGAAGTGCTAGACAATGTTGGAGGAAATGAGGCCTATTCTTTTACTGATGGATTATCTGGATACCATCAGATTAGGATTGATTGCGCAGATAGGAACAAGACAACTTTTGCTACAGAATGGGGGTCGTTCCAGTACACAGTGATGCCTTTCGGTTTGAAGAATGCACCCGCCATATTTTCTAGAGTGGTCGTCGCAGCATTTGAGGATTTTATACATAAGTTTTTAGAGGTTTACTGTGATGATTGGACCATTTTCGGTTATTGAAGAACCATGTCGCGAACCTAAGGATGATGCTGTAAAAATGCAGGCAGCATCAAATCTCGCTGAACTTAAAGAAGTGCATTTTCTGTGTTCCCTATGGAATCTTGTTGGGACACATTATGTGCAAACAGGGCTTGATGGTTGATCCTGCAAAGATCGTAGTCATTGTGAATTTACCAACACCAAATTCAGTCAAACAGTTACGCACCACATTGGGACATACCAGATATTACAAGAAATTCATAAAAGGGTATGCGCAGATAACCACAGCTATGGAGAAGCTGTTGAAGAAATATGTACCATTCATTTGGAATGAGGACTGTGACAAAGGATTTGACACATTGAAATAGAAGATGGTCACTGCGCCGATCCTAGTTTTTCCATGCTGGGAGAAGCCATTTCACGTACATGTGGATGCTTCATGTATAGCATTGGGCATCATTCTTGCTCAGCCAGGAGAGGGAGGTATTGATCATCCCATTGCATTTTCCAGCAGGAAGTTATCATCCACTGAGAAGAACTATACCACTACTGAAAGAGAAGGACTCGTAATGGTATATGCGCTGCAGAAGTTCAGGCACTACTTGCTTGGTGCGCACTTCTCCATGTTCACTGACCATTCTGCTTTGAAATACCTGGTCAATAAGCCAGTGTTAGGGGGGCGCATATGCAGATGGTTACTACTATTTCAGGAGTATGACTTTGAAATTGTGGTTAAGCCAGGAAGGTTGAATTTGGGACCTGATCATCTATCAAGGATTGAGTCAAGAGAAGAACCGACGAATCTAGAAGACAATCCGCCTGATGCCCAGTTGTTCGCTATACAACTTGCTGATGATTATTATAAGGACATCATTGACTTTCTGACTACTGGGTTCGCACCCACAAAGTTCACTACGCAGCAGAAAAAATGGTTGGTAGTGCGCGCAGCAGACTTCACTATAATTGCAGGTCAGCTATACAAGTTGGGACTGGATGAAGTACTGCGTCGATGTGTGTTAGAGCATGAGAAATTGTTCATACTAGCTGATGCACACTCAAGAGTCGCAGGAGGCCATTATGCAGGGAGAGATGTCGCGCAGGGATACGGTGGCCTACAATTCATAGAGATTCGAAGGAACATTGCCAGAATTGCGATGTTTGTTAGAGAACAGGGAAGCCATCGCGTAGAGATGAAATGCCATTAATTCCACAAATCACATTGCAGGCCTTTGAGAAGTGGGCAATTGATTTTGTGGGTCCTATTAACCCACCAGGGAAAAGAACTGGTGCGAGGTATATCATTATTGCTACCGATTACCTCACCAGATGAGCAGAAGCAAAGCCAGTTAAAGACTGTAGCGCAGCTACAGCCGCAGAGTTTATATATGAAAATATCCTTACAAGGTTGGATGCCCGAAGATATTGATGAGTGATCAAGCCACTCATTTTCTAAATAATACCATTGAGGCTTTGACCGAAGAGTTCCACATTCATCATCAGCGCAGCATGCCTTATCATCCAAAAGCGAATGGAACTATTGAATTATTGAAAAAAGTGTTGGAGAATGTGCTAACCAAGATATGCAACATCAATCGGGACGATTGGGACCTACGCATTCCATATATACTATGGGCATATGGGACTACCTGCAAGAAACTGACTGGCCATATACCTTTTAGGTTGGCCTATGGGCAAGAAGCAATAATGTTGATGGAGTACATTGTTCCCAGCTTGAGAATAACAACGTTTATAGGCATGGCAGATCGCGCAACACTGGAAGAAAGGCTCCTACACTTGGTTGGGCTAGAGGAAGATTGCTTCGTCGTAGGCTTCCACCAACAAGTATAGAAAGAGCACGAAAAAGCATGGCATGATCGCCACATCAAGAACAAGAGCTTCCAGGTAGGTGATCTAGTCCTCCTGTATGATAGCAAATTCATGAAATTTCCTGGAAAGTTTAAGATGGATTGGCTTGGCCCATATACTGTAATGCATGTTACTAACGATGGTGCAGTCCAGTTAGCTACATTGACCGGAGATACTTTGCCAAGCTTGATAAACGGTAGTAGACTAAAGCTTTACCGCAATAGTCTGGCTGTGCAGAGTTCTGTATGATTCAGGGAAGCGTACCGCGCAACACTGCTGAAGTTGCGCACGAAAAAAAAAGGAGGGCAGTTGCGCAGAGCTAGTCCAGATATTAATCGCGCAAATAAAACAGAACAACAGGCATGCAAAAGACAACACCGAGTGTGCCTCCCGAAGTAAACATCTTGTTAGACCGCTAGCACATTATGACAGAAACCGTTACCATGACATCTGTCAGCCAGTTAGTGGGCCGTTAACCGAATTGGCGGCACTTGGAAAGTTTAAAATTTATGGACGGATGTGACACTTTGGAATCCATTAAAGACCGACGTGACAAGTTAGCATCAAAATCCAACTGGCAAGCTGAGCCATTAACGCTGATTCGACGGAGTTGACAAACTGGATTGCCAAGCAACCTTTTGGCATTTAAGGAAAAAGCATTGGCATGATGAGAAGGATCGGCTGATAGGGCCAAGATCATACGAATGAACTGGCAATGAATATGGAATTCAGTGCCTCGACAATGGCAGGAGGCCACATTGCAGACCAGCAGCGGCTATAAATAGACCTCACTCGGTCACTTAACCATTTTCACGAAGCATTTGAACTATTTGAGAGCCGAGTGACCAGAGCATTATATGAGTGAACAGGTTGAGTTAGCAGATATCTCCTGTTTATTTGAGCAAGCAGTGATTCCAGTAGCAATGATGGAGATGAAGGCAGGTGAATCTAGAATTTCAACACGGCAGGCTGCAGGAAGCAGTAAGGGCAAGGAGACAACTTCATAGTAGGGGGGGTCCGAAGTACCATTGCAGCAGTCGGCTTCGGCTCAAAACTTACCCATGTATCCAGTGCCCGAATACATCCCTCCACGGAAGCTTGATGCCCCACCAGTCCACATAGAAAAGAATTTCAAGTATGAAATACCAATGCCCACTATCTCTACCAGGGTGAAAATTGAGGAGAATTTGATGGGTGGAGTACCAGGTTGCAAGCTGGATGACCTGGACCTACTTGAACATACGCTAGTAACGCCGAATACTTACCCACAATTTAGACCTGATGCATATATTAACTGTGCAAAGGACACATAGACCGGCGTTGCCAGACTGGAAGTCCAGGACTGGCTAAGGCCCATCCAACCACAAGGCTTGTTAAATTTACTGCAAATGCCGCACTTTACTAAGAGCCTCGAGTTTTCCGTGGTAGTGCACTCGTTACTCACTTGCGTACATGAAATATTCTTATGGCTAGATACCCACATTGATATGATACATCACATTACAGGCCTGAACAAAAGAGGCGAGAACCCTACTAACCTCCTCATAAAGAGGGCGCAGGACAGAAATCTAAGTGCCGAAGTCGCTAAAGAATTTGGTGTAGTGCGGAAGGGACGTGGGTTCCCAATGGTCAACATCAATGACTGGGCAACACAGTTTACGACCCAGTTGCTGGCAGGGAAGCTACTGCACAAGTGTAGACCACTTGAGGTACCGGCAGTCGCAATCAAGGCAACATCTAACATATTGCGCGGAAAGCATTATAATTGGTGCCAGTTCCTACTGAATGAGCTTCTGGCAGATATTCAAGAAATGCAGGATAATAAAACAACATTCCATTTCAGCTGGCTACTAGTATTGATAGCCTTTGTAGGCTGGAAAGAGCCAGAGGGGTACCAAGGAGCTCCAACCTTGGCAAGACAGGGACGCGGAACACGTTTTACCAACTTATGCGCGAGCTCAAAGGCGTCAAGGAAACGGCATACCGCCGAAGTCTTTTATACCTATTATCACCAGTTGCACGAGGCGATTATGGAAACGCCGCGCATTGCCCAACCACTGACCGACAAGTATACATGCATCATGAGGTTTAGCGTGAGAAGGCACCATTTGCACATTCAGCCAAGGGCTGATGTGCAGGAAGGTATATGGTATCCAGGTTTTTACCAACTCGATGAGGACACCATCGAGGCCATGATGGAACGTTGGGATTCCAACTGGAAAGTTCCCTCTTCGCAAGACGATGCATCTGATTATGAGCAGAACATCCCACCCATCTCGAAAACCAAGATCGACATAAAAAGCTCAGATGAAGAAGATACCGAAGGGGATAATGAAGACGTAGCAACAAAGAAGAAAAAGAAGGATGGGCTACCTACAGGCACGCCCGTTGAGGAAGAAAAGGATGACGCGTAGAGTCAACATACAGCGGCGTCAACGGGAAAAAGAAAGGCCACTCAAGGCCCCTCACAATCGCAAAGCCGACGCACAAAGAGGAAGGCCAAAAAACCTGAGTTTGGGCCACATCTACATCCAGATGATTGCGAGATCATCGCAACAAAAGTCCAGGAAGTATGGGAAGAATCTCGCATCGAAAAATAATCCAAGCACGAACAACTACAGTTGACCATAATCCAAGCTATGGAGGAGGTCAAGACAATGGTAGCCCATATGGGGTTGGGGCAGCCGAGTTCAGGGTCTAACGAGAAGTCGGGGGAACCAAGTGCGCAAAGAAGAGCCCCTATTGCTGTAAGTAAGTATTTTCCTGTCTTGAACCTTGAACCGGGCTACCTCATTTATCCAAATGAAGTGGTTAAAGAGGTAGCAAAGACTGGTCGCCTTGACCTAAATATTGGGGCTCTGCCCCTAGAGAACTTAAACGAGTTGCACATTAGGGTTGCGGAAGAAATTCATCAGAGAGGCCTAGCCTCATATGATCAGTGTGCACAGTTAACTGAAGATATCAATCAATTAAGGCATGAATCAGATAACAACAAGCAAGAGTTGAGCGCAGCCAGGGAAAAGGGCCAGAAGCTAAAGGAGACCGTTTCAGCGGTGTGCACGAAAATAGAAGAATGTGAAGAAGAGGATGATGTGGAAGATACGATAAAGAAAATTGGGGCTAAGGTAGAGTCTCTCACCTCCGAGAAAATACAAATGGAGGCCTCTTACAAAGGAAATATCACAGAGTTGGACGCTAGGCACCCTGTCATTCCATCGAATCAGTGCCCAGCTCCAGCTAAGGATGTCAAAGCAACCATGGATGGTATTTCGGAGGAAGTGACGAAATGCCAAGACTTAGTTGAACAGATAACTACAGCAGTCACCGGGTTGAATGAGGATCCTGCATTCCTGCAGGTAAAAGCGGAATTACAACAGAAGCAGCAGTAGGTAGATGCTGCAAGCGTGGAGCTGAGGAATGTGCCGGCAAGGGAGAAAGTGCAGAAATTTAACAAGGTCAAGGACCTACAGAAAGAGCTGGTGACACTAAGGGAGAAAGAGGATGCTACATCAGACAGGCTGCAACCCATTGAACAGGAAGGCCTCGAAATGATGCAACAATTCAACGCAAAGTTCGAAGAACTTCAGGCAGGAGAAGGAACCAAGAAAGAACAAGTGGCTAGGGAGAAGGTATCATAGGCAACTCTGGAGACCCTTCAAAGTTTTGAACAAAAAGCCAAGCAGAGAGTTGCAGAGTTAGCAGGAACTCTACAAAACTTTACGTCAAAGCTCAGTATGGCGGAGGCTGCGGCACCAGAGTCCGCAGGTAGAAGTGGCTCAGGACGAGCCACAGGTGAGTGTTAGGGGCCTATTGGGTGGGGCCCAAGTTGGAATATTTTGCACAAGTACTAAAAAGTGTGCATTGCGCGCAAGGACAATCTACAGGCAGTTTTGATGAAGTGCGCATGGAGCACGACAACAATGGCCAAGGCATGGTTGCGCAGTAGGACGATGCGCATGAGCTATTTTTGGTTCACAATATGGGTAAAGGTTAGACGAGGATATGACCTATTTTGGGTAAGGAACAGGTGGAAGGCAGAGGAAAGCGACTTGTTCGAAAGAGTGGCAGCAACCAGTTGAGAAGCTAGGCCACTACATCGATGGCGACAAGAAGGCAGAAGGAGTGGAAAGGGATAGGCCATGATGCAGTTGTAACCATTTTTTAGGACTGCGACTGTCAGAGGAGCGTGTGAGCCATGAGTGGCCCAGCTGGAGCAGGCGGAGCAGATTGTCGACGGCGATAGCTAGGGTGGCAATTAGCCACGCCAGTTTTGGAAACCTTAGGGTTTTAGCCTAATGATTGTAAAGACACGACGCTTGGGCGTGATCTATAAATAAGGGAAAATTGTATGGGAAAGGGTTAGAGATCTCTCATAGAGCTAGCTATTGTTGAGTATTGTAGCATCTTTTGAGTTGTGAAACTATTGTAAAGGATCTACAGCTGAGTGCGCAGAGACCTATTTTTGAGAGAGAAGAGAGTCTGCAGCTGAGTGCGCAGACTAAGAATGGTTGTACCCTTCCCATAAAGAGAAATATTAATAACCATTCTTGTGGACATAGCCTCCATCTGGGGGGTGAACCACGTTAAAGTCTGTGTTATGTGATTATTGTGTGTTTATGATTGTTCATTTGTTTGGTATGAATGTTTAATACTACAATTATCTGTTATGTGATTGCTTTTATATGTATTCGCCGCAAGAGAATGGGAATAATATGTTAAGTAATACATGCATGGAGGAATGTTAGTATTCAACACTTATGAGTCTGGGAATGTATGAATCTGCCAATTAGTCACATAGTTGAACATTGAATTTAAGCGCAGCGTTGGAGCGCGCAAGTAATTTATGTTTATTCTATCACATGCAACATAATGATAAGAACTTGAATGAGTTGAAGGGATAAAAAATGCTAAGTAGGATTGGTTAGAGTTAATCGTCTCGGAAGAGACGCGCGGTTTGGCTGACGTGCTGAACCGTTGAGATTCGCTGCGAGGTAAGCTGTTGATAGATTATTTTCGTAACACAAAAAGTATCCCGTATCGCGCAGTCATTGGAGGCACTAGTGCGCAAGCACCTTTGCTTGCTGAAGTATCCGACGCGGAACAGAGGTTTCGTGCATATTTCTGTCCGCAACAGTCCGCAAGGTATTGTGTTGCTTACCAATCGGTCTACACTCGCATCACCAGGTTGTGGAAACGTGATTCCGCAACCACCGCCTCAGCTTCACCTCGGGTGAGACGTCAGGCTGGATGCAGCCTGTTGCCGAAAGGGCCGGTGAATAGGGGTTTTGTTGGTTCCTTGAACCGCGAAGTACCTGGGTCTATGTTGGAAACCTCCGGAAGCTTATGTACAACTGGGTATAGTGGATACAACCAAATCTTGATGGCACCTGAGGTTCAAGACAAGACCACCTTTACTTGTTCTTGGGGGACATATGCCTATAGAGTTTTTCCATTTGGCCTATCTAATGCACCTTATGTTATAATTCCATGATGAAAAATTTCTTTCAACTTGTCCAAAGTTTACTTTGGACATTGTTGAAAATTTCACAACCATACGAGTTCATCAATGCATATACCTTTATCATGGCACATGATTCAAGTTCTTGAATAATGATATGATCGTTCAAACGTGCCAAATATCTACCTCATGATCATTTAAACGTTCAAATGGACCGCATTTTAAATTCGACGCCTGCTTGATCTTCATCCCTATTTTGTTCACTCTCATCGTTTTTGAGTCCATCCAATCGCATCCCCTGTATCCCTTGCATCCACTTACCTCTGTTCAACAATGCCTACCCGCCATGAGCCTGGGGGCTACCAAAATGTGCTCCGGATCCTTGAGTTCCAAGCATGCCGTGAGCTTTTTCTTCGAGGAGGTTGGGGTTCGTTCCTCCATCTTCTCCAGGGAAACGACAATGAAATTTCGTTGTTGTTTGCCAAGGTAATCGACGGCAATATGGATAGGGTTGGCCACCTTAGTTTTCCTGTGACAGAGGAATCCATCGCACTGGCTACAAAGCTTCCACGGTGTGTTGGAGAAAACTCACTATGGCTTGGGGTGTACCACAACAGACAGATGACTACCAGAAATCAACTCAATTCTCAGAACTATGCTATATAAATGACAGTGCTAAGATAAGGAAGAAGATAACCAACCTCGATCCAAACATTTGATGTAGATCCTCGTTGGCGCTTTTCAATCCATGCACTCGAATCTACAAATTAGTCTTGACAGCCAATATACAACAAGTACATATAATATATAAACGGCATTAACATCATCAATAGCAATGGTCCATGATATAACAAGTAAATGCAACCCAATGTAAGATAAACAACATTTACAACATTAATGGACGAGAATATGAGTATTTCTATTAATAAACAAGAAGAAGTACAAAGTGATACGACCTCTTGCCGGCAACCAATCTGAACCAAGATCTGGATCAATCCACTTGTGCCTCCACCACTTCAATCCTCCATGAATGGAAAACTCAAACTAGATAGGAGTTTGGAAGGTGAACATAAAGGGTTCACAACTACAAGGATCAATGAGTGTAGACTCAAGATAGGGAAAAAATACACTAGAGTTCTCTTGCTCTTCTTTCTCCTCCCGTCCATAAGCCATATGTGCTCAATATATAGTCCTCTCAAAGGTAAGTGAAAGGACACATCGAGACGTTACTTGGGCAGATGGAGAGCCAAAGGTCGTCCAATGACCGCTTTTTGGAAGTAAAAAGTAATAAACTAGTGATTTTTACCATTTTACTTGATACCCGCGAGCTATAGTGATGCAACTCGCGGGTATGCATGCTATAATGATGCAAAATGTGGGTAGGAATAAAAATAGGGAAAAATAGGGCTGAAGGATATAAAGTGAATCTCAGTCAGTGAAATGGATCCTACAGGCCAAAGAATGTTAATGCTCACAGGGTGGAAGATTATGGTGTAACAGATTCCCCCTAATGTGTGAGGTCAGAGATTGATGCTACGATGACCGAAATACATTATAAAACTTAGAAGTGGAGTGATGGAGACACAAGTGGAAAGAGCAGCTCACTCGTCATAATACAATAGTATCCCTGAATACTTGTCGGTAGTACAACAATCTGATACAATGGCCATGAATAGGCAGTACATAAATGGATATATGACATAAGTGATCAGAGCCATGATCCCTCTACAATAAGATATGGTTTCCTGTTGAAAAGGAAACAATTGGTGCAAACTAGAGGTACAAACTGCTGATATTTGAGAGGTGATATCTCAGATGTAAAGTCAAAGTCATAAGTAGCATACTGAATGCCACTATCGCCTGGGGTCTTCAACAAGTCTTCGACGGTGCAAGTCCCATCAAGTGAATAAAAGGAGTTGGAGTCGAACCTGATGTGACATTGTCTGATTACCGGTCAATGATGTATACCGTTAACAGATGCAAGATAACCCACCAATAATGAAAATGGGCATCAAGGCACAAAGTACAATCATCGGAGTGTGAATAAATGATTTGAAGTCGAACACTAGGATGAATCCATCGATCAGGGGACATTGATGTATTCCAAAAACTGTCGATGGCAAGAGAACCTGCCACTAATGACTGCAAGCCTCAAGGTACTCAACCGAACTCTAAGCCTCAAGTCCTGGAATAAATGGGTTGAAGTCGACGGAACGAGACTTGCTGGAAGGAGGGCATTAAGGCATCCCCCATCAACCAGCATGAGGTACCAGCTAAGATGAAAGATTTGGAAGAATTTAGGTAACACGGGCTGACTCAATAAGGATGGCTGACATGCAATGATTAAGAAATCTAAGGAGTGGCCGACACTGGTTCAGGACACCTTTGAACAAGAGCATGAGCAGATGGATAGACTCAGGAAGCATAGACTTGACATAAACTGTGCAATGTAGGAGGCATTACAAAGGGCTCCATAATTACTGGAAGCTTAACCAATCGGTGGAGAAAACTGAGAAACAAGTACAGCTCCTAAGGTCCAACTATAGTCCCGACTCATAATGTACGGAGTGGAATGAATGCTCTGTTCAAAGGCGACACAACAGCTGCCAACAAGAAGTAGTAACCATAATCCCGTCCGGCTTTTTGGAATATTTGATTTTTTTGGTCTTTTTCATATTTGGGAAAAGCTTGAAAAAGAATAAAATTGCTTATAGTAAAACAAGTGAGGGAACGAGTGTCAAATAGCGAGCAGACTAGTTCCAAGCAGTGGAACATACCTATGATCAATGCAAGGAAGTGCATGCAGGATGTGGACACTTGGGGGGGATGTTCCCTCAGGGTCAAAAGGTGATCAAATTGTGAAGGGAAAATATATAAGCTCTGCAGGGCTCGACAGAGAAAAGTGCTTCAGGCACTAGGCTAACAACTAAGTAAGCAGGAGCCGGCACAAGGCTCAAGCGGCAAGCAGGATGATGCAATGCAATCACAACATTATATAACTAAGGGGAGTCCTTAAGGGAGATGGCCAGCATAATACAAAGTAGAGTATGAGTCTTTATCGCAATGTCATGGCGTAACTACGAAGGACTCCCAAACCTAAGGACAAACAACGGCATGGGCACCAGAATGCACAAAGGGGTTCTAACTAGGGTACCCATGGTCGGAAAAGCCCTACCGCCGCATAACGACACTTCTATAACAGTGTGAAGGTTCCGTGTCAGTTACGAAGCGGGGTCGCACCTAGGGTTTATGAAAATGGTCAATAGGTCAAATGCATAATGCACATGGAAAGGGTATCTAACCTATATGCCAGGTGTGAAACGTACCTGTCGTAGGTGTGAAATGGTCCAGGACAACTCTCGCCGAAGAAATCTGATTAAAAAATATTACTCCAAGACATTATATTAGTCCATAACGGCACAAAACGGTAAAAACTATAGACAAGTGGGTCCTGAAAATTATAAATAGTAATAAAAAATTACAATTTACAATTCATTTTTACTATTCACCCATTTGGAGCTTTTGGTTAGTTTTCACCTGAAAGTTCAGTTGCTGATTCTGGGAGCCAGGAGCAACTGTTCATCGAACCGTCCGGAGCAAGTTGGTAGTCTCATCCATACCTTTCATTTCAATGCTTTCATTTTGATTTTCAGCAGTGGGATTTTTTGTTTGGCCAAGCCCTAAATGGCTTCGGCGCTACCCACGGGCTGTAGCTATGCGGGTCGCGGGTAGGGCACCAAATGCGCAGTCAACGCAAAGGTTGACCGTGGGTACCCGCACCTGTATACAAACTAGCCCGCGAGTATGGCCATGTAGTTGGTTTTTTAAAAGAATTTGACTAAAATGCTTGTTTTTCTTCACTCCAGGATGGTTCTAGAGTTGAGGGAGAGGGAGCATGACCAAGTTGATGAGGCCGTGTGCAATGATGTGCAAGCACAACAGGCATTGCAAGCATGTGGGTTGTACAAATTCTGGAGTATAGGGGGTTTGAGGGCCCAAAACCTATTACTCCGTCGCTTGATCGACTATTGGAATGTGGATGCACAAAAATTCAATCTCAATGGGAAAATCCTCACACTGGAAGTGGACGACATCTACTTCATTACCGGTTTGTCTCATCGGGGTGAGGAAGCTAGTCTTTGGTCTCGTACTGTGGGTGGTGGGATCACTGTCCTTGACTACATAGCACGGTATTGCCCCGCAAACACATGTCCAGTGGGAAGTCAGGTGCCCATCAATGCCATAGTGAATCTGAGCATGAAGATTATTGTGGCTACCTTACTGCGGATCATGGGATCCAAAGCTCTGCACTAGGCATCCAGGCCGGTGATGTTTTATGCATCACAATGCATGCAACCTATAGTGTTTGATTGGTGTACCACACTGCTGGGGTCTATGAAGACCCAACTGACAGAATGCAAAGAAGGGAAGGCTAAAAACTTCGGGTATGGGAGAATCCTATGCAGCTTCTTCTTTGAGAGGATTCCAGGGCTTAGTCCGAGGGTGGATGTCCCTCCTCATAGTCTCTGAGATCCAGCCCTGACTCGGTGGTCTGAGATCTTGACATGACAGGGTGGTGGCCGTCTAGCATCACCATATACCGAGGCATTCTTCTGTTGGTGGGACCGGCAATTCATTTCCATAGAGGACTACCCCTATGCAGGGATAGACTTCCACCAGGATAGGGACATGCCACTCCCACCAGACGCCGCATTCGAAGACATTGGTCAGTACTCTTTTTGTGTTTTTTATGTATTAAATTTTTATGGATTTTTTTATTATAGATGTAAATGAAAAAATCTTTTTGGTGGTAGTATCATGTACTAATGGTTGACTGTTTGCTCGCAGACAAAGGCCCAGTAAGACCTGATGGCTTCTCGAGACATGGTCATCGGGGTAGAGGTGAGGAGGCAGGTGATGCTACAGTAGGACGCACACTACAGACCTTGCGCGCAACCTCACATGGATGGTTGCTAGAGTTCCATAGATAGAGGTGGCGAGACTACCTGAGGCCATGCAACGCCAAGTAATGGGGGTTTCGGGTGACTGGGTGCGGCTACTGCAGCGGGTAGCTAATGCAGTACAGTATTTCTATGAGACATATCCTGTCGGGGCAGCAGCTAGGCCTCCTTGTAGAGATTAGATATCTCAAGATCTCGTTTTTGTATCGATATGTATATTTTTTAGGGCTACGGGCTCCAATTTTGTATGACATTAATATTTTTGGACATATTTATATATATAAAACTTCGGTTCTCTGATTCTACTATGTGTGTGTATGTACAAATGTATGAATGTCTTCTTATATTTGTGTGCTTCATGATGAATGTGACAAATGCCAATCTAATACATAGTTAGCGTATGCATCAGATATATGATTAACACTTCTCGGAACATGTATGTATGTAATTGAAACAAAATATCGTTCCAAGAGTCTTACCCTTAGGAATTTCTGTAATAGCGTAGGATCCCACACACGGTACTGCCCATTCAGCTGAGACACAACTAGTTGTGGATCCAGGTGGACTTCTAAAGACTGGATGCCATGGGAAATGGCATCCTGAAGTAACTCAGCCACATTGTTAGATGTAGGACCAAGACAAGCACCTCCTGAGGACACAACTAGGTGGTAAGGTGAGAAAATAACCCAGGCAACAGAAGAAAGTTGTTGCGTATGATGGCTAGCACCATCCGCGAATCCTAAGAACGTAGGAAACTCTACTGACATCTGTCAATCAAACGGAAGCTAATCAGCAGACCCAAAAACCAAAAGAAATCTAAACTATGTACAGAAGCAACTATACTATAGTATACAAAAGTATCAGCCTGAACCAGAGGTTCAAGCGTAATACCGTTTGAGGTAGAGCCCATTTCTAGGCTCCTTCAAGACAGTCCCCTCATAGTCTTCTAATTCATAGGCTCTTTTTTCCAGGACACGCCTCACGATGTAAGGACCATGCCACATGGGGTTGAACTTGCCTGCCCCCAGGGGTTCTTTAGCTTGGTCATATAAGAGAACCACGTCACCTTCAGCATACTGCAAGGGACGGACAGACCTATCATATTGAACCTTAACACGATGTTTGTTGGCATCTATGGCCATAGCGGCATCTCGACGCTGCTCATCAAGTTGCTCAAGGTGGATTAAACGTTGCTCAAGACCCATCATATCAGGGAGGAGCTCTATGGCCAGTTTAAGTGAAGGGATCTCGCATTCAATCAGTAAAAGTGACTCCACACCATGAACTAGTTGAAACAATGAGAACCCAGTGGTAGTCTTGACTGCAGTTCGATACGCCCACAAAGCATGATATAACATGACATGCCAATTGGTCTTGCTTTGTTGGATGGTATGTTGGAGAATTGTCTTCAAAGACTTATTGAATGCTTCTACTTGACCATTCGCTTGGGGATGATAAGAAGATGAGTGTTCTTGACGAAACCCCAGCTTGAGGGACAAATCCTCCATCATCTTATTTTGAAAGTGACTGCCATGGTCAGTGACAATCTCTTTCGGAATACCGAACCGAGTTATAATTTGATTGAATACGAAGTGGGCTGTTGTAGCACCATCAACTTTAATGGTAGGCATGGCCTCAGCCCATTTGGAAAAATAGTCCACGGCCACTATGATATGGTGATGCCCCCCAGCCGAAGCTGGTTTGCAATCCATGAAATCCAACCCCCACTTGGTGAAGGGACCAACGGTGATGACCGGATGAAGGGGCGTTGGGTGCGAGTGTATGTTCTGAGAAAACACCTGGCAAGGGTGACATCTCTTCACAGCATTAACACAATCCTTAAAGATGGAAGGCCAGAAATAACCAGCTCGCATAATACATTGGGTTGTAGCAAGCCCAGATAAGTGACCGCCACCCACCCTAGCATGGAAATCATTAAGCACCCGCTCCGCTTCTTCATGATTTAAGCAACGACGGAGGATAGAATCCTTTCCTCGGCGATACAAAGTGTCACCGACGATAGTATAATCTTTAGCGTGATGTTTCACACGCCGTCGCTCATCTCGTGAATAGTGCGGAGGGAACTTCAAAGTTTGGAGATATACAATGACATCCCCATACCAAGGGTCCTCTGACGAGATAAGAAATAAGTGTTCATCCACAAAGGAATCTTCATGAATGACATCCTCATCAAGTCTCGGAAGGTCCGACACAAGCTCAGCAAATACCAATGATTTCACCGACTTTGCTGAAGAAAAATCAAGATTAAATTCCTGAAGGATAACAATCCATTTATTATATTTTCCCCCCGATAAGGCGTCGTGATAGCATGAACTGAAAAGGATTGATATGCGTGACAACTATGGTGGTCCTAAGCAAAATGTAATGTCGTAACCACTGGACTGAATGAACAGTCGCAAGCGCCAGCTTTTCCACATGAGTATATCTTAGCTCAGTGTCTACTAGATTTCGACTAAGGAAATAGATGACATGCTCGACAAGCGCATCATCCACCTGAACCAAGACCATGCCAATCGTCTCTTGAGACGCGGCCACATAAAGGATAAAATCTCATGCGAAGTCTGGTGGACTAAGCATAGGGGCCGATACCAAAGCTTTCTTAAGGGCATTGAAAGACTATTGGGCTTGCTCATCCCAAATAAAAGGTGTGTCCTTCTTCAGTAAGCGCGCGAAACCTTTGGTAAGACTAGCATAGTTGACTACGAAATGACGTAGAAAAGTGGCTCTCCCTTGGAGGCTCTGAAGTTATAACAAATTACGCGGAGGAGGCAACTGAAGTATTGCCTCAACTTTTAGAGGATCGACTCTAATACCCTCTTTAAAAACTATGAAGCCCAGAAGGCGACCCGTCCTGACAACAAAGATGCATTTGTTAGGATTCAATCGAATCTTGTATCGTATACATTGTTTGAGAATCATGCAGAGGTGCTTGGGGTGGTCCATTCTCTTGCAAGAATGGCCGGCAAGATCATCCAAGAAAACCTCCATAATCTTTTTAAGATCATGAAAGGCGTAGGTCATTGCGTGCTGAAGCGTAGCTCCGACGTTTTTAAGGCCGAAGGGAATTTTCCAATATGCAAATGTTCCCCAAGGACAAATAAAAGCTGTCTTGTGTTGATCCTCGGGTTTGATTTGAATATGATAATATCTGAAAAATCCGTCCATGAAGGGAAAAATCCGTCCATGAAGGAAAAAATCTCACTCCCAGTGCAAGCATCCAAGATTTGATCTATGAATGGTGTGGGGAAGTTGTTTTTCGGACATGCATGGTTCAAATCTCTAAATTCGGTGCATACACGGATCATTCCCTGCTTCCTTTCCACAGGAACGGGGTTTGACACCCATTCGGTAAGGGGAACAGGGTAGCTGAAACCAACTTTGAACAGTTTCTCCACCTCTGCCTTGATAGCGGCTACCTTTCTAGGGTTCACAGCACGTAAGCGTTGTCGAACCAGTTTAGCATTGGGATACGTTCTAATCTCATGTTTAACAATGCGGGGGTCTATTCCTAGCATCTCCTCATATGACCAGGCGAAAGCTTCTCGGAGTTTTGTAAACAAATTAAGTGTAAATAGTGATCTCCTCAGGAGAGCAATCGTCACCGATGTAAACATTCTCAACTATTCCGGGAGTACGAGAGATATTGATCGACATAGTTTGGGAAATGTTAGCCATATTCACTTCTGCAAAAACATCATGTGTCTCCAAAAGAGCCACATGGTGACCAACCATCTCTGCTAGAGTCATCCTAAACTCTTCTCGCTCAGAGAGCTTGAGTTTGGGAAGGAAATAAGATCGATGGTGCATATCTTCCCAAGGTCTCTCACTACCACACATGGCCTCCATAATAGCTTCATCAGAAGGCAAAGTATCATCGAGGCAATCATGGGAACAAGACGAGTTGGCTGCCCAAACTGGAAGCGTAACGGGATCTTCCTCGACTGTCTGGGAAGAAGAGAGATCCGGTTCTGTAGTGGCTTGTTGAATATGCTGGTAAGCAAGCTCAGCTACAGACAGTGGCATAGACATCCCGACATGCGAAATGTTTCTAGACGTGGAACTCGTGGATGGTAAATTCCATGGATCATTAAAATAAGAAGTTTGGAATGACATATTGCGCGGAGGAGATGCATCGTCGATAATGGTTCCAATAAAATTCACAGGTGCAGCAAAATCATAAGTTCCCATCAATTAAGGGTACATGCCAACACCCATGTTCCCAGTTTTCGACTGAGAATGAGTAACCTGTGGGACGATGGATCCCGTGGATGCTGTGGAAGAGGAGTTAACGTAATCCAGTTGATCGATGGTCACGATCTTGCCTTCGTGAGGAAAGCAAATAACTCTGAATATAATGGACGCGACAGCTTTCATGGCATACATCCAATTCCGACCCATTAAAAGGTTGTAGTCGATGGGTGCATCAACCACCTCGACTTCAATAGGCACAGACTTACCTCCCAAGGAGACAACAAGGGAAGGGATAATTCCATGCGGCTTAAATGAACGACCGTCGAATGCAGTGAGCGTGGTTCTAGACGCGAGTAGGGGAGGAGAGCCAAGAGATTTCCAACAAGCTAACAACATTATTGACGCAAAAGCACCTTCGTCAACCATAGTACATTTGACAAAAATCAGAAGGCACACCACCTGGATTTGAAAATCCATGTGGTAGGGTAAGCGAGGTTGAACATCAGTAGTATTGAACTTGATAACAATGGGACTTCCCCCATCCTGAACTCCTAACGCACTCAAAAGAGCATGCTTCTAAGAAGGAAAGGCTTGCAAAACTTCAAGAGCCGACATGGCACACAGATTTTGGCCCTAATCTTCTACGATGGAGTAGTTGTGGGCGGCTCAAGCATTAGGATTATGCGTAGAACGCTTAAGAACACCTTTCGGTATCCGCGGCATAATAGAGGGCTTCTCGATATGCAAGGAATTGTTAGGAGGAGGCGGAGGCTCACTCCCCAAATTGGGTTGTGGTGCATCATAATCGTGCTGACGAGTGCAACACTAACCTCTGACTGAACCATGTTCACACATCCATAACCACTAGTATTGGAAGAAGACGTTGCCGTCTCAGTAGGTCCATAACCGGTGGTGGGAGCATGCGAAGCCACGTTTTGGTGATGAGGTAGGGGATCCTTCAACACAGCTGGGATCTGTGCCAAGTGCTTTGATGCTTCTTCAATACGAGGACATAAGTGAGTAAGGTGGTCTTCCCCACAAAGCTTGCAAGAAAACTTTGCCTTGCACCTAGGTTTACGATCCTCACCAGCATTTCTGCCTTCCCGAGGAGAGTTGGCTTTATCCTTACGGGGGGTATTGTGATTGCTATTGTTGTTCCCATTGTTTCCACCCTTATGATTATTTCTCCTCTTTTTCTTACCACCAAATTGTTGGTTACCTGACTGGTTCGTCGTTTGCACACTGTGTACGTCAGACGATGGGGTGGAAGTGGACAAGGTGTGAACCTGCCCGGGGGTAGACTGGTTTAGCGACAAATTTTGCATTTGATTAGCTACCAAATCTACGGGGTGAGTGCTTGCAGATCCAACGATGCCATCGGCATGCGGTCCAGGAACTGACGTGGGCTCATGATGTGTACGCGGTGCGTCAGGGATGATGTCATACAAAATGCCAGACTGAGAATATAATAAGTCTAACTGCTGGACTTTCAAGATAGCTTGTTCCTCAGTCACAATTCCAGACATCGAAACATCCTTAGCAATGTATGGGAGTAGAGACTTGAGGAACCATTCCAACAGGAACTCTGGAGGAATGTTGGCTTTCACTAATCTCTTCCGCCGACGCCACTCTTGAACGTGGTTAGAAATATGTGTGGCCTTATTCAGACAGAAGGTAGATAAAAGTTCAATGCCAGTATCATAGCGAACCGGCAACTGGAAGTGATATAAGAAAACCAAAGCGATCTCGTTAAAAACCCTATAGGTGTTTCCAGGCAACTCGATGTACCACTTCGTGGCTGCCCCCATGAGGGTGCATTGAAATAGTCGCAATATAACGGAATCATGATTCAATGAGTTGGAGGAGAACCAAAGGTGAAATGTCATGACATGATCTCCCGGGTCCTCACCACCTTTCCCCTCAAACTTAGGAATGTCCGAAGGGAGCTTGGTAGGGACCGGGGTTCAAGTAGGGTCGTGACACACCGGATCATTCGTGAGCTTCGAAAGATCCGGAAGATTCAAGCGTGCAAGGAACGGGAGCTGAGGCTGGAAAGATTGATTATAAGCCCCCATAAAAGGTTGGTTAAATGGAACCGTGTTATAAGATGGACCAAAAGCTTGACCATGAGGATTAAACTAGTGATAATAAGGACCTGACAGACCGTAAGCTTTCCCATGGCCATAGGATTGATAACCTCCTCCTGCCTGACCCATTTGAGAGTAAGCAGGTATGTGAGTGTTTTGGGCACCATATTGGGGTGGTGGGTTATATTGGTGGCTAGCACCGACTGTGTTGTAGTAAGGGTTGCCACCATGAGTATGGGGCATGTATGTATTATTCATAGCGGGAACCGTGTTGTAATGACCATAATGGTATGGTATGTTCCCACCCCCAACATTAGGATTAGCTTGAGCAGTCGTGTGGTGACCAAAAGCATGAGAAGTATTCCCAACTCCAATATTGGTGTGATTAGTAGCAGGGATGGTGGCTTGATGTCCATGTGGATAGGAGATATTCCCACCCCCTACATTAGCATTACTAGTGGCGATATTGGACGCAAAAGTATGCGGTATGTATCCACCCCAGTGGTTGGGAGGAGCATTATCATCCGTAAAAGTAGTCCTGGGTTGACGAGTAGCGGCACGTGTATTAGATGGTGGATGGCGAGTCGTGTTTCGAACAACGTTCCTATTAGGTTGGGCAATCCTAGGAGGTGGTCATCTTCCAACATTAGCATTGTTAGGAGGAACATGACCAGTCCCCATACTATGTGTGTGGGTGGACAACATAGTGCCCCCAGCGAGGGTAGTGCCCCCAGTGGTTATAGTATGGCTAACACTTTGACTAGTGCCACTGTGACTACCGAACGTAGTGGAAGGTTCGACGGTACTATGACTAGGAATACCAAAAGAGAGTGTTGTCGGGTTGATCGTAGGGCCAGTGTCATCATGTAACTCTCGTATCCCGTGTCTATAACTGCGTGGAAACGAAGGAATGAACGTGTCGTCCTATTCTTCGTCCTCGGGTAAGGTTGGCATTCCGTAAAGATAATTTTCCGGATTCGAAGGATCGAACGGATCTCGTTCAAGTGTATTAGGCCAAATAGAACCAGGTTGAGTCTCAGGTGGATCACCTCCCCACTCCTCACGAGGAGTATGGGGATCGAAAGTGTCATCAACTCTACCCGATGGATTCGAAGGTTTTTCCTTAGTATCAGAATGTGTAGCAGTCATGACGTCTTGGACGTAAGTCTTGTGAGAATTCGAAGACTCAGAGGGAGCCCTCCAGCGTCCTCTAGCAACATGGCGTGAAAGCTCGGCCGGCTTTAAACCAGCCAACCGATGGGATCGACGGAGAGTAGGGCTCTGCACCACGATATCTCCGGAGATAATATATAATCAAAATGTCCCATAAAGGCCAACTATCGATCAAAAACAGTAAATCAAAAGCACACACCTAGAGAAACTACAACCAAGTGTAGACAAACAGAGTGGCTAAATGAGCTCCTGACACTAGAGCCGGTATGTCTCGCCTAGGAGAGGCTTGAGACTCCCAAACTATAGCCGGAGGTAACAGAATCAATTATAGAGACACCTAGGCTTCACTGCGTGTACAGGGTCAAGTCCACTGCACAAACACAGTTGTGTTGTCCAATCCCTATCTGACTCAGGACACAAACAGTATAACCACTGCAAGTACCCTGTGCAATACCTAGGTATGGAAATTATGGTCACCGCAATATAACCAATGCTCAGGGGGGACATTCATAGGTGGGATCCGTCATATGGGCAGGGTAGCTAAGCCCGAAGCACAAGAGGACGAACCTCCGATACCCCCAGATACGAACAAATCCTAGAAATATCTCCCACGTTCAGCCGGTATCAGAGGGATATCCCTTCAACCAACTTCTCGTGACCTCATGCTTAACTCTGGCTTGAGTAGAGCTTACTGAGAACACCGATCTATACCATGGATTCCTCCACTCCCTGGTCAAACACCTAATGTTTCGTCTAGCAGTCTTGGATTGTTAACTCACAATGATCTATTCCAATACTCTAAACCTATGCTAGTTGGTGTACCCTATAAATAAAATCAGTCTAATCAATTTTAAGATTAAGCGTTAATTTTAATGGCTGTGATTACTCAAGGGATATGATCGTGAAACTAGTGATGTGTAAGACTCAATGGTATGCAAAATCGTCAAATCCTAGACTCATCTATCCAATGAAAACAATGCCCCTAATATGCACAATCAAACCAACGATTCCGAAATAAATATGCAATCCTTTTATATTTCTTTCAATGCACAATCAGAATAAAAATGAAGGCAGAAAGCACTCAATGCAAGATGCAATACATAAAAGCAAAAAAAAAAATTGTATTTTCTCTTTATAAACGAAAGGAAAATGCAAAAACTATGTAAATATTTTTTGTATTTTTCAATATATGAAAATGAAAAATGCAAGCAAAATCCTACTATCCAGTCACTAATATGCCAAGGAGATCACTAAGACAACTAGGCAAATACCAAACAGTAAGACTTAGCTAAAGAAATGAGCTCAAAAGGAAAAAACCAACAAGGCTAAATCCAAAGATGGGTAAAAAACCAACAAGGCTCAACCAAGAGAAACAAAGAGTTCTGGTCACAACCAAGGCATGGAACAGTCAAGAAACAGGCCAACAAAGACTCAAGATCAACCAAAACCAACCCAGCAACAACCAAAGGTCATAAACCAACAAAATTCGGAGTTGTACGCTACTATTGAAGGAATACCTGCAGGTACCCGCGAGCAGTAGAGTAAACAGAGGCGGGTGTACGCGGGGAGAGCTAAGCTAGCCCGCGGGTGAGGAAAGGTAAAATGGCAAACAGAGAGTCCAATGGCTCAGAAAAAGCAAGTTTTCTATAGTGTATCTCAACAGTAGATAAGTGACACAGAGCTTTGACAAACACCAACTCTAATTATGGACTAATGCTCAAAAAATCCCCAAGATGGAGGTTTTTCCCCAGCGTAGTCACCATTTCTGTGTTGGAGAAAACTCACTATGGCTTGGGGTGTACCACAACAGACAGATGACTACCAGAAATCAACTCAATTCTCAGAACTATGCTATATAAATGAAAATACTAAGATAAGGAAGAAGATAACCAACCTCGATCCAAATGTTTGATGTAGATCCCCGTTGGCGCTTTTCAATCCATGCACTCGAATCTGCAAATTAGTCTTGACAGCTAATATACAACAAGTACATATAATATATAAACGACATTAACATCATCAATAGCAATGGTCCATGATATAACAAGTAAATGCAACCCAATGTAAGATAAACAACATTTACAACATTAATGGACGAGAATATGAGTATTTCTATTAATAAACAAGAAGAAGTACAAAGTGATACAACCTCTTGCCGGCAACCAATCTGAACCAAGATCTGGATCAATCCACTTGTTCCTCCACCACTTCAATCCTCCATGAATGGCAAAATCAAACTAGATAGGAGTTTGGAAGGCGAACATAAAGGGTTCACAACTACAAGGATCAATGAATGTAGACTCAAGATAGGGCAAAAATCCACTAGAGTTCTCTTGCTCTTCTTTCTCCTCCCGTCCATAAGCCATATGTGCTCAATATATAGTCCTCTCAAAGGTAAGTGAAAGGACAAATCGAGACGTTACTTGGGCAGATGGAGAGCCAAAGGTCGCCCAATGACCACTTTTTGGGAGTAAAAAGTAATAAACTAGTGATTTCTACCATTTTACTTGATACCCGCGGGCTATAGTGATGCAACTCGCGGGTATGCACGCTATAATGATGCAACATGTGGGTAGGAATAAAAATTGGCAAAATAGGGCTGAAGGATATAAAGTGAATCTGAGTCAGTGAAATGGATCCTACAGGCCAAAGAATGTTGATGCTCACAGGGTGGAAGATTACGGTGTAACATACGAGAGGGTGCTCGTTGGCACAAGCACCTCTTCCTCCCTCGAAGGGCTCACGATTTTGATCTCAGAGCCGATTACCAGCACATTACGGGCACGAAGGGATTCCATCGAGAGTGGATCAGGTTGGAGAACCTTGAGCCCTTAGTCGTCATCGTCCGCCTTATAACCTGTGAGGGTAAGTTTACCATCTTTAAAGCCTGCCACCTCAGGTTACTAGCACATTTTGTCAATAACCAAGCTCTCAATTTTCCATTTTATTTTCTGAAGAGCCTTGAGAAAATGTCAAACCAAGTGAGGAAAAACACAACTAACCCCACTAGTAGTTTGTACCACCATTGCCTCATTAAACTCCTGATTATTCATCAATTGAGGGAAAAGGGGCAGATGTGGGAAAGTTTTATGTTTGAGGTGTTGAACCCCCATTTGGTCAAGAAGCCCATTGCCAAAGCTTCTGCTTCTCGAAAGCGCCACCGATTTCAAACTCGTGTTGGTGAACCTACCCAGATCTCTGCCCAAGTAGAGAGAGACACTAATCCTCTCCATGAGGACGTGACCAAGAATCCCCCACTCTTTGCATGGATACCCAATAAACCTAGAAGGACGAACCGTGTTCAGTCCGTTGTCTAGTCTATCGTTCAACCCGTCATTCAGTCGATTCAATCAGACAGCCCTGACGCACAGCCAGATGAACCTATCCCTGACAAGTCCCTTCTTGCATTAGCTAATGTCTCTGCTAGTTTGCTTGAAGTTTCCGTCCTCGAACTTACTCCTGCACGCACTCAAGGCAAGGCTCCTAAAAAACAAACCACCTATGCTGACCCTGAAACACTTTCAAGAGAGTTGAGTCCTCACAAGAATTTTGAGTACCCTGCAAAACCTTCCATTCCAAGCCATTAGACAGTGGATAGGTTGACCCAGGACATAGCACGATTAACAAGTTAGAATCAGAAATACGTTGAAATGATTTCTGAGCTTCGCCAAGAGAATATGGAACTGCGTCTTCAAGTGAAGAGTGTCGAAGACTTGAACAAAGCCATAACGTCCTCTCATGACTCTCTCCGGATAAGGCACGATACCTTGAAGGCCCAAGCCAGGAAGTTTAAGCCCAATCCAATTCTTCTTCTTCTAAGTTGAAGGTAGCTGCTGTCGTAGCTCAACCTTCTTCCTGATTTCCTTTCCTCTTTGCTCAGTGGGACCTGACATATCTCTGGTTTGGGGGAGTGTTGATGTCCAATTTTGCCATCACTTTTGATCATTGAACGTGCTATGCTGGTACTGTTTTTTCCATTTTTGGTGTATTAAGTCATATTTCTTGCCATTCAGATCACCATTCATACTCAGGTATGATAACAACATTTAGTGTAGGGACTTGTCTACACTATTTTAACTATTTTACTAACAAATGGTGAGTTTCTACGTCAGCAAATGAAAATATTATTACAATTTATCACTAAGATATACATTCATTCATCAATCAAGATAAGCAAACTTAAGATCTGAAGCCATTTAAAAGTCTAAATCACACAAGATAACCAACATTTAAACATTCAAATGGTAGAAACTTGAATCAATTCATATTAGAACAATGAAGAAGTACATCCTTACCATGGACCTAGGTGTGAATCCCTCCTCCATTGCTATAAGCTTTCCTTCCTTCACCCTTTCTTTTGAAGAATTTGAGCTTTTCTCCTTCCTTCGGAATCTCCTCGGCATGCCTTTGCTTTTTTGATCTCCCTTTACCATGTCTCCCATGCCTTTCTTATGTAGCATTGGGAAATGGGTCTTCAAACCTTTCTTCTCCATGTGGGATTGCTCGTTTTCTTTATTGTAGATTATTTTCAACTGAAAACCCACTTTTCAATAGTTTTTAGGCTTTTTGCACCACTTAGAATGATTTTAAGCACAATTAATGCATTTTAATGCATTTCTCAGAGAGGATTCATCTCGGAATGAACTTGTGTCATGTCTTCCTGCTGTAGGTGCATGGTAAACATATGCCTCTTCTGTCACATGACTAGGAGTGTTAATTTGATTGTTAACATATGCCCCCTAATGTGTGAGGTTCGAAGCAGAGCTAAGGGACGAAATTCATTACTGAAATTTGTACTCTTTGTACTGATACTCTTTATCATTCAAAGCAAGGATGAGGAAAGGAAAACTTACGGGCGTAGGAATTGAGGATCACACCTGCATGGAAAACATTGCAATTTCTCAAATATATAACATATTCCTGAGGCGGGCATACCCATGCTTAGCAGTAAACAAGCATGGCCACGAACAAAACACAGTGGATCTGTGTAAAAAGTAAATTTTTCAGAAGTGTAAACATGCACTTTGATAAGTGCGAGAACAAGGTCTTCATCGAACTTTTGATATGGCAGTCTAATCTTCTGCATCTCGGGTAGTGCATCGATGAGTGATACAACTATTTTTCCCAAGGTCTTCAATACAAATCGATGATATTATGAGTTTATATCATGCGATTAAAAGATTTGATGTCGAGCACAATAAAACACCATCTGATTACCGGTCATTGATGTATACCGTTAACAGATGCGAAGAGACCCACCGATAATGATGATAGACTCTAAGGTACTGAGTACAAACTAGCAAGTGTGAATAGATGTTCTGAAGTCGAACACTTGTAGAATCAAACAATCAGGGGTCATTGATGTATACCCACTGTCATTTGCGAGGAAACCTGCCACTAATGACTGCAAGATCCAAGGTACTCTTGGGTTTCTAGATCCATGTCGTAGATGATGATTTGATGTCGATAGGAATAAATCCATCAGAAGGAGGGAATTAATGCATCCCACATCAACCGATACGAAACAAATATCAATAGTCTAATAAAATTTGGTAGAACTGCAAGATCCAACACTATATACTGACACAAGGAAGGCCAACATGGTTGGTCAGGAATATTTGAGGAATGGCCGACACGGTTTGGACTTCCCTTGAACACATAACACGACGCAAAATGGACACTTGGAAACATAGGACTTTGAGTAACCGACCTTAATGAAATCCGCTAATGTTAGATGCATTAACGAAAGCTCCACCGGTGATGGGAAGGATAACCCATCGGTGGAGATCTGTTCAAAATACTGGTATAGTTTCCTAAGGCAAATGTAGATGGTGTACTAACAGCGGATACAATATTATGTGTCATGTTCAAGGGTGACAAGCACTGAATGTTGTCGTTCTCTTCAGAGTTTTATAATATGAAGTGATTCAAGTATCTCCCTTTTTGGATTTTTGTGTTTTCCAATTTTTTTAACCTTTTTCATTTATTAGCTTGAAAAAATAATAAAGCATGCTATGATACATTAGAGGAAATGAGTGTCTCAAGGGCATGCGCCTAAATGTCAAGGGCATGGGTCAAACCAAGGAAAAGATCCATATTGCAAACAAGGGTTGAGCTAGTTATGTACACTCTTACAAATGTTTCCTCCATGGGTATGGGTCAAATATACAGAAGCAATAGTTGATAGGCATCTTGAAACAAAAAGTGGCTGCAAAGGCAAATATGCAACATAAGCAATAAGCAACGAAGCAGTTTGCATGGATGTTCAAGTGGATATTTTAACACATGCATGTGAAATGAAAAAAAAAGGGAGCCCATCAGGATATGGTCAGAAATGTATGAAAGAGAAATATGTGGTCTCAAACTCCAAGTCATGATGGGATGAATATGGCTCCCGGTCCTATGAGAATAATTCAGCATGGGCACCAAAATGGAAATGGGGTGCTGACTAGGATGTCCCATGTTCGGTAGGTGTTGGAACGGGATAGATCCACAGGAAGTGCGGAAGCCGACAGGTGCGGAAGGGTCACTCAGTGGAAGAAGGACCTTTCGCCACTTTTTGCGGACGTATAAGTATTGGTAAAGAGTTGAGTCGTTCATATGGACCATTTTTTGTAGAATGATGTAAGCATATAAATAAGCAATCTTGTAAGCCTAAGGGCATTGATTGATTGATGATTAATGCAATCTTTTGAGTTTGATTGTATTTATGAAATCATGTTCTGAATATCTCTACGACAGGTTTTCCGCAAATGTTAATGAATGAAGATGTTCGGTTGTGAATTATGGTGTTATGTTATGATGTGATAATGGGTTATTTAAATGTTCTCTGTTGGTTTATGTGAAAACATATTGTTGGTTAATGCTAAAATATTTTGATGCGAATAATTGATTAGTAAACTATATTGAATAACTGTGATCTCTGGTTAATGCACACGTATCTTCTTTGTAACTACGGAAGCTTGGATCTTGCAGCACCCTTATCCGCCTCGGGTGAGACCTCAACTGCTTTGCAGGTGTTGCTGGGAAGGGTAACTCCTTTTTGGGCCGGTGAATAAGGGGTTGGTGGTGTTGTTGACGATAGAGTGAACCCCTGTTGAAAGACTCTGTGTCAACAAATGGTTCCATTGTCGGGACCTTAAGAAGGAAAAAAGAGGATATGATGTGGCATCCGACGAAACTAGAGATCAAAGAGTGGTTCAGTCACAAAGCAAAAGAGTTTGTGAAAGAAGAAAGGAGGAACCCGGTAGAAACAGTAGAAAGTTGGTTACAAAATCACATATACTCAGATATCCATGAGATATTCTTCATCGAATTTCCAATAATACTACAGGAGTGGCTCGCGCAGTTGACATTCAGAGGACATACCAACCAGAATATTGGATTAGATCAGTGGACTCCAGAACTATTTCGACAGCTGAAGCAAGTCAAAAATACAGTATCAAGGGTTGTTGACTTCTGGATTGATAGTATCCTAGAGGGGTACATCATTGAGTTCGCGGTAGATACCAACAGTTCTTACAGCGATGCGGAGAGACGATTTTTCAAGGGACCAAGGAGTAGGTTCTTCCTGTCGCTGAACCTTTGGATTAAGATGCTAGTGTGCGAAAAGGGTATGATGAAAATGACCTCCGATGAGTAGAAAGATTGGTGTGGAGGGGTTGTAGGTATCGCATAGTTACAGATCCACTAGGAAAGATGCAGGGTAGATGGACATGAGCGACGACGAATTTCTAAGCGAAGTTGAAAAAGACTGTGGCACCTTGAGAAGTGGAACGATATTTCGACGTCCGGATAAGAGGAGGACTGAGGAAGAGTCCCCTGAGAGGATCGGAAGGGAAGAGTACGCAACAGGGCCACAGAGGACAGAGCTCCCTTACTACGAGGAGGAAGGCGATGACCAGGCTACCCCAGAAGAAGGGCTGATTGTGAGCTATCACATACCTTCGACCCCGCATGCCACCTATCAATCTAAAGGAAACACCACAAATAATTCGCAGAGCTATCCCGCGTGTAGTGGAAAAAGTAGTACATCAGTAAGTAGCAATAGTAGGAACACCGCGATGGCGGACGATACAAAGATGCCAAATTTCGTAGGAAGCGGGAGGGAGGATCCCGAACAGTTTTGGTTTTTATGCGAAGCAGTGTGGCCCGTGAAGCAGGTCCAAAATGAAGACATAAAAAAGGGACAGTTGGTGACGACCTTTTGGGGTTGTGCGCTGGACTGGTTCATAAAATATACTAAGTTTCTAGGAAAAATGTTGGTAGAAATCAAAGCAGCGATGATTCAGGAATTTAAAAAACCCAAGTCGGAAGCACAGTACATTACTGAGCTTAAAGAGATTAGGAAATACCCGAATGAATCAATATGGGAGTTTGATCAGAGATACAAGACACTGATAGCGAAATTCAGTTTTCCAATAAACGACCTGCAGCATAAAGAGTGGTTTATCATCGGGCTGGTACCACATATTAGAGGACCATTGATGCAGCAGAAAGTTGCGGATCAAGCCGAAGCATTAGAAATCACGATGAAAATAGAGGCTTCGTCGATCGGAGAGACTGGGGCTGGAATGGATAAGATTCAAGCACAATTGGCCATGTTGACGCTCCAATTGGAGGACATGAAGCAAGGGAAAAATAATCGCGCAGACGTATGGTGCACCAGATGTAGGACGGAAGGCCATCATAAGGATAATTGTTCAATGTTTCAGCAGTATTTGAATTCAGGGGCTCCGAACCCCCTTCGCCAGGAAAGTCTACCATGGTACCCCGTTTGCCAGGGCAAGGGGCATCGACCAGAGGACTGCATCTACTTACAGAAAATAGTGTCGAAACCGGCGAATCTGTATTGTAAATTCTGTCGATCAGTGGGGCATGATGAAAGGACTGCAGGGCACACGATTTGCTGCAAGAACGAAACATGGACGCATAGCTGGTAAAGGGAGAAGAGCAACAACTAGGACTACAACAACCGCAGTATGCCCAACAACAATCGTAGTTTATGCAGGCGCCGCAATTTGACAAAGGACAATATGGGAAACTACAGTATGGCGCACCGTAGTATCCGCAACCACAGTACCAGCAGTCATTGTATCAACAATACCCACAACCGCAGTATCAGCAGCCACAGTACCGGCAGGTGCAGTACGGACCACCACGCGAAGGATTTGGTGGAGGATTCCGGGGAGGACGCGGTGGTGGCGCCGGAAGAGGGGGAGCCACTGGACGGGACCGAGGACCCCCTACATGTTATAATTGCGGGAAACAAGGACATTTCGTAAGAGATTGCCCGAATCAAGCCTCGCAATGCACGTATTGTAGCGGAACAGACCACGCGGTAGAAGATTGCTCACAGCTCATCGCCAAATGGAAAACCAAGAACCTACCGACCCCGTCAAATCAAAACCAGAATCAAAACCAACCAGCGGTACAGAAAATATCAGTAGAATATAGGAGGCACTCCACGGCAGTAGGAATAGTAATGCGAGGAGGAGCAGTAACGGGAGTTGACAGACCACAGTCCATTGTTTGACCAACAGGAAAGAAAAACGTTATGTTTGACATGGGGGCAGAAAAAGACACCTTCCTAAAGGCCCAACAAGAGGTGATGCGACGGATGAGGAACATACCTCTCCAAGAAGAAATCTACGATATGTCGCCGACATTCGACCGGACGAAGTCTCAGGGAAAGGCCACTGCCTTAAGAGCCTTCCTAGAGAGTTGCTTAGCATTGGCACGAAATGAGGAGGCATTGGAGGAAATATCCAGGCTATTAAGTCGACAGGAGGATGGAATTCAGGAACCCAGGGTTAATCGCATACATAAGAGAAGGAAGACGGGCAGAGAAATGAGGATGTCGGCCCAAATCGGAGCGTACGATGTCGACTCCATCATTTTGGATTTAGGGTCAGATGTGAACATCCTGAATAAACAAACATGGGAAACAATGGGAAAACCACAAATGACCTGGTCACCAGTAAAGCTGCGATTAGCAAACCAGAGCAAAGTCACCCCCCTTGGCCGAGTGTGTCAACTTCCCGTCGAAATCGAAGGACTTCGAACATACGTCGATTTCGATGTGATAGAAATAGTAGATAACACATGTCCATATCCATCACTATTGGGAATCGATTGGGCGATGGAAAATCAGGCAATCATCAATTTCAAGAAGCGGATCATGACATTTGAAGATCGAGAAATAAGGGTTGTCGCACCACTAGACCCTGCGGAAGGACAACGATACGTGGAACCCACCAAAGATGAAGATAGGGAAGGATGGGATAGCCTATATAATATTTCTAAAGATTACATCAATCCAAATGATGGAGGGGAGTTGGAATGGCGTAGCCCTAGCTTAGCATCTTCGGATTCGGACGAGGCACTAGAAACTTGGCAAAACTGACTTCACGAAGTATCGTTTCGCAGATGTGCAAAGATTACACAGTCCGTACGTCGGGTGGCTACTGAGGAATGCAAATTACCAACATACGAAGGGTTACCAAACTTGAGCACCTTCTTAACAGAATTCGAAGGAAAGGTAGTGGAACCAAAAAGACTCTTGGCCTTGGAGGAAGCCTTGAAGGCTACTCCTGCGCACTGGTGGGAAGCGCATAAATCAAGGATATCAAATTGGCCACTATGCCGATGCCTCCTGGAGGTACGTTTCGGCGACACCACAACATGGAATGGACAAAGATACGATGGCCAGGGTAACCCAAACGAACATTTGAAGGCTTGTCAGCACCAATGGGCAGAGCGACCGGAGAAGGAGTGGGTGCATGCCTTCATGCATACATTGGATGGAGTACCACGGAGTTGGTATGTCGTGATGGAGATGCGACTCGGTACACTTTCTTAGGATCAGTTAACACTTGGCTTTAGCCAAACGTTCTCCTTCTCAAATAAGAATCCCTTCATCCATAATGCACTTCAGATAAGTAAGAAGAAGATTTTCAAGGTAGAACCAACAGGGCAGCTATCAGAACTCCGATGGACCATGACACCCGAAATAAGGAGGAACTGCTATAAACCGAATAACAACAACACCTAACCTATCCATCGACCAGTACAATCAGCCACTGAAGACTATGAAGGTAACCATTAAATTAACAGAAAGCTTGAATGCCGCGGATGTTGAAAAACATCAGTAGGAATCAATTATTATGCAGATAGCAGACCTGCTGCATGAATTTTAGGACTTATTTCCGACAAGATCCTTAGAAAGACAAGACATTCACACCTCAGCGGATGAGTTCGAAATAGATGAATATGAGATCGCAAGAAAATTGAAACCACAAACAGCATCCTCCAACGTGAAGACCAAACCCCGCGATACGGTGTCAACAGTACGGCACCACCTATTACCGCAGTAAAAAAATAATAATATATATATATATATATAAATCATAATAATAAAGAAGGGAAGGGAGGTATCATACGAATCATAATAAATCACAAAACGTGGGCGACATGATAGGACTAAGATGGAAGCTGCCACGACGCGTAATAGCCCACTCCAGCATTAAAGACACTAAAAGTGACATTTATACCACACCAAACAGCTTCAAGCCCAAGATACCAGAAGTTAATATCCAGCGCAAGCAAAGGATTTTGGCGAATCCCAACAAAAATCGACAATAATGGCCTCGAACGGATGGACATTACCAACCTCTATATAGAGAGCAACGGGAAAGCAGATCCAATTACTGTAGTACTCTAGAAGCCGAATGGAAGTGTATGTGTCTAGCACCAGCACTGAAAGACCATTGGCCACACCAATTGTTCAAGAGCAACCCAAAGTCATGTCGTCAATTCCACACAAGAAGAAGAAAAGTGCGACGCAACCTCCCGATAGCGGTCAGGAGGCAAAGAAAGCCACCCGGGCATCTACCCGGAATAAGAACGGCGTTGTAGGATCCTCCATGGTGGAAGAGGTGCAAGAGGGATACGATGGTCCCATGCTTTCAGAATATGTTCCTCCTCGACGGGCCGGGGCGCCTGCACTACAGATCAACAAAAACGACAGATACACCATTGCAGTCGCACCGGTACCTCTAGTGGTTCAGACACTTGGGGAAATTACCACCAAGTTGTGGAGACTACAATACACTGACCACGACCTCGCTAAGTTCAAAGAGTATGCAGAATCCTACGATGGCGTTCCCCATGCGAGCGGCCCAACCACGAAGGAACCGAGGGAATGGGCACACGGATTGGCACAATCAGGGTTGCTTGGCATCACCCTTCTACCACATTTTGGGCGCTTGGCACAAGTCAACGCATGCGTCAAGCAACTCCGTGTATGCTTCCATGACCGATCCCTATGGCTGCATGAGAGAATCCCAGTTACTGTCGACCTCGTCGCCAGAGTCACCGGCCTACCACAAGACAGAGCCAACCCGTCAAATTTTTTCTAGGGAAAGGATAACGATAAGAAAGTAGCCGAGCAGTTGGCTATAAAGTACGATGTACAGAAAGATTCCCGGGGTTACCTGATCCACACCATTAACAACTAGGTGGTTCGAGTCGTAGCACAAATACTAGCGGTCAAAGTAACAAGGAAAAACCGACCGACGCAATGCAATTCAGGGGTCATTGCAACAGCAGAACAATGCGCCGCAGGAGAAAGGCTAAAATGGGCCCAATTCCTGCTGCATGAACTCAACGAGGACACATATGATGCCCAGGAAAATGGACGACCTTTCATGTATTCATGGTTACTCCTCCTGATTGCCTTCAAAGCATGGAGGGAACCAGACGACTACTAAGCGGTGGACCTCGCTGAACCTCGAATATGCGATGGTGCAAGGTACCAGAACCTGTGGGAAATGACCAACAATGAGCGCCAGGAAGATATTGTTATCCAGTTCTACGTTTGGCTCGACATGATGCGGATGGATGCAATGATGATACCGCAGATCACACTGTAGGCCGCGACAAAGTATCAGTCCATTGCCCAGTTATCCGTTGAGATGCACACGATTTGCCTTCAAGCACACGCAGACCCAACCAAGCAATGGATAAGAACACATTACAAGCTCACTGAAGCCGAGCTTGACAACATCATCTCCCACTGGCCTGAGGAATGGAAATTCCCTCAAGATCCGAAGGAGATTGCAGTAGCACAGGCAGTCGGTCGACAAAACCGGGCTAGGAATGATGAAACTTCCGCCAACCAGAAGGAGGAACAAGAGATTGATGCAAAGGATCAGACAGCTGGCTCTAGTCACGACGGGGCCTCAACAGCCAACACCCCAATGGACCCAGAGCTTAACCTTCAGCAGGAAGAACGACGAACAAAGAATCATATGGACCGCGACGACGATTGTACAAGAGATGGCCTCACTGCGTAGTAGGCCGATAGTCTGTTGGATAGCATTATGCAGATCATAGAGCACAACCGTCGGAAGGTTACAAGGCACTCCGCAGACAATTTCCAATACATAGGGGACTTGTTAAATACAGTGGCCAATACAATCATCAACATTCAGGTACCACATGGCGATATCCAACAAAATTTGTCGACTCCCAAAGTTGAGGTAGAGGTAGGCAACCAGCAACGTATAGTTCAAGTCGACTCACACGCCTTCTTTACAGGCGATGAGAACTTGAACCTGGAGCTCCGAAAGGATCCCCTGACAATGGTTGACTTCAACCTACTACCAATGTTGACACTACATCGGGTCCAAGTGGCAGCAAGCGCAGAAATCCGAGACCGTGAGGATGCAATACACAATAAGATGGTCAATTGCATGAAACAACTACAATGTAGCAAGATAGAGGCCAAGCAGCTTCGAGATGATTATACTGCGGAATGAGCTGTGCAGGTACAAGCCCTTGAGGAGAAAGTGCAATTAGAGAAATCCCTGGCTGACAAGGAAGCATTCATCGCAGACCAAACCAGAGCGCTCAAGGAAAAGGAAGAAATTGCGATGGAACGAGCAAAGCTCAAAAGAGCTCTAGCAAAGGCATGCGAGGCAGCAGCGCTGGACATGGATGTTGACCTGGAAGCCCAGGCTGTTATGTTAGGAGTTGCCGTGACTTAGCTTAGAAAAGAAAATGCGGAACTCCAAGCTCGGGTAACACCCAGCACACCGCCGGCACAAGTCCAGAGTCGACAGACAGCGATAGATGAGGCAGTGATGGAAATCCAGGAGTTGGAACAGGCTGCGCAGAAGGCAGCCGTAAGTCTTACAGAATTTTGGGACAGGTTGGTCGAAGATGACCAGTTAGTGGAACTAAAGAAGATGCATCACGAAGCTGAAGAGCAGCTAGAAACGTTTAAAGGGTCGATTAAAGCAATGCCCACCATGACCAGGATGACAATGACTGCGGAATTACAGAATATGAAGCAGCGAGCTGAGAAAGCCCATGCAAGGAAGCAACAACGAGCGGCACATTTGGACGAACTTCAGACAAAAGCAGAATCACTGATAGCAAGCATGGTTCCAGAATTGAAACAGGTACAAGAGCAACTACAGGAAGTGCAACAAAAAGTGAGCGACCACCCAACGGAGCAGCAGGTGACGGAAAGTACACAGATCCATGCATCAGTAAAGGAGATAGTTGACCAGATCTGGACCGCCTATGAAGACTTTCAAAAGCAGTATAACAAACTAGCAGTGTCCAGCTAAAGTGGCTCGGGATGAGCCACAAGTTTGTGTTGGGGGCCTGTTGGCACGGGATAGATCCATAGGAAGTGCGGAAGCCGACAGGTGCGGAAGGGTCACTCAACGGAAGAAGGACCTTTCGCCACTTTTTGCGGAAGTATAAGTATTGTTAAAGAGTTGAATCGGTAATATGGACCATTTTTTGTAGAATGATGTAAGCATATAAATAAAGCAATCTTGTAAGCCTAAGGGCATCGATCGATTGATGATTAATGAGATCTTTTGAGTTTGATTGTATTTGCGATATCATGTTCTGAATATCTCTGCGACAGGTTTTCCACAGATGTTAATGAATGAAGATGTTCGGTTGTGAATTCTGGTGTTATGTTATGATGCGATAATGGGTTATTTAAATGTTCTTTGTTGGTTTATGTGAAAACATATTGTTGGTTAATGCTAAAAAATTTTGATGTGAATAATTGATTAGTAAACTATAGTGAATGACTGTGATCTCTGGTTAATGCACACAAATCTTCTTTGTAACTGTGGAAGCTTGGTTCTTGCAGCACCCTTATCCGCCTCGAGTGAGACCTCACCTACTTCGCAGGTGTTGCTGGGAAGGGTAACTCCTTTCTGGGTCGGTGAATAAGGGGTTGTTGACGACAGAGTGAACCCCTGTCGAAATACCTTGTGTCAACA
This sequence comes from Larix kaempferi, assembly GCA_027924585.1. Taxonomy (NCBI): domain Eukaryota; kingdom Viridiplantae; phylum Streptophyta; class Pinopsida; order Pinales; family Pinaceae; genus Larix; species Larix kaempferi. The sequence continues at coordinate 3,290,712 of BSBM01000226.1, read as the reverse complement.
GTAGGCTCTGCTGTCAGAATGGTGGAAAATACAGATATGAAGGGCTGACCCACCAATTTCCAACAGGTTCGACCCTATGGCAAGTTTGGGTTGCAAAAGGTTCAAATGCATCTTCACAAAGGGATGTCCTAAACCTATATTCAAGTTTCCAAATATACCAAATAAGATCGAGGAACATGCAGATCATGCTCCTATACTTGGGTAGATTTATATCAAGTATGCTCCCAGCAACCCCACAAAAGATGTCCTTAGGTGGGTGCAACCAAATGTTTACAACTTCAGGGATACCTTCATTTGATGATAAAATGTAATCCAAGAAGTCATGTGAGCTGGGAGATCTCACATCCCAAATGGGCCAGGTAACCGAATCATATTCCTCCATCAAGGGAAGATTTTGATCCGAATCTGCCGAAGCTATTTGAGTAGCTTGGTTTGAAACTTCTACGATAGATAGGGGTGATCCAACTGCTTTCCAACAATTAAATGACATTACACAAGCTGACGTCCTTTCATCTACTATGGTTAGACAGATGTTCTTACCATGAGTCGTACTTTAATCTAAAAAGCAACTTCAGAAAGGGTCCTACATATTGAATGGTCTATGTCTGATGCGATCAAAGTCTCATTGGATGGATCAACAACACCAATGGTAGACAATAGTTCCGTTCTTTGCGCAGAATGATATTGCAATACCTGCAAGGCCGACATGGCACATGGTACTTGAGCTAGGTCCTCAAGAACATTACCGTCCTGAGTAGCTCGCGTGTTAGGATTATGCATTGTTCTAAGTAGAACACCTTTGGTGGGGTATGGTACTAAGTCTATGGCTGGTTTCTCAATGTAGAGATAGCCACTTGGCTGTGATTCTAATTGATTCGATCTACTAGGAGAGACATCATAAGACTCACGTCTTGTTTGAATGTTCATCTCAGGATCACACATGAAGACATTGGCATAAGGATCATTGCCCCCTTGCAGGGGGGTTGGCTGGTTGCCCCCTGGCGGGGGTACCGGTGTCAAAATAGTGGGTTGTTGTTTCCCACCGCATTGAAGCATAGTTGGTGCGTATTTTTTCCCACACTTAGCATTTTGCTTACTCTTGTAATTCTTCTTCTTTCCCTAATGTCTTTGGACTCGACTATAAGGATTTCAGAATTCTGGGAAGGATTAGCACTTTGATTACCCTTGTATTTCTTCTTCTTTCCTCTCAAGTCTATGGATGAGACTATGAGGATGTTAGAATTGTTGGAAGGATTAGTAGGTTGCTGCATTGCCTGGTCAGCTGTGGGTTGCAAATTCTGAATAGATACTTGTCTCGGATGTGGTTTAATTTTTTCAAGATGGTGGACGAAATCCGTCATACCATTGACATGAGGTTCATGTTGCAGCCTAGCTAGATCAAACGCAAGTCTTGCAGGTTGGTTCCCAAAAGATTGGTTACTTTCTAGAACCTGACCACTCCATGGCGGAATGGGGTTAATGGTTGGATTGCCCCCTTGCGGGGTTAGGCCCAAAAAATATTGGTTACTTTCTAGAACCTGACCACTCCATTGAGGTGGTTGTTGGGCTTGAAAAGCATTCCAAGAGGGGTTACCTCCTTGCGGAGGTTGCATCCAAAAGGATTGGTTATTGCCCGGATGTTGCCCAGTCCATTGTGAACTAGGTTGCATGTATGGATTTCCCCCTTGCGGAGGTATGTTCCAATAAGGTTGGTTATTCGGTGGAACATTACCACTCCCTGGCTGGTTAGGATTCATGGGTGGATTGCCCCCTTGCAGGGGTATGTTCCATTGAGATTGGTTACTTGGTGGAACATTACCACTCCATTGATTGTTTCCTTGGTTTGGATATGCGTTCCAAGGTTGATTTCCTCCTTGCGGAGATGGCATCCAAAAAGATTGGTTACTTCCTGAATGTGTCCATTTCATGGTGGAACAAGATGGATGGATGGATTTCCCCCTTGCGGAGGTAGGCCCCAAAAATATTGGTTGCTTTCTGGAATCTTACCAAACCATTGATTGTTTCCTTGGCTTAGATAAGCGTTCCAAGGTTGATTTCCTCCTTACGAAGGTGGTGCCCAAGAAGATTGGGTACTTCCTGGAACCTCCCCACTCCATTTTGGGATGGGGTTGATAGGTGGATTTCCGCTGGGATTTGTGCTAGGATAAGTTGGAGGATAACCCCTTGGGGCATTTCCACTAATATGAGGAGCATACCCCCAATTGGAATAAATGTTCCATGGTTCATTGCTTCCGCCAGGAATATCACCATTCCATGGTGAAGGGTTGCCCCTAGAAGTAGAATTTGGACAAGTGTTAGGCATATCAAGAGGATTCTGGTTTACTCCTTGTGTGTGTTGACCTTGATTAGCCGAACCATATTGAAAACCAATGTTTGGTAAGGCATACTCTTCAGTAGGGATTCCTGCAGATGAAGTGGATGTACTTCCGGGATTGGAACCCGAAATTGTACCAACTGGCACTGAAGTGTTGGTTGAACTTGTGCTACTAACAGGTAAACTAACTGTTGGGATTGATGTATAGGCCAAATTGGAAGTATTGCTATCTCCAGCAACTATTTGATGTTGCGACGATGTAGTCCCTTGTGCTCCTGATGAAGCCATAGGGTCACTTGTTGAATTTTGCATGTCATTCAAACTTTCAAAAAGAGGTTTGATATCACCCAGTGACTCATAGATAGTAAGTACAATTGGTTCTGAAAGACTTATCAAAGGTGGAATTACATGAGCATTTGTGTGATGTTTCAATGTTTCAATTTCAACTAGAGTAAGATCATCAACTCTGTCTGTATTCAGTTCGTGATGTGATGATGAATTCTCAGTGTTGATTTGATGTTATTCTTCTCGAGTAATATTAATTGAGTTTAAAATCAGTTCTATTTCCAAGTCATCAGTATGTGGCTTTTGTGTCTGTCTCTGCAATGTAGCATGGATTTCAATTTATGGTGACTCACCTTGCTGCCGTCGTGACTGGCGGATCAGGAGAGTAGCCACTTCTAAGAAGTTGATAAAAGGATGTGTTTAAAATGATAGTTTGAATCAAACAATCTTAAGGCAGTCTAGACTCAAAAAACAAAATGTGTCCACACAGTAAAAATTCCCTAAAGATTTCAAGCAAGCAAACTTATTCTTCCAAAGAGCCGAAGCTCAGTGAAAAGATGGATTGTAGGGCCTTCTGAAACTAGTAGTAGTTGAGGGATGTTAGGCCTCAGACAATTTCTAGCAGCGAAGGTATGAGAAATAGTTACAATAAATTTTAATCGCCAGGGGTGCAAGTGTTGGTTCTTGACCAATCACCCTCCCAAGGAGTAAAAGTTCCAAAGTCTGTCTCAGGCTTTGCAAGTGTTTCCCACTCACAATAGCCTATGTGATATCCTAAGGATAGCCACTAAAGTTACCACTTCATTATCGACGGTCGAGCAGAATAGTTGTAAGTCGAGGACAACTCCCATAACCAGGAACTCTAGAAACAGTGATGTCACCCCGAGGACTTGTCACTGAACATAGAATCCCCTCGATAAGCTTATGTCCCACTAAATAAACAAAAGGGGGGAACCACGCTTTACTTATCCAGATTGACCTCGTGCTTGACGCATGTTTCAGAAGCGCTTTCCCGACAAGCGTTTTTTGCTACTAGTGGATTTACTCTCTTTAATCAGTGCTAGTTTCAAAGTTTTGCAGCCCAGGAGTGTTAACTCTCCAAACCTAATCTAGGGAACTAACCTAAACTTGTTGGTGATATGAAAATCAAAAGTTTGTCAATTTTAGATTAAGCACCAATTTTAAATGTAGTTTGCTTAGTTTCAGGAGTGGAAATGAAACTAGTGGTGTTTTGACTCGAAAACCGAAAAATGAACCAAACAATGCAAAATGCTCACTATTCTACCTTTCAATTCGATGAATATTCTAAATTAAGGAAGAGTTAGAGGTTCATGAGTTTCTTTCATATATGCAAAATTTCTGGTAGATTTTGTATGTTCATGCATAGTTTGTTTGTTTTTTTGTTTTTTGTTTTTTTAATATGGATAATAATTGATGTTTAAAGACCAATGTAACCCAAACAGATATCTCAAGTAAACATGAATCTAATTCTATTACATGAGGGATCCCTGTTTCTCATTCACAAGATCGCCCGAAAGCCCAAGTGAAGAGGATAAGCCCTTTGGAATGCTTATGAATTAAATTCTAGACTGTTAGACTTGAGATCCACTTTCTCATTCACAAGATCGCCATACAGCCCAATTGAAGAGGATACGGTGGCTCGAAAAACTGTATGCAAAAATTAAATCTACTCTGTTACAAGTGAGATCCACTTTCTCATTCACAAGATCGCCATAAGGTGCGAGTGAATAGGATACGATGGCTCATACACAATATATCTCAAGAAAAATGAACTCTAAAGGTACAACTTTCTCTAATTGCGCATGCGAATTATGAAGAAAATTCCAACTCCAAAACGAAATGTAACTAAATGAAAGTTTATTTTTGTTTTTTGGAAAGAAATTATCGTCAAGTTATCTCACAATGTGATGTTCAAGGTTTGTTTTTCAATGCAAAAAGTGTGAATTGTTCCTTCAAATGCAATTCTCTCTAAATGTGCATGAAGATGATGAAAATATTCTAAGTCCAAAACAAAATGTAACTAATTTGAAGCTTGTTTTTGTTTTTAGAAAGAAAATATTCTCAAATCAATTTAAAATGTGACTTTCTAAGTGTGGTCTTTTATGCAAAAATATATTTTACACATTTAATAGAAAAATTGAAAAGAGATAGACACTTAAAACACTTTTAAAAGTTCTTGGGATCTTTTTTGAACAATTATCTTTAATCCAATGGAAAAGTTTATAGCTCCAACCATGCAAAACTTTTACAACTCCAACCATGCCAAACTTTTACAAAATGCTTGGATTCTTTTTAATCTTAAGAAGAAGAAAAAATGAACCCAAAAATTTTGCAACAACTTTGGAATTCTTTTTAATCTAAAGAAAAAAAAAATTGAACCCTAACTATGCACTTTGCAAAAGTTTGAAAATGAGTTTTTTAACAAACTCTTTTTAAACCAATTGAAAAATATTTGTAACTCCAACTATGTAAAACTTTTGCAAAATCTTTCAAAAGGAATCAAACTTTGGCATTTTATGCAGCATTCAATGCTCAACGCTCCAGCATTAAACGCTTAGCAATTTCACATTGTGGCAGAGTATGAAGTGACACGTAGAGAGTTAAAACCTTCAACGCTTCACAGCCCAAATCTTGGCAGAATGTACACCCACGCAGAGTTTTAAGAGCTTCAATGTTATGGTTCACAGCTTCAACCAAATCAACACATCAACGCAGAGGTCGAAGGCAGAGAGCAGACAGGGGGCATTATACAATATGCAAAGCATTCAGTTGTTGGGATTAATGCAGAGATAAAACGCTTCGACACTATCCACGTGATGGGTAAGGAATTGTTTCAAAAGCTAAAATGCAGAGATGCAAAGATGCAATGCATCAATACTGTCCACGCAGAGGTTCGAAAGTTTAAAGCTGAGATCATAGTCTTTTAGTGCTAAGATTTAAGAGTTCATGAAACATCAGGGTTTTCATATCGCAGGGTTGAAGGAATTTCACGCAGAGCTTGAGAACATACTCAAAGATGCATCTATTCACTCAACGCAGAGTTTAAATCTTCAAACCAGATTTTAAAAGCTTTCATGCTGAGTTTTAAAAGTTTCAAGATCTTTAAGACAACACGCGGACAACCTGGAAACTATTAGCGTAGAGATTAAATTCCAGGTACATGGATCCACACAGAGTTTGAAAGAAATGATCAACGTAGGGATTTATGCAAGGTTTGAAACACTTTCAAAAAACTGAACAGAGCTTTAACACGTTAATGCAAAGTTTAAACATCATTCAACGCAGAGTGTAAAGAAATCTTAAACTCAGAGTTTAAAGAAATGTTCAAATGAAACACGAATCAATGAAATCTTCTAGAAATCTTCAATGCAGAGTTTAAAGAAATCTAACATGCAGAGACTGAAGCTTTAAGAACTTTAACACAGCTTGAAGATCAAAACAAAGTTTAAACTCTAAAATTCGAGGCAGAGTTTCAAGAAACTCAGATCTGATTGAATTTGACGGTGGGTTGATGGATTAAAGGCATGGTTAGGCCAATTTTAAGCTTCTCAAACTGGATCCAAGGATCTTTAAGTGATCTTTAAGCTCAAAATGAGTAGATCTAAATGATGGAGATCACCAAAAAATGAAGAAAAATCATGAGATATCAAGAAATTTCAAGCCATATGGTCGCCAATCTAATAACAACATTTAGTGTAGAGACTTGTCTACAGTATTTCAACTATTTTACTAAGAAATGGTGAGTTTCTACGTCAGCAAATGAAAAGATTATTACAAGTTATCACTAAGATCTACATTCATTCATCAATCAAGATAAACAAACTTAAGATATGAAGCCATTTAAAAGTCTAAATCACACACGATAACCAACATTTAAACATTCAAATGGTAGAAACTTGAATCAATTCATATTAGAACAGTGAAGAAGTACATCCTTACCATGTAACTAGGTTTGAATCCCTCCTCGATTGCTATAAGCTTTCCTTCCTTCACCCTTGCTTTTGAAGAATTTGAGCTTTTCTCCTTCCTTCAGAATCTCCTCAGCATGCCTTTTCTTTTTTGATCTCCCTTTGCCATGCCTCCCATGCCTCCCATGCCTTTCTTATGTAGCATTGGGAAATGGGCCTTCAAACCTTTCTTCTCCATGTGGGATTGCTTGTTTTTTTTATTTTAGATTATTTTCAACTAAAAACCCACTTTTCAATAGTTTTTAGGCTTTTTGCACCACTTAGAATGATTTTAAGCACAATTAATGCATTTTAATGCATTTCTCAGAGAGGATTCGTCTCTTAATGAACTTGTGTCATGTATTCCTGCTATAGGTGAATGGTAAACATATGCCTCTTCTGTCACATGACTAGGAGTGTTAATTTGATTGTTAACAAGGCATGAACATATTTAAATATCTCATGAATTTTAATTGATTATCATCTTTTTATGATTAATTAATGTTTACTTAACACTTCTAGACTTGTTGGGCACATAGTTTTCATTTTCCAGGTTGTGGTTTTCATACAGACGTCCATCCGGATGCTCATTCGCATCCAAACGCCCATTCGCATTCGGATGTCCATTCAGACCTTCGTTCGCACCACCGAAATCGTTTGTTAGCATATTCTGGAGCATTGAAGGCAGAAACCCATGACATGGGTTTTGTTGGCCACCTGGCCCTTATGGATCGTGACCTCCCATTGGTGAAGATTCACATCCTCATTAGCCCAAGCTGACAACGCATATGTTGCCCACGTCCAAGGAATCAATATGCACGAAATGGGGAAAACTTCCTGTGCTTTTTAATGAGCCATTTCTCCAGTGTTTAAGACCCTCTATTTTTAGAGAGGTCAACCACTGGAAGGGTCGACCTGCTCTCCCTTTGTAAATGTTATATAAAGACGCCCAGGGTTGAGAAGAAGAGATAAAAAAACGTTGTATAAGCTTTGATTCCGATTTTTAATAAAAACTCTGTTCATCTGTTGATGTTATTTCGTCTTTTGTTAATGGTTGGTGACCGAATAGCTTAGGAACAAATCCCCGTTGCTTGGGAAGGGCCCCTCAACAACCAGAGGTTCCATTTGTGCATATCTAGTGATTTCCTTTCATTTGTGCAGATAAGTAATTTCATTTTTATATGTATGTATTTTGTTTTCCTGTAGATGATGTTTTGTTGTTAATAAAACACAGTTTTCCTTTATTTACATGTAATTTGTATCTTCAGAATTCATACGGCCGGCCATTCGCACCTTCGTTCAGACTGTCTTTCAGCCTTTCATTTGCACTTAGACAGAATTTTAGTTCATTTTCCACAATTTCCAGTATTTCGTTTATGCATAAATAGTTAGGTAGGGTATAGGTTAATTTTCCAGTATCTCATGATGTTCCGTAGTTAGTTGGGATTCGAATCCATCTTTACCATTTTATATTTCATTTCATATTCACACATAGATTAATTATTTCAGTTTTAATTATGATGAAATCCATTTACATTTAGCATCTCTTTTACTGTGCAAATAAGAAATAGTTCTAGTTTAAGTAGAAGCAGTATAGTTGTTTCTTTGATTATGATTTAGGTAGTTTATGATCTACTTTCATTTGTTTTCATGCCTAGAACCTAGAATAGCTTAAGCTTGTTTAAAATGTTATCATAGACTTTACCAAATATCAGTTTGTTCCATTTCTGAAATAGGTTCAACATTTCATCTTCAGTTCTCATTTAAGTTTAGAATCGGTCTTTCATTTTCATTTACATAGCATGTATTGTTTTAGGCTTTGTTAATTCCATTGTTAATTCAATCATTTCATTTTGGTAGGTATAATAGAATAGAAACTAACTTCAAGTTCAAACTTAAATAGTCTCACACTGATTTCAAAGATGCATTAGTTTTAAGTGTTTTAAAGTTTGATTCTGATAGCTCACATAACTCAGTTTAATATAGGTTTATTTCTCAGTTATAGATCAGTTGAATCATATTTCCATGATTGAGTGAAATGCCTTAGGTTGTGGTTTGATTTACTGTTGAATGCGAATAGTAGCACTTTGTTTCATGTTGTAGGTTTTGTTCACAAGTTAAAGATTGTTTCCAAGTCATTGAATTCTTACTTTGTACTTAGGTCTGCTTGAACTCCAAGTTTAGTTTGATTTTTGATAATTGATGTTTCATGAACTAGTTGAAGTATTGATAGGACATAATTTGATGTTGATAGGCATTTGCATGAGCTAGGTAAGCATTTCATGTTTTAATTACAGAGTAGTCATTAGAGATAAATTAACTTAGAATTTGTGTTTTGATAAGTAGTACTTCATTCTAAGTATTGTAACTAGGTCTTAAGTGTCATTTGCTTATGGATAAAAAGTAGTTTACAATGTTCAAATTCACTGGCAATTGGTCCATTCTTAACTTGCATATTTTTCTAGAATTTAAACTAGATTTAATTCCTTTTTGTTTCTCTGTAGCATTCGAAAGTCATTTTGATACAATCCCTCAAGGAGAGTGGAATTAGGTAGCTTAGCTAAGTCTTGAGTCATTTATTGTTTGAAATATTAATTGTCAAATGCATGAGCAGTTTAACTGTTGGATTGGATTTCTTAGGTTCATTAAGTAGTTGTCTCTTTTAGGGTAGTATAGTTTCTTGTTTCTATAGTTAGTTGCAACTTGAAATTGTTCTATAGCTAGGTTTCTGAATTTGTTTAATAGTTAGAGTTTGAATAATATTTTCCATTCTTAGAATAGGATTTGAGTGATTGTCTAGTAGTTTCCACTTCCATAGAGTAGCTTGTTTTTTATCAATTCTTGCTTCTTAGAATAGTACTTTCTTTATATCTTGCAATTTCAATTCTTGTCCATAGAGTAGAATAGTATAGATTGATACTATTCTAATCTGTTTGTTAGGTTAGGTCTAATCAGTTTGATAGTTTATATTTTCATGTTTGACTCAGTTTTTCATTTTGAAAGATCTTTAAATCTTTTCATTATTGAACATTTCTAAGGTCTGCCGAGCCAATACCTTAGTTTCCCTTCTACCTCAACATATATTTTGTGACAACTCGAAGTGTACAAACCCTGGTTGATAATTAATATTTGGAGAATTTAATAAACATAAATAACACTGAACAAGAGGATACATAGTGGGTTCCAACCAAGAGATCACTTTGAAGAAGAAAGCGATCCAATCGGGAAGCTATATGTACAGGACCAATCCTATGGTTTGTCCAGGTGAAACAATCATTTGCAAGCTTTAGATCTATCAGATCCCAATCATCTATGAGGTATTCCATGCTTTCTCAAAAGGGATATTTTATTATACAATTTTTGCCCTAGCAAAATATCCCTCCAATCTATCTTTCACCCTTGATTTCTAAAGAGATTCCAGTGGAATCATTCCTTTGCCCATGATTTTCATAGTGGAGGCTCCCAAGGGTTATTTCACCCTCCGTTTTGTTTTTTGTAAGGGCCATTCATAAGTAAAATTTCTTTAGGTGATTTTTTTTGTGTAATTGCTATCATCATCCAGAAATTGATCTAGTTGTGTATGATGAATATATTATTTAGTTGGACCACAATACTTCATTTCCATCAGGACTGTATATAGATGTACAAGGAATGCTTGACCTGAGATGTAGACATTCTGCTATTTGATATCTTGTCTTTAACATTCAATGACGACGCTAAACCAATTTTACAACATTTTGGATGCTTTTGAAAATTTCAAGGACATGGATACAAACACCACCTTAGTTTATCTGAGAAAAAATAGTCTTTAATGGAGTAGTTCTAATGATATGCGTGATGATGCACTAATGTGATTTCTATTCATGTTAGTGTATGTTCTTATTTCTAATAACCCTTGCAAGTTTCTAACTAACACTAAAAATTCTAAATCAGGTGACATAATTCGGACTTTGATTGTCAACAAAAGAAAGGAAAAAGTGGTATTCGTAGCTATAAACATATAAGTAGGTTATTTTTTTCTTAAAGGGTAGATTAAAAATGGGAGGTTTGGAAAATAAGCCAATTGGGAATTCATACACTATATTAAGGTTGTGGGTCTCAATAAGACTCCACGTTGTAATAATGGTTTGTGGGTGCTATAATCACTCCACATTGTAAAGTGTCCAAATATATCAGTTTGTTGGTTTGTCAATATTTAGGTCCCCCCACATGTCCATTGAACCATTAAGGAACGAGATAACAAGTGCATTCCGTACTTCCCTGAATCTAGTTAGTGCATCAAAATATTGGTCGTTATGAAATGCATTTAACATAGCATAAGGGTGTCGGGTATGATATGTTTGACAAGGTCCATAGGTAGGAGATTTGAAGCTCAGTATGTGTCGATTCCATTTGTTGACCATTACTCCATCCCTTGCATTTTACTCTTGCATTTGTATCTTTGGAAAACTGGGAGATCAACCCTTTTCATTTTTGTTAATTCCATCTCCTCCATTGGTTTTATCTCTATGTTGTAACCGTTTTGTGGAGTTTAAAGGCACCCTAGTGCTTCCATTGCTACTGAGAGCTTGACCTTCTTAGTATTTTGTTGGTTCCTTGCATTGGGATTTTGAGGATTGATTTCAAATTGTCGAAACATTCTTAGCATGGTCTACTCCCACCATTTTTTTACTTGCATTGGAAGAGGTATGCTTAATTCTTTATTCCTTCTAATTGTTGATTTCATTGGCTAATAGTCTAAAGACATTGTCGGTTTTTACCTCTCTTGATTTTTGTTTTCTATATACATTCATGTTCACCTTAAGCTGCATATCCCTCATTTTCGCTTGATTCCCTCAACTCATAATCCCAATAAGGATGCTCTTTGCGCATTATGAACAATTATGATCACTACAAATGGTTTTTTGTTCTGGGTATTTCTCTATGCTTTACTAGGTAAATGTGTCATAATCTCCTAGACAATGGCCCTTTTACTTCATTTGTAGGTTGTATTTTATTCATATGCATACTCTATATGCCTAAAATCTTGCCCTATTCTTTCCAACAATTAGTTTTGGTTTCATTGGAGGTGTTTTAATGTTGTGTCTTGTAATGGATTTGGTATTATGCCCCCTAGTGTCCATGCTCTCCTAACTTGCTTGCCCCACTGATTCTCTATTCATGGTTTGATATCCCAAATTTAGATTGATGTCATTTTCCAAGCACCCATCTTGGGTGTTTATCATCTCACCCTTGACCCTGGTATATCTATTTGTTTGCATTGAAGCTAATGGTTCCATAAACCTTTAACTATTTGAAATATCCATGGCTATTATGGGTTTTGTTTTATTGTCCTAGGAAACATGGTGCCACTTCATTGCAAACCTTGGCTTGAACCTTTTCCCATTGTTAAATTTGTATGAGTTTTCCTTGTTCAGGAAATTGCCCATGGTTGTACATTTTCCTTTGGTTTATATCTTTTTCTTAACCTCCATTCGTGAAGTGTGTGAATTACTTAATTTTTTTTTGGACAGATTTATGGTCGGTATCACGTCTAAATTGGGCACACCACTCTTTGTATTTGGTTGCAACATTATGGTTTCTCCCTTATGTCGATATGTTTCCATCTTTACTAAACAATTTATTAGACCTACTTATTGTTAATGCAACCGTCACTCATTTGTTGTCTTTCCTTTGTTATTTCCCTTGAGATTCCTAAAAAATTCCAACAATGCTTGGCATAAATGAATCCAAGATACGCCAGAGCTTACTTTAATTTATCAACCTGGGAGTGTAACACTTTCAGATATACTACATTGTATATGCATTCATAGAGATTTTAAGAACTAAGTCTATTAGGATATTAACTAAATGTTTTGGGGGGTTATTTTATCGATTTATTTTGCTATGTCTTATCTCTAACAAATCATGAAACTATGGATGAATCACTATGCAACCAAATTTTATCTTGCATACCATGAGTCGTTGAACTCACACATGAGACAAACTGGCCACTAATTTATCTAAGCAACGCAGATGAATCAATCTACAACAAACTATGACCTTGCACACTTTGATTCATTGGACTCAACACATTACTAGCTACCATTGGATAATCTAAACTCTAGGGATAGTTCAACTGAGGGTAACACCAGGGCTACTAACATGTAACTTTGTAGAACTAATCCATAGGAGTTTAAGATGCAAAATTAGCTTACAATACTTGATCAATTGAACTGAGGGTAACTCAAGAGCTACCACTCCATGGATTCATAGAATCGACTCAAATAAATCAAGATAAATGAAGGTGAACATAAATCCTTTTGATCACTCCACTGAAAGCAACCCATGTGATACTTTTGTGGCTTATTGAATGTATCAATCAAATTCTATCTTGTAGAAACAAGTAAATTGCAAGAAACAAAATAATAGGAAAGCATCAAAGCATTAAAAGCAAATGACTACTTTATTTGCGTGATTGAAACCAAGAAATGAAATTGCAGAAATCATAGTGTAGAAAAAAGGAAATAAAGTAAATGCTGGAAAGTACTAAAAGATATTGATACCGTCAACAATTGCACAATGCAAGAGTGGGCCCTTACTTTGTATCTCACTTTATGATCTCCTACAAGGTAACTCAAGAACAAAAAACATCGGTAATTGCGATTCAAAAGATTAACTATTCAATTAAATTATAGTCGCAAACCCAAATGGTTTTCAAGTTTGTTTATTTATACAATTCATCCTAGGGAGTTCTTAGTCAGTTTCCCAATATTTAGGAAAGGAATTGGGTTTGCAAAAAATGGTTTCCTTTTTTTAGAATATTTTCTTTACAACACATAGAAAACCGTGGAGATATTTCCTCCTCAAAAGAGGGCCACACTATTATATATGTGTGTGTGATAATTCATTTGCTTCCTAAATTCATTTTCATTGATCTTGAAAGTGTGTTGTCTTAGTCTTAGAGGAACATGTTTGCCAAAAACAATCCTTGAAATATGGATGCATGCAAAATAGTTAATCTTGGAGTTCTTTGCAGGATTCAATGCGATACAACAACAAGTGAAATATGAATGAGATTTTGCAACAACTCATTCGCATGCTGATGACAAACTCTTCAACATATGAACGAGATTTTGCAGCAAGTCATTGACAGATGAACATGAATTTGTAGCAACTCATTCGCATGCTGATGACAAATTTAACAACAACTGCTTTAAATATCAACGAGTCCCAACAAAATGAGGACACCATCCTATAACATGGAATTAAAACTACTAGAAATTCCCAACATTAAAGTTCATGCATGATTTTCTCATCATTAGCAAAATTCAGCTATAAACATGAAATTCCAAGTATGAGTGCATAGTGTCCCGAGGGTGATAAAAGTGTATGAATTTAGTCAAAAAGTCATAAAGAAAGGGTTTAAATGATCAATATTAAGGAAGAATGGCAATAAAATATATAAGAAAAACAAGGCAATTACTAGTCTCATCAATTTCATTACATCCTTACATTGTTTTCATCCTCGTTGGTATAACAGTTTGGGCGGCCAATCTTGTTTGGTTACTTATCAACGATGTTTTTCTTCCTCGGGAAAAAAATCGTAGTTCCATTTATAAAAAAAATGCATTCTTTGTATGCTTTGTAGCATGTCCTATATCTCTTATGTATACCACTATATATATATACTCATAGACCTCATTCATTTACATGTTTTATAATCCGCGAAAACAAAATATACTATCTAACATTGACAACTTCCTATCAACATTCATCGCATATCTCACCAAATAAAATTTATCCACCTATCTAGGCCAAAAAACTAAGCCCCTCTAATTTCTATAACTTTTTGTCTAAGAAAAATACATATTATGGAATTATCAAAAGTATCCCACAAACATCAAGGAATCTACAACCACCCATGATGGTTCTAATTTAAAAGCAACCTCCTTGGCCATAACCATTAGCCACATAGATCAAATCATATAAAGGAAGATGATCAAGTTTAATAATTTGGCCATCCAAATCTTCCCAAATGTGCCACTGGACCACATACAACAAGAGGCCATCCTTGTAAATGAAAGGACAAGGACACATGGTTGTCCCATTACCCCTACATATGACTATATCTTCTTGTAACTTGAATCACAAAGGGTTTTTTGGCTAAGATGTGAGGATGCTCAACGACCCGACAATGTAAACTGTTGAGTGACCATAGAACCATGAGTTGCAGTGTAGCTTTAGATTGTCAAAATGAAGACTAAACAACCATTCAAAAGATGGCTTTCCCATTTGGGTTTCCAAGGTAAAATCTCCATGGTCATAGTGATTAACCATTGTGTGTCTAATGTGTTAAAGAAATGTAACTACGGAAGATATTCTATTTATGCTTGTCTATTGTATTCTTCCTTCAGGAGATGTCATTGATGTAATTAATAATGTAAGAGTCATTGAAAGACTCAATGTAAACCCTAGGTATTGTTTTGACCTAGAAGAACCCATAAAAGATTATTATATTATGTATTTGAGAGGTCGGCCCAGTCAGTTAGGTGAAGTCGGCCCAATTGGGGAAAAGTCATCCCAACGGAAGAATATAAATAGAGGAGGAGTCTCTCATTTTTACTCACTCATCTCACTCACACAAGTTTGCATAGGAGATAGAGAGAGAAGTTCGCACAAGTGGGGGAGTAGTTGATCTTGTCTTGGGGTTTATCTTTGTACTTTGTGAATTCTATATTGGGGAATATTTTGACGGGGTTTTCTCCCTTGTGGTTTCCCTGAAAGAAATATTGTGTTCATTGTGTTCTTGTTGTGCTTGTATTTCTTTCAGTGATAGATTGTTTAATATTCTATGCTAAACAAGTAAAAAACTAACATGGTATCAGAGAAGGCTTGAAAGAAAACATTGTGCAGCCTCTATAACCGCAGAAACTAGGGATTCTTGTTCTGGGATCTCCCTCCACAGATCAGATGAAAAAGAGAGTGCATCTAACTCGCCTCACTAGGGCGCATCTTTCTGTCAAAGCAAATTTCAATTCTAAGAATTTTCATTTTTGGGTCCCCCAGTGCAGCCCGAGAGAATTAGGGAATCAAGTTTTCGGATCATCTGCTCACAGAATTGGGAGAAGGAATACTTTGCTCAACTCGCCTCAAGGAGGCGAATTCGCTCATCCATTCAGTTTTCCAAAATCTCGAAGTTAGAAAATTAGGGTTTCTCTAACAAACCCTAGGTCAAAGTAAAAGCAGTTTTCAGAAGGACAACTTTTCTGGTAAGTCTCAAATCTATTCTATTTCCATTTGAAGTACTCATTATATCAAGATGACTAGAAATACCAAGCTTGATTAGAAGATTGAGGGAGCTGAGAACTTCAGGGCATGGAAGTATAGAGTCATGCCCATCCTTAAAGAGCATGACCTATAAGACTTTATAAAGGAAGGACTTAAAAAACCAAAGGGAGATGAAGCCAAAGCAAGGCATAAGAAGAATATGGCCAAGGCAAAGAGGATCATTGTTGATTTCATCAAAGATCACTTGATCCCCCAAGTGTCTTCCAAGAAGTCCCCAAAAGAGATGTTCGATGCCCTGACCAACCTATTTGAAGGGAAGAACATTAATAGGAAGATGACCTTGAGAAATCAACTCAAGGGAGTGAAGATCTTGAAGTCTGACTCCATGCACTCATACTTCTCCAGAGTGTCCCATATAAAAGAACAAATAGAATCTATTGGAGACATGGTAAAGGATGTTGAAGTTGTGATGACCACTCTGAATGGTCTCCCCGGAGATTGGGAACCATTTGTTGTGGCATTTGTGCTAGAAAGAAATTGATCCAATTCTGACAACTATGGGAAGAGTGTTTGCAAGAGTAAGAAAGAATAGCGGTGAGAGAGGATAAAATAAACGACAATGAAGACCAAGCTTTGGAAACTCATGCCAAAGGTGGAAAGAAAAGGAAGATCAATGTACGTTCCTATGAGGACTCTCCAAGAAGACCATAGAAGAGAAGGAAGTTCAAGAAATATCTATCTTCCGTTGAATGCTATTCCTGTCACAAAACAGGACACATTGCAAGAAATTGTCCACTCAAATACAGACATCACAAGAAGCAGAAGAATATATTTCATGCTTATGCAGTAGAAGATAGTGAGTATGATGAAGAAGTAAAAACCGGATATGATGAAGACTCTAGTGAAGAATATGTTCTAATATTAGCCCTCACTGGTTCAGTATCTCATGGAAGTGATACTTGGCTAGTAGATAGTGGAGATTCAAAACACATGACGGGATACAAAGAATCCATCTCACATCTCATTCAGAAGGAATCTCCACACAAGGTAAAGCTTGGAGATGATTATCAATACCCCATCAAAGGAATGGGAGAAGCCTCTTATATATTGGACTCTGGAAAGTCCATGAACATGAAAGATGTACTTTATGTACCATGTTTGAAGAAGAACCTTCTATCTATTTCTGCATTATATAAGAAAGGTCTTCAAATTGCATTTATAGATGGTGAAGTTCTTATGTGGCCAAAGGGGAAGACTATCAATGATGCAGTAGTCATTGGAGTAGAAGAAGGAGGACTTTACAAACTAAAGGGTCATGCAGATACAACATTGATGACCAATACCACGAGCCCTTGTGAGCTATGGCATAGAAGACTAGATCATGTACACTACAAAGCCTTACCAATAGTAAGTAAGTTGGTGACTGGACTACCAAATATCCAGGTTGACCATGAAGGAGTATGCAAAGGATGTGCTCAAGGAAAGAGTACGAAGAATCCATTTCCAAGCAGCGACAACAAAGGAAAAGGTATTCTGGATATTATTCACTCAGATATCTGTGGACCTATGTCCACCACTTCACTAAGCGGGTATGTTTACTATCCACATTCCAAAAGAGGAGAGATCGAAGTTGGAACCTTTAGGAAAGAAGGGAATATTTGTGGGCTATAGTGAGCAATCAAAGGCTTACCGTATCTACATCCCAGAATTTCTCCAGATTGAGCTCAGTTGGGATGTTACATTTGATGAAGACACGACTTTCAACAAATCCAAGAAGACTCATGAGGATGAAGAGGAGCATGAAGCTCCTAGAGTTACAGAAACAAACAAAGTACCAGAAATAAATATTGAAGAAGAACCTATTCCAGATGATCATGATATGGTAGAACCTCAGAGACCTGAGGAGACACCTCATGAGGAGATTACTCGGAAGAGAAGGCCAGCTTGGGCACGAGAATTAATACAAGATGCAGGAAAGTATGGTTCCCCAGAAGGAACCAGTAGAAAGAGAAAGAGACCAAGGCCATACTCCAGTTATGTAGCCTTTATGTGTAACCTTGTTGAAGGGGAACCGACATGTTTTGAAGATGCAGTAAAGAAGAGGGAGTGGTTGGATGCTATGAATGAAGAATACTAGTCCATCATCAAGAATGATGTTTGGGATGTGGTACCAAGACCAAAGGATAAGTCAGTCGTTTCATCAAAGTGGATCTTCAAAACAAAACACTCAGCAGACGAAAGCATTGAAAATTACAAGTCAAGATTTGTAGCGGGAGTGTTATCTTAGAAAGAAGGAATTGATTACGAGGACACCTTTGCTCCAGTGGCCAGATATACTTCAATTATAACCATTCTTGCCTTGCAAGCCAAGATGAAATGGAAGTTACATCAGATGGATGTAAAGACGATGTTCCTGAATGGGAAGATAGAAGAAGAAGTATATATAGAGCAGCAAGAAGGATTTGAAATAGAATATAGAAAGTCACATGTATGCAGACTAAAGAAATCATTGTACGGGTTAAAGCAAGCACCTAGAGCATGGTATGAAAGAATTGATAGCTTCCTGATGAGTTTGGGCTTTACCAAAATTAAATCATATTCTAATCTTTATTATAAGATTATGGATGATGAACCTATGATACTACTATTATATGTAGATGATTTGTTCATGACAGGAGAAGACAAGCCCATCACTGAATGTAAGAGAAGGCTTGCAGCATAATTTGAGATGAAAGACCTTAGTATGATGCATTACTTTCTCGGTCTTGAAGTATGGCAGTTTCCAGATGAGATTTTCTTGAGTCAAGGAAAATACACAGTTGAGATCTTGAAGAGATTTGGGATGATGGATTGTAAGGCCATGACTACTCCGATGGTGACAAACTTGAAGCTCTTGAATGATGCTTCATCAGAGATAGTAGATGTCACCATGTATAGACAGATTATTGGGTCATTGATGTACTTGACCAATACTCGACCAGATATATGTTTTGTAGTGAACACATTGAGCCAGTATATGGTGGAGCCGAGGAATGTTCACTTGATTGCAGCAAAACATGTGATGAGGTATCTAAAGGGTACATTGGATTATGGACTCAGATATGCTTCAGATAGTGAGTTCAGGTTGTATGGGTACACAGATTCAGATTGGGCTAGAAGTGCCGAAGATAGGAAAAGCACTTCAGGATGTTGCTTTAGTTTGGGATCAAGCATGATATCATGGCTCAGTAGAAATCAACCCTGTGTTGCACTCAGTACAGCAGAAGTTGAATCTGTAGCAGCTTGTTCAGCTTGGAGTCAAACAGTGTGGCTTTGCAAGATGTCGGCAGGATTGTTCGATGCAGAGATTGATGCTACGGATATACTCTGTGACAATCGGAGTTGCATCAAGATGACAGAGAATCTTGTGTTCCATGATAGATCGAAGCACATAGAGATCAAGTTCCACTATATCCAGGATATGGTGCAGAAGGGAGCTGTAAAGCTCAAGTATGTTCCTACAAAGGAACAAGTTGCTGATGTGTTGACTAAGCCTCTGTCTCGCATAAAGTTGGAATACTTTCGAGACAAGCTTGGTGTGGTCCAGAGGAACTTCTCTCGAAAGAGAGAATGATAGAGTTCTTGTCCTTAGGGGACGAATGCATGTCAAGGGGTGACGAAAGATCAATACTTGCCGATTGATAGAATTCTTATCGATAGGGATGGATGCCTATCCAGGGGTGACGGAAGATCAGTACTTGCCGACTGATAGAGTTCCTATCCTTAGGGATGGATGCGTATCGAGGGGTGATGGAAGATCAATACTTTTCGACTGATAGAGTTCCTATCCTTAGGGATGGATGCCTGTCCAGGGGTGATGGAAGATCAGTAATTGCCGACTGATAGAGTTCCTATCCTTAGGGATGGATGCTTGTTTAGGGGTTACGGAAGATCAATACTTGCCAACTGATAGAGTTCCTATCCTTAGGGATGGATTCCTGTCCAGGGGTGAAGGAAGATCAGTACTTATTGACTGATAGAGTTCATATCCTTAGGGATGGATGCCTGTCCAGGGGTGACGGAAGATCAGTACTTACCGACTGATAGAGTTCCTATCCTTAGGGATGGATGCCTGTCCAGGGGTGATGGAATATCAGTACTTGCCAACTGATAGAGTTCCTGTCCTTAGGGATGGATGCCTGTCCAGGGGTGATGGAATATCAGTACTTGCCAACTGATAGAGTTCCTGTCCTTAGGGATGGATGCTTGTCCAGGGGTGACAGAAGATCAATACTTGCTGACTGATAGTGTTCCAGCTGATGATGTTGCTGATGAGGATGTTCCAGCAGAGGATGTTCTAGCTGACAATGTTGTTGATCCAGTAGAGGATGTTCCAGATGATGATGTTGCTGAAGAGGATGTTCCAGCTGACGATGTTGCTGATACAGCAGAGTATGTTCCAACATAGGATATTGCTGATGATGATTCAGAGGATGTTGTTGATAGTGATATTCTAGAAGATGATGATGATGATGCTGATGGTGACATTCTAGCAGACGATGATGATGCTACTCCAGCAGATGATATCCTAGACATATGATGATCCAAAATATTCCCACGACATATAGAGATTCACTAGTCAATTGTGAAGATGTTGATGTTACCCACATAATACCTTCCTAGTTAAGAGGAGTGTTAAAGAAATGTAACTGCAAAAGATATTCTATTTATGCTTGTCTATTATATTCCTCCTCCGAGAGATGTCATTGATGTAATTAATAATGTAAGAGTCAATGTAAACCATAGGTATTGTGTCGGCCTAGAAGAACCCATAAAGGATTATTATATTATGTATTTGAGAGGTTGGCCCAATTAGTTAGGTGAAGTCGACCTAGTTGGGGAAAAGTCACCCCAACAGAAGAATATAAATAGAGGAGGAGTCTCTCATTTGTACTCACTCATCTCACTCACACAAGTTCGCATAGGAGAGAGAGAGAGGGAGAAGTTCACACAAGTGGACGAGTAGTTGATCTTGTCTTGGGGTTTATCTTTGTACTTTGTGAATTCTATATTGAGGAATATTTTGTCAGGGTTTTCTCCCTTGTGGTTTCCCCGAGAGAAATATTGTGTTCATTGTGTTCTTGTTGTGCTTGTATTTCTTTTAGTGATAGATTGTTTAATATTATATGTTAAACAAGTAAAAACTAACATTATGTGGTATCTGGATTACTAGGGGTGTACTTTGGCATTTCCATGTTGCTCAATAAATTCCCCAAGTTAAATGATTCTTTGCTTAACAAGATGTAATTAACACTTAGGGCCAACAATGTATTATATGTAATTGGTGAATTCATGCTTAAATTTATTTGCTATCAAACGATTGTTTATTGTAACAACTAGAGAACTCAATCTATCCATCTAATGTTTAAGGGATATCGAGGCTTGTAATCCATACATACTCAATGTTTGGGTTCCTTACTGTTTTATGGTGAGTTGACTTCCCATAATTTTAATCGACTCAACCAAGTGTTGAAGGTTGGAATAATTGCACAGAAGCAAACTTCTTTCAAACTGATGAAGTTTAGTCACTATTTCTCTGAACATGTTGAGCTATTGTCTACACAACAACCAACATTATTTTTATGGATGGCACCCAAACCCTGGTTGTTGTTTTAAATTTATAATCTTAGTTGGTTGACAATTGTGTTAGTGGAGGTGTTACCCTCTCTCTATTTCTGTGCTTAACGTTTAGTCGAGGGGACAACTAATCAATTCTTACTACCTACTTTCTCATTGTTTTCTTCTGGATTTTTTCTTCTCCCCGCCCTTCTAGAACACCATGGATGGGTTGTCTCATTTCTTTTAATTCATAGGTTAAAGAATTGTTCTGAAGTTGGGAGTATCATGATTTTCTTTCTTCTTTGTCACCTCAACTCAATATTGGTCATTTGGTGTGGGCAACATTTAACGTTCTTTGTTTTACATGTACACTCAATCATATCTACTTTTCAAAAAAAAAACTTGTATAAGTACATTTACATTTTCTCATACACTAATAGCTTACATATTTTGCACATTGTTCACATTTACCCTTTTCTGCGCTTTTTAAACTTCACGATGTCCACTTCTTAAGTTTCCACTTAAGTACATCACTTCCACCGCGTGTGCTTATTACAGCTTACTTTTTGCATCGTCAGGTGCAATTACCAGTTATATAGATCGAAGGATATCAAGATAAATCGAAATCTTACATGATCCATTATCACCTCTAAGAGAAGTGGAATTGCGTGAAATTGTAAATTTATATCATATGATAATGGTGAAATATTTTGAGTCCAATTATTTTATAGATATAAATTTAGGTTGCTATTAAACACATTTGAATCTTTGAAACTAGAAAATAGGATTTGGTAGAGCAGTTTTGCAAATGTGATTTTTAAACTTATTTGTGGAGTTTTTTACAAAATTTGAGGAGTGGTGTGGCTATTTGACATAATCACACTGTTTATGTTCATACAATGGTGCATTGGAGATCCATAACCAATGTGCCCCAGAGGGGCAACAACAACAAAAAACATCTTTTAAAGACAATGTGCTCAATGGCCCAAAACATTGCAAACAATAAACATTTAAATGTAACCATTGATATGCGATTTTTGTGCATAGCTGTACCAAAACCCTCTCCTAGCTAGTTGTTAGATGTTAGAGTTAAGAAAAAAGAAAATGAAAGGTGAGTGGACAATAATTAAATCAATTATAGCACCTTCTACCATGAATGGTAACTACATAATCATTAAACAAGAGATCGAATCGTTAAAATAACATACAATCAACATGTTTGCAGCAAAATAATAACAACTAATTTATTTTAAAGGAAACTCAATGAAAAAATAATCGTTAATATTACAACGACCTATTCACCATCGAAAGTAATCGTTAATATTAGAATTGCATGAAAGTTGAGTGAGTGAAAGTGACTATAATTTGATGGACATATCCCACATGCAAAAGAGGGTTGAAACGGGGAAGAGGGGGGAGTACAAGAGGGAAAGAGGAAATGTGTGAAGACATACTTACCTGGGCGGGGTCAATCGGTGATCAGGAAGGCCGATGGCCTAGAGAGGCCACCTCCATTGCACTTGGGAGGGGGGTCTTCCTAGCATCTCCCACTGAGGAGAGTGCACGTCATAATTTGTGGCAGCGGGGGCTCGCGTTCGCGCGGCCTCCACCCAACACACATTCAAAACGCATGAAGTGATATTAATTATAGGCAAAACGCATGAAGTGATATTAATTATAGCAGATCAACGCGGCCTCGAACCAACACAAAACACATAAAATGATATTACTTATAGATCATTCCTCCGGTGTGAAGCGATTGCCTCTCTGTGATAATTAACCCAACACACATTCAAAACGCATGAAGTGATATTAATTATAGGCAAAACGCATGAAGTGATATTAATTATAGCAGATCAACGCGGCCTCGAACCAACACAAAACACATAAAATGATATTACTTATAGATCATTCCTCCGGTGTGAAGCGATTGCCTCTCTGTGATAATTAACTCTTCGCTCTAACAAAAAAAGTAATAATGTCTTCTGTCTTAAAGAATTATAAAAGACATAATTAAAGAATATGATTCAAATTTCCGCAAATCCAAAGGATAAGACACCCATGGAGGAGATGGTGAAGAAGGGGAAAGATGATGATATTCTGGCCCTGAAGAAGCTATGCAAGCTTGCAGATGCAGAGGAGATTGTCCTCCCCGAAGTCATTGAGCTCCAAGAGCAGAACCAAAAGCTACAAGCAGCAGTGGAGCAACGGAAGGCAAAAATAGGATACTGGAAAAGCCAGGTGGGAGCTTTACAAGGTCAGATCTTCTTCCTGCAGTCTGAAAGAATATTTGCTGCTGAGCAGATTGCAAAGAAGGCTGCTGAGCAACCAACCACCCCAGCATCTAAGCAGCAACCTCAGCAAGCCACTTCTGCTCCAGAGCCAAATGTTGCCATTTCATCAGATGAGTGGACAACGGTCATGGGGGACCTTCACAACTCAAAGGTAGAAGCTGCTAATTTACAAACACAGCTCAAATAAGCAGCAGAGCATAAGGGTATAGCTGAGGACATGGTGAAGCAGAAAGAGGAGCTTCTAGCAGCAGCCATAAAGGAAAGAGACGACCTGCAGAAACAGCTTACTCAAGCAAATAAGAAGGGCTCCATTCTAAATGCCTTAAAGGAAGCCAGGCATCAGATATGGGATGCCATCACAGACTTGGTCTTTCGTTATTGGGATTCTTTCTTGCTAGTTAAGGAAGAACTTGAATTATTAGGCAAAGCCAAAACAGAAATTGAAGCTGCCAAAACACAGCTGGAGAACAGGTCTGAGATAGTGAAGACTGGTTAGGTATTTGAATGCAAAGTAAAAGGCACAGTTAAATGATTTAGGGGTCAGCAACAGGACAAGACTGGTGATGGATGCCAACAAGGTCCTGACCAAGGTTAGCCTAATTGAGAAAGCTGAGGGCAAGGTGAAACTGGTCACCAAGGATGTGGCCTACATCATAAACATTTTTGATGAAGTCATTTTAAAGGGGCTGCCCTCCTTTTGGGATGGGCATGGAGACTTATACACCACAGAGGTACAGGGACATCCTTCAGCAGGTTAGAAATGATGCCACTAAATTCACAGGCGTTTACTTCGAGTGGGGAATACCCGTAAACCTCATTGACTGGCACGGGAGTAAACGCGTTTAACTACTGCCTATTTTGGCTTTGCTCCTTCCACCTTTGTTACTTAAACCAGTGCATATGCCTCCGCTCACGCCCTTGCCCTCACTGGTGCTGACTGTGCTTTTCCTCTATTCTATACCCTAATATTGGTTAGCAAATGGAACCGGATCAACTTAAACCAGTACCGATGCTAGCTCTTAAATTGAATTTGGGGCAATTATTGGTTAAACACTCCTTTTTCCTGTTGTCTTTAACTAAGGTTCTGCGGGTGCTTTCACCCTTAGCCTGCCATATGGATATGAATATTAAACCACTACAGGTCCAACTAAGACCTTCGCTCTAACAATAAAAGTAATAATGTCTTCTGTCTTAAAGAATTAAATCGTTACTTTAGTTATTCTCTCATATAGAAGTACCGAATGAAAGAAAATGGCTGCGCGGACCAAATCTTGTATTTATGGCCTCTGTTATTTCTCTCTTCACCTTTGTTTTTGTTAGTGTTACAGTCACAGTGGCCAAGGAAGTAGCAAGCAAGCAGGAGTGATGTATTTAACAAAGTAAATAGTTGCAGTTCCAATATAATGATGATGGATAGTAACTTTAAGGAGGCGGTTATGAACATTGTCGTTTCCATTTTACCGATTCTAACACTTATTTTACTGTTTCAGTCACATTTTGCTTGGTATAGCCTCAAGGTTGTTTGTATCTTCAGCAGTTCATGGATCTCCTTCATTAGCTCTCACGGATATGCTGTTGTCAAGCATATTCCAATTTACAAGTGACTGATTTGAAAATATAAAATTGGTACGCTGC
The DNA here is from genome assembly GCA_027924585.1 of Larix kaempferi. Classification (NCBI taxonomy): domain Eukaryota; kingdom Viridiplantae; phylum Streptophyta; class Pinopsida; order Pinales; family Pinaceae; genus Larix; species Larix kaempferi. Next base: position 3,265,327 of record BSBM01000226.1, on the reverse strand, counting down.
TGCTGCTGCTGTCACAAATTACAGTACAGATTATTTGCAAATATAATATTGATATTGATATGCTGCTGTCACAAACTACAAATGATTTGAAAAATATATATAATATTGCATTGCATCTTCTCTCTTTTCTGTACCAATTAATTGAATTGTCAGATGTATAAAATTGTGTTTTTTTTTTTTATGAAAATGAATGTATAAAATTGTGTTTTTTTATGAAAATGAATGTATGAACTTATAAAATAGTCAGATGAAAATGAATGTATAGAATTGAATGAATCTAAGAAATTGACACTGACACTGACCATTTGAAAACTTGCTAATCAAATAATGCTTTTAAATGGCTAACAGAATATCAGCTCAGGCATCGCTATTTCACTGTATAAATTTTCAGAAAATCAGCGCAGGGATCTTTATTTCACTGTATTCTAATGGCTATCCGTTCTATAAAGAGAAAATAATTATAGGATGGAGTGAGCATGGCAGAGAATATATGACGATTGTATAAATATTGTCCCACATTGGTGGGCGCAGTTGTAACAGAGAAAGAGGGAAGTATAGGTAAGCCAGGAGGGGAGAGTACTAATTACGGAGCCGTGTGGTCATCACAAAGCGAACTATTCTTTCGCCTTTTACTAAAGAATACCGTGTGTTGGCCACTCTCAGCGGCATACGCCAATTTTTGGAGCCTTCCATCTCTTAATAATGGGGGCCAACAATACTAACACTAAAATCGAACAGGCTTAGGGGTATATTTATTCATGTGCTGTGAAATGATTCATCTGATCTGAAATGCAGGAGCTACATGCATTATTGCCTCAAGAGCGACATCGAGTCTTATCTAATAATATTTTTGATCTTGCTTCCCAAGTTACACATGAAGCTAGCTTTGTCGGGGAAGAAGGATTTGCTGAACGAGGACAAATTTAAGTTCCAAATTTGGCACAGTACCAACGGCCACACCAACAAGGTCTACAACAAGTACTAGCTCAAGACATGACTCAACAACATCGGCCTCCTCAAGAAGTTTCTGGAATGGATTGATGTTCCCTGCAACATCTCAAACAAGAGGTGGAAATTCAGTTAAAGATAGCCAGGGGAATGTCCAACCAAAATTTTGATGCCGAAGCATGTAGAGTGCATATCTCAAACAAGAGGTGGAAATTCAGTTACATTGTCAAACGGCACAACAACTACGGGTGCACATAACTCAATGCCATGATTCATTTGATTGCCCTTATCCACGTTACAATGCCAATCCTGGACTTTTCTAAGTCATCACCATCATTGTCGTAAAATGGAATGCCCCATTTGTCGCCCTGTTCATCGACTACCTAGGAAACAATGAGCTACAGGGCATACTCAATCATCAGACCCTGTAGCAATAAATATTTCCAGTGAAATTATAGAGTCTTCAAATTGAAATAGTGAAGGGGCTAACTTAAATTTTTCCATCAAGACCTAGAACTTCCATCCATGACATGACACTGATTGAACGACCTCCACTAAAAGGAGCAACACAACAACGTATTGAAACTACACTGTCAGGATGCCATTTGTGTCGAATTCAAGAGGGATGCGAGGTCTTACCCATTTGCAATCCCAAGCTTACCCGTAAAATGGAGAAGTTTCCAGTGTGGTGAAGTATGAAGTGTCAAAGTCCATAAAACCATATCGTATCTTTGTGGAGACAGAGCAGGCTGTGAATTCACAGTAACGCAGTTGCCAAAAATTTGGTGAATTGTGACAAAGACACTCACCTGAATCCATACAATGAGCATGGGAAAACAAAAGGGAAACCAAGGAGCATGTTATAGGATTGTATCAATGGGTTGGTGAGGTGGGTATTTTTTATTAGGAGCACTGCTTGATGTCTTTCCCTTTGGACGGTTTCCTTTGGACAGTGAGTGTGCATGAAAAATAATTACGGAGGCAAGACAGGAGGGGAGAGTACAAATTACGGAGGCAAGACCTGACAAAATTGAAGGTCAAACACACTAAGCTCCAACTATAGCTCAACTTCACAATCAAAGAAGATTACAACCTCATATGCTTCTATTTTAAAAGGTACATTTCTTTTGGCCTACTAACACATTCAATAATGACATTGAATAAGCCCGTAATGTCAAAATTGGAGGAGATAAGTGGAGACATGGTGAGGGCATTGGACCTGCTCCTACTAGGGTTTTTATAGGTGTTGGAGGAGTGCAATAGCATGTGGATATGGTAAGAATGCATGCCAAGGGAGAGCTCACCTTCTAATTTATTTTGGTAGTGCATTGTTATCTTCTCCAAGTTGAGCATCGAGGATAAGGTGCAGGCATCGACTTCAGTGATGTTAGATTTGTTAATCAATTTCGATTGTGACCTATTGTTTATTTATTTGTGTGTGTGTGTGTGTGTGTCTATATATATATACATATAATTGTTTTTTAAGCTCTCACAAATACTCTAAAATAAATGCCCACCATCAGGGGTATTCCGTCACATCAAAATTCTATAAACCAATAAGAAAATAGAATCACAAATTTGAAAAATTAATAAAAGATTAAAAAAAACATAAACATAAATATTATATCAAAACTTAGGATATATTGCAAAAATTAACAAAAAAAACTTAACTTAGATTGATTGTGACTGAAAACAATATTCCATTCTTTGGAAGGACTAATAAGTAGAGTCAATTATGTAACTCAATTTTTGGTATAGCTTATTCAAAATGTTTTTCTTATAACTTATTCAAGGAATATATTCATAAAATGTATTTGGGATTTTGACCTTTTCCAATTTGCTGTCACCAGAATTAAATTGTTGAAATTGCCATTTTTGATTAATGAAATTTTATTCAACACCCTTGGATAACCCTATGACACCCCAATTTTGCAATTTTAACTATTGATATATGACATTTCATCAATCCCAAAATATTTTTGTCGAATTTAAGACAAACAATGTTGATTTCTCTTATCATTATTTTGAGGGACTAGAAAAGAGCCAATTCATAGAATCTTAAGACTACGGCTTATTTTTACTAGCTAGAGGTAGTGATAATATACAATATTCCATATTTATTATTCCAAGGATATTTAACATATAAGAAGACGATATCACTAAGATATTAACCAATGTGGGGTTTATATGTGGTTGACTATTGTCAAAAAAATATAGGACACAATGATGTCGACTTGCACAACTCCAACTCAACAATTATTATAGACACAATTTCTTTAGATTCTATTTGTTATTGAATTTCCTAGTCAACTATGGGATTTTTTATTATGAGGCCCATTTTAGACATTTCCTGTAATATAACTGTGTACCATAATGTTCATCCAAGAGATAGTTAATGACAATAAATGAAAATTTATCTTTGATTGTTAATTGATTAAAGGTGCAAAAGTCCGAACACATGTGCCAGTTCCCTTCTGTCTTCAAAACCATGACAACTGCGGAGCAATAGGGGCTAGTACTAGGACATAACTCTCTAGTTTCCAATAATTCATGAACAATCTTTTCAATTTCATTCTTTTGTGTAAAATAATGTCTATAATGATGCACATTGGGAAGTTAATTACTAGGGATTAGTGGGATTCCATTTCATTGTCTCCATCCGAGGTGGATAGGCATTGGGGTGGTTCAAAGACCTTGTGTTATTTGTCCAAAATCAATTTCCAATCAGGGTGAATGTCCCATGGGGGGTTATCCAAAACTTGGATGGCACTTAATTGTGTAATAATGTTGAACCGATCCTTCTTCAAGACTTTCTCCATAGAGTGGGATTTGATGATTTCAAGGGGACCTACTTGAAGACCTTTGAGAGTGTATTTTTAGCGCTCATTGAAGATCATGTAAAACACCTTGAAATTCATGATGGTAACAAGGCCAATGTACACAACTGTTCCATTCCCAAAATGACACCCCCATTTCAATACAAAACATGTTAAATTTTAGAATATAGTTAGCCATTTGGAGTTTCACATTCTCATATTAACCACTATATTTGATAGTATTGTTTTTGGTTATCATGATTTGAAAATTGTGCACAACATGGACATAACAATGTATTTCTTCTGTTACTCTATGATAGATGAAATTTTGGGCAATTTCACTGTATCTTGTTCACTCTTCTTTCCAATTCTCTTGTAGGTATCCTACTTGGGTCTTGTGTGAAATGAAGCCATTGTGAGCTAAAGCAAGTACAATCTATGAATCATACAGGTCAGACTTCTTTACTTGCATCCTTCATTAAAATAACTTAGGGGAAGTTGTGTGTTCTGTGTATTTTTGTTCTAGATCTAAACCATTTAGAGTAGGGAATTCCACCTTTGTCCGCATCGATAGAATAATCCTCAAACAAAATTGGCAACCCCGTTTGGGTACAAAGTATTCTCTAAGATTTTCTTTGCCTTAGTTTAGGATTTGGTTCATTTAGAGATTTGAATCCTCTTGATCTAGTCATTCTTGCTCTTTTCCTTGTTTGTGTTTGATCCTCTGAGTCGTTGGGACATCCAGACTGACTCTGGAACATTTGGTCCATCAAGATCTTCGAGCTTTTGAGACCTTTTGGTTTTTTTGAATTCCATCCCTCGTCTGTCGCACTCTACCTTCAGGTACAATGCGAAATTGTCGCACCCGGGCCTTGCCTAGCCCGCGACACTCTACCTTGTCGCACTCGTGTCTGCTTATGAACCGCGACACTTTGAGGAATTTTTGAATTTTGCTCAGGTTTCCTCATTGGATTTTGGATTGGATTGATTCTTTTTATTGCTCATTGTCTCCTACAGTGTCATCTACCTCCAGAACCTGCATTTGACTCCCTCTTTGTCATTATTTAAGGATTGGATTGAGTTTGTTTGCATAGGAGTTATTGAGATTTGGTGTGCATTGTGAGTTCTTTTTCACCATGGGATTGGTTTGTAGTTTCCTTAGATCTCTTAGTCATTGAGTTTGTGAGAAATTGATTGCTCTTCTTGTTTCCAATGCAAGTTAAAGGAAATATTTCTTTTGTTTCTTTGGGTAGGTTAAATACTTGAAAATAAAAAAAGAATTTTTTTGTTTGTTTTTGTATTGCTTTGATTTTAGTCTTGCATTTATGTAAAAAGAAAAAAGTTTGTTTCCAAGTTCCATAGTTTAAAATATGTTGTGAGTTCCTTTTCTTTGCTTTGCTATTGTAGTTGGAAACATTAGTGCAATATTCATCTTAGTGAACTTAGAGATCTAATTTTCATTAGTTTTGAAAAGGATAAGAAATAATTAAAATTTGCATTTTTGGTGTGAGTTTGAAGGACTTTTGTTCGTTTTTTTGAATTCGGGTTACATATTGGTTTGTATTTTGTGCATGTCATCAAAAATTGAAATTGAAAAGTGCATTTGGAAATCTCCCTCTCTCTCTTAAGTAGGACATTTTTTAAAAGGACAAAAGGCCTTCTTCCCCCTCATAGTATAATATTCATTGAGGTGAAAGGTTGCATTTTCATTTCTTTGCATGGTCTTTGAGTCGGTTGAGACTCCAAATTGTCTACTTAACCGTTGAAAGATAAAATAAAGTGCACTTTAATTAAAATATTTATCAACTTCGTGTGTTAGGATAGAGATGTGTTCCGACTTCGTTAAGCGTAGGAGTTGTCATTACTTTAGTCAACGCTACAACCTGAGGACTGTACGGTTCTTCCACGCACGAAGAGTATATCATAAGGTACATTTCGAACAATTGTGCATTATACGACACTAATATAGATTTGATCTCCCATGTACCTTGAGTATATCGAGAGATCCTCATAGAATCCTGAGACCAATTGAGTTAACCTTCTAGTTTTCTTGGTGTCACAATACACTAAGAACAACACTCGTGGAGATTACTACGCACGTACTGTCAAGTAGTTGGGTAATATAGATAAGGGGACGGTCCCAATCCTCCTTTATTAGTTCCACGGTTAATATAATTTCGATTGTAGTACAACAATCCCATGCATAAGATGACCCATGGGTGGTAGCCAGTCCATCTCAATTTGAGACCATTGGTGATTTGATCCCGCTTAGTTTTACCGAGGCCGCATACGACGTCATTCAATCCACTTCCGATGACCCACTTCTTGATGACCAACATATAGTGGCATTAGATCGATACTCTCTACCGTCTTAGTTGGACTAATCCACACCTTCCATGGATTATGTTTTAAACATTTTTCCATCAGATGAATATATAATGGAAGTTATGAGCCTCGACGAACTACCGTGGGAAGATAATCACCATTGATCATCTTTCCTCCCCGACTAGGATAAGGTATAAAATAACATTAAATCCGTGGTTCCAACCGATGTAATCAACAATCCACATTCTCCCATTTTAACTCAGTTACTCAGGGAATAATCTCTGAAGGGAACTTGGGAAACATTACAGCCACCATGTCAATCGATATATCGATAAAACCCGGTGTCGTGGAAAATATCTAGCTTGGCCATACTTGTTCCTCGGAAGAGGTTAAAATATACAAGGCATTGTTTCAAGAATTCCACGATGTATTCACATGGAGATATGAAGAGATTCTTGGGATTTATCCATCTATTGCCGTTCATGAGATCAAAACCTACATAGGAGAAAAACATGTCAGGCAAAAGCTCTACCTAGTTCACCCCCGCAAGACTGGTCCCATCAAGGAAGAGGTCGAAAAATTATTGAAGGTTGGATTCATTTATCCTATTCCGTTAACAGAATGGGTCTCTAATATTGTCCCAGTGTTAAAAAATAGGGCATATTAGAGTATGTTTTAATTATAGGGATTTGAATAAGGATTGTCCAAAGGACAATTACCCTACACGCTTCATTGACCATATCATCGATAACTATGCTGGAAGCATCATCTTTTTATTTATGGATGGATTTTCCGGCTATAATTAGATCGATATCCTCCCCTCTGATCATCACAAGACAACTTTCATTTGTCCGTGGGGAACATTTGCTTATAGAAAGTTACCCTTTGGCCTTAAGAATGTTGGGGCTACCTTCCAATGAGATATGGCATACGCTTTTCATGATATCAAGCATATTGTGGAACCCTATCTTGATGATCTACCTGCTCATTCTACTCGACGAGAAGACCATCTAGAGAACCTTAGAGCTATCTTCCTTCGGCGTTGTCATTACAATATTCGCTTGAATCCACACAAGTGTGTGTTTTGCACTGAAGCCAGCAGACTCCTCGGCTTCATAGTGTCCAAAGATGGGATCAGGATTGATCCACTGAATGTGGAGGCTATTTTAGCTTTACCTTCCTCTACATATAGTCTCGAACTTGAAGGTTTGCAAGGGAAGGAAAACTTTCTGTGTCGCTTTGTTTGTAATTTCGCCGAGATTACGCAGGGCTACATGATACTGCTGAAAAAAATGTCCCTTTTGTCTGGGATGACCAAGCTCAACGGTCCTTTGATAACCTTAAGAAATACTTGACAAATGCACCCATGCTGCAACCCCCTAATTTCACACGAGACTATATTTTTTATCTCGCCGCGTCCACTTCCACCATTGGAATGGTGTTAGTGCAAGAGGATGACAACGATGAGGAACATGTGATCTATTATTTAAGTAAGAGTCTCTCTGAATCCGAAAATCGGTACTCACATGTTGAGAAGTTAGCTTTGGAAGCCGTCATCGCTGTCCAAAGGTTTCGTCACTATATTCTGCTCCGTAAGAAAATGATTATCGGAGACTCCAACCCCATGTACCATATCTTGACACGTCAAGTACTAGGGGGAAAATACTCTTGTTGGATTGCGGTCCTTCAAGAATTTCACTTAGAGTTTGCAAAGTCTAAATCCAAAAAGTCCTTAATCTTTGTTGAGCTTATGTGTGACCTTCGTTGTACGGATGTAGAATCTGATCCCATTGACTCTCTGCCCGATGAGTCTTTGTTTCTCATCAGTATGAATGATCCTTGGTATGGAGATATCATATTGTATCTCCAAACCCAATGATTTTGGCTTGAACTATCTTGTGATGACTTCCGTCGTATCCGCCATCATGCAAACTATTAACTTATTGTTGTTGACACGGTGTATCACCACAATATTGACTCTATCTTACGATGATGTCTAACTCATGAGGAAGTTGAACGTGTATTGAATGACTTCCATTCTGGAGCTTGTGGTGGTCATCTCTCTGGGATGGCTACAACCTAGAAGATCCTACGCGCTGGATACATTTGGCCTTCCATATTTAAGGATTGCATGGAAGCAGTAAAAAATGTCCTCCTGTCAATAGTTTTACCCAAAAAAGCATTCTCACCCAGTTCCACTCCATCCGATCATTGTAATCGATCCCTTTGCAAAACGGGGCATGGATTTTATGCATTGTAAGCCTACCTCATCCAGGAGGCATGGGTATGTCATCATTGTCGTTGACTACTTCACAAACTATAATTCCAAAGTATAATTCCGTCTAACTGAACATCAATTTCGTGCACTTGTCTGATCTTCTGAAAGTTGTTCTGATGTGCGCTACCTTCGTATGCAGTATATTCCCTATCACTGAGTTGCATACATCACTTGAATTCTCATTTCTCTCTAATCACACTTCTGTTGATGACTTACTTCATGTAATGTGTGCTTGCTGATATTGTAGTTTGCGTTCAGCTATGCTCTATCATTCTGCTACAACGCTACTGCTTTCACCAACTGATACAGTGCTTTCAATTGATAGTTTTCTATTATGAAATAATGCACTAGTAACAGATGGAACTGCGCACTTACTAATGAGCTAGTTATGTATAAGTGCCATAGTCTTTTAGACAATATGTGACAACCTATGCATCAAAATATTCATCCATTTGGTTTAACGCACTTGTCTTAGATCATCTGCATCATGATGCACAGGATGGATCTTGTTGTTGTTATGTCATCACGCATCAAATGGTCTTCTGAACTTTGCACACTTTCACTTCTACTCATATGCATCAGCTAGACATCTACGCATCATATTAAATACTTCGGTTCTATTTCTGTGCTTATGTATTTCAACATTTGTGACTATTGAGTGTTGTCTGTAATGTTGTCCTTCAAAACATCATGCACCTGTTCATAATTCAATATATATTCCTTTCAGTACTTGCGCATAAGTCACAGATCTACGACATCATTATGCACACTGTCAAAACTGCATTCTGCTGCATGTGCACTACTCGGCTCCTCGCTAGATCATTTGTTCTATCGTTAAGCCCTTTGATGCCCTGAATATCCAACTGCAACAAACTCTTGAATCTCTTATGCTATCGCCATCAAGCTTGCTTCAAATCTCCAACATGCATCTCAATTTACACAAGTCCTGCATGGATTGTATGTCCACAAGTTGGTCGTGGAATCCCTTCTTCCAAACTTCACGGATTGTGCATTTTCCACGTGTCATCTTCTGCGCTATTGATGTGTCCTCCTTTGTGTGTCTTGCGCCTTCATGGTCCATAAATCAGTGGGAATTTACACCTTGGTGGTGTACTCTTGCACTCTTGATGTACCATCATTTGAGATATGTGCGCATCATTTCTTTTCAACTTGGTGTATCTTTAACCTTTGTTGTACCATCCCTTATAGGTAATGCGCTCTTGACGTGTTGCTACTTTGCGGAATCTGTGCATACTTCAACTTCTACTTGGTGGGACTTTGAACCTTACCACTTCATCACTTGTGAGTAATGCGCACTTGACTCATTAACACTTTGTGGATTCTGTGCCTACTCCATCCTCTACTTGGTGGAACTTTGACCTTTTGCTTGTCATCACTTGTGGGACTTGTGCACTTGCTATACTATTAGATGTGGAATTTGCTCATAGACTTACTTCAACAGTTGTACCCTTCTAGGATCTTGTGCACGTTCCACTAACTGAAAGCATCTTCTGATTGGGTGATTTTTCTTGCTTTCAGTTCTGTCCAACCATTTGTTGTTTCTCACTGCTTGTGAACTTTCGAGCTTTAACCAAGCAATGCTTGTGCATACCAGAAAATTATTTCAACATGCTTGCACACTTGTGTTATTTTTTCAACGAACTCCTTGGTTGCTTGTGCACAAGTACCTTTGTCCAACTAGTCTTTTGACTGTTATCATCAAGGTGTATGACATGGTGGAATTTTAGGTACAACATGTAGTAGGATACATTAGTTGATTTGGATGCACCTTCAGACTGGATGCACCTTCTAGATATACTTCTTCACACTGGCATCCATGTACTTCAATATCTTGTGCATATACTCCTTCAAAGTGGTTTCCATATGCTTCTTCACACTTTTGTAGGAATGTTGTATCCACTTTGACATCAGTTGATATCAATGATTCACACTAAATCATTTGACATCCTCTTTGGCATTAGTTGACATCAATGAAAACCAAAGTTCAACAATATCCCCCCTTGGCATTGATTTCAACACCTTATGAACCCGTGCATTATCTACTTTAAGCTGTATGTTTCATCTGTACTCTGTCGCAGTGCTCCCCCTGAATTCTTTGGGATTTTGGCTACTGCAATGTCTGCTGCTAATTCTTCTGCTACTCCTCCGTGAACCATGTTGCTTTTTGTTCCTTCTGCGCAGACCATACAATCAATCATCTTCATAATATTTCTCCAATTGATTTTCTTCACTCTCTTTCACATCTACTTTATCTTTGTTTCTTCTGCTACATTCATGCATTATACTTTGGTACTGTCAGCTTCACGGATCTCTCCATTTCATGATGTATCTTTTGCTGTCTACTATAGATTCATGCTGCCAGTTCCAACTTCATGTATCTTCATCTTTTTTTTCAGCTTCATGCATCTCTCACCCTTTGGAATCAATGGCAAAGAGGAGCCATGACTTGCGCAATGTAAGTTCTTATGTTTGTTTTGCGTTGGCGTCTACCTTAACTGTTTCAAGGATTTCTCCCCCTATCTTCATGCTTCATTTCTCTGCTGAAATTCTACACTGATATCTTTTCATAATTATCTTTGATTGATTTTTTGATATAGATGTTTCATTGTTCCTTGATCTCCTGTTCCTATCACAACACTCCATCCTTCCTTGCACAGTGATCCATACATATATCATTTTATGTTAACTGCGTAGTGTTGAATTTAGTCCTATATTGGTTTTGCATTACACTTCATGCACCTCACTGCTTCATTTGTCACATTTATAGCGTTGTCACAGGGCCTTTTCGCATTTAATGTTGTTGCATTCTTTTCCAATACCACCAAAGATATGGCACGTTTTTCATTTAATGGCCAGCTCGGCATAACAACGAACATGACACTTATTTAATGTGGCAACAAAGACGTGTCGATTCCGTACTCAAATCTTTTGGGAAACATTATCCATCGTAGGATGCAATGAATTAAATTTTCTCCCTTTTTGTACCGTTTCCAAAAATTCATTAACTCTAGCATTTAGTTTTGGAAACTCTACCACCTTCATCGACTTGTGCGACATTGAATGCATATCTCATCAAATTAATTTCGTGCACGCGGACGTATTCCTTTCAACTCTATAATATTTCTATGAGTAATGCCTGGTTCACTGCATCTTGCACTCCTGCTCTTTCGTTTCACATTGATGTCTGATCCTTCTTCTAGTTCCTATTCTTCCTTCCAATGGATTCCTTTTATTAGATAATGAACACATCCCTTGAGAATGTGTGCCTTTCTATCCAGACTCAGCAGTATGAGTTTTCGCACTTGAGAGCTGACATAGAGTCCCGACAATGACAAATGGAGGACAATAAATTTCTTCATCAATACTCTCAGTCACAAGTCCTGGCAACGAAAAAAAGATAATCTGGAACACCAACAACAACAAATCCTAAATGAGTTGTCTCATCTTCGGCATCATCATGCTGAACCATCGTCATCTGCAACACTGTAGCTTCTTCCTTTGCGCTCTTCTTCTAAATGTACTGCACTAGTACTGGTGGATTTCTGTAATCATACCCAATTTTGAATATAATGAAAATTCTCCATTTTGTATAGTCTCATGTCTTTCAACAATGTATGATGTTCAAAGTATAATTCCATCTAACTGAACTTCAATTCTGCATACTTGTCTGATCTTCTGAAAACTATTCTGTTGTGTGCTACCTTTGTATGAAGTAGATTCTCTATCACTGAGCTGCATACATCACTTGACCTCTCATTTCTCTATAATAACACTTATGTTGATTACTTACTTCATGTACTGTGTGCTCGCTGATATTGCAGTCTGTGCTGAGGTATGCTCTGTCGTTCTGCTACAATGTTATTGATTTCACCAAGTGATACTGTGCTTTTACTTGATAGATTGTTGTTATGAAATAATGCACTAGTAACAAATGGAACTGCACACTTACTGATGGGTTCGTTTTGTATAAGTTGCACAGTCTTTTAGACAATCCGCGATAACCTGTGCATCAAAATATTTGTCCATTCGGTTAATGCACTTGTCTCAAATCATTTGCATCATGATGCGCACGCTGGATCCTATTTTTGTTCTGGCATCGCACATCAGATGGTCTTCTCAACTTCGCACACTTTCAATTCTGCTCATATGCATTAGCTAGACATCTGCGCATCGTCTAAAATACTTCGGTTCGGTTTCTGCACTTTTGTATTTCAACATCTGTGACTACTGGCTTGTTGTCTGTAATGATGTCCTTCAAATCATCACGCACCTGCGCATACTTCAATATATCTTCCTTTCAGTACTTTCACATATGTCACAAATCTACGACATCATACTGCGGACTATCAAAACTACATTATGTTGCATGTGCATTACTCGACTCCTCGCTAGATCATTCTTTTCTGTCCTCGAGCCCTTTGATGCCTAGAATATCAAACTGTAACAAACTCTTGAAGCTCTTATGCTCTCTCCATCAAGCTTGCTTCAAATCTCCAACTTGCATCTCTATTTATACAAGTCATGCATGAATTTTATGTCCACATGTTGGTTGTGGCATCCATTCTTCCAAACTTCACGGATTGTGCATTTTCCACAACCATGGTCAACCATGAACAACCATAGTTGACCATGAACAACCATGGTCAACTCACTAAGGTCAACCATAGTCAACCATGGTCATTTATAGTTGATGTTTGTAAATAAACTAAGGTAAACCATCGTCAATCATAGTCAACCATGGCAAACTAGAGTCAACCATGGTCAAACATAACCAAGCATGGACAACCATGGTCAGCCATAGTCAACCATGAGAAACCATGGTAAACATAAGGAAAGCATGATTAACCATTGGTAATCATGGTCAATCATACTCAACCATGAACAACCATGGCAAACAATAGTGAATCATGAACAACCATGGTCAACCATAGTTAAGCATGGTCAATCGTACTTAACCATGGTCCATCATATTTAAGCATGAACAAACATGGTCAAACAACTAGGTTCAACCATAGTCAACCATTATCGAATATAGACAACCAAAGTAAACCAACTAGGGTCAGCCATAGTCAACCATATTCAACAATGGTTAACCATATTCAACCATGGTAAACCATACTTAACAATGGTCAAACCATATTTAATCATGAACAACCATAAACAACCAGGAACAACCATAGTGAACCATCAAAAACCATAATCAACCATGAGTATTTTACTTTATTTTATTTTACGAGTATTTTAGTTTAGTACATGTATGTACTCAAAAGTACTATTTTCTCTAGTCTTGTCAAAGAGGATATTTTATTAATCTTATTTATAGATATCTTTTTAACTTAACTTAACTATAGTTACATGAATTGTAGTGCAAAAAGGTGAGTTGTAAATATACCTTCCCCACAAAATGTCTAACTCATAATATTTTATTATATCTCTTATGAGGCCCATTTTAGACCTCAAAATTCCCCTAATGATTCGCTTGAATCCACACAAGTGTTTGTTTTGCACCGAAGCCAGCAGACTCCTTGGCTTCATAGTGTCCAAAGATGGGATCAGGATTGATCCACTAAATGTGGAGGCTATTTTAGCCTTGCCTTCGTCTACATATATTCTCAAACTTGAAGGTTTGCAAGGGAAGGCAAACTTTATGCGTCGCTTTGTTTGTAATTTCGTCGCGATTACCCAGGGCTACATGAGACTGCTGAAAAAAGATGTCCCTTTTGTCTGGGATGACCAAGCTCAACAGTCCTTTGATAACCTTAAGAAATAATTGAAAAATGCACCCATGTTGCAACCCCCTAATTGCACACGGGACTATATTTTGTATCTCGCCGCATCCACTTCCACCATTGGAATGGTGTTAGAGCAAGAGGATGACAATGACGAGGAACATGTGATCTATTATTTAAGTAAGAGTCTCTCTGACTCCGAAAGTCGGTACTCACATGTTGAGAAGTTAGTTTTGGCAGTCGTCATCGCTGTCCAAAGGTTTTGTCACTATATTATGCTCCGCAAGAAAACGATTATCGGAGACTCCAACCCCATGTACCATATCTTGACACGTCAAGTACTAGGGTGAAAATACTCTTGTTGGATCGTTGTTCTTCAAGAATTTCACTTAGAGTTTGCAAAGTCTAAATCCAAAAAGTCCTTAATCTTTGCTGAGCTTATGTGTGACCTTCATTGTACGGATGTAGAATCTGATCCCATTGACTTTCTACCCGATGAGTCTTTCTCAGTACGAATGATTCTCGGTATGGAGATATCATATTGTATCTCCAAAACCAATGATTTTGGCTTGAACTATCTTGTGATGACTTCCGTCGTATCCGCCATCATGCAAAATATTAACTTATTGTTGTTGACACAGTGTATCACCACAATATTGACTCTATCTTACGATGATGTCTAACTCATGAGGAAGTTGAACGCGTATTGAATGACTTCCATTTTGGAGCTTGTGGTGGTCATATCTTTGGGATGGCTACAACCCAGAAGATCCTACGCACTGGATACTTTTGGCCTTCCATCTTTAAGGATTGCATGGAAGCAGTAAAAAAATGTCCTCCTTGTCAATCGTTTTACCCAAAAAAGCATTCTCACCCAGTTCCACTCCATCCGATCATTTGTAATCGTCCCTTTGCAAAATGGGGCATGGATTTTATGCATTGTAATCCTACCTCAGCCAGGTGGCATGGGTATGTCATCATTTTCGTTGACTACTTCACAAAATATAATTCCAAATTATAATTCCGTCTAACTGAACATCAATTCCATGCACTTGTCTGATCTTCTGAAAATTGTTATGATGTGCACTACCTTCGTATGCAGTATATTCCCTATCACTGAGTTGCATACATCACTTGACTTCTCATTTCTCTATAATCACTCTTTTGTTGATGACTTACTGCATGTAATGTGTCCTCGCTGATATTGTAGTCTGCGTTGAGGTATTCTCTGTCGTTCTGCTACAACGCTACTACTTTCACCAACTGATATAGTGCTTTCAATTGATAGTTTTCTATTATGAAATAATGCACTAGTAATAGATGGAACTGTGCACTTACTAATGGGTCAGTTCTGTATAAGTGCCATAGTCTTTTAGACAATACGAGACAACCTATGCATCAAAATATTCATCCATTTGGTTTAACGCACTTATCTTAGATCATCTGCATCATGATGCACATGATGGATCTTGTTGTTGTTTTGTCATCGCGCATCAAATGGTCTTCTCAACTTCGCACACTTTCACTTCTACTCATATACATCAGCTAGACATCTGTGCATCATCTGAAATACTTAGGTTCTATTTCTGCGCTTATGTATTTCAACATTTGTGACTATTGCGTGTCGTCTGTAATGTTGTCCTTCAAAACATCATGCACTTGTTCATACTTCAATATATATTCCTTTCATTACTTGCGCATAAGTCACAGATCTACGACGTCATTATGCACACTGTCAAAACTGCATTCTACTGCATGTGGGCTACTTGGCTCCTCGCTAGATCATTTGTTCTATCCTTGAGCCCTTTGATGCCCTGAATATCAAACTGCAACAAACTCTTAAATATTTTATGCTATCGCCATCAAGCTTGCTTCAAATCTCCAACTTGCATCTCAATTTACACAAGTCCTGCACGGATTGTATGTCCACAAGTTGGTCGTAGCATCCCTTCTTTCAAACTTCACAGATTGTGCATTTTCCAAGTGTCATCTTCTGTGCTATTGATGTGTCCTCCTTTGTGTGTCTTGCACCTTCATGGTACACAACTTAGTAGGATTTTACACCTTGGTGGTGTACTCTTGCTCTCTTGATGTACCATCATTTGAGATATGTGCGCATCATTTCTTTTCAACTTGGTGTATCTTTAACCTTTGTTGTACCATCCCTTAAAGGTAATGCGCTCTTGATGTGTTGCTGTTTTGCGGAATCTGTGCATACTCCAACTTCTACTTAGTGGGACTTTGAACCTTACCATTTAATCACTTGTCAGTAATGTGCACTTGAATCATTAACACTTTGTGGATTCTGTGCCTACTCTATCCTCTACTTGGTGGAACTTTGACCTTTTCCTTGTCATCACTTGTGGGACTTGTGCACCTGCTATACTATTAGATGTGGAATTTTCTCATAGACTTACTTCAATAGTTGTACCCTTCTAGGATCTTGTGCACATTCCACTAACTGAAAGCATCTTCTGATTGGCTGAATTTTCTTGCTTTCAGGTCTGTCCAACCATTTGTTGTTTCTTACTGCTTGCGCACTTCCAAGCTTTAACCAAGCAATACTTGTGCATACAAGAGACTTATACATGCTTGCACACTTGTGTTATTTTTTCAACCAACTCCTTGGTTGCTTGTGCACAAGTACCTTTGTCCAACTAGTCTTTTGATTGTTATCATAAAGGTGTATGATATGGTGGAATTGCAGGTACAACATGCAGTAGGATACATTAGTTGAGTTGAATGCACCTTCAGATTGGATGCATGTTCTAGATATAATTCTTCACAATGGAATCCATGTCCTTCACTATCTTGCGCATATACTCCTTCAAAGTGGTTTCCATATGCTTCTTCACACTACTGTAGGAATGTTGTATCCACTTTGACATTAGTTGATATCAATGATTCACACTATATCAATTGACATTCTCTTTGGCATTAGTTGACATCAATGACAAACAAAGTTCAACAATACCCCCCCTTGGCATTGATTTCAACACCTTATGAACCCGTGCATGATCTTCTTTGAGCTGTATGTTTCATCTGTACTCTGTCGCAGTGCTCCCCCTGAATTCTTTGGGATTTTGGCTATTACGTTATCTGCTGCTAATTCTTCTGCTACTCTTGCGTGAACCATGTTTTTTTTGGTTCCTTCTACGCAGACCATACAATCAATCATATTCATGCTATTTGTCCAATTGATTTTCTTCATGCTCTTTCACATATGATTTATCTTTGTTTCTTCTGCTACATTAATGCATTATACTTCGGTACTGTCAGCTTCATGCATCTCTCCATTTCATGATGTATCTTCTACTATCTGCTATAGATTCATGTTGTCAGTTCCAACTTCATGCATCTTCATATTTTTTGTCAACTTCATGCATCTCTCCTAGTTGTTCTTCCAGCTTCATGCATCTCTCACCCTTTGGAATCAATGGCAAAGAGGAGCCATGACTTGCGCAATGTAAGTTCTTATGTTTGTTTTGCGTTGGCGTCTACCTTAACTGTTTCAGGGATTTCTCCCCCTATCTTCATGCTTCATTTCTCTGCTGAAATTCTACACTCATATCTTTTCATAATTATCTTTGATTGATTTTTTTATATAGATGTTTCATTGTTCCTTGATCTCCTGTTCCTATCACAACACTCCATCCTTCCTTGCACAGTGATCCATACATATATCATTTTATTTTAGCTGCGTAGTGTCATATTGGTTTTGCATTACACTTCATGTGCCTGACTACTTCATTTGTCACATTTATAGCATTCTCATAGGGCCTTGTCGCATTTAATGTTGTTGCATCCTTTTCCAATACCACTAAAGATATGGCACGTTTTTCATTTAATGGCCAGCTCGGCATAAAAAAAAACATGACACTCAGTTAATGTGGCAACAAAGACATGTCGATTCCGTACTCGAATATTTTGGGAAACATTATCCATCGTAGGATGCAATGAATTAAATTTTCTCCCTTTTTGTATTGTTTCCAAAAATTCATTAACTCTAGCATTTAGTTTTGGAAACTCTACCACCTTCATCAACTTGTACGACTTTGAATGCATATCTCATCAAATTAATTTCATTCACGCGGACTTCTTCCTTTCAACTCTATAATATTTCTGTGAGTAATGCCTGGTTCACTGCATCTTGCATTCCTGCTCTTTCGTGTCGCATTGATGTCTGATCCTTCTTCTAGTTCCTCTTCTTCCTTCCAATGGCTCCCTTTTATTAGATAATGAACACATACCTTGAGAATGTGTGCTTTGCTATCCATACTCAGCAGTATGATTTTTTGCACTTGAGAGTTGACATAGAGTCCTGGCAACGAAAAATGGAGGAAAATAAATTTCTTCATCGATACTCTCAGTCACAAGTCCTGGAAACGACAAACATATAATCTGGAACGTCAAAAACAACAAATCCTAACTGAGTTGTCTCGTCTTCGACATGATCATGCTGAACCATCATCATCTGCAACACTGTAGCTTCTTCCTCTGTGCTCTTCTTCTAAACGTACTGCACTGGTACTGGTGGATTTTTGTAATCATACCCAATTTTGAATATAATGAAAAGTCTCCATTTTGTATAGCCTCATGTCTTTCGGCAATGTATGATGCTCAAAGTATAATTCCGTCTAATGAACTTCAATTCTGCGCACTTGTATGATCTTCTGAAAACTGTTATGTTGTGCGCTACCTTTGTATGCAGTAGATTCTCTATCACTGAGCTGCATACATCACTTGACCTCTCATTTCTCTATAATCACACTTCTGTTGATGACTTACTTCGTGTACTGTGTGCTCGCTAATATTGCAGTCTGTGCTGAGGTATGCTTTGTCGTTCTGCTACAGCGCTACTGATTTCACCAAGTGATATTGTGCTTTTAATTGATAGTTTGTTGTTATGAAATAATGCACTAGTAACAGATGGAACTGCGCACTTACTAATGGGTTCGTTTTGTATAAGTTGCACAGTCTTTTAGACAATCCGCGGCAACCTGTGCATCAAAATATTCGTCCATTCGGTTTAATGCACTTGTCTCAAATCATTTGCATCATGATGCGCATGATGGATCCTATTGTTGTTTTGGCATTGCACACCAGATGGTCTTCTCAACTTCGCACACTTTCAATTCTGCTCATATGCATCAGTTAAACATCTGCACATCATCTGAAATACTTCTGTTCGGTTTCTGCACTTTTGTATTTCAACATCTGTGACTACTGGCGTGTTGTCTGTAATGATGTCCTTCAAAAAATCATGCACCTGCGCATACTTCAATATATCTTCCTTTCAGTACTTGCACATAAGTCACAGATCTACGACATCATACTGCGGACTATCAAAACTGCATTATGTTGCATCTGCGTTACTCGGCTCCTCGCTAGATCATTATTTTCTGTCCTCGAGCCCTTTGATGCCTTGAATATCAAACTACAACAAACTCTTGAAGCTCTTATACTCTCTCCATCAAGCTTGCTTCAAATCTCCAACTTGCATCTCTATTTATACAAGTCATGCACGGATTTTATGTCCACAAGTTGGTCATGGCATCCATTCTTTCAAACTTCACGGATTGTGCATTTTCCACAACCATGGTCAACCATGAACAACCATAGTTGACCATGAACAACCATGGTCAACTCACTAAGGTCAACCATAGTCAACTATGGTCATTTATAGTTGATGTTTGTAAATAAACTAAGGTAAACCATCGTCAATCGTAGTCAACCATGGCCAACTAGAGTCAACCATGGTCAAACATAACCAAGCACGGACAACCATGGTCAGCCATAGTCAACCATGAACAACAATGGTAAACATGAGAAAAACATGGTTAAACATTGGTAATCATGTTCAATCATACTCAACCATGAACAACCATGGCCAACCATAGTGAATCATGAACAACCATGGTCAACCATAGTTAAGCATGATCAAGCATGGTCAATCATACTTAACCATGGTCCATCATATTTAAGCATGAACAAGCATGGTTAACCATGAACAAACATGTTCAAAGAACTAGGGTTAACCCTAGTCAACCATTATCGAATATAGACAACCAAAGTAAACCAACTAGGGTTAGCCATAGTCAACCATGGTCAACCATAGTCAACCATGGTTAACCATATTCAACCATGGTAAACCATACTTAACAATGGTCAACCATGGTCAAACCATACTTAATCATGAACACCCATAAACAACCACGAACAACCATAGTGAACCATCAACAACCGTAGTGAACCATCAACAACCATAATCAACCATGAGCAACCACAGTAAACCATGAAAAACCATGGTCAACGATAAATAACCATGGTTAACCATGAATAACCATAGTCAACCATGGTTTGCCAAAGTCGACCATGGTCAATCATGGTCAACCATAGTTAACCATGAATAACCATAGTCAATCATGTACAACTAGGTTTAACCATAGTCAACCATGGTTAGCCATAAGAAACCATAGTCAATCAACTAGTATCAACCATAGTCAACCATGGTCTACCACATTCAACCATGGTCAAACATAAACAACCATGAACAACCATGGTCAATGATGAACAACCATGGCCAACTAACTAAGGTCAACCGTAGTCATCCATGGTCAACCATAATCAACCATATTTAGCCATGGTTAACCAACTAGGGTCAACCAAAATCAACCATGGTCAATCATAGTCAACCATGAATAACCATAGTAAACCATGAACAAACATAGTTAACCATGGACAACCATGCTCAACCATAAACAACCATAATCAACCATAGGCAACCATGCCAACCATAGTAAACCATGAATAACTATGGTCAACCATGAAAAACCATAGCCAACCATGGTCAACCATTGTTGACCATGGTTAACCATAATAAACCATCATCAACCATGAAAATAACCATGGTCATCTATAGTCAACCATAAACAACCATGTTTAACAAACCAGGTTCAACCATAGTTAACCATGGGAAACCATAGCTTACCTTTGTGTTTGAGTGTGAATGATTCCCACAGGCATGGAAAATGTTTTGGACTGACATTATCGCGTTCAAGTATGAATTAAGGATTTAGGATTCCCGCTTATGCTTGATTTATTGAGCTCTATGCCTCTTATATGTTTATACATGGCAATTTGATTGTTAGATGTTTTATTCAAATAAGGATCATGGGATATGGCTTAATGAGATGGTCCCATTTATTTTAAGACACCCTTCATTACTTCTAGTCACATCGTTTTCCTTTTCATTATCCTTTTTGTTTTGTTGATAAAGAACATGGAAGAAATTGATGTTGTTGAAGTTCTTAATCTCATAATTTATTCTATTAATCCATCTGGAAAGAGTGTTGTCGTTGGGCGGGGTGACACCTTGAACCAGATTGATTATAATTTATGAGTCTCCAACCACTGTGGGGTGGTCTAATTTGAGAAGACAAGCTTGTAAGAGGCCTTGATAAAGAGCAACAACTTTTGCTTGATTTTTTGTGGTTTTCTCCAGCCCCCATTTGTAATGTGATTCTTTTTTAGCACCGTGATCTAAAATGATCCCTCCTGCACTTGCCTCCCTTGGGTTTCCCTTAAAGGCCCCATCAAAGACCAATATGCTTGTTTTTTGCATAATTTTTCAATTCTAGAACTCATCGTTCAATAGATTCAATTTCCAATTCTTGTCTACTTGAGAGATGATGAATTTTTTTTGCTTAGAGGGTGGTTCCAACATATCCCTTAACCAGTCCCTTTCATTTTGATCTAATTGTTTTATATTCTTATTTAAATCCTTCTTAGTTTGAAGGTGATATTTTAACTGTCCACGTGTTTTTATGGCTACTCTTTGAGGGTTGTCACACTACTCTTGAAAAATAGTAGCATTCCTAGCTAACCACACCTTCCAGCAAATATACTTGGGGAGAGCAATCCACACTCTTTTAAGAAGAGGTTTTCTTTGAAAGTTTGCTTTGTATTGTTTATGCCAAGATTTGAATATTTCCTTATATCTTGATGGCATTACCCACCTATTTGCAATTCCCAAGAATGCTTCCTACCACACTTTGTGAGTGTATGGAAATTATATAAAGAGATGTTGACAAGTTTCCTCAGCTGATTTGTACTAATCACATCAGGAAAGGTCTTGAAGCCCTCTACTCTTCAAATTATCAACAATTAATAATTTGTCATGCACCAGAATCCAATTGAATTCTTTGACTTTTGGAAGGCCATATGGATTCCAGGCATACTTCCACATCCTGAAAGCATGAGGGAGAGGGATATTTTAAAATTCTGATTCATATCCTTCTTTTACTGAGTACCCTTGCTTGCCCCATCCCCTTGAATCTGCTCTTTTGTTAATGGCAGTTCAACCAGTCAAGGATGTGTGTAGCTCATTCAAAAGAGGCCTCAAGTTTTGATGACTGTTAAGAATCTTCCAACTTGTCCATTTATCATTACTCTCATTCCAAAATGAAATATCGCTCAATATTTTCATTCCTTTGTCATCCATCCAATAGTTTCAGAGGTATAATATTTTGTCTATGCTTCAGAGGAGGTTGTCACGTCCCCATCCATCAATCCGACCATAGAAGGGGACATGAACGACTTATGGGGGTTCTAAGTTTCGCCCCATGGATAAATTAAAAAATTCATAAACATCTAAACATCTAATTGTGTGTGCATATTCATAAATATAAACACAACGGAAATAAATCTATACACACACACATCATGCATATACCATCATACTCATCACAGGCATAATAATAATAATAATTCACACCCATTCAACACTCCAGTAAATTTACAAATAAACACTTATATATTAATTGAAGTTTTCCAAGCAACTGGTTATGCAAGAGCAACGTTTCACTCAATCATATGCACTCTTTCCAACACTTTATCTCTCTGTTGAGAGGCCACCCCCGAGCTGGTCTATGTATCCACTAAGGAGGAACTACACAAGCTCACTCACATCCATAGAAACACACACTCATGCTAAGACAATGCATAGATGGGTTTATCAAGCATACAAAGAGATGAGGAAGGTTAATGTTAAGCCAGTGAGCTCAACCACAGAGCTACGAGCATCTCAATTGGTCTTAGCTATCCTTCGAACCCACATTACCTACTGCACCCAACATAAGGAAGGTCCCCCTCTCTTCTACACAGTCCCTCAAGCACCCCTTCCCTCCAGTGCTATTCAAGGTGGGAATAGAAAGGTTCAAGTTGTTACACCTTCATAGATGTTGGACTACATCGGGTTTATCAAGCAATTCCACCCTCTGATATCTCTCCGAGTCCAATTATCTCTTGGATTTTCTGCTTTTGGGCCACACTAATTTGCAACCACAAAATTTAATTTCCAGAATTCCAAATCTGGGTTATCCCATGGATTTTCGGGCTTTTGACACTCTAAAATTTGCCCCAGGGTTGACATATATGGATTTCCCACTGGATTTCACAACCCACATGATTTTTTGGGCATTTTTTACAGTCTAAAACATGGCTTATTCTCTAGTTACGATTTATGTTATTCTCACTGCTGGGAATGCACAACTTCCAAAAAAATGGTGTCTAATTGCCCCATAATGGAATGGGAATGAAGGGAAACAAATTCCCATGCAGGAAATTGACTTTTGGGTATAAAAAACTGAGCCCATACTCAACCATACGAATTTTTGGGTTGTGCCCATGCTCCATTAAATTCATGAGTTGATTTCTCAGTTGTCTTCTTACGACATAAATAAAGATCAGTAAGGAAGTCCACTTAGGTAGTTTCTTACCATTTATGGCACATGGGTTCTCAAGATGACACTTGGACACAAAGGATTTAATCCCACACACTCCTCACCTCTCCTTAGCGGAAAAACACAACCCTCTCATTTTAGTTGCTTCCATAGCCAACTCTTGAACTTTTATTTGTATTATAAATATTCATATGTTGTTACATTTTTCCATGGCTGAGAATCACATGTACAAGAAATATAAAATACTTGTCTTTATAAGCAGAGTATTCATTAGCGAGGCCTTGGCCTTCAACTCCATGCCAGGAATCATACACTGCATATTTACCATATTTACATACCAATCCCAACAATTACAAGGGTCAAAATGGGGGTATTACAGAGGCCTCCCCATTATGTTGTCGTGCCATACCTTTATAGTTTTCCCATTTCATGGGTACCATGTAAGTTTGGATTGGGTTAGAGGTGCATCAACTTTAAGTAACCTCCAAATTGAGGGGCCTTCGGTCTCCGGAAGTGAATTATCTAAGCACCTCTTTCTTCTCCCTTTGAAATATTTCTTGTGGAGACAACTATAACACCATTATGATTTCTTCTTGATCATTATCCACAATATCTTGGTACCTAGAGCTCGGTTCATGATTGGTGTTTTATCCACAATCCTCCTCTGATTTTGGGAGCTAGTACAGTATTGCACTTTACAAGATGGTATTTTTTGGAGTTAGTCTTTCCCCCCTGCAATAGGAAGCACCTCATTTCCATGTTAATCAATGACATCACCCCTTTTGGATCATGAATCTAGATGGGATTGAAGTGAAAGGGTATGGGACCTAGGTCGATTTGGTCTTGAAAACTGAGAGAAATTGGCTTATGATCTGAAATTATAGAGGGTATAATAAGAGAGGTGTTGATGTCCAATTTTGCCATCACTTTTGATCATTGAACGTGCTATGCTGGTACTGTTTTTTCCATTTTTGGTGTATTAAGTCATATTTCTTGCCATTCAGATCACCATTCGTACTCAGGTATGAACATATTTAAATATCTCATGAATTTTAATTGATTATCATCTTTTTATGATTAATTGATGTTTACTTAACACTTCTAGACTTGTTGGGCACATAATTTTCATTTTTCAGGCTGTGGTTTTCATACGGATGTCCATCCGGACGCTCATTCACATCCAGGTGCCCATTCGCATTTGAACGTCCATTCAAACCTTCGTTCGCACCACTGAAATCGTTTGTTAGCATATTCTGGAGCATTGAAGGCGGAAACCACGACGTGGGTTTTCTTGGCCACTTGGCCCTTATGGATCGTGACCTCCTATTGGTGAATATTCGCGTCCTCATTAGCCCAAGTTGCTAACGCATCTGCTGCCCACGTCCAAGGAATCCGTATGCATGGAATGGAGAAAAAGGCCTGTGCGCTTTAATGAGCAGTTTCTCCAATGTTTAAGACCCTCTATTTTTAGAGAGGTCGACCACTGAAAGGGTAGACCTACTCTCCCTTTGTAAATGTTATATAAAGACGCCCAAGGTTGAGAAGAAGAGACAGAAAAATGTTGTATAAGCTTTGATTCCGATTTTTAATAAAAACTCTGTTCAACTGTTGATGTTATTTCGTCTTCTGTTAATGGTTGGTGACTGAGTAGCTTAGGAACAAACCCCTGTTTCTTGGGAAGGGCCCCTCAACAACCAGAGGTTCCATT
This sequence comes from Larix kaempferi, assembly GCA_027924585.1. NCBI lineage: Eukaryota > Viridiplantae > Streptophyta > Pinopsida > Pinales > Pinaceae > Larix > Larix kaempferi. The sequence continues at coordinate 3,239,759 of BSBM01000226.1, read as the reverse complement.
TGTGCATATCCAGTGATTTCCTTTTGTTTTTGCAGATAAGTAATTTTGTTTGTATATGTATGCATTTCGTTTTCCTGTAGATGATGTTTTGTTGTTCCTAAAACACAGTTTTCTTTTATTTACATGTAATTTGTATCTTCAGAATTCATACGGCCGGCCATTCGCACCTTCGTTCAGACTATATTTTAGCCTTCCATTTGAACTTAGACAGAATTTTAGTTCATTTTCTAGAATTTCCTGTATTTCGTTTATGCAGAAATAGTTAGGTAGGGTATAGGTTAATTTTCTAGTATCTCATGATGTTCTGTAGCTAGTTGGGATTCGAATCCATCTTTACCATTTTATATTTCATTTCATATTCACACATAGATTAATTATTTCAATTTTAATTATGATGAAATCCATTTACATTTAGCATCTATTTTACTGTGCAAATAAGAAATAGTTATGGTTTAAGTAGAAGCAGTATAGTTGTTTCTTTGATTATGATTTAGGTAGTTTATGATCTACTTTCATTTGTTTTCATGCCTAGAACCTAGAATAGCATAATCTTGTTTAAAATGTTTTCATAGACTTTACCAAATATCAGTTTGTTCCATTTTTGAAATAGGTTCAACATTTCATCTTCAGTTCTCATTTAAGTTTAGAATCAGTCTTTCATTTTCATTTACATAGCATGTATTGTTTTAGGCTTTGTTAATTCCATTGTTAATTCAATCATTTCATTTTGGTAGGTATAATAGAATAGAAACTAACTTCAAGTTCAAACTTAAATAGTCTCATGTTGATTTCAAAGATGCATTAGTTTTCAGTGTTTTAAAGTTTGATTTTGATAGCTCACATAACTCAATTTAATATAGGTTTATTTCTCAGTTATAGATCAGTTGTATCATATTTCCATGATTGAATGAAATGCCTTAGGTTGTGGTTTGATTTACGATTGAATGAGAATAGTAGCACTTTGTTTCCTGTTGTAGGTGTTGTTCACAAGTTAAAGATTGTTTCCAAGTCATTGAATTCTTGCTTTGTACTTAGGTCTGCTTGAACTCTAAGTTTAGTTTGATTGTTGATAATTGATGTTTCATGAACTAGTTTGAAGCATTGATAGGACATAATTTGATGTTGATAGGCATTTGCATGAGCTAAGTAAGCATTTCATGTTTTAATTCCAGAGTAGTCATTAGAGATAAATTAACTTAGAATTTGTGTTTTGATAAGTAGTACTTCATTCTAAGTATTGTAACTAGGTCTTAAGTGTCATTTGCTTATGGATAAAAAGTAGTTTACAATGTTCAAATTCACTGGCAATTGGTCCATTCTTAACTTGCATCTTTTTCTAGAAGTTAAACTAGATTTACTTCCTTTTTGTTTCTCTGTAGCATTCGAAAGTCATTTTGATACAATCCCTCAAGGAGAGTGGAATTAGGTAGATTAGCTAAGTCTTGAGTCATTTATTGTTTGAAATATTAATTGTCAAATGCATGAGCAGTTTAACTGTTGGATTGGATTTCTTAGGTTCATTAAGTAGTTGTCTCTTTTAGGGTAGTATAGTTTCTTGTTTTTATAGTTAGTTGCAACTTGAAATTGTTCTATAGCTAGGTTTTTGAATTTGTTTCATAGTTAGAGTTTGAATAATCTTTTCCATTCTTAGAGTGATTGTCTAGTAGTTTCCACTTCCATAGAGTAGCTTGTTTTTTATCAATTCTTGCTTCTTAGAATAGGAATTTCTTTATATCGAGCAATTTCAATTCTTGTCCATAGAGTAGAAGAGTATAGATTGATACTATTCTGATCTGTTTGTTAGGTTAGGTCTAATCAGTTTGATAGTTTATATTTTCAAGTTTGACTCGGTTTTTCATTCTGAAAGATCTTTAAATATTTTCATTATTGAACATTTCTAAGGTCTGTCGAGCCAATACCTTAGTTTCCCTTCTACCTCAACATATATTTTGTGACAACTCGAAGTGTACAAACCCTGGTTGATAATTAATATTTGGATAAATTAATAAACATAAATAACACCAAACATTTTGGCGTCGTTTCTGGGGAGTTGTAGATAGGTAGAATTTTCTTATAAAACTTAGTGGTGGGTAGAATTTTCCTTCTGAAACTTAGTGATAGGCTGGTGGCAGGTGAGCGGTAACATGAGATGTAAGAACCTGCGCATCTGTTATAACAGGCATCCCCAAAACCTAGCAGCAGTAGTAATGCAATTAGATTTTGCCATAGTTTTAGTTCTTCTTTCATGAATAGATCTAGAGACTCAAAAGGTAGATACATTAAAACTATCCTTCAAAACACTACTAAAATTCCTACTAACCTTTACGGGGGGCGTGCCACCCCAACTACTAACTCAGCATAAAGGTATCGGAAAACACCCAAAGGGTATTGTCCTACTTGGAAAGCTAAGGAAATCCTTTCTGGAAACCATTTAGGGGGAAACATAGAGACATCAGAAAATTCAGTCCATAAAGAAACACTACTAGGAGAACCTCAGTCTCACATTCAAATTGAACTTAGGCAAGAAGAAGCTCAAAAAGAGAAACCACCAGAACCTCTTAATCCTCCATTAGTTTTAAAACTCAAAGACACAACCTTCTCACTAGTAGGGGGTCCGAATTTGGTAGATCTTGTTGATCCTGCACAGATCGACGCTCTTTTTGAAAATTCTGCAAATATAGTTGTTTCACAGATAGGAACATCAACTATAGGACCTACAATCCTTGTAGAGCCAGACTCTCATGTAGTTGACAACTCTTCTCATCGAAGGAATATTTTCCCTGAAAAATAACGTTGGGACATTCCATATTCACCAAGAAAGGAACCACCTAGGTTTACTCTCTTTGGAAATCAAGTCTACATGGAGAATGTGAACGAAGATCATGTTCGACAAGATGAAGAAGAGGGAGAAATTCGAACTGAAGGTACTTATGGGTTTCCTATTTTAGATACTGCATAAGATGTGACCATGAAAAACATCCCTCCCTCCTCACTACCTACCTTTTATGGGAAGAGTAGTGAGGATCTAGATACATTTCTATTCGAATTTGACATTTTGTGTAGAAGCTATAATTACCTACAAGATGGCCAAAAGTTAAAACTTTTCCCTGCCACACTGAAATATTCTGCTCTAAGATGGTTCATGGGGTTGGGAGAATATAGCATTAGAACTTGGGAAGACATGAAGACTGCATTTCTACGAAAATATCAGGATTATTGTAAACCTAAGGAATCTCGGAATAACATTTTTAAAATACAACAACTTGAGACGAGAGCTTAGAAGATTATCTCGAAAGATTCAACTATGTATTACATAAATCAAAATATAGTGACCTTCAAGAAGATGCAGTAAGGACTCTCTTCCTTAAGGGAATTTCATAAGACTTTTTAGAAAACCTTAACCTCATGGCATTTGGGGATGTCTCTCGGAAAACATTTGCAGATATTTGTGAGATGTGTAGGAATTACTCTAGAAGTAGAGGAAAAAGTGGGAAGCACTTTCAGGAATCTTATAATAGAATCCTGAAAGGAAATACCTCTAGTCCTAGTGGAGTCACAAGGGTAGAATTGGGAAAACTATTGGAAAAATTCAAAATGGATATCTTAGGAGCAATGGGTTCCCAATTAGATGCATTACAAGATAAGAAGAGACAAGAGGAAGAGCGTGCACCAATGAGCATTTTTTATCCTAGATGCAGGACTAAACATCCCCAACGGGAATGCCCATTGAACAATGTTTCAGTATGCCACCTTTGCACAAAAGATCATCCAATTGAAAACTGTCCATCCTTGCCTGGATTACAAGCCATATATAAGGGTGGGAATTTTGGTGAAACATCTAGGAGGCCTTGGAAACCTAGAGACCAATCATCCTATCAATATCCATCATTACAGTTCCCGCCCTATTATCATCCTCACCAGCCACCTCAACAATGGAATACCTCAAATTTGAAAAATTGGCCACCTCAAAACTGGCCACTGCAGTATCCTCCTCAAAATGCTCAGCATAAAAAATGGTCACAATGATGGAGGGGACAAGCATATGCTCAATATCCACCTACTCCTATGCCTAACTATCCTAACCCACCTAATATCCAGCAAATCTTGCTTGGATTTGTGCATCCTTCATTACCCCCTATCACACATCAACCCCACCATTTCCAGAATATCATGAATCCACCAAGACCCACAATATTACCTGCACAACCGATACCAAACCCTAACAATAAACCAACTCAAGCTCTTAACAACATTGGGTTTTAACCTCTTCCATCTTATGTCATTTCGACTGCACCAGTGCATGAAATTCAATTGCGGTCTGGAAGAGTTCTACAAGATCAACCCAAATCATCAGTTGTCATTCGTGAAGAGAATGAAGAAGAAGACATACCTAGTGAAATCTTGAATGATGCCATTTTAAAAAATGTAGTTATTCCAAAAGTTTCAACACATGACCGGCCTCAGAAAGAAGCAACTCCAAGGGAAAAGTTACCCCCATATCCGAAGCGTCTAGCAATAGAGAAACCTGCAATTCATCCAGAGTATGATATTATTAATGAATTGAAAAATATTTGTATCAAGATCCCTTTATTACTAGTCATTAAAGACATACCAATTTATAGTAAAGTGATAAAGGAACTCTGTATTAAAAGACCAAGTAAGAAACAAAAAGACTGTTAACAATCAAATTGACACCCCTAATCATGTGACAGGAGAAGCATATGTTTACCAGGTACCCGCGACAGAAATTCATGACACAAGTTCAATCAGAGACGAATCCTCTCTGAGAAATGCATTAATTGTGCTTAAAACATTCTAAGTGGAGCAAAAAGCCTAAAAACTATTGAAAAGTGGGTTTTTTTTTTTCAGTTGAAAATGATCTAAAATCATGAAAATAGATTATCCCACACTCAAAAGAGAAACCTAAGGCTCATTTCCCAATGCTATATAAGAAAGGCATGGGAGGCATGGTAAGGGGGAAAAAAAGAGCAAAGGCATGCTGAGGAGATTCTGAAGGAAGAAAAGAGCTCCAATTCTTCAAGATCAAGGATGAAGGAAGGAGAACTTATGGCAAGGGAGGAGGCACTCACACCAGGATTCCTGGTAATCATGTATCTTCTCCATTGTTTTAGCATGAATTGATTCAGGTTTCTGCCATTATAATGTTTAGATGTTGCTTGTATTGTGTGATTTAAACTTTTAAATGGCTATAGATCTTAAATTTGCTTATATTAATTGATGAATGAATCTAGATTTTAAGGTAACTTGTGATAATTTGTTCATCTCTGACGTAGAGACTCACCATCTCTTAGCAAGATAGTTAAACTAGTGTAGACACATCTGTAACAATAAAATAATATAAATTAAAATCAAATATAATTAATATTAATAGTCATGCCCTTTGGTGAAAAGGTGCAAGACAGGCTTACTTAAGCCAACCAATTGTATTCATTTTAGCATCTCTTACATTACATTTTATACAATTTTCTACATTACGTTCGCCCTACAACCTTCTTGCTCTTCCAACAGCCCTACACTAAATACTGTTATCAAAGACCCTCCGACAATTCATGGCATAGGTGAAATGTCTGATTACATAGCAGATCAACCTAGAATTCCAAAGTTTACAAATCCAGGAAACCCTGTGGTAACTGTTATTATCAATAACACTGCTATAGGAAACACACTTATCGATCTAGGGGCTTCTATTAACCTAATGAACACCACGGTTTTGGAAACCTTACAGTTAGGACAGTTTCTCTTCCCTACCCCAACAATGCTGGAATTAGCAGACCGCACTACGGTACATCCTGCTGGAGTCCTAGATGGTGTCATTGTATCAGTGGATTCATGGGAATATTCCATGAGATTTATGGTCATACAATCAAAGGATCCTTCTAAAGTACACCCTATTATTTTGGGAAGACCATGGCTAGCCACTGCTAATGCATTTATAGGTTGTAGGGATGGAGAGATGATCATCTTTGATGGGTTATCTACACAAAAACTTGCCTTATACCCACCAACACAACCAGTAACCAAACACTTATTTTGGTTAGATTGTCCTTTCGGGGGTGAAAATTTGGAAGAACTTTCACTTGTTAGTGACTACTCCTGGGCACTTCAAGAACAAACCATCGAAAATGTGTTGAACCAATTTGTCTCTTCCACAACATGTATAGACTTTCCCTAGTCCTTTACCCAACTTGATCAAAATTTTGGAGATGAATTTCAAGAGAACATGAGCCTCTCCACATTTACAAATACACCTTGTGTCTTTGCAATCGAAGAGAATATAGGACCCTATAACATACCTTGTGAGGTTAGTCGTGAAAATTTTCTACATATAAACGCAGGTTTAGATGAGAATCAACAAGAACAATTATTGAAAATTCTTAAAAGTAAAACTGGAGCATTTGCATGGGAATACACCGATATGAAGGGGATACACCCAGATACTTGTATTCACCATATTCACATAGATTCAAACATACCACCTGTAAGGCAGCCTCAGAGGAGGATGAATCCAACCTTAAAGGATATAGTTAAAGATGAATTACAAAAAATCCTCAATGTTGGTTTCATCTACCCAATTTCTAACAGCAAGTGGGTGTCTCCTCTGGTAGTAGTTCCAAAAAACCTTACAGGGAAATGGAATATCTGTGTTTACTTTCGAGAGTTAAAAAAAGCCACTCTTAAGGATTATTTCCCTTTACCATTCATTGACCAGGTGTTAGATACCTTATCTGGGGAACAATACTTTTCTTTCCTCGATGGGTGTTGGGCGGGGCCCAAGTTGGAATATTTTGCACAAGTACTAAAAAGTGCGCATTGCGCATCACGACAAGCTACAGGCAGTTTTGAGGAAGTGTGCATGGCGCGCGACGGCAATGGCCAAGGCATGGTTGCACAATAGGACGATGCGCATCATAGCGCATGAGTTATTTTTGGTTCGCAATATGGGTAATGGTCAGACGAGGATATGACCTATTTTGGGTAAGGAACAGGTGGAAGGCAGAGGAAAGGGACCTGTTCGAACGAGTGGCGGCAAGCAGTTGAGAAGCTAGGCCACTACGCCGATGGTGACAGGAAGGCAGAAGGAGTGGAAAGGGACAAGCCATGATGCAGTTGTAACCGTTTTTTAGGACTGCGGCTGTCAGAGGAGCGTGTGAGCCATGAGTGGCCCAGCTGGAGCAGGAGGAGCAGAATGTCGATGGCGATAGCTAGGGTGGCAGTTAGACACGCAAGTTTTGGAAACCTTAGGTTTTTGGCCTAATGATTGTAAAGACATGACCCTTGGGAGTGATCTATAAATAAGGGCAAATTGTATGGGAAAAGGTTAGAGATCTCTCGTAGAGATAGCTATTGTTGAGTATTTTAGCATCTTTTGAGTTGTGAAACTATTGTAAAGGCTCTGCAGTTGAGTGCGCAGAGACCTATTTTTGAGAGAGAAGAGAGTCTGCAGCTGAGTGCGCAGACTAAGAACGGTTGTACCCTTCCCATAAAGAGAAATATTAACAACCGTTCTTGTGGAAGTAGCCTCCATCCGGGGGGTGAACCACGTTAAATTCTGCGTTATGTGATTATTGTGCGTTTATGATTGTTCATTTGCTTGGTATGAATGTTTAATACTACAATTATCTGTTATGCGATTGCTTTTATATGTATTCACCGCAATAGAATGGGAATAATATGTTAAGTAATACATGCATGGAGGAATGTTAGTATTCAACACTTATGAGTCTGGGAATGTATGAATATTCCAATTAGTCACATAGTTAAACATTGAATTTAGGCGCAGCGTTGGAGCGTGCAAGTAATGTATGTTTATTCTATCACATGCAACATAATGATAAGAACTTTAACGAGTTGAAGGGATAAAGAATGCTAAGTAGGATTGGTTAGAGTTAATCGTCTCGGAAGAGATGTGTGGTCTAGCTGACATGCTGAACCGTTGATATTCACTGCGAGGTAAGCTGTTGATAGCTTATTGTCGTAACGCAAAAAGTATCCCGTATCGTGCAATCATTGGAGGCACTAGTGCGCAAGCACCTTTGTTTGCTAAAGTATTCGACGCGGAATAGAGGTTTTGCGCAGTTGTCTATCCACAGCAGTCCACAAGGTATTGCGTTGCTTACCAATCGGTCTACACTCGCATCACCAGGTTGTGGAAACGTGATTCCACAACCACCCCCTCAGCTTCGCCTTAGGTGAGACCTTAGGCTGCGCGCAGCCTCTTGCCGAAAGGGCTGGTGAATAGGGGTTTTGTTGGTTCCTTGAACCGCGAAGTACCTGGTTCTATGTTGAGAACCTCCGGAAGGTTATGTACAACCAACAAATGGTTCCGTTGCTTAGCTAAGACCAGTGATGCGATAGTGTATTTGGAAAAGTAATGTGTGAAGAAGAGTACCATTTCCCATTGGGTTCAGACAATTGGAATCCTGAAAAGAAAGAGATTTGGGATTGGTGTGATAAGACTGTGAAGGATTTTGCAAAGAAAGAGAATAGACACCCGCGCCTATCCGACGTAGCGTAGTTGAACAAATACTTGTGGAGAGACATTCACGAGATATTCTGGGCTTCGTTTGGAAACGAGTTGCATGAGTGGATATCGCGACTCGCGGAGAATAAAACTTGTTTTCAAGGAAGAGTACCTACAGAGTGGACTCCAGAATTCACATCGCAGCTCAAAGAAATAGACAGCCCATTAACGCAAGCAGTCGACTTTTGGGTTGATAGCATACTAGAAGGATTCGTAACAGAATTTGCTGTAGACACGCTTAAGTCCTACAGTCAAGAGGAAGCATACTTTTTCGAAGGATTTAGAGGTAAGTACCTGAAAAATCCGAGTCTATATATTAAAATGCTCTTAGCTGAGAAAGGTGTTTTAAGGACGCAGTAATATTTTTGCATCTTCCATGGTCAAAAGCATTTTTAGTGATTCCGACGAAGAGACACATAATTTGAGAAGTGGAAAGCGATATCATTTTAATAAAGAAAAGAATCCAGGAGGACCTGGAATCCGCGTGAATACCGAACTTCCATGTGATTTTAACAATCAGACCTCACCATCATATGCTAACATCCATTCTAACACACCTCAGAACTCACCGGTTGTAGAAACCGCGCAACTACTACCTCAGAACCAACCCGTTGTGAGTGTAGCGCAGCCCACCCCACATACCATCAATACGGGTAACACCGTAGGAGTAGGTGCTCATCCCATTCTGACTCAGACTATTCCAGTTCAAAGTACCCAATCTCAGAGAAATCCGCAGAGTAGTAGTCCTAGCACTGTCCCGAGTACCAGATTCATTTTTTCCACACAAATAGTCAACACTACTCAGAGCGTTGGACCACCAGGAAGGAGAATGACAGATAATGATATAAAATTGTCGATATTGAAAGGAACGGGTCTAGAAGACCCTGATCAACACTGGTTTCTATGTGAAGCCGTATGGAGTGTAAAGCAGATCCAGGATGATGCTGTGAAGAGAGCGCAACTCGAGTCACCAATTTTCGAGACCGCGCCTTGCATTGGTTTATGAAATATTCTCATGCACAACCGAGAACCCTAACAAAAATTAAAGCTGCACTCACCACAGAGTTTAAAAAGACAAAATCATAGTCGCAGTGCATAATAGAATTAAAGTTAATCAAGCAGAAGCCTACTAAAACAGTTTGGGAATTTGACCAAAAATTTAAGACACTATTGGATCAAGTGAGCTTTAAGATAGCTCTGCAATAACATAAGGAATGGTTCATCGCTGCGTTGTTGCCCCATATCAGAAAACCATTGATGCAGCAGAAGGTTGTGTCACAGGTAGAGGCCTTAGAGATCGCAATGAAGCTGGAGGCTTCGCCAATCGGTGAGACTAGCTCTGGAATGTCTTAGATCCAGAACCAGTTGACTACCTTGACATTAGAATTGCAAGGTGTGAAAAACGGAAAGGAGCAGAGATATGAACACAGACGCGAATTTTGGTGCACATGATGCAAAGGAGAGGGCCACACCAAAGAACAATGCCCTCTATTTCAAGATTATCTTGACAGTGGCGCACCAAACCCAATAAATATGAATCATAATCAGGCGCCATGGTGTGAAATCTGCAGAAGCAGAGGAGATAGGCCTGAGGACTGTTACCTCATCCAGAAATACATAAAGACACCTAAGAGATTGTAATGTAATTTCTGTAAATCAGTTGGACACGAAAAATCCAACTGTCGCGCATATGAAATGATGAATGAAAGAAAGTGCGATATGGAAATGATGCGAGGTGCTGGAATGTACTGCGTCCAAGAAGAAAATAAGCCGAAACAAGAAGACAACCCTATGATCAAGGAGGATATAGAGGCCGTGGTGGTGGATACCGCGGAAGAGGAAGAGGCCCGGCGCAGGGAAGAGGCCGCGGTCAGGTAATCTGTTATAACTGTGTCCAACCAGGTCATGTTTCGAGAGACTGTACCAACCCATGCACTACATGTAGTTATTGTAAATCATTTGAGCACGTTATTGAATAATGTCCTTTGCTTGAGGTAGAGCAGAAACGAAGGAGGACAAAACCATTGAATCCCAACATCCAATTGATTGCGGCAGAAAGAAGAAATGCGGATCCAAGTGTAAACGTGGTAACGCGTAGTGGCACTGATACAGGAAATGATGGAGGCGTAGAAGCTTCAACTTCTGCAGCGCACAATCCTAAGCAGAATTCTAGTGAACCAGTATGGATCAGAAAATCCCCTGGAAGAGCACCGGGTCTCGACTTACAGAAAAACAAGGGAGCATTTGAGGAATCACGGGACATGTTCAGAGCACCACCGCCCGACTCCCCAAGAACCCAGTTGCGTAGTGAAGTACCACAAGAGAGGATGTACCAACAACATATGATCAGACGAGCACTGCAATAGACATAGGAACCTCTGTTGCACAGTTCTTACGGAGCTGCATGAAATTACTAAAGAGCACAAATGCTTATATAGAATTTGAAAAGCTACTGCACCAGTATGAGCCAAACAACGACAAGGGGGCTGCTACTGGGGCAGTCCATAATATTAGGAGTCCTAAAATAACAAGGAGGGAAATGAGGCCCACTGCACAGATTGGGGACTGTGAGATGGATAAGATAATTCTTGATCTTGGATCCGAAGTAAATGTCTTGACCAAGCAGACATGGCATCAGATGGGAAAACCAAAGTTACAGTGGTCACCTCTACAGCTAAGAATGGCTAATCAAGGGATCGTTATACCTTTGGGGAGGTTACCCAACACCATTGTTGACATTGACAGAGTACACAGCTATGCAGATTTCAAGGTGATTGAAATCGTGGATGACAACCATCCTTATCCAGCGTTGCTGGGTATCGATTGGGCAATGACTAATTCTGCCATTATTGATTTAAAGACTATGAAAATGATATTTGAAGGCAATAATATAAGGGTTATCACACCATTGGATCCTTCGCAGGGCGAACGATATATTTAACCGCTTCAAGAGGAATCCATAGCCCAAGACTTGGACCGTATTTACAAAATGACAACCAATGCTAATGATTATATCAATCTAATTGTAGATGGAACACTCAGTTGGCGTTGTGACAGCTCGTGCATTTCAGATTCTGATGGAGGACCAGAAAACTATCAAAGCAGATTGCATGAAGTGTCTTCCATAAAATGCGCGCAGATTACCAAGTCATTGCACTGGATTGGAAAGGAGGTAAGCCCAATTCCCGACTATGATGGTTTCTCTAACGTCTATTCTTTTATCAATGAATATACTGCAACAATTGGAGAAGAAAACCGCTTACAGGCATTAGACATACCACTGCATGACACACCTGCCAGATGGTGGGTCGTGCATAAGCAGACACTGATAACATGGGAGAAGTGCAGAATTAAGATGCAAATCAGGTTGGCCGAGAAGGTCACACTATCTTTCGAGAAATATAATGGACAGACAGATCCCAGAGAGCATATTCGGGTTTGTTCAGAAGCATGGAAGGGAAGGCCATAGACAGAATGGGTACATCTGTTTGTGCACACATTGGAAGAACTGATTTCAAAGAAGTGGTACCTAGACCTGGAGTTGCGCAGTGGCACAACGGACTGGTCTGTCCTAATTGCGAGCTTCTAGCAAGATTTCAGTTTCGAAGATGAACATCCGACTATCAATAATGCATTGCAGGCTATTAAGGAAAGAATATTCAGACCGGATTGCGCAGAGGGAAACATGACACTGGAAGAATTCTTTGGAGCAAACAGTGTACCTCTGTGCCTACAGCCTAAATGGGAGGAGTAGCTAGAACATGCTCTCGATTGTTATCACATCAAGGGAGAACTTGAGGATAAAGCGGATAGTGATGAGGAGGACCCGCACAACATTCAGATACCTGAGTCAAAGGGATCGCGCGAGGTAGAAGGACCTCCATTAGAAATTCTAGATATGAGTGGACCTGTGAAAACAAGAAAACTGAACATTGGCACCAGCGAAGAGCCGAAGTTCCTAGCTATAGGAGATTACTGGGATGAAGACACAGTTGAAGAGATCGTGGGTATATTACAAGAATATCGAGATTTATTCCCAACCAAGTTCACAAAGATGAAAGGTATTCTAGGAGACTTAGGCGTGATGAAAATTCCTCTTAAGCCTGGTGCAAATCCTGTAAAGCAGAGACCATATAGACTGAACCCGCGCTATAGAGATCGATTTAAGGTAGAACTCGATAAGATGCTCGATGCAGGGATCATTGAGCCAGTTGAAGAATCTGAGTGGATAAGCCCAATGGTTATCCAAGATAAGAAAATGAAGGGTGAAATCAGGATCTGTGTAGATTTGAGAAAGCTGAATGATGCTTCCATGCATGCCCATTTCCTACACCTTTTACAGATGAAGTGCTAGACAATGTTGGAGGAAATGAGGCCTATTCTTTTACTGATGGATTCTCTGGCTACCATCAGATTAGGATTGATTGCGCAGATAGGCACAAGACAAATTTTGCTACAGAATGGGGGTCGTTCCAGTACACAGTGATGCCTTTCGGTCTGAAGAATGCACCCGCCATATTTTCTAGAGTGGTCGTAGCAGCATTTAAGGATTTTATACATAAGTTTTTAGAGGTTTACTTTGATGATTGGACCATTTTCGGTTTATTGAAGAACCATGTCGCGAACCTAAGGATGATGCTGGAAAAATGCAGGCAACATCAAATCTTGCTGAACTTGAAGAAGTGCATTTTCTGTGTTCCCTATGGAATCTTGTTGGGACACATTATGTGCAAACAGGGCTTGATGGTTGATCCTGCAAAGATCGCAGTCATTGTGAATTTATCGACACCAAATTCAGTCAATTAGTTACGCACCACATTGGGACATAACAGATATTACAGGAAATTCATAAAAGGGTATGCACAGATAAACACAGCTATGGAGAAGCTGCTGAAGAAAGATGTACCATTCATTTGGAATGAGGACTGTGACAAAGGATTTGACACATTGAAATAGAAGATGGTCACTGCGCCGATCCTAGTTTTTCCATACTGGGAGAAGCCATTTCACATACATGTGGATGCTTCATGTATAGTATTGGGCATCATTCTTGCTTAGCGAGGAGAGGGAGGTATTGATAATCCCATTTCATTTTCCAGCAGGAAGTTATCATCCACTGAGAAGAACTATACCACTACTGAAAGAGAAGGACTCGTAATGGTATATGCGCTGCAGAAGTTCAGGCACTACTTGCTTGGTGCGCACTTCTCCATGTTCACTGACCATTCTGATTTGAAATACCTGGTCAATAAGCCAGTGTTAGGGGGCGCATATGCAGATGGTTACTACTATTTCAGGAGTATGACTTTGAAATTGTGGTTAAGCCAGGAAGGTTGAATTTGGGACCTGATCATCTATCAAGGATTGAGTCAGGAGAAGAACCGACGAATCTGGGAGACAATCTGCCTGATGCCCAGTTGTTCGCTATACAAGTTGTTGATGATTATTATAAGGACATCATTTACTTTCTGACTACTGGGTTCACACCCATAGAGTTCACTACGCAGCAGAAAAAACGGCTGGTAGTGCGCGCAGCAGACTTCACTATAATTGCAAGTCAGCTATACAAGTTGGGACCGGATGAAGTACTGCGCCGATGTGTGTTAGAGCATGAGAAACTGTTCATACTAGCTGATGCATACTCAAGAGTCGCAGGAGGCCATTATGTAGGGAGAGATGCCACGTAGGGCTATGGTGGCCTACAATTCATAGAGATTCGAAGGAACATTGCCAGAATTGTGATGTTTGTTAGAGAACAGGGAAGCCATCGCGCAGAGATGAAATGCCATTAATTCCACAGCTCACATTACAGGCCTTTGAGAAGTGGGCAATTGATTTTGTGGGTCCTATTAACCCACCAGGGAAAAGAACTGGTGCAATTGATTTTGTGGGTCCTATTAACCCACCTGGAAAGTTTAAGATGCATTGGCTTGGCCCATATACTGTAATGCATGTTACTAACGATGGCGCAGTCCAGTTAGCTACATTGACTGGAGATACTTTGCCAAGCTTGATAAACGGTAGCAGACTAAAGATTTACCGCGATAGTCTGGTGGTGCAGAGTTCTGTATGATTCAGGGAAGCGTACCACGCAACACTGCTGAAGTTGCGCGCGAAAACAAAAAAGGAGGGAAATTGCGCAGAGCTAGTCCAGATACTAATCGCGCAAAGAAAACAGAACAACAGGCATGTAAAAGACAACACCGAGTGTGCCTCCCAAAGTAAACATCTTGTTAGACTGCTAGCACATTATGATGAAAACCGTTACCATGACATCTGTCGGCCAATTAGTGGGCCGTTAACCGAATTGGCAGCACTTGGAAAGTTTAAAATTTATGGATGGATGTGACACTTTGGAATCCATTAAAGACCGACGTGACCAGTTAGCATCGAAATCCAACTGGCAAGCTGAGCCATTAACGTTGATTCGACGGAGTTGACAAGCTGGATTGCCAAGCAACCTTTTGGCATTTAAGGAAAAAGCATTGGTATGATGAGAAGGATCGGCTGACAGGGCCAACATCATACGAATGAACTGGCAATGAATATGGCATTCAATGCCTCGACAATGGCAGGAGGCCACGTTGCAGACCAGCAGCGGCTATAAATAGACCTCACTCGGTCACTTAACCATTTTCACGAAGCATTTGAACTATTTGAGAGCCGAGTGACCAGAGCATTATATGAGTGAACATGTTGAGTTAGCAGATATCTCCTGGTTATTTGAGCAAGCAGTGATTCCAATAGCAATGACAGAGATGAAGGCAGGTGCATCTAGAAGTTCAACACGACAGGATGCAGGAAGCAGCAAGGGCAAGGAGACAACTTCATAGCAGGGGGGGTCCGAAGTACCATTGCAGCAGTCGGCTTCGGCTCAGAACTTACCCATGTATCCAGTTCCTGAATACATCCCTCCACGGAAGCTTGATGCCCCACCAGTCCACATAGAAAATAATTTCAAGTATGAAATACCAATGCCCACTATCTCTACCAGGGTGAAAATTGAGGAGAATTTGATGGGTGGAGTACCATGTTGCAAGCTAGATGACCTGGACCTACTTGAACATATGCTAGTAATGCCGAATACTTACCCACAATTTAGACCTGACGCATATATTAAATGTGCAAAGGACACATAGACCGGCGTTGCCAGACTGGAAGTCTAGGACTGGCTAAGGCCCATCCGACCATCAGGTTTGTTAAATTTACTGCAAATGTCACACTTTACTAAGAGACTCAAGTTTTCCGTGGTAGTGCGCTCATTACTCACTTGCGTACATGAAGGATTCTTATGGCTAGATACCCGCATTGATATGATACATCACATTACAGGCCTGAACAAAAGAGGCGAGAACCCTGCTGACCTCCTCATAAAGAGGGCACAGGACATAAATCTAAGTGCCGAAGTCGCTAAAGAATTTGGTGTAGTGCGGAAGGGACGTGGGTTCCCAACGGTCAACATCAATGACTGGGCAACAAAGTTTACGACCCAGTTGCTGGCAGGGAAGCTACTGCGCAAGTGTAGACCACTTGAGGTACCGGCAGTCGCAATCAAGGCAACATCTAACATATTGCGCGGAAAGTATTATAATTGGTGCCAGTTCCTACTGAATGAGCTTCTGGCAGATATTCAAGAAACGCAGGATAATAGAACAACATTCCATTTCAGCTGGCTGCTAGTATTGATAGCATTTGTAGGATGGAAAGAGCCAGAGGGGTACCAAGGAGCTCCAACCTTGGCAGGACAGGGACGCGGAACACGTTTTACCAACTTATGGGCGAGCTCAAAGGCGTCAAGGCAACGACATACCACCGAAGTATTTTATACCTATTATCACCAGTTACGCGAGGCGATTATGGAAACGCCGCGCATTGCCCAAACACTGACCGACAAGTATACATGCATCATGAGGTTTAGCGTGAGAAGGCACCAGTTGCACATTCAGCCAAGGGCTGATGCGCAGGAAGGATTATGGTATCCAGGTTTTTACCGACTCGATGAGGACACCATCGAGGCCATGATGGAACGTTGGGATTCCAACTGGAAAGTTCCCTCTTCGCAAGACGATGCATCTGATTATGAGCAGAACATCCCACCCATCTCGACAACCAAGATCGACATAAAAAGCTCAGATGAAGAAGATACTGAAGGGGATAGTGAAGACGTAGCAGCAAAGAAGAAAAAGAAGGATGGGCTACCTACAGGAATGCCCATTGAGGAAGAAAAGGATGACGTGTAGAGTCAACATACAGCGACGTCAACGGGAAAAGGAAAGGCCACTCAAGGCCCCTCGCAATCGCAAAGCCGACGCACAAAGAGGAAGGCCAAAAAACTGAGTTCGGGCCACAACTACATCCAGATGATTGCGAGATCATCGCAACAAAAGTCCAGGAAGTATGGGAAGAGACTTGCATCGAAAAATAATCCAAGCACGAACAACTACAGTTGACCATAATCCAAGCTATGGAGGAGGTCAAGACAATGGTAGCCCATATGGGGTTGGGGAAGCCGAGTTCAGGGTCTAACGGGAAGTCTGGGGGACCAAGCGTGCAAAGAAGAGCCCCTATTGTTGTAAGTAAGTATTTGTCTGTCTTGAACCTTGAACCGGGCTACCTCATTTATCCAAATGAAGTGGTTAAAGAGGTAGTAAAGACTGGTCGCCTTGACCTAAATATTGGGGCTCTGCCCCTAGAGAACTTAAACAAGTTGCACATTAGGGTTGCGAAAGAAATTCATGAGAGAGGCCTAGCCTCATATGATCAGTGTGCACAGTTAACTGAAAATATCAATCAATTAAGGCATGAATCAGATAACAACAAGCAAAAGTTGAGCGCAGCCAGGGAAAAAGGCCAGAAGCTAAAGGAGACCGTTTCAGCCGTGTGCACAAAAATAGAAGAATGTGAAGAAGAGGATGATGTGGAAGATATGATAAAGAAAATTGGGGCTAAGGTAGAGTCTCTCACCTCCGAGAAAATACAAATGGAGGCCTCTTACAAAGGAAAGATCGCAGAGATGGAGGCTAGGCACCCTGTCATTCCATCGGATCAGTCCCTAGCTCCAGCTGAGGATGTCAAAGCAACCATGGATGGTATTTTAGAGGAAGTGATGAAATTCCAAGACTCACTTGAACAGATAACTACAGCAGTCACCGGGTTGAATGAGGATCCTACATTCCAGCAGGTAAAAGCGTAATTACAACAGAAGCAGCAGTAGGTAGATGCTGCAAGCGCGGAGCTGAGGAATGTGCCGGTAAGGGAGAAAGTGCATAAATTTAACAAGGTCAAGGACCTACAGAAAGAGCTGGTGACACTAAGGGAGAAAGAGGATGCTACATCAGACAGGCCGCAACCCATTGAACAGGAAGGCCTCAAAATGATGCAACAATTCAACGCAAAGTTCGGAGAACTTCAGGCAGCAGAAGGAACCATGAAAGAACAAGTGGCTAGGGAGAAGGTATCACAGGCAACTCTGGATACCCTTCAAAGTTTTGAACAAAAAGCCAAGCAGAGAGTTGCAGAGTTAGCAGGAACTCTACAAAACTTTACTTCAAAGCTCAGTACGGCGGAGGCTGCGGCACCAGAGTCCGCAGGTAGAAGTGGCTCGGGATGAGCCACAGGTGAGTGTTAGGGGCCTGTTGGGCAGGGCCCAAGTTGGAATGTTTTGCACAAGTACTAAAAAGTACACATTGCACGCAACGACAAGCTACAGGAAGTTTTGAGGAAGTGCGCATGGCGCGCGACAACAATGGTGAAGGCACGGTTGCGCAGTAGGACGATGCGCATGAGCTATTTTTGGTTTGCAATATGGGTAAAGGTCAGACGAGGATATGACCTATTTTGGGTAAGGAACAGGTGGAAGGCAGAGGAAAGTGACCTGTTCGAACGAGTGGCAACAAGCAGTTGAGAAGCTAGGCCACTACATCGATGGCGACAAGAAGGCAGAAGGAGTGGAAAGGGATAGGCCATGATGCAGTTGTAACCATTTTTTAGGACTGCGGTTGTCAGAGGAGCGTGTGAGCCATGAGTGGCCCAGCTGGAGCAGGCTGTCGACGGCGATATTTAGGGTGGTAGTTAGCCACGCTAGTTTTGGAAACCTTAGGGTTTTGGCATAATGATTGTAAAGACACGACCCTTGGGCGTGATCTATAAATAAGGGAAAATTGTATGGGAAAGGGTTAGAGATCTCTCGTAGAGCTAGCTATTGTTGAGTATTGTAGAATATTTTGAGTTGTGAAACTATTGTAAAGGATCTACAACTGAGTGCGCAAAGACCTATTTTTTAGAGAGAGGAGAGTATGTAGCTGAGTGCGCAGACTAAGAATGGTTGTACCCTTCCCATAAAGAGAAATATTAATAATCGTTCTTGTGGACATAGCCTCCATCTGGGGGGTGAACCACGTTAAAGTCTGTGTTATGTGATTATTGTGTGTTTATGATTGTTCATTTGCTTGGTATGAATGTTTAATACTACAATTATCTGTTATGTGATTGCTTTTATATGTATTCACCGCAAGAGAATGGGAATAATATGTTAAGTAATACATGCATGGACGAATGTTAGTATTCAACACTTATGAGTCTGGGAATGTATGAATCTGCCAATTAGTCACATAGTTGAACATTGAATTTAAGCGCAGCGTTGGAGCGCGCAAGTAATTTATGTTTATTCTATCACATGCAACATAATGATAAGAACTTGAATGAGTTGAAGGGATAAAAAATGCTAAGTAGGATTGGTTAGAGTTAATCGTCTCGGAAGAGAAGCGCGGTGTGGCTGACGCGCTGAACCATTGAGATTCGCTGCGAGGTAAGTTGTTGATAGATTATTTTCGTAACGCAAAAGGTATCCCGTATCGCGTAGTCATTGGAGGCGCTAGTGCGCAAGCACCTTTGCTTGCTGAAGTATCCGACACGGAACAGAGGTTTCGTGCATATTTCTATCCACAGCAGTCCGCAAGGTATTGCGCTGCTTACCAATCGGTCTACACTCGCATCACCAGGTTGTGGAAACGTGATTTCGCAACCACCCGCCTCAGCTTCGCCTCGAGTGAGACGTCAGGTTGGATGCAGCCTGTTGCCGAAAGGGCCGGTGAATAGGGGTTTTGTTGGTTCGTCTAACCGCGAAGTACCTGGGTCTATGTTGAAAACCTCCGGAAGCTTATGTACAATTGGGTATAGTGGATACAACCAAATCTTGATGGCACCTGAGGTTCAAGACAAGACCACCTTTACTTGTTCTTGGGGGACATATGCCTATATATTTTTTCCATTTGGCCTATCTAATGCACCTTATGTTATAATTCCATGATGAAAAATTTCTTTCAACTTGTCCAAAGTTTACTTTGGACATTGTTGAAAATTTCACAACCATACGAGTTCATCAATGCATATACCTTTATCATGGCACATGATTCAAGTTCTTGAATAATGATATGATCGTTCAAACGTGCCAAATCTCTACCGCATGATCATTTAAATGTTCAAATGGACCGCGTTTTAAATTCGACGCCTGCTTGATCTTCATCCCTATAATGTTCGCTCTCATCGTTTTTGAGTCCATCCAATCGCATCCCCTGTATCCCTTGCATCCACTTACCTCTTTTCAACAATGCCTACTGGCCATGAGCCTGGGGGATACCAAAATGTGCTCCGGATCCTTGAGTTCCAAGCATGCCGTGAGCTTTTTCTTCGAGCAGGTTGGGGTCTGTTCCTCCATCTTCTCTAGGGCCACGACAATGAAATTTCGTTGTTGTTTGCCAAGGTATTCGACGGCAATATGGATAGGGTTGGCCACCTTATTTTCCTGTGACAGAGGAATCCATCGCGGTGGCTACAAAGCTTCCACGATGCGTTGGAGAAAACTCACTATGGCTTGGGGTGTACCACAACAGACAGATGACTACCATAAATCAACTCAATTCTCATAACTATGCTATATAAATGACAATGCTAAGATAAGGAAGAAGATAACCAACCTCGATCCAAACGTTTGATGTAGATCCCCGTTGGCGCTTTTCAATCCATGCACTCGAATCTACAAATTAGTCTTGACAACCAATATACAACAAGTACATATAATATATAAACAACATTAACATCATCAATAACAATGGTCCATGATATAACAAGTAAGATAAACAACATTTACAACATTAATGGACGAGAATATGAGTATTTCTATTAATAAACAAGAAGAAGTACAAAGTGATACGACCTCTTGCCGGCAACCAATCTGAACCAAGATCTGGATCAATCCACTTGTTCCTCCACCACTTCGATCCTCCATGAATGGAAAACTCAAACTAGATAGGAGTTTGGAAGGTGAACATAAAGGGTTCACAGCTACAAGGATCAATGAGTGTAGACTCAAGATAGGGCAAAAATCCACTAGAATTCTCTTGCTCTTCTTTCTCCTCTCGTCCATAAGCCATATGTGCTCAATATATAGTCCTCTGAAAGGTAAGTGAAAGGACAAATCGAGACGTTACTTGGGAAGATGGAGAGCCAAAGGTCGCCCAATGACCACTTTTTGGCAGTAAAAAGTAATAAACTAGTGATTTCTACCATTTTACTTGATACCCGCGGGCTATAGTGATGCAACTCGTGGGTACGCATGCTATAATGATGCAACATGTGGGTAGGAATAAAAATAGGGCTGAAGGATATAAAGTGAATCTGAGTCAGTGAAATGGATCCTACAGGCCAAAGAATGCTGATGCTCACAGGGTGGAAGATTACGGTGTAACATATGGGAGGGTGCTCATTGGCACAAGCACCTCTTCCTCCCTCGAACGGCTCACGATTTTGATCTCAGAGCCGATTACCAGCACATTACGGGCACGAAGGGATTCCATCGAGAGTGGATCAGGCCGGAGAACCTTGAGCCCTTAGCCGTCATCGTCCACCTTATAACCTGTGAGGGTAAGTTTACCATATTTAAAGCCTGCCACCTCAAGTTACTAGCACATTTTGCCAATAACCAAGCTCTCAATTTTCCATTTTATTTTCTGAAGAGCCTTGAGAAAATGTCAAACCAAGTGAGGAAAAACACAACTAACCCCACTAGTAGTTTTTACCACCACTGCCTCATTAAACTCCTGATTATTCATCAATTGAGGGAAAAGGGGAAGACATGGGAAAGTTTTATGTTTGAGGTGTTGAACCCCCATTTGGCCGAGAATCCCATTGCCAAAGCTTCTTCTTCTCGAAAGCGCCACCGATTTCAAACTCGTGTTGGTGAACCTACCCAGACCTCTGCCCAAGTAGAGAGAGACATTGATCCTCTCCATGAGGACGTGACTAATAATCCCCCACTCTTTGCATGGATACCCACTAAACCTAGAAGGACGAACCGTGTTCATTCCGTCGTTCAACCCGTCATTCAGTCGGTTCAATCAGACAGCCCTGACGCACAGCCAGACGAACCTATCCCTGACAAGTCCCTTCTTGCATTAGCTAATGTCTCTGCTGGTTTGCTTGAATTTTTCATCTTCGAACTTACTCCTGCACGCACTCAAGGCAAGGCTCCTGAAAAAAAAACCACCTATGCCGACCCTGAAACACTTTCAAGAGAGTTGAGTCCTCCTGCAAAACCTTCCATTCCAAGCCATTAGACAGTGGATAGGTTGACCCAGGACATAGCACGCTTAACAAGTCAGAATCAGAAATACGTTGAAACGATTTCTGAGCTTCGCCAAGAGAATATGGAACTACGTCTTCAAGTGAAGAGTGTCGAAGACTTGAACAAAGCCATAACGTCCTCTCATGACTATCTCCGAATAAGGCATGATACCTTGAAGTCCCAAGCCATGAAGTTTAAGCCCAATCCAATTCTTCTTCTTCTAAGTCGAAGGCAACTGCTGTCATAGCTCAACCTTCTTCCTGATTTCCTTTCCTCTTTGCTCAGTGGGACCTGACATATCTCCGGTTTGGGGGAGTGTTGATGTCCAATTTTGCCATCACTTTTGATCATTGAACGTGCTATGATGGTATTGTTTTTTCCATTTTTGGTGTATTAAGTCATATTTCTTGCCATTCAGATCACCATTCGTACTCAGGTATGATAACAACATTTAGTGTAGGGACTTGTCTACACTATTTCAACTATTTTACAAAGAAATGACGAGTTTCTACGTCAACAAATGAAAATATTATTACAATTTATCACTAAGATCTACATTCATTCATCAATCAAGATAAGCAAAGTTAAGATCTGAAGCCATTTAAAAGTCTAAATCACACAAGATAACCAAGATTTAAACATTCAAATGGTAGAAACTTGAATCAATTCATATTAGAACAATGAAGAAGTACATCCTTACCATGGACCTAGGTGTGAATCCCTCCTCCATTGCTATAAGCTTTCCTTCCTTCACCCTTTCTTTTGAAGAATTTGAGCTTTTCTCCTTCCTTCGGAATCTCCTCAGCATGCCTTTGCTTTTTTGATCTCCCTTTACCATGCCTCCCATGCCTTTCTTATGTAGCATTGGGAAATGGGCCTTCAAACCTTTCTTCTCCATGTGGGATTGCTCGTTTTCTTTATTTTAGATTATTTTCAACTGAAAACCCACTTTTCAATAGTTTTTAGGCTTTTTGCACCACTTAGAATGATTTTAAACACAATTAATGCATTTTAATGCATTTCTCAGAGAGGATTCATCTCGGAATGAACTTGTGTCGTGTCTTCCTGCTATAGGTGCATGGTAAACATATGCCTCTTCTGTCACATGACTAGGAGTGTTAATTTGATTGTTAACATATGCATCCTAATGTGTGAGGTTCGAAGCAGAGCTAAGGGACGAAATACATTACTGAAATTTGTACTCTTTGTACTGATACTCTTTATCATTCAAAGCAAGGATGAGGGAAGGAAAACTTACGGGCGTAGGATTTGAGGATCACACCTGCATGGAAAACATGGCAATTTCTCAAATATATATCATATTCCTGAGGCGGGCATACCCATGCTTAGCAGTAAACAAGCATGGCCACGAACAATACACAGTGGATCCATGTCAAAAGTAAATTTTTCAGAAGTGTAAACATGCACTTTGATAAGTGTGAGAACAAGGTCTTCATCGAACTTTTGATATGGCAGTCTAATCTTCCGCATCTCGGGTAGTGCATCGATGAGTGATACAACTATTTTTCCCAAGGTCTTCAATACAAATCGATGATATTATGAGTTTATATCATGCGATTAAAATATTTGATGTCGAGCATAATAAAACACCATCTGATTACCGGTCATTGATGTATACCATTAACAGATGCGAAGAGACCCACCGATAATGATGATAGACTCTAAGGTACTGAGTACAAACTAGCAAGTGTGAATAGATGTTTTGAAGTCGAACACTTGTAGAGTCAAACAATCAGGGGTCATTGATGTATACCCACTGTCATTTGCGAGGAAACCTGCCACTAATGACTGCAAGATCCAAGGTACTCTTGGGTTTCTAGATCCATGTCCTAGATGATGATTTGATGTCGATAGGAATAGATCCATCAAAAGGAGGGCATTAATGCATCCCACATCAACCGATACGAAAAAAATATCAATAGTCTGATAAAATTTGGTAGAACTGCAAGATCCAACACTGTATACTGACACAAGGAAGGCCGACATGATTGGTCAGGAATATTTGAGGAATAGCCGACACGGTTTGGACTTCCCTTGAACACATAACACGACGCAAAATGGACACTTGGAAACATAGGACTTTGAGTAACCGACCTTAATGAAATCCGCTAATGCTAGATGCATTAACGAAAGCTCCACCGATGATGGGAAGGATAACCCATCGGTGGATATCTATTCAAAATACTGGTATAGTTTCCTAAGGCAAATGTAGATGGTGTACTGACAGCGGATACAATATTATGTGTCATGTTCAAGGTGACAAGCACTGAATGTTGTCATTCTCTTCAGAGTTTTATAATATGAAGTGATTCAAGTATCTCCCTTTTTGGATTTTTGTGTTTTCCAATTTTTTTAACCTTTTTCATTTATTAGCTTGAAAAAAGAATAAAGCATGCTATGATACATTAGAGGAAATGAGTGTCTCAAGGGCATGCACCTAAATGTCAAGGGCATGGGTCAAGCCAAGGAAAAGATCCATATTGCAAACAAGGGTTGAGCTAGTTATGTACACTCTTACAAATGTTTCCTCCATGGGTATGGGTCAAATATATAGAAGCAATAGTTGATAGGCATCTTGAAACAAAAAGTGGCTGCAAAGGCAAATACGCAACATAAGCAATAAGCAACGAAGCAGTTTGCATGGATGTTCAAGTGGATATTTTAACACATGCTTATGTGAAATGACAAAAAAAGGGAGCCCATCGGGATATGGTCAGAAATGTATGAAAGAGAAATATGTGGTCTCAAACTCCAAGTCATGATGGGATGAATATGGCTCCCGGTCCTATGAGAATAATTCAGCATGGGCACCAAAATGGAAATGGGGTGCTGACTAGGATGTCCCATGTTTGGTAGGTGTTGGCACGGGATAGATCCACAGGAAGTGCGGAAGCCGACAGGTGCGGAAGGGTCACTCAGTGGAAGAAGGACCTTTCGCCACTTTTTGCGGAAGTATAAGTATTGGTAAAGAGTTGAGTCGTTCATATGGACCATTTTTTGTAGAATGATGTAAGCACATAAATAAGCAATCTTGTAAGCCTAAGGGCATTGATCGATTGATGATTAATGCAATCTTTTGAGTTTGATTGTATTTGCGATATCATGTTCTGAATATCTCTACGACGGGTTTTCCGCAGATGTTAATGAATGAAGATGTTCGGTTGTTAATTATGGTGTTATGTTATGATGTGATAATGGGTTATTTAAATGTTCTCTGTTGGTTTATGTGAAAACATATTGTTGGTTAATGCTAAAATGTTTTGATGCGAATAATTGATTAGTAAACTATATTGAATAACTGTGATCTCTGGTTAATGCACACGTATCTTCTTTGTAACTACGGAAGCTTGGTTCTTGCAGCACCCTTATCCGCCTCGGGTGAGACCTCACCTGCTTCGCAGGTGTTGCTGGGAAGGGTAACTCCTTTCTGGGCCGGTGAATAAGGGGTTGGTGGTGTTGTTGACGATAGAGTGAACCCCTGTTGAAAGACCCTATGTCAACATATGGTTCCGTTGCCGGGACCTTAAGAAGGAAAAAAGAGGATATGATGTGGCATCCGACGAAACCAGAGATCGAAGAGTGGTTCACTCACAAAGCAGAAGAGTTTGTGAAAGAAGAAAGGAGGAACCCGATAGAAACAATAGAAAGTTGGTTACAAAAGCACATATACTCAGATATCCATGAGATATTCTTCGTCGAATTTCCAATAATACTATAGGAGTGGCTCGCGCAGTTGACATTCAGAGGACATACAAACCAGAATATCGGATCAGATCAGTGGACTCCAGAACTAATTCGACAGCTGAAGTAAGTAAAAAATACAGTATCAAGGGTTGTTGACTTCTGGATCGATAGTATCCTAGAGGGGTACATCACTGAGTTCGCGGTAGATAGCAGCAGTTCTTACAGCGATGCGAAGAGACGATTTTTCAAGGGACCAAGGAGTAGGTTCTTCCTGTCGCTAAACCTTTGGATTAAGATGCTGGTGTGCGAAAAGGGTATGATGAAAATGACCTCCGATGAGTAGAAAGATTGGTGTGGAGGGGTTAAAGGTATCGCATAGTTACAGATCCACTAGGAAAGATGCAGGGTAGATGGACATGAGCGACGACGAATTTCTAAGCGAAGTTGAAAAATACTGTGGCACCTTGAGAAGTGGAATGATATTTCGGCGTCCTGATAAGAGGAGGACTGAGGAAGAGTCCCCTGAGAGGACCGGAAGGGAAGACTACGCAACAGGGCCACAGAGGACAGAGCTCCCTTACTACGAGGAGGAAGGCGATGACCAGGATACCCCAGAAGAAGGGCGGATTGTGAGCTATCACATACCTTCGACCCCGCATGCCACCTATCAATCTAAAGGAAACACCACAAATAATTCGCAGAGCTGTCCCACATGTAGTGGTAAAAGTAGTACATCAGTAAGTAGCAATAGTAGGAACACTGCGATGGCGGACGATACAAAGATGTCGAATTTCGTAGGAAGCGGGAGGGAGGATCCCGAACAGTTTTGGTTTTTATGCGAAGCAGTGTGGATCGTTAAGTAGGTCCAAAATGAAGACATAAAAAAGGGACAGTTGGCGACGACCTTTTGGGGCTATGCGCTGGACTGGTTCATAAAATATACTAATTTTCTAGGAAAAATGTTGGTAGAAATCAAAGCAGTGATGATTCAGGAATTTAAAAAACCCAAGTCGGAAGCACAGTACATTACTGAGCTCAAAGAGATTAGGCAATACCCGAATGAACCAATATGGGAGTTTGATCAGAGATACAAGACACTGATAGCGAAATTCAGTTTTCCAATAAACGACCTGCAGCATAAAGAGTGGTTTATCGCTGGGCTGGTACCACATATTAGAGGACCATTGATGCAGCATAAAGTTGCGGATCAAGCCGAAGCATTAGAAATCGCGATGAAAATAGAGGCTTCGTCGATCGGAGAGACTGGGGCTGGAATGGATAAGATTCAAGCACAATTGGCCATGTTGACGCTCCAATTGGAGTACATGAAGCAAGGGAAAAATAATCGCGCAGACGTATGGTGCACCAGATGTAGGACGGAAGGCCATCATAAGGATAATTGTTCAATGTTTCAGCAGTATTTGAATTCAGGGGCTCCGAACCCCCTTCGCCAGGAAAGTCTACCATGGTGCCCCGTTTGCCAGGCCAAGGGGCATCGACCAGAGGACTGCATCTACTTACATAAAATAGTATCGAAACCGGTGAATCTGTATTTTAAATTCTATCGATCAGTGGGGCATGATGAAAGGACTGCAGGGCACACGATTTGCTGCAAGAACGGAACATGGACGCATAGCTGGTAAAGGGAGAAGAGAAACAACTAGGACTACAACAACCGCAGTATGTCCAGCAACAACCGTAGTTTATGCAGGCGCCGCAATTTGACAAAGGACAGTATGGGAAACTACATTATGGCGCACTGCAGTATCCGCAACCACAGTACCAGCAGTTGATGTATCAACAATACCCACAACCGTAGTATCAGCAGCCACAGTACGGGCAGGCGCAGTACGAACCACCACGCGAAGGATTTGGTGGAGGATTCCGGGGAGGATGCGGTGGTGGCGCCGGAAGAGGGGGAGCCACTGGACGGGGCCGAGGACCCCCTACATGTTATAATTGTGGGAAACAATGACATTTCACAAGGGATTGCCCGAATCAAGCCTCGCAATGCACGTATTGTAGCGGAATAGACCACGCGGTAGAAAGTTTCTCACAGCTCATCGCCAAATGGAAAACGAAGAACCTGCCGACCCCGTCGAATCAAAACCAACCAGCGGTACAAAAAATATCAGTAGAATATAGGAGGCACTCCGTGGCAGTAGGAATAGTAATGCGAGGAGGAGCAGTAACAGGAGTTGACAGACCATAGTCCATTGTTCGACCAATAGGAAAGAAAAATGTTACGTTTGACACGGGGGCAGAAAAAGACACCTTCCTAAAGGCCCAACAAGAGGTGCTGCAACGGATGAGGAACATACCTCTCCAAGAAGAAATCTACGATATGCCGTCGACATTCGACCGGACGAAATCGTAGGGAAAGGCCACTGCCTTAAGAGCCTTCCTAGAGAGATGCTTAGCATTGGCACGAGATGAGGAGGCATTGGAGGAACTATCCAGGCTATTAAGTCGACAGGAGGACGGAATTCAGGAACCCAGGGTTAATCGCATACATAAGAGAAGGAAGACGGGCAGACCAGAGCAAAGTCACCCCCCTTGGCCGAGTGTGTCAACTTCCCGTCGAAATCGAAGGACTTCGAACATACGCCAATTTCGATGTGATAGAAATAGTAGATAACACATGTCCATATCCAGCACTATTAGTAATCGACTAGGCGATGTAAAATCAGGCAATCATCAATTTCAAGAAGCGGATCATGACATTTGAAGATCGGGAAATAAGGGTTGTCGCACCACTAGACCGTTCGGAAGGACAACGATATGTGGAACCCACCAAAGATGAAGATAGGGAAGGATGGGATAGCCTATATAATATTTTTGAAGATTACATCAATCCAAATGATGGAGGGGAGTTGGAATGGTGTAGCCCTATCTTAGCATCTTCGGAATCGGACGAGGCACCGGAAAATTGGAAAAACTGACTTCATGAAGTATCGTTTCGTAGATGTGCAAAGATTACACAGTCCATGCGTCGGGTGGCTACTGAGGAATGCAAATTACAAACATACGAAGGGTTACCAAACTTGAGCACCTTAACAGAATTCGAAGGAAAGGTAGTGGAACCACAAAGACTCTTGGCCTTGGAGGAAGCCTTGAAGGCTACTCCTGCGCACTGGTGGGCAGCGCATAAATCAAGGATATCAAATTGGCCACTATGTCGATGCCTCCTAGAGGTACATTTCAGCGACACCACAACATGGAATGGACAAAGATACGATGGCCAGGGTAACCCAAACGAACATTTGAAGGCTTGTCAGCACCAATGGGCAGAGCGATTGGAGCAGGAGTGGGTGCATGCCTTTGTGCATACATTGGATGGAGTACCGCGGAGTTGGTATGTTGCAATGGAGATGCAACTCGGTACACTTTCTTGGGATCAGTTAACACTTGGCTTTAGCCAAACGTTCTCCTTCTCAGATAAGAATCCCTTCATCCATAATGCACTTCAGATAAGTAAGAAGAAGATTTTCAAGGTAGAACCAACAGGGCAGCTATCAGAACTCTGATGGACCATGACACCCAAAATAAGGAGGAACTGCTATAAACCGAATAACAACAACGATGGGACAACACCTAACCTATCCGTCGACCAGTACAATCAGCCACTGAAGACTATGAAGGTAACCATTAAATTAACGGAAAGCTTGAATGCCACGGATGTTGAAAAACATTGGTAGGAATCAATTATTATGCAGATTGCAGACCTGCTGCATGAATTTCATGACTTATTTCTGACAAGATCCCTAGAAAGACAAGACATTCACACCTCAGCGGATGAGTTCGAAATAGATGAATATGCGATCGCAAGAAAATTGAAACCACAAACAGCATCCTCCGGCGTGAAGACCAAACCCCGCGATACGGTGTCAACAGTACGGCACCACCTATTACCGCAGTAAAAAAAAATAATATATATATATATATATATATAAATAAATCATAATAATAAAGAAGGGAAGGGAGGTATCATATGAATCATAATAAATCACAAAACGTGGGCGACATGATAGGACTAAGATGGAAGCTGCCATGACGCGTAATAGCCCACTCCAACATTAAAGATGCTGAAAGTGACATTTATACCACACCAAACAGCTTCAAGCCCAAGACACCAGAAGTTAATATCCAGCGCAAGCGAAGGATTTTGGCGAATCCCGACAAAAATCGACAATAATTGCCTCAAATGGATGGACATTACCAACCTCTATATAGAGAGCAACGGGAAAGCAGATCCAATTACTATAGTACTCTAGAAGCCAAATGGAAGTGTATATGTCTAGAACCAGCACTGAAAGACCATTGGCCACACCAATTGTTCAGGAGCAACCCAAAGTCATGTCGTCAATTCCACACAAGAAGAAGAAAAGTGCGACGCGACCTCCCGATAGCGGTCGGGAGGCAAAGAAAGCCACCCGGGCATCTACTCGGAACAAGAATGCCGTTGTAGGATCCTCCACGGTGGAAGAGGTGCAAGAGGGATACGACGGTCCCATGCTATCGGAATATGTTCCTCCTCGATGGGTCGGGGCGCCTGCACGACGGATCAACAAAAACGACAGATACAACATTGCAGTCACACCGGTACCTCTAGGGGTTCAGACAATTGGGGACATTACCACCAAGTTGTAGAGACTACAATACACTGACCACGACCTCGCTAAGTTCAAAGAGTATGCAGAAGCCTACAATGACGTTCCCCATGCGAGCGGCCCAACCACAAAGGAACCGAGGGAATGGGCACACGGATTGGCACAATCAGGGTTGCTTGGCATCACCCTTCTACCACATTTTGGGCGCCTGGCACAAGTCAACGCATGCATCAAGCAACTCCGTGCATGCTTCCATGATCGATCCCTGTGGCTGCATGAGAGAATCCCAGTTACTGTCGACCTCGTCGCCAGAGTCACCGGCCTACCACAAGACGGAGCCAACCTGTCAAATTTTTTCTAGGGAAAGGATAACGATAAGAAAGTAGCCGAGCAATTGGCTATAAAGTACGATGTACAGAAAGATTCCCGGGGTTACCTGATCCACACCATTAACAACCAGGCGATTCGAGTCGCAGCAAAAATACTGGCAGTCAAAGTAACAAGGAAAAACCGACCGACACAATGCAATTTAGGGGTCATTGCAGCAGCAGAACAATGCGTCGCAGGAGAAAGGCTGAGCTGGGCCCAATTCCTGCTGCATGAACTCAACGAGGACGCATATGATGCCTAGGAAAACAGACGGACTTTCATGTATTCATGGTTACTCCTCCTGATTGCCTTCAAAGCATGGAGGGAACCAGACGACTACCAAGGGGTGGACCTCGCGGAACCTCGAATATGCGATGGTGCAAGGTACCAGAACTTGTGGGCAATGACTGACAATGAGCGCCAGCAAGATATTGTTATCCAGTTCTACGTTTGGCTCGACATGATGCGGATGGACACAATGATGATACAGTGGATCACACTACATGCCGCGACAAAGTATCAGTCCATTACCCAGTTATCTGTTGAGATGCACATGATTTGCCTCCGAGCACACGCAGACCCAACCAAGCAATGGATAAGAACACATTACAAGCTCACTGAAGCCGAGCTTGACAACATCATCTCCCACTGGCCTGAGGAATGGAAATTCCCTGAAGATCCGAAGGAGATTGCAGCAGCACAGGCAGCCGGTCGACAGAACCGGGCCAGGAATGATGAAGCTTCCACCAACCAGAAGGATGAACAAGAGATTGATGCAAAGGATCAGACAGTCGGCTCTAGTACGACGTGGCCTCAACAACCAACACCCCAACGGACCCAGAGCTTGACCTTCAGCAGGAAGAACGACAGACAAAGAATCGTATGGACCGCGACGACGGTTGTACAAGAGCTGGCCTCACTGCACAGCAGGCCGATAGTCTGTTGGATAGCATTATGCAGATCATAGAGCACAACCGCCGGAAGGTTACAAGGCACTCCGCAGATAATTTCCAATACATAGGGGACTTGTTAAATACAGTGGCCAGTACAATCATCAACATTTAGGTACCACATGGCGATATCCAACAAAACTTGTCGACTCCCAAAGTTGAGGTAGAGGTAGGCAACCAGCAACGTATAGTTCAAGTCGACTCACACGCCTTCTTTACAGGCGATGAGAACTTGAACCTGAAGCTCCAAAAGGATCCCCTGACAATGGTCAACTTCAACCTACTACCAATGTTGACACTACATCGGGTCCAAGTGGTAGCAAGCGTAGAAATCTGAGACCGCGAGGCTGCAATGCACAATAAGATGGTCGATTGCATGAAACAACTACAATGTAACAAGATAGAGGCCAAGCAGCTTCGAGATGATTATACTGCGGAATGAGCTATGCAGGTATAAGCCCTTGAGGAGAAAGTGCAATTAGAGAAATCCCTGGCTGAAAAGGAAGCAGTCATCGCAGACCAAACCAGAGCGCTCAAGGAAAAGGAAGAAATTGTGATGGAACGAGCAAAGCTCGAAAGAGCTCTAGCAAAGGCATGCGAAGCAGCAGCGCTGGACATGGATGTTGACCTGGAAGCCCAGGCTGTTATGTTAGGAGTTGCCGTGACTGAGCTCAGAAAATAAAATGTGGAACTCCAAGCTCGGGTAACACCCAGCACACCGCCGGCACAAGTCCAGAGTCGACAGACAGCGATAGATGAGGCAGTGATGGAAATCCAGGAGTTGGAACAGGCTGTGCAGAAGGCAGCCGTAAGTCTTACAGAATTTTGGGACAGGCTGGTCGAAGATGACCAGTTAGTGGAACTAAAGAAGATGCATCACGAAGCTGAAGAGTAGCTAGAAACGTTTAGAGGGTCGATTAAAGCAATGCCCACCATGACCAGGATGACAAAGACTGCGGAATTACAGAATATGAAGCAACGAGCTGAGAAAGCCCATGAAAGGAAGCAACAACGAGCGACACATTTGGATGAACTTCAGACAAAAGCAGAAGCACTGATAGCAAGCATGGTTCCAGAATTGAAACAGGTACAAGAGCAACTATAGGAAGTGCGATAAAAAGTGAGCGACCACCCAACGGAGCGGTAGGTGACGGAAAGTACACAGATCCATGCATCAGTAAAGGAGATAGTTGACCGGATCTA
This sequence comes from Larix kaempferi, assembly GCA_027924585.1. Taxonomy (NCBI): domain Eukaryota; kingdom Viridiplantae; phylum Streptophyta; class Pinopsida; order Pinales; family Pinaceae; genus Larix; species Larix kaempferi. Next base: position 3,206,759 of record BSBM01000226.1, on the reverse strand, counting down.
GACCTCCTATGAAGACTTTCAAAAGCAGTATAACAAACTAGCAGTGTCCAACTGAAGTGGCTCGGGACGAGCCACAAGTTTGTGTTGGGGGCCTGTTGGCACGGGATAGATCCATAGGAAGTGCGGAAGCCGACAGGTGCGGAAGGGTCACTCAGCGGAAGAAGGACCTTTCGCCACTTTTTGCGGAAGTATAAGTATTGTTAAAGAGTTGAATCGGTCATATGGACCATTTTTTGTAGAATGATGTAAGCATATAAATAAAGCAATCTTGTAAGCCTAAGGGCATCGATCGATTGATGATTAATAAGATCTTTTGAGTTTGATTGTATTTGCGATATCATGTTCTGAATATCTCTGCGACGGGTTTTCCGCAGATGTTAATGAATGAAGATGTTCGGTTGTGAATTCTGGTGTTATGTTATGATGCGATAATGGGTTATTTAAATGTTCTCTGTTGGTTTACGTGAAAACATATTGTTGGTTAATGCTAAAAAATTTTGATGTGAATAATTGATTAGTAAACTATAGTGAATGACTGTGATTTCTGGTTAATGCACACAAATCTTCTTTGTAACTGTGGAAGCTTGGTTCTTGCAGCACCCTTATCCGCCTCGAGTGAGACCTCACCTGCTTCGCAGGTGTTGCTGGGAAGGGTAACTCCTTTCTAGGCCAGTGAATAAGGGGTTGTTGACGACAGAGTGAACCCCTGTCGAAAGACCCTGTGTCAACAGTAGGCTCTGCTGTCATAATGGTGGAAAATACAGATATGAAGGGCTGACCCACCAATTTCCAACAGGTTCGACCCTATGGAAAGTTTGGGTTGCAAAAGGTTCAAATGCATCTTCACAAAGGGATGGCCTAAACCTATATTCAAGTTTCCAAATATACCAAATAAGATCGAGGAACATGCAGATCATGCTCCTATACTTGGGTAGATTTATATCAAGTATGCTCCCAGTGGCCCCATAAAATATGTCCTTAGGTGGGTGCAACCAAATGTTTACAACTTCAGGGATACCTTCATTTGATGATAAAATGTAATCCAAGAAGTCATGTGAGCTGGGAGATCTCACATCCCAAATGGGCCAAGTAACCGAATCATATTCCTCCATCAAGGGAAGATTTTGATCCGAATCTGCCGAAGCTATTTGAGTAGCTTGGTTTGAAACTTCTATGATAGATAGGGGTGATCCAACTGCTTTCCAACAATTAAATGACATTACACAAGCTGAGGTCCTTTCATCTACTATGGTTAGACAGATGTTCTTACCATGAGTCGTACTTTAATCTGAAAAGCAACTTTGGAAAGGGTCCTACATATTGAATGGTCTATGTCTGATGCGATCAAAGTCTCATTGGATGGATCAACAACACCAATGGTAGACAATAGTTCCGTTCTTTGCGCAAAATGATATTGCAATACCTCCAAGGCCGACATGGCACATGGTACTTGAGCTAGTTCGTCAAGAACATTACCGTCCTAAGTAGCTCATGTGTTAGGATTATGCATTGTTCTATGTAGAACACCTTTGGGGGGGTATGGTACTAAGTCTATGGCTGGTTTCTCAATGTAGATATAACCACTTGGTTGTGATTCTAATTGATCCGATCTACTAGGAGAGACATCATAAGACTCAAGTCTTGTTTGAATGTTCATCTCGGGATCACACATGAAGACGTTGGCATAAGGATCATTGCCCCCTGGCGGGGGTACTGGTGTCAAAATAATGGGTTGTTGTTTCCCACCGCATTGAAGCATAGTTGGTGCGTATTTTTTCCCAGACTTAGCATTTTGCTTACTCTTGTACTTCTTCTTCTTTTCCCTAATGTCTTTGGACTCGACTATAAGGATTTCAGAATTCTGGGAAGGATTAGCACTTTGATTACCCTTGTATTTCTTCTTCTTTCCTCTCAAGTCTATGGATGAGACTGTGAGGATGTTAGAATTGTTGGAAGGATTAGCAGGTTGCTGCATTGCCTGGCCAGCTGTGGGTTGCAAATTCTGAATAGATACTTGTCTCAGATGTGGTTTAATTTGTTCAAGATGGTGGACGAAATCTGTCATACCATTGACATGAGGTTCATGTGGCAGCCTAGCTAGATCAAACGCAGGTCTTGCAGGTTGGTTCCCAAAAGATTGGTTACTTTCTAGAACCTGACCACTACATGGCGGAATGGGGTTAATGGTTGGATTGCCCCCTTGCGGGGTTAGGCCCAAAAAAGATTGGTTACTTTCTAGAACCTGACCACTCCATTGAGGTGGTTGTTGGGCTTGAAAAGCATTCCAAGAGGGGTTACCTCCTTGCAGAGGTTGCATCCAAAAGGATTGGTTATTTCCCGGATGTTGCCCAGTCCATTGTGAACTAGGTTGCATGTATGGATTTCCTCCTTGCGGAGGTATGTTCCAATAAGGTTGGTTATTTGGTGGAACATTACCACTCCCTGGCTGGTTAGGATTCATGGGTGGATTGCCCCCTTGTAGGGGTATGTTCCATTGAGATTGGTTACTTGGTGGAACATTACCACTCCATTGATTGTTTCCTTGGTTTCGATATGCGTTCCAAGGTTGATTTCCTCCTTGCGGAGATGGCATCCAAAAAGATTGGTTACTTCCTGAATGTTGTCCATTCCATGGTGGAACAAGATGGATGGATGGATTTCCCCCTTGCGGAGGTAGGCCCCAAAAATATTGGTTGCTTTCCGAAATCTTACCAAACCATTGATTGTTTCCTTGGCTTAGATAAGCGTTCCAAGGTTGATTTCCTCCTTACGAAGGTGGTGCCCAAGAAGATTGGGTACTTCCTGGAACCTCCCCACTCCATTTTGGGATAGGGTTGATAGGTGGATTGCCGCTAGGATTTGTGCTAGGATAAGTCGGAGGATAACCCCTTGGGGCATTTCCACTAATCTGAGGAGCATAACCCCAATTGGAATAAATGTTCCATGGTTCATTGCTTCTTCCAGGAATATTACCATTCCATGGTGAAGGGTTGCCCCTAGAAGTAGAATTTGGACAGGTGTTAGGCATATCAAGAGGATTCTGGTTTACTCCTTGTGTGTGTTGACCTTGATTAGCTTAACCATATTGAAAACCAATGTTTGGTAAGGAATACCCTTCAGCAGGGATTCCTGCAGATGAAGTGGATGTACTTCCGGGATTGGAACCCGAAATTGTACCAACTGGCACTGAAGTGTTGGTTGAACTTGTGCTACTAACAGGTAAACTAACTGTTGGGATTGATGTATAGGCCAAATTGGAAGTATTGCTACCTCCAGCAACTATTTGATGTTGCGACGATGTAGTCCCTTGTGCTCCTGATGAAGCCATAGGGTCACTTGTTGAATTTTGCATGTCATTCGAACTTTCAAAAAGAGGTTTGATATCACCCATTGACTCATAGATAGTAAGTACAACTGGTTCTGAAAGACTTATCATAGGTGGAATTACATGAGAATTTGTGTGATGTTTCAATGTTTCAATTTCAACTAGAGTAAGATCATCAACTCTGTCTGTATTCAATTCGTGATGTGATGATGAATTCTCAGTGTTGATTTGATGTTATTCTTCTTGAGTAATATTAATTGAGTTTAAAATCAATTCTATTTCCAAGTCATTAGTATGTGGTTTTTGTGTCTATCTCTGCAATGTAGCAGGGATTTCAATTTCTGGTGACTCACCTTGATGCCGTTGTGACTGGCGGATCGGGAGAGTAGCCACTTCTAAGAAGTTGATAAAAGGATGTGTTTAAAATGATAGTTTGAATCAAACAATCCTAAGGCAGTCTAGACTCAAAAAACAAAATGTGTCCACACAGTAAAAATTCCCTAAAGATTTCAAGCAGCAAACTTATTCTTCCAAAGAACCAAAGCTCAGTGAAAAGATGGATTGTAGGGCCTGCCGAAACTAGTAGTTGTTGAGGGATGTTAGGCCTCAGACAATTTCTAGCAGCGAAGGTATGAGAAATAGTTACAATAAATTTTAATCGCCAGGGGTGCAAGTGTTGGTTCCTGACCAATCACCCTCCCAAGGAGTAAAATTTCCGAAGTCTGTCTCAGGTTTTGCAAGTGTTTCCCACTCACAATATCCTATGTGATATCCTAAGAATAGCCACTAAAGTTACCACTTCATTATCGACGGTCAAGCGGAATAGTTGTAAGTCGAGGACAACTCTCATAACCAAGAACTCTAGAAACAATGATGTCACCCCAAGGACTTGTCACTGAACATAGAATCCCCTCGATAAGCTTATGTCCCACTAAATAAACAAAAGGGGGGAACCACCCTTTACTTATCCAGATTGACCTCGTGCTTGACGCATGTTTCAGAAGCGCTTTCCCGACAAGCGTTTTTTGCTACTAGTGGATTTACTCTCTTTAATCAATGCTAGTTTCAAAGTTTTGTAGCCCAGGAGTGTTAACTCTCCAAACCTAATCTAGGGCACTAACCTAAACTTGTTGGTGATATGAAAATCAAAAGTTTGTCAATTTTAGATTAAGCGCCAATTTTAAATGTAGTTTGCTTAGTTTCAGGAGTGGAAATGAAACTAGTGATGTTTTGACTCGAAAACCGAAAAATGAACCAAACAATGCAAAATGCTCACTATTCTACCTTTTAATTCGATGAATATTCTAAATTAAGGAAGAGTTAGAGGTTCATGAGTTTCTTTCATATATGCAAAATTTCTGGTAGATTTTGTATGTTCATGCATAGTTTAGTTTTTTTTTTTTAATATGGATAATAATTGATGTTTAAATACCAATGTAAACCAAACAGATATCTCAAGTAAACATGAATCTAATTCTATTACACGAGGGATCCCTGTTTCTCATTCACAAGATCGCCCGAAAGCCCAAGTGAAGAGGATAAGCCCTTTGGAATGCTTATGAATTAAATTCTAGACTGTTAGACTTGAGATCCACTTTCTCATTCACAAGATCACCATACGGCCCAAGTGAAGAGGATACGGTGGCTCGAAAAACTGTATGCAAAAATTAAATCTACTCTGTTACAAGTGAGATCCACTTTCTCATTCACAAGATCACCATAAGGTGCGAGTGAAGAGGATACGATGGCTCATACACAATATATCTCAAGAAAAATGAACTCTAAAGGTACAACTTTCTCTAATTGCGCATGCGAATTATGAAGAAAATTCCAACTCCAAAACGAAATGTAACTAAATGCAAGTTTATTTTTGTTTTTTGGAAAGAAATTATCGTCAAGTTATCTCACAATGTGATGTTCAAGGTTTGTTTTTCAATGCAAAAAGTGTGAATGGTTCCTTCAAATGCAATTCTCTCTAAATGTGCATGAAGATCATGAAAATATTCTAAGTCCAAAACAAAATGTAACTAATTTGAAGCTTGTTTTTGTTTTTAGAAAGAAAATATTCTCAAATCAATTTAAAATGTGACTTTCTAAGTGTGGTCTTTTATGCAAAAAGATATTTTACACATTTAATAGAAAAATTGAAAAGAGATAGACACTTAAAACACTTTTAAAAGTTCTTGGGATCTTTTTTGAACAATTATCTTTAATCCAATGGAAAAGTTTATAGCTCCAACCATGCAAAACTTTTACAACTCCAACCATGCCAAACTTTTACAAAATGCTTGGATTCTTTTTAATCTTAAGAAGAAAAAAAATGAACCCAAAACTTTTGCAAAAACTTTGGAATTCTTTTTAATCTAAAGAAGAAGAAAAAAATTGAACCCTAACTATGCACTTTGCAAAAGTTTGAAAATGAGTTTTTTAACCAACTCTTTTTAAACCAATTGAAAAATATTTGTAACTCCAACTATGTAAAACTTTTGCAAAATTTTTCAAAAGGAATCAAACTTTGGCATTTTATGCAGCATTCAACGCTCAACGCTCCAGCATTAAACGCTTAGCAATTTCACATTGTGGCAGAGTATGAAGTGACACGTAGAGAGTTAAAACCTTCAACACTTCACACCCCAAATCCTAGCAGAATGTACACCCACGCAGAGTTTTAAGAGCTTCAATGTTATGGTTCACAGCTTCAACCGAATCAACACATCAACGCAGAGGTCGAAGGCAGAGAGCAGACAGGGGGCATTATACAATACGCAAAGCATTCAGTTGTTGGGATTAATGCATAGATACAACGCTTCGACACTGTCCACGTGATGGGTAAGGAATTGTTTCAAAAGCGAAAATGCAAAGATGCAATGCATAGATACTGTCCACGCAGAGGTTTGAAAGTTTAAAGCTGAGATCATAGTCTTTTAGTGCTGAGATTTAAGAGTTCATGAAACATCAGGGTTTTCATATCGCAGGGTTGAAGGAATTTCACGCAGAGCTTGAGAACATACTCAAAGATGCATCTATTCACTCAACGCAGAGTTTAAATCTTCAAACCAGATTTTAAAAGTTTTCATGTTGAGTTTTAAAAGTTTCAAGATCTTTAAGACAACACGTGGACAACCTGGAAACTATCAGCGTAGAGATTAAATTCCAGGTACATGGATCCACACAGAGTTTGAAAGAAATGATCAACGTAGGGATTTATGTAAGGTTTGAAACGCTTTCAAAAAACTGAACAGAGCTTTAACACGTTAGTGCAGAGTTTAAACATCATTCAACGCAGAGTGTAAAGAAATATTAAACTCAGAGTTTAAAGAAATATTCAAATGAAACACAAATCAATGAAATCTTCTAGAAATATTCAATGCAAAGTTTAAAGAAATCTAACATGCAGAGACTGAAGCTTTAAGAACTTTAACATAGCTTGAAGATCAAAACAAAGTTTAAACTCTAAAATTCGAGGCAGAGTTTCAAGAAACTCAGATCTGATTGAATTTGACGGTGGGTTGATGGATTAAAGGCATGGTTAGGCCAATTTTAAGCTTCTCAAACTGGATCCAAGGATCTTTAAGTGATCTTTAAGCTCAAAATGAGTAGATCTAAATGATGGAGATCACCAAAAAATGAATAAAAATCATGAGATATCAAGAAATTTCAAGCCATATGGTCGCCAATCTAATAACAACATTTAGTGTAGAGACTTGTCTACAGTATTTCAACTATTTTACTAAGAAATGGTGAGTTTCTACGTCAACAAATGAAAAGATTATTACAAGTTATCACTAATATCTACATTCATTCATCAATCAAGATAAGCAAACTTAAGATCTGAAGCCATTTAAAAGTCTAAATCACACAAGATAACCAACATTTAAACATTCAAATGGTAGAAACTTGAATCAATTCATATTAGAACAATGAAAAAGTACATCCTTACCATGTAACTAGGTTTGAATCCCTTCTCGATTGCTATAAGCTTTCCTTCTTTCACCCTTGCTTTTGAAGAATTTGAGCTTTTCTCCTTCCCTCAGAATCTCCTCAGCATGCCTTTTCTTTTTTGATCTCCCTTTACCATGCCTCCCATGCCTTTCTTATGTAGCATTGGGAAATGGGCCTTCAAACCTTTCTTCTCCATGTGGGATTGCTCATTTTCTTTATTTTAGATTATTTTCAACTGAAAACCCACTTTTCAATAGTTTTTAGGCTTTTTGCACCACTTAGAATGATTTTAAGCACAATTAATGCATTTTAATGCATTTCTCAGAGAGGATTCATCTCTGAATGAACTTGTGTCATGTATTCCTGTTGTAAGTGCATGGTAAACATATGCCTCTTCTGTCACATGACTAGGAGTGTTAATTTGATTGTTAACAAGGCATGAACATATTTAAATATCTCATGAATTTTAATTGATTATCATCTTTTTATGATTAATTAATGTTTACTTAACACTTCTAGACCTATTGGGCACATAGTTTTCATTTTCCAGGCTGTGGTTTTCATACAGACGTCCATCCGGATGCTCATTCCCATCCAGACGCCCATTCGCATTCGGATGTCCATTCAAACCTTCGTTCGCACCACCGAAATCATTTGTTAGCATATTCTGGAGCATTGAAGGCAGAAACCCACGACATGGGTTTTGTTGGCCACCTAGCCCTTATGGATCGTGACCTCCTATTGGTGAAGATTCGCATCCTCATTAGCCCAAGCTGCCAACGCATATGTTGCCCATGTCCAAGGAATTAGTATGCACGAAATGGGGAAAACATCCTGTGCTTTTTAATGAGCCATTTCTCCAGTGTTTAAGACCCTCTATTTTTAGAGAGGTCAACCACTGGAAGGGTCGACCTGCTCTCCCTTTGTAAATGTTATATAAAGACGCCCAGGGTTGAGAAGAAGAGACAGAAAAATGTTGTATAAGCTTTGATTCCGATTTTTAATAAAAACTCTGATCATCTGTTGATGTTATTTCGTCTTTTGTTAGTGGTTGGTGATTGAATAGCTTAGGAACAAATCCCTGTTGCTTGGGAAGGGCCCCTCAACAACCAGAGGTTCCATTTGTGCATATCCAGTGATTTCCTTTCATTTTTGCAGATAAGTAATTTCGTTTTTATATGTATGTATTTTGTTTTCCTGTAGATGATGTTTTGTTGTTCATAAAACACAGTTTTCCTTTATTTACATGTAATTTGTATCTTCAGAATTCATACGGCCGACTATTCGCACCTTCGTTCAGACTGTCTTTCAGCCTTTCATTTGCACTTAGACAGAATTTTAGTTCATTTTCCACAATTTCCAGTATTTCGTTTATGCAGAAATAGTTAGGTAGGGTATAGGTTAATTTTCCAGTATCTCATGATGTTCCGTAGTTAGTTGGGATTCAAATCCATCTTTACCATTTTATATTTCATTTCATATTCACACATAGATTAATTATTTCAGTTTTAATTATGATGAAATCCATTTACATTTAGCATCTCTTTTACTGTGCAAATAAGAAATAGTTCTAGTTTAAGTAGAAGCAGTATAGTTGTTTCTTTGATTATGATTTAGGTAGTTTATGATCTACTTTCATTTGTTTTCATGCCTAGAACCTAGAATAGCTTAAGCTTGTTTAAAATGTTATCATAGACTTTACCAAATATCAGTTTGTTCCATTTCTGAAATAGGTTCAACATTTCATCTTCAATTCTCATTTAAGTTTATAATCGGTCTTTCATTTTCATTTACATAGCATGTATTGTTTTAGGCTTTGTTAATTCCATTGTTAATTCAATCATTTCATTTTGGTAGGTATAATAGAATAGAAACTAACTTCAAGTTCAAACTTAAATAGTTTCACACTGATTTCAAAGATGCATTAGTTTTCAGTTGTTTAAAGTTTGATTCTGATAGCTCACATAACTCAGTTTAATATAGGTTTATTTCTCAGTTATAGATCAGTTGAATCATATTTCCATGATTGAGTGAAATGCCTTAGGTTGTGGTTTGATTTACTGTTGAATGAGAATAGTAGCACTTTGTTTCATGTTGTAGGTTTTGTTCACAAGTTAAAGATTGTTTCCAAGTCATTGAATTCTTACTTTGTACTTAGGTTTGCTTGAACTCCAAGTTTAGTTTGATTTTTGATAATTGATGTTTCATTAACTAGTTTGAAGTATTGATAGGACATAATTTGATGTTGATAGGCATTTGCATGAGCTAGGTGAACATTTCATGTTTTAATTACAGAGTAGTCATTAGAGATAAATTAACTTAGAATTTGTGTTTTGATAAGTAGTACTTCATTCTAAGTATTGTAACTAGGTCTTAAGTGTCATCTGCTTATGAATAAAAATTAGTTTACAATGTTCAAATTCACTGGCAATTGGTCCATTCTTAACTTGCATCTTTTTCTAGAATTTAAACTAGATTTAATTCCTTTTTGTTTCTCTATAGCATTCGAAAGTCATTTTGATACAATCCCTCAAGGAGAGTGGAATTAGGTAGCTTAGCTAAGTCTTGAGTCATTTATTGTTTGAAATATTAATTATCAAATGCATGAGCGGTTTAACTGTTGGATTGGATTTCTTAGGTTCATTAAGTAGTTGTCTCTTTTAGGGTAGTATAGTTTCTTGTTTTTATAGTTAGTTGCAACTTGAAATTGTTCTATAGCTAGGTTTCTGAATTTGTTTCATAGTTAGAGTTTGAATAATATTTTCCATTCTTAGAATAGGATTTGAGTGATTGTCTAGTAGTTTCCACTTCCATAGAGTAGCTTGTTTTTTTATCAATTCTTGCTTCTTAGAATAGTACTTTCTTTATATCTTGCAATTTCAATTCTTGTCCATAGAGTAGAATAGTATAGATTGATAGTATTCTGATCTGTTTGTTAGGTTAGGTCTAATCGGTTTGATAGTTTATATTTTGAAGTTTGACTCAGTTTTTCATTTTGAAAGATCTTTAAATATTTTCATTATTGAACATTTATAAGGTCTGCCGAGCCAATACCTTAGTTTCCCTTCTACCTCAGCATATATTTTGTGACAACTCAAAGTGTACAAACCTTGGTTGATAATTAATATTTGGAGAATTTAATAAACATAAATAACACTGAACAAGAGGATACATAGTGGGTTCCAACCAAGAGATCACTTTGAAGAAGAAAGCGATCCAATCGGGAAGCTATATGTACAGGACCAATCCTATGGCTTGTCCAGGTGAAACAATCATTTGCAAGCTTTAGATCTATCAGATCCCAATCATCTATGAGGTATTCCATGCTTTCTCAAAAGGGATCTTTTATTATACTTCCACCTTGTTTCTCCTTGTTGCTAATAATTGTGTTGAAGTTGTCGGCCACTATGCTAAAATTTGTCCACAAAGTGTTGCAAAGGTTCTGCAAAGACTACCAGTAGATATTTTTTCTTGATAATGTATAGGCATATAGGTACCGAAAGTGGACTTAAGGCATGATCTCCCTAGTTCAATGCGAATCTAGAACAAATATGACAAAATACAAATATACCTTCCTAGATGTAATTAGAGATTAAGATATGTAGACATATTACCTTTCAGATCTGTAGATCTCTTTCTCCCTCGTCGCTCCAAGTTCCACGGTCGTCAGATCCAAAGATGCAAGACCTGTCAGAACATGCAAGAGACAAACAAGAAGCAATAGCACATCTACACAATAATTGATCTAAGTAAACGGTTAAGGAAGTAAACTATAAATATCAATGAACAATAAGGCATTTATGGAAAGAGTTTTGTATTACTGTATTAAAGTGGAAATACATAGAAGAGTTAAGATTATAACCAAGCCCTAACGTCGCAATCTTCCTCCAACAAGCCAAGCCAATGCCTCTAAGGAGAAATGGGTGCCTCCAATGGATGGATGATGATCTCCTAAGCTCTATTTCACCAGCATATGGATGTTATAGCATTCCTCCCCTTGGAATGGAGAAGAGCTTCATATATATAGGACTAGGAGGATAGGATAGGTTGAGAAATAGTGGGAAAGGACTAAGGGATCCTCCCAAGGGGTTAGGGAACTGAATGCCTGCTCCCCTATAGGTTAGCGATAGATATCCAAGTCACACACCTTCGAGAAATGGCTTGAAGATTCCCTTTATCCACTTTAACTGACATCGGTGCAAGTTGCAATAGGACAACCTGCGCCGGCGCATGCTGCACAAGGGTGACCTGCGACGACCCAACTAGACCCTATGGAAATAGGTCAGTATCTCTTCCAGTTTGACTTCCTATTCATGGGAACTTCAGGGATGTTTACACTGATTCTTATGGTGGCAAGATTTTGGTGTAACAGAATGCCCCCCAAAGCATGAAGTTGTTGGAACTTGACAGCTGAAATGCTTTGATAGAAGGATGGCAAAGGCTTGTCGGATGGAAGATGCCACTGCAAGACAACTGACTCTGAGAACAAAATCCTGTATGACTGACAGCATGGCTTTCGACCAATACAATGTAGATCCATGGTAGTATAGGTTGACTAAACACAATCATGGCTACTAGAAACAAGCGTAGATCCATGATGAGATAATAACACAATCACAACCAATACAAAGTGGATCCGTGTGATATAACCCAAAAGAATATCCATCACAACCTGGGTAAAACATGACTCCCCAGGGTCTTCAAGTTGAACCCACAATGATACGAATCTATCCATGTGATTACAAATGTCTTGACGTCGAACATGGTAGAAACCATTTGATTACCGGTCATTGATGCATACTGTTAACAAGCGCGAGGGAAATCACCATTAATTTCAATGATCCCCAAGGTATCATAGTACATATGTAATTTTCCTTTATAATAAAATTCCCAACATGCTCAAATTCACCAAATTTCAACTCTAGGTATATGGATACAACTGATTCCAAACTCCTCCAAATACTTTCAAACTTGGTGAGGAAGGTCATGAGGGGTGATGGGACATAGTAACACATCTATCAAACATATAATCAACTGATATACCCAACCATGGTCTCCAATTTTCCTCTTCCTCTTCCATGGGAGTTATTCCTCCACTCCAATTCGACCTTACATGACTCATGCCAAGTATATTGACCTTCCAACTCATACCAAGAACATTGGGCTTCTCATGGATTCGAAATGAGTAGGATGCCATGTGTCATAGAAAATCTAGCTTGTGTGGGTTCCACTTCCTCCATGTGTCTTCATGATCAAATGCTACTTTGATTTTCCCTTGTATATAATTTATTTAGCTCCTTTATTAAATATTTATGCTATTCTAATGTCCACACATCATTTATTATCCCTCTTATTTCAAATCCCAATGCTTCCACCCCCAACCTAGGAAACTAGTAATTTTCCTCCTTGGCAATTATTTGACCCTTAACATCAATTTGACAAACTCCCATGAATATGGCCATTGGTCTTAGGCCATTGTGACCCAATGCCAAATTTGGGACATGACAAGATATCATCAAGCGCGAATGAAGGAGTTGAAGTTGAATGCTTGACGAAATCTTTCAATTAAGAGTCAATGATGTAAACTCATGTCGAAATCGAGGTAACCTGCCATTGAAACATGCAGGCCCAAGGCACTCGATTGGTTTCTAGATTCAGTCCTCAGATGATTATTTGAAGTCGACAAGGATGAACCTGTTGAAGGATGGCCTTGATGAATCCCCTGTCATCGACACGAAACTTGATAACAGATGTTTAGAGTAGATCGGATGGTATAGTAACATGCAAGACTGACTTAGAGTAGATCGACATGGTGGAGGGTGTACTGACTGCAAATGATGAGCGGTGAATGTATTCTTGAACATGGGCATGGTATGACTTGGCAGTATTGACATGATGAGAATGATGCCAACTCCTAATTCAATTGATGATGGAAGTATTCTTTGGATGACACAAAGGAGTAACAAGACTCAGGAAGTAGGCAAAACTTGAGGACAAACAGATGAACCAAGTACTGTATGCAGATGAAAATGAGTGCCATGTTCAAGAACAACTAAGTACTGCTACTAGTAAAGGTGTAACACAAAAAACTTTTCTTTTTCCCCATCATGACTGATGAGTGCCTCATGTGTTTTTGACGAGCTTGATGAGGGTAACTAGATGCTCGGTATAGCTCATCGAATAGATGAGTCCAATCCCAATTTTTTTACAAACTTGGGAAAGGAGGGGTTCATCGCATGACGGGCCCTTCAATGTTGAATTTTAACGAGTCCAAAGAAGGTAAACTCGGTGTCATTTTGATGTTTAGATAGTCTAAAAAGAACTAAAGAAGACTCCAAAGGTCCTTTTTCGTAAGGTTAGCCTCTTCGCTCGGAAAAGGGTAAAACAACGCATGAGAGGACTCTTCCAGTCATGATTGGATGGAGTATTCCTTTTTCGTAAGTAGTGCCCCCTAGTCGAAAAAAGGGGTAAACTATCACCAGGAAGACGATCATTCAAATACTTTTACAAGCGTGAACGCATCAAGTTCGCTTGGCGATCTTTTCGTATTTAGAGAGCTTGAAAAGAGATTAAAGAAAGACTCTGGGGGGTTCCTTTTTTGTACGAGTTTAATGAGCCCGAAAAAGTGATAAACTATAACTCGGTGACTTATTCTCATCATTTTACGAGCATGAGAAAGAACAAAGAGTAAGCTCAGTGTCATTAGTAATTGAATTTAATGAGCGAAATAATGACAAAAAGATGCTCGAAGAGTTGTTCATACCTGGTAATACTTACGAGATGATCATCACGATGAAGAATGGCATTAATTAGGCACCTAGCTTCTCCCACAGCTCAAAGACTAGGTTAAAACAGTTAACCAAGCATTTAAATGCAGTAAATAACCCAAACTATAGTAAAAAAAACCCACTAAAGCATAAACATTAAAAAGGAATATTCCCTTTTTGGTTATAAAATGAGTGAAATAGTGAAAAAGAATTACAATTGTTTTTTACCAAGTTTGGAGAGTGTGAAGTGCCATTTGGAGCCAAATTTTGTATGCTGATTCCGGGAGCTACGGTCCACCGTTTCGCAAGCCGTCAGAGACAGGTAGGCCTAAACTCAGCTATGCAACTTTTCAGCGGATTAGTTTTATGTTTTTTGCTTAATTTTTAGGGTTTTGAGTTGTTTTGGTGGGGGGAATTGCGCCTACAGGTCGGTGCAAGCCTTCCTTACGGGAACTGCGATGGCCATGTGCCCTCGTAAAACCCGTAAGGAGGGCTTGCGCCGACCCGCGGGCACAATTCTCCCCACCAAAACAACTCAAAACCCTAAAAATTAAGCAAAAAAAATAAAACTAATCCACTGAAAAGTTGCATAGCATCATCGCAAAACCCATAAGGGCCTTTTGCGTCGACGTCGCCCTGTCTACAAAGACATCTTACGCCGACGCAAATGCTTCACTTCAATTCAACGCCCAACCCAAAAGAAAAAGTTTTGATGTTTAGAAAGAGTTCTAATAGTGTTTACTTGTCCTTTTTGACAAGTTCACGGTGACAAACATGGTTCTCGAGTGGTGAGAACGAGAACACGAGGTGGATGATGCTCAGGCCGAAAATGACCCTCAATGCATTGTTGCATTGAGGAACTGTGGGTTACTCAAATACTTCCAAGTGTCGGGCATGAGGGCCCGGGTTCCGTTGCTGACACACATGATCCGATGTTGGGATCCGACGCAACAACACTTCGAGATCGGGGTGCATACACTAAGTATAGATGTCGAGGATATCTACTTCCTAACAGGATTATCCCGAAGGGAAGAACCTGTATCTCCTACCGGATCACGAGGAGGTGATCGGACAGTGGACAATATGATTACTCAGTACTTCACTGGAGGCACTGCGGCTATTGGTGGGAAGATCCCCATCAAGGATATTTGAGACCGTCCTTTACGTATTGTGCTCTACATTATAGTGAGGGTAGCGGGGAATCAATCTGCTCACCTTGCAAGCAAGTCATGGTTGATGTACGCGGAGGAGTGCATGGCTCCCAGGGTATTTAACTGGTGTGAGGGAATCCTTACCAACCTTCGGAGTCAGTTGACCAAGTGTCGGCGCAGGGCACTGAAACAATTCGGATATGGGTCCGTGGTGATATCTTTTCTATTGGAGCGAGTACCTCATCTGCGTCCACAGGTGGAATTGGATGACTGAGATGCCCGGGACCCACACATGACCTGATGGGAAGAGGTGATGGCCCGCCATGGTGGCAAGGGTCCTATCATAGGCTACGGTATAGGGTTCTTCACCTCGCTGGAGGGATAGCTCCTCATGATAGAGGATTATCCGTACAGCAGGACATATTTCAGAGGTGATCCCGACCTGGTGCTTCCCGAGGGAGCACAATGGGGTGACATCGGTAAGAACAACAAATTTTGTGTTTTTCATTTTATATATTTTATGATTTTTTGGATTAGTGTTGATGACTCGATGTTTTGTGCAGACGTGGGTCCATTGCGACCAGTTGGAGTCTCGCTCATTGCGACGAGAGGAGAGGCACCGGTTGTAGGTCCCACAATTCGTGATTCCATTGAGGAGGTAGAGAAGGTCTATGAGAACCTCAACAGGTTGACACTAGATATCCCAGAGCCGAGTGTCCGTGATCTACCTCGGGGTTACCAGAGATACACCATCATGGTGTCTACACATTTTGGCACGCTGCTTTGTAAAGTGGCGAGGTTCGTAGTCTACTATCATGAGCCGCCTAGGGATTAGGTTTCCGCTTGTGTATGTACTGAAAGCTTATGAGCTTTAGATTTTGTAGAGATGACTCTTACTAAAAGCTAGTATGCTTTAGATTTTTGTATCAGCACCACCATTTTGTATCGATTTATATATATATATATATAGACATTTTCGGCGGCTCTATACATTATGTGTTCTATATGTTGAGATATTGTAACTTCAAAGAATATTATATTTGTACTTTATTATTCTGGAGATGTTTCATTCCTCCTTGAAGATCTTATTGTATATCCGGAGATGTTTATTCCTCCGTCGGAATGTGGTAACTTGGGTTATTAGACTTCCCTAGTGGGGGTCGACCCTGTATGTGTTATGTGGGTCAAAGGGTTATTAGACCACCCTAGAGGGGTTGGCCCACTCAGTTGTAGTGGGGTATTTAACCCAATGGTTAAATACGAGCCTACGTGACTTGTGTAAAAGACAAGTCGGAGTAGTGTATAAATAGAGGAGGTGTATTCCTCATTTTACACACACACTCACTCACTTGAGAGTGGCGCACTTATGAGAGAGAGGTCTACTATGGAGAAGTAGGAGCTTATGCTCAGGGTTACATCTTTGTATATTGCTGGTCATCTATATTGAGGAAGCTTTGCTGGGTTTTCTACCCCATGAGGGTTTCCCAGGATAAATTTGTGTCTCTTGTGTTTATGTTGTGCTTGTTGTTTCTTCAGTGATCCTGTATATGCTATTATTGTGAAATGGAATGCAATACTGATATTTTCTGTCTTAGAATATTAAATCTTAACATGGTATCAGAGCTAACCTGAAGGAAGGCAATGTATGGCACTTACGACACTTGCTTCACTTGCGACAATTTGAAGGTTTGGATTTTACATAGCAAAAACCAGTCATCGTGGAACTTTCACTATAAATCCATTTATGCGAAGGTTCGGGATCTGAAAAGTTTACAGGCCGTAGTTAACATCCCCAGGTACTTTGTGTCCAAAGGGTACCCTCAGATTCGTTGTACTTTGTGAGTTATGATCAGTACAAGTTAGGGTTTCTGCCTCTTCCACATCTCGGTCAAAATCAGGTGACCTTGGCAAAAAGGTCATAACTTGGGCTAGGAAGCTCCAAATGAAATTTCATAAAAAGTGACAGGTAGTACACAGACTGTACTATCTCAGGAAACTTTTTCAGAGGCCGAAGTTGAACAAGTGACATGTGGCATGCCGTACAAGTTCGCTCTACCATTTTATCCCATAAATAGGTCACGTTGCGACACTTGGCATAACTCTCTCTCAGAAAATACAATTGAGGTCAGACCTATTGGGATGGAAAGATGACAGATCAGGCTACCACAAAAAAAAAATTTCAGACCCTGTGGAGAGAAAAGGTTGGAGTTACAGCAGAAACAATCAGGTAAATATTTTTGTCAAAACAAAATTATTTTTGGAGCACCTTCATTCATGGCTTCCGGAATTTAGGGTTTCGGAGAAAGTTAGAATTTTTGGAATTGGAATCCATGGCTGAATGCTACTTAGGAAAATCGAAATTTAGAGACCAAGATCGAATTTTTTGGTTGGGTAGAAGACCGGGCTTGATCAAACCCCAGTTCGGGATTTTGATCGGAAAGATGGAAAATTAGGGCTTCAGCAAAAGTTGGAATTTTTGAAGTCTGTAGCCACGGCTGGAAGCTCCTTACAAAAATAAGAGTTTAGAGCCTTGGATCGAACCTTTTGATTGGGCAGAAGGGTGGGTTTCATCAAACCCTAGTTCGGGATCCTGTCCAGAAGATCCAGAAGTTTCGAAGGCAAATTTTGAGGGGTCAAATTTTTGGAGATTTCAAAATTGAAGTATGCTAGTTTGATCAACTCAGGAAGACACATCCTTCCATCCATTCATAAGTGTGAAAGTCAAAGATTGAATTTTTAGGGTTTCTCTAACAAACCCTAATCAAGCTCCAAATCAAGTTTCAGGGGGAGTTGAGGGAGGCTAAAGCCTTACATAAGAAGACTACAAGAAGTCTCGACATGTATGTCTTAAGGAGATACAGGTATGTCTTGAAATCTGATTCCTGATAAAGTTCATAATATGTCTGTCTTCATATTATTTATTAGTGCAATCTTGATTAATGTTAGAATTGTCGTATCACCCTAGTAACAGTATGAATGCATGTGAATGATAGAAGACATTCATTGATTAGGGCTATATGATTCTACTAATGCACTGTGGTGTTGTATGAGGTTGATGTTGTCTACTAACAAGATACAGGTACATCACGAAAGACAAATCAAGTTCCATGACCATGATAACATGAAGACAAAGACTCATCCATAATCTTTGATCACATAGAAGTTCTACTTACGAGGTATGTATGACTTTGTTCTATTATGCTTAACCTATGAGATATGCAGGTTCCAGCATAGGATCTCTAAATCGTTGAAGAGAACAAAAAAGATATTGATTAGGTATGTTAGACATAACTAAGCATGTATACTAATCCAGGTATGTTTTCCTATGTCATGTTAGAATCTTACCTTGTGTAAGGATCCCTTATATAAGTATACTTGGTATGATTGGTTATGCTTATTCATAAAGTTAGTAATCAAGGGTTTATGCATTTTATGTCTCTTATCTTGGTTGATGATTTAACTAACTAGATCAAACAAGAATATGCATGAGTAAAAGAAGACTTCCCTGAAACCTTGAATATTATCTATAATCATGACTATACATTTTCAAGATTATTTAGAACTATAATGTTTTGATAACATTGAGAATATACTAATGAATGTATGTTTGTGTATGAGATCATGAGGATGACACTTGAGCATGCACAGTGGTACAGAATGAATAGAAGTTCAAAAGACATACAAAAGATCAAGCGGGAGGCAACCACACAAACATAAAAGATAAGTATTTGAGTTGTTATTTGAAATAGTAAATGATATTGCCTGTAATAGGTTGTATGCATATTTGTATTCCTAGAATATATGATGCTGAGTATAAACATTCATAGAGCATTGAACAGTATACTACTAATATGCATATGATTGGTAAGTTGGACAAACATTCCATTGTTGCTTGTCTAGAATGAAACCTCTTTGTTGACATGCTGAGAGTTGTGCACACTCTCGATAGTATGTTCTGGTAGAGATGGAAGGAATCTAGATAGCCACTGTATGCATACAGGATATGGGAAAGTGTTGTGCCAAAGTATTGGTCAAAATAGTTGCATAACTATGTAAATGATATATGTATGCATAATAGGTTATCATGTCAATATGATTTGATGATTATGAAGTATTACTAATCATGTACTTAATTTTGATTTGAAATAGAAAGATCATGATGAATGATGAACACTGAACAAGTGATGGATGTTCAACAAAAAAATTTACAAATCAAACACACTATAGAAGGCTTGTGGCTAGAAGATTGTCTTAGAAAGAGGAAGAGAATCATGATGAGATGTTTGTGTCTAGATAAGACCATTCTCTTAATGGTGTAATTAAAGAAGAAGTGTGAATCAGGTTCTGTATGGGTTCCCAGGATCGATAATCAATTGATGAGCTTAATGATCACCATGGGTGATGTGGATCTCAACCTTTGCTACAAGGTTGAATATGGTTTCTATACACAGATGACATGGATGCAAGAAGGAACTCACCACAGAGTTCGAATGATATTGAGGCTCATATCAGTAGACCCATCTGACGAGAGATGGCACAGATAGATATGCAGAAGATCATTCAATGCAGAGTGTGAATGAATGAGAATTGACAGCTTCTTGACAAAGCTTGGGCTTTACCAGAAGTAAAGCTAATCCTAACCTTTACCTTAAGGTTTTGGATGATGAACCTATCATTCCATTATTGTATGAGGATGATCTCTTTCTGACAAGGAATGAGAAACAGAAATGAAAATGAAAGATCTCAGATTGATGCATTACTTCGTAGGTATGGAAGTATGGCAAGGCTCAGAAGGAATCTTTCTCAACAAGGAAAAATATGCCGATAAATATTAGAAGGACTTGATGTGTTGGAATGGCCACTCTCATGGATTCCAACTTGAAGCTATTAGCGGATGACTCTTCATAGTTAGTGGATATAACTCTGTACAGACAAATTATTGGGTCACTGATGTATCTAATAAATACTAGGTCAGATATATGCTTTGCTGTGGATACCTTGAGTCAGTATCTAGTGGAAACTAGATGTGTTCACCTATTAGTTGCAAAGCATGTGATCAGGTACCTAAAGGATACGATAGAATTTGATCTATGCTATCTTAGAGATCATGACTTCAGATGGCTACACAGATGTTGATTGAGCAGAAAGTGTATCAGACAGGAAGAGCACATCGAGAAGATGTTATTGTCTGGGATCAACCATGATCTTGTGGTTTAGAAGGAAGCGGTCTAGTGTGGCTCTTAGCACAAGCGGAATATATGGCTGCTTGCTCTGCTAGTTGTGAAGCGGTATGGCTTTAGAATGGACCCAACTGTGATCCTATGTGACAAACAGAGTTGTACCAAAATGGCAGAGAATCCAGTATTCCATGATAAGTCAAAGCACATAGAGATCTGACATTTCTATATACAAGATATGGTGCAGAAAAGAATTAAAGTTCGAATTTGTAACAAGTTACCGATGTACTAACCAAACCTCTACCTCAAGTAAAGTTTTCCAAGACAAACTTAATATAGTTCAGAAGGACCCTCCTCAAAAGGGGGAGCGATGTGATCACTTATGATGAGATTGCCCGCATCGATAGTGAGGTTGATGATGTGGATACCTATATTGGTGATGCCGACAGAGAGGTTGGTGGATGGTCCTTAGACAGGGTCTAAGGTGACAAGGGGATTGCATCATCCTTTAACACATGTTCTGAAAGGAACCATAGACAGGTGTCTCCAAGAAAATAGGGGGATTGGATCATCCCTGGACTTCAGTCCTAAAGAGAGCCGTAGACGTATGTCTTCGAGAATGAAGTCCTTCGTGGACATGTGAGGATTGAATCATCCTTGGATTTCAGTCCTAAAGAGAGCCGTAGACGTATGTCTTCGAGAATGAAGTCCTTCGTGGACATGTGAGGATTGAATCATCCTTGGATTTCAGTCCTAAAGTGAGCCGTAGACAGGTGTCTCCGAGAAAGAAGAGGGATTGTATCATCCTTGAACATATGTTCTAAAAGGAGCCGTAGACAGGTGTCTCCGAGAAAGAAGAGGGATTGCATCATCCTTGAACACATGTTCTAAAAGGATCCATAGACAGATGTCTTCGAGAATGAAGTCCTTGGTGGACATGAGAGGATTGTATCGTCCCCGAACTTCGGTCCCAGAATTGAGCCGTAGACTGGGTCTCCGAGAATGTAGTCCTGAATGAACAAGTAGGGGATTGTATCTTCCCCGGACTTTGGTCCCAGAATTGATCCGTAGACTGATGTCTCCGAGAATTGAATATAGGACTGCATCGTCCCTCGGTTCAAAATGTATGTGATGGGATTGCATCATCCCTAGACATGAGACTTGTCTTAAAGGTACGTGTGAGGACTGCATCGTCCATGAACTGGGTTCAAAATGTACATGACAGGATTGCATAGTCCCTAGACATGAGACTTGTCTTAAAGTGATAAGGACTGATCATCCTGGAACTTGATTGGGATTGCATCATCCCTAGACATGAGACTTGTATTAAAGTGATAAGGACTGATCATCCTGGAACTTGATCGGGATTGCATCGTCCCTAGACATGAGACTTGTCTTAAAGTGATAAGGACTGATCATCCTGGAACTTGATCGGGATTGCATCATCCCTAGACATGAGACTTGTCTTAAAGGTACGTGTGAGGACTGCATCGTCCCTGAACTGGGTTCAAAATGTATGTGATGGGATTGCATCATCCCTAGACATGAGACTTGTCTTAAAGGTACGTGTGAGGACTGCATCGTCCATGAACTGGGTTCAAAATGTACGTGATGGGATTGCATCATCCCTAGACATGAGACTTGTCTTAAAGTGATAAGGATTGATCATCCTGGAACTTGATCTGGATTATCATCCATGGACCTATGTCCTAAAGAGAGCGAGATTGATCATCCTGTAATATGATCGTGTGTGTTGCAGGGTATGCTGCTATGTATTGATGATAGATGTATTAGCGAGAATACATGCTTTTGATGATAGATGTATTAGTGAGAATACATGCTTTTGATGATAGATGTATTAGTGAGA
This sequence comes from Larix kaempferi, assembly GCA_027924585.1. Lineage (NCBI taxonomy): Eukaryota > Viridiplantae > Streptophyta > Pinopsida > Pinales > Pinaceae > Larix > Larix kaempferi. The sequence continues at coordinate 3,184,530 of BSBM01000226.1, read as the reverse complement.
ATACATGTTTTTGATGATATATGTATTAGTAAGAATACATGTTTTGATGATAGATGTATTGGTGTGGATACTAATACAGATGATCCATATGTTGTAGATCGAGATGATGCAGATGCTGTAGATCGAGATGATCCAGATGTTGTAGATCGAGATGATCCAGATGCTGTAGATTGAGATGATCCAGATGCTGTAGATCGAGATGATCCAGATGCTGTAGATCGTGATGATCCAGATGTTGTAGATCGAGATGATCCAGATGCTATAGATCGTGATGATCCAGATGCTGTAGATCGTGATGATCCAAATGCTGTAGATCGAGATGATCCAGATGCTGTAGATCGAGATGATCTAGATACTGTAGATCGAGATGATCCCGATGCTGATGATTGTATGATGACGATGCTGATGATCGTGAGGATCCAGATGTTGATGTTGTTGTAGCTGTTCGAGTGCTGCAGAAGATAAAGACTCAGTACTGAAGATGTTGATGTTCCAGTATTGAAGATGTTCCAGTAACTGCTTGAGTTATTGATGATGTTGAGAAAGCTTCCAATGATTTATAGATGTATCATGTATGATGTTGATGACTCCTTGCTCGTGCAGATGCTGTTATAATATCCTTCTCGTTCAGGGGGAGTGTTGAGATATTGTAACTTCAAAGAATATTATATTTGTACTTTATTATTCTGGAGATGTTTCATTCCTCCTTGAAGATCTTATTGTATATCCGGAGATGTTTATTCCTCCGTCGGAATGTGGTAACTTGGGTTATTAGACTTCCCTCGTGGGGGTCGGCCCTGTATGTGTTATGTGGGACAAAGGGTTATTAGACCACCCTAGAGGGGTCGGCCCAGTCAGTTGTAGTGGGGTATTTAACCCAATGGTTAAATACGAGCCTACATGACTTGTGTAAAAGACAAGTCGGAGTAGTGTATAAATAGAGGAGGTGTATTCCTCATTTTACACACACACTCACTCACTTGAGAGTGGCACACTTATGAGAGAGAGGTCTGCTATGGAGAAGGAGGAGCTTATGCTCAGGGTTACATCTTTGTATATTGTTGTTCATCTATATTGAGGAAGCTTTGTTGGGTTTTCTACCCCATGACGGTTTCCCAGGATAAATTTGTGTCTCTTGTGTTTATGTTGTGCTTGTTGTTTCTTCAGTGATCCTGTATATGCTATTATTGTGAAATGGAATGCAATACTGCTATTTTCTGTCTTAGAATATTAAATCTTAACACTATGGATGATTAATGAGATCTTGTTTACATGTTTGCTTATACAATGGATTATTTACATGTTATGTATGCTTTTATATTTTATGAATATGATATGTGTGTGCGATGTACCAATCTAGAATGAAGTTGGCCATTGAGTCAACAACTGTATTCATGTCTCGTGGAATGTGCAGGTATTGAAGAGATTCAAAGGACCTTTCCAGAAGACAGAATCGTGTGAAGAGACAGAGTAGAGTAGGGTCACGGATAGCATAAATCCAGTTAATATGAGAAACCACTAGTTGCGAATCTAGATGGATGACAACATGGTTGATACCCAAGGAAAGAGCGTCAGTTAGGGTTCCAATCATTGCTTGATACTCTACGGCGTTGTTGGTTGTGAATCCTAGGCAATTTCCTCCTCAGCTAATAAGCTCGCCAGTTGGGGAATAAAGTACCTAGCCTGCCAAAGCAAGGTTACGGGTATGCCGGCTGGCGCCGTCCACGAATCCGTAGAAAGTTTCCATCTTCACATGCAGACAGAACATGGTATAAGAAGCGAAAATAAGATCTAGACACACTAAAACAAAAGCATCACACCACACAAAACACACATTCCATGTATAATATATACAAGATATCTATGCGTGAAAGGCTTAGGCATAGTACCTCTTCAGGCAGAGCCCATTGCGGGGCTCACCCAAAGATATCCCATCATAGTCCTCTAGTTCGTAGGCTCCCTTCTCCATAACACATTTCACTATGTACGGTTCGTGCCACATGGACTCGAACTTACCTGCCCCTAGCTTATCGTGCCTTTAGTCATATGTGAGGACCAAATCACCCTCGTTATAGATGCGGGGTTCGACCGACCTGTCGTATTGTGACTTAATGCGCTTCTTGTGTGCCTCGTTGGCAAGAGCAGCATCGCGGAAAGTCTCGTCAATTTTTGCTAGGTAAAGGAATCGCTCTTCTTCGGTAGTGGTGTTCGGAAGAAGATCGACTGCGAGTTTGAGTGATGGAATCTTGCACTCTATTGGTAGGACTGCCTCCAATCCATAAACTAACTGGAATGGTGTAAATCCGGTGGCAGACTTAATGGAGGTCTGGTATGCCCATAGTGCGAAAAAGAGCATGTTGTGCTAGTTAGACTTGTGCGTACCCACCACATTGAATCATGGTTTTCCAAATCTTGTTAATGGCCTCTACTTGTCCATTGGACTACGGGTAGTAAGGTGTTGAGTTTTCATGACGAAAACCCAATCTGGAACTCAATTCATCAACCATGTGGTTCTGAAAGTGTGATCCATGGTCAGTGACTATGGCTTGTGGAACTCCAAACCGTGAGATAACATGATTAAACATGAAGAGTGCAGCGGTTTTTCCGTCGTCAGTGTACATAGGCATAGCCTCAACCCATTTTGTAAAGTAATCCATGACTATTATGACGTAACCATGCCCCCCGACTGAGGTAGGCTTACAGTGCATGAAGTCGATGCCCCAGTTTGCAAAGGGGCCAACGGCAATAACCGGGTGTAACGGGGCTGGGTGGGTGCGCTTTTTCGTCTGAAAATGCTGGCATGGGGGACATTTTTTAACGGCCTCAACACAAGCTTTAAAGATGGATGGCCAGTAATATCCCACGCGTAGAATCTTTTGGGGTATAGCCATCCCAGAGAGATGACCGCCATAATCCCCAAAGTGACAGTCATGACATGTTCAGCCTCCTCATGTGTCAGACATCGTCGAAGAACCGAATCAATACCACGACGATACAGGGTATCGCTAACGATCAAGTAATACTTGGCTTGGTGGCGAATATGACGACGATCGTCACGAGACAGTTGGGGGTTGAAACGTTGGGTTTGAATATAGGTCACTTACCTCATATTTGCAGATCCCTTTTCTCTTTGTTGACCCAATGCCCCAGTGTCGTCAAATCTCAAGCTACAAGACCCCATTGAACACATAGGAACAACCAAGCAGTGAAAGCATACATTTCATATGATTGATCTAAGTTAACAGTTAAGGAAGAAAACTCTAAACATTATCAATGAGACAACATTTATGGAAAGAGATTATATTAACTGTAAAAGAAGGAGTTACATAGAAAGGAGAAAGATAAAACCAAATCCTTAACGTCACATGCTCCATCCAACATGTCCAAGCCAAACCTCCAAGATGGTACAAGCTTCCCAAGATGATTAGGGATCACCAATATGGATTCTACCAGCATAAGGATACTATAGAACTTCCTCTCCTTCCCATGGAGAGAGGGGGTGTTTATATAGGGCTAAAGAGATAGGGTAGGTTGAGGATTAGGGGGATATGGTTAAGGGATCCTCCCATTAGGTTAGGAACTCGATGACAGATGTTTAGAGTGAATCGGACAGTAGAGAAATGTGCAAGACTGAGTCAATGTAGACCAACATGATGGAAGGTGTACTGACTGTAGATGATGAGTAATGAACATCTCTTGAACATGGGCATGGCATGACTTGGCAGTATTGACACAACGAGAATGACACTAACCCCCAACGCGACTGATAGTAGAAGCATTCTTTGGATGACCCAAAGGAGCAACACGACTCATGAAATCAGAAGAAATTGAAGACAAATGGATTACCCAAGTACTTAATGCAAATGCAAAATGAGTGCCATGTTCAAGAGCGACTATGTACTTCCATAAATAAAGTGTAATACAAAATATTTCCTTTTTCCCCATCCTGACTGATGAGTGCCTCACTTGTTTTTTAATGAGCTTGAGGAGGGTAAACAGATGCTCGGTAAAGCTCATCCCATGGATGAGTCCAATCCCAAATGTTTTCCGAACCTGGAAAAGGAGGGGTTCATCCCATGACGGGCCCTTCAATGTTGAGTTTTAACGAGTCCATAGAAGGTAAACTCGGTATCATTTCATGTTTAGAGAGTCTGAAAAGAACTAAAGAAGACTCCAAAGGTCTTTTTTCGTAGGGTTAGTCTCTTCATTCGGAAAAAGGTAAAACAATGAGAGAGAGAACTCTTACAGTCATGATTGGTTGGAGTGATCCTTTTTCGTAAATAGTGCCCCCTGGCCTGAAAAAGGGGTAAACTATCACCAGGGAGACGACCTTTCAAATGCTTTTACAAGCGTGAATGAATCAAGTTTGTTTGGCAATCTTTTCCTATTTAGGGAGTCTGAAAAGAGCTTAAAGAGGACTCCATGAACAACTTTGTCATGGGTTATGACCAAGTACGACAAAGGAAAAAGTAAACTCGGCAAAGTTCCTTTTCCGTAAATAGTCTAGCAAGGCTGGATAAAGCGATAAACCTATATTCGTTAGACACATCATTTTACTCAACTTTTTAACAAGCACGACAATGGTATAAAAAGCACTCGAAACCTTTTTCATGTTTGAACCAGAGCACGAAAAAGTAAAAACTAAGCTCAAACCACTTTTCATGTTTCAACTAGAGCACGAAAAAAGTGAAAAGTAAGCTCAACACCATCTTACTGTTTTTAACGAGTCTCGAAGACAGGTGAAAAGAATGCTCATGATGTCTGTTTCATTTTTTAACGAGCTTGTAACAGAAAATAAACTATGCTCGGGATTATTTCCATGGTTTAGCGAGCTCGAAACCCAAAAGAAAGTATGCTCGAAAATTTCCCATTGGTGGATTTTTTCCCATCATGTTATCCAAAGGTTGATACATGCCCCGGCATGATTGCTAGAAGTAAGTGACTTAACTCCAACATGGTGTGGAGAGGCGATCGCATTGACTTCAACATAACGCCCATAGGTTGAAGACATGCCCCCAAGCTTCATTTCATTCTCCTAATCTATCTCTTCACTCGGTTAAACTCTTGGTTACTAATATTAATACTTTCACCAGAGACGAAGGAAGATCAAAAGGAAAAGGAGGATGAAAAGAAGGTTCAGGTACTGAGTCTATGGGAAGACTCCACTCAATGGAAAAGGATCTGTTTCATTTTTTAACGAGCTTGACACAGGAATAGAACCCTACTCATGAAGCTAGTTTCATTTTTATGCAAGCTTGAAACCAAAGGTAAATTATGCTTGTAGGGGTCTATTCCATTTTCTAATGAGCTTGGAATCAAAGACTAATTTGTGCTCATGGGAACATGTTCCATTTTTTTAACGAGCTTGACACAGAAAGGGAACTATGCTCATGGTTAATGCCCATTAACGGGTTCCTTCCCAACATGATATCTAGAGGTTGGTAGATTCCCACTACATGATTGCCAACGACTTGACATGCTCCCCAAGCTTCGTTTCATCTGACTACTCTTCTTCCCTACCGAATAAAAATCCTGGATACTAATATGAATATGTTCACCAGGGGGGTAGGAAAAACGAGGATCAAGTGACACATGCAGATGAAATTTAGGTTCAAGTCCTAAACCTAAAGGGAGACTTTACTCAAGGGGAGGGGATCTGTTTCATTTTTTAATGAGCTTGACACAGGAATAGAACCATGCTCGTGAGGTACTGTTTCATTTTTTAACGAGCTTGGCACAGGAAAAGAACTATGCCTGTAAAGTTGGTTTCATTTTTATGCAAGCTTGAAACCAAAGGTAAACTATGCTTGGGAATGGTTTCATTTTTACACAAGCTTGAAACCAAAGGTAAACGATGCTTGGGATTGGTTTCATTTTTACACAAGCTTGAAATCAAAGGTAAACTATGCTTGGGAACTAGGTCCTACCCAACATGATGTCCAGAGGTTGGTAGTGTGCCCCCCAGCATAATAAGCCAAGGGAAAAACTTCGGCATGATGTCCAAAGGCTGGAGAGATGCCCCCCATCGCTAGGGGAGAGAAACCACTAAAACACGTGGAACATTTAGGGAAGTCTGATGACTAGGAGTCATACGATGAGTGGGTGTCACAAAGGAAAGATGATCAATGGTCACCATATTCCCATGATGAGGAAAATACATCACTCGAGAGAGTGAGGACATTACAGCTTTCATAGCACAGACATAATCACGTCCAAGGAGTAGATTAAAATGTAAGGGGCCTTGGACTACCATAACATCAATACAGATAGTTTTCCTTTCTAAAGTGATAGTTAACTAAGGAAGGATCCCTAAAGGTCCAGTAGGCCTTCTATTAAAAGTCAATATCTGGTCAGTGACTGGAACAAGCTAAGGGGAACCTATAGCTTTCCAAGCAGTTGAGGATAAAATACTAACAGAAGCTCCCTCATCCACTATAGTGTGAAATATTTCCTTATAAAAAATTCCTACAGATATCTGGAAAGGAACACTCGAAGGAAGACGAGATTCTGTTAGACCATTCCAATCAAAGGAAATGACCTCAGTATTTGGAGGAGATCCTGTGGAAATGGACAGGGTTTCCCCTCTCTTGGAACAATCTGAACTGACTAGGAAAACATCAGCGGTTTCCAATTCACTCTCACTTGGAAGATAAGAATGAGATGAAGATTGTGTCATGGTGACTACTTCAGTCTGGAATTTCTCCAATGAAAGAGTGGGATCGAGTGGAGGTGAGGCTGACTCCACCACTTCATGTTCACTCTCGGAAGGGAGAGTGGGAACAGCTACGGATGAAACCGAATCGATCACTTTAGATTCACTCATGGAAGGAAGAGTGGGATCGACCAGGGATGAAACCGAATCGACCACTTGGTCAACCAATGAGGGGTCAATAGGCAACCTATGATAACCTGTTGGAAGCCGTTGACAAGGAATAATAATATCTTCCAACAAATTTGAAGCTTCATCCATGCGAGGACAAAGGTAGGTACGGTGCATTTCCTTACATAATAAGCAAGGATTCTTGACTTTACCCTTCCGACTCTTCAAAATAGTGTCACTGGTCGAGGGAGCATCATCAGTATGAATATGAGAGACTGATGACATAGGTGGTTCCGAATTTTGTGACCAAAATTCTAAGACCGTGGAAAGACCAGGACAGTCCTTAAGAAAATGGGGCCCTTTGTAAAGCCTATAAGGGAACTTAGGTTTACTCAAAATCGAAACAGGTACATCAATACTCCCACCATGATGATCAGTGGCTGGTGGGTTCCCAACATGATGGTCAAAGTTTGGAACTGTGACCTTCTGCTTAGTATTCTTCTTCTTAGCCTTCCCTTTCATCTTCTTCTTATCCACCCGTTTACTAACATCATATTTTTCAACAGGTGAAGAGGAAGAAAGGGAAGTCGATTCAACATTTGACGAAGAAGGAGAAGGATCAACACGAGGTTGATGCTCATGTAGTGAAGAACCTCGACCCGACACAAACATTGCATTTGGTATAATGGGATTAGAGAATAACCACATAGGTAATCCTATAGTCAATCCGGGAAGACTCAATGTGGCCATAAAGGGAGGACCAACACTTCCACAAGGAGGAGCTACAAAAGACATACCTTGGAAAGGGGTCTCTTGGTTGGTAGTCCCAGGAGGGTCTTCCATACCTAAACTTACTAAGAGTCTCTGAAGTACCACACAAATCAAACACTACTCAAGTCTAAAAGCAACAAGCAAACTGTGTGAATAGGAGTGGATGAAAATTCTGGATCCTCACAGGATTGTCAAGGCGCCACAAGTCACTATATACCGCAGGGTCCGACAGTAAAACGCGACAAGGAGGATTGGGACCGTACCCTTGCCTAAATACCCGATTACCTAGACGATACGTGCGTAGTAATCTCCCCGAGTGTTGTTCTCGGTGTATTGTGATGCTAAGACATCCAAATGGTTAACTCAGTTGGTCACAGGAATCCTAGGAGTGTCTCTCGATATACACTAGGTACGTGGGAGCTCAAATCAGTAGTGGTGTTGTCTAATGCACAACTGTACGGCAAGAGCTTTTCGATACACTACTGAGTACGTGAAACACCTTTCGATATACGCCAAGTACATGAAGTGCCTTTCGATATACCCTAAGGTACATGAAAGAGCCTTCGATATATCGGTTGGTACGTGAAAGAGCTTCGATATACTGGTCGGTACGTGGAAGAACTGCAATACCCCCGGAATGCAGTGCAAGAAAATAACGACAGCTGCCACGTTTTACGACTCTGGAACACATCTCTAACTTACACATAGTTACTAAATGATTTAAACCTAAGCTAGCATTAATTTTATCTTATGCGGTTAAGTGGATGCATGAGGTATAGACAGGAAATGTAAAAAGAATGCAAATTCTAGCTATATGACAGTGCACATTTTCCTTTCCTTTTCAATGAAAACTACTTAAGGTAAGGAGAGATTTTTCTTTCTTTCAAACCAAAAAGTACTTAAGTAGTAATGAAAAGAAAAATTCCTTCCTAGAGTGTAATAACTCTAACTTTCTGCAATAATAAGCCAACAAGCGCAAAGAAAATGAAAGATGCGACAAATCTTAACAATGTATAAGACAAAATAATGAAGCACTTTCAATTTTCAAACGCATGTATCAAAAATGGAACTTGATAACTAAATGCTTTTCATATCTATATACAAAAAGTGAGAGAATATCTACAACACTCTAATCAGTCATAAATTCCCAAAGAGAAACGACAAGCACCCAAACAACTCAAAGGCACTCAAGAAAGGCTCGAAATCTACCAAATGCATTCAAAACTCAATGATTGAGTGGAGGAAGGGTTTGGAGTTCATATCTAATGATCTGAACAGATCTAAAAAGATCAGGTAAGGTGATCAAGGATGGCAAGATCGAACCAACCGGTGGGGGATTTGAAATTTCCCCCAACAACCAAGTCACTTACTTGACTAATGAAACATCCAAAATAAACAAAAACACTTCCAAACACAAGCAATGTTGGATCTAGGGGATGCATGACTATAATACACAGCCTACAAACCACAATCAATCAGACCAAAAGCCCAAAAAGAAGGAAATACCTATTGATCCCTAATTTTGAAGGGATCAGCGCACCCTATATAGAGGCAGAGTGCACCGGATAGGGTCCGGCACAGGTTGTACACAGGCAAGGTGCACCACTGGTGCAGTTTGTCTTCAGACAGAGTGAGCCAACCGAATAGTGGCGCAGGGAAGACTCAACCCAGGTGCGCCTGTCGAATAACAAGCAGTAAAATGGCTAGACCTCCTAAGGTAAAAAGGCAATAGCCCTAATACTGATCCAAAGAGAATCAGGGGGACCCAAGAAACTCTTTAAAGACAAAGATCTAAGGGTAGGAGGGCTTCAAGAGGATAGAAAAAGGATTGATAAAGAGACATGAAATCAAAGACAAATGGAATTGAATCTATGAAATCAAATCTATGTTCTTCCCCAGCGGAGACGCCAAATTTGTTACTGAACAATCTACCGAAAGCGGACTTAAGGCATAATCTCCCTAGTTCAATGCGAATCTAGAACAAATAAAAAAGAAAATAACTTGCTTTCCTATATCAAATAGAAGTGAAAATAGATGGATAGATCACTTACCTCATATTTGTAGATCTCTTTGCTCTTTGTTGATCTAATGCCCTCGTGTCGTCAGATCTCAAGCTGCAAGACTTCGTTGAACACATAGGAACAACCAAGCAGTGAAAGCATACATTTCATATGATTAATCTAAGTTAACAGTTAAGGAATAAAACTCTAAACATTATCAGTGAGACAACATTTATGGAAAGAGATTATATTAACTGTAAAAGAAGGAGTTACATAGAAAGGAGAAAGATACAACCAAAGCCTTAACGTCGCATCCTCCATCCAACATGTCCAAGCCAAACCTCCAAGATGGTACAAGCTTCCCAAGATGATTAGGGATCACCAATATGGATTCTACCGGCATAAGGATACTATAGAACTTCCTCCCCTTCCCATGGAGAGAGGGTGTGTTTATATAGGGCTAAAGAGATAGGGTAGGTTGAGGATTAGGGGGAGATGGTTAAGGGATCCTCCCATTAGGTTAGGAACCGAAATGCCACCTCTCCCAAAGTCTAGGGATAGGTCTCCACCTCAACAAACCTCTAGAAAGACCTCGAGACTCCCCAAAATAGCCTCTAACTAACCCTGGCACACCCTGGTAGAGGAGACAAAGCGCCAGAGAGGGTCAAGCACACCCTGTAGGAGGCCAAAGGGCGTTAGTGGCTCACCCTAGATGACCAGGAATTGCACCGGTGCACCCCAGATGAAGTAGAAGTGCACCAGTCTACCCAAACAGGGTCAACCGGGCAGGGATAACCTTCAGTTTGAATGTGTTTTAGCCCAGTATGAGTTTAGGGGTCAGAGCAAAGAGTTTACACAATGGTCATGATGATGACTCTAGGTCCTGATAACGACATTTGCACAATGTTCATGGCGACGACACTAGGTCATGACAACGACACTTGCACAAGGGTGACGAGTGTCCGTGATCTAACTCGGGGTTACCAGAGATACACCGTCAGGGTGTCTACATGTTTTGGCATGCTACTTTGTAAAGTGGCAAGGACCGTAGTTTGCTATCATGAGCAGCCTAGGGATTAGGTTTTCGCTCCAATAAAAAAGATATCAACACGGACCCATATCCGAACTGTTTCAGCGCCCAGCGCTGACACTTGGTCAACTAACTCCGGAGGTTGGTAAGGAGTCCCTCACACCAGTGGAATACCTAGGGAGCCATGCACTCTTCCGAGTACATCAACTCTGACTTGCTCACAAGGTGAGCAGACTGGTTCCTCGCTACCCTCACTATAGTGTAGAGTACAGTACGTAAAGGATGGTCTTGAATCTCCTTGATAGGGATCTTCCCACCAATAGCCACAATGCCTCCAGTGCAGTACTGAGTAATCATATCATCCACTGTCAAATCACCTCCTCGTGATGCGGTAAGAGATATAAGTTCTCCCTTTCGGGATAATCCTATCAAGAAGCAGATGTCCTCGACATCTATAATAAGTGTATGCACCTCGATCTCGAAGTGTTGTTGCGTCGGATCCCAACATCGGATCATGTGTGTCAGCAACGGAACTTGGGCCCTCATGCCGACACTCGAAAATATTTGAGTAACCCACAGTTCCTCAATGCAGCAATGCATTGAGGGTCATTTTGGGCCTGAGCATCATCCACCTCGTGCTCTCGTTCTCGCCACTCGAGAACCATGTTTGTCACCATGAACCTGTAAAAAAGGACAAGTAAACACTATTAGTACTCTTTCTAAACATCAAAACTTTTTCTTTAGGTTGGGCATTTGCGTCGGCACAAGACGTCTTTGCAGACAGGGCGACGTCGATGCAAAAGGCCCTTATGGGTTTTGCGACGGCGCATGGCCATCGCAGTTCCCGTAAGGAGGGATTGCGTCGACCCGTGGGCACAATTCCCCCCACCAAAACAACTCAAAACCCTAAAAATTAAGCAAAAAACATAAAACTAATCCATTGAAAAGTTGCATAGCTGAGTTTAGGCCTACCTATCTTTGACGGCTTGCGAAACGGTGGACCGTAGCTCTCGGAATCAACAAACGAAATTTGGCTCCAAATGGCACTTACACTCTCCAAACTTGGTAAAAACAATTGTAATTCTTCACCCATTTTATAACCAAAAAGGGAATATTCCTTTTTTAATGTTGATGCTTTAATGGGTTTTTTACTATAGTTTGGGTTATTTACTGCATTTAAATGCTTGGTTAACTGTTTTGACCCGGTCTTCGAGATGAAGGAGAAGCTAGGTGCCTAATTAATGCCATTCTTCATCGTGATGATCATGTCATAAGTATTATCAAGTATGAACAACTCTTCGAGCGTATTTTTGTCATTATTTCACTCATTAAATTCAATTACTAATGACACAGAACTTACTCTTTGTTCTTTCTCATGCTCGTAAAACGATGAGAATAAGTCATCGAGTTATCGTTTATCACTTTTTTGGGCTCGTTAAACTCCTATGAAAAAGGAACCCCCTGGAGTCTTTCTTTAAGCTCTTTTCAGGCTCTCTAAATACGAAAAGATCGTCAAGAGAACTTGATGCATTCATGCCTATAAAAGTATTTGAATGATCGTCTTCCTGGTGATAGTTTACCCATTTTTCAGACCAGGGGGCACTACTTACGAAAAAGGAATACTCCAGCCAATCATGACTGGAAGAGTCCTCTCACGCGTTGTTTTAGACTTTTCCGAGCGAAGAGGCTAACCTTATGAAAAAGGACCTTTGGAGTCTTCTTTAGTTCTTTTTAGACTCTCTAAACATGAAATGACATCGAGTTTACCTTCTCTGGTCTCGTTAAAATTCAACATTGAAGTGCGCATCATGGTATGAACGCCTCCTTTCCCAGGTTCGTAAAACATTTGGGATTGGACTCATCTATGAGATGAGCTATACTGAGCATCTGGTTACCCTCATCAAGCTCGTCAAAAACACATGAGGCACTCATCATTCATGATGGGGAAAAATGAAAGTTTTTTGTGTTACACCTTTACCAGTGGCAGTACTTGGTCGTTCTTGAACATGGCACTCATTTGCATTTGCATACAGTACTTGGGTCATCCGTTTGTCCTCGAATTTTTCCTACTTCCTGAGTCTTGTTACTCCTTCGGGTCATCCAAAGAATACTTCCATCATCAGTTGCATTAGGAGTTAGAGTCATTCTCATCATGTCAACATTGCCAAGTCATGCCATGCCCATGTTGAAGAATACATTCACTGCTCATCATTTGTAGTCAGTACACCCTCCACCATGTCGGTCTACTCTAAGTCAGTCTTGCATTTTATTGTACCATCCGATCTACTATAAACATTTGTTATCAAGTTTCGTGTCGATAATGGGGGATTCATCAAGGCCCTCCTTCGACGGGTTCATCCTTGTCGACTTCAAATCATCATCCGAGGACTGAATCTAGGAACCAATTGAGTACCTTGGGCCTGCATGTCTCAATCGTAGGTTACCTCGCTTTCGACATGAGTTTACATCATTGACTCTTGATTGAAAGATTTCGTTAAGCGTTCGACTTCAACTCATTCATTAGCACTTGATGATATGTACTATAATACCTTGGGGATCATTGACATTAATGGTGATTTCCCTAACGCTTGTTAACAATATGCATCAATGACCGGTAATCAAGTGGTTTCTACCATGTTCGACGTCAAGACATTTGTAATCACATGGATAGATTCGTATCATTGTGGGTTCGACTTGAAGACCCTGGGGAGTCATGTTTTACCCAGGTTGCGATGGAGATTGTTTTGGGTTATATCACATGGATCCACTTTGTATTGGTCGTGGCTGTGTTATCATCTCATCATGGATCTACGCTTGTGTCTAGTAGCCATGATTGTGTTCAGTCGGTCTTTACTACTATGGATCTGCATTGTATTGGTCGGCAACCATGTTGTGAGTCATACGGGATTTTGTTCTCAGAGTCAGCTGTACTGCAACGGCATCTTTCGTCCGACAACCCTTTTCCATCCTTCTATCAAAGCATTTCACCTGTCAAGTTCCAACAACTTCATACTTTGGGGGGCATTCTATTACACCTAAATCTTGCCACCATAAGACTCAGTGTAAACATCCCTGAAGTTCCCATGACTAGGATGTCAAACTGGAAGAGATACTGACATGTTTCCATAGGGTCTAGTTGGGTCATCGCAGGTCACCCTTGTGCAGCATGCGCCGGCACAGGTTATCCTAATGCAACTTGCGCCGATGTCAGTTAAAGTGGATAAAGGGCATCTTCAAGCCATTTCTCGAAGGTGTGTGACTTGGATCTCTATCGCTAACCTATAGGGGAGCTGTCATTCGGTTCCCTAACCCTTTGGGAGGATCCCTTAGTCCTCTCCCACTATTTCTCAACCTATCCTATCCTCCTAGTCCTATATATATGAAGCTCTTCTCCATTCCAAGGGGAGGAAGGCTATAACATCCATATGCTGGTGAAATATAGCTTAGAAGATCATCATCCATCCATTGGAGGCACCCATTTCTCCTTAGAGGCTTTGGCTTGGCTTGTTGGAGGAAGATTGCGACGTTAGGGCTTGGTTGTAATCTTAACTCTTCTATGTATTTCCACTTTAATACATTAATACAAAACTCTTTCCATAAATGTCTTATTGTTCATTGATATTTATAGTTTACTTCCTTAACCGTTTACTTAGATCAATTATTGTGTAGATGTGCTATTGATGCTTGTTTGTCTCTTGTATGTTCTAACAGGTCTTGCAGCTTTGGATCTGACAATCGTGGAACTTGGAGCGACGAGGGAGAAAGAGATCTACATATCTGAAAGGTAAGATGTCCACATCTCTTAATCTCTAATTGCATCTAGGAAGGTATATTTGTATTTTGTCCTATTTGTTCTAGATTCGCATTGAACTAGGGAGATCATGCCTTAAGTCCGCTTTCGGTAGATTGTCCGGTAAAAAATTTGGTGATTTGGTGGTGCTATTTCCAGCCTGTGGTGGGGATGGGGAAGAACCCTGGGGGTTCGACAATCTACCGGTTTGAGTAGAAGGTTGGGAGGTAACGGAACCAATGATGCCATCGTCTTGAGGTCCCTTGGGTGGTTTTGCAGGGTCATACATAGGGCGGGGTGCGTGAGGAACAATTTCATACAACGTGTCGGATTGAGCATAGACCAAGTCTAAGTAATGGACACGGGAAATAGCCTATTCCTAAGTGACAGCCCCTCCCATGGCCACATCTTGAGCTACGACAGGTAAAAGAGACTTTGTGAACCAGTCAGCCAAGAGTTGGTCCGGTATATGAGCCTTAATGAGACGTCGTCTTCACCGCCACTCATGAATATGGTCTGAGATATGAGTTGCGGTATTCTGGCAAAGAGAGGTCAATAAGTCCATACCAATCTCATAGTGAATGGGCAACTAGAAATGGGTCAAAAAGGACATAGCGAGAGAGCGAAAATCTGGAAAAGAGTTGGGTGGTAATTCAATATACCACTTGGCAGCTGGGCTGGTGAGAGTCCGTTGGAATAACCTAAGACAGATCGAGTCATCCATCAAGGAGTTGGATTAACACCATAAGTGGTATCTCATCACATGATTTTTTGGATATTCACCAGGTTTGCCATCAAATTTGGGAATATCGGATGGTAGTTTCACCGAAATTGGTGGTCAATTATGTCCGTGGAAGATGGGGTCATTGGTCAGACGAGACTGGTCGAGTAGGTCCAAAGTAGCCAAAGAGGGCAGTTGCTCATTCGGTTACGGGTACTGATAGTACTGATATGGCATGTATAGACCAGTGGGACCTTGCATCGACTGGTTGTAGGGTGTTCACGGAGGGAACTGGCCGTAAGGGATTGTGCCGCCCAAACCATATGTAGGTCTGCTGCCATATTACAGTGGTCCGTTACCATAAGGTGGGGGTCCGCTACCACTGCCGAGAGGGGGTGGGCCTCCTCTAAATGGTGGCAGTTCGTCACCACCATCGGGATAAGGTGGACCTCTGTCGCCTCCGCTGGGATAAGGTGGTCCTCCACCGCCTCTGCTGGGAGGGAGTGGTGGTGCACCGCCTCCACCGGAAGGGTGGGGGCCTCCAACACCGCCACCGAAAAGGTGGGGGCCTTCACCACCGGCTCCACCCAAATAGGGTGGTCCTCCACCACCACCACCGAAATAGGGTGGCCCTCCACCATGAGGTGGGGTTCCTTCGCCACCGGGAGGAGGTGGACCTCCACCTCCGATGGGAGGGGTAGGGCCTCCGCCTCAACCACCAAAGGGGGGTGGGCCATTGTTGCCGAAATGAGGTGGGCCTCCACTAGAAGGTAGAGGTATTCCACCTCTGGAATTGAATGGGGGCCCGCTGCCTCCAAAGGGAGGTGGAGGGGGACCAAACGAGGGTGTTGGTACCTGAGGGACGGTTGGTGGGGGTCCATTCTATAGAATATTTTGGTGCCCCCAGAGAGTGTATGGATTTTCGGGATAAGGTATCCCATAGAGTGTGTTTCCAGGATTGAATTGTCCCGACACAGGGTTAAGATAACCTGGATGCGCTTGACTCCATCACGGTTGGTTCGAATGGGATGGTCCCCCGACATGAGATAATCCCATGATGGATGCTCCGGCGGGTAGGGAAGTTCCAACAAAAGGACCGATGGGAACTCTTCCTCCTGTATTATGGTTAGGAGACAGGGGTTTCCCCCAAGATGCAACGTGCTGACCACTAATCAATGGTTGACCCAACGTGGGTTGTTGATTACCTATTGCGGGATTAACATTACTCGTAATAAAATTAGGGGGTAAAGAGTATCCTCCCTGCGAGTTTTGAGGGGGGCGAGGAGTGGGTAACGTTCTCGTAGTAGTGAGAGGAGTGTTGGACTGTTGTCCTTCAATAGCTTGAGTCATTTGGGGAATAGAACTGGTCTCCTGTCTAAGGGGTGTACTTGTAGGAAGTAAGGGTTGACCAAATTCATAAGTGGTCACGTTGTGGATGGGTGGTTCCGGTGAATCATAAGATAAAGTGCAAATCAGGATCTGTCGATATACGGGTAACATCGAGTCTTCAACCCATCGTAAAAGACTTTGTCTTCGAAATTCCTCGCCCATGGCACGTAATCGATCATGAAAGGCTGCGAAAAGCTTGTCAGGAGTGGGCCAACTGGGTGGGGATGTAGTGGCAAAATGAGCCACTTGTTGACCTAGAGAAGTTTCCCAAAAGGGTGCAGTTGGACCAAACGCAGCTGATACAGGGTCGTCCTGGGGGGATTTAACCATTCCAGAGATCCAGGCTCTCCCGGTAAAACGGGAGGGAGAGGTATGTCTTGTGAAGTGGAAGATTCCTCCTCTTCACCCCTTGAGAGGTTGGAGGTGGGTGAATCTGGAGGGAACATGTGTGCTCCAACATTCAAAGTAGGGTTTTCTACTTCAAGTGACACGACCATGATGTGTGGGTCCATTCTTACCCTCGAAATTACCTCCTAATTAAGGGGATATTCGGGTGGTAAGTTAAAAATTCTGTGGGACCTTCTCCAAGGAAAGTCAGCCAGAGTGACTGAAATAGAGTTTCTCCTAAGAGTGCTCTAAACAAAAGAAAAGTAGTCCAAAAAAATCTACACAAACTAAGGCCGCAATCAAACTTATGTGATAGGTGTGGATTCAAAAGTTTGGAACCTCACATGATTTTCAAGGCTTCGCAACTTGCTATATACCGCAGGGTCCAACAATAAAACGCGACAAGGAGGATTGGGACCATACTCTTGCCTGAATACCCGACTACCTGGACGGCACGTGCGTAGTAATCTCCCCGAGTGTTGTTCTTAGTGTATTGCTCTGCCAAGACGGCCAAATGGTTTGATCAGTTGGTTTCAGGAATCCTAATGGTGTCTCTTGATATACTCAAGGTACGTGGGAGCTCAAATCCATAGTGGTGTTGTCTAATGCACAACAGTATGGCACGAGACCTTTCGATATACTAACGAGTACGTGAAATACTTTCTATATACGCCAAGTACATGAAGTGCCTTTCAATATACCCTAAGGTACCTGAAAGAGCCTTCGATATACTAGTTGGTACGTGAAAGAGCATCGATATACCGGTTGGTATGTGGAAGACTACAATACCCCTGGAATACAGTGCAGGCAAGTAACGATAGCTGCCACATTTTACGACGTCGGAACACGTATCTAACTTAACACACAAGTTACTAAAGATTTTATCCTAGTTCTACCGTTAATTTTATTTGGACGGTTAGGTGAATGCATGAGGTGAGTACATAAACGTAAGCATAATGCAAGCCCTAACTACATAAAAAAATGCACTTTTTCTTTTGATGAAATCTATGTATGGGAGGGAGAAATCTTTTTCAAGTGGTTTTTACCAAAACAACAAAGCTTCAACAAGTCTCAATTCTACCAAAACTGATAATGAAAGTACTATTTTCCGTTTTTTCAAGCAAAACATGAAAATCAACAACGCATCAAATCCAAAAAAAGCATTTTCTTAGTATGAAACTAAAGATGACGAAAAGAGAGAATTTCTATCTAGAGCACACTAGCTTTTCAAATTTCACTATGGCAACCTAAAAGCATGAAAATCAAAAGCGCATGTAACTTTTCAAGCATGGAATCACTTTTTGCAAAAATTTGACTATACTTTGGATTTTTCAAGAAAATGAATGGCTCATAGTTCGAGAAAAATACAAATGATTGACTCTTTTTCAAACTTTCCAAAAATATCTATGTCGAGTTCCAATGCGTGAAACAATTTCTACAACACTTCTCAAATGCACTCGAAAACGGTAAAAATGAAGCACTTTTAATTTTTTCAATAATATGCCAATACCAAACTTTGACAACAACAATGCTTTTAAGTGTAAAGGACTGAAAAGAAAAAACTACTTGCAGCACTTGATTACACAGAAATTCTCAAAGCAATGACAAGCACTCCAATGAATCGAAAACACACAAGACACCCAAAAAACAACTGGATGCAAGCAAAGCTAAATAACGTGTGCAAAAAGGGGTCTAGGATTAGATCCAATGCAAAGACTAGATCAGGTGAGGAGAGGAGGGAATGCAAGGTGAAGTGGATGAAGGTGGGGTAGACTAAACTGTCCACCACTACCAAATCTCAAACTTGTCGAAAATGGAACCCAAAACAATCCAAACAAATCCAAACACTACCAATGCAAAATCAAGAGATCTCTGACTGGAAAGTGCAGCAAAGAGAAGTTCTGCAAATCAAACAAACTCAAAATTTGCAGAGGAGATAACCCAAACACAAGGCTTGACTGCTCGGCGCAGTCTGTGGTCAAGCTCAGAGCGCCCGTCGTAGGTGGAAAATAGGTGGTCTGCGTCGAATGCACAAGATGTAAAAATGAGTTGAGCGCCGACAGTGCAGGTTGCAGAGTAGAAAATTGTGCCCAGGAGAGGACGTCGCTCTGGCTATTCTACCCAGGTGCGAAGGGCGAAATCCCAATGCAAGGATGGAAAGATCTCCAAAAATGAGCAACTAAAAGGTTTGATGATGATACATACATAATCAAAGGAAGTTAACAGACTCTTCAGAGAGAAACTCTGGTGGGGAAAGAGGCTCAGGAGGCAAAATAAATGGCTCACAAAGAAATCAGAGAAAATGAATTTCAAACTGAAAACTTAAAACAATGCACGTGTCCCTAGTATGGTCACCTAATTTGTTATCGGACAATCTACCGAAAGCGGACTTAAGGCATGATCTCCCTAGTTCAATGCGAATCTAGAACAAATAGGACATAATACAAATCTACCTTCGTAGATGCAATTAGAGATTAAGAGATGTGGACATCTTACCTTTCAGATCTGTAGATCTCTTTCTCCCTCGTCGCTCCAAGTTCCACGGTCGTCAGATCCAAAGCCGCAAGACCTGTCAGAACATGCAAGAGACAAACAAGCAGCAATAGCACATCTACACAATAATTGATCTAAGTAAACGGTTAAGGAAGTAAACTATAAATATCAATGAACAATAAGACATTTATGGAAAGAGTTTTGTATTACTGTATTAAAGTGGAAATACATAGAAGAGTTAAGATTACAACCAAGCCCTAATGTTGCAATCTTCCCCCAACAAGCCAATCCAATGCCTCTAAGGAGAAATGGGTGCCTCTAATGGATGGATGATGATCTCCTAAGCTCTATTTCACTAGCATATGGATGTTATAGCCTTCCTCCTCTTAGAATGGAGAAGAGCTTCATATATATAGGACTAGGAGGATAGGATAGGTTGAGAAATAGTGGGAGAGGACTAAGGGATCCTCCCAAAGGGTTAGGGAACCGAATGCCAGCTCCCCTATAGGTTAGGGATAGAGATCCAAGTCACACACCTTCGATAAATGGCTTGAAGATGCCCTTTATCCACTTTAACTGACATTAGCGCAAGTTGCATTAGGACAACCTGCACCGACGCATGCTGCACAAGGGTGACCTGCGACGACCCAACTAGACCCTATGGAAATAGGTCAGTATCTCTTCCAGTTTGACTTCCTAGTCATGGGAACTTCAAGGATGTTTACACTGAGTCTTATGGTGGCAAGATTTACGTGTAACATATATAGATTAAACATGTTAAGAAGTTTTACCTAAGATTGAGTTTATTGATGTCATCAGTAGCCAATGTTGGGTTTGGATCTAGCTATCAAGGGCAAAGATCCGAGGATCCCACATAGTACATAATTATTCGAAAGCCCCTCTAGAGCTTACTGCTTTACACTCACATATTTTCCAGTTCTTATTTGCTAAATTCATCATTCAATCTTCTTCTAATTTGGTCTCCTAAAGCAAAATGAGGGTTGGTCTCTCTTTTTTTATTAGATCTCTTGGGGATGCTTTTTTTTTTAGTTTCTTGTTCCTTGGCAATTCCATGAGATGATTTGCATAATTTAAATTGTCTTGATTTACTCCTACCTCCCTACCGAGGGATCTTGTCTCCTTGATTTCATGTTGAACTGATGTTTCAAAATATTTTCTCTATAGTGGCCCGAGTTTCCAAGTCCTTTTTTTATTTGTCTCTTCTTCTCTTTTTTCTTCACTACAAGGAAAAGGCCCTGTAGCGGAGGTTCTAGTGGAGGTTTTTAGTTTAACAAGATTGGTCTAAATTATAAAAAAACCTCCGCTACAACCTATGCAAATAGTACCAAATGTTTTAGCGAAGGATTTTACGGAAATGTATTATAACTAAAAAAACTTGGCGGCCAGAGTCTTTTGCGGAGATTTTTTTTTAGTGCACTTTATTGAAACAAATGCACCAGTGCTAACACACGTAAAACACACAGGTGCTTTTTAAACAAATACATTGACCGGTGCACATACAAACTTGTGCACCGATGCTTGAAAATGCATATAGCACTTGTGCACACCAAAATTTTAACTGAAACTGGTGCTTTACACTAAATGTTGCACCGAGACTCATGAATTATTTAAACGCATTGGTGATTCATAAAAATATATGGACTGGTCCTTTTTTTTAACTGTAGCACCAGTTCTTACTAACTATTAAAATGCATTGGTAGCTTATAACAATGTAAGCACAGTTGCTTATGAACTATTAAGATGCATCGGTACCTTATAACAATATAAGCATCGGTGCTTACGAGATATTAAAACACACCAGTACCTTATAATAATATAAGCATCGATGATTTACATCAAATGTCACACTAGTCCCTACGAACTATTAAAAAACATTGTTGCTTACAGACTATTAAAAAGCACTGATGTGATAACTAAAGGGAAACACATCAGTAAAGCTAACTAGGACGATGATTGTCGCTATATTTTTTAAATTAACAGTGCGGTTAAAATACAGTAGCGCACTAAGGCGTGATAATAGAAAAATCCTTGAGATATGAAATGAGTATTCTACTGCACCGTGACTATGTTCATATAAGTGTACCGGTGCGACACTCTCTTAAATGCACTGGTGCTACATTGTCTAAAAAACACCAGTGCAATTAATAATATCATATGCATCGATGATTATATTATGTTTGGTGAGCAATGATTGTTGATATTGCACTAGAATATGTGTGTGTGTGTGTGTGTGTGTGCAGGGAGGGAACGATGTAGGTATGTGGCGCTAGGCGTAGGTAAAGGTCCAAGAAGGATTCCTTTCTAATTTTTTTGAAATGGAGTCAGGAGATGAGGTTTTCCCCTCTCTCTCTCGGCGTCAAGAACCTTTTCTCCCCTCACCAAGTCATCCTTGCGATCTCGTACCTCTGTCCCTTTCCGGTTGTCAACTCCTTGTTTTCCTTTCACTGATCTCGCCCTTCCCCTGTCACTTCCATTCGTCAGCTTCTGTACTTTACCTCAGCAATAATTATGGTGATAGACAAGGTCGACTACGAAAATATGTCACCATTAGGTCTCATATTCTTCTTTGATCATGAAATAAGGTGCACTGGAAAAGGAGAGGTATTGTCCAAACAAGTCGAGACGTCTATAAATGAATTATCAAAGACGGTCTCCTCCTCGAATAATAATGTGATTGATCCTCCCAGGACAGGAGCAGAGTGTGTTTCTATAAATGAATTATCAAAGACGGTCTCCTCCTCGAATAATAATGTGATTGATCCTCCCAGGACAGGAGCAGAGTGTGTTCCTAGAAAGAATGAGGGAGTGAGAGCTAAAAAGGATCATGCTTCCTTATTGGTTGGCAAGGACGTAGGCATTAAGGAAATCTCAGACTATCTAAATTTTGCTCTGGTCGGTCCTTTTGTGGTAAGGTGGTAGGAGAAGCCGATTTGACATCCTGGATGGAGACCAATTGGAAACAAATGTTGTATCAACTTCCACAATTCCACACCACATCGAGGGGATGGATTCTATTCAGAGTGAAGAATGAAGGTGACAAACAAAGGTTAATGGAGAGAAATTGGAAATGGGGTCTGTCAGGACTTATGTTGAAAGAATGGGATGTTAATTTTGATGTTAGTAGGGAGTCGCATAACACTCAGGAAGTTTGGGTAATTCTGCCTAGGATCCCAATGGTCTTTAGGAAAAAATCCATTCTGAAAGCTATTGGAGGCAAGCTTGGAAGGTTTGTCATTTTAGAGGATAATTGGGACCAGAAGGTAGATAGAATATGCACGAAGATCCTGGTGGAAATGGACATGTGAGATGGTTTATATGAAGAAATAAAACCGGAAATGCATGGTAGCATATGGAACCAGAGAATGGATTATTGGAAAGTTCCTTTTCATTATTTTGCTTGCAAATGGGTTGGGCACTTACAGAGAGATTGTCCAAGTCCTAGTCCGGGGTTCCATTTACATAAGAAAGTGTGGGTTAAAAAATCATCTCCGTTCCAGTTTACTCAGAAGATGGTAAATGAAGATGAAGGGAAATATGGAGATCCTATTACCTCGAGAAAGGACGTCATAAGGAAAGAGCCATGCAATAATTTGGATAACAACTTAGCTTCTCCATCTAATAATATTTTACGTCCTCCTATTGATTCTCGATTTGATATTGGCAATTCTGAATCAATTATTCTAAAAACTATTCAGGATGTTCCTAGCACAAACCTGGGAATCCCTAGTTCCTCTCACCATAGTCTCCTATCCTTTATCTCCTCTTAGTGACAGTTGTCCCTCGGGCTTGGTTCCACCCCATTATAGGTCAAAAATGCATTCCACGTTCCTAAGCAAGGTCTATAACACTTGTTCTAAAGATGTCATTAAAGGAATTGAGAAAGAAGCTTCCTCGGGAGGCCTCGCACTTGACCCCCAACAAAAAGTAATGTTGGGGAGGAAGTCACAAATCATGAAAGCTAAAAATCAAGTTTCCCTAGATGTCAAATATCGGAAACAATCCACGATCGTTAGAGTCCTGAAAGTAGGGAAAGTCCAGCCAATGGGTTCAAAATGATTTGTTTGTCCTTCAATGCAAGGGGGTTATGGGGCTCCCCCAAGATAAATTCCCTCAAAAGGATGATTAAGTAGCTAAATTTGGTTGTCATCCCTATCCAGGAAACAATGGTAGAAGGAACGAAAGCTCAAGAGTCTTTAAACCCTTGGTTAAAAGATTGGTATTTTGCGTCTTTAAATCATGGATAATTTTAGGGGCTAAATTTATCCCATGGGCTAAATTAAGGGGGTTATAGAAAATTAGTGGGCTATTTTCTTATATGGAAAGGGTTTTTTCAGTTGAAATATATTCACCCAATATTTATTAGAAACTAAATAAATATAAAACACATAGCCTCTCATGTATTAATGAGGAAAATGAAAAATACAATTTTCGCCCTAGCAAAATATCCCTCCAATCTATCTTTCACCCCTGATTTCTAAAGAGATTCCAGTGGAATCATTCCTTTGCCCATGATTTTCATAATGGAGGCTCCCAAGGGTTATTTCACCCTCCATTTTGTTTTTTGTAAGGGCCATTCATAAGTAAAATTTCTTTTGGTGATTTTTTTTGTGTAATTGCTATCATCATCCAGAAATTGATCTAGTTGTGTATGATGAATATATTATTTAGTTGGACCACAATACTTCATTTCCATCAGGACTATATATAAATGTACAAGGAATGCTTGACCTGAGATGTAGACATTCTGCTATTTGATATCTTGTCTTTAACATTCAATGACGACGCTAAACCAATTTTACAACATTTTGGATGCTTTTGAAAATTTCAAGGACATGGATACAAACACCACCTTAGTTTATCTGAGAAAAAATAGTCTTTAATGGAGTAGTTCTAATGATATGCATGATGGTGCACTAATGTGATTTCTATTCATGTTAGTGTATGTTCTTATTTCTAATAACCCTTGCAAGTTTCTAACTAACACTAAAAATTCTAAATCAGGTGACATAATTCGGACTTTGATTGTCAACAAAAGAAAGGAAAAAGTGGTATTCGTAGCTATAAACATATAAGTAGGTTATTTTTTTCTTAAAGGGTAGATTAAAAATGGGAGGTTTGGAAAATAAGCCAATTGGGAATTCATACACTATATTAAGGTTGTGGGTCTCAATAAGACTCCATGTTGTAATAATGGTTTGTGGGTGCTATAATCACTCCACATTGTAAAGTGTCCAAATATATAAGTTTGTTGGTTTGTCAATATTTAGGTCCCCCCACATGTCCGTTGAACCATTAAGGAACGAGATAACAAGTGCATTCCGTACTTCCCTAAATCTAGTTAGTGCATCAAAATATTGGTCGTTATGAAATGCATTTAACATAGCATAAGGGCGTTGGGTATGATATGTTTGACAAGGTCCATAGGTAGGAGATTTGAAGCTCAGTATGTGTCGATTCCATTTGTTGACCATTACTCCTCCCTCCCTTGCATTTTACTCTTGCATTTGTATCTTTGGAAAACTGGGAGATCAACCCTTTTCATTTTTGTTAATTCCATCTCCTCCATTGGTTTTATCTCTATGTTGTAACCGTTTTGTGGAGTTTAAAGGCACCCTAGTGCTTCCATTGCTACTGAGAGCTTGACCTTCTTAGTATTTTGTTGGTTCCTTGCATTGGGATTTTGAGGATTGATTTCAAATTGTCGGAACATTCTTAGCATGGTCTACTCCCACCATTTTTTTACTTGCATTGGAAGAGGTATGCTTAATTCTTTATTCCTTCTAATTGTTGATTTCATTGGCTAATAGTCTAAAGACATTGTTGGTTTTTACCTCTCTTGATTTTTGTTTTCTATATACATTCATGTTCACCTTAAGCTGCATATCCCTCATTTTCGCTTGATTCCCTCAACTCATAATCCCAATAAGGATGCTCTTTGCGCATTATGAACAATTATGATCACTACAAATGGTTTTTTGTTCTGGGTATTTCTCTATGCTTTACTAGGTAAATGTGTCATAATCTCCTAGACAATGGCCCTTTTACTTCATTTGTAGGTTGTATTTTATTCATATGCATACTCTATATGCCTAAAATCTTGCCCTATTCTTTCCAACAATTAGTTTTGGCTTCATTGGAGGTGTTTTAATGTTGTGTCTTGTAATGGATTTGGTATTATGCCCCCCTAGTGTCCATGCTCTCCTAACTTGCTTGACCCACTGATTCTCTATTCATGGTTTGATATCCCAAATTTAGATTGATGTCATTTTCCAAGCACCCATCTTAGGTGTTTATCATCTCACCCTTGACCCTGGTATATCTATTTGTTTGCATTGAAGCTAATGGTTCCATAAACCTTTAACTATTTGAAATATCCATGGCTATTATGGGTTTTGTTTTATTGTCGTAGGAAACATGGTGCCACTGCATTGCAAACCTTGGCTTGAACCTTTTCCCATTGTTAAATTTGTATGAGTTTTCCTTGTTCAGGAAATTGCCCATGGTTGTACATTTTCCTTTGGTTTATATCTTTTTCTTAACCTCCATTCGTTAAGCGTGTGAATTACTTAATTTTTTTTTGGACAGATTTATGGTCGGTATCACGTCTAAATTGGGCCCACCACTCTTTGTATTTGGTTGCAACATTATGGTTTCTCCCTTATGTCGATATGTTTCCATCTTTACTAAACAATTTATTAGACCTACTTATTGTTAATGCAACCGTCACTCATTTGTTGTCTTTCCTTTGTTATTTCCCTTGAGATTCCTAAAAAATTCCAACAATGCTTGGCATAAATGAATCCAAGATACGCCAGAGCTTACTTTAATTTATCAACCTGGGAGTGTAACACTTTCAGATATACTACGTTGTATATGCATTCATAGAGATTTTAATAACTAAGTCTATTAGGATATTAACTAAATGTTTTGGGGGGTTATTTTATTGATTTATTTTGCTATGTCTTATCTCTAACAAATCATGAAACTATGGATGAATCACTATGCAACCAAATTTTATCTTGCATACCATGAGTCGTTGAACTCACACATGAGACAAACTAGCCACTAATTTATCTAAGCAACGCAGATGAATCAATGTACAACAAACTATGACCTTGCACACTTTGATTCATTGGACTCAACACATTACTAGCTACCATTGGATAATCTAAACTCTAGGGATAGTTCAACTGAGGGTAACACCAGGGCTACTAACATGTAACTTTGTAGAACTAATCCATAGGAGTTTAAGATGCAAAATTAGCTTACAATACTCGATCAATTGAACTGAGGGTAACTCAAGAGCTACCACTCCATGGATTCATAGAATCGACTCAAATAAATCAAGATAAATGAAGGTGAACATAAATCCTTTTGATCACTCCACTGAAAGCAACCCATGTGATACTTTTGTGGCTTATTGAATGTATAAATCAAATTCTATCTTGTAGAAACAAGTAAATTGCAAGAAACAAAATAATAGGAAAGCATCGAAGCATTAAAAGCAAATGACTACTTTATTTGCGTGATTGAAACCAAGAAATGAAATTGCAGAAATCATAGTGTAGAAAAAAAGAAATAAAGTAAATGCTGGAAAGTACTAAAAGATATTGAGACCATCAACAATTGCACAATGCAAGAGTGGGCCCTTACTTTGTATCTCACTTTATGATCTCCTACAAGGTAACTCAAGAACAAAAAACATCGGTAATTGCGATTCAAAAGATTAACTATTCAATTAAATTATAGTCGCAAACCCAAATGGTTTTCAAGTTTGTTTATTTATACAATTCATCCTAGGGAGTTCTTAGTCAGTTTCCCAATGTTTAGGAAAGGAATCGGGTTTGCAAAAAATGGTTTCCTTTTTTTAGAATATTTTCTTTACCACACATAGAAAACCGTGGAGATATTTCCTCCTCAAAAGAGGGCCACACTATTATATATGTGTGTGTGTGTGTGTGATAATTCATTTGCTTCCTAAATTCATTTTCATTGATCTTGAAAGTGTGTTGTCTTAGTATTAGAGGAACATGTTTGCCAAAAACAATCCTTGAAATATGGATGCATGCAAAATAGTTCATCTTGGAGTTCTTTGCAGGATTCAATGCGATACAACAACAAGTGAAATATGAATGAGATTTTGCAACAACTCATTCGCATGCTGATGACAAACTCTTCAACATATGAACGAGATTTTGCAGCAAGTCATCGACAGATGAACATGAATTTGTAGCAACTCATTCGCATGCTGATGACAAATTTAACAACAACTGCTTTAAATATCAACGAGTCCCCAAAAAATGAGGAGTGGCACCATCCTATAGCATGGAATTAAAACTACTAGAAATTCCCAACATTAAAGTTCATGCATTATTTTCTCATAATTAGCAAAATTCAGCTATAAACATGAAATTCCAAGTATGAGTGCATAGTGTCCCGAGGGTGATAAAAGTTTATGAATTTAGTCAAAAAGTCATAAAGAAAGGGTTTAAATGATCAATATTAAGGAAGAATGGCAATAAAATATATAAGAAAAACAAGGCAATTACTAGTCTCATCAATTTCATTACATCCTTACATTGTTTTCATCCTCGTTGGTATAACGGTTTGGGCGGCCAATCTTGTTTGGTTACTTATCAATGATGTTTTTCTTCCTCGGGAAAAAAATCATAGTTCCATTTATAAAAAAAATTAAAAAAATGCATTCTTTGTATGCTTTGTAGCATGTCCTATATCTCTTATGTATACCACTATATATATATATATACTCATAGACCTCATTCATTTACATGTTTTATAATCCGCGAAAACAAAATATACTATCTAACATTGACAACTTCCTATCAACATTCATCGCATATCTCACCAAATAAAATTTATCCACCTATCTAGCCAAAAAACTAAGCCCCTCTAATTTCTATAACTTTTTGTCTAAGAAAAATACATATTATGGAATTATCAAAAGTGCCATCCAAATCTTCCCAAATGTGCCACTGGACCACATACAACAAGAGGCCATCCTTGTAAATGAAAGGACAAGGACACATGGTTGTCCCATTACCCCTACATATGACTATATCTTCTTGTAACTTGAATCACAAAGGGTTTTTTGGCTAAGATGTGAGGATGCTCAACGACTCGACAATGTAAACTGTTGAGTGACCATAGAACCATGAGTTGCAGTGTAGCTTTAGATTGTCAAAATGAAGACTAAACAACCATTCAAAAGATGGCTTTCCCATTTGGGTTTCCAGGGTAAAATCTCCATGGTCATAGTGATTAAACATTGTGTGTCTAATGTTTTAAAGAAATGTAACTGCGGAAGATATTCTATTTATGCTTGTCTATTGTATTCTTCCTTCAGGAGATGTCATTGATGTAATTAATAATGTAAGAGTCATTGAAAGAGACAATGTAAACCCTAGGTATTGTTTCGACCTAGAAGAACCCATAAAAGATTATTATATTATGTATTTGAGAGGTCGGCCCAGTCAGTTAGGTGAAGTCGGCCCAATTGGGGAGAAGTCACCCCAACGGAAGAATATCAATAGAGGAGGAGTCTCTCATTTTTACTCACTCATCTCACTCACACAAGTTTGCATAGGAGATAGAGAGAGAAGTTCGCACAAGTGGAGGAGTAGTTGATCTTGTCTTGGGGTTTATCTTTGTACTTTGTGAATTCTATATTGGGGAATATTTTGACGGGGTTTTCTCCCTTGTGGTTTCCCTGAAAGAAATATTGTGTTCATTGTGTTCTTGTTGTGCTTGTATTTCTTTCAGTGATAGATTGTTTAATATTCTATGCTAAACAAGTAAAAAACTAACATGGTATCAGAGAAGGCCTGAAAGAAAACATTGTGCAGCCTCTATAACGGCAGAAACTAGGGATTCTTGTTCTGGGAGCTTCCTCCACAGATCAGATGAAAAAGAGAGTGCATCTAACTCGCCTCACTAGGGCGCATCTTTCTGTCAAAGCAAATTTCAATTCTAAGAATTTTCATTTTTGGGTCCCCCACTGCAGCCCGAGAGAATTAGGGAATCAAGTTTTTGGATCATCTGCTCACAGAATTGGGAGAAGGAATACTTTGCTCAACTCGCCTCAAGGAGGCGAATTCGCTCATCCATTCAGTTTTCCAAAATCTCGAAGTCAGAAAATTAGGGTTTCTCTAACAAACCCTAGGTCAAAGTAAAAGCAGTTTTCAGAAGGACAACTTTTCTGGTAAGTCTCAAATCTATTCTATTTCCATTTGAAGTACTCATTATATCAAGATGACTAGAAATACCAAGCTTGATTAGAAGATTGAGGGAGCTGAGAACTTCAGGGCATGGAAGTATAGAGTCATGCTCATCCTTAAAGAGCATGACCTATAAGACTTTATAAAGGAAGGACTTAAAAAACCAAAGGGAGATGAAGCCAAAGCAAGGCATAAGAAGAATATGGTCAAGGCAAAGAGGATCATTGTTGATTTCATCAAAGATCACTTGATCCCTCAAGTGTCTTCCAAGAAGACCCCAAAAGATATCTTCGATGCCCTGACCAACCTATTTGAAGGGAAGAACATTAATAAGAAGATGACCTTGAGAAATCAACTCAGGGGAGTGAAGATCTTGAAGTCTGAGTCCATGCACTCATACTTCTCCAGAGTGTCCCATATAAAAGAACAAATAGAATCTATTGGAGACATGGTAAAGGATGTTGAAGTTGTGATGACCACTCTGAATGGTCTCCCTGGAGATTGGGAACCATTTGTTTGTGGCATTTGTGCTAGAAAGAAATTGATCCAATTCAGACATCTATGGGAAGAGTGTGTGCAAAAGTAAGAAAGAATAGCGGTGAGAGAGGATAAAATAAACGACAATGAAGACCAAGCTTTGGAAAATCATGCCAAAGGTGGAAAGAAAAGGAAGATCAATGTACGTTCCTATGAGGACTCTCCAAGAAGACCATAGAAGAGAAGGAAGTTCAAGAAATATCTATCTTCCGTTGAATGTTATTCCTGTCACAAAACAGGACACATTGCAAGAAATTGTCCACTCAAATACGGACATCATAAGAAGCAGAAGAATATATTTCATGCTTATGCAGTAGAAGATAGTGAGTATGATGAAGAAGTCAAAACCGGATATGATGAAGACTCCAGTGAAGAATATGTTCTAATATCAGCCCTCACTGGTTCAGTATCTCATAGAAGTGATACTTGGCTAGAAGATAGTGGAGATTCAAAACACATGATGGGATACAAAGAATCCATCTCACATCTCATTCAGAAGGAATCTCCACACAAGGTAAAGCTTGGAGATGATTATCAACACCCCATCAAAGGAATGGGAGAAGCCTCTTATATATTGGACTCTGGAAAGTCCATGAACATGAAAGATGTACTTTATGTACCATGTTTGAAGAAGAACCTTCTATCTATTTCTGCATTATATAAGAAAGGTCTTCGAATTGCATTTATAGATGGTGAAGTTCTTATGTGGCCAAAGGGGAAGACTATCAATGATGCAGTAGTCATTGGAGTAGAAGAAGGAGGACTTTACAAACTAAAGGGTCATGCAGATACAACATTGATGACCAATACCACGAGCCCTTGTGAGCTATGGCATAGAAGACTAGCTCATGTACACTACAAAGCCTTACCAATAGTAAGTAAGTTGGTGACTGGACTACCAAATATCCAAGTTGACCATGAAGGAGTATGCAAAGGATGTGCTCAAGGAAAGAGTACGAAGAATCCATTTCCAAGCAGCGACAACAAAGGAAAAGGTATTCTGGATATTATTCACTCAGATATATGTGGACCTATGTCCACCACTTCACTAAGCAGGTATGTTTACTATTTTTCTTTTATTGATGATTGCTCCCGCAAAACATGGATTTATTTCCTGAACAATAAGAATAAAGTCTTTGAAAAGTTTAAGGAGTTTAAGGATCTTGTAGAAAACCTCTATGAAAAGAAGATAAAGATTCTAAGGAAAGATAATGGAGGGGAATACACTTCATGCGATTTCAAAGATTTATGTAAAGAAGCAGGGATTAAGAGGGAGCTTACTATTCCCTATAATCCACAACAAAATGGTGTAGCTAAAAGGAAGAACAAAACGATCATAGAAGCAGTGAAGGCCATGATCCATGATCAAGACTTACCCATGAATCTATGGGCAGGAGCAACTATAACCACAATATATGTACATGACATAATCTCTCACAGTGCTCTTAGCAACAAGACCCCAGAAGAGATGTTTACCGGTATGAATCCTAAATTTAGCCATATAAAGATATTTGGATGTCCTGTATTTATCCACATTCCAAAAGAGAAGAGATCGAAGTTGGAACCTTTAGGAAAGAAGGGAATATTTGTGGGCTATAGTGAGCAATCAAAGGCTTACCGTATCTACATCCCAGAATTTCTCCAGATTGAGCTTAGTTGGGATGTTACATTTGATGAAGACACGGCTTTCAACAAATCCAAGAAGACTCATGAGGATGAAGAGGAGCATGAAGCTCCTAGAGTTACAGAAACAAACAAAGTACCAGAAATAAATATTGAAGAAGAACCTATTCCAGATGATCATGATATGGCAGAACCTCAAAGACCTGAGGAGACACCTCATGAGGAGATTACTCGGAAGAGAAGGCCAGCTTGGGCACGAGAATTAATACAAGATGCAGGAAAGTATGGTCCCCCAGAAGGAACCAGTAGAGAGAGAAAGAGACCAAGGCCATACTCCAGTTATGTAGCCTTTATGTGTAACCTTGTTGAAGGGGAACCGACATGTTTTGAAGATGCAGTAAAGAAGAGGGAGTGGTTGGATGCTATGAATGAAGAATACTAGTCCATCATCAAGAATGATGTTTGGGATGTGGTACCAAGACCAAAGGATAAGTCGTCGTTTCATCAAAGTGGATCTTCAAAACAAAACACTCAGCAGACGAAAGCATTGAAAATTACAAGGCAAGATTTGTAGCGGGAGTGTTATCTTAGAAAGAAGGAATTGATTACGAGGACACCTTTTCTCCAGTGGCCAGATATACTTCAATTATAACCATTATTGCCTTGCAAGCCAAGATGAAATGGAAGTTACATCAAATGGATGTAAAGACGATGTTCCTGAATGGGAAGATAGAAGAAGAAGTATATATAGAGCAGTCAGAAGGATTTGAAATAGAATATAGAAAGTCGCATGTATGCAGACTAAAGAAAGCATTGTACGGGTTAAAGCACCTAGAGCATGGTATGAAAGAATTGATAGTTTCCCGATGAGTTTGGGCTTTACCAAAATTAAATCATATTCTAATCTTTATTATAAGATTATGGATGATGAACCTATGATACTACTATTATATGTAGATGATTTGTTCCTGACAGGAGAAGACAAGCCCATCACTGAATGTAGGAGAAGGCTTGCAGCATAATTTGAGATGAAAGACCTTAGTATGATGCATTACTTTCTCGGTCTTGAAGTATGGCAGTTTCCAGATGAGATTTTCTTGAGTCAAGGAAAATACACAGCTGAGATCTTGAAGAGATTTGGGATGATGGATTGTAAGGCCATGACTACTCCGATGGTGACAAACTTGAAGCTCCTGAATGATGCTTCATCAGAGATAGTAGATGTCACCATGTATAGACAAATTATTGGGTCATTGATTTACTTGACCAATACTCGACCAGATATATGTTTTGTAGTGAACACATTGAGCCAATATATGGTGGAGCCGAGGAATGTTCACTTGATTGCAGCAAAACATGTGATGAGGTATCTAAAGGGTACGTTGGATTATGGACTCATATATGCTTCAGATAGTGAGTTCAGGTTGTATGGGTACACAGATTCAGATTGGGCTAGAAGTGCCGAAGATAGAAAAAGCACTTCAGGATGTTGCTTTAGTTTGGGATCAAGCATGATATCATGGCTCAGTAGAAATCAACCCTGTGTTGCACTCAGTACAGCAGAAGCTGAATATGTAGCAGCTTGTTCATCTTGGAGTGAAACAGTGTGGCTTCGCAAGATGTTGGCAGGATTGTTCGATGCAGATATTGATGCTACGGATATACTCTGTGACAACCGGAGTTGCATCAAGATGACAGAGAATCTTGTGTTCCATGATAGATCGAAGCACATAGAGATCAAGTTCCACTATATCCAGGATATGGTGCAGAAGGGAGCTGTAAAGCTCAAGTATGTTCCTACAAAGGAACAAGTTGCCGATGTGTTGACTAAGCCTCTGTCTCGCATAAAGTTGGAATACTTTCGAGACAAGCTTGGTGTGGTCCAGAGGAACTTCTCTCGAAAGAGAGAATGATAGAGTTCTTGTCCTTAGGGAACGAATGCATGTCAAGGGGTGACGAAAGATCAATACTTGCTAGCTCATAGAATTCCTATCCATAGGGATGGATGCCTATCCAGGGGTGACGGAAGATCAGTACTTGCCGACTGATAGAGTTCCTATCCTTAGGGATGGATGCCTATCGAGGGGTGATGGAATATCAGTACTTGCCGACTGATAGAGTTCCTGTCCTTAGGGATGGATGCTTGTCCAGGGGTGAGAGAAGATCAATACTTGCTGACTAATAGTGTTCCAGCTGATGATGTTGCTGATGAGGATGTTCCAGCAGAGGATGCCTATCGAGGGGTGATGGAAGATCAATACTTTCCGACTGATAGAGTTCCTATCCTTAGGGATGGATGCCTGTCCAGGGGTGATGGAATATCAGTACTTGCCGACTGATAGAGTTCCTATCCTTAGGGATGGATGCTTGTTTAGGGGTTACGGAAGATCAATACTTGCCGACTGATAGAGTTCTTATCTTTAGGGATGGATTCCTGTCCAGGGGTGAAGGAAGATCAGTACTTATTGACTGATAGAGTTCATATCCTTAGGGATGGATGCCTGTCCAGGGGTGACAGAAGATCAATACTTACCGACTGATAGAGTTCCTATCCTTAGGGATGGATGCCTGTCCAGGGGTGATGGAATATCAGTACTTGCCGACTGATAGAGTTCCTGTCCTTAGGGATGGATGCTTGTCCAGGGGTGAGAGAAGATCAATACTTGCTGACTAATAGTGTTCCAGCTGATGATGTTGCTGATGAGGATGTTCCAGCAGAGGATGTTCTAGCTGACGATGTTGTTGATCCAGTAGAGGATGTTCCAGATGATGATGTTGCTGAAGAGGATGTTCCAGCTGATGATGTTGCTGATACAGCAGAGTATGTTCCAATAGAGGATATTGCTGATGATGATTCAGAGGATGTTGTTGATAGCGATATTCTAGAAGATGATGATGATGATGCTGATGGTGACATTCTAGCAGATGATGATGATGCTACTCCAACAGATGATATCCTAGACATATGATGATCCAAAATATTCCTACGACACATAGAGATTCACTAGTCAATTGTGAAGATGTTGATGTTACCCACATAATACCTTCCTAGTTAAGAGGAGTGTTAAAGAAATGTAACTGCAAAAGATATTCTATTTATGCTTGTCTATTATATTCCTCCTCCGAGAGATGTCATTGATGTAATTAATAATGTAAGAGTCAATGTAAACCATAGGTATTGTGTCGGCCTAGAAGAACCCATAAAGGATTATTATATTATGTATTTGAGAGGTTGGCCCAATTAGTTAGGTGAAGTCGACCTAGTTGGGGAAAAGTCACCCCAACAGAAGAATATAAATAGAGGAGGAGTCTCTCATTTGTACTCACTCATCTCACTCACACAAGTTCGCATAGGAGAGAGAGAGAGGGAGAAGTTCACACAAGTGGACGAGTAGTTGATCTTGTCTTGGGGTTTATCTTTGTACTTTGTGAATTCTATATTGAGGAATATTTTGTCAGGGTTTTCTCCCTTGTGGTTTCCCCGAGAGAAATATTGTGTTCATTGTGTTCTTGTTGTGCTTGTATTTCTTTTAGTGATAGATTGTTTAATATTATATGTTAAACAAGTAAAAACTAACATTATGTGGTATCTGGATTACTAGGGGTGTACTTTGGCATTTCCATGTTGCTCAATAAATTCCCCAAGTTAAATGATTCTTTGCTTAACAAGATGTAATTAACACTTAGGGCCAACAATGTATTATATGTAATTGGTGAATTCATGCTTAAATTTATTTGCTATCAAACGATTGTTTATTGTAACAACTAGAGAACTCAATCTATCCATCTAATGTTTAAGGGATATCGAGGCTTGTAATCCATACATACTCAATGTTTGGGTTCCTTACTGTTTTATGGTGAGTTGACTTCCCATAATTTTAATCGACTCAACCAAGTGTTGAAGGTTGGAATAATTGCACAGAAGCAAACTTCTTTCAAACTGATGAAGTTTAGTCACTATTTCTCTGAACATGTTGAGCTATTGTCTACACAACAACCAACATTATTTTTATGGATGGCACCCAAACCCTGGTTGTTGTTTTAAATTTATAATCTTAGTTGGTTGACAATTGTGTTAGTGGAGGTGTTACCCTCTCTCTATTTCTGTGCTTAACGTTTAGTCGAGGGGACAACTAATCAATTCTTACTACCTACTTTCTCATTGTTTTCTTCTGGATTTTTTCTTCTCCCCGCCCTTCTAGAACACCATGGATGGGTTGTCTCATTTCTTTTAATTCATAGGTTAAAGAATTGTTCTGAAGTTGGGAGTATCATGATTTTCTTTCTTCTTTGTCACCTCAACTCAATATTGGTCATTTGGTGTGGGCAACATTTAACGTTCTTTGTTTTACATGTACACTCAATCATATCTACTTTTCAAAAAAAAAACTTGTATAAGTACATTTACATTTTCTCATACACTAATAGCTTACATATTTTGCACATTGTTCACATTTACCCTTTTCTGCGCTTTTTAAACTTCACGATGTCCACTTCTTAAGTTTCCACTTAAGTACATCACTTCCACCGCGTGTGCTTATTACAGCTTACTTTTTGCATCGTCAGGTGCAATTACCAGTTATATAGATCGAAGGATATCAAGATAAATCGAAATCTTACATGATCCATTATCACCTCTAAGAGAAGTGGAATTGCGTGAAATTGTAAATTTATATCATATGATAATGGTGAAATATTTTGAGTCCAATTATTTTATAGATATAAATTTAGGTTGCTATTAAACACATTTGAATCTTTGAAACTAGAAAATAGGATTTGGTAGAGCAGTTTTGCAAATGTGATTTTTAAACTTATTTGTGGAGTTTTTTACAAAATTTGAGGAGTGGTGTGGCTATTTGACATAATCACACTGTTTATGTTCATACAATGGTGCATTGGAGATCCATAACCAATGTGCCCCAGAGGGGCAACAACAACAAAAAACATCTTTTAAAGACAATGTGCTCAATGGCCCAAAACATTGCAAACAATAAACATTTAAATGTAACCATTGATATGCGATTTTTGTGCATAGCTGTACCAAAACCCTCTCCTAGCTAGTTGTTAGATGTTAGAGTTAAGAAAAAAGAAAATGAAAGGTGAGTGGACAATAATTAAATCAATTATAGCACCTTCTACCATGAATGGTAACTACATAATCATTAAACAAGAGATCGAATCGTTAAAATAACATACAATCAACATGTTTGCAGCAAAATAATAACAACTAATTTATTTTAAAGGAAACTCAATGAAAAAATAATCGTTAATATTACAACGACCTATTCACCATCGAAAGTAATCGTTAATATTAGAATTGCATGAAAGTTGAGTGAGTGAAAGTGACTATAATTTGATGGACATATCCCACATGCAAAAGAGGGTTGAAACGGGGAAGAGGGGGGAGTACAAGAGGGAAAGAGGAAATGTGTGAAGACATACTTACCTGGGCGGGGTCAATCGGTGATCAGGAAGGCCGATGGCCTAGAGAGGCCACCTCCATTGCACTTGGGAGGGGGGTCTTCCTAGCATCTCCCACTGAGGAGAGTGCACGTCATAATTTGTGGCAGCGGGGGCTCGCGTTCGCGCGGCCTCCACCCAACACACATTCAAAACGCATGAAGTGATATTAATTATAGGCAAAACGCATGAAGTGATATTAATTATAGCAGATCAACGCGGCCTCGAACCAACACAAAACACATAAAATGATATTACTTATAGATCATTCCTCCGGTGTGAAGCGATTGCCTCTCTGTGATAATTAACCCAACACACATTCAAAACGCATGAAGTGATATTAATTATAGGCAAAACGCATGAAGTGATATTAATTATAGCAGATCAACGCGGCCTCGAACCAACACAAAACACATAAAATGATATTACTTATAGATCATTCCTCCGGTGTGAAGCGATTGCCTCTCTGTGATAATTAACTCTTCGCTCTAACAAAAAAAGTAATAATGTCTTCTGTCTTAAAGAATTATAAAAGACATAATTAAAGAATATGATTCAAATTTCCGCAAATCCAAAGGATAAGACACCCATGGAGGAGATGGTGAAGAAGGGGAAAGATGATGATATTCTGGCCCTGAAGAAGCTATGCAAGCTTGCAGATGCAGAGGAGATTGTCCTCCCCGAAGTCATTGAGCTCCAAGAGCAGAACCAAAAGCTACAAGCAGCAGTGGAGCAACGGAAGGCAAAAATAGGATACTGGAAAAGCCAGGTGGGAGCTTTACAAGGTCAGATCTTCTTCCTGCAGTCTGAAAGAATATTTGCTGCTGAGCAGATTGCAAAGAAGGCTGCTGAGCAACCAACCACCCCAGCATCTAAGCAGCAACCTCAGCAAGCCACTTCTGCTCCAGAGCCAAATGTTGCCATTTCATCAGATGAGTGGACAACGGTCATGGGGGACCTTCACAACTCAAAGGTAGAAGCTGCTAATTTACAAACACAGCTCAAATAAGCAGCAGAGCATAAGGGTATAGCTGAGGACATGGTGAAGCAGAAAGAGGAGCTTCTAGCAGCAGCCATAAAGGAAAGAGACGACCTGCAGAAACAGCTTACTCAAGCAAATAAGAAGGGCTCCATTCTAAATGCCTTAAAGGAAGCCAGGCATCAGATATGGGATGCCATCACAGACTTGGTCTTTCGTTATTGGGATTCTTTCTTGCTAGTTAAGGAAGAACTTGAATTATTAGGCAAAGCCAAAACAGAAATTGAAGCTGCCAAAACACAGCTGGAGAACAGGTCTGAGATAGTGAAGACTGGTTAGGTATTTGAATGCAAAGTAAAAGGCACAGTTAAATGATTTAGGGGTCAGCAACAGGACAAGACTGGTGATGGATGCCAACAAGGTCCTGACCAAGGTTAGCCTAATTGAGAAAGCTGAGGGCAAGGTGAAACTGGTCACCAAGGATGTGGCCTACATCATAAACATTTTTGATGAAGTCATTTTAAAGGGGCTGCCCTCCTTTTGGGATGGGCATGGAGACTTATACACCACAGAGGTACAGGGACATCCTTCAGCAGGTTAGAAATGATGCCACTAAATTCACAGGCGTTTACTTCGAGTGGGGAATACCCGTAAACCTCATTGACTGGCACGGGAGTAAACGCGTTTAACTACTGCCTATTTTGGCTTTGCTCCTTCCACCTTTGTTACTTAAACCAGTGCATATGCCTCCGCTCACGCCCTTGCCCTCACTGGTGCTGACTGTGCTTTTCCTCTATTCTATACCCTAATATTGGTTAGCAAATGGAACCGGATCAACTTAAACCAGTACCGATGCTAGCTCTTAAATTGAATTTGGGGCAATTATTGGTTAAACACTCCTTTTTCCTGTTGTCTTTAACTAAGGTTCTGCGGGTGCTTTCACCCTTAGCCTGCCATATGGATATGAATATTAAACCACTACAGGTCCAACTAAGACCTTCGCTCTAACAATAAAAGTAATAATGTCTTCTGTCTTAAAGAATTAAATCGTTACTTTAGTTATTCTCTCATATAGAAGTACCGAATGAAAGAAAATGGCTGCGCGGACCAAATCTTGTATTTATGGCCTCTGTTATTTCTCTCTTCACCTTTGTTTTTGTTAGTGTTACAGTCACAGTGGCCAAGGAAGTAGCAAGCAAGCAGGAGTGATGTATTTAACAAAGTAAATAGTTGCAGTTCCAATATAATGATGATGGATAGTAACTTTAAGGAGGCGGTTATGAACATTGTCGTTTCCATTTTACCGATTCTAACACTTATTTTACTGTTTCAGTCACATTTTGCTTGGTATAGCCTCAAGGTTGTTTGTATCTTCAGCAGTTCATGGATCTCCTTCATTAGCTCTCACGGATATGCTGTTGTCAAGCATATTCCAATTTACAAGTGACTGATTTGAAAATATAAAATTGGTACGCTGCTGCTGCTGCTGTCACAAATTACAGTACAGATTATTTGCAAATATAATATTGATATTGATATGCTGCTGTCACAAACTACAAATGATTTGAAAAATATATATAATATTGCATTGCATCTTCTCTCTTTTCTGTACCAATTAATTGAATTGTCAGATGTATAAAATTGTGTTTTTTTTTTTTATGAAAATGAATGTATAAAATTGTGTTTTTTTATGAAAATGAATGTATGAACTTATAAAATAGTCAGATGAAAATGAATGTATAGAATTGAATGAATCTAAGAAATTGACACTGACACTGACCATTTGAAAACTTGCTAATCAAATAATGCTTTTAAATGGCTAACAGAATATCAGCTCAGGCATCGCTATTTCACTGTATAAATTTTCAGAAAATCAGCGCAGGGATCTTTATTTCACTGTATTCTAATGGCTATCCGTTCTATAAAGAGAAAATAATTATAGGATGGAGTGAGCATGGCAGAGAATATATGACGATTGTATAAATATTGTCCCACATTGGTGGGCGCAGTTGTAACAGAGAAAGAGGGAAGTATAGGTAAGCCAGGAGGGGAGAGTACTAATTACGGAGCCGTGTGGTCAACACAAAGCGAACTATTCTTTCGCCTTTTACTAAAGAATACCGTGTGTTGGCCACTCTCAGCGGCATACGCCAATTTTTGGAGCCTTCCATCTCTTAATAATGGGGGCCAACAATACTAACACTAAAATCGAACAGGCTTAGGGGTATATTTATTCATGTGCTGTGAAATGATTCATCTGATCTGAAATGCAGGAGCTACATGCATTATTGCCTCAAGAGCGACATCGAGTCTTATCTAATAATATTTTTGATCTTGCTTCCCAAGTTACACATGAAGCTAGCTTTGTCGGGGAAGAAGGATTTGCTGAACGAGGACAAATTTAAGTTCCAAATTTGGCACAGTACCAACGGCCACACCAACAAGGTCTACAACAAGTACTAGCTCAAGACATGACTCAACAACATCGGCCTCCTCAAGAAGTTTCTGGAATGGATTGATGTTCCCTGCAACATCTCAAACAAGAGGTGGAAATTCAGTTAAAGATAGCCAGGGGAATGTCCAACCAAAATTTTGATGCCGAAGCATGTAGAGTGCATATCTCAAACAAGAGGTGGAAATTCA
Organism: Larix kaempferi; assembly: GCA_027924585.1. Taxonomy (NCBI): domain Eukaryota; kingdom Viridiplantae; phylum Streptophyta; class Pinopsida; order Pinales; family Pinaceae; genus Larix; species Larix kaempferi. Next base: position 3,143,631 of record BSBM01000226.1, on the reverse strand, counting down.
GTTACATTGTCAAACGGCACAACAACTACGGGTGCACATAACTCAATGCCATGATTCATTTGATTGCCCTTATCCACGTTACAATGCCAATCCTGGACTTTTCTAAGTCATCACCATCATTGTCGTAAAATGGAATGCCCCATTTGTCGCCCTGTTCATCGACTACCTAGGAAACAATGAGCTACAGGGCATACTCAATCATCAGACCCTGTAGCAATAAATATTTCCAGTGAAATTATAGAGTCTTCAAATTGAAATAGTGAAGGGGCTAACTTAAATTTTTCCATCAAGACCTAGAACTTCCATCCATGACATGACACTGATTGAACGACCTCCACTAAAAGGAGCAACACAACAACGTATTGAAACTACACTGTCAGGATGCCATTTGTGTCGAATTCAAGAGGGATGCGAGGTCTTACCCATTTGCAATCCCAAGCTTACCCGTAAAATGGAGAAGTTTCCAGTGTGGTGAAGTATGAAGTGTCAAAGTCCATAAAACCATATCGTATCTTTGTGGAGACAGAGCAGGCTGTGAATTCACAGTAACGCAGTTGCCAAAAATTTGGTGAATTGTGACAAAGACACTCACCTGAATCCATACAATGAGCATGGGAAAACAAAAGGGAAACCAAGGAGCATGTTATAGGATTGTATCAATGGGTTGGTGAGGTGGGTATTTTTTATTAGGAGCACTGCTTGATGTCTTTCCCTTTGGACGGTTTCCTTTGGACAGTGAGTGTGCATGAAAAATAATTACGGAGGCAAGACAGGAGGGGAGAGTACAAATTACGGAGGCAAGACCTGACAAAATTGAAGGTCAAACACACTAAGCTCCAACTATAGCTCAACTTCACAATCAAAGAAGATTACAACCTCATATGCTTCTATTTTAAAAGGTACATTTCTTTTGGCCTACTAACACATTCAATAATGACATTGAATAAGCCCGTAATGTCAAAATTGGAGGAGATAAGTGGAGACATGGTGAGGGCATTGGACCTGCTCCTACTAGGGTTTTTATAGGTGTTGGAGGAGTGCAATAGCATGTGGATATGGTAAGAATGCATGCCAAGGGAGAGCTCACCTTCTAATTTATTTTGGTAGTGCATTGTTATCTTCTCCAAGTTGAGCATCGAGGATAAGGTGCAGGCATCGACTTCAGTGATGTTAGATTTGTTAATCAATTTCGATTGTGACCTATTGTTTATTTATTTGTGTGTGTGTGTGTGTGTGTCTATATATATATACATATAATTGTTTTTTAAGCTCTCACAAATACTCTAAAATAAATGCCCACCATCAGGGGTATTCCGTCACATCAAAATTCTATAAACCAATAAGAAAATAGAATCACAAATTTGAAAAATTAATAAAAGATTAAAAAAAACATAAACATAAATATTATATCAAAACTTAGGATATATTGCAAAAATTAACAAAAAAAACTTAACTTAGATTGATTGTGACTGAAAACAATATTCCATTCTTTGGAAGGACTAATAAGTAGAGTCAATTATGTAACTCAATTTTTGGTATAGCTTATTCAAAATGTTTTTCTTATAACTTATTCAAGGAATATATTCATAAAATGTATTTGGGATTTTGACCTTTTCCAATTTGCTGTCACCAGAATTAAATTGTTGAAATTGCCATTTTTGATTAATGAAATTTTATTCAACACCCTTGGATAACCCTATGACACCCCAATTTTGCAATTTTAACTATTGATATATGACATTTCATCAATCCCAAAATATTTTTGTCGAATTTAAGACAAACAATGTTGATTTCTCTTATCATTATTTTGAGGGACTAGAAAAGAGCCAATTCATAGAATCTTAAGACTACGGCTTATTTTTACTAGCTAGAGGTAGTGATAATATACAATATTCCATATTTATTATTCCAAGGATATTTAACATATAAGAAGACGATATCACTAAGATATTAACCAATGTGGGGTTTATATGTGGTTGACTATTGTCAAAAAAATATAGGACACAATGATGTCGACTTGCACAACTCCAACTCAACAATTATTATAGACACAATTTCTTTAGATTCTATTTGTTATTGAATTTCCTAGTCAACTATGGGATTTTTTATTATGAGGCCCATTTTAGACATTTCCTGTAATATAACTGTGTACCATAATGTTCATCCAAGAGATAGTTAATGACAATAAATGAAAATTTATCTTTGATTGTTAATTGATTAAAGGTGCAAAAGTCCGAACACATGTGCCAGTTCCCTTCTGTCTTCAAAACCATGACAACTGCGGAGCAATAGGGGCTAGTACTAGGACATAACTCTCTAGTTTCCAATAATTCATGAACAATCTTTTCAATTTCATTCTTTTGTGTAAAATAATGTCTATAATGATGCACATTGGGAAGTTAATTACTAGGGATTAGTGGGATTCCATTTCATTGTCTCCATCCGAGGTGGATAGGCATTGGGGTGGTTCAAAGACCTTGTGTTATTTGTCCAAAATCAATTTCCAATCAGGGTGAATGTCCCATGGGGGGTTATCCAAAACTTGGATGGCACTTAATTGTGTAATAATGTTGAACCGATCCTTCTTCAAGACTTTCTCCATAGAGTGGGATTTGATGATTTCAAGGGGACCTACTTGAAGACCTTTGAGAGTGTATTTTTAGCGCTCATTGAAGATCATGTAAAACACCTTGAAATTCATGATGGTAACAAGGCCAATGTACACAACTGTTCCATTCCCAAAATGACACCCCCATTTCAATACAAAACATGTTAAATTTTAGAATATAGTTAGCCATTTGGAGTTTCACATTCTCATATTAACCACTATATTTGATAGTATTGTTTTTGGTTATCATGATTTGAAAATTGTGCACAACATGGACATAACAATGTATTTCTTCTGTTACTCTATGATAGATGAAATTTTGGGCAATTTCACTGTATCTTGTTCACTCTTCTTTCCAATTCTCTTGTAGGTATCCTACTTGGGTCTTGTGTGAAATGAAGCCATTGTGAGCTAAAGCAAGTACAATCTATGAATCATACAGGTCAGACTTCTTTACTTGCATCCTTCATTAAAATAACTTAGGGGAAGTTGTGTGTTCTGTGTATTTTTGTTCTAGATCTAAACCATTTAGAGTAGGGAATTCCACCTTTGTCCGCATCGATAGAATAATCCTCAAACAAAATTGGCAACCCCGTTTGGGTACAAAGTATTCTCTAAGATTTTCTTTGCCTTAGTTTAGGATTTGGTTCATTTAGAGATTTGAATCCTCTTGATCTAGTCATTCTTGCTCTTTTCCTTGTTTGTGTTTGATCCTCTGAGTCGTTGGGACATCCAGACTGACTCTGGAACATTTGGTCCATCAAGATCTTCGAGCTTTTGAGACCTTTTGGTTTTTTTGAATTCCATCCCTCGTCTGTCGCACTCTACCTTCAGGTACAATGCGAAATTGTCGCACCCGGGCCTTGCCTAGCCCGCGACACTCTACCTTGTCGCACTCGTGTCTGCTTATGAACCGCGACACTTTGAGGAATTTTTGAATTTTGCTCAGGTTTCCTCATTGGATTTTGGATTGGATTGATTCTTTTTATTGCTCATTGTCTCCTACAGTGTCATCTACCTCCAGAACCTGCATTTGACTCCCTCTTTGTCATTATTTAAGGATTGGATTGAGTTTGTTTGCATAGGAGTTATTGAGATTTGGTGTGCATTGTGAGTTCTTTTTCACCATGGGATTGGTTTGTAGTTTCCTTAGATCTCTTAGTCATTGAGTTTGTGAGAAATTGATTGCTCTTCTTGTTTCCAATGCAAGTTAAAGGAAATATTTCTTTTGTTTCTTTGGGTAGGTTAAATACTTGAAAATAAAAAAAGAATTTTTTTTTGTTTTTGTATTGCTTTGATTTTAGTCTTGCATTTATGTAAAAAGAAAAAAGTTTGTTTCCAAGTTCCATAGTTTAAAATATGTTGTGAGTTCCTTTTCTTTGCTTTGCTATTGTAGTTGGAAACATTAGTGCAATATTCATCTTAGTGAACTTAGAGATCTAATTTTCATTAGTTTTGAAAAGGATAAGAAATAATTAAAATTTGCATTTTTGGTGTGAGTTTGAAGGACTTTTGTTCGTTTTTTTGAATTCGGGTTACATATTGGTTTGTATTTTGTGCATGTCATCAAAAATTGAAATTGAAAAGTGCATTTGGAAATCTCCCTCTCTCTCTTAAGTAGGACATTTTTTAAAAGGACAAAAGGCCTTCTTCCCCCTCATAGTATAATATTCATTGAGGTGAAAGGTTGCATTTTCATTTCTTTGCATGGTCTTTGAGTCGGTTGAGACTCCAAATTGTCTACTTAACCGTTGAAAGATAAAATAAAGTGCACTTTAATTAAAATATTTATCAACTTCGTGTGTTAGGATAGAGATGTGTTCCGACTTCGTTAAGCGTAGGAGTTGTCATTACTTTAGTCAACGCTACAACCTGAGGACTGTACGGTTCTTCCACGCACGAAGAGTATATCATAAGGTACATTTCGAACAATTGTGCATTATACGACACTAATATAGATTTGATCTCCCATGTACCTTGAGTATATCGAGAGATCCTCATAGAATCCTGAGACCAATTGAGTTAACCTTCTAGTTTTCTTGGTGTCACAATACACTAAGAACAACACTCGTGGAGATTACTACGCACGTACTGTCAAGTAGTTGGGTAATATAGATAAGGGGACGGTCCCAATCCTCCTTTATTAGTTCCACGGTTAATATAATTTCGATTGTAGTACAACAATCCCATGCATAAGATGACCCATGGGTGGTAGCCAGTCCATCTCAATTTGAGACCATTGGTGATTTGATCCCGCTTAGTTTTACCGAGGCCGCATACGACGTCATTCAATCCACTTCCGATGACCCACTTCTTGATGACCAACATATAGTGGCATTAGATCGATACTCTCTACCGTCTTAGTTGGACTAATCCACACCTTCCATGGATTATGTTTTAAACATTTTTCCATCAGATGAATATATAATGGAAGTTATGAGCCTCGACGAACTACCGTGGGAAGATAATCACCATTGATCATCTTTCCTCCCCGACTAGGATAAGGTATAAAATAACATTAAATCCGTGGTTCCAACCGATGTAATCAACAATCCACATTCTCCCATTTTAACTCAGTTACTCAGGGAATAATCTCTGAAGGGAACTTGGGAAACATTACAGCCACCATGTCAATCGATATATCGATAAAACCCGGTGTCGTGGAAAATATCTAGCTTGGCCATACTTGTTCCTCGGAAGAGGTTAAAATATACAAGGCATTGTTTCAAGAATTCCACGATGTATTCACATGGAGATATGAAGAGATTCTTGGGATTTATCCATCTATTGCCGTTCATGAGATCAAAACCTACACAGGAGAAAAACATGTCAGGCAAAAGCTCTACCTAGTTCACCCCCGCAAGACTGGTCCCATCAAGGAAGAGGTCGAAAAATTATTGAAGGTTGGATTCATTTATCCTATTCCGTTAACAGAATGGGTCTCTAATATTGTCCCAGTGTTAAAAAATAGGGCATATTAGAGTATGTTTTAATTATAGGGATTTGAATAAGGATTGTCCAAAGGACAATTACCCTACACGCTTCATTGACCATATCATCGATAACTATGCTGGAAGCATCATCTTTTTATTTATGGATGGATTTTCCGGCTATAATTAGATCGATATCCTCCCCTCTGATCATCACAAGACAACTTTCATTTGTCCGTGGGGAACATTTGCTTATAGAAAGTTACCCTTTGGCCTTAAGAATGTTGGGGCTACCTTCCAATGAGATATGGCATACGCTTTTCATGATATCAAGCATATTGTGGAACCCTATCTTGATGATCTACCTGCTCATTCTACTCGACGAGAAGACCATCTAGAGAACCTTAGAGCTATCTTCCTTCGGCGTTGTCATTACAATATTCGCTTGAATCCACACAAGTGTGTGTTTTGCACTGAAGCCAGCAGACTCCTCGGCTTCATAGTGTCCAAAGATGGGATCAGGATTGATCCACTGAATGTGGAGGCTATTTTAGCTTTACCTTCCTCTACATATAGTCTCGAACTTGAAGGTTTGCAAGGGAAGGAAAACTTTCTGTGTCGCTTTGTTTGTAATTTCGCCGAGATTACGCAGGGCTACATGATACTGCTGAAAAAAATGTCCCTTTTGTCTGGGATGACCAAGCTCAACGGTCCTTTGATAACCTTAAGAAATACTTGACAAATGCACCCATGCTGCAACCCCCTAATTTCACACGAGACTATATTTTTTATCTCGCCGCGTCCACTTCCACCATTGGAATGGTGTTAGTGCAAGAGGATGACAACGATGAGGAACATGTGATCTATTATTTAAGTAAGAGTCTCTCTGAATCCGAAAATCGGTACTCACATGTTGAGAAGTTAGCTTTGGAAGCCGTCATCGCTGTCCAAAGGTTTCGTCACTATATTCTGCTCCGTAAGAAAATGATTATCGGAGACTCCAACCCCATGTACCATATCTTGACACGTCAAGTACTAGGGGGAAAATACTCTTGTTGGATTGCGGTCCTTCAAGAATTTCACTTAGAGTTTGCAAAGTCTAAATCCAAAAAGTCCTTAATCTTTGTTGAGCTTATGTGTGACCTTCGTTGTACGGATGTAGAATCTGATCCCATTGACTCTCTGCCCGATGAGTCTTTGTTTCTCATCAGTATGAATGATCCTTGGTATGGAGATATCATATTGTATCTCCAAACCCAATGATTTTGGCTTGAACTATCTTGTGATGACTTCCGTCGTATCCGCCATCATGCAAACTATTAACTTATTGTTGTTGACACGGTGTATCACCACAATATTGACTCTATCTTACGATGATGTCTAACTCATGAGGAAGTTGAACGTGTATTGAATGACTTCCATTCTGGAGCTTGTGGTGGTCATCTCTCTGGGATGGCTACAACCTAGAAGATCCTACGCGCTGGATACATTTGGCCTTCCATATTTAAGGATTGCATGGAAGCAGTAAAAAATGTCCTCCTGTCAATAGTTTTACCCAAAAAAGCATTCTCACCCAGTTCCACTCCATCCGATCATTGTAATCGATCCCTTTGCAAAACGGGGCATGGATTTTATGCATTGTAAGCCTACCTCATCCAGGAGGCATGGGTATGTCATCATTGTCGTTGACTACTTCACAAACTATAATTCCAAAGTATAATTCCGTCTAACTGAACATCAATTTCGTGCACTTGTCTGATCTTCTGAAAGTTGTTCTGATGTGCGCTACCTTCGTATGCAGTATATTCCCTATCACTGAGTTGCATACATCACTTGAATTCTCATTTCTCTCTAATCACACTTCTGTTGATGACTTACTTCATGTAATGTGTGCTTGCTGATATTGTAGTTTGCGTTCAGCTATGCTCTATCATTCTGCTACAACGCTACTGCTTTCACCAACTGATACAGTGCTTTCAATTGATAGTTTTCTATTATGAAATAATGCACTAGTAACAGATGGAACTGCGCACTTACTAATGAGCTAGTTATGTATAAGTGCCATAGTCTTTTAGACAATATGTGACAACCTATGCATCAAAATATTCATCCATTTGGTTTAACGCACTTGTCTTAGATCATCTGCATCATGATGCACAGGATGGATCTTGTTGTTGTTATGTCATCACGCATCAAATGGTCTTCTGAACTTTGCACACTTTCACTTCTACTCATATGCATCAGCTAGACATCTACGCATCATATTAAATACTTCGGTTCTATTTCTGTGCTTATGTATTTCAACATTTGTGACTATTGAGTGTTGTCTGTAATGTTGTCCTTCAAAACATCATGCACCTGTTCATAATTCAATATATATTCCTTTCAGTACTTGCGCATAAGTCACAGATCTACGACATCATTATGCACACTGTCAAAACTGCATTCTGCTGCATGTGCACTACTCGGCTCCTCGCTAGATCATTTGTTCTATCGTTAAGCCCTTTGATGCCCTGAATATCCAACTGCAACAAACTCTTGAATCTCTTATGCTATCGCCATCAAGCTTGCTTCAAATCTCCAACATGCATCTCAATTTACACAAGTCCTGCATGGATTGTATGTCCACAAGTTGGTCGTGGAATCCCTTCTTCCAAACTTCACGGATTGTGCATTTTCCACGTGTCATCTTCTGCGCTATTGATGTGTCCTCCTTTGTGTGTCTTGCGCCTTCATGGTCCATAAATCAGTGGGAATTTACACCTTGGTGGTGTACTCTTGCACTCTTGATGTACCATCATTTGAGATATGTGCGCATCATTTCTTTTCAACTTGGTGTATCTTTAACCTTTGTTGTACCATCCCTTATAGGTAATGCGCTCTTGACGTGTTGCTACTTTGCGGAATCTGTGCATACTTCAACTTCTACTTGGTGGGACTTTGAACCTTACCACTTCATCACTTGTGAGTAATGCGCACTTGACTCATTAACACTTTGTGGATTCTGTGCCTACTCCATCCTCTACTTGGTGGAACTTTGACCTTTTGCTTGTCATCACTTGTGGGACTTGTGCACTTGCTATACTATTAGATGTGGAATTTTCTCATAGACTTACTTCAACAGTTGTACCCTTCTAGGATCTTGTGCACGTTCCACTAACTGAAAGCATCTTCTGATTGGGTGATTTTTCTTGCTTTCAGTTCTGTCCAACCATTTGTTGTTTCTCACTGCTTGTGAACTTTCGAGCTTTAACCAAGCAATGCTTGTGCATACCAGAAAATTATTTCAACATGCTTGCACACTTGTGTTATTTTTTCAACGAACTCCTTGGTTGCTTGTGCACAAGTACCTTTGTCCAACTAGTCTTTTGACTGTTATCATCAAGGTGTATGACATGGTGGAATTTTAGGTACAACATGTAGTAGGATACATTAGTTGATTTGGATGCACCTTCAGACTGGATGCACCTTCTAGATATACTTCTTCACACTGGCATCCATGTACTTCAATATCTTGTGCATATACTCCTTCAAAGTGGTTTCCATATGCTTCTTCACACTTTTGTAGGAATGTTGTATCCACTTTGACATCAGTTGATATCAATGATTCACACTAAATCATTTGACATCCTCTTTGGCATTAGTTGACATCAATGAAAACCAAAGTTCAACAATATCCCCCCTTGGCATTGATTTCAACACCTTATGAACCCGTGCATTATCTACTTTAAGCTGTATGTTTCATCTGTACTCTGTCGCAGTGCTCCCCCTGAATTCTTTGGGATTTTGGCTACTGCAATGTCTGCTGCTAATTCTTCTGCTACTCCTCCGTGAACCATGTTGCTTTTTGTTCCTTCTGCGCAGACCATACAATCAATCATCTTCATAATATTTCTCCAATTGATTTTCTTCACTCTCTTTCACATCTACTTTATCTTTGTTTCTTCTGCTACATTCATGCATTATACTTTGGTACTGTCAGCTTCACGGATCTCTCCATTTCATGATGTATCTTTTGCTGTCTACTATAGATTCATGCTGCCAGTTCCAACTTCATGTATCTTCATCTTTTTTTTCAGCTTCATGCATCTCTCACCCTTTGGAATCAATGGCAAAGAGGAGCCATGACTTGCGCAATGTAAGTTCTTATGTTTGTTTTGCGTTGGCGTCTACCTTAACTGTTTCAAGGATTTCTCCCCCTATCTTCATGCTTCATTTCTCTGCTGAAATTCTACACTGATATCTTTTCATAATTATCTTTGATTGATTTTTTGATATAGATGTTTCATTGTTCCTTGATCTCCTGTTCCTATCACAACACTCCATCCTTCCTTGCACAGTGATCCATACATATATCATTTTATGTTAACTGCGTAGTGTTGAATTTAGTCCTATATTGGTTTTGCATTACACTTCATGCACCTCACTGCTTCATTTGTCACATTTATAGCGTTGTCACAGGGCCTTTTCGCATTTAATGTTGTTGCATTCTTTTCCAATACCACCAAAGATATGGCACGTTTTTCATTTAATGGCCAGCTCGGCATAACAACGAACATGACACTTATTTAATGTGGCAACAAAGACGTGTCGATTCCGTACTCAAATCTTTTGGGAAACATTATCCATCGTAGGATGCAATGAATTAAATTTTCTCCCTTTTTGTACCGTTTCCAAAAATTCATTAACTCTAGCATTTAGTTTTGGAAACTCTACCACCTTCATCGACTTGTGCGACATTGAATGCATATCTCATCAAATTAATTTCGTGCACGCGGACGTATTCCTTTCAACTCTATAATATTTCTATGAGTAATGCCTGGTTCACTGCATCTTGCACTCCTGCTCTTTCGTTTCACATTGATGTCTGATCCTTCTTCTAGTTCCTATTCTTCCTTCCAATGGATTCCTTTTATTAGATAATGAACACATCCCTTGAGAATGTGTGCCTTTCTATCCAGACTCAGCAGTATGAGTTTTCGCACTTGAGAGCTGACATAGAGTCCCGACAATGACAAATGGAGGACAATAAATTTCTTCATCAATACTCTCAGTCACAAGTCCTGGCAACGAAAAAAAGATAATCTGGAACACCAACAACAACAAATCCTAAATGAGTTGTCTCATCTTCGGCATCATCATGCTGAACCATCGTCATCTGCAACACTGTAGCTTCTTCCTTTGCGCTCTTCTTCTAAATGTACTGCACTAGTACTGGTGGATTTCTGTAATCATACCCAATTTTGAATATAATGAAAATTCTCCATTTTGTATAGTCTCATGTCTTTCAACAATGTATGATGTTCAAAGTATAATTCCATCTAACTGAACTTCAATTCTGCATACTTGTCTGATCTTCTGAAAACTATTCTGTTGTGTGCTACCTTTGTATGAAGTAGATTCTCTATCACTGAGCTGCATACATCACTTGACCTCTCATTTCTCTATAATAACACTTATGTTGATTACTTACTTCATGTACTGTGTGCTCGCTGATATTGCAGTCTGTGCTGAGGTATGCTCTGTCGTTCTGCTACAATGTTATTGATTTCACCAAGTGATACTGTGCTTTTACTTGATAGATTGTTGTTATGAAATAATGCACTAGTAACAAATGGAACTGCACACTTACTGATGGGTTCGTTTTGTATAAGTTGCACAGTCTTTTAGACAATCCGCGATAACCTGTGCATCAAAATATTTGTCCATTCGGTTAATGCACTTGTCTCAAATCATTTGCATCATGATGCGCACGCTGGATCCTATTTTTGTTCTGGCATCGCACATCAGATGGTCTTCTCAACTTCGCACACTTTCAATTCTGCTCATATGCATTAGCTAGACATCTGCGCATCGTCTAAAATACTTCGGTTCGGTTTCTGCACTTTTGTATTTCAACATCTGTGACTACTGGCTTGTTGTCTGTAATGATGTCCTTCAAATCATCACGCACCTGCGCATACTTCAATATATCTTCCTTTCAGTACTTTCACATATGTCACAAATCTACGACATCATACTGCGGACTATCAAAACTACATTATGTTGCATGTGCATTACTCGACTCCTCGCTAGATCATTCTTTTCTGTCCTCGAGCCCTTTGATGCCTAGAATATCAAACTGTAACAAACTCTTGAAGCTCTTATGCTCTCTCCATCAAGCTTGCTTCAAATCTCCAACTTGCATCTCTATTTATACAAGTCATGCATGAATTTTATGTCCACATGTTGGTTGTGGCATCCATTCTTCCAAACTTCACGGATTGTGCATTTTCCACAACCATGGTCAACCATGAACAACCATAGTTGACCATGAACAACCATGGTCAACTCACTAAGGTCAACCATAGTCAACCATGGTCATTTATAGTTGATGTTTGTAAATAAACTAAGGTAAACCATCGTCAATCATAGTCAACCATGGCAAACTAGAGTCAACCATGGTCAAACATAACCAAGCATGGACAACCATGGTCAGCCATAGTCAACCATGAGAAACCATGGTAAACATAAGGAAAGCATGATTAACCATTGGTAATCATGGTCAATCATACTCAACCATGAACAACCATGGCAAACAATAGTGAATCATGAACAACCATGGTCAACCATAGTTAAGCATGGTCAATCGTACTTAACCATGGTCCATCATATTTAAGCATGAACAAACATGGTCAAACAACTAGGTTCAACCATAGTCAACCATTATCGAATATAGACAACCAAAGTAAACCAACTAGGGTCAGCCATAGTCAACCATATTCAACAATGGTTAACCATATTCAACCATGGTAAACCATACTTAACAATGGTCAAACCATATTTAATCATGAACAACCATAAACAACCAGGAACAACCATAGTGAACCATCAAAAACCATAATCAACCATGAGTATTTTACTTTATTTTATTTTACGAGTATTTTAGTTTAGTACATGTATGTACTCAAAAGTACTATTTTCTCTAGTCTTGTCAAAGAGGATATTTTATTAATCTTATTTATAGATATCTTTTTAACTTAACTTAACTATAGTTACATGAATTGTAGTGCAAAAAGGTGAGTTGTAAATATACCTTCCCCACAAAATGTCTAACTCATAATATTTTATTATATCTCTTATGAGGCCCATTTTAGACCTCAAAATTCCCCTAATGATTCGCTTGAATCCACACAAGTGTTTGTTTTGCACCGAAGCCAGCAGACTCCTTGGCTTCATAGTGTCCAAAGATGGGATCAGGATTGATCCACTAAATGTGGAGGCTATTTTAGCCTTGCCTTCGTCTACATATATTCTCAAACTTGAAGGTTTGCAAGGGAAGGCAAACTTTATGCGTCGCTTTGTTTGTAATTTCGTCGCGATTACCCAGGGCTACATGAGACTGCTGAAAAAAGATGTCCCTTTTGTCTGGGATGACCAAGCTCAACAGTCCTTTGATAACCTTAAGAAATAATTGAAAAATGCACCCATGTTGCAACCCCCTAATTGCACACGGGACTATATTTTGTATCTCGCCGCATCCACTTCCACCATTGGAATGGTGTTAGAGCAAGAGGATGACAATGACGAGGAACATGTGATCTATTATTTAAGTAAGAGTCTCTCTGACTCCGAAAGTCGGTACTCACATGTTGAGAAGTTAGTTTTGGCAGTCGTCATCGCTGTCCAAAGGTTTTGTCACTATATTATGCTCCGCAAGAAAACGATTATCGGAGACTCCAACCCCATGTACCATATCTTGACACGTCAAGTACTAGGGTGAAAATACTCTTGTTGGATCGTTGTTCTTCAAGAATTTCACTTAGAGTTTGCAAAGTCTAAATCCAAAAAGTCCTTAATCTTTGCTGAGCTTATGTGTGACCTTCATTGTACGGATGTAGAATCTGATCCCATTGACTTTCTACCCGATGAGTCTTTCTCAGTACGAATGATTCTCGGTATGGAGATATCATATTGTATCTCCAAAACCAATGATTTTGGCTTGAACTATCTTGTGATGACTTCCGTCGTATCCGCCATCATGCAAAATATTAACTTATTGTTGTTGACACAGTGTATCACCACAATATTGACTCTATCTTACGATGATGTCTAACTCATGAGGAAGTTGAACGCGTATTGAATGACTTCCATTTTGGAGCTTGTGGTGGTCATATCTTTGGGATGGCTACAACCCAGAAGATCCTACGCACTGGATACTTTTGGCCTTCCATCTTTAAGGATTGCATGGAAGCAGTAAAAAAATGTCCTCCTTGTCAATCGTTTTACCCAAAAAAGCATTCTCACCCAGTTCCACTCCATCCGATCATTTGTAATCGTCCCTTTGCAAAATGGGGCATGGATTTTATGCATTGTAATCCTACCTCAGCCAGGTGGCATGGGTATGTCATCATTTTCGTTGACTACTTCACAAAATATAATTCCAAATTATAATTCCGTCTAACTGAACATCAATTCCATGCACTTGTCTGATCTTCTGAAAATTGTTATGATGTGCACTACCTTCGTATGCAGTATATTCCCTATCACTGAGTTGCATACATCACTTGACTTCTCATTTCTCTATAATCACTCTTTTGTTGATGACTTACTGCATGTAATGTGTCCTCGCTGATATTGTAGTCTGCGTTGAGGTATTCTCTGTCGTTCTGCTACAACGCTACTACTTTCACCAACTGATATAGTGCTTTCAATTGATAGTTTTCTATTATGAAATAATGCACTAGTAATAGATGGAACTGTGCACTTACTAATGGGTCAGTTCTGTATAAGTGCCATAGTCTTTTATACAATACGAGACAACCTATGCATCAAAATATTCATCCATTTGGTTTAACGCACTTATCTTAGATCATCTGCATCATGATGCACATGATGGATCTTGTTGTTGTTTTGTCATCGCGCATCAAATGGTCTTCTCAACTTCGCACACTTTCACTTCTACTCATATACATCAGCTAGACATCTGTGCATCATCTGAAATACTTAGGTTCTATTTCTGCGCTTATGTATTTCAACATTTGTGACTATTGCGTGTCGTCTGTAATGTTGTCCTTCAAAACATCATGCACTTGTTCATACTTCAATATATATTCCTTTCATTACTTGCGCATAAGTCACAGATCTACGACGTCATTATGCACACTGTCAAAACTGCATTCTACTGCATGTGGGCTACTTGGCTCCTCGCTAGATCATTTGTTCTATCCTTGAGCCCTTTGATGCCCTGAATATCAAACTGCAACAAACTCTTAAATATTTTATGCTATCGCCATCAAGCTTGCTTCAAATCTCCAACTTGCATCTCAATTTACACAAGTCCTGCACGGATTGTATGTCCACAAGTTGGTCGTAGCATCCCTTCTTTCAAACTTCACAGATTGTGCATTTTCCAAGTGTCATCTTCTGTGCTATTGATGTGTCCTCCTTTGTGTGTCTTGCACCTTCATGGTACACAACTTAGTAGGATTTTACACCTTGGTGGTGTACTCTTGCTCTCTTGATGTACCATCATTTGAGATATGTGCGCATCATTTCTTTTCAACTTGGTGTATCTTTAACCTTTGTTGTACCATCCCTTAAAGGTAATGCGCTCTTGATGTGTTGCTGTTTTGCGGAATCTGTGCATACTCCAACTTCTACTTAGTGGGACTTTGAACCTTACCATTTAATCACTTGTCAGTAATGTGCACTTGAATCATTAACACTTTGTGGATTCTGTGCCTACTCTATCCTCTACTTGGTGGAACTTTGACCTTTTCCTTGTCATCACTTGTGGGACTTGTGCACCTGCTATACTATTAGATGTGGAATTTTCTCATAGACTTACTTCAATAGTTGTACCCTTCTAGGATCTTGTGCACATTCCACTAACTGAAAGCATCTTCTGATTGGCTGAATTTTCTTGCTTTCAGGTCTGTCCAACCATTTGTTGTTTCTTACTGCTTGCGCACTTCCAAGCTTTAACCAAGCAATACTTGTGCATACAAGAGACTTATACATGCTTGCACACTTGTGTTATTTTTTCAACCAACTCCTTGGTTGCTTGTGCACAAGTACCTTTGTCCAACTAGTCTTTTGATTGTTATCATAAAGGTGTATGATATGGTGGAATTGCAGGTACAACATGCAGTAGGATACATTAGTTGAGTTGAATGCACCTTCAGATTGGATGCATGTTCTAGATATAATTCTTCACAATGGAATCCATGTCCTTCACTATCTTGCGCATATACTCCTTCAAAGTGGTTTCCATATGCTTCTTCACACTACTGTAGGAATGTTGTATCCACTTTGACATTAGTTGATATCAATGATTCACACTATATCAATTGACATTCTCTTTGGCATTAGTTGACATCAATGACAAACAAAGTTCAACAATACCCCCCCTTGGCATTGATTTCAACACCTTATGAACCCGTGCATGATCTTCTTTGAGCTGTATGTTTCATCTGTACTCTGTCGCAGTGCTCCCCCTGAATTCTTTGGGATTTTGGCTATTACGTTATCTGCTGCTAATTCTTCTGCTACTCTTGCGTGAACCATGTTTTTTTTGGTTCCTTCTACGCAGACCATACAATCAATCATATTCATGCTATTTGTCCAATTGATTTTCTTCATGCTCTTTCACATATGATTTATCTTTGTTTCTTCTGCTACATTAATGCATTATACTTCGGTACTGTCAGCTTCATGCATCTCTCCATTTCATGATGTATCTTCTACTATCTGCTATAGATTCATGTTGTCAGTTCCAACTTCATGCATCTTCATATTTTTTGTCAACTTCATGCATCTCTCCTAGTTGTTCTTCCAGCTTCATGCATCTCTCACCCTTTGGAATCAATGGCAAAGAGGAGCCATGACTTGCGCAATGTAAGTTCTTATGTTTGTTTTGCGTTGGCGTCTACCTTAACTGTTTCAGGGATTTCTCCCCCTATCTTCATGCTTCATTTCTCTGCTGAAATTCTACACTCATATCTTTTCATAATTATCTTTGATTGATTTTTTTATATAGATGTTTCATTGTTCCTTGATCTCCTGTTCCTATCACAACACTCCATCCTTCCTTGCACAGTGATCCATACATATATCATTTTATTTTAGCTGCGTAGTGTCATATTGGTTTTGCATTACACTTCATGTGCCTGACTACTTCATTTGTCACATTTATAGCATTCTCATAGGGCCTTGTCGCATTTAATGTTGTTGCATCCTTTTCCAATACCACTAAAGATATGGCACGTTTTTCATTTAATGGCCAGCTCGGCATAAAAAAAAACATGACACTCAGTTAATGTGGCAACAAAGACATGTCGATTCCGTACTCGAATATTTTGGGAAACATTATCCATCGTAGGATGCAATGAATTAAATTTTCTCCCTTTTTGTATTGTTTCCAAAAATTCATTAACTCTAGCATTTAGTTTTGGAAACTCTACCACCTTCATCAACTTGTACGACTTTGAATGCATATCTCATCAAATTAATTTCATTCACGCGGACTTCTTCCTTTCAACTCTATAATATTTCTGTGAGTAATGCCTGGTTCACTGCATCTTGCATTCCTGCTCTTTCGTGTCGCATTGATGTCTGATCCTTCTTCTAGTTCCTCTTCTTCCTTCCAATGGCTCCCTTTTATTAGATAATGAACACATACCTTGAGAATGTGTGCTTTGCTATCCATACTCAGCAGTATGATTTTTTGCACTTGAGAGTTGACATAGAGTCCTGGCAACGAAAAATGGAGGAAAATAAATTTCTTCATCGATACTCTCAGTCACAAGTCCTGGAAACGACAAACATATAATCTGGAACGTCAACAACAACAAATCCTAACTGAGTTGTCTCGTCTTCGACATGATCATGCTGAACCATCATCATCTGCAACACTGTAGCTTCTTCCTCTGTGCTCTTCTTCTAAACGTACTGCACTGGTACTGGTGGATTTTTGTAATCATACCCAATTTTGAATATAATGAAAAGTCTCCATTTTGTATAGCCTCATGTCTTTCGGCAATGTATGATGCTCAAAGTATAATTCCGTCTAATGAACTTCAATTCTGCGCACTTGTATGATCTTCTGAAAACTGTTATGTTGTGCGCTACCTTTGTATGCAGTAGATTCTCTATCACTGAGCTGCATACATCACTTGACCTCTCATTTCTCTATAATCACACTTCTGTTGATGACTTACTTCGTGTACTGTGTGCTCGCTAATATTGCAGTCTGTGCTGAGGTATGCTTTGTCGTTCTGCTACAGCGCTACTGATTTCACCAAGTGATATTGTGCTTTTAATTGATAGTTTGTTGTTATGAAATAATGCACTAGTAACAGATGGAACTGCGCACTTACTAATGGGTTCGTTTTGTATAAGTTGCACAGTCTTTTAGACAATCCGCGGCAACCTGTGCATCAAAATATTCGTCCATTCGGTTTAATGCACTTGTCTCAAATCATTTGCATCATGATGCGCATGATGGATCCTATTGTTGTTTTGGCATTGCACATCAGATGGTCTTCTCAACTTCGCACACTTTCAATTCTGCTCATATGCATCAGTTAAACATCTGCACATCATCTGAAATACTTCTGTTCGGTTTCTGCACTTTTGTATTTCAACATCTGTGACTACTGGCGTGTTGTCTGTAATGATGTCCTTCAAAAAATCATGCACCTGCGCATACTTCAATATATCTTCCTTTCAGTACTTGCACATAAGTCACAGATCTACGACATCATACTGCGGACTATCAAAACTGCATTATGTTGCATCTGCGTTACTCGGCTCCTCGCTAGATCATTATTTTCTGTCCTCGAGCCCTTTGATGCCTTGAATATCAAACTACAACAAACTCTTGAAGCTCTTATACTCTCTCCATCAAGCTTGCTTCAAATCTCCAACTTGCATCTCTATTTATACAAGTCATGCACGGATTTTATGTCCACAAGTTGGTCATGGCATCCATTCTTTCAAACTTCACGGATTGTGCATTTTCCACAACCATGGTCAACCATGAACAACCATAGTTGACCATGAACAACCATGGTCAACTCACTAAGGTCAACCATAGTCAACTATGGTCATTTATAGTTGATGTTTGTAAATAAACTAAGGTAAACCATCGTCAATCGTAGTCAACCATGGCCAACTAGAGTCAACCATGGTCAAACATAACCAAGCACGGACAACCATGGTCAGCCATAGTCAACCATGAACAACAATGGTAAACATGAGAAAAACATGGTTAAACATTGGTAATCATGTTCAATCATACTCAACCATGAACAACCATGGCCAACCATAGTGAATCATGAACAACCATGGTCAACCATAGTTAAGCATGATCAAGCATGGTCAATCATACTTAACCATGGTCCATCATATTTAAGCATGAACAAGCATGGTTAACCATGAACAAACATGTTCAAAGAACTAGGGTTAACCCTAGTCAACCATTATCGAATATAGACAACCAAAGTAAACCAACTAGGGTTAGCCATAGTCAACCATGGTCAACCATAGTCAACCATGGTTAACCATATTCAACCATGGTAAACCATACTTAACAATGGTCAACCATGGTCAAACCATACTTAATCATGAACACCCATAAACAACCACGAACAACCATAGTGAACCATCAACAACCGTAGTGAACCATCAACAACCATAATCAACCATGAGCAACCACAGTAAACCATGAAAAACCATGGTCAACGATAAATAACCATGGTTAACCATGAATAACCATAGTCAACCATGGTTTGCCAAAGTCGACCATGGTCAATCATGGTCAACCATAGTTAACCATGAATAACCATAGTCAATCATGTACAACTAGGTTTAACCATAGTCAACCATGGTTAGCCATAAGAAACCATAGTCAATCAACTAGTATCAACCATAGTCAACCATGGTCTACCACATTCAACCATGGTCAAACATAAACAACCATGAACAACCATGGTCAATGATGAACAACCATGGCCAACTAACTAAGGTCAACCGTAGTCATCCATGGTCAACCATAATCAACCATATTTAGCCATGGTTAACCAACTAGGGTCAACCAAAATCAACCATGGTCAATCATAGTCAACCATGAATAACCATAGTAAACCATGAACAAACATAGTTAACCATGGACAACCATGCTCAACCATAAACAACCATAATCAACCATAGGCAACCATGCCAACCATAGTAAACCATGAATAACTATGGTCAACCATGAAAAACCATAGCCAACCATGGTCAACCATTGTTGACCATGGTTAACCATAATAAACCATCATCAACCATGAAAATAACCATGGTCATCTATAGTCAACCATAAACAACCATGTTTAACAAACCAGGTTCAACCATAGTTAACCATGGGAAACCATAGCTTACCTTTGTGTTTGAGTGTGAATGATTCCCACAGGCATGGAAAATGTTTTGGACTGACATTATCGCGTTCAAGTATGAATTAAGGATTTAGGATTCCCGCTTATGCTTGATTTATTGAGCTCTATGCCTCTTATATGTTTATACATGGCAATTTGATTGTTAGATGTTTTATTCAAATAAGGATCATGGGATATGGCTTAATGAGATGGTCCCATTTATTTTAAGACACCCTTCATTACTTCTAGTCACATCGTTTTCCTTTTCATTATCCTTTTTGTTTTGTTGATAAAGAACATGGAAGAAATTGATGTTGTTGAAGTTCTTAATCTCATAATTTATTCTATTAATCCATCTGGAAAGAGTGTTGTCGTTGGGCGGGGTGACACCTTGAACCAGATTGATTATAATTTATGAGTCTCCAACCACTGTGGGGTGGTCTAATTTGAGAAGACAAGCTTGTAAGAGGCCTTGATAAAGAGCAACAACTTTTGCTTGATTTTTTGTGGTTTTCTCCAGCCCCCATTTGTAATGTGATTCTTTTTTAGCACCGTGATCTAAAATGATCCCTCCTGCACTTGCCTCCCTTGGGTTTCCCTTAAAGGCCCCATCAAAGACCAATATGCTTGTTTTTTGCATAATTTTTCAATTCTAGAACTCATCGTTCAATAGATTCAATTTCCAATTCTTGTCTACTTGAGAGATGATGAATTTTTTTTGCTTAGAGGGTGGTTCCAACATATCCCTTAACCAGTCCCTTTCATTTTGATCTAATTGTTTTATATTCTTATTTAAATCCTTCTTAGTTTGAAGGTGATATTTTAACTGTCCACGTGTTTTTATGGCTACTCTTTGAGGGTTGTCACACTACTCTTGAAAAATAGTAGCATTCCTAGCTAACCACACCTTCCAGCAAATATACTTGGGGAGAGCAATCCACACTCTTTTAAGAAGAGGTTTTCTTTGAAAGTTTGCTTTGTATTGTTTATGCCAAGATTTGAATATTTCCTTATATCTTGATGGCATTACCCACCTATTTGCAATTCCCAAGAATGCTTCCTACCACACTTTGTGAGTGTATGGAAATTATATAAAGAGATGTTGACAAGTTTCCTCAGCTGATTTGTACTAATCACATCAGGAAAGGTCTTGAAGCCCTCTACTCTTCAAATTATCAACAATTAATAATTTGTCATGCACCAGAATCCAATTGAATTCTTTGACTTTTGGAAGGCCATATGGATTCCAGGCATACTTCCACATCCTGAAAGCATGAGGGAGAGGGATATTTTAAAATTCTGATTCATATCCTTCTTTTACTGAGTACCCTTGCTTGCCCCATCCCCTTGAATCTGCTCTTTTGTTAATGGCAGTTCAACCAGTCAAGGATGTGTGTAGCTCATTCAAAAGAGGCCTCAAGTTTTGATGACTGTTAAGAATCTTCCAACTTGTCCATTTATCATTACTCTCATTCCAAAATGAAATATCGCTCAATATTTTCATTCCTTTGTCATCCATCCAATAGTTTCAGAGGTATAATATTTTGTCTATGCTTCAGAGGAGGTTGTCACGTCCCCATCCATCAATCCGACCATAGAAGGGGACATGAACGACTTATGGGGGTTCTAAGTTTCGCCCCATGGATAAATTAAAAAATTCATAAACATCTAAACATCTAATTGTGTGTGCATATTCATAAATATAAACACAACGGAAATAAATCTATATACACACACATCATGCATATACCATCATACTCATCACAGGCATAATAATAATAATAATTCACACCCATTCAACACTCCAGTAAATTTACAAATAAACACTTATATATTAATTGAAGTTTTCCAAGCAACTGGTTATGCAAGAGCAACGTTTCACTCAATCATATGCACTCTTTCCAACACTTTATCTCTCTGTTGAGAGGCCACCCCCGAGCTGGTCTATGTATCCACTAAGGAGGAACTACACAAGCTCACTCACATCCATAGAAACACACACTCATGCTAAGACAATGCATAGATGGGTTTATCAAGCATACAAAGAGATGAGGAAGGTTAATGTTAAGCCAGTGAGCTCAACCACAGAGCTACGAGCATCTCAATTGGTCTTAGCTATCCTTCGAACCCACATTACCTACTGCACCCAACATAAGGAAGGTCCCCCTCTCTTCTACACAGTCCCTCAAGCACCCCTTCCCTCCAGTGCTATTCAAGGTGGGAATAGAAAGGTTCAAGTTGTTACACCTTCATAGATGTTGGACTACATCGGGTTTATCAAGCAATTCTACCCTCTGATATCTCTCCGAGTCCAATTATCTCTTGGATTTTCTGCTTTTGGGCCACACTAATTTGCAACCACAAAATTTAATTTCCAGAATTCCAAATCTGGGTTATCCCATGGATTTTCGGGATTTTGACACTCTAAAATTTGCCCCAGGGTTGACATATATGGATTTCCCACTGGATTTCACAACCCACATGATTTTTTGGGCATTTTTTACAGTCTAAAACATGGCTTATTCTCTAGTTACGATTTATGTTATTCTCACTGCTGGGAATGCACAACTTCCAAAAAAATGGTGTCTAATTGCCCCATAATGGAATGGGAATGAAGGGAAACAAATTCCCATGCAGGAAATTGACTTTTGGGTATAAAAAACTGAGCCCATACTCAACCATACGAATTTTTGGGTTGTGCCCATGCTCCATTAAATTCATGAGTTGATTTCTCAGTTGTCTTCTTACGACATAAATAAAGATCAGTAAGGAAGTCCACTTAGGTAGTTTCTTACCATTTATGGCACATGGGTTCTCAAGATGACACTTGGACACAAAGGATTTAATCCCACACACTCCTCACCTCTCCTTAGCGGAAAAACACAACCCTCTCATTTTAGTTGCTTCCATAGCCAACTCTTGAACTTTTATTTGTATTATAAATATTCATATGTTGTTACATTTTTCCATGGCTGAGAATCACATGTACAAGAAATATAAAATACTTGTCTTTATAAGCAGAGTATTCATTAGCGAGGCCTTGGCCTTCAACTCCATGCCAGGAATCATACACTGCATATTTACCATATTTACATACCAATCCCAACAATTACAAGGGTCAAAATGGGGGTATTACAGAGGCCTCCCCATTATGTTGTCGTGCCATACCTTTATAGTTTTCCCATTTCATGGGTACCATGTAAGTTTGGATTGGGTTAGAGGTGCATCAACTTTAAGTAACCTCCAAATTGAGGGGCCTTCGGTCTCCGGAAGTGAATTATCTAAGCACCTCTTTCTTCTCCCTTTGAAATATTTCTTGTGGAGACAACTATAACACCATTATGATTTCTTCTTGATCATTATCCACAATATCTTGGTACCTAGAGCTCGGTTCATGATTGGTGTTTTATCCACAATCCTCCTCTGATTTTGGGAGCTAGTACAGTATTGCACTTTACAAGATGGTATTTTTTGGAGTTAGTCTTTCCCCCCTGCAATAGGAAGCACCTCATTTCCATGTTAATCAATGACATCACCCCTTTTGGATCATGAATCTAGATGGGATTGAAGTGAAAGGGTATGGGACCTAGGTCGATTTGGTCTTGAAAACTGAGAGAAATTGGCTTATGATCTGAAATTATAGAGGGTATAATAAGAGAGGTGTTGATGTCCAATTTTGCCATCACTTTTGATCATTGAACGTGCTATGCTGGTACTGTTTTTTCCATTTTTGGTGTATTAAGTCATATTTCTTGCCATTCAGATCACCATTCGTACTCAGGTATGAACATATTTAAATATCTCATGAATTTTAATTGATTATCATCTTTTTATGATTAATTGATGTTTACTTAACACTTCTAGACTTGTTGGGCACATAATTTTCATTTTTCAGGCTGTGGTTTTCATACGGATGTCCATCCGGACGCTCATTCACATCCAGGTGCCCATTCGCATTTGAACGTCCATTCAAACCTTCGTTCGCACCACTGAAATCGTTTGTTAGCATATTCTGGAGCATTGAAGGCGGAAACCACGACGTGGGTTTTCTTGGCCACTTGGCCCTTATGGATCGTGACCTCCTATTGGTGAATATTCGCGTCCTCATTAGCCCAAGTTGCTAACGCATCTGCTGCCCACGTCCAAGGAATCCGTATGCATGGAATGGAGAAAAAGGCCTGTGCGCTTTAATGAGCAGTTTCTCCAATGTTTAAGACCCTCTATTTTTAGAGAGGTCGACCACTGAAAGGGTAGACCTACTCTCCCTTTGTAAATGTTATATAAAGACGCCCAAGGTTGAGAAGAAGAGACAGAAAAATGTTGTATAAGCTTTGATTCCGATTTTTAATAAAAACTCTGTTCAACTGTTGATGTTATTTCGTCTTCTGTTAATGGTTGGTGACTGAGTAGCTTAGGAACAAACCCCTGTTTCTTGGGAAGGGCCCCTCAACAACCAGAGGTTCCATTTGTGCATATCCAGTGATTTCCTTTTGTTTTTGCAGATAAGTAATTTTGTTTGTATATGTATGCATTTCGTTTTCCTGTAGATGATGTTTTGTTGTTCCTAAAACACAGTTTTCTTTTATTTACATGTAATTTGTATCTTCAGAATTCATACGGCCGGCCATTCGCACCTTCGTTCAGACTATATTTTAGCCTTCCATTTGAACTTAGACAGAATTTTAGTTCATTTTCTAGAATTTCCTGTATTTCGTTTATGCAGAAATAGTTAGGTAGGGTATAGGTTAATTTTCTAGTATCTCATGATGTTCTGTAGCTAGTTGGGATTCGAATCCATCTTTACCATTTTATATTTCATTTCATATTCACACATAGATTAATTATTTCAATTTTAATTATGATGAAATCCATTTACATTTAGCATCTATTTTACTGTGCAAATAAGAAATAGTTATGGTTTAAGTAGAAGCAGTATAGTTGTTTCTTTGATTATGATTTAGGTAGTTTATGATCTACTTTCATTTGTTTTCATGCCTAGAACCTAGAATAGCATAATCTTGTTTAAAATGTTTTCATAGACTTTACCAAATATCAGTTTGTTCCATTTTTGAAATAGGTTCAACATTTCATCTTCAGTTCTCATTTAAGTTTATAATCAGTCTTTCATTTTCATTTACATAGCATGTATTGTTTTAGGCTTTGTTAATTCCATTGTTAATTCAATCATTTCATTTTGGTAGGTATAATAGAATAGAAACTAACTTCAAGTTCAAACTTAAATAGTCTCATGTTGATTTCAAAGATGCATTAGTTTTCAGTGTTTTAAAGTTTGATTTTGATAGCTCACATAACTCAATTTAATATAGGTTTATTTCTCAGTTATAGATCAGTTGTATCATATTTCCATGATTGAATGAAATGCCTTAGGTTGTGGTTTGATTTACGATTGAATGAGAATAGTAGCACTTTGTTTCCTGTTGTAGGTGTTGTTCACAAGTTAAAGATTGTTTCCAAGTCATTGAATTCTTGCTTTGTACTTAGGTCTGCTTGAACTCTAAGTTTAGTTTGATTGTTGATAATTGATGTTTCATGAACTAGTTTGAAGCATTGATAGGACATAATTTGATGTTGATAGGCATTTGCATGAGCTAAGTAAGCATTTCATGTTTTAATTCCAGAGTAGTCATTAGAGATAAATTAACTTAGAATTTGTGTTTTGATAAGTAGTACTTCATTCTAAGTATTGTAACTAGGTCTTAAGTGTCATTTGCTTATGGATAAAAAGTAGTTTACAATGTTCAAATTCACTGGCAATTGGTCCATTCTTAACTTGCATCTTTTTCTAGAAGTTAAACTAGATTTACTTCCTTTTTGTTTCTCTGTAGCATTCGAAAGTCATTTTGATACAATCCCTCAAGGAGAGTGGAATTAGGTAGATTAGCTAAGTCTTGAGTCATTTATTGTTTGAAATATTAATTGTCAAATGCATGAGCAGTTTAACTGTTGGATTGGATTTCTTAGGTTCATTAAGTAGTTGTCTCTTTTAGGGTAGTATAGTTTCTTGTTTTTATAGTTAGTTGCAACTTGAAATTGTTCTATAGCTAGGTTTTTGAATTTGTTTCATAGTTAGAGTTTGAATAATCTTTTCCATTCTTAGAGTGATTGTCTAGTAGTTTCCACTTCCATAGAGTAGCTTGTTTTTTATCAATTCTTGCTTCTTAGAATAGGAATTTCTTTATATCGAGCAATTTCAATTCTTGTCCATAGAGTAGAAGAGTATAGATTGATACTATTCTGATCTGTTTGTTAGGTTAGGTCTAATCAGTTTGATAGTTTATATTTTCAAGTTTGACTCGGTTTTTCATTCTGAAAGATCTTTAAATATTTTCATTATTGAACATTTCTAAGGTCTGTCGAGCCAATACCTTAGTTTCCCTTCTACCTCAACATATATTTTGTGACAACTCGAAGTGTACAAACCCTGGTTGATAATTAATATTTGGATAAATTAATAAACATAAATAACACCAAACATTTTGGCGTCGTTTCTGGGGAGTTGTAGATAGGTAGAATTTTCTTATAAAACTTAGTGGTGGGTAGAATTTTCCTTCTGAAACTTAGTGATAGGCTGGTGGCAGGTGAGCGGTAACATGAGATGTAAGAACCTGCGCATCTGTTATAACAGGCATCCCCAAAACCTAGCAGCAGTAGTAATGCAATTAGATTTTGCCGTAGTTTTAGTTCTTCTTTCATGAATAGATCTAGAGACTCAAAAGGTAGATACATTAAAACTATCCTTCAAAACACTACTAAAATTCCTACTAACCTTTACGGGGGGCGTGCCACCCCAACTACTAACTCAGCATAAAGGTATCGGAAAACACCCAAAGGGTATTGTCCTACTTGGAAAGCTAAGGAAATCCTTTCTGGAAACCATTTAGGGGGAAACATAGAGACATCAGAAAATTCAGTCCATAAAGAAACACTACTAGGAGAACCTCAGTCTCACATTCAAATTGAACTTAGGCAAGAAGAAGCTCAAAAAGAGAAACCACCAGAACCTCTTAATCCTCCATTAGTTTTAAAACTCAAAGACACAACCTTCTCACTAGTAGGGGGTCCGAATTTGGTAGATCTTGTTGATCCTGCACAGATCGACGCTCTTTTTGAAAATTCTGCAAATATAGTTGTTTCACAGATAGGAACATCAACTATAGGACCTACAATCCTTGTAGAGCCAGACTCTCATGTAGTTGACAACTCTTCTCATCGAAGGAATATTTTCCCTGAAAAATAACGTTGGGACATTCCATA
Organism: Larix kaempferi; assembly: GCA_027924585.1. Lineage (NCBI taxonomy): Eukaryota > Viridiplantae > Streptophyta > Pinopsida > Pinales > Pinaceae > Larix > Larix kaempferi. Next base: position 3,116,422 of record BSBM01000226.1, on the reverse strand, counting down.
TTCACCAAGAAAGGAACCACCTAGGTTTACTCTCTTTGGAAATCAAGTCTACATGGAGAATGTGAACGAAGATCATGTTCGACAAGATGAAGAAGAGGGAGAAATTCGAACTGAAGGTACTTATGGGTTTCCTATTTTAGATACTGCATAAGATGTGACCATGAAAAACATCCCTCCCTCCTCACTACCTACCTTTTATGGGAAGAGTAGTGAGGATCTAGATACATTTCTATTCGAATTTGACATTTTGTGTAGAAGCTATAATTACCTACAAGATGGCCAAAAGTTAAAACTTTTCCCTGCCACACTGAAATATTCTGCTCTAAGATGGTTCATGGGGTTGGGAGAATATAGCATTAGAACTTGGGAAGACATGAAGACTGCATTTCTACGAAAATATCAGGATTATTGTAAACCTAAGGAATCTCGGAATAACATTTTTAAAATACAACAACTTGAGACGAGAGCTTAGAAGATTATCTCGAAAGATTCAACTATGTATTACATAAATCAAAATATAGTGACCTTCAAGAAGATGCAGTAAGGACTCTCTTCCTTAAGGGAATTTCATAAGACTTTTTAGAAAACCTTAACCTCATGGCATTTGGGGATGTCTCTCGGAAAACATTTGCAGATATTTGTGAGATGTGTAGGAATTACTCTAGAAGTAGAGGAAAAAGTGGGAAGCACTTTCGGGAATCTTATAATAGAATCCTGAAAGGAAATACCTCTAGTCCTAGTGGAGTCACAAGGGTAGAATTGGGAAAACTATTGGAAAAATTCAAAATGGATATCTTAGGAGCAATGGGTTCCCAATTAGATGCATTACAAGATAAGAAGAGACAAGAGGAAGAGCGTGCACCAATGAGCATTTTTTATCCTAGATGCAGGACTAAACATCCCCAACGGGAATGCCCATTGAACAATGTTTCAGTATGCCACCTTTGCACAAAAGATCATCCAATTGAAAACTGTCCATCCTTGCCTGGATTACAAGCCATATATAAGGGTGGGAATTTTGGTGAAACATCTAGGAGGCCTTGGAAACCTAGAGACCAATCATCCTATCAATATCCATCATTACAGTTCCCGCCCTATTATCATCCTCACCAGCCACCTCAACAATGGAATACCTCAAATTTGAAAAATTGGCCACCTCAAAACTGGCCACTGCAGTATCCTCCTCAAAATGCTCAGCATAAAAAATGGTCACAATGATGGAGGGGACAAGCATATGCTCAATATCCACCTACTCCTATGCCTAACTATCCTAACCCACCTAATATCCAGCAAATCTTGCTTGGATTTGTGCATCCTTCATTACCCCCTATCACACATCAACCCCACCATTTCCAGAATATCATGAATCCACCAAGACCCACAATATTACCTGCACAACCGATACCAAACCCTAACAATAAACCAACTCAAGCTCTTAACAACATTGGGTTTTAACCTCTTCCATCTTATGTCATTTCGACTGCACCAGTGCATGAAATTCAATTGCGGTCTGGAAGAGTTCTACAAGATCAACCCAAATCATCAGTTGTCATTCGTGAAGAGAATGAAGAAGAAGACATACCTAGTGAAATCTTGAATGATGCCATTTTAAAAAATGTAGTTATTCCAAAAGTTTCAACACATGACCGGCCTCAGAAAGAAGCAACTCCAAGGGAAAAGTTACCCCCATATCCGAAGCGTCTAGCAATAGAGAAACCTGCAATTCATCCAGAGTATGATATTATTAATGAATTGAAAAATATTTGTATCAAGATCCCTTTATTACTAGTCATTAAAGACATACCAATTTATAGTAAAGTGATAAAGGAACTCTGTATTAAAAGACCAAGTAAGAAACAAAAAGACTGTTAACAATCAAATTGACACCCCTAATCATGTGACAGGAGAAGCATATGTTTACCAGGTACCCGCGACAGAAATTCATGACACAAGTTCAATCAGAGACGAATCCTCTCTGAGAAATGCATTAATTGTGCTTAAAACATTCTAAGTGGAGCAAAAAGCCTAAAAACTATTGAAAAGTGGGTTTTTTTTTTCAGTTGAAAATGATCTAAAATCATGAAAATAGATTATCCCACACTCAAAAGAGAAACCTAAGGCTCATTTCCCAATGCTATATAAGAAAGGCATGGGAGGCATGGTAAGGGGGAAAAAAAGAGCAAAGGCATGCTGAGGAGATTCTGAAGGAAGAAAAGAGCTCCAATTCTTCAAGATCAAGGATGAAGGAAGGAGAACTTATGGCAAGGGAGGAGGCACTCACACCAGGATTCCTGGTAATCATGTATCTTCTCCATTGTTTTAGCATGAATTGATTCAGGTTTCTGCCATTATAATGTTTAGATGTTGCTTGTATTGTGTGATTTAAACTTTTAAATGGCTATAGATCTTAAATTTGCTTATATTAATTGATGAATGAATCTAGATTTTAAGGTAACTTGTGATAATTTGTTCATCTCTGACGTAGAGACTCACCATCTCTTAGCAAGATAGTTAAACTAGTGTAGACACATCTGTAACAATAAAATAATATAAATTAAAATCAAATATAATTAATATTAATAGTCATGCCCTTTGGTGAAAAGGTGCAAGACAGGCTTACTTAAGCCAACCAATTGTATTCATTTTAGCATCTCTTACATTACATTTTATACAATTTTCTACATTACGTTCGCCCTACAACCTTCTTGCTCTTCCAACAGCCCTACACTAAATACTGTTATCAAAGACCCTCCGACAATTCATGGCATAGGTGAAATGTCTGATTACATAGCAGATCAACCTAGAATTCCAAAGTTTACAAATCCAGGAAACCCTGTGGTAACTGTTATTATCAATAACACTGCTATAGGAAACACACTTATCGATCTAGGGGCTTCTATTAACCTAATGAACACCACGGTTTTGGAAACCTTACAGTTAGGACAGTTTCTCTTCCCTACCCCAACAATGCTGGAATTAGCAGACCGCACTACGGTACATCCTGCTGGAGTCCTAGATGGTGTCATTGTATCAGTGGATTCATGGGAATATTCCATGAGATTTATGGTCATACAATCAAAGGATCCTTCTAAAGTACACCCTATTATTTTGGGAAGACCATGGCTAGCCACTGCTAATGCATTTATAGGTTGTAGGGATGGAGAGATGATCATCTTTGATGGGTTATCTACACAAAAACTTGCCTTATACCCACCAACACAACCAGTAACCAAACACTTATTTTGGTTAGATTGTCCTTTCGGGGGTGAAAATTTGGAAGAACTTTCACTTGTTAGTGACTACTCCTGGGCACTTCAAGAACAAACCATCGAAAATGTGTTGAACCAATTTGTCTCTTCCACAACATGTATAGACTTTCCCTAGTCCTTTACCCAACTTGATCAAAATTTTGGAGATGAATTTCAAGAGAACATGAGCCTCTCCACATTTACAAATACACCTTGTGTCTTTGCAATCGAAGAGAATATAGGACCCTATAACATACCTTGTGAGGTTAGTCGTGAAAATTTTCTACATATAAACGCAGGTTTAGATGAGAATCAACAAGAACAATTATTGAAAATTCTTAAAAGTAAAACTGGAGCATTTGCATGGGAATACACCGATATGAAGGGGATACACCCAGATACTTGTATTCACCATATTCACATAGATTCAAACATACCACCTGTAAGGCAGCCTCAGAGGAGGATGAATCCAACCTTAAAGGATATAGTTAAAGATGAATTACAAAAAATCCTCAATGTTGGTTTCATCTACCCAATTTCTAACAGCAAGTGGGTGTCTCCTCTGGTAGTAGTTCCAAAAAACGTTACAGGGAAATGGAATATCTGTGTTTACTTTCGAGAGTTAAAAAAAGCCACTCTTAAGGATTATTTCCCTTTACCATTCATTGACCAGGTGTTAGATACCTTATCTGGGGAACAATACTTTTCTTTCCTCGATGGGTGTTGGGCGGGGCCCAAGTTGGAATATTTTGCACAAGTACTAAAAAGTGCGCATTGCGCATCACGACAAGCTACAGGCAGTTTTGAGGAAGTGTGCATGGCGCGCGACGGCAATGGCCAAGGCATGGTTGCACAATAGGACGATGCGCATCATAGCGCATGAGTTATTTTTGGTTCGCAATATGGGTAATGGTCAGACGAGGATATGACCTATTTTGGGTAAGGAACAGGTGGAAGGCAGAGGAAAGGGACCTGTTCGAACGAGTGGCGGCAAGCAGTTGAGAAGCTAGGCCACTACGCCGATGGTGACAGGAAGGCAGAAGGAGTGGAAAGGGACAAGCCATGATGCAGTTGTAACCGTTTTTTAGGACTGCGGCTGTCAGAGGAGCGTGTGAGCCATGAGTGGCCCAGCTGGAGCAGGAGGAGCAGAATGTCGATGGCGATAGCTAGGGTGGCAGTTAGACACGCAAGTTTTGGAAACCTTAGGTTTTTGGCCTAATGATTGTAAAGACATGACCCTTGGGAGTGATCTATAAATAAGGGCAAATTGTATGGGAAAAGGTTAGAGATCTCTCGTAGAGATAGCTATTGTTGAGTATTTTAGCATCTTTTGAGTTGTGAAACTATTGTAAAGGCTCTGCAGTTGAGTGCGCAGAGACCTATTTTTGAGAGAGAAGAGAGTCTGCAGCTGAGTGCGCAGACTAAGAACGGTTGTACCCTTCCCATAAAGAGAAATATTAACAACCGTTCTTGTGGAAGTAGCCTCCATCCGGGGGGTGAACCACGTTAAATTCTGCGTTATGTGATTATTGTGCGTTTATGATTGTTCATTTGCTTGGTATGAATGTTTAATACTACAATTATCTGTTATGCGATTGCTTTTATATGTATTCACCGCAATAGAATGGGAATAATATGTTAAGTAATACATGCATGGAGGAATGTTAGTATTCAACACTTATGAGTCTGGGAATGTATGAATATTCCAATTAGTCACATAGTTAAACATTGAATTTAGGCGCAGCGTTGGAGCGTGCAAGTAATGTATGTTTATTCTATCACATGCAACATAATGATAAGAACTTTAACGAGTTGAAGGGATAAAGAATGCTAAGTAGGATTGGTTAGAGTTAATCGTCTCGGAAGAGATGTGTGGTCTAGCTGACATGCTGAACCGTTGATATTCACTGCGAGGTAAGCTGTTGATAGCTTATTGTCGTAACGCAAAAAGTATCCCGTATCGTGCAATCATTGGAGGCACTAGTGCGCAAGCACCTTTGTTTGCTAAAGTATTCGACGCGGAATAGAGGTTTTGCGCAGTTGTCTATCCACAGCAGTCCACAAGGTATTGCGTTGCTTACCAATCGGTCTACACTCGCATCACCAGGTTGTGGAAACGTGATTCCACAACCACCCCCTCAGCTTCGCCTTAGGTGAGACCTTAGGCTGCGCGCAGCCTCTTGCCGAAAGGGCTGGTGAATAGGGGTTTTGTTGGTTCCTTGAACCGCGAAGTACCTGGTTCTATGTTGAGAACCTCCGGAAGGTTATGTACAACCAACAAATGGTTCCGTTGCTTAGCTAAGACCAGTGATGCGATAGTGTATTTGGAAAAGTAATGTGTGAAGAAGAGTACCATTTCCCATTGGGTTCAGACAATTGGAATCCTGAAAAGAAAGAGATTTGGGATTGGTGTGATAAGACTGTGAAGGATTTTGCAAAGAAAGAGAATAGACACCCGCGCCTATCCGACGTAGCGTAGTTGAACAAATACTTGTGGAGAGACATTCACGAGATATTCTGGGCTTCGTTTGGAAACGAGTTGCATGAGTGGATATCGCGACTCGCGGAGAATAAAACTTGTTTTCAAGGAAGAGTACCTACAGAGTGGACTCCAGAATTCACATCGCAGCTCAAAGAAATAGACAGCCCATTAACGCAAGCAGTCGACTTTTGGGTTGATAGCATACTAGAAGGATTCGTAACAGAATTTGCTGTAGACACGCTTAAGTCCTACAGTCAAGAGGAAGCATACTTTTTCGAAGGATTTAGAGGTAAGTACCTGAAAAATCCGAGTCTATATATTAAAATGCTCTTAGCTGAGAAAGGTGTTTTAAGGACGCAGTAATATTTTTGCATCTTCCATGGTCAAAAGCATTTTTAGTGATTCCGACGAAGAGACACATAATTTGAGAAGTGGAAAGCGATATCATTTTAATAAAGAAAAGAATCCAGGAGGACCTGGAATCCGCGTGAATACCGAACTTCCATGTGATTTTAACAATCAGACCTCACCATCATATGCTAACATCCATTCTAACACACCTCAGAACTCACCGGTTGTAGAAACCGCGCAACTACTACCTCAGAACCAACCCGTTGTGAGTGTAGCGCAGCCCACCCCACATACCATCAATACGGGTAACACCGCAGGAGTAGGTGCTCATCCCATTCTGACTCAGACTATTCCAGTTCAAAGTACCCAATCTCAGAGAAATCCGCAGAGTAGTAGTCCTAGCACTGTCCCGAGTACCAGATTCATTTTTTCCACACAAATAGTCAACACTACTCAGAGCGTTGGACCACCAGGAAGGAGAATGACAGATAATGATATAAAATTGTCGATATTGAAAGGAACGGGTCTAGAAGACCCTGATCAACACTGGTTTCTATGTGAAGCCGTATGGAGTGTAAAGCAGATCCAGGATGATGCTGTGAAGAGAGCGCAACTCGAGTCACCAATTTTCGAGACCGCGCCTTGCATTGGTTTATGAAATATTCTCATGCACAACCGAGAACCCTAACAAAAATTAAAGCTGCACTCACCACAGAGTTTAAAAAGACAAAATCATAGTCGCAGTGCATAATAGAATTAAAGTTAATCAAGCAGAAGCCTACTAAAACAGTTTGGGAATTTGACCAAAAATTTAAGACACTATTGGATCAAGTGAGCTTTAAGATAGCTCTGCAATAACATAAGGAATGGTTCATCGCTGCGTTGTTGCCCCATATCAGAAAACCATTGATGCAGCAGAAGGTTGTGTCACAGGTAGAGGCCTTAGAGATCGCAATGAAGCTGGAGGCTTCGCCAATCGGTGAGACTAGCTCTGGAATGTCTTAGATCCAGAACCAGTTGACTACCTTGACATTAGAATTGCAAGGTGTGAAAAACGGAAAGGAGCAGAGATATGAACACAGACGCGAATTTTGGTGCACATGATGCAAAGGAGAGGGCCACACCAAAGAACAATGCCCTCTATTTCAAGATTATCTTGACAGTGGCGCACCAAACCCAATAAATATGAATCATAATCAGGCGCCATGGTGTGAAATCTGCAGAAGCAGAGGAGATAGGCCTGAGGACTGTTACCTCATCCAGAAATACATAAAGACACCTAAGAGATTGTAATGTAATTTCTGTAAATCAGTTGGACACGAAAAATCCAATTGTCGCGCATATGAAATGATGAATGAAAGAAAGTGCGATATGGAAATGATGCGAGGTGCTGGAATGTACTGCGTCCAAGAAGAAAATAAGCCGAAACAAGAAGACAACCCTATGATCAAGGAGGATATAGAGGCCGTGGTGGTGGATACCGCGGAAGAGGAAGAGGCCCGGCGCAGGGAAGAGGCCGCGGTCAGGTAATCTGTTATAACTGTGTCCAACCAGGTCATGTTTCGAGAGACTGTACCAACCCATGCACTACATGTAGTTATTGTAAATCATTTGAGCACGTTATTGAATAATGTCCTTTGCTTGAGGTAGAGCAGAAACGAAGGAGGACAAAACCACTGAATCCCAACATCCAATTGATTGCGGCAGAAAGAAGAAATGCGGATCCAAGTGTAAACGTGGTAACGCGTAGTGGCACTGATACAGGAAATGATGGAGGCGTAGAAGCTTCAACTTCTGCAGCGCACAATCCTAAGCAGAATTCTAGTGAACCAGTATGGATCAGAAAATCCCCTGGAAGAGCACCGGGTCTCGACTTACAGAAAAACAAGGGAGCATTTGAGGAATCACGGGACATGTTCAGAGCACCACCGCCCGACTCCCCAAGAACCCAGTTGCGTAGTGAAGTACCACAAGAGAGGATGTACCAACAACATATGATCAGACGAGCACTGCAATAGACATAGGAACCTCTGTTGCACAGTTCTTACGGAGCTGCATGAAATTACTAAAGAGCACAAATGCTTATATAGAATTTGAAAAGCTACTGCACCAGTATGAGCCAAACAACGACAAGGGGGCTGCTACTGGGGCAGTCCATAATATTAGGAGTCCTAAAATAACAAGGAGGGAAATGAGGCCCACTGCACAGATTGGGGACTGTGAGATGGATAAGATAATTCTTGATCTTGGATCCGAAGTAAATGTCTTGACCAAGCAGACATGGCATCAGATGGGAAAACCAAAGTTACAGTGGTCACCTCTACAGCTAAGAATGGCTAATCAAGGGATCGTTATACCTTTGGGGAGGTTACCCAACACCATTGTTGACATTGACAGAGTACACAGCTATGCAGATTTCAAGGTGATTGAAATCGTGGATGACAACCATCCTTATCCAGCGTTGCTGGGTATCGATTGGGCAATGACTAATTCTGCCATTATTGATTTAAAGACTATGAAAATGACATTTGAAGGCAATAATATAAGGGTTATCACACCATTGGATCCTTCGCAGGGCGAACGATATATTTAACCGCTTCAAGAGGAATCCATAGCCCAAGACTTGGACCGTATTTACAAAATGACAACCAATGCTAATGATTATATCAATCTAATTGTAGATGGAACACTCAGTTGGCGTTGTGACAGCTCGTGCATTTCAGATTCTGATGGAGGACCAGAAAACTATCAAAGCAGATTGCATGAAGTGTCTTCCATAAAATGCGCGCAGATTACCAAGTCATTGCACTGGATTGGAAAGGAGGTAAGCCCAATTCCCGACTATGATGGTTTCTCTAACGTCTATTCTTTTATCAATGAATATACTGCAACAATTGGAGAAGAAAACCGCTTACAGGCATTAGACATACCACTGCATGACACACCTGCCAGATGGTGGGTCGTGCATAAGCAGACACTGATAACATGGGAGAAGTGCAGAATTAAGATGCAAATCAGGTTGGCCGAGAAGGTCACACTATCTTTCGAGAAATATAATGGACAGACAGATCCCAGAGAGCATATTCGGGTTTGTTCAGAAGCATGGAAGGGAAGGCCATAGACAGAATGGGTACATCTGTTTGTGCACACATTGGAAGAACTGATTTCAAAGAAGTGGTACCTAGACCTGGAGTTGCGCAGTGGCACAACGGACTGGTCTGTCCTAATTGCGAGCTTCTAGCAAGATTTCAGTTTCGAAGATGAACATCCGACTATCAATAATGCATTGCAGGCTATTAAGGAAAGAATATTCAGACCGGATTGCGCAGAGGGAAACATGACACTGGAAGAATTCTTTGGAGCAAACAGTGTACCTCTGTGCCTACAGCCTAAATGGGAGGAGTAGCTAGAACATGCTCTCGATTGTTATCACATCAAGGGAGAACTTGAGGATAAAGCGGATAGTGATGAGGAGGACCCGCACAACATTCAGATACCTGAGTCAAAGGGATCGCGCGAGGTAGAAGGACCTCCATTAGAAATTCTAGATATGAGTGGACCTGTGAAAACAAGAAAACTGAACATTGGCACCAGCGAAGAGCCGAAGTTCCTAGCTATAGGAGATTACTGGGATGAAGACACAGTTGAAGAGATCGTGGGTATATTACAAGAATATCGAGATTTATTCCCAACCAAGTTCACAAAGATGAAAGGTATTCTAGGAGACTTAGGCGTGATGAAAATTCCTCTTAAGCCTGGTGCAAATCCTGTAAAGCAGAGACCATATAGACTGAACCCGCGCTATAGAGATCGATTTAAGGTAGAACTCGATAAGATGCTCGATGCAGGGATCATTGAGCCAGTTGAAGAATCTGAGTGGATAAGCCCAATGGTTATCCAAGATAATAAAATGAAGGGTGAAATCAGGATCTGTGTAGATTTGAGAAAGCTGAATGATGCTTCCATGCATGCCCATTTCCTACACCTTTTACAGATGAAGTGCTAGACAATGTTGGAGGAAATGAGGCCTATTCTTTTACTGATGGATTCTCTGGCTACCATCAGATTAGGATTGATTGCGCAGATAGGCACAAGACAAATTTTGCTACAGAATGGGGGTCGTTCCAGTACACAGTGATGCCTTTCGGTCTGAAGAATGCACCCGCCATATTTTCTAGAGTGGTCGTAGCAGCATTTAAGGATTTTATACATAAGTTTTTAGAGGTTTACTTTGATGATTGGACCATTTTCGGTTTATTGAAGAACCATGTCGCGAACCTAAGGATGATGCTGGAAAAATGCAGGCAACATCAAATCTTGCTGAACTTGAAGAAGTGCATTTTCTGTGTTCCCTATGGAATCTTGTTGGGACACATTATGTGCAAACAGGGCTTGATGGTTGATCCTGCAAAGATCGCAGTCATTGTGAATTTATCGACACCAAATTCAGTCAATTAGTTACGCACCACATTGGGACATAACAGATATTACAGGAAATTCATAAAAGGGTATGCACAGATAAACACAGCTATGGAGAAGCTGCTGAAGAAAGATGTACCATTCATTTGGAATGAGGACTGTGACAAAGGATTTGACACATTGAAATAGAAGATGGTCACTGCGCCGATCCTAGTTTTTCCATACTGGGAGAAGCCATTTCACATACATGTGGATGCTTCATGTATAGTATTGGGCATCATTCTTGCTTAGCGAGGAGAGGGAGGTATTGATAATCCCATTTCATTTTCCAGCAGGAAGTTATCATCCACTGAGAAGAACTATACCACTACTGAAAGAGAAGGACTCGTAATGGTATATGCGCTGCAGAAGTTCAGGCACTACTTGCTTGGTGCGCACTTCTCCATGTTCACTGACCATTCTGATTTGAAATACCTGGTCAATAAGCCAGTGTTAGGGGGCGCATATGCAGATGGTTACTACTATTTCAGGAGTATGACTTTGAAATTGTGGTTAAGCCAGGAAGGTTGAATTTGGGACCTGATCATCTATCAAGGATTGAGTCAGGAGAAGAACCGACGAATCTGGGAGACAATCTGCCTGATGCCCAGTTGTTCGCTATACAAGTTGTTGATGATTATTATAAGGACATCATTTACTTTCTGACTACTGGGTTCACACCCATAGAGTTCACTACGCAGCAGAAAAAACGGCTGGTAGTGCGCGCAGCAGACTTCACTATAATTGCAAGTCAGCTATACAAGTTGGGACCGGATGAAGTACTGCGCCGATGTGTGTTAGAGCATGAGAAACTGTTCATACTAGCTGATGCATACTCAAGAGTCGCAGGAGGCCATTATGTAGGGAGAGATGCCACGTAGGGCTATGGTGGCCTACAATTCATAGAGATTCGAAGGAACATTGCCAGAATTGTGATGTTTGTTAGAGAACAGGGAAGCCATCGCGCAGAGATGAAATGCCATTAATTCCACAGCTCACATTACAGGCCTTTGAGAAGTGGGCAATTGATTTTGTGGGTCCTATTAACCCACCAGGGAAAAGAACTGGTGCAATTGATTTTGTGGGTCCTATTAACCCACCTGGAAAGTTTAAGATGCATTGGCTTGGCCCATATACTGTAATGCATGTTACTAACGATGGCGCAGTCCAGTTAGCTACATTGACTGGAGATACTTTGCCAAGCTTGATAAACGGTAGCAGACTAAAGATTTACCGCGATAGTCTGGTGGTGCAGAGTTCTGTATGATTCAGGGAAGCGTACCACGCAACACTGCTGAAGTTGCGCGCGAAAACAAAAAAGGAGGGAAATTGCGCAGAGCTAGTCCAGATACTAATCGCGCAAAGAAAACAGAACAACAGGCATGTAAAAGACAACACCGAGTGTGCCTCCCAAAGTAAACATCTTGTTAGACTGCTAGCACATTATGATGAAAACCGTTACCATGACATCTGTCGGCCAATTAGTGGGCCGTTAACCGAATTGGCAGCACTTGGAAAGTTTAAAATTTATGGATGGATGTGACACTTTGGAATCCATTAAAGACCGACGTGACCAGTTAGCATCGAAATCCAACTGGCAAGCTGAGCCATTAACGTTGATTCGACGGAGTTGACAAGCTGGATTGCCAAGCAACCTTTTGGCATTTAAGGAAAAAGCATTGGTATGATGAGAAGGATCGGCTGACAGGGCCAACATCATACGAATGAACTGGCAATGAATATGGCATTCAATGCCTCGACAATGGCAGGAGGCCACGTTGCAGACCAGCAGCGGCTATAAATAGACCTCACTCGGTCACTTAACCATTTTCACGAAGCATTTGAACTATTTGAGAGCCGAGTGACCAGAGCATTATATGAGTGAACATGTTGAGTTAGCAGATATCTCCTGGTTATTTGAGCAAGCAGTGATTCCAATAGCAATGACAGAGATGAAGGCAGGTGCATCTAGAAGTTCAACACGACAGGATGCAGGAAGCAGCAAGGGCAAGGAGACAACTTCATAGCAGGGGGGGTCCGAAGTACCATTGCAGCAGTCGGCTTCGGCTCAGAACTTACCCATGTATCCAGTTCCTGAATACATCCCTCCACGGAAGCTTGATGCCCCACCAGTCCACATAGAAAATAATTTCAAGTATGAAATACCAATGCCCACTATCTCTACCAGGGTGAAAATTGAGGAGAATTTGATGGGTGGAGTACCATGTTGCAAGCTAGATGACCTGGACCTACTTGAACATATGCTAGTAATGCCGAATACTTACCCACAATTTAGACCTGACGCATATATTAAATGTGCAAAGGACACATAGACCGGCGTTGCCAGACTGGAAGTCTAGGACTGGCTAAGGCCCATCCGACCATCAGGTTTGTTAAATTTACTGCAAATGTCACACTTTACTAAGAGACTCAAGTTTTCCGTGGTAGTGCGCTCATTACTCACTTGCGTACATGAAGGATTCTTATGGCTAGATACCCGCATTGATATGATACATCACATTACAGGCCTGAACAAAAGAGGCGAGAACCCTGCTGACCTCCTCATAAAGAGGGCACAGGACATAAATCTAAGTGCCGAAGTCGCTAAAGAATTTGGTGTAGTGCGGAAGGGACGTGGGTTCCCAACGGTCAACATCAATGACTGGGCAACAAAGTTTACGACCCAGTTGCTGGCAGGGAAGCTACTGCGCAAGTGTAGACCACTTGAGGTACCGGCAGTCGCAATCAAGGCAACATCTAACATATTGCGCGGAAAGTATTATAATTGGTGCCAGTTCCTACTGAATGAGCTTCTGGCAGATATTCAAGAAACGCAGGATAATAGAACAACATTCCATTTCAGCTGGCTGCTAGTATTGATAGCATTTGTAGGATGGAAAGAGCCAGAGGGGTACCAAGGAGCTCCAACCTTGGCAGGACAGGGACGCGGAACACGTTTTACCAACTTATGGGCGAGCTCAAAGGCGTCAAGGCAACGACATACCACCGAAGTATTTTATACCTATTATCACCAGTTACGCGAGGCGATTATGGAAACGCCGCGCATTGCCCAAACACTGACCGACAAGTATACATGCATCATGAGGTTTAGCGTGAGAAGGCACCAGTTGCACATTCAGCCAAGGGCTGATGCGCAGGAAGGATTATGGTATCCAGGTTTTTACCGACTCGATGAGGACACCATCGAGGCCATGATGGAACGTTGGGATTCCAACTGGAAAGTTCCCTCTTCGCAAGACGATGCATCTGATTATGAGCAGAACATCCCACCCATCTCGACAACCAAGATCGACATAAAAAGCTCAGATGAAGAAGATACTGAAGGGGATAGTGAAGACGTAGCAGCAAAGAAGAAAAAGAAGGATGGGCTACCTACAGGAATGCCCATTGAGGAAGAAAAGGATGACGTGTAGAGTCAACATACAGCGACGTCAACGGGAAAAGGAAAGGCCACTCAAGGCCCCTCGCAATCGCAAAGCCGACGCACAAAGAGGAAGGCCAAAAAACTGAGTTCGGGCCACAACTACATCCAGATGATTGCGAGATCATCGCAACAAAAGTCCAGGAAGTATGGGAAGAGACTTGCATCGAAAAATAATCCAAGCACGAACAACTACAGTTGACCATAATCCAAGCTATGGAGGAGGTCAAGACAATGGTAGCCCATATGGGGTTGGGGAAGCCGAGTTCAGGGTCTAACGGGAATTCTGGGGGACCAAGCGTGCAAAGAAGAGCCCCTATTGTTGTAAGTAAGTATTTGTCTGTCTTGAACCTTGAACCGGGCTACCTCATTTATCCAAATGAAGTGGTTAAAGAGGTAGTAAAGACTGGTCGCCTTGACCTAAATATTGGGGCTCTGCCCCTAGAGAACTTAAACAAGTTGCACATTAGGGTTGCGAAAGAAATTCATGAGAGAGGCCTAGCCTCATATGATCAGTGTGCACAGTTAACTGAAAATATCAATCAATTAAGGCATGAATCAGATAACAACAAGCAAAAGTTGAGCGCAGCCAGGGAAAAAGGCCAGAAGCTAAAGGAGACCGTTTCAGCCGTGTGCACAAAAATAGAAGAATGTGAAGAAGAGGATGATGTGGAAGATATGATAAAGAAAATTGGGGCTAAGGTAGAGTCTCTCACCTCCGAGAAAATACAAATGGAGGCCTCTTACAAAGGAAAGATCGCAGAGATGGAGGCTAGGCACCCTGTCATTCCATCGGATCAGTCCCTAGCTCCAGCTGAGGATGTCAAAGCAACCATGGATGGTATTTTAGAGGAAGTGATGAAATTCCAAGACTCACTTGAACAGATAACTACAGCAGTCACCGGGTTGAATGAGGATCCTACATTCCAGCAGGTAAAAGCGTAATTACAACAGAAGCAGCAGTAGGTAGATGCTGCAAGCGCGGAGCTGAGGAATGTGCCGGTAAGGGAGAAAGTGCATAAATTTAACAAGGTCAAGGACCTACAGAAAGAGCTGGTGACACTAAGGGAGAAAGAGGATGCTACATCAGACAGGCCGCAACCCATTGAACAGGAAGGCCTCAAAATGATGCAACAATTCAACGCAAAGTTCGGAGAACTTCAGGCAGCAGAAGGAACCATGAAAGAACAAGTGGCTAGGGAGAAGGTATCACAGGCAACTCTGGATACCCTTCAAAGTTTTGAACAAAAAGCCAAGCAGAGAGTTGCAGAGTTAGCAGGAACTCTACAAAACTTTACTTCAAAGCTCAGTACGGCGGAGGCTGCGGCACCAGAGTCCGCAGGTAGAAGTGGCTCGGGATGAGCCACAGGTGAGTGTTAGGGGCCTGTTGGGCAGGGCCCAAGTTGGAATGTTTTGCACAAGTACTAAAAAGTACACATTGCACGCAACGACAAGCTACAGGAAGTTTTGAGGAAGTGCGCATGGCGCGCGACAACAATGGTGAAGGCACGGTTGCGCAGTAGGACGATGCGCATGAGCTATTTTTGGTTTGCAATATGGGTAAAGGTCAGACGAGGATATGACCTATTTTGGGTAAGGAACAGGTGGAAGGCAGAGGAAAGTGACCTGTTCGAACGAGTGGCAACAAGCAGTTGAGAAGCTAGGCCACTACATCGATGGCGACAAGAAGGCAGAAGGAGTGGAAAGGGATAGGCCATGATGCAGTTGTAACCATTTTTTAGGACTGCGGTTGTCAGAGGAGCGTGTGAGCCATGAGTGGCCCAGCTGGAGCAGGCTGTCGACGGCGATATTTAGGGTGGTAGTTAGCCACGCTAGTTTTGGAAACCTTAGGGTTTTGGCATAATGATTGTAAAGACACGACCCTTGGGCGTGATCTATAAATAAGGGAAAATTGTATGGGAAAGGGTTAGAGATCTCTCGTAGAGCTAGCTATTGTTGAGTATTGTAGAATATTTTGAGTTGTGAAACTATTGTAAAGGATCTACAACTGAGTGCGCAAAGACCTATTTTTTAGAGAGAGGAGAGTATGTAGCTGAGTGCGCAGACTAAGAATGGTTGTACCCTTCCCATAAAGAGAAATATTAATAATCGTTCTTGTGGACATAGCCTCCATCTGGGGGGTGAACCACGTTAAAGTCTGTGTTATGTGATTATTGTGTGTTTATGATTGTTCATTTGCTTGGTATGAATGTTTAATACTACAATTATCTGTTATGTGATTGCTTTTATATGTATTCACCGCAAGAGAATGGGAATAATATGTTAAGTAATACATGCATGGACGAATGTTAGTATTCAACACTTATGAGTCTGGGAATGTATGAATCTGCCAATTAGTCACATAGTTGAACATTGAATTTAAGCGCAGCGTTGGAGCGCGCAAGTAATTTATGTTTATTCTATCACATGCAACATAATGATAAGAACTTGAATGAGTTGAAGGGATAAAAAATGCTAAGTAGGATTGGTTAGAGTTAATCGTCTCGGAAGAGAAGCGCGGTGTGGCTGACGCGCTGAACCATTGAGATTCGCTGCGAGGTAAGTTGTTGATAGATTATTTTCGTAACGCAAAAGGTATCCCGTATCGCGTAGTCATTGGAGGCGCTAGTGCGCAAGCACCTTTGCTTGCTGAAGTATCCGACGCGGAACAGAGGTTTCGTGCATATTTCTATCCACAGCAGTCCGCAAGGTATTGCGCTGCTTACCAATCGGTCTACACTCGCATCACCAGGTTGTGGAACGTGATTTCGCAACCACCGCCTCAGCTTCGCCTCGAGTGAGACGTCAGGTTGGATGCAGCCTGTTGCCGAAAGGGCCGGTGAATAGGGGTTTTGTTGGTTCGTCTAACCGCGAAGTACCTGGGTCTATGTTGAAAACCTCCGGAAGCTTATGTACAATTGGGTATAGTGGATACAACCAAATCTTGATGGCACCTGAGGTTCAAGACAAGACCACCTTTACTTGTTCTTGGGGGACATATGCCTATATATTTTTTCCATTTGGCCTATCTAATGCACCTTATGTTATAATTCCATGATGAAAAATTTCTTTCAACTTGTCCAAAGTTTACTTTGGACATTGTTGAAAATTTCACAACCATACGAGTTCATCAATGCATATACCTTTATCATGGCACATGATTCAAGTTCTTGAATAATGATATGATCGTTCAAACGTGCCAAATCTCTACCGCATGATCATTTAAATGTTCAAATGGACCGCGTTTTAAATTCGACGCCTGCTTGATCTTCATCCCTATAATGTTCGCTCTCATCGTTTTTGAGTCCATCCAATCGCATCCCCTGTATCCCTTGCATCCACTTACCTCTTTTCAACAATGCCTACTGGCCATGAGCCTGGGGGCTACCAAAATGTGCTCCGGATCCTTGAGTTCCAAGCATGCCGTGAGCTTTTTCTTCGAGCAGGTTGGGGTCTGTTCCTCCATCTTCTCTAGGGCCACGACAATGAAATTTCGTTGTTGTTTGCCAAGGTATTCGACGGCAATATGGATAGGGTTGGCCACCTTATTTTCCTGTGACAGAGGAATCCATCGCGGTGGCTACAAAGCTTCCACGATGCGTTGGAGAAAACTCACTATGGCTTGGGGTGTACCACAACAGACAGATGACTACCATAAATCAACTCAATTCTCATAACTATGCTATATAAATGACAATGCTAAGATAAGGAAGAAGATAACCAACCTCGATCCAAACGTTTGATGTAGATCCCCGTTGGCGCTTTTCAATCCATGCACTCGAATCTACAAATTAGTCTTGACAACCAATATACAACAAGTACATATAATATATAAACAACATTAACATCATCAATAACAATGGTCCATGATATAACAAGTAAGATAAACAACATTTACAACATTAATGGACGAGAATATGAGTATTTCTATTAATAAACAAGAAGAAGTACAAAGTGATACGACCTCTTGCCGGCAACCAATCTGAACCAAGATCTGGATCAATCCACTTGTTCCTCCACCACTTCGATCCTCCATGAATGGAAAACTCAAACTAGATAGGAGTTTGGAAGGTGAACATAAAGGGTTCACAGCTACAAGGATCAATGAGTGTAGACTCAAGATAGGGCAAAAATCCACTAGAATTCTCTTGCTCTTCTTTCTCCTCTCGTCCATAAGCCATATGTGCTCAATATATAGTCCTCTGAAAGGTAAGTGAAAGGACAAATCGAGACGTTACTTGGGAAGATGGAGAGCCAAAGGTCGCCCAATGACCACTTTTTGGCAGTAAAAAGTAATAAACTAGTGATTTCTACCATTTTACTTGATACCCGCGGGCTATAGTGATGCAACTCGTGGGTACGCATGCTATAATGATGCAACATGTGGGTAGGAATAAAAATAGGGCAAAATAGGGCTGAAGGATATAAAGTGAATCTGAGTCAGTGAAATGGATCCTACAGGCCAAAGAATGCTGATGCTCACAGGGTGGAAGATTACGGTGTAACATATGGGAGGGTGCTCGTTGGCACAAGCACCTCTTCCTCCCTCGAACGGCTCACGATTTTGATCTCAGAGCCGATTACCAGCACATTACGGGCACGAAGGGATTCCATCGAGAGTGGATCAGGCCGGAGAACCTTGAGCCCTTAGCCGTCATCGTCCACCTTATAACCTGTGAGGGTAAGTTTACCATATTTAAAGCCTGCCACCTCAAGTTACTAGCACATTTTGCCAATAACCAAGCTCTCAATTTTCCATTTTATTTTCTGAAGAGCCTTGAGAAAATGTCAAACCAAGTGAGGAAAAACACAACTAACCCCACTAGTAGTTTTTACCACCACTGCCTCATTAAACTCCTGATTATTCATCAATTGAGGGAAAAGGGGAAGACATGGGAAAGTTTTATGTTTGAGGTGTTGAACCCCCATTTGGCCGAGAATCCCATTGCCAAAGCTTCTTCTTCTCGAAAGCGCCACCGATTTCAAACTCGTGTTGGTGAACCTACCCAGACCTCTGCCCAAGTAGAGAGAGACATTGATCCTCTCCATGAGGACGTGACTAATAATCCCCCACTCTTTGCATGGATACCCACTAAACCTAGAAGGACGAACCGTGTTCATTCCGTCGTTCAACCCGTCATTCAGTCGGTTCAATCAGACAGCCCTGACGCACAGCCAGACGAACCTATCCCTGACAAGTCCCTTCTTGCATTAGCTAATGTCTCTGCTGGTTTGCTTGAATTTTTCATCTTCGAACTTACTCCTGCACGCACTCAAGGCAAGGCTCCTGAAAAAAAAACCACCTATGCCGACCCTGAAACACTTTCAAGAGAGTTGAGTCCTCCTGCAAAACCTTCCATTCCAAGCCATTAGACAGTGGATAGGTTGACCCAGGACATAGCACGCTTAACAAGTCAGAATCAGAAATACGTTGAAACGATTTCTGAGCTTCGCCAAGAGAATATGGAACTACGTCTTCAAGTGAAGAGTGTCGAAGACTTGAACAAAGCCATAACGTCCTCTCATGACTATCTCCGAATAAGGCATGATACCTTGAAGTCCCAAGCCAGGAAGTTTAAGCCCAATCCAATTCTTCTTCTTCTAAGTCGAAGGCAACTGCTGTCATAGCTCAACCTTCTTCCTGATTTCCTTTCCTCTTTGCTCAGTGGGACCTGACATATCTCCGGTTTGGGGGAGTGTTGATGTCCAATTTTGCCATCACTTTTGATCATTGAACGTGCTATGATGGTATTGTTTTTTCCATTTTTGGTGTATTAAGTCATATTTCTTGCCATTCAGATCACCATTCGTACTCAGGTATGATAACAACATTTAGTGTAGGGACTTGTCTACACTATTTCAACTATTTTACAAAGAAATGACGAGTTTCTACGTCAACAAATGAAAATATTATTACAATTTATCACTAAGATCTACATTCATTCATCAATCAAGATAAGCAAAGTTAAGATCTGAAGCCATTTAAAAGTCTAAATCACACAAGATAACCAAGATTTAAACATTCAAATGGTAGAAACTTGAATCAATTCATATTAGAACAATGAAGAAGTACATCCTTACCATGGACCTAGGTGTGAATCCCTCCTCCATTGCTATAAGCTTTCCTTCCTTCACCCTTTCTTTTGAAGAATTTGAGCTTTTCTCCTTCCTTCGGAATCTCCTCAGCATGCCTTTGCTTTTTTGATCTCCCTTTACCATGCCTCCCATGCCTTTCTTATGTAGCATTGGGAAATGGGCCTTCAAACCTTTCTTCTCCATGTGGGATTGCTCGTTTTCTTTATTTTAGATTATTTTCAACTGAAAACCCACTTTTCAATAGTTTTTAGGCTTTTTGCACCACTTAGAATGATTTTAAACACAATTAATGCATTTTAATGCATTTCTCAGAGAGGATTCATCTCGGAATGAACTTGTGTCGTGTCTTCCTGCTATAGGTGCATGGTAAACATATGCCTCTTCTGTCACATGACTAGGAGTGTTAATTTGATTGTTAACATATGCATCCTAATGTGTGAGGTTCGAAGCAGAGCTAAGGGACGAAATACATTACTGAAATTTGTACTCTTTGTACTGATACTCTTTATCATTCAAAGCAAGGATGAGGGAAGGAAAACTTACGGGCGTAGGATTTGAGGATCACACCTGCATGGAAAACATGGCAATTTCTCAAATATATATCATATTCCTGAGGCGGGCATACCCATGCTTAGCAGTAAACAAGCATGGCCACGAACAATACACAGTGGATCCATGTCAAAAGTAAATTTTTCAGAAGTGTAAACATGCACTTTGATAAGTGTGAGAACAAGGTCTTCATCGAACTTTTGATATGGCAGTCTAATCTTCCGCATCTCGGGTAGTGCATCGATGAGTGATACAACTATTTTTCCCAAGGTCTTCAATACAAATCGATGATATTATGAGTTTATATCATGCGATTAAAATATTTGATGTCGAGCATAATAAAACACCATCTGATTACCGGTCATTGATGTATACCATTAACAGATGCGAAGAGACCCACCGATAATGATGATAGACTCTAAGGTACTGAGTACAAACTAGCAAGTGTGAATAGATGTTTTGAAGTCGAACACTTGTAGAGTCAAACAATCAGGGGTCATTGATGTATACCCACTGTCATTTGCGAGGAAACCTGCCACTAATGACTGCAAGATCCAAGGTACTCTTGGGTTTCTAGATCCATGTCCTAGATGATGATTTGATGTCGATAGGAATAGATCCATCAAAAGGAGGGCATTAATGCATCCCACATCAACCGATACGAAAAAAATATCAATAGTCTGATAAAATTTGGTAGAACTGCAAGATCCAACACTGTATACTGACACAAGGAAGGCCGACATGATTGGTCAGGAATATTTGAGGAATAGCCGACACGGTTTGGACTTCCCTTGAACACATAACACGACGCAAAATGGACACTTGGAAACATAGGACTTTGAGTAACCGACCTTAATGAAATCCGCTAATGCTAGATGCATTAACGAAAGCTCCACCGATGATGGGAAGGATAACCCATCGGTGGATATCTATTCAAAATACTGGTATAGTTTCCTAAGGCAAATGTAGATGGTGTACTGACAGCGGATACAATATTATGTGTCATGTTCAAGGTGACAAGCACTGAATGTTGTCATTCTCTTCAGAGTTTTATAATATGAAGTGATTCAAGTATCTCCCTTTTTGGATTTTTGTGTTTTCCAATTTTTTTAACCTTTTTCATTTATTAGCTTGAAAAAAGAATAAAGCATGCTATGATACATTAGAGGAAATGAGTGTCTCAAGGGCATGCACCTAAATGTCAAGGGCATGGGTCAAGCCAAGGAAAAGATCCATATTGCAAACAAGGGTTGAGCTAGTTATGTACACTCTTACAAATGTTTCCTCCATGGGTATGGGTCAAATATATAGAAGCAATAGTTGATAGGCATCTTGAAACAAAAAGTGGCTGCAAAGGCAAATACGCAACATAAGCAATAAGCAACGAAGCAGTTTGCATGGATGTTCAAGTGGATATTTTAACACATGCTTATGTGAAATGACAAAAAAAGGGAGCCCATCGGGATATGGTCAGAAATGTATGAAAGAGAAATATGTGGTCTCAAACTCCAAGTCATGATGGGATGAATATGGCTCCCGGTCCTATGAGAATAATTCAGCATGGGCACCAAAATGGAAATGGGGTGCTGACTAGGATGTCCCATGTTTGGTAGGTGTTGGCACGGGATAGATCCACAGGAAGTGCGGAAGCCGACAGGTGCGGAAGGGTCACTCAGTGGAAGAAGGACCTTTCGCCACTTTTTGCGGAAGTATAAGTATTGGTAAAGAGTTGAGTCGTTCATATGGACCATTTTTTGTAGAATGATGTAAGCACATAAATAAGCAATCTTGTAAGCCTAAGGGCATTGATCGATTGATGATTAATGCAATCTTTTGAGTTTGATTGTATTTGCGATATCATGTTCTGAATATCTCTACGACGGGTTTTCCGCAGATGTTAATGAATGAAGATGTTCGGTTGTTAATTATGGTGTTATGTTATGATGTGATAATGGGTTATTTAAATGTTCTCTGTTGGTTTATGTGAAAACATATTGTTGGTTAATGCTAAAATGTTTTGATGCGAATAATTGATTAGTAAACTATATTGAATAACTGTGATCTCTGGTTAATGCACACGTATCTTCTTTGTAACTACGGAAGCTTGGTTCTTGCAGCACCCTTATCCGCCTCGGGTGAGACCTCACCTGCTTCGCAGGTGTTGCTGGGAAGGGTAACTCCTTTCTGGGCCGGTGAATAAGGGGTTGGTGGTGTTGTTGACGATAGAGTGAACCCCTGTTGAAAGACCCTATGTCAACATATGGTTCCGTTGCCGGGACCTTAAGAAGGAAAAAAGAGGATATGATGTGGCATCCGACGAAACCAGAGATCGAAGAGTGGTTCACTCACAAAGCAGAAGAGTTTGTGAAAGAAGAAAGGAGGAACCCGATAGAAACAATAGAAAGTTGGTTACAAAAGCACATATACTCAGATATCCATGAGATATTCTTCGTCGAATTTCCAATAATACTATAGGAGTGGCTCGCGCAGTTGACATTCAGAGGACATACAAACCAGAATATCGGATCAGATCAGTGGACTCCAGAACTAATTCGACAGCTGAAGTAAGTAAAAAATACAGTATCAAGGGTTGTTGACTTCTGGATCGATAGTATCCTAGAGGGGTACATCACTGAGTTCGCGGTAGATAGCAGCAGTTCTTACAGCGATGCGAAGAGACGATTTTTCAAGGGACCAAGGAGTAGGTTCTTCCTGTCGCTAAACCTTTGGATTAAGATGCTGGTGTGCGAAAAGGGTATGATGAAAATGACCTCCGATGAGTAGAAAGATTGGTGTGGAGGGGTTAAAGGTATCGCATAGTTACAGATCCACTAGGAAAGATGCAGGGTAGATGGACATGAGCGACGACGAATTTCTAAGCGAAGTTGAAAAATACTGTGGCACCTTGAGAAGTGGAATGATATTTCGGCGTCCTGATAAGAGGAGGACTGAGGAAGAGTCCCCTGAGAGGACCGGAAGGGAAGACTACGCAACAGGGCCACAGAGGACAGAGCTCCCTTACTACGAGGAGGAAGGCGATGACCAGGATACCCCAGAAGAAGGGCGGATTGTGAGCTATCACATACCTTCGACCCCGCATGCCACCTATCAATCTAAAGGAAACACCACAAATAATTCGCAGAGCTGTCCCACATGTAGTGGTAAAAGTAGTACATCAGTAAGTAGCAATAGTAGGAACACTGCGATGGCGGACGATACAAAGATGTCGAATTTCGTAGGAAGCGGGAGGGAGGATCCCGAACAGTTTTGGTTTTTATGCGAAGCAGTGTGGATCGTTAAGTAGGTCCAAAATGAAGACATAAAAAAGGGACAGTTGGCGACGACCTTTTGGGGCTATGCGCTGGACTGGTTCATAAAATATACTAATTTTCTAGGAAAAATGTTGGTAGAAATCAAAGCAGTGATGATTCAGGAATTTAAAAAACCCAAGTCGGAAGCACAGTACATTACTGAGCTCAAAGAGATTAGGCAATACCCGAATGAACCAATATGGGAGTTTGATCAGAGATACAAGACACTGATAGCGAAATTCAGTTTTCCAATAAACGACCTGCAGCATAAAGAGTGGTTTATCGCTGGGCTGGTACCACATATTAGAGGACCATTGATGCAGCATAAAGTTGCGGATCAAGCCGAAGCATTAGAAATCGCGATGAAAATAGAGGCTTCGTCGATCGGAGAGACTGGGGCTGGAATGGATAAGATTCAAGCACAATTGGCCATGTTGACGCTCCAATTGGAGTACATGAAGCAAGGGAAAAATAATCGCGCAGACGTATGGTGCACCAGATGTAGGACGGAAGGCCATCATAAGGATAATTGTTCAATGTTTCAGCAGTATTTGAATTCAGGGGCTCCGAACCCCCTTCGCCAGGAAAGTCTACCATGGTGCCCCGTTTGCCAGGCCAAGGGGCATCGACCAGAGGACTGCATCTACTTACATAAAATAGTATCGAAACCGGTGAATCTGTATTTTAAATTCTATCGATCAGTGGGGAATGATGAAAGGACTGCAGGGCACACGATTTGCTGCAAGAACGGAACATGGACGCATAGCTGGTAAAGGGAGAAGAGAAACAACTAGGACTACAACAACCGCAGTATGTCCAGCAACAACCGTAGTTTATGCAGGCACCGCAATTTGACAAAGGACAGTATGGGAAACTACATTATGGCGCACTGCAGTATCCGCAACCACAGTACCAGCAGTTGATGTATCAACAATACCCACAACCGTAGTATCAGCAGCCACAGTACGGGCAGGCGCAGTACGAACCACCACGCGAAGGATTTGGTGGAGGATTCCGGGGAGGATGCGGTGGTGGCGCCGGAAGAGGGGGAGCCACTGGACGGGGCCGAGGACCCCCTACATGTTATAATTGTGGGAAACAATGACATTTCACAAGGGATTGCCCGAATCAAGCCTCGCAATGCACGTATTGTAGCGGAATAGACCACGCGGTAGAAAGTTTCTCACAGCTCATCGCCAAATGGAAAACGAAGAACCTGCCGACCCCGTCGAATCAAAACCAACCAGCGGTACAAAAAATATCAGTAGAATATAGGAGGCACTCCGTGGCAGTAGGAATAGTAATGCGAGGAGGAGCAGTAACAGGAGTTGACAGACCATAGTCCATTGTTCGACCAATAGGAAAGAAAAACGTTACGTTTGACACGGGGGCAGAAAAAGACACCTTCCTAAAGGCCCAACAAGAGGTGCTGCAACGGATGAGGAACATACCTCTCCAAGAAGAAATCTACGATATGCCGTCGACATTCGACCGGACGAAATCGTAGGGAAAGGCCACTGCCTTAAGAGCCTTCCTAGAGAGATGCTTAGCATTGGCACGAGATGAGGAGGCATTGGAGGAACTATCCAGGCTATTAAGTCGACAGGAGGACGGAATTCAGGAACCCAGGGTTAATCGCATACATAAGAGAAGGAAGACGGGCAGACCAGAGCAAAGTCACCCCCCTTGGCCGAGTGTGTCAACTTCCCGTCGAAATCGAAGGACTTCGAACATACGCCAATTTCGATGTGATAGAAATAGTAGATAACACATGTCCATATCCAGCACTATTAGTAATCGACTAGGCGATGTAAAATCAGGCAATCATCAATTTCAAGAAGCGGATCATGACATTTGAAGATCGGGAAATAAGGGTTGTCGCACCACTAGACCGTTCGGAAGGACAACGATATGTGGAACCCACCAAAGATGAAGATAGGGAAGGATGGGATAGCCTATATAATATTTTTGAAGATTACATCAATCCAAATGATGGAGGGGAGTTGGAATGGTGTAGCCCTATCTTAGCATCTTCGGAATCGGACGAGGCACCGGAAAATTGGAAAAACTGACTTCATGAAGTATCGTTTCGTAGATGTGCAAAGATTACACAGTCCATGCGTCGGGTGGCTACTGAGGAATGCAAATTACAAACATACGAAGGGTTACCAAACTTGAGCACCTTAACAGAATTCGAAGGAAAGGTAGTGGAACCACAAAGACTCTTGGCCTTGGAGGAAGCCTTGAAGGCTACTCCTGCGCACTGGTGGGCAGCGCATAAATCAAGGATATCAAATTGGCCACTATGTCGATGCCTCCTAGAGGTACATTTCAGCGACACCACAACATGGAATGGACAAAGATACGATGGCCAGGGTAACCCAAACGAACATTTGAAGGCTTGTCAGCACCAATGGGCAGAGCGATTGGAGCAGGAGTGGGTGCATGCCTTTGTGCATACATTGGATGGAGTACCGCGGAGTTGGTATGTTGCAATGGAGATGCAACTCGGTACACTTTCTTGGGATCAGTTAACACTTGGCTTTAGCCAAACGTTCTCCTTCTCAGATAAGAATCCCTTCATCCATAATGCACTTCAGATAAGTAAGAAGAAGATTTTCAAGGTAGAACCAACAGGGCAGCTATCAGAACTCTGATGGACCATGACACCCAAAATAAGGAGGAACTGCTATAAACCGAATAACAACAACGATGGGACAACACCTAACCTATCCGTCGACCAGTACAATCAGCCACTGAAGACTATGAAGGTAACCATTAAATTAACGGAAAGCTTGAATGCCACGGATGTTGAAAAACATTGGTAGGAATCAATTATTATGCAGATTGCAGACCTGCTGCATGAATTTCATGACTTATTTCTGACAAGATCCCTAGAAAGACAAGACATTCACACCTCAGCGGATGAGTTCGAAATAGATGAATATGCGATCGCAAGAAAATTGAAACCACAAACAGCATCCTCCGGCGTGAAGACCAAACCCCGCGATACGGTGTCAACAGTACGGCACCACCTATTACCGCAGTAAAAAAAAATAATATATATATATATATATATATAAATAAATCATAATAATAAAGAAGGGAAGGGAGGTATCATATGAATCATAATAAATCACAAAACGTGGGCGACATGATAGGACTAAGATGGAAGCTGCCATGACGCGTAATAGCCCACTCCAACATTAAAGATGCTGAAAGTGACATTTATACCACACCAAACAGCTTCAAGCCCAAGACACCAGAAGTTAATATCCAGCGCAAGCGAAGGATTTTGGCGAATCCCGACAAAAATCGACAATAATTGCCTCAAATGGATGGACATTACCAACCTCTATATAGAGAGCAACGGGAAAGCAGATCCAATTACTGTAGTACTCTAGAAGCCAAATGGAAGTGTATATGTCTAGAACCAGCACTGAAAGACCATTGGCCACACCAATTGTTCAGGAGCAACCCAAAGTCATGTCGTCAATTCCACACAAGAAGAAGAAAAGTGCGACGCGACCTCCCGATAGCGGTCGGGAGGCAAAGAAAGCCACCCGGGCATCTACTCGGAACAAGAATGCCGTTGTAGGATCCTCCACGGTGGAAGAGGTGCAAGAGGGATACGACGGTCCCATGCTATCGGAATATGTTCCTCCTCGATGGGCCGGGGCGCCTGCACGACGGATCAACAAAAACGACAGATACAACATTGCAGTCACACCGGTACCTCTAGGGGTTCAGACAATTGGGGACATTACCACCAAGTTGTAGAGACTACAATACACTGACCACGACCTCGCTAAGTTCAAAGAGTATGCAGAAGCCTACAATGACGTTCCCCATGCGAGCGGCCCAACCACAAAGGAACCGAGGGAATGGGCACACGGATTGGCACAATCAGGGTTGCTTGGCATCACCCTTCTACCACATTTTGGGCGCCTGGCACAAGTCAACGCATGCATCAAGCAACTCCGTGCATGCTTCCATGATCGATCCCTGTGGCTGCATGAGAGAATCCCAGTTACTGTCGACCTCGTCGCCAGAGTCACCGGCCTACCACAAGACGGATCCAACCTGTCAAATTTTTTCTAGGGAAAGGATAACGATAAGAAAGTAGCCGAGCAATTGGCTATAAAGTACGATGTACAGAAAGATTCCCGGGGTTACCTGATCCACACCATTAACAACCAGGCGATTCGAGTCGCAGCAAAAATACTGGCAGTCAAAGTAACAAGGAAAAACCGACCGACACAATGCAATTTAGGGGTCATTGCAGCAGCAGAACAATGCGTCGCAGGAGAAAGGCTGAGCTGGGCCCAATTCCTGCTGCATGAACTCAACGAGGACGCATATGATGCCTAGGAAAACAGACGGACTTTCATGTATTCATGGTTACTCCTCCTGATTGCCTTCAAAGCATGGAGGGAACCAGACGACTACCAAGGGGTGGACCTCGCGGAACCTCGAATATGCGATGGTGCAAGGTACCAGAACTTGTGGGCAATGACTGACAATGAGCGCCAGCAAGATATTGTTATCCAGTTCTACGTTTGGCTCGACATGATGCGGATGGACACAATGATGATACAGTGGATCACACTACATGCCGCGACAAAGTATCAGTCCATTACCCAGTTATCTGTTGAGATGCACATGATTTGCCTCCGAGCACACGCAGACCCAACCAAGCAATGGATAAGAACACATTACAAGCTCACTGAAGCCGAGCTTGACAACATCATCTCCCACTGGCCTGAGGAATGGAAATTCCCTGAAGATCCGAAGGAGATTGCAGCAGCACAGGCAGCCGGTCGACAGAACCGGGCCAGGAATGATGAAGCTTCCACCAACCAGAAGGATGAACAAGAGATTGATGCAAAGGATCAGACAGTCGGCTCTAGTACGACGTGGCCTCAACAACCAACACCCCAACGGACCCAGAGCTTGACCTTCAGCAGGAAGAACGACAGACAAAGAATCGTATGGACCGCGACGACGGTTGTACAAGAGCTGGCCTCACTGCACAGCAGGCCGATAGTCTGTTGGATAGCATTATGCAGATCATAGAGCACAACCGCCGGAAGGTTACAAGGCACTCCGCAGATAATTTCCAATACATAGGGGACTTGTTAAATACAGTGGCCAGTACAATCATCAACATTTAGGTACCACATGGCGATATCCAACAAAACTTGTCGACTCCCAAAGTTGAGGTAGAGGTAGGCAACCAGCAACGTATAGTTCAAGTCGACTCACACGCCTTCTTTACAGGCGATGAGAACTTGAACCTGAAGCTCCAAAAGGATCCCCTGACAATGGTCGACTTCAACCTACTACCAATGTTGACACTACATCGGGTCCAAGTGGTAGCAAGCGTAGAAATCTGAGACCGCGAGGCTGCAATGCACAATAAGATGGTCGATTGCATGAAACAACTACAATGTAACAAGATAGAGGCCAAGCAGCTTCGAGATGATTATACTGCGGAATGAGCTATGCAGGTATAAGCCCTTGAGGAGAAAGTGCAATTAGAGAAATCCCTGGCTGAAAAGGAAGCAGTCATCGCAGACCAAACCAGAGCGCTCAAGGAAAAGGAAGAAATTGTGATGGAACGAGCAAAGCTCGAAAGAGCTCTAGCAAAGGCATGCGAAGCAGCAGCGCTGGACATGGATGTTGACCTGGAAGCCCAGGCTGTTATGTTAGGAGTTGCCGTGACTGAGCTCAGAAAATAAAATGTGGAACTCCAAGCTCGGGTAACACCCAGCACACCGCCGGCACAAGTCCAGAGTCGACAGACAGCGATAGATGAGGCAGTGATGGAAATCCAGGAGTTGGAACAGGCTGTGCAGAAGGCAGCCGTAAGTCTTACAGAATTTTGGGACAGGCTGGTCGAAGATGACCAGTTAGTGGAACTAAAGAAGATGCATCACGAAGCTGAAGAGTAGCTAGAAACGTTTAGAGGGTCGATTAAAGCAATGCCCACCATGACCAGGATGACAAAGACTGCGGAATTACAGAATATGAAGCAACGAGCTGAGAAAGCCCATGAAAGGAAGCAACAACGAGCGACACATTTGGATGAACTTCAGACAAAAGCAGAAGCACTGATAGCAAGCATGGTTCCAGAATTGAAACAGGTACAAGAGCAACTATAGGAAGTGCGATAAAAAGTGAGCGACCACCCAACGGAGCGGTAGGTGACGGAAAGTACACAGATCCATGCATCAGTAAAGGAGATAGTTGACCGGATCTAGACCTCCTATGAAGACTTTCAAAAGCAGTATAACAAACTAGCAGTGTCCAACTGAAGTGGCTCGGGACGAGCCACAAGTTTGTGTTGGGGGCCTGTTGGCACGGGATAGATCCATAGGAAGTGCGGAAGCCGACAGGTGCGGAAGGGTCACTCAGCGGAAGAAGGACCTTTCGCCACTTTTTGCGGAAGTATAAGTATTGTTAAAGAGTTGAATCGGTCATATGGACCATTTTTTGTAGAATGATGTAAGCATATAAATAAAGCAATCTTGTAAGCCTAAGGGCATCGATCGATTGATGATTAATAAGATCTTTTGAGTTTGATTGTATTTGCGATATCATGTTCTGAATATCTCTGCGACGGGTTTTCCGCAGATGTTAATGAATGAAGATGTTCGGTTGTGAATTCTGGTGTTATGTTATGATGCGATAATGGGTTATTTAAATGTTCTCTGTTGGTTTACGTGAAAACATATTGTTGGTTAATGCTAAAAAATTTTGATGTGAATAATTGATTAGTAAACTATAGTGAATGACTGTGATTTCTGGTTAATGCACACAAATCTTCTTTGTAACTGTGGAAGCTTGGTTCTTGCAGCACCCTTATCCGCCTCGAGTGAGACCTCACCTGCTTCGCAGGTGTTGCTGGGAAGGGTAACTCCTTTCTAGGCCAGTGAATAAGGGGTTGTTGACGACAGAGTGAACCCCTGTCGAAAGACCCTGTGTCAACAGTAGGCTCTGCTGTCATAATGGTGGAAAATACAGATATGAAGGGCTGACCCACCAATTTCCAACAGGTTCGACCCTATGGAAAGTTTGGGTTGCAAAAGGTTCAAATGCATCTTCACAAAGGGATGGCCTAAACCTATATTCAAGTTTCCAAATATACCAAATAAGATCGAGGAACATGCAGATCATGCTCCTATACTTGGGTAGATTTATATCAAGTATGCTCCCAGTGGCCCCATAAAATATGTCCTTAGGTGGGTGCAACCAAATGTTTACAACTTCAGGGATACCTTCATTTGATGATAAAATGTAATCCAAGAAGTCATGTGAGCTGGGAGATCTCACATCCCAAATGGGCCAAGTAACCGAATCATATTCCTCCATCAAGGGAAGATTTTGATCCGAATCTGCCGAAGCTATTTGAGTAGCTTGGTTTGAAACTTCTATGATAGATAGGGGTGATCCAACTGCTTTCCAACAATTAAATGACATTACACAAGCTGAGGTCCTTTCATCTACTATGGTTAGACAGATGTTCTTACCATGAGTCGTACTTTAATCTGAAAAGCAACTTTGGAAAGGGTCCTACATATTGAATGGTCTATGTCTGATGCGATCAAAGTCTCATTGGATGGATCAACAACACCAATGGTAGACAATAGTTCCGTTCTTTGCGCAAAATGATATTGCAATACCTCCAAGGCCGACATGGCACATGGTACTTGAGCTAGTTCGTCAAGAACATTACCGTCCTAAGTAGCTCATGTGTTAGGATTATGCATTGTTCTATGTAGAACACCTTTGGGGGGGTATGGTACTAAGTCTATGGCTGGTTTCTCAATGTAGATATAACCACTTGGTTGTGATTCTAATTGATCCGATCTACTAGGAGAGACATCATAAGACTCAAGTCTTGTTTGAATGTTCATCTCGGGATCACACATGAAGACGTTGGCATAAGGATCATTGCCCCCTGGCGGGGGTACTGGTGTCAAAATAATGGGTTGTTGTTTCCCACCGCATTGAAGCATAGTTGGTGCGTATTTTTTCCCAGACTTAGCATTTTGCTTACTCTTGTACTTCTTCTTCTTTTCCCTAATGTCTTTGGACTCGACTATAAGGATTTCAGAATTCTGGGAAGGATTAGCACTTTGATTACCCTTGTATTTCTTCTTCTTTCCTCTCAAGTCTATGGATGAGACTGTGAGGATGTTAGAATTGTTGGAAGGATTAGCAGGTTGCTGCATTGCCTGGCCAGCTGTGGGTTGCAAATTCTGAATAGATACTTGTCTCAGATGTGGTTTAATTTGTTCAAGATGGTGGACGAAATCTGTCATACCATTGACATGAGGTTCATGTGGCAGCCTAGCTAGATCAAACGCAGGTCTTGCAGGTTGGTTCCCAAAAGATTGGTTACTTTCTAGAACCTGACCACTACATGGCGGAATGGGGTTAATGGTTGGATTGCCCCCTTGCGGGGTTAGGCCCAAAAAAGATTGGTTACTTTCTAGAACCTGACCACTCCATTGAGGTGGTTGTTGGGCTTGAAAAGCATTCCAAGAGGGGTTACCTCCTTGCAGAGGTTGCATCCAAAAGGATTGGTTATTTCCCGGATGTTGCCCAGTCCATTGTGAACTAGGTTGCATGTATGGATTTCCTCCTTGCGGAGGTATGTTCCAATAAGGTTGGTTATTTGGTGGAACATTACCACTCCCTGGCTGGTTAGGATTCATGGGTGGATTGCCCCCTTGTAGGGGTATGTTCCATTGAGATTGGTTACTTGGTGGAACATTACCACTCCATTGATTGTTTCCTTGGTTTCGATATGCGTTCCAAGGTTGATTTCCTCCTTGCGGAGATGGCATCCAAAAAGATTGGTTACTTCCTGAATGTTGTCCATTCCATGGTGGAACAAGATGGATGGATGGATTTCCCCCTTGCGGAGGTAGGCCCCAAAAATATTGGTTGCTTTCCGAAATCTTACCAAACCATTGATTGTTTCCTTGGCTTAGATAAGCGTTCCAAGGTTGATTTCCTCCTTACGAAGGTGGTGCCCAAGAAGATTGGGTACTTCCTGGAACCTCCCCACTCCATTTTGGGATAGGGTTGATAGGTGGATTGCCGCTAGGATTTGTGCTAGGATAAGTCGGAGGATAACCCCTTGGGGCATTTCCACTAATCTGAGGAGCATAACCCCAATTGGAATAAATGTTCCATGGTTCATTGCTTCTTCCAGGAATATTACCATTCCATGGTGAAGGGTTGCCCCTAGAAGTAGAATTTGGACAGGTGTTAGGCATATCAAGAGGATTCTGGTTTACTCCTTGTGTGTGTTGACCTTGATTAGCTTAACCATATTGAAAACCAATGTTTGGTAAGGAATACCCTTCAGCAGGGATTCCTGCAGATGAAGTGGATGTACTTCCGGGATTGGAACCCGAAATTGTACCAACTGGCACTGAAGTGTTGGTTGAACTTGTGCTACTAACAGGTAAACTAACTGTTGGGATTGATGTATAGGCCAAATTGGAAGTATTGCTACCTCCAGCAACTATTTGATGTTGCGACGATGTAGTCCCTTGTGCTCCTGATGAAGCCATAGGGTCACTTGTTGAATTTTGCATGTCATTCGAACTTTCAAAAAGAGGTTTGATATCACCCATTGACTCATAGATAGTAAGTACAACTGGTTCTGAAAGACTTATCATAGGTGGAATTACATGAGAATTTGTGTGATGTTTCAATGTTTCAATTTCAACTAGAGTAAGATCATCAACTCTGTCTGTATTCAATTCGTGATGTGATGATGAATTCTCAGTGTTGATTTGATGTTATTCTTCTTGAGTAATATTAATTGAGTTTAAAATCAATTCTATTTCCAAGTCATTAGTATGTGGTTTTTGTGTCTATCTCTGCAATGTAGCAGGGATTTCAATTTCTGGTGACTCACCTTGATGCCGTTGTGACTGGCGGATCGGGAGAGTAGCCACTTCTAAGAAGTTGATAAAAGGATGTGTTTAAAATGATAGTTTGAATCAAACAATCCTAAGGCAGTCTAGACTCAAAAAACAAAATGTGTCCACACAGTAAAAATTCCCTAAAGATTTCAAGCAGCAAACTTATTCTTCCAAAGAACCAAAGCTCAGTGAAAAGATGGATTGTAGGGCCTGCCGAAACTAGTAGTTGTTGAGGGATGTTAGGCCTCAGACAATTTCTAGCAGCGAAGGTATGAGAAATAGTTACAATAAATTTTAATCGCCAGGGGTGCAAGTGTTGGTTCCTGACCAATCACCCTCCCAAGGAGTAAAATTTCCGAAGTCTGTCTCAGGTTTTGCAAGTGTTTCCCACTCACAATATCCTATGTGATATCCTAAGAATAGCCACTAAAGTTACCACTTCATTATCGACGGTCAAGCGGAATAGTTGTAAGTCGAGGACAACTCTCATAACCAAGAACTCTAGAAACAATGATGTCACCCCAAGGACTTGTCACTGAACATAGAATCCCCTCGATAAGCTTATGTCCCACTAAATAAACAAAAGGGGGGAACCACCCTTTACTTATCCAGATTGACCTCGTGCTTGACGCATGTTTCAGAAGCGCTTTCCCGACAAGCGTTTTTTGCTACTAGTGGATTTACTCTCTTTAATCAATGCTAGTTTCAAAGTTTTGTAGCCCAGGAGTGTTAACTCTCCAAACCTAATCTAGGGCACTAACCTAAACTTGTTGGTGATATGAAAATCAAAAGTTTGTCAATTTTAGATTAAGCGCCAATTTTAAATGTAGTTTGCTTAGTTTCAGGAGTGGAAATGAAACTAGTGATGTTTTGACTCGAAAACCGAAAAATGAACCAAACAATGCAAAATGCTCACTATTCTACCTTTTAATTCGATGAATATTCTAAATTAAGGAAGAGTTAGAGGTTCATGAGTTTCTTTCATATATGCAAAATTTCTGGTAGATTTTGTATGTTCATGCATAGTTTAGTTTTTTTTTTTTAATATGGATAATAATTGATGTTTAAATACCAATGTAAACCAAACAGATATCTCAAGTAAACATGAATCTAATTCTATTACACGAGGGATCCCTGTTTCTCATTCACAAGATCGCCCGAAAGCCCAAGTGAAGAGGATAAGCCCTTTGGAATGCTTATGAATTAAATTCTAGACTGTTAGACTTGAGATCCACTTTCTCATTCACAAGATCACCATACGGCCCAAGTGAAGAGGATACGGTGGCTCGAAAAACTGTATGCAAAAATTAAATCTACTCTGTTACAAGTGAGATCCACTTTCTCATTCACAAGATCACCATAAGGTGCGAGTGAAGAGGATACGATGGCTCATACACAATATATCTCAAGAAAAATGAACTCTAAAGGTACAACTTTCTCTAATTGCGCATGCGAATTATGAAGAAAATTCCAACTCCAAAACGAAATGTAACTAAATGCAAGTTTATTTTTGTTTTTTGGAAAGAAATTATCGTCAAGTTATCTCACAATGTGATGTTCAAGGTTTGTTTTTCAATGCAAAAAGTGTGAATGGTTCCTTCAAATGCAATTCTCTCTAAATGTGCATGAAGATCATGAAAATATTCTAAGTCCAAAACAAAATGTAACTAATTTGAAGCTTGTTTTTGTTTTTAGAAAGAAAATATTCTCAAATCAATTTAAAATGTGACTTTCTAAGTGTGGTCTTTTATGCAAAAAGATATTTTACACATTTAATAGAAAAATTGAAAAGAGATAGACACTTAAAACACTTTTAAAAGTTCTTGGGATCTTTTTTGAACAATTATCTTTAATCCAATGGAAAAGTTTATAGCTCCAACCATGCAAAACTTTTACAACTCCAACCATGCCAAACTTTTACAAAATGCTTGGATTCTTTTTAATCTTAAGAAGAAAAAAAATGAACCCAAAACTTTTGCAAAAACTTTGGAATTCTTTTTAATCTAAAGAAGAAGAAAAAAATTGAACCCTAACTATGCACTTTGCAAAAGTTTGAAAATGAGTTTTTTAACCAA
This sequence comes from Larix kaempferi, assembly GCA_027924585.1. Taxonomy (NCBI): domain Eukaryota; kingdom Viridiplantae; phylum Streptophyta; class Pinopsida; order Pinales; family Pinaceae; genus Larix; species Larix kaempferi. The sequence continues at coordinate 3,080,463 of BSBM01000226.1, read as the reverse complement.
CTCTTTTTAAACCAATTGAAAAATATTTGTAACTCCAACTATGTAAAACTTTTGCAAAATTTTTCAAAAGGAATCAAACTTTGGCATTTTATGCAGCATTCAACGCTCAACGCTCCAGCATTAAACGCTTAGCAATTTCACATTGTGGCAGAGTATGAAGTGACACGTAGAGAGTTAAAACCTTCAACACTTCACACCCCAAATCCTAGCAGAATGTACACCCACGCAGAGTTTTAAGAGCTTCAATGTTATGGTTCACAGCTTCAACCGAATCAACACATCAACGCAGAGGTCGAAGGCAGAGAGCAGACAGGGGGCATTATACAATACGCAAAGCATTCAGTTGTTGGGATTAATGCATAGATACAACGCTTCGACACTGTCCACGTGATGGGTAAGGAATTGTTTCAAAAGCGAAAATGCAAAGATGCAATGCATAGATACTGTCCACGCAGAGGTTTGAAAGTTTAAAGCTGAGATCATAGTCTTTTAGTGCTGAGATTTAAGAGTTCATGAAACATCAGGGTTTTCATATCGCAGGGTTGAAGGAATTTCACGCAGAGCTTGAGAACATACTCAAAGATGCATCTATTCACTCAACGCAGAGTTTAAATCTTCAAACCAGATTTTAAAAGTTTTCATGTTGAGTTTTAAAAGTTTCAAGATCTTTAAGACAACACGTGGACAACCTGGAAACTATCAGCGTAGAGATTAAATTCCAGGTACATGGATCCACACAGAGTTTGAAAGAAATGATCAACGTAGGGATTTATGTAAGGTTTGAAACGCTTTCAAAAAACTGAACAAAGCTTTAACACGTTAGTGCAGAGTTTAAACATCATTCAACGCAGAGTGTAAAGAAATATTAAACTCAGAGTTTAAAGAAATATTCAAATGAAACACAAATCAATGAAATCTTCTAGAAATATTCAATGCAAAGTTTAAAGAAATCTAACATGCAGAGACTGAAGCTTTAAGAACTTTAACATAGCTTGAAGATCAAAACAAAGTTTAAACTCTAAAATTCGAGGCAGAGTTTCAAGAAACTCAGATCTGATTGAATTTGACGGTGGGTTGATGGATTAAAGGCATGGTTAGGCCAATTTTAAGCTTCTCAAACTGGATCCAAGGATCTTTAAGTGATCTTTAAGCTCAAAATGAGTAGATCTAAATGATGGAGATCACCAAAAAATGAATAAAAATCATGAGATATCAAGAAATTTCAAGCCATATGGTCGCCAATCTAATAACAACATTTAGTGTAGAGACTTGTCTACAGTATTTCAACTATTTTACTAAGAAATGGTGAGTTTCTACGTCAACAAATGAAAAGATTATTACAAGTTATCACTAATATCTACATTCATTCATCAATCAAGATAAGCAAACTTAAGATCTGAAGCCATTTAAAAGTCTAAATCACACAAGATAACCAACATTTAAACATTCAAATGGTAGAAACTTGAATCAATTCATATTAGAACAATGAAAAAGTACATCCTTACCATGTAACTAGGTTTGAATCCCTTCTCGATTGCTATAAGCTTTCCTTCTTTCACCCTTGCTTTTGAAGAATTTGAGCTTTTCTCCTTCCCTCAGAATCTCCTCAGCATGCCTTTTCTTTTTTGATCTCCCTTTACCATGCCTCCCATGCCTTTCTTATGTAGCATTGGGAAATGGGCCTTCAAACCTTTCTTCTCCATGTGGGATTGCTCATTTTCTTTATTTTAGATTATTTTCAACTGAAAACCCACTTTTCAATAGTTTTTAGGCTTTTTGCACCACTTAGAATGATTTTAAGCACAATTAATGCATTTTAATGCATTTCTCAGAGAGGATTCATCTCTGAATGAACTTGTGTCATGTATTCCTGTTGTAAGTGCATGGTAAACATATGCCTCTTCTGTCACATGACTAGGAGTGTTAATTTGATTGTTAACAAGGCATGAACATATTTAAATATCTCATGAATTTTAATTGATTATCATCTTTTTATGATTAATTAATGTTTACTTAACACTTCTAGACCTATTGGGCACATAGTTTTCATTTTCCAGGCTGTGGTTTTCATACAGACGTCCATCCGGATGCTCATTCCCATCCAGACGCCCATTCGCATTCGGATGTCCATTCAAACCTTCGTTCGCACCACCGAAATCATTTGTTAGCATATTCTGGAGCATTGAAGGCAGAAACCCACGACATGGGTTTTGTTGGCCACCTAGCCCTTATGGATCGTGACCTCCTATTGGTGAAGATTCGCATCCTCATTAGCCCAAGCTGCCAACGCATATGTTGCCCATGTCCAAGGAATTAGTATGCACGAAATGGGGAAAACATCCTGTGCTTTTTAATGAGCCATTTCTCCAGTGTTTAAGACCCTCTATTTTTAGAGAGGTCAACCACTGGAAGGGTCGACCTGCTCTCCCTTTGTAAATGTTATATAAAGACGCCCAGGGTTGAGAAGAAGAGACAGAAAAATGTTGTATAAGCTTTGATTCCGATTTTTAATAAAAACTCTGATCATCTGTTGATGTTATTTCGTCTTTTGTTAGTGGTTGGTGATTGAATAGCTTAGGAACAAATCCCTGTTGCTTGGGAAGGGCCCCTCAACAACCAGAGGTTCCATTTGTGCATATCCAGTGATTTCCTTTCATTTTTGCAGATAAGTAATTTCGTTTTTATATGTATGTATTTTGTTTTCCTGTAGATGATGTTTTGTTGTTCATAAAACACAGTTTTCCTTTATTTACATGTAATTTGTATCTTCAGAATTCATACGGCCGACTATTCGCACCTTCGTTCAGACTGTCTTTCAGCCTTTCATTTGCACTTAGACAGAATTTTAGTTCATTTTCCACAATTTCCAGTATTTCGTTTATGCAGAAATAGTTAGGTAGGGTATAGGTTAATTTTCCAGTATCTCATGATGTTCCGTAGTTAGTTGGGATTCAAATCCATCTTTACCATTTTATATTTCATTTCATATTCACACATAGATTAATTATTTCAGTTTTAATTATGATGAAATCCATTTACATTTAGCATCTCTTTTACTGTGCAAATAAGAAATAGTTCTAGTTTAAGTAGAAGCAGTATAGTTGTTTCTTTGATTATGATTTAGGTAGTTTATGATCTACTTTCATTTGTTTTCATGCCTAGAACCTAGAATAGCTTAAGCTTGTTTAAAATGTTATCATAGACTTTACCAAATATCAGTTTGTTCCATTTCTGAAATAGGTTCAACATTTCATCTTCAATTCTCATTTAAGTTTATAATCGGTCTTTCATTTTCATTTACATAGCATGTATTGTTTTAGGCTTTGTTAATTCCATTGTTAATTCAATCATTTCATTTTGGTAGGTATAATAGAATAGAAACTAACTTCAAGTTCAAACTTAAATAGTTTCACACTGATTTCAAAGATGCATTAGTTTTCAGTTGTTTAAAGTTTGATTCTGATAGCTCACATAACTCAGTTTAATATAGGTTTATTTCTCAGTTATAGATCAGTTGAATCATATTTCCATGATTGAGTGAAATGCCTTAGGTTGTGGTTTGATTTACTGTTGAATGAGAATAGTAGCACTTTGTTTCATGTTGTAGGTTTTGTTCACAAGTTAAAGATTGTTTCCAAGTCATTGAATTCTTACTTTGTACTTAGGTTTGCTTGAACTCCAAGTTTAGTTTGATTTTTGATAATCGATGTTTCATTAACTAGTTTGAAGTATTGATAGGACATAATTTGATGTTGATAGGCATTTGCATGAGCTAGGTGAACATTTCATGTTTTAATTACAGAGTAGTCATTAGAGATAAATTAACTTAGAATTTGTGTTTTGATAAGTAGTACTTCATTCTAAGTATTGTAACTAGGTCTTAAGTGTCATCTGCTTATGAATAAAAATTAGTTTACAATGTTCAAATTCACTGGCAATTGGTCCATTCTTAACTTGCATCTTTTTCTAGAATTTAAACTAGATTTAATTCCTTTTTGTTTCTCTATAGCATTCGAAAGTCATTTTGATACAATCCCTCAAGGAGAGTGGAATTAGGTAGCTTAGCTAAGTCTTGAGTCATTTATTGTTTGAAATATTAATTATCAAATGCATGAGCGGTTTAACTGTTGGATTGGATTTCTTAGGTTCATTAAGTAGTTGTCTCTTTTAGGGTAGTATAGTTTCTTGTTTTTATAGTTAGTTGCAACTTGAAATTGTTCTATAGCTAGGTTTCTGAATTTGTTTCATAGTTAGAGTTTGAATAATATTTTCCATTCTTAGAATAGGATTTGAGTGATTGTCTAGTAGTTTCCACTTCCATAGAGTAGCTTGTTTTTTTATCAATTCTTGCTTCTTAGAATAGTACTTTCTTTATATCTTGCAATTTCAATTCTTGTCCATAGAGTAGAATAGTATAGATTGATAGTATTCTGATCTGTTTGTTAGGTTAGGTCTAATCGGTTTGATAGTTTATATTTTGAAGTTTGACTCAGTTTTTCATTTTGAAAGATCTTTAAATATTTTCATTATTGAACATTTATAAGGTCTGCCGAGCCAATACCTTAGTTTCCCTTCTACCTCAGCATATATTTTGTGACAACTCAAAGTGTACAAACCTTGGTTGATAATTAATATTTGGAGAATTTAATAAACATAAATAACACTGAACAAGAGGATACATAGTGGGTTCCAACCAAGAGATCACTTTGAAGAAGAAAGCGATCCAATCGGGAAGCTATATGTACAGGACCAATCCTATGGTTTGTCCAGGTGAAACAATCATTTGCAAGCTTTAGATCTATCAGATCCCAATCATCTATGAGGTATTCCATGCTTTCTCAAAAGGGATCTTTTATTATACTTCCACCTTGTTTCTCCTTGTTGCTAATAATTGTGTTGAAGTTGTCGGCCACTATGCTAAAATTTGTCCACAAAGTGTTGCAAAGGTTCTGCAAAGACTACCAGTAGATATTTTTTCTTGATAATGTATAGGCATATAGGTACCGAAAGTGGACTTAAGGCATGATCTCCCTAGTTCAATGCGAATCTAGAACAAATATGACAAAATACAAATATACCTTCCTAGATGTAATTAGAGATTAAGATATGTAGACATATTACCTTTCAGATCTGTAGATCTCTTTCTCCCTCGTCGCTCCAAGTTCCACGGTCGTCAGATCCAAAGATGCAAGACCTGTCAGAACATGCAAGAGACAAACAAGAAGCAATAGCACATCTACACAATAATTGATCTAAGTAAACGGTTAAGGAAGTAAACTATAAATATCAATGAACAATAAGACATTTATGGAAAGAGTTTTGTATTACTGTATTAAAGTGGAAATACATAGAAGAGTTAAGATTATAACCAAGCCCTAACGTCGCAATCTTCCTCCAACAAGCCAAGCCAATGCCTCTAAGGAGAAATGGGTGCCTCCAATGGATGGATGATGATCTCCTAAGCTCTATTTCACCAGCATATGGATGTTATAGCATTCCTCCCCTTGGAATGGAGAAGAGCTTCATATATATAGGACTAGGAGGATAGGATAGGTTGAGAAATAGTGGGAAAGGACTAAGGGATCCTCCCAAGGGGTTAGGGAACTGAATGCCTGCTCCCCTATAGGTTAGCGATAGATATCCAAGTCACACACCTTCGAGAAATGGCTTGAAGATTCCCTTTATCCACTTTAACTGACATCGGTGCAAGTTGCAATAGGACAACCTGCGCCGGCGCATGCTGCACAAGGGTGACCTGCGACGACCCAACTAGACCCTATGGAAATAGGTCAGTATCTCTTCCAGTTTGACTTCCTATTCATGGGAACTTCAGGGATGTTTACACTGATTCTTATGGTGGCAAGATTTTGGTGTAACAGAATGCCCCCCAAAGCATGAAGTTGTTGGAACTTGACAGCTGAAATGCTTTGATAGAAGGATGGCAAAGGCTTGTCGGATGGAAGATGCCACTGCAAGACAACTGACTCTGAGAACAAAATCCTGTATGACTGACAGCATGGCTTTCGACCAATACAATGTAGATCCATGGTAGTATAGGTTGACTAAACACAATCATGGCTACTAGAAACAAGCGTAGATCCATGATGAGATAATAACACAATCACAACCAATACAAAGTGGATCCGTGTGATATAACCCAAAAGAATATCCATCACAACCTGGGTAAAACATGACTCCCCAGGGTCTTCAAGTTGAACCCACAATGATACGAATCTATCCATGTGATTACAAATGTCTTGACGTCGAACATGGTAGAAACCATTTGATTACCGGTCATTGATGCATACTGTTAACAAGCGCGAGGGAAATCACCATTAATTTCAATGATCCCCAAGGTATCATAGTACATATGTAATTTTCCTTTATAATAAAATTCCCAACATGCTCAAATTCACCAAATTTCAACTCTAGGTATATGGATACAACTGATTCCAAACTCCTCCAAATACTTTCAAACTTGGTGAGGAAGGTCATGAGGGGTGATGGGACATAGTAACACATCTATCAAACATATAATCAACTGATATACCCAACCATGGTCTCCAATTTTCCTCTTCCTCTTCCATGGGAGTTATTCCTCCACTCCAATTCGACCTTACATGACTCATGCCAAGTATATTGACCTTCCAACTCATACCAAGAACATTGGGCTTCTCATGGATTCGAAATGAGTAGGATGCCATGTGTCATAGAAAATCTAGCTTGTGTGGGTTCCACTTCCTCCATGTGTCTTCATGATCAAATGCTACTTTGATTTTCCCTTGTATATAATTTATTTAGCTCCTTTATTAAATATTTATGCTATTCTAATGTCCACACATCATTTATTATCCCTCTTATTTCAAATCCCAATGCTTCCACCCCCAACCTAGGAAACTAGTAATTTTCCTCCTTGGCAATTATTTGACCCTTAACATCAATTTGACAAACTCCCATGAATATGGCCATTGGTCTTAGGCCATTGTGACCCAATGCCAAATTTGGGACATGACAAGATATCATCAAGCGCGAATGAAGGAGTTGAAGTTGAATGCTTGACGAAATCTTTCAATTAAGAGTCAATGATGTAAACTCATGTCGAAATCGAGGTAACCTGCCATTGAAACATGCAGGCCCAAGGCACTCGATTGGTTTCTAGATTCAGTCCTCAGATGATTATTTGAAGTCGACAAGGATGAACCTGTTGAAGGATGGCCTTGATGAATCCCCTGTCATCGACACGAAACTTGATAACAGATGTTTAGAGTAGATCGGATGGTATAGTAACATGCAAGACTGACTTAGAGTAGATCGACATGGTGGAGGGTGTACTGACTGCAAATGATGAGCGGTGAATGTATTCTTGAACATGGGCATGGTATGACTTGGCAGTATTGACATGATGAGAATGATGCCAACTCCTAATTCAATTGATGATGGAAGTATTCTTTGGATGACACAAAGGAGTAACAAGACTCAGGAAGTAGGCAAAACTTGAGGACAAACAGATGAACCAAGTACTGTATGCAGATGAAAATGAGTGCCATGTTCAAGAACAACTAAGTACTGCTACTAGTAAAGGTGTAACACAAAAAACTTTTCTTTTTCCCCATCATGACTGATGAGTGCCTCATGTGTTTTTGACGAGCTTGATGAGGGTAACTAGATGCTCGGTATAGCTCATCGAATAGATGAGTCCAATCCCAATTTTTTTACAAACTTGGGAAAGGAGGGGTTCATCGCATGACGGGCCCTTCAATGTTGAATTTTAACGAGTCCAAAGAAGGTAAACTCGGTGTCATTTTGATGTTTAGATAGTCTAAAAAGAACTAAAGAAGACTCCAAAGGTCCTTTTTCGTAAGGTTAGCCTCTTCGCTCGGAAAAGGGTAAAACAACGCATGAGAGGACTCTTCCAGTCATGATTGGATGGAGTATTCCTTTTTCGTAAGTAGTGCCCCCTAGTCGAAAAAAGGGGTAAACTATCACCAGGAAGACGATCATTCAAATACTTTTACAAGCGTGAACGCATCAAGTTCGCTTGGCGATCTTTTCGTATTTAGAGAGCTTGAAAAGAGATTAAAGAAAGACTCTGGGGGGTTCCTTTTTTGTACGAGTTTAATGAGCCCGAAAAAGTGATAAACTATAACTCGGTGACTTATTCTCATCATTTTACGAGCATGAGAAAGAACAAAGAGTAAGCTCAGTGTCATTAGTAATTGAATTTAATGAGCGAAATAATGACAAAAAGATGCTCGAAGAGTTGTTCATACCTGGTAATACTTACGAGATGATCATCACGATGAAGAATGGCATTAATTAGGCACCTAGCTTCTCCCACAGCTCAAAGACTAGGTTAAAACAGTTAACCAAGCATTTAAATGCAGTAAATAACCCAAACTATAGTAAAAAAAACCCACTAAAGCATAAACATTAAAAAGGAATATTCCCTTTTTGGTTATAAAATGAGTGAAATAGTGAAAAAGAATTACAATTGTTTTTTACCAAGTTTGGAGAGTGTGAAGTGCCATTTGGAGCCAAATTTTGTATGCTGATTCCGGGAGCTACGGTCCACCGTTTCGCAAGCCGTCAGAGACAGGTAGGCCTAAACTCAGCTATGCAACTTTTCAGCGGATTAGTTTTATGTTTTTTGCTTAATTTTTAGGGTTTTGAGTTGTTTTGGTGGGGGGAATTGCGCCTACAGGTCGGTGCAAGCCTTCCTTACGGGAACTGCGATGGCCATGTGCCCTCGTAAAACCCGTAAGGAGGGCTTGCGCCGACCCGCGGGCACAATTCTCCCCACCAAAACAACTCAAAACCCTAAAAATTAAGCAAAAAAAATAAAACTAATCCACTGAAAAGTTGCATAGCATCATCGCAAAACCCATAAGGGCCTTTTGCGTCGACGTCGCCCTGTCTACAAAGACATCTTACGCCGACGCAAATGCTTCACTTCAATTCAACGCCCAACCCAAAAGAAAAAGTTTTGATGTTTAGAAAGAGTTCTAATAGTGTTTACTTGTCCTTTTTGACAAGTTCACGGTGACAAACATGGTTCTCGAGTGGTGAGAACGAGAACACGAGGTGGATGATGCTCAGGCCGAAAATGACCCTCAATGCATTGTTGCATTGAGGAACTGTGGGTTACTCAAATACTTCCAAGTGTCGGGCATGAGGGCCCGGGTTCCGTTGCTGACACACATGATCCGATGTTGGGATCCGACGCAACAACACTTCGAGATCGGGGTGCATACACTAAGTATAGATGTCGAGGATATCTACTTCCTAACAGGATTATCCCGAAGGGAAGAACCTGTATCTCCTACCGGATCACGAGGAGGTGATCGGACAGTGGACAATATGATTACTCAGTACTTCACTGGAGGCACTGCGGCTATTGGTGGGAAGATCCCCATCAAGGATATTTGAGACCGTCCTTTACGTATTGTGCTCTACATTATAGTGAGGGTAGCGGGGAATCAATCTGCTCACCTTGCAAGCAAGTCATGGTTGATGTACGCGGAGGAGTGCATGGCTCCCAGGGTATTTAACTGGTGTGAGGGAATCCTTACCAACCTTCGGAGTCAGTTGACCAAGTGTCGGCGCAGGGCACTGAAACAATTCGGATATGGGTCCGTGGTGATATCTTTTCTATTGGAGCGAGTACCTCATCTGCGTCCACAGGTGGAATTGGATGACTGAGATGCCCGGGACCCACACATGACCTGATGGGAAGAGGTGATGGCCCGCCATGGTGGCAAGGGTCCTATCATAGGCTACGGTATAGGGTTCTTCACCTCGCTGGAGGGATAGCTCCTCATGATAGAGGATTATCCGTACAGCAGGACATATTTCAGAGGTGATCCCGACCTGGTGCTTCCCGAGGGAGCACAATGGGGTGACATCGGTAAGAACAACAAATTTTGTGTTTTTCATTTTATATATTTTATGATTTTTTGGATTAGTGTTGATGACTCGATGTTTTGTGCAGACGTGGGTCCATTGCGACCAGTTGGAGTCTCGCTCATTGCGACGAGAGGAGAGGCACCGGTTGTAGGTCCCACAATTCGTGATTCCATTGAGGAGGTAGAGAAGGTCTATGAGAACCTCAACAGGTTGACACTAGATATCCCAGAGCCGAGTGTCCGTGATCTACCTCGGGGTTACCAGAGATACACCATCATGGTGTCTACACATTTTGGCACGCTGCTTTGTAAAGTGGCGAGGTTCGTAGTCTACTATCATGAGCCGCCTAGGGATTAGGTTTCCGCTTGTGTATGTACTGAAAGCTTATGAGCTTTAGATTTTGTAGAGATGACTCTTACTAAAAGCTAGTATGCTTTAGATTTTTGTATCAGCACCACCATTTTGTATCGATTTATATATATATATATATAGACATTTTCGGCGGCTCTATACATTATGTGTTCTATATGTTGAGATATTGTAACTTCAAAGAATATTATATTTGTACTTTATTATTCTGGAGATGTTTCATTCCTCCTTGAAGATCTTATTGTATATCCGGAGATGTTTATTCCTCCGTCGGAATGTGGTAACTTGGGTTATTAGACTTCCCTAGTGGGGGTCGACCCTGTATGTGTTATGTGGGTCAAAGGGTTATTAGACCACCCTAGAGGGGTTGGCCCACTCAGTTGTAGTGGGGTATTTAACCCAATGGTTAAATACGAGCCTACGTGACTTGTGTAAAAGACAAGTCGGAGTAGTGTATAAATAGAGGAGGTGTATTCCTCATTTTACACACACACTCACTCACTTGAGAGTGGCGCACTTATGAGAGAGAGGTCTACTATGGAGAAGTAGGAGCTTATGCTCAGGGTTACATCTTTGTATATTGCTGGTCATCTATATTGAGGAAGCTTTGCTGGGTTTTCTACCCCATGAGGGTTTCCCAGGATAAATTTGTGTCTCTTGTGTTTATGTTGTGCTTGTTGTTTCTTCAGTGATCCTGTATATGCTATTATTGTGAAATGGAATGCAATACTGATATTTTCTGTCTTAGAATATTAAATCTTAACATGGTATCAGAGCTAACCTGAAGGAAGGCAATGTATGGCACTTACGACACTTGCTTCACTTGCGACAATTTGAAGGTTTGGATTTTACATAGCAAAAACCAGTCATCGTGGAACTTTCACTATAAATCCATTTATGCGAAGGTTCGGGATCTGAAAAGTTTACAGGCCGTAGTTAACATCCCCAGGTACTTTGTGTCCAAAGGGTACCCTCAGATTCGTTGTACTTTGTGAGTTATGATCAGTACAAGTTAGGGTTTCTGCCTCTTCCACATCTCGGTCAAAATCAGGTGACCTTGGCAAAAAGGTCATAACTTGGGCTAGGAAGCTCCAAATGAAATTTCATAAAAAGTGACAGGTAGTACACAGACTGTACTATCTCAGGAAACTTTTTCAGAGGCCGAAGTTGAACAAGTGACATGTGGCATGCCGTACAAGTTCGCTCTACCATTTTATCCCATAAATAGGTCACGTTGCGACACTTGGCATAACTCTCTCTCAGAAAATACAATTGAGGTCAGACCTATTGGGATGGAAAGATGACAGATCAGGCTACCACAAAAAAAAAATTTCAGACCCTGTGGAGAGAAAAGGTTGGAGTTACAGCAGAAACAATCAGGTAAATATTTTTGTCAAAACAAAATTATTTTTGGAGCACCTTCATTCATGGCTTCCGGAATTTAGGGTTTCGGAGAAAGTTAGAATTTTTGGAATTGGAATCCATGGCTGAATGCTACTTAGGAAAATCGAAATTTAGAGACCAAGATCGAATTTTTTGGTTGGGTAGAAGACCGGGCTTGATCAAACCCCAGTTCGGGATTTTGATCGGAAAGATGGAAAATTAGGGCTTCAGCAAAAGTTGGAATTTTTGAAGTCTGTAGCCACGGCTGGAAGCTCCTTACAAAAATAAGAGTTTAGAGCCTTGGATCGAACCTTTTGATTGGGCAGAAGGGTGGGTTTCATCAAACCCTAGTTCGGGATCCTGTCCAGAAGATCCAGAAGTTTCGAAGGCAAATTTTGAGGGGTCAAATTTTTGGAGATTTCAAAATTGAAGTATGCTAGTTTGATCAACTCAGGAAGACACATCCTTCCATCCATTCATAAGTGTGAAAGTCAAAGATTGAATTTTTAGGGTTTCTCTAACAAACCCTAATCAAGCTCCAAATCAAGTTTCAGGGGGAGTTGAGGGAGGCTAAAGCCTTACATAAGAAGACTACAAGAAGTCTCGACATGTATGTCTTAAGGAGATACAGGTATGTCTTGAAATCTGATTCCTGATAAAGTTCATAATATGTCTGTCTTCATATTATTTATTAGTGCAATCTTGATTAATGTTAGAATTGTCGTATCACCCTAGTAACAGTATGAATGCATGTGAATGATAGAAGACATTCATTGATTAGGGCTATATGATTCTACTAATGCACTGTGGTGTTGTATGAGGTTGATGTTGTCTACTAACAAGATACAGGTACATCACGAAAGACAAATCAAGTTCCATGACCATGATAACATGAAGACAAAGACTCATCCATAATCTTTGATCACATAGAAGTTCTACTTACGAGGTATGTATGACTTTGTTCTATTATGCTTAACCTATGAGATATGCAGGTTCCAGCATAGGATCTCTAAATCGTTGAAGAGAACAAAAAAGATATTGATTAGGTATGTTAGACATAACTAAGCATGTATACTAATCCAGGTATGTTTTCCTATGTCATGTTAGAATCTTACCTTGTGTAAGGATCCCTTATATAAGTATACTTGGTATGATTGGTTATGCTTATTCATAAAGTTAGTAATCAAGGGTTTATGCATTTTATGTCTCTTATCTTGGTTGATGATTTAACTAACTAGATCAAACAAGAATATGCATGAGTAAAAGAAGACTTCCCTGAAACCTTGAATATTATCTATAATCATGACTATACATTTTCAAGATTATTTAGAACTATAATGTTTTGATAACATTGAGAATATACTAATGAATGTATGTTTGTGTATGAGATCATGAGGATGACACTTGAGCATGCACAGTGGTACAGAATGAATAGAAGTTCAAAAGACATACAGAAGATCAAGCGGGAGGCAACCACACAAACATAAAAGATAAGTATTTGAGTTGTTATTTGAAATAGTAAATGATATTGCCTGTAATAGGTTGTATGCATATTTGTATTCCTAGAATATATGATGCTGAGTATAAACATTCATAGAGCATTGAACAGTATACTACTAATATGCATATGATTGGTAAGTTGGACAAACATTCCATTGTTGCTTGTCTAGAATGAAACCTCTTTGTTGACATGCTGAGAGTTGTGCACACTCTCGATAGTATGTTCTGGTAGAGATGGAAGGAATCTAGATAGCCACTGTATGCATACAGGATATGGGAAAGTGTTGTGCCAAAGTATTGGTCAAAATAGTTGCATAACTATGTAAATGATATATGTATGCATAATAGGTTATCATGTCAATATGATTTGATGATTATGAAGTATTACTAATCATGTACTTAATTTTGATTTGAAATAGAAAGATCATGATGAATGATGAACACTGAACAAGTGATGGATGTTCAACAAAAAGATTTACAAATCAAACACACTATAGAAGGCTTGTGGCTAGAAGATTGTCTTAGAAAGAGGAAGAGAATCATGATGAGATGTTTGTGTCTAGATAAGACCATTCTCTTAATGGTGTAATTAAAGAAGAAGTGTGAATCAGGTTCTGTATGGGTTCCCAGGATCGATAATCAATTGATGAGCTTAATGATCACCATGGGTGATGTGGATCTCAACCTTTGCTACAAGGTTGAATATGGTTTCTATACACAGATGACATGGATGCAAGAAGGAACTCACCACAGAGTTCGAATGATATTGAGGCTCATATCAGTAGACCCATCTGACGAGAGATGGCACAGATAGATATGCAGAAGATCATTCAATGCAGAGTGTGAATGAATGAGAATTGACAGCTTCTTGACAAAGCTTGGGCTTTACCAGAAGTAAAGCTAATCCTAACCTTTACCTTAAGGTTTTGGATGATGAACCTATCATTCCATTATTGTATGAGGATGATCTCTTTCTGACAAGGAATGAGAAACAGAAATGAAAATGAAAGATCTCAGATTGATGCATTACTTCGTAGGTATGGAAGTATGGCAAGGCTCAGAAGGAATCTTTCTCAACAAGGAAAAATATGCCGATAAATATTAGAAGGACTTGATGTGTTGGAATGGCCACTCTCATGGATTCCAACTTGAAGCTGTTAGCGGATGACTCTTCATAGTTAGTGGATATAACTCTGTACAGACAAATTATTGGGTCACTGATGTATCTAATAAATACTAGGTCAGATATATGCTTTGCTGTGGATACCTTGAGTCAGTATCTAGTGGAAACTAGATGTGTTCACCTATTAGTTGCAAAGCATGTGATCAGGTACCTAAAGGATACGATAGAATTTGATCTATGCTATCTTAGAGATCATGACTTCAGATGGCTACACAGATGTTGATTGAGCAGAAAGTGTATCAGACAGGAAGAGCACATCGAGAAGATGTTATTGTCTGGGATCAACCATGATCTTGTGGTTTAGAAGGAAGCGGTCTAGTGTGGCTCTTAGCACAAGCGGAATATATGGCTGCTTGCTCTGCTAGTTGTGAAGCGGTATGGCTTTAGAATGGACCCAACTGTGATCCTATGTGACAAACAGAGTTGTACCAAAATGGCAGAGAATCCAGTATTCCATGATAAGTCAAAGCACATAGAGATCTGACATTTCTATATACAAGATATGGTGCAGAAAAGAATTAAAGTTCGAATTTGTAACAAGTTACCGATGTACTAACCAAACCTCTACCTCAAGTAAAGTTTTCCAAGACAAACTTAATATAGTTCAGAAGGACCCTCCTCAAAAGGGGGAGCGATGTGATCACTTATGATGAGATTGCCCGCATCGATAGTGAGGTTGATGATGTGGATACCTATATTGGTGATGCCGACAGAGAGGTTGGTGGATGGTCCTTAGACAGGGTCTAAGGTGACAAGGGGATTGCATCATCCTTTAACACATGTTCTGAAAGGAACCATAGACAGGTGTCTCCAAGAAAATAGGGGGATTGGATCATCCCTGGACTTCAGTCCTAAAGAGAGCCGTAGACGTATGTCTTCGAGAATGAAGTCCTTCGTGGACATGTGAGGATTGAATCATCCTTGGATTTCAGTCCTAAAGAGAGCCGTAGACGTATGTCTTCGAGAATGAAGTCCTTCGTGGACATGTGAGGATTGAATCATCCTTGGATTTCAGTCCTAAAGTGAGCCGTAGACAGGTGTCTCCGAGAAAGAAGAGGGATTGTATCATCCTTGAACATATGTTCTAAAAGGAGCCGTAGACAGGTGTCTCCGAGAAAGAAGAGGGATTGCATCATCCTTGAACACATGTTCTAAAAGGATCCATAGACAGATGTCTTCGAGAATGAAGTCCTTGGTGGACATGAGAGGATTGTATCGTCCCCGAACTTCGGTCCCAGAATTGAGCCGTAGACTGGGTCTCCGAGAATGTAGTCCTGAATGAACAAGTAGGGGATTGTATCTTCCCCGGACTTTGGTCCCAGAATTGATCCGTAGACTGATGTCTCCGAGAATTGAATATAGGACTGCATCGTCCCTCGGTTCAAAATGTATGTGATGGGATTGCATCATCCCTAGACATGAGACTTGTCTTAAAGGTACGTGTGAGGACTGCATCGTCCATGAACTGGGTTCAAAATGTACATGACAGGATTGCATCGTCCCTAGACATGAGACTTGTCTTAAAGTGATAAGGACTGATCATCCTGGAACTTGATTGGGATTGCATCATCCCTAGACATGAGACTTGTATTAAAGTGATAAGGACTGATCATCCTGGAACTTGATCGGGATTGCATCGTCCCTAGACATGAGACTTGTCTTAAAGTGATAAGGACTGATCATCCTGGAACTTGATCGGGATTGCATCATCCCTAGACATGAGACTTGTCTTAAAGGTACGTGTGAGGACTGCATCGTCCCTGAACTGGGTTCAAAATGTATGTGATGGGATTGCATCATCCCTAGACATGAGACTTGTCTTAAAGGTACGTGTGAGGACTGCATCGTCCATGAACTGGGTTCAAAATGTACGTGATGGGATTGCATCATCCCTAGACATGAGACTTGTCTTAAAGTGATAAGGATTGATCATCCTGGAACTTGATCTGGATTATCATCCATGGACCTATGTCCTAAAGAGAGCGAGATTGATCATCCTGTAATATGATCGTGTGTGTTGCAGGGTATGCTGCTATGTATTGATGATAGATGTATTAGCGAGAATACATGCTTTTGATGATAGATGTATTAGTGAGAATACATGCTTTTGATGATAGATGTATTAGTGAGAATACATGTTTTTGATGATATATGTATTAGTAAGAATACATGTTTTGATGATAGATGTATTGGTGTGGATACTAATACAGATGATCCATATGCTGTAGATCGAGATGATGCAGATGCTGTAGATCGAGATGATCCAGATGTTGTAGATCGAGATGATCCAGATGCTGTAGATTGAGATGATCCAGATGCTGTAGATCGAGATGATCCAGATGCTGTAGATCGTGATGATCCAGATGTTGTAGATCGAGATGATCCAGATGCTATAGATCGTGATGATCCAGATGCTGTAGATCGTGATGATCCAAATGCTGTAGATCGAGATGATCCAGATGCTGTAGATCGAGATGATCTAGATACTGTAGATCGAGATGATCCCGATGCTGATGATTGTATGATGACGATGCTGATGATCGTGAGGATCCAGATGTTGATGTTGTTGTAGTTGTTCGAGTGCTGCAGAAGATAAAGACTCAGTACTGAAGATGTTGATGTTCCAGTATTGAAGATGTTCCAGTAACTGCTTGAGTTATTGATGATGTTGAGAAAGCTTCCAATGATTTATAGATGTATCATGTATGATGTTGATGACTCCTTGCTCGTGCAGATGCTGTTATAATATCCTTCTCGTTCAGGGGGAGTGTTGAGATATTGTAACTTCAAAGAATATTATATTTGTACTTTATTATTCTGGAGATGTTTCATTCCTCCTTGAAGATCTTATTGTATATCCGGAGATGTTTATTCCTCCGTCGGAATGTGGTAACTTGGGTTATTAGACTTCCCTCGTGGGGGTCGGCCCTGTATGTGTTATGTGGGACAAAGGGTTATTAGACCACCCTAGAGGGGTCGGCCCAGTCAGTTGTAGTGGGGTATTTAACCCAATGGTTAAATACGAGCCTACATGACTTGTGTAAAAGACAAGTCGGAGTAGTGTATAAATAGAGGAGGTGTATTCCTCATTTTACACACACACTCACTCACTTGAGAGTGGCACACTTATGAGAGAGAGGTCTGCTATGGAGAAGGAGGAGCTTATGCTCAGGGTTACATCTTTGTATATTGTTGTTCATCTATATTGAGGAAGCTTTGTTGGGTTTTCTACCCCATGACGGTTTCCCAGGATAAATTTGTGTCTCTTGTGTTTATGTTGTGCTTGTTGTTTCTTCAGTGATCCTGTATATGCTATTATTGTGAAATGGAATGCAATACTGCTATTTTCTGTCTTAGAATATTAAATCTTAACACTATGGATGATTAATGAGATCTTGTTTACATGTTTGCTTATACAATGGATTATTTACATGTTATGTATGCTTTTATATTTTATGAATATGATATGTGTGTGCGATGTACCAATCTAGAATGAAGTTGGCCATTGAGTCAACAACTGTATTCATGTCTCGTGGAATGTGCAGGTATTGAAGAGATTCAAAGGACCTTTCCAGAAGACAGAATCGTGTGAAGAGACAGAGTAGAGTAGGGTCACGGATAGCATAAATCCAGTTAATATGAGAAACCACTAGTTGCGAATCTAGATGGATGACAACATGGTTGATACCCAAGGAAAGAGCGTCAGTTAGGGTTCCAATCATTGCTTGATACTCTACGGCGTTGTTGGTTGTGAATCCTAGGCAATTTCCTCCTCAGCTAATAAGCTCGCCAGTTGGGGAATAAAGTACCTAGCCTGCCAAAGCAAGGTTACGGGTATGCCGGCTGGCGCCGTCCACGAATCCGTAGAAAGTTTCCATCTTCACATGCAGACAGAACATGGTATAAGAAGCGAAAATAAGATCTAGACACACTAAAACAAAAGCATCACACCACACAAAACACACATTCCATGTATAATATATACAAGATATCTATGCGTGAAAGGCTTAGGCATAGTACCTCTTCAGGCAGAGCCCATTGCGGGGCTCACCCAAAGATATCCCATCATAGTCCTCTAGTTCGTAGGCTCCCTTCTCCATAACACATTTCACTATGTACGGTTCGTGCCACATGGACTCGAACTTACCTGCCCCTAGCTTATCGTGCCTTTAGTCATATGTGAGGACCAAATCACCCTCGTTATAGATGCGGGGTTCGACCGACCTGTCGTATTGTGACTTAATGCGCTTCTTGTGTGCCTCGTTGGCAAGAGCAGCATCGCGGAAAGTCTCGTCAATTTTTGCTAGGTAAAGGAATCGCTCTTCTTCGGTAGTGGTGTTCGGAAGAAGATCGACTGCGAGTTTGAGTGATGGAATCTTGCACTCTATTGGTAGGACTGCCTCCAATCCATAAACTAACTGGAATGGTGTAAATCCGGTGGCAGACTTAATGGAGGTCTGGTATGCCCATAGTGCGAAAAAGAGCATGTTGTGCTAGTTAGACTTGTGCGTACCCACCACATTGAATCATGGTTTTCCAAATCTTGTTAATGGCCTCTACTTGTCCATTGGACTACGGGTAGTAAGGTGTTGAGTTTTCATGACGAAAACCCAATCTGGAACTCAATTCATCAACCATGTGGTTCTGAAAGTGTGATCCATGGTCAGTGACTATGGCTTGTGGAACTCCAAACCGTGAGATAACATGATTAAACATGAAGAGTGCAGCGGTTTTTCCGTCGTCAGTGTACATAGGCATAGCCTCAACCCATTTTGTAAAGTAATCCATGACTATTATGACGTAACCATGCCCCCCGACTGAGGTAGGCTTACAGTGCATGAAGTCGATGCCCCAGTTTGCAAAGGGGCCAACGGCAATAACCGGGTGTAACGGGGCTGGGTGGGTGCGCTTTTTCGTCTGAAAATGCTGGCATGGGGGACATTTTTTAACGGCCTCAACACAAGCTTTAAAGATGGATGGCCAGTAATATCCCACGCGTAGAATCTTTTGGGGTATAGCCATCCCAGAGAGATGACCGCCATAATCCCCAAAGTGACAGTCATGACATGTTCAGCCTCCTCATGTGTCAGACATCGTCGAAGAACCGAATCAATACCACGACGATACAGGGTATCGCTAACGATCAAGTAATACTTGGCTTGGTGGCGAATATGACGACGATCGTCACGAGACAGTTGGGGGTTGAAACGTTGGGTTTGAATATAGGTCACTTACCTCATATTTGCAGATCCCTTTTCTCTTTGTTGACCCAATGCCCCAGTGTCGTCAAATCTCAAGCTACAAGACCCCATTGAACACATAGGAACAACCAAGCAGTGAAAGCATACATTTCATATGATTGATCTAAGTTAACAGTTAAGGAAGAAAACTCTAAACATTATCAATGAGACAACATTTATGGAAAGAGATTATATTAACTGTAAAAGAAGGAGTTACATAGAAAGGAGAAAGATAAAACCAAATCCTTAACGTCACATGCTCCATCCAACATGTCCAAGCCAAACCTCCAAGATGGTACAAGCTTCCCAAGATGATTAGGGATCACCAATATGGATTCTACCAGCATAAGGATACTATAGAACTTCCTCTCCTTCCCATGGAGAGAGGGGGTGTTTATATAGGGCTAAAGAGATAGGGTAGGTTGAGGATTAGGGGGATATGGTTAAGGGATCCTCCCATTAGGTTAGGAACTCGATGACAGATGTTTAGAGTGAATCGGACAGTAGAGAAATGTGCAAGACTGAGTCAATGTAGACCAACATGATGGAAGGTGTACTGACTGTAGATGATGAGTAATGAACATCTCTTGAACATGGGCATGGCATGACTTGGCAGTATTGACACAACGAGAATGACACTAACCCCCAACGCGACTGATAGTAGAAGCATTCTTTGGATGACCCAAAGGAGCAACACGACTCATGAAATCAGAAGAAATTGAAGACAAATGGATTACCCAAGTACTTAATGCAAATGCAAAATGAGTGCCATGTTCAAGAGCGACTATGTACTTCCATAAATAAAGTGTAATACAAAATATTTCCTTTTTCCCCATCCTGACTGATGAGTGCCTCACTTGTTTTTTAATGAGCTTGAGGAGGGTAAACAGATGCTCGGTAAAGCTCATCCCATGGATGAGTCCAATCCCAAATGTTTTCCGAACCTGGAAAAGGAGGGGTTCATCCCATGACGGGCCCTTCAATGTTGAGTTTTAACGAGTCCATAGAAGGTAAACTCGGTATCATTTCATGTTTAGAGAGTCTGAAAAGAACTAAAGAAGACTCCAAAGGTCTTTTTTCGTAGGGTTAGTCTCTTCATTCGGAAAAAGGTAAAACAATGAGAGAGAGAACTCTTACAGTCATGATTGGTTGGAGTGATCCTTTTTCGTAAATAGTGCCCCCTGGCCTGAAAAAGGGGTAAACTATCACCAGGGAGACGACCTTTCAAATGCTTTTACAAGCGTGAATGAATCAAGTTTGTTTGGCAATCTTTTCCTATTTAGGGAGTCTGAAAAGAGCTTAAAGAGGACTCAATGAACAACTTTGTCATGGGTTATGACCAAGTACGACAAAGGAAAAAGTAAACTCGGCAAAGTTCCTTTTCCGTAAATAGTCTAGCAAGGCTGGATAAAGCGATAAACCTATATTCGTTAGACACATCATTTTACTCAACTTTTTAACAAGCACGACAATGGTATAAAAAGCACTCGAAACCTTTTTCATGTTTGAACCAGAGCACGAAAAAGTAAAAACTAAGCTCAAACCACTTTTCATGTTTCAACTAGAGCACGAAAAAAGTGAAAAGTAAGCTCAACACCATCTTACTGTTTTTAACGAGTCTCGAAGACAGGTGAAAAGAATGCTCATGATGTCTGTTTCATTTTTTAACGAGCTTGTAACAGAAAATAAACTATGCTCGGGATTATTTCCCTGGTTTAGCGAGCTCGAAACCCAAAAGAAAGTATGCTCGAAAATTTCCCATTGGTGGATTTTTTCCCATCATGTTATCCAAAGGTTGATACATGCCCCGGCATGATTGCTAGAAGTAAGTGACTTAACTCCAACATGGTGTGGAGAGGCGATCGCATTGACTTCAACATAACGCCCATAGGTTGAAGACATGCCCCCAAGCTTCATTTCATTCTCCTAATCTATCTCTTCACTCGGTTAAACTCTTGGTTACTAATATTAATACTTTCACCAGAGACGAAGGAAGATCAAAAGGAAAAGGAGGATGAAAAGAAGGTTCAGGTACTGAGTCTATGGGAAGACTCCACTCAATGGAAAAGGATCTGTTTCATTTTTTAACGAGCTTGACACAGGAATAGAACCCTACTCATGAAGCTAGTTTCATTTTTATGCAAGCTTGAAACCAAAGGTAAATTATGCTTGTAGGGGTCTATTCCATTTTCTAATGAGCTTGGAATCAAAGACTAATTTGTGCTCATGGGAACATGTTCCATTTTTTTAACGAGCTTGACACAGAAAGGGAACTATGCTCATGGTTAATGCCCATTAACGGGTTCCTTCCCAACATGATATCTAGAGGTTGGTAGATTCCCACTACATGATTGCCAACGACTTGACATGCTCCCCAAGCTTCGTTTCATCTGACTACTCTTCTTCCCTACCGAATAAAAATCCTGGATACTAATATGAATATGTTCACCAGGGGGGTAGGAAAAACGAGGATCAAGTGACACATGCAGATGAAATTTAGGTTCAAGTCCTAAACCTAAAGGGAGACTTTACTCAAGGGGAGGGGATCTGTTTCATTTTTTAATGAGCTTGACACAGGAATAGAACCATGCTCGTGAGGTACTGTTTCATTTTTTAACGAGCTTGGCACAGGAAAAGAACTATGCCTGTAAAGTTGGTTTCATTTTTATGCAAGCTTGAAACCAAAGGTAAACTATGCTTGGGAATGGTTTCATTTTTACACAAGCTTGAAACCAAAGGTAAACGATGCTTGGGATTGGTTTCATTTTTACACAAGCTTGAAATCAAAGGTAAACTATGCTTGGGAACTAGGTCCTACCCAACATGATGTCCAGAGGTTGGTAGTGTGCCCCCCAGCATAATAAGCCAAGGGAAAAACTTCGGCATGATGTCCAAAGGCTGGAGAGATGCCCCCCATCGCTAGGGGAGAGAAACCACTAAAACACGTGGAACATTTAGGGAAGTCTGATGACTAGGAGTCATACGATGAGTGGGTGTCACAAAGGAAAGATGATCAATGGTCACCATATTCCCATGATGAGGAAAATACATCACTCGAGAGAGTGAGGACATTACAGCTTTCATAGCACAGACATAATCACGTCCAAGGAGTAGATTAAAATGTAAGGGGCCTTGGACTACCATAACATCAATACAGATAGTTTTCCTTTCTAAAGTGATAGTTAACTAAGGAAGGATCCCTAAAGGTCCAGTAGGCCTTCTATTAAAAGTCAATATCTGGTCAGTGACTGGAACAAGCTAAGGGGAACCTATAGCTTTCCAAGCAGTTGAGGATAAAATACTAACAGAAGCTCCCTCATCCACTATAGTGTGAAATATTTCCTTATAAAAAATTCCTACAGATATCTGGAAAGGAACACTCGAAGGAAGACGAGATTCTGTTAGACCATTCCAATCAAAGGAAATGACCTCAGTATTTGGAGGAGATCCTGTGGAAATGGACAGGGTTTCCCCTCTCTTGGAACAATCTGAACTGACTAGGAAAACATCAGCGGTTTCCAATTCACTCTCACTTGGAAGATAAGAATGAGATGAAGATTGTGTCATGGTGACTACTTCAGTCTGGAATTTCTCCAATGAAAGAGTGGGATCGAGTGGAGGTGAGGCTGACTCCACCACTTCATGTTCACTCTCGGAAGGGAGAGTGGGAACAGCTACGGATGAAACCGAATCGATCACTTTAGATTCACTCATGGAAGGAAGAGTGGGATCGACCAGGGATGAAACCGAATCGACCACTTGGTCAACCAATGAGGGGTCAATAGGCAACCTATGATAACCTGTTGGAAGCCGTTGACAAGGAATAATAATATCTTCCAACAAATTTGAAGCTTCATCCATGCGAGGACAAAGGTAGGTACGGTGCATTTCCTTACATAATAAGCAAGGATTCTTGACTTTACCCTTCCGACTCTTCAAAATAGTGTCACTGGTCGAGGGAGCATCATCAGTATGAATATGAGAGACTGATGACATAGGTGGTTCCGAATTTTGTGACCAAAATTCTAAGACCGTGGAAAGACCAGGACAGTCCTTAAGAAAATGGGGCCCTTTGTAAAGCCTATAAGGGAACTTAGGTTTACTCAAAATCGAAACAGGTACATCAATACTCCCACCATGATGATCAGTGGCTGGTGGGTTCCCAACATGATGGTCAAAGTTTGGAACTGTGACCTTCTGCTTAGTATTCTTCTTCTTAGCCTTCCCTTTCATCTTCTTCTTATCCACCCGTTTACTAACATCATATTTTTCAACAGGTGAAGAGGAAGAAAGGGAAGTCGATTCAACATTTGACGAAGAAGGAGAAGGATCAACACGAGGTTGATGCTCATGTAGTGAAGAACCTCGACCCGACACAAACATTGCATTTGGTATAATGGGATTAGAGAATAACCACATAGGTAATCCTATAGTCAATCCGGGAAGACTCAATGTGGCCATAAAGGGAGGACCAACACTTCCACAAGGAGGAGCTACAAAAGACATACCTTGGAAAGGGGTCTCTTGGTTGGTAGTCCCAGGAGGGTCTTCCATACCTAAACTTACTAAGAGTCTCTGAAGTACCACACAAATCAAACACTACTCAAGTCTAAAAGCAACAAGCAAACTGTGTGAATAGGAGTGGATGAAAATTCTGGATCCTCACAGGATTGTCAAGGCGCCACAAGTCACTATATACCGCAGGGTCCGACAGTAAAACGCGACAAGGAGGATTGGGACCGTACCCTTGCCTAAATACCCGATTACCTAGACGATACGTGCGTAGTAATCTCCCCGAGTGTTGTTCTCGGTGTATTGTGATGCTAAGACATCCAAATGGTTAACTCAGTTGGTCACAGGAATCCTAGGAGTGTCTCTCGATATACACTAGGTACGTGGGAGCTCAAATCCGTAGTGGTGTTGTCTAATGCACAACTGTACGGCAAGAGCTTTTCGATACACTACTGAGTACGTGAAACACCTTTCGATATACGCCAAGTACATGAAGTGCCTTTCGATATACCCTAAGGTACATGAAAGAGCCTTCGATATATCGGTTGGTACGTGAAAGAGCTTCGATATACTGGTCGGTACGTGGAAGAACTGCAATACCCCCGGAATGCAGTGCAAGAAAATAACGACAGCTGCCACGTTTTACGACTCTGGAACACATCTCTAACTTACACATAGTTACTAAATGATTTAAACCTAAGCTAGCATTAATTTTATCTTATGCGGTTAAGTGGATGCATGAGGTATAGACAGGAAATGTAAAAAGAATGCAAATTCTAGCTATATGACAGTGCACATTTTCCTTTCCTTTTCAATGAAAACTACTTAAGGTAAGGAGAGATTTTTCTTTCTTTCAAACCAAAAAGTACTTAAGTAGTAATGAAAAGAAAAATTCCTTCCTAGAGTGTAATAACTCTAACTTTCTGCAATAATAAGCCAACAAGCGCAAAGAAAATGAAAGATGCGACAAATCTTAACAATGTATAAGACAAAATAATGAAGCACTTTCAATTTTCAAACGCATGTATCAAAAATGGAACTTGATAACTAAATGCTTTTCATATCTATATACAAAAAGTGAGAGAATATCTACAACACTCTAATCAGTCATAAATTCCCAAAGAGAAACGACAAGCACCCAAACAACTCAAAGGCACTCAAGAAAGGCTCGAAATCTACCAAATGCATTCAAAACTCAATGATTGAGTGGAGGAAGGGTTTGGAGTTCATATCTAATGATCTGAACAGATCTAAAAAGATCAGGTAAGGTGATCAAGGATGGCAAGATCGAACCAACCGGTGGGGGATTTGAAATTTCCCCCAACAACCAAGTCACTTACTTGACTAATGAAACATCCAAAATAAACAAAAACACTTCCAAACACAAGCAATGTTGGATCTAGGGGATGCATGACTATAATACACAGCCTACAAACCACAATCAATCAGACCAAAAGCCCAAAAAGAAGGAAATACCTATTGATCCCTAATTTTGAAGGGATCAGCGCACCCTATATAGAGGCAGAGTGCACCGGATAGGGTCCGGCACAGGTTGTACACAGGCAAGGTGCACCACTGGTGCAGTTTGTCTTCAGACAAAGTGAGCCAACCGAATAGTGGCGCAGGGAAGACTCAACCCAGGTGCGCCTGTCGAATAACAAGCAGTAAAATGGCTAGACCTCCTAAGGTAAAAAGGCAATAGCCCTAATACTGATCCAAAGAGAATCAGGGGGACCCAAGAAACTCTTTAAAGACAAAGATCTAAGGGTAGGAGGGCTTCAAGAGGATAGAAAAAGGATTGATAAAGAGACATGAAATCAAATACAAATGGAATTGAATCTATGAAATCAAATCTATGTTCTTCCCCAGCGGAGACGCCAAATTTGTTACTGAACAATCTACCGAAAGCGGACTTAAGGCATAATCTCCCTAGTTCAATGCGAATCTAGAACAAATAAAAAAGAAAATAACTTGCTTTCCTATATCAAATAGAAGTGAAAATAGATGGATAGATCACTTACCTCATATTTGTAGATCTCTTTGCTCTTTGTTGATCTAATGCCCTCGTGTCGTCAGATCTCAAGCTGCAAGACTTCGTTGAACACATAGGAACAACCAAGCAGTGAAAGCATACATTTCATATGATTAATCTAAGTTAACAGTTAAGGAAGAAAACTCTAAACATTATCAGTGAGACAACATTTATGGAAAGAGATTATATTAACTGTAAAAGAAGGAGTTACATAGAAAGGAGAAAGATACAACCAAAGCCTTAACGTCGCATCCTCCATCCAACATGTCCAAGCCAAACCTCCAAGATGGTACAAGCTTCCCAAGATGATTAGGGATCACCAATATGGATTCTACCGGCATAAGGATACTATAGAACTTCCTCCCCTTCCCATGGAGAGAGGGTGTGTTTATATAGGGCTAAAGAGATAGGGTAGGTTGAGGATTAGGGGGAGATGGTTAAGGGATCCTCCCATTAGGTTAGGAACCGAAATGCCACCTCTCCCAAAGTCTAGGGATAGGTCTCCACCTCAACAAACCTCTAGAAAGACCTCGAGACTCCCCAAAATAGCCTCTAACTAACCCTGGCACACCCTGGTAGAGGAGACAAAGCGCCAGAGAGGGTCAAGCACACCCTGTAGGAGGCCAAAGGGCGTTAGTGGCTCACCCTAGATGACCAGGAATTGCACCGGTGCACCCCAGATGAAGTAGAAGTGCACCAGTCTACCCAAACAGGGTCAACCGGGCAGGGATAACCTTCAGTTTGAATGTGTTTTAGCCCAGTATGAGTTTAGGGGTCAGAGCAAAGAGTTTACACAATGGTCATGATGATGACTCTAGGTCCTGATAACGACATTTGCACAATGTTCATGGCGACGACACTAGGTCATGACAACGACACTTGCACAAGGGTGACGAGTGTCCGTGATCTAACTCGGGGTTACCAGAGATACACCGTCAGGGTGTCTACATGTTTTGGCATGCTACTTTGTAAAGTGGCAAGGACCGTAGTTTGCTATCATGAGCAGCCTAGGGATTAGGTTTTCGCTCCAATAAAAAAGATATCAACACGGACCCATATCCGAACTGTTTCAGCGCCCAGCGCTGACACTTGGTCAACTAACTCCGGAGGTTGGTAAGGAGTCCCTCACACCAGTGGAATACCTAGGGAGCCATGCACTCTTCCGAGTACATCAACTCTGACTTGCTCACAAGGTGAGCAGACTGGTTCCTCGCTACCCTCACTATAGTGTAGAGTACAGTACGTAAAGGATGGTCTTGAATCTCCTTGATAGGGATCTTCCCACCAATAGCCACAATGCCTCCAGTGCAGTACTGAGTAATCATATCATCCACTGTCAAATCACCTCCTCGTGATGCGGTAAGAGATATAAGTTCTCCCTTTCGGGATAATCCTATCAAGAAGCAGATGTCCTCGACATCTATAATAAGTGTATGCACCTCGATCTCGAAGTGTTGTTGCGTCGGATCCCAACATCGGATCATGTGTGTCAGCAACGGAACTTGGGCCCTCATGCCGACACTCAAAAATATTTGAGTAACCCACAGTTCCTCAATGCAGCAATGCATTGAGGGTCATTTTGGGCCTGAGCATCATCCACCTCGTGCTCTCGTTCTCGCCACTCGAGAACCATGTTTGTCACCATGAACCTGTAAAAAAGGACAAGTAAACACTATTAGTACTCTTTCTAAACATCAAAACTTTTTCTTTAGGTTGGGCATTTGCGTCGGCACAAGACGTCTTTGCAGACAGGGCGACGTCGATGCAAAAGGCCCTTATGGGTTTTGCGACGGCGCATGGCCATCGCAGTTCCCGTAAGGAGGGATTGCGTCGACCCGTGGGCACAATTCCCCCCACCAAAACAACTCAAAACCCTAAAAATTAAGCAAAAAACATAAAACTAATCCATTGAAAAGTTGCATAGCTGAGTTTAGGCCTACCTATCTTTGACGGCTTGCGAAACGGTGGACCGTAGCTCTCGGAATCAACAAACGAAATTTGGCTCCAAATGGCACTTACACTCTCCAAACTTGGTAAAAACAATTGTAATTCTTCACCCATTTTATAACCAAAAAGGGAATATTCCTTTTTTAATGTTGATGCTTTAATGGGTTTTTTACTATAGTTTGGGTTATTTACTGCATTTAAATGCTTGGTTAACTGTTTTGACCCGGTCTTCGAGATGAAGGAGAAGCTAGGTGCCTAATTAATGCCATTCTTCATCGTGATGATCATGTCATAAGTATTATCAAGTATGAACAACTCTTCGAGCGTATTTTTGTCATTATTTCACTCATTAAATTCAATTACTAATGACACAGAACTTACTCTTTGTTCTTTCTCATGCTCGTAAAACGATGAGAATAAGTCATCGAGTTATCGTTTATCACTTTTTTGGGCTCGTTAAACTCCTATGAAAAAGGAACCCCCTGGAGTCTTTCTTTAAGCTCTTTTCAGGCTCTCTAAATACGAAAAGATCGTCAAGAGAACTTGATGCATTCATGCCTATAAAAGTATTTGAATGATCGTCTTCCTGGTGATAGTTTACCCATTTTTCAGACCAGGGGGCACTACTTACGAAAAAGGAATACTCCAGCCAATCATGACTGGAAGAGTCCTCTCACGCGTTGTTTTAGACTTTTCCGAGCGAAGAGGCTAACCTTATGAAAAAGGACCTTTGGAGTCTTCTTTAGTTCTTTTTAGACTCTCTAAACATGAAATGACATCGAGTTTACCTTCTCTGGTCTCGTTAAAATTCAACATTGAAGTGCGCATCATGGTATGAACGCCTCCTTTCCCAGGTTCGTAAAACATTTGGGATTGGACTCATCTATGAGATGAGCTATACTGAGCATCTGGTTACCCTCATCAAGCTCGTCAAAAACACATGAGGCACTCATCATTCATGATGGGGAAAAATGAAAGTTTTTTGTGTTACACCTTTACCAGTGGCAGTACTTGGTCGTTCTTGAACATGGCACTCATTTGCATTTGCATACAGTACTTGGGTCATCCGTTTGTCCTCGAATTTTTCCTACTTCCTGAGTCTTGTTACTCCTTCGGGTCATCCAAAGAATACTTCCATCATCAGTTGCATTAGGAGTTAGAGTCATTCTCATCATGTCAACATTGCCAAGTCATGCCATGCCCATGTTGAAGAATACATTCACTGCTCATCATTTGTAGTCAGTACACCCTCCACCATGTCGGTCTACTCTAAGTCAGTCTTGCATTTTATTGTACCATCCGATCTACTATAAACATTTGTTATCAAGTTTCGTGTCGATAATGGGGGATTCATCAAGGCCCTCCTTCGACGGGTTCATCCTTGTCGACTTCAAATCATCATCCGAGGACTGAATCTAGGAACCAATTGAGTACCTTGGGCCTGCATGTCTCAATCGTAGGTTACCTCGCTTTCGACATGAGTTTACATCATTGACTCTTGATTGAAAGATTTCGTTAAGCGTTCGACTTCAACTCATTCATTAGCACTTGATGATATGTACTATAATACCTTGGGGATCATTGACATTAATGGTGATTTCCCTAACGCTTGTTAACAATATGCATCAATGACCGGTAATCAAGTGGTTTCTACCATGTTCGACGTCAAGACATTTGTAATCACATGGATAGATTCGTATCATTGTGGGTTCGACTTGAAGACCCTGGGGAGTCATGTTTTACCCAGGTTGCGATGGAGATTGTTTTGGGTTATATCACATGGATCCACTTTGTATTGGTCGTGGCTGTGTTATCATCTCATCATGGATCTACGCTTGTGTCTAGTAGCCATGATTGTGTTCAGTCGGTCTTTACTACTATGGATCTGCATTGTATTGGTCGGCAACCATGTTGTGAGTCATACGGGATTTTGTTCTCAGAGTCAGCTGTACTGCAACGGCATCTTTCGTCCGACAACCCTTTTCCATCCTTCTATCAAAGCATTTCACCTGTCAAGTTCCAACAACTTCATACTTTGGGGGGCATTCTATTACACCTAAATCTTGCCACCATAAGACTCAGTGTAAACATCCCTGAAGTTCCCATGACTAGGATGTCAAACTGGAAGAGATACTGACATGTTTCCATAGGGTCTAGTTGGGTCATCGCAGGTCACCCTTGTGCAGCATGCGCCGGCACAGGTTATCCTAATGCAACTTGCGCCGATGTCAGTTAAAGTGGATAAAGGGCATCTTCAAGCCATTTCTCGAAGGTGTGTGACTTGGATCTCTATCGCTAACCTATAGGGGAGCTGTCATTCGGTTCCCTAACCCTTTGGGAGGATCCCTTAGTCCTCTCCCACTATTTCTCAACCTATCCTATCCTCCTAGTCCTATATATATGAAGCTCTTCTCCATTCCAAGGGGAGGAAGGCTATAACATCCATATGCTGGTGAAATATAGCTTAGAAGATCATCATCCATCCATTGGAGGCACCCATTTCTCCTTAGAGGCTTTGGCTTGGCTTGTTGGAGGAAGATTGCGACGTTAGGGCTTGGTTGTAATCTTAACTCTTCTATGTATTTCCACTTTAATACATTAATACAAAACTCTTTCCATAAATGTCTTATTGTTCATTGATATTTATAGTTTACTTCCTTAACCGTTTACTTAGATCAATTATTGTGTAGATGTGCTATTGATGCTTGTTTGTCTCTTGTATGTTCTAACAGGTCTTGCAGCTTTGGATCTGACAATCGTGGAACTTGGAGCGACGAGGGAGAAAGAGATCTACATATCTGAAAGGTAAGATGTCCACATCTCTTAATCTCTAATTGCATCTAGGAAGGTATATTTGTATTTTGTCCTATTTGTTCTAGATTCGCATTGAACTAGGGAGATCATGCCTTAAGTCCGCTTTCGGTAGATTGTCCGGTAAAAAATTTGGTGATTTGGTGGTGCTATTTCCAGCCTGTGGTGGGGATGGGGAAGAACCCTGGGGGTTCGACAATCTACCGGTTTGAGTAGAAGGTTGGGAGGTAACGGAACCAATGATGCCATCGTCTTGAGGTCCCTTGGGTGGTTTTGCAGGGTCATACATAGGGCGGGGTGCGTGAGGAACAATTTCATACAACGTGTCGGATTGAGCATAGACCAAGTCTAAGTAATGGACACGGGAAATAGCCTATTCCTAAGTGACAGCCCCTCCCATGGCCACATCTTGAGCTACGACAGGTAAAAGAGACTTTGTGAACCAGTCAGCCAAGAGTTGGTCCGGTATATGAGCCTTAATGAGACGTCGTCTTCACCGCCACTCATGAATATGGTCTGAGATATGAGTTGCGGTATTCTGGCAAAGAGAGGTCAATAAGTCCATACCAATCTCATAGTGAATGGGCAACTAGAAATGGGTCAAAAAGGACATAGCGAGAGAGCGAAAATCTGGAAAAGAGTTGGGTGGTAATTCAATATACCACTTGGCAGCTGGGCTGGTGAGAGTCCGTTGGAATAACCTAAGACAGATCGAGTCATCCATCAAGGAGTTGGATTAACACCATAAGTGGTATCTCATCACATGATTTTTTGGATATTCACCAGGTTTGCCATCAAATTTGGGAATATCGGATGGTAGTTTCACCGAAATTGGTGGTCAATTATGTCCGTGGAAGATGGGGTCATTGGTCAGACGAGACTGGTCGAGTAGGTCCAAAGTAGCCAAAGAGGGCAGTTGCTCATTCGGTTACGGGTACTGATAGTACTGATATGGCATGTATAGACCAGTGGGACCTTGCATCGACTGGTTGTAGGGTGTTCACGGAGGGAACTGGCCGTAAGGGATTGTGCCGCCCAAACCATATGTAGGTCTGCTGCCATATTACAGTGGTCCGTTACCATAAGGTGGGGGTCCGCTACCACTGCCGAGAGGGGGTGGGCCTCCTCTAAATGGTGGCAGTTCGTCACCACCATCGGGATAAGGTGGACCTCTGTCGCCTCCGCTGGGATAAGGTGGTCCTCCACCGCCTCTGCTGGGAGGGAGTGGTGGTGCACCGCCTCCACCGGAAGGGTGGGGGCCTCCAACACCGCCACCGAAAAGGTGGGGGCCTTCACCACCGGCTCCACCCAAATAGGGTGGTCCTCCACCACCACCACCGAAATAGGGTGGCCCTCCACCATGAGGTGGGGTTCCTTCGCCACCGGGAGGAGGTGGACCTCCACCTCCGATGGGAGGGGTAGGGCCTCCGCCTCAACCACCAAAGGGGGGTGGGCCATTGTTGCCGAAATGAGGTGGGCCTCCACTAGAAGGTAGAGGTATTCCACCTCTGGAATTGAATGGGGGCCCGCTGCCTCCAAAGGGAGGTGGAGGGGGACCAAACGAGGGTGTTGGTACCTGAGGGACGGTTGGTGGGGGTCCATTCTATAGAATATTTTGGTGCCCCCAGAGAGTGTATGGATTTTCGGGATAAGGTATCCCATAGAGTGTGTTTCCAGGATTGAATTGTCCCGACACAGGGTTAAGATAACCTGGATGCGCTTGACTCCATCACGGTTGGTTCGAATGGGATGGTCCCCCGACATGAGATAATCCCATGATGGATGCTCCGGCGGGTAGGGAAGTTCCAACAAAAGGACCGATGGGAACTCTTCCTCCTGTATTATGGTTAGGAGACAGGGGTTTCCCCCAAGATGCAACGTGCTGACCACTAATCAATGGTTGACCCAACGTGGGTTGTTGATTACCTATTGCGGGATTAACATTACTCGTAATAAAATTAGGGGGTAAAGAGTATCCTCCCTGCGAGTTTTGAGGGGGGCGAGGAGTGGGTAACGTTCTCGTAGTAGTGAGAGGAGTGTTGGACTGTTGTCCTTCAATAGCTTGAGTCATTTGGGGAATAGAACTGGTCTCCTGTCTAAGGGGTGTACTTGTAGGAAGTAAGGGTTGACCAAATTCATAAGTGGTCACGTTGTGGATGGGTGGTTCCGGTGAATCATAAGATAAAGTGCAAATCAGGATCTGTCGATATACGGGTAACATCGAGTCTTCAACCCATCGTAAAAGACTTTGTCTTCGAAATTCCTCGCCCATGGCACGTAATCGATCATGAAAGGCTGCGAAAAGCTTGTCAGGAGTGGGCCAACTGGGTGGGGATGTAGTGGCAAAATGAGCCACTTGTTGACCTAGAGAAGTTTCCCAAAAGGGTGCAGTTGGACCAAACGCAGCTGATACAGGGTCGTCCTGGGGGGATTTAACCATTCCAGAGATCCAGGCTCTCCCGGTAAAACGGGAGGGAGAGGTATGTCTTGTGAAGTGGAAGATTCCTCCTCTTCACCCCTTGAGAGGTTGGAGGTGGGTGAATCTGGAGGGAACATGTGTGCTCCAACATTCAAAGTAGGGTTTTCTACTTCAAGTGACACGACCATGATGTGTGGGTCCATTCTTACCCTCGAAATTACCTCCTAATTAAGGGGATATTCGGGTGGTAAGTTAAAAATTCAGTGGGACCTTCTCCAAGGAAAGTCAGCCAGAGTGACTGAAATAGAGTTTCTCCTAAGAGTGCTCTAAACAAAAGAAAAGTAGTCCAAAAAAATCTACACAAACTAAGGCCGCAATCAAACTTATGTGATAGGTGTGGATTCAAAAGTTTGGAACCTCACATGATTTTCAAGGCTTCGCAACTTGCTATATACCGCAGGGTCCAACAATAAAACGCGACAAGGAGGATTGGGACCATACTCTTGCCTGAATACCCGACTACCTGGACGGCACGTGCGTAGTAATCTCCCCGAGTGTTGTTCTTAGTGTATTGCTCTGCCAAGACGGCCAAATGGTTTGATCAGTTGGTTTCAGGAATCCTAATGGTGTCTCTTGATATACTCAAGGTACGTGGGAGCTCAAATCCATAGTGGTGTTGTCTAATGCACAACAGTATGGCACGAGACCTTTCGATATACTAACGAGTACGTGAAATACTTTCTATATACGCCAAGTACATGAAGTGCCTTTCAATATACCCTAAGGTACCTGAAAGAGCCTTCGATATACTAGTTGGTACGTGAAAGAGCATCGATATACCGGTTGGTATGTGGAAGACTACAATACCCCTGGAATACAGTGCAGGCAAGTAACGATAGCTGCCACATTTTACGACGTCGGAACACGTATCTAACTTAACACACAAGTTACTAAAGATTTTATCCTAGTTCTACCGTTAATTTTATTTGGACGGTTAGGTGAATGCATGAGGTGAGTACATAAACGTAAGCATAATGCAAGCCCTAACTACATAAAAAAATGCACTTTTTCTTTTGATGAAATCTATGTATGGGAGGGAGAAATCTTTTTCAAGTGGTTTTTACCAAAACAACAAAGCTTCAACAAGTCTCAATTCTACCAAAACTGATAATGAAAGTACTATTTTCCGTTTTTTCAAGCAAAACATGAAAATCAACAACGCATCAAATCCAAAAAAAGCATTTTCTTAGTATGAAACTAAAGATGACGAAAAGAGAGAATTTCTATCTAGAGCACACTAGCTTTTCAAATTTCACTATGGCAACCTAAAAGCATGAAAATCAAAAGCGCATGTAACTTTTCAAGCATGGAATCACTTTTTGCAAAAATTTGACTATACTTTGGATTTTTCAAGAAAATGAATGGCTCATAGTTCGAGAAAAATACAAATGATTGACTCTTTTTCAAACTTTCCAAAAATATCTATGTCGAGTTCCAATGCGTGAAACAATTTCTACAACACTTCTCAAATGCACTCGAAAACGGTAAAAATGAAGCACTTTTAATTTTTTCAATAATATGCCAATACCAAACTTTGACAACAACAATGCTTTTAAGTGTAAAGGACTGAAAAGAAAAAACTACTTGCAGCACTTGATTACACAGAAATTCTCAAAGCAATGACAAGCACTCCAATGAATCGAAAACACACAAGACACCCAAAAAACAACTGGATGCAAGCAAAGCTAAATAACGTGTGCAAAAAGGGGTCTAGGATTAGATCCAATGCAAAGACTAGATCAGGTGAGGAGAGGAGGGAATGCAAGGTGAAGTGGATGAAGGTGGGGTAGACTAAACTGTCCACCACTACCAAATCTCAAACTTGTCGAAAATGGAACCCAAAACAATCCAAACAAATCCAAACACTACCAATGCAAAATCAAGAGATCTCTGACTGGAAAGTGCAGCAAAGAGAAGTTCTGCAAATCAAACAAACTCAAAATTTGCAGAGGAGATAACCCAAACACAAGGCTTGACTGCTCGGCGCAGTCTGTGGTCAAGCTCAGAGCGCCCGTCGTAGGTGGAAAATAGGTGGTCTGCGTCGAATGCACAAGATGTAAAAATGAGTTGAGCGCCGACAGTGCAGGTTGCAGAGTAGAAAATTGTGCCCAGGAGAGGACGTCGCTCTGGCTATTCTACCCAGGTGCGAAGGGCGAAATCCCAATGCAAGGATGGAAAGATCTCCAAAAATGAGCAACTAAAAGGTTTGATGATGATACATACATAATCAAAGGAAGTTAACAGACTCTTCAGAGAGAAACTCTGGTGGGGAAAGAGGCTCAGGAGGCAAAATAAATGGCTCACAAAGAAATCAGAGAAAATGAATTTCAAACTGAAAACTTAAAACAATGCACGTGTCCCTAGTATGGTCACCTAATTTGTTATCGGACAATCTACCGAAAGCGGACTTAAGGCATGATCTCCCTAGTTCAATGCGAATCTAGAACAAATAGGACATAATACAAATCTACCTTCGTAGATGCAATTAGAGATTAAGAGATGTGGACATCTTACCTTTCAGATCTGTAGATCTCTTTCTCCCTCGTCGCTCCAAGTTCCACGGTCGTCAGATCCAAAGCCGCAAGACCTGTCAGAACATGCAAGAGACAAACAAGCAGCAATAGCACATCTACACAATAATTGATCTAAGTAAAC
Organism: Larix kaempferi; assembly: GCA_027924585.1. Taxonomy (NCBI): domain Eukaryota; kingdom Viridiplantae; phylum Streptophyta; class Pinopsida; order Pinales; family Pinaceae; genus Larix; species Larix kaempferi. Next base: position 3,044,449 of record BSBM01000226.1, on the reverse strand, counting down.
GGTTAAGGAAGTAAACTATAAATATCAATGAACAATAAGACATTTATGGAAAGAGTTTTGTATTACTGTATTAAAGTGGAAATACATAGAAGAGTTAAGATTACAACCAAGCCCTAATGTTGCAATCTTCCCCCAACAAGCCAATCCAATGCCTCTAAGGAGAAATGGGTGCCTCTAATGGATGGATGATGATCTCCTAAGCTCTATTTCACTAGCATATGGATGTTATAGCCTTCCTCCTCTTAGAATGGAGAAGAGATTCATATATATAGGACTAGGAGGATAGGATAGGTTGAGAAATAGTGGGAGAGGACTAAGGGATCCTCCCAAAGGGTTAGGGAACCGAATGCCAGCTCCCCTATAGGTTAGGGATAGAGATCCAAGTCACACACCTTCGATAAATGGCTTGAAGATGCCCTTTATCCACTTTAACTGACATTAGCGCAAGTTGCATTAGGACAACCTGCACCGACGCATGCTGCACAAGGGTGACCTGCGACGACCCAACTAGACCCTATGGAAATAGGTCAGTATCTCTTCCAGTTTGACTTCCTAGTCATGGGAACTTCAAGGATGTTTACACTGAGTCTTATGGTGGCAAGATTTACGTGTAACATATATAGATTAAACATGTTAAGAAGTTTTACCTAAGATTGAGTTTATTGATGTCATCAGTAGCCAATGTTGGGTTTGGATCTAGCTATCAAGGGCAAAGATCCGAGGATCCCACATAGTACATAATTATTCGAAAGCCCCTCTAGAGCTTACTGCTTTACACTCACATATTTTCCAGTTCTTATTTGCTAAATTCATCATTCAATCTTCTTCTAATTTGGTCTCCTAAAGCAAAATGAGGGTTGGTCTCTCTTTTTTTATTAGATCTCTTGGGGATGCTTTTTTTTTTAGTTTCTTGTTCCTTGGCAATTCCATGAGATGATTTGCATAATTTAAATTGTCTTGATTTACTCCTACCTCCCTACCGAGGGATCTTGTCTCCTTGATTTCATGTTGAACTGATGTTTCAAAATATTTTCTCTATAGTGGCCCGAGTTTCCAAGTCCTTTTTTTATTTGTCTCTTCTTCTCTTTTTTCTTCACTACAAGGAAAAGGCCCTGTAGCGGAGGTTCTAGTGGAGGTTTTTAGTTTAACAAGATTGGTCTAAATTATAAAAAAACCTCCGCTACAACCTATGCAAATAGTACCAAATGTTTTAGCGAAGGATTTTACGGAAATGTATTATAACTAAAAAAACTTGGCGGCCAGAGTCTTTTGCGGAGATTTTTTTTTAGTGCACTTTATTGAAACAAATGCACCAGTGCTAACACACGTAAAACACACAGGTGCTTTTTAAACAAATACATTGACCGGTGCACATACAAACTTGTGCACCGATGCTTGAAAATGCATATAGCACTTGTGCACACCAAAATTTTAACTGAAACTGGTGCTTTACACTAAATGTTGCACCGAGACTCATGAATTATTTAAACGCATTGGTGATTCATAAAAATATATGGACTGGTCCTTTTTTTTAACTGTAGCACCAGTTCTTACTAACTATTAAAATGCATTGGTAGCTTATAACAATGTAAGCACAGTTGCTTATGAACTATTAAGATGCATCGGTACCTTATAACAATATAAGCATCGGTGCTTACGAGATATTAAAACACACCAGTACCTTATAATAATATAAGCATCGATGATTTACATCAAATGTCACACTAGTCCCTACGAACTATTAAAAAACATTGTTGCTTACAGACTATTAAAAAGCACTGATGTGATAACTAAAGGGAAACACATCAGTAAAGCTAACTAGGACGATGATTGTCGCTATATTTTTTAAATTAACAGTGCGGTTAAAATACAGTAGCGCACTAAGGCGTGATAATAGAAAAATCCTTGAGATATGAAATGAGTATTCTACTGCACCGTGACTATGTTCATATAAGTGTACCGGTGCGACACTCTCTTAAATGCACTGGTGCTACATTGTCTAAAAAACACCAGTGCAATTAATAATATCATATGCATCGATGATTATATTATGTTTGGTGAGCAATGATTGTTGATATTGCACTAGAATATGTGTGTGTGTGTGTGTGTGTGTGCAGGGAGGGAACGATGTAGGTATGTGGCGCTAGGCGTAGGTAAAGGTCCAAGAAGGATTCCTTTCTAATTTTTTTGAAATGGAGTCAGGAGACGAGGTTTTCCCCTCTCTCTCTCGGCGTCAAGAACCTTTTCTCCCCTCACCAAGTCATCCTTGCGATCTCGTACCTCTGTCCCTTTCCGGTTGTCAACTCCTTGTTTTCCTTTCACTGATCTCGCCCTTCCCCTGTCACTTCCATTCGTCAGCTTCTGTACTTTACCTCAGCAATAATTATGGTGATAGACAAGGTCGACTACGAAAATATGTCACCATTAGGTCTCATATTCTTCTTTGATCATGAAATAAGGTGCACTGGAAAAGGAGAGGTATTGTCCAAACAAGTCGAGACGTCTATAAATGAATTATCAAAGACGGTCTCCTCCTCGAATAATAATGTGATTGATCCTCCCAGGACAGGAGCAGAGTGTGTTTCTATAAATGAATTATCAAAGACGGTCTCCTCCTCGAATAATAATGTGATTGATCCTCCCAGGACAGGAGCAGAGTGTGTTCCTAGAAAGAATGAGGGAGTGAGAGCTAAAAAGGATCATGCTTCCTTATTGGTTGGCAAGGACGTAGGCATTAAGGAAATCTCAGACTATCTAAATTTTGCTCTGGTCGGTCCTTTTGTGGTAAGGTGGTAGGAGAAGCCGATTTGACATCCTGGATGGAGACCAATTGGAAACAAATGTTGTATCAACTTCCACAATTCCACACCACATCGAGGGGATGGATTCTATTCAGAGTGAAGAATGAAGGTGACAAACAAAGGTTAATGGAGAGAAATTGGAAATGGGGTCTGTCAGGACTTATGTTGAAAGAATGGGATGTTAATTTTGATGTTAGTAGGGAGTCGCATAACACTCAGGAAGTTTGGGTAATTCTGCCTAGGATCCCAATGGTCTTTAGGAAAAAATCCATTCTGAAAGCTATTGGAGGCAAGCTTGGAAGGTTTGTCATTTTAGAGGATAATTGGGACCAGAAGGTAGATAGAATATGCACGAAGATCCTGGTGGAAATGGACATGTGAGATGGTTTATATGAAGAAATAAAACCGGAAATGCATGGTAGCATATGGAACCAGAGAATGGATTATTGGAAAGTTCCTTTTCATTATTTTGCTTGCAAATGGGTTGGGCACTTACAGAGAGATTGTCCAAGTCCTAGTCCGGGGTTCCATTTACATAAGAAAGTGTGGGTTAAAAAATCATCTCCGTTCCAGTTTACTCAGAAGATGGTAAATGAAGATGAAGGGAAATATGGAGATCCTATTACCTCGAGAAAGGACGTCATAAGGAAAGAGCCATGCAATAATTTGGATAACAACTTAGCTTCTCCATCTAATAATATTTTACGTCCTCCTATTGATTCTCGATTTGATATTGGCAATTCTGAATCAATTATTCTAAAAACTATTCAGGATGTTCCTAGCACAAACCTGGGAATCCCTAGTTCCTCTCACCATAGTCTCCTATCCTTTATCTCCTCTTAGTGACAGTTGTCCCTCGGGCTTGGTTCCACCCCATTATAGGTCAAAAATGCATTCCACGTTCCTAAGCAAGGTCTATAACACTTGTTCTAAAGATGTCATTAAAGGAATTGAGAAAGAAGCTTCCTCGGGAGGCCTCGCACTTGACCCCCAACAAAAAGTAATGTTGGGGAGGAAGTCACAAATCATGAAAGCTAAAAATCAAGTTTCCCTAGATGTCAAATATCGGAAACAATCCACGATCGTTAGAGTCCTGAAAGTAGGGAAAGTCCAGCCAATGGGTTCAAAATGATTTGTTTGTCCTTCAATGCAAGGGGGTTATGGGGCTCCCCCAAGATAAATTCCCTCAAAAGGATGATTAAGTAGCTAAATTTGGTTGTCATCCCTATCCAGGAAACAATGGTAGAAGGAACGAAAGCTCAAGAGTCTTTAAACCCTTGGTTAAAAGATTGGTATTTTGCGTCTTTAAATCATGGATAATTTTAGGGGCTAAATTTATCCCATGGGCTAAATTAAGGGGGTTATAGAAAATTAGTGGGCTATTTTCTTATATGGAAAGGGTTTTTTCAGTTGAAATATATTCACCCAATATTTATTAGAAACTAAATAAATATAAAACACATAGCCTCTCATGTATTAATGAGGAAAATGAAAAATACAATTTTCGCCCTAGCAAAATATCCCTCCAATCTATCTTTCACCCCTGATTTCTAAAGAGATTCCAGTGGAATCATTCCTTTGCCCATGATTTTCATAATGGAGGCTCCCAAGGGTTATTTCACCCTCCATTTTGTTTTTTGTAAGGGCCATTCATAAGTAAAATTTCTTTTGGTGATTTTTTTTGTGTAATTGCTATCATCATCCAGAAATTGATCTAGTTGTGTATGATGAATATATTATTTAGTTGGACCACAATACTTCATTTCCATCAGGACTATATATAAATGTACAAGGAATGCTTGACCTGAGATGTAGACATTCTGCTATTTGATATCTTGTCTTTAACATTCAATGACGACGCTAAACCAATTTTACAACATTTTGGATGCTTTTGAAAATTTCAAGGACATGGATACAAACACCACCTTAGTTTATCTGAGAAAAAATAGTCTTTAATGGAGTAGTTCTAATGATATGCATGATGGTGCACTAATGTGATTTCTATTCATGTTAGTGTATGTTCTTATTTCTAATAACCCTTGCAAGTTTCTAACTAACACTAAAAATTCTAAATCAGGTGACATAATTCGGACTTTGATTGTCAACAAAAGAAAGGAAAAAGTGGTATTCGTAGCTATAAACATATAAGTAGGTTATTTTTTTCTTAAAGGGTAGATTAAAAATGGGAGGTTTGGAAAATAAGCCAATTGGGAATTCATACACTATATTAAGGTTGTGGGTCTCAATAAGACTCCATGTTGTAATAATGGTTTGTGGGTGCTATAATCACTCCACATTGTAAAGTGTCCAAATATATAAGTTTGTTGGTTTGTCAATATTTAGGTCCCCCCACATGTCCGTTGAACCATTAAGGAACGAGATAACAAGTGCATTCCGTACTTCCCTAAATCTAGTTAGTGCATCAAAATATTGGTCGTTATGAAATGCATTTAACATAGCATAAGGGCGTTGGGTATGATATGTTTGACAAGGTCCATAGGTAGGAGATTTGAAGCTCAGTATGTGTCGATTCCATTTGTTGACCATTACTCCTCCCTCCCTTGCATTTTACTCTTGCATTTGTATCTTTGGAAAACTGGGAGATCAACCCTTTTCATTTTTGTTAATTCCATCTCCTCCATTGGTTTTATCTCTATGTTGTAACCGTTTTGTGGAGTTTAAAGGCACCCTAGTGCTTCCATTGCTACTGAGAGCTTGACCTTCTTAGTATTTTGTTGGTTCCTTGCATTGGGATTTTGAGGATTGATTTCAAATTGTCGGAACATTCTTAGCATGGTCTACTCCCACCATTTTTTTACTTGCATTGGAAGAGGTATGCTTAATTCTTTATTCCTTCTAATTGTTGATTTCATTGGCTAATAGTCTAAAGACATTGTTGGTTTTTACCTCTCTTGATTTTTGTTTTCTATATACATTCATGTTCACCTTAAGCTGCATATCCCTCATTTTCGCTTGATTCCCTCAACTCATAATCCCAATAAGGATGCTCTTTGCGCATTATGAACAATTATGATCACTACAAATGGTTTTTTGTTCTGGGTATTTCTCTATGCTTTACTAGGTAAATGTGTCATAATCTCCTAGACAATGGCCCTTTTACTTCATTTGTAGGTTGTATTTTATTCATATGCATACTCTATATGCCTAAAATCTTGCCCTATTCTTTCCAACAATTAGTTTTGGCTTCATTGGAGGTGTTTTAATGTTGTGTCTTGTAATGGATTTGGTATTATGCCCCCCTAGTGTCCATGCTCTCCTAACTTGCTTGACCCACTGATTCTCTATTCATGGTTTGATATCCCAAATTTAGATTGATGTCATTTTCCAAGCACCCATCTTAGGTGTTTATCATCTCACCCTTGACCCTGGTATATCTATTTGTTTGCATTGAAGCTAATGGTTCCATAAACCTTTAACTATTTGAAATATCCATGGCTATTATGGGTTTTGTTTTATTGTCGTAGGAAACATGGTGCCACTGCATTGCAAACCTTGGCTTGAACCTTTTCCCATTGTTAAATTTGTATGAGTTTTCCTTGTTCAGGAAATTGCCCATGGTTGTACATTTTCCTTTGGTTTATATCTTTTTCTTAACCTCCATTCGTTAAGCGTGTGAATTACTTAATTTTTTTTTGGACAGATTTATGGTCGGTATCACGTCTAAATTGGGCCCACCACTCTTTGTATTTGGTTGCAACATTATGGTTTCTCCCTTATGTCGATATGTTTCCATCTTTACTAAACAATTTATTAGACCTACTTATTGTTAATGCAACCGTCACTCATTTGTTGTCTTTCCTTTGTTATTTCCCTTGAGATTCCTAAAAAATTCCAACAATGCTTGGCATAAATGAATCCAAGATACGCCAGAGCTTACTTTAATTTATCAACCTGGGAGTGTAACACTTTCAGATATACTACGTTGTATATGCATTCATAGAGATTTTAATAACTAAGTCTATTAGGATATTAACTAAATGTTTTGGGGGGTTATTTTATTGATTTATTTTGCTATGTCTTATCTCTAACAAATCATGAAACTATGGATGAATCACTATGCAACCAAATTTTATCTTGCATACCATGAGTCGTTGAACTCACACATGAGACAAACTAGCCACTAATTTATCTAAGCAACGCAGATGAATCAATGTACAACAAACTATGACCTTGCACACTTTGATTCATTGGACTCAACACATTACTAGCTACCATTGGATAATCTAAACTCTAGGGATAGTTCAACTGAGGGTAACACCAGGGCTACTAACATGTAACTTTGTAGAACTAATCCATAGGAGTTTAAGATGCAAAATTAGCTTACAATACTCGATCAATTGAACTGAGGGTAACTCAAGAGCTACCACTCCATGGATTCATAGAATCGACTCAAATAAATCAAGATAAATGAAGGTGAACATAAATCCTTTTGATCACTCCACTGAAAGCAACCCATGTGATACTTTTGTGGCTTATTGAATGTATAAATCAAATTCTATCTTGTAGAAACAAGTAAATTGCAAGAAACAAAATAATAGGAAAGCATCGAAGCATTAAAAGCAAATGACTACTTTATTTGCGTGATTGAAACCAAGAAATGAAATTGCAGAAATCATAGTGTAGAAAAAAAGAAATAAAGTAAATGCTGGAAAGTACTAAAAGATATTGAGACCATCAACAATTGCACAATGCAAGAGTGGGCCCTTACTTTGTATCTCACTTTATGATCTCCTACAAGGTAACTCAAGAACAAAAAACATCGGTAATTGCGATTCAAAAGATTAACTATTCAATTAAATTATAGTCGCAAACCCAAATGGTTTTCAAGTTTGTTTATTTATACAATTCATCCTAGGGAGTTCTTAGTCAGTTTCCCAATGTTTAGGAAAGGAATCGGGTTTGCAAAAAATGGTTTCCTTTTTTTAGAATATTTTCTTTACCACACATAGAAAACCGTGGAGATATTTCCTCCTCAAAAGAGGGCCACACTATTATATATGTGTGTGTGTGTGTGTGATAATTCATTTGCTTCCTAAATTCATTTTCATTGATCTTGAAAGTGTGTTGTCTTAGTATTAGAGGAACATGTTTGCCAAAAACAATCCTTGAAATATGGATGCATGCAAAATAGTTCATCTTGGAGTTCTTTGCAGGATTCAATGCGATACAACAACAAGTGAAATATGAATGAGATTTTGCAACAACTCATTCGCATGCTGATGACAAACTCTTCAACATATGAACGAGATTTTGCAGCAAGTCATCGACAGATGAACATGAATTTGTAGCAACTCATTCGCATGCTGATGACAAATTTAACAACAACTGCTTTAAATATCAACGAGTCCCAAAAAAATGAGGAGTGGCACCATCCTATAGCATGGAATTAAAACTACTAGAAATTCCCAACATTAAAGTTCATGCATTATTTTCTCATAATTAGCAAAATTCAGCTATAAACATGAAATTCCAAGTATGAGTGCATAGTGTCCCGAGGGTGATAAAAGTTTATGAATTTAGTCAAAAAGTCATAAAGAAAGGGTTTAAATGATCAATATTAAGGAAGAATGGCAATAAAATATATAAGAAAAACAAGGCAATTACTAGTCTCATCAATTTCATTACATCCTTACATTGTTTTCATCCTCGTTGGTATAACGGTTTGGGCGGCCAATCTTGTTTGGTTACTTATCAATGATGTTTTTCTTCCTCGGGAAAAAAATCATAGTTCCATTTATAAAAAAAATTAAAAAAATGCATTCTTTGTATGCTTTGTAGCATGTCCTATATCTCTTATGTATACCACTATATATATATATATACTCATAGACCTCATTCATTTACATGTTTTATAATCCGCGAAAACAAAATATACTATCTAACATTGACAACTTCCTATCAACATTCATCGCATATCTCACCAAATAAAATTTATCCACCTATCTAGCCAAAAAACTAAGCCCCTCTAATTTCTATAACTTTTTGTCTAAGAAAAATACATATTATGGAATTATCAAAAGTGCCATCCAAATCTTCCCAAATGTGCCACTGGACCACATACAACAAGAGGCCATCCTTGTAAATGAAAGGACAAGGACACATGGTTGTCCCATTACCCCTACATATGACTATATCTTCTTGTAACTTGAATCACAAAGGGTTTTTTGGCTAAGATGTGAGGATGCTCAACGACTCGACAATGTAAACTGTTGAGTGACCATAGAACCATGAGTTGCAGTGTAGCTTTAGATTGTCAAAATGAAGACTAAACAACCATTCAAAAGATGGCTTTCCCATTTGGGTTTCCAGGGTAAAATCTCCATGGTCATAGTGATTAAACATTGTGTGTCTAATGTTTTAAAGAAATGTAACTGCGGAAGATATTCTATTTATGCTTGTCTATTGTATTCTTCCTTCAGGAGATGTCATTGATGTAATTAATAATGTAAGAGTCATTGAAAGAGACAATGTAAACCCTAGGTATTGTTTCGACCTAGAAGAACCCATAAAAGATTATTATATTATGTATTTGAGAGGTCGGCCCAGTCAGTTAGGTGAAGTCGGCCCAATTGGGGAGAAGTCACCCCAACGGAAGAATATCAATAGAGGAGGAGTCTCTCATTTTTACTCACTCATCTCACTCACACAAGTTTGCATAGGAGATAGAGAGAGAAGTTCGCACAAGTGGAGGAGTAGTTGATCTTGTCTTGGGGTTTATCTTTGTACTTTGTGAATTCTATATTGGGGAATATTTTGACGGGGTTTTCTCCCTTGTGGTTTCCCTGAAAGAAATATTGTGTTCATTGTGTTCTTGTTGTGCTTGTATTTCTTTCAGTGATAGATTGTTTAATATTCTATGCTAAACAAGTAAAAAACTAACATGGTATCAGAGAAGGCCTGAAAGAAAACATTGTGCAGCCTCTATAACGGCAGAAACTAGGGATTCTTGTTCTGGGAGCTTCCTCCACAGATCAGATGAAAAAGAGAGTGCATCTAACTCGCCTCACTAGGGCGCATCTTTCTGTCAAAGCAAATTTCAATTCTAAGAATTTTCATTTTTGGGTCCCCCACTGCAGCCCGAGAGAATTAGGGAATCAAGTTTTTGGATCATCTGCTCACGGAATTGGGAGAAGGAATACTTTGCTCAACTCGCCTCAAGGAGGCGAATTCGCTCATCCATTCAGTTTTCCAAAATCTCGAAGTCAGAAAATTAGGGTTTCTCTAACAAACCCTAGGTCAAAGTAAAAGCAGTTTTCAGAAGGACAACTTTTCTGGTAAGTCTCAAATCTATTCTATTTCCATTTGAAGTACTCATTATATCAAGATGACTAGAAATACCAAGCTTGATTAGAAGATTGAGGGAGCTGAGAACTTCAGGGCATGGAAGTATAGAGTCATGCTCATCCTTAAAGAGCATGACCTATAAGACTTTATAAAGGAAGGACTTAAAAAACCAAAGGGAGATGAAGCCAAAGCAAGGCATAAGAAGAATATGGTCAAGGCAAAGAGGATCATTGTTGATTTCATCAAAGATCACTTGATCCCTCAAGTGTCTTCCAAGAAGACCCCAAAAGATATCTTCGATGCCCTGACCAACCTATTTGAAGGGAAGAACATTAATAAGAAGATGACCTTGAGAAATCAACTCAGGGGAGTGAAGATCTTGAAGTCTGAGTCCATGCACTCATACTTCTCCAGAGTGTCCCATATAAAAGAACAAATAGAATCTATTGGAGACATGGTAAAGGATGTTGAAGTTGTGATGACCACTCTGAATGGTCTCCCTGGAGATTGGGAACCATTTGTTTGTGGCATTTGTGCTAGAAAGAAATTGATCCAATTCAGACATCTATGGGAAGAGTGTGTGCAAAAGTAAGAAAGAATAGCGGTGAGAGAGGATAAAATAAACGACAATGAAGACCAAGCTTTGGAAAATCATGCCAAAGGTGGAAAGAAAAGGAAGATCAATGTACGTTCCTATGAGGACTCTCCAAGAAGACCATAGAAGAGAAGGAAGTTCAAGAAATATCTATCTTCCGTTGAATGTTATTCCTGTCACAAAACAGGACACATTGCAAGAAATTGTCCACTCAAATACGGACATCATAAGAAGCAGAAGAATATATTTCATGCTTATGCAGTAGAAGATAGTGAGTATGATGAAGAAGTCAAAACCGGATATGATGAAGACTCCAGTGAAGAATATGTTCTAATATCAGCCCTCACTGGTTCAGTATCTCATAGAAGTGATACTTGGCTAGAAGATAGTGGAGATTCAAAACACATGATGGGATACAAAGAATCCATCTCACATCTCATTCAGAAGGAATCTCCACACAAGGTAAAGCTTGGAGATGATTATCAACACCCCATCAAAGGAATGGGAGAAGCCTCTTATATATTGGACTCTGGAAAGTCCATGAACATGAAAGATGTACTTTATGTACCATGTTTGAAGAAGAACCTTCTATCTATTTCTGCATTATATAAGAAAGGTCTTCGAATTGCATTTATAGATGGTGAAGTTCTTATGTGGCCAAAGGGGAAGACTATCAATGATGCAGTAGTCATTGGAGTAGAAGAAGGAGGACTTTACAAACTAAAGGGTCATGCAGATACAACATTGATGACCAATACCACGAGCCCTTGTGAGCTATGGCATAGAAGACTAGCTCATGTACACTACAAAGCCTTACCAATAGTAAGTAAGTTGGTGACTGGACTACCAAATATCCAAGTTGACCATGAAGGAGTATGCAAAGGATGTGCTCAAGGAAAGAGTACGAAGAATCCATTTCCAAGCAGCGACAACAAAGGAAAAGGTATTCTGGATATTATTCACTCAGATATCTGTGGACCTATGTCCACCACTTCACTAAGCAGGTATGTTTACTATTTTTCTTTTATTGATGATTGCTCCCGCAAAACATGGATTTATTTCCTGAACAATAAGAATAAAGTCTTTGAAAAGTTTAAGGAGTTTAAGGATCTTGTAGAAAACCTCTATGAAAAGAAGATAAAGATTCTAAGGAAAGATAATGGAGGGGAATACACTTCATGCGATTTCAAAGATTTATGTAAAGAAGCAGGGATTAAGAGGGAGCTTACTATTCCCTATAATCCACAACAAAATGGTGTAGCTAAAAGGAAGAACAAAACGATCATAGAAGCAGTGAAGGCCATGATCCATGATCAAGACTTACCCATGAATCTATGGGCAGGAGCAACTATAACCACAATATATGTACATGACATAATCTCTCACAGTGCTCTTAGCAACAAGACCCCAGAAGAGATGTTTACCGGTATGAATCCTAAATTTAGCCATATAAAGATATTTGGATGTCCTGTATTTATCCACATTCCAAAAGAGAAGAGATCGAAGTTGGAACCTTTAGGAAAGAAGGGAATATTTGTGGGCTATAGTGAGCAATCAAAGGCTTACCGTATCTACATCCCAGAATTTCTCCAGATTGAGCTTAGTTGGGATGTTACATTTGATGAAGACACGGCTTTCAACAAATCCAAGAAGACTCATGAGGATGAAGAGGAGCATGAAGCTCCTAGAGTTACAGAAACAAACAAAGTACCAGAAATAAATATTGAAGAAGAACCTATTCCAGATGATCATGATATGGCAGAACCTCAAAGACCTGAGGAGACACCTCATGAGGAGATTACTCGGAAGAGAAGGCCAGCTTGGGCACGAGAATTAATACAAGATGCAGGAAAGTATGGTCCCCCAGAAGGAACCAGTAGAGAGAGAAAGAGACCAAGGCCATACTCCAGTTATGTAGCCTTTATGTGTAACCTTGTTGAAGGGGAACCGACATGTTTTGAAGATGCAGTAAAGAAGAGGGAGTGGTTGGATGCTATGAATGAAGAATACTAGTCCATCATCAAGAATGATGTTTGGGATGTGGTACCAAGACCAAAGGATAAGTCGTCGTTTCATCAAAGTGGATCTTCAAAACAAAACACTCAGCAGACGAAAGCATTGAAAATTACAAGGCAAGATTTGTAGCGGGAGTGTTATCTTAGAAAGAAGGAATTGATTACGAGGACACCTTTTCTCCAGTGGCCAGATATACTTCAATTATAACCATTATTGCCTTGCAAGCCAAGATGAAATGGAAGTTACATCAAATGGATGTAAAGACGATGTTCCTGAATGGGAAGATAGAAGAAGAAGTATATATAGAGCAGTCAGAAGGATTTGAAATAGAATATAGAAAGTCGCATGTATGCAGACTAAAGAAAGCATTGTACGGGTTAAAGCACCTAGAGCATGGTATGAAAGAATTGATAGTTTCCCGATGAGTTTGGGCTTTACCAAAATTAAATCATATTCTAATCTTTATTATAAGATTATGGATGATGAACCTATGATACTACTATTATATGTAGATGATTTGTTCCTGACAGGAGAAGACAAGCCCATCACTGAATGTAGGAGAAGGCTTGCAGCATAATTTGAGATGAAAGACCTTAGTATGATGCATTACTTTCTCGGTCTTGAAGTATGGCAGTTTCCAGATGAGATTTTCTTGAGTCAAGGAAAATACACAGCTGAGATCTTGAAGAGATTTGGGATGATGGATTGTAAGGCCATGACTACTCCGATGGTGACAAACTTGAAGCTCCTGAATGATGCTTCATCAGAGATAGTAGATGTCACCATGTATAGACAAATTATTGGGTCATTGATTTACTTGACCAATACTCGACCAGATATATGTTTTGTAGTGAACACATTGAGCCAATATATGGTGGAGCCGAGGAATGTTCACTTGATTGCAGCAAAACATGTGATGAGGTATCTAAAGGGTACGTTGGATTATGGACTCATATATGCTTCAGATAGTGAGTTCAGGTTGTATGGGTACACAGATTCAGATTGGGCTAGAAGTGCCGAAGATAGAAAAAGCACTTCAGGATGTTGCTTTAGTTTGGGATCAAGCATGATATCATGGCTCAGTAGAAATCAACCCTGTGTTGCACTCAGTACAGCAGAAGCTGAATATGTAGCAGCTTGTTCATCTTGGAGTGAAACAGTGTGGCTTCGCAAGATGTTGGCAGGATTGTTCGATGCAGAGATTGATGCTACGGATATACTCTGTGACAACCGGAGTTGCATCAAGATGACAGAGAATCTTGTGTTCCATGATAGATCGAAGCACATAGAGATCAAGTTCCACTATATCCAGGATATGGTGCAGAAGGGAGCTGTAAAGCTCAAGTATGTTCCTACAAAGGAACAAGTTGCCGATGTGTTGACTAAGCCTCTGTCTCGCATAAAGTTGGAATACTTTCGAGACAAGCTTGGTGTGGTCCAGAGGAACTTCTCTCGAAAGAGAGAATGATAGAGTTCTTGTCCTTAGGGAACGAATGCATGTCAAGGGGTGACGAAAGATCAATACTTGCTAGCTGATAGAATTCCTATCCATAGGGATGGATGCCTATCCAGGGGTGACGGAAGATCAGTACTTGCCGACTGATAGAGTTCCTATCCTTAGGGATGGATGCCTATCGAGGGGTGATGGAATATCAGTACTTGCCGACTGATAGAGTTCCTGTCCTTAGGGATGGATGCTTGTCCAGGGGTGAGAGAAGATCAATACTTGCTGACTAATAGTGTTCCAGCTGATGATGTTGCTGATGAGGATGTTCCAGCAGAGGATGCCTATCGAGGGGTGATGGAAGATCAATACTTTCCGACTGATAGAGTTCCTATCCTTAGGGATGGATGCCTGTCCAGGGGTGATGGAATATCAGTACTTGCCGACTGATAGAGTTCCTATCCTTAGGGATGGATGCTTGTTTAGGGGTTACGGAAGATCAATACTTGCCGACTGATAGAGTTCTTATCTTTAGGGATGGATTCCTGTCCAGGGGTGAAGGAAGATCAGTACTTATTGACTGATAGAGTTCATATCCTTAGGGATGGATGCCTGTCCAGGGGTGACAGAAGATCAATACTTACCGACTGATAGAGTTCCTATCCTTAGGGATGGATGCCTGTCCAGGGGTGATGGAATATCAGTACTTGCCGACTGATAGAGTTCCTGTCCTTAGGGATGGATGCTTGTCCAGGGGTGAGAGAAGATCAATACTTGCTGACTAATAGTGTTCCAGCTGATGATGTTGCTGATGAGGATGTTCCAGCAGAGGATGTTCTAGCTGACGATGTTGTTGATCCAGTAGAGGATGTTCCAGATGATGATGTTGCTGAAGAGGATGTTCCAGCTGATGATGTTGCTGATACAGCAGAGTATGTTCCAATAGAGGATATTGCTGATGATGATTCAGAGGATGTTGTTGATAGCGATATTCTAGAAGATGATGATGATGATGCTGATGGTGACATTCTAGCAGATGATGATGATGCTACTCCAACAGATGATATCCTAGACATATGATGATCCAAAATATTCCTACGACACATAGAGATTCACTAGTCAATTGTGAAGATGTTGATGTTACCCACATAATACCTTCCTAGTTAAGAGGAGTGTTAAAGAAATGTAACTGCAAAAGATATTCTATTTATGCTTGTCTATTATATTCCTCCTCCGAGAGATGTCATTGATGTAATTAATAATGTAAGAGTCAATGTAAACCATAGGTATTGTGTCGGCCTAGAAGAACCCATAAAGGATTATTATATTATGTATTTGAGAGGTTGGCCCAATTAGTTAGGTGAAGTCGACCTAGTTGGGGAAAAGTCACCCCAACAGAAGAATATAAATAGAGGAGGAGTCTCTCATTTGTACTCACTCATCTCACTCACACAAGTTCGCATAGGAGAGAGAGAGAGGGAGAAGTTCACACAAGTGGACGAGTAGTTGATCTTGTCTTGGGGTTTATCTTTGTACTTTGTGAATTCTATATTGAGGAATATTTTGTCAGGGTTTTCTCCCTTGTGGTTTCCCCGAGAGAAATATTGTGTTCATTGTGTTCTTGTTGTGCTTGTATTTCTTTTAGTGATAGATTGTTTAATATTATATGTTAAACAAGTAAAAACTAACATTATGTGGTATCTGGATTACTAGGGGTGTACTTTGGCATTTCCATGTTGCTCAATAAATTCCCCAAGTTAAATGATTCTTTGCTTAACAAGATGTAATTAACACTTAGGGCCAACAATGTATTATATGTAATTGGTGAATTCATGCTTAAATTTATTTGCTATCAAACGATTGTTTATTGTAACAACTAGAGAACTCAATCTATCCATCTAATGTTTAAGGGATATCGAGGCTTGTAATCCATACATACTCAATGTTTGGGTTCCTTACTGTTTTATGGTGAGTTGACTTCCCATAATTTTAATCGACTCAACCAAGTGTTGAAGGTTGGAATAATTGCACAGAAGCAAACTTCTTTCAAACTGATGAAGTTTAGTCACTATTTCTCTGAACATGTTGAGCTATTGTCTACACAACAACCAACATTATTTTTATGGATGGCACCCAAACCCTGGTTGTTGTTTTAAATTTATAATCTTAGTTGGTTGACAATTGTGTTAGTGGAGGTGTTACCCTCTCTCTATTTCTGTGCTTAACGTTTAGTCGAGGGGACAACTAATCAATTCTTACTACCTACTTTCTCATTGTTTTCTTCTGGATTTTTTCTTCTCCCCGCCCTTCTAGAACACCATGGATGGGTTGTCTCATTTCTTTTAATTCATAGGTTAAAGAATTGTTCTGAAGTTGGGAGTATCATGATTTTCTTTCTTCTTTGTCACCTCAACTCAATATTGGTCATTTGGTGTGGGCAACATTTAACGTTCTTTGTTTTACATGTACACTCAATCATATCTACTTTTCAAAAAAAAAACTTGTATAAGTACATTTACATTTTCTCATACACTAATAGCTTACATATTTTGCACATTGTTCACATTTACCCTTTTCTGCGCTTTTTAAACTTCACGATGTCCACTTCTTAAGTTTCCACTTAAGTACATCACTTCCACCGCGTGTGCTTATTACAGCTTACTTTTTGCATCGTCAGGTGCAATTACCAGTTATATAGATCGAAGGATATCAAGATAAATCGAAATCTTACATGATCCATTATCACCTCTAAGAGAAGTGGAATTGCGTGAAATTGTAAATTTATATCATATGATAATGGTGAAATATTTTGAGTCCAATTATTTTATAGATATAAATTTAGGTTGCTATTAAACACATTTGAATCTTTGAAACTAGAAAATAGGATTTGGTAGAGCAGTTTTGCAAATGTGATTTTTAAACTTATTTGTGGAGTTTTTTACAAAATTTGAGGAGTGGTGTGGCTATTTGACATAATCACACTGTTTATGTTCATACAATGGTGCATTGGAGATCCATAACCAATGTGCCCCAGAGGGGCAACAACAACAAAAAACATCTTTTAAAGACAATGTGCTCAATGGCCCAAAACATTGCAAACAATAAACATTTAAATGTAACCATTGATATGCGATTTTTGTGCATAGCTGTACCAAAACCCTCTCCTAGCTAGTTGTTAGATGTTAGAGTTAAGAAAAAAGAAAATGAAAGGTGAGTGGACAATAATTAAATCAATTATAGCACCTTCTACCATGAATGGTAACTACATAATCATTAAACAAGAGATCGAATCGTTAAAATAACATACAATCAACATGTTTGCAGCAAAATAATAACAACTAATTTATTTTAAAGGAAACTCAATGAAAAAATAATCGTTAATATTACAACGACCTATTCACCATCGAAAGTAATCGTTAATATTAGAATTGCATGAAAGTTGAGTGAGTGAAAGTGACTATAATTTGATGGACATATCCCACATGCAAAAGAGGGTTGAAACGGGGAAGAGGGGGGAGTACAAGAGGGAAAGAGGAAATGTGTGAAGACATACTTACCTGGGCGGGGTCAATCGGTGATCAGGAAGGCCGATGGCCTAGAGAGGCCACCTCCATTGCACTTGGGAGGGGGGTCTTCCTAGCATCTCCCACTGAGGAGAGTGCACGTCATAATTTGTGGCAGCGGGGGCTCGCGTTCGCGCGGCCTCCACCCAACACACATTCAAAACGCATGAAGTGATATTAATTATAACGCATGAAGTGATATTAATTATAGGCAAAACGCATGAAGTGATATTAATTATAGCAGATCAACGCGGCCTCGAACCAACACAAAACACATAAAATGATATTACTTATAGATCATTCCTCCGGTGTGAAGCGATTGCCTCTCTGTGATAATTAACCCAACACACATTCAAAACGCATGAAGTGATATTAATTATAGGCAAAACGCATGAAGTGATATTAATTATAGCAGATCAACGCGGCCTCGAACCAACACAAAACACATAAAATGATATTACTTATAGATCATTCCTCCGGTGTGAAGCGATTGCCTCTCTGTGATAATTAACTCTTCGCTCTAACAAAAAAAGTAATAATGTCTTCTGTCTTAAAGAATTATAAAAGACATAATTAAAGAATATGATTCAAATTTCCGCAAATCCAAAGGATAAGACACCCATGGAGGAGATGGTGAAGAAGGGGAAAGATGATGATATTCTGGCCCTGAAGAAGCTATGCAAGCTTGCAGATGCAGAGGAGATTGTCCTCCCCGAAGTCATTGAGCTCCAAGAGCAGAACCAAAAGCTACAAGCAGCAGTGGAGCAACGGAAGGCAAAAATAGGATACTGGAAAAGCCAGGTGGGAGCTTTACAAGGTCAGATCTTCTTCCTGCAGTCTGAAAGAATATTTGCTGCTGAGCAGATTGCAAAGAAGGCTGCTGAGCAACCAACCACCCCAGCATCTAAGCAGCAACCTCAGCAAGCCACTTCTGCTCCAGAGCCAAATGTTGCCATTTCATCAGATGAGTGGACAACGGTCATGGGGGACCTTCACAACTCAAAGGTAGAAGCTGCTAATTTACAAACACAGCTCAAATAAGCAGCAGAGCATAAGGGTATAGCTGAGGACATGGTGAAGCAGAAAGAGGAGCTTCTAGCAGCAGCCATAAAGGAAAGAGACGACCTGCAGAAACAGCTTACTCAAGCAAATAAGAAGGGCTCCATTCTAAATGCCTTAAAGGAAGCCAGGCATCAGATATGGGATGCCATCACAGACTTGGTCTTTCGTTATTGGGATTCTTTCTTGCTAGTTAAGGAAGAACTTGAATTATTAGGCAAAGCCAAAACAGAAATTGAAGCTGCCAAAACACAGCTGGAGAACAGGTCTGAGATAGTGAAGACTGGTTAGGTATTTGAATGCAAAGTAAAAGGCACAGTTAAATGATTTAGGGGTCAGCAACAGGACAAGACTGGTGATGGATGCCAACAAGGTCCTGACCAAGGTTAGCCTAATTGAGAAAGCTGAGGGCAAGGTGAAACTGGTCACCAAGGATGTGGCCTACATCATAAACATTTTTGATGAAGTCATTTTAAAGGGGCTGCCCTCCTTTTGGGATGGGCATGGAGACTTATACACCACAGAGGTACAGGGACATCCTTCAGCAGGTTAGAAATGATGCCACTAAATTCACAGGCGTTTACTTCGAGTGGGGAATACCCGTAAACCTCATTGACTGGCACGGGAGTAAACGCGTTTAACTACTGCCTATTTTGGCTTTGCTCCTTCCACCTTTGTTACTTAAACCAGTGCATATGCCTCCGCTCACGCCCTTGCCCTCACTGGTGCTGACTGTGCTTTTCCTCTATTCTATACCCTAATATTGGTTAGCAAATGGAACCGGATCAACTTAAACCAGTACCGATGCTAGCTCTTAAATTGAATTTGGGGCAATTATTGGTTAAACACTCCTTTTTCCTGTTGTCTTTAACTAAGGTTCTGCGGGTGCTTTCACCCTTAGCCTGCCATATGGATATGAATATTAAACCACTACAGGTCCAACTAAGACCTTCGCTCTAACAATAAAAGTAATAATGTCTTCTGTCTTAAAGAATTAAATCGTTACTTTAGTTATTCTCTCATATAGAAGTACCGAATGAAAGAAAATGGCTGCGCGGACCAAATCTTGTATTTATGGCCTCTGTTATTTCTCTCTTCACCTTTGTTTTTGTTAGTGTTACAGTCACAGTGGCCAAGGAAGTAGCAAGCAAGCAGGAGTGATGTATTTAACAAAGTAAATAGTTGCAGTTCCAATATAATGATGATGGATAGTAACTTTAAGGAGGCGGTTATGAACATTGTCGTTTCCATTTTACCGATTCTAACACTTATTTTACTGTTTCAGTCACATTTTGCTTGGTATAGCCTCAAGGTTGTTTGTATCTTCAGCAGTTCATGGATCTCCTTCATTAGCTCTCACGGATATGCTGTTGTCAAGCATATTCCAATTTACAAGTGACTGATTTGAAAATATAAAATTGGTACGCTGCTGCTGCTGCTGTCACAAATTACAGTACAGATTATTTGCAAATATAATATTGATATTGATATGCTGCTGTCACAAACTACAAATGATTTGAAAAATATATATAATATTGCATTGCATCTTCTCTCTTTTCTGTACCAATTAATTGAATTGTCAGATGTATAAAATTGTGTTTTTTTTTTTTATGAAAATGAATGTATAAAATTGTGTTTTTTTATGAAAATGAATGTATGAACTTATAAAATAGTCAGATGAAAATGAATGTATAGAATTGAATGAATCTAAGAAATTGACACTGACACTGACCATTTGAAAACTTGCTAATCAAATAATGCTTTTAAATGGCTAACAGAATATCAGCTCAGGCATCGCTATTTCACTGTATAAATTTTCAGAAAATCAGCGCAGGGATCTTTATTTCACTGTATTCTAATGGCTATCCGTTCTATAAAGAGAAAATAATTATAGGATGGAGTGAGCATGGCAGAGAATATATGACGATTGTATAAATATTGTCCCACATTGGTGGGCGCAGTTGTAACAGAGAAAGAGGGAAGTATAGGTAAGCCAGGAGGGGAGAGTACTAATTACGGAGCCGTGTGGTCAACACAAAGCGAACTATTCTTTCGCCTTTTACTAAAGAATACCGTGTGTTGGCCACTCTCAGCGGCATACGCCAATTTTTGGAGCCTTCCATCTCTTAATAATGGGGGCCAACAATACTAACACTAAAATCGAACAGGCTTAGGGGTATATTTATTCATGTGCTGTGAAATGATTCATCTGATCTGAAATGCAGGAGCTACATGCATTATTGCCTCAAGAGCGACATCGAGTCTTATCTAATAATATTTTTGATCTTGCTTCCCAAGTTACACATGAAGCTAGCTTTGTCGGGGAAGAAGGATTTGCTGAACGAGGACAAATTTAAGTTCCAAATTTGGCACAGTACCAACGGCCACACCAACAAGGTCTACAACAAGTACTAGCTCAAGACATGACTCAACAACATCGGCCTCCTCAAGAAGTTTCTGGAATGGATTGATGTTCCCTGCAACATCTCAAACAAGAGGTGGAAATTCAGTTAAAGATAGCCAGGGGAATGTCCAACCAAAATTTTGATGCCGAAGCATGTAGAGTGCATATCTCAAACAAGAGGTGGAAATTCAGTTACATTGTCAAACGGCACAACAACTACGGGTGCACATAACTCAATGCCATGATTCATTTGATTGCCCTTATCCACGTTACAATGCCAATCCTGGACTTTTCTAAGTCATCACCATCATTGTCGTAAAATGGAATGCCCCATTTGTCGCCCTGTTCATCGACTACCTAGGAAACAATGAGCTACAGGGCATACTCAATCATCAGACCCTGTAGCAATAAATATTTCCAGTGAAATTATAGAGTCTTCAAATTGAAATAGTGAAGGGGCTAACTTAAATTTTTCCATCAAGACCTAGAACTTCCATCCATGACATGACACTGATTGAACGACCTCCACTAAAAGGAGCAACACAACAACGTATTGAAACTACACTGTCAGGATGCCATTTGTGTCGAATTCAAGAGGGATGCGAGGTCTTACCCATTTGCAATCCCAAGCTTACCCGTAAAATGGAGAAGTTTCCAGTGTGGTGAAGTATGAAGTGTCAAAGTCCATAAAACCATATCGTATCTTTGTGGAGACAGAGCAGGCTGTGAATTCACAGTAACGCAGTTGCCAAAAATTTGGTGAATTGTGACAAAGACACTCACCTGAATCCATACAATGAGCATGGGAAAACAAAAGGGAAACCAAGGAGCATGTTATAGGATTGTATCAATGGGTTGGTGAGGTGGGTATTTTTTATTAGGAGCACTGCTTGATGTCTTTCCCTTTGGACGGTTTCCTTTGGACAGTGAGTGTGCATGAAAAATAATTACGGAGGCAAGACAGGAGGGGAGAGTACAAATTACGGAGGCAAGACCTGACAAAATTGAAGGTCAAACACACTAAGCTCCAACTATAGCTCAACTTCACAATCAAAGAAGATTACAACCTCATATGCTTCTATTTTAAAAGGTACATTTCTTTTGGCCTACTAACACATTCAATAATGACATTGAATAAGCCCGTAATGTCAAAATTGGAGGAGATAAGTGGAGACATGGTGAGGGCATTGGACCTGCTCCTACTAGGGTTTTTATAGGTGTTGGAGGAGTGCAATAGCATGTGGATATGGTAAGAATGCATGCCAAGGGAGAGCTCACCTTCTAATTTATTTTGGTAGTGCATTGTTATCTTCTCCAAGTTGAGCATCGAGGATAAGGTGCAGGCATCGACTTCAGTGATGTTAGATTTGTTAATCAATTTCGATTGTGACCTATTGTTTATTTATTTGTGTGTGTGTGTGTGTGTGTCTATATATATATACATATAATTGTTTTTTAAGCTCTCACAAATACTCTAAAATAAATGCCCACCATCAGGGGTATTCCGTCACATCAAAATTCTATAAACCAATAAGAAAATAGAATCACAAATTTGAAAAATTAATAAAAGATTAAAAAAAACATAAACATAAATATTATATCAAAACTTAGGATATATTGCAAAAATTAACAAAAAAAACTTAACTTAGATTGATTGTGACTGAAAACAATATTCCATTCTTTGGAAGGACTAATAAGTAGAGTCAATTATGTAACTCAATTTTTGGTATAGCTTATTCAAAATGTTTTTCTTATAACTTATTCAAGGAATATATTCATAAAATGTATTTGGGATTTTGACCTTTTCCAATTTGCTGTCACCAGAATTAAATTGTTGAAATTGCCATTTTTGATTAATGAAATTTTATTCAACACCCTTGGATAACCCTATGACACCCCAATTTTGCAATTTTAACTATTGATATATGACATTTCATCAATCCCAAAATATTTTTGTCGAATTTAAGACAAACAATGTTGATTTCTCTTATCATTATTTTGAGGGACTAGAAAAGAGCCAATTCATAGAATCTTAAGACTACGGCTTATTTTTACTAGCTAGAGGTAGTGATAATATACAATATTCCATATTTATTATTCCAAGGATATTTAACATATAAGAAGACGATATCACTAAGATATTAACCAATGTGGGGTTTATATGTGGTTGACTATTGTCAAAAAAATATAGGACACAATGATGTCGACTTGCACAACTCCAACTCAACAATTATTATAGACACAATTTCTTTAGATTCTATTTGTTATTGAATTTCCTAGTCAACTATGGGATTTTTTATTATGAGGCCCATTTTAGACATTTCCTGTAATATAACTGTGTACCATAATGTTCATCCAAGAGATAGTTAATGACAATAAATGAAAATTTATCTTTGATTGTTAATTGATTAAAGGTGCAAAAGTCCGAACACATGTGCCAGTTCCCTTCTGTCTTCAAAACCATGACAACTGCGGAGCAATAGGGGCTAGTACTAGGACATAACTCTCTAGTTTCCAATAATTCATGAACAATCTTTTCAATTTCATTCTTTTGTGTAAAATAATGTCTATAATGATGCACATTGGGAAGTTAATTACTAGGGATTAGTGGGATTCCATTTCATTGTCTCCATCCGAGGTGGATAGGCATTGGGGTGGTTCAAAGACCTTGTGTTATTTGTCCAAAATCAATTTCCAATCAGGGTGAATGTCCCATGGGGGGTTATCCAAAACTTGGATGGCACTTAATTGTGTAATAATGTTGAACCGATCCTTCTTCAAGACTTTCTCCATAGAGTGGGATTTGATGATTTCAAGGGGACCTACTTGAAGACCTTTGAGAGTGTATTTTTAGCGCTCATTGAAGATCATGTAAAACACCTTGAAATTCATGATGGTAACAAGGCCAATGTACACAACTGTTCCATTCCCAAAATGACACCCCCATTTCAATACAAAACATGTTAAATTTTAGAATATAGTTAGCCATTTGGAGTTTCACATTCTCATATTAACCACTATATTTGATAGTATTGTTTTTGGTTATCATGATTTGAAAATTGTGCACAACATGGACATAACAATGTATTTCTTCTGTTACTCTATGATAGATGAAATTTTGGGCAATTTCACTGTATCTTGTTCACTCTTCTTTCCAATTCTCTTGTAGGTATCCTACTTGGGTCTTGTGTGAAATGAAGCCATTGTGAGCTAAAGCAAGTACAATCTATGAATCATACAGGTCAGACTTCTTTACTTGCATCCTTCATTAAAATAACTTAGGGGAAGTTGTGTGTTCTGTGTATTTTTGTTCTAGATCTAAACCATTTAGAGTAGGGAATTCCACCTTTGTCCGCATCGATAGAATAATCCTCAAACAAAATTGGCAACCCCGTTTGGGTACAAAGTATTCTCTAAGATTTTCTTTGCCTTAGTTTAGGATTTGGTTCATTTAGAGATTTGAATCCTCTTGATCTAGTCATTCTTGCTCTTTTCCTTGTTTGTGTTTGATCCTCTGAGTCGTTGGGACATCCAGACTGACTCTGGAACATTTGGTCCATCAAGATCTTCGAGCTTTTGAGACCTTTTGGTTTTTTTGAATTCCATCCCTCGTCTGTCGCACTCTACCTTCAGGTACAATGCGAAATTGTCGCACCCGGGCCTTGCCTAGCCCGCGACACTCTACCTTGTCGCACTCGTGTCTGCTTATGAACCGCGACACTTTGAGGAATTTTTGAATTTTGCTCAGGTTTCCTCATTGGATTTTGGATTGGATTGATTCTTTTTATTGCTCATTGTCTCCTACAGTGTCATCTACCTCCAGAACCTGCATTTGACTCCCTCTTTGTCATTATTTAAGGATTGGATTGAGTTTGTTTGCATAGGAGTTATTGAGATTTGGTGTGCATTGTGAGTTCTTTTTCACCATGGGATTGGTTTGTAGTTTCCTTAGATCTCTTAGTCATTGAGTTTGTGAGAAATTGATTGCTCTTCTTGTTTCCAATGCAAGTTAAAGGAAATATTTCTTTTGTTTCTTTGGGTAGGTTAAATACTTGAAAATAAAAAAAGAATTTTTTTTTGTTTTTGTATTGCTTTGATTTTAGTCTTGCATTTATGTAAAAAGAAAAAAGTTTGTTTCCAAGTTCCATAGTTTAAAATATGTTGTGAGTTCCTTTTCTTTGCTTTGCTATTGTAGTTGGAAACATTAGTGCAATATTCATCTTAGTGAACTTAGAGATCTAATTTTCATTAGTTTTGAAAAGGATAAGAAATAATTAAAATTTGCATTTTTGGTGTGAGTTTGAAGGACTTTTGTTCGTTTTTTTGAATTCGGGTTACATATTGGTTTGTATTTTGTGCATGTCATCAAAAATTGAAATTGAAAAGTGCATTTGGAAATCTCCCTCTCTCTCTTAAGTAGGACATTTTTTAAAAGGACAAAAGGCCTTCTTCCCCCTCATAGTATAATATTCATTGAGGTGAAAGGTTGCATTTTCATTTCTTTGCATGGTCTTTGAGTCGGTTGAGACTCCAAATTGTCTACTTAACCGTTGAAAGATAAAATAAAGTGCACTTTAATTAAAATATTTATCAACTTCGTGTGTTAGGATAGAGATGTGTTCCGACTTCGTTAAGCGTAGGAGTTGTCATTACTTTAGTCAACGCTACAACCTGAGGACTGTACGGTTCTTCCACGCACGAAGAGTATATCATAAGGTACATTTCGAACAATTGTGCATTATACGACACTAATATAGATTTGATCTCCCATGTACCTTGAGTATATCGAGAGATCCTCATAGAATCCTGAGACCAATTGAGTTAACCTTCTAGTTTTCTTGGTGTCACAATACACTAAGAACAACACTCGTGGAGATTACTACGCACGTACTGTCAAGTAGTTGGGTAATATAGATAAGGGGACGGTCCCAATCCTCCTTTATTAGTTCCACGGTTAATATAATTTCGATTGTAGTACAACAATCCCATGCATAAGATGACCCATGGGTGGTAGCCAGTCCATCTCAATTTGAGACCATTGGTGATTTGATCCCGCTTAGTTTTACCGAGGCCGCATACGACGTCATTCAATCCACTTCCGATGACCCACTTCTTGATGACCAACATATAGTGGCATTAGATCGATACTCTCTACCGTCTTAGTTGGACTAATCCACACCTTCCATGGATTATGTTTTAAACATTTTTCCATCAGATGAATATATAATGGAAGTTATGAGCCTCGACGAACTACCGTGGGAAGATAATCACCATTGATCATCTTTCCTCCCCGACTAGGATAAGGTATAAAATAACATTAAATCCGTGGTTCCAACCGATGTAATCAACAATCCACATTCTCCCATTTTAACTCAGTTACTCAGGGAATAATCTCTGAAGGGAACTTGGGAAACATTACAGCCACCATGTCAATCGATATATCGATAAAACCCGGTGTCGTGGAAAATATCTAGCTTGGCCATACTTGTTCCTCGGAAGAGGTTAAAATATACAAGGCATTGTTTCAAGAATTCCACGATGTATTCACATGGAGATATGAAGAGATTCTTGGGATTTATCCATCTATTGCCGTTCATGAGATCAAAACCTACACAGGAGAAAAACATGTCAGGCAAAAGCTCTACCTAGTTCACCCCCGCAAGACTGGTCCCATCAAGGAAGAGGTCGAAAAATTATTGAAGGTTGGATTCATTTATCCTATTCCGTTAACAGAATGGGTCTCTAATATTGTCCCAGTGTTAAAAAATAGGGCATATTAGAGTATGTTTTAATTATAGGGATTTGAATAAGGATTGTCCAAAGGACAATTACCCTACACGCTTCATTGACCATATCATCGATAACTATGCTGGAAGCATCATCTTTTTATTTATGGATGGATTTTCCGGCTATAATTAGATCGATATCCTCCCCTCTGATCATCACAAGACAACTTTCATTTGTCCGTGGGGAACATTTGCTTATAGAAAGTTACCCTTTGGCCTTAAGAATGTTGGGGCTACCTTCCAATGAGATATGGCATACGCTTTTCATGATATCAAGCATATTGTGGAACCCTATCTTGATGATCTACCTGCTCATTCTACTCGACGAGAAGACCATCTAGAGAACCTTAGAGCTATCTTCCTTCGGCGTTGTCATTACAATATTCGCTTGAATCCACACAAGTGTGTGTTTTGCACTGAAGCCAGCAGACTCCTCGGCTTCATAGTGTCCAAAGATGGGATCAGGATTGATCCACTGAATGTGGAGGCTATTTTAGCTTTACCTTCCTCTACATATAGTCTCGAACTTGAAGGTTTGCAAGGGAAGGAAAACTTTCTGTGTCGCTTTGTTTGTAATTTCGCCGAGATTACGCAGGGCTACATGATACTGCTGAAAAAAATGTCCCTTTTGTCTGGGATGACCAAGCTCAACGGTCCTTTGATAACCTTAAGAAATACTTGACAAATGCACCCATGCTGCAACCCCCTAATTTCACACGAGACTATATTTTTTATCTCGCCGCGTCCACTTCCACCATTGGAATGGTGTTAGTGCAAGAGGATGACAACGATGAGGAACATGTGATCTATTATTTAAGTAAGAGTCTCTCTGAATCCGAAAATCGGTACTCACATGTTGAGAAGTTAGCTTTGGAAGCCGTCATCGCTGTCCAAAGGTTTCGTCACTATATTCTGCTCCGTAAGAAAATGATTATCGGAGACTCCAACCCCATGTACCATATCTTGACACGTCAAGTACTAGGGGGAAAATACTCTTGTTGGATTGCGGTCCTTCAAGAATTTCACTTAGAGTTTGCAAAGTCTAAATCCAAAAAGTCCTTAATCTTTGTTGAGCTTATGTGTGACCTTCGTTGTACGGATGTAGAATCTGATCCCATTGACTCTCTGCCCGATGAGTCTTTGTTTCTCATCAGTATGAATGATCCTTGGTATGGAGATATCATATTGTATCTCCAAACCCAATGATTTTGGCTTGAACTATCTTGTGATGACTTCCGTCGTATCCGCCATCATGCAAACTATTAACTTATTGTTGTTGACACGGTGTATCACCACAATATTGACTCTATCTTACGATGATGTCTAACTCATGAGGAAGTTGAACGTGTATTGAATGACTTCCATTCTGGAGCTTGTGGTGGTCATCTCTCTGGGATGGCTACAACCTAGAAGATCCTACGCGCTGGATACATTTGGCCTTCCATATTTAAGGATTGCATGGAAGCAGTAAAAAATGTCCTCCTGTCAATAGTTTTACCCAAAAAAGCATTCTCACCCAGTTCCACTCCATCCGATCATTGTAATCGATCCCTTTGCAAAACGGGGCATGGATTTTATGCATTGTAAGCCTACCTCATCCAGGAGGCATGGGTATGTCATCATTGTCGTTGACTACTTCACAAACTATAATTCCAAAGTATAATTCCGTCTAACTGAACATCAATTTCGTGCACTTGTCTGATCTTCTGAAAGTTGTTCTGATGTGCGCTACCTTCGTATGCAGTATATTCCCTATCACTGAGTTGCATACATCACTTGAATTCTCATTTCTCTCTAATCACACTTCTGTTGATGACTTACTTCATGTAATGTGTGCTTGCTGATATTGTAGTTTGCGTTCAGCTATGCTCTATCATTCTGCTACAACGCTACTGCTTTCACCAACTGATACAGTGCTTTCAATTGATAGTTTTCTATTATGAAATAATGCACTAGTAACAGATGGAACTGCGCACTTACTAATGAGCTAGTTATGTATAAGTGCCATAGTCTTTTAGACAATATGTGACAACCTATGCATCAAAATATTCATCCATTTGGTTTAACGCACTTGTCTTAGATCATCTGCATCATGATGCACAGGATGGATCTTGTTGTTGTTATGTCATCACGCATCAAATGGTCTTCTGAACTTTGCACACTTTCACTTCTACTCATATGCATCAGCTAGACATCTACGCATCATATTAAATACTTCGGTTCTATTTCTGTGCTTATGTATTTCAACATTTGTGACTATTGAGTGTTGTCTGTAATGTTGTCCTTCAAAACATCATGCACCTGTTCATAATTCAATATATATTCCTTTCAGTACTTGCGCATAAGTCACAGATCTACGACATCATTATGCACACTGTCAAAACTGCATTCTGCTGCATGTGCACTACTCGGCTCCTCGCTAGATCATTTGTTCTATCGTTAAGCCCTTTGATGCCCTGAATATCCAACTGCAACAAACTCTTGAATCTCTTATGCTATCGCCATCAAGCTTGCTTCAAATCTCCAACATGCATCTCAATTTACACAAGTCCTGCATGGATTGTATGTCCACAAGTTGGTCGTGGAATCCCTTCTTCCAAACTTCACGGATTGTGCATTTTCCACGTGTCATCTTCTGCGCTATTGATGTGTCCTCCTTTGTGTGTCTTGCGCCTTCATGGTCCATAAATCAGTGGGAATTTACACCTTGGTGGTGTACTCTTGCACTCTTGATGTACCATCATTTGAGATATGTGCGCATCATTTCTTTTCAACTTGGTGTATCTTTAACCTTTGTTGTACCATCCCTTATAGGTAATGCGCTCTTGACGTGTTGCTACTTTGCGGAATCTGTGCATACTTCAACTTCTACTTGGTGGGACTTTGAACCTTACCACTTCATCACTTGTGAGTAATGCGCACTTGACTCATTAACACTTTGTGGATTCTGTGCCTACTCCATCCTCTACTTGGTGGAACTTTGACCTTTTGCTTGTCATCACTTGTGGGACTTGTGCACTTGCTATACTATTAGATGTGGAATTTGCTCATAGACTTACTTCAACAGTTGTACCCTTCTAGGATCTTGTGCACGTTCCACTAACTGAAAGCATCTTCTGATTGGGTGATTTTTCTTGCTTTCAGTTCTGTCCAACCATTTGTTGTTTCTCACTGCTTGTGAACTTTCGAGCTTTAACC
This sequence comes from Larix kaempferi, assembly GCA_027924585.1. Taxonomy (NCBI): domain Eukaryota; kingdom Viridiplantae; phylum Streptophyta; class Pinopsida; order Pinales; family Pinaceae; genus Larix; species Larix kaempferi. The sequence goes on along the minus strand of BSBM01000226.1, from coordinate 3,014,278 downwards.
AAGCAATGCTTGTGCATACCAGAAAATTATTTCAACATGCTTGCACACTTGTGTTATTTTTTCAACGAACTCCTTGGTTGCTTGTGCACAAGTACCTTTGTCCAACTAGTCTTTTGACTGTTATCATCAAGGTGTATGACATGGTGGAATTTTAGGTACAACATGTAGTAGGATACATTAGTTGATTTGGATGCACCTTCAGACTGGATGCACCTTCTAGATATACTTCTTCACACTGGCATCCATGTACTTCAATATCTTGTGCATATACTCCTTCAAAGTGGTTTCCATATGCTTCTTCACACTTTTGTAGGAATGTTGTATCCACTTTGACATCAGTTGATATCAATGATTCACACTAAATCATTTGACATCCTCTTTGGCATTAGTTGACATCAATGAAAACCAAAGTTCAACAATATCCCCCCTTGGCATTGATTTCAACACCTTATGAACCCGTGCATTATCTACTTTAAGCTGTATGTTTCATCTGTACTCTGTCGCAGTGCTCCCCCTGAATTCTTTGGGATTTTGGCTACTGCAATGTCTGCTGCTAATTCTTCTGCTACTCCTCCGTGAACCATGTTGCTTTTTGTTCCTTCTGCGCAGACCATACAATCAATCATCTTCATAATATTTCTCCAATTGATTTTCTTCACTCTCTTTCACATCTACTTTATCTTTGTTTCTTCTGCTACATTCATGCATTATACTTTGGTACTGTCAGCTTCACGGATCTCTCCATTTCATGATGTATCTTTTGCTGTCTACTATAGATTCATGCTGCCAGTTCCAACTTCATGTATCTTCATCTTTTTTTTCAGCTTCATGCATCTCTCACCCTTTGGAATCAATGGCAAAGAGGAGCCATGACTTGCGCAATGTAAGTTCTTATGTTTGTTTTGCGTTGGCGTCTACCTTAACTGTTTCAAGGATTTCTCCCCCTATCTTCATGCTTCATTTCTCTGCTGAAATTCTACACTGATATCTTTTCATAATTATCTTTGATTGATTTTTTGATATAGATGTTTCATTGTTCCTTGATCTCCTGTTCCTATCACAACACTCCATCCTTCCTTGCACAGTGATCCATACATATATCATTTTATGTTAACTGCGTAGTGTTGAATTTAGTCCTATATTGGTTTTGCATTACACTTCATGCACCTCACTGCTTCATTTGTCACATTTATAGCGTTGTCACAGGGCCTTTTCGCATTTAATGTTGTTGCATTCTTTTCCAATACCACCAAAGATATGGCACGTTTTTCATTTAATGGCCAGCTCGGCATAACAACGAACATGACACTTATTTAATGTGGCAACAAAGACGTGTCGATTCCGTACTCAAATCTTTTGGGAAACATTATCCATCGTAGGATGCAATGAATTAAATTTTCTCCCTTTTTGTACCGTTTCCAAAAATTCATTAACTCTAGCATTTAGTTTTGGAAACTCTACCACCTTCATCGACTTGTGCGACATTGAATGCATATCTCATCAAATTAATTTCGTGCACGCGGACGTATTCCTTTCAACTCTATAATATTTCTATGAGTAATGCCTGGTTCACTGCATCTTGCACTCCTGCTCTTTCGTTTCACATTGATGTCTGATCCTTCTTCTAGTTCCTATTCTTCCTTCCAATGGATTCCTTTTATTAGATAATGAACACATCCCTTGAGAATGTGTGCCTTTCTATCCAGACTCAGCAGTATGAGTTTTCGCACTTGAGAGCTGACATAGAGTCCCGACAATGACAAATGGAGGACAATAAATTTCTTCATCAATACTCTCAGTCACAAGTCCTGGCAACGAAAAAAAGATAATCTGGAACACCAACAACAACAAATCCTAAATGAGTTGTCTCATCTTCGGCATCATCATGCTGAACCATCGTCATCTGCAACACTGTAGCTTCTTCCTTTGCGCTCTTCTTCTAAATGTACTGCACTAGTACTGGTGGATTTCTGTAATCATACCCAATTTTGAATATAATGAAAATTCTCCATTTTGTATAGTCTCATGTCTTTCAACAATGTATGATGTTCAAAGTATAATTCCATCTAACTGAACTTCAATTCTGCATACTTGTCTGATCTTCTGAAAACTATTCTGTTGTGTGCTACCTTTGTATGAAGTAGATTCTCTATCACTGAGCTGCATACATCACTTGACCTCTCATTTCTCTATAATAACACTTATGTTGATTACTTACTTCATGTACTGTGTGCTCGCTGATATTGCAGTCTGTGCTGAGGTATGCTCTGTCGTTCTGCTACAATGTTATTGATTTCACCAAGTGATACTGTGCTTTTACTTGATAGATTGTTGTTATGAAATAATGCACTAGTAACAAATGGAACTGCACACTTACTGATGGGTTCGTTTTGTATAAGTTGCACAGTCTTTTAGACAATCCGCGATAACCTGTGCATCAAAATATTTGTCCATTCGGTTAATGCACTTGTCTCAAATCATTTGCATCATGATGCGCACGCTGGATCCTATTTTTGTTCTGGCATCGCACATCAGATGGTCTTCTCAACTTCGCACACTTTCAATTCTGCTCATATGCATTAGCTAGACATCTGCGCATCGTCTAAAATACTTCGGTTCGGTTTCTGCACTTTTGTATTTCAACATCTGTGACTACTGGCTTGTTGTCTGTAATGATGTCCTTCAAATCATCACGCACCTGCGCATACTTCAATATATCTTCCTTTCAGTACTTTCACATATGTCACAAATCTACGACATCATACTGCGGACTATCAAAACTACATTATGTTGCATGTGCATTACTCGACTCCTCGCTAGATCATTCTTTTCTGTCCTCGAGCCCTTTGATGCCTAGAATATCAAACTGTAACCAACTCTTGAAGCTCTTATGCTCTCTCCATCAAGCTTGCTTCAAATCTCCAACTTGCATCTCTATTTATACAAGTCATGCATGAATTTTATGTCCACATGTTGGTTGTGGCATCCATTCTTCCAAACTTCACGGATTGTGCATTTTCCACAACCATGGTCAACCATGAACAACCATAGTTGACCATGAACAACCATGGTCAACTCACTAAGGTCAACCATAGTCAACCATGGTCATTTATAGTTGATGTTTGTAAATAAACTAAGGTAAACCATCGTCAATCATAGTCAACCATGGCAAACTAGAGTCAACCATGGTCAAACATAACCAAGCATGGACAACCATGGTCAGCCATAGTCAACCATGAGAAACCATGGTAAACATAAGGAAAGCATGATTAACCATTGGTAATCATGGTCAATCATACTCAACCATGAACAACCATGGCAAACAATAGTGAATCATGAACAACCATGGTCAACCATAGTTAAGCATGGTCAATCGTACTTAACCATGGTCCATCATATTTAAGCATGAACAAACATGGTCAAACAACTAGGTTCAACCATAGTCAACCATTATCGAATATAGACAACCAAAGTAAACCAACTAGGGTCAGCCATAGTCAACCATATTCAACAATGGTTAACCATATTCAACCATGGTAAACCATACTTAACAATGGTCAAACCATATTTAATCATGAACAACCATAAACAACCAGGAACAACCATAGTGAACCATCAAAAACCATAATCAACCATGAGTATTTTACTTTATTTTATTTTACGAGTATTTTAGTTTAGTACATGTATGTACTCAAAAGTACTATTTTCTCTAGTCTTGTCAAAGAGGATATTTTATTAATCTTATTTATAGATATCTTTTTAACTTAACTTAACTATAGTTACATGAATTGTAGTGCAAAAAGGTGAGTTGTAAATATACCTTCCCCACAAAATGTCTAACTCATAATATTTTATTATATCTCTTATGAGGCCCATTTTAGACCTCAAAATTCCCCTAATGATTCGCTTGAATCCACACAAGTGTTTGTTTTGCACCGAAGCCAGCAGACTCCTTGGCTTCATAGTGTCCAAAGATGGGATCAGGATTGATCCACTAAATGTGGAGGCTATTTTAGCCTTGCCTTCGTCTACATATATTCTCAAACTTGAAGGTTTGCAAGGGAAGGCAAACTTTATGCGTCGCTTTGTTTGTAATTTCGTCGCGATTACCCAGGGCTACATGAGACTGCTGAAAAAAGATGTCCCTTTTGTCTGGGATGACCAAGCTCAACAGTCCTTTGATAACCTTAAGAAATAATTGAAAAATGCACCCATGTTGCAACCCCCTAATTGCACACGGGACTATATTTTGTATCTCGCCGCATCCACTTCCACCATTGGAATGGTGTTAGAGCAAGAGGATGACAATGACGAGGAACATGTGATCTATTATTTAAGTAAGAGTCTCTCTGACTCCGAAAGTCGGTACTCACATGTTGAGAAGTTAGTTTTGGCAGTCGTCATCGCTGTCCAAAGGTTTTGTCACTATATTATGCTCCGCAAGAAAACGATTATCGGAGACTCCAACCCCATGTACCATATCTTGACACGTCAAGTACTAGGGTGAAAATACTCTTGTTGGATCGTTGTTCTTCAAGAATTTCACTTAGAGTTTGCAAAGTCTAAATCCAAAAAGTCCTTAATCTTTGCTGAGCTTATGTGTGACCTTCATTGTACGGATGTAGAATCTGATCCCATTGACTTTCTACCCGATGAGTCTTTCTCAGTACGAATGATTCTCGGTATGGAGATATCATATTGTATCTCCAAAACCAATGATTTTGGCTTGAACTATCTTGTGATGACTTCCGTCGTATCCGCCATCATGCAAAATATTAACTTATTGTTGTTGACACAGTGTATCACCACAATATTGACTCTATCTTACGATGATGTCTAACTCATGAGGAAGTTGAACGCGTATTGAATGACTTCCATTTTGGAGCTTGTGGTGGTCATATCTTTGGGATGGCTACAACCCAGAAGATCCTACGCACTGGATACTTTTGGCCTTCCATCTTTAAGGATTGCATGGAAGCAGTAAAAAAATGTCCTCCTTGTCAATCGTTTTACCCAAAAAAGCATTCTCACCCAGTTCCACTCCATCCGATCATTTGTAATCGTCCCTTTGCAAAATGGGGCATGGATTTTATGCATTGTAATCCTACCTCAGCCAGGTGGCATGGGTATGTCATCATTTTCGTTGACTACTTCACAAAATATAATTCCAAATTATAATTCCGTCTAACTGAACATCAATTCCATGCACTTGTCTGATCTTCTGAAAATTGTTATGATGTGCACTACCTTCGTATGCAGTATATTCCCTATCACTGAGTTGCATACATCACTTGACTTCTCATTTCTCTATAATCACTCTTTTGTTGATGACTTACTGCATGTAATGTGTCCTCGCTGATATTGTAGTCTGCGTTGAGGTATTCTCTGTCGTTCTGCTACAACGCTACTACTTTCACCAACTGATATAGTGCTTTCAATTGATAGTTTTCTATTATGAAATAATGCACTAGTAATAGATGGAACTGTGCACTTACTAATGGGTCAGTTCTGTATAAGTGCCATAGTCTTTTAGACAATACGAGACAACCTATGCATCAAAATATTCATCCATTTGGTTTAACGCACTTATCTTAGATCATCTGCATCATGATGCACATGATGGATCTTGTTGTTGTTTTGTCATCGCGCATCAAATGGTCTTCTCAACTTCGCACACTTTCACTTCTACTCATATACATCAGCTAGACATCTGTGCATCATCTGAAATACTTAGGTTCTATTTCTGCGCTTATGTATTTCAACATTTGTGACTATTGCGTGTCGTCTGTAATGTTGTCCTTCAAAACATCATGCACTTGTTCATACTTCAATATATATTCCTTTCATTACTTGCGCATAAGTCACAGATCTACGACGTCATTATGCACACTGTCAAAACTGCATTCTACTGCATGTGGGCTACTTGGCTCCTCGCTAGATCATTTGTTCTATCCTTGAGCCCTTTGATGCCCTGAATATCAAACTGCAACAAACTCTTAAATATTTTATGCTATCGCCATCAAGCTTGCTTCAAATCTCCAACTTGCATCTCAATTTACACAAGTCCTGCACGGATTGTATGTCCACAAGTTGGTCGTAGCATCCCTTCTTTCAAACTTCACAGATTGTGCATTTTCCAAGTGTCATCTTCTGTGCTATTGATGTGTCCTCCTTTGTGTGTCTTGCACCTTCATGGTACACAACTTAGTAGGATTTTACACCTTGGTGGTGTACTCTTGCTCTCTTGATGTACCATCATTTGAGATATGTGCGCATCATTTCTTTTCAACTTGGTGTATCTTTAACCTTTGTTGTACCATCCCTTAAAGGTAATGCGCTCTTGATGTGTTGCTGTTTTGCGGAATCTGTGCATACTCCAACTTCTACTTAGTGGGACTTTGAACCTTACCATTTAATCACTTGTCAGTAATGTGCACTTGAATCATTAACACTTTGTGGATTCTGTGCCTACTCTATCCTCTACTTGGTGGAACTTTGACCTTTTCCTTGTCATCACTTGTGGGACTTGTGCACCTGCTATACTATTAGATGTGGAATTTTCTCATAGACTTACTTCAATAGTTGTACCCTTCTAGGATCTTGTGCACATTCCACTAACTGAAAGCATCTTCTGATTGGCTGAATTTTCTTGCTTTCAGGTCTGTCCAACCATTTGTTGTTTCTTACTGCTTGCGCACTTCCAAGCTTTAACCAAGCAATACTTGTGCATACAAGAGACTTATACATGCTTGCACACTTGTGTTATTTTTTCAACCAACTCCTTGGTTGCTTGTGCACAAGTACCTTTGTCCAACTAGTCTTTTGATTGTTATCATAAAGGTGTATGATATGGTGGAATTGCAGGTACAACATGCAGTAGGATACATTAGTTGAGTTGAATGCACCTTCAGATTGGATGCATGTTCTAGATATAATTCTTCACAATGGAATCCATGTCCTTCACTATCTTGCGCATATACTCCTTCAAAGTGGTTTCCATATGCTTCTTCACACTACTGTAGGAATGTTGTATCCACTTTGACATTAGTTGATATCAATGATTCACACTATATCAATTGACATTCTCTTTGGCATTAGTTGACATCAATGACAAACAAAGTTCAACAATACCCCCCCTTGGCATTGATTTCAACACCTTATGAACCCGTGCATGATCTTCTTTGAGCTGTATGTTTCATCTGTACTCTGTCGCAGTGCTCCCCCTGAATTCTTTGGGATTTTGGCTATTACGTTATCTGCTGCTAATTCTTCTGCTACTCTTGCGTGAACCATGTTTTTTTTGGTTCCTTCTACGCAGACCATACAATCAATCATATTCATGCTATTTGTCCAATTGATTTTCTTCATGCTCTTTCACATATGATTTATCTTTGTTTCTTCTGCTACATTAATGCATTATACTTCGGTACTGTCAGCTTCATGCATCTCTCCATTTCATGATGTATCTTCTACTATCTGCTATAGATTCATGTTGTCAGTTCCAACTTCATGCATCTTCATATTTTTTGTCAACTTCATGCATCTCTCCTAGTTGTTCTTCCAGCTTCATGCATCTCTCACCCTTTGGAATCAATGGCAAAGAGGAGCCATGACTTGCGCAATGTAAGTTCTTATGTTTGTTTTGCGTTGGCGTCTACCTTAACTGTTTCAGGGATTTCTCCCCCTATCTTCATGCTTCATTTCTCTGCTGAAATTCTACACTCATATCTTTTCATAATTATCTTTGATTGATTTTTTTATATAGATGTTTCATTGTTCCTTGATCTCCTATTCCTATCACAACACTCCATCCTTCCTTGCACAGTGATCCATACATATATCATTTTATTTTAGCTGCGTAGTGTCATATTGGTTTTGCATTACACTTCATGTGCCTGACTACTTCATTTGTCACATTTATAGCATTCTCATAGGGCCTTGTCGCATTTAATGTTGTTGCATCCTTTTCCAATACCACTAAAGATATGGCACGTTTTTCATTTAATGGCCAGCTCGGCATAAAAAAAAACATGACACTCAGTTAATGTGGCAACAAAGACATGTCGATTCCGTACTCGAATATTTTGGGAAACATTATCCATCGTAGGATGCAATGAATTAAATTTTCTCCCTTTTTGTATTGTTTCCAAAAATTCATTAACTCTAGCATTTAGTTTTGGAAACTCTACCACCTTCATCAACTTGTACGACTTTGAATGCATATCTCATCAAATTAATTTCATTCACGCGGACTTCTTCCTTTCAACTCTATAATATTTCTGTGAGTAATGCCTGGTTCACTGCATCTTGCATTCCTGCTCTTTCGTGTCGCATTGATGTCTGATCCTTCTTCTAGTTCCTCTTCTTCCTTCCAATGGCTCCCTTTTATTAGATAATGAACACATACCTTGAGAATGTGTGCTTTGCTATCCATACTCAGCAGTATGATTTTTTGCACTTGAGAGTTGACATAGAGTCCTGGCAACGAAAAATGGAGGAAAATAAATTTCTTCATCGATACTCTCAGTCACAAGTCCTGGAAACGACAAACATATAATCTGGAACGTCAAAAACAACAAATCCTAACTGAGTTGTCTCGTCTTCGACATGATCATGCTGAACCATCATCATCTGCAACACTGTAGCTTCTTCCTCTGTGCTCTTCTTCTAAACGTACTGCACTGGTACTGGTGGATTTTTGTAATCATACCCAATTTTGAATATAATGAAAAGTCTCCATTTTGTATAGCCTCATGTCTTTCGGCAATGTATGATGCTCAAAGTATAATTCCGTCTAATGAACTTCAATTCTGCGCACTTGTATGATCTTCTGAAAACTGTTATGTTGTGCGCTACCTTTGTATGCAGTAGATTCTCTATCACTGAGCTGCATACATCACTTGACCTCTCATTTCTCTATAATCACACTTCTGTTGATGACTTACTTCGTGTACTGTGTGCTCGCTAATATTGCAGTCTGTGCTGAGGTATGCTTTGTCGTTCTGCTACAGCGCTACTGATTTCACCAAGTGATATTGTGCTTTTAATTGATAGTTTGTTGTTATGAAATAATGCACTAGTAACAGATGGAACTGCGCACTTACTAATGGGTTCGTTTTGTATAAGTTGCACAGTCTTTTAGACAATCCGCGGCAACCTGTGCATCAAAATATTCGTCCATTCGGTTTAATGCACTTGTCTCAAATCATTTGCATCATGATGCGCATGATGGATCCTATTGTTGTTTTGGCATTGCACACCAGATGGTCTTCTCAACTTCGCACACTTTCAATTCTGCTCATATGCATCAGTTAAACATCTGCACATCATCTGAAATACTTCTGTTCGGTTTCTGCACTTTTGTATTTCAACATCTGTGACTACTGGCGTGTTGTCTGTAATGATGTCCTTCAAAAAATCATGCACCTGCGCATACTTCAATATATCTTCCTTTCAGTACTTGCACATAAGTCACAGATCTACGACATCATACTGCGGACTATCAAAACTGCATTATGTTGCATCTGCGTTACTCGGCTCCTCGCTAGATCATTATTTTCTGTCCTCGAGCCCTTTGATGCCTTGAATATCAAACTACAACAAACTCTTGAAGCTCTTATACTCTCTCCATCAAGCTTGCTTCAAATCTCCAACTTGCATCTCTATTTATACAAGTCATGCACGGATTTTATGTCCACAAGTTGGTCATGGCATCCATTCTTTCAAACTTCACGGATTGTGCATTTTCCACAACCATGGTCAACCATGAACAACCATAGTTGACCATGAACAACCATGGTCAACTCACTAAGGTCAACCATAGTCAACTATGGTCATTTATAGTTGATGTTTGTAAATAAACTAAGGTAAACCATCGTCAATCGTAGTCAACCATGGCCAACTAGAGTCAACCATGGTCAAACATAACCAAGCACGGACAACCATGGTCAGCCATAGTCAACCATGAACAACAATGGTAAACATGAGAAAAACATGGTTAAACATTGGTAATCATGTTCAATCATACTCAACCATGAACAACCATGGCCAACCATAGTGAATCATGAACAACCATGGTCAACCATAGTTAAGCATGATCAAGCATGGTCAATCATACTTAACCATGGTCCATCATATTTAAGCATGAACAAGCATGGTTAACCATGAACAAACATGTTCAAAGAACTAGGGTTAACCCTAGTCAACCATTATCGAATATAGACAACCAAAGTAAACCAACTAGGGTTAGCCATAGTCAACCATGGTCAACCATAGTCAACCATGGTTAACCATATTCAACCATGGTAAACCATACTTAACAATGGTCAACCATGGTCAAACCATACTTAATCATGAACACCCATAAACAACCACGAACAACCATAGTGAACCATCAACAACCGTAGTGAACCATCAACAACCATAATCAACCATGAGCAACCACAGTAAACCATGAAAAACCATGGTCAACGATAAATAACCATGGTTAACCATGAATAACCATAGTCAACCATGGTTTGCCAAAGTCGACCATGGTCAATCATGGTCAACCATAGTTAACCATGAATAACCATAGTCAATCATGTACAACTAGGTTTAACCATAGTCAACCATGGTTAGCCATAAGAAACCATAGTCAATCAACTAGTATCAACCATAGTCAACCATGGTCTACCACATTCAACCATGGTCAAACATAAACAACCATGAACAACCATGGTCAATGATGAACAACCATGGCCAACTAACTAAGGTCAACCGTAGTCATCCATGGTCAACCATAATCAACCATATTTAGCCATGGTTAACCAACTAGGGTCAACCAAAATCAACCATGGTCAATCATAGTCAACCATGAATAACCATAGTAAACCATGAACAAACATAGTTAACCATGGACAACCATGCTCAACCATAAACAACCATAATCAACCATAGGCAACCATGCCAACCATAGTAAACCATGAATAACTATGGTCAACCATGAAAAACCATAGCCAACCATGGTCAACCATTGTTGACCATGGTTAACCATAATAAACCATCATCAACCATGAAAATAACCATGGTCATCTATAGTCAACCATAAACAACCATGTTTAACAAACCAGGTTCAACCATAGTTAACCATGGGAAACCATAGCTTACCTTTGTGTTTGAGTGTGAATGATTCCCACAGGCATGGAAAATGTTTTGGACTGACATTATCGCGTTCAAGTATGAATTAAGGATTTAGGATTCCCGCTTATGCTTGATTTATTGAGCTCTATGCCTCTTATATGTTTATACATGGCAATTTGATTGTTAGATGTTTTATTCAAATAAGGATCATGGGATATGGCTTAATGAGATGGTCCCATTTATTTTAAGACACCCTTCATTACTTCTAGTCACATCGTTTTCCTTTTCATTATCCTTTTTGTTTTGTTGATAAAGAACATGGAAGAAATTGATGTTGTTGAAGTTCTTAATCTCATAATTTATTCTATTAATCCATCTGGAAAGAGTGTTGTCGTTGGGCGGGGTGACACCTTGAACCAGATTGATTATAATTTATGAGTCTCCAACCACTGTGGGGTGGTCTAATTTGAGAAGACAAGCTTGTAAGAGGCCTTGATAAAGAGCAACAACTTTTGCTTGATTTTTTGTGGTTTTCTCCAGCCCCCATTTGTAATGTGATTCTTTTTTAGCACCGTGATCTAAAATGATCCCTCCTGCACTTGCCTCCCTTGGGTTTCCCTTAAAGGCCCCATCAAAGACCAATATGCTTGTTTTTTGCATAATTTTTCAATTCTAGAACTCATCGTTCAATAGATTCAATTTCCAATTCTTGTCTACTTGAGAGATGATGAATTTTTTTTGCTTAGAGGGTGGTTCCAACATATCCCTTAACCAGTCCCTTTCATTTTGATCTAATTGTTTTATATTCTTATTTAAATCCTTCTTAGTTTGAAGGTGATATTTTAACTGTCCACGTGTTTTTATGGCTACTCTTTGAGGGTTGTCACACTACTCTTGAAAAATAGTAGCATTCCTAGCTAACCACACCTTCCAGCAAATATACTTGGGGAGAGCAATCCACACTCTTTTAAGAAGAGGTTTTCTTTGAAAGTTTGCTTTGTATTGTTTATGCCAAGATTTGAATATTTCCTTATATCTTGATGGCATTACCCACCTATTTGCAATTCCCAAGAATGCTTCCTACCACACTTTGTGAGTGTATGGAAATTATATAAAGAGATGTTGACAAGTTTCCTCAGCTGATTTGTACTAATCACATCAGGAAAGGTCTTGAAGCCCTCTACTCTTCAAATTATCAACAATTAATAATTTGTCATGCACCAGAATCCAATTGAATTCTTTGACTTTTGGAAGGCCATATGGATTCCAGGCATACTTCCACATCCTGAAAGCATGAGGGAGAGGGATATTTTAAAATTCTGATTCATATCCTTCTTTTACTGAGTACCCTTGCTTGCCCCATCCCCTTGAATCTGCTCTTTTGTTAATGGCAGTTCAACCAGTCAAGGATGTGTGTAGCTCATTCAAAAGAGGCCTCAAGTTTTGATGACTGTTAAGAATCTTCCAACTTGTCCATTTATCATTACTCTCATTCCAAAATGAAATATCGCTCAATATTTTCATTCCTTTGTCATCCATCCAATAGTTTCAGAGGTATAATATTTTGTCTATGCTTCAGAGGAGGTTGTCACGTCCCCATCCATCAATCCGACCATAGAAGGGGACATGAACGACTTATGGGGGTTCTAAGTTTCGCCCCATGGATAAATTAAAAAATTCATAAACATCTAAACATCTAATTGTGTGTGCATATTCATAAATATAAACACAACGGAAATAAATCTATATACACACACATCATGCATATACCATCATACTCATCACAGGCATAATAATAATAATAATTCACACCCATTCAACACTCCAGTAAATTTACAAATAAACACTTATATATTAATTGAAGTTTTCCAAGCAACTGGTTATGCAAGAGCAACGTTTCACTCAATCATATGCACTCTTTCCAACACTTTATCTCTCTGTTGAGAGGCCACCCCCGAGCTGGTCTATGTATCCACTAAGGAGGAACTACACAAGCTCACTCACATCCATAGAAACACACACTCATGCTAAGACAATGCATAGATGGGTTTATCAAGCATACAAAGAGATGAGGAAGGTTAATGTTAAGCCAGTGAGCTCAACCACAGAGCTACGAGCATCTCAATTGGTCTTAGCTATCCTTCGAACCCACATTACCTACTGCACCCAACATAAGGAAGGTCCCCCTCTCTTCTACACAGTCCCTCAAGCACCCCTTCCCTCCAGTGCTATTCAAGGTGGGAATAGAAAGGTTCAAGTTGTTACACCTTCATAGATGTTGGACTACATCGGGTTTATCAAGCAATTCTACCCTCTGATATCTCTCCGAGTCCAATTATCTCTTGGATTTTCTGCTTTTGGGCCACACTAATTTGCAACCACAAAATTTAATTTCCAGAATTCCAAATCTGGGTTATCCCATGGATTTTCGGGCTTTTGACACTCTAAAATTTGCCCCAGGGTTGACATATATGGATTTCCCACTGGATTTCACAACCCACATGATTTTTTGGGCATTTTTTACAGTCTAAAACATGGCTTATTCTCTAGTTACGATTTATGTTATTCTCACTGCTGGGAATGCACAACTTCCAAAAAAATGGTGTCTAATTGCCCCATAATGGAATGGGAATGAAGGGAAACAAATTCCCATGCAGGAAATTGACTTTTGGGTATAAAAAACTGAGCCCATACTCAACCATACGAATTTTTGGGTTGTGCCCATGCTCCATTAAATTCATGAGTTGATTTCTCAGTTGTCTTCTTACGACATAAATAAAGATCAGTAAGGAAGTCCACTTAGGTAGTTTCTTACCATTTATGGCACATGGGTTCTCAAGATGACACTTGGACACAAAGGATTTAATCCCACACACTCCTCACCTCTCCTTAGCGGAAAAACACAACCCTCTCATTTTAGTTGCTTCCATAGCCAACTCTTGAACTTTTATTTGTATTATAAATATTCATATGTTGTTACATTTTTCCATGGCTGAGAATCACATGTACAAGAAATATAAAATACTTGTCTTTATAAGCAGAGTATTCATTAGCGAGGCCTTGGCCTTCAACTCCATGCCAGGAATCATACACTGCATATTTACCATATTTACATACCAATCCCAACAATTACAAGGGTCAAAATGGGGGTATTACAGAGGCCTCCCCATTATGTTGTCGTGCCATACCTTTATAGTTTTCCCATTTCATGGGTACCATGTAAGTTTGGATTGGGTTAGAGGTGCATCAACTTTAAGTAACCTCCAAATTGAGGGGCCTTCGGTCTCCGGAAGTGAATTATCTAAGCACCTCTTTCTTCTCCCTTTGAAATATTTCTTGTGGAGACAACTATAACACCATTATGATTTCTTCTTGATCATTATCCACAATATCTTGGTACCTAGAGCTCGGTTCATGATTGGTGTTTTATCCACAATCCTCCTCTGATTTTGGGAGCTAGTACAGTATTGCACTTTACAAGATGGTATTTTTTGGAGTTAGTCTTTCCCCCCTGCAATAGGAAGCACCTCATTTCCATGTTAATCAATGACATCACCCCTTTTGGATCATGAATCTAGATGGGATTGAAGTGAAAGGGTATGGGACCTAGGTCGATTTGGTCTTGAAAACTGAGAGAAATTGGCTTATGATCTGAAATTATAGAGGGTATAATAAGAGAGGTGTTGATGTCCAATTTTGCCATCACTTTTGATCATTGAACGTGCTATGCTGGTACTGTTTTTTCCATTTTTGGTGTATTAAGTCATATTTCTTGCCATTCAGATCACCATTCGTACTCAGGTATGAACATATTTAAATATCTCATGAATTTTAATTGATTATCATCTTTTTATGATTAATTGATGTTTACTTAACACTTCTAGACTTGTTGGGCACATAATTTTCATTTTTCAGGCTGTGGTTTTCATACGGATGTCCATCCGGACGCTCATTCACATCCAGGTGCCCATTCGCATTTGAACGTCCATTCAAACCTTCGTTCGCACCACTGAAATCGTTTGTTAGCATATTCTGGAGCATTGAAGGCGGAAACCACGACGTGGGTTTTCTTGGCCACTTGGCCCTTATGGATCGTGACCTCCTATTGGTGAATATTCGCGTCCTCATTAGCCCAAGTTGCTAACGCATCTGCTGCCCACGTCCAAGGAATCCGTATGCATGGAATGGAGAAAAAGGCCTGTGCGCTTTAATGAGCAGTTTCTCCAATGTTTAAGACCCTCTATTTTTAGAGAGGTCGACCACTGAAAGGGTAGACCTACTCTCCCTTTGTAAATGTTATATAAAGACGCCCAAGGTTGAGAAGAAGAGACAGAAAAATGTTGTATAAGCTTTGATTCCGATTTTTAATAAAAACTCTGTTCAACTGTTGATGTTATTTCGTCTTCTGTTAATGGTTGGTGACTGAGTAGCTTAGGAACAAACCCCTGTTTCTTGGGAAGGGCCCCTCAACAACCAGAGGTTCCATTTGTGCATATCCAGTGATTTCCTTTTGTTTTTGCAGATAAGTAATTTTGTTTGTATATGTATGCATTTCGTTTTCCTGTAGATGATGTTTTGTTGTTCCTAAAACACAGTTTTCTTTTATTTACATGTAATTTGTATCTTCAGAATTCATACGGCCGGCCATTCGCACCTTCGTTCAGACTATATTTTAGCCTTCCATTTGAACTTAGACAGAATTTTAGTTCATTTTCTAGAATTTCCTGTATTTCGTTTATGCAGAAATAGTTAGGTAGGGTATAGGTTAATTTTCTAGTATCTCATGATGTTCTGTAGCTAGTTGGGATTCGAATCCATCTTTACCATTTTATATTTCATTTCATATTCACACATAGATTAATTATTTCAATTTTAATTATGATGAAATCCATTTACATTTAGCATCTATTTTACTGTGCAAATAAGAAATAGTTATGGTTTAAGTAGAAGCAGTATAGTTGTTTCTTTGATTATGATTTAGGTAGTTTATGATCTACTTTCATTTGTTTTCATGCCTAGAACCTAGAATAGCATAATCTTGTTTAAAATGTTTTCATAGACTTTACCAAATATCAGTTTGTTCCATTTTTGAAATAGGTTCAACATTTCATCTTCAGTTCTCATTTAAGTTTATAATCAGTCTTTCATTTTCATTTACATAGCATGTATTGTTTTAGGCTTTGTTAATTCCATTGTTAATTCAATCATTTCATTTTGGTAGGTATAATAGAATAGAAACTAACTTCAAGTTCAAACTTAAATAGTCTCATGTTGATTTCAAAGATGCATTAGTTTTCAGTGTTTTAAAGTTTGATTTTGATAGCTCACATAACTCAATTTAATATAGGTTTATTTCTCAGTTATAGATCAGTTGTATCATATTTCCATGATTGAATGAAATGCCTTAGGTTGTGGTTTGATTTACGATTGAATGAGAATAGTAGCACTTTGTTTCCTGTTGTAGGTGTTGTTCACAAGTTAAAGATTGTTTCCAAGTCATTGAATTCTTGCTTTGTACTTAGGTCTGCTTGAACTCTAAGTTTAGTTTGATTGTTGATAATTGATGTTTCATGAACTAGTTTGAAGCATTGATAGGACATAATTTGATGTTGATAGGCATTTGCATGAGCTAAGTAAGCATTTCATGTTTTAATTCCAGAGTAGTCATTAGAGATAAATTAACTTAGAATTTGTGTTTTGATAAGTAGTACTTCATTCTAAGTATTGTAACTAGGTCTTAAGTGTCATTTGCTTATGGATAAAAAGTAGTTTACAATGTTCAAATTCACTGGCAATTGGTCCATTCTTAACTTGCATCTTTTTCTAGAAGTTAAACTAGATTTACTTCCTTTTTGTTTCTCTGTAGCATTCGAAAGTCATTTTGATACAATCCCTCAAGGAGAGTGGAATTAGGTAGATTAGCTAAGTCTTGAGTCATTTATTGTTTGAAATATTAATTGTCAAATGCATGAGCAGTTTAACTGTTGGATTGGATTTCTTAGGTTCATTAAGTAGTTGTCTCTTTTAGGGTAGTATAGTTTCTTGTTTTTATAGTTAGTTGCAACTTGAAATTGTTCTATAGCTAGGTTTTTGAATTTGTTTCATAGTTAGAGTTTGAATAATCTTTTCCATTCTTAGAGTGATTGTCTAGTAGTTTCCACTTCCATAGAGTAGCTTGTTTTTTATCAATTCTTGCTTCTTAGAATAGGAATTTCTTTATATCGAGCAATTTCAATTCTTGTCCATAGAGTAGAAGAGTATAGATTGATACTATTCTGATCTGTTTGTTAGGTTAGGTCTAATCAGTTTGATAGTTTATATTTTCAAGTTTGACTCGGTTTTTCATTCTGAAAGATCTTTAAATATTTTCATTATTGAACATTTCTAAGGTCTGTCGAGCCAATACCTTAGTTTCCCTTCTACCTCAACATATATTTTGTGACAACTCGAAGTGTACAAACCCTGGTTGATAATTAATATTTGGATAAATTAATAAACATAAATAACACCAAACATTTTGGCGTCGTTTCTGGGGAGTTGTAGATAGGTAGAATTTTCTTATAAAACTTAGTGGTGGGTAGAATTTTCCTTCTGAAACTTAGTGATAGGCTGGTGGCAGGTGAGCGGTAACATGAGATGTAAGAACCTGCGCATCTGTTATAACAGGCATCCCCAAAACCTAGCAGCAGTAGTAATGCAATTAGATTTTGCCGTAGTTTTAGTTCTTCTTTCATGAATAGATCTAGAGACTCAAAAGGTAGATACATTAAAACTATCCTTCAAAACACTACTAAAATTCCTACTAACCTTTACGGGGGGCGTGCCACCCCAACTACTAACTCAGCATAAAGGTATCGGAAAACACCCAAAGGGTATTGTCCTACTTGGAAAGCTAAGGAAATCCTTTCTGGAAACCATTTAGGGGGAAACATAGAGACATCAGAAAATTCAGTCCATAAAGAAACACTACTAGGAGAACCTCAGTCTCACATTCAAATTGAACTTAGGCAAGAAGAAGCTCAAAAAGAGAAACCACCAGAACCTCTTAATCCTCCATTAGTTTTAAAACTCAAAGACACAACCTTCTCACTAGTAGGGGGTCCGAATTTGGTAGATCTTGTTGATCCTGCACAGATCGACGCTCTTTTTGAAAATTCTGCAAATATAGTTGTTTCACAGATAGGAACATCAACTATAGGACCTACAATCCTTGTAGAGCCAGACTCTCATGTAGTTGACAACTCTTCTCATCGAAGGAATATTTTCCCTGAAAAATAACGTTGGGACATTCCATATTCACCAAGAAAGGAACCACCTAGGTTTACTCTCTTTGGAAATCAAGTCTACATGGAGAATGTGAACGAAGATCATGTTCGACAAGATGAAGAAGAGGGAGAAATTCGAACTGAAGGTACTTATGGGTTTCCTATTTTAGATACTGCATAAGATGTGACCATGAAAAACATCCCTCCCTCCTCACTACCTACCTTTTATGGGAAGAGTAGTGAGGATCTAGATACATTTCTATTCGAATTTGACATTTTGTGTAGAAGCTATAATTACCTACAAGATGGCCAAAAGTTAAAACTTTTCCCTGCCACACTGAAATATTCTGCTCTAAGATGGTTCATGGGGTTGGGAGAATATAGCATTAGAACTTGGGAAGACATGAAGACTGCATTTCTACGAAAATATCAGGATTATTGTAAACCTAAGGAATCTCGGAATAACATTTTTAAAATACAACAACTTGAGACGAGAGCTTAGAAGATTATCTCGAAAGATTCAACTATGTATTACATAAATCAAAATATAGTGACCTTCAAGAAGATGCAGTAAGGACTCTCTTCCTTAAGGGAATTTCATAAGACTTTTTAGAAAACCTTAACCTCATGGCATTTGGGGATGTCTCTCGGAAAACATTTGCAGATATTTGTGAGATGTGTAGGAATTACTCTAGAAGTAGAGGAAAAAGTGGGAAGCACTTTCGGGAATCTTATAATAGAATCCTGAAAGGAAATACCTCTAGTCCTAGTGGAGTCACAAGGGTAGAATTGGGAAAACTATTGGAAAAATTCAAAATGGATATCTTAGGAGCAATGGGTTCCCAATTAGATGCATTACAAGATAAGAAGAGACAAGAGGAAGAGCGTGCACCAATGAGCATTTTTTATCCTAGATGCAGGACTAAACATCCCCAACGGGAATGCCCATTGAACAATGTTTCAGTATGCCACCTTTGCACAAAAGATCATCCAATTGAAAACTGTCCATCCTTGCCTGGATTACAAGCCATATATAAGGGTGGGAATTTTGGTGAAACATCTAGGAGGCCTTGGAAACCTAGAGACCAATCATCCTATCAATATCCATCATTACAGTTCCCGCCCTATTATCATCCTCACCAGCCACCTCAACAATGGAATACCTCAAATTTGAAAAATTGGCCACCTCAAAACTGGCCACTGCAGTATCCTCCTCAAAATGCTCAGCATAAAAAATGGTCACAATGATGGAGGGGACAAGCATATGCTCAATATCCACCTACTCCTATGCCTAACTATCCTAACCCACCTAATATCCAGCAAATCTTGCTTGGATTTGTGCATCCTTCATTACCCCCTATCACACATCAACCCCACCATTTCCAGAATATCATGAATCCACCAAGACCCACAATATTACCTGCACAACCGATACCAAACCCTAACAATAAACCAACTCAAGCTCTTAACAACATTGGGTTTTAACCTCTTCCATCTTATGTCATTTCGACTGCACCAGTGCATGAAATTCAATTGCGGTCTGGAAGAGTTCTACAAGATCAACCCAAATCATCAGTTGTCATTCGTGAAGAGAATGAAGAAGAAGACATACCTAGTGAAATCTTGAATGATGCCATTTTAAAAAATGTAGTTATTCCAAAAGTTTCAACACATGACCGGCCTCAGAAAGAAGCAACTCCAAGGGAAAAGTTACCCCCATATCCGAAGCGTCTAGCAATAGAGAAACCTGCAATTCATCCAGAGTATGATATTATTAATGAATTGAAAAATATTTGTATCAAGATCCCTTTATTACTAGTCATTAAAGACATACCAATTTATAGTAAAGTGATAAAGGAACTCTGTATTAAAAGACCAAGTAAGAAACAAAAAGACTGTTAACAATCAAATTGACACCCCTAATCATGTGACAGGAGAAGCATATGTTTACCAGGTACCCGCGACAGAAATTCATGACACAAGTTCAATCAGAGACGAATCCTCTCTGAGAAATGCATTAATTGTGCTTAAAACATTCTAAGTGGAGCAAAAAGCCTAAAAACTATTGAAAAGTGGGTTTTTTTTTTCAGTTGAAAATGATCTAAAATCATGAAAATAGATTATCCCACACTCAAAAGAGAAACCTAAGGCTCATTTCCCAATGCTATATAAGAAAGGCATGGGAGGCATGGTAAGGGGGAAAAAAAGAGCAAAGGCATGCTGAGGAGATTCTGAAGGAAGAAAAGAGCTCCAATTCTTCAAGATCAAGGATGAAGGAAGGAGAACTTATGGCAAGGGAGGAGGCACTCACACCAGGATTCCTGGTAATCATGTATCTTCTCCATTGTTTTAGCATGAATTGATTCAGGTTTCTGCCATTATAATGTTTAGATGTTGCTTGTATTGTGTGATTTAAACTTTTAAATGGCTATAGATCTTAAATTTGCTTATATTAATTGATGAATGAATCTAGATTTTAAGGTAACTTGTGATAATTTGTTCATCTCTGACGTAGAGACTCACCATCTCTTAGCAAGATAGTTAAACTAGTGTAGACACATCTGTAACAATAAAATAATATAAATTAAAATCAAATATAATTAATATTAATAGTCATGCCCTTTGGTGAAAAGGTGCAAGACAGGCTTACTTAAGCCAACCAATTGTATTCATTTTAGCATCTCTTACATTACATTTTATACAATTTTCTACATTACGTTCGCCCTACAACCTTCTTGCTCTTCCAACAGCCCTACACTAAATACTGTTATCAAAGACCCTCCGACAATTCATGGCATAGGTGAAATGTCTGATTACATAGCAGATCAACCTAGAATTCCAAAGTTTACAAATCCAGGAAACCCTGTGGTAACTGTTATTATCAATAACACTGCTATAGGAAACACACTTATCGATCTAGGGGCTTCTATTAACCTAATGAACACCACGGTTTTGGAAACCTTACAGTTAGGACAGTTTCTCTTCCCTACCCCAACAATGCTGGAATTAGCAGACCGCACTACGGTACATCCTGCTGGAGTCCTAGATGGTGTCATTGTATCAGTGGATTCATGGGAATATTCCATGAGATTTATGGTCATACAATCAAAGGATCCTTCTAAAGTACACCCTATTATTTTGGGAAGACCATGGCTAGCCACTGCTAATGCATTTATAGGTTGTAGGGATGGAGAGATGATCATCTTTGATGGGTTATCTACACAAAAACTTGCCTTATACCCACCAACACAACCAGTAACCAAACACTTATTTTGGTTAGATTGTCCTTTCGGGGGTGAAAATTTGGAAGAACTTTCACTTGTTAGTGACTACTCCTGGGCACTTCAAGAACAAACCATCGAAAATGTGTTGAACCAATTTGTCTCTTCCATAACATGTATAGACTTTCCCTAGTCCTTTACCCAACTTGATCAAAATTTTGGAGATGAATTTCAAGAGAACATGAGCCTCTCCACATTTACAAATACACCTTGTGTCTTTGCAATCGAAGAGAATATAGGACCCTATAACATACCTTGTGAGGTTAGTCGTGAAAATTTTCTACATATAAACGCAGGTTTAGATGAGAATCAACAAGAACAATTATTGAAAATTCTTAAAAGTAAAACTGGAGCATTTGCATGGGAATACACCGATATGAAGGGGATACACCCAGATACTTGTATTCACCATATTCACATAGATTCAAACATACCACCTGTAAGGCAGCCTCAGAGGAGGATGAATCCAACCTTAAAGGATATAGTTAAAGATGAATTACAAAAAATCCTCAATGTTGGTTTCATCTACCCAATTTCTAACAGCAAGTGGGTGTCTCCTCTGGTAGTAGTTCCAAAAAACGTTACAGGGAAATGGAATATCTGTGTTTACTTTCGAGAGTTAAAAAAAGCCACTCTTAAGGATTATTTCCCTTTACCATTCATTGACCAGGTGTTAGATACCTTATCTGGGGAACAATACTTTTCTTTCCTCGATGGGTGTTGGGCGGGGCCCAAGTTGGAATATTTTGCACAAGTACTAAAAAGTGCGCATTGCGCATCACGACAAGCTACAGGCAGTTTTGAGGAAGTGTGCATGGCGCGCGACGGCAATGGCCAAGGCATGGTTGCACAATAGGACGATGCGCATCATAGCGCATGAGTTATTTTTGGTTCGCAATATGGGTAATGGTCAGACGAGGATATGACCTATTTTGGGTAAGGAACAGGTGGAAGGCAGAGGAAAGGGACCTGTTCGAACGAGTGGCGGCAAGCAGTTGAGAAGCTAGGCCACTACGCCGATGGTGACAGGAAGGCAGAAGGAGTGGAAAGGGACAAGCCATGATGCAGTTGTAACCGTTTTTTAGGACTGCGGCTGTCAGAGGAGCGTGTGAGCCATGAGTGGCCCAGCTGGAGCAGGAGGAGCAGAATGTCGATGGCGATAGCTAGGGTGGCAGTTAGACACGCAAGTTTTGGAAACCTTAGGTTTTTGGCCTAATGATTGTAAAGACATGACCCTTGGGAGTGATCTATAAATAAGGGCAAATTGTATGGGAAAAGGTTAGAGATCTCTCGTAGAGATAGCTATTGTTGAGTATTTTAGCATCTTTTGAGTTGTGAAACTATTGTAAAGGCTCTGCAGTTGAGTGCGCAGAGACCTATTTTTGAGAGAGAAGAGAGTCTGCAGCTGAGTGCGCAGACTAAGAACGGTTGTACCCTTCCCATAAAGAGAAATATTAACAACCGTTCTTGTGGAAGTAGCCTCCATCCGGGGGGTGAACCACGTTAAATTCTGCGTTATGTGATTATTGTGCGTTTATGATTGTTCATTTGCTTGGTATGAATGTTTAATACTACAATTATCTGTTATGCGATTGCTTTTATATGTATTCACCGCAATAGAATGGGAATAATATGTTAAGTAATACATGCATGGAGGAATGTTAGTATTCAACACTTATGAGTCTGGGAATGTATGAATATTCCAATTAGTCACATAGTTAAACATTGAATTTAGGCGCAGCGTTGGAGCGTGCAAGTAATGTATGTTTATTCTATCACATGCAACATAATGATAAGAACTTTAACGAGTTGAAGGGATAAAGAATGCTAAGTAGGATTGGTTAGAGTTAATCGTCTCGGAAGAGATGTGTGGTCTAGCTGACATGCTGAACCGTTGATATTCACTGCGAGGTAAGCTGTTGATAGCTTATTGTCGTAACGCAAAAAGTATCCCGTATCGTGCAATCATTGGAGGCACTAGTGCGCAAGCACCTTTGTTTGCTAAAGTATTCGACGCGGAATAGAGGTTTTGCGCAGTTGTCTATCCACAGCAGTCCACAAGGTATTGCGTTGCTTACCAATCGGTCTACACTCGCATCACCAGGTTGTGGAAACGTGATTCCACAACCACCCCCTCAGCTTCGCCTTAGGTGAGACCTTAGGCTGCGCGCAGCCTCTTGCCGAAAGGGCTGGTGAATAGGGGTTTTGTTGGTTCCTTGAACCGCGAAGTACCTGGTTCTATGTTGAGAACCTCCGGAAGGTTATGTACAACCAACAAATGGTTCCGTTGCTTAGCTAAGACCAGTGATGCGATAGTGTATTTGGAAAAGTAATGTGTGAAGAAGAGTACCATTTCCCATTGGGTTCAGACAATTGGAATCCTGAAAAGAAAGAGATTTGGGATTGGTGTGATAAGACTGTGAAGGATTTTGCAAAGAAAGAGAATAGACACCCGCGCCTATCCGACGTAGCGTAGTTGAACAAATACTTGTGGAGAGACATTCACGAGATATTCTGGGCTTCGTTTGGAAACGAGTTGCATGAGTGGATATCGCGACTCGCGGAGAATAAAACTTGTTTTCAAGGAAGAGTACCTACAGAGTGGACTCCAGAATTCACATCGCAGCTCAAAGAAATAGACAGCCCATTAACGCAAGCAGTCGACTTTTGGGTTGATAGCATACTAGAAGGATTCGTAACAGAATTTGCTGTAGACACGCTTAAGTCCTACAGTCAAGAGGAAGCATACTTTTTCGAAGGATTTAGAGGTAAGTACCTGAAAAATCCGAGTCTATATATTAAAATGCTCTTAGCTGAGAAAGGTGTTTTAAGGACGCAGTAATATTTTTGCATCTTCCATGGTCAAAAGCATTTTTAGTGATTCCGACGAAGAGACACATAATTTGAGAAGTGGAAAGCGATATCATTTTAATAAAGAAAAGAATCCAGGAGGACCTGGAATCCGCGTGAATACCGAACTTCCATGTGATTTTAACAATCAGACCTCACCATCATATGCTAACATCCATTCTAACACACCTCAGAACTCACCGGTTGTAGAAACCGCGCAACTACTACCTCAGAACCAACCCGTTGTGAGTGTAGCGCAGCCCACCCCACATACCATCAATACGGGTAACACCGCAGGAGTAGGTGCTCATCCCATTCTGACTCAGACTATTCCAGTTCAAAGTACCCAATCTCAGAGAAATCCGCAGAGTAGTAGTCCTAGCACTGTCCCGAGTACCAGATTCATTTTTTCCACACAAATAGTCAACACTACTCAGAGCGTTGGACCACCAGGAAGGAGAATGACAGATAATGATATAAAATTGTCGATATTGAAAGGAACGGGTCTAGAAGACCCTGATCAACACTGGTTTCTATGTGAAGCCGTATGGAGTGTAAAGCAGATCCAGGATGATGCTGTGAAGAGAGCGCAACTCGAGTCACCAATTTTCGAGACCGCGCCTTGCATTGGTTTATGAAATATTCTCATGCACAACCGAGAACCCTAACAAAAATTAAAGCTGCACTCACCACAGAGTTTAAAAAGACAAAATCATAGTCGCAGTGCATAATAGAATTAAAGTTAATCAAGCAGAAGCCTACTAAAACAGTTTGGGAATTTGACCAAAAATTTAAGACACTATTGGATCAAGTGAGCTTTAAGATAGCTCTGCAATAACATAAGGAATGGTTCATCGCTGCGTTGTTGCCCCATATCAGAAAACCATTGATGCAGCAGAAGGTTGTGTCACAGGTAGAGGCCTTAGAGATCGCAATGAAGCTGGAGGCTTCGCCAATCGGTGAGACTAGCTCTGGAATGTCTTAGATCCAGAACCAGTTGACTACCTTGACATTAGAATTGCAAGGTGTGAAAAACGGAAAGGAGCAGAGATATGAACACAGACGCGAATTTTGGTGCACATGATGCAAAGGAGAGGGCCACACCAAAGAACAATGCCCTCTATTTCAAGATTATCTTGACAGTGGCGCACCAAACCCAATAAATATGAATCATAATCAGGCGCCATGGTGTGAAATCTGCAGAAGCAGAGGAGATAGGCCTGAGGACTGTTACCTCATCCAGAAATACATAAAGACACCTAAGAGATTGTAATGTAATTTCTGTAAATCAGTTGGACACGAAAAATCCAACTGTCGCGCATATGAAATGATGAATGAAAGAAAGTGCGATATGGAAATGATGCGAGGTGCTGGAATGTACTGCGTCCAAGAAGAAAATAAGCCGAAACAAGAAGACAACCCTATGATCAAGGAGGATATAGAGGCCGTGGTGGTGGATACCGCGGAAGAGGAAGAGGCCCGGCGCAGGGAAGAGGCCGCGGTCAGGTAATCTGTTATAACTGTGTCCAACCAGGTCATGTTTCGAGAGACTGTACCAACCCATGCACTACATGTAGTTATTGTAAATCATTTGAGCACGTTATTGAATAATGTCCTTTGCTTGAGGTAGAGCAGAAACGAAGGAGGACAAAACCATTGAATCCCAACATCCAATTGATTGCGGCAGAAAGAAGAAATGCGGATCCAAGTGTAAACGTGGTAACGCGTAGTGGCACTGATACAGGAAATGATGGAGGCGTAGAAGCTTCAACTTCTGCAGCGCACAATCCTAAGCAGAATTCTAGTGAACCAGTATGGATCAGAAAATCCCCTGGAAGAGCACCGGGTCTCGACTTACAGAAAAACAAGGGAGCATTTGAGGAATCACGGGACATGTTCAGAGCACCACCGCCCGACTCCCCAAGAACCCAGTTGCGTAGTGAAGTACCACAAGAGAGGATGTACCAACAACATATGATCAGACGAGCACTGCAATAGACATAGGAACCTCTGTTGCACAGTTCTTACGGAGCTGCATGAAATTACTAAAGAGCACAAATGCTTATATAGAATTTGAAAAGCTACTGCACCAGTATGAGCCAAACAACGACAAGGGGGCTGCTACTGGGGCAGTCCATAATATTAGGAGTCCTAAAATAACAAGGAGGGAAATGAGGCCCACTGCACAGATTGGGGACTGTGAGATGGATAAGATAATTCTTGATCTTGGATCCGAAGTAAATGTCTTGACCAAGCAGACATGGCATCAGATGGGAAAACCAAAGTTACAGTGGTCACCTCTACAGCTAAGAATGGCTAATCAAGGGATCGTTATACCTTTGGGGAGGTTACCCAACACCATTGTTGACATTGACAGAGTACACAGCTATGCAGATTTCAAGGTGATTGAAATCGTGGATGACAACCATCCTTATCCAGCGTTGCTGGGTATCGATTGGGCAATGACTAATTCTGCCATTATTGATTTAAAGACTATGAAAATGATATTTGAAGGCAATAATATAAGGGTTATCACACCATTGGATCCTTCGCAGGGCGAACGATATATTTAACCGCTTCAAGAGGAATCCATAGCCCAAGACTTGGACCGTATTTACAAAATGACAACCAATGCTAATGATTATATCAATCTAATTGTAGATGGAACACTCAGTTGGCGTTGTGACAGCTCGTGCATTTCAGATTCTGATGGAGGACCAGAAAACTATCAAAGCAGATTGCATGAAGTGTCTTCCATAAAATGCGCGCAGATTACCAAGTCATTGCACTGGATTGGAAAGGAGGTAAGCCCAATTCCCGACTATGATGGTTTCTCTAACGTCTATTCTTTTATCAATGAATATACTGCAACAATTGGAGAAGAAAACCGCTTACAGGCATTAGACATACCACTGCATGACACACCTGCCAGATGGTGGGTCGTGCATAAGCAGACACTGATAACATGGGAGAAGTGCAGAATTAAGATGCAAATCAGGTTGGCCGAGAAGGTCACACTATCTTTCGAGAAATATAATGGACAGACAGATCCCAGAGAGCATATTCGGGTTTGTTCAGAAGCATGGAAGGGAAGGCCATAGACAGAATGGGTACATCTGTTTGTGCACACATTGGAAGAACTGATTTCAAAGAAGTGGTACCTAGACCTGGAGTTGCGCAGTGGCACAACGGACTGGTCTGTCCTAATTGCGAGCTTCTAGCAAGATTTCAGTTTCGAAGATGAACATCCGACTATCAATAATGCATTGCAGGCTATTAAGGAAAGAATATTCAGACCGGATTGCGCAGAGGGAAACATGACACTGGAAGAATTCTTTGGAGCAAACAGTGTACCTCTGTGCCTATAGCCTAAATGGGAGGAGTAGCTAGAACATGCTCTCGATTGTTATCACATCAAGGGAGAACTTGAGGATAAAGCGGATAGTGATGAGGAGGACCCGCACAACATTCAGATACCTGAGTCAAAGGGATCGCACGAGGTAGAAGGACCTCCATTAGAAATTCTAGATATGAGTGGACCTGTGAAAACAAGAAAACTGAACATTGGCACCAGCGAAGAGCCGAAGTTCCTAGCTATAGGAGATTACTGGGATGAAGACACAGTTGAAGAGATCGTGGGTATATTACAAGAATATCGAGATTTATTCCCAACCAAGTTCACAAAGATGAAAGGTATTCTAGGAGACTTAGGCGTGATGAAAATTCCTCTTAAGCCTGGTGCAAATCCTGTAAAGCAGAGACCATATAGACTGAACCCGCGCTATAGAGATCGATTTAAGGTAGAACTCGATAAGATGCTCGATGCAGGGATCATTGAGCCAGTTGAAGAATCTGAGTGGATAAGCCCAATGGTTATCCAAGATAAGAAAATGAAGGGTGAAATCAGGATCTGTGTAGATTTGAGAAAGCTGAATGATGCTTCCATGCATGCCCATTTCCTACACCTTTTACAGATGAAGTGCTAGACAATGTTGGAGGAAATGAGGCCTATTCTTTTACTGATGGATTCTCTGGCTACCATCAGATTAGGATTGATTGCGCAGATAGGCACAAGACAAATTTTGCTACAGAATGGGGGTCGTTCCAGTACACAGTGATGCCTTTCGGTCTGAAGAATGCACCCGCCATATTTTCTAGAGTGGTCGTAGCAGCATTTAAGGATTTTATACATAAGTTTTTAGAGGTTTACTTTGATGATTGGACCATTTTCGGTTTATTGAAGAACCATGTCGCGAACCTAAGGATGATGCTGGAAAAATGCAGGCAACATCAAATCTTGCTGAACTTGAAGAAGTGCATTTTCTGTGTTCCCTATGGAATCTTGTTGGGACACATTATGTGCAAACAGGGCTTGATGGTTGATCCTGCAAAGATCGCAGTCATTGTGAATTTATCGACACCAAATTCAGTCAATTAGTTACGCACCACATTGGGACATAACAGATATTACAGGAAATTCATAAAAGGGTATGCACAGATAAACACAGCTATGGAGAAGCTGCTGAAGAAAGATGTACCATTCATTTGGAATGAGGACTGTGACAAAGGATTTGACACATTGAAATAGAAGATGGTCACTGCGCCGATCCTAGTTTTTCCATACTGGGAGAAGCCATTTCACATACATGTGGATGCTTCATGTATAGTATTGGGCATCATTCTTGCTTAGCGAGGAGAGGGAGGTATTGATAATCCCATTTCATTTTCCAGCAGGAAGTTATCATCCACTGAGAAGAACTATACCACTACTGAAAGAGAAGGACTCGTAATGGTATATGCGCTGCAGAAGTTCAGGCACTACTTGCTTGGTGCGCACTTCTCCATGTTCACTGACCATTCTGATTTGAAATACCTGGTCAATAAGCCAGTGTTAGGGGGCGCATATGCAGATGGTTACTACTATTTCAGGAGTATGACTTTGAAATTGTGGTTAAGCCAGGAAGGTTGAATTTGGGACCTGATCATCTATCAAGGATTGAGTCAGGAGAAGAACCGACGAATCTGGGAGACAATCTGCCTGATGCCCAGTTGTTCGCTATACAAGTTGTTGATGATTATTATAAGGACATCATTTACTTTCTGACTACTGGGTTCACACCCATAGAGTTCACTACGCAGCAGAAAAAACGGCTGGTAGTGCGCGCAGCAGACTTCACTATAATTGCAAGTCAGCTATACAAGTTGGGACCGGATGAAGTACTGCGCCGATGTGTGTTAGAGCATGAGAAACTGTTCATACTAGCTGATGCATACTCAAGAGTCACAGGAGGCCATTATGTAGGGAGAGATGCCACGTAGGGCTATGGTGGCCTACAATTCATAGAGATTCGAAGGAACATTTCCAGAATTGTGATGTTTGTTAGAGAACAGGGAAGCCATCGCGCAGAGATGAAATGCCATTAATTCCACAGCTCACATTACAGGCCTTTGAGAAGTGGGCAATTGATTTTGTGGGTCCTATTAACCCACCAGGGAAAAGAACTGGTGCAATTGATTTTGTGGGTCCTATTAACCCACCTGGAAAGTTTAAGATGCATTGGCTTGGCCCATATACTGTAATGCATGTTACTAACGATGGCGCAGTCCAGTTAGCTACATTGACTGGAGATACTTTGCCAAGCTTGATAAACGGTAGCAGACTAAAGATTTACCGCGATAGTCTGGTGGTGCAGAGTTCTGTATGATTCAGGGAAGCGTACCACGCAACACTGCTGAAGTTGCGCGCGAAAACAAAAAAGGAGGGAAATTGCGCAGAGCTAGTCCAGATACTAATCGCGCAAAGAAAACAGAACAACAGGCATGTAAAAGACAACACCGAGTGTGCCTCCCAAAGTAAACATCTTGTTAGACTGCTAGCACATTATGATGAAAACCGTTACCATGACATCTGTCGGCCAATTAGTGGGCCGTTAACCGAATTGGCAGCACTTGGAAAGTTTAAAATTTATGGATGGATGTGACACTTTGGAATCCATTAAAGACCGACGTGACCAGTTAGCATCGAAATCCAACTGGCAAGCTGAGCCATTAACGTTGATTCGACGGAGTTGACAAGCTGGATTGCCAAGCAACCTTTTGGCATTTAAGGAAAAAGCATTGGTATGATGAGAAGGATCGGCTGACAGGGCCAACATCATACGAATGAACTGGCAATGAATATGGCATTCAATGCCTCGACAATGGCAGGAGGCCACGTTGCAGACCAGCAGCGGCTATAAATAGACCTCACTCGGTCACTTAACCATTTTCACGAAGCATTTGAACTATTTGAGAGCCGAGTGACCAGAGCATTATATGAGTGAACATGTTGAGTTAGCAGATATCTCCTGGTTATTTGAGCAAGCAGTGATTCCAATAGCAATGACAGAGATGAAGGCAGGTGCATCTAGAAGTTCAACACGACAGGATGCAGGAAGCAGCAAGGGCAAGGAGACAACTTCATAGCAGGGGGGGTCCGAAGTACCATTGCAGCAGTCGGCTTCGGCTCAGAACTTACCCATGTATCCAGTTCCTGAATACATCCCTCCACGGAAGCTTGATGCCCCACCAGTCCACATAGAAAATAATTTCAAGTATGAAATACCAATGCCCACTATCTCTACCAGGGTGAAAATTGAGGAGAATTTGATGGGTGGAGTACCATGTTGCAAGCTAGATGACCTGGACCTACTTGAACATATGCTAGTAATGCCGAATACTTACCCACAATTTAGACCTGACGCATATATTAAATGTGCAAAGGACACATAGACCGGCGTTGCCAGACTGGAAGTCTAGGACTGGCTAAGGCCCATCCGACCATCAGGTTTGTTAAATTTACTGCAAATGTCACACTTTACTAAGAGACTCAAGTTTTCCGTGGTAGTGCGCTCATTACTCACTTGCGTACATGAAGGATTCTTATGGCTAGATACCCGCATTGATATGATACATCACATTACAGGCCTGAACAAAAGAGGCGAGAACCCTGCTGACCTCCTCATAAAGAGGGCACAGGACATAAATCTAAGTGCCGAAGTCGCTAAAGAATTTGGTGTAGTGCGGAAGGGACGTGGGTTCCCAACGGTCAACATCAATGACTGGGCAACAAAGTTTACGACCCAGTTGCTGGCAGGGAAGCTACTGCGCAAGTGTAGACCACTTGAGGTACCGGCAGTCGCAATCAAGGCAACATCTAACATATTGCGCGGAAAGTATTATAATTGGTGCCAGTTCCTACTGAATGAGCTTCTGGCAGATATTCAAGAAACGCAGGATAATAGAACAACATTCCATTTCAGCTGGCTGCTAGTATTGATAGCATTTGTAGGATGGAAAGAGCCAGAGGGGTACCAAGGAGCTCCAACCTTGGCAGGACAGGGACGCGGAACACGTTTTACCAACTTATGGGCGAGCTCAAAGGCGTCAAGGCAACGACATACCACCGAAGTATTTTATACCTATTATCACCAGTTACGCGAGGCGATTATGGAAACGCCGCGCATTGCCCAAACACTGACCGACAAGTATACATGCATCATGAGGTTTAGCGTGAGAAGGCACCAGTTGCACATTCAGCCAAGGGCTGATGCGCAGGAAGGATTATGGTATCCAGGTTTTTACCGACTCGATGAGGACACCATCGAGGCCATGATGGAACGTTGGGATTCCAACTGGAAAGTTCCCTCTTCGCAAGACGATGCATCTGATTATGAGCAGAACATCCCACCCATCTCGACAACCAAGATCGACATAAAAAGCTCAGATGAAGAAGATACTGAAGGGGATAGTGAAGACGTAGCAGCAAAGAAGAAAAAGAAGGATGGGCTACCTACAGGAATGCCCATTGAGGAAGAAAAGGATGACGTGTAGAGTCAACATACAGCGACGTCAACGGGAAAAGGAAAGGCCACTCAAGGCCCCTCGCAATCGCAAAGCCGACGCACAAAGAGGAAGGCCAAAAAACTGAGTTCGGGCCACAACTACATCCAGATGATTGCGAGATCATCGCAACAAAAGTCCAGGAAGTATGGGAAGAGACTTGCATCGAAAAATAATCCAAGCACGAACAACTACAGTTGACCATAATCCAAGCTATGGAGGAGGTCAAGACAATGGTAGCCCATATGGGGTTGGGGAAGCCGAGTTCAGGGTCTAACGGGAATTCTGGGGGACCAAGCGTGCAAAGAAGAGCCCCTATTGTTGTAAGTAAGTATTTGTCTGTCTTGAACCTTGAACCGGGCTACCTCATTTATCCAAATGAAGTGGTTAAAGAGGTAGTAAAGACTGGTCGCCTTGACCTAAATATTGGGGCTCTGCCCCTAGAGAACTTAAACAAGTTGCACATTAGGGTTGCGAAAGAAATTCATGAGAGAGGCCTAGCCTCATATGATCAGTGTGCACAGTTAACTGAAAATATCAATCAATTAAGGCATGAATCAGATAACAACAAGCAAA
Source organism: Larix kaempferi (assembly GCA_027924585.1). Classification (NCBI taxonomy): domain Eukaryota; kingdom Viridiplantae; phylum Streptophyta; class Pinopsida; order Pinales; family Pinaceae; genus Larix; species Larix kaempferi. Next base: position 2,981,304 of record BSBM01000226.1, on the reverse strand, counting down.
AGTTGAGCGCAGCCAGGGAAAAAGGCCAGAAGCTAAAGGAGACCGTTTCAGCCGTGTGCACAAAAATAGAAGAATGTGAAGAAGAGGATGATGTGGAAGATATGATAAAGAAAATTGGGGCTAAGGTAGAGTCTCTCACCTCCGAGAAAATACAAATGGAGGCCTCTTACAAAGGAAAGATCGCAGAGATGGAGGCTAGGCACCCTGTCATTCCATCGGATCAGTCCCTAGCTCCAGCTGAGGATGTCAAAGCAACCATGGATGGTATTTTAGAGGAAGTGATGAAATTCCAAGACTCACTTGAACAGATAACTACAGCAGTCACCGGGTTGAATGAGGATCCTACATTCCAGCAGGTAAAAGCGTAATTACAACAGAAGCAGCAGTAGGTAGATGCTGCAAGCGCGGAGCTGAGGAATGTGCCGGTAAGGGAGAAAGTGCATAAATTTAACAAGGTCAAGGACCTACAGAAAGAGCTGGTGACACTAAGGGAGAAAGAGGATGCTACATCAGACAGGCCGCAACCCATTGAACAGGAAGGCCTCAAAATGATGCAACAATTCAACGCAAAGTTCGGAGAACTTCAGGCAGCAGAAGGAACCATGAAAGAACAAGTGGCTAGGGAGAAGGTATCACAGGCAACTCTGGATACCCTTCAAAGTTTTGAACAAAAAGCCAAGCAGAGAGTTGCAGAGTTAGCAGGAACTCTACAAAACTTTACTTCAAAGCTCAGTACGGCGGAGGCTGCGGCACCAGAGTCCGCAGGTAGAAGTGGCTCGGGATGAGCCACAGGTGAGTGTTAGGGGCCTGTTGGGCAGGGCCCAAGTTGGAATGTTTTGCACAAGTACTAAAAAGTACACATTGCACGCAACGACAAGCTACAGGAAGTTTTGAGGAAGTGCGCATGGCGCGCGACAACAATGGTGAAGGCACGGTTGCGCAGTAGGACGATGCGCATGAGCTATTTTTGGTTTGCAATATGGGTAAAGGTCAGACGAGGATATGACCTATTTTGGGTAAGGAACAGGTGGAAGGCAGAGGAAAGTGACCTGTTCGAACGAGTGGCAACAAGCAGTTGAGAAGCTAGGCCACTACATCGATGGCGACAAGAAGGCAGAAGGAGTGGAAAGGGATAGGCCATGATGCAGTTGTAACCATTTTTTAGGACTGCGGTTGTCAGAGGAGCGTGTGAGCCATGAGTGGCCCAGCTGGAGCAGGCTGTCGACGGCGATATTTAGGGTGGTAGTTAGCCACGCTAGTTTTGGAAACCTTAGGGTTTTGGCATAATGATTGTAAAGACACGACCCTTGGGCGTGATCTATAAATAAGGGAAAATTGTATGGGAAAGGGTTAGAGATCTCTCGTAGAGCTAGCTATTGTTGAGTATTGTAGAATATTTTGAGTTGTGAAACTATTGTAAAGGATCTACAACTGAGTGCGCAAAGACCTATTTTTTAGAGAGAGGAGAGTATGTAGCTGAGTGCGCAGACTAAGAATGGTTGTACCCTTCCCATAAAGAGAAATATTAATAATCGTTCTTGTGGACATAGCCTCCATCTGGGGGGTGAACCACGTTAAAGTCTGTGTTATGTGATTATTGTGTGTTTATGATTGTTCATTTGCTTGGTATGAATGTTTAATACTACAATTATCTGTTATGTGATTGCTTTTATATGTATTCACCGCAAGAGAATGGGAATAATATGTTAAGTAATACATGCATGGACGAATGTTAGTATTCAACACTTATGAGTCTGGGAATGTATGAATCTGCCAATTAGTCACATAGTTGAACATTGAATTTAAGCGCAGCGTTGGAGCGCGCAAGTAATTTATGTTTATTCTATCACATGCAACATAATGATAAGAACTTGAATGAGTTGAAGGGATAAAAAATGCTAAGTAGGATTGGTTAGAGTTAATCGTCTCGGAAGAGAAGCGCGGTGTGGCTGACGCGCTGAACCATTGAGATTCGCTGCGAGGTAAGTTGTTGATAGATTATTTTCGTAACGCAAAAGGTATCCCGTATCGCGTAGTCATTGGAGGCGCTAGTGCGCAAGCACCTTTGCTTGCTGAAGTATCCGACGCGGAACAGAGGTTTCGTGCATATTTCTATCCACAGCAGTCCGCAAGGTATTGCGCTGCTTACCAATCGGTCTACACTCGCATCACCAGGTTGTGGAAACGTGATTTCGCAACCACCGCCTCAGCTTCGCCTCGAGTGAGACGTCAGGTTGGATGCAGCCTGTTGCCGAAAGGGCCGGTGAATAGGGGTTTTGTTGGTTCGTCTAACCGCGAAGTACCTGGGTCTATGTTGAAAACCTCCGGAAGCTTATGTACAATTGGGTATAGTGGATACAACCAAATCTTGATGGCACCTGAGGTTCAAGACAAGACCACCTTTACTTGTTCTTGGGGGACATATGCCTATATATTTTTTCCATTTGGCCTATCTAATGCACCTTATGTTATAATTCCATGATGAAAAATTTCTTTCAACTTGTCCAAAGTTTACTTTGGACATTGTTGAAAATTTCACAACCATACGAGTTCATCAATGCATATACCTTTATCATGGCACATGATTCAAGTTCTTGAATAATGATATGATCGTTCAAACGTGCCAAATCTCTACCGCATGATCATTTAAATGTTCAAATGGACCGCGTTTTAAATTCGACGCCTGCTTGATCTTCATCCCTATAATGTTCGCTCTCATCGTTTTTGAGTCCATCCAATCGCATCCCCTGTATCCCTTGCATCCACTTACCTCTTTTCAACAATGCCTACTGGCCATGAGCCTGGGGGCTACCAAAATGTGCTCCGGATCCTTGAGTTCCAAGCATGCCGTGAGCTTTTTCTTCGAGCAGGTTGGGGTCTGTTCCTCCATCTTCTCTAGGGCCACGACAATGAAATTTCGTTGTTGTTTGCCAAGGTATTCGACGGCAATATGGATAGGGTTGGCCACCTTATTTTCCTGTGACAGAGGAATCCATCGCGGTGGCTACAAAGCTTCCACGATGCGTTGGAGAAAACTCACTATGGCTTGGGGTGTACCACAACAGACAGATGACTACCATAAATCAACTCAATTCTCATAACTATGCTATATAAATGACAATGCTAAGATAAGGAAGAAGATAACCAACCTCGATCCAAACGTTTGATGTAGATCCCCGTTGGCGCTTTTCAATCCATGCACTCGAATCTACAAATTAGTCTTGACAACCAATATACAACAAGTACATATAATATATAAACAACATTAACATCATCAATAACAATGGTCCATGATATAACAAGTAAGATAAACAACATTTACAACATTAATGGACGAGAATATGAGTATTTCTATTAATAAACAAGAAGAAGTACAAAGTGATACGACCTCTTGCCGGCAACCAATCTGAACCAAGATCTGGATCAATCCACTTGTTCCTCCACCACTTCGATCCTCCATGAATGGAAAACTCAAACTAGATAGGAGTTTGGAAGGTGAACATAAAGGGTTCACAGCTACAAGGATCAATGAGTGTAGACTCAAGATAGGGCAAAAATCCACTAGAATTCTCTTGCTCTTCTTTCTCCTCTCGTCCATAAGCCATATGTGCTCAATATATAGTCCTCTGAAAGGTAAGTGAAAGGACAAATCGAGACGTTACTTGGGAAGATGGAGAGCCAAAGGTCGCCCAATGACCACTTTTTGGCAGTAAAAAGTAATAAACTAGTGATTTCTACCATTTTACTTGATACCCGCGGGCTATAGTGATGCAACTCGTGGGTACGCATGCTATAATGATGCAACATGTGGGTAGGAATAAAAATAGGGCAAAATAGGGCTGAAGGATATAAAGTGAATCTGAGTCAGTGAAATGGATCCTACAGGCCAAAGAATGCTGATGCTCACAGGGTGGAAGATTACGGTGTAACATATGGGAGGGTGCTCGTTGGCACAAGCACCTCTTCCTCCCTCGAACGGCTCACGATTTTGATCTCAGAGCCGATTACCAGCACATTACGGGCACGAAGGGATTCCATCGAGAGTGGATCAGGCCGGAGAACCTTGAGCCCTTAGCCGTCATCGTCCACCTTATAACCTGTGAGGGTAAGTTTACCATATTTAAAGCCTGCCACCTCAAGTTACTAGCACATTTTGCCAATAACCAAGCTCTCAATTTTCCATTTTATTTTCTGAAGAGCCTTGAGAAAATGTCAAACCAAGTGAGGAAAAACACAACTAACCCCACTAGTAGTTTTTACCACCACTGCCTCATTAAACTCCTGATTATTCATCAATTGAGGGAAAAGGGGAAGACATGGGAAAGTTTTATGTTTGAGGTGTTGAACCCCCATTTGGCCGAGAATCCCATTGCCAAAGCTTCTTCTTCTCGAAAGCGCCACCGATTTCAAACTCGTGTTGGTGAACCTACCCAGACCTCTGCCCAAGTAGAGAGAGACATTGATCCTCTCCATGAGGACGTGACTAATAATCCCCCACTCTTTGCATGGATACCCACTAAACCTAGAAGGACGAACCGTGTTCATTCCGTCGTTCAACCCGTCATTCAGTCGGTTCAATCAGACAGCCCTGATGCACAGCCAGACGAACCTATCCCTGACAAGTCCCTTCTTGCATTAGCTAATGTCTCTGCTGGTTTGCTTGAATTTTTCATCTTCGAACTTACTCCTGCACGCACTCAAGGCAAGGCTCCTGAAAAAAAAACCACCTATGCCGACCCTGAAACACTTTCAAGAGAGTTGAGTCCTCCTGCAAAACCTTCCATTCCAAGCCATTAGACAGTGGATAGGTTGACCCAGGACATAGCACGCTTAACAAGTCAGAATCAGAAATACATTGAAACGATTTCTGAGCTTCGCCAAGAGAATATGGAACTACGTCTTCAAGTGAAGAGTGTCGAAGACTTGAACAAAGCCATAACGTCCTCTCATGACTATCTCCGAATAAGGCATGATACCTTGAAGTCCCAAGCCAGGAAGTTTAAGCCCAATCCAATTCTTCTTCTTCTAAGTCGAAGGCAACTACTGTCATAGCTCAACCTTCTTCCTGATTTCCTTTCCTCTTTGCTCAGTGGGACCTGACATATCTCCGGTTTGGGGGAGTGTTGATGTCCAATTTTGCCATCACTTTTGATCATTGAACGTGCTATGATGGTATTGTTTTTTCCATTTTTGGTGTATTAAGTCATATTTCTTGCCATTCAGATCACCATTCGTACTCAGGTATGATAACAACATTTAGTGTAGGGACTTGTCTACACTATTTCAACTATTTTACAAAGAAATGACGAGTTTCTACGTCAACAAATGAAAATATTATTACAATTTATCACTAAGATCTACATTCATTCATCAATCAAGATAAGCAAAGTTAAGATCTGAAGCCATTTAAAAGTCTAAATCACACAAGATAACCAAGATTTAAACATTCAAATGGTAGAAACTTGAATCAATTCATATTAGAACAATGAAGAAGTACATCCTTACCATGGACCTAGGTGTGAATCCCTCCTCCATTGCTATAAGCTTTCCTTCCTTCACCCTTTCTTTTGAAGAATTTGAGCTTTTCTCCTTCCTTCGGAATCTCCTCAGCATGCCTTTGCTTTTTTGATCTCCCTTTACCATGCCTCCCATGCCTTTCTTATGTAGCATTGGGAAATGGGCCTTCAAACCTTTCTTCTCCATGTGGGATTGCTCGTTTTCTTTATTTTAGATTATTTTCAACTGAAAACCCACTTTTCAATAGTTTTTAGGCTTTTTGCACCACTTAGAATGATTTTAAACACAATTAATGCATTTTAATGCATTTCTCAGAGAGGATTCATCTCGGAATGAACTTGTGTCGTGTCTTCCTGCTATAGGTGCATGGTAAACATATGCCTCTTCTGTCACATGACTAGGAGTGTTAATTTGATTGTTAACATATGCATCCTAATGTGTGAGGTTCGAAGCAGAGCTAAGGGACGAAATACATTACTGAAATTTGTACTCTTTGTACTGATACTCTTTATCATTCAAAGCAAGGATGAGGGAAGGAAAACTTACGGGCGTAGGATTTGAGGATCACACCTGCATGGAAAACATGGCAATTTCTCAAATATATATCATATTCCTGAGGCGGGCATACCCATGCTTAGCAGTAAACAAGCATGGCCACGAACAATACACAGTGGATCCATGTCAAAAGTAAATTTTTCAGAAGTGTAAACATGCACTTTGATAAGTGTGAGAACAAGGTCTTCATCGAACTTTTGATATGGCAGTCTAATCTTCCGCATCTCGGGTAGTGCATCGATGAGTGATACAACTATTTTTCCCAAGGTCTTCAATACAAATCGATGATATTATGAGTTTATATCATGCGATTAAAATATTTGATGTCGAGCATAATAAAACACCATCTGATTACCGGTCATTGATGTATACCATTAACAGATGCGAAGAGACCCACCGATAATGATGATAGACTCTAAGGTACTGAGTACAAACTAGCAAGTGTGAATAGATGTTTTGAAGTCGAACACTTGTAGAGTCAAACAATCAGGGGTCATTGATGTATACCCACTGTCATTTGCGAGGAAACCTGCCACTAATGACTGCAAGATCCAAGGTACTCTTGGGTTTCTAGATCCATGTCCTAGATGATGATTTGATGTCGATAGGAATAGATCCATCAAAAGGAGGGCATTAATGCATCCCACATCAACCGATACGAAAAAAATATCAATAGTCTGATAAAATTTGGTAGAACTGCAAGATCCAACACTGTATACTGACACAAGGAAGGCCGACATGATTGGTCAGGAATATTTGAGGAATAGCCGACACGGTTTGGACTTCCCTTGAACACATAACACGACGCAAAATGGACACTTGGAAACATAGGACTTTGAGTAACCGACCTTAATGAAATCCGCTAATGCTAGATGCATTAACGAAAGCTCCACCGATGATGGGAAGGATAACCCATCGGTGGATATCTATTCAAAATACTGGTATAGTTTCCTAAGGCAAATGTAGATGGTGTACTGACAGCGGATACAATATTATGTGTCATGTTCAAGGTGACAAGCACTGAATGTTGTCATTCTCTTCAGAGTTTTATAATATGAAGTGATTCAAGTATCTCCCTTTTTGGATTTTTGTGTTTTCCAATTTTTTTAACCTTTTTCATTTATTAGCTTGAAAAAAGAATAAAGCATGCTATGATACATTAGAGGAAATGAGTGTCTCAAGGGCATGCACCTAAATGTCAAGGGCATGGGTCAAGCCAAGGAAAAGATCCATATTGCAAACAAGGGTTGAGCTAGTTATGTACACTCTTACAAATGTTTCCTCCATGGGTATGGGTCAAATATATAGAAGCAATAGTTGATAGGCATCTTGAAACAAAAAGTGGCTGCAAAGGCAAATACGCAACATAAGCAATAAGCAACGAAGCAGTTTGCATGGATGTTCAAGTGGATATTTTAACACATGCTTATGTGAAATGACAAAAAAAGGGAGCCCATCGGGATATGGTCAGAAATGTATGAAAGAGAAATATGTGGTCTCAAACTCCAAGTCATGATGGGATGAATATGGCTCCCGGTCCTATGAGAATAATTCAGCATGGGCACCAAAATGGAAATGGGGTGCTGACTAGGATGTCCCATGTTTGGTAGGTGTTGGCACGGGATAGATCCACAGGAAGTGCGGAAGCCGACAGGTGCGGAAGGGTCACTCAGTGGAAGAAGGACCTTTCGCCACTTTTTGCGGAAGTATAAGTATTGGTAAAGAGTTGAGTCGTTCATATGGACCATTTTTTGTAGAATGATGTAAGCACATAAATAAGCAATCTTGTAAGCCTAAGGGCATTGATCGATTGATGATTAATGCAATCTTTTGAGTTTGATTGTATTTGCGATATCATGTTCTGAATATCTCTACGACGGGTTTTCCGCAGATGTTAATGAATGAAGATGTTCGGTTGTTAATTATGGTGTTATGTTATGATGTGATAATGGGTTATTTAAATGTTCTCTGTTGGTTTATGTGAAAACATATTGTTGGTTAATGCTAAAATGTTTTGATGCGAATAATTGATTAGTAAACTATATTGAATAACTGTGATCTCTGGTTAATGCACACGTATCTTCTTTGTAACTACGGAAGCTTGGTTCTTGCAGCACCCTTATCCGCCTCGGGTGAGACCTCACCTGCTTCGCAGGTGTTGCTGGGAAGGGTAACTCCTTTCTGGGCCGGTGAATAAGGGGTTGGTGGTGTTGTTGACGATAGAGTGAACCCCTGTTGAAAGACCCTATGTCAACATATGGTTCCGTTGCCGGGACCTTAAGAAGGAAAAAAGAGGATATGATGTGGCATCCGACGAAACCAGAGATCGAAGAGTGGTTCACTCACAAAGCAGAAGAGTTTGTGAAAGAAGAAAGGAGGAACCCGATAGAAACAATAGAAAGTTGGTTACAAAAGCACATATACTCAGATATCCATGAGATATTCTTCGTCGAATTTCCAATAATACTATAGGAGTGGCTCGCGCAGTTGACATTCAGAGGACATACAAACCAGAATATCGGATCAGATCAGTGGACTCCAGAACTAATTCGACAGCTGAAGTAAGTAAAAAATACAGTATCAAGGGTTGTTGACTTCTGGATCGATAGTATCCTAGAGGGGTACATCACTGAGTTCGCGGTAGATAGCAGCAGTTCTTACAGCGATGCGAAGAGACGATTTTTCAAGGGACCAAGGAGTAGGTTCTTCCTGTCGCTAAACCTTTGGATTAAGATGCTGGTGTGCGAAAAGGGTATGATGAAAATGACCTCCGATGAGTAGAAAGATTGGTGTGGAGGGGTTAAAGGTATCGCATAGTTACAGATCCACTAGGAAAGATGCAGGGTAGATGGACATGAGCGACGACGAATTTCTAAGCGAAGTTGAAAAATACTGTGGCACCTTGAGAAGTGGAATGATATTTCGGCGTCCTGATAAGAGGAGGACTGAGGAAGAGTCCCCTGAGAGGACCGGAAGGGAAGACTACGCAACAGGGCCACAGAGGACAGAGCTCCCTTACTACGAGGAGGAAGGCGATGACCAGGATACCCCAGAAGAAGGGCGGATTGTGAGCTATCACATACCTTCGACCCCGCATGCCACCTATCAATCTAAAGGAAACACCACAAATAATTCGCAGAGCTGTCCCACATGTAGTGGTAAAAGTAGTACATCAGTAAGTAGCAATAGTAGGAACACTGCGATGGCGGACGATACAAAGATGTCGAATTTCGTAGGAAGCGGGAGGGAGGATCCCGAACAGTTTTGGTTTTTATGCGAAGCAGTGTGGATCGTTAAGTAGGTCCAAAATGAAGACATAAAAAAGGGACAGTTGGCGACGACCTTTTGGGGCTATGCGCTGGACTGGTTCATAAAATATACTAATTTTCTAGGAAAAATGTTGGTAGAAATCAAAGCAGTGATGATTCAGGAATTTAAAAAACCCAAGTCGGAAGCACAGTACATTACTGAGCTCAAAGAGATTAGGCAATACCCGAATGAACCAATATGGGAGTTTGATCAGAGATACAAGACACTGATAGCGAAATTCAGTTTTCCAATAAACGACCTGCAGCATAAAGAGTGGTTTATCGCTGGGCTGGTACCACATATTAGAGGACCATTGATGCAGCATAAAGTTGCGGATCAAGCCGAAGCATTAGAAATCGCGATGAAAATAGAGGCTTCGTCGATCGGAGAGACTGGGGCTGGAATGGATAAGATTCAAGCACAATTGGCCATGTTGACGCTCCAATTGGAGTACATGAAGCAAGGGAAAAATAATCGCGCAGACGTATGGTGCACCAGATGTAGGACGGAAGGCCATCATAAGGATAATTGTTCAATGTTTCAGCAGTATTTGAATTCAGGGGCTCCGAACCCCCTTCGCCAGGAAAGTCTACCATGGTGCCCCGTTTGCCAGGCCAAGGGGCATCGACCAGAGGACTGCATCTACTTACATAAAATAGTATCGAAACCGGTGAATCTGTATTTTAAATTCTATCGATCAGTGGGGAATGATGAAAGGACTGCAGGGCACACGATTTGCTGCAAGAACGGAACATGGACGCATAGCTGGTAAAGGGAGAAGAGAAACAACTAGGACTACAACAACCGCAGTATGTCTAGCAACAACCGTAGTTTATGCAGGCACCGCAATTTGACAAAGGACAGTATGGGAAACTACATTATGGCGCACTGCAGTATCCGCAACCACAGTACCAGCAGTTGATGTATCAACAATACCCACAACCGTAGTATCAGCAGCCACAGTACGGGCAGGCGCAGTACGAACCACCACGCGAAGGATTTGGTGGAGGATTCCGGGGAGGATGCGGTGGTGGCGCCGGAAGAGGGGGAGCCACTGGACGGGGCCGAGGACCCCCTACATGTTATAATTGTGGGAAACAATGACATTTCACAAGGGATTTCCCGAATCAAGCCTCGCAATGCACGTATTGTAGCGGAATAGACCACGCGGTAGAAAGTTTCTCACAGCTCATCGCCAAATGGAAAACGAAGAACCTGCCGACCCCGTCGAATCAAAACCAACCAGCGGTACAAAAAATATCAGTAGAATATAGGAGGCACTCCGTGGCAGTAGGAATAGTAATGCGAGGAGGAGCAGTAACAGGAGTTGACAGACCATAGTCCATTGTTCGACCAATAGGAAAGAAAAACGTTACGTTTGACACGGGGGCAGAAAAAGACACCTTCCTAAAGGCCCAACAAGAGGTGCTGCAACGGATGAGGAACATACCTCTCCAAGAAGAAATCTACGATATGCCGTCGACATTCGACCGGACGAAATCGTAGGGAAAGGCCACTGCCTTAAGAGCCTTCCTAGAGAGATGCTTAGCATTGGCACGAGATGAGGAGGCATTGGAGGAACTATCCAGGCTATTAAGTCGACAGGAGGACGGAATTCAGGAACCCAGGGTTAATCGCATACATAAGAGAAGGAAGACGGGCAGACCAGAGCAAAGTCACCCCCCTTGGCCGAGTGTGTCAACTTCCCGTCGAAATCGAAGGACTTCGAACATACGCCAATTTCGATGTGATAGAAATAGTAGATAACACATGTCCATATCCAGCACTATTAGTAATCGACTAGGCGATGTAAAATCAGGCAATCATCAATTTCAAGAAGCGGATCATGACATTTGAAGATCGGGAAATAAGGGTTGTCGCACCACTAGACCGTTCGGAAGGACAACGATATGTGGAACCCACCAAAGATGAAGATAGGGAAGGATGGGATAGCCTATATAATATTTTTGAAGATTACATCAATCCAAATGATGGAGGGGAGTTGGAATGGTGTAGCCCTATCTTAGCATCTTCGGAATCGGACGAGGCACCGGAAAATTGGAAAAACTGACTTCATGAAGTATCGTTTCGTAGATGTGCAAAGATTACACAGTCCATGCGTCGGGTGGCTACTGAGGAATGCAAATTACAAACATACGAAGGGTTACCAAACTTGAGCACCTTAACAGAATTCGAAGGAAAGGTAGTGGAACCACAAAGACTCTTGGCCTTGGAGGAAGCCTTGAAGGCTACTCCTGCGCACTGGTGGGCAGCGCATAAATCAAGGATATCAAATTGGCCACTATGTCGATGCCTCCTAGAGGTACATTTCAGCGACACCACAACATGGAATGGACAAAGATACGATGTCCAGGGTAACCCAAACGAACATTTGAAGGCTTGTCAGCACCAATGGGCAGAGCGATTGGAGCAGGAGTGGGTGCATGCCTTTGTGCATACATTGGATGGAGTACCGCGGAGTTGGTATGTTGCAATGGAGATGCAACTCGGTACACTTTCTTGGGATCAGTTAACACTTGGCTTTAGCCAAACGTTCTCCTTCTCAGATAAGAATCCCTTCATCCATAATGCACTTCAGATAAGTAAGAAGAAGATTTTCAAGGTAGAACCAACAGGGCAGCTATCAGAACTCTGATGGACCATGACACCCAAAATAAGGAGGAACTGCTATAAACCGAATAACAACAACGATGGGACAACACCTAACCTATCCGTCGACCAGTACAATCAGCCACTGAAGACTATGAAGGTAACCATTAAATTAACGGAAAGCTTGAATGCCACGGATGTTGAAAAACATTGGTAGGAATCAATTATTATGCAGATTGCAGACCTGCTGCATGAATTTCATGACTTATTTCTGACAAGATCCCTAGAAAGACAAGACATTCACACCTCAGCGGATGAGTTCGAAATAGATGAATATGCGATCGCAAGAAAATTGAAACCACAAACAGCATCCTCCGGCGTGAAGACCAAACCCCGCGATACGGTGTCAACAGTACGGCACCACCTATTACCGCAGTAAAAAAAAATAATATATATATATATATATATATAAATAAATCATAATAATAAAGAAGGGAAGGGAGGTATCATATGAATCATAATAAATCACAAAACGTGGGCGACATGATAGGACTAAGATGGAAGCTGCCATGACGCGTAATAGCCCACTCCAACATTAAAGATGCTGAAAGTGACATTTATACCACACCAAACAGCTTCAAGCCCAAGACACCAGAAGTTAATATCCAGCGCAAGCGAAGGATTTTGGCGAATCCCGACAAAAATCGACAATAATTGCCTCAAATGGATGGACATTACCAACCTCTATATAGAGAGCAACGGGAAAGCAGATCCAATTACTGTAGTACTCTAGAAGCCAAATGGAAGTGTATATGTCTAGAACCAGCACTGAAAGACCATTGGCCACACCAATTGTTCAGGAGCAACCCAAAGTCATGTCGTCAATTCCACACAAGAAGAAGAAAAGTGCGACGCGACCTCCCGATAGCGGTCGGGAGGCAAAGAAAGCCACCCGGGCATCTACTCGGAACAAGAATGCCGTTGTAGGATCCTCCACGGTGGAAGAGGTGCAAGAGGGATACGACGGTCCCATGCTATCGGAATATGTTCCTCCTCGATGGGCCGGGGCGCCTGCACGACGGATCAACAAAAACGACAGATACAACATTGCAGTCACACCGGTACCTCTAGGGGTTCAGACAATTGGGGACATTACCACCAAGTTGTAGAGACTACAATACACTGACCACGACCTCGCTAAGTTCAAAGAGTATGCAGAAGCCTACAATGACGTTCCCCATGCGAGCGGCCCAACCACAAAGGAACCGAGGGAATGGGCACACGGATTGGCACAATCAGGGTTGCTTGGCATCACCCTTCTACCACATTTTGGGCGCCTGGCACAAGTCAACGCATGCATCAAGCAACTCCGTGCATGCTTCCATGATCGATCCCTGTGGCTGCATGAGAGAATCCCAGTTACTGTCGACCTCGTCGCCAGAGTCACCGGCCTACCACAAGACGGATCCAACCTGTCAAATTTTTTCTAGGGAAAGGATAACGATAAGAAAGTAGCCGAGCAATTGGCTATAAAGTACGATGTACAGAAAGATTCCCGGGGTTACCTGATCCACACCATTAACAACCAGGCGATTCGAGTCGCAGCAAAAATACTGGCAGTCAAAGTAACAAGGAAAAACCGACCGACACAATGCAATTTAGGGGTCATTGCAGCAGCAGAACAATGCGTCGCAGGAGAAAGGCTGAGCTGGGCCCAATTCCTGCTGCATGAACTCAACGAGGACGCATATGATGCCTAGGAAAACAGACGGACTTTCATGTATTCATGGTTACTCCTCCTGATTGCCTTCAAAGCATGGAGGGAACCAGACGACTACCAAGGGGTGGACCTCGCGGAACCTCGAATATGCGATGGTGCAAGGTACCAGAACTTGTGGGCAATGACTGACAATGAGCGCCAGCAAGATATTGTTATCCAGTTCTACGTTTGGCTCGACATGATGCGGATGGACACAATGATGATACAGTGGATCACACTACATGCCGCGACAAAGTATCAGTCCATTACCCAGTTATCTGTTGAGATGCACATGATTTGCCTCCGAGCACACGCAGACCCAACCAAGCAATGGATAAGAACACATTACAAGCTCACTGAAGCCGAGCTTGACAACATCATCTCCCACTGGCCTGAGGAATGGAAATTCCCTGAAGATCCGAAGGAGATTGCAGCAGCACAGGCAGCCGGTCGACAGAACCGGGCCAGGAATGATGAAGCTTCCACCAACCAGAAGGATGAACAAGAGATTGATGCAAAGGATCAGACAGTCGGCTCTAGTACGACGTGGCCTCAACAACCAACACCCCAACGGACCCAGAGCTTGACCTTCAGCAGGAAGAACGACAGACAAAGAATCGTATGGACCGCGACGACGGTTGTACAAGAGCTGGCCTCACTGCACAGCAGGCCGATAGTCTGTTGGATAGCATTATGCAGATCATAGAGCACAACCGCCGGAAGGTTACAAGGCACTCCGCAGATAATTTCCAATACATAGGGGACTTGTTAAATACAGTGGCCAGTACAATCATCAACATTTAGGTACCACATGGCGATATCCAACAAAACTTGTCGACTCCCAAAGTTGAGGTAGAGGTAGGCAACCAGCAACGTATAGTTCAAGTCGACTCACACGCCTTCTTTACAGGCGATGAGAACTTGAACCTGAAGCTCCAAAAGGATCCCCTGACAATGGTCGACTTCAACCTACTACCAATGTTGACACTACATCGGGTCCAAGTGGTAGCAAGCGTAGAAATCTGAGACCGCGAGGCTGCAATGCACAATAAGATGGTCGATTGCATGAAACAACTACAATGTAACAAGATAGAGGCCAAGCAGCTTCGAGATGATTATACTGCGGAATGAGCTATGCAGGTATAAGCCCTTGAGGAGAAAGTGCAATTAGAGAAATCCCTGGCTGAAAAGGAAGCAGTCATCGCAGACCAAACCAGAGCGCTCAAGGAAAAGGAAGAAATTGTGATGGAACGAGCAAAGCTCGAAAGAGCTCTAGCAAAGGCATGCGAAGCAGCAGCGCTGGACATGGATGTTGACCTGGAAGCCCAGGCTGTTATGTTAGGAGTTGCCGTGACTGAGCTCAGAAAATAAAATGTGGAACTCCAAGCTCGGGTAACACCCAGCACACCGCCGGCACAAGTCCAGAGTCGACAGACAGCGATAGATGAGGCAGTGATGGAAATCCAGGAGTTGGAACAGGCTGTGCAGAAGGCAGCCGTAAGTCTTACAGAATTTTGGGACAGGCTGGTCGAAGATGACCAGTTAGTGGAACTAAAGAAGATGCATCACGAAGCTGAAGAGTAGCTAGAAACGTTTAGAGGGTCGATTAAAGCAATGCCCACCATGACCAGGATGACAAAGACTGCGGAATTACAGAATATGAAGCAACGAGCTGAGAAAGCCCATGAAAGGAAGCAACAACGAGCGACACATTTGGATGAAATTCAGACAAAAGCAGAAGCACTGATAGCAAGCATGGTTCCAGAATTGAAACAGGTACAAGAGCAACTATAGGAAGTGCGATAAAAAGTGAGCGACCACCCAACGGAGCGGTAGGTGACGGAAAGTACACAGATCCATGCATCAGTAAAGGAGATAGTTGACCGGATCTAGACCTCCTATGAAGACTTTCAAAAGCAGTATAACAAACTAGCAGTGTCCAACTGAAGTGGCTCGGGACGAGCCACAAGTTTGTGTTGGGGGCCTGTTGGCACGGGATAGATCCATAGGAAGTGCGGAAGCCGACAGGTGCGGAAGGGTCACTCAGCGGAAGAAGGACCTTTCGCCACTTTTTGCGGAAGTATAAGTATTGTTAAAGAGTTGAATCGGTCATATGGACCATTTTTTGTAGAATGATGTAAGCATATAAATAAAGCAATCTTGTAAGCCTAAGGGCATCGATCGATTGATGATTAATAAGATCTTTTGAGTTTGATTGTATTTGCGATATCATGTTCTGAATATCTCTGCGACGGGTTTTCCGCAGATGTTAATGAATGAAGATGTTCGGTTGTGAATTCTGGTGTTATGTTATGATGCGATAATGGGTTATTTAAATGTTCTCTGTTGGTTTACGTGAAAACATATTGTTGGTTAATGCTAAAAAATTTTGATGTGAATAATTGATTAGTAAACTATAGTGAATGACTGTGATTTCTGGTTAATGCACACAAATCTTCTTTGTAACTGTGGAAGCTTGGTTCTTGCAGCACCCTTATCCGCCTCGAGTGAGACCTCACCTGCTTCGCAGGTGTTGCTGGGAAGGGTAACTCCTTTCTAGGCCAGTGAATAAGGGGTTGTTGACGACAGAGTGAACCCCTGTCGAAAGACCCTGTGTCAACAGTAGGCTCTGCTGTCATAATGGTGGAAAATACAGATATGAAGGGCTGACCCACCAATTTCCAACAGGTTCGACCCTATGGAAAGTTTGGGTTGCAAAAGGTTCAAATGCATCTTCACAAAGGGATGGCCTAAACCTATATTCAAGTTTCCAAATATACCAAATAAGATCGAGGAACATGCAGATCATGCTCCTATACTTGGGTAGATTTATATCAAGTATGCTCCCAGTGGCCCCATAAAATATGTCCTTAGGTGGGTGCAACCAAATGTTTACAACTTCAGGGATACCTTCATTTGATGATAAAATGTAATCCAAGAAGTCATGTGAGCTGGGAGATCTCACATCCCAAATGGGCCAAGTAACCGAATCATATTCCTCCATCAAGGGAAGATTTTGATCCGAATCTGCCGAAGCTATTTGAGTAGCTTGGTTTGAAACTTCTATGATAGATAGGGGTGATCCAACTGCTTTCCAACAATTAAATGACATTACACAAGCTGAGGTCCTTTCATCTACTATGGTTAGACAGATGTTCTTACCATGAGTCGTACTTTAATCTGAAAAGCAACTTTGGAAAGGGTCCTACATATTGAATGGTCTATGTCTGATGCGATCAAAGTCTCATTGGATGGATCAACAACACCAATGGTAGACAATAGTTCCGTTCTTTGCGCAAAATGATATTGCAATACCTCCAAGGCCGACATGGCACATGGTACTTGAGCTAGTTCGTCAAGAACATTACCGTCCTAAGTAGCTCATGTGTTAGGATTATGCATTGTTCTATGTAGAACACCTTTGGGGGGGTATGGTACTAAGTCTATGGCTGGTTTCTCAATGTAGATATAACCACTTGGTTGTGATTCTAATTGATCCGATCTACTAGGAGAGACATCATAAGACTCAAGTCTTGTTTGAATGTTCATCTCGGGATCACACATGAAGACGTTGGCATAAGGATCATTGCCCCCTTGCAGGGGGGTTGGCTGGTTGCCCCCTGGCGGGGGTACTGGTGTCAAAATAATGGGTTGTTGTTTCCCACCGCATTGAAGCATAGTTGGTGCGTATTTTTTCCCAGACTTAGCATTTTGCTTACTCTTGTACTTCTTCTTCTTTTCCCTAATGTCTTTGGACTCGACTATAAGGATTTCAGAATTCTGGGAAGGATTAGCACTTTGATTACCCTTGTATTTCTTCTTCTTTCCTCTCAAGTCTATGGATGAGACTGTGAGGATGTTAGAATTGTTGGAAGGATTAGCAGGTTGCTGCATTGCCTGGCCAGCTGTGGGTTGCAAATTCTGAATAGATACTTGTCTCAGATGTGGTTTAATTTGTTCAAGATGGTGGACGAAATCTGTCATACCATTGACATGAGGTTCATGTGGCAGCCTAGCTAGATCAAACGCAGGTCTTGCAGGTTGGTTCCCAAAAGATTGGTTACTTTCTAGAACCTGACCACTACATGGCGGAATGGGGTTAATGGTTGGATTGCCCCCTTGCGGGGTTAGGCCCAAAAAAGATTGGTTACTTTCTAGAACCTGACCACTCCATTGAGGTGGTTGTTGGGCTTGAAAAGCATTCCAAGAGGGGTTACCTCCTTGCAGAGGTTGCATCCAAAAGGATTGGTTATTTCCCGGATGTTGCCCAGTCCATTGTGAACTAGGTTGCATGTATGGATTTCCTCCTTGCGGAGGTATGTTCCAATAAGGTTGGTTATTTGGTGGAACATTACCACTCCCTGGCTGGTTAGGATTCATGGGTGGATTGCCCCCTTGTAGGGGTATGTTCCATTGAGATTGGTTACTTGGTGGAACATTACCACTCCATTGATTGTTTCCTTGGTTTCGATATGCGTTCCAAGGTTGATTTCCTCCTTGCGGAGATGGCATCCAAAAAGATTGGTTACTTCCTGAATGTTGTCCATTCCATGGTGGAACAAGATGGATGGATGGATTTCCCCCTTGCGGAGGTAGGCCCCAAAAATATTGGTTGCTTTCCGAAATCTTACCAAACCATTGATTGTTTCCTTGGCTTAGATAAGCGTTCCAAGGTTGATTTCCTCCTTACGAAGGTGGTGCCCAAGAAGATTGGGTACTTCCTGGAACCTCCCCACTCCATTTTGGGATAGGGTTGATAGGTGGATTGCCGCTAGGATTTGTGCTAGGATAAGTCGGAGGATAACCCCTTGGGGCATTTCCACTAATCTGAGGAGCATAACCCCAATTGGAATAAATGTTCCATGGTTCATTGCTTCTTCCAGGAATATTACCATTCCATGGTGAAGGGTTGCCCCTAGAAGTAGAATTTGGACAGGTGTTAGGCATATCAAGAGGATTCTGGTTTACTCCTTGTGTGTGTTGACCTTGATTAGCTTAACCATATTGAAAACCAATGTTTGGTAAGGAATACCCTTCAGCAGGGATTCCTGCAGATGAAGTGGATGTACTTCCGGGATTGGAACCCGAAATTGTACCAACTGGCACTGAAGTGTTGGTTGAACTTGTGCTACTAACAGGTAAACTAACTGTTGGGATTGATGTATAGGCCAAATTGGAAGTATTGCTACCTCCAGCAACTATTTGATGTTGCGACGATGTAGTCCCTTGTGCTCCTGATGAAGCCATAGGGTCACTTGTTGAATTTTGCATGTCATTCGAACTTTCAAAAAGAGGTTTGATATCACCCATTGACTCATAGATAGTAAGTACAACTGGTTCTGAAAGACTTATCATAGGTGGAATTACATGAGAATTTGTGTGATGTTTCAATGTTTCAATTTCAACTAGAGTAAGATCATCAACTCTGTCTGTATTCAATTCGTGATGTGATGATGAATTCTCAGTGTTGATTTGATGTTATTCTTCTTGAGTAATATTAATTGAGTTTAAAATCAATTCTATTTCCAAGTCATTAGTATGTGGTTTTTGTGTCTATCTCTGCAATGTAGCAGGGATTTCAATTTCTGGTGACTCACCTTGATGCCGTTGTGACTGGCGGATCGGGAGAGTAGCCACTTCTAAGAAGTTGATAAAAGGATGTGTTTAAAATGATAGTTTGAATCAAACAATCCTAAGGCAGTCTAGACTCAAAAAACAAAATGTGTCCACACAGTAAAAATTCCCTAAAGATTTCAAGCAGCAAACTTATTCTTCCAAAGAACCAAAGCTCAGTGAAAAGATGGATTGTAGGGCCTGCCGAAACTAGTAGTTGTTGAGGGATGTTAGGCCTCAGACAATTTCTAGCAGCGAAGGTATGAGAAATAGTTACAATAAATTTTAATCGCCAGGGGTGCAAGTGTTGGTTCCTGACCAATCACCCTCCCAAGGAGTAAAATTTCCGAAGTCTGTCTCAGGTTTTGCAAGTGTTTCCCACTCACAATATCCTATGTGATATCCTAAGAATAGCCACTAAAGTTACCACTTCATTATCGACGGTCAAGCGGAATAGTTGTAAGTCGAGGACAACTCTCATAACCAAGAACTCTAGAAACAATGATGTCACCCCAAGGACTTGTCACTGAACATAGAATCCCCTCGATAAGCTTATGTCCCACTAAATAAACAAAAGGGGGGAACCACCCTTTACTTATCCAGATTGACCTCGTGCTTGACGCATGTTTCAGAAGCGCTTTCCCGACAAGCGTTTTTTGCTACTAGTGGATTTACTCTCTTTAATCAATGCTAGTTTCAAAGTTTTGTAGCCCAGGAGTGTTAACTCTCCAAACCTAATCTAGGGCACTAACCTAAACTTGTTGGTGATATGAAAATCAAAAGTTTGTCAATTTTAGATTAAGCGCCAATTTTAAATGTAGTTTGCTTAGTTTCAGGAGTGGAAATGAAACTAGTGATGTTTTGACTCGAAAACCGAAAAATGAACCAAACAATGCAAAATGCTCACTATTCTACCTTTTAATTCGATGAATATTCTAAATTAAGGAAGAGTTAGAGGTTCATGAGTTTCTTTCATATATGCAAAATTTCTGGTAGATTTTGTATGTTCATGCATAGTTTAGTTTTTTTTTTTTAATATGGATAATAATTGATGTTTAAATACCAATGTAAACCAAACAGATATCTCAAGTAAACATGAATCTAATTCTATTACACGAGGGATCCCTGTTTCTCATTCACAAGATCGCCCGAAAGCCCAAGTGAAGAGGATAAGCCCTTTGGAATGCTTATGAATTAAATTCTAGACTGTTAGACTTGAGATCCACTTTCTCATTCACAAGATCACCATACGGCCCAAGTGAAGAGGATACGGTGGCTCGAAAAACTGTATGCAAAAATTAAATCTACTCTGTTACAAGTGAGATCCACTTTCTCATTCACAAGATCACCATAAGGTGCGAGTGAAGAGGATACGATGGCTCATACACAATATATCTCAAGAAAAATGAACTCTAAAGGTACAACTTTCTCTAATTGCGCATGCGAATTATGAAGAAAATTCCAACTCCAAAACGAAATGTAACTAAATGCAAGTTTATTTTTGTTTTTTGGAAAGAAATTATCGTCAAGTTATCTCACAATGTGATGTTCAAGGTTTGTTTTTCAATGCAAAAAGTGTGAATGGTTCCTTCAAATGCAATTCTCTCTAAATGTGCATGAAGATCATGAAAATATTCTAAGTCCAAAACAAAATGTAACTAATTTGAAGCTTGTTTTTGTTTTTAGAAAGAAAATATTCTCAAATCAATTTAAAATGTGACTTTCTAAGTGTGGTCTTTTATGCAAAAAGATATTTTACACATTTAATAGAAAAATTGAAAAGAGATAGACACTTAAAACACTTTTAAAAGTTCTTGGGATCTTTTTTGAACAATTATCTTTAATCCAATGGAAAAGTTTATAGCTCCAACCATGCAAAACTTTTACAACTCCAACCATGCCAAACTTTTACAAAATGCTTGGATTCTTTTTAATCTTAAGAAGAAAAAAAATGAACCCAAAACTTTTGCAAAAACTTTGGAATTCTTTTTAATCTAAAGAAGAAGAAAAAAATTGAACCCTAACTATGCACTTTGCAAAAGTTTGAAAATGAGTTTTTTAACCAACTCTTTTTAAACCAATTGAAAAATATTTGTAACTCCAACTATGTAAAACTTTTGCAAAATTTTTCAAAAGGAATCAAACTTTGGCATTTTATGCAGCATTCAACGCTCAACGCTCCAGCATTAAACGCTTAGCAATTTCACATTGTGGCAGAGTATGAAGTGACACGTAGAGAGTTAAAACCTTCAACACTTCACACCCCAAATCCTAGCAGAATGTACACCCACGCAGAGTTTTAAGAGCTTCAATGTTATGGTTCACAGCTTCAACCGAATCAACACATCAACGCAGAGGTCGAAGGCAGAGAGCAGACAGGGGGCATTATACAATACGCAAAGCATTCAGTTGTTGGGATTAATGCATAGATACAACGCTTCGACACTGTCCACGTGATGGGTAAGGAATTGTTTCAAAAGCGAAAATGCAAAGATGCAATGCATAGATACTGTCCACGCAGAGGTTTGAAAGTTTAAAGCTGAGATCATAGTCTTTTAGTGCTGAGATTTAAGAGTTCATGAAACATCAGGGTTTTCATATCGCAGGGTTGAAGGAATTTCACGCAGAGCTTGAGAACATACTCAAAGATGCATCTATTCACTCAACGCAGAGTTTAAATCTTCAAACCAGATTTTAAAAGTTTTCATGTTGAGTTTTAAAAGTTTCAAGATCTTTAAGACAACACGTGGACAACCTGGAAACTATCAGCGTAGAGATTAAATTCCAGGTACATGGATCCACACAGAGTTTGAAAGAAATGATCAACGTAGGGATTTATGTAAGGTTTGAAACGCTTTCAAAAAACTGAACAAAGCTTTAACACGTTAGTGCAGAGTTTAAACATCATTCAACGCAGAGTGTAAAGAAATATTAAACTCAGAGTTTAAAGAAATATTCAAATGAAACACAAATCAATGAAATCTTCTAGAAATATTCAATGCAAAGTTTAAAGAAATCTAACATGCAGAGACTGAAGCTTTAAGAACTTTAACATAGCTTGAAGATCAAAACAAAGTTTAAACTCTAAAATTCGAGGCAGAGTTTCAAGAAACTCAGATCTGATTGAATTTGACGGTGGGTTGATGGATTAAAGGCATGGTTAGGCCAATTTTAAGCTTCTCAAACTGGATCCAAGGATCTTTAAGTGATCTTTAAGCTCAAAATGAGTAGATCTAAATGATGGAGATCACCAAAAAATGAATAAAAATCATGAGATATCAAGAAATTTCAAGCCATATGGTCGCCAATCTAATAACAACATTTAGTGTAGAGACTTGTCTACAGTATTTCAACTATTTTACTAAGAAATGGTGAGTTTCTACGTCAACAAATGAAAAGATTATTACAAGTTATCACTAATATCTACATTCATTCATCAATCAAGATAAGCAAACTTAAGATCTGAAGCCATTTAAAAGTCTAAATCACACAAGATAACCAACATTTAAACATTCAAATGGTAGAAACTTGAATCAATTCATATTAGAACAATGAAAAAGTACATCCTTACCATGTAACTAGGTTTGAATCCCTTCTCGATTGCTATAAGCTTTCCTTCTTTCACCCTTGCTTTTGAAGAATTTGAGCTTTTCTCCTTCCCTCAGAATCTCCTCAGCATGCCTTTTCTTTTTTGATCTCCCTTTACCATGCCTCCCATGCCTTTCTTATGTAGCATTGGGAAATGGGCCTTCAAACCTTTCTTCTCCATGTGGGATTGCTCATTTTCTTTATTTTAGATTATTTTCAACTGAAAACCCACTTTTCAATAGTTTTTAGGCTTTTTGCACCACTTAGAATGATTTTAAGCACAATTAATGCATTTTAATGCATTTCTCAGAGAGGATTCATCTCTGAATGAACTTGTGTCATGTATTCCTGTTGTAAGTGCATGGTAAACATATGCCTCTTCTGTCACATGACTAGGAGTGTTAATTTGATTGTTAACAAGGCATGAACATATTTAAATATCTCATGAATTTTAATTGATTATCATCTTTTTATGATTAATTAATGTTTACTTAACACTTCTAGACCTATTGGGCACATAGTTTTCATTTTCCAGGCTGTGGTTTTCATACAGACGTCCATCCGGATGCTCATTCCCATCCAGACGCCCATTCGCATTCGGATGTCCATTCAAACCTTCGTTCGCACCACCGAAATCATTTGTTAGCATATTCTGGAGCATTGAAGGCAGAAACCCACGACATGGGTTTTGTTGGCCACCTAGCCCTTATGGATCGTGACCTCCTATTGGTGAAGATTCGCATCCTCATTAGCCCAAGCTGCCAACGCATATGTTGCCCATGTCCAAGGAATTAGTATGCACGAAATGGGGAAAACATCCTGTGCTTTTTAATGAGCCATTTCTCCAGTGTTTAAGACCCTCTATTTTTAGAGAGGTCAACCACTGGAAGGGTCGACCTGCTCTCCCTTTGTAAATGTTATATAAAGACGCCCAGGGTTGAGAAGAAGAGACAGAAAAATGTTGTATAAGCTTTGATTCCGATTTTTAATAAAAACTCTGATCATCTGTTGATGTTATTTCGTCTTTTGTTAGTGGTTGGTGATTGAATAGCTTAGGAACAAATCCCTGTTGCTTGGGAAGGGCCCCTCAACAACCAGAGGTTCCATTTGTGCATATCCAGTGATTTCCTTTCATTTTTGCAGATAAGTAATTTCGTTTTTATATGTATGTATTTTGTTTTCCTGTAGATGATGTTTTGTTGTTCATAAAACACAGTTTTCCTTTATTTACATGTAATTTGTATCTTCAGAATTCATACGGCCGACTATTCGCACCTTCGTTCAGACTGTCTTTCAGCCTTTCATTTGCACTTAGACAGAATTTTAGTTCATTTTCCACAATTTCCAGTATTTCGTTTATGCAGAAATAGTTAGGTAGGGTATAGGTTAATTTTCCAGTATCTCATGATGTTCCGTAGTTAGTTGGGATTCAAATCCATCTTTACCATTTTATATTTCATTTCATATTCACACATAGATTAATTATTTCAGTTTTAATTATGATGAAATCCATTTACATTTAGCATCTCTTTTACTGTGCAAATAAGAAATAGTTCTAGTTTAAGTAGAAGCAGTATAGTTGTTTCTTTGATTATGATTTAGGTAGTTTATGATCTACTTTCATTTGTTTTCATGCCTAGAACCTAGAATAGCTTAAGCTTGTTTAAAATGTTATCATAGACTTTACCAAATATCAGTTTGTTCCATTTCTGAAATAGGTTCAACATTTCATCTTCAATTCTCATTTAAGTTTATAATCGGTCTTTCATTTTCATTTACATAGCATGTATTGTTTTAGGCTTTGTTAATTCCATTGTTAATTCAATCATTTCATTTTGGTAGGTATAATAGAATAGAAACTAACTTCAAGTTCAAACTTAAATAGTTTCACACTGATTTCAAAGATGCATTAGTTTTCAGTTGTTTAAAGTTTGATTCTGATAGCTCACATAACTCAGTTTAATATAGGTTTATTTCTCAGTTATAGATCAGTTGAATCATATTTCCATGATTGAGTGAAATGCCTTAGGTTGTGGTTTGATTTACTGTTGAATGAGAATAGTAGCACTTTGTTTCATGTTGTAGGTTTTGTTCACAAGTTAAAGATTGTTTCCAAGTCATTGAATTCTTACTTTGTACTTAGGTTTGCTTGAACTCCAAGTTTAGTTTGATTTTTGATAATCGATGTTTCATTAACTAGTTTGAAGTATTGATAGGACATAATTTGATGTTGATAGGCATTTGCATGAGCTAGGTGAACATTTCATGTTTTAATTACAGAGTAGTCATTAGAGATAAATTAACTTAGAATTTGTGTTTTGATAAGTAGTACTTCATTCTAAGTATTGTAACTAGGTCTTAAGTGTCATCTGCTTATGAATAAAAATTAGTTTACAATGTTCAAATTCACTGGCAATTGGTCCATTCTTAACTTGCATCTTTTTCTAGAATTTAAACTAGATTTAATTCCTTTTTGTTTCTCTATAGCATTCGAAAGTCATTTTGATACAATCCCTCAAGGAGAGTGGAATTAGGTAGCTTAGCTAAGTCTTGAGTCATTTATTGTTTGAAATATTAATTATCAAATGCATGAGCGGTTTAACTGTTGGATTGGATTTCTTAGGTTCATTAAGTAGTTGTCTCTTTTAGGGTAGTATAGTTTCTTGTTTTTATAGTTAGTTGCAACTTGAAATTGTTCTATAGCTAGGTTTCTGAATTTGTTTCATAGTTAGAGTTTGAATAATATTTTCCATTCTTAGAATAGGATTTGAGTGATTGTCTAGTAGTTTCCACTTCCATAGAGTAGCTTGTTTTTTTATCAATTCTTGCTTCTTAGAATAGTACTTTCTTTATATCTTGCAATTTCAATTCTTGTCCATAGAGTAGAATAGTATAGATTGATAGTATTCTGATCTGTTTGTTAGGTTAGGTCTAATCGGTTTGATAGTTTATATTTTGAAGTTTGACTCAGTTTTTCATTTTGAAAGATCTTTAAATATTTTCATTATTGAACATTTATAAGGTCTGCCGAGCCAATACCTTAGTTTCCCTTCTACCTCAGCATATATTTTGTGACAACTCAAAGTGTACAAACCTTGGTTGATAATTAATATTTGGAGAATTTAATAAACATAAATAACACTGAACAAGAGGATACATAGTGGGTTCCAACCAAGAGATCACTTTGAAGAAGAAAGCGATCCAATCGGGAAGCTATATGTACAGGACCAATCCTATGGTTTGTCCAGGTGAAACAATCATTTGCAAGCTTTAGATCTATCAGATCCCAATCATCTATGAGGTATTCCATGCTTTCTCAAAAGGGATCTTTTATTATACTTCCACCTTGTTTCTCCTTGTTGCTAATAATTGTGTTGAAGTTGTCGGCCACTATGCTAAAATTTGTCCACAAAGTGTTGCAAAGGTTCTGCAAAGACTACCAGTAGATATTTTTTCTTGATAATGTATAGGCATATAGGTACCGAAAGTGGACTTAAGGCATGATCTCCCTAGTTCAATGCGAATCTAGAACAAATATGACAAAATACAAATATACCTTCCTAGATGTAATTAGAGATTAAGATATGTAGACATATTACCTTTCAGATCTGTAGATCTCTTTCTCCCTCGTCGCTCCAAGTTCCACGGTCGTCAGATCCAAAGATGCAAGACCTGTCAGAACATGCAAGAGACAAACAAGAAGCAATAGCACATCTACACAATAATTGATCTAAGTAAACGGTTAAGGAAGTAAACTATAAATATCAATGAACAATAAGACATTTATGGAAAGAGTTTTGTATTACTGTATTAAAGTGGAAATACATAGAAGAGTTAAGATTATAACCAAGCCCTAACGTCGCAATCTTCCTCCAACAAGCCAAGCCAATGCCTCTAAGGAGAAATGGGTGCCTCCAATGGATGGATGATGATCTCCTAAGCTCTATTTCACCAGCATATGGATGTTATAGCATTCCTCCCCTTGGAATGGAGAAGAGCTTCATATATATAGGACTAGGAGGATAGGATAGGTTGAGAAATAGTGGGAAAGGACTAAGGGATCCTCCCAAGGGGTTAGGGAACTGAATGCCTGCTCCCCTATAGGTTAGCGATAGATATCCAAGTCACACACCTTCGAGAAATGGCTTGAAGATTCCCTTTATCCACTTTAACTGACATCGGTGCAAGTTGCAATAGGACAACCTGCGCCGGCGCATGCTGCACAAGGGTGACCTGCGACGACCCAACTAGACCCTATGGAAATAGGTCAGTATCTCTTCCAGTTTGACTTCCTATTCATGGGAACTTCAGGGATGTTTACACTGATTCTTATGGTGGCAAGATTTTGGTGTAACAGAATGCCCCCCAAAGCATGAAGTTGTTGGAACTTGACAGCTAAAATGCTTTGATAGAAGGATGGCAAAGGCTTGTCGGATGGAAGATGCCACTGCAAGACAACTGACTCTGAGAACAAAATCCTGTATGACTGACAGCATGGCTTTCGACCAATACAATGTAGATCCATGGTAGTATAGGTTGACTAAACACAATCATGGCTACTAGAAACAAGCGTAGATCCATGATGAGATAATAACACAATCACAACCAATACAAAGTGGATCCGTGTGATATAACCCAAAAGAATATCCATCACAACCTGGGTAAAACATGACTCCCCAGGGTCTTCAAGTTGAACCCACAATGATACGAATCTATCCATGTGATTACAAATGTCTTGACGTCGAACATGGTAGAAACCATTTGATTACCGGTCATTGATGCATACTGTTAACAAGCGCGAGGGAAATCACCATTAATTTCAATGATCCCCAAGGTATCATAGTACATATGTAATTTTCCTTTATAATAAAATTCCCAACATGCTCAAATTCACCAAATTTCAACTCTAGGTATATGGATACAACTGATTCCAAACTCCTCCAAATACTTTCAAACTTGGTGAGGAAGGTCATGAGGGGTGATGGGACATAGTAACACATCTATCAAACATATAATCAACTGATATACCCAACCATGGTCTCCAATTTTCCTCTTCCTCTTCCATGGGAGTTATTCCTCCACTCCAATTCGACCTTACATGACTCATGCCAAGTATATTGACCTTCCAACTCATACCAAGAACATTGGGCTTCTCATGGATTCGAAATGAGTAGGATGCCATGTGTCATAGAAAATCTAGCTTGTGTGGGTTCCACTTCCTCCATGTGTCTTCATGATCAAATGCTACTTTGATTTTCCCTTGTATATAATTTATTTAGCTCCTTTATTAAATATTTATGCTATTCTAATGTCCACACATCATTTATTATCCCTCTTATTTCAAATCCCAATGCTTCCACCCCCAACCTAGGAAACTAGTAATTTTCCTCCTTGGCAATTATTTGACCCTTAACATCAATTTGACAAACTCCCATGAATATGGCCATTGGTCTTAGGCCATTGTGACCCAATGCCAAATTTGGGACATGACAAGATATCATCAAGCGCGAATGAAGGAGTTGAAGTTGAATGCTTGACGAAATCTTTCAATTAAGAGTCAATGATGTAAACTCATGTCGAAATCGAGGTAACCTGCCATTGAAACATGCAGGCCCAAGGCACTCGATTGGTTTCTAGATTCAGTCCTCAGATGATTATTTGAAGTCGACAAGGATGAACCTGTTGAAGGATGGCCTTGATGAATCCCCTGTCATCGACACGAAACTTGATAACAGATGTTTAGAGTAGATCGGATGGTATAGTAACATGCAAGACTGACTTAGAGTAGATCGACATGGTGGAGGGTGTACTGACTGCAAATGATGAGCGGTGAATGTATTCTTGAACATGGGCATGGTATGACTTGGCAGTATTGACATGATGAGAATGATGCCAACTCCTAATTCAATTGATGATGGAAGTATTCTTTGGATGACACAAAGGAGTAACAAGACTCAGGAAGTAGGCAAAACTTGAGGACAAACAGATGAACCAAGTACTGTATGCAGATGAAAATGAGTGCCATGTTCAAGAACAACTAAGTACTGCTACTAGTAAAGGTGTAACACAAAAAACTTTTCTTTTTCCCCATCATGACTGATGAGTGCCTCATGTGTTTTTGACGAGCTTGATGAGGGTAACTAGATGCTCGGTATAGCTCATCGAATAGATGAGTCCAATCCCAATTTTTTTACAAACTTGGGAAAGGAGGGGTTCATCGCATGACGGGCCCTTCAATGTTGAATTTTAACGAGTCCAAAGAAGGTAAACTCGGTGTCATTTTGATGTTTAGATAGTCTAAAAAGAACTAAAGAAGACTCCAAAGGTCCTTTTTCGTAAGGTTAGCCTCTTCGCTCGGAAAAGGGTAAAACAACGCATGAGAGGACTCTTCCAGTCATGATTGGATGGAGTATTCCTTTTTCGTAAGTAGTGCCCCCTAGTCGAAAAAAGGGGTAAACTATCACCAGGAAGACGATCATTCAAATACTTTTACAAGCGTGAACGCATCAAGTTCGCTTGGCGATCTTTTCGTATTTAGAGAGCTTGAAAAGAGATTAAAGAAAGACTCTGGGGGGTTCCTTTTTTGTACGAGTTTAATGAGCCCGAAAAAGTGATAAACTATAACTCGGTGACTTATTCTCATCATTTTACGAGCATGAGAAAGAACAAAGAGTAAGCTCAGTGTCATTAGTAATTGAATTTAATGAGCGAAATAATGACAAAAAGATGCTCGAAGAGTTGTTCATACCTGGTAATACTTACGAGATGATCATCACGATGAAGAATGGCATTAATTAGGCACCTAGCTTCTCCCACAGCTCAAAGACTAGGTTAAAACAGTTAACCAAGCATTTAAATGCAGTAAATAACCCAAACTATAGTAAAAAAAACCCACTAAAGCATAAACATTAAAAAGGAATATTCCCTTTTTGGTTATAAAATGAGTGAAATAGTGAAAAAGAATTACAATTGTTTTTTACCAAGTTTGGAGAGTGTGAAGTGCCATTTGGAGCCAAATTTTGTATGCTGATTCCGGGAGCTACGGTCCACCGTTTCGCAAGCCGTCAGAGACAGGTAGGCCTAAACTCAGCTATGCAACTTTTCAGCGGATTAGTTTTATGTTTTTTGCTTAATTTTTAGGGTTTTGAGTTGTTTTGGTGGGGGGAATTGCGCCTACAGGTCGGTGCAAGCCTTCCTTACGGGAACTGCGATGGCCATGTGCCCTCGTAAAACCCGTAAGGAGGGCTTGCGCCGACCCGCGGGCACAATTCTCCCCACCAAAACAACTCAAAACCCTAAAAATTAAGCAAAAAAAATAAAACTAATCCACTGAAAAGTTGCATAGCATCATCGCAAAACCCATAAGGGCCTTTTGCGTCGACGTCGCCCTGTCTACAAAGACATCTTACGCCGACGCAAATGCTTCACTTCAATTCAACGCCCAACCCAAAAGAAAAAGTTTTGATGTTTAGAAAGAGTTCTAATAGTGTTTACTTGTCCTTTTTGACAAGTTCACGGTGACAAACATGGTTCTCGAGTGGTGAGAACGAGAACACGAGGTGGATGATGCTCAGGCCGAAAATGACCCTCAATGCATTGTTGCATTGAGGAACTGTGGGTTACTCAAATACTTCCAAGTGTCGGGCATGAGGGCCCGGGTTCCGTTGCTGACACACATGATCCGATGTTGGGATCCGACGCAACAACACTTCGAGATCGGGGTGCATACACTAAGTATAGATGTCGAGGATATCTACTTCCTAACAGGATTATCCCGAAGGGAAGAACCTGTATCTCCTACCGGATCACGAGGAGGTGATCGGACAGTGGACAATATGATTACTCAGTACTTCACTGGAGGCACTGCGGCTATTGGTGGGAAGATCCCCATCAAGGATATTTGAGACCGTCCTTTACGTATTGTGCTCTACATTATAGTGAGGGTAGCGGGGAATCAATCTGCTCACCTTGCAAGCAAGTCATGGTTGATGTACGCGGAGGAGTGCATGGCTCCCAGGGTATTTAACTGGTGTGAGGGAATCCTTACCAACCTTCGGAGTCAGTTGACCAAGTGTCGGCGCAGGGCACTGAAACAATTCGGATATGGGTCCGTGGTGATATCTTTTCTATTGGAGCGAGTACCTCATCTGCGTCCACAGGTGGAATTGGATGACTGAGATGCCCGGGACCCACACATGACCTGATGGGAAGAGGTGATGGCCCGCCATGGTGGCAAGGGTCCTATCATAGGCTACGGTATAGGGTTCTTCACCTCGCTGGAGGGATAGCTCCTCATGATAGAGGATTATCCGTACAGCAGGACATATTTCAGAGGTGATCCCGACCTGGTGCTTCCCGAGGGAGCACAATGGGGTGACATCGGTAAGAACAACAAATTTTGTGTTTTTCATTTTATATATTTTATGATTTTTTGGATTAGTGTTGATGACTCGATGTTTTGTGCAGACGTGGGTCAATTGCGACCAGTTGGAGTCTCGCTCATTGCGACGAGAGGAGAGGCACCGGTTGTAGGTCCCACAATTCGTGATTCCATTGAGGAGGTAGAGAAGGTCTATGAGAACCTCAACAGGTTGACACTAGATATCCCAGAGCCGAGTGTCCGTGATCTACCTCGGGGTTACCAGAGATACACCATCATGGTGTCTACACATTTTGGCACGCTGCTTTGTAAAGTGGCGAGGTTCGTAGTCTACTATCATGAGCCGCCTAGGGATTAGGTTTCCGCTTGTGTATGTACTGAAAGCTTATGAGCTTTAGATTTTGTAGAGATGACTCTTACTAAAAGCTAGTATGCTTTAGATTTTTGTATCAGCACCACCATTTTGTATCGATTTATATATATATATATATAGACATTTTCGGCGGCTCTATACATTATGTGTTCTATATGTTGAGATATTGTAACTTCAAAGAATATTATATTTGTACTTTATTATTCTGGAGATGTTTCATTCCTCCTTGAAGATCTTATTGTATATCCGGAGATGTTTATTCCTCCGTCGGAATGTGGTAACTTGGGTTATTAGACTTCCCTAGTGGGGGTCGACCCTGTATGTGTTATGTGGGTCAAAGGGTTATTATACCACCCTAGAGGGGTTGGCCCACTCAGTTGTAGTGGGGTATTTAACCCAATGGTTAAATACGAGCCTACGTGACTTGTGTAAAAGACAAGTCGGAGTAGTGTATAAATAGAGGAGGTGTATTCCTCATTTTACACACACACTCACTCACTTGAGAGTGGCGCACTTATGAGAGAGAGGTCTACTATGGAGAAGTAGGAGCTTATGCTCAGGGTTACATCTTTGTATATTGCTGGTCATCTATATTGAGGAAGCTTTGCTGGGTTTTCTACCCCATGAGGGTTTCCCAGGATAAATTTGTGTCTCTTGTGTTTATGTTGTGCTTGTTGTTTCTTCAGTGATCCTGTATATGCTATTATTGTGAAATGGAATGCAATACTGATATTTTCTGTCTTAGAATATTAAATCTTAACATGGTATCAGAGCTAACCTGAAGGAAGGCAATGTATGGCACTTACGACACTTGCTTCACTTGCGACAATTTGAAGGTTTGGATTTTACATAGCAAAAACCAGTCATCGTGGAACTTTCACTATAAATCCATTTATGCGAAGGTTCGGGATCTGAAAAGTTTACAGGCCGTAGTTAACATCCCCAGGTACTTTGTGTCCAAAGGGTACCCTCAGATTCGTTGTACTTTGTGAGTTATGATCAGTACAAGTTAGGGTTTCTGCCTCTTCCACATCTCGGTCAAAATCAGGTGACCTTGGCAAAAAGGTCATAACTTGGGCTAGGAAGCTCCAAATGAAATTTCATAAAAAGTGACAGGTAGTACACAGACTGTACTATCTCAGGAAACTTTTTCAGAGGCCGAAGTTGAACAAGTGACATGTGGCATGCCGTACAAGTTCGCTCTACCATTTTATCCCATAAATAGGTCACGTTGCGACACTTGGCATAACTCTCTCTCAGAAAATACAATTGAGGTCAGACCTATTGGGATGGAAAGATGACAGATCAGGCTACCACAAAAAAAAAATTTCAGACCCTGTGGAGAGAAAAGGTTGGAGTTACAGCAGAAACAATCAGGTAAATATTTTTGTCAAAACAAAATTATTTTTGGAGCACCTTCATTCATGGCTTCCGGAATTTAGGGTTTCGGAGAAAGTTAGAATTTTTGGAATTGGAATCCATGGCTGAATGCTACTTAGGAAAATCGAAATTTAGAGACCAAGATCGAATTTTTTGGTTGGGTAGAAGACCGGGCTTGATCAAACCCCAGTTCGGGATTTTGATCGGAAAGATGGAAAATTAGGGCTTCAGCAAAAGTTGGAATTTTTGAAGTCTGTAGCCACGGCTGGAAGCTCCTTACAAAAATAAGAGTTTAGAGCCTTGGATCGAACCTTTTGATTGGGCAGAAGGGTGGGTTTCATCAAACCCTAGTTCGGGATCCTGTCCAGAAGATCCAGAAGTTTCGAAGGCAAATTTTGAGGGGTCAAATTTTTGGAGATTTCAAAATTGAAGTATGCTAGTTTGATCAACTCAGGAAGACACATCCTTCCATCCATTCATAAGTGTGAAAGTCAAAGATTGAATTTTTAGGGTTTCTCTAACAAACCCTAATCAAGCTCCAAATCAAGTTTCAGGGGGAGTTGAGGGAGGCTAAAGCCTTACATAAGAAGACTACAAGAAGTCTCGACATGTATGTCTTAAGGAGATACAGGTATGTCTTGAAATCTGATTCCTGATAAAGTTCATAATATGTCTGTCTTCATATTATTTATTAGTGCAATCTTGATTAATGTTAGAATTGTCGTATCACCCTAGTAACAGTATGAATGCATGTGAATGATAGAAGACATTCATTGATTAGGGCTATATGATTCTACTAATGCACTGTGGTGTTGTATGAGGTTGATGTTGTCTACTAACAAGATACAGGTACATCACGAAAGACAAATCAAGTTCCATGACCATGATAACATGAAGACAAAGACTCATCCATAATCTTTGATCACATAGAAGTTCTACTTACGAGGTATGTATGACTTTGTTCTATTATGCTTAACCTATGAGATATGCAGGTTCCAGCATAGGATCTCTAAATCGTTGAAGAGAACAAAAAAGATATTGATTAGGTATGTTAGACATAACTAAGCATGTATACTAATCCAGGTATGTTTTCCTATGTCATGTTAGAATCTTACCTTGTGTAAGGATCCCTTATATAAGTATACTTGGTATGATTGGTTATGCTTATTCATAAAGTTAGTAATCAAGGGTTTATGCATTTTATGTCTCTTATCTTGGTTGATGATTTAACTAACTAGATCAAACAAGAATATGCATGAGTAAAAGAAGACTTCCCTGAAACCTTGAATATTATCTATAATCATGACTATACATTTTCAAGATTATTTAGAACTATAATGTTTTGATAACATTGAGAATATACTAATGAATGTATGTTTGTGTATGAGATCATGAGGATGACACTTGAGCATGCACAGTGGTACAGAATGAATAGAAGTTCAAAAGACATACAGAAGATCAAGCGGGAGGCAACCACACAAACATAAAAGATAAGTATTTGAGTTGTTATTTGAAATAGTAAATGATATTGCCTGTAATAGGTTGTATGCATATTTGTATTCCTAGAATATATGATGCTGAGTATAAACATTCATAGAGCATTGAACAGTATACTACTAATATGCATATGATTGGTAAGTTGGACAAACATTCCATTGTTGCTTGTCTAGAATGAAACCTCTTTGTTGACATGCTGAGAGTTGTGCACACTCTCGATAGTATGTTCTGGTAGAGATGGAAGGAATCTAGATAGCCACTGTATGCATACAGGATATGGGAAAGTGTTGTGCCAAAGTATTGGTCAAAATAGTTGCATAACTATGTAAATGATATATGTATGCATAATAGGTTATCATGTCAATATGATTTGATGATTATGAAGTATTACTAATCATGTACTTAATTTTGATTTGAAATAGAAAGATCATGATGAATGATGAACACTGAACAAGTGATGGATGTTCAACAAAAAGATTTACAAATCAAACACACTATAGAAGGCTTGTGGCTAGAAGATTGTCTTAGAAAGAGGAAGAGAATCATGATGAGATGTTTGTGTCTAGATAAGACCATTCTCTTAATGGTGTAATTAAAGAAGAAGTGTGAATCGGGTTCTGTATGGGTTCCCAGGATCGATAATCAATTGATGAGCTTAATGATCACCATGGGTGATGTGGATCTCAACCTTTGCTACAAGGTTGAATATGGTTTCTATACACAGATGACATGGATGCAAGAAGGAACTCACCACAGAGTTCGAATGATATTGAGGCTCATATCAGTAGACCCATCTGACGAGAGATGGCACAGATAGATATGCAGAAGATCATTCAATGCAGAGTGTGAATGAATGAGAATTGACAGCTTCTTGACAAAGCTTGGGCTTTACCAGAAGTAAAGCTAATCCTAACCTTTACCTTAAGGTTTTGGATGATGAACCTATCATTCCATTATTGTATGAGGATGATCTCTTTCTGACAAGGAATGAGAAACAGAAATGAAAATGAAAGATCTCAGATTGATGCATTACTTCGTAGGTATGGAA
The DNA here is from genome assembly GCA_027924585.1 of Larix kaempferi. Classification (NCBI taxonomy): domain Eukaryota; kingdom Viridiplantae; phylum Streptophyta; class Pinopsida; order Pinales; family Pinaceae; genus Larix; species Larix kaempferi. The sequence continues at coordinate 2,945,675 of BSBM01000226.1, read as the reverse complement.
GTATGGCAAGGCTCAGAAGGAATCTTTCTCAACAAGGAAAAATATGCCGATAAATATTAGAAGGACTTGATGTGTTGGAATGGCCACTCTCATGGATTCCAACTTGAAGCTGTTAGCGGATGACTCTTCATAGTTAGTGGATATAACTCTGTACAGACAAATTATTGGGTCACTGATGTATCTAATAAATACTAGGTCAGATATATGCTTTGCTGTGGATACCTTGAGTCAGTATCTAGTGGAAACTAGATGTGTTCACCTATTAGTTGCAAAGCATGTGATCAGGTACCTAAAGGATACGATAGAATTTGATCTATGCTATCTTAGAGATCATGACTTCAGATGGCTACACAGATGTTGATTGAGCAGAAAGTGTATCAGACAGGAAGAGCACATCGAGAAGATGTTATTGTCTGGGATCAACCATGATCTTGTGGTTTAGAAGGAAGCGGTCTAGTGTGGCTCTTAGCACAAGCGGAATATATGGCTGCTTGCTCTGCTAGTTGTGAAGCGGTATGGCTTTAGAATGGACCCAACTGTGATCCTATGTGACAAACAGAGTTGTACCAAAATGGCAGAGAATCCAGTATTCCATGATAAGTCAAAGCACATAGAGATCTGACATTTCTATATACAAGATATGGTGCAGAAAAGAATTAAAGTTCGAATTTGTAACAAGTTACCGATGTACTAACCAAACCTCTACCTCAAGTAAAGTTTTCCAAGACAAACTTAATATAGTTCAGAAGGACCCTCCTCAAAAGGGGGAGCGATGTGATCACTTATGATGAGATTGCCCGCATCGATAGTGAGGTTGATGATGTGGATACCTATATTGGTGATGCCGACAGAGAGGTTGGTGGATGGTCCTTAGACAGGGTCTAAGGTGACAAGGGGATTGCATCATCCTTTAACACATGTTCTGAAAGGAACCATAGACAGGTGTCTCCAAGAAAATAGGGGGATTGGATCATCCCTGGACTTCAGTCCTAAAGAGAGCCGTAGACGTATGTCTTCGAGAATGAAGTCCTTCGTGGACATGTGAGGATTGAATCATCCTTGGATTTCAGTCCTAAAGAGAGCCGTAGACGTATGTCTTCGAGAATGAAGTCCTTCGTGGACATGTGAGGATTGAATCATCCTTGGATTTCAGTCCTAAAGTGAGCCGTAGACAGGTGTCTCCGAGAAAGAAGAGGGATTGTATCATCCTTGAACATATGTTCTAAAAGGAGCCGTAGACAGGTGTCTCCGAGAAAGAAGAGGGATTGCATCATCCTTGAACACATGTTCTAAAAGGATCCATAGACAGATGTCTTCGAGAATGAAGTCCTTGGTGGACATGAGAGGATTGTATCGTCCCCGAACTTCGGTCCCAGAATTGAGCCGTAGACTGGGTCTCCGAGAATGTAGTCCTGAATGAACAAGTAGGGGATTGTATCTTCCCCGGACTTTGGTCCCAGAATTGATCCGTAGACTGATGTCTCCGAGAATTGAATATAGGACTGCATCGTCCCTCGGTTCAAAATGTATGTGATGGGATTGCATCATCCCTAGACATGAGACTTGTCTTAAAGGTACGTGTGAGGACTGCATCGTCCATGAACTGGGTTCAAAATGTACATGACAGGATTGCATCGTCCCTAGACATGAGACTTGTCTTAAAGTGATAAGGACTGATCATCCTGGAACTTGATTGGGATTGCAGCATCCCTAGACATGAGACTTGTATTAAAGTGATAAGGACTGATCATCCTGGAACTTGATCGGGATTGCATCGTCCCTAGACATGAGACTTGTCTTAAAGTGATAAGGACTGATCATCCTGGAACTTGATCGGGATTGCATCATCCCTAGACATGAGACTTGTCTTAAAGGTACGTGTGAGGACTGCATCGTCCCTGAACTGGGTTCAAAATGTATGTGATGGGATTGCATCATCCCTAGACATGAGACTTGTCTTAAAGGTACGTGTGAGGACTGCATCGTCCATGAACTGGGTTCAAAATGTACGTGATGGGATTGCATCATCCCTAGACATGAGACTTGTCTTAAAGTGATAAGGATTGATCATCCTGGAACTTGATCTGGATTATCATCCATGGACCTATGTCCTAAAGAGAGCGAGATTGATCATCCTGTAATATGATCGTGTGTGTTGCAGGGTATGCTGCTATGTATTGATGATAGATGTATTAGCGAGAATACATGCTTTTGATGATAGATGTATTAGTGAGAATACATGCTTTTGATGATAGATGTATTAGTGAGAATACATGTTTTTGATGATATATGTATTAGTAAGAATACATGTTTTGATGATAGATGTATTGGTGTGGATACTAATACAGATGATCCATATGCTGTAGATCGAGATGATGCAGATGCTGTAGATCGAGATGATCCAGATGTTGTAGATCGAGATGATCCAGATGCTGTAGATTGAGATGATCCAGATGCTGTAGATCGAGATGATCCAGATGCTGTAGATCGTGATGATCCAGATGTTGTAGATCGAGATGATCCAGATGCTATAGATCGTGATGATCCAGATGCTGTAGATCGTGATGATCCAAATGCTGTAGATCGAGATGATCCAGATGCTGTAGATCGAGATGATCTAGATACTGTAGATCGAGATGATCCCGATGCTGATGATTGTATGATGACGATGCTGATGATCGTGAGGATCCAGATGTTGATGTTGTTGTAGTTGTTCGAGTGCTGCAGAAGATAAAGACTCAGTACTGAAGATGTTGATGTTCCAGTATTGAAGATGTTCCAGTAACTGCTTGAGTTATTGATGATGTTGAGAAAGCTTCCAATGATTTATAGATGTATCATGTATGATGTTGATGACTCCTTGCTCGTGCAGATGCTGTTATAATATCCTTCTCGTTCAGGGGGAGTGTTGAGATATTGTAACTTCAAAGAATATTATATTTGTACTTTATTATTCTGGAGATGTTTCATTCCTCCTTGAAGATCTTATTGTATATCCGGAGATGTTTATTCCTCCGTCGGAATGTGGTAACTTGGGTTATTAGACTTCCCTCGTGGGGGTCGGCCCTGTATGTGTTATGTGGGACAAAGGGTTATTAGACCACCCTAGAGGGGTCGGCCCAGTCAGTTGTAGTGGGGTATTTAACCCAATGGTTAAATACGAGCCTACATGACTTGTGTAAAAGACAAGTCGGAGTAGTGTATAAATAGAGGAGGTGTATTCCTCATTTTACACACACACTCACTCACTTGAGAGTGGCACACTTATGAGAGAGAGGTCTGCTATGGAGAAGGAGGAGCTTATGCTCAGGGTTACATCTTTGTATATTGTTGTTCATCTATATTGAGGAAGCTTTGTTGGGTTTTCTACCCCATGACGGTTTCCCAGGATAAATTTGTGTCTCTTGTGTTTATGTTGTGCTTGTTGTTTCTTCAGTGATCCTGTATATGCTATTATTGTGAAATGGAATGCAATACTGCTATTTTCTGTCTTAGAATATTAAATCTTAACACTATGGATGATTAATGAGATCTTGTTTACATGTTTGCTTATACAATGGATTATTTACATGTTATGTATGCTTTTATATTTTATGAATATGATATGTGTGTGCGATGTACCAATCTAGAATGAAGTTGGCCATTGAGTCAACAACTGTATTCATGTCTCGTGGAATGTGCAGGTATTGAAGAGATTCAAAGGACCTTTCCAGAAGACAGAATCGTGTGAAGAGACAGAGTAGAGTAGGGTCACGGATAGCATAAATCCAGTTAATATGAGAAACCACTAGTTGCGAATCTAGATGGATGACAACATGGTTGATACCCAAGGAAAGAGCGTCAGTTAGGGTTCCAATCATTGCTTGATACTCTACGGCGTTGTTGGTTGTGAATCCTAGGCAATTTCCTCCTCAGCTAATAAGCTCGCCAGTTGGGGAATAAAGTACCTAGCCTGCCAAAGCAAGGTTACGGGTATGCCGGCTGGCGCCGTCCACGAATCCGTAGAAAGTTTCCATCTTCACATGCAGACAGAACATGGTATAAGAAGCGAAAATAAGATCTAGACACACTAAAACAAAAGCATCACACCACACAAAACACACATTCCATGTATAATATATACAAGATATCTATGCGTGAAAGGCTTAGGCATAGTACCTCTTCAGGCAGAGCCCATTGCGGGGCTCACCCAAAGATATCCCATCATAGTCCTCTAGTTCGTAGGCTCCCTTCTCCATAACACATTTCACTATGTACGGTTCGTGCCACATGGACTCGAACTTACCTGCCCCTAGCTTATCGTGCCTTTAGTCATATGTGAGGACCAAATCACCCTCGTTATAGATGCGGGGTTCGACCGACCTGTCGTATTGTGACTTAATGCGCTTCTTGTGTGCCTCGTTGGCAAGAGCAGCATCGCGGAAAGTCTCGTCAATTTTTGCTAGGTAAAGGAATCGCTCTTCTTCGGTAGTGGTGTTCGGAAGAAGATCGACTGCGAGTTTGAGTGATGGAATCTTGCACTCTATTGGTAGGACTGCCTCCAATCCATAAACTAACTGGAATGGTGTAAATCCGGTGGCAGACTTAATGGAGGTCTGGTATGCCCATAGTGCGAAAAAGAGCATGTTGTGCTAGTTAGACTTGTGCGTACCCACCACATTGAATCATGGTTTTCCAAATCTTGTTAATGGCCTCTACTTGTCCATTGGACTACGGGTAGTAAGGTGTTGAGTTTTCATGACGAAAACCCAATCTGGAACTCAATTCATCAACCATGTGGTTCTGAAAGTGTGATCCATGGTCAGTGACTATGGCTTGTGGAACTCCAAACCGTGAGATAACATGATTAAACATGAAGAGTGCAGCGGTTTTTCCGTCGTCAGTGTACATAGGCATAGCCTCAACCCATTTTGTAAAGTAATCCATGACTATTATGACGTAACCATGCCCCCCGACTGAGGTAGGCTTACAGTGCATGAAGTCGATGCCCCAGTTTGCAAAGGGGCCAACGGCAATAACCGGGTGTAACGGGGCTGGGTGGGTGCGCTTTTTCGTCTGAAAATGCTGGCATGGGGGACATTTTTTAACGGCCTCAACACAAGCTTTAAAGATGGATGGCCAGTAATATCCCACGCGTAGAATCTTTTGGGGTATAGCCATCCCAGAGAGATGACCGCCATAATCCCCAAAGTGACAGTCATGACATGTTCAGCCTCCTCATGTGTCAGACATCGTCGAAGAACCGAATCAATACCACGACGATACAGGGTATCGCTAACGATCAAGTAATACTTGGCTTGGTGGCGAATATGACGACGATCGTCACGAGACAGTTGGGGGTTGAAACGTTGGGTTTGAATATAGGTCACTTACCTCATATTTGCAGATCCCTTTTCTCTTTGTTGACCCAATGCCCCAGTGTCGTCAAATCTCAAGCTACAAGACCCCATTGAACACATAGGAACAACCAAGCAGTGAAAGCATACATTTCATATGATTGATCTAAGTTAACAGTTAAGGAAGAAAACTCTAAACATTATCAATGAGACAACATTTATGGAAAGAGATTATATTAACTGTAAAAGAAGGAGTTACATAGAAAGGAGAAAGATAAAACCAAATCCTTAACGTCACATGCTCCATCCAACATGTCCAAGCCAAACCTCCAAGATGGTACAAGCTTCCCAAGATGATTAGGGATCACCAATATGGATTCTACCAGCATAAGGATACTATAGAACTTCCTCTCCTTCCCATGGAGAGAGGGGGTGTTTATATAGGGCTAAAGAGATAGGGTAGGTTGAGGATTAGGGGGATATGGTTAAGGGATCCTCCCATTAGGTTAGGAACTCGATGACAGATGTTTAGAGTGAATCGGACAGTAGAGAAATGTGCAAGACTGAGTCAATGTAGACCAACATGATGGAAGGTGTACTGACTGTAGATGATGAGTAATGAACATCTCTTGAACATGGGCATGGCATGACTTGGCAGTATTGACACAACGAGAATGACACTAACCCCCAACGCGACTGATAGTAGAAGCATTCTTTGGATGACCCAAAGGAGCAACACGACTCATGAAATCAGAAGAAATTGAAGACAAATGGATTACCCAAGTACTTAATGCAAATGCAAAATGAGTGCCATGTTCAAGAGCGACTATGTACTTCCATAAATAAAGTGTAATACAAAATATTTCCTTTTTCCCCATCCTGACTGATGAGTGCCTCACTTGTTTTTTAATGAGCTTGAGGAGGGTAAACAGATGCTCGGTAAAGCTCATCCCATGGATGAGTCCAATCCCAAATGTTTTCCGAACCTGGAAAAGGAGGGGTTCATCCCATGACGGGCCCTTCAATGTTGAGTTTTAACGAGTCCATAGAAGGTAAACTCGGTATCATTTCATGTTTAGAGAGTCTGAAAAGAACTAAAGAAGACTCCAAAGGTCTTTTTTCGTAGGGTTAGTCTCTTCATTCGGAAAAAGGTAAAACAATGAGAGAGAGAACTCTTACAGTCATGATTGGTTGGAGTGATCCTTTTTCGTAAATAGTGCCCCCTGGCCTGAAAAAGGGGTAAACTATCACCAGGGAGACGACCTTTCAAATGCTTTTACAAGCGTGAATGAATCAAGTTTGTTTGGCAATCTTTTCCTATTTAGGGAGTCTGAAAAGAGCTTAAAGAGGACTCAATGAACAACTTTGTCATGGGTTATGACCAAGTACGACAAAGGAAAAAGTAAACTCGGCAAAGTTCCTTTTCCGTAAATAGTCTAGCAAGGCTGGATAAAGCGATAAACCTATATTCGTTAGACACATCATTTTACTCAACTTTTTAACAAGCACGACAATGGTATAAAAAGCACTCGAAACCTTTTTCATGTTTGAACCAGAGCACGAAAAAGTAAAAACTAAGCTCAAACCACTTTTCATGTTTCAACTAGAGCACGAAAAAAGTGAAAAGTAAGCTCAACACCATCTTACTGTTTTTAACGAGTCTCGAAGACAGGTGAAAAGAATGCTCATGATGTCTGTTTCATTTTTTAACGAGCTTGTAACAGAAAATAAACTATGCTCGGGATTATTTCCCTGGTTTAGCGAGCTCGAAACCCAAAAGAAAGTATGCTCGAAAATTTCCCATTGGTGGATTTTTTCCCATCATGTTATCCAAAGGTTGATACATGCCCCGGCATGATTGCTAGAAGTAAGTGACTTAACTCCAACATGGTGTGGAGAGGCGATCGCATTGACTTCAACATAACGCCCATAGGTTGAAGACATGCCCCCAAGCTTCATTTCATTCTCCTAATCTATCTCTTCACTCGGTTAAACTCTTGGTTACTAATATTAATACTTTCACCAGAGACGAAGGAAGATCAAAAGGAAAAGGAGGATGAAAAGAAGGTTCAGGTACTGAGTCTATGGGAAGACTCCACTCAATGGAAAAGGATCTGTTTCATTTTTTAACGAGCTTGACACAGGAATAGAACCCTACTCATGAAGCTAGTTTCATTTTTATGCAAGCTTGAAACCAAAGGTAAATTATGCTTGTAGGGGTCTATTCCATTTTCTAATGAGCTTGGAATCAAAGACTAATTTGTGCTCATGGGAACATGTTCCATTTTTTTAACGAGCTTGACACAGAAAGGGAACTATGCTCATGGTTAATGCCCATTAACGGGTTCCTTCCCAACATGATATCTAGAGGTTGGTAGATTCCCACTACATGATTGCCAACGACTTGACATGCTCCCCAAGCTTCGTTTCATCTGACTACTCTTCTTCCCTACCGAATAAAAATCCTGGATACTAATATGAATATGTTCACCAGGGGGGTAGGAAAAACGAGGATCAAGTGACACATGCAGATGAAATTTAGGTTCAAGTCCTAAACCTAAAGGGAGACTTTACTCAAGGGGAGGGGATCTGTTTCATTTTTTAATGAGCTTGACACAGGAATAGAACCATGCTCGTGAGGTACTGTTTCATTTTTTAACGAGCTTGGCACAGGAAAAGAACTATGCCTGTAAAGTTGGTTTCATTTTTATGCAAGCTTGAAACCAAAGGTAAACTATGCTTGGGAATGGTTTCATTTTTACACAAGCTTGAAACCAAAGGTAAACGATGCTTGGGATTGGTTTCATTTTTACACAAGCTTGAAATCAAAGGTAAACTATGCTTGGGAACTAGGTCCTACCCAACATGATGTCCAGAGGTTGGTAGTGTGCCCCCCAGCATAATAAGCCAAGGGAAAAACTTCGGCATGATGTCCAAAGGCTGGAGAGATGCCCCCCATCGCTAGGGGAGAGAAACCACTAAAACACGTGGAACATTTAGGGAAGTCTGATGACTAGGAGTCATACGATGAGTGGGTGTCACAAAGGAAAGATGATCAATGGTCACCATATTCCCATGATGAGGAAAATACATCACTCGAGAGAGTGAGGACATTACAGCTTTCATAGCACAGACATAATCACGTCCAAGGAGTAGATTAAAATGTAAGGGGCCTTGGACTACCATAACATCAATACAGATAGTTTTCCTTTCTAAAGTGATAGTTAACTAAGGAAGGATCCCTAAAGGTCCAGTAGGCCTTCTATTAAAAGTCAATATCTGGTCAGTGACTGGAACAAGCTAAGGGGAACCTATAGCTTTCCAAGCAGTTGAGGATAAAATACTAACAGAAGCTCCCTCATCCACTATAGTGTGAAATATTTCCTTATAAAAAATTCCTACAGATATCTGGAAAGGAACACTCGAAGGAAGACGAGATTCTGTTAGACCATTCCAATCAAAGGAAATGACCTCAGTATTTGGAGGAGATCCTGTGGAAATGGACAGGGTTTCCCCTCTCTTGGAACAATCTGAACTGACTAGGAAAACATCAGCGGTTTCCAATTCACTCTCACTTGGAAGATAAGAATGAGATGAAGATTGTGTCATGGTGACTACTTCAGTCTGGAATTTCTCCAATGAAAGAGTGGGATCGAGTGGAGGTGAGGCTGACTCCACCACTTCATGTTCACTCTCGGAAGGGAGAGTGGGAACAGCTACGGATGAAACCGAATCGATCACTTTAGATTCACTCATGGAAGGAAGAGTGGGATCGACCAGGGATGAAACCGAATCGACCACTTGGTCAACCAATGAGGGGTCAATAGGCAACCTATGATAACCTGTTGGAAGCCGTTGACAAGGAATAATAATATCTTCCAACAAATTTGAAGCTTCATCCATGCGAGGACAAAGGTAGGTACGGTGCATTTCCTTACATAATAAGCAAGGATTCTTGACTTTACCCTTCCGACTCTTCAAAATAGTGTCACTGGTCGAGGGAGCATCATCAGTATGAATATGAGAGACTGATGACATAGGTGGTTCCGAATTTTGTGACCAAAATTCTAAGACCGTGGAAAGACCAGGACAGTCCTTAAGAAAATGGGGCCCTTTGTAAAGCCTATAAGGGAACTTAGGTTTACTCAAAATCGAAACAGGTACATCAATACTCCCACCATGATGATCAGTGGCTGGTGGGTTCCCAACATGATGGTCAAAGTTTGGAACTGTGACCTTCTGCTTAGTATTCTTCTTCTTAGCCTTCCCTTTCATCTTCTTCTTATCCACCCGTTTACTAACATCATATTTTTCAACAGGTGAAGAGGAAGAAAGGGAAGTCGATTCAACATTTGACGAAGAAGGAGAAGGATCAACACGAGGTTGATGCTCATGTAGTGAAGAACCTCGACCCGACACAAACATTGCATTTGGTATAATGGGATTAGAGAATAACCACATAGGTAATCCTATAGTCAATCCGGGAAGACTCAATGTGGCCATAAAGGGAGGACCAACACTTCCACAAGGAGGAGCTACAAAAGACATACCTTGGAAAGGGGTCTCTTGGTTGGTAGTCCCAGGAGGGTCTTCCATACCTAAACTTACTAAGAGTCTCTGAAGTACCACACAAATCAAACACTACTCAAGTCTAAAAGCAACAAGCAAACTGTGTGAATAGGAGTGGATGAAAATTCTGGATCCTCACAGGATTGTCAAGGCGCCACAAGTCACTATATACCGCAGGGTCCGACAGTAAAACGCGACAAGGAGGATTGGGACCGTACCCTTGCCTAAATACCCGATTACCTAGACGATACGTGCGTAGTAATCTCCCCGAGTGTTGTTCTCGGTGTATTGTGATGCTAAGACATCCAAATGGTTAACTCAGTTGGTCACAGGAATCCTAGGAGTGTCTCTCGATATACACTAGGTACGTGGGAGCTCAAATCCGTAGTGGTGTTGTCTAATGCACAACTGTACGGCAAGAGCTTTTCGATACACTACTGAGTACGTGAAACACCTTTCGATATACGCCAAGTACATGAAGTGCCTTTCGATATACCCTAAGGTACATGAAAGAGCCTTCGATATATCGGTTGGTACGTGAAAGAGCTTCGATATACTGGTCGGTACGTGGAAGAACTGCAATACCCCCGGAATGCAGTGCAAGAAAATAACGACAGCTGCCACGTTTTACGACTCTGGAACACATCTCTAACTTACACATAGTTACTAAATGATTTAAACCTAAGCTAGCATTAATTTTATCTTATGCGGTTAAGTGGATGCATGAGGTATAGACAGGAAATGTAAAAAGAATGCAAATTCTAGCTATATGACAGTGCACATTTTCCTTTCCTTTTCAATGAAAACTACTTAAGGTAAGGAGAGATTTTTCTTTCTTTCAAACCAAAAAGTACTTAAGTAGTAATGAAAAGAAAAATTCCTTCCTAGAGTGTAATAACTCTAACTTTCTGCAATAATAAGCCAACAAGCGCAAAGAAAATGAAAGATGCGACAAATCTTAACAATGTATAAGACAAAATAATGAAGCACTTTCAATTTTCAAACGCATGTATCAAAAATGGAACTTGATAACTAAATGCTTTTCATATCTATATACAAAAAGTGAGAGAATATCTACAACACTCTAATCAGTCATAAATTCCCAAAGAGAAACGACAAGCACCCAAACAACTCAAAGGCACTCAAGAAAGGCTCGAAATCTACCAAATGCATTCAAAACTCAATGATTGAGTGGAGGAAGGGTTTGGAGTTCATATCTAATGATCTGAACAGATCTAAAAAGATCAGGTAAGGTGATCAAGGATGGCAAGATCGAACCAACCGGTGGGGGATTTGAAATTTCCCCCAACAACCAAGTCACTTACTTGACTAATGAAACATCCAAAATAAACAAAAACACTTCCAAACACAAGCAATGTTGGATCTAGGGGATGCATGACTATAATACACAGCCTACAAACCACAATCAATCAGACCAAAAGCCCAAAAAGAAGGAAATACCTATTGATCCCTAATTTTGAAGGGATCAGCGCACCCTATATAGAGGCAGAGTGCACCGGATAGGGTCCGGCACAGGTTGTACACAGGCAAGGTGCACCACTGGTGCAGTTTGTCTTCAGACAAAGTGAGCCAACCGAATAGTGGCGCAGGGAAGACTCAACCCAGGTGCGCCTGTCGAATAACAAGCAGTAAAATGGCTAGACCTCCTAAGGTAAAAAGGCAATAGCCCTAATACTGATCCAAAGAGAATCAGGGGGACCCAAGAAACTCTTTAAAGACAAAGATCTAAGGGTAGGAGGGCTTCAAGAGGATAGAAAAAGGATTGATAAAGAGACATGAAATCAAAGACAAATGGAATTGAATCTATGAAATCAAATCTATGTTCTTCCCCAGCGGAGACGCCAAATTTGTTACTGAACAATCTACCGAAAGCGGACTTAAGGCATAATCTCCCTAGTTCAATGCGAATCTAGAACAAATAAAAAAGAAAATAACTTGCTTTCCTATATCAAATAGAAGTGAAAATAGATGGATAGATCACTTACCTCATATTTGTAGATCTCTTTGCTCTTTGTTGATCTAATGCCCTCGTGTCGTCAGATCTCAAGCTGCAAGACTTCGTTGAACACATAGGAACAACCAAGCAGTGAAAGCATACATTTCATATGATTAATCTAAGTTAACAGTTAAGGAAGAAAACTCTAAACATTATCAGTGAGACAACATTTATGGAAAGAGATTATATTAACTGTAAAAGAAGGAGTTACATAGAAAGGAGAAAGATACAACCAAAGCCTTAACGTCGCATCCTCCATCCAACATGTCCAAGCCAAACCTCCAAGATGGTACAAGCTTCCCAAGATGATTAGGGATCACCAATATGGATTCTACCGGCATAAGGATACTATAGAACTTCCTCCCCTTCCCATGGAGAGAGGGTGTGTTTATATAGGGCTAAAGAGATAGGGTAGGTTGAGGATTAGGGGGAGATGGTTAAGGGATCCTCCCATTAGGTTAGGAACCGAAATGCCACCTCTCCCAAAGTCTAGGGATAGGTCTCCACCTCAACAAACCTCTAGAAAGACCTCGAGACTCCCCAAAATAGCCTCTAACTAACCCTGGCACACCCTGGTAGAGGAGACAAAGCGCCAGAGAGGGTCAAGCACACCCTGTAGGAGGCCAAAGGGCGTTAGTGGCTCACCCTAGATGACCAGGAATTGCACCGGTGCACCCCAGATGAAGTAGAAGTGCACCAGTCTACCCAAACAGGGTCAACCGGGCAGGGATAACCTTCAGTTTGAATGTGTTTTAGCCCAGTATGAGTTTAGGGGTCAGAGCAAAGAGTTTACACAATGGTCATGATGATGACTCTAGGTCCTGATAACGACATTTGCACAATGTTCATGGCGACGACACTAGGTCATGACAACGACACTTGCACAAGGGTGACGAGTGTCCGTGATCTAACTCGGGGTTACCAGAGATACACCGTCAGGGTGTCTACATGTTTTGGCATGCTACTTTGTAAAGTGGCAAGGACCGTAGTTTGCTATCATGAGCAGCCTAGGGATTAGGTTTTCGCTCCAATAAAAAAGATATCAACACGGACCCATATCCGAACTGTTTCAGCGCCCAGCGCTGACACTTGGTCAACTAACTCCGGAGGTTGGTAAGGAGTCCCTCACACCAGTGGAATACCTAGGGAGCCATGCACTCTTCCGAGTACATCAACTCTGACTTGCTCACAAGGTGAGCAGACTGGTTCCTCGCTACCCTCACTATAGTGTAGAGTACAGTACGTAAAGGATGGTCTTGAATCTCCTTGATAGGGATCTTCCCACCAATAGCCACAATGCCTCCAGTGCAGTACTGAGTAATCATATCATCCACTGTCAAATCACCTCCTCGTGATGCGGTAAGAGATATAAGTTCTCCCTTTCGGGATAATCCTATCAAGAAGCAGATGTCCTCGACATCTATAATAAGTGTATGCACCTCGATCTCGAAGTGTTGTTGCGTCGGATCCCAACATCGGATCATGTGTGTCAGCAACGGAACTTGGGCCCTCATGCCGACACTCGAAAATATTTGAGTAACCCACAGTTCCTCAATGCAGCAATGCATTGAGGGTCATTTTGGGCCTGAGCATCATCCACCTCGTGCTCTCGTTCTCGCCACTCGAGAACCATGTTTGTCACCATGAACCTGTAAAAAAGGACAAGTAAACACTATTAGTACTCTTTCTAAACATCAAAACTTTTTCTTTAGGTTGGGCATTTGCGTCGGCACAAGACGTCTTTGCAGACAGGGCGACGTCGATGCAAAAGGCCCTTATGGGTTTTGCGACGGCGCATGGCCATCGCAGTTCCCGTAAGGAGGGATTGCGTCGACCCGTGGGCACAATTCCCCCCACCAAAACAACTCAAAACCCTAAAAATTAAGCAAAAAACATAAAACTAATCCATTGAAAAGTTGCATAGCTGAGTTTAGGCCTACCTATCTTTGACGGCTTGCGAAACGGTGGACCGTAGCTCTCGGAATCAACAAACGAAATTTGGCTCCAAATGGCACTTACACTCTCCAAACTTGGTAAAAACAATTGTAATTCTTCACCCATTTTATAACCAAAAAGGGAATATTCCTTTTTTAATGTTGATGCTTTAATGGGTTTTTTACTATAGTTTGGGTTATTTACTGCATTTAAATGCTTGGTTAACTGTTTTGACCCGGTCTTCGAGATGAAGGAGAAGCTAGGTGCCTAATTAATGCCATTCTTCATCGTGATGATCATGTCATAAGTATTATCAAGTATGAACAACTCTTCGAGCGTATTTTTGTCATTATTTCACTCATTAAATTCAATTACTAATGACACAGAACTTACTCTTTGTTCTTTCTCATGCTCGTAAAACGATGAGAATAAGTCATCGAGTTATCGTTTATCACTTTTTTGGGCTCGTTAAACTCCTATGAAAAAGGAACCCCCTGGAGTCTTTCTTTAAGCTCTTTTCAGGCTCTCTAAATACGAAAAGATCGTCAAGAGAACTTGATGCATTCATGCCTATAAAAGTATTTGAATGATCGTCTTCCTGGTGATAGTTTACCCATTTTTCAGACCAGGGGGCACTACTTACGAAAAAGGAATACTCCAGCCAATCATGACTGGAAGAGTCCTCTCACGCGTTGTTTTAGACTTTTCCGAGCGAAGAGGCTAACCTTATGAAAAAGGACCTTTGGAGTCTTCTTTAGTTCTTTTTAGACTCTCTAAACATGAAATGACATCGAGTTTACCTTCTCTGGTCTCGTTAAAATTCAACATTGAAGTGCGCATCATGGTATGAACGCCTCCTTTCCCAGGTTCGTAAAACATTTGGGATTGGACTCATCTATGAGATGAGCTATACTGAGCATCTGGTTACCCTCATCAAGCTCGTCAAAAACACATGAGGCACTCATCATTCATGATGGGGAAAAATGAAAGTTTTTTGTGTTACACCTTTACCAGTGGCAGTACTTGGTCGTTCTTGAACATGGCACTCATTTGCATTTGCATACAGTACTTGGGTCATCCGTTTGTCCTCGAATTTTTCCTACTTCCTGAGTCTTGTTACTCCTTCGGGTCATCCAAAGAATACTTCCATCATCAGTTGCATTAGGAGTTAGAGTCATTCTCATCATGTCAACATTGCCAAGTCATGCCATGCCCATGTTGAAGAATACATTCACTGCTCATCATTTGTAGTCAGTACACCCTCCACCATGTCGGTCTACTCTAAGTCAGTCTTGCATTTTATTGTACCATCCGATCTACTATAAACATTTGTTATCAAGTTTCGTGTCGATAATGGGGGATTCATCAAGGCCCTCCTTCGACGGGTTCATCCTTGTCGACTTCAAATCATCATCCGAGGACTGAATCTAGGAACCAATTGAGTACCTTGGGCCTGCATGTCTCAATCGTAGGTTACCTCGCTTTCGACATGAGTTTACATCATTGACTCTTGATTGAAAGATTTCGTTAAGCGTTCGACTTCAACTCATTCATTAGCACTTGATGATATGTACTATAATACCTTGGGGATCATTGACATTAATGGTGATTTCCCTAACGCTTGTTAACAATATGCATCAATGACCGGTAATCAAGTGGTTTCTACCATGTTCGACGTCAAGACATTTGTAATCACATGGATAGATTCGTATCATTGTGGGTTCGACTTGAAGACCCTGGGGAGTCATGTTTTACCCAGGTTGCGATGGAGATTGTTTTGGGTTATATCACATGGATCCACTTTGTATTGGTCGTGGCTGTGTTATCATCTCATCATGGATCTACGCTTGTGTCTAGTAGCCATGATTGTGTTCAGTCGGTCTTTACTACTATGGATCTGCATTGTATTGGTCGGCAACCATGTTGTGAGTCATACGGGATTTTGTTCTCAGAGTCAGCTGTACTGCAACGGCATCTTTCGTCCGACAACCCTTTTCCATCCTTCTATCAAAGCATTTCACCTGTCAAGTTCCAACAACTTCATACTTTGGGGGGCATTCTATTACACCTAAATCTTGCCACCATAAGACTCAGTGTAAACATCCCTGAAGTTCCCATGACTAGGATGTCAAACTGGAAGAGATACTGACATGTTTCCATAGGGTCTAGTTGGGTCATCGCAGGTCACCCTTGTGCAGCATGCGCCGGCACAGGTTATCCTAATGCAACTTGCGCCGATGTCAGTTAAAGTGGATAAAGGGCATCTTCAAGCCATTTCTCGAAGGTGTGTGACTTGGATCTCTATCGCTAACCTATAGGGGAGCTGTCATTCGGTTCCCTAACCCTTTGGGAGGATCCCTTAGTCCTCTCCCACTATTTCTCAACCTATCCTATCCTCCTAGTCCTATATATATGAAGCTCTTCTCCATTCCAAGGGGAGGAAGGCTATAACATCCATATGCTGGTGAAATATAGCTTAGAAGATCATCATCCATCCATTGGAGGCACCCATTTCTCCTTAGAGGCTTTGGCTTGGCTTGTTGGAGGAAGATTGCGACGTTAGGGCTTGGTTGTAATCTTAACTCTTCTATGTATTTCCACTTTAATACATTAATACAAAACTCTTTCCATAAATGTCTTATTGTTCATTGATATTTATAGTTTACTTCCTTAACCGTTTACTTAGATCAATTATTGTGTAGATGTGCTATTGATGCTTGTTTGTCTCTTGTATGTTCTAACAGGTCTTGCAGCTTTGGATCTGACAATCGTGGAACTTGGAGCGACGAGGGAGAAAGAGATCTACATATCTGAAAGGTAAGATGTCCACATCTCTTAATCTCTGATTGCATCTAGGAAGGTATATTTGTATTTTGTCCTATTTGTTCTAGATTCGCATTGAACTAGGGAGATCATGCCTTAAGTCCGCTTTCGGTAGATTGTCCGGTAAAAAATTTGGTGATTTGGTGGTGCTATTTCCAGCCTGTGGTGGGGATGGGGAAGAACCCTGGGGGTTCGACAATCTACCGGTTTGAGTAGAAGGTTGGGAGGTAACGGAACCAATGATGCCATCGTCTTGAGGTCCCTTGGGTGGTTTTGCAGGGTCATACATAGGGCGGGGTGCGTGAGGAACAATTTCATACAACGTGTCGGATTGAGCATAGACCAAGTCTAAGTAATGGACACGGGAAATAGCCTATTCCTAAGTGACAGCCCCTCCCATGGCCACATCTTGAGCTACGACAGGTAAAAGAGACTTTGTGAACCAGTCAGCCAAGAGTTGGTCCGGTATATGAGCCTTAATGAGACGTCGTCTTCACCGCCACTCATGAATATGGTCTGAGATATGAGTTGCGGTATTCTGGCAAAGAGAGGTCAATAAGTCCATACCAATCTCATAGTGAATGGGCAACTAGAAATGGGTCAAAAAGGACATAGCGAGAGAGCGAAAATCTGGAAAAGAGTTGGGTGGTAATTCAATATACCACTTGGCAGCTGGGCTGGTGAGAGTCCGTTGGAATAACCTAAGACAGATCGAGTCATCCATCAAGGAGTTGGATTAACACCATAAGTGGTATCTCATCACATGATTTTTTGGATATTCACCAGGTTTGCCATCAAATTTGGGAATATCGGATGGTAGTTTCACCGAAATTGGTGGTCAATTATGTCCGTGGAAGATGGGGTCATTGGTCAGACGAGACTGGTCGAGTAGGTCCAAAGTAGCCAAAGAGGGCAGTTGCTCATTCGGTTACGGGTACTGATAGTACTGATATGGCATGTATAGACCAGTGGGACCTTGCATCGACTGGTTGTAGGGTGTTCACGGAGGGAACTGGCCGTAAGGGATTGTGCCGCCCAAACCATATGTAGGTCTGCTGCCATATTACAGTGGTCCGTTACCATAAGGTGGGGGTCCGCTACCACTGCCGAGAGGGGGTGGGCCTCCTCTAAATGGTGGCAGTTCGTCACCACCATCGGGATAAGGTGGACCTCTGTCGCCTCCGCTGGGATAAGGTGGTCCTCCACCGCCTCTGCTGGGAGGGAGTGGTGGTGCACCGCCTCCACCGGAAGGGTGGGGGCCTCCAACACCGCCACCGAAAAGGTGGGGGCCTTCACCACCGGCTCCACCCAAATAGGGTGGTCCTCCACCACCACCACCGAAATAGGGTGGCCCTCCACCATGAGGTGGGGTTCCTTCGCCACCGGGAGGAGGTGGACCTCCACCTCCGATGGGAGGGGTAGGGCCTCCGCCTCAACCACCAAAGGGGGGTGGGCCATTGTTGCCGAAATGAGGTGGGCCTCCACTAGAAGGTAGAGGTATTCCACCTCTGGAATTGAATGGGGGCCCGCTGCCTCCAAAGGGAGGTGGAGGGGGACCAAACGAGGGTGTTGGTACCTGAGGGACGGTTGGTGGGGGTCCATTCTATAGAATATTTTGGTGCCCCCAGAGAGTGTATGGATTTTCGGGATAAGGTATCCCATAGAGTGTGTTTCCAGGATTGAATTGTCCCGACACAGGGTTAAGATAACCTGGATGCGCTTGACTCCATCACGGTTGGTTCGAATGGGATGGTCCCCCGACATGAGATAATCCCATGATGGATGCTCCGGCGGGTAGGGAAGTTCCAACAAAAGGACCGATGGGAACTCTTCCTCCTGTATTATGGTTAGGAGACAGGGGTTTCCCCCAAGATGCAACGTGCTGACCACTAATCAATGGTTGACCCAACGTGGGTTGTTGATTACCTATTGCGGGATTAACATTACTCGTAATAAAATTAGGGGGTAAAGAGTATCCTCCCTGCGAGTTTTGAGGGGGGCGAGGAGTGGGTAACGTTCTCGTAGTAGTGAGAGGAGTGTTGGACTGTTGTCCTTCAATAGCTTGAGTCATTTGGGGAATAGAACTGGTCTCCTGTCTAAGGGGTGTACTTGTAGGAAGTAAGGGTTGACCAAATTCATAAGTGGTCACGTTGTGGATGGGTGGTTCCGGTGAATCATAAGATAAAGTGCAAATCAGGATCTGTCGATATACGGGTAACATCGAGTCTTCAACCCATCGTAAAAGACTTTGTCTTCGAAATTCCTCGCCCATGGCACGTAATCGATCATGAAAGGCTGCGAAAAGCTTGTCAGGAGTGGGCCAACTGGGTGGGGATGTAGTGGCAAAATGAGCCACTTGTTGACCTAGAGAAGTTTCCCAAAAGGGTGCAGTTGGACCAAACGCAGCTGATACAGGGTCGTCCTGGGGGGATTTAACCATTCCAGAGATCCAGGCTCTCCCGGTAAAACGGGAGGGAGAGGTATGTCTTGTGAAGTGGAAGATTCCTCCTCTTCACCCCTTGAGAGGTTGGAGGTGGGTGAATCTGGAGGGAACATGTGTGCTCCAACATTCAAAGTAGGGTTTTCTACTTCAAGTGACACGACCATGATGTGTGGGTCCATTCTTACCCTCGAAATTACCTCCTAATTAAGGGGATATTCGGGTGGTAAGTTAAAAATTCAGTGGGACCTTCTCCAAGGAAAGTCAGCCAGAGTGACTGAAATAGAGTTTCTCCTAAGAGTGCTCTAAACAAAAGAAAAGTAGTCCAAAAAAATCTACACAAACTAAGGCCGCAATCAAACTTATGTGATAGGTGTGGATTCAAAAGTTTGGAACCTCACATGATTTTCAAGGCTTCGCAACTTGCTATATACCGCAGGGTCCAACAATAAAACGCGACAAGGAGGATTGGGACCATACTCTTGCCTGAATACCCGACTACCTGGACGGCACGTGCGTAGTAATCTCCCCGAGTGTTGTTCTTAGTGTATTGCTCTGCCAAGACGGCCAAATGGTTTGATCAGTTGGTTTCAGGAATCCTAATGGTGTCTCTTGATATACTCAAGGTACGTGGGAGCTCAAATCCATAGTGGTGTTGTCTAATGCACAACAGTATGGCACGAGACCTTTCGATATACTAACGAGTACGTGAAATACTTTCTATATACGCCAAGTACATGAAGTGCCTTTCAATATACCCTAAGGTACCTGAAAGAGCCTTCGATATACTAGTTGGTACGTGAAAGAGCATCGATATACCGGTTGGTATGTGGAAGACTACAATACCCCTGGAATACAGTGCAGGCAAGTAACGATAGCTGCCACATTTTACGACGTCGGAACACGTATCTAACTTAACACACAAGTTACTAAAGATTTTATCCTAGTTCTACCGTTAATTTTATTTGGACGGTTAGGTGAATGCATGAGGTGAGTACATAAACGTAAGCATAATGCAAGCCCTAACTACATAAAAAAATGCACTTTTTCTTTTGATGAAATCTATGTATGGGAGGGAGAAATCTTTTTCAAGTGGTTTTTACCAAAACAACAAAGCTTCAACAAGTCTCAATTCTACCAAAACTGATAATGAAAGTACTATTTTCCGTTTTTTCAAGCAAAACATGAAAATCAACAACGCATCAAATCCAAAAAAAGCATTTTCTTAGTATGAAACTAAAGATGACGAAAAGAGAGAATTTCTATCTAGAGCACACTAGCTTTTCAAATTTCACTATGGCAACCTAAAAGCATGAAAATCAAAAGCGCATGTAACTTTTCAAGCATGGAATCACTTTTTGCAAAAATTTGACTATACTTTGGATTTTTCAAGAAAATGAATGGCTCATAGTTCGAGAAAAATACAAATGATTGACTCTTTTTCAAACTTTCCAAAAATATCTATGTCGAGTTCCAATGCGTGAAACAATTTCTACAACACTTCTCAAATGCACTCGAAAACGGTAAAAATGAAGCACTTTTAATTTTTTCAATAATATGCCAATACCAAACTTTGACAACAACAATGCTTTTAAGTGTAAAGGACTGAAAAGAAAAAACTACTTGCAGCACTTGATTACACAGAAATTCTCAAAGCAATGACAAGCACTCCAATGAATCGAAAACACACAAGACACCCAAAAAACAACTGGATGCAAGCAAAGCTAAATAACGTGTGCAAAAAGGGGTCTAGGATTAGATCCAATGCAAAGACTAGATCAGGTGAGGAGAGGAGGGAATGCAAGGTGAAGTGGATGAAGGTGGGGTAGACTAAACTGTCCACCACTACCAAATCTCAAACTTGTCGAAAATGGAACCCAAAACAATCCAAACAAATCCAAACACTACCAATGCAAAATCAAGAGATCTCTGACTGGAAAGTGCAGCAAAGAGAAGTTCTGCAAATCAAACAAACTCAAAATTTGCAGAGGAGATAACCCAAACACAAGGCTTGACTGCTCGGCGCAGTCTGTGGTCAAGCTCAGAGCGCCCGTCGTAGGTGGAAAATAGGTGGTCTGCGTCGAATGCACAAGATGTAAAAATGAGTTGAGCGCCGACAGTGCAGGTTGCAGAGTAGAAAATTGTGCCCAGGAGAGGACGTCGCTCTGGCTATTCTACCCAGGTGCGAAGGGCGAAATCCCAATGCAAGGATGGAAAGATCTCCAAAAATGAGCAACTAAAAGGTTTGATGATGATACATACATAATCAAAGGAAGTTAACAGACTCTTCAGAGAGAAACTCTGGTGGGGAAAGAGGCTCAGGAGGCAAAATAAATGGCTCACAAAGAAATCAGAGAAAATGAATTTCAAACTGAAAACTTAAAACAATGCACGTGTCCCTAGTATGGTCACCTAATTTGTTATCGGACAATCTACCGAAAGCGGACTTAAGGCATGATCTCCCTAGTTCAATGCGAATCTAGAACAAATAGGACATAATACAAATCTACCTTCGTAGATGCAATTAGAGATTAAGAGATGTGGACATCTTACCTTTCAGATCTGTAGATCTCTTTCTCCCTCGTCGCTCCAAGTTCCACGGTCGTCAGATCCAAAGCCGCAAGACCTGTCAGAACATGCAAGAGACAAACAAGCAGCAATAGCACATCTACACAATAATTGATCTAAGTAAACGGTTAAGGAAGTAAACTATAAATATCAATGAACAATAAGACATTTATGGAAAGAGTTTTGTATTACTGTATTAAAGTGGAAATACATAGAAGAGTTAAGATTACAACCAAGCCCTAATGTTGCAATCTTCCCCCAACAAGCCAATCCAATGCCTCTAAGGAGAAATGGGTGCCTCTAATGGATGGATGATGATCTCCTAAGCTCTATTTCACTAGCATATGGATGTTATAGCCTTCCTCCTCTTAGAATGGAGAAGAGATTCATATATATAGGACTAGGAGGATAGGATAGGTTGAGAAATAGTGGGAGAGGACTAAGGGATCCTCCCAAAGGGTTAGGGAACCGAATGCCAGCTCCCCTATAGGTTAGGGATAGAGATCCAAGTCACACACCTTCGATAAATGGCTTGAAGATGCCCTTTATCCACTTTAACTGACATTAGCGCAAGTTGCATTAGGACAACCTGCACCGACGCATGCTGCACAAGGGTGACCTGCGACGACCCAACTAGACCCTATGGAAATAGGTCAGTATCTCTTCCAGTTTGACTTCCTAGTCATGGGAACTTCAAGGATGTTTACACTGAGTCTTATGGTGGCAAGATTTACGTGTAACATATATAGATTAAACATGTTAAGAAGTTTTACCTAAGATTGAGTTTATTGATGTCATCAGTAGCCAATGTTGGGTTTGGATCTAGCTATCAAGGGCAAAGATCCGAGGATCCCACATAGTACATAATTATTCGAAAGCCCCTCTAGAGCTTACTGCTTTACACTCACATATTTTCCAGTTCTTATTTGCTAAATTCATCATTCAATCTTCTTCTAATTTGGTCTCCTAAAGCAAAATGAGGGTTGGTCTCTCTTTTTTTATTAGATCTCTTGGGGATGCTTTTTTTTTTAGTTTCTTGTTCCTTGGCAATTCCATGAGATGATTTGCATAATTTAAATTGTCTTGATTTACTCCTACCTCCCTACCGAGGGATCTTGTCTCCTTGATTTCATGTTGAACTGATGTTTCAAAATATTTTCTCTATAGTGGCCCGAGTTTCCAAGTCCTTTTTTTATTTGTCTCTTCTTCTCTTTTTTCTTCACTACAAGGAAAAGGCCCTGTAGCGGAGGTTCTAGTGGAGGTTTTTAGTTTAACAAGATTGGTCTAAATTATAAAAAAACCTCCGCTACAACCTATGCAAATAGTACCAAATGTTTTAGCGAAGGATTTTACGGAAATGTATTATAACTAAAAAAACTTGGCGGCCAGAGTCTTTTGCGGAGATTTTTTTTTAGTGCACTTTATTGAAACAAATGCACCAGTGCTAACACACGTAAAACACACAGGTGCTTTTTAAACAAATACATTGACCGGTGCACATACAAACTTGTGCACCGATGCTTGAAAATGCATATAGCACTTGTGCACACCAAAATTTTAACTGAAACTGGTGCTTTACACTAAATGTTGCACCGAGACTCATGAATTATTTAAACGCATTGGTGATTCATAAAAATATATGGACTGGTCCTTTTTTTTAACTGTAGCACCAGTTCTTACTAACTATTAAAATGCATTGGTAGCTTATAACAATGTAAGCACAGTTGCTTATGAACTATTAAGATGCATCGGTACCTTATAACAATATAAGCATCGGTGCTTACGAGATATTAAAACACACCAGTACCTTATAATAATATAAGCATCGATGATTTACATCAAATGTCACACTAGTCCCTACGAACTATTAAAAAACATTGTTGCTTACAGACTATTAAAAAGCACTGATGTGATAACTAAAGGGAAACACATCAGTAAAGCTAACTAGGACGATGATTGTCGCTATATTTTTTAAATTAACAGTGCGGTTAAAATACAGTAGCGCACTAAGGCGTGATAATAGAAAAATCCTTGAGATATGAAATGAGTATTCTACTGCACCGTGACTATGTTCATATAAGTGTACCGGTGCGACACTCTCTTAAATGCACTGGTGCTACATTGTCTAAAAAACACCAGTGCAATTAATAATATCATATGCATCGATGATTATATTATGTTTGGTGAGCAATGATTGTTGATATTGCACTAGAATATGTGTGTGTGTGTGTGTGTGTGTGCAGGGAGGGAACGATGTAGGTATGTGGCGCTAGGCGTAGGTAAAGGTCCAAGAAGGATTCCTTTCTAATTTTTTTGAAATGGAGTCAGGAGACGAGGTTTTCCCCTCTCTCTCTCGGCGTCAAGAACCTTTTCTCCCCTCACCAAGTCATCCTTGCGATCTCGTACCTCTGTCCCTTTCCGGTTGTCAACTCCTTGTTTTCCTTTCACTGATCTCGCCCTTCCCCTGTCACTTCCATTCGTCAGCTTCTGTACTTTACCTCAGCAATAATTATGGTGATAGACAAGGTCGACTACGAAAATATGTCACCATTAGGTCTCATATTCTTCTTTGATCATGAAATAAGGTGCACTGGAAAAGGAGAGGTATTGTCCAAACAAGTCGAGACGTCTATAAATGAATTATCAAAGACGGTCTCCTCCTCGAATAATAATGTGATTGATCCTCCCAGGACAGGAGCAGAGTGTGTTTCTATAAATGAATTATCAAAGACGGTCTCCTCCTCGAATAATAATGTGATTGATCCTCCCAGGACAGGAGCAGAGTGTGTTCCTAGAAAGAATGAGGGAGTGAGAGCTAAAAAGGATCATGCTTCCTTATTGGTTGGCAAGGACGTAGGCATTAAGGAAATCTCAGACTATCTAAATTTTGCTCTGGTCGGTCCTTTTGTGGTAAGGTGGTAGGAGAAGCCGATTTGACATCCTGGATGGAGACCAATTGGAAACAAATGTTGTATCAACTTCCACAATTCCACACCACATCGAGGGGATGGATTCTATTCAGAGTGAAGAATGAAGGTGACAAACAAAGGTTAATGGAGAGAAATTGGAAATGGGGTCTGTCAGGACTTATGTTGAAAGAATGGGATGTTAATTTTGATGTTAGTAGGGAGTCGCATAACACTCAGGAAGTTTGGGTAATTCTGCCTAGGATCCCAATGGTCTTTAGGAAAAAATCCATTCTGAAAGCTATTGGAGGCAAGCTTGGAAGGTTTGTCATTTTAGAGGATAATTGGGACCAGAAGGTAGATAGAATATGCACGAAGATCCTGGTGGAAATGGACATGTGAGATGGTTTATATGAAGAAATAAAACCGGAAATGCATGGTAGCATATGGAACCAGAGAATGGATTATTGGAAAGTTCCTTTTCATTATTTTGCTTGCAAATGGGTTGGGCACTTACAGAGAGATTGTCCAAGTCCTAGTCCGGGGTTCCATTTACATAAGAAAGTGTGGGTTAAAAAATCATCTCCGTTCCAGTTTACTCAGAAGATGGTAAATGAAGATGAAGGGAAATATGGAGATCCTATTACCTCGAGAAAGGACGTCATAAGGAAAGAGCCATGCAATAATTTGGATAACAACTTAGCTTCTCCATCTAATAATATTTTACGTCCTCCTATTGATTCTCGATTTGATATTGGCAATTCTGAATCAATTATTCTAAAAACTATTCAGGATGTTCCTAGCACAAACCTGGGAATCCCTAGTTCCTCTCACCATAGTCTCCTATCCTTTATCTCCTCTTAGTGACAGTTGTCCCTCGGGCTTGGTTCCACCCCATTATAGGTCAAAAATGCATTCCACGTTCCTAAGCAAGGTCTATAACACTTGTTCTAAAGATGTCATTAAAGGAATTGAGAAAGAAGCTTCCTCGGGAGGCCTCGCACTTGACCCCCAACAAAAAGTAATGTTGGGGAGGAAGTCACAAATCATGAAAGCTAAAAATCAAGTTTCCCTAGATGTCAAATATCGGAAACAATCCACGATCGTTAGAGTCCTGAAAGTAGGGAAAGTCCAGCCAATGGGTTCAAAATGATTTGTTTGTCCTTCAATGCAAGGGGGTTATGGGGCTCCCCCAAGATAAATTCCCTCAAAAGGATGATTAAGTAGCTAAATTTGGTTGTCATCCCTATCCAGGAAACAATGGTAGAAGGAACGAAAGCTCAAGAGTCTTTAAACCCTTGGTTAAAAGATTGGTATTTTGCGTCTTTAAATCATGGATAATTTTAGGGGCTAAATTTATCCCATGGGCTAAATTAAGGGGGTTATAGAAAATTAGTGGGCTATTTTCTTATATGGAAAGGGTTTTTTCAGTTGAAATATATTCACCCAATATTTATTAGAAACTAAATAAATATAAAACACATAGCCTCTCATGTATTAATGAGGAAAATGAAAAATACAATTTTCGCCCTAGCAAAATATCCCTCCAATCTATCTTTCACCCCTGATTTCTAAAGAGATTCCAGTGGAATCATTCCTTTGCCCATGATTTTCATAATGGAGGCTCCCAAGGGTTATTTCACCCTCCATTTTGTTTTTTGTAAGGGCCATTCATAAGTAAAATTTCTTTTGGTGATTTTTTTTGTGTAATTGCTATCATCATCCAGAAATTGATCTAGTTGTGTATGATGAATATATTATTTAGTTGGACCACAATACTTCATTTCCATCAGGACTATATATAAATGTACAAGGAATGCTTGACCTGAGATGTAGACATTCTGCTATTTGATATCTTGTCTTTAACATTCAATGACGACGCTAAACCAATTTTACAACATTTTGGATGCTTTTGAAAATTTCAAGGACATGGATACAAACACCACCTTAGTTTATCTGAGAAAAAATAGTCTTTAATGGAGTAGTTCTAATGATATGCATGATGGTGCACTAATGTGATTTCTATTCATGTTAGTGTATGTTCTTATTTCTAATAACCCTTGCAAGTTTCTAACTAACACTAAAAATTCTAAATCAGGTGACATAATTCGGACTTTGATTGTCAACAAAAGAAAGGAAAAAGTGGTATTCGTAGCTATAAACATATAAGTAGGTTATTTTTTTCTTAAAGGGTAGATTAAAAATGGGAGGTTTGGAAAATAAGCCAATTGGGAATTCATACACTATATTAAGGTTGTGGGTCTCAATAAGACTCCATGTTGTAATAATGGTTTGTGGGTGCTATAATCACTCCACATTGTAAAGTGTCCAAATATATCAGTTTGTTGGTTTGTCAATATTTAGGTCCCCCCACATGTCCGTTGAACCATTAAGGAACGAGATAACAAGTGCATTCCGTACTTCCCTAAATCTAGTTAGTGCATCAAAATATTGGTCGTTATGAAATGCATTTAACATAGCATAAGGGCGTCGGGTATGATATGTTTGACAAGGTCCATAGGTAGGAGATTTGAAGCTCAGTATGTGTCGATTCCATTTGTTGACCATTACTCCTCCCTCCCTTGCATTTTACTCTTGCATTTGTATCTTTGGAAAACTGGGAGATCAACCCTTTTCATTTTTGTTAATTCCATCTCCTCCATTGGTTTTATCTCTATGTTGTAACCGTTTTGTGGAGTTTAAAGGCACCCTAGTGCTTCCATTGCTACTGAGAGCTTGACCTTCTTAGTATTTTGTTGGTTCCTTGCATTGGGATTTTGAGGATTGATTTCAAATTGTCGGAACATTCTTAGCATGGTCTACTCCCACCATTTTTTTACTTGCATTGGAAGAGGTATGCTTAATTCTTTATTCCTTCTAATTGTTGATTTCATTGGCTAATAGTCTAAAGACATTGTTGGTTTTTACCTCTCTTGATTTTTGTTTTCTATATACATTCATGTTCACCTTAAGCTGCATATCCCTCATTTTCGCTTGATTCCCTCAACTCATAATCCCAATAAGGATGCTCTTTGCGCATTATGAACAATTATGATCACTACAAATGGTTTTTTGTTCTGGGTATTTCTCTATGCTTTACTAGGTAAATGTGTCATAATCTCCTAGACAATGGCCCTTTTACTTCATTTGTAGGTTGTATTTTATTCATATGCATACTCTATATGCCTAAAATCTTGCCCTATTCTTTCCAACAATTAGTTTTGGCTTCATTGGAGGTGTTTTAATGTTGTGTCTTGTAATGGATTTGGTATTATGCCCCCCTAGTGTCCATGCTCTCCTAACTTGCTTGACCCACTGATTCTCTATTCATGGTTTGATATCCCAAATTTAGATTGATGTCATTTTCCAAGCACCCATCTTAGGTGTTTATCATCTCACCCTTGACCCTGGTATATCTATTTGTTTGCATTGAAGCTAATGGTTCCATAAACCTTTAACTATTTGAAATATCCATGGCTATTATGGGTTTTGTTTTATTGTCGTAGGAAACATGGTGCCACTGCATTGCAAACCTTGGCTTGAACCTTTTCCCATTGTTAAATTTGTATGAGTTTTCCTTGTTCAGGAAATTGCCCATGGTTGTACATTTTCCTTTGGTTTATATCTTTTTCTTAACCTCCATTCGTTAAGCGTGTGAATTACTTAATTTTTTTTTGGACAGATTTATGGTCGGTATCACGTCTAAATTGGGCCCACCACTCTTTGTATTTGGTTGCAACATTATGGTTTCTCCCTTATGTCGATATGTTTCCATCTTTACTAAACAATTTATTAGACCTACTTATTGTTAATGCAACCGTCACTCATTTGTTGTCTTTCCTTTGTTATTTCCCTTGAGATTCCTAAAAAATTCCAACAATGCTTGGCATAAATGAATCCAAGATACGCCAGAGCTTACTTTAATTTATCAACCTGGGAGTGTAACACTTTCAGATATACTACGTTGTATATGCATTCATAGAGATTTTAATAACTAAGTCTATTAGGATATTAACTAAATGTTTTGGGGGGTTATTTTATTGATTTATTTTGCTATGTCTTATCTCTAACAAATCATGAAACTATGGATGAATCACTATGCAACCAAATTTTATCTTGCATACCATGAGTCGTTGAACTCACACATGAGACAAACTAGCCACTAATTTATCTAAGCAACGCAGATGAATCAATGTACAACAAACTATGACCTTGCACACTTTGATTCATTGGACTCAACACATTACTAGCTACCATTGGATAATCTAAACTCTAGGGATAGTTCAACTGAGGGTAACACCAGGGCTACTAACATGTAACTTTGTAGAACTAATCCATAGGAGTTTAAGATGCAAAATTAGCTTACAATACTCGATCAATTGAACTGAGGGTAACTCAAGAGCTACCACTCCATGGATTCATAGAATCGACTCAAATAAATCAAGATAAATGAAGGTGAACATAAATCCTTTTGATCACTCCACTGAAAGCAACCCATGTGATACTTTTGTGGCTTATTGAATGTATAAATCAAATTCTATCTTGTAGAAACAAGTAAATTGCAAGAAACAAAATAATAGGAAAGCATCAAAGCATTAAAAGCAAATGACTACTTTATTTGCGTGATTGAAACCAAGAAATGAAATTGCAGAAATCATAGTGTAGAAAAAAAGAAATAAAGTAAATGCTGGAAAGTACTAAAAGATATTGAGACCATCAACAATTGCACAATGCAAGAGTGGGCCCTTACTTTGTATCTCACTTTATGATCTCCTACAAGGTAACTCAAGAACAAAAAACATCGGTAATTGCGATTCAAAAGATTAACTATTCAATTAAATTATAGTCGCAAACCCAAATGGTTTTCAAGTTTGTTTATTTATACAATTCATCCTAGGGAGTTCTTAGTCAGTTTCCCAATGTTTAGGAAAGGAATCGGGTTTGCAAAAAATGGTTTCCTTTTTTTAGAATATTTTCTTTACCACACATAGAAAACCGTGGAGATATTTCCTCCTCAAAAGAGGGCCACACTATTATATATGTGTGTGTGTGTGTGTGATAATTCATTTGCTTCCTAAATTCATTTTCATTGATCTTGAAAGTGTGTTGTCTTAGTATTAGAGGAACATGTTTGCCAAAAACAATCCTTGAAATATGGATGCATGCAAAATAGTTCATCTTGGAGTTCTTTGCAGGATTCAATGCGATACAACAACAAGTGAAATATGAATGAGATTTTGCAACAACTCATTCGCATGCTGATGACAAACTCTTCAACATATGAACGAGATTTTGCAGCAAGTCATCGACAGATGAACATGAATTTGTAGCAACTCATTCGCATGCTGATGACAAATTTAACAACAACTGCTTTAAATATCAACGAGTCCCAAAAAAATGAGGAGTGGCACCATCCTATAGCATGGAATTAAAACTACTAGAAATTCCCAACATTAAAGTTCATGCATTATTTTCTCATAATTAGCAAAATTCAGCTATAAACATGAAATTCCAAGTATGAGTGCATAGTGTCCCGAGGGTGATAAAAGTTTATGAATTTAGTCAAAAAGTCATAAAGAAAGGGTTTAAATGATCAATATTAAGGAAGAATGGCAATAAAATATATAAGAAAAACAAGGCAATTACTAGTCTCATCAATTTCATTACATCCTTACATTGTTTTCATCCTCGTTGGTATAACGGTTTGGGCGGCCAATCTTGTTTGGTTACTTATCAATGATGTTTTTCTTCCTCGGGAAAAAAATCATAGTTCCATTTATAAAAAAAATTAAAAAAATGCATTCTTTGTATGCTTTGTAGCATGTCCTATATCTCTTATGTATACCACTATATATATATATATACTCATAGACCTCATTCATTTACATGTTTTATAATCCGCGAAAACAAAATATACTATCTAACATTGACAACTTCCTATCAACATTCATCGCATATCTCACCAAATAAAATTTATCCACCTATCTAGCCAAAAAACTAAGCCCCTCTAATTTCTATAACTTTTTGTCTAAGAAAAATACATATTATGGAATTATCAAAAGTGCCATCCAAATCTTCCCAAATGTGCCACTGGACCACATACAACAAGAGGCCATCCTTGTAAATGAAAGGACAAGGACACATGGTTGTCCCATTACCCCTACATATGACTATATCTTCTTGTAACTTGAATCACAAAGGGTTTTTTGGCTAAGATGTGAGGATGCTCAACGACTCGACAATGTAAACTGTTGAGTGACCATAGAACCATGAGTTGCAGTGTAGCTTTAGATTGTCAAAATGAAGACTAAACAACCATTCAAAAGATGGCTTTCCCATTTGGGTTTCCAGGGTAAAATCTCCATGGTCATAGTGATTAAACATTGTGTGTCTAATGTTTTAAAGAAATGTAACTGCGGAAGATATTCTATTTATGCTTGTCTATTGTATTCTTCCTTCAGGAGATGTCATTGATGTAATTAATAATGTAAGAGTCATTGAAAGAGACAATGTAAACCCTAGGTATTGTTTCGACCTAGAAGAACCCATAAAAGATTATTATATTATGTATTTGAGAGGTCGGCCCAGTCAGTTAGGTGAAGTCGGCCCAATTGGGGAGAAGTCACCCCAACGGAAGAATATAAATAGAGGAGGAGTCTCTCATTTTTACTCACTCATCTCACTCACACAAGTTTGCATAGGAGATAGAGAGAGAAGTTCGCACAAGTGGAGGAGTAGTTGATCTTGTCTTGGGGTTTATCTTTGTACTTTGTGAATTCTATATTGGGGAATATTTTGACGGGGTTTTCTCCCTTGTGGTTTCCCTGAAAGAAATATTGTGTTCATTGTGTTCTTGTTGTGCTTGTATTTCTTTCAGTGATAGATTGTTTAATATTCTATGCTAAACAAGTAAAAAACTAACATGGTATCAGAGAAGGCCTGAAAGAAAACATTGTGCAGCCTCTATAACGGCAGAAACTAGGGATTCTTGTTCTGGGAGCTTCCTCCACAGATCAGATGAAAAAGAGAGTGCATCTAACTCGCCTCACTAGGGCGCATCTTTCTGTCAAAGCAAATTTCAATTCTAAGAATTTTCATTTTTGGGTCCCCCACTGCAGCCCGAGAGAATTAGGGAATCAAGTTTTTGGATCATCTGCTCACAGAATTGGGAGAAGGAATACTTTGCTCAACTCGCCTCAAGGAGGCGAATTCGCTCATCCATTCAGTTTTCCAAAATCTCGAAGTCAGAAAATTAGGGTTTCTCTAACAAACCCTAGGTCAAAGTAAAAGCAGTTTTCAGAAGGACAACTTTTCTGGTAAGTCTCAAATCTATTCTATTTCCATTTGAAGTACTCATTATATCAAGATGACTAGAAATACCAAGCTTGATTAGAAGATTGAGGGAGCTGAGAACTTCAGGGCATGGAAGTATAGAGTCATGCTCATCCTTAAAGAGCATGACCTATAAGACTTTATAAAGGAAGGACTTAAAAAACCAAAGGGAGATGAAGCCAAAGCAAGGCATAAGAAGAATATGGTCAAGGCAAAGAGGATCATTGTTGATTTCATCAAAGATCACTTGATCCCTCAAGTGTCTTCCAAGAAGACCCCAAAAGATATCTTCGATGCCCTGACCAACCTATTTGAAGGGAAGAACATTAATAAGAAGATGACCTTGAGAAATCAACTCAGGGGAGTGAAGATCTTGAAGTCTGAGTCCATGCACTCATACTTCTCCAGAGTGTCCCATATAAAAGAACAAATAGAATCTATTGGAGACATGGTAAAGGATGTTGAAGTTGTGATGACCACTCTGAATGGTCTCCCTGGAGATTGGGAACCATTTGTTTGTGGCATTTGTGCTAGAAAGAAATTGATCCAATTCAGACATCTATGGGAAGAGTGTGTGCAAAAGTAAGAAAGAATAGCGGTGAGAGAGGATAAAATAAACGACAATGAAGACCAAGCTTTGGAAAATCATGCCAAAGGTGGAAAGAAAAGGAAGATCAATGTACGTTCCTATGAGGACTCTCCAAGAAGACCATAGAAGAGAAGGAAGTTCAAGAAATATCTATCTTCCGTTGAATGTTATTCCTGTCACAAAACAGGACACATTGCAAGAAATTGTCCACTCAAATACGGACATCATAAGAAGCAGAAGAATATATTTCATGCTTATGCAGTAGAAGATAGTGAGTATGATGAAGAAGTCAAAACCGGATATGATGAAGACTCCAGTGAAGAATATGTTCTAATATCAGCCCTCACTGGTTCAGTATCTCATAGAAGTGATACTTGGCTAGAAGATAGTGGAGATTCAAAACACATGATGGGATACAAAGAATCCATCTCACATCTCATTCAGAAGGAATCTCCACACAAGGTAAAGCTTGGAGATGATTATCAACACCCCATCAAAGGAATGGGAGAAGCCTCTTATATATTGGACTCTGGAAAGTCCATGAACATGAAAGATGTACTTTATGTACCATGTTTGAAGAAGAACCTTCTATCTATTTCTGCATTATATAAGAAAGGTCTTCGAATTGCATTTATAGATGGTGAAGTTCTTATGTGGCCAAAGGGGAAGACTATCAATGATGCAGTAGTCATTGGAGTAGAAGAAGGAGGACTTTACAAACTAAAGGGTCATGCAGATACAACATTGATGACCAATACCACGAGCCCTTGTGAGCTATGGCATAGAAGACTAGCTCATGTACACTACAAAGCCTTACCAATAGTAAGTAAGTTGGTGACTGGACTACCAAATATCCAAGTTGACCATGAAGGAGTATGCAAAGGATGTGCTCAAGGAAAGAGTACGAAGAATCCATTTCCAAGCAGCGACAACAAAGGAAAAGGTATTATGGATATTATTCACTCAGATATCTGTGGACCTATGTCCACCACTTCACTAAGCATGTATGTTTACTATTTTTCTTTTATTGATGATTGCTCCCGCAAAACATGGATTTATTTCCTGAACAATAAGAATAAAGTCTTTGAAAAGTTTAAGGAGTTTAAGGATCTTGTAGAAAACCTCTATGAAAAGAAGATAAAGATTCTAAGGAAAGATAATGGAGGGGAATACACTTCATGCGATTTCAAAGATTTATGTAAAGAAGCAGGGATTAAGAGGGAGCTTACTATTCCCTATAATCCACAACAAAATGGTGTAGCTAAAAGGAAGAACAAAACGATCATAGAAGCAGTGAAGGCCATGATCCATGATCAAGACTTACCCATGAATCTATGGGCAGGAGCAACTATAACCACAATATATGTACATGACATAATCTCTCACAGTGCTCTTAGCAACAAGACCCCAGAAGAGATGTTTACCGGTATGAATCCTAAATTTAGCCATATAAAGATATTTGGATGTCCTGTATTTATCCACATTCCAAAAGAGAAGAGATCGAAGTTGGAACCTTTAGGAAAGAAGGGAATATTTGTGGGCTATAGTGAGCAATCAAAGGCTTACCGTATCTACATCCCAGAATTTCTCCAGATTGAGCTTAGTTGGGATGTTACATTTGATGAAGACACGGCTTTCAACAAATCCAAGAAGACTCATGAGGATGAAGAGGAGCATGAAGCTCCTAGAGTTACAGAAACAAACAAAGTACCAGAAATAAATATTGAAGAAGAACCTATTCCAGATGATCATGATATGGCAGAACCTCAAAGACCTGAGGAGACACCTCATGAGGAGATTACTCGGAAGAGAAGGCCAGCTTGGGCACGAGAATTAATACAAGATGCAGGAAAGTATGGTCCCCCAGAAGGAACCAGTAGAGAGAGAAAGAGACCAAGGCCATACTCCAGTTATGTAGCCTTTATGTGTAACCTTGTTGAAGGGGAACCGACATGTTTTGAAGATGCAGTAAAGAAGAGGGAGTGGTTGGATGCTATGAATGAAGAATACTAGTCCATCATCAAGAATGATGTTTGGGATGTGGTACCAAGACCAAAGGATAAGTCGTCGTTTCATCAAAGTGGATCTTCAAAACAAAACACTCAGCAGACGAAAGCATTGAAAATTACAAGGCAAGATTTGTAGCGGGAGTGTTATCTTAGAAAGAAGGAATTGATTACGAGGACACCTTTTCTCCAGTGGCCAGATATACTTCAATTATAACCATTATTGCCTTGCAAGCCAAGATGAAATGGAAGTTACATCAAATGGATGTAAAGACGATGTTCCTGAATGGGAAGATAGAAGAAGAAGTATATATAGAGCAGTCAGAAGGATTTGAAATAGAATATAGAAAGTCGCATGTATGCAGACTAAAGAAAGCATTGTACGGGTTAAAGCACCTAGAGCATGGTATGAAAGAATTGATAGTTTCCCGATGAGTTTGGGCTTTACCAAAATTAAATCATATTCTAATCTTTATTATAAGATTATGGATGATGAACCTATGATACTACTATTATATGTAGATGATTTGTTCCTGACAGGAGAAGACAAGCCCATCACTGAATGTAGGAGAAGGCTTGCAGCATAATTTGAGATGAAAGACCTTAGTATGATGCATTACTTTCTCGGTCTTGAAGTATGGCAGTTTCCAGATGAGATTTTCTTGAGTCAAGGAAAATACACAGCTGAGATCTTGAAGAGATTTGGGATGATGGATTGTAAGGCCATGACTACTCCGATGGTGACAAACTTGAAGCTCCTGAATGATGCTTCATCAGAGATAGTAGATGTCACCATGTATAGACAAATTATTGGGTCATTGATTTACTTGACCAATACTCGACCAGATATATGTTTTGTAGTGAACACATTGAGCCAATATATGGTGGAGCCGAGGAATGTTCACTTGATTGCAGCAAAACATGTGATGAGGTATCTAAAGGGTACGTTGGATTATGGACTCATATATGCTTCAGATAGTGAGTTCAGGTTGTATGGGTACACAGATTCAGATTGGGCTAGAAGTGCCGAAGATAGAAAAAGCACTTCAGGATGTTGCTTTAGTTTGGGATCAAGCATGATATCATGGCTCAGTAGAAATCAACCCTGTGTTGCACTCAGTACAGCAGAAGCTGAATATGTAGCAGCTTGTTCATCTTGGAGTGAAACAGTGTGGCTTCGCAAGATGTTGGCAGGATTGTTCGATGCAGAGATTGATGCTACGGATATACTCTGTGACAACCGGAGTTGCATCAAGATGACAGAGAATCTTGTGTTCCATGATAGATCGAAGCACATAGAGATCAAGTTCCACTATATCCAGGATATGGTGCAGAAGGGAGCTGTAAAGCTCAAGTATGTTCCTACAAAGGAACAAGTTGCCGATGTGTTGACTAAGCCTCTGTCTCGCATAAAGTTGGAATACTTTCGAGACAAGCTTGGTGTGGTCCAGAGGAACTTCTCTCGAAAGAGAGAATGATAGAGTTCTTGTCCTTAGGGAACGAATGCATGTCAAGGGGTGACGAAAGATCAATACTTGCTAGCTGATAGAATTCCTATCCATAGGGATGGATGCCTATCCAGGGGTGACGGAAGATCAGTACTTGCCGACTGATAGAGTTCCTATCCTTAGGGATGGATGCCTATCGAGGGGTGATGGAATATCAGTACTTGCCGACTGATAGAGTTCCTGTCCTTAGGGATGGATGCTTGTCCAGGGGTGAGAGAAGATCAATACTTGCTGACTAATAGTGTTCCAGCTGATGATGTTGCTGATGAGGATGTTCCAGCAGAGGATGCCTATCGAGGGGTGATGGAAGATCAATACTTTCCGACTGATAGAGTTCCTATCCTTAGGGATGGATGCCTGTCCAGGGGTGATGGAATATCAGTACTTGCCGACTGATAGAGTTCCTATCCTTAGGGATGGATGCTTGTTTAGGGGTTACGGAAGATCAATACTTGCCGACTGATAGAGTTCTTATCTTTAGGGATGGATTCCTGTCCAGGGGTGAAGGAAGATCAGTACTTATTGACTGATAGAGTTCATATCCTTAGGGATGGATGCCTGTCCAGGGGTGACAGAAGATCAATACTTACCGACTGATAGAGTTCCTATCCTTAGGGATGGATGCCTGTCCAGGGGTGATGGAATATCAGTACTTGCCGACTGATAGAGTTCCTGTCCTTAGGGATGGATGCTTGTCCAGGGGTGAGAGAAGATCAATACTTGCTGACTAATAGTGTTCCAGCTGATGATGTTGCTGATGAGGATGTTCCAGCAGAGGATGTTCTAGCTGACGATGTTGTTGATCCAGTAGAGGATGTTCCAGATGATGATGTTGCTGAAGAGGATGTTCCAGCTGATGATGTTGCTGATACAGCAGAGTATGTTCCAATAGAGGATATTGCTGATGATGATTCAGAGGATGTTGTTGATAGCGATATTCTAGAAGATGATGATGATGATGCTGATGGTGACATTCTAGCAGATGATGATGATGCTACTCCAACAGATGATATCCTAGACATATGATGATCCAAAATATTCCTACGACACATAGAGATTCACTAGTCAATTGTGAAGATGTTGATGTTACCCACATAATACCTTCCTAGTTAAGAGGAGTGTTAAAGAAATGTAACTGCAAAAGATATTCTATTTATGCTTGTCTATTATATTCCTCCTCCGAGAGATGTCATTGATGTAATTAATAATGTAAGAGTCAATGTAAACCATAGGTATTGTGTCGGCCTAGAAGAACCCATAAAGGATTATTATATTATGTATTTGAGAGGTTGGCCCAATTAGTTAGGTGAAGTCGACCTAGTTGGGGAAAAGTCACCCCAACAGAAGAATATAAATAGAGGAGGAGTCTCTCATTTGTACTCACTCATCTCACTCACACAAGTTCGCATAGGAGAGAGAGAGAGGGAGAAGTTCACACAAGTGGACGAGTAGTTGATCTTGTCTTGGGGTTTATCTTTGTACTTTGTGAATTCTATATTGAGGAATATTTTGTCAGGGTTTTCTCCCTTGTGGTTTCCCCGAGAGAAATATTGTGTTCATTGTGTTCTTGTTGTGCTTGTATTTCTTTTAGTGATAGATTGTTTAATATTATATGTTAAACAAGTAAAAACTAACATTATGTGGTATCTGGATTACTAGGGGTGTACTTTGGCATTTCCATGTTGCTCAATAAATTCCCCAAGTTAAATGATTCTTTGCTTAACAAGATGTAATTAACACTTAGGGCCAACAATGTATTATATGTAATTGGTGAATTCATGCTTAAATTTATTTGCTATCAAACGATTGTTTATTGTAACAACTAGAGAACTCAATCTATCCATCTAATGTTTAAGGGATATCGAGGCTTGTAATCCATACATACTCAATGTTTGGGTTCCTTACTGTTTTATGGTGAGTTGACTTCCCATAATTTTAATCGACTCAACCAAGTGTTGAAGGTTGGAATAATTGCACAGAAGCAAACTTCTTTCAAACTGATGAAGTTTAGTCACTATTTCTCTGAACATGTTGAGCTATTGTCTACACAACAACCAACATTATTTTTATGGATGGCACCCAAACCCTGGTTGTTGTTTTAAATTTATAATCTTAGTTGGTTGACAATTGTGTTAGTGGAGGTGTTACCCTCTCTCTATTTCTGTGCTTAACGTTTAGTCGAGGGGACAACTAATCAATTCTTACTACCTACTTTCTCATTGTTTTCTTCTGGATTTTTTCTTCTCCCCGCCCTTCTAGAACACCATGGATGGGTTGTCTCATTTCTTTTAATTCATAGGTTAAAGAATTGTTCTGAAGTTGGGAGTATCATGATTTTCTTTCTTCTTTGTCACCTCAACTCAATATTGGTCATTTGGTGTGGGCAACATTTAACGTTCTTTGTTTTACATGTACACTCAATCATATCTACTTTTCAAAAAAAAAACTTGTATAAGTACATTTACATTTTCTCATACACTAATAGCTTACATATTTTGCACATTGTTCACATTTACCCTTTTCTGCGCTTTTTAAACTTCACGATGTCCACTTCTTAAGTTTCCACTTAAGTACATCACTTCCACCGCGTGTGCTTATTACAGCTTACTTTTTGCATCGTCAGGTGCAATTACCAGTTATATAGATCGAAGGATATCAAGATAAATCGAAATCTTACATGATCCATTATCACCTCTAAGAGAAGTGGAATTGCGTGAAATTGTAAATTTATATCATATGATAATGGTGAAATATTTTGAGTCCAATTATTTTATAGATATAAATTTAGGTTGCTATTAAACACATTTGAATCTTTGAAACTAGAAAATAGGATTTGGTAGAGCAGTTTTGCAAATGTGATTTTTAAACTTATTTGTGGAGTTTTTTACAAAATTTGAGGAGTGGTGTGGCTATTTGACATAATCACACTGTTTATGTTCATACAATGGTGCATTGGAGATCCATAACCAATGTGCCCCAGAGGGGCAACAACAACAAAAAACATCTTTTAAAGACAATGTGCTCAATGGCCCAAAACATTGCAAACAATAAACATTTAAATGTAACCATTGATATGCGATTTTTGTGCATAGCTGTACCAAAACCCTCTCCTAGCTAGTTGTTAGATGTTAGAGTTAAGAAAAAAGAAAATGAAAGGTGAGTGGACAATAATTAAATCAATTATAGCACCTTCTACCATGAATGGTAACTACATAATCATTAAACAAGAGATCGAATCGTTAAAATAACATACAATCAACATGTTTGCAGCAAAATAATAACAACTAATTTATTTTAAAGGAAACTCAATGAAAAAATAATCGTTAATATTACAACGACCTATTCACCATCGAAAGTAATCGTTAATATTAGAATTGCATGAAAGTTGAGTGAGTGAAAGTGACTATAATTTGATGGACATATCCCACATGCAAAAGAGGGTTGAAACGGGGAAGAGGGGGGAGTACAAGAGGGAAAGAGGAAATGTGTGAAGACATACTTACCTGGGCGGGGTCAATCGGTGATCAGGAAGGCCGATGGCCTAGAGAGGCCACCTCCATTGCACTTGGGAGGGGGGTCTTCCTAGCATCTCCCACTGAGGAG
Source organism: Larix kaempferi (assembly GCA_027924585.1). NCBI lineage: Eukaryota > Viridiplantae > Streptophyta > Pinopsida > Pinales > Pinaceae > Larix > Larix kaempferi. The sequence goes on along the minus strand of BSBM01000226.1, from coordinate 2,906,043 downwards.
AGTGCACGTCATAATTTGTGGCAGCGGGGGCTCGCGTTCGCGCGGCCTCCACCCAACACACATTCAAAACGCATGAAGTGATATTAATTATAACGCATGAAGTGATATTAATTATAGGCAAAACGCATGAAGTGATATTAATTATAGCAGATCAACGCGGCCTCGAACCAACACAAAACACATAAAATGATATTACTTATAGATCATTCCTCCGGTGTGAAGCGATTGCCTCTCTGTGATAATTAACCCAACACACATTCAAAACGCATGAAGTGATATTAATTATAGGCAAAACGCATGAAGTGATATTAATTATAGCAGATCAACGCGGCCTCGAACCAACACAAAACACATAAAATGATATTACTTATAGATCATTCCTCCGGTGTGAAGCGATTGCCTCTCTGTGATAATTAACTCTTCGCTCTAACAAAAAAAGTAATAATGTCTTCTGTCTTAAAGAATTATAAAAGACATAATTAAAGAATATGATTCAAATTTCCGCAAATCCAAAGGATAAGACACCCATGGAGGAGATGGTGAAGAAGGGGAAAGATGATGATATTCTGGCCCTGAAGAAGCTATGCAAGCTTGCAGATGCAGAGGAGATTGTCCTCCCCGAAGTCATTGAGCTCCAAGAGCAGAACCAAAAGCTACAAGCAGCAGTGGAGCAACGGAAGGCAAAAATAGGATACTGGAAAAGCCAGGTGGGAGCTTTACAAGGTCAGATCTTCTTCCTGCAGTCTGAAAGAATATTTGCTGCTGAGCAGATTGCAAAGAAGGCTGCTGAGCAACCAACCACCCCAGCATCTAAGCAGCAACCTCAGCAAGCCACTTCTGCTCCAGAGCCAAATGTTGCCATTTCATCAGATGAGTGGACAACGGTCATGGGGGACCTTCACAACTCAAAGGTAGAAGCTGCTAATTTACAAACACAGCTCAAATAAGCAGCAGAGCATAAGGGTATAGCTGAGGACATGGTGAAGCAGAAAGAGGAGCTTCTAGCAGCAGCCATAAAGGAAAGAGACGACCTGCAGAAACAGCTTACTCAAGCAAATAAGAAGGGCTCCATTCTAAATGCCTTAAAGGAAGCCAGGCATCAGATATGGGATGCCATCACAGACTTGGTCTTTCGTTATTGGGATTCTTTCTTGCTAGTTAAGGAAGAACTTGAATTATTAGGCAAAGCCAAAACAGAAATTGAAGCTGCCAAAACACAGCTGGAGAACAGGTCTGAGATAGTGAAGACTGGTTAGGTATTTGAATGCAAAGTAAAAGGCACAGTTAAATGATTTAGGGGTCAGCAACAGGACAAGACTGGTGATGGATGCCAACAAGGTCCTGACCAAGGTTAGCCTAATTGAGAAAGCTGAGGGCAAGGTGAAACTGGTCACCAAGGATGTGGCCTACATCATAAACATTTTTGATGAAGTCATTTTAAAGGGGCTGCCCTCCTTTTGGGATGGGCATGGAGACTTATACACCACAGAGGTACAGGGACATCCTTCAGCAGGTTAGAAATGATGCCACTAAATTCACAGGCGTTTACTTCGAGTGGGGAATACCCGTAAACCTCATTGACTGGCACGGGAGTAAACGCGTTTAACTACTGCCTATTTTGGCTTTGCTCCTTCCACCTTTGTTACTTAAACCAGTGCATATGCCTCCGCTCACGCCCTTGCCCTCACTGGTGCTGACTGTGCTTTTCCTCTATTCTATACCCTAATATTGGTTAGCAAATGGAACCGGATCAACTTAAACCAGTACCGATGCTAGCTCTTAAATTGAATTTGGGGCAATTATTGGTTAAACACTCCTTTTTCCTGTTGTCTTTAACTAAGGTTCTGCGGGTGCTTTCACCCTTAGCCTGCCATATGGATATGAATATTAAACCACTACAGGTCCAACTAAGACCTTCGCTCTAACAATAAAAGTAATAATGTCTTCTGTCTTAAAGAATTAAATCGTTACTTTAGTTATTCTCTCATATAGAAGTACCGAATGAAAGAAAATGGCTGCGCGGACCAAATCTTGTATTTATGGCCTCTGTTATTTCTCTCTTCACCTTTGTTTTTGTTAGTGTTACAGTCACAGTGGCCAAGGAAGTAGCAAGCAAGCAGGAGTGATGTATTTAACAAAGTAAATAGTTGCAGTTCCAATATAATGATGATGGATAGTAACTTTAAGGAGGCGGTTATGAACATTGTCGTTTCCATTTTACCGATTCTAACACTTATTTTACTGTTTCAGTCACATTTTGCTTGGTATAGCCTCAAGGTTGTTTGTATCTTCAGCAGTTCATGGATCTCCTTCATTAGCTCTCACGGATATGCTGTTGTCAAGCATATTCCAATTTACAAGTGACTGATTTGAAAATATAAAATTGGTACGCTGCTGCTGCTGCTGTCACAAATTACAGTACAGATTATTTGCAAATATAATATTGATATTGATATGCTGCTGTCACAAACTACAAATGATTTGAAAAATATATATAATATTGCATTGCATCTTCTCTCTTTTCTGTACCAATTAATTGAATTGTCAGATGTATAAAATTGTGTTTTTTTTTTTTATGAAAATGAATGTATAAAATTGTGTTTTTTTATGAAAATGAATGTATGAACTTATAAAATAGTCAGATGAAAATGAATGTATAGAATTGAATGAATCTAAGAAATTGACACTGACACTGACCATTTGAAAACTTGCTAATCAAATAATGCTTTTAAATGGCTAACAGAATATCAGCTCAGGCATCGCTATTTCACTGTATAAATTTTCAGAAAATCAGCGCAGGGATCTTTATTTCACTGTATTCTAATGGCTATCCGTTCTATAAAGAGAAAATAATTATAGGATGGAGTGAGCATGGCAGAGAATATATGACGATTGTATAAATATTGTCCCACATTGGTGGGCGCAGTTGTAACAGAGAAAGAGGGAAGTATAGGTAAGCCAGGAGGGGAGAGTACTAATTACGGAGCCGTGTGGTCAACACAAAGCGAACTATTCTTTCGCCTTTTACTAAAGAATACCGTGTGTTGGCCACTCTCAGCGGCATACGCCAATTTTTGGAGCCTTCCATCTCTTAATAATGGGGGCCAACAATACTAACACTAAAATCGAACAGGCTTAGGGGTATATTTATTCATGTGCTGTGAAATGATTCATCTGATCTGAAATGCAGGAGCTACATGCATTATTGCCTCAAGAGCGACATCGAGTCTTATCTAATAATATTTTTGATCTTGCTTCCCAAGTTACACATGAAGCTAGCTTTGTCGGGGAAGAAGGATTTGCTGAACGAGGACAAATTTAAGTTCCAAATTTGGCACAGTACCAACGGCCACACCAACAAGGTCTACAACAAGTACTAGCTCAAGACATGACTCAACAACATCGGCCTCCTCAAGAAGTTTCTGGAATGGATTGATGTTCCCTGCAACATCTCAAACAAGAGGTGGAAATTCAGTTAAAGATAGCCAGGGGAATGTCCAACCAAAATTTTGATGCCGAAGCATGTAGAGTGCATATCTCAAACAAGAGGTGGAAATTCAGTTACATTGTCAAACGGCACAACAACTACGGGTGCACATAACTCAATGCCATGATTCATTTGATTGCCCTTATCCACGTTACAATGCCAATCCTGGACTTTTCTAAGTCATCACCATCATTGTCGTAAAATGGAATGCCCCATTTGTCGCCCTGTTCATCGACTACCTAGGAAACAATGAGCTACAGGGCATACTCAATCATCAGACCCTGTAGCAATAAATATTTCCAGTGAAATTATAGAGTCTTCAAATTGAAATAGTGAAGGGGCTAACTTAAATTTTTCCATCAAGACCTAGAACTTCCATCCATGACATGACACTGATTGAACGACCTCCACTAAAAGGAGCAACACAACAACGTATTGAAACTACACTGTCAGGATGCCATTTGTGTCGAATTCAAGAGGGATGCGAGGTCTTACCCATTTGCAATCCCAAGCTTACCCGTAAAATGGAGAAGTTTCCAGTGTGGTGAAGTATGAAGTGTCAAAGTCCATAAAACCATATCGTATCTTTGTGGAGACAGAGCAGGCTGTGAATTCACAGTAACGCAGTTGCCAAAAATTTGGTGAATTGTGACAAAGACACTCACCTGAATCCATACAATGAGCATGGGAAAACAAAAGGGAAACCAAGGAGCATGTTATAGGATTGTATCAATGGGTTGGTGAGGTGGGTATTTTTTATTAGGAGCACTGCTTGATGTCTTTCCCTTTGGACGGTTTCCTTTGGACAGTGAGTGTGCATGAAAAATAATTTCCCGGTAGGTAGGGATATATGTCATAAGGGATCCTCAAAACCTCCAGAGGGATATATGTCATAAGGTATCCTCAAAACCTCAAGGAAAAAAAATCTCCCGTGAATCCCGCATCTTTGAAGGCCAAGCCCTTCTACCACCTCTCACCTTTATTTGGTCCCACATCAAAATTCCAATTTTCCAAAATGCATTGTCTTTGGTGTATAAAATATTAGTTTCCCGCTGAGAAATTGAATTGCAACCTCTCCTTGTCGAATCACACTCAACAACTTTCAAACCACCAATAAAAATCCAAATGCCAGATTAACCCTCATCTTTGTAGGCCAGTTCTCCCACCCTTATGTGGCCCAACTCAAAAGCCCAATTCATTGTCCTTGATGTATAAAATATTTTGTCTACATACATACATATATAAACCAACTTATATCCATCTTAATTGCAGATCTAGTATGTGTCGAGAGGGATCAAATCCCTCAAGGTGCAAACTCTTCATCCACTTTTACATGAAAAAAAGTTTGCTCCTTGAAAAGAGATTTACACCAAGAAAACGAAAACAAAATCCCCCGTGATTCCTGGCCTTAGATTTCAAAACTTAAAAAGATAGTTTCCCACTCTGAAATTGAATTGCAATCTCTCATTTTAGAATCACACTCAAAAAAATTTAGACCACCAACAAAAATCCAAATGCCAAATTAACCCCCCATCTTTCAAGGGCAAACCCTCCCACGACCTCTCACCCTTATGTGGCCCCAACTGAAAACCCCAATTTTCCGAAATGAATTGTCTTTGGTGTATAAAATATTTTGTTTTGATTATATATATATATATATATATATATAAGATTTCAGTCCGATGCTAGACTCTTTTCCTATCACTTTTGGCTTCTGATCCAAACCTTTTTGCAGCTGCTCCAATTTTTGCAATTGTACCGGCCTCGGTTTGGGATGCTACCCGTTCAAACTCATTCTAGCCTTATTGGGATTTTCTGAAAAGACAGTCATATGTTTTTGATGAATTAAATCAATAAAGGGCCGAGGGTTTGTTTGATATACAATACATGGAAAACATGTATTATGCAGAATGCAATTTTGTTATTTTAATAAAATTATGCTTTTTTTCCTATATATAAACTAGCTTATATCCATCTTAATTGCGGATCTACCATGTGTCTAGAGGGATCAAATCCCCTATGGTGCAAACTCTTCGTCCACTTTTACACACTAAAAAATGTTTGCTCCTCGAAGGAGTTGATCCCACCCATTGCATGGTAGATTCGTAGTTAAGATGGATCTAAGATGGATCCACTAAAAAATGAATATATGAATTTATAAAATTGTCAGATGAAAATGAATGTATAAAATTGAATGAATGTAAGAAATTGACACTGACACCGACCATTTGAAAACTTGCTAATCAAATAATGATTTTAAATGGCTAACAGAATATTAGCTCAGGCATCGCTATTTCACTGTATAAATTTTCAGAAAATCAGCGCAGGGATCTTTATTTCACTGTATTCTAATGGCTATCCGTTCTATAAAGAGAAAATAATTATAGGATGGAGTGAGCATGGCAGAGAAAATATGACGATGGTATAAATATTGTCCCACATTGGTGGGCGCAGTTGTAACAGAGAAAGAGGGAAGTATAGGTAAGACAGGAGGGGAGAGTACAAATTACGGAGCCGTGTGGTCAGCACAGAGCGAACTATTCTTTCGCCTTTTACTAAAGAATACCGTGTGTTGGCCACTCTCAGCGGCATACGCCAATTTTTGGAGCCTTCCATCTCTTAAAAATGGAGGCCAACAATACTAACACTAAAACCGAACGAACAGGCTTAGGGGGTATATTTATTCATGTGCTGTGAAATGATTCATCTGATCTGAAATGCAGTATTCTCTACTTGTTGGAGGTTGCGATGGTTTCGATCTGATATGTTGTGAGGTGTGAGGTACAATCTTGTGGACCAAGACCCTAATCTCATTCAAATTGTCAAAGCCTAAAGCTTTTTGATCATCCAGCGGCAAACTTGTAAACTAAGAGCCTAAAGCTTTTTGTTGATCATCCAGGGTCAAACTTGTAAACTAAGAGCCTAAGATCATCCAGGTCAAACTTGCAAACTAAGAAAATAAACACATTTCATCCAAAGAAAATAAACACTCTGAGAAATTCATTGTATGGCAGGAGAATTGAATCAACTCTAGAATTTCCAAAAAAGATGATATCCTGGGCATCAAAAGTAGATGATGTCCTGGCCATCACATCTTAGTTGTATCATATGCCACTGCCCATGCATTATTGATTGAAGGCCTTTATAAGTCGGCAATACTGAAACAACGCTTTGAGCTATACATGAAAATGACTAGTTCAACAATTACATAGACTATTTTTGCCCCGTTGATCAATGGTCTTTGATGTTATGGAAGAGAGAAAGAGCAAGCTATCATGGTCAATGTGTGAGGGAAAGTTGACCAACCTTCTTGGCACAAGAAGCATAACCATACTCGATGGGACTCACCTAGACTCCAATATTTCGTGTCTCCTCGTAGCTATGTATCTTCAGTTGATAAAATCTTCACTGAAATTGTCATATAAATACATTGCAAGGGAGGGCAAGAATAACAGGCTTTCGATAGTAAAAGAGGAATATAATATTCTGTACCGCTATGAATGAATTTGTAAATTTTATGCTATTTCTAACAACATGCAAGCAGCTAAAATTCTCATTAGTATCTCACACCTCATCTCATAAAGAAAGAAAATGTTGTAGTCTTTCTTTCATATGGTTATGAAATACAAATTTCATACGGTTATGAAATGCAAATTTGATATACATGATTAATTGCATATTAAATCTTGTACAAAAGTTAAATATTTTCAAATACAATCTCCTCCTGTTGTAATAGCCTTTAGTTACAAAATGCAAATTTGATATACATAGTTTAATTGCATATTAAACCTCATACAAAAGTTAAAATTGACAATTTCAATACAATCCCCTCGTGAAACAACCTAAACACAAAAATCAGATTTTTCAACCCTTCTATATATTCAAAGGAATGGAATCTCCAATTATGCAAATCCTCCATACAAGAAATATGACAGAAAAGCGTACTACAACAACAACAAAATTCCTAAAACAATCATGCTCCAACCAAAAACAGATTTACATACTCTAACCAATTTCTGCAAATTGATTCGAACCTGAGATTCCTATCCAACATTGAGGCTTACCATGCCTAAACCCAGCGTAGGACTTTCGCCTATCCGAGTGTAGAGAGTGGACAAGAGATGTTTAAGCATTTTCTTCATACCCACCAAATAGTCAAGTTTCCTCTACACTTTGACCCGTTATGCATGCACAATACTTTTGAAGCTTTCTCACCAACCAGTTAAGAGTCCTTTTGGAAAAAGATGGGACATAATTCTCTGGACCTTCATTGTTTGCACTGCTATTACTATTATTTGATGCTGGATTATTAATTCCAATTCCCATGATTTAGGATTAGGACTAGGAACATTCCAATTCCCATGATTTAGGATTAGGACTAGGAACTTGAGGCTTGTGATCCTCCCAACTCAGTACTTCAGTCTCAGATAACGTCCGCCTACTAGCACTTGACTTGAGCTTTGATTCTCCTTCTAAAGGAAACCTGAAAGAAACAACCCTCCTAGGGGAACCCAGATCCTGATGGCACTCGCTTCAATTCGCTCAATCAAATCAGTCTAAATTATTAGTCTCTGTACAATATCAAGGAGGCATTGAATCACTTCAGAAGGAGACGTCATAGAAGAGTTGGCATAACATGATGTTTCAGTACAACCTCGATTATTGAATGATAACTCATAGAATTCTCATAAGCTGAATCCACAACTATATAAAAAATTGCAGGAGCTACATGCATTATCGCCTCAAGAGCGACATCGAGTCTTATCTAATAATATTTTTAATGATCTTGCTTCTCAAGTTACACATGAAGCTAGCTTTGTCAGGGAAGAAGGAGTTGCTGAACGAGGACAAATTTAAGTTCCAAATTTGGCACTGTACCAACGGCCACACCAACAAGGTCTACAACAAGTACTAGCTCAAGACATGACTCAACAACATCGGCCTCCTCAAGAAGTTTCTGGAATGGATTGATGTTCCCTGCAACATCTCAAACAAGAGGTGGAAATTCAGTTAAAGATACCTAGGGGAATGTCCAACCAAACTTTTGATGCCGAAGCATGTAGAGTGCATATCTCAAACAACAACGTTCGCTACTCTTTTTGTGCCATGTTAGTTAATGTTTAGCTTTAGAGAGCAATGCCAAACTCACCATTGTCAAACGGCACAACAACTACGGGTGCACATAACTCAATGCCATGATTCAGTAGATTGCACTTATCCACGTTACAATGCCAATCCTGGACTTTTCTAAGTCATCACCATCATTGTCGTAAAATGGAATGCCCCATTTGTGGCCCTGTTCATCGACTACCTAGGAAACAATGAGCTACAGGGCATACTCAATCATCAGACCCTGTAGCAATAAATATTTCTAGTGAAATTATAGAGTCTTCAAATTGAAATAGTGAAGGGGCTAACTTAAATTTTTCCATCAAGACCTAGAACTTCCATCCATGACATGACACTGATTGAACGACTTCCACTAAAAGGAGCAACACAACAACGTATTGAAACTACACTGTCAGGATGCCATTAGTGTCGAATTCAAGTGGGATGCGAGGTCTTACCCATTTGCAATCCCAAGCTTACCCGTAAAATGGAGAAGTTTCCAGTGTGGTGAAGTATGAAGTGTCAAAGTCCATAAACCCATATCCTATCTTTGTGGAGACAGAGCAGGCTGTGAATTCACAGTAACGCAGTTGCCAAAAATTTGGGGAATTGTGACAAAGACACTCACGTGAATCCATACAATGAGCATGGGAAAACAAAAGGGAAACCAAGGAGCATGTTATAGGATTGTATCAATGGGTTCAGGGATCAAATTTGAAGGGTCGGGTCCCATTTCACTTTGAAGGGCCATGAGATATTGAACCCTTCAAATGCTGCCATGTAAAAATAAGTTATTCTTTTCCTTTGAAAATGTACTAGTACATCAAAATTTAATGTGTAGTGACGTAGTAAAGTCGAGAGGCTTTATTTTGCAGTGGATATAGCAGCATTGAACATTATATATGTCATATAACACAACCATATTTCTCCCTGATCTAGCGGCTCAGTCTCTAGGCCACTATGCCACCTTTGCCATTTTAGCAGTTTCCCAAATTGATCTTGCCTCTTAAACTTTTAACCAGTATAATAATACAGTTATCTTGCTAACCCCATTCCAATCCAACTTTCATCCTTACAGCCAAAATTAATACTATTTTACTCTTTCATGATCTGCTTGAACATGAGGAATTTATTAGTGAAACATAACTTAGGAGACACATAGAAAATCCACTTTCCAGATGTTCAGTGTGAATTGCCATAACTAATTTTATAGATCTTTTTTTCTACATCAGCTACAATTAGCTTGCTAGCCCAATTCCAATCCAACTTTTAACTAGTATAATAATATTTAATACCTCTTAAAATGGGTTCCTAGGATGCTTCGAATAGTACCAGCTCGATGAAGAATTGGGTTCTTCAACTCTTCTAAAAGAAACGTGATGCTTATTCTTGGAAAAGTTCAATCTTTGTGAATCACTAGCTTTCTTCAAACTAATATAAATTCCAGCCTATATAAAATCTAGCCTACTTAACAATGGAAAAAATGATAATGTACGCAAGAAAAAGGAAGAAATTGTTTCAGAAACCAAAAACATTAGACGTTGAGTTTGGTCTGTATTTGTTGCTAAATTAGTGAACAATAGAGATGTATGTAGAAAGGCAGTAAAAAAGGTGATGGTAACTTTTTTTTACTTTGTTGAATTGAGGACCATAATTCACTTTCATGCACCTCTATCAAACAATTGCGTTGCCATTTATAATCCTCCTTCACACAAGTATATTAGAGAGAATAGTTCAACAAAGAAGTTGGATTGGATTGAAAACTAATAGCAAGTTTATTTGTCACTCTAATTGTGTACCCTATGGCAGAATTGAATGCCAATGACAACAATATATGTTTTAATTTTTCATTCAACACTATGAATGCCACACATACTTGGGATAGAATAAGTTTAAGCACTCCTTACATGTTACATGCTATGTTATGGTTTGAGCAAAGAGAACTATCCGACTCCAGGCAACTTTTGTTCTCAATAGCTGATTATGGACCCTAGATGCTTCTTCTTTATAGCCACCCCCTAGATCTCGTTATACATACTAAATCTGTGGTATGATGGAGTAGAGGATGGGTTGTGAAGCATAAGTAAAACGTAGGTAGACCAAGTAGAGAGGAGATGCATAGATGGTTGAAGTTTTTGTTATATGGTTGAAGTTCATGTTTTATTCCAGACCAACCAATAAGGGCAACAAAATCAAAAGGTCAAGTAGCACTATCATTCTAAAAATCAAGATTACAAAAACATTTTTGTCCCAGTTCATACAGTCGAACGCGGATTGTAAGTGTAGTAGCATCGGTGGTCTTCATCTTAATAAATACCAAGAATCTTAAACCGTGTACTGGAGGAAGGCGTCGATTCGATGACTGGGCAATTGGGGAAAATAGCTCATGTAATACAATTTTAGATACAAAGTATGGATTCTTGATCTGACTCATTAACTAGATGCATGGAGGTTGGCAGAGTGGGAACTTCCCCAAATCCCCAGGATTTTTGGAAAAGCTGGGGGGCACATTGCGCACACATGTTTCCCGTAAAGATGCAACCGTGTCTAGTGGCAGCTGAACGGGGAAGCACTCGGTTTCGGAGTGAAAAGAATGGTCTTCCTTGTCCCCTCCATTTCACGAAAGTTAAAGGGTAGCTAAATTCTCAAGGGCTTCGATCAGGCGACAATGGAAAATAGGGAAAGGCAAGGAGCACATGGAATCATATGTGTATACACAAGACATATGAAGAAATAAGCAATTGTTGTTGTTGCTACAATTGGGAATTGATAAATGTTGTTCTAAATAGCCTCTAACGGAGATTTGTGACAAACCCACTTTCGGGTCCAAGCTTCAAATTTGAAGCCTTCAAGGCCCATTTGAAGTAACAAAATTTCATTCAAATAATAATATTGTGTTTGAACTTTGAAGTTACATAATTTTAATCAAATAACAAAATTTTTAAATAATTGATGGGATCATGAATGGATAAAATGATGTACATACCTGTAAATTCAGAGGATGTGAGCAATCTAGTCAGCCTTGAAGTTGAGCTCCTCAAAGAAAACAAATTTCTTTAAATATGTTTATGGCAGGATGGCATTGCCAGCTTCGCTCCACAAACTCTCCTGGAAGACTGGCGGAGATAGGGTAGGTGGAACTTGGAAGTAGCTCAACCACAGTGGAGTAGGGGTATAAGAAAAAGCTTGTTTCTATTCCTGTACTATTATATATTGATGGTCGGAACAATGGAAGCATGGAATTCAAGCATTGACTTGATACAACAAAGAAAACACAAGGTGGGACTCGGGAGCTGTAGGATTGACTTGATACAACAAAGAAAACACAGGGTGTGAGGCTGGGAGCCGTATACGGTAGGATTAACTTGATGCAACAAAGAAAACACAGGGCTATAGGTAGGGGCCACGGATGGGAGCAACAACCTGCAACATTACAAGAAGTTTCTAGATTGTGGATTTTGACTGAAATGCCAAATTCGGGGCACATTAACATAATATAATATACATTGAATACTCAATTAACTCACGGAGTCAACATTCACGAATTGGTATGTGATAATTGGTAACTTGGTAAGCCCGTTGCCAACAATACGTATGAGCCACCAACCAGGTTTAATAAATTTGTTGATTCCATTAAATGTGTTAAACACGTAAGTGCTCGCTACAAACATGAGAACTTGGAAGCGTTCAAGCCATGGGATGCTTAGTGTAAGCTCGTCCACGTAAGTTGGTCAATGAGATTATTAGAGGCCCAATGGTCCATGATCCATGGATGATCAAACACGTGGATATTGGAGAGTAACCGAGTCCCACTCCCAAGTCACCTAGTTAGTAGCCGCATTCCCAATTTTCCACTGAAAACTGTTGATGGGTGAAATTTGAAGCTACCCTTCTGTTGCAATTTTAAACAGTAGTGGTTAATTTAATTATTGAAGGGCTTACCATGAAATTAAATTTTTTTTGCATGGTAAAATTTAATGTGGCCTTCTATGACATGTAAAATGGCCTTTGAAGGGCCCTGAAGGCTTCAAATTTGAAGCATGAATGGGTTGGTGAGGTGGGTATTTTTGATTAGGAGCACTGCTTGATGTCTTTCCCTTTGGACGGTTTCCTTTGGACAGTGAGTGTGCATGAAAAATAATTTCCCGGTAGGTAGGGATATATGTCATAAGGGATCCTCAAAAACTCCAGAGGGATATATGTCATAAGGTATCCTCAAAACCTCAAGGAAAAAAAATCTCCCGTAAATCCCCCATTTTTGAAGGCCAAACCCTTCTACCACCTCTCACCTTTATTTGGTCCCATATCAAAATTCCAATTTTCCAAAATGCATTGTCTTTGGTGTATGAAATATTAGTTTCCCACTGAGAGATTGAATTGCAACCTCTCGTTGTCGAATCACACTCAACAACTTTCAAACCACCAACAAAAATCCAAATGCCAGATTAACCCCCCATCTTTGTAGGCCAGACCTTTTTCCCACCCTTATGTGGCCCCACTCAAAAGCCCAATTCATTGTCCTTGATGTATAAAATCTTTTGTCTACATACATACATACATATATATATATATAAACCAACTTATATCCATCTTAATTGCAAATCTAGTATGTGTCGAGAGGGATCAAATCCCTCAAGGTGCAAACTCTTCATCCACTTTTACACGAAAAAAAGTTTGCTCCTTGAAAAGAGATTTACACCAAGAAAACAAAATCTCCTGTGATTTCTGGCCTTAGATTTCAAAACTTAAAAAGATAGTTTCCCACTCTGAAATTGAATTGCAATCTCTCATTGTAGAATCACACTCAAAAATATTTAGACCACCAACAAAAATCCAAATGCCAAATTAACCCCCATCTTTCAAGGGCAAACCCTCCCACCACCTCTCACCCTTATGTGGCCCCAACTGAAAACCCCAATTTTCCGAAATGAATTGTCTTTGGTGTATAAAATATTTTGTTTTGATTATATATATATATATATATATATATATATATATATATATATATATATATAAGATTTCAGTCCGATGCTAGACTCTTTTCCTATCACTTTTTGCTTTTGATCCAAACCTTTTTGCAGCTGCTCCAATTTTTGCAAATGTACCGGCCTCGGTTTGGGATGCTACCCGTTCAAACTCATTCTATCCTTATTGGGATTTTTTGAAAAGACAGTCATATGTTTTTGATGAATTGAATCTATAAAGGGTCGAGGGTTTGTTTGATATACAATACATGGAAAACATGTATTATGCAGAATGCAATTTTGTTATTTTAATAAAATTACACTTTTTTTCTTATATATAAACTAGCATATATCCATCTTAATTGCGGATCTACCATGTGTCTAGAGGGATCAAATCCCCTGTGGTGCAAACTCTTCGTCCACTTTTACACACTAAAAAATGTTTGCTCCTCGAAGGAGTTGATCCCTCCCATTGCATGGTAGATTCGTAGTTAAGATGGATCTATGATAACATACATATATCTTTTGTTTTGAAGTTAAATTTAGGTTGATATTTTAAAATTTTGTTTAGTTAATATTTTATTAAAGTGTCATGTGTCAACTCCATGCCGAGCATGGAATTACTCTTCTCCCTCATACCAGGTTGTATAAAGCGCCTCTCGCCGCAAAAATAGTGCCTCGAATTTATCACCTATTAGTGTCGTCACATGAACTATAGTTAGGATTCTTCTTACTTGTAGTAGGCCCATCACTAGTACAACAATTCCCACACCTCTCGCTTTGATGAACCCAAGAGCACAGTTGGACTCCCATGCATCGCAATTGTCAGATATTAGTTAGATGTTGACAAAAGATCTAATTCTACAACTTTCTCTCTCATGAAGTTAAATCGGGCATAGGTTGTTGCAAATAGAGCAAGACCTGACAAAATTGAAGGTCAAACACACTAAGCTCCAACTATAGCTCAACTTCACAATCAAAGAAGATTACAACCTCATATGCTTCTATTTTAAAAGGTACATTTCTTTTGGCCTACTAACACATTCAATAATGACATTGAATAAGCCCGTAATGTCAAAATTGGAGGAGATAAGTGGAGACATGGTGAGGGCATTGGACCTGCTCCTACTAGGGTTTTTATAGGTGTTGGAGGAGTGCATTAGCATGTGGATATGGTAAGAATGCATGCCAAGGGAGAGCTCACCTTCTAATTTATTTTGGTAGTGCATTGTTATCTTCTCCAAGTTGAGCATCGAGGATGAGGTGCAGGCATCGACTTCAGTGATGTTAGATTTGTTAATCAATTTCGATTGTGACCTATTGTTTATTTATTTGTGTGTGTGTGTGTGTGTGTGTGTCTATATATATATACATATAATTGTTTTTTAAGCTCTCACAAATACTCTAAAATAAATGCCCACCATCAGGGGTATTCCGTCACATCAAAATTCTATAAACCAATAAGAAAATAGAATCACAAATTTGAAAAATTAATAAAAGATTAAAAAAAACATAAACATAAATATTATATCAAAACTTAGGATATATTGCAAAAATTAACAAAAAAAACTTAACTTAGATTGATTGTGACTGAAAACAATATTCCATTCTTTGGAAGGACTAATAAGTAGAGTCAATTATGTAACTCAATTTTTGGTATAGCTTATTCAAAATGTTTTTCTTATAACTTATTCAAGGAATATATTCATAAAATGTATTTGGGATTTTGACCTTTTCCAATTTGCTGTCACCAGAATTAAATTGTTGAAATTGCCATTTTTGATTAATGAAATTTTATTCAACACCCGTGGATAACCCTATGACACCCCAATTTTGCAATTTTAACTATTGATATATGACATTTCATCAATCCCAAAATATTTTTGTCGAATTTAAGACAAACAATGTTGATTTCTCTTATCATTATTTTGAGGGACTAGAAAAGAGCCAATTCATAGAATCTTAAGACTACGGCTTATTTTTACTAGCTAGAGGTAGTGATAATATACAATATTCCATATTTATTATTCCAAGGATATTTAACATATAAGAAGACGATATCACTAAGATATTAACCAATGTGGGGTTTATATGTGGTTGACTATTGTCAAAAAAATATAGGACACAATGATGTCGACTTGCACAACTCCAACTCAACAATTATTATAGACACAATTTCTTTAGATTCTATTTGTTATTGAATTTCCTAGTCAACTATGGGATTTTTTATTATGAGGCCCATTTTAGACATTTCCTGTAATATAACTGTGTACCATAATGTTCATCCAAGAGATAGTTAATGACAATAAATGAAAATTTATTTTTGATTGTTAATTGATTAAAGGTGCAAAAGTCCGAACACATGTGCCAGTTCCCTTCTGTCTTCAAAACCATGACAACTGCGGAGCAATAGGGGCTAGTACTAGGACATAACTCTCTAGTTTCCAATAATTCATGAACAATCTTTTCAATTTCATTCTTTTGTGTAAAATAATGTCTATAATGATGCACATTGGGAAGTTAATTACTAGGGATTAGTGGGATTCCATTTCATTGTCTCCATCCGAGGTGGATAGGCATTGGGGTGGTTCAAAGACCTTGTGTTATTTGTCCAAAATCAATTTCCAATCAGGGTGAATGTCCCATGGGGGGTTATCCAAAACTTGGATGGCACTTAATTGTGTAATAATGTTGAACCGATCCTTCTTCAAGACTTTCTCCATAGAGTGGGATTTGATGATTTCAAGGGGACCTACTTGAAGACCTTTGAGAGTGTATTTTTAGCGCTCATTGAAGATCATGTAAAACACCTTGAAATTCATGATGGTAACAAGGCCAATGTACACAACTGTTCTATTCCCAAAATGACACCCCCATTTCAATACAAAACATGTTAGATTTTAGAATATAGTTAGCCATTTGGAGTTTCACATTCTCATATTAACCACTATATTTGATAGTATTGTTTTTGGTTATCATGATTTGAAAATTGTGCACAACATGGACATAACAATGTATTTCTTCTGTTACTCTATGATAGATGAAATTTTGGGCAATTTCACTGTATCTTGTTCACTCTTCTTTCCAATTCTCTTGTAGGTATCCTACTTGGGTCTTGTGTGAAATGAAGCCATTGTGAGCTAAAGCAAGTACAATCTATGAATCATACAGGTCAGACTTCTTTACTTGCATCCTTCATTAAAATAACTTAGGGGAAGTTGTGTGTTCTATGTATTTTTGTTCTAGATCTAAACCATTTAGAGTAGGGAATTCCACCTTTGTCCGCATCGATAGAATAATCCTCAAACAAAATTGGCAACCCCGTTTGGGTACAAAGTATTCTCTAAGATTTTCTTTGCCTTAGTTTAGGATTTGGTTCATTTAGAGATTTGAATCCTCTTGATCTAGTCATTCTTGCTCTTTTCCTTGTTTGTGTTTGATCCTCTGAGTCGTTGGGACATCCAGACTGACTCTGGAACATTTGGTCCATCAAGATCTTCGAGCTTTTGAGACCTTTTGGTTTTTTTGAATTCCATCCCTCGTCTGTCGCACTCTACCTTCAGGTACAATGCGAAATTGTCTCACCCGGGCCTTGCCTAGCCCGCGACACTCTACCTTGTCGCACTCGTGTCTGCTTATGAACCGCGACACTTTGAGGAATTTTTGAATTTTGCTCAGGTTTCCTCATTGGATTTTGGATTGGATTGATTCTTTTTATTGCTCATTGTCTGCTACAGTGTCATCTACCTCCAGAACCTACATTTGAGTCCCTCTTTGTCATTATTTAAGGATTGGATTGAGTTTGTTTGCATAGGAGTTATTGAGATTTGGTGTGCATTGTGAGTTCTTTTTCACCATGGGATTGGTTTGTAGTTTCCTTAGATCTCTTAGTCATTGAGTTTGTGAGAAATTGATTGCTCTTCTTGTTTCCAATGCAAGTTAAAGGAAATATTTCTTTTGTTTCTTTGGGTAGGTTAAATACTTGAAAATAAAAAAAGAAAAATATTTTTGTTTTTGTATTGCTTTGATTTTAGTCTTGCATTTTTGTAAAAAGAAAAAAGTTTGTTTCCAAGTTCCATAGTTTAAAATATGTTGTGAGTTCCTTTTCTTTGCTTTGCTATTGTAGTTGGAAACATTAGTGCAATATTCATCTTAGTGAACTTAGAGATCTAATTTTCATTAGTTTTGAAAAGGATAAGAAATAATTAAAATTTGCATTTTTGGTGTGAGTTTGAAGGACTTTTGTTCGTTTTTTTGAATTTGGGTTACATATTGGTTTGTATTTTGTGCATGTCATCAAAAATTGAAATTGAAAAGTGCATTTGGAAATCTCCCTCTCTCTCTCTTAAAAGGAAAAAAGACCTTCTTCCCCCTCATAGTATAATATTCATTGAAGTGAAAGGTTGCATTTTCATTTCTTTGCATGGTCTTTGAGTCGGTTGAGACTCCAAATTGTCTACTTAACCGTTGAAAGATAAAATAAAGTGCACTTTAATTAAAATATTTATCAACTTCGTGTGTTAGGATAGAGATGTGTTCCGACTTCGTTAAGCGTAGGAGTTGTCATTACTTTAGTCAACGCTACAACCTGAGGACTGTACGGTTCTTCCACGCACGAAGAGTATATCATAAGGTACCTTTCGAACAATTGTGCATTAGACGACACTAATATAGATTTGATCTCCCACGTACCTTGTGTATATCGAGAGATCCTCATAGAATCCTGAGACCAATTGAGTTAACCTTCTAGTTGTCTTGGTGTCACAATACACTAAGAACAACACTCGTGGAGATTACTACGCACATACTGTCAAGTAGTTGGGTAATATAGATAAGGGTACGGTCCCAATCCTCCTTTATTAGTTCCACGGTTAATATAATTTCGATTGTAGTACAACAATCCCATGCATAAGATGACCCATGGGTGGTACCAGTCCATCTCAATTTGAGACCATTGGTGATTTGATCTCGCTTAGTTTTACCGAGGCCGCATACGACGTCATTCAATCCACTTCTGATGACCCACTTCTTGATGACCAACATATAGTGGCATTAGATCGATATCTCTACCGTCTTAGTTGGACTAATCCACACCTTCGATGGATTATGTTTTAAACATTTTTCCATCAGATGAATATATAATGGAAGTTATGAGCCTCGACGAACTACCAACCGATGTAATCAACAATCCACATTCTCCCATTTTAACTCAGTTACTGAGGGAATAATCTCTGAAGGGAACTTGGGAAACATTACAGCCACCATGTCAATCGATATATCGATAAAACCCGGTGTCGTGGAAAATATCTAGCTTGGCCATACTTGTTCCTCGGAAGAGGTTAAAATCTACAAGGCATTGTTTCAAGAATTCCACGATGTATTCACATGGAGCTATGAAGAGATTCTTGGGATTTATCCATCTATTGTCGTTCATGAGATCAAAACCTACACAGGAGAAAAACATGTCAGGCAAAAGCTCTACCTAGTTCACCCCCGCAAGACTGGTCCCATCAAGGAAGAGGTCAAAAAATTATTGAAGGTTGGATTCATTTATCCTATTCCGTTAACAGAATGGGTCTCTAATATTGTCCCAGTGTTAAAAAATAGGGCATATTAGAGTATGTTTTAATTATAGGGATTTGAATAAGGATTGTCCAAAGGACAATTACCCTACACGCTTCATTGACCAGATCATCGATAACTATGATGGAAGCATCATCTTTTTATTTATGGATGGATTTTCCGGCTATAATTAGATCGATATCCTCCCATCTGATCATCACAAGACAACTTTCATTTGTCCGTGGGGAACATTTGCTTATAGAAAGTTACCCTTTGGCCTTAAGAATGTTGGGGCTACCTTCCAATGAGATATGGCATATGCTTTTCATGATATCAAGCATATTGTGGAACCCTATCTTGATGATCTACCTGCTCATTCTACTCGACGAGAAGACCATACAGAGTGTTAGAAAAACAGGATCGCAGAGCAATAACAATAAACAGAAATGCAAATATAATCACACATACACATTAAAAGAGAGACACAGATATATCGTGGTTCACCCAACTTGGGCTACGTCCACACTGAATTTGCCAGTCCTTATTATTATTACCGTCCAGCAAGTCGAAGGGATACAACCTGCAGCACAACCGCTGCACTTCCTCTTCTCTGTTTTACAGTCTCTCTCTAGATCTCAAAGATCTTTACAATGCATAAAACCTAATACATCAACCCTAGCCGTATTACAATGTCTTTCTTTTATAAGGGAAATACAATGGGAAAATACCACGGGATACCCAAAACCATGGGCCCGCAAAACAGCTGGCGATGCCCCCCCACACCCCCCCGCTGGGGCGAGTGTACAGTCCACCTACACATCATATAGAACTGGGGTACAAACACGGCTAATACAATATCATCTATGAGACTAGAAGATCTGGCTCCACAACCAACAATCTCCCACTTGGAGACTGATCACAACAACTCCACCGCTGCTGCACTTGATGGACTTGGACTTGGCAAATTTCTCCTCTTCACCTTCATGCTAGAAGGCCAACTGAAACCGAGCACGAACTCAGTTTCTCTCTGGTCACTACCTTTGTGAACATGTCTGCAGGATTCTAGCTAGTATGTATCTTTTCCAACTTTAACAGTTCATCTTCCAGAACAGAGCGTATGAAATGGTACTTGAGCTGTATATGTTTAGTCCTGGAATGGAATGCTGAGTTCTTTGCAAGATGAATGGCACTCTGGCTGTCACTATACAGTCTGCTATCCTTCTGCTTCTTACCCACTTCCTCCATAAACCTCTGCAACCAAATCATCTCTTTACTAGCCTCTGTAATGGCAACATACTCTGCTTCTGTTGTTGAAAGTGCAACAACCTTCTGTAGTTTCGAAATCCAGCTTACTGCTGTTCCACCTACAGTAAACACATACCCTGTGGTACTCCTCCTGCTATCCTTGTCACCTGCCATATCTGCATCAACATATCCCTGTAGAACAGTGTCTGAACCTCCAAAACATAATGCCTCAGTGGTAGTGCCTCTCAAATACCTGAGAATCCACTGTACTGCCTTCCAATGTTCTTTACCTGGATTGTTCATATATCTGCTCACAACTCCCACTGCATGTGCAATATCTGGTCTTGTGCACACCATGGCATACATCAAACTGCCAACTGCTGATTGATAGGGAACCTTGGACATGCAATCTATCTCTTCTTGTGTCTTGGGACACATTTCCTTACTTAGACTGAAATGGCTAGCCAAAGGTGTACCTACAGGTTTTGCATTCTGCATTCTGAACCTCTCCAACACCTTTTGTATGTACTCACTTTGAGACAATGTCAATTTGCGATTTTTCCTGTCTCTCATTATTCTCATACCAAGGATTTGCTTTGCAGCACCCAAATCCTTCATCGCAAATGAATTAGCTAGCTTTCTTTTGAGTACATTTATATCCTGCATGTCAGACCCTGCAACAAGCATGTCATCCACATACAATAACAAGATAATATATCTTCCATTGTCTAGCTTCTTGAAATAAACACAGTGGTCAGAATGACATCTACTATAACCTTGTTCTGTCATAAACCTGTCAAACTTTAGATACCATTGCCTTGGAGCTTGCTTCAAGCCGTACAAGCTCTTTTTCAACCTGCATACCAGATCCTCCTTTCCTTTGACTTCATACCCTTGTGGCTGCTGCATATATATTTCTTCCTCCAAATCCCCATGGAGGAAAGCTGTTTTTACATCTAATTGTTCAAGATGCAAATCTTCTACCGCCACTAGACTTAAGATAGTCCTAATTGAAGTCATCTTTACAACAGGAGAAAATATTTCATCAAAATCTATACCTTTCTTCTGTGCAAACCCCTTTACAACAAGTCTGGCCTTGTACCGCTTCTTACCTCCTTCTTCTTCCTTCAACCTGTAAATCCATTTGTTTTGCAATGCTCTTTTACCAGCAGGCAACTTAACCAAATCCCAAGTCTGGTTTCCTACCAATGAGTCCATCTCCTCATTCATGCCTTGCTCCCACTTCTTTCTAGTTTCCACCTGCATTGCTTCTTCATAACATTCTGGTTCACCAGAATCAGTCATCAATAAATAATACATTGAAGGAGAGTATCGTTCAGGGAGTCTACTTAACCTGGTAGATCTTCTTACAGTTGCAGGAGTTTCAGGTACTTGCTGCTGCTCTTGATTTTCTGGCACCTTTGGAACTTCATTTTCTTTAACTTCATCAAGCACTATGTACTCTGTGCTTTCCTTTTCCCGTTTCTTTCCCTGCAACTGATCTTTATACATGACCTTTTCATTGAATATCACATCTCTACTCCTGATGATTTTGTTATTTTCATAATCCCATAAACGATAACCAAATTCATCAACCCCATATCCAATAAAGGTACATTTCTTGGATTTAGCTTCAAGCTTTGTTCTATTTTCTTTATCAATATGGACAAATGCTTCACAACCAAACGTTCTCAGAAATGAGTAGTTTACCTTTTTATCTGTCCACGCTTCCTCTGGAATACCACCATCCAAAGCACTTGAAGGTCCTCTGTTTATTAAATAAACAGCAGTATTTACAGCATCCGCCCAAAACTGTAAGGGCAACCCTGCATGCAGTCGCATACACCTTGCACGCTCCATGATCGTTCTGTTCATCCTTTCTGACACACCATTTTCCTGTGGTGTTCCTGGGACTGTCTTCTCTCTACGAATCCCATGGTATGAACAGTAACTATCAAACTCCTTGCCGCAGTACTCACCTCCATTATCAGATCTGAGACACTTCAATCTTTTTCCTGTCTCATTCTCAACCAAAGCTTTCCACTTCTTAAAAGTAGCAAACACATCAGATTTATGTCTAATGCAATAAACCCAAGTTTTTCTAGTTGCATCATCAATAAATGTAACATAATAATGAGAGCCACCAAGAGATTGTACCTGAGCTGGTCCCCATACATCTGTATGCACAAGCTCTAATTTTTCATTCTTCTTCTGTTTCCCAACCCTGAGAAATCTGACTCTCTTCTGTTTTCCATAAACACAGTTTTCACAGAATTCCAAACTTACCTGCTTCAAATCCGGCAGCAACTTCCTTGAGTGGAGAATCTGCATCCCCTTCTCACTCATGTGGCCAAGCCTATGATGCCACAATGCTGTATCTGTTCCTGTGGAAGCTAAAGAGATAGAATGGTCAGTATTATGAGGACATAAATACAACGTACCTACTCTGTCTCCTTTTGCTATCACCATTGATCCTTTAGTGATCTTCCACCACTTTTCTCCGAACGTAGATAGACAGCCGCCATCTCCCAACTGCCCTGTTGAGATCAGATTTCTTTTCATAGCAGGAATATGCCTAACATCTTTCAACAACCAATCAGTTCCATTCTTAACTTTTATCCATACCTTACCCATTCCAACAATTTTACATGGCTCATCATCACCCAATAAAACATGTCCAAAATCGCCAGGAACATACTCATGAAAGTATTTCCTATGGGGTGTAGCATGACATGAAGCTCCTGAATCTACTACCCAATAATCACTAGTATTATCTAATGCAAGAATCAAAGCATCTTGTAACACATCACCTGCTACATTTGCTTCCTGGGTAGTTTCCTTCTGTGCATCTCCTTTCTTCTTCAGAGATTTGCAGTCTTTCTTCAGATGTCCTTTCTTTCCACAGTTCCAGCACTCTATCTTTCCCAGTCTGGACTTAGATCTGCCCGTTTTAGACTTTCCACGATTACCTTGGCTCTTTCCTCTCTCCTTTTGTCTTCCTCTGCTCTCCATGGTCAACGCATTACCTGATGTCTCACCTGTGCTTTTTCTTCGCATTTCCTCGCTAAGAATAACACCAATAACATCATCAAATTTCAAGGTGTTTGAACCAGAGACAGAGTTACTTACAGCCATGACCAAGCTATTCCAGCTTTCTGGCAATGAACACAAGATTAGAAGAGCCCTAACCTCATCATCAAAGGTCACACTTACAGAACTTAGCTGATTTGTAACCGTATTAAACTCATTTAAATGATCAGTAACAGATCCACCTTCAGACATTTTCATATTAAATAACGCTTCATTAGAAATACCTTGTTGGAAGCCGAGGGTTTTTCATACAGCTTACCCAATGCTTTCATCAAACCCTCTGTTGTCGTTTCTTTTGAGATATTGAAAGCCACCGACGAAGCCAGGCTCAACCGTATTGTTCCCAGAGCCTTTCTGTCAAGAACCACCCATTCTTCGTCCTTCATAGTCGTCGGCTGCTTTGCTTTTCCTCCCAACGGTAGGTATAGATCCTTCTGGTACAGATAGTCCTCCATTTGCATCTTCCATAACCCGAAGTTTTGGCCGTTAAACTTTTCGACCTTAAACTTTCCTTCTTCTGCCATTGCTCCCACTCGAACCAGAAACCCTAGCTTCCTGCGGGTTTAACTGCCAAATAGACCTTTGGCTCTGATACCAATTGTTAGAAAAATAGGATCGCAGAGCAATAACAATAAACAGAAATGCAAATATAATCACACATACACATTACAAGAGAGACACAGATATGTCGTTGTTCACCCAACTTGGGCTACGTCCACACTGAATTTGCCAGTCCTTATTATTATTACCGTCCAGCAAGTCGAAGGGATACAACCTGCAGCACAACCGCTGCACTTCCTCTTCTCTGTTTTACAGTCTCTCTCTAGATCTCAAAGATCTTTACAATGCATAAAACCTAATACATCAACCCTAGCCGTATTACAATGTCTTTCTTTTATAAGGGAAATACAATGGGAAAATACCACGGGATACCCAAAACCATGGGCCCGCAAAACAGCTGGCGATGCCCCCCCACACCCCCCCGCTGGGGCGAGTGTACAGTCCACCTACACATCATATAGAACTGGGGTACAAACACGGCTAATACAATATCATCTATGAGACTAGAAGATCTGGCTCCACAACCAACACAGAGAACCTTAGAGCTATCTTCCTTCGGCGTTGTCATTACAATATTCGCTTGAATCCACACAAGTGTGTGTTTTGCACTGAAGCCAGCAGACTCCTCGGCTTCATAGTGTCCAAAGATGGGATCAGGATTGATCCACTGAATGTGGAGGCTATTTTAGCCTTACCTTCCTCTACATATATTCTCGAACTTGAAGGTTTGCAAGGGAAGGAAAACTTTCTGTGTCGCTTTGTTTGTAATTTCGCCGAGATTACGCAGGGCTACATGAGACTGCTGAAAAAAATGTCCCTTTTGTTTGGGATGACCAAGCTCAACGGTCCTTTGATAACCTTAAGAAATACTTGACAAATGCACCCATGCTGCAACCCCCTAATTGCACACGAGACTATATTTTTTATCTCACCGCGTCCACTTCCACCATTGGAATGGTGTTAGTGCAAGAGGATGACAACGATGAGGAACATGTGATCTATTATTTAAGTAAGAGTCTCTCTGAATCCGAAAATCGGTACTCACATGTTGAGAAGTTAGCTTTGGCAGCCGTCATCGCTGTCCAAAGGTTTCGTCACTATATTCTGCTCCGTAAGAAAATGATTATCGGAGACTCCAACCCCATGTACCATATCTTGACACGTCAAGTACTAGGGGGAAAATACTCTTGTTGGATTGCAGTCCTTCAAGAATTTCACTTAGAGTTTGCAAAGTCTAAATCCAAAAAGTCCTTAATCTTTGTTGAGCTTATGTGTGACCTTCGTTGTACGGATGTAGAATCTGATCCCATTGACTCTCTGCCCGATGAGTCTTTGTTTCTCATCAGTACGAATGATCCTTGGTATGGAGATATCATCTTGTATCTCCAAACCCAATGATTTTGGCTTGAACTATCTTGTGATGACTTCCGTCGTATCCGCCATCATGCAAAATATTAACTTATTGTTGTTGACACGGTGTATCACCACAATATTGACTCTATCTTACGATGATGTCTAACTCATGAGGAAGTTGAACGTGTATTGAATGACTTCCATTCTGGAGCTTGTGGTGGTCATCTCTCTGGGATGGCTACAACCTAGAAGATCCTACGCGCTGGATACATTTGGCCTTCCATATTTAAGGATTGCATGGAAGCAGTAAAAAATGTCCTCCTGTCAATCGTTTTACCCAAAAAAGCATTCTCACCCAGTTCCACTCCATCCGATCATTGTAATCGATCCCTTTGCAAAACGAGGCATGGATTTTATGCATTGTAAGCCTACCTCATCCAGGAGGCATGGGTATGTCATCATTGTCGTTGACTACTTCACAAACTATAATTCCAAAGTATAATTCCGTCTAACTGAACATCAATTCCGTGCACTTGTCTGATCTTCTGAAAGTTGTTCTGATGTGCGCTACCTTCGTATGCAGTATATTCCCTATCACTGAGTTGCATACATCACTTGAATTCTCATTTCTCTCTAATCACACTTCTGTTGATGACTTACTTCATGTAATGTGTGCTTGCTGATATTGTAGTTTGCGTTGAGCTATGCTCTATCATTCTGCTACAACGCTACTGCTTTCACCAACTGATACAGTGCTTTCAATTGATAGTTTTCTATTATGAAATAATGCACTAGTAACAGATGGAACTGCGCACTTACTAATGAGCCAGTTATGTATAAGTGCCATAGTCTTTTAGACAATATGTGACAACCTATGCATCAAAATATTCATCCATTTGGTTTAACGCACTTGTCTTAGATCATCTGCATCATGATGCACAGGATGGATCTTGTTGTTGTTATGTCATCACGCATCAAATGGTCTTCTGAACTTTGCACACTTTCACTTCTACTCATATGCATCAGCTAGACATCTACGCATCATATTAAATACTTCGGTTCTATTTCTGTGCTTATGTATTTCAACATTTGTGACTATTGAGTGTTGTCTGTAATGTTGTCCTTCAAAACATCATGCACCTGTTCATAATTCAATATATATTCCTTTCAGTACTTGCGCATAAGTCACAGAACTACGACATCATTATGCACACTGTCAAAACTGCATTCTGCTGCATGTGCACTACTCGGCTCCTCGCTAGATCATTTGTTCTATCGTTGAGCCCTTTGATGCCCTGAATATCCAACTGCAACAAACTCTTGAATCTCTTATGCTATCGCCATCAAGCTTGCTTCAAATCTCCAACATGCATCTCAATTTACACAAGTCCTGCACGGATTGTATGTCCACAAGTTGGTCGTGGCATCCCTTCTTCCAAACTTCACGGATTGTGCATTTTCCACGTGTCATCTTCTGCGCTATTGATGTGTCCTCCTTTGTGTGTCTTGCGCCTTCATGGTCCATAAATCAGTGGGAATTTACACCTTGGTGGTGTACTCTTGCACTCTTGATGTACCATCATTTGAGATATGTGCGCATCATTTCTTTTCAACTTGGTGTATCTTTAACCTTTGTTGTACCATCCCTTATAGGCAATGCGCTCTTGATGTGTTGATACTTTGCGGAATCTGTGCATACTTCAACTTCTACTTGGTGGGACTTTGAACCTTACCACTTCATCACTTGTGAGTAATGCGCACTTGACTCATTAACACTTTGTGGATTCTGTGCCTACTCCATCCTCTACTTGGTGGAACTTTGACCTTTTGCTTGTCATCACTTGTGGGACTTGTGCACTTGCTATACTATTAGATGTGGAATTTGCTCATAGACTTACTTCAACAGTTGTACCCTTCTAGGATCTTGTGCACGTTCCACTAACTGAAAGCATCTTCTGATTGGATGATTTTTCTTGCTTTCAGTTCTGTCCAACCATTTGTTGTTTCTCACTGCTTGTGAACTTTCGAGCTTTAACCAAGCAATGCTTGTGCATACCAGAAAATTATTTCAACATGCTTGCACACTTGTGTTATTTGTTCAACGAACTCCTTGGTTGCTTGTGCACAAGTACCTTTGTCCAACTAGTCTTTGACTGTTATCATCAAGGTGTATGACATGGTGGAATTTTAGGTACAGCATGTAGTAGGATACATTAGTTGATTTGGATGCACCTTCAGACTGGATGCACCTTCTAGATATACTTCTTCACACTAGCATCCATGTACTTCAATATCTTGTGCATATACTCCTTCAAAGTGGTTTCCATATGCTTCTTCACACTTTTGTAGGAATGTTGTATCCACTTTGACATCAGTTGATATCAATGATTCACACTAAATAATTTGACATCCTCTTTGGCATTAGTTGACATCAATGAAAACCAAAGTTCAACAATATCCCCCCTTGGCATTGATTTCAACACCTTATGAACCCGTGCATTATCTTCTTTAAGCTGTATGTTTCATCTGTACTCTGTCGCAGTACTCCCCCTGAATTCTTTGGGATTTTGGCTACTGCAATGTCTGCTGCTAATTCTTCTGCTACTCCTCCGTGAACCATGTTGCTTTTTGTTCCTTCTGCGCAGACCATACAATCAATCATCTTCATAATATTTCTCCAATTGATTTTCTTCACTCTCTTTCACATCTACTTTATCTTTGTTTCTTCTGCTACATTCATGCATTATACTTTGGTACTGTCAGCTTCACGGTTTCTCTCCATTTCATGATGTATCTTTTGCTGTCTACTATAGATTCATGCTGCCAGTTCCAACTTCATGTATCTTCATCTTTTTTTTCAGCTTCATGCATCTCTCACCCTTTGGAATCAATGGCAAAGAGGAGCCATGACTTGCGCAATGTAAGTTCTTATGTTTGTTTTGCGTTGGCGTCTACCTTAACTGTTTCAGGGATTTCTCCCCCTATCTTCATGCTTCATTTCTCTGCTGAAATTCTACACTGATATCTTTTCATAATTATCTTTGATTGATTTTTTGATATAGATGTTTCATTGTTCCTTGATCTCCTGTTCCTATCACAACACTCCATCCTTCCTTGCACAATGATCCATACATATATCATTTTATGTTAACTGCGTAGTGTCGAATTTAGTCCTATATTGGTTTTGCATTACACTTCATGCACCTCACTGCTTCATTTGTCACATTTATAGCGTTGTCACAGGGCCTTGTCGCATTTAATGTTGTTGCATTCTTTTCCAATACCACCAAAGATATGGCACGTTTTTCATTTAATGGCCAGCTCGGCATAACAACGAACATGACACTCAGTTAATGTGGCAACAAAGACGTGTCGATTCCGTACTCAAATCTTTTGGGAAACATTATCCATCGTAGGATGCAATGAATTAAATTTTCTCCCTTTTTGTACTGTTTCCAAAAATTCATTAACTCTAGCATTTAGTTTTGGAAACTCTACCACCTTCATCGACTTGTGCGACATTGAATGCATATCTCATCAAATTAATTTCATGCACGCGAACGTATTCCTTTCAACTCTATAATATTTCTATGAGTAATGCCTGGTTCACTGCATCTTGCACTCCTGCTCTTTCGTTTCACATTGATGTCTGATCCTTCTTCTAGTTCCTATTCTTCCTTCCAATGGGTTCCTTTTATTAGATAATGAACACATCCCTTGAGAATGTGTGCCTTTCTATCCAGACTCAGCAGTATGAGTTTTCGCACTTGAGAGCTGACATAGAGTCCCGACAACGACAAATGGAGGACAATAAATTTCTTCATCAATACTCTCAGTCACAAGTCCTGGCAACGAAAAAAAGATAATCTGGAACACCAACAACAACAAATCCTAAATGAGTTGTCTCATCTTCGGCATCATCATGCTGAACCATCGTCATCTGCAACACTGTAGCTTCTTCCTTTGCGCTCTTCTTCTAAATGTACTGCACTAGTACTAGTGGATTTCTGTAATCATACCCAATTTTGAATATAATGAAAAGTCTCCATTTTGTATAGTCTCATGTCTTTCAACAATGTATGATGTTCAAAGTATAATTCCATCTAACTGAACTTCAATTCTGCACACTTTTCTGATCTTCTGAAAACTATTCTGTTGTGTGCTACCTTTGTATGAAGTAGATTCTCTATCACTGAGCTGCATACATCACTTGACCTCTCATTTCTCTATAATAACACTTATGTTGATTACTTACTTCATGTACTGTGTGCTCGCTGATATTGCAGTCTGCGCTGAGGTATGCTCTGTCGTTCTGCTACAATGTTATTGATTTCACCAAGTGATACTGTGCTTTTACTTGATAGTTTGTTGTTATGAAATAATGCACTAGTAACAAATGGAACTGCACACTTACTGATGGGTTCGTTTTGTATAAGTTGCACAGTCTTTTAGACAATCCGCGATAACCTGTGCATCAAAATATTTGTCCATTCGGTTAATGCACTTGTCTCAAATCATTTGCATCATGATGCGCATGCTGGATCCTATTGTTGTTCTGGCATCGCACATCAGATGGTCTTCTCAACTTCGCACACTTTCAATTCTGCTCATATGCATTAGCTAGACATCTGCGCATCGTCTAAAATACTTCGGTTCGGTTTCTGCACTTTTGTATTTCAACATCTGTGACTACTGGCTTGTTGTCTGTAATGATGTCCTTCAAATCATCACGCACCTGCGCATACTTCAATATATCTTCCTTTCAGTACTTTCACATATGTCACAAATCTACGACATCATACTGCGGACTATCAAAACTACATTATGTTGCATGTGCATTACTCGACTCCTCGCTAGATCATTCTTTTCTGTCCTCGAGCCCTTTGATGCCTAGAATATCAAACTGTAACAAACTCTTGAAGCTCTTATGCTCTCTCCATCAAGCTTGCTTCAAATCTCCAACTTGCATCTCTATTTATACAAGTCATGCATGAATTTTATGTCCACATGTTGGTTGTGGCATCCATTCTTCCAAACTTCACGGATTGTGCATTTTCCACAACCATGGTCAACCATGAACAACCATAGTTGACCATGAACAACCATGGTCAACTCACTAAGGTCAACCATAGTCAACCATGGTCATTTATAGTTGATGTTTGTAAATAAACTAAGGTAAACCATCGTCAATCATAGTCAACCATGGCAAACTAGAGTCAACCATGGTCAAACATAACCAAGCATGGACAACCATGGTCAGCCATAGTCAACCATGAGAAACCATGGTAAACATAAGGAAAGCATGATTAACCATTGGTAATCATGGTCAATCATACTCAACCATGAACAACCATGGCCAACAATAGTGAATCATGAACAACCATGGTCAACCATAGTTAAGCATGGTTAATCGTACTTAACCATGGTCCATCATATTTAAGCATGAACAAACATGGTCAAACAACTAGGTTCAACCATAGTCAACCATTATCGAATATAGACAACCAAAGTAAACCAACTAGGGTCAGCCATAGTCAACCATATTCAACAATGGTTAACCATATTCAACCATGGTAAACCATACTTAACAATGGTCAAACCATATTTAATCATGAACAACCATAAACAACCACGAACAACCATAGTGAACCATCAAAAACCATAATCAACCATGAGTATTTTACTTTATTTTATTTTACGAGTATTTTAGTTTAGTACATGTATGTACTCAAAAGTACTATTTTCTCTAGTCTTGTCAAAGAGGATATTTTATTAATCTTATTTATAGATATCTTTTTAACTTAACTTAACTATAGTTACATGAATTGTAGTGCAAAAAGGTGAGTTGTAAATATACCTTCCCCACAAAATGTCTAACTCATAATATTTTATTATATCTCTTATGAGGCCCATTTTAGACCTCAAAATTCCCCTAATGATTCGCTTGAATCCACACAAGTGTTTGTTTTGCACCGAAGCCAGCAGACTCCTTGGCTTCATAGTGTCCAAAGATGGGACCAGGATTGATCCACTAAATGTGGAGGCTATTTTAGCCTTGCCTTCGTCTACATATATTCTCGAACTTGAAGGTTTGCAAGGGAAGGAAAACTTTATGCGTCGCTTTGTTTGTAATTTCGTCGCGATTACCCAGGGCTACATGAGACTGCTGAAAAAAGATGTCCCTTTTGTCTGGGATGACCAAGCTCAACAGTCCTTTGATAACCTTAATAAATAATTGAAAAATGCACCCATGTTGCAACCCCCTAATTGCACACGGGACTATATTTTGTATCTCACCGCATCCACTTCCACCATTGGAATGGTGTTAGAGAAAGAGGATGACAATGACGAGGAACATGTGATCTATTATTTAAGTAAGAGTCTCTCTGACTCCGAAAGTCGGTACTCACATGTTGAGAAGTTAGTTTTGGCAGTCGTCATCGCTGTCCAAAGGTTTTGTCACTATATTATGCTCCGCAAGAAAACGATTATCGGAGACTCCAACCCCATGTACCATATCTTGACACGTCAAGTACTAGGGTGAAAATACTCTTGTTGGATTGTTGTCCTTCAAGAATTTCACTTAGAGTTTGCAAAGTCTAAATCCAAAAAGTCCTTAATCTTTGCTGAGCTTATGTGTGACCTTCATTGTACGGATGTAGAATATGATCCCATTGACTTTCTGCCCGATGAGTCTTTTTCAGTACGAATGATTCTCGGTATGGAGATATCATATTGTATCTCCAAAACCAATGATTTTGGCTTGAACTATCTTGTGATGACTTCCGTCGTATCCGCCATCATGCAAAATATTAACTTATTGTTGTTGACACAGTGTATCACCACAATATTGACTCTATCTTATGATGATGTCTAACTCATGAGGAAGTTGAACGCGTATTGAATGACTTCCATTTTGGAGCTTGTGGTGGTCATATCTTTGGGATGGCTACAACCCAGAAGATCCTACGCACTGGATACTTTTGGCCTTCCATCTTTAAGGATTGCATGGAAGCAGTAAAAAAATGTCCTCCTTGTCAATCGTTTTACCCAAAAAAACATTCTCACCCAGTTCCACTCCATCCGATCATTGTAATCGTCCCTTTGCAAAATGGGGCATGGATTTTATGCATTGTAATCCTACCTCAGCCAGGTGGCATGGGTATGTCATCATTTTCGTTGACTACTTCACAAAATATAATTCCAAATTATAATTCCGTCTAACTGAACATCAATTCCGTGCACTTGTCTGATCTTCTGAAAATTGTTATGATGTGCACTACCTTCGTATGCAGTATATTCCCTATCACTGAGTTGCATACATCACTTGACTTCTCATTTCTCTATAATCACTCTTTTGTTGATGACTTACTGCATGTAATGTGTCCTCGCTGATATTGTAGTCTGCGTTGAGGTATGCTCTGTCGTTCTACTACAACGCTACTACTTTCACCAACTGATATAGTGCTTTCAATTGATAGTTTTCTATTATGAAATAATGCACTAGTAATAGATGGAACTGTGCACTTACTAATGGGTCAGTTCTGTATAAGTGCCATAGTCTTTTAGACAATACGAGACAACCTATGCATCAAAATATTCATCCATTTGGTTTAACGCACTTATCTTAGATCATCTGCATCATGATGCACATGATGGATATTGTTGTTGTTTTGTCATCGCGCATCAAATGGTCTTCTCAACTTCGCACACTTTCACTTCTACTCATATACATCAGCTAGACATCTGCGCATCATCTGAAATACTTAGGTTCTATTTCTGCGCTTATGTATTTCAACATTTGTGACTATTGCGTGCCGTCTGTAATGTTGTCCTTCAAAACATCATGCACTTGTTCATACTTCAATATATATTCCTTTCATTACTTGCGCATAAGTCATAGATCTACGACGTCATTATGCACACTGTCAAAACTGCATTCTACTGCATGTGGGCTACTTGGCTCCTCGCTAGATCATTTGTTCTATCCTTGAGCCCTTTGATGCCCTGAATATCAAACTGCAACAAACTCTTAAATCTTTTATGCTATCGCCATCAAGCTTGCTTCAAATCTCCAACTTGCATCTCAATTTACACAAGTCCTGCATGGATTGTATGTCCACAAGTTGGTCGTAGCATCCCTTCTTTCAAACTTCACAGATTGTGCATTTTCCAAGTGTCATCTTCTGTGCTATTGATGTGTCCTCCTTTGTGTGTCTTGCACCTTCATGGTACACAACTTAGTGGGATTTTACACCTTGGTGGTGTACTCTTGCTCTCTTGATGTACCATCATTTGAGATATGTGCGCATCATGTCTTTTCAACTTGGTGTATCTTTAACCTTTGTTGTACCATCCCTTAAAGGTAATGCGCTCTTGATGTGTTGCTGTTTTGCGGAATCTGTGCATACTCCAACTTCTACTTAGTGGGACTTTGAACCTTACCATTTCATCACTTGTCAGTAATGTGCACTTGAATCATTAACACTTTGTGGATTCTGTGCCTACTCTATCCTCTACTTGGTGGAACTTTGACCTTTTCCTTGTCATCACTTGTGGGACTTGTGCACCTGCTATACTATTAGATGTGGAATTTTCTCATAGACTTACTTCAATAGTTGTACCCTTCTAGGATCTTGTGCACATTCCACTAACTGAAAGCATCTTCTGATTGGCTGAATTTTCTTGCTTTCAGGTCTGTCCAACCATTTGTTGTTTCTTACTGCTTGCGCACTTCCAAGATTTAACCAAGCAATACTTGTGCATACAAGAGACTTATACATGCTTGCACACTTGTGTTATTTTTTCAACCAACTCCTTGGTTGCTTGTGCACAAGTACCTTTGTCCAACTAGTCTTTTGATTGTTATCATCAAGGTGTATGATATGGTGGAATTGCAGGTACAACATGTAGTAGGATACATTAGTTGAGTTGGATGCACCTTCAGATTGGATGCACGTTCTAGATATAATTCTTCACAATGGAATCCATGTCCTTCACTATCTTGCGCATATACTCCTTCAAAGTGGTTTCCATATGCTTCTTCACACTACTGTAGGAATGTTGTATCCACTTTGACATTAGTTGATATCAATGATTCACACTATATCAATTGACATTCTCTTTGGCATTAGTTGACATCAATGACAAACAAAGTTCAACAATACCCCCCCTTGGCATTGATTTCAACACCTTATGAACCCGTGCATGATCTTCTTTGAGCTGTATGTTTCATCTGTACTCTGTCGCAGTGCTCCCCCTGAATTCTTTGGGATTTTGGCTATTACGTTATCTGCTGCTAATTCTTCTGCTACTCTTGCGTGAACCATGTTTTTTTTTGTTCCTTCTACGCAGACCATACAATCAATCATATTCATGCTATTTGTCCAATTGATTTTCTTCACGCTCTTTCACATATGATTTATCTTTGTTTCTTCTGCTACATTAATGCATTATACTTCGGTACTATCAGCTTCATGCATCTCTCCATTTCATGATGTATCTTCTACTATCTGCTATAGATTCATGTTGTCAATTCCAACTTCATGCATCTTCATATTTTTTGTAAACTTCATGCATCTCTCCTAGTTGTTCTTCCAGCTTCATGCATCTCTCACCCTTTGGAATAAATGGCAAAGAGGAGCCATGACTTGCGCAATGTAAGTTCTTATGTTTGTTTTGCGTTGGCGTCTACCTTAACTGTTTCAGGGATTTCTCCCCCTATCTTCATGCTTCATTTCTCTGCTGAAATTCTACACTGATATCTTTTCATAATTATCTTTGATTGATTTGTTTATATAGATGTTTCATTGTTCCTTGATCTCCTGTTCCTATCACAACACTCCATCCTTCCTTGCACAGTGATCCATACATATATCATTTTATTTTAGCTGCGTAGTGTCATATTGGTTTTGCATTACACTTCATGTGCCTGACTACTTCATTTGTCACATTTATAGCATTCTCATAGGGCCTTGTCGCATTTAATGTTGTTGCATCCTTTTCCAATACCACTAAAGATATGGCACGTTTTTCATTTAATGGCCAGCTCGGCATAAAAAAAAACATGACACTCAGTTAATGTGGCAACAAAGACATGTCGATTCCGTACTCGAATATTTTGGGAAACATTATCCATCGTAGGATGCAATGAATTAAATTTTCTCCCTTTTTGTATTGTTTCCAAAAATTCATTAACTCTAGCATTTAGTTTTGGAAACTCTACCACCTTCATCAACTTGTACGACATTGAATGCATATCTCATCAAATTAATTTCATTCACGCGGACTTCTTCCTTTCAACTCTATAATATTTCTGTGAGTAATGCCTGGTTCACTGCATCTTGCATTCCTGCTCTTTCGTGTCGCATTGATGTCTGATCCTTCTTCTAGTTCCTCTTCTTGCTTCCAATGGCTCCCTTTTATTAGATAATGAACACATACCTTGAGAATGTGTGCTTTGCTATCCATACTCAGCAGTATGATTTTTCGCACTTGAGAGTTGACATAGAGTCCTGGAAACGAAAAATGGAGGAAAATAAATTTCTTCATCGATACTCTCAGTCACAAGTCCTGGAAACGACAAACATATAATCTGGAACGTCAACAACAACAAATCCTAACTGAGTTGTCTCGTCTTCGACATGATCATGCTGAACCATCATCATCTGCAACACTGTAGCTTCTTCCTCTGTGCTCTTCTTCTAAATGTACTGCACTGGTACTGGTGGATTTTTGTAATCATACCCAATTTTGAATATAATGAAAAGTCTCCATTTTGTATAGCCTCATGTCTTTCGGCAATGTATGATGCTCAAAGTATAATTCCGTCTAATGAACTTCAATTCTGCGCACTTGTATGATCTTCTGAAAACTGTTATGTTGTGCGCTACCTTTGTATGCAGTAGATTCTCTATCACTGAGCTGCATACATCACTTGACCTCTCATTTCTCTATAATCACACTTCTGTTGATGACTTACTTCATGTACTGTGTGCTCGCTAATATTGCAGTCTGTGCTGAGGTATGCTTTGTCGTTCTGCTACAGCGCTACTGATTTCACCAAGTGATATTGTGCTTTTAATTGATAGTTTGTTGTTATGAAATAATGCACTAGTAACAGATGGAACTGCGCACTTACTAATGGGTTCGTTTTGTATAAGTTGCACAGTCTTTTAGACAATCCGCGGCAACCTGTGCATCAAAATATTCGTCCATTCGGTTTAATGCACTTGTCTCAAATCATTTGCATCATGATGCGCATGATGGATCCTATTGTTGTTTTGGCATTGCACATCAGATGGTCTTCTCAACTTCGCACACTTTCAATTCTGCTCATATGCATCAGTTAAACATCTGCACATCATCTGAAATACTTCTGTTCGGTTTCTGCGCTTTTGTATTTCAACATCTGTGACTACTGGCGTGTTGTCTGTAATGATGTCCTTCAAAAAATCATGCACCTGCGCATACTTCAATATATCTTCCTTTCAGTACTTACACATAAGTCACAGATCTACGACATCATACTGCGGACTATCAAAACTGCATTATGTTGCATCTGCGTTACTCGGCTCCTCGCTAGATCATTATTTTCTGTCCTCGAGCCCTTTGATGCCTTGAATATCAAACTACAACAAACTCTTGAAGCTCTTATACTCTCTCCATCAAGCTTGCTTCAAATCTCCAACTTGCATCTCTATTTATACAAGTCATGCACGGATTTTATGTCCACAAGTTGGTCATGGCATCCATTCTTTCAAACTTCACAGATTGTGCATTTTCCACAACCATGGTCAACCATGAACAACCATAGTCGACCATGAACAACCATGGTCAACTCACTAAGGTCAACCATAGTCAACTATGGTCATTTATAGTTGATGTTTGTAAATAAACTAAGGTAAACCATCGTCAATCGTAGTCAACCATGGCCAACTAGAGTCAACCATGGTCAAACATAACCAAGCACGGACAACCATGGTCAGCCATAGTCAACCATGAACAACAATGGTAAACATGAGAAAAACATGGTTAAACATTGGTAATCATGTTCAATCATACTCAACCATGAACAACCATGGCCAACCATAGTGAATCATGAACAACCATGGTCAACCATAGTTAAGCATGATCAAGCATGGTCAATCTTACTTAACCATGGTCCATCATATTTAAGCATGAACAAGCATGGTTAACCATGAACAAACATGTTCAAAGAACTAGGGTTAACCCTAGTCAACCATTATCGAATATAGACAACCAAAGTAAACCAACTAGGGTCAGCCATAGTCAACCATGGTCAACCATAGTCAACCATGGTTAACCATATTCAACCATGGTAAACCATACTTAACAATGGTCAACCATGGTCAAACCATACTTAATCATGAACACCCATAAACAACCACGAACAACCATAGTGAACCATCAACAACCGTAGTGAACCATCAACAACCATAATCAACCATGAGCAACCACAGTAAACCATGAAAAACCATGGTCAACGATAAATAACCATGGTTAACCATGAATAACCATAGTCAACCATGGTTTGCCATAGTCGACCATGGTCAATCATGGTCAACCATAGTTAACCATGAATAACCATAGTCAATCATGTACAACTAGGTTTAACCATAGTCAACCATGGTTAGCCATAAGAAACCATAGTCAATCAACTAGTATCAACCATAGTCAACCATGGTCTACCACATTCAACCATGGTCAAACATAAACAACCATGAACAACCATGGTCAATAATGAACAACCATGGCCAACTAACTAAGGTCAACCGTAGTCATCCATGGTCAACCATAATCAACCATATTTAGCCATGGTTAACCAACTAGGGTCAACCAAAATCAACCATGGTCAATCATAGTCAACCATGAATAACCATAGTAAACCATGAACAAACATAGTTAACCATGGACAACCATGCTCAACCATAAACAACCATAATCAACCATAGGCAACCATGCCAACCATAGTAAACCATGAATAACTATGGTCAACCATGAAAAACCATAGCCAACCATGGTCAACCATTGTTGACCATGGTTAACCATAATAAACCATCATCAACCATGAAAATAACCATGGTCATCTATAGTCAACCATAAACAACCATGTTTAACAAACTAGGTTCAACCATAGTTAACCATGGGAAACCATAGCTTACCTTTGTGTTTGAGTGTGAATGATTCCCACAGGCATGGAAAATGTTTTGGACTGACATTATCGCGTTCAAGTATGAATTAAGGATTTAGGATTCCCGCTTATGCTTGATTTATTGAGCTCTATGCCTCTTATATGTTTATACATGGCAATTTGATTGTTAGATGTTTTATTCAAATAAGGATCATGGGATATGGCTTAATGAGATGGTCCCATTTATTTTAAGACACCCTTCATTACTTCTAGTCACATCGTTTTCCTTTTCATTATCCTTTTTGTTTTGTTGATAAAGAACATGGAAGAAATTGATGTTGTTGAAGTTCTTAATCTCATAATTTATTCTATTAATCCATCTGGAAAGAGTGTTGTCGTTGGGCGGGGTGACACCTTGAACCAGATTGATTATAATTTATGAGTCTCCAACCACTGTGGGGTGGTCTAATCTAAGAAGACAAGCTTGTAAGAGGCCTTGATAAAGAGCAACAACTTTTGCTTGATTTTTTGTGGTTTTCTCCAGCCCCCATTTGTAATGTGATTCTTTTTTAGCACCGTGATCTAAAATGATCCCTCCTGCACTTGCCTCCCTTGGGTTTCCCTTAAAGGCCCCATCAAAGACCAATATGCTTGTTTTTTGCATAATTTTTCAATTCTAGAACTCATCGTTCAATAGATTCAATTTCCAATTCTTGTCTACTTGAGAGATGATGAATTTTTTTTGCTTAGAGGGTGGTTCCAACATATCCCTTAACCAGTCCCTTTCATTTTGATCTAATTGTTTTATATTCTTATTTAAATCCTTCTTAGTTTGAAGGTGATATTTTAACTGTCCACGTGTTTTTATGGCTACTCTTTGAGGGTTGTCACACTACTCTTGAAAAATAGTAGCATTCCTAGCTAACCACACCTTCCAGCAAATATACTTGGGGAGAGCAATCCACACTCTTTTAAGAAGAGGTTTTCTTTGAAAGTTTGCTTTGTATTGTTTATGCCAAGATTTGAATATTTCCTTATATCTTGATGGCATTACCCACCTATTTGCAATTCCCAAGAATGCTTCCTACCACACTTTGTGAGTGTATGGAAATTCTATAAAGAGATGTTGACAAGTTTCCTCAGCTGATTTGTACTAATCACATCAGGAAAGGTCTTGAAGCCCTCTACTCTTCAAATTATCAACAATTAATAATTTGTCATGCACCAGAATCCAATTGAATTCTTTGACTTTTGGAAGGCCATATGGATTCCAGGCATACTTCCACATCCTGAAAGCATGAGGGAGAGGGATATTTTAAAATTCTGATTCATATCCTTCTTTTACCGAGTACCCTTGCTTGCCCCATCCCCTTGAATCTGCTCTTTTGTTAATGGCAGTTCAACCAGTCAAGGATGTGTGTAGCTCATTCAAAAGAGGCCTCAAGTTTTGATGACTGTTAAGAATCTTCCAACTTGTCCATTTATCATTACTCTCATTCCAAAATGAAATATCGCTCAATATTTTCATTCCTTTGTCATCCATCCAATAGTTTCAGAGGTATAATATTTTGTCTATGCTTCAGAGGAGGTTGTCACGTCCCCATCCATCAATCCGACCATAGAAGGGGACATGAACGACTTATGGGGGTTCTAAGTTTCGCCCCATGGATAAATTAAAAAATTCATAAACATCTAAACATCTAATTGTGTGTGCATATTCATAAATATAAACACAACGGAAATAAATCTATATACACACACATCATGCATATACCATCATACTCATCATAGGCATAATAATAATAATAATTCACACCCATTCAACACTCCAGTAAATTTACAAATAAACACTTATATATTAATTGAAGTTTTCCAAGCAACTGGTTATGCAAGAGCAACGTTTCACTCAATCATATGCACTCTTTCCAACACTTTATCTCTCTGTTGAGAGGCCACCCCCGAGCTGGTCTATGTATCCACTAAGGAGGAACTACACAAGCTCACTCACATCCATAGAAACACACACTCATGCTAAGACAATGCATAGATGGGTTTATCAAGCATACAAAGAGATGAGGAAGGTTAATGTTAAGCCAGTGAGCTCAACCACAGAGCTACGAGCATCTCAATTGGTCTTAGCTATCCTTCGAACCCACATTACCTACTGCACCCAACATAAGGAAGGTCCCCCTCTCTTCTACACAGTCCCTCAAGCACCCCTTCCCTCCAGTGCTATTCAAGGTGGGAATAGAAAGGTTCAAGTTGTTACACCTTCATAGATGTTGGACTACATCGGGTTTATCAAGCAATTCCACCCTCTGATATCTCTCCGAGTCCAATTATCTCTTGGATTTTCTGCTTTTGGGCCACACTAATTTGCAACCACAAAATTTAATTTCCAGAATTCCAAATCTGGGTTATCCCATGGATTTTCGGGCTTTTGACACTCTAAAATTTGCCCCAGGGTTGACATATATGGATTTCCCACTGGATTTCACAACCCACATGATTTTTTGGGCATTTTTTACAGTCTAAAACATGGCTTATTCTCTAGTTACGATTTATGTTATTCTCACTGCTGGGAATGCACAACTTCCAAAAAAATGGTGTCTAATTGCCCCATAATGGAATGGGAATGAAGGGAAACAAATTCCCATGCAGGAAATTGACTTTTGGGTATAAAAAAATGAGCCCATACTCAACCATACGAATTTTTGGGTTGTGCCCATGCTCCATTAAATTCATGAGTTGATTTCTCAGTTGTCTTCTTACGACATAAATAAAGATCAGTAAGGAAGTCCACTTAGGTAGTTTCTTACCATTTATGGTACATGGGTTCTCAAGATGACACTTGGACACAAAGGATTTAATCCCACACACTCCTCACCTCTCCTTAGCGGAAAAACACAACCCTCTCATTTTAGTTGCTTCCATAGCCAACTCTTGAACTTTTATTTGTATTATAAATATTCATATGTTGTTACATTTTTCCATGGCTGAGAATCACATGTACAAGAAATATAAAATACTTGTCTTTATAAGCAGAGTATTCATTAGCGAGGCCTTGGCCTTCAACTCCATGCCAGGAATCATACACTGCATATTTACCATATTTACATACCAATCCCAACAATTACAAGGGTCAAAATGGGGGTATTACAGAGGCCTCCCCATTATGTTGTCATGCCATACCTTTATAGTTTTCCCATTTCATGGGTACCATGTAAGTTTGGATTCGGTTAGAGGTGCATCAACTTTAAGTAACCTCCAAATTGAGGGGCCTTCGGTCTCCGGAAGTGAATTATCTAAGCACCTCTTTCTTCTCCCTTTGAAATATTTCTTGTGGAGACAACTATAACACCATTATGATTTCTTCTTGATCATTATCCACAATATCTTGGTACCTAGAGCTCGGTTCATGATTGGTGTTTTATCCACAATCCTCCTCTGATTTTGGGAGCTAGTACAGTATTGCACTTTACAAGATGGTATTTTTTGGAGTTAGTCTTTCCCCCCTGCAATAGGAAGCACCTCATTTCCATGTTAATCAATGACATCACCCCTTTTGGATCATGAATCTAGAGGGGATTGAAGTGAAAGGGTATGGGACCTAGGTCGATTTGGTCTTGAAAACTGAGAGAAATTGGCTTATGATCTGAAATTATAGAGGGTATAATAAGAGAGGTGTTGATGTCCAATTTTGCCATCACTTTTGATCATTGAACGTGCTATGCTGGTACTGTTTTTTCCATTTTTGGTGTATTAAGTCATATTTCTTGCCATTCAGATCACCATTCGTACTCAGGTATGAACATATTTAAATATCTCATGAATTTTAATTGATTATCATCTTTTTATGATTAATTGATGTTTACTTAACACTTCTAGACTTGTTGGGCACATAATTTTCATTTTTCAGGCTGTGGTTTTCATACGGATGTCCATCCGGACGCTCATTCACATCCAGGTGCCCATTCGCATTTGAACGTCCATTCAAACCTTCGTTCGCACCACTGAAATCGTTTGTTAGCATATTCTGGAGCATTGAAGGCGGAAACCACGACGTGGGTTTTCTTGGCCACTTGGCCCTTATGGATCGTGACCTCCTGTTGGTGAATATTCACGTCCTCATTAGCCCAAGTTGCTAACGCATCTGCTGCCCACGTCCAAGGAATCCGTATGCATGGAATGGAGAAAAAGGCCTGTGCGCTTTAATGAGCAGTTTCTCCAATGTTTAATACCCTCTATTTTTAGAGAGGTCGACCACTGAAATGGTAGACCTACTCTCCCTTTGTAAATGTTATATAAAGACGCCCAAGGTTGAGAAGAAGAGACAGAAAAATGTTGTATAAGCTTTGATTCCGATTTTTAATAAAAACTCTGTTCAACTGTTGATGTTATTTCGTCTTCTGTTAATGGTTGGTGACTGAGTAGCTTAGGAACAAACCCCTGTTTCTTGGGAAGGGCCCCTCAACAACCAGAGGTTCCATTTGTACATATCCAGTGATTTCCTTTTGTTTTTGCAGATAAGTAATTTTGTTTGTATATGTATGCATTTCGTTTTCCTGTAGATGATGTTTTGTTGTTCCTAAAACACAGTTTTCTTTTATTTACATGTAATTTGTATCTTCAGAATTCATACGGCCGGCCATTCGCACCTTTGTTCAGACTATCTTTTAGCCTTCCATTTGAACTTAGACAGAATTTTAGTTCATTTTCTAGAATTTCCTGTATTTCGTTTATGCAGAAATAGTTAGGTAGGGTATAGGTTAATTTTCTAGTATCTCATGATGTTCTGTAGCTAGTTGGGATTCGAATCCATCTTTACCATTTTATATTTCATTTCATATTCACACATAGATTAATTATTTCAATTTTAATTATGATGAAATCCATTTACATTTAGCATCTATTTTACTGTGCAAATAAGAAATAGTTATGGTTTAAGTAGAAGCAGTATAGTTGTTTCTTTGATTATGATTTAGGTAGTTTATGATCTACTTTCATTTGTTTTCATGCCTAGAACCTAGAATAGCTTAAGCTTGTTTAAAATGTTATCATAGACTTTACCAAATATCAGTTTGTTCCATTTTTGAAATAGGTTCAACATTTCATCTTCAGTTCTCATTTAAGTTTATAATCAGTCTTTCATTTTCATTTACATAGCATGTATTGTTTTAGGCTTTGTTAATTCCATTGTTAATTCAATCATTTCATTTTGGTAGGTATAATAGAATAGAAACTAACTTCAAGTTCAAACTTAAATAGTGTCATGTTGATTTCAAAGATGCATTAGTTTTCAGTGTTTTAAAGTTTGATTTTGATAGCTCACATAACTCAATTTAATATAGGTTTATTTCTCAGTTATAGATCAGTTGTATCATATTTCCATGATTGAATGAAATGCCTTAGGTTGTGGTTTGATTTACGATTGAATGAGAATAGTAGCACTTTGTTTCCTGTTGTAGGTGTTGTTCACAAGTTAAAGATTGTTTCCAAGTCATTGAATTCTTGCTTTGTACTTAGGTCTGCTTGAACTCTAAGTTTAGTTTGATTGTTGATAATTGATGTTTCATGAACTAGTTTGAAGTATTGATAGGACATAATTTGATGTTGATAGGCATTTGCATGAGCTAAGTAAGCATTTCATGTTTTAAGTCCAGAGTAGTCATTAGAGA
This sequence comes from Larix kaempferi, assembly GCA_027924585.1. Taxonomy (NCBI): domain Eukaryota; kingdom Viridiplantae; phylum Streptophyta; class Pinopsida; order Pinales; family Pinaceae; genus Larix; species Larix kaempferi. The sequence goes on along the minus strand of BSBM01000226.1, from coordinate 2,861,841 downwards.
TAAATTAACTTAGAATTTGTGTTTTGATAAGTAGTACTTCATTCTAAGTATTGTAACTAGGTCTTAAGTGTCATTTGCTTATGGATAAAAAGTAGTTTACAATGTTCAAATTCACTGGCAATTGGTCCATTCTTAACTTGCATCTTTTTCTAGAAGTTAAACTAGATTTACTTCCTTTTTGTTTCTCTGTAGCATTCGAAAGTCATTTTGATACAATCCCTCAAGGAGAGTGGAATTAGGTAGATTAGCTAAGTCTTGAGTCATTTATTGTTTGAAATATTAATTGTCAAATGCATGAGCAGTTTAACTGTTGGATTGGATTTCTTAGGTTCATTAAGTAGTTGTCTCTTTTAGGGTAGTATAGTTTCTTGTTTTTATAGTTAGTTGCAACTTGAAATTGTTCTATAGCTAGGTTTTTGAATTTGTTTCATAGTTAGAGTTTGAATAATCTTTTCCATTCTTAGAGTGATTGTCTAGTAGTTTCCACTTCCATAGAGTAGCTTGTTTTTTATCAATTCTTGCTTCTTAGAATAGGAATTTCTTTATATCGAGCAATTTCAATTCTTGTCCATAGAGTAGAAGAGTATAGATTGATACTATTCTGATCTGTTTCTTAGGTTAGGTCTAATCAGTTTGATAGTTTATATTTTCAAGTTTGACTCGGTTTTTCATTCTGAAAGATCTTTAAATATTTTCATTATTGAACATTTCTAAGGTCTGTCGAGCCAATACCTTAGTTTCCCTTCTACCTCAACATATATTTTGTGACAGCTCGAAGTGTACAAACCCTGGTTGATAATTAATATTTGGATAAATTAATAAACATAAATAACACCAAACATTTTGGCGTCGTTTCTGGGGAGTTGTAGATAGGTAGAATTTTCTTATAAAACTTAGTGGTGGGTAGAATTTTCCTTCTGAAACTTAGTGATAGGCTGGTGGCAGGTGAGCGGTAACATGAGATGTAAGAACCTGCGCATCTGTTATAACAGGCATCCCCAAAACCTAGCAGCAGTAGTAATGCAATTAGATTTTGCCGTAGTTTTAGTTCTTCTTTCATGAATAGATCTAGAGACTCAAAAGGTAGATACATTAAAACTATCCTTCAAAACACTACTAAAATTCCTACTAACCTTTACGGGGGGCGTGCCACCCCAACTACTAACTCAGCATAAAGGTATCGGAAAACACCCAAAGGGTATTGTCCTACTTGGAAAGCTAAGGAAATCCTTTCTGGAAACCATTTAGGGGGAAACATAGAGACATCAGAAAATTCAGTCCATAAAGAAACACTACTAGGAGAACCTCAGTCTCACATTCAAATTGAACTTAGGCAAGAAGAAGCTCAAAAAGAGAAACCACCAGAACCTCTTAATCCTCCATTAGTTTTAAAACTCAAAGACACAACCTTCTCACTAGTAGGGGGTCCGAATTTGGTAGATCTTGTTGATCCTGCACAGATCGACGCTCTTTTTGAAAATTCTGCAAATATAGTTGTTTCACAGATAGGAACATCAACTATAGGACCTACAATCCTTGTAGAGCTAGACTCTCATGTAGTTGACAACTCTTCTCATCGAAGGAATATTTTCCCTGAAAAATAACGTTGGGACATTCCATATTCACCAAGAAAGGAACCACCTAGGTTTACTCTCTTTGGAAATCAAGTCTACATGGAGAATGCGAACGAAGATCATGTTCGACAAGATGAAGAAGAGGGAGAAATTCGAACTGAAGGTACTTATGGGTTTCCTATTTTAGATACTGCATAAGATGTGACCATGAAAAACATCCCTCCCTCCTCACTACCTACCTTTTATGGGAAGAGTAGTGAGGATCTAGATACATTTCTATTCGAATTTGACATTTTGTGTAGAAGCTATAATTACCTACAAGATGGCCAAAAGTTAAAACTTTTCCCTGCCACACTGAAATATTCTGCTCTAAGATGGTTCATGGGGTTGGGAGAATATAGCATTAGAACTTGGGAAGACATGAAGACTGCATTTCTACGAAAATATCAGGATTATTGTAAACCTAAGGAATCTCGGAATAACATTTTTAAAATACAACAACTTGAGACGAGAGCTTAGAAGATTATCTCGAAAGATTCAACTATGTATTACATAAATCAAAATATAGTGACCTTCAAGAAGATGCAGTAAGGACTCTCTTCCTTAAGGGAATTTCATAAGACTTTTTAGAAAACCTTAACCTCATGGCATTTGGGGATGTCTCTCGGAAAACATTTGCAGATATTTGTGAGATGTGTAGGAATTACTCTAGAAGTAGAGGAAAAAGTGGGAAGCACTTTCGGGAATCTTATAATAGAATCCTGAAAGGAAATACCTCTAGTCCTAGTGGAGTCACAAGGGTAGAATTGGGAAAACTATTGGAAAACTTCAAAATGGATATCTTAGGAGCAATGGGTTCCCAATTAGATGCATTACAAGATAAGAAGAGACAAGAGGAAGAGCGTGTACCAATGAGCATTTTCTATCCTAGATGCAGGACTAAACATCCCCAACGGGAATGCCCATTGAACAATGTTTCAGTATGCCACCTTTGCACAAAAGATCATCCAATTGAAAACTGTCCATCCTTGCCTGGATTACAAGCCATATATAAGGGTGGGAATTTTGGTGAAACATCTAGGAGGCCTTGGAAACCTAGAGACCAATCATCCTATCAAGATCCATCATTACAGTTCCCGCCCTATTATCATCCTCACCAGCCACCTCAACAATGGAACACCTCAAATTTGAAAAATTGGCCACCTCAAAACTGGCCATTGCAGTATCCTCCTCAAAATGCTCAGCATAAAAAATGGTCACAATGATGGAGGGGACAAGCATATGCTCAATATCCACCTACTCCTATGCCTAACTATCCTAACCCACCTAATATCCAGCAAATCTTGCTTGGATTTGTGCATCCTTCATTACCCCCTATCACACATCAACCCCACCATTTCCAGAATATCATGAATCCACCAAGACCCACAATATTACCTGCACAACCGATACCAAACCCTAACAATAAACCAACTCAAGCTCTTAACAACATTGGGTTTTAACCTCTTCCATCTTATGTCATTTCGACTGCACCAGTGCATGAAATTCAATTGCGGTCTGGAAGAGTTCTACAAGATCAACCCAAATCATCAGTTGTCATTCGTGAAGAGAATGAAGAAGAAGACATACCTAGTGAAATCTTGAATGATGCCATTTTAAAAAATGTAGTTATTCCAAAAGTTTCAACACATGACCGGCCTCAGAAAGAAGCAACTCCAAGGGAAAAGTTACCCCCATATCCGAAGCGTCTAGCAATAGAGAAACCTGCAATTCATCCAGAGTATGATATTATTAATGAATTGAAAAATATTTGTATCAAGATCCCTTTATTACTAGTCATTAAAGACATACCAATTTATAGTAAAGTGATAAAGGAACTCTGTATTAAAAGACCAAGTAAGAAACAAAAAGACTGTTAACAATCAAATTGACACCCCTAATCATGTGACAGGAGAAGCATATGTTTACCAGGCACCCGCGATAGAAATTCATGACACAAGTTCAATCAGAGACGAATCCTCTCTGAGAAATGCATTAATTGTGCTTAAAACATTCTAAGTGGAGCAAAAAGCCTAAAAACTATTGAAAAGTGGGTTTTTTTTTTTCAGTTGAAAATGATCTAAAATCATGAAAATAGATTATCCCACACTCAAAAGAGAAACCTACGGCTCATTTCCCAATGCTATATAAGAAAGGCATGGGAGGCATGGTAAGGGGGACAAAAAGAGCAAAGGCATGCTGAGGAGATTCTGAAGGAAGAAAAGAGCTCCAATTCTTCAAGATCAAGGATGAAGGAAGGAGAACTTATGGCAAGGGAGGAGGCACTCACACCAGGATTCCTGGTAATCATGTATCTTCTCCATTGTTTTAGCATGAATTGATTCAGGTTTCTGCCATTATAATGTTTATATGTTGCTTGTAATTTGTGATTTAAACTTTTAAATGGCTATAGATCTTAAATTTGCTTATCTTAATTGATGAATGAATCTAGATTTTAAGGTAACTTGTGATAATTTGTTCATCTCTGACGTAGAGACTCACCATCTCTTAGCAAGATAGTTAAACTAGTGTAGACACATCTGTAACAATAAAATAATATAAATTAAAATCAAATATAATTAATATTAATAGTCATGCCCTTTGGTGAAAAGGTGCAAGACAGGCTTACTTAAGCCAACCAATTGTATTCATTTTAGCATCTCTTACATTACATTTTATACAATTTTCTACATTACGTTCGCCCTACAACCTTCTTGCTCTTCCAACAGCCCTACACTAAATACTGTTATCAAAGACCCTCCGACAATTCATGGCATAGGTGAAATGTCTGATTACATAGCAGATCAACCTAGAATTCCAAAGTTTACAAATCCAGGAAACCCTGTGGTAACTGTTATTATCAATAACACTGCTATAGGAAACACACTTATCGATCTAGGGGCTTCTATTAACCTAATGAACACCACGGTTTTGGAAACCTTACAGTTAGGACAGTTTCTCTTCCCTACCCCAACAATGCTGGAATTAGCAGACCGCACTACGGTACATCCTGCTGGAGTCCTAGATGGTGTCATTGTATCAGTGGATTCATGGGAATATTCCATGAGATTTATGGTCATACAATCAAAGGATCCTTCTAAAGTACACCCTATTATTTTGGGAAGACTATGGCTAGCCACTGCTAATGCATTTATAGGTTGTAGGGATGGAGAGATGATCATCTTTGATGGGTTATCTACACAAAAACTTGCCTTATACCCACCAACACAACCAGTAACCAAACACTTATTTTGGTTAGATTGTCCTTTCGGGGATGAAAATTTGGAAGAACTTTCACTTGTTAGTGACTACTCCTGGGCACTTCAAGAACAAACCATCGAAAATGTGTTGAACCAATTTGTCTCTTCCACAACATGTATAGACTTTCCCTAGTCCTTTGCCCAACTTGATCAAAATTTTGGAGATGAATTTCAAGAGAACATGAGCCTCTCCACATTTACAAATACACCTTGTGTCTTTGCAATCGAAGAGAATATAGGACCCTATAACATACCTTGTGAGGTTAGTCGTGAAAATTTTCTACATATAAACGCAGGTTTAGATGAGAATCAACAAGAACAATTATTGAAAATTCTTAAAAGTAAAACTGGAGCATTTGCATGGGAATACACCGATATGAAGGGGATACACCCAGATACTTGTATTCACCATATTCACATAGATTCAAACATACCACTTGTAAGGCAGCCTCAGAGGAGGATGAATCCAACCTTAAAGGATATAGTTAAAGATGAATTACAAAAAATCCTCAATGTTGGTTTCATCTACCCAATTTCTAACAGCAAGTGGGTGTCTCCTCTGGTAGTAGTTCCAAAAAACGTTACAGGGAAATGGAATATCTGTGTTTACTTTCGAGAGTTAAAAAAAGCCACTCTTAAGGATTATTTCCCTTTACCATTCATTGACCAGGTGTTAGATACCTTATCCGGGGAACAATACTTTTCTTTCCTCGATGGGTGTTGGGCGGGGCCCAAGTTGGAATATTTTGCACAAGTAATAAAAAGTGCGCATTGCGCATCACGACAAGCTACAGGCAGTTTTGAGGAAGTGTGCATGGCGTGTGACGGCAATGGCCAAGGCACGGTTGCACAATAGGACGATGCGCATCATAGCGCATGAGTTATTTTTGGTTCGTAATATGGGTAATGGTCAGACGAGGATATGACCTATTTTGGGTAAGGAACAGGTGGAAGGCAGAGGAAAGGGACCTGTTCGAACGAGTGGCGACAAGCAGTTGAGAAGCTAGGCCACTACGCCGATGGTGACAGGAAGGCAGAAGGAGTGGAAAGGGACAAGCCATGATGCAGTTGTAACCGTTTTTTAGGACTGCGGCTGTCAGAGGAGCGTGTGAGCCACGAGTGGCCCAGCTGGAGCAGGAGGAGCAGAATGTCGATGGCGATAGCTAGGGTGGCAGTTAGACACGCAAGTTTTGGAAACCTTAGGGTTTTGGCCTAATGATTGTAAAGACATGACCCTTGGGAGTGATCTATAAATAAGGGCAAATTGTATGGGAAAAGGTTAGAGATCTCTCGTAGAGATAGCTATTGTTGAGTATTTTAGCATCTTTTGAGTTGTGAAACTATTGTAAAGGCTCTGCAGTTGAGTGCGCAGAGACCTATTTTTGAGAGAGAAGAGAGTCTGCAGCTGAGTGCGCAGACTAAGAACGGTTGTACCCTTCCCATAAAGAGAAATATTAACAACCGTTCTTGTGGAAGTAGCCTCCATCCGGGGGGTGAACCACGTTAAATTCTGCGTTATGTGATTATTGTGCATTTATGATTGTTCATTTGCTTGGTATGAATGTTTAATACTACAATTATCTGTTATGCGATTGCTTTTATATGTATTCACCGCAATAGAATGGGAATAATATGTTAAGTAATACATGCATGGAGGAATGTTAGTATTCAACACTTATGAGTCTGGGAATGTATGAATATTCCAATTAGTCACATAGTTAAACATTGAATTTATGCACAGCGTTGGAGCGTGCAAGTAATGTATGTTTATTCTTTCACATGCAACATAATGATAAGAACTTTAACGAGTTGAAGGGATAAAGAATGCTAAGTAGGATTGGTTAGAGTTAATCATCTCGGAAGAGACGTGTGGTCTAGTTGACATGCTGAACCGTTGATATTCACTGCGAGGTAAGCTGTTGATAGCTTATTGTCGTAACGCAAAAAGTATCCCGTATCGTGCAATCATTGGAGGCACTAGTGCGCAAGCACCTTTGTTTGCTAAAGTATTCGACGCGGAATAGAGGTTTTGCGCAGTTGTCTATCCACAGCAGTCCACAAGGTATTGTGTTGCTTACCAATCGGTCTACACTCGCATCACCAGGTTGTGGAAACGTGATTCCACAACCACCCCCTCAGCTTCGCCTCAGGTGAGACCTTAGGCTGCGCGCAGCCTCTTGCCGAAAGGGCTGGTGAATAGGGGTTTTGTTGGTTCCTTGAACCGCGAAGTACCTGGGTCTATGTTGAAAACCTCCGGAAGGTTATGTACAACCAACAAATGGTTCCGTTGCTTAGCTAAGACCAGTGATGCGATAGTGTATTTGGAAAAGTAATGTGTGAAGAAGAGTACCAGTTCCCATTGGGTTCAGACAATTGGAATCCTGAAAAGAAAGAGATTTGGGATTGGTGTGATAAGACTGTGAAGGATTTTGCAAAGAAAGAGAATAAACACCCGCGCCTATCCGACGTAGCGTAGTTGAACAAATACTTGTGGAGAGACATTCACGAGATATTCTGGGCTTCGTTTGGAAATGAGTTGCATGAGTGGATATCGCGACTCGCGGAGAATAAAACTTGTTTTCAAGGAAGAGTACCTACAGAGTGGACTCCAGAATTCACATCGCAGCTCAAAGAAATAGACAGCCCATTAACGCAAGCAGTCGACTTTTGGGTTGATAGCATACTAGAAGGATTCGTAACAGAATTTGCTGTAGACACGCTTAAGTCCTACAGTCAAGAGGAAGCATACTTTTTCGAAGGATTTAGAGGTAAGTACCTGAAAAATCCGAGTCTATATATTAAAATGCTCTTAGCTGAGAAAGGTGTTTTAAGGACGCAGTAATATTTTTGCATCTTCCATGGTCAAAAGCATTTTTAGTGATTCCGACGAAGAGACACATAATTTGAGAAGTGGAAAGCGATATCATTTTAATAAAGAAAAGAATCCAGGAGGACCTGGAATCCGCGTGAATACCGAACTTCCATGTGATTTTAACAATCAGACCTCACCATCATATGCTAACATCCATTCTAACACACCTCAGAACTCACCGGTTGTAGAAACCGCGCAACTACTACCTCAAAACCAACCCGTTGTGAGTGTAGCGCAGCCCACCCCACAGACCATCAATACGGGTAACACCGCAGGAGTAGGTGCTCATCCCATTCTGACTCAGACTATTCCAGTTCAAAGTACCCAATCTCAGAGAAATCCGCAGAGTAGTAGTCCTAGCACTGTCCCGAGTACCACATTCATTTTTTCCACACAAATAGTCAACACTACTCAGAGCTTTGGACCACCAGGAAGGAGAATGACAGATAATGATATAAAATTGTCGATATTGAAAGGAACGGGTCTAGAAGACCCTGATCAACACTGGTTTCTATGTGAATCCGTATGGAGTGTAAAGCAGATCCAGGATGATGCTGTGAAGAGAGCGCAACTCATCACCAATTTTCGAGACCGCGCCTTGCATTGGTTTATGAAATATTCTCATGCACAACCGAGAACCCTAACAAAAATTAAAGCTGCACTCACCACAGAGTTTAAAAAGACAAAATCATAGTCGCAGTGCATAACAGAATTAAAGTTAATCAAGCAGAAGCCTACTAAAACAGTTTGGGAATTTGACCAAAAATTTAAGACACTATTGGATCAAGTGAGCTTTAAGATAGCTCTGCAACAGCATAAGGAATGGTTCATCGCTGCGTTGTTGCCCCATATCAGAAAACCATTGATGCAGCAGAAGGTTGTGTCACAGGTAGAGGCCTTAGAGATCGCAATGAAGCTGGAGGCTTCGCCAATCGGTGAGACTAGCTCTGGGATGTCTTAGATCCAGAACCAGTTGACTACCTTGACATTAGAATTGCAAGGCGTGAAAAACGGAAAGGAGCAGAGATATGAACACAGACGCGAATTTTGGTGCACATGATGCAAAGGAGAGGGCCACACCAAAGAACAATGCCCTCTATTTCAAGATTATCTTGACAGTGGCGCACCAAACCCAATAAATATGAATCATAATCAGGCGCCATGGTGTGAAATCTGCAGAAGCAGAGGAGATTGGCCTGAGGACTGTTACCTCATCCAGAAATACATAAAGACACCTAAGAGATTGTAATGTAATTTCTGTAAATCAGTTGGACACGAAAAATCCAACTGTCGCGCATATGAAATGATGAATGAAAGAAAGTGCGATATGGAAATGATGCGAGGTGCTGGAATGTACTGCGTCCAAGAAGAAAATCAGCCGAAACAAGAAGACAACCCTATGATCAAGGAGGATATAGAGGCCGTGGTGGTGGATACCGCGGAAGAGGAAGAGGCCCGGCGCAGGGAAGAGGCCGCGGTCAGGTAATCTGTTATAACTGTGTCCAACCAGGTCATGTTTCGAGAGACTGTACCAACCCATGCACTACATGTAGTTATTGTAAATCATTTGAGCACGTTATTGAACAATGTCCTTTGCTTGAGGTAGAGCAGAAACGAAGGAGGACAAAACCACTGAATCCCAACATCCAGTTGATTGCGGCAGAAAGAAGAAATGCGGATCCAAGTGTAAACGTGGTAACGCGTAGTGGCACTGATACAGGAAATGATGGAGGCGTAGAAGCTTCAACTTCTGCAGCGCACAATCCTAAGCAGAATTCTAGTGAACCAGTATGGATCAGAAAATCCCCTGGAAGAGCACCGGGTCTCGACTTACAGAAAAACAAGGGAGCATTTGAGGAAGCACGGGACATGTTCAGAGCACCACCGCCCGACTCCCCAAGAACCCAGTTGCGTAGTGAAGTACCACAAGAGAGGATGTACCAACAACATATGATCAGACGAGCACTGCAATAGACATAGGAACCTCTGTTGCACAGTTCTTACGGAGCTGCATGAAATTACTAAAGAGCACAAATGCTTATATAGAATTTGAAAAGCTACTGCACCAGTATGAGCCAAACAACGACAAGGGGGCTGCTACTGGGGCAGTCCATAATATTAGGAGTCCTAAAATAACAAGGAGGGAAATGAGGCCCACTACACAGATTGGGGACTATGAGATGGATAAGATAATTCTTGATCTTGGATCCGAAGTAAATGTCTTGACCAAGCAGACATGGCATCAGATGGGAAAACCAAAGTTACAGTGGTCACCTCTACAGCTAAGAATGGCTAATCAAGGGATCGTTATACCTTTGGGGAGGTTACCCAACACCATTGTTGACATTGACAGAGTACACAACTATGCAGATTTCAAGGTGATTGAAATCGTGGATGACAACCATCCTTATCCAGCGTTGCTGGGTATCGATTGGGCAATGACTAATTCTGCCATTATTGATTTAAAGACTATGAAAATGATATTTGAAGGCAATAATATAAGGGTTATCGCACCATTGGATCCTTCGCAGGGCGAACGATATATTTAACCGCTTCAAGAGGAATCCATAGCCCAAGACTTGGACCGTATTTACAAAATGACAACCAATGCTAATGATTATATCAATCTAATTGTAGATGGAACACTCAGTTGGCGTTGTGACAGCTCGTGCATTTCAGATTCTGATGGAGGACCAGAAAACTATCAAAGCAGATTGCATGAAGTGTCTTCCATAAAATGCGCGCAGATTACCAAGTCATTGCACTGGATTGGAAAGGAGGTAAGCCCAATTCCCGACTATGATGGTTTCTCTAACGTCTATTCTTTTATCAATGAATATACTGCAACAATTGGAGAAGAACACCGCTTACAGGCATTAGACATACCACTGCATGACACACCTGCCAGATGGTGGGTCGTGCATAAGCAGACACTGATAACATGGGAGAAGTGCAGAATTAAGATGCAAATCAGGTTGGCCGAGAAGGTCACACTATCTTTCGAGAAATATAATGGACAGACAGATCCCAGAGAGCATATTCGGGTTTGTTCAGAAGCATGGAAGGGAAGGCCATAGACAGAATGGGTACATCTGTTTGTGCACACATTGGAAGAACTGATTTCAAAGAAGTGGTACCTAGACCTGGAGTTGCGCAGTGGCACAACGGACTGGTCTGTCCTAATTGCGAGCTTCTAGCAAGATTTCAGTTTCGAAGATGAACATTCGACTATCAATAATGCATTGCAGGCTATTAAGGAAAGAATATTCAGACCGGATTGCGCAGAGGGAAACATGACACTGGAAGAATTCTTTGGAGCAAACAGTGTCCCTCCGTGCCTACAGCCTAAATGGGAGGAGTAGCTAGAACATGCTCTCGATTGTTATCACATCAAGGGAGAACTTGAGGATAAAGCGGATAGTGATGAGGAGGACCCGCACAACATTCAGATACCTGAGTCAGAGGGATCGCGCGAGGTAGAAGGACCTCCATTAGAAATTCTAGATATGAGTGGACCTGTGAAAACAAGAAAACTGAACATTGGCACCAGCGAAGAGCCGAAGTTCCTAGCTATAGGAGATTACTGGGATGAAGACACAGTTGAAGAGATCGTGGGTATATTACAAGAATATCGAGATTTATTCCCAACCAAGTTCACAAAGATGAAAGGTATTCTAGGAGACTTAGGCGTGATGAAAATTCCTCTTAAGCCTGGTGCAAATCCTGTAAAGCAGAGACCATATAGACTGAACCCGCGCTATAGAGATTGATTTAAGGTAGAACTCGATAAGATGCTCGATGCAGGGATCATTGAGCCAGTTGAAGAATCTGAGTGGATAAGCCCAATGGTTATCCAAGATAAGAAAATGAAGGGTGAAATCAGGATCTGTGTAGATTTGAGAAAGCTGAATGATGCTTCCATGCATGCCCATTTCCTACACCTTTTACAGATGAAGTGCTAGACAATGTTGGAGGAAATGAGGCCTATTCTTTTACTGATGGATTCTCTGGCTACCATCAGATTAGGATTGATTGCGCAGATAGGCACAAGACAAATTTTGCTACAGAATGGGGGTCGTTCCAGTACACAGTGATGCCTTTTGGTCTGAAGAATGCACCCGCCATATTTTCTAGAGTGGTCGTAGCAGCATTTAAGGATTTTATACATAAGTTTTTAGAGGTTTACTTTGATGATTGGACCATTTTCGGTTTATTGAAGAACCATGTCGCGAACCTAAGGATGATGCTGGAAAAATGCAGGCAACATCAAATCTTGCTGAACTTGAAGAAGTGCATTTTCTGTGTTCCCTATGGAATCTTGTTGGGACACATTATGTGCAAACAGGGCTTGATGGTTGATCCTGCAAAGATCGCAGTCATTGTGAATTTACCGACACCAAATTCAGTCAAATAGTTATGCACCACATTGGGACATAACAGATATTACAGGAAATTCATAAAAGGGTATGCACAGATAACCACAGCTATGGAGAAGCTGCTGAAGAAAGATGTACCATTCATTTGGAATGAGGACTGTGACAAAGGATTTGACACATTGAAATAGAAGATGGTCACTGCGCCGATCCTAGTTTTTCCATACTGGGAGAAGCCATTTCACATACATGTGGATGCTTCATGTATAGTATTGGGCATCATTCTTGCTTAGCGAGGAGAGGGAGGTATTGATAATCCCATTTCATTTTCCAGCAGGAAGTTATCATCCACTGAGAAGAACTATACCACTACTGAAAGAGAAGGACTCGTAATGGTATATGCGCTGCAGAAGTTCAGGCACTACTTGCTTGGTGCGCACTTCTCCATGTTCACTGACCATTCTGATTTGAAATACCTGGTCAATAAGCCAGTGTTAGGGGGCGCATATGCATATGGTTACTACTATTTCAGGAGTATGACTTTGAAATTGTGGTTAAGCCAGGAAGGTTGAATTTGGGACCTGATCATCTATCAAGGATTGAGTCAGGAGAAGAACCGACGAATCTGGGAGACAATCTGCCTGATGCCCAGTTGTTCGCTATACAAGTTGTTGATGATTATTATAAGGACATCATTTACTTTCTGACTACTGGGTTCACACCCATAGAGTTCACTACGCAGCAGAAAAAACGGCTGGTAGTGCGCGCAGCAGACTTCACTATAATTGCAAGTTAGCTATACAAGTTGGGACCGGATGAAGTACTGCGCCGATGTGTGTTAGAGCATGAGAAACTGTTCATACTAGCTGATGCATACTCAAGAGTCGCAGGAGGCCATTATGTAGGGAGAGATGCCACGCAGGGCTATGGTGGCCTACAATTCATAGAGATTCGAAGGAACATTGCCAGAATTGTGATGTTTGTTAGAGAACAGGGAAGCCATCGCGCAGAGATGAAATGCCATTAATTCCACAGCTCACATTACAGGCCTTTGAGAAGTGGGCAATTGATTTTGTGGGTCCTATTAACCCACCAGGGAAAAGAACTGGTGCAATTGATTTTGTGGGTCCTATTAACCCACCTGGAAAGTTTAAGATGCATTGGCTTGGCCCATATACTGTAATGCATGTTACTAACGATGGCGCAGTCCAGTTAGCTACATTGACTGGAGATACTTTGCCAAGCTTGATAAACGGTAGCAGACTAAAGATTTACCGCGATATTCTGGCTGTGCAGAGTTCTGTATGATTCAGGGAAGCGTACCACGCAACACTGCTGAAGTTGCGCGCGAAAACAAAAAAGGAGGGAAATTGCGCAGAGCTAGTCCAGATACTAATCGCGCAAAGAAAACAGAACAACAGGCATGCAAAATACAACACCGAGTGTGCATCCCAAAGTAAACATCTTGTTAGACTGCTAGCACATTATGATGAAAACCGTTACCATGACATCTGTCGGCCAATTAGTGGGCCGTTAACCGAATTGGCAGCACTTGGAAAGTTTAAAATTTATGGATGGATGTGACACTTTGGAATCCATTAAAGACCGACGTGACCAGTTAGCATCGAAATCCAACTGGCAAGCTGAGCCATTAACGTTGATTCGACGGAGTTGACAAGCTGGATTGCCAAGCAACCTTTTGGCATTTAAGGAAAAAGCATTGGTATGATGAGAAGGATCGGCTGACAGGGCCAACATCATACGAATGAACTGGCAATGAATATGGCATTCAATGCCTCGATAATGGCAGGAGGCTACGTTGCAGACCAGCAGCGGCTATAAATAGACCTCACTCGGTCACTTAACCATTTTCACGAAGCATTTGAACTATTTGAGAGCCGAGTGACCAGAGCATTATATGAGTGAACATGTTGAGTTAGCAGATATCTCCTGGTTATTTGAGCAAGCAGTGATTCCAATAGCAATGACAGAGATGAAGGCAGGTGCATCTAGAATTTCAACACGACAGGATGCAGGAAGCAGCAAGGGCAAGGAGACAACTTCATAGCAGGGGGGGTCCGAAGTACCATTGCAGCAGTCGACTTCGGCTCAGAACTTACCCATGTATCTAGTTCCTGAATACATCCCTCCACGGAAGCTTGATGCCCCACCAGTCCACATAGAAAATAATTTCAAGTATGAAATACCAATGCCCACTATCTCTACCAGGGTGAAAATTGAGGAGAATTTGATGGGTGGAGTACCATGTTGCAAGCTAGATGACCTGGACCTACTTGAACATATGCTAGTAATGCCGAATACTTACCCACAATTTAGACCTGACGCATATATTAAATGTGCAAAGGACACATAGACCGGCGTTGCCAGACTGGAAGTCTAGGACTGGCTAAGGCCCATCCGACCATCAGGTTTGTTAAATTTACTGCAAATGTCACACTTTACTAAGAGACTCAAGTTTTCCGTGGTAGTGCGCTCATTACTCACTTGCGTACATGAAGGATTCTTATGGCTAAATACCCGCATTGATATGATACATCACATTACAGGCCTGAACAAAAGAGGCAAGAACCCTGCTGACCTCCTCATAAAGAGGGCACAGGACATAAATCTAAGTGCCGAAGTCGCTAAAGAATTTGGTGTAGTGCGGAAGGGACGTGGGTTCCCAACGGTCAAAATCAATGACTGGGCAACAAAGTTTACAACCCAGTTGCTGGCAGGGAAGCTACTGCGCAAGTGTAGACCACTTGAGGTACCGACAGTCGCAATCAAGGAAACATCTAACATATTGCGCGGAAAGTATTATAATTGGTGCCAGTTCCTACTGAATGAGCTTCTGGCAGATATTCAAGAAACGCAGGATAATAGAACAACATTCCATTTCAGCTGGCTGCTAGTATTGATAGCATTTGTAGGATGGAAAGAGCCAGAGGGGTACCAAGGAGCTCCAACCTTGGCAGGACAGGGACGCGGAACACGTTTTACCAACTTATGGGCGAGCTCAAAGGCGTCAAGGCAACGGCATACCACCGAAGTATTTTATACCTATTATCACTAGTTACGCGAGGCGATTATGGAAACGCCGCGCATTTCCCAAACACTGACCGACAAGTATACATGCATGATGAGGTTTAGCGTGAGAAGGCACCAGTTGCACATTCAGCCAAGGGCTGATGCGCAGGAAGGATTATGGTATCCAGGTTTTTACCGACTCGATGAGGACACCATCGAGGCCATGATGGAACGTTGGGATTCCAACTGGAAAGTTCCCTCTTCGCAAGACGATGCATCTGATTATGAGCAAAACATCCCACCCATCTTGACAACCAAGATCGACATAAAAAGCTCAGATGAAGAAGATACTGAAGGGGATAGTGAAGACGTAGCAGCAAAGAAGAAAAAGAAGGATGGGCTACCTACAGGAATGCCCATTGAGGAAGAAAAGGATGACGTGTAGAGTCAACATACAGCGACGTCAACGGGAAAAGGAAAGGCCACTCAAGGCCCCTCGCAATCGCAAAGCCGACGCACAAAGAGGAAGGCCAAAAAACTGAGTTTGGGCCACAACTACATCCAGATGATTGCGAGATCATCGCAACAAAAGTCCAGGAAGTATGGGAAGAGACTTGCATCGAAAAAGAATCCAAGCACGAACAACTAGAGTTGACCATAATCAAGCTATGGAGGAGGTCAAGACAATGGTAGCCCATATGGGGTTGGGGCAGCCGAGTTCAGGGTCTAACGGGAAGTCTGGGGGACCAAGCGTGCAAAGAAGAGCCCCTATTGTTGTAAGTAAGTATTTGTCTGTCTTGAACCTTGAACCGGGCTACCTCATTTATCCAAATGAAGTGGTTAAAGAGGTAGTAAAGACTGGTCGCCTTGACCTAAATATTGGGGCTCTGCCCCTAGAGAACTTAAACAAGTTGCACATTAGGGTTGCGAAAGAAATTCATGAGAGAGGCCTAGCCTCATATGATCAGTGTGCACAGTTAACTGAAAATATCAATCAATTAAGGCATGAATCAGATAACAACAAGCAAAAGTTGAGCGCAGCGAGGGAAAAAGGCCAGAAGCTAAAGGAGACCGTTTTAGCCGTGTGCACAAAAATAGAAGAATGTGAAGAAGAGGATGATGTGGAAGATATGATAAAGAAAATTGGGGCTAAGGTAGATTCTCTCACCTCCGAGAAAATACAAATGGAGGCCTCTTACAAAGGGAAGATCTCAGAGATGGAGGCTAGGCACCCTGTCATTCCATCGGATCAGTCCCTAGCTCCAGCTGAGGATGTCAAAGCAACCATGGATGGTATTTCGGAGGAAGTGATGAAATTCCAAGACTCACTTGAACAGATAACTACAGCAGTCACCGGGTTGAATGAGGATCCTACATTCCAACAGGTAAAAGCGTAATTACAACAGAAGCAGCAGTAGGTAGATGCTGCAAGCGCGGAGCTGAGGAATGTGCCGGTAAGGGAGAAAGTGCATAAATTTAACAAGGTCAAGGACCTACAGAAAGAGCTGGTGACACTAAGGGAGAAAGAGGATGCTACATCAGACAGGCCGCAACCCATTGAACAGGAAGGCCTCAAAATGATGCAACAATTCAACGCAAAGTTCGGAGAACTTCAGGCAGCAGAAGGAACCATGAAAGAACAAGTGGCTAGGGAGAAGGTATCACAGGAAACTCTGGAGACCCTTCAAAGTTTTGAACAAAAAGCCAAGCAGAGAGTTGCAGAGTTAGCAGGAACTCTACAAAACTTTACTTCAAAGCTCAGTACGGCGGAGGCTGCGGCACCAGAGTCCGCAGGTAGAAGTGGCTCGGGATGAGCCACAGGTGAGTGTTAGGGGCCTGTTGGGCAGGGCCCAAGTTGGAATGTTTTGCACAAGTACTAAAAAGTACACATTGCACGCAACGACAAGCTACAGGAAGTTTTGAGGAAGTGCGCATGGCGCGCGACAACAATGGTGAAGGCACGGTTGCGCAGTAGGACGATGCGCATGAGCTATTTTTGGTTTGCAATATGGGTAAAGGTCAGACGAGGATATGACCTATTTTGGGTAAGGAACAGGTGGAAGGCAGAGGAAAGTGACCTGTTCGAACGAGTGGCAACAAGCAGTTGAGAAGCTAGGCCACTACATCGATGGCGACAAGAAGGCAGAAGGAGTGGAAAGGGATAGGCCATGATGCAGTTGTAACAATTTTTTAGGACTGCGGTTGTCAGAGGAGCGTGTGAGCCATGAGTGGCCCAGCTGGAGCAGGCTGTCGACGGCGATATTTAGGGTGGTAGTTAGCCACGCTAGTTTTGGAAACCTTAGGGTTTTGGCATAATGATTGTAAAGACACGACCCTTAGGCGTGATCTATAAATAAGGGAAAATTGTATGGGAAAGGGTTAGAGATCTCTCGTAGAGCTAGCTATTGTTGAGTATTGTAGAATCTTTTGAGTTGTGAAACTATTGTAAAGGATCTACAACTGAGTGCGCAGAGACCTATTTTTGAGAGAGAGGAGAGTATGTAGCTGAGTGCGCAGACTAAGAATGGTTGTACCCTTCCCATAAAGAGAAATATTAATAATCGTTCTTGTGGACATAGCCTCCATCTGGGGGGTGAACCACGTTAAAGTCTGTGTTATGTGATTATTGTGTGTTTATGATTGTTCATTTGCTTGGTATGAATGTTTAATACTACAATTATCTGTTATGTGATTGCTTTTATATGTATTCACCGCAAGAGAATGGGAATAATATGTTAAGTAATACATGCATGGACGAATGTTAGTATTCAACACTTATGAGTCTGGGAATGTATGAATCTGCCAATTAGTCACATAGTTGAACATTGAATTTAAGCGCAGCGTTGGAGCGCGCAAGTAATTTATGTTTATTCTATCACATGCAACATAATGATAAGAACTTGAATGAGTTGAAGGGATAAAAAATGCTAAGTTGGATTGGTTAGAGTTAATCGTCTCGGAAGAGAAGCGCGGTGTGGCTGACGCGCTGAACCATTGAGATTCGCTGCGAGGTAAGTTGTTGATAGATTATTTTCGTAACGCAAAAGGTATCCCGTATCGCGTAGTCATTGGAGGCGCTAGTGCGCAAGCACCTTTGCTTGCTGAAGTATCCGACGCGGAACAGAGGTTTCGTGCATATTTCTGTCCACAGCAGTCTGCAAGGTATTGTGCTGCTTACCAATCGGTCTACACTCGCATCACCAGGTTGTGGAAACGTGATTTCGCAACCACCGCCTCAGCTTCGCCTCGAGTGAGACGTCAGGTTGGATGCAGCCTGTTGCCGAAAGGGCCGGTGAATAGGGGTTTTGTTGGTTCGTCTAACCGCGAAGTACCTGGGTCTATGTTGAAAACCTCCGGAAGCTTATGTACAATTGGGTATAGTGGATACAACCAAATCTTGATGGCACCTGAGGTTCAAGACAAGACCACCTTTACTTGTTCTTGGGGGACATATGCCTATATATTTTTTCCATTTGGCCTATCTAATGCACCTTATGTTATAATTCCATGATGAAAAATTTCTTTCAACTTGTCCAAAGTTTACTTTGGACATTGTTGAAAATTTCACAACCATACGAGTTCATCAATGCATATACCTTTATCATGGCACATGATTCAAGTTCTTGAATAATGATATGATCGTTCAAACGTGCCAAATCTCTACCGCATGATCATTTAAATGTTCAAATGGACCGCGTTTTAAATTCGACGCCTGCTTGATCTTCATCCCTATAATGTTCGCTCTCATCGTTTTTGAGTCCATCCAATCGCATCCCCTGTATCCCTTGCATCCACTTACCTCTTTTCAACAATGCCTACTGGCCATGAGCCTGGGGGCTACCAAAATGTGCTCCGGATCCTTGAGTTCCAAGCATGCCGTGAGCTTTTTCTTCGAGCAGGTTGGGGTCTGTTCCTCCATCTTCTCTAGGGCCACGACAATGAAATTTCGTTGTTGTTTGCCAAGGTATTCGACGGCAATATGGATAGGGTTGGCCAACTTATTTTCCTGTGACAGAGGAATCCATCGCGGTGGCTACAAAGCTTCCACGATGCGTTGGAGAAAACTCACTATGGCTTGGGGTGTACCACAACAGACAGATGACTACCATAAATCAACTCAATTCTCATAACTATGCTATATAAATGACAATGCTAAGATAAGGAAGAAGATAACCAACCTCGATCCAAATGTTTGATGTAGATCCCCGTTGGCGCTTTTCAATCCATGCACTCGAATCTACAAATTAGTCTTGACAACCAATATACAACAAGTACATATAATATATAAACAACATTAACATCATCAATAACAATGGTCCATGATATAACAAGTAAGATAAACAACATTTACAACATTAATGGACGAGAATATGAGTATTTCTATTAATAAACAAGAAGAAGTACAAAGTGATACGACCTCTTGCCGGCAACCAATCTGAACCAAGATCTGGATCAATCCACTTGTTCCTCCACCACTTCGATCCTCCATGAATGGAAAACTCAAACTAGATAGGAGTTTGGAAGGTGAACATAAAGGGTTCACAGCTACAAGGATCAATGAGTGTAGACTCAAGATAGGGCAAAAATCCACTAGAATTCTCTTGCTCTTCTTTCTCCTCTCGTCCATAAGCCATATGTGCTCAATATATAGTCCTCTGAAAGGTAAGTGAAAGGACAAATCGAGACGTTACTTGGGCAGATGGAGAGCCAAAGGTCGCCCAATGACCACTTTTTGGCAGTAAAAAGTAATAAACTAGTGATTTCTACCATTTTACTTGATACCCGCGGGCTATAGTGATGCAACTCGTGGGTACGCATGCTATAATGATGCAACATGTGGGTAGGAATAAAAATAGGGCAAAATAGGGCTGAAGGATATAAAGTGAATCTGAGTCACTGAAATGGATCCTACAGGCCAAAGAATGCTGATGCTCACAGGGTGGAAGATTACGGTGTAACATATGGGAGGGTGCTCGTTGGCACAAGCACCTCTTCCTCCCTCGAACGGCTCACGATTTTGATCTCAGAGCCGATTACCAGCACATTACGGGCACGAAGGGATTCCATCGAGAGTGGATCAGGCCGGAGAACCTTGAGCCCTTAGCCGTCATCGTCCACCTTATAACCTGTGAGGGTAAGTTTACCATATTTAAAGCCTGCCACCTCAAGTTACTAGCACATTTTGTCAATAACCAAGCTCTCAATTTTCCATTTTATTTTCTGAAGAGCCTTGAGAAAATGTCAAACCAAGTGAGGAAAAACACAACTAACCCCACTAGTAGTTTTTACCACCACTGCCTCATTAAACTCCTGATTATTCATCAATTGAGGGAAAAGGGGAAGACATGGGAAAGTTTTATGTTTGAGGTGTTGAACCCCCATTTGGCCGAGAAGCCCATTGCCAAAGCTTCTTCTTCTCGAAAGCGCCACCGATTTCAAACTCGTGTTGGTGAACCTACCCAGACCTCTGCCCAAGTAGAGAGAGACATTGATCCTCTCCATGAGGACGTGACTAATAATCCCCCACTCTTTGCATGGATACCCACTAAACCTAGAAGGACGAACCGTGTTCATTCCGTCGTTCAACCCGTCATTCAGTCGGTTCAATTAGACAGCCCTGACGCACAGCCAGACGAACCTATCCCTGACAAGTCCCTTCTTGCATTAGCTAATGTCTCTGCTGGTTTGCTTGAATTTTTCGTCTTCGAACTTACTCCTGCACGCACTCAAGGCAAGGCTCCTGAAAAAAAAACCACCTATGCTGACCCTGAAACACTTTCAAGAGAGTTGAGTCCTCCTGCAAAACCTTCCATTCCAATCCATTAGACAGTGGATAGGTTGACCCAGGACATAGCACGCTTAACAAGTCAGAATCAGAAATACGTTGAAACGATTTCTAAGCTTCGCCAAGAGAATATGGAACTACGTCTTCAAGTGAAGAGTGTCGAAGACTTGAACAAAGCCATAACGTCCTCTCATGACTATCTCCGAATAAGGCATGATACCTTGAAGTCCCAAGCCAGGAAGTTTAAGCCCAATCCAATTCTTCTTCTTCTAAGTCGAAGGCAACTGCTGTCGTAGCTCAACCTTCTTCCTGATTTCCTTTCCTCTTTGCTCAGTGGGACCTGACATATCTCCGGTTTGGGGGAGTGTTGATGTCCAATTTTGCCATCACTTTTGATCATTGAACGTGCTATGATGGTATTGTTTTTTCCATTTTTGGTGTATTAAGTCATATTTCTTGCCATTCAGATCACCATTCGTACTCAGGTATGATAACAACATTTAGTGTAGGGACTTGTCTACACTATTTCAACTATTTTACAAAGAAATGACGAGTTTCTACGTCAACAAATGAAAATATTATTACAATTTATCACTAAGATCTACATTCATTCATCAATCAAGATAAGCAAAGTTAAGATCTGAAGCCATTTAAAAGTCTAAATCACACAAGATAACCAAGATTTAAACATTCAAATGGTAGAAACTTGAATCAATTCATATTAGAACAATGAAGAAGTACATCCTTACCATGGACCTAGGTGTGAATCCCTCCTCCATTGCTATAAGCTTTCCTTCCTTCACCCTTTCTTTTGAAGAATTTGAGCTTTTCTCCTTCCTTCGGAATCTCCTCAGCATGCCTTTGCTTTTTTGATCTCCCTTTACCATGCCTCCCATGCCTTTCTTATGTAGCATTGGGAAATGGGCCTTCAAACCTTTCTTCTCCATGTGGGATTGCTCGTTTTCTTTATTTTAGATTATTTTCAACTGAAAACCCACTTTTCAATAGTTTTTAGGCTTTTTGCACCACTTAGAATGATTTTAAGCACAATTAATGCATTTTAATGCATTTCTCAGAGAGGATTCATCTCGGAATGAACTTGTGTCGTGTCTTCCTGCTATAGGTGCATGGTAAACATATGCCTCTTCTGTCACATGACTAGGAGTGTTAATTTGATTGTTAACATATGCATCCTAATGTGTGAGGTTCGAAGCAGAGCTAAGGGACGAAATACATTACTGAAATTTGTACTCTTTGTACCGATACTCTTTATCATTCAAAGCAAGGATGAGGGAAGGAAAACTTACGGGCGTAGGATTTGAGGATCACACCTGCATGGAAAACATGGCAATTTCTCAAATATATATCATATTCCTGAGGCGGGCATACCCATGCTTAGCAGTAAACAAGCATGGCCACGAACAATACACAGTGGATCCATGTCAAAAGTAAATTTTTCAGAAGTGTAAACATGCACTTTGATAAGTGTGAGAACAAGGTCTTCATCGAACTTTTGATATGGCAGTCTAATCTTCCGCATCTCGGGTAGTGCATCGATGAGTGATACAACTATTTTTCCCAAGGTCTTCAATACAAATCGATGATATTATGAGTTTATATCATGCGATTAAAATATTTGATGTCGAACATAATAAAACACCATCTGATTACCGGTCATTGATGTATACCATTAACAGATGCGAAGATACCCACCGATAATGATGATAGACTCTAAGGTACTGAGTACAAACTAGCAAGTGTGAATAGATGTTTTGAAGTCGAACACTTGTAGAATCAAACAATCAGGGGTCATTGATGTATACCCACTGTCATTTGCGAGGAAACCTGCCACTAATGACTGCAAGATCCAAGGTACTCTTGGGTTTCTAGATCCATGTCCTAGATGATGATTTGATGTCGATAGGAATAGATCCATCAAAAGGAGGGCATTAATGCATCCCACATCAACCGATACGAAACAAATATCAATAGTCTGATAAAATTTGGTAGAACTGCAAGATCCAACACTGTATACTGACACAAGGAAGGCCGACATGATTGGTCAGGAATATTTGAGGAATGGCCGACACGGTTTGGACTTCCCTTGAACACATAACACGACGCAAAATGGACACTTGGAAACATAGGACTTTGAGTAACCGACCTTAATGAAATCCGCTAATGCTAGATGCATTAACGAAAGCTCCACCGGTGATGGGAAGGATAACCCATCGGTGGATATCTGTTCAAAATACTGGTATAGTTTCCTAAGGCAAATGTAGATGGTGTACTGACAGCGGATACAATATTATGTGTCATGTTCAAGGTGACAAGCACTGAATGTTGTCGTTCTCTTCAGAGTTTTATAATATGAAGTGATTCAAGTATCTCCCTTTTTGGATTTTTGTGTTTTCCAATTTTTTTAACCTTTTTCATTTATTAGCTTGAAAAAAGAATAAAGCATGCTATGATACATTAGAGGAAATGAGTGTCTCAAGGGCATGCACCTAAATGTCAAGGGCATGGGTCAAGCCAAGGAAAAGATCCATATTGCAAACAAGGGTTGAGCTAGTTATGTACACTCTTACAAATGTTTCCTCCATGGGTATGGGTCAAATATATAGAAGCAATAGTTGATAGGCATCTTGAAACAAAAAGTGGTTGCAAAGGCAAATACGCAACATAAGCAATAAGCAACGAAGCAGTTTGCATGGATGTTCAAGTGGATATTTTAACACATGCTTATGTGAAATGACAAAAAAAGGGAGCCCATCGGGATATGGTCAGAAATGTATGAAAGAGAAATATGTGGTCTCAAACTCCAAGTCATGATGGGATGAATATGGCTCCCGGTCCTATGAGAATAATTCAGCATGGGCACCAAAATGGAAATGGGGTGCTGACTAGGATGTCCCATGTTTGGTAGGTGTTGGCACGGGATAGATCCACAGGAAGTGCGGAAGCCGACAGGTGCGGAAGGGTCACTCAGTGGAAGAAGGACCTTTCGCCACTTTTTGCGGAAGTATAAGTATTGGTAAAGAGTTGAGTCGTTCATATGGACCATTTTTTGTAGAATGATGTAAGCACATAAATAAGCAATCTTGTAAGCCTAAGGGCATTGATCGATTGATGATTAATGCAATCTTTTGAGTTTGATTGTATTTGCGATATCATGTTCTGAATATCTCTACGACGGGTTTTCCGCAGATGTTAATGAATGAAGATGTTCGGTTGTTAATTATGGTGTTATGTTATGATGTGATAATGGGTTATTTAAATGTTCTCTGTTGGTTTATGTGAAAACATATTGTTGGTTAATGCTAAAATGTTTTGATGCGAATAATTGATTAGTAAACTATATTGAATAACTGTGATCTCTGGTTAATGCACACGTATCTTCTTTGTAACTACGGAAGCTTGGTTCTTGCAGCACCCTTATCCACCTCGGGTGAGACCTCACCTGCTTCGCAGGTGTTGCTGGGAAGGGTAACTCCTTTCTGGGCCGGTGAATAAGGGGTTGGTGGTGTTGTTGACGATAGAGTGAACCCCTGTTGAAAGACCCTGTGTCAACATATGGTTCCGTTGCCGGGACCTTAAGAAGGAAAAAAGAGGATATGATGTGGCATCCGACGAAACCAGAGATCGAAGAGTGGTTCACTCACAAAGTAGAAGAGTTTGTGAAAGAAGAAAGGAGGAACCCGGTAGAAACAATAGAAAGTTGGTTACAAAAGCACATATACTCAGATATCCATGAGATATTCTTCGTCGAATTTCCAATAATACTATAGGAGTGGCTCGCGCAGTTGACATTCAGAGGACATACCAACCAGAATATCGGATCAGATCAGTGGACTCCAGAACTAATTCGACAGCTGAAGTAAGTAAAAAATACAGTATCAAGGGTTGTTGACTTCTGGATCGATAGTATCCTAGAGGGGTACATCACTGAGTTCGTGGTAGATAGCAGCAGTTCTTACAGCGATGCGAAGAGACGATTTTTCAAGGGACCAAGGAGTAGGTTCTTCCTGTCGCTAAACCTTTGGATTAAGATGCTGGTGTGCGAAAAGGGTATGATGAAAATGACCTCCGATGAGTAGAAAGATTGGTGTGGAGGGGTTAAAGGTATCGCATAGTTACAGATCCACTAGGAAAGATGCAGGGTAGATGGACATGAGCGACGACGAATTTCTAAGCGAAGTTGAAAAATACTGTGGCACCTTGAGAAGTGGAATGATATTTCGGCGCCCTGATAAGAGGAGGACTGAGGAAGAGTCCCCTGAGAGGACCGGAAGGGAAGACTACGCAACAGGGCCACAGAGGACAGAGCTCCCTTACTACGAGGAGGAAGGCGATGACCAGGATACCCCAGAAGAAGGGTGGATTGTGAGCTATCACATACCTTCGACCCCGCATGCCACCTATCAATCTAAAGGAAACACCACAAATAATTCGCAGAGCTGTCCCACATGTAGTGGTAAAAGTAGTACATCAGTAAGTAGCAATAGTAGGAACACCGCGATGGCGGACGATACAAAGATGCCGAATTTCGTAGGAAGCGGGAGGGAGGATCCCGAACAGTTTTGGTTTTTATGCGAAGCAGTGTGGATCGTTAAGTAGGTCCAAAATGAAGACATAAAAAAGGGACAGTTGGCGACGACCTTTTGGGGCTATGCGCTGGACTGGTTCATAAAATATACTAAGTTTCTAGGAAAAATGTTGGTAGAAATCAAAGCAGTGATGATTCAGGAATTAAAAAAACCCAAGTCGGAAGCACAGTACATTACTGAGCTCAAAGAGATTAGGCAATACCCGAATGAACCAATATGGGAGTTTGATCAGAGATACAAGACACTGATAGCGAAATTCAGTTTTCCAATAAACGACCTGCAGCATAAAGAGTGGTTTATCGCTGGGCTGGTACCACATATTAGAGGACCATTGATGCAGCAGAAAGTTGAGGATCAAGCCGAAGCATTAGAAATCGTGATGAAAATAGAGGCTTCGTCGATCGGAGAGACTGGGGCTGGAATGGATAAGATTCAAGCACAATTGGCCATGTTGACGCTCCAATTGGAGGACATGAAGCAAGGGAAAAATAATCGCGCAGACGTATGGTGCACCAGATGTAGGACGGAAGGCCATCATAAGGATAATTGTTCAATGTTTCAGCAGTATTTGAATTCAGGGGCTCCGAACCCCCTTCGCCAGGAAAGTCTACCATGGTGCCCCGTTTGCCAGGCCAAGGGGCATCGACCAGAGGACTGCATCTACTTACATAAAATAGTATCGAAACCGGTGAATCTGTATTTTAAATTCTATCGATCAGTGGGGCATGATGAAAGGACTGCAGGGCACACGATTTGCTGCAAGAACGGAACATGGACGCATAGCTAGTAAAGGGAGAAGAGAAACAACTAGGACTACAACAACCGCAGTATGTCCAGCAACAACCGTAGTTTATGCAGGCGCCGCAATTTGACAAAGGACAGTATGGGAAACTACATTATGGCGCACTGCAGTATCCGCAACCACAGTACCAGCAGTTGATGTATCAGCAATACCCACAACCGTAGTATCAGCAGCCACAGTACCGGCAGGCGCAGTACGAACCACCACGCGGAGGATTTGGTGGAGGATTCCGGGGAGGATGCGGTGGTGGCGCCGGAAGAGGGGGAGCCACTGGACGGGGCCGAGGACCCCCTACATGTTATAATTGTGGGAAACAAGGACATTTCACAAGGGATTGCCCGAATCAAGCCTCGCAATGCACGTATTGTAGCGGAATAGACCACGCGGTAGAAAGTTTCTCACAGCTCATCGCCAAATGGAAAACGAAGAACCTGCCGACCCCGTCGAATCAAAACCAACCAGCGGTACAAAAAATATCAGTAGAATATAGGAGGCACTCCGTGGCAGTAGGAATAGTAATGCGAGGAGGAGCAGTAACAGGAGTTGACAGACCATAGTCCATTGTTCGACCAATAGGAAAGAAAAACGTTACGTTTGACACGGGGGCAGAAAAAGACACCTTCCTAAAGGCCCAACAAGAGGTGCTGCGACGGATGAGGAACATACCTCTCCAAGAAGAAATCTACGATATGCCGCCGACATTCGACCGGACGAAATCGCAGGGAAAGGCCACTGCCTTAAGAGCCTTCCTAGAGAGCTGCTTAGCATTGGCATGAGATGAGGAGGCATTGGAGGAACTATCCAGGCTATTAAGTCGACAGGAGGACGGAATTCAGGAACCCAGGGTTAATCGCATACATAAGAGAAGGAAGACGGGCAGACCAGAGCAAAGTCACCCCCCTTGGTCGAGTGTGTCAACTTCCCGTCGAAATCGAAGGACTTCGAACATACGCCAATTTCGATGTGATAGAAATAGTAGATAACACATGTCCATATCCAGCACTATTAGGAATCGACTAGGCGATTTAAAATCAGGCAATCATCAATTTCAAGAAGCGGATCATGACATTTGAAGATCGGGAAACAAGGGTTGTCGCACCACTAGACCGTTCGGAAGGACAACGATATGTGGAACCCACCAAAGATGAAGATAGGGAAGGATGGGATAGCCTATATAATATTTCTGAAGATTACATCAATCCAAATGATGGAGGGGAGTTGGAATGGCGTAGCCCTATCTTAGCATCTTCGGAATCGGACGAGGCACCGGAAAATTGGAAAAACTGACTTCATGAAGTATCGTTTCGTAGATGTGCAAAGATTACACAGTCCATGCGTCGGGTGGCTACTGAGGAATGCAAATTACCAACATACGAAGGGTTACCAAACTTGAGCACCTTAACAGAATTCGAAGGAAAGGTAGTGGAACCACAAAGACTCTTGGCCTTGGAGGAAGCCTTGAAGGCTACTCCTGCGCACTGGTGGGCAGCGCATAAATCAAGGATATCAAATTGGCCACTATGTCGATGCCTCCTAGAGGTACATTTCAGCGACACCACAACATGGAATGGACAAAGATACGATGGCCAGGGTAACCCAAACGAACATTTGAAGGCTTGTCAGCACCAATGGGCAGAGCGACTGGAGCATGAGTGGGTGCATGCCTTTGTGCATACATTGGATGGAGTACCGCGGAGTTGGTATGTTGCAATGGAGATGCGACTCGGTACACTTTCTTGGGATCAGTTAACACTTGGCTTTAGCCAAACGTTCTCCTTCTCAGATAAGAATCCCTTCATCCATAATGCACTTCAGATAAGTAAGAAGAAGATTTTCAAGGTAGAACCAACAGGGCAGCTATCAGAACTCTGATGGACCATGACACCCGAAATAAGGAGGAACTGCTATAAACCGAATAACAACAACGATGGGACAACACCTAACCTATCCGTCGACCAGTACAATCAGCCACTGAAGACTATGAAGGTAACCATTAAATTAACGGAAAGCTTGAATGCCGCGGATATTGAAAAACATTGGTAGGAATCAATTATTATGCAGATTGCAGACCTGCTGCATGAATTTCATGACTTATTTCTGACAAGATCCCTAGAAAGACAAGACATTCACACCTCAGCGGATGAGTTCGAAATAGATGAATATGCGATCGCAAGAAAATTGAAACCACAAACAGCATCCTCCGGCGTGAAGACCAAACCCCGCGATACGGTGTCAACAGTACGGCACCACCTATTACCGCAGTAAAAAAAAAAAATAATATATATATATATATAAATAAATCATAATAATAAAGAAGGGAAGGGAGGTATCATATGAATCATAATAAATCACAAAACGTGGGCGACATGATAGGACTAAGATGGAAGCTGCCATGACGCGTAATAGCCCACTCCAACATTAAAGATGCTGAAAGTGACATTTATACCACACCAAACAGCTTCAAGCCCAAGACACCAGAAGTTAATATCCAGCGCAAGCGAAGGATTTTGGCGAATCCCGACAAAAATCGACAATAATTGCCTCAAATGGATGGACATTACCAACCTCTATATAGAGAGCAATGGGAAAGCAGATCCAATTACTGTAGTACTCTAGAAGCCAAATGGAAGTGTATATGTCTAGAACCAGCACTGAAAGACCATTGGCCACACCAATTGTTCAGGAGCAACCCAAAGTCATGTCGTCAATTCCACACAAGAAGAAGAAAAGTGCGACGCGACCTCCCGATAGCGGTCGGGAGGCAAAGAAAGCCACCCGGGCATCTACCCGGAACAAGAATGCCGTTGTAGGATCCTCCACGGTGGAAGAGGTGCAAGAGGGATACGACGGTCCCATGCTATCAGAATATGTTCCTCCTCGATGGGCCGGGGCGCCTGCACGACGGATCAACAAAAACGACAGATACAACATTGCAGTCACACCGGTACCTCTAGGGGTTCAGACAATTGGGGACATTACCACCAAGTTGTAGAGACTACAATACACTGACCACGACCTCGCTAAGTTCAAAGAGTATGCAGAAGACTACGATGACGTTCCCCATGCGAGCGGCCCAACCACAAAGGAACCGAGGGAATGGGCACACGGATTGGCACAATCAGGGTTGCTTGGCATCACCCTTCTACCACATTTTGGGTGCCTGGCACAAGTCAACGCATGCGTCAAGCAACTCCGTGCATGCTTCCATGATCGATCCCTGTGGCTGCATGAGAGAATCCCAGTTACTGTCGACCTCGTCGCCAGAGTCACCGGCCTACCACAAGACGGAGCCAACCTGTCAAATTTTTTCTAGGGAAAGGATAATGATAAGAAAGTAGCCGAGCAATTGGCTATAAAGTACGATGTACAAAAAGATTCCCGGGGTTACCTGATCCACACCATTAACAACCAGGCGGTTCGAGTCGCAGCAAAAATACTGGCAGTCAAAGTAACAAGGAAAAACCGATCGACACAATGCAATTTAGGGGTCATTGCAGCAGCAGAACAATGCGCCGCAGGAGAAAGGCTGAACTGGGCCCAATTCCTGCTGCATGAACTCAACGAGGACGCATATGATGCCTAGGAAAACAGACGGACTTTCATGTATTCATGGTTACTCCTCCTGATTGCCTTCAAAGCATGGAGGGAACCAGACGACTACCAAGGGGTGGACCTCGCGGAACCTCGAATATGCGATGGTGCAAGGTACCAGAACTTGTGGGCAATGACTGACAATGAGCGCCAGCAAGATATTGTTATCCAGTTCTACGTTTGGCTCGACATGATGCGGATGGACGCAATGATGATACAGTGGATCACACTACATGCCGCGACAAAGTATCAGTCCATTACCTAGTTATCTGTTGAGATGCACATGATTTGCCTCTGAGCACACGCAGACCCAACCAAGCAATGGATAAGAACACATTACAAGCTCACTGAAGCCGAGCTTGACAACATCATCTCCCACTGGCCTGAGGAATGGAAATTCCTTGAAGATCCGAAGGAGATTGCAGCAGCACAGGCAGCCGGTCGACAGAACCGGGCCAGGAATGATGAAGCTTCCACCAACCAGAAGGATGAACAAGAGATTGATGCAAAGGATCAGACAGTCGGCTCTAGTACGACGGGGCCTCAACAACCAACACCCCAACGGACCCAGAGCTTGACCTTCAGTAGGAAGAACGACAGACAAAGAATCGTATGGACCGCGACGACGGTTGTACAAGAGCTGGCCTCACTGCACAGCAGGCCGATAGTCTGTTGGATAGCATTATGCAGATCATAGAGCACAACCGCCGGAAGGTTACAAGGCACTCCGTAGACAATTTCCAATACATAGGGGACTTGTTAAATACAGTGGCCAGTACAATCATCAACATTTAGGTACCACATGGCGATATCCAACAAAACTTGTCGACTCCCAAAGTTGAGGTAGAGGTAGGCAACCAGCAACGTATAGTTCAAGTCGACTCACACGCCTTCTTTACAGGCGATGAGAACTTGAACCTGGAGCTCCAAAAGGATCCCCTGACAATGGTCGACTTCAACCTACTACCAATGTTGACACTACATCGGGTCCAAGTGGTAGCAAGCGTAGAAATCTGAGACTGCGAGGCTGCAATGCACAATAAGATGGTCGATTGCATGAAACAACTACAATGTAACAAGATAGAGGCCAAGCAGCTTCGAGATGATTATACTGCGGAATGAGCTATGCAGGTATAAGCCCTTGAGGAGAAAGTGCAATTAGAGAAAGCCCTGGCTGAAAAGGAAGCAGTCATCGCAGACCAAACCAGAGCGCTCAAGGAAAAGGAAGAAATTGTGATGGAACGAGCAAAGCTCGAAAGAGCTCTAGCAAAGGCATGCGAAGCAGCAGCGCTGGACATGGATGTTGACCTGGAAGCCCAGGCTGTTATGTTAGGAGTTGCCGTGACTGAGCTCAGAAAAGAAAATGTGGAACTCCAAGCTCGGGTAACACCCAGCACACCGCCGGCACAAGTCCAGAGTCGACAGACAGCGATAGATGAGGCAGTGATGGAAATCCAGGAGTTGGAACAGGCTGTGCATAAGGCAGCCGTAAGTCTTACAGAATTTTGGGACAGGCTGGTCGAAGATGACCAGTTAGTGGAACTAAAGAAGATGCATCACGAAGCTGAAGAGTAGCTAGAAACGTTTAGAGGGTCGATTAAAGCAATGCCCACCATGACCAGGATGACAAAGACTGCGGAATTACAGAATATGAAGCAACGAGCTGAGAAAGCCCATGAAAGGAAGCAACGACGAGCGGCACATTTGGA
Source organism: Larix kaempferi (assembly GCA_027924585.1). Taxonomy (NCBI): domain Eukaryota; kingdom Viridiplantae; phylum Streptophyta; class Pinopsida; order Pinales; family Pinaceae; genus Larix; species Larix kaempferi. Next base: position 2,830,199 of record BSBM01000226.1, on the reverse strand, counting down.
TGAACTTCAGACAAAAGCAAAAGCACTGATAGCAAGCATGGTTCCAGAATTGAAACAGGTACAGGAGCAACTATAGGAAGTGCGACAAAAAGTGAGCGACCACCCAACGGAGCAGCAGGTGACGGAAAGTACACAGATCCATGCATCAGTAAAGGAGATAGTTGACCGGATCTAGACCTCCTATGAAGACTTTCAAAAGCAGTATAACAAACTAGCAATGTCCAACTGAAGTGGCTTGGGACGAGCCACAAGTTTGTGTTGGGGGCCTGTTGGCACGGGATAGATCCATAGGAAGTGCGGAAGCCGACAGGTGCGGAAGGGTCACTCAGCGGAAGAAGGACCTTTCGCCACTTTTTGCGGAAGTATAAGTATTGTTAAAGAGTTGAATCGGTCATATGGACCATTTTTTGTAGAATGATGTAAGCATATAAATAAAGCAATCTTGTAAGCCTAAGGGCATCGATCGATTGATGATTAATAAGATCTTTTGAGTTTGATTGTATTTGCGATATCATGTTCTGAATATCTCTGCGACGGGTTTTCCGCAGATGTTAATGAATGAAGATGTTCGGTTGTGAATTCTGGTGTTATGTTATGATGCGATAATGGGTTATTTAAATGTTCTCTGTTGGTTTACGTGAAAACATATTGTTGGTTAATGCTAAAAAATTTTGATGTGAATAATTGATTAGTAAACTATAGTGAATGACTGTGATTTCTGGTTAATGCACACAAATCTTCTTTGTAACTGTGGAAGCTTGGTTCTTGCAGCACCCTTATCCGCCTCGAGTGAGACCTCACCTGCTTCGCAGGTGTTGCTGGGAAGGGTAACTCCTTTCTAGGCCAGTGAATAAGGGGTTGTTGACGACAGAGTGAACCCCTGTCGAAAGACCCTGTGTCAACAGTAGGCTCTGCTGTCAGAATGGTGGAAAATACAGATATGAAGGGCTGACCCACCAATTTCCAACAGGTTCGACCCTATGGAAAGTTTGGGTTGCAAAAGGTTCAAATGCATCTTCACAAAGGGATGGCCTAAACCTATATTCAAGTTTCCAAATATACCAAATAAGATCGAGGAACATGCAGATCATGCTCCTATACTTGGGTAGATTTATATCAAGTATGCTCCCAGTGGCCCCATAAAATATGTCCTTAGGTGGGTGCAACCAAATGTTTACAACTTCAGGGATACCTTCATTTGATGATAAAATGTAATCCAAGAAGTCATGTGAGCTGGGAGATCTCACATCCCAAATGGGCCAAGTAACCGAATCATATTCCTCCATCAAGGGAAGATTTTGATCCGAATCTGCCGAAGCTATTTGAGTAGCTTGGTTTGAAACTTCTATGATAGATAGGGGTGATCCAACTTCTTTCCAACAATTAAATGACATTACACACGCTGAGGTCCTTTCATCTACTATGGTTAGACAGATGTTCTTACCATGAGTCGTACTTTAATCTGAAAAGCAACTTTGGAAAGGGTCCTACATATTGAATGGTCTATGTCTGATGCGATCAAAGTCTCATTGGATGGATCAACAACACCAATGGTAGACAATAGTTCCGTTCTTTGCGCAAAATGATATTGCAATACCTCCAAGGCCGACATGGCACATGGTACTTGAGCTAGGTCCTCAAGAACATTACCGTCCTAAGTAGCTCATGTGTTAGGATTATGCATTGTTCTATGTAGAACACCTTTGGGGGGGTATGGTACTAAGTCTATGGCTGGTTTCTCAATGTAGATATAACCACTTGGTTGTGATTCTAATTGATCCGATCTACTAGGAGAGACATCATAAGACTCAAGTCTTGTTTGAATGTTCATCTCGGGATCACACATGAAGACATTGGCATAAGGATCATTGCCCCCTTGCAGGGGGGTTGGCTGGTTGCCCCCTGGCGGGGGTACTGGTGTCAAAATAATGGGTTGTTGTTTCCCACCGCATTGAAGCATAGTTGGTGCGTATTTTTTCCCAGACTTAGCATTTTGCTTACTCTTGTACTTCTTCTTCTTTTCCCTAATGTCTTTGGACTCACCTATAAGGATTTCAGAATTCTGGGAAGGATTAGCACTTTGATTACCCTTGTATTTCTTCTTCTTTCCTCTCAAGTCTATGGATGAGACTGTGAGGATGTTAGAATTGTTGGAAGGATTAGCAGGTTGCTGCATTGCCTGGCCAGCTGTGGGTTGCAAATTCTGAATAGATACTTGTCTCAGATGTGGTTTAATTTGTTCAAGATGGTGGACGAAATATGTCATACCATTGACATGAGGTTCATGTGGCAGCCTAGCTAGATCAAACGCAGGTCTTGCAGGTTGGTTCCCAAAATATTGGTTACTTTCTAGAACCTGACCACTACATGGCGGAATGGGGTTAATGGTTGGATTGCCCCCTTGCGGGGTTAGGCCCAAAAAATATTGGTTACTTTCTAGAACCTGACCACTCCATTGAGGTGGTTGTTGGGCTTGAAAAGCATTCCAAGAGGGGTTACCTCCTTGCAGAGGTTGCATCCAAAAGGATTGGTTATTTCCCAGATGTTGCCCAGTCCATTGTGAACTAGGTTGCATGTATGGATTTCCTCCTTGCGGAGGTATGTTCCAATAAGGTTGGTTATTTGGTGGAACATTACCACTCCCTGGCTGGTTAGGATTCATGGGTGGATTGCCCCCTTGTAGGGGTATGTTCCATTGAGATTGGTTACTTGGTGGAACATTACCACTCCATTGATTGTTTCCTTGGTTTCGATATGCGTTCCAAGGTTGATTTCCTCCTTGCGGAGATGGCATCCAAAAAGATTGGTTACTTCCTGAATGTTGTCCATTCCATGGTGGAACAAGATGGATGGATGGATTTCCCCCTTGCGGAGGTAGGCCCCAAAAATATTGGTTGCTTTCCGGAATCTTACCAAACCATTGATTGTTTCCTTGGCTTAGATAAGCGTTCCAAGGTTGATTTCCTCCTTACGAAGGTGGTGCCCAAGAAGATTGGGTACTTCCTGGAACCTCCCCACTCCATTTTGGGATAGGGTTGATAGGTGGATTTCCGCTAGGATTTGTGCTAGGATAAGTCGGAGGATAACCCCTTGGGGCATTTCCACTAATATGAGGAGCATAACCCCAATTGGAATAAATGTTCCATGGTTCATTGCTTCTGCCAGGAATATTACCATTCCATGGTGAAGGGTTGCCCCTAGAAGTAGAATTTGGACAGGTGTTAGGCATATCAAGAGGATTCTGGTTTACTCCTTGTGTGTGTTGACCTTGATTACCTTAACCATATTGAAAACCAATGTTTGGTAAGGAATACCCTTCAGCAGGGATTCCTGCAGATGAAGTGGATGTACTTCCGGGATTGGAACCCGAAATTGTACCAACTGGCACTGAAGTGTTGGTTGAACTTGTGCTACTAACAGGTAAACTAACTGTTGGGATTGATGTATAGGCCAAATTGGAAGTATTGCTACCTCCAGCAACTATTTGATGTTGCGACGATGTAGTCCCTTGTGCTCCTGATGAAGCCATAGGGTCACTTGTTGAATTTTGCATGTCATTCGAACTTTCAAAAAGAGGTTTGATATCACCCAATGACTCATAGATAGTAAGTACAACTGGTTCTGAAAGACTTATCATAGGTGGAATTACATGAGCATTTGTGTGATGTTTCAATGTTTCAATTTCAACTAGAGTAAGATCATCAACTCTGTCTGTATTAGTTTCGTGATGTGATGATGAATTCTCAGTGTTGATTTGATGTTATTCTTCTTGAGTAATATTAATTGAGTTTAAAATCAATTCTATTTCCAAGTCATTAGTATGTGGTTTTTGTGTCTATCTCTGCAATGTAGCAGGGATTTCAATTTCTAGTGACTCACCTTGATGCCGTTGTGACTGGCGGATCGGGAGAGTAGCCACTTCTAAGAAGTTGATAAAAGGATGTGTTTAAAATGATAGTTTGAATCAAACAATCCTAAGGCAGTCTAGACTCAAAAAACAAAATGTGTCCACACAGTAAAAATTCCCTAAAGATTTCAAGCAGCAAACTTATTCTTCCAAAGAACCAAAGCTCAGTGAAAAGATGGATTGTAGGGCCTGCCGAAACTAGTAGTTGTTGAGGGATGTTAGGCCTCAGACAATTTCTAGCAGCGAAGGTATGAGAAATAGTTGCAATAAATTTTAATCGCCAGGGGTGCAAGTGTTGGTTCCTGACCAATCACCCTCCCAAGGAGTAAAATTTCCGAAGTCTGTCTCAGGTTTTGCAAGTGTTTCCCAATCACAATATCCTATGTGATATCCTAAGAATAGCCACTAAAGTTACCACTTCATTATCGACGGTCAAGCGGAATAGTTGTAAGTCGAGGACAACTCTCATAACCAAGAACTCTAGAAACAGTGATGTCACCCCGAGGACTTGTCACTGAACATAGAATCCCCTCGATAAGCTTATGTCCCACTAAATAAACAAAAGGGGGGAACCACCCTTTACTTATCCAGATTGACCTCGTGCTTGACGCATGTTTCAGAAGCGCTTTCCCGACAAGCGTTTTTTGCTACTAGTGGATTTACTCTCTTTAATCAATGCTAGTTTCAAATTTTTGTAGCCCAGGAGTGTTAACTCTCCAAACCTAATCTAGGGCACTAACCTAAACTTGTTGGTGATATGAAAATCAAAAGTTTGTCAATTTTAGATTAAGCGCCAATTTTAAATGTAGTTTGCTTAGTTTCAGGAGTGGAAATGAAACTAGTGATGTTTTGACTCGAAAACCGAAAAATGAACCAAACAATGCAAAATGCTCACTATTCTACCTTTTAATTCGATGAATATTCTAAATTAAGGAAGAGTTAGAGGTTCATGAGTTTCTTTCATATATGCAAAATTTCTGGTAGATTTTGTATGTTCATGCATAGTTTAGTTTTTTTTTTTTTAATATGGATAATAATTGATGTTTAAATACCAATGTAAACCAAACAGATATCTCAAGTAAACATGAATCTAATTCTATTACACGAGGGATCCCTGTTTCTCATTCACAAGATCGCCCGAAAGCCCAAGTGAAGAGGATAAGCCCTTTGGAATGCTTATGAATTAAATTCTAGACTGTTAGACTTGAGATCCACTTTCTCATTCACAAGATCACCATACGGCCCAAGTGAAGAGGATACGGTGGCTCGAAAAACTGTATGCAAAAATTAAATCTACTCTGTTACAAGTGAGATCCACTTTCTCATTCACAAGATCACCATAAGGTGCGAGTGAAGAGGATACGATGGCTCATACACAATATATCTCAAGAAAAATGAACTCTAAAGGTACAACTTTCTCTAATTGCGCATGCGAATTATGAAGAAAATTCCAACTCCAAAACGAAATGTAACTAAATGAAAGTTTATTTTTGTTTTTTGGAAAGAAATTATCGTCAAGTTATCTCACAATGTGATGTTCAAGGTTTGTTTTTCAATGCAAAAAGTGTGAATGGTTCCTTCAAATGCAATTCTCTCTAAATGTGCATGAAGATGATGAAAATATTCTAAGTCCAAAACAAAATGTAACTAATTTGAAGCTTGTTTTTGTTTTTAGAAAGAAAATATTCTCAAATCAATTTAAAATGTGACTTTCTAAGTGTGGTCTTTTATGCAAAAAGATATTTTACACATTTAATAGAAAAATTGAAAAGAGATAGACACTTAAAACACTTTTAAAAGTTCTTGGGATCTTTTTTGAACAATTATCTTTAATCCAATGGAAAAGTTTATAGCTCCAACCATGCAAAACTTTTACAACTCCAACCATGCCAAACTTTTACAAAATGCTTGGATTCTTTTTAATCTTAAGAAGAAAAAAAATGAACCCAAAACTTTTGCAAAAACTTTGGAATTCTTTTTAATCTAAAGAAGAAGAAAAAAATTGAACCCTAACTATGCACTTTGCAAAAGTTTGAAAATGAGTTTTTTAACCAACTCTTTTTAAACCAATTGAAAAATATTTGTAACTCCAACTATGTAAAACTTTTGCAAAATTTTTCAAAAGGAATCGAACTTTGGCATTTTATGCAGCATTCAACGCTCAACGCTCCAGCATTAAACGCTTAGCAATTTCACATTGTGGCAGAGTATGAAGTGACACGTAGAGAGTTAAAACCTTCAACACTTCACACCCCAAATCCTAGCAGAATGTACACCCATGCAGAGTTTTAAGAGCTTCAATGTTATGGTTCACAGCTTCAACCGAATCAACACATCAACGCAGAGGTCGAAGGCAGAGAGCAGACAGGGGGCATTATACAATACGCAAAGCATTCAGTTGTTGGGATTAATGCAGAGATACAACGCTTCGACACTGTCCACGTGATGGGTAAGGAATTGTTTCAAAAGCGAAAATGCAAAGATGCAATGCATAGATACTGTCCACGCAGAGGTTTGAAAGTTTAAAGCTGAGATCATAGTCTTTTAGTGCTGAGATTTAAGAGTTCATGAAACATCAGGGTTTTCATATCGCAGGGTTGAAGGAATTTCACGCAGAGCTTGAGAACATACTCAAAGATGCATCTATTCACTCAACGCAGAGTTTAAATCTTCAAACCAGATTTTAAAAGTTTTCATGTTGAGTTTTAAAAGTTTCAAGATCTTTAAGACAACACGTGGACAACCTGGAAACTATCAGCGTAGAGATTAAATTCCAGGTACATGGATCCACACAGAGTTTGAAAGAAATGATCAACGTAGGGATTTATGTAAGGTTTGAAACGCTTTCAAAAAACTGAACAGAGCTTTAACACGTTAGTGCAGAGTTTAAACATCATTCAACGCAGAGTGTAAAGAAATATTAAACTCAGAGTTTAAAGAAATATTCAAATGAAACACAAATCAATGAAATCTTCTAGAAATATTCAATGCAAAGTTTAAAGAAATCTAACATGCAGAGACTGAAGCTTTAAGAACTTTAACATAGCTTGAAGATCAAAACAAAGTTTAAACTCTAAAATTCGAGGCAGAGTTTCAAGAAACTCAGATCTGATTGAATTTGACGGTGGGTTGATGGATTAAAGGCATGGTTAGGCCAATTTTAAGCTTCTCAAACTGGATCCAAGGATCTTTAAGTGATCTTTAAGCTCAAAATGAGTAGATCTAAATGATGGAGATCACCAAAAAATGAAGAAAAATCATGAGATATCAAGAAATTTCAAGCCATATGGTCGCCAATCTAATAACAACATTTAGTGTAGAGACTTGTCTACAGTATTTCAACTATTTTACTAAGAAATGGTGAGTTTCTACGTCAACAAATGAAAAGATTATTACAAGTTATCACTAATATCTACATTCATTCATCAATCAAGATAAGCAAACTTAAGATCTGAAGCCATTTAAAAGTCTAAATCACACAAGATAACCAACATTTAAACATTCAAATGGTAGAAACTTGAATCAATTCATATTAGAACAATGAAAAAGTACATCCTTACCATGTAACTAGGTTTGAATCCCTTCTCGATTGCTATAAGCTTTCCTTCTTTCACCCTTGCTTTTGAAGAATTTGAGCTTTTCTCCTTCCCTCAGAATCTCCTCAGCATGCCTTTTCTTTTTTGATCTCCCTTTACCATGCCTCCCATGCCTTTCTTATGTAGCATTGGGAAATGGGCCTTCAAACCTTTCTTCTCCATGTGGGATTGCTCATTTTCTTTATTTTAGATTATTTTCAACTGAAAACCCACTTTTCAATAGTTTTTAGGCTTTTTGCACCACTTAGAATGATTTTAAGCACAATTAATGCATTTTAATGCATTTCTCAGAGAGGATTCGTCTCTGAATGAACTTGTGTCATGTATTCATGTTGTAAGTGCATGGTAAACATATGCCTCTTCTGTCACATGACTAGGAGTGTTAATTTGATTGTTAACAAGGCATGAACATATTTAAATATCTCATGAATTTTAATTGATTATCATCTTTTTATGATTAATTAATGTTTACTTAACACTTCTAGACCTATTGGGCACATAGTTTTCAATTTCCAGGCTGTGGTTTTCATACAGACGTCCATCCGGATGCTCATTCCCATCCAGACGCCCATTCGCATTCGGATGTCCATTCAAACCTTCGTTCGCACCACCGAAATCATTTGTTAGCATATTCTGGAGCATTGAAGGCAGAAACCCACGACATGGGTTTTGTTGGCCACCTAGCCCTTATGGATCGTGACCTCCTATTGGTGAAGATTCGCATCCTCATTAGCCCAAGCTGCCAACGCATATGTTGCCCATGTCCAAGGAAATAGTATGCACGAAATGGGGAAAACATCCTGTGCTTTTTAATGAGCCATTTCTCCAGTGTTTAAGACCCTCTATTTTTAGAGAGGTCAACCACTGGAAGGGTCGACCTGCTCTCCCTTTGTAAATGTTATATAAAGACGCCCTGGGTTGAGAAGAAGAGACAGAAAAATGTTGTATAAGCTTTGATTCTGATTTTTAATAAAAACTATGATCATCTGTTGATGTTATTTCGTCTTTTGTTAGTGGTTGGTGATTGAATAGCTTAGGAACAAATCCCTGTTGCTTGGGAAGGGCCCCTCAACAACCAGAGGTTCCATTTGTGCATATCCAGTGATTTCCTTTCATTTTTGCAGATAAGTAATTTCGTTTTTATATGTATGTATTTTGTTTTCCTGTAGATGATGTTTTGTTGTTCATAAAACACAGTTTTCCTTTATTTACATGTAATTTGTATCTTCAGAATTCATACGGCCGACTATTCGCACCTTCGTTCAGACTGTCTTTCAGCCTTTCATTTGCACTTAGACAGAATTTTAGTTCATTTTCCACAATTTCCAGTATTTCGTTTATGCAGAAATAGTTAGGTAGGGTATAGGTTAATTTTCCAGTATCTCATGATGTTCCGTAGTTAGTTGGGATTCGAATCCATCTTTACCATTTTATATTTCATTTCATATTCACACATAGATTAATTATTTCAGTTTTAATTATGATGAAATCCATTTACATTTAGCATCTCTTTTACTGTGCAAATAAGAAATAGTTCTAGTTTAAGTAGAAGCAGTATAGTTGTTTCTTTGATTATGATTTAGGTAGTTTATGATCTACTTTCATTTGTTTTCATGCCTAGAACCTAGAATAGCTTAAGCTTGTTTAAAATGTTATCATAGACTTTACCAAATATCAGTTTGTTCCATTTCTGAAATAGGTTCAACATTTCATCTTCAGTTCTCATTTAAGTTTATAATCGGTCTTTCATTTTCATTTACATAGCATGTATTGTTTTAGGCTTTGTTAATTCCATTGTTAATTCAATCATTTCATTTTGGTAGGTATAATAGAATAGAAACTAACTTCAAGTTCAAACTTAAATAGTTTCACACTGATTTCAAAGATGCATTAGTTTTCAGTTGTTTAAAGTTTGATTCTGATAGCTCACATAACTCAGTTTAATATAGGTTTATTTCTCAGTTATAGATCAGTTGAATCATATTTCCATGATTGAGTGAAATGCCTTAGGTTGTGGTTTGATTTACTGTTGAATGAGAATAGTAGCACTTTGTTTCATGTTGTAGGTTTTGTTCACAAGTTAAAGATTGTTTCCAAGTCATTGAATTCTTACTTTGTACTTAGGTCTGCTTGAACTCCAAGTTTAGTTTGATTTTTGATAATTGATGTTTCATTAACTAGTTTGAAGTATTGATAGGACATAATTTGATGTTGATAGGCATTTGCATGAGCTAGGTGAACATTTCATGTTTTAATTACAGAGTAGTCATTAGAGATAAATTAACTTAGAATTTGTGTTTTGATAAGTAGTACTTCATTCTAAGTATTGTAACTAGGTCTTAAGTGTCATCTGCTTATGAATAAAAATTAGTTTACAATGTTCAAATTCACTGGCAATTGGTCCATTCTTAACTTGCATCTTTTTCTAGAATTTAAACTAGATTTAATTCCTTTTTGTTTCTCTATAGCATTCGAAAGTCATTTTGATACAATCCCTCAAGGAGAGTGGAATTAGGTAGCTTAGCTAAGTCTTGAGTCATTTATTGTTTGAAATATTAATTATCAAATGCATGAGCGGTTTAACTGTTGGATTGGATTTCTTAGGTTCATTAAGTAGTTGTCTCTTTTAGGGTAGTATAGTTTCTTGTTTTTATAGTTAGTTGCAACTTGAAATTGTTCTATAGCTAGGTTTCTGAATTTGTTTCATAGTTAGAGTTTGAATAATATTTTCCATTCTTAGAATAGGATTTGAGTGATTGTCTAGTAGTTTCCACTTCCATAGAGTAGCTTGTTTTTTTATCAATTCTTGCTTCTTAGAATAGTACTTTCTTTATATCTTGCAATTTCAATTCTTGTCCATAGAGTAGAATAGTATAGATTGATAGTATTCTGATCTGTTTGTTAGGTTAGGTCTAATCAGTTTGATAGTTTATATTTTGAAGTTTGACTCAGTTTTTCATTTTGAAAGATCTTTAAATATTTTCATTATTGAACATTTATAAGGTCTGCCGAGCCAATACCTTAGTTTCCCTTCTACCTCAGCATATATTTTGTGACAACTCAAAGTGTACAAACCTTGGTTGATAATTAATATTTGGAGAATTTAATAAACATAAATAACACTGAACAAGAGGATACATAGTGGGTTCCAACCAAGAGATCACTTTGAAGAAGAAAGCGATCCAATCGGGAAGCTATATGTACAGGACCAATCCTATGGTTTGTCCAGGTGAAACAATCATTTGCAAGCTTTAGATCTATCAGATCCCGATCATCTATGAGGTATTCCATGCTTTCTCAAAAGGGATCTTTTATTATACTTCCACCTTGTTTCTCCTTGTTGCTAATAATTGTGTTGAAGTTGTCGGCCACTATGCTAAAATTTGTCCACAAAGTGTTGCAAAGGTTCTGCAAATACTACCAGTAGATATTTTTTCTTGATAATGTATAGGCATATAGGTACCGAAAGTGGACTTAAGGCATGATCTCCCTAGTTCAATGCGAATCTAGAACAAATATGACAGAATACAAATATACCTTCCTAGATGTAATTAGAGATTAAGATATGTAGACATATTACCTTTCAGATCTGTAGATCTCTTTCTCCCTCGTCACTCCAAGTTCCACGGTCGTCAGATCCAAAGATGCAAGACCTGTCAGAACATGCAAGAGACAAACAAGAAGCAATAGCACATATACACAATAATTGATCTAAGTAAACGGTTAAGGAAGTAAACTATAAATATCAATGAACAATAAGACATTTATGGAAAGAGTTTTGTATTACTGTATTAAAGTGGAAATACATAGAAGAGTTAAGATTATAACCAAGCCCTAACGTCGCAATCTTCCTCCAACAAGCCAAGCCAATGCCTCTAAGGAGAAATGGGTGCCTCCAATGGATGGATGATGATCTCCTAAGCTCTATTTCACCAGCATATGGATGTTATAGCATTCCTCCCCTTGGAATGGAGAAGAGCTTCATATATATAGGACTAGGAGGATAGGATAGGTTGAGAAATAGTGGGAAAGGACTAAGGGATCCTCCCAAAGGGTTAGGGAACCGAATGCCTGCTCCCCTATAGGTTAGCGATAGATATCCAAGTCACACACCTTCGAGAAATGGCTTGAAGATTCCCTTTATCCACTTTAACTGACATCGGTGCAAGTTGCAATAGGACAACCTGCGCCGGCGCATGCTGCACAAGGGTGACCTGCGACGACCCAACTAGACCCTATGGAAATAGGTCAGTATCTCTTCCAGTTTGACTTCCTATTCATGGGAACTTCAGGGATGTTTACACTGATTCTTATGGTGGCAAGATTTTGGTGTAACAGAATGCCCCCCAAAGCATGAAGTTGTTGGAACTTGACAGCTGAAATGCTTTGATAGAAGGATGGAAAAGGCTTGTCGGATGGAAGATGCCACTGCAAGACAACTGACTCTGAGAACAAAATCCTGTATGACTCACAACATGGCTTTCGACCAATACAATGTAGATCCATGGTAGTATAGGTTGACTAAACACAATCATGGCTACTAGAAACAAGCGTAGATCCATGATGAGATAATAACACAATCACAACAAATACAAAGTGGATCCGTGTGATATAACCCAAAAGAATATCCATCACAACCTGGGTAAAACATGACTCCCCAGGGTCTTCAAGTCGAACCCACAATGATACGAATCTATCCATGTGATTACAAATGTCTTGACGTCGAACATGGTAGAAACCATTTGATTACCGGTCATTGATTGATACTGTTAACAAGCACGAGGGAAATCACCATTAATTTCAATGATCCCCAAGGTATCATAGTACATATGTAATTTTCCTTTATAATAAAATTCCCAACATGCTCAAATTCACCAAATTTCAACTCTAGGTATATGGATACAACTGATTCCAAACTCCTCCAAATACTTTCAAACTTGGTGAGGAAGGTCATGAGGGGTGATGGGACATAGTAACACATCTATCAAACATATAATCAACTGATATACCCAACCATGGTCTGCAATTTTCCTCTTCCTCTTCCATGGGAGTTATTCCTCCACTCCAATTCGACCTTACATGACTCATGCCAAGTATATTGACCTTCCAACTCATACCAAGAACATTGGGCTTCTCATGGATTCGAAATGAGTAGGATGCCATGTGTCATAGAAAATCTAGCTTGTGTGGGTTCCACTTCCTCCATGTGTCTTCATGATCAAATGCTACTTTGATTTTCCCTTGTATATAATTTATTTAGCTCCTTTATTAAATATTTATGCTATTCTAATGTCCACACATCATTTATTATCCCTCTTATTTCAAATCCCAATGCTTCCACCCCCAACCTAGGAAACTAGTAATTTTCCTCCTTGGCAATTATTTGACCCTTAACATCAATTTGACAAACTCCCATGAATATGGCCATTGGTATTAGGCCATTGTGACCCAATGCCAAATTTGGGACATGACAAGATATCATCAAGTGCGAATGAAGGAGTTGAAGTTGAATGCTTGACGAAATCTTTCAATTAAGAGTCAATGATGTAAACTCATGTCGAAATCGAGGTAACCTGCCATTGAAACATGCAGGCCCAAGGCACTCGATTGGTTTCTAGATTCAGTCCTCAGATGATTATTTGAAGTCGACAAGGATGAACCTGTTGAAGGATGGCATTGATGAATCCCCTGTCATCGACACGAAACTTGATAACAGATGTTTAGAGTAGATCGGATGGTATAGTAACATGCAAGACTGACTTAGAGTAGATCGACATGGTGGAGGGTGTACTGACTGCAAATGATGAGCGGTGAATGTATTCTTGAACATGGGCATGGTATGACTTGGCAGTATTAACATGATGAGAATGATGCCAACTCCTAATTCAATTGATGATGGAAGTATTCTTTGGATGACACAAAGGAGTAACAAGACTCAGGAAGTAGGCAAAACTTGAGGACAAACAGATGAACCAGGTACTGTATGCAGATGAAAATGAGTGCCATGTTCAAGAACAACTAAGTACTGCTACTGGTAAAGGTGTAACACAAAAAACTTTTCTTTTTCCCCATCATGACTGATGAGTGCCTCATGTGTTTTTGACGAGCTTGATGAGGGTAACTAGATGCTCGGTATAGCTCATCGAATAGATGAGTCCAATCCCAATTTTTTTACAAACTTGGGAAAGGAGGGGTTCATCGCATGACGGGCCCTTCAATGTTGAATTTTAACGAGTCCAAAGAAGGTAAACTCGGTGTCATTTTGATGTTTAGATAGTCTAAAAAGAACTAAAGAAGACTCCAAAGGTCCTTTTTCGTAAGGTTAGCCTCTTCGCTCGGAAAAGGGTAAAACAACGCATGAGAGGACTCTTCCAGTCATGATTGGATGGAGTATTCCTTTTTCGTAAGTAGTGCCCCCTAGTCGAAAAAAGGGGTAAACTATCACCAGGAAGACGATCATTCAAATACTTTTACAAGCGTGAACGCATCAAGTTCGCTTGGCGATCTTTTCGTATTTAGAGAGCTTGAAAAGAGATTAAAGAAAGACTCTGGGGGGTTCCTTTTTTGTAGGAGTTTAATGAGCCCGAAAAAGTGATAAACTATAACTCGGTGACTTATTCTCATCATTTTACGAGCATGAGAAAGAACAAAGAGTAAGCTCAGTGTCATTAGTAATTGAATTTAATGAGCGAAATAATGACAAAAAGATGCTCGAAGAGTTGTTCATACCTGGTAATACTTACGAGATGATCATCACGATGAAGAATGGCATTAATTAGGCACCTAGCTTCTCCCACAGCTCAAAGACTAGGTTAAAACAGTTAACCAAGCATTTAAATGCAGTAAATAACCCAAACTATAGTGAAAAAAAACCCACTAAAGCATAAACATTAAAAAGGAATATTCCCTTTTTGGTTATAAAATGAGTGAAATAGTGAAAAAGAATTACAATTGTTTTTTACCAAGTTTGGAGAGTGTGAAGTGCCATTTGGAGCCAAATTTTGTATGCTGATTCCGGGAGCTACGGTCCACCGTTTCGCAAGCCGTCAGAGACAGGTAGGCCTAAACTCAGCTATGCAACTTTTCAGCGGATTAGTTTTATGTTTTTTGCTTAATTTTTAGGGTTTTGAGTTGTTTTGGTGGGGGGAATTGCGCCTACAGGTCGGTGCAAGCCTTCCTTACGGGAACTGCGACGGCCATGTGCCCTCGTAAAACCCGTAAGGAGGGCTTGCGCCGACCCGCGGGCACAATTCTCCCCACCAAAACAACTCAAAACCCTAAAAATTAAGCAAAAAAAATAAAACTAATCCACTGAAAAGTTGCATAGCATCATCGCAAAACCCATAAGGGCCTTTTGCGTCGACATCGCCCTGTCTACAAAGACATCTTACGCCGACGCAAATGCTTCACTTCAATTCAACGCCCAACCCAAAAGAAAAAGTTTTGATGTTTAGAAAGAGTTCTAATAGTGCTTACTTGTCCTTTTTGACAAGTTCACGGTGACAAACATGGTTCTCGAGTGGCGAGAACGAGAACACGAGGTGGATGATGCTCAGGCCGAAAATGACCCTCAATGCATTGCTGCATTGAGGAACTGTGGGTTACTCAAATACTTCCAAGTGTCGGGCATGAGGGCCCGGGTTCCGTTGCTGACACACATGATCCGATGTTGGGATCCGACGCAACAACACTTCGAGATCGGGGTGCATACACTAAGTATAGATGTCGAGGATATCTACTTCCTAACAGGATTATCCCGAAGGGAAGAACCTGTATCTCCTACCGGATCACGAGGAGGTGATCGGACAGTGGACAATATGATTACTCAGTACTTCACTGGAGGCACTGCGGCTATTGGTGGGAAGATCCCCATCAAGGATATTTGAGACCGTCCTTTACATATTGTGCTCTACATTATAGTGAGGGTAGCGGGGAATCAATCTGCTCACCTTGCAAGCAAGTCATGGTTGATGTACGCGGAGGAGTGCATGGCTCCCAGGGTATTTAACTGGTGTGAGGGAATCCTTACCAACCTTCGGAGTCAGTTGACCAAGTGTCGGCGCAGGGCACTGAAACAATTCGGATATGGCTCCGTGGTGATATCTTTTCTATTGGAGCAGGTACCTCATCTGCGTCCACAGGTGGAATTGGATGACTGAGATGCCCGGGACCCACACATGACCTGATGGGAAGAGTTGATGGCCCGCCATGGTGGCAAGGGTCCTATCACAGGCTACGGTACAGGGTTCTTCACCTCGCTGGAGGGATAGCTCCTCATGATAGAGGATTATCCGTACAGCAGGACAGATTTCAGAGGTGATCCCGACCTGGTGCTTCCCGAGGGAGCACAATGGGGTGACATCGGTAAGAACAACAAATTTTGTGTTTTTCATTTTATATATTTTATGATTTTTTGGATTAGTGTTGATGACTCGATGTTTTGTGCAGACGTGGGTCCATTGCGACCAGTTGGAGTCTCGCTCATTGCGACGAGAGGAGAGGCACCGGTTGTAGGTCCCACAATGCGTGATTCCATTGAGGAGGTAGAGAAGGTCTATGAGAACCTCAACAGGTTGACACTAGATATCCCAGAGCCGAGTGTCCGTGATCTACCTCGGGGTTACCAGAGATACACCATCATGGTGTCTACACATTTTGGCACGCTGCTTTGTAAAGTGGCGAGGTTCGTAGTCTACTATCATGAGCTGCCTAGGGATTAGGTTTCCGCTTGTGTATGTACTGAAAGCTTATGAGCTTTAGATTTTGAAGAGATGACTCTTACTAAAAGCTAGTATGCTTTAGATTTTTGTATCAGCACCACCATTTTGTATTGATTTATATATATATATATAGACATTTTCGGCGGCTCTATACATTATGTGTTCTATATGTTGAGATATTGTAACTTCAAAGAATATTATATTTGTACTTTATTATTCTGGAGATGTTTCATTCCTCCTTGAAGATCTTATTGTATATCCGGAGATGTTTATTCCTCCGTCGGAATGTGGTAACTTGGGTTATTAGACTTCCCTAGTGGGGGTCGACCCTGTATGTGTTATGTGGGTCAAAGGGTTATTAGACCACCCTAGAGGGGTTGGCCCAGTCAGTTGTAGTGGGGTATTTAACCCAATGGTTAAATACGAGCCTACGTGACTTGTGTAAAAGACAAGTCGGAGTAGTGTATAAATAGAGGAGGTGTATTCCTCATTTTACACACACACTCACTCACTTGAGAGTGGCGCACTTATGAGAGAGAGGTCTACTATGGAGAAGTAGGAGCTTATGCTCAGGGTTACATCTTTGTATATTGCTGGTCATCTATATTGAGGAAGCTTTGCTGGGTTTTCTACCCCATGAGGGTTTCCCAGGATAAATTTGTGTCTCTTGTGTTTATGTTGTGCTTGTTGTTTCTTCAGTGATCCTGTATATGCTATTATTGTGAAATGGAATGCAATACTGCTATTTTTTGTCTTAGAATATTAAATCTTAACATGGTATCAGAGCTAACCTGAAGGAAGGCAATGTATGGCACTTACGACACTTGCTTCACTTGCGACAATTTGAAGGTTTGGATTTTACATAGCAAAAACCAGTCATCGTGGAACTTTCACTATAAATCCATTTATGCGAAGGTTCGGGATCTGAAAAGTTTACAGGCCGTAGTTAACATCCCCAGGTACTTTGTGTCCAAAGGGTACCCTCAGATTCGTTGTACTTTGTGAGTTATGATCAGTACAAGTTAGGGTTTCTGCCTCTTCCACATCTCGGTCAAAATCAGGTGACCTTGGCAAAAAGGTCATAACTTGGGCTAGGAAGCTCCAAATGAAATTTCATAAAAAGTGATAGGTAGTACACAGACTGTACTATCTCAGGAAACGTTTTCAGAGGCCGAAGTTGAACAAGTGACATGTGGCATGCCGTACAAGTTCGCTCTACCATTTTATCCCATAAATAGGTCACGTTGCGACACTTGGCATAACTCTCTCTCAGAAAATACAATTGAGGTCAGACCTATTGGGATGGAAAGATGACAGGTCAGGCTACCACAAAAAAAAAATTTCAGACCCTGTGGAGAGAAAAGGTTGGAGTTACAGCAGAAACAATCAGGTAAATATTTTTGTCAAAACAAAATTATTTTTGGAGCACCTTCATTCATGGCTTCCGGAATTTAGGGTTTCGGAGAAAGTTAGAATTTTTGGAATTGGAATCCATGGCTCAATGCTACTTAGGAAAATCGAAATTTAGAGACCAATATCGAATTTTTTGGTTGGGTAGAAGACCGTGCTTGATCAAACCCCAGTTCGGGATTTTGATCGGAAAGATGGAAAATTAGGGCTTCAGCAAAAGTTGGAATTTTTTAAGTCTGTAGCCACGGCTGGAAGCTCCTTAGAAAAATAAGAGTTTAGAGCCTTGGATCGAACCTTTTGATTGGGCAGAAGGGTGGGTTTCATCAAACCCTAGTTCGGGATCCTGTCCAGAAGATCCAGAAGTT
Source organism: Larix kaempferi (assembly GCA_027924585.1). NCBI lineage: Eukaryota > Viridiplantae > Streptophyta > Pinopsida > Pinales > Pinaceae > Larix > Larix kaempferi. The sequence goes on along the minus strand of BSBM01000226.1, from coordinate 2,812,201 downwards.
TCGAAGGCAAATTTTGAGGGGTCAAATTTTTGGAGATTTCAAAATTGAAGTATGCTAGTTTGATCAACTCAGGAAGACACATCCTTCCATCCATTCATAAGTGTGAAAGTCAAAGATTGAATTTTTAGGGTTTCTCTAACAAACCCTAATCAAGCTCCAAATCAAGTTTCAGGGGGAGTTGAGGGAGGCTAAAGCCTTACATAAGAAGACTACAAGAAGTCTCGACATGTATGTCTTAAGGAGATACAGGTATGTCTTGAAATCTGATTCCTGATAAAGTTCATAATATGTCTGTCTTCATATTATTTATTAGTGCAATCTTGATTAATGTCAGAATTGTCGTATCACCCTAGTAACAGTATGAATGCATGTGAATGATAGAAGACATTCATTGATTAGGGCTATATGATTGTACTAATGCACTGTGGTGTTGTATGAGGTTGATGTTGTCTACTAACAAGATACAGGTACATCACGAAAGACAAATCAAGTTCCATGACCATGATAACATGAAGACAAAGACTCATCCATAATCTTTGATCACATAGAAGTTCTACTTACGAGGTATGTATGACTTTGTTCTATTATGCTTAACCTATGAGATATGCAGGTTCCAGCATAGGATCTCTAAATCGTTGAAGAGAACAAAAAAGATATTGATTAGGTATGTTAGACATAACTAAGCAGGTATACTAATCCAGGTATGTTTTCCTATGTCATGTTAGAATCTTACCTTGTGTAAGGATCCCTTATATAAGTATACTTGGTATGATTGGTTATGCTTATTCATAAAGTTAGTAATCAAGGGTTTATGCATTTTATGTCTCTTATCTTGGTTGATGATTTAACTAACTAGATCAAACAAGAATATGCATGAGTAAAAGAAGACTTCCCTGAAACCTTGAATATTATCTATAATCATGACTATACATTTTCAAGATTATTTAGAACTATAATGTTTTGATAACATTGAGAATATACTAATGAATGTATGTTTGTGTATGAGATCATGAGGATGACACTTGAGCATGCACAGTGGTACAGAATGAATAGAAGTTCAAAAGACATACAGAACATCAAGCGGGAGGCAACCACACAAACATAAAAGATAAGTATTTGAGTTGTTATTTGAAATAGTAAATGATATTGCCTGTAATAGGTTGTATGCATATTTGTATTCCTAGAATATATGATGCTGAGTATAAACATTCATAGAGCATTGAACAGTATACTACTAATATGCATATGATTGGTAAGTTGGACAAACATTCCATTGTTGCTTGTCTAGAATGAAACCTCTTTGTTGACATGCTGAGAGTTGTGCACACTCTCGATAGTATGTTCTGGTAGAGATGGAAGGAATCTAGATAGCCACTGTATGCATACAGGATATGGGAAAGTGTTGTGCCAAAGTATTGGTCAAAATAGTTGCATAACTATGTAAATGATATCTGTATGCATAATAGGTTATCATGTCAATATGATTTGATGATTATGAAGTATTACTAATCATGTACTTAATTTTGATTTGAAATAGAAAGATCATGATGAATGATGAAAAATGAACAAGTGATGGATGTTCAACAAAAAGATTTACAAATCAAACACACTATAGAAGGCTTGTGGCTAGAAGATTCTCTTAGAAAGAGGAAGAGAATCATGATGAGATGTTTGTGTCTAGATAAGACCATTCTCTTAATGGTGTAATTAAAGAAGAAGTGTGAATCAGGTTCTGTATGGGTTCCCAGGATCGATAATCAATTGATGAGCTTAATGATCACCATGGGTGATGTGGATCTCAACCTTTGCTACAAGGTTGAATATGGTTTCTATACACAGATGACATGGATGCAAGAAGGAACTCACCACAGAGTTCGAATGATATTGAGGCTCATATCAGTAGACCCATCTGACGAGAGATGGCACAGATAGATATGCAGAAGATCATTCAATGCAGAGTGTGAATGAATGAGAATTGACAGCTTCTTGACAAAGCTTGGGCTTTACCAGAAGTAAAGCTAATCCTAACCTTTACCTTAAGGTTTTGGATGATGAACCTATCATTCCATTATTGTATGAGGATGATCTCTTTCTGACAAGGAATGAGAAACAGAAATGAAAATGAAAGATCTCAGATTGATGCATTACTTCGTAGGTATGGAAGTATGGCAAGGCTCAGAAGGAATCTTTCTCAACAAGGAAAAATATGCCGATAAATATTAGAAGGACTTGATGTGTTGGAATGGCCACTCTCATGGATTCCAACTTGAAGCTGTTAGCGGATGACTCTTCAGAGTTAGTGGATATAACTCTGTACAGACAAATTATTGGGTCACTGATGTATCTAATAAATACTAGGTCAGATATATGCTTTGCTGTGGATACCTTGAGTCAGTATCTAGTGGAAACTAGATGTGTTCACCTATTAGTTGCAAAGCATGTGATCAGGTACCTAAAGGATACGATAGACTTTGATCTATGCTATCTTAGAGATCATGACTTCAGATGGCTACACAGATGTTGATTGAGCAGAAAGTGTATCAGACAGGAAGAGCACATCGAGAAGATGTTATTGTCTGGGATCAACCATGATCTTGTGGTTTAGAAGGAAGCGGTCTAGTGTGGCTCTTAGCACAAGCAGAATATATGGCTGCTTGCTCTGCTAGTTGTGAAGCGGTATGGCTTTAGAATGGACCCAACTGTGATCCTATGTGACAAACAGAGTTGTACCAAAATGGCAGAGAATCCAGTATTCCATGATAAGTCAAAGCACATAGAGATCTGACATTTCTATATACAAGATATGGTGCAAAAAAGAATTAAAGTTCGAATTTGTAACAAGTTACCGATGTACTAACCAAACCTCTGCCTCAAGTAAAGTTTTCCAAGACAAACTTAATATAGTTCAGAAGGACCCTCCTCAAAAGGGGGAGCGATGTGATCACTTATGATGAGATTGCCCGCATCGACAGTGAGGTTGATGATGTGGATACCTATATTGGTGATGCCGACAGAGAGGTTGGTGGATGGTCCTTAGACAGTGTCTAAGGTGACAAGGGGATTGCATCATCCTTTAACACATGTTCTGAAAGGAACCATAGACAGGTGTCTCCAAGAAAATAGGGGGATTGGATCATCCCTGGACTTCAGTCCTAAAGAGAGCCGTAGACGTATGTCTTCGAGAATGAAGTCCTTCGTGGACATGTGAGGATTGAATCATCCTTGGATTTCAGTCCTAAAGAGAGTCGTAGACGTATGTCTTCGAGAATGAAGTCCTTCGTGGACATGTGAGGATTGAATCATCCTTGGATTTCAGTCCTAAAGTGAGCCGTAGACAGGTGTCTCCGAGAAAGAAGAGGGATTGTATCATCCTTGAACATATGTTCTAAAAGGAGCCGTAGACAGGTGTCTCTGAGAAAGAAGAGGGATTGCATCATCCTTGAACACATGTTCTAAAAGGATCCATAGACAGATGTCTTCGAGAATGAAGTCCTTGGTGGACATGAGAGGATTGTATCGTCCCCGAACTTCGGTCCCAGAATTGAGCCGTAGACTGGGTCTCCGAGAATGTAGTCCTGAATGAACAAGTAGGGGATTGTATCTTCCCCGGACTTTGGTCCCAGAATTGATCCGTAGACTGATGTCTTCGAGAATTGAATATAGGACTGCATCGTCCCTCGGTTCAAAATGTATGTGATGGGATTGCATCATCCCTAGACATGAGACTTGTCTTAAAGGTACGTGTGAGGACTGCATCGTCCATGAACTGGGTTCAAAATGTACATGACAGGATTGCATCGTCCCTAGACATGAGACTTGTCTTAAAGTGATAAGGACTGATCATCCTGGAACTTGATTGGGATTGCATCATCCCTAGACATGAGACTTGTATTAAAGTGATAAGGACTGATCATCCTGGAACTTGATCGGGATTGCATCGTCCCTAGACATGAGACTTGTCTTAAAGTGATAAGGACTGATCATCCTGGAACTTGATCGGGATTGCATCATCCCTAGACATGAGACTTGTCTTAAAGGTACGTGTGAGGACTGCATCGTCCCTGAACTGGGTTCAAAATGTATGTGATGGGATTGCATCATCCCTAGACATGAGACTTGTCTTAAAGGTACGTGTGAGGACTGCATCGTCCATGAACTGGGTTCAAAATGTACGTGATGGGATTGCATCATCCCTAGACATGAGACTTGTCTTAAAGTGATAAGGATTGATCATCCTGGAACTTGATCTGGATTATCATCCATGGACCTATGTCCTAAAGAGAGCGAGATTGATCATCCTGTAATATGATCGTGTGTGTTGCAGGGTATGCTGCTATGTATTGATGATAGATGTATTAGCGAGAATACATGCTTTTGATGATAGATGTATTAGTGAGAATACATGCTTTTGATGATAGATGTATTAGTGAGAATACATGCCTTTGATGATATATGTATTAGTGAGAATACATGTTTTGATGATAGATGTATTGGTGTGGATACTAATACAGATGATCCATATGCTGTAGATCGAGATGATGCAGATGTTGTAGATCGAGATGATCCAGATGTTGTAGATCGAGATGATCCAGATGCTGTAGATTGAGATGATCCAGATGCTGTAGATCGAGATGATCCAGATGCTGTAGATCGTGATGATCCAGATGTTGTAGATCGAGATGATCCAGATGCTATAGATCGTGATGATCCAGATGCTGTAGATCGTGATGATCCAAATGCTGTAGATCGAGATGATCCAGATGCTGTAGATCAAGATGATCTAGATACTGTAGATCGAGATGATCCCGATGCTGATGATTGTATGATGACGATGCTGATGATTGTGAGGATCCAGATGTTGATGTTGTTGTAGCTGTTCGAGTGCTGCAGAAGATAAAGACTCAGTACTGAAGATGTTGATGTTCCAATATTGAAGATGTTCCAGTAACTGCTTGAGTTATTGATGATGTTGAGAAAGCTTCCAATGATTTATAGATGTATCATGTATGATGTTGATGACTTCTTGCTCGTGCAGATGCTGTTATAATATCCTTCTCGTTCAGGGGGAGTGTTGAGATATTGTAACTTCAAAGAATATTATATTTGTACTTTATTATTCTGGAGATGTTTCATTCCTCCTTGAAGATCTTATTGTATATCCGGAGATGTTTATTCCTCCGTCGGAATGTGGTAACTTGGGTTATTAGAATTCCCTCGTGGGGGTCGGCCCTGTATGTGTTATGTGGGACAAAGGGTTATTAGACCACCCTAGAGGGGTCGGCCCAGTCAGTTGTAGTGGGGTATTTAACCCAATGGTTAAATACGAGCCTACATGACTTGTGTAAAAGACAAGTCGGAGTAGTGTATAAATAGAGGAGGTGTATTCCTCATTTTACACACACACTCACTCACTTGAGAGTGGCACACTTATGAGAGAGAGGTCTGCTATGGAGAAGGAGGAGCTTATGCTCAAGGTTACATCTTTGTATATTGCTGTTCATCTATATTGAGGAAGCTTTGTTGGGTTTTCTACCCCATGACGGTTTCCCAGGATAAATTTGTGTCTCTTGTGTTTATGCTGTGCTTGTTGTTTCTTCAGTGATCCTGTATATGCTATTATTGTGAAATGGAATGCAATACTGCTATTTTCTGTCTTAGAGTATTAAATCTTAACACTATGGATGATTAATGAGATCTTGTTTACATGTTTGCTTATACAATGGATTATTTACATGTTATGTATGCTTTTATATTTTATGAATATGATATGTGTGTGTGATGTACCAATCTAGAATGAAGTTGGCCATTGAGTCAACAACTGTATTCATGTCTCGTGGAATGTGCAGGTATTGAAGAGATTCAAAGGACCTTTCCAGAAGACGGAATCGTCTGAAGAGACAGAGTAGAGTAGGGTCACGGATAGCATAAATCCAGTTAATATGAGAAAACACTAGTTGCGAATCTAGATGGATGACAACATGGTTGATACCCAAGGAAAGAGCGTCATTTAGGGTTCCAATCATTGCCTGATACTCTGCGGCATTGTTGGTTGTGAATCCTAGGCAATTTCCTCCTCATCTAATAAGCTCGCCAGTTGGGGAATAAAGTACCTAGGCTGCCAAAGCAAGGTTACGGGTATGCCGGCTGGCGCCGTCCACGAATCCGTAGAAAGTTTCCATCTTCACATGCAGACAGAACATGGTATAAGAAGCGAAAATAAGATCTAGACACACTAAAACAAAAGCATCACACCACACAAAACACACATTCCATGTATAATATATACAAGATATCTATGCGTGAAAGGCTTAGGCATAGTACCTCTTCAGGCAGAGCCCATTGCGGGGCTCACCCAAAGATATCCCATCATAGTCCTCTAGTTCGTAGGCTCCCTTCTCCATAACACATTTCACTATGTACGGTTCGTGCCACATGGACTCGAACTTACCTGCCCCTAGCTTATCGTGCCTTTAGTCATATGTGAGGACCAAATCACCCTCGTTATAGATGCGGGGTTCGACCGACCTGTCGTATTGTGATTTAATGCACTTCTTGTGTGCCTCGTTGGCAAGAGCAGCATCGCGGCGAGTCTCGTCAATTTTTGCTAGGTAAAGGAATCGCTCTTCTTCGGTAGTGGTGTTCGGAAGAAGATCGACTGCGAGTTTGAGTGATGGAATCTTGCACTCTATTGGTAGGACTGCCTCCAATCCATAAACTAACTGGAATGGTGTAAATCCGGTGGCAGACTTAATGGAGGTCTGGTATGCCCATAGTGCGAAAAAGAGCATGTCGTGCTAGTTAGACTTGTGCGTACCCACCACATTGAATCATGGTTTTCCAAATCTTGTTAATGGCCTCTACTTGTCCATTGGACTACGGGTAGTAAGGTGTTGAGTTTTCATGACGAAAACCCAATCTGGAACTCAATTCATCAACCATGTGGTTCTGAAAGTGTGATCCATGGTCAGTGACTATGGCTTGTGGAACTCCAAACCGTGAGATAACATGATTAAACATGAAGAGTGCAGCGGTTTTTCCGTCGTTAGTGTACATAGGCATAGCCTCAACCCATTTTGTAAAGTAATCCATGACTATTATGACGTAACCATGCCCCCCGACTGAGGTAGGCTTACAGTGCATGAAGTCGATGCCCCAGTTTGCAAAGGGGCCAACGGCAATAACCGGGTGTAACGGGGCTGGGTGGGTGCGCTTTTTCGTCTGAAAATGCTAGCATGGGGGACATTTTTTAACGGCCTCAACACAAGCTTTAAAGATGGATGGCCAGTAATATCCCACGCGTAGAATCTTTTGGGGTATAGCCATCCCAGAGAGATGACCGCCATAATCCCCAAAGTGACAGTCATGACATGTTCAGCCTCCTCATGTGTCAGACATCGTCGAAGAACCGAATCAATACCACGACGATACAGGGTATCGCTAACGATCAAGTAATACTTGGCTTGGTGGCGAATATGACGACGATCGTCACGAGACAGTTGGGGGTTGAAACGTTGGGTTTGAATATAGGTCACTTACCTCATATTTGCAGATCCCTTTTCTCTTTGTTGACCCAATGCCCCAGTGTCGTCAAATCTCAAGCTACAAGACCCCATTGAACACATAGGAACAACCAAGCAGTGAAAGCATACATTTCATATGATTGATCTAAGTTAACAGTTAAGGAAGAAAACTCTAAACATTATCAATGAGACAACATTTATGGAAAGAGATTATATTAACTGTAAAAGAAGGAGTTACATAGAAAGGAGAAAGATAAAACCAAATCCTTAACGTCACATGCTCCATCCAACATGTCCAAGCCAAACCTCCAAGATGGTACAAGCTTCCCAAGATGATTAGGGATCACCAATATGGATTCTACCAGCATAAGGATACTATAGAACTTCCTCTCCTTCCCATGGAGAGAGGGGGTGTTTATATAGGGCTAAAGAGATAGGGTAGGTTGAGGATTAGGGGGATATGGTTAAGGGATCCTCCCATTAGGTTAGGAACTCGATGACAGATGTTTAGAGTGAATCGGACTGTAGAGAAATGTGCAAGACTGAGTCAATGTAGACCAACATGATGGAAGGTGTACTGACTGTAGATGATGAGTAATGAACATCTCTTGAACATGGGCATGGCATGACTTGGCAGTATTGACACAACGAGAATGACACTAACCCCCAACGCGACTGATAGTAGAAGCATTCTTTGGATGACCCAAAGGAGCAACACGACTCATGAAATCAGCAGAACTCGAAGACAAATGGATTACCCAAGTACTTAATGCAAATGAAAAATGAGTGCCATGTTCAAGAGTGACTATGTACTTCCATAAATAAAGTGTAATACAAAATATTTCCTTTTTCCCCATCCTGACTGATGAGTGCCTCACTTGTTTTTTAATGAGCTTGAGGAGGGTAAACAGATGCTCGGTAAAGCTCATCCCATGGATGAGTCTAATCCCAAATGTTTTCCGAACCTGGAAAAGGAGGGGTTCATCCCATGACGGGCCCTTCAATGTTGAGTTTTAACGAGTCCATAGAAGGTAAACTCGGTATCATTTCATGTTTAGAGAGTCTGAAAAGAACTAAAGAAGACTCCAAAGGTCTTTTTTCGTAGGGTTAGTCTCTTCATTCGGAAAAAGGTAAAACAATGAGAGAGAGAACTCTTACAGTCATGATTGGTTGGAGTGATCCTTTTTCGTAAATAGTGCCCCCTGGCCTGAAAAAGGGGTAAACTATCACCAGGGAGACGACCTTTCAAATGCTTTTACAAGCGTGAATGAATCAAGTTTGTTTGGCAATCTTTTCCTATTTAGGGAGTCTGAAAAGAGCTTAAAGAGGACTCCATGAACAACTTTGTCATGGGTTATGACCAAGTACGACAAAGGAAAAAGTAAACTCGGCAAAGTTCCTTTTCCGTAAATAGTCTAGCAAGGCTGGATAAAGCGATAAACCTATATTCGTTAGACACATCATTTTACTCAACTTTTTAACAAGCACGACAATGGTATAAAAAGCACTCGAAACCTTTTTCATGTTTGAACCAGAGCACGAAAAAGTAAAAACTAAGCTCAAACCACTTTTCATGTTTCAACTAGAGCACGAAAAAAGTGAAAAGTAAGCTCAACACCATCTTACTGTTTTTAACGAGTCTCGAAGACAGGTGAAAAGAATGCTCATGATGTCTGTTTCATTTTTTAACGAGCTTGTAACAGAAAATAAACTATGCTCGGGATTATTTCCATGGTTTAGCGAGCTCGAAACCCAAAAGAAAGTATGCTCGAAAATTTCCCATTGGTGGATTTTTTCCCATCATGTTATCCAAAGGTTGATACATGCCCTCGGCATGATTTCTAGAAGTAAGTGACTTAACTCCAACATGGTGTGGAGAGGCGATCGCATTGACTTCAACATAACGCCCAGAGGTTGAAGACATGCCCCCAAGCTTCATTTCATTCTCCTAATCTATCTCTTCACTCGGTTAAACTCTTGGTTACTAATATTAATACTTTCACCAGAGACGAAGGAAGATCAAAAGGAAAAGGAGGATGAAAAGAAGGTTCAGGTACTGAGTCTATGGGAAGACTCCACTCAATGGAAAAGGATCTGTTTCATTTTTTAACGAGCTTGACACAGGAATAGAACCCTACTCATGAAGCTAGTTTCATTTTTATGCAAGCTTGAAACCAAAGGTAAATTATGCTTGTAGGGGTCTATTCCATTTTCTAATGAGCTTGGAATCAAAGACTAATTTGTGCTCATGGGAACATGTTCCATTTTTTTAACGAGCTTGACACAGAAAGGGAACTATGCTCATGGTTAATGCCCATTAGCGGGTTCCTTCCCAACATGATATCTAGAGGTTGGTAGATTCCCACTACATGATTGCCAACGACTTGACATGCTCCCCAAGCTTCGTTTCATCTGACTACTCTTCTTCCCTACCGAATAAAAATCCTGGATACTAATATGAATATGTTGACCAGGGGGGTAGGAAAAACGAGGATCAAGTGACACATGCAGATGAAATTTAGGTTCAAGTCCTAAACCTAAAGGGAGACTTTACTCAAGGGGAGGGGATCTGTTTCATTTTTTAATGAGCTTGACACAGGAATAGAACCATGCTCGTGAGGTACTGTTTCATTTTTTAACGAGCTTGGCACAGGAAAAGAACTATGCCTGTAAAGTTGGTTTCATTTTTATGCAAGCTTGAAACCAAAGGTAAACTATGCTTGGGAATGGTTTCATTTTTACACAAGCTTGAAACCAAAGGTAAACGATGCTTGGGATTGGTTTCATTTTTACACAAGCTTGAAATCAAAGGTAAACTATGCTTGGGAACTAGGTCCTACCCAACATGATGTCCAGAGGTTGGTAGTGTGCCCCCCAGCATAATAAGCCAAGGGAAAAACTTCGGCATGATGTCCAGAGGCTGGAGAGATGCCCCCCATCGCTAGGGGAGAGAAACCACTAAAACACGTGGAACATTTAGGGAAGTCTGATGACTAGGAGTCATACGATGAGTGGGTGTCACAAAGGAAAGATGATCAATGGTCACCATATTCCCATGATGAGGAAAATACATCACTCGAGAGAGTGAGGACATTACAGCTTTCATAGCACAGACATAATCACGTCCAAGGAGTAGATTAAAATGTAAGGGGCCTTGGACTACCATAACATCAATACAGATAGTTTTCCTTTCTAAAGTGATAGTTAACTAAGGAAGGATCCCTAAAGGTCCAGTAGGCCTTCTATTAAAAGTCAATATCTGGTCAGTGACTGGAACAAGCTAAGGGGAACCTATAGCTTTCCAAGCAGTTGAGGATAAAATACTAACAGAAGCTCCCTCATCCACTATAGTGTGAAATATTTCCTTATAAAAAATTCCTACAGATATCTGGAAAGGAACACTCGAAGGAAGACGAGATTCTGTTAGACCATTCCAATCAAAGGAAATGACCTCAGTATTTGGAGGAGATCCTGTGGAAATGGACAGGGTTTCCCCTCTCTTGGAACAATCTGAACTGACTAGGAAAACATCAGCGGTTTCCAATTCACTCTCACTTGGAAGATAAGAATGAGATGAAGATTGTGTCATGGTGACTACTTCAGTCTGGAATTTCTCCAATGAAAGAGTGGGATCGAGTGGAGGTGAGGCTGACTCCACCACTTCATGTTCACTCTCGGAAGGGAGAGTGGGAACAGCTACGGATGAAACCGAATCGATCACTTTAGATTCACTCTTGGAAGGAAGAGTGGGATCGACCAGGGATGAAACCGAATCGACCACTTGGTCAACCAATGAGGGGTCAATAGGCAACCTATGATAACCTGTTGGAAGCCGTTGATAAGGAATAATAATATCTTCCAACAACTTTGAAGCTTCATGCATGCGAGGACAAAGGTAGGTACGGTGCATTTCCTTACATAATAAGCAAGGATTCTTGACTTTACCCTTCCGACTCTTCAAAACAGTGTCACTGGTCGAGGGAGCATCATCAGTATGAATACGAGAGACTGATGACATAGGTGGTTCCAAATTTTGTGACCAAAATTCTAAGACCGTGGAAAGACCAGGACAGTCCTTAAGAAAATGGGGCCCTTTGTAAAGCCTATAAGGGAACTTAGGTTTACTCAAAATCGAAACAGGTACATCAATACTCCCACCATGATGATCAGTGGCTGGTGGGTTCCCAACATGATGGTCAAAGTTTGGAACTGTGACCTTCTGCTTAGTATTCTTCTTCTTAGCCTTCCCTTTCATCTTCTTCTTATCCACCCATTTACTAACATCAGATTTTTCAACAGGTGAAGAGGAAGAAAGGGAAGTCGATTCAACATTTGACGAAGAAGGAGAAGGATCAACACGAGGTTGATGCTCATGTAGTGAAGAACCTCGACCCGACACAAACATTGCATTTGGTATAATGGGATTAGAGAATAACCACATAGGTAATCCTATAGTCAATCCGAGAAGAATCAATGTGGCCATAAAGGGAGGACCAACACTTCCACAAGGAGGAGCTACAAAAGACATACCTTGGAAAGGGGTCTCTTGGTTGGTAGTCCCAGGAGGGTCTTCCATACCTAAACTTACTAAGAGTCTCTGAAGTACCACACAAATCAAACACTACTCAAGTCTAAAAGCAACAAGCAAACTGTGTGAATAGGAGTGGATGAAAATTTTGGATCCTCACAGGATTGTCAAGGCGCCACAAGTCACTATATACCGCAGGGTCCGACAGTAAAACGCGACAAGGAGGATTGGGACCGTACCCTTGCCTAAATACCCGATTACCTAGACGATACGTGCATAGTAATCTCCCCGAGTGTTGTTCTCGGTGTATTGTGATGCTAAGACATCCAAATGGTTAACTCAGTTGGTCACAGGAATCCTAGGAGTGTCTCTCGATATACACTAGGTACGTGGGAGCTCAAATCCGTAGTGGTGTTGTCTAATGCACAACTGTACGGCAAGAGCTTTTCGATACACTACTGAGTACGTGAAACACCTTTCGATATACGCCAAGTACATGAAGTTCCTTTCGATATACCCTAAGGTACATGAAAGAGCCTTCGATATATCGGTTGGTACGTGAAAGAGCTTCGATATACTGGTCGGTACGTGGAAGAACTGCAATACCCCCGGAATGCAGTGCAAGAAAATAACGACAGCTGCCACGTTTTACGACTCTGGAACACATCTCTAACTTACACATAGTTACTAAATGATTTAAACCTAAGCTAGCATTAATTTTATCTTATGCGGTTAAGTGGATGCATGAGGTATAGACAGGAAATGTAAAAAGAATGCAAATTCTAGCTATATGACAATGCACATTTTCCTTTCCTTTTCAATGAAAACTACTTAAGGTGAGGAGAGATTTTTCTTTCTTTCAAACCAAAAAGTACTTAAGTAGTAATGAAAAGAAGAATTCCTTCCTAGAGTGTAATAACTCTAACTTTCTGCAATAATAAGCCAACAAGCGCAAAGAAAATGAAAGATGCGACAAATCTTAACAATGTATAAGACAAAATAATGAATCACTTTCAATTTTCAAACGCATGTATCAAAAATGGAACTTGATAACTAAATGCTTTTCATATCTATATACAAAAAGTGAGAGAATATCTACAACACTCTAATCAGTCATAAATTCCCAAAGAGAAACGACAAGCACCCAAACAACTCAAAGGCACTCAAGAAAGGCTCGAAATCTACCAAATGCATTCAAAACTCAATGATTGAGTGGAGGAAGGGTTTGGAGTTCATATCTAATGATCTGAACAGATCTAAAAAGATCAGGTAAGGTGATCAAGGATGGCAAGATCGAACCAACCGGTGGGGGATTTGAAATTTCCCCCAACAACCAAGTCACTTACTTGACTAATGAAACATCCAAAATAAACAAAAACACTTCCAAACACAAGCAATGTTGGATCTAGGGGATGCATGACTATAATACACAGCCTACAAACCACAATCAATCAGACCAAAAGCCCAAAAAGAAGGAAATACCTATTGATCCCTAATTTTTAAGGGATCAGCGCACCCTATATAGAGGCAGAGTGCACCGGATAGGGTCCGGCACAGGTTGTACACAGGCAAGGTGCACCACCGGTGCAGTTTGTCTTCAGACAAAGTGAGCCAACCGAATAGTGGCGCAGGGAAGACTCAACCCAGGTGCGCCTGTCGAATAACAAGCAGTAAAATGGCTAGACCTCCTAAGGTAAAAAGGCAATAGCCCTAATACTGATCCAAAGAGAATCAGGGGGACCCAAGAAACTCGTTAAAGACAAAGATCTAAGGGTAGGAGGGCTTCAAGAGGATAGAAAAAGGATTGATAAAGAGACATGAAATCAAAGACAAATGGAATTGAATCTATGAAATCAAATCTATGTTCTTCCCCAGCGGAGACGCCAAATTTGTTACTGAACAATCTACCGAAAGCGGACTTAAGGCATAATCTCCCTAGTTCAATGCGAATCTAGAACAAATAAAAAAGAAAATAACTTGCTTTCCTATATCAAATAGAAGTGAAAATAGATGGATAGATCACTTACCTCATATTTGTAGATCTCTTTGCTCTTTGTTGATCTAATTCCCTCGTGTCATCAGATCTCAAGCCGCAAGACTCCGTTGAACACATAGGAACAACCAAGCAGTGAAAGCATACATTTCATATGATTAATCTAAGTTAACAGTTAAGGAAGAAAACTCTAAACATTATCAGTGAGACAACATTTATGGAAAGAGATTATATTAACTGTAAAAGAAGGAGTTACATAGAAAGGAGAAAGATACAACCAAAGCCTTAACGTCGCATCCTCCATCCAACATGTCCAAGCCAAACCTCCAAGATGGTACAAGCTTCCCAAGATGATTAGGGATCACCAATATGGATTCTACCGGCATAAGGATACTATAGAACTTCCTCCCCTTCCCATGGAGAGAGGGTGTGTTTATATAGGGCTAAAGAGATAGGGTAGGTTGAGGATTAGGGGGAGATGGTTAAGGGATCCTCCCATTAGGTTAGGAACCGAAATGCCACCTCTCCCAAAGTCTAGGGATAGGTCTCCACCTCAACAAACCTCTAGAAAGACCTCGAGACTCCCCAAAATAGCCTCTAACTAACCCTGGCACACCCTGGTAGAGGAGACAAAGCGCCAGAGAGGGTCAAGCACACCCTGTAGGAGGCCAAAGGGCGTTAGTGGCTCACCCTAGATGACCAGGAATTGCACCGGTGCACCCCAGATGAAGTAGAAGTGCACCAGTCTACCCAAACAGGGTCAACCGGGCAGGGATAACCTTCAGTTTGAATGTGTTTTAGCCCAGTATGAGTTTAGGGGTCAGAGCAAAGAGTTTACACAATGGTCATGATGATAACTCTAGGTCCTGATAACGACATTTGCACAATGTTCGTGGCGACGACACTAGGTCATGACAACGACACTTGCACAAGGGTGACGAGTGTCCGTGATCTAACTCGGGGTTACCAGAGATACACCGTCAGGGTGTCTACATGTTTTGGCATGCTACTTTGTAAAGTGGCAAGGACCGTAGTTTGCTATCATGAGCAGCCTAGGGATTAGGTTTTCGCTCCAATAAAAAAGATATCAACACGGACCCATATCCGAACTGTTTCAGCGCCCCGCGCTGACACTTGGTCAACTAACTCTGGAGGTTGGTAAGGAGTCCCTCACACCAGTGGAATACCTAGGGAGCCATGCACTCTTCCGAGTACATCAACTCTGACTTGCTCACAAGGTGAGCAGACTGGTTCCTCGCTACCCTCACTATAGTGTAGAGCACAGTACGTAAAGGATGGTCTTGAATCTCCTTGATAGGGATCTTCCCACCAATAGCCGCAATGCCTCCAGTGCAGTACTGAGTAATCATATCATCCACTGTCAAATCACCTCCTCGTGATGCGGTAAGAGATACAAGTTCTCCCTTTCGGGATAATCCTATCAATAAGTAGATGTCCTCGACATCTATAATAAGTGTATGCACCTCGATCTCGAAGTGTTGTTGCGTCGGATCCCAACATCGGATCATGTGTGTCAGCAACGGAACTTGGGCCCTCATGCCGACACTCGAAAATATTTGAGTAACCCACAGTTCCTCAATGTAGCAATGCATTGAGGGTCATTTTTGGCCTGAGCATCATCCACCTCGTGCTCTCGTTCTCGCCACTCGAGAACCATGTTTGTCACCATGAACCTGTCAAAAAGGACAAGTAAACACTATTAGTACTCTTTCTAAACATCAAAATTTTTTCTTTTGGGTTGGGCATTGAGTTGAAGTTGGGCATTTGCGTCGGCACAAGACGTCTTTGCAGACAGGGCGACGTCGATGCAAAAGGCCCTTATGGGTTTTGCGACGGCGCATGGCCATCGCAGTTCCCGTAAGGAGGGATTGCGTCGACCCGTGGGCACAATTCCCCCCACCAAAACAACTCAAAACCCTAAAAATTAAGCAAAAAACATAAAACTAATCCATTGAAAAGTTGCATAGCTGAGTTTAGGCCTACCTGTCTTTGACGGCTCGCGAAACGGTGGACCGTAGCTCCCGGAATCAACAAACGAAATGTGGCTCCAAATGGCACTTACACTCTCCAAACTTGGTAAAAACAATTGTAATTCTTCACCCATTTTATAACCAAAAAGGGAATATTCCTTTTTTAATGTTGATGCTTTAATGGGTTTTTTACTATAGTTTGGGTTATTTACTGCATTTAAATGCTTGGTTAACTGTTTTGACCCGGTCTTCGAGATGAAGGAGAAGCTAGGTGCCTAATTAATGCCATTCTTCATCGTGATGATCATGTCATAAGTATTATCAAGTATGAACAACTCTTCGAGCGTATTTTTGTCATTATTTCACTCATTAAATTCAATTACTAATGACACAGAACTTACTCTTTGTTCTTTCTCATGCTTGTAAAGCGATGAGAAAAAGTCATCGAGTTATAGTTTATCACTTTTTTGGGCTCGTTAAACTCCTATGAAAAAGGAACCCCCTGGAGTCTTTCTTTAAGCTCTTTTCAGGCTCTCTAAATACGAAAAGATCGTCAAGAGAACTTGATGCATTCATGCCTATAAAAGTATTTGAATGATCGTCTTCCTGGTGATAGTTTACCCATTTTTCAGACCAGGGGGCACTACTTACGAAAAAGGAATACTCCAGCCAATCATGACTGGAAGAGTCCTCTCACGCGTTGTTTTAGACTTTTCCGAGCGAAGAGGCTAACCTTATGAAAAAGGACCTTTGGAGTCTTCTTTAGTTCTTTTTAGACTCTCTAAACATGAAATGACATCGAGTTTACCTTCTCTGGTCTCGTTAAAATTCAACATTGAAGTGCGCATCATGGTATGAACGCCTCCTTTCCCAGGTTCGTAAAACATTTGGGATTGGACTCATCTATGAGATGAGCTATACTGAGCATCTGGTTACCCTCATCAAGCTCGTCAAAAACACATGAGGCACTCATCATTCATGATGGGGAAAAATGAAAGTTTTTTGTGTTACACCTTTACCAGTGGCAGTACTTGGTCGTTCTTGAACATGGCACTCATTTGCATTTGCATACAGTACTTGGGTCATCTGTTTGTCCTCGAATTTTTCCTACTTCCTGAGTCTTGTTACTCCTTCGGGTCATCCAAAGAATACTTCCATCATCAATTGCATTAGGAGTTAGCGTCATTCTCATCATGTCAACATTGCCAAGTCATGCCATGCCCATGTTGAATAATACATTCACTGCTCATCATTTGTAGTCAGTACACCCTCCACCATGTCGGTCTACTCTAAGTCAGTCTTGCATTTTATTGTACCATCCGATCTACTATAAACATTTGTTATCAAGTTTCGTGTCGATAATGGGGGATTCATCAAGGCCCTCCTTCGACTGGTTCATCCTTGTCGACTTCAAATCATCATCCGAGGACTGAATCTAGGAACCAATTGAGTACCTTGGGCCTGCATGTCTCAATCGTAGGTTACCTCGCTTTCGACATGAGTTTACATCATTGACTCTTGATTGAAAGATTTCGTTAAGCGTTCGACTTCAACTCATTCATTAGCACTTGATGATATGTACTATAATACCTTGGGGATCATTGACATTAATGGTGATTTCCCTAACGCTTGTTAACAATATGCATCAATGACCGGTAATCAAGTGGTTTCTACCATGTTCGACGTCAAGACATTTGTAATCACATGGATAGATTCGTATCATTGTGGGTTCGACTTGAAGACCCTGGGGAGTCATGTTTTACCCAGGTTGCGATGGAGATTGTTTTGGGTTATATCACATGGATCCACTTTGTATTGGTCGTGGCTGTGTTATCATCTCATGATGGATCTACGCTTGTGTCTAGTAGCCATGATTGTGTTCAGTCGGTCTTTACTACTATGGATCTGCATTGTATTGGTCGGCAACCATGTTGTGAGTCATACGGGATTTTGTTCTCAGAGTCAGCTGTACTGCAACGGCATCTTTCGTCCGACAACCCTTTTCCATCCTTCTATCAAAGCATTTCACCTGTCAAGTTCCAACAACTTCATACTTTGGGGGGCATTCTATTACACCTAAATCTTGCCACCATAAGACTCAGTGTAAACATCCCTGAAGTTCCCATGACTAGGATGTCAAACTGGAAGAGATACTGACATGTTTCCATAGGGTCTAGTTGGGTCATCGCAGGTCACCCTTGTGCAGCATGCGCCGGCACAGGTTATCCTAATGCAACTTGCGCCGATGTCAGTTAAAGTGGATAAAGGGCATCTTCAAGCCATTTCTCGAAGGTGTGTGACTTGGATCTCTATCGCTAACCTATAGGGGAGCTGTCATTCGGTTCCCTAACCCTTTGGGAGGATCCCTTAGTCCTCTCCCACTATTTCTCAACCTATCCTATCCTCCTAGTCCTATATATATGAAGCTCTTCTCCATTCCAAGGGGAGGAAGGCTATAACATCCATATGCTGGTGAAATATAGCTTAGGAGATCATCATCCATCCATTGGAGGCACCCATTTCTCCTTAGAGGCTTTGGCTTGGCTTGTTGGAGGAAGATTGCGACGTTAGGGCTTGGTTGTAATCTTAACTCTTCTATGTATTTCCACTTTAATACATTAATACAAAACTCTTTCCATAAATGTCTTATTGTTCATTGATATTTATAGTTTACTTCCTTAACCGTTTACTTAGATCAATTATTGTGTAGATGTGCTATTGATGCTTGTTTGTCTCTTGTATGTTCTAACAGGTCTTGCAGCTTTGGATCTGACAATCGTGGAACTTGGAGCGACGAGGGAGAAAGAGATCTACATATCTGAAAGGTAAGATGTCCACATCTCTTAATCTCTAATTGCATCTAGGAAGGTATATTTGTATTTTGTCCTATTTGTTCTAGATTCGCATTGAACTAGGGAGATCATGCCTTAAGTCCGCTTTCGGTAGATTGTCCGGTAAAAAATTTGGTGATTTGGTGGTGCTATTTCCAGCCTGTGGTGGGGATGGGGAAGAACCCTGGGGGTTCGACAATCTACCAGTTTGAGTAGAAGGTTGGGAGGTAACGGAACCAATGATGCCATCGTCTTGAGGTCCCTTGGGTGGTTTTGCAGGGTCATACATAGGGCGGGGTGCGTGAGGAACAATTTCATACAACGTGTCGGATTGAGCATAGACCAAGTCTAAGTAATGGACACGGGAAATAGCCTATTCCTAAGTGACAGCCCCTCCCATGGCCACATCTTGAGCTACGACAGGTAAAAGAGACTTTGTGAACCAGTCATCCAAGAGTTGGTCCGGTATATGAGCCTTAATGAGACGTCGTCTTCACCGCCACTCATGAATATGGTCTGAGATATGAGTTGCGGTATTCTGGCAAAGAGAGGTCAATAAGTCCATACCAATCTCATAGTGAATGGGCAACTAGAAATGGGTCAAAAAGGACATAGCGAGAGAGCGAAAATCTGGAAAAGAGTTGGGTGGTAATTCAATATACCACTTGGCAGCTGGGCTGGTGAGAGTCCGTTGGAATAACCTAAGACAGATCGAGTCATCCATCAAGGAGTTGGATTAACACCATAAGTGGTATCTCATCACATGATTTTTTGGATATTCACCAGGTTTGCCATCAAATTTGGGAATATCGGATGGTAGTTTCACCGAAATTGGTGGTCAATTATGTCCGTGGAAGATGGGGTCATTGGTCAGACGAGACTGGTCGAGTAGGTCCAAAGTAGCCAAAGAGGGCAGTTGCTCATTCGGTTACGGGTACTGATAGTACTGATATGGCATGTATAGACCAGTGGGACCTTGCATCGACTGGTTGTAGGGTGTTCACGGAGGGAACTGGCCGTAAGGGATTGTGCCGCCCAAACCATATGTAGGTCTGCTGCCATATTACAGTGGTCCGTTACCATAAGGTGGGGGTCCGCTACCACTGCCGAGAGGGGGTGGGCCTCCTCTAAATGGTGGCAGTTCGTCACCACCATCGGGATAAGGTGGACCTCTGTCGCCTCCGCTGGGATAAGGTGGTCCTCCACCGCCTCTGCTGGGAGGGAGTGGTGGTGCACCGCCTCCACCGGAAGGGTGGGGGCCTCCAACACCGCCACCAAAAAGGTGGGGGCCTTCACCACCGGCTCCACCCAAATAGGGTGGTCCTCCACCACCACCACCGAAATAGGTTGGCCCTCCACCATGAGGTGGGGTTCCTTCGCCACCGGGAGGAGGTGGACCTCCACCTCCGATGGGAGGGGTAGGGCCTCCGCCTCAACCACCAAAGGGGGGTGGGCCATTGTTGCCGAAATGAGGTGGGCCTCCACTAGAAGGTAGAGGTATTCCACCTCTGGAATTGAATGGGGGCCCGCTGCCTCCAAAGGGAGGTGGAGGGGGACCAAACGAGGGTGTTGGTGCCTGAGGGACGGTTGGTGGGGGTCCATTCTATAGAATATTTTGGTGCCCCCAGAGAGTGTATGGATTTTCGGGATAAGGTATCCCATAGAGTGTGTTTCCAGGATTGAATTGTCCCGACACAGGGTTAAGATAACCTGGATGCGCTTGACTCCATCACGGTTGGTTCGAATGGGATGGTCCCCCGACATGAGATAATCCCATGATGGATGCTCCGGCGGGTAGGGAAGTTCCAACAAAAGGACCGATGGGAACTCTTCCTCCTGTATTATGGTTAGGAGACAGGGGTTTCCCCCAAGATGCAACGTGCTGACCACTAATCAATGGTTGACCCAACGTGGGTTGTTGATTACCTATTGCGGGATTAACATTACTCGTAATAAAATTAGGGGGTAAAGAGTATCCTCCCTGCGAGTTTTGAGGGGGGCGAGGAGTGGGTAACGTTCTCGTAGTAGTGAGAGGAGTGTTGGACTGTTGTCCTTCAATAGCTTGAGTCATTTGGGGAATAGAACTGGTCTCCTGTCTAAGGGGTGTACTTGTAGGAAGTAAGGGTTGACCAAATTCATAAGTGGTCACGTTGTGGATGGGTGGTTCCGGTGAATCATAAGATAAAGTGCAAATCAGGATCTGTCGATATACGGGTAACATCGAGTCTTCAACCCATCGTAAAAGACTTTGTCTTCGAAATTCCTCGCCCATGGCACGTAATCGATCATGAAAGGCTGCGAAAAGCTTGTCAGGAGTGGGCCAACTGGGTGGGGATGTAGTGGCAAAATGAGCCACTTGTTGACCTAGAGAAGTTTCCCAAAAGGGTGCATTTGGACCAAACGCAGCTGATACAGGGTCGTCCTGGGGGGATTTAACCATTCCAGAGATCCAGGCTCTCCCGGTAAAACGGGAGGGAGAGGTATGTCTTGTGAAGTGGAAGATTCCTCCTCTTCACCCCTTGAGAGGTTGGAGGTGGGTGAATCTGGAGGGAACATGTGTGCTCCAACATTCAAAGTAGGGTTTTCTACTTCAAGTGACACGACCATGATGTGTGGGTCCATTCTTACCCTCGAAATTACCTCCTAATTAAGGGGATATTCGGGTGGTAAGTTAAAAATTCTGTGGGACCTTCTCCAAGGAAAGTCAGCCAGAGTGACTGAAATAGATTTTCTCCTAAGAGTGCTCTAAACAAAAGAAAAGTAGTCCAAAAAAATCTACACAAACTAAGGCCGCAATCAAACTTATGTGATAGGTGTGGATTCAAAAGTTTGGAACCTCACATGATTTTCAAGGCTTCGCAACTTGCTATATACCGCAGGGTCCAACAATAAAACGCGACAAGGAGGATTGGGACCATACTCTTGCCTGAATACCCGACTACCTGGACGGCACGTGCGTAGTAATCTCCCCGAGTGTTGTTCTTAGTGTATTGCTCTGCCAAGACGGCCAAATGGTTTGATCAGTTGGTTTCAGGAATCCTAATGGTGTCTCTTGATATACTCAAGGTACGTGGGAGCTCAAATCCATAGTGGTGTTGTCTAATGCACAACAGTATGGCACGAGACCTTTCGATATACTAACGAGTACGTGAAATACTTTCTATATACGCCAAGTACATGAAGTGCCTTTCAATATACCCTAAGGTACCTGAAAGAGCCTTCGATATACTAGTTGGTACGTGAAAGAGCATCGATATACCGGTTGGTATGTGGAAGACTACAATACCCCTGGAATACAGTGCAGGCAAGTAACGATAGCTGCCACGTTTTACGACGTCGGAACACGTATCTAACTTAACACACAAGTTACTAAAGATTTTATCCTAGTTCTACCGTTAATTTTATTTGGACGGTTAGGTGAATGCATGAGGTGAGTACATAAACGTAAGCATAATGCAAGCCCTAACTACATAAAAAAATGCACTTTTTCTTTTGATGAAATCTATGTATGGGAGGGAGAAATCTTTTTCAAGTGGTTTTTACCAAAACAACAAAGCTTCAACAAGTCTCAATTCTACCAAAACTGATAATGAAAGTACTATTTTCCGTTTTTTCAAGCAAAACATGAAAATCAACAACGCATCAAATCCAAAAAAAGCATTTTCTTAGTATGAAACTAAAGATGACGAAAAGAGAGAATTTCTATCTAGAGCACACTAGCTTTTCAAATTTCACTATGGCAACCTAAAAGCATGAAAATCAAAAGCGCATGTAACTTTTCAAGCATGGAATCACTTTTTGCAAAAATTTGACTATACTTTGGATTTTTCAAGAAAATGAATGGCTCATAGTTCGAGAAAAATACAAATGATTGACTCTTTTTCAAACTTTCCAAAAATATCTATGTCGAGTTCCAATGCGTGAACCAATTTCTACAACACTTCTCAAATGCACTCGAAAACGGTAAAAATGAAGCACTTTTAATTTTTTCAATAATATGCCAATACCAAACTTTGACAACAACAATGCTTTTAAGTGTAAAGGACTGAAAAGAAAAAACTACTTGCAGCACTTGATTACACAGAAATTCTCAAAGCAATGACAAGCACTCCAATGAATCGAAAACACACAAGACACCCAAAAAACAACTGGATGCAAGCAAAGCTAAATAACGTGTGCAAAAAGGGGTCTAGGATTAGATCCAATGCAAAGACTAGATCAGGTGAGGAGAGGAGGGAATGCAAGGTGAAGTGGATGAAGGTGGGGTAGACTAAACTGTCCACCACTACCAAATCTCAAACTTGTCGAAAATGGAACCCAAAACAATCCAAACAAATCCAAACACTACCAATGCAAAATCAAGAGATCTCTGACTGGAAAGTGCAGCAAAGAGAAGTTCTGCAAATCAAACAAACTCAAAATTTGCAGAGGAGATAACCCAAACACAAGGCTTGACTGCTCGGCGCAGTCTGTGGTCAAGCTCAGAGCGCCCGTCGTAGGTGGAAAATAGGTGGTCTGCGTCGAATGCACAAGATGTAAAAATGAGTTGAGCGCCGACGGTGCAGGTTGCAGAGTAGAAAATTGTGCCCAGGAGAGGACGTCGCTCTGGCTATTCTACCCAGGTGCGAAGGGCGAAATCCCAATGCAAGGATGGAAAGATCTCCAAAAATGAGAAACTAAAAGGTTTGATGATGATACATACATAATCAAAGGAAGTTAACAGACTCTTCAGAGAGAAACTCTGGTGGGGAAAGAGGCTCAGGAGGCAAAATAAATGGCTCACAAAGAAATCAGAGAAAATGAATTTCAAACTGAAAACTTAAAACAATGCACGTGTCCCTAGTATGGTCACCTAATTTGTTATCGGACAATCTACCGAAAGCGGACTTAAGGCATGATCTCCCTAGTTCAATGCGAATCTAGAACAAATAGGACATAATACAAATCTACCTTCGTAGATGCAATTAGAGATTAAGAGATGTGGACATCTTACCTTTTAGATCTGTAGATCTCTTTCTCCCTCGTCGCTCCAAGTTCCACGGTCGTCAGATCCAAAGCCGCAAGACCTGTCAGAACATGCAAGAGACAAACAAGCAGCAATAGCACATCTACACAATAATTGATCTAAGTAAACGGTTAAGGAAGTAAACTATAAATATCAATGAACAATAAGACATTTATGGAAAGAGTTTTGTATTACTGTATTAAAGTGGAAATACATAGAAGAGTTAAGATTACAACCAAGCCCTAATGTTGCAATCTTCCTCCAACAAGCCAATCCAATGCCTCTAAGGAGAAATGGGTGCCTCTAATGGATGGATGATGATCTCCTAAGCTCTATTTCACTAGCATATGGATGCTATAGCCTTCCTCCTCTTAGAATGGAGAAGAGCTTCATATATATAGGACTAGGAGGATAGGATAGGTTGAGAAATAATGGGAGAGGACTAAGGGATCCTCCCAAAGGGTTAGGGAACCGAATGCCAGCTCCCCTATAGGTTAGGGATAGAGATCCAAGTCACACACCTTCGATAAATGGCTTGAAGATGCCCTTTATCCACTTTAACTGACATTAGCGCAAGTTGCATTAGGACAACCTGCACCGACGCATGCTGCACAAGGGTGACCTGCGACGACCAAACTAGACCCTATGGAAATAGGTCAGTATCTCTTCCAGTTTGACTTCCTAGTCATGGGAACTTCAAGGATGTTTACACTGAGTCTTATGGTGGCAAGATTTACGTGTAACATATATAGATTAAACATGTTAAGAAGTTTTACCTAAGATTGAGTTTATTGATGTCATCAGTAGCCAATGTTGGGTTTGGATCTAGCTATCAAGGGCAAAGATCCGAGGATCCCACATAGTACATAATTATTTGAAAGCCCCTCTAGAGCTTACTGCTTTACACTCACATATTTTCCAGTTCTTATTTGCTAAATTCATCATTCAATCTTCTTCTAATTTGGTCTCCTAAAGCAAAATGAGGGTTGGTCTCTCTTTTTTTATTAGATCTCTTGGGGATGCTTTTTTTTTTAGTTTCTTGTTCCTTGGCAATTCCATGAGATGATTTGCATAATTTAAATTGTCTTGATTTACTCCTACCTCCCTACCGAGGGATCTTGTCTCCTTGATTTCATGTTGAACTGATGTTTCAAAATATTTTCTCTATAGTGGCCCGAGTTTCCAAGTCCTTTTTTTATTTGTCTCTTCTTCTCTTTTTTCTTCACTACAAGGAAAAGGCCCTGTAGCGGAGGTTCTAGTGGAGGTTTTTAGTTTAACAAGATTGGTCTAAATTATAAAAAAACCTCCGCTACAACCTATGCAAATAGTACCAAATGTTTTAGCGAAGGATTTTACGGAAATGTATTATAACTAAAAAAACTTGGCGGCCAGAGTCTTTTGCGGAGATTTTTTTTTAGTGCACTTTATTGAAACAAATGCACCAGTGCTAACACACGTAAAACACACAGGTGCTTTTTAAACAAATACATTGACCGGTGCACATACAAACTTGTGCACCGATGCTTGAAAATGCATATAGCACTTGTGCACACCAAAATTTTAACTGAAACTGGTGCTTTACACTAAATGTTGCACCGAGACTCATGAATTATTTAAACGCATTGGTGATTCATAAAAATATATGGACTGGTCCTTTTTTTTAACTGTAGCACCAGTTCTTACTAACTATTAAAATGCATTGGTAGCTTATAACAATGTAAGCACAGTTGCTTATGAACTATTAAGATGCATCGGTACCTTATAACAATATAAGTATCGGTGCTTACGAGATATTAAAACACACTAGTACCTTATAATAATATAAGCATCGATGATTTACATCAAATGTCACACTAGTCCCTACGAACTATTAAAAAACATTGTTGCTTACAGACTATTAAAAAGCACTGATGTGTTAACTAAAGGGAAACACATCAGTAAAGCTAACTAGGACAATGATTGTCGCTATATTTTTTAAATTAACAGTGCGGTTAAAATACAGTAGCGCACTAAGGCGTGATAATAGAAAAATCCTTGAGATATGAAATGAGTATTCTACTGCACCGTGACTATGTTCATATAAGTGTACCGGTGCGACACTCTCTTAAATGCACTGGTGCTACATTGTCTAAAAAACACCAGTGCAATTAATAATATCATATGCATCGATGATTATATTATGTTTGGTGAGCAATGATTGTTGATATTGCACTAGAATATGTGTGTGTGTGTGTGTGTGCAGGGAGGGCACGATGTAGGTATGTGGCGCCAGGCGTAGGTAAAGGTCCAAGAAGGATTCCTTTCTAATTTTTTTGAAATGGAGTCAGGAGACGAGGTTTTCCCCTCTCTCTCTCGGCGTCAAGAACCTTTTCTCCCCTCACCAAGTCATCCTTGCGATCTTGTACCTCTGTCCCTTTCCGGTTGTCAACTCCTTGTTTTCCTTTCACTGATCTCGCCCTTCCCCTGTCACTTCCATTCGTCAGCTTCTGTACTTTACCTCAGCAATAATTATGGTGATAGACAAGGTCGACTACGAAAATATGTCACCATTAGGTCTCATATTCTTCTTTGATCATGAAATAAGGTGCACTGGAAAAGGAGAGGTATTGTCCAAACAAGTCGAGACGTCTCCTCAACACGAGCCTTCTATAAATGAATTATCAAAGACGGTCTCCTCCTCGAATAATAATGTGATTGATCCTCCCAGGACAGGAGCAGAGTGTGTTCCTAGAAAGAATGAGGGAGTGAGAGCTAAAAAGGATCATGCTTCCTTATTGGTTGGCAAGGACGTAGGCATTAAGGAAATCTCAGACTATCTAAATTTTGCTCTGGTCGGTCCTTTTGTGGTAAGGTGGTAGGAGAAGCCGATTTGACATCCTGGATGGAGACCAATTGGAAACAAATGTTGTATCAACTTCCACAATTCCACACCACATCGAGGGGATGGATTCTATTCAGAGTGAAGAATGAAGGTGACAAACAAAGGTTAATGGAGAGAAATTGGAAATGGGGTCTGTCAGGAATTATGTTGAAAGAATGGGATGTTAATTTTGATGTTAGTAGGGAGTCGCATAACACTCAGGAAGTTTGGGTAATTCTGCCTAGGATCCCAATGGTCTTTAGGAAAAAATCCATTCTGAAAGCTATTGGAGGCAAGCTTGGAAGGTTTGTCATTTTAGAGGATAATTGGGACCAGAAGGTAGATAGAATATGCACGAAGATCCAGGTGGAAATGGACATGTGAGATGGTTTATATGAAGAAATAAAACCGGAAATGCATGGTAGCATATGGAACCAGAGAATGGATTATTGGAAAGTTCCTTTCCATTATTTTGCTTGCAAATGGGTTGGGCACTTACAGAGAGATTGTCCAAGTCCTAGTCCGGGGTTCCATTTACATAAGAAAGTGTGGGTTAAAAAATCATCTCCGCTCCAGTTTACTCAGAAGATGGTAAATGAAGATGAAGGGAAATATGGAGATCCTATTACCTCGAGAAAGGACGTCATAAGGAAAGAGCCATGCAATAATTTGGATAACAACTTAGCTTCTCCATCTAATAATATTTTACGTCCTCCTATTGATTCTCGATTTGATATTGGCAATTCTGAATCAATTATTCTAAAAACTATTCAGGATGTTCCTAGCACAAACCTGGGAATCCCTAGTTCCTCTCACCATAGTCTCCTATCCTTTATCTCCTCTTAGTGACAGTTGTCCCTCGGGCTTGGTTCCCCCCCATTATAGGTCAAAAATGCATTCCACGTTCCTAAGCAAGGTCTATAACACTTGTTCTAAAGATGTCATTAAAGGAATTGAGAAAGAAGCTTCCTCGGGAGGCCTCGCACTTGACCCCCAACAAAAAGTAATGTTGGGGAGGAAGTCACAAATCATGAAAGCTAAAAATCAAGTTTCCCTAGATGTCAAATATCGGAAACAATCCACGATCGTTAGAGTCCTGAAAGTAGGGAAAGTCCAGCCAATGGGTTCAAAATGATTTGTTTGTCCTTCAATGCAAGGGGGTTATGGGGCTCCCCCAAGATAAATTCCCTCAAAAGGATGATTAAGTATCTAAATTTGGTTGTCATCCCTATCCAGGAAACAATGGTAGAAGGAACGAAAGCTCAGGAGTCTTTAAACCCTTGGTTAAAAGATTGGTATTTTGCGTCTTTAAATCATGGATAATTTTAGGGGCTAAATTTATCCCATGCGCTAAATTAAGGGGGTTATAGAAAATTAGTGGGCTATTTTCTTATATGGAAAGGGTTTTTTCAGTTGAAATATATTCACCCAATATTTATTAGAAACTAAATAAATATAAAACACATAGCCTCTCATGTATTAATGAGGAAAATGAAAAATACAATTTTCGCCCTAGCAAAATATCCCTCCAATCTATCTTTCACCCCTGATTTCTAAAGAGATTCCAGTGGAATCATTCCTTTTACCATGATTTTCATAATGGAGGCTCCCAAGGGTTATTTCACCCTCCATTTTGTTTTTTGTAAGGGCCATTCATAAGTAAAATTTCTTTTGGTGATTTTTTTTGTGTAATTGCTATTATCATCCAGAAATTGATCTAGTTGTGTATGATGAATATATTATTTAGTTGGACCACAATACTTCATTTCCATCAGGACTATATATAAATGTACAAGGAATGCTTGACCTGAGATGTAGACATTCTGCTATTTGATATCTTGTCTTTAACATTCAATGACGACGCTAAACCAATTTTACAACATTTTGGATGCTTTTGAAAATTTCAAGGACATGGATACAAACACCACCTTAGTTTATCTGAGAAAAAATAGTCTTTAATGGAGTAGTTCTAATGATATGCATGATGGTGCACTAATGTGATTTCTATTCATGTTAGTGTATGTTCTTATTTCTAATAACCCTTGCAAGTTTCTAACTAACACTAAAAATTCTAAATCAGGTGACATAATTCGGACTTTGATTGTCAACAAAAGAAAGGAAAAAGTGGTATTCGTAGCTATAAACATATAAGTAGGTTATTTTTTTCTTAAAGGGTAGATTAAAAATGGGAGGTTTGGAAAATAAGCCAATTGGGAATTCATACACTATATTAAGGTTGTGGGTCTCAATAAGACTCCATGTTGTAATAATGGTTTGTGGGTGCTATAATCACTCCACATTGTAAAGTGTCCAAATCTATCAGTTTGTTGGTTTGTCAATATTTAGGTCCCCCCACATGTCCGTTGAACCATTAAGGAACGAGATAACAAGTGCATTCCGTACTTCCCTAAATCTAGTTAGTGCATCAAAATATTGGTCGTTATGAAATGCATTTAACATAGCATACGGGTGTCGGGTATGATATGTTTGACAAGGTCCATAGGTAGGAGATTTGAAGCTCAGTATGTGTCGATTCCATTTGTTGACCATTACTCCTCCCTCCCTTGCATTTTACTCTTGCATTTGTATCTTTGGAAAACTGGGAGATCAACCCTTTTCATTTTTGTTAATTCCATCTCCTCCATTGGTTTTATCTCTATGTTGTAACCGTTTTGTGGAGTTTAAAGGCACCCTAGTGCTTCCATTGCTACTGAGAGCTTGACCTTCTTAGTATTTTGTTGGTTCCTTGCATTGGGATTTTGAGGATTGATTTCAAATTGTCGGAACATTCTTAGCATGGTCTACTCCCACCATTTTTTTACTTGCATTGGAAGAGGTATGCTTAATTCTTTATTCCTTCTAATTGTTGATTTCATTGGCTAATAGTCTAAAGACATTGTTGGTTTTTACCTCTCTTGAATTTTGTTTTCTATATACATTCATGTTCACCTTAAGCTGCATATCCCTCATTTTCGCTTGATTCCCTCAACTCATAATCCCAATAAGGATGCTCTTTGCGCATTATGAACAATTATGATCACTACAAATGGTTTTTTGTTCTGGGTATTTCTCTATGCTTTACTAGGTAAATGTGTCATAATCTCCTAGACAATGGCCCTTTTACTTCATTTGTAGGTTGTATTTTATTCATATGCATACTCTATATGCCTAAAATATTGCCCTATTCTTTCCAACAATTAGTTTTGGCTTCATTGGAGGTGTTTTAATGTTGTGTCTTGTAATGGATTTGGTATTATGCCCCCCTAGTGTCCATGCTCTCCTAACTTGCTTGACCCACTGATTCTCTATTCATGGTTTGATATCCCAAATTTAGATTGATGTCATTTTCCAAGCACCCATCTTAGGTGTTTATCATCTCACCCTTGACCCTGGTATATCTATTTGTTTGCATTGAAGCTAATGGTTCCATAAACCTTTAACTATTTGAAATATCCATGGCTATTATGGGTTTTGTTTTATTGTCATAGGAAACATGGTGCCACTTCATTGCAAACCTTGGCTTGAACCTTTTCCCATTGTTAAATTTGTATGAGTTTTCCTTGTTCAGGAAATTGCCCATGGTTGTACATTTTCCTTTGGTTTATATCTTTTTCTTAACCTCCATTCGTTAAGCGTGTGAATTACTTAATTTTTTTTTGGACAGATTTATGGTCGGTATCACGTCTAAATTGGGCCCACCACTCTTTGTATTTGGTTGCAACATTATGGTTTCTCCCTTATGTCGATATGTTTCCATCTTTACTAAACAATTTATTAGACCTACTTATTGTTAATGCAACCGTCACTCATTTGTTGTCTTTCCTTTGTTATTTCCCTTGAGATTCCTAAAAAATTCCAACAATGCTTGGCATAAATGAATCCAAGATACGCCAGAGCTTACTTTAATTTATCAACCTGGGAGTGTAACACTTTCAGATATACTACATTGTATATGCATTCATAGAGATTTTAATAACTAAGTCTATTAGGATATTAACTAAATGTTTTGGGGGGTTATTTTATTGATTTATTTTGCTATGTCTTATCTCTAACAAATCATGAAACTATGGATGAATCACTATGCAACCAAATTTTATCTTGCATACCATGAGTCGTTGAACTCACACATGAGACAAACTAGCCACTAATTTATCTAAGCAACGCAGATGAATCAATGTACAACAAACTATGACCTTGCACACTTTGATTCATTGGACTCAACACATTACTAGCTACCATTGGATAATCTAAACTCTAGGGATAGTTCAACTGAGGGTAACACCAGGGCTACTAACATGTAACTTTGTAGAACTAATCCATAGGAGTTTAAGATGCAAAATTAGCTTACAATACTCGATCAATTGAACTGAGGGTAACTCAAGAGATACCACTCCATGGATTCATAGAATCGACTCAAATAAATCAAGATAAATGAAGGTGAACATAAATCCTTTTGATCACTCCACTGAAAGCAACCCATGTGATACTTTTGTGGCTTATTGAATGTATAAATCAAATTCTATCTTGTAGAAACAAGTAAATTGCAAGAAACAAAATAATAGGAAAGCATCAAAGCATTAAAAGCAAATGACTACTTTATTTGCGTGATTGAAACCAAGAAATGAAATTGCAGAAATCATAGTGTAGAAAAAAAGAAATAAAGTAAATGCTGGAAAGTACTAAAAGATATTGAGACCATCAACAATTGCACAATGCAAGAGTGGGCCCTTACTTTGTATCTCACTTTATGATCTCCTACAAGGTAACTCAAGAACAAAAAACATCGGTAATTGCGATTCAAAAGATTAACTATTCAATTAAATTATAGTCGCAAACCCAAATGGTTTTCAAGTTTGTTTATTTATGTGTGTGTGTGTGTGATAATTCATTTGCTTCCTAAATTCATTTTCATTGATCTTGAAAGTGTGTTGTCTTAGTATTAGAGGAACATGTTTGCCAAAAACAATCCTTGAAATATGGATGCATGCAAAATAGTTCATCTTGGAGTTCTTTGCAGGATTCAATGCGATACAACAACAAGTGAAATATGAATGAGATTTTGCAACAACTCATTCGCATGCTGATGACAAACTCTTCAACATATGAACGAGATTTTGCAGCAAGTCATCGACAGATGAACATGAATTTGTAGCAACTCATTCGCATGCTGATGACAAATTTAACAACAACTGCTTTAAATATCAACGAGTCCCAAAAAAATGAGGAGTGGCACCATCCTATAGCATGGAATTAAAACTACTAGAAATTCCCAACATTAAAGTTCATGCATTATTTTCTCATCATTAGCAAAATTCAGCTATAAACATGAAATTCCAAGTATGAGTGCATAGTGTCCCGAGGGTGATAAAAGTGTATGAATTTAGTCAAAAAGTCATAAAGAAAGGGTTTAAATGATCAATATTAAGGAAGAATGGCAATAAAATATATAAGAAAAACAAGGCAATTACTAGTCTCATCAATTTCATTACATCCTTACATTGTTTTCATCCTCGTTGGTATAACGGTTTGGGCGGCCAATCTTGTTTGGTTACTTATCAATGATGTTTTTCTTCCTCGGGAAAAAAATCATAGTTCCATTTATAAAAAAAATTTAAAAAATGCATTCTTTGTATGCTTTGTAGCATGTCCTATATCTCTTATGTATACCACTATATATATATATATACTCATAGACCTCATTCATTTACATGTTTTATAATCCGCGAAAACAAAATATACTATCTAACATTGACAACTTCCTATCAACATTCATCGCATATCTCACCAAATAAAATTTATCCACCTATCTAGCCAAAAAACTAAGCCCCTCTAATTTCTATAACTTTTTGTCTAAGAAAAATACATATTATGGAATTATCAAAAGTGCCATCCAAATCTTCCCAAATGTGCCACTGGACCACATACAACAAGAGGCCATCCTTGTAAATGAAAGGACAAGGACACATGGTTGTCCCATTACCCCTACATATGACTATATCTTCTTGTAACTTGAATCACAAAGGGTTTTTTGGCTAAGATGTGAGGATGCTCAACGACTCGACAATGTAAACTGTTGAGTGACCATAGAACCATGAGTTGCAGTGTAGCTTTAGATTGTCAAAATGAAGACTAAACAACCATTCAAAAGATGGCTTTCCCATTTGGGTTTCCAGGGTAAAATCTCCATGGTCATAGTGATTAAACATTGTGTGTCTAATGTTTTAAAGAAATGTAACTACGGAAGATATTCTATTTATGCTTGTCTATTGTATTCTTCCTTCAGGAGATGTCATTGATGTAATTAATAATGTAAGAGTCATTGAAAGAGACAATGTAAACCCTAGGTATTGTTTCGACCTAGAAGAACCCATAAAAGATTATTATATTATGTATTTGAGAGGTCGGCCCAGTCAGTTAGGTGAAGTCGGCCCAATTGGGGAGAAGTCACCCCAACGGAAGAATATAAATAGAGGAGGAGTCTCTCATTTTTACTCACTCATCTCACTCACACAAGTTTGCATAGGAGATAGAGAGAGAAGTTCGCACAAGTGGAGGAGTAGTTGATCTTGTCTTGGGGTTTATCTTTGTACTTTGTGAATTCTATATTGGGGAATATTTTGACGGGGTTTTCTCCCTTGTGGTTTCCCTGAAAGAAATATTGTGTTCATTGTGTTCTTGTTGTGCTTGTATTTCTTTCAGTGATAGATTGTTTAATATTCTATGCTAAACAAGTAAAAAACTAACATGGTATCAGAGAAGGCCTGAAAGAAAACATTCTGCAGCCTCTATAACGGCAGAAACTAGGGATTCTTGTTATGGGAGCTTCCTCCACAGATCAGATGAAAAAGAGAGTGCATCTAACTCGCCTCACTAGGGCGCATCTTTCTGTCAAAGCAAATTTCAATTCTAAGAATTTTCATTTTTGGGTCCCCCACTGCAGCCCGAGAGAATTAGGGAATCAAGTTTTTGGATCATCTGCTCACAGAATTGGGAGAAGGAATACTTTGCTCAACTCGCCTCAAGGAGGCGAATTCGCTCATCCATTCAGTTTTCCAAAATCTCGAAGTCAGAAATTTGGGTTTCTCTAACAAACCCTAGGTCAAAGTAAAAGCAGTTTTCAGAAGGACAACTTTTTTGGTAAGTCTCAAATCTATTCTATTTCCATTTGAAGTACTCATTATATCAAGATGACTAGAAATACCAAGCTTGATTAGAATATTGAGGGAGCTGAGAACTTCAGGGCATGGAAGTATAGAGTCATGCTCATCCTTAAAGAGCATGACCTATAAGACTTTATAAAGGAAGGACTTAAAAAACCAAAGGGAGATGAAGCCAAAGCAAGGCATAAGAAGAATATGGTCAAGGCAAAGAGGATCATTGTTGATTTCATCAAAGATCACTTGATCCCTCAAGTGTCTTCCAAGAAGACCCCAAAAGAGATCTTCGATGCCCTGACCAACCTATTTGAAGGGAAGAACATTAATAAGAAGATGACCTTGAGAAATCAACTCAGGGGAGTGAAGATCTTGAAGTCTGAGTCCATGCACTCATACTTCTCCAGAGTGTCCCATATAAAAGAACAAATAGAATCTATTGGAGACATGGTAAAGGATGTTGAAGTTGTGATGACCACTCTGAATGGTCTCCCTGGAGATTGGGAACCATTTGTTTGTGGCATTTGTGCTAGAAAGAAATTGATCCAATTCAGACATCTATGGGAAGAGTGTGTGCAAGAGTAAGAAAGAATAGCGGTGAGAGAGGATAAAATAAACGACAATGAAGACCAAGCTTTGGAAAATCATGCCAAAGGTGGAAAGAAAAGGAAGATCAATGTACGTTCCTATGAGGACTCTCCAAGAATACCATAGAAGAGAAGGAAGTTCAAGAAATATCTATCTTCCGTTGAATGTTATTCCTGTCACAAAACAGGACACATTGCAAGAAATTGTCCACTCAAATACGGACATCATAAGAAGCAGAAGAATATATTTCATGCTTATGCAGTAGAAGATAGTGAGTATGATGAAGAAGTCAAAACCGGATATGATGAAGACTCCAGTGAAGAATATGTTCTAATATCAGCCCTCACTGGTTCAGTATCTCATAGAAGTGATACTTGGCTAGTAGATAGTGGAGATTCAAAACACATGATGGGATACAAAGAATCCATCTCACATCTCATTCAGAAGGAATCTCCACACAAGGTAAAGCTTGGAGATGATTATCAATACCCCATCAAAGGAATGGGAGAAGCCTCTTATATATTGGACTCTGGAAAGTCCATGAACATGAAAGATGTACTTTATGTACCATGTTTGAAGAAGAACCTTCTATCTATTTCTGCATTATATAAGAAAGGTCTTCGAATTGCATTTATAGATGGTGAAGTTCTTATGTGGCCAAAGGGGAAGACTATCAATGATGCAGTAGTCATTGGAGTAGAAGAAGGAGGACTTTACAAACTAAAGGGTCATGCAGATACAACATTGATGACCAATACCACGAGCCCTTGTGAGCTATGGCATAGAAGACTAGCTCATGTACACTACAAAGCCTTACCAATAGTAAGTAAGTTGGTGACTGGACTACCAAATATCCAGGTTGACCATGAAGGAGTATGCAAAGGATGTGCTCAAGGAAAGAGTACGAAGAATCCATTTCCAAGCAGCGACAACAAAGGAAAAGGTATTCTGGATATTATTCACTCAGATATCTGTGGACCTATGTCCACCACTTCACTAAGCGGGTATGTTTACTATTTTTCTTTTATTGATGATTGCTCCCGCAAAACATGGATTTATTTCCTGAACAATAAGAATAAAGTCTTTGAAAAGTTTAAGGAGTTTAAGGATCTTGTAGAAAACCTCTATGAAAAGAAGATAAAGATTCTAAGGAAAGATAATGGAGGGGAATACACTTCATGCGATTTCAAAGATTTATGTAAAGAAGCAGGGATTAAGAGGGAGCTTACTATTCCCTATAATCCACAACAAAATGGTGTAGCTAAAAGGAAGAACAAAACGATCATAGAAGCAGTGAAGGCCATGATCCATGATCAAGACTTACCCATGAATCTATGGGCAGGAGCAACTATAACCACAATATATGTACATGACATAATCTCTCACAATGCTCTTAGCAACAAGACCCCAGAAGAGATGTTTACCGGTATGAATCCTAAATTTAGCCATATAAAGATATTTGGATGTCCTGTATTTATCCACATTCCAAAAGAGAAGAGATCGAAGTTGGAACCTTTAGGAAAGAAGGGAATATTTGTGGGCTATAGTGAGCAATCAAAGGCTTACCGTATCTACATCCCAGAATTTCTCCAGATTGAGCTTAGTTGGGATGTTACATTTGATGAAGACACGGCTTTCAACAAATCCAAGAAGACTCATGAGGATGAAGAGGATCATGAAGCTCCTAGAGTTACAGAAACAAACAAAGTACCAGAAATAAATATTGAAGAAGAACCTATTCCAGATGATCATGATATGGCAGAACCTCAAAGACCTGAGGAGACACCTCATGAGGAGATTACTCGGAAGAGAAGGCCAGCTTGGACACGAGAATTAATACAAGATGCAGGAAAGTATGGTCCCCCAGAAGGAACCAGTAGAGAGAGAAAGAGACCAAGGCCATACTCCAGTTATGTAGCCTTTATGTGTAACCTTGTTGAAGGGGAACCGACATGTTTTGAAGATGCAGTAAAGAAGAGGGAGTGGTTGGATGCTATGAATGAAGAATACTAGTCCATCATCAAGAATGATGTTTGGGATGTGGTACCAAGACCAAAGGATAAGTCGTCGTTTCATCAAAGTGGATCTTCAAAACAAAACACTCAGCAGACGAAAGCATTGAAAATTACAAGGCAAGATTTGTAGCGGGAGTGTTATCTTAGAAAGAAGGAATTGATTACGAGGACACCTTTTCTCCAGTGGCCAGATATACTTCAATTATAACCATTATTGCCTTGCAAGCCAAGATGAAATGGAAGTTACATCAAATGGATGTAAAGACGATGTTCCTGAATGGGAAGATAGAAGAAGAAGTATATATAGAGCAGTCAGAAGGATTTGAAATAGAATATAGAAAGTCGCATGTATGCAGACTAAAGAAAGCATTGTACGGGTTAAAGCACCTAGATCATGGTATGAAAGAATTGATAGTTTCCCGATGAGTTTGGGCTTTACCAAAATTAAATCATATTCTAATCTTTATTATAAGATTATGGATGATGAACCTATGATACTACTATTATATGTAGATGATTTGTTCCTGACAGGAGAAGACAAGCCCATCACTGAATGTAAGAGAAGGCTTGCAGCATAATTTGAGATGAAAGACCTTAGTATGATGCATTACTTTCTCGGTCTTGAAGTATGGCAGTTTCCAGATGAGATTTTCTTGAGTCAAGGAAAATACACAGCTGAGATCTTGAAGAGATTTGGGATGATGGATTGTAAGGCCATGACTACTCCGATGGTGACAAACTTGAAGCTCCTGAATGATGCTTCATCAGAGATAGTAGATGTCACCATGTATAGACAGATTATTGGGTCATTGATGTACTTGACCAATACTCGACCAGATATATGTTTTGTAGTGAACACATTGAGCCAATATATGGTGGAGCCGAGGAATGTTCACTTGATTGCAGCAAAACATGTGATGAGGTATCTAAAGGGTACGTTGGATTATGGACTCATATATGCTTCAGATAGTGAGTTCAGGTTGTATGGGTACACAGATTCAGATTGGGCTAGAAGTGCCGAAGATAGGAAAAGCACTTCAGGATGTTGCTTTAGTTTGGGATCAAGCATGATATCATGGCTCAGTAGAAATCAACCCTGTGTTGCACTCAGTACAGCAGAAGCTGAATATGTAGCAGCTTGTTCAGCTTGGAGTGAAACAGTGTGGCTTCGCAAGATGTTGGCAGGATTGTTCGATGCAGAGATTGATGCTACGGATATACTCTGTGACAACCAGAGTTGCATCAAGATGACAGAGAATCTTGTGTTCCATGATAGATCGAAGCACATAGAGATCAAGTTCCACTATATCCAGGATATGGTGCAGGAGGGAGCTGTAAAGCTCAAGTATGTTCCTACAAAGGAACAAGTTGCCGATGTGTTGACTAAGCCTCTGTCTCGCATAAAGTTGGAATACTTTCGAGACAAGCTTGGTGTGGTCCAGAGGAACTTCTCTCGAAAGAGAGAATGATAGAGTTCTTGTCCTTAGGGAACGAATGCATGTCAAGGGGTGACGAAAGATCAATACTTGCTAGCTGATAGAATTCCTATCCATAGGGATGGATGCCTATCCAGGGGTGACGGAAGATCAGTACTTGCCGACTGATAGAGTTCCTATCCTTAGGGATGGATGCCTATCGAGGGGTGATGGAAGATCAATACTTTCCGACTGATAGAGTTCCTATCCTTAGGGATGGATGCCTGTCCAGGGGTGATGGAATATCAGTACTTGCCGACTGATAGAGTTCCTATCCTTAGGGATGGATGCTTGTTTAGGGGTTACGGAAGATCAATACTTGCCGACTGATAGAGTTCTTATCTTTAGGGATGGATTCCTGTCCAGGGGTGAAGGAAGATCAGTACTTATTGACTGATAGAGTTCATATCCTTAGGGATGGATGCCTGTCCAGGGGTGACAAAAGATCAATACTTACCGAATGATAGAGTTCCTATCCTTAGGGATGGATGCCTGTCCAGGGGTGATGGAATATCAGTACTTGCCGACTGATAGAGTTCCTGTCCTTAGGGATGGATGCTTGTCCAGGGGTGAGAGAAGATCAATACTTGCTGACTGATAGTGTTCCAGCTGATGATGTTGCTGATGAGGATGTTCCAGCAGAGGATGTTCTAGCTGACGATGTTGTTGATCCAGTAGAGGATGTTCCAGATGATGATGTTGCTGAAGAGGATGTTCCAGCTGATGATGTTGCTGATACAGCAGAGTATGTTCCAATAGAGGATATTGCTGATGATGATTCAGAGGATGTTGTTGATGGTGATATTCTAGAAGAAGATGATGATGATGCTGATGGTGACATTCTAGCAGATGATGATGATGCTACTCCAACAGATGATATCCTAGACATATGATGATCCAAAATATTCCTACGACACATAGAGATTCACTAGTCAATTGTGAAGATGTTGATGTTACCCACATAATACCTTCCTAGTTAAGAGGAGTGTTAAAGAAATGTAACTGCAAAAGATATTCTATTTATGCTTGTCTATTATATTCCTCCTCTGAGAGATGTCATTGATGTAATTAATAATGTAAGAGTCAATGTAAACCATAGGTCTTGTGTCGGCCTAGAAGAACCCATAAAGGATTATTATATTATGTATTTGAGAGGTTGGCCCAATTAGTTAGGTGAAGTTGACCCAGTTGGGGAAAAGTCACCCCAACAGAAGAATATAAATAGAGGAGGAGTCTCTCATTTGTACTCACTCATCTCACTCACACAAGTTCGCATAGGAGAGAGAGAGAGGGAGAAGTTCACACAAGTGGACAAGTAGTTGATCTTGTCTTGGGGTTTATCTTTGTACTTTGTGAATTCTATATTGAGGAATATTTTGTCAGGGTTTTCTCCCTTGTGGTTTCCCTAAGAGAAATATTGTGTTCATTGTGTTCTTGTTGTGCTTGTATCAAATGTCACACCAGTCCCTACGTACTATTAAAAAACATTGTTGCTTACGGACTATTAAAAAGCACCGATGTGATAACTGAAGGGAAACACATTGGTAAAGCTAACTATGACGATGATTGTCGCTATATTTTTTAAATTAACAGTGCGCTTAAAATATAGTAGTGCACCAAGGCATGATAATAGAAAAATCCTTGAGATATGAAACGAGTATTCTACTGCACCATGACTATGTTCATATAAGCGTACCGGTGCGACACTCTCTTAAATGCACTGGTACTACATTGTCTAAAAAACACCAATGCAATTAATAATATCATATGCACCGATGATTATATTATGTTTGGTGAGCAATGATTATTGATATTGCACTAGAATATGTGTGTGTGTGTGTGGAGGGAGGGAACGATGGAGGTATGTGGTGCGAAGGCGTAGGTAAAGGTCCATGAAGGATTCCTTTCTAATTTTTTTCGAAATGGAGTCAGGCAACGAGGTTTTCCCCTCTCTCTCTCTTGGCGTCAACAACCTTTTCTCCCCTCACCAAGTCATCCTTGCGATCTCGTACCTCTGTCCCTTTCCAGCCGTCAGCTCCCTGTTTTCCTTTCACTGATCTCGCCCTGCGTTCTCATTACCCTGTCACTTCCATTCGTCAGCTTCTATACTTTACCTCGGTAATCATTATGGTGATAGCCAAGGTCGACTACGAAAATATGTCACCATTAGGTCTCATATTCTTCTTTGATCATGAAATAAGGTGCACTTGAAAAGGAGAGGTATTGTCCAAACAAGTCGAGATGTCTCCTCAACACGAGCCTTCTATAAATGAATTATCAAAGACGATCTCCTCCTCGAATCATAATGTGATTGATCCTCCCAGGACAGGAGCAGAGTGTTTGCCTAGAAAGAATAAGGGAGCGAGAACTAAAAAGGATCATGCTTCCTTATTGGTTGGGAAGGACGTAGGCATCAAGGAAATCTCAGACTATCTAAATTTTGCTCTGGTCGGTCGATTTTGTGGTAAGGTGGTAGGAGAAGCAGATTTGACATCCTGGATGGAGACCAATTGGAAAAAAGTGTTGTATCAACTTCCACAATTCCACACCACATCGAGGGGATGGATTCTATTCAGAGTGAAGAATGAAGGTGATAAACAGAGGTTAATGGAGAGAAATTGGAAATGGGGTCTGTCAGGACTTCTGTTGAAAGAATGGGATGTTAATTTTGATGCTAGTAGGGAGCCGCATAACACTTAGGAAGTTTGGGTAATTCTGCCTGGGCTCCCAATGGTCTTTTGGAAAAAATCCATTCTGAAAGCTATTGGAGGCAAGCTTGGAAGGTTTGTCATTTTGGAGGATAATTGGGACCATAATGTAGATAGAAGATGCACGAAGATCCTAGTGGAAATGGACATGCAAGATGGTTTATATGAAGAAATAAATCCGGAAATGCATGGTAGCATATGGAACCAGAGAATGGATTATTGGAAAGTTCCTTTCCACTATTTTGCTTGCAGATGGGTTGGGCACTTACAGAGAGATTGTCCAAGTCCTAGTCCGGGGTTCCAGTTACGTAAGAAAGTATGGGTTAAAAAATCATCTCTGCTCTAGTTTACTCAGAAGATGGTAAATGAAGATGAAGGGAAATATGGAAATCCTATTACCTCGAGAAAGGACGTCATAAGGAAAGAGCCATGCAATAATTTGGATAACAACTTAACTTCTCCATCTAATAATATTTTACGTCCTCCTATGGATTCTCGATTTGATATTGGCAATTCTGAATCAATTATTCTAAAAAATATTCAGGATGTTCCTAGCACAAACCTGCGCATCCCTGGTTCCTCTCACCATAGTCTCCTATCCTTTATCTCCTCTTAGTGACAGTTTTCCCTCAGGCTTGGTTTCCCCCCATTATAGGTCAAAAATGCATTCCCCGTTCCTAAGCAAGGTCTATAACACTCGTTCTAAAGATTTTATTAAAGGAATTGAGAAAGAAGATTCCTCGGGAGGTCTCGCACTTGACCCCCAACAAAAAGTAATGTTGGGGAGGAAGTCACAAATCATGAAAGCTAAAAATCAAGTTTCCCTAGATGTCAAAAATGGGAAACAATCCATGATCGTTAGGGCCCCGAAAGTAGGGAAAGTCCAGCCAATGGGTTCAAAATGATTTGTTTGTCCTTCAATGCAAGGGGGTTATGGGGCTCCCCCAAGATAAATTCCCTCAAAAGGATGATTAAGTAGCTAAATCTGGTTGTCATCCTTATCCAGGAAACAATGGTAGAAGGAACAAAAGCTCAAGAGTCTTTAAACCCTTGGTTAAAAGATTGGTATTTTGTGTCTTTAAATTATGGATAATTTTAGGGGCTAAATTTATCCCATGAGCTAAATTTATCCCATGGGCTAAATTAAGGGGGTTACAGAAAATTAGTGGGCTATTTTCTTATATGGAAAGGGTTTTTTCAGTTGAAATATATTCACCCAATATTTATTAGAAAATAAATAAATATAAAACACATAGCCTCCCATATATTAATGAGGAAAATGAAAAATACAATTTTCGCCCTAGCAAAATATCCCTCCAATCTATCTTTCACCCTTGATTTCTAAAGAGATTGCAGTGGAATCATTCCTTTGCCCCCGATTTTCATAATGGAGGCTCCCAAGGGTTATTTCACCCTCCATTTTGTTTTTTGTAAGGGCCATTCATAAGTAAAATTTATTTTGGTGATTTTTTTTGTGTAATTACTATCATCATCCAGAAATTGATCTAGTTATGTATGATGAATATATGATTTAGTTGGAACACAATACTTCATTTCCATCAAGACTATATATAATATGTACAAGGAATGCTATGGATGAATCACTATGCAACCAAATTTTATCTTGCATATCATGAGTTGTTGAACTCACACATGAGACAAACTGGCCACTAATTTATCTAAGCAACGCAGATGAATCAATCTACAACAAACTATGACCTTGCACACTTTGATTCATTGGACTTGGCACATTACTAACTACCATTGGATAATCTAAACTCTAGGGATAGTTCAACCGAGGGTAACACCAGGGCTACTAACATGTAGCGTTGTAGAACTAATCCATAGGAGTTTAAGATACAAAATTAGCTTACAATACTCGATCAATTGAACTGAGGGTAACTCAAGAGCTACCACTCCATGACTTCATAGAATCAACTCAAATAAATCAAGATAAATGAAGGTGAACATAAATCCTTTTGATCACGCCACTGAAAGCAACCCACGTGATACTTTTGTGGCTTATTGAATGTATCAGTCAAATGCTATCTTGTAGAAACAAATAAATTGCAAGAAACAAAATAATAGGAAAGCATCAAAGCATTAAAAGCAAATGACTACTTTATTTGCGTGATTCAAACCAAGAAATGAAATTGCAGAAATCATAGTGTAGAAAAAAAGAAATAAAGTAAATGCTGGAAAGTACTAAAAGATATTGAGACCATCAACAATTGCACAATGCAAGAGTGGGCCCTTACTTTGTATCTCACTTTATGATCTCCTACAAGGTAACTCAAGAACAAAAAACATCGGTAATTGGGATTCAAAATATTAACTATTCAATTAAATTCTAGTTGCAAACCCAAATGGTTTTCAAGTTTGTTTATTTATACAATTCATCCTAGGGAGTTCTTAGTCAGTTTCCCAATATTTAGGAAAGTAATCAGGTTTGCAAAAAATGGTTTCCTTTTTTTAGAATATTTTATTTACAACACATAGAAAACCGTGGAGATATTTCCTCCTCAAAAGAGGGCCACACTATTATATGTGTGTGTGTGTGTGTGTGTGTGTGTGATAATTCATTTGCTTCCTAAATTCATTTTCATTGATCTTGAAAGTGTGTTGTCTTAGTCTTAGAGGAACATGTTTGCCAAAAACAATCCTTGAAATATGGATGCATGCAAAATGGTTCATCTTGGAGTTCTTTGCAGGATTCAATGCGATACAACAACAAGTGAAATATGAATGAGATTTTGCAACAACTCATTCGCATGCTGATGACAAACTCTTCAACATATGAACGAGATTTTGCAGCAAGTCATCGACAAATGAACATGATTTTGTAGCAACTCATTCGCATGCTGATGACAAATTTAACAACAACTGCTTTAAATATCAACGAGTCCCAACAAAATGAGGAGTGGCACCATCCTATAACATGGAATTAAAACTACTAGAAATTCCCAACATTAAAGTTCATGCATTATTTTCTCATCATTAGCAAAATTCAGCAATAAACATGAAATTCCAAGTATGAGTGCATAGTGTCCCAAGGGTGATAAAAGTATATGAATTTAGTCAAAAAGTCATAAAGAAAGGGTTTAAATGATCAATATTAAGGAAGAATGGCAATAAAATATATAAGAAAAACAAGGCAATTACTAGTCTCATCAATTTCATTACATGCTTACATTGTTTTCATCCTCGTTGGTATAACGGTTTGGGCGGCCAATCTTGTTTGGTTACTTATCAACGATGTTTTTCTTCCTCGGGAAAAAAATCATAGTTCCATTTATAAAAAAAATAAAAAATGCATTCTTTGTATGCTTTGTAGCATGTCCTATATCTCTTATGTATACCACTA
Source organism: Larix kaempferi (assembly GCA_027924585.1). NCBI lineage: Eukaryota > Viridiplantae > Streptophyta > Pinopsida > Pinales > Pinaceae > Larix > Larix kaempferi. The sequence continues at coordinate 2,768,169 of BSBM01000226.1, read as the reverse complement.
TATCTATATACTCATAGACCTCATTCATTTACATGTTTTATAATCTGCGAAAACAAAATATACTATCTAACATTGACAACTTCCTATCAACATTCATCGCATATCTCACCAAATAAAATTTATTCCACCTATCTAGGCCAAAAAACTGAGCCCCTCTAATTTCTATAACTTTTTATCTAAGAAAAATACATATTATGGAATTATCAAAAGTATCCCACAAACATCAAGGAAGCTACAACCACCCATGATGGTTCTAATTTAAAAGCAACCTCCTTGGCCATAACCATTAGCCACTTAGATCAAATCAAATAAAGGAAGATGATCAAGTTTAATAATTTGGCCATCCAAATCTTCCCAAATGTGCCACTGGACCACATACAACAAGAGGCCATCCTTGTAAATGAAAGGACAAGGTTGTCCCATTACCCCTACATATGACTATATATTCTTGTAACTTGAATCACAAAGGGTTTTTTGGCTAAGATGTGAGGATGCTCAACGACCCGACAATGTAAACTGTTGAGTGACCATAGAACCATGAGTTGCAATGTAGCTTTAGATTGTCAAAATGAAGACTAAACAACCATTCAAAAGATGGCTTTCCCATTTGGGTTTCCAGGGTAAAATCTCCATGGTCATAGTGATTAAACATTGTGTGTCTAATGTGTTAAAGAAATGTAACTGCGGAAGATATTCTATTTATGCTTGTCTATTGTATTCCTCCTTCGGGAGATGCCATTGATGTAATTAATAATGTAAGAGTCAATGTAAACCCTAGGTCTTGTTTCGACCTAGAAGAACCCATAAAAGATTATTATATTATGTATTTGAGAGGTTGGCCCAGTCAGTTAGGTGAAGTTGGCCCAGTTGGGGAAAAGTCACCCCAACGGAAGAATATAAATAGAGGAGGAGTCTCTCATTTTTACTCACTCATCTCACTCACACAAGTTCGCACAGGAGATAGAGAGAGAAGTTCGCACAAGTGGAGGAGTAGTTGATCTTGTCTTGGGGTTTATCTTTGTACTTTGTGAATTCTATATTGAGGAATATTTTGACGGGGTTTTCTCCCTTGTGGTTTCCCTAAAAGAAATATTGTGTTCATTGTGTTCTTGTTGTGCTTGTATTTCTTTCAGTGATAGATTGTTTAATATTCTATGCTAAACAAGTAAAAAACTAACATGGTATCAGAGAAGGCCTGAAAGAAAACATTGTGCAGCCTTTGTAACCGCAGAAACTAGGGATTCTTGTTCTGGGAGCTCCCTCCACAGATCAGATGAAAAAGAGAGTGCATCTAACTCACCTCACTAGGGTGCATCTTTCTATCAAAGTAGATTTCAATTCTAAGAATTTTCATTTTTGGGTCCCCCACTGCAGCCCGAGAGAATTAGGGAATCAAGTTTTTGGATCATCTGCTCACAGAATTGGGAGAAGGAATACTTTTCTCAACTCGCCTCAAGGAGGCGAATTTGCTCATCCATTCAGTTTTCCAAAATCCCGAAGTCAGAAAATTAGGGTTTCTCTAACAAACCCTAGGTCAAAGTAAAAGCAGTTTTCAGAAGGACAACTTTTCCGGTAAGTCTCAAATCTATTCTATTTCCATTTGAAGTATTCATTATATCAAGATGACTAGAAATACCAAGCTTGATGAGAAGATTGAGGGAGCTGAGAGCTTCAGGGCATGGAAGTATAGAGTCATGCTCATCCTTAAAGAGCATGACCTATAAGACTTTATAAAGGAAGGACTTACAAAACCAAAGGGAGATGAAGCCAAAGCAAGGCATAAGAAGAATATGGTCAAGGCAAAGAGGATCATTGTTGATTTCATCAAAGATCACTTGATCCCCCAAGTGTCTTCCAAGAAGACCCCAAAAGAGATCTTCGATGCCCTGACCAACCTGTTTGAAGGGAAGAACATTAATAGGAAGATGACCTTGAGAAATCAACTCAAGGGAATGAAGATCTTGAAGTCTGAGTCCATGCACTCATACTTCTCCAGAGTGTCCCATATAAAATAACAAATAGAAGCTATTGGAGACATGGTAAAGGATGTTGAAGTTGTGATGACCACTCTGAATGGTCTCCCCAGAGATTGGGAACCATTTTTTCGTGGCATTTGTGTTAGAAAGAAATTGACCCAGTTCAGATAGCTATGGGAAGAGTGTGTGCAAGACTAAGAAAGAATAGCGGTGAGAGAGGATAAAATAAGCGACAATGAAGACCAAGCTTTGGCAACTCATGCCAAAGGTGGAAAGAAAAGGAAGATCAATGTACATTCCTATGAGGACTCTCCAAGAAGACCACAGAAGAGAAGGAAGTTCAAGAAATATCTATCTTCCGTTGAATGCTATTCCTGTCACAAAACAGGACACATTGCAAGAAATTGTCCACTCAAATACGGACATCATAAGAAGCAGAAAAATATATTTCATGCTCATACAGTAGAAGATAGTGAGTATGATGAAGAAGTCAAAACCGGATATGTTGAAGACTCCAGTGAAGAATATGTTCTAATATCATCCCTCACTGGTTCAGTATCTCATGGAAGTGATACTTGGCTAGTAGATAGTGGAGATTCAAAACACATGACGGGATACAAAGAATCCATCTCACATCTCATTCAGAAGGAATCTCCACACAAGGTCAAGCTTGGAGATGATTATCAATACCCCATCAAAGGAATGGGAGAAGCCTCTTATATATTGGACTCTGGAAAGTCCATGAACATGAAAGATGTACTTTATGTACCATGTTTGAAGAAGAACCTTCTATCTATTTCTGCATTATATAAGAAAGGTCTTCGAATTGCATTTATAGATGGTGAAGTTCTTATGTGGCCAAAGGGTAAGACTATCAATGATGCAGTAGTCATTGGAGTAGAAGAAGGAGGACTTTACAAACTAAAGGGTCATGCAGATACAACATTGATGACCAATACCACGAGCCCTTGTGAGCTATGGTATAGAAGACTAGCTCATGTACACTACAAAGCCTTACCAATAGTAAGTAAGTTGGTGACTGGACTACCAAATATCCAAGTTGACCATGAAGGAGTATGCAAAGGATGTGCTCAAGGAAAGAGTACGAAGAATCCATTTCCAAGCAGCGACAACAAAGGAAAAGGTATTCTGGATATTATTCACTCAGATATCTGTGGACCTATGTCCACCACTTCACTAAGCTTGGAGTCAAACAGTGTGGCTTTGCAAGATGTTGGCAGGATTGTTCGATGCAGAGATTGATGCTACGGATATACTCTGTGACAATCGGAGTTGCATCAAGATGACAGAGAATCTTGTGTTCCATGATAGATCGAAGCACATAGAGATCAAGTTCCACTATATCCAGGATATGGTGCAGAAGGGAGCTGTAAAGCTCAAGTATGTTCCTACAAAGGAACAAGTTGCTGATGTGTTGACTAAGCCTCTGTCTCGCATAAAGTTGGAATACTTTCGAGACAAGCTTGGTGTGGTCCAGAGGAACTTCTCTCGAAAGAGAGAATGATAGAGTTCTTGTCCTTAGGGGACGAATGCATGTCAAGGGGTGACGAAAGATCAATACTTGCCGATTGATAGAATTCTTATCGATAGGGATGGATGCCTATCCAGGGGTGACAGAAGATCAGTACTTGCCGACTGATAGAGTTCCTATCCTTAGGGATGGATGCGTATCGAGGGGTGATGGAAGATCAATACTTTTCGACTGATAGAGTTCCTATCCTTAGGGATGGATGCCTGTCCAGGGGTGATGGAAGATCAGTACTTGCCGACTGATAGAGTTCCTATCCTTAGGGATGGATGCTTGTTTAGGGGTTACGGAAGATCAATACTTGCCAACTGATAGAGTTCCTATCCTTAGGGATGGATTCCTGTCCAGGGGTGAAGGAAGATCAGTACTTATTGACTGATAGAGTTCATATCCTTAGGGATGGATGCCTGTCCAGGGGTGACGGAAGATCAGTACTTACCGACTGATAGAGTTCCTATCCTTAGGGATGGATGCCTGTCCAGGGGTGATGGAATATCAGTACTTGCCGACTGATAGAGTTCCTGTCCTTAGGGATGGATGCTTGTCCAGGGGTGACAGAAGATCAATACTTGCTGACTGATAGTGTTCCAGCTGATTATGTTGCTGATGAGGATGTTCCAGCAGAGGATGTTCTAGCTGACAATGTTGTTGATCCAGTAGAGGATGTTCCAGATGATGATGTTGCTGAAGAGGATGTTCCAGCTGACGATGTTGCTGATACAGCAGAGTATGTTCCAACAGAGGATATTGCTGATGATGATTCAGAGGATGTTGTTGATAGTGATATTCTAGAAGATGATGATGATGATGCTAATGGTGACATTCTAGCAGACGATGATGATGCTACTCCAGCAGATGATATCCTAGACATATGATGATCCAAAATATTCCCACGACATATAGAGATTCACTAGTCAATTGTGAAGATGTTGATGTTACCCACATAATACCTTCCTAGTTAAGAGGAGTGTTAAAGAAATGTAACTGCAAAAGATATTCTATTTATGCTTGTCTATTATATTCCTCCTCCGAGAGATGTCATTGATGTAATTAATAATGTAAGAGTCATTGAAAGAGTCAATGTAAACCATAGGTATTGTGTCGGCCTAAAAGAACCCATAAAGGATTATTATATTATGTATTTGAGAGGTTGGCCCAATTAGTTAGGTGAAGTCGACCTAGTTGGGGAAAAGTCACCCCAACAGAAGAATATAAATAGAGGAGGAGTCTCTCATTTGTACTCACTCATCTCACTCACACAAGTTCGCATAGGAGAGAGAGAGAGGGAGAAGTTCACACAAGTGGACGAGTAGTTGATATTGTCTTGGGGTTTATCTTTGTACTTTGTGAATTCTATATTGAGGAATATTTTGTCAGGGTTTTCTCCCTTGTGGTTTCCCCGAGAGAAATATTGTGTTCATTGTGTTCTTGTTGTGCTTGTATTTCTTTTAGTGATAGATTGTTTAATATTATATGTTAAACAAGTAAAAACTAACATTATGTGGTATCTGGATTACTAGGGGTGTACTTTGGCATTTCCATGTTGCTCAATAAATTCCCCAAGTTAAATGATTCTTTGCTTAACAAGATGTAATTAACACTTAGGGCCAACAATGTATTATATGTAATTGGTGAATTCATGCTTAAATTTATTTGCTATCAAACGATTGTTTATTGTAACAACTAGAGAACTCAATCTATCCATCTAATGTTTAAGGGATATCGAGGCTTGTAATCCATACATACTCAATGTTTGGGTTCCTTACTGTTTTATGGTGAGTTGACTTCCCATAATTTTAATCGACTCAACCAAGTGTTGAAGGTTGGAATAATTGCACAGAAGCAAACTTCTTTCAAACTGATGAAGTTTAGTCACTATTTCTCTGAACATGTTGAGCTATTGTCTACACAACAACCAACATTATTTTTATGGATGGCACCCAAACCCTGGTTGTTGTTTTAAATTTATAATCTTAGTTGGTTGACAATTGTGTTAGTGGAGGTGTTACCCTCTCTCTATTTCTGTGCTTAACGTTTAGTCGAGGGGACAACTAATCAATTCTTACTACCTACTTTCTCATTGTTTTCTTCTGGATTTTTTCTTCTCCCCGCCCTTCTAGAACACCATGGATGGGTTGTCTCATTTCTTTTAATTCATAGGTTAAAGAATTGTTCTGAAGTTGGGAGTATCATGATTTTCTTTCTTCTTTGTCACCTCAACTCAATATTGGTCATTTGGTGTGGGCAACATTTAACGTTCTTTGTTTTACATGTACACTCAATCATATCTACTTTTCAAAAAAAAAACTTGTATAAGTACATTTACATTTTCTCATACACTAATAGCTTACATATTTTGCACATTGTTCACATTTACCCTTTTTTGCGCTTTTTAAACTTCACGATGTCCACTTCTTAAGTTTCCACTTAAGTACATCACTTCCACCGCGTGTGCTTATTACAGCTTACTTTTTGCATCGTCAGGTGCAATTACCAGTTATATAGATCGAAGGATATCAAGATAAATCGAAATCTTACATGATCCATTATCACCTCTAAGAGAAGTGGAATTGCGTGAAATTGTAAATTTATATCATATGATAATGGTGAAATATTTTGAGTCCAATTATTTTATAGATATAAATTTAGGTTGCTATTAAACACATTTGAATCTTTGAAACTAGAAAATAGGATTTGGTAGAGCAGTTTTGCAAATGTGATTTTTAAACTTATTTGTGGAGTTTTTTACAAAATTTGAGGAGTGGTGTGGCTATTTGACATAATCACAGTGTTTATGTTCATACAATGGTGCATTGGAGATCCATAACCAATGTGCCCCAGAGGGGCAACAACAACAAAAAACATCTTTTAAAGACAATGTGCTCAATGGCCCAAAACATTGCAAACAATAAACATTTAAATGTAACCATTGATATGCGATTTTTGTGCATAGCTGTACCAAAACCCTCTCCTAGCTAGTTGTTAGATGTTAGAGTTAAGAAAAAAGAAAATGAAAGGTGAGTGGACAATAATTAAATCAATTATAGCACCTTCTACCATGAATGGTAACTACATAATCATTAAACAAGAGATCGAATCGTTAAAATAACATACAATCAACATGTTTGCAGCAAAATAATAACAACTAATTTATTTTAAAGGAAACTCAATGAAAAAATAATCGTTAATATTACAACGACCTATTCACCATCGAAAGTAATCGTTAATATTAGAATTGCATGAAAGTTGAGTGAGTGAAAGTGACTATAATTTGATGGACATATCCCACATGCAAAAGAGGGTTGAAACGGGGAAGAGGGGGGAGTACAAGAGGGAAAGAGGAAATGTGTGAAGACATACTTACCTGGGCGGGGTCAATCGGTGATCAGGAAGGCCGATGGCCTAGAGAGGCCACCTCCATTGCACTTGGGAGGGGGGTCTTCCTAGCATCTCCCACTGAGGAGAGTGCACGTCATAATTTGTGGCAGCGGGGGCTCGCGTTCGCGCGGCCTCCACCCAACACACATTCAAAACGCATGAAGTGATATTAATTATAACGCATGAAGTGATATTAATTATAGGCAAAACGCATGAAGTGATATTAATTATAGCAGATCAACGCGGCCTCGAACCAACACAAAACACATAAAATGATATTACTTATAGATCATTCCTCCGGTGTGAAGCGATTGCCTCTCTGTGATAATTAACCCAACACACATTCAAAACGCATGAAGTGATATTAATTATAGGCAAAACGCATGAAGTGATATTAATTATAGCAGATCAACGCGGCCTCGAACCAACACAAAACACATAAAATGATATTACTTATAGATCATTCCTCCGGTGTGAAGCGATTGCCTCTCTGTGATAATTAACTCTTCGCTCTAACAAAAAAAGTAATAATGTCTTCTGTCTTAAAGAATTATAAAAGACATAATTAAAGAATATGATTCAAATTTCCGCAAATCCAAAGGATAAGACACCCATGGAGGAGATGGTGAAGAAGGGGAAAGATGATGATATTCTGGCCCTGAAGAAGCTATGCAAGCTTGCAGATGCAGAGGAGATTGTCCTCCCCGAAGTCATTGAGCTCCAAGAGCAGAACCAAAAGCTACAAGCAGCAGTGGAGCAACGGAAGGCAAAAATAGGATACTGGAAAAGCCAGGTGGGAGCTTTACAAGGTCAGATCTTCTTCCTGCAGTCTGAAAGAATATTTGCTGCTGAGCAGATTGCAAAGAAGGCTGCTGAGCAACCAACCACCCCAGCATCTAAGCAGCAACCTCAGCAAGCCACTTCTGCTCCAGAGCCAAATGTTGCCATTTCATCAGATGAGTGGACAACGGTCATGGGGGACCTTCACAACTCAAAGGTAGAAGCTGCTAATTTACAAACACAGCTCAAATAAGCAGCAGAGCATAAGGGTATAGCTGAGGACATGGTGAAGCAGAAAGAGGAGCTTCTAGCAGCAGCCATAAAGGAAAGAGACGACCTGCAGAAACAGCTTACTCAAGCAAATAAGAAGGGCTCCATTCTAAATGCCTTAAAGGAAGCCAGGCATCAGATATGGGATGCCATCACAGACTTGGTCTTTCGTTATTGGGATTCTTTCTTGCTAGTTAAGGAAGAACTTGAATTATTAGGCAAAGCCAAAACAGAAATTGAAGCTGCCAAAACACAGCTGGAGAACAGGTCTGAGATAGTGAAGACTGGTTAGGTATTTGAATGCAAAGTAAAAGGCACAGTTAAATGATTTAGGGGTCAGCAACAGGACAAGACTGGTGATGGATGCCAACAAGGTCCTGACCAAGGTTAGCCTAATTGAGAAAGCTGAGGGCAAGGTGAAACTGGTCACCAAGGATGTGGCCTACATCATAAACATTTTTGATGAAGTCATTTTAAAGGGGCTGCCCTCCTTTTGGGATGGGCATGGAGACTTATACACCACAGAGGTACAGGGACATCCTTCAGCAGGTTAGAAATGATGCCACTAAATTCACAGGCGTTTACTTCGAGTGGGGAATACCCGTAAACCTCATTGACTGGCACGGGAGTAAACGCGTTTAACTACTGCCTATTTTGGCTTTGCTCCTTCCACCTTTGTTACTTAAACCAGTGCATATGCCTCCGCTCACGCCCTTGCCCTCACTGGTGCTGACTGTGCTTTTCCTCTATTCTATACCCTAATATTGGTTAGCAAATGGAACCGGATCAACTTAAACCAGTACCGATGCTAGCTCTTAAATTGAATTTGGGGCAATTATTGGTTAAACACTCCTTTTTCCTGTTGTCTTTAACTAAGGTTCTGCGGGTGCTTTCACCCTTAGCCTGCCATATGGATATGAATATTAAACCACTACAGGTCCAACTAAGACCTTCGCTCTAACAATAAAAGTAATAATGTCTTCTGTCTTAAAGAATTAAATCGTTACTTTAGTTATTCTCTCATATAGAAGTACCGAATGAAAGAAAATGGCTGCGCGGACCAAATCTTGTATTTATGGCCTCTGTTATTTCTCTCTTCACCTTTGTTTTTGTTAGTGTTACAGTCACAGTGGCCAAGGAAGTAGCAAGCAAGCAGGAGTGATGTATTTAACAAAGTAAATAGTTGCAGTTCCAATATAATGATGATGGATAGTAACTTTAAGGAGGCGGTTATGAACATTGTCGTTTCCATTTTACCGATTCTAACACTTATTTTACTGTTTCAGTCACATTTTGCTTGGTATAGCCTCAAGGTTGTTTGTATCTTCAGCAGTTCATGGATCTCCTTCATTAGCTCTCACGGATATGCTGTTGTCAAGCATATTCCAATTTACAAGTGACTGATTTGAAAATATAAAATTGGTACGCTGCTGCTGCTGCTGTCACAAATTACAGTACAGATTATTTGCAAATATAATATTGATATTGATATGCTGCTGTCACAAACTACAAATGATTTGAAAAATATATATAATATTGCATTGCATCTTCTCTCTTTTCTGTACCAATTAATTGAATTGTCAGATGTATAAAATTGTGTTTTTTTTTTTTATGAAAATGAATGTATAAAATTGTGTTTTTTTATGAAAATGAATGTATGAACTTATAAAATAGTCAGATGAAAATGAATGTATAGAATTGAATGAATCTAAGAAATTGACACTGACACTGACCATTTGAAAACTTGCTAATCAAATAATGCTTTTAAATGGCTAACAGAATATCAGCTCAGGCATCGCTATTTCACTGTATAAATTTTCAGAAAATCAGCGCAGGGATCTTTATTTCACTGTATTCTAATGGCTATCCGTTCTATAAAGAGAAAATAATTATAGGATGGAGTGAGCATGGCAGAGAATATATGACGATTGTATAAATATTGTCCCACATTGGTGGGCGCAGTTGTAACAGAGAAAGAGGGAAGTATAGGTAAGCCAGGAGGGGAGAGTACTAATTACGGAGCCGTGTGGTCAACACAAAGCGAACTATTCTTTCGCCTTTTACTAAAGAATACCGTGTGTTGGCCACTCTCAGCGGCATACGCCAATTTTTGGAGCCTTCCATCTCTTAATAATGGGGGCCAACAATACTAACACTAAAATCGAACAGGCTTAGGGGTATATTTATTCATGTGCTGTGAAATGATTCATCTGATCTGAAATGCAGGAGCTACATGCATTATTGCCTCAAGAGCGACATCGAGTCTTATCTAATAATATTTTTGATCTTGCTTCCCAAGTTACACATGAAGCTAGCTTTGTCGGGGAAGAAGGATTTGCTGAACGAGGACAAATTTAAGTTCCAAATTTGGCACAGTACCAACGGCCACACCAACAAGGTCTACAACAAGTACTAGCTCAAGACATGACTCAACAACATCGGCCTCCTCAAGAAGTTTCTGGAATGGATTGATGTTCCCTGCAACATCTCAAACAAGAGGTGGAAATTCAGTTAAAGATAGCCAGGGGAATGTCCAACCAAAATTTTGATGCCGAAGCATGTAGAGTGCATATCTCAAACAAGAGGTGGAAATTCAGTTACATTGTCAAACGGCACAACAACTACGGGTGCACATAACTCAATGCCATGATTCATTTGATTGCCCTTATCCACGTTACAATGCCAATCCTGGACTTTTCTAAGTCATCACCATCATTGTCGTAAAATGGAATGCCCCATTTGTCGCCCTGTTCATCGACTACCTAGGAAACAATGAGCTACAGGGCATACTCAATCATCAGACCCTGTAGCAATAAATATTTCCAGTGAAATTATAGAGTCTTCAAATTGAAATAGTGAAGGGGCTAACTTAAATTTTTCCATCAAGACCTAGAACTTCCATCCATGACATGACACTGATTGAACGACCTCCACTAAAAGGAGCAACACAACAACGTATTGAAACTACACTGTCAGGATGCCATTTGTGTCGAATTCAAGAGGGATGCGAGGTCTTACCCATTTGCAATCCCAAGCTTACCCGTAAAATGGAGAAGTTTCCAGTGTGGTGAAGTATGAAGTGTCAAAGTCCATAAAACCATATCGTATCTTTGTGGAGACAGAGCAGGCTGTGAATTCACAGTAACGCAGTTGCCAAAAATTTGGTGAATTGTGACAAAGACACTCACCTGAATCCATACAATGAGCATGGGAAAACAAAAGGGAAACCAAGGAGCATGTTATAGGATTGTATCAATGGGTTGGTGAGGTGGGTATTTTTTATTAGGAGCACTGCTTGATGTCTTTCCCTTTGGACGGTTTCCTTTGGACAGTGAGTGTGCATGAAAAATAATTTCCCGGTAGGTAGGGATATATGTCATAAGGGATCCTCAAAACCTCCAGAGGGATATATGTCATAAGGTATCCTCAAAACCTCAAGGAAAAAAAATCTCCCGTGAATCCCGCATCTTTGAAGGCCAAGCCCTTCTACCACCTCTCACCTTTATTTGGTCCCACATCAAAATTCCAATTTTCCAAAATGCATTGTCTTTGGTGTATAAAATATTAGTTTCCCGCTGAGAAATTGAATTGCAACCTCTCCTTGTCGAATCACACTCAACAACTTTCAAACCACCAATAAAAATCCAAATGCCAGATTAACCCTCATCTTTGTAGGCCAGTTCTCCCACCCTTATGTGGCCCAACTCAAAAGCCCAATTCATTGTCCTTGATGTATAAAATATTTTGTCTACATACATACATATATAAACCAACTTATATCCATCTTAATTGCAGATCTAGTATGTGTCGAGAGGGATCAAATCCCTCAAGGTGCAAACTCTTCATCCACTTTTACATGAAAAAAAGTTTGCTCCTTGAAAAGAGATTTACACCAAGAAAACGAAAACAAAATCCCCCGTGATTCCTGGCCTTAGATTTCAAAACTTAAAAAGATAGTTTCCCACTCTGAAATTGAATTGCAATCTCTCATTTTAGAATCACACTCAAAAAAATTTAGACCACCAACAAAAATCCAAATGCCAAATTAACCCCCCATCTTTCAAGGGCAAACCCTCCCACGACCTCTCACCCTTATGTGGCCCCAACTGAAAACCCCAATTTTCCGAAATGAATTGTCTTTGGTGTATAAAATATTTTGTTTTGATTATATATATATATATATATATATATAAGATTTCAGTCCGATGCTAGACTCTTTTCCTATCACTTTTGGCTTCTGATCCAAACCTTTTTGCAGCTGCTCCAATTTTTGCAATTGTACCGGCCTCGGTTTGGGATGCTACCCGTTCAAACTCATTCTAGCCTTATTGGGATTTTCTGAAAAGACAGTCATATGTTTTTGATGAATTAAATCAATAAAGGGCCGAGGGTTTGTTTGATATACAATACATGGAAAACATGTATTATGCAGAATGCAATTTTGTTATTTTAATAAAATTATGCTTTTTTTCCTATATATAAACTAGCTTATATCCATCTTAATTGCGGATCTACCATGTGTCTAGAGGGATCAAATCCCCTATGGTGCAAACTCTTCGTCCACTTTTACACACTAAAAAATGTTTGCTCCTCGAAGGAGTTGATCCCACCCATTGCATGGTAGATTCGTAGTTAAGATGGATCTAAGATGGATCCACTAAAAAATGAATATATGAATTTATAAAATTGTCAGATGAAAATGAATGTATAAAATTGAATGAATGTAAGAAATTGACACTGACACCGACCATTTGAAAACTTGCTAATCAAATAATGATTTTAAATGGCTAACAGAATATTAGCTCAGGCATCGCTATTTCACTGTATAAATTTTCAGAAAATCAGCGCAGGGATCTTTATTTCACTGTATTCTAATGGCTATCCGTTCTATAAAGAGAAAATAATTATAGGATGGAGTGAGCATGGCAGAGAAAATATGACGATGGTATAAATATTGTCCCACATTGGTGGGCGCAGTTGTAACAGAGAAAGAGGGAAGTATAGGTAAGACAGGAGGGGAGAGTACAAATTACGGAGCCGTGTGGTCAGCACAGAGCGAACTATTCTTTCGCCTTTTACTAAAGAATACCGTGTGTTGGCCACTCTCAGCGGCATACGCCAATTTTTGGAGCCTTCCATCTCTTAAAAATGGAGGCCAACAATACTAACACTAAAACCGAACGAACAGGCTTAGGGGGTATATTTATTCATGTGCTGTGAAATGATTCATCTGATCTGAAATGCAGTATTCTCTACTTGTTGGAGGTTGCGATGGTTTCGATCTGATATGTTGTGAGGTGTGAGGTACAATCTTGTGGACCAAGACCCTAATCTCATTCAAATTGTCAAAGCCTAAAGCTTTTTGATCATCCAGCGGCAAACTTGTAAACTAAGAGCCTAAAGCTTTTTGTTGATCATCCAGGGTCAAACTTGTAAACTAAGAGCCTAAGATCATCCAGGTCAAACTTGCAAACTAAGAAAATAAACACATTTCATCCAAAGAAAATAAACACTCTGAGAAATTCATTGTATGGCAGGAGAATTGAATCAACTCTAGAATTTCCAAAAAAGATGATATCCTGGGCATCAAAAGTAGATGATGTCCTGGCCATCACATCTTAGTTGTATCATATGCCACTGCCCATGCATTATTGATTGAAGGCCTTTATAAGTCGGCAATACTGAAACAACGCTTTGAGCTATACATGAAAATGACTAGTTCAACAATTACATAGACTATTTTTGCCCCGTTGATCAATGGTCTTTGATGTTATGGAAGAGAGAAAGAGCAAGCTATCATGGTCAATGTGTGAGGGAAAGTTGACCAACCTTCTTGGCACAAGAAGCATAACCATACTCGATGGGACTCACCTAGACTCCAATATTTCGTGTCTCCTCGTAGCTATGTATCTTCAGTTGATAAAATCTTCACTGAAATTGTCATATAAATACATTGCAAGGGAGGGCAAGAATAACAGGCTTTCGATAGTAAAAGAGGAATATAATATTCTGTACCGCTATGAATGAATTTGTAAATTTTATGCTATTTCTAACAACATGCAAGCAGCTAAAATTCTCATTAGTATCTCACACCTCATCTCATAAAGAAAGAAAATGTTGTAGTCTTTCTTTCATATGGTTATGAAATACAAATTTCATACGGTTATGAAATGCAAATTTGATATACATGATTAATTGCATATTAAATCTTGTACAAAAGTTAAATATTTTCAAATACAATCTCCTCCTGTTGTAATAGCCTTTAGTTACAAAATGCAAATTTGATATACATAGTTTAATTGCATATTAAACCTCATACAAAAGTTAAAATTGACAATTTCAATACAATCCCCTCGTGAAACAACCTAAACACAAAAATCAGATTTTTCAACCCTTCTATATATTCAAAGGAATGGAATCTCCAATTATGCAAATCCTCCATACAAGAAATATGACAGAAAAGCGTACTACAACAACAACAAAATTCCTAAAACAATCATGCTCCAACCAAAAACAGATTTACATACTCTAACCAATTTCTGCAAATTGATTCGAACCTGAGATTCCTATCCAACATTGAGGCTTACCATGCCTAAACCCAGCGTAGGACTTTCGCCTATCCGAGTGTAGAGAGTGGACAAGAGATGTTTAAGCATTTTCTTCATACCCACCAAATAGTCAAGTTTCCTCTACACTTTGACCCGTTATGCATGCACAATACTTTTGAAGCTTTCTCACCAACCAGTTAAGAGTCCTTTTGGAAAAAGATGGGACATAATTCTCTGGACCTTCATTGTTTGCACTGCTATTACTATTATTTGATGCTGGATTATTAATTCCAATTCCCATGATTTAGGATTAGGACTAGGAACATTCCAATTCCCATGATTTAGGATTAGGACTAGGAACTTGAGGCTTGTGATCCTCCCAACTCAGTACTTCAGTCTCAGATAACGTCCGCCTACTAGCACTTGACTTGAGCTTTGATTCTCCTTCTAAAGGAAACCTGAAAGAAACAACCCTCCTAGGGGAACCCAGATCCTGATGGCACTCGCTTCAATTCGCTCAATCAAATCAGTCTAAATTATTAGTCTCTGTACAATATCAAGGAGGCATTGAATCACTTCAGAAGGAGACGTCATAGAAGAGTTGGCATAACATGATGTTTCAGTACAACCTCGATTATTGAATGATAACTCATAGAATTCTCATAAGCTGAATCCACAACTATATAAAAAATTGCAGGAGCTACATGCATTATCGCCTCAAGAGCGACATCGAGTCTTATCTAATAATATTTTTAATGATCTTGCTTCTCAAGTTACACATGAAGCTAGCTTTGTCAGGGAAGAAGGAGTTGCTGAACGAGGACAAATTTAAGTTCCAAATTTGGCACTGTACCAACGGCCACACCAACAAGGTCTACAACAAGTACTAGCTCAAGACATGACTCAACAACATCGGCCTCCTCAAGAAGTTTCTGGAATGGATTGATGTTCCCTGCAACATCTCAAACAAGAGGTGGAAATTCAGTTAAAGATACCTAGGGGAATGTCCAACCAAACTTTTGATGCCGAAGCATGTAGAGTGCATATCTCAAACAACAACGTTCGCTACTCTTTTTGTGCCATGTTAGTTAATGTTTAGCTTTAGAGAGCAATGCCAAACTCACCATTGTCAAACGGCACAACAACTACGGGTGCACATAACTCAATGCCATGATTCAGTAGATTGCACTTATCCACGTTACAATGCCAATCCTGGACTTTTCTAAGTCATCACCATCATTGTCGTAAAATGGAATGCCCCATTTGTGGCCCTGTTCATCGACTACCTAGGAAACAATGAGCTACAGGGCATACTCAATCATCAGACCCTGTAGCAATAAATATTTCTAGTGAAATTATAGAGTCTTCAAATTGAAATAGTGAAGGGGCTAACTTAAATTTTTCCATCAAGACCTAGAACTTCCATCCATGACATGACACTGATTGAACGACTTCCACTAAAAGGAGCAACACAACAACGTATTGAAACTACACTGTCAGGATGCCATTAGTGTCGAATTCAAGTGGGATGCGAGGTCTTACCCATTTGCAATCCCAAGCTTACCCGTAAAATGGAGAAGTTTCCAGTGTGGTGAAGTATGAAGTGTCAAAGTCCATAAACCCATATCCTATCTTTGTGGAGACAGAGCAGGCTGTGAATTCACAGTAACGCAGTTGCCAAAAATTTGGGGAATTGTGACAAAGACACTCACGTGAATCCATACAATGAGCATGGGAAAACAAAAGGGAAACCAAGGAGCATGTTATAGGATTGTATCAATGGGTTCAGGGATCAAATTTGAAGGGTCGGGTCCCATTTCACTTTGAAGGGCCATGAGATATTGAACCCTTCAAATGCTGCCATGTAAAAATAAGTTATTCTTTTCCTTTGAAAATGTACTAGTACATCAAAATTTAATGTGTAGTGACGTAGTAAAGTCGAGAGGCTTTATTTTGCAGTGGATATAGCAGCATTGAACATTATATATGTCATATAACACAACCATATTTCTCCCTGATCTAGCGGCTCAGTCTCTAGGCCACTATGCCACCTTTGCCATTTTAGCAGTTTCCCAAATTGATCTTGCCTCTTAAACTTTTAACCAGTATAATAATACAGTTATCTTGCTAACCCCATTCCAATCCAACTTTCATCCTTACAGCCAAAATTAATACTATTTTACTCTTTCATGATCTGCTTGAACATGAGGAATTTATTAGTGAAACATAACTTAGGAGACACATAGAAAATCCACTTTCCAGATGTTCAGTGTGAATTGCCATAACTAATTTTATAGATCTTTTTTTCTACATCAGCTACAATTAGCTTGCTAGCCCAATTCCAATCCAACTTTTAACTAGTATAATAATATTTAATACCTCTTAAAATGGGTTCCTAGGATGCTTCGAATAGTACCAGCTCGATGAAGAATTGGGTTCTTCAACTCTTCTAAAAGAAACGTGATGCTTATTCTTGGAAAAGTTCAATCTTTGTGAATCACTAGCTTTCTTCAAACTAATATAAATTCCAGCCTATATAAAATCTAGCCTACTTAACAATGGAAAAAATGATAATGTACGCAAGAAAAAGGAAGAAATTGTTTCAGAAACCAAAAACATTAGACGTTGAGTTTGGTCTGTATTTGTTGCTAAATTAGTGAACAATAGAGATGTATGTAGAAAGGCAGTAAAAAAGGTGATGGTAACTTTTTTTTACTTTGTTGAATTGAGGACCATAATTCACTTTCATGCACCTCTATCAAACAATTGCGTTGCCATTTATAATCCTCCTTCACACAAGTATATTAGAGAGAATAGTTCAACAAAGAAGTTGGATTGGATTGAAAACTAATAGCAAGTTTATTTGTCACTCTAATTGTGTACCCTATGGCAGAATTGAATGCCAATGACAACAATATATGTTTTAATTTTTCATTCAACACTATGAATGCCACACATACTTGGGATAGAATAAGTTTAAGCACTCCTTACATGTTACATGCTATGTTATGGTTTGAGCAAAGAGAACTATCCGACTCCAGGCAACTTTTGTTCTCAATAGCTGATTATGGACCCTAGATGCTTCTTCTTTATAGCCACCCCCTAGATCTCGTTATACATACTAAATCTGTGGTATGATGGAGTAGAGGATGGGTTGTGAAGCATAAGTAAAACGTAGGTAGACCAAGTAGAGAGGAGATGCATAGATGGTTGAAGTTTTTGTTATATGGTTGAAGTTCATGTTTTATTCCAGACCAACCAATAAGGGCAACAAAATCAAAAGGTCAAGTAGCACTATCATTCTAAAAATCAAGATTACAAAAACATTTTTGTCCCAGTTCATACAGTCGAACGCGGATTGTAAGTGTAGTAGCATCGGTGGTCTTCATATTAATAAATACCAAGAATCTTAAACCGTGTACTGGAGGAAGGCGTCGATTCGATGACTGGGCAATTGGGGAAAATAGCTCATGTAATACAATTTTAGATACAAAGTATGGATTCTTGATCTGACTCATTAACTAGATGCATGGAGGTTGGCAGAGTGGGAACTTCCCCAAATCCCCAGGATTTTTGGAAAAGCTGGGGGGCACATTGCGCACACATGTTTCCCGTAAAGATGCAACCGTGTCTAGTGGCAGCTGAACGGGGAAGCACTCGGTTTCGGAGTGAAAAGAATGGTCTTCCTTGTCCCCTCCATTTCACGAAAGTTAAAGGGTAGCTAAATTCTCAAGGGCTTCGATCAGGCGACAATGGAAAATAGGGAAAGGCAAGGAGCACATGGAATCATATGTGTATACACAAGACATATGAAGAAATAAGCAATTGTTGTTGTTGCTACAATTGGGAATTGATAAATGTTGTTCTAAATAGCCTCTAACGGAGATTTGTGACAAACCCACTTTCGGGTCCAAGCTTCAAATTTGAAGCCTTCAAGGCCCATTTGAAGTAACAAAATTTCATTCAAATAATAATATTGTGTTTGAACTTTGAAGTTACATAATTTTAATCAAATAACAAAATTTTTAAATAATTGATGGGATCATGAATGGATAAAATGATGTACATACCTGTAAATTCAGAGGATGTGAGCAATCTAGTCAGCCTTGAAGTTGAGCTCCTCAAAGAAAACAAATTTCTTTAAATATGTTTATGGCAGGATGGCATTGCCAGCTTCGCTCCACAAACTCTCCTGGAAGACTGGCGGAGATAGGGTAGGTGGAACTTGGAAGTAGCTCAACCACAGTGGAGTAGGGGTATAAGAAAAAGCTTGTTTCTATTCCTGTACTATTATATATTGATGGTCGGAACAATGGAAGCATGGAATTCAAGCATTGACTTGATACAACAAAGAAAACACAAGGTGGGACTCGGGAGCTGTAGGATTGACTTGATACAACAAAGAAAACACAGGGTGTGAGGCTGGGAGCCGTATACGGTAGGATTAACTTGATACAACAAAGAAAACACAGGGCTATAGGTAGGGGCCACGGATGGGAGCAACAACCTGCAACATTACAAGAAGTTTCTAGATTGTGGATTTTGACTGAAATGCCAAATTCGGGGCACATTAACATAATATAATATACATTGAATACTCAATTAACTCACGGAGTCAACATTCACGAATTGGTATGTGATAATTGGTAACTTGGTAAGCCCGTTGCCAACAATACGTATGAGCCACCAACCAGGTTTAATAAATTTGTTGATTCCATTAAATGTGTTAAACACGTAAGTGCTCGCTACAAACATGAGAACTTGGAAGCGTTCAAGCCATGGGATGCTTAGTGTAAGCTCGTCCACGTAAGTTGGTCAATGAGATTATTAGAGGCCCAATGGTCCATGATCCATGGATGATCAAACACGTGGATATTGGAGAGTAACCGAGTCCCACTCCCAAGTCACCTAGTTAGTAGCCGCATTCCCAATTTTCCACTGAAAACTGTTGATGGGTGAAATTTGAAGCTACCCTTCTGTTGCAATTTTAAACAGTAGTGGTTAATTTAATTATTGAAGGGCTTACCATGAAATTAAATTTTTTTTGCATGGTAAAATTTAATGTGGCCTTCTATGACATGTAAAATGGCCTTTGAAGGGCCCTGAAGGCTTCAAATTTGAAGCATGAATGGGTTGGTGAGGTGGGTATTTTTGATTAGGAGCACTGCTTGATGTCTTTCCCTTTGGACGGTTTCCTTTGGACAGTGAGTGTGCATGAAAAATAATTTCCCGGTAGGTAGGGATATATGTCATAAGGGATCCTCAAAAACTCCAGAGGGATATATGTCATAAGGTATCCTCAAAACCTCAAGGAAAAAAAATCTCCCGTAAATCCCCCATTTTTGAAGGCCAAACCCTTCTACCACCTCTCACCTTTATTTGGTCCCATATCAAAATTCCAATTTTCCAAAATGCATTGTCTTTGGTGTATGAAATATTAGTTTCCCACTGAGAGATTGAATTGCAACCTCTCGTTGTCGAATCACACTCAACAACTTTCAAACCACCAACAAAAATCCAAATGCCAGATTAACCCCCCATCTTTGTAGGCCAGACCTTTTTCCCACCCTTATGTGGCCCCACTCAAAAGCCCAATTCATTGTCCTTGATGTATAAAATCTTTTGTCTACATACATACATACATATATATATATATAAACCAACTTATATCCATCTTAATTGCAAATCTAGTATGTGTCGAGAGGGATCAAATCCCTCAAGGTGCAAACTCTTCATCCACTTTTACACGAAAAAAAGTTTGCTCCTTGAAAAGAGATTTACACCAAGAAAACAAAATCTCCTGTGATTTCTGGCCTTAGATTTCAAAACTTAAAAAGATAGTTTCCCACTCTGAAATTGAATTGCAATCTCTCATTGTAGAATCACACTCAAAAATATTTAGACCACCAACAAAAATCCAAATGCCAAATTAACCCCCATCTTTCAAGGGCAAACCCTCCCACCACCTCTCACCCTTATGTGGCCCCAACTGAAAACCCCAATTTTCCGAAATGAATTGTCTTTGGTGTATAAAATATTTTGTTTTGATTATATATATATATATATATATATATATATATATATATATATATATAAGATTTCAGTCCGATGCTAGACTCTTTTCCTATCACTTTTTGCTTTTGATCCAAACCTTTTTGCAGCTGCTCCAATTTTTGCAAATGTACCGGCCTCGGTTTGGGATGCTACCCGTTCAAACTCATTCTATCCTTATTGGGATTTTTTGAAAAGACAGTCATATGTTTTTGATGAATTGAATCTATAAAGGGTCGAGGGTTTGTTTGATATACAATACATGGAAAACATGTATTATGCAGAATGCAATTTTGTTATTTTAATAAAATTACACTTTTTTTCTTATATATAAACTAGCATATATCCATCTTAATTGCGGATCTACCATGTGTCTAGAGGGATCAAATCCCCTGTGGTGCAAACTCTTCGTCCACTTTTACACACTAAAAAATGTTTGCTCCTCGAAGGAGTTGATCCCTCCCATTGCATGGTAGATTCGTAGTTAAGATGGATCTATGATAACATACATATATCTTTTGTTTTGAAGTTAAATTTAGGTTGATATTTTAAAATTTTGTTTAGTTAATATTTTATTAAAGTGTCATGTGTCAACTCCATGCCGAGCATGGAATTACTCTTCTCCCTCATACCAGGTTGTATAAAGCGCCTCTCGCCGCAAAAATAGTGCCTCGAATTTATCACCTATTAGTGTCGTCACATGAACTATAGTTAGGATTCTTCTTACTTGTAGTAGGCCCATCACTAGTACAACAATTCCCACACCTCTCGCTTTGATGAACCCAAGAGCACAGTTGGACTCCCATGCATCGCAATTGTCAGATATTAGTTAGATGTTGACAAAAGATCTAATTCTACAACTTTCTCTCTCATGAAGTTAAATCGGGCATAGGTTGTTGCAAATAGAGCAAGACCTGACAAAATTGAAGGTCAAACACACTAAGCTCCAACTATAGCTCAACTTCACAATCAAAGAAGATTACAACCTCATATGCTTCTATTTTAAAAGGTACATTTCTTTTGGCCTACTAACACATTCAATAATGACATTGAATAAGCCCGTAATGTCAAAATTGGAGGAGATAAGTGGAGACATGGTGAGGGCATTGGACCTGCTCCTACTAGGGTTTTTATAGGTGTTGGAGGAGTGCATTAGCATGTGGATATGGTAAGAATGCATGCCAAGGGAGAGCTCACCTTCTAATTTATTTTGGTAGTGCATTGTTATCTTCTCCAAGTTGAGCATCGAGGATGAGGTGCAGGCATCGACTTCAGTGATGTTAGATTTGTTAATCAATTTCGATTGTGACCTATTGTTTATTTATTTGTGTGTGTGTGTGTGTGTGTGTGTCTATATATATATACATATAATTGTTTTTTAAGCTCTCACAAATACTCTAAAATAAATGCCCACCATCAGGGGTATTCCGTCACATCAAAATTCTATAAACCAATAAGAAAATAGAATCACAAATTTGAAAAATTAATAAAAGATTAAAAAAAACATAAACATAAATATTATATCAAAACTTAGGATATATTGCAAAAATTAACAAAAAAAACTTAACTTAGATTGATTGTGACTGAAAACAATATTCCATTCTTTGGAAGGACTAATAAGTAGAGTCAATTATGTAACTCAATTTTTGGTATAGCTTATTCAAAATGTTTTTCTTATAACTTATTCAAGGAATATATTCATAAAATGTATTTGGGATTTTGACCTTTTCCAATTTGCTGTCACCAGAATTAAATTGTTGAAATTGCCATTTTTGATTAATGAAATTTTATTCAACACCCGTGGATAACCCTATGACACCCCAATTTTGCAATTTTAACTATTGATATATGACATTTCATCAATCCCAAAATATTTTTGTCGAATTTAAGACAAACAATGTTGATTTCTCTTATCATTATTTTGAGGGACTAGAAAAGAGCCAATTCATAGAATCTTAAGACTACGGCTTATTTTTACTAGCTAGAGGTAGTGATAATATACAATATTCCATATTTATTATTCCAAGGATATTTAACATATAAGAAGACGATATCACTAAGATATTAACCAATGTGGGGTTTATATGTGGTTGACTATTGTCAAAAAAATATAGGACACAATGATGTCGACTTGCACAACTCCAACTCAACAATTATTATAGACACAATTTCTTTAGATTCTATTTGTTATTGAATTTCCTAGTCAACTATGGGATTTTTTATTATGAGGCCCATTTTAGACATTTCCTGTAATATAACTGTGTACCATAATGTTCATCCAAGAGATAGTTAATGACAATAAATGAAAATTTATTTTTGATTGTTAATTGATTAAAGGTGCAAAAGTCCGAACACATGTGCCAGTTCCCTTCTGTCTTCAAAACCATGACAACTGCGGAGCAATAGGGGCTAGTACTAGGACATAACTCTCTAGTTTCCAATAATTCATGAACAATCTTTTCAATTTCATTCTTTTGTGTAAAATAATGTCTATAATGATGCACATTGGGAAGTTAATTACTAGGGATTAGTGGGATTCCATTTCATTGTCTCCATCCGAGGTGGATAGGCATTGGGGTGGTTCAAAGACCTTGTGTTATTTGTCCAAAATCAATTTCCAATCAGGGTGAATGTCCCATGGGGGGTTATCCAAAACTTGGATGGCACTTAATTGTGTAATAATGTTGAACCGATCCTTCTTCAAGACTTTCTCCATAGAGTGGGATTTGATGATTTCAAGGGGACCTACTTGAAGACCTTTGAGAGTGTATTTTTAGCGCTCATTGAAGATCATGTAAAACACCTTGAAATTCATGATGGTAACAAGGCCAATGTACACAACTGTTCTATTCCCAAAATGACACCCCCATTTCAATACAAAACATGTTAGATTTTAGAATATAGTTAGCCATTTGGAGTTTCACATTCTCATATTAACCACTATATTTGATAGTATTGTTTTTGGTTATCATGATTTGAAAATTGTGCACAACATGGACATAACAATGTATTTCTTCTGTTACTCTATGATAGATGAAATTTTGGGCAATTTCACTGTATCTTGTTCACTCTTCTTTCCAATTCTCTTGTAGGTATCCTACTTGGGTCTTGTGTGAAATGAAGCCATTGTGAGCTAAAGCAAGTACAATCTATGAATCATACAGGTCAGACTTCTTTACTTGCATCCTTCATTAAAATAACTTAGGGGAAGTTGTGTGTTCTATGTATTTTTGTTCTAGATCTAAACCATTTAGAGTAGGGAATTCCACCTTTGTCCGCATCGATAGAATAATCCTCAAACAAAATTGGCAACCCCGTTTGGGTACAAAGTATTCTCTAAGATTTTCTTTGCCTTAGTTTAGGATTTGGTTCATTTAGAGATTTGAATCCTCTTGATCTAGTCATTCTTGCTCTTTTCCTTGTTTGTGTTTGATCCTCTGAGTCGTTGGGACATCCAGACTGACTCTGGAACATTTGGTCCATCAAGATCTTCGAGCTTTTGAGACCTTTTGGTTTTTTTGAATTCCATCCCTCGTCTGTCGCACTCTACCTTCAGGTACAATGCGAAATTGTCTCACCCGGGCCTTGCCTAGCCCGCGACACTCTACCTTGTCGCACTCGTGTCTGCTTATGAACCGCGACACTTTGAGGAATTTTTGAATTTTGCTCAGGTTTCCTCATTGGATTTTGGATTGGATTGATTCTTTTTATTGCTCATTGTCTGCTACAGTGTCATCTACCTCCAGAACCTACATTTGAGTCCCTCTTTGTCATTATTTAAGGATTGGATTGAGTTTGTTTGCATAGGAGTTATTGAGATTTGGTGTGCATTGTGAGTTCTTTTTCACCATGGGATTGGTTTGTAGTTTCCTTAGATCTCTTAGTCATTGAGTTTGTGAGAAATTGATTGCTCTTCTTGTTTCCAATGCAAGTTAAAGGAAATATTTCTTTTGTTTCTTTGGGTAGGTTAAATACTTGAAAATAAAAAAAGAAAAATATTTTTGTTTTTGTATTGCTTTGATTTTAGTCTTGCATTTTTGTAAAAAGAAAAAAGTTTGTTTCCAAGTTCCATAGTTTAAAATATGTTGTGAGTTCCTTTTCTTTGCTTTGCTATTGTAGTTGGAAACATTAGTGCAATATTCATCTTAGTGAACTTAGAGATCTAATTTTCATTAGTTTTGAAAAGGATAAGAAATAATTAAAATTTGCATTTTTGGTGTGAGTTTGAAGGACTTTTGTTCGTTTTTTTGAATTTGGGTTACATATTGGTTTGTATTTTGTGCATGTCATCAAAAATTGAAATTGAAAAGTGCATTTGGAAATCTCCCTCTCTCTCTCTTAAAAGGAAAAAAGACCTTCTTCCCCCTCATAGTATAATATTCATTGAAGTGAAAGGTTGCATTTTCATTTCTTTGCATGGTCTTTGAGTCGGTTGAGACTCCAAATTGTCTACTTAACCGTTGAAAGATAAAATAAAGTGCACTTTAATTAAAATATTTATCAACTTCGTGTGTTAGGATAGAGATGTGTTCCGACTTCGTTAAGCGTAGGAGTTGTCATTACTTTAGTCAACGCTACAACCTGAGGACTGTACGGTTCTTCCACGCACGAAGAGTATATCATAAGGTACCTTTCGAACAATTGTGCATTAGACGACACTAATATAGATTTGATCTCCCACGTACCTTGCGTATATCGAGAGATCCTCATAGAATCCTGAGACCAATTGAGTTAACCTTCTAGTTGTCTTGGTGTCACAATACACTAAGAACAACACTCGTGGAGATTACTACGCACATACTGTCAAGTAGTTGGGTAATATAGATAAGGGTACGGTCCCAATCCTCCTTTATTAGTTCCACGGTTAATATAATTTCGATTGTAGTACAACAATCCCATGCATAAGATGACCCATGGGTGGTACCAGTCCATCTCAATTTGAGACCATTGGTGATTTGATCTCGCTTAGTTTTACCGAGGCCGCATACGACGTCATTCAATCCACTTCTGATGACCCACTTCTTGATGACCAACATATAGTGGCATTAGATCGATATCTCTACCGTCTTAGTTGGACTAATCCACACCTTCGATGGATTATGTTTTAAACATTTTTCCATCAGATGAATATATAATGGAAGTTATGAGCCTCGACGAACTACCAACCGATGTAATCAACAATCCACATTCTCCCATTTTAACTCAGTTACTGAGGGAATAATCTCTGAAGGGAACTTGGGAAACATTACAGCCACCATGTCAATCGATATATCGATAAAACCCGGTGTCGTGGAAAATATCTAGCTTGGCCATACTTGTTCCTCGGAAGAGGTTAAAATCTACAAGGCATTGTTTCAAGAATTCCACGATGTATTCACATGGAGCTATGAAGATATTCTTGGGATTTATCCATCTATTGTCGTTCATGAGATCAAAACCTACACAGGAGAAAAACATGTCAGGCAAAAGCTCTACCTAGTTCACCCCCGCAAGACTGGTCCCATCAAGGAAGAGGTCAAAAAATTATTGAAGGTTGGATTCATTTATCCTATTCCGTTAACAGAATGGGTCTCTAATATTGTCCCAGTTTTAAAAAATAGGGCATATTAGAGTATGTTTTAATTATAGGGATTTGAATAAGGATTGTCCAAAGGACAATTACCCTACACGCTTCATTGACCAGATCATCGATAACTATGATGGAAGCATCATCTTTTTATTTATGGATGGATTTTCCGGCTATAATTAGATCGATATCCTCCCATCTGATCATCACAAGACAACTTTCATTTGTCCGTGGGGAACATTTGCTTATAGAAAGTTACCCTTTGGCCTTAAGAATGTTGGGGCTACCTTCCAATGAGATATGGCATATGCTTTTCATGATATCAAGCATATTGTGGAACCCTATCTTGATGATCTACCTGCTCATTCTACTCGACGAGAAGACCATACAGAGTGTTAGAAAAACAGGATCGCAGAGCAATAACAATAAACAGAAATGCAAATATAATCACACATACACATTAAAAGAGAGACACAGATATATCGTGGTTCACCCAACTTGGGCTACGTCCACACTGAATTTGCCAGTCCTTATTATTATTACCGTCCAGCAAGTCGAAGGGATACAACCTGCAGCACAACCGCTGCACTTCCTCTTCTCTGTTTTACAGTCTCTCTCTAGATCTCAAAGATCTTTACAATGCATAAAACCTAATACATCAACCCTAGCCGTATTACAATGTCTTTCTTTTATAAGGGAAATACAATGGGAAAATACCACGGGATACCCAAAACCATGGGCCCGCAAAACAGCTGGCGATGCCCCCCCACACCCCCCCGCTGGGGCGAGTGTACAGTCCACCTACACATCATATAGAACTGGGGTACAAACACGGCTAATACAATATCATCTATGAGACTAGAAGATCTGGCTCCACAACCAACAATCTCCCACTTGGAGACTGATCACAACAACTCCACCGCTGCTGCACTTGATGGACTTGGACTTGGCAAATTTCTCCTCTTCACCTTCATGCTAGAAGGCCAACTGAAACCGAGCACGAACTCAGTTTCTCTCTGGTCACTACCTTTGTGAACATGTCTGCAGGATTCTGGCTAGTATGTATCTTTTCCAACTTTAACAGTTCATCTTCCAGAACAGAGCGTATGAAATGGTACTTGAGCTGTATATGTTTAGTCCTGGAATGGAATGCTGAGTTCTTTGCAAGATGAATGGCACTCTGGCTGTCACTATACAGTCTGCTATCCTTCTGCTTCTTACCCACTTCCTCCATAAACCTCTGCAACCAAATCATCTCTTTACTAGCCTCTGTAATGGTCAATCATGATCAAGCATGGTCAAGCATGGTCAATCTTACTTAACCATGGTCCATCATATTTAAGCATGAACAAGCATGGTTAACCATGAACAAACATGTTCAAAGAACTAGGGTTAACCCTAGTCAACCATTATCGAATATAGACAACCAAAGTAAACCAACTAGGGTCAGCCATAGTCAACCATGGTCAACCATAGTCAACCATGGTTAACCATATTCAACCATGGTAAACCATACTTAACAATGGTCAACCATGGTCAAACCATACTTCATCATGAACACCCATAAACAACCACGAACAACCATAGTGAACCATCAACAACCGTAGTGAACCATCAACAACCATAATCAACCATGAGCAACCACAGTAAACCATGAAAAACCATGGTCAACGATAAATAACCATGGTTAACCATGAATAACCATAGTCAACCATGGTTTGCCATAGTCGACCATGGTCAATCATGGTCAACCATAGTTAACCATGAATAACCATAGTCAATCATGTACAACTAGGTTTAACCATAGTCAACCATGGTTAGCCATAAGAAACCATAGTCAATCAACTAGTATCAACCATAGTCAACCATGGTCTACCACATTCAACCATGGTCAAACATAAACAACCATGAACAACCATGGTCAATAATGAACAACCATGGCCAACTAACTAAGGTCAACCGTAGTCATCCATGGTCAACCATAATCAACCATATTTAGCCATGGTTAACCAACTAGGGTCAACCAAAATCAACCATGGTCAATCATAGTCAACCATGAATAACCATAGTAAACCATGAACAAACATAGTTAACCATGGACAACCATGCTCAACCATAAACAACCATAATCAACCATAGGCAACCATGCCAACCATAGTAAACCATGAATAACTATGGTCAACCATGAAAAACCATAGCCAACCATGGTCAACCATTGTTGACCATGGTTAACCATAATAAACCATCATCAACCATGAAAATAACCATGGTCATCTATAGTCAACCATAAACAACCATGTTTAACAAACTAGGTTCAACCATAGTTAACCATGGGAAACCATAGCTTACCTTTGTGTTTGAGTGTGAATGATTCCCACAGGCATGGAAAATGTTTTGGACTGACATTATCGCGTTCAAGTATGAATTAAGGATTTAGGATTCCCGCTTATGCTTGATTTATTGAGCTCTATGCCTCTTATATGTTTATACATGGCAATTTGATTGTTAGATGTTTTATTCAAATAAGGATCATGGGATATGGCTTAATGAGATGGTCCCATTTATTTTAAGACACCCTTCATTACTTCTAGTCACATCGTTTTCCTTTTCATTATCCTTTTTGTTTTGTTGATAAAGAACATGGAAGAAATTGATGTTGTTGAAGTTCTTAATCTCATAATTTATTCTATTAATCCATCTGGAAAGAGTGTTGTCGTTGGGCGGGGTGACACCTTGAACCAGATTGATTATAATTTATGAGTCTCCAACCACTGTGGGGTGGTCTAATCTAAGAAGACAAGCTTGTAAGAGGCCTTGATAAAGAGCAACAACTTTTGCTTGATTTTTTGTGGTTTTCTCCAGCCCCCATTTGTAATGTGATTCTTTTTTAGCACCGTGATCTAAAATGATCCCTCCTGCACTTGCCTCCCTTGGGTTTCCCTTAAAGGCCCCATCAAAGACCAATATGCTTGTTTTTTGCATAATTTTTCAATTCTAGAACTCATCGTTCAATAGATTCAATTTCCAATTCTTGTCTACTTGAGAGATGATGAATTTTTTTTGCTTAGAGGGTGGTTCCAACATATCCCTTAACCAGTCCCTTTCATTTTGATCTAATTGTTTTATATTCTTATTTAAATCCTTCTTAGTTTGAAGGTGATATTTTAACTGTCCACGTGTTTTTATGGCTACTCTTTGAGGGTTGTCACACTACTCTTGAAAAATAGTAGCATTCCTAGCTAACCACACCTTCCAGCAAATATACTTGGGGAGAGCAATCCACACTCTTTTAAGAAGAGGTTTTCTTTGAAAGTTTGCTTTGTATTGTTTATGCCAAGATTTGAATATTTCCTTATATCTTGATGGCATTACCCACCTATTTGCAATTCCCAAGAATGCTTCCTACCACACTTTGTGAGTGTATGGAAATTCTATAAAGAGATGTTGACAAGTTTCCTCAGCTGATTTGTACTAATCACATCAGGAAAGGTCTTGAAGCCCTCTACTCTTCAAATTATCAACAATTAATAATTTGTCATGCACCAGAATCCAATTGAATTCTTTGACTTTTGGAAGGCCATATGGATTCCAGGCATACTTCCACATCCTGAAAGCATGAGGGAGAGGGATATTTTAAAATTCTGATTCATATCCTTCTTTTACCGAGTACCCTTGCTTGCCCCATCCCCTTGAATCTGCTCTTTTGTTAATGGCAGTTCAACCAGTCAAGGATGTGTGTAGCTCATTCAAAAGAGGCCTCAAGTTTTGATGACTGTTAAGAATCTTCCAACTTGTCCATTTATCATTACTCTCATTCCAAAATGAAATATCGCTCAATATTTTCATTCCTTTGTCATCCATCCAATAGTTTCAGAGGTATAATATTTTGTCTATGCTTCAGAGGAGGTTGTCACGTCCCCATCCATCAATCCGACCATAGAAGGGGACATGAACGACTTATGGGGGTTCTAAGTTTCGCCCCATGGATAAATTAAAAAATTCATAAACATCTAAACATCTAATTGTGTGTGCATATTCATAAATATAAACACAACGGAAATAAATCTATATACACACACATCATGCATATACCATCATACTCATCATAGGCATAATAATAATAATAATTCACACCCATTCAACACTCCAGTAAATTTACAAATAAACACTTATATATTAATTGAAGTTTTCCAAGCAACTGGTTATGCAAGAGCAACGTTTCACTCAATCATATGCACTCTTTCCAACACTTTATCTCTCTGTTGAGAGGCCACCCCCGAGCTGGTCTATGTATCCACTAAGGAGGAACTACACAAGCTCACTCACATCCATAGAAACACACACTCATGCTAAGACAATGCATAGATGGGTTTATCAAGCATACAAAGAGATGAGGAAGGTTAATGTTAAGCCAGTGAGCTCAACCACAGAGCTACGAGCATCTCAATTGGTCTTAGCTATCCTTCGAACCCACATTACCTACTGCACCCAACATAAGGAAGGTCCCCCTCTCTTCTACACAGTCCCTCAAGCACCCCTTCCCTCCAGTGCTATTCAAGGTGGGAATAGAAAGGTTCAAGTTGTTACACCTTCATAGATGTTGGACTACATCGGGTTTATCAAGCAATTCCACCCTCTGATATCTCTCCGAGTCCAATTATCTCTTGGATTTTCTGCTTTTGGGCCACACTAATTTGCAACCACAAAATTTAATTTCCAGAATTCCAAATCTGGGTTATCCCATGGATTTTCGGGCTTTTGACACTCTAAAATTTGCCCCAGGGTTGACATATATGGATTTCCCACTGGATTTCACAACCCACATGATTTTTTGGGCATTTTTTACAGTCTAAAACATGGCTTATTCTCTAGTTACGATTTATGTTATTCTCACTGCTGGGAATGCACAACTTCCAAAAAAATGGTGTCTAATTGCCCCATAATGGAATGGGAATGAAGGGAAACAAATTCCCATGCAGGAAATTGACTTTTGGGTATAAAAAAATGAGCCCATACTCAACCATACGAATTTTTGGGTTGTGCCCATGCTCCATTAAATTCATGAGTTGATTTCTCAGTTGTCTTCTTACGACATAAATAAAGATCAGTAAGGAAGTCCACTTAGGTAGTTTCTTACCATTTATGGTACATGGGTTCTCAAGATGACACTTGGACACAAAGGATTTAATCCCACACACTCCTCACCTCTCCTTAGCGGAAAAACACAACCCTCTCATTTTAGTTGCTTCCATAGCCAACTCTTGAACTTTTATTTGTATTATAAATATTCATATGTTGTTACATTTTTCCATGGCTGAGAATCACATGTACAAGAAATATAAAATACTTGTCTTTATAAGCAGAGTATTCATTAGCGAGGCCTTGGCCTTCAACTCCATGCCAGGAATCATACACTGCATATTTACCATATTTACATACCAATCCCAACAATTACAAGGGTCAAAATGGGGGTATTACAGAGGCCTCCCCATTATGTTGTCGTGCCATACCTTTATAGTTTTCCCATTTCATGGGTACCATGTAAGTTTGGATTCGGTTAGAGGTGCATCAACTTTAAGTAACCTCCAAATTGAGGGGCCTTCGGTCTCCGGAAGTGAATTATCTAAGCACCTCTTTCTTCTCCCTTTGAAATATTTCTTGTGGAGACAACTATAACACCATTATGATTTCTTCTTGATCATTATCCACAATATCTTGGTACCTAGAGCTCGGTTCATGATTGGTGTTTTATCCACAATCCTCCTCTGATTTTGGGAGCTAGTACAGTATTGCACTTTACAAGATGGTATTTTTTGGAGTTAGTCTTTCCCCCCTGCAATAGGAAGCACCTCATTTCCATGTTAATCAATGACATCACCCCTTTTGGATCATGAATCTAGAGGGGATTGAAGTGAAAGGGTATGGGACCTAGGTCGATTTGGTCTTGAAAACTGAGAGAAATTGGCTTATGATCTGAAATTATAGAGGGTATAATAAGAGAGGTGTTGATGTCCAATTTTGCCATCACTTTTGATCATTGAACGTGCTATGCTGGTACTGTTTTTTCCATTTTTGGTGTATTAAGTCATATTTCTTGCCATTCAGATCACCATTCGTACTCAGGTATGAACATATTTAAATATCTCATGAATTTTAATTTATTATCATCTTTTTATGATTAATTGATGTTTACTTAACACTTCTAGACTTGTTGGGCACATAATTTTCATTTTTCAGGCTGTGGTTTTCATACGGATGTCCATCCGGACGCTCATTCACATCCAGGTGCCCATTCGCATTTGAACGTCCATTCAAACCTTCGTTCGCACCACTGAAATCGTTTGTTAGCATATTCTGGAGCATTGAAGGCGGAAACCACGACGTGGGTTTTCTTGGCCACTTGGCCCTTATGGATCGTGACCTCCTGTTGGTGAATATTCGCGTCCTCATTAGCCCAAGTTGCTAACGCATCTGCTGCCCACGTCCAAGGAATCCGTATGCATGGAATGGAGAAAAAGGCCTGTGCGCTTTAATGAGCAGTTTCTCCAATGTTTAAGACCCTCTATTTTTAGAGAGGTCGACCACTGAAATGGTAGACCTACTCTCCCTTTGTAAATGTTATATAAAGACGCCCAAGGTTGAGAAGAAGAGACAGAAAAATGTTGTATAAGCTTTGATTCCGATTTTTAATAAAAACTCTGTTCAACTGTTGATGTTATTTCGTCTTCTGTTAATGGTTGGTGACTGAGTAGCTTAGGAACAAACCCCTGTTTCTTGGGAAGGGCCCCTCAACAACCAGAGGTTCCATTTGTACATATCCAGTGATTTCCTTTTGTTTTTGCAGATAAGTAATTTTGTTTGTATATGTATGCATTTCGTTTTCCTGTAGATGATGTTTTGTTGTTCCTAAAACACAGTTTTCTTTTATTTACATGTAATTTGTATCTTCAGAATTCATACGGCCGGCCATTCGCACCTTTGTTCAGACTATCTTTTAGCCTTCCATTTGAACTTAGACAGAATTTTAGTTCATTTTCTAGAATTTCCTGTATTTCGTTTATGCAGAAATAGTTAGGTAGGGTATAGGTTAATTTTCTAGTATCTCATGATGTTCTGTAGCTAGTTGGGATTCGAATCCATCTTTACCATTTTATATTTCATTTCATATTCACACATAGATTAATTATTTCAATTTTAATTATGATGAAATCCATTTACATTTAGCATCTATTTTACTGTGCAAATAAGAAATAGTTATGGTTTAAGTAGAAGCAGTATAGTTGTTTCTTTGATTATGATTTAGGTAGTTTATGATCTACTTTCATTTGTTTTCATGCCTAGAACCTAGAATAGCATAATCTTGTTTAAAATGTTATCATAGACTTTACCAAATATCAGTTTGTTCCATTTTTGAAATAGGTTCAACATTTCATCTTCAGTTCTCATTTAAGTTTATAATCAGTCTTTCATTTTCATTTACATAGCATGTATTGTTTTAGGCTTTGTTAATTCCATTGTTAATTCAATCATTTCATTTTGGTAGGTATAATAGAATAGAAACTAACTTCAAGTTCAAACTTAAATAGTGTCATGTTGATTTCAAAGATGCATTAGTTTTCAGTGTTTTAAAGTTTGATTTTGATAGCTCACATAACTCAATTTAATATAGGTTTATTTCTCAGTTATAGATCAGTTGTATCATATTTCCATGATTGAATGAAATGCCTTAGGTTGTGGTTTGATTTACGATTGAATGAGAATAGTAGCACTTTGTTTCCTGTTGTAGGTGTTGTTCACAAGTTAAAGATTGTTTCCAAGTCATTGAATTCTTGCTTTGTACTTAGGTCTGCTTGAACTCTAAGTTTAGTTTGATTGTTGATAATTGATGTTTCATGAACTAGTTTGAAGTATTGATAGGACATAATTTGATGTTGATAGGCATTTGCATGAGCTAAGTAAGCATTTCATGTTTTAATTCCAGAGTAGTCATTAGAGATAAATTAACTTAGAATTTGTGTTTTGATAAGTAGTACTTCATTCTAAGTATTGTAACTAGGTCTTAAGTGTCATTTGCTTATGGATAAAAAGTAGTTTACAATGTTCAAATTCACTGGCAATTGGTCCATTCTTAACTTGCATCTTTTTCTAGAAGTTAAACTAGATTTACTTCCTTTTTGTTTCTCTGTAGCATTCGAAAGTCATTTTGATACAATCCCTCAAGGAGAGTGGAATTAGGTAGATTAGCTAAGTCTTGAGTCATTTATTGTTTGAAATATTAATTGTCAAATGCATGAGCAGTTTAACTGTTGGATTGGATTTCTTAGGTTCATTAAGTAGTTGTCTCTTTTAGGGTAGTATAGTTTCTTGTTTTTATAGTTAGTTGCAACTTGAAATTGTTCTATAGCTAGGTTTTTGAATTTGTTTCATAGTTAGAGTTTGAATAATCTTTTCCATTCTTAGAGTGATTGTCTAGTAGTTTCCACTTCCATAGAGTAGCTTGTTTTTTTATCAATTCTTGCTTCTTAGAATAGGAATTTCTTTATATCGAGCAATTTCAATTCTTGTCCATAGAGTAGAAGAGTATAGATTGATACTATTCTGATCTGTTTCTTAGGTTAGGTCTAATCAGTTTGATAGTTTATATTTTCAAGTTTGACTCGGTTTTTCATTCTGAAAGATCTTTAAATATTTTCATTATTGAACATTTCTAAGGTCTGTCGAGCCAATACCTTAGTTTCCCTTCTACCTCAACATATATTTTGTGACAGCTCGAAGTGTACAAACCCTGGTTGATAATTAATATTTGGATAAATTAATAAACATAAATAACACCAAACATTTTGGCGTCGTTTCTGGGGAGTTGTAGATAGGTAGAATTTTCTTATAAAACTTAGTGGTGGGTAGAATTTTCCTTCTGAAACTTAGTGATAGGCTGGTGGCAGGTGAGCGGTAACATGAGATGTAAGAACCTGCGCATCTGTTATAACAGGCATCCCCAAAACCTAGCAGCAGTAGTAATGCAATTAGATTTTGCCGTAGTTTTAGTTCTTCTTTCATGAATAGATCTAGAGACTCAAAAGGTAGATACATTAAAACTATCCTTCAAAACACTACTAAAATTCCTACTAACCTTTACGGGGGGCGTGCCACCCCAACTACTAACTCAGCATAAAGGTATCGGAAAACACCCAAAGGGTATTGTCCTACTTGGAAAGCTAAGGAAATCCTTTCTGGAAACCATTTAGGGGGAAACATAGAGACATCAGAAAATTCAGTCCATAAAGAAACACTACTAGGAGAACCTCAGTCTCACATTCAAATTGAACTTAGGCAAGAAGAAGCTCAAAAAGAGAAACCACCAGAACCTCTTAATCCTCCATTAGTTTTAAAACTCAAAGACACAACCTTCTCACTAGTAGGGGGTCCGAATTTGGTAGATCTTGTTGATCCTGCACAGATCGACGCTCTTTTTGAAAATTCTGCAAATATAGTTGTTTCACAGATAGGAACATCAACTATAGGACCTACAATCCTTGTAGAGCTAGACTCTCATGTAGTTGACAACTCTTCTCATCGAAGGAATATTTTCCCTGAAAAATAACGTTGGGACATTCCATATTCACCAAGAAAGGAACCACCTAGGTTTACTCTCTTTGGAAATCAAGTCTACATGGAGAATGCGAACGAAGATCATGTTCGACAAGATGAAGAAGAGGGAGAAATTCGAACTGAAGGTACTTATGGGTTTCCTATTTTAGATACTGCATAAGATGTGACCATGAAAAACATCCCTCCCTCCTCACTACCTACCTTTTATGGGAAGAGTAGTGAGGATCTAGATACATTTCTATTCGAATTTGACATTTTGTGTAGAAGCTATAATTACCTACAAGATGGCCAAAAGTTAAAACTTTTCCCTGCCACACTGAAATATTCTGCTCTAAGATGGTTCATGGGGTTGGGAGAATATAGCATTAGAACTTGGGAAGACATGAAGACTGCATTTCTACGAAAATATCAGGATTATTGTAAACCTAAGGAATCTCGGAATAACATTTTTAAAATACAACAACTTGAGACGAGAGCTTAGAAGATTATCTCGAAAGATTCAACTATGTATTACATAAATCAAAATATAGTGACCTTCAAGAAGATGCAGTAAGGACTCTCTTCCTTAAGGGAATTTCATAAGACTTTTTAGAAAACCTTAACCTCATGGCATTTGGGGATGTCTCTCGGAAAACATTTGCAGATATTTGTGAGATGTGTAGGAATTACTCTAGAAGTAGAGGAAAAAGTGGGAAGCACTTTCGGGA
Source organism: Larix kaempferi (assembly GCA_027924585.1). NCBI lineage: Eukaryota > Viridiplantae > Streptophyta > Pinopsida > Pinales > Pinaceae > Larix > Larix kaempferi. The sequence continues at coordinate 2,731,735 of BSBM01000226.1, read as the reverse complement.
ATCTTATAATAGAATCCTGAAAGGAAATACCTCTAGTCCTAGTGGAGTCACAAGGGTAGAATTGGGAAAACTATTGGAAAACTTCAAAATGGATATCTTAGGAGCAATGGGTTCCCAATTAGATGCATTACAAGATAAGAAGAGACAAGAGGAAGAGCGTGTACCAATGAGCATTTTCTATCCTAGATGCAGGACTAAACATCCCCAACGGGAATGCCCATTGAACAATGTTTCAGTATGCCACCTTTGCACAAAAGATCATCCAATTGAAAACTGTCCATCCTTGCCTGGATTACAAGCCATATATAAGGGTGGGAATTTTGGTGAAACATCTAGGAGGCCTTGGAAACCTAGAGACCAATCATCCTATCAAGATCCATCATTACAGTTCCCGCCCTATTATCATCCTCACCAGCCACCTCAACAATGGAACACCTCAAATTTGAAAAATTGGCCACCTCAAAACTGGCCATTGCAGTATCCTCCTCAAAATGCTCAGCATAAAAAATGGTCACAATGATGGAGGGGACAAGCATATGCTCAATATCCACCTACTCCTATGCCTAACTATCCTAACCCACCTAATATCCAGCAAATCTTGCTTGGATTTGTGCATCCTTCATTACCCCCTATCACACATCAACCCCACCATTTCCAGAATATCATGAATCCACCAAGACCCACAATATTACCTGCACAACCGATACCAAACCCTAACAATAAACCAACTCAAGCTCTTAACAACATTGGGTTTTAACCTCTTCCATCTTATGTCATTTCGACTGCACCAGTGCATGAAATTCAATTGCGGTCTGGAAGAGTTCTACAAGATCAACCCAAATCATCAGTTGTCATTCGTGAAGAGAATGAAGAAGAAGACATACCTAGTGAAATCTTGAATGATGCCATTTTAAAAAATGTAGTTATTCCAAAAGTTTCAACACATGACCGGCCTCAGAAAGAAGCAACTCCAAGGGAAAAGTTACCCCCATATCCGAAGCGTCTAGCAATAGAGAAACCTGCAATTCATCCAGAGTATGATATTATTAATGAATTGAAAAATATTTGTATCAAGATCCCTTTATTACTAGTCATTAAAGACATACCAATTTATAGTAAAGTGATAAAGGAACTCTGTATTAAAAGACCAAGTAAGAAACAAAAAGACTGTTAACAATCAAATTGACACCCCTAATCATGTGACAAGAGAAGCATATGTTTACCAGGCACCCGCGACAGAAATTCATGACACAAGTTCAATCAGAGACGAATCCTCTCTGAGAAATGCATTAATTGTGCTTAAAACATTCTAAGTGGAGCAAAAAGCCTAAAAACTATTGAAAAGTGGGTTTTTTTTTTTTTCAGTTGAAAATGATCTAAAATCATGAAAATAGATTATCCCACACTCAAAAGAGAAACCTACGGCTCATTTCCCAATGCTATATAAGAAAGGCATGGGAGGCATGGTAAGGGGGACAAAAAGAGCAAAGGCATGCTGAGGAGATTCTGAAGGAAGAAAAGAGCTCCAATTCTTCAAGATCAAGGATGAAGGAAGGAGAACTTATGGCAAGGGAGGAGGCACTCACACCAGGATTCCTGGTAATCATGTATCTTCTCCATTGTTTTAGCATGAATTGATTCAGGTTTCTGCCATTATAATGTTTATATGTTGCTTGTATTGTGTGATTTAAACTTTTAAATGGCTATAGATCTTAAATTTGCTTATCTTAATTGATGAATGAATCTAGATTTTAAGGTAACTTGTGATAATTTGTTCATCTCTGACGTAGAGACTCACCATCTCTTAGCAAGATAGTTAAACTAGTGTAGACACATCTGTAACAATAAAATAATATAAATTAAAATCAAATATAATTAATATTAATAGTCATGCCCTTTGGTGAAAAGGTGCAAGACAGGCTTACTTAAGCCAACCAATTGTATTCATTTTAGCATCTCTTACATTACATTTTATACAATTTTCTACATTACGTTCGCCCTACAACCTTCTTGCTCTTCCAACAGCCCTACACTAAATACTGTTATCAAAGACCCTCCGACAATTCATGGCATAGGTGAAATGTCTGATTACATAGCAGATCAACCTAGAATTCCAAAGTTTACAAATCCAGGAAACCCTGTGGTAACTGTTATTATCAATAACACTGCTATAGGAAACACACTTATCGATCTAGGGGCTTCTATTAACCTAATGAACACCACGGTTTTGGAAACCTTACAGTTAGGACAGTTTCTCTTCCCTACCCCAACAATGCTGGAATTAGCAGACCGCACTACGGTACATCCTGCTGGAGTCCTAGATGGTGTCATTGTATCAGTGGATTCATGGGAATATTCCATGAGATTTATGGTCATACAATCAAAGGATCCTTCTAAAGTACACCCTATTATTTTGGGAAGACTATGGCTAGCCACTGCTAATGCATTTATAGGTTGTAGGGATGGAGAGATGATCATCTTTGATGGGTTATCTACACAAAAACTTGCCTTATACCCACCAACACAACCAGTAACCAAACACTTATTTTGGTTAGATTGTCCTTTCGGGGATGAAAATTTGGAAGAACTTTCACTTGTTAGTGACTACTCCTGGGCACTTCAAGAACAAACCATCGAAAATGTGTTGAACCAATTTGTCTCTTCCACAACATGTATAGACTTTCCCTAGTCCTTTGCCCAACTTGATCAAAATTTTGGAGATGAATTTCAAGAGAACATGAGCCTCTCCACATTTATAAATACACCTTGTGTCTTTGCAATCGAAGAGAATATAGGACCCTATAACATACCTTGTGAGGTTAGTCGTGAAAATTTTCTACATATAAACGCAGGTTTAGATGAGAATCAACAAGAACAATTATTGAAAATTCTTAAAAGTAAAACTGGAGCATTTGCATGGGAATACACCGATATGAAGGGGATACACCCAGATACTTGTATTCACCATATTCACATAGATTCAAACATACCACTTGTAAGGCAGCCTCAGAGGAGGATGAATCCAACCTTAAAGGATATAGTTAAAGATGAATTACAAAAAATCCTCAATGTTGGTTTCATCTACCCAATTTCTAACAGCAAGTGGATGTCTCCTCTGGTAGTAGTTCCAAAAAACGTTACAGGGAAATGGAATATCTGTGTTTACTTTCGAGAGTTAAAAAAAGCCACTCTTAAGGATTATTTCCCTTTACCATTCATTGACCAGGTGTTAGATACCTTATCCGGGGAACAATACTTTTCTTTCCTCGATGGGTGTTGGGCGGGGCCCAAGTTGGAATATTTTGCACAAGTACTAAAAAGTGCGCATTGCGCATCACGACAAGCTACACGCAGTTTTGAGGAAGTGTGCATGGCGTGTGACGGCAATGGCCAAGGCACGGTTGCACAATAGGACGATGCGCATCATAGCGCATGAGTTATTTTTGGTTCGTAATATGGGTAATGGTCAGACGAGGATATGACCTATTTTGGGTAAGGAACAGGTGGAAGGCAGAGGAAAGGGACCTGTTCGAACGAGTGGCGACAAGCAGTTGAGAAGCTAGGCCACTACGCCGATGGTGACAGGAAGGAAGAAGGAGTGGAAAGGGACAAGCCATGATGCAGTTGTAACCGTTTTTTAGGACTGCGGCTGTCAGAGGAGCGTGTGAGCCACGAGTGGCCCAGCTGGAGCAGGAGGAGCAGAATGTCGATGGCGATAGCTAGGGTGGCAGTTAGACACGCAAGTTTTGGAAACCTTAGGGTTTTGGCCTAATGATTGTAAAGACATGACCCTTGGGAGTGATCTATAAATAAGGGCAAATTGTATGGGAAAAGGTTAGAGATCTCTCGTAGAGATAGCTATTGTTGAGTATTTTAGCATCTTTGAGTTGTGAAACTATTGTAAAGGCTCTGCAGTTGAGTGCGCAGAGACCTATTTTTGAGAGAGAAGAGAGTCTGCAGCTGAGTGCGCAGACTAAGAACGGTTGTACCCTTCCCATAAAGAGAAATATTAACAACCGTTCTTGTGGAAGTAGCCTCCATCCGGGGGGTGAACCACGTTAAATTCTGCGTTATGTGATTATTGTGCATTTATGATTGTTCATTTGCTTGGTATGAATGTTTAATACTACAATTATCTGTTATGCGATTGCTTTTATATGTATTCACCGCAATAGAATGGGAATAATATGTTAAGTAATACATGCATGGAGGAATGTTAGTATTCAACACTTATGAGTCTGGGAATGTATGAATATTCCAATTAGTCACATAGTTAAACATTGAATTTATGCACAGCGTTGGAGCGTGCAAGTAATGTATGTTTATTCTATCACATGCAACATAATGATAAGAACTTTAACGAGTTGAAGGGATAAAGAATGCTAAGTAGGATTGGTTAGAGTTAATCGTCTCGGAAGAGACGTGTGGTCTAGTTGACATGCTGAACCGTTGATATTCACTGCGAGGTAAGCTGTTGATAGCTTATTGTCGTAACGCAAAAAGTATCCCGTATCGTGCAATCATTGGAGGCACTAGTGCGCAAGCACCTTTGTTTGCTAAAGTATTCGACGCGGAATAGAGGTTTTGCGCAGTTGTCTATCCACAGCAGTCCACAAGGTATTGTGTTGCTTACCAATCGGTCTACACTCGCATCACCAGGTTGTGGAAACGTGATTCCACAACCACCCCCTCAGCTTCGCCTCAGGTGAGACCTTAGGCTGCGCGCAGCCTCTTGCCGAAAGGGCTGGTGAATAGGGGTTTTGTTGGTTCCTTGAACCGCGAAGTACCTGGGTCTATGTTGAAAACCTCCGGAAGGTTATGTACAACCAACAAATGGTTCCATTGCTTAGCTAAGACCAGTGATGCGATAGTGTATTTGGAAAAGTAATGTGTGAAGAAGAGTACCAGTTCCCATTGGGTTCAGACAATTGGAATCCTGAAAAGAAAGAGATTTGGGATTGGTGTGATAAGACTGTGAAGGATTTTGCAAAGAAAGAGAATAGACACCCGCGCCTATCCGACGTAGCGTAGTTGAACAAATACTTGTGGAGAGACATTCACGAGATATTCTGGGCTTCGTTTGGAAACGAGTTGCATGAGTGGATATCGCGACTCGCGGAGAATAAAACTTGTTTTCAAGGAAGAGTACCTACAGAGTGGACTCCAGAATTCACATCGCAGCTCAAAGAAATAGACAGCCCATTAACGTAAGCAGTCGACTTTTGGGTTGATAGCATACTAGAAGGATTCGTAACAGAATTTGCTGTAGACACGCTTAAGTCCTACAGTCAAGAGGAAGCATACTTTTTCGAAGGATTTAGAGGTAAGTACCTGAAAAATCCGAGTCTATATATTAAAATGCTCTTAGCTGAGAAAGGTGTTTTAAGGACGCAGTAATATTTTTGCATCTTCCATGGTCAAAAGCATTTTTAGTGATTCCGACGAAGAGACACATAATTTGAGAAGTGGAAAGCGATATCATTTTAATAAAGAAAAGAATCCAGGAGGACCTGGAATCCGCGTGAATACCGAACTTCCATGTGATTTTAACAATCAGACCTCACCATCATATGCTAACATCCATTCTAACACACCTCAGAACTCACCGGTTGTAGAAACCGCGCAACTACTACCTCAAAACCAACCCGTTGTGAGTGTAGCGCAGCCCACCCCACAGACCATCAATACGGGTAACACCGCAGGAGTAGGTGCTCATCCCATTCTGACTCAGACTATTCCAGTTCAAAGTACCCAATCTCAGAGAAATCCGCAGAGTAGTAGTCCTAGCACTGTCCCGAGTACCACATTCATTTTTTCCACACAAATAGTCAACACTACTCAGAGCTTTGGACCACCAGGAAGGAGAATGACAGATAATGATATAAAATTGTCGATATTGAAAGGAACGGGTCTAGAAGACCCTGATCAACACTGGTTTCTATGTGAAGCCGTATGGAGTGTAAAGCAGATCCAGGATGATGCTGTGAAGAGAGCGCAACTCATCACCAATTTTCGAGACCGCGCCTTGCATTGGTTTATGAAATATTCTCATGCACAACCGAGAACCCTAACAAAAATTAAAGCTGCACTCACCACAGAGTTTAAAAAGACAAAATCATAGTCGCAGTGCATAACAGAATTAAAGTTAATCAAGCAGAAGCCTACTAAAACAGTTTGGGAATTTGACCAAAAATTTAAGACACTATTGGATCAAGTGAGCTTTAAGATAGCTCTGCAACAGCATAAGGAATGGTTCATCGCTGCGTTGTTGCCCCATATCAGAAAACCATTGATGCAGCAGAAGGTTGTGTCACAGGTAGAGGCCTTAGAGATCGCAATGAAGCTGGAGGCTTCGCCAATCGGTGAGACTAGCTCTGGGATGTCTTAGATCCAGAACCAGTTGACTACCTTGACATTAGAATTGCAAGGCGTGAAAAACGGAAAGGAGCAGAGATATGAACACAGACGCGAATTTTGGTGCACATGATGCAAAGGAGAGGGCCACACCAAAGAACAATGCCCTCTATTTCAAGATTATCTTGACAGTGGCGCACCAAACCCAATAAATATGAATCATAATCAGGCGCCATGGTGTGAAATCTGCAGAAGCAGAGGAGATTGGCCTGAGGACTGTTACCTCATCCAGAAATACATAAAGACACCTAAGAGATTGTAATGTAATTTCTGTAAATCAGTTGGACACGAAAAATCCAACTGTCGCGCATATGAAATGATGAATGAAAGAAAGTGCGATATGGAAATGATGCGAGGTGCTGGAATGTACTGCGTCCAAGAAGAAAATCAGCCGAAACAAGAAGACAACCCTATGATCAAGGAGGATATAGAGGCCGTGGTGGTGGATACCGCGGAAGAGGAAGAGGCCCGGCGCAGGGAAGAGGCCGCGGTCAGGTAATCTGTTATAACTGTGTCCAACCAGGTCATGTTTCGAGAGACTGTACCAACCCATGCACTACATGTAGTTATTGTAAATCATTTGAGCACGTTATTGAACAATGTCCTTTGCTTGAGGTAGAGCAGAAACGAAGGAGGACAAAACCACTGAATCCCAACATCCAGTTGATTGCGGCAGAAAGAAGAAATGTGGATCCAAGTGTAAACGTGGTAACGCGTAGTGGCACTGATACAGGAAATGATGGAGGCGTAGAAGCTTCAACTTCTGCAGCGCACAATCCTAAGCAGAATTCTAGTGAACCAGTATGGATCAGAAAATCCCCTGGAAGAGCACCGGGTCTTGACTTACAGAAAAACAAGGGAGCATTTGAGGAAGCACGGGACATGTTCAGAGCACCACCGCCCGACTCCCCAGGAACCCAGTTGCGTAGTGAAGTACCACAAGAGAGGATGTACCAACAACATATGATCAGACGAGCACTGCAATAGACATAGGAACCTCTGTTGCACAGTTCTTACGGAGCTGCATGAAATTACTAAAGAGCACAAATGCTTATATAGAATTTGAAAAGCTACTGCACCAGTATGAGCCAAACAACGACAAGGGGGCTGCTACTGGGGCAGTCCATAATATTAGGAGTCCTAAAATAACAAGGAGGGAAATGAGGCCCACTACACAGATTGGGGACTATGAGATGGATAAGATAATTCTTGATCTTGGATCCGAAGTAAATGTCTTGACCAAGCAGACATGGCATCAGATGGGAAAACCAAAGTTACAGTGGTCACCTCTACAGCTAAGAATGGCTAATCAAGGGATCGTTATACCTTTGGGGAGGTTACCCAACACCATTGTTGACATTGACAGAGTACACAACTATGCAGATTTCAAGGTGATTGAAATCGTGGATGACAACCATCCTTATCCAGCGTTGCTGGGTATCGATTGGGCAATGACTAATTCTGCCATTATTGATTTAAAGACTATGAAAATGATATTTGAAGGCAATAATATAAGGGTTATCGCACCATTGGATCCTTCGCAGGGCGAACGATATATTTAACCGCTTCAAGAGGAATCCATAGCCCAAGACTTGGACCGTATTTACAAAATGACAACCAATGCTAATGATTATATCAATCTAATTGTAGATGGAACACTCAGTTGGCGTTGTGACAGCTCGTGCATTTCAGATTCTGATGGAGGACCAGAAAACTATCAAAGCAGATTGCATGAAGTGTCTTCCATAAAATGCGCCCAGATTACCAAGTCATTGCACTGGATTGGAAAGGAGGTAAGCCCAATTCCCGACTATGATGGTTTCTCTAACGTCTATTCTTTTATCAATGAATATACTGCAACAATTGGAGAAGAACACCGCTTACAGGCATTAGACATACCACTGCATGACACACCTGCCAGATGGTGGGTCGTGCATAAGCAGACACTGATAACATGGGAGAAGTGCAGAATTAAGATGCAAATCAGGTTGGCCGAGAAGGTCACACTATCTTTCGAGAAATATAATGGACAGACAGATCCCAGAGAGCATATTCGGGTTTGTTCAGAAGCATGGAAGGGAAGGCCATAGACAGAATGGGTACATCTGTTTGTGCACACATTGGAAGAACTGATTTCAAAGAAGTGGTACCTAGACCTGGAGTTGCGCAGTGGCACAACGGACTGGTCTGTCCTAATTGCGAGCTTCTAGCAAGATTTTAGTTTCGAAGATGAACATCCGACTATCAATAATGCATTGCAGGCTATTAAGGAAAGAATATTCAGACCGGATTGCGCAGAGGGAAACATGACACTGGAAGAATTCTTTGGAGCAAACAGTGTCCCTCCGTGCCTACAGCCTAAATGGGAGGAGTAGCTAGAACATGCTCTCGATTGTTATCACATCAAGGGAGAACTTGAGGATAAAGCGGATAGTGATGAGGAGGACCCGCACAACATTCAGATACCTGAGTCAGAGGGATCGCGCGAGGTAGAAGGACCTCCATTAGAAATTCTAGATATGAGTGGACCTGTGAAAACAAGAAAACTGAACATTGGCACCAGCGAAGAGCCGAAGTTCCTAGCTATAGGAGATTACTGGGATGAAGACACAGTTGAAGAGATCGTGGGTATATTACAAGAATATCGAGATTTATTCCCAACCAAGTTCACAAAGATGAAAGGTATTCTAGGAGACTTAGGCGTGATGAAAATTCCTCTTAAGCCTGGTGCAAATCCTGTAAAGCAGAGACCATATAGACTGAACCCGCGCTATAGAGATTGATTTAAGGTAGAACTCGATAAGATGCTCGATGCAGGGATCATTGAGCCAGTTGAAGAATCTGAGTGGATAAGCCCAATGGTTATCCAAGATAAGAAAATGAAGGGTGAAATCAGGATCTGTGTAGATTTGAGAAAGCTGAATGATGCTTCCATGCATGCCCATTTCCTACACCTTTTACAGATGAAGTGCTAGACAATGTTGGAGGAAATGAGGCCTATTCTTTTACTGATGGATTCTCTGGCTACCATCAGATTAGGATTGATTGCGCAGATAGGCACAAGACAAATTTTGCTACAGAATGGGGGTCGTTCCAGTACACAGTGATGCCTTTTGGTCTGAAGAATGCACCCGCCATATTTTCTAGAGTGGTCGTAGCAGCATTTAAGGATTTTATACATAAGTTTTTAGAGGTTTACTTTGATGATTGGACCATTTTCGGTTTATTGAAGAACCATGTCGCGAACCTAAGGATGATGCTGGAAAAATGCAGGCAACATCAAATCTTGCTGAACTTGAAGAAGTGCATTTTCTGTGTTCCCTATGGAATCTTGTTGGGACACATTATGTGCAAACAGGGCTTGATGGTTGATACTGCAAAGATCGCAGTCATTGTGAATTTACCGACACCAAATTCAGTCAAATAGTTACGCACCACATTGGGACATAACAGATATTACAGGAAATTCATAAAAGGGTATGCACAGATAACCACAGCTATGGAGAAGCTGCTGAAGAAAGATGTACCATTCATTTGGAATGAGGACTGTGACAAAGGATTTGACACATTGAAATAGAAGATGGTCACTGCGCCGATCCTAGTTTTTCCATACTGGGAGAAGCCATTTCACATACATGTGGATGCTTCATGTATAGTATTGGGCATCATTCTTGCTTAGCGAGGAGAGGGAGGTATTGATAATCCCATTTCATTTTCCAGCAGGAAGTTATCATCCACTGAGAAGAACTATACCACTACTGAAAGAGAAGGACTCGTAATGGTATATGCGCTGCAGAAGTTCAGGCACTACTTGCTTGGTGCGCACTTCTCCATGTTCACTGACCATTCTGATTTGAAATACCTGGTCAATAAGCCAGTGTTAGGGGGCGCATATGCATATGGTTACTACTATTTCAGGAGTATGACTTTGAAATTGTGGTTAAGCCAGGAAGGTTGAATTTGGGACCTGATCATCTATCAAGGATTGAGTCAGGAGAAGAACCGACGAATCTGGGAGACAATCTGCCTGATGCCCAGTTGTTCGCTATACAAGTTGTTGATGATTATTATAAGGACATCATTTACTTTCTGACTACTGGGTTCACACCCATAGAGTTCACTACGCAGCAGAAAAAACGGTTGGTAGTGCGCGCAGCAGACTTCACTATAATTGCAAGTTAGCTATACAAGTTGGGACCGGATGAAGTACTGCGCCGATGTGTGTTAGAGCATGAGAAACTGTTCATACTAGCTGATGCATACTCAAGAGTCGCAGGAGGCCATTATGTAGGGAGAGATGCCACGCAGGGCTATGGTGGCCTACAATTCATAGAGATTCGAAGGAACATTGCCAGAATTGTGATGTTTGTTAGAGAACAGGGAAGCCATCGCGCAGAGATGAAATGCCATTAATTCCACAGCTCACATTACAGGCCTTTGAGAAGTGGGCAATTGATTTTGTGGGTCCTATTAACCCACCAGGGAAAAGAACTGGTGCAATTGATTTTGTGGGTCCTATTAACCCACCTGGAAAGTTTAAGATGCATTGGCTTGGCCCATATACTGTAATGCATGTTACTAACGATGGCGCAGTCCAGTTAGCTACATTGACTGGAGATACTTTGCCAAGCTTGATAAATGGTAGCAGACTAAAGATTTACCGCGATAGTCTGGCTGTGCAGAGTTCTGTATGATTCAGGGAAGCGTACCACGCAACACTGCTGAAGTTGCGCGCGAAAACAAAAAAGGAGGGAAATTGCGCAGAGCTAGTCCAGATACTAATCGCGCAAAGAAAACAGAACAACAAGCATGCAAAATACAACACCGAGTGTGCATCCCAAAGTAAACATGTTGTTAGACTGCTAGCACATTATGATGAAAACCGTTACCATGACATCTGTCGGCCAATTAGTGGGCCGTTAACCGAATTGGCAGCACTTGGAAAGTTTAAAATTTATGGATGGATGTGACACTTTGGAATCCATTAAAGACCGACGTGACCAGTTAGCATCGAAATCCAACTGGCAAGCTGAGCCATTAACGTTGATTCGACGGAGTTGACAAGCTGGATTGCCAAGCAACCTTTTGGCATTTAAGGAAAAAGCATTGGTATGATGAGAAGGATCGGCTGACAGGGCCAACATCATACGAATGAACTGGCAATGAATATGGCATTCAATGCCTCGATAATGGCAGGAGGCTACGTTGCAGACCAGCAGCGGCTATAAATAGACCTCACTCGGTCACTTAACCATTTTCACGAAGCATTTGAACTATTTGAGAGCCGAGTGACCAGAGCATTATATGAGTGAACATGTTGAGTTAGCAGATATCTCCTGGTTATTTGAGCAAGCAGTGATTCCAATAGCAATGACAGAGATGAAGGCAGGTGCATCTAGAATTTCAACACGACAGGATGCAGGAAGCAGCAAGGGCAAGGAGACAACTTCATAGCAGGGGGGGTCCGAAGTACCATTGCAGCAGTCGACTTCGGCTCAGAACTTACCCATGTATCCAGTTCCTGAATACATCCCTCCACGGAAGCTTGATGCCCCACCAGTCCACATAGAAAATAATTTCAAGTATGAAATACCAATGCCCACTATCTCTACCAGGGTGAAAATTGAGGAGAATTTGATGGGTGGAGTACCATGTTGCAAGCTAGATGACCTGGACCTACTTGAACATATGCTAGTAATGCCGAATACTTACCCACAATTTAGACCTGACGCATATATTAAATGTGCAAAGGACACATAGACCGGCGTTGCCAGACTGGAAGTCTAGGACTGGCTAAGGCCCATCCGACCATCAGGTTTGTTAAATTTACTGCAAATGTCACACTTTACTAAGAGACTCAAGTTTTCCGTGGTAGTGCGCTCATTACTCACTTGCGTACATGAAGGATTCTTATGGCTAAATACCCGCATTGATATGATACATCACATTACAGGCCTGAACAAAAGAGGCAAGAACCCTGCTGACCTCCTCATAAAGAGGGCACAGGACATAAATCTAAGTGCCGAAGTCGCTAAAGAATTTGGTGTAGTGCGGAAGGGACGTGGGTTCCCAACGGTCAAAATCAATGACTGGGCAACAAAGTTTACAACCCAGTTGCTGGCAGGGAAGCTACTGCGCAAGTGTAGACCACTTGAGGTACCGGCAGTCGCAATCAAGGCAACATCTAACATATTGCGCGGAAAGTATTATAATTGGTGCCAGTTCCTACTGAATGAGCTTCTGGCAGATATTCAAGAAACGCAGGATAATAGAACAACATTCCATTTCAGCTGGCTGCTAGTATTGATAGCATTTGTAGGATGGAAAGAGCCAGAGGGGTACCAAGGAGCTCCAACCTTGGCAGGACAGGGACGCGGAACACGTTTTACCAACTTATGGGCGAGCTCAAAGGCGTCAAGGCAACGGCATACCACCGAAGTATTTTATACCTATTATCACCAGTTACGCGAGGCGATTATGGAAACGCCGCGCATTTCCCAAACACTGACCGACAAGTATACATGCATGATGAGGTTTAGCGTGAGAAGGCACCAGTTGCACATTCAGCCAAGGGCTGATGCGCAGGAAGGATTATGGTATCCAGGTTTTTACCGACTCGATGAGGACACCATCGAGGCCATGATGGAACGTTGGGATTCCAACTGGAAAGTTCCCTCTTCGCAAGACGATGCATCTGATTATGAGCAAAACATCCCACCCATCTTGACAACCAAGATCGACATAAAAAGCTCAGATGAAGAAGATACTGAAGGGGATAGTGAAGACGTAGCAGCAAAGAAGAAAAAGAAGGATGGGCTACCTACAGGAATGCCCATTGAGGAAGAAAAGGATGACGTGTAGAGTCAACATACAGTGACGTCAACGGGAAAAGGAAAGGCCACTCAAGGCCCCTCGCAATCGCAAAGCCGACGCACAAAGAGGAAGGCCAAAAAACTGAGTTTGGGCCACAACTACATCCAGATGATTGCGAGATCATCGCAACAAAAGTCCAGGAAGTATGGGAAGAGACTTGCATCGAAAAAGAATCCAAGCACGAACAACTAGAGTTGACCATAATCAAGCTATGGAGGAGGTCAAGACAATGGTAGCCCATATGGGGTTGGGGCAGCCGAGTTCAGGGTCTAACGGGAAGTCTGGGGGACCAAGCGTGCAAAGAAGAGCCCCTATTGTTGTAAGTAAGTATTTGTCTGTCTTGAACCTTGAACCGGGCTACCTCATTTATCCAAATGAAGTGGTTAAAGAGGTAGTAAAGACTGGTCGCCTTGACCTAAATATTGGGGCTCTGCCCCTAGAGAACTTAAACAAGTTGCACATTAGGGTTGCGAAAGAAATTCATGAGAGAGGCCTAGCCTCATATGATCAGTGTGCACAGTTAACTGAAAATATCAATCAATTAAGGCATGAATCAGATAACAACAAGCAAAAGTTGAGCGCAGCGAGGGAAAAAGGCCAGAAGCTAAAGGAGACCGTTTCAGCCGTGTGCACAAAAATAGAAGAATGTGAAGAAGAGGATGATGTGGAAGATATGATAAAGAAAATTGGGGCTAAGGTAGATTCTCTCACCTCCGAGAAAATACAAATGGAGGCCTCTTACAAAGGGAAGATCTCAGAGATGGAGGCTAGGCACCCTGTCATTCCATCGGATCAGTCCCTAGCTCCAGCTGAGGATGTCAAAGCAACCATGGATGGTATTTCGGAGGAAGTGATGAAATTCCAAGACTCACTTGAACAGATAACTACAGCAGTCACCGGGTTGAATGAGGATCCTACATTCCAACAGGTAAAAGCGTAATTACAACAGAAGCAGCAGTAGGTAGATGCTGCAAGCGCGGAGCTGAGGAATGTGCCGGTAAGGGAGAAAGTGCATAAATTTAACAAGGTCAAGGACCTACAGAAAGAGCTGGTGACACTAAGGGAGAAAGAGGATGCTACATCAGACAGGCCGCAACCCATTGAACAGGAAGGCCTCAAAATGATGCAACAATTCAACGCAAAGTTCGGAGAACTTCAGGCAGCAGAAGGAACCATGAAAGAACAAGTGGCTAGGGAGAAGGTATCACAGGAAACTCTGGAGACCCTTCAAAGTTTTGAACAAAAAGCCAAGCAGAGAGTTGCAGAGTTAGCAGGAACTCTACAAAACTTTACTTCAAAGCTCAGTACGGCGGAGGCTGCGGCACCAGAGTCCGCAGGTAGAAGTGGCTCGGGATGAGCCACAGGTGAGTGTTAGGGGCCTGTTGGGCAGGGCCCAAGTTGGAATGTTTTGCACAAGTACTAAAAAGTACACATTGCACGCAACGACAAGCTACAGGAAGTTTTGAGGAAGTGCGCATGGCGCGCGACAACAATGGTGAAGGCACGGTTGCGCAGTAGGACGATGCGCATGAGCTATTTTTGGTTTGCAATATGGGTAAAGGTCAGACGAGGATATGACCTATTTTGGGTAAGGAACAGGTGGAAGGCAGAGGAAAGTGACCTGTTCGAACGAGTGGCAACAAGCAGTTGAGAAGCTAGGCCACTACATCGATGGCGACAAGAAGGCAGAAGGAGTGGAAAGGGATAGGCCATGATGCAGTTGTAACAATTTTTTAGGACTGCGGTTGTCAGAGGAGCGTGTGAGCCATGAGTGGCCCAGCTGGAGCAGGCTGTCGACGGCGATATTTAGGGTGGTAGTTAGCCACGCTAGTTTTGGAAACCTTAGGGTTTTGGCATAATGATTGTAAAGACACGATCCTTAGGCGTGATCTATAAATAAGGGAAAATTGTATGGGAAAGGGTTAGAGATCTCTCGTAGAGCTAGCTATTGTTGAGTATTGTAGAATCTTTTGAGTTGTGAAACTATTGTAAAGGATCTACAACTGAGTGCGCAGAGACCTATTTTTGAGAGAGAGGAGAGTATGTAGCTGAGTGCGCAGACTAAGAATGGTTGTACCCTTCCCATAAAGAGAAATATTAATAATCGTTCTTGTGGACATAGCCTCCATCTGGGGGGTGAACCACGTTAAAGTCTGTGTTATGTGATTATTGTGTGTTTATGATTGTTCATTTGCTTGGTATGAATGTTTAATACTACAATTATCTGTTATGTGATTGCTTTTATATGTATTCACCGCAAGAGAATGGGAATAATATGTTAAGTAATACATGCATGGACGAATGTTAGTATTCAACACTTATGAGTCTGGGAATGTATGAATCTGCCAATTAGTCACATAGTTGAACATTGAATTTAAGCGCAGCGTTGGAGCGCGCAAGTAATTTATGTTTATTCTATCACATGCAACATAATGATAAGAACTTGAATGAGTTGAAGGGATAAAAAATGCTAAGTTGGATTGGTTAGAGTTAATCGTCTCGGAAGAGAAGCGCGGTGTGGCTGACGCGCTGAACCATTGAGATTCGCTGCGAGGTAAGTTGTTGATAGATTATTTTCGTAACGCAAAAGGTATCCCGTATCACGTAGTCATTGGAGGCGCTAGTGCGCAAGCACCTTTGCTTGCTGAAGTATCCGACGCGGAACAGAGGTTTCGTGCATATTTCTGTCCACAGCAGTCTGCAAGGTATTGTGCTGCTTACCAATCGGTCTACACTCGCATCACCAGGTTGTGGAAACGTGATTTCGCAACCACCGCCTCAGCTTCGCCTCGAGTGAGACGTCAGGTTGGATGCAGCCTGTTGCCGAAAGGGCCGGTGAATAGGGGTTTTGTTGGTTCGTCTAACCGCGAAGTACCTGGGTCTATGTTGAAAACCTCCGGAAGCTTATGTACAATTGGGTATAGTGGATACAACCAAATCTTGATGGCACCTGAGGTTCAAGACAAGACCACCTTTACTTGTTCTTGGGGGACATATGCCTATATATTTTTTCCATTTGGCCTATCTAATGCACCTTATGTTATAATTCCATGATGAAAAATTTCTTTCAACTTGTCCAAAGTTTACTTTGGACATTGTTGAAAATTTCACAACCATACGAGTTCATCAATGCATATACCTTTATCATGGCACATGATTCAAGTTCTTGAATAATGATATGATCGTTCAAACGTGCCAAATCTCTACCGCATGATCATTTAAATGTTCAAATGGACCGCGTTTTAAATTCGACGCCTGCTTGATCTTCATCCCTATAATGTTCGCTCTCATCGTTTTTGAGTCCATCCAATCGCATCCCCTGTATCCCTTGCATCCACTTACCTCTTTTCAACAATGCCTACTGGCCATGAGCCTGGGGGCTACCAAAATGTGCTCCGGATCCTTGAGTTCCAAGCATGCCGTGAGCTTTTTCTTCGAGCAGGTTGGGGTCTGTTCCTCCATCTTCTCTAGGGCCACGACAATGAAATTTCGTTGTTGTTTGCCAAGGTATTCGACGGCAATATGGATAGGGTTGGCCAACTTATTTTCCTGTGACAGAGGAATCCATCGCGGTGGCTACAAAGCTTCCACGATGCGTTGGAGAAAACTCACTATGGCTTGGGGTGTACCACAACAGACAGATGACTACCATAAATCAACTCAATTCTCATAACTATGCTATATAAATGACAATGCTAAGATAAGGAAGAAGATAACCAACCTCGATCCAAACGTTTGATGTAGATCCCCGTTGGCGCTTTTCAATCCATGCACTCGAATCTACAAATTAGTCTTGACAACCAATATACAACAAGTACATATAATATATAAACAACATTAACATCATCAATAACAATGGTCCATGATATAACAAGTAAGATAAACAACATTTACAACATTAATGGACGAGAATATGAGTATTTCTATTAATAAACAAGAAGAAGTACAAAGTGATACGACCTCTTGCCGGCAACCAATCTGAACCAAGATCTGGATCAATCCACTTGTTCCTCCACCACTTCGATCCTCCATGAATGGAAAACTCAAACTAGATAGGAGTTTGGAAGGTGAACATAAAGGGTTCACAGCTACAAGGATCAATGAGTGTAGACTCAAGATAGGGCAAAAATCCACTAGAATTCTCTTGCTCTTCTTTCTCCTCTCGTCCATAAGCCATATGTGCTCAATATATAGTCCTCTGAAAGGTAAGTGAAAGGACAAATCGAGACGTTACTTGGGCAGATGGAGAGCCAAAGGTCGCCCAATGACCACTTTTTGGCAGTAAAAAGTAATAAACTAGTGATTTCTACCATTTTACTTGATACCCGCGGGCTATAGTGATGCAACTCGTGGGTACGCATGCTATAATGATGCAACATGTGGGTAGGAATAAAAATAGGGCAAAATAGGGCTGAAGGATATAAAGTGAATCTGAGTCACTGAAATGGATCCTACAGGCCAAAGAATGCTGATGCTCACAGGGTGGAAGATTACGGTGTAACATATGGGAGGGTGCTCGTTGGCACAAGCACCTCTTCCTCCCTCGAACGGCTCACGATTTTGATCTCAGAGCCGATTACCAGCACATTACGGGCACGAAGGGATTCCATCGAGAGTGGATCAGGCCGGAGAACCTTGAGCCCTTAGCCGTCATCGTCCACCTTATAACCTATGAGGGTAAGTTTACCATATTTAAAGCCTGCCACCTCAAGTTACTAGCACATTTTGTCAATAACCAAGCTCTCAATTTTCCATTTTATTTTCTGAAGAGCCTTGAGAAAATGTCAAACCAAGTGAGGAAAAACACAACTAACCCCACTAGTAGTTTTTACCACCACTGCCTCATTAAACTCCTAATTATTCATCAATTGAGGGAAAAGGGGAAGACATGGGAAAGTTTTATGTTTGAGGTGTTGAACCCCCATTTGGCCGAGAAGCCCATTGCCAAAGCTTCTTCTTCTCGAAAGCGCCACCGATTTCAAACTCGTGTTGGTGAACCTACACAGACCTCTGCCCAAGTAGAGAGAGACATTGATCCTCTCCATGAGGACGTGACTAATAATCCCCCACTCTTTGCATGGATACCCACTAAACCTAGAAGGACGAACCGTGTTCATTCCGTCGTTCAACCCGTCATTCAGTCGGTTCAATTAGACAGCCCTGACGCACAGCCAGACGAACCTATCCCTGACAAGTCCCTTCTTGCATTAGCTAATGTCTCTGCTGGTTTGCTTGAATTTTTCGTCTTCGAACTTACTCCTGCACGCACTCAAGGCAAGGCTCCTGAAAAAAAAACCACCTATGCTGACCCTGAAACACTTTCAAGAGAGTTGAGTCCTCCTGCAAAACCTTCCATTCCAATCCATTAGACAGTGGATAGGTTGACCCAGGACATAGCACGCTTAACAAGTCAGAATCAGAAATACGTTGAAACGATTTCTAAGCTTCGCCAAGAGAATATGGAACTACGTCTTCAAGTGAAGAGTGTCGAAGACTTGAACAAAGCCATAACGTCCTCTCATGACTATCTCCGAATAAGGCATGATACCTTGAAGTCCCAAGCCAGGAAGTTTAAGCCCAATCCAATTCTTCTTCTTCTAAGTCGAAGGCAACTGCTGTCGTAGCTCAACCTTCTTCCTGATTTCCTTTCCTCTTTGCTCAGTGGGACCTGACATATCTCCGGTTTGGGGGAGTGTTGATGTCCAATTTTGCCATCACTTTTGATCATTGAACGTGCTATGATGGTATTGTTTTTTCCATTTTTGGTGTATTAAGTCATATTTCTTGCCATTCAGATCACCATTCGTACTCAGGTATGATAACAACATTTAGTGTAGGGACTTGTCTACACTATTTCAACTATTTTACAAAGAAATGACGAGTTTCTACGTCAACAAATGAAAATATTATTACAATTTATCACTAAGATCTACATTCATTCATCAATCAAGATAAGCAAAGTTAAGATCTGAAGCCATTTAAAAGTCTAAATCACACAAGATAACCAAGATTTAAACATTCAAATGGTAGAAACTTGAATCAATTCATATTAGAACAATGAAGAAGTACATCCTTACCATGGACCTAGGTGTGAATCCCTCCTCCATTGCTATAAGCTTTCCTTCCTTCACCCTTTCTTTTGAAGAATTTGAGCTTTTCTCCTTCCTTCGGAATCTCCTCAGCATGCCTTTGCTTTTTTGATCTCCCTTTACCATGCCTCCCATGCCTTTCTTATGTAGCATTGGGAAATGGGCCTTCAAACCTTTCTTCTCCATGTGGGATTGCTCGTTTTCTTTATTTTAGATTATTTTCAACTGAAAACCCACTTTTCAATAGTTTTTAGGCTTTTTGCACCACTTAGAATGATTTTAAGCACAATTAATGCATTTTAATGCATTTCTCAGAGAGGATTCATCTCGGAATGAACTTGTGTCGTGTCTTCCTGCTATAGGTGCATGGTAAACATATGCCTCTTCTGTCACATGACTAGGAGTGTTAATTTGATTGTTAACATATGCATCCTAATGTGTGAGGTTCGAAGCAGAGCTAAGGGACGAAATACATTACTGAAATTTGTACTCTTTGTACCGATACTCTTTATCATTCAAAGCAAGGATGAGGGAAGGAAAACTTACGGGCGTAGGATTTGAGGATCACACCTGCATGGAAAACATGGCAATTTCTCAAATATATATCATATTCCTGAGGCGGGCATACCCATGCTTAGCAGTAAACAAGCATGGCCACGAACAATACACAGTGGATCCATGTCAAAAGTAAATTTTTCAGAAGTGTAAACATGCACTTTGATAAGTGTGAGAACAAGGTCTTCATCGAACTTTTGATATGGCAGTCTAATCTTCCGCATCTCGGGTAGTGCATCGATGAGTGATACAACTATTTTTCCCAAGGTCTTCAATACAAATCGATGATATTATGAGTTTATATCATGCGATTAAAATATTTGATGTCGAACATAATAAAACACCATCTGATTACCGGTCATTGATGTATACCATTAACAGATGCGAAGATACCCACCGATAATGATGATAGACTCTAAGGTACTGAGTACAAACTAGCAAGTGTGAATAGATGTTTTGAAGTCGAACACTTGTAGAATCAAACAATCAGGGGTCATTGATGTATACCCACTGTCATTTGCGAGGAAACCTGCCACTAATGACTGCAAGATCCAAGGTACTCTTGGGTTTCTAGATCCATGTCCTAGATGATGATTTGATGTCGATAGGAATAGATCCATCAAAAGGAGGGCATTAATGCATCCCACATCAACCGATACGAAACAAATATCAATAGTCTGATAAAATTTGGTAGAACTGCAAGATCCAACACTGTATACTGACACAAGGAAGGCCGACATGATTGGTCAGGAATATTTGAGGAATGGCCGACACGGTTTGGACTTCCCTTGAACACATAACACGACGCAAAATGGACACTTGGAAACATAGGACTTTGAGTAACCGACCTTAATGAAATCCGCTAATGCTAGATGCATTAACGAAAGCTCCACCGGTGATGGGAAGGATAACCCATCGGTGGATATCTGTTCAAAATACTGGTATAGTTTCCTAAGGCAAATGTAGATGGTGTACTGACAGCGGATACAATATTATGTGTCATGTTCAAGGTGACAAGCACTGAATGTTGTCGTTCTCTTCAGAGTTTTATAATATGAAGTGATTCAAGTATCTCCCTTTTTGGATTTTTGTGTTTTCCAATTTTTTTAACCTTTTTCATTTATTAGCTTGAAAAAAGAATAAAGCATGCTATGATACATTAGAGGAAATGAGTGTCTCAAGGGCATGCACCTAAATGTCAAGGGCATGGGTCAAGCCAAGGAAAAGATCCATATTGCAAACAAGGGTTGAGCTAGTTATGTACACTCTTACAAATGTTTCCTCCATGGGTATGGGTCAAATATATAGAAGCAATAGTTGATAGGCATCTTGAAACAAAAAGTGGTTGCAAAGGCAAATACGCAACATAAGCAATAAGCAACGAAGCAGTTTGCATGGATGTTCAAGTGGATATTTTAACACATGCTTATGTGAAATGACAAAAAAAGGGAGCCCATCGGGATATGGTCAGAAATGTATGAAAGAGAAATATGTGGTCTCAAACTCCAAGTCATGATGGGATGAATATGGCTCCCGGTCCTATGAGAATAATTCAGCATGGGCACCAAAATGGAAATGGGGTGCTGACTAGGATGTCCCATGTTTGGTAGGTGTTGGCACGGGATAGATCCACAGGAAGTGCGGAAGCCGACAGGTGCGGAAGGGTCACTCAGTGGAAGAAGGACCTTTCGCCACTTTTTGCGGAAGTATAAGTATTGGTAAAGAGTTGAGTCGTTCATATGGACCATTTTTTGTAGAATGATGTAAGCACATAAATAAGCAATCTTGTAAGCCTAAGGGCATTGATCGATTGATGATTAATGCAATCTTTTGAGTTTGATTGTATTTGCGATATCATGTTCTGAATATCTCTACGACGGGTTTTCCGCAGATGTTAATGAATGAAGATGTTCGGTTGTTAATTATGGTGTTATGTTATGATGTGATAATGGGTTATTTAAATGTTCTCTGTTGGTTTATGTGAAAACATATTGTTGGTTAATGCTAAAATGTTTTGATGCGAATAATTGATTAGTAAACTATATTGAATAACTGTGATCTCTGGTTAATGCACACGTATCTTCTTTGTAACTACGGAAGCTTGGTTCTTGCAGCACCCTTATCCACCTCGGGTGAGACCTCACCTGCTTCGCAGGTGTTGCTGGGAAGGGTAACTCCTTTCTGGGCCGGTGAATAAGGGGTTGGTGGTGTTGTTGACGATAGAGTGAACCCCTGTTGAAATACCCTGTGTCAACATATGGTTCCGTTGCCGGGACCTTAAGAAGGAAAAAAGAGGATATGATGTGGCATCCGACGAAACCAGAGATCGAAGAGTGGTTCACTCACAAAGTAGAAGAGTTTGTGAAAGAAGAAAGGAGGAACCCGGTAGAAACAATAGAAAGTTGGTTACAAAAGCACATATACTCAGATATCCATGAGATATTCTTCGTCGAATTTCCAATAATACTATAGGAGTGGCTCGCGCAGTTGACATTCAGAGGACATACCAACCAGAATATCGGATCAGATCAGTGGACTCCAGAACTAATTCGACAGCTGAAGTAAGTAAAAAATACAGTATCAAGGGTTGTTGACTTCTGGATCGATAGTATCCTAGAGGGGTACATCACTGAGTTCGTGGTAGATAGCAGCAGTTCTTACAGCGATGCGAAGAGACGATTTTTCAAGGGACCAAGGAGTAGGTTCTTCCTGTCGCTAAACCTTTGGATTAAGATGCTGGTGTGCGAAAAGGGTATGATGAAAATGACCTCCGATGAGTAGAAAGATTGGTGTGGAGGGGTTAAAGGTATCGCATAGTTACAGATCCACTAGGAAAGATGCAGGGTAGATGGACATGAGCGACGACGAATTTCTAAGCGAAGTTGAAAAATACTGTGGCACCTTGAGAAGTGGAATGATATTTCGGCGCCCTGATAAGAGGAGGACTGAGGAAGAGTCCCCTGAGAGGACCGGAAGGGAAGACTACGCAACAGGGCCACAGAGGACAGAGCTCCCTTACTACGAGGAGGAAGGCGATGACCAGGATACCCCAGAAGAAGGGTGGATTGTGAGCTATCACATACCTTCGACCCCGCATGCCACCTATCAATCTAAAGGAAACACCACAAATAATTCGCAGAGCTGTCCCACATGTAGTGGTAAAAGTAGTACATCAGTAAGTAGCAATAGTAGGAACACCGCGATGGCGGACGATACAAAGATGCCGAATTTCGTAGGAAGCGGGAGGGAGGATCCCGAACAGTTTTGGTTTTTATGCGAAGCAGTGTGGATCGTTAAGTAGGTCCAAAATGAAGACATAAAAAAGGGACAGTTGGCGACGACCTTTTGGGGCTATGCGCTGGACTGGTTCATAAAATATACTAAGTTTCTAGGAAAAATGTTGGTAGAAATCAAAGCAGTGATGATTCAGGAATTAAAAAAACCCAAGTCGGAAGCACAGTACATTACTGAGCTCAAAGAGATTAGGCAATACCCGAATGAACCAATATGGGAGTTTGATCAGAGATACAAGACACTGATAGCGAAATTCAGTTTTCCAATAAACGACCTGCAGCATAAAGAGTGGTTTATCGCTGGGCTGGTACCACATATTAGAGGACCATTGATGCAGCAGAAAGTTGCGGATCAAGCCGAAGCATTAGAAATCGTGATGAAAATAGAGGCTTCGTCGATCGGAGAGACTGGGGCTGGAATGGATAAGATTCAAGCACAATTGGCCATGTTGACGCTCCAATTGGAGGACATGAAGCAAGGGAAAAATAATCGCGCAGACGTATGGTGCACCAGATGTAGGACGGAAGGCCATCATAAGGATAATTGTTCAATGTTTCAGCAGTATTTGAATTCAGGGGCTCCGAACCCCCTTCGCCAGGAAAGTCTACCATGGTGCCCCGTTTGCCAGGCCAAGGGGCATCGACCAGAGGACTGCATCTACTTACATAAAATAGTATCGAAACCGGTGAATCTGTATTTTAAATTCTATCGATCAGTGGGGCATGATGAAAGGACTGCAGGGCACACGATTTGCTGCAAGAACGGAACATGGACGCATAGCTAGTAAAGGGAGAAGAGAAACAACTAGGACTACAACAACCGCAGTATGTCCAGCAACAACCGTAGTTTATGCAGGCGCCGCAATTTGACAAAGGACAGTATGGGAAACTACATTATGGCGCACTGCAGTATCCGCAACCACAGTACCAGCAGTTGATGTATCAGCAATACCCACAACCGTAGTATCAGCAGCCACAGTACCGGCAGGCGCAGTACGAACCACCACGCGAAGGATTTGGTGGAGGATTCCGGGGAGGATGCGGTGGTGGCGCCGGAAGAGGGGGAGCCACTGGACGGGGCCGAGGACCCCCTACATGTTATAATTGTGGGAAACAAGGACATTTCACAAGGGATTGCCCGAATCAAGCCTCGCAATGCACGTATTGTAGCGGAATAGACCACGCGGTAGAAAGTTTCTCACAGCTCATCGCCAAATGGAAAACGAAGAACCTGCCGACCCCGTCGAATCAAAACCAACCAGCGGTACAAAAAATATCAGTAGAATATAGGAGGCACTCCGTGGCAGTAGGAATAGTAATGCGAGGAGGAGCAGTAACAGGAGTTGACAGACCATAGTCCATTGTTCGACCAATAGGAAAGAAAAACGTTACGTTTGACACGGGGGCAGAAAAAGACACCTTCCTAAAGGCCCAACAAGAGGTGTTGCGACGGATGAGGAACATACCTCTCCAAGAAGAAATCTACGATATGCCGCCGACATTCGACCGGACGAAATCGCAGGGAAAGGCCACTGCCTTAAGAGCCTTCCTAGAGAGCTGCTTAGCATTGGCATGAGATGAGGAGGCATTGGAGGAACTATCCAGGCTATTAAGTCGACAGGAGGACGGAATTCAGGAACCCAGGGTTAATCGCATACATAAGAGAAGGAAGACGGGCAGACCAGAGCAAAGTCACCCCCCTTGGTCGAGTGTGTCAACTTCCCGTCGAAATCGAAGGACTTCGAACATACGCCAATTTCGATGTGATAGAAATAGTAGATAACACATGTCCATATACAGCACTATTAGGAATCGACTAGGCGATTTAAAATCAGGCAATCATCAATTTCAAGAAGCGGATCATGACATTTGAAGATCGGGAAACAAGGGTTGTCGCACCACTAGACCGTTCGGAAGGACAACGATATGTGGAACCCACCAAAGATGAAGATAGGGAAGGATGGGATAGCCTATATAATATTTCTGAAGATTACATCAATCCAAATGATGGAGGGGAGTTGGAATGGCGTAGCCCTATCTTAGCATCTTCGGAATCGGACGAGGCACCGGAAAATTGGAAAAACTGACTTCATGAAGTATCGTTTCGTAGATGTGCAAAGATTACACAGTCCATGCGTCGGGTGGCTACTGAGGAATGCAAATTACCAACATACGAAGGGTTACCAAACTTGAGCACCTTAACAGAATTCGAAGGAAAGGTAGTGGAACCACAAAGACTCTTGGCCTTGGAGGAAGCCTTGAAGGCTACTCCTGCGCACTGGTGGGCAGCGCATAAATCAAGGATATCAAATTGGCCACTATGTCGATGCCTCCTAGAGGTACATTTCAGCGACACCACAACATGGAATGGACAAAGATACGATGGCCAGGGTAACCCAAACGAACATTTGAAGGCTTGTCAGCACCAATGGGCAGAGCGACTGGAGCATGAGTGGGTGCATGCCTTTGTGCATACATTGGATGGAGTACCGCGGAGTTGGTATGTTGCAATGGAGATGCGACTCGGTACACTTTCTTGGGATCAGTTAACACTTGGCTTTAGCCAAACGTTCTCCTTCTCAGATAAGAATCCCTTCATCCATAATGCACTTCAGATAAGTAAGAAGAAGATTTTCAAGGTAGAACCAACAGGGCAGCTATCAGAACTCTGATGGACCATGACACCCGAAATAAGGAGGAACTGCTATAAACCGAATAACAACAACGATGGGACAACACCTAACCTATCCGTCGACCAGTACAATCAGCCACTGAAGACTATGAAGGTAACCATTAAATTAACGGAAAGCTTGAATGCCGCGGATATTGAAAAACATTGGTAGGAATCAATTATTATGCAGATTGCAGACCTGCTGCATGAATTTCATGACTTATTTCTGACAAGATCCCTAGAAAGACAAGACATTCACACCTCAGCGGATGAGTTCGAAATAGATGAATATGCGATCGCAAGAAAATTGAAACCACAAACAGCATCCTCCGGCGTGAAGACCAAACCCCGCGATACGGTGTCAACAGTACGGCACCACCTATTACCGCAGTAAAAAAAAAAAATAATATATATATATATATAAATAAATCATAATAATAAAGAAGGGAAGGGAGGTATCATATGAATCATAATAAATCACAAAACGTGGGCGACATGATAGGACTAAGATGGAAGCTGCCATGACGCGTAATAGCCCACTCCAACATTAAAGATGCTGAAAGTGACATTTATACCACACCAAACAGCTTCAAGCCCAAGACACCAGAAGTTAATATCCAGCGCAAGCGAAGGATTTTGGCGAATCCCGACAAAAATCGACAATAATTGCCTCAAATGGATGGACATTACCAACCTCTATATAGAGAGCAACGGGAAAGCAGATCCAATTACTGTAGTACTCTAGAAGCCAAATGGAAGTGTATATGTCTAGAACCAGCACTGAAAGACCATTGGCCACACCAATTGTTCAGGAGCAACCCAAAGTCATGTCGTCAATTCCACACAAGAAGAAGAAAAGTGCGACGCGACCTCCCGATAGCGGTCGGGAGGCAAAGAAAGCCACCCGGGCATCTACCCGGAACAAGAATGCTGTTGTAGGATCCTCCACGGTGGAAGAGGTGCAAGAGGGATACGACGGTCCCATGCTATCAGAATATGTTCCTCCTCGATGGGCCGGGGCGCCTGCACGACGGATCAACAAAAACGACAGATACAACATTGCAGTCACACCGGTACCTCTAGGGGTTCAGACAATTGGGGACATTACCACCAAGTTGTAGAGACTACAATACACTGACCACGACCTCGCTAAGTTCAAAGAGTATGCAGAAGACTACGATG
This sequence comes from Larix kaempferi, assembly GCA_027924585.1. NCBI lineage: Eukaryota > Viridiplantae > Streptophyta > Pinopsida > Pinales > Pinaceae > Larix > Larix kaempferi. The sequence continues at coordinate 2,704,658 of BSBM01000226.1, read as the reverse complement.
ACGTTCCCCATGCGAGCGGCCCAACCACAAAGGAACCGAGGGAATGGGCACACGGATTGGCACAATCAGGGTTGCTTGGCATCACCCTTCTACCACATTTTGGGTGCCTGGCACAAGTCAACGCATGCGTCAAGCAACTCCGTGCATGCTTCCATGATCGATCCCTGTGGCTGCATGAGAGAATCCCAGTTACTGTCGACCTCGTCGCCAAAGTCACCGGCCTACCACAAGACGGAGCCAACCTGTCAAATTTTTTCTAGGGAAAGGATAATGATAAGAAAGTAGCCGAGCAATTGGCTATAAAGTACGATGTACAGAAAGATTCCCGGGGTTACCTGATCCACACCATTAACAACCAGGCGGTTCGAGTCGCAGCAAAAATACTGGCAGTCAAAGTAACAAGGAAAAACCGATCGACACAATGCAATTTAGGGGTCATTGCAGCAGCAGAACAATGCGCCGCAGGAGAAAGGCTGAACTGGGCCCAATTCCTGCTGCATGAACTCAACGAGGACGCATATGATGCCTAGGAAAACAGACGGACTTTCATGTATTCATGGTTACTCCTCCTGATTGCCTTCAAAGCATGGAGGGAACCAGACGACTACCAAGGGGTGGACCTCGCGGAACCTCGAATATGCGATGGTGCAAGGTACCAGAACTTGTGGGCAATGACTGACAATGAGCGCCAGCAAGATATTGTTATCCAGTTCTACGTTTGGCTCGACATGATGCGGATGGACGCAATGATGATACAGTGGATCACACTACATGCCGCGACAAAGTATCAGTCCATTACCCAGTTATCTGTTGAGATGCACATGATTTGCCTCTGAGCACACGCAGACCCAACCAAGCAATGGATAAGAACACATTACAAGCTCACTGAAGCCGAGCTTGACAACATCATCTCCCACTGGCCTGAGGAATGGAAATTCCTTGAAGATCCGAAGGAGATTGCAGCAGCACAGGCAGCCGGTCGACAGAACCGGGCCAGGAATGATGAAGCTTCCACCAACCAGAAGGATGAACAAGAGATTGATGCAAAGGATCAGACAGTCGGCTCTAGTACGACGGGGCCTCAACAACCAACACCCCAACGGACCCAGAGCTTGACCTTCAGTAGGAAGAACGACAGACAAAGAATCGTATGGACCGCGACGACGGTTGTACAAGAGCTGGCCTCACTGCACAGCAGGCCGATAGTCTGTTGGATAGCATTATGCAGATCATAGAGCACAACCGCCGGAAGGTTACAAGGCACTCCGCAGACAATTTCCAATACATAGGGGACTTGTTAAATACAGTGGCCAGTACAATCATCAACATTTAGGTACCACATGGCGATATCCAACAAAACTTGTCGACTCCCAAAGTTGAGGTAGAGGTAGGCAACCAGCAACGTATAGTTCAAGTCGACTCACACACCTTCTTTACAGGCGATGAGAACTTGAACCTGGAGCTCCAAAAGGATCCCCTGACAATGGTCGACTTCAACCTACTACCAATGTTGACACTACATCGGGTCCAAGTGGTAGCAAGCGTAGAAATCTGAGACTGCGAGGCTGCAATGCACAATAAGATGGTCGATTGCATGAAACAACTACAATGTAACAAGATAGAGGCCAAGCAGCTTCGAGATGATTATACTGCGGAATGAGCTATGCAGGTATAAGCCCTTGAGGAGAAAGTGCAATTAGAGAAAGCCCTGGCTGAAAAGGAAGCAGTCATCGCAGACCAAACCAGAGCGCTCAAGGAAAAGGAAGAAATTGTGATGGAACGAGCAAAGCTCGAAAGAGCTCTAGCAAAGGCATGCGAAGCAGCAGCGCTGGACATGGATGTTGACCTGGAAGCCCAGGCTGTTATGTTAGGAGTTGCCGTGACTGAGCTCAGAAAAGAAAATGTGGAACTCCAAGCTCGGGTAACACCCAGCACACCGCCGGCACAAGTCCAGAGTCGACAGACAGCGATAGATGAGGCAGTGATGGAAATCCAGGAGTTGGAACAGGCTGTGCAGAAGGCAGCCGTAAGTCTTACAGAATTTTGGGACAGGCTGGTCGAAGATGACCAGTTAGTGGAACTAAAGAAGATGCATCACGAAGCTGAAGAGTAGCTAGAAACGTTTAGAGGGTCGATTAAAGCAATGCCCACCATGACCAGGATGACAAAGACTGCGGAATTACAGAATATGAAGCAACGAGCTGAGAAAGCCCATGAAAGGAAGCAACGACGAGCGACACATTTGGATGAACTTCAGACAAAAGCAAAAGCACTGATAGCAAGCATGGTTCCAGAATTGAAACAGGTACAGGAGCAACTATAGGAAGTGCGACAAAAAGTGAGCGACCACCCAACGGAGCAGCAGGTGACGGAAAGTACACAGATCCATGCATCAGTAAAGGAGATAGTTGACCGGATCTAGACCTCCTATGAAGACTTTCAAAAGCAGTATAACAAACTAGCAGTGTCCAACTGAAGTGGCTTGGGACGAGCCACAAGTTTGTGTTGGGGGCCTGTTGGCACGGGATAGATCCATAGGAAGTGCGGAAGCCGACAGGTGCGGAAGGGTCACTCAGCGGAAGAAGGACCTTTCGCCACTTTTTGCGGAAGTATAAGTATTGTTAAAGAGTTGAATCGGTCATATGGACCATTTTTTGTAGAATGATGTAAGCATATAAATAAAGCAATCTTGTAAGCCTAAGGGCATCGATCGATTGATGATTAATAAGATCTTTTGAGTTTGATTGTATTTGCGATATCATGTTCTGAATATCTCTGCGACGGGTTTTCCGCAGATGTTAATGAATGAAGATGTTCGGTTGTGAATTCTGGTGTTATGTTATGATGCGATAATGGGTTATTTAAATGTTCTCTGTTGGTTTACGTGAAAACATATTGTTGGTTAATGCTAAAAAATTTTGATGTGAATAATTGATTAGTAAACTATAGTGAATGACTGTGATTTCTGGTTAATGCACACAAATCTTCTTTGTAACTGTGGAAGCTTGGTTCTTGCAGCACCCTTATCCGCCTCGAGTGAGACCTCACCTGCTTCGCAGGTGTTGCTGGGAAGGGTAACTCCTTTCTAGGCCAGTGAATAAGGGGTTGTTGACGACAGAGTGAACCCCTGTCGAAAGACCCTGTGTCAACAGTAGGCTCTGCTGTCAGAATGGTGGAAAATACAGATATGAAGGGCTGACCCACCAATTTCCAACAGGTTCGACCCTATGGAAAGTTTGGGTTGCAAAAGGTTCAAATGCATCTTCACAAAGGGATGGCCTAAACCTATATTCAAGTTTCCAAATATACCAAATAAGATCGAGGAACATGCAGATCATGCTCCTATACTTGGGTAGATTTATATCAAGTATGCTCCCAGTGGCCCCATAAAATATGTCCTTAGGTGGGTGCAACCAAATGTTTACAACTTCAGGGATACCTTCATTTGATGATAAAATGTAATCCAAGAAGTCATGTGAGCTGGGAGATCTCACATCCCAAATGGGCCAAGTAACCGAATCATATTCCTCCATCAAGGGAAGATTTTGATCCGAATCTGCCGAAGCTATTTGAGTAGCTTGGTTTGAAACTTCTATGATAGATAGGGGTGATCCAACTTCTTTCCAACAATTAAATGACATTACACAAGCTGAGGTCCTTTCATCTACTATGGTTAGACAGATGTTCTTACCATGAGTCGTACTTTAATCTGAAAAGCAACTTTGGAAAGGGTCCTACATATTGAATGGTCTATGTCTGATGCGATCAAAGTCTCATTGGATGGATCAACAACACCAATGGTAGACAATAGTTCCGTTCTTTGCGCAAAATGATATTGCAATACCTCCAAGGCCGACATGGCACATGGTACTTGAGCTAGGTCCTCAAGAACATTACCGTCCTAAGTAGCTCATGTGTTAGGATTATGCATTGTTCTATGTAGAACACCTTTGGGGGGGTATGGTACTAAGTCTATGGCTGGTTTCTCAATGTAGATATAACCACTTGGTTGTGATTCTAATTGATCCGATCTACTAGGAGAGACATCATAAGACTCAAGTCTTGTTTGAATGTTCATCTCGGGATCACACATGAAGACATTGGCATAAGGATCATTGCCCCCTTGCAGGGGGGTTGGCTGGTTGCCCCCTGGCGGGGGTACTGGTGTCAAAATAATGGGTTGTTGTTTCCCACCGCATTGAAGCATAGTTGGTGCGTATTTTTTCCCAGACTTAGCATTTTGCTTACTCTTGTACTTCTTCTTCTTTTCCCTAATGTCTTTGGACTCGACTATAAGGATTTCAGAATTCTGGGAAGGATTAGCACTTTGATTACCCTTGTATTTCTTCTTCTTTCCTCTCAAGTCTATGGATGAGACTGTGAGGATGTTAGAATTGTTGGAAGGATTAGCAGGTTGCTGCATTGCCTGGCCAGCTGTGGGTTGCAAATTCTGAATAGATACTTGTCTCAGATGTGGTTTAATTTGTTCAAGATGGTGGACGAAATCTGTCATACCATTGACATGAGGTTCATGTGGCAGCCTAGCTAGATCAAACGCAGGTCTTGCAGGTTGGTTCCCAAAATATTGGTTACTTTCTAGAACCTGACCACTACATGGCGGAATGGGGTTAATGGTTGGATTGCCCCCTTGCGGGGTTAGGCCCAAAAAATATTGGTTACTTTCTAGAACCTGACCACTCCATTGAGGTGGTTGTTGGGCTTGAAAAGCATTCCAAGAGGGGTTACCTCCTTGCAGAGGTTGCATCCAAAAGGATTGGTTATTTCCCGGATGTTGCCCAGTCCATTGTGAACTAGGTTGCATGTATGGATTTCCTCCTTGCGGAGGTATGTTCCAATAAGGTTGGTTATTTGGTGGAACATTACCACTCCCTGGCTGGTTAGGATTCATGGGTGGATTGCCCCCTTGTAGGGGTATGTTCCATTGAGATTGGTTACTTGGTGGAACATTACCACTCCATTGATTGTTTCCTTGGTTTCGATATGCGTTCCAAGGTTGATTTCCTCCTTGCGGAGATGGCATCCAAAAAGATTGGTTACTTCCTGAATGTTGTCCATTCCATGGTGGAACAAGATGGATGGATGGATTTCCCCCTTGCGGAGGTAGGCCCCAAAAATATTGGTTGCTTTCCGGAATCTTACCAAACCATTGATTGTTTCCTTGGCTTAGATAAGCGTTCCAAGGTTGATTTCCTCCTTACGAAGGTGGTGCCCAAGAAGATTGGGTACTTCCTGGAACCTCCCCACTCCATTTTGGGATAGGGTTGATAGGTGGATTGCCGCTAGGATTTGTGCTAGGATAAGTCGGAGGATAACCCCTTGGGGCATTTCCACTAATATGAGGAGCATAACCCCAATTGGAATAAATGTTCCATGGTTCATTGCTTCTGCCAGGAATATTACCATTCCATGGTGAAGGGTTGCCCCTAGAAGTAGAATTTGGACAGGTGTTAGGCATATCAAGAGGATTCTGGTTTACTCCTTGTGTGTGTTGACCTTGATTAGCTTAACCATATTGAAAACCAATGTTTGGTAAGGAATACCCTTCAGCAGGGATTCCTGCAGATGAAGTGGATGTACTTCCGGGATTGGAACCCGAAATTGTACCAACTGGCACTGAAGTGTTGGTTGAACTTGTGCTACTAACAGGTAAACTAACTGTTGGGATTGATGTATAGGCCAAATTGGAAGTATTGCTACCTCCAGCAACTATTTGATGTTGCGACGATGTAGTCCCTTGTGCTCCTGATGAAGCCATAGGGTCACTTGTTGAATTTTGCATGTCATTCGAACTTTCAAAAAGAGGTTTGATATCACCCAATGACTCATAGATAGTAAGTACAACTGGTTCTGAAAGACTTATCATAGGTGGAATTACATGAGCATTTGTGTGATGTTTCAATGTTTCAATTTCAACTAGAGTAAGATCATCAACTCTGTCTGTATTAGTTTCGTGATGTGATGATGAATTCTCAGTGTTGATTTGATGTTATTCTTCTTGAGTAATATTAATTGAGTTTAAAATCAATTCTATTTCCAAGTCATTAGTATGTGGTTTTTGTGTCTATCTCTGCAATGTAGCAGGGATTTCAATTTCTGGTGACTCACCTTGATGCCGTTGTGACTGGCGGATCGGGAGAGTAGCCACTTCTAAGAAGTTGATAAAAGGATGTGTTTAAAATGATAGTTTGAATCAAACAATCCTAAGGCAGTCTAGACTCAAAAAACAAAATGTGTCCACACAGTAAAAATTCCCTAAAGATTTCAAGCAGCAAACTTATTCTTCCAAAGAACCAAAGCTCAGTGAAAAGATGGATTGTAGGGCCTGCCGAAACTAGTAGTTGTTGAGGGATGTTAGGCCTCAGACAATTTCTAGCAGCGAAGGTATGAGAAATAGTTGCAATAAATTTTAATCGCCAGGGGTGCAAGTGTTGGTTCCTGACCAATCACCCTCCCAAGGAGTAAAATTTCCGAAGTCTGTCTCAGGTTTTGCAAGTGTTTCCCAATCACAATATCCTATGTGATATCCTAAGAATAGCCACTAAAGTTACCACTTCATTATCGACGGTCAAGCGGAATAGTTGTAAGTCGAGGACAACTCTCATAACCAAGAACTCTAGAAACAGTGATGTCACCCCGAGGACTTGTCACTGAACATAGAATCCCCTCGATAAGCTTATGTCCCACTAAATAAACAAAAGGGGGGAACCACCCTTTACTTATCCAGATTGACCTCGTGCTTGACGCATGTTTCAGAAGCGCTTTCCCGACAAGCGTTTTTTGCTACTAGTGGATTTACTCTCTTTAATCAATGCTAGTTTCAAATTTTTGTAGCCCAGGAGTGTTAACTCTCCAAACCTAATCTAGGGCACTAACCTAAACTTGTTGGTGATATGAAAATCAAAAGTTTGTCAATTTTAGATTAAGCGCCAATTTTAAATGTAGTTTGCTTAGTTTCAGGAGTGGAAATGAAACTAGTGATGTTTTGACTCGAAAACCGAAAAATGAACCAAACAATGCAAAATGCTCACTATTCTACCTTTTAATTCGATGAATATTCTAAATTAAGGAAGAGTTAGAGGTTCATGAGTTTCTTTCATATATGCAAAATTTCTGGTAGATTTTGTATGTTCATGCATAGTTTAGTTTTTTTTTTTTTTAATATGGATAATAATTGATGTTTAAATACCAATGTAAACCAAACAGATATCTCAAGTAAACATGAATCTAATTCTATTACACGAGGGATCCCTGTTTCTCATTCACAAGATCGCCCGAAAGCCCAAGTGAAGAGGATAAGCCCTTTGGAATGCTTATGAATTAAATTCTAGACTGTTAGACTTGAGATCCACTTTCTCATTCACAAGATCACCATACGGCCCAAGTGAAGAGGATACGGTGGCTCGAAAAACTGTATGCAAAAATTAAATCTACTCTGTTACAAGTGAGATCCACTTTCTCATTCACAAGATCACCATAAGGTGCGAGTGAAGAGGATACGATGGCTCATACACAATATATCTCAAGAAAAATGAACTCTAAAGGTACAACTTTCTCTAATTGCGCATGCGAATTATGAAGAAAATTCCAACTCCAAAACGAAATGTAACTAAATGAAAGTTTATTTTTGTTTTTTGGAAAGAAATTATCGTCAAGTTATCTCACAATGTGATGTTCAAGGTTTGTTTTTCAATGCAAAAAGTGTGAATGGTTCCTTCAAATGCAATTCTCTCTAAATGTGCATGAAGATGATGAAAATATTCTAAGTCCAAAACAAAATGTAACTAATTTGAAGCTTGTTTTTGTTTTTAGAAAGAAAATATTCTCAAATCAATTTAAAATGTGACTTTCTAAGTGTGGTCTTTTATGCAAAAAGATATTTTACACATTTAATAGAAAAATTGAAAAGAGATAGACACTTAAAACACTTTTAAAAGTTCTTGGGATCTTTTTTGAACAATTATCTTTAATCCAATGGAAAAGTTTATAGCTCCAACCATGCAAAACTTTTACAACTCCAACCATGCCAAACTTTTACAAAATGCTTGGATTCTTTTTAATCTTAAGAAGAAAAAAAATGAACCCAAAACTTTTGCAAAAACTTTGGAATTCTTTTTAATCTAAAGAAGAAGAAAAAAATTGAACCCTAACTATGCACTTTGCAAAAGTTTGAAAATGAGTTTTTTAACCAACTCTTTTTAAACCAATTGAAAAATATTTGTAACTCCAACTATGTAAAACTTTTGCAAAATTTTTCAAAAGGAATCGAACTTTGGCATTTTATGCAGCATTCAACGCTCAACGCTCCAGCATTAAACGCTTAGCAATTTCACATTGTGGCAGAGTATGAAATGACACGTAGAGAGTTAAAACCTTCAACACTTCACACCCCAAATCCTAGAAGAATGTACACCCACGCAGAGTTTTAAGAGCTTCAATGTTATGGTTCACAGCTTCAACCGAATCAACACATCAACGCAGAGGTCGAAGGCAGAGAGCAGACAGGGGGCATTATACAATACGCAAAGCATTCAGTTGTTGGGATTAATGCAGAGATACAACGCTTCGACACTGTCCACGTGATGGGTAAGGAATTGTTTCAAAAGCGAAAATGCAAAGATGCAATGCATAGATACTGTCCACGCAGAGGTTTGAAAGTTTAAAGCTGAGATCATAGTCTTTTAGTGCTGAGATTTAAGAGTTCATGAAACATCAGGGTTTTCATATCGCAGGGTTGAAGGAATTTCACGCAGAGCTTGAGAACATACTCAAAGATGCATCTATTCACTCAACGCAGAGTTTAAATCTTCAAACCAGATTTTAAAAGTTTTCATGTTGAGTTTTAAAAGTTTCAAGATCTTTAAGACAACACGTGGACAACCTGGAAACTATCAGCGTAGAGATTAAATTCCAGGTACATGGATCCACACAGAGTTTGAAAGAAATGATCAACGTAGGGATTTATGTAAGGTTTGAAACGCTTTCAAAAAACTGAACAGAGCTTTAACACGTTAGTGCAGAGTTTAAACATCATTCAACGCAGAGTGTAAAGAAATATTAAACTCAGAGTTTAAAGAAATATTCAAATGAAACACAAATCAATGAAATCTTCTAGAAATATTCAATGCAAAGTTTAAAGAAATCTAACATGCAGAGACTGAAGCTTTAAGAACTTTAACATAGCTTGAAGATCAAAACAAAGTTTAAACTCTAAAATTCGAGGCAGAGTTTCAAGAAACTCAGATCTGATTGAATTTGACGGTGGGTTGATGGATTAAAGGCATGGTTAGGCCAATTTTAAGCTTCTCAAACTGGATCCAAGGATCTTTAAGTGATCTTTAAGCTCAAAATGAGTAGATCTAAATGATGGAGATCACCAAAAAATGAAGAAAAATCATGAGATATCAAGAAATTTCAAGCCATATGGTCGCCAATCTAATAACAACATTTAGTGTAGAGACTTGTCTACAGTATTTCAACTATTTTACTAAGAAATGGTGAGTTTCTACGTCAACAAATGAAAAGATTATTACAAGTTATCACTAATATCTACATTCATTCATCAATCAAGATAAGCAAACTTAAGATCTGAAGCCATTTAAAAGTCTAAATCACACAAGATAACCAACATTTAAACATTCAAATGGTAGAAACTTGAATCAATTCATATTAGAACAATGAAAAAGTACATCCTTACCATGTAACTAGGTTTGAATCCCTTCTCGATTGCTATAAGCTTTCCTTCTTTCACCCTTGCTTTTGAAGAATTTGAGCTTTTCTCCTTCCCTCAGAATCTCCTCAGCATGCCTTTTCTTTTTTGATCTCCCTTTACCATGCCTCCCATGCCTTTCTTATGTAGCATTGGGAAATGGGCCTTCAAACCTTTCTTCTCCATGTGGGATTGCTCATTTTCTTTATTTTAGATTATTTTCAACTGAAAACCCACTTTTCAATAGTTTTTAGGCTTTTTGCACCACTTAGAATGATTTTAAGCACAATTAATGCATTTTAATGCATTTCTCAGAGAGGATTCGTCTCTGAATGAACTTGTGTCATGTATTCATGTTGTAAGTGCATGGTAAACATATGCCTCTTCTGTCACATGACTAGGAGTGTTAATTTGATTGTTAACAAGGCATGAACATATTTAAATATCTCATGAATTTTAATTGATTATCATCTTTTTATGATTAATTAATGTTTACTTAACACTTCTAGACCTATTGGGCACATAGTTTTCAATTTCCAGGCTGTGGTTTTCATACAGACGTCCATCCGGATGCTCATTCCCATCCAGACGCCCATTCGCATTCGGATGTCCATTCAAACCTTCGTTCGCACCACCGAAATCATTTGTTAGCATATTCTGGAGCATTGAAGGCAGAAACCCACGACATGGGTTTTGTTGGCCACCTAGCCCTTATGGATCGTGACCTCCTATTGGTGAAGATTCGCATCCTCATTAGCCCAAGCTGCCAACGCATATGTTGCCCATGTCCAAGGAAATAGTATGCACGAAATGGGGAAAACATCCTGTGCTTTTTAATGAGCCATTTCTCCAGTGTTTAAGACCCTCTATTTTTAGAGAGGTCAACCACTGGAAGGGTCGACCTGCTCTCCCTTTGTAAATGTTATATAAAGACGCCCTGGGTTGAGAAGAAGAGACAGAAAAATGTTGTATAAGCTTTGATTCCGATTTTTAATAAAAACTATGATCATCTGTTGATGTTATTTCGTCTTTTGTTAGTGGTTGGTGATTGAATAGCTTAGGAACAAATCCCTGTTGCTTGGGAAGGGCCCCTCAACAACCAGAGGTTCCATTTGTGCATATCCAGTGATTTCCTTTCATTTTTGCAGATAAGTAATTTCGTTTTTATATGTATGTATTTTGTTTTCCTGTAGATGATGTTTTGTTGTTCATAAAACACAGTTTTCCTTTATTTACATGTAATTTGTATCTTCAGAATTCATACGGCCGACTATTCGCACCTTCGTTCAGACTGTCTTTCAGCCTTTCATTTGCACTTAGACAGAATTTTAGTTCATTTTCCACAATTTCCAGTATTTCGTTTATGCAGAAATAGTTAGGTAGGGTATAGGTTAATTTTCCAGTATCTCATGATGTTCCGTAGTTAGTTGGGATTCGAATCCATCTTTACCATTTTATATTTCATTTCATATTCACACATAGATTAATTATTTCAGTTTTAATTATGATGAAATCCATTTACATTTAGCATCTCTTTTACTGTGCAAATAAGAAATAGTTCTAGTTTAAGTAGAAGCAGTATAGTTGTTTCTTTGATTATGATTTAGGTAGTTTATGATCTACTTTCATTTGTTTTCATGCCTAGAACCTAGAATAGCTTAAGCTTGTTTAAAATGTTATCATAGACTTTACCAAATATCAGTTTGTTCCATTTCTGAAATAGGTTCAACATTTCATCTTCAGTTCTCATTTAAGTTTATAATCGGTCTTTCATTTTCATTTACATAGCATGTATTGTTTTAGGCTTTGTTAATTCCATTGTTAATTCAATCATTTCATTTTGGTAGGTATAATAGAATAGAAACTAACTTCAAGTTCAAACTTAAATAGTTTCACACTGATTTCAAAGATGCATTAGTTTTCAGTTGTTTAAAGTTTGATTCTGATAGCTCACATAACTCAGTTTAATATAGGTTTATTTCTCAGTTATAGATCAGTTGAATCATATTTCCATGATTGAGTGAAATGCCTTAGGTTGTGGTTTGATTTACTGTTGAATGAGAATAGTAGCACTTTGTTTCATGTTGTAGGTTTTGTTCACAAGTTAAAGATTGTTTCCAAGTCATTGAATTCTTACTTTGTACTTAGGTCTGCTTGAACTCCAAGTTTAGTTTGATTTTTGATAATTGATGTTTCATTAACTAGTTTGAAGTATTGATAGGACATAATTTGATGTTGATAGGCATTTGCATGAGCTAGGTGAACATTTCATGTTTTAATTACAGAGTAGTCATTAGAGATAAATTAACTTAGAATTTGTGTTTTGATAAGTAGTACTTCATTCTAAGTATTGTAACTAGGTCTTAAGTGTCATCTGCTTATGAATAAAAATTAGTTTACAATGTTCAAATTCACTGGCAATTGGTCCATTCTTAACTTGCATCTTTTTCTAGAATTTAAACTAGATTTAATTCCTTTTTGTTTCTCTATAGCATTCGAAAGTCATTTTGATACAATCCCTCAAGGAGAGTGGAATTAGGTAGCTTAGCTAAGTCTTGAGTCATTTATTGTTTGAAATATTAATTATCAAATGCATGAGCGGTTTAACTGTTGGATTGGATTTCTTAGGTTCATTAAGTAGTTGTCTCTTTTAGGGTAGTATAGTTTCTTGTTTTTATAGTTAGTTGCAACTTGAAATTGTTCTATAGCTAGGTTTCTGAATTTGTTTCATAGTTAGAGTTTGAATAATATTTTCCATTCTTAGAATAGGATTTGAGTGATTGTCTAGTAGTTTCCACTTCCATAGAGTAGCTTGTTTTTTTATCAATTCTTGCTTCTTAGAATAGTACTTTCTTTATATCTTGCAATTTCAATTCTTGTCCATAGAGTAGAATAGTATAGATTGATAGTATTCTGATCTGTTTGTTAGGTTAGGTCTAATCAGTTTGATAGTTTATATTTTGAAGTTTGACTCAGTTTTTCATTTTGAAAGATCTTTAAATATTTTCATTATTGAACATTTATAAGGTCTGCCGAGCCAATACCTTAGTTTCCCTTCTACCTCAGCATATATTTTGTGACAACTCAAAGTGTACAAACCTTGGTTGATAATTAATATTTGGAGAATTTAATAAACATAAATAACACTGAACAAGAGGATACATAGTGGGTTCCAACCAAGAGATCACTTTGAAGAAGAAAGCGATCCAATCGGGAAGCTATATGTACAGGACCAATCCTATGGTTTGTCCAGGTGAAACAATCATTTGCAAGCTTTAGATCTATCAGATCCCGATCATCTATGAGGTATTCCATGCTTTCTCAAAAGGGATCTTTTATTATACTTCCACCTTGTTTCTCCTTGTTGCTAATAATTGTGTTGAAGTTGTCGGCCACTATGCTAAAATTTGTCCACAAAGTGTTGCAAAGGTTCTGCAAATACTACCAGTAGATATTTTTTCTTGATAATGTATAGGCATATAGGTACCGAAAGTGGACTTAAGGCATGATCTCCCTAGTTCAATGCGAATCTAGAACAAATATGACAGAATACAAATATACCTTCCTAGATGTAATTAGAGATTAAGATATGTAGACATATTACCTTTCAGATCTGTAGATCTCTTTCTCCCTCGTCACTCCAAGTTCCACGGTCGTCAGATCCAAAGATGCAAGACCTGTCAGAACATGCAAGAGACAAACAAGAAGCAATAGCACATATACACAATAATTGATCTAAGTAAACGGTTAAGGAAGTAAACTATAAATATCAATGAACAATAAGACATTTATGGAAAGAGTTTTGTATTACTGTATTAAAGTGGAAATACATAGAAGAGTTAAGATTATAACCAAGCCCTAACGTCGCAATCTTCCTCCAACAAGCCAAGCCAATGCCTCTAAGGAGAAATGGGTGCCTCCAATGGATGGATGATGATCTCCTAAGCTCTATTTCACCAGCATATGGATGTTATAGCATTCCTCCCCTTGGAATGGAGAAGAGCTTCATATATATAGGACTAGGAGGATAGGATAGGTTGAGAAATAGTGGGAAAGGACTAAGGGATCCTCCCAAAGGGTTAGGGAACCGAATGCCTGCTCCCCTATAGGTTAGCGATAGATATCCAAGTCACACACCTTCGAGAAATGGCTTGAAGATTCCCTTTATCCACTTTAACTGACATCGGTGCAAGTTGCAATAGGACAACCTGCGCCGGCGCATGCTGCACAAGGGTGACCTGCGACGACCCAACTAGACCCTATGGAAATAGGTCAGTATCTCTTCCAGTTTGACTTCCTATTCATGGGAACTTCAGGGATGTTTACACTGATTCTTATGGTGGCAAGATTTTGGTGTAACAGAATGCCCCCCAAAGCATGAAGTTGTTGGAACTTGACAGCTGAAATGCTTTGATAGAAGGATGGAAAAGGCTTGTCGGATGGAAGATGCCACTGCAAGACAACTGACTCTGAGAACAAAATCCTGTATGACTCACAACATGGCTTTCGACCAATACAATGTAGATCCATGGTAGTATAGGTTGACTAAACACAATCATGGCTACTAGAAACAAGCGTAGATCCATGATGAGATAATAACACAATCACAACAAATACAAAGTGGATCCGTGTGATATAACCCAAAAGAATATCCATCACAACCTGGGTAAAACATGACTCCCCAGGGTCTTCAAGTCGAACCCACAATGATACGAATCTATCCATGTGATTACAAATGTCTTGACGTCGAACATGGTAGAAACCATTTGATTACCGGTCATTGATTGATACTGTTAACAAGCACGAGGGAAATCACCATTAATTTCAATGATCCCCAAGGTATCATAGTACATATGTAATTTTCCTTTATAATAAAATTCCCAACATGCTCAAATTCACCAAATTTCAACTCTAGGTATATGGATACAACTGATTCCAAACTCCTCCAAATACTTTCAAACTTGGTGAGGAAGGTCATGAGGGGTGATGGGACATAGTAACACATCTATCAAACATATAATCAACTGATATACCCAACCATGGTCTGCAATTTTCCTCTTCCTCTTCCATGGGAGTTATTCCTCCACTCCAATTCGACCTTACATGACTCATGCCAAGTATATTGACCTTCCAACTCATACCAAGAACATTGGGCTTCTCATGGATTCGAAATGAGTAGGATGCCATGTGTCATAGAAAATCTAGCTTGTGTGGGTTCCACTTCCTCCATGTGTCTTCATGATCAAATGCTACTTTGATTTTCCCTTGTATATAATTTATTTAGCTCCTTTATTAAATATTTATGCTATTCTAATGTCCACACATCATTTATTATCCCTCTTATTTCAAATCCCAATGCTTCCACCCCCAACCTAGGAAACTAGTAATTTTCCTCCTTGGCAATTATTTGACCCTTAACATCAATTTGACAAACTCCCATGAATATGGCCATTGGTATTAGGCCATTGTGACCCAATGCCAAATTTGGGACATGACAAGATATCATCAAGTGCGAATGAAGGAGTTGAAGTTGAATGCTTGACGAAATCTTTCAATTAAGAGTCAATGATGTAAACTCATGTCGAAATCGAGGTAACCTGCCATTGAAACATGCAGGCCCAAGGCACTCGATTGGTTTCTAGATTCAGTCCTCAGATGATTATTTGAAGTCGACAAGGATGAACCTGTTGAAGGATGGCATTGATGAATCCCCTGTCATCGACACGAAACTTGATAACAGATGTTTAGAGTAGATCGGATGGTATAGTAACATGCAAGACTGACTTAGAGTAGATCGACATGGTGGAGGGTGTACTGACTGCAAATGATGAGCGGTGAATGTATTCTTGAACATGGGCATGGTATGACTTGGCAGTATTAACATGATGAGAATGATGCCAACTCCTAATTCAATTGATGATGGAAGTATTCTTTGGATGACACAAAGGAGTAACAAGACTCAGGAAGTAGGCAAAACTTGAGGACAAACAGATGAACCAGGTACTGTATGCAGATGAAAATGAGTGCCATGTTCAAGAACAACTAAGTACTGCTACTGGTAAAGGTGTAACACAAAAAACTTTTCTTTTTCCCCATCATGACTGATGAGTGCCTCATGTGTTTTTGACGAGCTTGATGAGGGTAACTAGATGCTCGGTATAGCTCATCGAATAGATGAGTCCAATCCCAATTTTTTTACAAACTTGGGAAAGGAGGGGTTCATCGCATGACGGGCCCTTCAATGTTGAATTTTAACGAGTCCAAAGAAGGTAAACTCGGTGTCATTTTGATGTTTAGATAGTCTAAAAAGAACTAAAGAAGACTCCAAAGGTCCTTTTTCGTAAGGTTAGCCTCTTCGCTCGGAAAAGGGTAAAACAACGCATGAGAGGACTCTTCCAGTCATGATTGGATGGAGTATTCCTTTTTCGTAAGTAGTGCCCCCTAGTCGAAAAAAGGGGTAAACTATCACCAGGAAGACGATCATTCAAATACTTTTACAAGCGTGAACGCATCAAGTTCGCTTGGCGATCTTTTCGTATTTAGAGAGCTTGAAAAGAGATTAAAGAAAGACTCTGGGGGGTTCCTTTTTTGTAGGAGTTTAATGAGCCCGAAAAAGTGATAAACTATAACTCGGTGACTTATTCTCATCATTTTACGAGCATGAGAAAGAACAAAGAGTAAGCTCAGTGTCATTAGTAATTGAATTTAATGAGCGAAATAATGACAAAAAGATGCTCGAAGAGTTGTTCATACCTGGTAATACTTACGAGATGATCATCACGATGAAGAATGGCATTAATTAGGCACCTAGCTTCTCCCACAGCTCAAAGACTAGGTTAAAACAGTTAACCAAGCATTTAAATGCAGTAAATAACCCAAACTATAGTGAAAAAAAACCCACTAAAGCATAAACATTAAAAAGGAATATTCCCTTTTTGGTTATAAAATGAGTGAAATAGTGAAAAAGAATTACAATTGTTTTTTACCAAGTTTGGAGAGTGTGAAGTGCCATTTGGAGCCAAATTTTGTATGCTGATTCCGGGAGCTACGGTCCACCGTTTCGCAAGCCGTCAGAGACAGGTAGGCCTAAACTCAGCTATGCAACTTTTCAGCGGATTAGTTTTATGTTTTTTGCTTAATTTTTAGGGTTTTGAGTTGTTTTGGTGGGGGGAATTGCGCCTACAGGTCGGTGCAAGCCTTCCTTACGGGAACTGCGACGGCCATGTGCCCTCGTAAAACCCGTAAGGAGGGCTTGCGCCGACCCGCGGGCACAATTCTCCCCACCAAAACAACTCAAAACCCTAAAAATTAAGCAAAAAAAATAAAACTAATCCACTGAAAAGTTGCATAGCATCATCGCAAAACCCATAAGGGCCTTTTGCGTCGACATCGCCCTGTCTACAAAGACATCTTACGCCGACGCAAATGCTTCACTTCAATTCAACGCCCAACCCAAAAGAAAAAGTTTTGATGTTTAGAAAGAGTTCTAATAGTGCTTACTTGTCCTTTTTGACAAGTTCACGGTGACAAACATGGTTCTCGAGTGGCGAGAACGAGAACACGAGGTGGATGATGCTCAGGCCGAAAATGACCCTCAATGCATTGCTGCATTGAGGAACTGTGGGTTACTCAAATACTTCCAAGTGTCGGGCATGAGGGCCCGGGTTCCGTTGCTGACACACATGATCCGATGTTGGGATCCGACGCAACAACACTTCGAGATCGGGGTGCATACACTAAGTATAGATGTCGAGGATATCTACTTCCTAACAGGATTATCCCGAAGGGAAGAACCTGTATCTCCTACCGGATCACGAGGAGGTGATCGGACAGTGGACAATATGATTACTCAGTACTTCACTGGAGGCACTGCGGCTATTGGTGGGAAGATCCCCATCAAGGATATTTGAGACCGTCCTTTACATATTGTGCTCTACATTATAGTGAGGGTAGCGGGGAATCAATCTGCTCACCTTGCAAGCAAGTCATGGTTGATGTACGCGGAGGAGTGCATGGCTCCCAGGGTATTTAACTGGTGTGAGGGAATCCTTACCAACCTTCGGAGTCAGTTGACCAAGTGTCGGCGCAGGGCACTGAAACAATTCGGATATGGCTCCGTGGTGATATCTTTTCTATTGGAGCAGGTACCTCATCTGCGTCCACAGGTGGAATTGGATGACTGAGATGCCCGGGACCCACACATGACCTGATGGGAAGAGTTGATGGCCCGCCATGGTGGCAAGGGTCCTATCACAGGCTACGGTACAGGGTTCTTCACCTCGCTGGAGGGATAGCTCCTCATGATAGAGGATTATCCGTACAGCAGGACAGATTTCAGAGGTGATCCCGACCTGGTGCTTCCCGAGGGAGCACAATGGGGTGACATCGGTAAGAACAACAAATTTTGTGTTTTTCATTTTATATATTTTATGATTTTTTGGATTAGTGTTGATGACTCGATGTTTTGTGCAGACGTGGGTCCATTGCGACCAGTTGGAGTCTCGCTCATTGCGACGAGAGGAGAGGCACCGGTTGTAGGTCCCACAATGCGTGATTCCATTGAGGAGGTAGAGAAGGTCTATGAGAACCTCAACAGGTTGACACTAGATATCCCAGAGCCGAGTGTCCGTGATCTACCTCGGGGTTACCAGAGATACACCATCATGGTGTCTACACATTTTGGCACGCTGCTTTGTAAAGTGGCGAGGTTCGTAGTCTACTATCATGAGCTGCCTAGGGATTAGGTTTCCGCTTGTGTATGTACTGAAAGCTTATGAGCTTTAGATTTTGAAGAGATGACTCTTACTAAAAGCTAGTATGCTTTAGATTTTTGTATCAGCACCACCATTTTGTATTGATTTATATATATATATATAGACATTTTCGGCGGCTCTATACATTATGTGTTCTATATGTTGAGATATTGTAACTTCAAAGAATATTATATTTGTACTTTATTATTCTGGAGATGTTTCATTCCTCCTTGAAGATCTTATTGTATATCCGGAGATGTTTATTCCTCCGTCGGAATGTGGTAACTTGGGTTATTAGACTTCCCTAGTGGGGGTCGACCCTGTATGTGTTATGTGGGTCAAAGGGTTATTAGACCACCCTAGAGGGGTTGGCCCAGTCAGTTGTAGTGGGGTATTTAACCCAATGGTTAAATACGAGCCTACGTGACTTGTGTAAAAGACAAGTCGGAGTAGTGTATAAATAGAGGAGGTGTATTCCTCATTTTACACACACACTCACTCACTTGAGAGTGGCGCACTTATGAGAGAGAGGTCTACTATGGAGAAGTAGGAGCTTATGCTCAGGGTTACATCTTTGTATATTGCTGGTCATCTATATTGAGGAAGCTTTGCTGGGTTTTCTACCCCATGAGGGTTTCCCAGGATAAATTTGTGTCTCTTGTGTTTATGTTGTGCTTGTTGTTTCTTCAGTGATCCTGTATATGCTATTATTGTGAAATGGAATGCAATACTGCTATTTTTTGTCTTAGAATATTAAATCTTAACATGGTATCAGAGCTAACCTGAAGGAAGGCAATGTATGGCACTTACGACACTTGCTTCACTTGCGACAATTTGAAGGTTTGGATTTTACATAGCAAAAACCAGTCATCGTGGAACTTTCACTATAAATCCATTTATGCGAAGGTTCGGGATCTGAAAAGTTTACAGGCCGTAGTTAACATCCCCAGGTACTTTGTGTCCAAAGGGTACCCTCAGATTCGTTGTACTTTGTGAGTTATGATCAGTACAAGTTAGGGTTTCTGCCTCTTCCACATCTCGGTCAAAATCAGGTGACCTTGGCAAAAAGGTCATAACTTGGGCTAGGAAGCTCCAAATGAAATTTCATAAAAAGTGATAGGTAGTACACAGACTGTACTATCTCAGGAAACGTTTTCAGAGGCCGAAGTTGAACAAGTGACATGTGGCATGCCGTACAAGTTCGCTCTACCATTTTATCCCATAAATAGGTCACGTTGCGACACTTGGCATAACTCTCTCTCAGAAAATACAATTGAGGTCAGACCTATTGGGATGGAAAGATGACAGGTCAGGCTACCACAAAAAAAAAATTTCAGACCCTGTGGAGAGAAAAGGTTGGAGTTACAGCAGAAACAATCAGGTAAATATTTTTGTCAAAACAAAATTATTTTTGGAGCACCTTCATTCATGGCTTCCGGAATTTAGGGTTTCGGAGAAAGTTAGAATTTTTGGAATTGGAATCCATGGCTCAATGCTACTTAGGAAAATCGAAATTTAGAGACCAATATCGAATTTTTTGGTTGGGTAGAAGACCGTGCTTGATCAAACCCCAGTTCGGGATTTTGATCGGAAAGATGGAAAATTAGGGCTTCAGCAAAAGTTGGAATTTTTTAAGTCTGTAGCCACGGCTGGAAGCTCCTTAGAAAAATAAGAGTTTAGAGCCTTGGATCGAACCTTTTGATTGGGCAGAAGGGTGGGTTTCATCAAACCCTAGTTCGGGATCCTGTCCAGAAGATCCAGAAGTTTCGAAGGCAAATTTTGAGGGGTCAAATTTTTGGAGATTTCAAAATTGAAGTATGCTAGTTTGATCAACTCAGGAAGACACATCCTTCCATCCATTCATAAGTGTGAAAGTCAAAGATTGAATTTTTAGGGTTTCTCTAACAAACCCTAATCAAGCTCCAAATCAAGTTTCAGGGGGAGTTGAGGGAGGCTAAAGCCTTACATAAGAAGACTACAAGAAGTCTCGACATGTATGTCTTAAGGAGATACAGGTATGTCTTGAAATCTGATTCCTGATAAAGTTCATAATATGTCTGTCTTCATATTATTTATTAGTGCAATCTTGATTAATGTCAGAATTGTCGTATCACCCTAGTAACAGTATGAATGCATGTGAATGATAGAAGACATTCATTGATTAGGGCTATATGATTGTACTAATGCACTGTGGTGTTGTATGAGGTTGATGTTGTCTACTAACAAGATACAGGTACATCACGAAAGACAAATCAAGTTCCATGACCATGATAACATGAAGACAAAGACTCATCCATAATCTTTGATCACATAGAAGTTCTACTTACGAGGTATGTATGACTTTGTTCTATTATGCTTAACCTATGAGATATGCAGGTTCCAGCATAGGATCTCTAAATCGTTGAAGAGAACAAAAAAGATATTGATTAGGTATGTTAGACATAACTAAGCAGGTATACTAATCCAGGTATGTTTTCCTATGTCATGTTAGAATCTTACCTTGTGTAAGGATCCCTTATATAAGTATACTTGGTATGATTGGTTATGCTTATTCATAAAGTTAGTAATCAAGGGTTTATGCATTTTATGTCTCTTATCTTGGTTGATGATTTAACTAACTAGATCAAACAAGAATATGCATGAGTAAAAGAAGACTTCCCTGAAACCTTGAATATTATCTATAATCATGACTATACATTTTCAAGATTATTTAGAACTATAATGTTTTGATAACATTGAGAATATACTAATGAATGTATGTTTGTGTATGAGATCATGAGGATGACACTTGAGCATGCACAGTGGTACAGAATGAATAGAAGTTCAAAAGACATACAGAACATCAAGCGGGAGGCAACCACACAAACATAAAAGATAAGTATTTGAGTTGTTATTTGAAATAGTAAATGATATTGCCTGTAATAGGTTGTATGCATATTTGTATTCCTAGAATATATGATGCTGAGTATAAACATTCATAGAGCATTGAACAGTATACTACTAATATGCATATGATTGGTAAGTTGGACAAACATTCCATTGTTGCTTGTCTAGAATGAAACCTCTTTGTTGACATGCTGAGAGTTGTGCACACTCTCGATAGTATGTTCTGGTAGAGATGGAAGGAATCTAGATAGCCACTGTATGCATACAGGATATGGGAAAGTGTTGTGCCAAAGTATTGGTCAAAATAGTTGCATAACTATGTAAATGATATCTGTATGCATAATAGGTTATCATGTCAATATGATTTGATGATTATGAAGTATTACTAATCATGTACTTAATTTTGA
The DNA here is from genome assembly GCA_027924585.1 of Larix kaempferi. NCBI lineage: Eukaryota > Viridiplantae > Streptophyta > Pinopsida > Pinales > Pinaceae > Larix > Larix kaempferi. The sequence goes on along the minus strand of BSBM01000226.1, from coordinate 2,682,885 downwards.
TTTGAAATAGAAAGATCATGATGAATGATGAAAAATGAACAAGTGATGGATGTTCAACAAAAAGATTTACAAATCAAACACACTATAGAAGGCTTGTGGCTAGAAGATTCTCTTAGAAAGAGGAAGAGAATCATGATGAGATGTTTGTGTCTAGATAAGACCATTCTCTTAATGGTGTAATTAAAGAAGAAGTGTGAATCAGGTTCTGTATGGGTTCCCAGGATCGATAATCAATTGATGAGCTTAATGATCACCATGGGTGATGTGGATCTCAACCTTTGCTACAAGGTTGAATATGGTTTCTATACACAGATGACATGGATGCAAGAAGGAACTCACCACAGAGTTCGAATGATATTGAGGCTCATATCAGTAGACCCATCTGACGAGAGATGGCACAGATAGATATGCAGAAGATCATTCAATGCAAAGTGTGAATGAATGAGAATTGACAGCTTCTTGACAAAGCTTGGGCTTTACCAGAAGTAAAGCTAATCCTAACCTTTACCTTAAGGTTTTGGATGATGAACCTATCATTCCATTATTGTATGAGGATGATCTCTTTCTGACAAGGAATGAGAAACAGAAATGAAAATGAAAGATCTCAGATTGATGCATTACTTCGTAGGTATGGAAGTATGGCAAGGCTCAGAAGGAATCTTTCTCAACAAGGAAAAATATGCCGATAAATATTAGAAGGACTTGATGTGTTGGAATGGCCACTCTCATGGATTCCAACTTGAAGCTGTTAGCGGATGACTCTTCAGAGTTAGTGGATATAACTCTGTACAGACAAATTATTGGGTCACTGATGTATCTAATAAATACTAGGTCAGATATATGCTTTGCTGTGGATACCTTGAGTCAGTATCTAGTGGAAACTAGATGTGTTCACCTATTAGTTGCAAAGCATGTGATCAGGTACCTAAAGGATACGATAGACTTTGATCTATGCTATCTTAGAGATCATGACTTCAGATGGCTACACAGATGTTGATTGAGCAGAAAGTGTATCAGACAGGAAGAGCACATCGAGAAGATGTTATTGTCTGGGATCAACCATGATCTTGTGGTTTAGAAGGAAGCGGTCTAGTGTGGCTCTTAGCACAAGCAGAATATATGGCTGCTTGCTCTGCTAGTTGTGAAGCGGTATGGCTTTAGAATGGACCCAACTGTGATCCTATGTGACAAACAGAGTTGTACCAAAATGGCAGAGAATCCAGTATTCCATGATAAGTCAAAGCACATAGAGATCTGACATTTCTATATACAAGATATGGTGCAAAAAAGAATTAAAGTTCGAATTTGTAACAAGTTACCGATGTACTAACCAAACCTCTGCCTCAAGTAAAGTTTTCCAAGACAAACTTAATATAGTTCAGAAGGACCCTCCTCAAAAGGGGGAGCGATGTGATCACTTATGATGAGATTGCCCGCATCGACAGTGAGGTTGATGATGTGGATACCTATATTGGTGATGCCGACAGAGAGGTTGGTGGATGGTCCTTAGACAGTGTCTAAGGTGACAAGGGGATTGCATCATCCTTTAACACATGTTCTGAAAGGAACCATAGACAGGTGTCTCCAAGAAAATAGGGGGATTGGATCATCCCTGGACTTCAGTCCTAAAGAGAGCCGTAGACGTATGTCTTCGAGAATGAAGTCCTTCGTGGACATGTGAGGATTGAATCATCCTTGGATTTCAGTCCTAAAGAGAGTCGTAGACGTATGTCTTCGAGAATGAAGTCCTTCGTGGACATGTGAGGATTGAATCATCCTTGGATTTCAGTCCTAAAGTGAGCCGTAGACAGGTGTCTCCGAGAAAGAAGAGGGATTGTATCATCCTTGAACATATGTTCTAAAAGGAGCCGTAGACAGGTGTCTCTGAGAAAGAAGAGGGATTGCATCATCCTTGAACACATGTTCTAAAAGGATCCATAGACAGATGTCTTCGAGAATGAAGTCCTTGGTGGACATGAGAGGATTGTATCGTCCCCGAACTTCGGTCCCAGAATTGAGCCGTAGACTGGGTCTCCGAGAATGTAGTCCTGAATGAACAAGTAGGGGATTGTATCTTCCCCGGACTTTGGTCCCAGAATTGATCCGTAGACTGATGTCTTCGAGAATTGAATATAGGACTGCATCGTCCCTCGGTTCAAAATGTATGTGATGGGATTGCATCATCCCTAGACATGAGACTTGTCTTAAAGGTACGTGTGAGGACTGCATCGTCCATGAACTGGGTTCAAAATGTACATGACAGGATTGCATCGTCCCTAGACATGAGACTTGTCTTAAAGTGATAAGGACTGATCATCCTGGAACTTGATTGGGATTGCATCATCCCTAGACATGAGACTTGTATTAAAGTGATAAGGACTGATCATCCTGGAACTTGATCGGGATTGCATCGTCCCTAGACATGAGACTTGTCTTAAAGTGATAAGGACTGATCATCCTGGAACTTGATCGGGATTGCATCATCCCTAGACATGAGACTTGTCTTAAAGGTACGTGTGAGGACTGCATCGTCCCTGAACTGGGTTCAAAATGTATGTGATGGGATTGCATCATCCCTAGACATGAGACTTGTCTTAAAGGTACGTGTGAGGACTGCATCGTCCATGAACTGGGTTCAAAATGTACGTGATGGGATTGCATCATCCCTAGACATGAGACTTGTCTTAAAGTGATAAGGATTGATCATCCTGGAACTTGATCTGGATTATCATCCATGGACCTATGTCCTAAAGAGAGCGAGATTGATCATCCTGTAATATGATCGTGTGTGTTGCAGGGTATGCTGCTATGTATTGATGATAGATGTATTAGCGAGAATACATGCTTTTGATGATAGATGTATTAGTGAGAATACATGCTTTTGATGATAGATGTATTAGTGAGAATACATGCCTTTGATGATATATGTATTAGTGAGAATACATGTTTTGATGATAGATGTATTGGTGTGGATACTAATACAGATGATCCATATGCTGTAGATCGAGATGATGCAGATGTTGTAGATCGAGATGATCCAGATGTTGTAGATCGAGATGATCCAGATGCTGTAGATTGAGATGATCCAGATGCTGTAGATCGAGATGATCCAGATGCTGTAGATCGTGATGATCCAGATGTTGTAGATCGAGATGATCCAGATGCTATAGATCGTGATGATCCAGATGCTGTAGATCGTGATGATCCAAATGCTGTAGATCGAGATGATCCAGATGCTGTAGATCAAGATGATCTAGATACTGTAGATCGAGATGATCCCGATGCTGATGATTGTATGATGACGATGCTGATGATTGTGAGGATCCAGATGTTGATGTTGTTGTAGCTGTTCGAGTGCTGCAGAAGATAAAGACTCAGTACTGAAGATGTTGATGTTCCAATATTGAAGATGTTCCAGTAACTGCTTGAGTTATTGATGATGTTGAGAAAGCTTCCAATGATTTATAGATGTATCATGTATGATGTTGATGACTTCTTGCTCGTGCAGATGCTGTTATAATATCCTTCTCGTTCAGGGGGAGTGTTGAGATATTGTAACTTCAAAGAATATTATATTTGTACTTTATTATTCTGGAGATGTTTCATTCCTCCTTGAAGATCTTATTGTATATCCGGAGATGTTTATTCCTCCGTCGGAATGTGGTAACTTGGGTTATTAGAATTCCCTCGTGGGGGTCGGCCCTGTATGTGTTATGTGGGACAAAGGGTTATTAGACCACCCTAGAGGGGTCGGCCCAGTCAGTTGTAGTGGGGTATTTAACCCAATGGTTAAATACGAGCCTACATGACTTGTGTAAAAGACAAGTCGGAGTAGTGTATAAATAGAGGAGGTGTATTCCTCATTTTACACACACACTCACTCACTTGAGAGTGGCACACTTATGAGAGAGAGGTCTGCTATGGAGAAGGAGGAGCTTATGCTCAAGGTTACATCTTTGTATATTGCTGTTCATCTATATTGAGGAAGCTTTGTTGGGTTTTCTACCCCATGACGGTTTCCCAGGATAAATTTGTGTCTCTTGTGTTTATGCTGTGCTTGTTGTTTCTTCAGTGATCCTGTATATGCTATTATTGTGAAATGGAATGCAATACTGCTATTTTCTGTCTTAGAGTATTAAATCTTAACACTATGGATGATTAATGAGATCTTGTTTACATGTTTGCTTATACAATGGATTATTTACATGTTATGTATGCTTTTATATTTTATGAATATGATATGTGTGTGTGATGTACCAATCTAGAATGAAGTTGGCCATTGAGTCAACAACTGTATTCATGTCTCGTGGAATGTGCAGGTATTGAAGAGATTCAAAGGACCTTTCCAGAAGACGGAATCGTCTGAAGAGACAGAGTAGAGTAGGGTCACGGATAGCATAAATCCAGTTAATATGAGAAAACACTAGTTGCGAATCTAGATGGATGACAACATGGTTGATACCCAAGGAAAGAGCGTCATTTAGGGTTCCAATCATTGCCTGATACTCTGCGGCATTGTTGGTTGTGAATCCTAGGCAATTTCCTCCTCATCTAATAAGCTCGCCAGTTGGGGAATAAAGTACCTAGGCTGCCAAAGCAAGGTTACGGGTATGCCGGCTGGCGCCGTCCACGAATCCGTAGAAAGTTTCCATCTTCACATGCAGACAGAACATGGTATAAGAAGCGAAAATAAGATCTAGACACACTAAAACAAAAGCATCACACCACACAAAACACACATTCCATGTATAATATATACAAGATATCTATGCGTGAAAGGCTTAGGCATAGTACCTCTTCAGGCAGAGCCCATTGCGGGGCTCACCCAAAGATATCCCATCATAGTCCTCTAGTTCGTAGGCTCCCTTCTCCATAACACATTTCACTATGTACGGTTCGTGCCACATGGACTCGAACTTACCTGCCCCTAGCTTATCGTGCCTTTAGTCATATGTGAGGACCAAATCACCCTCGTTATAGATGCGGGGTTCGACCGACCTGTCGTATTGTGATTTAATGCACTTCTTGTGTGCCTCGTTGGCAAGAGCAGCATCGCGGCGAGTCTCGTCAATTTTTGCTAGGTAAAGGAATCGCTCTTCTTCGGTAGTGGTGTTCGGAAGAAGATCGACTGCGAGTTTGAGTGATGGAATCTTGCACTCTATTGGTAGGACTGCCTCCAATCCATAAACTAACTGGAATGGTGTAAATCCGGTGGCAGACTTAATGGAGGTCTGGTATGCCCATAGTGCGAAAAAGAGCATGTCGTGCTAGTTAGACTTGTGCGTACCCACCACATTGAATCATGGTTTTCCAAATCTTGTTAATGGCCTCTACTTGTCCATTGGACTACGGGTAGTAAGGTGTTGAGTTTTCATGACGAAAACCCAATCTGGAACTCAATTCATCAACCATGTGGTTCTGAAAGTGTGATCCATGGTCAGTGACTATGGCTTGTGGAACTCCAAACCGTGAGATAACATGATTAAACATGAAGAGTGCAGCGGTTTTTCCGTCGTTAGTGTACATAGGCATAGCCTCAACCCATTTTGTAAAGTAATCCATGACTATTATGACGTAACCATGCCCCCCGACTGAGGTAGGCTTACAGTGCATGAAGTCGATGCCCCAGTTTGCAAAGGGGCCAACGGCAATAACCGGGTGTAACGGGGCTGGGTGGGTGCGCTTTTTCGTCTGAAAATGCTAGCATGGGGGACATTTTTTAACGGCCTCAACACAAGCTTTAAAGATGGATGGCCAGTAATATCCCACGCGTAGAATCTTTTGGGGTATAGCCATCCCAGAGAGATGACCGCCATAATCCCCAAAGTGACAGTCATGACATGTTCAGCCTCCTCATGTGTCAGACATCGTCGAAGAACCGAATCAATACCACGACGATACAGGGTATCGCTAACGATCAAGTAATACTTGGCTTGGTGGCGAATATGACGACGATCGTCACGAGACAGTTGGGGGTTGAAACGTTGGGTTTGAATATAGGTCACTTACCTCATATTTGCAGATCCCTTTTCTCTTTGTTGACCCAATGCCCCAGTGTCGTCAAATCTCAAGCTACAAGACCCCATTGAACACATAGGAACAACCAAGCAGTGAAAGCATACATTTCATATGATTGATCTAAGTTAACAGTTAAGGAAGAAAACTCTAAACATTATCAATGAGACAACATTTATGGAAAGAGATTATATTAACTGTAAAAGAAGGAGTTACATAGAAAGGAGAAAGATAAAACCAAATCCTTAACGTCACATGCTCCATCCAACATGTCCAAGCCAAACCTCCAAGATGGTACAAGCTTCCCAAGATGATTAGGGATCACCAATATGGATTCTACCAGCATAAGGATACTATAGAACTTCCTCTCCTTCCCATGGAGAGAGGGGGTGTTTATATAGGGCTAAAGAGATAGGGTAGGTTGAGGATTAGGGGGATATGGTTAAGGGATCCTCCCATTAGGTTAGGAACTCGATGACAGATGTTTAGAGTGAATCGGACTGTAGAGAAATGTGCAAGACTGAGTCAATGTAGACCAACATGATGGAAGGTGTACTGACTGTAGATGATGAGTAATGAACATCTCTTGAACATGGGCATGGCATGACTTGGCAGTATTGACACAACGAGAATGACACTAACCCCCAACGCGACTGATAGTAGAAGCATTCTTTGGATGACCCAAAGGAGCAACACGACTCATGAAATCAGCAGAACTCGAAGACAAATGGATTACCCAAGTACTTAATGCAAATGAAAAATGAGTGCCATGTTCAAGAGTGACTATGTACTTCCATAAATAAAGTGTAATACAAAATATTTCCTTTTTCCCCATCCTGACTGATGAGTGCCTCACTTGTTTTTTAATGAGCTTGAGGAGGGTAAACAGATGCTCGGTAAAGCTCATCCCATGGATGAGTCTAATCCCAAATGTTTTCCGAACCTGGAAAAGGAGGGGTTCATCCCATGACGGGCCCTTCAATGTTGAGTTTTAACGAGTCCATAGAAGGTAAACTCGGTATCATTTCATGTTTAGAGAGTCTGAAAAGAACTAAAGAAGACTCCAAAGGTCTTTTTTCGTAGGGTTAGTCTCTTCATTCGGAAAAAGGTAAAACAATGAGAGAGAGAACTCTTACAGTCATGATTGGTTGGAGTGATCCTTTTTCGTAAATAGTGCCCCCTGGCCTGAAAAAGGGGTAAACTATCACCAGGGAGACGACCTTTCAAATGCTTTTACAAGCGTGAATGAATCAAGTTTGTTTGGCAATCTTTTCCTATTTAGGGAGTCTGAAAAGAGCTTAAAGAGGACTCCATGAACAACTTTGTCATGGGTTATGACCAAGTACGACAAAGGAAAAAGTAAACTCGGCAAAGTTCCTTTTCCGTAAATAGTCTAGCAAGGCTGGATAAAGCGATAAACCTATATTCGTTAGACACATCATTTTACTCAACTTTTTAACAAGCACGACAATGGTATAAAAAGCACTCGAAACCTTTTTCATGTTTGAACCAGAGCACGAAAAAGTAAAAACTAAGCTCAAACCACTTTTCATGTTTCAACTAGAGCACGAAAAAAGTGAAAAGTAAGCTCAACACCATCTTACTGTTTTTAACGAGTCTCGAAGACAGGTGAAAAGAATGCTCATGATGTCTGTTTCATTTTTTAACGAGCTTGTAACAGAAAATAAACTATGCTCGGGATTATTTCCATGGTTTAGCGAGCTCGAAACCCAAAAGAAAGTATGCTCGAAAATTTCCCATTGGTGGATTTTTTCCCATCATGTTATCCAAAGGTTGATACATGCCCTCGGCATGATTTCTAGAAGTAAGTGACTTAACTCCAACATGGTGTGGAGAGGCGATCGCATTGACTTCAACATAACGCCCAGAGGTTGAAGACATGCCCCCAAGCTTCATTTCATTCTCCTAATCTATCTCTTCACTCGGTTAAACTCTTGGTTACTAATATTAATACTTTCACCAGAGACGAAGGAAGATCAAAAGGAAAAGGAGGATGAAAAGAAGGTTCAGGTACTGAGTCTATGGGAAGACTCCACTCAATGGAAAAGGATCTGTTTCATTTTTTAACGAGCTTGACACAGGAATAGAACCCTACTCATGAAGCTAGTTTCATTTTTATGCAAGCTTGAAACCAAAGGTAAATTATGCTTGTAGGGGTCTATTCCATTTTCTAATGAGCTTGGAATCAAAGACTAATTTGTGCTCATGGGAACATGTTCCATTTTTTTAACGAGCTTGACACAGAAAGGGAACTATGCTCATGGTTAATGCCCATTAGCGGGTTCCTTCCCAACATGATATCTAGAGGTTGGTAGATTCCCACTACATGATTGCCAACGACTTGACATGCTCCCCAAGCTTCGTTTCATCTGACTACTCTTCTTCCCTACCGAATAAAAATCCTGGATACTAATATGAATATGTTGACCAGGGGGGTAGGAAAAACGAGGATCAAGTGACACATGCAGATGAAATTTAGGTTCAAGTCCTAAACCTAAAGGGAGACTTTACTCAAGGGGAGGGGATCTGTTTCATTTTTTAATGAGCTTGACACAGGAATAGAACCATGCTCGTGAGGTACTGTTTCATTTTTTAACGAGCTTGGCACAGGAAAAGAACTATGCCTGTAAAGTTGGTTTCATTTTTATGCAAGCTTGAAACCAAAGGTAAACTATGCTTGGGAATGGTTTCATTTTTACACAAGCTTGAAACCAAAGGTAAACGATGCTTGGGATTGGTTTCATTTTTACACAAGCTTGAAATCAAAGGTAAACTATGCTTGGGAACTAGGTCCTACCCAACATGATGTCCAGAGGTTGGTAGTGTGCCCCCCAGCATAATAAGCCAAGGGAAAAACTTCGGCATGATGTCCAGAGGCTGGAGAGATGCCCCCCATCGCTAGGGGAGAGAAACCACTAAAACACGTGGAACATTTAGGGAAGTCTGATGACTAGGAGTCATACGATGAGTGGGTGTCACAAAGGAAAGATGATCAATGGTCACCATATTCCCATGATGAGGAAAATACATCACTCGAGAGAGTGAGGACATTACAGCTTTCATAGCACAGACATAATCACGTCCAAGGAGTAGATTAAAATGTAAGGGGCCTTGGACTACCATAACATCAATACAGATAGTTTTCCTTTCTAAAGTGATAGTTAACTAAGGAAGGATCCCTAAAGGTCCAGTAGGCCTTCTATTAAAAGTCAATATCTGGTCAGTGACTGGAACAAGCTAAGGGGAACCTATAGCTTTCCAAGCAGTTGAGGATAAAATACTAACAGAAGCTCCCTCATCCACTATAGTGTGAAATATTTCCTTATAAAAAATTCCTACAGATATCTGGAAAGGAACACTCGAAGGAAGACGAGATTCTGTTAGACCATTCCAATCAAAGGAAATGACCTCAGTATTTGGAGGAGATCCTGTGGAAATGGACAGGGTTTCCCCTCTCTTGGAACAATCTGAACTGACTAGGAAAACATCAGCGGTTTCCAATTCACTCTCACTTGGAAGATAAGAATGAGATGAAGATTGTGTCATGGTGACTACTTCAGTCTGGAATTTCTCCAATGAAAGAGTGGGATCGAGTGGAGGTGAGGCTGACTCCACCACTTCATGTTCACTCTCGGAAGGGAGAGTGGGAACAGCTACGGATGAAACCGAATCGATCACTTTAGATTCACTCTTGGAAGGAAGAGTGGGATCGACCAGGGATGAAACCGAATCGACCACTTGGTCAACCAATGAGGGGTCAATAGGCAACCTATGATAACCTGTTGGAAGCCGTTGATAAGGAATAATAATATCTTCCAACAACTTTGAAGCTTCATGCATGCGAGGACAAAGGTAGGTACGGTGCATTTCCTTACATAATAAGCAAGGATTCTTGACTTTACCCTTCCGACTCTTCAAAACAGTGTCACTGGTCGAGGGAGCATCATCAGTATGAATACGAGAGACTGATGACATAGGTGGTTCCAAATTTTGTGACCAAAATTCTAAGACCGTGGAAAGACCAGGACAGTCCTTAAGAAAATGGGGCCCTTTGTAAAGCCTATAAGGGAACTTAGGTTTACTCAAAATCGAAACAGGTACATCAATACTCCCACCATGATGATCAGTGGCTGGTGGGTTCCCAACATGATGGTCAAAGTTTGGAACTGTGACCTTCTGCTTAGTATTCTTCTTCTTAGCCTTCCCTTTCATCTTCTTCTTATCCACCCATTTACTAACATCAGATTTTTCAACAGGTGAAGAGGAAGAAAGGGAAGTCGATTCAACATTTGACGAAGAAGGAGAAGGATCAACACGAGGTTGATGCTCATGTAGTGAAGAACCTCGACCCGACACAAACATTGCATTTGGTATAATGGGATTAGAGAATAACCACATAGGTAATCCTATAGTCAATCCGAGAAGACTCAATGTGGCCATAAAGGGAGGACCAACACTTCCACAAGGAGGAGCTACAAAAGACATACCTTGGAAAGGGGTCTCTTGGTTGGTAGTCCCAGGAGGGTCTTCCATACCTAAACTTACTAAGAGTCTCTGAAGTACCACACAAATCAAACACTACTCAAGTCTAAAAGCAACAAGCAAACTGTGTGAATAGGAGTGGATGAAAATTTTGGATCCTCACAGGATTGTCAAGGCGCCACAAGTCACTATATACCGCAGGGTCCGACAGTAAAACGCGACAAGGAGGATTGGGACCGTACCCTTGCCTAAATACCCGATTACCTAGACGATACGTGCATAGTAATCTCCCCGAGTGTTGTTCTCGGTGTATTGTGATGCTAAGACATCCAAATGGTTAACTCAGTTGGTCACAGGAATCCTAGGAGTGTCTCTCGATATACACTAGGTACGTGGGAGCTCAAATCCGTAGTGGTGTTGTCTAATGCACAACTGTACGGCAAGAGCTTTTCGATACACTACTGAGTACGTGAAACACCTTTCGATATACGCCAAGTACATGAAGTTCCTTTCGATATACCCTAAGGTACATGAAAGAGCCTTCGATATATCGGTTGGTACGTGAAAGAGCTTCGATATACTGGTCGGTACGTGGAAGAACTGCAATACCCCCGGAATGCAGTGCAAGAAAATAACGACAGCTGCCACGTTTTACGACTCTGGAACACATCTCTAACTTACACATAGTTACTAAATGATTTAAACCTAAGCTAGCATTAATTTTATCTTATGCGGTTAAGTGGATGCATGAGGTATAGACAGGAAATGTAAAAAGAATGCAAATTCTAGCTATATGACAATGCACATTTTCCTTTCCTTTTCAATGAAAACTACTTAAGGTGAGGAGAGATTTTTCTTTCTTTCAAACCAAAAAGTACTTAAGTAGTAATGAAAAGAAGAATTCCTTCCTAGAGTGTAATAACTCTAACTTTCTGCAATAATAAGCCAACAAGCGCAAAGAAAATGAAAGATGCGACAAATCTTAACAATGTATAAGACAAAATAATGAATCACTTTCAATTTTCAAACGCATGTATCAAAAATGGAACTTGATAACTAAATGCTTTTCATATCTATATACAAAAAGTGAGAGAATATCTACAACACTCTAATCAGTCATAAATTCCCAAAGAGAAACGACAAGCACCCAAACAACTCAAAGGCACTCAAGAAAGGCTCGAAATCTACCAAATGCATTCAAAACTCAATGATTGAGTGGAGGAAGGGTTTGGAGTTCATATCTAATGATCTGAACAGATCTAAAAAGATCAGGTAAGGTGATCAAGGATGGCAAGATCGAACCAACCGGTGGGGGATTTGAAATTTCCCCCAACAACCAAGTCACTTACTTGACTAATGAAACATCCAAAATAAACAAAAACACTTCCAAACACAAGCAATGTTGGATCTAGGGGATGCATGACTATAATACACAGCCTACAAACCACAATCAATCAGACCAAAAGCCCAAAAAGAAGGAAATACCTATTGATCCCTAATTTTTAAGGGATCAGCGCACCCTATATAGAGGCAGAGTGCACCGGATAGGGTCCGGCACAGGTTGTACACAGGCAAGGTGCACCACCGGTGCAGTTTGTCTTCAGACAAAGTGAGCCAACCGAATAGTGGCGCAGGGAAGACTCAACCCAGGTGCGCCTGTCGAATAACAAGCAGTAAAATGGCTAGACCTCCTAAGGTAAAAAGGCAATAGCCCTAATACTGATCCAAAGAGAATCAGGGGGACCCAAGAAACTCGTTAAAGACAAAGATCTAAGGGTAGGAGGGCTTCAAGAGGATAGAAAAAGGATTGATAAAGAGACATGAAATCAAAGACAAATGGAATTGAATCTATGAAATCAAATCTATGTTCTTCCCCAGCGGAGACGCCAAATTTGTTACTGAACAATCTACCGAAAGCGGACTTAAGGCATAATCTCCCTAGTTCAATGCGAATCTAGAACAAATAAAAAAGAAAATAACTTGCTTTCCTATATCAAATAGAAGTGAAAATAGATGGATAGATCACTTACCTCATATTTGTAGATCTCTTTGCTCTTTGTTGATCTAATTCCCTCGTGTCATCAGATCTCAAGCCGCAAGACTCCGTTGAACACATAGGAACAACCAAGCAGTGAAAGCATACATTTCATATGATTAATCTAAGTTAACAGTTAAGGAAGAAAACTCTAAACATTATCAGTGAGACAACATTTATGGAAAGAGATTATATTAACTGTAAAAGAAGGAGTTACATAGAAAGGAGAAAGATACAACCAAAGCCTTAACGTCGCATCCTCCATCCAACATGTCCAAGCCAAACCTCCAAGATGGTACAAGCTTCCCAAGATGATTAGGGATCACCAATATGGATTCTACCGGCATAAGGATACTATAGAACTTCCTCCCCTTCCCATGGAGAGAGGGTGTGTTTATATAGGGCTAAAGAGATAGGGTAGGTTGAGGATTAGGGGGAGATGGTTAAGGGATCCTCCCATTAGGTTAGGAACCGAAATGCCACCTCTCCCAAAGTCTAGGGATAGGTCTCCACCTCAACAAACCTCTAGAAAGACCTCGAGACTCCCCAAAATAGCCTCTAACTAACCCTGGCACACCCTGGTAGAGGAGACAAAGCGCCAGAGAGGGTCAAGCACACCCTGTAGGAGGCCAAAGGGCGTTAGTGGCTCACCCTAGATGACCAGGAATTGCACCGGTGCACCCCAGATGAAGTAGAAGTGCACCAGTCTACCCAAACAGGGTCAACCGGGCAGGGATAACCTTCAGTTTGAATGTGTTTTAGCCCAGTATGAGTTTAGGGGTCAGAGCAAAGAGTTTACACAATGGTCATGATGATGACTCTAGGTCCTGATAACGACATTTGCACAATGTTCGTGGCGACGACACTAGGTCATGACAACGACACTTGCACAAGGGTGACGAGTGTCCGTGATCTAACTCGGGGTTACCAGAGATACACCGTCAGGGTGTCTACATGTTTTGGCATGCTACTTTGTAAAGTGGCAAGGACCGTAGTTTGCTATCATGAGCAGCCTAGGGATTAGGTTTTCGCTCCAATAAAAAAGATATCAACACGGACCCATATCCGAACTGTTTCAGCGCCCCGCGCTGACACTTGGTCAACTAACTCTGGAGGTTGGTAAGGAGTCCCTCACACCAGTGGAATACCTAGGGAGCCATGCACTCTTCCGAGTACATCAACTCTGACTTGCTCACAAGGTGAGCAGACTGGTTCCTCGCTACCCTCACTATAGTGTAGAGCACAGTACGTAAAGGATGGTCTTGAATCTCCTTGATAGGGATCTTCCCACCAATAGCCGCAATGCCTCCAGTGCAGTACTGAGTAATCATATCATCCACTGTCAAATCACCTCCTCGTGATGCGGTAAGAGATACAAGTTCTCCCTTTCGGGATAATCCTATCAATAAGTAGATGTCCTCGACATCTATAATAAGTGTATGCACCTCGATCTCGAAGTGTTGTTGCGTCGGATCCCAACATCGGATCATGTGTGTCAGCAACGGAACTTGGGCCCTCATGCCGACACTCGAAAATATTTGAGTAACCCACAGTTCCTCAATGTAGCAATGCATTGAGGGTCATTTTTGGCCTGAGCATCATCCACCTCGTGCTCTCGTTCTCGCCACTCGAGAACCATGTTTGTCACCATGAACCTGTCAAAAAGGACAAGTAAACACTATTAGTACTCTTTCTAAACATCAAAAATTTTTCTTTTGGGTTGGGCATTGAGTTGAAGTTGGGCATTTGCGTCGGCACAAGACGTCTTTGCAGACAGGGCGACGTCGATGCAAAAGGCCCTTATGGGTTTTGCGACGGCGCATGGCCATCGCAGTTCCCGTAAGGAGGGATTGCGTCGACCCGTGGGCACAATTCCCCCCACCAAAACAACTCAAAACCCTAAAAATTAAGCAAAAAACATAAAACTAATCCATTGAAAAGTTGCATAGCTGAGTTTAGGCCTACCTGTCTTTGACGGCTCGCGAAACGGTGGACCGTAGCTCCCGGAATCAACAAACGAAATGTGGCTCCAAATGGCACTTACACTCTCCAAACTTGGTAAAAACAATTGTAATTCTTCACCCATTTTATAACCAAAAAGGGAATATTCCTTTTTTAATGTTGATGCTTTAATGGGTTTTTTACTATAGTTTGGGTTATTTACTGCATTTAAATGCTTGGTTAACTGTTTTGACCCGGTCTTCGAGATGAAGGAGAAGCTAGGTGCCTAATTAATGCCATTCTTCATCGTGATGATCATGTCATAAGTATTATCAAGTATGAACAACTCTTCGAGCGTATTTTTGTCATTATTTCACTCATTAAATTCAATTACTAATGACACAGAACTTACTCTTTGTTCTTTCTCATGCTTGTAAAGCGATGAGAAAAAGTCATCGAGTTATAGTTTATCACTTTTTTGGGCTCGTTAAACTCCTATGAAAAAGGAACCCCCTGGAGTCTTTCTTTAAGCTCTTTTCAGGCTCTCTAAATACGAAAAGATCGTCAAGAGAACTTGATGCATTCATGCCTATAAAAGTATTTGAATGATCGTCTTCCTGGTGATAGTTTACCCATTTTTCAGACCAGGGGGCACTACTTACGAAAAAGGAATACTCCAGCCAATCATGACTGGAAGAGTCCTCTCACGCGTTGTTTTAGACTTTTCCGAGCGAAGAGGCTAACCTTATGAAAAAGGACCTTTGGAGTCTTCTTTAGTTCTTTTTAGACTCTCTAAACATGAAATGACATCGAGTTTACCTTCTCTGGTCTCGTTAAAATTCAACATTGAAGTGCGCATCATGGTATGAACGCCTCCTTTCCCAGGTTCGTAAAACATTTGGGATTGGACTCATCTATGAGATGAGCTATACTGAGCATCTGGTTACCCTCATCAAGCTCGTCAAAAACACATGAGGCACTCATCATTCATGATGGGGAAAAATGAAAGTTTTTTGTGTTACACCTTTACCAGTGGCAGTACTTGGTCGTTCTTGAACATGGCACTCATTTGCATTTGCATACAGTACTTGGGTCATCTGTTTGTCCTCGAATTTTTCCTACTTCCTGAGTCTTGTTACTCCTTCGGGTCATCCAAAGAATACTTCCATCATCAATTGCATTAGGAGTTAGCGTCATTCTCATCATGTCAACATTGCCAAGTCATGCCATGCCCATGTTGAATAATACATTCACTGCTCATCATTTGTAGTCAGTACACCCTCCACCATGTCGGTCTACTCTAAGTCAGTCTTGCATTTTATTGTACCATCCGATCTACTATAAACATTTGTTATCAAGTTTCGTGTCGATAATGGGGGATTCATCAAGGCCCTCCTTCGACTGGTTCATCCTTGTCGACTTCAAATCATCATCCGAGGACTGAATCTAGGAACCAATTGAGTACCTTGGGCCTGCATGTCTCAATCGTAGGTTACCTCGCTTTCGACATGAGTTTACATCATTGACTCTTGATTGAAAGATTTCGTTAAGCGTTCGACTTCAACTCATTCATTAGCACTTGATGATATGTACTATAATACCTTGGGGATCATTGACATTAATGGTGATTTCCCTAACGCTTGTTAACAATATGCATCAATGACCGGTAATCAAGTGGTTTCTACCATGTTCGACGTCAAGACATTTGTAATCACATGGATAGATTCGTATCATTGTGGGTTCGACTTGAAGACCCTGGGGAGTCATGTTTTACCCAGGTTGCGATGGAGATTGTTTTGGGTTATATCACATGGATCCACTTTGTATTGGTCGTGGCTGTGTTATCATCTCATGATGGATCTACGCTTGTGTCTAGTAGCCATGATTGTGTTCAGTCGGTCTTTACTACTATGGATCTGCATTGTATTGGTCGGCAACCATGTTGTGAGTCATACGGGATTTTGTTCTCAGAGTCAGCTGTACTGCAACGGCATCTTTCGTCCGACAACCCTTTTCCATCCTTCTATCAAAGCATTTCACCTGTCAAGTTCCAACAACTTCATACTTTGGGGGGCATTCTATTACACCTAAATCTTGCCACCATAAGACTCAGTGTAAACATCCCTGAAGTTCCCATGACTAGGATGTCAAACTGGAAGAGATACTGACATGTTTCCATAGGGTCTAGTTGGGTCATCGCAGGTCACCCTTGTGCAGCATGCGCCGGCACAGGTTATCCTAATGCAACTTGCGCCGATGTCAGTTAAAGTGGATAAAGGGCATCTTCAAGCCATTTCTCGAAGGTGTGTGACTTGGATCTCTATCGCTAACCTATAGGGGAGCTGTCATTCGGTTCCCTAACCCTTTGGGAGGATCCCTTAGTCCTCTCCCACTATTTCTCAACCTATCCTATCCTCCTAGTCCTATATATATGAAGCTCTTCTCCATTCCAAGGGGAGGAAGGCTATAACATCCATATGCTGGTGAAATATAGCTTAGGAGATCATCATCCATCCATTGGAGGCACCCATTTCTCCTTAGAGGCTTTGGCTTGGCTTGTTGGAGGAAGATTGCGACGTTAGGGCTTGGTTGTAATCTTAACTCTTCTATGTATTTCCACTTTAATACATTAATACAAAACTCTTTCCATAAATGTCTTATTGTTCATTGATATTTATAGTTTACTTCCTTAACCGTTTACTTAGATCAATTATTGTGTAGATGTGCTATTGATGCTTGTTTGTCTCTTGTATGTTCTAACAGGTCTTGCAGCTTTGGATCTGACAATCGTGGAACTTGGAGCGACGAGGGAGAAAGAGATCTACATATCTGAAAGGTAAGATGTCCACATCTCTTAATCTCTAATTGCATCTAGGAAGGTATATTTGTATTTTGTCCTATTTGTTCTAGATTCGCATTGAACTAGGGAGATCATGCCTTAAGTCCGCTTTCGGTAGATTGTCCGGTAAAAAATTTGGTGATTTGGTGGTGCTATTTCCAGCCTGTGGTGGGGATGGGGAAGAACCCTGGGGGTTCGACAATCTACCAGTTTGAGTAGAAGGTTGGGAGGTAACGGAACCAATGATGCCATCGTCTTGAGGTCCCTTGGGTGGTTTTGCAGGGTCATACATAGGGCGGGGTGCGTGAGGAACAATTTCATACAACGTGTCGGATTGAGCATAGACCAAGTCTAAGTAATGGACACGGGAAATAGCCTATTCCTAAGTGACAGCCCCTCCCATGGCCACATCTTGAGCTACGACAGGTAAAAGAGACTTTGTGAACCAGTCATCCAAGAGTTGGTCCGGTATATGAGCCTTAATGAGACGTCGTCTTCACCGCCACTCATGAATATGGTCTGAGATATGAGTTGCGGTATTCTGGCAAAGAGAGGTCAATAAGTCCATACCAATCTCATAGTGAATGGGCAACTAGAAATGGGTCAAAAAGGACATAGCGAGAGAGCGAAAATCTGGAAAAGAGTTGGGTGGTAATTCAATATACCACTTGGCAGCTGGGCTGGTGAGAGTCCGTTGGAATAACCTAAGACAGATCGAGTCATCCATCAAGGAGTTGGATTAACACCATAAGTGGTATCTCATCACATGATTTTTTGGATATTCACCAGGTTTGCCATCAAATTTGGGAATATCGGATGGTAGTTTCACCGAAATTGGTGGTCAATTATGTCCGTGGAAGATGGGGTCATTGGTCAGACGAGACTGGTCGAGTAGGTCCAAAGTAGCCAAAGAGGGCAGTTGCTCATTCGGTTACGGGTACTGATAGTACTGATATGGCATGTATAGACCAGTGGGACCTTGCATCGACTGGTTGTAGGGTGTTCACGGAGGGAACTGGCCGTAAGGGATTGTGCCGCCCAAACCATATGTAGGTCTGCTGCCATATTACAGTGGTCCGTTACCATAAGGTGGGGGTCCGCTACCACTGCCGAGAGGGGGTGGGCCTCCTCTAAATGGTGGCAGTTCGTCACCACCATCGGGATAAGGTGGACCTCTGTCGCCTCCGCTGGGATAAGGTGGTCCTCCACCGCCTCTGCTGGGAGGGAGTGGTGGTGCACCGCCTCCACCGGAAGGGTGGGGGCCTCCAACACCGCCACCAAAAAGGTGGGGGCCTTCACCACCGGCTCCACCCAAATAGGGTGGTCCTCCACCACCACCACCGAAATAGGTTGGCCCTCCACCATGAGGTGGGGTTCCTTCGCCACCGGGAGGAGGTGGACCTCCACCTCCGATGGGAGGGGTAGGGCCTCCGCCTCAACCACCAAAGGGGGGTGGGCCATTGTTGCCGAAATGAGGTGGGCCTCCACTAGAAGGTAGAGGTATTCCACCTCTGGAATTGAATGGGGGCCCGCTGCCTCCAAAGGGAGGTGGAGGGGGACCAAACGAGGGTGTTGGTGCCTGAGGGACGGTTGGTGGGGGTCCATTCTATAGAATATTTTGGTGCCCCCAGAGAGTGTATGGATTTTCGGGATAAGGTATCCCATAGAGTGTGTTTCCAGGATTGAATTGTCCCGACACAGGGTTAAGATAACCTGGATGCGCTTGACTCCATCACGGTTGGTTCGAATGGGATGGTCCCCCGACATGAGATAATCCCATGATGGATGCTCCGGCGGGTAGGGAAGTTCCAACAAAAGGACCGATGGGAACTCTTCCTCCTGTATTATGGTTAGGAGACAGGGGTTTCCCCCAAGATGCAACGTGCTGACCACTAATCAATGGTTGACCCAACGTGGGTTGTTGATTACCTATTGCGGGATTAACATTACTCGTAATAAAATTAGGGGGTAAAGAGTATCCTCCCTGCGAGTTTTGAGGGGGGCGAGGAGTGGGTAACGTTCTCGTAGTAGTGAGAGGAGTGTTGGACTGTTGTCCTTCAATAGCTTGAGTCATTTGGGGAATAGAACTGGTCTCCTGTCTAAGGGGTGTACTTGTAGGAAGTAAGGGTTGACCAAATTCATAAGTGGTCACGTTGTGGATGGGTGGTTCCGGTGAATCATAAGATAAAGTGCAAATCAGGATCTGTCGATATACGGGTAACATCGAGTCTTCAACCCATCGTAAAAGACTTTGTCTTCGAAATTCCTCGCCCATGGCACGTAATCGATCATGAAAGGCTGCGAAAAGCTTGTCAGGAGTGGGCCAACTGGGTGGGGATGTAGTGGCAAAATGAGCCACTTGTTGACCTAGAGAAGTTTCCCAAAAGGGTGCATTTGGACCAAACGCAGCTGATACAGGGTCGTCCTGGGGGGATTTAACCATTCCAGAGATCCAGGCTCTCCCGGTAAAACGGGAGGGAGAGGTATGTCTTGTGAAGTGGAAGATTCCTCCTCTTCACCCCTTGAGAGGTTGGAGGTGGGTGAATCTGGAGGGAACATGTGTGCTCCAACATTCAAAGTAGGGTTTTCTACTTCAAGTGACACGACCATGATGTGTGGGTCCATTCTTACCCTCGAAATTACCTCCTAATTAAGGGGATATTCGGGTGGTAAGTTAAAAATTCTGTGGGACCTTCTCCAAGGAAAGTCAGCCAGAGTGACTGAAATAGATTTTCTCCTAAGAGTGCTCTAAACAAAAGAAAAGTAGTCCAAAAAAATCTACACAAACTAAGGCCGCAATCAAACTTATGTGATAGGTGTGGATTCAAAAGTTTGGAACCTCACATGATTTTCAAGGCTTCGCAACTTGCTATATACCGCAGGGTCCAACAATAAAACGCGACAAGGAGGATTGGGACCATACTCTTGCCTGAATACCCGACTACCTGGACGGCACGTGCGTAGTAATCTCCCCGAGTGTTGTTCTTAGTGTATTGCTCTGCCAAGACGGCCAAATGGTTTGATCAGTTGGTTTCAGGAATCCTAATGGTGTCTCTTGATATACTCAAGGTACGTGGGAGCTCAAATCCATAGTGGTGTTGTCTAATGCACAACAGTATGGCACGAGACCTTTCGATATACTAACGAGTACGTGAAATACTTTCTATATACGCCAAGTACATGAAGTGCCTTTCAATATACCCTAAGGTACCTGAAAGAGCCTTCGATATACTAGTTGGTACGTGAAAGAGCATCGATATACCGGTTGGTATGTGGAAGACTACAATACCCCTGGAATACAGTGCAGGCAAGTAACGATAGCTGCCACGTTTTACGACGTCGGAACACGTATCTAACTTAACACACAAGTTACTAAAGATTTTATCCTAGTTCTACCGTTAATTTTATTTGGACGGTTAGGTGAATGCATGAGGTGAGTACATAAACGTAAGCATAATGCAAGCCCTAACTACATAAAAAAATGCACTTTTTCTTTTGATGAAATCTATGTATGGGAGGGAGAAATCTTTTTCAAGTGGTTTTTACCAAAACAACAAAGCTTCAACAAGTCTCAATTCTACCAAAACTGATAATGAAAGTACTATTTTCCGTTTTTTCAAGCAAAACATGAAAATCAACAACGCATCAAATCCAAAAAAAGCATTTTCTTAGTATGAAACTAAAGATGACGAAAAGAGAGAATTTCTATCTAGAGCACACTAGCTTTTCAAATTTCACTATGGCAACCTAAAAGCATGAAAATCAAAAGCGCATGTAACTTTTCAAGCATGGAATCACTTTTTGCAAAAATTTGACTATACTTTGGATTTTTCAAGAAAATGAATGGCTCATAGTTCGAGAAAAATACAAATGATTGACTCTTTTTCAAACTTTCCAAAAATATCTATGTCGAGTTCCAATGCGTGAACCAATTTCTACAACACTTCTCAAATGCACTCGAAAACGGTAAAAATGAAGCACTTTTAATTTTTTCAATAATATGCCAATACCAAACTTTGACAACAACAATGCTTTTAAGTGTAAAGGACTGAAAAGAAAAAACTACTTGCAGCACTTGATTACACAGAAATTCTCAAAGCAATGACAAGCACTCCAATGAATCGAAAACACACAAGACACCCAAAAAACAACTGGATGCAAGCAAAGCTAAATAACGTGTGCAAAAAGGGGTCTAGGATTAGATCCAATGCAAAGACTAGATCAGGTGAGGAGAGGAGGGAATGCAAGGTGAAGTGGATGAAGGTGGGGTAGACTAAACTGTCCACCACTACCAAATCTCAAACTTGTCGAAAATGGAACCCAAAACAATCCAAACAAATCCAAACACTACCAATGCAAAATCAAGAGATCTCTGACTGGAAAGTGCAGCAAAGAGAAGTTCTGCAAATCAAACAAACTCAAAATTTGCAGAGGAGATAACCCAAACACAAGGCTTGACTGCTCGGCGCAGTCTGTGGTCAAGCTCAGAGCGCCCGTCGTAGGTGGAAAATAGGTGGTCTGCGTCGAATGCACAAGATGTAAAAATGAGTTGAGCGCCGACGGTGCAGGTTGCAGAGTAGAAAATTGTGCCCAGGAGAGGACGTCGCTCTGGCTATTCTACCCAGGTGCGAAGGGCGAAATCCCAATGCAAGGATGGAAAGATCTCCAAAAATGAGAAACTAAAAGGTTTGATGATGATACATACATAATCAAAGGAAGTTAACAGACTCTTCAGAGAGAAACTCTGGTGGGGAAAGAGGCTCAGGAGGCAAAATAAATGGCTCACAAAGAAATCAGAGAAAATGAATTTCAAACTGAAAACTTAAAACAATGCACGTGTCCCTAGTATGGTCACCTAATTTGTTATCGGACAATCTACCGAAAGCGGACTTAAGGCATGATCTCCCTAGTTCAATGCGAATCTAGAACAAATAGGACATAATACAAATCTACCTTCGTAGATGCAATTAGAGATTAAGAGATGTGGACATCTTACCTTTTAGATCTGTAGATCTCTTTCTCCCTCGTCGCTCCAAGTTCCACGGTCGTCAGATCCAAAGCCGCAAGACCTGTCAGAACATGCAAGAGACAAACAAGCAGCAATAGCACATCTACACAATAATTGATCTAAGTAAACGGTTAAGGAAGTAAACTATAAATATCAATGAACAATAAGACATTTATGGAAAGAGTTTTGTATTACTGTATTAAAGTGGAAATACATAGAAGAGTTAAGATTACAACCAAGCCCTAATGTTGCAATCTTCCTCCAACAAGCCAATCCAATGCCTCTAAGGAGAAATGGGTGCCTCTAATGGATGGATGATGATCTCCTAAGCTCTATTTCACTAGCATATGGATGCTATAGCCTTCCTCCTCTTAGAATGGAGAAGAGCTTCATATATATAGGACTAGGAGGATAGGATAGGTTGAGAAATAATGGGAGAGGACTAAGGGATCCTCCCAAAGGGTTAGGGAACCGAATGCCAGCTCCCCTATAGGTTAGGGATAGAGATCCAAGTCACACACCTTCGATAAATGGCTTGAAGATGCCCTTTATCCACTTTAACTGACATTAGCGCAAGTTGCATTAGGACAACCTGCACCGACGCATGCTGCACAAGGGTGACCTGCGACGACCAAACTAGACCCTATGGAAATAGGTCAGTATCTCTTCCAGTTTGACTTCCTAGTCATGGGAACTTCAAGGATGTTTACACTGAGTCTTATGGTGGCAAGATTTACGTGTAACATATATAGATTAAACATGTTAAGAAGTTTTACCTAAGATTGAGTTTATTGATGTCATCAGTAGCCAATGTTGGGTTTGGATCTAGCTATCAAGGGCAAAGATCCGAGGATCCCACATAGTACATAATTATTTGAAAGCCCCTCTAGAGCTTACTGCTTTACACTCACATATTTTCCAGTTCTTATTTGCTAAATTCATCATTCAATCTTCTTCTAATTTGGTCTCCTAAAGCAAAATGAGGGTTGGTCTCTCTTTTTTTATTAGATCTCTTGGGGATGCTTTTTTTTTTAGTTTCTTGTTCCTTGGCAATTCCATGAGATGATTTGCATAATTTAAATTGTCTTGATTTACTCCTACCTCCCTACCGAGGGATCTTGTCTCCTTGATTTCATGTTGAACTGATGTTTCAAAATATTTTCTCTATAGTGGCCCGAGTTTCCAAGTCCTTTTTTTATTTGTCTCTTCTTCTCTTTTTTCTTCACTACAAGGAAAAGGCCCTGTAGCGGAGGTTCTAGTGGAGGTTTTTAGTTTAACAAGATTGGTCTAAATTATAAAAAAACCTCCGCTACAACCTATGCAAATAGTACCAAATGTTTTAGCGAAGGATTTTACGGAAATGTATTATAACTAAAAAAACTTGGCGGCCAGAGTCTTTTGCGGAGATTTTTTTTAAGTGCACTTTATTGAAACAAATGCACCAGTGCTAACACACGTAAAACACACAGGTGCTTTTTAAACAAATACATTGACCGGTGCACATACAAACTTGTGCACCGATGCTTGAAAATGCATATAGCACTTGTGCACACCAAAATTTTAACTGAAACTGGTGCTTTACACTAAATGTTGCACCGAGACTCATGAATTATTTAAACGCATTGGTGATTCATAAAAATATATGGACTGGTCCTTTTTTTTAACTGTAGCACCAGTTCTTACTAACTATTAAAATGCATTGGTAGCTTATAACAATGTAAGCACAGTTGCTTATGAACTATTAAGATGCATCGGTACCTTATAACAATATAAGTATCGGTGCTTACGAGATATTAAAACACACTAGTACCTTATAATAATATAAGCATCGATGATTTACATCAAATGTCACACTAGTCCCTACGAACTATTAAAAAACATTGTTGCTTACAGACTATTAAAAAGCACTGATGTGTTAACTAAAGGGAAACACATCAGTAAAGCTAACTAGGACAATGATTGTCGCTATATTTTTTAAATTAACAGTGCGGTTAAAATACAGTAGCGCACTAAGGCGTGATAATAGAAAAATCCTTGAGATATGAAATGAGTATTCTACTGCACCGTGACTATGTTCATATAAGTGTACCGGTGCGACACTCTCTTAAATGCACTGGTGCTACATTGTCTAAAAAACACCAGTGCAATTAATAATATCATATGCATCGATGATTATATTATGTTTGGTGAGCAATGATTGTTGATATTGCACTAGAATATGTGTGTGTGTGTGTGTGTGCAGGGAGGGCACGATGTAGGTATGTGGCGCCAGGCGTAGGTAAAGGTCCAAGAAGGATTCCTTTCTAATTTTTTTGAAATGGAGTCAGGAGACGAGGTTTTCCCCTCTCTCTCTCGGCGTCAAGAACCTTTTCTCCCCTCACCAAGTCATCCTTGCGATCTTGTACCTCTGTCCCTTTCCGGTTGTCAACTCCTTGTTTTCCTTTCACTGATCTCGCCCTTCCCCTGTCACTTCCATTCGTCAGCTTCTGTACTTTACCTCAGCAATAATTATGGTGATAGACAAGGTCGACTACGAAAATATGTCACCATTAGGTCTCATATTCTTCTTTGATCATGAAATAAGGTGCACTGGAAAAGGAGAGGTATTGTCCAAACAAGTCGAGACGTCTCCTCAACACGAGCCTTCTATAAATGAATTATCAAAGACGGTCTCCTCCTCGAATAATAATGTGATTGATCCTCCCAGGACAGGAGCAGAGTGTGTTCCTAGAAAGAATGAGGGAGTGAGAGCTAAAAAGGATCATGCTTCCTTATTGGTTGGCAAGGACGTAGGCATTAAGGAAATCTCAGACTATCTAAATTTTGCTCTGGTCGGTCCTTTTGTGGTAAGGTGGTAGGAGAAGCCGATTTGACATCCTGGATGGAGACCAATTGGAAACAAATGTTGTATCAACTTCCACAATTCCACACCACATCGAGGGGATGGATTCTATTCAGAGTGAAGAATGAAGGTGACAAACAAAGGTTAATGGAGAGAAATTGGAAATGGGGTCTGTCAGGAATTATGTTGAAAGAATGGGATGTTAATTTTGATGTTAGTAGGGAGTCGCATAACACTCAGGAAGTTTGGGTAATTCTGCCTAGGATCCCAATGGTCTTTAGGAAAAAATCCATTCTGAAAGCTATTGGAGGCAAGCTTGGAAGGTTTGTCATTTTAGAGGATAATTGGGACCAGAAGGTAGATAGAATATGCACGAAGATCCAGGTGGAAATGGACATGTGAGATGGTTTATATGAAGAAATAAAACCGGAAATGCATGGTAGCATATGGAACCAGAGAATGGATTATTGGAAAGTTCCTTTCCATTATTTTGCTTGCAAATGGGTTGGGCACTTACAGAGAGATTGTCCAAGTCCTAGTCCGGGGTTCCATTTACATAAGAAAGTGTGGGTTAAAAAATCATCTCCGCTCCAGTTTACTCAGAAGATGGTAAATGAAGATGAAGGGAAATATGGAGATCCTATTACCTCGAGAAAGGACGTCATAAGGAAAGAGCCATGCAATAATTTGGATAACAACTTAGCTTCTCCATCTAATAATATTTTACGTCCTCCTATTGATTCTCGATTTGATATTGGCAATTCTGAATCAATTATTCTAAAAACTATTCAGGATGTTCCTAGCACAAACCTGGGAATCCCTAGTTCCTCTCACCATAGTCTCCTATCCTTTATCTCCTCTTAGTGACAGTTGTCCCTCGGGCTTGGTTCCCCCCCATTATAGGTCAAAAATGCATTCCACGTTCCTAAGCAAGGTCTATAACACTTGTTCTAAAGATGTCATTAAAGGAATTGAGAAAGAAGCTTCCTCGGGAGGCCTCGCACTTGACCCCCAACAAAAAGTAATGTTGGGGAGGAAGTCACAAATCATGAAAGCTAAAAATCAAGTTTCCCTAGATGTCAAATATCGGAAACAATCCACGATCGTTAGAGTCCTGAAAGTAGGGAAAGTCCAGCCAATGGGTTCAAAATGATTTGTTTGTCCTTCAATGCAAGGGGGTTATGGGGCTCCCCCAAGATAAATTCCCTCAAAAGGATGATTAAGTATCTAAATTTGGTTGTCATCCCTATCCAGGAAACAATGGTAGAAGGAACGAAAGCTCAGGAGTCTTTAAACCCTTGGTTAAAAGATTGGTATTTTGCGTCTTTAAATCATGGATAATTTTAGGGGCTAAATTTATCCCATGCGCTAAATTAAGGGGGTTATAGAAAATTAGTGGGCTATTTTCTTATATGGAAAGGGTTTTTTCAGTTGAAATATATTCACCCAATATTTATTAGAAACTAAATAAATATAAAACACATAGCCTCTCATGTATTAATGAGGAAAATGAAAAATACAATTTTCGCCCTAGCAAAATATCCCTCCAATCTATCTTTCACCCCTGATTTCTAAAGAGATTCCAGTGGAATCATTCCTTTTACCATGATTTTCATAATGGAGGTTCCCAAGGGTTATTTCACCCTCCATTTTGTTTTTTGTAAGGGCCATTCATAAGTAAAATTTCTTTTGGTGATTTTTTTTGTGTAATTGCTATTATCATCCAGAAATTGATCTAGTTGTGTATGATGAATATATTATTTAGTTGGACCACAATACTTCATTTCCATCAGGACTATATATAAATGTACAAGGAATGCTTGACCTGAGATGTAGACATTCTGCTATTTGATATCTTGTCTTTAACATTCAATGACGACGCTAAACCAATTTTACAACATTTTGGATGCTTTTGAAAATTTCAAGGACATGGATACAAACACCACCTTAGTTTATCTGAGAAAAAATAGTCTTTAATGGAGTAGTTCTAATGATATGCATGATGGTGCACTAATGTGATTTCTATTCATGTTAGTGTATGTTCTTATTTCTAATAACCCTTGCAAGTTTCTAACTAACACTAAAAATTCTAAATCAGGTGACATAATTCGGACTTTGATTGTCAACAAAAGAAAGGAAAAAGTGGTATTCGTAGCTATAAACATATAAGTAGGTTATTTTTTTCTTAAAGGGTAGATTAAAAATGGGAGGTTTGGAAAATAAGCCAATTGGGAATTCATACACTATATTAAGGTTGTGGGTCTCAATAAGACTCCATGTTGTAATAATGGTTTGTGGGTGCTATAATCACTCCACATTGTAAAGTGTCCAAATCTATCAGTTTGTTGGTTTGTCAATATTTAGGTCCCCCCACATGTCCGTTGAACCATTAAGGAACGAGATAACAAGTGCATTCCGTACTTCCCTAAATCTAGTTAGTGCATCAAAATATTGGTCGTTATGAAATGCATTTAACATAGCATACGGGTGTCGGGTATGATATGTTTGACAAGGTCCATAGGTAGGAGATTTGAAGCTCAGTATGTGTCGATTCCATTTGTTGACCATTACTCCTCCCTCCCTTGCATTTTACTCTTGCATTTGTATCTTTGGAAAACTGGGAGATCAACCCTTTTCATTTTTGTTAATTCCATCTCCTCCATTGGTTTTATCTCTATGTTGTAACCGTTTTGTGGAGTTTAAAGGCACCCTAGTGCTTCCATTGCTACTGAGAGCTTGACCTTCTTAGTATTTTGTTGGTTCCTTGCATTGGGATTTTGAGGATTGATTTCAAATTGTCGGAACATTCTTAGCATGGTCTACTCCCACCATTTTTTTACTTGCATTGGAAGAGGTATGCTTAATTCTTTATTCCTTCTAATTGTTGATTTCATTGGCTAATAGTCTAAAGACATTGTTGGTTTTTACCTCTCTTGAATTTTGTTTTCTATATACATTCATGTTCACCTTAAGCTGCATATCCCTCATTTTCGCTTGATTCCCTCAACTCATAATCCCAATAAGGATGCTCTTTGCGCATTATGAACAATTATGATCACTACAAATGGTTTTTTGTTCTGGGTATTTCTCTATGCTTTACTAGGTAAATGTGTCATAATCTCCTAGACAATGGCCCTTTTACTTCATTTGTAGGTTGTATTTTATTCATATGCATACTCTATATGCCTAAAATATTGCCCTATTCTTTCCAACAATTAGTTTTGGCTTCATTGGAGGTGTTTTAATGTTGTGTCTTGTAATGGATTTGGTATTATGCCCCCCTAGTGTCCATGCTCTCCTAACTTGCTTGACCCACTGATTCTCTATTCATGGTTTGATATCCCAAATTTAGATTGATGTCATTTTCCAAGCACCCATCTTAGGTGTTTATCATCTCACCCTTGACCCTGGTATATCTATTTGTTTGCATTGAAGCTAATGGTTCCATAAACCTTTAACTATTTGAAATATCCATGGCTATTATGGGTTTTGTTTTATTGTCATAGGAAACATGGTGCCACTTCATTGCAAACCTTGGCTTGAACCTTTTCCCATTGTTAAATTTGTATGAGTTTTCCTTGTTCAGGAAATTGCCCATGGTTGTACATTTTCCTTTGGTTTATATCTTTTTCTTAACCTCCATTCGTTAAGCGTGTGAATTACTTAATTTTTTTTTGGACAGATTTATGGTCGGTATCACGTCTAAATTGGGCCCACCACTCTTTGTATTTGGTTGCAACATTATGGTTTCTCCCTTATGTCGATATGTTTCCATCTTTACTAAACAATTTATTAGACCTACTTATTGTTAATGCAACCGTCACTCATTTGTTGTCTTTCCTTTGTTATTTCCCTTGAGATTCCTAAAAAATTCCAACAATGCTTGGCATAAATGAATCCAAGATACGCCAGAGCTTACTTTAATTTATCAACCTGGGAGTGTAACACTTTCAGATATACTACATTGTATATGCATTCATAGAGATTTTAATAACTAAGTCTATTAGGATATTAACTAAATGTTTTGGGGGGTTATTTTATTGATTTATTTTGCTATGTCTTATCTCTAACAAATCATGAAACTATGGATGAATCACTATGCAACCAAATTTTATCTTGCATACCATGAGTCGTTGAACTCACACATGAGACAAACTAGCCACTAATTTATCTAAGCAACGCAGATGAATCAATGTACAACAAACTATGACCTTGCACACTTTGATTCATTGGACTCAACACATTACTAGCTACCATTGGATAATCTAAACTCTAGGGATAGTTCAACTGAGGGTAACACCAGGGCTACTAACATGTAACTTTGTAGAACTAATCCATAGGAGTTTAAGATGCAAAATTAGCTTACAATACTCGATCAATTGAACTGAGGGTAACTCAAGAGATACCACTCCATGGATTCATAGAATCGACTCAAATAAATCAAGATAAATGAAGGTGAACATAAATCCTTTTGATCACTCCACTGAAAGCAACCCATGTGATACTTTTGTGGCTTATTGAATGTATAAATCAAATTCTATCTTGTAGAAACAAGTAAATTGCAAGAAACAAAATAATAGGAAAGCATCAAAGCATTAAAAGCAAATGACTACTTTATTTGCGTGATTGAAACCAAGAAATGAAATTGCAGAAATCATAGTGTAGAAAAAAAGAAATAAAGTAAATGCTGGAAAGTACTAAAAGATATTGAGACCATCAACAATTGCACAATGCAAGAGTGGGCCCTTACTTTGTATCTCACTTTATGATCTCCTACAAGGTAACTCAAGAACAAAAAACATCGGTAATTGCGATTCAAAAGATTAACTATTCAATTAAATTATAGTCGCAAACCCAAATGGTTTTCAAGTTTGTTTATTTATGTGTGTGTGTGTGTGATAATTCATTTGCTTCCTAAATTCATTTTCATTGATCTTGAAAGTGTGTTGTCTTAGTATTAGAGGAACATGTTTGCCAAAAACAATCCTTGAAATATGGATGCATGCAAAATAGTTCATCTTGGAGTTCTTTGCAGGATTCAATGCGATACAACAACAAGTGAAATATGAATGAGATTTTGCAACAACTCATTCGCATGCTGATGACAAACTCTTCAACATATGAACGAGATTTTGCAGCAAGTCATCGACAGATGAACATGAATTTGTAGCAACTCATTCGCATGCTGATGACAAATTTAACAACAACTGCTTTAAATATCAACGAGTCCCAAAAAAATGAGGAGTGGCACCATCCTATAGCATGGAATTAAAACTACTAGAAATTCCCAACATTAAAGTTCATGCATTATTTTCTCATCATTAGCAAAATTCAGCTATAAACATGAAATTCCAAGTATGAGTGCATAGTGTCCCGAGGGTGATAAAAGTGTATGAATTTAGTCAAAAAGTCATAAAGAAAGGGTTTAAATGATCAATATTAAGGAAGAATGGCAATAAAATATATAAGAAAAACAAGGCAATTACTAGTCTCATCAATTTCATTACATCCTTACATTGTTTTCATCCTCGTTGGTATAACGGTTTGGGCGGCCAATCTTGTTTGGTTACTTATCAATGATGTTTTTCTTCCTCGGGAAAAAAATCATAGTTCCATTTATAAAAAAAATTTAAAAAATGCATTCTTTGTATGCTTTGTAGCATGTCCTATATCTCTTATGTATACCACTATATATATATATATACTCATAGACCTCATTCATTTACATGTTTTATAATCCGCGAAAACAAAATATACTATCTAACATTGACAACTTCCTATCAACATTCATCGCATATCTCACCAAATAAAATTTATCCACCTATCTAGCCAAAAAACTAAGCCCCTCTAATTTCTATAACTTTTTGTCTAAGAAAAATACATATTATGGAATTATCAAAAGTGCCATCCAAATCTTCCCAAATGTGCCACTGGACCACATACAACAAGAGGCCATCCTTGTAAATGAAAGGACAAGGACACATGGTTGTCCCATTACCCCTACATATGACTATATCTTCTTGTAACTTGAATCACAAAGGGTTTTTTGGCTAAGATGTGAGGATGCTCAACGACTCGACAATGTAAACTGTTGAGTGACCATAGAACCATGAGTTGCAGTGTAGCTTTAGATTGTCAAAATGAAGACTAAACAACCATTCAAAAGATGGCTTTCCCATTTGGGTTTCCAGGGTAAAATCTCCATGGTCATAGTGATTAAACATTGTGTGTCTAATGTTTTAAAGAAATGTAACTACGGAAGATATTCTATTTATGCTTGTCTATTGTATTCTTCCTTCAGGAGATGTCATTGATGTAATTAATAATGTAAGAGTCATTGAAAGAGACAATGTAAACCCTAGGTATTGTTTCGACCTAGAAGAACCCATAAAAGATTATTATATTATGTATTTGAGAGGTCGGCCCAGTCAGTTAGGTGAAGTCGGCCCAATTGGGGAGAAGTCACCCCAACGGAAGAATATAAATAGAGGAGGAGTCTCTCATTTTTACTCACTCATCTCACTCACACAAGTTTGCATAGGAGATAGAGAGAGAAGTTCGCACAAGTGGAGGAGTAGTTGATCTTGTCTTGGGGTTTATCTTTGTACTTTGTGAATTCTATATTGGGGAATATTTTGACGGGGTTTTCTCCCTTGTGGTTTCCCTGAAAGAAATATTGTGTTCATTGTGTTCTTGTTGTGCTTGTATTTCTTTCAGTGATAGATTGTTTAATATTCTATGCTAAACAAGTAAAAAACTAACATGGTATCAGAGAAGGCCTGAAAGAAAACATTGTGCAGCCTCTATAACGGCAGAAACTAGGGATTCTTGTTATGGGAGCTTCCTCCACAGATCAGATGAAAAAGAGAGTGCATCTAACTCGCCTCACTAGGGCGCATCTTTCTGTCAAAGCAAATTTCAATTCTAAGAATTTTCATTTTTGGGTCCCCCACTGCAGCCCGAGAGAATTAGGGAATCAAGTTTTTGGATCATCTGCTCACAGAATTGGGAGAAGGAATACTTTGCTCAACTCGCCTCAAGGAGGCGAATTCGCTCATCCATTCAGTTTTCCAAAATCTCGAAGTCAGAAATTTGGGTTTCTCTAACAAACCCTAGGTCAAAGTAAAAGCAGTTTTCAGAAGGACAACTTTTTTGGTAAGTCTCAAATCTATTCTATTTCCATTTGAAGTACTCATTATATCAAGATGACTAGAAATACCAAGCTTGATTAGAATATTGAGGGAGCTGAGAACTTCAGGGCATGGAAGTATAGAGTCATGCTCATCCTTAAAGAGCATGACCTATAAGACTTTATAAAGGAAGGACTTAAAAAACCAAAGGGAGATGAAGCCAAAGCAAGGCATAAGAAGAATATGGTCAAGGCAAAGAGGATCATTGTTGATTTCATCAAAGATCACTTGATCCCTCAAGTGTCTTCCAAGAAGACCCCAAAAGAGATCTTCGATGCCCTGACCAACCTATTTGAAGGGAAGAACATTAATAAGAAGATGACCTTGAGAAATCAACTCAGGGGAGTGAAGATCTTGAAGTCTGAGTCCATGCACTCATACTTCTCCAGAGTGTCCCATATAAAAGAACAAATAGAATCTATTGGAGACATGGTAAAGGATGTTGAAGTTGTGATGACCACTCTGAATGGTCTCCCTGGAGATTGGGAACCATTTGTTTGTGGCATTTGTGCTAGAAAGAAATTGATCCAATTCAGACATCTATGGGAAGAGTGTGTGCAAGAGTAAGAAAGAATAGCGGTGAGAGAGGATAAAATAAACGACAATGAAGACCAAGCTTTGGAAAATCATGCCAAAGGTGGAAAGAAAAGGAAGATCAATGTACGTTCCTATGAGGACTCTCCAAGAATACCATAGAAGAGAAGGAAGTTCAAGAAATATCTATCTTCCGTTGAATGTTATTCCTGTCACAAAACAGGACACATTGCAAGAAATTGTCCACTCAAATACGGACATCATAAGAAGCAGAAGAATATATTTCATGCTTATGCAGTAGAAGATAGTGAGTATGATGAAGAAGTCAAAACCGGATATGATGAAGACTCCAGTGAAGAATATGTTCTAATATCAGCCCTCACTGGTTCAGTATCTCATAGAAGTGATACTTGGCTAGTAGATAGTGGAGATTCAAAACACATGATGGGATACAAAGAATCCATCTCACATCTCATTCAGAAGGAATCTCCACACAAGGTAAAGCTTGGAGATGATTATCAATACCCCATCAAAGGAATGGGAGAAGCCTCTTATATATTGGACTCTGGAAAGTCCATGAACATGAAAGATGTACTTTATGTACCATGTTTGAAGAAGAACCTTCTATCTATTTCTGCATTATATAAGAAAGGTCTTCGAATTGCATTTATAGATGGTGAAGTTCTTATGTGGCCAAAGGGGAAGACTATCAATGATGCAGTAGTCATTGGAGTAGAAGAAGGAGGACTTTACAAACTAAAGGGTCATGCAGATACAACATTGATGACCAATACCACGAGCCCTTGTGAGCTATGGCATAGAAGACTAGCTCATGTACACTACAAAGCCTTACCAATAGTAAGTAAGTTGGTGACTGGACTACCAAATATCCAGGTTGACCATGAAGGAGTATGCAAAGGATGTGCTCAAGGAAAGAGTACGAAGAATCCATTTCCAAGCAGCGACAACAAAGGAAAAGGTATTCTGGATATTATTCACTCAGATATCTGTGGACCTATGTCCACCACTTCACTAAGCGGGTATGTTTACTATTTTTCTTTTATTGATGATTGCTCCCGCAAAACATGGATTTATTTCCTGAACAATAAGAATAAAGTCTTTGAAAAGTTTAAGGAGTTTAAGGATCTTGTAGAAAACCTCTATGAAAAGAAGATAAAGATTCTAAGGAAAGATAATGGAGGGGAATACACTTCATGCGATTTCAAAGATTTATGTAAAGAAGCAGGGATTAAGAGGGAGCTTACTATTCCCTATAATCCACAACAAAATGGTGTAGCTAAAAGGAAGAACAAAACGATCATAGAAGCAGTGAAGGCCATGATCCATGATCAAGACTTACCCATGAATCTATGGGCAGGAGCAACTATAACCACAATATATGTACATGACATAATCTCTCACAATGCTCTTAGCAACAAGACCCCAGAAGAGATGTTTACCGGTATGAATCCTAAATTTAGCCATATAAAGATATTTGGATGTCCTGTATTTATCCACATTCCAAAAGAGAAGAGATCGAAGTTGGAACCTTTAGGAAAGAAGGGAATATTTGTGGGCTATAGTGAGCAATCAAAGGCTTACCGTATCTACATCCCAGAATTTCTCCAGATTGAGCTTAGTTGGGATGTTACATTTGATGAAGACACGGCTTTCAACAAATCCAAGAAGACTCATGAGGATGAAGAGGATCATGAAGCTCCTAGAGTTACAGAAACAAACAAAGTACCAGAAATAAATATTGAAGAAGAACCTATTCCAGATGATCATGATATGGCAGAACCTCAAAGACCTGAGGAGACACCTCATGAGGAGATTACTCGGAAGAGAAGGCCAGCTTGGACACGAGAATTAATACAAGATGCAGGAAAGTATGGTCCCCCAGAAGGAACCAGTAGAGAGAGAAAGAGACCAAGGCCATACTCCAGTTATGTAGCCTTTATGTGTAACCTTGTTGAAGGGGAACCGACATGTTTTGAAGATGCAGTAAAGAAGAGGGAGTGGTTGGATGCTATGAATGAAGAATACTAGTCCATCATCAAGAATGATGTTTGGGATGTGGTACCAAGACCAAAGGATAAGTCGTCGTTTCATCAAAGTGGATCTTCAAAACAAAACACTCAGCAGACGAAAGCATTGAAAATTACAAGGCAAGATTTGTAGCGGGAGTGTTATCTTAGAAAGAAGGAATTGATTACGAGGACACCTTTTCTCCAGTGGCCAGATATACTTCAATTATAACCATTATTGCCTTGCAAGCCAAGATGAAATGGAAGTTACATCAAATGGATGTAAAGACGATGTTCCTGAATGGGAAGATAGAAGAAGAAGTATATATAGAGCAGTCAGAAGGATTTGAAATAGAATATAGAAAGTCGCATGTATGCAGACTAAAGAAAGCATTGTACGGGTTAAAGCACCTAGATCATGGTATGAAAGAATTGATAGTTTCCCGATGAGTTTGGGCTTTACCAAAATTAAATCATATTCTAATCTTTATTATAAGATTATGGATGATGAACCTATGATACTACTATTATATGTAGATGATTTGTTCCTGACAGGAGAAGACAAGCCCATCACTGAATGTAAGAGAAGGCTTGCAGCATAATTTGAGATGAAAGACCTTAGTATGATGCATTACTTTCTCGGTCTTGAAGTATGGCAGTTTCCAGATGAGATTTTCTTGAGTCAAGGAAAATACACAGCTGAGATCTTGAAGAGATTTGGGATGATGGATTGTAAGGCCATGACTACTCCGATGGTGACAAACTTGAAGCTCCTGAATGATGCTTCATCAGAGATAGTAGATGTCACCATGTATAGACAGATTATTGGGTCATTGATGTACTTGACCAATACTCGACCAGATATATGTTTTGTAGTGAACACATTGAGCCAATATATGGTGGAGCCGAGGAATGTTCACTTGATTGCAGCAAAACATGTGATGAGGTATCTAAAGGGTACGTTGGATTATGGACTCATATATGCTTCAGATAGTGAGTTCAGGTTGTATGGGTACACAGATTCAGATTGGGCTAGAAGTGCCGAAGATAGGAAAAGCACTTCAGGATGTTGCTTTAGTTTGGGATCAAGCATGATATCATGGCTCAGTAGAAATCAACCCTGTGTTGCACTCAGTACAGCAGAAGCTGAATATGTAGCAGCTTGTTCAGCTTGGAGTGAAACAGTGTGGCTTCGCAAGATGTTGGCAGGATTGTTCGATGCAGAGATTGATGCTACGGATATACTCTGTGACAACCAGAGTTGCATCAAGATGACAGAGAATCTTGTGTTCCATGATAGATCGAAGCACATAGAGATCAAGTTCCACTATATCCAGGATATGGTGCAGGAGGGAGCTGTAAAGCTCAAGTATGTTCCTACAAAGGAACAAGTTGCCGATGTGTTGACTAAGCCTCTGTCTCGCATAAAGTTGGAATACTTTCGAGACAAGCTTGGTGTGGTCCAGAGGAACTTCTCTCGAAAGAGAGAATGATAGAGTTCTTGTCCTTAGGGAACGAATGCATGTCAAGGGGTGACGAAAGATCAATACTTGCTAGCTGATAGAATTCCTATCCATAGGGATGGATGCCTATCCAGGGGTGACGGAAGATCAGTACTTGCCGACTGATAGAGTTCCTATCCTTAGGGATGGATGCCTATCGAGGGGTGATGGAAGATCAATACTTTCCGACTGATAGAGTTCCTATCCTTAGGGATGGATGCCTGTCCAGGGGTGATGGAATATCAGTACTTGCCGACTGATAGAGTTCCTATCCTTAGGGATGGATGCTTGTTTAGGGGTTACGGAAGATCAATACTTGCCGACTGATAGAGTTCTTATCTTTAGGGATGGATTCCTGTCCAGGGGTGAAGGAAGATCAGTACTTATTGACTGATAGAGTTCATATCCTTAGGGATGGATGCCTGTCCAGGGGTGACAAAAGATCAATACTTACCGAATGATAGAGTTCCTATCCTTAGGGATGGATGCCTGTCCAGGGGTGATGGAATATCAGTACTTGCCGACTGATAGAGTTCCTGTCCTTAGGGATGGATGCTTGTCCAGGGGTGAGAGAAGATCAATACTTGCTGACTGATAGTGTTCCAGCTGATGATGTTGCTGATGAGGATGTTCCAGCAGAGGATGTTCTAGCTGACGATGTTGTTGATCCAGTAGAGGATGTTCCAGATGATGATGTTGCTGAAGAGGATGTTCCAGCTGATGATGTTGCTGATACAGCAGAGTATGTTCCAATAGAGGATATTGCTGATGATGATTCAGAGGATGTTGTTGATGGTGATATTCTAGAAGAAGATGATGATGATGCTGATGGTGACATTCTAGCAGATGATGATGATGCTACTCCAACAGATGATATCCTAGACATATGATGATCCAAAATATTCCTACGACACATAGAGATTCACTAGTCAATTGTGAAGATGTTGATGTTACCCACATAATACCTTCCTAGTTAAGAGGAGTGTTAAAGAAATGTAACTGCAAAAGATATTCTATTTATGCTTGTCTATTATATTCCTCCTCTGAGAGATGTCATTGATGTAATTAATAATGTAAGAGTCAATGTAAACCATAGGTCTTGTGTCGGCCTAGAAGAACCCATAAAGGATTATTATATTATGTATTTGAGAGGTTGGCCCAATTAGTTAGGTGAAGTTGACCCAGTTGGGGAAAAGTCACCCCAACAGAAGAATATAAATAGAGGAGGAGTCTCTCATTTGTACTCACTCATCTCACTCACACAAGTTCGCATAGGAGAGAGAGAGAGGGAGAAGTTCACACAAGTGGACAAGTAGTTGATCTTGTCTTGGGGTTTATCTTTGTACTTTGTGAATTCTATATTGAGGAATATTTTGTCAGGGTTTTCTCCCTTGTGGTTTCCCTAAGAGAAATATTGTGTTCATTGTGTTCTTGTTGTGCTTGTATCAAATGTCACACCAGTCCCTACGTACTATTAAAAAACATTGTTGCTTACGGACTATTAAAAAGCACCGATGTGATAACTGAAGGGAAACACATTGGTAAAGCTAACTATGACGATGATTGTCGCTATATTTTTTAAATTAACAGTGCGCTTAAAATATAGTAGTGCACCAAGGCATGATAATAGAAAAATCCTTGAGATATGAAACGAGTATTCTACTGCACCATGACTATGTTCATATAAGCGTACCGGTGCGACACTCTCTTAAATGCACTGGTACTACATTGTCTAAAAAACACCAATGCAATTAATAATATCATATGCACCGATGATTATATTATGTTTGGTGAGCAATGATTATTGATATTGCACTAGAATATGTGTGTGTGTGTGTGGAGGGAGGGAACGATGGAGGTATGTGGTGCGAAGGCGTAGGTAAAGGTCCATGAAGGATTCCTTTCTAATTTTTTTCGAAATGGAGTCAGGCAACGAGGTTTTCCCCTCTCTCTCTCTTGGCGTCAACAACCTTTTCTCCCCTCACCAAGTCATCCTTGCGATCTCGTACCTCTGTCCCTTTCCAGCCGTCAGCTCCCTGTTTTCCTTTCACTGATCTCGCCCTGCGTTCTCATTACCCTGTCACTTCCATTCGTCAGCTTCTATACTTTACCTCGGTAATCATTATGGTGATAGCCAAGGTCGACTACGAAAATATGTCACCATTAGGTCTCATATTCTTCTTTGATCATGAAATCAGGTGCACTTGAAAAGGAGAGGTATTGTCCAAACAAGTCGAGATGTCTCCTCAACACGAGCCTTCTATAAATGAATTATCAAAGACGATCTCCTCCTCGAATCATAATGTGATTGATCCTCCCAGGACAGGAGCAGAGTGTTTGCCTAGAAAGAATAAGGGAGCGAGAACTAAAAAGGATCATGCTTCCTTATTGGTTGGGAAGGACGTAGGCATCAAGGAAATCTCAGACTATCTAAATTTTGCTCTGGTCGGTCGATTTTGTGGTAAGGTGGTAGGAGAAGCAGATTTGACATCCTGGATGGAGACCAATTGGAAAAAAGTGTTGTATCAACTTCCACAATTCCACACCACATCGAGGGGATGGATTCTATTCAGAGTGAAGAATGAAGGTGATAAACAGAGGTTAATGGAGAGAAATTGGAAATGGGGTCTGTCAGGACTTCTGTTGAAAGAATGGGATGTTAATTTTGATGCTAGTAGGGAGCCGCATAACACTTAGGAAGTTTGGGTAATTCTGCCTGGGCTCCCAATGGTCTTTTGGAAAAAATCCATTCTGAAAGCTATTGGAGGCAAGCTTGGAAGGTTTGTCATTTTGGAGGATAATTGGGACCATAATGTAGATAGAAGATGCACGAAGATCCTAGTGGAAATGGACATGCAAGATGGTTTATATGAAGAAATAAATCCGGAAATGCATGGTAGCATATGGAACCAGAGAATGGATTATTGGAAAGTTCCTTTCCACTATTTTGCTTGCAGATGGGTTGGGCACTTACAGAGAGATTGTCCAAGTCCTAGTCCGGGGTTCCAGTTACGTAAGAAAGTATGGGTTAAAAAATCATCTCTGCTCTAGTTTACTCAGAAGATGGTAAATGAAGATGAAGGGAAATATGGAAATCCTATTACCTCGAGAAAGGACGTCATAAGGAAAGAGCCATGCAATAATTTGGATAACAACTTAACTTCTCCATCTAATAATATTTTACGTCCTCCTATGGATTCTCGATTTGATATTGGCAATTCTGAATCAATTATTCTAAAAAATATTCAGGATGTTCCTAGCACAAACCTGCGCATCCCTGGTTCCTCTCACCATAGTCTCCTATCCTTTATCTCCTCTTAGTGACAGTTTTCCCTCAGGCTTGGTTTCCCCCCATTATAGGTCAAAAATGCATTCCCCGTTCCTAAGCAAGGTCTATAACACTCGTTCTAAAGATTTTATTAAAGGAATTGAGAAAGAAGATTCCTCGGGAGGTCTCGCACTTGACCCCCAACAAAAAGTAATGTTGGGGAGGAAGTCACAAATCATGAAAGCTAAAAATCAAGTTTCCCTAGATGTCAAAAATGGGAAACAATCCATGATCGTTAGGGCCCCGAAAGTAGGGAAAGTCCAGCCAATGGGTTCAAAATGATTTGTTTGTCCTTCAATGCAAGGGGGTTATGGGGCTCCCCCAAGATAAATTCCCTCAAAAGGATGATTAAGTAGCTAAATCTGGTTGTCATCCTTATCCAGGAAACAATGGTAGAAGGAACAAAAGCTCAAGAGTCTTTAAACCCTTGGTTAAAAGATTGGTATTTTGTGTCTTTAAATTATGGATAATTTTAGGGGCTAAATTTATCCCATGAGCTAAATTTATCCCATGGGCTAAATTAAGGGGGTTACAGAAAATTAGTGGGCTATTTTCTTATATGGAAAGGGTTTTTTCAGTTGAAATATATTCACCCAATATTTATTAGAAAATAAATAAATATAAAACACATAGCCTCCCATATATTAATGAGGAAAATGAAAAATACAATTTTCGCCCTAGCAAAATATCCCTCCAATCTATCTTTCACCCTTGATTTCTAAAGAGATTGCAGTGGAATCATTCCTTTGCCCCCGATTTTCATAATGGAGGCTCCCAAGGGTTATTTCACCCTCCATTTTGTTTTTTGTAAGGGCCATTCATAAGTAAAATTTATTTTGGTGATTTTTTTTGTGTAATTACTATCATCATCCAGAAATTGATCTAGTTATGTATGATGAATATATGATTTAGTTGGAACACAATACTTCATTTCCATCAAGACTATATATAATATGTACAAGGAATGCTATGGATGAATCACTATGCAACCAAATTTTATCTTGCATATCATGAGTTGTTGAACTCACACATGAGACAAACTGGCCACTAATTTATCTAAGCAACGCAGATGAATCAATCTACAACAAACTATGACCTTGCACACTTTGATTCATTGGACTTGGCACATTACTAACTACCATTGGATAATCTAAACTCTAGGGATAGTTCAACCGAGGGTAACACCAGGGCTACTAACATGTAGCGTTGTAGAACTAATCCATAGGAGTTTAAGATACAAAATTAGCTTACAATACTCGATCAATTGAACTGAGGGTAACTCAAGAGCTACCACTCCATGACTTCATAGAATCAACTCAAATAAATCAAGATAAATGAAGGTGAACATAAATCCTTTTGATCACGCCACTGAAAGCAACCCACGTGATACTTTTGTGGCTTATTGAATGTATCAGTCAAATGCTATCTTGTAGAAACAAATAAATTGCAAGAAACAAAATAATAGGAAAGCATCAAAGCATTAAAAGCAAATGACTACTTTATTTGCGTGATTCAAACCAAGAAATGAAATTGCAGAAATCATAGTGTAGAAAAAAAGAAATAAAGTAAATGCTGGAAAGTACTAAAAGATATTGAGACCATCAACAATTGCACAATGCAAGAGTGGGCCCTTACTTTGTATCTCACTTTATGATCTCCTACAAGGTAACTCAAGAACAAAAAACATCGGTAATTGGGATTCAAAATATTAACTATTCAATTAAATTCTAGTTGCAAACCCAAATGGTTTTCAAGTTTGTTTATTTATACAATTCATCCTAGGGAGTTCTTAGTCAGTTTCCCAATATTTAGGAAAGTAATCAGGTTTGCAAAAAATGGTTTCCTTTTTTTAGAATATTTTATTTACAACACATAGAAAACCGTGGAGATATTTCCTCCTCAAAAGAGGGCCACACTATTATATGTGTGTGTGTGTGTGTGTGTGTGTGTGATAATTCATTTGCTTCCTAAATTCATTTTCATTGATCTTGAAAGTGTGTTGTCTTAGTCTTAGAGGAACATGTTTGCCAAAAACAATCCTTGAAATATGGATGCATGCAAAATGGTTCATCTTGGAGTTCTTTGCAGGATTCAATGCGATACAACAACAAGTGAAATATGAATGAGATTTTGCAACAACTCATTCGCATGCTGATGACAAACTCTTCAACATATGAACGAGATTTTGCAGCAAGTCATCGACAAATGAACATGATTTTGTAGCAACTCATTCGCATGCTGATGACAAATTTAACAACAACTGCTTTAAATATCAACGAGTCCCAACAAAATGAGGAGTGGCACCATCCTATAACATGGAATTAAAACTACTAGAAATTCCCAACATTAAAGTTCATGCATTATTTTCTCATCATTAGCAAAATTCAGCAATAAACATGAAATTCCAAGTATGAGTGCATAGTGTCCCAAGGGTGATAAAAGTATATGAATTTAGTCAAAAAGTCATAAAGAAAGGGTTTAAATGATCAATATTAAGGAAGAATGGCAATAAAATATATAAGAAAAACAAGGCAATTACTAGTCTCATCAATTTCATTACATGCTTACATTGTTTTCATCCTCGTTGGTATAACGGTTTGGGCGGCCAATCTTGTTTGGTTACTTATCAACGATGTTTTTCTTCCTCGGGAAAAAAATCATAGTTCCATTTATAAAAAAAATAAAAAATGCATTCTTTGTATGCTTTGTAGCATGTCCTATATCTCTTATGTATACCACTATATCTATATACTCATAGACCTCATTCATTTACATGTTTTATAATCTGCGAAAACAAAATATACTATCTAACATTGACAACTTCCTATCAACATTCATCGCATATCTCACCAAATAAAATTTATTCCACCTATCTAGGCCAAAAAACTGAGCCCCTCTAATTTCTATAACTTTTTATCTAAGAAAAATACATATTATGGAATTATCAAAAGTATCCCACAAACATCAAGGAAGCTACAACCACCCATGATGGTTCTAATTTAAAAGCAACCTCCTTGGCCATAACCATTAGCCACTTAGATCAAATCAAATAAAGGAAGATGATCAAGTTTAATAATTTGGCCATCCAAATCTTCCCAAATGTGCCACTGGACCACATACAACAAGAGGCCATCCTTGTAAATGAAAGGACAAGGTTGTCCCATTACCCCTACATATGACTATATATTCTTGTAACTTGAATCACAAAGGGTTTTTTGGCTAAGATGTGAGGATGCTCAACGACCCGACAATGTAAACTGTTGAGTGACCATAGAACCATGAGTTGCAATGTAGCTTTAGATTGTCAAAATGAAGACTAAACAACCATTCAAAAGATGGCTTTCCCATTTGGGTTTCCAGGGTAAAATCTCCATGGTCATAGTGATTAAACATTGTGTGTCTAATGTGTTAAAGAAATGTAACTGCGGAAGATATTCTATTTATGCTTGTCTATTGTATTCCTCCTTCGGGAGATGCCATTGATGTAATTAATAATGTAAGAGTCAATGTAAACCCTAGGTCTTGTTTCGACCTAGAAGAACCCATAAAAGATTATTATATTATGTATTTGAGAGGTTGGCCCAGTCAGTTAGGTGAAGTTGGCCCAGTTGGGGAAAAGTCACCCCAACGGAAGAATATAAATAGAGGAGGAGTCTCTCATTTTTACTCACTCATCTCACTCACACAAGTTCGCACAGGAGATAGAGAGAGAAGTTCGCACAAGTGGAGGAGTAGTTGATCTTGTCTTGGGGTTTATCTTTGTACTTTGTGAATTCTATATTGAGGAATATTTTGACGGGGTTTTCTCCCTTGTGGTTTCCCTAAAAGAAATATTGTGTTCATTGTGTTCTTGTTGTGCTTGTATTTCTTTCAGTGATAGATTGTTTAATATTCTATGCTAAACAAGTAAAAAACTAACATGGTATCAGAGAAGGCCTGAAAGAAAACATTGTGCAGCCTTTGTAACCGCAGAAACTAGGGATTCTTGTTCTGGGAGCTCCCTCCACAGATCAGATGAAAAAGAGAGTGCATCTAACTCACCTCACTAGGGTGCATCTTTCTATCAAAGTAGATTTCAATTCTAAGAATTTTCATTTTTGGGTCCCCCACTGCAGCCCGAGAGAATTAGGGAATCAAGTTTTTGGATCATCTGCTCACAGAATTGGGAGAAGGAATACTTTTCTCAACTCGCCTCAAGGAGGCGAATTTGCTCATCCATTCAGTTTTCCAAAATCCCGAAGTCAGAAAATTAGGGTTTCTCTAACAAACCCTAGGTCAAAGTAAAAGCAGTTTTCAGAAGGACAACTTTTCCGGTAAGTCTCAAATCTATTCTATTTCCATTTGAAGTATTCATTATATCAAGATGACTAGAAATACCAAGCTTGATGAGAAGATTGAGGGAGCTGAGAGCTTCAGG
Source organism: Larix kaempferi (assembly GCA_027924585.1). Taxonomy (NCBI): domain Eukaryota; kingdom Viridiplantae; phylum Streptophyta; class Pinopsida; order Pinales; family Pinaceae; genus Larix; species Larix kaempferi. The sequence goes on along the minus strand of BSBM01000226.1, from coordinate 2,638,704 downwards.
GCATGGAAGTATAGAGTCATGCTCATCCTTAAAGAGCATGACCTATAAGACTTTATAAAGGAAGGACTTACAAAACCAAAGGGAGATGAAGCCAAAGCAAGGCATAAGAAGAATATGGTCAAGGCAAAGAGGATCATTGTTGATTTCATCAAAGATCACTTGATCCCCCAAGTGTCTTCCAAGAAGACCCCAAAAGAGATCTTCGATGCCCTGACCAACCTGTTTGAAGGGAAGAACATTAATAGGAAGATGACCTTGAGAAATCAACTCAAGGGAATGAAGATCTTGAAGTCTGAGTCCATGCACTCATACTTCTCCAGAGTGTCCCATATAAAATAACAAATAGAAGCTATTGGAGACATGGTAAAGGATGTTGAAGTTGTGATGACCACTCTGAATGGTCTCCCCAGAGATTGGGAACCATTTTTTCGTGGCATTTGTGTTAGAAAGAAATTGACCCAGTTCAGATAGCTATGGGAAGAGTGTGTGCAAGACTAAGAAAGAATAGCGGTGAGAGAGGATAAAATAAGCGACAATGAAGACCAAGCTTTGGCAACTCATGCCAAAGGTGGAAAGAAAAGGAAGATCAATGTACATTCCTATGAGGACTCTCCAAGAAGACCACAGAAGAGAAGGAAGTTCAAGAAATATCTATCTTCCGTTGAATGCTATTCCTGTCACAAAACAGGACACATTGCAAGAAATTGTCCACTCAAATACGGACATCATAAGAAGCAGAAAAATATATTTCATGCTCATACAGTAGAAGATAGTGAGTATGATGAAGAAGTCAAAACCGGATATGTTGAAGACTCCAGTGAAGAATATGTTCTAATATCATCCCTCACTGGTTCAGTATCTCATGGAAGTGATACTTGGCTAGTAGATAGTGGAGATTCAAAACACATGACGGGATACAAAGAATCCATCTCACATCTCATTCAGAAGGAATCTCCACACAAGGTCAAGCTTGGAGATGATTATCAATACCCCATCAAAGGAATGGGAGAAGCCTCTTATATATTGGACTCTGGAAAGTCCATGAACATGAAAGATGTACTTTATGTACCATGTTTGAAGAAGAACCTTCTATCTATTTCTGCATTATATAAGAAAGGTCTTCGAATTGCATTTATAGATGGTGAAGTTCTTATGTGGCCAAAGGGTAAGACTATCAATGATGCAGTAGTCATTGGAGTAGAAGAAGGAGGACTTTACAAACTAAAGGGTCATGCAGATACAACATTGATGACCAATACCACGAGCCCTTGTGAGCTATGGTATAGAAGACTAGCTCATGTACACTACAAAGCCTTACCAATAGTAAGTAAGTTGGTGACTGGACTACCAAATATCCAAGTTGACCATGAAGGAGTATGCAAAGGATGTGCTCAAGGAAAGAGTACGAAGAATCCATTTCCAAGCAGCGACAACAAAGGAAAAGGTATTCTGGATATTATTCACTCAGATATCTGTGGACCTATGTCCACCACTTCACTAAGCTTGGAGTCAAACAGTGTGGCTTTGCAAGATGTTGGCAGGATTGTTCGATGCAGAGATTGATGCTACGGATATACTCTGTGACAATCGGAGTTGCATCAAGATGACAGAGAATCTTGTGTTCCATGATAGATCGAAGCACATAGAGATCAAGTTCCACTATATCCAGGATATGGTGCAGAAGGGAGCTGTAAAGCTCAAGTATGTTCCTACAAAGGAACAAGTTGCTGATGTGTTGACTAAGCCTCTGTCTCGCATAAAGTTGGAATACTTTCGAGACAAGCTTGGTGTGGTCCAGAGGAACTTCTCTCGAAAGAGAGAATGATAGAGTTCTTGTCCTTAGGGGACGAATGCATGTCAAGGGGTGACGAAAGATCAATACTTGCCGATTGATAGAATTCTTATCGATAGGGATGGATGCCTATCCAGGGGTGACAGAAGATCAGTACTTGCCGACTGATAGAGTTCCTATCCTTAGGGATGGATGCGTATCGAGGGGTGATGGAAGATCAATACTTTTCGACTGATAGAGTTCCTATCCTTAGGGATGGATGCCTGTCCAGGGGTGATGGAAGATCAGTACTTGCCGACTGATAGAGTTCCTATCCTTAGGGATGGATGCTTGTTTAGGGGTTACGGAAGATCAATACTTGCCAACTGATAGAGTTCCTATCCTTAGGGATGGATTCCTGTCCAGGGGTGAAGGAAGATCAGTACTTATTGACTGATAGAGTTCATATCCTTAGGGATGGATGCCTGTCCAGGGGTGACGGAAGATCAGTACTTACCGACTGATAGAGTTCCTATCCTTAGGGATGGATGCCTGTCCAGGGGTGATGGAATATCAGTACTTGCCGACTGATAGAGTTCCTGTCCTTAGGGATGGATGCTTGTCCAGGGGTGACAGAAGATCAATACTTGCTGACTGATAGTGTTCCAGCTGATTATGTTGCTGATGAGGATGTTCCAGCAGAGGATGTTCTAGCTGACAATGTTGTTGATCCAGTAGAGGATGTTCCAGATGATGATGTTGCTGAAGAGGATGTTCCAGCTGACGATGTTGCTGATACAGCAGAGTATGTTCCAACAGAGAATATTGCTGATGATGATTCAGAGGATGTTGTTGATAGTGATATTCTAGAAGATGATGATGATGATGCTAATGGTGACATTCTAGCAGACGATGATGATGCTACTCCAGCAGATGATATCCTAGACATATGATGATCCAAAATATTCCCACGACATATAGAGATTCACTAGTCAATTGTGAAGATGTTGATGTTACCCACATAATACCTTCCTAGTTAAGAGGAGTGTTAAAGAAATGTAACTGCAAAAGATATTCTATTTATGCTTGTCTATTATATTCCTCCTCCGAGAGATGTCATTGATGTAATTAATAATGTAAGAGTCATTGAAAGAGTCAATGTAAACCATAGGTATTGTGTCGGCCTAAAAGAACCCATAAAGGATTATTATATTATGTATTTGAGAGGTTGGCCCAATTAGTTAGGTGAAGTCGACCTAGTTGGGGAAAAGTCACCCCAACAGAAGAATATAAATAGAGGAGGAGTCTCTCATTTGTACTCACTCATCTCACTCACACAAGTTCGCATAGGAGAGAGAGAGAGGGAGAAGTTCACACAAGTGGACGAGTAGTTGATATTGTCTTGGGGTTTATCTTTGTACTTTGTGAATTCTATATTGAGGAATATTTTGTCAGGGTTTTCTCCCTTGTGGTTTCCCCGAGAGAAATATTGTGTTCATTGTGTTCTTGTTGTGCTTGTATTTCTTTTAGTGATAGATTGTTTAATATTATATGTTAAACAAGTAAAAACTAACATTATGTGGTATCTGGATTACTAGGGGTGTACTTTGGCATTTCCATGTTGCTCAATAAATTCCCCAAGTTAAATGATTCTTTGCTTAACAAGATGTAATTAACACTTAGGGCCAACAATGTATTATATGTAATTGGTGAATTCATGCTTAAATTTATTTGCTATCAAACGATTGTTTATTGTAACAACTAGAGAACTCAATCTATCCATCTAATGTTTAAGGGATATCGAGGCTTGTAATCCATACATACTCAATGTTTGGGTTCCTTACTGTTTTATGGTGAGTTGACTTCCCATAATTTTAATCGACTCAACCAAGTGTTGAAGGTTGGAATAATTGCACAGAAGCAAACTTCTTTCAAACTGATGAAGTTTAGTCACTATTTCTCTGAACATGTTGAGCTATTGTCTACACAACAACCAACATTATTTTTATGGATGGCACCCAAACCCTGGTTGTTGTTTTAAATTTATAATCTTAGTTGGTTGACAATTGTGTTAGTGGAGGTGTTACCCTCTCTCTATTTCTGTGCTTAACGTTTAGTCGAGGGGACAACTAATCAATTCTTACTACCTACTTTCTCATTGTTTTCTTCTGGATTTTTTCTTCTCCCCGCCCTTCTAGAACACCATGGATGGGTTGTCTCATTTCTTTTAATTCATAGGTTAAAGAATTGTTCTGAAGTTGGGAGTATCATGATTTTCTTTCTTCTTTGTCACCTCAACTCAATATTGGTCATTTGGTGTGGGCAACATTTAACGTTCTTTGTTTTACATGTACACTCAATCATATCTACTTTTCAAAAAAAAAACTTGTATAAGTACATTTACATTTTCTCATACACTAATAGCTTACATATTTTGCACATTGTTCACATTTACCCTTTTTTGCGCTTTTTAAACTTCACGATGTCCACTTCTTAAGTTTCCACTTAAGTACATCACTTCCACCGCGTGTGCTTATTACAGCTTACTTTTTGCATCGTCAGGTGCAATTACCAGTTATATAGATCGAAGGATATCAAGATAAATCGAAATCTTACATGATCCATTATCACCTCTAAGAGAAGTGGAATTGCGTGAAATTGTAAATTTATATCATATGATAATGGTGAAATATTTTGAGTCCAATTATTTTATAGATATAAATTTAGGTTGCTATTAAACACATTTGAATCTTTGAAACTAGAAAATAGGATTTGGTAGAGCAGTTTTGCAAATGTGATTTTTAAACTTATTTGTGGAGTTTTTTACAAAATTTGAGGAGTGGTGTGGCTATTTGACATAATCACAGTGTTTATGTTCATACAATGGTGCATTGGAGATCCATAACCAATGTGCCCCAGAGGGGCAACAACAACAAAAAACATCTTTTAAAGACAATGTGCTCAATGGCCCAAAACATTGCAAACAATAAACATTTAAATGTAACCATTGATATGCGATTTTTGTGCATAGCTGTACCAAAACCCTCTCCTAGCTAGTTGTTAGATGTTAGAGTTAAGAAAAAAGAAAATGAAAGGTGAGTGGACAATAATTAAATCAATTATAGCACCTTCTACCATGAATGGTAACTACATAATCATTAAACAAGAGATCGAATCGTTAAAATAACATACAATCAACATGTTTGCAGCAAAATAATAACAACTAATTTATTTTAAAGGAAACTCAATGAAAAAATAATCGTTAATATTACAACGACCTATTCACCATCGAAAGTAATCGTTAATATTAGAATTGCATGAAAGTTGAGTGAGTGAAAGTGACTATAATTTGATGGACATATCCCACATGCAAAAGAGGGTTGAAACGGGGAAGAGGGGGGAGTACAAGAGGGAAAGAGGAAATGTGTGAAGACATACTTACCTGGGCGGGGTCAATCGGTGATCAGGAAGGCCGATGGCCTAGAGAGGCCACCTCCATTGCACTTGGGAGGGGGGTCTTCCTAGCATCTCCCACTGAGGAGAGTGCACGTCATAATTTGTGGCAGCGGGGGCTCGCGTTCGCGCGGCCTCCACCCAACACACATTCAAAACGCATGAAGTGATATTAATTATAACGCATGAAGTGATATTAATTATAGGCAAAACGCATGAAGTGATATTAATTATAGCAGATCAACGCGGCCTCGAACCAACACAAAACACATAAAATAATATTACTTATAGATCATTCCTCCGGTGTGAAGCGATTGCCTCTCTGTGATAATTAACCCAACACACATTCAAAACGCATGAAGTGATATTAATTATAGGCAAAACGCATGAAGTGATATTAATTATAGCAGATCAACGCGGCCTCGAACCAACACAAAACACATAAAATGATATTACTTATAGATCATTCCTCCGGTGTGAAGCGATTGCCTCTCTGTGATAATTAACTCTTCGCTCTAACAAAAAAAGTAATAATGTCTTCTGTCTTAAAGAATTATAAAAGACATAATTAAAGAATATGATTCAAATTTCCGCAAATCCAAAGGATAAGACACCCATGGAGGAGATGGTGAAGAAGGGGAAAGATGATGATATTCTGGCCCTGAAGAAGCTATGCAAGCTTGCAGATGCAGAGGAGATTGTCCTCCCCGAAGTCATTGAGCTCCAAGAGCAGAACCAAAAGCTACAAGCAGCAGTGGAGCAACGGAAGGCAAAAATAGGATACTGGAAAAGCCAGGTGGGAGCTTTACAAGGTCAGATCTTCTTCCTGCAGTCTGAAAGAATATTTGCTGCTGAGCAGATTGCAAAGAAGGCTGCTGAGCAACCAACCACCCCAGCATCTAAGCAGCAACCTCAGCAAGCCACTTCTGCTCCAGAGCCAAATGTTGCCATTTCATCAGATGAGTGGACAACGGTCATGGGGGACCTTCACAACTCAAAGGTAGAAGCTGCTAATTTACAAACACAGCTCAAATAAGCAGCAGAGCATAAGGGTATAGCTGAGGACATGGTGAAGCAGAAAGAGGAGCTTCTAGCAGCAGCCATAAAGGAAAGAGACGACCTGCAGAAACAGCTTACTCAAGCAAATAAGAAGGGCTCCATTCTAAATGCCTTAAAGGAAGCCAGGCATCAGATATGGGATGCCATCACAGACTTGGTCTTTCGTTATTGGGATTCTTTCTTGCTAGTTAAGGAAGAACTTGAATTATTAGGCAAAGCCAAAACAGAAATTGAAGCTGCCAAAACACAGCTGGAGAACAGGTCTGAGATAGTGAAGACTGGTTAGGTATTTGAATGCAAAGTAAAAGGCACAGTTAAATGATTTAGGGGTCAGCAACAGGACAAGACTGGTGATGGATGCCAACAAGGTCCTGACCAAGGTTAGCCTAATTGAGAAAGCTGAGGGCAAGGTGAAACTGGTCACCAAGGATGTGGCCTACATCATAAACATTTTTGATGAAGTCATTTTAAAGGGGCTGCCCTCCTTTTGGGATGGGCATGGAGACTTATACACCACAGAGGTACAGGGACATCCTTCAGCAGGTTAGAAATGATGCCACTAAATTCACAGGCGTTTACTTCGAGTGGGGAATACCCGTAAACCTCATTGACTGGCACGGGAGTAAACGCGTTTAACTACTGCCTATTTTGGCTTTGCTCCTTCCACCTTTGTTACTTAAACCAGTGCATATGCCTCCGCTCACGCCCTTGCCCTCACTGGTGCTGACTGTGCTTTTCCTCTATTCTATACCCTAATATTGGTTAGCAAATGGAACCGGATCAACTTAAACCAGTACCGATGCTAGCTCTTAAATTGAATTTGGGGCAATTATTGGTTAAACACTCCTTTTTCCTGTTGTCTTTAACTAAGGTTCTGCGGGTGCTTTCACCCTTAGCCTGCCATATGGATATGAATATTAAACCACTACAGGTCCAACTAAGACCTTCGCTCTAACAATAAAAGTAATAATGTCTTCTGTCTTAAAGAATTAAATCGTTACTTTAGTTATTCTCTCATATAGAAGTACCGAATGAAAGAAAATGGCTGCGCGGACCAAATCTTGTATTTATGGCCTCTGTTATTTCTCTCTTCACCTTTGTTTTTGTTAGTGTTACAGTCACAGTGGCCAAGGAAGTAGCAAGCAAGCAGGAGTGATGTATTTAACAAAGTAAATAGTTGCAGTTCCAATATAATGATGATGGATAGTAACTTTAAGGAGGCGGTTATGAACATTGTCGTTTCCATTTTACCGATTCTAACACTTATTTTACTGTTTCAGTCACATTTTGCTTGGTATAGCCTCAAGGTTGTTTGTATCTTCAGCAGTTCATGGATCTCCTTCATTAGCTCTCACGGATATGCTGTTGTCAAGCATATTCCAATTTACAAGTGACTGATTTGAAAATATAAAATTGGTACGCTGCTGCTGCTGCTGTCACAAATTACAGTACAGATTATTTGCAAATATAATATTGATATTGATATGCTGCTGTCACAAACTACAAATGATTTGAAAAATATATATAATATTGCATTGCATCTTCTCTCTTTTCTGTACCAATTAATTGAATTGTCAGATGTATAAAATTGTGTTTTTTTTTTTTATGAAAATGAATGTATAAAATTGTGTTTTTTTATGAAAATGAATGTATGAACTTATAAAATAGTCAGATGAAAATGAATGTATAGAATTGAATGAATCTAAGAAATTGACACTGACACTGACCATTTGAAAACTTGCTAATCAAATAATGCTTTTAAATGGCTAACAGAATATCAGCTCAGGCATCGCTATTTCACTGTATAAATTTTCAGAAAATCAGCGCAGGGATCTTTATTTCACTGTATTCTAATGGCTATCCGTTCTATAAAGAGAAAATAATTATAGGATGGAGTGAGCATGGCAGAGAATATATGACGATTGTATAAATATTGTCCCACATTAGTGGGCGCAGTTGTAACAGAGAAAGAGGGAAGTATAGGTAAGCCAGGAGGGGAGAGTACTAATTACGGAGCCGTGTGGTCAACACAAAGCGAACTATTCTTTCGCCTTTTACTAAAGAATACCGTGTGTTGGCCACTCTCAGCGGCATACGCCAATTTTTGGAGCCTTCCATCTCTTAATAATGGGGGCCAACAATACTAACACTAAAATCGAACAGGCTTAGGGGTATATTTATTCATGTGCTGTGAAATGATTCATCTGATCTGAAATGCAGGAGCTACATGCATTATTGCCTCAAGAGCGACATCGAGTCTTATCTAATAATATTTTTGATCTTGCTTCCCAAGTTACACATGAAGCTAGCTTTGTCGGGGAAGAAGGATTTGCTGAACGAGGACAAATTTAAGTTCCAAATTTGGCACAGTACCAACGGCCACACCAACAAGGTCTACAACAAGTACTAGCTCAAGACATGACTCAACAACATCGGCCTCCTCAAGAAGTTTCTGGAATGGATTGATGTTCCCTGCAACATCTCAAACAAGAGGTGGAAATTCAGTTAAAGATAGCCAGGGGAATGTCCAACCAAAATTTTGATGCCGAAGCATGTAGAGTGCATATCTCAAACAAGAGGTGGAAATTCAGTTACATTGTCAAACGGCACAACAACTACGGGTGCACATAACTCAATGCCATGATTCATTTGATTGCCCTTATCCACGTTACAATGCCAATCCTGGACTTTTCTAAGTCATCACCATCATTGTCGTAAAATGGAATGCCCCATTTGTCGCCCTGTTCATCGACTACCTAGGAAACAATGAGCTACAGGGCATACTCAATCATCAGACCCTGTAGCAATAAATATTTCCAGTGAAATTATAGAGTCTTCAAATTGAAATAGTGAAGGGGCTAACTTAAATTTTTCCATCAAGACCTAGAACTTCCATCCATGACATGACACTGATTGAACGACCTCCACTAAAAGGAGCAACACAACAACGTATTGAAACTACACTGTCAGGATGCCATTTGTGTCGAATTCAAGAGGGATGCGAGGTCTTACCCATTTGCAATCCCAAGCTTACCCGTAAAATGGAGAAGTTTCCAGTGTGGTGAAGTATGAAGTGTCAAAGTCCATAAAACCATATCGTATCTTTGTGGAGACAGAGCAGGCTGTGAATTCACAGTAACGCAGTTGCCAAAAATTTGGTGAATTGTGACAAAGACACTCACCTGAATCCATACAATGAGCATGGGAAAACAAAAGGGAAACCAAGGAGCATGTTATAGGATTGTATCAATGGGTTGGTGAGGTGGGTATTTTTTATTAGGAGCACTGCTTGATGTCTTTCCCTTTGGACGGTTTCCTTTGGACAGTGAGTGTGCATGAAAAATAATTTCCCGGTAGGTAGGGATATATGTCATAAGGGATCCTCAAAACCTCCAGAGGGATATATGTCATAAGGTATCCTCAAAACCTCAAGGAAAAAAAATCTCCCGTGAATCCCGCATCTTTGAAGGCCAAGCCCTTCTACCACCTCTCACCTTTATTTGGTCCCACATCAAAATTCCAATTTTCCAAAATGCATTGTCTTTGGTGTATAAAATATTAGTTTCCCGCTGAGAAATTGAATTGCAACCTCTCCTTGTCGAATCACACTCAACAACTTTCAAACCACCAATAAAAATCCAAATGCCAGATTAACCCTCATCTTTGTAGGCCAGTTCTCCCACCCTTATGTGGCCCAACTCAAAAGCCCAATTCATTGTCCTTGATGTATAAAATATTTTGTCTACATACATACATATATAAACCAACTTATATCCATCTTAATTGCAGATCTAGTATGTGTCGAGAGGGATCAAATCCCTCAAGGTGCAAACTCTTCATCCACTTTTACATGAAAAAAAGTTTGCTCCTTGAAAAGAGATTTACACCAAGAAAACGAAAACAAAATCCCCCGTGATTCCTGGCCTTAGATTTCAAAACTTAAAAAGATAGTTTCCCACTCTGAAATTGAATTGCAATCTCTCATTTTAGAATCACACTCAAAAAAATTTAGACCACCAACAAAAATCCAAATGCCAAATTAACCCCCCATCTTTCAAGGGCAAACCCTCCCACGACCTCTCACCCTTATGTGGCCCCAACTGAAAACCCCAATTTTCCGAAATGAATTGTCTTTGGTGTATAAAATATTTTGTTTTGATTATATATATATATATATATATATATAAGATTTCAGTCCGATGCTAGACTCTTTTCCTATCACTTTTGGCTTCTGATCCAAACCTTTTTGCAGCTGCTCCAATTTTTGCAATTGTACCGGCCTCGGTTTGGGATGCTACCCGTTCAAACTCATTCTAGCCTTATTGGGATTTTCTGAAAAGACAGTCATATGTTTTTGATGAATTAAATCAATAAAGGGCCGAGGGTTTGTTTGATATACAATACATGGAAAACATGTATTATGCAGAATGCAATTTTGTTATTTTAATAAAATTATGCTTTTTTTCCTATATATAAACTAGCTTATATCCATCTTAATTGCGGATCTACCATGTGTCTAGAGGGATCAAATCCCCTATGGTGCAAACTCTTCGTCCACTTTTACACACTAAAAAATGTTTGCTCCTCGAAGGAGTTGATCCCACCCATTGCATGGTAGATTCGTAGTTAAGATGGATCTAAGATGGATCCACTAAAAAATGAATATATGAATTTATAAAATTGTCAGATGAAAATGAATGTATAAAATTGAATGAATGTAAGAAATTGACACTGACACCGACCATTTGAAAACTTGCTAATCAAATAATGATTTTAAATGGCTAACAGAATATTAGCTCAGGCATCGCTATTTCACTGTATAAATTTTCAGAAAATCAGCGCAGGGATCTTTATTTCACTGTATTCTAATGGCTATCCGTTCTATAAAGAGAAAATAATTATAGGATGGAGTGAGCATGGCAGAGAAAATATGACGATGGTATAAATATTGTCCCACATTGGTGGGCGCAGTTGTAACAGAGAAAGAGGGAAGTATAGGTAAGACAGGAGGGGAGAGTACAAATTACGGAGCCGTGTGGTCAGCACAGAGCGAACTATTCTTTCGCCTTTTACTAAAGAATACCGTGTGTTGGCCACTCTCAGCGGCATACGCCAATTTTTGGAGCCTTCCATCTCTTAAAAATGGAGGCCAACAATACTAACACTAAAACCGAACGAACAGGCTTAGGGGGTATATTTATTCATGTGCTGTGAAATGATTCATCTGATCTGAAATGCAGTATTCTCTACTTGTTGGAGGTTGCGATGGTTTCGATCTGATATGTTGTGAGGTGTGAGGTACAATCTTGTGGACCAAGACCCTAATCTCATTCAAATTGTCAAAGCCTAAAGCTTTTTGATCATCCAGCGGCAAACTTGTAAACTAAGAGCCTAAAGCTTTTTGTTGATCATCCAGGGTCAAACTTGTAAACTAAGAGCCTAAGATCATCCAGGTCAAACTTGCAAACTAAGAAAATAAACACATTTCATCCAAAGAAAATAAACACTCTGAGAAATTCATTGTATGGCAGGAGAATTGAATCAACTCTAGAATTTCCAAAAAAGATGATATCCTGGGCATCAAAAGTAGATGATGTCCTGGCCATCACATCTTAGTTGTATCATATGCCACTGCCCATGCATTATTGATTGAAGGCCTTTATAAGTCGGCAATACTGAAACAACGCTTTGAGCTATACATGAAAATGACTAGTTCAACAATTACATAGACTATTTTTGCCCCGTTGATCAATGGTCTTTGATGTTATGGAAGAGAGAAAGAGCAAGCTATCATGGTCAATGTGTGAGGGAAAGTTGACCAACCTTCTTGGCACAAGAAGCATAACCATACTCGATGGGACTCACCTAGACTCCAATATTTCGTGTCTCCTCGTAGCTATGTATCTTCAGTTGATAAAATCTTCACTGAAATTGTCATATAAATACATTGCAAGGGAGGGCAAGAATAACAGGCTTTCGATAGTAAAAGAGGAATATAATATTCTGTACCGCTATGAATGAATTTGTAAATTTTATGCTATTTCTAACAACATGCAAGCAGCTAAAATTCTCATTAGTATCTCACACCTCATCTCATAAAGAAAGAAAATGTTGTAGTCTTTCTTTCATATGGTTATGAAATACAAATTTCATACGGTTATGAAATGCAAATTTGATATACATGATTAATTGCATATTAAATCTTGTACAAAAGTTAAATATTTTCAAATACAATCTCCTCCTGTTGTAATAGCCTTTAGTTACAAAATGCAAATTTGATATACATAGTTTAATTGCATATTAAACCTCATACAAAAGTTAAAATTGACAATTTCAATACAATCCCCTCGTGAAACAACCTAAACACAAAAATCAGATTTTTCAACCCTTCTATATATTCAAAGGAATGGAATCTCCAATTATGCAAATCCTCCATACAAGAAATATGACAGAAAAGCGTACTACAACAACAACAAAATTCCTAAAACAATCATGCTCCAACCAAAAACAGATTTACATACTCTAACCAATTTCTGCAAATTGATTCGAACCTGAGATTCCTATCCAACATTGAGGCTTACCATGCCTAAACCCAGCGTAGGACTTTCGCCTATCCGAGTGTAGAGAGTGGACAAGAGATGTTTAAGCATTTTCTTCATACCCACCAAATAGTCAAGTTTCCTCTACACTTTGACCCGTTATGCATGCACAATACTTTTGAAGCTTTCTCACCAACCAGTTAAGAGTCCTTTTGGAAAAAGATGGGACATAATTCTCTGGACCTTCATTGTTTGCACTGCTATTACTATTATTTGATGCTGGATTATTAATTCCAATTCCCATGATTTAGGATTAGGACTAGGAACATTCCAATTCCCATGATTTAGGATTAGGACTAGGAACTTGAGGCTTGTGATCCTCCCAACTCAGTACTTCAGTCTCAGATAACGTCCGCCTACTAGCACTTGACTTGAGCTTTGATTCTCCTTCTAAAGGAAACCTGAAAGAAACAACCCTCCTAGGGGAACCCAGATCCTGATGGCACTCGCTTCAATTCGCTCAATCAAATCAGTCTAAATTATTAGTCTCTGTACAATATCAAGGAGGCATTGAATCACTTCAGAAGGAGACGTCATAGAAGAGTTGGCATAACATGATGTTTCAGTACAACCTCGATTATTGAATGATAACTCATAGAATTCTCATAAGCTGAATCCACAACTATATAAAAAATTGCAGGAGCTACATGCATTATCGCCTCAAGAGCGACATCGAGTCTTATCTAATAATATTTTTAATGATCTTGCTTCTCAAGTTACACATGAAGCTAGCTTTGTCAGGGAAGAAGGAGTTGCTGAACGAGGACAAATTTAAGTTCCAAATTTGGCACTGTACCAACGGCCACACCAACAAGGTCTACAACAAGTACTAGCTCAAGACATGACTCAACAACATCGGCCTCCTCAAGAAGTTTCTGGAATGGATTGATGTTCCCTGCAACATCTCAAACAAGAGGTGGAAATTCAGTTAAAGATACCTAGGGGAATGTCCAACCAAACTTTTGATGCCGAAGCATGTAGAGTGCATATCTCAAACAACAACGTTCGCTACTCTTTTTGTGCCATGTTAGTTAATGTTTAGCTTTAGAGAGCAATGCCAAACTCACCATTGTCAAACGGCACAACAACTACGGGTGCACATAACTCAATGCCATGATTCAGTAGATTGCACTTATCCACGTTACAATGCCAATCCTGGACTTTTCTAAGTCATCACCATCATTGTCGTAAAATGGAATGCCCCATTTGTGGCCCTGTTCATCGACTACCTAGGAAACAATGAGCTACAGGGCATACTCAATCATCAGACCCTGTAGCAATAAATATTTCTAGTGAAATTATAGAGTCTTCAAATTGAAATAGTGAAGGGGCTAACTTAAATTTTTCCATCAAGACCTAGAACTTCCATCCATGACATGACACTGATTGAACGACTTCCACTAAAAGGAGCAACACAACAACGTATTGAAACTACACTGTCAGGATGCCATTAGTGTCGAATTCAAGTGGGATGCGAGGTCTTACCCATTTGCAATCCCAAGCTTACCCGTAAAATGGAGAAGTTTCCAGTGTGGTGAAGTATGAAGTGTCAAAGTCCATAAACCCATATCCTATCTTTGTGGAGACAGAGCAGGCTGTGAATTCACAGTAACGCAGTTGCCAAAAATTTGGGGAATTGTGACAAAGACACTCACGTGAATCCATACAATGAGCATGGGAAAACAAAAGGGAAACCAAGGAGCATGTTATAGGATTGTATCAATGGGTTCAGGGATCAAATTTGAAGGGTCGGGTCCCATTTCACTTTGAAGGGCCATGAGATATTGAACCCTTCAAATGCTGCCATGTAAAAATAAGTTATTCTTTTCCTTTGAAAATGTACTAGTACATCAAAATTTAATGTGTAGTGACGTAGTAAAGTCGAGAGGCTTTATTTTGCAGTGGATATAGCAGCATTGAACATTATATATGTCATATAACACAACCATATTTCTCCCTGATCTAGCGGCTCAGTCTCTAGGCCACTATGCCACCTTTGCCATTTTAGCAGTTTCCCAAATTGATCTTGCCTCTTAAACTTTTAACCAGTATAATAATACAGTTATCTTGCTAACCCCATTCCAATCCAACTTTCATCCTTACAGCCAAAATTAATACTATTTTACTCTTTCATGATCTGCTTGAACATGAGGAATTTATTAGTGAAACATAACTTAGGAGACACATAGAAAATCCACTTTCCAGATGTTCAGTGTGAATTGCCATAACTAATTTTATAGATCTTTTTTTCTACATCAGCTACAATTAGCTTGCTAGCCCAATTCCAATCCAACTTTTAACTAGTATAATAATATTTAATACCTCTTAAAATGGGTTCCTAGGATGCTTCGAATAGTACCAGCTCGATGAAGAATTGGGTTCTTCAACTCTTCTAAAAGAAACGTGATGCTTATTCTTGGAAAAGTTCAATCTTTGTGAATCACTAGCTTTCTTCAAACTAATATAAATTCCAGCCTATATAAAATCTAGCCTACTTAACAATGGAAAAAATGATAATGTACGCAAGAAAAAGGAAGAAATTGTTTCAGAAACCAAAAACATTAGACGTTGAGTTTGGTCTGTATTTGTTGCTAAATTAGTGAACAATAGAGATGTATGTAGAAAGGCAGTAAAAAAGGTGATGGTAACTTTTTTTTACTTTGTTGAATTGAGGACCATAATTCACTTTCATGCACCTCTATCAAACAATTGCGTTGCCATTTATAATCCTCCTTCACACAAGTATATTAGAGAGAATAGTTCAACAAAGAAGTTGGATTGGATTGAAAACTAATAGCAAGTTTATTTGTCACTCTAATTGTGTACCCTATGGCAGAATTGAATGCCAATGACAACAATATATGTTTTAATTTTTCATTCAACACTATGAATGCCACACATACTTGGGATAGAATAAGTTTAAGCACTCCTTACATGTTACATGCTATGTTATGGTTTGAGCAAAGAGAACTATCCGACTCCAGGCAACTTTTGTTCTCAATAGCTGATTATGGACCCTAGATGCTTCTTCTTTATAGCCACCCCCTAGATCTCGTTATACATACTAAATCTGTGGTATGATGGAGTAGAGGATGGGTTGTGAAGCATAAGTAAAACGTAGGTAGACCAAGTAGAGAGGAGATGCATAGATGGTTGAAGTTTTTGTTATATGGTTGAAGTTCATGTTTTATTCCAGACCAACCAATAAGGGCAACAAAATCAAAAGGTCAAGTAGCACTATCATTCTAAAAATCAAGATTACAAAAACATTTTTGTCCCAGTTCATACAGTCGAACGCGGATTGTAAGTGTAGTAGCATCGGTGGTCTTCATATTAATAAATACCAAGAATCTTAAACCGTGTACTGGAGGAAGGCGTCGATTCGATGACTGGGCAATTGGGGAAAATAGCTCATGTAATACAATTTTAGATACAAAGTATGGATTCTTGATCTGACTCATTAACTAGATGCATGGAGGTTGGCAGAGTGGGAACTTCCCCAAATCCCCAGGATTTTTGGAAAAGCTGGGGGGCACATTGCGCACACATGTTTCCCGTAAAGATGCAACCGTGTCTAGTGGCAGCTGAACGGGGAAGCACTCGGTTTCGGAGTGAAAAGAATGGTCTTCCTTGTCCCCTCCATTTCACGAAAGTTAAAGGGTAGCTAAATTCTCAAGGGCTTCGATCAGGCGACAATGGAAAATAGGGAAAGGCAAGGAGCACATGGAATCATATGTGTATACACAAGACATATGAAGAAATAAGCAATTGTTGTTGTTGCTACAATTGGGAATTGATAAATGTTGTTCTAAATAGCCTCTAACGGAGATTTGTGACAAACCCACTTTCGGGTCCAAGCTTCAAATTTGAAGCCTTCAAGGCCCATTTGAAGTAACAAAATTTCATTCAAATAATAATATTGTGTTTGAACTTTGAAGTTACATAATTTTAATCAAATAACAAAATTTTTAAATAATTGATGGGATCATGAATGGATAAAATGATGTACATACCTGTAAATTCAGAGGATGTGAGCAATCTAGTCAGCCTTGAAGTTGAGCTCCTCAAAGAAAACAAATTTCTTTAAATATGTTTATGGCAGGATGGCATTGCCAGCTTCGCTCCACAAACTCTCCTGGAAGACTGGCGGAGATAGGGTAGGTGGAACTTGGAAGTAGCTCAACCACAGTGGAGTAGGGGTATAAGAAAAAGCTTGTTTCTATTCCTGTACTATTATATATTGATGGTCGGAACAATGGAAGCATGGAATTCAAGCATTGACTTGATACAACAAAGAAAACACAAGGTGGGACTCGGGAGCTGTAGGATTGACTTGATACAACAAAGAAAACACAGGGTGTGAGGCTGGGAGCCGTATACGGTAGGATTAACTTGATACAACAAAGAAAACACAGGGCTATAGGTAGGGGCCACGGATGGGAGCAACAACCTGCAACATTACAAGAAGTTTCTAGATTGTGGATTTTGACTGAAATGCCAAATTCGGGGCACATTAACATAATATAATATACATTGAATACTCAATTAACTCACGGAGTCAACATTCACGAATTGGTATGTGATAATTGGTAACTTGGTAAGCCCGTTGCCAACAATACGTATGAGCCACCAACCAGGTTTAATAAATTTGTTGATTCCATTAAATGTGTTAAACACGTAAGTGCTCGCTACAAACATGAGAACTTGGAAGCGTTCAAGCCATGGGATGCTTAGTGTAAGCTCGTCCACGTAAGTTGGTCAATGAGATTATTAGAGGCCCAATGGTCCATGATCCATGGATGATCAAACACGTGGATATTGGAGAGTAACCGAGTCCCACTCCCAAGTCACCTAGTTAGTAGCCGCATTCCCAATTTTCCACTGAAAACTGTTGATGGGTGAAATTTGAAGCTACCCTTCTGTTGCAATTTTAAACAGTAGTGGTTAATTTAATTATTGAAGGGCTTACCATGAAATTAAATTTTTTTTGCATGGTAAAATTTAATGTGGCCTTCTATGACATGTAAAATGGCCTTTGAAGGGCCCTGAAGGCTTCAAATTTGAAGCATGAATGGGTTGGTGAGGTGGGTATTTTTGATTAGGAGCACTGCTTGATGTCTTTCCCTTTGGACGGTTTCCTTTGGACAGTGAGTGTGCATGAAAAATAATTTCCCGGTAGGTAGGGATATATGTCATAAGGGATCCTCAAAAACTCCAGAGGGATATATGTCATAAGGTATCCTCAAAACCTCAAGGAAAAAAAATCTCCCGTAAATCCCCCATTTTTGAAGGCCAAACCCTTCTACCACCTCTCACCTTTATTTGGTCCCATATCAAAATTCCAATTTTCCAAAATGCATTGTCTTTGGTGTATGAAATATTAGTTTCCCACTGAGAGATTGAATTGCAACCTCTCGTTGTCGAATCACACTCAACAACTTTCAAACCACCAACAAAAATCCAAATGCCAGATTAACCCCCCATCTTTGTAGGCCAGACCTTTTTCCCACCCTTATGTGGCCCCACTCAAAAGCCCAATTCATTGTCCTTGATGTATAAAATCTTTTGTCTACATACATACATACATATATATATATATAAACCAACTTATATCCATCTTAATTGCAAATCTAGTATGTGTCGAGAGGGATCAAATCCCTCAAGGTGCAAACTCTTCATCCACTTTTACACGAAAAAAAGTTTGCTCCTTGAAAAGAGATTTACACCAAGAAAACAAAATCTCCTGTGATTTCTGGCCTTAGATTTCAAAACTTAAAAAGATAGTTTCCCACTCTGAAATTGAATTGCAATCTCTCATTGTAGAATCACACTCAAAAATATTTAGACCACCAACAAAAATCCAAATGCCAAATTAACCCCCATCTTTCAAGGGCAAACCCTCCCACCACCTCTCACCCTTATGTGGCCCCAACTGAAAACCCCAATTTTCCGAAATGAATTGTCTTTGGTGTATAAAATATTTTGTTTTGATTATATATATATATATATATATATATATATATATATATATATATATATATATATATAAGATTTCAGTCCGATGCTAGACTCTTTTCCTATCACTTTTTGCTTTTGATCCAAACCTTTTTGCAGCTGCTCCAATTTTTGCAAATGTACCGGCCTCGGTTTGGGATGCTACCCGTTCAAACTCATTCTATCCTTATTGGGATTTTTTGAAAAGACAGTCATATGTTTTTGATGAATTGAATCTATAAAGGGTCGAGGGTTTGTTTGATATACAATACATGGAAAACATGTATTATGCAGAATGCAATTTTGTTATTTTAATAAAATTACACTTTTTTTCTTATATATAAACTAGCATATATCCATCTTAATTGCGGATCTACCATGTGTCTAGAGGGATCAAATCCCCTGTGGTGCAAACTCTTCGTCCACTTTTACACACTAAAAAATGTTTGCTCCTCGAAGGAGTTGATCCCTCCCATTGCATGGTAGATTCGTAGTTAAGATGGATCTATGATAACATACATATATCTTTTGTTTTGAAGTTAAATTTAGGTTGATATTTTAAAATTTTGTTTAGTTAATATTTTATTAAAGTGTCATGTGTCAACTCCATGCCGAGCATGGAATTACTCTTCTCCCTCATACCAGGTTGTATAAAGCGCCTCTCGCCGCAAAAATAGTGCCTCGAATTTATCACCTATTAGTGTCGTCACATGAACTATAGTTAGGATTCTTCTTACTTGTAGTAGGCCCATCACTAGTACAACAATTCCCACACCTCTCGCTTTGATGAACCCAAGAGCACAGTTGGACTCCCATGCATCGCAATTGTCAGATATTAGTTAGATGTTGACAAAAGATCTAATTCTACAACTTTCTCTCTCATGAAGTTAAATCGGGCATAGGTTGTTGCAAATAGAGCAAGACCTGACAAAATTGAAGGTCAAACACACTAAGCTCCAACTATAGCTCAACTTCACAATCAAAGAAGATTACAACCTCATATGCTTCTATTTTAAAAGGTACATTTCTTTTGGCCTACTAACACATTCAATAATGACATTGAATAAGCCCGTAATGTCAAAATTGGAGGAGATAAGTGGAGACATGGTGAGGGCATTGGACCTGCTCCTACTAGGGTTTTTATAGGTGTTGGAGGAGTGCATTAGCATGTGGATATGGTAAGAATGCATGCCAAGGGAGAGCTCACCTTCTAATTTATTTTGGTAGTGCATTGTTATCTTCTCCAAGTTGAGCATCGAGGATGAGGTGCAGGCATCGACTTCAGTGATGTTAGATTTGTTAATCAATTTCGATTGTGACCTATTGTTTATTTATTTGTGTGTGTGTGTGTGTGTGTGTGTCTATATATATATACATATAATTGTTTTTTAAGCTCTCACAAATACTCTAAAATAAATGCCCACCATCAGGGGTATTCCGTCACATCAAAATTCTATAAACCAATAAGAAAATAGAATCACAAATTTGAAAAATTAATAAAAGATTAAAAAAAACATAAACATAAATATTATATCAAAACTTAGGATATATTGCAAAAATTAACAAAAAAAACTTAACTTAGATTGATTGTGACTGAAAACAATATTCCATTCTTTGGAAGGACTAATAAGTAGAGTCAATTATGTAACTCAATTTTTGGTATAGCTTATTCAAAATGTTTTTCTTATAACTTATTCAAGGAATATATTCATAAAATGTATTTGGGATTTTGACCTTTTCCAATTTGCTGTCACCAGAATTAAATTGTTGAAATTGCCATTTTTGATTAATGAAATTTTATTCAACACCCGTGGATAACCCTATGACACCCCAATTTTGCAATTTTAACTATTGATATATGACATTTCATCAATCCCAAAATATTTTTGTCGAATTTAAGACAAACAATGTTGATTTCTCTTATCATTATTTTGAGGGACTAGAAAAGAGCCAATTCATAGAATCTTAAGACTACGGCTTATTTTTACTAGCTAGAGGTAGTGATAATATACAATATTCCATATTTATTATTCCAAGGATATTTAACATATAAGAAGACGATATCACTAAGATATTAACCAATGTGGGGTTTATATGTGGTTGACTATTGTCAAAAAAATATAGGACACAATGATGTCGACTTGCACAACTCCAACTCAACAATTATTATAGACACAATTTCTTTAGATTCTATTTGTTATTGAATTTCCTAGTCAACTATGGGATTTTTTATTATGAGGCCCATTTTAGACATTTCCTGTAATATAACTGTGTACCATAATGTTCATCCAAGAGATAGTTAATGACAATAAATGAAAATTTATTTTTGATTGTTAATTGATTAAAGGTGCAAAAGTCCGAACACATGTGCCAGTTCCCTTCTGTCTTCAAAACCATGACAACTGCGGAGCAATAGGGGCTAGTACTAGGACATAACTCTCTAGTTTCCAATAATTCATGAACAATCTTTTCAATTTCATTCTTTTGTGTAAAATAATGTCTATAATGATGCACATTGGGAAGTTAATTACTAGGGATTAGTGGGATTCCATTTCATTGTCTCCATCCGAGGTGGATAGGCATTGGGGTGGTTCAAAGACCTTGTGTTATTTGTCCAAAATCAATTTCCAATCAGGGTGAATGTCCCATGGGGGGTTATCCAAAACTTGGATGGCACTTAATTGTGTAATAATGTTGAACCGATCCTTCTTCAAGACTTTCTCCATAGAGTGGGATTTGATGATTTCAAGGGGACCTACTTGAAGACCTTTGAGAGTGTATTTTTAGCGCTCATTGAAGATCATGTAAAACACCTTGAAATTCATGATGGTAACAAGGCCAATGTACACAACTGTTCTATTCCCAAAATGACACCCCCATTTCAATACAAAACATGTTAGATTTTAGAATATAGTTAGCCATTTGGAGTTTCACATTCTCATATTAACCACTATATTTGATAGTATTGTTTTTGGTTATCATGATTTGAAAATTGTGCACAACATGGACATAACAATGTATTTCTTCTGTTACTCTATGATAGATGAAATTTTGGGCAATTTCACTGTATCTTGTTCACTCTTCTTTCCAATTCTCTTGTAGGTATCCTACTTGGGTCTTGTGTGAAATGAAGCCATTGTGAGCTAAAGCAAGTACAATCTATGAATCATACAGGTCAGACTTCTTTACTTGCATCCTTCATTAAAATAACTTAGGGGAAGTTGTGTGTTCTATGTATTTTTGTTCTAGATCTAAACCATTTAGAGTAGGGAATTCCACCTTTGTCCGCATCGATAGAATAATCCTCAAACAAAATTGGCAACCCCGTTTGGGTACAAAGTATTCTCTAAGATTTTCTTTGCCTTAGTTTAGGATTTGGTTCATTTAGAGATTTGAATCCTCTTGATCTAGTCATTCTTGCTCTTTTCCTTGTTTGTGTTTGATCCTCTGAGTCGTTGGGACATCCAGACTGACTCTGGAACATTTGGTCCATCAAGATCTTCGAGCTTTTGAGACCTTTTGGTTTTTTTGAATTCCATCCCTCGTCTGTCGCACTCTACCTTCAGGTACAATGCGAAATTGTCTCACCCGGGCCTTGCCTAGCCCGCGACACTCTACCTTGTCGCACTCGTGTCTGCTTATGAACCGCGACACTTTGAGGAATTTTTGAATTTTGCTCAGGTTTCCTCATTGGATTTTGGATTGGATTGATTCTTTTTATTGCTCATTGTCTGCTACAGTGTCATCTACCTCCAGAACCTACATTTGAGTCCCTCTTTGTCATTATTTAAGGATTGGATTGAGTTTGTTTGCATAGGAGTTATTGAGATTTGGTGTGCATTGTGAGTTCTTTTTCACCATGGGATTGGTTTGTAGTTTCCTTAGATCTCTTAGTCATTGAGTTTGTGAGAAATTGATTGCTCTTCTTGTTTCCAATGCAAGTTAAAGGAAATATTTCTTTTGTTTCTTTGGGTAGGTTAAATACTTGAAAATAAAAAAAGAAAAATATTTTTGTTTTTGTATTGCTTTGATTTTAGTCTTGCATTTTTGTAAAAAGAAAAAAGTTTGTTTCCAAGTTCCATAGTTTAAAATATGTTGTGAGTTCCTTTTCTTTGCTTTGCTATTGTAGTTGGAAACATTAGTGCAATATTCATCTTAGTGAACTTAGAGATCTAATTTTCATTAGTTTTGAAAAGGATAAGAAATAATTAAAATTTGCATTTTTGGTGTGAGTTTGAAGGACTTTTGTTCGTTTTTTTGAATTTGGGTTACATATTGGTTTGTATTTTGTGCATGTCATCAAAAATTGAAATTGAAAAGTGCATTTGGAAATCTCCCTCTCTCTCTCTTAAAAGGAAAAAAGACCTTCTTCCCCCTCATAGTATAATATTCATTGAAGTGAAAGGTTGCATTTTCATTTCTTTGCATGGTCTTTGAGTCGGTTGAGACTCCAAATTGTCTACTTAACCGTTGAAAGATAAAATAAAGTGCACTTTAATTAAAATATTTATCAACTTCGTGTGTTAGGATAGAGATGTGTTCCGACTTCGTTAAGCGTAGGAGTTGTCATTACTTTAGTCAACGCTACAACCTGAGGACTGTACGGTTCTTCCACGCACGAAGAGTATATCATAAGGTACCTTTCGAACAATTGTGCATTAGACGACACTAATATAGATTTGATCTCCCACGTACCTTGCGTATATCGAGAGATCCTCATAGAATCCTGAGACCAATTGAGTTAACCTTCTAGTTGTCTTGGTGTCACAATACACTAAGAACAACACTCGTGGAGATTACTACGCACATACTGTCAAGTAGTTGGGTAATATAGATAAGGGTACGGTCCCAATCCTCCTTTATTAGTTCCACGGTTAATATAATTTCGATTGTAGTACAACAATCCCATGCATAAGATGACCCATGGGTGGTACCAGTCCATCTCAATTTGAGACCATTGGTGATTTGATCTCGCTTAGTTTTACCGAGGCCGCATACGACGTCATTCAATCCACTTCTGATGACCCACTTCTTGATGACCAACATATAGTGGCATTAGATCGATATCTCTACCGTCTTAGTTGGACTAATCCACACCTTCGATGGATTATGTTTTAAACATTTTTCCATCAGATGAATATATAATGGAAGTTATGAGCCTCGACGAACTACCAACCGATGTAATCAACAATCCACATTCTCCCATTTTAACTCAGTTACTGAGGGAATAATCTCTGAAGGGAACTTGGGAAACATTACAGCCACCATGTCAATCGATATATCGATAAAACCCGGTGTCGTGGAAAATATCTAGCTTGGCCATACTTGTTCCTCGGAAGAGGTTAAAATCTACAAGGCATTGTTTCAAGAATTCCACGATGTATTCACATGGAGCTATGAAGATATTCTTGGGATTTATCCATCTATTGTCGTTCATGAGATCAAAACCTACACAGGAGAAAAACATGTCAGGCAAAAGCTCTACCTAGTTCACCCCCGCAAGACTGGTCCCATCAAGGAAGAGGTCAAAAAATTATTGAAGGTTGGATTCATTTATCCTATTCCGTTAACAGAATGGGTCTCTAATATTGTCCCAGTTTTAAAAAATAGGGCATATTAGAGTATGTTTTAATTATAGGGATTTGAATAAGGATTGTCCAAAGGACAATTACCCTACACGCTTCATTGACCAGATCATCGATAACTATGATGGAAGCATCATCTTTTTATTTATGGATGGATTTTCCGGCTATAATTAGATCGATATCCTCCCATCTGATCATCACAAGACAACTTTCATTTGTCCGTGGGGAACATTTGCTTATAGAAAGTTACCCTTTGGCCTTAAGAATGTTGGGGCTACCTTCCAATGAGATATGGCATATGCTTTTCATGATATCAAGCATATTGTGGAACCCTATCTTGATGATCTACCTGCTCATTCTACTCGACGAGAAGACCATACAGAGTGTTAGAAAAACAGGATCGCAGAGCAATAACAATAAACAGAAATGCAAATATAATCACACATACACATTAAAAGAGAGACACAGATATATCGTGGTTCACCCAACTTGGGCTACGTCCACACTGAATTTGCCAGTCCTTATTATTATTACCGTCCAGCAAGTCGAAGGGATACAACCTGCAGCACAACCGCTGCACTTCCTCTTCTCTGTTTTACAGTCTCTCTCTAGATCTCAAAGATCTTTACAATGCATAAAACCTAATACATCAACCCTAGCCGTATTACAATGTCTTTCTTTTATAAGGGAAATACAATGGGAAAATACCACGGGATACCCAAAACCATGGGCCCGCAAAACAGCTGGCGATGCCCCCCCACACCCCCCCGCTGGGGCGAGTGTACAGTCCACCTACACATCATATAGAACTGGGGTACAAACACGGCTAATACAATATCATCTATGAGACTAGAAGATCTGGCTCCACAACCAACAATCTCCCACTTGGAGACTGATCACAACAACTCCACCGCTGCTGCACTTGATGGACTTGGACTTGGCAAATTTCTCCTCTTCACCTTCATGCTAGAAGGCCAACTGAAACCGAGCACGAACTCAGTTTCTCTCTGGTCACTACCTTTGTGAACATGTCTGCAGGATTCTGGCTAGTATGTATCTTTTCCAACTTTAACAGTTCATCTTCCAGAACAGAGCGTATGAAATGGTACTTGAGCTGTATATGTTTAGTCCTGGAATGGAATGCTGAGTTCTTTGCAAGATGAATGGCACTCTGGCTGTCACTATACAGTCTGCTATCCTTCTGCTTCTTACCCACTTCCTCCATAAACCTCTGCAACCAAATCATCTCTTTACTAGCCTCTGTAATGATCAATCATGATCAAGCATGGTCAAGCATGGTCAATCTTACTTAACCATGGTCCATCATATTTAAGCATGAACAAGCATGGTTAACCATGAACAAACATGTTCAAAGAACTAGGGTTAACCCTAGTCAACCATTATCGAATATAGACAACCAAAGTAAACCAACTAGGGTCAGCCATAGTCAACCATGGTCAACCATAGTCAACCATGGTTAACCATATTCAACCATGGTAAACCATACTTAACAATGGTCAACCATGGTCAAACCATACTTCATCATGAACACCCATAAACAACCACGAACAACCATAGTGAACCATCAACAACCGTAGTGAACCATCAACAACCATAATCAACCATGAGCAACCACAGTAAACCATGAAAAACCATGGTCAACGATAAATAACCATGGTTAACCATGAATAACCATAGTCAACCATGGTTTGCCATAGTCGACCATGGTCAATCATGGTCAACCATAGTTAACCATGAATAACCATAGTCAATCATGTACAACTAGGTTTAACCATAGTCAACCATGGTTAGCCATAAGAAACCATAGTCAATCAACTAGTATCAACCATAGTCAACCATGGTCTACCACATTCAACCATGGTCAAACATAAACAACCATGAACAACCATGGTCAATAATGAACAACCATGGCCAACTAACTAAGGTCAACCGTAGTCATCCATGGTCAACCATAATCAACCATATTTAGCCATGGTTAACCAACTAGGGTCAACCAAAATCAACCATGGTCAATCATAGTCAACCATGAATAACCATAGTAAACCATGAACAAACATAGTTAACCATGGACAACCATGCTCAACCATAAACAACCATAATCAACCATAGGCAACCATGCCAACCATAGTAAACCATGAATAACTATGGTCAACCATGAAAAACCATAGCCAACCATGGTCAACCATTGTTGACCATGGTTAACCATAATAAACCATCATCAACCATGAAAATAACCATGGTCATCTATAGTCAACCATAAACAACCATGTTTAACAAACTAGGTTCAACCATAGTTAACCATGGGAAACCATAGCTTACCTTTGTGTTTGAGTGTGAATGATTCCCACAGGCATGGAAAATGTTTTGGACTGACATTATCGCGTTCAAGTATGAATTAAGGATTTAGGATTCCCGCTTATGCTTGATTTATTGAGCTCTATGCCTCTTATATGTTTATACATGGCAATTTGATTGTTAGATGTTTTATTCAAATAAGGATCATGGGATATGGCTTAATGAGATGGTCCCATTTATTTTAAGACACCCTTCATTACTTCTAGTCACATCGTTTTCCTTTTCATTATCCTTTTTGTTTTGTTGATAAAGAACATGGAAGAAATTGATGTTGTTGAAGTTCTTAATCTCATAATTTATTCTATTAATCCATCTGGAAAGAGTGTTGTCGTTGGGCGGGGTGACACCTTGAACCAGATTGATTATAATTTATGAGTCTCCAACCACTGTGGGGTGGTCTAATCTAAGAAGACAAGCTTGTAAGAGGCCTTGATAAAGAGCAACAACTTTTGCTTGATTTTTTGTGGTTTTCTCCAGCCCCCATTTGTAATGTGATTCTTTTTTAGCACCGTGATCTAAAATGATCCCTCCTGCACTTGCCTCCCTTGGGTTTCCCTTAAAGGCCCCATCAAAGACCAATATGCTTGTTTTTTGCATAATTTTTCAATTCTAGAACTCATCGTTCAATAGATTCAATTTCCAATTCTTGTCTACTTGAGAGATGATGAATTTTTTTTGCTTAGAGGGTGGTTCCAACATATCCCTTAACCAGTCCCTTTCATTTTGATCTAATTGTTTTATATTCTTATTTAAATCCTTCTTAGTTTGAAGGTGATATTTTAACTGTCCACGTGTTTTTATGGCTACTCTTTGAGGGTTGTCACACTACTCTTGAAAAATAGTAGCATTCCTAGCTAACCACACCTTCCAGCAAATATACTTGGGGAGAGCAATCCACACTCTTTTAAGAAGAGGTTTTCTTTGAAAGTTTGCTTTGTATTGTTTATGCCAAGATTTGAATATTTCCTTATATCTTGATGGCATTACCCACCTATTTGCAATTCCCAAGAATGCTTCCTACCACACTTTGTGAGTGTATGGAAATTCTATAAAGAGATGTTGACAAGTTTCCTCAGCTGATTTGTACTAATCACATCAGGAAAGGTCTTGAAGCCCTCTACTCTTCAAATTATCAACAATTAATAATTTGTCATGCACCAGAATCCAATTGAATTCTTTGACTTTTGGAAGGCCATATGGATTCCAGGCATACTTCCACATCCTGAAAGCATGAGGGAGAGGGATATTTTAAAATTCTGATTCATATCCTTCTTTTACCGAGTACCCTTGCTTGCCCCATCCCCTTGAATCTGCTCTTTTGTTAATGGCAGTTCAACCAGTCAAGGATGTGTGTAGCTCATTCAAAAGAGGCCTCAAGTTTTGATGACTGTTAAGAATCTTCCAACTTGTCCATTTATCATTACTCTCATTCCAAAATGAAATATCGCTCAATATTTTCATTCCTTTGTCATCCATCCAATAGTTTCAGAGGTATAATATTTTGTCTATGCTTCAGAGGAGGTTGTCACGTCCCCATCCATCAATCCGACCATAGAAGGGGACATGAACGACTTATGGGGGTTCTAAGTTTCGCCCCATGGATAAATTAAAAAATTCATAAACATCTAAACATCTAATTGTGTGTGCATATTCATAAATATAAACACAACGGAAATAAATCTATATACACACACATCATGCATATACCATCATACTCATCATAGGCATAATAATAATAATAATTCACACCCATTCAACACTCCAGTAAATTTACAAATAAACACTTATATATTAATTGAAGTTTTCCAAGCAACTGGTTATGCAAGAGCAACGTTTCACTCAATCATATGCACTCTTTCCAACACTTTATCTCTCTGTTGAGAGGCCACCCCCGAGCTGGTCTATGTATCCACTAAGGAGGAACTACACAAGCTCACTCACATCCATAGAAACACACACTCATGCTAAGACAATGCATAGATGGGTTTATCAAGCATACAAAGAGATGAGGAAGGTTAATGTTAAGCCAGTGAGCTCAACCACAGAGCTACGAGCATCTCAATTGGTCTTAGCTATCCTTCGAACCCACATTACCTACTGCACCCAACATAAGGAAGGTCCCCCTCTCTTCTACACAGTCCCTCAAGCACCCCTTCCCTCCAGTGCTATTCAAGGTGGGAATAGAAAGGTTCAAGTTGTTACACCTTCATAGATGTTGGACTACATCGGGTTTATCAAGCAATTCCACCCTCTGATATCTCTCCGAGTCCAATTATCTCTTGGATTTTCTGCTTTTGGGCCACACTAATTTGCAACCACAAAATTTAATTTCCAGAATTCCAAATCTGGGTTATCCCATGGATTTTCGGGCTTTTGACACTCTAAAATTTGCCCCAGGGTTGACATATATGGATTTCCCACTGGATTTCACAACCCACATGATTTTTTGGGCATTTTTTACAGTCTAAAACATGGCTTATTCTCTAGTTACGATTTATGTTATTCTCACTGCTGGGAATGCACAACTTCCAAAAAAATGGTGTCTAATTGCCCCATAATGGAATGGGAATGAAGGGAAACAAATTCCCATGCAGGAAATTGACTTTTGGGTATAAAAAAATGAGCCCATACTCAACCATACGAATTTTTGGGTTGTGCCCATGCTCCATTAAATTCATGAGTTGATTTCTCAGTTGTCTTCTTACGACATAAATAAAGATCAGTAAGGAAGTCCACTTAGGTAGTTTCTTACCATTTATGGTACATGGGTTCTCAAGATGACACTTGGACACAAAGGATTTAATCCCACACACTCCTCACCTCTCCTTAGCGGAAAAACACAACCCTCTCATTTTAGTTGCTTCCATAGCCAACTCTTGAACTTTTATTTGTATTATAAATATTCATATGTTGTTACATTTTTCCATGGCTGAGAATCACATGTACAAGAAATATAAAATACTTGTCTTTATAAGCAGAGTATTCATTAGCGAGGCCTTGGCCTTCAACTCCATGCCAGGAATCATACACTGCATATTTACCATATTTACATACCAATCCCAACAATTACAAGGGTCAAAATGGGGGTATTACAGAGGCCTCCCCATTATGTTGTCGTGCCATACCTTTATAGTTTTCCCATTTCATGGGTACCATGTAAGTTTGGATTCGGTTAGAGGTGCATCAACTTTAAGTAACCTCCAAATTGAGGGGCCTTCGGTCTCCGGAAGTGAATTATCTAAGCACCTCTTTCTTCTCCCTTTGAAATATTTCTTGTGGAGACAACTATAACACCATTATGATTTCTTCTTGATCATTATCCACAATATCTTGGTACCTAGAGCTCGGTTCATGATTGGTGTTTTATCCACAATCCTCCTCTGATTTTGGGAGCTAGTACAGTATTGCACTTTACAAGATGGTATTTTTTGGAGTTAGTCTTTCCCCCCTGCAATAGGAAGCACCTCATTTCCATGTTAATCAATGACATCACCCCTTTTGGATCATGAATCTAGAGGGGATTGAAGTGAAAGGGTATGGGACCTAGGTCGATTTGGTCTTGAAAACTGAGAGAAATTGGCTTATGATCTGAAATTATAGAGGGTATAATAAGAGAGGTGTTGATGTCCAATTTTGCCATCACTTTTGATCATTGAACGTGCTATGCTGGTACTGTTTTTTCCATTTTTGGTGTATTAAGTCATATTTCTTGCCATTCAGATCACCATTCGTACTCAGGTATGAACATATTTAAATATCTCATGAATTTTAATTTATTATCATCTTTTTATGATTAATTGATGTTTACTTAACACTTCTAGACTTGTTGGGCACATAATTTTCATTTTTCAGGCTGTGGTTTTCATACGGATGTCCATCCGGACGCTCATTCACATCCAGGTGCCCATTCGCATTTGAACGTCCATTCAAACCTTCGTTCGCACCACTGAAATCGTTTGTTAGCATATTCTGGAGCATTGAAGGCGGAAACCACGACGTGGGTTTTCTTGGCCACTTGGCCCTTATGGATCGTGACCTCCTGTTGGTGAATATTCGCGTCCTCATTAGCCCAAGTTGCTAACGCATCTGCTGCCCACGTCCAAGGAATCCGTATGCATGGAATGGAGAAAAAGGCCTGTGCGCTTTAATGAGCAGTTTCTCCAATGTTTAAGACCCTCTATTTTTAGAGAGGTCGACCACTGAAATGGTAGACCTACTCTCCCTTTGTAAATGTTATATAAAGACGCCCAAGGTTGAGAAGAAGAGACAGAAAAATGTTGTATAAGCTTTGATTCCGATTTTTAATAAAAACTCTGTTCAACTGTTGATGTTATTTCGTCTTCTGTTAATGGTTGGTGACTGAGTAGCTTAGGAACAAACCCCTGTTTCTTGGGAAGGGCCCCTCAACAACCAGAGGTTCCATTTGTACATATCCAGTGATTTCCTTTTGTTTTTGCAGATAAGTAATTTTGTTTGTATATGTATGCATTTCGTTTTCCTGTAGATGATGTTTTGTTGTTCCTAAAACACAGTTTTCTTTTATTTACATGTAATTTGTATCTTCAGAATTCATACGGCCGGCCATTCGCACCTTTGTTCAGACTATCTTTTAGCCTTCCATTTGAACTTAGACAGAATTTTAGTTCATTTTCTAGAATTTCCTGTATTTCGTTTATGCAGAAATAGTTAGGTAGGGTATAGGTTAATTTTCTAGTATCTCATGATGTTCTGTAGCTAGTTGGGATTCGAATCCATCTTTACCATTTTATATTTCATTTCATATTCACACATAGATTAATTATTTCAATTTTAATTATGATGAAATCCATTTACATTTAGCATCTATTTTACTGTGCAAATAAGAAATAGTTATGGTTTAAGTAGAAGCAGTATAGTTGTTTCTTTGATTATGATTTAGGTAGTTTATGATCTACTTTCATTTGTTTTCATGCCTAGAACCTAGAATAGCATAATCTTGTTTAAAATGTTATCATAGACTTTACCAAATATCAGTTTGTTCCATTTTTGAAATAGGTTCAACATTTCATCTTCAGTTCTCATTTAAGTTTATAATCAGTCTTTCATTTTCATTTACATAGCATGTATTGTTTTAGGCTTTGTTAATTCCATTGTTAATTCAATCATTTCATTTTGGTAGGTATAATAGAATAGAAACTAACTTCAAGTTCAAACTTAAATAGTGTCATGTTGATTTCAAAGATGCATTAGTTTTCAGTGTTTTAAAGTTTGATTTTGATAGCTCACATAACTCAATTTAATATAGGTTTATTTCTCAGTTATAGATCAGTTGTATCATATTTCCATGATTGAATGAAATGCCTTAGGTTGTGGTTTGATTTACGATTGAATGAGAATAGTAGCACTTTGTTTCCTGTTGTAGGTGTTGTTCACAAGTTAAAGATTGTTTCCAAGTCATTGAATTCTTGCTTTGTACTTAGGTCTGCTTGAACTCTAAGTTTAGTTTGATTGTTGATAATTGATGTTTCATGAACTAGTTTGAAGTATTGATAGGACATAATTTGATGTTGATAGGCATTTGCATGAGCTAAGTAAGCATTTCATGTTTTAATTCCAGAGTAGTCATTAGAGATAAATTAACTTAGAATTTGTGTTTTGATAAGTAGTACTTCATTCTAAGTATTGTAACTAGGTCTTAAGTGTCATTTGCTTATGGATAAAAAGTAGTTTACAATGTTCAAATTCACTGGCAATTGGTCCATTCTTAACTTGCATCTTTTTCTAGAAGTTAAACTAGATTTACTTCCTTTTTGTTTCTCTGTAGCATTCGAAAGTCATTTTGATACAATCCCTCAAGGAGAGTGGAATTAGGTAGATTAGCTAAGTCTTGAGTCATTTATTGTTTGAAATATTAATTGTCAAATGCATGAGCAGTTTAACTGTTGGATTGGATTTCTTAGGTTCATTAAGTAGTTGTCTCTTTTAGGGTAGTATAGTTTCTTGTTTTTATAGTTAGTTGCAACTTGAAATTGTTCTATAGCTAGGTTTTTGAATTTGTTTCATAGTTAGAGTTTGAATAATCTTTTCCATTCTTAGAGTGATTGTCTAGTAGTTTCCACTTCCATAGAGTAGCTTGTTTTTTTATCAATTCTTGCTTCTTAGAATAGGAATTTCTTTATATCGAGCAATTTCAATTCTTGTCCATAGAGTAGAAGAGTATAGATTGATACTATTCTGATCTGTTTCTTAGGTTAGGTCTAATCAGTTTGATAGTTTATATTTTCAAGTTTGACTCGGTTTTTCATTCTGAAAGATCTTTAAATATTTTCATTATTGAACATTTCTAAGGTCTGTCGAGCCAATACCTTAGTTTCCCTTCTACCTCAACATATATTTTGTGACAGCTCGAAGTGTACAAACCCTGGTTGATAATTAATATTTGGATAAATTAATAAACATAAATAACACCAAACATTTTGGCGTCGTTTCTGGGGAGTTGTAGATAGGTAGAATTTTCTTATAAAACTTAGTGGTGGGTAGAATTTTCCTTCTGAAACTTAGTGATAGGCTGGTGGCAGGTGAGCGGTAACATGAGATGTAAGAACCTGCGCATCTGTTATAACAGGCATCCCCAAAACCTAGCAGCAGTAGTAATGCAATTAGATTTTGCCGTAGTTTTAGTTCTTCTTTCATGAATAGATCTAGAGACTCAAAAGGTAGATACATTAAAACTATCCTTCAAAACACTACTAAAATTCCTACTAACCTTTACGGGGGGCGTGCCACCCCAACTACTAACTCAGCATAAAGGTATCGGAAAACACCCAAAGGGTATTGTCCTACTTGGAAAGCTAAGGAAATCCTTTCTGGAAACCATTTAGGGGGAAACATAGAGACATCAGAAAATTCAGTCCATAAAGAAACACTACTAGGAGAACCTCAGTCTCACATTCAAATTGAACTTAGGCAAGAAGAAGCTCAAAAAGAGAAACCACCAGAACCTCTTAATCCTCCATTAGTTTTAAAACTCAAAGACACAACCTTCTCACTAGTAGGGGGTCCGAATTTGGTAGATCTTGTTGATCCTGCACAGATCGACGCTCTTTTTGAAAATTCTGCAAATATAGTTGTTTCACAGATAGGAACATCAACTATAGGACCTACAATCCTTGTAGAGCTAGACTCTCATGTAGTTGACAACTCTTCTCATCGAAGGAATATTTTCCCTGAAAAATAACGTTGGGACATTCCATATTCACCAAGAAAGGAACCACCTAGGTTTACTCTCTTTGGAAATCAAGTCTACATGGAGAATGCGAACGAAGATCATGTTCGACAAGATGAAGAAGAGGGAGAAATTCGAACTGAAGGTACTTATGGGTTTCCTATTTTAGATACTGCATAAGATGTGACCATGAAAAACATCCCTCCCTCCTCACTACCTACCTTTTATGGGAAGAGTAGTGAGGATCTAGATACATTTCTATTCGAATTTGACATTTTGTGTAGAAGCTATAATTACCTACAAGATGGCCAAAAGTTAAAACTTTTCCCTGCCACACTGAAATATTCTGCTCTAAGATGGTTCATGGGGTTGGGAGAATATAGCATTAGAACTTGGGAAGACATGAAGACTGCATTTCTACGAAAATATCAGGATTATTGTAAACCTAAGGAATCTCGGAATAACATTTTTAAAATACAACAACTTGAGACGAGAGCTTAGAAGATTATCTCGAAAGATTCAACTATGTATTACATAAATCAAAATATAGTGACCTTCAAGAAGATGCAGTAAGGACTCTCTTCCTTAAGGGAATTTCATAAGACTTTTTAGAAAACCTTAACCTCATGGCATTTGGGGATGTCTCTCGGAAAACATTTGCAGATATTTGTGAGATGTGTAGGAATTACTCTAGAAGTAGAGGAAAAAGTGGGAAGCACTTTCGGGAATCTTATAATAGAATCCTGAAAGGAAATACCTCTAGTCCTAGTGGAGTCACAAGGGTAGAATTGGGAAAACTATTGGAAAACTTCAAAATGGATATCTTAGGAGCAATGGGTTCCCAATTAGATGCATTACAAGATAAGAAGAGACAAGAGGAAGAGCGTGTACCAATGAGCATTTTCTATCCTAGATGCAGGACTAAACATCCCCAACGGGAATGCCCATTGAACAATGTTTCAGTATGCCACCTTTGCACAAAAGATCATCCAATTGAAAACTGTCCATCCTTGCCTGGATTACAAGCCATATATAAGGGTGGGAATTTTGGTGAAACATCTAGGAGGCCTTGGAAACCTAGAGACCAATCATCCTATCAAGATCCATCATTACAGTTCCCGCCCTATTATCATCCTCACTAGCCACCTCAACAATGGAACACCTCAAATTTGAAAAATTGGCCACCTCAAAACTGGCCATTGCAGTATCCTCCTCAAAATGCTCAGCATAAAAAATGGTCACAATGATGGAGGGGACAAGCATATGCTCAATATCCACCTACTCCTATGCCTAACTATCCTAACCCACCTAATATCCAGCAAATCTTGCTTGGATTTGTGCATCCTTCATTACCCCCTATCACACATCAACCCCACCATTTCCAGAATATCATGAATCCACCAAGACCCACAATATTACCTGCACAACCGATACCAAACCCTAACAATAAACCAACTCAAGCTCTTAACAACATTGGGTTTTAACCTCTTCCATCTTATGTCATTTCGACTGCACCAGTGCATGAAATTCAATTGCGGTCTGGAAGAGTTCTACAAGATCAACCCAAATCATCAGTTGTCATTCGTGAAGAGAATGAAGAAGAAGACATACCTAGTGAAATCTTGAATGATGCCATTTTAAAAAATGTAGTTATTCCAAAAGTTTCAACACATGACCGGCCTCAGAAAGAAGCAACTCCAAGGGAAAAGTTACCCCCATATCCGAAGCGTCTAGCAATAGAGAAACCTGCAATTCATCCAGAGTATGATATTATTAATGAATTGAAAAATATTTGTATCAAGATCCCTTTATTACTAGTCATTAAAGACATACCAATTTATAGTAAAGTGATAAAGGAACTCTGTATTAAAAGACCAAGTAAGAAACAAAAAGACTGTTAACAATCAAATTGACACCCCTAATCATGTGACAAGAGAAGCATATGTTTACCAGGCACCCGCGACAGAAATTCATGACACAAGTTCAATCAGAGACGAATCCTCTCTGAGAAATGCATTAATTGTGCTTAAAACATTCTAAGTGGAGCAAAAAGCCTAAAAACTATTGAAAAGTGGGTTTTTTTTTTTTTCAGTTGAAAATGATCTAAAATCATGAAAATAGATTATCCCACACTCAAAAGAGAAACCTACGGCTCATTTCCCAATGCTATATAAGAAAGGCATGGGAGGCATGGTAAGGGGGACAAAAAGAGCAAAGGCATGCTGAGGAGATTCTGAAGGAAGAAAAGAGCTCCAATTCTTCAAGATCAAGGATGAAGGAAGGAGAACTTATGGCAAGGGAGGAGGCACTCACACCAGGATTCCTGGTAATCATGTATCTTCTCCATTGTTTTAGCATGAATTGATTCAGGTTTCTGCCATTATAATGTTTATATGTTGCTTGTATTGTGTGATTTAAACTTTTAAATGGCTATAGATCTTAAATTTGCTTATCTTAATTGATGAATGAATCTAGATTTTAAGGTAACTTGTGATAATTTGTTCATCTCTGACGTAGAGACTCACCATCTCTTAGCAAGATAGTTAAACTAGTGTAGACACATCTGTAACAATAAAATAATATAAATTAAAATCAAATATAATTAATATTAATAGTCATGCCCTTTGGTGAAAAGGTGCAAGACAGGCTTACTTAAGCCAACCAATTGTATTCATTTTAGCATCTCTTACATTACATTTTATACAATTTTCTACATTACGTTCGCCCTACAACCTTCTTGCTCTTCCAACAGCCCTACACTAAATACTGTTATCAAAGACCCTCCGACAATTCATGGCATAGGTGAAATGTCTGATTACATAGCAGATCAACCTAGAATTCCAAAGTTTACAAATCCAGGAAACCCTGTGGTAACTGTTATTATCAATAACACTGCTATAGGAAACACACTTATCGATCTAGGGGCTTCTATTAACCTAATGAACACCACGGTTTTGGAAACCTTACAGTTAGGACAGTTTCTCTTCCCTACCCCAACAATGCTGGAATTAGCAGACCGCACTACGGTACATCCTGCTGGAGTCCTAGATGGTGTCATTGTATCAGTGGATTCATGGGAATATTCCATGAGATTTATGGTCATACAATCAAAGGATCCTTCTAAAGTACACCCTATTATTTTGGGAAGACTATGGCTAGCCACTGCTAATGCATTTATAGGTTGTAGGGATGGAGAGATGATCATCTTTGATGGGTTATCTACACAAAAACTTGCCTTATACCCACCAACACAACCAGTAACCAAACACTTATTTTGGTTAGATTGTCCTTTCGGGGATGAAAATTTGGAAGAACTTTCACTTGTTAGTGACTACTCCTGGGCACTTCAAGAACAAACCATCGAAAATGTGTTGAACCAATTTGTCTCTTCCACAACATGTATAGACTTTCCCTAGTCCTTTGCCCAACTTGATCAAAATTTTGGAGATGAATTTCAAGAGAACATGAGCCTCTCCACATTTATAAATACACCTTGTGTCTTTGCAATCGAAGAGAATATAGGACCCTATAACATACCTTGTGAGGTTAGTCGTGAAAATTTTCTACATATAAACGCAGGTTTAGATGAGAATCAACAAGAACAATTATTGAAAATTCTTAAAAGTAAAACTGGAGCATTTGCATGGGAATACACCGATATGAAGGGGATACACCCAGATACTTGTATTCACCATATTCACATAGATTCAAACATACCACTTGTAAGGCAGCCTCAGAGGAGGATGAATCCAACCTTAAAGGATATAGTTAAAGATGAATTACAAAAAATCCTCAATGTTGGTTTCATCTACCCAATTTCTAACAGCAAGTGGATGTCTCCTCTGGTAGTAGTTCCAAAAAACGTTACAGGGAAATGGAATATCTGTGTTTACTTTCGAGAGTTAAAAAAAGCCACTCTTAAGGATTATTTCCCTTTACCATTCATTGACCAGGTGTTAGATACCTTATCCGGGGAACAATACTTTTCTTTCCTCGATGGGTGTTGGGCGGGGCCCAAGTTGGAATATTTTGCACAAGTACTAAAAAGTGCGCATTGCGCATCACGACAAGCTACACGCAGTTTTGAGGAAGTGTGCATGGCGTGTGACGACAATGGCCAAGGCACGGTTGCACAATAGGACGATGCGCATCATAGCGCATGAGTTATTTTTGGTTCGTAATATGGGTAATGGTCAGACGAGGATATGACCTATTTTGGGTAAGGAACAGGTGGAAGGCAGAGGAAAGGGACCTGTTCGAACGAGTGGCGACAAGCAGTTGAGAAGCTAGGCCACTACGCCGATGGTGACAGGAAGGAAGAAGGAGTGGAAAGGGACAAGCCATGATGCAGTTGTAACCGTTTTTTAGGACTGCGGCTGTCAGAGGAGCGTGTGAGCCACGAGTGGCCCAGCTGGAGCAGGAGGAGCAGAATGTCGATGGCGATAGCTAGGGTGGCAGTTAGACACGCAAGTTTTGGAAACCTTAGGGTTTTGGCCTAATGATTGTAAAGACATGACCCTTGGGAGTGATCTATAAATAAGGGCAAATTGTATGGGAAAAGGTTAGAGATCTCTCGTAGAGATAGCTATTGTTGAGTATTTTAGCATCTTTGAGTTGTGAAACTATTGTAAAGGCTCTGCAGTTGAGTGCGCAGAGACCTATTTTTGAGAGAGAAGAGAGTCTGCAGCTGAGTGCGCAGACTAAGAACGGTTGTACCCTTCCCATAAAGAGAAATATTAACAACCGTTCTTGTGGAAGTAGCCTCCATCCGGGGGGTGAACCACGTTAAATTCTGCGTTATGTGATTATTGTGCATTTATGATTGTTCATTTGCTTGGTATGAATGTTTAATACTACAATTATCTGTTATGCGATTGCTTTTATATGTATTCACCGCAATAGAATGGGAATAATATGTTAAGTAATACATGCATGGAGGAATGTTAGTATTCAACACTTATGAGTCTGGGAATGTATGAATATTCCAATTAGTCACATAGTTAAACATTGAATTTATGCACAGCGTTGGAGCGTGCAAGTAATGTATGTTTATTCTATCACATGCAACATAATGATAAGAACTTTAACGAGTTGAAGGGATAAAGAATGCTAAGTAGGATTGGTTAGAGTTAATCGTCTCGGAAGAGACGTGTGGTCTAGTTGACATGCTGAACCGTTGATATTCACTGCGAGGTAAGCTGTTGATAGCTTATTGTCGTAACGCAAAAAGTATCCCGTATCGTGCAATCATTGGAGGCACTAGTGCGCAAGCACCTTTGTTTGCTAAAGTATTCGACGCGGAATAGAGGTTTTGCGCAGTTGTCTATCCACAGCAGTCCACAAGGTATTGTGTTGCTTACCAATCGGTCTACACTCGCATCACCAGGTTGTGGAAACGTGATTCCACAACCACCCCCTCAGCTTCGCCTCAGGTGAGACCTTAGGCTGCGCGCAGCCTCTTGCCGAAAGGGCTGGTGAATAGGGGTTTTGTTGGTTCCTTGAACCGCGAAGTACCTGGGTCTATGTTGAAAACCTCCGGAAGGTTATGTACAACCAACAAATGGTTCCATTGCTTAGCTAAGACCAGTGATGCGATAGTGTATTTGGAAAAGTAATGTGTGAAGAAGAGTACCAGTTCCCATTGGGTTCAGACAATTGGAATCCTGAAAAGAAAGAGATTTGGGATTGGTGTGATAAGACTGTGAAGGATTTTGCAAAGAAAGAGAATAGACACCCGCGCCTATCCGACGTAGCGTAGTTGAACAAATACTTGTGGAGAGACATTCACGAGATATTCTGGGCTTCGTTTGGAAACGAGTTGCATGAGTGGATATCGCGACTCGCGGAGAATAAAACTTGTTTTCAAGGAAGAGTACCTACAGAGTGGACTCCAGAATTCACATCGCAGCTCAAAGAAATAGACAGCCCATTAACGTAAGCAGTCGACTTTTGGGTTGATAGCATACTAGAAGGATTCGTAACAGAATTTGCTGTAGACACGCTTAAGTCCTACAGTCAAGAGGAAGCATACTTTTTCGAAGGATTTAGAGGTAAGTACCTGAAAAATCCGAGTCTATATATTAAAATGCTCTTAGCTGAGAAAGGTGTTTTAAGGACGCAGTAATATTTTTGCATCTTCCATGGTCAAAAGCATTTTTAGTGATTCCGACGAAGAGACACATAATTTGAGAAGTGGAAAGCGATATCATTTTAATAAAGAAAAGAATCCAGGAGGACCTGGAATCCGCGTGAATACCGAACTTCCATGTGATTTTAACAATCAGACCTCACCATCATATGCTAACATCCATTCTAACACACCTCAGAACTCACCGGTTGTAGAAACCGCGCAACTACTACCTCAAAACCAACCCGTTGTGAGTGTAGCGCAGCCCACCCCACAGACCATCAATACGGGTAACACCGCAGGAGTAGGTGCTCATCCCATTCTGACTCAGACTATTCCAGTTCAAAGTACCCAATCTCAGAGAAATCCGCAGAGTAGTAGTCCTAGCACTGTCCCGAGTACCACATTCATTTTTTCCACACAAATAGTCAACACTACTCAGAGCTTTGGACCACCAGGAAGGAGAATGACAGATAATGATATAAAATTGTCGATATTGAAAGGAACGGGTCTAGAAGACCCTGATCAACACTGGTTTCTATGTGAAGCCGTATGGAGTGTAAAGCAGATCCAGGATGATGCTGTGAAGAGAGCGCAACTCATCACCAATTTTCGAGACCGCGCCTTGCATTGGTTTATGAAATATTCTCATGCACAACCGAGAACCCTAACAAAAATTAAAGCTGCACTCACCACAGAGTTTAAAAAGACAAAATCATAGTCGCAGTGCATAACAGAATTAAAGTTAATCAAGCAGAAGCCTACTAAAACAGTTTGGGAATTTGACCAAAAATTTAAGACACTATTGGATCAAGTGAGCTTTAAGATAGCTCTGCAACAGCATAAGGAATGGTTCATCGCTGCGTTGTTGCCCCATATCAGAAAACCATTGATGCAGCAGAAGGTTGTGTCACAGGTAGAGGCCTTAGAGATCGCAATGAAGCTGGAGGCTTCGCCAATCGGTGAGACTAGCTCTGGGATGTCTTAGATCCAGAACCAGTTGACTACCTTGACATTAGAATTGCAAGGCGTGAAAAACGGAAAGGAGCAGAGATATGAACACAGACGCGAATTTTGGTGCACATGATGCAAAGGAGAGGGCCACACCAA
The DNA here is from genome assembly GCA_027924585.1 of Larix kaempferi. NCBI lineage: Eukaryota > Viridiplantae > Streptophyta > Pinopsida > Pinales > Pinaceae > Larix > Larix kaempferi. Next base: position 2,597,426 of record BSBM01000226.1, on the reverse strand, counting down.
AGAACAATGCCCTCTATTTCAAGATTATCTTGACAGTGGCGCACCAAACCCAATAAATATGAATCATAATCAGGCGCCATGGTGTGAAATCTGCAGAAGCAGAGGAGATTGGCCTGAGGACTGTTACCTCATCCAGAAATACATAAAGACACCTAAGAGATTGTAATGTAATTTCTGTAAATCAGTTGGACACGAAAAATCCAACTGTCGCGCATATGAAATGATGAATGAAAGAAAGTGCGATATGGAAATGATGCGAGGTGCTGGAATGTACTGCGTCCAAGAAGAAAATCAGCCGAAACAAGAAGACAACCCTATGATCAAGGAGGATATAGAGGCCGTGGTGGTGGATACCGCGGAAGAGGAAGAGGCCCGGCGCAGGGAAGAGGCCGCGGTCAGGTAATCTGTTATAACTGTGTCCAACCAGGTCATGTTTCGAGAGACTGTACCAACCCATGCACTACATGTAGTTATTGTAAATCATTTGAGCACGTTATTGAACAATGTCCTTTGCTTGAGGTAGAGCAGAAACGAAGGAGGACAAAACCACTGAATCCCAACATCCAGTTGATTGCGGCAGAAAGAAGAAATGTGGATCCAAGTGTAAACGTGGTAACGCGTAGTGGCACTGATACAGGAAATGATGGAGGCGTAGAAGCTTCAACTTCTGCAGCGCACAATCCTAAGCAGAATTCTAGTGAACCAGTATGGATCAGAAAATCCCCTGGAAGAGCACCGGGTCTTGACTTACAGAAAAACAAGGGAGCATTTGAGGAAGCACGGGACATGTTCAGAGCACCACCGCCCGACTCCCCAGGAACCCAGTTGCGTAGTGAAGTACCACAAGAGAGGATGTACCAACAACATATGATCAGACGAGCACTGCAATAGACATAGGAACCTCTGTTGCACAGTTCTTACGGAGCTGCATGAAATTACTAAAGAGCACAAATGCTTATATAGAATTTGAAAAGCTACTGCACCAGTATGAGCCAAACAACGACAAGGGGGCTGCTACTGGGGCAGTCCATAATATTAGGAGTCCTAAAATAACAAGGAGGGAAATGAGGCCCACTACACAGATTGGGGACTATGAGATGGATAAGATAATTCTTGATCTTGGATCCGAAGTAAATGTCTTGACCAAGCAGACATGGCATCAGATGGGAAAACCAAAGTTACAGTGGTCACCTCTACAGCTAAGAATGGCTAATCAAGGGATCGTTATACCTTTGGGGAGGTTACCCAACACCATTGTTGACATTGACAGAGTACACAACTATGCAGATTTCAAGGTGATTGAAATCGTGGATGACAACCATCCTTATCCAGCGTTGCTGGGTATCGATTGGGCAATGACTAATTCTGCCATTATTGATTTAAAGACTATGAAAATGATATTTGAAGGCAATAATATAAGGGTTATCGCACCATTGGATCCTTCGCAGGGCGAACGATATATTTAACCGCTTCAAGAGGAATCCATAGCCCAAGACTTGGACCGTATTTACAAAATGACAACCAATGCTAATGATTATATCAATCTAATTGTAGATGGAACACTCAGTTGGCGTTGTGACAGCTCGTGCATTTCAGATTCTGATGGAGGACCAGAAAACTATCAAAGCAGATTGCATGAAGTGTCTTCCATAAAATGCGCCCAGATTACCAAGTCATTGCACTGGATTGGAAAGGAGGTAAGCCCAATTCCCGACTATGATGGTTTCTCTAACGTCTATTCTTTTATCAATGAATATACTGCAACAATTGGAGAAGAACACCGCTTACAGGCATTAGACATACCACTGCATGACACACCTGCCAGATGGTGGGTCGTGCATAAGCAGACACTGATAACATGGGAGAAGTGCAGAATTAAGATGCAAATCAGGTTGGCCGAGAAGGTCACACTATCTTTCGAGAAATATAATGGACAGACAGATCCCAGAGAGCATATTCGGGTTTGTTCAGAAGCATGGAAGGGAAGGCCATAGACAGAATGGGTACATCTGTTTGTGCACACATTGGAAGAACTGATTTCAAAGAAGTGGTACCTAGACCTGGAGTTGCGCAGTGGCACAACGGACTGGTCTGTCCTAATTGCGAGCTTCTAGCAAGATTTTAGTTTCGAAGATGAACATCCGACTATCAATAATGCATTGCAGGCTATTAAGGAAAGAATATTCAGACCGGATTGCGCAGAGGGAAACATGACACTGGAAGAATTCTTTGGAGCAAACAGTGTCCCTCCGTGCCTACAGCCTAAATGGGAGGAGTAGCTAGAACATGCTCTCGATTGTTATCACATCAAGGGAGAACTTGAGGATAAAGCGGATAGTGATGAGGAGGACCCGCACAACATTCAGATACCTGAGTCAGAGGGATCGCGCGAGGTAGAAGGACCTCCATTAGAAATTCTAGATATGAGTGGACCTGTGAAAACAAGAAAACTGAACATTGGCACCAGCGAAGAGCCGAAGTTCCTAGCTATAGGAGATTACTGGGATGAAGACACAGTTGAAGAGATCGTGGGTATATTACAAGAATATCGAGATTTATTCCCAACCAAGTTCACAAAGATGAAAGGTATTCTAGGAGACTTAGGCGTGATGAAAATTCCTCTTAAGCCTGGTGCAAATCCTGTAAAGCAGAGACCATATAGACTGAACCCGCGCTATAGAGATTGATTTAAGGTAGAACTCGATAAGATGCTCGATGCAGGGATCATTGAGCCAGTTGAAGAATCTGAGTGGATAAGCCCAATGGTTATCCAAGATAAGAAAATGAAGGGTGAAATCAGGATCTGTGTAGATTTGAGAAAGCTGAATGATGCTTCCATGCATGCCCATTTCCTACACCTTTTACAGATGAAGTGCTAGACAATGTTGGAGGAAATGAGGCCTATTCTTTTACTGATGGATTCTCTGGCTACCATCAGATTAGGATTGATTGCGCAGATAGGCACAAGACAAATTTTGCTACAGAATGGGGGTCGTTCCAGTACACAGTGATGCCTTTTGGTCTGAAGAATGCACCCGCCATATTTTCTAGAGTGGTCGTAGCAGCATTTAAGGATTTTATACATAAGTTTTTAGAGGTTTACTTTGATGATTGGACCATTTTCGGTTTATTGAAGAACCATGTCGCGAACCTAAGGATGATGCTGGAAAAATGCAGGCAACATCAAATCTTGCTGAACTTGAAGAAGTGCATTTTCTGTGTTCCCTATGGAATCTTGTTGGGACACATTATGTGCAAACAGGGCTTGATGGTTGATACTGCAAAGATCGCAGTCATTGTGAATTTACCGACACCAAATTCAGTCAAATAGTTACGCACCACATTGGGACATAACAGATATTACAGGAAATTCATAAAAGGGTATGCACAGATAACCACAGCTATGGAGAAGCTGCTGAAGAAAGATGTACCATTCATTTGGAATGAGGACTGTGACAAAGGATTTGACACATTGAAATAGAAGATGGTCACTGCGCCGATCCTAGTTTTTCCATACTGGGAGAAGCCATTTCACATACATGTGGATGCTTCATGTATAGTATTGGGCATCATTCTTGCTTAGCGAGGAGAGGGAGGTATTGATAATCCCATTTCATTTTCCAGCAGGAAGTTATCATCCACTGAGAAGAACTATACCACTACTGAAAGAGAAGGACTCGTAATGGTATATGCGCTGCAGAAGTTCAGGCACTACTTGCTTGGTGCGCACTTCTCCATGTTCACTGACCATTCTGATTTGAAATACCTGGTCAATAAGCCAGTGTTAGGGGGCGCATATGCATATGGTTACTACTATTTCAGGAGTATGACTTTGAAATTGTGGTTAAGCCAGGAAGGTTGAATTTGGGACCTGATCATCTATCAAGGATTGAGTCAGGAGAAGAACCGACGAATCTGGGAGACAATCTGCCTGATGCCCAGTTGTTCGCTATACAAGTTGTTGATGATTATTATAAGGACATCATTTACTTTCTGACTACTGGGTTCACACCCATAGAGTTCACTACGCAGCAGAAAAAACGGCTGGTAGTGCGCGCAGCAGACTTCACTATAATTGCAAGTTAGCTATACAAGTTGGGACCGGATGAAGTACTGCGCCGATGTGTGTTAGAGCATGAGAAACTGTTCATACTAGCTGATGCATACTCAAGAGTCGCAGGAGGCCATTATGTAGGGAGAGATGCCACGCAGGGCTATGGTGGCCTACAATTCATAGAGATTCGAAGGAACATTGCCAGAATTGTGATGTTTGTTAGAGAACAGGGAAGCCATCGCGCAGAGATGAAATGCCATTAATTCCACAGCTCACATTACAGGCCTTTGAGAAGTGGGCAATTGATTTTGTGGGTCCTATTAACCCACCAGGGAAAAGAACTGGTGCAATTGATTTTGTGGGTCCTATTAACCCACCTGGAAAGTTTAAGATGCATTGGCTTGGCCCATATACTGTAATGCATGTTACTAACGATGGCGCAGTCCAGTTAGCTACATTGACTGGAGATACTTTGCCAAGCTTGATAAATGGTAGCAGACTAAAGATTTACCGCGATAGTCTGGCTGTGCAGAGTTCTGTATGATTCAGGGAAGCGTACCACGCAACACTGCTGAAGTTGCGCGCGAAAACAAAAAAGGAGGGAAATTGCGCAGAGCTAGTCCAGATACTAATCGCGCAAAGAAAACAGAACAACAAGCATGCAAAATACAACACCGAGTGTGCATCCCAAAGTAAACATGTTGTTAGACTGCTAGCACATTATGATGAAAACCGTTACCATGACATCTGTCGGCCAATTAGTGGGCCGTTAACCGAATTGGCAGCACTTGGAAAGTTTAAAATTTATGGATGGATGTGACACTTTGGAATCCATTAAAGACCGACGTGACCAGTTAGCATCGAAATCCAACTGGCAAGCTGAGCCATTAACGTTGATTCGACGGAGTTGACAAGCTGGATTGCCAAGCAACCTTTTGGCATTTAAGGAAAAAGCATTGGTATGATGAGAAGGATCGGCTGACAGGGCCAACATCATACGAATGAACTGGCAATGAATATGGCATTCAATGCCTCGATAATGGCAGGAGGCTACGTTGCAGACCAGCAGCGGCTATAAATAGACCTCACTCGGTCACTTAACCATTTTCACGAAGCATTTGAACTATTTGAGAGCCGAGTGACCAGAGCATTATATGAGTGAACATGTTGAGTTAGCAGATATCTCCTGGTTATTTGAGCAAGCAGTGATTCCAATAGCAATGACAGAGATGAAGGCAGGTGCATCTAGAATTTCAACACGACAGGATGCAGGAAGCAGCAAGGGCAAGGAGACAACTTCATAGCAGGGGGGGTCCGAAGTACCATTGCAGCAGTCGACTTCGGCTCAGAACTTACCCATGTATCCAGTTCCTGAATACATCCCTCCACGGAAGCTTGATGCCCCACCAGTCCACATAGAAAATAATTTCAAGTATGAAATACCAATGCCCACTATCTCTACCAGGGTGAAAATTGAGGAGAATTTGATGGGTGGAGTACCATGTTGCAAGCTAGATGACCTGGACCTACTTGAACATATGCTAGTAATGCCGAATACTTACCCACAATTTAGACCTGACGCATATATTAAATGTGCAAAGGACACATAGACCGGCGTTGCCAGACTGGAAGTCTAGGACTGGCTAAGGCCCATCCGACCATCAGGTTTGTTAAATTTACTGCAAATGTCACACTTTACTAAGAGACTCAAGTTTTCCGTGGTAGTGCGCTCATTACTCACTTGCGTACATGAAGGATTCTTATGGCTAAATACCCGCATTGATATGATACATCACATTACAGGCCTGAACAAAAGAGGCAAGAACCCTGCTGACCTCCTCATAAAGAGGGCACAGGACATAAATCTAAGTGCCGAAGTCGCTAAAGAATTTGGTGTAGTGCGGAAGGGACGTGGGTTCCCAACGGTCAAAATCAATGACTGGGCAACAAAGTTTACAACCCAGTTGCTGGCAGGGAAGCTACTGCGCAAGTGTAGACCACTTGAGGTACCGGCAGTCGCAATCAAGGCAACATCTAACATATTGCGCGGAAAGTATTATAATTGGTGCCAGTTCCTACTGAATGAGCTTCTGGCAGATATTCAAGAAACGCAGGATAATAGAACAACATTCCATTTCAGCTGGCTGCTAGTATTGATAGCATTTGTAGGATGGAAAGAGCCAGAGGGGTACCAAGGAGCTCCAACCTTGGCAGGACAGGGACGCGGAACACGTTTTACCAACTTATGGGCGAGCTCAAAGGCGTCAAGGCAACGGCATACCACCGAAGTATTTTATACCTATTATCACCAGTTACGCGAGGCGATTATGGAAACGCCGCGCATTTCCCAAACACTGACCGACAAGTATACATGCATGATGAGGTTTAGCGTGAGAAGGCACCAGTTGCACATTCAGCCAAGGGCTGATGCGCAGGAAGGATTATGGTATCCAGGTTTTTACCGACTCGATGAGGACACCATCGAGGCCATGATGGAACGTTGGGATTCCAACTGGAAAGTTCCCTCTTCGCAAGACGATGCATCTGATTATGAGCAAAACATCCCACCCATCTTGACAACCAAGATCGACATAAAAAGCTCAGATGAAGAAGATACTGAAGGGGATAGTGAAGACGTAGCAGCAAAGAAGAAAAAGAAGGATGGGCTACCTACAGGAATGCCCATTGAGGAAGAAAAGGATGACGTGTAGAGTCAACATACAGTGACGTCAACGGGAAAAGGAAAGGCCACTCAAGGCCCCTCGCAATCGCAAAGCCGACGCACAAAGAGGAAGGCCAAAAAACTGAGTTTGGGCCACAACTACATCCAGATGATTGCGAGATCATCGCAACAAAAGTCCAGGAAGTATGGGAAGAGACTTGCATCGAAAAAGAATCCAAGCACGAACAACTAGAGTTGACCATAATCAAGCTATGGAGGAGGTCAAGACAATGGTAGCCCATATGGGGTTGGGGCAGCCGAGTTCAGGGTCTAACGGGAAGTCTGGGGGACCAAGCGTGCAAAGAAGAGCCCCTATTGTTGTAAGTAAGTATTTGTCTGTCTTGAACCTTGAACCGGGCTACCTCATTTATCCAAATGAAGTGGTTAAAGAGGTAGTAAAGACTGGTCGCCTTGACCTAAATATTGGGGCTCTGCCCCTAGAGAACTTAAACAAGTTGCACATTAGGGTTGCGAAAGAAATTCATGAGAGAGGCCTAGCCTCATATGATCAGTGTGCACAGTTAACTGAAAATATCAATCAATTAAGGCATGAATCAGATAACAACAAGCAAAAGTTGAGCGCAGCGAGGGAAAAAGGCCAGAAGCTAAAGGAGACCGTTTCAGCCGTGTGCACAAAAATAGAAGAATGTGAAGAAGAGGATGATGTGGAAGATATGATAAAGAAAATTGGGGCTAAGGTAGATTCTCTCACCTCCGAGAAAATACAAATGGAGGCCTCTTACAAAGGGAAGATCTCAGAGATGGAGGCTAGGCACCCTGTCATTCCATCGGATCAGTCCCTAGCTCCAGCTGAGGATGTCAAAGCAACCATGGATGGTATTTCGGAGGAAGTGATGAAATTCCAAGACTCACTTGAACAGATAACTACAGCAGTCACCGGGTTGAATGAGGATCCTACATTCCAACAGGTAAAAGCGTAATTACAACAGAAGCAGCAGTAGGTAGATGCTGCAAGCGCGGAGCTGAGGAATGTGCCGGTAAGGGAGAAAGTGCATAAATTTAACAAGGTCAAGGACCTACAGAAAGAGCTGGTGACACTAAGGGAGAAAGAGGATGCTACATCAGACAGGCCGCAACCCATTGAACAGGAAGGCCTCAAAATGATGCAACAATTCAACGCAAAGTTCGGAGAACTTCAGGCAGCAGAAGGAACCATGAAAGAACAAGTGGCTAGGGAGAAGGTATCACAGGAAACTCTGGAGACCCTTCAAAGTTTTGAACAAAAAGCCAAGCAGAGAGTTGCAGAGTTAGCAGGAACTCTACAAAACTTTACTTCAAAGCTCAGTACGGCGGAGGCTGCGGCACCAGAGTCCGCAGGTAGAAGTGGCTCGGGATGAGCCACAGGTGAGTGTTAGGGGCCTGTTGGGCAGGGCCCAAGTTGGAATGTTTTGCACAAGTACTAAAAAGTACACATTGCACGCAACGACAAGCTACAGGAAGTTTTGAGGAAGTGCGCATGGCGCGCGACAACAATGGTGAAGGCACGGTTGCGCAGTAGGACGATGCGCATGAGCTATTTTTGGTTTGCAATATGGGTAAAGGTCAGACGAGGATATGACCTATTTTGGGTAAGGAACAGGTGGAAGGCAGAGGAAAGTGACCTGTTCGAACGAGTGGCAACAAGCAGTTGAGAAGCTAGGCCACTACATCGATGGCGACAAGAAGGCAGAAGGAGTGGAAAGGGATAGGCCATGATGCAGTTGTAACAATTTTTTAGGACTGCGGTTGTCAGAGGAGCGTGTGAGCCATGAGTGGCCCAGCTGGAGCAGGCTGTCGACGGCGATATTTAGGGTGGTAGTTAGCCACGCTAGTTTTGGAAACCTTAGGGTTTTGGCATAATGATTGTAAAGACACGATCCTTAGGCGTGATCTATAAATAAGGGAAAATTGTATGGGAAAGGGTTAGAGATCTCTCGTAGAGCTAGCTATTGTTGAGTATTGTAGAATCTTTTGAGTTGTGAAACTATTGTAAAGGATCTACAACTGAGTGCGCAGAGACCTATTTTTGAGAGAGAGGAGAGTATGTAGCTGAGTGCGCAGACTAAGAATGGTTGTACCCTTCCCATAAAGAGAAATATTAATAATCGTTCTTGTGGACATAGCCTCCATCTGGGGGGTGAACCACGTTAAAGTCTGTGTTATGTGATTATTGTGTGTTTATGATTGTTCATTTGCTTGGTATGAATGTTTAATACTACAATTATCTGTTATGTGATTGCTTTTATATGTATTCACCGCAAGAGAATGGGAATAATATGTTAAGTAATACATGCATGGACGAATGTTAGTATTCAACACTTATGAGTCTGGGAATGTATGAATCTGCCAATTAGTCACATAGTTGAACATTGAATTTAAGCGCAGCGTTGGAGCGCGCAAGTAATTTATGTTTATTCTATCACATGCAACATAATGATAAGAACTTGAATGAGTTGAAGGGATAAAAAATGCTAAGTTGGATTGGTTAGAGTTAATCGTCTCGGAAGAGAAGCGCGGTGTGGCTGACGCGCTGAACCATTGAGATTCGCTGCGAGGTAAGTTGTTGATAGATTATTTTCGTAACGCAAAAGGTATCCCGTATCACGTAGTCATTGGAGGCGCTAGTGCGCAAGCACCTTTGCTTGCTGAAGTATCCGACGCGGAACAGAGGTTTCGTGCATATTTCTGTCCACAGCAGTCTGCAAGGTATTGTGCTGCTTACCAATCGGTCTACACTCGCATCACCAGGTTGTGGAAACGTGATTTCGCAACCACCGCCTCAGCTTCGCCTCGAGTGAGACGTCAGGTTGGATGCAGCCTGTTGCCGAAAGGGCCGGTGAATAGGGGTTTTGTTGGTTCGTCTAACCGCGAAGTACCTGGGTCTATGTTGAAAACCTCCGGAAGCTTATGTACAATTGGGTATAGTGGATACAACCAAATCTTGATGGCACCTGAGGTTCAAGACAAGACCACCTTTACTTGTTCTTGGGGGACATATGCCTATATATTTTTTCCATTTGGCCTATCTAATGCACCTTATGTTATAATTCCATGATGAAAAATTTCTTTCAACTTGTCCAAAGTTTACTTTGGACATTGTTGAAAATTTCACAACCATACGAGTTCATCAATGCATATACCTTTATCATGGCACATGATTCAAGTTCTTGAATAATGATATGATCGTTCAAACGTGCCAAATCTCTACCGCATGATCATTTAAATGTTCAAATGGACCGCGTTTTAAATTCGACGCCTGCTTGATCTTCATCCCTATAATGTTCGCTCTCATCGTTTTTGAGTCCATCCAATCGCATCCCCTGTATCCCTTGCATCCACTTACCTCTTTTCAACAATGCCTACTGGCCATGAGCCTGGGGGCTACCAAAATGTGCTCCGGATCCTTGAGTTCCAAGCATGCCGTGAGCTTTTTCTTCGAGCAGGTTGGGGTCTGTTCCTCCATCTTCTCTAGGGCCACGACAATGAAATTTCGTTGTTGTTTGCCAAGGTATTCGACGGCAATATGGATAGGGTTGGCCAACTTATTTTCCTGTGACAGAGGAATCCATCGCGGTGGCTACAAAGCTTCCACGATGCGTTGGAGAAAACTCACTATGGCTTGGGGTGTACCACAACAGACAGATGACTACCATAAATCAACTCAATTCTCATAACTATGCTATATAAATGACAATGCTAAGATAAGGAAGAAGATAACCAACCTCGATCCAAACGTTTGATGTAGATCCCCGTTGGCGCTTTTCAATCCATGCACTCGAATCTACAAATTAGTCTTGACAACCAATATACAACAAGTACATATAATATATAAACAACATTAACATCATCAATAACAATGGTCCATGATATAACAAGTAAGATAAACAACATTTACAACATTAATGGACGAGAATATGAGTATTTCTATTAATAAACAAGAAGAAGTACAAAGTGATACGACCTCTTGCCGGCAACCAATCTGAACCAAGATCTGGATCAATCCACTTGTTCCTCCACCACTTCGATCCTCCATGAATGGAAAACTCAAACTAGATAGGAGTTTGGAAGGTGAACATAAAGGGTTCACAGCTACAAGGATCAATGAGTGTAGACTCAAGATAGGGCAAAAATCCACTAGAATTCTCTTGCTCTTCTTTCTCCTCTCGTCCATAAGCCATATGTGCTCAATATATAGTCCTCTGAAAGGTAAGTGAAAGGACAAATCGAGACGTTACTTGGGCAGATGGAGAGCCAAAGGTCGCCCAATGACCACTTTTTGGCAGTAAAAAGTAATAAACTAGTGATTTCTACCATTTTACTTGATACCCGCGGGCTATAGTGATGCAACTCGTGGGTACGCATGCTATAATGATGCAACATGTGGGTAGGAATAAAAATAGGGCAAAATAGGGCTGAAGGATATAAAGTGAATCTGAGTCACTGAAATGGATCCTACAGGCCAAAGAATGCTGATGCTCACAGGGTGGAAGATTACGGTGTAACATATGGGAGGGTGCTCGTTGGCACAAGCACCTCTTCCTCCCTCGAACGGCTCACGATTTTGATCTCAGAGCCGATTACCAGCACATTACGGGCACGAAGGGATTCCATCGAGAGTGGATCAGGCCGGAGAACCTTGAGCCCTTAGCCGTCATCGTCCACCTTATAACCTGTGAGGGTAAGTTTACCATATTTAAAGCCTGCCACCTCAAGTTACTAGCACATTTTGTCAATAACCAAGCTCTCAATTTTCCATTTTATTTTCTGAAGAGCCTTGAGAAAATGTCAAACCAAGTGAGGAAAAACACAACTAACCCCACTAGTAGTTTTTACCACCACTGCCTCATTAAACTCCTAATTATTCATCAATTGAGGGAAAAGGGGAAGACATGGGAAAGTTTTATGTTTGAGGTGTTGAACCCCCATTTGGCCGAGAAGCCCATTGCCAAAGCTTCTTCTTCTCGAAAGCGCCACCGATTTCAAACTCGTGTTGGTGAACCTACACAGACCTCTGCCCAAGTAGAGAGAGACATTGATCCTCTCCATGAGGACGTGACTAATAATCCCCCACTCTTTGCATGGATACCCACTAAACCTAGAAGGACGAACCGTGTTCATTCCGTCGTTCAACCCGTCATTCAGTCGGTTCAATTAGACAGCCCTGACGCACAGCCAGACGAACCTATCCCTGACAAGTCCCTTCTTGCATTAGCTAATGTCTCTGCTGGTTTGCTTGAATTTTTCGTCTTCGAACTTACTCCTGCACGCACTCAAGGCAAGGCTCCTGAAAAAAAAACCACCTATGCTGACCCTGAAACACTTTCAAGAGAGTTGAGTCCTCCTGCAAAACCTTCCATTCCAATCCATTAGACAGTGGATAGGTTGACCCAGGACATAGCACGCTTAACAAGTCAGAATCAGAAATACGTTGAAACGATTTCTAAGCTTCGCCAAGAGAATATGGAACTACGTCTTCAAGTGAAGAGTGTCGAAGACTTGAACAAAGCCATAACGTCCTCTCATGACTATCTCCGAATAAGGCATGATACCTTGAAGTCCCAAGCCAGGAAGTTTAAGCCCAATCCAATTCTTCTTCTTCTAAGTCGAAGGCAACTGCTGTCGTAGCTCAACCTTCTTCCTGATTTCCTTTCCTCTTTGCTCAGTGGGACCTGACATATCTCCGGTTTGGGGGAGTGTTGATGTCCAATTTTGCCATCACTTTTGATCATTGAACGTGCTATGATGGTATTGTTTTTTCCATTTTTGGTGTATTAAGTCATATTTCTTGCCATTCAGATCACCATTCGTACTCAGGTATGATAACAACATTTAGTGTAGGGACTTGTCTACACTATTTCAACTATTTTACAAAGAAATGACGAGTTTCTACGTCAACAAATGAAAATATTATTACAATTTATCACTAAGATCTACATTCATTCATCAATCAAGATAAGCAAAGTTAAGATCTGAAGCCATTTAAAAGTCTAAATCACACAAGATAACCAAGATTTAAACATTCAAATGGTAGAAACTTGAATCAATTCATATTAGAACAATGAAGAAGTACATCCTTACCATGGACCTAGGTGTGAATCCCTCCTCCATTGCTATAAGCTTTCCTTCCTTCACCCTTTCTTTTGAAGAATTTGAGCTTTTCTCCTTCCTTCGGAATCTCCTCAGCATGCCTTTGCTTTTTTGATCTCCCTTTACCATGCCTCCCATGCCTTTCTTATGTAGCATTGGGAAATGGGCCTTCAAACCTTTCTTCTCCATGTGGGATTGCTCGTTTTCTTTATTTTAGATTATTTTCAACTGAAAACCCACTTTTCAATAGTTTTTAGGCTTTTTGCACCACTTAGAATGATTTTAAGCACAATTAATGCATTTTAATGCATTTCTCAGAGAGGATTCATCTCGGAATGAACTTGTGTCGTGTCTTCCTGCTATAGGTGCATGGTAAACATATGCCTCTTCTGTCACATGACTAGGAGTGTTAATTTGATTGTTAACATATGCATCCTAATGTGTGAGGTTCGAAGCAGAGCTAAGGGACGAAATACATTACTGAAATTTGTACTCTTTGTACCGATACTCTTTATCATTCAAAGCAAGGATGAGGGAAGGAAAACTTACGGGCGTAGGATTTGAGGATCACACCTGCATGGAAAACATGGCAATTTCTCAAATATATATCATATTCCTGAGGCGGGCATACCCATGCTTAGCAGTAAACAAGCATGGCCACGAACAATACACAGTGGATCCATGTCAAAAGTAAATTTTTCAGAAGTGTAAACATGCACTTTGATAAGTGTGAGAACAAGGTCTTCATCGAACTTTTGATATGGCAGTCTAATCTTCCGCATCTCGGGTAGTGCATCGATGAGTGATACAACTATTTTTCCCAAGGTCTTCAATACAAATCGATGATATTATGAGTTTATATCATGCGATTAAAATATTTGATGTCGAACATAATAAAACACCATCTGATTACCGGTCATTGATGTATACCATTAACAGATGCGAAGATACCCACCGATAATGATGATAGACTCTAAGGTACTGAGTACAAACTAGCAAGTGTGAATAGATGTTTTGAAGTCGAACACTTGTAGAATCAAACAATCAGGGGTCATTGATGTATACCCACTGTCATTTGCGAGGAAACCTGCCACTAATGACTGCAAGATCCAAGGTACTCTTGGGTTTCTAGATCCATGTCCTAGATGATGATTTGATGTCGATAGGAATAGATCCATCAAAAGGAGGGCATTAATGCATCCCACATCAACCGATACGAAACAAATATCAATAGTCTGATAAAATTTGGTAGAACTGCAAGATCCAACACTGTATACTGACACAAGGAAGGCCGACATGATTGGTCAGGAATATTTGAGGAATGGCCGACACGGTTTGGACTTCCCTTGAACACATAACACGACGCAAAATGGACACTTGGAAACATAGGACTTTGAGTAACCGACCTTAATGAAATCCGCTAATGCTAGATGCATTAACGAAAGCTCCACCGGTGATGGGAAGGATAACCCATCGGTGGATATCTGTTCAAAATACTGGTATAGTTTCCTAAGGCAAATGTAGATGGTGTACTGACAGCGGATACAATATTATGTGTCATGTTCAAGGTGACAAGCACTGAATGTTGTCGTTCTCTTCAGAGTTTTATAATATGAAGTGATTCAAGTATCTCCCTTTTTGGATTTTTGTGTTTTCCAATTTTTTTAACCTTTTTCATTTATTAGCTTGAAAAAAGAATAAAGCATGCTATGATACATTAGAGGAAATGAGTGTCTCAAGGGCATGCACCTAAATGTCAAGGGCATGGGTCAAGCCAAGGAAAAGATCCATATTGCAAACAAGGGTTGAGCTAGTTATGTACACTCTTACAAATGTTTCCTCCATGGGTATGGGTCAAATATATAGAAGCAATAGTTGATAGGCATCTTGAAACAAAAAGTGGTTGCAAAGGCAAATACGCAACATAAGCAATAAGCAACGAAGCAGTTTGCATGGATGTTCAAGTGGATATTTTAACACATGCTTATGTGAAATGACAAAAAAAGGGAGCCCATCGGGATATGGTCAGAAATGTATGAAAGAGAAATATGTGGTCTCAAACTCCAAGTCATGATGGGATGAATATGGCTCCCGGTCCTATGAGAATAATTCAGCATGGGCACCAAAATGGAAATGGGGTGCTGACTAGGATGTCCCATGTTTGGTAGGTGTTGGCACGGGATAGATCCACAGGAAGTGCGGAAGCCGACAGGTGCGGAAGGGTCACTCAGTGGAAGAAGGACCTTTCGCCACTTTTTGCGGAAGTATAAGTATTGGTAAAGAGTTGAGTCGTTCATATGGACCATTTTTTGTAGAATGATGTAAGCACATAAATAAGCAATCTTGTAAGCCTAAGGGCATTGATCGATTGATGATTAATGCAATCTTTTGAGTTTGATTGTATTTGCGATATCATGTTCTGAATATCTCTACGACGGGTTTTCCGCAGATGTTAATGAATGAAGATGTTCGGTTGTTAATTATGGTGTTATGTTATGATGTGATAATGGGTTATTTAAATGTTCTCTGTTGGTTTATGTGAAAACATATTGTTGGTTAATGCTAAAATGTTTTGATGCGAATAATTGATTAGTAAACTATATTGAATAACTGTGATCTCTGGTTAATGCACACGTATCTTCTTTGTAACTACGGAAGCTTGGTTCTTGCAGCACCCTTATCCACCTCGGGTGAGACCTCACCTGCTTCGCAGGTGTTGCTGGGAAGGGTAACTCCTTTCTGGGCCGGTGAATAAGGGGTTGGTGGTGTTGTTGACGATAGAGTGAACCCCTGTTGAAATACCCTGTGTCAACATATGGTTCCGTTGCCGGGACCTTAAGAAGGAAAAAAGAGGATATGATGTGGCATCCGACGAAACCAGAGATCGAAGAGTGGTTCACTCACAAAGTAGAAGAGTTTGTGAAAGAAGAAAGGAGGAACCCGGTAGAAACAATAGAAAGTTGGTTACAAAAGCACATATACTCAGATATCCATGAGATATTCTTCGTCGAATTTCCAATAATACTATAGGAGTGGCTCGCGCAGTTGACATTCAGAGGACATACCAACCAGAATATCGGATCAGATCAGTGGACTCCAGAACTAATTCGACAGCTGAAGTAAGTAAAAAATACAGTATCAAGGGTTGTTGACTTCTGGATCGATAGTATCCTAGAGGGGTACATCACTGAGTTCGTGGTAGATAGCAGCAGTTCTTACAGCGATGCGAAGAGACGATTTTTCAAGGGACCAAGGAGTAGGTTCTTCCTGTCGCTAAACCTTTGGATTAAGATGCTGGTGTGCGAAAAGGGTATGATGAAAATGACCTCCGATGAGTAGAAAGATTGGTGTGGAGGGGTTAAAGGTATCGCATAGTTACAGATCCACTAGGAAAGATGCAGGGTAGATGGACATGAGCGACGACGAATTTCTAAGCGAAGTTGAAAAATACTGTGGCACCTTGAGAAGTGGAATGATATTTCGGCGCCCTGATAAGAGGAGGACTGAGGAAGAGTCCCCTGAGAGGACCGGAAGGGAAGACTACGCAACAGGGCCACAGAGGACAGAGCTCCCTTACTACGAGGAGGAAGGCGATGACCAGGATACCCCAGAAGAAGGGTGGATTGTGAGCTATCACATACCTTCGACCCCGCATGCCACCTATCAATCTAAAGGAAACACCACAAATAATTCGCAGAGCTGTCCCACATGTAGTGGTAAAAGTAGTACATCAGTAAGTAGCAATAGTAGGAACACCGCGATGGCGGACGATACAAAGATGCCGAATTTCGTAGGAAGCGGGAGGGAGGATCCCGAACAGTTTTGGTTTTTATGCGAAGCAGTGTGGATCGTTAAGTAGGTCCAAAATGAAGACATAAAAAAGGGACAGTTGGCGACGACCTTTTGGGGCTATGCGCTGGACTGGTTCATAAAATATACTAAGTTTCTAGGAAAAATGTTGGTAGAAATCAAAGCAGTGATGATTCAGGA
The DNA here is from genome assembly GCA_027924585.1 of Larix kaempferi. Lineage (NCBI taxonomy): Eukaryota > Viridiplantae > Streptophyta > Pinopsida > Pinales > Pinaceae > Larix > Larix kaempferi. The sequence continues at coordinate 2,580,573 of BSBM01000226.1, read as the reverse complement.
ATTAAAAAAACCCAAGTCGGAAGCACAGTACATTACTGAGCTCAAAGAGATTAGGCAATACCCGAATGAACCAATATGGGAGTTTGATCAGAGATACAAGACACTGATAGCGAAATTCAGTTTTCCAATAAACGACCTGCAGCATAAAGAGTGGTTTATCGCTGGGCTGGTACCACATATTAGAGGACCATTGATGCAGCAGAAAGTTGCGGATCAAGCCGAAGCATTAGAAATCGTGATGAAAATAGAGGCTTCGTCGATCGGAGAGACTGGGGCTGGAATGGATAAGATTCAAGCACAATTGGCCATGTTGACGCTCCAATTGGAGGACATGAAGCAAGGGAAAAATAATCGCGCAGACGTATGGTGCACCAGATGTAGGACGGAAGGCCATCATAAGGATAATTGTTCAATGTTTCAGCAGTATTTGAATTCAGGGGCTCCGAACCCCCTTCGCCAGGAAAGTCTACCATGGTGCCCCGTTTGCCAGGCCAAGGGGCATCGACCAGAGGACTGCATCTACTTACATAAAATAGTATCGAAACCGGTGAATCTGTATTTTAAATTCTATCGATCAGTGGGGCATGATGAAAGGACTGCAGGGCACACGATTTGCTGCAAGAACGGAACATGGACGCATAGCTAGTAAAGGGAGAAGAGAAACAACTAGGACTACAACAACCGCAGTATGTCCAGCAACAACCGTAGTTTATGCAGGCGCCGCAATTTGACAAAGGACAGTATGGGAAACTACATTATGGCGCACTGCAGTATCCGCAACCACAGTACCAGCAGTTGATGTATCAGCAATACCCACAACCGTAGTATCAGCAGCCACAGTACCGGCAGGCGCAGTACGAACCACCACGCGAAGGATTTGGTGGAGGATTCCGGGGAGGATGCGGTGGTGGCGCCGGAAGAGGGGGAGCCACTGGACGGGGCCGAGGACCCCCTACATGTTATAATTGTGGGAAACAAGGACATTTCACAAGGGATTGCCCGAATCAAGCCTCGCAATGCACGTATTGTAGCGGAATAGACCACGCGGTAGAAAGTTTCTCACAGCTCATCGCCAAATGGAAAACGAAGAACCTGCCGACCCCGTCGAATCAAAACCAACCAGCGGTACAAAAAATATCAGTAGAATATAGGAGGCACTCCGTGGCAGTAGGAATAGTAATGCGAGGAGGAGCAGTAACAGGAGTTGACAGACCATAGTCCATTGTTCGACCAATAGGAAAGAAAAACGTTACGTTTGACACGGGGGCAGAAAAAGACACCTTCCTAAAGGCCCAACAAGAGGTGTTGCGACGGATGAGGAACATACCTCTCCAAGAAGAAATCTACGATATGCCGCCGACATTCGACCGGACGAAATCGCAGGGAAAGGCCACTGCCTTAAGAGCCTTCCTAGAGAGCTGCTTAGCATTGGCATGAGATGAGGAGGCATTGGAGGAACTATCCAGGCTATTAAGTCGACAGGAGGACGGAATTCAGGAACCCAGGGTTAATCGCATACATAAGAGAAGGAAGACGGGCAGACCAGAGCAAAGTCACCCCCCTTGGTCGAGTGTGTCAACTTCCCGTCGAAATCGAAGGACTTCGAACATACGCCAATTTCGATGTGATAGAAATAGTAGATAACACATGTCCATATACAGCACTATTAGGAATCGACTAGGCGATTTAAAATCAGGCAATCATCAATTTCAAGAAGCGGATCATGACATTTGAAGATCGGGAAACAAGGGTTGTCGCACCACTAGACCGTTCGGAAGGACAACGATATGTGGAACCCACCAAAGATGAAGATAGGGAAGGATGGGATAGCCTATATAATATTTCTGAAGATTACATCAATCCAAATGATGGAGGGGAGTTGGAATGGCGTAGCCCTATCTTAGCATCTTCGGAATCGGACGAGGCACCGGAAAATTGGAAAAACTGACTTCATGAAGTATCGTTTCGTAGATGTGCAAAGATTACACAGTCCATGCGTCGGGTGGCTACTGAGGAATGCAAATTACCAACATACGAAGGGTTACCAAACTTGAGCACCTTAACAGAATTCGAAGGAAAGGTAGTGGAACCACAAAGACTCTTGGCCTTGGAGGAAGCCTTGAAGGCTACTCCTGCGCACTGGTGGGCAGCGCATAAATCAAGGATATCAAATTGGCCACTATGTCGATGCCTCCTAGAGGTACATTTCAGCGACACCACAACATGGAATGGACAAAGATACGATGGCCAGGGTAACCCAAACGAACATTTGAAGGCTTGTCAGCACCAATGGGCAGAGCGACTGGAGCATGAGTGGGTGCATGCCTTTGTGCATACATTGGATGGAGTACCGCGGAGTTGGTATGTTGCAATGGAGATGCGACTCGGTACACTTTCTTGGGATCAGTTAACACTTGGCTTTAGCCAAACGTTCTCCTTCTCAGATAAGAATCCCTTCATCCATAATGCACTTCAGATAAGTAAGAAGAAGATTTTCAAGGTAGAACCAACAGGGCAGCTATCAGAACTCTGATGGACCATGACACCCGAAATAAGGAGGAACTGCTATAAACCGAATAACAACAACGATGGGACAACACCTAACCTATCCGTCGACCAGTACAATCAGCCACTGAAGACTATGAAGGTAACCATTAAATTAACGGAAAGCTTGAATGCCGCGGATATTGAAAAACATTGGTAGGAATCAATTATTATGCAGATTGCAGACCTGCTGCATGAATTTCATGACTTATTTCTGACAAGATCCCTAGAAAGACAAGACATTCACACCTCAGCGGATGAGTTCGAAATAGATGAATATGCGATCGCAAGAAAATTGAAACCACAAACAGCATCCTCCGGCGTGAAGACCAAACCCCGCGATACGGTGTCAACAGTACGGCACCACCTATTACCGCAGTAAAAAAAAAAAATAATATATATATATATATAAATAAATCATAATAATAAAGAAGGGAAGGGAGGTATCATATGAATCATAATAAATCACAAAACGTGGGCGACATGATAGGACTAAGATGGAAGCTGCCATGACGCGTAATAGCCCACTCCAACATTAAAGATGCTGAAAGTGACATTTATACCACACCAAACAGCTTCAAGCCCAAGACACCAGAAGTTAATATCCAGCGCAAGCGAAGGATTTTGGCGAATCCCGACAAAAATCGACAATAATTGCCTCAAATGGATGGACATTACCAACCTCTATATAGAGAGCAACGGGAAAGCAGATCCAATTACTGTAGTACTCTAGAAGCCAAATGGAAGTGTATATGTCTAGAACCAGCACTGAAAGACCATTGGCCACACCAATTGTTCAGGAGCAACCCAAAGTCATGTCGTCAATTCCACACAAGAAGAAGAAAAGTGCGACGCGACCTCCCGATAGCGGTCGGGAGGCAAAGAAAGCCACCCGGGCATCTACCCGGAACAAGAATGCTGTTGTAGGATCCTCCACGGTGGAAGAGGTGCAAGAGGGATACGACGGTCCCATGCTATCAGAATATGTTCCTCCTCGATGGGCCGGGGCGCCTGCACGACGGATCAACAAAAACGACAGATACAACATTGCAGTCACACCGGTACCTCTAGGGGTTCAGACAATTGGGGACATTACCACCAAGTTGTAGAGACTACAATACACTGACCACGACCTCGCTAAGTTCAAAGAGTATGCAGAAGACTACGATGACGTTCCCCATGCGAGCGGCCCAACCACAAAGGAACCGAGGGAATGGGCACACGGATTGGCACAATCAGGGTTGCTTGGCATCACCCTTCTACCACATTTTGGGTGCCTGGCACAAGTCAACGCATGCGTCAAGCAACTCCGTGCATGCTTCCATGATCGATCCCTGTGGCTGCATGAGAGAATCCCAGTTACTGTCGACCTCGTCGCCAAAGTCACCGGCCTACCACAAGACGGAGCCAACCTGTCAAATTTTTTCTAGGGAAAGGATAATGATAAGAAAGTAGCCGAGCAATTGGCTATAAAGTACGATGTACAGAAAGATTCCCGGGGTTACCTGATCCACACCATTAACAACCAGGCGGTTCGAGTCGCAGCAAAAATACTGGCAGTCAAAGTAACAAGGAAAAACCGATCGACACAATGCAATTTAGGGGTCATTGCAGCAGCAGAACAATGCGCCGCAGGAGAAAGGCTGAACTGGGCCCAATTCCTGCTGCATGAACTCAACGAGGACGCATATGATGCCTAGGAAAACAGACGGACTTTCATGTATTCATGGTTACTCCTCCTGATTGCCTTCAAAGCATGGAGGGAACCAGACGACTACCAAGGGGTGGACCTCGCGGAACCTCGAATATGCGATGGTGCAAGGTACCAGAACTTGTGGGCAATGACTGACAATGAGCGCCAGCAAGATATTGTTATCCAGTTCTACGTTTGGCTCGACATGATGCGGATGGACGCAATGATGATACAGTGGATCACACTACATGCCGCGACAAAGTATCAGTCCATTACCCAGTTATCTGTTGAGATGCACATGATTTGCCTCTGAGCACACGCAGACCCAACCAAGCAATGGATAAGAACACATTACAAGCTCACTGAAGCCGAGCTTGACAACATCATCTCCCACTGGCCTGAGGAATGGAAATTCCTTGAAGATCCGAAGGAGATTGCAGCAGCACAGGCAGCCGGTCGACAGAACCGGGCCAGGAATGATGAAGCTTCCACCAACCAGAAGGATGAACAAGAGATTGATGCAAAGGATCAGACAGTCGGCTCTAGTACGACGGGGCCTCAACAACCAACACCCCAACGGACCCAGAGCTTGACCTTCAGTAGGAAGAACGACAGACAAAGAATCGTATGGACCGCGACGACGGTTGTACAAGAGCTGGCCTCACTGCACAGCAGGCCGATAGTCTGTTGGATAGCATTATGCAGATCATAGAGCACAACCGCCGGAAGGTTACAAGGCACTCCGCAGACAATTTCCAATACATAGGGGACTTGTTAAATACAGTGGCCAGTACAATCATCAACATTTAGGTACCACATGGCGATATCCAACAAAACTTGTCGACTCCCAAAGTTGAGGTAGAGGTAGGCAACCAGCAACGTATAGTTCAAGTCGACTCACACACCTTCTTTACAGGCGATGAGAACTTGAACCTGGAGCTCCAAAAGGATCCCCTGACAATGGTCGACTTCAACCTACTACCAATGTTGACACTACATCGGGTCCAAGTGGTAGCAAGCGTAGAAATCTGAGACTGCGAGGCTGCAATGCACAATAAGATGGTCGATTGCATGAAACAACTACAATGTAACAAGATAGAGGCCAAGCAGCTTCGAGATGATTATACTGCGGAATGAGCTATGCAGGTATAAGCCCTTGAGGAGAAAGTGCAATTAGAGAAAGCCCTGGCTGAAAAGGAAGCAGTCATCGCAGACCAAACCAGAGCGCTCAAGGAAAAGGAAGAAATTGTGATGGAACGAGCAAAGCTCGAAAGAGCTCTAGCAAAGGCATGCGAAGCAGCAGCGCTGGACATGGATGTTGACCTGGAAGCCCAGGCTGTTATGTTAGGAGTTGCCGTGACTGAGCTCAGAAAAGAAAATGTGGAACTCCAAGCTCGGGTAACACCCAGCACACCGCCGGCACAAGTCCAGAGTCGACAGACAGCGATAGATGAGGCAGTGATGGAAATCCAGGAGTTGGAACAGGCTGTGCAGAAGGCAGCCGTAAGTCTTACAGAATTTTGGGACAGGCTGGTCGAAGATGACCAGTTAGTGGAACTAAAGAAGATGCATCACGAAGCTGAAGAGTAGCTAGAAACGTTTAGAGGGTCGATTAAAGCAATGCCCACCATGACCAGGATGACAAAGACTGCGGAATTACAGAATATGAAGCAACGAGCTGAGAAAGCCCATGAAAGGAAGCAACGACGAGCGACACATTTGGATGAACTTCAGACAAAAGCAAAAGCACTGATAGCAAGCATGGTTCCAGAATTGAAACAGGTACAGGAGCAACTATAGGAAGTGCGACAAAAAGTGAGCGACCACCCAACGGAGCAGCAGGTGACGGAAAGTACACAGATCCATGCATCAGTAAAGGAGATAGTTGACCGGATCTAGACCTCCTATGAAGACTTTCAAAAGCAGTATAACAAACTAGCAGTGTCCAACTGAAGTGGCTTGGGACGAGCCACAAGTTTGTGTTGGGGGCCTGTTGGCACGGGATAGATCCATAGGAAGTGCGGAAGCCGACAGGTGCGGAAGGGTCACTCAGCGGAAGAAGGACCTTTCGCCACTTTTTGCGGAAGTATAAGTATTGTTAAAGAGTTGAATCGGTCATATGGACCATTTTTTGTAGAATGATGTAAGCATATAAATAAAGCAATCTTGTAAGCCTAAGGGCATCGATCGATTGATGATTAATAAGATCTTTTGAGTTTGATTGTATTTGCGATATCATGTTCTGAATATCTCTGCGACGGGTTTTCCGCAGATGTTAATGAATGAAGATGTTCGGTTGTGAATTCTGGTGTTATGTTATGATGCGATAATGGGTTATTTAAATGTTCTCTGTTGGTTTACGTGAAAACATATTGTTGGTTAATGCTAAAAAATTTTGATGTGAATAATTGATTAGTAAACTATAGTGAATGACTGTGATTTCTGGTTAATGCACACAAATCTTCTTTGTAACTGTGGAAGCTTGGTTCTTGCAGCACCCTTATCCGCCTCGAGTGAGACCTCACCTGCTTCGCAGGTGTTGCTGGGAAGGGTAACTCCTTTCTAGGCCAGTGAATAAGGGGTTGTTGACGACAGAGTGAACCCCTGTCGAAAGACCCTGTGTCAACAGTAGGCTCTGCTGTCAGAATGGTGGAAAATACAGATATGAAGGGCTGACCCACCAATTTCCAACAGGTTCGACCCTATGGAAAGTTTGGGTTGCAAAAGGTTCAAATGCATCTTCACAAAGGGATGGCCTAAACCTATATTCAAGTTTCCAAATATACCAAATAAGATCGAGGAACATGCAGATCATGCTCCTATACTTGGGTAGATTTATATCAAGTATGCTCCCAGTGGCCCCATAAAATATGTCCTTAGGTGGGTGCAACCAAATGTTTACAACTTCAGGGATACCTTCATTTGATGATAAAATGTAATCCAAGAAGTCATGTGAGCTGGGAGATCTCACATCCCAAATGGGCCAAGTAACCGAATCATATTCCTCCATCAAGGGAAGATTTTGATCCGAATCTGCCGAAGCTATTTGAGTAGCTTGGTTTGAAACTTCTATGATAGATAGGGGTGATCCAACTTCTTTCCAACAATTAAATGACATTACACAAGCTGAGGTCCTTTCATCTACTATGGTTAGACAGATGTTCTTACCATGAGTCGTACTTTAATCTGAAAAGCAACTTTGGAAAGGGTCCTACATATTGAATGGTCTATGTCTGATGCGATCAAAGTCTCATTGGATGGATCAACAACACCAATGGTAGACAATAGTTCCGTTCTTTGCGCAAAATGATATTGCAATACCTCCAAGGCCGACATGGCACATGGTACTTGAGCTAGGTCCTCAAGAACATTACCGTCCTAAGTAGCTCATGTGTTAGGATTATGCATTGTTCTATGTAGAACACCTTTGGGGGGGTATGGTACTAAGTCTATGGCTGGTTTCTCAATGTAGATATAACCACTTGGTTGTGATTCTAATTGATCCGATCTACTAGGAGAGACATCATAAGACTCAAGTCTTGTTTGAATGTTCATCTCGGGATCACACATGAAGACATTGGCATAAGGATCATTGCCCCCTTGCAGGGGGGTTGGCTGGTTGCCCCCTGGCGGGGGTACTGGTGTCAAAATAATGGGTTGTTGTTTCCCACCGCATTGAAGCATAGTTGGTGCGTATTTTTTCCCAGACTTAGCATTTTGCTTACTCTTGTACTTCTTCTTCTTTTCCCTAATGTCTTTGGACTCGACTATAAGGATTTCAGAATTCTGGGAAGGATTAGCACTTTGATTACCCTTGTATTTCTTCTTCTTTCCTCTCAAGTCTATGGATGAGACTGTGAGGATGTTAGAATTGTTGGAAGGATTAGCAGGTTGCTGCATTGCCTGGCCAGCTGTGGGTTGCAAATTCTGAATAGATACTTGTCTCAGATGTGGTTTAATTTGTTCAAGATGGTGGACGAAATCTGTCATACCATTGACATGAGGTTCATGTGGCAGCCTAGCTAGATCAAACGCAGGTCTTGCAGGTTGGTTCCCAAAATATTGGTTACTTTCTAGAACCTGACCACTACATGGCGGAATGGGGTTAATGGTTGGATTGCCCCCTTGCGGGGTTAGGCCCAAAAAATATTGGTTACTTTCTAGAACCTGACCACTCCATTGAGGTGGTTGTTGGGCTTGAAAAGCATTCCAAGAGGGGTTACCTCCTTGCAGAGGTTGCATCCAAAAGGATTGGTTATTTCCCGGATGTTGCCCAGTCCATTGTGAACTAGGTTGCATGTATGGATTTCCTCCTTGCGGAGGTATGTTCCAATAAGGTTGGTTATTTGGTGGAACATTACCACTCCCTGGCTGGTTAGGATTCATGGGTGGATTGCCCCCTTGTAGGGGTATGTTCCATTGAGATTGGTTACTTGGTGGAACATTACCACTCCATTGATTGTTTCCTTGGTTTCGATATGCGTTCCAAGGTTGATTTCCTCCTTGCGGAGATGGCATCCAAAAAGATTGGTTACTTCCTGAATGTTGTCCATTCCATGGTGGAACAAGATGGATGGATGGATTTCCCCCTTGCGGAGGTAGGCCCCAAAAATATTGGTTGCTTTCCGGAATCTTACCAAACCATTGATTGTTTCCTTGGCTTAGATAAGCGTTCCAAGGTTGATTTCCTCCTTACGAAGGTGGTGCCCAAGAAGATTGGGTACTTCCTGGAACCTCCCCACTCCATTTTGGGATAGGGTTGATAGGTGGATTGCCGCTAGGATTTGTGCTAGGATAAGTCGGAGGATAACCCCTTGGGGCATTTCCACTAATATGAGGAGCATAACCCCAATTGGAATAAATGTTCCATGGTTCATTGCTTCTGCCAGGAATATTACCATTCCATGGTGAAGGGTTGCCCCTAGAAGTAGAATTTGGACAGGTGTTAGGCATATCAAGAGGATTCTGGTTTACTCCTTGTGTGTGTTGACCTTGATTAGCTTAACCATATTGAAAACCAATGTTTGGTAAGGAATACCCTTCAGCAGGGATTCCTGCAGATGAAGTGGATGTACTTCCGGGATTGGAACCCGAAATTGTACCAACTGGCACTGAAGTGTTGGTTGAACTTGTGCTACTAACAGGTAAACTAACTGTTGGGATTGATGTATAGGCCAAATTGGAAGTATTGCTACCTCCAGCAACTATTTGATGTTGCGACGATGTAGTCCCTTGTGCTCCTGATGAAGCCATAGGGTCACTTGTTGAATTTTGCATGTCATTCGAACTTTCAAAAAGAGGTTTGATATCACCCAATGACTCATAGATAGTAAGTACAACTGGTTCTGAAAGACTTATCATAGGTGGAATTACATGAGCATTTGTGTGATGTTTCAATGTTTCAATTTCAACTAGAGTAAGATCATCAACTCTGTCTGTATTAGTTTCGTGATGTGATGATGAATTCTCAGTGTTGATTTGATGTTATTCTTCTTGAGTAATATTAATTGAGTTTAAAATCAATTCTATTTCCAAGTCATTAGTATGTGGTTTTTGTGTCTATCTCTGCAATGTAGCAGGGATTTCAATTTCTGGTGACTCACCTTGATGCCGTTGTGACTGGCGGATCGGGAGAGTAGCCACTTCTAAGAAGTTGATAAAAGGATGTGTTTAAAATGATAGTTTGAATCAAACAATCCTAAGGCAGTCTAGACTCAAAAAACAAAATGTGTCCACACAGTAAAAATTCCCTAAAGATTTCAAGCAGCAAACTTATTCTTCCAAAGAACCAAAGCTCAGTGAAAAGATGGATTGTAGGGCCTGCCGAAACTAGTAGTTGTTGAGGGATGTTAGGCCTCAGACAATTTCTAGCAGCGAAGGTATGAGAAATAGTTGCAATAAATTTTAATCGCCAGGGGTGCAAGTGTTGGTTCCTGACCAATCACCCTCCCAAGGAGTAAAATTTCCGAAGTCTGTCTCAGGTTTTGCAAGTGTTTCCCAATCACAATATCCTATGTGATATCCTAAGAATAGCCACTAAAGTTACCACTTCATTATCGACGGTCAAGCGGAATAGTTGTAAGTCGAGGACAACTCTCATAACCAAGAACTCTAGAAACAGTGATGTCACCCCGAGGACTTGTCACTGAACATAGAATCCCCTCGATAAGCTTATGTCCCACTAAATAAACAAAAGGGGGGAACCACCCTTTACTTATCCAGATTGACCTCGTGCTTGACGCATGTTTCAGAAGCGCTTTCCCGACAAGCGTTTTTTGCTACTAGTGGATTTACTCTCTTTAATCAATGCTAGTTTCAAATTTTTGTAGCCCAGGAGTGTTAACTCTCCAAACCTAATCTAGGGCACTAACCTAAACTTGTTGGTGATATGAAAATCAAAAGTTTGTCAATTTTAGATTAAGCGCCAATTTTAAATGTAGTTTGCTTAGTTTCAGGAGTGGAAATGAAACTAGTGATGTTTTGACTCGAAAACCGAAAAATGAACCAAACAATGCAAAATGCTCACTATTCTACCTTTTAATTCGATGAATATTCTAAATTAAGGAAGAGTTAGAGGTTCATGAGTTTCTTTCATATATGCAAAATTTCTGGTAGATTTTGTATGTTCATGCATAGTTTAGTTTTTTTTTTTTTTTAATATGGATAATAATTGATGTTTAAATACCAATGTAAACCAAACAGATATCTCAAGTAAACATGAATCTAATTCTATTACACGAGGGATCCCTGTTTCTCATTCACAAGATCGCCCGAAAGCCCAAGTGAAGAGGATAAGCCCTTTGGAATGCTTATGAATTAAATTCTAGACTGTTAGACTTGAGATCCACTTTCTCATTCACAAGATCACCATACGGCCCAAGTGAAGAGGATACGGTGGCTCGAAAAACTGTATGCAAAAATTAAATCTACTCTGTTACAAGTGAGATCCACTTTCTCATTCACAAGATCACCATAAGGTGCGAGTGAAGAGGATACGATGGCTCATACACAATATATCTCAAGAAAAATGAACTCTAAAGGTACAACTTTCTCTAATTGCGCATGCGAATTATGAAGAAAATTCCAACTCCAAAACGAAATGTAACTAAATGAAAGTTTATTTTTGTTTTTTGGAAAGAAATTATCGTCAAGTTATCTCACAATGTGATGTTCAAGGTTTGTTTTTCAATGCAAAAAGTGTGAATGGTTCCTTCAAATGCAATTCTCTCTAAATGTGCATGAAGATGATGAAAATATTCTAAGTCCAAAACAAAATGTAACTAATTTGAAGCTTGTTTTTGTTTTTAGAAAGAAAATATTCTCAAATCAATTTAAAATGTGACTTTCTAAGTGTGGTCTTTTATGCAAAAAGATATTTTACACATTTAATAGAAAAATTGAAAAGAGATAGACACTTAAAACACTTTTAAAAGTTCTTGGGATCTTTTTTGAACAATTATCTTTAATCCAATGGAAAAGTTTATAGCTCCAACCATGCAAAACTTTTACAACTCCAACCATGCCAAACTTTTACAAAATGCTTGGATTCTTTTTAATCTTAAGAAGAAAAAAAATGAACCCAAAACTTTTGCAAAAACTTTGGAATTCTTTTTAATCTAAAGAAGAAGAAAAAAATTGAACCCTAACTATGCACTTTGCAAAAGTTTGAAAATGAGTTTTTTAACCAACTCTTTTTAAACCAATTGAAAAATATTTGTAACTCCAACTATGTAAAACTTTTGCAAAATTTTTCAAAAGGAATCGAACTTTGGCATTTTATGCAGCATTCAACGCTCAACGCTCCAGCATTAAACGCTTAGCAATTTCACATTGTGGCAGAGTATGAAGTGACACGTAGAGAGTTAAAACCTTCAACACTTCACACCCCAAATCCTAGAAGAATGTACACCCACGCAGAGTTTTAAGAGCTTCAATGTTATGGTTCACAGCTTCAACCGAATCAACACATCAACGCAGAGGTCGAAGGCAGAGAGCAGACAGGGGGCATTATACAATACGCAAAGCATTCAGTTGTTGGGATTAATGCAGAGATACAACGCTTCGACACTGTCCACGTGATGGGTAAGGAATTGTTTCAAAAGCGAAAATGCAAAGATGCAATGCATAGATACTGTCCACGCAGAGGTTTGAAAGTTTAAAGCTGAGATCATAGTCTTTTAGTGCTGAGATTTAAGAGTTCATGAAACATCAGGGTTTTCATATCGCAGGGTTGAAGGAATTTCACGCAGAGCTTGAGAACATACTCAAAGATGCATCTATTCACTCAACGCAGAGTTTAAATCTTCAAACCAGATTTTAAAAGTTTTCATGTTGAGTTTTAAAAGTTTCAAGATCTTTAAGACAACACGTGGACAACCTGGAAACTATCAGCGTAGAGATTAAATTCCAGGTACATGGATCCACACAGAGTTTGAAAGAAATGATCAACGTAGGGATTTATGTAAGGTTTGAAACGCTTTCAAAAAACTGAACAGAGCTTTAACACGTTAGTGCAGAGTTTAAACATCATTCAACGCAGAGTGTAAAGAAATATTAAACTCAGAGTTTAAAGAAATATTCAAATGAAACACAAATCAATGAAATCTTCTAGAAATATTCAATGCAAAGTTTAAAGAAATCTAACATGCAGAGACTGAAGCTTTAAGAACTTTAACATAGCTTGAAGATCAAAACAAAGTTTAAACTCTAAAATTCGAGGCAGAGTTTCAAGAAACTCAGATCTGATTGAATTTGACGGTGGGTTGATGGATTAAAGGCATGGTTAGGCCAATTTTAAGCTTCTCAAACTGGATCCAAGGATCTTTAAGTGATCTTTAAGCTCAAAATGAGTAGATCTAAATGATGGAGATCACCAAAAAATGAAGAAAAATCATGAGATATCAAGAAATTTCAAGCCATATGGTCGCCAATCTAATAACAACATTTAGTGTAGAGACTTGTCTACAGTATTTCAACTATTTTACTAAGAAATGGTGAGTTTCTACGTCAACAAATGAAAAGATTATTACAAGTTATCACTAATATCTACATTCATTCATCAATCAAGATAAGCAAACTTAAGATCTGAAGCCATTTAAAAGTCTAAATCACACAAGATAACCAACATTTAAACATTCAAATGGTAGAAACTTGAATCAATTCATATTAGAACAATGAAAAAGTACATCCTTACCATGTAACTAGGTTTGAATCCCTTCTCGATTGCTATAAGCTTTCCTTCTTTCACCCTTGCTTTTGAAGAATTTGAGCTTTTCTCCTTCCCTCAGAATCTCCTCAGCATGCCTTTTCTTTTTTGATCTCCCTTTACCATGCCTCCCATGCCTTTCTTATGTAGCATTGGGAAATGGGCCTTCAAACCTTTCTTCTCCATGTGGGATTGCTCATTTTCTTTATTTTAGATTATTTTCAACTGAAAACCCACTTTTCAATAGTTTTTAGGCTTTTTGCACCACTTAGAATGATTTTAAGCACAATTAATGCATTTTAATGCATTTCTCAGAGAGGATTCGTCTCTGAATGAACTTGTGTCATGTATTCATGTTGTAAGTGCATGGTAAACATATGCCTCTTCTGTCACATGACTAGGAGTGTTAATTTGATTGTTAACAAGGCATGAACATATTTAAATATCTCATGAATTTTAATTGATTATCATCTTTTTATGATTAATTAATGTTTACTTAACACTTCTAGACCTATTGGGCACATAGTTTTCAATTTCCAGGCTGTGGTTTTCATACAGACGTCCATCCGGATGCTCATTCCCATCCAGACGCCCATTCGCATTCGGATGTCCATTCAAACCTTCGTTCGCACCACCGAAATCATTTGTTAGCATATTCTGGAGCATTGAAGGCAGAAACCCACGACATGGGTTTTGTTGGCCACCTAGCCCTTATGGATCGTGACCTCCTATTGGTGAAGATTCGCATCCTCATTAGCCCAAGCTGCCAACGCATATGTTGCCCATGTCCAAGGAATTAGTATGCACGAAATGGGGAAAAACATCCTGTGCTTTTTAATGAGCCATTTCTCCAGTGTTTAAGACCCTCTATTTTTAGAGAGGTCAACCACTGGAAGGGTCGACCTGCTCTCCCTTTGTAAATGTTATATAAAGACGCCCTGGGTTGAGAAGAAGAGACAGAAAAATGTTGTATAAGCTTTGATTCCGATTTTTAATAAAAACTATGATCATCTGTTGATGTTATTTCGTCTTTTGTTAGTGGTTGGTGATTGAATAGCTTAGGAACAAATCCCTGTTGCTTGTGAAGGGCCCCTCAACAACCAGAGGTTCCATTTGTGCATATCCAGTGATTTCCTTTCATTTTTGCAGATAAGTAATTTCGTTTTTATATGTATGTATTTTGTTTTCCTGTAGATGATGTTTTGTTGTTCATAAAACACAGTTTTCCTTTATTTACATGTAATTTGTATCTTCAGAATTCATACGGCCGACTATTCGCACCTTCGTTCAGACTGTCTTTCAGCCTTTCATTTGCACTTAGACAGAATTTTAGTTCATTTTCCACAATTTCCAGTATTTCGTTTATGCAGAAATAGTTAGGTAGGGTATAGGTTAATTTTCCAGTATCTCATGATGTTCCGTAGTTAGTTGGGATTCGAATCCATCTTTACCATTTTATATTTCATTTCATATTCACACATAGATTAATTATTTCAGTTTTAATTATGATGAAATCCATTTACATTTAGCATCTCTTTTACTGTGCAAATAAGAAATAGTTCTAGTTTAAGTAGAAGCAGTATAGTTGTTTCTTTGATTATGATTTAGGTAGTTTATGATCTACTTTCATTTGTTTTCATGCCTAGAACCTAGAATAGCTTAAGCTTGTTTAAAATGTTATCATAGACTTTACCAAATATCAGTTTGTTCCATTTCTGAAATAGGTTCAACATTTCATCTTCAGTTCTCATTTAAGTTTATAATCGGTCTTTCATTTTCATTTACATAGCATGTATTGTTTTAGGCTTTGTTAATTCCATTGTTAATTCAATCATTTCATTTTGGTAGGTATAATAGAATAGAAACTAACTTCAAGTTCAAACTTAAATAGTTTCACACTGATTTCAAAGATGCATTAGTTTTCAGTTGTTTAAAGTTTGATTCTGATAGCTCACATAACTCAGTTTAATATAGGTTTATTTCTCAGTTATAGATCAGTTGAATCATATTTCCATGATTGAGTGAAATGCCTTAGGTTGTGGTTTGATTTACTGTTGAATGAGAATAGTAGCACTTTGTTTCATGTTGTAGGTTTTGTTCACAAGTTAAAGATTGTTTCCAAGTCATTGAATTCTTACTTTGTACTTAGGTCTGCTTGAACTCCAAGTTTAGTTTGATTTTTGATAATTGATGTTTCATTAACTAGTTTGAAGTATTGATAGGACATAATTTGATGTTGATAGGCATTTGCATGAGCTAGGTGAACATTTCATGTTTTAATTACAGAGTAGTCATTAGAGATAAATTAACTTAGAATTTGTGTTTTGATAAGTAGTACTTCATTCTAAGTATTGTAACTAGGTCTTAAGTGTCATCTGCTTATGAATAAAAATTAGTTTACAATGTTCAAATTCACTGGCAATTGGTCCATTCTTAACTTGCATCTTTTTCTAGAATTTAAACTAGATTTAATTCCTTTTTGTTTCTCTATAGCATTCGAAAGTCATTTTGATACAATCCCTCAAGGAGAGTGGAATTAGGTAGCTTAGCTAAGTCTTGAGTCATTTATTGTTTGAAATATTAATTATCAAATGCATGAGCGGTTTAACTGTTGGATTGGATTTCTTAGGTTCATTAAGTAGTTGTCTCTTTTAGGGTAGTATAGTTTCTTGTTTTTATAGTTAGTTGCAACTTGAAATTGTTCTATAGCTAGGTTTCTGAATTTGTTTCATAGTTAGAGTTTGAATAATATTTTCCATTCTTAGAATAGGATTTGAGTGATTGTCTAGTAGTTTCCACTTCCATAGAGTAGCTTGTTTTTTTATCAATTCTTGCTTCTTAGAATAGTACTTTCTTTATATCTTGCAATTTCAATTCTTGTCCATAGAGTAGAATAGTATAGATTGATAGTATTCTGATCTGTTTGTTAGGTTAGGTCTAATCAGTTTGATAGTTTATATTTTGAAGTTTGACTCAGTTTTTCATTTTGAAAGATCTTTAAATATTTTCATTATTGAACATTTATAAGGTCTGCCGAGCCAATACCTTAGTTTCCCTTCTACCTCAGCATATATTTTGTGACAACTCAAAGTGTACAAACCTTGGTTGATAATTAATATTTGGAGAATTTAATAAACATAAATAACACTGAACAAGAGGATACATAGTGGGTTCCAACCAAGAGATCACTTTGAAGAAGAAAGCGATCCAATCGGGAAGCTATATGTACAGGACCAATCCTATGGTTTGTCCAGGTGAAACAATCATTTGCAAGCTTTAGATCTATCAGATCCCGATCATCTATGAGGTATTCCATGCTTTCTCAAAAGGGATCTTTTATTATACTTCCACCTTGTTTCTCCTTGTTGCTAATAATTGTGTTGAAGTTGTCGGCCACTATGCTAAAATTTGTCCACAAAGTGTTGCAAAGGTTCTGCAAATACTACCAGTAGATATTTTTTCTTGATAATGTATAGGCATATAGGTACCGAAAGTGGACTTAAGGCATGATCTCCCTAGTTCAATGCGAATCTAGAACAAATATGACAGAATACAAATATACCTTCCTAGATGTAATTAGAGATTAAGATATGTAGACATATTACCTTTCAGATCTGTAGATCTCTTTCTCCCTCGTCACTCCAAGTTCCACGGTCGTCAGATTCAAAGATGCAAGACCTGTCAGAACATGCAAGAGACAAACAAGAAGCAATAGCACATATACACAATAATTGATCTAAGTAAACGGTTAAGGAAGTAAACTATAAATATCAATGAACAATAAGACATTTATGGAAAGAGTTTTGTATTACTGTATTAAAGTGGAAATACATAGAAGAGTTAAGATTATAACCAAGCCCTAACGTCGCAATCTTCCTCCAACAAGCCAAGCCAATGCCTCTAAGGAGAAATGGGTGCCTCCAATGGATGGATGATGATCTCCTAAGCTCTATTTCACCAGCATATGGATGTTATAGCATTCCTCCCCTTGGAATGGAGAAGAGCTTCATATATATAGGACTAGGAGGATAGGATAGGTTGAGAAATAGTGGGAAAGGACTAAGGGATCCTCCCAAAGGGTTAGGGAACCGAATGCCTGCTCCCCTATAGGTAGCGATAGATATCCAAGTCACACACCTTCGAGAAATGGCTTGAAGATTCCCTTTATCCACTTTAACTGACATCGGTGCAAGTTGCAATAGGACAACCTGCGCCGGGGCATGCTGCACAAGGGTGACCTGCGACGACCCAACTAGACCCTATGGAAATAGGTCAGTATCTCTTCCAGTTTGACTTCCTATTCATGGGAACTTCAGGGATGTTTACACTGATTCTTATGGTGGCAAGATTTTGGTGTAACAGACCCCCAAAGCATGAAGTTGTTGGAACTTGACAGCTGAAATGCTTTGATAGAAGGATGAAAAGGCTTGTCGGATGGAAGATGCCACTGCAAGACAACTGACTCTGAGAACAAAATCCTGTATGACTCACAACATGGCTTTCGACCAATACAATGTAGATCCATGGTAGTATAGGTTGACTAAACACAATCATGGCTACTAGAAACAAGCGTAGATCCATGATGAGATAATAACACAATCACAACCAATACAAAGTGGATCCGTGTGATATAACCCAAAAGAATATCCATCACAACCTGGGTAAAACATGACTCCCCAGGGTCCTTCAAGTCGAACCCACAATGATACGAATCTATCCATGTGATTACAAATGTCTTGACGTCGAACATGGTAGAAACCATTTGATTACCGGTCATTGATGCATACTGTTAACAAGCACGAGGGAAATCACCATTAATTTCAATGATCCCCAAGGTATCATAGTACATATGTAATTTTCCTTTATAATAAAATTCCCAACATGCTCAAATTCACCAAATTTCAACTCTAGGTATATGGATACAACTGATTCCAAACTCCTCCAAATACTTTCAAACTTGGTGAGGAAGGTCATGAGGGGTGATGGGACATAGTAACACATCTATCAAACATATAATCAACTGATATACCCAACCATGGTCTGCAATTTTCCTCTTCCTCTTCCATGGGAGTTATTCCTCCACTCCAATTCGACCTTACATGACTCATGCCAAGTATATTGACCTTCCAACTCATACCAAGAACATTGGGCTTCTCATGGATTCGAAATGAGTAGGATGCCATGTGTCATAGAAAATCTAGCTTGTGTGGGTTCCACTTCCTCCATGTGTCTTCATGATCAAATGCTACTTTGATTTTCCCTTGTATATAATTTATTTAGCTCCTTTATTAAATATTTATGCTATTCTAATGTCCACACATCATTTATTATCCCTCTTATTTCAAATCCCAATGCTTCCACCCCCAACCTAGGAAACTAGTAATTTTCCCTCCTTGGCAATTATTTGACCCTTAACATCAATTTGACAAACTCCCATGAATATGGCCATTGGTATTAGGCCATTGTGACCCAATGCCAAATTTGGGACATGACAAGATATCATCAAGCGCGAATGAAGGAGTTGAAGTTGAATGCTTGACGAAATCTTTCAATTAAGAGTCAATGATGTAAACTCATGTCGAAATCGAGGTAACCTGCCATTGAAACATGCAGGCCCAAGGCACTCGATTGGTTTCTAGATTCAGTCCTCAGATGATTATTTGAAGTCGACAAGGATGAACCTGTTGAAGGATGGCATTGATGAATCCCCTGTCATCGACACGAAACTTGATAACAGATGTTTAGAGTAGATCGGATGGTATAGTAACATGCAAGACTGACTTAGAGTAGATCGACATGGTGAGGGTGTACTGACTGCAAATGATGAGCGGTGAATGTATTCTTGAACATGGGCATGGTATGACTTGGCCAGTATTGACATGATGAGAATGATGCCAACTCCTAATTCAATTGATGATGGAAGTATTCTTTGGATGACACAAAGGAGTAACAAGACTCAGGAAGTAGGCAAAACTTGAGGACAACAGATGAACCAGGTACTGTATGCAGATGAAAATGAGTGCCATGTTCAAGAACAACTAAGTACTGCTACTGGTAAAGGTGTAACACAAAAAACTTTTCTTTTTCCCCATCATGACTGATGAGTGCCTCATGTGTTTTTGACGAGCTTGATGAGGGTAACTAGATGCTCGGTATAGCTCATCGAATAGATGAGTCCAATCCCAATTTTTTTACAAACTTGGGAAAGGAGGGGTTCATCGCATGACGGGCCCTTCAATGTTGAATTTTAACGAGTCCAAAGAAGGTAAACTCGGTGTCATTTTGATGTTTAGATAGTCTAAAAAGAACTAAAGAAGACTCCAAAGGTCCTTTTTCGTAAGGTTAGCCTCTTCGCTCGGAAAAGGGTAAAACAACGCATGAGAGGACTCTTCCAGTCATGATTGGATGGAGTATTCCTTTTTCGTAAGTAGTGCCCCCTAGTCGAAAAAAGGGGTAAACTATCACCAGGAAGACGATCATTCAAATACTTTTACAAGCGTGAACGCATCAAGTTCGCTTGGCGATCTTTTCGTATTTAGAGAGCTTGAAAAGAGATTAAAGAAAGACTCTGGGGGGTTCCTTTTTTGTAGGAGTTTAATGAGCCCGAAAAAGTGATAAACTATAACTCGGTGACTTATTCTCATCATTTTACGAGCATGAGAAAGAACAAAGAGTAAGCTCAGTGTCATTAGTAATTGAATTTAATGAGCGAAATAATGACAAAAAGATGCTCGAAGAGTTGTTCATACCTGGTAATACTTACGAGATGATCATCACGATGAAGAATGGCATTAATTAGGCACCTAGCTTCTCCCACAGCTCAAAGACTAGGTTAAAACAGTTAACCAAGCATTTAAATGCAGTAAATAACCCAAACTATAGTGAAAAAAAACCCACTAAAGCATAAACATTAAAAAGGAATATTCCCTTTTTGGTTATAAAATGAGTGAAATAGTGAAAAAGAATTACAATTGTTTTTTACCAAGTTTGGAGAGTGTGAAGTGCCATTTGGAGCCAAATTTTGTATGCTGATTCCGGGAGCTACGGTCCACCGTTTCGCAAGCCGTCAGAGACAGGTAGGCCTAAACTCAGCTATGCAACTTTTCAGCGGATTAGTTTTATGTTTTTTGCTTAATTTTTAGGGTTTTGAGTTGTTTTGGTGGGGGGAATTGCGCCTACAGGTCGGTGCAAGCCTTCCTTACGGGAACTGCGACGGCCATGTGCCCTCGTAAAACCCGTAAGGAGGGCTTGCGCCGACCCGCGGGCACAATTCTCCCCACCAAAACAACTCAAAACCCTAAAAATTAAGCAAAAAAAATAAAACTAATCCACTGAAAAGTTGCATAGCATCATCGCAAAACCCATAAGGGCTTTTGCGTCGACGTCGCCCTGTCTACAAAGACATCTTACGCCGACGCAAATGCTTCACTTCAATTCAACGCCCAACCCAAAAGAAAAAGTTTTGATGTTTAGAAAGAGTTCTAATAGTGTTTACTTGTCCTTTTTGACAAGTTCACGGTGACAAACATGGTTCTCGAGTGGCGAGAACGAGAACACGAGGTGGATGATGCTCAGGCCGAAAATGACCCTCAATGCATTGCTGCATTGAGGAACTGTGGGTTACTCAAATACTTCCAAGTGTCGGGCATGAGGGCCCGGGTTCCGTTGCTGACACACATGATCCGATGTTGGGATCCGACGCAACAACACTTCGAGATCGGGGTGCATACACTAAGTATAGATGTCGAGGATATCTACTTCCTAACAGGATTATCCCGAAGGGAAGAACCTGTATCTCCTACCGGATCACGAGGAGGTGATCGGACAGTGGACAATATGATTACTCAGTACTTCACTGGAGGCACTGCGGCTATTGGTGGGAAGATCCCCATCAAGGATATTTGAGACCGTCCTTTACGTATTGTGCTCTACATTATAGTGAGGGTAGCGGGGAATCAATCTGCTCACCTTGCAAGCAAGTCATGGTTGATGTACGCGGAGGAGTGCATGGCTCCCAGGGTATTTAACTGGTGTGAGGGAATCCTTACCAACCTTCGGAGTCAGTTGACCAAGTGTCGGCGCAGGGCACTGAAACAATTCAGATATGGCTCCGTGGTGATATCTTTTCTATTGGAGCAGGTACCTCATCTGCGTCCACAGGTGGAATTGGATGACTGAGATGCCCGGGACCCACACATGACCTGATGGGAAGAGTTGATGGCCCGCCATGGTGGCAAGGGTCCTATCACAGGCTACGGTACAGGGTTCTTCACCTCGCTGGAGGGATAGCTCCTCATGATAGAGGATTATCCGTACATCAGGACAGATTTCAGAGGTGATCCCGACCTGGTGCTTCCCGAGGGAGCACAATGGGGTGACATCGGTAAGAACAACAAATTTTGTGTTTTTCATTTTATATATTTTATGATTTTTTGGATTAGTGTTGATGACTCGATGTTTTGTGCAGACGTGGGTCCATTGCGACCAGTTGGAGTCTCGCTCATTGCGACGAGAGGAGAGGCACCGGTTGTAGGTCCCACAATGCGTGATTCCATTGAGGAGGTAGAGAAGGTCTATGAGAACCTCAACAGGTTGACACTAGATATCCCAGAGCCGAGTGTCCGTGATCTACCTCGGGGTTACCAGAGATACACCATCATGGTGTCTACACATTTTGGCACGCTGCTTTGTAAAGTGGCGAGGTTCGTAGTCTACTATCATGAGCTGCCTAGGGATTAGGTTTCCGCTTGTGTATGTACTGAAAGCTTATGAGCTTTAGATTTTGAAGAGATGACTCTTACTAAAAGCTAGTATGCTTTAGATTTTTGTATCAGCACCACCATTTTGTATTGATTTATATATATATATATAGACATTTTCGGCGGCTCTATACATTATGTGTTCTATATGTTGAGATATTGTAACTTCAAAGAATATTATATTTGTACTTTATTATTCTGGAGATGTTTCATTCCTCCTTGAAGATCTTATTGTATATCCGGAGATGTTTATTCCTCCGTCGGAATGTGGTAACTTGGGTTATTAGACTTCCCTAGTGGGGGTCGACCCTGTATGTGTTATGTGGGTCAAAGGGTTATTAGACCACCCTAGAGGGGTTGGCCCAGTCAGTTGTAGTGGGGTATTTAACCCAATGGTTAAATACGAGCCTACGTGACTTGTGTAAAAGACAAGTCGGAGTAGTGTATAAATAGAGGAGGTGTATTCCTCATTTTACACACACACTCACTCACTTGAGAGTGCCGCACTTATGAGAGAGAGGTCTACTATGGAGAAGTAGGAGCTTATGCTCAGGGTTACATCTTTGTATATTGCTGGTCATCTATATTGAGGAAGCTTTGCTGGGTTTTCTACCCCATGAGGGTTTCCCAGGATAAATTTGTGTCTCTTGTGTTTATGTTGTGCTTGTTGTTTCTTCAGTGATCCTGTATATGCTATTATTGTGAAATGGAATGCAATACTGCTATTTTTTGTCTTAGAATATTAAATCTTAACATGGTATCAGAGCTAACCTGAAGGAAGGCAATGTATGGCACTTACGACACTTGCTTCACTTGCGACAATTTGAAGGTTTGGATTTTACATAGCAAAAACCAGTCATCGTGGAACTTTCACTATAAATCCATTTATACGAAGGTTCGGGATCTGAAAAGTTTACAGGCCGTAGTTAACATCCCCAGGTACTTTGTGTCCAAAGGGTACCCTCAGATTCGTTGTACTTTGTGAGTTATGATCAGTACAAGTTAGGGTTTCTGCCTCTTCCACATCTCGGTCAAAATCAGGTGACCTTGGAAAAAAGGTCATAACTTGGGCTAGGAAGCTCCAAATGAAATTTCATAAAAAGTGATAGGTAGTACACAGACTGTACTATCTCAGGAAACGTTTTCAGAGGCCGAAGTTGAACAAGTGACATGTGGCATGCCGTACAAGTTCGCTCTACCATTTTATCCCATAAATAGGTCACGTTGCGACACTTGGCATAACTCTCTCTCAGAAAATACAATTGAGGTCAGACCTATTGGGATGGAAAGATGACAGGTCAGGCTACCACAAAAAAAAAATTTCAGACCCTGTGGAGAGAAAAGGTTGGAGTTACAGCAGAAACAATCAGGTAAATATTTTTGTCAAAACAAAATTATTTTTGGAGCACCTTCATTCATGGCTTCCGGAATTTAGGGTTTCGGAGAAAGTTAGAATTTTTGGAATTGGAATCCATGGCTCAATGCTACTTAGGAAAATCGAAATTTAGAGACCAATATCGAATTTTTTGGTTGGGTAGAAGACCGTGCTTGATCAAACCCCAGTTCGGGATTTTGATCGGAAAGATGGAAAATTAGGGCTTCAGCAAAAGTTGGAATTTTTGAAGTCTGTAGCCACGGCTGGAAGCTCCTTAGAAAAATAAGAGTTTAGAGCCTTGGATCGAACCTTTTGATTGGGCAGAAGGGTGGGTTTCATCAAACCCTAGTTCGGGATCCTGTCCAGAAGATCCAGAAGTTTCGAAGGCAAATTTTGAGGGGTCAAATTTTTGGAGATTTCAAAATTGAAGTATGCTAGTTTGATCAACTCAGGAAGACACATCCTTCCATCCATTCATAAGTGTGAAAGTCAAAGATTGAATTTTTAGGGTTTCTCTAACAAACCCTAATCAAGCTCCAAATCAAGTTTCAGGGGGAGTTGAGGGAGGCTAAAGCCTTACATAAGAAGACTACAAGAAGTCTCGACATGTATGTCTTAAGGAGATACAGGTATGTCTTGAAATCTGATTCCTGATAAAGTTCATAATATGTCTGTCTTCATATTATTTATTAGTGCAATCTTGATTAATGTCAGAATTGTCGTATCACCCGTAGTAACAGTATGAATGCATGTGAATGATAGAAGACATTCATTGATTAGGGCTATATGATTGTACTAATGCACTGTGGTGTTGTATGAGGTTGATGTTGTCTACTAACAAGATACAGGTACATCACGAAAGACAAATCAAGTTCCATGACCATGATAACATGAAGACAAAGACTCATCCATAATCTTTGATCACATAGAAGTTCTACTTACGAGGTATGTATGACTTTGTTCTATTATGCTTAACCTATGAGATATGCAGGTTCCAGCATAGGATCTCTAAATCGTTGAAGAGAACAAAAAAGATATTGATTAGGTATGTTAGACATAACTAAGCAGGTATACTAATCCAGGTATGTTTTCCTATGTCATGTTAGAATCTTACCTTGTGTAAGGATCCCTTATATAAGTATACTTGGTATGATTGGTTATGCTTATTCATAAAGTTAGTAATCAAGGGTTTATGCATTTTATGTCTCTTATCTTGGTTGATGATTTAACTAACTAGATCAAACAAGAATATGCATGAGTAAAAGAAGACTTCCCTGAAACCTTGAATATTATCTATAATCATGACTATACATTTTCAAGATTATTTAGAACTATAATGTTTTGATAACATTGAGAATATACTAATGAATGTATGTTTGTGTATGAGATCATGAGGATGACACTTGAGCATGCACAGTGGTACAGAATGAATAGAAGTTCAAAAGACATACAGAACATCAAGCGGGAGGCAACCACACAAACATAAAAGATAAGTATTTGAGTTGTTATTTGAAATAGTAAATGATATTGCCTGTAATAGGTTGTATGCATATTTGTATTCCTAGAATATATGATGCTGAGTATAAACATTCATAGAGCATTGAACAGTATACTACTAATATGCATATGATTGGTAAGTTGGACAAACATTCCATTGTTGCTTGTCTAGAATGAAACCTCTTTGTTGACATGCTGAGAGTTGTGCACACTCTCGATAGTATGTTCTGGTAGAGATGGAAGGAATCTAGATAGCCACTGTATGCATACAGGATATGGGAAAGTGTTGTGCCAAAGTATTGGTCAAAATAGTTGCATAACTATGTAAATGATATCTGTATGCATAATAGGTTATCATGTCAATATGATTTGATGATTATGAAGTATTACTAATCATGTACTTAATTTTGATTTGAAATAGAAAGATCATGATGAATGATGAAAAATGAACAAGTGATGGATGTTCAACAAAAAGATTTACAAATCAAACACACTATAGAAGGCTTGTGGCTAGAAGATTCTCTTAGAAAGAGGAAGAGAATCATGATGAGATGTTTGTGTCTAGATAAGACCATTCTCTTAATGGTGTAATTAAAGAAGAAGTGTGAATCAGGTTCTGTATGGGTTCCCAGGATCGATAATCAATTGATGAGCTTAATGATCACCATGGGTGATGTGGATCTCAACCTTTGCTACAAGGTTGAATATGGTTTCTATACACAGATGACATGGATGCAAGAAGGAACTCACCACAGAGTTCGAATGATATTGAGGCTCATATCAGTAGACCCATCTGACGAGAGATGGCACAGATAGATATGCAGAAGATCATTCAATGCAGAGTGTGAATGAATGAGAATTGACAGCTTCTTGACAAAGCTTGGGCTTTACCAGAAGTAAAGCTAATCCTAACCTTTACCTTAAGGTTTTGGATGATGAACCTATCATTCCATTATTGTATGAGGATGATCTCTTTCTGACAAGGAATGAGAAACAGAAATGAAAATGAAAGATCTCAGATTGATGCATTACTTCGTAGGTATGGAAGTATGGCAAGGCTCAGAAGGAATCTTTCTCAACAAGGAAAAATATGCCGATAAATATTAGAAGGACTTGATGTGTTGGAATGGCCACTCTCATGGATTCCAACTTGAAGCTGTTAGCGGATGACTCTTCAGAGTTAGTGGATATAACTCTGTACAGACAAATTATTGGGTCACTGATGTATCTAATAAATACTAGGTCAGATATATGCTTTGCTGTGGATACCTTGAGTCAGTATCTAGTGGAAACTAGATGTGTTCACCTATTAGTTGCAAAGCATGTGATCAGGTACCTAAAGGATACGATAGACTTTGATCTATGCTATCTTAGAGATCATGACTTCAGATGGCTACACAGATGTTGATTGAGCAGAAAGTGTATCAGACAGGAAGAGCACATCGAGAAGATGTTATTGTCTGGGATCAACCATGATCTTGTGGTTTAGAAGGAAGCGGTCTAGTGTGGCTCTTAGCACAAGCAGAATATATGGCTGCTTGCTCTGCTAGTTGTGAAGCGGTATGGCTTTAGAATGGACCCAACTGTGATCCTATGTGACAAACAGAGTTGTACCAAAATGGCAGAGAATCCAGTATTCCATGATAAGTCAAAGCACATAGAGATCTGACATTTCTATATACAAGATATGGTGCAAAAAAGAATTAAAGTTCGAATTTGTAACAAGTTA
Organism: Larix kaempferi; assembly: GCA_027924585.1. Classification (NCBI taxonomy): domain Eukaryota; kingdom Viridiplantae; phylum Streptophyta; class Pinopsida; order Pinales; family Pinaceae; genus Larix; species Larix kaempferi. The sequence goes on along the minus strand of BSBM01000226.1, from coordinate 2,553,771 downwards.
CCGATGTACTAACCAAACCTCTACCTCAAGTAAAGTTTTCCAAGACAAACTTAATATAGTTCAGAAGGACCCTCCTCAAAAGGGGGAGCGATGTGATCACTTATGATGAGATTGCCCGCATCGACAGTGAGGTTGATGATGTGGATACCTATATTGGTGATGCCGACAGAGAGGTTGGTGGATGGTCCTTAGACAGTGTCTAAGGTGACAAGGGGATTGCATCATCCTTTAACACATGTTCTGAAAGGAACCATAGACAGGTGTCTCCAAGAAAATAGGGGGATTGGATCATCCCTGGACTTCAGTCCTAAAGAGAGCCGTAGACGTATGTCTTCGAGAATGAAGTCCTTCGTGGACATGTGAGGATTGAATCATCCTTGGATTTCAGTCCTAAAGAGAGTCGTAGACGTATGTCTTCGAGAATGAAGTCCTTCGTGGACATGTGAGGATTGAATCATCCTTGGATTTCAGTCCTAAAGTGAGCCGTAGACAGGTGTCTCCGAGAAAGAAGAGGGATTGTATCATCCTTGAACATATGTTCTAAAAGGAGCCGTAGACAGGTGTCTCTGAGAAAGAAGAGGGATTGCATCATCCTTGAACACATGTTCTAAAAGGATCCATAGACAGATGTCTTCGAGAATGAAGTCCTTGGTGGACATGAGAGGATTGTATCGTCCCCGAACTTCGGTCCCAGAATTGAGCCGTAGACTGGGTCTCCGAGAATGTAGTCCTGAATGAACAAGTAGGGGATTGTATCTTCCCCGGACTTTGGTCCCAGAATTGATCCGTAGACTGATGTCTTCGAGAATTGAATATAGGACTGCATCGTCCCTCGGTTCAAAATGTATGTGATGGGATTGCATCATCCCTAGACATGAGACTTGTCTTAAAGGTACGTGTGAGGACTGCATCGTCCATGAACTGGGTTCAAAATGTACATGACAGGATTGCATCGTCCCTAGACATGAGACTTGTCTTAAAGTGATAAGGACTGATCATCCTGGAACTTGATTGGGATTGCATCATCCCTAGACATGAGACTTGTATTAAAGTGATAAGGACTGATCATCCTGGAACTTGATCGGGATTGCATCGTCCCTAGACATGAGACTTGTCTTAAAGTGATAAGGACTGATCATCCTGGAACTTGATCGGGATTGCATCATCCCTAGACATGAGACTTGTCTTAAAGGTACGTGTGAGGACTGCATCGTCCCTGAACTGGGTTCAAAATGTATGTGATGGGATTGCATCATCCCTAGACATGAGACTTGTCTTAAAGGTACGTGTGAGGACTGCATCGTCCATGAACTGGGTTCAAAATGTACGTGATGGGATTGCATCATCCCTAGACATGAGACTTGTCTTAAAGTGATAAGGATTGATCATCCTGGAACTTGATCTGGATGATCATCCATGGACCTATGTCCTAAAGAGAGCGAGATTGATCATCCTGTAATATGATCGTGTGTGTTGCAGGGTATGCTGCTATGTATTGATGATAGATGTATTAGCGAGAATACATGCTTTTGATGATAGATGTATTAGTGAGAATACATGCTTTTGATGATAGATGTATTAGTGAGAATACATGCCTTTGATGATATATGTATTAGTGAGAATACATGTTTTGATGATAGATGTATTGGTGTGGATACTAATACAGATGATCCATATGCTGTAGATCGAGATGATGCAGATGTTGTAGATCGAGATGATCCAGATGCTGTAGATTGAGATGATCCAGATGCTGTAGATCGAGATGATCCAGATGCTGTAGATCGTGATGATCCAGATGTTGTAGATCGAGATGATCCAGATGCTATAGATCGTGATGATCCAGATGCTGTAGATCGTGATGATCCAAATGCTGTAGATCGAGATGATCCAGATGCTGTAGATCGAGATGATCTAGATACTGTAGATCGAGATGATCCCGATGCTGATGATTGTATGATGACGATGCTGATGATTGTGAGGATCCAGATGTTGATGTTGTTGTAGCTGTTCGAGTGCTGCAGAAGATAAAGACTCAGTACTGAAGATGTTGATGTTCCAATATTGAAGATGTTCCAGTAACTGCTTGAGTTATTGATGATGTTGAGAAAGCTTCCAATGATTTATAGATGTATCATGTATGATGTTGATGACTTCTTGCTCGTGCAGATGCTGTTATAATATCCTTCTCGTTCAGGGGGAGTGTTGAGATATTGTAACTTCAAAGAATATTATATTTGTACTTTATTATTCTGGAGATGTTTCATTCCTCCTTGAAGATCTTATTGTATATCCGGAGATGTTTATTCCTCCGTCGGAATGTGGTAACTTGGGTTATTAGAATTCCCTCGTGGGGGTCGGCCCTGTATGTGTTATGTGGGACAAAGGGTTATTAGACCACCCTAGAGGGGTCGGCCCAGTCAGTTGTAGTGGGGTATTTAACCCAATGGTTAAATACGAGCCTACATGACTTGTGTAAAAGACAAGTCGGAGTAGTGTATAAATAGAGGAGGTGTATTCCTCATTTTACACACACACTCACTCACTTGAGAGTGGCACACTTATGAGAGAGAGGTCTGCTATGGAGAAGGAGGAGCTTATGCTCAGGGTTACATCTTTGTATATTGCTGTTCATATATATTGAGGAAGCTTTGTTGGGTTTTCTACCCCATGACGGTTTCCCAGGATAAATTTGTGTCTCTTGTGTTTATGCTGTGCTTGTTGTTTCTTCAGTGATCCTGTATATGCTATTATTGTGAAATGGAATGCAATACTGCTATTTTCTGTCTTAGAGTATTAAATCTTAACACTATGGATGATTAATGAGATCTTGTTTACATGTTTGCTTATACAATGGATTATTTACATGTTATGTATGCTTTTATATTTTATGAATATGATATGTGTGTGTGATGTACCAATCTAGAATGAAGTTGGCCATTGAGTCAACAACTGTATTCATGTCTCGTGGAATGTGCAGGTATTGAAGAGATTCAAAGGACCTTTCCAGAAGACGGAATCGTCTGAAGAGACAGAGTAGAGTAGGGTCACGGATAGCATAAATCCAGTTAATATGAGAAAACACTAGTTGCGAATCTAGATGGATGACAACATGGTTGATACCCAAGGAAAGAGCGTCATTTAGGGTTCCAATCATTGCCTGATACTCTGCGGCATTGTTGGTTGTGAATCCTAGGCAATTTCCTCCTCATCTAATAAGCTCGCCAGTTGGGGAATAAAGTACCTAGGCTGCCAAAGCAAGGTTACGGGTATGCCGGCTGGCGCCGTCCACGAATCCGTAGAAAGTTTCCATCTTCACATGCAGACAGAACATGGTATAAGAAGCGAAAATAAGATCTAGACACACTAAAACAAAAGCATCACACCACACAAAACACACATTCCATGTATAATATATACAAGATATCTATGCGTGAAAGGCTTAGGCATAGTACCTCTTCAGGCAGAGCCCATTGCGGGGCTCACCCAAAGATATCCCATCATAGTCCTCTAGTTCGTAGGCTCCCTTCTCCATAACACATTTCACTATGTACGGTTCGTGCCACATGGACTCGAACTTACCTGCCCCTAGCTTATCGTGCCTTTAGTCATATGTGAGGACCAAATCACCCTCGTTATAGATGCGGGGTTCGACCGACCTGTCGTATTGTGATTTAATGCACTTCTTGTGTGCCTCGTTGGCAAGAGCAGCATCGCGGCGAGTCTCGTCAATTTTTGCTAGGTAAAGGAATCGCTCTTCTTCGGTAGTGGTGTTCGGAAGAAGATCGACTGCGAGTTTGAGTGATGGAATCTTGCACTCTATTGGTAGGACTGCCTCCAATCCATAAACTAACTGGAATGGTGTAAATCCGGTGGCAGACTTAATGGAGGTCTGGTATGCCCATAGTGCGAAAAAGAGCATGTTGTGCTACTTAGACTTGTGCGTACCCACCACATTGAATCATGGTTTTCCAAATCTTGTTAATGGCCTCTACTTGTCCATTGGACTACGGGTAGTAAGGTGTTGAGTTTTCATGACGAAAACCCAATCTGGAACTCAATTCATCAACCATGTGGTTCTGAAAGTGTGATCCATGGTCAGTGACTATGGCTTGTGGAACTCCAAACCGTGAGATAACATGATTAAACATGAAGAGTGCAGCGGTTTTTCCGTCGTCAGTGTACATAGGCATAGCCTCAACCCATTTTGTAAAGTAATCCATGACTATTATGACGTAACCATGCCCCCCGACTGAGGTAGGCTTACAGTGCATGAAGTCGATGCCCCAGTTTGCAAAGGGGCCAACGGCAATAACCGGGTGTAACGGGGCTGGGTGGGTGCGCTTTTTCGTCTGAAAATGCTAGCATGGGGGACATTTTTTAACGGCCTCAACACAAGCTTTAAAGATGGATGGCCAGTAATATCCCACGCGTAGAATCTTTTGGGGTATAGCCATCCCAGAGAGATGACCGCCATAATCCCCAAAGTGACAGTCATGACATGTTCAGCCTCCTCATGTGTCAGACATCGTCGAAGAACCGAATCAATACCACGACGATACAGGGTATCGCTAACGATCAAGTAATACTTGGCTTGGTGGCGAATATGACGACGATCGTCACGAGACAGTTGGGGGTTGAAACGTTGGGTTTGAATATAGGTCACTTACCTCATATTTGCAGATCCCTTTTCTCTTTGTTGACCCAATGCCCCAGTGTCGTCAAATCTCAAGCTACAAGACCCCATTGAACACATAGGAACAACCAAGCAGTGAAAGCATACATTTCATATGATTGATCTAAGTTAACAGTTAAGGAAGAAAACTCTAAACATTATCAATGAGACAACATTTATGGAAAGAGATTATATTAACTGTAAAAGAAGGAGTTACATAGAAAGGAGAAAGATAAAACCAAATCCTTAACGTCACATGCTCCATCCAACATGTCCAAGCCAAACCTCCAAGATGGTACAAGCTTCCCAAGATGATTAGGGATCACCAATATGGATTCTACCAGCATAAGGATACTATAGAACTTCCTCTCCTTCCCATGGAGAGAGGGGGTGTTTATATAGGGCTAAAGAGATAGGGTAGGTTGAGGATTAGGGGGATATGGTTAAGGGATCCTCCCATTAGGTTAGGAACTCGATGACAGATGTTTAGAGTGAATCGGACTGTAGAGAAATGTGCAAGACTGAGTCAATGTAGACCAACATGATGGAAGGTGTACTGACTGTAGATGATGAGTAATGAACATCTCTTGAACATGGGCATGGCATGACTTGGCAGTATTGACACAACGAGAATGACACTAACCCCCAACGCGACTGATAGTAGAAGCATTCTTTGGATGACCCAAAGGAGCAACACGACTCATGAAATCAGCAGAACTCGAAGACAAATGGATTACCCAAGTACTTAATGCAAATGAAAAATGAGTGCCATGTTCAAGAGTGACTATGTACTTCCATAAATAAAGTGTAATACAAAATATTTCCTTTTTCCCCATCCTGACTGATGAGTGCCTCACTTGTTTTTTAATGAGCTTGAGGAGGGTAAACAGATGCTCGGTAAAGCTCATCCCATGGATGAGTCTAATCCCAAATGTTTTCCGAACCTGGAAAAGGAGGGGTTCATCCCATGACGGGCCCTTCAATGTTGAGTTTTAACGAGTCCATAGAAGGTAAACTCGGTATCATTTCATGTTTAGAGAGTCTGAAAAGAACTAAAGAAGACTCCAAAGGTCTTTTTTCGTAGGGTTAGTCTCTTCATTCGGAAAAAGGTAAAACAATGAGAGAGAGAACTCTTACAGTCATGATTGGTTGGAGTGATCCTTTTTCGTAAATAGTGCCCCCTGGCCTGAAAAAGGGGTAAACTATCACCAGGGAGACGACCTTTCAAATGCTTTTACAAGCGTGAATGAATCAAGTTTGTTTGGCAATCTTTTCCTATTTAGGGAGTCTGAAAAGAGCTTAAAGAGGACTCCATGAACAACTTTGTCATGGGTTATGACCAAGTACGACAAAGGAAAAAGTAAACTCGGCAAAGTTCCTTTTCCGTAAATAGTCTAGCAAGGCTGGATAAAGCGATAAACCTATATTCGTTAGACACATCATTTTACTCAACTTTTTAACAAGCACGACAATGGTATAAAAAGCACTCGAAACCTTTTTCATGTTTGAACCAGAGCACGAAAAAGTAAAAACTAAGCTCAAACCACTTTTCATGTTTCAACTAGAGCACGAAAAAAGTGAAAAGTAAGCTCAACACCATCTTACTGTTTTTAACGAGTCTCGAAGACAGGTGAAAAGAATGCTCATGATGTCTGTTTCATTTTTTAACGAGCTTGTAACAGAAAATAAACTATGCTCGGGATTATTTCCATGGTTTAGCGAGCTCGAAACCCAAAAGAAAGTATGCTCGAAAATTTCCCATTGGTGGATTTTTTCCCATCATGTTATCCAAAGGTTGATACATGCCCTCGGCATGATTGCTAGAAGTAAGTGACTTAACTCCAACATGGTGTGGAGAGGCGATCGCATTGACTTCAACATAACGCCCAGAGGTTGAAGACATGCCCCCAAGCTTCATTTCATTCTCCTAATCTATCTCTTCACTCGGTTAAACTCTTGGTTACTAATATTAATACTTTCACCAGAGACGAAGGAAGATCAAAAGGAAAAGGAGGATGAAAAGAAGGTTCAGGTACTGAGTCTATGGGAAGACTCCACTCAATGGAAAAGGATCTGTTTCATTTTTTAACGAGCTTGACACAGGAATAGAACCCTACTCATGAAGCTAGTTTCATTTTTATGCAAGCTTGAAACCAAAGGTAAATTATGCTTGTAGGGGTCTATTCCATTTTCTAATGAGCTTGGAATCAAAGACTAATTTGTGCTCATGGGAACATGTTCCATTTTTTTAACGAGCTTGACACAGAAAGGGAACTATGCTCATGGTTAATGCCCATTAACGGGTTCCTTCCCAACATGATATCTAGAGGTTGGTAGATTCCCACTACATGATTGCCAACGACTTGACATGCTCCCCAAGCTTCGTTTCATCTGACTACTCTTCTTCCCTACCGAATAAAAATCCTGGATACTAATATGAATATGTTGACCAGGGGGGTAGGAAAAACGAGGATCAAGTGACACATGCAGATGAAATTTAGGTTCAAGTCCTAAACCTAAAGGGAGACTTTACTCAAGGGGAGGGGATCTGTTTCATTTTTTAATGAGCTTGACACAGGAATAGAACCATGCTCGTGAGGTACTGTTTCATTTTTTAACGAGCTTGGCACAGGAAAAGAACTATGCCTGTAAAGTTGGTTTCATTTTTATGCAAGCTTGAAACCAAAGGTAAACTATGCTTGGGAATGGTTTCATTTTTACACAAGCTTGAAACCAAAGGTAAACGATGCTTGGGATTGGTTTCATTTTTACACAAGCTTGAAATCAAAGGTAAACTATGCTTGGGAACTAGGTCCTACCCAACATGATGTCCAGAGGTTGGTAGTGTGCCCCCCAGCATAATAAGCCAAGGGAAAAACTTCGGCATGATGTCCAGAGGCTGGAGAGATGCCCCCCATCGCTAGGGGAGAGAAACCACTAAAACACGTGGAACATTTAGGGAAGTCTGATGACTAGGAGTCATACGATGAGTGGGTGTCACAAAGGAAAGATGATCAATGGTCACCATATTCCCATGATGAGGAAAATACATCACTCGAGAGAGTGAGGACATTACAGCTTTCATAGCACAGACATAATCACGTCCAAGGAGTAGATTAAAATGTAAGGGGCCTTGGACTACCATAACATCAATACAGATAGTTTTCCTTTCTAAAGTGATAGTTAACTAAGGAAGGATCCCTAAAGGTCCAGTAGGCCTTCTATTAAAAGTCAATATCTGGTCAGTGACTGGAACAAGCTAAGGGGAACCTATAGCTTTCCAAGCAGTTGAGGATAAAATACTAACAGAAGCTCCCTCATCCACTATAGTGTGAAATATTTCCTTATAAAAAATTCCTACAGATATCTGGAAAGGAACACTCGAAGGAAGACGAGATTCTGTTAGACCATTCCAATCAAAGGAAATGACCTCAGTATTTGGAGGAGATCCTGTGGAAATGGACAGGGTTTCCCCTCTCTTGGAACAATCTGAACTGACTAGGAAAACATCAGCGGTTTCCAATTCACTCTCACTTGGAAGATAAGAATGAGATGAAGATTGTGTCATGGTGACTACTTCAGTCTGGAATTTCTCCAATGAAAGAGTGGGATCGAGTGGAGGTGAGGCTGACTCCACCACTTCATGTTCACTCTCGGAAGGGAGAGTGGGAACAGCTACGGATGAAACCGAATCGATCACTTTAGATTCACTCTTGGAAGGAAGAGTGGGATCGACCAGGGATGAAACCGAATCGACCACTTGGTCAACCAATGAGGGGTCAATAGGCAACCTATGATAACCTGTTGGAAGCCGTTGATAAGGAATAATAATATCTTCCAACAACTTTGAAGCTTCATGCATGCGAGGACAAAGGTAGGTACGGTGCATTTCCTTACATAATAAGCAAGGATTCTTGACTTTACCCTTCCGACTCTTCAAAACAGTGTCACTGGTCGAGGGAGCATCATCAGTATGAATACGAGAGACTGATGACATAGGTGGTTCCAAATTTTGTGACCAAAATTCTAAGACCGTGGAAAGACCAGGACAGTCCTTAAGAAAATGGGGCCCTTTGTAAAGCCTATAAGGGAACTTAGGTTTACTCAAAATCGAAACAGGTACATCAATACTCCCAACATGATGATCAGTGGCTGGTGGGTTCCCAACATGATGGTCAAAGTTTGGAACTGTGACCTTCTGCTTAGTATTCTTCTTCTTAGCCTTCCCTTTCATCTTCTTCTTATCCACCCATTTACTAACATCAGATTTTTCAACAGGTGAAGAGGAAGAAAGGGAAGTCGATTCAACATTTGACGAAGAAGGAGAAGGATCAACACGAGGTTGATGCTCATGTAGTGAAGAACCTCGACCCGACACAAACATTGCATTTGGTATAATGGGATTAGAGAATAACCACATAGGTAATCCTATAGTCAATCCGGGAAGACTCAATGTGGCCATAAAGGGAGGACCAACACTTCCACAAGGAGGAGCTACAAAAGACATACCTTGGAAAGGGGTCTCTTGGTTGGTAGTCCCAGGAGGGTCTTCCATACCTAAACTTACTAAGAGTCTCTGAAGTACCACACAAATCAAACACTACTCAAGTCTAAAAGCAACAAGCAAACTGTGTGAATAGGAGTGGATGAAAATTTTGGATCCTCACAGGATTGTCAAGGCGCCACAAGTCACTATATACCGCAGGGTCCGACAGTAAAACGCGACAAGGAGGATTGGGACCGTACCCTTGCCTAAATACCCGATTACCTAGACGATACGTGCATAGTAATCTCCCCGAGTGTTGTTCTCGGTGTATTGTGATGCTAAGACATCCAAATGGTTAACTCAGTTGGTCACAGGAATCCTAGGAGTGTCTCTCGATATACACTAGGTACGTGGGAGCTCAAATCCGTAGTGGTGTTGTCTAATGCACAACTGTACGGCAAGAGCTTTTCGATACACTACTGAGTACGTGAAACACCTTTCGATATACGCCAAGTACATGAAGTGCCTTTCGATATACCCTAAGGTACATGAAAGAGCCTTCGATATATCGGTTGGTACGTGAAAGAGCTTCGATATACTGGTCGGTACGTGGAAGAACTGCAATACCCCCGGAATGCAGTGCAAGAAAATAACGACAGCTGCCACGTTTTACGACTCTGGAACACATCTCTAACTTACACATAGTTACTAAATGATTTAAACCTAAGCTAGCATTAATTTTATCTTATGCGGTTAAGTGGATGCATGAGGTATAGACAGGAAATGTAAAAAGAATGCAAATTCTAGCTATATGACAATGCACATTTTCCTTTCCTTTTCAATGAAAACTACTTAAGGTGAGGAGAGATTTTTCTTTCTTTCAAACCAAAAAGTACTTAAGTAGTAATGAAAAGAAGAATTCCTTCCTAGAGTGTAATAACTCTAACTTTATGCAATAATAAGCCAACAAGCGCAAAGAAAATGAAAGATGCGACAAATCTTAACAATGTATAAGACAAAATAATGAATCACTTTCAATTTTCAAACGCATGTATCAAAAATGGAACTTGATAACTAAATGCTTTTCATATATATATACAAAAAGTGAGAGAATATCTACAACACTCTAATCAGTCATAAATTCCCAAAGAGAAACGACAAGCACCCAAACAACTCAAAGGCACTCAAGAAAGGCTCGAAATCTACCAAATGCATTCAAAACTCAATGATTGAGTGGAGGAAGGGTTTGGAGTTCATATCTAATGATCTGAACAGATCTAAAAAGATCAGGTAAGGTGATCAAGGATGGCAAGATCGAACCAACCGGTGGGGGATTTGAAATTTCCCCCAACAACCAAGTCACTTACTTGACTAATGAAACATCCAAAATAAACAAAAACACTTCCAAACACAAGCAATGTTGGATCTAGGGGATGCATGACTATAATACACAGCCTACAAACCACAATCAATCAGACCAAAAGCCCAAAAAGAAGGAAATACCTATTGATCCCTAATTTTTAAGGGATCAGCGCACCCTATATAGAGGCAGAGTGCACCGGATAGGGTCCGGCACAGGTTGTACACAGGCAAGGTGCACCACCGGTGCAGTTTGTCTTCAGACAAAGTGAGCCAACCGAATAGTGGCGCAGGGAAGACTCAACCCAGGTGCGCCTGTCGAATAACAAGCAGTAAAATGGCTAGACCTCCTAAGGTAAAAAGGCAATAGCCCTAATACTGATCCAAAGAGAATCAGGGGGACCCAAGAAACTCGTTAAAGACAAAGATCTAAGGGTAGGAGGGCTTCAAGAGGATAGAAAAAGGATTGATAAAGAGACATGAAATCAAAGACAAATGGAATTGAATCTATGAAATCAAATCTATGTTCTTCCCCAGCGGAGACGCCAAATTTGTTACTGAACAATCTACCGAAAGCGGACTTAAGGCATAATCTCCCTAGTTCAATGCGAATCTAGAACAAATAAAAAATAAAATAACTTGCTTTCCTATATCAAATAGAAGTGAAAATAGATGGATAGATCACTTACCTCATATTTGTAGATCTCTTTGCTCTTTGTTGATCTAATTCCCTCGTGTCATCAGATCTCAAGCCGCAAGACTCCGTTGAACACATAGGAACAACCAAGCAGTGAAAGCATACATTTCATATGATTAATCTAAGTTAACAGTTAAGGAAGAAAACTCTAAACATTATCAGTGAGACAACATTTATGGAAAGAGATTATATTAACTGTAAAAGAAGGAGTTACATAGAAAGGAGAAAGATACAACCAAAGCCTTAACGTCGCATCCTCCATCCAACATGTCCAAGCCAAACCTCCAAGATGGTACAAGCTTCCCAAGATGATTAGGGATCACCAATATGGATTCTACCGGCATAAGGATACTATAGAACTTCCTCCCCTTCCCATGGAGAGAGGGTGTGTTTATATAGGGCTAAAGAGATAGGGTAGGTTGAGGATTAGGGGGAGATGGTTAAGGGATCCTCCCATTAGGTTAGGAACCGAAATGCCACCTCTCCCAAAGTCTAGGGATAGGTCTCCACCTCAACAAACCTCTAGAAAGACCTCGAGACTCCCCAAAATAGCCTCTAACTAACCCTGGCACACCCTGGTAGAGGAGACAAAGCGCCAGAGAGGGTCAAGCACACCCTGTAGGAGGCCAAAGGGCGTTAGTGGCTCACCCTAGATGACCAGGAATTGCACCGGTGCACCCCAGATGAAGTAGAAGTGCACCAGTCTACCCAAACAGGGTCAACCGGGCAGGGATAACCTTCAGTTTGAATGTGTTTTAGCCCAGTATGAGTTTAGGGGTCAGAGCAAAGAGTTTACACAATGGTCATGATGATGACTCTAGGTCCTGATAACGACATTTGCACAATGTTCGTGGCGACGACACTAGGTCATGACAACGACACTTGCACAAGGGTGACGAGTGTCCGTGATCTAACTCGGGGTTACCAGAGATACACCGTCAGGGTGTCTACATGTTTTGGCATGCTACTTTGTAAAGTGGCAAGGACCGTAGTTTGCTATCATGAGCAGCCTAGGGATTAGGTTTTCGCTCCAATAAAAAAGATATCAACACGGACCCATATCCGAACTGTTTCAGCGCCCCGCGCTGACACTTGGTCAACTAACTCTGGAGGTTGGTAAGGAGTCCCTCACACCAGTGGAATACCTAGGGAGCCATGCACTCTTCCGAGTACATCAACTCTGACTTGCTCACAAGGTGAGCAGACTGGTTCCTCGCTACCCTCACTATAGTGTAGAGCACAGTACGTAAAGGATGGTCTTGAATCTCCTTGATAGGGATCTTCCCACCAATAGCCGCAATGCCTCCAGTGCAGTACTGAGTAATCATATCATCCACTGTCAAATCACCTCCTCGTGATGCGGTAAGAGATACAAGTTCTCCCTTTCGGGATAATCCTATCAATAAGTAGATGTCCTCGACATCTATAATAAGTGTATGCACCTCGATCTCGAAGTGTTGTTGCGTCGGATCCCAACATCGGATCATGTGTGTCAGCAACGGAACTTGGGCCCTCATGCCGACACTCGAAAATATTTGAGTAACCCACAGTTCCTCAATGTAGCAATGCATTGAGGGTCATTTTTGGCCTGAGCATCATCCACCTCGTGCTCTCGTTCTCGCCACTCGAGAACCATGTTTGTCACCATGAACCTGTCAAAAAGGACAAGTAAACACTATTAGTACTCTTTCTAAACATCAAAAATTTTTCTTTTGGGTTGGGCATTGAGTTGAAGTTGGGCATTTGCGTCGGCACAAGACGTCTTTGCAGACAGGGCGACGTCGATGCAAAAGGCCCTTATGGGTTTTGCGACGGCGCATGGCCATCGCAGTTCCCGTAAGGAGGGATTGCGTCGACCCGTGGGCACAATTCCCCCCACCAAAACAACTCAAAACCCTAAAAATTAAGCAAAAAACATAAAACTAATCCATTGAAAAGTTGCATAGCTGAGTTTAGGCCTACCTGTCTTTGACGGCTCGCGAAACGGTGGACCGTAGCTCCCGGAATCAACAAACGAAATGTGGCTCCAAATGGCACTTACACTCTCCAAACTTGGTAAAAACAATTGTAATTCTTCACCCATTTTATAACCAAAAAGGGAATATTCCTTTTTTAATGTTGATGCTTTAATGGGTTTTTTACTATAGTTTGGGTTATTTACTGCATTTAAATGCTTGGTTAACTGTTTTGACCCGGTCTTCGAGATGAAGGAGAAGCTAGGTGCCTAATTAATGCCATTCTTCATCGTGATGATCATGTCATAAGTATTATCAAGTATGAACAACTCTTCGAGCGTATTTTTGTCATTATTTCACTCATTAAATTCAATTACTAATGACACAGAACTTACTCTTTGTTCTTTCTCATGCTTGTAAAACGATGAGAAAAAGTCATCGAGTTATAGTTTATCACTTTTTTGGGCTCGTTAAACTCCTATGAAAAAGGAACCCCCTGGAGTCTTTCTTTAAGCTCTTTTCAGGCTCTCTAAATACGAAAAGATCGTCAAGAGAACTTGATGCATTCATGCCTATAAAAGTATTTGAATGATCGTCTTCCTGGTGATAGTTTACCCATTTTTCAGACCAGGGGGCACTACTTACGAAAAAGGAATACTCCAGCCAATCATGACTGGAAGAGTCCTCTCACGCGTTGTTTTAGACTTTTCCGAGCGAAGAGGCTAACCTTATGAAAAAGGACCTTTGGAGTCTTCTTTAGTTCTTTTTAGACTCTCTAAACATGAAATGACATCGAGTTTACCTTCTCTGGTCTCGTTAAAATTCAACATTGAAGTGCGCATCATGGTATGAACGCCTCCTTTCCCAGGTTCGTAAAACATTTGGGATTGGACTCATCTATGAGATGAGCTATACTGAGCATCTGGTTACCCTCATCAAGCTCGTCAAAAACACATGAGGCACTCATCATTCATGATGGGGAAAAATGAAAGTTTTTTGTGTTACACCTTTACCAGTGGCAGTACTTGGTCGTTCTTGAACATGGCACTCATTTGCATTTGCATACAGTACTTGGGTCATCTGTTTGTCCTCGAATTTTTCCTACTTCCTGAGTCTTGTTACTCCTTCGGGTCATCCAAAGAATACTTCCATCATCAATTGCATTAGGAGTTAGCGTCATTCTCATCATGTCAACATTGCCAAGTCATGCCATGCCCATGTTGAATAATACATTCACTGCTCATCATTTGTAGTCAGTACACCCTCCACCATGTCGGTCTACTCTAAGTCAGTCTTGCATTTTATTGTACCATCCGATCTACTATAAACATTTGTTATCAAGTTTCGTGTCGATAATGGGGGATTCATCAAGGCCCTCCTTTGACTGGTTCATCCTTGTCGACTTCAAATCATCATCCGAGGACTGAATCTAGGAACCAATTGAGTACCTTGGGCCTGCATGTCTCAATCGTAGGTTACCTCGCTTTCGACATGAGTTTACATCATTGACTCTTGATTGAAAGATTTCGTTAAGCGTTCGACTTCAACTCATTCATTAGCACTTGATGATATGTACTATAATACCTTGGGGATCATTGACATTAATGGTGATTTCCCTAACGCTTGTTAACAATATGCATCAATGACCGGTAATCAAGTGGTTTCTACCATGTTCGACGTCAAGACATTTGTAATCACATGGATAGATTCGTATCATTGTGGGTTCGACTTGAAGACCCTGGGGAGTCATGTTTTACCCAGGTTGCGATGGAGATTGTTTTGGGTTATATCACATGGATCCACTTTGTATTGGTCGTGGCTGTGTTATCATCTCATGATGGATCTACGCTTGTGTCTAGTAGCCATGATTGTGTTCAGTCGGTCTTTACTACTATGGATCTGCATTGTATTGGTCGGCAACCATGTTGTGAGTCATACGGGATTTTGTTCTCAGAGTCAGCTGTACTGCAACGGCATCTTTCGTCCGACAACCCTTTTCCATCCTTCTATCAAAGCATTTCACCTGTCAAGTTCCAACAACTTCATACTTTGGGGGGCATTCTATTACACCTAAATCTTGCCACCATAAGACTCAGTGTAAACATCCCTGAAGTTCCCATGACTAGGATGTCAAACTGGAAGAGATACTGACATGTTTCCATAGGGTCTAGTTGGGTCATCGCAGGTCACCCTTGTGCAGCATGCGCCGGCACAGGTTATCCTAATGCAACTTGCGCCGATGTCAGTTAAAGTGGATAAAGGGCATCTTCAAGCCATTTCTCGAAGGTGTGTGACTTGGATCTCTATCGCTAACCTATAGGGGAGCTGTCATTCGGTTCCCTAACCCTTTGGGAGGATCCCTTAGTCCTCTCCCACTATTTCTCAACCTATCCTATCCTCCTAGTCCTATATATATGAAGCTCTTCTCCATTCCAAGGGGAGGAAGGCTATAACATCCATATGCTGGTGAAATATAGCTTAGGAGATCATCATCCATCCATTGGAGGCACCCATTTCTCCTTAGAGGCTTTGGCTTGGCTTGTTGGAGGAAGATTGCGACGTTAGGGCTTGGTTGTAATCTTAACTCTTCTATGTATTTCCACTTTAATACATTAATACAAAACTCTTTCCATAAATGTCTTATTGTTCATTGATATTTATAGTTTACTTCCTTAACCGTTTACTTAGATCAATTATTGTGTAGATGTGCTATTGATGCTTGTTTGTCTCTTGTATGTTCTAACAGGTCTTGCAGCTTTGGATCTGACAATCGTGGAACTTGGAGCGACGAGGGAGAAAGAGATCTACATATCTGAAAGGTAAGATGTCCACATCTCTTAATCTCTAATTGCATCTAGGAAGGTATATTTGTATTTTGTCCTATTTGTTCTAGATTCGCATTGAACTAGGGAGATCATGCCTTAAGTCCGCTTTCGGTAGATTGTCCGGTAAAAAATTTGGTGATTTGGTGGTGCTATTTCCAGCCTGTGGTGGGGATGGGGAAGAACCCTGGGGGTTCGACAATCTACCAGTTTGAGTAGAAGGTTGGGAGGTAACGGAACCAATGATGCCATCGTCTTGAGGTCCCTTGGGTGGTTTTGCAGGGTCATACATAGGGCGGGGTGCGTGAGGAACAATTTCATACAACGTGTCGGATTGAGCATAGACCAAGTCTAAGTAATGGACACGGGAAATAGCCTATTCCTAAGTGACAGCCCCTCCCATGGCCACATCTTGAGCTACGACAGGTAAAAGAGACTTTGTGAACCAGTCATCCAAGAGTTGGTCCGGTATATGAGCCTTAATGAGACGTCGTCTTCACCGCCACTCATGAATATGGTCTGAGATATGAGTTGCGGTATTCTGGCAAAGAGAGGTCAATAAGTCCATACCAATCTCATAGTGAATGGGCAACTAGAAATGGGTCAAAAAGGACATAGCGAGAGAGCGAAAATCTGGAAAAGAGTTGGGTGGTAATTCAATATACCACTTGGCAGCTGGGCTGGTGAGAGTCCGTTGGAATAACCTAAGACAGATCGAGTCATCCATCAAGGAGTTGGATTAACACCATAAGTGGTATCTCATCACATGATTTTTTGGATATTCACCAGGTTTGCCATCAAATTTGGGAATATCGGATGGTAGTTTCACCGAAATTGGTGGTCAATTATGTCCGTGGAAGATGGGGTCATTGGTCAGACGAGACTGGTCGAGTAGGTCCAAAGTAGCCAAAGAGGGCAGTTGCTCATTCGGTTACGGGTACTGATAGTACTGATATGGCATGTATAGACCAGTGGGACCTTGCATCGACTGGTTGTAGGGTGTTCACGGAGGGAACTGGCCGTAAGGGATTGTGCCGCCCAAACCATATGTAGGTCTGCTGCCATATTACAGTGGTCCGTTACCATAAGGTGGGGGTCCGCTACCACTGCCGAGAGGGGGTGGGCCTCCTCTAAATGGTGGCAGTTCGTCACCACCATCGGGATAAGGTGGACCTCTGTCGCCTCCGCTGGGATAAGGTGGTCCTCCACCGCCTCTGCTGGGAGGGAGTGGTGGTGCACCGCCTCCACCGGAAGGGTGGGGGCCTCCAACACCGCCACCGAAAAGGTGGGGGCCTTCACCACCGGCTCCACCCAAATAGGGTGGTCCTCCACCACCACCACCGAAATAGGGTGGCCCTCCACCATGAGGTGGGGTTCCTTCGCCACCGGGAGGAGGTGGACCTCCACCTCCGATGGGAGGGGTAGGGCCTCCGCCTCAACCACCAAAGGGGGGTGGGCCATTGTTGCCGAAATGAGGTGGGCCTCCACTAGAAGGTAGAGGTATTCCACCTCTGGAATTGAATGGGGGCCCGCTGCCTCCAAAGGGAGGTGGAGGGGGACCAAACGAGGGTGTTGGTGCCTGAGGGACGGTTGGTGGGGGTCCATTCTATAGAATATTTTGGTGCCCCCAGAGAGTGTATGGATTTTCGGGATAAGGTATCCCATAGAGTGTGTTTCCAGGATTGAATTGTCCCGACACAGGGTTAAGATAACCTGGATGCGCTTGACTCCATCACGGTTGGTTCGAATGGGATGGTCCCCCGACATGAGATAATCCCATGATGGATGCTCCGGCGGGTAGGGAAGTTCCAACAAAAGGACCGATGGGAACTCTTCCTCCTGTATTATGGTTAGGAGACAGGGGTTTCCCCCAAGATGCAACGTGCTGACCACTAATCAATGGTTGACCCAACGTGGGTTGTTGATTACCTATTGCGGGATTAACATTACTCGTAATAAAATTAGGGGGTAAAGAGTATCCTCCCTGCGAGTTTTGAGGGGGGCGAGGAGTGGGTAACGTTCTCGTAGTAGTGAGAGGAGTGTTGGACTGTTGTCCTTCAATAGCTTGAGTCATTTGGGGAATAGAACTGGTCTCCTGTCTAAGGGGTGTACTTGTAGGAAGTAAGGGTTGACCAAATTCATAAGTGGTCACGTTGTGGATGGGTGGTTCCGGTGAATCATAAGATAAAGTGCAAATCAGGATCTGTCGATATACGGGTAACATCGAGTCTTCAACCCATCGTAAAAGACTTTGTCTTCGAAATTCCTCGCCCATGGCACGTAATCGATCATGAAAGGCTGCGAAAAGCTTGTCAGGAGTGGGCCAACTGGGTGGGGATGTAGTGGCAAAATGAGCCACTTGTTGACCTAGAGAAGTTTCCCAAAAGGGTGCATTTGGACCAAACGCAGCTGATACAGGGTCGTCCTGGGGGGATTTAACCATTCCAGAGATCCAGGCTCTCCCGGTAAAACGGGAGGGAGAGGTATGTCTTGTGAAGTGGAAGATTCCTCCTCTTCACCCCTTGAGAGGTTGGAGGTGGGTGAATCTGGAGGGAACATGTGTGCTCCAACATTCAAAGTAGGGTTTTCTACTTCAAGTGACACGACCATGATGTGTGGGTCCATTCTTACCCTCGAAATTACCTCCTAATTAAGGGGATATTCGGGCGGTAAGTTAAAAATTCTGTGGGATCTTCTCCAAGGAAAGTCAGCCAGAGTGACTGAAATAGATTTTCTCCTAAGAGTGCTCTAAACAAAAGAAAAGTAGTCCAAAAAAATCTACACAAACTAAGGCCGCAATCAAACTTATGTGATAGGTGTGGATTCAAAAGTTTGGAACCTCACATGATTTTCAAGGCTTCGCAACTTGCTATATACCGCAGGGTCCAACAATAAAACGCGACAAGGAGGATTGGGACCATACTCTTGCCTGAATACCCGACTACCTGGACGGCACGTGCGTAGTAATCTCCCCGAGTGTTGTTCTTAGTGTATTGCTCTGCCAAGACGGCCAAATGGTTTGATCAGTTGGTTTCAGGAATCCTAATGGTGTCTCTTGATATACTCAAGGTACGTGGGAGCTCAAATCCATAGTGGTGTTGTCTAATGCACAACAGTATGGCACGAGACCTTTCGATATACTAACGAGTACGTGAAATACTTTCTATATACGCCAAGTACATGAAGTGCCTTTCAATATACCCTAAGGTACCTGAAAGAGCCTTCGATATACTAGTTGGTACGTGAAAGAGCATCGATATACCGGTTGGTATGTGGAAGACTACAATACCCCTGGAATACAGTGCAGGCAAGTAACGATAGCTGCCACGTTTTACGACGTCGGAACACGTATCTAACTTAACACACAAGTTACTAAAGATTTTATCCTAGTTCTACCGTTAATTTTATTTGGACGGTTAGGTGAATGCATGAGGTGAGTACATAAACGTAAGCATAATGCAAGCCCTAACTACATAAAAAAATGCACTTTTTCTTTTGATGAAATCTATGTATGGGAGGGAGAAATCTTTTTCAAGTGGTTTTTACCAAAACAACAAAGCTTCAACAAGTCTCAATTCTACCAAAACTGATAATGAAAGTACTATTTTCCGTTTTTTCAAGCAAAACATGAAAATCAACAACGCATCAAATCCAAAAAAAGCATTTTCTTAGTATGAAACTAAAGATGACGAAAAGAGAGAATTTCTATCTAGAGCACACTAGCTTTTCAAATTTCACTATGGCAACCTAAAAGCATGAAAATCAAAAGCGCATGTAACTTTTCAAGCATGGAATCACTTTTTGCAAAAATTTGACTATACTTTGGATTTTTCAAGAAAATGAATGGCTCATAGTTCGAGAAAAATACAAATGATTGACTCTTTTTCAAACTTTCCAAAAATATCTATGTCGAGTTCCAATGCGTGAACCAATTTCTACAACACTTCTCAAATGCACTCGAAAACGGTAAAAATGAAGCACTTTTAATTTTTTCAATAATATGCCAATACCAAACTTTGACAACAACAATGCTTTTAAGTGTAAAGGACTGAAAAGAAAAAACTACTTGCAGCACTTGATTACACAGAAATTCTCAAAGCAATGACAAGCACTCCAATGAATCGAAAACACACAAGACACCCAAAAAACAACTGGATGCAAGCAAAGCTAAATAACGTGTGCAAAAAGGGGTCTAGGATTAGATCCAATGCAAAGACTAGATCAGGTGAGGAGAGGAGGGAATGCAAGGTGAAGTGGATGAAGGTGGGGTAGACTAAACTGTCCACCACTACCAAATCTCAAACTTGTCGAAAATGGAACCCAAAACAATCCAAACAAATCCAAACACTACCAATGCAAAATCAAGAGATCTCTGACTGGAAAGTGCAGCAAAGAGAAGTTCTGCAAATCAAACAAACTCAAAATTTGCAGAGGAGATAACCCAAACACAAGGCTTGACTGCTCGGCGCAGTCTGTGGTCAAGCTCAGAGCGCCCGTCGTAGGTGGAAAATAGGTGGTCTGCGTCGAATGCACAAGATGTAAAAATGAGTTGAGCGCCGACGGTGCAGGTTGCAGAGTAGAAAATTGTGCCCAGGAGAGGACGTCGCTCTGGCTATTCTACCCAGGTGCGAAGGGCGAAATCCCAATGCAAGGATGGAAAGATCTCCAAAAATGAGAAACTAAAAGGTTTGATGATGATACATACATAATCAAAGGAAGTTAACAGACTCTTCAGAGAGAAACTCTGGTGGGGAAAGAGGCTCAGGAGGCAAAATAAATGGCTCACAAAGAAATCAGAGAAAATGAATTTCAAACTGAAAACTTAAAACAATGCACGTGTCCCTAGTATGATCACCTAATTTGTTATCGGACAATCTACCGAAAGCGGACTTAAGGCATGATCTCCCTAGTTCAATGCGAATCTAGAACAAATAGGACATAATACAAATCTACCTTCGTAGATGCAATTAGAGATTAAGAGATGTGGACATCTTACCTTTTAGATCTGTAGATCTCTTTCTCCCTCGTCGCTCCAAGTTCCACGGTCGTCAGATCCAAAGCCGCAAGACCTGTCAGAACATGCAAGAGACAAACAAGCAGCAATAGCACATCTACACAATAATTGATCTAAGTAAACGGTTAAGGAAGTAAACTATAAATATCAATGAACAATAAGACATTTATGGAAAGAGTTTTGTATTACTGTATTAAAGTGGAAATACATAGAAGAGTTAAGATTACAACCAAGCCCTAATGTTGCAATCTTCCTCCAACAAGCCAATCCAATGCCTCTAAGGAGAAATGGGTGCCTCTAATGGATGGATGATGATCTCCTAAGCTCTATTTCACTAGCATATGGATGCTATAGCCTTCCTCCTCTTAGAATGGAGAAGAGCTTCATATATATAGGACTAGGAGGATAGGATAGGTTGAGAAATAATGGGAGAGGACTAAGGGATCCTCCCAAAGGGTTAGGGAACCGAATGCCAGCTCCCCTATAGGTTAGGGATAGAGATCCAAGTCACACACCTTCGATAAATGGCTTGAAGATGCCCTTTATCCACTTTAACTGACATTAGCGCAAGTTGCATTAGGACAACCTGCACCGACGCATGCTGCACAAGGGTGACCTGCGACGACCAAACTAGACCCTATGGAAATAGGTCAGTATCTCTTCCAGTTTGACTTCCTAGTCATGGGAACTTCAAGGATGTTTACACTGAGTCTTATGGTGGCAAGATTTACGTGTAACATATATAGATTAAACATGTTAAGAAGTTTTACCTAAGATTGAGTTTATTGATGTCATCAGTAGCCAATGTTGGGTTTGGATCTAGCTATCAAGGGCAAAGATCCGAGGATCCCACATAGTACATAATTATTTGAAAGCCCCTCTAGAGCTTACTGCTTTACACTCACATATTTTCCAGTTCTTATTTGCTAAATTCATCATTCAATCTTCTTCTAATTTGGTCTCCTAAAGCAAAATGAGGGTTGGTCTCTCTTTTTTTATTAGATCTCTTGGGGATGCTTTTTTTTTTAGTTTCTTGTTCCTTGGCAATTCCATGAGATGATTTGCATAATTTAAATTGTCTTGATTTACTCCTACCTCCCTACCGAGGGATCTTGTCTCCTTGATTTCATGTTGAACTGATGTTTCAAAATATTTTCTCTATAGTGGCCCGAGTTTCCAAGTCCTTTTTTTATTTGTCTCTTCTTCTCTTTTTTCTTCACTACAAGGAAAAGGCCCTGTATCGGAGGTTCTAGTGGAGGTTTTTAGTTTAACAAGATTGGTCTAAATTATAAAAAAACCTCCGCTACAACCTATGCAAATAGTACCAAATGTTTTAGCGAAGGATTTTACGGAAATGTATTATAACTAAAAAAACTTGGCGGCCAGAGTCTTTTGCGGAGATTTTTTTTTAGTGCACTTTATTGAAACAAATGCACCAGTGCTAACACACGTAAAACACACAGGTGCTTTTTAAACAAATACATTGACCGGTGCACATACAAACTTGTGCACCGATGCTTGAAAATGCATATAGCACTTGTGCACACCAAAATTTTAACTGAAACTGGTGCTTTACACTAAATGTTGCACCGAGACTCATGAATTATTTAAACGCATTGGTGATTCATAAAAATATATGGACTGGTCCTTTTTTTTAACTGTAGCACCAGTTCTTACTAACTATTAAAATGCATTGGTAGCTTATAACAATGTAAGCACAGTTGCTTATGAACTATTAAGATGCATCGGTACCTTATAACAATATAAGCATCGGTGCTTACGAGATATTAAAACACACTAGTACCTTATAATAATATAAGCATCGATGATTTACATCAAATGTCACACTAGTCCCTACGAACTATTAAAAAACATTGTTGCTTACAGACTATTAAAAAGCACTGATGTGTTAACTAAAGGGAAACACATCAGTAAAGCTAACTAGGACAATGATTGTCGCTATATTTTTTAAATTAACAGTGCGGTTAAAATACAGTAGCGCACTAAGGCGTGATAATAGAAAAATCCTTGAGATATGAAATGAGTATTCTACTGCACCGTGACTATGTTCATATAAGTGTACCGGTGCGACACTCTCTTAAATGCACTGGTGCTACATTGTCTAAAAAACACCAGTGCAATTAATAATATCATATGCATCGATGATTATATTATGTTTGGTGAGCAATGATTGTTGATATTGCACTAGAATATGTGTGTGTGTGTGTGTGTGCAGGGAGGGCACGATGTAGGTATGTGGCGCCAGGCGTAGGTAAAGGTCCAAGAAGGATTCCTTTCTAATTTTTTTGAAATGGAGTCAGGAGACGAGGTTTTCCCCTCTCTCTCTCGGCGTCAAGAACCTTTTCTCCCCTCACCAAGTCATCCTTGCGATCTTGTACCTCTGTCCCTTTCCGGTTGTCAACTCCTTGTTTTCCTTTCACTGATCTCTCCCTTCCCCTGTCACTTCCATTCGTCAGCTTCTGTACTTTACCTCAGCAATAATTATGGTGATAGACAAGGTCGACTACGAAAATATGTCACCATTAGGTCTCATATTCTTCTTTGATCATGAAATAAGGTGCACTGGAAAAGGAGAGGTATTGTCCAAACAAGTCGAGACGTCTCCTCAACACGAGCCTTCTATAAATGAATTATCAAAGACGGTCTCCTCCTCGAATAATAATGTGATTGATCCTCCCAGGACAGGAGCAGAGTGTGTTCCTAGAAAGAATGAGGGAGTGAGAGCTAAAAAGGATCATGCTTCCTTATTGGTTGGCAAGGACGTAGGCATTAAGGAAATCTCAGACTATCTAAATTTTGCTCTGGTCGGTCCTTTTGTGGTAAGGTGGTAGGAGAAGCCGATTTGACATCCTGGATGGAGACCAATTGGAAACAAATGTTGTATCAACTTCCACAATTCCACACCACATCGAGGGGATGGATTCTATTCAGAGTGAAGAATGAAGGTGACAAACAAAGGTTAATGGAGAGAAATTGGAAATGGGGTCTGTCAGGAATTATGTTGAAAGAATGGGATGTTAATTTTGATGTTAGTAGGGAGTCGCATAACACTCAGGAAGTTTGGGTAATTCTGCCTAGGATCCCAATGGTCTTTAGGAAAAAATCCATTCTGAAAGCTATTGGAGGCAAGCTTGGAAGGTTTGTCATTTTAGAGGATAATTGGGACCAGAAGGTAGATAGAATATGCACGAAGATCCAGGTGGAAATGGACATGTGAGATGGTTTATATGAAGAAATAAAACCGGAAATGCATGGTAGCATATGGAACCAGAGAATGGATTATTGGAAAGTTCCTTTCCATTATTTTGCTTGCAAATGGGTTGGGCACTTACAGAGAGATTGTCCAAGTCCTAGTCCGGGGTTCCATTTACATAAGAAAGTGTGGGTTAAAAAATCATCTCCGCTCCAGTTTACTCAGAAGATGGTAAATGAAGATGAAGGGAAATATGGAGATCCTATTACCTCGAGAAAGGACGTCATAAGGAAAGAGCCATGCAATAATTTGGATAACAACTTAGCTTCTCCATCTAATAATATTTTACGTCCTCCTATTGATTCTCGATTTGATATTGGCAATTCTGAATCAATTATTCTAAAAACTATTCAGGATGTTCCTAGCACAAACCTGGGAATCCCTAGTTCCTCTCACCATAGTCTCCTATCCTTTATCTCCTCTTAGTGACAGTTGTCCCTCGGGCTTGGTTCCCCCCCATTATAGGTCAAAAATGCATTCCACGTTCCTAAGCAAGGTCTATAACACTTGTTCTAAAGATGTCATTAAAGGAATTGAGAAAGAAGCTTCCTCGGGAGGCCTCGCACTTGACCCCCAACAAAAAGTAATGTTGGGGAGGAAGTCACAAATCATGAAAGCTAAAAATCAAGTTTCCCTAGATGTCAAATATCAGAAACAATCCACGATCGTTAGAGTCCTGAAAGTAGGGAAAGTCCAGCCAATGGGTTCAAAATGATTTGTTTGTCCTTCAATGCAAGGGGGTTATGGGGCTCCCCCAAGATAAATTCCCTCAAAAGGATGATTAAGTAGCTAAATTTGGTTGTCATCCCTATCCAGGAAACAATGGTAGAAGGAACGAAAGCTCAGGAGTCTTTAAACCCTTGGTTAAAAGATTGGTATTTTGCGTCTTTAAATCATGGATAATTTTAGGGGCTAAATTTATCCCATGCGCTAAATTAAGGGGGTTATAGAAAATTAGTGGGCTATTTTCTTATATGGAAAGGGTTTTTTCAGTTGAAATATATTCACCCAATATTTATTAGAAACTAAATAAATATAAAACACATAGCCTCTCATGTATTAATGAGGAAAATGAAAAATACAATTTTCGCCCTAGCAAAATATCCCTCCAATCTATCTTTCACCCCTGATTTCTAAAGAGATTCCAGTGGAATCATTCCTTTTACCATGATTTTCATAATGGAGGCTCCCAAGGGTTATTTCACCCTCCATTTTGTTTTTTGTAAGGGCCATTCATAAGTAAAATTTCTTTTGGTGATTTTTTTTGTGTAATTGCTATTATCATCCAGAAATTGATCTAGTTGTGTATGATGAATATATTATTTAGTTGGACCACAATACTTCATTTCCATCAGGACTATATATAAATGTACAAGGAATGCTTGACCTGAGATGTAGACATTCTGCTATTTGATATCTTGTCTTTAACATTCAATGACGACGCTAAACCAATTTTACAACATTTTGGATGCTTTTGAAAATTTCAAGGACATGGATACAAACACCACCTTAGTTTATCTGAGAAAAAATAGTCTTTAATGGAGTAGTTCTAATGATATGCATGATGGTGCACTAATGTGATTTCTATTCATGTTAGTGTATGTTCTTATTTCTAATAACCCTTGCAAGTTTCTAACTAACACTAAAAATTCTAAATCAGGTGACATAATTCGGACTTTGATTGTCAACAAAAGAAAGGAAAAAGTGGTATTCGTAGCTATAAACATATAAGTAGGTTATTTTTTTCTTAAAGGGTAGATTAAAAATGGGAGGTTTGGAAAATAAGCCAATTGGGAATTCATACACTATATTAAGGTTGTGGGTCTCAATAAGACTCCATGTTGTAATAATGGTTTGTGGGTGCTATAATCACTCCACATTGTAAAGTGTCCAAATCTATCAGTTTGTTGGTTTGTCAATATTTAGGTCCCCCCACATGTCCGTTGAACCATTAAGGAACGAGATAACAAGTGCATTCCGTACTTCCCTAAATCTAGTTAGTGCATCAAAATATTGGTCGTTATGAAATGCATTTAACATAGCATACGGGTGTCGGGTATGATATGTTTGACAAGGTCCATAGGTAGGAGATTTGAAGCTCAGTATGTGTCGATTCCATTTGTTGACCATTACTCCTCCCTCCCTTGCATTTTACTCTTGCATTTGTATCTTTGGAAAACTGGGAGATCAACCCTTTTCATTTTTGTTAATTCCATCTCCTCCATTGGTTTTATCTCTATGTTGTAACCGTTTTGTGGAGTTTAAAGGCACCCTAGTGCTTCCATTGCTACTGAGAGCTTGACCTTCTTAGTATTTTGTTGGTTCCTTGCATTGGGATTTTGAGGATTGATTTCAAATTGTCGGAACATTCTTAGCATGGTCTACTCCCACCATTTTTTTACTTGCATTGGAAGAGGTATGCTTAATTCTTTATTCCTTCTAATTGTTGATTTCATTGGCTAATAGTCTAAAGACATTGTTGGTTTTTACCTCTCTTGATTTTTGTTTTCTATATACATTCATGTTCACCTTAAGCTGCATATCCCTCATTTTCGCTTGATTCCCTCAACTCATAATCCCAATAAGGATGCTCTTTGCGCATTATGAACAATTATGATCACTACAAATGGTTTTTTGTTCTGGGTATTTCTCTATGCTTTACTAGGTAAATGTGTCATAATCTCCTAGACAATGGCCCTTTTACTTCATTTGTAGGTTGTATTTTATTCATATGCATACTCTATATGCCTAAAATATTGCCCTATTCTTTCCAACAATTAGTTTTGGCTTCATTGGAGGTGTTTTAATGTTGTGTCTTGTAATGGATTTGGTATTATGCCCCCCTAGTGTCCATGCTCTCCTAACTTGCTTGACCCACTGATTCTCTATTCATGGTTTGATATCCCAAATTTAGATTGATGTCATTTTCCAAGCACCCATCTTAGGTGTTTATCATCTCACCCTTGACCCTGGTATATCTATTTGTTTGCATTGAAGCTAATGGTTCCATAAACCTTTAACTATTTGAAATATCCATGGCTATTATGGGTTTTGTTTTATTGTCATAGGAAACATGGTGCCACTTCATTGCAAACCTTGGCTTGAACCTTTTCCCATTGTTAAATTTGTATGAGTTTTCCTTGTTCAGGAAATTGCCCATGGTTGTACATTTTCCTTTGGTTTATATCTTTTTCTTAACCTCCATTCGTTAAGCGTGTGAATTACTTAATTTTTTTTTGGACAGATTTATGGTCGGTATCACGTCTAAATTGGGCCCACCACTCTTTGTATTTGGTTGCAACATTATGGTTTCTCCCTTATGTCGATATGTTTCCATCTTTACTAAACAATTTATTAGACCTACTTATTGTTAATGCAACCGTCACTCATTTGTTGTCTTTCCTTTGTTATTTCCCTTGAGATTCCTAAAAAATTCCAACAATGCTTGGCATAAATGAATCCAAGATACGCCAGAGCTTACTTTAATTTATCAACCTGGGAGTGTAACACTTTCAGATATACTACATTGTATATGCATTCATAGAGATTTTAATAACTAAGTCTATTAGGATATTAACTAAATGTTTTGGGGGGTTATTTTATTGATTTATTTTGCTATGTCTTATCTCTAACAAATCATGAAACTATGGATGAATCACTATGCAACCAAATTTTATCTTGCATACCATGAGTCGTTGAACTCACACATGAGACAAACTAGCCACTAATTTATCTAAGCAACGCAGATGAATCAATGTACAACAAACTATGACCTTGCACACTTTGATTCATTGGACTCAACACATTACTAGCTACCATTGGATAATCTAAACTCTAGGGATAGTTCAACTGAGGGTAACACCAGGGCTACTAACATGTAACTTTGTAGAACTAATCCATAGGAGTTTAAGATGCAAAATTAGCTTACAATACTCGATCAATTGAACTGAGGGTAACTCAAGAGATACCACTCCATGGATTCATAGAATCGACTCAAATAAATCAAGATAAATGAAGGTGAACATAAATCCTTTTGATCACTCCACTGAAAGCAACCCATGTGATACTTTTGTGGCTTATTGAATGTATAAATCAAATTCTATCTTGTAGAAACAAGTAAATTGCAAGAAACAAAATAATAGGAAAGCATCAAAGCATTAAAAGCAAATGACTACTTTATTTGCGTGATTGAAACCAAGAAATGAAATTGCAGAAATCATAGTGTAGAAAAAAAGAAATAAAGTAAATGCTGGAAAGTACTAAAAGATATTGAGACCATCAACAATTGCACAATGCAAGAGTGGGCCCTTACTTTGTATCTCACTTTATGATCTCCTACAAGGTAACTCAAGAACAAAAAACATCGGTAATTGCGATTCAAAAGATTAACTATTCAATTAAATTATAGTCGCAAACCCAAATGGTTTTCAAGTTTGTTTATTTATGTGTGTGTGTGTGTGATAATTCATTTGCTTCCTAAATTCATTTTCATTGATCTTGAAAGTGTGTTGTCTTAGTATTAGAGGAACATGTTTGCCAAAAACAATCCTTGAAATATGGATGCATGCAAAATAGTTCATCTTGGAGTTCTTTGCAGGATTCAATGCGATACAACAACAAGTGAAATATGAATGAGATTTTGCAACAACTCATTCGCATGCTGATGACAAACTCTTCAACATATGAACGAGATTTTGCAGCAAGTCATCGACAGATGAACATGAATTTGTAGCAACTCATTCGCATGCTGATGACAAATTTAACAACAACTGCTTTAAATATCAACGAGTCCCAAAAAAATGAGGAGTGGCACCATCCTATAGCATGGAATTAAAACTACTAGAAATTCCCAACATTAAAGTTCATGCATTATTTTCTCATCATTAGCAAAATTCAGCTATAAACATGAAATTCCAAGTATGAGTGCATAGTGTCCCGAGGGTGATAAAAGTGTATGAATTTAGTCAAAAAGTCATAAAGAAAGGGTTTAAATGATCAATATTAAGGAAGAATGGCAATAAAATATATAAGAAAAACAAGGCAATTACTAGTCTCATCAATTTCATTACATCCTTACATTGTTTTCATCCTCGTTGGTATAACGGTTTGGGCGGCCAATCTTGTTTGGTTACTTATCAATGATGTTTTTCTTCCTCGGGAAAAAAATCATAGTTCCATTTATAAAAAAAATTTAAAAAATGCATTCTTTGTATGCTTTGTAGCATGTCCTATATCTCTTATGTATACCACTATATATATATATATACTCATAGACCTCATTCATTTACATGTTTTATAATCCGCGAAAACAAAATATACTATCTAACATTGACAACTTCCTATCAACATTCATCGCATATCTCACCAAATAAAATTTATCCACCTATCTAGCCAAAAAACTAAGCCCCTCTAATTTCTATAACTTTTTGTCTAAGAAAAATACATATTATGGAATTATCAAAAGTGCCATCCAAATCTTCCCAAATGTGCCACTGGACCACATACAACAAGAGGCCATCCTTGTAAATGAAAGGACAAGGACACATGGTTGTCCCATTACCCCTACATATGACTATATCTTCTTGTAACTTGAATCACAAAGGGTTTTTTGGCTAAGATGTGAGGATGCTCAACGACTCGACAATGTAAACTGTTGAGTGACCATAGAACCATGAGTTGCAGTGTAGCTTTAGATTGTCAAAATGAAGACTAAACAACCATTCAAAAGATGGCTTTCCCATTTGGGTTTCCAGGGTAAAATCTCCATGGTCATAGTGATTAAACATTGTGTGTCTAATGTTTTAAAGAAATGTAACTACGGAAGATATTCTATTTATGCTTGTCTATTGTATTCTTCCTTCAGGAGATGTCATTGATGTAATTAATAATGTAAGAGTCATTGAAAGAGACAATGTAAACCCTAGGTATTGTTTCGACCTAGAAGAACCCATAAAAGATTATTATATTATGTATTTGAGAGGTCGGCCCAGTCAGTTAGGTGAAGTCGGCCCAATTGGGGAGAAGTCACCCCAACGGAAGAATATAAATAGAGGAGGAGTCTCTCATTTTTACTCACTCATCTCACTCACACAAGTTTGCATAGGAGATAGAGAGAGAAGTTCGCACAAGTGGAGGAGTAGTTGATCTTGTCTTGGGGTTTATCTTTGTACTTTGTGAATTCTATATTGGGGAATATTTTGACGGGGTTTTCTCCCTTGTGGTTTCCCTGAAAGAAATATTGTGTTCATTGTGTTCTTGTTGTGCTTGTATTTCTTTCAGTGATAGATTGTTTAATATTCTATGCTAAACAAGTAAAAAACTAACATGGTATCAGAGAAGGCCTGAAAGAAAACATTGTGCAGCCTCTATAACGGCAGAAACTAGGGATTCTTGTTATGGGAGCTTCCTCCACAGATCAGATGAAAAAGAGAGTGCATCTAACTCGCCTCACTAGGGCGCATCTTTCTGTCAAAGCAAATTTCAATTCTAAGAATTTTCATTTTTGGGTCCCCCACTGCAGCCCGAGAGAATTAGGGAATCAAGTTTTTGGATCATCTGCTCACAGAATTGGGAGAAGGAATACTTTGCTCAACTCGCCTCAAGGAGGCGAATTCGCTCATCCATTCAGTTTTCCAAAATCTCGAAGTCAGAAATTTGGGTTTCTCTAACAAACCCTAGGTCAAAGTAAAAGCAGTTTTCAGAAGGACAACTTTTTTGGTAAGTCTCAAATCTATTCTATTTCCATTTGAAGTACTCATTATATCAAGATGACTAGAAATACCAAGCTTGATTAGAATATTGAGGGAGCTGAGAACTTCAGGGCATGGAAGTATAGAGTCATGCTCATCCTTAAAGAGCATGACCTATAAGACTTTATAAAGGAAGGACTTAAAAAACCAAAGGGAGATGAAGCCAAAGCAAGGCATAAGAAGAATATGGTCAAGGCAAAGAGGATCATTGTTGATTTCATCAAAGATCACTTGATCCCTCAAGTGTCTTCCAAGAAGACCCCAAAAGAGATCTTCGATGCCCTGACCAACCTATTTGAAGGGAAGAACATTAATAAGAAGATGACCTTGAGAAATCAACTCAGGGGAGTGAAGATCTTGAAGTCTGAGTCCATGCACTCATACTTCTCCAGAGTGTCCCATATAAAAGAACAAATAGAATCTATTGGAGACATGGTAAAGGATGTTGAAGTTGTGATGACCACTCTGAATGGTCTCCCTGGAGATTGGGAACCATTTGTTTGTGGCATTTGTGCTAGAAAGAAATTGATCCAATTCAGACATCTATGGGAAGAGTGTGTGCAAGAGTAAGAAAGAATAGCGGTGAGAGAGGATAAAATAAACGACAATGAAGACCAAGCTTTGGAAAATCATGCCAAAGGTGGAAAGAAAAGGAAGATCAATGTACGTTCCTATGAGGACTCTCCAAGAATACCATAGAAGAGAAGGAAGTTCAAGAAATATCTATCTTCCGTTGAATGTTATTCCTGTCACAAAACAGGACACATTGCAAGAAATTGTCCACTCAAATACGGACATCATAAGAAGCAGAAGAATATATTTCATGCTTATGCAGTAGAAGATAGTGAGTATGATGAAGAAGTCAAAACCGGATATGATGAAGACTCCAGTGAAGAATATGTTCTAATATCAGCCCTCACTGGTTCAGTATCTCATAGAAGTGATACTTGGCTAGTAGATAGTGGAGATTCAAAACACATGATGGGATACAAAGAATCCATCTCACATCTCATTCAGAAGGAATCTCCACACAAGGTAAAGCTTGGAGATGATTATCAATACCCCATCAAAGGAATGGGAGAAGCCTCTTATATATTGGACTCTGGAAAGTCCATGAACATGAAAGATGTACTTTATGTACCATGTTTGAAGAAGAACCTTCTATCTATTTCTGCATTATATAAGAAAGGTCTTCGAATTGCATTTATAGATGGTGAAGTTCTTATGTGGCCAAAGGGGAAGACTATCAATGATGCAGTAGTCATTGGAGTAGAAGAAGGAGGACTTTACAAACTAAAGGGTCATGCAGATACAACATTGATGACCAATACCACGAGCCCTTGTGAGCTATGGCATAGAAGACTAGCTCATGTACACTACAAAGCCTTACCAATAGTAAGTAAGTTGGTGACTGGACTACCAAATATCCAGGTTGACCATGAAGGAGTATGCAAAGGATGTGCTCAAGGAAAGAGTACGAAGAATCCATTTCCAAGCAGCGACAACAAAGGAAAAGGTATTCTGGATATTATTCACTCAGATATCTGTGGACCTATGTCCACCACTTCACTAAGCGGGTATGTTTACTATTTTTCTTTTATTGATGATTGCTCCCGCAAAACATGGATTTATTTCCTGAACAATAAGAATAAAGTCTTTGAAAAGTTTAAGGAGTTTAAGGATCTTGTAGAAAACCTCTATGAAAAGAAGATAAAGATTCTAAGGAAAGATAATGGAGGGGAATACACTTCATGCGATTTCAAAGATTTATGTAAAGAAGCAGGGATTAAGAGGGAGCTTACTATTCCCTATAATCCACAACAAAATGGTGTAGCTAAAAGGAAGAACAAAACGATCATAGAAGCAGTGAAGGCCATGATCCATGATCAAGACTTACCCATGAATCTATGGGCAGGAGCAACTATAACCACAATATATGTACATGACATAATCTCTCACAATGCTCTTAGCAACAAGACCCCAGAAGAGATGTTTACCGGTATGAATCCTAAATTTAGCCATATAAAGATATTTGGATGTCCTGTATTTATCCACATTCCAAAAGAGAA
The DNA here is from genome assembly GCA_027924585.1 of Larix kaempferi. Taxonomy (NCBI): domain Eukaryota; kingdom Viridiplantae; phylum Streptophyta; class Pinopsida; order Pinales; family Pinaceae; genus Larix; species Larix kaempferi. The sequence continues at coordinate 2,520,674 of BSBM01000226.1, read as the reverse complement.
GAGATCGAAGTTGGAACCTTTAGGAAAGAAGGGAATATTTGTGGGCTATAGTGAGCAATCAAAGGCTTACCGTATCTACATCCCAGAATTTCTCCAGATTGAGCTTAGTTGGGATGTTACATTTGATGAAGACACGGCTTTCAACAAATCCAAGAAGACTCATGAGGATGAAGAGGATCATGAAGCTCCTAGAGTTACAGAAACAAACAAAGTACCAGAAATAAATATTGAAGAAGAACCTATTCCAGATGATCATGATATGGCAGAACCTCAAAGACCTGAGGAGACACCTCATGAGGAGATTACTCGGAAGAGAAGGCCAGCTTGGACACGAGAATTAATACAAGATGCAGGAAAGTATGGTCCCCCAGAAGGAACCAGTAGAGAGAGAAAGAGACCAAGGCCATACTCCAGTTATGTAGCCTTTATGTGTAACCTTGTTGAAGGGGAACCGACATGTTTTGAAGATGCAGTAAAGAAGAGGGAGTGGTTGGATGCTATGAATGAAGAATACTAGTCCATCATCAAGAATGATGTTTGGGATGTGGTACCAAGACCAAAGGATAAGTCGTCGTTTCATCAAAGTGGATCTTCAAAACAAAACACTCAGCAGACGAAAGCATTGAAAATTACAAGGCAAGATTTGTAGCGGGAGTGTTATCTTAGAAAGAAGGAATTGATTACGAGGACACCTTTTCTCCAGTGGCCAGATATACTTCAATTATAACCATTATTGCCTTGCAAGCCAAGATGAAATGGAAGTTACATCAAATGGATGTAAAGACGATGTTCCTGAATGGGAAGATAGAAGAAGAAGTATATATAGAGCAGTCAGAAGGATTTGAAATAGAATATAGAAAGTCGCATGTATGCAGACTAAAGAAAGCATTGTACGGGTTAAAGCACCTAGATCATGGTATGAAAGAATTGATAGTTTCCCGATGAGTTTGGGCTTTACCAAAATTAAATCATATTCTAATCTTTATTATAAGATTATGGATGATGAACCTATGATACTACTATTATATGTAGATGATTTGTTCCTGACAGGAGAAGACAAGCCCATCACTGAATGTAAGAGAAGGCTTGCAGCATAATTTGAGATGAAAGACCTTAGTATGATGCATTACTTTCTCGGTCTTGAAGTATGGCAGTTTCCAGATGAGATTTTCTTGAGTCAAGGAAAATACACAGCTGAGATCTTGAAGAGATTTGGGATGATGGATTGTAAGGCCATGACTACTCCGATGGTGACAAACTTGAAGCTCCTGAATGATGCTTCATCAGAGATAGTAGATGTCACCATGTATAGACAGATTATTGGGTCATTGATGTACTTGACCAATACTCGACCAGATATATGTTTTGTAGTGAACACATTGAGCCAATATATGGTGGAGCCGAGGAATGTTCACTTGATTGCAGCAAAACATGTGATGAGGTATCTAAAGGGTACGTTGGATTATGGACTCATATATGCTTCAGATAGTGAGTTCAGGTTGTATGGGTACACAGATTCAGATTGGGCTAGAAGTGCCGAAGATAGGAAAAGCACTTCAGGATGTTGCTTTAGTTTGGGATCAAGCATGATATCATGGCTCAGTAGAAATCAACCCTGTGTTGCACTCAGTACAGCAGAAGCTGAATATGTAGCAGCTTGTTCAGCTTGGAGTGAAACAGTGTGGCTTCGCAAGATGTTGGCAGGATTGTTCGATGCAGAGATTGATGCTACGGATATACTCTGTGACAACCAGAGTTGCATCAAGATGACAGAGAATCTTGTGTTCCATGATAGATCGAAGCACATAGAGATCAAGTTCCACTATATCCAGGATATGGTGCAGGAGGGAGCTGTAAAGCTCAAGTATGTTCCTACAAAGGAACAAGTTGCCGATGTGTTGACTAAGCCTCTGTCTCGCATAAAGTTGGAATACTTTCGAGACAAGCTTGGTGTGGTCCAGAGGAACTTCTCTCGAAAGAGAGAATGATAGAGTTCTTGTCCTTAGGGAACGAATGCATGTCAAGGGGTGACGAAAGATCAATACTTGCTAGCTGATAGAATTCCTATCCATAGGGATGGATGCCTATCCAGGGGTGACGGAAGATCAGTACTTGCCGACTGATAGAGTTCCTATCCTTAGGGATGGATGCCTATCGAGGGGTGATGGAAGATCAATACTTTCCGACTGATAGAGTTCCTATCCTTAGGGATGGATGCCTGTCCAGGGGTGATGGAATATCAGTACTTGCCGACTGATAGAGTTCCTATCCTTAGGGATGGATGCTTGTTTAGGGGTTACGGAAGATCAATACTTGCCGACTGATAGAGTTCTTATCTTTAGGGATGGATTCCTGTCCAGGGGTGAAGGAAGATCAGTACTTATTGACTGATAGAGTTCATATCCTTAGGGATGGATGCCTGTCCAGGGGTGACAAAAGATCAATACTTACCGAATGATAGAGTTCCTATCCTTAGGGATGGATGCCTGTCCAGGGGTGATGGAATATCAGTACTTGCCGACTGATAGAGTTCCTGTCCTTAGGGATGGATGCTTGTCCAGGGGTGAGAGAAGATCAATACTTGCTGACTGATAGTGTTCCAGCTGATGATGTTGCTGATGAGGATGTTCCAGCAGAGGATGTTCTAGCTGACGATGTTGTTGATCCAGTAGAGGATGTTCCAGATGATGATGTTGCTGAAGAGGATGTTCCAGCTGATGATGTTGCTGATACAGCAGAGTATGTTCCAATAGAGGATATTGCTGATGATGATTCAGAGGATGTTGTTGATGGTGATATTCTAGAAGAAGATGATGATGATGCTGATGGTGACATTCTAGCAGATGATGATGATGCTACTCCAACAGATGATATCCTAGACATATGATGATCCAAAATATTCCTACGACACATAGAGATTCACTAGTCAATTGTGAAGATGTTGATGTTACCCACATAATACCTTCCTAGTTAAGAGGAGTGTTAAAGAAATGTAACTGCAAAAGATATTCTATTTATGCTTGTCTATTATATTCCTCCTCTGAGAGATGTCATTGATGTAATTAATAATGTAAGAGTCAATGTAAACCATAGGTCTTGTGTCGGCCTAGAAGAACCCATAAAGGATTATTATATTATGTATTTGAGAGGTTGGCCCAATTAGTTAGGTGAAGTTGACCCAGTTGGGGAAAAGTCACCCCAACAGAAGAATATAAATAGAGGAGGAGTCTCTCATTTGTACTCACTCATCTCACTCACACAAGTTCGCATAGGAGAGAGAGAGAGGGAGAAGTTCACACAAGTGGACAAGTAGTTGATCTTGTCTTGGGGTTTATCTTTGTACTTTGTGAATTCTATATTGAGGAATATTTTGTCAGGGTTTTCTCCCTTGTGGTTTCCCTAAGAGAAATATTGTGTTCATTGTGTTCTTGTTGTGCTTGTATCAAATGTCACACCAGTCCCTACGTACTATTAAAAAACATTGTTGCTTACGGACTATTAAAAAGCACCGATGTGATAACTGAAGGGAAACACATTGGTAAAGCTAACTATGACGATGACTGTCGCTATATTTTTTAAATTAACAGTGCGCTTAAAATATAGTAGTGCACCAAGGCATGATAATAGAAAAATCCTTGAGATATGAAACGAGTATTCTACTGCACCATGACTATGTTCATATAAGCGTACCGGTGCGACACTCTCTTAAATGCACTGGTACTACATTGTCTAAAAAACACCAATGCAATTAATAATATCATATGCACCGATGATTATATTATGTTTGGTGAGCAATGATTATTGATATTGCACTAGAATATGTGTGTGTGTGTGTGGAGGGAGGGAACGATGGAGGTATGTGGTGCGAAGGCGTAGGTAAAGGTCCATGAAGGATTCCTTTCTAATTTTTTTCGAAATGGAGTCAGGCAACGAGGTTTTCCCCTCTCTCTCTCTTGGCGTCAACAACCTTTTCTCCCCTCACCAAGTCATCCTTGCGATCTCGTACCTCTGTCCCTTTCCAGCCGTCAGCTCCCTGTTTTCCTTTCACTGATCTCGCCCTGCGTTCTCATTACCCTGTCACTTCCATTCGTCAGCTTCTATACTTTACCTCGGTAATCATTATGGTGATAGCCAAGGTCGACTACGAAAATATGTCACCATTAGGTCTCATATTCTTCTTTGATCATGAAATAAGGTGCACTTGAAAAGGAGAGGTATTGTCCAAACAAGTCGAGACGTCTCCTCAACACGAGCCTTCTATAAATGAATTATCAAAGACGATCTCCTCCTCGAATCATAATGTGATTGATCCTCCCAGGACAGGAGCAGAGTGTTTGCCTAGAAAGAATAAGGGAGCGAGAACTAAAAAGGATCATGCTTCCTTATTGGTTGGGAAGGACGTAGGCATCAAGGAAATCTCAGACTATCTAAATTTTGCTCTGGTCGGTCGATTTTGTGGTAAGGTGGTAGGAGAAGCAGATTTGACATCCTGGATGGAGACCAATTGGAAAAAAGTGTTGTATCAACTTCCACAATTCCACACCACATCGAGGGGATGGATTCTATTCAGAGTGAAGAATGAAGGTGATAAACAGAGGTTAATGGAGAGAAATTGGAAATGGGGTCTGTCAGGACTTCTGTTGAAAGAATGGGATGTTAATTTTGATGCTAGTAGGGAGCCGCATAACACTTAGGAAGTTTGGGTAATTCTGCCTGGGCTCCCAATGGTCTTTTGGAAAAAATCCATTCTGAAAGCTATTGGAGGCAAGCTTGGAAGGTTTGTCATTTTGGAGGATAATTGGGACCATAATGTAGATAGAAGATGCACGAAGATCCTAGTGGAAATGGACATGCAAGATGGTTTATATGAAGAAATAAATCCGGAAATGCATGGTAGCATATGGAACCAGAGAATGGATTATTGGAAAGTTCCTTTCCACTATTTTGCTTGCAGATGGGTTGGGCACTTACAGAGAGATTGTCCAAGTCCTAGTCCGGGGTTCCAGTTACGTAAGAAAGTATGGGTTAAAAAATCATCTCTGCTCTAGTTTACTCAGAAGATGGTAAATGAAGATGAAGGGAAATATGGAAATCCTATTACCTCGAGAAAGGACGTCATAAGGAAAGAGCCATGCAATAATTTGGATAACAACTTAACTTCTCCATCTAATAATATTTTACGTCCTCCTATGGATTCTCGATTTGATATTGGCAATTCTGAATCAATTATTCTAAAAAATATTCAGGATGTTCCTAGCACAAACCTGCGCATCCCTGGTTCCTCTCACCATAGTCTCCTATCCTTTATCTCCTCTTAGTGACAGTTTTCCCTCAGGCTTGGTTTCCCCCCATTATAGGTCAAAAATGCATTCCCCGTTCCTAAGCAAGGTCTATAACACTCGTTCTAAAGATTTTATTAAAGGAATTGAGAAAGAAGATTCCTCGGGAGGTCTCGCACTTGACCCCCAACAAAAAGTAATGTTGGGGAGGAAGTCACAAATCATGAAAGCTAAAAATCAAGTTTCCCTAGATGTCAAAAATGGGAAACAATCCATGATCGTTAGGGCCCCGAAAGTAGGGAAAGTCCAGCCAATGGGTTCAAAATGATTTGTTTGTCCTTCAATGCAAGGGGGTTATGGGGCTCCCCCAAGATAAATTCCCTCAAAAGGATGATTAAGTAGCTAAATCTGGTTGTCATCCTTATCCAGGAAACAATGGTAGAAGGAACAAAAGCTCAAGAGTCTTTAAACCCTTGGTTAAAAGATTGGTATTTTGTGTCTTTAAATTATGGATAATTTTAGGGGCTAAATTTATCCCATGAGCTAAATTTATCCCATGGGCTAAATTAAGGGGGTTACAGAAAATTAGTGGGCTATTTTCTTATATGGAAAGGGTTTTTTCAGTTGAAATATATTCACCCAATATTTATTAGAAAATAAATAAATATAAAACACATAGCCTCCCATATATTAATGAGGAAAATGAAAAATACAATTTTCGCCCTAGCAAAATATCCCTCCAATCTATCTTTCACCCTTGATTTCTAAAGAGATTGCAGTGGAATCATTCCTTTGCCCCCGATTTTCATAATGGAGGCTCCCAAGGGTTATTTCACCCTCCATTTTGTTTTTTGTAAGGGCCATTCATAAGTAAAATTTATTTTGGTGATTTTTTTTGTGTAATTACTATCATCATCCAGAAATTGATCTAGTTATGTATGATGAATATATGATTTAGTTGGAACACAATACTTCATTTCCATCAAGACTATATATAATATGTACAAGGAATGCTATGGATGAATCACTATGCAACCAAATTTTATCTTGCATATCATGAGTTGTTGAACTCACACATGAGACAAACTGGCCACTAATTTATCTAAGCAACGCAGATGAATCAATCTACAACAAACTATGACCTTGCACACTTTGATTCATTGGACTTGGCACATTACTAACTACCATTGGATAATCTAAACTCTAGGGATAGTTCAACCGAGGGTAACACCAGGGCTACTAACATGTAGCGTTGTAGAACTAATCCATAGGAGTTTAAGATACAAAATTAGCTTACAATACTCGATCAATTGAACTGAGGGTAACTCAAGAGCTACCACTCCATGACTTCATAGAATCAACTCAAATAAATCAAGATAAATGAAGGTGAACATAAATCCTTTTGATCACGCCACTGAAAGCAACCCACGTGATACTTTTGTGGCTTATTGAATGTATCAGTCAAATGCTATCTTGTAGAAACAAATAAATTGCAAGAAACAAAATAATAGGAAAGCATCAAAGCATTAAAAGCAAATGACTACTTTATTTGCGTGATTCAAACCAAGAAATGAAATTGCAGAAATCATAGTGTAGAAAAAAAGAAATAAAGTAAATGCTGGAAAGTACTAAAAGATATTGAGACCATCAACAATTGCACAATGCAAGAGTGGGCCCTTACTTTGTATCTCACTTTATGATCTCCTACAAGGTAACTCAAGAACAAAAAACATCGGTAATTGGGATTCAAAATATTAACTATTCAATTAAATTCTAGTTGCAAACCCAAATGGTTTTCAAGTTTGTTTATTTATACAATTCATCCTAGGGAGTTCTTAGTCAGTTTCCCAATATTTAGGAAAGTAATCAGGTTTGCAAAAAATGGTTTCCTTTTTTTAGAATATTTTATTTACAACACATAGAAAACCGTGGAGATATTTCCTCCTCAAAAGAGGGCCACACTATTATATGTGTGTGTGTGTGTGTGTGTGTGATAATTCATTTGCTTCCTAAATTCATTTTCATTGATCTTGAAAGTGTGTTGTCTTAGTCTTAGAGGAACATGTTTGCCAAAAACAATCCTTGAAATATGGATGCATGCAAAATGGTTCATCTTGGAGTTCTTTGCAGGATTCAATGCGATACAACAACAAGTGAAATATGAATGAGATTTTGCAACAACTCATTCGCATGCTGATGACAAACTCTTCAACATATGAACGAGATTTTGCAGCAAGTCATCGACAAATGAACATGATTTTGTAGCAACTCATTCGCATGCTGATGACAAATTTAACAACAACTGCTTTAAATATCAACGAGTCCCAACAAAATGAGGAGTGGCACCATCCTATAACATGGAATTAAAACTACTAGAAATTCCCAACATTAAAGTTCATGCATTATTTTCTCATCATTAGCAAAATTCAGCAATAAACATGAAATTCCAAGTATGAGTGCATAGTGTCCCAAGGGTGATAAAAGTATATGAATTTAGTCAAAAAGTCATAAAGAAAGGGTTTAAATGATCAATATTAAGGAAGAATGGCAATAAAATATATAAGAAAAACAAGGCAATTACTAGTCTCATCAATTTCATTACATGCTTACATTGTTTTCATCCTCGTTGGTATAACGGTTTGGGCGGCCAATCTTGTTTGGTTACTTATCAACGATGTTTTTCTTCCTCGGGAAAAAAATCATAGTTCCATTTATAAAAAAAATAAAAAATGCATTCTTTGTATGCTTTGTAGCATGTCCTATATCTCTTATGTATACCACTATATCTATATACTCATAGACCTCATTCATTTACATGTTTTATAATCTGCGAAAACAAAATATACTATCTAACATTGACAACTTCCTATCAACATTCATCGCATATCTCACCAAATAAAATTTATTCCACCTATCTAGGCCAAAAAACTGAGCCCCTCTAATTTCTATAACTTTTTATCTAAGAAAAATACATATTATGGAATTATCAAAAGTATCCCACAAACATCAAGGAAGCTACAACCACCCATGATGGTTCTAATTTAAAAGCAACCTCCTTGGCCATAACCATTAGCCACTTAGATCAAATCAAATAAAGGAAGATGATCAAGTTTAATAATTTGGCCATCCAAATCTTCCCAAATGTGCCACTGGACCACATACAACAAGAGGCCATCCTTGTAAATGAAAGGACAAGGTTGTCCCATTACCCCTACATATGACTATATATTCTTGTAACTTGAATCACAAAGGGTTTTTTGGCTAAGATGTGAGGATGCTCAACGACCCGACAATGTAAACTGTTGAGTGACCATAGAACCATGAGTTGCAATGTAGCTTTAGATTGTCAAAATGAAGACTAAACAACCATTCAAAAGATGGCTTTCCCATTTGGGTTTCCAGGGTAAAATCTCCATGGTCATAGTGATTAAACATTGTGTGTCTAATGTGTTAAAGAAATGTAACTGCGGAAGATATTCTATTTATGCTTGTCTATTGTATTCCTCCTTCGGGAGATGCCATTGATGTAATTAATAATGTAAGAGTCAATGTAAACCCTAGGTCTTGTTTCGACCTAGAAGAACCCATAAAAGATTATTATATTATGTATTTGAGAGGTTGGCCCAGTCAGTTAGGTGAAGTTGGCCCAGTTGGGGAAAAGTCACCCCAACGGAAGAATATAAATAGAGGAGGAGTCTCTCATTTTTACTCACTCATCTCACTCACACAAGTTCGCACAGGAGATAGAGAGAGAAGTTCGCACAAGTGGAGGAGTAGTTGATCTTGTCTTGGGGTTTATCTTTGTACTTTGTGAATTCTATATTGAGGAATATTTTGACGGGGTTTTCTCCCTTGTGGTTTCCCTAAAAGAAATATTGTGTTCATTGTGTTCTTGTTGTGCTTGTATTTCTTTCAGTGATAGATTGTTTAATATTCTATGCTAAACAAGTAAAAAACTAACATGGTATCAGAGAAGGCCTGAAAGAAAACATTGTGCAGCCTTTGTAACCGCAGAAACTAGGGATTCTTGTTCTGGGAGCTCCCTCCACAGATCAGATGAAAAAGAGAGTGCATCTAACTCACCTCACTAGGGTGCATCTTTCTATCAAAGTAGATTTCAATTCTAAGAATTTTCATTTTTGGGTCCCCCACTGCAGCCCGAGAGAATTAGGGAATCAAGTTTTTGGATCATCTGCTCACAGAATTGGGAGAAGGAATACTTTTCTCAACTCGCCTCAAGGAGGCGAATTTGCTCATCCATTCAGTTTTCCAAAATCCCGAAGTCAGAAAATTAGGGTTTCTCTAACAAACCCTAGGTCAAAGTAAAAGCAGTTTTCAGAAGGACAACTTTTCCGGTAAGTCTCAAATCTATTCTATTTCCATTTGAAGTATTCATTATATCAAGATGACTAGAAATACCAAGCTTGATGAGAAGATTGAGGGAGCTGAGAGCTTCAGGGCATGGAAGTATAGAGTCATGCTCATCCTTAAAGAGCATGACCTATAAGACTTTATAAAGGAAGGACTTACAAAACCAAAGGGAGATGAAGCCAAAGCAAGGCATAAGAAGAATATGGTCAAGGCAAAGAGGATCATTGTTGATTTCATCAAAGATCACTTGATCCCCCAAGTGTCTTCCAAGAAGACCCCAAAAGAGATCTTCGATGCCCTGACCAACCTGTTTGAAGGGAAGAACATTAATAGGAAGATGACCTTGAGAAATCAACTCAAGGGAATGAAGATCTTGAAGTCTGAGTCCATGCACTCATACTTCTCCAGAGTGTCCCATATAAAATAACAAATAGAAGCTATTGGAGACATGGTAAAGGATGTTGAAGTTGTGATGACCACTCTGAATGGTCTCCCCAGAGATTGGGAACCATTTTTTCGTGGCATTTGTGTTAGAAAGAAATTGACCCAGTTCAGATAGCTATGGGAAGAGTGTGTGCAAGACTAAGAAAGAATAGCGGTGAGAGAGGATAAAATAAGCGACAATGAAGACCAAGCTTTGGCAACTCATGCCAAAGGTGGAAAGAAAAGGAAGATCAATGTACATTCCTATGAGGACTCTCCAAGAAGACCACAGAAGAGAAGGAAGTTCAAGAAATATCTATCTTCCGTTGAATGCTATTCCTGTCACAAAACAGGACACATTGCAAGAAATTGTCCACTCAAATACGGACATCATAAGAAGCAGAAAAATATATTTCATGCTCATACAGTAGAAGATAGTGAGTATGATGAAGAAGTCAAAACCGGATATGTTGAAGACTCCAGTGAAGAATATGTTCTAATATCATCCCTCACTGGTTCAGTATCTCATGGAAGTGATACTTGGCTAGTAGATAGTGGAGATTCAAAACACATGACGGGATACAAAGAATCCATCTCACATCTCATTCAGAAGGAATCTCCACACAAGGTAAAGCTTGGAGATGATTATCAATACCCCATCAAAGGAATGGGAGAAGCCTCTTATATATTGGACTCTGGAAAGTCCATGAACATGAAAGATGTACTTTATGTACCATGTTTGAAGAAGAACCTTCTATCTATTTCTGCATTATATAAGAAAGGTCTTCGAATTGCATTTATAGATGGTGAAGTTCTTATGTGGCCAAAGGGTAAGACTATCAATGATGCAGTAGTCATTGGAGTAGAAGAAGGAGGACTTTACAAACTAAAGGGTCATGCAGATACAACATTGATGACCAATACCACGAGCCCTTGTGAGCTATGGTATAGAAGACTAGCTCATGTACACTACAAAGCCTTACCAATAGTAAGTAAGTTGGTGACTGGACTACCAAATATCCAAGTTGACCATGAAGGAGTATGCAAAGGATGTGCTCAAGGAAAGAGTACGAAGAATCCATTTCCAAGCAGCGACAACAAAGGAAAAGGTATTCTGGATATTATTCACTCAGATATCTGTGGACCTATGTCCACCACTTCACTAAGCTTGGAGTCAAACAGTGTGGCTTTGCAAGATGTTGGCAGGATTGTTCGATGCAGAGATTGATGCTACGGATATACTCTGTGACAATCGGAGTTGCATCAAGATGACAGAGAATCTTGTGTTCCATGATAGATCGAAGCACATAGAGATCAAGTTCCACTATATCCAGGATATGGTGCAGAAGGGAGCTGTAAAGCTCAAGTATGTTCCTACAAAGGAACAAGTTGCTGATGTGTTGACTAAGCCTCTGTCTCGCATAAAGTTGGAATACTTTCGAGACAAGCTTGGTGTGGTCCAGAGGAACTTCTCTCGAAAGAGAGAATGATAGAGTTCTTGTCCTTAGGGGACGAATGCATGTCAAGGGGTGACGAAAGATCAATACTTGCCGATTGATAGAAATCTTATCGATAGGGATGGATGCCTATCCAGGGGTGACAAAAGATCAGTACTTGCCGACTGATAGAGTTCCTATCCTTAGGGATGGATGCGTATCGAGGGGTGATGGAAGATCAATACTTTTCGACTGATAGAGTTCCTATCCTTAGGGATGGATGCCTGTCCAGGGGTGATGGAAGATCAGTACTTGCCGACTGATAGAGTTCCTATCCTTAGGGATGGATGCTTGTTTAGGGGTTACGGAAGATCAATACTTGCCAACTGATAGAGTTCCTATCCTTAGGGATGGATTCCTGTCCAGGGGTGAAGGAAGATCAGTACTTATTGACTGATAGAGTTCATATCCTTAGGGATGGATGCCTGTCCAGGGGTGACGGAAGATCAGTACTTACCGACTGATAGAGTTCCTATCCTTAGGGATGGATGCCTGTCCAGGGGTGATGGAATATCAGTACTTGCCGACTGATAGAGTTCCTGTCCTTAGGGATGGATGCTTGTCCAGGGGTGACAGAAGATCAATACTTGCTGACTGATAGTGTTCCAGCTGATTATGTTGCTGATGAGGATGTTCCAGCAGAGGATGTTCTAGCTGACAATGTTGTTGATCCAGTAGAGGATGTTCCAGATGATGATGTTGCTGAAGAGGATGTTCCAGCTGACGATGTTGCTGATACAGCAGAGTATGTTCCAACAGAGGATATTGCTGATGATGATTCAGAGGATGTTGTTGATAGTGATATTCTAGAAGATGATGATGATGATGCTAATGGTGACATTCTAGCAGACGATGATGATGCTACTCCAGCAGATGATATCCTAGACATATGATGATCCAAAATATTCCCACGACATATAGAGATTCACTAGTCAATTGTGAAGATGTTGATGTTACCCACATAATACCTTCCTAGTTAAGAGGAGTGTTAAAGAAATGTAACTGCAAAAGATATTCTATTTATGCTTGTCTATTATATTCCTCCTCCGAGAGATGTCATTGATGTAATTAATAATGTAAGAGTCATTGAAAGAGTCAATGTAAACCATAGGTATTGTGTCGGCCTAAAAGAACCCATAAAGGATTATTATATTATGTATTTGAGAGGTTGGCCCAATTAGTTAGGTGAAGTCGACCTAGTTGGGGAAAAGTCACCCCAACAGAAGAATATAAATAGAGGAGGAGTCTCTCATTTGTACTCACTCATCTCACTCACACAAGTTCGCATAGGAGAGAGAGAGAGGGAGAAGTTCACACAAGTGGACGAGTAGTTGATATTGTCTTGGGGTTTATCTTTGTACTTTGTGAATTCTATATTGAGGAATATTTTGTCAGGGTTTTCTCCCTTGTGGTTTCCCCGAGAGAAATATTGTGTTCATTGTGTTCTTGTTGTGCTTGTATTTCTTTTAGTGATAGATTGTTTAATATTATATGTTAAACAAGTAAAAACTAACATTATGTGGTATCTGGATTACTAGGGGTGTACTTTGGCATTTCCATGTTGCTCAATAAATTCCCCAAGTTAAATGATTCTTTGCTTAACAAGATGTAATTAACACTTAGGGCCAACAATGTATTATATGTAATTGGTGAATTCATGCTTAAATTTATTTGCTATCAAACGATTGTTTATTGTAACAACTAGAGAACTCAATCTATCCATCTAATGTTTAAGGGATATCGAGGCTTGTAATCCATACATACTCAATGTTTGGGTTCCTTACTGTTTTATGGTGAGTTGACTTCCCATAATTTTAATCGACTCAACCAAGTGTTGAAGGTTGGAATAATTGCACAGAAGCAAACTTCTTTCAAACTGATGAAGTTTAGTCACTATTTCTCTGAACATGTTGAGCTATTGTCTACACAACAACCAACATTATTTTTATGGATGGCTCCCAAACCCTGGTTGTTGTTTTAAATTTATAATCTTAGTTGGTTGACAATTGTGTTAGTGGAGGTGTTACCCTCTCTCTATTTCTGTGCTTAACGTTTAGTCGAGGGGACAACTAATCAATTCTTACTACCTACTTTCTCATTGTTTTCTTCTGGATTTTTTCTTCTCCCCGCCCTTCTAGAACACCATGGATGGGTTGTCTCATTTCTTTTAATTCATAGGTTAAAGAATTGTTCTGAAGTTGGGAGTATCATGATTTTCTTTCTTCTTTGTCACCTCAACTCAATATTGGTCATTTGGTGTGGGCAACATTTAACGTTCTTTGTTTTACATGTACACTCAATCATATCTACTTTTCAAAAAAAAAACTTGTATAAGTACATTTACATTTTCTCATACACTAATAGCTTACATATTTTGCACATTGTTCACATTTACCCTTTTCTGCGCTTTTTAAACTTCACGATGTCCACTTCTTAAGTTTCCACTTAAGTACATCACTTCCACCGCGTGTGCTTATTACAGCTTACTTTTTGCATCGTCAGGTGCAATTACCAGTTATATAGATCGAAGGATATCAAGATAAATCGAAATCTTACATGATCCATTATCACCTCTAAGAGAAGTGGAATTGCGTGAAATTGTAAATTTATATCATATGATAATGGTGAAATATTTTGAGTCCAATTATTTTATAGATATAAATTTAGGTTGCTATTAAACACATTTGAATCTTTGAAACTAGAAAATAGGATTTGGTAGAGCAGTTTTGCAAATGTGATTTTTAAACTTATTTGTGGAGTTTTTTACAAAATTTGAGGAGTGGTGTGGCTATTTGACATAATCACACTGTTTATGTTCATACAATGGTGCATTGGAGATCCATAACCAATGTGCCCCAGAGGGGCAACAACAACAAAAAACATCTTTTAAAGACAATGTGCTCAATGGCCCAAAACATTGCAAACAATAAACATTTAAATGTAACCATTGATATGCGATTTTTGTGCATAGCTGTACCAAAACCCTCTCCTAGCTAGTTGTTAGATGTTAGAGTTAAGAAAAAAGAAAATGAAAGGTGAGTGGACAATAATTAAATCAATTATAGCACCTTCTACCATGAATGGTAACTACATAATCATTAAACAAGAGATCGAATCGTTAAAATAACATACAATCAACATGTTTGCAGCAAAATAATAACAACTAATTTATTTTAAAGGAAACTCAATGAAAAAATAATCGTTAATATTACAACGACCTATTCACCATCGAAAGTAATCGTTAATATTAGAATTGCATGAAAGTTGAGTGAGTGAAAGTGACTATAATTTGATGGACATATCCCACATGCAAAAGAGGGTTGAAACGGGGAAGAGGGGGGAGTACAAGAGGGAAAGAGGAAATGTGTGAAGACATACTTACCTGGGCGGGGTCAATCGGTGATCAGGAAGGCCGATGGCCTAGAGAGGCCACCTCCATTGCACTTGGGAGGGGGGTCTTCCTAGCATCTCCCACTGAGGAGAGTGCACGTCATAATTTGTGGCAGCGGGGGCTCGCGTTCGCGCGGCCTCCACCCAACACACATTCAAAACGCATGAAGTGATATTAATTATAGGCAAAACGCATGAAGTGATATTAATTATAGCAGATCAACGCGGCCTCGAACCAACACAAAACACATAAAATGATATTACTTATAGATCATTCCTCCGGTGTGAAGCGATTGCCTCTCTGTGATAATTAACCCAACACACATTCAAAACGCATGAAGTGATATTAATTATAGGCAAAACGCATGAAGTGATATTAATTATAGCAGATCAACGCGGCCTCGAACCAACACAAAACACATAAAATGATATTACTTATAGATCATTCCTCCGGTGTGAAGCGATTGCCTCTCTGTGATAATTAACTCTTCGCTCTAACAAAAAAAGTAATAATGTCTTCTGTCTTAAAGAATTATAAAAGACATAATTAAAGAATATGATTCAAATTTCCGCAAATCCAAAGGATAAGACACCCATGGAGGAGATGGTGAAGAAGGGGAAAGATGATGATATTCTGGCCCTGAAGAAGCTATGCAAGCTTGCAGATGCAGAGGAGATTGTCCTCCCCGAAGTCATTGAGCTCCAAGAGCAGAACCAAAAGCTACAAGCAGCAGTGGAGCAACGGAAGGCAAAAATAGGATACTGGAAAAGCCAGGTGGGAGCTTTACAAGGTCAGATCTTCTTCCTGCAGTCTGAAAGAATATTTGCTGCTGAGCAGATTGCAAAGAAGGCTGCTGAGCAACCAACCACCCCAGCATCTAAGCAGCAACCTCAGCAAGCCACTTCTGCTCCAGAGCCAAATGTTGCCATTTCATCAGATGAGTGGACAACGGTCATGGGGGACCTTCACAACTCAAAGGTAGAAGCTGCTAATTTACAAACACAGCTCAAATAAGCAGCAGAGCATAAGGGTATAGCTGAGGACATGGTGAAGCAGAAAGAGGAGCTTCTAGCAGCAGCCATAAAGGAAAGAGACGACCTGCAGAAACAGCTTACTCAAGCAAATAAGAAGGGCTCCATTCTAAATGCCTTAAAGGAAGCCAGGCATCAGATATGGGATGCCATCACAGACTTGGTCTTTCGTTATTGGGATTCTTTCTTGCTAGTTAAGGAAGAACTTGAATTATTAGGCAAAGCCAAAACAGAAATTGAAGCTGCCAAAACACAGCTGGAGAACAGGTCTGAGATAGTGAAGACTGGTTAGGTATTTGAATGCAAAGTAAAAGGCACAGTTAAATGATTTAGGGGTCAGCAACAGGACAAGACTGGTGATGGATGCCAACAAGGTCCTGACCAAGGTTAGCCTAATTGAGAAAGCTGAGGGCAAGGTGAAACTGGTCACCAAGGATGTGGCCTACATCATAAACATTTTTGATGAAGTCATTTTAAAGGGGCTGCCCTCCTTTTGGGATGGGCATGGAGACTTATACACCACAGAGGTACAGGGACATCCTTCAGCAGGTTAGAAATGATGCCACTAAATTCACAGGCGTTTACTTCGAGTGGGGAATACCCGTAAACCTCATTGACTGGCACGGGAGTAAACGCGTTTAACTACTGCCTATTTTGGCTTTGCTCCTTCCACCTTTGTTACTTAAACCAGTGCATATGCCTCCGCTCACGCCCTTGCCCTCACTGGTGCTGACTGTGCTTTTCCTCTATTCTATACCCTAATATTGGTTAGCAAATGGAACCGGATCAACTTAAACCAGTACCGATGCTAGCTCTTAAATTGAATTTGGGGCAATTATTGGTTAAACACTCCTTTTTCCTGTTGTCTTTAACTAAGGTTCTGCGGGTGCTTTCACCCTTAGCCTGCCATATGGATATGAATATTAAACCACTACAGGTCCAACTAAGACCTTCGCTCTAACAATAAAAGTAATAATGTCTTCTGTCTTAAAGAATTAAATCGTTACTTTAGTTATTCTCTCATATAGAAGTACCGAATGAAAGAAAATGGCTGCGCGGACCAAATCTTGTATTTATGGCCTCTGTTATTTCTCTCTTCACCTTTGTTTTTGTTAGTGTTACAGTCACAGTGGCCAAGGAAGTAGCAAGCAAGCAGGAGTGATGTATTTAACAAAGTAAATAGTTGCAGTTCCAATATAATGATGATGGATAGTAACTTTAAGGAGGCGGTTATGAACATTGTCGTTTCCATTTTACCGATTCTAACACTTATTTTACTGTTTCAGTCACATTTTGCTTGGTATAGCCTCAAGGTTGTTTGTATCTTCAGCAGTTCATGGATCTCCTTCATTAGCTCTCACGGATATGCTGTTGTCAAGCATATTCCAATTTACAAGTGACTGATTTGAAAATATAAAATTGGTACGCTGCTGCTGCTGCTGTCACAAATTACAGTACAGATTATTTGCAAATATAATATTGATATTGATATGCTGCTGTCACAAACTACAAATGATTTGAAAAATATATATAATATTGCATTGCATCTTCTCTCTTTTCTGTACCAATTAATTGAATTGTCAGATGTATAAAATTGTGTTTTTTTTTTTTATGAAAATGAATGTATAAAATTGTGTTTTTTTATGAAAATGAATGTATGAACTTATAAAATAGTCAGATGAAAATGAATGTATAGAATTGAATGAATCTAAGAAATTGACACTGACACTGACCATTTGAAAACTTGCTAATCAAATAATGCTTTTAAATGGCTAACAGAATATCAGCTCAGGCATCGCTATTTCACTGTATAAATTTTCAGAAAATCAGCGCAGGGATCTTTATTTCACTGTATTCTAATGGCTATCCGTTCTATAAAGAGAAAATAATTATAGGATGGAGTGAGCATGGCAGAGAATATATGACGATTGTATAAATATTGTCCCACATTGGTGGGCGCAGTTGTAACAGAGAAAGAGGGAAGTATAGGTAAGCCAGGAGGGGAGAGTACTAATTACGGAGCCGTGTGGTCAACACAAAGCGAACTATTCTTTCGCCTTTTACTAAAGAATACCGTGTGTTGGCCACTCTCAGCGGCATACGCCAATTTTTGGAGCCTTCCATCTCTTAATAATGGGGGCCAACAATACTAACACTAAAATCGAACAGGCTTAGGGGTATATTTATTCATGTGCTGTGAAATGATTCATCTGATCTGAAATGCAGGAGCTACATGCATTATTGCCTCAAGAGCGACATCGAGTCTTATCTAATAATATTTTTGATCTTGCTTCCCAAGTTACACATGAAGCTAGCTTTGTCGGGGAAGAAGGATTTGCTGAACGAGGACAAATTTAAGTTCCAAATTTGGCACAGTACCAACGGCCACACCAACAAGGTCTACAACAAGTACTAGCTCAAGACATGACTCAACAACATCGGCCTCCTCAAGAAGTTTCTGGAATGGATTGATGTTCCCTGCAACATCTCAAACAAGAGGTGGAAATTCAGTTAAAGATAGCCAGGGGAATGTCCAACCAAAATTTTGATGCCGAAGCATGTAGAGTGCATATCTCAAACAAGAGGTGGAAATTCAGTTACATTGTCAAACGGCACAACAACTACGGGTGCACATAACTCAATGCCATGATTCATTTGATTGCCCTTATCCACGTTACAATGCCAATCCTGGACTTTTCTAAGTCATCACCATCATTGTCGTAAAATGGAATGCCCCATTTGTCGCCCTGTTCATCGACTACCTAGGAAACAATGAGCTACAGGGCATACTCAATCATCAGACCCTGTAGCAATAAATATTTCCAGTGAAATTATAGAGTCTTCAAATTGAAATAGTGAAGGGGCTAACTTAAATTTTTCCATCAAGACCTAGAACTTCCATCCATGACATGACACTGATTGAACGACCTCCACTAAAAGGAGCAACACAACAACGTATTGAAACTACACTGTCAGGATGCCATTTGTGTCGAATTCAAGAGGGATGCGAGGTCTTACCCATTTGCAATCCCAAGCTTACCCGTAAAATGGAGAAGTTTCCAGTGTGGTGAAGTATGAAGTGTCAAAGTCCATAAAACCATATCGTATCTTTGTGGAGACAGAGCAGGCTGTGAATTCACAGTAACGCAGTTGCCAAAAATTTGGTGAATTGTGACAAAGACACTCACCTGAATCCATACAATGAGCATGGGAAAACAAAAGGGAAACCAAGGAGCATGTTATAGGATTGTATCAATGGGTTGGTGAGGTGGGTATTTTTTATTAGGAGCACTGCTTGATGTCTTTCCCTTTGGACGGTTTCCTTTGGACAGTGAGTGTGCATGAAAAATAATTTCCCGGTAGGTAGGGATATATGTCATAAGGGATCCTCAAAACCTCCAGAGGGATATATGTCATAAGGTATCCTCAAAACCTCAAGGAAAAAAAATCTCCCGTGAATCCCGCATCTTTGAAGGCCAAGCCCTTCTACCACCTCTCACCTTTATTTGGTCCCACATCAAAATTCCAATTTTCCAAAATGCATTGTCTTTGGTGTATAAAATATTAGTTTCCCGCTGAGAAATTGAATTGCAACCTCTCCTTGTCGAATCACACTCAACAACTTTCAAACCACCAATAAAAATCCAAATGCCAGATTAACCCTCATCTTTGTAGGCCAGTTCTCCCACCCTTATGTGGCCCAACTCAAAAGCCCAATTCATTGTCCTTGATGTATAAAATATTTTGTCTACATACATACATATATAAACCAACTTATATCCATCTTAATTGCAGATCTAGTATGTGTCGAGAGGGATCAAATCCCTCAAGGTGCAAACTCTTCATCCACTTTTACATGAAAAAAAGTTTGCTCCTTGAAAAGAGATTTACACCAAGAAAACGAAAACAAAATCCCCCGTGATTCCTGGCCTTAGATTTCAAAACTTAAAAAGATAGTTTCCCACTCTGAAATTGAATTGCAATCTCTCATTTTAGAATCACACTCAAAAAAATTTAGACCACCAACAAAAATCCAAATGCCAAATTAACCCCCCATCTTTCAAGGGCAAACCCTCCCACGACCTCTCACCCTTATGTGGCCCCAACTGAAAACCCCAATTTTCCGAAATGAATTGTCTTTGGTGTATAAAATATTTTGTTTTGATTATATATATATATATATATATATATAAGATTTCAGTCCGATGCTAGACTCTTTTCCTATCACTTTTGGCTTCTGATCCAAACCTTTTTGCAGCTGCTCCAATTTTTGCAATTGTACCGGCCTCGGTTTGGGATGCTACCCGTTCAAACTCATTCTAGCCTTATTGGGATTTTCTGAAAAGACAGTCATATGTTTTTGATGAATTAAATCAATAAAGGGCCGAGGGTTTGTTTGATATACAATACATGGAAAACATGTATTATGCAGAATGCAATTTTGTTATTTTAATAAAATTATGCTTTTTTTCCTATATATAAACTAGCTTATATCCATCTTAATTGCGGATCTACCATGTGTCTAGAGGGATCAAATCCCCTATGGTGCAAACTCTTCGTCCACTTTTACACACTAAAAAATGTTTGCTCCTCGAAGGAGTTGATCCCACCCATTGCATGGTAGATTCGTAGTTAAGATGGATCTAAGATGGATCCACTAAAAAATGAATATATGAATTTATAAAATTGTCAGATGAAAATGAATGTATAAAATTGAATGAATGTAAGAAATTGACACTGACACCGACCATTTGAAAACTTGCTAATCAAATAATGATTTTAAATGGCTAACAGAATATTAGCTCAGGCATCGCTATTTCACTGTATAAATTTTCAGAAAATCAGCGCAGGGATCTTTATTTCACTGTATTCTAATGGCTATCCGTTCTATAAAGAGAAAATAATTATAGGATGGAGTGAGCATGGCAGAGAAAATATGACGATGGTATAAATATTGTCCCACATTGGTGGGCGCAGTTGTAACAGAGAAAGAGGGAAGTATAGGTAAGACAGGAGGGGAGAGTACAAATTACGGAGCCGTGTGGTCAGCACAGAGCGAACTATTCTTTCGCCTTTTACTAAAGAATACCGTGTGTTGGCCACTCTCAGCGGCATACGCCAATTTTTGGAGCCTTCCATCTCTTAAAAATGGAGGCCAACAATACTAACACTAAAACCGAACGAACAGGCTTAGGGGGTATATTTATTCATGTGCTGTGAAATGATTCATCTGATCTGAAATGCAGTATTCTCTACTTGTTGGAGGTTGCGATGGTTTCGATCTGATATGTTGTGAGGTGTGAGGTACAATCTTGTGGACCAAGACCCTAATCTCATTCAAATTGTCAAAGCCTAAAGCTTTTTGATCATCCAGCGGCAAACTTGTAAACTAAGAGCCTAAAGCTTTTTGTTGATCATCCAGGGTCAAACTTGTAAACTAAGAGCCTAAGATCATCCAGGTCAAACTTGCAAACTAAGAAAATAAACACATTTCATCCAAAGAAAATAAACACTCTGAGAAATTCATTGTATGGCAGGAGAATTGAATCAACTCTAGAATTTCCAAAAAAGATGATATCCTGGGCATCAAAAGTAGATGATGTCCTGGCCATCACATCTTAGTTGTATCATATGCCACTGCCCATGCATTATTGATTGAAGGCCTTTATAAGTCGGCAATACTGAAACAACGCTTTGAGCTATACATGAAAATGACTAGTTCAACAATTACATAGACTATTTTTGCCCCGTTGATCAATGGTCTTTGATGTTATGGAAGAGAGAAAGAGCAAGCTATCATGGTCAATGTGTGAGGGAAAGTTGACCAACCTTCTTGGCACAAGAAGCATAACCATACTCGATGGGACTCACCTAGACTCCAATATTTCGTGTCTCCTCGTAGCTATGTATCTTCAGTTGATAAAATCTTCACTGAAATTGTCATATAAATACATTGCAAGGGAGGGCAAGAATAACAGGCTTTCGATAGTAAAAGAGGAATATAATATTCTGTACCGCTATGAATGAATTTGTAAATTTTATGCTATTTCTAACAACATGCAAGCAGCTAAAATTCTCATTAGTATCTCACACCTCATCTCATAAAGAAAGAAAATGTTGTAGTCTTTCTTTCATATGGTTATGAAATACAAATTTCATACGGTTATGAAATGCAAATTTGATATACATGATTAATTGCATATTAAATCTTGTACAAAAGTTAAATATTTTCAAATACAATCTCCTCCTGTTGTAATAGCCTTTAGTTACAAAATGCAAATTTGATATACATAGTTTAATTGCATATTAAACCTCATACAAAAGTTAAAATTGACAATTTCAATACAATCCCCTCGTGAAACAACCTAAACACAAAAATCAGATTTTTCAACCCTTCTATATATTCAAAGGAATGGAATCTCCAATTATGCAAATCCTCCATACAAGAAATATGACAGAAAAGCGTACTACAACAACAACAAAATTCCTAAAACAATCATGCTCCAACCAAAAACAGATTTACATACTCTAACCAATTTCTGCAAATTGATTCGAACCTGAGATTCCTATCCAACATTGAGGCTTACCATGCCTAAACCCAGCGTAGGACTTTCGCCTATCCGAGTGTAGAGAGTGGACAAGAGATGTTTAAGCATTTTCTTCATACCCACCAAATAGTCAAGTTTCCTCTACACTTTGACCCGTTATGCATGCACAATACTTTTGAAGCTTTCTCACCAACCAGTTAAGAGTCCTTTTGGAAAAAGATGGGACATAATTCTCTGGACCTTCATTGTTTGCACTGCTATTACTATTATTTGATGCTGGATTATTAATTCCAATTCCCATGATTTAGGATTAGGACTAGGAACATTCCAATTCCCATGATTTAGGATTAGGACTAGGAACTTGAGGCTTGTGATCCTCCCAACTCAGTACTTCAGTCTCAGATAACGTCCGCCTACTAGCACTTGACTTGAGCTTTGATTCTCCTTCTAAAGGAAACCTGAAAGAAACAACCCTCCTAGGGGAACCCAGATCCTGATGGCACTCGCTTCAATTCGCTCAATCAAATCAGTCTAAATTATTAGTCTCTGTACAATATCAAGGAGGCATTGAATCACTTCAGAAGGAGACGTCATAGAAGAGTTGGCATAACATGATGTTTCAGTACAACCTCGATTATTGAATGATAACTCATAGAATTCTCATAAGCTGAATCCACAACTATATAAAAAATTGCAGGAGCTACATGCATTATCGCCTCAAGAGCGACATCGAGTCTTATCTAATAATATTTTTAATGATCTTGCTTCTCAAGTTACACATGAAGCTAGCTTTGTCAGGGAAGAAGGAGTTGCTGAACGAGGACAAATTTAAGTTCCAAATTTGGCACTGTACCAACGGCCACACCAACAAGGTCTACAACAAGTACTAGCTCAAGACATGACTCAACAACATCGGCCTCCTCAAGAAGTTTCTGGAATGGATTGATGTTCCCTGCAACATCTCAAACAAGAGGTGGAAATTCAGTTAAAGATACCTAGGGGAATGTCCAACCAAACTTTTGATGCCGAAGCATGTAGAGTGCATATCTCAAACAACAACGTTCGCTACTCTTTTTGTGCCATGTTAGTTAATGTTTAGCTTTAGAGAGCAATGCCAAACTCACCATTGTCAAACGGCACAACAACTACGGGTGCACATAACTCAATGCCATGATTCAGTAGATTGCACTTATCCACGTTACAATGCCAATCCTGGACTTTTCTAAGTCATCACCATCATTGTCGTAAAATGGAATGCCCCATTTGTGGCCCTGTTCATCGACTACCTAGGAAACAATGAGCTACAGGGCATACTCAATCATCAGACCCTGTAGCAATAAATATTTCTAGTGAAATTATAGAGTCTTCAAATTGAAATAGTGAAGGGGCTAACTTAAATTTTTCCATCAAGACCTAGAACTTCCATCCATGACATGACACTGATTGAACGACTTCCACTAAAAGGAGCAACACAACAACGTATTGAAACTACACTGTCAGGATGCCATTAGTGTCGAATTCAAGTGGGATGCGAGGTCTTACCCATTTGCAATCCCAAGCTTACCCGTAAAATGGAGAAGTTTCCAGTGTGGTGAAGTATGAAGTGTCAAAGTCCATAAACCCATATCCTATCTTTGTGGAGACAGAGCAGGCTGTGAATTCACAGTAACGCAGTTGCCAAAAATTTGGGGAATTGTGACAAAGACACTCACGTGAATCCATACAATGAGCATGGGAAAACAAAAGGGAAACCAAGGAGCATGTTATAGGATTGTATCAATGGGTTGGTGAGGTGGGTATTTTTGATTAGGAGCACTGCTTGATGTCTTTCCCTTTGGACGGTTTCCTTTGGACAGTGAGTGTGCATGAAAAATAATTTCCCGGTAGGTAGGGATATATGTCATAAGGGATCCTCAAAAACTCCAGAGGGATATATGTCATAAGGTATCCTCAAAACCTCAAGGAAAAAAAATCTCCCGTAAATCCCCCATTTTTGAAGGCCAAACCCTTCTACCACCTCTCACCTTTATTTGGTCCCATATCAAAATTCCAATTTTCCAAAATGCATTGTCTTTGGTGTATGAAATATTAGTTTCCCACTGAGAGATTGAATTGCAACCTCTCGTTGTCGAATCACACTCAACAACTTTCAAACCACCAACAAAAATCCAAATGCCAGATTAACCCCCCATCTTTGTAGGCCAGACCTTTTTCCCACCCTTATGTGGCCCCACTCAAAAGCCCAATTCATTGTCCTTGATGTATAAAATCTTTTGTCTACATACATACATACATATATATATATATAAACCAACTTATATCCATCTTAATTGCAAATCTAGTATGTGTCGAGAGGGATCAAATCCCTCAAGGTGCAAACTCTTCATCCACTTTTACACGAAAAAAAGTTTGCTCCTTGAAAAGAGATTTACACCAAGAAAACAAAATCTCCTGTGATTTCTGGCCTTAGATTTCAAAACTTAAAAAGATAGTTTCCCACTCTGAAATTGAATTGCAATCTCTCATTGTAGAATCACACTCAAAAATATTTAGACCACCAACAAAAATCCAAATGCCAAATTAACCCCCATCTTTCAAGGGCAAACCCTCCCACCACCTCTCACCCTTATGTGGCCCCAACTGAAAACCCCAACCCCAACTGAAAACCCCAATTTTCCGAAATGAATTGTCTTTGGTGTATAAAATATTTTGTTTTGATTATATATATATATATATATATATATATATAAGATTTCAGTCCGATGCTAGACTCTTTTCCTATCACTTTTTGCTTTTGATCCAAACCTTTTTGCAGCTGCTCCAATTTTTGCAAATGTACCGGCCTCGGTTTGGGATGCTACCCGTTCAAACTCATTCTATCCTTATTGGGATTTTTTGAAAAG
This sequence comes from Larix kaempferi, assembly GCA_027924585.1. NCBI lineage: Eukaryota > Viridiplantae > Streptophyta > Pinopsida > Pinales > Pinaceae > Larix > Larix kaempferi. Next base: position 2,495,232 of record BSBM01000226.1, on the reverse strand, counting down.
ACAGTCATATGTTTTTGATGAATTGAATCTATAAAGGGTCGAGGGTTTGTTTGATATACAATACATGGAAAACATGTATTATGCAGAATGCAATTTTGTTATTTTAATAAAATTACACTTTTTTTCTTATATATAAACTAGCATATATCCATCTTAATTGCGGATCTACCATGTGTCTAGAGGGATCAAATCCCCTGTGGTGCAAACTCTTCGTCCACTTTTACACACTAAAAAATGTTTGCTCCTCGAAGGAGTTGATCCCTCCCATTGCATGGTAGATTCGTAGTTAAGATGGATCTATGATAACATACATATATCTTTTGTTTTGAAGTTAAATTTAGGTTGACATTTAAAAATTTTGTTTAGTTAATATTTTATTAAAGTGTCATGTGTCAACTCCATGCCGAGCATGGAATTACTCTTCTCCCTCATACCAGGTTGTATAAAGCGCCTCTCGCCGCAAAAATAGTGCCTCGAATTTATCACCTATTAGTGTCATCACATGAACTATAGTTAGGATTCTTCTTACTTGTAGTAGGCCCATCACTAGTACAACAATTCCCACACCTCTCGCTTTGATGAACCCAAGAGCACAGTTGGACTCCCATGCATCGCAATTGTCAGATATTAGTTAGATGTTGACAAAAGATCTAATTCTACAACTTTCTCTCTCATGAAGTTAAATCGGGCATAGGTTGTTGCAAATAGAGCAAGACCTGACAAAATTGAAGGTCAAACACACTAAGCTCCAACTATAGCTCAACTTCACAATCAAAGAAGATTACAACCTCATATGCTTCTATTTTAAAAGGTACATTTCTTTTGGCCTACTAACACATTCAATAATGACATTGAATAAGCCCGTAATGTCAAAATTGGAGGAGATAAGTGGAGACATGGTGAGGGCATTGGACCTGCTCCTACTAGGGTTTTTATAGGTGTTGGAGGAGTGCATTAGCATGTGGATATGGTAAGAATGCATGCCAAGGGAGAGCTCACCTTCTAATTTATTTTGGTAGTGCATTGTTATCTTCTCCAAGTTGAGCATCGAGGATGAGGTGCAGGCATCGACTTCAGTGATGTTAGATTTGTTAATCAATTTCGATTGTGACCTATTGTTTATTTATTTGTGTGTGTGTGTGTGTGTGTCTATATATATATACATATAATTGTTTTTTAAGCTCTCACAAATACTCTAAAATAAATGCCCACCATCAGGGGTATTCCGTCACATCAAAATTCTATAAACCAATAAGAAAATAGAATCACAAATTTGAAAAATTAATAAAAGATTAAAAAAAACATAAACATAAATATTATATCAAAACTTAGGATATATTGCAAAAATTAACAAAAAAAACTTAACTTAGATTGATTGTGACTGAAAACAATATTCCATTCTTTGGAAGGACTAATAAGTAGAGTCAATTATGTAACTCAATTTTTGGTATAGCTTATTCAAAATGTTTTTCTTATAACTTATTCAAGGAATATATTCATAAAATGTATTTGGGATTTTGACCTTTTCCAATTTGCTGTCACCAGAATTAAATTGTTGAAATTGCCATTTTTGATTAATGAAATTTTATTCAACACCCCTGGATAACCCTATGACACCCCAATTTTGCAATTTTAACTATTGATATATGACATTTCATCAATCCCAAAATATTTTTGTCGAATTTAAGACAAACAATGTTGATTTCTCTTATCATTATTTTGAGGGACTAGAAAAGAGCCAATTCATAGAATCTTAAGACTACGGCTTATTTTTACTAGCTAGAGGTAGTGATAATATACAATATTCCATATTTATTATTCCAAGGATATTTAACATATAAGAAGACGATATCACTAAGATATTAACCAATGTGGGGTTTATATGTGGTTGACTATTGTCAAAAAAATATAGGACACAATGATGTCGACTTGCACAACTCCAACTCAACAATTATTATAGACACAATTTCTTTAGATTCTATTTGTTATTGAATTTCCTAGTCAACTATGGGATTTTTTATTATGAGGCCCATTTTAGACATTTCCTGTAATATAACTGTGTACCATAATGTTCATCCAAGAGATAGTTAATGACAATAAATGAAAATTTATCCTTGATTGTTAATTGATTAAAGGTGCAAAAGTCCGAACACATGTGCCAGTTCCCTTCTGTCTTCAAAACCATGACAACTGCGGAGCAATAGGGGCTAGTACTAGGACATAACTCTCTAGTTTCCAATAATTCATGAACAATCTTTTCAATTTCATTCTTTTGTGTAAAATAATGTCTATAATGATGCACATTGGGAAGTTAATTACTAGGGATTAGTGGGATTCCATTTCATTGTCTCCATCCGAGGTGGATAGGCATTGGGGTGGTTCAAAGACCTTGTGTTATTTGTCCAAAATCAATTTCCAATCAGGGTGAATGTCCCATGGGGGGTTATCCAAAACTTGGATGGCACTTAATTGTGTAATAATGTTGAACCGATCCTTCTTCAAGACTTTCTCCATAGAGTGGGATTTGATGATTTCAAGGGGACGTACTTGAAGACCTTTGAGAGTGTATTTTTAGCGCTCATTGAAGATCATGTAAAACACCTTGAAATTCATGATGGTAACAAGGCCAATGTACACAACTGTTCTATTCCCAAAATGACACCCCCATTTCAATACAAAACATGTTAGATTTTAGAATATAGTTAGCCATTTGGAGTTTCACATTCTAATATTAACCACTATATTTGATAGTATTGTTTTTGGTTATCATGATTTGAAAATTGTGCACAACATGGACATAACAATGTATTTCTTCTGTTACTCTATGATAGATGAAATTTTGGGCAATTTCACTGTATCTTGTTCACTCTTCTTTCCAATTCTCTTGTAGGTATCCTACTTGGGTCTTGTGTGAAATGAAGCCATTGTGAGCTAAAGCAAGTACAATCTATGAATCATACAGGTCAGACTTCTTTACTTGCATCCTTCATTAAAATAACTTAGGGGAAGTTGTGTGTTCTGTGTATTTTTGTTCTAGATCTAAACCATTTAGAGTAGGGAATTCCACCTTTGTCCGCATCGATAGAATAATCCTCAAACAAAATTGGCAACCCCGTTTGGGTACAAAGTATTTTCTAAGATTTTCTTTGCCTTAGTTTAGGATTTGGTTCATTTAGAGATTTGAATCCTCTTGATCTAGTCATTCTTGCTCTTTTCCTTGTTTGTGTTTGATCCTCTGAGTCGTTGGGACATCCAGACTGACTCTGGAACATTTGGTCCATCAAGATCTTCGAGCTTTTGAGACCTTTTGGTTTTTTTGAATTCCATCCCTCGTCTGTCGCACTCTACCTTCAGGTACAATGCGAAATTGTCGCACCCGGGCCTTGCCTAGCCCGCGACACTCTACCTTGTCGCACTCGTGTCTGCTTATGAACCGCGACACTTTGAGGAATTTTTGAATTTTGCTCAGGTTTCCTCATTGGATTTTGGATTGGATTGATTCTTTTTATTGCTCATTGTCTGCTACAGTGTCATCTACCTCCAGAACCTACATTTGACTCCCTCTTTGTCATTATTTAAGGATTGGATTGAGTTTGTTTGCATAGGAGTTATTGAGATTTGGTGTGCATTGTGAGTTCTTTTTCACCATGGGATTGGTTTGTAGTTTCCTTAGATCTCTTAGTCATTGAGTTTGTGAGAAATTGATTGCTCTTCTTGTTTCCAATGCAAGTTAAAGGAAATATTTCTTTTGTTTCTTTGGGTAGGTTAAATACTTGAAAATAAAAAAAAGAAAAATATTTTTGTTTTTGTATTGCTTTGATTTTAGTCTTGCATTTATGTAAAAAGAAAAAAGTTTGTTTCCAAGTTCCATAGTTTAAAATATGTTGTGAGTTCCTTTTCTTTGCTTTGCTATTGTAGTTGGAAACATTAGTGCAATATTCATCTTAGTGAACTTAGAGATCTAATTTTCATTAGTTTTGAAAAGGATAAGAAATAATTAAAATTTGCATTTTTGGTGTGAGTTTGAAGGACTTTTGTTCGTTTTTTTGAATTTGGGTTACATATTGGTTTGTATTTTGTGCATGTCATCAAAAATTGAAATTGAAAAGTGCATTTGGAAATCTCCCTCTCTCTCTTAAGTAGGACATTTTTTAAAAGGAAAAAAGACCTTCTTCCCCCTCATAGTATAATATTCATTGAAGTGAAAGGTTGCATTTTCATTTCTTTGCATGGTCTTTGAGTCGGTTGAGACTCCAAATTGTCTACTTAACCGTTGAAAGATAAAATAAAGTGCACTTTAATTAAAATATTTATCAACTTAGTGTGTTAGGATAGAGATGTGTTCCGACTTCGTTAAGCGTAGGAGTTGTCATTACTTTAGTCAACGCTACAACCTGAGGACTGTACGGTTCTTCCACGCACGAAGAGTATATCATAAGGTACCTTTCGAACAATTGTGCATTAGACGACACTAATATAGATTTGATCTCCCACGTACCTTGAGTATATCGAGAGATCCTCATAGAATCCTGAGACCAATTGAGTTAACCTTCTAGTTGTCTTGGTGTCACAATACACTAAGAACAACACTCGTGGAGATTACTATGCACATACTGTCAAGTAGTTGGGTAATATAGATAAGGGTACGGTCCCAATCCTCCTTTATTAGTTCCACGGTTAATATAATTTCGATTGTAGTACAACAATCCCATGCATAAGATGACCCATGGGTGGTACTAGTCCATCTCAATTTGAGACCATTGGTGATTTGATCCCGCTTAGTTTTACCGAGGCCGCATACGACGTCATTCAATCCACTTCCGATGACCCACTTCTTGATGACCAACATATAGTGGCATTAGATCGATACTCTCTACCGTCTTAGTTGGACTAATCCACACCTTCCATGGATTATGTTTTAAACATTTTTCCATCAGATGAATATATAATGGAAGTTATGAGCCTCGACGAACTACCGTGGGAAGATAATCACCATTGATCATCTTTCCTCCCCGACTAGGATAAGGTATAAAATAACATTAAATCCGTGGTTCCAACCGATGTAATCAACAATCCACATTCTCCCATTTTAACTCAGTTACTCAGGGAATAATCTCTGAAGGGAACTTGGGAAACATTACAGCCACCATGTCAATCGATATATCGATAAAACCCGGTGTCGTGGAAAATATCTAGCTTGGCCATACTTGTTCCTCGGAAGAGGTTAAAATCTACAAGGCATTGTTTCAAGAATTCCACGATGTATTCACATGGAGCTATGAAGAGATTCTTGGGATTTATCCATCTATTGTCGTTCATGAGATCAAAACCTACACAGGAGAAAAACATGTCAGGCAAAAGCTCTACCTAGTTCACCCCCGCAAGACTGGTCCCATCAAGGAAGAGGTCGAAAAATTATTGAAGGTTGGATTCATTTATCCTATTCCGTTAACAGAATGGGTCTCTAATATTGTCCCAGTGTTAAAAAATAGGGCATATTAGAGTATGTTTTAATTATAGGGATTTGAATAAGGATTGTCCAAAGGACAATTACCCTACACGCTTCATTGACTAGATCATTGATAACTATGCTGGAAGCATCATCTTTTTATTTATGGATGGATTTTTTGGCTATAATTAGATCGATATCCTCCCATCTGATCATCACAAGACAACTTTCATTTGTCCGTGGGGAACATTTGCTTATAGAAAGTTACCCTTTGGCCTTAAGAATGTTGGGGCTACCTTCCAATGAGATATGGCATATGCTTTTCATGATATCAAGCATATTGTGGAACCCTATCTTGATGATCTACCTGCTCATTCTACTCGACGAGAAGACCATCCAGAGAACCTTAGAGCTATCTTCCTTCGGCGTTGTCATTACAATATTCGCTTGAATCCACACAAGTGTGTGTTTTGCACTGAAGCCAGCAGACTCCTCGGCTTCATAGTGTCCAAAGATGGGATCAGGATTGATCCACTGAATGTGGAGGCTATTTTAGCCTTACCTTCCTCTACATATATTCTCGAACTTGAAGGTTTTCAAGGGAAGGAAAAATTTCTGTGTCGCTTTGTTTGTAATTTCGCCGAGATTACGCAGGGCTACATGAGACTGCTGAAAAAAATGTCCCTTTTGTCTGGGATGACCAAGCTCAACGGTCCTTTGATAACCTTAAGAAATACTTGACAAATGCACCCATGCTGCAACCCCCTAATTGCACACGAGACTATATTTTTTATCTCGCCGCGTCCACTTCCACCATTGGAATGGTGTTAGTGCAAGAGGATGACAACGATGAGGAACATGTGATCTATTATTTAAGTAAGAGTCTCTCTGAATCCGAAAATCGGTACTCACATGTTGAGAAGTTAGCTTTGGCAGCCGTCATCGCTGTCCAAAGGTTTCGTCACTATATTCTGCTCCGTAAGAAAATGATTATCGGAGACTCCAACCCCATGTACCATATCTTGACACGTCAAGTACTAGGGGGAAAATACTCTTGTTGGATTGCAGTCCTTCAAGAATTTCACTTAGAGTTTGCAAAGTCTAAATCCAAAAAGTCCTTAATCTTTGTTGAGCTTATGTGTGACCTTCGTTGTACGGATGTAGAATCTGATCCCATTGACTATCTGCCCGATGAGTCTTTGTTTCTCATCAGTACGAATGATCCTTGGTATGGAGATATCATCTTGTATCTCCAAACCCAATGATTTTGGCTTGAACTATCTTGTGATGACTTCCGTCGTATCCGCCATCATGCAAAATATTAACTTATTGTTGTTGACACGGTGTATCACCACAATATTGACTCTATCTTACGATGATGTCTAACTCATGAGGAAGTTGAACGTGTATTGAATGACTTCCATTCTGGAGCTTGTGGTGGTCATCTCTCTGGGATGGCTACAACCTAGAAGATCCTACGCGCTGGATACATTTGGCCTTCCATATTTAAGGATTGCATGGAAGCAGTAAAAAATGTCCTCCTGTCAATCGTTTTACCCAAAAAAGCATTCTCACCCAGTTCCACTCCATCCGATCATTGTAATCGATCCCTTTGCAAAACGGGGCATGGATTTTATGCATTGTAAGCCTACCTCATCCAGGAGGCATGGGTATGTCATCATTGTCGTTGACTACTTCACAAACTATAATTCCAAAGTATAATTCCGTCTAACTGAACATCAATTCCGTGCACTTGTCTGATCTTCTGAAAGTTGTTCTGATGTGCGTTACCTTCGTATGCAGTATATTCCCTATCACTGAGTTGCATACATCACTTGAATTCTCATTTCTCTCTAATCACACTTCTTTTGATGACTTACTTCATGTAATGTGTGCTTGCTGATATTGTAGTTTGCGTTGAGCTATGCTCTATCATTCTGCTACAACGCTACTGCTTTCACCAACTGATACAATGCTTTCAATTGATAGTTTTCTATTATGAAATAATGCACTAGTAACAGATGGAACTGCGCACTTACTAATGAGCCAGTTATGTATAAGTGCCATAGTCTTTTAGACAATATGTGACAACCTATGCATCAAAATATTCATCCATTTGGTTTAACGCACTTGTCTTAGATCATTTGCATCATGATGCACAGGATGGATCTTGTTGTTGTTATGTCATCACGCATCAAATGATCTTCTGAACTTTGCACACTTTCACTTCTACTCATATGCATCAGCTAGACATCTACGCATCATATTAAATACTTCGGTTCTATTTCTGTGCTTATGTATTTCAACATTTGTGACTATTGAGTGTTGTCTGTAATGTTGTCCTTCAAAACATCATGCACCTGTTCATAATTCAATATATATTCCTTTCAGTACTTGCGCATAAGTCACAGAACTACGAAATCATTATGCACACTGTCAAAACTGCATTCTGCTGCATGTGCACTACTCGGCTCCTCGCTAGATCATTTGTTCTATCGTTGAGCCCTTTGATGCCCTGAATATCCAACTGCAACAAACTCTTGAATCTCTTATGCTATCGCCATCAAGCTTGCTTCAAATCTCCAACATGCATCTCAATTTACACAAGTCCTGCACGGATTGTATGTCCACAAGTTGGTCGTGGCATCCCTTCTTCCAAACTTCACGGATTGTGCATTTTCCACGTGTCATCTTCTGCGCTATTGATGTGTCCTCCTTTGTGTGTCTTGCGCCTTCATGGTCCATAAATCAGTGGGAATTTACACCTTGGTGGTGTACTCTTGCACTCTTGATGTACCATCATTTGAGATATGTGCGCATCATTTCTTTTCAACTTGGTGTATCTTTAACCTTTGTTGTACCATCCCTTATAGGTAATGCGCTCTAGATGTGTTGCTACTTTGCGGAATCTGTGCATACTTCAACTTCTACTTGGTGGGACTTTGAACCTTACCACTTCATCACTTGTGAGTAATGCGCACTTGACTCATTAACACTTTGTGGATTCTGTGCCTACTCCATCCTCTACTTGGTGGAACTTTGAACTTTTGCTTGTCATCACTTGTGGGACTTGTGCACTTGCTATACTATTAGATGTGGAATTTGCTCATAGACTTACTTCAACAGTTGTACCCTTCTAGGATCTTGTGCACGTTCCACTAACTGAAAGCATCTTCTGATTGGATGATTTTTCTTGCTTTCAGTTCTGTCCAACCATTTGTTGTTTCTCACTGCTTGTGAACTTTCGAGCTTTAACCAAGCAATGCTTGTGCATACCAGAAAATTATTTCAACATGCTTGCACACTTGTGTTATTTTTTCAACGAACTCCTTGGTTGCTTGTGCACAAGTACCTTTGTCCAACTAGTCTTTTGACTGTTATCATCAAGGTGTATGACATGGTGGAATTTTAGGTACAACATGTAGTAGGATACATTAGTTGATTTGGATGCACCTTCAGACTGGATGCACCTTCTAGATATACTTCTTCACACTGGCATCCATGTACTTCAATATCTTGTGCATATACTCCTTCAAAGTGGTTTCCATATGCTTCTTCACACTTTTGTAGGAATGTTGTATCCACTTTGACATCAGTTGATATCAATGATTCACACTAAATCATTTGACATCCTCTTTGGCATTAGTTGACATCAATGAAAACCAAAGTTCAACAATATCCCCCCTTGGCATTGATTTCAACACCTTATGAACCCATGCATTATCTTCTTTAAGCTGTATGTTTCATCTGTACTCTGTCGCAGTGCTCCCCCTGAATTCTTTGGGATTTTGGCTACTGCAATGTCTGCTGCTAATTCTTCTGCTACTCCTCCGTGAACCATGTTGCTTTTTGTTCCTTCTGCGCAGACCATACAATCAATCATCTTCATAATATTTCTCCAATTGATTTTCTTCACTCTCTTTCACATCTACTTTATCTTTGTTTCTTCTGCTACATTCATGCATTATACTTTGGTACTGTCAGCTTCACGGATCTCTCCATTTCATGATGTATCTTTTGCTATCTACTATAGATTCATGCTGCCAGTTCCAACTTCATGTATCTTCATCTTTTTTTTCAGCTTCATGCATCTCTCACCCTTTGGAATCAATGGCAAAGAGGAGCCATGACTTGTGCAATGTAAGTTCTTATGTTTGTTTTGCGTTGGCGTCTACCTTAACTGTTTCAGGGATTTCTCCCCCTATCTTCATGCTTCATTTCTCTGCTGAAATTCTACACTGATATCTTTTCATAATTATCTTTGATTGATTTTTTGATATAGATGTTTCATTGTTCCTTGATATCCTGTTCCTATCACAACACTCCATCCTTCCTTGCACAGTGATCCATACATATATCATTTTATGTTAACTGCGTAGTGTCGAATTTAGTCCTATATTGGTTTTGCATTACACTTCATGCACCTCACTGCTTCATTTGTCACATTTATAGCGTTGTCACAGGGCCTTGTCGCATTTAATGTTGTTGCATTCTTTTCCAATACCACCAAAGATATGGCACGTTTTTCATTTAATGGCCAGCTCGGCATAAAAACGAACATGACACTCAGTTAATGTGGCAACAAAGACGTGTCGATTCCGTACTCAAATATTTTGGGAAACATTATCCATCGTAGGATGCAATGAATTAAATTTTCTCCCTTTTTGTACTGTTTCCAAAAATTCATTAACTCTAGCTTAGTTTTGGAAACTCTACCACCTTCATCGACTTGTGCGACATTGAATGCATATCTCATCAAATTAATTTCGTGCACGCGGACGTATTCCTTTCAACTCTATAATATTTCTATGAGTAATGCCTGGTTCACTGCATCTTGCACTCCTGCTCTTTCGTTTCACATTGATGTCTGATCCTTCTTCTAGTTCCTATTCTTCCTTCCAATGGATTCCTTTTATTAGATAATGAACACATCCCTTGAGAATGTGTGCCTTTCTATCTAGACTTAGCAGTATGAGTTTTCGCACTTGAGAGCTGACATAGAGTCCTGACAACGACAAATGGAGGAAAATAAATTTCTTCATCAATACTCTCAGTCACAAGTCCTGGCAATGAAAAAAAGATAATCTGGAACACCAACAACAACAAATCCTAAATGAGTTGTCTCATCTTCGGCATCATCATGCTGAACCATCGTCATCTGCGACACTGTAGCTTCTTCCTTTGCGCTCTTCTTCTAAATGTACTGCACTAGTACTGGTGGATTTCTGTAATCATACCCAATTTTGAATATAATGAAAAGTCTCCATTTTGTATAGTCTCATGTCTTTCAACAATGTATGATGTTCAAAGTATAATTCCATCTAACTGAACTTCAATTCTGCACACTTGTCTGATCTTCTGAAAACTATTCTGTTGTGTGCTACCTTTGTATGAAGTAGATTCTCTATCACTGAGCTGCATACATCACTTGACCTCTCATTTCTCTATAATCACACTTATGTTGATTACTTACTTCATGTACTATGTGCTCGCTGATATTGCAGTCTGCGCTGAGGTATGCTCTGTCGTTCTGCTACAATGTTATTGATTTCACCAAGTGATACTGTGCTTTTACTTGATAGTTTGTTGTTATGAAATAATGCACTAGTAACAAATTGACCTGTACACTTACTGATGGGTTCATTTTGTATAAGTTGCACAGTCTTTTAGACAATCCGCGACAACCTGTGCATCAAAATATTTGTCCATTCGGTTAATGCACTTGTCTCAAATCATTTGCATCATGATGCGCACGCTGGATCCTATTGTTGTTCTGGCATCGCACATCAGATGGTCTTCTCAACTTCGCACACTTTCAATTCTGCTCATATGCATTAGCTAGACATCTGCGCATCGTCTAAAATACTTCGGTTCGGTTTCTGCACTTTTGTATTTCAACATCTGTGACTACTGGCTTGTTGTCTGTAATGATGTCCTTCAAATCATCACGCACCTGCGCATACTTCAATATATCTTCCTTTCAGTACTTTCACATATGTCACAAATCTACGACATCATACCGCGGACTATCAAAACTACATTATGTTGCATGTGCGTTACTCGACTCCTCGCTAGATCATTCTTTTCTGTCCTCGAGCCCTTTGATGCCTAGAATATCAAACTGTAACAAACTCTTGAAGCTCTTATGCTCTCTCCATCAAGCTTGCTTCAAATCTCCAACTTGCATCTCTATTTATACAAGTCATGCATGAATTTTATGTCCACATGTTGGTTGTGGCATCCATTCTTCCAAACTTCACGGATTGTGCATTTTCCACAACCATGGTCAACCATGAACAACCATAGTTGACCATGAACAACCATGGTCAACTCACTAAGGTCAACCATAGTCAACCATGGTCATTTATAGTTGATGTTTGTAAATAAACTAAGGTAAACCACCGTCAATCATAGTCAACCATGGCAAACTAGAGTCAACCATGGTCAAACATAACCAAGCATGGACAACCATGGTCAGCCATAGTCAACCATGAGAAACCATGGTAAACATAAGGAAAGCATGAGTAACCATTGGTAATCATGGTCAATCATACTCAACCATGAACAACCATGGCCAACAATAGTGAATCATGAACAACCATGGTCAACCATAGTTAAGCATGGTCAATCGTACTTGACCATGGTCCATCATATTTAAGCATGAACAAACATGGTCAAACAACTAGGTTCAACCATAGTCAACCATTATTGAATATAGACAACCAAAGTAAACCAACTAGGGTCAGCCATAGTCAACCATATTCAACCATGGTTAACCATATTCAACCATGGTAAACCATACTTAACAATGGTCAAACCATATTTAATCATGAACAACCATAAACAACCACGAACAACCATAGTGAACCATCAAAAACCATAATCAACCATGAGTATTTTACTTTATTTTATTTTACGAGTATTTTAGTTTAGTACATGTATGTACTCAAAAGTACTATTTTCTCTAGTCTTGTCAAAGAGGATATTTTATTAATCTTATTTATAGATATCTTTTTAACTTAACTTAGCTATAGTTACATGAATTGTAGTGCAAAAAGGTGAGTTGTAAATATACCTTCCCCACAAAATGTCTAACTCATAATATTTTATTATATCTCTTATGAGGCCCATTTTAGACCTCAAAATTCCCCTAATGATTCGCTTGAATCCACACAAGTGTTTGTTTTGCACCGAAGCTAGCAGACTCCTTGGCTTCATAGTGTCCAAAGATGGGATCAGGATTGATCCACTAAATGTGGAGGCTATTTTAGCCTTACCTTCGTCTACATATATTCTCGAACTTGAAGGTTTGCAAGGGAAGGCGAACTTTATGTGTTGCTTTGTTTGTAATTTCGTCGCGATTACTCAGGGCTACATGAGACTGCTGAAAAAAGATGTCCCATTTGTCTGGGATGACCAAGCTCAACAGTCCTTTGATAACCTTAAGAAATAATTGAAAAATGCACCCATGTTGCAACCCCCTAATTGCACACGGGACTATATTTTGTATCTCGCCGCATCCACTTCCACCATTGGAATGGTGTTAGAGAAAGAGGATGACAATGACGAGGAACATGTGATCCATTATTTAAGTAAGAGTCTCTCTGACTCCGAAAATCGGTACTCACATGTTGAGAAGTTAGTTTTGGCAGTCGTCATCGCTGTCCAAAGGTTTTGTCACTATATTATGCTCCGCAAGAAAACGATTATCGGAGACTCCAACCCCATGTACCATATCTTGACACGTCAAGTACTAGGGTGAAAATACTCTTGTTGGATCATTGTCCTTCAAGAATTTCACTTAGAGTTTGCAAAGTCTAAATCCAAAAAGTCCTTAATCTTTGCTGAGCTTATGTGTGACCTTCATTGTATGGATGTAGAATCTGATCCCATTGACTTTCTGCCCGATGAGTCTTTTTCAGTACGAATGATTCTCGGTATGGAGATATCATATTGTATCTCCAAAACCAATGATTTTGGCTTGAACTATCTTGTGATGACTTCCGTCGTATCCGCCATCATGCAAAATATTAACTTATTGTTGTTGACACAGTGTATCACCACAATATTGACTCTATCTTACAATGATGTCTAACTCATGAGGAAGTTGAACGCGTATTGAATGACTTCCATTTTGGATCTTGTGGTGGTCATATCTTTGGGATGGCTACAACCCAGAAGATCCTACGCACTGGATACTTTTGGCCTTCCATCTTTAAGGATTGCATGGAAGCAGTAAAAAAATGTCCTCCTTGTCAATCGTTTTACCCAAAAAAGCATTCTCACCCAGTTCCACTCCATCCGATCATTGTAATCGTCCCTTTGCAAAATGGGGCATGGATTTTATGCATTGTAATCCTACCTCAGCCAGGTGGCATGGGTATGTCATCATTTTCGTTGACTACTTCACAAAATATAATTCCAAATTATAATTCCGTCTAACTGAACATCAATTCCGTGCACTTGTCTGATATTCTGAAAATTGTTATGATGTGCACTACCTTCGTATGCAGTATATTCCCTATCACTGAGTTGCATACATCACTTGACTTCTCATTTCTCTATAATCACTCTTTTGTTGATGACTTACTGCATGTAATGTGTCCTCGCTGATATTGTAGTCTGCGTTGAGGTATGCTCTGTCGTTCTGCTACAATGCTACTACTTTCACCAACTGATATAGTGCTTTCAATTGATAGTTTTCTATTATGAAATAATGCACTAGTAATAGATGGAACTGTGCACTTACTAATGGTCAGTTCTGTATAAGCGCCATAGTCTTTTAGACAATACGAGACAACCTATGCATCAAAATATTCATCCATTTGGTTTAACGCACTTATCTTAGATCATCTGCATCATGATGCACATGATGGATCTTGTTGTTGTTTTGTCATCGCGCATCAAATGGTCTTCTCAACTTCGCACACTTTCACTTCTACTCATATACATCAGCTAGACATTTGCGCATCATCTGAAATACTTAGGTTCTATTTCTGCGCTTATGTATTTCAACATTTGTGACTATTGCGTGCCGTCTGTAATGTTGTCCTTCAAAACATCATGCACTTGTTCATACTTCAATATATATTCCTTTCATTACTTGCGCATAAGTCACAGATCTACGACGTCATTATGCACACTGTCAAAACTGCATTCTACTGCATGTGGGCTACTTGGCTCCTCGCTAGATCATTTGTTCTATCCTTGAGCCCTTTGATGCCCTGAATATCAAACTGCAACAAACTCTTAAATCTTTTATGCTATCGCCATCAAGCTTGCTTCAAATCTCCAAATTGCATCTCAATTTACACAAGTCCTGCACGGATTGTATGTCCACAACTTGGTCGTAGCATCCCTTCTTTCAAACTTCACAGATTGTGCATTTTCCACGTGTCATCTTCTGTGCTATTGATGTGTCCTCCTTTGTGTGTCTTGCACCTTCATGGTACACAACTTAGTGGGATTTTACACCTTGGTGGTGTACTCTTGCTCTCTTGATGTACCATCATTTGAGATATGTGCGCATCATTTCTTTTCAACTTGGTGTATCTTTAACCTTTGTTGTACCATCCCTTAAAGGTAATGCGCTCTTGATGTGTTGCTGTTTTGCGGAATCTGTGCATACTCCAACTTCTACTTAGTGGGACTTTGAACCTTACCATTTCATCACTTGTCAGTAATGTGCACTTGAATCATTAACACTTTGTGGATTCTGTGCCTACTCTATCCTCTACTTGGTGGAACTTTGACCTTTTCCTTGTCATCACTTGTGGGACTTGTGCACCTGCTATACTATTAGATGTGGAATTTTCTCATAGACTTACTTCAATAGTTGTACCCTTCTAGGATCTTGTGCACATTCCACTAACTAAAAGCATCTTCTGATTGGCTGAATTTTCTTGCTTTCAGGTCTGTCCAACCATTTGTTGTTTCTTACTGCTTGCGCACTTCCAAGCTTTAACCAAGCAATACTTGTGCATACAAGAGACTTATACATGCTTGCACACTTGTGTTATTTTTTCAACCAACTCCTTGGTTGCTTGTGCACAAGTACCTTTGTCCAACTAGTCTTTTGATTGTTATCATAAAGGTGTATGACATGGTGGAATTGCAGGTACAACATGTAGTAGGATACATTAGTTGAGTTGGATGCACCTTCTAGATATAATTCTTCACAATGGAATCCATGTCCTTCACTATCTTGCGCATATACTCCTTCAAAGTGGTTTCCATATGCTTCTTCACACTGCTGTAGCAATGTTGTATCCACTTTGACATTAGTTGATATCAATGATTCACACTAAATCAATTGACATTCTCTTTGGCATTAGTTGACATCAATGACAAACAAAGTTCAACAATACCCCCCCTTGGCATTGATTTCAACACCTTATGAACCCGTGCATGATCTTCTTTGAGCTGTATGTTTCATCTGTACTCTGTCGCAGTGCTCCCCCTGAATTCTTTGGGATTTTGGCTATTACATTATCTGCTGCTAATTCTTCTGCTACTCTTGTGTGAACCATGTTTTTTTTGTTCCTTCTACGCAGACCATACAATCAATCATATTCATGCTATTTGTCCAATTGATTTTCTTCACGCTCTTTCACATATGATTTATCTTTGTTTCTTCTGCTACATTAATGCATTATACTTCGGTACTGTCAGCTTCATGCATCTCTCCATTTCATGATGTATCTTCTACTATCTGCTATAGATTCATGTTGTCATTTCCAACTTCATGCATCTTCATATTTTTTGTCAACTTCATGCATCTCTCCTAGTTGTTCTTCCAGCTTCATGCATCTCTCACCCTTTGGAATCAATGGCAAAGAGGAGCCATGACTTGCGCAATGTAAGTTCTTATGTTTGTTTTGCGTTGGCGTCTACCTTAACTGTTTCAGGGATTTCTCCCCCTATCTTCATGCTTCATTTCTCTGCTGAAATTCTACACTGATATCTTTTCATAATTATCTTTGATTGATTTTTTGATATAGATGTTTCATTGTTCCTTGATCTCCTGTTCCTATCACAACACTCCATCCTTCCTTGCACAGTGATCCATACATATATCATTTTATTTTAACTGCGTAGTGTCATATTGGTTTTGCATTACACTTCATGCGCCTGACTACTTCATTTGTCACATTTATAGCATTCTCATAGGGCCTTGTCGCATTTAATGTTGTTGCATCCTTTTCCAATACCACTAAAGATATGGCACGTTTTTCATTTAATGGCCAGCTTGGCATAAAAAAAAAACATGACACTCAGTTAATGTGGCAACAAAGACATGTCGATTCCGTACTCGAATATTTTGGGAAACATTATCCATCGTAGGATGCAATGAATTAAATTTTCTCCCTTTTTGTATTGTTTCCAAAAATTCATTAACTCTAGCATTTAGTTTTGGAAACTCTACCACCTTCATCAACTTGTACGACATTGAATGCATATCTCATCAAATTAATTTCATGCACGCGGACTTCTTCCTTTCAACTCTATAATATTTCTGTGAGTAATGCCTGATTCACTGCATCTTGCATTCCTGCTCTTTCGTGTCGCATTGATGTCTGATCCTTCTTCTAGTTCCTCTTCTTGCTTCCAATGGCTCCCTTTTATTAGATAATGAACACATACCTTGAGAATGTGTGCTTTGCTATCCATACTCAGCAGTATGATTTTTCGCACTTGAGAGTTGACATAGAGTCCTGGAAACGAAAAATGGAGGAAAATAAATTTCTTCATCGATACTCTCAGTCACAAGTCCTGGAAACGACAAACATATAATCTGGAACGTCAACAACAACAAATCCTAACTGAGTT
This sequence comes from Larix kaempferi, assembly GCA_027924585.1. Lineage (NCBI taxonomy): Eukaryota > Viridiplantae > Streptophyta > Pinopsida > Pinales > Pinaceae > Larix > Larix kaempferi. Next base: position 2,477,954 of record BSBM01000226.1, on the reverse strand, counting down.
GTCTCGTCTTCGACATGATCATGCTGAACCATCATCATCTGCAACACTGTAGCTTCTTCCTTTGTGCTCTTCTTCTAAACGTACTGCACTGGTACTGGTGGATTTTTGTAATCATACCCAATTTTGAATATAATGAAAAGTCTCCATTTTGTATAGCCTCATGTCTTTCGGCAATGTATGATGCTCAAAGTATAATTCCGTCTAATGAACTTCAATTCTGCGCACTTGTATGATCTTCTGAAAACTGTTATGTTGTGCGCTACCTTTGTATGCAGTAGATTCTCTATCACTGAGCTGCATACATCACTTGACCTCTCATTTCTCTATAATCACACTTCTGTTGATGACTTACTTCATGTACTATGTGCTCGCTAATATTGCAGTCTGTGCTGAGGTATGCTTTGTCGTTCTGCTACAGCGCTACTGATTTCACCAAGTGATATTGTGCTTTTAATTGATAGTTTGTTGTTATGAAATAATGCACTAGTAACAGATGGAACTGGGCACTTACTAATGGGTTCGTTTTGTATAAGTTGCACAGTCTTTTAGACAATCCGCGGCAACCTGTGCATCAAAATATTCGTCCATTCGGTTTAATGCACTTGTCTCAAATCATTTGCATCATGATGCGCATGATGGATCCTATTGTTGTTTTGGCATTGCACATCAGATGGTCTTCTCAAATTCGCACACTTTCAATTCTGCTCATATGCATCAGTTAGACATCTGCACATCATCTGAAATACTTCTGTTCGGTTTCTGCACTTTTGTATTTCAACATCTGTGACTACTGGCGTGTTGTCTGTAATGATGTCCTTCAAAAAATCATGCACCTGCGCATACTTCAATATATCTTCCTTTCAGTACTTGCACATAAGTCACAGATCTACGACATCATACTGCGGACTATCAAAACTACATTATGTTGCATCTGCGTTACTCGGCTCCTCGCTAGATCATTATTTTCTGTCCTCGAGCCCTTTGATGCCTTGAATATCAAACTACAACAAACTCTTGAAGCTCTTATACTCTCTCCATCAAGCTTGCTTCAAATCTCCAACTTGCATCTCTATTTATACAAGTCATGCACGGATTTTATGTCCACAAGTTGGTCATGGCATCCATTCTTTCAAACTTCACGGATTGTGCATTTTCCACAACCATGGTCAACCATGACAACCATAGTCGACCATGAACAACCATGGTCAACTCACTAAGGTCAACCATAGTCAACTATGGTAATTTATAGTTGATGTTTGTAAATAAACTAAGGTAAACCATCGTCAATCGTAGTCAACCATGGCCAACTAGAGTCAACCATGGTCAAACATAACCAAGCACGGACAACCATGGTCAGCCATAGTCAACCATGAACAACAATGGTAAACATGAGAAAAACATGGTTAAACATTGGTAATCATGTTCAATCATACTCAACCATGAACAACCATGGCCAACCATAGTGAATCATGAACAACCATGGTCAACCATATTTAAGCATGATCAAGCATGGTCGATCATACTTAACCATGGTCCATCATATTTAAGCATGAACAAGCATGGTTAACCATGAACAAACATGTTCAAAGAACTAGGGTTAACCCTAGTCAACCATTATCGAATATAGACAACCAAAGTAAACCAACTAGGGTCAGCCATAGTCAACCATGGTCAACCATAATCAACCATGGTTAACCATATTCAACCATGGTAAACCATACTTAACAATGGTCAACCATGGTCAAACCATACTTAATCATGAACACCCATAAACAACCACGAACAACCATAGTGAACCATCAACAACCGTAGTGAACCATCAACAACCATAATCAACCATGAGCAACCACAGTAAACCATGAAAAACCATGGTCAACGATAAATAACCATGGTTAACCATGAATAACCATAGTCAACCATGGTTTGCCATAGTCGACCATGGTCAATCATGGTCAACCATAGTTAACCATGAATAACCATAGTCAATCATGTACAACTAGGTTTAGCCATAGTCAACCATGGTTAGCCATAAGAAACCATAGTCAATCAACTAGTATCAACCATAGTCAACCATGGTCTACCACATTCAACCATGGTCAAACATAAACAACCATGAACAACCATGGTCAATGATGAACAACCATGGCCAACTAACTAAGGTCAACTGTAGTCATCCATGGTCAACCATAATCAACCATATTTAGCCATGGTTAACCAACTAGGGTCAACCAAAATCAACCATGGTCAATCATAGTCAACCATGAATAACCATAGTAAACCATGAACAAACATAGTTAACCATGGACAACCATGCTCAACCATAAACAACCATAATCAACCATAGGCAACCATGCCAACCATAGTAAACCATGAATAACTATGGTCAACCATGAAAAACCATAGCCAACCATGGTCAACCATTGTTGACCATGGTTAACCATAATAAACCATCATCAACCATGAAAATAACCATGGTCATCTATAGTCAACCATAAACAACCATGTTTAACAAACTAGGTTCAACCATAGTTAACCATGGGAAACCATAGCTTACCTTTGTGTTTGAGTGTGAATGATTCCCACAGGCATGGAAAATGTTTTGGACTGACATTATCACGTTCAAGTATGAATTAAGGATTTAGGATTCCCGCTTATGCTTGATTTATTGAGCTCTATGCCTCTTATCTGTTTATACATGGCAATTTGATTGTTAGATGTTTTATTCAAATAAGGATCATGGGATATGGCTTAATGAGATGGTCCCATTTATTTTAAGACACCCTTCATTACTTCTAGTCACATCGTTTTCCTTTTCATTATCCTTTTGGTTTTGTTGATAAAGAACATGGAAGAAATTGATGTTGTTGAAGTTCTTAATCTCATAATTTATTCTATTAATCCATCTGGAAAGAGTGTTGTCGTTGGGCGGGGTGACACCTTGAACCAGATTGATTATAATTTATGAGTCTCCAACCACTGTGGGGTGGTCTAATCTGAGAAGACAAGCTTGTAAGAGGCCTTGATAAAGAGCAACAACTTTTGCTTGATTTTTTGTGGTTTTCTCCAGCCCCCATTTGTAATGTGATTCTTTTTTAGCACCGTGATCTAAAATGATCCCTCCTGCACTTGCCTCCCTTGGGTTTCCCTTAAAGGCCCCATCAAAGACCAATATGCTTGTTTTTTGCATAATTTTTCAATTCTAGAACTCATCGTTCAATAGATTCAATTTCCAATTCTTGTCTACTTGAGAGATGATGAATTTTTTTTGCTTAGAGGGTGGTTCCAACATATCCCTTAACCAGTCCCTTTCATTTTGATCTAATTGTTTTATATTCTTATTTAAATCCTTCTTAGTTTGAAGGTGATATTTTAACTGTCCACGTGTTTTTATGGCTACTCTTTGAGGGTTGTCACACTACTCTTGAAAAATAGTAGCATTCCTAGCTAACCACACCTTCCAGCAAATATACTTGGGGAGAGCAATCCACACTCTTTTAAGAAGAGGTTTTCTTTGAAAGTTTGCTTTGTATTGTTTATGCCAAGATTTGAATATTTCCTTATATCTTGATGGCATTACCCACCTATTTGCAATTCCCAAGAATGCTTCCTACCACACTTTGTGAGTGTATGGAAATTCTATAAAGAGATGTTGACAAGTTTCCTCAGCTGATTTGTACTAATAACATCAGGAAAGGTCTTGAAGTCCTCTACTCTTCAAATTATCAACAATTAATAATTTGTCATGCACCAGAATCCAATTGAATTCTTTGACTTTTGGAAGGCCATATGGATTCCAGGCATACTTCCACATCCTGAAAGCATGAGGGAGAGGGATATTTTAAAATTCTGATTCATATCCTTCTTTTACTGAGTACCCTTGCTTGCCCCATCCCCTTGAATCTGCTCTTTTGTTAATGGCAGTTCAACCAATCAAGGATGTGTGTAGCTCATTCAAAAGAGGCCTCAAGTTTTGATGAGTGTTAAGAATCTTCCAACTTGTCCATTTATCATTACTCTCATTCCAAAATGAAATATCGCTCAATATTTTCATTCCTTTGTCATCCATCCAATAGTTTCAGAGGTATAATATTTTGTCTATGCTTCAGAGGAGGTTGTCACGTCCCCATCCATCAATCCGACCATAGAAGGGGACATGAACGACTTATGGGGGTTCTAAGTTTCGCCCCATGGATAAATTAAAAAATTCATAAACATCTAAACATCTAATTGCGTGTGCATATTCATAAATATAAACACAACGGAAATAAATCTATATACACACACATCATGCATATACCATCATACTCATCACAGGCATAATAATAATAATAATTCACACCCATTCAACACTCCAATAAATTTACAAATAAACACTTATATATTAATTGAAGTTTTCCAAGCAACTGGTTATGCAAGAGCAATGTTTCACTCAATCATATGCACTCTTTCCAACACTTTATCTCTCTGTTGAGAGGCCACCCCCGAGCTGGTCTATGTATCCACTAAGGAGGAACTACACAAGCTCACTCACATCCATAGAAACACACACTCATGCTAAGACAATGCATAGATGGGTTTATCAAGCATACAAAGAGATGAGGAAGGTTAATGTTAAGCCAGTGAGCTCAACCACAGAGCTACGAGCATCTCAATTAGTCTTAGCTATCCTTCGAACCCACATTACCTACTGCACCCAACATAAGGAAGGTCCCCCTCTCTTCTACACAGTCCCTCAAGAACCCCTTCCCTCCAGTGCTATTCAAGGTGGGAATAGAAAGGTTCAAGTTGTTACACCTTCATAGATGTTGGACTACATCGGGTTTATCAAGCAATTCCACCCTCTGATATCTCTCCGAGTCCAATTATCTCTTGGATTTTCTGCTTTTGGGCCACACTAATTTGCAACCACAAAATTTAATTTCCAGAATTCCAAATCTGGGTTATCCCATGGATTTTCGGGCTTTTGACACTCTAAAATTTGCCCCAGGGTTGACATATATGGATTTCCCACTGGATTTCACAACCCACATGATTTTTTGGGCATTTTTTATAGTCTAAAACATGGCTTATTCTCTAGTTACGATTTATGTTATTCTCACTGCTGGGAATGCACAACTTCCAAAAAAATGGTGTCTAATTGCCCCATAATGGAATGGGAATGAAGGGAAACAAATTCCCATGCAGGAAATTGACTTTTGGGTATAAAAAATTGAGCCCATACTCAACCATACGAATTTTTGGGTTGTGCCCATGCTCCATTAAATTCATGAGTTGATTTCTTAGTTGTCTTCTTACGACATAAATAAAGATCAGTAAGGAAGTCCACTTAGGTAGTTTCTTACCATTTATGGCACATGGGTTCTCAAGATGACACTTGGACACAAAGGATTTAATCCCACACACTCCTCACCTCTCCTTAGCGGAAAAACACAACCCTCTCATTTTAGTTGCTTCCATAGCCAACTCTTGAACTTTTATTTGTATTATAAATATTCATATGTTGTTACATTTTTCCATGGCTGAGAATCACATGTACAAGAAATATAAAATACTTGTCTTTATAAGCAGAGTATTCATTAGCGAGGCCTTGGCCTTCAACTCCATGCTAGGAATCATACACTGCATATTTACCATATTTACATACCAATCCCAACAATTACAAGGGTCAAAATGGGGGTATTACAGAGGACTCCCCATTATGTTGTCGTGCCATACCTTTATAGTTTTCCCATTTCATGGGTACCATGTAAGTTTGGATTGGGTTAGAGGTGCATCAACTTTAAGTAACCTCCAAATTGAGGGGCCTTCGGTCTCCGGAAGTGAATTATCTAAGCACCTCTTTCTTCTCCCTTTGAAATATTTCTTGTGGAGACAACTATAACACCATTATGATTTCTTCTTGATCATTATCCACAATATCTTGGTACCTAGAGCTCGGTTCATGATTGGTGTTTTATCCACAATCCTCCTTTGATTTTGGGAGGTAGTACAGTATTGCACTTTACAAGATGGTATTTTTTGGAGTTAGTCTTTCCCCCCTGCAATAGGAAGCACCTCATTTCCATGTTAATCAATGACATCACCCCTTTTGGATCATGAATCTAGAGGGGATTGAAGTGAAAGGGTATGGGACCTAGGTCGATTTGGTCTTGAAAACTGAGAGAAATTGGCTTATGATCTGAAATTATAGAGGGTATAATAAGAGAGGTGTTGATGTCCAATTTTGCCATCACTTTTGATCATTGAACGTGCTATGTTGGTACTGTTTTTTCCATTTTTGGTGTATTAAGTCATATTTCTTGCCATTCAGATCACCATTCGTACTCAGGTATGAACATATTTAAATATCTCATGAATTTTAATTGATTATCATCTTTTTATGATTAATTGATGTTTACTTAACACTTCTAGACTTGTTGGGCACATAATTTTCATTTTTCAGGCTGTGGTTTTCATACGGACGTCCATCCGGACGCTCATTCACATCCAGGTGCCCATTCGCATTTGAATGTCCATTCAAACCTTCGTTCGCACCACTGAAATCGTTTGTTAGCATATTCTGGAGCATTGAAGGAGGAAACCACGACGTGGGTTTTATTGGCCACTTGGCCCTTATGGATCGTGACCTCCTGTTGGTGAATATTCGCGTCCTCATTAGCCCAAGCTGCTAACGCATCTGCTGCCCACGTCCAAGGAATCCGTATGCATGGAATGGAGAAAAAGGCCTGTGCGCTTTAATGAGCAGTTTCTCCAATGTTTAAGACCCTCTATTTTTAGAGAGGTCGACCACTGAAAGGGTAGACCTACTCTCCCTTTGTAAATGTTATATAAAGACGCCCAAGGTTGAGAAGAAGAGACAGAAAAATGTTGTATAAGCTTTGATTCCGATTTTTAATAAAAACTCTGTTCAACTGTTGATGTTATTTCGTCTTCTGTTAATGGTTGGTGACTGAGTAGCTTAGGAACAAACCCCTGTTTCTTGGGAAGAGCCCCTCAACAACCAGAGGTTCCATTTGTGCATATCCAGTGATTTCCTTTTGTTTTTGTAGATAAGTAATTTTGTTTGTATATGTATGCATTTCGTTTTCCTGTAGATGATGTTTTGTTGTTCCTAAAACGCAGTTTTCTTTTATTTACATGTAATTTGTATCTTCAGAATTCATACGACCGGCCATTCGCACCTTCGTTCAGACTATCTTTCAGCCTTCCATTTGAACTTAGACAGAATTTTAGTTCATTTTCTAGAATTTCCAGTATTTCGTTTATGCAGAAATAGTTAGGTAGGGTATAGGTTAATTTTCTAGTATCTCATGATGTTCTGTAGCTAGTTGGGATTCGAATCCATCTTTACCATTTTATATTTCATTTCATATTCACACATAGATTAATTATTTCAATTTTAATTATGATGAAATCCATTTACATTTAGCATCTATTTTACTGTGCAAATAAGAAATAGTTATGGTTTAAGTAGAAGCAGTATAGTTGTTTCTTTGATTATGATTTAGGTAGTTTATGATCTACTTTCATTTGTTTTCATGCCTAGAACCTAGAATAGCCTAATCTTGTTTAAAATGTTATCATAGACTTTACCAAATATCAGTTTGTTCCATTTTTGAAATAGGTTCAACATTTCATCTTCAGTTCTCATTTAATTTTATAATCAGTCTTTCATTTTCATTTACATAGCATGTATTGTTTTAGGCTTTGTTAATTCCATTGTTAATTCAATCATTTCATTTTGGTAGGTATAATAGAATAGAAACTAACTTCAAGTTCAAACTTAAATAGTCTCATGTTGATTTCAAAGATGCATTAGTTTTCAGTGTTTTAAAGTTTGATTTTGATAGCTCACATAACTCAATTTAATATAGGTTTATTTCTCAGTTATAGATAAGTTGTATCATATTTCCATGATTGAATGAAATGCCTTAGGTTGTGGTTTGATTTACGATTGAATGAGAATAGTAGCACTTTGTTTCCTGTTGTAGGTGTTGTTCACAAGTTAAAGATTGTTTCCAAGTCATTGAATTCTTGCTTTGTACTTAGGTCTGCTTGAACTCTAAGTTTAGTTTGATTGTTGATAATTGATGTTTCATGAACTAGTTTGAAGTATTGATAGGACATAATTTGATGTTGATAGGCATTTGCATGAGCTAAGTAAGCATTTCATGTTTTAATTCCAGAGTAGTCATTAGAGATAAATTAACTTAGAATTTGTGTTTTGATAAGTAGTACTTCATTCTAAGTATTGTAAATAGGTCTTAAGTGTCATTTGCTTATGGATAAAAAGTAGTTTACAATGTTCAAATTCACTGGCAATTGGTCCATTCTTAACTTGCATCTTTTTCTAGAAGTTAAACTAGATTTACTTCCTTTTTGTTTCTCTGTAGCATTCGAAAGTCATTTTGATACAATCCCTCAAGGAGAGTGGAATTAGGTAGATTAGCTAAGTCTTGAGTCATTTATTGTTTGAAATATTAATTGTCAAATACATGAGCAGTTTAACTGTTGGATTGGATTTCTTAGGTTCATTAAGTAGAGTTCTCTTTTAGGGCAGTATAGTTTCTTGTTTTTATAGTTAGTTGCAACTTGAAATTGTTCTATAGCTAGGTTTTTGAATTTGTTTCATATTTAGAGTTTGAATAATCTTTTCCATTCTTAGAGTGATTGTCTAGTAGTTTCCACTTCCATAGAGTAGCTTGTTTTTGATCAATTCTTGCTTCTTAGAATAGGAATTTCTTTATATCGAGCAATTTCAATTCTTGTCCATAGAGTAGAAGAGTATAGATTGATACTATTCTGATCTGTTTCTTAGGTTAGGTCTAATCAGTTTGATAGTTTATATTTTCAAGTTTGACTCGGTTTTTCATTATGAAAGATCTTTAAATATTTTCATTATTGAACATTTATAAGGTCTGTCGAGCCAATACCTTAGTTTCCCTTCTACCTCAACATATATTTTGTGACAACTCGAAGTGTACAAACCCTGGTTGATAATTAATATTTGGATAAATTAATAAACATAAATAACACCAAACATTTTGGCGTCGTTTCTGGGGAGTTGTAGATAGGTAGAATTTTCTTATAAAACTTAGTGGTGGGTAGAATTTTCCTTCTGAAACTTAGTGATAGGCTGGTGGCAGGTGAGCGGTAACATGAGATGTAAGAACCTGCGCATCTGTTATGACGGGCATCCCCAAAACCTAGCAGCAGTAGTAATGCAATTAGATTTTTCCTTAGTTTTAGTTCTTCTTTCATGAATAGATCTAGAGACTCAAAAGGTAGATACATTAAAAATATCCTTCAAAACACTACTAAAATTCCTACTAACCTTTACGGGGGGCGTGCCACCCCAACTACTAACTCAGCATAAAGGTATCGGAAAACACCCAAAGGGTATTGTCCTACTTGGAAAGCTAAGGAAATCCTTTCTGGAAACCATTTAGGGGGAAACATAGAGACATCAGAAAATTCAGTCCATAAAGAAACACTACTAGGAGAACCTCAGTCTCACATTCAAATTGAACTTAGGCAAGAAGAAGCTCAAAAAGAGAAACCATCAGAACCTCTTAATCCTCCATTAGTTTTAAAACTCAAAGACACAACCTTCTCACTAGTAGGGGGTCCGAATTTGGTAGATCTTGTTGATCCTGCACAGATCGACGCTCTTTTTGAAAACTCTGCAAATATAGTTGTTTCACAGATAGGAACATCAACTATAGGACCTACAATCCCTGTAGAGCCAGACTCTCATGTAGTTGACAACTCTTCTCATCGAAGGAATATTTTCCCTGAAAAATAACGTTGGGACATTCCATATTCACCAAGAAAGGAACCACCTAGGTTTACTCTCTTTGGAAATCAAGTCTACATGGAGAATGCGAACGAAGATCATGTTCGACAAGATGAAGAAGAGGGAGAAATTCGAACTGAAGGTACTTATGGGTTTCCTATTTTAGATACTGCATAAGATGTGACCATGAAAAACATCCCTCCCTCCTCACTACCTACCTTTTATGGGAAGAGTAGTGAGGATCTAGATACATTTCTATTCGAATTTGACATTTTGTGTAGAAGCTATAATTACCTACAAGATGGCCAAAAGTTAAAACTTTTCCCTGCCACACTGAAATATTCTGCTCTAAGATGGTTCATGGGGTTGGGAGAATATAGCATTAGAACTTGGGAAGACATGAAGACTGCATTTCTACGAAAATATCAGGATTATTGTAAACCTAAGGAATCTCGGAATAACATTTTTAAAATACAACAACTTGAGACGAGAGCTTAGAAGATTATCTCGAAAGATTCAACTATGTATTACATAAATCAAAATATAGTGACCTTCAAGAAGATGCAGTAAGGACTCTCTTCCTTAAGGGAATTTCATAAGACTTTTTAGAAAACCTTAACCTCATGGCATTTGGGGATGTCTCTCGGAAAACATTTGCAGATATTTGTGAGATGTGTAGGAATTACTCTAGAAGTAGAGGAAAAAGTGGGAAGCACTTTCGGGAATCTTATAATAGAATCCTGAAAGGAAATACCTCTAGTCCTAGTGGAGTCACAAGGGTAGAATTGGGAAAACTATTGGAAAACTTCAAAATGGATATCTTAGGAGCAATGGGTTCCCAATTAGATGCATTACAAGATAAGAAGAGACAAGAGGAAGAGCGTGCACCAATGAGCATTTTCTATCCTAGATGCAGGACTAAACATCCCCAACGGGAATGCCCATTGAACAATGTTTCAGTATGCCACCTTTGCACAAAAGATCATCCAATTGAAAACTGTCCATCCTTGCCTGGATTACAAGCCATATATAAGGGTGGGAATTTTGGTGAAACATCTAGGAGGCCTTGGAAACCTAGAGACCAATCATCCTATCAAGATCCATCATTACAGTTCCCGCCCTATTATCATCCTCACCAGCCACCTCAACAATGGAACACCTCAAATTTGAAAAATTGGCCACCTCAAAACTGGCCACTGCAGTATCCTCCTCAAAATGCTCAGCATAAAAAATGGTCACAATGATGGAGGGGACAAGCATATTCTCAATATCCACCTACTCCTATGCCTAACTATCCTAACCCACCTAATATCCAGCAAATCTTGCTTGGATTTGTGCATCCTTCATTACCCCCTATCACACATCAACCCCACCATTTCCAGAATATCATGAATCCACCAAGACCCACAATATTACCTGCACAACCGATACCAAACCCTAACAATAAACCAACTCAAGCTCTTAACAACATTGGGTTTTAACCTCTTCCATCTTATGTCATTTCGACTGCACCAGTGCATGAAATTCAATTGCGGTCTGGAAGAGTTCTACAAGATCAACCCAAATCATCAGTTGTCATTCGTGAAGAGAATGAAGAAGAAGACATACCTAGTGAAATCTTGAATGATGCCATTTTAAAAAATGTAGTTATTCCAAAAGTTTCAACACATGACCACCCTCAGAAAGAAGCAACTCCAAGGGAAAATTTACCCCCATATCCGAAGCGTCTAGCAATAGAGAAACCTGCAATTCATCCAGAGTATGATATTATTAATGAATTGAAAAATATTTGTATCAAGATCCCTTTATTACTAGTCATTAAAGACATACCAATTTATAGTAAAGTGATAAAGGAACTCTGTATTAAAAGACCAAGTAAGAAACAAAAAGACTGTTAACAATCAAATTGACACCCCTAATCATGTGACAGGAGCAACATATGTTTACCAGGCACCCGCGACAAAAATTCATGACACAAGTTCAATCAGAGACGAATCCTCTCTGAGAAATGCATTAATTGTGCTTAAAACATTCTAAGTGGAGCAAAAAGCCTAAAAACTATTGAAAAGTGGGTTTTTTTTTTTTTTTTTTTTCAGTTGAAAATGATCTAAAATCATGAAAATAGATTATCCCACACTCAAAAGAGAAACCTAAGGCTCATTTCCCAATGCTATATAAGAAAGGCATGGGAGGCATGGTAAGGGGGACAAAAAGAGCAAAGGCATGCTGAGGAGATTCTGAAGGAAGAAAAGAGCTCCAATTCTTCAAGATCAAGGATGAAGGAAGGAGAACTTATGGCAAGGGAGGAGGCACTCACACCAGGATTCCTGGTAATCATGTATCTTCTCCATTGTTTTAGCATGAATTGATTCAGGTTTCTGCCATTATAATGTTTAGATGTTGCTTGTATTGTGTGATTTAAACTTTTAAATGGCTATAGATCTTAAATTTGCTTATCTTAATTGATGAATGAATCTAGATTTTAAGGTAACTTGTGATAATTTGTTCATCTCTGACGTAGAGACTCACCATCTCTTAGCAAGATAGTTAAACTAGTGTAGACACATCTGTAACAATAAAATAATATAAATTAAAATCAAATATAATTAATATTAATAGTCATGCCCTTTGGTGAAAAGGTGCAAGACAGGCTTACTTAAGCCAACCAATTGTATTCATTTTAACATCTCTTACATTACATTTTATACAATTTTCTACATTACGTTCGCCCTACAACCTTCTTGCTCTTCCAATAGCCCTACACTAAATACTGTTATCAAAGACCCTCCGACAATTCATGGCATAGGTGAAATGTCTGATTACATAGCAGATCAACCCAGAATTCCAAAATTTACAAATCCAGGAAACCCTGTGGTAACTGTTATTATCAATAACACTGCTATAGGAAACACACTTATCGATCTAGGGGCTTCTATTAACCTAATGAACACCACGGTTTTGGAAACCTTACAGTTAGGACAGTTTCTCTTCCCTACCCCAACAATGCTGGAATTAGCAGACCGCACTACGGTACATCCTGCTGGAGTCCTAGATGGTGTCATTGTATTAGTGGATTCATGGGAATATTCCATGAGATTTATGGTCATACAATCAAAGGATCCTTCTAAAGTACACCCTATTATTTTGGGAAGACCATGGCTAGCCACTGCTAATGCATTTATAGGTTGTAGGGATGGAGAGATGATCATCTTTGATGGGTTATCTACACAAAAACTTGCCTTATACCCACCAACACAACCAGTAACCAAACACTTATTTTGGTTAGATTGTCCTTTCGGGGATGAAAATTTGGAAGAACTTTCACTTGTTAGTGACTACTCCTGGGCACTTCAAGAACAAACCATCGAAAATGTGTTGAACCAATTTGTCTCTTCCACAACATGTATAGACTTTCCCTAGTCCTTTTCCCAACTTGATCAAAATTTTGGAGATGAATTTCAAGAGAACATGAGCCTCTCCACATTTACAAATACACCTTGTGTCTTTGCAATCGAAGAGAATATAGGACCCTATAACATACCTTGTGAGGTTAGTCGTGAAAATTTTCTACATATAAACGCAGGTTTAGATGAGAATCAACAAGAACAATTATTGAAAATTCTTAAAAGTAAAACTGGAGCATTTGCATGGGAATACACCGATATGAAGGGGATACACCCAGATACTTGTATTCACCATATTTACATAGATTCAAACATACCACCTGTAAGGCAGCCTCAGAGGAGGATGAATCCAACCTTAAAGGATATAGTTAAAGATGAATTACAAAAAATCCTCAATGCTGGTTTCATCTACCCAATTTCTAACAGCAAGTGGGTGTCTCCTCTGGTAGTAGTTCCAAAAAACGTTACAGGGAAATGGAATATCTGTGTTTACTTTCGAGAGTTAAAAAAAGCCACTCTTAAGGATTATTTCCCTTTACCATTCACTGACCAGGTGTTAGATACCTTATCTGGGGAACAATACTTTTCTTTCCTCGATGGGTGTTGGGCGGGGCCCAAGTTGGAATATTTTGCACAAGTACTAAAAAGTGCGCATTGCGCATCACGACAAGCTACAGACAGTTTTGAGGAAGTGTGCATAGCGCGCGACGGCAATGGCCAAGGCACGGTTGCACAATAGGACGATGCGCATCATAGCGCATGAGTTATTTTTGGTTCGCAATATGGGTAATGGTCAGACGAGGATATGACCTATTTTGGGTAAGGAACAGGTGGAAGGCAGAGGAAAGGGACCTGTTCGAACGAGTGGCGGCAAGCAGTTGAGAAGCTAGGCCACTACGCCGATGGTGACAGGAAGGCAGAAGGAGTGGAAAGGGACAAGCCATGATGCAGTTGTAACCGTTTTTTAGGACTGCGGCTGTCAGAGGAGCGTGTGAGCCACGAGTGGCCCAGCTGGAGCAGGAGGAGCAGAATGTCGATGGCGATAGCTAGGGTGGCAGTTAGACACGCAAGTTTTGGAAACCTTAGGGTTTTGGCCTAATGATTGTAAAGACATGACCCTTGGGCGTGATCTATAAATAAGGGCAAATTGTATGGGAAAAGGTTAGAGATCTCTCGTAGAGATAGCTATTGTTGAGTATTTTAGCATCTTTTGAGTTGTGAAACTATTGTAAAGGCTCTGCAGTTGAGTGCGCAGAGACCTATTTTTGAGAGAGAAGAGAGTCTGCAGCTGAGTGCGCAGACTAAGAACGGTTGTACCCTTCCAATAAAGAGAAATATTAACAACCGTTCTTGTGGAAGTAGCCTCCATCCGGGGGGTGAACCACGTTAAATTCTGCGTTATGTGATTATTGTGCGTTTATGATTGTTCATTTGCTTGGTATGAATGTTTAATACTACAATTATCTGTTATGTGATTGCTTTTATATGTATTCGCCGCAAGAGAATGGGAATAATATGTTAAGTAATACATGCATGGAGGAATGTTAGTATTCAACACTTATGAGTCTGGGAATGTATGAATCTTCCAATTAGTCACATAGTTAAACATTGAATTTAGGCGCAACGTTGGAGCGTGCAAGTAATGTATGTTTATTCTATCACATACAACATAATGATAAGAACTTTAACGAGTTGAAGGGATAAAGAATGCTAAGTAGGATTGGTTAGAGTTAATCGTCTCGGAAGAGACGTGTGGTCTAGCTGACATGCTGAACCGTTGATATTCACTGCGAGGTAAGCTGTTGATAGATTATTGTCGTAACGCAAAAAGTATCCCGTATCGTGCAATCATTGGAGGCACTAGTGCGCAAGCACCTTTGTTTGCTAAAGTATTCAACGCGGAATAGAGGTTTTGCGCAGTTGTCTGTCCACAGCAGTCCATAAGGTATTGCGTTGCTTACCAATCGGTCTACACTCGCATCACCAGGTTGTGGAAACGTGATTCCGCAACCACCCCCTCAGCTTCGCCTCAGGTGAGACCTTAGGCTGCGCGCAGCCTCTTGCCGAAAGGGCTGGTGAATAGGGGTTTTGTTGGTTCCTTGAACCGCGAAGTACCTGGGTCTATGTTGAAAACCTCCGGAAGGTTATGTACAACCAACAAATGGTTCCGTTGCTTAGCTAAGACCAGTGATGCGATAGTGTATTTGGAAAAGTAATGTGTGAAGAAGAGTACCAGTTCCCATTGGGTTCAGACAATTGGAATCCTGAAAAGAAAGAGATTTGGGATTGGTGTGATAAGACTGTGAAGGATTTTGCAAAGAAAGAGAATAGACACCCGCGCCTATCCGACGTAGCGTAGTTGAACAAATACTTGTGGAGAGACATTCACGAGATATTCTGGGCTTCATTTGGAAACGAGTTGCATGAGTGGATATCGCGACTCGCGGAGAATAAAACTTGTTTTCAAGGAAGAGTACCTACAGAGTGGACTCCAGAATTCACATCGCAGCTCAAAGAAATAGACAGCCCATTAACGCAAGCAGTCGACTTTTGGGTTGATAGCATACTAGAAGGATTCATAACAGAATTTGCTGTAGACACGCTTAAGTCCTACAGTCAAGCGGAAGCATACTTTTTCGAAGGATTTAGAGGTAAGTACCTGAAAAATCCGAGTCTATATATTAAAATGCTCTTAGCTGAGAAAGGTGTTTTAAGGACGCAGTAATATTTTTGCATCTGCCATGGTCAAAAGCATTTTTAGTGATTCCGACGAAGAGACACATAATTTGAGAAGTGGAAAGCGATATCATTTTAATAAAGAAAAGAATCCAGGAGGACCTGGAATCCGCATGAATACCGAACTTCCATGTGATTTTAACAATCAGACCTCACCATCATATGCTAACATCCATTCTAACACACCTCAGAACTCACCGGTTGTAGAAACCGCGCAACCTCTACCTCAGAACCAACCCGTTGTGAGTGTAGCGCAGCCCACCCCACAGACCATCAATACGGGTAACACCGCAGGAGTAGGTGCTCATCCCATTCCGACTCAGACTATTCCAGTTCAGAGTACCCAATCTCAGAGAAATCCGCAGAGTAGTAGTCCTAGCACTGTCCCGAGTACCACATTCATTTTTTCCACACAAATAGTCAACACTACTCAGAGCGTTGGACCACCAGGAAGGAGAATGATAGATAATGATATAAAATTGCCGATATTGAAAGGAACGGGTCTAGAAGACCCTGATCAACACTGGTTTCTATGTGAAGCTGTATGGAGTGTAAAGCAGATCCAGGATGATGCTGTGAAGAGAGCGCAACTCATCACCAATTTTCGAGACCGCGCCTTGCATTGGTTTATGAAATATTCTCACGCACAACCGAGAACCCTAAAAAAAATTAAAGCTGCGCTCACCACAGAGTTTAAAAAGACAAAATCATAGTCGCAATGCATAACAGAATTAAAGTTAATCAAGCAGAAGCCTACTAAAACAGTTTGGGAATTTGACCAAAAATTTAAGACACTATTGGATCAAGTGAGCTTTAAGATAGCTCTGCAACAGCATAAGGAATGGTTCATCGCTGCGTTGTTGCCCCATATCAGAAAACCATTGATGCAGCAGAAGGTTGTGTCACAGGTAGAGGCCTTAGAGATCGCAATGAAGCTGGAGGCTTCGCCAATCGGTGAGACTAGCTCTGGGATGTCTTAGATCCAGAACCAGTTGACTACCTTGACATTAGAATTGCAAGGCGTGAAAAACGGAAAGGAGCAGAGATATGAATACAGACGCAAATTTTGGTGCACAGGATGCAAAGGAGAGGGCCACACCAAAGAACAATGCCCTCTATTTCAAGATTATCTTGACAGTGGCGCACCAAACCCAATAAATATGAATCATAATTAGGCGCCATGGTGTGAAATCTACAGAAGCAGAGGAGATAGGCCTGAGGAATATTACCTCATCCAGAAATACATAAAGACACCTAAGAGATTGTACTGTAATTTTTGTAAATCAGTTGGACACGAAAAATCCAACTGTCGCGCATATGAACTGATGAATGAAAGAAAGTGCGATATGGAAATGATGCGAGGTGCTGGAATGTACTGCGTCCAAGAAGAAAATCAGCCGAAACAAGAAGACAACCCTATGATCAAGGAGGATATAGAGGCCGTGGTGGTGGATACCGCGGAAGAGGAAGAGGCCCGGCGCAGGGAAGAGGCCGCGGTCAGGTAATCTGTTATAACTGTGTCCAACCAGGTCATGTTTCGAGAGACTGTACCAACCCATGCACTACATGTAGTTATTGTAAATCATTTGAGCACGTTATTGAAAAATGTCCTTTGCTTGAGGTAGAGCAGAAACGAAGGAGGACAAAACCACTGAATCCCAACATCCAGTTGATTGCGGCAGAAAGAAGAAATGCGGATCCAAGTGTAAACGTGGTAACGCGTAGTGGCACTGATACAGGAAATGATGGAGGCGTAGAAGCTTCAACTTCTGCAACGCACGATCCTAAGCAGAATTCTGGTGAACCAGTATGGATCAGAAAATCCCCTGGAAGAGCACCGGGTCTCGACTTACAGAAAAACAAGGGAGCATTTGAGGAAGCACGGGACATGTTCAGAGCACCACCGCCCGACTCCCCAAGAACCCAGTTGCGTAGTGAAGTACCACAAGAGAGGATGTACCAACAACATATGATCAGACGAGCACTGCAATAGACATAGGAACCTCTGTTGCACAGTTCTTACGGAGCTGCATGAAATTACTAAAGAGCACAAATGCTTATATAGAATTTGAAAAGCTACTGCACCAGTATGAGCCAAACAACGATAAGGGGGCTGCTACTGGGGCAGTCCATAATATTAGGAGTCCTAAAATAACAAGGAGGGAAATGAGGCCCACTGCACAGATTGGGGACTATGAGATGGATGAGATAATTCTTGATCTTGGATCCGAAGTAAATGTCTTGACCAAGCAGACATGGCATCAGATGGGAAAACCAAAGTTACAGTGGTCACCTCTACAGCTAAGAATGGCTAATCAAGGGATCGTTATACCTTTGGGGAGGTTACCCAACACCATTGTTGACATTGACGGAGTACACAACTATGCAGATTTCAAGGTGATTGAAATCGTGGATGACAACCATCCTTATCCAGCGTTGCTGGGTATCGATTGGGCAATGACTAATTCTGCCATTATTGATTTAAAGACTATGAAAATGATATTTGAAGGTAATAATATAAGGGTTATCGCACCATTGGATCCTTCGCAGGGCGAACGATATATTTAACCGCTTCAAGAGGAATCCATAGCCCAAGACTTGGACCGTATTTACAAAATGACAACCAATGTTGATGATTATATCAATCTAACTGTAGATGGAACACTCAGTTGGCGTTGTGACAGCTCGTGCATTTCAGATTCTGATGGAGGACTAGAAAACTATCAAAGCAGATTGCATGAAGTGTCTTCCAGAAAATGCGCACAGATTACCAAGTCATTGCGCTGGATTGGAAAGGAGGTAAGCCCAATTCCCGACTATGATGGTTTCTCTAACGTCTATTCTTTTATCAATGAATATACTGCAACAATTGGAGAAGAACACCGCTTACAGGCATTAGACATACCACTGCATGACACACCTGCCAGATGGTGGGTCGTGCATAAGCAGACACTGATAACATGGGAGAAGTGCAGAATTAAGATGCAAATCAGGTTGGCCGAGAAGGTCACACTATCTTTCGAGAAATATAATGGACAGACAGATCCCAGAGAGCATATTCGGGTTTGTTCAGAAGCATGGAAGGGAAGGCCATAGACAGAATGGGTACATCTGTTTGTGCACACATTGGAAGAACTGATTTCAAAGAAGTGGTACCTAGACCTGGAGTTGCGTAGTGGCACAACGGACTGGTCTGTCCTAATTGCGAGCTTCTAGCAAGATTTCAGTTTCGAAGATGAACATCCGACTATCAATAATGCATTGCAGGCTATTAAGGAAAGAATATTCAGACCGGATTGCGCAGAGGGAAACATGACACTGGAAGAATTCTTTGGAGCAAACAGTGTACCTCCGTGCCTACAGCCTAAATGGGAGGAGTAGCTAGAACATGCTCTCGATTGTTATCACATCAAGGGAGAACCTGAGGATAAAGCAGATAGTGATGAGGAGGACCCGCACAACATTCAGATACCTGAGTAAGAGGGATCGCGCGAGGTAGAAGGACCTCCATTAGAAATTCTAGATATGAGTGGACCTGTGAAAACAAGAAAACTGAACATTGGCACCAGCGAAGAGCCGAAGTTCCTAGCTATAGGAGATTACTGGGATGAAGACACAGTTGAAGAGATCGTGGGTATATTACGGGAATATCGAGATTTATTCCCAACCAAGTTCACAAAGATGAAAGGTATTCTAGGAGACTTAGGCGTGATGAAAATTCCTCTTAAGCCTGGTGCAAATCCTGTAAAGCAGAGACCATATAGACTGAACCCGCGCTATAGAGATCAATTTAAGGTAGAACTCGATAAGATGCTCGATGCAGGGATCATTGAGCCAGTTGGAGAATCTGAGTGGATAAACCCAATGGTTATCCAAGATAAGAAAATGAAGGGTGAAATCAGGATCTGTGTAGATTTGAGAAATTTGAATGACGCTTCCATGCATGCCCATTTCCTACACCTTTTACAGATGAAGGGCTAGATAATGTTGGAGGAAATGAGGCCTATTCTTTTACTGATGGATTCTCTGGCTACCATCATATTAGGATTGATTGCGCAGATAGGCACAAGACAACTTTTGCTACAGAATGGGGGTCGTTCCAGTACACAGTGATGCCTTTCGGTCTGAAGAATGCACCCGCCATATTTTCTAGAGTGGTCGTAGCAGCATTTAAGGATTTTATACATAAGTTTTTAGAGGTTTACTTTGATGATTGGACCATTTTCGGTTTATTGAAGAACCATGTCGCGAACCTAAGGATGATGCTGGAAAAATGCAGGCAACATCAAATCTTGTTGAACTTGAAGAAGTGCATTTTCTGTGTTCCCTATGGAATCTTGTTGGGACACATTATGTGCAAACAGGGCTTGATGGTTGATCCTGCAAAGATCGCAGTCATTGTGAATTTACCGACACCAAATTCAGTCAAATAGTTACGCACCACATTGGGACATAACAGATATTACAGGAAATTCATAAACGGGTATGCACAGATAACCACAGCTATGGAGAAGCTGCTGAAGAAAGATGTACCATTCATTTGGAATGAGGACTGTGACAAAGGATTTGACACATTGAAATAGAAGATGGTCACTGCGCCGATCCTAGTTTTTCCATACTGGGAGAAGCCATTTCACATACATGTGGATGCTTCATGTATAGCATTGGGCATCATTCTTGCTTAGCCAGGAGAGGGAGGTATTGATAATCCCATTTCATTTTCCAGCAGGAAGTTATCATCCACTGAGAAGAACTATACCACTACTGAAAGAGAAGGACTCGTAATGGTATATGCGCTGCAGAAGTTTAGGCACTACTTGCTTGGTGCGCACTTCTCCATGTTCATTGACCATTCTGATTTGAAATACCTGGTCAATAAGCCAGTGTTAGGGGGCGCATATGCAGATGGTTACTACTATTTCAGGAGTACGACTTTGAAATTGTGGTTAAGCCAGGAAGGTTGAATTTGGGACCTGATCATCTATCAAGGATTGAGTCAGGAGAAGAACCGACGAATCTGGAAGACAATCTGCCTGATGCCCAGTTGTTCGCTATACAAGTTGTTGATGATTATTATAAGGACATCATTTACTTTCTGAATACTGGGTTCGCACCCACAGAGTTCACTACGCAGTAGAAAAAACGGCTGGCAGTGCGCGCAACAGACTTCACTATAATTGCAAGTCAGCTATACAAGTTGGGACCGGATGAAGTACTGCGCCGATGTGTGTTAGAGCATGAGAAACTGTTCATACTAGCTGATGCATACTCAAGAGTTGCAGGAGGCCATTATGTAGGGAGAGATGCCACGTAGGGCTATGGTGGCCTACAATTCATAGAGATTCGAAGGAACATTGCCAGAATTGTGATGTTTGTTAGAGAACAGGGAAGCCATCGCGCAGAGATGAAATGCCATTAATTCCATAGCTCACATTACAGGCCTTTGAGAAGTGGGAAATTGATTTTGTGGGTCCTATTAACCCACCAGGGAAAAGAACTGGTGCAATTGATTTTGTGGGTCCTATTAACCCACCTGGAAAGTTTAAGATGCATTGGCTTGGCCCATATACTGTAATGCATGTTACTAACGATGGCGCAGTCCAGTTAGCTACATTGACTGGAGATACTTTTCCAAGCTTGATAAACGGTAGCAGACTAAAGATTTACCGCGATAGTCTGGCTGTGCAGAGTTCTGTATGATTCAGGGAAGCGTACCACACAACACTGCTGAAGTTGCGCGCGAAAACAAAAAAGGAGGGCAATTGCATAGAGCTAGTCCAGATACTAATCGCGCAAAGAAAATAGAACAACAGGCATGCAAAAGACAACACCGAGTGTGCCTCCCAAAGTAAACATCTTGTTAGACTGCTAGCACATTATGATGAAAACCGTTACCATGACATCTGTCGGCCAATTAGTGGGCCATTAACCGAATTGGCAGCACTTGGAAAGTTTAAAATTTATGGATGGATGTGACACTTTGGAATCCATTAAAGACCGACGTGACCAGTTAGCATCGAAATCCAACTGGCAAGCTGAGCCATTAACGTTGATTCGACGGAGTTGACAAGCTGGATTTCCAAGAAACCTTTTGGCATTTAAGGAAAAAGCATTGGCATGATGAGAAGGATCGGCTGACAGGGCCAACATCATACGAATGAACTGGCAATGAATATGGCATTCAATGCCTCGACAATGGCAGGAGGCGACGTTGCAGACCAGCAGCGGCTATAAATAGACCTCACTCGGTCACTTAACCATTTTCACGAATCATTTGAACTATTTGAGAGCCGAGTGACCAGAGCATTATATGAGTGAACATGTTGAGTTAGCAGATATCTCCTGGTTATTTGAGCAAGCAGTGATTCCAATAGCAATGACGGAGATGAAGGCAGGTGCATCTAGAAGTTCAATAGGACAGGATGCAGGAAGCAGCAAGGGCAAGGAGACAACTTCATAGCAGGGGGGGTCCGAAGTACCTTTGCAGCAGTCGGCTTTGGCTCAGAACTTACCCATGTATCCAGTGCCTGAATACATCCCTCCACGGAAGCTTGATGCCCCACCAGTCCACATAGAAAATAATTTCAAGTATGAAATACCAATGCCCACTATCTCTACCAGGGTGAAAATTGAGGAGAATTTGATGGGTGGAGTACCATGTTGCAAGCTAGATGACCTGGACCTACTTGAACATACGCTAGTAATGCCGAATACTTACCCACAATTTAGACCTGACGCATATATTAAATGTGCAAAGGACACATAGACCGGCGTTGCCATACTGGAAGTCCAGGACTGGCTAAGGTCCATCCGACCATCAGGTTTGTTAAATTTACTGCAAATGTCACACTTTACTAAGAGACTCAAGTTTTCCGTGGTAGTGCGCTTATTACTCACTTGCATACATGAAGGATTCTTATGGCTAGATACCCGCATTGATATGATACATCACATTACAGGCCTGAACAAAAGAGGCGAGAACCCTGCTGACCTCCTCATAAAGAGGGCACAGGACATAAATCTAAGTGCCGAAGTCGCTAAAGAATTTGGTGTAGTGCGGAAGGGACGTGGGTTCCCAACGGTCAACATCAATGACTGGGCAACAAAGTTTATGACCCAGTTGCTGGCAGGGAAGCTACTGCGCAAGTGTAGACCACTTGAGGTACCGGCAGTCGCAATCAAGGCAACATCTAACATATTGCACGGAAAGTATTATAATTGGTGCCAGTTCCTACTGAATGAGCTTCTGGCAGATATTCAAGAAACGCAGGATAATAGAACAACATTCCATTTTAGCTGGATGCTAGTATTGATAGCATTTGTAGGATGGAAAGAGCCAGAGGGGTACCAAGGAGCTCCAACCTTAGCAGGACAGGGACGCGGAACACGTTTTACCAACTTATGGGCGAGCTCAAAGGCGTCAAGGCAACGGCATACCGCCGAAGTATTTTATACCTATTATCACCAGTTGCGCGAGGCGATTATGGAAACGCCGCGCATTTCCCAAACACTGACCGACAAGTATACATGCATCATGAGGTTTAGCGTGAGAAGGCACCAGTTGCACATTCAGCCAAGGGATGATGCGCAGGAAGGATTATGGTATCCAGGTTTTTACCGACTCAATGAGGACACCATCGAGGCCATGATGGAACGTTGGGATTCCAACTGGAAAGTTCCCTCTTCGCAAGACGATGCATCTGATTATGAGCAGAACATCCCACCCATCTCGACAACCAAGATCGACATAAAAAGCTCAGATGAAGAAGATACTGAAGGGGATAGTGAAGACGTAGCAGCAGAGAAGAAAAAGAAGGATGGGCTACCTACAGGCACGCCCATTGAGGAAGAAAAGGATGACGTGTAGAGTCAACATACATCGACGTCAACGGGAAAAGGAAAGGCCACTCAAGGCCCCTCGCAATCGCAAAGCCGACGCACAAAGAGGAAGGCCAAAAAACTGAGTTCGGGCCACAACTACATCTAGATGATTGCGAGATCATCCCAAAAAAAGTCCAGGAAGTATGGTAAGAGACTTGCATCGAAAAAGAATCCAAGCACGAACAACTACAGTTGACCATAATCCAAGCTATGGAGGAGGTCAAGACAATGGTAGCCCATATGGGGTTGGGGCAGCCGAGTTCAGGGTCTAACGGGAAGTCTGGGGGACCAAGCGTGCAAAGAAGAGCCCCTATTGTTGTAAGTAAGTATTTGTCTGTCTTGAACCTTGAACCGGGCTACCTCATTTATCCAAACGAAGTGGTTAAAGAGGTAGTAAAGACTGGTCGCCTTGACCTAAATATTGGGGCTCTGCCCCTAGAGAACTTAAACAAGTTGCACATTAGGGTTGCGAAAGAAATTCATGAGAGAGGCCTAGCCTCATATGATCAGTGTGCACAGTTAACTGAAAATATCAATCAATTAAGGCATGAATCAGATAACAACAAGCAAAAGTTGAGCGCAGCCAGGGAAAAAGGCCAGAAGCTAAAGGAGACCGTTTCAGCCGTGTGCACAAAAATAGAAGAATGTGAAGAAGAGGATGATGTGGAAGATACGATAAAGAAAATTGGGGCTAAGGTAGAGTCTCTCACCTCCGAGAAAATACAAATGGAGGTCTCTTACAAAGGAAAGATCGCAGAGCTGGAGGCTAGGCACCCTGTCATTCCATCGGATCAGTCCCCAGCTCTAGCTGAGGATGTCAAAGCAACCATGGATGGTATTTCGGAGGAAGTGATGAAATGCCAAGACTCACTTGAACAAATAACTACAGCAGTCACCGGGTTGAATGAGGATCCTACATTCCAGTAGGTAAAAGCGTAATTACAACAGAAGCAGCAGTAGGTAGATGCTGCAAGCGCGGAGCTGAGGAATGTGCCGGCAAGGGAGAAAGTGCAGAAATTTAACAAGGTCAAGGACCTACAGAAAGAGCTGGTGACACTAAGGGAGAAAGAGGATGCTACATCAGATAGGATGCAACCCATTGAATAGGAAGGCCTCAAAATGATGCAACAATTCAACGCAAAGTTAGGATAACTTCAGGCAGCAGAAGGAACCATGAAAGAACAAGTGGCTAGGGAGAAGGTATCACAGGCAACTCTGGAGACCCTTCAAAGTTTTGAACAAAAAGCCAAGCAGAGAGTTACAGAGTTAGTAGGAACTCTACAAAACTTTACGTCAAAGCTCAGTACGGCGGAGGCTGCGGCACCAGAGTCCGCAGGTAGAAGTGGCTCGGGATAAGCCACAGGTGAGTGTTAGGGGCCTGTTGGGAAGGGCCCAAGTTAGAATGTTTTGCACAAGTACTAAAAAGTGCACATTGCACGCAACGACAAGCTACAGGAAGTTTTGAGGAAGTGCGCATGGCGCGCGACAACAATGGTCAAGGCACGGTTGCGCAATAGGACGACGCGCATGAGCTATTTTTGGTTTGCAATATGGGTAAAGGTCAGACGAGGATATGACCTATTTTGGGTAAGGAACAGGTGGAAGGAAGAGGAAAGCAACCTGTTCGAACGAGTGGCAGCAAGTAGTTGAGAAGCTAGGCCACTACATCGATGGCGACAAGAAGGCAGAAGGAGTGGAAAGGGATAGGCCATGATGCAGTTGTAACCATTTTTTAGGACTGCGGTTGTCAGAGGAGCGTGTGAGCCATGAGTGGCCCAGCTGGAACAGGCTGTCGACGGCGATATCTAGGGTGGTAGTTAGCCACGCTAGTTTTGGAAACCTTAGGGTTTTGGCATAATGATTGTAAAGACACGACCCTTGGGCGTGATCTATAAATAAGGGAAAATTGTATGGGAAAGGGTTAGAGATCTCTCGTAGAGCTAGCTATTGTTGAGTATTGTAGAATCTTTTGAGTTGTGAAACTATTGTAAAGGATCTACAACTGAGTGCGTAGAGACCTATTTTTGAGAGAGAGGAGAGTATGTAGCTGAGTGCGCAGACTAAGAATGGTTGTACCCTTCCCATAAAGAGAAATATTAATAATCGTTCTTGTGGACATAGCCTTCATCTGGGGGGTGAATCACGTTAAAGTCTGTGTTATGTGATTATTGTGTGTTTATGATTGTTCATTTGCTTGGTATGAATGTTTAATACTACAATTATCTGTTATGTGATTGCTTTTATATGTATTCACCGCAAGAGAATGGGAATAATATGTTAAGTAATACATGCATGGACGAATGTTAGTATTCAACACTTATGAGTCTGGGAATGTATGAATCTGCCAATTAGTCACATAGTTGAACATTGAATTTAAGCGCAGCGTTGGAGCGCACAAGTAATTTATGTTTATTCTATCACATGAACCATAATGATAAGAACTTGAATGAGTTGAAGGGATAAAAAATGCTAAGTAGGATTGGTTAGAGTTAATCGTCTCGGAAGAGAAGCGCGGTCTGGCTGACGCACTGAACCATTGAGATTCGCTGCGAGGTAAGTTGTTGATAGATTATTTTCATAACACAAAAGGTATCCCGTATCGCGTAGTCATTGGAGGCGCTAGTGCGCAGGCACCTTTGCTTGCTGAAGTATCCGACGCGGAACAGAGGTTTCGTGCATATTTCTGTCTGCAGCAGTCCGCAAGGTATTGCGCTGCTTACCAATCGGTCTACACTCGCATCACCAGGTTGTGGAAACGTGATTTCGCAACCACCACCTCAGCTTCGCCTCGAGTGAGACGTCAGGTTGGATGCAGCTTGTTGCCGAAAGGGCCGGTGAATAGGGGTTTTGTTGGTTCGTCTAACCGCGAAATACCTGGGTCTATGTTGAAAACCTCCAGAAGCTTATGTACAATTGGGTATAGTGGATACAACCAAATCTTGATGGCACCTGAGGTTCAAGACAAGACCACCTTTACTTGTTCTTGGGGGACATATGCCTATATATTTTTTCCATTTGGCCCATCTAATGCACCTTATGTTATAATTCCATGATGAAAAATTTCTTTCAACTTGTCCAAAGTTTACTTTGGACATTGTTGAAAATTTCACAACCATACGAGTTCATCAATGCATATACCTTTATCATGGCACATGATTCAAGTTCTTGAATAATGATATGATCGTTCAAACGTGCCAAATCTCTACCGCATGATCATTTAAATGTTCAAATGGACCGCGTTTTAAATTCGACGCCTGCTTGATCTTCATCCCTATAATGTTCGCTCTCATCGTTTTTGAGTCCATCCAATCGCATCCCCTGTATCCCTTGCATCCACTTACCTCTTTTCAACAATGCCTACTGGCCATGAGCCTGGGGGCTACCAAAATGTGCTCCGGATCCTTGAGTTCCAAGCATGCCGTGAGCTTTTTCTTCGAGCAGGTTGGGGTCCGTTCCTCCATCTTCTCTAGGGCCACGACAATGAAATTTCGTTGTTGTTTGCCAAGGTATTCGACGGCAATATGGATAGGGTTGGCCACCTTATTTTTCCTGTGACAGAGGAATCCATCGCGGTGGCTACAAAGCTTCCACGATGCGTTGGAGAAAACTCACTATGGCTTGGGGTGTACCACAACAGATAGATGACTACCATAAATCAACTCAATTCTCAGAACTATGCTATATAAATGACAATGCTAAGATAAGGAAGAAGATAACCAACCTCGATCCAAACGTTTGATGTAGATCCCCGTTGGCGCTTTTCAATCCATGCACTTGAATCTACAAATTAGTCTTGACAACCAATATACAACAAGTACATATAATATATAAACAACATTAACATCATCAATAACAATGGTCCATGATATAACAAGTAAATGCAACCCAATGTAAGATAAACAACATTTACAACATTAATGGACGAGAATATGAGTATTTCTATTAATAAACAAGAAGAAGTACAAAGTGATATGACCTCTTGCCGGCAACCAATCTGAACCAAGTTCTAGATCAATCCACTTGTGCCTCCACCACTTCAATCCTCCATGAATGGAAAACTCAAACTAGATAGGAGTTTGGAAGGTGAACATAAAGGGTTCACAACTACAAGGATCAATGAGTGTAGACTCAAGATAGGGCAAAAATCCACTAGAGTTATCTTACTCTTCTTTCTCCTCTCATCCATAAGCCATATGTGCTCAATATATAGTCCTCTCAAAGGTAAGTGAAAGGACACATCGAGACGTTACTTGGGCAGATGGAGAGCCAAAGGTCGTCCAATGACCACCTTTTGGGAGTAAAAAGTAATAAACTAGTGATTTCTACCATTTTACTTGATACTCGCGAGCTATAGTGATGTGTAATACCTCAATATTACACATTTCGTATTAGTGTCGCATCCTTGCATTACCGACCTAAACGACAATTTCCCTTAAAGATCATCTTAACATCCAGAATGAAAACCATTGACTGAACACTGAAAGCAAAACCTTTTTCTGCCATCTGTCAGCCCAATTTAGCCCTGTTTGTGAGCACTACCGCTCTCTGCACATCTACAGGGGCGCGGTAGTCACCACTACCGCGTTTTTCTCCTTCTCTGAGGCGCGGTACTACCGCGTTATGATCAGTTATAGGGGCGCGGTAGTCTGAAATTAGCCTTTTTGCCTTGGATTTTGGGATTTCGACCTTCGAGGATATTTTGTTGGGATTACCATCTTTGGTTCGATCCTAACTCCTTCTTTGTTTAGCTGGCCTGATCCACTAAACCCTCCATAGATCCACACTTCTCTCTTGTTGGTTAGCCCTCCCATGTGCTATAAGAGAGAAGCCTTCCATGAGCCAAAGGGAGGACTTTTGGGGCATCAAACCTATGATCTTGCAGCCTTGTGGAGATAGCTAGAGGAGGAAGCACTTGGAGCTAGAGGATTGGCTTGGACATCAAGCAACTTTTGTAAGCATTCTTCAAGTTGTAATAAGATAACTTGTCTTGTCTTTCCCATTTCATGTGTATTGTGCAAGTCTTTAACATGAAATGTATCTAATCTGGATTTGAATCTAACCTTTACATTCAAGGTATTTGGAAGTTTGTATGTTTGTTCTTTGGTTGATCTTCACAGGTTCTACATTGGAGCTTTGGATCAAGAGCTAGAAGCGGGACAAACGTCAATTTGAAAGGTGTGTCTTATCTCTCATCGTTTCTGAATACATTTAATCTTGCTGTAAAAGTTAATTCAGGAATTTCAAGGTAGCATTTGTTTTGACTTGTTTCTTGCTTTAGAGTTAGTTTAAAGTCTGCTTTAAAGTTAAGAGAGTTTTGACTTATTCGTAGGGAAAAATTCTACATAACATGATGCAACTCGCGGGTATGCATGCTATAATGATGCAAAATGTGGGTAGGAATAAAAATAGGGCTGAAGGATATAAAGTGAATCCGAGTCAGTGAAATGGATCCTATAGGCCAAAGAATGCTGATGCTCACAGGGTGGAAGATTACGGTGTAACAGATGCCCCCTAATGTGTGAGGTCAGAGACTGATGCTACGATGGCTGAAATACATTATAAAACTCAGAAGTGGAGTGATGGAGACATAAGTGGAAAGAGCAGCTCACTCGTCATAATACAATAGTATCCCTGAATACATGTCGGTAGTACAACAATCTGATACAATGGCCATGAATAGGCAGCACATAAATGGATATATGACATAAGTGATCATAGCCATGATCCCTCTACAGTAAGATATGGTTTCCTACTAAAAAGGAAACAATTGGTGCAAACTGGAGGTACAAACTGTTGATATCTGAGAGGTGATATCTCAGATGTAAAGTCAAAGTCATAAGTAGCATACTGAATGCCACTATCGCCTGGGGTCTTCAACAAGTCTTCGACGGTGCAAGTCCCATCAAGTGAATAAAAGGAGTTGGGGTCGAACCTGATGTGACATCATCTGATTACCGGTCAATGATGTATACCATTAACAGACGCAAGATAACCCACCAATAATGAAAATGGGCATCAAGGCATAAAGTACAATCATCGGAGTGTGAATAAATGATTTGAAGTCGAACACTAGGATGAATCCATTGATCAGGGGACATTGATGTATTCCCAAAACTGTCGATGGTGAGAGAACCTGCCACTAATGACTGCAAGCCTCAAGGTACTCAACCGAACTCTAAGCCTCAAGTCCCGGAATAAATGGGTTGAAGTCGACGGAACGAGACTCGCTGGAAGGAGGGCATTAAGGCATCCCCCATCAACCAGCATGAGGTACCGGCTAAGCTGAAAGATTTGGAAGAACTCAGGTAACACGGGCTGACTCAATAAGGATGGCTGACATACAACGATCTAGAAATCTGAGGAGTGGCCGACACTGGTTCAGGACTTCCTTTGAACAAGAGCATGAGCAGATGGATAGACTCAGGCAGCATAGACTTGATATAAACTGTGCAATGTAGGAGGCATTACAAAGGGATCCATAATGATTGGAAGCTTAACCAATCGGTGGAGAAAACTGAGAAACAAGTACAACTCCTAAGGTCCAACTATATTCTCGACTCATAATGTACGGAGTGGAATGAATGCTCTGTTCAAAGGCGACACAACATCTGCCAACAAGAAGTAGTAACCATAATCCCGTCCGGCTTTTTGGAATATTTGATTTTTTTGGTCTTTTTCATATTTGGGAAAAGCTTGAAAAAGAATAAAATTGCTTATAGTACAACAAGTGAGGGAACGAGTGTCAAATAGCGAGCAGACTAGTTCCAAGCAGTGGAACATACCTATGATCAATGCAAGGAAGTGCATGCAGGATGTGGACACTCGGGGGGGATGATCCCTCAAGGTCGAAAGGTGATCAAATTGTGAAGGGAAAATATATAAGCTCTGCAGGGCTCGACAGAGAAAAGTGCTTCAGGCACTAGGCTAACAACTAAGTAAGCGGGAGCCGGCACAAGGCTCAAGTGGCAAGCAGGATGATGCAATGCAATCACAACATGATATAACTAAGGGGAGTCCTTAAGGGAGATGGCCAGCATAAGACAAAGTAGAGTATGAGTCTTTATCGCAATGTCATGGCGTAACTACGAAGGACTCCCAAACCTAAGGACAAACAACGGCATGGGCACCAGAATGCACAAAGGGGTTCTAACTAGGGTACCCATGGTCGAAAAAGCCCTACCGCCGCATAACGACACTTCTATAACAATGTGAAGGTTCCATGTCAGTTACGAAGCGGGGTCACACCTAGGGTTTATGAAAATGGTCAATAGGTCAAATGCATAATGCACATGGAAAAGGTATCTAACCTATATGCCAGGTGTGAAACGTACCTGTCGTAGGTGTGAAATGGTCCAGGACAACTCTCGCCGAAGAAATCTGATTAAAAAATATTACTCCAAGACATTATATTAGTCCATAACGGCACAAAACGGTAAAAACTATAGACAAGTGGGTCCTGAAAATTATAAATAGTAAAAAAAAATCACAATTTACAATTCATTTTTACTATTCACCCATTTGGAGCTTTTGGTTAGTTTTCACCTGAAAGTTCAGTTGCCGATTCTGGGAGCCAGGAGCAACTGTTCATTGAACCGTCCAGAGTAGGTTGGTAGTCTCATCCATACCTTTCATTTCAATGCTTTCATTTTGATTTTCAGCGGTGGGATTTTTTATTTGGCCAAGCCCTAAATGGCTTCGGCGCTACCCGCGGGCTGTAGCTGGTGGTTGGAAATGAATTCCCAGTGCTTGAGTATTTTCTGAGGCAATCTGCACTTCTTCTTCCTCTGTAATCTCTTTTTCATCACTTTCTTCTCCAGTCTCTTCATGAATAATCACTGCTGGAGGGGTTTTATTTAATGTTTTCCCAGACCTTAATTGTATTTCCTGTAAAGGAGCTGAATGATTACATAAGTTGGAGCCATTTGAATTTCAGCATTATTAAGAGGCTGGGGAGGTCGGTTATTAGGGTTTGGAATAGGTTGGGCTGGCAACAACGTGGGTCGAGGTGGATTGGGATTCTGATATTGTTGTGGAACTGGGGGTATAGGAGGAAGGGCAGGTGGTGTAAAGCCTGGTAATAGCTGCTGTATATTTGGTGGCATTGGACAGTAACTAGGAGGGGTGGCTGATTGTGTTCCTCCATAGGGTTGTCCTTGTGGTCCTCCATATGACTGTCCCCGCCAGCCTTGCTGCCAAGGCTGGGTTTGAGTAGGTTGAGAGGGCCAATTCTGCCACATTTGTGGACTCCATGGCTGCTGAGATTGCTGCATGGGATAATAATATGCAGGGTTCTGGAAAACAGGCTCTGGGTACATGTTTTGAGGTCTAGGCTGCCAAGGCCTTCTTGATGCATCGGTAGGTTCAGCATTAAGCTTGTAAAAAGCTTGTAGTTCTGGTAAAGAAGGGCAATTGTCAGTTGGGTGTTGAGCAGAGCAAAGAGCACAGACTGAAATGGTATTTAGAGGGCACTCTTTCAAAGGGTGTCTTTTTCTGCATTTGGGGCAGAATATGTGTAATGCCGCTATGTCCTCCTCCTCTTGCCGTTTCTTTGTCTTCAATGCATCAAATTGGGAGCTTAAGGTGCCTAAAATGTCAGTTTTGAAATTTTCTAACAGGTTTCCCAATTCAACTCTTCTGACCCCACTAGTTCCTGTTGTTCTAGAAATACGGGAAGGACCTTCCCTTGTGCTTTTTCCTGCCTTGGCTCTACTCCTCGAATACTTTCTGCATAGTTCAGTAATCTCCTCAAAAGATTTATGAGATACATCACCTGATGCCATCAAGTTGAGGATTTCCACATATTCATCCAGAATCCCTTTTAGAAAAAGGGTTCTGACTGCATCCTCCTGTAAGGTATTATACTTAGACTTCTGCAATACAAAGCAGAATCGTTCTAAGAAGTCCTCCAGACTCTCTTCTTCATGCTGTTTCATTTTAAAGATATCATTTTGGGAGTCTCGGGGCCCACAGTAGTCTCGGTATTTTCTGAGGAAAGCACTCTTCATTTGTTCCCAAGTTCGGATGGTGGATTCCCCCAAGCTCATAAACCATCTAAGTGCAGAATCCTTAAGGGTGGCTGGAAATAGTTTTAACTTTTGAGCATCCTGTAGATAATTATAACTCCTACATAAGATGTCAAACTCAAATAGAAAGGTATCCGGATCTTCAGTGCTTTTCCCATAGAAGGTAGGTAATGAAGATGCTGGGATATTTTTCATACTGACATCCCGTGTAAGATCCAGAATGGGGAAGCCAAAAGTTGTTTCAGTTCGTCCCTCATGTTCTCCTTCACCTTCCATCTGGTGTCCAGTTCCTGATCACTCATGACAAGAGGGTTTCTAAACCAGTTGACACCTAACCTGTCTCTTCTTGGGGATAGAATAAAATCCCAATGGTCTGGCCTAGGCCAAGTTTGAAAATTGAAAGGTAAATCTGTAGTGGATTCTAATTGAGAAACCACCGGATTCTGGTTATGTTCAAGAAGGAAGTTCACTTTTTCTATGTTCACTGTGTCAACCAAATTGGTATCCTCCTTTAAAGGTGAAGTTTGTTGGATCTGTGGGATTTCTTCTGAATGTAACTGTTCACTAAGTATAACCTCAGTTCCTACTGGTTTGATCCCAAATTCCACTGAATTCTGAATGTTGTTGTTTTCAGTTTCGTTGCCGGTATCCCTATCCCTAGGGTTAGTGAAGGGGGGGGTTTTGTTGTTTACAAAAAGATCAGAATGAACCTTAATGAATCTACCCTTACTATCTCTAGGTCTCATCAAAACAAATTCTGAAAATCACAAGACTTTTAATCAAACTAAATTGAAATACCTGTGCCACAGTTGGGTTTGAAGGAACCTGTTATGAAATGCGCAATTTTGCCTTACCAATCCTCCTTCTCCAATCTGCCACAACTAGTCACACCTAACAACTGTTGTAAAATTAGATTTCTGGAATTAAACACACCTAACCTACAAAAGGATAACCACACTTGTAAACACTTTTTACAGGAAAGATAAACACACTTCTAATAACTCAAACTTGTGAAGAAAAATAACCACACTTACCAGAAAGGACACAACAAAAATTTGGGGTAACCCACTAAAGTGGCTGCGGCAGGCTGTTACACCTTGGGAACCCCAAAGTGAATTCGTCTTTGCGTCTTAATTTTTCCCCTCCACCTTGTTGTGTATTGTAAAAAGATCCTATCTTCCTGAACTTTTCAATCAATCAATTCAAAAAATGAGCAAAATACCAGCTTACCTTGGAGCAACTCCCCGGCAACGGCGCCAAAATGTTGGTTAAAATTATTGATATTTAATTCACCTCAATTTAATTTATCAACCGGAGAATCGTAGACTTTGAGCTGCTACACTATTTGTGCGGATAAAGTGATCTCAATGCTCATTCCTCAAGAAACCCTAATCTACTGCTAATCACTAAATGACCAATGCCAAGGATCACTAGATCTGTATTATAGAAAAGAAACTAATTTGCTAATTCCTATCTCACTGTTGAACTCAAAAACAACCAATAAAGAATTTCCAAATTGCAATTCTATGATTTTAAAAACAAAGCAACCTGCTAGAGAAGTAATCACAATCTCAAACTACAGCAGTCTTTAAAGCAACTAATAATCTCTAGGTTATTGTAACTACAATCCATATAAAAAATAATCAACCAAATGCATATACTTAATTGACTTTGTTTTCTAACTGAACTCCAAATCTAATGTTTAAATCCACACAAATATTTCCAAATCTGAACTAACCTATGGCCTTTTAGCTTAAAGTTGTCAATACACACAGTCTATCAAAGGATTGCTTGACTGTTTAGTGAAATTCCAATATACTCTGTTTATGATTTGTGCATACAAATGCACATGATAGAACACTAAAACTCTTCAAACTCTGCTCATCGATATATGTTAAAAACTGTGTAATAGACATGCATTGGTTTTGGTTTATGAAATTGATTCAAGGTTACAGACTTCTTCCCAAAACTCACTCAAACACAACTTCAATTTTTATTCAATTCTTCAACCAAAAAGAGATAAGCTTTAAATGCTTTATAATTACAGTCTTCAAACCCTCAACTCATTTGCAAATGATGCTCAGATCTTGCAACTCGACGGTACAAGGACAGGCTGTTTATAAGCTACTCTCGTGCTACAACACAAAGGGTTTAATATCTGAAGTCAAACTCATGATTCATGTACCAACGCCACACACCGGAAATTAAAGGAAAGATTTAAATCCAAGCCATTTATTAATTCCTTTTACAGTCCCGTGAATAAGACAATTTCAAAACCATTCCTGTAGCTATGGACATATAACACTCAATCGATTCGTAATCATTCCTAAAATTGAATCTACCCTAACCTACATCAAATTGATCATGCGATTATGTATACCCTAGACTTTTAAATAACAATTCACTCTAAAAACCAGAGGAAGTCTTCAATTCAAATTATTAACAAGCTCAATCCATTATCATCAACTGTAAATGCTATTAACTAATAAGAACAATCACGCCTTCTATTGCAATCAGTGATGAGCAAACCATTTATATTCAGAAAAGAAATGTGAAATGATAAAAACGCCAATCTGCTACTGCAAACCACACATTACTGGAGTATCACAGCTTGGTGTTGAAGGTGGGCCCTGCCCTCAACGCCTCACACACTTAAATCACAAATTTGATGAAAACACGCCCTGTATCATATTCATAAAATGGAGTTTGTACAAATCCTCCCACTTAGGGTTTCCATAGTCACTTTTATACTAAATTATGCAGATTGAAATCGCCCTGATCGTAGATCGAATCCCTCCTTTGAATGCTGAGCCAAGTGACCAAACAAACCCTGTATAGAAGAGAAACCAATCTTATTATTAGCATATGGTTTAATGAAACCTAAAACCCAAAACGTATGCATAAAACAAGAAAATACAACAAACAAATAATTAAAATCACTTACCATGGTTTTGAGCAGTGTTGACCTTCAAAAGACACATAAAACTGATTATTATTGGATTCCATTAAGACTTTTAATGCTAGAAAACAGTACACTGAATGGACAAAATAGAGGACCAACACCCGCACCTGTATACAAACTAGCCCGCGGGTATGGCCATGTAGTTGGTTTTTTAAAAGAATTTGACTAAAATGCTTGTTTTTCTTCACTCCAGGATGGTTCTAGAGTTGAGGGAGAGGGAGCATGACCAAGTTGATGAGGCCGTGGGCAATGATGTGCAAGCACAATAGGCATTGCAAGCATGTGGGTTGTACAAATTCTCAAGTATAGGGGGTTTGAGGGCCCAAAACCTATTACTTCGGCGCTTGATCGACTATTGGGATATGGATGCACAAAACTTCAATCTCAATGGGAAAATCCTCACACTGGAAGTGGACTACATCTACTTCATTACCGGTTTGTCTCGTCGGGGTGAGGAAGCTAGTCTTCGGTCTCGTACTGTGGGTGGTGGGATCACCGTCCTTGACTACATAGCACGGTATTGCCCCGCAAACACACGTCCGGTGGGAAGTCAGGTGCCCGTCAATTCCATAGTGAATCTGAGCATGAAGATTATTGTGGCTACCTTACTGCGGATCATGGGATCCAAAGCTCTGCACTAGGCATCCAGGCCGGTGATGTTTTATGCATCACAATGCATGCAACCTATAGTGTTTGATTGGTGTACCACACTGCTGGGGTCTATGAAGACCCAACTGACAGAATTCAAAGAAGGGAAGGCTAAAAAATTCGGGTATGGGAGCATCCTATGCAGCTTCTTCTTTGAGAGGGTTCCAGGGCTTAGTCCGAGGGTGGATGTCCCTCCTCATAGTCTCCGAGATCCAGCCCTGACCCGATGGTCTGAGATCTTGACATGACAGGGTGGTGGCTATCTGGCATCACCATATACCGAGGATTTCTTCTGCTGGTGGGACCAGCAAGTCATTTCTATAGAGGACTACCCCTATGCAGGGATAGACTTCCGCCAGGATAGGGACATGCCACTCCCACCAGACGCCGCATTCGAAGACATTGGTGAGTACTCTTTTTGTGTTTTTTATGTATTATATTTTTATGGATTTTTTATTATAGATGTAAATGCAAAAATATTTTTGGTGGTAGTATCATCTGCTAATGGTTGACTGTTTGCTCGCAGACAAAGGCCAAGTGAGACCTGATGGCTTCCCGAGACATGGTCATCAGGGTAGAGGTGAGGAGGCAGGTGATGCTGCAGTAGGACGCACACTACAGACCTTGCGTGCAACCTCACACGGATGGTTGCTAGAGTTCCATAGATAGAGGTGGCGAGACTACCTGAGGCCATGCAGCGCCAAATAGTGGGGGTTCCGAGTGACTGGGTCCGGCTACTGCAGCGGGTAGCCAATGCAGTACAATATTTCTATGAGACACATCTTGTCAGGGCAGCAGCTAGGCCTCCTTGTAGAGATTAGATATCTCAGGATCTCTTTTTTGTATCGATATTTATATTTTTTAGGGCTACGGGCTCCAGTTTTGTATGACATTACTATTTTTGGACATATTTATATATATAAAACTTTGGTTCTCCGGTTCTACTATGTGTGTGTATGTACAAATGTATGAATGTCTTCTTATATTTGTGTGCTTCATGATGAATGTGACAAATGCCAATCTAATACATAGTTAGCGTATGCATCAGATATATGATTAACACTTCTCGGAACATGTATGTATGTAATTGAAACAAAATATCGTTCCAAGAGTCTTACCCTTAGGAATTTCCGTAATAGCGTAGGATCCCGCACACGGTACTGCCCATTCAGCTGAGACACAACTAGTTGTGGATCCAGGTGGACTTCTAAAGACTGGATTCCATGGGAAATGGCATCCCGAAGTAACTCAGCCACATTGTTAGATGTAGGACCAAGACAAGCACCTCCTGAGGACACAACTAGGTTGTCAGGTGAGAAAATAACCCAAGCAGCAAGAGAAAGCTGCTGCGTATGATGGCTAGCACCATCCGCGAATCCTAAGAACGTAGGAAACTCTGCTGACATCTGTCAATCAAACGGAAGCTAATCAGCAGACCCGAAAACCAAAAGAAATCTAAACTATGTACAGAAGAAACTATAGAATAGTATACAAAAGTATCAGCCTGAACCAGAGGTTCAAGCGTAATACCGCTTGAGGTAGAGCCCATTTCTAGTCTCCTTCAAGACAGTCCCCTCATAGTCTTCTAATTCATAGGCTCTTTTTTCCAGGACACGCCTCACGATGTAAGGACCATGCCACATGGGGTTGAACATGCCTGCCCCCAGGGGTTCCTTGGCTTGGTCATATAAGAGAACCACATCACCTTCAGCATACTGCTGGGGACGGACAGACCTATCATATTGAACCTTAACGCGACGTTTGTTGGCATCTATGGCCACAGCGGCATCTCGACACTGCTCGTCAAGTTGCTGAAGGTGGATTAAACATTGCTCAAGACTCGTCATATCAGGGAGGAGCTATATGGCCAGTTTAAGTGAAGGGATCTCGCATTCAATAAGTAAAAGTGACTCCACACCATGAACGAGCTGAAATAGTGAGAACCTGGTGGCAGTCTTGACTGCGGTTCGATACGCCCACAAAGCAGATATAACATGATATGCCAATTGGTCTTGCTTTGTTGGATGGTATGTTGGAGAATGGTCTTCAAAGACTTATTGAATGCTTATACTTGACCATTCGCTTGGGGATAATAAGACGATGAGTGTTCTTGACGAAACCCCAACTTGAGGGACAAATCCTCCATCATCTTATTTTGAAAGTGACTGCCATGGTCAATGACAATCTCTTTCGGAATACCGAACCGAGTTATAATTTGATTGAATACGAAGTGGGATGTGGTAGCACCATCGACTTTAATGGTAGGCATGGCCTTAGCCCATTTGGAAAAATAGTCCACGGCCACGGCCACTATGATATGGTGATGCCCCCCAGGCGAAGCTGGTTTGCAATCCATGAAATCCACCCCCCACTTGGTGAAGGGACCAACGGTGATGACCGGATGAAGGGGCGTTGGGTGCGAGTGTATGTTCCGAGAAAACACCTGGCAAGGGTGACATATCTTCATAGCATTAACACAATCCTTAAAGATGGAAGGCCAGAAATAACCAGCTCGCATAATACATTGGGCTGTAGCAAGCCTAGATAAGTGACCGCCACACACCCTAGCATGGAAATCATTAAGCACCTGCTCCGCTTCTTCATGAGTTAAGCAACGACGGAGGATAGAATCCTTTCCTTGGCGATACAAAGTATCACCGACGATAGTATAATCTTTAGCGTGATGTTTCACACGTCGTCGCTCATCTCGTGAATAGTGCGGAGGGAACTTCAAAGTTTGGAGATATACAATGACATCCCCATACCAAGGGTCCTCTGACGAGATAAGAAATAAGAAACCTTTGGTAAGACTAGCATAATTGACTACGAAACGACGTAGAAAAGTGGCTCTCCCTTGGAGGCTCTGAAGTTGTAACAAATTACATGGAGGAGGCAACTGAAGTCTTGCCTCAACTTTTAGAGGATCGACTCTAATACCCTCTTTCGAAACTATGAAGCCCAGAAGGCGACCCATCCTGACAGCAAAGATGCATTTGTTAGGATTCAATCGAATCTTGTATCATATACATCGTTCGAGAATCATGCAGAGGTTCTTGGGGTGGT
The DNA here is from genome assembly GCA_027924585.1 of Larix kaempferi. Lineage (NCBI taxonomy): Eukaryota > Viridiplantae > Streptophyta > Pinopsida > Pinales > Pinaceae > Larix > Larix kaempferi. Next base: position 2,438,441 of record BSBM01000226.1, on the reverse strand, counting down.
CCATTCTCTTGCAAGAATGGCCGGCAAGATCATCCAAGAAAACCTCCATAATCTTTTTAAGATCATGAAAGGCGTAGGTCATGGCGCATTGAAACGTAGCTCCGACGTTTTTAAGGCTGAAGGGAATTTTCCAATATGAAAATGATCCCCAAGGACAAATAAAAGCTGTCTTGTGTTGATCCTCCGGTTTGATTTGAATCTGGTTATATCCGGAAAATCCGTCCATGAAGGAAAAAATCTCACTCCCAGCGCAAGCATCCAAGATTTGATCTATGAATGGTGTGGGGAAGTTGTTTTTCGGACATGCATGGTTCAAATCTCTAAAGTCGGTGCATACACAGATCGTTCCCTGCTTCTTATCCATAGGAACAGGGTTTGACACCCATTCGGTAAGGGGAACGGGGTAGCTGAAACCAGCTTTGAGTAGTTTCTCCACCTCTGCCTTGATAGCAGCTACCTTTCTAGGGTTCACAGCATGTAAGCGTTGTCGAACCGGTTTAGCTTTGGGATACGTTCTAATCTCATGTTCAACAATGTGGGGGTCTATTCCTGGCATCTCCTCATATGACCAGGTGAAAGCTTCTCGGAGTTCTGTAAACAATTCAGTGTAAATAGTGATCTCCTTAGGAGAGCAATCATCATCGATGTAAACATTCTCAACTATTCCGGGAGTACGAGAGATATTGATTGACATAGTTGGGGAAATGTTAGCCATATTCCCTTCTGCAAAAACATCATGTGTCTCCAAAAGAGCCACAGGGTGACCAACCATCTCTGCTAGAGTCGTCCTAAACTCTTCTCGTTCGGAGAGCTCGAGTTTGGGAAGGAAATAAGATTGATGGTGCATATCTTCCCAAGGTCCCTCACTACCACACATGACCTCCATAATAGCTTCATCAGAAGGCAAAGTATCATCGAGGCAATCATGGGAACAAGACAAGTTGGCTGCCCAAACTGGCAGCGTAACGGGATCTTCCTCGACTGTCTGGGAAGAAGAGACATCCGGTTCTGTAGTGGCTTGTTGAATATGCTGGTAAGCAAGCTCAACTACAGACAGTGGCATAGACATCCCGACATGCGAAATGTTTCCAGACGTGGCACTCGTGGACGGTCAAGTCCATGGATCATCAAAATAAGAAGTCTGGAATGACATATTGCGTGGAGGAGATGCATCGTCGATAATGGTTCCAATAAAATTCACAGCTGCGGAAAAATCATAAGTTCCCATCAATTAAGGGTACATGCCAACACCCATGTTCCCAGTTGCCAACTGAGAATGAGTAACCTGTGGGACTATGGATCCCGTGGATGCTGTGGAAGAGGAGTTAACGTAATCCAGTTGATCGATGGTCACGATCTTTCCTTCGTGAGGAAAGCATATAACTCTGAATACAATGGACGCGACAGCTTTCATGCCATACATCCAATTCCGACCCAGTAAAAGGATGTAGTCGATGGGCGCATCAACCACCTCGACTTCAATAGGAATAGACTTACCTCCCAAGGAGACAACAAGGGAAGGGATAATTCCATGTGGCTTAAATGAACAACCGTCGAATGCAGTGAGCGTGGTTCTAGACGCGAGTAGGGGAGGAGAGCCAAGAGATTTCCAACAAGCCAACAACATTATTGATGCAAAAGCACCTTCGTCAACCATAGTACGTTTGAAAAAACTCAGAAGGCACACCACCTGGATTTGAAAAGCCATGTGGTAGGGTAAGCGAGGTTGAACATCAGTAGTATCGAACTTGATAACAGTGGGACTTCCCCCATCCTGAACTCCTAACGCACTCAAAAGAGCATGCTTCTGAGAAGGACAGGCTTGCAAAACTTCAAGAGCCAACATGGCACACGGATTTTGGCCCAAATCTTCTACGATGGAGTAGTTGTGGGCGGCTCGAGCATTAGGATTATGCGTAGAGCGCTTAAGAACACCTTTCGGTATCCGCGGCATAATAGAGGGCTTCTCGATATTCAAGGAATTGTTAGGAGGAGGGGGAGGCTCACTCCCCAAATTGGGTTGTGGTGCATCATAATCGCGCTGACGAGTGCAACACTAACCTCTGACTGAACCATGTTCACACATCCATAACCACTAGTATTGGAAGAAGATGTTGTCGTCTTAGTAGGTCCATAACCGGTGGTGGGAGCATGCGAAGCCATGTTTTGGTGATGAGGTAGGGGATCCTTCAACACAGCTGGGATCTGTGCCAAGTTCTTCGATGCTTCTTCAATACGAGGACATAAGTGAGTAAGGTGGTCTTTCCCACAAAGCTTGCAAGGAAACTTTGCCTTACACCTAGGTTTACGATCCTCACCAGCATTTCTGCCTTCCTGAGGAGGGTTGGAATTATCCTTACGGGGGGTATTGTGATTGCTATTGTTGTTCCCATTGTTTCCACCCTTATGATTATTTCTCCCCTTTTTCTTACCACCAGGTTGCTGGTTACCTGACTGGTTCGTTGTTTACACACTATGTACGTCAGACGATGGGGTGGAAGTGAACAAGGTGTGAACCTGCCCGAGGGTAGACTGGTTTAGAGACAAATTTTGCATTTGATTAGCTACCAAATCTACGGGATGAGTGCTTGCAGATCCAACGATGCCATCAACATGCGGTCCAGGAACTGACGTGGGCTCATGATGTGTACTCGGTGCGTCAGGGATGATGTCATACAAAATGCCAGACTGAGAATATAATAAGTCTAACTGCTGGACTTTCAAGATAGCTTGTTCCTCAGTCACAATTCCAGACATCGAAACATCCTTAGCAATGTATGGGAGTAGAGACTTGAGGAACCATTCCAACAGGAACTCTGGAGGAATGTTGGCTTTCACTAATCTCTTCCGTCGACGCCACTCTTGAACGTGGTTAGAAATATGTGTGGCCTTATTATGACGGAAGGTAGATAAAAGTTCAATGGCAGTATCATAGCGAACCGGCAACTGGAAGTGATATAATAAAACCAAAGCGATCTCGTTAAAACCCCTATAGGTGTTTCCAGGAAACTCTACGTACCACTTCGTGGCTGCCCCCGTGAGGGTGCGTTGAAATAGTCGCAATATAACGAAATCATGATTCAATGAGTTGGAGGAGAACCAAAGGTGAAATGTCGTGACATGATCTCTCGGGTCCTCACCACCTTTCCCCTCAAACTTAGGAATGTCCGAAGGGATCTTGGTAGGGATTGGGGTTCAAGTAGGGTCATGACACACCAGATCATTCGTGAGCTTCGAAAGATCCGGAAGATTCAAGCGTGCAAGGAACGGGAGCTGAGGCTGGAAAGATTGATTATAAGCCCCCATAAAAGGTTGGTTAAATGGAACCGTGTTATAAGATGGACCAAAAGCTTGACCATGAGGATTAAACTAGTGATAATAAGGACCTGACGGACCGTAAGCTTTCCCGTGTCCATAGGATTGATAAACTCCTCCTGCCTGACCCATTTGAGAGTAAGCAGGTATGTGCGTGTTTTGGGCACCATATTGGGGTGGTGGGTTATATTGGTGGCTAGCACCGACTATGTTGTAGTAAGGGTTTCCACCATGAGTATGGGGCATGTATGTACTATTCATAGCGGGAACCGTGTTGTAATTACCATAATGGTATGGTATGTTCCCACCCCCAGCATTAGGATTAGCTTGAGCAGTCGTGTGGTGACCAAAAGCATGAGAAGTATTCCCAACTCCAATATTGGTGTGAATAGTAGCAGGGATGGTGGCTTGATGTCCATGTGGATAGGAGATATTCCCACCCCCTACATTAGCATTACTAGTGGCGGCAGTGGACGCAAAATTATGCGGTATGTATCCACCCCCGTGGTTGGGAGGAGCATTATCATCCGTAAAAGTAGTCCTGGGTTGACGAGTAGCAGCACGTGTATTAGATGGTGGATGGCGAGTCGTGTTTCGAACAACATTCCTATTAGGTTGGGCAATCCTAGGAGGTGGTCATCTTCCAACATTAGCATTGTTAGGAGGAACATGACCAGTCCCCATACTATGTGTGTGGGTGGACAATGTAGTGCCCCCAACGAGGGTAGTGCCCCCAGTGGGTATAGTATGGCTAACACTTTGACTAGTGCCACTGTGACTACCGAACGTAGTGGAAGGTTCGACGGTACTATGACTAGGCATACCAAAAGAGAGTGTTGTCGGGTTGATCGTAGGGCCAGTGTCATCATGTAACTCTCGTATCCCGTGTCTATAACTCCGTGGAAATGAAGGAATGAACGTGTCGTCCTGTTCTTCGTCCTCGGGTAAGGTTGGCATTCTGTAAAGATAATTTTCTGGATTCGAAGGATCGAACGGATCTCGTTCAAGTGGATTAGGCCAAATAGAACCAGGTTGAGTCTCAGGTGGATCACCTCCCCACTCCTCACGAGGAGTATGGGGATCGGAAGTGTGGTCAACTCTACCCGATGGAGTCGAAGGTTTTTCCTTAGTATCGAAATGTGTAGTAGTCATGACGTCTTGGACGTAAGTCTTGTAAGAATCTGAAGACTCAGAGGGAGCCCTCCGACGTCCTCTAGCAACACGGTGTGAAAGCTCGATCGGCTTTAAACCAGCCAACCGATGGGATCGAAGGAGAGTAGGGATCCGCACCACGATATCTCCGGAGATAATATATAATCAAAACATCCCATAAAGGCCAACTATCGATCAAAAATAGTAAATCAAAAGCACACACCTAGAGAAACTACAGCCAAGTGCAGACAAACAGAGTGGCTAAATGAGCTCCCGACACTAGAGCCGGTATGTCTCGCCTAGGAGAGGCTTGAGACTCCCAAACTATAGCCAGAGGTAACATAATCAGTTATAGAGACACCCAGGCTTCACTGTGTGTACAGGGTCAAGTCCACTGCACAAACACAGTTGTGTTGTCCAATCCCTATCTGACTCAGGACACAAACAGTATAACCACTGCAAGTACCCTATGCGATACCTAGGTAAGGAAACTATGGTCACTGCAATATAACCAATGCTCAGGGGGACATTCGCAGGTGGGATCCGTCGTATGGGCATGGTAGCTAAGCCCGAAGCACAAGAGGACGAACCTCCGGTACCCCCAGATACGAACAAATCCTGGAAATATCTCCCACGTTCAACCGGTATCAGAGGGATATCCCTTCAACCAACTTCTCGTGACCTCATGCTTAACTCTGGCTTGAGTAGAGCTTCCTGAGAACACCGATCTATACCGTGGATTCCTCCACTCCCTGGTCGGACACCTAATGTTTCGTCTAGTAGTCTTGGATTGTTAACTCACAATGATCTATTCCAAGACTCTAAACCTATGCTAGTTGGTGTACCCTATAAATAAAATCAGTCTAATCAATTTTAAGATTAAGTGTTAATTTGAATGGTTGTTATTACTCAAGGGATATGATCGTGAAACTAGTGATGTGTAAGACTCAATGGTATGCAAAATCGTCAAATCCTAGACTCATCTATCCAATGAAAACAATGCCCCTAATATGCACAATCAAACCAACGATTCCGAAATAAATATGCAATCCTTTTATATTTCTTTCAATGCACAATCAGAATCAAAATGAAGGCAGAAAGCACTCAATGCAAGATGCAATACATAAAAGCAAAAAAAAAATTGTATTTTCTCTTTATAAACGAAAGGAAAATGCAAAAACTATGTAAATATTTTTTGTATTTTTCAATATATGAAAATGAAAAATGCAAGCAAAATCCTACTATCCAGTCATTGATATGCCAAGGAGATCACTAAGACAACCAGGAAAATATCAAACAGTAAGACTTAGCTAAAGAAATGAGCTCAAAAGGAAAAAACCAACAAGGCTAAATCCAAAGATGGGTAAAAAACCAACAAGGCTCAACCAAGAGAAACAAAGAGTTCTAGTCACAACCAAGGCATGGAACAGTTAAGAAATAGGCCAACAAAGACTCAGGATCAACCAAAACCAACCCAGCAACAACCAAAGGTCATAAACCAACAAAAGCCGGAGTTGTACTCTACTGTTGAAGGAATACCTGCAGGTACCCACGAGCAGTAGAGTAAACAGAGGCGGGTGTACGCGGGCAGAGCTAAGCTAGCCTGCGGGTGAGGAAAGGTAAAATGGAAAACAGAGAGTCCAATGGCTCAGAAAAAGCAATTTTTCTATAGTGTATCTCAATGGCAGATAAGTGACATAGAGATTCGACAAACACCAACTCTAATTATGGACTAATGCCCAAAAAATCCCCAAGATGGATGTTTTTCCCCAGCGGAGTCACCATTTTTGTGTTGGAGAAAACTCACTATGGCTTGGGGTGTACCACAACAGGAAGATGACTACCAGAAATCAACTCAATTCTCAGAACTATGTTATATAAATGACAATACTAAGATAAGGAAGAAGATAACCAACCTCGATCCAAACGTTTGATGTAGATCCACGTTGGCGCTTTTCAATCCATGCACTCGAATCTGCAAATTAGTCTTGACAGCCAATATACAACAAGTACATATAATATATAAACGACATTAACATCATCAATAGCAATGGTCCATGATATAACAAGTAAATGCAACCCAATGTAAGATAAACAACATTTACAACATTAATGGACGAGAATATGAGTATTTCTATTAATAAACAAGAAGAAGTACAAAGTGATACGACCTCTTGCCGACAACCAATCTGAACCAAGATCTGGATCAATCCACTTGTTCCTCCACCACTTCGATCCTCCATGAATGGAAAACTCAAACTAGATAGGAGTTTGGAAGGTGAACATAAAGGGTTCACAGCTACAAGGATCAATGAGTGTAGACTCAAGATAGGGCAAAAATCCACTAGAATTCTCTTGCTCTTCTTTCTCCTCTCGTCCATAAGCCATATGTGCTCAATATATAGTCCTCTGAAAGGTAAGTGAAAGGACAAATCGAGACGTTACTTGGGCAGATGGAGAGCCAAAGGTTGCCCAATGACCACTTTTTGGCAGTAAAAAGTAATAAACTAGTGATTTCTACCATTTTACTTGATACCCGCGGGCTATAGTGATGCAACTCGTGGGTACGCATGCTATAATGATGCAACATGTGGGTAGGAATAAAAATAGGGCAAAATAGGGCTGAAGGATATAAAGTGAATCTGAGTCAGTGAAATGGATCCTACAGGCCAAAGAATGTTGATGCTCACAGGGTGGAAGATTACGGTGTAACATATGGGAGGGTGCTCGTTGGCACAAGCACCTCTTCCTCCCTCGAACGGCTCACGATTTTGATCTCAGAGCCGATTACCAGCACATTACGGGCACGAAGGGATTCCATCGAGAGTGGATCAGGCCGGAGAACCTTGAGCCCTTAGCCGTCATCGTCCACCTTATAACCTGTGAGGGTAAGTTTACCATCTTTAAAGCCTGCCACCTCAAGTTACTAGCACATTTTGTCAATAACCAAGCTCTCAATTTTCCATTTTATTTTCTGAAGAGCCTTGAGAAAATGTCAAACCAAGTGAGGAAAAACACAACTAACCCCACTAGTAGTTTTTACCACCACTGCCTCATTAAACTCCTGATTATTCATCAATTGAGGGAAAAGGGGAAGACATGGGAAAGTTTTATGTTTGAGGTGTTGAACCCCCATTTGGCCGAGAATCCCATTGCCAAAGCTTCTTCTTCTCGAAAGCGCCACCGATTTCAAACTCGTGTTGGTGAACCTACCCAGACCTCTGCCCAAGTAGAGAGAGACATTGATCCTCTCCATGAGGACGTGACTAATAATCCCCCACTCTTTGCATGGATACCCACTAAACCTAGAAGGACGAACCGTGTTCATTCCATCGTTCAACCCGTCATTCAGTTGGTTCAATCAGACAGCCCTGACGCACAGCCAGATGAACCTATCCCTGACAAGTCCCTTCTTGCATTAGCTAATGTCTCTGCTGGTTTGCTTGAATTTTTCGTCTTCGAACTTACTCTTGCACGCAGTCAAGGCAAGGATCCTGAAAAAAAAACCACCTATGCTGACCCTGAAACACTTTCAAGAGAGTTGAGTCCTCCTGCAAAACCTTCCATTCCAAGCCATTAGACAGTGGATAGGTTGACCCAGGACATAGCACGCTTAACAAGTCAGAATCAGAAATACGTTGAAACGATTTCTAAGCTTCGCCAAGAGAATATGGAACTACGTCTTCAAGTGAAGAGTGTCGAAGACTTGAACAAAGCCATAACGTCCTCTCATGACTATCTCCGAATAAGGCATGATACCTTGAAGTCCCAAGCCAGGAAGTTTAAGCCCAATCCAATTCTTCTTCTTCTAAGTCGAAGGCAACTGCTGTCGCAGTTCAACCTTCTTCCTGATTTCCTTTCCTCTTTGCTCAGTGGGACCTGACATATCTCCGGTTTGGGGGAGTGTTGATGTCCAATTTTGCCATCACTTTTGATCATTGAACGTGCTATGATGGTACTGTTTTTTCCATTTTTGGTGTATTAAGTCATATTTCTTGCCATTTAGATCACCATTCGTACTCAGGTATGATAACAACATTTAGTGTAGGGACTTGTCTACACTATTTCAACTATTTTACAAAGAAATGACGAGTTTCTACGTCAACAAATGAAAATATTATTACAATTTATCACTAAGATCTACATTCATTCATCAATCAAGATAAGCAAAGTTAAGATCTGAAGCCATTTAAAAGTCTAAATCACACAAGATAACCAAGATTTAAACATTCAAATGGTAGAAACTTGAATCAATTCATATTAAAACAATGAAGAAGTACATCCTTACCATGGACCTAGGTGTGAATCCCTCCTCCATTGCTATAAGCTTTCCTTCCTTCACCCTTTCTTTTGAAGAATTTGAGCTTTTCTCCTTCCTTCGGAATCTCCTCAGCGTGCCTTTGCTTTTTTGATCTCCCTTTACCATGCCTCCCATGCCTTTCTTATGTAGCATTGGGAAATGGGCCTTCAAACCTTTCTTCTCCATGTGGGATTGCTCGTTTTCTTTATTTTAGATTATTTTCAACTGAAAACCCACTTTTCAATAGTTTTTAGGCTTTTTGCACCACTTAGAATGATTTTAAGCACAATTAATGCATTTTAATGCATTTCTCAGAGAGGATTCATCTCGGAATGAACTTGTGTCATGTCTTCTTGCTATAAGTGCATGGTAAACATATGCCTCTTCTGTCACATGACTAGGAGTGTTAATTTGATTGTTAACATATGCATCCTAATGTGTGAGGTTCGAAGCAGAGCTAAGGGACGAAATACATTACTGAAATTTGTACTCTTTGTACTGATACTCTTTATCATTCAAAGCAAGGATGAGGGAAGGAAAACTTACGGGCGTAGGATTTGAGGATCACACCTGCATGGAAAACATGGCAATTTATCAAATATATATCATATTCCTGAGGCGGGCATACCCATGCTTAGCAGTAAACAAGCATGGCCACGAACAATACACAATGGATCCATGTCAAAAGTAAATTTTTCAGAAGTGTAAACATGCACTTTGATAAGTGTGAGAACAAGGTCTTCATCGAACTTTTGATATGGCAGTCTAATCTTCCGCATCTCGGGTAGTGCATCGATGAGTGATACAACTATTTTTCCCAAGGTCTTCAATACAAATCGATGATATTATGAGTTTATATCATGCGATTAAAAGATTTGATGTCGAGCATAATAAAACACCATCTGATTACCGGTCATTGATGTATACCGTTAACAGATGCGAAGATACCCACCGATAATGATGATAGACTCTAAGGTACTGAGTACAAACTAGCAAGTATGAATAGATGTTTTGAAGTCGAACACTTGTAGAATCAAACAATCAGGGGTCATTGATGTATACCCACTGTCATTTGCGAGGAAACCTGCCACTAATGACTGCAAGATCCAAGGTACTCTTGGGTTTCTAGATCCATGTCCTAGATGATGATTTGATGTTGATAGGAATAGATCCATCAGAAGGAGGGCATTAATGCATCCCACATCAACCGATACGAAACAAATATCAATAGTCTGATAAAATTTGGTAGAACTGCAAGATCCAACACCGTATACTGACACAAGGAAGGCCGACATGATTGGTCAGGAATATTTGAGGAATGGCCGACACGGTTTGGACTTCCCTTGAACACATAACACGACGCAAAATGGACACTTGGAAACATAGGACTTTGAGTAACCGACCTTAATGAAATCCGCTAATGCTAGATGCATTAACGAAATCTCCACCGGTGATGGGAAGGATAACCCATCGGTGGATATCTGTTCAAAATACTGGTATAGTTTCCTAAGGCAAATGTAGATGGTGTACTGACAGCGGATACAATATTATGTGTCATGTTCAAGGGTGACAAGCACTGAATGTTGTCGTTCTCTTCAGAGTTTTATAATATGAAGTGATTCAAGTATCTCCCTTTTTGGATTTTTGTGTTTTCCAATTTTTTTAACCTTTTTCATTTATTAGCTTGAAAAAAGAATAAAGCATGCTATGATACATTAGAGGAAATGAGTGTCTCAAGGGCATGCACCTAAATGTCAAGGGCATGGGTCAAGCTAAGGAAAAGATCCATATTGCAAACAAGGGTTGAGCTAGTTATGTACACTCTTACAAATGTTTCCTCCATGGGTATGGGTCAAATATATAGAAGCAATAGTTGATAGGCATCTTGAAACAAAAAGTGGCTGCAAAGGCAAATACGCAACATAAGCAATAAGCAACGAAGCAGTTTGCATGGATGTTCAAGTGGATATTTTAACACATGCTTATGTGAAATGACAAAAAAAGGGAGCCCATCGGGATATGGTCAGAAATGTATGAAAGAGAAATATGTGGTCTCAAACTCCAAGTCATGATGGGATGAATATGGCTCCCGGTCCTATGAGAATAATTCAACATGGGCACCAAAATGGAAATGGGGTGCTGACTAGGATGTCCCATGTTCGGTAGGTGTTGGCACGGGATAGATCCACAGGAAGTGCGGAAGCCGACAGGTGTGGAAGGGTCACTCAGTGGAAGAAGGACCTTTCGCCACTTTTTGCGGAAGTATAAGTATTGGTAAAGAGTTGAGTCGTTCATATGGACCATTTTTTGTAGAATGATGTAAGCACATAAATAAGCAATCTTGTAAGCCTAAGGGCATTGATCGATTGATGATTAATGCAATCTTTTGAGTTTGATTGTATTTGCGATATCATGTTCTGAATATCTCTGCGACAGGTTTTCCGCAGATGTTAATGAATGAAGATGTTCGGTTGTGAATTATGGTGTTATGTTATGATGTGATAATGGGTTATTTAAATGTTCTCTGTTGGTTTATGTGAAAACATATTGTTGGTTAATGCTAAAATGTTTTGATGCGAATAATTGATTAGTAAACTATATTGAATAACTGTGATCTCTGGTTAATGCACACGTATCTTCTTTGTAACTACGGAAGCTTGGTTCCTGCAGCACCCTTATCCGCCTCGGGTGAGACCTCACCTGCTTCGCAGGTGTTGCTGGGAAGGGTAACTCCTTTCTGGGCCGGTGAATAAGGGGTTGGTGGTGTTGTTGACGATAGAGTGAACCCCTGTTGAAAGACCCTGTGTCAACAAATGGTTCCGTTGCCGGGACCTTAAGAAGGAAAAAAGAGGATATGATGTGGCATCCGACGAAACCAGAGATCGAAGAGTGGTTCACTCACAAAGCAGAAGAGTTTGTGAAAGAAGAAAGGAGGAACCCGGTAGAAACAGTAGAAAGTTGGTTACAAAAGCACATATACTTAGATATCCATGAGATATTCTTCGTCGAATTTCCAATAATACGATAGGAGTGGCTCGCGCAGTTGAAATTCAGAGGACATACCAACCAGAATATCGGATCAGATCAGTGGACTCCAGAACTAATTCGACAGCTGAAGTAAGTAAAAAATACAGTATCAAGGGTTGTTGACTTCTGGATCGATAGTATCCTAGAGGGGTACATCACTGAGTTCGCGGTAGATAGCAGCAGTTCTTACAGCGATGCGGAGAGACGATTTTTCAGGGGACCAAGGAGTAGGTTCTTCCTGTCGCTAAACCTTTGGATTAAGATGCTGGTGTGCGAAAAGGGTATGATGAAAATGACCTCCGATGAGTAGAAAGATTGGTGTGGAGGGGTTAAAGGTATCGCATAGTTACAGATCCACTAGGAAAGATGCAGGGTAGATGGACATGAGCGACGACGAATTTCTAAGCGAAGTTGAAAAATACTGTGGCGCCTTGAGAAGTGGAATGATATTTCGGCGTCCTGATAAGAGGAGGACTGAGGAAGAGTCCCCTGAGAGGACCGGAAGGGAAGACTACGCAACAGGGCCACAGAGGACAGAGCTCCCTTAATACGAGGAGGAAGGCGATGACCAGGATACCCCAGAAGAAGGGCGGATTGTGAGCTATCACATACCTTTGACCCCACATGCCACCTATCAATCTAAAGGAAACACCACAAATAATTCGCAGAGCTGTCCCACATGTAGTGGTAAAAGTAGTACATCAGTAAGTAGCAATAGTAGGAACACCGCGATGGCGGACGATACAAAGATGCCGAATTTCGTAGGAAGCGGGAGGGAGGATCCCGAACAGTTTTGGTTTTTATGCGAAGCAGTGTGGACCGTGAAGTAGGTCCAAAATGAAGACATAAAAAAGGGACAGTTGGCGATGACCTTTTGGGGCTGTGCGCTGGACTGGTTCATAAAATATACTAAGTTTCCAGGAAAAATGTTGGTAGAAATCAAAGCAGTGATGATTCAGGAATTTAAAAAACCCAAGTCGGAAGCACAGTACATTACTGAGCTCAAAGAGATTAGGAAATACCCGAATGAACCAATATGGGAGTTTGATCAGAGATACAAGACACTGATAGCGAAATTCAGTTTTCCAATAAACGACCTGCAGCATAAAGAGTGGTTTATCGCTGGGCTGGTACCACATATTAGAGGACCATTGATGCAGCAGAAAGTTGTGGGTCAAGCCGAAGCATTAGAAATTGCGATGAAAATAGAGGCTTCATCGATCGGAGAGACTGGGGCTGGAATGGATAAGATTCAAGCACAATTGGCCATGTTGACGCTCCAATTGGAGGACATGAAGCAAGGGAAAAATAATCGCGCAGACGTATGGTGCACCAGATGTAGGACGGAAGGCCATCATAAGGATAATTGTTCAATGTTTCAGCAGTATTTGAATTCAGGGGCTCCGAACCCCCTTCGCCAGGAAAGTCTACCATGGTGCCCCCGTTTTCCAGGCCAAGGGGCATCGACCAGAGGACTGCATCTACTTACATAAAATAGTATCGAAACCGATGAATCTGTATTTTAAATTCTATCGATCAGTGGGGCATGATGAAAGGACTGCAGGGCACACGATTTGCTGCAAGAACAGAACATGGACGCATAGCTGGTAAAGGGAGAAGAGAAACAACTAGGACTACAACAACCGCAGTATGTCCAGCAACAACCGTAGTTTATACAGGCGCCGCAATTTGACAAAGGACAGTATGGGAAACTATAGTATGGCGCACTGCAGTATCCGCAACCACAGTACCAGCAGTTGATGTATCAACAATACCCACAACCGTAGTATCAGCAGCCACAGTACCGGCAGGCGCAGTACGAACCACCACGCGAAAGATTTGGTGGAGGATTCCGGGGAGGATGCGGTGGTGGCGCCGGAAGAGGGGGAGCCACTGGACGGGGCCGAGGACCCCCTACATGTTATAATTGCGGGAAACAAGGACATTTCACAAGGGATTGCCCGAATCAAGCCTCGCAATGCACGTATTGTAGCGGAATAGACCACGCGGTAGAAGATTTCTCACAGCTCATCGCCAAATGGAAAACGAAGAACCTGCCGACCCCGTCGAATCAAAACCCACCAGCGGTACAAAAAATATCAGTAGAATATAGGAGGCACTCCGTGGCAGTAGGAATAGTAATGCGAGGAGGAGCAGTAACAGGAGTTGACAGACCATAGTCCATTGTTCGACCAATAGGAAAGAAAAATGTTACGTTTGACACGGGGGCAGAAAAAGACACCTTCCTAAAGGCCCAACAAGAGGTGCTGCGACGGATGAGGAACATACCTCTCCAAGAATAAATCTACGATATGCCGTCGACATTCGACTGGACGAAATCACAGGGAAATGCCACTGCCTTAAGAGCCTTCCTAGAGAGCTGCTTAGCATTGGCACGAGATGAGGAGGCATTGGAGGAACTATCCAGGCTACTAAGTCGACAGGAGGACGGAATTCAGGAACCCAGGGTTAATCGCATACATAAGAGAAGGAAGACGGGCAGAGAAATGAGGATGTCGGCCCAAATCGGAGCGTACAATGTCGACTCCATCATTTTGGATTTAGGGTCAGACATGAACATCCTGAATAAACAAACATGGGAAACAATGGGAAAACCAAAAATGACCTGGTCACCAGTAAAGCTGCGATTGGCAAACCAGAGCAAAGTCACCCCCCTTGGCCGAGTGTGTCAACTTCCCGTCGAAATCGAAGGACTTCGAACATACGCCGATTTCGATGTGATAGAAATAGTAGATAACACATGTCCATATCCAGCACTATTAGGAATCGACTAGGCGATGTAAAATCAGGCAATCATCAATTTCAAGAAGCGGATCATGACATTTGAAGATCGGGAAATAAGGGTTGTCGCACCACTAGACCGTTCGGAAGGACAACGATATGTGGAACCCACCAAAGCTGAAGATAGGGAAGGATGGGATAGCCTATATAATATTTCTGAAGATTACATCAATCCAAATGATGGAGGGGAGTTGGAATGGCGTAGCCCTAGCTTAGCATCTTCGGAATCGGACGAGGCACTGGAAAATTGGAAAAACTGACTTCATGAAGTATCGTTTCGTAGATGTGCAAAGATTACACAGTCCGTGCGTCGGGTGGCTACTGAGGAATGCAAATTACCAACATACGAAGGGTTACCAAACTTGAGCACCTTCTTAACAGAATTCGAAGGAAAGGTAGTGGAACCACAAAGACTCTTGGCCTTGGAGGAAGCCTTGAAGGCTACTCCTGCGCACTGGTGGGCAGCGCATAAATCAAGGATATTAAATTGGCCACTATGTCGATGCCTCCTAGAGGTACGTTTCAGCGACACCACAACATGGAATGGACAAAGATACGATGGCCAGGGTAACCCAAACGAACATTTGAAGTCTTGTCAGCACCAATGGGCAGAGCGACTGGAGCAGGAGTGGGTGCATGCCTTTGTGCATACATTGGATGGTGTTGGCTACTTTTTGGACAGACCCGGGTTTTAATGAAGCGCAGCAACAAAACCCCTTGGCGCACTGGCCCTCTCGGCAACAAGCTGCGCGGCAGCTCGAGGTCTCACCCGAAGTGGCTATGGGGGGGCTAAGGAATCAGGTTTCCTTAACCTAGGCGACGCGGAGACTGATCTCTCTTCCTCGACGATTCCTCTAAGGTGAATGTCTAAACCCTCTTCAGAGTTATGAGCGCGGCAGCGCTCAAGCTCCTGCTCAGCAGCCTAGCTGCGCGGTACTCTACTCCTGCACTAGGACCAATTATCCTCTGCACCGATATTCGATACGTCGTTCACTTGCGCACCCGTCGCAGCAACACGTTCTCCTATCGCTGCGGCGTCGTTGTCTTAACAACTCCTTCGACCCTTAACGATTATAATCCTCAAGGAAGCTCCAAGAAATTACTCAACACACTCATAAAGATAATGCAAAATTGCTGTATACACTGTTAAGAAACTAAATAGGCAATCACTTTAATCACAACATCACAACAACGAGAAATATGAAGTCCACCTCCACGGGGAAATCCACGTCCACGGGAGTATCTTATATTAACCAGAAAATGATAGATTTATACAATATGCTGCGCACACAGCTGCAGCCTTAGATCTTTCCAGGAAACTCCACGCACACAGCTGGGAGCCCTTCTCTCGATCTAGTCTCTTCCTCTTCAGAGATTACAATAGTTCAGACGTCGACCCCGACTGTCTGCAACTCAAGGATTAGCTTCACTACTAACCAGCTCTAACTCCTGTCTTCTAGCAACACGGTAGAAAACAATCAACAAGATCATAACAGAGGATGATCAACTCGATCAATCCTTCTTACATCTAGTATCTACTATCTTAGCTAGCTCACTCTCAGGCCTAACTAACTGACTCACTGATCAACTAGCTCGCTATCTAGCTGACTACTGACTAACCAACTAACTAACATCTACCCTTCACAATTATACATATATATAGGTGGCCATGGCGGTCGCACATTTACAAAACTGTGGGCCTTTCCCAGCAGTAATCCCCAAAAACCCTAACCACGCACATGGCTAGGTGTACTGTAGGCGCCGCTTGTAGTCACGTCGCCGCTTCCTGCAGGCTCCATGAATTTCGGCGCAGCTTACGGGTATGGGTGCCTTGTCCTTCACCTTCAATGCTTTGGTCTGTTGCTCCTCCTTGATCCGAGCAACCATAACTTCTGTACTTAGCCTTAATGAGGGTAGCTGAGCCCTCTACTCCATTGCTTCATTGATTGTGGTAGCTGGGATTTCCACTCTGCTACCTTCATTCTCTTCAAACGTGCGCGCGAGCTCCACGATTTTCGGTCCGTAATCTGCGCTGAGATTATCCATCTGGCACCGTACTGTGCACCGTCTTCTTCTGTTCCAAAATTGGCGCTTATTCAAAACTTAGCACTTTCTCTTCCATACTTGTGCTTTTTCCTCAAAATTCGCAGCTTTTACCATAGCTGCGGCCTTGGCTCCAACAGGCCCCTAACACTTACTTGTGGCTCACCCTCGAGCCACTCGCACTAGCGTGTGGTCGCTTTACTTGCGCATCTGCTTTTGCTTGGGTCTCCGCGAATGTTTTCTTCCACTGCGCAATAGCGGAGTCCAATTCATCGACACACTCCACAGCTGTCTGCACCGTTTCTGCAGTGGCTTCTTCTTTAGGTATGGCATCAATCACCTCTTGAGATTCAGCAATTTCTTTGATTTTTGCCTCGACTTGGCCAACGATATCAGCATACTCATCCATAAATGGCTGAATGCTGTTGGTGAGCTTCTCATCTTCAGTTCTAAGCTTGTGCAGTTGCTGTTGCATTCTGCGTACTTCACTCATTTTCTTCATTTTTGGTAAGCCTGTTAAGGCCTTAGCTTCTTCAGTCAGAACAGTTAGGGACTGTTCTGCGGCTTGCACCTGTTCCAAAAGACCAACTTTAAAAGGGAGCTTCTCAAGATTCGTCCAAGCTTCCATACCTTGGCTCATCAGGTTCTCGGCTTCCTGTATTCTGTCTTTCATTTGTGTGGAAGCTCTGCTCAGCGCTTCTGTGGATGCTGTCGTATACTGGAATGATCCCCATTCAGTCGCAAAAGTAGTCTTATGGCGGTCGTCTGGATGGATTCTGATCTGATGGTATCCCAAAAATCCATCAGTGAAGGAGTAAGCCTCTTGTCCTCCAACATTATCAAGCACTTCATCTGTAAAGGGTGTAGGAAATGGATCATGTGCTGATGCATCATTGAGTTTGCGCAAGTCCACGCAAATTCTTATTTCACCTTTTGTCTTCTTCTCTTGTACAACCATAGGGATAATCCAATCGCTTTCTTCTACTCGCTCAATAATACCTGCTGCGAGCATCTTGTCAATTTCTTCTTTGACTTTTTCTTTATAGCGCGGGTTCAACCTGTATGGGCGCTGCTTTACTGGCTTGGCATCTGGTTTCAGAGGTATGCGCATCACTCCTAAGTCTCCTAGGATGCCTTTCATTTCTGTGAACCCAACAGTTTCATCATCCCAATAGTCTCCGATAGAAGCAAACTTGGGTTCGGCTTCTGTACCAATGTTAACCTTTTTGAGCTTGACGTGTTCTGTAATGGCAGGGATATCAAGCTGAGGACCTTCAACATTGCGCGTCCCTTCTAATTCTGGGATATTGATGTTGCGAGGATCATCCTCCTCTTCTCCAGCGGTGAAGTTATAGCATTCCAGGGCATGTTCTATCTGAACAGCCCAATCCGGTTGGGAATATTCTGGTAATAGACATGGTTCAAATACCTTCTTTTTAATACACTTCAGAGCCTGATCAATACTTGGATGCTATGACTCAAAGCTGAAGGTAAGTTGAAAACTTTCTATCATAAGAGGCCAAGTAAGAGTGCCTCTGCGCAATTTTGTTTTAGTGTACCAGTTCCTTGGAACTGTGTCCAATGTGTGGATGAATAGGTGAACCCACTCATCGTCCGGAATATCCGACCATTGCTGAATGCACGCTTCAATGTGTGACCTGGGATCACTCTGTCCCTTATATTTGCGCGACATTTCTGCTGTAGTGTCCTGGAATCTGCGCAGTATCAATCTGCGACAGTCTTGCCATGTGTGAATATTCTCTTTATGCGCACCCCACCATCTTGCGGGTGTAGCGCGCAGTGATACATCTAATGCCTGTATGCGCTGCTGTTCTGGAAGCTGTTGTTCATATGCCTGTATGAATTCGCTTACTTCAGTTAAACCATCAAAAATTGGAGTGTCAGTCAATTCTGTGCCAATCCATCGAATGGATTTAGTCATCATGGCGCAACGTCTTGTAGAAACCTCATGTAAGTGATTCTGCCAGTTTTCCAATCCTGCATCTGAGTTTGATGTGCACTAGCTATCGCATCGCCAGCTGATATGGCCATCTGCTGTGGGATTGACGTAGTCACTCTGACTAGCAGTCATCTGATACAAACTTTCCATGTGGCGCGCTTCTTCTTCTGCCCGAATGGGTTCTATATACCTTGGTCCTTGAATAGGATCAAGCGGTGCAATGACCCTAATCTGGTCGTCCTCGAAGGTCATCTGTCTTTTCTTCAAATTAATGACAGCCAAATTATCAAATGCCCAGTCTATACCTAAAAGTGCTGGGTAAGGTCTACTATCATCCAGAATTTTGATTACTTCAAAGTCTGCAGAACTTCTTACTCCCTCAATATCAATAGGTACATTGGGTAATCTGCCCAATGGAGAGACTCGTTGCTGGTTCGCGAGTCTTAGCTGGATGGGAGATCTTGAAAGTTGAGGACTTCCCATTTGTTCCCATGTCTGCATGGTGAGAACATTAACTTCTGAGCCCAAATCTAAAATGACTTCGTCCATCTCAAATGCTCCAATCTGCGCTGTGAGCCTCATCTCTTTTCCAGTTCTAGTGTGACTCCCAATCTGGTGAATAGCACGCTGCGGCGTGTTCATCGAAGCAGATTGTTGACATTTATCCAATAGGTGTTGAAGTTCCATAGTTGCTTTTTCATTGCGCAACAACTTTAAGCAGTTCCTTAGAAAATTATGGACAGTGCCTAGTGCATCTTCTTCATCGGGCCTTCCGGATGTAGTGGCCTGTTCTTGTACCAGGTTGTCTTGTCTTAGCACTTGCGATCTAATATCATGATGCGGAGTTGCGACAGAACTTGAAGCTCTAGGATCTGAGAAATACTCTTGGGCTTGCTTGAATGCTTCTTTTTGCTTCTGCAGATTAAGTGGGGCTGGTTTAATATTAGCGCGGCGCACCCATTGTGTCGCTTGCTTTCCAGTTCCCGACTCTGGCGCACCAGTGGTTGTTCCACTGCGCGTCACGATATTAACTGTACGGTCTGGTTCCATTTTTTCTGCTCCAATCAATTGAATATTCTGGTTGACCTGTGGCGTCTTTGCTTGTATCTTAGCCATCAATTGAGGGCATTCTTCAATGATATGATCATACGATTTACAATATCTGCAAAGGGTTGTAGGGTTTTGGCAATCTCTTGCAAAATGACCTTGCGCTCCACAATTATAACAAGTGATCTGGCCTCTTCCGCGGCCAAAATTTGTTGCATGTTCGCGGCCTCTATAATTTCCTGTGCGGCCGTCGTGAGTTTGGTCATACTGTGGGCCTGCTACGGGTCCTTGTGTTTCTGATTGTACTCTATAAACATCGTGTTTCCTTTCCATCATAAGGTCATATGCTCTGCAATTATTCTCATCATGGCCTACTGATTTACAGAAATTACAATATAGACTCTTTGGAGTTTGTACATATTTCTGAAGTAAGTGACATTCTTGTGGTCTATGACCTCTAGTTCTATAGATTTCACACCAAGGCCCCTGTGGCTGTGGTAAAGGGTTAGGTGCTCCAGTTGCAATATACTCTATGAAAATGGGACAATGGTCCTTTGAATGACCTTGTGCTTTACATTTTGTACACCATATCTCTTCCTTAGCATCCTTGCCTTTCTTAATATCATGCACTTGCAGGGTTAAGTTTGCTAATTGGTTCTGCAACTGCGCAACATCGTTGCTTGTTCCAGCAACTGGTGAAGCTTCTAGTTTCATAGCCATCTCTAGAGCTTGTTCCTGAGTAGTGAGATTCTGTTGCATAAGAGGAAGTCTAATGTGTGGAAGCAGCGCAGCAATGAACCATTCCTTATGCTGTTGTGGTGCAAACTCAAAGCTTACTTGATCTATCAGGGCTTTGAACTTTTGGTCAAAGTCCCATACTGACTCTGTGGGTAACTGCTTGATGTCTTTGAGCTCTGTTATACACTGTGATTCTGATTTAGGTTTCTTGAATTCTCTAATCATTGCATTTCTTACATCAGCAAGCGTTCTATTCTGTGCTGCTGAGTATTTCATGAACCAAGTTAAGGCTCTTTCTCTTAGTGTGGTTGCTAACTGAGCCAGTTTAACAGCATCATCATTAATTTGCTTAATTGTCCAAATGGCTTCACATAGGAACCAGTGTTGCTCAGGGTCTTCTATCCCTGTTCCTCTAAAAGTTGGTAGTTTCATGTCGTCACCCATCTTTCTTGCGCTAGGTTGAGTTGGAGGTGCTGTAGCAATTCTTCTGGGCTGATTGAACAAAGGTGGCACAGAGGTACTAGAAGTACCGTGTGGGCTACTAGAAGGTGTTACTGTAGGATTATACTGAGCTTTGTCTGGCTTTTGCGGTGTAAAAGGGTGGTAAGGGATATGAACGCTCCCTTGTCTTTCTATGTGGCTTGCTCTAGGAACTTGACTGTCTTCTGGGCTTGACTCAAAAGAATGTTGGTAAAGGCCTACTTTATACCGTTTTCCACTACGAGTGCAACCAATAACTTCAGGGTCACTGTCAGAGTCTACGGACATTACTTGTCTATGCTATTCATCTGAAGCTATACATAGTTTTGCTTTTTCATACAGAAGCATTTTAATCCATAAGTTCAAAGAATTTAAGAACTTACCTCTAGGTGCTTGAAAGAAACTCCTCTCAGCTTCACTGAAACTCTTTCTTGTATCCATTGCAAACTCAGTGATGAAACCTTCCAGCAGACTATTCAACCAAAAGTCTACTGCGTGAGACACAGAATTATCTACTCGCTTCAAAATACTGACTAGCTCAGGGGTCCAAGCGACTGGTCGATCAATATGGACCCTGGGTGTAGTATCTGCTAACTTGGCTATCCAAGCATGTAACTCAAGTGCAAATGTGACAAAGAAAATTTCGTGAAGGTCAGTATAGATATACTTCTGCAACCATTCTTTTGGCTGGAGCCTAGAGCTTCTCTTTTCTTGTTCAGCGAACTCTTTAGCCTTTAAATCGAACCACTCCTGAATTTCTGTAGCTGTAGGATTCCAGTAACACATTTGTTAACTGAGCAAGTCTCAAGGAAACAGAACCATTTGTTGGCTCAACAACAGGGTTCAAAGCAACGGAACCATTTGTTGGCTTCAGCAACAATCTTCTACGTCGCAAAATAGCAAGTCTCAGTCATGCGGCAACGGAACCATTTGTTGGCTACTTCTTTCTCTGGGTTTCGCCTCAATCTCGCGTGTTGCTGAAATAACAAGTCTCACCGTAACAAGTCATAAGGCAACGGAACCATTTGTTGGCTGCTTTTTGGACAGACCCGGGTTTTAATGAAGCGCAGCAACAAAACCCCTTGGCGCACTGGCCCTCTCGGCAACGAGCTGCGCGGCAGCTCGAGGTCTCACCCGAAGTGGCTATGGGGGGGCTAAGGAATCAGGTTTCCTTAACCTAGGCGACGCGGAGACTGATCTCTCTTCCTCGACGATTCCTCTAAGGCGAATGTCTGACCCCTCTTCAGAGTTATGAGCGTGGCAGCGCTCAAGCTCCTGCTCAACATCCTAGCTGCGCGGTACTCTACTCCTGCGCTAGGACCAATTATCCTCTGCGCCGATATTCGATACGTCGTTCACTTGCGCGCCCGTCGCAACAACACGTTCTCCTATCGCTGCGGCGTCGTTGTCTTAACAACTCCTTCGACCCTTAACGATTATAATCCTCAAGGAAGCTCCAAGAACTTACTCAACACACTCATAAAGATAATGCAACATTCCTGTATACACTGTTAAGAAACTAAACAGGCAATCACTTTAATCACAACATCACAACAACGAGAAATATGAAGTCCACCTCCACGGGGAAATCCACGTCCACGGGAGTATCTTATATTAACCAGAAAATGATAGATTTATACAATATGCTGCACACACAGCTGCAGCCTTAGATCTTTCCAGGAAACTCCACGCACACAGCTGGGAGCCCTTCTCTCGATCTAGTCTCTTCCTCTTCAGAGATTACAATAGTTCAGACGTCGACCCCGACTGTCTGCAACTCAAGGATTAGCTTCACTGCTAACCAGCTCTAACTCCTGTCTTCTAGCAACACGGTAGAAAACAATCAACAAGATCATAACAGAGGATGATCAACTCGATCAATCCTTCTTACATCTAGTATCTACTATCTTAGCTAGCTCACTCTCAGGCTTAGCTAACTGACTCACTGATCAACTAGCTCGCTATCTAGCTGACTACTGACTAACCAACTAACTAACATCTACCCTTCACAATTATACATATATATAGGTGGCCATGGCGGTCGCACCTTTACAAAACTGTGGGCCTTTCCCAGCAGTAATCCCCAAAAACCCTAACCACGCACATGGCTAGGTGTACTGTAGGCGCCGCTTGTAGTCACGTCGCCGCTTCCTGCAGGCTCCATGAATTTCGGCGCAGCTTACGGGTATGGGTGCCTTGTCCTTCGCCTTCAATGATTTGGTCCGTTGCTCCTCCTTGATCCGAGCAACCATAACTTCTATACTTAGCCTTAATGAGGGTAGCTGAGCCCTCTACTCCATTGCTTCATTGATTGTGGTAGCTGGGCTTTCCACTCTGCTACCTTCATTCTCTTCTGACGTGCGCGCGAGCTCCGCGATTTCCGGTCCGTAATCTGCGCTGAGATTATCCATCTGGCACCGTACTGCGCACCGTCTTCTTCTGTTCCAAAATTGGCGCTTATTCAAAACTTAGCACTTTCTCTTCCATACTTGTGCTTTTTCCTCAAAATTCGCAGCTTTTACCATAGCTGCGGCCTTGGCTCCAACAGATGGAGTACCGCGGAGTTGGTATGTTGCAATGGAGATGCGACTCGGTACACTTTCTTGGGATCAGTTAACACTTGGCTTTAGCCAAACTTTCTCCTTCTCAGATAAGAATCCCTTCATCCATAATGCACTTCAGATAAGTAAGAAGAAGATTTTCAAGGTAGAACCAACAGGGCAGCTATCAGAACTCTGATGGACCATGACACCCGAAATAAGGAGGAACTGCTATAAACCGAATAACAACAACGATGGGACAACACCTAACCTATCCGTCGACCAGTACAATCAGCCACTGAAGACTATGAAGGTAACCATTAAATTAACGGAAAGCTTGAATGCCGCGGATGTTGAAAAACATTGGTAGGAACCAATTATTATGCAGATTGCAGACCTGCTGCATGAATTTCATGACTTATTTCCTACAAGATCCTTAGAAAGACAAGACATTCACACCTCAGCGGATGAGTTCGAAATAGATGAATATGCGATCGCAAGAAAATTGAAACCACAAACAGCATCCTCCGGCGTGAAGACCAAACCCCGCGATACGGTGTCAACAGTACGGCACCACCTATTACCGCAGTAAAAAAAAAAATAATATATATATATATATATATATATATATATATATAAATAAATCATAATAATAAAGAAGGGAAGGGAGGTATCATATGAATCATAATAAATCACAAAACGTGGGCGACATGATAGGACTAAGATGGAAGCTGCCACGACGTGTAATAGCCCACTCCAACATTAAAGACGCTGAAAGTGACATTTATACCACACCAAACAGCTTCAAGCCCAAGACACCAGAAGTTAATATCCAGCGCAAGCGAAGGATTTTGGCGAATCCCGACAAAAATCGACAATAATTGCCTCAAACGAATGGACATTACCAACCTCTATATAGAGAGCAACGGGAAAGCAGATCCAATTACTGTAGTACTCTAGAAGCCGAATGGAAGTGTATATGTCTAGAACCAGCACTGAAAGACCATTGGCCACACCAATTGTTCAGGAGCAACCCGAAGTCATGTCGTCAATTCCACACAAGAAGAAGAAAAGTGCAACGCGACCTCCCGATAGCGGTCGGGAGGCAAAGAAAGCCACCCGGGCATCTACCCGGAACAAGAATGGCGTTGTAGGATCCTCCATGGTGGAAGAGGTGCAAGAGGGATACGATGGTCCCATGCTATCAGAATATGTTCCTCCTCGATGGGCCGGGGCGCCTGCATGACGGATCAACAAAAACGACAGATACAACATTGCAGTCACACCGGTACCTCTAGGGGTTCAGACAATTGGGGACATTACCACCAAGTTGTAGAGACTACAATACACTGACCACGACCTCGCTAAGTTCAAAGAGTATGCAGAAGCCTACGATGACGTTCCCCATGCGAGCGGCCCAACCACGAAGGAACCGAGGGAATGGGCACACGGATTGGCACAATCAGGGTTGCTTGGCATCACCCTTCTACCACATTTTGGGCGCCTGGCACAAGTCAATGCATGCATCAAGCAACTCCGTGCATGCTTCCATGACCATCCCTGTGGCTGCATGAGAGAATCCCAGTTACTGTCGACCTCGTCGCTAGAGTCACCGGCCTACCACAAGACGGAGCCAACCTGTCAAATTTTTTCTAGGGAAAGGATAACGATAAGAAAGTATCCGAGCAGTTGGCTATAAAGTACGATGTACAGAAAGATTCCCGGGGTTACCTGATCCACACCATTAACAACCAGGCGGTTCGAGTCGCAGCAAAAATACTGGCAGTCAAAGTAACAAGGAAAAACTGACCGACACAATGAAATTTAGGGGTCATTGCAGCAGCAGAACAATGCGCCGCAGGAGAAACGCTGAACTGGGCCCAATTCCTGCTGCATGAACTCAACGAGGACGCATATGATGCCTAGGAAAACAGACAGACTTTCATGTATTTATGGTTACTCCTCCTGATTTCCTTCAAAGCATGGAGGGAACCAGACGACTACCAAGGGGTGGACCTCGCGGAACCTCGAATATGCGATGGTGCAAGGTACCAGAACTTGTGGGAAATGACTGACAATGAGCGCCAGCAAGATATTGTTATCCAGTTATACGTTTGGCTTGACATGATGCGGATGGACGCAATGATGATACAGTGGATCACACTACAGGCCGCGACAAAGTATCAGTCCATTGCCCAGTTATCTGTTGAGATGCACACGATTTGCCTCCGAGCACACGCAGACCCAACCAAGCAATGGATAAGAACACATTACAAGCTCACTGAAGCCGAGCTTGACAACATCATCTCCCACTGGCCTGAGGAATGGAAATTCCCTGAAGATCCGAAGGATATTGCAGCAGCACAGGCAGCCGGTCGACAGAACCGGGCCAGGAATGATGAAGCTTCCGCCAACCAGAAGGATGAACAAGAGATTGATGCAAAGGATCAGACAGTCGGCTCTAGTACGACGGGGCCTCAACAACCAACACCCCAACGGACCCAGAGCTTGAACTTCAGCAGGAAGAACGACGGACAAAGAATCGTATGGACCGCGACGACGGTTGTACAAGAGCTGGCCTCACTGCACAGCAGGCCGATAGTCTGTTGGATAGCATTATGCAGATCATAGAGCACAACCGCCGGAAGGTTACAAGGCACTCCGCAGACAATTTCCAATACATAGGGGACTTGTTAAATACAGTGGCCAATACAATCATCAACATTCAGGTACCACATGGCGATATCCAACAAAACTTGTCGACTCCCAAAGTTGAGGTAGAGGTAGGCAACCAGCAACGTATAGTTCAAGTCGACTCACACGCCTTCTTTACAGGCGATGAGAACTTGAACCTGGAGCTCCGAAAGGATCCCCTGACAATGGTCGACTTCAACCTACTACCAATGTTGACACTACATCGGGTCCAAGTGGTAGCAAGCGTAGAAATCTGAGACCGTGAGGCTGCAATGCACAATAAGATGGTCGATTGCATGAAACAACTACAATGTAGCAAGATAGAGGCCAAGCAGCTTCGGGATGATTATACTGCGGAATGAGATATGCAGGTATAAGCCCTTGAGGAGAAAGTGCAATTAGAGAAAGCCCTGGCTGAAAAGGAAGCAGTCATCGCAGACCAAACCAGAGCGCTCAAGGAAAAGGAAGAAATTGTGATGGAACGAGCAAAGCTCGAAAGAGCTCTAGCAAAGGCATGCGAAGCAGCAGCGCTGGACATGGATGTTGACCTGGAAGCCCAGGCTATTATGTTAGGAGTTGCCGTGACTGAGCTCAGAAAAGAAAATGTGGAACTCCAAGCTCGAGTAACACCCAGCACACCACCGGCACAAGTCCAGAGTCGACAGACAGCGATAGATGAGGCAGTGATGGAAATCCAGGAGTTGGAACAGGCTGTGCAGAAGGCAGCCGTAAGTCTTACAGAATTTTGGGACAGGCTGGTCGAAGATGACCAGTTAGTGGAACTAAAGAAGATGCACCACGAATCTGAAGAGTAGCTAGAAGCGTTTAAAGGGTCGATTAAAGCAATGCCCACCATGACCAGGATGACAAAGACTGCGGAATTACAGAATATGAAGCAACGAGCTGAGAAAGCCCATGAAAGGAAGCAACGACGAGCGACACATTTGGATGAACTTCAGACAAAAGCAGAAGCACTGATAGCAAGCATGGTTCCAGAATTGAAACAGGTACAAGAGCAACTATAGGAAGTGCGACAAAAAGTGAGCGACCACCCAACGGAGCAGCAGGTGATAGAAAGTACACAGATCCATGCATCAGTAAAGGAGATAGTTGACCGGATCTAGACCGCCTATGAAGACTTTCAAAAGCAGTATAACAAACTAGCAGTGTCCAACTGAAGTGGCTCGGGATGAGCCACAAGTTTGTGTTGGGGGCCTGTTGGCACGGGATAGATCCATAAGAAGTGCGGAAGCCGACAGGTGCGGAAGGGTCACTCAGCGGAAGAAGGACCTTTCGCCACTTTTTGCAGAAGTATAAGTATTGTTAAAGAGTTGAATCGGTCATATGGACCATTTTTTGTAGAATGATGTAAGCATATAAATAAAGCAATCTTGTAAGCCTAAGGGCATCGATCGATTGATGATTAATAAGATCTTTTGAGTTTGATTGTATTTGCGATATCATGTTCTGAATATCTCTGCGACGGGTTTTCCGCAGATGTTAATGAATGAAGATGTTCGGTTGTGAATTCTGGTGTTATGTTATGATGCGATAATGGGTTATTTAAATGTTCTCTGTTGGTTTACGTGAAAACATATTGTTGGTTAATGCTAAAAAATTTTGATGTGAATAATTGATTAGTAAACTATAGTGAATGACTGTGATTTCTGGTTAATGCACACAAATCTTCTTTGTAACTGTGGAAGCTTGGTTCTTGCAGCACCCTTATCCGCCTCGAGTGAGACCTCACCTGCTTCGCAGGTGTTGCTGGGAAGGGTAACTCCTTTCTAGGCCAGTGAATAAGGGGTTGTTGACGACAGAGTGAACCCCTGTCGAAAGACCCTGTGTCAACAGTAGGCTCTGCTGTCAGAATGGTGGAAAATACAGATATGAAGGGCTGACCCACCAATTTCCAACAGGTTCGACCCTATGGAAAGTTTGGGTTGCAAAAGGTTCAAATGCATCTTCACAAAGGGGTGGCCTAAACCTATATTCAAGTTTCCAAATATACCAAATAAGATCGAGGAACATGCAGATCATGCTCCTATACTTGGGTAGATTTATATCAAGTATGCTCCCCGTGGCCCCATAAAATATGTCCTTAGGTGGGTGCAACCAAATGTTTACAACTTCAAGGATACCTTCATTTGATGATAAAATGTAATCCAAGAAGTCATGTGAGCTGGGAGATCTCACATCCCAAATGGGCCAAGTAACCGAATCATATTCCTCCATCAAGGGAAGATTTTGATCCGAATCTGCCGAAGCTATTTGAGTAGCTTGGTTTGAAACTTCTATGATAGATAGGGGTGATCCAACTGCTTTCCAACAATTAAATGACATTACACAAGCTGAGGTCCTTTCATCTACTATGGTTAGACAGATGTTCTTACCATGAGTCGTACTTTAATCTGAAAAGCAACTTTGGAAAGGGTCCTACATATTGAATGGTCTATGTCTGATGAGATCAAAGTCTCATTGGATGGATCAACAACACCAATGGTAGACAATAGTTCCGTTCTTTGCGCAGAATGATATTGCAATACCTCCAAGGCCGACATGGCACATGGTACTTGAGCTAGGTCCTCAAGAACATTACCGTCCTAAGTAGCTCGTGTGTTAGGATTATGCATTGTTCTACGTAGAACACCTTTGGGGGGGTATGGTACTAAGTCTATGGCTGGTTTCTCAATGTAGATATAACCA
Source organism: Larix kaempferi (assembly GCA_027924585.1). Classification (NCBI taxonomy): domain Eukaryota; kingdom Viridiplantae; phylum Streptophyta; class Pinopsida; order Pinales; family Pinaceae; genus Larix; species Larix kaempferi. Next base: position 2,409,637 of record BSBM01000226.1, on the reverse strand, counting down.
CTTGGTTATGATTCTAATTGATCCGATCTACTAGGAGAGACATCATAAGACTCAAGTCTTGTTTGAATGTTCATCTCAGGATCACACATGAAGACATTGGCATAAGGATCATTGCCCCCTTGCAAGGGGGTTGGCTGGTTGCCCCCTGGCGGGGGTACTGGTGTCAAAATAGTGGGTTGTTGTTTCCCACCGCATTGAAGCATAGTTGGTGCGTATTTTTTCCCAGACTTAGCATTTTGCTTACTCTTGTACTTCTTCTTCTTTTCCCTAATGTCTTTGGACTTGACTATAAGGATTTCAGAATTCTGGGAAGGATTAGCACTTTGATTACCCTTGTATTTCTTCTTCTTTCCTCTCAAGTCTATGGATGAGACTGTGAGGATGTTAGAATTGTTGGAAGGATTAGCAGGTTGCTGCATTGCATGGCCAGCTGTGGGTTGCAAATTCTGAATAGATACTTGTCTCGGATGTGGTTTAATTTGTTCAAGATGGTGGACGAAATCTGTCATACCATTGACATGAGGTTCATGTGGCAGCCTATCTAGATCAAACGCAGGTCTTGCAGGTTGGTTCCCAAAATATTGGTTACTTTCTAGAACCTGACCACTACATGGCGGAATGGGGTTAATGGTTGGATTGCCCCCTTGCGGGGTTAGGCCCAAAAAAGATTGGTTACTTTCTAGAACCTGACCACTCCATTGAGGTGGTTGTTGGGCTTGAAAAGCATTCCAAGAGGGGTTACCTCCTTGCGGAGGTTGCATCCAAAAGGATTGGTTATTGCCCGGATGTTGCCCAGTCCATTGTGAACTAGGTTGCATGTATGGATTTCCTCCTTGCGGAGGTATGTTCCAATAAGGTTGGTTATTTGGTGGAACATTACCACTCCCTGGCTGGTTAGGATTCATGGGTGGATTGCCCCCTTGTAGGGGTATGTTCCATTGAGATTGGTTACTTGGTGGAACATTACCACTCCATTGATTGTTTCCTTGGTTTGGATATGCGTTCCAAGGTTGATTTCCTCCTTGCGAAGATGGCATCCAAAAAGATTGGTTACTTCCTAAATGTTGTCCATTCCATGGTGGAACAAGATGGATGGATGGATTTCCCCCTTGCGGAGGTAGGCCCCAAAAATATTGATTGCTTTCCGGAATCTTACCAAACCATTGATTGTTTCCTTGGCTTAGATAAGCGTTCCAAGGTTGATTTCCTCCTTACGAAGGTGGTTCCCAAGAAGATTGGGTACTTCCTGGAACCTCCCCACTCCATTTTGGGATAGGGTTGATGGGTGGATTGCCGCTAGGATTTGTGCTAGGATAAGTCGGAGGATAACCCCTTGGGGCATTTCCACTAATCTGAGGAGCATAACCCCAATTGGAATAAATGTTCCATGGTTCATTGCTTCTGCCAGGAATATTACCATTCCATGGTGAAGGGTTGCCCCTAGAAGTAGAATTTGGACAGGTGTTAGGCATATCAAGAGGATTCTGGTTTACTCCTTATGTGTGTTGACCTTGATTAGCTTAACCATATTGAAAACCAATGTTTGGTAAGGCATACCCTTCAGCAGGGATTCCTGCAGATGAAGTGGATGTACTTCCGGGATTGGAACCCGAAATTGTACCAACTGGCACTGAAGTGTTGGTTGAACTTGTGCTACTAACAGGTAAACTAACTGTTGGGATTGATGTATAGGACAAATTGGAAGTATTGGTACCTCCAGCAACTCTTTGATGTTGCGACGATGTAGTCCCTTGTGCTCCTGATGAAGCCATAGGGTCACTTGTTGAATTTTGCATGTCATTCGAACTTTCAAAAAGAGGTTTGATATCACCCAATGACTCATAGATAGTAAGTACAACTGGTTCTGAAAGACTTATCATAGGTGGAATTACATGAGCATTTGTGTGATGTTTCAATGTTTCAATTTCAACTAGAGTAAGATCATCAACTCTGTCTGTATTCAGTTCGTGATGTGATGATGAATTCTCAGTGTTGATTTGATGTTATTCTTCTCAAGTAATATTAATTGAGTTTAAAATCAATTCTATTTCCAAGTCATTAGTATGTGGTTTTTGTGTCTATCTCTGCAATGTAGCAGGGATTTCAATTTCTGGTGACTCACCTTGATGCCGTTGTGACTGGCGGATCGGGAGAGTAGCCACTTCTAAGAAGTTGATAAAAGGATGTGTTTAAAATGATAGTTTGAATCAAACAATCCTAAGGCAGTCTAGACTCAAAAAACAAAATGTGTCCACACAGTAAAAATTCCCTAAAGATTTCAAGCAGCAAACTTATTCTTCCAAAGAACCAAAGCTCAGTGAAAAGATGGATTGTAGGGCCTGCCGAAACTAGTAGTTGTTGAGGGATGTTAGGCCTCAGACAATTTCTAGCAGCGAAGGTATGAGAAATAGTTATAATAAATTTTAATCGCCAAGGGTGCAAGTGTTGGTTCCTGACCAATCACCCTCCCAAGGAGTAAAATTTCCGAAGTCTGTCTCAGGTTTTGCAAGTGTTTCCCACTCACAATAGCCTATGTGATATCCTAAGAATAGCCACTAAAGTTACCACTTCATTATCGACGGTCAAGTGGAATAGTTGTAAGTCGAGGACAACTCTCATAACCAAGAACTCTAGAAACAGTGATGTCACCCCGAGGACTTGTCACTGAACATAGAATCCCCTCGATAAGCTTATGTCCCACTAAATAAACAAAAGGGGGGAGCCACCCTTTACTTATCCAGATTGACCTCGTGCTTGACGCATGTTTCAGAAGCGCTTTCCCGACAAGCGTTTTTTGCTACTAGTGGATTTACTCTCTTTAATCAATGCTAGTTTCAAAGTTTTGCAGCCCAGGAGTGTTAACTCTCCAAGCCTAATCTAGGGCACTAACCTAAACTTGTTGGTGATATGAAAATCAAAAGTTTGTCAATTTTAGATTAAGTGCCAATTTTAAATGTAGTTTGCTTAGTTTCAGGAGTGGAAATGAAACTAGTGATGTTTTGACTCGAAAACCGAAAAATGAACCAAACAATGCAAAATGCTCACTATTCTACCTTTTAATTCGATGAATATTCTAAATTAAGGAAGAGTTAGAGGTTCATGAGTTTCTTTCATATATGCAAAATTTCTGGTAGATTTTGTATGTTCATGCATAGTTTAGTTTTTTTTTTTTAATATGGATAATAATTGATGTTTAAAGACCAATGTAAACCAAACATATATCTCAAGTAAACATGAATCTAATTCTATTACACGAGGGATCCCTGTTTCTCATTCACAAGATCGCCCGAAAGCCCAAGTGAAGAGGATAAGCCCTTTGGAATGCTTATGAATTAAATTCTAGACTGTTAGACTTGAGATCCACTTTCTCATTCACAAGATCACCATACGGCCCAAGTGAAGAGGATACGGTGGCTCGAAAAAATGTATGCAAAAATTAAATCTACTCTGTTACAAGTGAGATCCACTTTCTCATTCACAAGATCACCATAAGGTGCGAGTGAAGAGGATACGATGGCTCATACACAATATATCTCAAGAAAAATGAACTCTAAAGGTACAACTTTCTCTAATTGTGCATGCGAATTATGAAGAAAATTCCAACTCCAAAATGAAATGTAACTAAATGAAAGTTTATTTTTGTTTTTTGGAAAGAAATTATCGTCAAGTTATCTCACAATGTGATGTTCAAGGTTTGTTTTTCAATGCAAAAAGTGTGAATGGTTCCTTCAAATGCAATTCTCTCTAAATATGCATGAAGATCATGAAAATATTCTAAGTCCAAAACAAAATGTAACTAATTTGAAGCTTGTTTTTGTTTTTAGAAAGAAAATATTCTCAAATCAATTTAAAATGTGACTTTCTAAGTGTGGTCTTTTATGCAAAAATATATTTTACACATTTAATAGAAAAATTGAAAAGAGATAGACACTTAAAACACTTTTAAAAGTTCTTGGGATCTTTTTTGAACAATTATCTTTAATCCAATGGAAACATTTATAGCTCCAACCATGCAAAACTTTTACAACTCCAACCATGCCAAACTTTTACAAAATGCTTGGATTCTTTTTAATCTTAAGAAGAAGAAAAAATGAACCCAAAACTTTTGCAAAAACTTTGGAATTCTTTTTAATCTAAAGAAGAAGAAAAAATTGAACCCTAACTATGCACTTTGCAAAAGTTTGAAAATGAGTTTTTTAACCAACTCTTTTTAAACCAATTGAAAAAGATTTGTAACTCCAACTATGTAAAACTTTTGCAAAATTTTTCAAAAGGAATCAAACTTTGGCATTTTATGCAGCATTCAACGCTCAACGCTCCAGCATTAAACGCTTAGCAATTTCACATTGTGGCAGAGTATGAAGTGACACGTAGAGAGTTAAAACCTTCAACGCTTCACACCCCAAATCCTGGCAGAATGTACACCCACGCAGAGTTTTAAGAGCTTCAATGTTATGGTTCACAGCTTCAACCGAATCAACACATCAACGCAGAGGTCGAAGGCAGAGAGCAGACAGGGGCATTATACAATACGCAAAGCATTCAGTTGTTGGGATTAATGCATAGATACAACGCTTCAACACTGTCCACGTGATGGGTTAGGAATTGTTTCAAAAGCGAAAATGCAGAGATGCAAAGATGCAATGCGTCAATACTGTCCACGCAGAGGTTCGAAAGTTTAAAGCTAAGATCATAGTCTTTTAGTGCTGAGATTTAAGAGTTCATGAAACATCAGGGTTTTCATATCGCAGGGTTGAAGGAATTTCACGCAGAGCTTGAGAACATACTCAAAGATGCATCTATTCACTCAACGCAGAGTTTAAATCTTCAAACCAGATTTTAAAAGTTTTCATGCTGAGTTTTAAAAGTTTCAAGATCTTTAAGACAACACGCGGACAACCTGGAAACTATCAGCGTAGAGATTAAATTCCAAGTACATGGATCCACATAGAGTTTGAAAGAAATGATCAACGTAGGGATTTATGCAAGGTTTGAAACGCTTTCAAAAAACTGAACAGAGCTTTAACACGTTAGTGCAGAGTTTAAACATCATTCAACGCAGAGTGTAAAGAAATATTAAACTCAGAGTTTAAAGAAATATTCAAATGAAACATGAATCAATGAAATCTTCTAGAAATCTTCAATGCAAAGTTTAAAGAAATCTAACATGTAGAGACTGAAGCTTTAAGAACTTTAACACAGCTTGAAGATCAAAACAAAGTTTAAACTCTAAAATTCGAGGCAGAGTTTCAAGAAACTCAGATCTGATTGAATTTGACGGTGGGTTGATGGATTAAAGGCATGGTTAGGCCAATTTTAAGCTTCTCAAACTGGATCCAAGGATCTTTAAGTGATCTTTAAGCTCAAAATGAGTAGATCTAAATGATGGAGATCACCAAAAAATGAAGAAAAATCATGAGATATCAAGAAATTTCAAGCCATATGGTCGCCAATCTAATAACAACATTTAGTGTAGAGACTTGTCTACAGTATTTCAACTATTTTACTAAGAAATGGTGAGTTTCTATGTCAGCAAATGAAAAGATTATTACAAGTTATCACTAAGATCTACATTCATTCATCAATCAAGATAAGCAAAATTAAGATCTGAAGCCATTTAAAAGTCTAAATCACACAAGATAACCAACATTTAAACATTCAAATGGTAGAAACTTGAATCAATTCATATCAGAACAATGAAGAAGTACATCCTTACCATGTAACTAGGTTTGAATCCCTCCTCGATTGCTATAAGCTTTCCTTTCTTCACCCTTGCTTTTGAAGAATTTGAGCTTTTCTCCTTCCTTCAGAATCTCCTCAGCATGTCTTTTCTTTTTTGATCTCCCTTTACCATGCCTCCCATGCCTTTCTTATGTAGCATTGGGAAATGGGCCTTCAAACCTTTCTTCTCCATGTGGGATTGCTCATTTTCTTTATTGTAGATTATTTTCAACTGAAAAGCCACTTTTCAATAGTTTTTAGGCTTTTTGCACCACTTAGAATGATTTTAAGCACAATTAATGCATTTTAATGCATTTCTCAGAGAGGATTCGCCTCTGAATGAACTTGTGTCATGTATTCCTGCTGTAGGTGCATGGTAAACATATGCCTCTTCTGTCACATGACTAGGAGTGTTAATTTGATTGTTAACAAGGCATGAACATATTTAAATATCTCATGAATTTTAATTGATTATCATCTTTTTATGATTAATTAATGTTTACTTAACACTTCTAGACCTATTGGGCACATAGTTTTCATTTTCCAGGCTGTGGTTTTCATACAGACGTCTATCCGGACGCTCATTCGCATCCAGACGCCCATTCGCATTCGGATGTCCATTCAGACCTTCGTTCGCACCACCGAAATTGTTTGTTAGCATATTCTGGAGCATTGAAGGCAGAAACCCACGACATGGGTTTTGTTGGCCACCTGGCCCTTATGGATCGTGACCTCCTGTTGGTGAAGATTCGCATCCTCATTAACCCAAGCTGCCAATGCATATGTTGCCCACGTCCAAGGAATTAGTATGCACGAAATGGGGAAAACATCCTGTGCTTTTTAATGAGCCATTTCTCCAGTGTTTAAGACCCTCTATTTTTAGAAAGGTCAACCACTGGAATGGTCGACCTGCTCTCCCTTTGTAAATGTTATATAAAGACGCCCAGGGTTGAGAAGAAGAGACAGAAAAACGTTGTATAAGCTTTGATTCCGATTTTTAATAAAAACTCTGATCATCTGTTGATGTTATTTCGTCTTTTGTTAATGGTTGGTGACTGAATAGCTTAGGAACAAATCCTCGTTGCTTGGGAAGGGCCCCTCAACAACCAGAGGTTCCATTTGTGCATATCCAGTGATTTCCTTTCATTTTTGCAGATAAGTAATTTCGTTTTTATATGTATGTATTTTGTTTTCGTGTAGATGATGTTTTGTTGTTCATAAAACACAGTTTTCCTTTATTTACATGTAATTTGTATCTTCAGAATTCATACGGCCGACTATTCGCACCTTCGTTCAGACTGTCTTTCAGCCTTTCATTTGCACTTAGACAGAATTTTAGTTCATTTTCCACAATTTCCAGTATTTCATTTATGCAGAAATAGTTAGGTAGGGTATAGGTTAATTTTCCAGTATCTCATGATGTTCCGTAGTTAGTTGGGATTCGAATCCATCTTTACCATTTTATATTTCATTTCATATTCACACATAGATTAATTATTTCAGTTTTAATTATGATGAAATCCATTTACATTTAGCATCTCTTTTACTGTGCAAATAAGAAATAGTTCTAGTTTAAGTAGAAGCAGTATAGTTGTTTCTTTGATTATGATTTAGGTAGTTTATGATCTACTTTCATTTGTTTTCATGCCTAGAACCTAGAATAGCTTAAGCTTGTTTAAAATGTTATCATAGACTTTACCAAATATCAGTTTGTTCCATTTCTGAAATAGGTTCAACATTTCATCTTCAGTTCTCATTTAAGTTTATAATCGGTCTTTCATTTTCATTTACATAGCATGTATTGTTTTAGGCTTTGTTAATTCCATTGTTAATTCAATCATTTCATTTTGGTAGGTATAATAGAATAGAAACTAACTTCAAGTTCAAACTTAAATAGTTTCACACTGATTTCAAAGATGCATTAGTTTTCAGTTGTTTAAAGTTTGATTCTGATAGCTCACATAACTCAGTTTAATATAGGTTTATTTCTCAGTTATAGATCAGTTAAATCATATTTCCATGATTGAGTGAAATGCCTTAGGTTGTGGTTTGATTTACTGTTGAATGAGAATAGTAGCACTTTGTTTCATGTTGTAGGTTTTGTTCACAAGTTAAAGATTGTTTCCAAGTCATTGAATTCTTACTTTGTACTTAGGTCTGCTTGAACTCCAAGTTTAGTTTGATTTTTGATAATTGATGTTTCATGAACTAGTTTGAAGTATTGATAGGACATAATTTGATGTTGATAGGCATTTGCATGAGCTAGGTGAACATTTCATGTTTTAATTACAGAGTAGTCATTAGAGATAAATTAACTTAGAATTTGTGTTTTGATAAGTAGTACTTCATTCTAAGTATTGTAACTAGGTCTTAAGTTTCATCTGCTTATGAATAAAAATTAGTTTACAATGTTCAAATTCACTGGCAATTGGTCCATTCTTAACTTGCATCTTTTTCTAGAATTTAAACTAGATTTAATTCCTTTTTGTTTCTCTATAGCATTCGAAAGTCATTTTGATACAATCCCTCAAGGAGAGTGGAATTAGGTAGCTTAGCTAAGTCTTGAGTCATTTATTGTTTGAAATATTAATTATCAAATGCATGAGCGGTTTAACTGTTGGATTGGATTTCTTAGGTTCATTAAGTAGTTGTCTCTTTTAGGGTAGTATAGTTTCTTGTTTTTATAGTTAGTTGCAACTTGAAATTGTTCTATAGCTAGGTTTCTGAATTTGTTTCATAGTTAGAGTTTGAATAATATTTTCCATTCTTAGAATAGGATTTGAGTGATTGTCTAGTAGTTTCCACTTCCATAGAGTAGCTTGTTTTTTTATCAATTCTTGCTTCTTAGAATAGTACTTTCTTTATATCTTGCAATTTCAATTCTTGTCCATAGAGTAGAATAGTATAGATTGATATTATTCTGATCTGTTTGTTAGGTTAGGTCTAATCAGTTTGATAGTTTATATTTTGAAGTTTGACTCAGTTTTTCATTTTGAAAGATCTTTAAATATTTTCATTATTGAACATTTATAAGGTCTGCCGAGCCAATACCTTAGTTTCCCTTCTACCTCAGCATATATTTTGTGACAACTCAAAGTGTACAAACCTTGGTTGATAATTAATATTTGGAGAATTTAATAAACATAAATAACACTGAACAAGAGGATACATAGTGGGTTCCAACCAAGAGATCACTTTGAAGAAGAAAGCGATCCAATCGGGAAGCTATATGTACAGGACCAATCCTATGGTTTGTCCAGGTGAAACAATCATTTGCAAGCTTTAGATCTATCAGATCCCAATCATCTATGAGGTATTCCATGCTTTCTCAAAAGGGATCTTTTATTATACTTCCACCTTGTTTCTCCTTGTTGCTAATAATTGTGTTGAAGTTGTCGGCCACTATGCTAAAATTTGTCCACAAAGTGTTGCAAAGGTTCTGCAAAGACTACCAGTAGATATTTTTTCTTGATAATGTATAGGCATATAGGTACCGAAAGTGGACTTAAGGCATGATCTCCCTAGTTCAATGCGAATCTAGAACAAATATGACAAAATACAAATATACCTTCCTAGATGTAATTAGAGATTAAGATATGTAGACATATTACCTTTCAGATCTGTAGATCTCTTTCTCCCTCGTCGCTCCAAGTTCCACGGTCGTCAGATCCAAAGATGCAAGACCTGTCAGAACATGCAAGAGACAAACAAGAAGCAATAGCACATCTACACAATAATTGATCTAAGTAAACGGTTAAGGAAGTAAATATCAATGAACAATAAGACATTTATGGAAAGAGTTTTGTATTACTGTATTAAAGTGGAAATACATAGAAGAGTTAAGATTATAACCAAGCCCTAACGTCGCAATCTTCCTCCAACAAGCCAAGCCAATGCCTCTAAGGAGAAATGGGTGCCTCCAATGGATGGATGATGATCTCCTAAGCTCTATTTCACCAGCATATGGATGTTATAGCATTCCTCCCCTTGGAATGGAGAAGAGCTTCATATATATAGGACTAGGAGGATATGATAGGTTGAGAAATAGTGAGAAAGGACTAAGGGATCCTCCCAAAGGGTTAGGGAACCGAATGCCTGCTCCCCTATAGGTTAGCGATAGATATCCAAGTCACACACCTTCGAGAAATGGCTTGAAGATTCCCTTTATCCACTTTAACTGACATCGGTGCAAGTTGCAATAGGACAACCTGCGCCGGCGCATGCTGCACAAGGGTGACCTGCGACGACCCAACTAGACCCTATGGAAATAGGTCAGTATCTCTTCCAGTTTGACTTCCTATTCATGGGAACTTCAGGGATGTTTACACTGATTCTTATGGTGGCAAGATTTTGGTGTAACAAAATGCCCCCCAAAGCATGAAGTTGTTGGAACTTGACAACTGAAATGCTTTGATAGAAGGATGGCAAAGGCTTGTCGGATGGAAGATGCCACTGCAAGACAACTGACTCTGAGAACAAAATCCCGTATGACTCACAACATGGCTTTCGACCAATACAATGTAGATCCATGGTAGTATAGGTTGACTAAACACAATCATGGCTACTAGAAACAAGCGTAGATCCATGATGAGATAATAACACAATCACAACCAATACAAAGTGGATCAGTGTGATATAACCCAAAAGAATATCCATCACAACCTGGGTAAAACATGACTCCCCAGGGTCTTCAAGTCGAACCCACAATGATACGAATCTATCCATGTGATTACAAATGTCTTGACGTCGAACATGGTAGAAACCATTTGATTACCGGTCATTGATGCATACTGTTAACAAGCGCGAGGGAAATCACCATTAATTTCAATGATCCCCAAGGTATCATAGTACATATGTAATTTTCCTTTATAATAAAATTCCCAATGTGCTCAAATTCACCAAATTTCAACTCTAGGTATATGGATACAACTGATTCCAAACTCCTCCAAATACTTTCAAACTTGGTGAGGAAGGTCATGAGGGGTGATGGGACATAGTAACACATCTATCAAACATATAATCAACTGATATACCCAACCATGGTCTGCAATTTTCCTCTTCCTCTTCCATGGGAGTTATTCCTCCACTCCAATTCGACCTTACATGACTCATGCCAAGTATATTGACCTTCCAACTCATACCAAGAACATTGGGCTTCTCATGGATTCGAAATGAGTAGGATGCCATGTGTCATAGAAAATCTAGCTTGTGTGGGTTCCACTTCCTCCATGTGTCTTCATGATCAAATGCTACTTTGATTTTCCCTTGTATATAATTTATTTAGCTCCTTTATTAAATATTTATGCTATTCTAATGTCCACACATCATTTATTATCCCTCTTATTTCAAATCCCAATGCTTCCACCCCCAACCTAGGAAACTAGTAATTTTCCTCCTTGGCAATTATTTGACCCTTAACATCAATTTGACAAACTCTCATGAATATGGCCATTGGTCTTAGGCCATTGTGACCCAATGCCAAATTTGGGACATGACAAGATATCATCAAGCGCGAATGAAGGAGTTGAAGTTGAATGCTTGACGAAATCTTTCAATTAAGAGTCAATGATGTAAACTCATGTCGAAATCGAGGTAACCTGCCATTGAAACATGCAGGCCCAAGGCACTCGATTGGTTTCTAGATTCAGTCCTCAGATGATTATTTGAAGTCGACAAGGATGAACCTGTTGAAGGATGGCCTTGATGAATCCCCTGTCATCGACACGAAACTTGATAACAGATGTTTAGAGTAGATCGGATGGTATAGTAACATGCAAGACTGACTTAGAGTAGATCGACATGGTGGAGGGTGTACTGACTGCAAATGATGAGCGGTGAATGTATTCTTGAACATGGGCATGGTATGGCTTGGCAGTATTGACATGATGAGAATGATGCCAACTCCTAATTCAATTGATGATGGAAGTATTCTTTGGATGACACAAAGGAGTAACAAGACTCAGGAAGTAGGCAAAACTTGAGGACAAACAGATGAACCAAGTACTGTATGCAAATGAAAATGAGTGCCATGTTCAAGAACGACTAAGTACTGCTACTGGTAAAGGTGTAACACAAAAAACTTTTATTTTTCCCCATCATGACTGATGAGTGCCTCATGTGTTTTTGACGAGCTTGATGAGGGTAACTAGATGCTCGGTATAGCTCATCGATTAGATGAGTCCAATCCCAATTTTTTTACAAACTTGGGAAAGGAGGGGTTCGTCGCATGACGGGCCCTTCAATGTTGAATTTTAACGAGTCCAGAGAAGGTAAACTCGGTGTCATTTTGATGTTTAGATAGTCTAAAAAGAACTAAAGAAGACTCCAAAGGTCCTTTTTCGTAAGGTTAGCCTCTTCGCTCGGAAAAGGGTAAAACAACGCATGAGAGGACTCTTCCAGTCATGATTGGATGGAGTATTCCTTTTTCGTAAGTAGTGCCCCCTAGTCGAAAAAAGGGGTAAAATATCACAAGGAAGACGATCATTCAAATACTTTTACAAGCGTGAACGCATCAAGTTCGCTTGTCGATCTTTTCGTATTTAGAGAGCTTGAAAAGAGATTAAAGAAAGACTCTGGGGGGTTCCTTTTTTGTAGGAGTTTAATGAGCCCGAAAAAGTGATAAAATATAACTCGGTGAATTTTTCTCATCATTTTACGAGCATGAGAAAGAACAAAGAGTAAGCTCAGTGTCATTAGTAATTGAATTTAATGAGCGAAATAATGACAAAAAAGATGCTCGAAGAGTTGTTCATACCTGGTAATACTTACGAGATGATCATCACGATGAAGAATGGCATTAATTAGGCACCTAGCTTCTCCCACAGCTCAAAGACTAGGTTAAAACAGTTAACCAAGCATTTAAATGCAGTAAATAACCCAAACTATAGTAAAACAAACCCACTAAAGCATAAACATTAAAAAGGAATATTCCCTTTTTGGTTATAAAATGAGTGAAATAGTGGAAAAGAATTACAATTGTTTTTTACCAAGTTTGGAGAGTGTGAAGTGCCATTTGGAGCCAAATTTTGTATGCTGATTCCGGGAGCTACAGTCCACCGTTTCGCAAGCCGTTAGAGACAGGTAGGCCTAAACTCAGCTACGCAACTTTTCAGCGGATTAGTTTTATGTTTTTTGCTTAATTTTTAGGGTTTTGAGTTGTTTTGGTGGGGGGAATTGCGCCTACAGGTCGGTGCAAGCCTTCCTTACGGGAACTGCGACGGCCATGTGCCCTCATAAAACCCGTAAGGAGGGCTTGCGCCGACCCGCGGGCACAATTCTCCCCACCAAAACAACTCAAAACCCTAAAAATTAAGCAAAAAAAATAAAACTAATCCACTGAAAAGTTGCATAGCATCATCGCAAAACCCATAAGGGCCTTTTGCGTCAACGTCGCCCTGTCTACAAAGACATCTTAAGCCAACGCAAATGCTTCACTTCAATTCAACGCCCAACCCAAAAGAAAAAGTTTTGATGTTTAGAAAGAGTTCTAATAGTGTTTACTTGTCCTTTTTGACAAGTTCACGGTGACAAACATGGTTCTCGAGTGGCGAGAACGAGAACACGAGGTGGATGATGCTCAGGCCGAAAATGACCCTCAATGCATTGCTGCATTGAGGAACTGTGGGTTACTCAAATACTTCCAAGTGTCGGGCATGAGGGCCTAGGTTCTGTTGCTAACACACATGATCCGATGTTGGGATCCGACGCAACAACACTTCGAGATCGGGGTGCATACACTAAGTATAGATGTCGAGGATATCTACTTCCTAACAGGATTATCCTGAAGGGAAGAACCTGTATCTCCTACCGGATCACGAGGAGGTGATCGGACAGTGGACAATATGATTACTCAGTACTTCACTGGAGGCACTGCGGCTATTGGTGGGAAGATCCCCATCAAGGATATTTGAGACCGTCCTTTACGTATTGTGCTCTACATTATAGTGAGGGTAGCGGGGAATCAATCTGCTCACCTTGCAAGCAAGTCACGGTTGATGTACGCGGAGGAGTGCATGGCTCCCAGGGTATTTAACTGGTGTGAGGGAATCCTTACCAACCTTCGGAGTCAGTTGACCAAGTGTCGGCGCAGGGCACTGAAACAATTCGGATATGGGTCCGTGGTGATATCTTTTCTATTGGAGCGGGTACCTCATCTGCGTCCACAGGTGGAATTGGATGACTGAGATGCCCGGGATGCACACATGACCTGATGGGAAGAGGTGATGGCCCGCCATGGTGGCGGGGGTCCTATCATAGGCTATGGTACAGGGTTCTTCACCTCGCTAGAGGGATAGCTCCTCATGATAGAGGATTATTCGTACAGCAGGACAGATTTCAGAGGTGATCCCGACCTGGTTGTTATACCTCAATATTACACATTACATATTAGTGTCGCATCCTTGCATTACCGACCTAAACGACAGTTTCCCTTAAAGATCATCTGAACATCCAGAGTGAAAACCATTGACTGAATACTGAAAGCAAAACCTTTTTCTGCCATCTTCCAGCCCAACTTAGCCCTGTTTGTGAGCACTGCCGCTCCTTGCACATCTACAAGGGCGCGGTAGTTATCACTACCGCGCGTTGCTCCTTCTCTGGGGCGCGGTACTACCGCGTTATGCTCAGTTATAGGGGCGCGGTAGTCTGAAATTAGCCTTTTTGCCTTGGATTTTGGTATTTCGACCTTCGAGGAGATTTTGTTGGGATTACCATCTTTGGTTCGATCCTAACTCCTTCTTTGTTTAGCTGGCCTGATCCACTAAACCCTCCATAGATCCACACTTCTCTCTTGTTGGTTAGCCTTCCCATGTGCTATAAGAGAGAAGCTTTCCATGAGCCAAAGGGAGGACTTTTGGGGCATCAAACCTATGATCTTGCAGCCTTGTGGAGATAGCTAGAGGAAGCACTTGGAGCTGGAGGATTAGCTTGGACATCAAGCAACCTTTGTAAGCACTCTTCAAGTTGATAATAAAGATAACTTGTCTTGTTTTCCCAAATCATTTGTGTTAATTCTGTTTTAATGATATGATTTGTATCTTTCATAGATTTAGATCCTAACTCATGTTTTCAGACTGCTAGAGAATAGTACATGCTTGTGTTTTGGTTCCATTGTTAACAGGTTTACTTGTGAGGACTTGGAGCTTGGAGCAAATATCAAAGACAAGCGTTTGGACATAAGGTTAGTTAAACTCCTTCTATTCTCTCCAACATTTTAATTCTGAGATGTTTGTTAGATCTAGGGATTCAAGGTTGCATTTGTTTTGTCTGTTCTTAGCCTAGAGTTAGTTAAAGTCTACTTTAGCCTAAGGGAATTTCGACTTATCCGTAGGGCAGAATTCCACATAACAAGAATGGCGACTCCGCTGGGGAAGTAAATCCATTTTCTTTGCTTGTGAAGTTTGCTTTCAATTTCACTCATTGATTGTAAGAATTGGGTTCTTTCACCTTCATTCACTTCCCTGCTCTCTGCATTAGACTCCTGTTACAGATCAGTAAGTCCTCTGGGTTGGCAAACCCTTGAAAAAGTCAAGATCTTTTCTCAAAATTCCGCCTCTTTCCCTGTTCACACAGTGCCGCGCCCTCATAACCATTTACAGCGCGGTACTTACACAGTGCCGCGACCTAGGCCTTAATACCAGAGCGACAGTTGCACAGTGTCGCGCTTCAGTCAGGCTATAGACCGCGGTAGTTCCTGGAAAGTGTGTTTATTTGGTTTGTTTGGTTATTTTTGGGTCTTTTCGAGATTTGGATCCATGTTGGCCCTTTGAGTCAATACTAGTGTTTTGCTTGCATTTCTAAGCGAAATGGGTTCTATTTTTGAAAAAAAATCCCCCCTCATGGCCGGGGGGGGCCATGAATCGTGCATCCTTTAGTCGTTTTGACCCATATTAAGGTTTTGAGATCATTTTTTTTTTTGGTTTGGTGTGCTTGGCGTGTTTGGATTGCTTGGCATCTTATTTCCTTTACATCCTATCTAATGATTGTTTGAAAAGATTGATTCCTTGCCTCCGCTTTAGTTCAAAGAGAAGCTTGATTTTGTCGTTCTTTTATCATATTCATGAAATTGAAACACTAAAGTATTCTTCTTGCTTTAATTTAATCATTTGATATTTTTGGTATTACATTCATGAGAAGAAGAAATGCTTGTTTCATATTTATGTGCATTTGAGTTAGACAATATCATTAGGTTCTTCTCTTTGTCTTGCATTTGATTGGAAGCATTTGCAGAATCTTTCTTTCCGTAGCTTGGATGTGTCTTTTTCAAGTGTGAAAAGATAGGAAATGAATTAGAATCATTACGTTTGGTGTTCATATGAAGAAATTTTTCATTACTTTGGGTTAGTTTTGGGTACATATTTTACTTCTTTCTATCATTTTGAAAAGAAATAAAATTGCATGTGCATTGGGTTGTGCATATTGGAAACGGAAAGAATTCTTCCTTACTTTAGCTAGTATTCATCGAAGAGAAAGGCTCATTTCGATTCATCTTCATTTGCATGGTTTGGGTCGTCATAACACCATCAAGTTGCACTTCCATAACCCGATTGAGTAAGACAACCACTAAAATTAATCTCCCTAATTAAACCAACTTTAACCTCACTTGAGGAAATCAAAAGAATTTGGTAGTTAGGTAGGACACCGGGGATAGGCATCAAAATAATTCCCCCTTGTCACTTTCATCTGAGACATAGTCGTTGTCTTTAGGGAACTAAAATCCTCTAGTACTTATTGACACGGTCACAGCTAGTTTGTGGAGGGGCCTCCTGACTGTTTCCAACTTTCAGGGGTTAAACGGCCGCGAGATTGAGAACCGGACGGACTCTGTGGAATACCGCACTCCACTTAGCCCTAAGGCAACATCGATCGCTGTCTTCTTCGGAAGGCTGAAGTGCCCAAAACCTTTTCCGACGTGTCATGAACGAGGTAGCTTAGTATCTATTCTACTAGGGCTCTTTTACCCAGGATCCCTTTCGGTAGAGGGATATCCTTCTTATATTGGTCTCTCATGTTGTATTGTTCGACTTGGATTTCATCACCTTGCGAAGGATACAATTTGTTGAGGTCTCCAGCTCTTAGTTAGGAGGTTTTGCTTGCTATCTTGTAGAGGGTCTTTTTCTTTGTAGGGCTGCTTGTTGGCATTCTGGCCATTTTGTTGTACATCTCGCTTACTTTGGCAGCGGCCTCAGTATAGTTTTTTGAGCTTGCTTTTTTGGCCTGTGAGCCTTGTCTTTTCCTAGCTCCCCTTTCGCACGCTCGGTTGCCTGAGGGTTTTTGAGTTCTTTCTAACAAGACTTCGTCCACATCACTTAGTTTTGTTTCATGGAAAATCTACCTCCATGCACCCATGCTCCTTCTGGGACTACCAATCCGGAGACCCCTTTTCAAGGGGTACCTTTTACTTTTCCTTCAGTTGGAGATATTGGTCCTCCCTTTATTGCTACGTTAAATCTTCCTGGATTAACCATAGGATTACCGGTATGGTT
Organism: Larix kaempferi; assembly: GCA_027924585.1. Classification (NCBI taxonomy): domain Eukaryota; kingdom Viridiplantae; phylum Streptophyta; class Pinopsida; order Pinales; family Pinaceae; genus Larix; species Larix kaempferi. Next base: position 2,392,433 of record BSBM01000226.1, on the reverse strand, counting down.
GTTCAATCCGGTAATTCCGATTGCGCCCAATGTTTCGAATGTTAACTCTCCACCACGAGAGAGTCAATCCCAAACTAATCCTTCTCCTTCTTCATCGGATGAATCTTCTTCCGTTCCTTCTTCCTCGCCTGACGAAAGCAATAGTGTTAGTAATCAGGTGGATAAGAAGAAGAAGAAAAGGAAAGATAAGAAGAAGAAGGATAAAAAAGAGACCAAGCGTAAACCAGTTACCTCTAATGGTACTCATTCTACGAAAACACCCCGTAAGCCCAAGTTCCCTTGCAAACTTTGTAAGGGTGATCACCTTCTCAAGGATTGTCCTGATCTTTCCCGTGTGTCAGAAGTGTGGTCTAAAAACCCCAAACCAATCGTATCGTCGACCTCTGACCATCATGTCGATGGCACTCCCTCAACCAGTGACCCCTTGGTGAAGGGTCGTAAGGGTAAAGTCCTATATCCCTGTTTGATATGCAAGGGTATGCACCGTACTTTCCTTTGTCCAAGCATGGATGAAGCCTCGCGGTGGTTGGAAGATATTACTAGTTCTCAACTGGTGCCTCCAACAGACCATGGTAAACTATCCCTCGACCCCCCGCTGGTTGACCAAGTGATCAATTCAGTTTCATCTGCAATTGATCCCACTCTCCCTTCCGAGAGTGAAGTGATTGAGTCGCTGTCATCCCCACTTGATCCCGCTCTTTCATCGGAGAAAGTCCAGACTGAAGCAGTCACCTTGACACAATCTTTGTCTCATTCTTATCTTCCAAGAGAGAGTGAATTGGAAACCACTGATGTTTTCCTTATCGGTTCAGAATGTCCTCGGCAAGGGGAAACCCTGTCCGTTTCCGCGAGACCCCCTCCAAGCACTGAGGTTATTTCCTTTGATTGGAATGGTCTAACAGAATCTCGTCTTCCTTCGAGTGTTCCTTTTCAAATATCTGTAGGAGTTTCCGATAAAGAAATTTTTCGTACGATAGTTGATGAGGGAGCTTCTGTTAGTATTCTATCCTCAACTGCTTGGCAAGCCTTAGGTTCTCCTCGGCTTGTGCCCGTCACTGATCAGATACTGGCTTTCAACAGAAGGCCTACTGGACCTTTAGGGTCCCTTCCTCAGTTACCTATCACTTTGGGAGGGAAAACTGTCTGTATTGATGTCATGGTCATCCAAGGTCCCTTAGATTTTAATCTACTCCTTGGACGCGATTACGTCCATGCCATGAAGGCTGTAGTGTCCTCACTCTTCCGAGTGATGTATTTTCCCCATCATGGGAATGTTGTGACCATCGATCAACTTTCCTTTGTGACGCCCACTCATCGCATGACTCCTAGTCACCAGACTTCCCTAAATGTTCCACATGTTTTAGTGGTTTCTTCCCCCTAGGGGGGGGGATGCTTGGAGCAAAGTTCTATTCTGGTGTCAAGCTCATTAAAAAATGAAACCATCATCCCAAGCATAGTTTACTTTTGGTTTTAAGCTTGTGTAAAAATGAAACCAACCATCACTATGAGCATAGTTCCCTTTCTATGTCAAGCTCGTTAAAAAATGAAATAGATTCCCACGAGCATAGTTTATTCTTTGTTTCAAGCTCGTTAAAAAATGAAACCGACCCTCAAGCACAGTTTACCATTGGTTTTGAGCTTGTGTAAAAACGAAACCAATCCCAAGCATAGTTTACGTTCGGTTTCAAGCTTGCGTAAAAATGAAATTACCTTCGAGCATAATTTCTTTCTGTTTTAAGCTCCTTAAAAAATAAAAAGGACCCTTTCAAGCATTGTTATTATCTATTTCAAGCTTGTGTAAAAATGAAATAGATCTCCCTTCCATTTGTTCGAGTCTCTCGCGTGAGTTAGGATTGGAACCTTCATTTCATCTGCCTGGGTCACTTGGTCCTGGTTCTCCCTACCCCCCTGGCGAACACATTCAGATTAGTAGCCAGGATTTTTTGGGTAAGGAAGAAGAGTAGTCAGACGAAACGAAGCTTGGGGGGCATGTTTAGCCGTTAGCAATCATGCTGGGGGCATTTACCAACCTCTGGTCATCATGTTGGGAGGGAACCCATCAATGGGCCCTAGTCGTGAGCAGAGTTTACCATTGGCTTCAAGCTCATTAAAAAATCAAACCAGTAGTTTGAGCAAAGTTCTACTCCTGTGTCAAGCTCGTTAAAAAATGAAACATATCCTTTCCCTTTGAGTCGAGTCTCCTCGTAGACTTAGTACCTGAACCTTCTTTTCACTCGCCTATACCTTAGGCGAATGAAATGAAGCTTGGGGGCATGTCTTCAACCTCTGGAAGTTACGTTGAAGTCAACTCGATCGCCTCTCCACACCATGTTGGAGCTAAGTCACTTACTTCTAGCAATCATGCTGGGGGGCATGAACCAACCTTTGGATTTCATGACGGGAAGAGGTTCACCATTGGGAACATTTTCGAGCATACTTTCCTTTTTTAGGTTTCGAGCTCATTAAACCATGAAAAATATCCTGAGCATAGTTCATTTTCTGTTACAAGCCCGTTAAAAAATGAAGCAGACATCATGAGCATTCTTCCAACCTATCTTCGAGCTCGTTAAAAACAGTAAGATGGTGTTTGAGCTTACTTTTCATTTTTTTCGTGCTCTGGTTAAAACATGAAAAGTGGTTTGAGCTTACTTTTTCCTTTTTCGTGCTCTGGATCCAAACATGAAAAAGATTCCGAGTGCTTTTGATACCATTATCGTGCTCGTTAAACAAATTGGAATAAAAAGGTGTGTCTAACGAGTATAGGTTTATCACTTTATCCGGCCTCGCTAGACTATTTACGGAAAAGGAACTGTGCCGAGTTTACTTCCCCTTTGTCGTACTCGGTCATCAACCATGACAAAGTTGTACATGGAGTCCATAGTTAAGCTCTTTTCAGACTCCCTAAAGTTGAAAAGATTGCCAAGCGAAATTGATTCGTTCACGCTTGTAAAAGGATTTGAATGATCGTCTCCCTAGTGATAGTTTACCCCTTTTTCGGACTAGGGGGCACTACTTACGAAAAAGGAATACTCCAGCCAATCATGACTGGAAGAGTCCTCTCCCGCGTTGTTTTACCCTTTTTCGGGCGATGAGGCTAACCTTACGAAAAAGGACCGTTGGAGTCTTCTTTAGTTCTTTTCAGACTCTCTAAACATGAAATGACAATCGAGTTTTCCTTCCTTGGACTCGTAAAATCAAACATCGAAGGACCCACTTTGGGACGAACCCCTCCTTTCTCAGGTTCGAAAAACATGTGAGATTGGACTCATCTATGAGATGAGCTATATCGAGCATCTGTTATCCTCCTCAAGCTCGTTAAAAAACAAAGAGGTACTCATCCATCATGTCGGGGGAAAATGGGAAAATGAGTCAAGTTTACCTTGTTGGCAGCTTGTGAGTCGTCACCTTTGAACATGGCATGCATCCTCACCTTGTCTATTTTGGGTAGTCAGTCTTGCTGATAGTGTCATCATTATGATCATGCATCCTCATTATTGCTATGAGTTCACACTTCCTGTGGTTCTGTCTGTTCAAGTAATCCCTGCTGCCAAGCTCTGTTTCATGCCGTTATATGTTCAAAGGGTTATTACCTTGAGTCCATCTCCACTTCATGTCAAACCTTCCCTTTGTGTCAGTACATATTCCATTGTTTCATCGGTCCATACTATCTCTCGTTCTGATTTCGTGTCGATGATGTGGGAAACATCATGGCCCACCTTCGACGAGTCTATTCCTGTCGACACCAAAATCACTATCCAGGAATTAGGCTTAGGAGTCAACCACTAGTACCTTGGTACCTGCATGCCTCAATGGCAGGTTTCCTCGTATTCAACAGTAGGTTTTCATCAATGACCTCTGATTGAATGATCTCTCGGATGCTCGACATCAACTCCTTTATTCGCATTTCGTTGAGATGTACTATAGATACCTTGGGGATCATTGTCATTATTGGTGATTTCCCTCGCATTTGTTAACGGTTCACATCATTGACCGGTAATCAAATGGTTTCTACCATGTTCGACTTCAACACCTTGTAATCACATGGCTAGATTCGTATCATTCGTGATCGGGTAGAAGACCCTGGACATCCATTTGTATTTTGATTACGTCCAGGTTGCAATGGAGATTTCCTCTGTATTGTCACACAGATCCACTTTTGTATTGGTCGTGGCTGTGTCATTACTGTCTCATGGATCTACGCTTGTTCATAGTAGCCATGATTTGTCTACAGTCTATATCATCTCAGTACTCATGGATCTGCAATGTATTGGTCGGCAGCCATGCTTTGAGTCATTTGTTTCCGAGCATGGGAATGCCCGCCTCGGTGGTATATCTGACATTTTGTTTCAGCTCCTTGTTGCTCTCCTCGACGCTATCTCCGAACCATATTTGTAAAGTCTTTCGGCCATCAGTCTCTTCTGACCTCACACTTTAGGGGGCATCTGTTATACCTCAATATTACACATTACATATTAGTGTCGCATCCTTGCATTACCGACCTAAACGACAGTTTCCCTTAAAGATCATCTGAACATCCAGAGTGAAAACCATTGACTGAATACTGAAAGCAAAACCTTTTTCTGCCATCTTCCAGCCCAACTTAGCCCTGTTTGTGAGCACTGCCGCTCCTTGCACATCTACAAGGGCGCGGTAGTTATCACTACCGCGCGTTGCTCCTTCTCTGGGGCGCGGGTACTACCGCGTTATGCTCAGTTATAGGGGCGCGGTAGTCTGAAATTAGCCTTTTTGCCTTGGATTTTGGTATTTCGACCTTCGAGGAGATTTTGTTGGGATTACCATCTTTGGTTCGATCCTAACTCCTTCTTTGTTTAGCTGGCCTGATCCACTAAACCCTCCATAGATCCACACTTCTCTCTTGTTGGTTAGCCTTCCCATGTGCTATAAGAGAGAAGCTTTCCATGAGCCAAAGGGAGGACTTTTGGGGCATCAAACCTATGATCTTGCAGCCTTGTGGAGATAGCTAGAGGAAGCACTTGGAGCTGGAGGATTAGCTTGGACATCAAGCAACCTTTGTAAGCACTCTTCAAGTTGATAATAAAGATAACTTGTCTTGTTTTCCCAAATCATTTGTGTTAATTCTGTTTTAATGATATGATTTGTATCTTTCATAGATTTAGATCCTAACTCATGTTTTCAGACTGCTAGAGAATAGTACATGCTTGTGTTTTGGTTCCATTGTTAACAGGTTTACTTGTGAGGACTTGGAGCTTGGAGCAAATATCAAAGACAAGCGTTTGGACATAAGGTCAGTTAAACTCCTTCTATTCTCTCCAACATTTTAATTCTGAGATGTTTGTTAGATCTAGGGATTCAAGGTTGCATTTGTTTTGTCTGTTCTTAGCCTAGAGTTAGTTAAAGTCTACTTTAGCCTAAGGGAATTTCGACTTATCCGTAGGGCAGAATTCCACATAACACTGGTGCTTCCCGAGGGAGCACAATGGGGTGACATCGGTAAGAACAACAAATTTTGTGTTTTTCATTTTATATATTTTATGATTTTTTGGATTAGTGTTGATGACTCGATGTTTTGTGCAGACGTGGGTCCATTGCGACCAGTTGGAGTCTCGCTCATTGCGACGAGAGGAGAGGCACTGGTTGTAGGTCCCACGATGCGTGATTCCATCGAGGAGGTAGAGAAGGTCTATGAGAACCTCAACAGGTTGACACTAGATATCCCAGAGCCGAGTGTCCGTGATCTACCTCGGGGTTACCAAAGATACACCGTCATGGTGTCTACACATTTTGGCACGCTGCTTTGTAAAGTGGCGAGGTTCGTAGTCTACTATCATGAGCCTCCTAGGGATTAGGTTTTCGCTTGTGTATGTACTGAAAGCTTATGAGCTTTAGATTTTGTAGAGATGACTCTTACTAAAAGCTAGTATGCTTTAGATTTTTGTATCAGCACCACCATTTTGTATCGATTTATATATATATATATAGACATTTTCGGTGGCTCTATACATTATGTGTTGAGATATTGTAACTTCAAAGAATATTATATTTGTACTTTATTATTTTGGAGATGTTTCATTCCTCCTTGAAGATCTTATTGTATATCCGGAGATGTTTCATTCCTCCTTGAAGATCTTATTGTATATCCGGAGATGTTTATTCCTCCGTCGGAATGTGGTAACTTGGGTTATTAGACTTCCCTAGTGGGGGTCGACTCTGTATGTGTTATGTGGGTCAAAGGGTTATTAGACCACCCTAGAGGGGTCGGCCCAGTCAGTTGTAGTGGGGTATTTAACCCAATGGTTAAATACGAGCCTACGTGACTTGTGTAAAAAACAAGTCGGAGTAGTGTATAAATAGAGGAGGTGTATTCCTCATTTTACACACACACTCACTCACTTGAGAGTGGCGCACTTATGAGAGAGAGGTTTGCTATGGAGAAGTAGGAGCTTATGCTCAGGGTTACATCTTTGTATATTGTTGGTCATCTATATTGAGGAAGCTTTGCTGGGTTTTCTACCCCATGAGGGTTTCCCAGGATAAATTTGTGTCTCTTGTGTTTATGTTGTGCTTGTTGTTTCTTCAGTGATCCTGTATATGCTATTATTGTGAAATGGAATGCAATACTGCTATTTTCTGTCTTAGAATATTAAATCTTAACATGGTATCAGAGCTAACCTGAAGGAAGGCAATGTATGGCACTTACGACACTTGCTTCACTTGCGACAATTTGAAGGTTTGGATTTTACATAGCAAAAACCAGTCATCGTGGAACTTTCACTATAAATCCATTTATGCGAAGGTTCGGGATCTGAAAAGTTTACAGGCCGTAGTTAACATCCCCAGGTACTTTGTGTCCAAAGGGTACCCTCAGATTCGTTCTACTTTGTGAGTTATGATCAGTACAAGTTAGGGTTTCTGCCTCTTCCAGATCTCAGTCAAAATCAGGTGACCTTGGCAAAAAGGTCATAACTTGGGCTAGGAAGCTCCAAATGAAATTTCGTAAAAAGTGACAGGTAGTACACAGACTGTACTATCTCAGGAAACTTTTTCAGAGGCCGAAGTTGAACAAGTGACATGTGGCATGCCGTACAAGTTCGCTCTACCATTTTATCCCATAAACAGGTCACGTTGCGACACTTGGCATAACTCTCTCTCAGAAAATACAATTGAGGTCAGACCTATTGGGATGGAAAGATGACAGGTCAGGCTACCACAGAAAAAAAATTTCAGACCCTGTGGAGAGAAAAGTTTGGAGTTACAGCAGAAACAATCAGGTAAATATTTTTGTCAAAACAAAATTATTTTTGGAGCACCTTCATTCATGGCTTCCGGAATTTAGGGTTTCGGAGAAAGTTAGAATTTTTGGAATCGGAATCCACGGCTGAATGCTACTCAGGAAAATTGAAATTTAGAGACCAAGATCGAATTTTTTGGTTGGGTAGAAGACCGGGCTTGATCAAACCCCAGTTCGGGATTTTGATCGGAAAGATGGAAAATTAGGGCTTCAGCAAAAGTTGGAATTTTTGAAGTCTGTAGCCACGGCTGGAAGCTCCTTAGAAAAATAAGAGTTTAGAGCCTTGGATCGAACCTTTTGATTGGGCAGAAGGGTGGGTTTCATCAAACCCTAGTTCGGGATCCTGTCCAGAAGATCCAGAAGTTTCGAAGGCAAATTTTGAGGGGTCAAATTTTTGGAGATTTCAAAATTGAAGTATGCTAGTTTGATCAACTCAGGAAGACACATCCTTCCATCCATTCATAAGTGTGAAAGTCAAAGATTGAATTTTTAGGGTTTCTCTAACAAACCCTAATCAAGCTCCAAATCAAGTTTCAGGGGGAGTTGAGGGAGGCTAAGGCCTTACGTAAGAAGACTACAAGAAGTCTCGACATGTATGTCTTAAGGAGATACAGGTATGTCTTGAAATCTGATTCTTGATAAAGTTCATAATATGTCTGTCTTCATATTATTTATTAGTGCAATATTGATTAATGTTAGAATTGTCGTATCACCCTAGTAACAGTATGAATGCATGTGAATGATAGAAGACATTCATTGATTAGGGCTATATGATTGTACTAATGCACTGTGGTGTTGTATGAGGTTGATGTTGTCTACTAACAAGATACAGGTACATCACGAAAGACAAATCAAGTTCCATGACCATGATAACATGAAGACAAAGACTCATCCATAATCTTTGATCACATAGAAGTTCTACTTACGAGGTATGTATGACTTTGTTCTATTATGCTTAACCTATGAGATATGCAGGTTCCAGCATAGGATCTCTAAATCGTTGAAGAGAACAAAGAAGATATTGATTAGGTGTGTTAGACATAACTAAGCAGGTATACTAATCCAGGTATGTTTTCCTATGTCATGTTAGAATCTTACCTTGTGTAAGGATCCCTTATATAAGTATACTTGGTATGATTGGTTATGCTTATTCATAAAGTTAGTAATCAAGGGTTTATGCATATTATGTCTCTTATCTTGGTTGATGATTTAACTAACTAGATCAAACAAGAATATGCATGAGTAAAAGAAGACTTCCCTGAAACCTTGAATATTATCTATAATCATGACTATACATTTTCAGGATTATTTAGAACTATAATGTTTTGATAACATTGAGAATATACTAATGAATGTATGTTTGTGTATGAGATCATGAGGATGACACTTGAGCATGCACAGTGGTACAAAATGAATAGAAGTTCAAAAGACATACAGAAGATCAAGCGGGAGGCAACCACACAAACATAAAAGATAAGTATTTGAGTTGTTATTTGAAATAGTAAATGATATTGCCTGTAATAGGTTGTATGCATATTTGTATTCCTAGAATATATGATGCTGAGTATAAACATTCATAGAGCATTGAACAGTATACTACTAATATGCATATGATTGGTAAGTTGGACAAACATTCCATTGTTGCTTGTCTAGAATGAAACCTCTTTGTTGACATGCTGAGAGTTGTGCACACTCTCGATAGTATGTTCTGGTAGAGATGGAAGGAATGTAGATAGCCACTGTATGCATACAGGATATGGGAAAGTGTTGTGCCAAAGTATTGGTCAAAATAGTTGCATAACTATGTAAATGATATCTGTATGCATAATAGGTTATCATGTCACTATGATTTGATGATTATGAAGTATTACTAATCATGTACTTAATTTTGATTTGAAATAGAAAGATCATGATGAATGATGAACACTGAACAAGTGATGGATGTTCAACAAAAAGATTTACAAATCAAACACACTATAGAAGGCTTGTGGCTAGAAGATTCTCTTAGAAAGAGGAAGAGAATCATGATGAGATGTTTGTGTCTAGATAAGACCATTCTCTTAATGGTGTAATTAAAGAAGAAGTGTGAATCAGGTTCTGTATGGGTTCCCAGGATCGATAATCAATTGATGAGCTTAATGATCACCGTGGGTGATGTGGATCTCAACCTTTGCTACAAGGTTGAATATGGTTTCTATACACAGATGACATGGATGCAAGAAGGAACTCACCACAGAGTTCGAATGATATTGAGGCTCATATCAGTAGACCCATCTGACGAGAGATGGCACAGATAGATATGCAGAAGATCATTCAATGCAGAGTGTGAATGAATGAGAATTGAAAGCTTCTTGACAAAGCTTGGGATTTACCAGAAGTAAAGCTAATCCTAACCTTTACCTTAAGGTTTTGGATGATGAACCTATCATTCCATTATTGTATGAGGATGATCTCTTTCTGACAAGGAATGAGAAACAGAAATGAAAATGAAAGATCTCAGATTGATGCATTACTTCCTAGGTATGGAAGTATGGCAAGGGTTAGAAGGAATCTTTCTCAACAAGGGAAAATATGCCGATAAATATTAAAAGGACTTGATGTGTTGGAATGGCCACTCTCATGGATTCCAACTTGAAGCTGTTAGCGGATGACTCTTCAGAGTTAGTGGATATAACTCTGTACAGACAAATTATTGGGTCACTGATGTATCTAATAAATACTAGGTCAGATATATGCTTTGCTGTGGATACCTTGAGTCCATATCTAGTGGAAACTAGATGTGTTCACCTATTAGTTACAAAGCATGTGATCAGGTACCTAAAGGATACGATAGACTTTGATCTATGCTATCTTAGAGATCATGACTTCAGATGGCTACACAGATGTTGATTGAGCAGAAAGTGTATCAGACAGGAAGAGCACATCGAGAAGATGTTATTGTCTGGGATCAACCATGATCTTGTGGTTTAGAAGGAAGCGGTCTAGTGTGGCTCTTAGCACAAGCGGAATATATGGCTGCTTGCTCTGCTAGTTGTGAAGTGGTATGGCTTTAGAATGGACCCAACTGTGATCCTATGTGACAAACAGAGTTGTACCAAAATGGCAGAGAATCCAGTATTCCATGATAAGTCAAAGCACATAGAGATCTGACATTTCTATATACAAGATATGGTGCAGAAAAGAATTAAAGTTCGAATTTGTAACAAGTTACCGATGTACTAACCAAACCTCTACCTCAAGTAAAGTTTTCCAAGACAAACTTAATATAGTTCAGAAGGACCCTCCTCGAAAGGGGGAGCGATGTGATCACTTATGATGAGATTGCCCGCATCGACAGTGAGGTTGATGATGTGGATACCTATATTGGTGATGCCGACAGAGAGGTTGGTGGATGGTCCTTAGACAAGGTCTAAGGTGACAAGGGGATTGCATCATCCATTAACACATGTTCTGAAAGGAACCATAGACAGGTGTCTCCAAGAAAATAGGGGGATTGGATCATCCCTGGACTTCAGTCCTAAAGAGAGTCGCAGACGTATGTCTTCGAGAATGAAGTCCTTCGTGGACATGTGAGGATTGAATCATCCTTGGATTTCAGTCCTAAAGAGAGCCGTAGACGTATGTCTTCGAGAATGAAGTCCTTCGTGGACATGTGAGGATTGAATCATCCTTGGATTTCAGTCCTAAAGTGAGCCGTAGATAGGTGTCTCCGAGAAAGAAGAGGGATTGTATCATCCTTGAACATATGTTCTAAAAGGAGCCGTAGACAGGTGTCTCCGAGAAAGAAGAGGGATTGCATCATCCTTGAACACATGTTCTAAAAGGATCCATAGACAGATGTCTTCGAGAATGAAGTCCTTGGTGGACATGAGAGGATTGTATCGTCCCCGAACTTCGGTCCCAGAATTGAGCCGTAGACTGGGTCTCCGAGAATGTAGTCCCGAATGAACAGGTAGGGGATTGTATCTTCCCCGGACTTTGGTCCCAGAATTGATCCATAGACTGATGTCTCCGAGAATTGAATATAGGACTGCATCGTCCCTCGGTTCAAAATGTATGTGATGGGATTGCATCATCCCTAGACATGAGACTTGTCTTAAAGGTACGTGTGAGGACTGCATCGTCCATGAACTGGGTTCAAAATGTACATGACAGGATTGCATCGTCCCTAGACATGAGACTTGTCTTAAAGTGATAAGGACTGATCATCCTGGAACTTGATCGGGATTGCATCATCCCTAGACATGAGACTTGTATTAAAGTGATAAGGACTGATCATCCTGTAACTTGATCGGGATTGCATCGTCCCTAGACATGAGACTTGTCTTAAAGTGATAAGGACTGATCATCCTGGAACTTGATCGGGATTGCATCATCCCTAGACATGAGACTTGTCTTAAAGGCACGTGTGAGGACTGCATCGTCCCTGAACTGGGTTCAAAATGTATGTGATGGGATTGCATCATCCCTAGACATGAGACTTGTCTTAAAGGTACGTGTGAGGACTGCATCGTCCATGAACTGGGTTCAAAATGTACGTGATGGGATTGCATCGTCCCTAGACATGAGACTTGTCTTAAAGTGATAAGGATTGATCATCCTGGAACTTGATCTGGATTATCATCCATGGACCTATGTCCTAAAGAGAGCGGGATTGATCATCCTGTAATATGATCGTGTGTGTTGCAGGGTATGCTGCTATGTATTGATGATAGATGTATTAGCGAGAATACATGCTTTTGATGATAGATGTATTAGTGAGAATACATGCTTTTGATGATAGATGTATTAGTGAGAATACATGTTTTTGATGATATATGTATTAGTAAGAATACATGTTTTGATGATAGATGTATTGGTGTGGATACTAATACAGATGATCCATATGCTGTAGATCGAGATGATGCAGATGCTGTAGATCGAGATGATCCAGATGCTGTAGATCGAGATGATCCAGATGCTGTAGATCGAGATGATCCAGATGCTGTAGATCGTGATGATCCAGATGTTGTAGATCGAGATGATCCAGATGTTGTAGATCGAGATGATCCAGATGCTATAGATCGTGATGATCCAGATGTTGTAGATCGTGATGATCCAAATGCTGTAGATCGAGATGATCCAGATGCTGTAGATCGAGATGATCTAGATACTGTAGATCGAGATGATCCCGATGCTGATGATCGTATGATGACGATGCTGATGATCGTGAGGATCCAGATGTTGATGTTGTTGTAGTTGTTCGAGTGCTGCAGAAGATAAAGACTCAGTACTGAAGATGTTGATGTTCCAGTATTGAAGATGTTCCAGTAACTGCTTGAGTTATTGATGATGTTGAGAAAGCTTCCAATGATTTATAGATGTATCATGTATGATGTTGATGACTCCTTGCTTGTGCAGATGCTGTTATAATATCCTTCTCGTTCAGGGGGAGTGTTGAGATATTGTAACTTCAAAGAATATTATATTTGTACTTTATTATTCTGGAGATGTTTCATTCCTCCTTGAAGATCTTATTGTATATCCGGAGATGTTTATTCCTCCGTCGGAATGTGGTAACTTGGGTTATTAGACTTCCCTCGTGGGGGTCGGCCCTGTATGTGTTATGTGGGTCAAAGGGTTATTAGACCACCCTAGAGGGGTCGGCCCAGTCAGTTGTAATGGGGTATTTAACCCAATGGTTAAATACGAGCCTACATGACTTGTGTAAAGACAAGTCGGAGTAGTGTATAAATAGAGGAGGTGTATTCCTCATTTTACACACACACTCACTCACTTGAGAGTGGCACACTTATGAGAGAGAGGTCTGCTATGGAGAAGGAGGAGCTTATGCTCAGGGTTACATCTTTGTATATTGTTGTTCATCTATATTGAGGAAGCTTTGTTGGGTTTTCTACCCCATGAGGGTTTCCCAGGATAAATTTGTGTCTCTTGTGTTTATGCTGTGCTTGTTGTTTCTTCAGTGATCCTGTATATGCTATTATTGTGAAATGGAATGCAATACTGCTATTTTATGTCTTAGAATATTAAATCTTAACACTATGGATGATCAATGAGATCTTGTTTACATGTTTGCTTATACAATGGATTATTTACATGTTATGTATGCTTTTATATTTTATGAATATGATATGTGTGTACGATGTACCAATCTAGAATGAAGTTGGCCATTGAGACAACAACTGTATTCATGTCTTGTGGAATGTGCAAGTATTGAAGAGATTCAAAGGACCTTTCCAGAAGACGGAATCGTCTGGAGAGACAGAGTAGAGTAGGGTCGTGGATAGCATAAATCCGGTTAATATGAGAAACCACTAGTTGCGAATCTAGATGGATGACAACATGGTTGATACCCAAGGAAAGAGCGTCAGTTAGGGTTCCAATCATTGCCTGATACTCTGCGGCGTTGTTGGTTGCGAATCCTAGGCAATTTCCTCCTCAGCCAATAAGCTCGCCAGTTGGGGAATAAAGTACCTAGGCTGCCAAAACAAGGTTACGGGTATGCCGGCTGGCGCCGTCCACGAATCCGTAGAAAGTTTCCATCTTCACATGCAGACAGAACATGGTATAAGAAGCGAAAATAAGATCTAGACACACTAAAACAAAAGCATCACACCACACAAAACACACATGCCATGTATAATATATACAAGATATCTATGCGTGAAAGGCTTAGGCATAGTACCTCTTCAGGCAGAGCCCATTACGGGGCTCACCCAAAGATATCCCATCATAGTCCTCTAGTTCGTAGGCTCCCTTCTCCATAACACATTTCACTATGTACGGTTCGTGCCACATGGACTCGAACTTACCTGCCCCTAGCTTATCGTGCCTTTAGTCATATGTGAGGACCAAATCACCCTCGTTATAGATGCGGGGTTCAACCGACCTGTCGTATTGTGACTTAATGCGCTTCTTGTGTGCCTCGTTGGCAAGTGCAGCATCACGGCGAGTCTCGTCAAGTTTTGCTAGGTAAAGGAATCGCTCTTCTTCGGTAGTGGTGTTCGGAAGAAGATCGACTGCGAGTTTGAGTGATGGAATCTTGCACTCTATTGGTAGGACTGCCTCCAATCCATAAACTAACTGGAATGGTGTAAATCCGGTGGCAGACTTAATGGAGGTCTGGTATGCCCATAGTGCGAAAAAGAGCATGTTGTGCTAGTTAGACTTGTGCATACCCACCACATTGAATCATGGTTTTCCAAATCTTGTTAATGGCCTCTACTTGTCCATTGGACTACGGGTAGTAAGGTGTTGAGTTTTCATGACGAAAACCCAATCTGGAACTCAATTCATCAACCATGTGGTTCTGAAAGTGTGATCCATGGTCAGTGACTATGGCTTGTGGAACTCCAAACTGTGAGATAACATGATTAAACATGAAGAGTGCAGCGGTTTTTCCGTCGTCAGTGTACATAGGCATAGCCTCAACCCATTTTGTAAAGTAATCCATGACTATTATGACGTAACCATGCCCCCCGACTGAGGTAGGCTTACAGTGCATGAAGTCGATGCCCCAGTTTGCAAAGGGGCCAACGGCAATAACCGGGTGTAACGGGGCTGGGTGGGTGCGCTTTTTCGTCTGAAAATGCTGGCATGGGGGACATTTTTTAATGGCCTCAACACAAGCTTTAAAGATGGATGGCCAGTAATATCCCATGCGTAGAATCTTTTGGGGTATAGCCATCCCAGAGAGATGACCGCCATAATCCCCAAAGTGACAGTCATGACATGTTCAGCCTCCTCATGTGTCAGACATCGTCGAAGAACCGAATCAATACCACGACGATACAGGGTATCGCTAACGATCAAGTAATACTTGGCTTGGTGGCGAATATGACGACGATCGTCATGAGACAGTTGGGGGTTGAAACGTTGGGTTTGAATATAGGTCACTTACCTCATATTTGCAGATCCCTTTTCTCTTTGTTGACCCAATGCCCCAGTGTCGTCAAATCTCAAGCTACAAGACCCCATTGAACACATAGGAACAACCAAGCAGTGAAAGCATACATTTCATATGATTGATCTAAGTTAACAGTTAAGGAAGAAAACTCTAAACATTATCAATGAGACAACATTTATGGAAAGAGATTATATTAACTGTAAAAGAAGGAGTTACATATAAAGGAGAAAGATAAAACCAAATCCTTAACGTCGCATCCTCCATCCAACATGTCCAAGCCAAACCTCCAAGATGGTACAAGCTTCCCAAGATGATTAGGGATCACCAATATGGATTCTACCAGCATAAGGATACTATAGAACTTCCTCCCCTTCCCATGGAGAGAGGGGGTGTTTATATAGGGCTAAAGAGATAGGGTAGGTTGAGGATTAGGGGGATATGGTTAAGGGATCCTCCCATTAGGTTAGGAACTCGATGACAGATGTTTAGAGTGAATCGGACAGTAGAGAAATGTGCAAGACTGAGTCAATGTAGACCAACATGATGGAAGGTGTACTGACTGTAGATGATGAGTAATGAACATCTCTTGAACATGGGCATGGCATGACTTGGCAGTATTGACACAACGAGAATGACACTAACCCCCAACGCGACTGATAGTAGAAGCATTCTTTGGATGACCCAAAGGAGCAACACGACTCATGAAATCAACAGAACTCGAAGACAAATGGATTACCCAAGTACTTAATGCAAATGCAAAATGAGTGCCATGTTCAAGAGCGACTATGTACTTCCATAAATAAAGTGTAATACAAAATCTTTCCTTTTTCCCCATCCTGACTGATGAGTGCCTCACTTGTTTTTTAATGAGCTTGAGGAGGGTAAACAGATGCTCGGTAAAGCTCATCCCATGGATGAGTCCAATCCCAAATGTTTTCCGAACCTGGAAAAGGAGGGGTTCATCCCATGACGGGCCCTTCAATGTTGAGTTTTAACGAGTCCGTAGAAGGTAAACTCGGTATCATTTCATGTTTAGAGAGTTTGAAAAGAACTAAAGAAGACTCCAAAGGTCTTTTTTCGTAGGGTTAGTCTCTTCATTCGGAAAAAGGTAAAACAATGAGAGAGAGAACTCTTACAGTCATGATTGGTTGGAGTGATCCTTTTTCGTAAATAGTGCCCCCTGGCCTGAAAAAGGGGTAAACTATCACCAGGGAGACGACCTTTCAAATGCTTTTACAAGCGTGAATGAATCAAGTTTGTTTGGCAATCTTTTCCTATTTAGGGAGTCTGAAAAGAGCTTAAAGAGGACTCCATGAACAACTTTGTCATGGGTTATGACCAAGTACGACAAAGGAAAAAGTAAACTCGGCAAAGTTCCTTTTCCGTAAATAGTCTAGCAAGGCCGGATAAAGCGATAAACCTATACTCGTTAGACACATCATTTTACTCAACTTTTTAACAAGCACGACAATGGTATAAAAAGCACTCGAAACCTTTTTCATGTTTGAACCAGAGCACGAAAAAGTAAAAACTAAGCTCAAACCACTTTTCATGTTTCAACTAGAGCACGAAAAAAGTGAAAAGTAAGCTCAACACCATCTTACTGTTTTTAACGAGTCTCGAAGACAGGTGAAAAGAATGCTCATGATGTCTGTTTCATTTTTTAACGAGCTTGTAACAGAAAATAAACTATGCTCGGGATTATTTCCATGGTTTAGCGAGCTCGAAACCCAAAAGAAAGTATGCTCGAAAATATTCCCATTGGTGGATTTTTTCCCATCATGTTATCCAAAGGTTGGTACATGCCCCCGGCATGATTGCTAGAAGTAAGTGACTTAACTCCAACATGGTGTGGAGAGGCGATCGCGTTGACTTCAACATAACGCCCAGAGGTTGAAGACATGCCCCCAAGCTTCATTTCATTCGCCTAATCTATCTCTTCACTCGGTTAAACTCTTGGTTACTAATATTAATACTTTCACCAGAGATGAAGGAAGATCAAAAGGAAAAGGAGGATGAAAAGAAGGTTCAGGTACTGAGTCTATGGGAAGACTCCACTCAATGGAAAAGGATCTGTTTCATTTTTTAACGAGCTTGACACAGGAATAGAACCCTACTCATGAAGCTAGTTTCATTTTTATGCAAGCTTGAAACCAAAGGTAAATTATGCTTGTAGGGATCTATTCCATTTTCTAATGAGGTTGGAATCAAAGACTAATTTGTGCTCATGGGAACATGTTCCATTTTTTTAACGAGCTTGACACAGAAAGGGAACTATGCTCATGGTTAATGCCCATTAACGGGTTCCTTCCCAACATGATATCTAGAGGTTGGTAGATTCCCACTACATGATTGCCAACGGCTTGACATGCTCCCCAAGCTTCGTTTCATCTGACTACTCTTCTTCCCTACCAAATAAAAATCCTGGATACTAATATGAATATGTTCACCAGGGGGGTAGGAAAAACGAGGATCAAGTGACACATGCAGATGAAATTTAGGTTCAAGTCCTAAACCTAAAGGGAGACTTTACTCAAGGGGAGGGGATCTGTTTCATTTTTTAATGAGCTTGACACGGGAATAGAACCATGCTCGTGAGGTACTGTTTCATTTTTTAACGAGCTTGGCACAGGAAAAGAACTATGCCTGTAAAGTTGGTTTCATTTTTATGCAAGCTTGAAACCAAAGGTAAACTATGCTTGGGAATGGTTTCATTTTTACACAAGCTTGAAACCAAAGGTAAACGATGCTTGGGATTGGTTTCATTTTTACACAAGCTTGAAATCAAAGGTAAACTATGCTTGGGAACTAGGTCCTACCCAACATGATGTCCAGAGGTTGGTAGTGTGCCCCCCAGCATAATAAGCCAAGGGAAAAACTTTGGCATGATGTCCAGAGGCTGGAGAGATGCCCCCCATCGCTAGGGGAGAGAAACCACTAAAACACGTGGAACATTTAGGGAAGTCTGATGACTAGGAGTCATACGATGAGTGGGTGTCACAAAGGAAAGATGATCAATGGTCACCATATTCCCATGATGAGGAAAATACATCACTCGAGAGAGTGAGGACATTACAACTTTCATAGCACAGACATAATCACGTCCAAGGAGTAGATTAAAATGTAAGGGGCCTTGGACTACCATAACATCAATACAGATAGTTTTCCTTTCTAAAGTGATAGTTAACTAAGGAAGGATCCCTAAAGGTCCAGTAGGCCTTCTATTAAAAGTCAATATCTGGTCAGTGACTGGAACAAGCTAAGGGGAACCTATAGCTTTCCAAGCAGTTGAGGATAAAATACTAACATAAGCTCCCTCATCCACTATAGTGTGAAATATTTCCTTATCAAAAATTCCTACAGATATCTGGAAAGGAACACTCGAAGGAAGACAAGATTCTGTTAGACCATTCCAATCAAAGGAAATGACCTCAGTATTTGGAGGAGATCCTGTGGAAATGGACAGGGTTTCCCCTCTCTTGGAACAATCTGAACTGACTAGGAAAACATCAGTGGTTTCCAATTCACTCTCACTTGGAAGATAAGAATGAGATGAAGATTGTGTCATGGTGACTACTTCAGTCTGGAATTTCTCCAATGAAAGAGTGGGATCGAGTGGAGGTGAGGCTGACTCCACCACTTCATGTTCACTCTCGGAAGGGAGAGTGGGAATAGCTACGGATGAAACCAAATCGATCACTTTAGATTCACTCTTGGAAGGAAGAGTGGGATTGACCAGGGATGAAACCGAATCGACCACTTGGTCAACCAATGAGGGGTCAATAGGCAACCTATGATAACCTGTTGGAAGCCGTTGACAAGGAATAATAATATCTTCCAACAACTTTGAAGCTTCATCCATGCGAGGACAAAGGTAGGTACGGTGCATTTCCTTACATAATAAGCAAGGATTCTTGACTTTACCCTTCCGACTCTTCAAAACAGTGTCACTGGTCGAGGGAGCATCATCAGTATGAATACGAGAGACTGATGACATAGTTGGTTCCGAATTTTGTGACCAAAATTCTAAGACCGTGGAAAGACCAGGACAGTCCTTAAGAAAATGGGGCCCTTTGTAAAGCCTATAAGGGAACTTAGGTTTACTCAAAATCGAAACAGGTACATCAATACTCCCACCATGATGATCAGCGGCTGGTGGGTTCCCAACATGATGGTCAGAGTTTGGAACTGTGACCTTCTGCTTAGTATTCTTCTTCTTAGCCTTCCCTTTCGTCTTCTTCTTATCCACCCGTTTACTAACATCAGATTTTTCAACAGGTGAAGAGGAAGAAAGGGAAGTCGATTCAACATTCGACGAAGAAGGAGAAGGATCAACACGAGGTTGATGCTCATGTAGTGAAGAACCTCGACCCGACACAAACGTTGCATTTGGTATAACGGGATTAGAGAATAACCACATAGGTAATCCTATAGTCAATCCGGGAAGACTCAATGTGGCCATAAAGGGAGGACCAACACTTCCACAAGGAGGAGCTACAAAAGACATACCTTGGAAAGGGGTCTCTTGGTTGGTAGTCCTAGGAGGGTCTTCCATACCTAAACTTACTAAGAGTCTTTGAAGTACCACACAAATCAAACACTACTCAAGTCTAAAAGCAACAAGCAAACTGTGTGAATAGGAGTGGATGAAAATTTTGGATCCTCACAGGATTGTCAAGGCGCCACAAGTCACTATATACCGCAGGGTCCGACAGTAAAACGCGACAAGGAGGATTGGGACCGTACCCTTGCCTAAATACCCGATTACCTAGACGATACGTGCGTATTAATCTCCCCGAGTGTTGTTCTCGGTGTATTGTGATGCTAAGACGTCCAAATGGTTAACTCAGTTGGTCACAGGAATCCTAGGAGTGTCTCTCGATATACACTAGGTACGTGGGAGCTCAAATCCGTAGTGGTGTTGTCTAATGCACCACTGTACGGCAAGAGCTTTTCGATATACTACTGAGTACGTGAAACACCTTTCGATATACGCCAAGTACATGAAGTGCCTTTCGATATACCCTAAGGTACATGAAAGAGCCTTCGATATATCGGTTGGTACGTGAAAGAGCTTCGATATACTGGTCGGTACGTGGAAGAACTGCAATACCCCCGGAATGCAGTGCAAGAAAATAACGACAGCTGCCACGTTTTACGACTCTAGAACACATCTCTAACTTACACATAGTTACTAAATGATTTAAACCTAAGCTAGCATTAATTTTATCTTATGCGGTTAAGTGGATGCATGAGGTATAGACAGGAAATGTAAAAAGAATGCAAATTCTAGCTATATGACAATGCACATTTTCCTTTCCTTTTCAATGAAAACTACTTAAGGTAAGGAGAGATTTTTCTTTCTTTCAAACCAAAAAGTACTTAAGTAGTAATGAAAAGAAGAATTCCTTCCTAGAGTGTAATAACTCTAACTTTCTGCAATAATAAGCCAACAAGCGCAAAGAAAATGAAAGATGCGACAAATCTTAACAATGTATAAGACAAAATAATGAAGCACTTTCAATTTTCAAACGCATGTATCAAAAATGGAACTTGATAACTAAATGCTTTTCATATCTATATACAGAAAGTGAGAGAATATCTACAACACTCTAATCAGTCATAAATTCCCAAAGACAAACGACAAGCACCCAAACAACTCAAAGGCACTCAAGAAAGGCTCGAAATCTACCAAATGCATTCAAAACTCAATGATTGAGTGGAGGAAGGGTTTGGAGTTCATATCTAATGATCTGAACAGATCTAAAAAGATTAGGTAAGGTGATCAAGGATGGCAAGATCGAACCAACCGGTGGGGGATTTGAAATTGCCCCCAACAACCAAGTCACTTACTTGACTAATGAAACATCCAAAATAAACAAAAACACTTCCAAACACAAGCAATGTTGGATCTAGGGGATGCATGACTATAATACACAGCCTACAAATCACAATCAATCAGACCAAAAGCCCAAAAAGAAGGAAATACCTGTTGATCCCTAATTTTGAAGGGATCAACGCACCCTATATAGAGGCAGAGTGCACCGGATAGGGTCTGGCGCAGGTTGTACACAGGCAAGGTGCACCACCGGTGCAGTTTGTCTTCAGACAAAGTGAGCCAACCGAATAGTGGCGCAGGGAAGACTCAACCCAGGTGCGCCTGTCGAATAACAAGCAGTAAAATGGCTAGACCTCCTAAGGTAAAAAGGCAATAGCCCTAATACTGATCCAAAGAGAATCAGGGGGACCCAAGAAACTCTTTAAAGACAAAGATCTAAGGGTAGGAGGGCTTCAAGAGGATAGAAAAAGGATTGATAAAGAGACATGAAATCAAAGACAAATGGAATTGAATCTATGAAATCAAATCTATGTTCTTCCCCAGCGGAGACGCCAAATTTGTTACTGAACAATCTACCGAAAGCGGACTTAAGGCATAATCTCCCTAGTTCAATGCGAATCTAGAACAAATAAAAAAGAAAATAACCTGCTTTCCTATATCAAATAGAAGTGAAAATAGATGGATAGATCACTTACCTCATATTTGTAGATCTCTTTGCTCTTTGTTGATCTAATGCCCTCGTGTCGTCAGATCTCAAGCTGCAAGACTCCGTTGAACACATAGGAACAACCAAGCAGTGAAAGCATACATTTCATATGATTAATCTAAGTTAACAGTTAAGGAAGAAAACTCTAAACATTATCAGTGAGACAACATTTATGGAAAGAGATTATATTAACTGTAAAAGAAGGAGTTACATAGAAAGGAGAAAGATACAACCAAAGCCTTAACGTCGCATCCTCCATCCAACATGTCCAAGCCAAACCTCCAAGATGGTACAACCTTCCCAAGATGATTAGGGATCACCAATATGGATTCTACCAGCATAAGGATACTATAGAACTTCCTCCCCTTCCCATGGAGAGAGGGTGTGTTTATATAGGGCTAAAGAGATAGGGTAGGTTGAGGATTAGGGGGAGATGGTTAAGGGATCCTCCCATTAGGTTAGGAACCGAAATGCCACCTCTCCCAAAGTCTAGGGATAGGTCTCCACCTCAACAAACCTCTAGAAAGACCTCGAGACTCCCCAAAATAGCCTCTAACTAACCCTGGCACACCCTGGTAGAGGAGACAAAGCGCCAGAGAGGGTCAAGCACACCCTGTAGGAGGCCAAAGGGCGTTAGTGGCTCACCCTAGATGACCAGGAATTGCACCGGTGCACCCCAGATGAAGTAGAAGTGCACCAGTCTACCCAAACAGGGTCAACCGGGCAGGGATAACCTTCAGTTTGAATGTGTTTTAGCCCAGTATGAGTTTAGGGGTCAAAGCAAAGAGTTTACACAATGGTCATGATGATGACTCTAGGTCTTGATAACAACATTTGCACAATGTTCATGGCGACGACACTAGGGCATGACAACGACACTTGCACAAGGGTGACGAGTGTCCGTGATCTAACTCGGGGTTACCAGAGATACACCGTCAGGGTGTCTACATGTTTTGGCATGCTACTTTGTAAAGTGGCAAGGACCGTAGTTTGCTATCATGAGCAGCCTAGGGATTAGGTTTTCGCTCCAATAAAAAAGATATCAACACGGACCCATATCCGAACTGTTTCAGCGCCCCGCGCTGACACTTGGTCAACTAACTCCAGAGGTTGGTAAGGAGTCCCTCACACCAGTGGAATACCTAGGGAGCCATGCACTCTTCCGAGTACATCAACTCTGACTTGCTCACAAGGTGAGCAGACTGATTCCTCGCTACCCTCACTATAGTGTATAGCACAGTACGTAAAGGATGGTCTTGAATCTCCTTGATAGGGATCTTCCCACCAATAGCCGCAATGCCTCCAGTGCAGTACTGAGTAATCATATCATCCACTGTCAAATCACCTCCTCGTGATGCGGTAAGAGATACAAGTTCTCCCTTTCGGGATAATCCTATCAAGAAGTAGATGTCCTCGACATCTATAATAAGTGTATGCACCTCGATCTCGAAGTGTTGTTGCATCAGATCCCAACATCGGATCATGTGTGTCAGCAACGGAACTTGGGCCCTCATGCCGACACTCGAAAATATTTGAGTAACCCACAGTTCCTCAATGCAGCAATGCATTGAGGGTCATTTTCGGCCTGAGCATCATCCACCTCGTGCTCTCGTTCTCGCCACTCGAGAACCATGTTTGTCACCATGAACCTGTCAAAAAGGACAAGTAAACACTATTAGTACTCTTTCTAAACATCAAAACTTTTTCTTTTGGGTTGGGCATTGAGTTGAAGTTGGGAATTTGCGCCGGCACAAGACGTCTTTGCAGACAGGGCGACGTCGATGCAAAAGGCCCTTACGGGTTTTGCGACGGCGCATGGCCATCGCAGTTCCCATAAGGAGGGATTGCGTCGACCCGTGGGCACAATTCCCCCCACCAAAACAACTCAAAACCCTAAAAATTAAGCAAAAAACATAAAACTAATCCATTGAAAAGTTGCATAGCTGAGTTTAGGCCTACCTGTCTTTGACGGCTCGCGAAACGGTGGACCGTAGCTCCCGGAATCAACAAACGAAATTTGGCTCCAAATGGCACTTACACTCTCCAAACTTGGTAAAAACAATTGTAATTCTTCACCCATTTTATAACCAAAAAGGGAATATTCCTTTTTTAATGTTGATGCTTTAATGGGTTTTTTACTATAGTTTGGGTTATTTACTGCATTTAAATGCTTGGTTAACTGTTTTGACCCGGTCTTCGAGATGAAGGAGAAGCTAGGTGCCTAATTAATGCCATTCTTCATCGTGATGATCATGTCATAAGTATTATCAAGTATGAACAACTCTTCGAGCGTATTTTTGTCATTATTTCACTCATTAAATTCAATTACTAATGACACCGAACTTACTCTTTGTTCTTTCTCATGCTCGTAAAACGATGAGAATAAGTCATCGAGTTATAGTTTATCACTTTTTTGGGCTCGTTAAACTCCTATGAAAAAGGAACCCCCTGGAGTCTTTCTTTAAGCTCTTTTTAGGCTCTCTAAATACGAAAAGATCGTCAAGAGAACTTGATGCATTCATGCCTGTAAAAGTATTTGAATGATCGTCTTCCTGGTGATAGTTTACCCATTTTTCAGACCAGGGGGCACTACTTACGAAAAAGGAATACTCCAGCCAATCATGACTGGAAGAGTCCTCTCACGCGTTGTTTTAGACTTTTCCGAGCGAAGAGGCTAACCTTATGAAAAAGGACCTTTGGAGTCTTCTTTAGTTCTTTTTAGACTCTCTAAACATGAAATGATATCGAGTTTACCTTCTCTGGACTCGTTAAAATTCAACATTGAAGTGCGCATCATGGGATGAATGCCTCCTTTCCCAGGTTCGTAAAACATTTGGGATTGGACTCATCTATGAGATGAGCTATACTGAGCATCTGGTTACCCTCATCAAGCTCGTCAAAAACACATGAGGCACTCATCATTCATGATGGGGAAAAATGAAAGTTTTTTGTGTTACACCTTTACCAGTGGCAGTACTTGGTCGTTCTTGAACATGGCACTCATTTGCATTTGCATACAGTACTTGGGTCATCCGTTTGTCCTCAAATTTTTCCTACTTCCTGAGTCTTGTTACTCCTTCGGGTCATCCAAAGAATACTTCCATCATCAATTGCATTAGGAGTTAGCGTCATTCTCATCATGTCAACATTGCCAAGTCATGCCATGCCCATGTTGAAGAATACATTCACTGCTCATCATTTGTAGTCAGTACAACCTCCACCATGTCGGTCTACTCTAAGTCAGTCTTGCATTTTATTGTACCATCCGATCTACTCTAAACATTTGTTATCAAGTTTCGTGTCGATAATGGGGGATTCATCAAGGCCCTCCTTCGACGGGTTCATCCTTGTCGACTTCAAATCATCATCCGAGGACTGAATCTAGGAACCAATTGAGTACCTTGGGCCTGCATGTCTCAATCGTAGGTTACCTCGCTTTCGACATGAGTTTACATCATTGACTCTTGATTGAAAGATTTCGTTAAGCGTTCGACTTCAACTCATTCATTAGCACTTGATGATATGTACTATAATACCTTGGGGATCATTGACATTAATGGTGATTTCCCTAACGCTTGTTAACAATATGCATCAATGACCGGTAATCAAGTGGTTTCTACCATGTTCGACGTCAAGACATTTGTAATCACATGGATAGATTCGTATCATTGTGGGTTCGACTTGAAGACCATGGGGAGTCATGTTTTACCCAGGTTGCGATGGAGATTGTTTTGGGTTATATCACATGGATCCACTTTGTATTGGTCGTGGCTGTGTTATCATCTCATCATGGATCTACGCTTGTGTCTAGTAGCCATGATTGTGTTCAGTCAGTCTTTACTACTATGGATCTGCATTGTATTGGTCGGCAACCATGTTGTGAGTCATACGGGATTTTGTTCTCAGAGTCAGCTGTACTGCAACGGCATCTTTCATCCGACAACCCTTTTCCATCCTTCTATCAAAGCATTTCACCTGTCAAGTTCCAACAACTTCATACTTTGGGGGGCATTCTATTACACCTAAATCTTGCCACCATAAGACTCAGTGTAAACATCCCTGAAGTTCCCATGACTAGGATGTCAAACTGGAAGAGATACTGACATGTTTCCATAGGGTCTAGTTGGGTCATCGCAGGTCACCCTTGTGCAGCATGCGCCGGCACAGGTTATCCTAATGCAACTTGCGCCGATGTCAGTTAAAGTGGATAAAGGGCATCTTCAAGCCATTTCTCGAAGGTGTGTGACTTGGATCTCTATCACTAACCTATAGGGGAGCTGTCATTCGGTTCCCTAACCCCTTGGGAGGATCCCTTAGTCCTCTCCCACTATTTCTCAACCTATCCTATCCTCCTAGTCCTATATATATGAAGCTCTTCTCCATTCCAAGGGGAGGAAGGCTATAACATCCATATGCTGGTGAAATATAGCTTAGGAGATCATCATCCATCCATTGGAGGCACCCATTTCTCCTTAGAGGCTTTGGCTTGGCTTGTTGGAGGAAGATTGCGACGTTAGGGCTTGGTTCTAATCTTAACTCTTCTATGTATTTCCACTTTAATACATTAATACAAAACTCTTTCCATAAATGTCTTATTGTTCATTGATATTTATAGTTTACTTCCTTAACCGTTTACTTAGATCAATTATTGTGTACCAGGCCACATCTTGAGCTACGACAGGTAAAAGAGACTTTGTGAACCAGTCAGCCAAGAGTTGGTCCGGTATATGAGCCTTAATGAGACGTCGTCTTCACCGCCACTCATGAATATGGTCTGAGATATGAGTTGCGGTATTCTGGCGAAGAGAGGTCAATAAGTCCATACCAATCTCATAGTGAATGGGCAACTAGAAATGGGTCAAAAAGGACATAGCGAGAGAGCGAAAATCTGGAAAAGAGTTGGGTGGTAATTCAATATACCACTTGGCAGCTGGGCTGGTGAGAGTCCGTTGGAATAACCTAAGACAGATCGAGTCATCCATCAAGGAGTTGGATTAACACCATAAGTGGTATCTCATCACATGATTTTTTGGATATTCACCAGGTTTGCCATCAAATTTGGGAATATCGGATGGTAGTTTCACTGGAATTGGTGGTCAATTATGTCCATGGAAGATGGGGTCATTGGTCAGACGAGACTGGTCGAGTAGGTCCAAAGTAGCCAAAGAGGGCAGCTGCTCATTCGGCTACGGGTACTGATAGTACTGATATGGCATGTATAGACCAGTGGGACCTTGCATCGACTGGTTGTAGGGTGTTCACGGAGGGAACTGGCCGTAAGGGATTGTGCCGCCCAGACCATATGTAGGTCTGCTGCCATATTACAGTGGTCCGTTACCATAAGGTGGGGGTCCGCTACCACTGCCGAGAGGGGGTGGGCCTCCTCTAAATGGTGGGAGTTCGTCACCACCATCAGGATAAGGTGGACCTCTGTCGCCTACACTGGGATAAGGTGGTCCTCCACTGCCTCTGCTGGGAGGGAGTGGTGGTGCACCGCCTCCACCGGAAGGGTGGGGGCCTCCAACACCGCCACCGAAAAGGTGGGGGCCTTCGCCACCCGGCTCCACCCAAATAGGGTGGTCCTCCACCACCACCACCGGAATAGGGTGGCCCTCCACCATGAGGTGGGGTTCCTTCGCCACCGGGAGGAGGTGGACCTCCACCTCCGATGGGAGGGGTAGGGCCTCCGCCTCAACCACCAAAGGGGGGTGGGCCATTGTTGCCGAAATGAGGTGGGCCTCCACTAGAAGGTAGAGGTATTCCACCTCTGGAATTGAATGGGGGCCCGCTGACTCCAAAGGGAGGTGGAGGGGGACCAAACGAGGGTGTTGGTACCTGAGGGACGGTTGGTGGGGGTCCATTCTATAGAATATTTTGGTGCCCCCAGAGAGTGTATGGATTTTCGGGATAAGGTATCCCATAGAGTGTGTTTCCAGGATTGAATTGTCCCGACACAGGGTTAAGATAACCTGGATGCGCTTGACTCCATCACGGTTGGTTCGAATGGGATGGTCCCCCGACATGAGATAATCCCATGATGGATGCTCCAGCGGGTAGGGAAGTTCCAACAAAAGGACCGATGGGAACTCTTCCTCCTGTATTATGGTTAGGAGACGGGGGTTTCCCCCAAGATGCAACGTGCTGACCACTAATCAATGGTTGACCCAACGTGGGTTGTTGATTACCTATTGCGGGATTAACATTACTCGTAATAAAATTAGGGGGTAAAGAGTATCCTCCCTGCGAGTTTTGAGGGGGGCGAGGAGTGGGTAACGTTTTCGTAGTAGTGAGAGGAGTGTTGGACTGTTGTCCTTCAATAGCTTGAGTCATTTGGGGAATAGAAATGGTCTCCTGTCTAAGGGGTGTACTTGTAGGAAGTAAGGGTTGACCAAATTCATAAGTGGTCACGTTGTGGATGGGTGGTTCCGGTGAATCATAAGATAAAGTGCAAATCAGGATCTGTCGATATACGGGTAACATCGGGTCTTCAACCCATCGTAAAAGACTTTGTCTTCAAAATTCCTCGCCCATGGCACGTAATCGATCATGAAAGGCTGCGAAAAGCTTGTCAGGAGTGGGCCAAATGGGTGGGGATGTAGTGGCAAAATGAGCCACTTGTTGACCTAGAGAAGTTTCCCAAAAGGGTGCAGTTGGACCAAACGCAGCTGATACAGGGTCGTCCTGGGGGGATTTAACCATTTTAGAGATCCAGGCTCTCCCGGTAAAACGGGAGGGAGAGGTATGTCTTGTGAAGTGGAAGATTCCTCCTCTTCACCCCTTGAGGGGTTGGAGGTGGGTGAATCTGGAGGGAACATGTGTGCTCCAACATTGAAAGTAGGGTTTTCTACTTCAAGTGACATGACCATGATGTGTGGGTCCATTCTTACCCTCGAAATTACCTCCTAATTAAGGGGATATTCGGGTGGTAAGTTAAAAATTCTGTGGGACCTTCTCCAAGGAAAGTCAGCCAGAATGACTGAAATAGAGTTTCTCCTAAGAGTGCTCTAAACAAAAGAAAAGTAGTCCAGAAAAATCTACACAAACTAAGGCCGCAATCAAACTTATGTGATAGGTGTGGATTCAAAAGTTTGGAACCTCACATGATTTTCAAGGCTTCGCAACTTGCTATATACCGCAGGGTCCAACAATAAAACACGACAAGGAGGATTGGGACCATACTCTTGCCTGAATACCCGACTACCTGGACGTCACGTGCGTAGTAATCTCCCCGAGTGTTGTTCTTAGTGTATTGCTCTGCCAAGACGGCCAAATGGTTTGATCAGTTGGTTTCAGGAATCCTAATGGTGTCTCTTGATATACTCAAGGTACGTGGGAGCTCAAATCCATAGTGGTGTTGTCTAATGCACAACTGTATGGCACGAGACCTTTCGATATACTACCGAGTACGTGAAACACTTTCTATATACGCCAAGTACATGAAGTGCCTTTCAATATACCCTAAGGTACCTGAAAGAGCCTTCGATATACTAGTTGGTACGTGAAAGAGCATCGATATACCGGTTGGTATGTGGAAGACTACAATACCCCTGGAATACAGTGCAGGCAAGTAACGATAGCTGCCACGTTTTACGACGTCGGAACACGTATCTAACTTAACACACAAGTTACTAAAGATTTTATCCTAGTTCTACCGTTAATTTTATTTGGACGGTTAGGTGAATGCATGAGGTGAGTACATAAACGTAAGCATAATGCAAGCCCTAACTACATAAAAAAATGCACTTTTTCTTTTGATAAAATCTATGTATGGGAGGGAGAAATCTTTTTCAAGTGGTTTTTACCAAAACAACAAAGCTTCAACAAGTCTCAATTCTACCAAAACTGATAATGAAAGTACTATTTTCCGTTTTTTCAAGCAAAACATGAAAATCAACAACGCATCAAATCCAAAAAAAGCATTTTCTTAGTATGAAACTAAAGATGACGAAAAGAGAGAATTTCTATCTAGAGCACACTAGCTTTTCAAATTTCACTATGGCAACCTAAAAGCATGAAAATCAAAAGCGCATGTAACTTTTCAAGCATGGAATCACTTTTTGCAAAAATTTGACTATACTTTGGATTTTTCAAGAAAATGAATGGCTCATAGTTCGAGAAAAATACAAATGATTGACTCTTTTTCAAACTTTCCAAAAATATCTATGTCGAGTTCCAATGCGTGAACCAATTTCTACAACACTTCTCAAATGCACTCGAAAACGGTAAAAATGAAGCACTTTTAATTTTTTCAATAATATGCCAATACCAAACTTTGACAACAACAATGCTTTTAAGTGTAAAGGACTGAAAAGAAAAAACTACTTGCAGCACTTGATTACACAGAAATTCTCAAAGCAATGACAAGCACTCCAATGAATCGAAAACACACAAGACACCCAAAAAACAACTGGATGCAAGCAAAGCTAAATAACGTGTGCAAAAAGGGGTCTAGGATTAGATCCAATGCAAAGACTAGATCAGGTGAGGAGAGGAGGGAATGCAAGGTGAAGTGGATGAAGGTGGGGTAGACTAAACTGTCCACCACTACCAAATCTCAAACTTGTCGAAAATGGAACCCAAAACAATCCAAACAAATCCAAACACTACCAATGCAAAATCAAGAGATCTCTGACTGGAAAGTGCAGCAAAGAGAAGGTCTGCAAATCAAACAAACTCAAAACTTGCAGTGGAGATAACCCAAACACAAGGCTTGACTGCTCGGCGCAGTCTGTGGTCAAGCTCAAAGCGCCCGTTGTAGGTGGAAAACAGGTGGTCTGCGTCGATGGCACAAGATGTAAAAATGAGTTGAGCGCCGACGGTGCAGGTTGCAGAGTAGAAAATTGCGCCCAGGAGAGGACGTCGCTCTGGCTATTCTACCCAGGTGCGAAGGGAGAAATCCCAATGCAAGGATGGAAAGATCTCCAAAAATGAGCAACTAAAAGGTTTGATGATGATACATACATAATCAAAGGAAGTTAACAGACTCTTCAGAGAGAAACTCTGGTGGGGAAAGAGGCTCAGGAGGCAAAATAAATGGCTCACAAAGAAATCAGAGAAAATGAATTTCAAACTGAAAACTTAAAACAATGCACGTGTCCCTAGTATGGTCACCTAATTTGTTACCGGACAATCTACCGAAAGCGGACTTAAGGCATGATCTCCCTAGTTCAATGCGAATCTAGAACAAATAGGACATAATACAAATCTACCTTCGTAGATGCAATTAGAGATTAAGAGATGTGGACATCTTACCTTTCAGATCTGTAGATCTCTTTCTCCCTCGTCGCTCCAAGTTCCACGGTCGTCAGATCCAAAGCTGCAAGACCTGTCAGAACATGCAAGAGACAAACAAGCAGCAATAGCACATCTACACAATAATTGATCTAAGTAAACGGTTAAGGAAGTAAACTATAAATATCAATGAACAATAAGACATTTATGGAAAGAGTTTTGTATTACTGTATTAAAGTGGAAATACATAGAAGAGTTAAGATTACAACCAAGCCCTAATGTCGCAATCTTCCTCCAACAAGCCAATCCAATGCCTCTAAGGAGAAATGGGTGCCTCTAATGGATGGATGATGATCTCCTAAGCTCTATTTCACTAGCATATGGATGCTATAGCCTTCCTCCTCTTAGAATGGAGAAGAGCTTCATATATATAGGACTAGGAGGATAGGATAGGTTGAGAAATAGTGGGAGAGGACTAAGGGATCCTCCCAAAGGGTTAGGGAACCGAATGCCAGCTCCCCTATAGGTTAGGGATAGAGATCCAAGTCACACACCTTCGAGAAATGGCTTGAAGATTCCCTTTATCCACTTTAACTGACATTAGCGCAAGTTGCATTAGGACAACCTGCACCGACGCATGCTGCACAAGGGTGACCTGCGACGACCCAACTAGACCCTATGGAAATAGGTCAGTATCTCTTCCAGTTTGACTTCCTAGTCATGGGAACTTCAAGGATGTTTACACTGAGTCTTATGGTGGCAAGATTTACGTGTAACATATATAGATTAAACATGTTAAGAAGTTTTACCTAAGATTGAGTTTATTGATGTCATCAGTAGCCAATGTTGGGTTTGGATCTAGCTATCAAGGGCAAAGATCCGAGGATCCCACATAGTACATAATTATTCGAAAGCCCCTCTAGAGCTTACTGCACCGTGACTATGTTCATATAAGCGTACCGGTGCGACACTCTCTTAAATGCACTGGTGCTACATTGTCTAAAAAACACCAGTGCAATTAATAATATCATATGCATCGATGATTATATTATGTTTGGTGAGCAATGATTGTTGATATTGCACTAGAATATGTGTGTGTGTGTGTGTGCAGGGAGGGCACGATGTAGGTATGTGGCGCCAGGCGTAGGTAAAGGTCCAAGAAGGATTCCTTTCTAATTTTTTTTAAATGGAGTCAGGAGACGAGGTTTTCCCCTCTCTCTCTCTCGGCGTCAAGAACCTTTTCTCCCCTCACCAAGTCATCCTTGCGATCTCGTACCTCTGTCCCTTTCCGGTTGTCAACTCCTTGTTTTCCTTTCATTGATCTCGCCCTTCCCCTGTCACTTCCATTCGTCAGCTTCTGTACTTTACCTCGGCAATAATTATGGTGATAGACAAGGTCGACTACGAAAATATGTCACCATTAGGTCTCATATTCTTCTTTGATCATGAAATAAGGTGCACTGGAAAAGGAGAGGTATTGTCCAAACAAGTCGAGACGTCTCCTCAACACGAGCCTTCTATAAATGAATTACCAAAGACGGTCTCCTCCTCGAATAATAATGTGATTGATCCTCCCAGGACAGGAGCAGAGTGTGTTCCTAGAAAGAATGAGGGAGTGAGAGCTAAAAAGGATCATGCTTCCTTATTGGTTGGGAAGGACGTAAGCATTAAGGAAATCTCAGAATATCTAAATTTTGCTCTGGTCGGTCCTTTTGTGGTAAGGTGGTAGGAGAAGCCGATTTGACATCCTGGATGGAGACCAATTGGAAACAAATGTTGTATCAACTTCCACAATTCCACACCACATCGAGGTGATGGATTCTATTCAGAGTGAAGAATGAAGGTGATAAACAAAGGTTAATGGAGAGAAATTGGAAATGGGGTCTGTCAGGACTTATGTTGAAAGAATGGGATGTTAATTTTGATGTTAGTAGGGAGTCGCATAACACTCAGGAAGTTTGGGTAATTCTGCATAGGCTCCCAATGGTCTTTAGGAAAAAATCCATTCTGAAAGCTATTGGAGGCAAGCTTGGAAGGTTTGTCATTTTGGAGGATAATTGGGAACAGAAGGTAGATAGAATATGCACGAAGATCCTGGTGGAAATGGACATGTGAGATGGTTTATATGAAGAAATAAAACCGGAAATGCATGGTAGCATATGGAACCAGAGAATGGATTATTGGAAAGTTCCTTTTCGCTATTTTGCTTGCAAATGGGTTGGGCACTTACAGAGAGATTGTCCAAGTCCTAGTCCGGGGTTCCATTTACATAAGAAAGTGTGGGTTAAAAAATCATCTCCGCTCCAGTTTACTCAGAAGATGGTAAATGAAGATGAAGGGAAATATGGAGATCCTATTACCTCGAGAAAGGACGTCATAAGGAAAGAGCCATGCAATAATTTGGATAACAACTTAGCTTCTCCATCTAATAAGATTTTACGTCCTCCTATTGATTCTCGATTTGATATTGGCAATTCTGAATCAATTATTCTAAAAACTATTCAGGATGTTCCTAGCACAAACCTGGGAATCCCTCGTTCCTCTCACCATAGTCTCCTATCCTTTATCTCCTCTTAGTGACAGTTGTCCCTCGGGCTTGGTTCCCCCCCATTATAGGTCAAAAATGCATTCCACGTTCCTAAGCAAGGTCTATAACACTTGTTCTAAAGATGTCATTAAAGGAATTGAGAAAGAAGCTTCCTCGGGAGGCCTCGCATTTGACCCCCAACAAAAAGTAATGTTGGGGAGGAAGTCACAAATCATGAAAGCTAAAAATCAAGTTTCCCTAGATGTCAAATATCGGAAACAATCCACGATCGTTAGAGTCCTGAAAGTAGGGAAAGTCCAGCCAATGGGTTCAAAATGATTTGTTTGTCCTTCAATGCAAGGGGGTTATGGGGCTCCCCCAAGATAAATTCCCTCAAAAGGATGATTAAGTAGCTAAATTTGGTTGTCATCCCTATCCAGGAAACAATGGTAGAAGGAACGAAAGCTCAGGAGTCTTTAAACCCTTGGTTAAAAGATTGGTATTTTGCGTCTTTAAATCATGGATAATTTTAGGGGCTAAATTTATCCCATGGGCTAAATTAAGGGGGTTATAGAAAATTAGTGGGCTATTTTCTTATATGGAAAGGGTTTTTTTCAGTTGAAATATATTCACCCAATATTTATTAGAAACTAAATAAATATAAAACACATAGCCTCTCATGTATTAATGAGGAAAATGAAAAATACAATTTTCGCCCTAGCAAAATATCCCTCCAATCTATCTTTCACCCCTGATTTCTAAAGAGATTCCAGTGGAATCATTCCTTTGCCCATGATTTTCATAATGGAGGCTCCCAAGGGTTATTTCACCCTCCATTTTGTTTTTTGTAAGGGCCATTCATAAGTAAAATTTCTTTTGGTGATTTTTTTTGTGTAATTGCTATCATCATCCAGAAATTGATCTAGTTGTGTATGATGAATATATTATTTAGTTGGACCACAATACTTCATTTCCACCAGGACTATATATAAATGTACAAGGAATGCTTGACCTGAGATGTAGACATTCTGCTATTTGATATCTTGTCTTTAACATTCAATGACGACGCTAAACCAATTTTACAACATTTTGGATGCTTTTGAAAATTTCAAGGACATGGATACAAACACCACCTTAGTTTATCTGAGAAAAAATAGTCTTTAATAGAGTAGTTCTAATGATATGCATGATGGTGCACTAATGTGATTTCTATTCCTGTTAGTGTATGTTCTTATTTCTAATAACCCTTGCAAGTTTCTAACTAACACTAAAAATTCTAAATCGGGTGACATAATTCGGACTTTGATTGTCAACAAAAGAAAGGAAAAAGTGGTATTCGTAGCTATAAACATATAAGTAGGTTATTTTTTTCTTAAAGGGTAGATTAAAAATGGGAGGTTTGGAAAATAAGCCAATTGGGAATTCATACACTATATTAAGGTTGTGGGTCTCAATAAGACTCCACGTTGTAATAATGGTTTGTGGGTGCTATAATCACTCCACATTGTAAAGTGTCCAAATACATCAGTTTGTTGGTTTGTCAATATTTAGGTCCCCCCACATGTCCGTTGAACCATTAAGGAACGAGATAACAAGTGCATTCCGTACTTCCCTAAATCTAGTTAGTGCATCAAAATATTGGTCGTTATGAAATGCATTTAACATAGCATAAGGGTGTCGGGTATGATATGTTTGACAAGGTCCATAGGTAGGAGATTTGAAGCTCAGTATGTGTCGATTCCATTTGTTGACCATTACTCCTCCCTCCCTTGCATTTTACTCTTGCATTTGTATCTTTGGAAAACTGGGAGATCAACCCTTTTCATTTTTGTTAATTCCATCTCCTCCATTGGTTTTATCTCTGTGTTGTAACCGTTTTGTGGAGTTTAAAGGCACCCTAGTGCTTCCATTGCTACTGAGAGCTTGAACTTCTTAGTATTTTGTTGGTTCCTTGCATTGGGATTTTGAGGATTGATTTCAAATTGTCGGAACATTCTTAGCATGGTCTACTCCCACCATTTTTTTACTTGCATTGGAAGAGGTATGCTTAATTCTTTATTCCTTCTAATTGTTGATTTCATTGGCTAATAGTCTAAAGACATTGTTGGTTTTTACCTCTCTTGATTTTTGTTTTCTATATACATTCATGTTCACCTTAAGCTGCATATCCCTCATTTTCGCTTGATTCCCTCAACTCATAATCCCAATAAGGATGCTCTTTGCGCATTATGAACAATTATGATCACTACAAATGGTTTTTTGTTCTGGGTATTTCTCTATGCTTTACTAGGTAAATGTGTCATAATCTCCTATACAATGGCCCTTTTACTTCATTTGTAGGTTGTATTTTATTCATATGCATACTCTATATGCCTAAAATCTTGCCCTATTCTTTCCAACAATTAGTTTTGGCTTCATTGGAGTTGTTTTAATGTTGTGTCTTGTAATGTATTTGGTATTATGCCCCCCTAGTGTCCATGCTCTCCTAACTTGCTTGACCCACTGATTCTCTATTCATGGTTTGATATCCCAAATTTAGATTGATGTCATTTTCCAAGCACCCATCTTAGCTGTTTATCATCTCACCCTTGACCTTGGTATATCTATTTGTTTGCATTGAAGCTAATGGTTCCATAAACCTTTAACTATCTGAAATATCCATGGCTATTATGGGTTTTGTTTTATTGTCGTAGGAAACATGGTGCCACTTCATTGCAAACCTTGGCTTGAACCTTTTCCCATTGTTAAATTTGTATGAGTTTTCCTTGTTCAGGAAATTGCCCATGGTTGTACATTTTCCTTTGGTTTAAATCTTTTTCTTAACCTCCATTCGTTAAGCGTGTGAATTACTTAATTTTTTTTTGGACAGATTTATGGTCGGTATCACGTCTAAATTGGGCCCACCACTCTTTGTATTTGGTTGCAACATTATGGTTTCTCCCTTATGTCGATATGTTTCCATCTTTACTAAACAATTTATTAGACCTACTTATTGTTAATGCAACCGTCACTCATTTGTTGTCTTTCCTTTGTTATTTCCCTTGAGATTCCTAAAAAATTCCAACAATGCTTGGCATAAATGAATCCAAGATACGCTAGAGCTTACTTTAATTTATCAACCTGGGAGTGTAACACTTTCAGATATACTACATTGTATATGCATTCATAGAGATTTTAATAACTAAGTCTATTAGGATATTAACTAAATGTTTTGGGGGGTTATTTTATTGATTTATTTTGCTATGTCTTATCTCTAACAAATCATGAAACTATGGATGAATCACTATGCAACCAAATTTTATCTTGCATACGATGAGTCGTTGAACTCACACATGAGACAAACTAGCCACTAATTTATCTAAGCAACGTAGATGAATCAATGTACAACAAACTATGACCTTGCACACTTTGATTCATTGGACTCAACACATTACTAGCTACCATTGGATAATCTAAACTCTAGGGATAGTTCAACTGAGGGTAACACCAGGGCTACTAACATGTAACTTTGTAGAACTAATCCATAGGAGTTTAAGATGCAAAATTAGCTTACAATACTCGATCAATTGAACTGAGGGTAACTCAAGAGCTACCACTCCATGGATTCATAGAATCGACTCAAATAAATCAAGATAAATGAAGGTGAACATAAATCCTTTTGATCACGCCATTGAAAGAAACCCATGTGATACTTTTGTGGCTTATTGAATGTATAAATCAAATTCTATCTTGTAGAAACAAGTAAATTGCAAGAAACAAAATAATAGGAAAGCATCAAAGCATTAAAAGCAAATGACTACTTTATTTGCGTGATTGAAACCAAGAAATGAAATTGCAGAAATCATAGTGTAGAAAAAAAGAAATAAAGTAAATGCTGGAAAGTACTAAAAGATATTGAGACCATCAACAATTGCACAATGCAAGAGTGGGCCCTTACTTTGTATCTCACTTTATGATCTCCTACAAGGTAACTCAAGAACAAAAAACATCGGTAATTGCGATTCAAAAGATTAACTATTCAATTAAATTATAGTCGCAAACCCAAATGGTTTTCAAGTTTGTTTATTTATACAATTCATCCTAGGGAGTTCTTAGTCAGTTTCCCAATATTTAGGAAAGGAATCGGGTTTGCAAAAAATGGTTTCCTTTTTTTAGAATATTTTCTTTACAACACATAGAAAACCGTGGAGATATTTCCTCCTCAAAAAAGGGCCACACTATTATATATATGTGTGTGTGTGTGTGATAATTCATTTGCTTCCTAAATTCATTTTCATTGATCTTGAAAGTGTGTTGTCTTAGTATTAGAGGAACATGTTTGCCAAAAACAATCCTTGAAATATGGATGCATGCAAAATAGTTCATCTTGGAGTTCTTTGCAGGATTCAATGCGATACAACAACAAGTGAAATATGAATGAGATTTTGCAACAACTCATTCACATGCTGATGACAAACTCTTCAACATATGAACGAGATTTTGCAGCAAGTCATCGACAGATGAACATGAATTTGTAGCAACTCATTCGCATGCTGATGACAAATTTAACAACAACTGCTTTAAATATCAACGAGTCCCAAAAAAATGAGGAGTGGCACCATCCTATAGCATGGAATTAAAACTACTAGAAATTCCCAACATTAAAGTTCATGCATTATTTTCTCATCATTAGCAAAATTCAGCTATAAACATGAAATTCCAAGTATGAGTGCATAGTGTCCCGAGGGTGATAAAAGTGTATGAATTTAGTCAAAAAGTCATAAAGAAAGGGTTTAAATGATCAATATTAAGGAAGAATGGCAATAAAATATATAAGAAAAACAAGGCAATTACTAGTCTCATCAATTTCATTACATCCTTACATTGTTTTCATCCTCGTTGGTATAACGGTTTGGGCGGCCAATCTTGTTTGGTTACTTATCAATGATGTTTTTCTTCCTCGGGAAAAAAATCATAGTTCCATTTATAAAAAAAATTAAAAAAATGCATTCTTTGTATGCTTTGTAGCATGTCCTATATCTCTTATGTATACCACTATATATATATATATACTCATAGACCTCATTCATTTACATGTTTTATAATCCGCGAAAACAAAATATACTATCTAACATTGACAACTTCCTATCAACATTCATCGCATATCTCACCAAATAAAATTTATCCACCTATCTAGGCCAAAGAACTAAGCCCCTCTAATTTCTATAACTTTTTGTCTAAGAAAAATACATATTATGGAATTATCAAAAGTGCCATCCAAATCTTCCCAAATGTGCCACTGGACCACATACAACAAGAGGCCATCCTTGTAAATGAAAGGACAAGGACACATGGTTGTCCCATTACCCCTACATATGACTATATCTTCTTGTAACTTGAATCACAAAGGGTTTTTTGGCTAAGATGTGAGGATGCTCAACGACTCGACAATGTAAACTGTTGAGTGACCATAGAACCATGAGTTGTAGTGTGGCTTTAGATTGTCAAAATGAAGACTAAACAACCATTCAAAAGATGGCTTTCCCATTTGGGTTTCCAGGGTAAAATCTCCATGGTCATAGTGATTAAACATTGTGTGTCTAATGTTTTAAAGAAATGTAACTGCGGAAGATATTCTATTTATGCTTGTCTATTTCATTCTTCCTTCAGGAGATGTCATTGATGTAATTAATAATGTAAGAGTCATTGAAAGAGACAATGTAAACCCTAGGTATTGTTTCGACCTAGAAGAACCCATAAAAGATTATTATATTATGTATTTGAGAGGTCGGCCCAGTCAGTTAGGTGAAGTCGGCCCAATTGGGGAAAAGTCACCCCAACGGAAGAATATAAATAGAGGAGGAGTCTCTCATTTTTACTCACTCATCTCACTCACACAAGTTTGCATAGGAGATAGAGAGAGAAGTTCGCACAAGTGGAGGAGTAGTTGATCTTGTCTTGGGGTTTATCTTTGTACTTTGTGAATTCTATATTGGGGAATATTTTGACGGGGTTTTCTCCCTTGTGGTTTCCCTGAAAGAAATATTGTGTTCATTGTGTTCTTGTTGTGCTTGTATTTCTTTCAGTGATAGATTGTTTAATATTCTATGCTAAACAAGTAAAAAACTAACATGGTATCATAGAAGGCCTGAAAGAAAACATTGTGCAGCCTCTATAACCGCAGAAACTAGGGATTCTTGTTCTGGGAGCTCCCTCCATAGATCAGATGAAAAAGAGAGTGCATCTAACTCGCCTCACTAGGGCGCATCTTTCTGTCAAAGCAAATTTCAATTCTAAGAATTTTCATTTTTGGGTCCCCCACTGCAGCCCGAGAGAATTAGGGAATCAAGTTTTTGGATCATCTGCTCACAGAATTGGGAGAAGGAATACTTTGCTCAACTCGCCTCAAGGAGGCGAATTCGCTCATCCATTCAGTTTTCCAAAATCTCGAAGTCAGAAAATTAGGGTTTCTCTAACAAACCCTAGGTCAAAGTAAAAGCAGTTTTCAGAAGGACAACTTTTCTGGTAAGTCTCAAATCTATTCTATTTCCATTTGAAGTACTCATTATATCAAGATGACTAGAAATACCAAGCTTGATGAGAATATTGAGGGAGCTGAGAGCTTCAGGGCATGGAAGTATAGAGTCATGCTCATCCTTAAAGAGCATGACCTATAAGACTTTATAAAGGAAGGACTTAAAAAACCAAAGGGAGATGAAGCCAAAGCAAGGCATAAGAAGAATATGGTCAAGGCAAAGAGGATCATTGTTGATTTCATCAAAGATCACTTGATCCCTCAAGTGTCTTCCAAGAAGACCCCAAAAGAGATCTTCGATGCCCTGACCAACCTATTTGAAGGGAAGAACATTAATAAGAAGATGACCTTGAGAAATCAACTCAAGGGAGTGAAGATCTTGAAGTCTGAGTCCATGCACTCATACTTCTCCAGAGTGTCCCATATAAAAGAACAAATAGAATCTATTGGAGACATGGTAAAGGATGTTGAAGTTGTGATGACCACTCTGAATGGTCTCCCCGGAGATTGGGAACCATTTGTTTGTGGCATTTGTGCTAGAAAGAAATTGATCCAATTCAAACATCTATGGGAAGAGTGTGTGCAAGAGTAAGAAAGAATAGCGGTGAGAGAGGATAAAATAAACGACAATGAAGACCAAGCTTTGGAAACTCATGCCAAAGGTGGAAAGAAAAGGAAGATCAATGTACGTTCCTATGAGGACTCTCCAAGAAGACCATAGAAGAGAAGGAAGTTCAAGAAATATCTATCTTCCGTTGAATGCTATTCCTGTCACAAAACAGGACACATTGCAAGAAATTGTCCACTCAAATACGGACATCATAAGAAGCAGAAGAATATATTTCATGCTTATGCAGTAGAAGATAGTGAGTATGATGAAGAAGTCAAAACCGGATATGATGAAGACTCTAGTGAAGAATATGTTCTAATATCAGCCCTCACTGGTTCAGTATCTCATAGAAGTGATACTTGGCTAGTAGATAGTGGAGATTCAAAACACATGACGGGATACAAAGAATCCATCTCACATCTCATTCAGAAGGAATCTCCACACAAGGTAAAGCTTGGACATGATTATCAATACCCCATCAAAGGAATGGGAGAAGCCTCTTATATATTGGACTCTGGAAAGTCCATGAACATGAAAGATGTACTTTATGTACCATGTTTGAAGAAGAACCTTCTATCTATTTCTGCATTATATAAGAAAGGTCTTCGAATTGCATTTATAGATGGTGAAGTTCTTATGTGGCCAAAGGGGAAGACTATCAATGATGCAGTAGTCATTGGAGTAGAAGAAGGAGGACTTTACAAACTAAAGGGTCATGCAGATACAACATTGATGACCAATACCACGAGCCCTTGTGAGCTATGGCATAGAAGACTAGCTCATGTACACTACAAAGCCTTACCAATAGTAAGTAAGTTGGTGACTGGACTACCAAATATCCAGGTTGACCATGAAGGAGTATGCAAAGGATGTGCTCAAGGAAAGAGTACGAAGAATCCATTTCCAAGCAGTGACAACAAAGGAAAAGGTATTCTGGATATTATTCACTCAGATATCTGTGGACCTATGTCCACCACTTCACTAAGCGGGTATGTTTACTATTTTTCTTTTATTGATGATTGCTCCCGTAAAACATGGATTTATTTCCTGAACAATAAGAATAAAGTCTTTGAAAAGTTTAAGGAGTTTAAGGATCTTGTAGAAAACCTCTATGAAAAGAAGATAAAGATTCTAAGGAAAGATAATGGAGGGGAATACACTTCATGCGATTTCAAAGATTTTTGTAAAGAAGCAGGGATTAAGAGGGAGCTTACTATTCCCTATAATCCACAACAAAATGGTGTAGCTAAAAGGAAGAACAGAACGATCATAGAAGCAGTGAAGGCCATGATCCATGATCAAGACTTACCCATGAATCTATGGGCAGGAGCAACTATAACCACAATATATGTACATGACATAATCTCTCACAGTGCTCTTAGCAACAAGACCCCAGAAGAGATGTTTACCGGTATGAATCCTAAATTTAGCCATATAAAGATATTTGGATGTCCTGTATTTATCCACATTCCAAAAGAGAAGAGATCGAAGTTGGAACCTTTAGGAAAGAAGGGAATATTTGTGGGCTATAGTGAGCAATCAAAGGCTTACCGTATCTACATCCCAGAATTTCTCCAGATTGAGCTCAGTTGGGATGTTACATTTGATGAAGACACGGCTTTCAACAAATCCAAGAAGACTCATGAGGATGAAGAGGAGCATGAAGCTCCTAGAGTTACAGAAACAAACAAAGTACCATAAATAAATATTGAAGAAGAACCTATTCCAGATGATCATGATATGGCAGAACCTCAGAGACCTGAGGAGACACCTCATGAGGAGATTACTCGGAAGAGAAGGCCAGCTTGGGCACGAGAATTAATACAAGATGCAGGAAAGTATGGTTCCCCAGAAGGAACCAGTAGAGAGAGAAAGAGACAAAGGCCATACTCCAGTTATGTAGCCTTTATGTGTAACCTTGTTGAAGGGGAACCGACATGTTTTGAAGATGCAGTAAAGAAGAGGGAGTGGTTGGATGCTATGAATGAAGAATACTAGTCCATCATCAAGAATGATGTTTGGGATGTGGTACCAAGACCAAAGGATAAGTCAGTCGTTTCATCAAAGTGGATCTTCAAAACAAAACACTCAGCAGACGAAAGCATTGAAAATTACAAGGCAAGATTTGTAGCGGGAGTGTTATCTTAGAAAGAAGGAATTGATTACGAGGACACCTTTTCTCCAGTGGCCAGATATACTTCAATTATAACCATTATTTCCTTGCAAGCCAAGATGAAATGGAAGTTACATAAGATGGATGTAAAGACGATGTTCCTGAATGGGAAGATAGAAGAAGAAGTATATATAGAGCAATCAGAAGGATTTGAAATAGAATATAGAAAGTCACATGTATGCAGACTAAAGAAAGCATTGTACGGGTTAAAGCACCTAGAGCATGGTATGAAAGAATTGATAGTTTCCCGATGAGTTTGGGCTTTACCAAAATTAAATCATATTCTAATCTTTATTATAAGATTATGGATGATGAACCTATGATACTACTATTATATGTAGATGATTTGTTCCTGACAGGAGAAGACAAGCCCATCACTGAATGTAAGAGAAGGCTTGCAGCATAATTTGAGATGAAAGACCTTAGTATGATGCATTACTTTCTCGGTCTTGAAGTATGGCAGTTTCCAGATGAGATTTTCTTGAGTCAAGGAAAATACACAGTTGAGATCTTGAAGAGATTTGGGATGATGGATTGTAAGGCCATGACTACTCCGATGGTGACAAACTTGAAGCTCCTGAATGATGCTTCATCAGAGATAGTAGATGTCACCATGTATAGACAGATTATTGGGTCATTGATGTACTTGACCAATACTCGACCAGATATATGTTTTGTAGTGAACACATTGAGCCAATATATGGTGGAGCCGAGGAATGTTCACTTGATTGCAGCAAAACATGTGATGAGGTATCTAAAGGGTACGTTGGATTATGGACTCATATATGCTTCAGATAGTGAGTTCAGGTTGTATGGGTACACAGATTCAGATTGGGCTAGAAGTGTCGAAGATAGGAAAAGCACTTCAGGATGTTGCTTTAGTTTGGGATCAAGCATGATATCATGGCTCAGTAGAAATCAACCCTGTGTTGCACTCAGTACAGCAGAAGCTGAATATGTAGCAACTTGTTCAGCTTGGAGTGAAACAGTGTGGCTTCGCAAGATGTTGGCAGGATTGTTCGACGCAGAGATTGATGCTACGGATATACTCTGTGACAACCGGAGTTGCATCAAGATGACAGAGAATCTTGTGTTCCATGATAGATCGAAGCACATAGAGATCAAGTTCCACTATATCCAGGATATGGTGCAGAAGGGAGCTGTAAAGCTCAAGTATGTTCCTACAAAGGAACAAGTTGC
This sequence comes from Larix kaempferi, assembly GCA_027924585.1. NCBI lineage: Eukaryota > Viridiplantae > Streptophyta > Pinopsida > Pinales > Pinaceae > Larix > Larix kaempferi. The sequence goes on along the minus strand of BSBM01000226.1, from coordinate 2,348,457 downwards.
CGATGTGTTGACTAAGCCTCTGTCTCGCATAAAGTTAGAATACTTTCGAGACAAGCTTGGTGTGGTCCAGAGGAACTTCTCTCGAAAGAGAGAATGATAGAGTTCTTGTCCTTAGGGAACGAATGCATGTCAAGGGGTGACGAAAGATCAATACTTGCCAGCTGATAGAATTCCTATCCATAGGGATGGATGCCTATCCAGGGGTGACGGAAGATCAGTACTTGCCGACTGATAGAGTTCCTATCCTTAGGGATGGATGCCTATCGAGGGGTGATGGAAGATCAATACTTTCCGACTGATAGAGTTCCTATCCTTAGGGATGGATGCCTGTCCAGGGGTGATGGAAGATCAGTACTTGCCGACTGATAGAGTTCCTATCCTTAGGGATGGATGCTTGTTTAGGGGTTACGAAAGATCAATACTTGCCGACTGATAGAGTTCTTATCTTTAGGGATGGATTCCTGTCCAGGGGTGAAGGAAGATCAGTACTTATTGACTGATAGAGTTCATATCCTTAGGGATGGATGCCTGTCCAGGGGTGACAGAAGATCAGTACTTACCGACTGATAGAGTTCCTATCCTTAGGGATGGATGCCTGTCCAGGGGTGATGGAATATCAGTACTTGCCGACTGATAGAGTTCCTGTCCTTAGGGATGGATGCTTGTCCAGGGGTGAGAGAAGATCAATACTTGCTGACTGATAGTGTTCCAGCTGATGATGTTTCTGATGAGGATGTTCCAGCAGAGGATGTTCTAGCTGACGATGTTGTTGATCCAGTAGAGGATGTTCCAGATGATGATGTTGCTGAAGAGGATGTTCCAGCTGATGATGTTGCTGATACAACAGAGTATGTTCCAATAGAGGATATTGCTGATGATGATTCAGAGGATGTTGTTGATAGTGATATTCTAGAAGATGATGATGATGATGTTGATGGTGACATTCTAGCAGATGATGATGATGCTACTCCAGCAGATGATATCCTAGACATATGATGATCCAAAATATTCCTACGACACATAGAGATTCACTAGTCAATTGTGAAGATGTTGATGTTACCCACATAATACCTTCCTAGTTAAGAGGAGTGTTAAAGAAATGTAACTGCAAAAGATATTCTATTTATGCTTGTCTATTATATTCCTCCTCTGAGAGATGTCATTGATGTAATTAATAATGTAAGAGTCAATGTAAACCATAGGTCTTGTGTCGGCCTAGAAGAACCCATAAAGGATTATTATATTATGTATTTGAGAGGTTTGCCCAATTAGTCAGGTGAAGTTGACCCAGTTGGGGAAAAGTCACCCCAACAGAAGAATATAAATAGAGGAGGAGTCTCTCATTTGTACTCACTCATCTCACTCACACAAGTTCGCATAGGAGAGAGAGAGAGGGAGAAGTTCACACAAGTGGACAAGTAGTTGATCTTGTCTTGGGGTTTATCTTTGTACTTTGTGAATTCTATATTGAGGAATATTTTGTCAGGGTTTTCTCCCTTGTGGTTTCCCTAAGAGAAATATTGTGTTCATTGTGTTCTTGTTGTGCTTGTATCAAATGTCACACCAGTCCCTACGAACTATTAAAAAACATTGTTGCTTACGGACTATTAAAAAGCACCGATGTGATAACTGAAGGGAAACACATTGGTAAAGCTAACTAGGACGATGACTGTCGCTATATTTTTTAAATTAACAGTGCGCTTAAAATATAGTAGTGCACCAAGGCATGATAATAGAAAAATCCTTGAGATATGAAACGAGTATTCTACTGCACCATGACTATGTTCATATAAGCGTACCGGTGCGACACTCTCTTAAATGCACTGGTACTACATTGTCTAAAAAACACCAATGCAATTAATAATATCATATGCACCGATGATTATATTATGTTTGGTGAGCAATGATTATTGATATTGCACTAGAATATGTGTGTGTGTGTGTGTGGAGGGAGGGAACGATGGAGGTATGTGGTGCGAAGGCGTAGGTAAAGGTCCATGAAGGATTCCTTTCTAATTTTTTTCGAAATGGAGTTAGGCAAAGAGGTTTTCCCCTCTCTCTCTCTTGGCGTCAACAACCTTTTCTCCCCTCACCAAGTCATCCTTGCGATCTCGTACCTCTGTCCCTTTCCAGCCGTCAGCTCCCTGTTCTCCTTTCACTGATCTCGCCCTGCGTTCTCATTACCCTGTCACTTCCATTCATCATCTTCTATACTTTACCTCGGTAATCATTATGGTGATAGCCAAGGTCGACTACGAAAATATGTCACCATTAGGTCTCATATTCTTCTTTGATCATGAAATAAGGTGCACTTGAAAAGGAGAGGTATTGTCCAAACAAGTCGAGACGTCTCCTCAACACGAGCCTTCTATAAATGAATTATCAAAGACGATCTCCTCCTCGAATCATAATGTGATTGATCCTCCCAGGACAGGAGCAGAGTGTTTGCCTAGAAAGAATAAGGGAGCGAGAGCTAAAAAGGATCATGCTTCCTTATTGGTTGGGAAGGACGTAGGCATCAAGGAAATCTCAGACTATCTAAATTTTTCTCTGGTCGGTCGATTTTGTGGTAAGGTGGTAGGAGAAGCAGATTTGACATCCTGGATGGAGACCAATTGGAAAAAAGTGTTGTATCAACTTCCACAATTCCACACCACATCGAGGGGATGGATTCTATTCAGAGTGAAGAATGAAGGTGATAAACAGAGGTTAATGGAGAGAAATTGGAAATGGGGTCTGTCAGGACTTCTGTTGAAAGAATGGGATGTTAATTTTGATGCTAGTAGGGAGCCGCATAACACTTAGGAAGTTTGGGTAATTCTGCCTGGGCTCCCAATGGTCTTTTGGAAAAAATCCATTCTGAAAGCTATTGGAGGCAAGCTTGGAAGGTTTGTCATTTTGGAGGATAATTGGGACCATAATGTAGATAGAAGATGCACGAAGATCCTGGTGGAAATGGACATGCAAGATGGTTTATATGAAGAAATAAATCCGGAAATGCATGGTAGCATATGGAACCAGAGAATGGATTATTGGAAAGTTCCTTTCCACTATTTTGCTTGCAGATGGGTTGGGCACTTACAGAGAGATTGTCCAAGTCCTAGTCCGGGGTTCCAGTTACGTAAGAAAGTTTGGGTTAAAAAATCATCTCTGCTCTAGTTTACTCAGAAGATGGTAAATGAAGATGAAGGGAAATATGGAAATCCTATTACCTCGAGAAAGGACGTCATAAGGAAAGAGCCATGCAATAATTTGGATAACAACTTAACTTCTCCATCTAATAAGATTTTACGTCCTCCTATTGATTCTCAATTTGATATTGGCAATTCTGAATCAATTATTCTAAAAAATATTCAGGATGTTCCTAGCACAAACCTGCGCATCCCTGGTTCCTCTCACCATAGTCTCCTATCCTTTATCTCCTCTTAGTGACAGTTTTCCCTCAAGCTTGGTTTCCCCCCATTATAGGTCAAAAATGCATTCCCCATTCCTAAGCAAGGTCTATAACACTCGTTCTAAAGATTTTATTAAAGGAATTGAGAAAGAAGATTCCTCGGGAGGTCTCGCACTTGACCCCCAACAAAAAGTAATGTTGGGGAGGAAGTCACAAATCATGAAAGCTAAAAATCAAGTTTCCCTAGATGTCAAAAATGGGAAACAATCCATGATCGTTAGGGCCCCGAAAGTAGGGAAAGTCCAGCCAATGGGTTCAAAATGATTTGTTTGTCCTTCAATGCAAGGGGGTTATGGGGCTCCCCCAAGATAAATTCCCTCAAAAGGATGATTAAGTAGCTAAATCTGGTTGTCATCCTTATCCAGGAAACAATGGTAGAAGGAACGAAAGCTCAAGAGTCTTTAAACCCTTGGTTAAAAGATTGGTATTTTGTGTCTTTAAATTATGGATAATTTTAGGGGCTAAATTTATCCCATGAGCTAAATTTATCCCATGGGCTAAATTAAGGGGGTTACAGAAAATTAGTGGGCTATTTTCTTATATGGAAAGGGTTTTTTCAGTTGAAATATATTCACCCAATATTTATTAGAAAATAAATAAATATAAAACACATAGCCTCCCATATATTAATGAGGAAAATGAAAAATACAATTTTCGCCCTAGCAAAATATCCCTCCAATCTATCTTTCACCCTTGATTTCTAAAGAGATTGCAGTGGAATCATTCCTTTGCCCCTGATTTTCATAATGGAGGCTCCCAAGGGTTATTTCACCCTCCATTTTGTTTTTTGTAAGGGCCATTCATAAGTAAAATTTATTTTGGTGATTTTTTTTTGTGTAATTACTATCATCATCCAGAAATTGATCTAGTTATGTATGATGAATATATGATTTAGTTGGAACACAATACTTCATCTCCATCAAGACTATATATAATATGTACAAGGAATGCTATGGATGAATCACTATGCAACCAAATTTTATCTTGCATACCATGAGTCGTTGAACTCACACATGAGACAAACTGGCCACTAATTTATCTAAGCAACGCAGATGAATCAATCTACAACAAACTATGACCTTGCACACTTTGATTCATTGGACTTGGCACATTACTAACTACCATTGGATAATCTAAACTCTAGGGATAGTTCAACCGAGGGTAACACCAGGGCTACTAACATGTAGCGTTGTAGAACTAATCCATAGGAGTTTAAGATGCAAAATTAGCTTACAATACTCGATCAATTGAACTGAGGGTAACTCAAGAGCTACCACTCCATGACTTCATAGAATCAACTCAAATAAATCAAGATAAATGAAGGTGAACATAAATCCTTTTGATCACGCCACTGAAAGCAACCCACGTGATACTTTTGTGGCTTATTGAATGTATCAGTCAAATGCTATCTTGTAGAAACAAATAAATTGCAAGAAACAAAATAATAGGAAAGCATCAAAGCATTAAAAGCAAATGACTACTTTACTTGCGTGATTGAAACCAAGAAATGAAATTGCAGAAATCATAGTGTAGAAAAAAAGAAATAAAGTAAATGCTGGAAAGTACTAAAAGATATTGAGACCATCAACAATTGCACAATGCAAGAGTGGGCCCTTACTTTGTATCTCACTTTATGATCTCCTACAAGGTAACTCAAGAACAAAAAACATTGGTAATTGGGATTCAAAATATTAACTATTCAATTAAATTCTAGTTGCAAACCCAAATGGTTTTCAAGTTTGTTTATTTATACAATTCATCCTAGGGAGTTCTTAGTCAGTTTCCCAATATTTAGGAAAGTAATCAGGTTTGCAAAAAATGGTTTCCTTTTTTTAGAATATTTTATTTACAACACATAGAAAACCGTGGAGATATTTCCTCCTCAAAAGAAGGCCACACTATTATATGTGTGTGTGTGTGTGATAATTCATTTGCTTCCTAAATTCATTTTCATTGATCTTGAAAGTGTGTTGTCTTAGTCTTAGAGGAACATGTTTGCCAAAAACAATCCTTGAAATATGGATGCATGCAAAATGGTTCATCTTGGAGTTCTTTGCAGGATTCAATGCGTTACAACAACAAGTGAAATATGAATGAGATTTTGCAACAACTCATTTGCATGCTGATGACAAACTCTTCAACATATGAACGAGATTTTGCAGCAAGTCATCGACAAATGAACATGATTTTGTAGCAACTCATTCGCATGCTGATGACAAATTTAACAACAACTGCTTTAAATATCAACGAGTCCCAACAAAATGAGGAGTGGCACCATCCTATAACATGGAATTAAAACTACTAGAAATTCCCAACATTAAAGTTCATGCATTATTTTCTCATCATTAGCAAAATTCGGCAATAAACATGAAATTCCAAGTATGAGTGCATAGTGTCCCAAGGGTGATAAAAGTGTATGAATTTAGTCAAAAAGTCATAAAGAAAGGGTTACATGATCAATATTAAGGAAGAATGGCAATAAAATATATAAGAAAAACAAGGCAATTACTGGTCTCATCAATTTCATTACATGCTTACATTGTTTTCATCCTCGTTGGTATAACGGTTTGGGCGGCTAATCTTGTTTGGTTACTTATCAACGATGTTTTTCTTCCTCGGGAAAAAAATCATAGTTCCATTTATAAAAAAAATAAAAAATGCATTCTTTGTATGCTTTGTAGCATGTCCTATATCTCTTATGTATACCACTATATCTATATACTCATAGACCTCATTCATTTACATGTTTTATAATCTGCGAAAACAAAATATACTATCTAACATTGACAACTTCCTATCAACATTCATCGCATATCTCACCAAATAAAATTTATTCCACCTATCTAGGCCAAAAAACTGAGCCCCTCTAATTTCTATAACTTTTTATCTAAGAAAAATACATATTATGGAATTATCAAAAGTATCCCACAAACATCAAGGAAGCTACAACCACCCATGATGGTTCTAATTTAAAAGCAACCTCCTTGGCCATAACCATTAGCCACTTAGATCAAATCAAATAAAGGAAGATGATCAAGTTTAATAATTTGGCCATCCAAATCTTCCCAAATGTGCCACTGGACCACATACAACAAGAGGCCATCCTTGTAAATGAAAGGACAAGGTTGTCCCATTACCCCTACATATGACTATATATTCTTGTAACTTGAATCACAAAGGGTTTTTTGGCTAAGATGTGAGGATGCTCAACAACCCGACAATGTAAACTGTTGAGTGACCATAGAACCATGAGTTGCAATGTAGCTTTAGATTGTCAAAATGAAGACTAAACAACCATTCAAAAGATGGCTTTCCCATTTGGGTTTCCAGGGTAAAATCTCCATGGTCATAGTGATTAAACATTGTGTGTCTAATGTGTTAAAGAAATGTAACTGCGGAAGATATTCTATTTATGCTTGTCTATTGTATTCCTCCTTCGGGAGATGTCATTGATGTAATTAATAATGTAAGAGTCATTGAAAGAGTCAGTGTAAACCCTAGGTCTTGTTTCGACCTAGAAGAACCCATAAAAGATTATTATATTATGTATTTGAGAGGTTGGCCCAGTCAGTTAGGTGAAGTTGGCCCAGTTGGGGAAAAGTCACCCCAATGGAAGAATATAAATAGAGGAGGAGTCTCTCATTTTTACTCACTCATCTCACTCACACAAGTTCGCATAGGAGATAGAGAGAGAAGTTCGCACAAGTGGAGGAGTAGTTGATCTTGTCTTGGGGTTTATCTTTGTACTTTGTGAATTCTATAATGAGGAATATTTTGACGGGGTTTTCTCCCATGTGGTTTCCCTAAAAGAAATATTGTGTTCATTGTGTTCTTGTTGTGCTTGTATTTCTTTCAGTGATAGATTGTTTAATATTCTATGCTAAACAAGTAAAAAACTAACATGGTATCAGAGAAGGCCTGAAAGAAAACATTGTGTAGCCTTTGTAACCGCAGAAACTAGGGATTCTTGTTCTGGGAGCTCCCTCCACAGATCAGATGAAAAAGAGAGTGCATCTAACTCACCTCACTAGGGTGCATCTTTCTATCAAAGTAGATTTCAATTCTAAGAATTTTCATTTTTGGGTCCCCCACTACAGCCCGAGAGAATTAGGGAATCAAGTTTTTGGATCATCTGCTCACAGAATTGGGAGAAGGAATACTTTTCTCAACTCGCCTCAAGGAGGCGAATTCGCTCATCCATTCAGTTTTCCAAAATCCCGAAGTCAGAAAATTAGGGTTTCTCTAACAAACCCTAGGTCAAAGTAAAAGCAGTTTTCAGAAGGACAACTTTTCCGGTAAGTCTCAAATCTATTCTATTTCCATTTGAAGTATTCATTATATCAAGATGACTAGAAATACCAAGCTTGATGAGAATATTGAGGGAGCTGAGAGCTTCAGGGCATGGAAGTATAGAGTCATGCTCATCCTTAAAGAGCATGACCTATAAGACTTTATAAAGGAAGGACTTACAAAACCAAAGGGAGATGAAGCCAAAGCAAGGCATAAGAAGAATATGGTCAAGGCAAAGAGGATCATTGTTGATTTCATCAAAGATCACTTGATCCCCCAAGTGTCTTCCAAGAAGACCCCAAAAGAGATCTTCGATGCCCTGACCAACCTGTTTGAAGGGAAGAACATTAATAGGAAGATGACCTTGAGAAATCAACTCAAGGGAATGAAGATCTTGAAGTCTGAGTCCTGAGGAGACACCTCATAAGGAGATTACTCGGAAGAGAAGGCCAGCTTGGGCATGAGAATTAATACAAGATGCAGGAAAGTATGGTTCCCCAGAAGGAACCAGTAGAGAGAGAAAGAGACCAAGGCCATACTCCAGTTATGTAGCCTTTATGTGTAACCTTGTTGAAGGGGAACCGACATGTTTTGAAGATGCAGTAAAGAAGAGGGAGTGGTTGGATGCTATGAATGAAGAATACTAGTCCATCATCAAGAATGATGTTTGGGATGTGGTACCAAGACCAAAGGATAAGTCAGTCGTTTCATCAAAGTGGATCTTCAAAACAAAACACTCAGCAGACGAAAGCATTGAAAATTACAAGGCAAGATTTGTAGCGGGAGTGTTATCTTAGAAAGAAGGAATTGATTACGAGGACACCTTTGCTCCAGTGGCCAGATATACTTCAATTATAACCATTCTTGCCTTGCAAGCCAAGATGAAATGGAAGTTACATTAGATGGATGTAAAGACGATGTTCCTGAATGGGAAGATAGAAGAAGAAGAAGTATATATAGAGCAGTCAGAAGGATTTGAAATAGAATATAGAAAGTCACATGTATGCAGACTAAAGAAAGCATTGTACGGGTTAAAGCAAGCACCTAGAGCATGGTATGAAAGAATTGATAGCTTCCTGATGAGTTTGGGCTTTACCAAAATTAAATCATATTCTAATCTTTATTATAAGATTATGGATGATGAACCTATGATACTACTATTATATGTAGATGATTTGTTCCTGACAGGAGAAGACAAGCCCATCACTGAATGTAAGAGAAGGCTTGCAGCATAATTTGAGATGAAAGACCTTAGTATGATGCATTACTTTCTCGGTCTTGAAGTATGGCAGTTTCCAGATGAGATTTTCTTGAGTCAAGGAAAATACACAGTTGAGATCTTGAAGAGATTTGGGATGATGGATTGTAAGGCCATGACTACTCCGATGGTGACAAACTTGAAGCTCCTGAATGATGCTTCATCAGAGATAGTAGATGTCACCATGTATAGACAGATTATTGGGTCATTGATGTACTTGACCAATACTCGACCAGATATATGTTTTGTAGTGAAAACATTGAGCCAGTATATGGTGGAGCCGAGGAATGTTCACTTGATTGCAGCAAAACATGTGATGAGGTATCTAAAGGGTACATTGGATTATGGACTCAGATATGCTTCAGATAGTGAGTTCAGGTTGTATGGGTACACAGATTCAGATTGGGCTAGAAGTGCCGAAGATAGGAAAAGCACTTCAGGATGTTGCTTTAGTTTGGGATCAAGCATGATATCATGGCTCAGTAGAAATCAACCCTGTGTTGCACTCAGTACAGCAGAAGCTGAATATGTAGCAGCTTGTTCAGCTTGGAGTGAAACAGTGTGGCTTCGCAAGATGTTGGCAGGATTGTTCGATGCAGAGATTGATTCTACGGATATACTCTGTGACAATCGGAGTTGCATCAAGATGACAGAGAATCTTGTGTTCCATGATAGATCGAAGCACATAGAGATCAAGTTCCACTATATCCAGGATATGGTGCAGAAGGGAGCTGTAAAGCTCAAGTATGTTCCTACAAAGGAACAAGTTGCTGATGTGTTGACTAAGCCTCTGTCTCGCATAAAGTTGGAATACTTTTGAGACAAGCTTGGTGTGGTCCAGAGGAACTTCTCTCGAAAGAGAGAATGATAGAGTTCTTGTCCTTAGGGGACGAATGCATGTCAAGGGGTGACGAAAGATCAATACTTGCCGGCTGATAGAATTCTTATCGATAGGGATGGATGCTTATCCAGGGGTGACGGAAGATCAGTACTTGCCGACTGATAGAGTTCCTATCCTTAGGGATGGATGCGTATCGAGGGGTGATGGAAGATCAATACTTTTCGACTGATAGAGTTCCTATCCTTAGGGATGGATGCCTATCCAGGGGTGATGGAAGATCAGTACTTGCCGACTGATAGAGTTCCTATCCTTAGGGATGGATGCTTGTTTAGGGGTTACGGAAGATCAATATTTGCCAACTGATAGAGTTCCTATCCTTAGGGATGGATTCCTGTACAGGGGTGAAGGAAGATCAGTACTTATTGACTGATAGAGTTCATATCCTTAGGGATGGATGCCTGTCCAGGGGTGACGGAAGATTAGTACTTACCGACTGATAGAGTTCCTATCCTTAGGGATGGATGCCTGTCCAGGGGTGATGGAATATTAGTACTTGTAGACTGATAGAGTTCCTGTCCTTAGGGATGGATGCTTGTCCAGGGGTGACAGAATATCAATACTTGCTGACTGATAGTGTTCTAGCTGATGATGTTACTGATGAGGATGTTCCAGCAGAGGATTTTCTAGCTGACGATGTTGTTGTTCCAGTAGAGGATGTTCCAGATGATGATGTTGCTGAAGAGGATGTTCCAGCTGACGATGTTGCTGATACAGCAGAGTATGTTCCAACAGAGGATATTGCTGATGATGATTCAGAGGATGTTGTTGATAGTGATATTCTAGAAGATGATGATGATGATGCTGATGGTGACATTCTAGCAGACGATGATGATGCTACTCCAGCAGATGATATCCTAGACATATGATGATCCAAAATATTCCTACGACATATAGAGATTCACTAGTCAATTGTGAAGATGTTGATGTTACCCACATAATACCTTCCTAGTTAAGAGGAGTGTTAAAGAAATGTAACTGCAAAAGATATTCTATTTATGCTTGTCTATTATATTCCTCCTCCGAGAGATGTCATTGATGTAATTAATAATGTAAGAGTCATTGAAAGAGTCAATGTAAACCATAGGTATTGTGTCGGCCTAGAAGAACCCATAAAGGATTATTATATTATGTATTTGAGAGGTTGGCCCAATTAGTTAGGTGAAGTCGACCTAGTTGGGGAAAAGTCACCCCAACAGAAGAATATAAATAGAGGAGGAGTCTCTCATTTGTACTCACTCATCTCACTCACACAAGTTCGCATAGGAGAGAGAGAGAGGGAGAAGTTCACACAAGTGGACGAGTAGTTGATCTTGTCTTGGGGTTTATCTTTGTACTTTGTGAATTCTATATTGAGGAATATTTTGTCAAGGTTTTCTCCCTTGTGGTTTCCTCGAGAGAAATATTGTGTTCATTGTGTTCTTGTTGTGCTTGTATTTCTTTTAGTGATAGATTGTTTAATATTATATGTTAAACAAGTAAAAACTAACATTATGTGGTATCTGGATTACTAGGGGTGTACTTTGGCATTTCCATGTTGCTCAATAAATTCCCCAAGTTAAATGATTCTTTGCTTAACAAGATGTAATTAACACTTAGGGCCAACAATGTATTATATGTAATTGGCGAATTCATGCTTAAATTTATTTGCTATCAAACGATTGTTTATTGTAACAACTAGAGAACTCAATCTATCCATCTAATGTTTAAGGGATATCGAGGCTTGTAATCCATACATACTCAATGTTTGGGTTCCTTACTGTTTTATGGTGAGTTGACTTCCCATAATTTTAATCGACTCAACCAAGTGTTGAAGGTTGGAATAATTGCACAGAAGCAAACTTCTTTCAAACTGATGAAGTTTAGTCACTATTTCTCTGAACATGTTGAGCTATTGTCTACACAACAACCAACATTATTTTTATGGATGGCACCCAAACCCTGGTTGTTGTTTTAAATTTATAATCTTAGTTGGTTGACAATTGTGTTAGTGGAGGTGTTACCCTCTCTCTATTTCTGTGCTTAACGTTTAGTCGAGGGGACAACTAATCAATTCTTACTACCTACTTTCTCATTGTTTTCTTCTGGATTTTTTCTTCTCCCCGCCCTTCTAGAACACCATGGATGGGTTGTCTCATTTCTTTTAATTCATAGGTTAAAGAATTGTTCTGAAGTTGGGAGTATCATGATTTTCTTTCTTCTTTGTCACCTCAACTCAATATTGGTCATTTGGTGTGGGCAACATTTAACGTTCTTTGTTTTACATGTACACTCAATCATATCTACTTTTCAAAAAAAAATCTTGTATAAGTACATTTACATTTTCTCATACACTAATAGCTTACATAGTTTGCACATTGTTCACATTTACCCTTTTCTGCACTTTTTAAACTTCACGATGTCCACTTCTTAAGTTTCCACTTAAGTACATCACCTCCACCGCGTGTGCTTATTACAGCTTACTTTTTGCATCGTCAGGTGCAATTACCAGTTATATAGATCGAAGGATATCAAGATAAATCGAAATCTTACATGATCCATTATCACCTCTAAGAGAAGTGGAATTGTGTGAAATTGTAAATTTATATCATATGATAATGGTGAAATATTTTGAGTCCAATTATTTTATAGATATAAATTTAGGTTGCTATTAAACACATTTGAATCTTTGAAACTAGAAAATAGGATTTGGTAGAGCAGTTTTGCAAATGTGATTTTTAAACTTATTTGTGGAGTTTTTTACAAAATTTGAGGGGTGGTGTGCCTATTTGACATAATCACACTGTTTATGTTCATACAATGGTGCATTGGAGATCCATAACCAATGTGCCCCAGAGGGGCAACAACAACAAAAAACATCTTTTAAAGACAATGTGCTCAATGGCCCAAAACATTGCAAACAATAAACATTTAAATGTAACCATTGATATGCGATTTTTGTGCATAGCTGTACCAAAACCCTCTCCTAGCTAGTTGTTAGATGTTAGAGTTAAGAAAAAAGAAAATGAAAGGTGAGTGGACAATAATTAAATCAATTATAGCACCTTCTACCATGAATGGTAACTACATAATCATTAAACAAGAGATCGAATCGTTAAAATAACATACAATCAACATGTTTGCAGCGAAATAATAACAACTAATTTATTTTAAAGGAAACTCAATGAAAAAATAATCGTTAATATTACAACGACCTATTCACCATCGAAAGTAATCGTTAATACTAGAATTGCATGAAAGTTGAGTGAGTGAAAGTGACTATAATTTGAAGGACATATCCCACATGCAAAAGAGGGTTGAAATGGGGAAGAGGGGGGAGTACAAGAGGGAAGGAGGAAATGTGTGAAGACATACTTACCTGGGCGGGGTCAATCGGTGATCAGGAAGGCCGATGGCCTAGAGAGGCCACCTCCATTGCACTTGGGAGGGGGGTCTTCCTAGCATCTCCCACTGAGGAGAGTGCACGTCATAATTTGTGGCAGCGGCCTCCAACCAACACACACTCAAAACGCATGAAGTGATATTAATTATAGGCAAAACGCATGAAGTGATATTAATTATAGCAGATCAACGCGGCCTCGAACCAACACAAAACACATGAAATGATATTACTTATAGATCATTCCTCCGGTGTGAAGCGATTGCCTCTCTGTGATAATTAACCCTTCGCTCTAACAAAAAAAGTAATAATGTCTTCTGTCTTCAAGAATTATAAAAGACATAATTAAAGAATATGATTCAAATTTCCGCAAATCCAAAGGATAAGACACCCATGGAGGAGATGGTGAAGAAGGGGAAAGATGATGATTGTCCTCCCCGAAGTCATTGAGCTCCAAGAGCAGAACCAAATGTTGCCATTTCTGCTCCAGAGCCAAATGTTGCCATTTCATCAGATGAGTGGACAACGGTCATGGGGGACCTTCACAACTCAAAGGTAGAAGCTGCTAATTTACAAACACAGCTCAAATAAGCAGCAGAGCATAAGGGTATAGCTGAGGACATGGTGAAGCAGAAAGAGGAGCTTCTAGCAGCAGCCATAAAGGAAAGAGACGACCTGCAGAAACAGCTTACTCAAGCAAATAAGAAGGGCTCCATTCTAAATGCCTTAAAGGAAGCCAGGCATCAGATATGGGATGCCATCACAGACTTGGTCTTTCGTTATTGGGATTCTTTCTTGCTAGTTAAGGAAGAACTTGAATTATTAGGCAAAGCCAAAACAGAAATTGAAGCTGCCAAAATACAGCTGGAGAACAGGTCTGAGATAGTGAAGACTGGTTAGGTATTTGAATGCAAAGTAAAAGGCACAGTTAAATGATTTAGGGGTCAGCAACAGGACAAGACTGGTGATGGATGCCAACAAGGTCCTGACCAAGGTTAGCCTAATTGAGAAAGCTGAGGGCAAGGTGAAACTGGTCACCAAGGATGTGGCCTACATCATAAACATTTTTGATGAAGTCATTTTAAAGGGGCTGCCCTCCTTTTGGGATGGGCATGGAGACTTATACACCACAGAGGTACAGGGACATCCTTCAGCAGGTTAGAAATGATGCCACTAAATTCACAGGCGTTTACTTCGAGTGGGGAATACACGTAAACCTCATTGACTGGCACGGGAGTAAACGCGTTTAACTACTGCCTATTTTGGCTTTGCTCCTTCCACCTTTGTTACTTAAACCAGTGCATATGCCTCCGCTCACGCCCTTGCCCTCACTGGTGCTGACTGTGCTTTTCCTCTATTCTATACCCTAATATTGGTTAGCAAATGGAACCGGATCAACTTAAACCAGTACCGATGCTAGCTCTTAAATTGAATTTGGGGCAATTATTGGTTAAACACTCCTTTTTCCTGTGTCTTTAACTAAGGTTCTGCGGGTGCTTTCACCCTTAGCCTGCCATATGGATATGAATATTAAACCACTACAGGTCCAACTAAGACCTTCGCTCTAACAATAAAAGTAATAATGTCTTCTGTCTTAAAGAATTAAATCGTTACTTTAGTTATTCTCTCATATAGAAGTACCGAATGAAAGAAAATGGCTGCGCGGACCAAATCTTGTATTTATGGCCTCTGTTATTTCTCTCTTCACCTTTGTTTTTGTTAGTGTTACAGTCACAGTGGCCAAGGAAGTAGCAAGCAAGCAGGAGTGATGTATTTAACAAAGTAAATAGTTGCAGTTCCAATATGATGATGATGGATAGTAACTTTAAGGAGGCGGTTATGAACATTGTTGTTTCCATTTTACCGATTCTAACACTTATTTTACTGTTTCAGTCACATTTTGCTTGGTATAGCCTCAAGGTTGTTTGTATCTTCAGCAGTTCATGGATCTCCTTCATTAGCTCTCACGGATATGCTGTTGTCAAGCATATTCCAATTTACAAGTGACTGATTTGAAAATATAAAATTGGTACGCTGCTGCTGCTGCTGTCACAAATTACAGTACAGATTATTTGCAAATATAATATTGATATTGATATGCTGCTGTCACAAACTACAAATGATTTGAAAAATATATATAATATTGCATTGCATCTTCTCTCTTTTCTGTACCAATTAATTGAATTGTCAGATGTATAAAATTGTGTTTTTTTTTTTGAAAATGAATGTATAAAATTGTGTTTTTTTATGAAAATGAATGTATGAACTTATAAAATAGTCAGATGAAAATGAATGTATAGAATTGAATGAATCTAAGAAATTGACACTGACACTGACCATTTGAAAACTTGCTAATCAAATAATGCTTTTAAATGGCTAACAGAATATCAGCTCAGGCATCGCTATTTCACTGTAAATTTTCAGAAAATCAGCGCAGGGATCTTTATTTCACTGTATTCTAATGGCTATCCGTTCTATAAAGAGAAAATAATTATAGGATGGAGTGAGCATGGCAGAGAATATATGACGATTGTATAAATATTGTCCCACATTGGTGGGCGCAGTTGTAACAGAGAAAGAGGGAAGTATAGGTAAGCCAGGAGGGGAGAGTACAAATTACGGAGCCGTGTGGTCAACACAAAGCGAACTATTCTTTCGCCTTTTACTAAAGAATACCGTGTGTTGGCCACTCTCAGCGGCATACGCCAATTTTTGGAGCCTTCCATCTCTTAAAAATGGGGGCCAACAATACTAACACTAAAATCGAACAGGCTTAGGGGTATATTAATTCATGTGCTGTGAAATGATTCATCTGATCTGAAATGCAGGAGCTACATGCATTATCGCCTCAAGAGCGACATCGAGTCTTATCTAATAATATTTCTAATGATCTTGCTTCCCAAGTTACACATGGCTAGCTTTGTCGGGGAAGAAGGATTTGCTGAACGAGGACAAATTTAAGTTCCAAATTTGGCACAGTACCAACGGCCACACCAACAAGGTCTACAACAAGTACTAGCTCAAGACATGACTCAACAACATCGGCCTCCTCAAGAAGTTTCTGGAATGGATTGATGTTCCCTGCAACATCTCAAACAAGAGGTGGAAATTCAGTTAAAGATACCCAGGGGAATGTCCAACCAAAATTTTGATGCCGAAGCATGTAGAGTGCATATCTCAAACAACAACGTTCGCTACACTTTTTGTGCCATGTTAGTTAACGTTTAGCTTTAGAGAGCAATGACAAACTCACCATTGTCAAACGGCACAACAACTACGGGTGCACATAACTCAATGCCATGATTCAGTAGATTGCCCTTATCCACGTTACAATGCCAATCCTGGACTTTTCTAAGTCATCACCATCATTGTCGTAAAATGGAATGCCCCATTTGTGGCCCTGTTCATCGACTACCTAGGAAACAATGAGCTACAGGGCATACTCAATCATCAGACCCTGTAGCAATAAATATTTCCAGTGAAATTATAGAGTCTTCAAATTGAAATAGTGAAGGGGCTAACTTAAATTTTTCCATCAAGACCTAGAACTTCCATCCATGACATGACACTGATTGAACGACCTCCACTAAAAGGAGCAACACAACAACGTATTGAAACTACACTGTCAGGATGCCATTTGTCTCGAATTCAAGAGGGATGCGAGGCCTTACCCATTTGCAATCCCAAGCTTACCCGTAAAATGGAGAAGTTTCCAGTGTGGTGAAGTATGAAGTGTCAAAGTCCATAAAACCATATCGTATCTTTGTGGAGACAGAGCAGGCTGTGAATTCACAGTAACGCAGTTGCCAAAAATTTGATGAATTGTGACAAAGACACTCACCTGAATCCATACAATGAGCATGGGAAAACAAAAGGGAAACCAAGGAGCATGTTATAGGATTGTATCAATGGGTTGGTGAGGTGGGTATTTTTTATTAGGAGCACTGCTTGATGTCTTTCCCTTTGGATGGTTTCCTTTGGACAGTGAGTGTGCATGAAAAATAATTGCCCGGTAGGTAGGGATATATGTCATAAGGGATATATGTCCTTTTTTCTAACTGTAGCACCAATGCTTACTAACTATTAAAACGCACTGGTACCTTATAACAATATAAGCACAATTGCTTATGAACTATTAAAACGCACTGGTACCTTATAACAATATAAGCGTCGGTGCTTACGAGCTATTAAAACATACCAGTACCTTATAACAATATAAGCGTCGGTGCTTACGAGCTATTAAAACATACCAGTACCTTATAACAATATAAGCACCGATGCTTTACATCAAATGTTGCACCAGTCCCTACGAACTATTAAAAAACATTGTTGCTTATGGACTATTAAAAAGCACCGACGCGATAACTAAAGGGAAACACATCGGTAAAGCTAACTAGGACGATGACTGTCACTATATTTTTTAAATTAACAGTGCGGTTAAAATACAGTAGCACACTGGGGCATGATAATAGAAAAATCCTTGAGATATGCAACAAGTATTCTACTACACCGTGACTATGTTCATATAAGCATACCTATGCGACACTCTCTTAAACGCACTGTTGCTGCATTGTCTATTAAACACCGGTGCAATTAATAAGATTAGATGCACCAGTGATTATATTATGTTTGGTGAGCAATGATTGTTGGCATTGCACTAGAATATATGTGTGTGTCTGCGTGTGTGTGTGTGTGGAGGGAGAGCACGATGGAGGTATGTGGTGTGAAGGCATAGGTAAAGGTTGCAAGACCACGAAGGATTCCTTTCTGATTTTTTTCGAAATGGAGTTAGGCGACGAGGTTTTTCCCTCTCTCTCTCGGCGTCAACAACCTTTTCTCCCCTCTCAAAGTCATCCTTGCGATCTCGTACCTCTGTCCCTCTCCGGCCGTCAGCTCCTTGTTTTCCTTTCACCGATTTCACCATGCGTTCTCATTCCCCTATCACTTCCATTCGTCAGCTTCTGTACTTTACCTCAATAATCATTATGGTGATAGACAAGGTCGACTATGAAAATATGTCACCATTAGGGCTCATATTCTTCTCTGAACATGAAATAAGGTGCACTAGAAAATGAGAGGTATTGTCCAAACAAGTCGAGACGTCTCCTCAACATGAGCCTTCTATAAATGAATTATCAAAGACGATCTCCTCCTCAAATAATAATGTGGTTGATCCTCCCAGGACAAGAGCAGAGCATGTGCCTAGAAAGAAGAAGGGAGCGAGAGCTAAAAAGGATCATGCTTCCTTATTGGTTGGGAAGAACATAGGCATCAAGGAAATCTTAGACTATCTAAATTTTGCTATGATCGGTCGATTTTGTGGTAAGGTGGTAGGAGAAGCATATTTGACATCCTGGATGGAGACCAATTGGAAACAAGTGTTGTATCAACTTCCACAATTCCACATCACGTCAAGGGATGGATTCTATTCAGAGTGAAGAATGAAGGTGATAAACAAAGGTTCATGGAGAGAAATTGGAAATGGGGTCCGTCTAGACTTCTGTTGAAAGAATGGGATGTTAATTTTGATGCTAGTAGGGAGCCGCATAACACTTAGGAAGTTTGGGTAATTCTGCCCTGGCTCCCAATGGGCTTTTGGAAAAAATCCATTCTGAAAGCTATTGGAGGAAAGCTTGGAAGGTTTGTCGTTTTGGAGGATAATTGGGACCAGAAGGTAGATAGAAGATGCCCGAAGATCCTGGTGGAAATGGACATGCGGGATGGTTTATATGAATAAATAAAACTGGAAATGCATGGTAGCATATGGAACCATATAATGGATTATTGGAAAGTTCCTTTCCGTTGCTTTGCTTGCAGATGGGTTGGGCACTTACAGAGAGATTGTCCAAGTCCTACTCTGGGGTTCCAGTTACGTAAGAAAGTGTGGGTTAAAAAATCATCTCCGCTCCAGTTTACTCAAAAGATGGTAAATGAAGATGAAGGGAAATATGGAAATCCTCTTACCTCGAGAAAGGACGTCATAAGGAAAGAGCCATGCAATAATTTGGATAAAAACTTAGATTCTCCATCCAATAAGCTTTTACGTCCTCCTATTGATTCTCGATTTGATATTGGCAATTCTGAATCAATTATTCTAAAAAATATTCAGGATTTTCCTAGCACAAACCCTGCGCATCCTTGGTTCCTCTCACCATAGTCTCCTATCCTTTATCTCCTCTTAGTGACAGTTGTCCCTCGGGCTTGGTTGCCCCCCCATAATAGGTCAAAAATTCATTCCCCATTCCTAAGCAAGGTCTATAACACTCGTTATAAAGATGTCATTAAATGAATTGAGAAAGAAGCTTCCTCGTGAGGCATCGCATTTGAACTCCAACAAAACGTAATGTTGGGTAGGAAGTCACAAATCATGAAAGCTAAAAATCAAGTTGCCCTAGATGTCAAAAATGGGAAACAATCCACGATCGTTTGGGCCCTGAAAGTAGCGAAAGTCCAGCCAATGGGTTCAAAATGATTTGTTTGTCCTTCAATGCAAGGGGGTTAGGGGGCTCCCCCAAGATAAATTCCCTCAAAAGGATGATTAAATAGCTAAATCTTGTAGTATTCCTTATTTAGGAAACAATGGTAGAAGGAACGAAAGCTAAGCAGTCTTTAAACCCTTGGTTAAAAGATTGGTATTTTGCGTCTTTAAATCATGGATAATTTTAGGGGCTAAATTTAACCCATGGGCTAAATTAAGGGGGTTATAGAAAAATTAGTGGGCTATTTTCTTATATGGAAAGGGTTTTTTCAATTGAAATATATTCTCCCAATATTTATTAGAAAATAAATAAATATAAAACACATAGCCTCCCATATATTGGAAAATGAAAAATACAATTTTCGCCCTAACAAAATATCCCTCCAATCTATCTTTCACCCCTGATTTCTAAAGAGATTCCAGTGGAATCATTCCTTCGCCCCCGATTTTCATAATGGAGGCTCCCAAGGGTTATTTCACCCTCCATTTTGTTATTCTAATGGCCATTCATAAGTAAAATGTCTTTTGGTGATTTTTTTTGTGTAATTACTGTCATCATCCAGAAATTGATCTAGTTATGTATGATGAATATATTATTTAGTTGGAACAAAATACTTCATTTCCATCAGAACTATATATAATATGTACAAGGAATGCTTGACCTGATATGTAGACATTCTGCTATTTGATATCTTGTCTTTTACATTCAATGACGACGCTAAACCAATTTTACAACATTTTCGATGCTTTTGAAAATTTCAAGGACATGGATACAAACACCTCCTTAGTTTATTTGAGAAAAAATATTCTTTAATGGAGTAGTTCTAATGATATGCGTGATGATGCACTAATGTGATTTCTATTCATGTTAGTGTATGTTCTTATTTCTAACAACGCTTGCAAGTTTCTAACTAACACTAAAAATTATAAATCAGATGACATAATTCGGATTTTGATTGTCAATAAAAGAAAGGAAAAAGTGCTATTCGTATCTATAAACATATAAGTAGGTTATTTTTTTCTTAGAGGGTAGATTAAAAATGGGAGGTTTGGAAAATAAGCTAATTGGGAATTCATACACTATATTAAGGTTGTGGGTCTCGATAAGACTCCATGTTGTAATAATGGTTTGTGGGTGCTATAATCACTCCACATTGTAAAGTGTTCAAATATATCAGTTTGTTGGTTTGTCAATATTTAGGCCCCCCAACATGTCCGTTGAACCATTAAGGAACAAGATAATGTTGGCAGGCGGTTAGATGGGTCATTACAGCAGCACCGCGAGTGCTGCGATACCGCAGAAGGTGGAAAGTTGAGCGCAAATGATGATATTTTATGTAATTTTGTTGTCAATTGTACCGCGGTACGCGGGTTTTTGGGTCACTTGGACCACAATAGATAGATGTTGGGTCATTTACTTTGAAGTGTCGGTTAGGAAGTTGTTAGTAAGTGGACAAGCAATGTAAAGGCGAAAGCCTATAAATAGATATAGGTTTGTAGGTGTTGGGATATTAGAGATAGACATTTTTGGATTATGTATCTTAGATCTAGAGGTATCTGTGAGATCTGTATTTTGTGGAGTATGAGCCGAAGATTGAACAATTTGTATCTGGGTTTTTGCAGAGTTAATATGATGTGACAGATCTGTTTTGTAGAATCCCCGTGTCTCTTCTGTTCATCTGTGTTAATGCATGCTGCGATATGAATGTATGAATGATGCAATGTTTCCTTGCTACAATTAATGCTTTACTGTTATATTTTCTACGATGATGAATGATTCTGTTGAATGATGCTATGAATGAAAATGATGTCTAAGTTAAATGCATAGATCTATTTCTGGAATGTTGCAATAAGTTGAACGTTTGATGCACAACATCCTCCTACATTCGGCAGAAACATGGTTCCCTCAACTCTCCCTTGAACATCTCGAGTGAGACCTCATCTGCTCTGCAGGTGTTGCTGGACGGGGTAAAACCCGTCTGGGCCGGTGCTCAGGGAGATCGTGGTGGGTTGGTGTAGATAGTGATGGGAACCCCTGTCGACTGGGTTTGATTCAACAGATAACAAGTGCATTCCCCACTTCGCTGAATCTAGTTAGTGCAGTTGTGTTTCATCGTCACCTTTAGTCATGAGTGACTGAATATTGCTTGTGAAATGTACAAATAAATCCTTCCTCTCCTCATTCATGCATTTGTTCATTCTAGAGTCTAGGAGTCAAGAGAGTCTAGAGTTGAGCTCTAGCATATGCTCCTTCTATTACACTAAGTTAGTAATCTGCAAAATCAAAAGCCGAGTCTTCCTGGAAAAAGATTCACCAAGATATTACAAGATTTTATAATTCGATGAAAGATTCACCAAGTTTTTAAATATTTTATAATTCAGTGAAATATTTGCCAAGCTTTAACAATATCTTATAATTTAATGAAAGATTCGCCAAAATTTTACAAGATTCTATAATAGAATGAAAGAGTAGCCAAAATATTATATATACATATTATATTATCAACAAAATAGCCTTCAAATTTTCCTATATATCAAGGAGATTCACCCATTTATTATATATATAAATTTTGGGGGGGTTCTTAAAATGATCCCTGCTTTAAATTCAGAAGGTCACTCTGTTGGTCTCATTTCAATGTGGAGTCCCTCCATAAATGTTGTCTCAGTAATCCTTCAAGAGTCTACCATAAAGTCGGTGTTGGAAGATAAGGTGACGTGTGAAGTATTTTCGATTTTAAAGTTTACGGTCCCTTTCATGAATGCAATTATTTTTGGAAGAATTTATTTGCAGATGGAGTAGTGTACTCTCAGAATATGATTATAGGTGGTGGCCTCAATTTAACACTCTTTGAAAGGGAAATTTGGGGTCCTCTGGCAAGACCTGGTGATTTAAGTAACTTTTTTAACTCCCTATTTGAGTCAAAGGGTCTTATGGATGTGCAACCTTTGAAATTAGAGCCGACTTGAAGAAATAAAAGAAGTGGAGAAACTGCTATATCAAAACGTCTAGATCGATTTCTAATTTCAAAGAGTATGATGGATGGATCCTTAATAACTTGCTCGTTGGTTGGTGTAGGAGGTCTCTCAGATCATCGCCCCATCCTTTTGTCTTTTGAAAAGCAGAATCTGAAACCCCCAGCTGCCTTTAAATTTAGTCCAATATGGTTAAAAGAAGAGGGTTACATGAAATTTGTTATGGACTCTTGGATGCCTCTTCAAGAGGATCCCTCAAACTCTTATATGAAACATGTAGCCAATAATCTGGCTAGAATAAAGAGAGTGTCAAAAGATTGGGATAAAGAGTTCAAAGCTAATCATCAAATCCAACTTAAAGAAGTGGAGGCCAAAATAGAAGTTTTTTGTTCTCAAAACTCATTAGGATTTTTTTCGGTGGAAGAATTGGAGTCTCTAAAATCCTTAGAATTGAAGAGAAGTGAGCTACTAGCTAGGGAGGAACAGATATGGAGGCTTAAAATCAGGGTTGTATGGATTTTTGAAGGGGATAGCAATACAAATTTCCTCCATTGATTTGATTCCCATAGGAGGAATGTAAATACGATTACAGTTATCATGAATGCTCAAGGCCAAATGGTCACCTCTTTCAAATAGAAAGCAAAAGAAGGGGTTTCCTATTTGCAGTCTCTTTTCAAAGAGAAGGTTGGCTGTGCAATTCAAGAAATTATACACGTATAAAAGGATTTTCCCTAAACTGGTGACAAAAGAAATGAACAATGCCTTAGCTGAGGAGGTAATCAAAGATAAATTGAATCACATTCTGCACTCCTTCCAAAAAGGAAAAATTCTAGGTCTAGATGGTTTCATGGTCGAGTTGTTCCAAGTTTTTTATGATTTCTTGAAGAATGGTCGTCTGAAGGTTGTTCGAGAATCATAGCGCTCGGGAAAGGTTATGGGAGCACTAAAATCTACCTTTCTCGCGTTGATCCCGAAGAAACAAAAGTCTTCTTCTTTTGAGGACTTTAGGCCTATTTCATGTTGCAATGTGACTTATAAATTGATAGCCAAGACTATTGCATAAATGCTAAAGCCTATCCTGAGTAAGATAATTTTGGACGAACAATTTGGGTTTTTAATCAATCGACTGATTCATGACGCAGTGTCACTGGTGCAGGAATCCATTCATTCTATCTCCATGAACAAAGTCAGTTCCTTTTCCTTAAAGTTGGATCTGTCGAAAGCCTATGATAGGGTAAGCTGGACCTTTCTGCGACTCATTATGATTGAAATAGGAATCGCAGTGGATTTTGTAAACTGGATAATGGGTTGCATTCAATCTGCCTCTTTCGCTATTCTTATAAATGGTTCTCCCTTTTCTTTCTTCCGGTTTTCTAGAGGAATGAGACAAGGATGTCCACTCTCTCATTTTATTTTCCTTCTAGTGGCGTAAGCTCTCAGTAGAATGGTTTACCATGTAAGGGAAACAAGATTTTTGAAAGGGGTTAGAGTATTGGATACAGAGGTGATCACCCATGTCCTCTTTTTGGATGATGTACTCATGCTTGGATAGGGCTCCACAGAATATTTGCAATCAATTTCCTAGATTCTACAACTATATATAAAGGAAACATGAATGGTAGTAAATGTAGAAAATTCCAACCTATCCTTAAATCTCATTTCAGATGAATTGTAGGCTATAATGAAGGAAGTAGGTTCTTTTCCCATGAAACCCCTTGATGAAGGTTTCAAATACCTAAGGTTCTTTTTAAAACCTAATTCCTACTCCTTCAAGGACTGGATTTGGTTATACAAAAAGGTGCAAGCATAGATTTCTTCCTTAAATCTCATTTCAGATGAATTGAAGGTTAGAATGAAGGAAGTAGTTTCTTTTCCCATGAAACCCCTTGCTGAAGGTTTCAAATACCTAGGGTTCTTTTTAAAACCTAATTCCTACTCATTCAAGGATTGGATCTGGTTATACAAAAAGGTGCAAGCATAGATTTCTTGCTGGGAGAATCAGATTCTGTTAAGAGGTTGGTGTTTGGTCCTATTGAAGGCAGTTCTTCAAAGTATTCTAGTATACTGGGATTCCATTGCATATATTCCCAAAGGAATCTTAACCAAAATTAGGAATATATGTTTTTGTTTTTGTGGATGACAGGCAAGCAAGCATATGGAATTCCATTGGTAAAATGGTCAGTTTTGGAAAATATTAAGGATCTAGGGGGATGGAGTATAAAGAACCTTATTTTGTTCTGTCAATCCTTAGTTGTTAAGTCGTTATGGATCCTTCTATGATGCAATTATATCCATTTTCTTGACCATCTCATTCTACACTTTTTTGGACATCCCTACTCGCATATTTCAGATATGATCTCGTTCATCCTTTGGGATTTTCGTAGTCTTCCTAAAAATGTAAAATGACATTAAACTATTTGTATGCTCATATGAAAAATAAATATAGCAGAATTAATATTAATAAAGTAATTCTTTTTAGTAGTACATACATATTCTATAAAAACATGTTTAGGAATATTACTTTTTGAAAGATTCTTCATGTCAAACAATATTTAGACATGGTATCATGATTCTCGAAAATCACTCCAAATAGGGGATATGCCACATAGTTCCACCCATAATTTCCTTTCTGGCTTGGAGCCTTCTCTTACTCATAGATATTGAAGGTTGTTTAGGGGATTTGTCATTTTTTTGTTGATGCTATGGGTGCCTCTCTTTGTTCTTATTACTCGAAAAACACGACTTTGGCGCATACCTTCAAAGCTTTAGAAGTAGAGTCAGTGGGTCAAGAAGATAGTAGGAAGCTCCCTACTCATGGTGCATGGCACCCACCCTAGAACTCCAACAACTAATACAAACGAACCACTTCCATATTAACAGTTTGGACTTGAATAATAATATTAAAATTCACTATGCCCATATCAACATTTTGGACATGAACAATAATATGCAAATGAAACTTTGCACAAATCAAAGAACCATCATATCGAGAAAAAATTCAAGATTAAGTTAATGTTGAATAGTAATTCATACCCCTCTTTTGGTAGCAATATTATTTAATCACGATTTGTGTCTCTAGTGGCCCTTAATCACATATTTGACTCAACCACCTATGTTGAACATTAAAAATAATGATAGTTGAAACTAGTCCCTTGAGAACATACAAGAGTCCTTTGATGGCATGTGAAATAAAATGTACGAGAATTTCAAAGAATGGGGACAATTCAGTTAATAGTTAAGGAACACAAACAATTGTAACTAAGTTTGTTAGAGAAATAAATTATTTAGACACAAGACTTTGTATTTGGTTGATACTTTAATAAAGAGAATAGGTCAAGCCCCCTTGAATTGAAGTGTGTAAATTGTCTAGAAATGTTGGTATTGTGCATTTTTTGTTAGACTAACCATGGTTTGAATGCCATTAAATCCTCAAAATAAGAATGTCATTAAAGGGAAAATTGAATTTTCCTATTTAGCTCTAGCCTCCACCATCCATCACCACTTAAATGTTGAGAATCGACATAATGGGTTATATTTTAAAGCTGGGGAGGGGAGGAAAGTATTTGTTTCACTTAATTGGGTTGAGAACATTAAGAAGGCTTTCCCAAGCAGTGAAATCAAGGCAAAAGACATCCTGGAAATAATCCACTCAGATGTATGTGGTCCTATGTCATCCAGTTCTCTAAGTGGGTATGTTTACTATGTCTCATTTATTGATGACTTCTCCAGGAAGACCTGGGTATACTTCTTGAAGAACAAAGATGAGGTGTTTGATAAGTTTAAGGAATTCAAAACCTTGATGGAAAATCAAACTGACAAGAAGATCAAAACATTCAGATCCGACAATGGTGGAGAATTCACCTTAGGTGACTTCAAGAAGCTTTGTAGTGATTCAGGGATTAAGAGGGAGTTGACTGCTCCTTACAATCCACAACAGAATGGAGTTGCAGAAAGGAAGAACAGAACAATCATGGAAGCAGCAAGAGCAATGCTCCATGACCAGGATCTACCTATGCATCTATGGGCAGAAGCAGCTAGAACAGCTGTATATGTGCAGAACAGAACACCCCACAAGATATTGAACAATAAGACACCAGAAGAGGTCTTTTCTGGTAAGAAACCTGAAGTCAGCCATCTCAAAATATTTGGTTGTCCAGTATTCACTCATGTCCCAAAGGAAAAGAGGAACAAACTAGATCCTTCGGGAAATAAGGGTATCTTTGTGGGTTACAGTGAAAGCTCGAAGGCTTACAGAATATACTTTTCAGGGTTCAAGAAGATTGATGTCAGCAGGGATGTGACATTTGATGAAAACTCAACATTCATCAAATCAAGGAAGGCACCGATCGAAGTTTATGAAGAACCTAAGGAAACTAGATTTCAAGACACTACCATGACTGAAGCAGTTACAGAAGTTGTTCGTGAGTTTGAAGATCCACAAGAACCTGTAGATCCACCCCGTGAGGATAACTCTCACAAGAGGAAACCTGCATGGGATAGAGAGCTCATTCAAGATGCAGAAAGATTTGGAATTCCAGAAGAGGAACACAGAGCAAAGAAGAGAACCAGATCACATACCAGCTATGTTGCTTTACTCTGTGACATTATGAACAAAGAGCCTTCTAGTTATGAAGAAGCAGTGGAAAAGAAAGAATGTAAGGATGCCATGGTTAAGGAATATCAATCAATAATGAAGAATGATGTTTGGGATGTTGTCCCAAGACCTAAAGAGAAGTCTGTTGTGACTTCCAAATGGATTTACAAAATCAAGCATGCTGCAAATGGCAGTGTGGAGAAATACAAGGCAAGATTCGTAGCTCGTGGCTTCTCTCAAAAGGAGGGAATAGATTATGAAGAAACTTTTGCACCTGTAGCCAGGTATACTTCCATCAAAACAGTACTTTCCCTGGCTGCAGCGATGAAATGGAAAATACACCAGATGGATGTCAAGACTGCTTTCTTGAATGGTGTAGTTGAAGAGGAAGTATATGTGGAGCAGCCAGTCGGTTTCAAAATACATAACAGGGAGTCATATGTGTGCAGATTAAAGAAAGCCTTGTATGGCTTGAAACAAGCTCCCAGAACCTGGTATGGTAGGATGGACAGTTTCCTATATAGTTTGGGCTTTATCAAGAGTAAAGCGGATTCCAACCTTTACTACAAGGTTGAAGAAGGGAATCCTGTGGTTCTACTCCTGTATGTGGATGACTTATTTGTAACAGGAGATGGCAGATTGATTGCAGATACTAAGAGGAAGCTTACTACTGAGTTCGATATGAAAGATTTGGGAACGATGCATTATTTCCTAGGTATGGAGGTGTGGCAGAGTGTAGGTGGGATCTTCCTTAGTCAAGGGAAGTACACAATAGATATCCTGAAGAGATTCGGGATGATGGATTGCAAGGCCATGGCCACACCTATGGCATCGAATCTGAAGCTTCTATGTGATGCTTCATCTAAGCCGGATGATGTCTCCATGTATCGTCAGATGATTGGGTCCTTGATGTACCTGACGAACACGAGACCAGATATTTGCTTTGCTGTGAACACATTGAGCCAGTTCTTGACGGATCCGAGGAGTGTTCACCTGGTTTCAATAAAGCATGTTCTGAGGTACCTGAAGGGTACAGTGGATTATGGGCTCAAGTATGAAGCGAATCAAAAGTTTAACTTGCAGGGTTATGTTGATTCAGATTGGGCTGGCAGTGCTGCAGATAGGAAGAGCACATCTGGGTGCTGCTTCAGTATGGGATCAGGTGTGATCTCTTGGTTTAGTAGGAAGCAGTCCTGCGTAGCATTGAGTACAGCTGAGGCAGAGTATGTTGCATCCTGTTCAGCTAGTTGTGTGGCAGTATGGCTACGGAAGCTACTGTCTGAGTTATTTGATCTCCCGTTGGATGCTACTGGTATCTTCTGTGATAACCAGAGTTGTGTGAAGCTGTCTGAGAATCCAGTGTTTCATGACAGGTTGAAACACATAGAGATCAAATATCACTATGTCAAGGATATTGTGCAAAGAGGAGCTGTGAAGCTCCTGTATGTTGCGACAGACGAGCAAATTGCAGATGTGCTGACGAAGCCACTAGCGAGGGTGAAGTTCAAGTACTTCAGGGAGAGGCTTGGTGTTCTTCGGATCGAGGACACTTCGAGGAAGAATTGATGGACACATTTGCTGAAGCCATTCCAAGCATGTTGGAAGGAGGATCCTTCACATGGCTGTGGATGTAAGCGCTGGATGATGAGCATCAGGATGATGTTCTAGTTTATGCTTTGTATGATCAGTTGGATCTTTTATATGTATATGTATGTACGCATCATGTTTGATGTTGGATATGATCAGTTGGATCATTTATATGTATGTACGCATCATGTTGGTTGCTGGATATGATCAGTTGGATCATTTATATGTATGTACGCATCATGTTGGATGTTGGATATGATCGGTTGGATCATTTGTATGTATTTTGTATATGCATCATGTTGGATGCTTGGACCATGAATCTGTATATGTATCAGGTGGATACATTGCATGATCAGGTAGATCATGTATATTGATATGTATCAGGTATGATCAGGTAGATCATGTATGTTGATGGATACATTGTGTGGATCATGTATCTATGAATCAGATGGAAACACTATGTATGATGATATGTATCAGGTAGATACTTGGTGTGCATCAGATGGATGCATTGCATAATCAGGGTGATCGTGGATGACGAGCTTCTCCAAATGACATGGATCAGGATGTTGCAGTGATGATTATTAGGATGATCATGTGTACATCAGGATGATGTATGATGAGTATCAGATGATACTTTGTGGTCGTGGATCAGGTTGTGCAGGTGAGCGTGTCTGGGAGATCCTATAGGTCAGAGTTGCATACCCATAACAGCCTGGGATGCTCTTTCGAGACATTGCTCTGAGAGGACATGTAATTTGTGCCCTGGGAGATCTTCAGGTCGGAGTTGTGTACCCGTAACATCCTGAGATGCTCTTGCGAGGTTTTGTCCTATGGCATGTAATTTGCTCCTTGGAGATCTAGACAGGATGAAAAAGGCCTCAGATGCTTCAGCCAGGTTTTGTGGTGGACCACATGTAATGTGCTCCTGGGAGATCCGACAGGTAGAGCTGTGTGCTCGTAACAACCTGGGATGCTTCAGCCAAGTTTTGTGGTGAGATCACATGTAATGTGCTCCTGGGAGATCCGACAGGTAGAGCTGTGTGCTCGTAACAGCATGGGATGCTTCAGCCAGGTTTTGTGATCGGTCACATGTAATGTGCTCCTGGGAGATCCTACAGGTAGAGCTGTGTGCTCGTAATAGCCTAGGATGCTGCAGCCAGGTTTTGTGACGCACGTAATAAGTCCTGAGAATTCCACAGTATGGCCAGTGATGATGAAGACCTGCAGGTGGTGGGCCTACATCCAGTATGAAAATGGACTGGCTCTGTAGAACTTCCTATGACGAGTAGAGTCAGAGATTGGTTGAGATAGTAGTAGTAGTGACGATGATGATGACGATGATCCCGAGAAGAAGACTTGTATAGCATATCTGTGTCGAGAAATACCTTCCTAGTTAAGAGGGAGTGTTGATGTATATGTAACTTCGGAATGTATTTCATTTGTGTGTTTTATATATATTTATTGTAACCTTATAAGAGATGTGTTATTCCTCTATAAGGAAGTTTCGTCATGTGGATTGACAAGTGTCACAAGTGTGTGTACTTGTCGATGGGTTATTAGACCACCATGTGTGGGGTCGGCCCTGAAATATATATTATAATGTGGATGTACCTAGCTAGACAAGTCGGCCCCATAAGGTCACTAGGCAAACAGGTTAGTATAAATAGAGATCAGGTGATCTCTATTTAGATCATTCGAAAAAGTACATCTCTCTCACTCAGAAAGTGGCGCACTAGTGAGGAGGAGGATCATCTGCTACTAGGAGACTATTTCAATGTATTTTGGTTGTACATTGGTTGAGCCATTGCTCTCTCTATCTCCGAGGAAGTTGTGGGGTTTTTCACCTTAGGGTTTTCCCCACAGAAACTCTGTGTCTCTTGTCTCTTATGATTTTGATTCTTGTGATGCTTGTCATACTTATTGTGATTGTCATGCATTGATATACTGTATATGTTATTCTCTCATTAAAGATCCTAGAGTATTGTGAATTAATGCTCAAAATTTAACATATCCAAATTAACCAATATCGGCGCAAGTTGCATGAGGGAAACCTGCGCCTGAGAGGGGAAGCGCAGGCTGTACAAAGACAACATGAGCCACCGACACAGTCTGCTAGAATGCATCTTGCACCTAACCTAGTTGGGTGCATCTTGCTCAAAGACAACCCGCGTCGACCCAACTAGAAACTGTGGACAAAGGGCATCAACTTGCTCTAAATGACTTCTTGATTAGGGAGACTTCAAGGATCAAGGCATTGAGTTGACACGGGTCTCATGATGACGAGATTTAGGTGTAACAGATCTATGATGGAATACATATATCTTTTGTTTTGAAGTTAAATTTAGGGTTGACATTTTAAAATTTTTTTTAGTTAATATTTTATTAAAGTGTCATGTATCAACTCCATATCGAGCATGGAAATACATTTCTCCGTCATACCAGGTTGTATAAAGCGCCTCTCGCCACAAAAATAATGCCTCGAATTTATCACCTATTAGTGTTGTCACATGAACTACAGTTAGGATTCTTCTCACTTGTAGTAGGGCCACCACTAGTACAACAATTCCAACACCTCTCGCTTTGATGAACCCAAGAGCACAGTTAGATTCCCATGCATCGCAATTGTCAGATATTAGTTAGATGTTGGCAAAATATCTAATTCTACAACTTTTTCTCTCACGAATTGAAATCGGGCGTAGGTTGTTGCAAGTAGAGAAATACCTGAAAAAATTGAAGGTCAAACACACTAAGCTCCAACTATAGCCCTAAGGTGGTTAGTTGAATAGTCAACTTCCCCAGGTCATAAATTTTGCATACGATCTCCCTTTGGGGCGCTCAATATCTAGTTGGAAAGGTATATCCGAGAACTACAAGATGAGAGCTCCGAATAAATGTTCGCATGAAGGTAACATTTTGAAAATGGATCGCAAAAAAACATCATTTGGGGCCTCAAAATGGCCCCAGAAGCTTAGGACCCCGAAAAACCATAGAAAAATTACTAGAAAATTGTCGAAATGGGAAACTGTTTGAGCCAGTGGAATAGGTTGGTGGCCACCGATATCCATCTGGATAATGATATCACTAAGATATTAACCAATGTGGGGTTTATATGTGGTTGACTATTGTCAAAAAAATATAGGACACAATGATGTTGACTTATATAACTCCAACTCAAAAATTATTATGGACACAATTTCTTTAAATTCTATTTGTTATTGAATTTCCTAGGAAACTATGGGATTTTTTATTATGAGGCCCATTTTAGACATTTCCTGTAATAGAACTGTGTACCATAATGTTCATCCAAGAGATAGTCAATGGAAATAAATGAACATTTATCTTTGATTATTAATTAATTAAAGGTGCAAAAGTCCGAACACGTGTGCCAATTCCCTTCTGTCTTCAAAACCATGACAACTGAAGAGCAGTAGGGGCTAATAATAGGACATTGCTCTTTAGCTTCCAATAATTCATGAACAATCTTTTCAATTTCATTCTTTTGTGTAAAATAATGTCTATAATGATGCACATTGGGAAGTTAATTACTAGGGATTAGTGGGATTCCATTTCATTGTCTCCATCCGAGGTGGATAGGCATTGGGGTGGTTCAAAGACCTTGTGTTATTTGTCCAAAATCAATTTCCAATCAGGGTGAATGTCCCATGGGGGGTTATCCAAAACTTGGATGGCACATAATTGTGTAATAATTTTGAACTGATCCTTCTTCAAGAATTTCTCCATAGAGTGGGATTTGATGATTTCAAGGGAACCTACTTGAAGACCTCTGAGAGTGTATTTTTATCCCTCATTGAAGATCATGTAAAACACCTTGAAATTCATGATGGTAACAAGGCCAATGTACACAACCGTTCTATTCCCAAAATGACACCCCCATTTCAATAGAAAACATGTTAGATTTTAGAATATAGTCAACCATTTGGAGTTTCACATTCTCATATTAACCACTATATTTGATAGTATTGTTGTTGGCTATCATGATTTGAAAATTGTGCACAACATGGAAATAACAATGTATTTCTTCTGCTACTCTATGATATATGAAATTTTGGGTAATTTCACTGTATATTGTTCTCTCTTATTTCCAATTCTCTTGTAGGTATCCTACTTGGGTCTTGCATGGAACGACGCAACTGAGAGCTAAATCAAGTCCAATCTCTGAATCATACAGGTCAGAATTCTTTACTTGCATCCTTCATTAAAATAACTTAGGGGAAGTTGTGTGTTTTGTGTCTTTTTATTCTAGATCTAAACAATTAGAGTATGGAATTCCACCTATGTTCGCATCGGTAGAATAATCCTTAAACAAAATTGGCGACCTCATTGGGGTACAAAGTGTTCTCTAAGGTTTTTTTTTCCTTATTTTAGGGTTTGGTTGATTTAGAGATTTGAATCCTCTTGATATAGTCATTCTTGCTCTTTTCCTTGTTTGAGTTTGATACTCTAAGTTGTTGGGACATCCAGAATGACTCTAGAACATTTGGACCATCAAGATCTCCGAGATTTTGAGACCTTTTTGTTTTTTTGAATTCCATCCCTCGCCTATCGTACTCTGCCTTAAGGTACAATGTGAAATTGTCGCAC
Source organism: Larix kaempferi (assembly GCA_027924585.1). Classification (NCBI taxonomy): domain Eukaryota; kingdom Viridiplantae; phylum Streptophyta; class Pinopsida; order Pinales; family Pinaceae; genus Larix; species Larix kaempferi. The sequence goes on along the minus strand of BSBM01000226.1, from coordinate 2,314,941 downwards.
TTGGGCCTTTCATAGCCTGCAACACTCTACCTTGTCGCACTGGTGTCCGCTTCTGAACCGGGACACTTTGAGGAATTTTTGAATTTTGCTTGGGTTTCCTCACTGGATTTTGGATTGGATTGTTTCTTTTTATTGCTCATTATCTGCTACAGTTTCATCTACCTCCAGAACCTACATTTGAATCCCTCTTGATCATTATTTGAGGATTGGATTAAGTTTGTTTGCATAGGAGTTATTGAGATTTGATGTGCATTGTGAGTTCTTTTTCACCTTGGGATTGGTTTGTAGTTTCCTTAGATCTCTTAGTCATTGAGTTTGTGAGAAATTGATTGCTCTTCTTGTTTCCATTGCAAGTTAAAGGAAAGCTTTCTTTTGTTTCTTTGGGTAGGTTAAATACTTGAAAGTAAAAAACGAAAAATATTTTTGTTTTGTATTGCTTTGATTTTAGTCTTGCATTTATGTAAAAAGAAAAAAGTTTTTTTTTCAAGTTCCATAGTTTAAAAGACGTTGTGAGTGCCTTTTCTTTGCTTTGCTATTGTAGTTGGAAACATTACTGCAATCTTCATCTTAGTGAACTTAGAGATCTACTTTTCATTAGTTTTGAAAAGGATAGGAAATAATTAAAATTTGCATTTTTGGTGTAAGTTTGAAGGACTTTTGTTTGTTGTTTTGAATTTTAGTTACATATTGGTTTGGATCTTTTGCATGTCATCAAATATTGAAATTGAAAAGTGCATTTGGAAATCTCCCTCTCTCTCTTAAGTAGGACATTTTTTAAAAGTAAAAAAAAAATTCTTCCCTCTCATAGTATAACATTCATTGAAGTGAAAGGTTGCATTTTCATTTCTTTGCATGGTATTTGAGTCGGATGAAACTCCACATTGTCCAATTAACCGTTGAAAGATAAAATAAAGTGCACTTTAATTAAAATATTTAGGAACTTCGTGTGTTAGGGTAGAGACGTGTTCCGACGTTGTTAAGCATAGGATTTGTCATTACATTAGTCAACGCTACAACCCGAGGACTCTGCGGTTCTTCCACACACGAAGAGTATATCATAAGGTAACTTTCGAACGATTGTGCATTAGACAACACTAATACAGATTTGAGCTCCCACGTACCTTGAGTATATCGATAGATCCTCATAGAATCCTGAGACCAATTGAGTTAAACTTATGGTCATCCTGTTCTGGCAAGACACTAAGAACAACACTCGAGGAGATTACTACGCACGTACTGTCAAGTAGTTGGGTAATACAGATAAGGGTACAATCCCATTCCTCCTTAGTTAGTGCTCTGAAAAATTGGGCCGAGTATTACTATTGGACCCTACAGTATATTGCGAGCTATGACACTTGACAAACCTATGAGGATCCGACTTTTGATCCCACATATTCACACGTTTGCTTATTTCCTTAGATTGAGTAACATTTGCTTTGTGTTTTTTATTTAGAATACCTTAGAGAAATATTTAGCTTCTAACGCTTATTTTTTCTCCATGGAAGAGCAATGTCCAAGGAGATCATGTAGGAAGCAAGGGATGGGTCCTGAACTGTCTGTGCCTAGAGATAGCCAAACACCACCTCGATGTACCGAAGCCCCTTCTAGCAAATAAAATATGGGTGACGAAGTTGTCTCAGGTGAGACTAGTGTGGCACCAAAGAATGACCCACCTAAAGGGCTCATTGAAGTTATTGAAGAATCAAAGTCTTTTCCTTTTATAATTATCCAATTAGTAGGAGGTTTCAATCAACCATTTATTCAATTAGTGGTGACAACTATTGTACCAACTACCCCTATTACTCCCTCCTATCCACCTGAATCTTCTCATAGAATAAATCTAGGAATGGAAACCCCCAAACCTCATACAAACAAAGAGGTTATGGAATCCCTACGAAAAACAATCACTTTTGTACCCCATAGTAGTCAAGAGATTAGGGAAATGGAAAGAAATATATGGACATCCCATGCTACACAAGATCAAGGTACAACTCCTTTAAGTCCATAAATTTCATTACCTTCCACTTTTGAAGTGGTAAACCCTTGTGGTATGAGAACGCCCCAACCTTCCTCTCGTGAGACATCCTTTCATATGTCATTTGTAGGGCGATATGTACCCATATATTGGATATTTACCCATCCTCCGCCGGACGATCCGATGACGACAAATGTTTTTGACCCATCTTCCTAGTTGTGGAACACTGCTTTAGGTCAATCTTTTAGTGAATTTTTCACTCACCCATAACCCATGCAGTTGACTCTAAACCCTGCACGTCAGACTCTTCCACCTATGTTACCAAGTGAAATCCTTGGTCGATCTATAGGGATTGTTCCTAATCGAGGGATGGATTCTAATGTCACTTGATCACCCATGGTTACTGGGATAGGTGCACACTCGTATTCACAAATTGGTAACACCTCGGTAGTTAGTCACACTACCCAACCATTTTGTTTCAATACTCCAGTAGGAATTTCTTATATACCTTTTGTTGGAATTTCAAATGTAGTTGGAGGTCAATATTCAACTAAAATTTATCCTATATCTGAAGGGAATCCTTTGACTACCGATCCAAACATGGTCAGTAGTCAACCTCCATTTGCAGGACAATCTGTTTCATGGGGACAACAACAACCACCACTTGCTTGGGGGCCACCTATGGCAGGTATCCAGAATCCCACTAGGGGGGAAATGAATCAATTTAAACCCACTTACCCCACAAAATTGTATGTATATTTTGGTTTACCTTACCCAAGCGTTATGAACAATCAATGGACACCACCCCCTCCAACGCCTCCCCCTGCTCAACGATTTGTTCCTTCTCAACCTTTCAACCCCACGATTCAGAATATGTAATTCTTCAACCCCACTATTTAGAATCTGCAATCCTACGGTTTTGAATCCTCAAGTTTTCCAATAGTACCCTACGGCTGGCCCATATGGTTTTAACATGCAACCACCACCAATGTATGGCCCTATGGGCGTTCTGATGCCCCATCAATATTACTCATACCCACAACCAAATAGACAACTTCATTTCCTGGTAACATTGGACTTGCTTGACTTGTCGAGACTTATTAATGATCGCATATTGCATGAGCCTCATTTTCCCCCCATACTTGCCAAACTACCGTATGATATTCCAAAATTTGTAGGTAAACCCAGATAAGACTCAAAAAACCATGTCATGAATTTCCATCTCTGGTGTTCTTCGAACTCATTGATGGATGACTCTATATGTTTAAGGCTCTTCCAACGAACACTCACAGAGACGACAACAAAATGGTATATTGAGCTGCCACAACACTCCTTTAGATATTTTAACTCCCTTGCGATGCAATTTATTAAACATTTTCAATTTCCAATTAGATATGAGATATGTACAAACCTGTTAACCTCACTTCGACAATCCACCTCTACCCATATTTTCGATCATAGACACGAGTGGATGAGGCGACGTAGGTTTATTAAGGATCCTATTCTGGATCAATTACTAGATGATTGGTTCACGAAATCACTTCTTCCACCCATCACTAGGGACGTCGCTATGGGAGGAATTGTTACAGAGGATCAAGTGATCAGTCGCTCTCAGTACCTGGACTTTGTTTATTCCAAGTCGAGAACTTTGTATGACATAATTCCCAATGCTCTCGTCCCGCAAATGATCCTTCTAGGCCCTCTACCAAACCTCCTGTTGTTTGAATAGTTGGTTCCGTGAAGGCCTATCCTGCATCCAAAATGGTTGGATAACAATGTGATCCAAATGGATATCGGTGGCCACCCACCTATTCCATTGGCTCCAAATAATTTTTTCTAGTTTCACAGTTTTTTACTATTTTTAGGGTCTTGAACTTTCAAGGCCATTTTGAGGCCCTAATATGTGAGGGTGACCACTTCACGAAAGAATGTCCTCACTGCGAGGAGATTAACATTTTTTTAAAAGGTCCACCACACCGTGTGGTGCTAACTAATCCTTTCCCACCACAACAACAACAGATGGTCACTCACAATATTGCACCTCATGCTAGTAACACCTCCTCCCATACCCGTCAAGGGGATTCACCCCCGGTCGCAGATATATTTATGATGTGTGGCGAAACGTTTCATCTAAGTACTCGATCACAGAAATATGATCGCATTCCAGATAAGACACCTAGTGGAGATAATTCTGATAAGACTTCAACCTCCACATCCACTACTCCCACCCTTCTTATAGGCCCTCTTCAGATAGAGAATCTTGTGGCTGATTCGATATTACGCCCACCCAAAGAAACTATTCGAAAAGCGATGTTTAATCCAAATGCTCGGGCTGCTCATAATTATAATATTGTTGAGGATTTGTCCCAAGCACCTTGTGCTGTGTCGACTCTCGAGGTTTTGTAGAACTATCTCAGTCAACGCAAAACCTTATTGTCAGCTTTAGTAGAAGTGGACCCTAAGACATCCAACTCTATCATGTTTCATCTAGAATAATTTAAAATGAGGCTCTCCCACTAGCTTGCATTCCAAATCAACACCATAGTTTCTGGGAAGAACGTCCATCGTACTATTTTGGACGAAGGATCCTCCACATCGATCATGTCTTTATCATGTTGGAGATCCATTGGTTCTCTTGAGGTTAATAGATCCCCAACCACACTCAAAGCCTTCGACGGAAATGGTTTTCAACCGTATCGACTCGTACCATCATTAGCCATGGAACTAGGGGAAAAGTTTGTTTGCATTCATGTGGTAGTAATTGATGTGCCCTTGGATTACAATTTGTTACTGGTTCGTAACTGGTTTTATGAAATGACTGCCATCGCATCTTCAATCTTTCGCTTAGTGCAATTTCCCCATCAAGGGAATATTTTCACCATTGACAAGCTCGATTTATGTACACCCAATATCAATGACAACTCTTCGCATAATGTTCCTCTGTTAGGTCATGCAAAACCTCCATACAAGGATTTTAAAGTCAAACTTCTGAAGGACTCTTCACTCGTGGGAGTCTTCCCTTTACCTACACCCGATCCTCCATCAAGATTTTCCACGGTTAATATGATTTTGATTGTAGTACAACAATCCCATGCATAAGATGACCCATGGGTGGTACCCAGTCCATCTCAATTTGAGACCATTGGTGATTTGATCCCGCTCAGTTTTACTGAGACCACATACGACGTCATTCAATCCACTTCTGATGACCCACTTCTTGATGACCAACATATAGTGGCATCAGACCGATACTCTCTACCATCTTGGTTGGACTAATCCACACCTTCCATGGATGATCTTTTGAACATTTTTCCATCAGATGAATATATAATGGAAGTTATGAGCCTCGACGAACTACCGTGGGAAGATAATCACCATTGGTCCTCTTTCCTCCCCGACTAAGATAAGGTAGAAAATAACATTAAATCTGTGGTTCCACCCGATGTAATCAACAATCCACAATCTCCCATTTTAACTCAGAGTGTAATTTCTGAAGGGAACTTGAGAAACATTATAGCCACCATGTCAATCGATATATCGATAAAACCCATTGTTGGGGAAAATATCCAGCTTGGCCAGACTTGTTCCTCGGAAGAGGTTAAAATATACAAGTCATTGTTTCAAGAATTCCACGACGTATTCACATGGAGCTATGAAGAGATGCCTGGTATTGATCCATCTATTACCATTCATGAGATCAAAACCTACCCAGGAGAAAAAACATGTCAGGAAAAGTCTCTTCCCAGTGCACCCCCGCAAGACTGGTGCCATCAAGGAAGAGGTTGAAAAGTTATTGAAGGTTGGATTCATTTATCCTATGCCATTAACTGAATGGGTCTCTAATATTGTCCCATTCTTAAAAAAGCAAGGTATATTAGAGTATGTGTTAATTATAGGGATTTGAATAAGGCTTGTCCAAAGGACAATTACCCTACACCCTTCATTGACCATCAAGGGCATGCGCCTAAATGTCAAGGGCATGGGTCAAGCCAAGGCAAAGATCCATATTGCAAACAAGGGCTGAGCTAGTTATGTACACTCTTACAGATGTTTCCTCCAGGGGTATGGGTCAAATATACAGAAGCAATAGTTGATAGGCATCTTGAAACAAAAAGTGACTTCAAAGGCAAATATGCAACATAAGCAATAAGCAACGAAGCAGTTTGCACGGATGTTCAAGTGGATATTTTAACACATGCTTATGTGAAATGACAAAAAAATGGGAGCCCATCAGGATATGGTCAGAAATGTATGAAAGAGAAATATGTGGTCTCAAACTCCAAGTCATAATGGGATGAATAGGGCTCCCGGGCCTATGAGAATAATTCAGCATGGACACCAAAATGGCAATGGGGTGCTGAATAGGGTGTCCCATGTTCGGTAGGCTCTGCTGTCGGAATGGTGGAAAATACAGATATGAAGGGTTGAACCACTAATTTCCAACAGGTTCGACCCTATGGAAAGTTTGGGTTGCAAAAGGTTCAAATGCATCTTCACAAAGGGATTCCCAAAACCTATATGCAAGTTTCCAAATATACCAAATAAGATCAAGGAACATGCAGATCATTCTCCTATACTTGGGTAGATTTATATCAAGTATGCTCCCAGTGGCCCCACAAAAGATGTCCTTAGGTGGGTGCAACCAAATGTTTACAACTTCAGGGATATCTTCATTTGATGATCAAATGTAATCCAAGAAGTCATGTGAGCTGGGAGATCTCATAGCCCAAATGGGCCAGGTAACCGAATCATATTCCTCCATCAAGGGAATATTTTGATCCAAATCTGCCGAAGCTATTTGAGTAGTTTGGTTTGAAACTTCTACGACAGATAGGGGTGATCCAAATGCTTGCCAACAATTAAATGACATTACACAAGCTGAGGTCCTTTCATCTACTATGGTTAGACAGATGTTCTTACCATGAGTCGTACTTTAATCTAAAAAGCAACTTCGGAAAGGGTCCTACATATTGAATGGTCTATGTCTGATGTGATCAAAGTCTCATCGGATGGATCAACAACACCAATGGTAGACAATAGTTCCTTTATTTGCACGGAATGATATTGCAATACCTCCAAAGCCGACATGGCACATGGTACTTGAGCTAGGTCCTCAAGAACATTACCGTTCTGAGTAGCTCGCGTGTTAGGATTATGCATTCTTCTACGTAGAACACCTTTGGGGGGGGTATGGTACTAATTCTATGGTTGGTTTCTCAATGTAGAGATAACCACTTGGCTGTGATTTTGATTGATCCGATCTACTAGGAGAGACATCATAAGAATCAAGTCTTGTTTGAATGTTCATCTCAGGATGACACATGAAGACATTGGCATAAGGATCATTGCCCCCTTGCGGGGGGGTTGGATGGTTTCCCACTGGAGGGGGTACCGGTGTAAAAATAGTGGGTTTTTGTTTCCCACCGCATTGAAGCATAGTTGTTGCATCTTTGTTCCCAGAGTTAGCATTTTCCTTACTCTTGTACTTCTTCTTCTTTTCCCTAATGTCTTCGGACTCGACTATAAGGATTTCAGAATTATGGGAAGGATTAGAACTTTGATTACCCTTGTACTTTTTCTTCTTTCCTCTCAGGTGTATGGATGAGACTGTGAGGATGTTAGAATTGTTGGAAGGATTAGCAGGTTACTGCATTTCCTGGCCAGCTGTGGGTTGCAAATTCTGAATAGATACTTGTCCCGGATGTGGTTTAATCTGTTCAAGATGGTGGACGAAATCCTTCATACCATTGACATGAGGTTCATGTGGCAGCCTAGCTGGATCAAATGCAGGTCTTGTAGGTTGGTTCCCAAAAGATTGGTTGCTTTCTAGAACCTGACCACTCAATGGCGGAATGGGGTTAATGGTTGGATTCCCCCTTGCGGGGTTAGGCCCAAAAAAGATTGGTTACTTTATAGAACTTGACCACTCCATTGAGGTGGTTCTTGGGCTTGAAATGCATTCCAAGAGGGGTTACCTCCTTGTGGAGGTTGCATCCAAAAGGATTTGTTATTGCTCGGATGTTTCCCAGTCCATTGTGAACTAGGTTGCATGTATGGATTGCCCCCTTGCGGAGGTATGTTCCAATAAGGTTGGTTATTCGGTGGAACATTACCACTCCCTGGCTGGTTGGGATTCATGGGTGGATTTCAAACTTTCAAAAAGAGGTTTGATATCACCCAGTGACTCACAGATAGTAAGTACAGCTGGTTCTGAAAGACTTATCAAAGGTGGAATTACATAAGCATTTGTGTGATGTTTCAATCTCAACTAGAGTAAGATCATCAAATATGTATGTATTCAGTTCATGATGTGACGATGAATTCTCAATGTTGATTTGATGTTGTTCTTCTCGAAAAATATTAATTGAGTTTAAAATCAGTTCTATTTCCAAGTCATTAGTATGTGGTTTTTGTGTCTGTCTCTGCGATGTAGTAGGGATTTCAATTTCTGGTGACTCACCTCGCTACCGCTGTGACTGGCGGATCGGGAGAGTAGCCACTTCTAAGAAGTTGATAAAAGGATGTGTTTAAAATCATAGTTTGAATCAAACAATCCTAAGGCAACCTAGACTCAAAAAACAAAAAGTGTCCACACAATAAAAATTCCCTAGAGATTTCAAGCAAGCAAACTTATTCTTCCAAAGAACCGAAGCTTAGTGAAAAGCTGGATTGTAGGGCCTTCCGAAACTAGTAGCTGTTGAGGGATGTTAGGCCTCAGACAATTGCTAACAATGAAGGTACAAGAGACAGTTACAATAAACTTTAATCACTAGGGGTGCAAGTGTTGGTTCCTGACCAATCACTCTCCCAAGGAGTAAAAGTTCCAAAGTCTGTCTCAGGTTTTGCAAGTGTTTCCCACTCGCAATAGCCTATGTGATATCCTAAGAATAGCCACTTGTTGGCGGATATTTCTACCCTATAGTCAGGAAACTAAACTATCAACTTGGTTGGGGTGACAGGTAAGTGCATTAATGTTATTACAGAGGCATTTACAAAAGAAATAGATTGTAGATTTAGAGAACACACCTTTTTACCGGAGTCTGATCCTAGCCTTGACTCGGTCCCGTGTCCAGTTTCCAAATCTACTTTTCCTTCAGCAAACCTACAACAACAATACCTTCCTCAAACATTTTGGGCAACATATAAAGCATGAAATAAACAAAAACTATGTTTAATATTCAGCATTGACCAAAATAAATCCAACTTAAAATGCCATTTCATAACACATTCAGATTGGAACAAGGAAACACTTCAACCTTTATTTGTCAAAATTAGAATGCAGTACAAATATACCTGATAATGAAGCAGGTTCCTGCAACTAGATTCTGGGCTCTGGCTCTGCTCTGGTTTGAATGTCTTCTGTAACAACTTCTCCAATGTCCTAAAGTTTCTCCATTAACTCATCCTCTAGCTTTTCTAGCAATCATTTGTAACCTTGCTCCTTTAATCTTCTTGGTATTTATAAGTTCAAAGAAGCAATTCAGGTCGAGATGTAGTTATGGAGGAAGTTGGGGGAGTTAAGAAACTGCCATCAACTAATCCTCCTCGATGAATTAATATATTTTTTAATCATCTTTTAAGATGTACGCGACTCTTCTTCAGTGGAGTAGCGTATAGAGCGCTACCCTAGTATTTAACAACTAGCGCTCAATTGATTTTAAATGTCGGGCGCTACTTTGCTGCACTGGAGTCGTGTATACTTGGATATGGGCGCTACTATTATACAGTGGAGTAGCGTATGGGCGCTAGTATCTTTGAGTATAGTAGCGCTCATATCTCAAGATGATATTTTTTGTGGTTTTCCAGTATTTTCAGGAAATTGAATGAGTTGTCATCTTATCCAAGGTCAACATGCTCCTCCATCCAAGTTGTCCTTTTGTGTGATCAACAGATCAGGGTTATCACGGACAGAGAGGTGCAAATTTGACCTATAACAGATGCCCCCTAATGTGTGAGGTCAGAGAGAAACGATGGCCGAAATACATTATAATCCAAATCCAGAGGAGGAGCACAGAACCGCAGAACAAGTCGCAAGAAACCTGCAACAAAGATCAAGGTCAGCGAGCAATTACATTGTTGACATCTTATAGATGTGTAGTGTGATACAACATGATCTCCGATACATAACAAGGAGATGTATATAAAAGAATGGCCACTTGAAATACAAGCGTGGATCCATGTCAAACGGAGAGATCATAGCCATAACAACACACTGGATCTATGTCTCATGGAGAGCCGTATATAAGTGAGGCTCAGTCTTGCGCAACTTGGGTGATAACAAAATGAGGTTATGTCATCAAAATCCCAAGGTCTTCATCCCACAACAACCCTAGGTACAAACCCGAACCATGTGAATAGATGAGCTGACAGTCGAACATGGAGGGCATCGTCTGATTACCGGTCATTGATGTATACCGTTAACAAACGCGAGGACTTCCACCGATAATGATGATGGGGTCCAAGGTACCAAGTACGATTTGCCAAATGTGAATAGATGGACTTGGAGTCGAACACTTGGGAATCCTGTTGAAGAAGAGACATTGATGTATTCTCATCATTCAACAGCGAGGAAAATTGCCACTGGTGACTGCAATCTCCAAGGTACTAACCGAAACTCTAAACTTCAATCCCAGAATAATGATTTGATGTCGATGGGAAGAAGTCCATTGGAAGGGAGGCCTTAAGGCATCCTCCATCATCCAACTCGAGGAACACTCAACTGGTAAGAGCTGATATGGAATAATATGCGACAATACTGACACTAGGAAGGCCGACACATGAGGTCAAGGTAAACTGCAGAATGGCCGACACATGGTATATCCTTGAACAGTGAGCACGACACAAAGTGACTTAGGCAGTATCCGACATAATGGGGTAAATAAGTCTGAAATGTAAGAGACATTAACAGACCCTCCATATGGTTGGAAGAATAACCAACCGGGGGAGTAAATAACTCGGAGGAAAGGTTCACCCTGAGGCCAAAAACTAAACCCAACCGACAAGATAGACTCAAGTAGGTGCTGTGTTCAAGGAAAGGACTTGACTGAAACTTCCTTTGACAATGAAGATATGATATGTTTTCCCGTTCCTTATTCTTTTTAGATAAAAGAATACCCTTCTTGTGGATTTAATGAGTCCAAGAAAGAATGAAAACTCAATAGGTCCAACCATGTAAATAGTTTAACGAGCCCATGGGAGGAAGACTCAGTACCTTCTTCATAATTTAAAGAGTTCGAAGAAGAGATAGAAGATTACTCTATATGTACTGATCTCTGGATTTTAGTATCGAGCCGAGATCTGTTCTTGCTCGCCGGTGTTTTCAATTTTAAGGAGTCTGAAAAACTTAAACAATAACTCCATATATCTGCTCGTGGATTTTAGTATCGAGCCCAAGCAGATTAATGCTCGCCGGTGTTTTCCTGTTTATAGAGTCTGAAAAACTTAAACAATCCTCTTTTCACCTATCCGTGGATTTTATATAGAGCCCGGATTGGTCTGTGCTCGGCGGTGTTTTCTTGTTTATAGAGTTGAAAAACTTAAACAGTCCTCTACTTACCCTCTCGTGGATTTCACATCGAGCCCGAGTAGGTGAATGCTCGCTTGGTATTTTCATATTTAGAGAGTCTGAAAACCCTAAAGAGAGACTCCAGAAGGTCCTTTTTCGTATAGTTAGTCTCCTCCCCCGAAAGAGTATAAAACAATGAAAAGAGAACTCTTCTAGCGCATACAGGAGTATACCTAGAGTATACCTTTTCCGTAGTTAATCCACTGAGGCCCAGAAAAGGGGTAATTCTATACCTGAGTGGATGAGCCTTCGGATACTTTAACGAGCTCGAAGAGGACAAGTCTGCTCGGCAATCTTGTTTAGGTTTAAATAGTCCAAACAAGAGCTTAAAATGACTTAAGGGTCAGCTTCTGGGATCGTAGCTTCATGTCCTGCCAAAACTAGGTCTTCAACAAAATATTAGTCGATGTCGCAAAAATCTTAAATGATATATGAATTTGGAATGTTTAGCTAACTGACAAGGTTTATCATTAAGAAATTTGAGCTTAGGAGACGAATCCAACAACAATTGAGTGAAAATTGAACTTGGATCAGTGTTATACCTTATTTTGTGTTTCAATTGATTAATTAGAGTTTTTGAAAGTTTTTGAAACTATGGAAAATTAAAAATTATGGGTAAAAATCAAAATCCAATTTTATATATAATTTCATTGTTAAAAAATCAATTTTCATTTTGTGTTGTAGGGCAAACATTGGGCACCATTTTGCGAATTTCAAATCTCCACCGTGATCAAACGGAGCATCCAATCACCAAACTTCTTCCACCAAGTAAGTAGAAATCAACCAATCTTGCATTTCAATGGTTTATTTTTAAAATTTTGAGGAAAAATGGCCCGAAACGCGATGCTCATAAGGTTTTATGCACGGGCGCTACCGTGTATACACAAGAGTAGCGTACAAGCCCAATGGGCGCTACTTTGCTCAAACAGAGTAGCGCCTACATGCTACTGTGTAGTATACACAGTAGCGTACATACTTGCAAAGCCATTTTAAAGCGCCGATACTCAAAAATTTTGGGGTTTTTGTGCAGGATGGTCTTACAATGTAGGGAAAGGGAGCATGAAGACATGGATAGACTAGCCATGCAAGACCCGGCTACCCTCCATGCGCTCTGTAGATGCGGTTTGTTGAAATTTTATCGAACCGTAAACATGCGGACACTAAACAAGCTGTTTCGGAGATTGATTCAGTATTGGGATGTCGATACTAATACCTTCATCATCCCGGGGCAAACTCTTGAGCTTACCGTTGAGGATATATATTTTATTACCGGTCTCTCAAGGAGAGGAGACGTAATCAATCTAAAAGGGACATCTCGTTTGGGTGCACGATCAGTGCAAGAATATGTAAATACATACTGTGTTGCCGGAGCAGAAAAATCGGGAAGCCAAATCCTGATTTCAACTATTGATGGTCTCCCGCTGAAAGTGATAGTGAGCATGATCAACCGGGTATCCGGTAGTGCTTCACAACACTTAGCTTCTAGGCATTTGATGCATATTGGTGTACAGTGCTTGCACGGCCATGTTTATGATTGGAGTACTAGCTTGTTGGCAAACATGAAGTATCAATTGACAAGTTGCAAATCCGGCACAATGAAGAATTTTGGGTACGGGAATATCTTGTGTACTTTCTTCTTCGAGAGGATGCCTGCTATTAGCTTGGGGATGCCTCTACCACAGGTTAACCCCCGTGAGCCCAGACTAGGCCGTTGGGGTGACATTTTTCTCCGCCAGGGTGGTGGGGAGAGTCATTATTGTTACCACACTGATGACTTCTGGGGGTGGTGGGAAAGGCAGGTTCCCGCTTTTGAGCAGTTTCCCTATGCTGGATTGGATTTCCGTCACGATCCAGAGCTGGTGCTTCCGCCAGGTGGAGCCTGGGGAGATATTGGTATGTTTACTTTTGAGAATTTATTTAATTTTTTCAAACTTTTCAAGTATTTGATTTTTATGAATGAGTTTGGAGTTCTAATCAAGTGTCAAATGCAGATGTTGGACCTGTTCGTCCTGAGGGCCATCCTACCATCTATGTGAGCCCAGCTGATATCACCGCAGCCGAAGCTATGTTGGGAACCCTGGAGAGAAAAATGAGTCGGTTGACTCATGAGATTCCTGCATGCCGCATGGACCAGATACCAGTTGACATGCAGGAAGATGTTGTTGGGGTGCCCCCAGCATGGCTTAGATTGCTGCGGAGGGTTGCTAGACTAGTGATATGCTAGCGCAATGCGGTAGATGATGAGGAGGTTCCTCCTTCTCCATAGGAGAAGAAAAACATTATATGTATATATTTTTGAGGCTACCATGCCCAGCTTTTGTACTTTTATGACTTGACTTGAGAGACTCATGACTCAAAACTCATATTTTTCGATACGGTACCAGTTATATATACAGTATCGGTTATTTACATGTGTATGCGTTTAAATTTTATGTGTGGAATGTTGTTTACAATGTATGATGCAAATGCCAATCTAACACATAATTTGCTAATGAATCAGCTAAAGTGTTTAAACTTCTTGGAATGTGTTCATATCTGATAGAATGAAATTGTCTTTCCAATAATCTAACTCGTAGAAACTGACGTAGCAATCCTGGATCTCTGATCCGATAGACACCTATTAACTGAAATACAATTAGTTGTGAGTCAAGCATTACCTCCAGGTATGAAATGCCATGACTGAGGGCATCTCGGAGAAGTTCTATAACTGCACTGTATTCAGCCACATTGTTCGTGGTAGGTCCCAAACAAACCCCCCCCGAAGAGACAAGTTGGTCAACGGGTGAATAAATGACCCAAGTTGCCGCAGCCAACTGACAGGTGTGGCGACTGGCGCCATCAGCAAATCCTAGGAAATGTGCGGTTGACATCTGGTACACGAAACAAGAAACACACATAAGATCACCTAACGAGCATAACAAAACTAACTATACAAAAATATACAGCTATGTTACAAGAAAAAGTACTTCAACCTAGGCGTCGTACTTCTTCAGGTAGAGCCCATTTCTAGGCTCGTCCAACTTATTACCTTCGTAATCTACCAGTTCGTAGGCACCTTTCTTCAATACTTTAGAAATGATATAAGGTCCGAGCCACCTGGATTTGAATTTACCGGGTCCTAAAGGTTCTTTGTCTTGATCCCAAAGTAGGACCAAATCTCCTTCAATGAAAACTCTAGGTTTAACGGATTTGTCGTACTGTCCTTTGACTCGTTTTTTGTGAACCTCATTTGTTGTAAGCGCATCCCGGCGCTGTTCATCTAGATGTTCTAAGCGTAACAAACGTTCTTCGAGTATTGAAGTATCGGGTAGTAACTGAACCGCTAGTTTTAGCGAAGGAATCTCGCATTCAATCGGCACAACTGCTTCTATCCCATGCACAAGTTGGAAGGGAGAGAAACCAGTAGCAGTCTTAACGTTGGCTCGGTAAGCCCAAAGAGCCGGGTATAGCATGATGTGCCAGTTATTCCGAATGGCATTAACAGTTCGTTGTAATATAACCTTTAAAGTTTTATTCACTGCTTCAACTTGTCCATTCGCCTGAGGATAGTATGAGGACGAATGTTCTTGTCGAAAACCAAGCATTGTATATAACTCAGTCATCATGCTATTTTGGAAATGACTACCATGATCAGTCACTATCTCTTTAGGTATGACAAACCGTGCTATGATCTGATTAAATACGAAATAAGCGGCAGTTTCTTCATCTGCCTTAACAGTAGGCATTGCCTCTGCCCACTTAGTAAAGTAGTCAACGACAACGATGATGTAATGATGTCCTCCAGCTGAAATTGGATTGCATGTCATGAAATCAACCCCCCATTTTGTGAAGGGACCTGCTGTAATTACAGGATGAAGAGGAGCTGGGTGTGCCCTCATTTTCTTAGTGAAAAACTGACACGGTCGACAGTGTTTCACTGCTTCCACACAATCTTTAAAGATCGTGGGCCAAAAATATCCGGCACGCAGTATCTTCTGAGCTGTTGCCAACCCGGAAAGATGTCCCCCACAAGCTCCACTGTGGGCATCATTTAACACTGCTTCAGCTTCTTCCCTAGTTAAGCAACGTCGTAAAATGGAATCTACCCCACGCCGATATAAAGTATCAGAGATAATAAGGTAATTTTTCGCATGGGTTTTAAGCTTACGTCGCTCTTCTCGGGAAAAAGTGGTAGGACACCTCAAAGTCTGGAGATATATTAAAATATCTCCGTACCATGGGTCAGAGGAGGCGATGAGAAAGATATGTTCGTCAGGGAATGATGTTTCTTCCTCCACGCGTTCTAGGTCACTTGGAAATTCTGAGATTAATTCAGCGAACACTAGTGATTTTTTTGATTTGGCTGATTGGAATACCAAATCGAATTCCTGTAGAATCACAATCCATTTATTGTATTTCCCACCGATGATTCGTCGGGTGAGAACGTACTGGAAAGGGTTGAATTCTGCTATCACTGTAGTAGTTCGTAAAAGTATATAGTGACAAAGCCTCTGGACTGCATAGACCGCAGCAAGTGCTAACTTCTCAATGTGCGAGTATTTAACCTCAGGGGCTATCAATGAGCGAGAAAGATAGTAGACAACATGTTCTTGGAACATATCGTCTTCCTGAACCAAAACTATACCAATTGTAGTAAGAGACGCTGCCAGGTATAAAAGAAAATCTTTTGAGTAATCTGGCGGGCTTAACAAGGGTGCTGAAAGAAGTGCCTTTTTTAACGCTTCAAAGGATGATTGTGCAGACTCGTCCCACACAAAGTAAGAATCTTGTTGAGTAGCCTCATAAAACCTTTGGTAATTTTGGCGTAGGTTATTATAAATCGCTGTAAGAAATTAGACATGCCTTGCAGACTTTGAAGTTGTCGCAAGGTGCGAGGAGGAGGCAGATTTACAATCGCCTCAACTTTAAGTGGGTCAAACATTATACCATGATTAGAGACAATGAAACCTAGTAAACGTCCCGATTCGACACAGAATACACATTTGTTCGGATTCAAACGAATCTTATATTTTCTGCATCTTTCAAACACTTGTCTAAGGTGATTCGGATGGTCCCGTCTCTTTCGAGATCGCACCGGGAGATCGTCCAAGTAAGGTTCTACAATGTGTTTGATGTCATGAAAAGCAAAATTCATTGCTCGCTGGAAGGTAGCCCCAGCATTCTTCAAACCAAATGGCATTTTCTGATAAGCAAAGGTGCCCCACGGGCAAATGAAAGCTGTTTTATGCTGATCTTCAGGTTTGATCTCTATTTGATTGTATCCCGAAAAACCATCCATAAAAGAGAACATCTCATGTCCTGCACACGCATCTATGATTTGATCGATAAATGGTGTGGGATAGTTGTCTTTCGGACAAGCTTTGTTCAAATCTCGAAAGTCAGTACAAACTCTAATAGTGCCTTGCTTTTTATCAACCGGAACGGGGTTTGAAACCCATTCCGTCATATCAATCGGATAAATGAAACCGGCTTTGAGCAACTTTTCAACCTCCGCTTTGATGGCGGCTGCTTTTCTAGGGTTTACGGGACAGAGCTTTTGCCTCACAGGTTTCGCATTAGGGTATGTCGTGATGACATGCTCCACAATGGTTGGGTCAATACCTGGCATCTCCTCATATGACCAGGCAAAAATGTCGCGGAATTCTTTAAACAGTTTTGTATACAGAGCTATCTCTTCTGGAGAACAGTCTGCACCAATAAAAATATTTTCCACGACCCCGGGTTTGGTGTAAATGTTGATTGGAATTGTTCTTGAAATATTAGCCATGTTCCCTTCAGCATAAACAGTTTTTGAAATAGAAGGAGAAGATGACAAATCAACCAATCCACCGGGTCTCACAGGGAATTCTCCTCTCTCAATTCTATCTAGATCTGGAAGTATGTAGGACCTATGATGCATATGTTCCCAAGGTTGGTCCAGGCCCATCATAACTTCTAAGATGGCTTCATCAGATGGAAAAACCGTATCTAAACAATCAAATGAGTGAGTAGAATTCAGTGACCATGCCGGAGCATAGTCCATATCTGACTCGACAGAGACTGGTGGAGTCATGATATGTTCCATTGCAGCGTGTTGAGTTTCCATATAGGCCACTTCTGCAATGGAGGGAGGCACAAAAGGATCTGACGTGGTAGGAAGGATCCAAGGATCAGTTCTTAAACCGACCGTAAATGTTTTAGTAACGGTACCCACATCAGAACGCATAAAAAGAACAGGGGAGGGGATGTCGAAAGTGCCTATTAACGAACCATACAACCTTGCTCCTAAACTCTCCTTAACCGGGGCGGTTTGATCAACCAAAGGAATCGTGGTTTCCGTAGAAGTCTGGTGTTTTCTTTGAGTGAAAGAAAGTTGATCGACTGTAACGATCTTACCTTCAAATGGGAACATGACCACTCGAAAAACTGCCGATGCTATAGCTTGCATGGCATAAGTCCAACTCCTGCCCAATAACATGTTGTAATCGAGCGGAGCGTCCAGAACTTCAATCTCAACAACAACTGTCTTACCGGCCAAAGTGACATTAAATGATGGCAAAACTCCATGTGGACGGAAAGTTCTGCCATCAAATGCAGTAAGCATTGTGTTGGAAGGGAGTAACTCAGGAGAACCTAGAGCTTTCCAACAGGAAATCGACATTACGCAAGTCGACGCTCCCTCATCTACCACAGCTCATCTGATGGTCATTGGACCATGAACAACCTCAATCTGGAGGGAAACGTGATATGGAAACCGGTATTTGACATCAGTCATGTCAAATCGCGCAGACATGTTGGAGGACTCCATACTCCCAATAGCTGCCAGAAGTGCATTTCGTTGCAATGGACAACTCTGCAAGACTTCTAGAGTAGACATGGCACAAGGGGTTTGGGCTATATCTTCAACCACATTGTAGTTGGAAGCAGCCCGTGTGTTGGGATTGTGCGATGCCCTATTCAAGACACCTTTCGAAATCTTGGGCATTGGGTCCACAGGTATGTGGAGTGGAGTGGAGGATTCAGCAATCTCCTTATCCTTTCTCTGCGTTTCCGGGGTATAGTTCTTAGCTCTGGTTTGCAAGAGTGCATCTGAGTTGACCATATTTATGAATGTTTGATCAACCGAAGCGTGCGAAGTGCCCCCAGTTTTGGAGGTTCCAGAAGTTGAGCCTTGCCCTTTAGGAAATGGATCTTTCAAGACTGTAGGCTTCTTCTCTCTTAAGAGCTTATGGGCTTCTTCTAGTAGAGGGCATTGATGAGTAAGGTGGTTTTGTTTGCAAAGTTTACAAGGGAACCTAACCTTCTTCTCTTCTTTGTTGCCCTCTTCGGCATTATCTTTTTTGGGCTTTTGTTGGTTCCCCTCTCCTTTCTTGCCCTTCTTTTTGTTGTTGGGCTGCCGAGGGCCCTTTTGATTGTTCTGAACCTGATTAACAGATTCAGAAGTAGAAGGAGAGGTTGTGACGGAAGCAATGTATGTAGTCGAATGTTTGATAGTTAAGGCTTGGACCTGTTTGGTCAGTGCTTCGAAGGCTGCAGAGTTAACTGAACCCACTATGCCGTCAGCATGTGGTCCAGGTTTGGGTCTACTTAGATCAGTGTTTGATCTCGGTGCGTCCGGTATAATCTCGTACAGTAAACCAGATTGTGCGTATACAAGGTCTAACTGTTGAGTCCTTAAGATGGCTTCTTCTTCATTGGAAACTCTAGATGTTGCTACTTCCTTAGAAATATAAGGAAGGAGTGATTTCAAGTACCACTCAAGCAGGAATTCTGGAGGGATATTGGCCTTTATGAGCCTCTTCCGTCTTCGCCACTCCTGAATGTGGTCAGATAGGTGAGTGGCTTTGTTTTGTCTAAAAGTAGACAAAAGTTCTGTTCCGGCATCATACCGAACAGGAAGCTGGAAATGGTTCAAAAAGACGGTTTCTAGATCCCCAAAACTAGAGAAAGTAGCCGCAGGTAACTCGATGTACCATTTGGCCGCGGGACCAGTTAAGGTCCTTTGAAACAATCTCAATCTGATGGAATCCTCGTTCAACGAATTTGAAGAACACCACAAGTGAAAGGTAGTGACATGGTCACCAGGATCTTCACCAGCTTTGCCTTCGAATTTGGGAATATCCGAAGGTAATTTGGTGGGAACTGATGGCCATGTGGCGTTATGACACACAGGATCATTTGTCAGTTTCGAAAGGTCTGGCAAATTCAAAGTTGCCAGAAAAGGTAGACGAGGCCGGTAAGATGAAGCTTGATAAGGGAAAGCACCCATCGTTTGTCCCATGAATTGTTGGTAGGGGTCGCCCCCAGCCATTTGGTGATAAGGGTTGCCCCCGGCCATGTGTTGATAGGAGTTTCCACCTACCAACTGTTGATAGGGGTTACCCCCAGTTAATTGTTGGTAGGGGTTACCCCCAGGTATTTGTTGGTAGGGGTTGCCCCCTGCCAGTTGTTGTTGTTGTGAGAAAGAATTATTAAAATTTCCCCACCCATACGAGAGTGGATTCGTGCTTTGCGGGTTCATCCACTATGGCTGGGTGTTAGCCCCGCCATATTGCTGGTTAAAGATATCACCCCCTCCCCCTGAAAATAAGGAAAAAGGGATGTTACTTGCAGGTATGTTACCTTGATTCAAGTTAGGTCCTACAAAGGTGTTGAAACCAGTAGAAGCTGATGTGGACGGTGCAGTCATGGTACCCATGACTGGCATGTTTGCAGAAACACTTGGTCCTACCACAGGTGTGGAAACCCAAGTACTAGGGATCTGATATAACGGTTGCGAAGTAGAAGGTGTTGCACAGTTGGCCATACTGCTAGGTCCAACAGTAGACGTGGGAATAGATGCCATTGTTGTAAAACTAGGCATTCCTAATGTACTAGTGTTGAAACTGAAAGATGGAGTAGGCACAGATGTGGTTTGTGCCTGACTAGATGTAGCAGTAAAAGAAGGGTTAACTGTGCTGGTATTCATACCTAAAGTGGGAGTTTGGGGACCCCCTGGTTCACCTCCTGTGTTAGACATCAGATGATCGGGAAACAAAAGATCTGCACTGAAAAGGGGCTGCTGGAAACCAACAGGTGACAGAAGCGGAATTCTAGTATTAGTTAAGGGAGGATTGAAAGGAGTGCTATACTCCGCGGAAGTAAGATATTCCACCTCAACAGTACTAAAATGTTGTTGATCTGTGGTACCTGGTGGTGGTTCCTCAGGAACCTCAATTTCAAGGTTTTCTGTTATAAGTATTTCTTCAAGCAATTCTATTTCAGAGGTAATTTCTGAAGAAATACCGGGGTTTACCCGCTGTCTTCTAGTTGGTTGTATAGGTTCTGTTCTAACAGGTGGAAGGTTCTGAATCCTACTCGATCTACGGAGTTGTTGATTCTCCGTGATTATAAATATAAAATAACAGCCTAGAACCTAGTGGCCACTATGACTAGGGGGCAAACATCACACCAACTAAAAAAATTCCTAAGTATACAAACCAGTCAAACAAAGGTGCCTTCCGGAGAAGAGTCTGGGATGATTAGGGCCCAGAACAGATCAATGAAGGAAGAAAGACAGTTACCCGGGGTCCACAATACAATGACTAAGGGTGCAAGCGCTGGAATCACCCAACCGCCCTCCCAAAGACTTGCACGGGGTTTCCTCCCACGTCTGTCTTAGGTACAGCAGATATACCCTCTGCTGTCACCTGTGTAAGAACCTAAAAGTCTGATACTATGGATACCACAACACCGAAAATTCCTGGGGGAACAGTCACCGGTCGAATCAAAAAGCGTGGGCAGGGTAGCTAAGCCCGAAACTCGAAAGAGTCCCCAATACGCAATCCGATCCTGGCGTATGCTCGAACAGCAAGTAGGAGGAGTATTCCCACAAACTGATCTCGCAATGACCTACTGCATATGCTCCCAGGCAAATTTTGAGTGAGGTGGGTTTGCCTATGATAGTCTCACTACGATTGTTGTGCAATGTGTGATCTTGGGTGGTTTAAGGTGATTTAAACCCAAGACCCTAACCAAAACTAGTTGGTGTAGTGTACCCTAAAAAGAAAAGATTTCTAGTTCATTTTATTAACAAATTTTAGGGGCTTTTATTACGCAAAAAGGATAGTGAGTGTGTGAGCGTGGTTATAACAAGAAAACAAAAATGCAAATATAATTCAATCTTTCCTACAACAAAATTTTTTCATTTTTTCATCTACTTTTTTTTTTGAAACTGAAAATCTAAGCAAACTTTCTTAAAGATTTTTTGTTTTCTTTTTAAATTATACAAAATATACTAAGCTATTTTGTAATGACAAAGACAAGTTCTAATTTAACTTAAAGTACCAAATTTTTTTTTTGCTTTTTCAAAAACCGAAAAAGAACTATGCAAATATGGAAAGCCAAATAAAACTTTAAATGCAGAGTGTGTAAGTATGGCTAAACGTTCTTAGGCCTACAACTGTCGAAACCCTAGCTCGAGAAAGACTTGATCTATAGGTTTTTTACTAAGAAAAAGCCTATAACCTTGGACACCAAGTGGGAGAAAACAAAGGAGAGAACACCCAAGGACTGACCTAAAGTGTTTACCTCTAGCAAGACCACAAAGCCAAGTACAAGTAGACAAGCAGGCTGCCCTACTAACACGAAGAAACTGAGAGGTGAAACTAACCTACAACTGTTTAAAAAGCACTTGTGACCAGCAGAAGGCAAGAAGTCCTGGAAGAAATGAAACTTGACCAAAAAGAAGACACCCTAGAAGCTCTAACAAAGACCAAACCTTAAACAAAGGACGGGGGTAGTAGAGAGCAGACAAATTTACCACAAACAACAGACACAGGAGTGTACAGGTTTGTAAACGGGCAAAAAGGAGTCAGGGTCTGAAAAAAGTGAAAGTGTTCGTCACCAAACACCACCAAGTCTTCCAAAAAGTCAATAAAACGTCTCAAAAAATTCCAAAGGTCGACAAATGGTTTAAAATATGGAAAAACTTTAAGGAGAGGTTCTATGACTTGAACAACAATTAAAAACCTTATGCAATCATCAAAGGGATCCTACAGCATAGTCAGCAAATCACCACAGGGCTAAAAAAAAAAATCAAATAAAAAAAAAAATGACTGCTTCAGGAAATGTACTCTACTGTGTAGTAGAGCAACTCGCGCCCAAGCCAAAACGGGCGCTACTGTATATACAGAACAGTAGCGTATTGGCGCTACTGTACATATATCAGAGTAGCGCTCATATTTCAAAGGCTTGGAAACTGACTTTGGAAGGTATAAAAACTGATGAAAGCAGGCAAGACAAAGACAAGGGATACCTAAAAAGGTTCTTAACACATCGAAGAAATAAAAAAAAACTGAGAAGACACCCAAAAACAAGGTTTCCTAAAGCCAAAAACTCTATATCCCCAGCGGAGTCGCCAGTCTGTTGGCGGATATTTCTACCCTATAGTCAGGAAACTAAACTATCAACTTGGTTGGGGTGACAGGTAAGTGCATTAATGTTATTACAGAGGCATTTACAAAAGAAATAGATTGTAGATTTAGAGAACACACCTTTTTACCGGAGTCTGATCCTAGCCTTGACTCGGTCCCGTGTCCAGTTTCCAAATCTACTTTTCCTTCAGCAAACCTGCAACAACAATACCTTCCTCAAACATTTTGGGCAACATATAAAGCATGAAATAAACAAAAACTATGTTTAATATTCAACATTGACCAAAATAAATCCAACTTAAAATGCCATTTCATAACACATTCAGATTGGAACAAGGAAACACTTCAACCTTTATTTGCCAAAATTAGAATGCAGTACAAATGTACCTGATAATGAAGCAGGTTCCTGCAACTAGATTCTGGGCTCTGGCTTTGCTCTGGTTTGAATGTCTTCTGTAACAACTTCTCCAATGTCCTAAAGTTTCTCCATTAACTCATCCTCTAGCTTTTCTAGCAATCATTTGTAACCTTGCTCCTTTAATCTTCTTGGTATTTATAAGTTCAAAGAAGCAATTCAGGTCGAGATGTAGTTATGGAGGAAGTTGGGGGAGTTAAGAAACTGCCATCAACTAATCCTCCTCGATGAATTAATATATTTTTTAATCATCTTTTAAGATGCACGCGACTCTTCTTCAGTGGAGTAGCGTATAGAGCGCTACCCTAGTATTTAACAACTAGCGCTCAATTGATTTTAAATGTCGGGCGCTACTTTGATGCACTGGAGTCGCGTATACTTGGATATGGGCGCTACTATTATACAGTGGAGTAGCGTATGGGCACTAGTATCTTTGAGTATAGTAGCGCTCATATCTCAAGATGATATTTTTTGTGGTTTTCCAGTATTTTCAGGAAATGGAATGAGTTGTCATCTTATCCAAGGTCAACATGCTCCTCCATCCAAGTTGTCCTTTTGTGTGATCAACAGGTCAGGGTGATCACGGACGGAGAGGTGCAAATTTGACCTATAACACCACTAAAGTTACCACTTCACAATCGACGGTCAGGTGGAACAGTTGTAAGCCGAGGACAACTCTCATAACCAGGAACTCTAGAAATAGTGATGTCACCCCGAGGACTTGTCACTGAACATAGAAACCCCTTGATAAGCTCATGTCCCACTAAATAAGCAAAAGGGGGGAACCACCCTTTACTTATCCAGATTGACCTCGTGCTTGATGCATGTTTCAGAAGCGCTTTCCCGACAAGCGTTTTTTGCTACTAATGGATTAACTCTCTTTAATCAATGCTAGTTGCAAAGTTTTGCATCCCAGGAGTGCTAACTCTCCAAACCTAATCCAGGGCACTAGCCTAAACTTGTTGGTGATATGAAAATCAAAAGTTTGTCAATTTTAGATTAAGTGCCAATTTTAAATGTAGTTTGCTTAGTTTCATGAGTGGAAATGAAAGTGGTGGTGTTTTGACTCAAAAACAGAAAAATGAACCAAACAATGCAAAATGCTCACTACTCTACCTTTCAATTCGATAAATATTCTAAATTAAGGAAGAGTTAGAGGTTCATGAGTTTCTTTTAGATATGCGAAATTTCTAGTAGATTTTGTATGTTCATGCACAGTTTTTTTTTCTTTTTCCGAAATATGGATAATAATTGATGTTTAAAGACCAATGTAACCCAAACAGATATCTCAATTAAACATGAATCTAATTCTATTACACGGGGGATACCTGTTTCTCATTCACAAGATCGCCCGAAAGCCCAAGTGAAGAGGATACGCAGAGCCCTTTGGAATGCATGTGAATTAAATTCTAGACTGTTACACTTGAGATCCACTTTCTCATTCACAAGATCACCATACGGCCCAAGTGAAGAGGATATAGTGGCTCAAAAAAATGTATGCAAAATTTAAATCTACTCTGTTACAAGTGAGATCCACTTTCTCATTCACAAGATCGCCATAAGGTACGAGTGAAGAGGATACGATGGCTCATACACAATATATTTCAAGAAAACTGAACTCTAAAGGTGCAACGTTCTCTAATTGTGCATGCGAATTATGAAGAAAATTCCAACTCCAAAACGGAATGTAACTAAATGAAAGTTTATTTCTGTTTTTTGGCAATAAATTATCGTCAAGTTATCTCACAATGTGAAGTTCAAGGTTTGTTTTTCAATGCAAAAAGTGTGAATGGTTCCTTCAAATGCAATTCTCTCTAAATTTGCATGAAAATCATGAAAATATTCTAAGTCCAAAACAAAATGCAACTAATTTGAAGCTTGTTTTTGTTTTTAGAAAGAAAATATTCTCAAATCAATTTAAAATTTGACTTTCAAAGTGTGGTCTTTTATGTAAAAAGATCTTTTACACATTTAATAGAAAAATTGAAAAGAGATAAACACTTAAAACACTTTTAAAGTTCTTGGGATCTTTTTTGAACAATTATATTTAATCCAATGGAAAAGTTTATAGCTCCAACCATGCAAAACGTTTACAACTCCAACCATGCCAAACTTTTACAAAATGATTGGATTCTTGTTAATCTTAAGAAAAAAAAATTGAACCTAAAACTTTTGCAAAAACTTTGGAATTCTTTTTAATCTAAAGAAAAAAAAAATTGAACCCTAACTATGCACTTTGCAAAAGTTTGAGAATGAGTTTTTAACCAATTGTTTTTAAACCAATTGAAAAAGATTTGTAACTCCAACTATGTAAAACTTTTGCGAAAATTTTCAAAAGGAATGAAACTTTGGCATTTTATGCAACATTCAATGCTCAACGCTCCAGCATTAAACGCTTAGCAATTTCACATCGTGGCAGAGTATGAAGGGACACGTAGAGAGTTAAAACCTTCAACGCTTCACACCCCAAATCCTGGCAGAGTGTACACCCACGCAGTGTTTTAAGAGCTTCAACGCTATGGTTCACAGCTTTAACCGAATCAATGCATCAACGCAGAGGTCGAAGGAAGAGAGCAAGCAGGGGGCATTATACAATACGCAGAGCATTGAATTGCTGGGATTAATGCAGAGATACAGCACTTCAACATTGTCCACGTGATGGGTAAGGAATTGTTTCAAAAGCTAAAACATAGAGATGCAAAGATGCAATGCATCAATACTGTCCACGCATGGGTTCGAAAGTTTAAAGCTGAGATCATGGTCTTTTAGTGCTGAGATTTAAGAGTTCATGAAACATCAGGGTTTTCAGATCGCAGGGTTGAAGGAATTTCACGCAGAGCTTGAGAACATACTCAAAGATGCATCTATTCACTCAACGCAAAGTTTAAATCTTCAAACCAGATTTTAAAAGCTTTCATGCTGAGTTTTAAAAGTTTCAAGATCTTTAAGACAACACACAGACAAGCTAGAATCTATCAACGCAGAGATTAAATTCAAGGTACATGGATCCACGTAGAGTTTGAAAGAAATAATCAACGCGGGGATTTATGCAAGGTTTGAAACACTTTCAAAAAACTGAACGGAGCTTTAACATGTTAATGCAGAGTTTAAACATCCTTCAACGCAGAGTGTAAAGAAATCTTAAGCTCAGAGTTTAAAGAAATCTTCAAATGAAACAGGAATCATTGAAACCTTCTAGAAATATTCAATGCAGAGTTTAAAGAAATCTAACATGCAGAGATTGAAGCTTTAAGAACTTTAACACAACTTGAAGATCAAAACAGAGTTTAAACTCTAAAATTCCAAGCAGAGTTTCAAGAAACTCATATCTGATTGAATTTGAAGGTGGGTTGATGGATTAAAGGCATGGTTAGGCCAATTTTAAGCTTCTCAAGCTGGATCTAAGGATCTTTAAGCTCAAAATGAGTAGATATAAAGGATGGAGATCACCAAAAAATGAAGAAAAATCATGATATATCAAGAAATTTCAAGCCATATGGTCGCCAATCTAATAACAACATTTAGCGTAGGGACTTGTCTACACTATTTCAACTATTTTACTAAGAAATGGTGATTTTCTACGTCAGCAAATGAAAATATTATTACAAGTTATCATTAAGACCTACATTCATTCATCAATCAAGATAAGCAAACTTAAGATCTGAAGCCATTTAAAAGTCTAAATCACACAAGATAACCAACATTTAAACATTCAAATGGTAGAAACTTGAATCAATTCATATTAGAACAACGAAGAAGTACATCCTTACCATGTACCTAGGTGTGAATCCCTCCTCCATTGCTATAATATTTCCTTCCTTCACCCTTGCTTTTGAAGAATTTGAGCTTTTCTCCTTCCTTCCAAATCTCCTTAGCATGTCTTTGCTTTTTTGATCTCCCTTTACCATGCCTCCCATGCCTTTCTTATGTAGCATTGGGAAATGGGCCTTCAAACCTTTCTTCTCCATGTGGGATTGCTCATTTTCTTTATTTTAGATTATTTTCAACTAAAAACCCACTTTTCAATAGTTTTTAGGCTTTTTGCACTACTTAGAATGATTTTAAGCACAATTAATGCATTTCTCAGAAAGGATTCGTCTCTGAATGAACTTGTGTCATGTCTTCCTATTGTAGGTGCATGGTAAACATATGCCTCTTCTGTCACATGACTAGGAGTGTTAATTTGATTGTTAACAAGGTATGAACATATTTAAATATCTCATGAATTTTAATTGATTATCATCTTTTTATGATTAATTGATGTTTACTTAACACTTCTAGACCTGTTGGGCACATAGTTTTCATTTTCTAGGCTGTGGTTTTCATACGGACGTCCATCCGGACGCTCATTCGCATTCAGATGCCCATTTTCATTCGGACGCCCATTCAGACCTTCGTTCACACCACCGAAATCATTTGTTAGCATATTCTGGAGCATTGAAGGCAAAAACCACGACGTGGGTTTTGTTGGCCACCTAGCCCTTATGGATCGTGACCTCCTGTTGGTGAAGATTCGCGTCCTCATTAGCCCAAGATGCCAATGCATTTTCTGCCCACATCCAAGGAATCAGTATGCACGAAATGGGGAAAATGGCGTGTGCGTTTTAATGAGCCATTTCTCCAGTGTTTAAGACCCTCTATTTTTAGAGAGGTCAACCACTGAAAGGGTCGACCTACTCTCCCTTTGTAAATGTTATATAAAGATGCCCAGGGTTGAGAACAAGAGACAGAAAAACGTTGTATAAGCTTTGATTTCGATTTTTAATAAAAACTATGTTCAACTGTTGATGTTATTTCGTCTTCTGTTAATGGTTGGTGACTGAGTAGCTTAGGAACAAACCCCTGTTTCTTGGGAAGGGCCTCTCAACAATCAGAGGTTCCATTTGTGCATATCCAGTGATTTCCTTTCGTTTTTGCAGATAAGTAATTTCGTTTTTATATGTATGTATTTTGTTTTCCTATAAATGATGTTTTGTTGTTCATAAAACGCAGTTTTCTTTTATTTACATGTAATTTGTATCTTTAGAATTCATAGGGCCGACCATTTGCACCTTCGTTCAGACTGTCTTTCAGCATTCCATTTGCACTTAGACATAATCTTAGTTCATTTTCTAGAATTTCCAGTATTTCGTTTATGCAGAAATAGTTAGCTAGGTTATAGGTTAATTTTCCAGTATCTCATGATGTTCTATAGCTAGTTAGGATTCGAATCCATCTTTACCATTTTATATTTCATTTGATATTCACACATAGATTAATTATTTCAGTTTTAATTATGATGAAATCCATTTACATTTAGCATCTATTTTACTGTGCAAATAAGAAATAGTTCTGGTTTAAGTAGAAGCAGTATAGTTGTTTCTTTGATTATGATTTAGGTAGTTTATGATCTACTTTCATTTGTTTTCATGCCTAGAACCTAGAATAGCCTAAGCTTGTTTAAAATGTTATCATAGGCTTTACCAAATATCAGTTTGTTCCATTTCTGAAATAGGTTCAACATTTCATCTTCAGTTCTCATTTAAGTTTATAATCAGTCTTTCATTTTCATTTACATAGCATGTATTGTTTTAGGCTTTGTTAATTCCATTGTTAATTCAATCATTTCATTTTGGTAGGTATAATAGAATAGAAACTAACTTCAAGTTCAAACTTAAATAGTCTCATGTTGATTTCAAAGATGCATTAGTTTTCAGTATTTTAAAGTCTGATTCTAATAGCTCACATAACTCAATTTAATATAGGTTTATTTCTCAGTTATAGATCAGTTGAATCATATTTCCATGATTGAGTGAAATGCGTTAGGTTGTGGTTTGATTTACTGTCGAATGAGAATAGTAGCACTTTGTTTCCTGTTGTAGGTTTTGTTCACAAGTTAAAGATTGTTTCCAATTCATTGAATTCTTGCTTTGTACTTAGGTCTGCTTGAACTCCAAGTTTAGTTTGATTTTTGATAATTGATGTTTCATGAACTAGTTTGAAGTATTGATAGGACATAATTTGATGTTGATAGGCATTTGCATGAGCTAGGTAAGCATTTCATGTTTTAATTACAGAGTAGTCATTAGAGATAAATTAACTTAGAATTTGTGTTTTGATAAGTAGTACTTCATTCTAAGTATTGTAACAGGTCTTAAGTGTCATTTGCTTATGGATAAAAAGTAGTTTACAATGTTCAAATTCACTGGCAATTGATCCATTCTTAACTTGCATCTTTTTCTAGAATTTAAACTAGATTTAATTCCTTTTTGTTTCTCTGTAGCATTCGAAAGTCATTTTGATACAATCCCTCAAGGAGAGTGGAATTAGGTAGCTTAGCTAAGTCTTGAGTCATTTATTGTTTAAAATATTAATTGTCAAATGCATGAGCAGTTTAACTATTGGATTGGATTTCTTAGGTTCATTAAGTAGTTGTCTCTTTTAGGGTAGTATAGTTTCTTGTTTTTATAGTTAATTGCAACTTGAAATTGTTCTATAGCTAGGTCTCTGAATTTGTTTCATAGTTAGAGTTTGAATAATCTTTTCCATTCTTAGAATAGGATTTGAGTGATTGTCTAGTAGTTTCCACTTCCATAGAGTAGCTTGCTTTTGATTAATTCTTACTTCTTAGAATAGTACTTTCTTTATATCTTGCAATTTCAATTCTTGTCCATAGAGTAGAATAGTATAGATTGATACTATTCTGATATGTTTGTTAGGTTAGGTCTAATCAGTTTGATAGTTTATATTTTCAAGTTTGACTCGGTTTTTCATTTTGAAACATCTTTAAATCTTTTCATTATTGAACATTTGTAAGGTCTGTCGAGCCAATACCTTAGTTTCTCTTCTACCTCAGCATATATTTTGTGACAACTCGAAGTGTACAAACCTTGGTTGATAATTAATATTTGGAGAATTTAATAAACATAAAGAATACCAAACAAGAGGATACATAGTGGGTTCCAACCAAGAGATCACTTTGAAGAATAAAGCGATCCAATCGAGAAGCTATATGTCCAGGACCAATCCTGCGGTTTGTCCAGGTGAACCAATCATTTGCAAGCTTTAGATCTATCAGATCCCAATAATCTATGAGGTATTCCATGCTTTCTTGAAAGGGAACTTTTATTATACTTCCACCTTATTTCTCTTTGTTGCTAATAATTGTGTTGAAGTCGTCAGCCACTATGCTAAACTTTGTCCACAAAGTGTTGCAGAGGTTCTGCAAAGACTACCGGTAGATATTTTTTTCTTGATAATGTATAGGCATATAGGTACCGAAAGCAGACTTAAGGCATGATCTCCCTAGTTCAATGTGAATCTAGAACAAATATGTCAGAATACAAATCTACCTTCCGAGATGCAATTAGAGATTAAGAGATGTGGACATATTACATTTCAGATCTGTAGATCTCTTTCTCCCTCGTCACTCCAAGTTCCACAGTCGTCATATCCAAAGCTGCAAGACTTGTCATAACATGCAAGAGACAAATACATCTACACAATAATTGATTTAAGTAAACGGTTAAGGAAGTAAACTATAAATATCAATGAACAATAAGACATTTATGGAAAGAGTTTTGTATTACTGTATTAAAGTAGAAACACATAGAAGAGTTAAGATTACAACCAAGCCCTAGCGTTGCAATCTTCCTCCAACAAGCCAAGACAATGCCTCTAAGGAGAAATAGGTGCCTCGAATGGATGGATGATGATATCCTAATCTCTATTTCACCAGCATATGGATGTTATAGCCTTCCTCCCCTTGGAATGGAGAAGAACTTCATATATATAAGACTAGGAGGATAGGATAGGTTGAGAAATAGTGGGAGAGGACTAACGGATCCTCCCAAAGGGTTAGGGAACCAAATGTGAGCTCCCCTATAGGTTAGGGATAGAGATCCAAGTCACACATTCAAGAAATGGCTCGAAGATGCCCTTTATCCACTTTAACTGACATCGGTGCAAGTTGCATTAGGAAAACCTGCGCCGGCGCATGCTGCACAAGGGCGACCTGCGACGACCCAACTAGACCCTATGGAAATAGTTCAGTATCTCTTCCAGTTTGACTTCCTAGTCATGGGAACTTCAAGGATGTTTACACTAATTCTTATGGTGGCAATATTTAGGTGTAACAGAATGCCCCCCAAAGCATGAAGTTCTTGGAACTTAACAGGTGAAATGCTTTGACAGAAGGATGGAAAAGGCTTGTCGGATGGAAGATGCTGCTGCAAGACAACTGACTCTGAGAACACAATCCCGTATGAATCACAACATGGCTTCCGACCAATACAATGCAGATCCATGGTAGTAAAGGCCGACTGAACACAATCATGGCTACTAGACACAAGCATAGATCCATGATGAGATGATAACACATCCACGACCAATCAAGGTGGATCTGTGTGATATAACCCAAAATAATATCCATCACAACCTGGGTAAAACATGACTCCCCAAGGTCTTCAAGTCGAACCCACAATGATACGAATCTATCCATGTGATTACAAATGTCTTGACATCAAACATGGTAGAAACCACTTGATTACCGGTCATTGATGCATACCGTTAACAAGTGCGAGGGAAATAAACATTAATGTCAATGATCCCCAAGGTATCATAGTACATATGTAATTTCCCTTTATAATAAAATTCCCAATGTGCTCAAATTCACCAAATTTCAACTCTAGGTATATGGATACAACTGATTCCAAACTCCTCCAATTACTTTCAAACTTGGTGAGGAAGGTCGTGAGGGTTGATGGGACACATTAACACATCTATCAGACATATAATAAACTGATATACCCAACCATGGTCTGCAATTTGCAAGGGAAGAAGTTTTGGGACAAGACTAGTGAATTTGGGAAGTGGAAATCTTCCCTGGGTCTTGGAACAACTATCTTCCAAACACTGTACAACCGCCACTAACGGTTGGTATGAGACTTGGATCTGTTATAAGACATTAATTAAAGTATATTTGCAGCATTAGATGTGGTTTTCTAGTTGAATAGGTATCCAAGAGAACTCAGGGAATTTACTAGTAATTTCGAGGCTCAAACCCCCAATGGTAGATGGCTCTAGATAGCTCCAAATGCTCTCAAATTGTACCAGTACATGTATGAATGATGTTAATACATAAAAATGGTGTTTATAGGTGTCTTTTAACCATCAAATGACTTATGCAACTCACTTTTTCAATCTTATCAATGTATGGAGTTTTACTAGTAAATTGTGGTTCAAATCCCCTAAGGGTAGATGATGAAAATGACTTTCCAAATGCATTCAATCCAACTCGAATTTCTGAATGGAAGCAGGGGACATATAAAGGAAATAATAA
Organism: Larix kaempferi; assembly: GCA_027924585.1. NCBI lineage: Eukaryota > Viridiplantae > Streptophyta > Pinopsida > Pinales > Pinaceae > Larix > Larix kaempferi. The sequence goes on along the minus strand of BSBM01000226.1, from coordinate 2,282,274 downwards.
TGAACTCATATGCATCACCATTCAACTTTTAATGTCTTCTATAACTCCCTTAAATCAGATGCAAGAAGACTAGTTTCGACCTTGGGGGAAATAGCATTAAATGTTCTTCAAATGAAATAAAACTGAGCAAGATGGTTCCAAATGCTTAAGTGTTGAACATGAAACTTGTAATACTCATCAATGGATGTCCATATATAATAAATATATCAAATAAATATTCTTCCATTCGAAATAATCATCAATACATTGGCATACATTAATCTAGTGGGGGAATGGTCATTGTTTGCTCAATAATCATCAATTTTACATACAACCACTTGATATTTCGACCTGAAACTTTATGGAGATGGATAAAAGAGTATTTAATTCATATTATAAAATAAATGGGGAATTATAATATCCCCCAGAGAGTACAATAGCTCACCAAAAACACCCTCCCTCAAGGATCAAGAATATGCAATGAAAACTGGAAATGGTTAAAGGAATGAGCTGCAATAGAAGAAACCATGATCTGCCCTGTATCTTACACCTGAAACAAATGAATCCATTAAATCTCCAAATGAAAGTTCTGAATGGCCTTTCCAATTACCAAATTGGATGGGAATCTTTGACCCTCGAAATTGGCTAAGGCAAGAAACTAGTCATCCACTAGCTCTCCCTCTTCACAAATGCAATTGCAAATTCTAAAAATGATCAAAAGATGATATTATTCTTTGTTCATGAATTTTATAAACTTCTAATGTCCTCCATGGGTCGAATTCCTTCCAAGATATTCATGCCAACTCAATTTGGGAAGAGATTCCCAAGTATGCCACTTGTCCTTCCAATTCTAGCTCTCTCCTTCTCCAAATTCGAATTGGTGTCTCTTTGGCTGCCCTAACTCACTTGAGCGCCCTCTTGGAGGATATTTTTATCCCTGACATGTCATATATGTCAGATGTTAGCATTCTGGTCTGATTTTTGTCATAGGTGTCATAGCATCTTCATCATTGTTGTCATAGTGCTAGGGAATCTAGTCCAAGTGTCTCACTAGATCCAAATTGCCTCTTCCTCTTCCATGGGAGTTATTCTTCCACTCCAATTCGACCTTACATGACTCATGCCAAGTATATTTACCTTCCAAGTCATCCTAAGAACATTGGGCTTCTTATGGATTCGAAATGAGTAGGATGCCATGTGGCATAGAAAATCTAGCTTGTGTGGGTCCCACTTCCTCCATGTGTCTTCATGATCAAATGCCACTTTGATTTTCCCTTGTATATAATTTATTTATATCCTTTATTAAATATTTATGCTATTCTAATGTCCACACATCATTTATTAACCCTCTTATTTCAAATCCCAATGCTTCCACCCCCAACCTAGGAAACTAGTAATTTTCCTCCTTGGCAATTATTTGACCCTTAACATCAATTTGACAAAATCTCATGAATATGGCCATTGGGCTTAGGCCATTGCGACCCAATTCCAAATTTGGGACATCACAACATATCATCAAGTGCAAATGAATGATTTGATGTCGAACGCTTGACGAAATCTTTCAATCAAGAGTTAATGATGTAAACTCATGTCAAAATCGAGGTAGCCTGTCATTGAAACATGCAGGCCCAAGGTACTCGATTAGTTTCTAGATTCAGTCCTCGGATGATGATTTGAAGTCGACAAGGATGAACTCGTCGAAGGAGGGCCTTGATGAATCCCCCATCATCGACACGAAACTTGATAATAGATGTTTAGAGTAGATCGGATGGTACAGTAACATGCAAGACTAGCTCAGAGTAGACCGACATGGTGGAGGGTGTACTGACTACAAATGATGAGCGGTGAATGTATTTTGAACATGGGCATGGCATGACTTGGCAGTATTGACATGACGAGAATGATGCCAAATCCTAATTCAACTGATGATGGAAGTATTCTTTGGATGACCCAAAGGAGTAACAAGACTCAGGAAGTAGGAAAAACTCAAGGACAAACAGATGACCCAAGTACTGTATGCAAATGAAAATGAGTGCCATGTTCAAGAACGACTAAGTACTGCCACTAGTAAAGGTGCAACACAAAAAAATTTCCTTTTTCCCCATCATGACTGATGAGTGCCTCATGTGTTTTTGACGAGCTTGATGAGGGTAACCAGATGCTCGGTATAGCTCATCTAATAGATGAGTCCAATCCCAAAGGTTTTAGGAACCTGGGAAAGGAGGGGTTCGTCGCATGACAGGCCCTTCAATTTTGAATTTTAATGAGTCCAGAGAAGGTAAACTCGATGTCATTTCTTGTTTAGAGAGTCTAAAAAGAACTAAAGAAGACTCCAAAGGTCCTTTTTCATAAGGTTAGCCTCTTCGCCTAGAAAAGGGTAAAACAACGCGTGAGAGGACTCTTCCAGTCATGATTGGCTGGAGTATTCCTTTTTCGTAACTAGTGCCCCCTGGTCCAAAAAAGGGGTAAACTATCACCAGGAAGACGATCATTCAAATACTTTTACAAGTGTGAATGCATCAAGTTCGCTTGGCGATATTTTTGTATTTAGAGAGCCTTAAAAGAGCTTAAAGAAAGACTCTGGGGGATTCATTTTTCGTAGGAGTTTAATGAGCCCTAAAAAGTGATAAACTATAACTTGGTGATTTATTCTCATCATTTTACGAGCACAAGAAAGAACAAAGAGTAATATCTGTGTCATTAGTAATTGAATTTAATGAGGGAAATAATGACAAAAAGACGCTCGAAGAGTTGTTCATACCTGGTAATACTTACGAGATGATCATCACGACGAAGAATGGCATTAATTAGGCACCTAGCTTCTCCTACAACTCAAAGACTAGGTCAAAACAATAAATCGGGCATTTAAATGTAGTAAATAACCCAAACTATAGTAAAAAACCCACTAAAGCATCAACATTAAAAAAGGAATATTCCCTTTTTGGTTATAAAATGGGTGAAATAGTGAAAAAGAATTACAATTGTTTTTTACCAAGTTTGGAGAGTGTGAAGTGCCATTTGGAGCCAAATTTTTTTTGTTGATTCCGAGAGCTACGGTCCACCGTTTCACGAGCTGTCAGAGACAGGTAGGCCTAAAATCGGCTATGCAACTTTTCAGTGGATTAGTTTTATGTTTTTTGCTTAATTTGTAGGGTTTTGAGTTGTTTTGGTGGGGGGAATTGCGCTCACGGGTCGGCGCAAGCCCTCCTTGTGGGAACTGCGATGGCCATGCGCCGTCGCAAAACTCATAAGGGCCTTTTGCGCTGATGTCGCCCTGTCTGCAAAGACATCCTGCGCCGGTGCAAACGCCCAACCCAAAAGAAAAAGTTTTGATGTTTAGAAAGAGTTCTAATAGTGTTTACTTGTCCTTTTTGACAGGTTCACAGTGATAAACATGGTTCTCGAGTGGCGAGAACGAGAGCACGAGGTGGATGATGCTCAAGCTGAAAATGACCCTCAATGCATTGCTGCATTGAGGAACTGTGGGTTACTCAAATACTTCCGTGTGTCGGGCATGAGGATCCAAGTTCTGTTGCTGACACACATGATCCGATGTTGGGATCCGACACAACAACACTTCGAGATCGGGGTGCATACACTGAGTATAGATGTCGAGGATATCTACTTCCTAACAGGATTGTCCGGGAGGGCAGAACCTGTATCTCTTACCTGTTACATCGTAATATTCCACCCTGTGAGCATCAGCATTACTTGTCCTGTAGGATCCATTTCAGTGACTCAGATCCATTTATATCCTTCAGTGATATTAGTTTGCCCTATTTTTATTCCTACCCGCCTATTGCATCACTATAGTAGGCATACCCACGAGTTGCATCACTATAGCTCGTGGGTATCAAGTAAAATGGTAAAAACCACTATTAATTACTTTTTACTCCCAAAAAGCGGTCATTGGGTGACCTTTGGCTCTCCATCTGCCCGAGTAACGCCTCGATGTGTCCTTTCACCTACCTTTAAGAGGACTATATATTGAGCACATATGGCTTATGGACGGGGGGGGAGAAGAGAATAGCAAGAGAACTCTAGTGGATCTTTGCCCTATCTTGAGTCTACACTCATTGATCCTTGTAGTTGTGAACCCTTTATGTTCACCTTCCAAACTCCTATCTAGTTTGATTTTTCCATTCATGGAGGATTGAAGTGGTGGAGGCACAAGTGGATTGATCTAGATCTTGGTTCAGATTGGTTGTCGGCAAGAGGTCATATCACTTTGTACTTCTTCTTGTTCATTAATAGAAATACTCATATTCTCGTCCATCATGTTGTGAATGTTGTTTATTATACATTGGCTTGCATTTGCTTGTGATATTATGGACCATTGTTATTGATAATGTTAATGCCATTTATATATTATATGTACTTGTTGGATATTGGCTGTCAAGGCTAATTTGCAGATTTCAAGTGCATGGATTGAAAGCTCCAACGGGGATCTACATCAAACGTTTGGATCGAGGTTGGTTACATTTCTCCATTATCTTAACATTGTCGTTTATAATAGAATTGTTTTGAGAATTGAGTTTATTTCTGGTAGTCACCTGTATGTTGTGGTATTCCCAAGCCATAGTGAGTTTTCTCCAATATAGAAATGGCGACTCCACTGGGGAAAACATCCATGTATGGGAAAAAAATTTAGCATTAGTCCTTAATTAGAGTTGTTGTTTAACGAAGCTCTGTGTCATTGATTGGTCGTCAAGATACACCATAGAAAACTTGCTTTTTCTGAGCCTTTGGACTCTTTATTTGACCATTTGCATTTCCTCACCCGTGGGCTAGCTTAGTTCTGCCCGCGTCTACCCACCTCTTTTTACTCTATTGCTCGTGGGTACCTGCAGGTATTCCTTCGACAGTAGCGTATAACTCCGGCTTTTGTTGGTTTATGGCTATTGGTTGTTGTTGGGTTGGCTTTGGTTGTTCCTGAGTCTTTGTTGGCCTCTTTCTTGACTGTTTCATGCCTTGGTTGTGACCAGAACTCTTCGTTTCTCTTGATTGAGCCTTCTTGATTTTTTACCAAACTTTGGATTTAGCCTCTTGGTTTTTTCCTTTTGATCTCTTTCCTTTGGCTGAGTCTTGATTTTTAGGATTTGCTGGGTTGTCTTAGTGATCTTCTCGACACTTCAATGACTGAATAGTAGGATTTTGCTTGCATTTTTTCATTCCATCTATATTGAAAAAATACAAAAATATACATTTAGTTTTTTGCATTTTCCTTCTTGTTTATAAGCAAAAATACAAAAATATTTTACTTTCATATTCTGCATCTTGCATTGAGTGCTTGTTGCCTTCATCTAGGTTCTTCTTGTGCATCGAAAAGATAAAAGATTGCATCTTTATTTCAGAATTGTTGGTTGATTTTGCATATAGTGACATTGTTTTATTGGATAGATGAGTCTAGGATTGGACGATTTTGCATACTATTGAGTCTACACATCACTAGTTTCACGATCATATCCCTTGAGTAACCACAACCACTAAAATTAACGCTTAATCTTAAAATTGATTAGACTGATTTTATTTATAGGGTACACCAACTATCATAGGTTTAGAGTCTTGGAATAGATCATTGTGAGTTAACAATCCAAGACTACTAGACGAAACATTAGGTGTCTGACCAGGGAGTGGAGGAATCCATGGTATAGATCGGTGTTCTCAGGAAGCTCTACTCAATCCAGAGTTAAGCACAAGGTCACAGGAGGTTGGTTGAGGAGATATCCCTCTGATATCGGCTGAATGTGAGAGATATATCCAGGATTTGTTCATATCTGGGGGTACCGGAGGTTCATCCTCTTGTGCTTCGGGCTTAGCTACCCTACCCATATGACGGGTCCCACCTGTGACCGTCCCCCTGAGCATTGGTTATATTGCAGTGACCATAGTTTCCTTACCTAGGTATAGCACAGGGTACTTGCAGTGGTTAGGTTGTTTGTGTCCTGAGTCAGATAGGGATTGGACAGCACAGTTGTGTTGTGCAGTGGACTTGACCTTGTACACACAGAGAAGCCTGGGTGTCTCTATAACTGATTCTGTTACCTCTGGCTATAGTTTGGGAGTCTCAAGCCTCTCCTAGGAGAGACATACCGGATCTAGTGTCGGGAGCTCATTTAGCCTCTCTATTTGTCTGCTCTTGGCTGTAGTTTCTCTAGGTGTGTGTTTTTTATTTACTATTTTTGATCGATAGTTGGCCTTTACGGGACGTTTTGATTACATATTCTCTCTGAATATATCGTGGTGTGGAGCCCTGCTCTCTGTCGGTCCTGTCAGTTGGCTAGTTTAAAGCCAGTCGAGCTTTCATGCTGTGTTGCTGGAGGACGCCGGAGGGCTCCCTCTGAGTCTTTGGATTCTTACGTGACTTACGTCGAAGAATTCATGGCTGCACATCCCGATACTGAGGAAAAACCTTTGACTCCTTCGGGTAGAGTTGACCATACTTCCGATCCCCATACTCCTCGTGAGGAATGGGGAGGTGATCCACCTGAGAATCAACCTAGTTCTATTTGTCCTAATCCACTTGATCGAGATCCGTTTGATCCTTTGAATCCAGATAATTATCTTTACAAAATTCCTGACTTACCCGAGGACGAAGAACAGGATGAGCCTTTCGTTTCTTTGTTTCCACACAGCTCCCATTCCTTCTACGCATAACCCCAATGCTCGAGCCGCCCAAAACTACTCCATCGTAGAAGATTTGGGCCAAACTCCGTGTGCCATGTCGGCTCTTGAGGTTTTGAAAACCTGTCCTTCTTAGAAGCATGCCCTTTTGAGTGTGTTAGGAGTTCAGGATGGGTAAAATCCTAGTGTTATCAAGTTCGATACTACTGATGTCCAGCCTCGCTTACCTTACCATGTGGCTTTTCAAATCCAGGTGGTTTGCCTTAAGAGCTTCGTCAAACATACTATGGTTGATGAAGGTGCTTCCGCGTTAGTAATGTCATTAGCTTGTTGGAAAGCTCTTGGCTCTCCTCCTCTACTCGCGTCTAGAACTACACTGACTGCATTCAATGGTAGGTCTTTTACGCCACATGGAATTATCCCTTCCCTTGTTGTCTCCTTGGGAGGTAAGTCCGTGCCTATTGAAGTCGAAGTGGTTGATGCGCCCATCTACTACAACCTTTTACTCGGTCGGAACTGGATGTACGCTATGAAAGATGTCGTGTCTACTGTATTTAGAGTTATCTGCTTTCCCCATGAAGGCAAGATTGTGACGATCGATCAACTGGATTTTGTTGGCACTCCTTCCGCAGCATCCACGGGATCTGTAGTCCCGCAAGTTTCTGATTCTCAGCCGGCAACTGGGAACATAGGTGTTGGAATGTACCCCTCATTGATGGGAACTTATAATCTTTCTGCAATTGTGAATTTTATTGGAACCATTACCGACAATGTGTCTCCTCCTTCGAATAATATGTTATTTCGGACCTCCTATTTAGATGATTTGTGGACTTTACCCTCCACGAGTTCCGCATTTGGAGACATTACGCACGTCGGGATGCCTATGCCTTTATCTGTAGCATAGCTTGCTTATGATCACATCCAACAAACCACTGTAGATCCGGATCTCTCTTCTTCCCAGACAGTTGAAGAAGATCCCATTACGCTGCCAGTTTGGGTAGCCAACTCATCTTATTCCCACGATTGCCTTGATGATACTTTACCATCTAATGAAGCTATCCTCGAGGCCATGTGTGGTAGTGAGAGGCCTTGGGAAGATATGGACCATCGCTCTTATTTCCTTCCCAACCTTGATCTCGTTGAGTAAGAGGAGTTTAGGATGACTCTAACTGAGATGGTTGGTCACCCTGTGGCTCTTTTGGAGTCGCATGATGTTTTTGCGGAGGGGAATATGGCCAATATTTCTCCAACCACTTCGATCAACATCTCCCGCACTCTCGGAAAGATAGAGAACGTTTACGTCAGTGCCGATTGCACTCCTGAGGAGATCGCCATTTACACTGACTTGTTTACAGAACTCCAGGAATCTTTCGCCTGGTCATACGAGGAGATGCCAGGAATAGACCCCTGCATTGTTGAACACGAGATTAGAACGTATCCTGATGCTAAACCAGTTCAACAATGCTTACATGCTGTGAACCCTAGGAAGGCAGCTGCTATTAAGGCAGAGGTGGAAAAACTGCTCAAAGCTGGTTTCATCTACCCCGTTCCCCTTACCGAATGGGTGTCAAACCCCATTCTTGTGGATAAGAAGCAGGGAACGATCTGTGTATGCACTGATTTCAGAGATTTGAACCGTGCATGTCCGAAAGACAACTTCCCCACGCCATTCATTGATCAAATATTGGATGCTTGTGCGGGGAGTGAGATTTTTCATTCATGGACGGCTTCTTAGGTTATAATCAGATTCAAATCAAACCCGCGGACCAACATAAGATGACATTTATTTTTCCATTGGGAACATTTGCATAGCGGAAAATGCCCTTCGGCCTTAAAAACGCCAGAGCTACTTTTCAGCGAGCCATGACCTATGCCTTTCACGATCTTAAGATGATTATGGAAGTTTTCTTGGATGATCTTGCTAGCCATTCTCGCAAGAGAGTGGACCACCCCAAGCACCTCCGTGTGATTCTCGAACGATGTATCTACTACAAAATTCGATTGAATCCAAACAAATGCATCTTCGCTGTTAGGATTAGTCACCTTCTAGGATTCATAGTTTCGAGGGAGGGTATTAGAGTTGATCCTCTCAAAGTTGAGGCAATACTTCAGTTGCCTCCTCCACGTAATTTGTTACAACTTCAGAGCCTCCAAGGGAGAGCTACTTTTCTACGTCGGTTTATAGCTAACTATGCTAGTATTACCAAAGGTTTCGCACGCTTATTGAAGAAAGACACACCTTTTATCTAGGATGAGCGAGCCATAGAGCTCCTCCCTGATACAACAGATATTGAGGAACGTTTAGTACACCTTGAGCAACTTGACGAGCACCGTCGAGATGCCATTGTGGCTATTGATGTTAACAAGCGTCGTGTCAAGTTTCAATATGATAGGTCTGTCCATCCCTGTCAATATGCTAAAGGTGACTTGGTACTCTTGTATGACGAAGCTAAAGAACCCCTGGGGCAAGCAAGTTTAGTCCCATGTGGCACGGTCCTTCTATTGTGAGGTGTGTCCTCGAAAAAGGAGCTTATGAGTTAGAAGACTATGAGGGAGTTGCCCTGAAGGAGCCTAGAAATGGGCTCTACCTCAAGCGGTATTACGCTTGAACCTTTGGTTCAGGCTGATACTTTTGTACACTATTGTATAGTTTTTCTGTACATAGTTTAGCTTGCCCTTTTTGGTTATCGGGTCTGCTGATTAGCCTCTGTTTGATTGACAGATGTCAACGGAATCTCCTACATTCTTAGGTTTCGCGGATGGTGCTAGCCGACATATGCAATAGCTTGCTTCTATTGCCTGGGTTATCTTCTCACCTGACCACCTAGTTGTGTCCTTGGGAGGTGCTTGTCTCGGTCCTACATCTAATTATGTGGCTGAGTATAGTGCCATTATTGAGCTACTTTGGGATGCTATTTCACATGACATCTAGTCTTTAGAAGTTCGCCTGTATTCACAACTATTTGTGTCTCAGCTGAATGGGCAGTACCATGTACGAGACTCTACATTACTACGGATATTCCTTAAGGTACGACTCTTGGAGAGACATTTTGTTTCAATTACATATACTCATATTCCGAGAAGTCTTAATTACATATCTGATGCATACGTTAACTATGTATTAGATTGGCATTTGTCACATTCATCATGAAGCACATAAATACAAAGACATTCATTCATTTGTACATACACACATGTAGTAGAACCGAGAACCAAAGTTGTATATATATATAAATATCTCCAAAATGGTAGTGTCATACAAAACTGGATCCCGTAGCCCTAAAAAATATACATATCGATACAAAAAAAATGAGACCCTGGGATATCTATTCCCTCCGAGGAGGTCTAGCTGCCGCCTCAACGGGATGTGTCTCATAGAAGTACTGTACTGCATTGGCCAACTGCTGCAGTAGCCGCACCTAGTCACCAGGAACACCCACTACCTCTATCTGTGGTACTCAGGCAACCATCCATGATATGTTGCACCGCAATGTCTGAAGTGTGCGCCCTGCTGCAGCATCTACTGCCTCATCACCTCTACCCCGACGACCATGTCTCGGGAAGCCCTCGGGTCTCACTGGGCCTTTGTCTGCAAGCAAACAGTCAAACTTTAGCACTTGATACTACCACCAAAAATATTTTTTGCATTTCAACTATAATAAAAAAATCCATAAAAATTTAATAAACACAAAACCAAAAGAGTACTCACCGATGTCTCTGAATGCTGCACCTGGTGGGAGCGGAATGTCACGGTCCTATCTGAAGTCTATCCCCACATAGGGATAGTCCTCTATAGCGATCACCTGCTGGTTCCACCAGCGGAAGAACTCCTCAGTATATGGTGACGCCAGATGGCCACCACCCTGTCGTGTCAGGATCTTAGCCCACTGGGTCAGGGCTGGATCACAGAGACTATGAGGAGGGACATCCACCCTCAAACTAAGCCCCGAAACCCTCTCAAAGAAGAAGCTGCATAGAATGCTACCATACCCGAAGTTTTTGGCCTTCCCCTCTTTGCATTCCGTCAATTATGTCTTCATAGACACCAGCAGAGTAGTACACCAGTCGAATATCATAAGTTGCATGCATTGTGATGCGTAGAACATCACCGGCTTGGATGCCTGGTGCAGTGCTTTGGATCTAGTGATCCACACCAGGGTAGCCACAATGATCTTTGTACTCATATCCACTATGGCGTTGATGGGTACTTGGCTTCCCACCGCTCGTGTGTTTGCGGGACAATACCGCGCTATGTAGTCCTGAACAGTGATCCCACCACCCACGGTCTGAGACCGAAGGCTGGCCACCTCCCCTTTGCGAGACAAACCGGTAATGAAATAGATATCCTCTACTTCCAATGTCAAAGTTTGCCCGTTGAGGATGAAGTTTTGAGCATCCACATCCTAGTAGTTTATCATATGACAGAGTAATGGGTTTTGGGCCCTTAAACCCCCTATACTCCGGTACTTATACAAACCACATGCTTGCAATGCCTGTTGCGCTTGCAAATCATTGCGCACAGCCTCATCAACCTAGTCATGCTCTCTTTCCCTCCACTCTAGAACCACCCTGGAGTGCAAAACAAGTAAATTTTGGTCAATTTCATGATTAAAAATTTCTTCATGGCCGTACCCGCGGGCTAAATTGTATACAGTGGCAGGTACCTGTGAGAAGTCTATTTTTGACTGCCCTACCCGCGACCCACATAGTTATAGCCCACAGGTAGCACAGAAGCCATCTAGGGCTTGGCCAAACAAAAAATTCCACCAACCAAAACTGAAATAAAAACATTAAAATGAAAGGTATGGAAGTAACCACCAACCTGCTCCGGACGGTTCGCTAAACGGTCGCTTGTAGCTCCCAGGATCGGCAATTGAAGTTTCAGGTGAAAACTAACCAAATAACTCCAAATTGGTGAATAGTGCAAATGAATTGTAATTTGGAAAATTTTATTACTATTTATAATTTTATGGACCCACTTCTCTATAGTTTTTGCCATTTTGAGTCGTTATGAACTAATATCGTGTCATGGAGTAGTGTTTTTTCAACAGATTTCCTCGGCGAAGGTTGTTCTGAACCATTTCACACTTATGGCAGGTACATTTCACACCTGGCATATAGCTTAGATGCCATTTTCGCATGCATTATGCATTTGACCTATTGACCATTTTCATAAACCCTAGGTGTGACCCTGCTTCGTAACTGACATTGAACCTTCAAACTGCTTTAGAAGTGTCGTTATGTGGCGGTAAGGATTTTCCGAATATGGGTACCCTAGTTAGAACCCCCTTATGCATTCTGGTGCCCATGCCGTTGTTTGTCCTTAGGATTGGGAGTCCTTTGTAGTCATGCCATGACGTTGAGATAAAGACTCATACTCTACTTTGTCTTATGCTGGCCATCTCCCTTAAGGACTCCCCTCAGTTATATCATGTTGTGATTGCATTGCATCATCCTACATGCTGCTTGAGTCTTGTGCCGGCTCCCGCTTACTCAATTGTTAGCCTGGTGCCTAAGCACTTTTCCCCTGTCGAGCCTTGCAGAGCTTATATTTTCCCTTCACAATTTGATGACCTTTTGACCCTGAGGGAACATACCCCCGAGTGTCCACATCCTGCACGCACTTCCTTGCATTGAGCATAGGTATGTTCCACTGCTTGGGACTAGTCTGCTAACTATTTGACACTCGTTCCCTCACTTGTTGTACTATAAGCAATTTTATTCTTTTTCAAGCTTTTCCCAAATATGAAAAAGACCAAAAAAAATCAAATATTCCAAAAAGCCGGACGGGATTATGGTCACTATTCCTTGTTGGAAGCTGTTGTGTCGCCTTTGAACAGAGCATTCATTCCACTCCATATATTATGAGTCGGGACTATAGTTGGGCCTAAGGAGCTGTACTTGTTTCTCAGTTTTCTCCACCGATTGGTTAAGCTTCCTGTCATTATGGAGCCCTCTGTAATGCCTCCTGCATTGCACAGTTTATTTCAAGTCTATGCTACCTAAGTCTATCCATCTGCTCATGCTCTTGTTCAAAGGAAGTCCTGCAACCAATGTCGGCCACTCCTCAGACCTCTTGACTATTGCATGTCGGCCATCCTTATCGAGTCAGTTCGTTTCACCTGATATCTTCCAAATATTTCAGCATTGCTGGTACCTCGTGCTGGTCGATGGGGGATGCTTTAATGCCCTCCTTCCAGTGAGTCTCGTTCCGTTGACTCCAACCCATTTATTCTGGGACTTGAGGCTTAGATTTCAGTTGAGTACCTTGAGGCTTGCAGTCATTAGTGGCAGGTTCTCTCGCCATCGACAGTTTTGGGAATACATCAATGTTCCCTGATCAATGGATTCATCCTAGTGTTCGACTTCAACCCATTTATTCACACTCTGATGACTGTGCTCTGTGCCTTGATGCCCATTTTCATTATTGGTGGGTCATCTCACATCTATTAATGGTATACATCATTGAACGTTAATCAGACGATGTCTCATCAGGTTCAACCCCAACTCCTTTATTCACTTGATGGGACTTGCACCGTCAAAGACTTGTGTAGAAGACCCCAGGCGATTGTGGCATTTAGTATGCTACATATGACTTTGACTTTACATCTGAGATATCACCTCTCATATTTCAGCAGTTTATACCTCCAATTTTGCACCAGTTGTCTTCTTTTCAGCAAAAGACCATATCTTACTATAGAGGGATGATGGCTATGATCACTTATGACATGTATCTATTATATACTGTCGATTCATGGCCATTGTATCAGATTGTTGTACTATACCGACATGTATTCAGAGATACTATTGTATTATGACGAGTGAGCTGCTCTTTCCACTTGTGTCTCCATCACTCCACTTCTGAGTTTTATAACGTATTTCGGCCATCGTAGCATCAGTCTCTAACCTCACACATTAGGGGGCATCTGTTACATCGTAATCTTCCACCCTGTGAGCATCAGCATTACTTGGCCTGTAGGATCCATTTCAGTGACTCGGATCCATTTATATCCTTTAGTGATACTAGTTTTCCCTATTTTTATTCCTACCCACCTGTTGCATCACTATAGCAGGCGTACCCACGAGTTGCATCACTATAGCCCACGGGTATCAAGTAAAATGGTAAAAACCACTATTAATTAATTTTTACTCCCAAAAAGAGGTCATTGGGTGACCTTTGGCTCTCCATCTGCCTGAGTAACGCCTTGATGTGTCCTTTCACCTACCTTTGAGAGGACTATATATTGAGCACATATGGCTTATGGATAGGGGAAAGAAGAGAATAGCAAGAGAACTCTAGTGGATTTTTGCCCTATCTTGAGTCTACACTCATTGATCCTTGTAGTTGTGAACCCTTTATGTTCACCTTCCAAACTCCTATCTAGTTTGTGTTTTCCATTCATGGAGGATTGAAGTGGTGGAGGCACAAGTGGATTGATCTAGATCTTGGTTCAAATTGGTTGCCAGCAAGAGGTTGTATCACTTTGTACTTCTTCTTGTTCATTATTAGGAATACTCATATTCTCGTCCATCATGTTGTGAATGTTGTTTATTATACATTGGGTTGCATTTGCTTGTGATATTATGGACCATTGTTATTGATAATGTTAATTCCATTTATATATTATATGTACTTGTTGCATATTGGCTGTCAAGACTAATTTACAGATTTCAAGTGCATGGATTGAAAGCTCCAACGGGGATCTACATCAAACGTTTGGATCGAGGTTGGTTACATTTCTCCATTATCTTAACATTGTCATTTATAATAGCATTGTTTTGAGAATTGAGTTGATTCCTGGTAGTCATCTGTATGTTGTGGTATTCCCAAGACATAGTGAGTTTTTTCCAATACATTACCGGATCATGAGGAGGTGATCGGACAGTGGACAATATGATTACTCAGTACTTCACTGCAGGCATTGCGGCTATTGGTGGGAAGATCCCCATCAAGGATATTCGAGACCGTCCTTTACGTATTGTGCTCTACTATAGTGAGGGTAGCGAGGAGTAAGTCTGCTCACCATGAGAGCAAGTCACAGTTGATGTACGCAAAGGAGTGCATGGCTCCCAGGGTATTCAACTGGTGTGAGGGACTCCTTACCAACCTCTGGAGTCAGTTCACCAAGTGTCAATGCATGGCGCTGAAACAGTTCGGATATGGGTCCATGGTGATATCTTTTCTATTGGAGCGGATACCTCATTTGCGTCCACAGGTGGACTTGGATGACTGATATGCCCGAGACCCACACATGACCCCGATAGGTAGAGGTGATGGCCCGCCATGGTGGTGGGGGTCCTATCATAGGCTACGGTACAGGGTTCTTCACCTGGATGGAGGGACAACTCCTCATGATAGAGGATTATCCATACAGAGGGACAGATTTTAGAGGTGATCCCGATATGGTGCTTCCCGAGGGAGCACAATGGGGTGACATCGGTAAGAACAACAACTTTTGTTTTTTTTCATTTTAAAAGATTTTATGATTTTTGGATTAGTGTTGATGACTCGATGTTTTGTGTAGACGTGGGTCCATCGCGACCAGTTAGAGTCTCGCTCATTGCGAGGAGAGGAGAGGCACCGGTTGTAGGTCCCGCGATGCGTGATTCGATCGAGGAGGTAGAGGAGGTCTATGAGAACCTCAACAGGTTGACACTGGATATCCAAAAGCCGAGTGTCCGTGATCTATCTTGGGTTTACCAGAGATACACCGTTGGGGTGTCTACACGTTTTGGCACGCTGCTTTGTAAAGTGGCGAGGGCCATAGTCTACTATCATGAGCAACCTAGGGATTAGGTTTCTGCTTGTGTATGTACTGAAAGCTTATGAGCTTCAGATTTTGTAGAGATGACTCTTACTGAAAGCTAGTATGCTTCATATTTTTGTATCAGCACCACCATTTTGTATCGATATATATATATATATATATATACAGACATTTTCAGCGGCTTTATACATTATGTGTTCTATGGATGATTAATGAGATCTTGTTTACATGTTTTCTTATACAATGGATTATTTACATGTTATGTATGCTTTTATATTTTATGAATATGTTATGTGTGTGCGATGTACCAATCTAGAATGAAGTTGGCCATTGAGTCAGCAACTGTATTCATGTCTCGTGGAATGTGCAGGTATTGAATAGATTCAAAGGACCTTTCCAGAATACGGACTCGTTTAAAGAGACATAGTAGAGTAGGGTCGTGGATAGCATAAATCTGGTTAATATGAGAAACCACTAGTTGTGAATCTAGATGGATGACAACATGGTTCATACCCAAGGAAAGAGCATTGGTTAGGGTTCCAATCATCGCTTGATACTCTGCAGCATTGTTGGTTGCGAATCCTCGACAATTTCCTCCTAA
This sequence comes from Larix kaempferi, assembly GCA_027924585.1. Classification (NCBI taxonomy): domain Eukaryota; kingdom Viridiplantae; phylum Streptophyta; class Pinopsida; order Pinales; family Pinaceae; genus Larix; species Larix kaempferi. Next base: position 2,266,302 of record BSBM01000226.1, on the reverse strand, counting down.
GCTAATAAGCTCGTCGGTCGGGGAATAAAGTACCTAGGCTGCCAAAGAAAGGTTACAGGTATGCCTTCTAGCGCCGTCCGTGAATCTGTAGAAATTTTCCATCTGCACATGCAGATAGAACATGGTATAAGAAGCGAAAATAAGATCTAGACACACTAAAACAAAAGCATAACACCACACAAAACACACACGCCATGTACAGTATATACAAAATATCTATGCGTGAAAGGCTCAGGCATAGTACCTCTTCAGGGAGAGCCCATTGCAGGGCTCACCCAAAGATATCCTATCATAATCCTCTAGTTCGTAGGCTCCCTTCTCCAGAACACGTTTCACTATGTACGGTCTGTTCCACATGGAATCGAACTTACCTTCCCCCAGCTTATCGTGCCTTTGGTCGTATGTGAGGACCAAATCACCCTCGTTATAGATGCGGGGTTTGACCTACCTGTCGTATTGTACCTTAATGCGCTTCTTGTGTGCCTCGTTGGAAAGAGAAGCATCAAAGCAAGTCTCGTCAAGTTTTGCTAGGTAAAGGAATCGCTCTTCCTCGGTAGTGGTGTTCGAAAGAAGTTCGACTGCGAGTTTGAGTGATGGAATCTTGTGCTCTATTGGTAGGACTACCTCCAATCCATAAATTAACTGGAACGGTGTAAATCTGGTGGCAGTCTTAATGGAGGTTCGGTATTCCCATAGTGTGGAAAAGAGCATGTTGTGCCAATTAGACTTGTGCGTACCCACCATACGTTGAATCATTGTTTTCAAAACCTTGTTAATGGCCTCTACTTGTCCATTGGACTATGGGTAGTAAGGTATTGAGTTTTCATGACGAAGACCCAATCTGGCACTCAATTCATCAACCATGTGGTTCTGAAAGTGAGATCCATGGTCAGTTACTATGGCTTGTGGAACTCTGAACCGTGAGATAACATGACTAAACATGAAGAGTGTGGCGGTCGTCAGTGTACGTAGGCATAGCCTCGACCCATTTTGTAAAGTAATCCATGGCTACTATGACGTAACCATGCCCCCCGGTCAAGGTAGACTTACAGTGCATGAAGTCGATGCCCCAGTTTGCAAAGGGGCCAACGGAAATAACTGGGTGTAACAAGGCTAGGTGGGAGCGCTTTTTTGTCTGAAAATGCTGGCATGGGGGACATTTTTTAACAGCCTCAATACAATCTTTAAAGAAGGATGGCCAGTAATATCCCGCGAGTAGAATCTTTTGGGTTGTAGTCATCCCAGAGAGATGACTGCCACAATCCTGAGAGTGACAGTCATTCAAGACGTGTTCAGCCTCCTCATGTGCCAGACATCGTCGAAGAACCGAATCAATACCACGACGATACAGGGTATCGCCAACGATCAAGTAATACTTGGCGCAGTGGCAGATACGACGATGATCGTCACAAGAAAGTTGGGGGTTGAAACGTTGGGTTTGAAGATAAGTCACTTACCTCATATTTGCATATCCCTTTGCTCTTTGTTGATCCAATGCCCCAGTGTCGTTAGATCTCAAGCTACAAGACACCATTGAACACATAGGAACAACCAAGCAGTGAAAGCATACATTTCATATGATTGATCTAAGTTAACAGTTAAGGAAGAAAACTCTAAACATTATCAATGAGACAGCATTTATGGAAAAATATTATATTAAATGTAAAAGGAGTTACATAGAAAGGAGAAAGATACAACCAAAGCCTTAGCGTCGCATCCTCCATCCAACATGTCCAAGCCAAACCTCCAAGATGGTACAAGCTTCCCAAGATGATTAGGGATCACCAATATGGATTCTTCCAGCATGAGGATACTATAGAAATTTCTCCCCTTCCCATGGAGAGAGGGGGTGTTTATATAGGGCTAAAGAGATAGGGTAGGTTGAGGATTAGGGGGATATGGTTAAGGGATCCTCCCATTAGGTTAGGAACTGAAATGCCACCTCTCCCAAAGTCTAGGGATCGGTCTCCACCTCAACAAACCTCTAGAAAGACCTCGAGACTCCCCAAAATAGCCTCTAACTAACCCTGGCGCACCCTAGTAGAGGAGATAGAGCGCTGGAGAGGGTCAGGCGCACCCTGTAGGATGCCAAAGGGCGCTAGTGGCTCACCCTAGATGACCAGGAATTGCGTCGACGCACCCCAGATGAAGTAGATGTGTGCCAGCCTACTCAAACAGGGTCAACCGAGAAGGGATAACCTTCAGTTTTAATGTGTTTTAGCCCAGTATGAGTTTAAGGGTTAGAGCAAAGAGTTTACACAATGGTCATGATGACGACTCTAGATCCTGATAACGACATTTGCACAATGGTCATGGCGACGACACTAGGTCATGACAATGACACTTGCACAAGGGTGAAGACATTTTGGTGTAACAGAATGCCCCCAAAGCATGAAGCTGACAGAATAAGATAGGTGAAATGCTTTGTAGTAAGAAAAGAATAATGGCAAGGACTTGCTGCTGGGAAGGAGCTACTGCAGAAATGACCCTGAGATCCACGTCCCATATGACACAAGACATGGCTGCCGCATACACTGCAGATCCATGGTAGTAAAGACCGACTGAACACAATCATGGCTACTAGACACAATCGTATATCCATGATGAGGTGATAACACAGCCACGACCAATACAATGTGGATCCATGTAACATGAGTCAAACAATCTCCATCACAACCTGGGAAAAATATGACTTCCCCAGGGTCTTCAAGCCGAACCCACAATGATACGAATATATCCATGTGATTACAATGTTTTGGAGTCGAACATGGTAGAAACCACTTGATTACCGGTCATTGATGTATACCATTAACAAGTATGAGGGAAATCATCATTGATGTCAATAATCCCCAAGGTATCATATAGTACAAACCATCGAATGTGAATAAAGGGCTTGAAGTCGAACACTCGATGGGATCTTTCAATCAAGAGTCAATGATGTAAACTCATGTTGAAAGCGAGGTAACTTGCCATTAAGACATGCAGGCCCAAGGTACTCGATTGGTTTCTAAATTCAATCCTTGGATGATGTGTTGAAGTCGACAAGGATGAATCCGTTGAAGGAGGGCCATGATGAATCCCCCATCATTGACACAAAACTTGATGACAGATGTTTGGAGTGAATTGGACAGTAGAGAAATGTGCAAGACTGACTCAAGGTAGACCGACATGATGGAAGGTGTATTGACTGCAGATGATGAGCAATGAAAATCTCTTGAACATGGTCATGGCATGACTTGGCAGTATTGACATGACGAGAATGACACTAACCCCCAACGCGACTGATAGTAGAAGCATTCTTTGGATGACCCAAAGGAGCGACACGACTCATGAAATCAGCAGAACTCGAAGACAAACGGATTACCCAAGTACTTAATGCAAATGCAAAATGAGTGCCATGTTCAAGAGCGACTATGTACTTCCATAAATAAAGTGTAATACAAAATCTTTCCTTTTTCCCCATCATGACTGATGAGTGCCTCACTTGTTTTTTAACGAGCTTGAGGAGGGTAAACAGATGCTCGGTAAAGCTCATCCCATGGAACAGTCCAATCCCAAACGTTTTCTGAACCTGGGAAAAGAGGGGTTCATCCCATGACGGGCCCTTCAATGTTGAGTTGTAACGAGTCCATAGAAGGTAAACTCGGTGTCATTTCATGTTTAGAGAGTCTGAAAAGAACTAAAGAAGACTCCAAAGGTCCTTTTTCGTAGGGTTAGTATCTTCGCCCGGAAAAGGGTAAAACAATGCGAGAGAGAACTCTTCCAGACATGATTGGTTGGAGTGCTCCTTTTTTCATAAATAGTGCCCCCTGGCCCGAAAAAGGGGTAAACTATCACAAGGGAGACGACCTTTCAAATGCTTTTACAAGCGTGAAAGAATCAAGTTTGCTTGGCAATCTTTTCCTATTTAGGGAGTCTGAAAAGAGATTAAAGAGGACTCCATGAACAACTTTTTCATGGTTGATGACCGAGTACGACAAAGGAAAAAGTAAACTCGACACAGTTCCGTTTCCGTAAATAGTCTAGCGAGGCTGGATAAAGCGATAAACCTATACTCATTAGACACACCATTTTACTCAACTTTTTAACGAGCATGACAATGGTATTATAAGCACTCGAAACCTTTTTCATGTTTGAAACAGAGCATGAAAAAGTAAAAACTAAGCTCAAACCACTTTTCATGTTTCAACCAGAGCACGAAAAAAGTGAAAAGTAAGCTCAACACCATCTTACTGTTTTTAACGAGTCTCGAAGACAGGTGAAAAGAATACTCATGATGCCTACTTCATGTTTTAACGAGCTTGTAACAGAAAATAAACTATGCTTGGGATTATTTCCATGGTTTAGTGAGCTTGAAACCCAAAAGAAAGTATGCTCGAAAATATTCCCATTGGTGGATTTTTTTCCATCATGCTATCCAAAGGTTGGTACATGCCCTCGGCATGATTGCTAGAAGTAAGTGACTTAAATCCAACATGGTGTGGAGAGGCGATCGAGTTGACTTCAACATAACGCCTAGAGGTTGAAGACATGCCCCCAAGCTTCATTTCATTCTCCTAATCTACCTCTTCACTCGGTTAAACTCTTGGTTACTAATATGAATACTTTCACCGAAGATGAAGGAAGATCAAAAGGAAAAGGAGGATGAAAAGAAGGTTCATGTACTAAGTCTATGGGAAGACTCCACTCAATGGAAAAGGATCCGTTTCATTTTTTAACGAGCTTGACACAGGAATAGAACCCTGCTCATGAAGCTGGTTTCATTTTTATGCAAGCTTGAAACCAAAGGTAAATTATGCTTGTAGGGGTCTATTCCATTTTCTAATGAGCTTGGAATCAAAGACTAATCTGTGCTCATGGGAACCTGTTTCATTTTTTTAACGAGCTTGACACAGAAAGGGAACTATGCTCGTGGTTAAGGCCCATTGATGGGTTGCTTCCCAACATGATATCCAAAGGTTGGTAGATGCCCCCTGCATGATTGCTAGAGGCTTGACATTCTCCCCAAGCTTCGTTTCATTTGACTACTCTTCTTCCCTACCAAATAAAAATATTGGATACTAATATGAATATGTTCACCAGGGGGGTAGGAAGAATGAGGATCAAGTGACACATGTAGATGAAATGAAGGTTCAAGTCCTAAACCTAAAGGGAAACTCGACTCAAGGGGAGGGGATCTGTTTCATTTTTTAATGATCTTGACATAGGAATAGAACCATGCTCGTGAGGTATTGTTTCATTTTTTAATGAGCTTGGCACAGGAAAAGAACTATGCTCGTAAAGCTGGTTTCATTTTTACGCAAGCTTGAAACCAAAGGTAAACTATGCTTGGGAATGGTTTCATTTTTACACAAGCTTGAAACCAAAGGTAAACAATGATTTGGATTGGTTTCATTTTTACACAAGCTTGAAATCAAAGGTAAACTATGCTTAGGAACTAGGTCCTACCCAGCATCATGTCCAGAGGTTGGCAGTGTGCCCCCCAGCATAATAAGTCAGGGGAAAAACTCCATCATGATGTCCAAAGGCTGGAGACATGCCCCCCATTGCTAGGGGGGAGAAACCACTAAAACATGTGGAACATTTAGGGAAGTCTGATGACTAGGAGTCATACGATGAGTGGGTGTCACAAAGGAAAGTTGATCAATGGTCACCATATTCCCATGATGAGGAAAATACATCACTCGAAAGAGTGAGGACACTATAGCTTTCATAGCACAGACATAATCACATCCAAGGAGTAGATTAAAATGTAAGGGGCCTTGGACTACCATAACATCAATATAGACATTTTTCCATTCTAAAGTGACAGGTAACTAAGGAAGGATCCCTAAAGGTCCAGTAGGCCTTCTATTAAAACCCAATATCTGGTCAGTGACTGGAACAAGCTGAGGGGAACCTATAGCTTTCCAAGCAGTTGAGGATAAAATACTAATAGCTCATCCAAAATAGTGCGAAATATTTCCTTATCGGAAATTCCTACAGATATCTGGAAAGGAACACTCAAAGGAAGAAAAGATTCTGTTAGACCATTCGAATCAAAGGAAATGACCTTAGTATTTGGAGGAGATCCCGTGGAAATGGACAGGGTTTCCCCTCGCCTAGAACAATCTGAACTGACTAGGAAAACATTAGCGGTTTCCAATTCACTCTCACTTGGAAGATAAGAATGACACGAAGATTGTGTCATGGTGACTACTTCAGTCTGGACTTTCACCAATGAAAGAGTGGGATCGAGTGGAGGTGAGGCCGACTCGACCACTTCATGTTCACTCTCGGAAGGGAGAGTGGGATCAGCTATGGATGAAACCGAATCGATCACTTTAGATTCACTCTTGGATGGAAGAGTGGGATTGACCAAGGATGAAATCGAATCGACCACTTGGTCAACTAGTGGGGGATCAATAGGAAACCTATGATAACCTGTTGGAAGCCGTTGACAAGGAACAATAATATCCTCCAACAACTTTGAAGCTTCATCCATGCGAGGAAAAAGGTAGGTACGGTGCATTTCCTTACATAATAAGCAAGGATTCTTGACTTTACCCTTCCGACTCTTCACAACAGAGTCACTGGTCGAGGGAGCATCATCAGTATGAATACTAGAGACTGATGACATAGGTGGTTCCGAATTTTGCGACCACAATTCTAAGACTGTGGAAAGACCACAACAGTCCTTAAGAAAACGGAGCCCTTTGCAAATCCTACAAGGGAACTTAGGTTTACGCAAAATCGAAACCGGTACATCAATACTCCCAACATGATGATCAATGGATGGTGGGTTCCCAACATGATGGTCAGAGTTTGGAACTGTGACCTTCTACTTAGTGTTCTTCTTCTTAGCCTTCCCTTTCATCTTCTTCTTATCCACCTATTTACTAACATCAGATTTTTCAATAGGTGAAGAGGAAGAAAGAGAAGTCGATTCAACATTCAACGAAGAAGGAGAAGGATCAACACGAGGTTGATGCTCATGTAGTGAAGAACCTTGATCCGACACAAACGTTGCATTCAGTATAATGGGATTGGAGAATAATAACATAGGTAAAATCCTATAGTCAATCCGGGAAGACTCAATGTGGCCATAAAGGGAGGACCAACACTTCCATAAGGGGGAGCTAAAAAAGACATACCTTGGAAAGGGGTCTCTTGGTTGGTAGTCCCAGGAGGGTCTTCCATACCTAAAATTCCTAAGAGTCTTTGAAGTACCACACAAATAAAACACTACTCAAGTCTAAAAGCAACAAGCAAACTGTGTGAATAGGAGTGGATGAAAAGTATGGATCCTCACAGGAGTGTCAAGGTGCCACAAGTCGCTATATACCGCAGGGTTCGACAGTAAAACGCAACAAGGAGGATTGGGATCGTACCCTTGCCTGAATACCCAATTACCTGGATGCTACGTGCATAGTAATCTCCCCGAGTGTTGTTCCCAGTGTATTGCGATGCCAAGACGTCCAAATGGTTAACTCAATTGGTCACAGGAATCCTAGGAGTATCTCTCGATATACACTAGGTACGTGGGCGCTCAAATCTGTAGTGGTGTTGTCTAATGCACAACCGTACAGCAAGAGCCTTCCGATATACTACTGATTACGTGAAACACCTTTCGATATATGCCAAGTATGTGAAGTGCCTTTCGATATACCCTAAGGTACGTGAAAGAGCCTTCAATATACCGGTTGGTACGTGAAAGAGCTTCGATATACTAGTTGGTAAGTGGAAGAACTGCAATACCCCCAGAATGCAGTGCAAGCAAATAACGACAGCTGCCACGTTTTACGACTCTGGAACACGTATCTAACTTACACACAATTACTAAATGTTTTAAACCAGCTAAGCTAGCGTTAATTTTATCTTATGCGGTTAACTGGATGCATGAGGTATAGACAGGAAATGTAAAAAGAATGCAAATTCTAGCTATATGACAATGCACATTTTCCTTTCCTTTTCAATGAAAACTATTTAAGGTAAGGAGATATTTTTCTTTCTTTCAAACCAAAAAGTACTTAAGTAGTAATGAAAAGAAGAATTCCTTCCTAGAGTGTAATAACTCTAACTTTCTGCAATAATAAGCCAAAAAGTGCAAAGAAAATGAAAGATGCGACAAATCTTAACAATGTATAAGACAAAATAATGAAGCACTTTCAATTTTCAAACGCATGTATAAAAAATGGAACTTGATAACTCATTAGAGAAAATTTGAGGTCAAAAAAGGGCCTCAAAACAAAGAAAATGTACTATAAAATACAACCAATCACATTCTAGTAGATGACATCATCCCCCTTGGTGAGGTGGCATTGCATGAGTTAAGAATGCTTATTTGTCAAATTTTCTATGGTGGATGAAAACACATAGTTAACCAAGGTAGTGGTGTAAGTACTTTTAAGTCATAAAGTAAAGTACTCATAATGATAGTCTTTTCATAAAATAATATTATTGTCATTTTCAAGTAAAGTACTCATAATGAATGTCTTTTCACACTTTCACATAAAATAATATTATTGTCATTTTCAAGTGAAGTACTCTTAATTCATAAAGAAAGTCCTTTCACATTTTTTTATAAAATAATATATTATCATTTTTATGTTTTTAATTTTAAATTATATATTCACTCCATTCTATTTAATAACATAATGTCAAACTAATAAAAAATAATAATAGATTTAGTAAATAATAATAATAATAATAATAATGCAATGTGGATTATAATAATATTATTGACATTTTACATGTAAATAAATTCTCAATTAAATTACATTATTAAATTCATGAGAAAAGTACTAAATATAAAAAGTCAACATAAAATTTTAAAAAAAGCTCTTAAAAATGTTTTTTATTATTTAATTTCATTTGCAAGTTCAAGACAAATAAATGTTAAAGGACAATACATTTTTGGGAATTTACAATGAATCTTAATCACATCAATGTAGACTTATTTTATTAATTTTATTTCTAGTGAATTTTGAAAAGTAACTCAACCATGGTTATTTATATTGTGCATAGAAAATAGTGTGGGAGGTGACTTGTCATATATGCCTACCCCATAAAACCCCCAATTCATAATATTTTAATATATCTCATATTTTTGTAGTACATCTCTTAGGAGGCCCTTTTTTGACCTCAAAATCTCTCTAATGAAACACTTTTCATATCTATATACAGAAAGTGAGAGAATGTCTACAGCACTCTAATCATTCATAAATTTCCAAAGAAAAACGACAAGCACCCAAACAACTCAAAGGCACTCAAGAAAGGCTCAAAATCTACCAAATGCATTCAAAACTCAATGATTGAGTGGAGGAAGGGTTTGGAGTTCATATCTAATTATCTGAACAGATCTAAAAATATCAGGTAAGGTGATCAAGGATGGCAAGATCGAACCAACCGGTGGGGGATTTGAAATTGCCCCCGACAACCGAGTCACTTACTTGACTAATGAAACATCCAAAATCAACAAAAACACTTCCAAACACAAGTAATGTTGGATCTAGGGGGTGTGTGACTATAATACACAGCCTACAAACCACAATCAATTAGACCAAAAGCCCAAAAAGAAGGAAATCCCTGTTGATCTCTAACTTTTAAGGGATCGACGCACCCTATACACATGTAGAGTGCGCCAGATAGGGTTTGACCCATGTTGTACATAGGCAAGGTGCGCCACCGGCGCAGTTTATCTTCAGACAAAGTGAACCAGCCAAATAGTGGCGCAGGGAAGACTCAACCCAGGTGCGCCTGTCGAATAAAAAGCAGTAAAATGGCTAGACCTCCTAAGGTAAAGGGAAAGAGGTCTAATATTGATCCAAAGAGAATCAGGGGGACCCAAGAAACTCTTTAAAGACAAAAATCTAAGGGTAGGAGGGCTTCAAGAGGCTAGAAAAAGGATTGATAAAGAGACATGAAATCAAAGACAAATGGAATTGAATCTATGAAATCAAATCTATGTGCTTCCCCAGCGGAGTTGCCAAATTTGTTACTGGACAATCTACCGAAAGCGGACTTAAGGCATGATATCCCTAGTTCAATGCAAATCTAGAACAAATAAAAAAGAACATAACCTGCTTTCCTATATCAAATAGAAGTGCAAACAGATGGATAGATCACTTACCTCAGATTTGTAGATCCCTTTACTCTTTGTTGATCCAATGCCCCAATGTTGTCAGATCTCATTCTGCAAGACACCATTGAACACATAGGAACAACCAAGCAGTGAAACCATACATTTAATATGATTGATCTAAGTTAAGAGTTAAGGAAGAAAACTCTAAACATTATCAATGAGACAACATTTATGGAAATAGATTATATTAACGGTAAAAGAAGGAGTTACATAGAAAGGAGAAAGATACAACCAAAGCGTTAATGTCGCATCCTCCATCCAACATGTCCAAGCCAAACCTCCAAGATGGTACAAGATTCCCAAGATGATTAGGGATCACCAATATGGATTCTACAGCATAAGGATACTATAGAAATTCCTCCCCTTCCCATGGAGAGAGGGGGTGTTTATATAGGGATAAAGAGATAGGGTAGGTTGAGGATTAGGGAGGGATGGTTAAGGGATCCTCCCATTGGGTTAGGAACTGAAATGCCACCTCTCCCAAAGTCTAGGGATAGGTATCCACCTCAAAAAACCTCTAGAAAGACCTCAAGACTCCCCAAAATAGGCTCTTACTAACCATGGCGCACCCTGGTAGAGGAGACAGAGTACCAGAGAGTGTCGGGTGCACCCTGTAGGAGGCCAAAGGGCGCTAGTGGCTCACCCTAGATGAATAGGAATTGCGTCGGCGCACCCCAGATGAAGTAGAAGTGCGCCAACCTACTCAAACAGGGTCAACAGGGAAGGGATAACCTTCAGTTTAAATGTGTTTTAGCCCATTATTAGTTTAGGGGTCAGACCAAAGAGTTTACACAATGGTCATGATGATGACTCTAGGTCCTGATAAAAAAATTTGCACAATGTTCATGGCGACGACACTAGGTCATGACAACGACACTTGCACAAGGGTGACGAGTGTTCGTGATCTACCTCGGGGTTACAAGAGATACACCATCGGGGTGTCTACACATTTTGGCACGCTGCTTTGTAAAGTGGCGAGGACTGCAGTCTGCTATCATGAGCAGCCTAGGGATTAGGTTTCCGCTCCAATAGAAAAGATATCACCACAAACCCATATCTGAACTGTTTCAGCGCGCTGCGCTGACACTTGGTCAACTGACTCCGGAGGTTGGTAAGGAGTCCCTCACACCAATTGAATACCCTGGGAGCCATGCTCTCCTCAGCGTACATCAACTATGACTTGATCACAAAGTGAGAAGACTGACTCCCCGCTACCCTCACTATAGTGTAGAGCATATTACATAAAGGATGGTCTCGAATCTCCTTGATGGGGATCTTCCCACCAATTGCCGCAGTGCCTCTAGTGCAGTACTGAGTAATCATATCGTCCACTGTCCAATCACCTCCTCGTGATCTGGTAAGGGATACAGGTTCTCCCCTCTGGGATAATCCTGTCAGGAAGTAGATGTCCTCGACATCTATACTAAGTGTATGCACCCCAATCTCGAAGTGTTGTTGCGCCGGATCCCAACATCAGATCATGTGTGTCAGCAGTGGAACTTGCGCCCTCATGCCCGACACTCGAAAGTATTTGAGTAACCCGCAGTTCCTCAATGCAGCAATGCATTGAGGGTCATTTTCGGCTTGAGAATCATCCACCTTGTGCTCTCGTTCTCACCACTCGAGAACCATGTTTGTCACCGTGATCCTGTCAAAAAGGACAAGTAAACACTATCAGAACTTTTCTAAACATCAAAACTTTTTCTTTTGGGTTGGGCGTTGAGTTGAAGTTGGGTGTTTGCGCTAGTGTAGGATGTCTTTGCGGACAGGGAAACATTGGCTCAAAAGGCCCTTACGGGTTTTGCGACGACGCATGTCCATCGCAGTTCCCGTAAGGAGAGCTTGCGCCAACCCGTGGGTGCAATCCCCCCCACCAAAACAACTCAAAACCCTAAAAATTAAGCAAAAAACATAAAAATAATCCATTGAAAAGTTGCATAGCTGAGTTTAGGCCTACCTGTCTCTGATAGCTCGCGAAATGGTGGACCGTAGCTCTCGGAATCAACAAACGAAATTTGGCTCCAAATGACACTTTACACTCTCCAAACTTGGTAAAAAACAATTGTAATTATTTTTCACTATTTCACCCATTTTATAACCAAAAAGAGAATACTCATTTTTTAATGTTGATGCTTTAGTGGGTTTTTTTTACTATAGTTTGGGTTATTTATTGCATTTAAACGCTTGGTTAATTGTTTCGACCTAGTCTTTGAGATGCAGGAGAAGCTAGGTGCCTAATTAATGCCATTCTTCATCGTGATGATCATCTCGTAAGTATTATTAGGTATGAACAACTCTTCGAGCGTCTTTTTGTCATTATTTCGCTCATTAAATTCAATTACTAATGACACCGAGCTTACTCTTTGTTCTTTCTCGTGCTCGTAAAATGATGAGAATAAGTCATCGAGTTATAGTTTATCACTTTTTCGGGCTCGTTAAACTCCTACAAAAAAGGAACCCCTCGAGTCTTTCTTTAAGCTCTTTTCAGGCTCTCTAAATACGAAAAGATCGCCAAGCGAACTTGATGCATTCATGGTTGTAAAAGTATTTGAATGATCGTCTTCCTGGTGATAGTTTACCCCTTTTTCAAACCAGGGGCACTACTTATGAAAAAGGAATACTCCAGCCAATCATGACTGGTAGAGTCTTCTCACGCGTTGTTTTACCCTTTTCCAAGCGAAGAGGCTAACCTTATGAAAAAGGACCTTTGGAGTCTTCTTTAGTTCTTTTTAGACTCTCTAAACATGAAATGACACCGAGTTTACCTTCTCTAGACTCGTTAAAATTCAACATTGAAGGACCCGTCATGGGACGAACCCCTCCTTTCCCAGGTTCGTAAAACATTTGGGATTGGACTCATTTATGAGATGAGCTATACCGAGCATCTGGTTACCCTCATCAAGCTCATCAAAAACACATGAGGCACTCATCAATCATGATGGGGAAAAATGAAAGTTTTTTTTGTTACACCTTTACCAGTGGTAGTACTTGGTCCTTCTTGAACATGGCACTCATTTGCATTTGCATACTGTACTTGGGTCATCCGTTTGTCCTCGAGTTTTGCCTACTTCCTGAGTCTTGTTACTCCTTTGGGTCATCCAAAGAATACTTCCATCATCAGTTGCATTAGGAGTTGGCGTCATTCTCGTCATGTCAATACTGCCAATTCATGCCATTCCCATGTTCAAGAATACATTCACCGCTCATCATTTGCAGTCAATACACCCTCCACCATGTCGGTCTATTCTGAGTCAATCTTGCATGTTACTATACCTTCTGATCTACTCTAAATTGTCATATGTTATCAAGTTTCGTGTCGATGATGGGGGATTCATCAAGGCCCTCCTTCGACGGGTTCATCCTTGTCGACTTCAAATCATCATCCGAGGACTGAATCTAGAAACCAATCGAGTACCTTGGGCTTGCATGTCTCAATGGCAGGTTACCTTGCTTTCAACATGAGTTTACATCATTGAATCTTGATTGAAATATTTCATCAAGCGTTCAAATTCAACTCATTCATTCACGCTTGATGATATGTACTATGATACCTTGGGGATCATTGACATTAATGGTGATTTCCCTCACGCTTGTTAACGGTATGCATCAATGATCGGTAATCAAGTGGTTTCTACCATGTTCTACGTCAAGACATTTGTAATCACATGGATAGATTTGTATCATTGTGGGTTCGACTTGAAGACCCTAGGGAGTCATGTTTTACCCAGGTTGCGATGGAGATTGTTTTGGGTTATATCACACGGATCCACTTTGTATTGGTCGTGGCTGTTTTATCATCTCATCATGGATCTACGCTTGTGTCTAGTAGCCATGATTGTGTTCAGTCGGTCTTTACTACCATGGATTTGCATTGTATTGTTCGGTAGCCATGTTATGAGTCATACGGGATTGTGTTCTCAGAGTTAGTTGTACTGTAACGACATCTTCCATCTGACAAGCCTTTGCCATCCTTCTATCAAAGCATTTCACCTGTCAAGTTCCAACAGCTTCATGCTTTGGGGGGGATTCTGTTACACCTAAAGATTGCCACCATAAGACTCAGTGTAAACATCCGTGAAGTTCCCATGACTAGGAAGTCAAATTGGAAGAGATACTGACCTGTTTCCATAGGATCTAGTTGGGTCGTCGCAGGTCACCCTTGTGCAGCATGCGCCGGCATAGGTTGTACTAATGCAACTTGCGTCGATGTCATTTAAAGTGAATAAAGGGCATCTTTGAGCCTTTTCTCGGAGGTGTGTGACTTGGATCTCTATCCCTAACCTATAGGGGATCTGAAATTCAGTTCCCTAACCCTTTGGGAGGATCCCTTAGTCCTCTCCCACTATTTCTCTACCTATCCTATCCTCCTAGTCCTATATATATGAATCTCTTCTCCATTTCAAGGGGAGGAAGGCTATAACATCCATATGCTAGTGAAATAGAGCTTAGGAGATAATCATCCATCCATTGGAGGCACCCATTTCTCCTTAGAGGCATTGGCTTGGCTTGTTGGAGGAAGATTGTGACGTTAGGGCTTGGTTGTAATCTTAACTCTTCTATGTATTTCCACTTTAATACAGTAATACAAAACTCTTTCCATATATGTATTATTATTCATTGATATTTATAGTTTACTTCCTTGTCGTGTTTTACTATTAGACCCTGTGGTATATAGCGAGTTGCAAAGCCTTGCCAATCCTGTGAGGTTCCAAACTTCTGAATCCACACCTATCACATAAGTTTGCTTGCGGCCTTAGTTTGTGTAGATTTTTCTAGACTGCTTTTCTTTTGTTTAGAACATTATTAGGAGAAACTCTGTTTCAGTCACTCTCGCTGACTTTTCTTGGAGAAGGTCCCGTAGAATTTTGATTTTACCACCTGAATATCCCCTTAATCAGGAGGTAATTTTGAGGGTAAGAATGGACCCTCACATCATGGTTGTGTCACCTGAAGTAGAAAACCCTACTTTGAATGTTGGAGCACACATGTTCCCTCCAAATTCACCCACCTACGACCCCTCAAGGGGTGAAGAGGAGGAAACTTCCACTTCATAAGACATACCTCTCCCTCCCGTTTTATTGGGAGATCCTGGATCTTTGGAATGGTTAAATCCCCCCCAGGAAGACCCTGTATCAACTGTGTTTGGTCCAGTTGCAGCCTTTTGGGAAACTTCTCTAGGTCAATAAGTGGCTCATTTTTCCACTACATCCCCACCCAGTTGGCCCACTCCTGAAAAGCTTTTCGGACCCTTTCGTGATCACTTGAATCGATTACGTGCCATGGGAGAGGAATTTCGAAGACAAAGTCTTTTACGAAGGGTTGAAGACCCGACGTTACCCGCATATCGACAGATCCTGATTCGCACTTTATCTTATGATTCAATGGAACCATCCATCCACAACGTGACCACTTATGAATCTGGTCAACCTTCACTTCCTGCAAGTACACCCCTTAGACGGGAGACTAGTTCTATTCCCCAAACAACTCAAACTGTTGAAGGACAACAGTCCAACACACCTCTCACTACTATGAGAACGTTACCCACTCCTCCCCCACCTCAAAACTCGCAGGGAGGATACTCTTTACCCCCTAATTTTCTTACGAGTAATGTTAATCTCGCAGTAGGTAATCAACAACCCACGTTGGGTCAACCATTGATTAGTGGTCAGCACATTGCAGCTGGGGGGCAACCCCCATCTCCTAACCATAATACGGGAGGAGGAGTTCGCATCGGTCCTTCCGTTGGAACTTCCCTACCCGCAGGAGCATCCACCATGGGATTATCTCATTTTGGGGGACCATCCCATTCAAACCAACCGTCATGGTGTCAAGCATATCTAGGTTATCTTAACCCTATGTCGGGACAATTCTTGGAAACAAACTCTACGTGATACCTTATCCCGAAAATCCAGACACTCTATGGGGGAACCAAAATATTTTACAGAATGGACCCCCACCAACCATCCCTCAGCTACCACCACAGCCGTTTGGTCCCCCTCCACCTCCTTTTGGAGGTGGCGGGCCCCCATTCAATTCCGGAGGTGACACACCTCTACCTTCTAGTGGAGGCCCACCTCATTTTGGCAACAATGGCCCACCCCCCTCTGGTGGCTGAGGCAGAGGCCCTACCCCTCCCGACGGAGGTGGAGGGCCACCTCCTCCCGGTGGCGAAGGACCCCCACCTCATGGTGGAGGGCCACCCTATTCTGGTGGTGGTAGTGGAGGACCACCCTATTTGGGTGGAGGTGGTGGTGGAGGCTCCCACCCTTCCAGTGGCAGTGGTGGAGGCCCCCACCCTTCCGACGGAGGCGGTGCACCACCACCCCCTTCCGACAAAGGCGGTGGAGGACCACCTTATCTTGGCGGAGGCGATGAAGGTCCACCTTATCTCAGTGGTGGAGACGGACCCCCACCATTTGGAGGAGGCCCACCCCCTCCTGACGGTGGTGGCGGACCCCCACCTTATGGTAATATACCACCCTATTATGGCAACGGACCTACATATGGTCCGGGCGGCACACCCCCTTATGGCCAGTTCCCTCCATGAACACTCTACAACCAGTCGATGCAAGGTCCCACTGGTTCATACATGCCATATTAGTACTATCAGTACCCGCAATCGAATCAACAGCTGCCCTCTTTGGCTACTTTGGACCTACCCGACCAGTCTCGTCTGACCAATGACTCCATCTTCCATGGACATAATTGGCCACCAATTCCGGTGAAACTACCATCCGATATTCCCAAATTTGATGGCAAACCTGGTGAAGATCCAAAAAATCATGTGATGACATACCACTTATGGTGTTCATCCAACTCCTTGATGGACGACTCGATATGTCTTAGGTTATTCCAACGGACTCTCACCGTCCCAGCTGCCAAGTGGTATATTGAATTACCACCCAACTCTTTTCCAGATTTCCGCTCTCTCGCTATGTCCTTTTTGACCCATTTCCAGTTGCCCATTTGCTATGATATTGGTACGGAATTATTGACCTCTCTTCCCCAGAATACCACAACTCATATCTCATACCATATTCATGAATGACGGCGAAGATGACGTCTCATTAAGGCTCATATCCCAGACCAACTCTTAGCTGACTGGTTCACAAAGTATATTTTACCTGTCATAGCTTGAGATGTGGCCATGGGAGGGGTCGTCACTGAGGAACAGGTTATTTCCCATGCCCATTACTTAGACTTGGTCTATGCTCAATCTGGCACGTTGTATGAAATTGTTCCTGACGCACCCCACCCTACGTATGACCCTGCGAAACCACCCAAGGGACCTCAGGACAATGGCATCATTGGTTCCGTTACCTCCCATCCTTCTACTCAAACTGGTGGATTGTCGAACCCCCAGGGTTCTTCCCCATCCCCACCACAGGCTAGAAACAGCACCACCAAGTCACCAAATTTGTTACAGGACAATCTACTGAAAGCGGACTTAAAGCATGATCTCCCTAGTTCAATGTGAATCTATAACAAATAGGAGGATTAGGACCGTACCCTTTCCTGAATACCCGACTACCTAGATGGCACGTGCGTAGTAATCTCCCCGAGTGTTGTTCTCAGTGTATTGCTCTGCCAAGATGACCAAATGGTTTGCTCATTTGGTTTCAGGAATCCTAATGCTGTCTCCTGATATACTCAAGGTACGTGGGAGCTCAAACCCGTAGTGGTGTTGTCTAATGCACAACCGTACGGCACGATACCTTCCGATATGATACTGAGTACGTGAAACACCTTTCGATATACGCCAAGTACGTGAAGTGCCTTTCGATATACCCTAAGGTACGTGAAAGAGCCTTCAATTTACTGGTTGGCACGTGAAAGAGCTTCAATATACCTGTTGGTACGTGGAAGACTACAATACCCCCGGAATACAGTGCAGGCAAGTAACGACAGCTGCCATGTCTCTAACTTAACACACAAGTTACTAAAGATTTTACCCTAGTTCTACCGTTAATTTTATTTGGACGGTTAGGTGAATGCATGAGGTGACTACATAAACGTAAGCATAATGCAAGCCCTAACTACATGAAAAAATGCACTTTTTCTTTTGATGAAATCTATGTATGGGAGGGAGAAATCTTTTTCAAGTGGATTTTACCAAAACAACAAAGCTTCAACAAATCTCAATTCTACCAAAAATGATAATGAAAGTACTCATTTCCATTTTTTCAAGCAAAACATGAAAATCAACAACACATCAAATCCAAACAAAGCATTTTCTTTTTGTCTTTTCCAATTTAGAATGAAACTAAAGATGACAAAAAAGAGAGAATTTCTATCTAGAGCACACTAGCTTTTCAAATTTCACTATGGCAACCTAAAAGCATGAAAATCAAAAGCGCATGTAACGTTTCAAGCATGGAACCACTTTTTGCAAAAAATTGACTATACTTTGGATTTTTCAAGAAAATGAATGGCTCATAGTTCGAGGAAAATACAAATGATTAACTCTTTTTCAAACAATCCAAAAATATCTATGACGAGTTCCAATGCGTGAACCAATTTCTACAACACTTCTCAAATGCACTCGAAAACGGTAAAAATGAAGCACTTTTAATTTTTTCAATAATATGCAAATACCAAACTTTGACAACAACAATGCTTTTAAGTGTAAATGACTGAAACGAAAAAACTACTTGCAGCACTTGATTACACCGAAATTCTCAAAGAAATGACAAGCACTCCAATGAATCGAAAACACACAAGACACCCAAAAAACAACCGGATGCAAGGAAAGCTAAATAATGTGTGCAAAAAGAGGTATGGGATCAGATCCAATGCAAAGACTAGATCAGGTGAGGAGAGGAGGGAATGCAAGGTCAAGTAGATGAAGGTGGGGCAGACTAAAGTGTTCACCACTACCAAATCTCAAACTTGGCGAAAATGGAACCCAAAACAATCCAAACAAATCCAAACACTACCAATGCAAAATCAAGAGATATCTGACTGGAAAGTGCAGGACAGAGAAGGTCTGAAAATCAAACAAACTCAAAGTTGGAGAGGAGATAACCCAAACACAAGGCTTGACTGCTCGGCGCAGTTTGTGGTCAGGCTCAGAGCGCCTGTCGCAGGTGGAAAACAGGTGGTCTGTGCCGATGGCGCAAGATGTGAAACTGAGCTGAGCGTCGATGGCGCAGGTTGTAGAGCAGAAAATTGCGCCCGGGAGAGGACGTTGCTCTGGCTATTCTACCCAGGTGCGACGGGCGAAATCCCAATGCAGGGATGGAAAGATATCCAAAATGAGCAACTAAAAGGTTTGATGATCATACATACAGACTCAAAGGAAGTTAACAGACTCTTCAGAGAGAAGCTCTAGTGGGGAAAGAGGCTCAGGAGGTAAAAGAAATGACTCACAAAGAAATAAGAGAAAATGAATTTGAAATTCAAAACTTAAAACAATGCACGTGTCCCCAATATGGTCGCCAAATTTGTTACCCGACAATCTATCAAAAGCATACTTAAGGCATGATCTACCTAGTTCAATGCGAATCTAGAACAAATAGGGCAGAATACAAATCTACCTTCCTAGATGCAATTAGAGATTAAGAGATGTGGACATCTTACCTTTCAGATCTGTATATCTCGTTCTCCCTCGTCGCTCCAAGTTCCACGGTCGTCAAATCCAAAGCTGCAAGACCTGTCAGAACATGCAAGAGACAAACAAGCAGCAATAACACATCTACACAATAATTGATCTAAGTAAACGGTTAAGGAAGTAAACTATAAATATCAATGAACAATAAGACATTTATGGAAAGAGTTTTGTATTACTTTATCAAAGTGGAAATACATAGAAGAGTTAAGATTATAACCAAGCCCTAACGTCGCAATCTTCCTCCAACAAGCCAAGCCAATGCCTCTAAGGAGAAATGGGTGCCTCGAATGGATGGATGATGATCTCCTAAGCTCTATTTCACCAGCATATGGATGTTATAGCCTTCCCCCCCTTGGAATGGAGAAGAGCTTCATATATATAGGACTAGGAGGATAGGATAGGTTGAGAAATAGTGGGAGAGGACTAAGGGATCCTTCCAAAGGGTTAGGGAGCCGAATGCCAGCTCCCCTATAGGTTAGGGATAGAGATCCAAGTCACACAACTTCGAGAAATGGCTCAAAGATGCCCTTTATCCACTTTAACTAACATCGGTGCAAGTTGCATTAGGACAACCTGCGTCGGCGCATGTTGCACAAGGGTGACCTGCGGCGACCCAACTAGACCCTATGGAAATAGGTCAGTATCTCTTCCAGTTTGATTTCCTAGTCATGGGAACTTCAGGGATGTTTGCACTGAGTCTTATGGTGGCAAGATTTAGGTGTAACATATATAGATTAAACATGTTAAGAAGTTTTACCTAAGATTGAGTTTATTGATGTCATCAGTAGCCAATGTTGGGTTTGGATCTAGCTGTCAAGGGCGAAGATCTAAGGATCCCACATAGTACATAATTATTCGAAAGCCCCTCTAGAGCTTACTGCTTTACACTCACATATTTTTCAATTCTTATTTGCTAAATTCATCATTTCATCTTCTTCTAATTGGTCTCCTCAAGCAAAATGAGGGTTGGTCTCTCTTTTTTTATTAGATCTCTTGGGGATGCTTCTTTTTTTGAGTTTCTCGTTCCTTGGAAATTCCATGAGATGATTTGCATAATTTAAATTGTCTTGATTTACTCCTACCTCCCTACCGAGGGATCTTATCTCCTTGATTTCATGTTGAACTGATGTTTCCAAATATTTTCTCTATAGTGGCCCGAGTTTCCAAGTCCTTTTTTTTATTTGTCTCTTCTTCTCTTTTTTCTTCACTACAAGGAAAAGGCCCTGTAGCGGAGGTTATAGTGGAGGTTTTTAGTGTTACAAGATTGGTCAAAATTATAAAAAAAACCTCCGCTACAACCTATGCAAATAGTACTAGATGTTTTAGCGGAGGATTTTGAGGAAATGTATTATAACTAAAAAAAACTTGGCAGCCAGAGGCTTTTGCGGAGATTTTGTTTTAAGTGCACTTTATTGAAACAAATGCACCAGTGCTAACACACGTAAAACACACAGGTGCTTTTTAAACAAATAGATTGACTGGTGCACATACAAAATTGTGCGTCGATGCTTGAAAATGCATATAGCACTTGTGCACACCAAAATTTTAACTGAAACTGGTGCTTTACACTAAATGTTGCACCGACACTCATGAATTATTTAAATGCATTGGTGCTTCATAACAATATATGGACTAGTCCTTTTTTTTAACCGCAGCACCAGTGCTTACTAAATATTAAAACGCATTGGTAGCTTATAACAATATAAGCATTGTTGCTTATGCACTATTAAGATGCACCGGTACCTTATAACAATATAAGCATCGGTGCTTACGAGCTATTAAAACACACCAGTACCTTATAATAAAATAAGCATCGATGCTTTACATCAAATGTCACACTAGTCCCTACGAACTATTAAAACACATTGTTGCTTATGGACTATTAAAAAGCACTGACGTGATAACTGAAGGGAAACACATCGGTAAAGCTAACTAGGATGATGACTGTCGCTATAGTTTTTAAATTAACAGT
The DNA here is from genome assembly GCA_027924585.1 of Larix kaempferi. NCBI lineage: Eukaryota > Viridiplantae > Streptophyta > Pinopsida > Pinales > Pinaceae > Larix > Larix kaempferi. Next base: position 2,244,597 of record BSBM01000226.1, on the reverse strand, counting down.
GCGGTTAAAATATAGTAGCGCACCAAGGAATGATAATAGAAAAATCCTTGAGATATGAAACGAGTATTCTACTGTAGCGTGACTATGTTCATATAAGCGTACCATCACGACACTCTCTTAAATGCACTGGTGCTACATTGTCTAAAAAACACCAGTGCAATTAATAATATCATATGCACCGATGATTATATTATGTCTGTTGAGCAATGATTGTCGATATTGCACTAGAATATGTGTGTGTGTGTGTGGAGGGAGGGAACGATGGAGGTATGTGGTGCGAAGGCATAGGTAAAGGTCCACGAAGGATTCCTTTCTAATTTTTTCGAAATGGAGTCAGGCGATGAGGTTTTCCCCTCTCTCTCTCGGCGTCAACAACCTTTTCTCCCCTCACCAAGTCATCCTTGCGATCTCGTACCTCTGTCCCTTTTCGGCCGTCAGCTCCCTGTTTTCCTTTCACTAATCTCGCCCTGCGTTCTCATAACCCTGTCACTTCCATTCGTCAGCTTCTGTACTTTACCTCAGTAATCATTATGGTGATAGCCAAGGTCGACTACGAAAATATGTCACCATTAGGTATCATATTCTTCTTTGATCATGAAATAAGGTGCACTTGAAAAGGAGAGGTATTGTCCAAACAAGTCGAGACGTCTCCTCAACACGAGCCTTCTATAAATGAATTATCAAAGACGGTCTCCTCCTCGAATAATAATGTGATTGATCCTCCCAGGACAGGAGCAGAGTGTGTTCCTAGAAAGAATGAGGGAGTGAGAGCTAAAAAGGATCATGCTTCCTTATTGGTTGGGAAGGACGTAGGCATCAAGGAAATCTCAAACTATCTAAATTTTGCTCTGGTCGGTCCTTTTGTGGTAAGGTGGTAGGAGAAGCCGATTTGACATCCTGGATGGAGACCAATTGGAAACAAATGTTGTATCAACTTCCACAATTCCACACCACATCGAGGGGATGGATTCTATTCAGAGTGAAGAATGAAGGGGATAAACAAAGGTTAATGGAGAGAAATTGGAAATGGGGTCTGTCAGGACTTATGTTGAAAGAATGGGATGTTAATCTTGATATTAGTAGGGAGTCGCATAACACTCAGGAAGTTTGGGTAATTCTGCCTAGGCTCCCAATGGTCTTTAGGAAAAAATCCATTCTGAAATCTATTGGAGGCAAGCTTGGAAGGTTTGTCATTTTGGAGGATAATTGCGACCAGAAGGTAGATAGAATATGCACGAACATCCTGGTGGAAATGGACATGTGAGATGGTTTATATGAAGAAATAAAACCGAAAATGCATGGTAACATATGGAACCAGAGAATGGATTATTGGAAAGTTCCTTTTCGCTATTTTGCTTGCAAATGGGTTGGGCACTTACAGAGAGATTGTCCAAGTCCTAGTCCGGGGTTCCATTTACGTAAGAAAGTGTGGGTTAAAAAATAATCTCCGCTCCAGTTTACTCAGAAGATGGTAAATGAAGATGAAGGGAATATGGAAATCCTATTACCTCGAGAAAGGACATCATAAGGAAAGAGCCATGCAATAATTTGGATAACAACTTAGCTTCTCCATCTAATAAGGTTTTACGTCCTCTTATTGATTCTCGATTTGATATTGGCAATTCTGAATCAATTATTCTAAAAAATATTCAGGATGTTCCTAGCACAAACCTGGGAATCCCTAGTTCCTCTCACCATATTCTCCTATCCTTTATCTCCTCTTAGTGACAGTTGTCCCTCGGGCTTGGTTCCCCCCCATTATAGGTCAAAAATGCATTCCACGTTCCTAAGCAAGGTCTATAACACTTGTTCTAAAGATGTCATTAAAGGAATTGAGAAAGAAGCTTCCTCGGGAGGCCTCGCACTTGACCCTCAACAAAAAGTAATGTTGGGGAGGAAGTCACAAATCATGAAAGCTAAAAATCAAGTTTCCCTAGATGTCAAAAATCGGAAACAATCCACGATCGTTAGAGCCCTGAAAGTAGGGAAAGTCCAGCCAATGGGTTCAAAATGATTTGTTTTTCCTTCAATGCAAGGGTGTTATGGGGCTCCCCCAAGATAAATTCCCTCAAAAGGATGATTAAGTAGCTAAATTTGGTTGTCATCCCTATCTAGGAAACAATGGTAGAAGGAACGAAAGCTCAGGAGTCTTTAAACCCTTGGTTAAAAGATTGGTATTTTGCGTCTTTAAATCATGGATAATTTTAGGGGCTAAATTTATCTCATGGGCTAAATTAAGGGGGTTATAGAAAATTAGTGGGCTATTTTCTTATATGGAAAGGGTTTTTTCAGTTGAAATATATTCACCCAATATTTATTAGAAACTAAATAAATATAAAACACATAGCCTCATGTATTAATGAGGAAAATGAAAAATACAATTTTCGCCCTAGCAAAATATCCCTCCAATCTATCTTTCACCCCTGATTTCTAAAGAGATTCCAGTGGAATCATTCCTTTGCCCATGATTTTCATAATGGGGGTTCCCAAGGGTTATTTCACCCTCCATTTTGTTTTTTGTAAGGGCCATTCATAAGTAAAATTTCTTTTGGTGATTTTTTTTGTGTAATTGCTATCATCATCCAGAAATTGATCTAGTTATGTACGATGAATATATTATTTAGTTGGACCACAATACTTCATTTCCATCAGGACTGTATATAAATGTACAAGGAATGCTTGACCTGAGATGTAGACATTCTGCTATTTGATATCTTGTCTTTAACATTCAATGACGACGCTAAACCAATTTTACAACATTTTGGATGCTTTTGAAAATTTCAAGGACATGGATACAAACACCACCTTAGTTTATCTGAGAAAAAATAGTCTTTAATGGAGTAGTTCTAATGATATGCGTGATGATGCACTAATGTGATTTCTATTCATGTTAGTGTATGTTCTTATTTCTAATAACCCTTGCAAGTTTCTAACTAACACTAAAAATTCTAAATCAGGTGACATAATTCGGACTTTGATTGTCAACAAAAGAAAGGAAAAAGTGGTATTCGTAGCTATAAACATATAAGTAGGTTATTTTTTTCTTAAAGGGTAGATTAAAAATGGGAGGTTTGGAAAATAAGCCAATTGGGAATTCATACACTATATTAAGGTTGTGGGTCTCAATAAGACTCCATGTTGTAATAATGGTTTGTGGGTGCTATAATCACTCCACATTGTAAAGTGTCCAAATATATCAGTTTGTTGGTTTGTCAATATTTAGGTCCCCCCACATGTCCGTTGAACCATTAAGGGACGAGATAACAAGTGCATTCCGTACTTCCCTGAATCTAGTTAGTGCATCAAAATATTGGTCGTTATGAAATGCATTTAACATAGCATAAGGGTGTCGAGTATGATATGTTTGACAAGGTCCATAGGTAGGAGATTTGAAGCTCAGTATGTGTCGATTCCATTTGTTGACCAGTACTCCTCCCTCCCTTGCATTTTACTCTTGCATTTGTATCTTTGGAAAACTGGGAGATCAACCCTTTTCATTTTTGTTAATTCCATCTCCTCCATTGGTTTTATCTCTATGTTGTAACCGTTTTGTGGAGTTTAAAGGCACCCTAGTGCTTCCATTGCTACTGAGAGCTTGACCTTCTTAGTATTTTGTTGGTTCCTTGCATTGGGATTTTGAGGATTGATTTCAAATTGTCGGAACATTCTTAGCATGGTCTACTCCCACCATTTTTTTACTTGCATTGGAAGAGGTATGCTTAATTCTTTATTCCTTCTAATTGTTGATTTCATTGGCTAATAGTCTAAAGACATTGTTGGTTTTTACCTCTCTTGATTTTTGTTTTCTATATACATTCATGTTCATCTTAAGCTGCATATCCCTCATTTTCGCTTGATTCCCTCAACTCATAATCCCAATAAGGATGCTCTTTGCGCATTATGAACAATTATGATCACTACAAATGGTTTTTTGTTCTGGGTATTTCTCTATGCTTTACTAGGTAAATGTGTCATAATCTCCTAGACAATGGCCCTTTTACTTCATTTGTAGGTTGTATTTTATTCATATGCATACTCTATATGCCTAAAATCTTGCCCTATTCTTTCCAACAATTAGTTTTGGCTTCATTGGAGGTGTTTTAATGTTGTGTCTTGTAATGGATTTGGTATTATGCCCCCCTAGTGTCCATGCTCTCCTAACTTGATTGCCCCATTGATTCTCTATTCATGGTTTGATATCCCAAATTTAGATTGATGTCATTTTCTAAGCACCCATCTTGGGTGTTTATCATCTCACCCTTGACCCTGGTATATCTATTTGTTTGCATTGAAGCTAATGGTTCCATAAACCTTTAACTATTTGAAATATCCATGGGTATTATGGGTTTTGTTTTATTGTCCTAGGAAACATGGTGCCACTTCATTGCAAACCTTGGCTTGAACCTTTTCCCATTGTTAAATTTGTATGAGTTTTCCTTGTTCAGGAAATTGCCCATGGTTGTACATTTTCCTTTGGTTTATATCTTTTTCTTAACCTCCATTCGTTAAGCGTGTGAATTACTTAATTTTTTTTTTGGACAGATTTATGGTCGGTATCACGTCTAAATTGGGCACACCACTCTTTGTATTGGATTGAAACATTATGGTTTCTCCCTTATGTCGATATGTTTCCATCTTTACTAAACAATTTATTAGACCTACTTATTGTTAATGCAACCGTCACTCATTTGTTGTCTTTCCTTTGTTATTTCCCTTGAGATTCCTAACAAATTCCAACAATGCTTGGCATAAATGAATCCAAGATACGCCAGAGCTTACTTTAATTTATCAACCTGGGAGTGTAACACTTTCAGATATACTACATTGTATATGCATTCATAGAGATTTTAATAACTAAGTCTATTAGGATATTAACTAAATGTTTTGGGGGGTTATTTTATCGATTTATTTTGCTATGTCTTATCTCTAACAAATCATGAAACTATGGATGAATCACTATGCAACCAAATTTTATCTTGCATACCATGAGTCGTTGAACTCACACATGAGACAAACTGGCCACTAATTTATCTAAGCAACGCAGATGAATCAATCTACAACAAACTATGACCTTGCACACTTTGATTCATTGGACTCAGCACATTACTAGCTACCATTGGATAATCTAAACTCTAGGGATAGTTCAACTGAGGGTAACACCAGGGCTACTAACATGTAACTTTGTAGAACTAATCCATAGGAGTTTAAGATGCAAAATTAGCTTACAATACTCGATCAATTGAACTGAGGGTAACTCAAGAGCTACCACTCCATGGATTCATAGAATCGACTCAAATAAATCAAGATAAATGAAGGTGAACATAAATCCTTTTGATCACTCCACTGAAAGCAACCCATGTGATACTTTTGTGGCTTATTGAATGTATCAGTCAAATGCTATCTTGTAGAAAAAAGTAAATTGCAAGAAACAAAATAATAGGAAAGCATCAAAGCATTAAAAGCAAATGACTACTTTATTTGCGTGATTGAAACCAAGAAATGAAATTGCAGAAATCATAGTGTAGAAAAAAAGAAATAAAGTAAATACTGGAAAGCACTAAAAGATATTGAGACCATCAACAATTGCACAATGCAAGAGTGGGCCCTTACTTTGTATCTCACTTTATGATCTCCTACAAGGTAACTCAAGAACAAAAAACATCGGTAATTGCGATTCAAAAGATTAACTATTCAATTAAATTATAGTCGCAAACCCAAATGGTTTTCAAGTTTGTTTATTTATACAATTCATCCTAGGGAGTTCTTAGTCAGTTTCCCAATATTTAGGAAAGGAATCGGGTTTGCAAAAAATGGTTTCCTTTTTTTAGAATATTTTCTTTACAACACATAGAAAACCGTGGAGATATTTCCTCCTCAAAAGAGGGCCACACTATTATATATATGTGTGTGTGTGTGTGATAATTCATTTGCTTCCTAAATTCATTTTCATTGATCTTGAAAGTGTGTTGTCTTATTCTTAGAGGAACATGTTTGCCAAAAACAATCCTTGAAATATGGATGCATGCAAAATAGTTCATCTTGGAGTTCTTTGCAGGATTCAATGCGATACAACAACAAGTGAAATATGAATGAGATTTTGCAACAACTCATTCGCATGCTGATGACAAACTCTTCAACATATGAACGAGATTTTGCAACAAGTCATCGACAGATGAACATGAATTTGTAGCAACTCATTCGCATGCTGATGACAAATTTAACAACAACTGCTTTAAATATCAACGAGTCCCAACAAAATGAGGCGTGGCACCATCCTATAACATGGAATTAAAACTACTAGAAATTCCCAACATTAAAGTTCATGCATTATTTTCTCATCATTAGCAAAATTCAGCTATAAACATGAAATTCCAAATATGAGTGCATAGTGTCCCGAGGGTGATAAAAGTGTATGAATTTAGTCAAAAAGTCATAAAGAAAGGGTTTAAATGATCAATATTAAGGAAGAATGGCAATAAAATATATAAGAAAAACAAGGCAATTACTAGTCTCATCAATTTCATTACATCCTTACATTGTTTTCATCCTCGTTGGTATAACGGTTTGGGTGGCCAATCTTGTTTGGTTACTTATCAACGATGTTTTTCTTCCTCGGGAAAAAAATCATAGTTCCATTTATAAAAAAAATAAAAAAATGCATTCTTTGTATGCTTTGTAGCATGTCCTATATCTCTTATGTATACCACTATATATATATATATATACTCATAGACCTCATTCATTTACATGTTTTATAATCCGTGAAAACAAAATATACTATCTAACATTGACAACTTCCTATCAACATTCATCGCATATCTCACCAAATAAAATTTATCCACCTATCTAGGCCAAAAAACTAAGCCCCTCTAATTTCTATAACTTTTTGTCTAAGAAAAATACATATTATGGAATTATCAAAAGTATCCCACAAACATCAAGGAAGCTACAACCACCCATGATGGTTCTAATTTAAAAGCAACCTCCTTGGCCATAACCATTAGCCACATAGATCAAATCAAATAAAGGAAGATGATCAAGTTTAATAATTTGGCCATCCAAATCTTCCCAAATGTGCCACTGGACCACATACAACAAGAGGCCATCCTTGTAAATGAAAGGACAAGGACACATGGTTGTCCCATTACCCCTACATATGACTATATCTTCTTGTAACTTGAATCACAAAGGGTTTTTTGGCTAAGATGTGAGGATGCTCAACGACCCGACAATGTAAACTGTTGAGTGACCATAGAACCATGAGTTGCAGTGTAGCCTTAGATTGTCAAAATGAAGACTAAACAACCATTCAAAAGATGGCTTTCCCATTTGGGTTTCCAGGGTAAAATCTCCATGGTCATAGTGATTAAACATTGTGTGTCTAATGTGTTAAAGAAATGTAACTGCGGAAGCTATTCTATTTATGCTTGTCTATTGTATTCTTCCTTCGGGAGATGTCATTGATGTAATTAATAATGTAAGAGTCATTGAAAGAGTCAATGTAAACCCTAGGTATTTTTTTGACCTAGAAGAACCCATAAAAGATTATTATATTATGTATTTGAGAGGTCGGCCCCGTCAGTTAGGTGAAGTCGACCCAATTGGGGAAAAGTCACCCCAACGGAAGAATATAAATAGAGGAGGAGTCTCTCATTTTTACTCACTCATCTCATTCACACAAGTTTTCATAGGAGATAGAGAGAGAAGTTCGCACAAGTGGAGGAGTAGTTGATCTTGTCTCGGGGTTTATCTTTGTACTTTGTGAATTCTATATTGGGGAATATTTTGACAGGGTTTTCTCCCTTGTGGTTTCCCTGAAAGAAATATTGTGTTCATTGTGTTCTTGTTGTGCTTGTATTTCTTTCAGTGATATATTGTTTAATATTCTATGCTAAACAAGTAAAAAACTAACATGGTATCAGAGAAGGCCTGAAAGAAAACATTGTGCAGCCTCTATAACCGCAGAAAATAGGGATTCTTGTTCTGGGAGCTCCCTCCACAGATCAGATGAAAAAGAGAGTGCATCTAACTCGCCTCACTAGGGCGCATCTTTCTGTCAAAGCAAATTTCAATTCTAAGAATTTTCATTTTTGGGTCCCCCACTGCAGCAAATTAGGGAATCAAGTTTTTGGATCATCTGCTCACAGAATTGGGAGAAGGAATACTTTGCTCAACTCACCTCAAGGAGGCGAATTCGCTCATCCATTCAGTTTTCCAAAATCCCGAGGTCAGAAAATTAGGGTTTCTCTAACAGACCCTAGGTCAAAGTAAAAGCAGTTTTCAAAAGGACAACTTTTCTGGTAAGTCTCAAATCTATTCTATTTCCATTTGAAGTACTCATTATATCAAGATGACTAGAAATACCAAGCTTGATGAGAAGATTGAGGGAGCTGAGAACTTCAGGGCATGGAAGTATAGAGTCATGCTCATCCTTAAAGAGCATGACCTATAAGACTTTATAAAGGAAGGACTTAAAAAACCAAAGGGAGATGAAGCCAAAGCAAGGCATAAGAAGAATATGGTCAAGGCAAAGAGGATCATTGTTGATTTCATCAAAGATCACTTGATCCCCCAAGTGTCTTCCAAGAAGACCCCAAAAGAGATGTTCGATGCCCTGACCAACCTATTTGAAGGGAAGAACATTAATAGGAAGATGACCTTGAGAAATCAACTCAAGGGAGTGAAGATCTTTAAGTCTGAGTCCATGCACTCATACTTCTCAAGAGTGTCCCATATAAAAGAACAAATAGAATCTATTGGAGACATGGTAAAGGATGTTGAAGTTGTGATGACCACTCTGAATGGTCTCCCCGGAGATTAGGAACCATTTTTTTGTGGCATTTGTGATAGAAATAAATTGATCCAATTCAGACAGCTATGGGAAGAGTGTGTGCAAGAGTAAGAAAGAATAGCAGTGAGAGAGGATAAAATAAGCGACAATGAAGACCAAGCTTTGGCAACTCATGCCAAAGGTGGAAAGAAAAGGAAGATCAATGTACGTTCCTATGAGGACTCTCCAAGAAGACCATAGAAGAGAAGGACGTTCAAGAAATATCTATCTTCCATTGAATGCTATTCCTGTCACAAAACAGGACACATTGCAAGAAATTGTCCACTCAAATACGGACATCATAAGAAGCAGAAGAATATATTTCATGCTTATGCAGTAGAAGATAGTGAGTATGATGAAGAAGTCAAAACCGGATATGATGAAGACTCCAGTGAAGAATATGTTCTAATATCAGCCCTCACTGGTTCAGTATCTCATGGAAGTGATACTTGGCTAGTAGATAGTGGAGATTCAAAACACATGATAGGATACAAATAATCCATCTCACATCTCATTCAGAAGGAATCTCCACACAAGGTAAAGCTTGGAGATGATTATCAATACCCCATCAAAGGAATGGGAGAAGCCTCTTATATATTGGACTTTGGAAAGTCCATGAACATGAAAGATGTACTTTATGTACCATGTTTGAAGAAGAACCTTCTATCTATTTCTGCATTATATAAGAAAGGTCTTCGAATTGCATTTATAGATGGTGAAGTTCTTATGTGGCCAAAGGGGAAGACTATCAATGATGCAGTAGTCATTGGAGTAGAAGAAGGAGGACTTTACAAACTAAAGGGTCATGCAGATACAACATTGATGACCAATACCACGAGCCCTTGTGAGCTATGGCATAGAAGACTAGCTCATGTACACTACAAAGCCTTAACAATAGTAAGTAAGTTGGTGACTGGACTACCAAATATCCAGGTTGACCATGAAGGAGTATGCAAAGGATGTGCTCAAGGAAAGAGTACGAAGAATCCATTTCCAAGCAGCGACAACAAAGGAAAAGGTATTTTGGATATTATTCACTCAGATATCTGTGGACCTATGTCCACCACTTCACTAAGCGGGTATGTTTACTATTTTTCTTTTATTGATGATTTCTCCCGCAAAACATGGATTTATTTCCTGAACAATAAGAATAAATTCTTTGAAAAGTTTAAGGAGTTTAAGGCTCTTGTAGAAAACCTCTATGAAAAGAAGATAAAGATTCTAAGGAAAGATAATGGAGGGGAATACACTTCATGCGATTTCAAAGATTTATGTAAACAAGCAGGGATTAAGAGGGAGCTTACTGTTCCCTATAATCCACAACAAAATGGTGTAGCTAAAAGGAAGAACAGAACGATCATAGAAGCAGTGAAGGCCATGATCCATGATCAAGACTTACCCATGAATCTATGGGCAGGAGCAACTATAACCACAATATATGTACATAACATAATCTCTCATAGTGCTCTTAGCAACAAGACCCCAGAAGAGATGTTTACCGGTATGAAGCCTAAATTTAGCCATATAAAGATATTTGGATGTCCTGTATTTATCCACATTCCAAAAGAGAAGAGATCGAAGTTGGAACCTTTAGGAAAGAAGGGAATATTTGTGGGCTATAGTGAGCAATCAAAGGCTTACCGTATCTACATCCCAGAATTTCTCCAGATTGAGCTTAGTTGGGATGTTACATTTGATGAAGACACGGATTTCAACAAATCCAAGAAGACTCATGAGGATGAAGAGGAGCATGAAGCTCCTAGATTTATAGAAACAAACAAAGTACCAGAAATAAATATTGAAGAAGAACCTATTCTAGATGATCATGATATGGTAGAACCTCAGAGACCTGAGGAGACACCTCATGAGGAGATTACTCGGAAGAGAAGGCCAGCTTGGGCACGAGAATTAATACAAGATGCAGGAAAGTATGGTTCCCCAAAAGGAACCAGTAGAGAGAGAAAGAGACCAAGGCCATACTCCAGTTATGTAGCCTTTATGTGTAACCTTGTTGAAGGGGAACCGACATGTTTTGAAGATGCAGTAAAGAAGAGGGAGTGGTTGGATGCTATGAATGAAGAATACTAGTCCATCATCAAGAATGATGTTTGCGATGTGGTACCAAGACCAAAGGATAAGTCAGTCGTTTCATCAAAGTGGATCTTCAAAACAAAACACTCAGCAGACGAAAGCATTGAAAATTACAAGGCAAGATTTGTAGCGGGAGTGTTATCTTAGAAAGAAGGAATTGATTACAAGGACACCTTTGCTCCAATTTCCAGATATACTTCAATTATAACCATTCTTGCCTTGCAAGCCAAGATGAAATGGAAGTTACATCATATGGATGTAAAGACGATGTTCCTGAATGGGAAGATAGAAGAAGAAGTATATATAGAGCAGCCAGAAGGATTTGAAATAGAATATAGAAAGTCACATGTATGCAGACTAAAGAAAGCATTGTACGGGTTAAAGCAAGCACCTAGAGCATGGTATGAAAGAATTGATAGCTTCCTGATGAGTTTGGGATTTACCAAAATTAAATCATATTCTAATCTTTATTATAAGATTATGGATGATGAACCTATGATACTACTATTATATGTAGATGATTTGTTCCTGACAGGAGAAGACAGGCCCATCACTGAATGTAAGAGAAGGCTTGCAGCATAATTTGAGATGAAAGACCTTAGTATGATGCATTACTTTCTCGATCTTGAAGTATGGTAGTTTCCAGATGAGATTTTCTTGAGTCAAGGAAAATACACAATTGAGATCTTGAAGAGATTTGGGATGATGGATTGTAAGGCCATGACTACTCCGATGGTGACAAACTTGAAGCTCCTGAATGATGCTTCATCAGAGATAGTAGATGTCATTGAAGATCATGTAAAACACCTTGAAATTCATGATGGTAACAAGGCCAATGTACACAACTGTTCTATTCCCAAAATGACACCCCCATTTCAATACAAAACATGTTAGATTTTAGAATATAGTCAGCCATTTGGAGTTTCACATTCTCATATTAACCACTATATTTGATAGTATTGTTTTTGGTTATCATGATTTGAAAATTGTGCACAACATGGACATAACAATGTATTTCTTCTGTTACTCTATGATAGATGAAATTTTGGGCAATTTCACTGTATCTTGTTCACTCTTCTTTCCAATTCTCTTGTAGGTATCCTACTTGGGTCTTGTGTGAAATGAAGCCATTGTGAGCTAAAGCAAGTACAATCTATGAATCATACAGGTCAGACTTGTTTACTTGCATCCTTCATTAAAATAACTTAGGGGAAGTTGTGTGTTCTGTGTATTTTTGTTCTAGCTCTAAACCATTTAGAGTAGGGAATTCCACCTTTGTCCGCATCGATAGGATAATCCTCAAACAAAATTGGCAACCCAGTTTGGGTAAAAAGTGTTCTCTAATATTTTCTTTGCCTTAGTTTAGGGTTTGGTTCATTTAGAGATTTGAATCCTCTTGATCTAGTCATTCTTGCTCTTTTCCTTGTTTGTGTTTGATCCTCTGAGTCGTTGGGACATCCAGACTGACTCTGGAACATTTGGTCCATCAAGATCTTCGAGCTTTTGAGACCTTTTTGTTTTTTTGAATTCCATCCCTCGTCTGTCGCACTCTACCTTCAGGTACAATGCGAAATTGTCGCACCCGGGCCTTTCATAGCCTGCGACACTCTACCTTGTCGCACTCGTGTCTGCTTATGAACCGCGACACTTTGAGGAAGTTTTGAATTTTGCTCGGGTTTCCTCATTGGATTTTGGATTAGATTGATTCTTTTTATTGCTCATTGTCTGCTACAGTGTCATCTACCTCCAGAACCTACATTTGACTCCCTCTTTGTCATTATTTAAGGATTGGATTGAGTTTGTTTGCATAGGAGTTATTGAGATTTGGTGTGCATTGTGAGTTCTTTTTCACCATGGGATTGGTTTGTAGTTTCCTTAGATCTCTTAGTCATTGAGTTTGTGAGAAATTGATTGATCTTCTTGTTTCCAATGCAAGTTAAAGGAAATCTTTCTTTTGTTTCTTTGGGTAGGTTAAATACTTGAAAATAAAAAAAGAAAAATGTTTTTGTTTTTGTATTGCTTTGATTTTAGTCTTGCATTTATGTAAAAAGAAAAAAGTTTGTTTCCAAGTTCGATAGTTTAAAATACGTTGTGAGTTCCTTTTCTTTGCTTTTGTATTGTAGTTGGAAACATTAGTGCAATCTTCATCTTAGTGAACTTAGAGATCTAATTTTCATTAGTTTTGAAAAGGATAAGAAATAATTAAAATTTGCATTTTTGGTGTGAGTTTGAAGGACTTTTGTTCGTTTTTTTGAATTTGGGTTACATATTGGTTTGTATTTTGTGCATGTCATCAAAAATTGAAATTGAAAAGTGCATTTGGAAATCTCCCTCTCTCTTAAGTAGGACATTTTTTAAAAGGAAAAAAGACTTTCTTCCCTCTCATAGTATAATATTCATTGAAGTGAAAGGTTGCATTTTCATTTCTTTGCATGGTCTTTGAGTCGGTTGAGACTCCACATTGTCTACTTAACCGTTGAAAGATAAAATAAAGTGCACTTTAATTAAAATATTTATCAACTTTGTGTGTTAGGATAGAGATGTGTTCCGACGTTGTTAAGCGTAGGAGTTGTCATTACTTTAGTCAACGCTACAACCTGAGGACTGTACGGTTCTTCCACGCACGAAGAGTATATCATAAGGTACCTTTCGAACAATTGTGCATTAGACGACACTAATATAGATTTGATCTCCCACGTACCTTGAGTATATCGAGAGATCCTCATAGAATCCTGAGACCAATTGAGTTAACCTTCTAGTTGTCTTGGTGTCACAATACACTAAGAAAAACCCTCGTGGAGATTACTACGCACGTACTATCAAGTAGTTGGGTAATATAGATAAGGGTACGGTCCCAATCCTCCTTTATTAGTTCCACGGTTAATATGATTTTGATTGTAGTACAACAATCCCATGCATAAGATGACCCATGGGTGGTAGCCAGTCCATCTCAATTTGAGACCATTGGTGATTTGATCCCGCTTAGTTTTACCGAGGCCTCATACGACGTCATTCAATCCACTTCCGATGACCCACTTCTTGATGACCAACATATAGTGGCATTAGATCGATACTCTCTACCGTCTTAGTTGGACTAATCCACACCTTCCATGGATTATGTTTTAAACATTTTTCCATCAGATGAATATATAATGGAAGTTATGAGCCTCGACGAACTACCGTGGGAAGATAATCACCATTGATCCTCTTTCCTCCCCGACTAGGATAAGGTATAAAATAACATTAAATCTGTGGTTCCAACCGATGTAATCAACAATCCACATTCTCCCATTTTAACTCAGTTACTCAGGGAATAATCTCTGAAGGGAACTTGGGAAACATTACAGCCACCATATCAATCAATATATCAATAAAACCCGGTGTCGTGGAAAATATCCAGCTTGGCCATACTTGTTCCTCGGAAGAGGTTAAAATCTACAAGGCATTGTTTCAAGAATTCCACGATGTATTCACATGGAGCTATGAAGAGATTATTGGGATTTATCCATCTATTGTCGTTCATGAGATCAAAACCTACACAGGAGAAAAACATGTCAGGCAAAAGCTCTACCTAGTTCACCCCCGCAATACTGGTCCCATCAAGGAAGAGGTCGAAAAATTATTGAAGGTTGGATTCATTTATCCTATTCCGTTAACAAAATGGGTCTCTAATATTGTCCCAGTGTTAAAAAATAGGGCATATTAGAGTATGTTATAATTATAGGGATTTGAATAAGGATTGTCCAAAGGACAATTACCCTACACCCTTCATTGACCAGATCATCGATAACTATGCTGGAAGCATCATCTTTTTATTTATGGATGGATTTTCCGGCTATAATTAGATCGATATCCTCCCATCTGATCATCACAAGACAATTTTCATTTGTCCGTGGGGAACATTTGCTTATAGAAAGTTACCCTTTGGCCTTAAGAATGTTGGGGCTACCTTCCAACGAGATATGGCATATGCTTTTCACGATATCAAGCATATTGTGGAACCCTATCTTGATGATCTACCCGCTCATTCTACTCGATGAGAAGACCATCCAGAGAACCTTAGAGCTATCTTCCTTCGGCGTTGTCATTACAATATTCGCTTGAATCCACACAAGTGTGTGTTTTGCACTGAAGCCAGCAGACTCCTCGGCTTCATAGTGTCCAAAGATGGGATCAGGATTGATCCACTGAATGTGGAGGCTATTTTAGCCTTACCTTCCTCTACATATATTCTCGAACATGAAGGTTTGCAAGGGTAGGCAAACTTTATGTGTCGCTTTGTTTGTAATTTCGCCGAGATTACGCAGGGCTACATGACTTCCATTCTGGAGCTTGTGGTGGTCATCTCTTTGGGATTGCATGGAAGCAGTAACAAATGTCCTCCTATCAATCGTTTTACTCAAAAAAGCATTCTCAACCAGTTCCACTCCATCTAATCATTGTAATCGATCCCTTTGCAAAACGGGGCATGGTTTTTGTGCATTGTAATCCTACCTCATCCAGGAGGCATGGGTATGTCATCATTGTCGTTGACTACTTCACAAACTATAATTCCAAAGTATAATTCCGTCTAACTGAACATCAATTTCGTGCACTTGTCTGATCTTCTGAAAGTTGTTCTGATGTGCGCTACCTTCGTATGCAGTGTATTCCCTATCACTGAGTTGCATACATCACTTGAATTCTCATTTCTCTCTAATCACACTTCTGTTGATGACTTACTTCATGTAATGTGTGCTCGCTGATATTGTAGTTTGCGTTGAGCTATGCTCTATCATTCTGCTACAACGCTACTGCTTTCACCAACTGATACAGTGCTTTCAATTGATAGTTTTCTATTATGAAATAATGCACTAGTAACAGATGGAACTGCGCACTTACTAATGGGCCAGTTATGTATAAGTGCCATAGTCTTTTAGACAATATGTGACAACCTATGCATCAAAATATTCATCCATTTGGTTTAACGCACTTGTCTTAGATCATCTGCATCATGATGCACATGATGGATCTTGTTGCTGTTATGTCATCACGCATCAAATGGTCTTCTGAACTTTGCACACTTTCACTTCTACTCATATGCATCAGGTAGACATCTGCGCATCATATTAAATACTTCGGTTCTATTTCTGTGCTTATGTATTTCAACATTTGTGACTATTGCGTGCTATCTGTAATGTTGTCCTTCAAAACATCATGCACCTGTTCATAATTCAATATATATTCCTTTCAGTACTTGCGCATAAGTCACATATCTATGACATCATTATGCACACTGTCAAAACTGCATTCTGCTGCATGTGCACTACTCGGCTCCTCGCTAGATCATTTGTTCTATCGTTGAGCCCTTTGATGCCCTAAATATCCAACTGCAACAAACTCTTGAATCTCTTATGCTATCACCATCAAGCTTGCTTCAAATCTCCAACATGCATCTCAATTTACACAAGTCTTGCATGGATTGTATGTCCACAAGTCGGTCGTGGCATCCCTTCTTCCAAACTTCACGGATTGTGCATTTTCCACATGTCATCTTCTGCGCTATTGATGTGTCCTCCTTTGTGTGTCTTGCGCCTTCATGGTCCATAAATTAGTGGGAATTTACACCTTGGTGGTGTACTCTTGTACTCTTGATGTACCATCATTTGAGATATGTGCGCATCATTTCTTTTCAACTTGGTGTATATTTAACCTTTGTTGTACCATCCCTTATAGGTAATGCGCTCTTGATGTGTTGCTACTTTGCGGAATCTATGCATACTTCAACTTCTACTTGGTGGGACTTTGAACCTTACCACTTCATCACTTGTGAGTAATGCGCACTTGACTCATTAACACTTTGTGGATTCTGTGCCTACTCCATCCTCTACTTGGTGGAACTTTGACCTTTTCCTTGTCATCACTTGTGGGACTTGTGCACCTGCTATACTATTAGATGTGGAATTTTCTCATAGACTTACTTCAACAGTTGTACCCTTCTAGGATCTTGTGCACATTCCACTAACTGAAAGCATCTTCTGATTGGATGATTTTTCTTGCTTTCAGGTCTGTCCAACCATTTGTTGTTTCTCACTGCTTGTGAACTTCTGAGCTTTAACCAAGCAATGCTTGTGCATACCAGAAACTTATTTCAACATGCTTGCACACTTGTGTTATTTTTTCAACGAACTCCTTGGTTGCTTGTGCACAAGTACCTTTGTCCAACTAGTCTTTTGACTGTTATCATCAAGGTGTATGACATGGTGGAATTTTAGGTACAACATGTAGTAGGATACATTAGTTGATTTGGATGCACCTTTAGACTGGATGCACCTTCTAGATATACTTCTTCACACTGGCATCCATGTACTTCAATATCTTGCGCAAATACTCCTTCAAAGTGGTTTCCATATGCTTCTTCACACTTTTGTAGGAATGTTGTATCCACTTTGACATCAGTTGATATCAATGATTCACACTAAATCATTTGACATCCTCTTTGGCATTAGTTGACATCAATGAAAACCAAAGTTCAACAATATCCCCCCTTGGCATTGATTTCAACACCTTATGAACCCGTGCATGATCTTCTTTGAGCTGTATGTTTCATATGTACTCTGTCGCAGTGCTCCCCTTGAATTCTTTGGGATTTTGGCTACTGCAATGTCTGCTGCTAATTCTTCTGCTACTCCTCCGTGAACCATGTTGCTTTTTGTTCCTTCTACGCAGACCATACAATCAATCATCTTCATAATATTTCTCCAATTGATTTTCTTCACTCTCTTTCACATCTACTTTATCTTTGTTTCTTCTGCTACATTCATGCATTATACTTTGGTACTGTCAGCTTCACGGATCTCTCCATTTCATGATGTATCTTTTGCTGTCTACTATAGATTCATGCTGCCAGTTCCAACTTCATGTATCTTCATCTTTTTTTTCAGCTTCATGCATCTCTCCCAGTTGTTCTTCCAGCTTCATGCATCTCTCCCCCGTTGGAATCAATGGAAAAGAGGAGCCATGACTTGCACAATGTAAGTTCTTCTGTTTGTTTTGTATTTGCGTCTACCTTAACTATTTCAGGGATGACTCCCCCGTCTTCATGCTTCATTTCTCTGCTTAAATTCTACACTGATATCTTTTCATAATTATCTTTGATTACTTTCTTGATATATATGTTTCATTGTTCCTTGATCTCCTGTTCCTATCACAATACTCCATCCTTCCTTGCACAATTATCCATACATATATCATTTTATGTTAACTGCGTAGTGTCGAATTTAGTCCTATATTGGTTTTGCATTACACTTCATGTGCCTCACTGCTTCATTTGTCACATTTATAGCGTTGTCACAGGGCCTTGTCGCATTTAATGTTGTTGCATTCTTTTCCAATACCACCAAAGATATGGCACGTTTTTCATTTAATGGCCAGCTCGGCATAAAAATGAACATGACACTCAGTTAATGTGGCAACAAAGACGTGTCGATTCCGTACTCAAATCTTTTGGGAAACATTATCCATCGTAGGATGCAATGAATTAAATTTTCTCCCTTTTTGTACTGTTTCCAAAAATTCATTAACTCTAGCATTTAGTTTTGGAAACTCTACCACCTTCATCGACTTGTGCGACATTGAATGCATATCTCATCAAATTAATTTTGTGCACGCGGATGTATTCCTTTCAACTCTATAATATTTCTATGAGCAATGCCTGGTTCACTGCATCTTGCACTCCTGCTCTTTCGTTTCACATTGATGTTTGATCCTTCTTCTAGTTCCTATTATTCCTTCCAATGGATTCCTTTTATTAGATAATGAACACATCCCTTGAGAATGTGTGCCTTTCTATCCAAACTCAATAGTATGAGTTTTCACACTTGAGAGCTGACATAGAGTCCTGACAACGACAAATGGAGGAAAATAAATTTCTTCATCAATACTCTCAATCACAAGTCCTGGCAACGAAAAAAAGATAATCTGGAACATCAACAACAACAAATCCTAAATGAGTTGTCTCATCTTCGGCATCATCATGCTGAACCATCGTCATATGCAACACTGTAGCTTCTTCCTTTGCGCTCTTCTTCTAAATGTACTGCACTAGTACTGGTGGATTTCTGTAATCATACCCAATTTTGAATATAATGAAAAGTCTCCATTTTGTATAGTCTCATGTCTTTCAGCAATGTATGATGTTCAAAGTATAATTCCATCTAACTGAACTTCAATTCTGCACACTTGTCTGATCTTCTGAAAACTATTCTGTTGTGTGCTACCTTTGTATGAAGTAGATTCTCTATCACTGAGCTACATACATCACTTGACCTCTCATTTCTCTATAATCACACTTATGTTGATTACTTACTTCATGTACTGTGTGCTCGCTGATATTGCAGTCTGCGCTGAGGTATGCTCTGTCGTTCTGCTACAATGTTATTGATTTCACCAAGTGATACTGTGCTTTTACTTGATAGTTTGTTGTTATGAAATAATGCACTAGTAACAAATGGAACTGCACACTTACTGATGGGTTCATTTTGTATAAGTTGCACAGTCTTTTAGACAATCCACGACAACCTGTGCATCAAAATATTTGTCCATTCGGTTAATGCACTTGTCTCAAATCATTTGCATCATGATGCACACGCTGGATCCTATTGTTGTTCTGGCATCGCACATCAGATGGTCTTCTAAACTTCACACACTTTCAATTCTGCTCATATGCATCAGTTAGACATCTGCACATCATCTGAAATACTTCGGTTCGGTTTCTGCACTTTTGTATTTCAACATCTGTGACTACTGGCGTGTTGTCTGTAATGATGTCCTTCAAATCATCATGCACCTGCGCATACTTCAATATATCTTCCTTTCAGTACTTTCACATAAGTTACAAATCTACGACATCATACTGCGGACTATCGAAACTACATTATGTTGCATGTGCATTACTCGACTCCTCGCTAGATCATTCTTTTCTGTCCTCGAGCGCTTTGATGCCTAGAATATCAAACTGTAACAAACTCTTGAAGCTCTTATGCTCTCTCCATCAAGCTTGCTTCAAATCTCCAACTTGCATCTCTATTTATACAAATCATGCATGAATTTTATGTCCACAAGTTGGTTGTGGCATCCATTCTTCCAAACTTCATGGATTGTGCATTTTCTACAACCATGGTCAACCATGAACAACCATAGTTGACCATGAACAACCATGGTCAACCATAGTCAACCATGGTCATTTATAGTTGATGTTTGTAAATAAACTAAGGTAAACCATCGTCAATCATAGTCAACCATGGAAAACTAGAGTCAACCATGGTCAAACATAACCAAGCATGGACAACCATGGTCAGCCATAGTCAACCATGAGAAACCATGGTAAACATAAGGAAAGCATGATTAACCATTGGTAATCATGGTCAATCATACTCAACCATGAACAACCATGGCCAACCATAGTGAATCATGAACAACCATGGTCAACCATAGTTAAGCATGGTCAATCGTACTTAACCATGGTCCATCATATTTAAGCATGAACAAACATGGTCAAACAACTAGGTTCAACCATAGTCAACCATTATCGAATATAAACAACCAAAGTAAACCAACTAGGGTCAGCCATAGTCAACCATATTCAACGATGGTTAACCATATTCAACCATGGTAAACCATACTTAACAATGGTCAAACCATACTTAATCATGAACAACCATAAACAACCACGAACAACCATAGTGAACCATCAACAACCATAATCAACCATGAGTATTTTACTTTATTTTATTTTACGAGTATTTTAGTTTAGTACATGTATGTACTCAAAAGTACTATTTTCTCTAGTCTTGTCAAAGAGGATATTTTATTAATCTTATTTATAAATATCTTTTTAACTTAACTTAACTATAGTTACATGAATTATAGTGCAAAAAGGTGAGTTGTAAATATACCTTCCCCACAAAATGCCTAACTCATAATATTTTATTATATCTCTTATGAGGCCCATTTTAGACCTCAAAATTCCCCTAATGATTCGCTTGAATCCACACAAGTGTTTGTTTTGCACCGAAGCCAGCAGACTCCTCGGCTTCATAGTGTCCAAATATGGGATCAGGATTGATCCACTAAATGTGGAGGCTATTTTAGCCTTACCTTCATCTACATATATTCTCGAACTTGAAGGTTTACAAGGGAAGGCAAACTTTATGCGTCGCTTTGTTTGTAATTTCGTCGAGATTACCCAGGGCTACATGAGACTGCTAAAAAAAGATGTCCCTTTTGTCTGGGATGACCAAGCTCAACAGTCCTTTGATAACCTTAAGAAATAATTGAAAAATGCACCCATGTTGCAACCCCCTAATTGCACACGGGACTATATTTTGTATCTCGCCGCATCCACTTCCACCATTGGAATGGTGTTAGAGCAAGAGGATGAAAATGACGAGGAACATGTGATCTATTATTTAAGTAAGAGTCTCTTTGACTCCGAAAATCGGTACTCACATGTTGAGAAGTTAGTTTTGGCAGTCGTCATCGCTGTCCAAAGGTTTTGTCACTATATTATGCTCCGCAAGACAACGATTATCGGAGACTCCAACCCCATGTACCATATCTTGACACGTCAAGTACTAGGGGGAAAATACTCTTGTTGGATCGTTGTCCTTCAAGAATTTCACTTAGATTTTGCAAAGTCTAAATCCAAAAAGTCCTTAATCTTTGCCGAGATTATGTGTGACCTTCGTTGTACGGATGTAGAATCTGATCCCATTGACTTTCTGCCCGATGAGTCTTTTTCAGTACGAATGATTCTCGGTATGGAGATATCATCTTGTATCTCCAAAACCAATGATTTTGGCTTGAACTATCTTGTGATGACTTCCGTCGTATCCGCCATCATGCAAAATATTAACTTATTGTTGTTGACACAGTGTATCACCACAATATTGACTCTATCTTACGATGATGTCTAACTCATGAGGAAGTTGAATGCGTATTGAATGACTTCCATTATGGAACTTGTGGTGGTCATATCTTTGGGATGGCTACAACCCAGAAGATCCTACGCACTGGATACTTTTGGCCTTCCATCTTTAAGGATTGCATGGAAGTAGTAAAAAAATGTCCTCCTTGTCAATCGTTTTACCCAAAAAAGCATTCTCACCCAGTTCCACTCCATCCGATCATTGTAATCGGTCCCTTTGCAAAATGGGGCATGGATTTTATGCATTGTAATCCTACCTCAGCCAGGAGGCATGGGTATGTCATCATTTTCATTGACTACTTCACAAAATATAATTCCAAATTATAATTCCGTCTAACTGAACATCAATTCTGTGCACTTGTCTGGTCTTCTGAAAATTGTTATGATGTGCACTACCTTCATATGTAGTATATTCCCTATCACTGAGTTGCATACATCACTTGACTTCTCATTTCTCTCTAATCACTCTTTTGTTGATGACTTACTTCATGTAATGTGTGCTCGCTGATATTGTAGTCTGCGTTGAGGTATGCTCTATCGTTCTGCTACAACGCTACTGCTTTCACCAACTAATATAGTGCTTTCAATTGATAGTTTTCTATTATGAAATAATGCACTAGTAATAGATGGAACTGTGCACTTACTAATGGGTCAGTTCTGTATAAGTGCCATAGTCTTTTAGACAATACGAGACAACCTATGCATCAAAATATTCATCCATTTGGTTTAACGCACTTATCTTAGATCATCTGCATCATGATGCACATGATGGATCTTGTTTTTGTTTTTTCATCGCGCATCAAATGGTCTTCTCAACTTCACACACTTTCACTTCTACTCATATACATCAGCTAGACATCTGCGCATCATCTGAAATACTTAGGTTCTATTTCTGTGCTTATGTATTTCAACATTTGTGACTATTGCGTGCTGTCTGTAATGTTGTCCTTCAAAACATCATGCACTTGTTCATACTTCAATATATATTCCTTTCATTACTTGCGCATAAGTCACAGATCTACGATGTCATTATGCACACTGTCAAAACTGCATTCTACTGCATGTGGGATACTTGGCTCCTCGCTAGATCATTTGTTCTATCCTTGAGCCCCTTGATGCCCTAGATATCAAACTGCAACAAACTCTTAAATCTCTTATGCTATCTCCATCAAGCTTGCTTCAAATCTCCAACTTGCATCTCAATTTACACAAGTCCTGCACGGATTGTATGTCCACAAGTTGGTCGTAGCATCCCTTCTTTCAAACTTCACGGATTGTGCATTTTCCACATGTCATCTTCTGCGCTATTGATGTGTCCTCCTTTGTGTGTCTTGCACCTTCATGGTACACAACTTAGTGGGATTTTACACCTTGGTGGTGTACTCTTGCTCTCTTGATGTACCATCATTTGAGATATGTGCGCATCATTTCTTTTCAACTTGGTGTATCTTTAACCTTTGTTGTACCATCCCTTAAAGGTAATGCGCTCTTGATGTGTTGCTGCTTTGCGGAATCTGTGCATACTCCAACTTCTACTTAGTGGGACTTTGAACCTTACCATTTCATCACTTGTCAGTAATGTGCACTTGAATCATTAACACTTTGTGGATTCTGTGCCTACTCTATCCTCTACTTGGTGGAACTTTGACCTTTTCCTTGTCATCACTTGTGGGACTTGTGCACCTGCTATACTATTAGATGTGGAATTTTCTCATAGACTTACTTCAATAGTTGTACCCTTCTAGGATCTTGTGCACGTTCCACTAACTGAAAGCATCTTCTGATTGGCTGAATTTTCTTGCTTTCAGGTCTGTCCAACCATTTGTTGTTTCTTAATGCTTGCGCACTTCCGAGCTTTAACCAAGCAATACTTGTGCATACAAGAGACTTGTACATGCTTGCACACTTGTGTTATTTTTTCAACCAACTCCTTGGTTGCTTGTGCACAAGTACCTTTGTCCAACCAGTCTTTTGATTGTTATTATAAAGGTGTATGACATGGTGGAATTGCAGGTACAACATGTAGTAGGATACATTAGTTGAGTTGGATGCACCTTCAGATTGGATGCACCTTCTAGATATAATTCTTCACAATGGAATCCATGTCCTTCACTATCTCGCGCATATACTCCTTCAAAGTGGTTTCCATATGCTTCTTCACACTGCTGTAGGAATGTTGTATCCACTTTGACATTAGTTGATATCAATGATTCACACTAAATCAATTGACATTCTCTTTGGCATTAGTTGACATCAATGACAAACAAAGTTCAACAATATCCCCCCTTGGCATTGATTTCAACACCTTATGAACCCATGCATGATCTTCTTTGAGCTGTATGTTTCATCTGTACTCTGTCGCAGTGCTCCCCCTGAATTCTTTGGGATTTTGGCTATTAAGTTATCTGCTGCTAATTCTTCTGCTACTCTTGTGTGAACCATGTTTCTTTTTGTTCCTTCTACGCAGACCATACAATCAATCATATTCATGCTATTTGTCCAATTGATTTTCTTCACACTCTTTCACATATGATTTATCTTTGTTTCTTCTGCTACATTAATGCATTATACTTCGGTACTGTCAGCTTCATGCATCTCTCCATTTCATGATGTATCTTCTACTATCTACTATAGATTCATGTTGTCAGTTCCAACTTCATGCATCTCTCCTAGTTGTTCTTCCAGCTTCATGCATCTCTCACCCTTTGGAATCAATGGCAAAGAGGAGCCATGACTTGCGCAATGTAAGTTCTTATGTTTGTTTTGCGTTGGTGTCTACCTTAACTGTTTCAGGGATTTCTCCCCCTATCTTCATGCTTCATTTCTCTGCTGAAATTCTACACTGATATCTTTTCGTAATTATCTTTGATTGATTTTTTGATATAGATGTTTCATTGTTCCTTGATCTCCTGTTCCTATCACAACACTCCATCCTTCCTTGCACAGTGATCCATACATATATCATTTTATGTTAACTGCGTATTGTCGAATTTAGTCCTATATTGGTTTTGCATTACACTTCATGCGCCTGACTACTTCATTTGTCACATTTATAGCATTCTCATAGGGCCTTGTCGCATTTAATGTTGTTGCATCCTTTTCCAATACCACCAAAGATATGGCACGTTTTTCATTTAATGGCCAGCTCGGCATAAAAAAAACATGACACCCTAGTTAATGTGGCAACAAAGACATGTCGATTCCGTACTCGAATATTTTGGAAAACATTATCCATCGTAGGATGCAATGAATTAAATTTTCTCCCTTTTTGTATTGTTTCCAAAAATTCATTAACTCTAGCATTTAGTTTTGGAAACTCTACCACCTTCATCAACTTGTACGACATTGAATGCATATCTCATCAAATTAATTTCATGCACGCGGACTTCTTCCTTTCAACTCTATAATATTTCTGCGAGTAATGCCTGGTTCACTGCATCTTGCATTCCTGCTCTTTCGTGTCGCATTGATGTCTGATCCTTCTTCTAGTTCCTCTTCTTCCTTCCAATGGCTCCCTTTTATTAGATAATGAACACATACCTTGAGAATGTGTGCTTTGCTATCCATACTCAGCAGTATGATTTTTCGCACTTGAGAGTTGAGATAGAGTCCTGGCAACGAAAAATGGAGGAATTAAATTTCTTCTTCGATACTCTCAGTCACAAGTCCTGGAAACGACAAACATATAATCTAGAACATCAACAACAACAAATCCTAAATGAGTTGTCTCGTCTTCGACATGATCATGCTGAACCATCATCATCTGCAACACTGTAGCTTCTTCCTCTGTGCTCTTCTTCTAAACGTACTGCACTGGTACTGGTGGATTTTTGTAATCATACGCAATTTCGAATATAATGAAAAGTATCCATTTTGTATAGTCTCATGTCTTTCAGCAATGTATGATGTTCAAAGTATAATTCCGTCTAATGAACTTCAATTCTGTGCACTTGTATGATCTTCTGAAAACTGTTATGTTGTGCGCTACCTTTGTATGCAGTAGATTCTCTATCACTGAGCTACATACATCACTTGACCTCTCATTTCTCTATAATCACACTTCTGTTGATGACTTACTTCATGTACTGTGTGCTCGCTAATATTGCAGTCTGTGCTGAGGTATGCTTTGTCGTTCTACTACAACGCTACTGATTTCACCAAGTGATATTGTGCTTTTAATTGATAGTTTGTTGTTATGAAATAATGCACTAGTAACAGATGGAACTGCGCACTTACTAATGGGTTCGTTTTGTATAAGTTGCACAGTCTTTTAGACAATCCGCGACAACCTGTGCATCAAAATATTTGTCCATTTGGTTTAATGCACTTGTCTCAAATCATTTGCATCATGATGCGCATGCTGGATCCTATTGTTGTTTTGGCATTGCACATCAGATGGTCTTCTCAACTTCGCACACTTTCAATTCTGCTCATATGCATCAGTTAGACATCTGCACATCATCTGAAATACTTCTGTTCGGTTTCTGCACTTTTGTATTTCAACATCTGTGACTACTGGCGTGTTGTCTGTAATGATGTCCTTCAAAACATCATGCACCTGCGCATACTTCAATATATCTTCCTTTCAGTACTTGCACATAAGTCACAGATCTACGACATCATACTGCGGACTATCAAAACTGCATTATGTTGCATATGCGTTACTCGGCTCCTCGCTAGATCATTATTTTATGTCCTTGATCCCTTTGATGCCTTGAATATCAAACTACAACAAACTCTTGAAGCTCTTATACTCTCTCCATCAAGCTTGCTTCAAATATCCAACTTGCATCTCTATTTATACAAGTCATGCACGAATTTTATGTCCACAAGTTGGTCATGGCATCCATGCTTTCAAACTTCACGAATTGTGCATTTTCCACAACCATGGTCAACCATGAACAACCATAGTCGACCATGAACAACCATGGTCAACTCACTAAGGTCAACCATAGTCAACTATGGTCATTTATAGTTGATGTTTGTAAATAAACTAAGGTAAACCATCGTCAATCGTAGTCAACCATGGCCAACTAGAGTCAACCATGGTCAAACATAACCAAGCACAGACAACCATGGTCAGCCATAGTCAACTATGAACAACAATGGTAAACATTAGGAAAACATGGTTAAACATTGGTAATCATGTTCAATCATACTCAACCATGAACAACCATGGCCAACCATAGTGAATCATGAACAACCATGGTCAACCATAGTTAAGCATGATCAAGCATGGTCAATCATACTTAACCATGGTCCATCATATTTAAGCATGAACAAGCATGGTTAACCATGAACAAACATGTTCAAACAACTAGGATTAACCCTAGTCAACCATTATCGAATATAGACAACCAAAGTAAACCAACTAGGGTTAGCCATAGTCAACCATGGTCAACCATAGTCAACCATGGTTAACCATATTCAACCATGGTAAACCATACTTAACAATGGTCAACCATGGTCAAACCATACTTAATCATGAACACCCATAAACAACCACGAACAACCATAGTGAACCATCAACAACCGTAGTGAACCATCAACAACCATAATCAACCATGAGCAACCACAATAAACCATGAAAAACCATGGTCAACGATAAATAACCATGGTTAACCATGAATAACCATAGTCAACCATGGTTTACCATAGTCGACCATGGTCAATCATGGTCAACCATAGTTAACCATGAATAACCATAGTCAATCATGTACAACTAGGTTTAACCATAGTCAACCATGGTTAGCCATAAGAAACCATAGTCAATCAACTAGTATCAACCATAGTCAACCATGGTCTACCACATTCAACCATGGTCAAACATAAACAACCATGAATAAGCATGGTCAACCATGAACAACCATGGTCAATGATGAACAACCATGGCCAACAACTAAGGTCAACCGTAGTCATCCATGGTCAACCATAATCAACCATATTTAGCCATGGTTAACCAACTAGGGTCAACCAAAATCAACCATGGTCAATCATAGTCAACCATGAATAACCATAGTAAACCATGAACAAACATAGTTAACCATGGACAACCATGCTCAACCATAAACAACCATAATCAACCATAGGCAACCATGCCAACCATAGTAAACCATGAATAACTATGGTCAACCATGAAAAACCATAGCCAACCATGGTCAACCATTGTTGACCATGATTAACCATAATAAACCATCATCAACCATGAAAATAACCATGGTCATCTATAGTCAACCATAAACAACCATGTTTAACAAATTAGGTTCAACCATAGTTAACCATGGGAAACCATAGCTTACCTTTGTGTTTGAGTGTGAATGATTCCCACAGGCATGGAAAATGTTTTGGACTGACATTATCGTGTTCAAGTATGAATTAAGGATTTAGGATTCCTGTTTATGCTTGATTTATTGAGCTCTATGCCTCTTATCTGTTTATACATGGCAATTTGATTGTTAGATGTTTTATTCAAATAAGGATCATGGGATATGGCTTAATGAGATGGTCCCATTTATTTTAAGACACCCTTCATTACTTCTAGTCACATCGTTTTCCTTTTCATTATCCTTTTGGTTTTGTTGATAAAGAACATGGAAGAAATTGATGTTGTTGAAGTTCTTAGTCTCATAATTTATTCTGTTAATCCATCTGGAAAGAGTGTTGTCGTTGGGCGGGGTGACACCTTGAACCAGATTGATTATAATTTATGAGTCTCCAACCAATGTGGGGTGGTCTAATCTGAGAAGACAAGCTTGTAAGAGGCCTTGATAAAGAGCAACAACTTCTGCTTGATTTTTTGTGGTTTTCTCCAGCCCCCCATTTGTAATGTAATTCTTTTTTAGCACCGTGATCTAAAATGATCCCTCCTGCACTTGCTTCCCTTGGGTTTCCCTTAAAGGCCCCATCAAAGACCAATATGCTTGTTTTTTGCATAAGTTTTCAATTCTAGAACTCATCGTTCAATAGATTCAATTTCCAATTCTGGTCTACTTGAGAGATGATGAATTTTTTTTTATTAGAGGGTGGTTCCAACATATCCCTTAACCAGTCCCTTTCATTTTGATCTAATTGTTTTATATTCTTATTTAAATCCTTCTTAGTTTGAAGGTGATATTTTAATTGTCTACGTGTTTTTATGGCTACTCTTTGAGGGTTGTCACACTACTCTTGAAAAATAGTAGCATTCCTAGCTAACCACACCTTCCAGCAAATATACTTGGGGAGAGCAATCCACACTCTTTTAAGAAGAGGTATTCTTTGAAATTTTGCTTTGTATTGTTTATGCCAAGATTTGAATATTTCCTTATATCTTGATGGCATTACCCACCTATTTGCAATTCCCAAGAATGCTTCCTACCACACTTTGTGAGTGTATGGAAATTCTATAAAGAGATGTTGACAAGTTTCCTCAGCTGATTTGTACAAATCACATCAGGAAAGGTCTTGAAGCCCTCTACCCTTCAAATTATCAACAATTAATAATTTGTCATGCACCAGAATCCAATTGAATTCTTTGACTTTTGGAAGGCCATATGGATTCCAAGCATACTTCCACATCCTGAAAGCATGAGGGAGAGGGATATTTTAAAATTCTGATTCATATCCTTCTTTTACTGAGTACCCTTGCTTGCCCCATCCCCTTGAATCCGCTCTTTTGTTAATGGCAGTTCAACCAGTCAAGGATGTGTGTAGCTCATTCAAAAGAGGCCTCAAGTTTTGATGAGTGTTAAGAATCTTCCAACTTGTCCATTTATCATTACTCTCATTCCAAAATGAAATATCGCTCAATATTTTCATTCCTTTCTCATCCATCCAATAGTTTCAGAGGTATAATATTTTGTCTATGCTTCAGAGGAGGTTGTCACGTCCCCATCCATCAATCCGACCATAGAAGGGGACATGAACGACTTATGGGGGTTCTAAGTTTCGCCCCATGGATAAATTAAAAAATTCATAAACATCTAAACATCTAATTGTGTGTGCATATTCATAAATATAAACACAACGGAAATAAATCTATATACACACACATCATGCATATACCATCATACTCATCACAGGCATAATAATAATAATAATTCACACCCACCCAACACTCCAGTAAATTTACAAATAAACACTTATATATTAATTGAAGTTTTCCAAGCAACTGGTTATGCAAGAGCAACGTTTCACTCAATCATATGCACTCTTTCCAACACTTTATCTCTCTGTTGAGAGGCCACCCCCGAGCTGGTCTATGTATCCACTAAGGAGGAACTACACAAGCTCACTCACATCCATAGAAACACACACTCATGCTAATACAACGCATAGATGGGTTTATCAAGAATACAAAGAGATGAGGAAGGTTAATGTTAAGCCAGTGAGCTCAACCACAGAGCTACGAGCATTTCAATTGGTCTTAGCTATCCTTGGAACCCACATTACCTACTGCACCCAACATAAGGAAGGTCCCCCTCTCTTCTACACAGTCCCTCAAGCACCCCTTCCCTCCAGTGCTATTCAAGGTGGGAATAGAAAGGTTCAAGTTGTTACACCTTCATAGATGTTGGCCTACATCGGGTTTATCAAGCAATTCCATCCTCTGATATCTCTCTGAGTCCAATTATCTCTTGGATTTTCTGCTTTTGGGCCACACTAATTTGCAACCACAAAATTTAATTTCCAGAATTCCAAATCTGGGTTATCCCATGGATTTTCGGGCTTTTGACACTCTAAAATTTGCCCCAGGGTTGACATATATGGATTTCCCACTGGATTTCACAACCCACATGATTGTTTGGGCATTTTTTACAGTCTAAAACATGGTTATTCTCTAGTTACGATTTATGTTATTCTCACTGCTGGGAATGCACAACTTCCAAAAAAATGGTGTCTAATTGCCCCATAATGGAATGGGAATGAAGGGAAACAAATTCCCATGCAGGAAATTGACTTTTGGGTATAAAAAACTGAGCCCATACTCAACCATACGAATTTTTGGGTTGTGCCCATGCTCCATTAAATTCATGAGTTGATTTCTTAGTTGTCTTCTTACGACATAAATAAAGATCAGTAAGGAAGTCCACTTAGGTAGTTTCTTACCATTTATGGCACATGGGTTCTCAAGATGACACTTGGACACAAAGGATTTAATCCCACACACTCCTCACCTCTCCTTAGCGGAAAAACACAACCCTCTCATTTTAGTTGCTTCCATAGCCAACTCTTGAACTTTTATTTGTATTATAAATATTCATATGTTGTTACATTTTTCCATGGCTGAGTATCACATGTACAAGAAATATAAAATACTTGCCTTTATAAGTAGAGTATTAATTAGCGAGGCCTTGGCCTTTAGCTCCATGCTACGAATCATACACTGCATATTTACCATATTTACATACCAATCCCAACAATTACAAGGGTCAAAATGGGGGTATTACAGAGGCCTCCCCATTATGTTGGCGTGCCATACTTTTATAGTTTTCCCATTTCCTAGGTACCATGTAAGTTTGGATTGGGTTAGAGGTGCATCAACTTTAAGTAACCTCCAAATTGAGGGGCCTTCGGTCTCCAGAAGTGAATTATCTAAGCACCTCTTTCTTCTCCCTTTGAAATATTTCTTGTGGAGACAACTATAACACCATTATGATTTCTTCTTGATCATTATCCACAATATCTTGGTACCTAGAGCTCGGTTCATGATTGGTGTTTTATCCACAATCCTCCTCTGATTTTGGGAGCTAGTACAGTATTGCACTTTACAAGATCGTATTTTTTGGAGTTAGTCTTTCCCCCCTGCAATAGGAAGCACCTCATTTCCATGTTAATCAATGACATCACCCCTTTTGGATCATGAATCTAGAGGGGATTAAAGTGAAAGGGTATGGGACCTAGGTCGATTTGGTCTTGAAAACTGAGAGAAATTGGCTTATGATCTAAAATTATAGAGGGTATAATAAGAGAGGTGTTGATGTCCAATTTTGCCATCACTTTTGATCATTAAACGTGCTATGCTGGTACTGTTTTTTCCATTTTTGGTGTATTAGGTCATATTTCTTGCCATTCAGATCACCATTCGTACTCAGGTATGAACATATTTAAATATCTCATTAATTTTAATTGATTATCATCTTTTTATGATTAATTGATGTTTACTTAACACTTCTAGACTTGTTGGGCACATAATTTTCATTTTTCAGGCTGTGGTTTTCATACGAACGTCCATCCGGACGCTCATTCACATCTAGGTGCCCATTCGCATTTGAACGTCCATTCAAACCTTCGTTCGCACCACTGAAATCGTTTGTTAGCATATTCTGGAGCATTGAAGGCGGAAACCACGACGTGGGTTTTGTTGGCCACTTGGCCCTTATGGATCATGACCTCCTGTTGGTGAATATTCGTGTCCTCATTAGCCCAAGTTGCTAACGCATCTGCTGCCCACGTCCAACGAATCCGTATGCATGGAATGGAGAAAAAGGCCTGTGCGCTTTAATGAGCAGTTTCTCCAATGTTTGAGACCCTCTATTTTTAGAGAGGTCGACCACTGAAAGGGTAGACCTACTCTCCCTTTGTAAATGTTATATAAAGACGCCCAAGGTTGAGAAGAAGAGACAGAAAAATGTTGTATAAGCTTTGATTCCGATTTTTAATAAAAACTCTGTTCAACTGTTGATGTTATTTCGTCTTCTGTTATTTCGTCTTCTTGTGCATATCCAGTGATTTGCTTTTGTTTTTGCAGATAAGTAATTTCATTTGTATATGTATGCATTTCGTTTTCCTGTAGATGATGTTTTGTTGTTCCTAAAACGTAGTTTTCTTTTATTTACATGTAATTTGTATCTTCAGAATTCATACGGCCGTCCATTCGCACCTTCGTTCAGACTATCTTTTAGCCTTCCATTTGAACTTAGACAGAATTTTAGTTCATTTTCTAGAATTTCCAGTATTTCGTTTATGCAGAAATAGTTAGGTAGGGTATAGGTTAATTTTCCAGTATCTCATGATGTTCTGTAGCTAGTTGGGATTCGAATCCATCTTTACCATTTTATATTTCATTTCATATTCACACATAGATTAATTATTTCAATTTTAATTATGATGAAATCCATTTACATTTAGCATCTATTTTACTGTGCAAATAAGAAATAGTTATGGTTTAAGTAGAAGCAGTATAGTTGTTTCTTTGATTATGATTTAGGTAGTTTATGATCTACTTTCATTTGTTTTCATGCCTAGAACCTAGAATAGCCTAATCTTGTTTAAAATGTTATCATAGACTTTACCAAATATCAGTTTGTTCCATTTTTGAAATAGGTTCAACATTTCATCTTCAGTTCTCATTTAAGTTTATAATCAGTCTTTCATTTTCATTTACATAGCATGTATTGTTTTAGGCTTTGTTAATTCCATTGTTAATTCAATCATTTCATTTTGGTAGGTATAATAGAATAGAAACTAACTTCAAGTTCAAACTTAAATAGTCTCATGTTGATATCAAAGATGCATTAGTTTTCAGTGTTTTAAAGTTTGATTTTGATAGCTCACATAACTCAATTTAATATAGGTTTATTTCTCAGTTATAGATCAGTTGTATCATATTTCCATGATTGAATGAAATGCCTTAGGTTGTGGTTTGATTTATGATTGAATGAGAATAGTATCACTTTGTTTCCTGTTGTAGGTGTTGTTCACAAGTTAAAGATTGTTTCCAAGTCATTGAATTCTTGCTTTGTACTTAGGTCTGCTTGAACTCTAAGTTTAGTTTGATTGTTGATAATTGATGTTTCATGAACTAGTTTGAAGTATTGATAGGACATAATTTGATGTTGATAGGCATTTGCATGAGCTAAGTAAGCATTTCATGTTTTAATTCCAGAGTAGTCATTAGAGATAAATTAACTTAGAATTTGTGTTTTGATAAGTAGTACTTCATTCTAAGTATTGTAACTAGGTATTAAGTGTCATTTTCTTATGGATAAAAAGTAGTTTACAATGTTCAAATTCACTGGCAATTGGTCCATTCTTAACTTGCATCTTTGTCTAGAAGTTAAACTAGATTTACTTCCTTTTTGTTTCTCTGTAGCATTCGAAAGTCATTTTGATACAATCCCTCAAGGAGAGTGGAATTAGGTAGATTATCTAAGTCTTGAGTCATTTATTGTTTGAAATATTAATTGTCAAATGCATTAGTAGTTTAACCGTTGGATTGGATTTCTTAGGTTCATTAAGTAGTTGTCTCTTTTAGGGTAGTATAGTTTCTTGTTTTTATAGTTAGTTGCAACTTGAAATTGTTCTATAGCTAGGTTTCTGAATTTGTTTCATAGTTAGAGTTTGAATAATCTTTTCCATTCTTTGAGTGATTGTCTAGTAGTTTCCACTTCCATAGAGTAGCTTGTTTTGATCAATTCTTGCTTCTTAGAATAGGAATTTCTTTATATCGAGCAATTTCAATTCGTGTCCATAGAGTAGAAGAGTATAGATTGATACTATCCTGATCTGTTTCTTAGGTTAGGTCTAATCAGTTTGATAGTTTATATTTTCAAGTTTGACTCAGTTTTTCATTCTGAAAGATCTTTAAATCTTTTCATTATTGAACATTTCTAAGGTCTGTCGAGCCAATACCTTAGTTTCCCTTCTACCTCAACATATATTTTGTGACAACTCGAAGTGTACAAACCCTGGTTGATAATTAATATTTGGAGAATTTAATAAACATAAATAACACCAAACATTTTGGCGTCGTTTCTGGGGAGTTGTAGATAGGTAGAATTTTCTTATAAAACTTAGTGGTGGGTAGAATTTTCCTTCTGAAACTTAGTGATAGGCTGGTGGCAGGTGAGCGGTAACATGAGATGTAAGAACCTGCGCATCTGTTATAACAAGCATCCCCAAAACCTAGCAGCAGTAGTAATGCAATTAGATTTTGCCTTAGTTTTAGTTCTTCTTTCATGAATAGGTCTAGAGACTCAAAAGGTAGATACATTAAAACTATCCTTCAAAACACTACTAAAATTCCTACTAACCTTTACGGGGGGCGTGCCACCCCAACTACTAACTCAGCATAAAGGTATTGG
This sequence comes from Larix kaempferi, assembly GCA_027924585.1. Lineage (NCBI taxonomy): Eukaryota > Viridiplantae > Streptophyta > Pinopsida > Pinales > Pinaceae > Larix > Larix kaempferi. The sequence goes on along the minus strand of BSBM01000226.1, from coordinate 2,209,646 downwards.
AAAACACCCAAAGGGTATTGTCCTACTTGGAAAGCTAAGGAAATCCTTTCTGGAAACCATTTAGGGGGAAACATAGAGACATCAGAAAATTCAGTCCATAAAGAAACACTACTAGGAGAACCTCAGTCTCACATTCAAATTGAACTTAGGCAAGAAGAAGCTCAAAAAGAGAAACCATCAGAACCTCTTAATCCTCCATTAGATTCAAAACTCAAAGACACAACCTTCTCACTAGTAGGGGGTCCGAATTTGGTAGATCTTGTTGATCCTGCACAAATCGACGCTCTTTTTGAAAACTCTGCAAATATAGTTGTTTCACAGATAGGAACATCAACTATAGGACCTACAATCCCTGTAGAGCCGGACTCTCATGTAGATGACAACTCTTCTCATCGAAGGAATATTTTCCCTGAAAAATAACGTTGGGACATTCCATATTCACCAAGAAAGGAACCACCTAGGTTTACTCTCTTTGGAAATCAAGTCTACATGGAGAATGCGAACGAAGATCATGTTCGACAAGATGAAGAAGAGGGAGAAATTCGAACTGAAGGTACTTATGGGTTTCCTATTTTAGATACCGCATAAGATGTGACCATGAAAAACATCCCTCCCTCCTCACTACCTACCTTTTATGGGAAGAGTAGTGAGGATCCAGATACATTTCTATTCGAATTTGACATTTTGTGTAGAAGCTATAATTACCTACAAGATGGCCAAAAGTTAAAACTTTTCCCTGCCACACTGAAATATTCTGCTCTAAGATGGTTCATGGGGTTGGGAGAATCTAGCATTAGAACTTGGGAAGACATGAAGACTGCATTTCTACGAAAATATCAGGATTATTGTAAACCTAAGGACTCTCGGAATAACATTTTTAAAATACAACAACTTGAGACGAGAGCTTAGAATATTATCTCGAAAGATTCAACTATGTATTACATAAATCAAAATATAGTGACCTTCAAGAAGATGCAGTAAGGACTCTCTTCCTTAAGGGAATTTCATAAGACTTTTTAGAAAACCTTAACCTCATGCCATTTGGGGATGTCTCTCAGAAAACATTTGCAGAGATTTGTGAGATGTGTAGGAATTACTCTAGAAGTAGAGGAAAAAGTGGGAAGCACTTTTGGGAATCTTATAATAGAATCCTGAAAGGAAATACCTCTAGTCCTAGTGGAGTCACAAGGGTAGAATTGGGAAAACTATTGGAAAACTTCAAAATGGATATCTTAGGAGCAATGGGTTCCCAATTAGATGCATTACAAGATAAGAAGAGACAAGAGGAAGAGCGTGCAACAATGAGCATTTTCTATCCTAGATGCAGGACTAAACATCCCCAATGGGAATGCCCATTGAACAATGTTTCAGTATGCCACCTTTGCACAAAAGATCATCCAATTGAAAACTGTCCATCCTTGCCTGGAATACAAGCCATATATAAGGGTGGGAATTTTGGTGAAACATCTAGGAGGCCTTGGAAACCTAGAGACCAATCATCCTATCAAGATCCATCATTACAATTCCCGCCCTATTATCATCCTCACCAGCCACCTCAACAATGGAACACCTCAAATTTGAAAAATTGGCCACCTCAAAAATGGCCACTGCAGTATCCTCCTCAAAATGCTCAGCATAAAAAATGGTCACAATGATGGAGGGGACAAGCATATGCTCAATATCCGCATACTCCTATGCCTAACTATCCTAACCCACCTAATATCCATCAACTCTTGCTTGGATTTGTGCATCCTTCATTACCCCCTATCACACATCAACCCCACCATTTCCAGAATATCATGAATCCACCAAGACCCACAATATTACCTGCACAACCAATACCAAACCCTAACAATAAACCAACTCAAACTCTTAACAACATTGGGTTTTAACCTCTTCCATCTTATGTCATTTCGACTGCACCAGTGCATGAAATTCAATTGCGGTCTGGAAGAGTTCTACAAGATCAACCCAAATCATCAGTTGTCATTCGTGAAGAGAATGAAGAAGAAGACATACCTAGTGAAATATTGAATGATGCCATTTTAAAAAATGTAGTTATTCCAAAAGTTTCAACACATGACCACCCTCAGAAAGAAGCAACTCCAAGGGAAAAGTTACCCCCATATCTGAAGCGTCTAGCAATAGAGAAACCTGCAATTCATCCAGAGTATGATATCATTAATGAATTGAAAAATGTTTGTATCAAGATCCCTTTATTACTAGTCATTAAAGACATACCAATTTATAGTAAAGTGATAAAGGAACTATGTATTAAAAGACCAAGTAAGAAACAAAAAGACTATTAACAATCAAATTGACACCCCTAATCATGTGACAGGAGCAACATATGTTTACCAGGCACCCGCGACAGAAAGTCATGACACAAGTTCAATCAGAGACGAATCCTCTCTGAGAAATGCATTAATTGTGCTTAAAACATTCTAAGTGGAGCAAAAAGCCTAAAAACTATTGAAAAGTGGGCTTTTTTTAGTTGAAAATGATCTAAAATCATGAAAATAGATTATCCCACACTCAAAAGAGAAACCTAAGGCTCATTTCCCAATGCTATATAAGAAAGGCATGGGAGGCATGGTAAGGGGGACAAAAAGAGCAAAGGCATGCTGAGGAGATTCTGAAGGAAGAAAAGAGCTCCAATTCTTCAAGAGCAAGGATGAAGGAAGGAGAACTTATGGCAAGGGAGGAGGCACTCACACCAGGATTCTTGGTAATCATGTATCTTCTCCATTGTTTTAGCATGAATTGATTCAGGTTTCTGCCATTATAATGTTTAGATGTTGCTTGTATTGTGTGATTTAAACTTTTAAATGGCTATAGATCTTAAATTTGCTTATCTTAATTGATGAATGAATCTAGATTTTAAGGTAACTTGTGATAATTTGTTCATCTATGACGTAGAGACTCACCATCTCTTAGCAAGATAGTTAAACTAGTGTAGACACATCTGTAACAATAAAATAATATAAATTAAAATCAAATATAATTAATATTAATAGTCATGCCCTTTGGTGAAAAGGTGCAAGACAGGCTTACTTAAGCCAACCAATTGTATTCATTTTAGCATCTCTTACATTACATTTTATACAATTTTCTACATTACGTTCGCCCTACAGCCTTCTTGCTCTTCCAACATCCCTACACTAAATACTGTTATCAAAGACCCTCCGACAATTCATGGCATAGGTGAAATGTCTGATTACATAGCAGATCAACCTAGAATTCCAAAATTTACAAATCCAGGAAACCCTGTGGTAACTGTTATTATCAATAACACTGCTATAGGAAACACACTTATCGATCTAGGGGCTTCTATTAACCTAATGAACACCATGGTTTTGGAAACCTTACAGTTAGGACAGTTTCTCTGCCCTACCCCAACAATGCTGGAATTAGCAGACCGCACTACGGTACATCCTGCTGGAGTCCTAGATGGTGTCATTGTATCAGTGGATTCATGGGAATATTCCATGAGATTTATGGTCATGCAATCAAAGGATCCTTCTAAAGTACACCCTATTATTTTGGGAAGACCATGGCTAGCCACTGCTAATGCATTTATAGGTTGTAGGGATGGAAAGATGATCATCTTTGATGGGTTATCTACACAAAAACTTGCCTTATACCCACCAACACAACCAGTAACCAAACACTTATTTTGGTTAGATTGTCCTTTCGGGGATGAAAATTTGGAAGAACTTTCACTTGTTAGTGACTACTCCTGGGCACTTCAAGAACAAACCATCGAAAATGTGTTGAACCAATTTGTCTCTTCCACAACATGTATAGACTTTCCCTAGTCCTTTGCCCAACTTGATCAAAATTTTGGAGATGAATTTCAAGAGAACATGAGCCTCTCCACATTTACAAATACACCTTGTGTCTTTGCAATCGAAGAGAATATAGGACCCTATAACATACCTTGTAAGGTTAGTCCTGAAAATTTTCTACATATAAACGCAGGTTTAAATGAGAATCAACAAGAACAATTATTGAAAATTCTTAAAAGTAAAACTGGAGCATTCGCATGGGAATACACCGATATGAAGGGGATACACCCAGATACTTGTATTCACCATATTTACATAGATTCAAACATACCACCTGTAAGGCATCCTGAGAGGAGGATGAATCCAACCTTAAAGGATATGGTTAAAGATGAATTACAAAAACTCCTCAATGTTGGTTTCATCTACCCAATTTCTAACAGCAAGTGGGTGTCTCCTCGGGTAGTAGTTCCAAAAAAAGTTACAGGGAAATGGCATATCTATGTTTACTTTCGAGAGTTAAAAAAAGGCACTCTTAAGGATTATTTCCCTTTACCATTCATTGACCAGGTGTTAGATACCTTATCTGGGGAACAATACTTTTCTTTCCTCGATGGGTGTTGGGCGGGGCCCAAGTTGGAATATTTTGCACAAGTACTAAAAAGTGCGCATTGTGCATCACGACAAGCTACAGGTAGTTTTGAGGGAGTGTGCATGGCACGCGACGGAAATGGCCAAGGCACGGTTGCACAATAGGACGATGCGCATCATAGCGCATGAGTTATTTTTGGTTCGCAATATGGGTAAAGGTCAGACGAGGATATGACCTACTTTGGGTAAGGAACAGGTGGAAGGTAGAGGAAAGGGACCTGTTCAAACGAGTGGCGGCAAGCAGTTGAGAAGCTAGGCCACTACGCTGATGGCGACAGGAAGGTAGGAGTGGAAAGGGACAAGCCATGATGTAGTTGTAACCGTTTTTTAGGACTGCGTGTGAGCCGCGTGTGAGCCACGAGTGGCCCAGCTGGAGCAGGAGGAGCAGAATGTCGATGGCGATAGCTAGGGTGGCAGTTAGACACGCAAGTTTTGGAAACCTTAGGGTTTTGGCCTAATGATTGTAAAGACATGACCCTTGGGCGTGATCTATAAATAAGGGCAAATTGTATGGGAAAGGGTTAGAGATCTCTCGTAGAGATAGCTATTGTTGAGTATTTTAGCATATTTTGAGTTGTGAAACTATTGTAAAGGCTCTGCAGTTGAGTGCGTAGAGACCTATTTTTGAGAGAGAGGAGAGTCTGCAGCTGAGTGCGCAGACTAAGAACGGTTGTACCCTTCCCATAAAGAGAAATATTAACAACCGTTCTTGTGGACGTAGCCTCCATCCGGGGGGTGAACCACGTTAAATTCTGCGTTATGTGATTATTGTGTGTTTATGATTGTTCATTTGCTTGGTATGAATGTTTAATACTACAATTATCTGTTATATGATTGCTTTTATATGTATTCGCCGCAAGAGAATGGGAATAATATGTTAAGTAATACATGCATGGAGGAATGTTAGTATTCAACACTTATGAGTCTGGGAATGTATGAATCTTCCAATTAGTCACATAGTTAAACATTGAATTTAGGCACAGCGTTGGAGCGTGCAAGTAATGTATGTTTATTCTATCACATGCAACATAATGATAAGAACTTTAACGAGTTGAAGGGATAAAGAATGCTAAGTAGGATTGGTTAGAGTTAATCGTCTCGGAAGAGACGTGTGGTCTAGCTGACGTGCTGAACCGTTGATATTCACTGCGAGGTAAGTTGTTGATAGCTTATTGTCGTAACGCAAAAAGTATCCCGTATCGTGCAATCATTGGAGGCACTAGTGCGCAAGCACCTTTGTTTGCTAAAGTATTCGACGCGGAACAGAGGTTTTGCGCAGTTGTCTGTCCACAACAGTCCGCAAGGTATTGCGTTGCTTACCAATCGGTCTACACTCGCATCACCAGGTTGTGGAAACGTGATTCCGCAACCACCCCCTTAGCTTCACCTCAGGTGAGACCTCAGGCTGCGCGCAGCCTCTTGCCGAAAGGGCCGGTGAATAGGGGTTTTGTTGGTTCCTTGAACCACGAAGTACCTGGGTCTATGTTGAAAACCTCCGGAAGGTTATGTACAGCCAACAAATGGTTCCGTTGCTTAGCTAAGACCAGTGATGCGATAGTATATTTGGAAAAGTAATGTGTGAAGAAGAGTACCAGTTCCCATTGGGTTCAGACAATTGGAATCCTGAAAAGAAAGAGATTTGGGATTGGTGTGATAAGATTGTGAAGGATTTTGCAAAGAAAGAGAATAGACACCCGCGCCTATCCGACGTAGCGTAGTTGAACAAATACTTGTGGAGATACATTCACGAGATATTCTGGGCTTCGTTTGGAAACGAGTTGCATGAGTGGATATCGCGACTCGCGGAGAAGAAAACTTGTTTTCAAGGAAGAGTACCTACAGAGTGGACTCCAAAGTTCACATCGCAGCTCAAAGCAATAGACAGCCCATTAACGCAAGCAGTCGACTTTTGGGTTGATAGCATACTAGAAGGATTCGTAACAGAATTTGCTGTAGACACGCTTAAGTCCTACAGTCAAGCAGAAGCATACTTTTTCGAAGGATTTAGAGGTAAGTACCTGAAAAATCCGAGTCTATATATTAAAATGCTCTTAGCTGAGAAAGGTGTTTTAAGGACACAGTAATATTTTTGCATCTGCCATGGTCAAAAGCATTTTTAGTGATTCCGACGAAGAGACACATAATTTGAGAAGTGGAAAGCGATATCATTTTAATAAAGAAAAGAATACAGGAGGACCTGGAATCCACGTGAATACCGAACTTCCATGTGGTTTTAACAATCAGACCTCACCATCATATGCTAACATCCATCCTAACACACCTCAGAACTCACCGGTTGTAGAAACCGCGCAACCTCTACCTCAGAACCAACCCATTGTGAGTGTAGCGCAGCCCACCCCACAGACCATCAATATGGGTAACACCGCAGGAGTAGGTGCTCAGCCCATTCCGACTCAGACTATTCCAATTCAGAGTACCCAATCTCAGAGAAATCCACAGAGTAGTAGTCCTAGCACTGTCCCGAGTACCACATTCATTTTTTCTGCACAAATAGTCAACACTACTCAGAGCGTTGGACCACCAGGAAGGAGAATGACAGATAATGATATAAAATTGCCGATATTGAAAGGAACGGGTCTAGAAGACCCTGATCAACACTGGTTTCTATGTGAAGCCGTCTGGAGTGTAAAGCAGATCCGGGATGATGCTGTGAAGAGAGCGCAACTCATCACCAATTTTCGAGACCGCGCCTTGCATTGGTTTATGAAATATTCTCACGCACAACCGAGAACCCTAACAAAAATTAAAGATGCGCTCACCGCAGAGTTTAAAAAGACAAAATCAGAGTCGCAGTGCATAACAGAATTAAAGGAAATAAAGCAGAAGCCTACTAAAATAGTCTAGGAATTTGACCAAAAATTTAAGACACTGTTGGATCAAGTGAGCTTTAAGATAGCTCCGCAACAGCATAAGGAATGGTTCATCACTGCGTTGTTGCCCCATATCAGACAACCATTGATGCAGCAAAAGGTTGTGTCACAGGTAGAGGCCTTAGAGATCGCAATGAAGCTGGAGGCTTTGCCAATCGGTGAGACTAGCTCTGAGATGTCTTAGATCCAGAACCAGTTGACTACCTTGACATTAGAATTACAAGGCGTGAAAAATGGAAAGGAGCAGAGATATGAACACAGACGTGGATTTTGGTGCACAGGATGCAAAGGAGAGGGCCACACCAGAGAACAATGCCCTCTATTTCAAGATTATCTTGACATTGGCGCACCAAACCCAATAAATATGAATCATAATCAGGCGCCATGGTGTGAAATATGCAAAAGCAGAGGAGATAGGCCTGAGGACTGTTACCTCATCCAGAAATACGTAAATACACCTAATAGATTGTACTATAATTTCTGTAAATCAGTTGGACACGAAAAATCCAACTGTCGCGCATATGAACTGATGAATGAAAGAAAGTGCGATATGGAAATGATGCGAGGTGCTGGAATGTACTGCGTCCAAGAAGAAAATTAGCCGAAACAAGAAAACAACCCTATGATCAGGGAGGATATAGAGGCCGTGGTGGTGGATACCGCGGAAGAGGAAGAGGCCCGGCGCAGGGAAGAGGCTGCGGTCAGGTAATCTGTTATAACTGTGTCCAACCAGGTCATGTTTCGAGAGACTGCACCAACCCATGCACTACATGTAGTTACTATAAATCATTTGAGCACGTTATTGAACAATGTCCTTTGCTTGAGGTAGAGCAGAAACGAAGGAGGACAAAACCACCGAATCCCGACATCCAGTTGATTGCGGCAGAAAGAAGAAATGCGGATCCAAGTGTAAACGTGGTAACGCATAGTGGCGCTGATACAAGAAAGGATGGAGGCGTAGAAGCTTCAACTTCTGCAGCGCACGATCCTAAGCAGAATTCTGGTGAACCAGTATGGATCGAAAAATCCCCTGGAAGAGCACCGGGTCTCGACTTACAGAAAAACAAGGGAGCATTTGAGGAAGAACGGGACATGTTCAGAGCACCACCGCCCAACTCCCCAAGAACCCAGTTGCATAGTGAAGTACCACAAAGAGAGGATATACCAACAGCATATGATCAGACGAGCACTGCAATAGACATAGGAACCTCTGTTGCACAGTTCTTACGGACCTGCATGAAATTACTAAAGAGCACAAATGCTTATATAGAATTTGAAAATCTACTGCAGCAGTATGAGCCAAACAGCGACAAGGGGGCTGCTACTGGGGCAGTCCATAATATTAGGAGTCCTAAAAGAACAAGGAGGGAAATGAGGCTCACTGCACAGATTGGGGACTATGAGATGGATGAGATAATTCTTGATCTTGGATCCGAAGTAAATGTCTTGACCAAGTAGACATGGCATCAGATGGGAAAACCAAAGTTACAATGGTCACCTCTACAGCTAAGAATGGCTAATCAAGGGATCATTATACCTTTGGGGAGGTTACCCAACACCATTGTTGACATTGACGGAGTACACAGCTATGCAGATTTCGAGGTGATTGAAATCGTGGATGACAACCATCCTTATCCAGCGTTGCTGGGTATCGATTGGGAAATGACTAATTTTTCCATTATTGATTTAAAGACTATGAAAATGATATTTGAAGGCAATAATATAAGGGTTATCGCACCATTGGATCCTTCGCAGGGCGAACGATATATTTAACCAATTCAAGAGGAATCCATAGCCCAAGACTTGGACCGTATTTACAAAATGACAACCAATGCTGATGATTATATCAATCTAATTGTAGATCAGTTGGCGTTGTGACAGCTCGTGCATTTCAGATTCTGATGGAGGACTAGAAAACTGTCAAAGCAGATTGCATGAAGTGTCTTCCAGAAAATGCGCGCAAATTACCAAGTCATTGCGCTGGATTGGAAAGGAGGTAATCCCAATTCCCGACTATGATGGTTTCTCTAACGTCTATTCTTTTATCAATGAATATACTGTAGCAATTGGATAATAACACCACTTACAGGCATTAGACATACCACTGCATGACACACCTGCCAGATGGTGGGCCGTGCATAAGCAGACACTGATAACATGGGAGAAGTGCAGAATTAAGATGCAAATCAGGTTGGTCGAGAAGGTCACACTATCTTTCGAGAAATATAATGGACAGACAGATCCCAGAGAGCATATTCGGGTTTGTTCAGAAGCATGGAAGGGAAGGCCATAGATAGAATGGGTACATCTGTTTGTGCACACACTGGAAGAACCGATTTCAAAGAAGTGGTACCTAGACCTGGAGTTGCGCAGTGGCACAACGGACTGGTCTGTCCTAATTGCGAGCTACTAGCAAGATTTAAGTTTCGAAGATGAACATCCGACTATCAATGATGCACTGCAGGCTATTAAGGAAAGAATATTCAGACCAGATTGCGCAGAGGGAAACATGACACTGGAAGAATTCTTTGGAGCAAACAGTGTACCTCCGTGCCTACAGCCTAAATGGGAGGAGTAGCTAGAACATGCTCTCGATTGTTATCACATCGAGGGAGAACCTGAGGATAAAGCAGATAGTGATGAGGAGGACCCGCGCAACATTCAGATACCTGAGTGAGAGGGATCGCGCGAGGTAGAAGGACCTCCATTAGAAATTCTAGATATGAGTGGACCTGTGAAAACAAGAAAACTGAACATTGGCACCAGCGAAGAGCCGAAGTTCCTAGCTATAGGATATTACTGGGATGAAGACACAGTTGAAGAGATCACGGGTATATTACAGGAATATCGAGATTTATTCCCAACCAAGTTCACAAAGATGAAAGGTATTCTAGGAGACTTAGGCGTGATGAAAATTCCTCTTAAGCCTGGTGCAAATCCTGTAAAGCAGAGACCATATAGACTGAACCCGCACTATAGAGATCGAGTTAAGGTAGAACTCGATAAGATGCTTGATGCAGGGATCATTGAGCCAGTTGAAGAATTTGAGTGGATAAGCCTGATGGTTATCCAAGATAAGAAAATGAAGGGTGAAATCAAGATCTGTGTAGATTTGAGAAAGCTCAATGACGCTTCCATGCATGCCCATTTCCTACACCTTTTACAGATGAAGTGCTAGACAATGTTGGAGGAAATGAGGCCTATTATTTTACTGATGGATTCTCTGGCTACCATTAGATTAGGATTGATTGCGCAGATAGGCACAAGACAACTTTTGCTACAAAATGGGGGTTGTTCCAGTACACAGTGATGCCTTTCGGTATGAAGAATGCACCCGCCATATTTTCTAGAGTGGTTGTCCCAGCATTTAAGGATTTTATACATAAGTTTTTAGAGGTTTACTTTGATGATTGGACCATTTTCGGTTTATTGAAGAACCATGTCGCGAACCTAAGGATGATGCTGGAAAAATGCAGGCAGCATCAAATCTTGCTGAACTTGAAGAGGTGCATTTTCTGTGTTCCCTATGGAATCTTGTTGGGACACATTATGTGCAAACAGGGCTTGATGGTTGATCCTGCAAAGATCACAGTCATTGTGAATTTACCAACACCAAATTCAGTCAAATAGTTACGCACCACATTGGGACATAACAGATATTACAAGAAATTCATAAAAGGGTATGCACAGATAACCATAGCTATGGAGAAGCTGCTGAAGAAAGATGTACCATTCATTTGGAATGAGGACTGTGACAAAGGATTTGACACATTGAAATCGAAGATGGTCACTGTGCCAATCCTAGTTTTTCCATACTGGGAGAAGCCATTTCACGTACATGTGGATGCTTCATGTATAGCATTAGGCATCATTCTTGCTCAGCCAGGAGAGGGAGGTATTGATCATCCCATTTCATTTTCCAGCAGGAAGTTATCATCCACTGAGAAGAACTATACCACTACTGAAAGAGAAGGACTCGTAATGGTATATGCGCTGCAGAAGTTCAGGCACTACTTGCTTGGTGCACACTTCTCCATGTTCACTGACAATTCGGCTTTGAAATACTTGGTCAATAAGCCAGTGTTAGGGGGGTGCATATGCAGATGGTTACTACTATTTCAAGAGTATGACTTTGAAATTGTGGTTAAGCCAGGAAGGTTGAATTTGGGACCTGATCATCTATCAAGGATTGAGTCAGGAGAAGAACCGACGAATCTGGAAGACAATCTGCCTGATTCCCAGTTGTTCGCTATACAAGTTGCTGATGATTATTATAAGGACATCATTGACTTTCTGACTACTGGGTTCGCACCCACAGAGTTCACTACGCAGCAGAAAAAATGGCTGGTAGTGCGTGCAGCAGACTTCACTATAATTGCAGGTCATCTATACAAGTTGGGACCGGATGAAGTACTGCACCGATGTGTGTTAGAGCATGAGAAACTGTTCATACTAGCTGATGCATACTCAAGAGTCGCAGGAGGCCATTATGCAGGGAGAGATGCCGCGCAGGGCTATGGTGGCCTACAATTCATAGAGATTCGAAGGAACATTGCCAGAATTGTGATGTTTGTTAGAGAACAGGGAAGCCATCGCACAGAGATGAAATGCCATTAATTCCACAGCTCACATTACAGGCCTTTGAGAAGTGGGCAATTGATTTTGTGGGTCCTATTAACCCACCAGGGAAAAGAGCTAGTGCGAGGTATATCATTATTGCTACCGATTACCTCACCAGATGGGCAGAAGCAAAGCCAGTTAAAGACTGTAGCGCAGCTACATCCGCAGAGTTTATATATGAAAATATCCTTACAAGGTTTGGATGCCCGAAGATATTGATGAGTGATCAAGGTACTCATTTTCTAAATAAGACCATTGAGGCTTTGACCGAAGAGTTCCACGTTCATCATCAGCGCAGCATGCCTTATCATCCACATGCGAATGGAACTGTTGAATTATTGAAAAAAGTGTTGGAGAATATGCTAACCAAGATATGCAATGTCAATCGGGACGATTGGGACATACGCATTCCATCTATACTATGGGCATACAGGACTACCTGCAAGAAACTGACTGGCCATATACCTTTTAGGTTGGCCTATTGGCAAGAAGCAATAATGTTGATGGAGTACATTGTTCCCAGCTTGAGAATAACAACGTTTATAGGAATTGCAGATCGCGCAACACTGGAAGAAAGGCTCCTACACTTGGTTGGGCTAGAGGAAGATTGCTTCGTCGCAGGCTTCCACCAACAAGTATAGAAAGAGCACGAAAAAGCATGGCATGATCGCCACATCAAGAACAAGAGCTTCTGGGTAGGTGATCTAGTCCTCCTGTATGATAGCAAATTCATGAAATTTCCTGGAAAGTTTAAGATGCATTGGCTTGGCCCATATACTGTAATGCATGTTACTAACGATGGCGCAGTCCAGTTAGCTACATTGACTGGAGATACTTTTCCAAGCTTGATAAATGGTAGCAGACTAAAGATTTACCATGATAGTCTGGCTGTGCAGAGTTCTGTATGATTCAGGGAAGCGTACTGCGCAACACTGCTGAAGTTGCGCGCGAAAACAAAAAAGGAGGGCAGTTGTGTAGAGCTAGTCCAGATACTAATCGCGCAAAGAAAATAGAACAACAGGCACACAAAAGACAACACCGAGTGTGCCTCTCGAAGTAAACATCTTGTTAGACTGCTAGCACATTATGACGAAAACCGTTACCATGACATCTGTCGGCCAATTAGTGGGTCGTTAACCGAATTGGCAGCACTTGGAAAGTTTAAAATTTATGGATGGATGTGACACTTTGGAATCCATTAAAGACCGACGTGACCAGTTAGCATCGAAATCCAACTGGCAAGCTAAGCCATTAACGCTGATTCGATGGAGTTGACAAGCTGGATTTCCAAGCAACCTTTCGGCATTTAAGGAAAAGGCATTGGCATGATGAGAAGGATCGGCTGACAGGGCCAAGATCATATGAATGAACTGGAAATGAATATGGAATTCAATGCCTCGACAATGGCAGGAGGCCACGTTGTAGACCAGCAGCGGCTATAAATAGACCTCACTCGGTCACTTAACCATTTTCACGAAGCATTTGAACTATTTGAGAGCCGAGTGACCAGAGCATTATATGAGTGAACAAGTTGAGTTAGCAGATATCTCCTGGTTATTTGAGCAAGCAGTGATTCCAATAGCAATGACGGAGATGAAGGCAGGTGCATCTAGAAGTTCAACATGACAGGCTGCAGGAAGCAGCAAGGGCAAGGAGACAGCTTCATAGCAGGGGGGGTCCGAAGTACCATTGCAGCAGTCGGCTTCGGCTCAGAACTTACCCATGTATCCAGTGCCTGAATACATCCCTCCACGGAAGCTTGATGCCCCACCAATCCACATAGAAAAGAATTTCAAGTATGAAATACCAATGCCCACTATCTCTACCAGGCTGAAAATTGAGGAGAATTTGATGGGTGGAGTACCAGGTTGCAAGCTAGATGACCTGGACCTACTTGAACATACGCTAGTAATGCTGAATACTTACCCACAATTTAGACCTGATGCATATATTAACTGTGCAAAGGACACATAGACCAGCGTTTCCAAACTGGAAGTCCAGTACTGGCTAAGGCCCATTCGACCATCAGGCTTGTTAAATTTACTGCAAATGTCACACTTTACTAAGAGACTCAAGTTTTTCGTGGTAGTGCGCTCGTTACTCACTTGCGTACATGAAGGATTCTTATGGCTAGATACCCGCATTGATATGATACATCACATTACAGGCCTGAACAAAAGAGGCGAGAACCCTGCTGACCTCCTCATAAAGAGGGCGGAGGACATAAATCTAAGTGTCGAAGTCGCTAAAGAATTTGGTGTAGTGCGGAAGGGATGTGGGTTCCCAACGGTCAACATCAATGACTAGGCAACAAAGTTTATGACCCAGTTGCTGGCAGGGAAGCTACTGTGCAAGTGTAGACCACTTGAGGTACCGGCGGTCGCAATCAAGGCAACATCTAACATATTGCGTGGAAATTATTATAATTGGTGCCAGTTCCTACTGAATGATCTTCTGGCAGATATTCAAGAAACGCAGGATAATAGAACAACATTCCATTTCAGCTGGCTGCTAGTATTGATAGCCTTTGTAGGCTGGAAAGAGCCAGAGGGGTACCAAGGAGCTCCAACCTTGGCAGGACAGGGACGCGGAACACATTTTACCAACTTATGGGCGAGCTCAAAGGCGTCAAGGCAACGGCATACCGCCGAAGTATTTTATACCTATTATCACCAGTTGCGCGAGGCTATTATGGAAACGCCGCACATTTCCCAACCACTGACCCACAAGTATACATGCATCATGAGGTTTAGCGTGAGAAGGCACCAGTTGCACATTCAGCCAAGGGCTGATGCGCAGGAAGGATTATGGTATCCAGGTTTTTACCGACTCGATGAGGACACCATCGAGGCCATGATGGAACGTTGGGATTCCAACTGGAAAGTTCCCTCTTCGCAAGAAGATGCATCTGATTATGAGCAGAACATCCCACCCATCTCGACAACCAAGATCGACATAAAAAGCTCAGATGAAGAAGATACTGAAGGGGATAGTGAAGACGTAGTAGCAAAGAAGAAAAAGAAGGATGGGCTACCTACAGGCATGCCCGTTGAGGAAGAAAAGGATGACGCGTAGAGTCAACATACAGCGACGTCAACGGGAAAAAGAAAGGCCACTCAAGGCCCCTCGCAATCGCAAATCCGATGCACAAAGAGGAAGGCCAAAAAACCTGAGTTCGGGCCACAACTGCATCCAGATGATTGCGAGATAATCGCAACAAAAGTACAGGAAGTATGGGAAGAGACTTGCATCGAAAAAGAATCCAAGCACGAACAACTACAGTTGACCATAATCCAAGCTATGGAGGAGGTCAAGACAATGGTAGCCCATATGGGGTCGGGGCAGCCGAGTTCAGGGTCTAACGGGAAGTCAGGGGGACCAAGCGCACAAAGAAGAGCCCCTATTGCTGTAAGTAAGTATTTGTCTATCTTGAACCTTGAACCGGGCTACCTCATTTATCCAAATGAAGTGGTTAAAGAGGTAGCAAAGACTGGTCGCTTTGACCTAAACATTGGGGCTCTGCCCCTAGATAACTTAAACGAGTTGCACATTAGGGTTGCGGAAGAAATTCATGAGAGAGGCCTAGACTCATATGATCAGTGTGCACAGTTAACTGAAGATATCAATCAATTAAGGCATGAATTAGATAACAACAAGCAAGAGTTGAGCGCAGCCAGGGAAAAAGGCCAGAAGCTAAAGGAGACCGTTTCAGCCGTGTACACGAAAATAGAAGAATGTGAAGAAGAGGATGATGTGGAAGATATGATAAAGAAAATTGGGGCTAAGGTAGAGTCTCTCACCTCCGAGAAAATACAAATGGAGGCCTCTTACAAAAGAAAGATCGCAGAGCTGGAGGCTAGGCACCCTGTCATTCCATCGGATCAGTGCCCAGCTCCAGCTGAGGATGTCAAAGCAACCATGGATGGTATTTCGGAGGAAGTGACGAAATTCCAAGACTCACTTGAATAGATAACTACAGTAGTCACCGGGTTGAATGAGGATCCTACATTCTAGCAGGTAAAAGCGGAATTACAACAGAAGCAGCAGTAGGTAGATGTTGCAAGCGCGGAGCTGAGGAATGTGCCGGCAAGGGAGAAAGTGTAGAAATTTAACAAGGTCAAGGACCTACAGAAAGAGCTAGTGACACTAAGGGAGAAAGAGGATGCTACATCAGACAGGCTGCAACCCATTGAACAAGAAGGCCTCAAAATGATGCAACAATTCAACGCAAAGTTCGGAGAACTTCAGGCAGCAGAAGGAACCATGAAAGAACAAGTGGCTAGGGAGAAGGTATCACAGGCGACTCTGGAGACCCTTCAAAGTTTTGAACAAAAATCCAAGCAGAGAGTTGCAGAGTTAGCAGGAACTCTACAAAACTTTATGTCAAAGCACAGTACGGCGGAGGCTGCGGCACTAGAGTCCGCAGGTAGAAGTGGCTCGGGACGAGCCACATGTGAGTGTTAGGGGCCTGTTGGGCAGGGCCCAAGTTGGAATATTTTGCACAAGTACTAAAAAGTGCACATTGCACGCAACGACAAGCTACGGGAAGTTTCGAGGAAGTGCACATGGCACGCGACAACAATGGTCAAGGCACGGTTGCGCAGTAGGACGATACGCATGAGCTATTTTTGGTTTGCAATATGGGTAAAGGTCAGACGAGGATATGACCTATTTTGGGTAAGGAACAGGTGGAAGGCAGAGGAAAGCGACCTGTTCGTACGAGTGGCAGCAAGCAGTTGAGAAGCTAGGCCACTACATCGATGGCGACAAGAAGGCAGAAGGAGTGGAAAGGGATAGGCCATGATGCAGTTGTAACCATTTTTTAGGACTGCGGTTATCAGAGGAGCGTGTGAGCCATGAGTGGCCCAGCTGGAGCAAGCGGAGCAGGCTGTCGACGGCGATAGCTAGGGTGGTAGTTAGTCACGCCATTTTTGGAAACCTTAGGGTTTTGGCCTAATGATTGTAAAGACACGACCCTTGGGCGTGATCTATAAATAAGGGAAAATTGTATGGGAAAGGGTTAGATATCTCTCGTAGAGCTAGCTATTGTTGAGTATTGTAGAATCTTTTGAGTTGTGAAACTATTGTAAAGGATCTACAGCTGAGTGCGCAAAGACCTATTTTTGAGAGAGAGGAGAGTATGCAGCTGAGTGTGTAGACTAAGAATGGTTGTACCCTTCCCATAAAGAGAAATATTAATAATCGTTCTTGTGGACATAGCCTCCATCTGGGGGGTGAACCACGTTAAAGTCTGTGTTATGTGATTATTGTGTGTTTATGATTGTTCATTTGCTTGGTATGAATGTTTAATACTACAATTATCTGTTATGTGATTGCTTTTATATGTATTCGCCGCAAGAGAATGGGAATAATATGTTAAGTAATACATGCATGGAGGAATGTTAGTATTCAACACTTATGAGTCTGGGAATGTATGAATCTGCCAATTAGTCACATAGTTGAACATTGAATTTAAGCGCAGCGTTGGAGCACGCAAGTAATTTATGTTTATTCTATCACATGCAACATAATGATAAGAACTTGAATGAGTTGAAGGGATAAAAAATGCTAAGTAGGATTGGTTAGAGTTAATCGTCTGGCTGACGCGCGGTCTGGTTGACGCGCTGAACCATTGAGATTCGCTGCGAGGTAAGCTGTTGATAGATTATTTTCGTAACGCAAAAAGTATCCCGTATCGCGCATTCATTGGAGGCGCTAGTGCGTAAGCACCTTTTCTTGCTGAAGTATCCAACGCGAAACAGAGGTTTCGTGCATATTTCTATCCGCAACAGTCCGCAAGGTATTGCGTTGTTTACCAATCGGTCTACACTCGCATCACCAGGTTGTGGAAACGTGATTTCGCAACCACCACCTCAGCTTCACCTCGAGTGAGACGTCAGGTTGGATGCAGCCTGTTGCCGAAAGGGCCGGTGAATAAGGGTTTTGTTGGTTCGTCTAACTGCGAAGTACCTGGGTCTATGTTGAAAACCTCCGGAAGCTTATGTACAACTGGGTATAGTGGATACAACCAAATCGTGATGGCACCTGAGGTTCAAGACAATACCACCTTTACTTGTTCTTGGGGGACATATGCCTATAGATTTTTTCCATTTGGCCTATCTAATGCACCTTATGTTATAATTCCATGATGAAAAATTTCTTTCAACTTGTCCAAAGTTTACTTTGGACATTGTTGAAAATTTCACAACCATACGAGTTCATCAATGCATATACCTTTATCATGGCACATGATTCAAGTTCTTGAATAATGATATGATCGTTCAAACGTGCCAAATCTCTACCGCATGATCATTTAAACGTTCAAATGGACCGCGTTTTAAATTCGACGCCTGCTTGATCTTCATCCCTATTTTGTTCGCTCTCATCGTTTTTGTGTCCATCCAATCGCATCCCCTGTATCCCTTGCATCCACTTACCTCTGTTCAACAATGCCTACCCGCCATGAGCCTGGGGGCTACCAAAATGTGCTCTGGATCCTTGAGTTCCAAGCATGCCATGAGCTTTTTCTTCGAGCAGGTTGGGGTCCGTTCCTCCATCTTCTCTAGGGCCACGAAAATGAAATTTCGTTTTTGTTTTCCAAGGTATTCGACGGCAATATGGATAGGGTTTGCCACCTTATTTTTCCTGTGACAGAGGAATCCATCGCGGTGGCTACAAAGCTTCCACGATGCATTGGAGAAAACTCACTATGGCTTGGGGTGTACCACAACAGACAGATGACTACCAGAAATTAACTCAATTCTCAGAACTATGCTATATAAATGACAATGCTAAGATAAGGAAGAAGATAAGCAACCTCGATCCAAACGTTTGATGTAGATCCCTGTTGGCGCTTTTCAATCCATGCACTCGAATCTACAAATTAGTCTTGACAGCCAATATACAACAAGTACATATAATATATAAACGACATTAACATCATCAATAACAATGGTCCATGATATAACAAGTAAATGCAACCCAATGTAAGATAAACAACATTTACAACATTAATGGACGAGAATATGAGTATTTCTATTAATAAACAAGAAGAAGTACAAAGTGATACGACCTCTTGCCGGCAACCAATCTGAACCAAGTTCTGGATCAATCCACTTGTGCCTCCACCACTTCAATCCTCCATGAATGGAAAACTCAAACTAGATAGGAGTTTGGAAGGTGAACATAAAGGGTTCGCAACTACAAGGATCAATGAGTGTAGACTCAAGATAGGGCAAAAATCCACTAGAGTTCTCTTACTCTTCTTTCTCCTCCCGTCCATAAGCCATATGTGCTCAATATATAGTCCTCTCAAAGGTAAGTGAAAGGACACATCGAGACGTTACTTGGACAGATGGAGAGCCAAAGGTCGTCCAATGACCACCTTTTGGGAGTAAAAAGTAATAAACTAGTGATTTCTACCATTTTACTTGATACTTGTGAGCTATAGTGATGCAACTCGCGGGTATGCATGCTATAATGATGCAAAATGTGGGTAGGAATAAAAATAGGGAAAAATAGGGCTGAAGGATATAAAGTGAATCTGAGTCAGTGAAATGGATCCTATAGGCCAAAGAATGTTGATGCTCACAGGGTGGAAGATTACGGTGTAACAGATGCCCCCTAATGTGTGAGGTCAGAGACTGATGCTACGATGGCCGAAATACATTATAAAACTCAGAAGTGGAGTGATGGATACACAAGTGGAAAGAGCAGCTCACTCGTCATAATACAATAGTATCCCTGAATACATGTCGGTAGTACAACGATCTGATACAATGGCCATGAATAGGCAGTACATAAATGGATATATGACATAAGTGATCATAGCCATGATCCCTCTACAGTAAGATATGGTTTCCTGCTGAAAAGGAAACAATTGGTGCAAACTGGAGGTACAAACTGTTGATATCTGAGAGGTAATATCTCAGATGTAAAGTCAAAGTCATAAGTAGCATACTGAATGCCACTATCACCTGGGGTCTTCAACAAGTCTTCGACGGTGCAAGTCCCATCAAGTGAATAAAAGGAGTTGGGGTCGAACCTAATGTGACATCATCTGATTACCGTTCAATGATGTATACCGTTAACAGACGCAAGATAAACCACCAATAATGAAAATGGGCATCAAGGCACAAAGTACAATCATCGGAGTGTGAATAAATGATTTGAAGTCGAACACTAGGATGAATCCATCGATCAGGGGACATTGATGTATTCCCAAAACTGTCGATGGCGAGAGAACCTGCCACTAATGACTGCAAGCCTCAAGGTACTCAACCGAACTCTAAGCCTCAAGTCCCAGAATAAATGGGTTGAAGTCAACGGAACGATACTCGCTGGAAGGAGGGCATTAAGGCATCCCCCATCAACCAGCATGAGGTACCAGCTAAGCTGAAAGATTTGGAAGAACTCAGGTAACACGGGCTGACTCAATAAGGATGGCTGACATACAACGATCAAGAAATCTGAGGAGTGGCCGACACTGGTTCAGGACTTCCTTTGAACAAGAGCATGAGCAGATGGATAGATTCAGGCAGCATAGACTTGACATAAACTATGCAATGTAGGAGGCATTACAAAGGGCTCCATAATGACTGGAAGCTTAACCAATCGGTGGAGAAAACTGAGAAACAAGTACAGCTCCTAAGGTCCAACTATATTCCCGACTCATAATGTACGGAGTGGAATGAATGCTCTGTTCAAAGGCGACACAACAGCTGCCAAAAAGAAGTAGTAACCATAATCCCGTCCGGCTTTTTGGAATATTTGATTTTTTTGGTCTTTTTCATATTTGGGAAAAGTTTGAAAAAGAATAAAATTTCTTATAGTACAACAAGTGAGGGAACGAGTGTCAAATAGCGAGCAGACTAGTTCCAAGCAGTGGAACATACCTATGATCAATGCAAGGTAGTGCATGCAGGATGTGGACACTCGGGGGGGATGTTCCCTCAGGGTCAAAAGGTGATCAAATTGTGAAGGGAAAATATATAAGCTCTGCAGGGCTCGACAGAGAAAAGTGCTTCAGGCACTAGGCTAACAACTAAGTAAGCGGGAGCCGGCACAAGGCTCAAGCAGCAAGCAGGATGATGCAATGCAATCACAACATGATATAACTAAGGGGAGTCCTTAAGGGAGATGGCCAGCATAAGAAAAAGTAGAGTATGAGTCTTTATCGCAATGTCATGGCGTAACTACGAAGGACTCCCAAACCTAAGGACAAACAACGGCATGGGCACCAGAATGCACAAAGGGGTTCTAACTAGGGTACCCATGGTCGAAAAAGCCCTACCGCCGCATAACGACACTTCTATAACGGTGTGAAGGTTCCATGTCAGTTACGAAGCGGGGTCGCACCTAGGGTTTATGAAAATGGTCAATAGGTCAAATGCATAATGCACATGGAAAGGGTATCTAACCTATATGCCAGGTGTGAAACGTACCTGTCGTAGGTGTGAAATGGTCCAGGACAACTCTCGCCGAAGAAATCTGATTAAAAAATATTACTCCAAGACATTATATTAGTCCATAACGACACAAAACGGTAAAAACTATAGACAAGTGGGTCCTGAAAATTATAAATAGTAATAAAAAATTACAATTTACAATTCATTTTTACTATTCACCCATTTGGAGCTTTTGGTTAGTTTTCACCTGAAAGTTCAGTTGCCGATTCTGGGAGCCAGGAGCGACTGTTCATCGAACCGTCCAGAGTAGGTTGGTAGTCTCATCCATACCTTTCATTTCAATGCTTTCATTTTGATTTTCAGCGGGGGATTTTTTGTTTGGCCAAGCCCTAAATGGCTTTGGCGCTACCCGCGGGCTGTAGCTATGCGGGTCGCGGGTAGGGCACCAAATGCGCAGTCAACGCAAAGGTTGACCGCGGGTACCCGCACCTGTATACAAACTAGCCCGCGGGTATGGCCATGTAGTTGGTTTTTTAAAAGAATTTGACTAAAATGCTTGTTTTTCTTCACTCTAGGATGGTTCTAGAGTTGAGGGAGAGGGAGCATGACCAAGTTGATGAGGCCATGCGCAATGATGTGCAAGCACAATAGGCATTGCAAGCATGTGGGTTGTACAAATTCTCAAGTATAGGGGGTTTGAGGGCCCAAAACCTATTACTCCGGTGCTTGATCGACTATTGAGATGTGGATGCACAAAACTTCAATCTCAATGGGAAAATCCTCACACTGGAAGTGGACGACATCTACTTCATTACCGATTTGTCTCGTCGGGGTGAGGAAGCTAGTCTTCGGTCTCGTACTGTGGGTGGTGGGATCACCGTCCTTGACTACGCAGCACGGTATTGCCCGCAAACACACGTCCAGTGGAAAGTCAGGTGCCCGTCAATGCCATAATGAATCTGAGCATGAAGATTATTGTGGCTACCTTACTGCGGATCATGGGATCCAAAGCTCTGCACTAGGCATCCAGGCCGGTGATGTTTTATGCATCACAATGCATGCAACCTATAGTGTTTGATTGGTGTACCACACTGCTGGGGTCTATGAAGACCCAACTGACAGAATTCAAAGAAGGGAAGGCTAAAAACTTTGGGTATGGGAGCATCCTATGCAGCTTCTTCTTTGAGAGGGTTCCAGGGATTAGTCCGAGGGTGGATGTCCCTCCTCATAGTCTCCGAGATCCAGCCTTGACCCGGTGGTCTGAGATCTTGACATGACAGGGTGGTGGCCGTCTGGCATCACCATATACCGAGGAGTTCTTCTGCTGGTGGGACCGGAAAGTCATTTCTATAGAGTACTACCCCTATGCAGGGATAGACTTCCGCCAGGATAGGGACATGCCACTCCCACCAGACGCCGCATTCGAAGAAATTGGTGAGTACTCTTTTTGTGTTTTTTATGTATTATATTTTTATGGATTTTTTATTATAGATGTAAATGCAAAAATCTTTTTGGTGGTAGTATCATGTGCTAATGGTTGACTGTTTGCTCGCAGACAAAGGCCCAGTGAGACCTGATGGCTTCCCGAGACATGGTCATCGGGGTAGAGGTGAGGAGGCATGTGATGCTGCAGTAGGACGCACACTATAGACCTTGCGCGCAACCTCACACGGATGGTTGCTAGAGTTCCATAGATAGAGGTGGCGAGACTATCTGAGGCCATGCAGCGCCAAGTAGTGGGGGTTCCGAGTGACTATGTGCGGCTACTGCAGCGGGTAGCCAATGCAGTACAGTATTTCTATGAGACACATCCTGTCGGGGCAGCAGCTAGGCCTCCTCGTAGAGATTAGATATCTCAGGATCTCATTTTTGTATCGATATGTATATTTTTTAGGGCTACGGGCTCCAGTTTTGTATGACATTACTATTTTTGGACATATTTATATATATAAAACTTCGGTTCTCCGGTTCTACTATGTGTGTGTATGTACAAATGTATGAATGTCTTCTTATATTTGTGTGCTTCATGATGAATGTGACAAATGCCAATCTAATACATAGTTAGCGTATGCATCAGATATATGATTAACACTTCTCGGAACATGTATGTATGTAATTGAAACAAAATATCGTTCCAAGAGTCTTACCCTTAGGAATTTCTGTAATAGCGTAGGATCCCACACACGGTACTGCCCATTCAACTGAGACACAACTAGTTGTGGATCCAGGTGGACTTCTAAAGACTGGATGCCATGGGAAATGGCATCCCGAAGTAACTCAGCCACATTGTTAGATGTAGGACCAAGACAAGCACCTCCTGAGGACACAACTAGGTGGTCAGGTGAGAGAATAACCCAGGCAGCAAAAGAAAGCTGCTGCGTATGATGGCTAGCACCATTCGCGAATCCTAAGAACATAGGAAACTCTGCTAACATCTGTCAATCAAACGGAATCTAATCAGCAGACCCGAAAACCAAAAGAAATCTAAACTATGTACAGAAGCAACTATACAATAGTATACAAAAGTATCAGCCTGAACCAAAGGTTCAAGCGTAATACCGCTTGAGGTAGAGCCCATTTCTAGGCTCCTTCAAGACAGTCCCCTCATAGTCTTCTAATTCATAGGCTCTTTTTTCCAGGACACGCCTCGCGATGTAAGGACCATGCCACATGGGGTTGAACTTGCCTGCCCCCACGGGTTCTTTGGCTTGGTCATATAAGAGAACCACGTCACCTTCAGCATACTGCCGGGGATGGACAGACCTATCATATTGAACCTTAACACGACGTTTGTTGGCATCTATGGCCATAGCGGCATCTCGACGCTGCTCGTCAAGTTGCTGAAGGTGGATTAAACGTTGCTCAAGACTTGTCATATCAAGGAGGAGCTATATGGCCAGTTTAAGTGAAGGGATCTCGCATTCAATCAGTAAAAGTGACTCCACACCATGAACTAGCTGAAACAGTGAGAACCCGGTGGCAGTCTTGACTGCGGTTCGATACGCCCACAAAGCATGATATAACATGATATGCCAATTGGTCTTGCTTTGTTGGATGGTATGTTGGAGAATGGTCTTCAAAGACTTATTGAATGCTTATACTTGACCATTCGCTTGGGGATAATAAGACGATGAGTGTTCTTGACGAAACCCCAGCTTGAGGGACAAATCCTCCATCATCTTATTTTGAAAGTGATTGCCATGGTCAATGACAATCTCTTTCGGAATACCGAACCGAGTTATAATTTGATTGAATACAAAGTGGGTTGTTGTAGCACCATCGACTTTAATGGTAGGCATGGCCTCATCCCATTTGGAAAAATAGTCCACGACCACTATGATATGGTGATGCCCCCCAGCCGAAGTTGGTTTGCAATCCATGAAATCCACCCCCCATTTGGTGAAGGGACCAACGGTGATGACAGGATGAAGGGGCGTTGGGTGCGAGTGTATGTTCCGAGAAAACACCTGGCAAGGGTGACATCTCTTCACAGCATTAACACAATCCTTAAAGATGGAAGGCCAGAAATAACCAGCTCGCATAATACGTTGGGCTGTAGCAAGCCTAGATAAGTGACCGCCACACACCCTAGCATGGCAATCATTAAGCACCCGCTCCGCTTCTTCATGATTTAAGCAACGACAGAGGATAGAATCCTTTCCTCGGCAATACAAAGTGTCACCGACGATAGTATAATCTTTAGCGTGATGTTTCACATGCCGTCGCTCATCTTGTGAATAGTGCGGAGGGAATTTCAAAGTTTGGAGATATACAATGACATCCCCATACCAAGGGTCCTCTAACAAGATAAGAAATAAGAAACCTTTGGTAAGACTAGCATAATTGACTACGAAACGATGTAGAAAAGTGGCTCTCCCTTGGAGGCTTTGAAGTTGTAACAAATTACGTGGAGGAGGCAACTGAAGTCTTGCCTCAACTTTTAGAGGATCGACTCTAATACCCTCTTTCGAAACTATGAATCCCAGAAGGCGACCCGTCCTGACAGCAAAGATGCATTTGTTAGGATTCAATCGAATCTTGTATCGTATACATCGTTCGAGAATCATGCGCAGGTTCTTGGGGTGGTCCATTCTCTTGCAAGAATGGCCGGCAAGATCATCCAAGAAAACCTCCATAATCTTTTTAAGATCATGAAAGGCGTAGGTCATGGCGCGCTGAAACGTAGCTCCGGCGTTTTTAAGGCCGAAGGGAATTTTCCAATATGCAAATGCTCCCCAAGGACAAATAAAAGCTGTCTTGTGTTGATCCTCGGGTTTGATTTGAATCTGGTTATATCCGAAAAATCTGTCCATGAAGGAAAAAATCTCACTCCCGGCGCAAGCATCTAAGATTTGATCTATGAATGGTGTGGGGAAGTTGTTTTTCGGACATGCATGGTTCAAATCTCTAAAGTCAGTGCATACACGGATCGTTCCCTGCTTCTTATCCATAGGAACAGGGTTTGACACCCATTCGTTAAGGGGAACGGGGTAGCTGAAACCAGCTTTGAGCAGTTTCTCCACCTCTGCCTTGATAGTGGCTACCTTTCTAGGGTTCACAGCATGTAAGTGTTGTCGAACCGGTTTAGCATTGGGATACGTTCTAATCTCATGTTCAACAATGTGGGGGTCTATTCCTGGCATCTCCTCATATGACCAGGCGAAAGCTTCTCGAAGTTCTATAAACAATTCAGTGTAAATAGTGATCTCCTCAGGAGAGCAATCGTCACCGATGTAAACATTCTCAACTATTCCGGGAGTACGAGAGATATTGATCGACATAGTTGGGGAAATGTTATCCATATTCCCTTATGCAAAAACATCATGTGTCTCCAAAAGAGCCACAGGGTGACCAACAATCTCTGCTAGATTCGTCCTAAACTCTTCTCGTTCGGAGAGCTCGAGTTTGGGAAGGAAATAAGATCGACGGTGCATATCTTCCCAAGGTTCCTTACTACCACACATGGCCTCCATAATAGCTTCATCAGAAGGAAAAGTATCATTGAGGCAATCATGGGAACAAGACAACTTGGCTGCCCAAATTGGCAGCGTAACGGGATCTTCCATGACTGTCTGGGAAGAAGAGAGATCCGGTTCTGTAGTGGCTTGTTGAATATGCTGGTAAGCAAGCTCAACTACAGACAGTGGCATAGACATCCCGACATGCGAAATGTTTCCAGACGTGGAACTCGTGGATGGTAAAGTCCGTGGATCATCAAAATAAGAAGTCTGGAATGACATATTGCACGGAGGAGATGCATCGTCGATAATGGTTCCAATAAAATTCATAGCAGCGGAAAAATCATAAGTTCCCATCAATTAAGGGTACATGCCAACACCCATGTTCCCAGTTGCCGACTGAGAATGAGTAACCTGTGGGACTATGGATCCCGTGGATGTTGTGGAAGAGGAGTTAATGTAATCCAGTTGATCGATGGTCACGATCTTGCCTTCATGAGGAAAGCAGATAACTCTGAATACAATGGACGCGACAGCTTTCATGGCATACATCCAATTCCGACCCAGTAAAAGGTTGTAGTCGATGGGCACATCAACCACCTCGACTTCAATAGGCACAGACTTACCTCCCAAGGAGACAACAAGCGAAGGGATAATTCCATGTGGCTTAAATGAACAACCGTCGAATGCAGTGAGCGTGGTTCTAGACGCGAGTAGGGGAGGAGAGCCAAGAGATTTCCAACAAGCCAACAACATTATTGATGCAAAAGCACCTTCGTCAACCATAGTACGTTTGACAAAACTCGGAAGGCACACCACCTGGATTTGAAAAGCCATGTGGTAGGGTAAGCGAGGTTGAACATCAGTAGTATCGAACTTGATAACAGTGGGACTTCCCCCATCCTGAACTCCTAACGCAGTCAAAAGAGCATTCTTCTGAGAAGGACAGGCTTGCAAAACTTCAAGAGCCGACATGGCACACGGATTTTGGCCCAAATCTTCTACGATGGAGTAGTTGTGGGCGGCTCGAGCATTAGGATTATGTGTAGAGCGCTTAAGAACACCTTTCGGTATCCGCGGCATAATAGAGGGCTTCTCGATATGCAAGGAATTGTTAGGAGGAGAGGGAGGCTCACTCCCCAAATTGGGTTGTGGTGCATCATAATCGCGCTGACGAGTGCAATACTAACCTCTGACTGAACCATGTTCACACATCCATAACCAATAGTATTGGAAGAAGACGTTGTCGTCTTAGTAGGTCCATAACCAGTGGTGGGAGCATGCGAAGCCATGTTTTGGTGATGAGGTAGGGGATCCTTCAACACAGCTGGGATCTGTGCCAAGTGCTTCGATGCTTCTTCAATACGAGGACATAAGTGAGTAAGGTGGTCTTCCCCACAAAGCTTGCAAGGAAACTTTGCCTGCAAGGAAACTTTGCCTTACACCTAGGTTTACGATCCTCACCAGCATTTCTGCCTTCCCAAGGAGGGTTGGAATTATCCTTACGGGGGGTATTGTGATTGCTATTGTTGTTCCCATTGTTTCCACCCTTATGATTATTTCTCCCCTTTTTCTTACCACCGGGTTGCTGGTTACCGGACTGGTTCGTCGTTTGCACACTGTGTATGTCAGACGATGGGGTGGAAGTGGACAAGGTGTGAACCTGCCCGAGGGTAGACTAGTTTAGTGACAAATTTTGCATTTGATTAGCTACCAAATCTACGGGGTGAATGCTTGCAGATCCAATGATGCCATCAACATGCGGTCCAGGAACTGACGTGGGCTCATGATGTGTACGCGGTGCGTCAGGGATGATGTCATACAAAATGCCAGACTGAGAATATAATAAGTCTAACTGCTGGACTTTCAAGATAGCTTATTCCTCAGTCACAATTCCAGACATCGAAACATCCTTAGCAATGTATGGGAGTAGAGACTTGAGGAACCATTCCAACAGGAACTCTGGAGGAATGTTGACTTTCACTAATCTCTTCCGTCGACGCCACTCTTGAACGTGGTTAGAAATATGTGTGGCCTTATTCTGACGGAAGGTAGATAAAAGTTCAATGCCAGTATCATAGCGAACCGGCAACTGGAAGTCATATAAGAAAATCAAAGCGATCTCGTTAAAACCCCTATAGGTGTTTCCAGGAAACTTGACGTACCACTTCGTGGCTTCCCCCGTGAGGGTGCGTTGAAATAGTCACAATATAACGGAATCATGATTCAATGAGTTGGAGGAGAACCAAAGGTGAAATGTCGTGACATGATCTCCCGGGTCCTCACCACCTTTCCCCTCAAACTTAGGAATGTCCGAAGGGATCTTGGTAGGGATTGGGGTTCAAGTAGGGTCGTGACACACCAGATCATTCATGAGCTTCGAAATATCCAGAAGATTCAAGCGTGCAAGGAACGGGAGCTGAGGCTGGATAAATTGATTATAAGCCCCCATAAAATGTTGGTTAATTGGAACCGTGTTATAAGATGGACCAAAAGCTTGACCATGAGGATTAAACTAGTGATAATAAGGACCTGACGGACCATAAGCTTTCCCGTGTCCATAGGATTGATAAACTCCTCCTGCCTGACCCATTTGAGAGTAAGCAGGTATGTGCGTGTTTTGGGCACCATATTGGGGTGGTGGATTATATTGGTGGCTAGCACCGACTGTGTTGTAGTAAGGGTTTCCACCATGAGTATGGGGCATGTATGTACTATTCATAGCGGGAACCATGTTGTAATGACCATAATGGTATGGTATGTTCCCACCCCTAGCATTAGGATTAGCTTGAGCAGTCGTGTGGTGACCAAAAGCATGAGAAGTATTCCCAACTCCAATATTGGTGTGACTAGTAGCAGGGATGGTGGCTTGATGTCCATGTGGATAGGAGATATTCTCACCCCCTACATTAGCATTACTAGTGGAGGCAGTGGACGCAAAAGTATGCGGTATGTATCCACCCCCGTGGTTGGGAGGAGCATTATCATCCGTAAAAGTAGTCCTGGGTTGACGAGTAGCGGCACGTGTATTAGATGGTGGATGGCGAGTCATGTTTCGAACAACGTTCCTATTAGGTTGGGCAATCCTAGGAGGTGGTCATCTTCCAACATTAGCATTCTTAGGAGGAACATGACCAGTCCCCATACTATGTGTGTGGGTGGACAACGTAGTGCCCCCAACGAGGGTAGTGCCCCTAGTGGGTATAGTATGGATAACACTTTGACTAGTGCCACCGTGACTACCGAACGTAGTGGAAGGTTCGACGGTACTATGACTAGGCATACTAAAAGAGAGTGTTGTCAAGTTGATCGTAGGGCCAGTGTCATCATGTAACTCTCGTATCCCGTGTCTATAACTGCGTGGAAATGAAGGAATGAACGTGTCGTCCTGTTCTTCGTCCTCGGGTAAGGTTGGCATTCCGTAAAGATAATTTTTTGGATTCGAAGGATCGAACGGATCTCGTTCAAGTGGATTAGGCCAAATAGAACCAGATTGAGTCTCAGGTGGATCACCTCCCCACTCCTCACGAGGAGTATGGGGATCGGAAGTGTGGTCAACTCTACCCGATGGAGTCGAAGGTTTTTCCTTAGTATCGGAATGTGTAGCAGTCATGACATCTTGGAGGTAAGTCTTGTAAGAATCCGAAGACTCGGAGGGAGCCCTCCGGCGTCCTCTAGCAACACGGCATGAAAGCTCAGCCAGCTTTAAACCAACCAATCGATGGGATCGAAGGAGAGTAGGGCTCCGCGCCACGATATCTCCAGAGATAATATATAATCAAAACATCCCATAAAGGCCAACTATCGATCAAAAACAGTAAATCAAAAGCACACACCTAGAGAAACTACAGCCAAGTGCAGACAAACAGAGTGGCTAAATGAGCTCCCGACACTAGAGCCGGTATGTCTCGCCTAGGAGAGGCTTGAGACTCCCAAACTATAACCGGAGGTAACAGAATCAGTTATAGAGACACCCAGGCTTCACTGCGTGTACAGGGTCAAGTCCACTGCACAAACACAGTTCTGTTGTCCAATCCCTATCTGACTCAGGACACAAACAGTATAACCACTGCAAGTACCCTGTGCGATACCTAGGTAAGGAAACTATGGTCACCGCAATATAACCAATGCTCAGGGGGACATTCGCAGGTGGGATCCGTCGTATGGGCAGGGTAGCTAAGCCTGAAGCACAAGAGGACGAACCTCCGGTACCCCCAGATACAAACAAATCCTGGAAATATCTCCCACGTTCAGCCGGTATCAGAGGGATATCCCTTCAACCAACTTCTCGTGACCTCATGCTTAACTCTAGCTTGAGTAGAGCTTCCTGAGAACACCGATCTATACCGTGGATTCCTCCACTCCCTGGTCAGACACCTAATGTTTCGTCTAGTAGTCTTGGATTGTTAACTCACAATGATCTATTCCAAGACTCTAAACCTATGCTAGTTGGTGTACCCTATAAATAAAATCAGTCTAATCAATTTTAAGATTAAGTGTTAATTTTAATGGCTGTGATTACTCAAGGGATATGATCGTGAAACTAGTGATGTGTAAGACTCAATGGTATGCAAAATCGTCAAATCCTAGACTCATCTATCCAATGAAAACAATGCCCCTAATATGCACAATCAAACCAACGATTCCGAAATAAATATGCAATCCTTTTATATTTCTTTCAATGCATAATTAGAATCAAAATGAAGGCAGAAAGCACTCAATGCAAGATGCAATACATAAAAGCAAAAAAAAAATTGTATTTTCTCTTTATAAACGAAAGGAAAATGCAAAAACTATGTAAATATTTTTTGTATTTTTCAATATATGAAAATGAAAAATGCAAGCAAAATCCTACTATCCAATCACTGATATGCCAAGGAGATCACTAAGACAACCAGGAAAATACCAAACAGTAAGACTTAGCTAAAGAAATGAGCTCAAAAGGAAAAAACCAACAAGGCTAAATCCAAAGATGGGTAAAAAACCAACAAGGCTCAACCAAGAGAAACAAAGAGTTCTGGTCACAACCAAGGCATGGAACAGTTAAGAAATAGGCCAACAAAGACTCAGGATCAACCAAAACCAACCCAGCAACAACCAAAGGTCATAAACCAACAAAAGCCGGAGTTGTACGCTACTTTTGAAGGAATACCTGCAGGTACCTGCAAGTAGTAGAGTAAACAGAGGCGGGTGTACGCGGGCAGAGCTAAGCTAGCCCACGGGTGAGGAAAGGTAAAATGGCAAACAGAGAGTCCAATGGCTCAGAAAAAGCAAGTTTTCTATAGTGTATCTCAACGGCAGATAAGTGACATAAAGCTTCGACAAACACCAACTCTAATTATGGACTAATGCCCAAAAAAATCCCCAAGATGGATGTTTTTCCCCAGCGGAGTCACCATTTCTGTGTTGGAGAAAACTCACTATGGCTTGGGGTGTACCACAATAGACAGATGACTACCAGAAATCAACTCAATTCTTAGAACTATGCTATATAAATGACAATACTAAGATAAGGAAGAAGATAACCAACCTCGATCCAAACGTTTGATGTAGATCCCTGTTGACGCTTTTCAATCCATGCACTTGAATCTGCAAATTAGTCTTGATAGCCAATATACAACAAGTACATATAATATATAAACGACATTAACATCATCAATAGCAATGGTCCATGATATAACAAGTAAATGCAACCCAATGTAAGATAAACAACATTTACAACATTAATGGACGAGAGTATGAGTATTTCTATTAATAAACAAGAAGAAGTACAAAGTGATACGACCTCTTGCCGACAACCAATCTGAACCAAGATTTGGATCAATCCACTTGTTCCTCCACCACTTCAATCCTCCATGAATGGAAAACTCAAACTAGATAGGAGTTTGGAAGGTGAACATAAAGGGTTCACAACTACAAGGATCAATGAGTGTAGACTCAAGATAGGGAAAAAATCCACTAGAGTTCTCTTGCTCTTCTTTCTCCTCTCGTCCATAAGCCATATGTGCTCAATATATAGTCCTCTCAAAGGTAAGTGAAAGGACAAATCGAGACGTTACTTGGGCAGATGGAGAGCCAAAGGTCGCCCAATGACCACTTTTTGGCAGTAAAAAGTAATAAACTAGTGATTTCTACCATTTTACTTGATACCCGCGGGCTATAGTGATGCAACTCGTGGGTACGCATGCTATAATGATGCAACATGTGGGTAGGAATAAAAATAGGCAAAAATAGGGCTAAAGGATATAAAGTGAATCTGAGTCAGTGAAATGGATCCTACAGGCCAAAGAATGCTGATGCTCACAGGGTGGAAGATTACGGTGTAACATATGGGAGGGTGCTCGTTGGCACAAGCACCTCTTCCTCCCTCGGACGGCTCACGATTTTGATCTCAGAGCCGATTACCAGCACATTACGGGCACGAAGGGATTCCATCGAGAGTGGATCAGGCCGGAGAACCTTGAGCCCTTAGCCGTCATCATCCGCCTTATAACCTGTGAGGGTAAGTTTACCATCTTTAAAGCCTACCACCTCAAGTTACTAGCACATTTTGTCAATAACCAAGCTCTTAATTTTCCATTTTATTTTCTGAAGATCCTTGAGAAAATGTCAAACCAAGTGAGGAAAAACACAACTAACCCCACTAGTAGTTTGTACCACCACTGCCTCATTAAACTCCTGATTATTCATCAATTGAGGGAAAAGGGGCAGGCGTTGGAAAGTTTTATGTTTGAGGTGTTGAACCTCCATTTGGCCGAGAAGCACATTGCCAAAGCTTCTGCTTCTCGAAAGCGCCACCGATTTCAAACTCTTGTTGGTGAACCTACCCAGACCTCTGCCCAAGTAGAGAGAGACACTGATCCTCTCCATGAGGACGTGACCAAGAATCCCCCACTCTTTGCATGGATACCCACTAAACCTAGAAGGATGAACCGTGTTCAGTCCGTCGTCTAGTCTGTCATTCAACCCGTCATTCAGTCGGTTCAATCAGACAGCCCTGACGCACATCCAGACGAACCTATCCCTGACAAGTCCCTTCTTGCATTAGCTAATGTCTCTGCTGGTTTGCTTGAATTTTTCGTCCTCGAACTTACTCCTGCACGCACTCAAGGAAAGGCTCCTGAAAAACAAACCACCTATGCTGACGCTGAAACACTTTCAAGAGAGTTGAGTCCTCACAAGAATTCTGAGTACCCTGCAAAACCTTCCATTCCAAGCCATTAGACAGTGGATAGGTTGACCCAGGACATAGCACGATTAACAAGTCAGAATCAGAAATACATTGAAACGATTTCTGAGCTTCGCCAAGAGAATATGGAACTACGTCTTCAAGTGAAGAGTGTCGAAGACTTGAACAAAGCCATAACGTCCTCTCATGACTCTCTCCGAATAAGGCACGATACCTTGAAGGCCCAAGCCAGGAAGTTTAAGCCCAATCCAATTCTTCTTCTTCTAAGTCGAAGGCAGCTATTGTCGTAGCTCAACCTTCTTCCTGATTTCCTTTCCTCTTTGCTCAGTGGGACCTGACATATCTCCGGTTTGGGGGAGTGTTGATGTCCAATTTTGCCATCACTTTTGATCATTGAACGTGCTATGTTGGTACTGTTTTTTCCATTTTTGGTGTATTAAGTCATATTTCTTGCCATTCAGATCACCATTCGTACTCAGGTATGATAACAACATTTAGTGTAGGGACTTGTCTACACTATTTCAACTATTTTACAAAGAAATGGTGAGTTTCTACGTCAACAAATGAAAATATTATTACAATTTATCACTAAGATCTACATTCATTCATCAATCAAGATAAGCAAACTTAAGATCTGAATCCATTTAAAAGTCTAAATCACACAAGATAACCAAGATTTAAACATTCAAATTGTAGAAACTTGAATCAATTCATATTAGAACAATGAAGAAGTACATCCTTACCATGGACCTAGGTGTGAATCCCTCCTCCATTGCTATAAGCTTTCCTTCCTTCACCCTTTCTTTTGAAGAATTTGAGCTTTTCTCCTTCCTTCGGAATCTCCTCAGCATGCCTTTGCTTTTTTGATCTCCCTTTACCATGCCTCCCATGCCTTTCTTATGTAGCATTGGGAAATGGGCCTTCAAACCTTTCTTCTCCATGTGGGATTGCTCGTTTTCTTTATTTTAGATTATTTTCAACTGAAAACCCACTTTTCAATAGTTTTTAGGCTTTTTGCACCACTTAGAATGATTTTAAGCACAATTAATGCATTTTAATGCATTTCTCAGAGAGGATTCGTCTCGGAATGAACTTGTGTCATGTCTTCCTGCTATAGGTGCATAGTAAACATATGCCTCTTCTGTCACATGACTAGGAGTGTTAATTTGATTGTTAACATATGCCCCCTAATGTGTGAGGTTCGAAGCAGAGCTAAGGGACGAAATACATTACTGAAATTTGTACTCTTTGTACTGATACTCTTTATCATTCAAAGCAAGGATGAGGGAAGGAAAACTTACGGGCATAGGATTTGAGGATCACACCTACATGGAAAACATGGAAATTTCTCAAATATATAACATATTCCTGAGGCGGGCATACCCATGCTTAGCAGTAAACAAGCATGGCCACGAACAATACACAGTGGATCCGTGTCAAAAGTAAATTTTTCAGAAGTGTAAACATGCACTTTGATAAGTGCGAGAACAAGGTCTTCATCGAACTTTTGATATGGCAGTCTAATCTTCCGCATCTCGAGTAGTGCATCGATGAGTGATACAACTATTTTTCCCAAGGTCTTCAATACAAATCGATGATATTATGAGTTTATATCATGCGATTAAAAGATTTGATGTCGAGCATAATAAAACACCATCTGATTACCGGTCATTGATGTATACCATTAACAGATGCGAAGAGACCCACCGATAATGATGATAGACTCTAAGGTATTGAGTACAAACTAGCAAGTGTGAATAGATGTTCTGAAGTCGAACACTTGTAGAATCAAATAATCAGGGGTCATTGATGTATACCCACTGTCATTTGCGAGGAAACCTGCCACTAATGACTACAAGATCCAAGGTACTCTTGGGTTTCTAGATCCATGTCCTAGATGATGATTTGATGTCGATAGGAATAGATCCATCAGAAGGAGGGCATTAATGCATCCCACATCAACCGATACGAAACAAATATCAATAGTCTGATAAAATTTGGTAGAACTGCAAGATCCAACACTGTATACTGACACAAGGAAGGCCGACATGATTGGTCAGGAATATTTGAGGAATGGCCGACACGGTTTGGACTTCACTTGAACACATAACACGACGCAAAATGGACACTTGGAAACATAGGACTTTGAGTAACCGACCTTAATGAAATCCGCTAATGCTAGATGCATTAACGAAAGCTCCACTGGTGATGGGAAGGATAACCCATCGGTGGATATCTATTCAAAATACTGGTATAGTTTCCTAAGGCAAATGTAGATGGTGTACTGACAGCGGATACAATATTATGTGTCATGTTCAAGGGTGACAAGCACTGAATGTTGTCGTTCTCTTCAGAGTTTTATAATATGAAGTGATTCAAGTATCTCCCTTTTTGGATTTTTGTGTTTTCCAATTTTTTTAACCTTTTTCATTTATTAGCTTGAAAAAAGAATAAAGCATGCTATGATACATTAGAGGAAATGAGTGTCTCAAGGGCATGCGCCTAAATGTCAAGGGCATGGGTCAAGCCAAGGAAAAGATCCATATTGCAAACAAGGGTTGAGCTAGTTATGTACACTCTTACAAATGTTTCCTCCATGGGTATGGGTCAAATATACAGAAACAATAGTTGATAGGCATCTTGAAACAAAACGTGGCTGCAAAGGCAAATACGCAACATAAGCAATAAGCAACGAAGCAGTTTGCATGGATGTTCAAGTGGATATTTTAACACATTCTTATTTGAAATGACAAAAAAAGGGAGCCCATCAGGATATGGTCAGAAATGTATGAAAGAGAAATATGTGGTCTCAAACTCCAAGTCATGATGGGATGAATATGGCTCCCGGTCCTATGAGAATAATTCAGCATGGGCACCAAAATGGAAATGGGGTGCTGACTAGGATGTCCCATGTTCGGTAGGTGTTGGCACGGGATAGATCCAAAGGAAGTGCGGAAGCCGACAGGTGCAGAAGGGTCACTCAGTGGAAGAAGGACCTTTCGCCACTTTTTGCGAAAGTATAAGTATTGGTAAAGAGTTGAGTCGTTCATATGGACCATTTTTTGTAGAATGTTGTAAGCACATAAATAAGCAATCTTGTAAGCCTAAGGGCATCGATCGATTGATGATTAATGCAATCTTTTGAGTTTGATTGTATTTGCGATATCATGTTCTGAATATCTCTGCGACAGGTTTTCCATAGATGTTAATGAATGAAGATGTTCGGTTGTGAATTATGGTGTTATGTTATGATGTGATAATGGGTTATTTAAATGTTCTCTATTGGTTTATGTGAAAACATATTGTTGGTTAATGCTAAAATGTTTTGATGTGAATAATTGATTAGTAAACTATATTGAATAACTGTGATCTCTGGTTAATGGACACGTATCTTCTTTGTAACTACGGAAGCTTGGTTCTTGCAGCACCCTTATTCGCCTCAGTTGAGACCTCACCTGCTTCACAGGTGTTGCTAGGAAGGGTAACTCCTTTCTGGGCCGTTGAATAAGGGGTTGGTGGTGTTGTTGACGATAGAGTAAAACCCTGTTGAAAGACCCTGTGTCAACAAATGGTTCCGTTGCCGGGACCTTAAGAAGGAAAAAAGAGGATATGATGTGGCATCCGACGAAACCAGAGATCGAAGAGTGGTTCAGTCACAAAGCAGAAGAGTTTGTGAAATAAGAAAGGAGGAACCCGATAGAAACAGTAGAAAGTTGGTTACAAAAGCACATATACTCAGATATCCATGAGATATTCTTCGTCGAATTTCCAATAATACTACAGGAGTGGCTCGCGCAGTTGACATTCAGAGGACATACCAACCATAATATTGGATCAGATCAGTGGACTCCAGAACTAATTCGATAGCTGAAGCAAGTAAAAAATATAGTATCAAGGTTTGTTGACTTCTGGATCGATAGTATCCTAGAGGGGTACATCACTGAGTTCGCGGTAGATAGCAACAGTTCTTACAGCAATGCGGAGAGACGATTTTTCAGGGGACCAAGGAGTAGGTTCTTCCTGCCGCTGAACCTTTGGATTAAGATGTTGGTGTGCGAAAAGGGTATGATGAAAATGACCTCTGATGAGTAGAAATATTGGTGTGGAGGGGTTGAAGGTATCGCATAGTTACAGATCCACTAGGAAAGATGCAGGGTAGATGGACATGAGCGACGACGAATTTCTAAGCGAAGTTGAAAAAGACTGTGGCACCTTGAGAAGTGGAATGATATTTCGGTGTCCTGATAAGAGGAGGACTGAGGAAGAGTCCCCTGAGAGGACCGGAAGGGAAGACTACGCAACAGGGCCACAGAGGACAGAGCTCCCTTACTACGAGGAGGAAGGCGATGACCAGGCTGCCCCAGAAGAAGGGCGGATTGTGAGATATCACATACCTTCGACCCCGTATGCCACCTATCAATCTAAAGGAAACACCACAAATAATTCGCAGAGCTGTCCCACGTGTAGTGGAAAAAGTAGTACATCAGTAAGTAGCAATAGTAGGAACACCGCGATGGCGGACGATACAAAGATGCTGAATTTCGTAGGAAGTGGGAGGGAGGATCCCGAACAGTTTTGGTTTTTATGCGAAGCAGTGTGGACCGTGAAGTAGGTCCAAAATGAAGACATAAAAAAGGGACAGTTGGCGATGACCTTTTGGGGCTATGCGCTAGACTGGTTCATAAAATATACTAAGTTTCTAGGAAAAATGTTGGTAGAAATCAAAGCAGCGATGATTCAGGAATTTAAAAAACCCAAGTCGGAAGCACAGTACATTACTGAGCTCAAAGAGATTAGGCAATACCCGAATGAACCAATATGGGAGTTTGATCAGAGATACAAGACACTGATTGCGAAATTCAGTTTTCCAATAAACGACCTGCAGCATAAAGAGTGGTTTATCGCTGGGCTGGTACCACATATTAGAGGACCATTGATGCAGCAGAAAGTTGAGGATCAAGCCGAAGCATTAGAAATCGCGATGAAAATAGAGGCTTCATCGATCGGAGAGACTGGGGCTGGAATGGATAAGATTCAAGCACAATTGGCCATGTTGATGCTCCAATTGGAGGACATGAAGCAAGGGAAAAATAATCGCGCAGACGTATGGTGCACCAAATGTAGGACGGAATGCCATCATAAGGATAATTGTTCAATGTTTCAGCAGTATTTGAATTCAGGGGCTTCAAACCCCCTTCGCCAGGAAAGTCTACCATGGTGCCCCGTTTGCCAGGCCAAGGGGCATCGACCAGAGGACTGCATCTACTTACATAAAATAGTGTTGAAACCGGTGAATCTGTATTTTAAATTCTATCGATTAGTGGGGCATGATGAAAGGACTGCAGGGCACACGATTTGCTGCAAGAACGGAACATGGACGCATAGCTGATAAAGGGAGAAGAGCAACAACTAGGACTACAACAACCGCAGTATGTCCAGCAACAACCGTAGTTTATGCAGGCGCCGCAATTTGACAAAGGACAGTATGGGAAACTACAGTATGGTGCACCGCAGTATCTGCAACCATGGTACCAGCAGTCGATGTATCAACAATACCCACAACCGCAGTATCAGCAGCCACAGTACCGGCAGGTGCAATACGGACCTCCACGCGAAGGATTTGGTGGAGGATTCCGGGGAGGATGCGGTGGTGGCACCGGAAGAGGGGGAGCCACTGGACGGGGCCGAGGACCCCCTACATGTTATAATTGCGGGAAACAAGGACATTTCACAAGGGATTGCCCGAATCAAGCCTCGCAATGCACGTATTGTAGCGGAATAAACCACGCGGTAGAAGATTTCTCATAGCTCATCGCCAAATGGAAAACGAAGAACCTGTCGAGGTGACGGATGCTCATTTGGAGAGCTGCGGCCAAAAGACCGGTCACGGCATCATATTCAGCTTGGTTGTTGGTAGTGTCACCCAAACACATTCCGTCGATGTGGATCAACTCATGTGAAGGGGAATATATTAACCAAGCTGCGGAGGCCAGATTGGGGGACCAACGGCTTGCACCATCGGCGAAACCGACGTAGCATAGTGGAACATGGGTGTGAACGGGATCAGTGGAAGAGGCCGACCGGACAGAGGGGTATCCAGTGGAGATCATATAAATGGCGGGGTCAAGGTCCGGCATTTCGGTATCTGACCAAGTAAAGACATCAGTGAATTCTTGGAACAGTCATTGGTATTCTCCGATCTCATGCTCACTGTGGGAGGCTCCTAATGTAATGGTATGAAGGGCACCAAGTGGGTCAGAGATGTCAATGTGGATGATGGGATAAATATCGGCAATGGGATCCTTTAACCAGTCGACTCTAGTAGGAAGGAAATCTTTGGACTCAACCGCGGATTGGGTAGCGGTGGTGGATGAAGTCTCTTCCGGAATGAAGTATGGACTATGGTGCATATCTTCCCAGGGATGATTAAGGGCAGTAGGAGCCTCTAGAATCTCTTCATCATTGTGGGAGCTTTGAGTGGTCAAATCAAGTGATGAGGTAGTGGTAGTCGAAGAGATCATGTAGATAGTGTTAATCTTTCCGAATGAGGATGATGGGGGAGGGTAGATCTCCTCGATAGTAGGGGGTGCCGTCTCAAGGTCCAAATTGTTCATCTCGTAGAGAGCTTCTCTGTAATCTGGGATGTCAGGACAGTGATGGGAGTGGTGGCCGTAAATACCGCATATCGCACATGGGTGATTGGTACGCAGTGATTTGTCACGAGGCATGGGGTTTGGATCGATTTTGACAACCGGGATG
Source organism: Larix kaempferi (assembly GCA_027924585.1). Lineage (NCBI taxonomy): Eukaryota > Viridiplantae > Streptophyta > Pinopsida > Pinales > Pinaceae > Larix > Larix kaempferi. Next base: position 2,169,386 of record BSBM01000226.1, on the reverse strand, counting down.
TTGGGGTCGTCGTCCATCATTTGCATGTGTTCCTGCAATGCAGGTAACTGTGGACACTGATGAGTTGGATGGCCTAACTCATCACACAATGAGCATTTGGGAGGAGCACGAAACATGGGGGGAGGTTTAACTGCCTTGGGTGGGGGTACTGCAGTGTATGGTTGTGGGCCTCTGCCCCCAGTGGGCCTGATGAGTGGAGGGGGATTCGTCGACGACGAAGGAGTCGTGACACCGGGAGGTGGTTGGGTAGAAGTAACAATGGGTTGCACCGGTTGCAAGATGACATTTGGTGTCGACGGAGGAACGGGTGGCGTAATATACCACACAGGTAATCCCAATGTTAACCCAGGGAGACTAAGGGTAGCCATAACCGGGGCGCTTACTACACCCGAAGGAGGAAATAGAAAGGGGATTGTGTGGATGGGTGTAACCCCAATGTGACTAGGGACTAATGGTGGTTTAGGGAACAAGGGTGGCTGATTACCGGGTGTTTGTGAAAGCGTGCAGAGGTTAGCGACCTGGGTCTCCGGTGACGGTGGTGGAATGGCCTGGAATGTAGAGGTCATCAGCGCCGCAGAGTAAAGTCCGGGTCCTACTGAGGAAATGAATGAGGTAGTTGCACCACAAACAGGTTGTTCAACCATGGGGAGAACATTTTCAGGTGTGGCAGGGGCCTTGGGATCGTAATAGGTGAGCTGGTCGACCTTGACCACGCGTCCCTCATGGAGGAACTGCATGGTGCGAAATACGGATGAGGCAACAGCCTGCATGGCATACATGTAGCTGCGACCAAGTAAAAGGTTATAGTCTAGTTGGGCATTGATGACCTCAATGTCAATGAGCACGGTTTTACCCGCCAGCTGAACAGGGACATTGGCTAAAAGACCTTGGGGTTGTGCCGAACGACCGTCATAGGCTCGCAACGCAGTGGTGGACTACTGGAGAGTAGGGGATCCCAACTTCTGCCAAATGAATGTGGACATGACGCATGTGGAGGCCCCTTCATCAATAATGCACCGATGGATAACAAGATTCCGAACAGAAACGAAAACTTGGAATGCTAAAGAGGGAGGCAGGCGTGGTTCAGACTGGTCTGAATCGAATGCGATCAGCTGTGAATCATTGGGGTCAATGGCGCCAATGGCAGAGAGCAAAGTTTTGCGCTGCGAAGGACAGTTTTTCAAAACTTCTAAAGCAGACATGGCTGCAGGAGACTGGGCTAAGTCGTCTACGATGTTGTAATTCGACGCAGCCCAAGCGTTGGGATTATTGTTGATACGACGAAGTGGGAAGCGAGGTGTTTTGGAAGCGCCATCAAGTGGAGCCAGAGGTATACGTAACGTTTGATCTATGGGATTAACGTTAGTGTTCTTGTCGGCGGGAGGGGCTTCAGAAGTGGAGCCATATTGGTTCCTTCGGGTTTGGAGGTTGGCATCGGCAGTCGACATCATCAACAAATGGTGAGTACCTGAATCGAACATGGGTTGATCAGGGGCTGCATAAGTGATCTGCTGTGGTGGCACGTTGCCTTGAGGGGGGGCTAACGGCTGAGTGTTCACTACACCCTGGTTTGGAAAGGGGTTTTGCAGCACCAAGGGTTGATGTTGCGGTGGTGGAGGGTTGGGTGGCGGCTGAGGAGCCGCTTGCCCTTGACGATGGGCATCGTCGGTCCAGAGTTGCCGAGCTCGCTCCAAATGTGGGAAAGAATGAGTGTAATGACCATAGACCCTGCAGATAGAACAAGGGAGGTTTGTTCTGAGGTTATTATTTCTAGGCTACTTAGGATTCCAATCTGGATTGCGGTTGGGAGGAGCAGCATTGTTATTTTGTGGAGGATTGGGAGGTGGAGGACCTTGCTGATGTTGTTGGTTATTACCGCGGTTGCGACCTCTACCACGGTTCTGTTGCGCACCTTGGTTGCGCTGGTTGTTTTGGTTCTGGGGCTGGTTGTGTTGTGTATACACTTGCCCTTGAGCAGTGGGAGGATTTTGGTTCGCCACAGGTGCGGGAGCAGGTTGTGGTGGATAAAACGCCTGTGGGGCTGGAGGTGGTCCAGTTGCCTACTGGGGTTGTTGGTAACCCTGAGCTATTGGAGGTGTTGGGTTAGCTGCCGCAGCATGCTGTGGATAGTACACTGGTTGAGGTGCAGCTGGGGGGGCATATGCAGGTGGCACATGACCAAAACACTGAGATGGACATGAAGGTCCATGGGTATGATGGTGATGTGCCATGGGAGCATATGAACTGGTTGCTCCAGACTGAGATATAGCCCGCGAAAGGTCGGGACCATGGCTAGGATGTGTAATGGAAAAGGGTTGGGGATGCGAGGCCATACGACCAATGATGCCATCAGCAGCATGGGATGCCCCCGGCGCATCATGTTGGGATGACTCACCCCGAGGGGCGTCTGGAACAATGGTATACAAATAACCCGATTGGGCGTAAATGAGATCAAACTGTTGGGCTTTGAGGATGGCCTCTTCTTCAGACTGGGGTCTTTCGGATGCCACATCCTTCGCAATGAGAGGGAGAAGGGATTTTAGAAACCAATCTAGGAAGATGCGGTCGTCTAATTTGATTTTGCAGAGGCTTCGGCATCGACGCCACTCATGAATGTGGTCAGTGATGTGGGTGGCCGTGTTCTGTCTACAAGATAGTAGGATCTCGACGCCCGCATCATAGCGGACGGGTAACTGAAAGAACTGCAGGAAGGTCGAGGCAAGGGAGGTAAAGGTGGCATGCGTCCCATGGGGCTGCTCGATATACCACTTGGCTGCAGAGCCAGTGAAGGTGCGCTGTAATAGACGGAGGCGGACAGAGTCGTCCACTATGGAGTTGGAGGAACACCATAGATGGAAGGACATGATATGGTTCTGGGGGTCCTCACCTGCCTTGCCCTCAAACTTAGGGATGTCAGAGGGGAGTTTGGTGGGCATGTGAGGCCACGCAGGATCGTGTCTGATAGGGTCATTGGTGAGCCTGGCTAAATCTGGCAAGTTCAGACTCGCCATGTACGGTAAGCTAGCAGATGTAGTGACTGGGACTGGGACATGCCTAGTCATGGTGGTATGATGTAGGGGTCCAGTAGAGCCTAAAGGTATGTTGGGTATCGAAGGTATATGTCCTCCAATAGGTGTGGTCTGATAGGGGCCAACGCTTCAAAGTGCAACATGGGTTACACTTGGGTTAGGAATAGTAGTGGTCATTCTTGGAATCTGGGTTGTGGGAATCAGAGGGGGTGTGACCCCTATGTTGGGCATACCCATAACAGGTGGTGGCCCTGTGTTGGGGATTCCTATAACAGGAGGTGACCCTGTGTTGGGCATTCCTAAATGTGGAGTGTCTGCCATATTAGGCATACCTAAGGGGGTAGGTGTTGCCATGGATGGCACTGCAGTATAAGGGTCAGTAGACGTCTCTCCTATGGTGCTGGTAAATAGCGGATCAAATGGTGTTCCAGACATAATGTTGGTTGGGAAAAACTCAGTGGGGTTTTCGGATTCTGCCTCAGAATCAGAAGTGAAGTGAGGCGTGTCAGAATCGGATGACTGTCTAGTTGACCGATGATGTGTCGAGTCAAGAGATAAGGCTCGGTGTCTGTGACATGGCGAGCCAAGTAGACTGAACTCTGGGAGTTCGCCCTGTAGACGACGAGAGCGTCTAAAATTCTCAATGGTGAGAAAATAAGTTTTTGTGTCAAAATCTGTATGTGTAAAATGGTAATATATGAAAAAACTCAAAACCCTAATGCAACCAAGGGTGCAAGAAGGGGAGTAAAAATGAAGGCTCTCAGGCCAAAAAATCAACCTCAAAAAAGGCACTTATTCTAGCAGTTGTGCTACAATAAGTGGAGGGATGCAACAAATGGTCAGAGTACCAACATGCAAACAGCTTCTAGAAAAAAAATAGGTGTAACTAGACCAAAGGTGGGTTGAATCATGCAAACACCTAACTAAAAGTATTGTGAATCAACAAACTATATTCTCTACAAGGTGATGAAATCCAAGTCAGACAATATTGAATGATGAGTCCACGGCTAGATATCCCCCTACCGGGAGGGACACCGGGTAATCAATCCTAAAGAATGGCTACTAGGATACTCCGTTCATGACGCGTCGAGAAAAGGTAAATCTGTCGTTTGGTCCTTGATCGCAATATCCCAATACAAGGATATCCCGAGAACTGCGAATGGTAGCCCTTCGGTTACTGAATGGATTTCGGTATTCCACTCAGGCTTCCGGAACCATCCTCGTGACTTCAACCCTCCTAGGGGAGAGGCCTTCCCACAAACCGGTTGTGACCGCGCCAATAAATACTAAGAGGTTTTAGATCCCTAAAGGACAACAACTATGTCTCAGATGTAATAACTGAGGGGTGTTATTGGAACACCTATCCCCCCAATACTACCTAGCTACAAAGTTCTTTTAATGTTCCCCAAGTCGGGTTAAAAGTGGGTTGAAATTAGGGTAAGTTTTAAGGCTCAGTTTTAAAATTAGTGTTTGATTGGGTGCACGTGTGGTATTTTAAACTGAAAATCGAAAAAAGTAAATGCTAAGTATTTCAAAAAACAAAGGATCTTTTGAAAACAAAAGCAAATTTTATGACTTTTTCTATAAATGGAAATTAAATGCTTTTCAAGGACTGTTCAAATAACGAAGGATCTTTCAAACAAGAAAGCAAATAATATAACTTCTTTTCGAAATAAATGGATTTCGTTTTCAATAATTGCTATGGGCAAAATATTAAAGAAGGAAACAACGAAAAATTGTAAATCTAGATAAAATGCAAAAATATATCTTTCTTTCAATTGATGAAAATTTTTAAAAAGACTTCTTTCACATGTGCATTCTAAATAGTAAAATCTTTCGATGGCTGTAAAATATGCAGAATTTCTAATACTGAAAAATGTGCTATGTGTGCAGACAGTACAGTAAGAAATTATTTTTTTAAACGTTTCGCCGAAAAGAAAAAATTAGCCTCGCGGGTTCTGACAGAAAAGCCGCGATGGACCGCGCGGGTTTCTGTCGCACAGTCGCGATGGACCGCACGGGATTTCGGCGCACTGCCGCGATGTGCAGCATGGAAAATGTCCGCGAAGCCGCGATGTACAGCGCGCAAATAGGCCGCGAAGCCGCGGGGAACCGCGCGGAAAAGTGCCGCGCAGTCGCGATGTGCAGCGCGGTAAATGACTGCGAAGCCGCAATGTGCAGCGTGCAAACAGGCCGCGAAGCCGCGGTGAACCGCGCGGAAAAAATCCCAAAAGCCGCGATGGACCGCCCGACTGTCAGGCTAAAAACCGCGAGGCGAATTCCGTGGACGGAAGCCGAAAAACGAACCCAAAAATTGAGAATTTCAGGCTGTTAATGGCAATAGATGGGGCCAAAAACTAGAGCAGCAATGGATCTGCTGTCTAGGATGGCAGATCTATGGATCCAAAGACTAAAAACTAATAAAAAACTAAGATTGAAAGCAAAACTAGAGATCTATTGTTCAAAAACCAACAGGAGCTCATCGTATGGCCGATAGACATCATAGTTCTTTTGTCTTTTTTCTGGGGTTGTAGGGGGGAGAAGAGACCAATTGGAGACTGGATCTGCATCCCATGGAAGCTGCAAAACAAAAAATACTACATGGCCTCAATATGAATGAGGAATAATCTCTGATAATGGATGAGGCGGGCATACCCATGCTCGTATCAAGACATATACATAACAATTAGTCCCAAGAAGGGGGATCTAATACATAAAAAATATACTAGTACATCATAATGGTCCAGAGGGTACATTATTTTGGGATGTACTCATGATCATAACATGGCTGATCTCAATGACTGATACACTGGATTAACTGATGAACTTGTTGGTACTGAAGGTGTCCAACATCTGTAGGGACGTAATGACTGTGAGCCATCTCTGGGAAGTATCTGTAACTGTATACTCGAGGGAGTATAAAACTGTGGACATCTTAATACTGTCGCCATACGCAACCCGGATATCTATAAGAACAGTGTAACTGGTTGTATCCATAGGTATAATCTCAAATGTGGAGGAGTCAGAAGGTATCCGGGGTCTTCGACTAATAACTGAGCGGACCAATGCCTTGTGCGAGTCTCAACGATGCGATCAAGGTGTTGAAGTCGAGCATGTGAGAAACAACCATTGGAGAGGCACTGAGGGCTCTTCTCGAAATGATTCGTAGGCACTCATCATAAATGGTGATGAGTCCAAGACACAGGGACCTCTAGGTCTATCCTCTGGAATAAATGTGGTTGTCGTCGACAGAGGGAGACCAGCAACTAACAAGGCAATGATGGTTCCTTGATAGGAGCGTGAGGTGTAGAACTGAAGTGTGGTAGTACTGATGGTAGGACTGACATACGTGTGGGGATGGGAAGTAACTGGGGTCATATAGTGGGTAGACTCAAACTTCCTTTGTTCAGAGCATGATGACATGGTTGACCTGGCAGCGTAGGGAACTGACTTATAGGTGTGGGTATCATTGCTTTTAAGGACTAAAGGGTATGTATTGACTCTGGGGGGGAATCAAGCTGATGGGTGATGTCGAGGGGTTCTCAGGGTGACATACTGCAGAATACTCTGAACAAAGGCGACCAAAATGGGGAAGCTGCCATATGAGTAGACGTGATCTGTTGTGGCACCGAGAAGCACCATTGGGTCCTTCTTCGTAGTTTTAATGAGCTCCAAGAAGGGATAAAAGTGTGCTCTGAAATGGTACTGTCCTGTGGATTTTGTGAGCCCAGGACTGTTCGTGCTCATTGGTGCTTTCATTTTTAAGGAGTCTGAAAGCGATAAGAAGACTCTACAGTGGTTGTGACTATTGTCCTGTTGGTTTTACGAGCCCAAGATGGTGATTGCTCGTGGTTGCTTTCATGTTTAGAGAGTCTGAAAGCGGTAAGTGGACTCCATTGCTGTTCTTTTTCGTGAGTTTAGTCTCCAAGGCCCGAAAAAAGCGTAAAATGATGCGGATGGAGAACTCTTCTAGCCGATGTGACTAGAGTATACCTTTTTCGTAATTAGTCTACGAGGTCCGGAAAAGGGGTAAACTTATACCAGGTAGACGCCCTTTCAGATACGTTTTAATGAGCATGAAAGGAAGCAAGATTGCTCGGCGATCTTTTCATTGTTTTAGGAGTCAGAAAAGAGCTTAACAGAAAACTCCCTAAGTGCCTTTTTCGTAAAAGGGATTGCTCGGCCCGAAAAAGGGATAAAATTATACCGAACAAAAATGGATAGATGGGAGCGAGAAAAGGTCTCAAGCGTCATCATGTGTGTGGGATACTGGATCCGGTGACATAAAGATTGTCACGAAGGAGGCTGCGGCCGTTGTGGCATGCAAACCGAGGCAATGAGAGGGCATTTTGAAAAAATGGCCGAAAAGTATGGGCGTGAGAGCGAGAAATGATCTCAAGCATCATCACAAGCGCGGGAACCTGAATCCGGTGATATAAAGATGGTCAACCACGGAGAATGGTGGATGTGGCACGCAAACCGAGGCGACGAGGGGGCATGGAAAAAATGCCCAAAAAATCTGGGGGTGAGAGCGAGAAATGATCTCAAGCATCATCACGAGCGCGGAAAACTGAATTCGACGATATAAACACTGTCAAAAATGGAGAACGGCAGGAAAAGTACCTAAACCATGTTGGTCAATACCATTTGGTTTCCACAAAACCACAAATGGTATTCCCCACCACCAAATACGGATGAGGCAACAGCCCGCATGGCATACATGTAGCTGCGACCAAGTAAAAGGTTATAGTCTAGTTGGGCATTGATGACCTCAATGTCAATGAGCACGGTTTTACCCGCCAGCTGGACAGGGACATTGGCTAAAAGACCTTGGGGTTGTGTCGAACGACCATCATAGGCTCGCAACGCAGTGGTGGACTGCTGGAGAGTAGGGGATCCCAACTTCTGCCAAACGAATGTGGACATGACGCATGTGGAGGCCCCTTCATCGATAATGCACCGATGGATAACAAGATTTCGAACAGAAATGAAAACTTGGAATGCTAAAGAGGAAGGCAAGAGTGGTTCAGACTGATCTGAATCGAATGCGATCAGCTGTGAATCATTGGGGTCAATGGCGCCAATGGCAGAGAGCAAAGTTTTGCGCTGCGAAGGACAGTTTTTCAAAACTTCTAAAGCAGACATGGCTGCAGGAGACTGGGCTAAGTCGTCTACGATGTTGTAATTCGACGCAGCCCGAGCGTTGGGATTATTGTTGATACGACGAAGTGGGAAGCGAGGTGCTTTGGAAGCGCCATCAAGTGGAGCCAGAGGTATACGTAATGTTTGATCTGTGGGATTAATGTTAGTGTTCTTGTCGGCGGGAGGGGCTTCAGAAGTGGAGCCATATTGGTTCCTTCGGGTTTGGAGGTTGGCATCGGCAGTCGACATCATCAACAAATGGTGAGTACCTGAATCGAACATGGGTTGATCAGGGGCTGCATAAGTGATCTGCTGTGGTGGTACGTTGCCCTGAGGGGGGGCTAACGGCTGAGTGTTCACTACACCCTGGTTTGGAAAGGGGTTTTGCAGCACCAAGGGTTGATGTTGAGGTGGTGGAGGGTTGGGTGGCGGCTAAGGAGCCGCTTGCCCTTGACGATGGGCATCGTCGGTCCAGAGTTGCCGAGCTCGCTCCAAATGTGGGCAAGAATGCGTGTAATGACCATAGACCCCGCAGATAGAACAAGGGTGGTTTGTTCTGAGGTTATCATTTCTAGGCTGCTTAGGATTCCGATCTGGATTGCGGTTGGGAGGAGCAGCATTGTTATTCTGCGGAGGATTGGGAGGTGGAGGACCTTGCTGATGTTGTTGGTTATTACCGCGGTTGCGACCTCTACCACAGTTCTGTTGCGCACCTTGGTTGCGCTGGTTGTTTTGGTTCTGGGGCTGGTTGTGCTGTGTATACACTTGCCCTTGAGCAGTGGGAGGATTTTGGTTCGCCGCAGGTGCGGGAGCAGGTTGTGGTGGATAATAAGCCTGTGGGGCTGGAGGTGGTCCAGTTGCCTGCTGGGGTTGTTGATAACCTGAGCTATTGGAGGTGTTGGGTTAGCTGCCGCAGCATGCTGTGGATAGTACACTGGTTGAGGTGCAGCTGGGGGGGCGTATGCAGGTGTTGCATGACCAAAACACTGAGGTGGACATGAAGGTCCATGGGTATGATGGTGATGTGCCATGGGAGCATATGAACTAGTTGCTCCAGACTGAGATATAGCCCGCGAAAGGTCGGGACCATGGCTAGGATGTGTAATGGAAAAGGGTTGGGGATGCAAGGCCATACGACCAATGATGCCATCAGTGGCATGGGATGCCCCCGGCGCATCATGTTGGGATGAATCGCCCTGAGGGGCGTCTGGAATAATGGTATACAGATAACCCGATTGGGCGTAAATGAGATCAAACTGTTGGGCTTTGAGGATGGCCTCTTCTTCAAACTGGGGTCTTTCGGATGCCACATCCTTCGCAATGAGAGGGAGAAGGGATTTTAGAAACCAATCTAGGAAGATGTGGTCGTCTAATTTGATTTTGCAGAGGCTTCGGCGTCGACGCCACTCATGAATGTGGTCAGTGATGTGGGTGGTCGTGTTCTGTCTGCAAGACAGTAGGATCTCGACGCCCGCATCATAGCGGACGGGTAACTGAAAGAACTGCAGGAAGGTCGAGGCAAGGGAGGTAAAGGTGGCATGCGTCCCATGGGGCTGCTCGATATACCACTTGGCTGCAGAGCTAGTGAAGGTGCGCTATAATAGACGGAGGCGGACAAAGTCGTCCACTCTAGAGTTGGAGGAACACCATAGATGGAAGGACATGATATGGTTCTGGGGGTCCTCACCTGCCTTGCCCTCAAACTTAGGGATGTCAGAGGGGAGTTTGGTGGGCATGTGAGGCCACGCAGGATCGTGTCTGATAGGGTCATTGGTGAGCCTGGCTAAATCTGGCAAGTTCAGACTCGCCATGTACGGTAAGCTAGCAGATGTAGTGACTAGGACTGGGACATGCCTAGTCATGGTGGTATGATGTAGGGGTCCAGTAGAGCCTAAAGGTATGCTGGGTATCGAAGGTATATGTCCTCCAATAGGTGTGGTCTGATAAGGGCCAGCGCTTCCAAGTGCAACATGGGTTACACTTGGGTTAGGAATAGTAGTGGTGATTCCTGGAATCTGGGTTGTGGGAATCAGAGGGGGTGTGACCCCTATGTTGGGCATACCCATAACAGGTGGTGGCCCTGTGTTGGGGATTCCTATAACAGGAGGTGGCCCTGTGTTGGGCATTCCTAAATGTGGAGTGTCTGCCATATTAGGCATACCTAAGGGGGTAGGTGTTGCCATGGATGGCACCGCAGTAGAAGGGTCAGTAGACGTCTCTCCTATGGTGCTGGTAAATAGCGGATCAAATGGTGTTCCAGACATAATGTTGGTTGGGAAAAACTCAGTGGGGTTTTCGGATTCTGCCTCAGAATCAGAAGTGAAGTGAGGCATGTCAGAATTGGATGACTATCTAGTTGACCGACGATGTGTCGAGTCAAGAGATAAGGTCGGCGTCTTTGACATGGCGAGCCAAGTAGACTGAACTCTGGGAGTTCACCCTGTAGACGACGAGAGTGTCTGAAATTCTCAATGGTGAGAAAATAAGTTTTTGTGTCAAAATCTGTATGTGTAAAATGGTAATATATGAAAAACTCAAAACCCTAATGCAACCAAGGGTGCAAGAAGGGGAGTAAAAATGAAGGCTCTCAGGACAAAAAATCAACCTCAAAAAAGGCACTTATTCTAGCAGCTGTGCTACAATAAGTGGAGGGATGCAACAAATGGTGAGAGTACCAACATGCAAACAGCTTCTAGAAAAAAAATAGGTGTAACTAGACCAAAGGTGGGTTGAATCATGCAAACACCTAACTAAAAGTATTGTGAATCAACAAACTATATTCTCTGCAAGGTGATGAAATCCAAGTCAGACAATATTGAATGATGAGTCCATGGCTAGATATCCCCCTACCGGGAGGGACACCGGGTAATCAATCCTAAAGAATGGCTACTAGGATACTCCGTTCATGATGCGTCGAGAAAAGGTAAATCTGTCGTTTGGTCCTTGATCGCAATATCCCAATACAGGGATATCCCGAGAACTGCGAATGGTAGCCCTTCGATTACTGAATGGATTTCGGTATTCCACTCAGGCTTCCGGAACCATCCTCGCAACTTCAACCCTCCTAGGGGAGAGGCCTTCCCACAAACCGGTTGTGACCGCGCCAATAAATACTAAGAGGTTTTAGCTCCTTAAAGGACAACAACTATGTCTCAGATGTAATAGTTGAGGGGTGTGATTGGAACACCTATCCCCCCAATACTACCTAGCTACAAAGTTCTTTTAATGTTCCCCAAGTCGGGTTAAAAGTGTGTTGAAATTAGGGTAAGTTTTAAGGCTCAGTTTTAAAATTAGTGTTTGATTGGGTGCACGTGTGGTATTTTAAACTGAAAATCGAAAAAAGTAAATGCTAAGTATTTCAAAAAACAAAGGATCTTTTGAAAACAAAAGCAAATTTTATGACTTTTTCTATAAATGGAAATTAAATGCTTTTCAAGGACTGTTCAAAAAACGAAGGATCTTTCAAACAAGAAAGCAAATAATATAACTTCTTTTCGAAATAAATGGATTTCGTTTTCAATAATTGCTATGGGCAAAATATTAAAGAAGGAAACAGCGAAAACTTGTAAATCTAGATAAAATGCAAAAATATATCTTTCTTTCAATTGATGAAATTTTTTAAAAAGACTTCTTTCACATGTGCATTCTAAATAGTAAAATTTTTCGATGGCTGTAAAATATGCAGAATTTCTAATACTGGAAAATGTGCTATGTGGGCAAACAGTACAGTAAGAAATTAATTTTTTAAACGTTTCGGCAAAAAGAAAAAATTAGCCTGGCTGGTTCTGACAGAAAAGCCGCGATGGACCGCGCGGGTTTCTGTCGCACAGTCACGATGGACCGCGCAGGATTTCGGCGCACTGCCGCGATGTGCAGAGCGGAAAATGTCCGCGAAGCCGCGATGTGCAGCGCGCAAATAGGCTGCGAAGCCGCGGGGAACCGCGCGGAAAAGTGCCGCGCAGTCGCAATGTGCAGCGCGGTAAATGACCGCGAAGCCGCGATGTGCAGTGCGCAAACAGGCCGCGAAGCCGCGGTGAACCGCGCGGAAAAAATCCCAAAAGCCGCGATGGACCGTGCGACTGTCAGGCTAAAAAACCGCGAGGCGAAAGCCGTGGACGGAAGCCGAAAAACGAACCCGAAAATTGAGAAATCTGGGCTGTTAATGGCAATAGATGGGGCCAAAAACTAGAGCAGCAATGGATCTGCTGTCTAGGATGGCAGATCTATGGATACAGAGGCTAAAAACTAATAAAAAACTAAGATTGAAAGCAAAACTAGAGATCTATTGTTCAAAAACCAGCGGAGTCACCAAAAACTGTTGGCCCGGTTTTGCAACCAGGCTTAGTGCTATGGGCACCTGCTAACTAGTAGCAGCAGTTTCAATGTAAAGCAAATAACAATAAACTAATCTAAATAAAACTAATCATGGATCTATGCAAGAATATAAGCAAATAATGGAAATATTTTAAAAACAAGAACAAGAAAGATAAAAAATATTTTTTTGTATTGACAATGGGGCAAGCAAATGCTTGCAAGTACAATACCTCCAAGTGATGAAGGTTGTTGAATGGATCCAATGGTGAGCAGCTCCAATCTCCAATGGGTCCTTTCTCCAAGGCTTTCTACAATGGCCAAATACTCAAGGGATTTTGGCAGCATGAGGATAGGAATATGGATGGATGTGAAATGAGGAGCCCCTACCACCTTTTTATAGGTTTTGGTGGTGGGGAATACCATTTGTGGTTTTGTGGAAACCAAATGGTATTGACCAACATGGTTTAGGTACTTTTCCCTCCTTTTTCCTTTTTTGAATAAAATTAATATTTTAATTCCCTTTTTAATATTTTTGGGAATTTGGACCCTTTTTGAGGGTTTTTTATGCTTTTCAGGAAAAATAATCTTTTTGAGTGGGAAAAAGGGGTGTACTAAGGTCTTTTGGTGACCTTTTGTTTGTTTCAGAGGCTCAGATGGTGGAAAAGTGGACAAATGGGTCATGTGAATAAGGGAATGAGCTAGTGAGCACTTTTTGGGTGTTAACAAGCGGTACAAAAAATATCAGTAGAATATAGGAGGCACTCCGTGGCAGTAGGAATAGTAATGCGAGGAGGAGCAGTAACGGGAGTTGACAGACCATAGTCCATTGTTCGCCCAACAGGAAAGAAAAACGTTACGTTTGACATGGGGGCAGAAAAAGACACCTTCCTAAAGGCCCAACAAGAGGTGCTGCGACGGATGAGGAACATACCTCTCCAAGAAGAAATCTACGATATGCCGCCGACATTCGACTGGACGAAATCACAGGGAAAGGCCACTGCCTTAAGAGCCTTCCTAGAGAGCTGCTTAGCATTGGCACGAGATGAGGAGGCATTGGAGGAACTATCCAGGCTATTAAGTCGACAGGAGGATGGAATTCAGGAACCCAGGGTTAATCGCATACATAAGAGAAGGAAGACGGGCAGAGAAATGAGGATGTTGGCCCAAATTGGAGCGTACAATGTCGACTCCATCATTTTGGATTTAGGGTCAGACGTGAACATCCTGAATAAACAAACATGGGAAACAATGGGAAAACCAAAAATGACCTGGTCACCAGTAAAGCTGCGATTAGCAAACCAGAGCAAAGTCACCCCCCTTGGCCGAGTGTGTCAACTTCCCGTCGAAATCGAAGGACTTCGAACATACGTCGATTTCGATGTGATAGAAATAGTAGATAACACATGTCCATATCCAACACTACTGGGAATCGACTGGGCGATGGAAAATTAGGCAATCATCAATTTCAAGAAGCGGATCATGACATTTGAAGATCGGGAAATAGGGGTTGTCGCACCACTAGACCCTACAGAAGGACAACGATACGTGGAACCCACCAAAGATGAAGATAGGGAAGGATGGGATAGCCTATATAATATTTCTGAAGATTACATCAATCCAAATGATGGAGGGGAGTTGGAATGGTGTAGCCCTAGCTTAGCATCTTCGGAATCGGACGAGGCACTGGAAAATTGGCAAAACTGACTTCACGAAGTATCATTTCGCAGATGTGCAAAGATTACACAGTCCGTGCGTCGGGTGGCTACTGAGGAATGCAAATTACCAACATACGAAGGGTTACGAAACTTGAGCAACTTCTTAACAGAATTCGAAGGAAAGGTAGTGGAACCACAAAGACTCTTGGCCTTGGAGGAAGCCTTGAAGGCTACTCCTGCGCACTGGTGGGCAGCGCATAAATCAAGGATATCAAATTGGCCACTATGTCGATGCCTCCTAGAGGTACGTTTCGGCGACACCACAACATGGAATGGACAAAGATACGATGGCCAGGGTAACCCAAACGAACATTTGAAGGCTTGTCAGCACCAATGGGCAAAGCGACTGGAGCAAGAGTGGGTGCATGCCTTTGTGCATACATTGGATGGAGTACCGCAGAGTTGGTATGTTGCAATGGAGATGCGACTCGGTACACTTTCTTGGGATCAGTTAACACTTGGCTTTAGCCAAACGTTCTCCTTCTCAGATAATAATCCCTTCATCCATAATGCACTTCAGATAAGTAAGAAGAAGATTTTCAAGGTAGAACCAGCAGGGCAGCTATCAGAACTCTAATGGACCATGACACCCAAAATAAGGAGGAACTGCTATAAACCGAATAACAACAACGATGGGACAACACCTAACCTATCCGTCGACCAGTACAATCAGCCACTGAAGACTATGAAGGTAACCATTAAATTAACGGAAAGCTTGAATGCCGCGAATGTTGAAAAACATCAGTAGGAATCAATTATTATGCAGATAGCAGACCTGCTGAATGAATTTCATGACTTATTTCCGACAAGATCCTTAGAAAGACAAGACATTCACACCTCAGTGGATGAGTTCGAAATAGATGAATATGCGATCGCAAGAAAATTGAAACCACAAACAGCATCCTCCGGCGTGAAGACCAAACCCCACGATACGGTGTCAACAGTATGGCACCACCTATTACCGCAGTAAAAATAATAATAATAATATATATATATATATAAATCATAATAATAAAGAAGGGAAGGGAGGTATCATACGAATCATAATAAATCACAAAACGTGGGCGACATGATAGGACTAAGATGGAAGCTGCCATGACGCGTAATAGCCCACTCCAACATTAAAGACACTAAAAGTGACATTTATACCACACCAAACAGCTTCAAGCCCAAGACACCAGAAGTTAATATCCAGCGCAAGCGAAGGATTTTGGCGAATCCCGACAAAAATCGACAATAATGGCCTCGAACGGATGGACATTACCAACCTCTATATAGAGAGCAACGGGAAAGCAGATCCAATTACTGTAGTACTCTAGAAGCCGAATGGAAGTGTATGTGTCTAGAACCAGCACTGAAAGACCATTGGCCACACCAATTGTTCAGGAGCAACCCAAAGTCATGTCATCAATTCCACACAAGAAGAAAAGTGCGACGCGACCTCCCGATAGCGGTCGGGAGGCAAAGAAAGCCACCCGGGCATCTACCTGGAACAAGAACGGCGTTGTAGGATCCTCCACTATGGAAGAGGTGCAAGAGGGATACGACAGTCCCATGCTTTCAGAATATGTTCCTCCTCGATGGACCGGGGCGCCTGCACTACGAATCAGCAAAAACGACAGATACACCATTGCAGTCACACCGGTACCTCTAGGGGTTCAGACAATTGGGGACATTACCACCAAGTTGTAGAGACTACAATACACTGACCACGACCTCGCTAAGTTCAAAGAGGATGCAGAAGCCTACGATGACGTTCCCCATGCGAGCGGCCCAACCACGAAGGAACCGAGGGAATGGGCACACGGATTGGCACAATCAGGGTTGCTTGGCATCACCCTTCTACCACATTTTGGGCGCCTGGCACAAGTCAACGCATGCGTCAATCAACTCCGTGCATGCTTCCATGACCGATCCCTGTGGCTGCATGAGAGAATCCCAGTTACTGTCGACCTCGTCGCCAGAGTCACCGGCCTACCACAAGACTGAGCCAACCTGTCAAATTTTTTCTAGAGAAAGGATAACGATAAGAAAGTAGCCGAGCAGTTGGCTATAAAGTACGATGTACAGAAAGATTCACGGGGTTACCTGATCCACACCATTAACAACCAGGCGGTTTGAGTCACAGCAAAAATACTGGCAGTCAAAGTAACAAGGAAAAATCGACCGACACAATGCAATTTAGGGGTCATTGCAGCAGCAGAACAATGCGCCGAAGGAGAAAGGCTGAACTGGGCCCAATTCCTGCTGCATGAACTCAACGAGGACGCATATGATGCCTAGGAAAACAGACGGCCTTTCATGTATTCATGGTTACTCCTCCTGATTGCCTTCAAAGCATGGAGGGAACCAGATGACTACCAAGGGGTGGACCTCGCGGAACCTCGAATATGCGATGGTGCAAGGTACCAGAACCTGTGGGCAATGACCGACAATGAGCACCAGCAAGATATTGTTATCCAGTTCTACGTTTGGCTCGACATGATGCAGATGGACGCAATGATGATACAGCAGATCACACTGCAGGCCGCGACAAAGTATCAGTCCATTGCCCAGTTATCTGTTGAGATGCACACGATTTGCCTCGGAGCACACGTAGACCCAACCAAGCAATGGATAAGAACACATTACAAGCTCATTGAAGCCAAGCTTGACAAAATCATCTCCCACTAGCCTGAAGAATGGAAATTCCCTGAAGATCCGAAGGAGATTGCAGCAGCACAGGCAGTCGGTCGACAGAACCGGGCCAGGAATGATGAAGCTTCCGCCAACCAGAAGGAGGAACAAGAGATTGATGCAAAGGATCAAACAGTGGACTCTAGTCACGACGGGGCCTCAACAGCCAACACCCCAATGGACCCACAGCTTGAACTTCAGCAGGAAGAACGACGGACAAAGAATTGTATGGACCGCGACGACGGTTGTACAAGAGCTGGCGTCACTGCACAGCAGGCCGATAGTCTGTTGGATAGCATTATGCAGATCATAGAGCACAACCGCTAGAAGGTTACAAGGCACTCCGTAGACAATTTCCAATACATAGGGGACTTGTTAAATACAGTGGCCAATACAATCATCAACACTCAGGTACCACATGGCGATATCCAACAAAACTTGTCGACTCCCAAAGTTGAGGTAGAGGTAGGCAACCAGCAACGTATAGTTCAAGTCGACTCACACGCCTTCTTTACAGGCGATGAGAACTTGAACCTGGAGCTCCGAAAGGATCCCCTGACAATGGTAGACTTCAACCTACTACCAATGTTGACACTACATCGGGTCCAAGTGGTAGCAAGCACAGAAATATGAGACCGCGAGGCTCCAATGCACAATAAGATGGTCGATTGCATGAAACAACTACAATGTAGCAAGATAGAGGCCAAGCAGCTTCGGGATGATTATACTGCGGAATGAGCTATGCAGGTATAAGCCCTTGAGGAGAAACTGCAATTAGAGAAATCCCTGGCTGAAAAGGAAGCAGTCATCGCAGACCAAACCAGAGCGCTCAAGGAAAAGGAAGAAATTGCGATGGAACGAGCAAAGCTCGAAAGAGCTCTAGCAAAGGCATGCGAAGCAGCAGCGCTGGACATGGATGTTGACCTGGAAGCCCAGGCTGTTATGTTAGGACTTGCCGTGACTGAGCTCAGAAAAGAAAATGTGGAACTCCAAGCTCGGGTAACACCCAGCACACCGCCGGCACAAGTCCAGAGTCGACAGACAGCGATAGATGAGGCAGTGATGGAAATCCAGGAGTTGGAACAGGCTGTGCAGAAGGCAGCCGTAAGTCTTACAAAATTTTGGGACAGGCTAGTCGAAGATGACCAGTTAGTGGAACTAAAGAAGATGCATCACGAAGCTGAAGAGCATCTAGAAACGTTTAAAGGGTCGATTAAAGCAATGCCCAGCATGACCAGGATGACAAAGACTGCGGAATTACAGAATATGAAGCAACGAGCTGAGAAAGCCCATGAAAGGAAGCAACGACGAGCGGCACATTTGGACGAACTTCAGACAAAAGCAGAAGCACTGATAGCAAGCATGGTTCCAGAATTGAAACAGGTACAGGAGCAACTACAGGAAGTGCGACAAAAAGTGAGTGACCACCCGACGGAGCAGCAGGTGACGGAAAGTACACAGATCCATGCATCAGTAAAGGAGATAGTTGACCGGATCTGGACCGCCTATGAAGACTTTCAAAAGCAGTATAACAAACTAGCAGTGTCCAACTGAAGTGGCTCGGGACGAGCCACAAGTTTGTGTTGGGGGAATGTTGTCACGGGATAGATCCATAGGAAGTGCGGAAGCCGACAGGTGCGGAAGGGTCACTCAGCGAAAGAAGGACCTTTCGCCACTTTTTGCGGAAGTATAAGTATTGTTAAAGAGTTGAATCAGTCATATGGACCATTTTTTGTAGAATGATGTAAGCATATAAATAAAGCAATCTTGTAAGCCTAAGGGCATCGATCGATTGATGATTAATAAGATCTTTTGAGTTTGATTGTATTTGCGATATCATGTTCTGAATATCTCTGCGACAGGTTTTCCGCAGATCTTAATGAATGAAGATTTTTGGTTGTGAATTCTGGTGTTATGTTATGATGCGATAATGGGTTATTTAAATGTTCTCTATTGGTTTATGTGAAAACATATTGTTGGTTAATGCTAAAAAATTTTGATGTGAATAATTGATTAGTAAACTATAGTGAATGACTGTGATCTCTGGTTAATGCACACAAATCTTCTTTGTAACTGTGGAAGCTTGGTTCCTGCAGCACCCTTATCCACCTCAAGTGAGACGTCACCTGCTTCGCAGGTGTTGCTGGGAAGGGTAACTCCTTTCTGGGCCGGTGAATAAGGGGTTGTTGACGACAGAGTGAACCCCTGTCGAAAGACCCTGTGTCAACAGTAGGCTCTGCTGTCAGAATGGTGGAAAATACAAATATGAAGGGCTGACCCACCAATTTCCAACAGGTTCGACCCTATGGCAAGTTTGGGTTGCAAAAGGTTCAAATGCATCTTCACAAAGGGATGGCCTAAACCTATATTCAAGTTTCCAAATATACCAAATAAGATCGAGGAACATGCAGATCATGCTCCTATACTTGGGTAGATTTATATCAAGTATGCTCCCAGTGGCCCCATAAAATATGTCCTTAGGTGGGTGCAACCAAATGTTTACAACTTCAGGGATACCTTCATTTGATGATAAAATGTAATCCAAGAAGTCATGTGAGCTGGGAGATCTCACATCCCAAATGGGCCAGGTAACCGAATCATATTCCTCCATCAAGGGAAGATTTTCATCCGAATATGCCGAAGCTATTTGAGTAGCTTGGTTTGAAACTTCTACGATAGATAGTAGGGGTGATCCAATTGCTTTCCAACAATTAAATGACATTACACAAGCTGAGGTCCTTTCATCTACTATGGTTAGACAGATGTTCTTACCATGAGTCGTACTTTAATCTGAAAAGCAACTTCGGAAAGGGTCCTACATATTGAATGGTCTATGTCTGATGCGATCAAAGTCTCATTGGATGGATCAACAACACCAATGGTAGACAATAGTTCCGTTCTTTCCGCAGAATGATATTGCAATACCTCCAAGGCCGACATGGCACATGGTACTTGAGCTAGGTCCTCAAGAACATTACCGTCCGAAGTAGCTCGCGTGTTAGGATTATGCATTGTTCTACGTAGAACACCTTTGGGGGGTATGGTACTAAGTCTATGGCTGGTTTCTCAATGTAGATATAAACACTTGGTTGTGATTCTAATTGATCCGATCTACTAGGAGAGACATCATAAGACTCAAGTCTTGTTTGAATGTTCATCTCAAGATCACACATGAAGACATTGGCATAAGGATCATTGCCCCCTTGTAGGGGGGTTGGCTGGTTGCCCCCTGGCGGGGGTACCGGTGTCAAATAGTGGGTTGTTGTTTCCCACCGCATTGAAGCATAGTTGGTGCGTATTTTTTCCCAGACTTAGCATTTTGCTTACTCTTGTACTTCTTGTTCTTTTCCCTAATGTCTTTGGACTCGACTATAAGGATTTCAGAATTCTGCGAAGGATTAGCACTTTGATTACCCTTGTATTTCTTCTTCTTTCCTCTCAAGTCTATGGATGAGACTGTGAGGATGTTAGAATTGTTGGAAGGATTAGCAGGTTGCTGCATTGCATGGCCAGCTGTGGGTTGCAAATTCTGAATAGATACTTGTCTCGGATGTGGTTTAATTTGTTCAAGATGGTGGATGAAATCCATCATACCATTGACATGAGGTTCATGTGGCAGCCTAGCTAGATCAAACGCGGGTCTTGCAGGTTGGTTCCCAAAAGATTGATTACTTTCTAGAACCTGACCACTCCATGGCGGAATGGGGTTAATGGTTGGATTGCCCCCTTGCGGGGTTAGGCCCAAAAAAGATTGGTTACTTTCTAGAACCTGACCACTCCATTGAGGTGATTGTTGGGCTTGAAAATCATTCCAAGAGGGGTTACCTCCTTGCGGAGGTTGCATCCAAAAGGATTGGTTATTGCCCGGATGTTGCCCAGTCCATTGTGAACTAGGTTGCATGTATGGATTTCCCCCTTGCGGAGGTATGTTCCAATAAGGTTGGTTATTTGGTGGAACATTACCACTCCCTGGCTGGTTAGGATTCATGGGTGGATTGCCCCCTTGTAGGGGTATGTTCCATTGAGATTGGTTACTTGGTGGAACATTACCACTCCATTGATTGTTTCCTTGGTTTGGATATGCGTTCCAAGGTTGATTTCCTCCTTGCGGAGATGGCATCCAAAAAGATTGGTTACTTCCTGAATGTTGTCCATTCCATGGTGGAACAAGATGGATGGATGGATTTCCCCCTTGCGGAGGTAGGCCCCAAAAATATTGGTTGCTTTCCGGAATCTTACCAAACCATTGATTGTTTCCTTGGATTAGATAAGCGTTCCAAGGTTGATTTCCTCCTTACGAAGGTGGTGCCCAAGAAGATTGGGTACTTCCTGGAACCTCCCCACTCCATTTTGGGATAGGGTTGATAGGTGGATTGCTGCTAGGATTTGTGCTAGGATAAGTCGGAGGATAACCCCTTGGGGCATTTCCACTAATCTGAGGAGCATAACCCCAATTGGAATAAATGTTCCATGGTTCATTGCTTCTGCCAGGAATATTACCATTCCATGGTGAAGGGTTGCCCCTAGAAGTAGAATTTGGACAAGTGTTAGGCATATCAAGAGGATTCTGGTTTACTCCTTGTGTGTGTTGACCTTGATTAGCTGAACCATATTGAAAACCAATGTTTGGTAAGGCATACCCTTCAGTAGGGATTCCTGCAGATGAAGTGGATGTGCTTCCGGGATTGGAACCCAAAATTGTACCAACTGGCACTGAAGTGTTGGTTGAACTTGTGCTACTAACAGGTAAACTAACTGTTGGGATTGATGTATAGGCCAAATTGGAAGTATTGCTACCTCCAGCAACTATTTGATGTTGCGACGATGTAGTCCCTTGTGCTCTTGATGAAGCCATAGGGTCACTTGTTGAATTTTGCATGTCATTCGAACTTTCAAAAAGAGGTTTGATATCACCTAATGACTCATAGATAGTAAGTACAACTAGTTCTGAAAGACTTATCATAGGTGGAATTACATGAGCATTTGTGTGATGTTTCAATGTTTCAATGTTTCAATTTCAACTAGAGTAAGATCATCAACTCTGTCTGTATTCAGTTCATGATGTGATGATGAATTCTCAGTGTTGATTTGATGTTATTCTTCTCGAGTAATATTAATTGAGTTTAAAATCAATTCTATTTCCAAGTCATTAGTATGTGGTTTTTGTGTCTATCTCTGCAATGTAGCAGGGATTTCAATTTCTGGTGACTCACCTTGATACCATCGTGACTGGCAGATCGGGAGAGTAGCCACTTCTAAGAAGTTGATAAAAGGATGTGTTTAAAATGATAGTTTGAATCAAACAATCCTAAGGCAGTCTAGACTCAAAAAACAAAATGTGTCCACACAGTAAAAATTCCCTAAAGATTTCAAGCAGCAAACTTATTCTTCCAAAGAACCAAAGCTCAGTGAAAAGATGGATTGTAGGGCCTGCCGAAACTAGTTGTTGTTGAGGGATGTTAGGCCTCAGACAATTTCTAGCAGCGAAGGTATGAGAAATAGTTACAATAAATTTTAATCGCCAGGGGTGCAAGTGTTGGTTCCTGACCAATCACCCTCCCAAGGAGTAAAAGTTCCAAAGTCTGTCTCGGGTTTTGCAAGTGTTTCCCACTCACAATAGCCTATGTGATATCCTAAGAATAGCCACTAAATTTACCACTTCATTATCGACGGTCGAGCAGAATAGTTGTAAGTCGAGGACAACTCTCATAACCAGGAACTCTAGAAACAGTGATGTCGCCCCGAGGACTTGTCACTGAACATAGAATCCCCTCGATAAGCTTATGTCCCACTAAATAAACAAAAGGGGGGAACCACCCTTTACTTATCCAGATTGACCTCGTGCTTGACGCATGTTTCAGAAGCGCTTTCCCGACAAGCGTTTTTTGCTACTAGTGGATTTACTCTCTTTAATCAATGCTAGTTTCAAAGTTTTGCAGCCCGGGAGTGTTAACTCTCCAAACCTAATCTAGGGCACTAACCTAAACTTGTTGGTGATATGAAAGTCAAAAGTTTGTCAATTTTAGATTAAGCGCCAATTTTAAATGTAGTTTGCTTAGTTTCAGGAGTGGAAATGAAACTAGTGATGTTTTGACTCGAAAACCGAAAAATGAACCAAACAATTCAAAATGCTCACTATTCTACCTTTTAATTCGATGAATATTCTAAATTAAGGAAGAGTTAGAGGTTCATGAGTTTCTTTCATATATGCAAAATTTCTGGTAGATTTTGTATGTTCATGCATAGTTTAGTTTTTTTTTTTTTTAATATGGATAATAATTGATGTTTAAAGACCAATGTAAACCAAACAGATATCTCAAGTAAACATGAATCTAATTCTATTACACGAGGGATCCCTGTTTCTCATTCACAAGATCTCCCGAAAGCCCAAGTGAAGAGGATAAGCCCTTTGGAATGCTTATGAATTAAATTCTAGACTATTAGACTTGAGATCCACTTTCTCATTCACAAGATTGCCATACGGCCCAAGTGAAGAGGATACGGTGGCTCGAAAAACTGTATGCAAAAATTAAATCTACTCTGTTACAAGTGAGATCCACTTTCTCATTCACAAGATCCCCATAAGGTGAAAGTGAAGAGGATACGATGGCTCATACACAATATATCTCAAGAAAAATGAACTCTAAAGGTACAACTTTCTCTAATTGCGCATGCGAATTATGAAGAAAATTCCAACTCCAAAACGAAATGTAACTAAATGGAAGTTTATTTTTGTTTTTTGGAAAGAAATTATCGTCAAGTTATCTCACAATGCGATGTTCAAGGTTTGTTTTTCAATGCAAAAAGTGTGAATGGTTCCTTCAAATGCAATTCTCTCTAAATGTGCATGAAGATCATGAAAATATTCTAAGTCCAAAACAAAATGTAACTAATTTGAAGCTTGTTTTTGTTTCTAGAAAGAAAATATTCTCAAATCAATTTAAAATGTGACTTTCTAAGTGTGGTATTTTATGCAAAAAGATATTTTACACATTTAATAGAAAAATTGAAAAGAGATAGACACTTAAAACACTTTTAAAAGTTCTTGGGATCTTTTTTGAACAATTATCTTTAATCCAATGGAAACGTTTATAGCTCCAACCATGCAAAACTTTTACAACTCCAACCATGCCAAACTTTTACAAAATGCTTGGATTCTTTTTAATCTTAAGAAGAAGAAAAAATGAACCCAAAACTTTTGCAAAAACTTTGGAATTCTTTTTAATCTAAAGAAGAAGAAAAAATTGAACCCTAACTATACACTTTGCAAAAGTTTGAAAATGAGTTTTTTAACCAACTCTTTTTAAACCAATTGAAAAAGATTTGTAACTCCAACTATGTAAAACTTTTGCAAAATTTTTCAAAAGGAATCAAACTTTGGCATTTTATGCAGCATTCAACGCTCAACGCTCCAGCATTAAACACTTAGCAATTTCACATTGTGGCAGAGTATGAAGTGACACGTAAAGAGTTAAAACCTTCAACGCTTCACACCCCAAATCCTGGCAGAATGTACACCCACGCAGAGTTTTAAGAGCTTCAATGTTATGGTTCACAGCTTCAACCGAATCAACACATCAACGCAGAGGTCGAAGGCAGAGAGCAGACAGGGGCATTATACAATACGCAAAGCATTCAGTTGTTGGGATTAATGCAGAGATACAACGCTTCAACACTGTCCACGTGATGGGTTAGGAATTGTTTCAAAAGCGAAAATGCAGAGATGCAAAGATGCAATGCGTCAATACTGTCCACGCAGAGGTTCGAAAGTTTAAAGCTAAGATCATAGTCTTTTAGTGCTGAGATTTAAGAGTTCATGAAACATCAGGGTTTTCATATCGCAGGGTTGAAGGAATTTCACGCAGAGCTTGAGAGCATACTCAAAGATGCATCTATTCACTCAACGCAGAGTTTAAATCTTCAAACCAGATTTTAAAAGTTTTCATGCTGAGTTTTAAAAGTTTCAAGATCTTTAAGACAACACGCGGACAACCTGGAAACTATCAGCGTAGAGATTAAATTCCAAGTACATGGATCCACACAGAGTTTGAAAGAAATGATCAACGTAGGGATTTATGCAAGGTTTGAAACGCTTTCAAAAAACTGAACAGAGCTTTAACACGTTAGTGCAGAGTTTAAACATCATTCAACGCAGAGTGTAAAGAAATATTAAACTCAGAGTTTAAAGAAATATTCAAATGAAACATGAATCAATGAAATCTTCTAGAAATCTTCAATGCAAAGTTTAAAGAAATATAACATGTAGAGACTGAAGCTTTAAGAACTTTAACACAGCTTGAAGATCAAAACAAAGTTTAAACTCTAAAATTCGAGGCAGAGTTTCAAGAAACTCAGATCTGATTGAATTTGACGGTGGGTTGATGGATTAAAGGCATGGTTAGGCCAATTTTAAGCTTCTCAAACTGGATCCAAGGATCTTTAAGTGATCTTTAAGCTCAAAATGAGTAGATCTAAATGATGGAGATCACCAAAAAATGAAGAAAAATCATGAGATATCAAGAAATTTCAAGCCATATGGTCGCCAATCTAATAACAACATTTAGTGTAGAGACTTGTCTACAGTATTTCAACTATTTTACTAAGAAATGGTGAGTTTCTACGTCAGCAAATGAAAAGATTATTACAAGTTATCACTAAGATCTACATTCATTCATCAATCAAGATAAGCAAAATTAAGATCTGAAGCCATTTAAAAGTCTAAATCACACAAGATAACCAACATTTAAACATTCAAATGGTAGAAACTTGAATCAATTCATATCAGAACAATGAAGAAGTACATCCTTACCATGTAACTAGGTTTGAATCCCTCCTCGATTGCTATAAGCTTTCCTTTCTTCACCCTTGCTTTTGAAGAATTTGAGCTTTTCTCCTTCCTTCAGAATCTCCTCAGCATGTCTTTTCTTTTTTGATCTCCCTTTACCATGCCTCCCATGCCTTTCTTATGTAGCATTGGGAAATGGGCCTTCAAACCTTTCTTCTCCATGTGGGATTGCTCATTTTCTTTATTTTAGATTATTTTCAACTGAAAAGCCACTTTTCAATAGTTTTTAGGCTTTTTGCACCACTTAGAATGATTTTAAGCACAATTAATGCATTTTAATGCATTTCTCAGAGAGGATTCGCCTCTGAATGAACTTGTGTCATGTATTCCTGCTGTAGGTGCATGGTAAACATATGCCTCTTTTGTCACATGACTAGGAGTGTTAATTTGATTGTTAATAAGGCATGAACATATTTAAATATCTCATGAATTTTAATTGATTATCATCTTTTTATGATTAATTAATGTTTACTTAACACTTCTAGACCTATTGGGCACATAGTTTTCATTTTCCAGGCTGTGGTTTTCATACAGACGTCTATCCGGACGCTCATTCGCATCCAGACGCCCATTCGCATTCGGATGTCCATTCAGACCTTCGTTCGCAACACCGAAATTGTTTGTTAGCATATTCTGGAGCATTGAAGGCAGAAACCCACGACATGGGTTTTGTTGGCCACCTGGCCCTTATGGATCGTGACCTCCTGTTGGTGAAGATTCGCATCCTCATTAACCCAAGCTGCCAATGCATATGTTGCCCACGTCCAAGGAATTAGTATGCACGAAATGGGGAAAACATCCTGTGCTTTTTAATGAGCCATTTCTCCAGTGTTTAAGACCCTCTATTTTTAGAAAGGTCAACCACTGGAATGGTCGACCTGCTCTCCCTTTGTAAATGTTATATAAAGACGCCCAGGGTTGAGAAGAAGAGACAGAAAAACGTTGTATAAGCTTTGATTCCGATTTTTAATAAAAACTCTGATCATCTGTTGATGTTATTTCGTCTTTTGTTAATGGTTGGTGACTGAATAGCTTAGGAACAAATCCTCGTTGCTTGGGAAGGGCCCCTCAACAACCAGAGGTTCCATTTGTGCATATCCAGTGATTTCCTTTCATTTTTGCAGATAAGTAATTTCGTTTTTATATGTATGTATTTTGTTTTCCTGTAGATGATGTTTTGTTGTTCATAAAACACAGTTTTCCTTTATTTACATGTAATTTGTATCTTCAGAATTCATACGGCCGACTATTCGCACCTTCGTTCAGACTGTCTTTCAGCCTTTCATTTGCACTTAGACAGAATTTTAGTTCATTTTCCACAATTTCCAGTATTTCGTTTATGCAGAAATAGTTAGGTAGGGTATAGGTTAATTTTCCAGTATCTCATGATGTTCCGTAGTTAGTTGGGATTCGAATCCATCTTTACCATTTTATATTTCATTTCATATTCACACATAGATTGATTATTTCAGTTTTAATTATGATGAAATCCATTTACATTTAGCATCTCTTTTACTGTGCAAATAAGAAATAGTTCTAGTTTAAGTAGAAGCAGTATAGTTGTTTCTTTGATTATGATTTAGGTAGTTTATGATCTACTTTCATTTGTTTTCATGCCTAGAACCTAGAATAGCTTAAGCTTGTTTAAAATGTTATCATAGACTTTACCAAATATCAGTTTGTTCCATTTCTGAAATAGGTTCAACATTTCATCTTCAGTTCTCATTTAAGTTTATAATCGGTCTTTCATTTTCATTTACATAGCATGTATTGTTTTAGGCTTTGTTAATTCCATTGTTAATTCAATCATTTCATTTTGGTAGGTATAATAGAATAGAAACTAACTTCAAGTTCAAACTTAAATAGTTTCACACTGATTTCAAAGATGCATTAGTTTTCAGTGTTTTAAAGTTTGATTCTGATAGCTCACATAACTCAATTTAATATAGGTTTATTTCTCAGTTATAGATCAATTGAATCATATTTCCATGATTGAGTGAAATGCCTTAGGTTGTGGTTTGATTTACTGTTGAATGAGAATAGTAGCACTTTGTTTCATGTTGTAGGTTTTGTTCACAAGTTAAAGATTGTTTCCAAGTCATTGAATTCTTACTTTGTACTTAGGTCTACTTGAACTCCAAGTTTAGTTTGATTTTTGATAATTGATGTTTCATGAACTAGTTTGAAGTATTGATAGGACATAATTTGATGTTGATAGGCATTTGCATGAGCTAGGTAAACATTTCATGTTTTAATTACAGAGTAGTCATTAGAGATAAATTAACTTAGAATTTGTGTTTTGATAAGTAGTACTTCATTCTAAGTATTGTAACTAGGTCTTAAGTGTCATCTACTTATGGATAAAAAGTAGTTTACAATGTTCAAATTCACTGGCAATTGGTCAATTCTTAACTTGCATCTTTTTCTAGAATTTAAACTAGATTTAATTCCTTTTTGTTTCTCTGTAGCATTCGAAAGTCATTTTGATACAATCCCTCAAGGAGAGTGGAATTAGGTAGCTTAGCTAAGTCTTGAGTCATTTATTGTTTGAAATATTAATTGTCAAATGCATGAGCAGTTTAACTGTTGGATTGGATTTCTTAGGTTCATTAAGTAGTTGTCTCTTTTAGGGTAGTATAGTTTCTTGTTTTTATAGTTAGTTGCAACTTGAAATTGTTCTATAGCTAGGTTTCTGAATTTGTTTCATAGTTAGAGTTTGAATAATATTTTCCATTCTTAGAATAGGATTTGAGTGATTGTCTAGTAGTTTCCACTTCCATAGAGTAGCTTGTTTTTTATCAATTCTTGCTTCTTAGAATAGTACTTTCTTTATATCTTGCAATTTCAATTCTTGTCCATAGACTAGAATAGTATAGATTGATACTATTCTGATCTGTTTGTTAGGTTAGGTCTAATCAGTTTGATAGTTTATATTTTCAAGTTTGACTCAATTTTTCATTTTGAAAGATCTTTAAATATTTTCATTATTGAACATTTCTAAGGTTTGTCGAGCCAATACCTTAGTTTCCCTTCTACCTCAGCATATATTTTGTGACAACTCAAAGTGTACAAACCTTGGTTGATAATTAATATTTGGAGAATTTAATAAACATAAATAACACTGAACAAGAGGATACATAGTGGGTTCCAACCAAGAGATCACTTTGAAGAAGAAAGCGATCCAATCGGGAAGCTATATGTACAGGACCAATCCTATGGTTTGTCCAGGTGAAACAATCATTTGCAAGCTTTAGATCTATCAGATCCCAATCATCTATGAGGTATTCCATGCTTTCTCAAAAGGGATCTTTTATTATACTTCCACCTTTTTTCTCTTTGTTGCTAATAATTGTGTTGAAGTCATCGGCCACTATGCTAAAATTTGTCCACAAAGTGTTGCAAAGGTTCTGCAAAGACTACCAGTAGATATTTTTTCTTGATAATGTATAGGCATATAGGTACCGAAAGTGGACTTAAGGCATGATCTCCCTAGTTCAATGCGAATCTAGAACAAATATGATAGAATACAAATATACCTTCCTAGATGTAATTAGAGATTAAGATATGTAGACATATTACCTTTCATATTTGTAGATCTCTTTCTCCCTCGTCGCTCCAAGTTCCACGGTCGTCAAATCCAAAGATGCAAGACCTGTCAGAACATGCAAGAGACAAACAAGAAGCAATAGCACATCTACACAATAATTGATCTAAGTAAACGATTAAGGAAGTAAACTATAAATATCAATGAACAATAAGACATTTATGGAAAGAGTTTTGTATTACTGTATTAAAGTGGAAATACATAGAAGAGTTAAGATTATAACCAAGCCCTAACGTCGCAATCTTCCTCCCACAAACCAAGCCAATGCCTCTAAGGAAAAATGGGTGCCTCCAATGGATGGATGATGATATCCTAAGCTCTATTTCACCAACATATGGATGTTATAGCATTCCTCCCCTTGGAATGGAGAAGAGCTTCATATATATAGGACTAGGAGGATAGGATAGGTTGAGAAATAGTGGAAAGGACTAAGGGATCCTCCCAAATGGTTAGGGAACCGAATGCCTGCTCCCCTATAGGTTAGCGATAGATATCCAAGTCACACACCTTCGAGAAATGGCTTGAAGATTCCCTTTATCCACTTTAACTGACATCGGTGCAAGTTGCAATAGGACAACCTGTGCCGGCGCATGTTGCACAAGGGTGACCTGTGACGACCCAACTAGACCCTATGGAAATAGGTCAGTATCTCTTCCAGTTTGACTTCCTATTCATGGGAACTTCAGGGATGTTTACACTGATTCTTATGGTGGCAAGATTTTGGTGTAACAGAATGCCCCCCAAAGCATGAAGTTGTTGGAACTTGACAGCTGAAATGCTTTGATAGAAGGATGGCAAAGGCTTGTCGGATGGAAGATGCCACTACAAGACAACTAACTCTGAGAACAAAATCCCGTATGACTCACAACATGGCTTCCGACCAATACAATGTAGATCCATGGTAGTAAAGGTTGAATAAACACAATCATGGCTACTAGAAACAAGCGTAGATCCATGATGAGATAATAACACAATCACAACCAATACAAAGTGGATCCGTGTGATATAAACCAAAAGAATATCCATCGCAACCTGGGTGAAACATGACTCCCCGGGGTCTTCAAGTCGAACCCACAATGATACGAATCTATCCATGTGATTACAAATGTCTTGACGTCGAACATGGTAGAAACCATTTGATTACCGGTCATTGATGCATACTGTTAACAAGCGCGAGGAAAATCACCATTAATTTCAATGATCCCCAAGGTATCATAGTACATATGTAATTTTCCTTTATAATAAAATTCCCAATGTGCTCAAATTCACCAAATTTCAACTCTAGGTATATGGATACAACTGATTCCAAACTCCTCCAATTACTTTCAAACTTGGTGAGGAAGGTCATGAGGGGTGATGGGACATAATAACACATCTATCAGACATATAATCAACTGATATACCCAACCATGGTCTGCAATTTTCCTCTTCCTCTTCCATGGGAGTTATTCCTCCACTCCAATTCGACCTTACATGATTCATGCCAAGTATATTGACCTTCCAACTCATACCAAGAACATTGGGCTTCTCATGGATTCGAAATGAGTAGGATGCCATGTGTCATAGAAAATCTAGCTTGTGTGGGTTCCACTTCCTCCATGTGTCTTCATGATCAAATGCTACTTTGATTTTCCCTTGTATATAATTTATTTAGCTCCTTTATTAAATATTTATGCTATTCTAATGTCCACACATCATTTATTATCCCTCTTATTTCAAATCCCAATGCTTCCACTCCCAACCTAGGAAACTAGTAATTTTCCTCCTTGGCAATTATTTGACCCTTAACATCAATTTGACAAACTCTCATGAATATGGCCATTGGTCTTAGGCCATTGTGACCCAATGCCAAATTTGGGACATGACAAGATATCATCAAGCGCGAATGAAGGAGTTGAAGTCGAATGCTTGACGAAATCTTTCAATTAAGAGTCAATGATGTAAACTCATGTCGAAATCGAGGTAACCTGCCATTGAAACATGCAGGCCCAAGGCACTCAATTGGTTTCTAGATTCAGTCCTCAGATGATTATTTGAAGTCGACAAGGATGAACCTGTTGAAGGATGGCCTTGATGAATCCCCTGTCATCGACACGAAACTTGATAACAGATGTTTAGAGTAGATCGGATGGTATAGTAACATGCAAGACTGACTTAGAGTAGACCGACATGGTGGAGGGTGTACTAACTGCAAATGATGAGCGGTGAATGTATTCTTGAACATGGGCATGGTATGACTTGGCAGTATTGACATGATGAGAATGACGCCAACTCCTAATTCAATTGATGATGGAAGTATTCTTTGGATGACACAAAGGAGTAACAAGACTCAGGAAGTAGGCAAAACTTGAGGACAAACGGATGACCCAAGTACTGTATGCAAATGAAAATGAGTGCCATGTTCAAGAACGACTAAGTACTGCTACTAGTAAAGGTGTAACACAAAAAACTTTTCTTTTTCCCCATCATGACTGATGAGTGCCTCATGTGTTTTTGACGAGCTTGATGAGGGTAACTGGATGCTTGGTATAGCTCATTGAATAGATGAGTCCAATCCCAATTTTTTTACAAACTTGGGAAAGGAGGGGTTCGTCGCATGACGGGCCCTTCAATGTTGAGTTTTAACGAGTCTAGAGAAGGTAAACTCGGTGTCATTTTGATGTTTAAAGAGTCTAAAAAGAACTAAAGAAGACTCCAAAGGTCCTTTTTTGTAAGGTTAGCCTCTTCTCCCGGAAAAGGGTAAAACAACGCATGAGAGGACTCTTCCAGTCATGATTGGATGGAGTATTCCTTTTTCGTAAGTAGTGCCCCCTAGTCGAAAAAAGGGGTAAACTATCACTAGGAAGACGACCATTCAAATACTTTTACAAGCGTGAACGTATCAAGTTCGCTTGGCGATATTTTCGTATTTAGAGAGCTTGAAAAGAGATTAAAGAAAGACTCTGGGGGGTTCCTTTTTTGTAGGAGTTTAATGAGCCCGAAAAAGTGATAAACTATAACTTGGTGACTTATTCTCATCATTTTACGAGCATGAGAAAGAACAAAGAGTAAGCTCAGTGTCATTAGTAATTGAATTTAATGAGCGAAATAATGACAAAAAGATGCTCGAAGAGTTGTTCATACCTGGTAATACTTACGAGATGATCATCACAATGAAGAATGGCATTAATTAGGCACCTAGCTTCTCCCACAGCTCAAAGACTAGGTCAAAACAGTTAACCAAGCATTTAAATGCAGTAAATAACCCAAACTATAGTAAAAAAAACCCACTAAAGCATAAACATTAAAAAGGAATATTCCCTTTTTGGTTATAAAATGAGTGAAATAGTGAAAAAGAATTACAATTGTTTTTTACCAAGTTTGGAGAGTGTGAAGTGCCATTTGGAGCCAAATTTTGTATGCTGATTCCGGGAGCTACGATCCACCGTTTCGCAATCCGTCAGAGAAAGGTAGGCCTAAACTCAACTATGCAACTTTTAGCGGATTAGTTTTATGTTTTTTGCTTAATTTTTAGGGTTTTGAGTTGTTTTGGTGGGGGGAATTGCGCCTACAGGTCGGTGCAAGCCTTCCTTACGGGAACTGTGACGGCCATGTGCCCTCGTAAAACCCGTAAGGAGGGATTTCGCCGACCCGCGGGCGCAATTCCCCCCACCAAAACAACTCAAAACCCTAAAAATTAAGCAAAACAAATAAAACTAATCCACTGAAAAGTTGCATAGCATCGTCGCAAAACCCATAAGGGCCTTTTGCGTCGACGTCGCCCTGTCTACAAAAACGTCTTACGCCGACGCAAATGCTTCACTTCAATTCAACGCCCAACCCAAAAGAAAAAGTTTTGATGTTTAGAAAGAGTTCTAATCGTGTTTACTTGTCCTTTTTGACAAGTTCACGGTGACAAACATGGTTCTCGAGTGGCGAGAACGAGAACACAAGGTGGATGATGCTCAGGCCGAAAATGACCCTCAATGCATTGTTGCATTGAGGAACTGTGGGTTACTCAAATACTTCCAAGTGTCGGGCATGAGGGCCCAGGTTCCGTTGCTGACACACATGATCCGATGTTGGGATCCGACGCAACAACACTTCGAGATCGGGGTGCATACACTGAGTATAGATGTCGAGGATATCTACTTCCTAACAGGATTATCCTGAAGGGAAGAACCTGTATCTCCTACCGGATCACGAGGAGGTGATCAGACAGTGGACAATATGATTACTCAATACTTCACTGGAGGCACTGCGGCTATTGGTGGGAAGATCCCCATCAAGTATATTTGAGACCGTCCTTTACGTATTGTGCTCTACACTATAGTGAGGGTAGCGGGGAATCAATCTGCTCACCTTGCAAGCAAGTCACGGTTGATGTACGCAGAGGAGTGCATGGCTCCCAGGGTATTCAACTGGTGTGAGGGACTCCTTACCAACCTTCGGAGTCAGTTGACCAAGTGTCGGCGCAGGGCACTGAAACAATTCGGATATGGGTCCATGGTGATATCTTTTCTATTGGAGCGGGTACCTCATTTGCGTCCATAGGTGGACTTGGATGACTGAGATGCCCAAGACCCACACATGACCTGATGGGAAGAGGTGATAGCCCGCCATGGTGGCGGGGGTCCTATCACAGGCTACGGTACAGGGTTCTTCACCTCGCTGGAGGGACAGCTCCTCATGATAGAGGATTATCCATACAGCAGGACATATTTCAGAGGTGA
This sequence comes from Larix kaempferi, assembly GCA_027924585.1. Taxonomy (NCBI): domain Eukaryota; kingdom Viridiplantae; phylum Streptophyta; class Pinopsida; order Pinales; family Pinaceae; genus Larix; species Larix kaempferi. The sequence continues at coordinate 2,135,349 of BSBM01000226.1, read as the reverse complement.
TCCCGACCTGGTGCTTCCCGAGGGAGCACAATGGGGTGACATCGGTAAGAACAACAAATTTTGTGTTTTTCATTTTATATATTTTATGATTTTTTGGAGTAGTGTTGATGACTCAATGTTTTGTGCAGACGTGGGTCCATTGCGACCAGTTGGAGTCTCGCTCATTGCGAGGAGAGGAGAGGCACCGGTTGTAGGTCCCACGATGTGTGATTCCATTGAGGAGGTAGAGAAGGTCTATGAGAACCTCAACAGGTTGACACTAGATATCCCAGAGCCGAGTGTCCATGATCTACCTCGGGGTTACCAGAGATACACCGTCATGGTGTCTACACATTTTGGCACATTGTTTTGTAAAGTGGCGAGGTTCGTAGTCTACTATCATGAGCCGCCTAAGGATTAGGTTTCCGCTTGTGTATGTACTGAAAGCTTATGAGCTTTAGATTTTGTAGAGATGACTCTTACTAAAAGCTAGTATGCTTTGGATTTTTGTATCAGCACCACCATTTTGTATCGATTTATATATATATTTATATAGACATTTTCGGCAACTTTATACATTATGTGTTCTATGTGTTGAGATATTGTAACTTCAAAGAATATTATATTTGTACTTTATTATTCTGGAGATGTTTCATTCCTCCTTGAAGATCTTATTGTATATCCGGAGATGTTTATTCCTCCGTCAGAATGTGGTAACTTGGGTTATTAGACTTCCCTAGTGGGGGTCGGCCCTGTATGTGTTATGTGGGTCAAAGGGTTATTAGATCACCCTAGAGGGGTCGGCCCAGTCAGTTGTAGTGGGGTATTTAACCCAATGGTTAAATACGAGCCTACATGACTTGTGTAAAAGACAAGTCGGAGTAGTGTATAAATAGAGGAGGTGTATTCCTCATTTTACACACACACTCACTCACTTGAGAGTGGTTCACTTATGAGAGAGAGGTCTGCTATGGAGAAGGAGGAGCTTATGCTCAGGGTTACATCTTTGTATATTGCTGGTCATCTATATTGAGGAAGCTTTGCTGGGTTTTCTACCCCATGCAGGTTTCCCAGGATAAATTTGTGTCTCTTGTGTTTATGTTGTGCTTGTTGTTTCTTCAGTGATCCTGTATATGCTATTATTGTGAAATGGAATGCAATATTGCTATTTTATGTCTTAGAATATTAAATCTTAACATGGTATCAGAGCTAACCTGAAGGAAGGCAATGTATGGCACTTACGACACTTGCTTCACTTGCGACAATTTGAAGGTTTGGGTTTTACATAGCAAAACCCAGTCATCGTGGAACTTTCGCTATAAATTCATTTATGCAAAGGTTCAGGATCTGAAAAGTTTACAGGTCGTATTTAACATCCCCAGGTACCTTGTGTCCAAAGGGTACCCTCAGATTCGTGGTACTTTGTGTGTTATGATCAGTACAAGTTAGGGTTTCTGACTCTTCCAGATCTCAGTCAAAATCAGGTGACCTTGGAAAAAAGGTCATAACTTGGGCTAGGAAGCTCCAAATGAAATTTCATAAAAAGTGACAGGTAGTACACAGACTGTACTATCTCAGGAAACATTTTTAGAGGCCGAAGTTGAACAAGTGACATGTGGCATGCCATACAAGTTCACTCTCCTGTTGTATCCCATAAACAGGTCACGTTGCAACACTTGGCATAACTCTCTCTCAGAAAATACAATTGAGGTCAGATCTATTGGGATGGAAAGATGACAGGTCAGGCTACCACAAAAAAAAGTTTTCAGACCCTATGGAGAGAAAAGTTTGGAGTTACAGCAAAAACAATCAGGTAAATATTTCTGTCAAAACAGAATTATTTTTGGAGCACCTTCATTCATGGCTTCTGGAATTTAGGGTTTCGGAGAAAGTTAGAATTTTTGGAATCGGAATCCACGGCTGAATGATACTCAGGAAAATTGAAATTTAGAGACCAAGATCGAATTTTTTGGTTGGGTAGAAGACCGGGCTTGATCAAACCCCAGTTCGAGATTCTGATCGGAAAGATGAAAAATTAGGGCTTCAGCAAAAGTTGGAATTTTTGAAGTCTGTAGCCATGGCTGGAAGCTCCTCAGAAAAATAAGAGTTTAGAGCCTTGGATCGAACCTTTTGATTGGGTAGAAGGGTGGGTTTCATCAAACCCTAGTTCGGGATCCTGTCTAGAAGATCCAGAAGTTTCGAAGGAAAATTTTGAGGGGTAAAATTTTTGGAGATTTCAAAATTGAAGTATGCTAGTTTGATCAACTCAGGAAGACACATCCTTCCATCCATTGATAAGTGTGAAAGTCAAAGATTGAATTTTTAGGGTTTCTCTAACAAACCCTAATCAAGCTCCAGATCAAGTTTCAGGGGGAGTTGAGGGAGGCTAAGGCCTTACATAAGAAGACTACAAGAAGTCTCGACATGTATGTCTTAAGGAGATACAGGTATGTCTTGAAATCTGATTCCTGATAAAGTTCATAATATGTCTGTCTTCATATTATTTATTAGTGCAATCTTGATTAATGTTAGAATTGTCGTATCACCCTAGTAACATTATGAATGCATGTGAATGATAGAAGACATTCATTGATTAGGGCTATATGATTGTACTAATGCACTGTGGTGTTGTATGAGGTTGATGTTGTATACTAACAAGATACAGGTACATCACGAAAGACAAATCAAGTTCCATGACAATGATAACATGAAGACAAAGACTCATCCATAATCTTTGATCACATAGAAGTTCTACTTACGAGGTACGTATGACTTTGTTCTATTATGCTTAACCTATGAGATATGCAGGTTCTAGCATAGGATCTCTAAATCATTGAAGAGAACAAAGAAGATATTGATTAGGTATGTTAGACATAACTAAGCAGGTATACTAATCCAGGTATGTTTTCCTATGTCATGTTAGAATCTTACCTTGTGTAAGGATCCCTTATATAAGTATACTTGGTATGATTGGTTATGCTTATTCATAAAGTTAGTAATCAAGGGTTTATGCATATTATGTCTCTTATCTTGGTTGATGATTTAACTAACTAGATCAAACAAGAATATGCATGAGTAAAAGAAGACTTCCCTGAAACCTTGAATATTATCTATAATCATGACTATACATTTTCAAGATTATTTAGAACTATAATGTTTTGATAACATTGAGAATATACTAATGAATGTATGTTTGTGTATGAGATCATGAGGATGACACTTGAGCGTGCATAGTGCTACAGAATGAATAGAAGTTCAAAAGACATACAGAAGATCAAGCGGGAGGCAACCACACAAACATAAAAAGATAAGTATTTGAGTTGTTATTTGAAATAGTAAATGATATTGCCTGTAATAGGTTGTATGCATATTTGTATTCCTAGAATACATGATGCTGAGTATAAACATTCATAGAGCATTGAATAGTATACTACTAATATGCATATGATTGGTAAGTTGGACAAACATTCCATTGTTGCTTGTCTAGAATGAAACCTCTTTGCTGACATGCTGAGAGTTGTGCACACTCTCGATAGTATGTTCTGGTAGAGATGGAAGGCATCTAGATAGCCACTGTATGCATACAGGATATGGGAAAGTGTTGTGCCAAAGTATTGGTCAAAATAGTTGCATAACTATGTAAATGATATCTGTATGCATAATAGGTTATCATGTCAATATGATTTGATGATTATGAAGTATTACTAAGCATGTACTTAATTTTGATTTGAAATAGAAAGATCATGATGAATGATGAACACTGAACAAGTGATGGATGTTCAACAAAAAGATTTACAAATCAAACACACTATAGAAGGCTTGTGGCTAGAAGATTCTCTTAGAAAGAGGAAGAGAATCATGATGAGATGTTTGTGGCTAGATAAGACCATTCTCTTAATGGTGTAATTAAAGAAGAAGTGTGAATCAGGTTCTGTATGGGTTCCCAGGATCGATAATCAATTGATGAGCTTAATGATCACCATGGGTGATGTGGATCTCAACCTTTTCTACAAGGTTGAATATGGTTTCTATACACAGATGACATGGATGCAAGAAGGAACTCACCACAGAGTTCGAATGATATTGAGGCTCATATCAGTAGACCCATCTGACGAGAGATGGCACAGATAGATATGCAGAAGATCATTCAATGCAGAGTGTGAATGAATGAGAATTGACAGCTTCTTGACAAAGCTTGGGATTTACCAGAAGTAAAGCTAATCCTAACCTTTACCTTAAGGTTTTGGATGATGAACCTATCATTCCATTATTGTATGAGGATGATCTCTTTCTGACAAGGAATGAGAAACAGAAATGAAAATGAAAGATCTCATATTGATGCATTACTTCCTAGGTCTGGAAGTATGGCAAGGCTCAGAAGGAATCTTTCTCAACAAGGGAAAATATGCCGATAAATATTAAAAGGACTTGATGTGTTGGAATGGCCACTCTCGTGGATTCCAACTTGAAGCTGTTAGCGGATGAATCTTCAGAGTTAGTGGATATAACTCTGTACAGACAAATTATTGGGTCACTGATGTATCTAATAAATACTAGGTCATATATATGCTTTGCTGTGAATACCTTGAGTCAGTATCTAGTGGAAACTAGATGTGTTCACCTATTAGTTGCAAAGCATGTGATCAGGTACCTAAAGGATACAATAGACTTTGATCTATGCTATCTTAGAGATCATGACTTCAGATGGCTACACAGATGTTGATTGAGCAGAAAGTGTATCAGACAGGAAGAGCACATCGAGAAGATGTTATTGTCTGGGATCAACCATGATCTTGTGGTTTAGAAGGAAGCAGTCTAGTGTGGCTCTTAGCACAAGCAGAACATATGGCTGCTTGCTCTGCTAGTTGTGAAGTGGTATGGCTTTAGAATGGACCCAACTGTGATCCTATGTGACAAACAGAGTTATACCAAAATGGCAGAGAATCCAATATTCCATGATAAGTCAAAGCACATAGAGATCTGACATTTCTATATACAAGATATGGTGCAGAAAAGAATTAAAGTTCGAATTTGTAACAAGTTACCGATGTACTAACCAAACCTCTACCTCAAGTAAAGTTTTCCAAGACAAACTTAATATAGTTCAGAAGGACCCTCCTCGAAAGGGGGAGCGATGTGATCACTTATGATGAGATTGCCCGCATCGACAGTGAGGTCGATGATGTGGATACCTATATTGGTGATGCCGACAGAGAGGTTGGTGGATGGTCCTTAGACAGGGTCTAAGGTGACAAGGGGATTGCATCATCCTTTAACACATGTTCTGAAAGGAACCGTAGACAGGTGTCTCCGAGAAAATAGGGGGATTGGATCATCCCTGGACTTCAGTCCTAAAGAGAGCCGTAGACGTATGTCTTCGAGAATGAAGTCCTTCGTGGACATGTGAGGATTGAATCATCCTTGGATTTCAGTCCTAAAGAGAGCCGTAGACGTATGTCTTCGAGAATGAAGTCCTTCGTGGACATGTGAGGATTGAATAATCCTTGGATTTCAGTCCTAAAGTGAGCCGTAGATAGGTGTCTCCGAGAAAGAAGAGGGATTGTATCATCCTTGAACATATGTTCTAAAAGGAGCCGTAGACAGGTGTCTCCGAGAAAGAAGAGGGATTGCATATCCTTGAACACATGTTCTAAAAGGAGCCGTAGACAGATGTCTTCGAGAATGAAGTCCTTGGTGGACATGAGAGGATTGTATCGTCCCCGAACTTCGGTCCCAGAATTGAGCTGTAGACTGGGTCTCTGAGAATGTAGTCCTGAATGAACAGGTAGGGGATTGTATCTTCCCCGGACTTTGGTCCCAGAATTGATCCGTAGACTGATGTCTCCGAGAATTGAAGATAGGACTGCATCGTCCCTGGACCTCGATTCAAAATGTACGTGATGGGATTGCATCATCCCTAGACATGAGACTTGTATTAAAGGTACGTGTGAGGACTGCATCGTCCATGAACTGGGTTCAAAATGTACATGACGGGATTGCATCGTCCCCAGACATGAGACTTGTCTTAAAGTGATAAGGACTGATCATCATGGAACTTGATCGGGATTGCATTGTCCCTAGACATGAGACTTGTATTAAAGTGATAAGGACTAATCATCCTGGAACTTGATCGGGATTGCATCGTCCCTAGACATGAGACTTGTCTTAAAGTGATAAGGACTGATCATCCTGGAACTTGATCTAGATTGCATCATCCCTAGACATGAGACTTGTCTTAAAGGTACGTGTGAGGACTGCATCGTCCCTGAACTGGGTTCAAAATGTACGTGATGGGATTGCATCATCCCTAGACATGAGACTTGTCTTAAAGGTACGTGTGAGGACTGCATCGTCCATGAACTGGGTTCAAAATGTACGTGATGGGATTGCATCGTCCCTAGACATGAGACTTGTCTTAAAGTGATAAGGATTGATCATCATGGAACTTGATCTAGATTATCATCCATGGACCTATGTCCTAAAGAGAGCGGGATTGATCATCCTGTAATATGATCGTGTGTGTTGCAGGGTATGCTGCTATGTATTGATGATAGATGTATTAGTGAGAATACATGCTTTTGATTATAGATGTATTAGTGAGAATACATGCTTTTGATGATAGATGTATTAGTGAGAATACATGCTTTTGATGATAGATGTATTAGTGAGAATACATGTTTTTGATGATATATGTATTAGTAAGAATACATGTTTTGATGATAGACGTATTGGTGTGGATACTAATACAGATGATCCAGATGTTGTAGATCGAGATGATCCAGATGCTGTAGATCGAGATGATCTAGATGCTGTAGATCGAGATGATCCAGATGCTGTAGATCGTGATGATCCAGATGTTGTAGATCGAGATGATCCAGATGCTGTAGATCGAGATGATCCAGATGCTGTAGATCGTGATGATCCAGATGCTGTAGATCATGATGATCCAAATGCTGTAGATCGAGATGATCCAGATGTTGTAGATCGAGATGATCTAGATACTGTAGATCGAGATGATCCCGATGATGATGATCGTATGATGACGATGCTGATGATCGTGAGGATCCAGATGTTGATGTTGTTGTAGTTGTTCGAGTGCTGCAGAAGATAAAGACTCAGTACTGAAGATGTTGATGTTCCAGTATTGAAGATGTTCCAGTAACTGCTTGAGTTATTGATGATGTTGAGAAAGCTTCCAATGATTTATAGATGTATCATGTATGATGTTGATGACTCCTTGCTCGTGCAGATGCTGTTATAATATCCTTCTCGTTAAGGGGGAGTGTTGATATATTGTAAATTCAAAGAATATTATATTTGTACTTTATTATTCTGGAGATGTTTCATTCCTCCTTGAAGATCTTATTGTATATCCGGAGATGTTTATTCCTCCGTCGGAATGTGGTAACTTGGGTTATTAGACTTCCCTCGTGGGGGTCGGCCCTGTATGTGTTATGTGGGTCAAAGGGTTATTAGACCACACTAGAGGGGTCGGCCCAGTCAGTTGTAGTGGGGTATTTAACCCAATGGTTAAATACGAGCCTACATGACTTGTGTAAAAGACAAGTCGGAGTAGTGTATAAATAGAGGAGGTGTATTCCTCATTTTACACACACACTCACTCACTTGAGAGTGGTGCACGTATGAGAGAGAGGTCTGCTATGGAGAAGGAGGAGCTTATGCTCAGGGTTACATCTTTGTATATTGTTGGTCATCTATATTGAGGAAGCTTTGCTGGGTTTTCTACCCCATGAGGGTTTCCCAGGATAAATTTGTGTCTCTTGTGTTTATGCTGTGCTTGTTGTTTCTTCAGTGATCCTGTATATGCTATTATTGTGAAATGGAATGCAATACTGCTATTTTCTGTCTTAGAATATTAAATCTTAACACTATGGATGATTAATGAGATCTTGTTTACATGTTTGCTTATACAATGGATTATTTACATGTTATGTATGCTTTTATATTTTATGAATATGTTATGTGTGTGCGATGTACCAATCTAGAATGAAGTTGGCCATTGAGTCAGCAACTGTATTCATGTCTCGTGGAATGTGCAGGTATTGAAGAGATTCAAAGGACCTTTCCAGAAGACGGACTCGTCTGGAAAGAATGAGTAGAGTAGGGTCGCGGATAGCATAAATCCGGTTAATATGAGAAACCACTAGTTGTGAATCTAGATGGATGACAACATGGTTGATACCCAAGGAAAGAGCGTCAGTTAGGGTTCCAATCATTGCTTGATACTCTGCGACGTTGTTGGTTGTGAATCCTAGGCAATTTCCTCCTCAGCTAATAAGCTCGCCAGTTGGGGAATAAAGTACCTAGGCTGCCAAAGCAAGGTTACGAGTATGCCGGCTGGCGCCATCCGCGAATCCGTAGAAATTTTCCATCTTCACATGCAGACAGAACATGGTATAAGAAGCGAAAATAAGATCTAGACACACTAAAACAAAAGCATCACACCACACAAAACACACATGCCATGTATAATATATACAAGATATCTATGCGTGAAAGGCTCAGGCATAGTACCTCTTCAGGCAGAGCCCATTGCGGGGCTCACCCAAAGATATCCCATCATAGTCCTCTAGTTCGTAGGCTCCCTTCTCCATAACACATTTCACTATGTACGGTTCGTGCCACATGGACTCGAACTTACCTGCCCCTAGCTTATCGTGCCTTTAGTCATATGTGAGGACCAAATCACCCTCGTTATAGATGCGGGGTTCGACCGACCTGTCGTATTGTGACTTCATGCGCTTCTTGTGTGCCTCGTTGGCAAGAGCAGCATCGCGGCGAGTCTCGTCAAGTTATGCTAGGTAAAGGAATCGCTCTTCTTCGGCAGTGGTGTTCGGAAGAAGTTCGATTGCGAGTTTGAGTGATGGAATCTTACACTCTATTGGTAGGACTGCCTCCAATCCATAAACTAACTGGAATGGTGTAAATCTGGTGGTAGACTTAATGGAGGTCTGGTATGCCCATAGTGCGGAAAAGAGCATGTTGTGCTAGTTAGACTTGTGCGTACCCACCACATTGAATCATGGTTTTCCAAATCTTGTTAATGGCCTCTACTTGTCCATTGGACTACGGGTAGTAAGGTGTTGAGTTTTCATGACGAAAACCCAATCTGGCACTCAATTCATCAACCATGTGGTTCTGAAAGTGTGAGCCATGGTCAGTGACTATGGCTTGTGGAACTCCCAACTGTGAGATAACATGATTAAACATGAAGAGTGCAGCGGTTTTGCCGTCATCAGTGTACGTAGGCATAGCCTCAACCCATTGTGTAAAGTAATCCATGACTATTATGACGTAACCATGCCCCCCGACTGAGGTAGGCTTACAGTGCATGAAGTCGATGCCCCAGTTTGCAAAGGGGCCAACGGCAATAACCGGGTGTAACGGGGCTGGGTGGGTGCGCTTTTTCGTCTGAAAATGCTGGCATGGGGGACATTTTTTAACGGCCTCAACACAAACTTTAAAGATGGATGGCCAGTAATATCCCACGCGTAGAATCTTTTGGGGTATAGCCATCCCAGAGAGATGACCGCCACAATCCCCAGAGTGACAGTCATGACATGTTCGGCCTCCTCATGTGTCAGACATCATCGAAGAACCGAATCAATACCACGACGATACAGGGTATTGCTAACGATCAAGTAATACTTGGCTTGGTGGCGAATATGACGATGATTGTCACGAGACAGTTGGGGGTTGAAACGTTGGGTTTGAATATAGGTCACTTACCTCATATTTGCAGATCCCTTTGCTCTTTGTTGACCCAATGCCCCAGTGTCGTCAAATCTCAAGCTACAAGACCCCATTGAACACATAGGAACAACCAAGCAGTGAAAGCATACATTTCATATGATTGATCTAAGTTAACAGTTAAGGAAGAAAACTCTAAACATTATCAATGAGACAACATTTATGGAAAGAGATTATATTAACTGTAAAAGAAGGAGTTACATAGAAAGGAGAAAGATAAAACCAAATCCTTAACATCGCATCCTCCATCCAACATGTCCAAGCCAAACCTCCAAGATGGTACAAGCTTCCCAAGATGATTAGGGATCACCAATATGGATTCTACTAGCATAAGGATACTATAGAACTTCCTCCCCTTCCCATGGAGAGAGGGGGTGTTTATATAGGGCTAAAGAGATAGGGTAGGTTGAGGATTAGGGGGATATGGTTAAGGGATCCTCCCATTAGGTTAGGAACTCAATGACAGATGTTTAGAGTGAATCGGACAGTAGAGAAATGTGCAAGACTGAGTCAATGGAGACCAACATGATGGAAGGTGTACTGACTGTAGATGATGAGTAATGAACATCTCTTGAACATGGGCATGGCACGACTTGGCAGTATTGACACGACGAGAATGACACTAACCCCCAACGCGACTGATAGTAGAAGCATTCTTTGGATGGCCCAAAGGAGCGACACGACTCATGAAATAAGCAGAACTCGAAGACAAATGGATTACCCAAGTACTTAATGCAAATGCAAAATGAGTGCCATGTTCAAGAGCGACTATGTACTTCCATAAATAAAGTGTAATACAAAATCTTTCCTTTTTCCTCATCCTGACTGATGAGTGCCTCACTTGTTTTTTAATGAGCTTGAGGAGGGTAAACAGATGCTCGATAAAGCTCATCCCATGGATGATTCCAATCCCAAATGTTTTCTAAACCTGGCAAAGGAGGGGTTCATCCCATGACGGGCCCTTCAATGTTGAGTTTTAACGAGTCCGTAGAAGGTAAACTCGGTATCATTTCATGTTTAGAGAGTCTGAAAAGAACTAAAGAAGACTCCAAAGGTCTTTTTTCGTAGGGATAGTCTCTTCATTCGGAAAAGGGTAAAACAATGAGAGAGAGAACTCTTACAATCATGATTGGCTGGAGTGATCCTTTTTCGTAAATAGTGCCCCCTGGCCTGAAAAAGGGGTAAACTATCACCAGGGAGACGACCTTTCAAATGCTTTTACAAGCGTGAATGAATCAAGTTTGTTTGGCAATCTTTTCCTATTTAGGGAGTCTGAAAAGAGCTTAAAGAGGACTCCATGAACAACTTTGTCATGGGTTATGACCAAGTACGACAAAGGAAAAAGTAAACTCGGCAAAGTTCCTTTTCCGTAAATAGTCTAGCAAGGCTGGATAAAGCGATAAACCTATACTCGTTAGACACATCATTTTACTCAACTTTTTAACAAGCACGACAATGGTATCAAAAGCACTCGAAACCTTTTTCATGTTTGAACCAGAGCACGAAAAAGTAAAAACTAAGCTCAAACCACTTTTCATGTTTCAACTAGAGCACGAAAAAAGTGAAAAGTAAGCTCAATACCATCTTATTGTTTTTAACGAGTCTCGAAGACAGGTGAAAAGAATGCTCATGATGTCTGTTTCATTTTTTAATGAGCTTGTAACATAAAATAAACTATGCTCGGGATTATTTTCATGGTTTAGCGAGCTCGAAACCCAAAAGCAAGTATGCTCGAAAATATTCCCATTGGTGGATTTTTTCCCATCATGTTATCCAAAGGTTGGTACATGCCCCCGGCATGATTGCTAGAAGTAAGTGACTTAACTCCAACATGGTGTGGAGAGGCGATCGCGTTGACTTCAACATAATGCACAGAGGTTGAAGACATGCCCCCAAGCTTCATTTCATTCTCCTAATCTATCTATTCACTCGGTTAAACTCTTGGTTACTAATATTAATACTTTCACCAGAGACGAAGGAAGATCAAAAGGAAAATGAGGATGAAAAGAAGGTTCAGGTACTAAGTCTATGGGAAGACTCCACTCAATGGAAAAGGATCTGTTTCATTTTTTAACGAGCTTGACACAGGAATAGAACCCTACTCATGAAGCTAGTTTCATTTTTATGCAAGCTTGAAACCAAAGGTAAATTATGCTTGTAGGGGTCTATTCCATTTTCTAATGAGCTTGGAATCAAAGACTAATTTGTGCTCATGGGAACATGTTCCATTTTTTTAACGAGCTTGACACAGAAAGGGAACTATGCTCATGGTTAATGCCCATTGACGGGTTCCTTCCCAACATGATATCTAGAGGTTGGTAGATTCCCCCTACATGATTGCCAGCGGCTTGACATGCTCCCCAAGCTTCGTTTCATCTGACTACTCTTCTTCCCTACCCAATAAAAATCCTGAATACTAATATGAATATGTTCACCAGGGGGGTAGGAAAAATGAGGATCAAGTGACACATGCAAATGAAATTTAGGTTCAAGTCCTAAACCTAAAGGGAGACTCGACTCAAGGGGAGGGGATCTGTTTCATTTTTTAATGAGCATGACACAGGAATAGAACCATGCTCGTGAGGTACTGTTTCATTTTTTAACGAGCTTGGCACATTAAAAGAACTATGCCTGTAAAGTTGGTTTCATTTTTATGCAAGCTTGAAACCAAAGGTAAACTATGCTTAGGAATGGTTTCATTTTTACACAAGCTTGAAACCAAAGGTAAACGATACTTGGGATTGGTTTCATTTTTACACAAGCTTGAAACCAAAGGTAAACTATGCTTGGGAACTAGGTCCTACCCAACATGATGTCCAGAGGTTGGTAGTGTGCCCCCCAGCATAATAAGCCAAGGGAAAAACTTCGGCATGATGTCCAAAGGCTGGAGAGATGCCCCCCATCACTTGGGGAGAGAAACCACTAAAACACGTGGAACATTTAGGGAAGTCTGATGACTATGAGTCATACGATGAGTGGGTGTCACAAAGGAAAGCTGATCAATGGTCACCATATTCCCATGATGAGGAAAATACATCACTCGAGAGAGTGAGGACATTACAGCTTTCATAGCACAGACATAATCACGTCCAAGGAGTAGATTAAAATGTAAGGGGCCTTGGACTACCATAACATCAATACAGATAGTTTTCCTTTCTAAAGTGATAGTTAACTAAGGAAAGATCCCTAAAGGTCCAGTAGGCCTTCTATTAAAAGTCAATATCTGGTCAGTGACTGGAACAAGCTAAGGGGAACCTATAGCTTGCCAAGCAGTTGAGGATAAAATACTAACAGAAGCTCCCTCATCCACTATAGTGTGAAATATTTCCTTATCGAAAATTCCTACAGATATCTGGAAAGGAACACTCGAAGGAAGACGAGATTCTGTTAGACCATTCCAATCAAAGGAAATGACCTCAGTATTTGGAGGAGATCCCATGGAAATGGACAAGGTTTCCCCTCTCTTGGAACAATCTGAACTGACTAGGAAAACATCACCGGTTTCCAATTCACTCGCACTTGGAAGATAAGAATGAGATGAAGATTGTGTCATGGTGACTACTTCAATCTAGACTTTCTCCAATGAAAGAGTGGGATCGAGTGGAGGTGAGGCTGACTCCACCACTTCATGTTCACTCTTGGAAGGGAGAGTGGGAACAGCTACGGATGAAACTGAATCGATCACTTTAGATTCACTCTTGGAAGGAAGAGTGGGATCGACCAGGGATGAAACCGAATCGACCACTTGGTCAACCAATGAGGGGTCAATAGGCAACCTATGATAACCTGTTGGAAGCCATTGACAAGGAACAATAATATCTTCCAACAACTTTGAAGCTTCATCCATGCGAGGACAAAGGTAGGTACGGTGCATTTCCTTACATAATAAGCAAGGATTCTTGACTTTACCCTTCCGACTCTTCACAACAGTGTCACTGGTCGAGGGAGCATCATCAGTATGAATACCAGAGACTGATGACATAGGTGGTTCCGAATTTTGTGACCAAAATTCTAAGACCGTGGAAAGACTAGGATAGTCCTTAAGAAAATGGGGCCCTTTGTAAAGCCTATAAGGGAACTTAGGTTTACGCAAAATCGAAACAGGTACATCAATACTCCCACCATGATGATCAGTGGATGGTGGGTTCCCAACATGATGGTCAGAGTTTGAAACTGTGACCTTCTGCTTAGTATTCTTCTTCTTAGCCTTCCCTTTCGTCTTCTTCTTATCCACCCGTTTACTAACATCAGATTTTTCAACAGGTGAAGAGGAAGAAAGGGAAGCCGATTCAACATTCGACGAAGAAGGAGAAGGATCAACACGAGGTTGATGCTCATGTAGTGAAGAACCTTGACCCGACACAAACGTTGCCTTTGGTATAACGGGATTAGAGAATAACCACATAGGTAATCCTATAGTCAATCCGGGAAGACTCAATGTGGCCATAACGGGAGGACCAACACTTCCACAAGGAGGAGCTACAAAAGACATACCTTGGAAAGGGGTCTCTTGGTTGGTAGTGCTAGGAGGGTCTTCCATACCTAAACTTACTGAGAGTCTCTGAAGTACCACACAAATCAAACACTACTCAAGTCTAAAAGCAACAAGCAAACTGTGTGAATAGGAGTGGATGAAAATTCTGGATCCTCACAGGATTGTCAAGGCGCCACAAGTCACTATATACCGTAGGGTCCGACAGTAAAACACGACAAGGAGGATTGGGACCGTACCCTTGCCTAAATACCCGATTACCTAGACGATACGTGCATAGTAATCTCCCCGAGTGTTGTTCTCGGTGTATTGTGATGCTAAGACGTCCAAATGGTTAACTCAGTTGGTCACAGGAATCCTAGGAGTGTCTCCCGACATACACTAGGTACGTGGGAGCTCAAATCCGTAGTGGTGTTGTCTAATGCACAACTGTACGGCAAGAGCTTTTCGATATACTACTGAGTACGTGAAACACCTTTCGATATACGCCAAGTACATGAAGTGCCTTTCGATATACCCTAAGGTATGTGAAAGAGCCTTCGATATATCGATTGGTACGTGAAAGAGCTTCGATATACTGGTTGGTACGTGGAAGAACTGCAATACCCCCGGAATGCAGTGCAAGAAAATAACGACAGCTGCCACATTTTACGACTCTGGAACACATCTCTAACTTACACACAGTTACTAAATGATTTAAACCTAAGCTAGCATTAATTTTATCTTATGCGGTTAAGTGGATGCATGAGGTATAGACAGTAAATGTAAAAAGAATGCAAATTCTAGCTATATGACAATGCACATTTTCCTTTCCTTTTCAATGGAAACTACTTAAGGTAAGGAGATATTTTTCTTTCTTTCAAACCAAAAAGTACTTAAGTAGTAATGAAAAGAAGAATTCCTTCCTAGAGTGTAATAACTCTAACTTTCTGCAATAATAAGCCAACAAGCGCAAAGAAAATGAAAGATGCGACAAATCTTAACAATGTATAAGACAAAATAATGAAGCACTTTCAATTTTCAAACGCATGTATCAAAAATGGAACTTGATAACTAAATGCTTTTCATATCTATATACAGAAAGTGAGAGAATATCTACAACACTCTAATCAGTCATAAATTCCCAAAGAGAAACGACAAGCACCCAAACAACTCAAAGGCACTCAAGAAAGGCTCGAAATCTACCAAATGCATTCAAAACTCAATGATTGAGTGGAGGAAGGGTTTGGATTTCATATCTAATGATCTGAACAGATCTAAAAAGATCAGGTAAGGTGATCAAGGATGGCAAGATCGAACCAACCGGTGGGGGATTTCAAATTGCCCCCAACAACCGAGTCACTTACTTGACTAATGAAACATCCAAAATAAACAAAAACACTTCCAAACACAAGCAATGTTGGATCTAGGGGATGCATGACTATAATACACAGCCTACAAACCACAATCAATCAGACCAAAAGCCCAAAAAGAAGGAAATACCTGTTGATCCCTAATTTTTAAGGGATCAGCGCACCCTATACACAAGCAGAGTGCGCCAGATAGGGTCTGGCGCAGGTTGTACACAGGAAAGGTGCACCACCGGTGCAGTTTGTCTTCAGACAAAGTGAGCCAACCGAATAGTGGCGCAGGGAATACTCAACCCAGGTGCACCTGTCGAATAACAAGCAGTAAAATGGCTAGACCTCCTAAGGTAAAAGGGCAATAGCCCTAATACTGATCCAAAGAGAATCAGGGGGACCCAAGAAACTCTTTAAAGACAAAAATCTAAGGGTAGGAGGGCTTCAAGATGATAGAAAAAGGATTGATAAAGAGACATGAAATCAAAGACAAATGGAATTGAATCTATGAAATCAAATCTATGTTCTTCCCCAGCGGAGACACCAAATTTGTTACTGAACAATCTACCGAAAGCGGACTTAAGGCATAATCTCCCTAGTTCAATGCGAATCTAGAACAAATAAAAAAGAAAATAACTTGCTTTCCTATATCAAATAGAAGTGAAAATAGATGGATAGATCACTTACCTCATATTTGTAGATCTCTTTGCTCTTTATTGATCCAATGCCCTAGTGTCGTCAGATCTCAAGCTGCAAGACTCCATTGAACACATAGGAACAACCAAGCAGTGAAAGCATACATTTCATATGATTAATCTAAGTTAACAGTTAAGGAAGAAAACTCTAAACATTATCAGTGAGACAACATTTATGGAAAGAGATTATATTAACTGTAAAAGAAGGAGTTACATAGAAAGGAGAAAGATACAACCAAAGCCTTAACGTCGCATCCTCCATCCAACATGTCCAAGCCAAACCTTCAAGATGGTACAAGCTTCCCAAGATGATTAGGGATCACCAATATGGATTCTACCAGCATAAGGATACTATAGAACTTCCTCCCCTTCCCATGGAGAGAGGGTGTGATTATATAGGGCTAAAGAGATAGGGTAGGTTAAGGATTAGGGGGAGATGGTTAAGGGATCCTCCCATTAGGTTAGGAACCGAAATGCCACCTTTCCCAAAGTCTAGGGATAGGTCTCCACCTCAACAAACCTCTAGAAAGACCTCGAGACTCCCCAAAATAGCCTCTAACTAACCTGGCACACCCTGGTAGAGGAGACAAAGCGCCAGAGAGGGTCAAGCACACCCTATAGGAGGCCAAAGGGCGTTAGTGGCTCACCCTAGATGACCAGGAATTGCGCCGACGCACCCCAGATGAAGTAGAAGTGCGCCAGTCTACCCAAACAGGGTCAACCGGGCAGGGATAACCTTCAGTTTGAATGTGTTTTAGCCCAGTATGAGTTTAGGGGTCAGAGCAAATAGTTTACACAATGGTCATGATGATGACTCTAGGTCCTGATAACGACATTTGCACAATGTTCATGGTGACGACACTAGGTCATGACAACGACACTTGCACAAGGGTGACGAGTGTCCGTGATCTAACTCGGGGTTACCAGAGATACACCATAAGGGTGTCTACATGTTTTGGCATGCTACTTTGTAAAGTGGCAAGGACCGTAGTTTGCTATCATGAGCAGCCTAGGGATTAGGTTTTCGCTCCAATAAAAAAGATATCAACATGGACCCATATCCTAACTGTTTCAGCGCCCCGCGCTGACACTTGGTCAACTAACTCCGGAGGTTGGTAAGGAGTCTCTCACACCAGTGGAATACCTAGGGAGCCATGCACTCTTCCGAGTACATCAACTGTGACTTGCTCACAAGGTGAGCAGACTGATTCCTCGCTACCCTCACTATAGTGTAGAGCACAGTACGTAAAGGACGGTCTTGAATCTCCTTGATAGGGATCTTCCCACCAATAGCCGCAATGCCTCCAGTGCAGTACTGAGTAATCATATCATCCACTATCAAATCACCTCCTCGTGATGCGGTAAGAGATACAAGTTCTCCCTTTCGGGATAATCCTGTCAAGAAGCAGATGTCCTCGACATCTATAATAAGTGTAAGCACCTCGATCTCGAAGTGTTGTTGCGTCACATCCCAACATCGGATCATGTGTGTCAGCAGCGGAACTTGGGCCCTCATGCCCGGCACTCGAAAATATTTGAGTAGCCCACAGTTCCTCAATGCAGCAATGCATTGAGGGTCATTTTCGGCCTGACCATCATCCACCTCGTGCTCTCGTTCTCCACACTCGAGAACCATGTTTGTCACCATGAACCTGTCAAAAAGGACAAGTAAACACTATTAGTACTCTTTCTAAACATCAAAACTTTTTCTTTTGGGTTGGGCGTTGAGTTGAAGTTGGGAATTTGCGCCGGCACAAGACGTCTTTGCAGACAGGGCGACGTCGATGCAAAAGGCCTTTACGGGTTTTGCGACGGCGCATGGCCATCGCAGTTCCCGTAAGGAGGGATTGCGTCGACCCGTGGGCACAATTCCCCCCACCAAAACAACTCAAAACCCTAAAAATTAAGCAAAAAACATAAAACTAATCCATTGAAAAGTTGCATAGCTGAGTTTAGGCCTACCTGTCTTTGACGGCTCGCGAAACGGTGGACCGTAGCTCCCAGAATCAACAAACGAAATTTGGCTCCAAATGGCACTTACACTCTCCAAACTTGGTAAAAACAATTGTAATTCTTCACCCATTTTATAACCAAAAAGGGAATATTCCTTTTTTAATGTTGATGCTTTAATGGGTTTTTTACTATAGTTTGGGTTATTTACTGCATTTAAATGCTTGGTTAACTGTTTTGACCCGGTCTTCAAGATGAAGGAGAAGCTAGGTGCCTAATTAATGCCATTCTTCATCGTGATGATCATGTCATAAGTATTATCAAGTATGAACAACTCTTCGAGCGTATTTTTGTCATTATTTCGCTCATTAAATTCAATTACTAATGACACCGAACTTACTCTTTGTTCTTTCTCATGCTCGTAAAACAATGAGAATAAGTCATCGAGTGATAGTTTATCACTTTTTTGGGCTCGTTAAACTCCTATGAAAAAGGAACCCCCCGGAGTCTTTCTTTAAGCTCTTTTCAGGCTCTCTAAATACGAAAAGATCGTCAAGAGAACTTGATGCATTCATGCTTGTAAAAGTATTTGAATGATCGTCTTCCTGGTGATAGTTTACCCCTTTTTTAGACTAGGGGGCACTACTTACGAAAAAGGAATACTCCAGCCAATCATGACTGGAAGAGTCCTCTCACGCGTTGTTTTAGACTTTTCTGAGCGAAGAGGCTAACCTTATGAAAAAGGACCTTTGGAGTCTTCTTTAGTTCTTTTTAGACTCTCTAAACATGAAATGACATCGAGTTTACCTTCTCTGGACTCGTTAAAATTCAACATTGAAGTGCACATCATGGGATGAACGCCTCCTTTCCCAGGTTCGTAAAACATTTGGGATTGGACTCATCTATGAGATGAGCTATACTGAGCATCTGGTTACCCTCATCAAGCTTGTCAAAAATACGTGAGGCACTCATCATTCATGATAGGGAAAAATGAAAGTTTTTTGTGTTACACCTTTACCAGTGGCAGTACTTGGTCGTTCTTGAACATGGCACTCATTTGCATTTGCATACATTACTTGGGTCATCCATTTGTCCTCGAATTTTTCCTACTTCCTGAGTCTTGTTACTCCTTCGGGTCATCCAAAGAATACTTCCATCATCAGTTGCATTAGGAGTTAGCGTCATTCTCGTCATGTCAACATTGCCAAGTCATGCCATGCCCATGTTGAAGAATACATTCACCGCTCATCATTTGTATTCAGTACACCCTCCACCATGTCGGTCTACTCTGAGTCAGTCTTGCATTTTATTGTACCATCCGATCTACTCTAAACATTTGTTATCAAGTTTTGTGTCGATAATGGGGGATTCATCAAGGCCCTCCTTCGACGGGTTCATCCTTGTCGACTTCAAATCATCATCTGAGGACTGAATATAGGAACCAATCGAGTACCTTGGGCCTGCATGTCTCAATCGTAGGTTACCTCGCTTTCGACATGAATTTACATCATTGACTCTTGATTGAAAGATTTCGTTAAGCGTTCGACTTCAACTCATTCATTAGCACTTGATGATATGTACTATAATACCTTGGGGATCATTGACATTAATGGTGATTTCCCTAGCGCTTGTTAACAATATGGATCAATGACCGGTAATCAAGTGATTTCTACCATGTTCGACGTCAAGACATTTGTAATCACATGGATAGATTCGTATCATTGTGGGTTCGACTTGAAGACCCTGGGGAGTCATGTTTTACCCAGGTTGCGATGGAGATTGTTTTGGGTTATATCACACAGATCCACTTTGTATTGGTCGTGGTTGTCTTATCATCTCATCATGGATCTACGCTTGTGTCTAGTAGCCATGATTGTGTTCAGTCGATCTTTACTACTATGGATCTGCATTGTATTGGTCGGCAACCATGTTGTGAGTCATACGGGATTTTGTTCTCAGAGTCAGCTGTACTGCAACGGCATCTTCCGTCCGACAACCCTTTTCCATCCTTCTATCAAAGCATTTCACCTGTCAAGTTCCAACAGCTTCATACTTTGGGGGGCATTCTGTTACACCTAAATCTTGCCACCATAAGACTCAGTGTAAACATCCCTGAAGTTCCCATGACTAGGATGTCAAACTGGAAGAGATACTGACATGTTTCCATAGGGTCTAGTTGGGTCATTGCAGGTCACCCTTGTGCAGCATGCGCCGGCACAGGTTATCCTAATGCAAATGGCGCCGATGTCAGTTAAAGTGGATAAAGGGCATCTTCAAGCCATTTCTCGAAGGTGTGTGACTTGGATCTCTATCGCTAACCTATAGGGGAGCTGGCATTCGATTCCCTAACCCTTTGGGAGGATCCCTTAGTCCTCTCCCACTATTTCTCAACCTATCCTATCCTCCTAGTCCTATATATATGAAGCTCTTCTCCATTCCAAGGGGAGGAAGGCTATAACATCCATATGTTGGTGAAATAGAGCTTAGGAGATCATCATCCATCCATTGGAGGCACCCATTTCTCCTTAGAGGCATTGGCTTGGCTTGTTGGAGGAAGATTGCGATGTTGGGGCTTGGTTGTAATATTGACTCTTCTATGTATTTCCACTTTAATACATTAATACAAAACTCTTTCCATAAATGTCTTATTGTTCATTGATATTTATAATTTACTTCCTTAACCGTTTACTTAGATCAATTATTGTGTAGATGTGTTATTGATGCTTGTTTGTCTCTTGTATGTTCTAACAGGTCTTGCAGCTTTGGATTTGACAATCGTGGAACTTGGAGCAACGAGGGAGAAAGAGATCTACATATCTGAAAGGTAAGATGTCCACATCTCTTAATCTCTAATTGCATCTAGGAAGGTATATTTGTATTTTGTCCTATTTGTTCTAGATTCGCATTGAACTAGGGAGATCATGCCTTAAGTCCACTTTCGGTAGATTGTCCGGTAACAAATTTGGTGATTTGGTGGTGCTGTTTCCAGCCTGTGGTGGGGATGGGGAAGAACCCTGGGGGTTCAACGATCTACCAGTTTGAGTTGAAGGTTGGGAGGTAACGGAACCAATGATGCCATCGTCTTGAGGTCCCTTGGATGGTTTTGCAGGGTCATACATAGGGCGGGGTGCGTGAGGAACAATTTCATACAACGTGTCGGATTGAGCATAGACCAAGTCTAAGTAATGGACATGGGAAATAGCCTATTCCTAAGTGACAGCCCCTCCCATGGCCACATCTTGAGCTACGACAGGTAAAAGAGACTTTGTGAACCAGTCAGCCAAGAGTTGGTCTGGGATATGAGCCTTAATGAGACGTCATCTTCACCGCCACTCATGAATATGGTCTGAGATATGAGTTGCGGTATTCTGGCAAAGAGAGGTCAATAAGTCCATACCAATCTCATAGTGAATGGGCAACTGGAAATGGGTCAAAAAGGACATAGTGAGAGAGTGAAAATCTGGAAAAGAGTTGGGTGGTAATTCAATATACCACTTGGCAGCTGGGCCGATGAGAGTCCGTTGGAATAACCTAAGACAGATCGAGTCATCCATCAAGGAGTTGGATTAACACCATAAGTGGTATCTCATCACATGATTTTTTGGATATTCACCAGGTTTGCCATCAAATTTGGGAATATCGGATGGTAGTTTCACCGGAATTGGTGGTCAATTATGTCCGTGGAAGATGGGGTCATTGGTCAGACGATATTGGTCGAGTAGGTCCAAAGTAGCCAAAGAGGGCAGCTGCTCATTCGGCTACGGGTACTGATAGTACTAATATGGCATGTATAGACCAGTGGGACCTTGCATCGACTGGTTGTAGGGTGTTCATGGAGGGAACTGGCCGTAAGGGATTGTGCCGCCCAGACCATATGTAGGTCCCCTGCCATATTACGGTGGTCCGTTACCATAAGGTGGGGGTCCGCTACCACTGCCGAGAGGGGGTGGGCCTCCTCTAAATGGTGGGGGTTCGTCGCCACCATCGGGATAAGGTGGACCTCTGTCGCCTCTGCTGGGATAAGGTGGTCCTCTACCGCCTCTGCTGGGAGGGAGTGGTGGTGCACCACCTCCACCGGACGGGTGGGGGCCTCCAACACAGCCACCAAAAAGGTGGGGGCCTTCACCACCGGCTCCACCCAAATAGGGTGGTCCTCCACCACCACCACCGGAATAGGGTGTCCCTCCACCATGAGGTGGGGGTACTTCGCCACCGGGAGGAGGTGGACCTCCACCTCCGATGGGAGGGCTAGGGCCTCCGCCTCAACCACCAAAGGGGGGTGGGCCATTGTTGCCGAAATGAGGTGGGCCTCCACTAGAAGGTAGAGGTATTCCACCTCTGGAATTGAATGGGGGCCCGCTACCTCCAAAGGGAGGTGGAGGGGGACCAAACGAGGGTGTTGGTACCTAAGGGACGGTTTGTGGGGGTCCATTCTATAGAATATTTTGGTGCCCCCAGAGAGTGTGTGGATTTTCGGGATAAGGTATCCCGTAGAGTGTGTTTCCAGGATTGAATTGTCCCGACACAGGGTTAAGATAAATTGGATGCGCTTGACTCCATCACGGTTGGTTCGAATGGGATGGTCCCCCGACATGAGATAATCCCATGATGGATGCTCCGGCGGGTAGGGAAGTTCCAACAAAAGGAACGATGGGAACTCTTCCTCCCGTATTATGGTTAGGAGACGGGGGTTGCCCCCAAGATGCAATGTGCTGACCACTAATCAATGGTTGACCCAACATGGGTTGTTGATTACCTATTGCGGGATTAACATTACTCGTAATAAAATTAGGGGGTAAAGAGTATCCTCCCTGCGAGTTTTGAGGTGGGGGAGGAGTGGGTAACGTTCTCGTAGTAGTGAGAGGAGTGTTGGACTGTTGTCCTTCAACAGCTTGAGTCATTTGGGGAATAGAACTGGTCTCCTGTCTAAGGGGTGTACTTGTAGGAAGTAAGGGTTGACCAAATTCATAAGTGGTCACGTTGTGGATGGGTGATTCCGGTGAATCATAAGATAAAGTGCAAATCGGGATCTGTCGATATACGGGTAACATCGGGTCTTCAACCCATCGTAAAAGACTTTGTCTTCGAAATTCCTCGCCCATGGCATGCAATCGATCATGAAAGGATGCGAAAAGCTCGTCAGGAGTGGGCCAACTGGGTGGGGATGTAGTGGCAAAATGAGCCACTTGTTGACCTAGAGAAGTTTCCCAAAAGGGTGCAGCTGGACCAAACGCAGCTGATACAGGGTCGTCCTGGGGGGATTTAACCATTCCAGAGATCCAGGCTCTCCCGGTAAAACGGGAGGGAGAGGTATGTCTTGTGAAGTGGAAGATTCCTCCTCTTCACCCCTTGAGGGGTTGGAGGTGGGTGAATCTGGAGGGAACATGTGTGCTCCAACATTCAAAGTAGGGTTTTCTACTTCAAGTGACACGACCATGATGTGTGGGTCCATTCTTACCCTCGAAATTACCTCTTGATTAAGGGGATATTCGGGTGGTAAGTTCAAAATTCTGTGGGACCTTCTCCAAGGAAAGTCAGCCAGAGTGACTGAAATAGAGTTTCTCCTAAGAGTGCTCTAAACAAAAGAAAAGTTGTCCAGAAAAATCTACACAAACTAAGGCCGCAATCAAACTTATGTGATAGGTGTGGATTCAAAAGTTTGGAACCTCACATGATTTTCAAGGCTTCGCAACTTGCTATATACCGCAGGGTCCAACAATAAAACGCAACAAGGAGGATTGGGACCATACCCTTGCCTGAATACCCGACTACCTGGACGGCACGTGCATAGTAATCTCCCCGAGTGCTATTCTTAGTGTATTGCTCTTCCAAGACGGCCAAATGGTTTGATCAGTTGGTTTCAGGAATCCTAATGGTGTCTCTCGATATACTCAAGGTACGTGGGAGCTCAAATCCATAGTGGTGCTGTCTAATGCACAACTGTATGGCACGAGACCTTTCGATATACTACCGAGTACGTGAAACACCTTTTTATATACGCCAAGTACGTGAAGTGCCTTTCAATATACCCTAAGGTACCTGAAAGAGCCTTCGATATACTAGTTGGTACATGAAAGAGCATCGATATACCGGTTGGTATGTGGAAGACTACAATACCCCTGGAATACAGTGCAGGCAAGTAACGATAGCTGCCACATTTTACGACGTCGGAACACGTATCTAACTTGACACACAAGTTACTAAAGATTTTACCCTAGTTCTACCGTTAATTTTATTTGGACGGTTAGGTGAATGCATGAGGTGAGTACATAAACGTAAGCATAATGCAAGCCCTAACTACATAAAAAATGCACTTTTCTTTTGATGAAATCTATGTATGGGAGGGAGAAATCTTTTTCAAGTGGTTTTTACCAAAACAAAAAAGCTTCAACAAGTCTCAATTCTACCAAAACTGATAATGAAAGTACTATTTTCTGTTTTTTCAAGCAAAACATGAAAATCAACAACACATCAAATCCAAAAAAAGCATTTTCTTAGTATGAAACTAAAGATGACGAAAAGAGAGAATTTCTATCTAGAGCACACTAGCTTTTCAAATTTCACTATGGCAACCTAAAAGCATGAAAATCAAAAGCGCATGTAACTTTTCAAGCATGGAATCACTTTTTGCAAAAATTTGACTATACTTTGGATTTTTCAAGAAAATGAATGGCTCATAGTTCGAGAAAAATACAAATGATTAACTCTTTTTCAAACTTTCCAAAAATATCTATGTCGAGTTCCAATGCGTGAACCAATTTCTACAACACTTCGCAAATGCACTCGAAAACGGTAAAAATGAAGCACTTTTAATTTTTTCAATAATATGCCAATACCAAACTTTGACAACAACAATGCTTTTAAGTGTAAAGGACTGAAAAGAAAAACTACTTGCAGCACTTGATTACACAGAAATTCTCAAAGCAATGACAAGCACTCCAATGAATCGAAAACACACAAGACACCCAAAAAACAACTGGATGCAAGCAAAGCTAAATAACGTGTGCAAAAAGGGGTCTGGGATTAGATCTAATGCAAAGACTAGATCAGGTGAGGAGAGGAGGGAATGCAAGGTGAAGTGGATGAAGGTGGGGTAGACTAAACTGTCCACCACTACCAAATCTCAAACTTGTCGAAAATGGAACCCAAAACAATCGAAACAAATCCAAACACTACCAATGCAAAATCAAGAGATCTCTGACTGGAAAGTGCAGCAAAGAGAAGGTCTACAAATCAAACAAACTCAAAATTTGCAGAGGAGATAACCCAAACACAAGGCTTGACTGCTCGGCGCAATTTGTGGTCAAGCTCAGAGCGCCCGTTGTAGGTGGAAAACAGGTGGTCTGCGTCGATGGCGCAAGATGTAAAAATGAGTTGAGCGCCGACGGTGCAGGTTGCAGAGTAGAAAATTGCACCCAGGAGAGGACGTCACTCTGGCTATTCTACCCAGGTGCGAAGGGCGAAATCCCAATGCAAGGATGGAAAGATCTCCAAAAATGAGCAACTAAAAGGTTTGATGATGATACATACATAATCAAAGGAAGTTAACAGACTCTTCAGAGAGAAGCTCTGGTGGGGAAAGAGGCTCAGGAGGCAAAAGAAATGGCTCACAAAGAAATCAGAGAAAATGACGTTCAAACTGAAAACTTAAAACAATGCACGTGTCCCCAGTATGGTCGCCTAATTTGTTACCGGACAATCTACCGAAAGCGGACTTAAGGCATGATCTCCCTAGTTCAATGCGAATCTAGAACAAATAGGACATAATACAAATCTACCTTCGTAGATGCAATTAGAGATTAAGAGATGTGGACATCTTACCTTTCAGATCTGTAGATCTCTTTCTCCCTCGTCGCTCCAAGTTCCACGGTCGTCAGATCCAAAGCTGCAAGACCTGTCAGAACATGCAAGAGACAAACAAGCAGCAATAGAACATCTACACAATAATTGATCTAAGTAAATGGTTAAGGAAGTAAACTATAAATATCAATGAACAATAAGACATTTATGGAAAGAGTTTTGTATTACTGTATTAAAGTGGAAATACATAGAAGAGTTAAGATTACAACCAAGCCCTAATGTCGCAATCTTCCTCCAACAAGCCAAGCCAATGCCTCTAAGGAGAAATGGGTGCCTCTAATGGATGGATGATGATCTCCTAAGCTCTATTTCACTAACATATGGATGCTATAGCCTTCCTCCCCTTAGAATGGGGAAGAGCTTCATATATATAGGACTAGGAGGATAGGATAGGTTGAGAAATAGTGGGAGAGGACTAAGGGATCCTCCCAAAGGGTTAGGGAACCGAATGCCAGCTCCCCTATAGGTTAGGGATAGAGATCCAAGTCACACACCTTCGAGAAATGGCTTCCTGCTTTACACTCACATATTTTCCAGTTCTTATTTGCTAAATTCATCATTCAATCTTCTTCTAATTTGGTCTCCTAAAGCAAAATGAGGGTTGGTCTCTCTTTTTTTATTAGATCTCTTGGGGATGCTTTTTTTTTGAGTTTCTTGTTCCTTGGCAATTCCATGAGATGATTTGCATAATTTAAATTGTCTTGATTTACTCCTACCTCCCTACCGAGGGATCTTGTCTCCTTGATTTCATGTTGAACTGATGTTTCCAAATATTTTCTCTATAGTGGCCCGAGTTTCCAAGTCCTTTTTTTATTTGTCTCTTCTTCTCTTTTTTCTTCACTACAAGGAAAAGGCCCTGTAGCGGAGGTTCTGGTGGAGGTTTTTAGTTTTACAAGATTGGTCTAAATTATAAAAAAACCTCCGCTACAACCTATGCAAATAGTACCAAATGTTTTAGCGAAGGATTTTACTGAAATGTATTATAACTAAAAAAACTTGGCGGCCAGAGGCTTTTGCGGAGATTTTTTTTTAGTGCACTTTATTGAAACAAATGCACTAGTGCTAACACACGTAAAACACACAGGTGCTTTTTAAACAAATACATTGACCGGTGCACATACAAACTTGTGCACCGATGCTTGAAAATGCATATAGCACTTATGCACACCAAAATTTTAACTGAAACTGGTGCTTTACACTAAATGTTGCACCGAGACTCATGAATTAAACGCATTGGTGCTTCATAAAAATATATGGACTGGTCCTTTTTTTTAACTGTAGCACCAGTGCTTACTAAATATTAAAATGCATTGGTAGCTAATAACAATGTAAGCACAGTTGCTTATGAACTATTAAGATGCATCGGTACCTTATAACAATATAAGCATCGGTGCTTACGAGATATTAAAACACACCAGTACCTTATAATAATATAAGCATCGATGATTTACATCAAATGTCACACTAGTCCCTACGAACTATTAAAAAACATTGTTGCTTACAGACTATTAAAAAGCACTGATGTGATAACTGAAGGGAAACACATCAGTAAAGCTAACTAGGACGATGACTGTCGCTATATTTTTTAAATTAACAGTGCGGTTAAAATACAGTAGCGCACCAAGGCGTGATAATAGAAAAATCCTTGAGATATGAAACGAGTATTCTACTGCACCGTGACTATGTTCATATAAGCGTACCGGTGCGACACTCTCTTAAATGCACTGGTGCTACATTGTCTAAAAAACACCAGTGCAATTAATAATATCATATGCACCGATGATTATATTATGTTTGGTGAGCAATGATTCTTGATATTGCACTAGAATATGTGTGTGTGTGTGCAGGGAGGGCACGATGTAGGTATGTGGTGCAAGGCGTAGGTAAAGGTCCAGGAAGGATTCCTTTCTAATTTTTTTGAAATGGAGTCAGAAGACGAGGTTTGCCCCTCTCTCTCTCGGCGTCAAGAACCTTTTCTCCCCTCACCAAGTCATCCTTGAGATCTCGTACCTCTGTCCCTTTCCGGTTGTCAACTCCTTGTTTTCCTTTCACTAATCTCGCCCTTCCCCTGTCACTTCCATTCGTCAGCTTCTGTACTTTACCTCAGTAATAATTATGGTGATAGACAAGGCCGACTACGAAAATATGTCACCATTAGGTCTCATATTCTTCTTTGATCATGAAATAAGGTGCACTGGAAAAGGAGAGGTATTGTCCAAACAAGTCGAGACGTCTCCTCAACACAAGCCTTCTATAAATGAATTATCAAAGACGGTCTCCTCGAATAATAATGTGATTGATCCTCCCAGGACAGGAGCAGAGTGTGTTCCTAGAAAGAATGAGGGAGTGGGAGCTAAAAAGGATCATGCTTCCTTATTGATTGGGAAGGACGTAGGCATCAAGGAAATCTCAGACTATCTAAATTTTGCTCTGGTCGGTCCTTTTGTGGTAAGGTGGTAGGAGAAGCCGATTTGACATCCTGGATGGAGACCAATTGGAAACAAATGTTGTATCAACTTCCACAATTCCACACCACATCGAGGGGATGGATTCTATTCAGAGTGAAGAATGAAGGTGATAAACAAAGGTTAATGGAGAGAAATTGGAAATGGGGTCTGTCAGGACTTATGTTGAAAGAATGGGATGTTCATTTTGATGTTAGTAGGGAGTCGCATAACACTCAACAAGTTTGGGTAATTCTGCCTAGGATCCCAATGGTCTTTAGGAAAAAATCCATTCTGAAAGCTATTGGAGGCAAGCTTGGAAGGTTTGTCATTTTGGAGGATAATTGGGACCAGAAGGTAGATAGAATATGCACGAAGATCCTGGTGGAAATGGACATGTGAGATGGTTTATATGAAGAAATAAAACCGGAAATGCATGGTAGCATATGGAACCAGAGAATGGATTATTGGAAAGTTCCTTTTCGCTATTTTGCTTACAGATGGGTTGGGCACTTACAGAGAGATTGTCCAAGTCCTAGTCCGGGGTTCCATTTACGTAAGAAAGTGTGGGTTAAAAAATCATCTCCGCTCTAGTTTACTCAGAAGACGGTAAATGAAGATGAAGGGAAATATGGAAATCCTATTACCTCGAGAAAGGACGTCATAAGGAAAGAGCCATGCAATAATTTGGATAACAACTTAGCTTCTCCATCTAATAAGATTTTACGTCCTCCTATTGATTCTCGATTTGATATTGGCAATTCTGAATCAATTATTCTAAAAAATATTCAGGATGTTCCTAGCACAAACCTGGGAATCCCTAGTTCCTCTCACCATAGTCTCCTATCGTTTATCTCCTCTTAGTGACAGTTGTCCCTCGGGCTTGGTTCCCCCCCATTATAGGTCAAAAATGCATTCCACGTTCCTAAGCAAGGTCTATAACACTTGTTCTAAAGATGTCATTAAAGGAATTGAGAAAGAAGCTTCCTCGGGAGGCCTCGCACTTGACCCCCAACAAAAAGTAATGTTGGGGAGGAAGTCACAAATCATGAAAGCTAAAAATCAAGTTTCCCTAGATGTCAAAAATCGGAAACAATCCACGATCGTTAGAGCCCTGAAAGTAGGGAAAGTCCAGCCAATGGGTTCAAAATGATTTGTTTGTCCTTCAATGCAAGGGGGTTATGGGGCTCCCCGAAGATAAATTCCCTCAAAAGGATGATTAAGTAGCTAAATTTGGTTGTCATCCCTATCCAGGAAACAATGGTAGAAGGAACAAAAGCTCAGGAGTCTTTAAACCCTTGGTTAAAAGATTGGTATTTTGCGTCTTTAAATCATGGATAATTTTAGAGGCTAAATTTATCCCATGGGCTAAATTAAGGGGGTTATAGAAAATTAGTGGGCTATTTTCTTATATGGAAAGGGTTTTTCAGTTGAAATATATTCACCCAATATTTATTAGAAACTAAATAAATATAAAACACATAGCCTCTCATGTATTAATGAGGAAAATGAAAAATACAATTTTCGCCCTAGCAAAATATCCCTCCAATCTATCTTTCACCCCTGATTTCTAAAGAGATTCCAGTGGAATCATTCCTTTGCCCACGATTTTCATAATGGAGGCTCCCAAGGGTTATTTCACCCTCCATTTTTTTTTTTGTAAGGGCCATTCATAAGTAAAATTTCTTTTGGTGATTTTTTTTGTGTAATTGCTATCATCATCCAGAAATTGATCTAGTTAAGTATGATGAATATATTATTTAGTTGGACCACAATACTTCATTTCCATCAGGACTGTATATAAATGTACAAGGAATGCTTGACCTGAGATGTAGACATTCTGCTATTTGATATCTTGTCTTTAACATTCAATGACGACGCTAAACCAATTTTACAACATTTTGGATGCTTTTGAAAATTTCAAGGACATGGATACAAACACCACCTTAGTTTATCTGAGAAAAAATAGTCTTTAATGGAGTAGTTCTAATGATATGCGTGATGATGCACTAATGTGATTTCTATTCATGTTAGTGTATGTTCTTATTTCTAATAACCCTTGCAAGTTTCTAACTAACACTAAAAATTCTAAATCAGGTGACATAATTCGGACTTTGATTGTCAACAAAAGAAAGGAAAAAATGGTATTCGTAGCTATAAACATATAAGTAGGTTATTTTTTTCTTAAAGGGTAGATTAAAAATGGGAGGTTTGGAAAATAAGCCAATTGGGAATTCATACACTATATTAAGGTTGTGGGTCTCAATAAGACTCCACGTTGTAATAATGGTTTGTGGGTGCTATAATCACTCCACATTGTAAAGTGTCCAAATATATCAGTTTGTTGGTTTGTCAATATTTAGGTCCCCCCACATGTCCGTTGAACCATTAAGGAACGAGATAACAAGTGCATTCCATACTTCCCTGAATCTAGTTAGTGCATCAAAATATTGGTCGTTATGAAATGCATTTAACATAGCATAAGGGTGTCGGGTATGATATGTTTGACAAGGTCCATAGGTAGGAGATTTGAAGCTCAGTATGTGTCGATTCCATTTGTTGACCAGTACTCCTCCCTCGCTTGCATTTTACTCTTGCATTTGTATCTTTGGAAAACTGGGAGATCAACCCTTTTCATTTTTGTTAATTCCATCTCCTCCATTGGTTTTATCTCTATGTTGTAACCGTTTTGTGGAGTTTAAAGGCACCCTAGTGCTTCCATTGCTACTGAGAGCTTGACCTTCTTAGTATTTTGTTGGTTCCTTGCATTGGGATTTTGAGGATTGATTTCAAATTGTCGGAACATTCTTAGCATGGTCTACTCCCACCATTTTTTTACTTGCATTGGAAGAGGTATGCTTAATTCTTTATTCCTTCTAATTGTTGATTTCATTGGCTAATAGTCTAAAGACATTGTTGGTTTTTACCTCTCTTGATTTTTGTTTTCTATATACATTCATGTTCACCTTAAGCTGCATATCCCTCATTTTCGCTTGATACCCTCAACTCATAATCCCAATAAGGATGCTCTTTGCGCATTATGAACAATTATGATCACTACAAATGGTTTTTTGTTCTGGGTATTTCTCTATGCTTTACTAGGTAAATGTGTCATAATCTCCTAGACAATGGCCCTTTTACTTCATTTGTAGGTTGTATTTTATTCATATGCATACTCTATATGCCTAAAATCTTGCCCTATTCTTTCCAACAATTAGTTTTGGCTTCATTGGAGGTGTTTTAATGTTGTGTCTTGTAATGGATTTGGTATTATGCCCCCCTAGTGTCCATGCTCTCCTAACTTGCTTGCCCCACTGATTCTCTATTCATGGTTTGATATCCCAAATTTAGATTGATGTCATTTTCCAAGCACCCATCTTGGGTGTTTATCATCTCACCCTTGACCCTGGTATATCTATTTGTTTGCATTTAAGCTAATGGTTCCATAAACCTTTAACTATTTGAAATATCCATGGCTATTAAGGGTTTTGTTTTATTGTCCTAGGAAACATGGTGCCACTTCATTGCAAACCTTGGCTTGAACCTTTTCCCATTGTTAAATTTGTATGAGTTTTCCTTGTTCAGGAAATTGCCCATGGTTGTACATTTTCCTTTGTTTTATATCTTTTTCTTAACCTCCATTCGTTAAGCGTGTGAATTACTTAATTTTTTTTTGGACAGATTTATGGTCGGTATCACGTCTAAATTGGGCACACCACTCTTTGTATTGGGTTGCAACATTATGGTTTCTCCCTTATGTCGATATGTTTCCATCTTTACTAAACAATTTATTAGACCTACTTATTGTTAATGCAATCGTCACTCATTTGTTGTCTTTCCTTTGTTATTTCCCTTGAGATTCCTAACAAATTCCAACAATGCTTGGCATAAATGAATCCAAGATACGCCAAAGCTTACTTTAATTTATCAACCTAGGAGTGTAACACTTTCAGATATATTACATTGTATATGCATTCATAGAGATTTTATTAACTAAGTCTATTAGGATATTAACTAAATGTTTTGGGGGGTTATTTTATTGATTTATTTTGCTATGTCTTATCTCTAACAAATCATGAAACTATGGATGAATCACTATGCAACCAAATTTTATCTTGCATACCATGAGTCGTTGAACTCACACATGAGACAAACTGGCCACTAATTTATCTAAGCAACGTAGATGAATCAATCTACAACAAACTATGACCTTGCACACTTTGATTCATTGGACTCAGCACATTACTAGCTACCATTGGATAATCTAAACTCTAGGGATAGTTCAACTGAGGGTAACACCAGGGCTACTAACATGTAACTTTGTAGAACTAATCCATAGGAGTTTAAGATGCAAAATTAGCTTACAATACTTAATCAATTGAACTGAGGGTAACTCAAGAGCTACCACTCCATGGATTCATAGAATTGACTCAAATAAATCAAGATAAATGAAGGTGAACATAAATCCTTTTGATCACTCCACTGAAAGCAACCCATGTGATACTTTTGTGGCTTATTGAATGTATCAGTCAAATGCTATCTTATAGAAACAAGTAAATTGCAAGAAACAAAATAATAGGAAAGCATCAAAGCATTAAAAGCAAATGACTACTTTATTTGCGTGATTGAAACCAAGAAATGAAATTGCAGAAATCATAGTGTAGAAAAAAAGAAATAAAGTAAATGTTGGAAAGTACTAAAAGATATTGAGACCATCAACAATTGCACAATGCAAGAGTGGGCCCTTACTTTGTATCTCACTTTATGATCTCCTACAAGGTAACTCAAGAACAAAAAACATCGGTAATTGCGATTCAAAAGATTAACTATTCAATTAAATTATAGTCGCAAACCCAAATGGTTTTCAAGTTTGTTTATTTATACAATTCATCCTAGGGAGTTCTTAGTCAGTTTCCCAATATTTAGGAAAGGAATCGGGTTTGCAAAAAATGGTTTCCTTTTTTTAGAATATTTTCTTTACAACACATAGAAAACTGTGGAGATATTTCCTCCTCAAAAGAGGGCCACACTATTATATATATGTGTGTGTGTGTGTGTGTGATAATTCATTTGCTTCCTAAATTCATTTTCATTGATCTTGAAAGTGTGTTGTCTTAGTCTTAGAGGAACATGTTTGCCAAAAACAATCCTTGAAATATGAATGCATGCAAAATAGTTCATCTTGGAGTTCTTTGCAGGATTCAATGCGATACAACAACAAGTGAAATATGAATGAGATTTTGCAACAACTCATTCGCATGCTGATGACAAACTCTTCAACATATGAACGAGATTTTGCAACAAGTCATCGACAGATGAACATGAATTTGTAGCAACTCATTCGCATGCTGATGACAAATTTAACAACAACTGCTTTAAATATCAACGAGTCCCAACAAAATGAGGAGTGGCACCATCCTATAACATGGAATTAAAACTACTAGAAATTCCCAACATTAAAGTTCATGCATTATTTTCTCATCATTAGCAAAATTCAGCTATAAACATGAAATTCCAAGTATGAGTGCATAGTGTCCCAAGGGTGATAAAAGTGTATGAATTTAGTCAAAAAGTCATAAAGAAAGGGTTTAAATGATCAATATTAAGGAAGAATGGCAATAAAATATATAAGAAAAACAAGGCAATTACTAGTCTCATCAATTTCATTACATCCTTACATTGTTTTCATCCTCGTTGGTATAACGGTTTGGGCGGCCAATCTTGTTTGGTTACTTATCAACGATGTTTTTCTTCCTCGGGAAAAAAATCATAGTTCCATTTATAAAAAAAATTAAAAAAATGCATTCTTTGTATGCTTTGTAGCATGTCCTATATCTCTTATGTATACCACTATATATATATACTCATAGACCTCATTCATTTACATGTTTTATAATCCGCAGAAACAAAATATACTATCTAACATTGACAACTTCCTATCAACATTCATCGCATATCTCACCAAATAAAATTTATCCACCTATCTAGGCCAAAAAACTAAGCCCCTCTAATTTCTATAACTTTTTGTCTAAGAAAAATACATATTATGGAATTATCAAAAGTATCCCACAAACATCAAGGAAGCTACAACCACCCATGATGGTTCTAATTTAAAAGCAACCTCCTTGGCCATAACCATTAGCCACATAGATCAAATCAAATAAAGGAAGATGATCAAGTTTAATAATTTGGCCATCCAAATCTTCCCAAATGTGCCACTGGACCACATACAACAAGAGGCCATCCTTGTAAATGAAAGGACAAGGACACATGGTTGTCCCATTACCCCTACATATGACTATATCTTCTTGTAACTTGAATCACAAAGGGTTTTTTGTCTAAGATGTGAGGATGCTCAATGACCCGACAATGTAAATTGTTCAGTGACCATAGAACCATGAGTTGCAGTGTAGCTTTAGATTGTCAAAATGAAGACTAAACAACCATTCAAAAGATGGCTTTCCCATTTGGGTTTCCAGGGTAAAATCTCCATGGTCATAGTGATTAAACATTGTGTGTCTAATGTGTTAAAGAAATGTAACTGCGGAAGATATTCTATTTATGCTTGTCTATTGTATTCTTCCTTCGGGAGATGTCATTGATGTAATTAATAATGTAAGAGTCATTGAAAGAGTCAATGTAAACCCTAAGTATTGTTTCGACCTAGAAGAACCCATAAAAGATTATTATATTATGTATTTGAGAGGTCGGCCCAGTCAGTTAGGTGAAGTCGACCCAATTGGGGAAAATTCACCCCAACGGAAGAATATAAATAGAGGAGGAGTCTCTCATTTTTACTCACTCATCTCACTCACACAAGTTTGCATAGGAGATAGAGAGAGAAGTTCGCACAAGTGGAGGAGTAGTTGATCTTGTCTTGGGGTTTATCTTTGTACTTTGTGAATTCTATATTTGGGAATATTTTGACGGGGTTTTCTCCCTTGTGGTTTCCCTGAAAGAAATATTGTGTTCATTGTGTTCTTGTTGTGCTTGTATTTCTTTCAGTGATAGATTGTTTAATATTCTATGCTAAACAAGTAAAAACTAACATGGTATCAGAGAAGGCCTGAAAGAAAACATTGTGTAGCCTCTATAAGCGCAGAAACTAGGGATTCTTGTTCTGGGAGCTCCCTCCACAGATCAGATGAAAAAGAGAGTGCATCTAACTCGCCTCACTAGGGCGCATCTTTCTGTCAAAGCAAATTTCAATTCTAAGAATTTTCATTTTTGGGTCCCCCACTGCAGCCCGAGAGAATTAGGGAATCAAGTTTTTGGATCATTTGCTCACAGAATTGGGAGAAGGAATACTTTGCTCAACTCACCTCAAGGAGGCGAATTCGCTCATCCATTCAGTTTTCCAAAATCCCGAAGTCAAAAAATTAGGGTTTCTCTAACAAACCCTAGGTCAAAGTAAAAGCAGTTTTCAGAAGGACAACTTTTCTGGTAAGTCTCAAATCTATTCTATTTCCATTTGAAGTACTCATTATATCAAGATGACTAGAAATACCAAGCTTGATGAGAAGATTGAGGGAGCTGAGAACTTCAGGGCATGGAAGTATAGAGTCATGCTCATCCTTAAAGAGCATGACCTATAAGACTTTATAAAGGAAGGACTTAAAAAACCAAAGGGAGATGAAGCCAAAGCAAGGCATAAGAAGAATATGGTCAAGGCAAAGAGGATCATTGTTGATTTCATCAAAGATCACTTGATCCCCCAAGTGTCTTCCAAGAAGACCCCAAAAGAGATGTTCGATGCCCTGACCAACCTATTTGAAGGGAAGAACATTAATAGGAAGATGACCTTGAGAAATCAACTCAAGGGAGTGAAGATCTTGAAGTCTGAGTCCATGCATTCATACTTCTCCAGAGTGTCCCATATAAAAGAACAAATAGAATCTATTGGAGACATGGTAAAGGATGTTGAAGTTGTGATGACCTCTCTGAATGGTCTCCCCGGAGATTGGGAACCATTTGTTTGTGGCATTTGTGCTAGAAAGAAATTGATCCAATTCAGACAGCTATGGGAAGAGTGTGTGCAAGAGTAAGAAAGAATAGCGGTGAGAGAGGATAAAATAAACGACAATGAAGACCAATCTTTGGCAACTCATGCCAAAGGTGGAAAGAAAAGGAAGATCAATGTACGTTCCTATGAGGACTCTCCAAGAAGACCATAGAAGAGAAGGAAGTTCAAGAAATATCTATCTTCCGTTGAATGTTATTCCTGTCACAAAACATGACACATTGCAAGAAATTGTCCACTCAAATACGGACATCATAAGAAGCAGAAGAATATATTTCATGCTTATGCAGTAGAAGATAGTGAGTATGATGAAGAAGTCAAAACCGGACATGATGAAGACTCCAGTGAAGAATATGTTCTAATATTAGCCCTCACTGGTTCAGTATCTCATGGAAGTGATACTTGGCTAGTAGATAGTGGAGATTCAAAACACATTACGGGATACAAAGAATCCATCTCACATCTCATTCAGAAGGAATCTCCACACAAGGTAAAGCTTGGAGATGATTATTAATACCCCATCAACGGAATGGGAGAAGCCTCTTATATATTGGACTCTGGAAAGTCCATGAACATGAAAGATGTACTTTATGTACCATGTTTGAAGAAGAACCTTCTATCTATTTCTGCATTATATAAGAAAGGTCTTCGAATTGCATTTATAGATGGTGAAGTTCTTATGTGGCCAAAGGGGAAGACTATCAATGATGCAGTAGTCATTGGAGTAGAAGAAGGAGGACTTTACAAACTAAAGGTTCATGCAGATACAACATTGATGACCAATACCACGAGCCCTTGTGAGCTATGGCATAGAAGACTAGCTCATGTACACGACAAAGCCTTACCAATAGTAAGTAAGTTGGTGACTGGACTACCAAATATCCAGGTTGACCATGAAGGAGTATGCAAAGGATGTGCTAAAGGAAAGAGTACGAAGAATCCATTTCCAAGTAGCGACAACAAAGGAAAAGGTATTCTGGATATTATTCACTCAGATATTTGTGGACCTATGTCCACCACTTCACTAAGCGGGTATGTTTACTATTTTTCTTTTATTAATGATTGCTCCCGCAAAACATGGATTTATTTCCTGAACAATAAGAATAAAGTCTTTGAAAAGTTTAAGGAGTTGAAGGCTCTTGTAGAAAACCTCTATGAAAAGAAGATAAAGATTCTAAGGAAAGATAATGGAGGGGAATACACTTCATGCGATTTCAAAGATTTATGTAAACAAGTAAGGATTAAGAGGGAGCTTACTATTCCCTATAATCCACAACAAAATGGTGTAGCTAAAAGGAAGAACAGAACGATCATAGAAGTGTTGAAATATTGTAACTTCAAAGAATATTATATTTGTACTTTATTATTCCGGAGATGTTTCATTCCTCCGTAAAGATCTTATTGTATATCCGGAGATGTTTATTCCTCCTTCGGAATGTGGTAACATGGGTTATTAGACTTCCCTAGTGGGGGTCAACCCTGTATGTGTTATGTGGGTCAAAGGGTTGTTAGACCACCCTAGTGGGGTCGGCCCAGTTAGTTATAATAGGGTATTTAACCTAATGGTTAAATACGAGCCTAAATGTACTTGTGTAAAAGATATGTCAGAGTAGTGTATAAATAGAGGAGGTGTGTTCCTCATTTGACACACACACTCACTTGAGAGAGAGGCGCACTTGTGGAGGAGAGGTCTGCTATGGTGGAGGAGGAGATCATGTCTCAGGGTTTCATCTTTGTATATTGCTGGTCATCTATATTGAGGAAGCTTTACTGGGTTTTCTACCCCATGAGGGTTTCCCAGGATAAATCTGTGTCTCTTGTGTTTATGCTATGCTTGTTGTTTCTTCAGTGATCCTGTATATGCTATTATTGTGAAATGGAATGTAATGCTGTTATTTTCTGTCTTAGCATATTAAATCTTAACATGGTATCAGAGCTAAACTGAAGGAAGGCAAGGTATGGCACTTACGACACTTGCTTTACTTACGACAATTTGAAGGTTAGGGTTTTATATAGCAAAAACCAGTCATCGTGTAACTTTCGCTATAAATCCATTTTGGCGAAGGTTCAGGATCTAAAACCTTTACAGGTCATAGATAACATCTCCAGGTATCTTGTGTCCAAAGGGAACCCTCAAATTCATTGTACTTTGTAAGTTATGATCAGTACCAGTTAGGGTTTCTGCCTCTTCCAGATCTCAGTCAAAATCAGGTGACCTAGGAAAAAAGGTCATAACTTGGGCTAGGAAGCTCCAAATGAAATTTCGTAAAAAGTGACAGGTAGTACACAGACTGTAATATCTCAGAAAACTTTTTCAGAGGCCGAAGCTGAACCAGTGACACATGGCACGCCGTACAAGTTCGCTCTCCTATTTTATCCCATAAACAGGTCACGTTGCGACACTTGGCATAACTCTCTCTCAGAGAGTCCAATTGAGGTCATACCTATCAGGATGGAAAGAAAACAGGGCGAGCTATCTCAAGAAAAGTTTTTAGAGGCCGAAGTTCAAACAGTCACACGTGGCACGTCGTACAAGTTCGCTCTCCTGTATTATCCCAAAACAGGTCACGTTGCGACATTTGGCATAACTCTCTCTCAGAAAATCCAATTGAGGTCAGACCTGTCAGGATGGAAAGATGACAGGTCAGGCTACTGCAAAAAAGGTTTTCAGACCCTGTGGAGCGAAAATTTCGGAGTTATAGCAGAAACAATCAGGTACATATTTCTGTCA
Organism: Larix kaempferi; assembly: GCA_027924585.1. Lineage (NCBI taxonomy): Eukaryota > Viridiplantae > Streptophyta > Pinopsida > Pinales > Pinaceae > Larix > Larix kaempferi. Next base: position 2,096,067 of record BSBM01000226.1, on the reverse strand, counting down.
AAACAGAATTATTTTTGGAGCACCTTTATTCATGGCTTCCGGAATTTAGGGTTTCGGAGAAAGTTAGAATTTTTGGAATTGGAATCCACGGCTGAATGCTACTCAGGAAAATCAAAATTTAGAGACCAAGATCGAATTTTTTGGTTGGGTAGAAGACCGGGCTTGATTAAACCCTAGCTCGGGATTTTGATCAGAAAGATGGAAAATTAGGGCTTCAGCAAAAGTTGGAATTTCTGAAGTCTGTAACCACGGCTGGAAGCTCCTCAGAAAAATAAGAGTTTAGAGCCTTGGATCGAACCTTTTGATTGGACAGAAAGGTGGGCTTCATCAAACCCTAGTTCGGGTTCCTGTCTAAAAGATCCAGAAGTTTCGAAGGCAATTTTGAGGGGTCAAATTTTGGAGATTTCAAAATTGAAGTATGCTAGTTTGATCAGCTTAGCAAGACACATCCTTCCATCCATTCAAAAGTGTGAAAGTCAAAGATTCAATTTTTAGGGTTTCTCTAGCAAACCCTAATCAAGCTCCAGATCAAGTTTCAGGGGGAGTTGAGGCTAAGGCCTTACATAAGAAGACTACAAGAAGTCTCGACAGGTATGACTCAAGGAGGTTCACGTATGTCTTGAAATCTGACTCCTGATTAAATTCATAATGTGTTTGTCTTCATATTATTTGTTAGTACAATCTTGATTAATGTTAGACTTATCTTATCACCCTAGTAACAGTATGAATGCATGTGAATGATCAAAGACATTCATTGATTAGGGCTATATGATTGTACTAATGCATTATGGTGTTGTGTGAGGTTGATGTTGTCTGCTAACAAGATTCAGGTACATCACGAAAGACAAATCAAGTTCCGCATGAAGACAAAGACTCATCCATAATCTTTGTTCTACTTACGAGGTATGTATGACTTTGATATATTATGCTTAACCTATGAGACATGCAGGTTCTAGCTCAGGATCTCTAAATCATTGAAGAGATTGTTTAGGTATGTTGTACATAACTAAGCAGGTATACTAATCCAGGTATGTTTTCCTATGTCAAATTAGAATCTTACTTTGTGTTAGGATCCCCTATATAAGTATACTTGGTATGATTGGTTATGCTCATCAATAAAGTTAATCAAGGGTTTATGCACATTATGTCTCTTTTCTTGATTGATGATTTAACTAACCAGAAGAGTACTATGATCAACCAAGAATATGCATGAGTAAAAGAAGACTTCCTTGAAACCCTGAATACTAATGATCATGACTATACATATTCAAGATTATTTAGAATTAGAATGTTTTGAGAATATACTAATGAATGTATGTTTGTGTATGAGATCATGAGGATGACACTAGTGCACACTTGAGCATGCACAGTGGTACAGAATGAATAGAAGTTCAAAAGACTTACAGAAGATCAAGCGGGAGGCAACCACACAAACATAAAAGATAAGTATTTGAGTTGTTATTTGAAATAGTAAATGATATTTCCTGTAATAGGTTGTATGCATAGAATATATGATGCTGAGTGTAAACATTCATAGAGCATTGAACAGTATACTACTAATATGCATATGATTGGTAATTTGGACAAACATTCCATTGTTGCTTGTCTAGAATGAAACCTCTTTGCTGACATGCTGAGAGCTGTGCACACTCTCGATAGTATGTTCTGGTAGAGATGGAAGGCATCTAGATAGCCACTGTATGCATACAGGATATGGGAAAGTGTTGTGCCAAAGTATTGGTAAAAATAAGTTGCATAACTATGTAAATGATATTTGTATGCATAATAGATTTAATGATTATGAAGTATTACTAATCATGTACTTAATTTTGATTTGTAGGAAACATCATGATGAATGATGAACACTGAATAAGCGATGGATGTTCAACAAAAGGATTTACAAATCAAACACACTATAGAAGGCTCGCGGCTAGAAGATTCTCTTAGAAAGAGGAAGAGAATCATGACAAGATGTTTGCTCCAAGTGGCTAGATAAGACCATTCTCTTAATGGTGTAAGTAAAGAAGAAGTGTGAATCAGGTTCTGTATGGGTACCCAGAATCGATAATCAATTGATGAGCTTAATAATCACCATGGGTAATGTGGATCTCAACCTTTGCTACAAGGTTGAATATGGTTTCTAGACACAGATGGCATGGATGCAAGAAGGAACTCACCACAGAGTTCGAATGATATTGAGGCCCATATCAGTAGACCCATCTAACGAGAGATGGCACAGATAGATATGCAGAAGATCATTCAATGCAGAGTGTGAATGATGTTCAGTCACAAAGGGAGAATTGACAGTTTCTTGATAAGCTTGGGCTTTACCAAAAGTAAAGTTGTTCCTAACCTTTACCGTAAGGTTATGGATCATACTATTATTGTATGTAGATGATATCTTTTTGATAGGGAATAAGAATCAGAAATGAAAAATGAAAGATCTCAGATTGATGCATTACTTCCTAGGTCTGGAAGTATGGCAAGGCTCAGAAGGAATCTTTCTCAAACAGGGAAAGTATGCTGAGAAATATTAAAAGGAATTGATGTGTTGGAATGGTCACTCTCATGAATTCCAACTTGAAGTTCTTAGCAGATGACTCATTAGAATTAGTGGATATAACTCTGTTCAGACAGATTATTGAGTCATTGATGTGTCTAACGAATACTAGGTCAGATATATGCCTTGCTGTAAACACCTTGAGTCAGTATCTAGTGGAAATTAGAAGTGTTCACCTGTTAGTTGCAAAGCATTAGATGAGGTACCTAAAGGATACAATAGACTTTGAACTATGGAGATCATGAATTCAGATGGCTACACAGATATTGATTGAGCATAAAGTGTATCAGACAGGAAGAGCACATCGAGAAGATGTTATTGTCTAGGATCAGCCATGATCTTGTGGTTTAGCAGGAAGCAGTCTAGCACAAGCGGAATATATGGCTGCTTGCTCTGCTAATTGTGAAATGGCATGGCTTCAGAATTGTTTGACTTAGAGATGGACCCAACTGTGATCCTATGTGACAAACAGAGTTGTACTAAAATGGCAAAGAATCCAGTGTTCCATGATAAGTCAAAAGCACATAGAGATCTGGAATTTCTATATACGAGATATGGTGCAGATAGGAATCAAAGTTCGAATTTGTAACAAGTTACCAATGTACTAACCAAACCTCTACCGATCCGATGTACTAACCAAACCTCTACCTCAAGTAAAGTTTTCCGAGACAAACTTAATATAGTCCAGAAGGACCCTCCTCGAAAGGGGGAGTGATGTGATCACTTATGATGAGATTGCCTGCATCGACAATGAGGTCGATGATGTGAATACCTATATTGGTGATGCCGATAGAGAGGTTGGTGGATGGTCCTTAGACAGGGTCTAAGGTGACAAGGGGATTGCATTGTCCTTGAACACATGTTCTAAAAGAGAGCCGTAGACGTATGTCTTCGAAAATGAAGTCCTTGCTGGACATATAGGATTGCATCATCCTCAAGAGAGCCGTAGATGTATGTCTTCGAAAATGAAGTCCTTGGTGGACATATAGGATTGCATCATCCTCAAGAGAGTCGTAGACGTATGTCTTCGAGAATGAAGTCCTTGGTGGACTTGAGGGGATTGGATCATCCCTGGACTTCAGTCCTGAAGAGAGCCGTAGACGTATGTCTTCGAGAATGAAGTCCTTGGTGGACTTGAAGGGATTGGATCATCCCTGGACTTCAGTCCTAAAGAGAGCTGTAGACGTATGTCTTCGAGAATGAAGTCCTTGGTGGACTTTAGGGGATTGGATCATCCCTAGACTTCAGTCCTAAAGAGAGCCGTAGACATGATGTCTCCGAGAACAAAATCCTGAATGAACAGGTAAGGGGATTGGATCGTCCTCGGACTTTAGTCCTTTGAATTGAGCCGTAGACATGATGTCTCCGAGAACAAAATCCTGAATGAACAGGTAAGGGGATTGGATCGTCCTCGGACTTTAGTCCTTTGAATTGAGCCGTAGACATGATGTCTCCGAGAACAAAATCCTGAATGAACAGGTAAGGGGATTGGATTGTCCTCGGACTTTGGTCCTTTGAATTGAGCCGTAGACATGATGTCTCCGAGAACAAAATCCTGAATGAACAGGTAAGGGGATTGGATGATCCTCGGACTTTAGTCCTTTGAATTGAGCCGTAGACATGATGTCCCGGAGAACAAAATCCTGAATGAACAGGTAAGGGGATTGGATCGTCCTCGGACTTTAGTCCTTTGAATTGAGTCGTAGACATGATGTCTCCGAGAACAAAATCCTGAATGAACAGGTAAGGGGATTGGATCGTCCTCGGACTTTAGTCCTTTGAATTGAGCCGTAGACATGATGTCTCCGAGAACAAAATCCTGAATGAATAGGTAAGGGGATTGGATCGTCCTCGGACTTTAGTCCTTTGAATTGAGCCGTAGACATGATGTCTCCGAGAACAAAATCCTGAATGAACAGGTAAGGGGATTGGATCGTCCTCGGACTTTAGTCCTTTGAACTGAGCTGTAGACATGAGGTCTCCGAGAATCGAATGATAGGACTGGATCGTCCTTGAGCTTCGGTTCAAAAGGTACATGATAGGACTGGATCTTCCCTGGACTTCGGTTCAAAAGGTACATGATAGGACTGGATCGTCCTTGGACTTCGGTTCAAAAGGTACATGATAGGACTGGATCGTCCCTGGACTTCGGTTCAAAAGGTACATGATAGGACTGGATCGTCCCTGGACTTCGGTTCAAAAGGTACATGATAGGACTGGATCGTCCTTGGACTTCGGTTCAAAAGGTACATGATAGGACTGGATCGTCCATGGACTTCGGTTCAAAAGGTACATGATAGGACTGGATCGTCCCTGGACTTCGGTTCAAAAGGTACATGATAGGACTGGATCGTCCCTGGACTTCGGTTCAAAAGGTACATGATAGGACTGGATCATCCCTGGACCTCGGTTCAAAAGGTACATGGTAGGACTGGATCGTCCTTGGACCTCGATTCAAAAGGTACATGACAGGATTGCATCATCCATGGACCCATGTCCTAAAGAGAGCAGGATTGATCATCCTGTAATATGATTGTGTGTGTTGATGTGGTTACTTGTATCGGTATGGATACTCGTATTGATGATGTGGTTACTTGTATCGGTATGGATACTTGTATTGATGATGTGGTTACTTGTATCGGTAGGATACTTGTATTGATGATGTGGTTACTTGTATCGGTAGGATACTTGTATTGATGATGTGGTTACTTGTATCGGTAGGATACTTGTATTGATGATGTGGTTACTTGTATCGGTATGTATACTGGTATTAATGATGAGGATACTTGTATTGGTATGGATACTCGTGTGATGAGGATGCTGATGATCGTGTGATGACAATGCTGATGATCGTGTGATGATGATGCTGATGATCATGAGATGACGATACTGATGATCGTGAGGATCCAAATGTTGATGTTGTTGTAGCTGTTCGAGTGCTACAGAAGATAAAGACTCAGTACTGAAGATGTTGATGTTTCAGTATTGAAGATGTTCCAGTAACTGCTTGAGTTACTGATGATGTTGAGAAAGCTTCCAATGATTTATAGATGTATCATGTATGATGACTCCTTGCTCATGCAGATACTGTTATAATATCCTTCTCGTTAAGGGGGAGTGTTGAAATATTGTAACTTCAAAGAATATTATATTTGTACTTTATTATTCCGGAGATGTTTCATTCCTCCGTAAAGATCTTATTGTATATCCGGAGATGTTTATTCCTCCGTCGGAATGTGGTAACATGGGTTATTAGACTTCCCTAGTGGGGGTCGGCCCTGTATGTGTTATGTGGGTCAAAGGGTTGTTAGAGCACCCTAGTGGGGTCGACCCAGTCAGTTATAATAGGGTATTTAACCTAATGGTTAAATACGAGCCTACATGTACTTGTGTAAAAGATATGTCAGAGTAGTGTATAAATAGAGGAGGTGTGTTCCTCATTTGACACACACACTCACTTGAGAGAGAGGCGCACTTGTGGAGGAGAGGTCTGCTATGGTGGAGGAGGAGATCATGTTTTTGGTTTGCATCTTTGTATATTGCTGGTCATCTATATTGAGGAAGCTTTACTGGGTTTTCTACCCCATGAGGGTTTCCCAGGATAAATTTGTGTCTCTTGTGTTTGTGCTATGCTTGTTGTTTCTTCAGTGATCCTGTATATGCTATTATTGTGAAATGGAATGTAATGCTGCTATTTTCTGTCTTAGCATATTAAATCTTAACAAGAAGCAGTGAAGGCCATGATCCATGATCAAGACTTACCCATGAATCTATGGGCAGGAGCAACTATAACCACAATATATGTACATAACATAATCTCTCACAATGCTCTTAGCAACAAGACCCCATAAGAGATGTTTACCGGTATGAAGCCTAAATTTAGCCGTATAAAGATATTTGGATGTCCTGTATTTATCCACATTCCAAAAGAGAAGAGATCGAAGTTGGAACCTTTAGGAAAGAAGGGAATATTTGTGGGCTATAGTGAGCAATCAAAGGCTTATCGTATCTACATCCCAGAATTTCTCCAGATTGAGCTCAGTTGGGATGTTACATTTGATGAAGACACGACTTTCAACAAATCCAAGAAGACTCATGAGGATGAAGAGGAGCATGAAGCTCCTAGAGTTACAGAAACAAACAAAGTACCATAAATAAATATTGAAGAAGAACCTATTCCAGATGACCATGATATGGCAGAACCTCAGAGACCTAAGGAGACACCTCATGAGGAGATTACTCGGAAGAGAAGGCCAGCTTGGGCACGAGAATTAATACAAGATGCAGGAAAGTATGGTTCCCCAGAAGGAACCAGTAGAGAGAGAAAGAGACCAAGGCCATACTCCAGTTATGTAACCTTTATGTGTAACCTTGTTGAAGGGGAACTGACATGTTTTGAAGATGCAGTAAAGAAGAGGGAGTGGTTGGATGCTATGAATGAAGAATACTAGTCCATCATCAAGAATGATGTTTGGGATGTGGTACCAAGACCAAAGGATAAGTCAGTCGTTTCATCAAAGTGGATCTTCAAAACAAAACACTCAGCATATGAAAGCATTGAAAATTACAAGGCAAGATTTGTAGCGGGAGTGTTATCTTAGAAAGAAGGAATTGATTACGAGGACACCTTTGCTCTAGTGGCCAGATCTACTTCAATTATAACCATTCTTGCCTTGCAAGCCAAGATGAAATGGAAGTTACATCAGATGGATGTAAAGACGATGTTCCTGAATGGGAAGATAGAAGAAGAAGTATATATAGAGCAGCCAGAAGGATTTGAAATAGAATATAGAAAGTCACATGTATGCAGACTAAAGAAAGCATTGTACGGGTTAAAGCAAGCACCTAGAGCATGGTATGAAAGAATTGATAGCTTCCTGATGAGTTTGGGCTTTACCAAAATTAAATCATATTCTAATCTTTATTATAAGATTATGGATGATGAACCTATGATACTACTATTATATGTAGATGATTTGTTCCTGACAGGAGAAGACAAGCCCATCACTGAATGTAAGAGAAGGCTTGCAGCATAATTTGAGATGAAAGACCTTAGTATGATGCATTACTTTCTCGGTCTTGAAGTATGGCAGTTTCCAGATGAGATTTTCTTGAGTCAAGGAAAATACACAGTTGAGATCTTGAAGAGATTTGGGATGATGGATAGTAAGGCCATGACTACTCAGATGGTGACAAACTTGAAGCTCCTAAATGATGCTTCATCAGAGATAGTAGATGTCACCATGTATAGACAGATTATTGGGTCATTGATGTACTTGACCAATACTCGACCAGATATATGTTTTGTAGTGAACACATTGAGCCAGTATATGGTGGAGCCGAGGAATGTTCACTTGATTGCAGCAAAACATGTGATGAGGTATCTAAAGGGTACATTGGATTATGGACTCAGATATGCTTCAGATAGTGAGTTCAGGTTGTATGGGTACACAGATTCAGATTGGGCTAGAAGTGCCGAAGATAGGAAAAGCCCTTCAGGATGTTGCTTTGGTTTGGGATCAAGCATGATATCATGGCTCAGTAGAAATCAACCCTGTGTTGCATTCAGTACAACAGAAGCTGAATATGTAGCAGCTTGTTCAGCTTGGAGTGAAACAGTGTGGCTTCGCAAGATGTTGGCAGGATTGTTCGATGCAGAGATTGATGCTACGGATATACTCTGTGACAACCGGAGTTGCATCAAGATGACAGAGAATCTTGTGTTCCATGATAGATCGAAGCACATAGAGATCAAGTTCCACTATATCCAGGATATGGTGCAGAAGGGAGCTGTAAAGCTCAAGTATGTTCCTACAAAGGAACAAGTTGCTGATGTGTTGACTAAGCCTCTGTCTCACATAAAGTTGGAATACTTTCGAGACAAGCTTGGTGTGGTCCAGAGGAACTTCTCTCGAAAGAGAGAATGATAGAGTTCTTGTCCTTAGGGGACGAATGCATGTCAAGGGGTGACGAAAGATCAATACTTGTCGGCTGATAGAATTCCTATCCATAGGGATGGATGCCTATCCAGGGGTGACGGAAGATCAATACTTGTCGACTGATAGAGTTCCTATCCTTAGGGATGGATGCCTATCGAGGGGTGATGGAAGATCAATACTTTCCGACTGATAGAGTTCCTATCCTTAGGGATGGATGCCTATCCAGGGGTGATGGAAGATCAGTACTTGCCGACTGATAGAGTTCCTATCCTTAGGGATGGATGCTTGTTTAGGGGTTACGGAAGATCAATACTTGCCGACTGATAGAGTTCCTATCCTTAGGGATGGATTCCTGTCCAGGGGTGAAGGAAGATAAGTACTTATTGACTGATAGAGTTCATATCCTTAGGGATGGATGCCTGTCCAGGGGTGACGGAAGATCAGTACTTACCGACTGATAGAGTTCCTATCCTTAGGGATGGATGCCTGTCCATGGGTGATCGAATATCAGTACTTGCCGACTGATAGAGTTCCTGTCCTTAGGGATGGATGCTTGTCCAGGGGTGACAGAAGATCAATACTTGCTGACTGATAGTGTTCTAGCTGATGATGTTGCTGATGAGGATGCTCCAGCAGAGGATGTTCTAGCTGACGATGTTGTTGATCCAGTAGAGGATGTTCCAGATGATGATGTTTCTGAAGAGGATGTTCCAGCTGACGATGTTGCTGATACAACAGAGTATGTTCCAACAGAGGATATTGCTGATGATGATTGAGAGGATGTTGTTGATAGTGATATTCTAGAAGATGATGATGATGATGCTGATGGTGACATTCTAGCAGACGATGATGATGCTACTCCAGCAGATGATATCCTAGACATATGATGATCCAAAATATTCCTATGACATATAGAGATTCACTAGTCAATTGTGAAGATGTTGATGTTACCCACATAATACCTTCCTAGTTAAGAGGAGTGTTAAAGAAATGTAACTGCAAAAGATATTCTATTTATGCTTGTCTATTATATTCCTCCTCCGAGAGATGTCATTGATGTAATTAATAATGTAAGAGTCATTGAAAGACTCAATGTAAACCATAGGTCTTGTGTCAGCCTAGAAGAACCCATAAAGGATTATTATATTATGTATTTGAGAGGTTGGCCCAATTAGTTAGGTGAAGTCGACCCAGTTGGGGAAAAGTCACCCCAACAGAAGAATATAAATAGAGGAGGAGTCTCTCATTTGTACTCACTCATCTCACTCACACAAGTTCACATAGGAGAGAGAGAGAGGGAGAAGTTCACACAAGTGGACGAGTAGTTGATCTTGTCTTGGGGTTTATCTTTGTACTTTGTGAATTCTATATTGAGGAATATTTTGTCAAGGTTTTCTCCCTTGTGGTTTCCCCGAGAGAAATATTGTGTTCATTGTGTTCTTGTTGTGCTTGTATTTCTTTTAGTGATAGATTGTTTAATATTATATGTTAAACAAGTAAAAACTAACATTATGTGGTATCTGGATTACTAGGGGTGTACTTTGGCATTTCCATGTTGCTCAACAAATTCCCCAAGTTAAATGATTCTTTGCTTAACAAGATGTAATTAACACTTAGGGCCAACAATGTATTATATGTAATTGGTGAATTCATGCTTAAATTTATTTGCCATCAAACGATTGTTTATTGTAACAACTAGAGAACTCAATCTATCCATCTAATGTTTAAGGGATATCGAGGCTTGTAATCCATACATACTCAATGTTTGGGTTCCTTACTGTTTTATGGTGAGTTGACTTCCCATAATTTTAATCGACTCAACCAAGTGTTGAAGGTTGGAATAATTGCACAGAAGCAAACTTCTTTCAAACTGATGAAGTTTAGTCACTATTTCTCTGAACATGTTGAGCTATTGTCTACACAACAACCAACATTATTTTTATGGATGGCACCCAAACCCTGGTTGTTGTTTTAAATTTATAATCTTAGTTGGTTGACAATTGTGTTAGTGGAGGTGTTACCCTCTCTCTATTTCTGTGCTTAACGTTTAGTCGAGGGGACAACTAATCAATTCTTACTACCTACTTTCTCATTGTTTTCTTCTGGATTTTTTCTTCTCCCCACCCTTCTAGAACACCATGGATGGGTTGTCTCATTTCTTTTAATTCATAGGTTAAAGAATTGTTCTGAAGTTGGGAGTATCATGATTTTCTTTCTTCTTTGTCACCTCAACTCAATATTGGTCATTTGGTGTGGGCAACATTTAACGTTCTTTGTTTTACATGTACACTCAATCATATCTACTTTTAAAAAAAAAAACTTGTATAAGTACATTTACATTTTCTCATACACTAATAGCTTACATATTTTGCACATTGTTCACATTTACCCTTTTCTGCACTTTTTAAACTTCACGATGTCCACTTCTTAAGTTTCCACTTAAGTACATCACTTCCACCGCGTGTGCTTATTACAGCTTACTTTTTGCATCGTCAGGTGCAATTACCAGTTATATAGATCGAAGGATATCAAGATAAATCGAAATCTTACATGATCCATTATCACCTCTAAGAGAAGTGGAATTGCGTGAAATTGTAAATTTATATCATATGATAATGGTGAAATATTTTGAGTCCAATTATTTTATAGATATAAATTTAGGTTGCTATTAAACACATTTGAATCTTTGAAACTAGAAAATAGGATTTGGTAGAGCAGTTTTGCAAAAGAGGGTTGAAAGTGAGTGAAAGTGACTATAATTTGATGGACATATCCCACATGCAAAAGAGGGTTGAAACGGGGAAGAGGGGGGAGTACAAGAGGGAAAGAGGAAATGTGTGAAGACATACTTACCTGGGCGGGGTCAATCGGTGATCAGGAAGGCCGATGGCCTAGAGAGGCCACCTCCATTGCACTTGGGAGGGGGGTCTTCCTAGCATCTCCCACTGAGGAGAGTGCACGTCATAATTTGTGGCAGCGGGGGGGCTCGCGTTCGCGCGGCCTCCACCCAACACACATTCAAAACGCATGAAGTGATATTAATTATAGGCAAAACGCATGAAGTGATATTAATTATAGCAGATCAACGCGGCCTCGAACCAACACAAAACACATAAAATGATATTACTTATAGATCATTCCTCCGGTGTGAAGCGATTGCCTCTCTGTGATAATTAACCCAACACACATTCAAAACGCATGAAGTGATATTAATTATAGGCAAAACGCATGAAGTGATATTAATTATAGCAGATCAACGCGGCCTCGAACCAACACAAAACACATAAAATGATATTACTTATAGATCATTCCTCCGGTGTGAAGCGATTGCCTCTCTGTGATAATTAACTCTTCGCTCTAACAAAAAAAGTAATAATGTCTTCTGTCTTAAAGAATTATAAAAGACATAATTAAAGAATATGATTCAAATTTCCGCAAATCCAAAGGATAAGACACCCATGGAGGAGATGGTGAAGAAGGGGAAAGATGATGATATTCTGGCCCTGAAGAAGCTATGCAAGCTTGCAGATGCAGAGGAGATTGTCCTCCCCGAAGTCATTGAGCTCCAAGAGCAGAACCAAAAGCTACAAGCAGCAGTGGAGCAACGGAAGGCAAAAATAGGATACTGGAAAAGCCAGGTGGGAGCTTTACAAGGTCAGATCTTCTTCCTGCAGTTTGAAAGAATATTTGCTGCTGAGCAGATTGCAAAGAAGGCTGCTGAGCAACCAACCACCCCAGCATCTAAGCAGCAACCTCAGCAAGCCACTTCTGCTCCAGAGCCAAATGTTGCCATTTCATCAGATGAGTGGACAACTTTCATGGGGGACCTTCACAACTCAAAGGTAGAAGCTGCTAATTTACAAACACAGCTCAAATAAGCAGCAGAGCATAAGGGTATAGCTGAGGACATGGTGAAGCAGAAAGAGGAGCTTCTAGCAGCAGCCATAAAGGAAAGAGACGACCTGCAGAAACAGCTTACTCAAGCAAATAAGAAGGGCTCCATTCTAAATGCCTTAAAGGAAGCCAGGCATCAGATATGGGATGCCATCACAGACTTGGTCTTTCGTTATTGGGATTCTTTCTTGCTAGTTAAGGAAGAACTTGAATTATTAGGCAAAGCCAAAACAGAAATTGAAGCTGCCAAAACACAGCTGGAGAACAGGTCTGAGATAGTGAAGACTGTGGTTAGGTATTTGAATGCAAAGTAAAAGGCACAGTTAAATGATTTAGGGGTCAGCAACAGGACAAGACTGGTGATGGATGCCAACAAGGTCCTGACCAAGGTTAGCCTAATTGAGAAAGCTGAGGGCAAGGTGAAACTGGTCACCAAGGATGTGGCCTACATCATAAACATTTTTGATGAAGTCATTTTAAAGGGGCTGCCCTCCTTTTGGGATGGGCATGGAGACTTATACACCACAGAGGTACAGGGACATCCTTCAGCAGGTTAGAAATGATGCCACTAAATTCACAGGCGTTTACTTCGAGTGGGGAATACCCGTAAACCTCATTGACTGGCACGGGAGTAAACGCGTTTAACTACTGCCTATTTTGGCTTTGCTCCTTCCACCTTTGTTACTTAAACCAGTGCATATGCCTCCGCTCACGCCCTTGCCCTCACTGGTGCTGACTGTGCTTTTCCTCTATTCTATACCCTAATATTGGTTAGCAAATGGAACCGGATCAACTTAAACCAGTACCGATGCTAGCTCTTAAATTAAATTTGGGGCAATTATTGGTTAAACACTCCTTTTTCCTGTTGTCTTTAACTAAGGTTCTGCGGGTGCTTTCACCCTTAGCCTGCCACATGGATATGAATATTAAACCACTACAGGTCCAACTAAGACCTTCGCTCTAACAATAAAAGTAATAATGTCTTCTGTCTTAAAGAATTAAATCGTTACTTTAGTTATTCTCTCATATAGAAGTACCGAATGAAAGAAAATGGTTGCGCGGACCAAATCTTGTATTTATGGCCTCTGTTATTTCTCTCTTCACCTTTGTTTTTGTTAGTGTTACAGTCACAGTGGCCAAGGAAGTAGCAAGCAAGCAGGAGTGACGTATAGCCTCAAGGTTGTTTGTATCTTCAGCAGTTCATGGATCTCCTTCATTAGCTCTCACGGATATGCTGTTGTCGTCAAGCATATTCCAATTTACAAGTGACTGATTTGAAAATATAAAATTGGTACGCTGCTGCTGCTGCTGCTGCTGCTGTCACAAATTACATTACAGATTATTTGCAAATATAATATTGATATTGATATGCTGCTGTCACAAACTACAAATGATTTGAAAAATATATATAATATTGCATTGCATCTTCTCTCTTTTCTGTACCAATTAATTGAATTGTCAGATGTATAAAATTGTGTTTTTTTTTATGAAAATGAATGTATAAAATTGTGTTTTTTTATGAAAATGAATGTATGAACTTATAAAATAGTCAGATGAAAATGAATGTATAGAATTGAATGAATCTAAGAAATTGACACTGACACTGACCATTTGAAAACTTGCTAATCAAATAATGCTTTTAAATGGCTAACAGAATATCAGCTCAGGCTTCGCTATTTCACTGTATAAATTTTCAGAAAATCAGCGCAGGGATCTTTATTTCACTGTATTCTAATGGCTATCCGTTCTATAAAGAGAAAATAATTATAGGATGGAGTGAGCATGGCAGAGAATATATGACGATTGTATAAATATTGTCCCACATTGGTGGGCGCAGTTGTAACAGAGAAAGAGGGAAGTATAGGTAAGCCAGGAGGGGAGAGTACAAATTACGGAGCCGTGTGGTCAACACAAAGCGAACTATTCTTTCGCCTTTTACTAAAGAATACCGTGTGTTGGCCACTCTCAGCGGCATACGCCAATTTTTGGAGCCTTCCATCTCTTAAAAATGGGGGCCAACAATACTAACGCTAAAATCGAACAGGCTTAGGGGTATATTTATTCATGTGCTGTGAAATGATTCATCTGATCTGAAATGCAGGAGCTACATGCATTATCGCCTCAAGAGCGACATCGAGTCTTATCTAATAATATTTTTAATGATCTTGCTTCCCAAGTTACACATCAAGCTAGCTTTGTCGGGGAAGAAGGATTTTCTGAACGAGGACAAATTTAAGTTCCAAATTTGGCACAGTACCAACGGCCACACCAACAAGGTCTACAACAAGTACTAGCTCAAGACATGACTCAACAACATCGGCCTCCTCAAGAAGTTTCTGGAATGGATTGATGTTCCCTGCAACATCTCAAACAAGAGGTGGAAATTCAGTTAAAGATACCCAGGGGAATGTCCAACCAAAATTTTGATGCCGAAGCATATAGAGTGCATATCTCAAACAAGAGGTGGAAATTCAGTTACATTGTCAAACGGCACAACAACTACGGGTGCACATAACTCAATGACATGATTCAGTAGATTGCCCTTATCCACGTTACAATGCCAATCCTGGACTTTTCTAAGTCATCACCATCATTGTCGTAAAATGGAATGCCCCATTTGTGGCCCTGTTCATCGACTACCTAGGAAACAATGAGCTACAGGGCATACTCAATCATCAGACCCTGTAGCAATAAATATTTCCAGTGAAATTATAGAGTCTTCAAATTGAAATAGTGAAGGGGCTAACTTAAATTTTTCCATCAAGACCTAGAACTTCCATCCATGACATGACACTGATTGAACGACCTCCACTAAAAGGAGCAACACAACAACGTATTGAAACTACACTGTCAGGATGCCATTTGTGTCGAATTCAAGAGGGATGCGAGGCCTTACCCATTTGCAATCCCAAGCTTACCCGTAAAATGGAGAAGTTTCCAGTGTGGTGAAGTATGAAGTGTCAAAGTCCATAAAACCATATCGTATCTTTGTGGAGACAGAGCAGGCTGTGAATTCACAGTAACGCAGTTGCCAAAAATTTGGTGAATTGTGACAAAGACACTCACCTGAATCCATACAATGAGCATGGGAAAACAAAAGGGAAACCAAGGAGCATGTTATAGGATTGTATTAATGGGTTGGTGAGGTGGGTATTTTTTATTAGGAGCACTGCTTGATGTCTTTCCCTTTGGACTATTTCCTTTGGACAGTGAGTGTGCATGAAAAATAATTGCCCGGTAGGTAGGGATATATGTCATAAGGGATCCTCAAAACCTCCAGAGGGATATATGTCATAAGGTATCCTCAAAACCTCAAGGAAAAAAACTCTCCCGTGAATCCCGCATCTTTGAAGGCCAAGCCCTTCTACCACCTCTCACCTTTATTTGGTCCCATATCAACATTCCAATTTTCCAAAATGCATTGTCTTTGGTGTATAAAATATTAGTTTCCCGCTGAGAAATTGAATTGCAACCTCTCGTTGTCGAATCACACTCAACAACTTTCAAACCACTAATAAAAATGCAAATGCCAGATTAACCTTCATCTTTGTAGGCCAGACCTTTCTCCCACCCTTATGTGGCCCAACTCAAAAGCCCAATTCATTGTCCTTGATGTATAAAATATTTTGTCTACATACATACATACATATATAAACCAACTTATATCCATCTTAATTGCAGATCTAGTATGAGTCGAGAGGGATCAAAGCCCTCAAGGTGCAAACTCTTCATCCACCTTTACATGAAAAAAAGTTTGCTCCTTGAAAAGAGATTTACACCAAGAAAACGAAAACAAAATCTCCTGTGATTCCTGGCCTTAGATTTCAAAACTTAAAAAGATAGTTTCCCACTCTGAAATTGAATTGCAATCTCTCATTGTAGAATCACACTCAAAAAAATTTAGACCACCAACAAAAATCCAAATGCCAAATTAACCCACCATCTTTCAAGGACAAACCCTCCCACGACCTCTCACCCTTATGTGGCCCCAACTGAAAACCCCAATTTTCCGAAATGAATTGTCTTTGGTGTATAAAATATTTTGTTTTGATTATATATATATATATATATAAGATTTCAGTCCGATGCTAGACTCTTTTCCTATCACTTTTGGCTTCTGATCCAAACCTTTTTGCAGCTGCTCCAATTTTTGCAATTGTACCGGCATCGGTTTGGGATGCTACCCGTTCAAACTCATTCTAGCCTTATTGGGATTTTCTGAAAAGACAGTCATATGTTTTTGATGAATTAAATCTATAAAGGGCCGAGGGTTTGTTTGATATACAATACATGGAAAACATATCTCAAACAACAACGTTCGCTACTCTTTTTGTGCCATGTTAGTTAATGTTTAGCTTTAGAGAGCAATGACAAACTCACCATTGTCAAACGGCACAACAACTACGGGTGCACATAACTCAATGCCATGATTCAGTAGATTGCCCTTATCCACGTTACAATGCCAATCCTGGACTTTTCTAAGTCATCACCATCATTGTCGTAGAATGGAATGCCCCATTTGTGGCCCTGTTCATCGACTACCTAGGAAACAATGAGCTACAGGGCATACTCAATCATCAGACCCTGTAGCAATAAATATTTCCAGTGAAATTATAGAGTCTTCAAATTGAAATAGTGAAGGGGCTAACTTAAATTTTTCTATCAAGACCTAGAACTTCCATCCATGACATGACACTGATTGAACGACCTCCACTAAAAGGAGCAACACAACAACGTATTGGAACTACACTGTCAGGATGCCATTTGTGTCGAATTCAAGAGGGATGCGAGGTCTTACCCATTTGCAATCCCAAGCTTACCCGTAAAATGGAGAAGTTTCCAGTGTGGTGAAGTATGAAGTGTCAAAGTCCATAAAACCATATCGTATCTTTGTGGAGACAGAGCAGGCTGTGAATTCACAGTAACGCAGTTGCCAAAAATTTGGTGAATTGTGACCAAGACACTCACCTGAATCCATACAATGAGCATGGGAAAACAAAAGGGAAACCAAGGAGCATGTTATAGGATTGTATCAATGGGTTGGTGAGGTGGGTATTTTTTATTAGGAGCACTGCTTGATGTCTTTCCCTTTGGACGGTTTCCTTTGGACAGTGAGTGTGCATGAAAAATAATTGCCCGGTAGGTAGGGATATATGTCATAAGGGATCCTCAAAACCTCTAGAGGGATATATGTCATAAGGTATCCTCAAAACCTCAAGGAAAAAAAATCTCCTGTGAATCCCGCATCTTTGAAGGCCAAGCCCTTCTACCACCTCTCACCTTTATTTGGTCCCATATCAAAATTCCAATTTTCCAAAATGCATTGTCTTTGGTGTATAAAATATTAGTTTCCCGCTGAGAAATTGAATTGCAACCTCTCGTTGTCGAATCACACTCAACAACTTTCAAACCACCAATAAAAATCCAAATGCCAGATTAACCCTGATCTTTGTAGGCCAGACCTTTCTCCCACCCTTATGTGGCCCAACTCAAAAGCCCAATTCATTGTCCTTGATGTATAAAATATTTTGTCTACATATATACATACATACATACATATATAAACCAACTTATATCCATCTTAATTGCAGATCTAGTATGTGTCGAGAGGGATCAAATCCCTCAAGGTGCAAACTCTTCATCCACTTTTACATGAAAAAAAGTTTGCTCCTTGAAAAGAGATTTACACCAAGAAAACGAAAACAAAATCTCCTGTGATTCCTGGCCTTAGATTTCAAAACTTAAAAAGATAGTTTCCCACTCTGAAATTGAATTGCAATCTCTCATTGTAGAATCACACTCAAAAATTTTTAGACCACCAACAAAAATCCAAATGCCAAATTAACCCCCCATCTTTCAAGGACAAACCCTCCCACGACCTCTCACCCTTATGTGGCCCCAACTGAAAACCCCAATTTTCCGAAATGAATTGTCTTTGGTGTATAAAATATTTTGTTTTGATTATATATATATATATATATATATAAGATTTCAGTCCGATGCTAGACTCTTTTCCTATCACTTTTGGCTTCTGATCCAAACCTTTTTGCAGCTGCTCCAATTTTTGCAATTGTACTGGCCTCGGTTTGGGATGCTACCCGTTCAAACTCATTCTAGCCTTATTGGGATTTTCTGAAAAGACAGTCATATGTTTTTGATGAATTAAATCTATAAAGGGCCGAGGGTTTGTTTGATATACAATACATGGAAAACATGTATTATGCAGAATGCAATTTTGTTATTTTAATAAAATTACACTTTTTTTCCTATATATAAACTAGCTTATATCCATCTTAATTGCAGATCTACCATGTGTCTAGAGGGATCAAATCCCCTATGGTGCAAACTCTTCGTCCACTTTTACACACTAAAAAATGTTTGCTCCTCGAAGGAGTTGATCCCACCCATTGCATGGTAGATTCGTAGTTAAGATGGATCTATGATGGAATACATATATCTTTTGTTTTGATGTTAAATTTAGGTTGACATTTTAAAATTTTGTTTAGTTAATATTTTATTAAAGTGTCATGTGTCAACTCCATGTTGAGCATGGAATTACTCTTCTCCCTCATACCAGGTTGTATAAAGCGCCTCTCACCGCAAAAATAGTGCCTCGAATTTATCACCTATTAGTGTCGTCACATGAACTACAGTTAGGATTCTTCTCACTTGTAGTAGGCCCATCACTAGTACAACAATTCCCACACCTCTCGCTTTGATGAACCCAAGAGCACAGTTGGACTCCCATGCATCGCAATTGTCAGATATTAGTTAGATGTTGACAAAAGATCTAATTCTACAACTTTCTCTCTCATGGATTTAAATCGGGCGTAGGTTGTTGCAAGTAGAGCAAGACCTGAAAAAATTGAAGGTCAAACACACTAAGCTCCAACTATAGCTCGACTTCACAATCGAAGAAGATTACAACCTCATATGCTTCTATTTTAAAAGGTACATTTCCCTTGGCCTACTAACACATTCAATAATGACATTGAATAAGCCCGTAATGTTAAAATTGGAGGAGATAAGTGGAAACATGGTGAGGGCATTGGACCTGCTCCTACTAGGGTTTTTATAGGTGTTGGAGGAGTGCAATAGCATGTGGAGATGGTAAGAATACACGCAAAGGGAAAGCTCACCTTCTAATTTATTTTGGTAGTGCATTGTTATCTTCTCCAAGTTGAGCATCGAGGATGAGGTGCAGGCGTCGACTACAGTGATGTTAGATTTGTTAATCAACTTCGATTGTGACCAATTGTTTATTTTGTGTGTGTGTGTGTGTGTGTGTACATATAATTGTTTCTAAGCTCTGACAAATACTCTAAAATAAATTCCCACCATCGGGGGTATTTAGTCACATCAAAATTCTATTACCAATAAGAAAATAGAATCACAAATTTGAAAAATTAATAAAAGATTAAAAAAACATAAACATAAATATTATATCAAAACTTAGGATATATTGCAAAAATTAACAAAAAAAAACTTAACTTAGTTTGATTGTGACTGAAAACAATATTCCATTCTTTGGAAGGACTAATAAGTAGAGTCAATTATGTAACTCAATTTTTGGTATAGCTTATTCAAAATGCTTTTCTTATAACTATTCAAGGAATATATTCATAAAAGGTATTTGGGATTTTGACCTTTTCCAATTTGCTGTCACCAGAATCAAATTGTTGAAATTTCCATTTTGGATTAATGAAATTTTATTCAAAACCCTTGGATAACCCTACGACAACCCAATTTTGCAATTTTAACTATTGCTATATGATATTTCATCAATCCCAAAATATTTTTGTCGAATTTAAGACAAACAATGTTGATTTCTCTTATCATTATTTTGAGGGACTAGAAAAGAGCCAATTCATAGAATCTTAGGACTACGACTTATTTTTACTAGCTAGAGGTAGTGATAATATACAATATTCCATATTTATTATTCCAAGGATATTTAACATATAAGAAGACGATATCACTAAGATATTAACCAATGTGGGGTTTATATGTGGTTGACTATTGTCAAAAAAATATAGGACACAATGATGTCGACTTGCACAACTCCAACTCAACAATTATTATAGACACAATTTCTTTAAATTCTATTTGTTATTGAATTTCCTAGTCAACTATGGGATTTTTTATTATGAGGCCCATTTTAGACATTTCCTGTAATATAACTGTGTACCATAATGTTCATCCAAGAGATAGTTAATGACAATAAATGAAAATTTATCTTTGATTGTTAATTGATTAAAGGTGCAAAAGTCCGAACACATGTGCCAGTTCCCTTCTGTCTTCAAAACCATGACAACTGCGGAGCAATAGGGGCTAGTACTAGGACATAACTCTCTAGTTTCCAATAATTCATGAACAATCTTTTCAATTTCATTCTTTTGTGTAAAATAATGTCTATAATGATGCACATTGGGAAGTTAATTACTAGGGATTAGTGGGATTCCATTTCATTGTCTCCATCCGAGGTGGATAGGCATTGGGGTGGTTCAAAGACCTTGTGTTATTTGTCCAAAATCAATTTCCAATCAGGGTGAATGTCCCATGGGGGGTTATCCAAAACTTGGATGGCACTGAATTGTGTAATAATGTTGAACCGATCCTTCTTCAAGACTTTCTCCATAGAGTGGGATTTGATGATTTCAAGGGGACCTACTTGAAGACCTTTGAGAGTGTATTTTTAGCGCTCATTGAAGATCATGTAAAACACCTTGAAATTCATGATGGTAACAATGGTAACAAGGCCAATGTACACAACTGTTCTATTCCCAAAATGACACCCCCATTTCAATACAAAACATGTTAGATTTTAGAATATAGTCAGCCATTTGGAGTTTCACATTCTCATATTAACCACTATATTTGATAGTATTGTTTTTGGTTATCATGATTTGAAAATTGTGCACAACATGGACATAACAATGTATTTCTTCTGTTACTCTATGATAGATGAAATTTTGGGCAATTTCACTGTATCTTGTTCACTCTTCTTTCCAATTCTCTTGTAGGTATCCTACTTGGGTCTTGTGTGAAATAAAGCCATTGTGAGCTAAAGCAAGTACAATCTATGAATCATACAGGTCAGACTTCTTTACTTGCATCCTTCATTAAAATAACTTAGGGGAAGTTGTGTGTTCTGTGTATTTTTGTTCTAGATCTAAACCATTTAGAGTAGGGAATTCCACCTTTGTCCGCATCGATAGAATAATCCTCAAACAAAATTGGCAACCCCGTTTGGGTACAAAGTGTTCTCTAAGATTTTCTTTGCCTTATTTTAGGGTTTGGTTCATTTAGAGATTTGAATCCTCTTGATCTAGTCATTCTTGCTCTTTTCCTTGTTTGTGTTTGATCCTCTGAGTCGTTGGGACATCCAGATTGACTCTGGAACATTTGGTCCATCAAGATCTTCGAGCTTTTGAGACCTTTTTGTTTTTTTGAATTCCATCCCTTGTCTGTCGCACTCTACCTTCAGGTACAATGCGAAATTGTCGCACCCGGGCCTTGCATAGCCCGCGACACTCTGCCTTGTCGCACTCGTGTCTGCTTATGAACCGCGACACTTTGAGAAATTTTTGAATTTTGCTTGGGTTTCCTCATTGGATTTTGGATTGGATTGATTCTTTTTATTGCTCATTGTCTGCTACAGTGTCATCTACCTCCAGAACCTACATTTGACTCCCTCTTTGTCATTATTTAAGGATTGGATTGAGTTTGTTTGCATAGGAGTTATTGAGATTTGGTGTGCATTGTGAGTTCTTTTTCACCATGGGATTGGTTTGTAGTTTCCTTAGATCTCTTAGTCATTGAGTTTGTGAGAAATTGATTGCTCTTCTTGTTTCCAATGCAAGTTAAAGGAAATCTTTCTTTTGTTTCTTTGGGTAGGTTAAATACTTGAAAATAAAAAAAGAAAAATATTTTTGTTTTTGTATTGCTTTGATTTTAGTCTTGCATTTATGTAAAAAGAAAAAAGTTTGTTTCCAAGTTCCATAGTTTAAAATACGTTGTGAGTTCCTTTTCTTTGCTTTGCTATTGTAGTTGGAAACATTAGTGCAATCTTCATCTTAGTGAACTTAGAGATCTAATTTTTATTAGTTTTGAAAAGGATAAGAAATAATTAAAATTTGCATTTTTGGTGTGAGTTTGAAGGACTTTTGTTCGTTTTTTTGAATTTGGGTTACATATTGGTTTGTATTTTGTGCATGTCATAAAAAATTGAAATTGAAAAGTGCATTTGGAAATCTCCCTCTCTCTCTTAAGTAGGACATTTTTTAAAAGGAACAAAGACTTTCTTCCCTCTCATAGTATAATATTCATTGAAGTGAAAGGTTGCATTTTCATTTCTTTGCATGGTCTTTGAGTCGGTTGAGACTCCACATTGTCTACTTAACCGTTGAAAGATAAAATAAAGTGCACTTTAATTAAAATATTTAGCAACTTCGTGTGTTAGGATAGAGATGTGTTCCGATGTCGTTAAGCGTAGGAGTTGTCATTACTTTAGTCAATGCTACAACCTGAGGACTGTACGGTTCTTCCACGCACGAAGAGTATATCATAAGGTACCTTTCAAACAATTGTGCATTAGATGACACTAATATAGATTTGATCTCCCACGTATCTTGAGTATATCGAGATATCCTCATAGAATCCTGAGACCAATTGAGTTAACCTTCTAGTTGTCTTGGTGTCACAATACACTAAGAACAACACTCGTGGAGATTACTACGCACGTACTATCAAGTAGTTGGGTAATATAGATAAGGGTACGGTCCCAATCCTCCTTTATTAGTTCCACGGTTAATATGATTTCGATTGTAGTACAACAATCCCATGCATAAGATGACCCATGGGTGGTAGCCAGTCCATCTCAATTTGAGACCATTGGTGATTTGATCCCGCTTAGTTTTACCGAGGCCGCATACGACGTCATTCAATCCACTTCCGATGACCCACTTCTTGATGACCAACATATAGTGGCATTAGATCGATACTCTCTATCGTCTTAGTTGGACTAATCCACACCTTCCATGGATTATGTTTTAAACATTTTTCCATCAGATGAATATATAATGGAAGTTATGAGCCTCGACGAACTACCGTGGGAAGATAATCACCATTGATCCTCTTTCCTCCCCGACTAGGATAAGGTATAAAATAACATTAAATCCGTGGTTCCAACCGATGTAATCAACAATCCACATTCTCCCATTTTAACTCAGTTACTCAGGGAATAATATCTGAAGGGAACTTGGGAAACATTACAGCCACCATGTCAATCGATATATCGATAAAACCCGGTGTCGTGGAAAATATCCAGCTTGGCCATACTTGTTCCTCGGAAGAGGTTAAAATCTACAAGGCATTGTTTCAAGAATTCCACGATGTATTCACATGGAGCTATGAAGAGATTCTTGGGTTTTATCCATCTATTGTTGTTCATGAGATCAAAACCTACACAGGAGAAAAACAAGGAAGAGGTCGAAAAAGCTCTACCTAGTTCACCCCCGCAAGACTGGTCCCATCAAGGAAGAGGTCGAAAAATTATTGAAGGTTGGATTCATTTATCCTATGCCGTTAACAGAATGGGTCTCTAATATTGTCCCAGTGTTAAAAAATAGGGCATATTAGAGTATGTTTTAATTATAGGGATTTGAATAAGGATTGTCCAAAGGACAATTACCCTACACCCTTCATTGACCAGATCATCGATAACTATGCTGGAAGCATCATCTTTTTATTTATGGATGGATTTTTCGGCTATAATTAGATCGATATCCTCCCATCTGATCATCACAAGACAACTTTCATTTGTCCGTGGGGAACATTTGCTTATAGAAAGTTACCCTTTGGCCTTAAGAATGTTGGGGCTACCTTCCAACGAGATATGGCATACGCTTTTCACGATATCAAGCATATTGTGGAACCCTATCTTGATGATCTACTCACTCATTCTACTCGATGAGAAGACCATCCAGAGAACCTTAGAGCTATCTTCCTTCGGCGTTGTCATTACAATATTCGCTTGAATCCACACAAGTGTGTGTTTTGCACTGAATCCAATAGACTCCTCAGCTTCATAGTGTCCAAAGATGGGATCAGGATTGATCCACTGAATGTGGAGGCTATTTTAGCCTTACCTTCCTCTACATATATTCTCGAACTTGAAGGTTTGCAAGGGAAGGAAAAATTTCTGTGTCACTTTGTTTGTAATTTCGGCGAGATTACGCAGGGCTACATGAGACTGCTGAAAAAAATGTCCCTTTTGTCTGGGATGACCAAGCTCAACGGTCCTTTGATAACCTTAAGAAATAATTGACAAATGCACCCATGCTGCAACCCCCTAATTGCACACGAGACTATATTTTTTATCTCGCCGCGTCCACTTCCACCATTGGAATGGTGTTAGTGAAAGAGGATGACAACGATGAGGAACATGTGATCTATTATTTAAGTAAGAGTCTCTCTGACTCCGAAAATCGGTACTCACATGTTGAGAAGTTAGCTTTGGCAGCCGTCATCGCTGTCCAAAGGTTTCGTCACTATATTCTGCTCCGTAAGAAAATGATTATCGGAGACTCCAACCCCATGTACCATATCTTGACACGTCAAGTACTAGGGGGAAAATACTCTTGTTGGATTGCGGTCCTTCAAGAATTTCACTTAGAGTTTGCAAAGTCTAAATCCAAAAAGTCCTTAATCTTTGTTGAGCTTATGTGTGACCTTCGTTGTACGGATGTAGAATCTGATCCCATTGACTCTCTGCCCGATGAGTCTTTGTTTCTCATCAGTACGAATGATCCTTGGTATGGAGATATCATCTTGTATCTCCAAACCCAATGATTTTGGCTTGAACTATCTTGTGATGACTTCCATCGTATCCGCCATCATGCAAAATATTAACTTATTGTTGTTGACACGGTGTATCAGCACAATATTGACTCTATCTTACGATGATGTCTAACTCATGAGGAAGTTGAACGCGTATTGAATGACTTCCATTCTAGAGCTTGTGGTGGTCATCTCTCTGAGATGGCTACAACCTAGAAGATCCTACGCGCTGGATACATTTGGCCTTCCATATTTAAGGATTGCATGGAAGCAGTAAAAAATGTCCTCCTGTCAATCGTTTTACCCAAAAAAGCATTCTCACCCAGTTCCACTCCATCCGATCATTGTAATCGATCCCTTTGCAAAATGGGGCATGGATTTTATGCATTGTAAGCCTACCTCATCCAGGAGGCATGGGTATGTCATCATTGTCGTTGACTACTTCACAAAATATAATTCCAAAGTATAATTCCGTATAACTGAACATCAATTCCATGCACTTGTCTGATCTTCTGAAAGTTGTTCTAATGTGCGCTACCTTCGTATGTAGTATATTCCCTATCACTGAGTTGCATACATCACTTGAATTCTCATTTCTCTCTAATCACACTTTTGTTGATGACTTCATGTAATGTGTGCTCGCTGATATTGTAGTTTGCGTTGAGATATGCTCTATCATTCTTCTACAACGCTACTGCTTTCACCAACTGATACAGTGCTTTCAATTGATAGTTTTCTATTATGAAATAATGCACTAGTAACAGATGGAACTGCGCACTTACTAATGGGCCAGTTATGTATAAGTGCCATAGTATTTTAGACAATATGTGACAACCTATGCATCAAAATATTCATCCATTTGGTTTAACGCACTTGTATTAGATCATCTGCATCATGATGCACATGATGGATCTTGTTGTTGTTATGTCATCACGCATCAAATGGTCTTCTGAACTTTTCACACTTTCACTTCTACTCGTATGCATCAGCTAGACATCTGTGCATCATATTAAATACTTCGGTTCTATTTTTGTGCTTATGTATTTCAACATTTGTGACTATTGCGTGCTGTCTGTAATGTTGTCCTTCAAAACATCATGCACTTGTTCATAATTCAATATATATTCCTTTCAGTACTTGCGCATAAGTCACGGATCTACGACATCATTATGCACACTGTCAAAACTGCATTTTGCTGCATGTGCACTACTCGGCTCCTCGCTAGATCATTTGTTCTATCGTTGAGCCCTTTGATGCCCTGAATATCCAACTGCAACAAACTCTTGAATCTCTTATGCTATCGCCATCAAGCTTGCTTCAAATCTCCAACATGCATCTCAATTTACACAAGTCCTGCACGGATTGTATGTCCACAAGTTGGTCGTGGCATCCCTTCTTCCAAACTTCACGGATTGTGCATTTTCCACGTGTCATCTTCTGCGCTATTGATGTGTCCTCCTTTGTGTGTCTTGCGCCTTCATGGTCCATAAATCAGTGGGAATTTACACCTTGGTGGTGTACTCTTGCACTCTTGATGTACCATCATTTGAGATATGTGCGCATCATTTCTTTTCAACTTGGTGTATCTTTAACCTTTGTTGTACCATCCCTTATAGGTAATGCGCTCTTGATGTGTTGCTACTTTGCGGAATCTGTGCATACTTCAACTTCTACTTGGTGGGACTTTGAACCTTACCACTTCATCACTTCTGAGTAATGCGCACTTGACTCATCAACACTTTGTGGATTCTGTGCCTACTCCATCCTCTACTTGGTGGAACTTTGACCTTTTCCTTGTCATCACTTGTGGGACTTGTGTACCTGCTATACTATTAGATGTGGAATTTGCTCATAGACTTACTTCAACAGTTGTACCCTTCTAGGATCTTGTGCACGTTCCACTAACTGAAAGCATCTTCTGATTGGATGATTTTTCTTGCTTTCAGGTCTGTCCAACCATTTGTTGTTTCTCATTGCTTGTGAACTTCCGAGCTTTAACCAAGCAATGCTTGTGCATACCAGAAACTTATTTCAACATGCTTGCACACTTGTGTTATTTTTTCAACGAACTCCTTGGTTTCTTGTGCACAAGTACCTTTGTCCAACTAGTCTTTTGACTGTTATCATCAAGGTGTATGACATGGTGGAATTTTAGGTACAACATGTAGTAGGATACATTAGTTGATTTGGATGCACCTTCAGACTGGATGCACCTTCTAGATATACTTCTTCACACTGGCATCCATGTACTTCAATATCTTGCGCATATACTCCTTCAAAGTGGTTTCCATATGCTTCTTCACACTTTTGTAGGAATCTTGTATCCACTTTGACATCAGTTGATATCAATGATTCACACTAAATCATTTGACATCCTCTTTGGCATTAGTTGACATCAATGAAAACAAAAGTTCAACAATATCCCCCCTTGGCATTGATTTCAACACCTTATGAACCCGTGCATGATCTTCTTTGAGATGTATGTTTCATCTGTACTCTGTCGCAGTGCTCCCCCTGAATTCTTTGGGATTTTGGCTACTGCAATGTCTGCTGCTAATTCTTCTGCTACTCCTCCGTGAACCATGTTGCTTGTTGTTCCTTCTGCGCAGACCATACAATCAATCATCTTCATAATATTTCTCCAATTGATTTTCTTCACTCTCTTTCACATCTACTTTATCTTTCTTTCTTCTGCTACATTCATGCATTATACTTTGGTACTGTCAGCTTCACGGATCTCTCCATTTCATGATGTATCTTTTTCTGTCTACTATAGATTCATGCTGCCAGTTCCAACTTCATGTATCTTCATCTTTTTTTTCAGCTTCATGCATCTCTCCTAGTTGTTCTTCCAACTTCATGCATCTCTCCCCCGTTGGAATCAATGGAAAAGAGGAGCCATGACTTGCACAATGTAAGTTCTTCTGTTTGTTTTGCATTTGAGTCTACCTTAACTATTTCAGGGATGACTCCCCCGTCTTCATGCTTCATTTCTCTGCTTAAATTCTACACTGATATCTTTTCATAATTATCTTTGATTACTTTCTTGATATATATGTTTCATTGTTCCTTGATCTCCTGTTCCTATCACAATACTCCATCCTTCCTTACACAATTATCCATACATATATCATTTTATGTTAACTGCGTAGTGTCGAATTTAGTCCTATATTGGTTTTGCATTACACTTCATGCGCCTCACTGCTTCATTTGTCACATTTATAGCGTTGTCACAGGGCCTTGTCGCATTTAATGTTGTTGCATTCTTTTCCAATACCACCAAAGATATGGCACGTTTTTCATTTAATGGCCAGCTCGGCATAAAAACGAACATGACACTCAGTTAATGTGGCAACAAAGACGTGTCGATTCCGTACTCAAATATTTTGTGAAACATTATCCATCGTAGGATGCAATGAATTAAATTTTCTCCCTTTTTGTACTGTTTCCAAAAATTCATTAACTCTAGCATTTAGTTTTGGAAACTCTACCACCTTCATCGAATTGTGCGACATTGAATGCATATCTCATCAAATTAATTTCGTGCATGCGGACGTATTCCTTTCAACTCTATAATATTTCTATGAGCAATGCCTGGTTCACTGCATCTTGCACTCCTGCTCTTTTGTTTCGCATTGATGTCTGATCCTTCTTCTAGTTCCTATTCTTCCTTCCAATGGATTCCTTTTATTAGATAATGAACACATCCCTTGAGAATGTGTGCCTTTCTATCCAGACTCAGCAGTATGAGTTTTCTCACTTGAGAGATGACATAGAGTCCTGACAACGACAAATGGAGGAAAATTAATTTCTTCATCAATACTCTCAGTCACAAGTCCTGGCAACGAAAAAAAGATAATCTGGAACATCAACAACAACAAATCCTAGATGAGTTGTCTCATCTTCGGCATCATGATGCTGAACCATCGTCATCTGCAACACTGTAGCTTCTTCCTTTGCGCTCTTCTTCTAAATGTACTGCACTAGTACTGGTGGATTTCTGTAATCATACCCAATTTTGAATATAATGAAAAGTCTCCATTTTGTATGGTCTCATGTCTTTCAGCAATGTATGATGTTCAAAGTATAATTCCATCTAACTGAACTTCAATTCTGCACACTTGTCTGATCTTCTGAAAACTATTCTGTTGTGTGCTACCTTTGTATGAAGTAGATTCTCTATCACTGAGCTGCATACATCACTTGACCTCTCATTTCTCTATAATCACACTTATGTTGATTACTTACTTCATGTACTGTGTGCTCGCTGATATTGCAGTCTGCGCTGAGGTATGCTCTGTCGTTCTGCTACAATGTTATTGATTTCACCAAGTGATATTGTGCTTTTACTTGATAGTTTGTTGTTATGAAATAATGCACTAGTAACAAATGGAACTGCACACTTACTGATGGGTTCGTTTTGTATAAGTTGCACAGTCTTTTAGACAATACGCGACAACCTGTGCATCAAAATATTTGTCCATTCGGTTAATGCACTTGTCTCAAATCATTTGCATCATGATGCAAACCCTGGATCCTATTGTTGTTCTGGAATCGCACATCAGATGGTCTTCTCAACTTCGCACACTTTCAATTCTGCTCATATGCATTAGCTAGACATCTGCGCATCGTCTAAAATACTTCGGTTTGGTTTCTGCACTTTGGTATTTCAACATCTGTGACTACTGGCGTGTTGTCTGTAATGATGTCCTTCAAATCATCACGCACCTGTGCATACTTCAATATATCTTCCTTTCAGTACTTTCACATAAGTCACAAATCTACGACATCATACTGCGGACTATCAAAACTACATTATGTTGTATGTGCGTTACTCGACTCCTCGCTAGATCATTCTTTTCTGTCCTCGAGCCCTTTGATGCCTAGAATATCAAACTGTAACAAACTCTTGAAGCTCTTATGCTCTCTCCATCAAGCTTGCTTCAAATCTCCAACTTGCATCTCTATTTATACAAGTCATGCATGAATTTTATGTCCACAAGTTGGTTGTGGCATCCATTCTTCCAAACTTCACGGATTGTGCATTTTCCACAACCATGGTCAACCATGAACAACGATAGTTGACCATGAACAACCATGGTCAACTCACTAAGGTCAACCATAGTCAACCATGGTCAACCATAGTCAACCATGGAAAACTAGAGTCAACCATGGTCAAACATAACCAAGCATGGACAACCATGGTCAGCCATAGTCAACCATGAGAAACCATGGTAAACATAAGGAAAGCATGATTAACCATTGGTAATCATGGTCAATCATACTCAACCATGAACAACCATGGCCAACCATAGTGAATCATGAACAACCATGGTCAACCATAGTTAAGCATGGTCAATCGTACTTAACCATGGTCCATCATATTTAAGCATGAACAAACATGGTCAAACAACTAGGTTCAACCATAGTCAACCATTATCGAATATAGACAACCAAAGTAAACCAACTAGGGTCAACCATAGTCAACCATATTCAACCATGGTTAACCATATTCAACCATGGTAAACCATACTTAACAATGGTCAAACCATACTTAATCATGAACAACCATAAACAGCCACGAACAACCATAGTGAACCATCAACAACCATAATCAACCATGAGTATTTTACTTTATTTTATTTTACGAGTATTTTAGTTTAGTACATGTATGTACTCAAAAGTACTATTTTCTCTAGTCTTGTCAAAGAGGATATTTTATTAATCTTATTTATAGATATCTTTTTAACTTAACTTAACTATAGTTACATGAATTGTAGTGCAAAAAGGTGAGTTGTAAATATACCTTCCCCACAAAATGCCTAACTCATAATATTTTATTATATCTCTTATGAGGCCCATTTTAGACCTCAAAATTCCCCTAATGATTCGCTTGAATCCACACAAGTGTTTGTTTTGCACCGAAGCCAGCAGACTCCTCGACTTCATAGTGTCCAAAGATGGGATCACGATTGATCCACTAAATGTGGAGGCTATTTTAGCCTTACCTTCGTCTACATATATTCTCGAACTTGAAGGTTTGCAAGGGAAGGCAAACTTTATGTGTCGCTTTGTTTGTAATTTCGTCGAGATTACCCAGGGCTACATGAGACTGCTGAAAAAAGATGTCCCTTTTGTTTGGGATGACCAAGCTCAAAAGTCCTTTGATAACCTTAAGAAATAATTGAAAAATGAACCCATGTTGCAACCCCCTAATTGCACACGGGACTATATTTTGTATCTCGCCGCATCCACTTCCACCATTGGAATGGTGTTAGAGCAAGAGGATGACAATGACGAGGAACATGTGATCTATTATTTAAGTAAGAGTCTCTCTGACTCCGAAAATCGGTACTCACATGTTGAGAAGTTAGTTTTGGCAGTCGTCATCGCTGTCCAAAGGTTTTGTCACTATATTATTCTCCGCAAGACAACGATTATCGGAGACTCCAACCCCATGTACCATATCTTGACACGTCAAGTACTAGGAAGAAAATACTCTTGTTGGATCGTTGTCCTTCAAGAATTTCACTTAGAGTTTGCAAAGTCTAAATCCAAAAAGTCGTTAATCTTTGCTGAGCTTATGTGTGACCTTCGTTGTACGGATGTAGAATCTGATCCCATTGACTTTCTGCCCGATGAGTCTTTTTCAGTATGAATGATTCTCGGTATGGAGATATCATCTTGTATCTCCAAAACCAATGATTTTGGCTTGAACTATCTTGTGATGACTTCCGTCGTATCCGCCATCATGCAAAATATTAACTTATTGTTGTTGACACAATGTATCACCACAATATTGACTCTATCTTATGATGATGTCTAACTCATGAGGAAGTTGAACGCGTATTGAATGACTTCCATTCTGGAGCTTGTGGTGGTCATATATTTGGGATGGCTACAACCCAGAAGATCCTACGCACTGGATACTTTTGGCCTTCCATCTTTAAGGATTGCATGGAAGCAGTAAAAAAATGTCCTCCTTGTCAATCGTTTTACCCAAAAAAGCATTCTCACCCAGTTCCTCTCCATCCGATCATTGTAATCGGTCCCTTTGCAAAATGGGGCATGGATTTTATGCATTGTAATCCTACCTCAGCCAGGAGGCATGGGTATGTCATCATTTTCGTTGACTACTTCACAAAATATAATTCCAAATTATAATTCCGTCTAACTGAACATCAATTCCGTGCACTTGTGTGATCTTCTAAAAATTGTTATGATGTGCTTTACCTTCGTATGCAGTATATTCCCTATCACTGAGTTGCATACATCACTTGACTTCTCATTTCTCTCTAATTACTCTTTTGTTGATGACTTACTTCATGTAATGTGTGCTCGCTGATATTGTAGTCTGCGTTGAGGTATGCTCTGTCGTTCTGCTACAACGCTACTGCTTTCACCAACTGATATAGTGCTTTCAATTGATAGTTTTCTATTATGAAATAATGCACTACTAATAGATGGAACTGTGCACTTACTAATGGGTCAGTTCTGTATAAGTGCCATAGTCTTTTAGACAATACGAGACAACCTATGCATCAAAATATTCATCCATTTGGTTTAACGCACTTATCTTAGATCATATGCATCATGATGCACATGATGGATCTTGTTGTTGTTTTGTCATCGCGCATCAAATGGTCTTCTCAACTTCGTACACTTTCACTTCTACTCATATACATCAGCTAGACATCTGCGCATCATCTGAAATACTTAGTTTCTATTTCTGCGCTTATGTATTTCAACATTTGTGACTATTGCGTGCCGTCTGTAATGTTGTCCTTCAAAACATCATGCACTTGTTCATACTTCAATATATATTCCTTTCATTACTTGCACATAAGTCACAGATCTACGGCGTCATTATGCACACTGTCAAAACTGCATGTGGGCTACTTGGCTCCTTGCTAGATCATTTGTTCTATCCTTGAGCCCTTTGATTCCCTGAATATCAAACTGCAACAAACTCTTAAATCTCTTACGCTATCGCCATCAAGCTTGCTTCAAATCTCCAACTTGCATCTCAATTTACACAAGTCTTGCACGGATCGTATGTCCACAAGTTGGTCGTAGCATCCCTTCTTTCAAACTTCACGGATTGTGCATTTTCCACGTGTCATCTTTTGCGCTATTGATGTGTCCTCCTTTGTGTGTCTTGCACCTTCATGGTACACAACTTAGTGGGATTTTACACCTTGGTGGTGTACTCTTGCTCTCTTGATGTACCATCATTTGAGATATGTGCGCATCATTTCTTTTCAACTTGGTGTATCTTTAACCTTTGTTGTACCATCCCTTAAAGGTAATGCGCTCTTGATGTGTTGCTGCTTTGCGGAATCTGTGCATACTCCAACTTCTACTTAGTGGGACTTTGAACCTTACCATTTCATCACTTGTCAGTAATGTGCACTTGAATCATTAACACTTTGTGGATTCTGTGCCTACTCTATCCTCTACTTGGTGGAACTTTGACCTTTTCCTTGTCATCACTTGTGGGACTTGTGCACCTGCTATACTATTAGATGTGGAATTTTCTCATAGACTTACTTCAATAGTTGTACCCTTCTAGGATCTTTTGCACGTTCCACTAACTGAAAGCATCTTCTAATTGGCTGAATTTTCTTGCTTTCAGGTCTGTCCAACCATTTGTTGTTTCTTACTGCTTGCGCACTTCCGAGCTTTAACCAAGCAATACTTGTGCATACAAGAGACTTATACATGCTTGCACACTTGTGTTATTTTTTCAACCAACTCCTTGGTTGCTTGTGCACAAGTACCTTTGTCCAACCAGTCTTTTGATTGTTATCATAAAGGTGTATGACATGGTGGAATTGCAGGTACAACATGTAGTAGGATACATTAGTTGAGTTGGATGCACCTTCAGATTGGATGCACCTTCTAGATATAATTCTTCACAATGGAATCCATGTCCTTCACTATCTTGCGCATATACTCCTTCAAAGTGGTTTCCATATGCTTCTTCACACTGCTGTAGGAATGTTGTATCCACTTTGACATTAGTTGATATCAATGATTCACACTAAATCAATTGACATTCTCTTTGGCATTAGTTGACATCAATGACAAACAAGTTCAAGAATATCCCCCCTTGGCATTGATTTCAACACCTTATGAACCCGTGCATGATCTTCTTTGAGCTGTATGTTTCATCTGTACTCTGTCGCAGTGCTCCCCCTGAATTCTTTGGGATTTTGGATATTACGTTATCTGCTGCTAATTCTTCTGCTACTCTTGCGTGAACCATGTTTCTTTTTGTTCCTTCTACGCAGACCATAAAATCAATCATATTCATGCTATTTGTCCAATTGATTTTCTTCACGCTCTTTCACATATGATTTATCTTTGTTTCTTCTGCTACATTAATGCATTATACTTCGGTATTGTCAGCTTCATGCATCTCTCCATTTCATGATGTATCTTCTACTATCTGCTATAGATTCATGTTGTCAATTCCAACTTCATCCATATTCATATTTTTTGTCAACTTCATGCATCTCTCCTAGTTGTTCTTCCAGCTTCATGCATCTCTCACCCTTTGGAATCAATGGCAAAGAGGAGCCATGACTTGCGCAATGTAAGTTCTTATGTTTGTTTTGTGTTGGCATCTACCTTAACTGTTTCAGGATTTCTCCCCCTATCTTCATGCTTCATTTCTCTGCTGAAATTATACACTGATATCTTTTCGTAATTATCTTTGATTGATTTTTTGATATAGATGTTTCATTGTTCCTTGATCTCCTGTTCCTATCACAACACTCCATCCTTCCTTGCACAGTGATCCATACATATATCATTTTATGTTAACTGCGTAGTGTCGAATTTAGTCCTATATTGGTTTTGCATTACACTTCATGCACCTGACTACTTCATTTGTCACATTTATAGCATTCTCATAGGGCCTTGTCGCATTTAATGTTGTTGCATCCTTTTCCAATACCACCAAAGATATGGCACATTTTTCATTTAATGGCCAGCTCGGCATAAAAAAAAACATGACACTCAGTTAATGTGGCAACAAAGACATGTCGATTCCGTACTCAAATATTTTGGGAAACATTATCCATCGTAGGATGCAATGAATTAAATTTTCTCCCTTTTTGTATTGTTTCCAAAAATTCATTAACTCTAGCATTTATTTTTGGAAACTCTACCACCTTCATCAACTTGTACAACATTGAATGCATATCTCATCAAATTA
Source organism: Larix kaempferi (assembly GCA_027924585.1). Taxonomy (NCBI): domain Eukaryota; kingdom Viridiplantae; phylum Streptophyta; class Pinopsida; order Pinales; family Pinaceae; genus Larix; species Larix kaempferi. The sequence goes on along the minus strand of BSBM01000226.1, from coordinate 2,060,612 downwards.
ATTTTATGCACGCGGACTTCTTCCTTTCAACTCTATAATATTTCTGCGAGTAATCCCTGGTTCACTGCATCTTGCATTCCTGCTCTTTCGTGTCGCATTGATGTCTGATCCTTCTTCTAGTTCCTCTTCTTCCTTCCAATGGCTCCCTTTTATTAGATAATGAACACATACCTTGAGAATGTGTGCTTTGCTATCCATACTCAGCAGTATGATTTTTCGCACTTGAGAGTTGACATAGAGTCCTGGCAACGAAAAATGGAGGAAAATAAATTTCTTCATTGATACTCTCAGTCACAAGTCCTGGAAACGACAAACATATAATCTGGAACGTCAACAACAACAAATCCTAAATGAGTTGTCTCGTCTTCGACATGATCATGTTGAACCATCATCATCTGCAACACTGTAGCTTCTTCCTCTGTGCTCTTCTTCTAAACGTACTGCACTGGTACTGGTGGATTTTTGTAATCATACCCAATTTCGAATATAATGAAAAGTCTCCATTTTGTATAGTCTCATGTCTTTCAGCAATGTATGATGTTCAAAGTATAATTCCGTCTAATGAACTTCAATTCTGCGTACTTGTATGATCTTCTGAAAACTGTTATGTTGTGCGCTACCTTTGTATGCAGTAGATTCTCTATCACTGAGCTGCATACATCACTTGACCTCTCATTTCTCTATAATCACACTTCTGTTGATGACTTACTTCATGTACTGTGTGCTCGCTAATATTGCAGTTTGTGCCGAGGTATGCTTTGTCGTTCTGCTACAGCGCTACTGATTTCACCAAGTGATATTGTGCTTTTAATTGATAGTTTGTTGTTATGAAATAATGCACTAGTAACAGATGGAACTGCGCACTTACTAATGGGTTCGTTTTGTATAAGTTGCACAGTCTTTTAGACAATCCGCGGCAACTTGTGCATCAAAATATTCGTCCATTTGGTTTAATCCACTTGTCTCAAATCATTTGCATCATGATGCGCATGCTGGATCCTATTGTTGTTTTGGCATTGCACATCAGATGGTCTTCTCAACTTCGCACACTTTCAATTCTGCTCATATGCATCAGTTAGACATCTGCACATCATCTGAAATACTTCTGTTCGGTTTATGCACTTTTGTATTTCAACATCTATGACTACTGGCGTGTTGTCTGTAATGATGTCCTTCAAAACATCATGCACTTGCGCATACTTCAATATATCTTCCTTTCAGTACTTGCACATAAGTCACAGATCTACGACATCATACTGTGGACTATCAAAACTGCATTATGTTGCATCTGCATTACTCGGCTCCTCGCTAGATCATTATTTTCTGTCCTCGAGCCCTTTGATGCCTTGAATATCAAACTACAACAAACTCTTGAAGCTCTTATACTCTCTCCATCAAGCTTGCTTCAAATCTCCACCTTGCATCTCTATTTATACAAGTCATGCACAAATTTTATGTCCACAAGTTGGTCATGGCATCCATTCTTTCAAACTTCACGGATTGTGCATTTTCCACAACCATGGTCAACCATGAACAACCATAGTCGACCATGAACAACCATGGTTAACTCACTAAGGTCAACCATAGTCAACTATGGTCATTTATAGTTGATGTTTGTAAATAAACTAAGGTAAACCATCGTCAATCGTAGTCAACCATGGCCAACTAGAGTCAACCATGGTCAAACATAACCAAGCACAGACAACCATGGTCAGCCATAGTCAACTATGAACAACAATGGTAAACATGAGGAAAACATGGTTAAACATTGGTAATCATGTTCAATCATACTCAACCATGAACAACCATGGCCAACCATAGTGAATCATGAACAACCATGGTCAACCATAGTTAAGCATGATCAAGCATGGTCAATCATACTTAACCATGGTCCATCATATTTAAGCATGAACAAGCATGGTTAACCATGAACAAACATGTTCAAACAACTAGGGTTAACCCTAGTCAACCATTATCGAATATAGACAACCAAAGTAAACCAACTAGGGTTAGCCATAGTCAACCATGGTCAACCATAGTCAACCATGGTTAACCATATTCAACCATGGTAAACCATACTTAACAATGGTCAACCATGGTCAAACCATACTTAATCATGAACACCCATAAACAACCACGAACAACCATAGTGAACCATCAACAACCGTAGTGAACCATCAACAACCATAATCAACCATGAGAAACCACAGTAAACCATTAAAAACCATGGTCAACGATAAATAACCATGGTTAACCATGAATAACCATAGTCAACCATGGTTTACCATAGTCGACCATGGTCAATCATGGTCAACCATAGTTAACCATGAATAACCATAGTCAATCATGTACAACTAGGTTTAACCATAGTCAACCATGGTTAGCCATAAGAAACCATAGTCAAGCATGGTCTACCACATTCAACCATGGTCAAACATAAACAACCATGAATAAGCATGGTCAACCATGAACAACCATGGTCAATGATGAACAACCGTGGCCAACTAACTAAGGTCAACCGTAGTCATCCATGGTCAACCATAATCAACCATATTTAGCCATGGTTAACCAACTAGGGTCAAACAAAATCAACCATGGTCAATCATAGTCAACCATGAATAACCATAGTAAACCATGAACAAACATAGTTAACCATGGACAACCATGCTCAACCATAAACAACCATAATCAACCATAGGCAACCATGCCAACCATAGTAAACCATGAATAACTATGGTCAACCATGAAAAACCATAGCCAACCATGGTCAACCATTGTTGACCATGGTTAACCATAATAAACCATCATCAACCATGAAAATAACCATGGTCATCTATAGTCAACCATAAACAACCATGTTTAACAAACTAGGTTTAGCCATAGTTAACCATGGGAAACCATAGCTTACCTTTGTGTTTGAGTGTGAATGATTCCCATAGGCATGGAAAATGTTTTGGACTGACATTATCGCGTTCAAGTATGAATTAAGGATTTAGGATTCCCGCTTATGCTTGATTTATTGAGCTCTATGCCTCTTATCTGTTTATACATGGCAATTTGATTGTTAGATGTTTTATTCAAATAAGGATCATGGGATATGGCTTAATGAGATGGTCCCATTTATTTTAAGACACCCTTCATTACTTCTAGTCACATCGTTTTCCTTTTCATTATCCTTTTGGTTTTGTTGATAAAGAACATGGAAGAAATTGATGTTGTTGAAGTTCTTAATCTCATAATTTATTCTGTTAATCCATATGGAAAGAGTGTTGTCATTGGGAGGGGTGACACCTTGAACCAGATTGATTATAATTTATGAGTCTCCAACCATTGTGGGGTGGTCTAATCTGAGAAGACAAGCTTCTAAGAGGCCTTGATAAAGAGCAACAACTTCTGCTTGATTTTTTGTGGTTTTCTCCAGCCCCCATTTGTAATGTGATTCTTTTTTAGCACCGTGATCTAAAATGATCCCTCCTGCACTTGCCTCCCTTGGGTTTCCCTTAAAGGCCCCATCAAAGACCAATATGCTTGTTTTTTGCATAATTTTTCAATTCTAGAACTCATCGTTCAATAGATTCAATTTCCAATTCTTGTCTACTTGAGAGATGATGATTTTTTTTTGCTTAGAGGGTGGTTCCAACATATCCCTTAACCAGTCCCTTTCATTTTGATCTAATTGTTTTATATTCTTATTTAAATCCTTCTTAGTTTGAAGGTGATATTTTAACTATCTACGTGTTTTTATGGCTACTCTTTGAGGGTTGTCACACTACTCTTGAAAAATAGTAGCATTCCTAGCTAACCACACCTTCCAGCAAATATACTTGGGGAGAGCAATCCACACTCTTTTAAGAAGAGGTTTTCTTTGAAATTTTGCTTTGTATTGTTTATGCCAAGATTTGAATATTTCCTTATATCTTGATGGCATTACCCACCTATTTGCAATTCCCAAGAATGCTTCCTACCACACTTTGTGAGTGTATGGAAATTCTATAAAGAGATGTTGACAAGTTTCCTCAGCTGATTTGTACAAATCACATCAGGAAAGGTCTTGAATCCCTCTACTCTTCAAATTATCAACAATTAATAATTTGTCATGCACCAGAATCCAATTGAATTCTTTGAATTTTGGAAGGCCATATGGATTCCAGACATACTTCCACATCCTGAAAGCATGAGGGAGAGGGATATTTTAAAATTCTGATTCATATCCTTCTTTTACTGAGTACCCTTGCTTGCCCCATCCCCTTGAATCCGCTCTTTTGTTAATGGCAGTTCAACCAGTCAAGGATGTGTGTAGCTCATTCAAAAGAGGCCTCAAGTTTTGATGAGTGTTAAGAATCTTCCAACTTGTCCATTTATCATTACTCTCATTCCAAAATGAAATATCTCTCAATATTTTCATTCCTTTCTCATCCATCCAATAGTTTCAGAGGTATAATATTTTGTCTATGCTTCAGAGGAGGTTGTCACGTCCCCATCCATTAATCCGACCATTGAAGGGGACATGAACGACTTATGGGGGTTCTAAGTTTCGCCCCATGGATAAATTAAAAAATTCATAAACATCTAAACATCTAATTGTGTGTGCATATTCATAAATATAAACACAACGGAAATAAATCTATATACACACACATCATGCATATACCATCATACTCATCACAGGCATAATAATAATAATAATTCACACCCATTCAACACTCTAGTAAATTTACAAATAAACACTTATATATTAATTGAAGTTTTCCAAGCAATTGGTTATGCAAGAGCAACGTTTCACTCAATCATATGCACTCTTTCCAACACTTTATCTCTTTGTTGAGAGGCCACCCACGAGCTGGTCTATGTATCCACTAAGGAGGAACTACTCAAGCTCACTCACATCCATAGAAACACACACTCATGCTAAGACAACGCATAGATGGGTTTATCAAGAATACAAAGAGATGAGGAAGGTTAATGTTAATCCAGTGAGCTCAACCACAGAGCTACGAGCATCTCAATTGGTCTTAGCTATCCTTGGAACCCACATTACCTACTGCACCCAACATAAGGAAGGTCCCCCTCTCTTCTACACAGTCCCTCAAGCACCCCTTCCCTCCAGTGCTATTCAAGGTGGGAATAGAAAGGTTCAAGTTGTTACACCTTCATAGATGTTGGCCTACATCGGGTTTATCAAGCAATTCCATCCTCTGATATCTCTCTGAGTCCAATTATCTCTTGGATTTTCTGCTTTTGGGCCACACTAATTTGCAACCACAAAATTTAATTTCCAGAATTCCAAATCTGGGTTATCCCATGGATTTTCGGGCTTTTGACACTCTAAAATTTGCCCCAGGGTTGACATATATGGATTTCCCACTGGATTTCACAACCCACATGATTTTTTGGGCATTTTTTACAGTCTAAAACATGGCTTATTCTCTAGTTACGATTTATGTTATTCTCACTGCTGGGAATGCACAACTTCCAAAAAAATGGTGTCTAATTGCCCCATAATGGAATGGGAATGAAGGGAAACAAATTCCCATGCAGGAAATTGACTTTTGGGTATAAAAAACTGAGCCCATACTCAACCATACGAATTTTTGGGTTGTGCCCATGCTCCATTAAATTCATGAGTTGATTTCTTAGTTGTCTTCTTACGACATAAATAAAGATCAGTAAGGAAGTCCACTTAGGTAGTTTCTTACCATTTATGGCACATGGGTTCTCAAGATGACACTTGGACACAAATGATTTAATCCCACACACTCCTCACCTCTCCTTAGCGGAAAAACACAACCCTCTCATTTTAGTTGCTTCCATATCCAACTCTTGAACTTTTATTTGTATTATAAATATTCATATGTTGTTACATTTTTCCATGGTTGAGTATCACATGTAGAAGAAATATAAAATACTTGGCTTTATAAGCAGAGTATTCATTAGCGAGGCCTTGGCCTTCAGCTCCATGCTAGGAATCATACATTGCATATTTACCATATTTACATACCAATCTCAACAATTACAAGGGTCAAAATGGGGGTATTACAGAGGCCTCCCCATTATGTTGTCGTTCCATACCTTTATAGTTTTCCCATTTCCTGGGTACCATGTAAGTTTGGATTGGGTTAGAGGTGCATCAACTTTAAGTAACCTCCAAATTGAGGGGCCTTCGGTCTCCGGAAGTGAATTATCTAAGCACCTCTTTCTTCTCCCTTTGAAATATTTCTTGTGGAGACAACTATAACACCATTATGATTTCTTCTTGATCATTATCCACAATATCTTGGTACCTAGAGCTCGGTTCATGATTGGTGTTTTATCCAAAATCCTCCTCTGATTTTGGGAGCTAGTACAGTATTGCACTTGACAAGATGGTATTTTTTGGAGTTAGTCTTTCCCCCCTGCAATAGGAAGCACCTCATTTCCATGTTAATCAATGACATCACCCCTTTTGGATCATGAATCTAGAGGGGATTGAAGTGAAAGGGTATGGGATCTAGGTCGATTTGGTCTTGAAAACTGAGAGAAATTGGCTTATGATCTGAATTTATAGAGGGTATAATAAGAGAGGTGTTGATGTCAAATTTTTCCATCACTTTTGATCATTGAACGTGCTATGATGGTACTGTTTTTTCCATTTTTGGTGTATTAAGTCATATTTCTTGCTATTCAGATCACCATTCGTACTCAGGTATGAACATATTTAAATATCTCATGAATTTTAATTGATTATCATCTTTTCATGATTAATTGATGTTTACTTAACACTTCTAGACTTGTTAGGCACATAATTTTCATTTTTCAGGCTGTGGTTTTCATACAGACGTCCATCCGGACGCTCATTCACATCCAGGTGCCCATTCGCATTTGAATGTCCATTCAAACCTTCGTTCGCACCACTGAAATCGTTTGTTAGCATATTCTGGAGCATTGAAGGCGGAAACCATGACGTGGGTTTTGTTGGCCACTTGGCCCTTATGGATCGTGACCTCCCGTTGGTGAATATTCACGTCCTCATTAGCCCAAGTTGCCAACGCATCTGCTGCCCACGTCCAAGGAATCCGTATGCATGGAATGGAGAAAAAGGCCCGTGCGCTTTAATGAGCAGTTTCTCCAATGTTTAAGACCCTCTATTTTTAGAGAGGTCGACCATTGCAAGGGTAGACCTACTCTCCCTTTGTAAATGTTATATAAAGACGCCCAAGGTTGAGAAGAAGAGACAGAAAAATGTTGTATAAGCTTTGATTCCGATTTTTAATAAAAACTTTGTTCAACTGTTGATGTTATTTCGTCTTCTGTTAATGGTTGGTGACTGAGTAGCTTAGGAACAAACCCCTGTTTCTTGGGAAGGGCCCCTCAACAACCAGAGGTTCCATTTGTGCATATCCAGTGATTTCCTTTTGTTTTTGCAGATAAGTAATTTCGTTTGTAAATGTATGCATTTCGTTTTCCTGTAGATGATGTTTTGTTGTTCCTAAAACGCAGTTTTCTTTTATTTACATGTAATTTGTATCTTCAGAATTCATACGGCCGGCCATTCGCACCTTCATTCAGACTATCTTTCAGCCTTCCATTTGAACTTAGACAGAATTTTAGTTCATTTTCTAGAATTTCCAGTATTTCGTTTATGCAGAAATAGTTAGGTAGGGTATAGGTTAATTTTCCAGTATCTCATGATGTTCTGTAGCTAGTTGGGATTCGAATCCATCTTTACCATTTTATATTTCATTTCATATTCACACATAGATTAATTATTTCAATTTTAATTATGATGAAATCCATTTACATTTAGCATCTATTTTACTGTGCAAATAAAAAATAGTTATGGTTTAAGTAGAAGCAGTATAGTTGTTTCTTTGATTATGATTTAGGTAGTTTATGATCTACTTTCATTTGTTTTCATGCCTAGAACCTAGAATAGCCTAATCTTGTTTAAAATGTTATCATAGACTTTACCAAATATCAGTTTGTTCCATTTTTGAAATAGGTTCAACATTTCATCTTCAGTTCTCATTTAAGTTTATAATCAGTCTTTCATTTTCATTTACATAGCATGTATTGTTTTAGGCTTTGTTAATTCCATTGTTAATTCAATCATTTCATTTTGGTAGGTATAATAGAATAGAAACTAACTTCAAGTTCAAACTTAAATAGTCTCATGTTGATTTCAAAGATGCATTAGTTTTCAGTGTTTTAAAGTTTGATTTTGATAGCGCACATAACTCAATTTAATATAGGTTTATTTCTCAGTTATAGATCAGTTGTATCATATTGCCATGATTGAATGAAATGCCTTAGGTTGTGGTTTGATTTACGATTGAATGAGAATAGTAGCACTTTGTTTCCTATTGTAGGTGTTGTTCACAAGTTAAAGATTGTTTCCAAGTCATTGAATTCTTGCTTTGTACTTAGGTCTGCTTGAACCCTAAGTTTAGTTTGATTGTTGATAATTGATGTTTCATGAACTAGTTTGAAGTATTGATAGGACATAATTTGATGTTGATAGGCATTTGCATGAGCTAAGTAAGCATTTCATGTTTTAATTCCAGAGTAGTCATTAGAGATAAATTAACTTAGAATTTGTGTTTTGATAAGTAATACTTCATTCTAAGTATTGTAACTAGGTCTTAAGTGTCATTTGCTTATGGATAAAAAGTAGTTTACAATGTTCAAATTCACTGGCAATTGGTCCATTCTTAACTTGCATCTTTTTCTAGAAGTTAAACTAGATTTACTTCCTTTTTGTTTCTCTGTAGCATTCGAAAGTCATTTTGATACAATCCCTCAAGGAGAGTGGAATTAGGTAGATTAGCTAAGTCTTGAGTCATTTATTGTTTGAAATATTAATTGTCAAATGCATGAGCAGTTTAACTGTTGGATTGGATTTCTTAGGTTCATTAAGTAGTTGTCTCTTTTAGGGTAGTATAGTTTCTTGTTTTTATAGTTAGTTGCAACTTGAAATTGTTCTATAGCTAGGTTTCTGAATTTGTTTCATAGTTAGAGTTTGAATAATCTTTTCCATTCTTTGAGTGATTGTCTAGTAGTTTCCACTTCCATAGAGTAGCTTGTTTTTGATCAATTCTTGCTTCTTAGAATAGGAATTTATTTATATCGAGCAATTTCAATTCTTGTCCATAGAGTAGAAGAGTATAGATTGATACTATTCTGATCTGTTTCTTAGGTTAGGTCTAATCAATTTGATAGTTTATATTTTCAAGTTTGACTCGGTTTTTCATTCTGAAAGATCTTTAAATCTTTTCATTATTGAACATTTCTAAGGTCTGTCGAGCCAATACCTTAGTTTCCCTTCTACCTCAACATATATTTTGTGACAACTCGAAGTGTAAAAACCCTGGTTGATAATTAATATTTGGAGAATTTAATAAACATAAATAACACCAAACATTTTGGCGTCGTTTCTGGGGAGTTGTAGATAGGTAGAATTTTCTTATAAAACTTAGTGGTGGGTAGAATTTTCCTTCTGAAACTTAGTGATAGGCTGGTGGCAGGTGAGCGGTAACATGAGATGTATGAACCTGCGCATCTGTTATAACAGGCATCCCCAAAACCTAGAAGCAGTAGTAATGCAATTAGATTTTCCCTTAGTTTTAGTTCTTCTTTCATGAATAGATCTAGAGACTCAAAAGGTAGATACATTAAAACAATCCTTAAAAACACTACTAAAATTCCTACTAACCTTTACGGGGGGCATGCCGCCCCAACTACTAACTCAGCATAAAGGTATCAGAAAACACCCAAAGGGGATTGTCCTACTTGGAAAGCTAAGGAAATCCTTTCTGGAAACCATTTAGGGGGAAACATAGAGACATCAGAAAATTCAGTCCATAAAGAAACACTACTAGGAGAACCTCAGTCTCACATTCAAATTGAACTTAGGCAAGAAGAAGCTCAAAAAGAGAAACCGTCAGAACCTCTTAATCCTCCATTAGTTTCAAAACTCAAAGACACAACCTTCTCACTAGTAGGGGGTCCGAATTTGGTAGATCTTGTTGATTCTGCACAGATCGACGCTCTTTTTGAAAACTCTGCAAATATAGTTGTTTCACAGATAGGAACATCAACTATAGGACCTACAATCCCTGTAGAGCCGGACTCTCATGTAGCTGACAACTCTTCTCATTGAAGGAATATTTTCCCTGAAAAATAACATTGGGACATTCCATATTCACCAAGAAAGGAGCCACCTAGGTTTACTCTCTTTGGAAATCAAGTCTACATGGAGAATGCGAACGAAGATCATGTTCGACAAGATGAAGAAGAGGGAGAAATTCGAACTGAAGGTACTTATGGGTTTCCTATTTTAGATACTGCATAAGATGTGACCATGAAAAACATCCCTCCCTCCTCACTACCTACCTTTTATGGGAAGAGTAGTGAGGATCTAGATACATTTCTATTCGAATTTGACATTTTGTGTAGAAGCTATAATTACCTACAAGATGGCCAAAAGTTAAAACTTTTCCCTGCCACACTGAAATATTCTGCTCTAAGATGGTTCATGGGGTTGGGAGAATCTAGCATTAGAACTTGGGAAGACATGAAGATTGCATTTCTACGAAAATATCAGGATTATTGTAAACCTAAGGACTCTCGGAATAACATTTTTAAAATACAACAACTTGAGACGAGAGCTTAGAAGATTATCTCGAAAGATTCAACTATGTATTACATAAATCAAAATATAGTGACCTTCAAGAAGATGCAGTAAGGACTCTCTTCCTTAAGGGAATTTCATAAGACTTTTTAGAAAACATTAACCTCATGGAATTTGGGGATGTCTCTCGGAAAACATTTGCAGAGATTTGTGAGATGTGTAGGAATTACTCTAGAAGTAGAGGAAAAAGTGGGAAGCACTTTCGGGAATCTTATAATAGAATCCTGAAAGGAAATACCTCTAGTCCTAGTGGAGTCACAAGGGTAGAATTGGGAAAACTATTGGAAAACTTCAAAATGGATATCTTAGGAGCAATGGGTTCCCAATTAGATGCATTAAAATATAAGAAGAGACAAGAGGAAGAGCGTGCAACAATGAGCATTTTCTATCCTAGATGCAGGACTAAACATCCCCAACGGGAATTCCCATTGAACAATGTTTCAGTATGCCACCTTTGCACAAAAGATCATCCAATTGAAAACTCTCCATCCTTGCCTGGATTACAAGCCATATATAAGGGTGGGAATTTTGGTGAAACATCTAGGAGGCCTTGGAAACCTAGAGACCAATCATCCTATCAAGATCCATCATTACAGTTCCCACCCTATTATCATCCTCACTAGCCACCTCAAAAATGGAACACCTCAAATTTGAAAAATTGGCCACCTCAAAACTGGCCACTGCGGTATCCTCCTCAAAATGCTCAGCATAAAAAATGGTCACAATGATGGAGGGGGCAAGCATATGCTCAATATCCACCTACTCCTATTCCTAACTATCCTAACCCACCTAATATCCAGCAACTCTTGCTTGGATTTGTGCATCCTTCATTACCCCCTATCACACATCAACCCCACCATTTCCAGAATATCATGAATCCACCAAGACCCACAATATTACCTGCACAACTGATACCAAACCCTAACAATAAACCAACTCAAGCTCTTAACAACATTGGGTTTTAACCTCTTCCATCTTATGTCATTTCGACTGCACCAGTGCATGAGATTCAATTACGGTCTGGAAGAGTTCTACAAGATCAACCCAAATCATCAGTTGTCATTCGTGAAGAGAATGAAGAAGAAGACATACCTAGTGAAATCTTGAATGATGCCATTTTAAAAAATGTAGTTATTCCAAAAGTTTCAACACATGACCACCCTCAGAAAGAAGCAACTCCTAGGGAAAAGTTACCCCCATATCCGAAGCGTCTAGCAATAGAGAAACCTGCAATTCATCCAGAGTATGATATTATTAATGAATTGAAAAATATTTGTATCAAGATCCCTTTATTACTAATCATTAAAGACATACCAATTTATAGTGAAGTGATAAAGGAACTCTGTATTAAAAGACCAAGTAAGAAACAAAAAGACTGTTAACAATCAAATTGACACCCCTAATCATGTGACAGGAGCAACATATGTTTACTAGGCACCTGCGATAGAAATTCATGACACAAGTTCAATCAGAGACGAATCCTCTCTGAGAAATGCATTAATTGTGCTTAAAACATTCTAAGTGGAGCAAAAAGCCTAAAAACTATTGAAAAGTGGGTTTTTTTTTTCAGTTGAAAATGATCTAAAATCATGAAAATAGATTATCCCACACTCAAAACAGAAACCTAAGGCTCATTTCCCAATGCTATATAAGAAAGGCATGGGAGGCATGGTAAGGGGGACAAAAAGAGCAAAGGCATGCTGAGGAGATTCTGAAGGAAGAAAAGAGCTCCAATTCTTCAAGAGCAAGGATGAAGGAAGGAGAACTTATGGCAAGGGAGGAGGCACTCACACCAGGATTCCTGGTAATCATGTATCTTCTCCATTGTTTTAGCATGAATTGTTTCAGGGTTCTTCCATTATAATGTTTAGATGTTGCTTGTATTGTGTGATTTAAACTTTTAAATGGCTATAGATCTTAAATTTGCTTATCTTAATTGATGAATGAATCTAGATTTTAAGGTAACTTGTGATAATTTGTTCATCTTTGACGTAGAGACTCACCATCTCTTAGCAAGATAGTTAAACTAGTGTAGACACATCTGTAACAATAAAATAATATAAATTAAAATCAAATATAATTAATATTAATAGTCATGCCCTTTGGTGAAAAGGTGCAAGACAGGCTTACTTAAGCCAACCAATTGTATTCATTTTAGCATCTCTTACATTACATTTTATACAATTTTCTACATTACGTTTGCCCTATAGCCTTCTTTCTCTTCCAACATCCCTACACTACATACTGTTATCAAAGACCCTCCGACAATTCATGGCATAGGTGAAATGTCTGATTACATAGCAGATCAACCTAGAATTCCAAAACTTACAAATCCAAGAAACCCTGTGGTAACTATTATTATCAATAACATTGCTATAGGAAACACACTTATCGATCTAGGGTCTTCTATTAACCTAATGAACACCACGGTTTTGGAAACCTTACAGTTAGGACAGTTTCTCTGCCCTACCCCAACAATGCTGGAATTAGCAGACCGCACTACGGTACATCCTGCCGGAGTCCTAGATGGTGTCATTGTATCAGTGGATTCATGGGAATATTCCATGAGATTTATGGTCATACAATAAAAGGATCCTTCTAAAGTACACCCTATTATTTTGGGAAGACCATGGCTAGCCACTGCTAATGCATTTATAGGTTGTAGGGATGGAGAGATGATCATCTTTGATGGGTTATCTACACAAAAATTTGCCTTATACCCACCAACACAACCAGTAACCAAACACTTATTTTGGTTAGATTGTCCTTTCGGGGATGAAAATTTGGAAGAACTTTCACTTGTTAGTGACTACTCCTAGGCACTTCAAGAACAAACCATCGAAAATGTGTTGAACCAATTTGTCTCTTCCACAACATGTATAGACTTTCCCTAGTCCTTTGCCCAACTTGATCAAAATTTTGGAGATGAATTTCAAGAGAACATGAGCCTCTCCACATTTACAAATACACCTTGTGTCTTTGCAATCGAAGAGAATATAGGACCCTATAACATACCTTGTGAGGTTAGTCCTGAAAGTTTTCTACATATAAACGCAAGTTTAGATGAGAATCAACAAGAACAATTATTGAAAATTCTTAAAAGTAAAACTGGAGCATTCGCATGGGAATACACCGATATGAAGGGGATACACCAAGACACTTGTATTCACCATATTTACATAGATTCAAACATACCACTTGTAAGGAAGCCTCAGAGGAGGATGAATCCAAACTTAAAGGATATACTTAAAGATGAATTACAAAAACTCCTCAATGCTGGTTTCATCTACCCAATTTCTAACAGCAAGTGGGTGTCTCCTCTGGTAGTAGTTCCAAAAAAAGTTACAGGGAAATGGCATATCTGTGTTTACTTTCGAGAGTTAAAAAAAGTCACTCTTAAGGATTATTTCCCTTTACCATTCATTGACCAGGTGTTAGATACCTTTTCTGGGGAACAATACTTTTCTTTCCTCGATGGGTGTTGGGCGGGGCCCAAGTTGGAATATTTTGCACAAGTACTAAAAAGTGCGCATTGCGCATCATGACAAGCTACAGGCAGTTTTGAGGAAGTGTGCATGGCGCGCGACGGCAATGGCCAAGGCACGGTTGCACAATAGGACGATGCGCATCATAGCGCATGAGTTATTTTTGGTTCGCAATATGGGTAAAGGTCAGACGAGGATACGACCTATTTTGGGTAAGGAACAGGTGGAAGGCAGAGGAAAGGGACCTGTTCGAACGAGTGGCGGTAAGCAGTTGAGAAGCTAGGCCACTACGTCGATGGCGACAGGAAGGCAGAAGGAGTGGAAAGGGACAAGCCATGATGCAGTTGTAACTATTTTTTAGGACTGCGGCTGTCAGAGGAGCGTGTGAGCCACGAGTGGCCCAGCTGGAGTAGGAGGAGCAGAATGTCGATGGCGATAGCTAGGGTGGCAGTTAGAGACGCAAGTTTTGGAAACCTTAGGGTTTTGGCCTAATTATTGTAAAGACATGACCCTTGGGCGTGATCTATAAATAATGGCAAATTGTATGGGAAAGGGTTAGAGATCTCTCGTAGAGATAGCTATTGTTGAGTATTTTAGCATCTTTTGAGTTGTGAAACTATTGTAAAGGCTCTGCAGTTGAGTGCGCAGAGACCTATTTTTGAGAGAGAAGAGAGTCTGCAGCTGAGTGCGCAGACTAAGAATGGTTGTACCCTTCCCATAAAGAGAAATATTAAAAACCGTTCTTGTGGACGTAGCCTCCATCCGGGGGGTGAACCACGTTAAATTCTGCGTTATGTGATTATTGTGTGTTTATGATTGTTCATTTGCTTGGTATGAATGTTTAATACTACAATTATCTGTTATGTGATTGCTTTTATATGTATTCGCCGCAAGAGAATGGGAATAATATGTTAAGTAATACATGCATGGAGGAATGTTAGTATTCAACACTTATGAGTCTGGGAATGTATGAATCTTCCAATTAGTCACATAGTTAAACATTGAATTTAGGCGCAGCGTTGGAGCGTGCAAGTAATGTATGTTTATTCTATCACATGCAACATAATGATAAGAACTTTAACGAGTTGAAGGGATAAAGAATGCTAAGTAGGATTGGTTAGATTTAATCGTCTCGGAAGAGACGTGTGATCTAGCTGACGTGCTGAACCGTTGATATTCACTGCGAGGTAAGCTGTTGATAGCTTATTGTCGTAACTCAAAAAGTATGCCGTATCGTGCAATCATTGGAGGCACTAGTGCGCAAGCACCTTTGTTTGCTAAAGCATTCGACGCGGAACAGAGGTTTTGCGTAGTTGTTTGTCCACAGCAGTCTGTAAGGTATTGCGTTGCTTACCAATAGGTCTACACTCGCATCACCAGGTTGTGGAAACGTGATTCCGCAACCACCCCCTCAGCTTCACCTCAGGTGATACCTCAGGCTGCGTGCAGCCTCTTTTCGAAAGGGCTGGTGAATAGGGGTTTTGTTGGTTCCTTGAACCGCGAAGTACCTGGGTCTATGTTGAAAACCTCCGGAAGGTTATGTACAACCAACAAATGGTTCCATTGCTTAGCTAAGACCAGTGATGTGATAATGTATTTGGAAAATTAATGTGTGAAGAAGAGTACCAGTTCCCATTGGGTTCAGACAATTGGAATCCTGAAAAGAAAGAGATTTGGGATTGGTGTGATAAGACTGTGAAGGATTTTGCAAAGAAAGAGAATAGACACCCGCACCTATCTGACGTAGCGTAGTTGAACAAATACTTGTGGAGATACATTCACGAGATATTTTGGGCTTCGTTTGGAAACGAGTTGCATGAGTGGATAATGTGACTCGCGGAGAAGAAAACTTGTTTTCAAGGAAGAGTACCTACAGAGTGGACTCCAGAGTTCACATCGCAGCTCAAAGCAATAGACAGCCCATTAACGCAAGCAGTCGACTTTTGGGTTGATAGCATACTAGAAGGATTTGTAACAGAATTTGCTGTAGACACGCTTAAGTCCTATAGTCAAGTGGAAGCATACTTTTTCGAAGGATTTAGAGGTAAGTACCTGAAAAATCCGAGTCTATATATTAAAATGCTCTTAGCTGAGAAAGGTGTTTTAAGGATGTAGTAATATTTTTGCATCTGCCATGGTCAAAAGCATTTTTAGTGATTCCGACAAAGAGACACATAATTTGAGAAGTGGAAAGCGATATCATTTTAAAAAAGAAAAGAATCCAGGAGGACCTGGAATCCGCGTGAATACCAAACTTCCATGTGATTTTAACAATCAGACCTCACCATCATATGCTAACATCCATCCTAACACACCTCAGAACTCACCGGTTGTAGAAACCGCGCAACCTCTACCTCAGAACCAACCCGTTGTGAGTGTAGCGCAGCCCACCCCACAGACCATCAATACGGGTAACACCGCAGGAGTAGGTGCTCAGCCCATTCCGACTCAGACTATTCCAGTTCAGAGTACCCAATCTCAGAGAAATCCGCAGAGTAGTAGTCCTAGCACTGTCCCGAGTACCACATTCATTTTTTCCGCACAAATAGTCAACACTACTTAGAGCGTTGGACCACCAGGAAGGAGAATGACAGATAATGATATAAAACTGCCGATATTGAAAGGAACGGGTCTAAAAGACCTTGATCAACACTGGTTTCTATGTGAAGCTGTATGGAGTGTAAAGCAGATCCAGGATGATGCTGTGAAGAGAGCGCAACTCATCACCAATTTTCGAGACTGTGCCTTGCATTGGTTTATGAAATATTCTCACGCACAACCGAGAACCCTAACAAAAATTAAAGCTGCGCTCACTCAGAGTTTAAAAAGACAAAATCAGAGTCGCAGTGCATAACAGAATTAAAGGAAATCAAGAAGAAGCCTACTAAACCAGTCTGGGAATTTGACCAAAAATTTAAGACACTGTTGGATCAAGTGAGCTTTAAGATAGCTTCGCAACATCATAAGGAATGGTTCATCACTGCGCTGTTTCCCCATATCAGACAACCATTGATGTAGCAAAAGGTTGTGTCACAGGTAGAGGCCTTAGAGATCGCAATGAAGCTGGAGGCTTCGCCAATCGGTGAGACTAGCTCTGGGATGTATTAGATCCAGAACCAGTTGACTACATTGACATTAGAATTGCAAGGCGTGAAAAACGGAAAGGAGCAGAGATATGAACACAGACACAAATTTTGGTGCACAGGATGCAAAGGAGAGGGCCACACCAGAGAACAATTTCCTCTATTTCAAGATTATCTTGATAGTGGCGCACCAAACCCAATAAATATGAATCATAATCAGGCGCCATGGTGTGAAATCTGCAGAAGCATAGGAGATAGGCCTGAGGACTGTTACCTCATCCAGAAATACGTAAAGACACCTAAGAGATTGTACTGTAATTTCTGTAAATCAGTTGGACACGAAAAATCCAATTGTCGCGCATATGAACTCATGAATGAAAGAAAGTGCGATATGGAAATGATGCGAGGTGCTGGAATGTACTACGTACAAGAAGAAAATCAGCCGAAACAAGAAAACAACCCTATGATCAGGGAGGATATAGAGGCTGTGGTGGTGGATACCACGGAAGAGGAAGAGGCTCGGCGCAGGGAAGAGGCCGCGGTCAGGTAATCTGTTATAACTGTGTCCAACCAGGTCATGTTTCGAGAGACTGTACCAACCCATGCACTACATGTAGTTACTGTAAATAATTTGAGCACGTTATTGAACAATGTCCATTGCTTGAGGTAGAGCAGAAACGAAGGAGGACAAAACCATCGAATCCCAACATCCAGTTGATTCCGGCAGAAAGAAGAAATGCGGATCCAAGTGTAAACGTGGTAACGCGTAGTGGCGCTGATACAGGAAAGGATGGAGGCTTAGAAGCTTCAACTTTTGCAGCGCACGATCCTAAGCAGAATTCTGGTGAACCAGTATGGATCAGAAAATCCCCTGGAAGAGCACCGAGTCTCGACTTACAGAAAAACAAGGGAGCATTTGAGGAAGCACGGGACATGTTCAGAGCACCACCGCCCGACTCCCCAAGAACCCAGTTGCGTAGTGAAGTACCACAAAGAGAGGATATACCAACAGCATATGATCAGACGAGCACTGCAATAGACATAGGAACCTCTGTTGCACAGTTCTTACGGAGCTGCATGAAATTACTAAAGAGCACAAATGCTTATATAGAATTTGAAAAGCTACTGCAGCAGTATGAGCCAAACAAAGACAAGGGGGCTGCTACTGGGGCAGTCCATAATATTAGGAGTCCTAAAAGAACAAGGAGGGAAATGAGGCTCACTGCACAGATTGGGGACTATGAGATGGATGAGATAATTCTTGATCTTGGATCCGAAGTAAATGTCTTGACCAAGCAGACATGGCATCAGATGGGAAAACCAAAGTTACAGTGGTCACCTCTACAACTAAGAATGGCTAATCAAGGGATCGTTATACCTTTGGGGAGGTTACCCAACACCATTGTTGAAATTGACGGAGTACACAGCTATGCAGATTTCGAGGTGATTGAAATCGTGGATGACAACCATCCTTATCCAGTGTTGCTGGGTATCGATTGGGCAATGACTAATTCTGCCATTATTGATTTAAAGACTATGAAAATGATATTTGAAGGCAATAATATAAGGGTTATCGCACCATTGGATCCTTCGCAGGGCGAATGATATATTTAACCGATTCAAGAGGAATCCATAGCCCAAGACTTGGACCGTATTTACAAAATGACAACCAATGCTGATGATTATATCAATCTAACTGTAGATGGAACACTCAGTTGGCGTTGTGACAACTCGTGCATTTCAGATTCTGATGGAGGACTAGAAAACTGTCAAAGCAGATTGCATGAAGTGTCTTCCAGGAAATGCGCGCAGATTACCAAGTCATTGCGTTGGATTGGAAAGGAGGTAAGCCCAATTCCTGACTATGATGGTTTCTCTAACGTCTATTCTTTTATCAATGAATATACTGCAGCAATTGGAGAAGAACACCGCTTACAGGCATTAGACATACCACTGCATGACACACCTCCCAGATGGTGGGCCGTGCATAAGCAGACACTGATAACATGGGAGAAGTGCAGAATTAAGATGCAAATCAGGTTGGCCGAGAAGGTCACACTATCTTTCGAGAAATATAATGGACAGACAAATCCCAGAGAGCATATTCGGGTTTGTTCAGAAGCATGGAAGGGAAGGCCATAGACAGAATGGGTACATCTGTTTGTGCACACACTGGAAGAACCGATTTCAAAGAAGTGGTACCTAGACCTGGAGTTGCGTAGTGGCACAACGGACTGGTCTGTCCTAATTGCGAGCTTCTAGCAAGATTTCAGTTTCGAAGATGAACATCCAACTATCAATGATGCGCTGCAGGCTATTAAGAAAAGAATATTCAGACCGGATTGCGTAGAGGGAAACATGACACTGGAAGAATTCTTTGGAGCAAACAGTGTACCTTCGTGCCTACATCCTAAATGGGAGGAGTAGCTAGAACATGCTCTCGATTGTTATCACATCGAGGGAGAACCTGAGGATAAAGCAGATAGTGATGAGGAGGACCCGCGCAACATTTAGATACCTGAGTCAGAGGGATCGCGCGAGGTAGAAGGACCTCCATTAGAAATTCTAGATATGAGTGGACTTGTGAAAACAAGAAAACTGAACATTGGCACCAGCGAAGAGCCGAAGTTACTAGCTATAGGAGATTACTGGGATGAAGACACAGTTGAAGAGATCGCGGGTATATTACAGGAATATTGATATTTATTCCCAACCAAGTTCACAAAGATGAAAGGTATTCTAGGAGACTTAGGCGTGATGAAAATTCCTCTTAAGCCTGGCGCAAATCCTGTAAAGCAGAGACCATATAGATTGAACCCGCGCTATAGAGATCGAGTTAAGGTAGAACTCGATAAGATGCTCGATGCAGGGATCATTGAGCCAGTTGAAGAATCTGAGTGGATAATCCCAATGGTTATCCAAGATAAGAAAATGAAGGGTGAAATCAGGATCTGTGTAGATTTGAGAAAGCTGAATGAGGCTTCCATGCATGCCCATTTCCTACACCTTTTACAGATGAAGTGCTAGACAATGTTGGAGGAAATGAGGCCTATTCTTTTACTGATGGATTCTCTGGCTACCATCAGATTAGGATTGATTGCGCAGATAGGCACAAGACAACTTTTGATACAGAATGGGGGTCGTTCCAGTACACAGTGATGCCTTTTGGTCTGAAGAATGCACCCGCCATATTTTCTAGAGTGGTCGTCGCAGCATTTAAGGATTTTATACATAAGTTTTTAGAGGTTTACTTTGATGATTGGATCATTTTCGGTTTATTGAAGAACCATGTCGCGAACCTAAGGATGATGCTGGAAAAATGCAGGCAGCATCAAATCTTGCTGAACTTGAAGAAGTGCATTTTCTGTGTTCCCTATGGAATATTGTTGGGACACATTATGTGCAAACAGGGCTTGATGGTTGATCCTGCAAAGATCGTAGTCATCGTGAATTTACCAACACCAAATTCAGTCAAATAGTTACGCACCACATTGGGACATAATAGATATTACAGGAAATTCATAAAAGGGTATGCATAGATAACCACAGCTATGGAGAAGCTGCTGAAGAAAGATGTACTATTCATTTGGAATGAGGACTGTGACAAAGGATTTGACACATTGAAATAGAAGATGGTCACTGCGTCGATCCTAGTTTTTCTGTTATACCTCCATGTTTCACAGTGTCGCATCTCTATCGTAAAACGAGTTGACGACACTTTCCCTATTGTTTTAAGCCATCCAGAAGAGGCAGATGATGAGTCAACCTTGAAGGTGAATCTACCCTGACAAGTTCTGACCCACCTAAGACTTTATCTACACACACTACCGCGCCTTTCTAATTTATCAAAACGCGGTACTAGACACTACCGCGCTATGCTCTTTCCCCAAGACGCGACAGTACCGCGTTCTGCAGTCTTTGCAGAACGCGGTACTCTTTTAATAGCCT
Source organism: Larix kaempferi (assembly GCA_027924585.1). NCBI lineage: Eukaryota > Viridiplantae > Streptophyta > Pinopsida > Pinales > Pinaceae > Larix > Larix kaempferi. The sequence continues at coordinate 2,039,430 of BSBM01000226.1, read as the reverse complement.
TTTTCCCTTGGCTTGCGGGATTTTGGATTTTCGAAGATAATGGAAGATTGGGGTCCCTGATTCGATCTCAACTGATCTCCTTCGATTAGAAACCCTGATTCACTTATCTCTCCTTAGATCCACCCATCTCTCTTGTTGGTTAACCTAACCATTCACTATAAAAGAGAGGCATTCCATTGGGAAGAGGAGGACTCTTGAGAGTAACAAACTTATGGTCTTGCAACATTGTGGAGATAGCTAGAGGAAAGACACTTGGAGCTGGAGGATTGGCTTGGGAATCAAGCACCTTTTGTAAGTATTCTTCAAGTTGTAATGGAATAACTTGTCTTGTTTTCCCAAATCATTTGTGTTAATCTTGTTTTAATGATATGATTTGTATCTTTCATAGATTTAGATTCTAACTCATATTTCAGGTTTCTAGAGAATAGTGCGTTCTTGTGTCTTGGTTCCATTTTGACAGGTTCATTTGTGAGGGCTTGGAGATTGGAGCAACTACAAAAACAAGCGTCTGGATAGAAGGTTAGTTAAACTTCTTCTACTCTTTCTAGCATTTTAATCTTGAGATGTTTGTTAGATCTAGGGATTCAAGGTAGCATTTGTTTTGACTTGTTTCTTGCTTTAAAGTTAGTTTAAAGTCTGCTTTAAAGTCAAGAGAGTTTTGGCTTATCCATAGGACAAAATTCTACATAACAAGAATGGCGAATCCGCTGGTTTTGATTACTGCTTGATTGATTCAGTTCACTGTCACTCATCTGCTGATTGTGATTTGTTTTATTGCACTTCAAACCAGTTTGAGTCTCGGTCTTTCTTGACCTTTATTCACCACTCCTCGCTGTGATTTTCTCCCTGTTTGATCACTGAGTCCCCTGGGCTAGCAACAACCCTGAAAATTTTATTTTTTCTTCTCAAGTTGCGCTTTTTCCTTCCCTTGCCAGAGTACCGCGCCCTCAGAACTACTTCCAGCGCTGTAGTACCCGCGCTCTCTGACTTAGTACCAGAGCGGTACTGTCACAGTGCCGCGCTATAGTTAGACCCTGACCCGCGGTAGTGTCTGCAAGTTTGTAAATTTTTTCTACTTGCTTGGTTTCCTGAGTCTCTCTCTGCCTTAGGTAGTCTTTGCTGTTGCCTGTCAACATCCTGATTATTTTACAGTCTGTGTGATCTGATTATTTCCCAGTTTGTGAGCTTGATTGTTGATTGAATTAGTGGCACTTTTGACATATTGGTCATTTTTCCAATTTGATTGCATTGACTTGATTTTTTCACCACAACCAACTCAACACCAGTGTTCTCTGTTACTGAATACTGTAGCTTTTACAGTCATATTATCATTATCATTTTTAGTAAATTAAAAAGATCATTAGTTGAGAGCAATTTTGTTGTTTAAATTGAAAAAGTCTAGTGGTATTTTGCATAGGGAAATGAACCATTGATTTTGCCACAGAAATTCTCATTGTAGAAGTATTGTAGGTTGTAAAATCAGTGCATTAAAAAGAGTGTTTACTTCAGTTTGGCTTTGTTTATAAATCGAAAAGGAAAAATCTCTTGCTTTACTGTTTGCTTGTGAAAAATTTCATGCATATTTGATCGAAGAACCTCTATCTTTACCCTAGCTAGATTTCATCGAAGACAAAGGCTTATTTGTGATTCATTCTCATTTGCATGGTTTGAGTCATCATAACACCATCAAGTTTCACGTCCACTACCCAATTGAGTAAGACAACCACTAAAATTAATCACCCTAATTAAACCAACTTTAACCTCACTTGAGGAAATCAAAAGAATTTGGTAGTTAGGTAGGACACCGGGGATAGGCATCAAAATAATTCCCCCTTGTCGCTTTCATCAGAGACATAGTCGTTGTCTTTAGGGAACTAAAATCCTCTAGTACTTATTGACACGGTCACAGCTAGTTTGTGGAGGGGCCTCCTGACTGTTTCCAACTTTCAGGGGTTAAACGGCCGCAAGATTGAGAACCGGACGGACTCTGTGGAATACCGCACTCCACTTAGCCCTAAGGCAACATCGATCGCTGTCTTCTTCGGAAGGCTGAAGTGCCCAAAACCTTTTCCGACGTGTCATGAATGAGGTGGCTTAGTATCTCTTCTACTAGGGCTCTTTTACCCAGGATCCCTTTCGGTAGAGGGATATCCTTCTTATATCGGTCTCTCATGTTGTATTGTTCGACTTGGATTTCATCACCTTGCGAAGGATACAGCCTGTTGAGGTCTCCAGCTCTTAGTTAGGAGTTTGCTTGCTATCTCATCTTTGTAGGGGGTCATTTTTTCTTTATAGGGACTGCTTGTTGGCATTCTGGCCATTTTTGTTGCTCAGCTCGCTTATTGAGACACCGGTCTCATTATAGATTTTAGAGCTTGCTTTTTGGCCTGTGAGCCTTGCTTTTCTAGCTCCTCTTCTGCACACTCGGTTGCATTAGAGTTTTTGAGTTCTTTTGTTTACGATACTGCCCCCGATTTTCATTTTCCTGTCATCATGTCAGTTCTACCATGAAGATCACGAAGAAAACAGGGCCAAAGCCCTCCACCACCACCACTGCCACGGACTACCGGTCCGCCTGCATCATGCATTCCTGCTCCTCCTGGCCGCGGTGCTGGTCGAGGGAACATTCCACTGTCGATACGTACAACGGCTTCAGTTCCACCCGTAACTGCCACTCACAGCACAGTCTCAGAATCTGCAACCATTAGCATATCTGAGACCTCCACTGTCACTTCACCCACTGTCATTCCAGATTTATCTGTCACAGTGGACATAGTTACCGCAACTGAACCTAGTACAACCCAAAGTACTAGACCCGAGGTCATCCTTCTACCGGATGTCAGCACTTCCCGTCCATCAGACACTCTTCACAATGATATAGACGGATCTGTTGGCACCATAGAAGGGTCCGACCAGGACATACCTAGCTTGATTTCAGTCCCAGGCGGGTACGTTGAAATCATTGAAGATACTCGACTTCCTGACACACCCTTTGAACCTGATTATGGTTTCATCACTTCCCAGGCGGATCTTCCGCCTGTTATCACTACGTCACCTAGTGTTCATCCTCAGGAGACAAGTTCTTCTAGCAATGTACCTCGTACTACAGCTCTACCCAACCTCCCTCCGGGACATGAAATCATGGCTTCCATCCAGTCTAGTATGGTTAGCCTAGCGAACTCTCTGTTAGCATCGGCACGGTTTAGACGTAGCACAGAGCAAATGCTCTCGTCAGCCTCTCGATATCCCCTTGACACTCGTCCTTCTGACTATAGGGATCCCAACATCCCGTCTAGCACGGAGTTTCGACACTCCTTTGCAGACGGCACAGGACCTTCGGATGTTACCATACCTAGGTTCCTGCCGGATCCCCAAAACCTTTTCCAGGACATGAACTCGGACCCAGTTTTCGAGGGTCCTCCTACCATTGAACATGTCATGGACGACGCTAATACCCCTGGGCTAAATTCCCCACATTTGCTGTCATCACCTATATTTGGTGCACATTCTATGAGGGATAACCCAGTTTTTTCCCCGTCCTCACCTGTTCGATATGGACGACCCCCTCCGCAAATCGGTACTTTTGGTGCCGTTGGCCAATCCACATTATCATATTTGACCAGCGGCGGAAGAACGCTTAGTCACACTGCTGGATCTTCCGGTTGGACCGGAGGATCACCCTCAGCCACCATTTACACTATTTCAGGAGGTGGACAACCGACTACAGTGGTCCCCAACTATAACTACCAAATTCCCCCTGGTGGGCCATCAATCCAACCAGTAGGTGGACAACCTTTTGTTGGGAACCCTGTTCCGAGTCAACAACCTCCAATTGGTGGGCCATCAACCCAACCAGTTGGAGGACAACCTTTTGCTGGGAACCCAGTTCCCAGTCAACAGCCTCCTCATATAGGGCCATCCAACCTAACTGCTGGCGGACAACTTATTGGCTCGTTCCAACAAACCTCCCAACCAGTAGTGTCTACTCAGTTCGGTATGTACAATCCACCTGGCAGTGGGAAACCTTATTCTGGTGTTCCAACCGGACCTTACTCTCAACAACCCTTGTCAGGCATACTTCCTTCTTGGGATACTCAAATCCCACAGAGTGGGGGGTACTCACTTTTTGGAAACTGGAATCAAGCTGGGGGGCAATCTCAGATTCCCCCCAACGTGAATTCTGGTTTCCCTTACCCTTCAGCTGCTACAACTCCATGGAACCCATCACTCCAATTCCCACTCGCTCCTCAAGCAAGAACGAGCCTTCCATGGACACCACTGTCGCAGTCACCCCCCAACCCTGCTATGGGAAACTCTCCACTTACACAGTATAGTGGTAACATCCCTGGAACACAACAATTCCAGGGAACTTTTCCCCAACAAGGAACATCAACTTTTCCTGGGTTCCAGCAACCCCAAGGTACTATACCCACTTAGCAGAACACTCACCAACCGGTTGCTTACAATCAACCGGTTAACCAGATGGCTTACCATCCACAGAATTTCCAGCAGCATCCCGCGGGAAACTCATATGGGTATAACACACAGCAGTATGCTATGCAGGGCCCTCTAGGGTTCTCGGCACCACATGGGTATTACTCATTCCCGCAGACCAACCGTCAACTTCCCTTTTTGGCCACACTTGATCTACCTGATTTGTCGAGGCTTATCAACGATCCTATATGGCATGAACCTCACTGGCCACCTATTCCAGCCAAACTACCATCAGACATTCCTAAGTTCGATGCCAAGCCCGGGGAAGACCCCAAGAACCACGTGATGACCTTCCATCTTTGGTGTTCATCCAACTCCTTGATGGATGATTCCATCCGACTCCGGCTCTTCCAACGCACGCTCACCGGAACGGCAGCAAAATGGTATATCGAGCTGCCACAACACTCTTTTCGTGATTTCAACACTTTGGCTATGCAGTTTCTGACACATTTCCAGCTCCCCATCCGGTATGAGACTGGAACAGAACTGCTAACTTCACTGCGTCAAACCACTTCTACACATATTTCGGATCACATCCACGAGTGGCGAAGACGCCGTAGGCTAATAAAGGCACCTATTCCGGATCAGCTACTTGCTGATTGGTTTACAAAATCCTTTTTTCCTCCCATAGCCAGAGATATTGCTATGCGCGGACCGGTTACAGAAGAACAAGCCATCTCGGCAGCACAATACATGGATTTGGTATATACTCAATCCGGTACTTTACATGAACTTCTTCCACATGCCTCCCGCGTTCACACTGATCAAACAAAGCCTACCACTGAACCACCCATTGATGGTATTGTTGGTTCAGTCAAGGCTCAGCCTGCTACCAACTCGACGGGACAATAAGCTTCTGCTTCCCCCGCTTTTACCCAGGCCGCTTCAAAAGCTTCCACCTCTCCTGCTGTCTCCTCCGAAGTGAATGCAGTTCAATCTACGTCCCAACCATCCGGAGGAAAGAAGAAAAACAATCGTGGCAAACCCAAGAAGAACCAGTAGGAGAACCCCAAGCCACAACCTACCCAGAATGACCAGAAACCACGTCGGAAAGCTAAGTTTCCCTGCCTGATTTGTCAAGATGATCATTATACGCGTGACTGTACCTACAAGGACGAGGTCAACAAGTTCGTTAAAGGATCCTCTCGACCGACAGTACTAACTGACCCTTTCCCCCAACAACAACAGCAAATGGTTGCCCAAGAATCCCCACAAGGGGGCAACCCGACCAATCCTTCCCGTGGAGAGACGTCCACAAACCGCGAAATCCTAATGACAAGTAATGAGGAGATTAATATCACCACTTGTTCAAAGACGTATGATAATCCTCCAAGTTCAAACAAACAATCGGAGATAGCCAAAGGCAAATCTCCTGTTGAAGATCCGATTCCTACCCCCCCCCCCTAACGGTCATCTCCACATCGAGAGACCGTTAACGGACACAGTGCTACACCCACCCAAAGGCACTATTCGAAAGGAGACATTCAATCCTAATGCGCGAGCCGCCCAAAACTACAACATTGTTGAGGATCTGGCTCAAGCACCTTGCGCCATGTCGACTCTCGAGGTTCTCCAACACTGCCCCACGCAGCGTAGAACCCTACTTTCAGCACTGGGGGCAATGGACCCAGATACTTCTAACTCTATCATGTTTAACTTGGAACACGCCAAACCTAGGCTTTCTCATCAGTTAGCCTTCAAGGTGCATACAAAAATCCGTGGAAATGTCATCCACCGCACTGTGTTAGATGAAGGTGCTTCCACGTCGATTATGTCTTTGAACTGCTGGAGAGCCTTAGGCTCACCCGAGGTCACAACTTCTCCTACTACTCTCAGGGAATTTGATGGACATGGTTTTCAACCATATGGACTCATTCCCTCAATCGGTGTTGAACTGGGGGGAAAAACAGTATCCGTACACATCGAAGTCGTAGATGCACCTTTGGATTACAATCTCCTACTTGGTCGGAACTGGTTCTATGCCATGACCGCCATAGCATCTATAGTCTTCCGGATTGTACAATTTCCTCATGAAGGGAAAATTGTCACTATTGATCAACTGGATTACTGTATCCCAGACTCCCATCCGAACTCCACCAATACCATCCCGTTATTGGATCAACCTCGGTACCGGTTCCAAGACATAGGTGTTGGTCTCATGAAGGATTCTTCCCTCATTGGAGTTTTTCCAGAGCTGGGAACCCATCTCCAACTAGTCAACATGATTTCATCGCATGTCACCCCTTCCGATGATTCCTGGGTGATTCCGAGTCCCACTCAGATTCAAGGCTATGGCAATTCCATGCCTTTGAACAGAAACCTTGCAGCATATGACACGATCCAATCAGCCACATATTGGGTCGACTGTTCTACTGATCACACCGTGGCACAGCTCTCGACTGAAACTCATCCACACCCACCATTTTTTGATCCTCTCAACTTGATTTTTCCCACTGACGAATCAATCATAGAGGTTATGTGCGGTGATGAGCTACCATGGGGAGATTTTCATCATCGATCTTCATTCCCCACCATTCAGTCACTTGATCTTGATACCAAATCCAGTGCTTCACTTGGGATGGTTCAAACCAAGTTCCCCACTTCCCTCGACGAGGTATTTTCCGAAGGAAACTTTGCCAACCTTATGGCAACCACTCCCATCAATATTTCAGTGAAGCCTGGTATCGTGGAAAACGTACACATTGGCAAAACATGTACTCCCCTCGAAACGGAGTTCTATAGTGCCTACTTTAAAACTTTTCGCGATGTTTTTGCTTGGAGTTATGAAGAGATGCCAGGGATTGACCCGTCGATTGTGGTCCACGAAATTCCAACTTTCCCTGGCGCCCGACCTGTTCAGCAAAAGCTTCGACCCGTTCATCCTCGTAAGGCAGCCGCCATTAAAGCAGAAGTTGAAAAACTTTTGCGTGCTGGTTTTATCTATCCTGTCCCATTGACAGAATGGGTATCCAACATCGTTCCCGTAGCCAAGAAACAGGGAACGATTAGAGTCTGTGTTGATTACCGTGATTTGAACAAGGCTTGTCCCAAGGACAAATACCCAACTCCGTTTATCGACCAGATCATCGATAATTGTGCCGGAAGTGTTATCTTTTCATTTATGGATGGCTTCTCTGGCTATAATCAGATCGATATCCTCCCAGCTGACCAGCACAAAACGACCTTTATCTGCCCTTGGGGGATCTTTGCATATCGAAAGTTACCTTTTATCCTGAAAAATGCCGGGGCAACTTTCCAACGGGCGATGTCCTACGCATTCCATGACATCAAACATATCGTAGAGCCCTATCTTGATGATCTTCCCGCTCATTCTCAGACTCGGGAAGACCATCCAGACCACTTGAGTGCCATTTTCGAAAGGTGCCGGTGCTACAATATACGTTTGAACCCACATAAGTGCGTCTTCTGTGTAGAAGCCGGAAAACTGTTGGGCTTCATAGTCTCCAAAGAAGGGATACGTCTAGATCCCGCAAAGGTAGCAGCTATCACAGCCTTGCCTTCACCTACCAATATTCCAGAACTTCAATGTTTGCAAGGGCATGCAAACTTTCTACGCCGTTTTATCTGCAATCTGTCCGAGATAACAAAAGGCTACATGCGGCTTCTCAAGAAGAATGTTCCCTTCATATGGGATGACGAAGCCCAACGCTCCTTTGACAATTTAAAGGCAGCCTTAACCAAAGATCCTGTGATTCAACCCCCCAATTACACACAGGACTACATCCTTTATCTCGCAGCCTCGATTTCCACCATTGGTATGGTGTTAGTCCAGGAAGACCACAACGGCATAGAACATGTGGTGTACTATCTCAGCAAGAGTCTTCTTGACTCTGAAACTCGCTACTCACATGTTGAAAAGCTGGCTCTGGCAACAGTATTTGTTGTCTAGAGATTCCGTCACTACATCTTACTCCGTCGGACCACCGTCATTGCCGATTTCAATCCAATGTACTATATCCTCACACGACAAGTGCTTGGGGGCAAGTACTCCCGTTGGATTGTCATCCTTCAAGAGTTTGACTTGGAATTTGTCAAAGCCAAGTCTAAGAAATCTTTGGTCTTCGCTGAGTTAATTTGTAACCTGCCCCGTGCTACTGAGCAATCCGAGCCCATTGATTCTCTTCCCGACGAATCATTGTTCCTCATTAGCACGTCTGATCCGTGGTATGGGGATATTCTCTTATATCTCCAAACCCAATGCTTCCGTCCCGATCTCACCCGCGATGAACGGTGACGTATCAGACATCACGCAAAATACTACCTTATAGTGAACGATACTCTGTATCGACGTGGTGTCGACACTGTCCTTCGACGCTGTTTGACTTTAGATGAGGCGAAACGCGTTCTCAACGACTGCCACGCTGGAGCATGTGGTGGTCATCTCTCTGGGATGGCTACGGCCCAGAAAATACTGCGAGCAGGATACTTCTGGCCCTCAATTTTCAAAGACTGCATTGAAACAGTCAAGAAGTGTCCGCCATGTCAATTCTTTCATAGCAAAGCACGCTCGCACCCTGCTCCACTCCATCCTGTCATTGCCGTCGGCCCCTTTTCCAAATGGGGCATCGATTTTATGCACTGTAAGCCCACTTCAGCCGGGGGGCATAGCTATGTCATAGTAGCTGTCGACTATTTTACAAAACGGGATGAAGCAATGCCTACGTATGCTGAAGATGGAAAAACAGCAGCGCAGTTCATATTCAATCATATTATAGCTAGATTCGGTGTCCCACAGTCTATTGTGACCGATCATGGTTCCCATTTCAGGAACCATATGATCGAAGAACTAAGTGCCAAACTGGGTTTTCGCCACAAAAACTCAACCCCGTATTACCCACAAGCTAATGGCCAAGTTGAATCCATTAATAAAGTCCTGAAATGAATGATTCAGCGCATTGTGGGTACCCAGAAATCCAATTGGCACTCAGCTCTGTTCTCAGCACTGTGGGCATACCGAACTTCAGTGAAAAGTGCTACTGGGTTTACACCATTTCAACTGGTGTACGGCCTAGAATCCATTCTCCCGATTGAATGTGAAATTCCATCACTCAAGATAGCCATAGAGCTACTTCCACACACTACTTCCGAAGAGGAACGGTTTCTATACCTAGCCAAGCTAGATGAAACTCGCCGCGACGCCGCTTTGGCTAATGAAGCTCACAAAAAACGCGTCAAAGCTCAATACGACAAATCCGTTCAACCTCGGATCTTCAATGAGGGTGACCTCGTGCTCACATATGATCAGATGCATGATAAGCTTGGAAAAGGTAAACTTGAATCTATGTGGTACGGCCCCTTCATTGTAAAACGTGTCTTAGAAAAAGGAGCCTATGAACTAATCGATTGTGATGGTACGCCATTGGCACGGCCCCGCAACGGGTTATACCTCAAACGTTTCTACGCGTGAGGTTACCCTACGCGGGTTACTTGTTGTACATAATGTACTTAGTTTGCTTTTTGCTTTCTTTTTTAGTGTATGCGTGGACCTCATGTATCCACTCTTACTTTGACTCGTGACTTTATGCGCAGATGTCTGCCTACTTTGGATTCGTCGACGGTGCAAGCCGACATACCCGGAATCTCGCTTCCGCAGCATGGGTGATCTTTTCACCCACTGGCGAGTTGATTTCTTCAGGAGCCAATTGTTTAGGTCCTGCAACCAACAATATCGCGGAGTACCATGCAGTCATTGGTCTCTTGACAGAGGTTGCTTCACTCGGGATTGACTCCTTATCAGTTTTTTTAGACTCCCAACTCGTGGTTTCTCATCTAAACCGTGTTTACACAGTCCGCGATCCTACACTACTTCATTCATTTCGAAGAGTACGCCTCTTGGAACGGTCATTTAATTTTATCACATATCAACACATACCGAGAGAATTCAATTGTATTGCTGATTCATTGGCCAATTACATTTTGGATTGGCATCTTGCCCATACATAAAAACATCATAAAAAATAAAATGCACAAGTCATTGTAAATATTTAGATCATAAATAGGTCCATATCACTGTATATAAGAGTGTTTTTTCCAAAATACATAAAGTTTGTGTCAAAGACAAAATTGGGGATCAAAGCCCATATACAAAAATTGGCCCTCAAAGCCTACATATCGTGTACATGCCGCAAAAAGATCAAAGGACAATCTATGGATACCTAGGAGATCTATCATGTCCCTCATCGGACTCCTCCCGCTGCTGGTGGTAACACACTACAGCTCGAACCACCCTACGAAGAAGTCGACTGATACGACCAGGTACACCTACAGTATGCCGCTGGAGGTGGTAAGGGACGTCATCCATCCGCATAGCAGGGATACCATGAGTCAATCCCTGCAGGTTCCTCTCAATGTCCCGAACTCCTCCTGCCTCGTCTTCATCTTCCTCTTCGTCAGGAACAGCTTGACGATCGACACCACCACGACGTAGTGGAGAGTACCCAGCTGGTCTCTGTGGTCCACGGTCTGCAACATGCATGCGAATATACATTAGGCATCTTTTACACATTCTAAAAAAGCAATAAAAATTAAATATTCAAAAAGGAAAAAATACATATCCATGAAGGTCATACCAGAGTCATCCCAGTCATCATCCTCTGGCAATGCCAAGTCGATGTCCTCACGGAAATCCACCCCTGAGTAGGGATAGTCATCAATCATGACTATCTGCTCCTCTAGCCAAGAGAAGAAGTCCTCGCCAAAGGCTAGCCGCTGAGGTCCCCCGAGGCGTCCAGCATAGTCACTCCATCGAGCCATCCATGGATCGGTAGGTGGACGAGGGCGCATAGATATCTGTGGACGCAGTAGTGGCACCCTCGCCAAAAAGAAAGTGACCAGGATGCTCCCATAGCCAAACTGGGTATTTTTCCCAGTCCTACACTTGTGCACTTGTTCTTTCAGATTGGACAACACTGCCTCACACCAGTTGAAAACTGTTCCTCCCATGCACTCTGCTGCGAGATTCACTTGTGTGCGGGATGCCTGATGTGGACTCACGCTTCCCGCTGCACGCGTGATAGTGAATAACACGATTTTTACAGGAAGATTTATGACCTCCTTTATGGCCACCTTCCCACTTTTCTTACTCGAACCCGCCTGGCAATACCGAGCAATCAAGTCATCTGTGCTTGATTCTGAAGCTGAGTATCCGGTAAAGTTCACCCGGGCCCCTCTTTTCGAGAGGCCCGTGAGAAAATAAATATCCTCGAGTTGGATTTCAAGCACATGCTCTCCTACTCGGAAAGCTCGAATGTCAAGGTCCCACAATTGGATAAGATGAGTAAGGAGCTTGGGTTGCTGGCGAATCCCTTTGGTTTTGAAGAACTTTAGCAAACCACATTCTCACAATGCGGTCACGGTTGGTAAGTCATTTTCGGCTGCAAAATCATCCGCTTCGTTCTCTCTCTCTTTCCAGCTTACCATTTTGCTCCGAATAAGTTGCAAATCCCTGCAAAAGGGCAAACAAAACAATTAGTAACTATTTAGCAACTTAGTTCCAGCAGAAAATTGGAGAAAATTTGATTTTTTAAACTCAAAATTTGCCTGTGCCGCGTCTGAGGGATATCCTACCGCGCGACAGTCCACACTACCGCGCCTCGGTTTGGGGATACAGCGCGGTACTGTTACACAGTACCGCGTTTTTCGATAGGGCCCCCACGCGGTAGTGTGAAGGGCGATTCTTGCTCAAAAGGGCTCGCTAAAAAATCAAATTTTTCCTGGTGAAAGCAAAAAATTCTTACATGAAATGAAAGAGGGGCTCAAGCACTCCTACCTGGCGCAGACGGCGGTCGAAACGGTGTCCCAGAACTCCCGGTATGGATCCTTGAAATCTTGCTCTTAAATGGGTGAAAATGTCTCCTTTGGGTAAAAAACACAAATGAATAGTAATTTCTATTTTTACCATTCCTTATATAGCATTTTTTCACATTTTTTTTAATTAATTAATTACTATTTTAAATAGTTGAAATAAACCCTTGTTCACATTACTAATGTCCAGTTTTTGAGCATTTATTGACAGGATCCTCGGTAAAAATGCGATACATTCACACTGGTGTTTATTCGTAGTTTGACCTTCATTTCGAGCCCACTTTATCTTTTTCGTGCTCTGGATTTAAAACTTGAAAAAGATTCCAAGCGCTTTTACATCCGTGTCGTGCTTGTCAAACTCAAGTAAATGGTGTCGAGTACAGTCAGCTTTACTCATGCTCGTTAAACGATGAGGAAAGTATTATCCTGGTTGTATTTTATTCTTTTTTCGGACTAGAATAATTTAAAATTACGAAAAAGACCATAGGAGTCCATAGTTAAGCTCTTTTCAGACTCCTTAAAATTGAAAAGATTGCCAAGTGATCTTGACTCTTTCACACTTGTAAAAGTATTTGAAAGGTCGTCTATTCGGTGATAGGTTACCCCTTTTTCGGCCCGTCTAGACTATTTACGAGAAAGGTATACCTCAGTCAATCTCGGCTGGGAGAGTTCTCTCGGGAATTGTTTTACACTTTTTCGGGATCGAGGGACTAAATTTCACGAAAAAGTACATTATGGAGCTTCCTTTAAGTTTTTCAGGATCTCTAAATATGAAAAACTACCGACTTTTCCTTCCTTGGACTCGTTAAAATGTCAACATCGAAGGACCCACTTTGGGACGAACCCCTCCTTTCTCAGGTTCGTAAAACATGTGAGATTGGACTCATCTATGAGATGAGCTACACTGAGCATCTGTTATCCTCTTCAAGCTCGCAAAACAAGAAAGAGGTACTCGTCCATCATGTCGGGGAAATATGGGGGGATAAGTCAAGTTTATCTATGGCAGCTTGTCAGTCGTTACCTTTGAACATGGCATGTGTCCGTCTCTTGTCTATATTGGGTATCCATTTTTCACTGAGTTATGGTCATCATCATGAGTCGTCTCCCTGGCCACGAGCCCACTCATCCGGTGTCTATCCTCTATTTTGTCAATAATCCCTGCTGCCGAGTCCTGTTACATGCCGTTATATGTTCAAAGGGTTGCATTGTTTCGAGTCATTCATTGTGTCAGGCCTCCGCTGTGTCAGTACATACTCCATTGCTTCATCATCTTATCATCTGTGCCAATTTCGTGTCGATGATGTGGGAATCATCATGGCCCACCTTCGACGAGTCTATTCCTGTCGACACCAAATCACTATCCGGGAATTAGACTTAGAGATCAACCATTATTACCTTGGTACCTGCATGCCTCAATGGCAGGTTTCCTCATGTTTGACAGTAGGTTCACATCATTGACCTCTGATCAAGCGATCTCTCGGATGCTCGACATCAACTCATTCATTCGCATTTCGTTGAGATGTACTATTGATACCTTGGGAATCATCGTCATCATTGGTGATCTCCCTCGCATTTGTTAATGGTCCACATCATTGACCGGTAATCAAATGGTCTCTACCATGTTCGACTTCAACACCTTGTAATCACATGGTTAGATTCGTATCTTTTGCAATCGGGTAGAAGACCCTGGGCGCATCGCTGTATCTCGACTGCGTCCAGGATGCGATGGAGATGTCTCTTATATTGTCACACAGATCCACTTATTGTATTGGTCGTGGCTGTGTTATTATTGTCTCATGGATCTACGATTGTTCATAGTAGCCATGATCTGTCCATAGTCTACATCATCTCAGTACTCATGGATCTGCAATGTATTGGTTGGCAGCCATGCTTTGAGTCATCTGTTTCTGAGCATGGGAATGCCCGCCTCGGTGGTATATCTAACACTTTGTTTCTATTTCAGCTCAGTGTCGCTCTCCTCGATGCTATCTCTGCACACTATATTCGTAAATTCTTTCGGCCATCAGTCCCTTCTGACCTCACACTTTAGGGGGCATCTGTTATACCTCCATGTTTCACAGTGTCACATCTCTATCGTAAAATGAGTTGACGACACTTTCCCTATTGTTTTAAGCCATCCAGAAGAGGCAGATGATGAGTCAACCTTGAAGGTGAATCTACCCTGACAAGTTCTGACCCACCTAAGACTTTATCTACACACACTACCGCGCCTTTCTAATTTATCAAAACGCGGTACTAGACACTATCGCGCTATGCTCTTTCCCCAAGACGCGGCAGTACCGCGTTCTGCAGTCTTTGCAGAACGCGGTACTCTTTTAATAGCCTTTTTCCCTTGGCTTGTGGGATTTTGGATTTTCGAAGATAATGGAAGATTGGGGTCCCTGATTCGATCTCAACTCATCTCCTTCGATTAGAAACCCTGATTCACTTATCTCTCCTTAGATCCACCCATCTCTCTTGTTGGTTAACCTCACCATTCACTATAAAAGAGAGGCATTCCATTGGGAAGAGGAGGACTCTTGAGAGTACCAAACTTATGGTCTTGCAACATTGTGGAGATAGCTAGAGGAGAAGACACTTGGAGCTGGAGGATTGGCTTGGGCATCAAGCACCTTTTGTAAGTATTCTTCAAGTTGTAATGGAATAACTTGTCTTGTTTTCCCAAATCATTTGTGTTAATCTTGTTTTAATGATATGATTTGTATCTTTCATAGATTTAGATTCTAACTCATATTTCAGGTTGCCAGAGAATAGTGCGTTCTTGTGTCTTGGTTCCATTTTGACAGGTTCATTTGTGAGGGCTTGGAGATTGGAGCAACTAGAAAAACAAGCGTCTGGATAGAAGGTTAGTTAAACTTCTTCTACTCTTTCTAGCATTTTAATCTTGAGATGTTTGTTAGATCTAGGGATTCAAGGTAGCATTTGTTTTGACTTGTTTCTTTATTTAAAGTTAGTTTAAAGTCTGCTTTAAAGTCAAGAGTGTTTTGGCTTATCCGTAGGACAAAATTCTACATAAAATTTTCCATATTGGGAGAAGCCATTTCACGTACATGTGGATGCTTCATGTATAGCATTGGGCATCATTCTTGCTCAGCCAGGAGAGGGAGGTATTGATCATCCCATTTCATTTTCCAGCAGGAAGTTATCATCCACTGAGAAGAACTATACCACTACTAAAAGAGAAGGACTCGTAATGGTATATGCGCTACAGAAGTTCAGGCACTACTTGCTTGGTGCACACTTCTCCATGTTCACTGACCATTCTGCTTTGAAATACCTGGTCAATAAGCCAGTGTTAGGGGGGCGCATATGCAGATGGTTACTACTATTTCAGGAGTACGACTTTGAAATTGTGGTTAAGCCAGGAAGGTTGAATTTGGGACTTGATCATCTATCAAGGATTGAGTCAGGAGAAGAACCGACGAATCTGGAAGACAATCTGCCTGATGCCCAGTTGTTCGCTATACAAGTTGATGATGATTATTATAAGGACATCATTGACTTTCTGACTACTGGGTTCTCACCCACAGAGTTCACTACGCAGTAGAAAAAATGGTTGGTAGTGCGCGCAGCAGACTTCACTATAATTGCAGGTCAGCTATACAAGTTGGGACCGGATGAAGTACTGCGCCGATGTGTGTTAGAGCATGAGAAACTGTTCATACTAGCTGATGCATACTCAAGAGTCGTAGGAGGCCATTATGCAGGGAGAGATGCCGCACAGGGCTATGGTGGCCTACAATTCATAGAGATTCGAAGGAACATTGCCAGAATTGCGATGTTTGTTAGAGAACAGGGAATCCATCGCGCAGAGATGAAATGCCATTAATTCCATAGCTCACATTACAGGCCTTTGAGAAGTGGGCAATTGATTTTGTGGGTTCTATTAACCCACCAGGGAAAAGAACTGGTGCGAGGTATATCATTATTGCTACCGATTACCTCACCAGATGGGCAGAAGCAAATCCAGTTAAAGATTGTAGCACAGCTACAGCCGCAGAGTTTATATATGAAAATATCCTTACAAGGTTTGGATGCCCGAAGATATTGATGAGTGATCAAGGCACTCATTTTCTAAATAAGACCATTGAGGCTTTGACCGAAGAGTTCCACGTTCATCATCAGCGCAGCATGCCTTATCATCCACAGGCGAATGGAACTGTTGAATTATTGAAAAAAGTGTTGGAGAATGTGCTAACCAAGATATGCAACGTCAATCGGGACAATTGGGACCTACGCATTCCATCTATACTATGGGCATACAGGAATACCTGCAAGAAACTGACTGGCCATATACCTTTTAGGTTGGCCTATTGGCAAGAAGCAATAATGCTGATGGAGTACATTGTTCCCAGCTTGAGAATAACAATGTTTATAGGCATGGCAGATTGCGCAACACTGGAAGAAAGGCTCCTACACTTGGTTGGGATAGAGGAAGATTGATTCGTCGCAGGCTTCCACCAACAAGTATAGAAAGAGCACGAAAAAGCATGGCATGATCGCCACATCAAGAACAAGAGCTTCCAGGTAGGTGATCTAGTCCTCCTGTATGATAGCAAATTCATGAAATTTCCTGGAAAGTTTAAGATGCATTGGCTTGGCCCATATACTGTAATGCATGTTACTAATGATGGCGCAGTCCAGTTAGCTACATTGACTGGAGATACTTTTACAAGCTTGATAAACGGTAGCAGACTAAAGATTTACCGCGATAGTCTGGCTGTGCAGAGTTCTGTATGATTCAGGGAAGCGTACCGCGCAACACTGCTGAAGTTGTGCGCGAAAACAAAAAAGGAGGGCAGTTGCACAGAGCTAGTCCAGATACTAATCGCGCAAAGAAAACAGAACAACAGGCACGCAAAAGACAACACCGAGTGTGCCTCCCGAAGTAAACATCTTGTTAGACTGCTAACGCATTATGACGAAAATCGTTACCATGACATCTGTCGGCCAATTAGTGGGCCGTTAACCGAATTGGCAGCACTTGGAAAGTTTAAAATTTATGGATGGATGTGACACTTTGGAATCCATTAAAGACCGACGTGACCAGTTAGCATTGAAATCCAACTGGAAAGCTGAGCCATTAATGCTGATTCGACAGAGTTGACAAGCTGGATTGCCAAGCAACCTTTTGGCATTTAAGGAAAAAGCATTGGCATGATGAGAAGGATCGGCTGACAGGGCCAAGATCATACGAATGAACTGGCAATGAATATGGAATTCAATGCCTCGACAATGGAAGGAGGCCACGTTGCAGACCAGCAGCGGCTATAAATAGACCTCACTCGATCACTTAACCATTTTCACAAAGCATTTGAACTATTTGAGAGCCGAGTGACCAGAGCATTATATGAGTGAACAGGTTGAGTTAGCAGATATCTTCTGGTTATTTGAGCAAGTAGTGATTCCAATAGCAATGACGGAGATGAAGGTAGGTGCATCTAGAAGTTCAACACGACAGGCTGTAGGAAGCAGCAAGGGCAAGGAGACAACTTCATAGCAGGGGGGGTCCAAAGTACCATTGCAGCAGTTGGCTTTGGCTCAGAACTTACCCATGTATCCAGTGCCTGAATACATCCCTCCATGGAAGCTTGATGCCCCACCAGTCCACATAGAAAAGAATTTCAAGTATGAAATACCGATGCCCACTATCTCTACCAGGGTGAAAATCGAGGAGAATTTGATGGGTGGAGTACCAGGTTGCAAGCTAGATGACCTGGACCTACTTGAACATACGCTGGTAATGCCGAATACTTACCCACAATTTAGACCTGACGCATATATTAACTGTGCAAAGGACACATAGATCGGCGTTGCCAGACTGGAAGTCCAGGACTGGCTAAGGCCCATCCGACCATCAGGCTTGTTAAATTTACTGCAGATGTCACACTTTACTAAGAGACTCAAGTTTTCTGTGGTAGTGCGCTCGTTACTCACTTGCGTACATGAAGGATTCTTATGGCTAGATACCCGCATTGATATGATACATCACATTACAGGCCTAAACAAAATAGGCGAGAACCCTGTTGACCTCCTCATAAAGAGGGCGCAGGACATAAATCTAAGTGCCCAAGTCGCTAAAGAATTTGGTGTAGTGCGGAAGGGACGTGGGTTCCCAACGGTCAACATCAATGACTGGGAAACAAAGTTTACGACCCAGTTGCTGGCAGGGAAGCTACTGCGCAAGTTTAGACCACTTGAGGTACCGGTGGTCGCAATCAAGGCAACATCTAACATATTGCGCGGAAAGTATTATAATTGGTGCCAGTTCCTACTGAATGAGCTTCTGGCAGATATTCAAGAAACGCAGGATAATAGAACAACATTCCATTTCAGCTGGCTGCTAGTATTGATAGCCTTTGTAGGCTGGAAAGAGCCAGAGGGGTACCAAGGAGCTCCAACCTTGGAAGGACAGGGACGTGGAACACATTTTACCAACTTATGGGCGAGATCAAAGGCGTCAAGGCAGCGGCATACCGCCGAAGTATTTTATACCTATTATCACCAGTTGCGCGAGGTGATTATGGAAATGCTGCGCATTGCCCAACCACTGATCGATAAGTATACATGCATCATGAGGCTTAGCGTGAGAAGGCACCAGTTGCACATTCAGCCAAGGGATGATGCGCAGGAAGGATTATGGTATCCAGGTTTTTACCGACTCGATGAGGACACCATCGAGGCCATGAGGGAACGTTGGGATTCCAACTAGAAAGTTCCCTCTTCGCAAGACGATGCATCTGATTATGAGCAGAACATCCCACCCATCTCGACAACCAAGATCGACATAAAAAGCTCAGATGAAGAAGATACTGAAGGGGATAGTGAAGACGTAGCAGCAAAGAAGAAAAAGAAGGATGGGCTACCTACAGGCACGCCCGTTGAGGAAGAAAAGGATGACGCATAGAGTCAACATACAGCGACGTCAACGGGAAAAAGAAAAGCCACTCAAGGCCCCTCGCAATCGCAAAGCCGACGCACAAAGAGGAAGGCCAAAAAACCTGAGTTCGGGCCACAACTACATCCAGATGATTGCGAGATCATCGCAACAAAAGTCCAGGAAGTATGGGAAGAGACTTGCATCGAAAAAGAATCCAAGCATGAACAACTACAGTTGACCATAATCCAAGCTATGGAGGAGGTCAAGACAATGGTAGCCCATATGGGGTTGGGGCAACCGAGTTCAGGGTCTGACGGGAAGTCGGGGGGACCAAGCGTGCAAAGAAGAGCCCCTATTGCTGTAAGTAAGTATTTGTCTGTCTTGAACCTTGAACCGGGCTACCTCATTTATCCAAATGAAGTGGTTAAAGAGGTAGCAAAGACTGGTCGCCTTGACCTAAATATTGGGGCTCTGCCCCTAGAGAACTTAAACGAGGTGCACATTAGGGTTGCGGAAGAAATTCATGAGAGAGGCCTAGCCTCATATGATCAGTGTGCACAGTTAACTGAAGATATCAATAAATTAAGGCATGAATCAGATAACAACAAGCAAGAGTTGAGCGCAGCCAGGGAAAAAGGCCAGAAGCTAAAGGAGACTGTTTCAGCCGTGTGCACGAAAATAGAAGAATGTGAAGAAGAGGATGATGTGGAAGATACAATAAAGAAAATTGGGGCTAAGGTAGAGTCTCTCACCTCCGAGAAAATACAAATGGAGGCCTCTTACAAAGGAAAGATCGCAGAGCTGGAGGCTAGGCACCCTGTCATTCCATCGGATCAGTGCCCAGCTCCAGCTGAGGATGTCAAAGCAACCATGGATGGTATTTCGGAGGAAGTGACGAAATGCCAAGACTCACTTGAACAAATAACTACAGCAGTCACCGGGTTGAATGAGGATCCTACATTCAAGTAGGTAAAAGCGGAATTACAACAGTAGCAGCAGTAGGTAGATGCTGCAAGCGCAGAGCTGAGGAATGTGCCGGCAAGGGAGAAAGTACAGAAATTTAACAAGGTCAAGGACCTACAGAAAGAGCTGGTGACACTAAGGGAGAAAGAGGATGCTACATCAGACAGGCTGCAACCCATTGAACAGGAAGGCCTCAAAATGATGCAATAATTCAACGCAAAGTTCAGAGAACTTCAGGAAGCAGAAGGAACCATGAAAGAACAAGTGGCTAGGGAGAAGGTATCACAGGCAACTCTGGAGACCCTTCAAAGTTTTTAACAAAAAGCCAAGCAGAGAGTTGTAGAGTTAGCAGGAACTCTACAAAACTTTACGTCAAAGCTCAGTACGGCGGAGGCTGCGGCACCAGAGTCCACAGGTAGAAGTGGCTCGGGATGAGCCACAGGTGAGTGTTAGGGGCCTGTTGGGCAGGGCCCAAGTTGGAATATTTTGCACAAGTACTAAAAAGTGCACATTGCGCGCAACGACAAGCTACGGGAAGTTTTGAGGAAGTGCGAATGGCGCGCGACAACAATGGTCAAGGCACGGTTGTGCAGTAGGACAATGCGCATGAGCTATTTTTGGTTTGCAATACGGGTAAAGGTCAGACGAGGATATGACCTATTTTGGGTAAGGAACAGGTGGAAGGCAGAGGAAAGCGACCTGTTCAAACGAGTGGTAGCAAGCAGTTGAGAAGCTAGGCCACTACATCGATGGCGACAAGAAGGCAGAAGGAGTGGAAAGGGATAGGCCATGATGCAATTGTAACCATTTTTTAGGACTGCGGTTGTCAGAGGAGCGTGTGAGCCATGAGTGGCCCAGCTGGAGCAGGCGGAGCAGGCTGTCGACGGCGATAGCTAGGGTGGTAGTTAGCCACACCAGTTTTGGAAACCTTAGGGTTTTGGCCTAATGATTGTAAAGACACGACCCTTGGGCGTGATCTATAAATAAGGGAAAATTGTATGGGAAAGGGTTAGAGATCTCTCGTAGAGCTAGCTATTGTTGAGTATTGTAGAATCTTTTGAGTTGTGAAACTATTGTAAAGGATCTACAGATGAGTGCGCAGAGACCTATTTTTGAGAGAGAGGAGAGTATGCAGCTGAGTGCGCAGACTAAGAATGGTTGTACCCTTCCCATAAAGAGAAATATTAATAATCGTTCTTGTGGACATAGCCTCCATTTAGGGGGTGAACCACGTTAAAGTCTATGTTATGTGATTATTGTGTGTTTATGATTGTTCATTTGCTTGGTATGAATGTTTAATACTACAATTATCTGTTATGTGATTGCTTTTATATGTATTCGCCGCAAGAGAATGGGAATAATATGTTAAGTAATACATGCATCTAGGAATGTTACTATTCAACACTTATGAGTCTGGGAATGTATGAATCTCCCAGTTAGTCACATAGTTGAACATTGAATTTAAGCGCAGCGTTGGAGCGCGCAAGTAATTTATGTTTATTCTATCACATGCAACATAATGATAAGAACTTGAATGAGTTGAAGGGATAAAAAATGCTAAGTAGGATTGGTTAGAGTTAATCGTCTCGGAAGAGATGCGCAGTCTGGCTGACGCGCTGAACCATTGAGATTCGCTGCGAGGTAAGTTGTTGATAGATTATTTTCGTAACGCAAAAAGTATCCCATATCGCGTAGTCATTGGAGGCGCTAGTGCGCAAGCACCTTTTCTTGCTGAAGTATCCGACGCGGAACAGAGGTTTCGTGCATATTTCTGTCCGCAGCCGTCCGCAAGGTATTGCGCTGCTTACCAATCGGTCTACACTCACATCACCAGGTTGTGGAAACTTGATTTCGCAACCACCGCCTCAGCTTCACCTCGAGTGAGACGTCAGGATGGATGCAGCCTGTTGCCGAAAGGGCCGGTGAATAGGGGTTTTGTTGGTTTGTCTAACCGCGAAGTACCTGGGTCTATGTTGAAAACCTCTGGAAGCTTATGTACAACTGGGTATAGTGGATACAACCAAATCTTGATGGCAGCTGAGGTTCAAGACAAGACCACCTTTACTTGTTCTTGGGGGACATATGCCTATAGAGTTTTTCCATTTGGCCTATCTAATGCACCTTATGTTATAATTCCATGATGAAAAATTTCTTTCAACTTGTCCAAAGTTTACTTTGGACATTGTTGAAAATTTCACAACCATACGAGTTCATCAATGCATATACCTTTATCATGGCACATGATTCAAGTTATTGAATAATGATATGATCGTTCAAACGTGCCAAATCTCTACCGCATGATCATTTAAACGTTCAAATGGACCGCGTTTTAAATTTGACGCCTGCTTGATCTTCATCCCTATTTTGTTCGCTCTCATCATTTTTGAGTCCATCCAATCGCATCCCCTGTATCCCTTGCATCCACTTACCTCTGTTCAACAATGCCTACCCGCCATGAGCCTGGGGGCTACCAAAATGTGCTCCGGATCCTTGAGTTCCAAGCATGCCGTGAGCTTTTTCTTCGAGCAGGTTGGGGTCCGTTCCTCCATCTTCTCCAGGGACACGACAATGAAATTTCATTGTTGTTTGCCAAGGTATTCGACGGAAATATGGATAGGGTTTGCCACCTTATTTTTCCTGTGACAGAGGAATCCATCGCGGTGGCTACAAAGCTTCCACGATGCGTTGGAGAAAACTCACTATGGCTTGGGGTGTACCACAACACACAGATGACTACCAGAAATCAACTCAATTCTCAGAACTATGACAATGCTATGATAAGGAAGAAGATAATCAACCTTGATCCAAACATTTGATGTAGATCCCCGTTGGCACTTTTCAATCCATGCACTCGAATCTACAAATTAGTCTTGACAGCCAATATACAACAAGTACATATAATATATAAATGACATTAACATCATCATTAACAATGGTCCATGATATAACAAGTAAATGCAACCCAATGTAAGATAAACAACATTTACAACATTAATGGATGAGAATATGAGTATTTCTATTAATAAACAAGAATAAGTACAAAGTGATACGACCTCTTGCTGGAAACCAATCTGAACCAAGTTCTGGATCAATCCACTTGTGCCTCCACCACTTCAATCCTCCATGAATGGAAAACTCAAACTAGATAGGAGTTTGGAAGGTGAACATAAAGGGTTCACAACTACAAGGATCAATGAGTGTAGACTCAAGATAGGGAAAAAATCCACTAGAGTTCCCTTACTCTTCTTTCTCCTCCCGTCCATAAGCCATATGTGCTCAATATATAGTCCTCTCAAAGGTAAGTGAAAGGACACATCGAGACGTTACTTGGGAATATGGAGAGCCAAAGGTCGTCCAATGACCACCTTTTGGGAGTAAAAAGTAATAAACTAGTGGTTTCTACCATTTTACTTGATACTCGTGAGCTATAGTGATGCAACTCGCGGGTATGCATGCTATAATGATGCAAAATGTGGGTAGGAATAAAAATAGGGCAAAATAGGGTTGAAGGATATAAAGTGAATTTGAGTCACTGAAATGGATCCTATAGGCCAAAGAATGATGATGCTCACAGGGTGGAAGATTACGGTGTAACAGATGCCCCCTAATGTGTGAGGTCAGAGACTGATGCTACGATGGCCGAAATACATTATAAAACTCAGAAGTGGAGTGATGGAGACACAAGTGGAAAGAGCAGCTCACTCGTCATAATACAATAGTATCCCTGAATATATGTCGGTAGTACAACAATCTAATACAATGGCCATGAATAGGCAGTACATAAATGGATATATGACATAAGTGATCATAGCCATGATCCCTCTACAGTAAGATATGGTTTCCTGCTGAAAAGGAAACAATTGGTGCAAACTGGAGGTACAAACTGTTGATATCTGAGAGGTGATATCTCAGATGTAAAGTCAAAGTCATAAGTAGCATACTGAATGCCACTATCGCCTGGGGTCTTCAACAAGTCTTCGACGGTGCAAGTCCCATCAAGTGAATAAAAGGAGTTGGGGTCGAACCTGATGTGACATCATCTGATTACCGGTCAATGATGTATACCGTTAACAGACGCAAGATAACCCACCAATAATGAAAATGGGCATCAAGGCACAAAGTACAATCATCGGAGTGTGAATAAATGATTTGAAGTCGAACACTAGGATGAATCCATCGATCAGGGGACATTGATGTATTCCCAAAACTGTCGATGGAGAGAGAACCTGCCACTAATGACTGCAAGCCTCAAGTTACTCAACCGAACTCTAAGCCTCAAGTCCCGGAATAAATGGGTTGAAGTCGACGGAACGAGACTCGCTGGAAGGAGGGAATTAAGGCATCCCCCATCAACCAGCATGAGGTACCAGCTAAGTTGAAAGATTTGGAAGAAATCAGGTAACATGGGTTGACTCAATAAGGATGGTTGACATACAACGATCAAGAAATTTGAGGAGTGGCCGACACTGGTTCAGGACTTCCTTTGAACAAGAGCATGGGCAGATGGATAGACTCAAGCAGCATAGACTTGACATAAACTGTGCAATGTAGGAGGCATTACAAAGGGCTCCATAATGATTGGAAGCTTAACCAATCGGTGGAGAAAACTGAGAAACAAGTACAGCTCCTAAGGTCCAACTATATTCCCGACTCATAATGTATGGAGTGGAATGAATGCTCTGTTCAAAGGCGACACAACAGCTGCCAACAAGAAGTAGTAACCATAATCCCGTCCGGCTTTTTGGAATATTTGATTTTTTTGGTCTTTTTCATATTTGGGAAAATCTTGAAAAAGAATAAAATTGCTTATAGTACAACAAGTGAGGGAACGAGTGTCAAACAGCGAGCAGACTAGTTCCAAGTAGTGGAACATACCTATGATCAATGCAAGGAAGTGCATGCAAGATGTGGACACTCGGGGGGGATGTTCCCTCAGGGTCAAAAGGTGATCAAATTGTGAAGGGAAAATATATAGGCTCTGCAGGGCTCGACAGAGAAAAGTGCTTCAAGCACTAGGCTAACAACTAAGTAAGCGGGAGCCGGCACAAGGCTCAAGCGGCAAGCAGGATGATGCAATGCAATCACAACATGATATAACTAAGGGGAGTCCTTAAGGGAGATGGCCAGCATAAGACAAAGTAGAGTATGAGTCTTTATCGCAATGTCATGGCGTAACTACGAAGGACTCCCAAACCTAAGGACAAACAACGGCATGGGCACCAGAATGCACAAAGGGGTTCTAACTAGGGTACCCATGGTCGAAAAAGCCCTACCGCCGCATAACGACACTTCTATAACAGTGTGAAGGTTCCATGTCAGTTACGAAGCGGGGTTGCACCTAGGGTTTATGAAAATGGTCAATAGGTCAAATGCATAATGCACATGGAAAGGGTATCTAACCTATATGCCAGGTGTGAAACGTACCTGTCGTAGGTGTGAAATGGTCTAGGACAACTCTCGCCGAAGAAATCTGATTAAAAAATATTACTCCAAGACATTATATTAGTCCATAACGGCACAAAACGGTAAAAACTATAGACAAGTGGGTCCTGAAAATTATAAATAGTAATAAAAAATTACAATTTACAATTCATTTTTACTATTCGCCCATTTGGAGCTTTTGGTTAGTTTTCACCTGAAAGTTCAGTTGCCGATTCTGGGATCCAGGAGTGACTGTTCATCGAACCGTCCAGAGTAGGTTGGTAGTCTCATCCATACATTTCATTTCAATGCTTTCATTTTTATTTTCAGCGGTGGGATTTTTTGTTTGGCCAAGCCCTAAATGGCTTCGGCGCTACCTGCAGGATGTAGCTATGCGGGTCGCGGGTAGGGCACCAAATGCGCAGTCAACGCAAAGGTTGACCGCGGGTACCCTCACCTGTATACAAACTAGCCCGCGGGTATGGCCATGTAGTTGGTTTTTTAAAAGAATTTGACTAAAATGCTTGTTTTTCTTCACTCCAAGATGGTTCTAGAGTTGAGGGAGAGGGAGCATGACCAAGTTGATGAGGCCGAGCGCAATGATGTGC
Organism: Larix kaempferi; assembly: GCA_027924585.1. Taxonomy (NCBI): domain Eukaryota; kingdom Viridiplantae; phylum Streptophyta; class Pinopsida; order Pinales; family Pinaceae; genus Larix; species Larix kaempferi. Next base: position 2,013,219 of record BSBM01000226.1, on the reverse strand, counting down.
AAGCAAAATAGGAATTGCAAGCATGTGGGTTGTACAAATTCTCAAGTATAGGGGGTTTGAGGGCCCAAAACCTATTACTCCGGCGCTTGATCGATTATTGGGATGTGGATGCACAAAACTTCAATCTCAATGGGAAAATCCTCACACTAGAAGTGGACGACATCTACTTCATTACCGGTTTGTCTCGTCGGGGTGAGGAAGCTAGTCTTCGGTCTCGTACTGTGGGTGGTGGGATCACCGTCCTTGAATACATAGCACGGTATTGCCCCGCAAACACACGTCCGGTGGGAAGTCAGGTGCCCATCAATGCCATAGTGAATCTGAGCATGAAGATTATTGTGGCTACCTTACTGCGGATCATGGGATCCAAAGCTCTGCACTAGGCATCCAGGACGGTGATGTTTTATGCATCACAATGCATGCAACCTATAGTGTTTGATTGGTGTACCACACTGCTGGGGTCTATGAAGACCCAACTGAAAGAATTCAAAGAAGGGAAGGCTAAAAACTTTGGGTATGGGAGCATCCTATGCAGCTTCTTCTTTGAGAGGGTTCCAGGGCTTAGTCCGAGGGTGGATGTCCCTCCTCATAGTCTCCGAGATCCAGCCCTGACCCGGTGGTCTGAGATCTTGACATGACAGGGTGGTGGCCGTCTGGCATCACCATATACCGAGGAGTTCTTCTGCTGGTGGGACCAGCAATTCATTTCTATAGAGGACTACCCCTATGCAGGGATAGAATTCCGCCAGGATAGGGACATGCCACTCCCACCATACGTCGCATTCGAAGACATTGGTGAGTACTCTTTTTTTGTTTTTTATGTATTATATTTTTATGGTGGTAGTATCATGTTTTTTATGTATTATATTTTTTTGGTGGTAGTATCATGTGCTAATGGTTGACTGTTTGCTCGCAGACAAAGGCCCAGTGAGACCTGATGGCTTCCCGAGACATGGTCATCGGGGTAGAGGTGAGGAGGCAGGTGATGTTGCAGTAGGACGCACACTACAGACCTTGCGTGCAACCTCACATGGATGGTTGCTAGAGTTCCATAGATAGAGGTGGCGAGACTACCTGAGGCCATGAAGCGCCAAGTAGTGGGGGTTCCGAGTGACTGGGTGCGGCTACTGCAGCGGGTAGCCAATGCAGTACAGTATTTCTATGAGACACATCCTGTCGGGGCAGCAGCTAGGCCTCCTCGTAGAGATTAGATATCTCAGGATCTCATTTTTGTATCGATATGTATATTTTTTAGGGCTACGGGCTCCAGTTTTGTATGACATTACTATTTTTGGACATATTTATATATATAAAACTTCGGTTCTCCGGTTCTACTATGTGTGTGTATGTACAAATGTATGAATGTCTTCTTATATTTGTGTGCTTCATGATGAATGTGACAAATGCCAATCTAATACATAGTTAGCGTATGCATCAGATATATGATTAACACTTCTCGGAACATGTATGTATGTAATTGAAACAAAATATTGTTCTAAGAGTCTTACCCTTAGGAATTTCCGTAATAGCGTAGGATCACGCACACGGTACTGCCCATTTAGCTGAGACACAACTAGTTGTGGATCCAGGTGGACTTCTAAAGACTGGATGCCATGGGAAATGGCATCACGAAGTAACTCAGCCACATTGTTAGATGTAGGACCAAGACAAGCACCTCCTGAGGACACAACTAGGTGGTTAGGTGAGAAAATAACCCAGGCAGCAAAAGAAAGTTGCTGCGTATGATGGCTAGCACCATCCGCGAATCCTAAGAACGTAGGAAACTCTGCTGACATCTGTCAATCAAACGGAAGCTAATCAGCAGACCCAAAAACCAAAATAAATCTAAACTATGTACAGAAGCAACTATACAATAGTATACAAAAGTATCAGCCTGAACCAGAGGTTCAAGCGTAATACCGCTTGAGGTAGAGCCCATTTCTAGGCTCCTTCAAGACAGTCCCCTCATAGTCTTCTAATTCATAGGCTCTTTTTTCCAGGACATGCCTCACGATGTAAGGACCATGCCACATGGGGTTGAACTTGCCTGCCCCCAGGGGTTCTTTGGCTTGGTCATATAAGAGAACCATGTAACCTTCAGCATACTGTCGGGGACGGACAGACCTATCATATTGAACCTTAACACGACGTTTGTTGGCATCTATGGCCACAGCGACATCTCGATGCTGCTCGTCAAGTTGCTGAAGGTGGATTAAACGTTGCTCAAGACTCATCATATCAGGGAGGAGATATATGGCCAGTTTAAGTGAAGGGATCTTGCATTCAATCAGTAAAAGTGACTCCACACCATGAACTAGCTGAAACAGTGAGAACCCGGTGGCAGTCTTGACTGCGGTTCGACACGCCCACAAAGCATGATATAACATGATATGCCAATTGGTCTTGCTTTTTTGGATGGTATGTTGGAGAATGGTCTTCAAAGACTTATTGAATGCTTATACTTGACCATTCGCTTGGGGATAATAAGACAATGAGTGTTCTTGACGAAACCCCAGCTTGAGGGATAAATCCTCCATCATCTTATTTTGAAAGTGACTGCCATGGTCAATGACAATCTCTTTCGGAATACCAAACCGAGTTATAATTTGATTGAATACGAAGTGGGCTGTTGTAGCACCATCGAATTTAATGGTAGGCATGGCCTCAACCCATTTGGAAAAAATAGTCCACGGCCACTATGATATGGTGATGCCCCCCAGCCGAAGCTGGTTTGCAATCCATGAAATCCACCCCCCACTTGGTGAAGGGACCAACGGTGATGACCGGATGAAGGGGCGTTGGGTGCGATTGTATGTTCCGAGAAAACACCTGGCAAGGGTGACATCTCTTCACAGCATTAACACAATCCTTAAAGATGGAAGGCCAGAAATAACCAGCTCGCATAATACGTTGGGCTGTAGCAAGCCTAGATAAGTGACCGCCACACACCCTAGCATGGCAATCATTAAGCACCCGCTTCGCTTCTTCATGAGTTAAGCAACAACAAAGGATAGAATCCTTTCCTCAGCGATACAAAGTGTCACCGACGATAGTATAATCTTTAGCGTGATGTTTCACACGCCGTCGCTCATCTCTTGAATAGTGCGGAGGGAACTTCAAAGTTTGGAGATATACAATGTCATCCCCATACCAAGGGTCCTCTGACGAGATAAGAAATAAGAAACCTTTGGTAAGACTATCATAATTGACTACGAAACGACGTAGAAAAGTGGCTCTCCCTTGGAGGCTCTGAAGTTGTAACAAATTACGTGGAGGAGGCAACTGAAGTCTTGCCTCAACTTTTAGAGGATCGACTCTAATACCCTCTTTTGAAACTATGAATCCCAGAAGGCGACCCGTCCTGACAACAAAGATGCATTTGTTAGGATTCAATCGAATCTTGTATCATATACATCATTCGAGAATCATGCGGAGGTTCTTGGGGTGGTCCATTCTCTTGCAAGAATGGCCGGCAAGATCATCCAAGAAAACCTCCATAATCTTTTTAAGATCATGAAAGGCGTAGGTCATGGCGCGCTGAAACGTAGCTCCGACGTTTTTAAGGCCGAAGGGAATTTTCCAATATGCAAATGCTCCCCAAGGAAAAATAAAAGCTGTCTTGTGTTGATCCTCGGGTTTGATTTGAATCTGTTATATCCGGAAAATCCGTCCATGAAGGAAAAAATCTCACTCCCGGTGCAAGCATCCAAGATTTGATCTATGAATGGTGAAGTTGTTTTTCGGACATGCATGGTTCAAATCTCTAAAGTCGGTGCATACACGGATCGTTCCCTGCTTCTTATCCATAGGAACAGGGTTTGACACCCATTTGGTAAGGGGAATGGGGTAGCTGAAACTAGCTTTGAGCAGTTTCTCCACCTCTGCCTTGATAGCGGCTACCTTTCTAGGGTTCACAGCACGTAAGCATTGTCGAACCGGTTTAGCGTTGGGATACATTCTAATCTCATGTTCCACAATGCAGGGGTCTATTCTTGGCATGTCCTCATATGACCAGGCGAAAGCTTCTCGGAGTTCTGTAAACAATTCAGTGTAAATAGTGATCTCCTCAGGAGAGAAATCGTCACCGATGTAAACATTCTCAACTATTCTGGGAGTATGAGAGATATTGATCGACATAGTTGGGGAAATGTTAGCCATATTCCCTTCTGCAAAAACATCATGTGTCTCCAAAAGAGCCACAAGGTGACCAACCATCTCTGCTAGAGTCATCCTAAACTCTTCTTGTTCGGAGAGCTCGAGTTTGGGAAGGAAATAAGATCGATGGTGCATATCTTCCCAAGGTCCCTCACTACCACACATGGCCTCCATAATAGCTTCATCAGAAGGCAAAGTATCATCGAGGCAATCATGGGAACAAGACAAGTTGGCTGCCCAAACTGGCAGCGTAACGGGATCTTCCTCGACTGTCTGGGAAGAAGAGAGATCCGGTTCTGTAGTGGCTTGTTGAATATGCTGGTAAGCAAGCTCAACTACAGACAGTGGCATAGACATCCCGACATGCGAAATGTTTCCAGACGTGGAACTCGTGGACGGTAAAGTCCATGGATCATCAAAATAAGAAGTCTGGAATGACATATTGCGCGGAGGAGATGCATCGTCGATAATGGTTCCAATAAAATTCACAGCTGCGGAAAAATCATAAGTTCCCATCAATTAAGGGTACATGCCAACACCCATGTTCCCAGTTTCCGACTAAGAATGAGTAACCTGTGGGATTATGGATCCCGTGGATGCTGTGGAAGAGGAGTTAACGTAATCCAGTTGATCGATGGTCACGATCTTGCCTTCGTGAGGAAAGCAGATAACTCTGAATACAATGGACGCGACAACTTTCATGGCATACATCCAATTCCGACCCAGTAAAAGGTTGTAGTCGATGGGCGCATCAACCACCTCGACTTCAATAGGCATAAAATTACCTCCCAAGGAGACAACAAGGAAAGGGATAATTCCATGTGGCTTAAATGAACAACCGTCGAATGCAGTGAGCGTGGTTCTAGACGCGAGTAGGGGAGGAGAGCCAAGAGATTTCCAACAAGCCAACAACATTATTGACGCAAAAGCACCTTCGTCAACCATAGTACGTTTGACAAAACTCAGAAGGCACACCACCTGGATTTGAAAAGCCATGTGGTAGGGTAAGCGAGGTTGAACATCAGTAGTATCGAACTTGATAACAGTGGGACTTCCCCCATGCTGAACTCCTAACGCACTCAAAAGAGCATGCTTCTGAGAAGGACAGGCTTGCAAAACTTCAAGAGCCGACATGGCACACGGATTTTGGCCCAAATCTTCTACGATGGAGTAGTTGTGGGCGGCTCGAGCATTAGGATTATGCATAGAGCGCTTAAGAACACCTTTCGGTATCCACGACATAATATAGGGCTTCTCGATATGCAAGGAATTGTTAGGAGGAGGGGGAGGCTCACTCCCCAAATTGGGTTGTGGTGCATCATAATCGCGCTGACGAGTGCAACACTAACCTCTGACTGAACCATGTTCACACATCCATAACCACTAGTATTGGAAGAAGACGTTGCCATCTTAGTAGGTCCATAATCGGTGGTGGGAGCATGCGAAGCCATGTTTTGGTGATGAGGTAGGGGATCCTTCAACACAGCTGGGATCTGTGCCAAGTGCTTCGATGCTTCTTCAATACAAGGACATAAGTGAGTAAGGTGGTCTTCCCCACAAAGCTTGCAAGGAAACTTTGCCTTACACCTAGGTTTACGATCCTCACCAGCATTTCTGCCTTCCAGAGGAGGGTTGGAATTATCCTTACGGGGTATTGTGATTGCTATTGTTGTTCCCATTGTTTCCACCCTTATGATTATTTCTCCCATTTTTCTTACCACCAGGTTGCTGGTTACTTGACTGGTTCGTCGTTTGCACACTGTGTACGTCAGACGATGGGGTGGAAGTGGACAAGGTGTGAACCTGCCCGAGGGTAGACAGGTTTAGCGACAAATTTTGCATTTGATTAGCTACCAAATCTACGGGGTGAGTGCTTGCAGATCCAACGATGCCATCAACATGCGGTCCAGGAACTGACGTGGGCTCATGATGTGTACGCGGTGCGTCAGGGATGATGTCATACAAAATGCCAGACTGAGAATATAATAAGTCTAACTACTGGACTTTCAAGATAGCTTGTTCCTTAGTCACAATTCCAGACATCGAAACATCCTTAGCAATGTATGGGAGTAGAGACTTGAGGAACCATTCCAACAGGAACTCTGGAGGAATGTTGGCTTTCACTAATCTCTTCCGTCAACGCCACTCTTGAACGTGGTTAGAAATATGTGTGGCCTTATTCTGACGGAAGGTAGATAAAAGTTCAATGCCAGTATCATAGCGAACCGACAACTGGAAGTGATATAAGAAAACCAAAGCGATCTCGTTAAAACCCCTATAGGTGTTTCCAGGAAACTCGACGTACCACTTCGTGGCTGCCCCCGTGAGGGTGCGTTGAAATAGTCGCAATATAACAGAATCATGATTCAATGATTTGGAGGAGAACCAAAGGTGAAATGTCGTGACATGATCTCCCGGGTCCTTACCACCTTTCCCCTCAAACTTAGGAATGTCCGAAGGGATCTTGGTAGGGATTGGGGTTCAAGTAGGGTCATGACACACCAGATCATTCGTGAGCTTCGAAAGATCTGAAAGATTCAAGCGTGCAAGGAATGGGAGTTGAGGCTGGAAAGATTGATTATAAGCCCCCATAAAAGGTTGGTTAAATGGAACCGTGTTATAAGATGGACCAAAAGCTTGACCATGAGGATTAAACTAGTGATAATAAGGACCTGACGGACCGTAAGCTTTCCCATGTCCATAGGATTGATAAACTCCTCCTGCCTGACCCATATGAGAGTAAGCAGGTATGTGCGTGTTTTGGGCACCATATTGGGGTGGTGGGTTATATTGGTGGCTAGCACCGACTGTGTTGTAGTAAGGGTTTCCACCATGAGTATGGGGCATGTATGTACTATTCATAGCGGGAACCATGTTGTAATGACCATAATGGTATGGTATGTTCCCATCCCCAGCATTAGGATTAGCTTGAGCAGTCGTGTGGTGACCAAAAGCATGAGAAGTATTCCCAACTCCAATATTGGTGTGACTAGTAGCAGGGATGGTGGCTTGATGTCCATGTGGATAGGAGATATTCCCACCCCCTACATTAGAATTACTAGTGGTGGCAGTGGACGCAAAAGTATGCGGTATGTATCCACACCCGTGGTTGGGAGGAGCATTATCATCCATAAAAGTAGTCTTGGGTTGACGAGTAGCGGCGCGTGTATTAGATGGTGGATGGCGAGTCGTGTTTCGAACAACGTTCCTATTAGGTTGGGCAATCCTAGGAGGTGGTCATCTTCCAACATTAGCATTGTTAGGAGGAACATGACCAGTCCCCATACTATGTGTGTGGGTGGACAACGTAGTGCCCCCAACGAGGGTAGTGTCCCCAATGGGTATAGTATGGCTAACACTTTGACTAGTGCCACCGTGACTACCGAACGTAGTGGAAGGTTCGACGGTACTATGACTAGGCATACCAAAAGAGAGTGTTGTCGGGTTGATCGTAGGGCCAGTGTCATCATGTAACTCTCGTATCTTGTGTCTATAACTGCGTGGAAATGAAGGAATGAACGTGTCGTCCTGTTCTTCGTCCTCGGGTAAGGTTGGCATTCCGTAAAGATAATTTTCCGGATTCGAAGGATCGAACGGATCTCGTTCAAGTGGATTAGTCCAAATAGAACCAGGTTGAGTCTCAGGTGGATCACCTCCCCACTCCTCACGAGGAGTATGGGGATCGGAAGTGTGGTCAACTCTACCCGATGGAGTTGAAGGTTTTTCCTTAGTGTCGGAATGTGTAGCAGTTATGACGTCTTGGACGTAAGTCTTGTAAGAATCCGAAGACTCAGAGGGAGCCCTCTAGTGTCCTCTAGCAACACGGCGTGAAAGCTCGGCCGGCTTTAAACCAGCCAACCGATGGGATCGAAGGAGAGTAGGGCTCCGCACCACGATATCTACGGAGATAATATATAATCAAAACGTCCCATAAAGGCCAAATATCGATAAAAAATAGTAAATCAAAAGAACACACCTATAGAAACTACAGCCAAGTGCAGACAAACAGAGTGGCTAAATGAGCTCCCGACACTAGAGCCGGTATGTCTCGCCTAGGAGAGGCTTGAGACTCCCAAACTATAGCCGGAGGTAACCGAATCAGTTATAGAGACACCCAGGCTTCACTGCGTGTACAGGGTCAAGTCCACTGCACAAACACAGTTGTGTTGTCCAATCCCTATCTGACTCAGGACATAAACAGTATAACCACTGCAAGTACCCTGTGCGATACCTAGGTAAGGAAACTATGGTCACCGCAATATAACCAATGCTCAGGGGGACATTCACAGGTGGGATCCGTCGTATGGGAAGGGTAGCTAAGCACGAAGCACAAGAGGATGAATCTCCAGTACCCCCAGATATGAACAAATCCTGGAAATATCTCCCACGTTCAGCCGGTATCAGAGGGATATCCCTTCAACCAACTTCTCGTGACCTCATGCTTAACTCTGGCTTGAGTAGAGCTTCCTTAGAACACCGATCTATACTGTGGATTCCTCCACTCCCTGGTCAGACACCTAATGTTTCGTCTAGTAGTCTTGGATTGTTAACTCACAATGATCTATTCCAAAACTCTAAACCTATGCTAGTTGGTGTACCCTATAAATAAAATTAGTCTAATCAATTTTAAGATTAAGCATTAATTTTAATGGTTGTGATTACTCAAGGGATATGATCGTGAAACTAGTGATGTGTAAGACTCAATGGTATGCAAAATCGTCAAATCCTAGACTCATTTATCCAATGAAAACAATGCCCCTAATATGCACAATCAAACCAACGATTCCGAAATAAATATGCAATCCTTTTATATTTCTTTCAATGCACAATCAGAATCAAAATGAAGGTAGAAAGCACCCAATGCAAGATGCAATACATAAAAGTAAAAAAAAAATTGGATTTTCTCTTTATAAACGAAAGGAAAATGCAAAAACTATGTAAATATTTTTTGTATTTTTCAATATATGAAAATGAAAAATGCAAGCAAAATCCTACTATCCAGTCACTGATATGCCAAGAAGATCACTAAGACAACCAGGAAAATACCAAACAGTAAGACTTAGCTAAAGAAATGGGCTCAAAAGGAAAAAATCAACAAGGCTAAATCCAAAGATGGGTAAAAAACCAACAAGGCTCAACCAAGAGAAACAAAGAGTTCTGGTCACAACCAAGGCATGGAACAGTTAAGAAATAGGCCAACAAAGACTCAGGATCAACCAAAACCAACCCTGCAACAACCAAAGGTCATAAACCAACAAAATCTAGAGTTGTACACTACTGTTGAAGGAATACCTGCAGGTACCCGCGAGCAGTAGAGTAAACAGAGGCGGGTGTACGTGGGCAGAGCTAAGCTAGCCCGCGGGTGAGGAAAGGTAAAATGGAAAACAGAGAGTCCAATGGCTCATAAAAAGAAAGTTTTCTATAGTGTATCTCAACGGCAGATAAGTGACATAGAGCTTCGACAAACACCAACTCTAATTATGGACTAATGCCCAAAAAATCCCCAAGATAGATTTTTTCCCCAGTGGAGTCACCATTTCTGTGCTGGAGAAAACTCACTATGGCTTGGGGTGTACCACAACAGGCAGATGACTACCAGAAATCAACTCAATTCTCAGAACTATGCCATATAAATGAAAATACTAAGATAAGGAAGAAGATAACCAACCTCGATCCAAACGTTTGATGTAGATCCCCGTTGGCGCTTTTCAATCCATGCACTCGAATCTGCAAATTAGTCTTGACAGCCAATATACAACAAGTACATATAATATATAAACGACATTAACATCATCAATAGAAATGGTCCATGATATAACAAGTAAATGCAACCCAATGTAAGATAAACAACATTTACAACATTAATGGACGAGAATATGAGTATTTCTATTAATAAACAAGAAGAAGTACAAAGTGATACGACCTCTTGCCGACAACCAATCTGAACCAAGATATGGATCAATCCACTTGTTCCTCCACCAATTCAATCCTCCATGAATGGAAAACTCAAACTAGATAGGAGTTTGGAAGGTGAACATAAAGGGTTCACAACTACAAGGATCAATGAGTGTAGACTCAAGATAGGGAAAAAATCCACTAGAGTTCTCTTGCTCTTCTTTCTCCTCTCGTCCATAAGCCATATGTGCTCAATATATAGTCCTCTCAAAGGTAAGTGAAAGGACAAATCGAGACGTTACTTGGGCAGATGGAGAGCCAAAGGTCGCCCAATGACCACTTTTTGGCAGTAAAAAGTAATAAACTAGTGATTTCTACCATTTTACTTGATACCCGCGGGCTATAGTGATGCAACTCGCAGGTATGCATGCTATAATGATGCAACATGTGGGTAGGAATAAAAATAGGGCAAAATAGGGCTGAAGGATATAAAGTGAATCCGAGTCAGTGAAATGGATCCTACAGGCCAAAGAATGCTGATGCTCACAGGGTGGAAGATTACGGTGTAACATATGGGAGGGTGCTCGTTGGCACAAGCACCTCTTCCTCCCTCGGACGGCTCACGATTTTTATCTCAGAGCCGATTACCACCACATTACGGGCACGAAGGGATTCCATTGAGAGTGGATCAGGTCGGAGAACCTTGAGCCCTTAGCTAATGTCTCTGCTGGTTTGCTTGAATTTTTCGTCCTCAAACTTACTCCTGCACGCACTCAAGGCAAGGCTCCTAAAAAACAAACCACCTATGCTGACCCTGAAACACTTTCAAGAGAGTTGAGTCCTCACAAGAATTCTGAGTACCCTGAAAAACCTTCCATTCCAAGCCATTAGACAGTGGATAGGTTGACCTAGGACATAGCACGATTAACAAGTCAGAATCAGAAATACGTTGAAACTATTTCTGAGCTTCGCCAAGAGAATATGGAACTGCATCTTCAAGTGAAGAGTGTCGAAGACTTGAACAAAGCCATAACGTCCTCTCATGACTCTCTCCGAATAAGGCACGATACCTTGAAGGCCCAAGCCAGGAAGTTTAAGCCCAATCCAATTCTTCTTCTTCTAAGTCGAAGGCAGCTGCTGTCGTAGCTCAACCTTCTTCCTGATTTCCTTTCCTCTTTGCTCAGTGGGACCTGACATATCTCCGGTTTGGGGGAGTGTTGATGTCCAATTTTGCCATCACTTTTGATCATTGAACGTGCTATGCTGGTACTATTTTTTCCATTTTTGGTGTATTAAGTCATATTTCTTGCCATTCAGATCACCATTCGTACTCAGGTATGATAAAAACATTTAGTGTAGGGACTTGTCTACACTATTTCAACTATTTTACAAATAAATGGCGAGTTTCTACGTCAACAAATGAAAAATATGATTACAATTTATCACTAAGATCTACATTCATTCATCAATCAAGATAAGCAAACTTAAGATCTGAAGCCATTTAAAAGTCTAATTCACACAAGATAACCAAGATTTAAACATTCAAATGGTAGAAACTTGAATAAATTCATATTAGAACAATGAAGAAGTACATCCTTACCATGGACCTAGGTGTGAATCCCTCCTCCATTGCTATAAGCTTTCCTTCCTTCACCCTTTCTTTTGAAGAATTTGAGCTTTCTCCTTCCTTCGGAATCTCCTCAGCATGCCTTTCCTTTTTTGATCTCCCTTTACCATGCCTCCCATGCCTTTCTTATGTAGCATTGGGAAACGGGCCTTCAAACCTTTCTTCTCCATGTGGGATTGCTCGTTTTCTTTATTTTAGATTATTTTCAACTGAAAACCCACTTTTCAATAGTTTTTAGGCTTTTTGCACCACTTAGAATGATTTTAAGCACAATTAATGCATTTCTCAGAGAGGATTTGTCTCAGAATGAACTTGTGTCATGTCTTCCTGCTATAGGTACATGGTAAACATATGCCTCTTCTGTCACATGACTATGAGTGTTAATTTGATTGTTAACATATGCCCCCTAATGTGTGAGGTTCGAAGCAGAGCTAAGGGACGAAATACATTACTAAAATTTGTACTCTTTGTACTGATACTCTTTATCATTCAAAGCAAGGATGAGGGAAGGAAAACTTATGGGCATAGGATTTGAGGATCACACCTGCATGGAAAACATGGCAATTTCTCAAATATATAACATATTCCTGAGGCGGGCATACCCATGCTTAGCAGTAAACAAGCATGGCCACGAACAATACACAGTGGATCCATGTCAAAAGTAAATTTTTCAAAAGTGTAAACATGCACTTTGATAAGTGCGAGAACAAGGTCTTCATCGAACTTTTGATATGGCAGTCTAATCTTCCGCATCTCGGGTAGTGCATCGATGAGTGATACAACTATTTTTCCCAAGGTCTTCAATACAAATCGATGATATTATGAGTTTATATCATGCGATTAAAAGATTTGATGTCGAGCATAATAAAACACCATCTGATTACCGGTCATTGATGTATACTGTTAACAGATGCGAAGAGACCCACCGATAATGATGATAGACTCTAAGGTATTGAGTACAAACTAGCAAGTGTGAATAGATGTTCTGAAGTCAAACACTTGTAGAATCAAACAATCAGGGGTCATTGATGTATACCCACTGTCATTTGCGAGGAAACCTGCCACTAATGACTGCAAGATCCAAGGTACTCTTGGGTTTCTAGATCCATGTCCTAGATGATGATTTGATGTCGATAGGAATAGATCCATCAGAAGGAGGGCATTAATGCATCCCACATCAACCGATACGAAACAAATATCAATAGTCTGATAAAATTTGGTAGAACTGCAAGATCCAACACTGTATACTGACACAAGGAAGGCCGACATGATTGGTCAGGAATATTTGAGGAATGGCCGACATGGTTTGGACTTCCCTTGAACACATAACACGACGCAAAATGGACACTTGGAAACATAGGACTTTGAGTAATCGACCTTAATGAAATCCGCTAACGCTAGATGCATTAACGAAAGCTCCACCAGTGATGGGAAGGATAACCCATCGGTGGATATCTGTTCAAAATACTGGTATAGTTTCCTAAGGCAAATGTAGATGGTGTACTGACAGCGGATACAATATTATGTGTCATGTTCAAGGGTGACAAGCACTGAATGTTTTCGTTCTCTTCAGATTTTTATAATATGAAGTGATTCAAGTATCTCCCTTTTTGGATTTTTGTTTTTTCCAATTTTTTTAACCTTTTTCATTTATTAGCTTGAAAAAAGAATAAAGCATGCTATGATACATTAGAGGAAATGAGTGTCTCAAGGGCATGCACCTAAATTTCAAGGGCATGGGTCAAGCCAAGGAAAAGATCCATATTGCAAACAAGGGTTGAGCTAGTTATGTACACTCTTACAAATGTTTCCTCCATGGGTATGGGTCAAATATACAGAAGCAATAGTTGATAGGCATCTTGAAACAAAAAGTGGCTGCAAAGGAAAATACGCAACATAAGCAATAAGCAACGAAGCAGTTTGCATGGATGTTCAAGTGGATATTTTAACACATGCTTATGTGAAATGACAAAAAAAGGGAGCCCATCAGGATATGGTCAGAAATGTATGAAAGAGAAATATGTGGTCTCAAACTCCAAGTCATGATGGAATGAATATGGCTCCCGGTCCTATGAGAATAATTCAGCATGGGCACCAAAATGGAAATGGGGTGCTGACTAGGATGTCCCATGTTCGGTAGGTGTTGGCACGGGATAGATCCACAGGAAGTGCGGAAGCCGACAAGTGCGGAACGGTCACTCAGTGGAAGAAGGACCTTTCGCCACTTTTTGCGGAAGTATAAGTATTGGTAAAGAGTTGAGTCGTTCATATGGACCATTTTTTGTAGAATGATGTAAGCACATAAATAAGCAATGTTGTAAGCCTAAGGGCATCGATCGATTGATGATTAATGCAATCTTTTGAGTTTGATTGTATTTGTGATATCAAGTTCTGAATATCTCTGCGATAGGTTTTCCGCAGATGTTAATGAATGAAGATGTTCGGTTGTGAATTATGGTGTTATGTTATGATGTGATAATGGGTTATTTAAATGTTCTCTGTTGGTTTATGTGAAAACATATTGTTGGTTAATGCTAAAATGTTTTGATGCGAATAATTGATTAGTAAACTATATTGAATAACTGTGATCTCTGGTGAATGCACACGTATCTTCTTTGTAACTACGGAAGCTTGGTTCTTGCAGCACCCTTATCCGCCTCGAGTGAGACCTCACCTGCTTCGCAGGTGTTGCTGGGAAGGGTAACTCCTTTCTGGGCCGGTGAATAAGGGGTTGGTGGTGTTGTTGACGATAGAGTGAACCCCTGTTTAAAGACCCTGTGTCAACAAATGGTTCCGTTGCCGGGACCTTAAGAAGGAAAAAAGAGGATATGATGTGGCATCCGACGAAACCAGAGATCGAAGAGTGGTTCAGTCACAAAGCAGAAGAGTTTGTGAAAGAAGAAAGGAGGAACTCGGTAGAAACAGTAGAAATTTGGTTACAAAAGCACATATACTCAGATATCCATGAGATATTCTTCGTCAAATTTCGAATAATACTACAGGAGTGGCTTGCGCAGTTGACATTCAGAGGACATACCAACCAGAATATCAGATCAGATCAGTGGACTCCAGAACTAATTCGACAGCTGAAGCAAGTAAAAAATACAGTATCAAGGGTTGTTGACTTCTGGATCGATAGTATCCTAGAGGGGTACATCACTGAGTTCGTGGTAGATAGCAACAGTTCTTACATCGATGCGGAGAGACGATTTTTCAGGGGACCAAGGAGTAGGTTCTTCCTGTCGCTGAACCTTTGGATTAAGATGGTAGCGTGCAAAAAAGGTATGATGAAAATGACCTCCGATGAGTAGAAATATTGGTGTGGAGGGGTTGAAGGTATCGCATAGTTACAGATCCACTAGGAAAGATGCAGGGTAGATGGACATGAGCGATGACGAATTTCTACGCGAAGTTGAAAAAGACTGTGGCACCTTGAGAAGTGGAACGATGTTTCGGCGTCCTGATAAGAGGAGGACTGAGGAAGAGTCCCCTGAGAGGACCGGAAGGGAAGACTACGCAACAGGGCCATAGAGGACAGAGCTCCCTTACTAAGAGGAGGAAGGCGATGACCAGGCTACCCCAGAAGAAGGGAGGATTGTGAGCTATCACATACCTTCGACCCCGCATGCCACCTATCAATCTAAAGGAAACACCACAAATAATTCGCAGAGCTGTCCCACGTGTAGTGGAAAAAGTAGTACATCAGTAAGTAGAAATAGTAGGAACACCGCGATGGCGGACGATACAAAGATGCCGAATTTCATAGGAAGCGGGAGGGAGGATCCTGAATAGTTTTGGTTTTTATGCGAACCAGTGTGGACCGTGAAGTAGGTCCAAAATGAAGACATAAAAA
Source organism: Larix kaempferi (assembly GCA_027924585.1). Taxonomy (NCBI): domain Eukaryota; kingdom Viridiplantae; phylum Streptophyta; class Pinopsida; order Pinales; family Pinaceae; genus Larix; species Larix kaempferi. The sequence continues at coordinate 1,997,689 of BSBM01000226.1, read as the reverse complement.
AGGGACAGTTGGCGATGACCTTTTGGGGCTGTGCGCTGGACTGGTTCATAAAATATACTAAGTTTCTAGGAAAAATGTTGGTAGAAATCAAACAACGATGATTCAGGAATTTAAAAAACCCAAGTCGGAAGCACAGTACATTACTGAGCTCAAAGAGATTAGGAAATACCCGAATGAACCAATATGGGAGTTTGATCAGAGATACAAGACACTGATAACGAAATTCAGTTGTCCAATAAACGACCCGCAGCATAAAGAGTGGTTTATCGCTGGGCTGGTACCACATATTAGAGGACCATTGATGCAGCAGAAAGTTGTGGATCAAGCCGAAGCATTAGAAATCACGATGAAAATAGAGGCTTCGTCGATCGGAGAGACTGGGGTTGGAATGGATAAGATTCAAGCACAATTGGCCATGTTGACGCTCCAATTGGAGGACATGAAGCAAGGGAAAAATAGTCGTACAGACGTATGGTGCACCAGATGTAGGACGGAAGGCCATCATAAGGATAATTGTTCAATGTTTCAACAGTATTTGAATTCAGGGGCTCCGAGCCCCCTTCGCCAGGAAAGTCTACCATGGTGCCCCGTTTGCCAGGCCAAGGGGCATCGAACAGAGGACTGCATCTACTTACATAAAATAGTGTCGAAACCGGTGAATCGGTATTTTAAATTCTATCGATCAGTGGGGCATGATGAAAGCACTGCAGGGCACATGATTTGATGCAAGAACGAAACATGGATGCATTGCTGGTAAAGGGAGAAGAGCAACAACTAGGACTACAACAACCGCAGTATGTCCAGAAACAACCGTAGTTTATGCAGGCGCCGCAATTTGACAAAGGACAGTATGGGAAACTACAGTATGGTGCACCGTAGTATCCGCAACCACAGTACCAGCAGTTGATGTATCAACAATACCCACAACCGCAGTATCAGCAGCCACAGTACCGGCAGGCGCAGTATGGACCACCACGCAAAGGATTTGGTGGAGGATTCCTGGGAGGATGCGGTGGTGGCGCCGGAAGAGGGGAGCCACTGGATGGGGCCGAGGACCCCCTACATGTTATAATTGCAGGAAACAAGGACATATCACAAGGGATTTCCCGAATCAAGCCTCGCAATGCACGTATTGTAGCGGAATAGACCACGCGGTAGAATATTTTTCACAGCTCATCGCCAAATGGAAAACGAAGAACCTGCCAACCCCGTCGAATCAAAACCAACCAGCGGTACAAAAAATATCAGTAGAATATAGGAGGCACACCGTGGCAGTAGGAATAGTAATGCGAGGAGGAGCAGTAACGGGAGTTGACAGACCATAGTCCATTGTTCGACCAACAGGAAAGAAAAACGTTACATTTGACATGGGGGCAGAAAAAGACACCTTCCTAAAGGCCCAACAAGAGGTGCTACGATGGATGAGGAACATACCTCTCCAAGAAGAAATCTACGATATGCCGCCGACATTCGACCGGACGAAATCGCAGGGAAAGGCCACTGCCTTAAGAGCCTTCCTAGAGAGCTGCTTAGCATTGGCACGAGATGAGGAGGCATTGGAGGAACTATCCAGGCTATTAAGTCGATAGGAGGATGGAATTCAGGAACCCATGGTTAATCGCATACATAAGAGAAGGAAGACAGGCAGAGAAATGAGGATGTCGGCCCAAATCGGAGCATACAATGTCGAATCCATCATTTTGGATTTAGGGTCAGACGTGAACATCCTGAATAAACAAACATGGGAAACAATGGGAAAACAAAAAATGACCTGGTCACCAGTAAAGCTGCGATTAGAAAACCAGAGCAAAGTCACCCCCCTTGGCCGAGTGTGTCAACTTCCCGTCGAAATCGAAGGACTTCGAACATACGCCGATTTCGATGTGATAGAAATAGTAGATAACACATGTCCATATCTAGCACTATTGGGAATCGACTGGGCGATGGAAAATCAGGCAATCATCAATTTCAAGAAGCGGATCATGACATTTGAAGATCGGGAAATAAGGGTTGTCGCACCACTAGACCCTGCGGAAGGACAACGATACGTGGAACCCACCAAAGATGAAGATAGGGAAGGATGGGATAGCCTATATAATATTTCTGAAGATTACATCAATCCAAATGATGGAGGGGAGTTGGAATGGCGTAGCCCTAGCTTAGCATCTTCGGAATCGGACGAGGCACTGGAAAATTGGAAAAACTGACTTCACGAAGTATTGTTTCGCAAATGTGCAAAGATTACACAGTCCGTGCGTCGGGTAGCTACTAAGGAATGCAAATTACCAACATGCGAGGGGTTACCAAACTTGAGCACCTTCTTAATAGAATTCGAAGGAAAGGTAGTGGAACCACAAAGACTCTTGGCCTTGGAGGAAGCCTTGAAGGCTACTCCTGCGCATTGGTGGGCAGCGCATAAATCAAGGATATCAAATTTGCCACTATGCCTATGCCTCCTAGAGGTACGTTTCGGCGACACCACAACATGGAATGGACAAAGATACGATGGCCAGGGTAACCCAAACAAACATTTGAAGGCTTGTTAGCACCAATGGGCAGAGCGACTGAAGCAGGAGTGGGTGCATGCCTTCGTGCATACATTGGATGGAGTACTGCGGAGTTGGTATGTTGCAATGGAGATGCGACTCGGTACACTTTCTTGGGATCAGTTAACACTTGGCTTTAGCCAAACGTTCTCCTTCTCAGATAAGAATCCCTTCATCCATAATGCACTTCATATAAGTAAGAAAAAGATTTTCAAGGTAGAACCAACAGGGCAGCTATCAGAACTCTGATGGACCATGATACCCGAAATAAGGAGGAACTGCTATAAACCGAATAACAACAACGATGGGACAACACCTAACCTATCCGTCGACCAGTAAAATCAGCCATTGAAGACTATGAAGGTAACCATTAAATTAACGGAAAGCTTGAATGCCGCGGATGTTGAAAAACATCGGTAGGAATCAATTATTATGCAAATAGCAGACCTGCTTCATGAATTTCATGACTTATTTCCGACAAGATCCTTAGAAAGACAAGACATTCACACCTCAGCGGATGAGTTCGAAATAGATGAATATGCGATCGCAAGAAAATTGAAACCACAAACAGCATCCTTCGGCGTGAAGACCAAACCCCACGATACGGTGTCAACAGTACGGCACCACCTATTACCGCAGTAAAAAAAAAAATAAAAATAAAAAATATATATATATATAAATCATAATAATAAAGAAGAGAAGGGAGGTATCATACGAATCATAATAAATCACAAAATGTGGGCGACATGATAGGACTAAGATGGAAGCTGCCATGACGCGTAATAGCCCACTCCAGCATTAAAGACGCTAAAAGTGACATTTATACTACACCAAACAGCTTCAAGCCCAAGACACCAGAAGTTAATATCCAGCGCAAGCGAAGGATTTTGGCGAATCCCGACAAAAATCGACAATAATGGCCTCGAACAGATGGACATTACGAACCTCTATATAGAGAGAAACAGGAAAGCAGATCCAATTACTGTAGTACTCTAGAAGTCGAATGGAAGTGTATGTGTCTAGAACCAGCACTGAAAGACCATTGGCCACACCAATTGTTCAGGAGCAACCCGAAGTCATGTCGTCAATTCCACACAAGAAGAAGAAAAGTGCGACGCGACCTCCTGATAGCGGTCGGGAGGCAAAGAAAGCCACCCGGGCATCTACCCGGAACAAGAACGGCGTTGTAGGATCCTCCACGTTGGAAGAGGTGCAAGAGGCATATGACGGTCCCATGCTTTCAGAATATGTTCCTCCTCGACGGGTCGGGGCGCCTGCACTACGGATCAACAAAAACGACAGATACACCATTGCAGTCACACCGGTACCTCTAGGGGTTCAGAAAATTGGGGACATTACCACCAAGTTGTAGAGACTACAATACACTGACCACGACCTCGCTAAGTTCAAAGAGTATGCAGAAGCCTACGATGACGTTCCCCATGCGAGCGGCCCAACCACGAAGGAACCGAGGGAATGGGCACACGGATTGGCACAATCAGGGTTGCTTGGCATCACCCTTCTACCACGTTTTGGGCGCCTGGCACAAGTCAACACATGCGTCAAGCAACTCCGTGCATGCTTCCATGACCGATCCCTGTGGCTGCATGAGAGAATCCCAGTTACTATCGACCTCGTCGCTAGAGTCACCGGCCTACCACAAGACGGAGCCAACCTGTCAAATTTTTTCTAGGGAAAGGATAACGATAGGAAAGTAGCCAAGCAGTTGGCTATAAAGTACGATGTACAGAAATATTCCCGGGGTTACCTGATCCACACCATTAACAACCAGGCGGTTCGAGTCGCAGCAAAAATACTGGCAGTCAAAGTAACAAGGAAAAACCGACCGACACAATGAAATTTAGGGGTCATTGCAGCAGCAGAACAATGCGCCGCAGGAGAAAGGATGAACTGGGCCCAATTCTTGCTGCATGAACTCAACGAGGACGCATATGATGCCTAGGAAAACGGATGGCCTTTCATGTATTCATAGTTACTCCTCCTGATTGCCTTCAAAGCATGGAGGGAACCAGATGACTACTATGTTATGCGGAATTCTGCCCTACGGATAAGTCAAAACTCCCTTAACTTTAAAGTAGATCCTCAACTAACTCTAAAGCAAGAAACAAGTCACAACAAATGCTACCTTGAGATTCCTGAATTAACTTTTACAGCAAGATCATATGCATTCAGAAACAAATGAGAGATATGACATACCTTTCAATTCGACGTTTGTCCCGCTTCCAGCTTTTTGATCCAAGTACCGATGTAGAACCTGTTAAGATCAATCAAAGAACAAACATACCAGCCTCCAAATACCTTGAATGTAAATGGTAGATTCAAATCTAAATTAGATACATTCCATGTTAAAGATTTAAACAATACACATGAAATGGGAAAGACAAGACAAGTTATCTTATTACAACTTGAAGAATACTTACAAAAGGTGCTTGATGTCCAAGCCAATCCTCTAGCTCCAAGTGTCTTCTCCTCTAGCTATCTCCACAATGCTGCAAGACCATAAGTTTGGTACTCTCAAGAGTCCTCCCCTTTTCCAATGGAATGCCTCTCTTTTATAGTGAATGGTGAGGTTAACCAACAAGAGAGATGGGTGGATCTAGGGAGAGATAAGTGGATCATGGTTTCTAATCGGAGGAAATGAGTTGAGATCGAATCAGGGACCCCAATCTTTCATTATCTTCGAAAATCCAAAATCCCACAAGCCAAGGGAAAAAGGCTAATAAAAGAGTACTGCGCCCTGCAGTCTCAACATAACGTGGTACTACCGCGTTTTGGGAAAAAATCATAGCGCGGTAGTGTGTAGTACCGCGCTCTTATAACTGAGCAAGGCGTGGTAGTGTGTGTAGATAAAGTCTTAGCTGGGTCAGAACTTGTCAGGATAGATTCACGTTCAAGGTTGCCTCATCATCTGTCTCTTCTGGATGGTTTAAAACAGTAGGGAAAGTGTCGTCAACTTGTTTTGTGATGGAGATGCGACACTGTGAAACATAGAGGTATAACAGATGCCCCCTAAAGTGTGAGGTCAGAAGGGACTGATGGCCGAAAGACTTTACGAATATAGCGTGCAGAGATAGCATCGAGGAGAGCGACAATGAGCTGAAACAGAAACACAGTGTTAGATATACCACTGAGGAGGGCATTCCCATGCTCAGAAACAGATGACTCAAAGCATGGCTGCCGACCAATACATCGCAGATCCATGAGTACTGAGATGATGTATACTGTGGACAGATCATGGCTACTATGAACAATCGTAGATCCATGAGACAATAACGACACAGCCACGACCAATACAATAAGTGGATCTGTGTGACAATACAAGTGACATCTCCATCGCAACCTGGACGCAAAAATGTAGAAGTGCGCCCAAGGTCTTCTACCTGATCGCAAAAGATACGAATCTAGCCATGTGATTACAAGATGTTGAAGTCGAACATGGTAGAAACCATTTGATTAGCGGTCAATGATGTGAACCGTTAACAAATGCGAGGGAGATCACCAATGATGACGATGATTCCCAAGGTATTTGAAGTACATCTCAACGAAATGCGAATAAATGAGTTGATGTCGAGCATCCGAGAGATTGCTTGATCAGAGGTCAATGATGTAAACCTACTGTCAAACATGAGGAAACCTGCCATTGAGGCATGCAGGTACCAAGGTACTAGTGGTTGATCTCTAAGTCTAATTCCCGGATAGTGATTTGACGTTGACGGGAACAGACTCGTCGAAGGTGGGCCATAATGATTCCCACATCATCGACACGAAATCGGCACAAACGATAAGATGATGAAACAATGGAGTATGTACTGACACAGCGGAGGCCTGACACAATGAACGACTCGAGACAATGCAACCCTTTGAACATATAACGGCATGTAACAGGACTTGGCAGCAGGGATTATTGACAAATAGAGGATAGACACCGGATGAGTGGACTCGTGGCCAGGGAGACGACTCATGATGATGACCATAACTCAGTGAAAAATGGATACCCAAATATAGACAAGAGACGGACACATGCCATGTTCAAAGGTAACGACTGACAAGCTGCCATAAATAAACTTGACTTATCCCCCCATATTTCCCCGACATGATAGACGAGTACCTCTTTCTTGTTTTGCGAGCTTGAAGAGGATAACAGATGCTCGGTGTAGCTCATCTCATGGATGAGTCCAATCTCACATGTTTTACGAACCTGAGAAAGGAGGGGTTCGTCCCAAAGTGGGTCCTTCGATGTTAACTTTTTAACGAGTCCAAGGAAAACTCTGTAGTTTTTCATATTTAGAGAGCCTGAAAAACTTAAAGGAAGCTCCATAATGTACTTTTTCGTAAAATTTAGTCCCTCGATCCCGAAAAAGTGTAAAACAATTCCCGAGAGAACTCTCCCAGCTGAGATTGACTGAGGTATACCTTTCTCGTAAATAGTCTAGACGGGCCGAAAAATGGGTAACCTATCACCGAATAGACGACCTTTCAAATACTTTTACAAGTGTGAAAGAGTCAAGATCACTTGGCAATCTTTTCAATTTTAAGGAGTTTGAAAAGAGCTTAACTATGGACTCCTATGGTCTTTTTCGTAAATTTTAATTATTCTGGTCCGAAAAAAGAATAAAATACAACCAGGATAATACTTTCCTCATCGTTTAACGAGCATGAGTAAAGCTGACCATACTCGACACCATTTACTTGAGTTTGACAAGCACGACACGGGTGTAAAAGCGCTTGGAATCTTTTTCAAGTTTTAAATCCAGAGCACGAAAAAGATTAAGTGGGCTCAAAAAAATGAAGGTCAGATTATGAATAAACACCAGTGTGAATGTATCGCGCTTTTACCGAGGATCCTGTCGATAAATGCTCAAAAACTGAACATTAGCAATGTGAACAAGGTTTTATTCTAACCATTTAAAATAACAATTAAAAAAAATGTGAAAATGCTATATAAGGAATGGTAAAAATAGAAATTACTATTCATTTGTGTTTTTTACCCAAAGGAGAGATTTTCACCTATTTAGGAGCAAGACTTCAAGGATCCATATCAGGAGTTCTAGGACACCATTTCGACAGCCGTCTGCGCTAGGTAAGAGATCTTGAGCCCCTCTTTCATTTTATGTAGGAATTATTTGCTTTTACCAGGAAAAATTTGATTTTTGGGCAAGCCCTTTTGGGAAAAAATCGCCCTTCACAGTGCCGCATGGGGGCTCTATCGAAAAATGCGGTACTGTCTAACAGTACCGCGCTGGAGCTCCAAATAGAGGCGCGGTAGTGTAGAGTGCCGCGCGGTAGAATGTCCCTCAGGTGCGGAAAAAGCGAATTTTTAGTTCAAAAAATCAAATTTTCTCCAATTTTCTGCTGGAACTAGTTTGCTAAATAGTTACTAACTGCTTTGTTTGACCTTTTGCAGGGGTTTGCAACTTATTCGGAGCAAAATGGTAAGCTGAAAAGAAAGAGAGCATGAAGCGGATGATTTTGCAGCTGAAAATGACTTACCAACCGTGACCGCATTGCGAGAATGTGGTTTGCTAAATTTCTTTAAAACCAAAGGGATTTGTCAGCAACCCAAGCTTCTCACCCATCTCATCCAATTGTGGGACCTTGACATTCGAGCTTTCCGAGTGGGAGAGCATGTTCTTGAAATCCAACTCGAGGATATTTACTTCCTCACGGGCCTCTCGAAAAGAGGGGCCTGGGTGAACTTTACCGGATACTCAGCTTCAGAATCAAGTACAGATGACTTGATTGCTTGGTATTGCCATCAGGGTTCAAGTAAGAAAAGTGGGAAGGTGGCCATAAAGGAGGTCATAGAACTCCCTGTAAAAACCATACTATTCACTATCACGCGTGCAGCAGGAAGTTGGAGTCCGCATCAGGCATCTCGCACATAAGTGAACCTCGCAGCAGAGTGTATGGGAGGGACAGTATTTAACTGGTGTGAGGCAGTGTTGTCCAATCTGAAAGAACAAGTGCACAAGTGTAGGGTTGGAAAGAACTCCCAATTCGGTTATGGGAGCATCCTGGTCACCTTCTTTCTGGCGAGGGTGCCATTACTGCGTCCACAGATATCTATGCGCCCTTGTCCACCTACCGAGCCATGGATGGCTCGATGGAGTGACTACGCTGGACGTCTCGGGGGACCTCAACGGCTAGCCTTTGGTGAGGACTTCTTCTCCTGGCTAGAGGAGCAGATAGTTATGATTGATGACTATCCCTACTCAGGGGTAGATTTCCGTGAGGACATTGACTTGGCATTGCCAGAGGATGATGACTGGGACGACTCTGGTATGACCTTCATGGATATGTATTTTTTCCTTTTTGAATATTTAATTTTTATTACTTTTTTAGAATGTGTAAAAGATGTCTAATGTATGTTCGCATGCATGTTGCAGACTGTGGACCACAGAGACCAGCTGGGTACTCGCCACTACATCATGGTGGTGTTGATCGTCAAGCTATTCCTGACGAGGAGGAAGATGAAGACGAGGCAGGAGGCGTTCAGGACATTGAGAGGAACTTGCAGGGATTGACTCATGGTATCCCTGCTATGAGGATGGATGACATCCCTTACCACCTCCAGCGGCATACTGTAGGTGTGCCTGGTCGTATCAGCCGACTTCTTCGCAAGGTGGTTCGAGCTGTAGTATGTTACCACCAGCAGTGGGAGGAGTCTGATGAGGGACATGATAGGCCTCCTAGATCTCCATAGATGGTCTTTTGATCTGTTTGCGGCATGTACATGATATGTAGGCTTTGAGGGCCAAATTTTGTATATGGGATTTGATCCCCAATTTTGTCTTTGACACAAACTTTATGTATTTTGGAAAAAACACTCTTATATACAGTGATATGGACCTATTTATGATCTAAATATTTACAATGACTTGTGTATTTTTTAATGATGTATTTATGTGTGGGTAAGATGCCAATCCAAAATGTAATTAGCCAATGAATCAGCTATACAATTGAATTCTCTCGGTATGTGTTGATATGTGATAAAATTAAATGACCGTTCCAAGAGGCGTACTCTTCGAAATAAACGAAGTAGTGTAGGATCGCGAACTATGTAAACACGGTTTAGATGAGAAACCACGAGTTGGGAGTCTAAAAAGACCGATAAGGAGTCAATTCTGAGTGAAGCAACCTCCGTCAAGAGACCAATGACTGCATGGTACTCCGTGATATTGTTGGTTGCAGGACCTAAACAATTGTCTCCTGAAGAAATCAACTCGCCAGTGGGGGAATAGATTACCCATGTTGCGGAAGCGAGATTCCGGGTATGTCGGCTTGCACCGTCGGCGAATCCAAAGTAGGAAGACATCTGCGCATAAAGTCACGAGTCAAAGTAAGAGTGGATACATGAGGTCCACGCGCACACCAAAAAGAAAAGCAAAAGAAAACTAAGTACATTATGTACAACAAGTAACCTGCGTAGGGTAACCTCATGCGTAGAAACGTTTGAGGTATAGCCCGTTGCGGGGCCGTGCCAATGGCGTACCATCACAATCGATTAGTTCATAGGCTCCTTTTTCTAAAACACGTTTTACAATGAAGGGGCCGTACCACATAGATTCAAGTTTACCTTTTCCAAGCTTATCATGCATCTGATCATATGTAAGTACGAGGTCACCTTCATTGAAGATCCGAGGTTGAACGGATTTGTCGTATTGAGCTTTGACGCATTTTTTGTGAGCTTCATTAGCCAAAGCAGCGTCGCGACGGGTTTCATCTAGCTTAGCTAGGTATAGAAACCGTTCCTCTTCGGAAGTAGTGTGTGGGAGTAGCTCTATGGCTATCTTGAGTGATGGAATTTCACATTCAATCGGGAGAATGGCTTCTAGGCCATACACCAGTTGAAATGGTGTAAACCCAGTAGCACTTTTCACTGAGGTTCGGTATGCCCACAGTGCTGAGAACAGAGCTGAGTGCCAATTGGATTTCTGGGTACCCACAATGCGTTGAATCATTCGTTTCAGGACTTTATTAATGGCTTCAACTTGGCCATTAGCTTGTGGGTAATACGGGGTTGAGTTTTCATGGCGAAAACCCAGTTTGGCACTTAGTTCTTCGATCATATGGTTCCTGAAATGGGAACCATGATCGGTCACTATAGACTGTGGGACACCGAATCTAGCTATAATATGATTGAATATGAACTGCGCTGCTGTTTTTCCGTCCTCAGCATACGTAGGCATCGCTTCAGCCCATTTTGTAAAATAGTCGACAACTACTATGACATAGCTATGCCCCCCGACTGAAGTGGGCTTACAGTGCATGAAATCGATGCCCCATTTGGAAAAGGGGCCGACGGCAATGACAGGATGGAGTGGAGCAGGATGCGAGCGTGTTTTGCTATGAAAGAATTGATATGGCGGACACTTCTTGACTGTTTCAATGCAGTATTTGAAAATTGAGGGCCAGAAGTATCCTGGTCGCAGTATTTTCTGGGCCGTAGCCATCCCAGAGAGATGACCACCACATGCTCCAGCGTGGCAGTCATTAAGAACGCGTTCCGCCTCATCTAATGTCAAACAGCGTCGAAGGACGGTGTCGACACCACGCCGATAAAGAGTATCGTTAACTATGAGGTAGTATTTTGCGTGATGTCGGATGCGTCGCCGTTCGTCGCGAGTGAGGTCGGGACGGAAGCATTGGGTTTGGAGATATAAAAGAATATCCCTGTACCATGGATCAGACGTGCTAATGAGGAACAATGATTCGTCAGGAAGAGAATCAATGGGCTCGGGTTGCTCAGTAGCATGGGGCAAGTTACAAATTAATTCCGCGAAGACCAAAGACTTCTTGGAATTAGCCTTGACAAACTCCAAGTCAAACTCTTGAAGGATGACAATCCAACGAGAGTATTTGCCCCCAAGCACTTGACGTGTGAGGATGTAATACATTGGGTTGAAGTCGGCTATCACAGTGGTCCGACGGAGTAAGATGTAATGGCGGAATCTCTGGACAGCAAATACTGTTGCCAGAGCCAGTTTTTCAACATGTGAATAGCGGGTTTTGGAGTCAAGAAGACTCTTACTGAGATAATATACCACATGTTCTATGCCGTTTTGGTCTTCCTGGACTAGCACCATACCGATGGTGGAAATTGAGGCTGCGAGATAAAGAATATAGTCCCGTGTGTAATTGGGGGGTTGAATCACAGGATCTTTGGTTAAGGCTGCCTTTAGATTATCAAAGGAGCGTTGGGCTTCGTCATCCTAGATGAAGGGAACAGTCTTCTTGAGAAGCCGCATGTAGCCTTTTGTTATCTCGGACAGATTGCAGATGAAACGGCGTAGAAAGTTTGCATGCCCTTGCAAACATTGAAGTTCTGGAATATTGGTGGGTGAAGGCAGGGATACGATAGCTGCTACCTTTGCGGGATCTAAATGTATCCCATCTTTGGAGACTATGAAGCCCAACAGTTTCCCGGCTTCTACACAGAAGACGCACTTATGCGGGTTCAAACGTATATTGTAGCGACGGCACCTTTCGAAAATGGCACTTAAATGGTCTGGATGGTCTTCCCGAGTTCGAGAGTGAGTGGGAAGGTCATCAAGATATGGCTCTACAATATGTTTGATGTCATGAAATGCGTAGGACATCGCCCGTTGGAAAGTTGCCCCGGCATTTTTCAGGCCAAAAGGTAACTTTCGATATGCAAAGATCCCCCAAGGGCAGATAAAGGCTGTTTTGTGCTGGTCGGCTGGGAGGATATCGATCTGATTATAGCCAGAGAAGCCATCCATAAATGAAAAGATAACACTTTCGGCACAGTTATCGATGATCTGGTCGATAAACAGAGTTGGGTAGTTGTCCTTGGGACACGCCTTGTTCAAATCATGGTAATCAACACAGACTCTAATCGTTCCCTGTTTCTTGGCTACGGGAACGATGTTGGATACCCATTTTGTCAATGGGACAGGATAGATAAAACCAGCATGCAAAAGTTTTTCAACTTCTGCTTTAATGGCGGTTTCCTTACGAGGATGGACGGGTCGAAGCTTTTGCCGAACAGGTCGGGCGCCAGGGAAAGTTGGAATTTCGTGGACCACGATCGAGGGGTCAATTCCTGGCATCTCTTCATAACTCCAAGCAAAAACATCGCGGAAAGTTTTAAAGTAGGCACTATAGAACTCCGTTTCGAGGGGAGTACATGTTTTTCCAATGTGTACGTTTTCCACGATACCAGGCTTCACTGAAATATCGATGGGAGTGGTTGCCATAAGATTGGCCAAGTTTCCTTCTGAAAATACCTCGTCGAGGGAAGTGGGGAAATTGGTTTGAACCATCCCAAGTGAAGTGCTGGGTTTTGTATCAGGCTCAAGTGTTTGAATAGTGGGGAATGAAGATCGTTGATGAAAATCTCCCCATGGTGGCTCATCACCGCACATAACCTCCATGATTGATTCATCAGTGGGAAAAATCAAATTAAGAGGATCGAAAAGTGGTGGGTATGGATGAGTTTCAGCCGAGAGCTGTGCCACGGTGTGATCAATAGAATAGTCGACCCAATCGATGGATGATTGGATCGCGTTGTATGCTGCAAGGTTTCTGTTCAGAGGCATAGAGTTGTCGTAGTCTTCAATCTAAGAGGGACTCGGAATCACCCATGAATCGTTGGACGGGGTGATACTCGATGAAATCATGCTAATTGGTTGAACATGGGTTCCTAGCTCTGGAAAAACTCCAATAAGGGATGAATCCTTCATGAGACCAACACCAACGTCTTGGAACCGGTACCGAGGTTGATCCAATAACAGGACGGTGTTGGCGGAGTTTGGATGGGGATCTGGGATACAGTAATCCAATTGATCAATAGTGACAATTTTCCCTTCATGAGGAAATTGCACAATCCGGAAGACTGTAGATGCTATGGCGGTCATGGCATAAAACCAGTTCCGTCCAAGGAGGAGATTGTAATCCAATGGTGCATCTACGACTTCAACGTGTACGGATACTGTTTTGCCCCCTAGTTCGACACCAATTGAGGGAATGAGTCCATAAGGTTGAAAACCATGTCCATCAAACGCCCTGAGAGTAGTAGGAGAAGTGGTGACTTCGGGTGAGCCTAAGGCTCTCCAACAGTTCAAAGACATGATCGAAAAGGAAGCACCTTTGTCTAATACACTGCGATGGATGGTATTTCCATGGATTTTTGTATGTACTTGGAAGGCTAACTGATGAGAAAGCCTAGGTTTGGCGTGCTCCAAGTTAAACATGATAGAGTTTGAAGTATCTGGGTCCATTGCCCCCAGTGCTGAAAGTAGGGTTCTACGCTGCGTGGGGCAGTGTTGGAGAACCTCGAGAGTCGACTTGGCGCAAGGTGCTTGAGCCAAATCCTCAACAATGTTGTAGTTTTGGGCAGCTCGCACATTCGGATTAAATGTCGCCTTTCGTATGGTGCCCTTGGGTGGGCGTAGCATTGTGTCTATCATCAGCCTCTCGATATGGAGATGACCGTTAGGGGGGGAATAGGAACTGGATCTTCAACGAGAGATTTGCCTTTGGCTATCTCCGATTGTTTGTTTGAACTTGGAGGGTTGTCATACGTCTTTGAACGAGTGGTGATATGAACCTCTTCGTTACTAATCATCAAGATTTCGCGGTTTGTGGACGTCTCTCCGCGGGTGGGATTGGTCGGGTTGCCCCCTTGTGGGGATTCTTGGGAAACCATTTGCTGTTGCTGTTGGGGGAAAGGGTCAGTTAACACTGCTGGGCGAGAGGATCCTTTAACAAACTTGTTGACCTCATCCTTGTAGGGACAGTCACATGTATAATGATCATCTTGACAAATCAAGCAGGGAAACTTAGCTTTCCGACGTGGTTTCTGGTCATTCTGGGTGGGTTGTGGCTTGGGGTTCTCCTGCTGGTTTTTCTTGGGTTTACCACAATTGTTTTTCTTCTTTCCCCCAGATGGTTGTGACGTAGATTGAACTGCGTTCACTTCGGAGGAGACAGCAGGAGAGGTGAAAGATTTTGAAGCGGCCTGGGTAAAAGCGGGGGAAGCAGAAGCTTGTTGTCCCATCGAGTTGGTAGCAGGATGAGCCTTGACTGAACTGACAATACCATCAATGGGGGGTTCAGTAGTAGGCTTTGTTGGATCAGTGTGAATGCGAGAGGCATGTGGAAGAAGTTCATGTAAAGTACCGGATTGAGTATATACTTAATCCATGTACTGTGTTGCCGAGATGGCTTGTTCTTCTGTAACCGGCCCGCGCATAGCGATGTCTCTGGCTATGGGAGGCAAAAAGGATTTTGTAAACCAATAAACAAGTAGTTGATCCGGAATAGGTTCCTTTATTAGCCTACGGCGTCGTCGCCACTCATGGATGTGATCCGAAATATGTGTAGAAGTGGTTTGACGCAGTGGAGTTAACAGTTCTGTTCCAGTCTCATACTGGATGGGGAGCTGGAAATGAGTAAGAAACTGCATAGCCAAAGTGTTGAAATCATGAAAAGAGTGTTGTGGCAGCTCGATATACCATTTTGCTGCCGTTCCGGTAAGCGTACGTTGGAAGAGCCGAAGTCGGATGGAATCATCCATCAAGGAGTTGGATGAACACCAAAGATGGAAGGTCATCACGTGGTTCTTGGGGTCTTCCCCGGGCTTGGCATCGAACTTGGGAATGTCCGATGGTAGTTTGGCTGGAATAGGTGGCCAATGAGGTTCATGCCATATAGGATCGTTGATAAGCCTCAACAAATCAGGTAAGTCAAGTGTCGCCAAAAAGGGAATCTGACGGTTGGTCTGCGGGTATGAGTAATAACCATGTGGTGCAGAGAACCCTGGAGGGCTCTGCATGGCATACTGCTGCGTGTTATACCCATATGTGTTTCCCGCGGGATACTGCTAGAAGTTCGGTGGATAATAAACCATCTGGTTAACCGGTTGATTGTAGGCAACTGGTTGGTAAGTGTTCTCCTGAGTGGGTATGGTGCCTTGGGGTTGTTGGTACCCAGGGATGGTTATTCTTCCTTGTTGGGGAAAAGTTCCTTGGAATTGTTGTGTTCCAGGGATGTTACCACTATACTGTGTAAGTGGAGGGTTTCCCATAGCAGGGTTGGGGGGTGGCTGCGGCGGTGATGTCCATGGAAGGCTTGTTCCTGCTTGAGGAGCAAGTGGGAATTGAAGTGATGGGTTCCATGGAGTTGTAGCAGCTGAAGGGTAAGGGAAGCCAGAATTCAAGTTGGGGGAAATCTGAGATTGCCCCCCCAGCTTGGTTCCAGTTTCCAAAAAGTGAGTACCCCCCACTTTGTGGGATTTGAGTATCCCAAGAAGGAAGCATGCCTGACAGGGGTTGTTGAGAGTAAGGCCCGGTTGGAACACCGGAATAAGGTTGCCCACTACCAGGTGGATTGTACATACCGAACTGAGTAGACGCTGCTGGTTGGGAAGCTTGTTGGATCGAGCCAATAGGTTGTCCGCCAGCAGGTAGGTTGGATGGCCCTATATGAGGAGGCTGTTGACTGGGAACGGGGTTCCCAGCAAAAGGTTGTCCTCCAACTGGTCGGGTTGATGGCCCACCAGGTGGAGGTTGTTGACTTGGAACAGGGTTCCCAACAAAAGGTTGTCCACCAACTGGTTGGGTTGATGGTCCACCAGGGGGAATTTGGTAGTTAGAGTTGGGTACCACTATAGTCGGTTGTCCACCTACTGAAATAGTATAAATAGTGGCCGAAGGTGATCCTCCGGTCCAACCGGAAGATCCAGCAGTGTGACTAAGCGTTCTTCCGCCGCTGGCCAAATATGATAATGTGGATTGGCCAACGACACCAAAAGTACCGATTTGCGGAGGGGGTCGTCCATATCGAACAGGTGAGGACGGGGGAAAAACTGGGTTATCCCCCATAGAATGTGTACCAAATATAGGTGATGACAACAAATGCGGGGAATTTAGCCCAGGGGTATCGGCATCGTCCATAACATGTTCAGTGGTAGGAGGACCCTCAAAAACTGGGTCCGAGTTCATGTCCTAGAAAAGGTTTTGGGGATCCGGTAGGAACCTAGGTATGGTAACGTCCGAAGGTCCGGCACCGTCTGCAAAGGAGTGACGAAACTCTGTGCTAGACGGGATGTTGGGATCCCTATAGTCAGAAGGACGAGTAACAGGGGGATATCTAGAAGCTGACGAGAGCATTTGCTCTGTGCTGCGTCTAAACCGTGCCGATGCTAACGGGGAGTTCGCTAGACTAACCATACTAGACTGGATGGAAGCCATGATTTCGTGTCCTGGAGGGAGGTTGGGTAGAGATATAGTACGAGGTACGTTGCTAGAAGAACTCATTTCCTGCGGGTGAACACTGGGTGACGTAGTGATAACAGGTGGAAGGTCCGCCTGGGAAGTGATAAAACCATAATCAGGTTGAAAGGGTGTGTCAGGAAGTCGAGTATCTTCAACGATTTCAACGTACCCACCTGGGACTGAAATCAAGCCAGGTATGTCCTGGTCGAACCCTTCTGTGGTGCCAACAGATCCGTCTGTATCATTGTGAAAAGTGTCTGATGGATGGGAAGTGCTGACATCCGGTAGAAGGATGACCTCGGGTCTAGTACTTTGGGTTGTACTAGGTTCAGTTGTGGTAACTGTGTCCACTGTGACAGATAAATATGGAATGACAGTGGGTGAAGTGATAGTGGAGGTCTCAGATATGCTAATGGTTGCAGAAGCTGTAATAGATTCTGAGACTGTGCTGTGTGTGGCAGTTATGGGCGGAATTGAAGATGTTGTACGTATCGGCGGTGGGATGTTGCCTCGACCAGCACCGCGGCCAGGAGGAGCAGGAATGCGTGATGCAGGCAGACCAGAAGTCCGTGGTGGTGGTGTTGGTGGAGGGCTTTGGCCCTGTATTCTTCGTGATCTTCATGGTTGTTCTGACATGATGACAAGAAAATGAAAATCGGGGGCAGTATCGTAAACAAATAACTCAAAAACTCTAATGCAGCCGAGTGTGCAGAAGAGGAGCTAGAAAAAGAAAGGCTCACAGGCCAAAAACAAGCTCTAAAATCTATATTGAGACCGCTGTCTCAATAAGCGAGCTGATCAACAAAAATGGCCAGAATGCCAACAAGCAGTCCCTACAAAGAAAAATGACCCTCTACTAAGATGAGATACCAAGCAAACTCCTAACTAAGAGCTGGAGACCTCAACAAGCTGTATCCTTCGCAAGGTGATGAAATCCAATTCGAACAATACAACATGAGAGACCAATATAAGAAGGATATCCCTCTACCGAAAGGGATCCTGGGTAAAAGAGCCCTAGTAGAATAGATACTAAGCTACCTCGTTCATGACACGTCGGAAAAGGTTTTGGGCACTTCAGCCTTCCGAAGAAGACAGCGATCGATGTTGCCTTAGGGCTAAGTGGAGTGCGGTATTCCACAGAGTCCGTCCGGTTCTCAATCTTGCGGCCGTTTAACCCCTGAAAGTTAAAAACAGTCAGGAGGCCCCTCCACAAACTAGCTGTGACCGTGTCAATAAATACTAGAGAATTTTAGTTCCCTAAAGACAACGACTATGTCTCAGATGAAAATGACAAGGGGGAATTATTTTGATGCCTATCCCCGGTGTCCTACCTAACTACCAAATTCTTTTGATTTCCTCAAGTGAGGTTAAAGTTGGTTTAATTAGGGTGATTAATTTTAGTGGCTGTCTTACTCAATCAGGTAGTGGACGTGAAACTTGATGGTGTTATGACGACTCAAACCATACAAATGAGAATGAATAAAAAATAAGCCTTTGTCTTCGATGAAATCTAGCTAAGGAAGGGAGAGAGTTCTTCGATCAAATATGCATGAAATTTTTCACAAGCAAACATCAAAGCAAGAGATTTTTCTTTTCGATTTATAAACAAAGCCAAACTGAAGTAAAAACTCTTTTCAATGCATTGATTCTACAATCTACAATGCTTCTACAATGAGAATTTCTGTGGAAAAATCAATGGTTCATTTCCCTATGCAAAATACTACTAGACTTTTTCAATTTAAACAACAAAATTGCTCTCAAATGATAACTTTTTGATTACTGAAAAATGATAACAATAATATGACTGTAAAAGCTATAGGGTTCAGTAATAGAGAACAGTGGTGTTGAGTTGGTTATGGTGAAAAAATCAAGTGAATGCAATCAAACTAGAAAAATGACCAATATGTCAAAAATGCCACTAATTCAATCAACAATCAAGCTCACAAACTGGGAAATAAGCACACCATGCAGACTGGAAATTAACCAGGATGCTAACAGGCAACAGTAAACACTACCTAAGGCAGAGAGAGACTCAGGAAACCAAGCAAAGATAAAAAAAAATTTAAAAAACTTGCAGACACTACCGCGGGTAATGGTCTGACTGGAGCGCGGCACTGTGACAGTACCGCTCTGGTACTAAGGAATCGAACGCAGTACTACAGTGCTGGAGGCAGTTCGGGGGGCGCAGTACTGTGGCAAGGTAAGGAAAAAGTGCAACTTGAGAAAAGAAAATGAAATTTTCAGGGTTGTTGCTGACCCAGGGGACTCAGTGATCAGACAGGGAGACAAATGCAGCGAGGAGGAGTGAATAAAGGTAAAAAAGGACCAAGATTCAAACTGGTTTGAAGTGCAACAAAAACTCACAATCAAAAGATAAATGACAGTG
Organism: Larix kaempferi; assembly: GCA_027924585.1. Taxonomy (NCBI): domain Eukaryota; kingdom Viridiplantae; phylum Streptophyta; class Pinopsida; order Pinales; family Pinaceae; genus Larix; species Larix kaempferi. The sequence goes on along the minus strand of BSBM01000226.1, from coordinate 1,978,496 downwards.
AACTGAATCAATCAAGCAGTAATCAAAACCAGCGGAGTTGCCATTCTTTTTATGCGGAATTCTGCCCTACGGATAAGTCAAAACTCCCTTAACTTTAAAGTAGATCCTCAACTAACTCTAAAGCAAGAAACAAGTCACAACAAATGCTACCTTGAGATTCCTGAATTAACTTTTACAGCAAGATCATATGCATTCAGAAACAAATGAGAGATATGACATACCTTTCAATTCGACGTTTGTCCCGCTTCCAGCTTTTTGATCCAAGTACCGATGTAGAACCTGTTAAGATCAATCAAAGAACAAACATACCAGCCTCCAAATACCTTGAATGTAAATGTTAGATTCAAATCTAAATTAGATACATTCCATGTTAAAGATTAAACAATACACATGAAATGGGAAATACAAGACAAGTTATCTTATTACAACTTGAAGAATACTTACAAAAGGTGCTTGATGTCCAAGCCAATCCTCTAGCTCCAAGTGTCTTCTCCTCTAGCTATCTCCACAATGCTGCAAGACCATAAGTTTGGTACTCTCAAGAGTCCTCCCCTTTTCCAATGGAATGCCTCTCTTTTATAGTGAATGGTGAGGTTAACCAATAAGAGAGATGGGTGGATCTAGGGAGAGACAAGTGGATCAGGGTTTCTAATCGGAGGAAATGAGTTGAGATCGAATCAGGGACCCCAATCTTCCATTATCTTCGAAAATCCAAAATCCCACAAGCCAAGGGAAAAAGGCTAATAAAAGAGTACCGCACCCTGCAGTCTCAACATAACGCGGTACTACTGCGTTTTGGGGAAAAATCATAGCGTGGTAGTGTGTAGTACCGCGCTCTTATAACTGAGCAAGGCGCGGTAGTGTGTGTAGATAAAGTCTTAGCTGGGTCAGAACTTGTGAGGATAGATTCATCTTCAAGGTTGACTCATCATCTGTCTCTTCTGGATGGTTTAAAACAGTAGGGAAAGTGTCGTCAACTTGTTTTGTGATGGATATGCGACACTGTGAAACATAGAGGTATAACATACTAAGGGGTGGACCTCACAGAACCTCGAATATGTGATGGTGAAAGGTACCAGAACCTGTGGGCAATGACCGACAATGAGCGCCAGCAAGATATTGTTATCCAGTTCTACGTTTGCCTCGACATGATGCGGATGGACGCAATGATGATACAGCAGATCACACTGCAGGCCACGACAAAGTATCAGTGCATTTCCCAGTTATCTGTTGAGATGCACACGATTTGCCTCCGAGCACACGCAGACCCAACCAAGCAATGGATAAGAACACATTACAAGCTCACTGAATCCAAGCTTGACAAAATCATCTCCCACTGGCCTGAGGAATGGAAATTCCCTGAAGATTCGAAGGAGATTGCAGCAGCACAGGCAGCTGGTCGACAGAACCGTGCCAGGAATGATGAAGCTTCCGCCAACCAGAAGGAGGAACAAGAGATTGATGCAAAGGATCAGACAGTCGGCTCTAGTCACGACGGGGCCTCAATAGCCAACACCCCAACGGACCCAGAGCTTGAACTCCAGCAGGAAGAACGATGGACAAAGAATCGTATGGACCGCGACGACGGTTGTACAAGAGCTGGCCTCACTGCATAGCAGGACGATAGTCTGTTGGATAGCATTATGCAGATCATAGAGCACAACTGCCGGAAGGTTACAAGGCACTCCGTAGACAATTTCCAATACATAGGGGACTTGTTAAATACAGTGGCCAATACAATCATCAACATTCAGGTACCACATGGCGATATCCAACAAAACTTATCGACTCCCAAAGTTGAGGTAGAGGTAGGCAACCAGCAACGTATAGTTCAAGTCAACTCACATGCCTTCTTTACAGGCGATGAGAACTTGAACCTGGAGCTCTGAAAGGATCCCCTGACAATGGTCGACTTCAACCTACTACCAATGTTGACACTACATCGGGTCCAAGTGGTAGCAAGCGCAGAAATCTGAGACCACGAGGATGCAATGCACAATAAGATGGTCGATTGCATGAAACAACTACAATGTAGCAAGATAGAGGCCAAGAAGCTTCGGGATGATTATATTGTGGAATGAGCTGTGCAGGTATAAGCCCTTGAGGAGAAAGTGCAATTAGAGAAAGCCCTGGCTGAAAAGGAAGCAGTCATCGCAGAACAAACCAGAGCGCTCAAGGAAAAGGAAGAAATTGCGATGGAACGAGCAAAGCTCGAAAGAGCTCTAGCAAAGGCATGCGAAGCAGCAGCGCTGGACATGGATGTTGACCTGGAAGCCCAGGTTGTTATGTTATGAGTTTCTGTGACTGAGCTCAGAAAATAAAATGTGGAACTCCAAGTTCGGGTAACACCCAGCACACCGCCGACACAAGTCCAGAGTCGAAAGACAGCGATAGATGAGGCAGTGATGGAAATCCAGGAGTTGGAACAGGCTGTGCAGAAGGCAGCCGTAAGTCTTACAAAATTTTGGGACAGGCTGGTCGAAGATGACCAGTTAGTGGAACTAAAGAAGATGCATCATGAAGCTGAAGAGCAGATAGAAATGTTTAAAGGGTCGATTAAAGCAATGCCCACCATGACCAGGATGACAAAGACTGCGGAATTACAGAATATGAAGCAACGAGCTGAGAAAGCCCATGAAAGGAAGCAACGATGAGCGGCACATTTGGACGAACTTCAGACAAAAGTAGAAGCACTGATAGAAAGCATGGTTCCAGAATTGAAACAGGTACAGGAGCAACTACAGGAATTGCGACAAAAAGTGAGCGACCACCCAACGGAGCAATAGGTGACGGAAAGTACATAGATCCATGCATCAGTAAAGGAGATAGTTGACTGGATCTGGACCGCCTATGAAGACTTTCAAAAGCAGTATAACAAACTAGCAGTGTCCAACTGAAGTGGCTCGGGATGAGCCACAAGTTTGTGTTGGGGGCCTGTTGGCACGGGATAGATCCATAGGAAGTGCGGAAGTCGACAGGTGTGGAAGGGTCACTCAGCGGAAGAAGGACCTTTCGCCACTTTTTGCGGAAGTATAAGTATTGTTAAAGAGTTGAATCGGTCATATGGACCATTTTTTGTAGAATGATGTAAGCATATAAATAAAGCAATCTTGTAAGCCTAAGGGCATCGATTGATTGATGATTAATAAGATCTTTTGAGTTTGATTGTATTTGCGATATCATGTTCTGAATATCTCTGCGACGGGTTTTCCGTAGATGTTAATGAATGAAGATGTTCGGTTGTGAATTCTGGTGTTATGTTATGATGCGATAATGGGTTATTTAAATGTTCTCTGTTGGTTTATGTGAAAACATATTGTTGGTTAATGTTAAAAAATTTTGATGTGAATAATTGATTAGTAAACTATAGTGAATGACTGTGATCTCTGGTTAATGCACACAAATCTTCATTGTAACTGTGGAAGCTTGGTTCCTGCAGCACCCTTATCCACCTCGAGTGAGACCTCACCTGCTTCGCAGGTGTTGCTGGGAAGGGTAACTCCTTTCTGTGATGGTGAATAAGGGGTTGTTGACGACAGAGCGAACCCCTGTCGAAAGACCCTGTGTCAACAGTAGGCTCTGCTTTCAGAATGGTGGAAAATACAGATATGAAGGGCTGACCCACCAATTTCCAACAGGTTCGACCCTATGGCAAGTTTGGGTTGCAAAAGGTTCAAATGCATCTTCACAAAGGGATGGCTTAAACCTATATTCAAGTTTCCAAATATACGAAATAAGATCGAGGAACATGCAGATCATGCTCCTATACTTGGGTAGATTTATATCAAGTATGCTCCCAGTGGCCCCATAAAATATGTCCTTAGGTGGGTGCAACCAAATGTTTACAACTTCAGGGATACCTTCATTTGATGATAAAATGTAATCCAAGAAGTCATGTGAGCTGGGAGATCTCACATCCCAAATGGGCCAGGTAACCGAATCATATTCCTCCATCAAGGGAAGATTTTGATCCGAATCTGTCGAAGCTATTTGAGTAGCTTGGTTTGAAACTTCTACGATAGATAGGGGTGATCCAACTGCTTTCCAAAAATTAAATGACATTACACAAGCTGAGGTCCTTTCATCTACTATGGTTAGACATATGTTCTTACCATGAGTCGTACTTTAATCTGAAAAGCAACTTTGGAAAGGGTCCTACATATTGAATGGTCTATGTCTTATGCGATCAAAGTCTCATTGGATGGATCAACAACACCAATGGTAGACAATAGTTCCGTTCTTTGCGCAGAATGATATTGCAATACCTCCAAGGCCGACATGGCACATGGTACTTGAGCTAGGTCCTCAAGAACATTACCATCCTAAGTAGCTCGCGTGTTAGGATTATGCATTGTTCTACATAGAACACCTTTGGGGGGGTATGGTACTAAGTCTATGGCTGGTTTCTCAATGTAGATATAACCACTTGGTTGTGATTCTAATTGATCCGATCTACTAGGAGAGACATCATAAGACTCAAGTCTTGTTTGAATATTCATCTCAGGATCACACATGAAGACATTGGCATAAGGATCATTGCCCCCTTGCAGCGGGGTTGGCTGGTTTCCCCCTGGTGGGGGTACCGGTGTCAAAATAGTGGGTTGTTGTTTCCCACCGCATTGAAGCATAGTTGGTACGTATTTTTTCCCAGACTTAGCATTTTGCTTACTCTTGTACATCTTCTTCTTTTCCCTAATGTCTTTGGAATCAACTATAAGGATTTCAGAATTCTGGGAAGGATTAGCACTTTGATTACCCTTGTATTTCTTCTTCTTTCCTCTCAAGTCTATGGATGAGATTGTGAGGATGTTAGAATTGTTGGAAGGATTAGCAGGTTGCTGCATTTCCTGGCCAGCTGTGGGTTGCAAATTCTGAATAGATACTTGTCTCGGATGTGGTTTAATTTGTTCAAGATGGTGGACGAAATCCGTCATACCATTGACATGAGGTTCATGTGGCAGCCTAGCTAGATCAAACGCAGGTCTTGCAGGTTGGTTCCCAAAAGATTGGTTACTTTCTAGAACCTGACCACTCCATGGCGGAATGGGGTTAATGGTTGGATTGCCCCCTTGCGGGGTTAGGCCCAAAAAAGATTGGTTACTTTCTAGAACCTGACCACTCCATTGAGGTGGTTGTTGGGCTTGAAAAGAATTCCAAGAGGGGTTACCTCCTTGCGGAGGTTGCATCCAAAAGGATTGGTTATTGTCCGGATGTTGCCCATTCCATTGTGAACTAGGTTGCATGTATGGATTTCCCCCTTGCGGAGGTATGTTCCAATAAGGTTGGTTATTTGGTGGAACATTACCACTCCCTGGCTGGTTAGGATTCATGGGTGGATTGCCCCCTTGTAGGGGTATGTTCCATTGAGATTGGTTACTTGGTGGAACATTACCACTCCATTGATTGTTTCCTTGGTTTGGATATGCGTTCCAAGGTTGATTTCCTCCTTGCGGAGATGGCATCCAAAAAGATTGGTTACTTCCTGAATGTTGTCCATTCCATGGTGGAACAAGATGGATGGATGGATTTCCCCCTTGCGGAGGTAGGCCCCAAAAATATTGGTTGCTTTCTGGAATCTTACCAAACCATTGATTGTTTCCTTGGCTTAGATAAGCGTTCCAAGGTTGATTTCCTCCTTACGAAGGTGGTTCCCAAGAAGATTGGGTACTTCCTGGAACCTCCCCACTCCATTTTGGGATAGGGTTGATAGGTGGATTGCCGCTAGGATTTGTGCTAGGATAAGTCGGAGGATAACCCCTTGGGGCATTTCCACTAATCTGAGGAGCATAACCCCAATTGGAATAAATGTTCCATGGTTCATTGCTTCTGCCAGGAATATTACCATTCCATGGTGAAGGGTTTCCCCTAGAAGTAGAATTTGGACAAGTGTTAGGCATATCAAAAGGATTCTGGTTTACTCCTTGTGTGTGTTGACCTTGATTAGCTAAACCATATTGAAAACCAATGTTTGGTAAGGCATACCCTTCAGTAGGGATTCCTGCAGATGAAGTGGATGTACTTCCGGGATTGGAACCTGAAATTTTACCAACTGGAACTGAAGTGTTGGTTGAACTTGTGCTACTAATAGGTAAACTAACTGTTGGGATTGATGTATAGGCCAAATTGGAAGTATTGCTACCTCCAAAAACTATTTGATGTTGCGACGATGTAGTCCCTTGTGCTCCTGATGAAGCCATAGGGTCACTTGTTGAATTTTGCATGTCATTCGAACTTTCAAAAAGAGGTTTGATATCACCCAATGACTCATAGATAGTAAGTACAATTGGTTCTGAAAGACTTATCATAGGTGGAATTACATGAGCATTTGTGTGATGTTTCAATGTTTCAATTTCAACTAGAGTAAGATCATCAACTCTGTCTGTATTCAGTTCGTGATGTGGTGATGAATTCTCAGTGTTGATTTGATGTTATTCTTCTTAAGTAATATTAATTGAGTTTAAAATCAATTCTATTTCCAAGTCATTAGTATGTGGTTTTTGTGTCTATCTCTGCAACGTAGCAGGGATTTCAATTTCTGGTGACTCACCTTGATGTCATCGTGACTGGCGGATCGGGAGAGTAGCCACTTCTAAGAAGTTGATAAAAGGATGTGTTTAAAATGATTGTTTGAATCAAACAATCCTAAGGCAGTCTAGACTCAAAAAAAAAAATGTGTCCACATAGTAAAAATTCCCTAAAGATTTCAAGCAGCAAACTTATTCTTCCAAAGAACCAAAGCTCAGTGAAAATTTGGATTGTAGGGCCTGCCGAAACTAGTAGTTGTTGAGGGATGTTAGGCCTCAGACAATTTCTAGCAGCGAAAGTATGAGAAATAGTTACAATAAACTTTAATCGCCAGGGGTGCAAGTGTTGGTTCCTGACCAATCACCCTCCCAAGGAGTAAAAGTTCCAAAGTCTGTCTCAGGTTTTGCAAGTGTTTCCCACTCACAATAGCCTATGTGATATCCTAAGAATAGCCACTAAAGTTACCACTTTATTATCGACGGTCGAGCGGAATAGTTGTAAGTCGAGGACAACTCTCATAACCAGGAACTCTAGAAACAGTGATGTCACCCCAAGGACTTGTCACTGAACATAGAATCCCCTCGATAAGCTTATGTCCCACTAAATAAACAAAAGTGGGGAACCACCCTTTACTTATCCAGATTGACCTCATGCTTGACGTATGTTTCAGAAGCGCTTTCCCGACAAGCGTTTTTTGCTACTAGTGGATTTACTCTCTTTAATCAATGCTAGTTTCAAATTTTTGCAGCCCTGGAGTGTTAACTCTCCAAACCTAATCTAGGGCACTAACCTAAACTTGTTGGTGATATGAAAATCAAAAGTTTGTCAATTTTAGATTAAGCGCCAATTTTAAATGTAGTTTGCTTAGTTTCAGGAGTGGAAATGAAACTAGTGATCTTTTGACTCGAAAACCGAAAAATGAACCAAACAATGCAAAATGCTCACTATTCTACCTTTTAATTCGATGAATATTCTAAATTAAGGAAGAGTTAGAGGTTCATGAGTTTCTTTCATATATGCAAAATTTCTGGTAGATTTTGTATGTTTATGTATAGTTTAGTTTTTTTTTTTTAATATGGATAATAATTGATGTTTAAAGACCAATGTAAACCAAACAGATATCTCAAGTAAACATGAATCTAATTCTATTACACGAGGGATCCCTGTTTCTCATTCACAAGATCGCCCGAAAGCCCAAGTGAAGAGGATAAGCCCTTTGGAATGCTTATGAATTAAATTCTAGACTGTTAGACTTGAGATCCACTTTCTCATTCACAAGATCGCCATACATCCCAAGTGAAGAGGATACGGTGGCTCGAAAAACTGTATGCAAAAATTAAATCTACTCTGTTACAAGTGAGATCCACTTTCTCATTCACAAGATCGCCATAAGGTGTGAGTGAAGAGGATACGATGGCTCATACACAATATATCTCAAGAAAAATGAACTCTAAAGGTACAACTTTCTCTAATTGCGCATGCGAATTATGAAGAAAATTCCAACTCCAAAACGAAATGTAACTAAATGAAAGTTTATTTTTGTTTTTTGGAAAGAAATTATCGTCAAGTTATCTCACAATGTGATGTTCAAGGTTTGTTTTTCAATGCAAAAAGTGTGAATGGTTCCTTCAAATGCAATTCTCTCTAAATGTGCATGAAGATCATGAAAATATTCTAAGTCCAAAACAAAATGTAACTAATTTGAAGCTTGTTTTTGTTTTTAGAAAGAAAATATTCTCAAATCAATTTAAAATGTGACTTTCTAAGTGTGGTCTTTTATGCAAAAAGATATTTTACACATTTAATAGAAAAATTGTAAAGAGATAGACACTTAAAACACTTTTAAAAGTTCTGGCGATCTTTTTTGAACAATTATCTTTAATCCAATGGAAAAGTTTATAGCTCCAACCATGCAAAACTTTTACAACTCCAACCATGCCAAACTTTTACAAAATGCTTGGATTCTTTTTAATCTTAAGAACAAGAAAAAATGAACCCAAAACTTTTGCAAAAACTTTGGAATTCTTTTTAATCTAAAGAAGAAAAAAAAATTGAACCGTAACTATGCACTTTGCAAAAGTTTGAAAATGAGTTTTTTAACCAACTCTTTGTAAACCAATTGAAAAAGATTTGTAACTCCAACTATGTAAAACTTTTGCAAATTTTTTCAAAAGGAATCAAACTTTGGCATTTTATGGAGCATTCAACGCTCAACGCTCCAACATTAAACGCTTAGCAATTTCACATTGTGGCAGAGTATGAAGTGACACGTAGAGAGTTAAAACCTTCAACTCTTCACACCCCAAATCCTGGCAGAATGTACACCCACGCAGAGTTTTAAGAGCTTCAATGTTATGGTTCACAGCTTCAATCGAATCAACACATCAACGCAGAGGTCGAAGGCAGAGAGCAGACAAGGGGCATTATACAATACACAAAGCATTCAGTTGTTGGGATTAATGTAGAGATACAACGCTTCGACACTGTCCACGTGATGGGTAAGGAATTGTTTCAAAAGCGAAAATGCAGAGATGCAAAGATGCAATGCATCAATACTGTCCACGCAGAGGTTCGAAAGTTTAAAGCTAAGATCATAGTCTTTTAGTGCTGAGATTTAAGAGTTCATGAAACATCAGGGTTTTCATATCGCAGGGTTGAAGGAATTTCACGTAGAGCTTGAGAACATACTCAAAGATGCATCTATTCACTCAACGCAGAGTTTAAATCTTCAAACCAGATTTTAAAAGTTTTCATGCTGAGTTTTAAAAGTTTCAAGATCTTTAAGACAACACGCGGACAACCTGGAAACTATCAGCGTAGAGATTAAATTCCAGGTACATGGATCCACACAGAGTTTGAAAGAAATGATCAACGTAGGGATTTATGCAAGGTTTGAAATGCTTTCAAAAAACTAAACAGAGCTTTAACACGTTAGTGCAGAGTTTAAACATCATTCAACGCAGAGTGTAAAGAAATATTAAACTCAGAGTTTAAAGAAATATTCAAATGAAACACGAATCAATGAAATATTCTAGAAATCTTCAATGCAAAGTTTAAAGAAATCTAACATGCAGAGACTGAAGCTTTAAGAACTTTAACACAGCTTGAAGATCAAAACAAAGTTTAAACTCTAAAATTCGAGGCAGAGTTTCAAGAAACTCAGATCTGATTGAATTTGACGGTGGGTTGATGGATTAAAGGCATGGTTAGGCCAATTTTAAGCTTCTCAAACTGGATCCAAGTATCTTTAAGTGATCTTTAAGCTCAAAATGAGTAGATCTAAATGATGGAGATCACCAAAAAATGAAGAAAAATCATGAGATATCAAGAAATTTCAAGCCATATGGTCACCAATCCAATAACAACATTTAGTGTAGAGACTTGTCTATAGTATTTCAACTATTTTACTAAGAAATGGTGAGTTTCTATGTCAGCAAATGAAAAGATTATTACAAGTTATCACTAAGATCTACATTCATTCATCAATCAAGATAAGCAAACTTAAGATCTGAAGCCATTTAAAAGTCTAAATCACACAAGATAACCAACATTTAAACATTCAAATGGTAGAAACTTGAATCAATTCATATTAGAACAATGAAGAAGTACATCCTTACCATGTAACTAGGTTTGAATCCCTCCTCGATTGCTATAAGCTTTCCTTCCTTCACCCTTGCTTTTGAAGAATTTGAGCTTTTCTCCTTCCTTCAGAATCTCCTCAGCATGCCTTTTCTTTTTTGATCTCCCTTTACCATGCCTCCCATGCCTTTCATATGTAGCATTGGGAAATGGGCCTTCAAACCTTTCTTCTCCATGTGGGATTGCTCATTTTCTTTATTTTAGATTATTTTCAAATGAAAACCCACTTTTCAATAGTTTTTAGGCTTTTTGCACCACTAGAATGATTTTAAGCACAATTAATGCATTTTAATGCATTTCTCAGAGAGGATTCGTCTCTGAATGAACTTGTGTCATGTATTCCTGTTGTAGGTGCATGGTAAACATATGCCTCTTCTGTCACATGACTAGGAGTGTTAATTTGATTGTTAACAAGGCATGAACATATTTAAATATCTCATAAATTTTAATTGATTATCATCTTTTTATGATTAATTAATGTTTACTTAACACTTCTAGACCTATTGGGCACATAGTTTTCATTTTCCAGGCTGTGGTTTTCATACAGACATCCATCTGGATGCTCATTCGCATCCAGACGCCCATTCGCATTCGGATGTCCATTCAGACCTTCGTTCGCACCACCGAAATCGTTTGTTAGCATATTCTGGAGCATTGAAGGCAGAAACCCATGACATGGGTTTTGTTGGCCACCTGGCCCTTATGGATCGTGACCTCCTATTGGTGAAGATTCGCATCCTCATTAGCCCAAGTTGCCAATGCATATGTTGCCCACGTCCAAGGAATTAGTATGCACGAAATGGGGAAAACATCCTGTGCTTTTTAATGAGCCATTTCTCCAGTGTTTAAGACCCTCTATTTTTAGAGAGGTCAACCACTGGAAGGGTCGACCTGCTCTCCCTTTGTAAATGTTATATAAAGACACCTAGGGTTGAGAAGAAGAGACATAAAATGTTGTATAAGCTTTGATTCTGATTTTTAATAAAAACTCTGATCATCTGTTGATGTTATTTCGTCTTTTGTTAATGGTTGGTGACTGAATAGCTTAGGAACAAATCCCTGTTGCTTGGGAAGGGCCCCTCAACAACCAGAGGTTCCATTTGTGCATATCCAGTGATTTCCTTTCATTTTTGCAGATAAGTAATTTCATTTTTATATGTATGTATTTTGTTTTCCTATAGATGATGTTTTGTTGTTCATAAAACACAGTTTTCCTTTATTTACATGTAATTTGTATCTTCAGAATTCATACGGCCGACTATTCGCACCTTCATTCAGACTGTCTTTCAGCCTTTCATTTGCACTTAGACAGAATTTTAGTTCATTTTCCACAATTTCCAGTATTTCGTTTATGCAGAAATAGTTAGGTAGGGTATAGGTTAATTTTCCAGTATCTCATGATGTTCCGTAGTTAGTTGGGATTCGAATCCATCTTTACCATTTTATATTTCATTTCATATTCACACATAGATTAATTATTTCAGTTTTAATTATGATGAAATCCATTTACATTTAGCATCTCTTTTACTGTGCAAATAAGAAATAGTTCTAGTTTAAGTAGAAGCAGTATAGTTGTTTCTTTGATTATGATTTAGGTAGTTTATGATCTGCTTTCATTTGTTTTCATGCCTAGAACCTAGAATAGCTTAAGCTTGTTTAAAATGTTATCATAGACTTTACCAAATATCAGTTTGTTCCATTTCTGAAATAGGTTCAACATTTCATCTTCAGTTCTCATTTATGTTTATAATCGGTCTTTCATTTTCATTTACATAGCATGTATTGTTTTAGGCTTTGTTAATTCCATTGTTAATTCAATCATTTCATTTTGGTAGGTATAATAGAATAGAAACTAACTTCAAGTTCAAACTTAAATAGTTTCACACTGATTTCAAAGATGCATTAGTTTTCAGTGTTTTAAAGTTTGATTCTGATAGCTCACATAACTCAATTTAATATAGGTTTATTTCTCAGTTATAGATCAGTTGAATCATATTTCCATGATTGAGTGAAATGCCTTAGGTTGTGGTTTGATTTACTGTTGAATGAGAATAGTAGCACTTTGTTTCATGTTGTAGGTTTTGTTCACAAGTTAAAGATTGTTTCCAAGTCATTGAATTCTTACTTTGTACTTAGGTATGCTTGAACTCCAAGTTTAGTTTGATTTTTGATAATTGATGTTTCATGAACTAGTTTGAAGTATTGATAGGACATAATTTGATGTTGATAGGCATTTACATGAGCTAGGTAAACATTTCATGTTTTAATTACAGAGTAGTCATTAGAGATAAATTAACTTAGAATTTGTGTTTTGATAAGTAGTACTTAATTTTAAGTATTGTAACTAGGTCTTAAGTGCCATCTGCTTATGGATAAAAAGTAGTTTACAATGTTCAAATTCACTGGCAATTGGTCCATTCTTAACTTGCATCTTTTTCCAGAATTTAAACTAGATTTAATTCCTTTTTGTTTCTCTGTAGCATTCGAAAGTCATTTTGATACAATCCCTCAAGGAGAGTGGAATTAGGTAGCTTAGCTAAGTCTTAAGTCATTTATTGTTTGAAATATTAATTGTCAAATGCATGAGCAGTTTAACTGTTGGATTGGATTTCTTAGGTTCATTAAGTAGTTGTCTCTTTTAGGGTAGTATAGTTTCTTGTTTTTATAGTTAGTTGCAACTTGAAATTGTTCTATAGCTAGGTTTCTGAATTTGTTTCATAGTTAGAGTTTGAATAATATTTTCCATTCTTAGAATAGGATTTGAGTGATTGTCTAGTAGTTTTCACTTCCATAGAGTAGCTTGTTTTTTATCAATTCTTGCTTCTTAGAATAGTACTTTCTTTATATCTTGCAATTTCAATTCTTGTCCATAGAGTAGAATAGTATAGATTGATACTATTCTGATCTGTTTGTTAGGTTAGGTCTAATCAGTTTGATAGTTTATATTTTCAAGTTTGACTCAGTTTTTCATTTTGAAAGATCTTTAAATATTTTCATTATTGAACATTTCTAAGGTCTGCCGAGCCAATACCTTAGTTTCCCTTCTACCTCAGCATATATTTTGTGACAACTCAAAGTGTACAAACCTTGGTTGATAATTAATATTTGGAGAATTTAATAAACATAAATAACACTGAACAAGAGGATACATAGTGGGTTCCAACCAAGAGATCATTTTGAAGAAGAAAGCGATCCAATCGGGAAGCTATATGTACAGGACCAATCCTATGGTTTGTCCAGGTGAAACAATCATTTGCAAGCTTTAGATCTATCAGATCCCAATCATCTATGAGGTATTACATGCTTTCTCAAAAGGGATCTTTTATTATACTTCCACCTTGTTTCTCTTTGTTGCTAATAATTGTGTTGAAGTCATCGGCCACTATGCTAAAATTTGTCCACAAAGTGTTGCAAAGGTTCTGCAAAGACTACCAGTAGATATTTTTTCTTGATAATGTATAGGCATATAGGTACTGAAAGTGGACTTAAGGCATGATCTCCCTAGTTCAATGCGAATCTAGAACAAATATGACAGAATACAAATATACCTTCCTAGATGTAATTAGAGATTAAGTTATGTAGACATATTACCTTTCAGATCTATAGATCTCTTTCTCCCTCGTCGCTCCAAGGTCCACGGTCGTCAGATCCAAAGATGCAAGACCTGTCAGAACATGCAAGAGACAAACAAGAAGCAATAACACATCTACACAATAATTGATCTAAGTAAACGGTTAAGGAAGTAAACTATAAATATCAATGAACAATAAGACATTTATGGAAAGAGTTTTGTATTACTATATTAAAGTGGAAATACATAGAAGAGTTAAGATTATAACCAAGCCCTAACGTCGCAATCTTCCTCCAACAAGCCAAGCCAATGCCTCTAAGGAGAAATGGGTGCCTCCAATGGATGGATGATGATATCCTAAGCTCCATTTCACCAGCATATGGATGTTATAGCATTCCTCCCCTTGGAATGGAGAAGAGCTTCATATATATAGGACTAGGAGGATAGGATAGGTTGAGAAATAGTGGGAAAGGACTAAGGGATCCTCCCAAAGAGTTAGGGAACTGAATGCCTGCTCCCCTATAGGTTAGCGATAGATATCCAAGTCACACACCTTCGAGAAATGGCTTGAAGATTCCCTTTATCCACTTTAACTGACATTGGTGCAAGTTGCAATAGGACAACCTGCGCCGGTGCATGCTGCACAAGGGTGACCTGCGACGACCCAACTAGACCCTATGGAAATAGGTCAGTATCTCTTCCAGTTTGACTTCCTATTCATGGGAACTTCAGGGATGCTTACATTGATTCTTATGGTGGCAAGATTTTGGTGTAACAGAATACCCCCCAAAGCATGAAGTTGTTGGAACTTGACAGCTGAAATGCTTTGATAGAAGGATGGAAAAGGCTTGTCGGATGGAAGATGCCACTGCAAGACAACTGACTTTGAGAACAAAATCCCGTATGACTCACAACATGGCTTCCGACCAATACAATGTAGATCCATGGCAGTAAAGGTTGACTAAACACAATCATGGCTACTAGAAACAAGCGTAGATCCATGATGAGATAATAACACAATCACAACCAATACAAAGTGGATCCGTGTGATATAACCCAAAAGAATATCCATCGCAACCTGGGTAAAACATTACTCCCCAGGGTCTTCAAGTCGAACCCACAATGATATGAATCTATCCATGTGATTACAAATGTCTTGACATCGAATATGGTAGAAACCATTTGATTACCGGTCATTGATGCATACTGTTAACAAACGCGAGGGAAATCACCATTAATTTCAATGATCCCCAAGGTATCATAGTACATATGTAATTTTCCTTTATAATAAAATTCCCAATGTGCTCAAATTCACCAAAATTCCCAATGTGCTCAAATTCACCAAATTTCAACTCTAGGTATATGGATACAACTGATTCCAAACTCCTCCAATTACTTTCAAACTCGGTGAGGAAGGTCATGAGGGGTGATGGGACCACGATGGGACATAGTAACACATCTATCAGACATATAATCAACTGATATACCCAACCATGGTCTGCAATTTTCCTCTTCCTCTTCCATGGGAGTTATTCCTCCACTCCAATTCGACCTTACATGACTCATGCCAAGTATATTGACCTTCCAACTCATACCAAGAACATTGGGCTTCTCATGGATTCGAAATGAGTAGGATGCCATGTGTCATAGAAAATCTAGCTTGTGTGGGTTCCACTTCCTCCATGTGTCTTCATGATCAAATGCTACTTTGATTTTCCCTTGTATATAATTTATTTAGCTCCTTTATTAAATATTTATGCTATTCTAATGTCCACACATCATTTATTATCCCTCTTATTTCAAATCCCAATGCTTCCACCCCCAACCTAGGAAACTAGTAATTTTCCTCCTTGGCAATTATTTGACCCTTAACATCAATTTGACAAACTCTCATGAATATGGCCATTGGTCTTAGGCCATTGTGACCCAATGCCAAATTTGGGACATGACAAGATATCATCAAGCGCGAATGAAGGAGTTGAAGTCGAATGCTTGACGAAATCTTTCAATTAAGAGTCAATGATGTAAACTCATGTCGAAATCGAGGTAACCTGCCATTGAAACATGTAGGCCCAAGGCACTCAATTGGTTTCTAGATTCAGTCCTCAGATGATTATTTGAAGTCGACAAGGATGAACCTGTTGAAGGATGGCCTTGATGAATCCCCTGTCATCGACATGAAACTTGATAACAGATGTTTAGAGTAGATCGGATGGTATAGTAACATGCAAGACTGACTTAGAGTAGACCGACATGGTGGAGGGTGTACTGACTGCAAATGATGAGCGGGGAATGTATTCTTGAACATGGGCATGGTATGACTTGGCAGTATTGACATGATGAGAATGACGCCAACTCCTAATTCAATTGATGATGGAAGTATTCTTTGGATGACACAAAGGAGTAACAAGACTCAGGAAGTAGGCAAAACTTGAGGACAAATGGATGACCCAAGTACTGTATGCAAATGAAAATGAGTGCCATGTTCAAGAATGACTAAGTACTGCTACTGGTAAAGGTGTAACACAAAAAACTTTTGTTTTTCCCCATCATGACTGATGAGTGCCTCATGTTTTTTTGATGAGCTTGATGAGGGTAACTAGATGCTCGGTATAGCTCATCGAATAGATGAGTCCAATCCCAATTTTTTTACAAACTTGGGAAAGGAGGGGTTCGTCGCATGACGGGCCCTTCAATGTTGAATTTTAACGAGTCCAGAGAAGGTAAACTCGGTGTCATTTTGATGTTTAGAGAATTTAAAAAGAACTAAAGAAGACTCCAAAGGTCCTTTTTCGTAAGGTTAGCCTCTTCGCCCGGAAAAGGGTAAAACAACGCATGAGAGGACTCTTCCAGTCATGATTGGATGGAGTATTCCTTTTTCGTAAGTAGTGCCCCCTAGTCGAAAAAAGGGGTAAACTATTACCAAGAAGATGATCATTCAAATACTTTTACAAGCGTGAACGCATCAAGTTCGCTTGGCAATCTTTTTGTATTTAGAGAGATTGAAAAGAGATTAAAGAAAGACTCTGGGGGGTTCCTTTTTTGTAGGAGTTTAATGAGCCCGAAAAACTGATAAACTATAACTCGGTGACTTATTCTCATCATTTTACGAGTATGAGAAAGAACAAAGAGTAAGCTCAGTGTCATTAGTAATTGAATTTAATGAGCGAAATAATGACAAAAAGATGCTCGAAGAGTTGTTCATACCTGGTAATACTTACGAGATGATCATCACGATGAATAATGGCATTAATTAGGCACCTAGCTTCTCCCACAACTCAAAGACTAGGTCAAAACAGTTAACCAAGCATTTACATGCAATAAATAACCCAAACTATAATAAAAAAAACCCACTAAAGCATAAACATTAAAAAGGAATATTCCCTTTTTGGTTATAAAATGAGTGAAATAGTGAAAAAGAATTACAATTGTTTTTTACCAAGTTTGGAGAGTGTGAAGTGCCATTTGGAGACAAATTTTGTATGCTGATTCCGGGAGCTACGGTCCACCGTTTCGCAAGCCCTCAGAGACAGGTAGGCCTAAACTCAGCTATGCAACTTTTCAGCGGATTAGTTTTATGTTTTTTGCTTAATTTTTAGGGTTTTGAGTTGTTTTGGTGGGGGGAATTGCGCCTACAGGTCGGTGCAAGCCTTCCTTACGGGAACTACGACGGCCATGTGCCCTCGTAAAACCTGTAAGGAGGGCTTGCGCCGATCCGCGGGCGCAATTCCCCCCACCAAAACAACTCAAAACCCTAAAAATTAAGCAAAAAAAAAAACTAATCCATTGAAAAGTTGCATAGCATCGTCGCAAAACCCATAAGGGCCTTTTGCGTCGACGTTGCCCTGTCTACAAAGACGTCTTACGTCGACGCAAATGCTTCACTTCAATTCAACGCCCAACCCAAAAGAAAAAGTTTTGATGTTTAGAAAGAGTTCTAATAGTGTTTACTTCTCCTTTTTGACAAGTTCACGGTGACAAACATGGTTCTCGAGTGGCGAGAACAAGAACACGAGGTGGATGATGCTCAAGCTGAAAATGACCCTCAATGCATTGCTGCATTGAGGAACTGTGGGTTACTCAAATACTTCCAAGTGTTGGGCATGAGGGCCCAGGTTCCGTTGCTGACACACATGATCCGATGTTGGGATCCGACGCAACAACACTTCGAGATCGGGGTGCATACACTGAGTATAGATGTCAAGGATATCTACTTCCTAACATGATTATCCCGAAGGGAAGAACCTGTATCTCCTACCGGATCACGAGGAGGTGATCGGACAGTGGACAATATGATTACTCAGTACTTCACTGGAGGCACTGCGGCTATTGGTGGGAAGATCCCCATCAAGGATATTTGAGACCGTCCTTTACGTATTGTGCTCTACACTATAGTGAGGGTAGCTGGGAATCAATCTACTCACCTTGCAAGCAAGTCACGGTTGATGTACGCGGAGGAGTGCATGGCTCCCAGGGTATTCAACTGGTGTGAGGGACTCCTTACCAACCTTCGGAGTCAGTTGACCAAGTGTCCGCGCAGGGCACTGAAACAATTCGGATATGGGTCCGTGGTGATATCTTTTCTATTGGAGTGGGTACCTCATCTGCGTCCATAGGTGGACTTGGATGACTGAGATGCCCGGGACCCACACATGACCTGATGGGAAGAGGTGATGGCCCGCCATGGTGGCAGGGGTCCTATCATAGGCTACGGTACAGGTTCTTCACCTCGCTGGAGGGACAGCTCCTCATGATAGAGGATTATCCGTACATCAGGATAGATTTCAGAGGTGATCCCGACCTGGTGCTTCCCGAGGGAGCATAATGGGGTGACATCGGTAAAAACAACAAATTTTGTGTTTTTCATTTTATATATTTTATGATTTTTTGGAGTAGTGTAGATGACTCGATGTTTTGTGCAGACATGGGTCCATTGCGACCAGTTGGAGTCTCGCTCATTACGAGGAGAGGAGAGGCACCGGTTGTAGGTCCCACGATGCATGATTCCATTGAGGAGGTAGAGAAGGTCTATGAGAACCTCAACAGGTTGACACTAGATATCCCAGAGCCGAGTGTACGTGATCTACCTCGGGGTTACCAGAGATACACTGTCATGGTGTCTACACATTTTGGAACGCTGCTTTGTAAAGTGGCGAGGTTCGTAGTCTACTATCATGAGCCACCTAGGGATTAGGTTTCCACTTGTGTATGTATTGAAAGCTTATGAGCTTTAGATTTTGTAGAGATGACTCTTACTAAAAGCTAGTATGCTTTAGATTTTTGTATCAGCACCACCATTTTGTATCGATTTATATATATATATATATATAGACATTTTTGGCGGCTTTATACATTATGTGTTCTATGTGTTGAGATATTGTAACTTCAAAGAATATTATATTTGTACTTTATTATTCTGGAGATGTTTCATTCCTCCTTGAAGATCTTATTGTATATCCGGAGATGTTTATTCCTCCGCGGAATGTGGTAACTTGGGTTATTAGACTTCCCTAGTGGGGGTCGGCCCTGTATGTGTTATGTGGGTCAAAGGGTTATTAGACCACCCTAGAGGGGTCGGCCCAGTCAGTTGTAGTGGGGTATTTAACCCAATGGTTAAATACGAGCCTACATGACTTGTGTAAAAGACAAGTCGGAGTAGTGTATAAATAGAGGAGGTGTATTCCTCATTTTACACACACACTCACTCACTTGAGAGTGGCGCACTTATGAGAGAGAGGTCTACTATGGAGAAGGAGGAGCTTATGCTCAGGGTTACATCTTTGTATATTGCTGGTCATCTATATTGAGGAAGCTTTGCTGGGTTTTCTACCCCATGAGGGTTTCCCAGGATAAATTTGTGTCTCTTGTGTTTATGCTGTGCTTGTTGTTTCTTCAGTGATCCTGTATATGCTATTATTGTGAAATGGAATGCAATACTGCTATTTTATGTCTTAGAATATTAAATATTAACATGGTATCAGAGCTAACCTAAAGGAAGGCAATGTATGGCACTTACGACACTTGCTTCACTTGCGACAATTTGAAGGTTTGGGTTTTACATAGCAAAAACCAGTCATCGTGGAACTTTCGCTATAAATCCATTTATACGAAGGTTCAAGATCTGAAAAGTTTACAGGCCGTAGATAACATCCCCAGGTACCTTGTGTCCAAAGGGTACCCTCATATTCGTTGTACTTTGTGAGTTATGATCAGTACAAGTTAGGGTTTCTGCCTCTTCCAGATCTCAGTCAAAATCAGGTGACCTTGGAAAAAAGGTCATAACTTGGGCTAGGAAGCTCCAAATGAAATTTAGTAAAAAGTGACAGGTAGTACACAGATTGTACTATCTCAGGAAACTTTTTCAGAGGCCGAAGTTGAACAAGTGACATGTGGCATGCCGTACAAGTTCTCTCTCCTGTTTTATCCCATAAACAGGTCACGTTGCGACACTTGGAATAAATCTCTCTCAGAAAATACAATTGAGGTCAGACCTATTGGGATGGAAAGATTACAGGTCAGGCTACCACAGAAAAAAGTTTTCAAACCCTGTGGAGAGAAAAGTTTGGAGTTACAACAAAAATAATCAGGTAAATATTTCTGTCAAAACAGAATTATTTTTGGAGCACCTTCATTCATGGCTTCCGAAATTTAGGGTTTTGGAGAAAGTTAGAATTTTTGGAATCGGAATCCACGGCTGAATGCTACTCAGGAAAATCAAAATTTAGAGACCAAGATTGAATTTTTTGGTTGGGTAGAAGACCGGGCTTGATCAAACCCCAGTTCGGGATTTTGATCGGAAAGATGGAAAATTAGGCTTCAGCAAAAGTTGGAATTTTTGAAGTCTGTAGCCACGGCTGGAAGCTCCTATGAAAAATAAGAGTTTAGAGCCTTGGATCGAACCTTTTGATTGGGTAGAAGGGTGGGTTTCATCAAACCCTAGTTCGGGATCCTGTCCAGAAGATCCAGAAGTTTCAAAGGCAAATTTTGAGGGGTCAAATTTTTGGAGATTTCAAAATTGAAGTATGCTAGTTTGATCAACTCAGGAAGACACATCCTTCCATCCATTCATAAGTGTGAAATTCAAAGATTTAATTTTTAGGGTTTCTCTAACAAACCCTAATCAAGCTCCAGATCAAGTTGCAGGGGGAGTTGAGGGAGGCTAAGGCCTTACATAAGAAGACTACAAGAAGTCTAGACATGTATGTCTTAAGGAGATACATGTATGTCTTGAAATCTGATTCCTGATAAAGTTCATAATATGTCTGTCTTCATATTATTTATTAGTGCAATCTTGATTAATGTTAGAATTGTCGTATCACCCTAGTAACAGTATGAATGCATGTGAATGATAGAAGACATTCATTGATTAGGGCTATATGATTGTACTAATGCACGGTGGTGTTGTATGAGGTTGATTTTGTCTACTAACAAGATACAGGTACATCACGAAAGACAAATCAAGTTCCATGACCATGATAACATGAAGACAAAGACTCATCCATAATCTTTGATCACATAGAAGTTCTACTTACGAGGTATGTATGAATTTGTTCTATTATGCTTAACCTATGAGATATGCAGGTTCCAGCATAGGATCTCTAAATCATTGAAGAGAACAAAGAAGATATTGATTAGGTATGTTAGACATAACTAAGCAGGTATACTAATCTAGGTATGTTTTCCTATGTCATGTTAGAATCTTACCTTGTGTAAGGATCCCTTATATAAGTATACTTGGTATGATTGGTTATGCTTATTCATAAAGTTAGTAATCAAGGGTTTATGCATATTATGTCTCTTATCTTGGTTGATGATTTAACTAACTAGATCAAACAAGAATATGCATGAGTAAAAGAAGACTTCCCTGAAACCTTGAATATTATCTATAATCATGACTATACATTTTCAAGATTATTTAGAACTATAATGTTTTGATAACATTGAGAATATACTAATGAATGTATGTTTGTGTATGATATCATGAGGATGACACTTGAGCATGCACAGTGGTACACAATGAATAGAAGTTCAAAATACATACAGAAGATCAAGCGGGAGGCAACCACACAAACATAAAAGATAAGTATTTGAGTTGTTATTTGAAATAGTAAATGATATTGCCTGTAATAGGTTGTATGCATATTTGTATTCCTAGAATATATGATGCTGAGTATAAACATTCATAGAGCATTGAACAGTATACTACTAATATGCATATGATTGGTAAGTTGGACAAACATTCCATTGTTGCTTGTCTAGAATGAAACCTCTTTGCTGACATGTTGAGAGTTGTGCACACTCTCGATAGTATGTTCTGGTAGAGATGGAAGGCATCTAGATAGCCACTGTATGCATACAGAATATGGGAAAGTGTTGTGCCAAAGTATTGGTCAAAATAGTTGCATAACTATGTAAATGATATCTGTATGCATAATAGGTTATCATGTCAATATGATTTGATGATTATGAAGTATTACTAATCATGTACTTAATTTTGATTTGAAATAGAAAGATCATGATGAATGATGAACACTGAACAAGTGATGGATGTTCAACAAAAAGATTTACAAATCAAACACACTATAGAAGGCTTGTGGCTAGAAGATTCTCTTAGAAAGAGGAAGAGAATCATGATGAGATGTTTGTGGCTAGATAAGACCATTCTCTTAATGGTGTAATTAAAGAAGAAGTGTGAATCAGGTTCTGTATGGGTTCCCGGGATTGATAATCAATTGATGAGCTTAATGATCACCATGGGTGATGTGGATCTCAACCTTTGCTACAAGGTTGAATATGGTTTCTATACACAGATGACATGGATGCAAGAAGGAACTCACCACAGAGTTCGAATGATATTGAGGCTCATAATAGTAGACCCATCTGACGAGAGATGGCACAGATAGATATGCAGAAGATCATTCAATGCAGAGTGTGAATGAATGAGAATTGACAGCTTCTTGACAAAGCTTGGGCTTTACCAGAAGTAAAGCTAATCCTAACCTTTACCTTAAGGTTGTGGATGATGAACCTATCATTCCATTATTGTATGAGGATGATCTCTTTCTGACAAGGAATGAGAAACAAAAATGAAAATGAAAGATCTCAGATTGATGCATTACTTCCTAGGTCTGGAAGTATGGCAAGGCTCAGAAGGAATCTTTCTCAACAAGGGAAAATATGCCGATAAATATTAAAAGGACTTGATGTGTTGGAATGGCCACTCTTATGGATTCCAACTTGAAGTTGTTAGCGGATGACTCTTCAGAGTTAGTGGATATAACTCTGTACAGACAAATTATTGGGTCACTGATGTATCTAATAAATACTAGGTCAGATATATGCTTTGCTGTGAATACCTTGAGTCAGTATCTAGTGGAAACTAGATGTGTTCACCTATTAGTTGCAAAGCATGTGATCAGGTACCTAAAGGATACGATAGACTTTGATCTATGCTATCTTAGAGATCATGACTTCAGATGGCTACACAGATGTTGATTGAGCAGAAAGTGTATCAGATAGGAAGAGCACATCGAGAAGATGTTATTGTATGGGATCAACCATGATCTTGTGGTTTAGAAGGAAGCGGTCTAGTGTGGCTCTTAGCACAAGCGGAATATATGGCTGCTTGCTCTGCTATTTGTGAAGCGGTATGGCTTTAGAATGGACCCAACTGTGATCCTATGTGACAAACAGAGTTGTACCAAAATGGCAGAGAATCCAGTATTCCATGATAAGTCAAAGCACATAGAGATATGAGATTTCTATATACAAGATATGGTGTAGAAAAAAATTAAAGTTCGAATTTGTAACAAGTTACCGATGTACTAACCAAACCTCTACCTCAAGTAAAGTTTTCCAAGACAAACTTAATATAGTTCAGAAGGACCCTCCTCGAAAGGGGGAGAGATGTGATCACTTATGATGAGATTGCCCACATCGACAGTGAGTTCAATGATGTGGATAACTATATTGGTGATGCCGACAGAGAGGTTGGTGGATGGTCCTTAGACAGGGTCTAAGGTGACAAGGGGATTGCATCATCCTTTAACACATGTTCTGAAAGGAACCGTAGACAGGTGTCTCCGAGAAAATAGGGGGATTGGATCATCCCTGGACTTCAGTCCTAAAGAGAGCCGTAGATGTATGTCTTCTAGAATGAAGTCCTTCGTGGACATGTGAGGATTGAATCATCCTTGGATTTCAGTCCTAAAGAGAGCCGTAGACGTATGTCTTCGAGAATGAAGTCCTTCGTGGACATGTGAGGATTGAATCATCCTTGGATTTCAGTCCTAAAGTGAGCCGTAGACAGGTGTCTCCGAGAAATAAGAGGGATTGTATCATCCTTGAACATATGTTCTAAAAGGAGCCGTAGACAGGTGTCTCCGAGAAAGAAGAGGGATTGCATCATCCTTGAACACATGTTCTAAAAGGAGCCGTAGACAGATGTCTTCGAGAATGAAGTCCTTGGTGGACATGAGAGGATTGTATCGTCCCCGAACTTCGGTCCCAGAATTGAGCCGTAGACTGGGGCTCCGAGAATGTAGTCCTGAATGAACAGGTAGGGGATTGTATCTTCCCCAGAATTTGGTCCCAGAATTGATCCGTAGACTGATGTCTCTGAGAATTGAAGATAGGACTGCATCGTCCCTGGACCTCAGTTCAAAATGTACGTGATGGGATTGCATCATCCCTAGACATGATACTTGTCTTAAAGGTACGTGTGAGGATTGCATCGTCCATGAACTGGATTCAAAATGTACATGACGGGATTGCATCGTCCCTAGACATGAGACTTGTCTTAAAGTGATAAGGACTGATCATCCTGGAACTTTATCGGGATTGCATCGTCCATAGACATGAGACTTGTATTAAAGTGATAAGCACTGATCATCCTGGAACTTGATCGAGGTTGCATCGTCCCTAGACATGAGAATTGTCTTAAAGTGATAAGGACTGATCATCCTGGAACTTGATTGGGATTGCATCATCCCTAGACATGAGACTTGTCTTAAAGGTACGTGTGAGGACTGCATCATCCCTGAACTGGGTTCAAAATGTACGTGATGGGATTGCATCATCCGTAGACATGAGACTTGTCTTAAAGGTACGTGTGAGGACTGCATCGTCCATGAACTGGGTTCAAAATGTACGTGATGGGATTGCATCGCCCCTAGACATGAGACTTGTCTTAAAGTGATAAGGATTGATCATCCTGGAACTTGATCTGGATTATCATCCATGGACCTATGTCCTAAAGAGAGCGGGATTGATCATCCTGTAATATGATCGTGTGTGTTGCAGGGTATGCTGCTATGTATTGATGATAGATGTATTAGTGAGAATACATGCTTTTGATGATAGATGTATTAGTGAGAATACATGATTTTGATGATAGATGTATTAGTGAGAATACATGCTTTTGATGATAGATGTATTAGTGAGAATACATGTTTTTGATGATATATGTATTAGTAAGAATACATGTTTTGATGATAGATGTATTGGTGTGGATACTAATACAGATGATCCAGATGCTATAGATCGAGATGATCCAGATGTTGTAGATCGAGATGATCTAGATGCTGTAGATTGAGATGATCCAGATGCTGTAGATCGTGATGATCCAGATGCTGTAGATCGAGATGATCCAGATGCTGTAGATCGTGATGATCCAGATGCTGTAGATCGTGATGATCCAGATGCTGTAGATCATGATGATCCAGATGTTGTAGATCGTGATGATCCAGATGCTGTAGATCGAGATGATCTAGATACTGTAGATCGAGATGATCCCGATGCTGATGATCGTATGATGACGATGCTGATGATCGTGAGGATCCAGATGTTGATGTTGTTGTAGCTGTTCGAGTGCTGCAGAAGATAAAGACTCAATACTGAAGATGTTGATGTTCCAGTATTGAAGATGTTCCAGTAACTGCTTGAGTTATTGATGATGTTGAGAAAGCTTCCAATGATTTATAGATGTATCATGTATGATGTTGATGACTCCTTGCTCGTGCAGATGTTGTTATAATATCCTTCTCGTTAAAGGGTAGTGTTGAGATATTGTAACTTCAAAGAATATTATATTTGTACTTTATTATTCTGGAGATGTTTCATTCCTCCTTGAAGATCTTATTGTATATCCGGAGATGTTTATTCCTCCGTCGGAATGTGGTAACTTGGGTTATTAGACTTCCCTCGTGGGGGTCGGCCCTGTATGTGTTATGTGGGTCAAAGGGTTATTAGACCACCCTAGAGGGGTCAGCCCAGTCAGTTGTAGTGGGGTATTTAACCCAATGGTTAAATACGAGCCTACATGACTTGTGTAAAAGACAAGTCGGAGTAGTGTATAAATAGAGGAGGTGTATTCCTCTTTTTACACACACACTCACTCACTTGAGAGTGGCGCACTTATGAGAGAGAGGTCTGCTATGGAGAAGGAGGAGCTTATGCTTAGGGTTACATCTTTGTATATTGCTGGTCATCTATATTGAGGAAGCTTTGCTGGGTTTTCTACCCCATGAGGGTTTCCCAGGATAAATTTGTGTCTCTTGTGTTTATGCTGTGCTTGTTGTTTCTTCAGTGATCCTATATATGCTATTATTGTGAAATGGAATGCAAAATTGCTATTTTCTGTCTTAGAATATTAAATCTTAACACTATGGATGATTAATGAGATCTTGTTTACATGTTTGCTTATACAATGGATTATTTACATGTTATCTATGCTTTTATATTTTATGAATATGTTATGTGTGAGCGATGTACCAATCTAGAATGAAGTTGTCCATTGAGTCAGCAACTGTATTCATGTCTCGTGGAATGTGCAGGTATTGAAGAGATTCAAAGGACCTTTCCAGAAGACGGACTCGTATGGAGAGACATAGTGAGTAGGGTTGCGGATAGCATAAATCCGGTTAATATGAGAAACCACTAGTTGCGAATCTAGATGGATGACAACATGGTTGATACCCAAGGAAAGAGCGTCAGTTAGGGTTCCAATCATTGCCTGATACTCTGCGACGTTGTTGGTTGCGAATCCTAGGCAATTTCGTCCTCATCTAATAAGCTCGCCAGTTGGGGAATAAAGTACCTAGGCTACCAAAGCAAGGTTACGGGTATGTCGGCTGGCGTTGTCCGCGAATCCATAGAAAGTTTCCATCTTCACATGCAGACAGAACATGGTATAAGAAGCGAAAATAAGATCTAGACACACTAAAACAAAAGCATCACACCACACAAAACACACATGCCATGTATAATATATACAAGATATCTATGCGTGAAAGGCTCAGGCATAGTACCTCTTTAGGCAGAGCCCATTGCGGGGCTCACCCAAAGATATCCCATCATAGTCCTCTAGTTCATAGGCTCCCTTCTCCGTAACACATTTCACTATGTACGGTTCGTGCCACATGGAATCGAACTTACCTGCCCCTAGCTTATCGTGCCTTTAGTCATATGTGAGGACCAAATCACCCTCGTTATAGATGCGGGGTTCGACCGACCTGTCGTATTGTGACTTAATGCACTTCTTGTGTGCCTCGTTGGCAAGAGCAGCATCGCGGGGAGTCTCGTCAAGTTTTGCTAGGTAAAGGAATCACTCTTCTTCGGTAGTGGTGTTCGGAAGAAGTTCGACTGCGAGTTTGAGTGATGGAATCTTGCACTCTATTGGTAGGACTGTCTCCAATCCATAAACTAACTAGAATGGTGTAAATCCGGTGGCAAACTTAATGGAGGTCTG
This sequence comes from Larix kaempferi, assembly GCA_027924585.1. Classification (NCBI taxonomy): domain Eukaryota; kingdom Viridiplantae; phylum Streptophyta; class Pinopsida; order Pinales; family Pinaceae; genus Larix; species Larix kaempferi. Next base: position 1,951,014 of record BSBM01000226.1, on the reverse strand, counting down.
GTATGCCCATAGTGCGGAAAAGAGCATGTTTTGCTAGTTAGACTTGTGCGTACCCACCACATTGAATCATGGTTTTCCAAATCTTGTTAATGGCCTCTACTTGTCCATTGGACTACGGGTAGTAAGGTGTTGAGTTTTCATGACGAAAACCCAATCTGGCACTCAATTCATCAACCATGTGGTTCTGAAAGTGTGATCCATGGTCAGTGACTATGGCTTGTGGAACTCCAAACCATGAGATAACATGATTAAACATGAAGAGTGCAGCAGTTTTGCCATCGTCAATGTACGTAGGCATAGCCTCAACCCATTTTGTAAAGTAATCCATGACTATTATGATGTAACCATGCCCCCCGACTGAGGTAGGATTACAGTGCATGAAGTCGATGCCCCAGTTTGCAAAGGGGCCAACGGCAATAACCGGGTGTAACGGGGCTGGGTGGGTGCGTTTTTTCGTCTGAAAATGCTGGCATGGGGGACATTTTTTAACGGCCTCAACACAAACTTTAAAGATGGATGGCCAGTAATATCCCACGCGTAGAATCTTTTGGGGTATAGCCATCCCAGAGAGATGACCGCCACAATCCCCAGAGTGACAGTCATGACATGTTTAGCCTCCTCATGTGTCAGACATCATCGAAGAACCGAATCAATACCACGATGATACAGGGCATCGCTAACGATCAAGTAATACTTGGCTTGGTGGCGAATATGACGACGATCGTCACAAGACAGTTGGGGGTTGAAACGTTGGGTTTGAATATAGGTCACTTACCTCATATTTGCAGATCCCTTTGCTCTTTGTTGACCCAATGCCCCAGTGTCATCAAATCTCAAGCTACAAGACCCCATTGAACACATAGGAACAACCAAGCAGTGAAAGCATACATTTCATATGATTGATATAAGTTAACAGTTAAGGAAGAAAACTCTAAACATTATCAATGAGACAACATTTATGGAAAGAGATTATATTAACTGTAAAAGAAGGAGTTACATAGAAAGGAGAAAGATAAAACCAAATCCTTAACGTCGCATCCTCCATCCAACATGTCCAAGCCAAACCTCCAAGATGGTACAAGCTTCCCAAGATGATTAGGGATCACCAATATGGATTCTACCAGCATAAGGATACTATAGAACCTCCTCCCCTTCCCATGGAGAGAGGGGGAGTTTATATAGGGCTAAAGAGATAGGGTAGGTTTAGGATTAGGGGGATATGGTTAAGGGATCCTCCCATTAGGTTAGGAACTCGATGACAGATGTTTAGAGTGAATCGGACAGTAGATAAATGTGCAAGACTGAGTCAATGTAGACCAACATGATGGAAGGTGTACTGACTATAGATGATGAGTAATGAACATCTCTTGAACATGGGCATGGCATGACTTGGTAGTATTGACACGACGAGAATGACACTAACCCCCAACGCGACTGATAGTAGAAGCATTCTTTGGATGACCCAAAGGAGCGACACGACTCATGAAATCAGCAGAACTCGAAGACAAATGGATTACCCAAGTACTTAATGCAAATGCAAAATGAGTGCCATGTTCAAGAGCGACTATGTACTTCCATAAATAAAGTGTAATACAAAATCTTTCCTTTTTCCCCATCCTGACTGATGAGTGCCTCACTTGTTTTTTAATGAGCTTGAGGAGGGTAAACAGATGCTCGGTAAAGCTCATCCCATGGATGAGTCCAATCCCAAATGTTTTCCGAACCTGTCAAAGGAGGGGTTCATCCCATGAAGGGCCCTTCAATGTTGAGTTTTAACGAGTCCGTAGAAGGTAAACTCGGTATCATTTCATGTTTAGAGAGTCTGAAAAGAACTAAAGAAGACTCCAAAGGTCTTTTTTCATAGGGTTAGTATCTTCATTCGGAAAAGGGTAAAACAATGAGAGAGAGAACTCTTACAGTCATGATTGGCTGGAGTGATCCTTTTTCGTAAATAGTGCCCCCTGGCCTGTAAAAGGGGTAAACTATCACCAGGGAGACGACCTTTCAAATGCTTTTACAAGCGTGAATGAATCAAGTTTGTTTGGCAATCTTTTCCTATTTAGGGATTCTAAAAAGAGATTAAAGAGGACTCCATGAACAACTTTGTCATGGGTTATGACCAAGTACGACAAAGGAAAAAGTAAAATCGGCAAAGTTCCTTTTCCGTAAATAGTCTAGCAAGGCCGGATAAAGCGATAAACCTATACTCGTTAGACACATCATTTTACTCAACTTTTTAACAAGCACGACAATGGTATCAAAAGCACTCGGAACCTTTTTCATGTTTGAACCAGAGCACGAAAAAGTAAAAACTAAGCTCAAACCACTTTTCATGTTTCAACTAGAGCACGAAAAAAGTGAAAAGTAAGCTCAACACCATCTTACTGTTTTTAACGAGTCTCGAAGACAGGTGAAAAGAATGCTCATGATGTCTGTTTCATTTTTTAACGAGCTTGTAACATAAAATAAACTATGCTAGGGATTATTTCCATGGTTTAGCGAGCTCGAAACCCAAAAGAAAGTATGCTTGAAAATATTCCCATTGGTGGATTTTTTCCCATCATGTTATCCAAAGGTTGGTACATGCCCCCGGCATGATTGCTAGAAGTAAGTGACTTAACTCCAACATGGTGTGGAGAGGCAATCGCGTTGACTTCAACATAATGCCCAGAGGTTGAAGACATGCCCCCAAGCTTCATTTCATTCTCCTAATCTATCTCTTCACTCGGTTAAACTCTTGGTTACTAATATTAATACTTTCACCAGAGACGAAGGAAGATCAAAAGGAAAAGGAGGATGAAAAGAAGGTTCAGGTACTAAGTCTATGGGAAGACTCCACTCAATGGAAAATGATCTATTTCATTTTTTAACGAGCTTGACACAGGAATAGAACCCTACTCATGAAGCTAGTTTCATTTTTATGCAAGGTTGAAACCAAAGGTAAATTATGCTTGTAGGGGTCTATTCCATTTTCTAATGAGCTTGGAATCAAAGACTAATTTGTGCTCATGGGAACATGTTCCATTTTTTTAACGATCTTGACACAGAAAGGGAACTATGCTCATGGTTAATGCCCATTGACGGGTTCCTTCCCAACATGATATCTAGAGGTTGGTAGATTCCCCCTACATGATTGCCAGCGGCTTGACATGCTCCCCAAGCTTCGTTTCATCTGACTACTCTTCTTCCCTACCAAATAAAAATCCTGGATACTAATATGAATATGTTCACCAGGGGCGTAGGAAAAACGAGGATCAAGTGACACATGCAGATGAAATTTAGGTTCAAGTCCTAAACCTAAAGGGAGACTCGACTCAAGGGGAGGGGATCTGTTTCATTTTTTAATGAGCTTGACACAGGAATAGAACCATGCTCGTGAGGTACTGTTTAATTTTTTAACGAGCTTGGCACAGGAAAAGAACTATGCCTGTAAAGCTGGTTTCATTTTTATGCAAGCTTGAAACCAAAGGTAAACTATGCTTGGGAATGGTTTCATTTTTACACAAGCTTGAAACCAAAGGTAAACGATGCTTGGGATTGGTTTCATTTTTACACAAGCTTGAAATCAAAGGTAAGCTATGCTTGGGAACTAGGTCCTACCCAACATGATGTACAGAGGTTGGTAGTGTGCCCCCCAGCATAATAAGCCAAGGGAAAAACTTCGGCATGATGTCTAGAGGCTGGAGAGATGCCCCCCATCGCTAGGGGAGAGAAACCACTAAAACACGTGGAACATTTAGGGAAGTTTGATGACTAGGAGTCATACGATGAGTGGGTGTCACAAAGGAAAGCTGATCAATGGTCACCATATTCCCATGATGAGGAAAATACATCACTCGAGAGAGTGAGGACATTACAGCTTTCATAGCATAGACATAATCACGTCCAAGGAGTATATTAAAATGTAAGGGGCCTTGGACTACCATAACATCAATACAGATAGTTTTCCTTTCTAAAGTGATAGTTAACTAAGGAAGGATCCCTAAAGGTCCAGTAGGCCTTCTATTAAAAGTCAATATCTGATCAGTGACTGGAACAAGCTAAGGGGAACCTATAGCTTGCCAAGCAGTTGAGGATAAAATACTAACAGAAGCTCCCTCATATACTATAGTGTGAAATATTTCCTTATCGAAAATTCCTACAGATATCTGGAAAGGAACACTCGAAGGAAGACGAGATTCTGTTAGACCATTCCAATCAAAGGAAATGACCTCAGTATTTGGAGGAGATACCATGGAAATGGACAGGGTTTCCCCTCTCTTGGAACAATCTGAACTGACTAGGAAAACATCAGCGGTTTCCAATTCACTCTCACTTGGAAGATAAGAATGAGATGAAGATTGTGTCATGGTGACTACTTCAGTTTGGACTTTCTCCAATGAAAGAGTGGGATCGAGTGGAGGTGAGGCTGACTCCACCACTTCATGTTCACTCTCGGAAGGGAGAGTGGGAACAGCTATGGATGAAACCGAATCGATCACTTTAGATTCACTCTTGGAAGGAAGAGTGGGATCGACCAGGGATGAAACCGAATCGACCACTTGGTCAACCAATGAGGGGTCAATAGGCAACCTATGATAACCTGTTGGAAGCCATTGACAAGGAACAATAATGTCTTCCAACAAATTTGAAGCTTCATCCATGCGAGGACAAAGGTAGGTACGGTGCATTTCCTTACATAATAAGCAAGGATTCTTGACTTTACCCTTCCGACTCTTCACAACAGTGTCACTGGTCGAGGGAGCATCATCAGTATGAATACCAGAGACTGATGACATAGGTGGTTCTGAATTTTGTTACCAAAATTCTAAGACCGTGGAAAGAACAGGACAGTCCTTAAGAAAATGGGGCCCTTTGTAAAGCCTATAAGGGAACTTAGGTTTACGCAAAATCGAAACAGGTACATCAATACTCCCACCATGATGATCAGTGGCTGGTGGGTTCCCAACATGATGGTCAGATTTTGGAATTGTGACCTTCTACTTAGTATTCTTCTTCTTAGCCTTCCCTTTCGTCTTCTTCTTATCCACCCGTTTACTAACATCATATTTTTCAACAGGTGAAGAGGAAGAAAGGGAAGTCGATTCAACATTCGACGAAGAAGGAGAAGGATCAACACGAGGTTGATGCTCATGTAGTGAAGAACCTTGACCCGACACAAACGTTGCATTTGGTATAACAGGATTAGAGAATAACCACATAGGTAATCCTATCGTCAATTCGGGAAGACTCAATGTGGCCATAAAGGGAGGACCAACACTTCCACAAGGAGGAGATACAAAAGACATACCTTGGAAAGGGGTCTCTTGGTTGGTAGTCCTAGGAGGGTCTTCCATACCTAAAATTACTAAGAGTCTCTGAAGTACCACACAAATCAAACACTACTCAAGTCTAAAAGCAACAAGCAAACTGTGTGAATAGGAGTGGATGAAAATTCTGGATCCTCACTGGATTGTCAAGGCGCCACAAGTCACTATATACCGTAGGGTCCGACAGTAAAACGCAACAAGGAGGATTGGAACCGTACCCTTGCCTAAATACCCGATTACCTAGACGATACATGCGTAGTAATCTCCCCGAGTGTTGTTCTCGGTGTATTGTGATGCTAAGACGTCCAAATGGTTAACTCAGTTGGTCACAGGAATCCTAGGAGTGTCTCCCGATATACACTAGGTACGTGGGAGCTCAAATCCGTAGTGGTGTTGTCTAATGCACAACTGTACGGCAAGAGATTTTCGATATACTACTGAGTACGTGAAACACCTTTCAATATACGCCAAGTACATGAAGTGCCTTTCGATATACCCTAAGGTACGTGAAAGAGCCTTCGATATATCGGTTGGTACGTGAAAGAGCTTCGATATATTGGTTGGTACGTGGAAGAACTGCAATACCCCCGGAATGCAGTGCAAGAAAATAACGACAGCTGCCACATTTTATGACTCTGGAACACATATCTAACTTACACACAGTTACTAAATGATTTAAACCTAACCTAGCATTAATTTTATCTTATGCGGTTAAGTGGATGCATGAGGTATAGACAGGAAATGTAAAAAGAATGCAAATTCTAGCTATATGACAATGCACATTTTCCTTTCCTTTTCAATGAAAACTACTTAAGGTAAGGAGATATTTTTCTTTCTTTCAAACCAAAAAGTACTTAAGTAGTAATTAAAAGAAGAATTCCTTCCTAGAGTGTAATAACTCTAACTTTCTGCAATAATAAGCCAACAAGCGCAAAGAAAATGAAAGATGCGACAAATCTTAACAATGTATAAGACAAAATAATGAAGCACTTTCAATTTTCAAACGCATGTATAAAAAATGGAACTTGATAACTAAATGCTTTTCATATCTATATACAGAAAGTGAGAGAATATCTACAACACTCTAATCAGTCATAAATTCCCAAAGAGAAATGACAAGCACCCAAACAACTCAAAGGCACTCAAGAAAGGCTCGAAATCTACCAAATGTATTCAAAACTCAATGATTGAGTGGAGGAAGGGTTTGGAGTTCATATCTAATGATCTGAACAGATCTAAAAAGATCAGGTAAGGTGATCAAGGATGGCAAGATCGAACCAACCGGTGGGGGATTTGAAATTGCCCCCAACAACCGAGTCACTTACTTGACTAATGAAACATCCAAAATAAACAAAAACACTTCCAAACACAAGCAATGTTGGATCTAGGGGATGCATGACTATAATACACAGCCTACAAACCACAATCAATCAGACCAAAAGCCCAAAAAGAAGGAAATACCTGTTGATCCCTAATTTTTAAGGGATCGGCGTACCCTATACACAGGCAGAGTGCGCCACCGGTGCAGTTTGTCTTCAGACAAAGTGAGCCAACTGAATAGTACCGCAGGGAAGACTCAACCCAGGTGCGCCTGTCGAATAACAAGCAGTAAAATGTCTAGACCTCCTAAGGTAAAAGGGCAATAGCCCTAATACTGATCCAAAGAGAATTAGGGGGACCCAAGAAACTCTTTAAAGACAAAAATCTAAGGGTAGGAGGGCTTCAAGAGGATAGAAAAAGGATTGATAAAGAGACATGAAATCAAAGACAAATGAAATTGAATCTATGAAATCAAATCTATGTTCTTCCCTAGCGAAGACGCCAAATTTGTTACTGAACAATCTACCGAAAGCGGACTTAAGGCATAATATCCCTAGTTCAATGCGAATCTAGAAAAAATAAAAAAGAAAATAACTTGCTTTCCTATATCAAATAGAAGTGAAAATAGATGGATAGATCACTTACCTCATATTTGTAGATCTCTTTGCTCTTTGTTGATCCAATGCCCTAGTGTCGTTAGATCTCAAGCTGCAAGACTCCGTTGAACACATACGAACAACCAAGCAGTGAAAGCATACATTTCATATGATTAATCTAAGTTAACATTTAAGGAAGAAAACTCTAAACATTATCAGTGAGACAACATTTATGGAAAGAGATTATATTAACTGTAAAAGAAGGAGTTACATAGAAAGGAGAAAGATACAACCAAAGCCTTAAATTCGCATCCTCCATCCAACATGTCCAAGCCAAACCTCCAAGATGGTACAAGCTTCCCAAGATGATTAGGGATCACCAATATGGATTCTACTAGCATAAGGATACTATAGAACTTCCTCCCCTTCCCATGGAGAGAGGGTGTGTTTATATAGGGCTAAAGATATAGGGTAGGTTGAGGATTAGGGGGAGATGGTTAAGGGATCCTCCCATTAGGTTAGGAACCGAAATGCCACCTCTCCCAAAGTCTAGGGATAGGTCTCCACCTCAACAAACCTCTAGAAAGACCTCGAGACTCCCCAAAATAGCCTCTAACTAACCCTGGAACACCCTGGTCGAGGAGACAAAGCGCCAGAGAGGGTCAAGCACACCCTGTAGGAGGCCAAAGGGCGTTAGTGGCTCACCCTAGATGACCAAGAATTGCGTCAGTGCACCCCAGATGAAGTAGAAGTGCGCCAGTCTACCTAAACAGGGTCAACCAGGCAGGGATAACCTTCAGTTTGAATGTGTTTTAGCCTAGTATGAGTTTAGGGGTCAGAGCAAAGAGTTTACACAATGGTCATGATGATGACTCTAGGTCCTGATAATGACATTTGCACAATGTTCATGGTGACGACACTAGGTCATGACAACGACACTTGCACAAGGGTGACGAGTGTCCGTGATCTAACTCGGGGTTACCAGAGATACACCGTCAGGGTGTCTACATGTTTTGGCATGCTACTTTGTAAAGTGGCAAGGACCGTAGTTTGCTATCATGAGCAGCCTAGGGATTAGGTTTTCGCTCCAATAAAAAAGATATCAACACGGACCCATATTCGAACTGTTTCAGCGCCCCGCACTGACACTTGGTCAACTAACTCCGGAGGTTGATAAGGAGTCCCTCACACCAGTGGAATACCTAGGGAGCCATGCACTCTTTCGAGTACATCAACTGTGACTTGCTCACAAGGTGAGCAGACTGATTCCTCGCTACCATCACTATAGTGTAGAGAACAGTACGTAAAGGAAGGTCTTGAATCTCCTTGATAGGGATCTTCCCACCAATAGCCGCAATGCCTCCAGTGCAGTACTGAGTAATCATATCATCCACTGTTAAATCACCTCCTCGTGATGCGGTAAGAGATACAAGTTCTCCCTTTCGAGATAATCCTGTCAAGAAGTAGATGTCCTCGACATCTATAATAAGTGTATGCACCTCGATATCGAAGTGTTTTTGCGTCGGATCCCAACATCGGATCATGTGTGTCAGCAGCGAAACTTGGGCCCTCATGCCCGACGCTCGAAAATATTTGATTAACCCACAGTTCCTCAATGCAACAATGCATTGAGGGTCATTTTCGGCCTAAACATCATCCACCTCGTGCTCTCGTTCTCGCCACTCGAGAACCATGTTTGTCACCATGAACCTGTCAAAAAGGACAAGTAAACACTATTAGTACTCTTTCTAAACATCAAAACTTTTTCTTTTGGGTTGGGCGTTGAGTTGAAGTTGGGCATTTGCGCTGGCACAAGACATCTTTGCAGACAGGGCGACGTCGATGCTAAAGGTCCTTACGGGTTTTGCGACGGCGCATGGCCATCGCAGTTCCCGTAAGGAGGGATTGCATCGACCCGTGGGCACAATTCCCCCCACCAAAACAACTCAAAACCCTAAAAATTAAGCAAAAAACATAAAACTAATCCATTGAAAAGTTGAATAGCTGAGTTTAGGCTTACCTGTCTTTGACGGCTCGCGAAACGGTGGACCGTAGCTCCCGGAATCAACAAACGAAATTTGGCTCCAAATGGCACTTACACTCTCCAAACTTGGTAAAAACAATTGTAATTATTCACCCATTTTATAACCAAAAAGGGAATATTCCTTTTTTAATGTTGATGCTTTAATGGGTTTTTTACTATAGTTTGGGTTATTTACTGCATTTAAATGCTTGGTTAACTGTTTTGACCCGGTCTTCGAGATGAAGGAGAAGCTAGGTGCCTAATTAATGTCATTCTTCATCGTGATGATCATGTCATAAGTATTATCAAGTATGAACAACTCTTCGAGCATATTTTTGTCATTATTTTGCTCATTAAATTCAATTACTAATGACACCGAACTTACTCTTTGTTCTTTGTCATGCTCGTAAAACGATGAGAATAAGTCATCGAGTTATATTTTATCACTTTTTTGGGCTCGTTAAACTCCTATGAAAAAGGAACCCCCCGGAGTCTTTCTTTAATCTCTTTTCAGGCTCTCTAAATACAAAAAGATCGTCAAGAGAATTTGATGCATTCATGCTTGTAAAAGTATTTGAATGATCGTCTTCCTGGTGATAGTTTACCCCTTTTTTAGACCAGGGGGCACTACTTACGAAAAAGGAATACTCCAGCCAATCATGACTGGAAGAGTCCTCTCACGCGTTGTTTTAGACTTTTCCGAGCAAAGAGGCTAACCTTATGAAAAAGGACCTTTGGAGTCTTCTTTAGTTCTTTTTAGACTCTCTAAACATGAAATGACATCGAGTTTACCTTCTCTGGACTCGTTAAAATTCAACATTGAAGTGCGCATCATGGGATGAACACCTCCTTTCCCAGGTTTGTAAAACATTTGGGATTGGACTCATCTATGAGATGAGCTATACTGAGCATCTGGTTACCCTCATCAAGCTCGTCAAAAACACATGAGGCACTCATCATTCATGATGGGGAAAAATGAAATTTTTTTGTGTTACACCTTTACCAGTGGTAGTACTTGGTCGTTCTTGAACATGGCACTCATTTGCATTTGCATACAGTACTTGGGTCATCTGTTTGTCCTCGAAATTTTCCTACTTCCTGAGTCTTGTTACTCCTTCGGGTCATCCAAAGAATACTTCCATCATCAGTTGCATTAGGAGTTAGCGTCATTCTCGTCATGTCAACATTGCCAAGTCATGCCATGCCCATGTTGAAGAATACATTCACCGCTCATCATTTGTAGTCAGTACACCCTCCACCATGTCGGTTTACTCTGAGTCAGTCTTGCATTTTATTGTACCATCCGATCCACTCTAAACATTTGTTATCAAGTTTCATGTCGATAATGGGGGATTCATCAAGGCCCTCCTTCGATGGGTTCATCCTTGTCGACTTCAAATCATCATCCGAGGACTGAATCTAGGAACCAATCGAGTACCTTGGGCCTGCATGTCTCAATCGTAGGTTACCTTGCTTTCGACATGAGTTTACATCATTGACTCTTGATTGAAATATTTCGTTAAGCGTTCGACTTCAACTCATTCATTAGCACTTGATGATATGTACTATAATACCTTGGGGATCATTGACATTAATGGTGATTTTCCTAGCGCTTGTTAACAATATGCATCAATGACCGATAATCAAGTGGTTTCTACCATGTTCGACGTCAAGACATTTGTAATCACATGGATAGATTCGTATCATTGTGGGTTCGACTTGAAGACCCTGGGGAGTCATGTTTTACCCAGGTTGTGATGGAGATTGTTTTGGGTTATATCACACGGATCCACTTTGTATTGGTCGTGGCTGTGTTATCATCTCATCAGGGATCTACGCTTGTGTCTAGTAGCCATGATTGTGTTCAGTCGGTCTTTACTACTATGGATCTGCATTGTATTGGTCGGCAACCATGTTGTGAGTCATACAGGATTTTGTTCTCAGAGTCAACTGTACTGCAACGACATCTTTCGTCCGACAACCCTTTTCCATCCTTCTATCAAAGCATTTCACCTGTCAAGTTCCAACAGCTTCATACTTTGGGGGGCATTCTGTTACACCTAAATCTTGCCACCATAAGACTCAGTGTAAACATCCCTGAAGTTCCCATGACTAGGATGTCAAACTGGAAGAGATACTGACATGTTTCCATAGGGTCTAGTTGGGTCATCGCAGGTCACCCTTGTGCAGCATGCGTCGGCACAGGTTATCCTAATGCAACTTGCGCTGATGTCAGTTAAAGTGGATAAAGGGCATATTCAAGCCATTTCTTGAAGGTGTGTGACTTGGATCTCTATCGCTAACCTATAGGAGAGCTGGCATTCGGTTCCCTAACCCTTTGGGAGGATCCCTTAGTCCTCTCCCACTATTTCTCAACCTATCCTATCCTCCTAGTCCTATATATATGAAGCTCTTCTCCATTCCAAGGGGAGGAAGGCTATAACATCCATATGCTATTGAAATAGAGCTTAGGATATCATCATCCATCCATTGGAGGCACCCATTTCTCCTTAGAGGCATTGGCTTGGCTTGTTGGAGGAAGATTGCGACGTTAGGGCTTGGTTGTAATCTTAACTCTTCTATGTATTTCCACTTTAATACATTAATACAAAACTCTTTCCATAAATGTCTTGTTGTTCATTGATATTTATAGTTTACTTCCTTAACCATTTACTTAGATCAATTATTGTGTAGATGTGCTATTGATGCTTGTTTGTCTCTTGTATGTTCTAACAGGTCTTGCGGCTTTGGATCTGACAATCATGGAACTTGGAGCGACGAGGGAGAAAGATATCTACATATCTGAAAGGTAAGATGTCCACATCTCTTAATCTCTAATTGCATCTAGGAAGGTATATTTGTATTTTGTCCTATTTGTTCTAGATTCGCATTGAACTAGGGAGATCATGCCTTAAGTCCGCTTTCGGTAGATTGTCCGGTAACAAATTAGGCGACCATACTGGGGACACGTGCATTGTTATGGAAGAGAGAAAGAGCAAGCTATCATGGTCAATGTGTGAGGGAAATTTGACCAACCTTCTTGGCACAAGAAGCATAACCATACTCGATGGGACTCACCTAGACTCCAATATTTCGTGTCTCCTCGTAGCTATGTATCTTCAGTTGATAAAATCTTTACTGAAATTGTCATATAAATACATTGCAAGGGAGGGCAAGAATAACAGGCTTTCGATAGTAAAAGAGGAATATAATATTCTGTACCGCTATGAATGAATTTGTAAATTTTGTGTTATTTCTAACAACATGCAAGAAGCTAAAATTCTCATTAGTATCTCACACCTCATCTCATAAAGAAAGAAAATGTTGTAGTCTTTCTTTCATATGGTTATGAAATACAAATTTCATACGGTTATGAAATGTAAATTTGATATACATGGTTAATTGCATATTAAATCTCGTACAAAAGTTAAATATTTTTAAAGGTCCAGGAAGCACCGTCTGTCAACCAGGGAATGATGGAAGCTGCTTCCTTTCTGCAACAGAACAACAGATAGTTTCTCTACTTAAGAAATTTTGGAAGTTTCCCCTCACAGGTTTCATATGAACTTCTTAATCTGAATGTTTTTTTGTTTACTGCTATGTAATCAATTTGTAAGGGTATATACTAGTAAAATGACTAGAAATTTCAGGAAAATTAGGAGGAAAGACTCTGAGATCCAAATTTCTTGTAAAACCTGCAGTTTATCTCTTTTTGAAGCAGAATCATGGCTCAAATTTTGTAATGAATGGCTGTGCACAGCCTTTTATATATATATATCTAAAATCCCCTGTTTCTGTTTAAAAAAAAAAAGTTAAATATTTTCAAATACAATCTCCTCCTGTTGTAATAGCCTGTAGTTACAAAATGAAAATTTGATATACATAGTTTAATTGCATATTAAATCTCATACAAAAGTTAAAATTGACAATTTCAATACAATCCCCTAGTGAAACAACCTAAACACAAAAATCAGATTTTTCAACCCTTCTATATATTCAAAGGAATGGAATCTCCAATTATGCAAATCCTCCATACAAGAAATATGACAGAAAAGCATACTACAACAACAACAAAATTCCTAAAACAATCATACTCCAACCAAAAACAGATTTACATACTCTAACCAATTTTTGCAAATTGATTCGAACCTGAGATTCCTATCTAGCATTGAGGCTTCCCATGCCTAAACCCAGCGTAGGACTTTCGCCTGTCCGAGTGTAGAGAGTGGACAAGAGATGTTTAAGAATTTTCTTCATACCCACCAAACAGTCAAGTTTCCTCTACACTTTGACCCGTTTATGCATGCACAATACTTTTGAAGCTTTCTCACCAACCAGTTAAGAGTCCTTTTGGAAAAAGATGGGACATAATTCTCTGGACCTTTATTGTTTGCACTGCTATTACTATTATTTGATGTTGGATTATTAATTCCAATTCCCATGATTTAGGATTAGGACTAGGAACATTCCAATTCCCATGATTTAGGATTAGGACTAGGAACTTGAGGCTTGTGATCCTCCCAACTCAGTACTTCAGTCTCAGATAACGTCCTCCTACTAGCACTTGACTTGAGCTTTGATTCTCCTTCTAAAGGAAACCTGAAAGAAACAACCCTCCTAGGGGAACCCAGATCCTGATGGCACTCGCTTCAATTTTCTCAATCAAATTAGTCTAAATTATTAGTCTCTGTACAATATCAAGGAGGCATTGAATCACTTCAGAAGGAGACGTCATAGAAGAGTTGGCATAACATGATGTTTCAGTACAACCTAGATTATTGAATGATAACTCATAGAATTCTCATAAGCTGAATCCATAACTATATAAAAAATTGCAGGAGCTACATGCATTATCGCCTCAAGAGCGACATCGAGTCTTATCTAATAATATTTTTAATGATCTTGCTTCTCAAGTTACACATGAAGCTAGCTTTGTCAGGGAAGAAGGAGTTGCTGAACGAGGACAAATTTAAGTTCCAAATTTGGCACAGTACCAACGGCCACACCAACAAGGTCTACAACAAGTACTAGCTCAAGACATGACTCAACAACATCGGCCTCCTCAAGAAGTTTCTGGAATGGATTGATGTTCCCTGCAACATCTCAAACAAGAGGTGGAAATTCAGTTAAATATACCTAGGGGAATGTCCAACCAAACTTTTGATGCCGAAGCATGTAGAGTGCATATCTCAAACAACAACGTTCGCTACTCTTTTTGTGCCATGTTAGTTAATGTTTAGCTTTAGAGAGCAATGCCAAACTCACCATTGTCAAACGGCACAACAAATATGGGTGCACATAACTCAATGCCATGATTCAGTAGATTGCCCTTATCCACGTTACAATGCCAATCCTGGACTTTTCTAAGTCATCACCATCATTGTCGTAAAATGGAATGCCCCATTTGTGGCCCTGTTCATCGACCACCTAGGAAACAATGAGCTACATGGCATACTCAATCATCAGACCCTATAGCAATAAATATTTCCAGTGAAATTATAGAGTCTTCAAATTGAAATAGTGAAGGGGCTAACATAAATTTTTCCATCAAGACCTAGAACTTCCATCCATGACATGACACTGATTGAACGACCTCCACTAAAAGGAGCAACACAACAACGTATTGAAACTACAATGTCAGTATGCCATTAGTGTCAATTCAAGTGGGATGCGAGGTCTTACCCATTTGCAATCCCAATATTACCCGTAAAATGGAGAAGTTTCCAGTGTGGTGAAGTATGAAGTGTCAAAGTCCATAAAACCATATCCTATCTTTGTGGAGACAGAGCAGGTTGTGAATTCACAGTAACGCAGTTGCCAAAAATTTGGTGAATTGTGACAAAGACACTCACCTGAATCCATACAATGAGCATGGGAAAACAAAAGGGAAACCATGGAGCATGTTATAGGATTGTATCAATGGGTTGGTGAGGTGGGTATTTTTGATTAGGAGCACTGCTTGATGTCTTTCCCTTAGGACGGTTTCCTTTGGACAGTGAGTGTGCATGAAAAATAATTGCCCAGTAGGTAGGGATATATGTCATAAGATATCCTCAAAACCTCCAGAGGGATATATGTCATAAGGTATCCTCAAAACCTCAAGGAAAAAATCTCCCGTAAATCCCCCATTTTTGAAGGCCAAACCCTTCTACCACCTCTCACCTTTATTTGGTCCCATATCAAAATTCCAATTTTCCAAAATGCATTGTCTTTGGTGTATAAAATATTAGTTTCCCGCTGAGAGATTGAATTGCAACCTCTCGTTGTCGAATCACACTCAACAACTTTCAAACCACCAACAAAAATCCAAATTCCAGATTAACCCCCCATCTTTGTAGGACAGACCTTTCTCCCACCCTTATGTGGCCCAACTCAAAAGCCCAATTCATTGTCCTTGATGTATAAAATATTTTGTCTACATACATACATACATACATATATATATATATATATCTATAAACCAACTTATATCCATCTTAATTGCAGATCTAGTATGTGTCGAGAGGGATCAAATCCCTCAAGGTGCAAACTCTTCATCCACTTTTACACGAAAAAAAGTTTGCTCCTTGAAAAGAGATTTACACCAAGAAAACGAAAACAAAATCTCCTGTGATTCCTGGCCTTAGATTTCAAAACTTAAAAAGATAGTTTCCCACTCTGAAATTGAATTGCAATCTCTCATTGTAGAATCACACTCAAAAAAATTTAGACCACCAACAAAAATCCAAATGCCAAATTAACCCCCATCTTTCAAGGGCAAACCCTCCCACCACCTCTCACCCTTATGTGGCCCCAACTGAAAACCCCAATTTTCCGAAATGAATTGTCTTTGGTGTATAAAATATTTTGTTATGATTATATCTATCTATCTATCTATCTATGTATATATAAAACATTTCAGCCCGATGCTAGACTCTTTTCCTATCACTTTTTGCTTTTGATCCAAACCTTTTTGTAGCTACTCCAATTTTTGCAAATGTACCGGCCTCGGGTTGGGATGCTACCCATTCAAACTCATTCTATCCTTATTGGGATTTTTTGAAAAGACAGTCATATGTTTTTGATGAATTGAATCTATAAAGGGCCGAGGGTTTGTTTGATATACAATACATGGAAAACATGTATTATGCAGAATGCAATTTTGTTATTTTAATAAAATTACACTTTTTTTCTTATATATAAACTAGCATATATCTATCTTAATTGCGGATCTACCATGTGTCTAGAGGGATCAAATCCCCCGTGGTGCAAACTCTTCGTCCACTTTTACACACTAAAAAATGTTTGCTCCTCGAAGGAGTTGATCCCTCCCATTGTATGGTAGATTCGTAGTTAATATGGATCTATGATAGAATACATATATCTTTTGTTTTGAAGTTAAATTTAGGTTGACATTTTAAAATTTTGTTTAGTTAATATTTTATTAAAGTGTCATGTGTCAACTCCATGCCGAGCATGGAATTACTCTTCTCCTTTATACCAGGTTGTATAAAGCGCCTCTCGCCGCAAAAATAGTGCCTCGAATTTATCACCTATTAGTGTCGTCACATGAACTACAGTTAGGATTCTTCTCACTTGTAGTAGGCCCATCACTAGTACAACAATTCCCACACCTCTCGCTTTGATGAACCCAAGAGCAAAGTTGGACTCCCATGCATTGCAATTGTCAGATATTAGTTAGATGTTGACAAAAGATCTAATTCTACAACTTTCTCTCTCATGAAGTTAAATAGGGCATAGGTTGTTGCAAATAGAGCAAGACCCGACAAAATTGAAGGTCAAACACACTAAGCTCCAACTATAGCTCAACTTCACAATCAAAGAAGATTACAACCTCATAGGCTTCTATTTTAAAAGGTACATTTCTTTTGGCCTACTAACACATTCAATAATGACATTGAATAAGCCTGTAATGTCAAAATTGGAGGAGATAAGTGGAGACATGGTGAGGGCATTGGACCTGCTCCTACTAGGGTTTTTATAGGTGTTGGAGGAGTGCAATAGCATGTGGAGATGGTAAGAATGCATGCCAAGGGAGAGCTCACCTTCTAATTTATTTTGGTAGTACATTGTTATCTTCTCCAAGTTGAGCATTGAGGATGAGGTGCAGGCGTCGACTACAGTGATGTTAGATTTGTTAATCAATTTCGATTGTGACCTATTGTTTGTTTATTTTTGTGTGTGTGTGTGTGTGTGTCTATATATATACATATAATTGTTTTTTAAGCTCTAACAAATACTCTAAAATAAATGCCCACCATCAGGGGTCTTCCGTCACATCAAAATTCTATAAACCAATAAGAAAATAGAATCACAATTTTGAAAAATTAATAAAAGATTAAAAAAAACATAAACATAAATATTATATCAAAACTTAGGATATATTGCAAAAATTAACAAAAAAAACTTAACTTAGATTGATTGTGACTGAAAACAATATTCCATTCTTTGGAAGGACTAATAAGTAGAGTCAATTATGTAACTCAATTTTTGGTATAGCTTATTCAAAATGTTTTTCTTATAACTTATTCAAGGAATATATTCATAAAATGTATTTGGGATTTTGACCTTTTCCAATTTGCTGTCACCAGAATTAAATTGTTGAAATTGCCATTTTTGATTAATGAAATTTTATTCAACACCCTTGGATAACCCTACGACACCCCAATTTTGCAATCTTAACTATTGATATATGATATTTCATCAATCCCAAAATATTTTTGTCGAATTTAAGACAAACAATGTTGATTTCTCTTATCATTATTTTGAGGGACTAGAAAAGAGCCAATTCATAGAATCTTAAGACTACGGCTTATTTTTACTAGCTAGAGGTAGTGATAATATACAATATTCCATATTTATTATTCCAAGGATATTTAACATATAAGAAGATGATATCACTAAGATATTAACCAATGTGGGGTTTATATGTGGTTGACTATTGTCAAAAAAATATAGGACACAATGATGTCGACTTGCACAACTCCAACTCAACAATTATTATAGACACAATTTCTTTAAATTCTATTTGTTATTGAATTTCCTAGTCAACTATGGGATTTTTTATTATGAGGCCCATTTTAGACATTTCCTGTAATATAACTGTGTACCATAATGTTCATCCAAGATATAGTTAATGACAATAAATGAAAATTTATCTTTGATTGTTAATTGATTAAAGGTGCAAAAGTCCGAACACATGTGCCAGTTCCCTTCTGTCTTCAAAACCATGACAACTGCGGAGCAATAGGGGCTAGTACTAGGACATAACTCTCTAGTTTCCAATAATTCATGAACAATCTTTTCAATTTCATTCTTTTGTGTAAAATAATGTCTATAATGATGCACATTGGGTAGTTAATTACTAGGGATCAGTGGGATTCCATTTCATTGTCTCCATCCAAGGTGGATAGGCATTGGGGTGGTTCAAAGACCTTGTGTTATTTGTCCAAAATCAATTTCCAATCAGGGTGAATGTACCATGGGGGGTTATCCAAAACTTGGATGGCACTGAATTGTGTAATAATGTTGAACCGATCCTTCTTCAAGACTTTCTCCATAGAGTGGGATTTGATGATTTCAAGGGGACCTACTTGAAGACCTTTGAGAGTGTATTTTTAGCGCTCATTGAAGATCATGTAAAACACCTTGAAATTCATGATGGTAATAAGGCCAATGTACACAACTGTTCTATTCCCAAAATGACACCCCCATTTCAATACAAAACATGTTAGATTTTAGAATATAGTCAGCCATTTGGAGTTTTACATTCTCATATTAACCACTATATTTGATAGTATTGTTTCTGGCTATCATGATTTGAAAATTGTGCACAACATGGACATAACAATGTATTTCTTCTGTTACTCTATGATAGATGAAATTTTGTGCAATTTCACTGTATCTTGTTCACTCTTCTTTCCAATTATCTTGTAGGTATCCTACTTGGGTCTTGCGTGAAATGAAGCCATTGTGAGCTAAAGCAAGTAAAATCTATGAATCATACAGGTCAGACTTCTTTACTTGCATCCTTCATTAAAATAACTTAGGGGAAGTTGTGTGTTCTGTGTATTTTTGTTCTAGATCCAAACCATTTAGAGTAGGGAATTCCACCTTTGTTCGCATTGGTAGAATAATCCTCAAACAAAATTGGCAACCCCGTTGGGGTACAAAGTGCTCTCTAAGATTTTCTTTGCCTTAGCTTAGGGTTTGGTTCATTTAGAGATTTGAATCCTCTTGATCTAGTCATTCTTGCTCTTTTCCTTGTTTGTGTTTGATCCTCTGAGTCGTTGGGACATCCAGACTAACTCTGGAACATTTGGTCCGTCAAGATCTTCGAGCTTTTGAGACCTTTTTGTTTTTTTGAATTCCATCCCTCGTTTGTCGCACTCTGCCTTCAGGTACAATGCGAAATTGTCGCACCTGGGCCTTGCATAGCCCACGACACTCTACCTTGTCGCACTCGTGTCTGCTTATGAACCATGACACTTTGAGGAATTTTTGAATTTTGCTCGGGTTTCCTCACTGAATTTTGGATTGGATTGATTCTTTTTATTGCTCATTGTCTGCTACAGTGTCATCTACCTCTAGAACCTACATTTGACTCCCTCTTTGTCATTATTTAAGGATTGGATTGAGTTTGTTTGCATAGGAGTTATTGAGATTTGGTGTGCATTGTGAGTTCTTTTTCACCATGGGATTGGTTTGTAGTTTCCTTAGATCTCTTAGTCATTGAGTTTGTGAGAAATTGATTGTTCTTCTTGTTTCCAATGCAAGTTAAAGGAAATCTTTCTTTTGTTTCTTTGGGTAGGTTAAATACTTGAAAATAAAAAAAGAAAAATATTTTTGTTTTTGTATTGCTTTGATTTTAGTCTTGCATTTATGTAAAAAGAAAAAAGTTTGTTTCCAAGTTCCATAGTTTAAAATACGTTGCGAGTTCCTTTTCTTTGCTTTGCTATTGTAGTTGGAAACATTAGTGCAATCTTCATCTTAGTGAACTTAGAGATCTAATTTTCATTAGTTTTGAAAAGGATAAGAAATAATTAAAATTTGCATTTTTGGTGTGAGTTTGAAGGACTTTTGTTCGTTGTTTTGAATTTGGGTTACATATTGGTTTGTATTTTGTGCATGTCATAAAAAATTGAAATTGAAAAGTGCATTTGGAAATCTCCCTCTCTCTCTTAAGTAGGACATTTTTTAAAAGGAAAAAAGACTTTCTTCCCTCTCATAGTATAATATTCATTGAATTGAAAGGTTGCATTTTCATTTCTTTGCATGGTCTTTGAGTCGGTTGAGACTCCACATTGTCTACTTAACCGTTGAAAGATAAAATAAGGTGCACTTTAATTAAAATATTTAGCAACTTTGTGTGTTAGGATAGAGATGTGTTTCGATGTCGTTAAGCGTAGGAGTTGTCATTACTTTAGTCAACGCTACAACCCAAGGACTATATGGTTCTTCCACGCACGAAGAGTATATCATAAGGTACCTTTCGAACAATTACGCATTAGACGACAATAATATAGATTTGATATCCCACGTACCTTGAGTATATCGAGAGATCCTCATAGAATCTTGAGACCAATTGAGTTAACCTTCTAGTCGTCTTGTTGTCACAATACACCAAGAACAACACTCGTGGAGATTACTACGCACGTACTGTCAAGTAGTTGGGTAATATAGATAAGGGTACGGTCCCAATCCTCCTTGATTAGTTCCACGATTAATATGATTTCGATTGTAGTACAACAATCCCATGCATAAGATGACCCATGGGTGGTAGCCATTCCATATCAATTTGAGACCATTGGTGATTTGATCCCGCTTAGTTTTACCAAGGCCGCATACGACGTCATTCAATCCACTTCCGATGACCCACTTCTTAATGACCAACATATAGCGGCATTAGACCGATACTCTCTACCGTCTTAGTTGGACTAATCCACACCTTCCATGTATTATGTTTTAAACATTTTTCCATCAGATGAATATATAATGGAAGTTATGAGCCTCGACGAACTACCGTGGGAAGATAATCACCATTGATCCTCTTTCCTCCCCGACTAGGATAAGGTCTAAAATAACATTAAATCCGTGGTTCCAACCGATGTAATCAACAATCCACATTCTCCCATTTTAACTCAGTTACTCAGGGAGTAATCTTTGAAGGGAACTTGGGAAACATTACAGCCACCATGTCAATCAATATATCGATAAAACCCGGTGTCGTAGAAAATATCCAGCTTGACCATACTTGTTCCTCGGAAGAGGTTAAAATATACAAGGCATTGTTTCAAGAATTCCACGACGTATTCACATGGATCTATGAAGAGATTCTTGGGATTTATCCATCTATTGTCGTTCATGAGATCAAAACCTACCCAGGAGAAAAACATGTCAGGAAAAAGCTCTGCCTAGTTCACCCCCGCAAGACTGGTCCCATCAAGGAAGAGGTCGAAAAATTATTGAAGGTTGGATTCATTTATCCTATGCCGTTAACAGAATGGGTCTCTAATATTGTCCCAGTGTTAAAAAATAGGGCATATTAGAGTATGTTTTAATTATAGGGATTTGAATAAGGCTTGTCCAAAGGACAATTAACCTACACCCTTCATTGACCAGATCATCGATAACTATGTTGGAAGCATCATCTTTTTATTTATGGATGGATTTTCCGGCTATAATTAGATTGATATCCTCCCATCTGATCATCACAAGACAACTTTCATTTGTCCATGGGGAACATTTGCTTATAGAAAGTTACCCTTTGGCCTTAAGAATGTTGGGGCTACCTTCCAACGAGATATGGCCTATGCTTTTCATGATATCAAGCATATTGTGGAACCCTATCTTGATGATCTACCCGCTCATTCACCTCAATGAGAAGACCATCCATAGAACCTTAGAGCTATCTTCCTTCGGCGTAGTCATTACAATATTCGCTTGAATCCACACAAGTGTGTGTTTTGCACTGAAGCCAGCAGACTCCTCAGCTTCATAGTGTCCAAAGATGGGATCAGGATTGATCCACTGAATGTGGAGGCTATTTTAGCCTTACCTTCCTCTACATATATTCTCGAACTTGAAGGTTTGCAAGGGAAGGAAAACTTTCTGTGTCGCTTTGTTTGTAATTTCGCCGAGATTACGCAGGGCTACATGAGACTGCTGAAAAAAAATGTCCCTTTTGTCTGGGATGACCAAGCTCAACGGTCCTTTGATAACCGTAAGAAATACTTGACAAATGCACCCATGCTGCAACCCCCTAATTGCACACGAGACTATATTTCATCGCGTCCACTTCCACCATTGGAATGGTGTTAGTGCAAGAAGATGACAACGATGAGGAACATGTGATCTATTATTTAAGTAAGAGTCTCTCTGACTCCGAAAATCGGTACTCACATGTTGAGAAGTTAGCTTTGGCAGCCGTCATCTCTGTCCAAAGGTTTTGTCACTATATTCTGCTCCGTAAGACAATGATTATCGGAGACTCCAACCCCATGTACCATATCTTGACACGTCGAGTACTAGGGGGAAAATAATCTTGTTGGATCGCGGTCCTTCAAGAATTTCACTTAGAGTTTTCAAAGTCTAAATCCAAAAATTCCTTAATCTTTGTTGAGCTTATGTGTGACCTTCGTTGTACGGATGTAGAATCTGATCCCATTGACTCTCTGCCCGATGAGTCTTTGTTTCTCATCAGTACGAATGATCCTTGGTATGGAGATATCATCTTGTATCTCCAAACCCAATGATTTTGGCTTGAACTATCTTGTGATGACTTCCGTCATATATGCCATCATGCAAAATATTAACTTATTGTTGTTGACACAGTGTATCACCACAATATTGACTCTATCTTACGATGATGTCTAACTCATGAAAAAGTTGAATGCGTATTGAATGAATTCCATTCTGGATCTTGTGGTGGTAATCTCTCTGGGATGGCTACAACCTAGAAGATCCTACGCGCTGGATACATTTGGCCTTCCATCTTTAAGGATTGAATGGAAGCAGTAAAAAATGTCCTCTTGTCAATCGTTTTACCCAAAAAAGCATTCTCACCCAGTTCCACTCCATCCGATCATTGTAATCGATCCCTTTGCAAAACGGGGCATGGATTTTATGCATTGTAAGCCCACCTCATCCAGGAGGCATGGGTATGTCATCATTGTCGTTGACTACTTCACAAACTATAATTCCAAAGTATAATTCCATCTAACTGAACATCAATTCCGTGCACTTGTCTGATCTTCTGAAAGTTGTTCTGATGTGCACTACCTTCGTATGCAGTATATTCCCTATCATTGAGTTGCATACATCACTTGAATTCTCATTTCTCTCTAATCACACTTCTGTTGATGACTTACTTCATGTAATGCGTGCTCGCTGATATTGTAGTCTGCGTTGAGGTATGCTCTATCATTTTGCTACAATGCTACTGCTTTTAGCAACTGATACAGTGCTTTCAATTGATAGTTTTCTATTATGAAATAATGCACTAGTAACAGATGGAACTGCGCACTTACTAATGGGTTAGTTATGTATAAGTGCCATAGTCTTTTAGACAATATGTGACAACCTATGCATCAAAATATTCATCCATTTGGTTTAACGCACTTGTCTTAGATCATCTGCATCATGATGCACATGATGGATCTTGTTGTTGTTCTGTCATCACGTATCAAATGGTTTTCTGAACTTCGCACACTTTCACTTCTACTCATATGCATTAGCTAGACATCTGCACATCATATGAAATACTTCGGTTCTATTTCTGTGCTTATGTATTTCAACATTTGTGACTATTGCGTGCCGTCTGTAATGTTGACCTTCAAAACATCATGCACCTGTTCATACTTCAATATATATTCCTTTCAGTACTTGCGCATAAGTCACAGATATACGACATAATTATGCACACTGTCAAAACTACATTCTGCTGCATGTGCGCTACTCGGCTCCTCGCTAGATCATTTGTTCTATCCTTGAGCCCTTTGATGCCCTTAATATCCAACTACAACAAACTCTTGAATCTCTTATGCTATCGCCATCAAGCTTGCTTCAAATCTCCAACTTGTGTCTCAATTTACACAAGTCCTGCACGGATTGTATGTCCACAAGTTGGTCGTGGCATCCCTTCTTCCAAACTTCACGGATTGTGCATTTTCCATGTGTCATCTTCTGCTTTATTGATATGTCCTCCTTTGTGTGTCTTGCGCCTTCATGGTCCACAAATTAGTGGGAATTTACACCTTGGTGGTGTACTCTTGCACTCTTGATGTACCATCATTTGAGATATGTGCGCATCATTTCTTTTCAACTTGGTGTATCTTTAACCTTTGTTGTACCATCCCTTATAGGTAATGCACTCTTGATGTGTTGTTGCTTTGCGGAATCTGTGCATACTTCAACTTCTACTTGGTGGGACTTTGAACCTTACCACTTCATCACTTGTGAGTAATGCACACTTGACTCATTAACACTTTGTGGATTCTGTGCCTACTCCATCCTCTACTTGGTGGAACTTTGACCTTTTCCTTATCATCACTTGTGGGACTTGTGCACCTGCTATACTATTAGATGTGGAATTTGATCATAGACTTACTTCAACAGTTGTACCCTTCTAGGATCTTGTGCACGTTCCACTAACTGAAAGCATCTTCTGATTGGATGATTTTTCTTGCTTTCAGGTCTGTCCAACCATTTGTTGTTTCTTACTGCTTGCGCGCTTCCGAGCTTTAACCAAGCAATGCTTGTGCATACCAAAAACTTATTTCAACATGCTTGCACACTTGTGTTATTTTTTCAACGAACTCCCTGGTTGCTTGTGCACAAGTACCTTTGTCCAACCAGTCTTTTGACTGTTATCATAAAGGTGTATGACATGGTGGAATTTTAGGTACAACATGTAGTAGGATACATTAGTTGATTTGGATGCACCTTTAGACTGGATGCACCTTCTAGATATACTTCTTCACACTGGAATCCATGTACTTCAATATCTTGCGCATATACTCCTTCAAAGTGGTTTCCATATGCTTCTTCACACTGTTGTGTTGAGATATTGTAACTTCAAAGAATATTATATTTGTACTTTATTGATCCGGAGATGATTCATTCCTCCGTGAAGATCTTATTGTATATCCGGAGATGTTTATTCCTCCGTCGGAATGTGGTAACTTGGGTTATTAGACTTCCCTAGTGGGGGTCGGCCCTATATGTGTTATGTGGGTAAAAGGTTTATTAGACCACCCTAGAGGGGTCGGCCCAGTCAGTTGTAGTGGGGTATTTAACCCATTGGTTAAATACGAGCCTACATGATTTGTGTAAAAGACAAGTCGGAGTAGTGTATAAATAGAGGAGGTGTATTCCTCATTTTACACACACTCACTCACTTAAGAGTGGTGAACTTATGAGAGAGAGGTATGCTATGGAGAAGGAGGAGATTATGCTCAGGATTACATCTTTTGTATTTTCTGGTCATCTATATTGAGGAAGCTTTGCTGGGTTTTCTACCCCATGAGGGTTTCCCAGGATAAATCTGTGTCTCTTGTGTTTATGCTGTGCTTGTTGTTTCTTCAGTGATCCTGTATATGCTATTATTGTGAAATGGAATGTAATGCTGATATTTTATATCTTAGCATATTAAATCTTAACATGGTATTAGATATAACCTGAAGGAAGGCAATGTATGGCACTTACGACACTTGCTTCTCTTGCGACAATTTGAAGGTTAGGGTTTTATATATCAAAAACCGGTCATCGTGGAAATTTCGCTATAAATCCATTTATGCTAAGGCTCAGGATCTGAAAAGTTTACAGGTCGTATATAACATCCCCAGGTACCTTGTGTCCAAAGGGAACTCTCAGATTCATTTTACTTTGTGAGTTATGATCAGTACACGTTAGGGTTTCTGCCTCTTCCAGATCTCAGTCAAAATCAGGTGACCTAGGAACAAAGGTCATAACTTGGGATAGGAAGTTCCAAATGCAATTTCGTAAAAAGTGACAGGTATTAAACAGACTTCACTATCTCAGGAAACTTTTTTAGAGGCCGAAGCGGAACCAGTGACACGTGGAACGCCGTACAAGTTCGCTCTCCTGTTTTATCCCATAAACAGGTCACGTTGCGACACTTGGCATAACTATCTCTCAGAAAATCCAATTGAGGTCAGAACTATCGGGATGGAAAGATGACAGGTCAGGCTACCACAAAAAAAGTTTTCAGACCCTGTGGAGCGAAAAGTTCGAAATTACAGCAGAAACAATCAGGTACATATTTCTGTCAAAACAGAATTATTTTTGGAGCACCTTCATTCATGGCTTCCGGAATTTAGAGTTTCATAGAAAGTTAGAATTTTTGGAATCGGAATCCACGGCTGAATTCTACTCAAGAAAATTGAAATTTCGAGTCCAAGATCGAATTTTTTGGTTGGGTAGAAGACCAGGCTTGATTAAACCCCAGTTCGGGATTTTGATCGGAAAGATGGAAAATTAGGGCTTCAGCAAAAGTTGGAATTTTTGAAGTCTGTGACCACGGCTGGAAGCTCCTCAGAAAAATAAGAGTTTAGAGCCTTGGATTGAACCTTTTTATTGGGAAGAAGGGTGGGATTCATCAAACCCTAGTTCGGGATCTTGTACAGAAGATCCAGAAGTTTCGAAGGCAATTTTGAGGGGTCAAATTTTGGAGATTTCAAAATTGAAGTATGCTAGTTTGATCAGCTCAACAAGACACATCCTTCCATCCATTCAGAAGTGTGAAAGTCAAAGATTGAATTTATAGGGTTTCTCTAGCAAACCCTAATCAATCTCCAGATCAAGTTTCAGGGGGAGTTGAGGCTAAGGCCTTACATAAGAAGACTACAAGAAGTCTCGACAGGTATGACTTAAGGAGGTTCAGGTATGTCTTGAAATTTGATTCCTGATTAAGTTCATAATGTGTTTGTCTTCATATTATTTATTAGTACAATCTTGATTAATGTTAGAATTGTCTTATCACCCTAGTAACAGTATGAATGCATGTGAATAATCGAAGACATTCATTGATTAGGGCTATATGATTGTACTAATGCATTATGGTGTTGTATGAGGTTGATGTTGTCTGCTAACAAGATACATGTACATCACAAAAGACAAATCAAGTTACTTAAACATGACAACATGAAGGCAAAGACTCATCCATAATCTTTGTTCTACGTACAAGGTATGTATTACTTTGTTATATTATGCTTAACCTATGAGATATGCAGGTTCTAGCACAGGATCTCTAAATCATTGAAGAGAACAAAGAAGATATTGTTTAGGTATGTTAGACATAACTAAGCAGGTATACTAATCCAGGTATGTTTTCCTATGTCAAGTTAGAATCTTACCTTGTGTTAGGATCCCTTATATAAGTATACTTGGTATGATTGGTTATGCTTATTTATAAAGTTAGTAATCAAGGGTTTATGCATATTATGTCTCTTATCTTGATGATTTAACTAACCAGAAGAGTACTATGATCAAACAATAATATGCATGAGTAAAAGAATACTTCCTTGAAACCTTGAATACTAATGATAATGACTATACATATTCCATATTATTTAGAATTATAATGTTTTTGATAATATTGAGAATATACTAATGAATGTATGCTTGTGTATGAGATCATGAGGATGACACTAGTGCACACTTGAGCGTGCACAGTGGTACAGAATGAATAGAAGTTCAAAAGACATATAGAAGATCAAGCAGGAGGCAACCACACAAACATAAAAGATAAGTATTTGAGTTTTTATTTCAAATAGTAAATGATATTGCTTGTATGCATATTTGTATTCCTAGAATATATCATGTTGAGTGTAAACATTCATAGAGCATTGAACAATATACTACTAATATGCGTATGATTGGTAAGTTGGACAAACATTCCATTGTTGCTTGTCTAGAATGAAACCTCCTTGCTGACATGCTGAGAGCTGTGCACACTCTCGATAGTATGTTCTGGTAGAGATGGAAGGCATCTAGATAGCCACTGTCTGCATACAGGATATGGAAAAGTGTTGTGCCAAAGTATTGGTCAAAATAGTTGCATAAACTATGTAAATGATATCTGTATGCATAATAGGTTATCATGTCAACATGATTTCATGATTATGAAGTATTACTAATCATGTACTAATTTTGTTTTTGTAGGAAAGATCATGAAGAATGATGAACATCGAACAAGTGATGGATGTTCAACAAGAAGATTTACAAATCAAACAAAATATAGAAGGCTCATGGCTAGAAGATTCTCTTAGAAAGAGGAAGAGAATCATGACAATATTTTTGCTCCAAGTGGATAGATAAGACCATTCTCTTAATGGTGTAATTAAAGAAGAAGTGTGAATCAGGTTCTGTATGGGTACCCAGGATTGTTAGTCAATTGATAATCTTAATGATCATCATGGGTGATGTGAATCTCAACCTTTGCTACAAGGTTGAATATGGCTTCTATACACAGATGAAATGAGGAACTCACTACAGAGTTTGAATGATATTGAGGCTCATATCAGTAGACCCATCTGACGAGAGATGGCACATATAGATATGCAGAAGATCACTCAATGTAGAGTGTGAATGAATGAGAATTGACAGCTTCTTGACAAAGCTTGGGCTTTACCAGAAGTAAAGTTGATCCTAACCTTTACCTTAAGGTTGTGGATGATGAACCTATCATACCATTATTGTATGAGGATGATCTCTTTCTGACAAGGAATGAGAAATAGATCATGAAAAGAAAGAAGAAGATGGCTGCCGAAATGAAAATGAAAGATCTCAGATTGATGCATTACTTCCTAGGTCTGGAAGTATGGCAAGGCTCAGAAGGAATCTTTCTCAACCAGGGAAAATATGCCGACAAATATTAAAAGGACTTGATGTGTTGGAACGGCCACTCTCATGGATTCCAACTTGAAGCTGTTAGCGGATGACTCATTAGAGTTAGTGGATATAACTCTGTACAGAAAAAAAAATAAAAAAAATTATTGGGTCATTGATGTATCTAACGAATACTAGGCCAGATATATGCTTTACTGTGAAACACCTTGAGACAGTATCTAGTGGAACCTAGACGAGTTCACCTGATAGCTGCAAAGCATGTGATGAGGTACCTAAAGGATATGATAGACTTTGATCTATGTTATCTTGGAGATCATGACTTCAAATGGCTACACAGATGTTGATTGAGCAGAAAGTGTATCAGACAGGAAGAGCACATCGAGAAGATGTTATTATCTGGGATCAACCATGATCTTGTGGTTTAGCAGGAAACAATCTAGTGTGGCTCTTAGCATAAGCAGAATATATGGCTGCTTGCTCTGCTAAGTTATGAAGTAGTATGGTTTCAGAATTGTTTGACTTAGAGATGGACTCAACTGTGATCCCATGTGACAAACAGAGTTGTACCAAAATCCAGTGTTCCATGATAAGTCAAAGCACATAGAGATCTGACATTTCTATATACAAGATATGGTGCAGAAAGGAATTAAAGTTCAAATTTGTAACAAGTTACCAATGTACTAACCAAACCTCTACCGATCTAATGTACTAACCAAACCTCTACCTCAAGTAAATTTTTCCAAGACAAACTCAATATAGTTCAGAAGGATCCTCCTCAAAAGGGGGAGTGATGTGATCACTTATGATGAGATTTCTTGCATCGACAGAGAGGTCGATGATGTGGATACATATATTGGTGATGCCGACAGAGAGGTTGGTGGATGGTCCTTAGACAGGGTCTAAGTTGACAAGGGGATTGCATCATCCTTGAACACATGTTCTAAAGAGAGCCGTAGACATATGTCTTCGAGAATGAAGTCCTTCGTGGACATGTGAGGATTGAATCATCCTTGGATTTTAGTCCTAAAGTGAACCGTAGACAGATGTCTCTGAGAAAGAAGAGGGATTGCATCATCCTTGAACACATGTTCTAAAAGGAGCTGTAGACAGATGTCTTCGAGAATGAAGTCCTTGGTGGACATGAGGGATTGCATCATCCTTGAACACATGTTCTAAAAGGAGCCGTAGACAGATGTCTTCGAGAATGAAGTCCTTGGTGGACATGAGGGATTGCATCATCCTTGAACACATGTTCTAAAAGGAGCCGTAGATAGATGTCTTTGAGAATGAATTCCTTGGTGGACATGAGGGATTGCATCATCCTTGAACACATGTTCTAAAAGGAGCCGTAGACAGATGTCTTCAAGAATGAAGTCCTTTGTGGACATGAGGGGATTGGATCATCCCTGGACTTCAGTCCTAAAGAGAGCCATAGACGTATGTCTTCGAGAATGAAGTCCTTGGTGGACATGTGAGGATTGGATCATCCATGGACTTCAGTCCTAAAGAGAGTCGTAGATGCATGTCTTTGAGAATGAAGTCCTTGGTGGACATGTGAGGATTGGATCATCCCTGGACTTCAGTCCTAAAGAGAGCCGTAGACGTATGTATTTGAGAATGAAGTCCTTGGTGGACATGTGAGGATTGGATCATCCTTGGACTTCAGTCCTAAAGAGAGCCGTAGACAAGAGGTCTCCGATAATGAAGTCCTGAATGAACAGGTAGGGGATTGTATCTTCCCCAGACTTCGGTCCCAGAATTGAGCCATAGACTGGGTCTCCGATAATGAAGTCCTGAATGAACAGGTAGGGGATTGTATCTTCCCCAGACTTTGGTCCTAGAATTGAGCCGTAGAATGGGTCTCTGATAATGAAGCATTGAATGAACAGGTAGGGGATTGTATCTTCCCTGGACTTCGGTCCCAGAATTGAGCTGTAGACTGGGTCTCCGATAATGAAGTCCTGAATGAACATGTAGGGGATTGTATCTTCCCTGGACTTCGGTCCCAGAATTGAGCCGTAGACTGGGTCTCCGATAATGAAGTCCTGAATGAACAGGTAGGGGATTGTATCTTCCTCGGACTTCAGTCCTAGAATTGATCCATAGACTGATGTCTCCGAGAATTGAAGATAGGACTACATCGTCCCTCGACCTCGGTTCAAAATGTACGTGTGAGGACTACATCGTCCATGAACTGGGTTCAAAATGTACGTGATGGGATTGCATCATCCCTAGACATGAGACTTGTCTTAAAGTGATAAGGATTGATCATCCTGTAACTTGATCTGGATTGTATCATCCATGGACCTATGTCCTAAAGAGAGCGGGATTGATCATCCTGTAATATGATCGTGTGTGTTGCAGGGTATGCTGCTATGTATTGATGAGGATACTTATGTTGTAGATCGTGATGATCCAGATGCTGTAGATCGAGATGATCTAGATGCTGTAGATCGTGATGATCCAGATGCTGTAGATCGAGATGATCCAGATGTTGTAGATCGAGATGATCCAGATGTTGTAGATCGTGATGATCCAGATGCTGTAGATCATGATGATCCAGATGTTGTAGATCGAGATGATCCAGATGCTGTAGATCGAGATGATCCAGATGCTGTAGATCGTGATGATCCAGATGCTGTAGATCGTGATGATCCAGATGCTGTAGATCGTGATGATCCAGATGCTGTAGATCGAGATGATCCAGATGATGTAGATCGAGATGATCCAGTTGCTGTAGATCGTGATGATCCAGATGCTGTATATCGTGATGATCCAGATGCTGTAGATCGAGATTATCCAGATGCTGTAGATCGAGATGATCCAGATGCTGTAGATCGAGATGATCCAGATGCTGTAGATCATGATGATCTAGATGTTGTAGATCGAGATGATCCCGATGTTGATGATCGTATGATGACGATGCTGATGATCGTGAGGATCCAGATGTTGATGTTGTTGTAGCTATTCGAGTGCTGCAGAAGATAAAGACTCAGTACTGAATATGTTGATGTTCCAGTATTGAAGATGTTCCAGTAACTTCTTGAGTTACTGATGATGTTGAGAAAGCTTCCAATGATTTATAGATGTATCATGTATGACGTTGATGACTCCTTGCTCGTGCAGATGTTGTTATAATATCCTTCTTGTTAAGGGGGAGTGTTGAGGTATTGTAACTTCAAAGAATATTATATTTGTTCTTTATTGATCCGGAGATGATTCATTCCTCCGTGAAGATCTTATTGTATATCCGGAGATGTTTATTCCTCCGTCGGAATGTGGTAACTTGGGTTATTAGACTTCCCTAGTGGGGGTTGGCCCTATATGTGTTATGTGGGTCAAAGGGTTATTAGACCACCCTAGAGGGGTCAGACCAGTCAGTTGTAGTGGGGTATTTAACCCATTGGTTAAATACGAGCCTACATGATTTGTGTAAAAGACAAGTTGGAGTAGTGTATAAATAGAGGAGGTGTATTCCTCATTTTACACACACTCACTCACTTGAGAGTGGCGCACTTATGAGAGAGAGGTCTTCTATGGAGAAGGAGGAGCTTATGCTCAGGATTGTATTTGCCGGTCATCTATATTGAGGAAGCTTTGCTGGGTTTTCTACCCCATGAGGGTTTCCCAGGATAAATCTGTGTCTCTTGTGTTTATGCTGTGCTTGTTGTTTCTTCAGTGATCCTGTATATGCTATTATTGTGAAATGGAATGTAATGCTGCTATTTTCTGTCTTAACATATTAAATCTTAACATGTTGTAGGAATGTTGTATCCACTTTGACATCAGTTGATATCAATGTTTCACACTAAATCATTTGACATCCTCTTTGGCATTAGTTGACATCAATGACAACCAAAGTTCAACAATATCCCCCCTTGGCATTGATTTCAACACCTTATGAACCCGTGCATGATCTTCTTTGAGCTGTATGTTTCATCTGTACTCTGTCGCAGTGCTCCCCCTGAATTCTTTGGGATTTTGGCTACTGCGTTGTCTGCTGCTAATTCTTCTGCTACTCCTGCGTGAACCGTGTTGTTTTTTGTTTCTTTTGCGCAGACCATACAATCAATCATCTTCATGCTATTTCTCCAATTGATTTTCTTCACTCTCTTTCACATCTACTTTATCTTTGTTTCTTATACTATATTCATGCATTATGCTTCGGTATTGTCAGATTCATGGATCTCTCCATTTCATGATGTATCTTCTGCTGTTTGCTATAGATTCATGTTGCCAGTTCCAACTTAATGTATCTTCATCTTTTTTTTCAGCTTCATGCATCTCTCCCAGTTGTTCTTCCAGCTTCATGCATCTCTCCCCCATTGGAATCAATGGAAAAGAGGAGCCATGACTTGCGCAATGTAAGTTATTCTGTTTGTTTTGCATTTGCGTCTACCTTAACTATTTCAGGGATGGCTCCCCCATCTTCATGCTTCATTTCTCTGCTTAAATTCTACACTGATATCTTTTCATAATTATCTTTGATTGCTTTCTTGATATATATGTTTCATTGTTCCTTGATCTCCTGTTCCTATCACAACACTCCATCCTTCCTTGCACAGTTATCCATACATATATCATTTTATGTTAACTGTGTAGTGTCGAATTTAGTCCTATATTGGTGTTGCATTACACTTCATGCGCCTCACTGCTTCATTTGTCACATTTATAGCGTTGTCACAGGGCCTTGTCGCATTTAATGTTGTTGCATTCTTTTCCAATACCACCAAAGATATGGCACATTTTTCATTTAATGGCCAGCTCGGCATAAAAACGAACATGACACTTAGTTAATGTGGCAACAAAGACGTGTCGATTCCGTACTCAAATCTTTTGGGAAACATTATCCATCGTAGGATGCAATGAATTAAATTTTCTCCCTTTTTGTACTGTTTCCAAAAATTCATTAACTCTAGCATTTAGTTTTGGAAAATCTACCACCTTCATCGACTTGTGCGACATTGAATGCATATCTCATCAAATTAATTTCATGCACGCGGACGTATTCCTTTCAACTCTATAATATTTCTATGAGCAATGCCTGGTTCACTGCGTCTTGCACTCTTGCTCTTTCGTTTCGCATTGATGTCTGATCCTTCTTCTAGTTCTTATTCTTCCTTCCAATGGATTCCTTTTATTAGATAATGAACACATCCCTTGAGAATGTGTGCCTTTCTATCCAAACTCAGTAGTATGAGTTTTTCGCACTTGAGAGCTGACATAGAGTCCTGACAACGACAAATGGAGGAAAATAAATTTCTTCATCAATACTCTCAGTCACAAGTCCTGGCAACGAAAAAAAGATAATCTGGAACATCAACAACAACAAATCATAAATGATTTGTCTCGTCTTCGGCATCATCATGCTGAACCATCGTCATCTGCAACAATGTAGCTTCTTCCTCTGCACTCTTCTTCTAAATGTACTGCACTGGTACTGGTGGATTTTTGTAATCATACCCAATTTTGAATATAATGAAAAGTATCCATTTTGTATAGTCTCATGTCTTTTAGCAATGTATGATGTTCAAAGTATAATTCCATCTAACTGAACTTCAATTCTGCACACTTGTCTGATCTTCTAAAAACTACTCTATTGTGCGCTACCTTTGTATGAAGTAGATTCTCTATCACTGAGCTGCATACATCACTTGACCTCTCATTTCTCTATAATCACACTTATGTTGATTACTTACTTCATGTACTGTGTGCTCGATGATATTGCAGTCTACGCTGAGGTATGCTCTATCGTTTTGCTACAACGTTATTGATTTCACCAAGTGATATTGTGCTTTTAATTGATAGTTTGTTGTTATGAAATAATGCACTAGTAACAGATGGAACTACACACTTACTGATGGGTTCGTTTTGTATAAGTTGCACAGTCTTTTAGACAATCCGCGACAACCTGTGCATCAAAATATTTGTCCATTCGGTTAATGCACTTGTCTCAAATCATTTGCATCATGATGCACACACTATATCCTATTGTTGTTCTGGCATCGCACATCAGATGGTCTTCTCAACTTCGCACACTTTCAATTCTGCTCATATGCATTAGCTAAACATCTGCGCATCATCTAAAATACTTTGGTTCGGTTTCTGGGTTTGACTACTTTTTAACTTTTGCACTTTTCTCATACTTGGAATTTTTACCAAAACTGGCTATCTCATAAACTAAGCATTTCTAGAAAAAAATTGCCTAATGAAAGTTGTCCTCCTTGATGAGTAAATAAAATGTTGATTTTCAATAAATTTTCTGGTTTCGACATCTAGGGTCACTTTTACCTACTACAAGTTTTCCAAAATCCCCAAAAAGTGCTCTGGAATAGTGAAGTTTGGCCTTCTTTCGCACCATAGCCTCACACCCTTTTTAATTTAGTTCCAAGTTTCTGTATTTATTCATGTGCCCGGTTGACACCTGCACCATATCAATTTCAATCCAAATCAATCCCCCATCTGGTCTCTAGACATTGATCTTTGAAAGTTGATATTTTGAAAATTTGGACAAATCGAAGCAAGATGGTCTCAGGCCTCTCAATGATGTTTCCATGACCTTTGTCATGCTTCTAGTGTTGATGTATATGTAACTTCGGAATGTATTTCATATATGTATATTGTACTTCTATAGAGATGGTATTATTCCTTTATACGGAAGTGTTTGTATTCCTATAGAGATTTTATTATTCCTCTATACAGAAGTGTCGTCATTTATATTGTAAGTGTCGTAACTTATACTTGATGGGTTATTAGACCACCTTGTTGGGGCCGGCCCTATATAATTCATGTGGGTCGAAGGGTTATTAGACCACCCTATTGGGGGTCATCCATGTGGGTCAAAGGGTTATTAGACCACCCTATTGGGTGTCATCCCAATCAGCATTATGTTATGTGGTTAAGTTAAGGCCGACCTAGTAAAGGTTATTAGGCAAGTCAAATCAAGTATAAATAGAGTGCGGGAGGCACTCTATTTCATCATTCTATTCTCTCTCAAACTCTTAGGAGAGTGGCACACTTGTGGAGGAGGAGAATTTGCTGCTAGGAGAGGTCTATCTTTTATGCTTGGGTTGTATCATTTCTCTATCTATCTCTGAGGAAGTTATTAGGGTTTTTCACCTTTATGGTTTTCCCCTTTATGTGTCTCTTGTGTGCTTGCATTATTGTGTCCATGATTGATATGTTGTAGATATGTTTTACATGTTGTTCTATCAGTTAAGATCCTAGATCAAATTGAAGTAAATTCTGAAAAATTAACATGGTATCAGAGCTAGCCTGAAAGAAGGCATGGTATGGCATGTATGACACTTGTTGCACTTGCGATGCCAAGGCTTGATATAGAAAAAACCAGTCATCGTAGCACTTTCACTATAAATAAACTTCGGCAAGGTTTCACGGTCAGAAAATTGTATAGGGAGAAGCTAAGATCCCCATGTACCTTGTGTCCAAAGGACAACCTCTAATTCGTTTTACTTTGTGATTTGTGATCTGTACAATATAGGGTTTCTGCCTCTTCCAGATCTCAGTCATAAACAGGTGACCTTGGAAAAAAGGTCATAACTTGGGCTAGGAAGATCCAAATGAAATTTCATAAAATGTGAAAGGTATTGCACGGAATTTAATTTCTTAGGTAACTTTTTTATAGGCCTAAACTGAACCAGTGACACGTGGCACACTGTACAAGTTCGCTCTCCTGTTTTATCCCATAAAAAGGTCACGTTACGACACTTGGCATAACTCTCTCTCAGAGAATCCATTTGAGGTCAGACTTATGGGGTTGGAAAGAGGACAAGTCAGGATATCATAGAAAAAAATTTCATACCCTGTGGATCGAAACGTTCGGAGTTACACTAGAAAAAATCAAGTACATATTTCTGTAAAAACAAAATTATTTTTTGAGCACCTTCATTCATGGCTTCCGGAATTTAGGGTTTCGGAGAAAGTTGGAATTTTTGTAATCGGAGACTACGGCTGAATGCTACTCATCAAAATCGAAATTTAGAGACCAATATTAGAATTTTTGGTTGGGCAGAAGGCCAGGCTTGATCAGACCCTAGTTCGGGACTTTGATCGGAAAAGTGGAAAATTAGGGCTTCTGCAAAAATGGGAATTTTTAAAATCTATGACCACGGCTGGAAGCTCCTCAGAAAAATAGAATCTTAGAGCTTTGGATTGAACCTTTTGATTGGGTAGAAGGGTGGGATTTATAAAATCCTAGTTTAGGGTCATGTCTAGTGAATCCGGAAGTTTCAAAGGCAAATTTGAGGGGTGAAACTTTGCAGTTTTCAAATTCTGAGTATACCAGCTTGATCAGCTCATCAAGGCGCATATTTCTATCCTTTCAGAAGTTTGAAATTCAAAGTTTGAATTTTTAGGGTTTCTCTGACAAACCCTAATCCAACACCAGATCCAGTTCCTGCAAATCAAGTGGATTGGGTTAATCCTAGAAGAGAATGGATTGGTCACCTGCATAAGTGAAGAAGTTCTTGTTTCATATGGAGATGAGGCTAAGGCCTTACATAAGAATATTACAAGCAATCTCGACAGGTATGACTTATCCAGGTATGTTTCAAGATTTGTTCATGATTAAGTTTATGGTATGTTTGTCTTCATGTTATTACAGTTAGTACAATATTGATTAAATTGAGACTTGTTGTATCACCTTAATAAAATTATGAATGCATGATAGAAGATATTCATTGATTAGGGTGTTGACACTTATGATTGTACTAATGCATTATGGTGTTGTATGAGGTTTATGTTGTCCGCTAACATGAAAGGTACACCAAGAAAAACAAATCATGTTCTAGTTCAAGAACATATGATCATGATGACATGAAGGCAAAGATTCATCCATTGTCATGGATCACTTAGAAGATCTACTTACGAGGTATGTATAACTGGGTTCTATAATGGTTAACCTATGAGATATGCAGGTTACTAGCACAAGTCATTGAAGAGAACAAGAAGACATCATGTGGGTATGTTAGACATAACTAGCTAACATACCAATCCAGGTATGTTTTTCCTATATCAAGTTAGAATCCTACCTTGTGTTAGGATCCCTTATATAAGTATACTTGGTATGATTGGTTATGTTTATTCATAAAGTTAGAAATGTAAGTAATCAAGGGTTTATGCATTTTATGTCTCTTATCTTGATTGATGATTTAACCAACCTATGATCAAATAAGAATATGCATGAATAAAAGAAGACTTCCCTGAAACCTTGAATACTAATGTTTATTATCTGTGCTTGAAATGATCATGACTATACATGTTTAAGATTATTGTGTTTTGATAGTATTAAGATTATACTAATGAATGTGTGATTAGGTATGAGACCTTGAGGATAACACAATGATGATACTAATAAGCATGCATAGTGATGGATATAAGTTCAAGGAAAGGTAATCCAGGAAGCAAAGATCAAGAGGGAGCACACTCTAGTTGTTCCTGCAAGGAAGCAAAGATGAATATGAAGCACACTCCAATTGTTCCTGCAAGGAAGTAAAGATCAAGAGGGAGCACACTCCAGTTGTTCCTGCAAGGAAGAAAAGATCAAGAAGGAGCACACTTTAGTAGTTTCTACAAGGATGCAGATATTCAAAGGGAGTTGACCACTTCTCACAATCCACATCAAAATGGAGTTGCAGAAAAGAAGCAAAGAATGAGAGGGAGTCAACCCAACAAACAAACAAAGATAAGTATTTGAATTATCATTCCTTGCATATTTTATTGTTTAAATAATACTACTCAATAATGTATATACTCATTTTCCTAGAATTAGGTTGTGTATTATGCATATTAGAATGGTTGCATTGATAAACAATATACTACTAATATACATGGGTAAGTGGCCTATGGCACTGTACAACATTCCATTTCTACTTATCTAGAATGAAACCTCTTTGCTGGCATGTTGGGAGTTGTGCACACTCTTAACAATGTTCTGGTAGAGATTGGAAGGCATCTAGAAAGTTACGGGATATGGATAAATGTTGTATTGAATCATTGGCTAAGATAATTGCATGACTGTATGACATATTTATTTATGTGTAAGAATTTGTTCTAAAAACTATGAGATGTTTTCTAATCATGCAATTTAACTTGTTGTGTAAGAAAGATCGTATACCATCACCTACAAAAGAAGGACTACAACATTTGTTAAGCAACAAATCTATCTATTGAAAACATTGAAGATATTGAAGTTCCCAGGATCTGGGAAGAATGCCATGATCGAGGAGTACCAGTCGATCATAAAAATGTTTGGGATGCAGTCCCAAGACCTGAAGGGAAGTCTGTAGTGACTTCCAAGAGGACCTACAAGATCAAGCATGCTGCAGGTGGTAGCATAGATACTTTTGCTCTTGTAGTCAGATACACTTCCATTAGATCAGTACTTGCTCTGGCTGCAATGATGAAAGGGAAGATACACCAGATGAATATCAAGATAGCTTTCTTGAATGGTGTAATTGAAGAAGAAGTGTATGTGGAGCAACCACTTGGTTCTGAGACACATGACAGGGAGTCATATATGTGCAGAACTTAGGATAGACAGATTTCTATCCAGTTTGGGCTTTACCAAGAGTAAAGCGGATTCCAACCTTTACTACAAGGTTGAGGAAGGAAATCCAGTGATACTACTTTTGTATATGGATGGCCTGTTTATTACAGGTGAAGATAGATTGATTTCAGACACGCAGCAAAAGCTTTCTGCCGAGTTTGAGATGAAGAAATTATGGATGATGCACTACTTTATAGGTATGGAGGTGTGGTAGAGTGCAGATGGAATCTTCTTTGGACAAGGGAAGTATGCAGTAGAGATCCTGAAGAGGTTCGGGATGATGGACTGCAAGGTCATGGCCACACCTATGGCATCAAACCTGAAGCTTCTGTGTGATGCTTCATCTGAGCCGGTTGATATCACTATGTATCGTCAGATGATTGGGTCCTTGATGTACCTGACGAACACGAGACCAAATATTTGCTTTGCGGTGAACACGTTGAGCCAGTTCCTGACGGATCCGAGGAGTGTTCACCTGGTTGCTGTAAAGCATACTCTGAGGTACCTAAAGGGTATAGTTGATTATGGGCTCAAGTATGATGAGAATCAAAAGTTTAACCTATAGGGTTATGTTGATTCATATTGGGCAGGCAGTGCTGCAGATAGGAAGAGCACTTCTGGGTGCTACTTCAGTATGGGATCAGGTGTGATCTCTTGGTTTAGCAGGAAGCAGTCTTGCGTAGCACTGAGTATAGCCGAGGCAGAATATGTTGCAGCCTGTGTGGCTAGTTGTGAGGTAGTATGGATGTAGAAGCTACTATCAAAGTTATTTGATCTTTCACTGGAGGCTACTGGTATCTTTTGTGACAACCAGAGTTGTGTGAAGCTATCTGAGAACCCGGTGTTCCACGACAGGTCGAAACACATAGAGATCAAATATCACTATATCAGGGATATGGTACAGAGAGGAGCCATGAAGCACCTGTATGTTGCGACGGATGAGCAGGTTGCAGATGTGCTAACGAAGCCACTAGCCAGAGTGAAGTTCGAGTACTTCAGAGAGAGGCTTGGTGTTATTCAGATCGATGACACTTCAAGGAAGAAGTGATGGACACATTTGCTGTAGCCATTCCTAGCATGGTGGAAGGGGGATCCTTCACATGGCTATGGATGTAAGCGCTGGATGATGAGAATTAGGATGATGTTCTAGTTTTTGCTCTATATGATCAGTTGGATCATTTATATGTATGTATGTATGCATCATGTTGATGCTGGATATGATCAGGTAGACCATGTATTTGTATATGTATCAGGTGGATACTTGTATGATCAGTGTGATCATGTACTTATGTTTGTATCAGGTGGATACTTGTATGATCTGTATGATCAAGTACTTATGTATATCAGATGGATGTATTGTATGATCAGGTGGATCATGTATGATATGTATCAGGTAGATACTGTGTATGCATCAAATGGATATATTGTTTGATCAGGGTGATCACAGATGACGAGCTTCAAGATGTTGCTCCAGATGATATGAATCAGGTTGATGCTATGATGATCGGGATGATCACAGATGACGAGCTTCAGGATGTTGTTCCAGATGATATGCATCATGTTGATGCTATGAGGATGATCACAGATGATGAGCTTCAGGATGTCACTCTAGATGATACGCATCAGGTTGATCATGTGATGATGTACATCAGGACAATGTATGGTGAGTATCAGTTTGATACTCTATGGCCGTGGACAGGTTGTGCAGGTAGCACAGAAAAGATCATGAGAGATCCTATAGTCTGCACTAGGATGCTCTTTCGAGGTTTTGCTATAGGTAGCATAGAAAAGATCCTTTAAAAACTGGACAGGGAGAGAAGTGTGCTCGTAACATCCTGGGTTGCTCTATCGAGATCCTATAATCTGCGCTAGGATGCTCTGAGTAGGTTTTGATACAGTTTCGCATAGAAAAGATCCTTTAAAAACCGGACAAGTAGAGCAGTGTGCTCGTAACATCCTGGGTTTCTCTATCGAGATTCTATAATCTGCGCTAGGATGCTCTGAGTAGATTTTGCGAAAGTTCACATAGAAAAGATCCTTTAAAATCCGGACAGGTAGAGCGGTGTGCTCGTAACAGCCTGGGATGCTCTATCGAGATCCAGACAGATAGAGCGGTTTGCTCGTAACATCCTGGGATGCTTTGAGTATGTTTTGTGAAGGCCAACATATAAAAGAACCTATAGTCTGCGCTAGGTTTTGTTGACGCACGTAATCAGTCCTGGGATCCACAATATGGCCATTGATGATGAAGACCTGTAGGTGGTGGGCCTACATCCAGTATAAAAAAGGACTGGCTCTGTAGAACTTCCTATGATGAGTAGATTCAGAGCTTGATTGAGATAGCGGCAGTAGTGACGATGACAATGACTTGATGACGATTATCCAGTGATGATGATCCAGAGAAGACGACTTGTGCTAGAAGACCTGTGTCGAGAAATACCTTCCTAGTTAAGAGGGAGTGTTGATGTATATGTATATTGTACTCCTATAGAGATGGTATTATTCCTCTATATGGAAGTGTTTGTATTCCTATAGAGATTTTATTATTCCTCTATACGGAAGTGTTGTCATTTATATTGTAAGTATTGTAACTTATAGTTGATGGGTTATTAGACCACCTTGTTGGGGTCGGCCCTGTATAAGTCATGTGGGTCGAAGGGTTATTAGACCACCCTATTGGGGGTCATCCATGTGGTTCAAAGGGTTATTAGACCACCCTATTGTATGTCGGTCATGTTATGTGGTTAAGTTAAGGCCGACCTAGTAAAGGTTATTAGGAAATTCAAGTCAAGTATAAATAGAGTGCGGGAGGCACTCTATTTCAACATTCTATTCTCTCTCACACTCTCGGGAGAGTGGCACACTAATGGAGGAGGAGAAGCTGCTGCTAGTAGATGTCTATCTCTTATGCTTGGGTTGTATCATTGCTCTATCTATCTTTGAGGAAGTTATTGGGGTTTTTCACCTTTATGGTTTTCCCCAAGTAAACTCTGTGTCTCTTGTGTGCTTGCATTATTGTGTCCATGATTGATATGCTGTAGATGTTGTTCTTCAGTTAAGATCCTAGATCAGATTGAAGTAAATTCTGAAAAATTAACATCTAGTCTCATGAAATTCTGAGCTAAAATGATCATGTTATGGCCAAAACAATTTTCAGGCTCTAGATTTTTTTTTTTTTTTTTTTTTTTTTTTTTTTTTTTTTTTTTTTTTTTTTTTTTTTTTTTTTTTTTTTTTTTTTTTTTTTTTTTTTTTTTTTTTTTCTGAATCACCACCACGGGGTTGGATCTTCCTTGTTGGGCATTCTCATAATTAAATATTGGAAACCCCTGCAATGGAACTCTGAAGTGATGTTGCCGATACCTCATAGACGTTTTCTTGGGAGGTAATGTTGCACCCTCGCGGACTGACAGGCAATGTCTGACTATTGGTGACCAACAACCCCCGCGGTCCTCTTCCTTGTCGTGCATTTCAAAAACCCCGCAAACGCGCATTCCCAACCTCCAATTGACGATTGAGTTCTGACTACCACGAACCGACGACTGACATCCGACTGCCACTGAAAGACGACTGACATCCGATTGCTACCGACTGACAACCCCCGTAGACTTACACTTCGTTGTTCCCATGGACCTTTCTCTATGCCCTCTACCTTGGGTCTCTTTTTAGCAAGCCTGCCGACGCGCACATATGCGCGATGAGAATCGACTACCACACACCTTTTGCTTGCCACGCCTGCG
Source organism: Larix kaempferi (assembly GCA_027924585.1). Lineage (NCBI taxonomy): Eukaryota > Viridiplantae > Streptophyta > Pinopsida > Pinales > Pinaceae > Larix > Larix kaempferi. The sequence goes on along the minus strand of BSBM01000226.1, from coordinate 1,907,593 downwards.
GACCTTTCTTTGGGGCTTCCCACAACTTCTCTTCATGGTACCCCATGGATGCACACCGACGACCATCGCGATATATAATCCGCGCTACTTACAAATTATGGACGTCGCCCACTCGCATGTATTTCCAGCGTGGTTGGTCCATGTCATACCCCTCTTCCCAACATGGAACGAATGGGGTCTACCTTAAATTTCCCAATTTGCCAATTTCAAAAGTGGTAACGACTTACTATGAAAGTAGTTTTGGATAGGAAAATGATGGAGTCGTTTCCAATCAAAATCAAATACATGGATAGACGTTTTCTTCCTAATGAAGTTCCCACTCTCCATTATCCAGCGTGCAAGTCAAGGGTGCATTGTGAACAATAACCATTTATCGTGATTTCTTCTTTCTACTAATAAATCATCTGAAATTTTAAACCCATGATTTTAACAAAAATGTGATCATCACATCTAGTGTAACTGATTTCCCACCTATGAGTGTGGATTTTGGCCCAAACAACCCCAGTGTTGAAACCATTCACTCTGATACCACTCTGTCACATCCCCACCCATCAATCCAACCGACGAAGGGGACATGAACAAACTGTAGGGGTTCTAAATTTCTCCCCGACATCTATATTACAAAATTCATGAACATTTAAATCAATGCGCATATGCATAATAAAAATACACATTGGAAGATAAATTGATTACACACACATATCATGCAAATATAAACATATTCATCACATGCATAATAACAATAAGAATTCATGTTAATTCAACACAACAGTAAATCAACAAATTAACACTTATCTTTTAATTGAAGATGTCCGAGCACCTGGATATGGAAGAGAAACGTTCCACCCATCCATAGGCACTCTATCCAACACTTTATCTCTTTGCTGAGAGGCCACCCCTGAGCTAGACTATGTATCCACTAAGGAGGAACTACACAAGCTCACTCAAATCCATAGGAACACATTCTCATGCTAAGACAATGCATAGATGGGTTTATCCAGCATACAAAGAAGAAATGAAGGGGAATTCTAAGCAAGTGAGCTCTGTTATCACACCATAGTAGCAGGGCTACTATTCTTGTACAGCAGATATCTGCACATTCCAGAGCTTCCTTTATTCCAGAGCATGGCTATATATTTTGGATCACTCATGATCAGAGCAGTACATTATTCAGATTTTATGACCTTGTGTCAAGGCTGAGCCTTGAGAGTTCAGATTTGATGACTGATGTGACCACTTATCCCATTACAGTTTCAGTTCAGTGCCTAGAGATGTATTTCAGCAGTGTTTCAGATGATGCATGATGATGATTATTATGATGATGTTATGGATATGTTCTCACTGACTGTGGATTATTATCTTGTTGATTTAGTCATGATCATGGCATGTGCTTGGTATATTATTCCTGATGTGGCAAACTATTTAAAATGAACTGTAAATCATAAAATGGACAATTGCTTGCACTTTTAGGTCATTTAACAAAACTTACTGGTATTTCACCTTACATAGACATGGTCTTTCCCGACACTGGTCGTTGGCTAGTGTAGGCTCCATATTCACTTGTCTCCATCCATACATGACCTTCCTGTTTGACTTTAAGCCCTGACTTGTCTCATTTGACTTTCTGATACCAAGGACTTCCCCATTTTTCTACCTCTGTGTTTGGACCGCATCCCTGTTTATTTAGTGTCTCGGCTCTGAGTTGGTGACAGAACTTGCCTTTGGTGAGTTGGATTGTAGGCCTAAATCATTCTGGTCGGTTGTCCCGATGTTTGGCATTGGCTCGAACTCCCCCTAGTCACTTGAGATGTTGTTGGCTAAAACTGAAAGCTCATGTTCTACCTATGGAAACTAAAAAAATTTGCCCATGGAAACAAAAAAAAAAGGGCAAGAGCAATGAAAAGCTAAAAATACTCCTCGAAGAGTATAAGAAAGGTCCAAAAAGCAATGGTTCTTAAAAGTTATATCTAAACAATTGCTGACCTTATAAATATGTGAAAAACATGCCCTGGATGCAAGCTGCAACTAGTTGTGCTTCTCAGCACATCTGAAATCCGAAGGGTTATGTAGGCCAAAAAGGCCATGGAAATGAAATTGAATGATCCTAATGAACCTGGATCAACTTGATGTAGACATGATGCCTAAGTTGAATAAGCACTCTCTAAACAACTTATCCATTTGTGAGGCACAGCCATCCCCCGTGTTATTTTGTCCAGCACAGAGTTTGTAGCTTTCCCCTTCTCCCAGTCCAAAGTATTTTTGAATTAAGTTAGACAAGTCAAACCCTTGGCTCAACCTTGCTCCTAGCCTTCATCCTTCACTAGCAGTTTGACCATGTCCAATGGGTGAGTTTGTCATTTGAACTATTGTGCAAGTAATTTTATATAATCACGGAATATGTTAACTTGATTAATGCCACTGAATGGAATTTATACTTTGAGCTTAGCTGTGGGAATGATTAGAGAAACATTGTCTTAGTCTACTGATGTGATTTATCCTTGATTATATATTCTTGGGATCCGTGATGATGTGGGCCATGTATGGATGATTATTGATGATGATTTATGGTCCCACATGTTTGATGATGATATCATATGATGGACACATGATGCAGATGATGTTTGATCCAGTTCAGCAGGTTTATTATTATTTCAGATCAGCAGATTATACATTTGTCCATATATGGTGGACCCTACAGCTGGCCCATTAGGGAAACCCATGATGTATGAGTACTCATTCCTAGTGGATTTGGGTCTTCTGGATCCATTGAGACACTTATCTTTCAGTTCCGGGCACTTCTGACAGTGATTGATGCAGTTTTACACTTGTTGACCAGATTTGGGGCTGATTTCCCAGCCTGAGCAGCAGGGGCCCCGAGAGGCCAGTTCACCTAGGGCGCTGATGATGGAGGGGGTGGTCCAGCCACTTGTTATTACCATTTATCCCCCCTTCCGGAGATCCTGGTGGGCTCAGATTGACAGCGCTAGCACCCTAGGAGGCAGTTTTGGCACTTTCACAGTTCCCGAGGCAGTTAAAAAATGGGAAAAAGTGGTCACTGAGGAAATCGATTTGGGCAATTGAGGCAAGGTTTTGGCATTTGGTTTTCACAGAGGTCTTCCAGGACGGCATCACTACCTTCCAGTCAGTTTTCACCATGTGGGTATGCCCAGATTGATCACAGGAGGACATTTACTGCTTGACTGTCATGGATTCTGAGGACAGTTTTGGTCATTTTTATTATATTGGACATATTTTATTATTTTTATTGTGCCTTGGGGATGAGCTAGTAAGGATTAAAACCTCCTAGCCCCACCATGAGCTTATATTGTTATGTCCTAGTCACCATGAGGTGGATTTTTATGCTTATAGTTTCTCTTGTGGATGACGTCACCCCTCATTGTACCTTTTTAGTGGGGGCGCTATCATTATGTGGGTGATCCATGTGATATATGGTTATGATTTATTATTAGCCATTGATTATGTTGTGAGATCTTTTAATCTCAACCACTCATTTCAAAAAGTGGTTTTGAGATCTAGGGTTTTGGTCTTTATTATCCTATATAAGGAGGAGACCCCCTCATTGTAAAATTCATCTAGAGATTTTTGGCTCTTGGCTCTTGGAATAAAATTTCTATCTTTTGGAGTACATGCTTGGATTGGAGTGAATGTTGGTTGTTTCGATTGTAAATGCTATTGTCCATTGCACTGGAGGATCTATTGTAGCTATCTTGCATATTTGCCATACTTTATTTGCAGGTTGAGAGGGCGACTTTGACAAGTGCGAATTGGTGGGGAGGCTTGCCCTTCAAGCTTGGAAGAAGTCGTTTTGGGTTTGACAGGGAGTAGTTTTTCCTTTGTGTCAACTATTCTATGTTTTTCTCTCTCTTGCTTGTATCTACCTTCAATTTGTTAAACTGATTGATGCTTTGCTCCTTGGCTTGACAGGTTGGAAGGAATTACATGTGGCTTGGAAAAATCGATTTGTCAAGAGGGCTTCAACAATTCTCCATTTGATCTTTGGCAAAGTAATCCTCGTCTCAACTAGCATTCATCTCTTCATCCAGGTATGTTCCAAGAGGTATGATCTTTTCTTCCTTGAATCTTCCATAATTTCTAGATCACAAAAACCCTAATCAAATTAAAACCCTTGTTTTTTGGTATTTTTTTAGATCTACTTAGATCTAGCCTTGCAATTGAAAAGATATTAAAAACCCACCTCTATAGGATCCACCCCTAGTTGGATCTATAGTTTGGTGGTGATTGGCTAAAAATTGACACACTTTTCAATGCAAAAAGCCTTCTTGAACCTAAATCGATTTTCCTAAGAGAAGCTTGTTGGGTTAGATCTAGCACATGGGTAGGTGAGATCTCACTTGATTTGAAATCTAGACACTTGATAACCTAAACCCATATCCTTACTTTGGTGAAAACTACCTTGTGGACATCTCTCCATGTTTTAAGGGGTTGAAACCCCCTTTTGATCTTCTTGGTACCTTAAAACTTAGATCTACTAAGATCTAGCCATTCAATTCACTTGAAACTTTGAGGAAACATAGATCGGGGTACTAACATCCCGGATCTACATTTTGGTGGCCATTGGACTTGATTTGGTCCACCAAAACCCATTTTTGGACCCTCCTTGAGCAAATCACACCCCCTTGATCTTTTGAGTTGGTCCACTTCTAGGAAGTGGGTGTTGGAGATTTTCGTGGATTTGGAATGCCCATGACTTGAAACCTAGGTCTATACTGTCCTTTCGTCAAGATTCGCCTTGGGGATTGCATTCCTTGTTTTAAGGGATTGTGGTCCACTTTTGGTCATCACTTAAAAAACCTAGATCTAGTAAGATCCAACCATTGGATCTCATCCAACCCACTTGACTTGGCTTCTAGGTGTCCCGATATACACTTTGATATCCTTCTTGACTCCATTAGCCCATCCAACAAGGCACTAGTCCTTCTCCAAGTAAGGCGCACTCCTTGGGATTAGTGTCAAATCCTAGATCTAGTACATGGGTCATCCTAAAACCAACTCCAACTTATAGATCTAGCCTAGATCTAACCTATAGTACCATCCTCACACCTAACTTCACCTTGTGGGTCCATCTAGAACCATTTCATACTTCCCAAGAAACTAGACCCACTTGTGCAAACACATGGTACTATACCTAGTAATCATACCCCATCATGTGGCTTAAACCATACATAGGTTGAAACACTAATTATCCATTACACCACCATCAACCATTCCTTAACTCTTAGGTCCACTTAGCCTTGCATTGGTTTCTGTAACTCATCCTTTACCTACCCTTAGAAACCTTTGTTTGTGTCTAATCAACTGTGATTGGGGTATAGGGTCTCCCCCTTGGTCTAGTTACACCTTGACCTAAAGCGAAGAGTGCCTCGGTTGACGTGACACCCATCTTGCCTTAGGAACCGTGGCATCTCTTGGGTCACCTCTTTAGTTGCCTGTCTCCTCTACCATCCCGGATGGGATACCTTTAGGGGCAACTACAAGTTGTGTGATAACAATCTCATCCAAAGAGCTACAGGCATCTCAATTGGTCTCAGCTATCCTTGGCACCCACATTACCTACTGCACCCAACACAAGGAAGGTCCCCTTCTCTGCTACACAGTCCCTCATGCACCCCTTCCCTCTAGTACTATTCAGGGAGGGCATAGAAAGGTCCAAGCTGCTAAACCTTCAGAGGTCTCTTTCCTTCATTGGGTTTATCAAGCCATTCCAACCTCTCGTCTCTCTCAGACTTCAATGGTCTCTTGGATTTTCTGATTCTTGGCAGTGTTAATTTGCAACCACGGAATTCAATTTTTAGGCTTTAAAATATGGGCTCTCCGGTGGATTTTTCGGGCTTTTGATCCACTCTCAAATTATCCCTAAGGGCCCGTTCTATGGATCCCACACTTGATTTCACGACCAACATGAGTGTTTGGGCGATTTTAACAGTCTAAAACATGGCATTTTCTCAAGTTGTGATTTCTGCAATTTCTCTTGCTGGGAATGCATAGCTTGCTCAGAATTGGTCTCTAGTTGCTCAAAATTGGAGTGAAAAGAATCGAATTCCCATGAGAAATATTGACTTCCGTGTACCCAAAACTGAGCCCATACCCATCCATACAAATTTATGCAATCATCCCATGCTCCATTAAATTCATGAGATGATTTCTCAACTGCCTTCTTGCAACATAAATAAATATCAACATGGAAGTCCACTTAGGTAGATGCTTACCATTTATGGCACAATGGGTTCTCAAGATGACACTTGGAAACAAAGGATTGGATCCCACACACCCCTCACATCTCCCTAGTGGATAAACACATCCCCATCATTTTTGTTGCTTCCATAGCTAGTCCTTGGACATTGTATTTGTATTATAAATATTTACATGCTGTTACATTTTCCCATGGCCAACTGACACATGTCCACAAAATATAAAATACTTTCCTTTACAAGCTGGGTATTCACTAGCAGGGCCTTGGACTTGATCTCCACACTATGGATCACACACCACATATTTACAATATTTACATATCAAGCCAATAATTCCAAGGGTCAAAATGGAGGTATTACAAACTCCATGCTAAGCATGGAATTACACTTCTCCCTCATACCAGTTTGTATAAAGCGCCTCTCGCCGCAAAAATGATGCCTCGACTTTTATCACCTATCAGTGTCATCACATGAACTACAATTAGGATTCTTCTCACTTGTAGGAGGCCCACCACTAGTACAACAATTCCCCCAACTCTCGCTATGATGAACCCAAAAGCACAGTTGGGCTCCCATCTGTCACAATTGTGAGATTTCAATTAGATGTTGACAAAATATCTAATTCTACAACCTTTTCTCTCAAAAAGTGAAATCGTGCGTAGGGTGTTGCAAGTAGAGAAAGACCCGACAAAATTGAAGGTCAAACACATTAAGCTCCAACTATAGCTCAACTTCACAATCGAAGAATATTACAACTTCATATGCTTCTATTTTAAAAGGTACTTTTCCCTGGGTATACTAACACATTCAATAATGACATTGAATAAGCCCGTAATGTCAAAATTGGAGGAGATAAGTGGAGACATGGTGAGGGCATTGGACCTGCTCTTACTAGGGTTTTATAGGTGTTGAAGGAGTGCAAGAGCATGTGGACCTCGTAAGAATGCACGCCAAGGGAGATCTCACCTTCTAATTAATTTTGGCAGTGCATTGTTATCTTCTCCAGGTTGAGCATCGAGGATGAGATGCATGCGTCGACTATAGTGATGTTAGATTTGTTAATCAATTATCGATTGTGACCGATATTTTTTTATTTAATATATATATATATATATTTTAAGCTCTCACAAATACTCTAAAATAAATTCCCACCACTAGGGGTATTTAGTCACATAAAAATTCTATAAACCAATAAGAAAATAGAATCACAAATTTGAAAAATTAATAGAAGATTAAAAAAACATAGACATAAATATTATATCAAAACTTAGGATATATTGCAAAAATTAACAAAAAAAAACTTAGCTTAGTTTGATTGTGACTAAAAACAATGTTCCCTTCTTTGGAAGGAGTAATAAGTGAGTAAATTATGTAACTCAATTTTTGGTATAGCTTATTCAAAATGTGTTTTCTTATAACTTATTCAAGGAATATATTCATAAAAGGTGTTTGGGATTTTGACCTTTTCCAATTTGCTGTCACCAGAAATAAATTGTTGAAATTTCCATTTTGGAATAATAAAATTTTATTCAACATCCTTGGATACCCCTACGACACCCCAATTTTGCAATCTTAACTATTGATATATGATATTTCATCAATCCAAAAATATTGTTGTCGAATTTAAGACAAGCCATGTTGATTTCTCTTATCATTACTTTTAGGGACTAGAAAAGAGCCAATTCATAGAACCTTTAGACTACGACTTATTTTTACTAGCTAGAGAAGTGATAATATAAAATATTCCATATTTATTATTCCAAGGATATTTAGCATAAATGAAGATGATATTGTTAAATTAATGCAACTTCAAAGTATATTCTACTTGTACTTTATTATTGTAACTCCGTCGGGGGATGCCTTTATTTCTTTTGGTCATGCAAAGGTCATGAGGTTAAACCTCCATTGTAAGTTGGGTAGTTAGCACCCAAGTAAATGTAATATAAGTGATAATTGAGTCTCTCTAGAGAAGTTGGCCCAGTTAGGATTACTGGGGTGGACATAACTGAGTTAAAGGTTAGGTCAAGAGTAATGTATAAATAGAAGGAGATACTCCTTCATTTATTCATTCACTCACTTGTGCAATTCACATTAGGGGAGAGAGAGAGAGAGAGAGAGAGAGAGAGAGAGAGAGAGATCTGCGAAGGAGAAGGAGGAGTGGTTGGAGTCCAGAGTTTGGTCTTTTTGTCTCTCTTATTTGTGAGACATATTTTTGGGGCATTGTACTTGATCATATATATTGAGGAAGTTCTTGCTGGGTTTTCTTCCCCTAGAGGGTTTCCCAGGGTATATTGTTTTGTGCTTTGTGATTGTGTATCTTTCAAAGATCTTGCTTATGCTGCTATTGTGAATAATGTATTGAATTCTAATGAATTTAAAATCTAGTCTATGGTAGCATATAATCTTAACATGGTATTAGAGCTTTCCTAAAAGGAGCAACTCTTAAAAGGTAAAACTCTCTCTCTCTCTCTCTCTCTCTCTCTCTCTCTCTCTCTCTCTCCGAAAGTGAAAAATTAGGGCTTTTTATAGAAGTGGAATTTTTTAGTGCTATTGGAATAGGAAGGTGTGCCTCTCCAAGAGAAATATTTTGATACCAAGATCAAAAATTTTGAGTGGGTAAAACTCCTGGAAAGTCAAACCCTAGTTTGAATCTAGACAAGAAAAACTAGAAAACCAGAAAAAGCCAAAAACTACAGATCCGAAATTCGCAAGTCAATTTTGAAGTGTAAAATTTTGGAATATTCAGAATCCAAGCACACCAGCATACTCGCCTTAGTCAAGCGCATCTTTTAGTGAGTTCAGTTTTTAATTTTGAGAAATTTTGTTTTTTGATTATTTTCTGTTCCCCGAGTTGCAATGGCACCAAGCACCAAGCTTGATGACAAGCTGGAAGGAATAGAGAACTTCCGTGCTTGGAAGTATAGGATTGGTCTCATTCTAGAAGAGAATGACCTTACCAAGTTTGTTAAAGAATTTGTACCTGAACCGGAAGAAGTTGAAGCTAAGGAGAAGCAAAAGAAGGATATGATTAGGGATATGGGGATCATATCAGACTCCATTAAAGATCACTTGATTCCTCAAGTGTCCTCTAAGAAGACTCCAAAATAAATGTTTGATGCCCTAACCAGAATGTATGAAGGGAGAAACATAAACCAAAATATGAACTTGAGAACTCAACTCAAGAGCACAAATATGAGCCAAGGAGAATCCATTCAAGAATACTTTACAAGGGTTTCCCAGTTCAAGGAACAACTAGAAGCTATTGGAGACACTTTTGATGAATATGAGTTGGTAATGACTGCTTTCAATGGTCTTACTAGACCTTGGGACTCCTTTATCCAGACTATGTATGAAAGAAAGGAAAGTCTACTATTCGAAGTTGTATGGGAAGAATGTGTCTAGGAGGAAGATAGAGTAGCAAATCGAGAAGCATTACTCAAGGATGATGATCAAGCTATAGCCGCCCATACAAAGAGAGGAAAATGAAAACCTCATTTCAAGAAGGAAAATAATAGGGAGTCCCATCCTCCCAAGAAGTTTCAAAAGTATGAGAAGGGAAAATACAAGCGAATAGACTACTGTTCTCATCTATGTTACCGTTGTGATAAGATGGAACATATTGCCAGAGATTGTTATGAGAGAAAAGAAGAAGTCAAGAGGAAAAGCAATAAAATACATCATGCTCACCTTGCCGAAAACGAAGAAGAAGAATCAGAAGATGAAGAAACTCCCAGGAAGCATGCAAAGGAAGAAATCAAAGAATATGTCTTGTAATAGTGGTGCTTCAAAGCACTCTATCCAATCTTGAAGGACTCCCCTCATAAATTTTCTCTAGGAGAATAGGAGAAGCAACATACAAGATTGGTTTAGAAACTCTGATGATGAAGAAGAATATTTGATCTATGGTAGAAGACTTGATAAACATTATAGATCATAAGCAAGAAAGGAATAGGACCTTAGAATAAGATGATGGAGGGAAGCTCACCATCAGACATCCCAGTAATCTCTACAAGAAGACTAGGATCAAAAGGAGATCCTACCAAACCAACAAAGATAAGTATTTGAATTGTCATTTTTGTTTAAATGATAGTGTCCAGTTATATACACATTTATCTAGGAAGTATATTATGCATGTTAGAATGTTTGCATGCATGTGATGGGTAAGTAGCCTATGGTACTATACAACATTCCATTGCTACTTATCTAGAATGAAACCTCTTTGCTGACATATTGGGAGTAGTGCATGCTCTTAATAATGTCCTGGTAGAGATGGAAGGAATATAGAAAGTTACCATATGAATGTGGGATATGGATGAATGTTGTATCATTGGCTAAGATAGCATTATGATAGTGTGACTTATGTTTTTATGCATATATTTGGAAACTATGAAATGTTTCTAACCATGCTACTGAATTTGACTTGTAGGAAGTATCGTACAACGATCACCTACAAATGAAGAATGAAGAGACTTGTTCCATAGAACAAGTGACAATGGTTCAACTATAAACAATACCTATAGAGGAAGTCGACCATGACGAGATGTTACTCTAGTAACCATACTCATGGTGTGATCAAGATATCGAGCAATCATGTGTGCAGATTGAAGAAGACTTCCTATGGGATAGAATGATGAGATCAAGGATCACCTAGAGTAATGAGACATCAACCTTTGCTACAAGGTTGAAGATGAAAAACTCATAGATGGGTGCAAGAGAGAACTTGCAACAAAGTTTGATATATTTGGTTGTCCAGTGTTTGTGCACATTCCAAAAGAGAAAAGAACCAAATTGGATCCCTTCAGAAAGAAAGGAATCTTTGTTGGATATTGTGAGGTCTCCAAGGCCTTCCGGATCTATATACAAGGTTATCATCACATGGATATTAGTAGGGATGTGGGCATTTTATGAGGATGCGGCTCTCAAGAGATCCAGAAAGTGCCAGCATGAAGAAGTATATGAAGAATATGTACCTCCTAGAGTTGCAGAGGTTTCACTCTCTCCCGATGATGAGACTCCGGAAGATCATGATGTGTTGGAACCCCAAGAACCTCCATCCATGACGATATATGGCAAGAGAAAACCAACTTGGGCTTGATAAATTACTCAGGATTTTGAGAAGTATGGAGCTCCAAAAGGATCCACAAGAGAAAGAAAGAGGCCAAAGCCATTTTCTAGTTATGTGGCTTTGATGTGTGATCTTGTCGACAAAGAACCTACTTGTTTCAAAGAGGCCATTCAAAAGAAAGAATGGGTAGAAACTATGACGGAAGAATACTAGTCAATAATGAAGAATGATGTGTGGGACATAGTTCCCAAACCAAAAGGTAAAAGTGTGGTATCTTCCAAATGGATACACAAGATAAAACATGTTGCGGATGGAAGTATTGAGAAATACAAATCCAGGTTTGTGGCTAGAGGATTCTCACAAAAGGAAGGAATCGATTATGAGGAAACATTTCTCATGTAGAAAGGTACACTTCAATCAGAACCATCATGGCACTGGCAACCACGATGAAGTGGAAGTTACACCGGATGGATGTGAAAACAACTTTCCTGAATGGTGTTATTGAGGAGGAAGTGTACATAGAACAAACACAAGGTTTTGAGGTTTAAAACAAAGAGACTCATGTCTGCAAATTGAAGAAGGCTCTGTATGGGTTGAAGCAATATCAAAGAGCTTGGTATGGAAGGATTGACATTTTTCTGATGAGCTTGAGATTTACCAAGAGTAAAGCTGATCCTAATATTTACTTCAAGGTTATGGATAATGAACCAGTCATATTATTGCTATATGTGGATGACTTGTTCCTGACAAGAGATGAAAAGAGAATCTTAGAGTGCAAAGAAAAGCTCGCTGCAGAATTCAAGATGAAAGAACTTGGCTTAATGCATTATTTTCTAGGTCTCGAGGTATGGCAGAGCACATAGGGAATGTTCCTTAATCAAGGGAAGTATGCAGTGGAAATATTGAAAATATTTGAGACATGTTGGAGTGCAAATCCATGGACACACCAATGGATACCAACTTGAAGTTATTATCTGATACTTCGTCAGAATTTGTGGATGTGACTCTCTACAGGCAAATTATTGGGCCGCTGATGTATCTAACGAATACAAGGCCAGATATATGCTTTGTTGTAAACACCTTGAGTTAGTATCTGGTTGAGCCAAGACGGGTACACATTGTAGCTGCAAAGCATGTGATGAGGTACCTAAAAAGGTACAATAGATTATGGTCTCTATTATTCTAGATATCGTAAGTTCAGACTGTATGGTTATACAAATTTCGATTGGGATGGAAGTGTCTCAGATAGGAAGAGCACTTCAGGTGGATGTTACAGTTTGGGGTCAGCCATGATCTCATGGATAAGCAAGAAGCAGTCCAGTGTGGATCTCAGCACTACAGAGGTAGAGTATATTTCAACTTGTTTTGCGAGTTGTGAATCCATATGGATTTGGAAGTTGTTATCAGGTCTGTTTGATCTGGATTTGGATACCACAGTGATTCTATGTGATAACCAGAGTTGTGTAAAAATGACAGAGAACCCTATGTTTCATGAGAGGTAAAAACACATAGAAATATGGTATTTCTACATCCGTGATATGGTGCAGAGGGGAGCTATAAAGCTCTAGTGCGTGAGAACGGATGATCAGGTTGTAGATGTGTTGACTAATCCTCTATCTCAAGTGAAGTTTGAGCACTTCCATGACAAACTTGGTATAGTTCGAAAGGACTTCCCTTGTAATGTCCCTTCCATCCTACCAAGGCTATGGAGAGAACACTAATGACAATACTGGACATCTAATCCCATACTTAGTAAACAAACCTTCATATAAACTGAAGATGGACATATGCATATACATAAATATTTGAAACGCAACAGAATTAAATTTTATTACCCATCCATCATTCATTCAAGATAGTCGTGTCATTCATCAATTAAAACAATACAGAATTAACACATGACAGTACTTATCTTAAACAATGTAGTCCCTGAGCAACCAGCTATGCATCTGCAACGTTCCACCCAACCATAGGCCAGTTGTGCTTATCAACCTCTTGATACAATTTCCACCCCCGAGCTGGGCATGATTTCTACAAGGAACCAGGGAACAACAGACTCACACATAGCCAAGCATACACCAAAATGAACCAAGCCAATCTACAATTGGGTTTATCAAGCTGCTAGGAAATGTAAAGGAAGAATTGCTAAGCTAGTGAGCTCAACCATAGAGCTATGGATACCTCTACAAGATCTATCTAGCTTGGCACCCACAATGCCTACACACCCCACTCAAGGAAGTATTCCCTTCACCAATGCACACTCCCTCAGGCCATACCTTCCAATCTAGAGTGTCCAAGGTGTGCATAGAAGAGTAGCCAGCCCTCTTGATCTTCTTGAGAGGTTATTTTCCCACTAGGTTTATCAAGCCAATTCTGTCCACTACCACTCCAAGTCTCTTGCTCACAGGTTCAAAACCAAAACAGGGATGCACATAACAGCAAAACCATAATTGTTGGGCATGAGAAAAATGTTTCTTCAGTGGGATGTCCAAAATGGGGTTTCTACTATTTCAGAAAAACGTGGGAAAACCCAAAACGAAAAATGGAATATGGGGAACAACCCTGGAGAGCAGAAATCGTTTTCAGAAAAATGTCCATGGGCATTTTGGGGAAAAAACGACCCCCATCATAGTCCCAATTCGTGGCCCTCCTCTCCCAGCTGCCGTACAATACAAAAACGAGCTCCCAATTGCTATACAATACAAAAACAATCTCCTAGGCATGGAAAATGTAGGAAAAATGGTGAAAAACGTGATGGGGAAAGCCCAGCTAGCTCAGACTGCGTGAGAGGGCAAAGACTATGGGTTCAGAATGGCTTTAGGCACCATTTCGTGGGTGTTTTCTTGCCCATGGAGGCAAAAATACGATTTTCCAGATTGATGGCTTGCCCATACATGAAAATTGACTGCCATGCCTCTCCATTCCCAAGGCATTAATCGCCTCAACCAACTTTTGGAAGAATTAAATGATTGGGTGCATAACCCAAAATGGGTAGTTGGGATTTATGGGTTTTCTCAATGAAATGGATTGACACCATGGGCTCAAGGGTTTGAATCATTTCCCTCCCTATTCCTTATAGAATCATGCCCCATCTCTTTGTTGCATTGCATAGCTAGTTGTGGGTATTTCATTAAATTTCATATTTACATGATGTCTCCATTTACATTGTGCCTATCTAGCAGAAGAGCCATATGCACCAATTTTAATTGCCGATACATAATGATGATAAATCAATGGCGGGGCCTTGGCCTTGAGCTCCTCACCATGATTAACTAACAATATTTACATCATTTAAAATCTTAATGCAATAGGGTCAAGATGGGGACATTACATCCCTCAACAGGGGGAGTAGTGCTGATGATACTGTGCCGCAGTGGGATTGATCATCCCCAGACAAAGATTGTCTTAAATGTTGATCCTGAGTTGTGGTGGGTTCGATTATCCCTAGACAGAGGTGTCTTAAATAATTGTGTTGGGTTCGATTATCCCTAGACAGAGGTGTCTTAAATAATTGTGTTGGGTCCGATCATCCGTAGACAAAGGTGTCTTAAATGATTGTGTTGGGTACGATCATACCTAGATAGAGATGTTTTAAATGATTGTGTTGGGTACGATCATCCGTAGACAAAGGTGTCTTAAATTATTGTGGTGGGATTGGTCATCCTTAGATAGAGATCCCGAGTTTCGAAAGGAAGGATAGTCTTAAATGTTGATATAGTGTTGGAATTAATCCCTGGTTCCGAAAGGAAGGATTGTCCATGATCCCAAGTTCCGAAAGGAAGGATCATATGTGTATTGCAGGTGATGATCTTGATGATATTACAGTACTGAATATGAGGATGCTCCAATGCTGTAGATGATGAGATGCCATGATTATCCAGTGCTGCAGATGATGATGTTCCAGTACTGAAGATGAGGATGCTCCAGTGCTGTAGGTGATGTTCTAGTTCTGAATATGAGGATGATCCAGTGTTGAAGATGAGGATGATCCAGTGCTGCAGGTGATGTTCCAGTGCTGAAGATGAGGATACTCCAGTGTTGAAGATCTTGATGTTCCAGTGCTGAATATGAGGATGCTTCAGTGCTGAACATGATTATGTTGAAGAAATTCCAATGATTTATATATGTATAAATGTTGATGATGATTCCCTCCTTCCTCCGATGATGTTGTGTAGAGTTACACATGTAGATGTTGTTGTCAGTAGAATACCCTTCTTGTTAAGGGGGAGTGTTAAAGTAATGTAAATTCAAAGTATATTCTACTTGTACTTTATTATTGTAACTCCGCCGGGGATGTTTTACCTCTGTCGGGATGTCTTTATTACATTTGGTCATGTAAAGGTCATGAGGTTAAACCTTCATTGTAAGTAGGGTCGTTAGAACCCAAGTAAATGTAATATAAGTGATAATTGAGTCTCTCTAGAGAAGTCGACCCAGTTAGGATTACTGGGGCCGACATAACTAAGTTAAAGGTTAGGTCAAAAGTAATGTATAAATAGAAGGAGAGACTCCTTCATTTATTCATTTTGTTGGACAATCTACTCGAACGGATGCGAGCCATATCTCCCTATCCTAATTAGGTATATAACAATTGAAGTATAAAATACAACCTTCTTTCCTAGATCAATAGAAATGCAAGTTAATGAATAGATCACTTACCCAAAGTCTGCGAATGTCTTTCCTCTTTGTTGATCCAAGCTCCAGAGCCTTCAGATATTGAGATCCTAAACCTCTTAGAGCAAGTGAAAACAAACAAATGATACAAGCATATATAGATGTAAATTGATCTAAACTAACAATTAAGGAAGAAAGTTATAAACATTATCAACACAACGATGTTTATGGAAAGAACTTGTATTACTGTAATGAAGGGAAATACATAGAGAAAGAATGTTACAACCTAAGCCTCAACGTTGCAACCTTCCATCCAACAATCCATGCCAATCCTCCAAAGAATGATGCCTCCCAAAGGATGATAGGGACCACCTAGAAATTCACCAACATAAGAGTACCATATACCTTCCTTCTTCTCAATGGAGAGGAGGGTTGTATTTATAAGGCTAAAGGGGGTAGAGTAGGTTGAGGATTAGGGGGAGAGGTATAAGGGATCCTCCCAGTAGGTTAGGATCCGAAATGCCACCTCACCTAGAAGTTAGGGATGACGCTCCACCTCATAAAGCTTCGAGAAGTGCCTCAAAGTTTCTAGTTTTCGCCTATAAACACCCCCGACGCGCACCTTTCATGAAGGGAAAGAGCACCGGTGGCACACCTTGTCAGTGTACAAAGTGTGCCGACGCACCTTGTCTGAAGGAAAAGAGTGTCGATATACTTAGAGAAGGGAAAAACCTAGGTAAAACCCCAAACCCAATGCACTTTAGCTAAGGGAACTTCAGGGATTAGGCGAAAAATTGACACATGGATCATGGTGACGAGATTTTGGTGTAACAATTCATTCACTCGCTTCTGCAATTCACATTAGTAGAGAGACAGAGATATTTGTGAAGGATAAGGAGGAGTGGTTGGAGTCCAGAGTTTGGCATTTTTGTCTCTCTTATTTGTGAGACATATTTTTGGGGAATTGTACTTGATCATCTATATTGAGGAAGTTCTTGTTGGGTTTTCTTCCCCTAGAGGGTTTCCCCGGGTATATTGTTTTGTGCTTTGTGATTGTGTATCTTTCAGAGATCCTGCTTAGGTTGCTATTGTGAATAATGTATGGAATGATAATGAATTTGAAATCTAGTCTATGGTAGCATATAATCTTAACAGATATCACTAAGATATTAACCAATGTGGGGTTTACATGGGGTTGAATATTGTCAAAAAAATATAGGACACAATTATGTGGACTTGTACAACTCCAACTCAACAATTATTATGGACAAAATTTCTTTAAATTCTATTTGTTATAGAATTTCCTAGTCAACTATGGGATTTTTTATTATAAGGCCCATTTTAGACATTTCCTATAATAGAACTGTGTACCATAATTTTTATCCAAGAGATAGTCAATGACAATAAATTAAAATTTATCTTTGATTGTTAATTAATTAAAGGTGCAAAAGTACGAACACATTTTCCAGTTTCCTTATATTCAAAACCATGACAACTGAGGAGCAATAGGGGCTAGTACTAGGACATAACTCTCTAGCTTCTAATAATTCATGAACAATCTTTTCAATTTCATTCTTTTGTGTAAAATAATGTCTATAATGATGCATATTGGAAATTTAACTACTAGGGATTAGTGGGATTCCATTTCATTGTCTCCATCCAAGGTGGATATTCATTAGGGTAGTTCAATGACCTTGTGTTATTTGTCCAAAATCAATTTCCAATTAGGGTGAATGTCCCATGGGGGGTTATCCAAAACTTGGATGGAACTGAATTGTGTAATAATGTTGAACTGATCCTTCTTCAAGAGCTTCTCCATAGAGCGGGATATGATGATTTCAAGGGATCCTACTTGGAGACCTTTGAGAGTGTACTTTTAGCCCTCATTGAAGATCATGTAAAACAACTTGAAGTTCATGATGGTAACAAGGCCAATGTACAAAACCATTCTATTCCCAAAATGACACCCCCATTTAATAGAAAACATGTTATACTTTAGAATATAGTCATCCATTTGGAGTTTGACATTCTCATATTAACCACTATATTTTATAGTATTGTTGTTGGCTATCATGATTTGAAAATTGTGCACAACATGGACATAACAATGTATTTCTTCTGCTACTCTATGATAGATGAAATTTTGGGTAATTTCACTGTATATTCAAGACAATCACCTTCAAATGTTGGATATATCCTAATAAATTCAAGGTTTGGGGACTGTTAATGATCAACACATCATTAGAATTTGGGGTTCATCACAAGGAGTATTCTTGTGGATAAATTGGATCAATGGTGAACAAATTCCCCTTTCCATGCAGGTTGCAAACACGACAACAATCAAATGAGGGTTAGTATGACAAGTACTTATGTGTTGAAGCTAATAAACAAAGAAAATGAAACATGTGAGCTACTAATAACATATTTAAACTACTAAAATGACATTCAAACAAACAAATGGAGGAAAGGTTCAACTTTATTGTAAATGTCCAATGGAAGGAATAAATACAATGGTATCACCTTGAGGAATGATGATGAAATATGTCATCCAATACTCCATTTTGAAAGGGTTATTTAACTCTCCAAAATACTCTTAAACAAACTTGGAAATGATGAATAAAAATGCTTGTTCCTTAGAGGAAGGAATAGGGTAAGCATGCAATCCAATAGATAGTAGAAACTTAGATGGAGAAGAGGTCTTCCAATCCAATTCCTATAACATAACCTTGCTCTATTTTTCCCTTATGAAATGCATGCTCATGGCTTCCTTTTATAGCCAGAATGGAGGTCTTCAACGAACTAGTTCCAAATGTGAAAGCATCACTCATGAAGTGACTCCCAAGTACAAGAATGCAGTCCATTAAGGCCTAAGTACTCGATAGGTGAGTTCAATTCACCCTCTTTGGTGCCCAAATTTAGTTGGGAACAATTGATGTGTTGTCAAATTTACGAGCCTATTTTTTTGCAAAATTGCATAGGTATCGAGGGATTTTCTGCACCATTTCACTCAAGTATCAATTTAGATAGTTGTGTGACTTGGATAAAAGTTAATTGTAAATTGATTCCTCTATTCCATATGTTGACTAATGGTGAATGAATATGTAAGATGCATAATGTATGATGATGATGTCTTCTAGTAACATAAATGGAAATGTCACAAGTGTGTGAAATTTAGTCCATAACTGCTGCCCCATGATGTGTGAGGTTGGAGAAGCCTCGTATAGCCAAAATACATCATTGTTTATTTTCCTCATACTAATATTCGTAACTGAGAGAGTGAGAAATTTCAGAGAGTAAAGGAGAACCCAATGGAGAGTGATGGTAACCACCTATAAAGAAACATACTAAGAGGTGATACATGAAAAACTGTTTATGTAAATGGGGCAGGCATCTTTAATCTTGTGAAATTTTGTCAAAGTAAATTACAATAAGAGAATACCAGGGTGTCTTCTCTATGAACCATTGGGGTAAGGTTAAATTTGGATTTGACCTTGACTTGAGAAGATGTTCTTGGTTATCTATTGATGATGACAATGATTCTTGAGGGGATGAAGCATTTATGATGAAAACAACCCACTGGTGTGGGGGATCATAATAGAAGGGGAGGTGTTGAAAGAGCAACTACTGCACATCCATATATGGATGTCTTCAATCATAGTTGTGTACATTGTAACCATCAAAATGTATGAATATTGATAATGTGATGAATGAGTTGGTCTTAATCATAGGATAGACTACTAAGACAAAGGGAAATGGTGATTCTCTCCTCTCATTCTGGAGTCAATCATTAAAGGGGGTATGAAAACTAAGGTACAAAAAATAGTTCCTTAACTCTTATAATAAACTATGCTAGAGTCAATGATATCTAGGGTGAATGACGAGATAAGGATTCCACTAAAGAGAACCAAGGACATATTGTAACCAATTAATATGGTGACAAAACTAAATGACTTGGGTGGATGAGTGCGAGGATCAATAATTCCCTTGATAAGAGAGTAACATGGATGGTTGATACTTGGTAGTAGTATTCAGCCATTTTAGCAGAACATCACCAGAGGATACACGTGCTTTGGGAATGAATAGACTATGAAATGTGTGTTATATAGATGGTGTTAGACTGAGAGGATGAGAAGGTTCATGTATTGGGATTAAAAGAATAACCATGAATGTGCTTGAAGATCAATAAGGGGACATATTGCAAACCCTCGGATCAAGGGTTACAAGGAATGTTGCTGGAAAAATTAAAGTGGTGTTAAAAACCACATGGAGTATTCCTGTGGGGATGATTGGCAATGATGGATTTTCAGTAGCAAGAATGAGTATCGGTTTGGGTCCTCTCAAGGGTTGATTACATAGTGGTTTTGTGAATGCAAATGGTATACTAAATCATGGTAGGTATGAGAGGCCATATGTGAAATGTAACAAGAAATCACTCAGGAGTTTGATGGGGATGGACAATCAAATGCATCAAGGAAGAAGTATGTGGCTTGTGGGTGACAATGAACTCATCAAATCAAAACCCTGCACACATGAAACAAATACCATAGCATAATAATGTTTGTGATGATAAATCTAGTGGTGTGCATAGTATTGAAAATGGAAGACTGTACCTAAGGAAATGGTTGAAAAATGGGGTCCAAATGAAGTTGTTGGTGGGACCAAAGGAAGATGCCATGTTGACTCAGGTTGTGTTCCTAGTCACAACGGTGCAAGTGTCTTTGGAAAAATGTCACAAGAGTGAGAAATTCCTCCTCTCATTGCAAGTTGCAACCAAGGAAACAATGTAAATGATGATTAGTAGGACCAAACACTAACAATCTAAAGAAAACTCAACAAATAAGAGTGAAATAAAGAGATTATCAAGTGCTAAAGTTCCATAAAACAAAGGAGAACGAGTTAGCTTCAACAATATGGTATTTTCCAATGGAAAAGATTGAATACAAATGGTTCCACCTATAAGAATGTAGCTACAATGGAATCCAACACTCCCCTTTGGGATGGGTCCTTTTGAAATTTCTCAAATTGCTTGCTAACTAACTTGGAATGATGAGGAGTAACACCTTCTTCTTGAGGAAGAAGTCAAGGGAGATTTGTAATGCCAAATGGTGGTAAGAAGGAGGATGGAATATTATTATCTCAAACTAATTCTTGCAGCATAAAATTGTTTTAGATTTCTCTTATCAAATGCATGCTCATGGATTCCTTTCAATAGGCCAAATGGAGTTCTTCAAACATCTATATCTCCATATGAATGATCCACCTCATGAAGTGGTCTTGAAGGTACATGTTTGGGGCTATTGAATTCCCCAAGCATGTGAAAGAGACCAATTTGAATTCTTGGAGCCAAAAATATAGTTGTGAGCCTTGAATGAGAACCTCTAAAAGTTAATGGTCCATGCACTAGTACAACCATGTGACTTTTGAGCCTTTACCTATGTAGATCCATGAAGGTTTCCTATATAAAAGTTGCAGAAGTGTACTGAAGAAAATATTTTTCAATTCTAAGGTTCACTTCACATGTTGAATTTGATGAGGATGATGCTAATGAGCTACATGTTGTATGTTAATGATGTATTTCTGTAGTAATTGTCTAAATGTCATATATGTGTGAGATTTAGGTGATAATAGATGCCCATTAAAGTGTGAGGTTAGGATGGAACTGTATAGTCAAAATACATCATCGTTCCTTTCCCTTATTTTGATATTCCAAACTTTGATAGTTGGAGAGCAATTATTGAGAGTAAAGGACTTCTCATAGAGGGAATGTTGGTGATGACAATTGAAGTGAGTAATTGATAGGTGACACATGAAAATATGGTTTTATTCAAATGAGACATACATCCTTATGCTCATGAAATCCTATCAAAATTAATTACATTAAGAGGAGATTGAGTGGTCGACTGCATAAACTACTAGATGTAGGGATGAAGTTGGATTCAATCCTAACATGAGTGAATGTGGATGGTACTGTAAGTATGTTAATAATTATAGAGGAGAGGAAGTATTGATGATTGTGAACAACCCACTAGGGTGGGGGATACTAAATAATAATGAAGGTGTCAGGTGGGAAACATGCTATGTCAAATGGACAAATGTATTCAACGATAACTGTGAACAATACAACTGTTGGAATGTACAACTCCCTCTGATATGATAAATGAGTTGGTGTCGAACATAGAGGAGACTATTGATGCAAAGCGTGCTGATGACTCTCTATGATTTGTCTAAGGTTAACCCTTGTTTATATGAGAAGGGAAACCAAGGTACAATCACTACTTCCATAAATATTATAATGGATTGATATGAAGTCAATGAGGGTTAAAGATGATAGTAAGGTGGTGATATTACCGTGGAAACCAAGAACATATTGTAATCAACTAGGATAGTGATAGAACTAGACAAGACAAGCCGATAAGTGTGAGGATCATGAATTTCCTTGATTAAAGTAAACTGGATGACTGATGCAAGGTAGCATTATTCAAACAGTAGTGTGTGATGTAACCATAGGTGGTAGGGATCGTGAAGTGAATATACTGTAAACTATTCAATATGTGATACTTGTCAAATTGAGGCTAACAAGGGTAGGGTGAATCCAAATGACAAAAACAAGACTAAAGGTGATGGTGGGTAATTAACATAAGTACACCAATCAAGGGAGATCATGGGGTGCTTCCAAGAGAATATTGTAATATGATGTGGCTCCCATGTTTTGAATGAATTGGGGGACAATTGTTTACAAATGTGTAAAGAAATCATGTGGGTGTTTTTAGAAATGAGAAGATGGGTGCCGATGAATAAATATCATGTAGAGTGTCTTCCTAGGGGTTGGTGAAAAGGAAATGAACTGATATGTTTTAATGATAATGGTGGGGATGAGAGGCCATATGTGAATCATAACCATAAAGTATGCCGAGAAATCCAAAAGGGGGGTCAACAATATGCATCAAGAAATATGAATGTGGTTTTCTTGGTGAGATGGTGAATTCATCGAATAGATTGGAGAAGAAACATGGGTGCCAAAATATAGGTTGTAATGATGTGCACACCCATGGGCGAGATCATTCTACTACCCAACAAAGCAATATTGGATAAGATCTGATGATAAAGCGTTTTATCAGGCGATCAGGACCTTTGAGATATCAACGAGATAATTGAATAAGTGCATTGTAACTAGAGGAGATATGCAGCCTATATGTAGAGTCAATATGATATACCCATGAGGTGACTTGTGGAAATTTGGGGGAGAGAATAAGTAGCTTCCCAATGAAAAACCTTCATACGTGATGTAGATACCAATGCATAAGTGTGTTCATGACAAAAAATCTGATGGTGCAAACAAGATCAACAATGGTTGACCGTACCTTAAGAAATGACTGAAAATGGGTACTTGATGAAGTTGAGGTGTAATTTACCAATCTTATTATAGGTACATTAACTCAATTATTGCATAATTTAAAACACAACGGTAATAGATTAGGAATCAAGACTAGCTAGTTTGACTAAAAATGCAAGAGAAACCCCCAAACGCATCCAAACACTCCCAAATTTTCCCAAGATGAAACAAAAGACCTGAAAATAACTTAAGAAAACCTAAAACAACCTAAAAAATCTCCCAACTTCTACAACTACACATTTATGGGTGCTTCATGTCTGGGAGTATTTCCTTGGATGAACCAAGGCTATCAATGCACATTCCCGAACGATTTCTATGGAAACCGAAATATTATGGTGCAGAATAGAAGTGGATGGAATACACACTACCCAAAACCAGCCTAAAAACCCTCAAAAATATAATCAGGATCAACTAGACATGATTTCGAAGACATGCAATAAAACTAGTCTTTTGGACTGCTCAACCAGGGACGTTTCAGTCTGACTCAAATGACATCAGAAGGTTTTGAAACTATGATATGATGGATGATAGGTGTTCATAAATGCATCTACTAACCACATCAATTTACATAATGAAAATTGGATAAAAAAATATCATTTAATTGCAAATTCTGTAAAACTAGTTAAATTTAACAGTGTAGTGAGCATAGGCCAAGAAAAGACATTAATATATACAGGGAAATTTTACAGAATTGATAGCCACATCAAATAATGAAAAATAAAATATCATTCATTACATTATAGAGCATCATATGTATCATAAATACCAATAGGATCCCTATCAACCTCCGAGGACATCAACACGATCAATCAAATGTAGAAAGCACTCCAATGGATGGAATCTTCAACACTTGATGGGATAAATCTTGGTTGGCACTGGAATGGATCTAAAATTTTCCTCAGTGAGGAAGGATGGATTCCATCCTAAATATATTTCTCTCATAGAACTCAAAACTCAAGAATATTTATAGATAAAAAAACAATGTCACGTTCTTTAGAGCTGGAACCCCCGGATCTAGTAAAATGGCCATAACTTGCTCATCCGGACACCTTTTTTGATGAAAAAAAAAGTTTTTTCTAATAGAAACAATGCTATGGATGCAATGGGACAGGTATCAATTTCTATAAATTCTCATAACTATTCTAACCAAAGTGTTGTTTTCATCTCATCGACACCAGTTCCACTGATTGAGTTGATCTGATCACACTATAGAAGCACCGACACACATGATCTCACCCACAATACAATGAGAATAAAATAAGACCTAGAAAATATGTAATTTTCTGCATTTAATTTATATGAAAAGGATTGCATGTCCTTCTCCTCAATCACCCATTGGAATGCTAGCAAACTGTCCAACTAGTTCTGGTTACAGAGGGGCACATCTCCCAAGTCATGAAAATATTAAAGCTAATCAATTTGATAGTCAAACTAGTAAAATATATGCATTGGGGTGCACCACCTTCTTTTATAACATGAATTGGCTTCAAGGTACAATGGATGTGGTCATCGTCCTCAACCAATGCGCCCTCATGGACTAATTTAGAATCTGTATCTTTTGCCTTTCGTTTTGCCTAGATTTGTTGCCTTTATGCTTTGTACACTTTTCTTGATTTTGGAAACATCTTGCTTTTCCTAGATTTGCTCTGCTTTCCTTCTTTTCTTGTGCTTTTCTTGCTTTTTTGCTTTCTTATGTTTTTATGAACTTTCCTACTTTTCTTATGCTTTCTGCTTTTCCGAGTTTTCCTACTTTTATGCTATCCTCCATATTTTTAGAACCTTTATGGATTTATTCTGCTTTTTCCTTTGGTTTCCACCTTTTGGCCTCGTAAGCATATCCAACTTATAACAATATCAAACAAATAAATATAATGAAATATTTACAAACTATGATCTTCATCACTTCCCTTTAGTTTAATTAAATTAAACTAATTAAACACAGACCAATATTAATCCTAACTAATTTATTTATTTTTTCCACTAGGATCCATGGGGATCTAATGGCCTAGTGAATTCTCCTGGTGCTATAAAAAAATGGGGACATTATAGTCCTCCCCTCCCAAAATTGTATTGTCCTCAAGGAAGTGAAAATATGGTTGGTGAAGAACTTGGACACTTTTTCCACAATACTTTTGCAAGGTTGCTTCAAAAACCATATGGATCTCATCTCCATCATAGATGAACCTGTTGACAAACTTGCATTGGTCGTCTTCTCCATCAATTCATGAATGAAACTTCTTTTAAAACACTCCATGGAAAATTGAACTATGATATATGGATTGAATTTGACTGTGCTACACCCTTTCACATGATTCAATTCATCCAATAACTCCCTTGCAACTCATGCTTGCCACCATACATGGAGCGCCTTATGTGTTGAGATTGATCTTGAAGCAATGTGGTCAATTTCAACCTCAAGCTTGTCCCTTATTAAGCATTGCTTTCTCTTAGACAATACATGTAAAATGGTTAACACCTCCATGAATTTGATTGGACAATGTATTTGATAGGGTTGAAACTGCATGGGATTTATTTTTGGCACCATAACCATTCATATGTTTTCTTTGGAAGCACCTCCCTTAAGCACACATGTGGATAGCAACCTAGTGGGGTAAGATTAAAACATTGATGTAACATTTCTTTATCCTTTTGAGAACTCTTTGAAGATTCTCATCCCCATAGGAGACTCATTTCCTTACTTGGGAAGCCACATGTGTTATGAAATGAAAGGTTCCTCTACATGTTTCACTTTCCTTACACAATTCAATCACAGGATCAAAATGCAATATATCTATCCTTCCAATTCCATGTTCAAACAAATTGATATGCAATGCTTGCTCTACCCAAGTACATGACATATCTTCCAAATCAAGAATGTACTGCTCCAACATCCCATCATGAACCATAATGTAATCAACGAAAACCAACAAAATCTTACCAAAGTGCTTGATGTGTGTTCTTCTCATGTAGGAAGGTGAAGTCATAGGTGCATTATCCAAATCAATGCTCATGCATGAAAGTCCCAAGTAGGAACATTGGACACAAGGATAAGTCTCTTGCAAAATTTCTTCATCCATACTAATCTGATGATGAGGATTAAGGTGGAGATCAATTTTAGGAAGGTACGTGACCTTCTACATCTCATCCCTCTTGAGAGGTGTCTCTATCCCCCATACAACAATGTGAATATTCCATCTAGAACAATGGAATCCAAAGATGACACCACGGTCCCAAATGATTCTGAGAAGCATGAAGTGTCTAATACATCCACACCAATCTATACCAGGATCCTATAGTTTGTGTTGCACTCCCTCATCCATCATTAACATCTGAAATAATATTTCATTCTGAGGAATTCCATGAACCCATAGCCATATTGGAAGTTCACCACTTCCAATTCCTCTGAAAACCTTTTCTTTTAGATCTATCCAAGTTTGGATCTCCTCCAATGCCATCTGATTTCTTGCATGCATTGTTGTCTTCAACATGCCATGAGTGCAAATTGAACTTCTCTTACATGGTGATTTAAAACCTTCCATGTAGTTTCTCATCCAATCCATGGGTGCATGAATAATGGAGATATCTAATGGCTTCAAAATATGTCTTTGCTGCTACTCACTCATCAAAACTATGTTAGGCACAACAAAGATTTCATTGCAGAAACAAGAGGAAAATTTACCTCCCAAAGTCTCCATCTCAATGGTGCATATATCCACCCAACCAATAAATGAATGGACACCTTTTTTTTCAATCCATATGGGATTTGATCAACCACCTTCTCTAGAGAGAAATATACCTCCCATAAAGGCAGCTCATGAGGTTTCTACTTCAAGGCATGCGTGTCAAACAATATCCTACGAATGCAAGCAAGATTGATGCATCCTTGAACCTCCATATTGGTGATGTACTTGTCTACCCAATCCTTGGATAAACAAATACCACTGCCTAAAGACTCAAATGGTGTGTCCTCAACTATATCTCTCATAGATAAGTCCTCCTCTATGTCCTTCTACATATCAACAAGTGCTTGGCCAAAATATTCTACATCTTTGCTCATCATCAACACATGCAAATCTGAATTTTCATCATGTTCACCTCGCACATGAGGCTGCTCCAAAATATAATGTGTGAAATCAACCACACACATCCAATAACATGTGGTTTTGGGAAGGTAATGTGATCCTCCCAATTCCATATGAAGCTGCTCCAACTCCATGGATTTTCTTTCTAACAATTTATCCTTCTCAAAATTTTGAAGCTCAATACTAGAAGGCTCTAATATGCCAATCTTCTCATCACAAATGGATTTCAACTCAAGATGAAACAAAAGAATACAAAAATCATAATTGTAACAATACATTTCTGACACCTCTGTCTTCTCATGTGGTGGAGTTATGAGGGCATGAAATTCCACCAAACTTTCTGGTTCACTCCCAACTTGTGTATGGGTTCATTTTTTTTCATTGATATTCTCCTCTAGGAAATTTGATGCTTCATCATTTGTGCTTACATTTTGATCACTTCTTTTGGAGACTCTACTTGAAGAAAAACCAAATGATCTCATAAAACTCCCATATATGGATGGTTTTGGTGTAACTTGGCCATTTGTCTTTTTGTCTTCTTCTTTGCTCTAAAAGGTGGAGCAAGTTTGTTCCACTCTTGTCGGTTTATTGTTCTTGATCGAACCCTCATTGGCACTCTTTGTTCAAAATCAAAACGTGCAATAAAAATAATCATTGAAAGGAATGGCCTTACAAGCCTCTTCCCCCAAAGCAAGATACTCTTGGTAGTGGTGAGGCAAGTTTTCATTTGCTGCTATCATATTTAATAAATCCCTCTTAGGATTGGCCATTGGTGGTTTACCCCTGCTATCTTCACTATTTGGTCACAAAAGTAAACATCCTCATCTAGGGGTAGGCATCCATCAATATAGATGATCTCTTCTTCCACATCCCAATCAGAATCTTCTTCACTGAACAAGGACATGGTTGCAATTTTTCCTTTCAACTGAAAATGGAGCTTGGTCTTGCTACTCACTGATGTTCGTTGTAGAGAAGAAGATGTAGAGGCCACAGCCAATTGGTCCTCGAGTGTTGATTGGATAGCCTCATAAGTAGTTTCAGTGGGTGAAATAGGCATGGTATCTCCAATCAAATGCATGGTGGCTTCATGGGGTGCGAGCCATTGATTGGTAGAGTTGGGAAAAGATGGAATCATGGAGGAGATCATGTTCACCATGGCAACATGGCTAGGGGGATCCAGGGTTGGAAAGACGCCCATAAGAGATGAATATTTTATGAGGCCGACCCCCAAGCTCTCATATATCGGTGAATATTTTCCTAGCAACGAGACATTATCGCTAGGATGAGTAGCGATGTTCAATGTATAGAAGTCCAGTTGGTCGACAGTGACAATTCGTACTTGGTGGGGGAATTGTACAATGGGGAATATAGATGGAGCGACTGCGGTCATGGCATAAAACCAATTACGACCAAGTAAGAGATTGTAATCCAAAGGGGTTGCGACTACTTCCACGTTAATGGTTGTAGTCTTACCCCCCAACTCTAGTGCTAAGGCTTGTAATAGCCTATGGGGTTGAAAGCCACGACCGTCGAATGCTTTCAGGGTAGTGGGATAACAGTTTAAATCGGGAGAACTGATGGCTCTCCAACAAGATAGCGACATGACTGAGGTAGAAGTGCCTTCGTGTAGTACAGTACGATGGACTTTTTTCCCAGCAACTTAGAATGCTAGCTGGTGGGAAAGCCTTGATTTAAAGTACTCAAGTCGAAACATGATAGTATTCGAGGAATCCGTATCTACCACGCCAATGGAAGTGAGAAGAGTCTTGCGTTGATTGGGACAATTCTACAATACCTCTAGCATCGACATGGCACAATGAGCTTGCACCAATTCCTCTACAATGTTGTAGTTCTGAGCTACCCGAGCATTAGGATTGAAAACTGCTTTTTGAATCGTGCTCTTAGGTGGACACAACTCTTACTCTAAAGAAGGCTTCTCAATGGTGAGAGAAGCTGGTGGCACGGTAATGTCGGGAATAGACGTGGAATATTTTTCAGTATTACTTCCAACGAGTTCCTTCGGAGGGACTGAGTTGTATGAACGTGATCGTGTGTTTAGGTTAACCATCTCACTACGCATCATGAGAACATGCATGGTGGAGGGTGCCTCTTCGTGTGAAGGAGAGGGTTGAGCAATCAGTTGTTGATTTTGAGTGGGGAAGGGATCATTGAGGACTATGGGAGTGGGGTTTCCCTTGAGAAACTTATGCACTTCCTCTCGGTGGGGACATTCTTTGGAGAAATGGTCACCACCACACAGTAAACAAGAATACTTTAGCTTCCTCTTTTGTTTGGTGTCTTGAGGGGGGTTCTTGTGCTCCTCCTGGGTGGAATATTTCTTGGGTTTACCTTTGTTTTTATTCTTGCCACCGGACTTCGGAGGTGAAACTGATTGAACATAATTCACCTCCTCGGTGGAAGCAAGAGTAGGTGACTTGGTGTTGTTGTTTCCATCCTATGGTGGGGGTGGGGAAGAACCATGGAGGTTAAACGATCCACTGGTTTGAGTAGAAGGCGGGGAGTTAAGGGAACCAATAATGCCTTCGACCTGAGGTACCTTAGGTGGTTTTGCAGGGTCATATGTAGGGCGGGGTTCGTCAGGAACAATGTCATAAAACATGCCAGATTGAGCATAAACAAGGTCTAAGTAGTGGACATGAGCGATAGCTTGTTCCTCGGTGATGACCCCTTCCATGGCCACATCTCGAGCTATAATTGGTAAGAGAGACTTCGTGAACTAGTTAGCTAAGAGTCGGTCTAAAATGGGAGCCTTAATGAGACGTCGTCTCCTTCGCCACTCATGGATATGATCAGAAATATGAGTTGTGATGGTTTGACGGAGTGAAGTCAGTAGGTCCATACCAATTTCATAGCGTATGGGTAACTGGAATGAGTCAGGAAGACATAGCGAGAGAGTGGAAATTGGGAAATGAGTGTGGTGGTAATTCAATATACCACTTGGCAGTTGGGCTGGTGAGGGTCCTTTGAAATAGCCTTAGATGGATCAAGTCGTCTATCAAGGAATTGGATGAGCACCGCATATGGTAAGTCATCACATGGTTTTTCGGGTCCTCACTGGGTTTTCCATCAAATTTGAGAATATCAGAGGGTAGCTTGACCAAAATGGGTGGCCAATTATAATCATGTAGGAGGGGATCGTTGGTCAGACGAGACAGGTCGGGTAGGTCCAAAGTGGCTAGAAATGGCAGATGTTGATTCGGATGCAGATACTGATAGTATTGATATGGCATATATGGACCAATAGGACCTTGAATCGACTGGTTGTAAAGTGTTCCCATCGAGAATTGGACATAAGGGGGTGGGCTTCCATAATTGGGTGGTGGACCATATGGAGGTCCACCACCATAATAGGGTGGTCCGCCGCCAGAAAGTGGGAGTCCTCCACCGTCAGAATAAGGTGGACCTCCACAAGAATGTGGGGGTCCTCCGTCGTTGCCGGAATAAGGGGTTCCACTGCCTCCGTCGCCAGAATAGGGTGGGATACCCCTCCACCGCTAGGATAGGATGGGCCACCACCTCCAGAATAAGGTGGGCCTCCTCCATAAGGTGGGGGTCTACCACTACCAAAAGGTGGTGGTCCTCTGCCGCCGCCGGAATAAGGTGGGTCACTGCCTCCACTGCCGAAATAGGGTGGGCCACTGCCTCCACTGCCGTCAGATGGTTCTACTGATATGAGCCTCAAGATCACTCAAACTCTATGGTGAGTTCCTTCTTGCTTCCATCTGAGAGAAGAATGTCATCTATATATAGAAACCATCTTCAACCTTGTAGCAAAGGTTGAAATCTGAATCACCCATGGTGATCATCAATCTCCTCAATTGACTATCAATTCTGGGTACCTGTTGAACCCATATAAATCCTTCTTCAATCATGTGATTCTCTATCGAATCCTGGGAGTTTGCTCGATATGAACTTATTCTTCAATTACACCATTCAAGAACACGGTCTTGTCATCCATGGGTGTAGTCTATCTTTGGAAGTGTGTCTAGCCACTGGAGAAAACATCTCGTCATGATCCTCTCTCTCTTTCTAAGAGAATCCTCTAGCCACAAGCCTTTGTAAGTCTTCTTGTTGAATAGTCATCACTTGTTCTTTGGAACACGTGTTCATCATCCTTCTTTTGTATATCATAGTACACGATTTTTCCTACAAATCAAATTTAATTGCATGATTAGTAACACTTCATAATCATCAAATCATGTTGACATTTCATTGATAACCTATTATCCATACTGATATGATTCACATAGTTATGTAACTATCTTGACCAATAATTTGGCACAACACTTTTCCATATATTGTATGCATACAATGGCTATCTAGATGCCTTCCATCTCTACCAGAACATACTATCAACAACGTGCACATCTCCCAGTATGTTAGCAAAGAGGTTTCATTCTAGACAAGCAATAATGGAATGTTTGTCCAACTTACTCATCATATGCATATTAGTAGTATATTGTTCAATTCTATATAAATGCTTACACTATGTATGATATATTCTAGGAATACAAATATGCATACAACTATTACGAGCAATATCATTGACTATTCAGATATTCAAGAATTAATTCAAATAACAACTCAAATACTTATATTTAATGTTTGTGTGGTTGCCTCCTTCTTGATCTCTATTTTCCCTTTATGATAGCATCATGATTATTCGTGGTTCCCTTTGTTTTGGAGGATGGTACTTCACCCATTCAAATACCACCCTATAGACATCCAAAAAAATTCAGAGATGAAATTGAAAAGGCTATCCAAGAAATCCTATAGTTGGGACTCATTAGACCAAGCTCTAGCCCTTATGCTTCTTTAGTAGTGTTGGTAAAGAAAAAAGATGGAACCTTGAGGATGTGCATAGACTTTAGATCCTTGAACAAGAAGACAATCAAGAATAGGCATCCTATTCCTAGGATTGATGAGCTCATGGATGAGCTATTTGGGGCCAAATATTTTTCCAAAATTGACCTTAGATCAAGTTATCATCAAATTCGAATGAAGAAAGAAGATGTGCAAAAGACTGCTTTTAGATATCATTATGGCCACTTTGAGTTTCTTGTTATGCCTTTTGGATTAACTAATTCCCCAACCACATTTCAAGCATGCATGAATAGGATATTTTGCAAGTAGCTTAGAAGGTTTGTTTTGGTTTTCTTTGATGACATTCTCATTTACAGTAACTACTTGGGAAGAGCATTTGCAACATCTAGAAATTGTGTTGAAAACTTTGCAAGAACAATCCTTGTTTGCTAAGATGTCTAAATGTGAATTTGGGATGAAGGAACTATTATATCTTGGGCAAATTATTTGGAAAGAAGGAGTGAAAGTACACATGGAAAAAATCAAGGTTGTCTTAGAATGGCCATCACCAAAAAACATCACAGAATTAAGAGGCTTCATTGGAATATGCACCTATTATGGAAAGTTTGTGAAAGGGTTCTCCAAGTTGACTTATCCACTCACTGATTTGACTAAGAAGGATGATTTCAAGTGGGATGAAGAGTCTGAAAAGGCCTTTCAAAAAATGAAAGAGGTAATGAGTAGTTATCCCATACTTGCATTACTTGATTTTTCTAATCCTTTTGTTGTTGAATGTGATTCTTTAGGTGGAGGAATAGGGGTTGTCCTAAAGCAAGGCCAACACCCTATAGCATTTGAGAGAAGAAAGTTGCATCCTCATGAAAAGATTTACTCCATCTATGACAAAGAAATGTTGGCCATCATGCATGCATTGGCCAAGTTTCGACAATTCTTGGTGGGAAACAAGTTTGTGGTGAAAATTGACCACAATAGTCTAAGGCACTTCCTCACTCAAAAGGATCTAAATGAAAGTCATCAAAAGTGGGTAAGAAATATTCACTACTACATATGGTCTAATTTTCCATGAACTTGCGTTGTAATAGCCACGAATTTCCATCCCTGTTGCAACGATTGGGGTTTTTTTTTTCGTGGAAAGAGATCCGTGGATATAGGGACAAAAATTCCACGTCATGGCAATAGCAACGCTTCATTGTTGCCACGTGTCAACAACACAACAATTCGCATATCTACGGAAAATGAATCCTGCCACGCAATTGCGTCGCTATATCGATGCACAACTCCTATAAATTTTCATGCAAGTGTTGAACCTACCACGAATGTTCATCGCAATATCCACTCATGGATTCCCAAACTTTCGTGGCAGGTTCAGCATCTGCGTGGAAGATATTTTATAGTTCCACGAAACATCGTTGCAGTATCCACGTTGGCATTCACAAACTTTCGTGGCAGGTTCAACAACTGCATCAAAACATTTCTATAGCCTACATTGATGTGCGTCGATATAGAGACGATACCTGGAAATTTTAAAAAAAAATTGAATGCGACGATACTGTCATAGATTTGCTTCGGATAGACTAAAATCACTTCTCATGAACTAGCTCTTACATCTACAATCAAATCCTTATCAATGATTCTTTCAGATCTGCAAACAAGTCTTTTAATGATGGTTTCCAATTCTATCAAACTTCATCAAACAAATAATCTTTCATTGTATTCCTTAAAGTAGTTACCAAGTATTTATGATAAGCAGTAACACAAATAAAATTTGTTCAAGTAGTTTTCATACTTATCCCTTTTCAACAATCAATTCTTCAACTTCAAGTTTTGTCTTTTAATGGCACAAATATTCAAACTCAAACTCAATTTGGTCACAAAGAATAGGCTCGGTCTTCAAGATATAACTAATGTTCTCCTTGTGTCCTTTGAATAATCATAAGGCTTAAACAACATTTTGCAATGTATGAGCTAGGTCTTACAAAGAATTATACCTTAGCTCTATTCACTTCTTAATAAAACTTTCTCAGAGTCATTTATCATCAAACTTTTCATGAGCTTGTAAACAACAAACACAGTCCTAGATAGATATCTCAAGAACTTGAACTAGATGTATAAACATGAAGAATTATAAGCCCCAGTATTAAGCACATGTGGATAGCAGTTGAATGGTGATCCGATCGCCATCGAAACTCCAACTTTCGGTAACCACCAGAATCTCCTCCTTGTCACATTCTGAACCCCACATCTGGGTGAAAAATCATGCCTTCAGCTTCTCCCTCGGTCCCTTCTCCCTATATGGTAATATATCATTGATGATAGAAGACTTGAACCAAGATGAAGATAAATGGCTATTTGCTGGGACTTGAAGGATTGGAACTCGTACCCAAACATTGGGTAAGCATTAAATGATGAAAATATAAATCCCTGTTCACTATCTCCAGTCAATAATGATATATACTTACGGATTCAATCTCATCAAAAGCACTCTCTTTTGCGATAGGGATTCAAAAGAAAACCCAGCTGGTTTGTTTTCAATGGATGATTTTTGTTGAAAGGGAGTGTCCCTTGTTCTCTTTTTTTTTTCATTAGTATCTTGCATTAAAGCAATGACATGATAGAGTTTTACTTTAAACCCCTACAAGGAAATAAGATCACAATTCTACTTGTCATGAATACCCTATAGGAAACAATTGTTCCACAAATTCTATCATTTGAAGTTTGCAATGCTACGGTTTTCTATTCTCAACACTCACTGCATTTTTGAACAAGCAACTCTTTGTAGGCTTATTGAATAGAAAATAAATAGAGTGGAACCAATGGTTGAAAATATTTCTAAATAAACTTTGAAGTCAATTTATATAATCAATCTTACCTCTACCAAAGCCCTTGTTTACCAAGTCTCCTAGAAGCACACTAAGCATGTAGCAACAAACAATTATTTAAGTTACAACAAAGGAATCCAACCAAAATAAATTCTAACTTGTGCAGATATGAAAAAGGTGGGAAGCAATGCACCAAAAAGAATGCATAGAGAAGGCATGTGCAGGTTGAATGCAGAACCCCAAAACTACATCACGCCACAAGATAACAAACTTACAAAATACTTGATCTAGGGCACAATAGAAGATCCCAACTTAGCTTCCATGTTAGAGGCCACCTGATCCAATAAATGCACCAACCCAATAAAAACCAAAACAAATAAAGATCCCAATTGCAAATTTTGATGAGCTGCATAAATTTTCACTGTCAAGTGCACTTTATGTAAGAGGATTTGCCAAAAATACCATAGAACTATATAGGCACCACATGCAAACAATGCAATTACCATGCACTGAAATGGGAAGATGCATTCACTTAAGACCAAACAACTTCAAACAAAGACAAATTACACAATTTTACATGTAGCACAACCATGTTTACATCTCCCATGCAAATATTTCTGACTCCATACAACACTTCATGGAGATGGGATTTTCTCCATAATCTATTGTCGTCTTCTTATGTGACACATGAAACTTCTCTGCACTTGTTGTTACCTAGAATTTCATTTGATTTCATGCCACCTTCTATATATTTTCTAGCTGCATATGCAATCACACAGAAATCAACATCATCACGTGTTCTACCACAGTGTCTATATCTCATTCTATGTCTATATCTGTGTCATTTTCATTCAAAGGTAGAACTATTGGTGCATGTTTTTTTGCCTCTTAATATGCTATTCTTTGTAAATCAATATGTAGTTCACTATTCATCTATAGGTTGTATGAGATCCAAAAGTTGTAGCAGTGTAGTCTAAACCAGCATCAATCTAAGGTCTCATGTCTGATGCAAGGGAAAGCTGATAACTCAGAATGCATATTATATAGTCAGATCAAAAGCAAATAGTTGTTAGCATAGTCTAAATCAAGTTTGAGATGGAAACACTTATTGACTTTATAGTTACAAAAATGTGTTTGAAGTTTATTTAAAACAGAGAGCACATGCACATGTGATAAAGTAATAGTGTCCCAACTTCCATGCAGTTAGATGCTGTGATTGCAGTGCAGGGTTATAAACTTTTCTTGAATGATGTGAGCAAAAAGTCAATGTGCAAAAAAAAAATTTAAAAGAAAACAAGAATTCCATAACAATCAAACACCTTTAAGGTAGTATGTGCCCTCCCTGTATCAGCTAATAATAGTGAACACAATTCACATTAGTTCCACAACACAAATGCCAATAGAAACAATAAAAACAAATTTCCAGAAAAAGGTATTCCATGGATATACATTAGTCAGTCTAAAATATACTTACCTCTTGAAACCAAGAACTCCAAATGTACAACCCATAAGTTCTTAACACAAGCTCTTTGGTATATTCAAAACTGTTATAATGAGTTACACTGAAAAGCAAATTAAAACGATAAACTATTAATATTTAGTAACATGTAATAAAATAAACATATATATCATATAACAAAAATAGAGATGTAGTTTAAGATACCAACCTGGGTGTGAAACTATTCTTGAAAATATACTCAGAAGTGTTACTTTCAGAAAAGACTGTTTTTGCCTCGGAGAGGCCAGTCTTCTCTAGGAACCAGCTGACCCTACAAGAGGGTCTGTACAAACCAAAGAGAGAGAAATCAATGGAGTTGATTAGGTCAATGACAATCAAGCACAGTACATAACTCAACATAAATAAAGTCACAAAAATTATAAACTTCAACCAAGTCTCAACATAAAAGAAGTGATTATTAGCACACCACAACTGATCACAGGTGATCAAAGTCAAGTACTCTATAAGACCAAAAATTCAACAAGGTGGTATAAAAAAATGGAGGGTAAATTTCCACATTAACCACAAGTCAAAGACAAGGTACCAGAAGTCCAATAATAACTCAATCAAGGTGGGGAAGGTACAACAAGTATTTAATAACTCAATCAGTAACAAGTAATAAAATAAACATATTGATCATATAATAATAAGAGAAGTATAGTTGAAGATCTCCACGTCAACATTAAACCAAAAATATGATAGCATAGATGTCCACGGTAATCTGTTCCATCCAAACCTATCAAGTGTACTTTTAGGTCAGCAGTATTCTTTTCTTCGAACTGTAGCAGCTGTTTGGCCATTATCACCCTGTAAATCTAAGGATTTACAGGGTCAAAATGGCCAAACAGCTGCTACAGTTCGGAGTCAAGAATACCGCTGACCTAAAAGTACACTTGATAGGTTTGGATGGAAACCATTTTCAATGTTGATGCCACTACCCTCCTTATTGTCTTACAAAAATGCATGAAAATGAGGAAAAATACTTAAAATTGTGGACTTCACCTTCAAAGAGTGCCTTACAATCACATTGATAAGGACTTCACCTGCGACCTATGTCTAGTCCCAAGGCTACCACCTTCAGGCTTGAAGTGCAGATGACGATGGAAGACACAAGTGTAGTTTATTACCACCATGCAAATTTAATTTTACCTTTCAATTCCCATCACCATTTCCTCTCATATGACGTCCTACAACCATTTCTCTTGACACCCACTCTTCATTCATTATGTATGCATTTCACTATGCAACCACCTCAGATTCTCACTACGTTTTCCCTCAATTAGTTTATCAATTCAGTATGACCCACACCCATCGTCCGAGGAGTGTTTCCAGCGGTCTTGAGTTTCATCCTGGAAATGGTGACGATTCATGGTATTATGTTTAATCCCTTCGACTGCAATATGGCAAACTCATAGTTCACTACGAAGGTTTGTCTAACAAATGTGATGGTTTGGGTTCCGTGTCCCAGGATCAATTCCTCAAAGTGTCCCTGAATGGCACCGGGGTTACGGAACCCAAACCATCTTATTTTTCAGACAAACCTTCGTAGTGAACTTTGATTTTTCCATATTGCAGCCGAAGGGAAACATAATACCATGAATCGCCACCGCTGCCAGGCTGAAACTCAAGACCGCTGGCAACACTCCTCGGATGACGGGCATGGGTCATACTGAATTGATAAACTAATTGAGGGAAAACGTAGTGAGAATCTGAGACGGTTGCATGGTGAAATGCATACAGAATGAATGAAGAGTGGGTGTCAATAGAAATGGTTGTGGGACGTCGTATGAGAGGAAATGGTGATGGGAAATGAAAGGTCAAATTAAATTTGCATGGTGGTAATAAACTACACTTGTATCTTCCATTGTCAGCTGCACTTCAAGACTGAAGGTGGTAGCCTTGGAACCCATGACCCTTAAACCAAGGGTATGTGGCCAAACAACCATAGTACTCTATAAGAGCAAAACTTCAACAAGGTGGTTTTAAAAAAGTTACTCAAGGAGGGTAAATGACCCCATTAAACACAAGTGAAAGATAAGGTACCACAAGACCAATCATAGCTTAAACAAGGTGGGGAAGGTACAACCAGTCATATCTCTCTCAAATGTACAACCATCCAATATAACCTGAAAGTTCATCATCACAGTATAAGGAAGGGTGGTGGGATGCCAAATAAAAATATCCCTCATTTCTCTCTATTGATCAAATAACAATAAGAGAGGTATAGGTGAATATCTCCACGTCAACATTAAACCAAAAATCATATCTGAAGTGTGGGTACAAATATAGTACCTTATACTACAGAAAATAAAAGCCACCTGTGTTACCTTTCAATTTAGCAATATGGTCTACAGAAGCAAAATTTCCTCACAATTACCATCGAAATTTCTGACTAGTGCTAAAGCAAGAGTAAAATATTTTATAACATAATTTTGATCTCTATCAACTTCAACACTCCTATGTGGTCCCTGTGCTGAAGTTGGTCCTCGAGATGTAAGCTGCTTACACAGATAGCCATTGCATGAGTGCACAATCTTCTAAACACATATAAAGTAGACAGGAAACACCAAACATTAGATGTGATACATACCCTGGCTTTGTCTTGTGTATTTCTTTCCTATGGCATAATTTATGAGAATGTATGCGCTGTTATAGTCTTATCCTGTAGCTAGACAATTGGGCTGTTGAATGATAGATTTTTATTTCGTTGATATCGGTGAAACTTTTATCCTGAGTCTAAATTGTCATAAATGATCCTGGGCAAGATGAGCTACTCCAGGGGTTTGATACCTAGACCTATGGTTTATCAGTTTTCGTAAAGTATGGGCACCTATCCTAGGTTATGAGTTTTGGAACCGTGCACTGGGGAAGTACCCATTTAGAGTTTTCAAGCTTTATGATGTAATCTTAAGCTTGCGTTTGTACTCGTGTGTAGTTGTGGCCTTCGTAAGTCTGCTATGTGTGATGTTAAGACTTTAAAGTGCGAATAAATCGTGTTTGTTGAAGTCTGTCGGTGGTATCGATTGCGTTTGACTTCTATGAGTCTTTAAAGAATGAAATCCCAATTCCTCCTATGAATTTCTATTTTATTGTTTAGAAAGATGAATGGTTTGGCTAACGTAGGATCAGTTTAAGGTTACTGTGTATTTGAATAAATTTGTTGTGATGTGATTCACCCTTGATTGGGGATGGGGTTCGATCCATGAAATTTGGGATTGGCACCCATAAATAAAATGTAGATGACGATTGAATTATGGGAACCTATGTGTGGATATGTGAAACTATGTTTTTGGAATACGAATCTATGTAATACGTGATGCGCTTCTTTTTATGTAAAGTTTGACAAATGGTTGAATCGTAGGGACGTTTTGATAATGAAAAGTGTAGTGTGGCTGGAAGTTTTGATGTCTGGTTGTAGATAAATAATGCAACATTATCCATTACCAATTTTTTTATCAACTTCGAGGTTTTTCCCAGAATTCAGTGGAGGGTCTAGCAGGTCTAGCCAAGCTAGCCTGTGCTAGACAACACCCCAGGTATAAATTTAGAGTTATTATCTTGTTTTAAATACTTATATTTTTTTCTGTTCGAATTTTCTTACTAGTTACTGTGTAGGGATTTCTTAGGTTCTCTTTAAAACATTTAGGGCCGTCCCTTCTTTATGTTGGAGAATCACCAAATAGAAATGATAACAGTGGCAAACAATCATCTAATATCCTAGATACACCACACATCGATTAGGGAAGGAGACTACAATAGTATTACTCATTGTTGATCTTTAAATCTAGGTGTACTTTCATACTATTAACAACTGTACGATATCTAACATCGACCAACTCATTATAAATATCTAGTGCTTAAACCATATCAAGGAAATTACGATTTGCAAACGTAGACTCAAGCATTCCATTCCTTTTACAACTTTAACGAAAACGCAAGAGGTTTTTACACAGTCATCTTTCAATCAAATGAATTAACAATCATCAGCACCACAACCATCTTTCATCAAAACCGCATACATTAAATACAAACAAGCATTGGGTTTCAAACGCAGGAACTGGGATCGAATCCCTTTAAAAT
Organism: Larix kaempferi; assembly: GCA_027924585.1. NCBI lineage: Eukaryota > Viridiplantae > Streptophyta > Pinopsida > Pinales > Pinaceae > Larix > Larix kaempferi. Next base: position 1,866,967 of record BSBM01000226.1, on the reverse strand, counting down.
TCCACCCATTGAAACTCTTTTGTATCTCTATTTATGAAACTCCAGAAATGCAGCAGTAAAGAATGAACCAAAGCTCATAATTTAAATCACTCAGGAACTCAATTATGGGAACATTACACAGTAAACACAATTTATTGAAACCATATCAGAACACAACAGAACCTTCAAGGATTATTACTGCTCAAACCCTATGGACGCAGACTCTAAGGTTTATATTGCAACTCTAGAAACCTGACGAAATCCAAGGATCGAATCCCACATTGACACCAACAAAACGATAGACGCCCAAGTCAGGTATCGAAACCCCAGGTAGAATTCCAAAAGCCTAGGTCCCATGAAAATAATTTAGACATGAGGCAAAAGTATCTTGGGCAACAGAAACATTTAAACTAAATCACCTACATAGAAGAACAAAACAATTTTATTCAGTATGGAATATCTATCAGCAGTTACCATTTATAGATTCTCATGCTACAGGAAAACAGGGTGACCTTATTAAGCCCCATTTCTTCTACGCATACACTTGGATCTTATACATAGGAAAACGCAAAGATTAAATATAGAACGAAACATTCACCATTTTCTATAGAAGGTAAATCCCGGGCCCTTTTAAACAGATATAGGTTTCGAAAGAAAATCCCAATTCATATTGGGTGTTATTATTATTACTGTTTTATCCACAAGCTTCAACGAAATATCAGACATTGAGCCGAATGACCCAAAATCTTCCACTAATATCTTCTAAGTCCTGCATTAGACAATAAATACATTTCTTGCAACAATCCAGCCAACAACGATTCCAGGAACTCAATGCTAGTCGCAGTGAACCCAATCGGGCTCACAAGGTTCCTCATAGCAAACACAAAACACTCCACAGAGGCGAGAGGAAGACGTAATGAAATGTGGACTCTGAGATTACCAATTGCAAATGCCTCCAAGTCTAAACTTGTACCATCAACCAGTAACCACGCAAATGGAGAGGGCCAAACTATTACCTGCCAATTAGGTAAAAATATACCGGTCAGAACCTGAGTTTGTATTCGTATCAATTCAAATTAACAAGAAATACAAGAAGGGTATTACATGTGTGTGTAGTTGTCACCATTCCTGCATATGCAACCTTCGTGGTGGGATGACCATGAGCCAAGCTCAACTCAGAACACGAAACCCTCTGGCGCATCCAACATACAGACTCCAACAAACGAACTATGACATCGAAACCCTCAATGGTGTAGAAACCAAGAAGAAAACCCCTGGCTTAGCTGGAAACGTGACCATGTGCTATGGTAGAGTTACTTAATTTTAATATTTCCCTCACCAAACCAAATTTCAGATACAAGTCATGATCCCTATAGTAGTGGAGCACTCACGAAAAATGAAGTAATTGAAAAACGCGAGTATTATAAGGACCCCAAGTAGTGTGTAAAGGAAACAAGTAATGGCAGGTTCAACATGCTCTGAAAGCTCAATAAGGACTTTAACTTCCAACAAAGCATTTCAAAGTGACAACCCCCAAATGTTACAAACATTAGTATTATTTAAGTGCGATAATTGCGAAAAGAACATCATAGGTAGACACCCCCGTAGGTACACCTGCAAACCAGGAGCACACGAACACATAATATAATATGAATATCCCATAATTTTTTGTGTTGATTTTGTTGTAGGTCAAGTGGAATGTGCAACAAAATAAAAGAAAGTGGAATGGACCAAATAAAACATGAAACAATGATGTTGCCAAAGTGAATAAGTTGTTGAGATGAAAATGCAAAGTAGTAGAGAAATCTTGAATAGGAAGATGATGAAGGAATACACAACGTGTTTGTCATGGGATAAGATGTTTAAGTGAAAATGCAAAGTAGATAACTACAAATATTGAATTTGAAGATGATGAAGGAATACATGATGTGTTCATCATGGAGAAGTAGGAACCAAACAATTATCATCGTGGCAAAGTAGAGGCCAACATAAAATGCATAGAATGAAAGAATGTGTTTTCATTAATATCACAAAGAATGTTTACAGAGTCGCACCTTAGTATAATGGTAGAGGATATGGGGCATTTGTAGCTTATCCAAGGGAAGGTTCATGTGTCTCCTTTGTGACCTACAATCTCCAGCAAAATGTCATGGATGGATCTCCTTTGTGGAAAAAGTAGAATGTATAGTATGTTATCCTTCAATTTCTACAGAAATTTTAGTAGAGTGACGACAAGTTTTTGATGAAATTGGAATTGTTATGGAATGGTGACCCTGAGGGATTCTTTTATAGGAACAAGAGTGGCCAATAGAAATTTCTATCTAACTAATGTGTATTATATTCATCTCCTTGATTTCTTAGTGGATAAATTAAGGTTTTGGAAGGTAGATTTGTTATTGATTTTGACCACGTCAAGGGTAGTGTCCACTTTTGGCCACTACTTTGTTATAAAAGAGAGAAATGGAACTTTTTAACTTAAAATCACTTTTTAGGACCATGCCATGCCTTTTGGGGAAATAGTAGTGACCAAGGTCACGCTTTTCGAAGGAAAAGTAGCGACCTTAATTATATGGTCAATCTAATGGTTTGACTTTCCAATTTTTGGGCATTTTATTACATCCTTAGGTCATACGGATAGAATTGGGTGGAAAAATAGTGTTTATATTGTCGATTATGATGAATAATAATGATGAAAACGGTGACAAGGAAGGTGATAAAATTTTGATTGTTAAAGGAGGGAGTAATACTCTTATCAGATAAAAACAATGGGGGTCCTAGAAACCCTTATTTGTGACCTACATCAAATGAATTCTTGCATCGTATTGATCATTTTGATATATATCTCTCACAACCATTTTTGTGTGGTCATGGAAATCCTTATTTGTGACCTACATAAACATAATCCTTGCATCAAGTTGATAATTTTGATATATATCTCTAACAACCCTTTTTGGGTGGACCTAACCATTCTCTAATTGGTGTTCATACTTTTCAGCTTCCATGGTACACACCTTTAGATAGATCCACATGAAGCTAACTAGAAAGAAACAATTTGAAGATCATTGCAATAGAGGAGTGGTTGCAATGAAAGCAAAGTATAATGATGAAAAAATTTTGTCCATATATCGACGATAGTTCGTGGAACATTACAAAGCATGGATATTGCCACGATTTTTCCACCCTAAAAAACAAAAAATATAAAAATTAATTTTTTTAACCCACGAATGTTGAAAACGTGGAAATATTTCGTGGAACAATCCGCCCATATGTAGTAGTGATTCAATATTATGATTTTGATATTGAATATCTTAAGGAAAGAATAACATTGTAGCAGATGCATTATCTAGAAGACCTTCTTTTTCTCTCATGGACATTGCCAAGGATTGGAAAAACATGTTACTAGTTGAATATGCCAAAGATAAATTTGCTTGCGATGTATTAGATGGAATCAAAGGGGATGATAACTACAGGATTTTGAATGGGATGATATATTATAAGGGCATAATTTATTTGGTTCAAGATTCAAAACTGTTGGGCCTGGCCCAACTGATCGATTTTTGGTAACATTTTTGAAGGCAGAAGAACCTGAGTTGAGTGCAGCTCCGAAAAAGATGGAAATTTGGCTAAGTACTGGGGATGCTACGAAGATGCGCGCAGTAACCATGTTTTGATCGATATTGCGAAGATCAGTACTACGCAGAAGCAGTGCTATGGAGATAGGAGGTCACGTGGAGCCAGCAAAGCTGAATGCTGGACGAAGGACAAGTATAGGTACCGGTCAGACCGGTAGTGGTAGATATGAGCAAATCAGGAAGGCGGCCAATGCACGAGTTGGTTAAGGAAAGGATAGTTCAGAGAAAGCGATGGCTTGGCACGCCTGGTGGGAGAAACCATTAGAGATGAATGGTTTAGAGAAAGCGACTTGTTGGCACGCATTCGACAGGGAGGCTGATAGTGACAAAATGAAGACGTGGAGAACCGCCATGATGAAGCAGACGCTACCAGATGCCAGCAAGCCGGTTTAGGGAAACCGACACAGTTTTGTAAACCCTAATGGTTTTTGGGTTAGGTCTTCAGCATTGTAAAGACATGACCTTCGGGCATGATCTATTTAAGAAGACAATTTTGTATGGGATGGGGTTACTCTTTACTTTTTGCTATTACGATTTTGGATTGTTGCATTGAAAAATCCCCTTGAGTCGAGAAGATTGTAAAGGCTCTGCAGCTGTGTGCGCAGAGACCTGCCTGAGAGGAAGGGAAGTCTGCAGCTGAGTGCGCAGAATAAGAACGGTTGTCCCCATCCCTTTTAAAGAAATATATTAACAACCGTTCTTGTGGGCGTAGCTTTCCATCCTGGGAAGTGAACCATGTTAACCATTGTGTTGTGCGATTGTGTTTATGGATGAATGATTATTTTTGTTTTCTGTAATTAAATGTCTAGATGTTTCCTTACATGCTGTTATGAGAGAACTTTGATATGCATTTGCCACCAGAAGAGGTATGGAAATGATAGGCTAAGTTCTGTATGAATAGATGAATGGTGACCATTTAGTGTTGTGTTTGAAGACAATGAATTAGTCATTTGGTTAAGCACTTTCTTATAAGCAGTAAAGGAATGCATAACAGTGGATTATATCAGTCATATATGTTCAAATCTCAACATCCTAAATTAACGAAGGAGTGTTAGAGGAATAGTCAGTTAAGCGCCTGAACGAATGGATGAGTGATATTCATTTCAGTTCCTTAAGAATTTTCAAGACAATCCAAGTATAGAATAAAGCCGCATTATTCGCAGTTTCAGTAGAAGTCGCGCGGCACATATCTCATTGTGCGTTGCGCAGTCTTGTCTCGCAGCGCACCTTCCCTATCCCGCGCTACGCAGTACGTCCAGCTATTCAACTCATCACTTACTATGGAAACCTGATTCCGCAGTACCCCATAGATACACCTCGGGTGAGACCTCAACCTGCTCGCAGGTTGTTGCCGAAAGGGCCGGTACGAAGGGGTTTTGTTGGTCAAATGGAAACCGCGAAGAACCTGGGTCTTATAATAAAACATCTAGGTTAGTTATAGCCAACAAATGGTTTCATTTCCGCACTAAAATCCGTGATGAGTTGCAACCGTAATGAGTGACGAAGAATACCAGTTCCCGGAAGGCTCTAACAACTAGCATCCTGAAAAGACAAAAATCCAAGATTGGTGGGACAAGACCAGAAGAGACTTTGCACGGCAAGAGAATAGACATCCGCGTCTATCTGACACACAGTGGTTGGATAGATATCTGTGGGAATATATTCACGAAATTTTCTGGGCATCATTTCCAAACGAGCTGCACGTGTGGATCTCGTGGATCGCAAAAAAGAAAGCCTGTTTTCAAGGAGGAGTTCCTACAGAGTGGACTCCTGAGCTCATAGCACAACTCAAAGCAATAGACAGCCCGTTGACACGCGCAGTTGATTTTTGGGTCGATCATATGCTAGAAGGCTTCGTAACAGAATTTGCTGTAGACACACTCAAATCCTACAGCCAAGCAGAAGTATATTTTTTCGGAGGATTCCAAGGTAAGTTGCTGAAAAATCTCAGTCTATACATTAAGATGATGTTATCTAAGAAAGGTGTTTTAAGAATGCAGTAATATTCTTATGTTTGTCATGGTAAACAGTATATATATTGATTCTGACGAAGATACCCATAATCTTAGAAGTGGGAAGAGATATAAATTTAATAAGAATCTTGGAGGCCCTGGACTCCATATTGATATTGAGATTCCTTGTGACCTTGACAACAAAGCCGCACCACCATTTACCCCTGAGAACCCCCCGGCTGCAGAGACCGCACCACCTTTATCTCAAAACCCACCCACTACGCAGCCCACCCCGCAAAATACTCATCCCAGTACATCTATCTCGATAAGCTCATTTGTTTTCACTGCACAAAGCCCTTTACAGCAGTCGTGCACTAATCCGGGCGCCCCACTACCTAATAGGACAATGGCAAACACAGATATGAAGCTACCGATATCCAAAGGAACTGGCCTAGAAGACCCTGACCAGCACTGGTTCCTTTGCGAATCCGTATGGAGTGTAAGACAAATCCAGGATGATGCCACGAAGAGAGCACAACTCATCACCACTTTCAGGGACAGAGCTTTACATTGGTTTATGGCATTGTTGGTTCCACAAGCGCTCGTTCCATATAAATGGTTACGAATCAGATGCATAATCTGTCTATTAACCAGTCTACTTCTGGAAAAGATTCTGCCTCATTTGTTTCCACCCAATCGTCCGATGTACATTCTGTGCAATCAACGAACCCATATGATAACCAGCAACCTGGTGGGAAAAATAGGGGGAAGAATAACTGTAGGGGTGGGAACAATAAGAACAAGAAAGAGAATGCTAACCCTCCTCGGGATGGCGAAAATGCTGGTGGGGATCGCAAGCCTAGACGTAAGGTGAAGTTTCCTTATAAAATTTTCTTGGAAGATCACCTTACACATGTGTGTCCTCGTATGGAGGAATCATTGAAGCACATCGCACAGAGCCCAACTGTATTGACAAATCCTCTTCCTCATCATCAGAATATGGCTTCTAGTGCTTCCACCGCTTGTCATGGGACTAATGAAACTTCGACTTCTTCTACCCGTGACGACACTTTTGGATGCGTAAACATGGTTAAATCTGAGGTTTGTGTTTCTACTTGCTCACGTGATTATGGAGCTCCCCAACCTTCTTTGGGGAATGAGCCCCCTCCACCCGAGACTCCATTGCATATCGAGAAGCCCAATTTTATGTCGTGGGTACCGAAAGGTTTCCTCGAGCACTCAGTGCATAATCCTAATACCCGAGCTTCCCATAACTACTCAATTGTGGAAGATTTGGGCCAAACCCCGTGTGCTATGTCAGCACTCAAAGTACTTCGGGCTTGTCCTTCTCAAAGGAATGCCCTTTTATCTGCTTTGGGAGAACTCGATTACGATATCCCAAATGTCATCAAGTTTGACACTACTGATGTTCAGCCTCGGTTACCCTATCATGTAGCTTTCCACGTTCATGTTAGGTTCCTAGAGATGATCATTAAGGGTACCGTCATTGACGAAGGTGTGTCTACTTCAGTAAAGTCTCTATGTTGTTGGAAGGCTCTCGGCTCACCCCCGTTTTCGAAGTCTACAACCTTGCTTACAACATTTGACGGTAGGTATTTCAAGCCACATGGTATTATCCCCTCCCTTGAGGTCCACTTGGGTGGGAAATCCATGCCTATAGAGGTTGAGGTGGTTGATGCGCCCATCAACTACAACCTTTTACTGGGTCGGAATTGGATTTACGCTAGGAAATCGATTGTATCCTCTGTTTTCAGAGTTATTTGCTTTCCCCATGAAGGAAATATTGTGATGATCAATCAGCTATCCTTTAATTCCGTAGCATCGCAGGGATCTGTGGTCCCTCAAATTGAAAATTCACAGCCGTAAACTGGTAATGTTGGTGTAGGCTTATACCCCTCCTTGATGGGATCTTTCGATTTTTTCGCACCGATCTCATTTATAGGAACCATCTCCGATGATGACCCTTCGTCATTGACTCCTGTACCATTTCGTACATCATATTTTGGTGATTCATGGACCTTACCTTCCAAGAGTCCCACATCAGGAGATACTTCACACATCAGAATGGCTATGCCCTTGTCTGTAGTCGAACTTGCTTATCATGATATTCAACAAGTCATTGCAGAGCCTTATCTCTCTTCTTCAAGGACGGAGGAACAAGATCTAGTTACGCTGCCCGCATTGGTAATGGAATCATCTTTCTCACATGACTTCCTTGATGATACTTTACCTTCGGATGAAGCCATTATCGAGGCCATGAATGGCAGTGACAAGCCTTGGGAGGATTTCCCTCATAGATCTTATTTATTTCCCAACATTGATCTTATTGAGCAAGATGAAAGTATTTCTACCACAGTGACTTGTATCGGATCTTTCTTTATATATGTTTTAGATATGATCTTGGTACTAATGTTTCTTGGACACAGGATTCTTAGCTAGACTTATGCTTGCTTATGGGTCCTTTTCGACACTTTGTTCGATCATGTCGGGTATATTCGGAACCTTGCATATATTTTTAGGATTCCCCGCTGTTATGATGCATTTGAACCTTTTTCCATCCAAATTCGCCATAGGGTCGAACCTATTGGCCATTGGTGTGTTATCCATCTCTATATGCATTGTGCACCAGTCCGACAACAGATCCTACCTAACATGGGTCACCCTAGTCAGCACCCTTATGCCATGGTTTCCATGCTGAGTTTTTTTCATAGGCTCAGGAGCCTTTTTAGATTTACCATGACTATGAGAAGAAGCCTCATATCTTTCTTTCTCATATATTTCTGGCCATCCCTGATAAGACTCCCATTTTTGTTTTTAAGTCACATGTGCATTTATTTTGTTCCCTCTTGCGCTAATGAGCCTGATGTCGGCTTCCACGCTTTTACCTTGTTATATAAGCCTCCATCTCTAACCTCATTTTCGTTAATATATGTATCACTTTGCCTTTGTGGTTTCACATCCTTTACCCGGAGGAGACACCCCCTGAGTGTCCTTATCTTGTTCATGTTCCTTGCATTATGAATAGCTTTGTTCCATGCGCTTGGAACTAGTCTCGCATATTCCTAACACTCGCCTGATCCCATTACGAGCATTCTTCCATCTCTCCTTTGAGCTCGTTAAAAACAGTAAGGAGGTCACGAGTTTAATTTTTCGGGCTCGTTAAACCTTTACGGAAAATATTTTTATAGAGTCTCTTTTCAGCCCTTGTTATACTTTTTCAAATCAAACAAGATTGCCAAGTATACTTGTCATTTCATACTTGTTAAATGATTTGAAGCGAAATTCACTTAGGTATAAGTTTACCCCTTTTCCGGACCTTTGTGGATTAATTACGAAAAAGGTATACTCTAGTCATACGTGACTAGAAGAGTTCTTCTCTCATTTGTTTTACACTTTTTCGGATGAGGAGACTAACTTTATGAAAAAGGACTCCCCATTTATGTCGAGTTGTGAATGCATTGCATTATCTTTCTTGCCTTTGAGCCTTGTTCCGACTCCTTCTTTCTCAGTTATTAGCCATGTGCCTGAGCACTTTGCCTTCCAAGCCAAGCAGAGCTATAATTTATCCTTTATAGCTTGATGACCCTTACCTTGAGGGAACACCCCCCCGCCCCCCGCCCCAAGTGTCCACATCCTGCACATGCTTCCTTGCATCGAGCATAGGTATGTTCCATTGCCCGGGACTAGTTTTCTTTCCCATGACACTCGTTCCCTCAGCATTGTACCATAAGAACTTTTATTCTTTTTCAAACTTTATAATATGAAAAAGACCAAAAAAGTCATATAAATTAAAAAGCCAGATAGGAAAATTTTACTACCTTCTATTGGCAGCTGTCGTGTCACCTTTGAACAAAGCATTCATCTCCACTCCATGTATCATGAGTCGGGACATTAGTATGACCTTAGGAATCTGTACTCGTTTCTCAGATCTTACTCCATCGGCCGGTTAATCTTCCGATCATTACAAAGCCTTTGTCGATGCCTCATGCATCGCAAAGTATCAGTATCTAGGGCTTGAGTCTATGCTTCCTAAGTCTATTCATCTACTCATGCCCTTGTTCAAAGGAAGTCTTGAAACCATAGTCGGCCACTCTGCAGATCTCTTGACTATTTCATGTCGACCATCCCTTATGAGTCCAGTTCGATCACATATGGTGTTCAGCCTGTTCGTCCGAGTTCTTCCAAATATTTCAGCCTAGCTGCTACCTCATGCTCATTGATGGGGGATCTATTAATGCCCTCCTTCGAGCGAATCTCATTCCATCGACTCCAACTCATTTATTCTGGAATCGATATTTAAAGTCCTATTGAGTACCTTGAGACTTGCAGTCATTAGTGGTAGGTCCTCTCGCCATTGATAGTTGGGAATTCATTAATGTCCCCTAATCGATGGATTCATCGGAGTGTTCGACCTCAAAACCTCTATTCACACTATGATGAATGTACTCAGTGCCTTGATGCCCATTTTCATTATTGGTGGGTTATCTTGCGTATGTTAACAGTATACATCAAGGACCGGTAATCAGACGATGTCACATCAGGTTCGACATCAGTACCCTTATTCACTTGATGGGACATGCATGGTAGAAGGTTTGTGTAGAAGACCCCAAACTTTAGTGGTATTCAGTATGCTACTTGTGATCGTGATTGTACCTATGGGAGATTATTCTCATCAGCAGTTTGTACCATTAGTTTGCATCAAATGTTTCCTCTTCATCGGGAGACCATATCTTACTGTATATGGGTCATGGCTGTGACCATTCATGACATGTATTCACTATGTACTGCCTATTCATGGCCATTGTATCATATTGCTATGTCTTGTACCGATATGTATATAGAGATATTATTGTATTGTGACGAGTGATTTACTCCTGCCATTTGTGTCTCCGTCACTCCACTTCTGATATTTATAATGTATTTTGGCCATCGTAGTACCTTCTCTGAACTCACACATTAGGGGGCATCTGTTACACCATATTTTTCCACCTTGTGAGCATTAGCACTCATTGGTCTCCATTATCCATTTATGGACTCAGAACCACATTGTTGTCCTCCTGGAACCCTTTTTCCCTAGTTTTACTCATATACGTGATTTGCTTCAATGCAACTCGCGCATACGCATGCTGCACCATTATAGCCCGCATACATTGAGTTAATTGGTAAAAGAGAGTAAAAAATCTTTTTTTTTTCACTTCAAAAAATGACCATTGTGACCTTTGTCCCTCCATGTATCTTGAAACGACTTGATCCAACCTTTCACTTGCCTTTGGAGGGTTATATATTGAGCCATTATGGATGGAAGGAGGGGGAGAAAGAAAAGAGCATTGAAACTCTATCGAAATTTTGCCTTGGTTGAGTCTACATACATTGATCCTAGTTGTTGTGAACCTTTTATGTTCACCTCCCAAACTCTTTCATATCTTGTGAAGGATTCATTCTTTTGCTCATGAGTTTTCCATTGTATGGGGGATCGAAGTGGTGGAGGCACAAGTGGAGGGACCTAGGTCTTGGTTCATATGAGTTGCCGACAAGAGGTTGTATCTTATACTTCTTGTTCATATTAATAGAAATACTCATTTTCTCGTCCAATTGATATTGTGAATGATTGTTTATTATCATTGGATACATTTTCTTATATATATCATGGATTGTGCTATTGTATATGCTAAAATATTTTATATATCATATGCACTTGTTTTGTTTTATTGTTGAGACTAAGCTGCAGGTTCAAGTGTTCTGATTCGAGAGCTCAAAGGGATTCTTCATCGAACATCTGGATTGAGGTAGGCTCTCTATGTTGTTATCCGCATTTACATTCATATAGCATATGTTGGGAAATGGGTTTATTTTCTTGAGTTCATATGTCTGTTGTGGTCTACCCCAATCCATAGGAAGTTTTTCTCCGTAATATTTACATTCATTTTCAAAAGTGAAAAGGATCGATAATGTTGTTGCATTATTTGGTGGTTCCTAATTCTTCCACAAAGCTAAGCTTGTTCCCAAGGATTAGTTAGATTATTTCAACTCCCAATGTTCCAAGGGAGAAGATGATCATATGGGAAATGCTGCTAAGGTTCATGTCACGCCAATTTTATGATAGGGTCTTAGAGGATATTGGATAGATCATCCATTGCATCCTTTGCATAAATTTTCTTCCTAGGATTGTGCCAAAATATTTTATGATGTTGAATTATATCTTCAATTATGTAAAGATGTTTCGTCACAACCGACGTTATGACACTTGCTAACTATTTCTCTCACTTGATGGAGTGTTATAGGATGTACAACCAAACAGGTATTTGTCAGATTATTCCTCCTCGAGCGAGGGAAGTTCAAGTAGAATAGAGGAAAGTGGGACATCTAGCACGTCTAACAAGTGGATATCAACTAGAGGTGAAAAGGTTAGAAGAAAAATCAATAGAGTATTTTGATTTTTTCTTGCTAAAATGGGGCCATGTTCTTATGGTGATGAGAGCATAGGAGACATCAAGGTTCCCTTGGGGTACAAACATCTAGTGAAACGATGGGTACCCAGGGATATTCCCCAAATCAACACTAATTTGTGTGTCGACGGAAGGATATACTGCATTGATCCTTTTACATTACATGGTTTTGGGTTGTTTTCCATGGTTGGAATAAAGGTCCACGATGGCGGATTAATTGAATTGATGGAGTATGTCGGACCCTATTACAACTACACAATTTGGATATGCCTAGTCCAATATACAAAAAGTATGTGAAGATATGGCATAGCTGCAAATTATATACAACTAAAAGACAAGGATCAGAATAAAGGAGAATCAATGTATATTGATGGAAGGCCAAAAGCAGCGGGGAATATTGCAGGGTTTATAAATAGTACACGACCCGTGACAACAAATAAGCAACCGAATTGCATATTTGAGGGGCATGAAGGAAACTGTGTATTCGTATGTGCAATAAAATCAATAGCTGTAGGTAAAGAGTTGTTGATTGAATAGAATTTGAATCGAATAGATATGGTGGTACGTATACTATTTTACCCAACCTATAAGCAATGACTCTTGTATTTGATATTTAACATTTACTGTAATATGTTGCCATGCGTTATATCGGTAAACTCAACATCTGAATAATTCAAGGTTCTTGAAAAACACTTGTTTTGTTATAGTTGAGACATAGTTAATGTTACTTTCATTCATTATAAATCCAAATTTGTTTGTATTTAGACTTAATATGAATATTATGTTTTTGTTTTATTTTTTATACAAATATAAGGAAAAAAAGTAATAATTGACAAAATGCATAGATTCTTGTTCATTTCAAATTCTCATAACCAATTTGTGAATGTGATCGTAATCAATTTGTGTCAAATGGTGGATGCATTATTTGCATTATTATGTATGATTCCATGTTGATCAATAGGGAAGCAGGGGAAGGAACTAGCATCAGAGAAGTCCACAGATGCTACTGAGGAAGTGCTTAGTGAAGAAGAATTTTTTTTGTCAACTGACCTTGTGCACACAGTAAAGAATATTTTAATTAAAAAAAATAGGGAATTCACTTCTTTATTATTGACTCTACCAAAGACACAAGAGATAAAAGATAGAATGGATACCCTGATGCGTGGGAATCGTGAGCTTGGGGTAAGAAACATCTTGAATTATCCCATTTATTTATTTATTTATTCATGATTATAATTATACTATGCTTTATAACAAAACTCTTTGTTTTATAGGTGTTTTTGAGGCGTGGGGTGATCCTTATGGTGCGAGAACTAGTGGGGTCAGCATTGGTACCAACGTCGTTGCTTCTCCTATGAGTGGCACGCCAGTCACTTCGAACGCTACACTCCATAGCGTTGATTCCACTAGTAGTACAACCTGTCCTGAACAACACACGCTAGGATCTACACACGATGCAGTGGATGCAGAGCGTGATGCCATAGTGATTATGAAGGAAGCTTTCCTAGAGATACCCGTGTTACTAGCACGGGAACATTAAAGGTTTTGTTTTTGGTAGAATATAACCTCATCCACATGAAAACTAATAAATTTACCGATATTTAAGAAGTATTCTCAATATTATGTATGGTCTAATTGAAATTTACATATAATTATCAATTATTTCAAACTAATGATAATATCATTTTCTAGGAAATGATGTATTTTATGGACCCATGAATGACCTCGCCTTGGATATCTTTGGGCCCACCATATGAACAAGGTGGAATTCCGAAAGATCCAAATTAAAGGATGAATTTATGAACAAGTTGGTTGGCATGTTCGATGAGGGTACCTTCAACAAAGTTGGAGTTTCCACAAAGGTAGGCTTATATTTAAGATATCTTCATGACCAATATAGGGTTCATCTGAAAAACGACCCTAACTATGAGCGCCCTCCACCAATACCAGAGATGGAGTGGAAGTCCCTCATCCGTGATGCATAAGAAAAGGCGCTCCGAAAAGAATGAAAGACACCACTCGGACCAGGAAGGTATGAGGCACTTTTAATAATTTATTTATGATGCTTTATCATCATTGCGAGAACTAAGTAAGTATTTGAATCTTTTGAATATAGGATCCCAGATACATCCAAAGCCACCAAGGATAGGATAGATAAACATGGGCAACATAAACCTAGCCCAGGTGGTTTCTCGAAAGTGGATTCACGATTTGTAAGTATAACATAAAATAATTTGCATCCAAATTCTAAATTGTTAACAATTTTAATTTAATATCACAGAAGAAGCAAAATTAACTCCCTTATGCACAATTACAAGGTGCAGAATTCAAATAGGCTCATACGGAGGAAGACCTCAGGCATGCCTACTACCACAACTATAAATCCTTGGTTGAACATAGGAGAAGCTTGGGGAAAAAACAACCTTCTGGCACCCAACCTGACGCTCATGTAAATAAAAGAAACGAAGATAATTTATAATTTATTGTTTGTACAATCTAACATTGGTTATTATTTTTGGCCATAAATTAATGTGTTTGTTTCATTTAACCATACAAGAAATCTAGATACAAATGCCCCAAGTACTGGATCAAAAAATGAGCCTAGTGACAGTGGAATGCCACGTGAAAGTGGTGCTTAGCTTGGTACTAGAGGTATTTCATGTGTTAAAAAATATTTGTAGTATGCATTACAATTAAAAATATTTAATTGCGAATGGTGTATGAATTATAGCCTTTCTTCTTTCAACTGCAGAGCATGTAGTGGATGAGCCCAGACAAGATGATGAACATATTGCCACATTCAAAACTACTCATCTTGCCTCCACTACTGAAGCAGGTAAAGAACACTCTACTGCTCTTTTTATTTATAATACACTTGTAATAATAATAACTAAAAATGGCAATTTAACATTTATTTCTTATTGCAGTTGTTTCCCCGCCCCCCTTGCAGTAGCCTCGACGTGCAGCCAGGTTGTTAGCGAGACATATAGAGACCACAATAGTTGAAGGGGAAGAAGGCACATTTGACATCCTTGCGAATTTCATACTGCAACAGAAAAAGAAATCGAGAAAATAAATGTTTGTACTTGTAAACATTTTATGTGAACATACATTTTTATGATACAATTTATTGCGATGAAGTATTTTGTGTCTATGAATGAATGTTAATAAATGTCTATGCATGACTGTTATCCTTGGAAAATTTGTTACATTATAATACATAGTTAGAAGTCATTGATGTTGCAGAGATCATATTTTCTTGAACATTGCATCAAGTAATTGGTTGATTTTTTGTTTGAATTACCATTGCTTGAGTCACTGAGTATGTTTTTTCTAAATGAGGATGAGAGGATCACATCTTCCATGTTGAACCCTGATACTTGAATGAGGATGAGAGGATCACATCTTCCAGGTTGAACCCTTCCTATACAATGAGGATAAACTTTCAGTTGTTGCATGTGACATATGTGGACCACATATCTTTGAGAGAGAGTTTTTCTATGTTATGTTGAATTTGTGGTTATTCCACTTGTTATGTTATGTTGAATTTTTGGTTATTTCCCTTGTTATGTTATGTTATGTTGAATTTTTGGTTATCCCCCTTGTTATGTTATGTTTGTGGTTATCCCACTTCTTATGTTATGTTGAATTTGTGGTTATCCCACTTGTTATGTTATGTTTGTGGTTAGCACTCTTTGTGTGTTGACTTGTGGTTAGATTTTTCTTTGACCCTTCTTTTATTTATGTGCCCTCCTTAAGTTGGTTAGTTACCACTTTGATTTGAATTATAAAGTGATAAAATCATTCCTAGCCTAATTTTAAGGGAAGCCCTACTGTCACTTAGAAGGACCTTCTAGGAGGTCTTTGACAAGGTATAAGAACTAGTCTATCCTTTGTTGAGAGCGATGTCTTTATAGCACTTTGAGCTCTGTTTTGGCACGGCTGATATAGGGCTTGTAGACACACTTGTTTATGATGTCAAGTGTTTGAAGGTTGTCTATACTTGAGTGTTATTTGGTTTTTGGGTCTACTTGTAACACTGAACCTGTCCTTACTTAGTGATTTCCTTTATGAGGGTTTCTATAGCAATTTTCGTTCTCCCTCCTTCACATGTGCGAGTCCATACTGCTGCTTGTTGTGGCTGTGATTTTGTTGCATTGAATTTCTTTGAATGTTTGTGGGATACTTTGGCATGATGGTTGATTTGTTGGGATTGATCTTGACTGTGCCGTACTTCTTTGAGCGGTTGGTTCTTTTGTTGTACATGTCAGTCCTTTTTATCAACATTTATGGTCTCTCTCTCTCTCTCTCAGGTATGTTTAAGACCTTAAGTAAGGGCTAGTTTGTTCCAGTTATTGGCTTGCCTCTAAGAGGAAATATTTGATCTGAAAGTTAAAATATGAGTACAAGAAAGGTTCTTCCCATCATGTAAGTCATTCAATTTGATTTTGTCCTATTTCTTCTGCAATTTAGTGTTTATGAATGAATGTTAATAAATGTCTATGCATGAGAGTTATCCTTGGAAAAGTTGTTACATTCTCATACATAGTTAGAATTCATTGATGTTGGAGAGATCATATTTTCTTGAACATTGCATTAAGTAATTGGTTGATTTTTTGTTTGAATTACTACTGCTTGAGTTACTGAGTATGTTTTTTCTAAATGAGGATGAGAGGATCACATCTTCCAGGTTGAACCCTGATACCTTAATGTGGATGAGAGGATCACATTTTCCAGGTTGAACCCTTCCTATACAATGATGATATACTTTCAGTTGTTGCATGGGATATATGTGGACCACATATCTTTTAGAGAGAGTCTTGTTATGTTATGTTGAATTTGTGGTTAGCCCACTTGTTATGCTATGTTGAATTTTGTTATGTTGACTTTGTGGTTAGCCCCCTTTTGATGTTATGTTTTTGGTTATCCCACTTGTTACATTATGTTGACTTTTGTTATGTTGACTTTGTGTTTATCCCACTTGTTATGTTATGTTTGTGGTTAGCACTCTTTGTGTGTTAATGACTTGTTTTTAGCTTCTTCATTGACCCTTCTTTTAGTTATGCTCCCTCCTTATGTTGGTTACTTACCACTTTGATTTGACTTATAAAGTGATGACGTCATGCCTATCCTAATTTTAAGGGAATCCCTAACATCACTTAGAAGGACCTTCTAGGAGGTATTTGACAGGCTATAAGAACTAGTCTAGCCTTTGTTGAGAGCGATGTCTTTATGGCACTTTGAGCTTTTTTTTGGCACGATTGATCTAGGGATTGCATGCACACTTGTTTATGACATCAAGGGTTTGAAGGTTGTCTTTTCTTGAGCATTGTTTGGTTTTTGGGTCTACTTGCAACACCGAACCTGTCATTACTTAGCATTGTCCTTTATGAGGGTTTCTACAGCAATTTTTGTTCTCTCTCCACACATGCGAGTCCATATTGCTGCTTGATGTGGTTGCGATTTTGTTGCATTGACGTCATGCCTAGCCTAATTTTAAGGGAATCCCTAACTTCACTTAGAAGGACCTTCTAGGAGGTCTTTGATAGGCTATAAGAACTAGTCTAGCCTTTGTTGAGAGCGATGTCTTTATGGCACTTTGAGCTCTATTTTGGAACGACTGATTTAGGGCTTGCATGCACACTTGTTTATGATGTCAAGGGTTTGAAGGTTGTCTCTTCTTGAGTGTTATTTGGTTTTGGGTCTACTTGCAACATCGAACCTGTCCTTACTTAGCGATGTCCTTTATGAGAGTTTCTATAGAAACATTTTTTTCTCCCTCCTTCACATGTGCGAGTCTATACTGCTTCTTATTATGGCTGTGATTTTTCCTCATTGACGGTCTTTGACTGTTTGACAAATTCTCCTCTAGTTAATGGCAGGCCCACCAATTTTTTCCAAGCCTCCAGGGGTTTACGGCAAGGTTTCCCCATGTCCACATTCTTGTAACTGTTGATGGCAGAGTCCTTGAGTAGGAAGCTCCAGCATCTGCAAGAATCCGGCGAGTTAAAAGGATTACAAATTTTTAGAGGAGTTA
This sequence comes from Larix kaempferi, assembly GCA_027924585.1. Classification (NCBI taxonomy): domain Eukaryota; kingdom Viridiplantae; phylum Streptophyta; class Pinopsida; order Pinales; family Pinaceae; genus Larix; species Larix kaempferi. Next base: position 1,848,900 of record BSBM01000226.1, on the reverse strand, counting down.
AATCCACCAACCATGCTCAGTTCGCTGACAATACAATTTTGCTCGGGGGTGCATCCTCAATAATCGCCGAGAGATTCAATAACACTCTGAATACATTTCTAAAAGCCTCAGACGGTAAAGTTAACTCGGGTAAATCAAAATTTTATGGTTGGAATTTCCCTCCAGGGACTTTGGCTAGAATAGCAAGGATATTTGGTTTTGAAGGGAATGCATCCTGGAATTCCTTCAAATATTTCGGGATCCCAATCTTCAAGGGAAAAAAAAGAATCGCTAATTGGCATGGGATGATTGAAAAAATAAAAATAAAAATCGCCTCTTGGGGCTCCAGGTGGCTAAATCCGGTCGAAAAGCTTGTACTCATCAACTCTACCCTTGCTGCATATCCTTTATATGCATGTTCGATCTCCCTTGCTCCTAAAAAAGTAATAAAAGAAGTCACGAAAGAATTCAAAATGTTTTTGTGGCAATGAGGCAAATCTAATAACACCAAAAAATTTCACCTGGTGAACTGGGATATGGTCTCCAGGCCTAAACCGTATGGAGGGGCTGGGGTAAAAGACCGACGATTATGAATCTAGATTTGGGATCCAAAATCCTTTGGAGAATTATCTTAGTTAAAAAGGCTTGGTGGAAGGAAATCCTCCACAAAAAGTATATGAACGGAGGTAGAAGAAGGTGTGTGGAAGACATTGAGTAGATTACAAGTGGCTCCCCAAACTAGGACCTTTGCAAAAAAGAGGCTTTCATCATTTAGGATCACCTCTTCTGGATCCCTGGAAATGGAAAAAAAAATTAACATTTGGCACGACAAAGTAGGCCCAGCCTCCCCTGTCAACTTCTCGTAGGCCTTCACAGATCTAAAACTTTGGATGGACCAAGAAAACCTCCACACATTATTTGACTTGTCCTCCTGGACTAGACGTGGACAATGGGCTGGATGGGTCGACTTGGAGATCCCGACCCATTTGCTCTCAGATTGAAATGCTCTCCTTTCTTTGTTTCACAGAGCGACTCCTGTGCATCAAAATCTAAATGACAAAAGGGGATGGGGAAAATCGGGTCAGTATACTGTCAAGGAAGGTTACCGAGTAGTAGATGGTGCCAACAACAGCAGAAGCATGGATAAAAAATGGAGCAAAGTTTGGGGAAATGATGAGCTTCTGAATATCAATACATTCACTTGGACCCTCGCTCACCGCAAAACACTTACCATGGAAAACCTCACAAAAAGGGGAATCGAAGGTCCTCCGAGATGTATCCTTTGCAAAGACTTTGAAGAAACTCTTGAGCATCTCTTCCTCGAGTGCAAATTCTCTCAAGAGGTCTAGCATCGAGCGTATCAGGAGTTGCATTTCGACTTGATATTGCCAACAGATTGGAATGATCTATTTGCTTGTTGGAAGGATTATTACCATGGAATGCTATCCAACAAACCTGACTTCAAAAGAGCTTGGAAAGCTCTCCCAAAATTCATCTACTGGAAGATATGGACAACTAGGAATAAGGAAATCTTTGAAGAAAAAATTCCACTCCGAGTAAATTTCTAGCCTCTGCTAAAGCCCTCTGGATAGAAGCTTTAACTGCGAGAGGTATGAATAAAATCAATAAAGAAAATATGACTACTGAAGAAAAAGTTTGGGTTTCATATTTTCTGGTTCCATCTCCCTTCAATTTTCAAGCTCAACCCTCCAGAAGACCCAATTCCTAGAGTTGGCACATAAGAATGAGCTCTGAAACTTTCCAATCCTGGAAAAAGAATCTCGGCTGCAACACTCCGTTCTTTGATGGAGCCTCGAAGGGAAACCCAGGGTTGGCAGGTGCAAGAGGAGTCTTCTTTGACTCTGAGGGAAACAAGCTGAAAGATTACGCATGGGGAATTGGTAGAAGGACTAACAATGGAGCAAAATGGACAGCCTTAATCAAAGGTTTGGAGCTTGCTAGAAAGGAAGGAATTGAGGATCTAGTAGTCTTTGGCGATTCTATGTTGATCATCAGGGAAGCCAAAAACTTGACTAAGAACCGAAAGAGTCTTGTCACCAAGACTCGTCGCCTCCTGAACAACATTGTCAAGGATTACAAAACAATCAACTTTCTTCACCTATTGAGATCCAACAACCAGTATGCAGACAAGATGGAAAACATTGGCGTTAGTCTAGATTGTGGAGTTTTGGTTTGCAACCAACAGGTTCACGGGATTGCATGGCTTCCATAGCTCTTTTATCTTTGGTCTTAATGAAAGGAAAGTGCGATCCTTTAGCATTTGGAAGTGGCATCGTTGCTTGACTAGAAGAAAAAACTTTCACCATGATAGTTTTGGCATCCCCCGTATAGAAGCCTTGATCAACGAAACCAACTTTGTTGACACCCCCCGCTTCCTTTCGACGATCCAGAACTGGCTCGCACGCTAGACCCATCTAGCTACCATGCAGCACTTAACTTCGGCCGACAATCAAAGAAGTTCTTATTTAAAGGAGGGATGGGAAAGCTATCTACTCTCATGCGTGACCATTCTCTGGTGTAAGATCAAGAGAAGAGGAAGCAGAATAATCATCTATGGCGAGCACATTCCCTGTTGCGTGAATTCTCTCAGCTGTGTCAAGATGGACGAAGCCTCCCCTACCTCAGGTCTCTCCACGTTACAATGTTTTCTCTGCAGAAAGCAGATTGCATTCCATGGGAGAATAAGCTTTGAACCTCTGAAGACTCCCCATGCGAATGAATCTCGTCAGGCCAGGGTTCACGGAGGATTGGGCAAGGTGCACCACACTCCGTCGACACCTTGCAAAGAATATTTTCTTGGACAGGGTTTTAGTCCTCTCTCTGGTAGAAAAGATGACGGTTGCACTGGCTCAGCATCAGGGTTTTCCAGCCTACGGGACGAGGTTCAAACGTATATGAAATATATGGAAGCACAAATTCGCACTCTCCGTGGTGAAAACTATGAACTGAAGTGGGCCATTTCTCACCTTTACACTCTAGTTCAAACTACAAATGCGTAGGTTTGAAGTAGCAGCAACAAGATCACTGGTCAGGTCACTAGCTTGGAAGAAACCCTTGAAAAAGGTTGTTCCTGCTATGTCAACCTTGATGCAAGAATCATTGCAGTTCATAGCAGCGTCAGGGTAGTGGAGGCTAAGATTGACAGCATATGAGCAGAGATCAGAAATAGCACCGCGGAAATAAAAGGAGGCGTGGGAAGAACAAATGTGGAGTCTGCCCAACAGTAATTCGAGCTCTTCTTGCAGCGTTTTTGTCCCAGCTTTGGGTTAGAACCTTCATGGTTGTTTCAGGTTTTTTTTTTATGCAACTGGATGACACAGAATCTTAAGCTAGATGCCAAATTGGCTCTTTTTGTTTTTTGACCATTGGTTCAGCAATGATTTGTTCTTTCATTTTGCTCTTAGGACAGTTTGTTAGGAGCTATAAGCTTCTTAGAATAGGATTGTATCATGAGCAATACAGAATGGTAGAAATAGAACAAGCAGTCATGGCTCTCCTACTTCCTAGAGAGCAGTCTCGTTGTAATCCTTTTGTAAACCTTGTTCCATCTTTTATATAAAATTCTATTACTCGTTTCTGTAAAAAAAAAAAAAAACAATTCAAATCACAAACAAAGATTAGGAATAAACTTGGACTGTAAAATTACAACAAATAGATTACATTGAAATTACCTTAAATGTTTTTGGCAGTGACTAGTCACAAAAACATATTGGATTATGCTTTCCAAAATACCATAATTTCCAATCTCATAGTGCAGTGCCGCTTTCTCCTATCCAGTGCCTGAAAGAGTCAACATACACTTATAAACACACCAACGATTTAATAATACTTTTACAAATCAAGCAATTGAATAAGTAGGTCGTTGGTTAGTCACAATATTTTCACTCCTTGGATGATAAGTGAATCTTCTAAATCTATAACGTGGAGAAAACCTGCTGCAAAGTCACACAGACGCCACATGCTTGTAAAATAAATAAATCATTGTTACATTAAACATAGTGGTGGAAATGTATTTTTATAAGTTGCTTCCTAATGTAGTTTGCAAGATTTTTTTCCTAAGGGATACTTGAAACTTCAAATAGCCATCTTCAATCAAACAAATCGCACACTTAATATTTTCAAGTTAATCTATGTATTTGACTAATTTAACAACTTTCTTAATTTTAAGAACCACCCTGGACATCCCTACCCCAAAGAAGTATGGATCGAGAACTCTTTGACAGGTATGAAGGTCAACTGGCAGAAAATTCAGTGGAAAAATTTCTTAGAACATGGACTCAAAATCCATATTTCTTAGAATCAAAAGGTCTTTTCAATTAATCACATCCTGGGGAACTAGGTCTTGCTAGGGAACTATGTCTTACTTATGGGAAAAGTAGGGTTTAGCTCGTGACCTTCACATGGTCCCTTGGGATGTCTAGATTATTCCCAAGGATGAGGGAGGCACTGGTTTGATTGATGTAGCCACTCAAGGCAACATTTTGGTTTCTAAATGGGTGATTAGATGTCCAAAGGGTTCCACCCCATTGAAAGCTTTGATGCGGTACAAGTTGCTCTTGGGCCCCCATGTTGGCAAGATGAAAGCGCAGTTTGGTCTTTGTGATATCATCTTTGCCCTCATAATTTTCAAATTGTAGTGTCTTTCATCTTTCGGAGTATTGGACTTCATGGAAGAAGGTGGAAGGTTTGATTCGTTGGTGGATGTTTGGCAATAGAGCCGGTTGAGATTTGGCCAAAGGGCCTTTTTGGAGTTGGAAGCGGGAATGTATTGATATCTCTGACTTGTCTCATTTTCAGGAAAGAAGATTTAGCAAAAAGCACATTTTCTTCTGGAGGGAACTTTGGGACTTCAGTGCACGATCATGGAAAGATTGGAAAACCATGGCTCGAGAATTTGCTTTGTCCTCTATGGATTGTCCCTCCTTGGAAATCATTGGGCTTATTCCTCAAGAGGATCTATCTAAGATGAATATTGATATGGAAAGTCCCTTTTAGAGACACTGGGAGTGGAGTTTCAGGCGTTCTTTGTCACAATATGATTCGTGTAAAATCTACTCCATCCTACATCCGTGGCATGAGCTTTCTCCTATTCGTAATTCCTTATCGATCTCTACGGATGCTGAGAGTTGGTGGATTGAACGATTGCATGGTGTCTGGTTGGATTGCATGGTGTCTGGTTGATTAGAGCTTCTTATAAGATCCAGGTCTTTGCTTGGTTAGTGATATATCAAGGTCTCCCTTCTAAGGCCCGGCTAGTCAGAAGTGGTCTTTTAGATGTCATTTTTCCTCGGTGTGTGAGAATTCTATATAGGTTGAATACCATGAAAGAATTCTAATAGCCAAGAATATTGAAGCAAAGAAGTCCTCACAAGAATTATTCAAAGATATGCAAGAATAAGAAGATGAAATATTGAGACAGAAACATAAGAGAAGGAACTCAATTGATGAAAATATCATCTCATATATTATTCCTCAATATGTGTACAATATATAATACATCTCAAGAAAGAAAATAGAATGCCTTAAAGGCAAGTTGAAAATCTCGCAAAAGTAAGGCTTACTAAAATCTAGAAAAACCCCTTAGGTGTCAAAAACACTTTCCAAATCAGTCTAAAGGCTCATGAATTAACTAAATATGGTATGGAAGCTAATGAGTGATGAAAATGGAATGTGATGATGACTTTTGGAGAGAAGAAAGAGGTGGAGGTCGAATTGGCCAAGTGGTAAGAGTTCCCAAGTCAACTAGCTTTACCTTATCCACTAGAAAGTAGAAAAAATAGGATAAAGCTGTCTAAATCAGAAAAGTGTCTTTCTAATTCAGGAATGGAATAAAATCAGACAGAATCCAAGGAAATCTTGTCCAGAATCTATCCAAATTCGTTTTAATGACTTATGATGGCATATGGAGGCATAAAAGACAAAACTAGGCCAAACTACATAGCCTACACCTAGGAAAATTAATCTAGATTACTAATAAAATATATCATAAGTATGGAATGGGTTTTTAAATGTTCCAACAACCCCCCTTAAGCCTAACTTAGAGTAAATATGTGTAGGGCCCAAGCAACAAGGTTTATGGTCACCCAATTACAATTATTATTATGCCCATCTAAACTGAGCAAACAAGAAAAACCTCATGGGAAAAATCCCCCCTCAAAAAATGGACATGTGCACACCAAAATTGTTGCTACTCCAAACTCAAGTAGGTGTGAACTTGATCAGATGTCTAGAGGTATCTTCCTCTTGGGAAGAAGTGGATCATGCTCCGAAAATATGTACTTGAATTCTCCTTCAGTGGATGTAAGCAAATATGGAAGCTCTTTGAAGTTGCTCTTGAACAAAACAAATCCATGAATATGCGGACCATTCTGGAACTTGAAATTCCAACCACTGAGGTAGGATCAACTCCAATCAGATTTGATTTCTCTTGAAACTTGAACTTCAAATCAAAGGAAGTTAAATCAGCTCCAGGAAAATATGCCAATGTGATGGCAATGTCTCCATCTTCAATGAAACTTTGAGGACATGTGCTAGTCATCAAGTAGGAATATGTAGAAAGCATAAGTGAGTGCAAATGGAGCACTCTTAAAATCTGAACCAGCCTTCAAATCATCCAATAGATCAACATATTGCACACTATCATCTTGTGAAGTATGCACAGAATCATTAAAAACTAGCTTGTCATCCTCAAGATCAAAATATGAAGAATGATATGAGAACTGTGAATGGATGGAATCCTCTTCAACAATGGTAACTCTATTAGTTGAACCTTCTTCATTATCAGCAGCCACATATGAAGGAGAGATATCTTATTTCTCAACTTCTAGAGCCACAGAAGAGGTCTCTTCAATTACTGCTTCATGGAAAGAAGCATTCGAATCAAGGAGATCATCATCAACAGGGATTGACTGTGAAGAAATTTCTGCAATTTCTTTTTCTTCAAAGACAACTTCTTCAGAGATGGTTGAGGCCAAGACTTCAGGAGGAAGAACACATGAGAAGGTGTCAAATTTATTCTCCATATTGCTAGAATGAACCTCATTGTGCTTGCCAAAGACTCTATCCAAATTGGTCCAAAGATCCTTTGGGTATTCAATAGAATCAATAAGGTAGTGCATGCATGGAGAAAAAGCTAGACACGATCATTCAGCCAACCATCTTTCTCTTCTGAGGATTCAGGCTCTGCAACAGCTCCAATAGACACATCAAAGAGATCATGTCTCTTTAGAAATGCGCTCATCTTTGGCTTCCACTCATCATAGTTGAATGGTGTAAGAAGAGGAACTGAATTCGAATCCATGAAGTTGTACCTGCAAAACAAACTTTGAAACTTATACTGGAAGCCTCATCTGAATCTAAGTTATGAGCTCCCTAAGCTCTGATACCATGTGAGAATTCTATATAGGTTGAATACTATAAAAGAATTCTAATAGCCAAGAATCTTGAAGCAAAGAAGTCCTCACAAGAATTATTAAAAGATATGCAAGAATAAGAAGAAGAAATATTGAGACAAAAATATAAGAGATGAAACTCAATTGATGGAAATATCATCTCATATATTATTCCTCAATATGAGTACAATATATAATACATCTCAAGAGAGAAAATAGAATGCCTTAAAGGCAAGTTGAAAAGCTCACAACTAGGAAAACCCCTTAGGTGTCAAAAGCACTTTCCAAATCAGTCTAAAGGCTCATGAATTAGCTAAATATGGTATGGAAGCTAATGAGTGATGAAAATGGAATGTGATGATGACTTTTGGAGAGAAGAAAGAGGTGGAGGTCGAATTGGCTAAGTGGTAAGAGTTTCCAAATCAACTAGCTTTACCTTATCCACTAGAAAATAGAAAAACATGATAAAGTTGTCTAAATCATAAAAGTGTCTTTCTAATTCAGAAATGGAATAAAATCAGATAAAATCTAAGGAAATCTTATCCAGAATCTATCCAAATTCATTTTAGTGACTTATGATGGCATATGGAGGCATAAAAGACAAAACTAGGCCAAACTACATAGTCTACACCTAGGAAAATTAATCTAGATGACTAATAAAATATATCGTAAGTATGGAATGGGTTTTTAAATGTTCCAACACGTTGCTCAAGATCAAAGACAATGAAGCATATTTTATGAAAATGTTATTTTGTCCGTTCTTGTTGGACTCGGGTTCAAACCCAACTAACAGATATTCTATATGGTTATCTTCATTAGCGTGTGGTTCTGCTAGGTGACTCTAGATCTATGATTCGAGATTCCCTATTTGGTATTTAGCATTGTTTGAGAGTTTGACAATCAGTTGTTCCCAACCAAAAGTTGTACTTCTCAGGTGGTCCTTTCCAACGAGCTATAATTCGTACTAAACAAATATCATATGCAAAAGTTGCACCCCCGAGAAGTTGACGTATCAACTAGCCACCTCACGGCCAGCAAATCCTTGTGGTGCTTCATCTCCTAGGGTTAGGTTTTTGGAAGTTTAAAGTTTTTGTCTCGGCTTTATGCTTATGACCAGCATATATCCATCTTAAACCCGGATCTATAAAGCACCGAGAGGGATCCAATTTCTTGAGGTGTAATTTTTTTTTAATTTATAGATCTGGATTTAAGTTTTAAGTTTTTATTTTATAGACAAACATCTATTTTTTTTAATTACTTTTCATAATTTTTTATGTTATATGCCAACATGGATTTTTTTTAAATACTTTCTATAATTTTTTATTTTATAAGCCGACATGAAAATTTTTAATTATTTTGTTAGGAATGAACGTTCAAACTCAAATTCATATAACATTTGGAGACTCTTAAAATAAAATAAGAATATTAATTATATGAACCAGAAGACTTCATTGAACTTATCTTGTGGTATTTGGAGTAGCTTCTACAACTACAAAATCCTCTTCCTTTTCTTCTTTAGATTACAAGATTTTAAATGTACAAATTATATTATCTGTAATATTCTGTTTTCTTTTCTCATTTTTTTTATGTGAAACTCCCAGACTCTTTATGTGAAACTCCCAGAATCCATTTCTCGTTTTTGGTAACATAGCTTTTGAATGTGTATCTCTTGTATTATCTGTAATATTTTGTTTTCTTCTCATTTTTTTATGTGAAACTCCCAGACTCCATTTCTCGTTTTTGGTAACATAGCTTCTGAATGTGTATCTCTTGAAGTGCTAATTGGACTCACAGACTTGTATGTTGGAGACAGTATACGTCATATATTTCAGTGATAGGGATGTTTATTCATATATTTCAGTGATAGGGATGTTTATTTTGGTTTGACTAAGATGAGGTACCAAATACCTTTTGGTTTGATTGAGACGAGGCACCAAATACCCCTCTCTAAATGCACCTCGAATGAAAATGAAATTTTTTTCTAAGGTTAAGAAATAGGACCACCCTGCATGATCCATTTAGGAATCTATGAAATCACATCCTTTATGTAAGATCTGTAATCAGGCCTAACATAACTCCTAAAGTCATTGCAGCACTGTTTATCCCAATAAAACCAGGGACATGGATACAAAAATTCTTACATAGAAGTAAAAAAGATACCAATAACAAAGTCCTCAGTAACTATCGTTCATGATGTATTTTTCTAATAAACAAATTTGATGTAAGAAGAGGAGTGGTACAGTTCATGTTTGAGGGTAGGTGGATTTTGAAGCTCTTACAGCTTCTGTTTCCAACCAGTTGCTCATCCAAGCTTCAAATAGAAGAGTCTAGAGATCTCTTCAAACACATCATGAATGATCACCATTAACTTCTTCATCAGGCACAATATTCGAAGGATCAGTATACTGGTTCAATGTGTGCAATCCATCTATCAAACTACTTTGGTTCTCAGCCAATTTGTGAAGAACCTCTCCATTTGAATCCTTGGACTCGGAGATTTCCTAAATCTTTTTTGGTGACTTGAGTTGGGACGACCTACTAATGCCTTGTTTTTCTCCATAACCATATTCTACCCCTGCTGACCACAGCGGGTGTCAATGTCATCATTAACGCTCTGTCTAAAACATCATGTATTTCAGAGTGAATCACAAATATCATACCCATTATGTTAGAGGAAGACAACAGTAAGAATGTGATATGATATTTGTTCACTCTATTGACAGAGTGAAACACAGATATCATATCCATTATTGAAGCTTTTCGAAACATGATATTTGGGTTTCAATCTGTTTTAAAATTATCAACGATTTCCTCCACTTCGACTACGTTGCATCTCAACAAGCTGCTCCAACGATGCAATTACCCATCGATCCCCAGATTGTGCAAACACCTGCTGTTTCACAGAATCCAAATACACACTGACAATTCCAAAACCATAAACTTGGAAACCATCATGTGTGCGTCCCACTTTAGGCAAAAACCGGATATCATGTTCTTGTGCATAAGCCTCAACAACTTCCTTCAAACTCAATTGAGGTGCTCCCATTGAATTATTTACGTGAACCCCACTGCCAAAAGAAGTGGCAGTTTGCTGTTGAGCATATGCTGCTGCTTGCTGCTGCTGAAGTGCCTCAAATTGTCGTTGTTCTGTCACCCTGAGATAGCTTACATTCTCTCTAGCACCGGGCTGTTCCACAGTCATACCCTCAACAGCCTGATTCATCATTTCAAGGCCCACATTTAGCTGGTTTCTAATCCTCTCATTAGCAAGGAGCTCAGGGGGAAGAAGTCCTTTCCACCCCACAAACCACTGTGTAACTTCATCAAAATCAGGATTTGAACACAACCAATGATACAGAACTTGCTGCCACTTTGGAAAAAATCCTGCCTCTAACATAGCAACCATATGATGTATAGGAATCGCAGATGCCCAACCAATAACCCAGTAGAATTGATCTAGTTGCTGATTAGCTGGGTTAATTTGAAATTCCTGTAACACAGCCATCAATTTAGGAATAATCGAGCGGACAATCAGTTGTTCCCAACTAGAAGGATCAAAAACTGTTTTCCAAGGAGATAAAATTGCATATGCAGATGCATCACTTGCATGCCAGGCATGAAGCACGTTTTCCAACTTATAACAAATTGGGTGATACAAAGGCCCCATCCGCTGTCCCAACAATGGAAGCCAAGGGTGCAACCATGCATGAATTGGCACAGTTTCCTGGCGAGGATCCCAAGAATCTACTGCTGCTGTTAATTTAGGCATCACCAACTGTTCAAGAATGGTATGTAGTATAGAAGCTGGTAGCAATCTCTCCCATGCTTCCAGAAAGCGTAACATAGGTTCAGGGTCCCTGGGCTCCCAGAAATTTATAGCAGCAATTCTAACTGCTGGAAGGACGACCTCTGAGAACAGCTGAGTGTAAGGGGTCGAGGCACTGAGCTCTGCTTCTGTGTATATGCTATAATCACGAGGCTCATCGACTTGCAGAAGCTTCTGCCACAGAGCCATAATCTCTAAGCCGTGAAATGGATGCTTAAGCGGTTCCCAGCCTTGAAAAACACTTATCAGCAATGGCAAAGCAAATGCAGATGCAATACAAGACAAATTACAGAGCTTATAATCCTCCCAATATTTAGACTGAAAATTCTCAAAAATGCCCGCAAGGGATTCCACCGTCATGGATCCTGCAGCGACACTCTCTCGAACTCTGTCCAATGAAACCATAATGTTCTCTATATTCTCTAGCTGCTGCTTCTGTCGCTGGGCCTCTTTCTGAAGCCGTTCCTTTTCTTTCTGGTATATTGCCACAGACTCCCTTTCATGCCTTAAATTCCGATCAAATTTCTGAATGTCTGCTTCTGCCATATCAACGATCAACTTCACATTGTGTTGTAGCTCTGGCATTGGCGTCAGATCCTCAATCGCCTTCTGCTCTGCATTCAGGTTTTCGAGATTTGTCAGCACCCTCACTTGAGGGCCTCTCATATCAAGCACTTTCTGCACCACCTCAACCCCCTGCTCCTGCTTTTGAGCTAAAAGTTCTTCGGCCGTGATGTATTCTTTCTTCTTGCTCTGGCTTTGCTTCGACCACAGCTTCTCCCTTGCGCGAGGCTTCAACTCTTTCATATTTTCATCCTGTTCATCAGTCCCAGGCAAAGAAGGCAAACCAACAGACGATTCTCTGAAATCATTAAAACCCATACCCATATTCTTTGGTCTCAACTTGGCCTCGATTGGAATGGCTATCCCCTGCTCATTCTTTCCAAGCCCTCCTCCCTTATAACCCATCTTCTCTAACAGCTTCATCCCAATGCCCTTGGTATGCTTCTCAAACTCGCCCATGTCAGCGTTCCCTACACCAATTCCGGCAGCCGCCCTGGATTTCCCTGCAGATGCCATAGACCTATCCCTTTCCTTCTCTCTCCTCTCCACGCCCTCCTTAATCTTCTTCCCAAACGCAGAAGGAAGAAAATCATCATTATGCTCTTGAGCAGCAGCTTTTTCATTCCCCTTATACCCTAACCCTAACCCCATCTGTGAATCTGCTGAAGCGGCGCCGAGGCCTGCTTTCGGCCCATCCTCCTCGTTAGTTACTTTAACTTCCTTATCAATTTCTTCTGATGGCATAACCGTCCCAGTGGAAACAAAATTGACAGGCTTGCTTAAATCTCCCTTCTTAATCACATCCCTTCTCCTCTTCTTCGACGACTCTTCTTCTGCGTCAGAATCGCTCTCAAAGCCATAGAGGACTTCTTCCTTTGTCTGGTGCCGTTTCTGTTTCCGTTTCCTGTAGTAAAATTCTCCCCCTATCCACTGCCCGTCCACATAATCATTCTCCATTCCAAATTTATCCATCTGCTGATATTCGTCCATGGTAGCTTGTTTCGATCGGAAGGGTTCATGCGCATAAAATTCCGTAAAGTTTTCTACGCTTAAAATAATCGCAGATGCAAAGCAAGCACTGCAACAAACCCGAAAATAATTCCACAATGTTGGCAGAGGTGCGTACCTGTTTAAGGATCTCCCGTCGGCAGCTATCAATATCGGCACTCCACAACAGGATTAATTTCCGAGAAATTGAAAGATATCTTTGGAATTCACGCCCTTTAATGGCTTGGAAGTTGGGATTCATATTGACATGGGCCAAATCAAAGCGTTGTAGCAGATGATGATTAATCATAAATAATTTGACGTTTGTCCTGAAGAAAACCCAACCCCGTTTATGGTCGGAGCCACTGCACCATGTTAGAATGTATTGTTTTCGGGAGGGATTTTTTTCTTATTGTTTTAAATGGCGGAGTTGGTTATAACACAAGCTTTCTTTTACAAGTGTTTGATTTAAAATACTCTAAAGGGATTTGCAAAAGAGTCACCAAGCCCGGGTCCAGATGGTATGATTGGACCCTGGAGCTTTTTCTCTCCTTTTTCGATATCATGGGTCAAGATGTCCTGACTGCTGTGGGAGAATCTAGAAAAAGGGGATGGTGACGGGTGCCCTAAACTCAACATTTGTGGCTCTCATACCAAAATGCTCTCATTCGGCTGGATTTAATGACTTTCGTCCCATTTCACTCTCTAACCTTGTTTATAAAGTGATATCGAAAATCATTGCTATGAGAGTAAAGTTGGGTCTATCTAAATATATTACTATGGAACACTTCGGGTTCTTGGATGAGGGGCAAATTCTTGATGCTCTTGGTGCTGCTCAAGAAGTTTTTCACAGCACCAAATCACAGCACCAAATCAAGGCATATTAAAGCTTTGCTTCTAAAACTTGACTTTGTCAAAGCATATCATTCCGTGGATTGGACATTTCTGTGATTAATTTTAATACAGATTGGTTTGCCTTGGGTTGTCACTAAATGGATTATAGCTTGTGTGACCTCAGTGAACTTTGCAATTCTTATTAATGAAACTTTTATTGATTTTTTCAAAGGAACAAGGGAGCTTCGACAGGGATGCCCCCTTTCCCTATGTTGTTTCTCCTTATCATTGAAGGTCTAAGTAGACTCATCCTCAAAGCAAAAGTGGAAGGTAGCATTTAGGACATAAAAGTGACAGCACAATCCTCTGTAACTCATTCACTATTTGTGGATGATGTCATGTTATTTGGGAAAGGGTTAGTATTAGAATGGTAGCAGTATAAAACTATTTTGGATATTTTTTGCAATGTCTCTCGCATGTTGGTTAGCAAGGAAAAATCTTGGTTCATGGAAAAAGATCTGGAGGAAAATACAAAATTTCATATAAGTCAATTTCTCCCTTTTAGTTTCAAGCCTTTGTCAAATGGTACTAAATATCTGGGCTTTTTCATTAAACCAAATAATTATCATGCTAGTGACTAGCAATGGCTATTAAAAAGATTTAACAAAAGGATCAATCATTGGTGATGGCGTTGGCTGTCGCTGGGGGGAAGGCTCACCCTGGCAAAATTAGTTCTATAGAATTTACTGGTCTACTAGTTCTCCCTATGTATGATCCCAAAATCCATATTGGAGTGGATTCGCAGACGAATTTTCATTTTCATTTGGTCTAGGGGTGATGATAAGAAGAGGTACCATCTCGTAAACTGGCAAAAACTGGCTCGTCCAATACATCTAGGTGGATGGGCCATAAAAAACATTTCATTATTTGCAAAGGCTTTATCTGCTAAAATCCTATGGAGGGATCTATTCTCATATTTTGCATGGAGCAAACTGATCCAGGATAAATATCTTAAAAAGGATCTGGTTGCCCATTGGTTCAGGAAAGGAAGCCCAAATATCAAAGTGGTCTCAAACTTCTGGAATGGTCTTCTTGGATCATTCCATTCCATTGAAAACTGGTTGTCTTGGGTGCCAGGAGATGGTAGGGAGATTCAGCTCGAGGAGGATCCTATTATGGGGGTCCTTTGCAGTACATATTATCACTAGAAATAATTCACCATATGCGATCCAAGGGCTATTATACCTTGAACCAAACGTTACTTTTCACTCCTCCAAAAAGGGTTTTCACTCATGGATATCGCCACATCAATTGGGACTTCATATATTATGGGACTTGGGTGAATTAATTTACAGTTGACTGATCTTCCGGATAAATTATGGTCCTGGAATGTGGCCACTGGTTCTGTGTTAGCGAGACTAGCTTATGAGTCTTTTTTCTTCAATGATAATTCTCTAACTCTGTGGTGGTTCAAAATGGTGTGGTCCCTTATCATCCCTCACAAAATTAAATGTTTTATTTGGCTCTCATTGGATAACAACATCTTAACTTTGGATAACTATCTTCGTCGAGGGGGGTGCGGTCCAAATAGATTCCCTTTGTGTTGCCACCGTGAGGAATCAATTGATCATCTTTGGCAAGCTATAAGGTTGGCTAAAAGGTTGACTACGAGGTGGCGTTTGTTATCTTTTAAAGACATCCTATGGTATTGGACTAGAAGTAAAGACTTTTGGGAATCTCTTCCCTGCTTCACTTCTTGGGAGATTTGGAATGCTCGCAATTTACTCTTGTTCAAGGGAAAACAACCTAATATTGTTGTGATATGTAGCAGGGTAGTTGCCTCTTTTAAGGAATATACCAGTTCTTATCCAAATGCAACATGTCGGACTGATAAGGCTCCTCGAACACGTCCTATATTGTCATCGCAATTCCCGTGTGGTTCTTTTGATGGGGCTTCCCAGTGCGGGGCTTCCACTAGTGTAGCAAGGGCATTATTGAGTATTAGCGAGAAACATCATTTCAAAGTGTGGTTGAACTGTGGTCAAGGTACAAACACCCGCAGTGAACTAATGTTCCTTTGGTTACTTCTCTATTTTGCACAGAATCGAGGTATCACGATCCTCTGTGTGATGGGTGACTCTAGAGTGATCATAAATTGGGCGTTGGGGACTTCATCAATTAATATTTTGTAGTTGTCCTCCTAGTTAAGGGAGACCAGACGTCTCATTGGCAACTTCGAGTAGATCTCCTTCTCGCATGTTTTCAGGGAATTCAATGCTCAAGCTGATGAGTTATCGAAGAAGGCCTTATTAGTACCAGAGGGCACTATGGAGGAATGATGTGAGGATCAGCTTATTTCCCAGGCTTTCGTGGATATTTTTCAGAGCTAGATATATGTAGTTTATTTTGTTATATTGTTATATCATTTTTATGGTCGTATCTTACACTTTTTTTGCAGGTGAATGGGTTCTTGGTCCCCAACATCTTGTTGGGTTTATGCTAGCTTATTCCAGCTGATATTTTTGTCAATCCTGCCATGGATTGATCCTTGGTTATTGTTTTTCAGTTATTCGGTTGGATGTTTTCCCCACTGTTTTTGTCTTTTGATCCATGTGGCACATATGGTCTATCAAACTCCGTGTTCAGTCTACGTTTCTGGGTGGAGGTCGACGTCGTTTTTTGGTCTGCTTCTCGATGGGTTCCTTATGGACCCTCGACATGAAGTTTATGTTCATCAGTGTCTTTCTAGTCTATTTATATTTTGTATTGTTCATGGTTGTGGCCACTTTTCTCTGGCTGAGTGTTGACTTTATCTGTGCCTTTCTCTGCTAGGTTGTTTAGTGGATGTGGCAACTATCTCTTACTGGCTTTGAAGCCTTTCTTATGTAAACTTTCTATACTATTTTCTACATTAATAGTATGTTATTTTTCCAATGAAAAAAAAGTGTTTGATTTAATAAGTCTTTCTATACTATTTTCTACATTAATAGTATGTTATTTTTCCAATGAAAAAAAAAGTGTTTGATTTAATAAGTCACCAATAAATTTTTATAACGTTGTGTTTTAATACTTTTTTTATAAATTTAGGTTTATAGTATTTATATATAAAATAATTTATAATGTTATAAGTTCAACTTTTTATAATAATAAAAAATTATTATGTCCATGACATATAGGGACCGTTTTAGGGTTATTATTAGTTTACCTGTACGAAACCATAATTTATATTTTGGAATGAATTCTCATTATTTTTGCATTTATTTATCTGTATGAAAAAAAAATTTAAAATTTTGGAATGAATTCCCATAGTTTTCGCATAGAAAGTAATGTGTGTGGTTTCTATTAGCTGCCAGGGGGTGACATCGTTGTTGAGATTTGGAGTGGGGATTTGGCGGTAGGATGGAATCATAGGTGCAAGTCCAGGTGTCGAGGTGCAGGTGCAGATGCACAAAGATCATGTTGGTTGTGGTATTTGTGTCTCCGGTTGTTTCGAGGTGATGCTTTTATGGTCACGACTGCCAGTTAATTCATAGGGAGTATTCATGTGTCGGAAATGATGGCTTCGAACGTCATTGGAGGTTCAATGTGCATTTGCCTCTCTGACTACTTCAAGGTGATTCCTTTATAGCCACTTCCCATTCACCAGTTAATGTAGGTTGTAGGGAATGTTCCTTCGTTGGCGGTGATGGCTCCAGTCGTCCTTTAATGGAGGTTCAATGCATGTTGATTGTGGTATTTGCCTCTTTGGTTGCTTCGGGGTGATGCCTTTCCGGTTGCTTCTCGATCTCCAATTAAGAAAGAAAGAAAGAAAGAAATCTTAACGTACGCGAGGCTAAAGATAGCCTATGGGACAGACTATTTTGTCCACTGACTTTTGCATTTCCACCCTTTTCCTGTTTAGCTTGATGATGAGCTCCCCCAGTTTCACCACAGTCCCCTCACTGAATAAATTATCCCAAGAACTAACTATCAAGATATTCACATAGCTGTCTCTGTTGCCTTGAAGGCCTCACACTCTAAAATGAAATGTTTTTATGTTTCCACTTTTCCTGAGGTGCAAAAAGTACACACTCGCTCTTCCCAAGCTTCCTTTGGTATTTTCCAGCGCCTTGTCTCACACCGTAGTTGGTGGAAATTGGTTCTTAATTGAGCAATAAGCATTTTGGCCCTCCATGATATATTAGCCCCTATATAATCTTTTTGATGATGGTTGTAGGTGGGATTGAACTCTTCAATATAGTATTTTTTCTTTCTCCCTAGCCTTGTGCCCCAAACTTGCTTGTGGAACTTGTTGATAACAAAGGCCTTTATCTCTTTACTGTTTGTAGGGCATGTGTTCAGGTAAATATCCCATTTACTAAGCCATTTATTGTTTTGCCGCATCCAAGTCTTCTTTCTTTTGCATAATGTGTCATTGAAGGCCACCTTAGGCCATCTATCATCTTCCATTTGCTCAATCTTTTTCGATATCTTATGAGTCGCACCATAGCAATTGCTTCAACGGGGGTTGCCCCCACTTCACTAACCATGATATCATAGGGGACTGAGCTCTTAATTTTGAACTTGTTGGTACTCAAGCGTTTTTTAATCTTCTCAATTTGCTGCCACTGTAAGTCAGAGGTATTGTTGGCCCACACTTCACACCCGTATAGAACAACTGGGATCACTAATAGCCCAAAAAGAGTTTGCGTAGTCTTCCAATCCCATAGCTCTGCTTATCTGCATCTATTTTGAAAGGCGTAAAATGCTTTCCAACCTCCCAAAGTTCTTTTCTTTCTGCAACCTTCCCAGCTTAAATTTTTGTTGAATTCAATCCCAAGATATTTGTAATCTACCACTTCAAGAGTGTTTCCTTCAAAGTAGAACTTGTGTTGGTTATGTTTTCTCTTGCTAGAGAAAACTACCACTTTTGTCTTGCTAGTGTTAACTTGCATCCCCACTGCTCTACAGAAGTGCTCAAGGGACAATGAGTGCTCTTGCAAGCCAAGAGAAAATTTAGCAATCAAACTAAGGTCATCTACATACAAAAGAAGCCTTATCACAAACTCGCCCAGAAGAGCACCTTCCCCATCCTGTAGGTTTAGCCACTCTTCAAGTTTGTCAATATATAACCCAAATAGGGTAGGGGACAATGGGCACCCCTGCTTGACCCTAATATCGCTCCTGAAACTTTCAGAGATCCTAGCTGATGTTCTAATTTTGACTCTAACCACCTCATACAATCTATGGACAACTGCTCTAAGATGCATAGGAACCCCAATTTCTTCCATTCTATGCCAGAGCTTATCCCTAGGGACTGTGTCAAAATCTTTTTTGAAATCGACAAAGCAACAAAAGGTTTCCTCTTTATTCTCCCACACTTTCTCAATCATGTGTCTTAACATTATACTGTAATCAACCGTGGAGTGTTTGGGTCTGAAACCTGCTTGTCCTTTAGCACGCTTACCTCTTTCTTCCGTCCACTTGCTAATTTTGTTTTCTAGCATACTTCTGAATAGCTTTGCAAACAGGGGATTTATCATTATGGTCCTGTAATTGGAGGGATTATTGGCATCACCACTCTTGAAAAGAGGTATTCTAGGCTAGTTGTCCAATCTGTAGGGAAGCCCTGCTGAATTATGTTGTTGAAAATCCTCGTGATGTGAGGCGCAAGAATTTTCAAACCCCACTTTAGATACTCTACTTGGAGCTGAATTAAATCCTTTGCCTTTCCAACACCCAACTTCTTAATACCCACCTCGACCTCTTGCATGGTGAAAAGCTTAGTAGCGGTGTTGACCAAGGGGGGGGTCAACCTTAGGATCTTGCTCTTAAAGTTGTTTTGCATATTTAAGCCATTGATAGGCTGTGATATTATTTTTAGTTTGCTTCTTTTTGGTTTGCAGTTCCTTCCAAAATAACTTGGGGTTGTTTTTCCCAAGGAAGATTATCTCTTCCCTACGTGAAATCATGAAATCAGCTTTTTTCTTTCTTAAAATCTGCTTGTAAATTTTTAAGCTTATTTCTTTCTGATTTGACTCTTTCAAAGTTCTCCTTGCTTTTTTGCATTCCTTGTCAAACCAAGCATTAACCGGGAAGCAATGTGTTTCAAATTTCTTATTTCTTGCTCTTTTGCATTCTAAAAGTGCTCTTTGGATTAGACCTGTTAGCTCATGGCTATGAAGGCCCTGCGATTGAATTTTCTCCTCTTTGAAAAGCCTCTCTAATGCTATCTTGAAGGTATTACAGTTTTGTTGCGTCAAAAGAATCCTTCCCTTTGAGGGTGATTGCTTAATGCACTGAGTTTTTATTTCATCATGTTGCTTTTCAGTCCAAGAGAATCTTAGATATATTGGTTTGTGATCAGATTTCAGATCCCAGATCTGATCCCCAATCCGAACTTCCTCTATTCTCTCACACATGCCATGTGAGCAAATTGCATAATCCACTACACTTGCACCATTGTAAGTGTTACAAGTGAAATTTCCTGAATTCGCCCATCTATCCAAACCATTGCAGATGACCAAGTCAAAAGTTCCACATAGAGTAAGTAGTTGCTCCCCAAAAAGATTGCAGCTTTTATTGTCCTCTGAAAATCTTGTCCACTGATGATTACTTTCTTCTGTGAGCCAAATAGGATTGCAGTCTTCTTTACAATGGAGGATACTAGCTTGCTCATTTGCAGTCCTAGCATTGAAGTCACCCACTAGAAGGACTTCACTTAGTTGGGAATACGCTGCAATGTCATTTTTTAAGGCTGCAAAGGGATCTCTGTGGTTAAGCCCCCCACTTTTGTAAGTTTTTGAAACTTGTGGGGCAAAATAACATGCTGCAATTCTGATGATATTTCCATTTTCCGATATTTTAAACCAAATGAATTGTCTATTTGAGTCTTCTTTTTCTAACTGAATGAGACATCCTTTTTGTTCCTTACTAAGACCATGATACCCCCGTGTCCCTTTCCATTCTTTGTTGCCTTGTTCCACACTACCATCTTCAAGTACCCTTCAAACAAAGGTTTCTTACATCCTTCCCGTTCATGCGTTTCCACTAGACAAATTATATCTCTATCTTCTGCAATAGGCCCTAACCAAGGTCCTCGTCTCCAAGGATAGCCTCTACAGTTCCAACAAACTAAGCTTAAGGAAACCTGAGTAGAGATTGACTGCTATTTGTTTTGGCATACAAGACTCAAAGTCGAGTCCTCACCCCTGTTTGCCCATACTGTCTTTGTTTCATATTTTTCTGCTAAGGGATCTGTTGACCTTTCTTGATTACCGCATTGTTGTTTTGATTTTGGAGGGCCAAAAAAGGAAATAACCGCTTTACCTTTGTACAACCATGCTCTTTTTCCCTCATCTCTTGCTACCCTAACCTTTGACATCTCTTCTCTTCTTTCCTCTTGCTGCCTAATAGTTAAGTCTTCTTCTAGAAAAAAGCGAGATCCTCTCAAGAGTTGCTTATTGCTTAGTAGGATTTGCTTGTCATGTGTATTTGACATGGTGACTTTTATGGGTCTAGCTCTCTTGTCATTGGGATTTCCCACCCTCCACGCTTGGCAAATTCGGCCTTGCCAAAGCATCTTGTCTCTCGAAAAGTGTCTTGCAAGATCAAGGGTACCTTCATTTTCACCATAATCTCTCACACCTTTAATAATTATGTTTGCTACTCTAACTTGTATTTCTCTGATTTCCCTATCATGTATGGTGTTCGCCTAGATGTTTGCCTCTCCTAAGTTATTGGCAAATTTGCTAATAGCTTGTGCCCGTGTTTTTTCATGGAACCTCCTTTCTCTTCTTCCCTTCCTTTCACTCCCTGACTATTTGTTTGTTCAGCTGCTTTCCCCTCCTCATTTGATGTTTTAGAGTTCACCCCACCACTGATTTCACCTGCCTCATCCTTCATGCTTTGCCAAGCATCTTTCATCCTTTTCCATTCCACCTTTCCTACAAAAAGAGTTTCTTGCAACAGAGACACTTGATCTTTTAAAACCTTGTTGCTTTCTGCTAAACCCTGATTTTATGCTGTTAATATTTGGATTCTAAGGTCTCTCTCTTGTTCTTTGACCTCCAAATCCTCAATCTCCTCTTAGCATTTAGTAACTCTCGTACATATATATCAGATGACCAGGTAAGAGGTGTAGATGTGGGGTTGTATAAGGTATAATCCTTGCTACCTTTAGTTTTGTTATCTCCATCTTTTTGAAAGAGAGGCAGTTGTTTCTTATGCAGAGCCAAGGTGTTTTCTCGTTGAGACTTTTTCTTCCTTGTCTACTCCCATTTTAAACGAGTTGCTCTACGTTTTAAAATGCCCCAAAACTGTTTGGCATTAACCCAAACCCATTTCCCTGTTTTGCTTGAAGCTGCAATTTTCACTTGGCCTGAATTATTTGTTTTAGTAGAGGCAGGTATTCCTTGCTCATTTTTTATGTTTGGTGCCGAATGTGTTTCCATTGCCATAGGAAAAAGACACAAACTATGGGACAGGACTAAATACCTGACTCGAATGTGGCTATCGATGCATTTCACAAAGTGGCAAAGCTCTACTTTCCTGACCCCACCTGTCTGTAAGGGGAGAGACACTTGTTTCCCTCGACGCTGTGTTTGTCGGTAGCACTATGAATCAACTCACGTTCTGCCAGCTCAGATGCTTTGTTGTTTCCCTCGGTCGTTGTGATGTTGTTGTTGTTGCCCTCGGTTGTCGTTGTTGTTGCGGTTCATTGACTCTGAATTCAATGGATTGTTAATGCAGGTGGCAAAGGGAACGTATGCAGGGATTTTTGCAATCCTTCTTAGCTTTGGTTGATGGTTCTTGAGTTGCTTCTTGGATTTAGTCAATAGTTTTGGAGTTGGAGTATGGGCCAAAAGGTGAGCTGGGGTTTGTGATTGTTTTCATTGTGTTATTTCGTGAAAACAAGAAGGCCATAGATTCCTGGAGATTGTGTTTTTATCCGTGAACAACAATGAGATGGTGGAGGCGGTGGCAATGGTGTGATATTGAGGTAAGGGAACACTTTCTACTTTTTTTCCTATTTAGGTTTGTGTTTGCTAGTGCTAGATCAATGTTGGGAGAAATTTATAGGGTTTGGAACTGTGATTTTTTTTTGGGTTTTCTTGTGGTCTTGTTCATGTTCCGTTGAAAAAACTTGCATTTATGTAGGTTTTGTTTCGGTCATGTTTCTATTTCAATGAATGCATAGTGTTTATGGTGTGTTGCTTCTATGCTCTTAGAAGGGACAATGTCAAAGGCGTAGACTTCATTCATTGGAGTTTTCTCTGAAGTTGTTATTGTTTCAAGAGCATCGACCATGTTGGCACTAATTAGGAAAAAAACTTATGTAAATGATGGTCGACATAAATTATCGTTGGCATAATACTTTTTCCATTTCTTATTTCTCTACTCTTAGAATTGATAGTGTCAAATGCATAGACTTCATTCTCTGGAGTTTGCTCTAAAACTGTTATTGTTTCAATAGCATTGACCCATGTTGGCATTACTTTCCCAAAAATAAAAATCCTGAAATGTAATAGCTTCTTGGGAACGTTTTCTGCCTTTTTCCCTATTTAGGTTTGTGTTTGCTAGTGCTGGAGCAGTTATGGGAGAAATTTATCTTTCTAGGTAAGATGTGAGTGTTTGCTAGGGTTTGGAACTATGAATTTTTTTTGCACCACCTTGTGGTCTTGTTCTTGTTTCGTTGAAAGAACTCTTATTTTTGTAGGATTTGTTTCAGGCCTGGTTCTATTTCAATGAATGCACAATGTTTATGGTGTATTGCTTCTTTTCTCTGAGATGGACAATGTCAAAGGCATAGGCAAAAAGCTTATATAAATGATGGTTAACATACATTGGGCAATGGAGCAAGAGTTTCACTTTTTTATCACTTGAAATGGAATCATTTGCCTACAAAATTAACCTGCTTCTTTAGGGTTATAGATCAAATTATTAACCTAGTTATTTAGGATTATACATCAAATTCTTAACCTAAATATCTCCTAGAAATTAAAAAGTTCAGTCCTAAGTTATAAATCAAAGTTTTATAATGTAGGTATCTTACAGACCATTTGGAATTATTGATATGTCTTGGAATTAGATTGGTAGGAATTAGGAATCATACACGTTGTTAGTTGTTGCATTGACATCGAACATAACATGGTGTTGATTCATTAGCTAGTATTGATTCTCATTCGTATATGTTACTTGTTTGCAGTTTTCTAGTTTGTGGAACTCATTCAAAAAATTGATGATACCAACTATCTAAAGGACAAGTACAACATTTGTTGTAAAGTAATACTACCACTATAAAATGAACTATTTCAACTATGGTGAATAAGCAACATTTAAATTTTTCAAAAATCAAAACCCTGAAAAGTAGTAGCCTCTACAGCTATTAGTGATGCCCCTAGTATTTTTATTGTCCTTGTCTCTATCTCTATTCCTATATTCTAGTATGGTTTTCTCGCTTACCATAAAGTTCTTGTTCATCAATAAAAAATTTCCTATTCCATTATTAGCAAACAAGCTTGGAACAAAAGCATCGTTTCTGTTGTTGAGGAATTTGTCCAAATGATTGGAACTTTATCACCAACATACTGGGGTTTCTAGGATAGACATATAAGGTTTGATTACAAGCAAACTAGACTCTTTAATACAATAAAAGATCAAACAAATCTATCTTAAGAGTTTAAGAGAGAGAAAGCTTATGTACCTTGTTTGTGATGGTTGGTCCAAGCTTTCTTTGCTCCTCATATATGCTTCAAGTCTTCAACCCAATAACCTGCAAAACAAACACAAAACCTTCCTCAAATAAATTGGCTACATAAAGATAATTGAAATTTGAAAACAACATATAATTGAAAACTAGTTAATTTAATGAATAACAATACATAAGTCAAATTTGAAACATTGAATTGGGAAGGGAAAGATGTCCAATCTATATTAAATAACAACAAATAGTACAATACGTACCATGTTTTGCTCGACACCTTACGAAAATCGGATCTCAAGGTCTCTCCTGCTCGAATTCTCCACAAATCCCACCAACTCTTCACATGCATAAGGGTAGAAACTATCTTGAGATCAGAGATGATGATCTACTATGGCAAGGGAAAAGGGATATAGCTTAGCAATTCCTCCAACATAACAATACTCTCTAAAGTGGTCCCTCAAATGGCCTAACTCACTTTCTTTTATAGTTAGTGAAGATAGGCCGGGGAAGTTGTAATTGGATACGTGGTTACCAAAACTAGCCTAACTTCCTCAATTTTGAAATTTTATTTATTTTTCATATTTTTTGGAGGAAATTGTCCTTAAATTAAGAGAAACATGCGATTAAATCATTGTCAAAGCTTTTACAGTAGGCAATTCCATTTTTTTCTTGAAATTACTAGAAAACCAAAGGTTAGGGACGAATAAATCACTTCTTTCATGACATTTGGGAGTGGAAATACTCTTTTCAAAGGGATTTTACAACTTTCAATGGAAATAGGAAATGGTTGAGGATTGAATCCAATGATCAAGGCCCGAACAACTAAAGTTAAATCAAGACTCTTTGATCCATAATTGTCCTTTTGTGTGAATGAACATTCGACATTTGAAGTGTTGTCTTTGAAATGTTGTCACAGATGGAGAAGTGCCAATTTGCGCTATAACAGATGCCCCCTAATGTATGAGTTCAAAAGAGAACATGATGGTTGAAATACATTATAAAATGGAATGGGATGTGGAAAAAAATGGCATAAGATTCCAAGCGACCTAGCTCCGACAAAGTACATGAAACAGAAAAAAATATGTTAGACAATATTTTACTTGGGATAAATATGTCTATGCTCATGATGATAGAACATGACCACCAAAAGAGACATTGTCGGTCTATGACATATATGTAGCTGATGTGATCAACCATGTCCAAAAGAAAATACAAAGTGGATCCATGTGATATATATGTAGGTCATGGCCACATAACATACAAAGTGGCTCCATGACGAACAAAATGTCATAGCCACAAAAAGATACAAGGTGGATCTATGTCAATCTGGAGATCATAGCCAAGAATGAACAAAGTGGATCTATGTCTGATCAATCATCAGGAGGACAATAAAAAAGCAATTGAATAGTGGTTCTCCCAATGGTACCAGTTTCATATGAGGTATGGCACAGTCTTGCGCAACTTGGGAAACGACAAAATGTGAGGATGTTGTTGTTGGCTCAAGGTCTTCCATCCAAACCGCCTAAAGGTATGAATCCTATCCATGTGAATAGATGAGCTGAATTCAAACATGGGGAATATTTTTTTTATTTCCGGTCATTAATGTATACCATTAAAAAACATGAGGGAACCCACCAATAACAATAATGGGCCTCAAGGTACCTAGTACATTCTAACAAATGTGAATAGATGTTCTTAAAGTCGAATAATTGAAGAATCTATCAAGTAGGAGACATTGATGAATTCCCACTCCCCAATAATGAGGAAACCTGCCACTAATGACTGCAAACCCCAAGGTACTGTTTGAAACTCTAGACCTCATTCCCATAGCAAAATGAATTGAATTTGATGGGAAGAGACCCATTGGAAGGGAGAAATTAAGGCATCCCCCATCATCCAAAATGAGGAAGTATCAGGGATTGATTTGATTTGGGAAGGACTGGAAAAAAGTTTTGCAGAATGTACCACCGATTACATCTCCTGCATGCACTAGATGTAAATAGCGTATGGAAGAGACCCCCTGAGAAACAACCAATAATGAAATTTATTGATAAGGGCGAGGACTTCCACCAATGATGAAAATGGAATCCAAGGTACAGCATGAATCACGAAGTGTGAATAAATGTCTTGGTGCCGAACATTAAGGGAACCACTCAATCAACAACCAATGATGAAATGTCACTGTTGAGTGGAAGGTGACCTGTTAATGATGTAAACAGGGCTAGGGTGCTTATGACTCTAGGTTAATGCCTCATAATAGATGAGTTGCCATTGATGAGACACCAACCTGCCTAGAAGAAGTCAATGAGGACCTTCCACATAGACACGAGTTCGAACACTATGTACAAATGATGATGAAACAAATGACACTGGGAAATGGTCAGCACATGAGGTCAAGGAAACTACAGAATGTCTGACACAGGCTTTATCCTTGAACAATGAGCACAACACATGAAGTGACTTGGGAAACTTTTGACAAAAGGGACCAATGACATAATTCCGCAATGTAAGAGACATTGACGGATTATCCATATGATTGGAAGAGTAACCAATCAGAGGAGACCTAACTCTATGATCAAGGTATAAATCCTAAGGCCAAATACTAGAATCCCAAATTGTTGATAGAATCAATACTAGTGCTCTATTCAAGGAGGACACAACTAGATGCCACTAAAAAGCAGACATTGGAGATCTTTCCCTTCCCTCTCTTTTTAATTTTTTTTTTTTTTTTTTTTTTTCGTTTTCATATTAAAAATGCATGAAAAAGAATAAAACAATGCTATGATACATGGGAGAAAATGAGTATCAGGGCAAGCAAAACTAGTTCCAAGTGCAAGGAAAAACCTATGCATAATGCAAGGAACATGAGCAAGATAATGACATTCGGGGTGTCAAGTTGCAAAGGAAAAGTGCCACAAGGATCAATGATAATGATATAAAGAACTAAGGGCTTATAAAGAGCTATAAGCTTGGAATCTGACATCAGGCTCAAAAGCGCAAAGAAGGGAAATGCAAATGCAATTACAACTTAAACAACAAATATGGGAGCCTTATAGGTGATGGCTATAAATATGTGAGAGAGAGACGTGGCTCCTTCTCGAAGTCATTGATAAACTAATAAGGATCCCAAGCCTAAAAGATAAATTCAACATGGGCACCAAATGGCATAGATAACCTAAATACGATGGCCCATGATAGGTAGGATATATCATGGAAAGTAACGATTTTACTGGAAATAGAGGGCTAATATCGTACTTCCATGAAAGGTGACCCTAAGGTTTGAAAAAGATTGACAAGGTTAGATGCAATATGCAAGGTGGATGTGAAGTAACCTATCTGCCAAGTTTAAAAAACAAACCTATAAAGAACCACCATTCGAAAAATAATTCCTTATCTTAAGTTAACCTGTTGAACAATGACAAGTACTATGGAAAAAGGTATTAGTATTAGTCCAAAATGTAAAAATAAGGTCCAAAACTATATAGAATGGGTAAAAATTAAAATTTAAAACATATATATGAAACAAAATTACAAAAATTCATTTCATTTGTGTTTTTTACTCTTTGGAGAGCAAACGAATACTAAAACTTTGGACATTGGGTACGAGGTCTACAAGCCATCAATTTGACTTCCATTAATTTCAAGTAGATTCTCCATCCTCCAACTTGAGTTTTCATAGTTTATTTCATAATTTTAGTCTCAATTTTTAGATGTGTTTCCCTACTCTAAAACCTTTCCAGCATAATCACTGTAAAATCAAAATTGGGTAGCAATTTTCCTTGAAAATCACTGCTGTGCATAAACTTGATAGCGATTAGTCCGTGACTAATAAAATAATTTCTAGGGATTTACAGTGTAGGGCAAGAAAAATTACACTTAGACTAAACAATATGATTTTCTTAGGTATGTCTTTTATATAGAGGGAGTGTGAACATTAAGAAATGGATATGGATGTGCTTGGGGACCCTTTAACACTGAATACTTTACACCAATGTGGATTACTCAAATTCTTTGAAGTATCCAATATGAGATCGCAAAAAGGCCTATTGCGAACTCTTATCTAATATTGGGACCCGAACTAAGGGGTCTTTGTGATCGAAGGAGAGGTTCTCGAATTGATAGTAGAAGATATATATTTTTTGACTAGACTTTCTCGAAGAGGAAAACAAGTGAACTTGAAGGAGACACAACATGGAATTGTCCTAAGTGTTCAAGAATATATCAACACATATCATGTGCTTGGAACAGAGAAAACAAGCAGTTGGATTTGCATCTCTATTATAGAAAGTTGTCCATTAAAAATAGTAGTTACTATGATCACGAGGGTGGATGGATCAACATCACTGCATTTAGCTTCTGTAGGCTTCATGTGAAATGGAGCAGAGTGTTTGACAGGGACATTGTTTAACTGGTGTACTTGTTTGTTGGATAACATGAAAATCCAACTCACATATTGCAAAATAGGGAAAAACAAAAACTTCGGGTATGGAAGAATCTTAGTATATTTCTTTTTTGAGAGGCTTCCAGGGATAATCCCAAGGGTCTCTTTGCCACCATTAGATCCGAGAGAGCCTAGAATGAGTCGGTGGACAGACTTAATCTACCGACTAGGAGGAGGATCACCTACCAACACTTTTGATGATGAATATAATGCATGGTGGAGTTGAAAAATGCCAACGATTGGAGTTCCCCTATGTTGGGCTTGACTCCTGAGTTGATATTGACTTAGTGCTTCCTCCTAGAGGAGCATAGGGGAATAGTTGAGTACATATGTTTTGTCTATTTTATTTTTAATTTTTTGAAATATTTAAACATAAAAAAAAAAATTATGCTTGAGTACTAATACCAAAATTGAATCGTGATGTGGAAATTGGACAAGTGAGGCATGTCGGTTACCCTTGTCTATGAGTCCATGAACCACTGTATAGGAGGGACCAATAGCTACTTTGGTCGCATTAGGGGAGAACTTGACTGGTCTCATTGAGCGCATACCCACCTTCTGGATTAGTTGGATACTGGAGGCAATGTAGAGACAAGTGGTAGGGGTACCCGCCACTTGGATCAAATTGCTTTACTGAGTGGCTACATGTGTTCTCTGCTACCGCGAGGTAGCCACTATTACTTTAGATTGATTGTAGTCTAGTGTGAGACATTTTGTAGCGAGCAGATATGTATTTGCATCTTTGAGGACCATGCCCCCTCTTTGGACAATGAGTCACACTGATGATGTTGAACTCATATATTTTTTGGACTAGCTTCATACGATTTTGTACTTTTGACCTACTTTTATAAACATGAGGAGTATTATCGATTATATTTACATTGTGTACATGTTCATTATGCTTCTATATGTGTTTGATTTTTATTCATGGAATAAATGTCGATCTAGAATATAGTTGGCTAATGTATATTACATGGTATTGAATCTCCTAGGCACATGAATATATGTAATAAACTAAAAATTCCTTTCATGTAATTGTACCCTTAAAAACCTGCGAAGTAAGATAGGATGACAAATTCTATATATACCATTTAGTTGTGATACAACCAATTGTGAATACAAAAGGATAGTAAACTTTTGGATGCCCGTCGAAATGGCTTCCAAATGTAACTCAATCACGACACTATATTCAGTAATGTTATTAGCAATCGAACCTCGAGATACTCATCTAGAACTCACAAGTTGAACATTTAGATTATAAATCACTCGTGCAACAGAAGCAATATTCTGAGTGTGATGGCACGCTCTGTCAACAAACCCAAAAAACATAGGTGAATTCGATGGAATATGTCAATCGAAAAAGCACGATGAGTGACAGTCGATAGTAATCGAGTCATAAAGCATAAACTAATCTAACTGATCTATAGTACAATAATTACAAGAAGTTATGCCCAGACATGAGAGTTTAGGAAAAATACTTCTTTAGATAGAGTCCATTTCTAGACCTAATACATTCCCTTCAAAATTTTCAAGCTCGTAAGCTCCTTTATCTAGGACCTTCCTCACTATGCCTTTGCTTCCTCTATTACTGATGGTGTTGGTGCTTCTGGAACTACTAACTCTCGTGCTATTGCTATTGTTTGGATCATAGATAGGAGCATAAAAAGCTCATGCTGCAATAAAAATCTTCCTATTTTCTCTTGAATTCATTTGTCCTGGTGGGGATGGAAAAGTCCCCTAATGTAGTTGTTCTTCCCTTGTAATAGGCATAGTAGGTGTCGTGGAATCAAGTGAAGTAAATGTTGGAATATTTCCATCTTGAGATTTGATATTGTTGGGTGAAATGGGAGGTGCATTGGGGTGAGTAGAAAACACTAGAAATTGTGGATGACCTTGACCAGAAGATCTATGCCTTAAAATTTTCTTCTTTTGAAATGATTTGTTCTACCCATTGCAACAACTACCAAATGCTGCATAATTCATTCCTCAAAATCAATGTCACTAGTATAGGCTGGAACCTGCAAATTCCCAATGCAGTGGTTAGCCCTTAAATAAAAGTCCCATGTTATCAAAACAACATGGAATAATCTTTATTTGAAATCTATTGTATCCCTCCCAATATGAGATAGAGGAAAGCAATACAAACATGGTGGAATCCAATTTCATCAACATAATTTCGAGCAAACATTGGAGAGTTCAAGGAATGGCTTAATCTAAAGCTCCTCTCTTGCTCCATTGCTGCAAGCAACACTTGACTGCAAGGGAACCCGTTATAATTAAAATATAGGATTCAACCCATAAGTTGGTCTTAATTCCTAATTAATTTGTCAAAATAAATAATGACCCACAATATGTGAACATACGCCAACAAAAAGTAAACATGCATTGGAAAAAGTTAAAATCATACAAAGTATACAAAGTTTATGAAAAGCATGCTCCCATACCATGTAATTATGCCCTAACAAATTGGAATCACATAATTGCATTCATAAAAGGTGGAAGGTCCATGTAGGTTATGCTCCTCCTGTCAGGTTATGCACTTTGTGGAACTTGCCATGTCTTGTTCACACAAGAGGATGTGAATAATGGCGTGGGTATGAAGTATTCTGTCACTCCTCAAGGTGTGGATAATGAAAGTATTGACAAGCCTTTGCATTGGAATTCACTGTATTTACTGGTGAAACTGAAATTGATTATGAGTCAATAGGTGAAAACCCTACATCTTCATAAGAATGGTTGCTTCCATTTGAAGGACAGACAAAATGTAGCTAGCTCAGAAAAATGTTTAGTAGTATGTACATAATTGCTTCTTAAACTTAATTTGGCTTTGCTCATACCTTTACTTCTCTCGTTGCTTGCTTCCCTACTGCTGGATCAAAATTGGGATACATTCGATGCATGGAGTAGTCCAAAAGAGGTAGAAGAAAGTGTACATGCTTGTTGGAAAAATGTAATTACAAGCTGAATGCGTATCTAGTTTGTGGCTTGCCAATGACACTACCTACTACAAAATCACTATCATTAGGGATCAATGCTCATATAACCAACCATTATCATCCCTTACTATCTCTTGACCTCATTTCATAGTCTATCAATACTCTTATTGTATTAGTTTATTTTGGTTGCCTAGTTTTTTTTCCCTAGAGTATGAGTAGCTCGGACCAACTAAAGCTATAGATATTGATTCCCACTGAGCTAAGATTTGAATCCTACATTCATTGATATCTACATTCCTGATCCCAAGAAACTAAACCATGTTTCCATTATGATGAGGGAGATTAAATATGGGATGAAATGCCTCATTCATTTCTCTTTTACAAGGAATATGAGACAACACCAGAGAATGATCTTACTTGTAGTGACAATGATTGTCAAGGGATGGGAGGTCTTTAGTTGGCTTGATAATTACTTCACTGAGCTCAATGGCGACTCTTTAGGGATAATAGGATCAATGAATCTTCTATAGGCTATGTCAATTTTTATCCAGGTCTGTTAAAGTAATTATATACAAAAGATTTTCTAAGGATATTTTTTTCTAAGGGACTTCTTTAAGGATATTTTTTTCTAAGGAACTTCTTCAAGGTAAGGAGATTTTTTTCAAAGAGACTTCTTTAAGGATATTTTTTTGGGGGGTCTTATTTAAGGAGATTTTTTTTTTCTTAAGAAGGGCTTCTTTAAGGAGATATTTTTTTTTGGACTTCTTTAATAAGATTTTTTTTCTCAAAGGCTCAAAGGTAATTTCTCTCATGGTGTTCTTTCAAAGGAAATTTCGCTCAAGGTCTTCTCTCAAGGACTCTAAGGGACTTTTTTAAGGTGATTTTCTTAGAAATATTTTTTAGGTCAAAAGATTAGAGACAATTTCTCTTAAAGTGTTTTCTTTATGGCTCTAAGACTCTAAGAACGTTTTTTAAGATGATATTTTTCTCATAGGCATTATTTGATGTGAAAGGTTGAAAGGCAATTTCTCTTTGGGTGTTTTTATCAAAGGCTAAAAGACTCTAAAGGAATTTTCTACGATTTTTTCTCAATGACTTATTTTTTAGGTGAAAGGTTCAAAGGCAATTTCTCTTAAAGTGTTTTATCAAAGGCTTAAAGAATCCAAGCGACTTTTTTAAAGGTGAATTTTTTCTCAATGATTTTTTTTTAAGTCAAAGCTCAAATTTTTTTTTCTTAAGGTGTTTTCTCAAAAGCTCAAAAAATCCAAGGGACTTTTTATAAGGTGATTTTTTTGTAATTTTTTTTAGGTCAAAAGCTCAAAAGCAATTTCTCTTAAGGTGTTGTTTTGAAGACTCAAAGACTCTTAAGGGATTTTGTTAAGGTGATTTTTCTCAATTTTTTTTTTAGGTGAAAGAATCAAAGGCTATTATGTTAATTTGTTTTCTAAATGGCTGAAAGACTAAAAAGAAAATTAGGTGTTTTTTAATTTGAAATTTTTATTTGTTTGCTATAAAGTGTTGATTTTTTAAAATCCTATATAGATTAAACAATCATGGGTAGTAAAAGAAATCACAAAAGCAAATGTGCATGTAAATGAGATGATGCAGCTCATAATGAACAAGAAAGACTCATATATCATGCCAAAAGACAAATGCATGCATAGACTCAAGAGACAATTGTTGAAGATAGAAATAGAGATTTGCATCCTAATGTTGATGAAGTGAATATTGAAAATCAAGTTCAAGAACAATAAATCGAACCTGGTATGTATATATCATACATTTTTCAAATCTTTTTTTTATAATGAATTGTAATTTTCAAAATGTTCCATAACAAATAGAGAGAACCATCTCATAATGTAGATCAAGTTGTTGAAGACATCGTTGAAACCCATAATGAAACCAAAATCAAGTCAAGCTCAGGTACATGCATATAGATGTGTGTGTGCTTGTGGAAATTTCCAGTATTTTTAATTTAATTCATGATTGAATTTTGTTTTTTAATGCTAATTAATAAATGTGGAATCTAGATTTTATCTTATGCTTATAAATTATTATATTTGATATATGCTAAATTAAATTTGACTTAATTGTATAGTTGTTTTCACCATTGATGATGAAATGTTGCAAAACATTGATTGCAACAAATATGGGAATAAATTAGCTGAACACATTACACGATATCGTGCTAACAAAATTATTGATGATGCTCTCATAAAAGAATCAATAGCAACACAAGCTCAAATTTTGAGATGTTTTTAAGTGTCTAAGAAGTTAAAAGATGCTACATCATTATTTGGGCATTCAAAATGCGACAAAAGAGTTGAAGGTGAAACATAATGTGATAAGCGATGCAATAAAAAAACATAATGTGATAAGTGATGCAATAAAAATGGGAAAATCCAGAAAAAAGACACCAACGCTGCACGTAAAGCAGTTCAAACAACAATTATTTCAGCTAGTAGTAGACAAAAATGTTTGACGACATAGCTGGAAAAAACACTAGTAACCTCGAGAAAGACATTGTAGAAACATAACAAATTCATATTGCAAATAGATGAAAATGATGAACTTGCTTGTTGGACAATTATTTGTAGACAACCTTACAGAGATAGAATGGGAGAAGGTGTTAAAGCTAATGTACATAAATATTGGTTGGCACATTCTCAAGTTTCACCAAATGCAAGGGATGTCATATGAAAAAGAGTATGACTAAATGAATTCAAAACCCATGCAAAATTTATATTGGAAATGACACAAGTACAATTGTTCAATAAATTCAAGGAGAATCATAGTGGAATTAATATGTCAATCACTACATTTGCGCAATAGAAACCATGGTATGTTAGACCTATCATTGTTCGTGATACATGTTGTTGTTGTTGTTATCATGTGGAATTTGAATTATATTATGACACTTTTCTTGAATTTGGTAAAACGTTTTGGCAAAATACACCTCCTCCCACAATACGTGCCAAATGAACTATTTTACCATAAGAATTGTGTCAATGGAAAAAAATGTGTTCGTTGTGGAAATCTAGCATTCTTCCACTATAAATATCCTATTGATAATGATCAATCATTGTCAAATGTAACCATTTACTGGATGAGATATGAATATATCAATTATGATACAAGTTCTAGTGATGCGCTTTCTAGACGAATTGATTTGCGAGAAGATAAAATATGCGTGACGGATTTTCTGAAGAAATTTGAAAAAGAAATTTATAAATACACCAAACATTCAAATAGAGCACGATGGAAAGACTTTCAGTTCAAACAGTCTCGTGATTTTTTTTCCACCCTGAACAATTTTGTCCGTGGTTGATTTTGCAGAAAACTATACATTTGTTGCACAAAAGGAGATACACAGTGAATACTATCATTCTGACCAAATTTCCATATTTGTCCATGTTCTACGTAGACATGCTCAACACAATGTTGATGGAATTGAAAGCATGAGTGTCAATCGACAAGTGATCAAAGAATATAATTTTTATATCAATGATGATTGTACACATGATACACATTTTGTACAACATTGTATTGAAAATGTTTTCTATGAATCACTGAAAAGACGTGAAGTTAAATTCAATGAACATTGGATATGGTCAAATGGATGTGCAAGACAATTTAAATCTTCATGATTATTTTTTTGGTTATGTTGGCTTCATAAAGCATCGAATATTAGACATCGTTGGAATTTCTTTCAAACTTTCCATGGAAAATGAGAACACGATGGTGCAAGAGCATGTGTAAAACGAGCACTTCGAAGATGGAAAATGAACCATTCTTCTGAGCGATTTCATTTAGCTGCTCAGGTTTTAAAATGGTGTCAATTAAATCTAAGCCATGACTATAATCAACAATCAAAATATGTGCACATGTATGTACTCATAATTTTTTTTTTTAGTTTCTATTAATTGTAAATATAAAAATTATTATTTGCAAGTCTTACATATATATTTAAAACATATACACTAACATTACAAATTGTCCTTCATGATTTGTTATATCACAGGTTTTTTTGGCTTATTGGAATCCAAGATATCGATAGATCAATCCCATACAATGCTAGCACCATACATGGGACTAGAGATTTGCACTCTATTCAAACAAAAGCCTTCCAAAATGTGTTTGCATTTGAAAGTAGAAAGCAATCATGATTTTGTCCTATTTGCATTGAAAACGCTAAACCTATAGAAGTCTTTGATAACATAATGAATAAATATGTAAAACATTGGAAACACATAGAGATTCGAGGAAAAATTCCACTTGCAAGCTTGTAAGAGTTAGAATTAGAAGACATAGTAGTATCATTTGATGGTGATAGAATTTCAGATCTTGTTAGAGAAGGTAATGTAATAAACTTAAAAATTTCATTGTTCATTTCATATAAGGTATGTATAGAGTAAAAATTATTTTTTCATTGTTCATTGTTGAGTCCCCTTAAATGTACTAAGATTCATTCATCTAGACCGGATGACTTATTCGATAAAAAGTGAGATTTGATCCACAACCATAATGATGAATCATTTTTTTTACTTGCATTTGTCAATTATGTTCATTAATTGCACTAACTAGATGTAACTACAAATAAGACCCTCATCTCCTCATAATTCAAATTTGTTCACAGTTCAGTTGTATAGAGTACAAATTATTTGTTCATTGTTCATTGTTGGGTCCCCTTATGTACTAAGATTCCTTCATATGGTTTGGATGACTTATCCGATAAAGAGTGAGATTTGATCCACCACCATAAGGAAGAATCATTTATTTTTACTTGCATTTGTTAGTTCTGGTCACCAATAACGCCAGCTATGTAACTATAAATAAGACCCTCCTCTTCTCATTAGTCATATTTATTCATAGTTCATTGTATAGAGTACAGATTAGTATTTATCGATAATACATTTGATAAACACTGACATCAATTTTCCTACATGAGATGTTTTCGTTGTGATTGCACCCATATACAACAAAGAAAAAGTGAAATATTATTTGATGCAATGCACTGAAAAAAAGATGAAGTTATTGGAGGATTATGACGACAAAGGATTTACATATGAGAGATGATCCATTATATTAAAAGGTTACTTTTTTCAACAAACCCACCAAAGTAAAAATTACATTTACTTTCAAGATTATGAACCTGATGTCATATGCTGCCAATTTAGTCATTTAGTATGTGCAGCTCGAATATAATTAATATAAGTTCCATCGAAGAAAAGATTAAAAAATAAAAAATGGAAAATGGCCAAATTTGATCATCAACGAATAATTGAGGATGGCATTCCTTGGCGATGTTTTTAAGCAAGCTTGCAAGGGGGGTGTTAAGGGATAAAACGCACTTCGGGGTTAGTTGGGATATGATGCCCCCCTTCAACTTACTATTTCATCAAGTGAAGTCTTATTGTAGTCTTATTTTCTATTTTTGTCTATTTTAGGGCTTAATCCCTAACTTGTGGGGGATTTAACCTAAAAATATTCTAATTTAATGTTGGCTTGTAATATTAAGAAATTAAAAGGTTGAGGATGGAAAAATATAAATACAACACCTCACCTACATTGTAAATCATAAGAGAAGGGTTCAAATATGTTCTTTAATCTTTTTCTCCTACTCCATGAATCTATAATGTGATGCACACTTTTCTTGGGATGATTTTTTCTAGCTTGAAGAATGAATGAATATGGTTTATAGGGTTTGATTTTGCACATACATTGGTTCATGCTAAGAATAGTTGGAAGAAATCATGTGTGACGTAAAGTCTTGTCCTTGCTCATTCCTTATTAAATTCTAGTAAGGTATGTTCATAGATGGTTAGATAGTGCTTTTATGATGCATTTTCCTGATTTGTTAAATCTTTTTGTCAACTTTTGTATGAAGAGAATGTCCTCCCCAGGAATTCTCAATTAATTATTAGGACCTTGGACTTCTTCATTTTCCCTAATTAATCTCTCCTACCAAACCTACTTTTGACCTTCATGTATTCTAACAATTAAACCTAATAAATTAACTTGTGAAATTATTAGTTTTTTTAATTATTGAATGTTTAAAATATTATTGCAATGTTTTTAAGCATGCTTACAAACTTGACATCTTGTGCATTACATGTATATTGGATATATTATGTTCTATTGCCATTATATTTGTATTGAAACAACCAAACACTTTAATCTTCAATGAATCACTATATGTTTATTTGAGATGTACATTGTTGATTGTTGATTGTGTACATGTATATAATTCTTTACTTAAATATGCGATAAAATATTTCTACCTTCTCATATACTTTATACTATGTCAATTAATAGTGAAATTATTAGTTTTTTAAATTATTGAGGTTTTAGGATAAAGACCTCCCCGTTCTGAAAATTTGCATGTAGGAGAGATCCGTCTGATGGGTTTCTGCATCGGCCACTGCTAGCTCTGTTGCCTACGTCGTCTTGCGCCTGATCTCTGGTGATCGGGCTCCTTCCATCTGCGAGGGTGCCCCAATGGACCCACCTTTGGAGACGATCCTAGAAGAGAACCGACACCGTCTTGATGAAGCATTCAGAGCCTTGGTAGCTACAACTCCTCCGCCGCCGTCGACCCCCAGCCATCGATGCCTTTGTTAAGCGAACGACTGCTCCTCGGATCCAGATCACGTCCGCAGCTTCATGCCTGAAAGCCCTTGCATTGAGCGAGAGAGGATTGATAGGTCAGTTCACTGGGATTTGGCCTTCACCCAAAACCATGGATGCCTAGATTAACAAAAATTGGGTACCCCTGATCTCTGGGGGCCTGCAACATTGTTTTTGTGGTAAGGGATTCTTCACCTTTCTCTTTGAGCACAATATTGACAGAGATCTCACTTTTCGAAGTGGACCTTATTTCCTGGGCACCCGAGGCCTTTATCTAAATCGTTGGAGCCTATCGTTTGACCCAGAAAAAGATGTTCCCTCTACAGTCCCTGTTTTGGGTCCGTCTCCCACATCTTCCTCTCCATTGCTAGAATGATGAAACCTTGCCAGCTATTGGAAATTCCCTTTGCATTTTCATTGACAAAGAAGATCCCAAAGGGCCACTGTTCTCTTGCGCTCGTATTTGTGTGGTAGTTGACTTAGAAAAAGGTATACCCGAGGTTGTAAATATGCAAATGGAGGGATGGGAACACATGCAGAAAGTAGACTATGAGAAGCTACCCTTTAAATGCAAGAAATGCCATGATTATGGCCATTTCGTTAAAAACTGCCCTAAAGCCACACATGAAACTAATGATCAGATCCAAGAAGAAGGATGGAAGCACACAAAGAGAGGAAGGAAAAATCTTCAGCGAAACTCCGCAGCATCTAGTCCACAAATAGAAAAAAATAAAGAAAAGGAGCAGGTTGTGGAAAACAATACAACCAGCAATCAATTTCAAACTCTGGCTATGGAGGAAGGAGAAATCCCCACACAGGTCAACACAGAGATAGTTAACGAGGCAATTGCAGCGCAAACACCCATTGATTCCTCCCCACTCAGGGATCCGTCAGATGTGGTCAAGGAAGGGTCATCGACCCTTGGAGGCACTTGGGTGGATAGGGTCAAAACGAATAATGTAACGCTGCAGATATTCTCCCCGGAACCCTCGTCATACCAAGAGGCTTTAGATCTGCAGGATGCTCTCCTAATTCCAAACACGAGGGGAAGAAAAACTCAGAGATACCTACGGGAGCAGGAAGCTAAAAGAGAATTAGAACTAGGAAGACCAAAAAGCATAGAAGAAACAAAGCTACTCCAAAACAATAAAAATTAGGGAGTGGAAAAACCGGATGGCAGACCTCGAGCAGGGTCTCAATCTAGCAAAAAGTGATGAAACTTGTCTCCTGGAATTGCAGGGGTCTGGGCGATGCTAGCAAAGTTGAAGCACTGAGGGACTTGGTAAAATCTGAAAAACCAGACTTATTACTACTCCAAGAGACAAAAATGCAAGACGTGGAGGCATTAGATCTCTCACGTCACTTTTGGAAGGACAAGTAGGGAAAATCCCAAAGCTCTAAAGGAGCCTCAGGGGACATTGTCACATATCTCTCCAATAAATTTCTGATTAAATCATATAAAAAAAGTCAACACTGGATTCTCCTAGAAATTCAAGAAAAATATAATCAGCATTCTACTTACATCTGCAATGTTTATGGACCTACACATTACAGGGATAAAGATACTTTCTGGGATGAAGTGTCAAATTTAAAAGATGAACTACATGGGAAAGACGTGATTATTGCAGAAGACTTCAACACCACTAGAAATCAACAGGAAAGCACGGGGGCCCCAGGGTCAGGGACCCTTATGGGAAAAAGATGGAGGACCTTATCTCTGAATTAGATCTCTTGGATATTGAAATGAAAAATGGAAATTTCACTTGGAGTAACAGAAGAGAAGGTACAGGTCATATTGCTTCTAGGCTAGATAGGTTCCTGGTAAGCTCCACTTTCCTCCTTAAAAATTTACTCCTTGCAGCATTTGCTCTCTCATCAGCCACCTTGGATCATAAGCGAATCTGTTTAACTCTTTCCTCTCCTGAAACTCTTGGGCCTATTCCGTTTCAATTCAACCACTTATGGTTGCAAGATGGGGATCTTTTACACTTAATCCAAAACAATTGGAATTCCAATTTCCTCGGATCGCCTAGCTACATTTGGGAATGTAAACTCCGAGCTGTGCGTGCTGTCTTAAAAACCTGGGCTAAATCGAAGTTTAAAAATCATGGCTTCACCAAACATAAGCTTCAATCCGATCTTGCTTCCCTTTATCACAGCATGGAAGAGAGTGAAATCACCACCTCCACTCTAAATCTTGAAAAATACCTTAACCTCAGAATTCTCAACGCTGCTAGGTAGGAGGAGGAAGTTTGGAGAATCAAATCTAGGCAGACTTGGCTTAAATGGGGGGAATAGTAACACTAAGTATTTCCACAAGCAAACTAAAACTCGGCTCAGTTACAATTCGATTAAAGAGCTGATTGATAACAATGGAAATCGCATTGAATATTAGGAAGAGATCAAATATCATGCTTTGGAGCATTTCCAGAGGCTCTACATAGACAACAACGAGGCCAACCCTGAAGCTCAGGCAGACCTGTTTTCAGGTATTCCTTCTATTATCTATGAAACTGATAATCATGAACTAGAAAAACCAATTAATGAGCATGAAATTAGAGCTTCTATTTGGGCTCTTCATATGGACAAAGCCCGAGGACCTGACGGATTTACAATAAACTTCTTTCATAGCGGCCTAGGATATCATTAAAGAGGATCTAAAGAGAATTTTAAATTGGACCAAGAAGAAGGATAAAATCGGGGGAGCCACAAACTCCTCCTTTCTAGCTCTCATCCCAAAAGACAACAATACTACATCTATTGAAAGATTCAGGCCAATTTCTCTCTGTAACACCTCCTACAAGATTCTTTCAAAGATTATAGTTACTCGAATGAAAAAACTCATGAGTAAGCTCATCTCAAAATCCCAAGGTGGGTTCATTGTTGGGCGTCAAATTCTAGATAATATCATTGTGGTACAGGAGGCTATACATTCCAGTATGGGAAAAAATCAACAGGGAATGGCCATCAAGTTGGACATCGAGAATACTTTTGACAGAGTGAACCACTTCTTCTTATTTGAAATTATGAACAGATTCGGCTTCTCTGGTAGATTCGTCAGATGGGTAAAAGCATGCATAAGTAAACCTTGGATTGCCCCTCTTGTTAATGGCAGGCCCACTACCTTCTTTCAAGCCACTAGAGGCCTAAGGCAGGGTTGCCCCATGTCCCCCTTCCTTTATCTCCTGGTGGCTGAATCCTTGAGTAGGAAACTACATCACCTTCAAACTCTGGGGGAGCTTAAAGGGCCGCAGATTGTGAGAGGAGTCAGAGCAGTCAATCATGCTCAGTTTGCAGATGCCACAATTTTGCTTGGAGGAGCTTCCACTATCATAGCAGAAAGATTCAAAGGCGTTTTAACAACCTTTCTCAAAGCCTCCGATGGGAAAGTCAACTCCATGAAATCAAAAATTTGTGGTTGGAATTGTTCAAAAGAAATGATAGTCAGAATAGCTCAGATTTTTGGCTTTGGTGGCTACCCCTCTTGGAATTATTTTAAATATCTCAGAATTCCTATCTTCAAAGGGAATAAGAAGGTCGCAGACTGGCAGGAATTGATTGATAAGATCAAAGCCAAAATATCATTGTGGGGGTTTAGGTGGCTCAACTTGGCTGGCAAACTTGTTTTGATCAACTCTATCCTTTCTGCCTACCCAATTTACATCAACTCCATTTCTTTAGCCCCCAAGAGTATGATCCAGAAAATAACGAAGGAGCTTTGTAGTTTTTTATGGCAAGGAGGAAAAACCAATGGAACCAAAAAGTTTCACTTAATGAGTTGGGAGAAGGTTTGTAGGCCTAAAATTGTTGGAGGTGTCGGAATAAGAGACCCCTCGCTCATGAATCTTGCCTTAGGTGCTAAAATCCTTTGGAGAGTCATCACTGGAAAGAAAACTTGGTGGAAAGAGATCATGTACAAAAAATATATGAATGGGATCAGAAGGCATTGCGTTGAGATGATTTACCAGTCTAAACCCGATACCCCCATATGGAACCTATGCAAAAAGTCGACGTTCATCCTGCAACAACACTTATATTGGATCCCTGGAAATGGCAAGAAGATCAAAATTTGGGTTGACAAGTTAGGACCGGACCAACGATACCCTGTCAACTTCCTCCAGAACTTCAATGATCTGAAAGCATGGATGGATCGAGCTAACATTTCTACTTTATATGATCTGTCGGAATGGACCGATAAAGGAAGATGGAGGGGATGGATCATAATAGAGGTTCCGAACCACCTTCAAGTGGAATTCGATGCCCTCCTTGAAATTCTCCATGGAGCAATCCCCGTGCACTAGCATTTGAATGACAAAAGAGGTTGGAGCAAGACAAGAGCCAATACAGTCAAGGCTGGGTATCGGCTGATGGATAGTAACGACAATCTTAAGGAAAATAAATGGGCCAAAGTGTGGAGAAAATACAGTCTACCGAAAATAAATGCCTTCAACTGGACTCTAGCACACAGAAAAATTCTCACGTCTGAGAATTTAAAAAAAAGAGGGATTGAGGGGCTTGCAAGATGCATCCTTTGTAAATCCTCGGAGGAAACAGTTGAACACTTGTTTCTGGAGTGGAAATTTGCCCAGGAAGTTTGGCACAGGGACTTTCTCAACTTAAACTTCACGGTGACTCTGCCAACAAATTGGAACGATCTGTTCGCCTGCTGGAAGGATTACTACATGGGATCTCTCCACAACAAGCCCGAATTCAAGAAATCTTGGGAAGCCTTACCAAATTTTATTTTTTGGAAACTATGGACAAACAGGAACAAGGAAATTTTCGAAGGGAACAACTCCACCCCAGCTCGATTCCTAGCATCGGCTAAAGTATTATGGATTGAAGCATTATTAGTGCATGGAATGAAGAACATCAATAAGGAGCCTCTGAATGTTGAAGAGAAGATATGGGCCTCAGAATTCTTATCTCCAAACCCCTCCCTCTGCTTTGCCCCTTCTCGTAAGAAATCCAAGAAACAAAATTGGCATATTAGGATGAGTGCAGAGGAGATTCAAAACTGGAAAAAAATTATTGGGTGCAACACCCTTTTTTTCAACGGAGCCTCAAAAGGAAATCCTGGGTTGGCAGGTGTGGGTGGAGCTCTCTTTGGCTCTTACAAAAATAGAATGAAAGATTACACTTGGGGACTTGGTAGAAGAACAAACAACAACTCTGAATGGTTAGCTCTCACCAAAGTGTTGGAGATCGCAAGAGAGGATGGAATCACTGATCTAGCAGTTTGCGGTGATTCAATGCTGGCCATCAGGGATGGTAGGAATTTGATCATGAACAAAAAGAGCCCTACGTCTAAAGTACACAACCTACTAAAGTTCCTTGTTAGCGAATTCAAAAAAATACGTTTTTTGCACATCCTTAGAACAAAAAACCAAGATATAGATGTGATGGCAAACAACGGTGTAATATTAGACCAAGGTGTGCTCGTTAGTAATCAAGAGGTGCATCACAAAGTATGGATCCCTTGCCTATGAATTTCCTTCCTCCTACTAAGCATTCTCCCCTGGGAGGGATCTCTGAAAATCATATTTCGAAAACATTGCTCATCTTGGATGTATATACCATAGTTTCATACCCCCTTTGGGGCCTTAGTAAGAGGGACGCTCGGACACTCCCTTCATGTGGCCTCCACATGGGAAACATGCCAAACCTCACTTCAGAAGGGTCTCAAGGTTGGTGGCTATTTATTCCTGGGATTCAAGCAGGAAGTCATAACCTCTGCTCCTTAGCAATTGAGATCATGGCTAATTTTGGTGGCAAACCCCTTTGCTGCAAACAGACTGTTCCTCGTTCTGGTGGAGAACCTCTCCAAGATTTTCGAAAACGATTCCCTTCTTGGCCAGGAAAATAGGATTACATGGATTGCATGCATCAATAGGAGAAGGCTCATGGCATAGCATTCGCTGGTGGTGGTCTGGGAGAAAATCAGGGCCTTGCGGCCTCCCTCACAGTGGTAGATGATCATCTAACCATTCTAGATGCCAAAATTCATGTTCTTAGGAGTGAGAATATTGAGATAAAGCAAGCATTGCAGCACCTGAGTGCCTTGGAGCAGACAGCTCGTTTGGAGGCACGCAACAACAATATCACCCTCAGTGTGAAAGTGGATAACCTCTCTGTTGGTCTGGATAGTGGTCCTGGCTCAAATTTGGAGGCCCAAATCAGGGCAGTTCGTGTCATTGCA
The DNA here is from genome assembly GCA_027924585.1 of Larix kaempferi. Lineage (NCBI taxonomy): Eukaryota > Viridiplantae > Streptophyta > Pinopsida > Pinales > Pinaceae > Larix > Larix kaempferi. The sequence continues at coordinate 1,804,411 of BSBM01000226.1, read as the reverse complement.
AATAGAATCGAGGGTAAAGTAGATAGCCTACGAAATGAATTAATGGATTTCAAGATGGAGATGTTGAACCCTGATGGAGAAGCTGGCAGCAAGGAAGCTGCGTTTCAGACCTAGCTAGCACTCACAGTACCTTTGATGATGTTTTATTGGCCCTCTCTGCTGTGCAGACTGTGTCTTTTTGGGTTACTCTGTTTTTCTGAAAGCTATGGGTTTCGCCTTAGTTTAGTTGGAAGTTTTGGTGGTCGTCGGCATTATTTTTAAGCACATTTCTGTAGTAATTCTGAAAGCTTGATGAGAACTGTAAAAGCACTGAACTCCATGTTTTCTTTTTGTCGTAGAAGATGCTGAATTGTAAAAGATGATAGATAAGACATGGTAGCTCTCCACTGTAGAGATGCAGGCCTAATCTTACACTTTGTAACCATGATTTTGCCACCTTTTTTATATAAAAAAACTCTTAACCATTTTCGTAAACAACAAATTTATTAAGGTTTTAAATTATTAGTAATTTTTATTGCGATGTTTTCAATATTTTTTTATCATTCTGTAATTAATAGTTGTTGATATGATCACTATGAAATTGAACAATGCTTTGAACACATAAATTAGTATTTGTAGATGTAGATGTGATAATAAAGTAATTATTGTACTAAATGTAATTGAAATCATGGCAAATGGGGATAAGGATTTTTTGTTTTTAATCACATGCAAGGATTCAAGGATTGTGAAGCTTATGCTAAATTAGAGCAATGGATAGAAAACAAAAAGATGAATATTCATCAACTTGTTTTCTAGAACCATTTCTCTAATTTAGCATAAGCTTCACAATCCTGGAATCCTTGCTTGTGATTAAAAAACAAAAAAATATTTATCCCAATTTGCCATGATTTCAGTCACATCTTTAACACCAACTACTAAGTTACAGTTTTACCAATGTCGTAAAAACATTTTAACATTGAACATTAAACACACAAGACATACTGCAAATTGCACAAAATCATTCACAAGATTCAACTTTTACATAATCTACAACACACTTCCAAACAAGCTTGGATTGAATTTATGTACTACTTGAGATAAATACAAATGTTTCAAATACATTCCATCATTGAACATTAAACACTAAACATAAAAGTTAAGACATACTACCTAGATACAAATCATGTATGAGATGAAATTTTACATAATCTAGTCTACACCACACTTCCAAACTACAAGCTTTAGATAATTTCTAAGATTCAACTTTGCATAGTTTTAATGATTAATCATTAAGACATACTACTTGAGTTTTGGATAATTGATCATTGATGCAATACTTCCAAACTATAAGCTTTGGATCATTGATGAGATTCATATTTTACACGATAAAAAATTCTCTATAACACTACCAAGCTAGAAAGCATTGTATCTAGGACAATAAGAGAAATAGAGACTTCTCAAGAAGTGACTAGGCTAGTGGAATTGTCTACAACACTTCCAAACTATAACACTGCCAAGTTAAAAAGCATTGAATCTAGGGAAAATTGGGAAAATAGCCTTGTCAAAAACCGACTAGACTAGTTAAATTGTCTACAACACTTCCAAACTACAAGTTTTAAAGATTATTTATGAGATTCATCTTTTACAAAACATAATTAATTTAAACATTAAACTTACTATTTGAGCTTTGCCAATATTGTAAAACCATCTCAACATTGAACATTAAACACTAAACATAAACATTAAAACATATGTTACAAATTGTACAAATCATTTATGAAATTCATCTTGTAAAACCATCTCAACATTGAACATTAAACACTAAACATAAACATTAAAATGCATGTTACAAATTGTACAAATCATTTATGAAATTCATCTCTTACATAATCTAGTCTACAACACTTCCAAACTACAAGCTTCATCCAAAAATAAAGTTCACATCCAAAACAACTACAATATGTACTCAACTAGTAAAATTGTCTACAACACTTGCAAACTATAACACTACGAAGCTAAAAAGCATTGTATCTAGGGGCAATCGAGGAAACATATGTTTGTCAAAAACTGACTAGACTAATGAAATTGTCTTCAACACTTCCAAATTACAAGCTTTGGATCATTTAATACAAGACTAAATCTATCTACAACAATGTTATGAAACATTATAAAATAACGCAATATGTTCTTGAGATTCAATCGTGACAAAATTGAACTATACTACTAAACTATATAAGATAGACTAGCATCATGAAACAAAGTCATAAAACATACATTTAATAAAACATATATTCATAGACATCATGCAAAATTATGATAGGTATTTATCACACAAAATTATGCTATATTGTAATCCAAAAATAAAGTTCTCATCCAAAACAACTACAATATGTACTCAACATAGTAATAATCCCAAAATAAAGTTTTAATCTTCAAAACAACTATAATATGTATCAACAAATATAAGTAATATAGTCTAATTCAAATGCCAAAATCAAAATGGCACTGGACAAACATAACAAAAAATACCAATAAAAACTCTAAATCAAAGGAAAACCATATCATTTGTTGCAATCTTCCCTTTGTCTTAACCAGCCTAGATCCAAATCCTAGGCTCTATCAAGCGCCGAGAGGGATCCCGAGGTGCAAACCTCTCCTCGAAAAGCTCCTTGAGTGCAATACCTAAGAAGAGGTTTGCACCTCGGGAGATTTGATCCCTCTCGGTGCTTGATAGAGCCTAGGAATTGGATCTAGGCTAGTTCCAGTCGTGGGCGGTGACAAAAAACTGGAGTTTGATCAGCATTGTAAGGAACATGTTAAGTTGAAAAGACAGATAAAATTATGAGGATTATCATAATATAAGTAATAAGTATTAAGGATTGAGTAAATTGTTAAAGGAAAGGTTTGCACCTTTTTTTAGTAAAGGAAAGCAAAGGTTTGCACCTCAAGGGATTTGATCAAATATATTACAATGTGATCAACTTTGATATTTCTTCTTCCTTTTTTCTTGATTCCACTCCTACTCCCTTTGGCATCTTCTCGTATCGATCATATGTGAAAGGAGAAAGACCATCCAGACCTTTTACTCATAATATTGTTGTAAATGGGAGTCCTCGTTGTTCTTTGTTTCCAATATTTATAGTTTGTTTATCCAATGTTAATCCCCATTTTTTTTGCATTGTTGATGTAGATATATTAAATGTTGCAACACTGGTTGGGGCCAAAAGAAGTAATGGTGACTTATCTGGAAAATAATCAATTTCTAGTGTTTGTCTAATAGCTCCAATCAAGTAATATTTCCATGTACCTGTAGTTCATTGGATAATCATTCATAGTGGTTCATTGTTCCCACCTCTGTAATGCTCAAGAATAATCTCAAATGATTTTCTTTGCTTCTCCGCTAAGATTTCAATTGAATAATTTTGAATACGATTATTATGAACAACGACATTCAATTGTCGGTTTTCAGATATGAACTGTAGTGCACGATTGAAAGTTTCCATATCAACAAAATTAGAGTTCCAATTTTCCTTGTTATCACATTCCATATATCCAATTATGTCATATTCATTGGTAGTTATATATTGATTCCTATATAACCCTGAAATTATCTCTCATTCATGCTTTTGAGAATCCCTTTGCACAAATAACACTTCTTCATGATCTCTTTAGTTCATGGTCGTGTTTTCTACGTTCTTCTATATGTTCTAATGATTTTTTTCTCTTTCTCTTCTATACATTTGTCATACTTTTCTTTTTTGATCATCAATATCTTCATTATTTGCAATATTATCATGATGATCCACAATATACCCTTAAATAGAGAAAAAAAAAACTTTAATATGTTGAAATCATTGCAAATAGTTTTTCTATTAAATAGATAAATTCAATGTATAAGTAAATAACAAAAACAATGCATTGTTGAAATCAATGCAATTTTTTTACTTTTTATTAAATTGATAAATTGAATACATAAATGTAAAAAAAATAAAAAAAATATGCATTGCTAAAATCAATGCAACGAATCAAATAAATATGCATCTTGTGTTCTTTAATAACATTTGTATGTGATCTATTGGTAAGCAGTAAGGTTATTGAGCTTGTGTTAACCTAGAGACCAAGGTTCAAAAGCCTTTTTCCTTGGAGTTATAGATGTAAATAACAAAAAAAAAATGCATTGTTGAAATGAATGCAAATAATCAAATTAATATACATCTTGTATTTTTGAAGAACATTTGTTTGTGGTTTATTAAACAATGCATTGTTGAAATCAATGCAATAATGTTTTTTTATTAAATTGATGAATTCAATGCTACATGTAAAAAAAAAAAACAATGCATTGAAGGAGATCTTGTGTTTTTTAAGAACAGTTGTTTGTTGTCTATTGGTAAATAGTGAGATGATTGGACTTAATGTTCAAATCTCTTCTATTTTTTCTATTTATTATGTCCGTTATAATAATTTTTTTTTACTTATTTTGTTTCTACTTCTATGTCTACTATAATATATTTTTTACTTCTTTATTTTATTTTCTTATATTTCTACTTTTTATGTCAACTATAATATTTTGTACTTATTTATCTTTTACGCATTGTTGAAATCAATGTAACCATGTTTTTTTATTAAGGTTCAAATCCCTTCTATTTTTTCTATTTCTTATGTATTTTTTTATTAAAGTTCAAATCCCTTCTATTTTTTTTTTATTTCTTATTTCGGCCAAAGTAATTTTTTTTTTATTTCTTTTGTTTCTTCTTCTTATGTCTACTATAATATATTTTTTACTTCTTTATTTTATTTCTTATATTTCTACTTTTTATGTCAGCTATAATATTTTTTACTTCTTTATTTTATTTCTTATTTTTATGTCAGTTATAATATTTTTTACTTCTTTATCGTTTTTACTTTTTTATCAAATCAATATGCATCTTTGTGTTTTTTTAGAATATTTGTTTGTTGTTTATTTGTAAGTAGTGAAATGATTGGGCTTAAGGTTCAAATCCCTTCTATTTTTTCTATTTCTTATGTCGGCTATAGTATTTATTTTACTTGTTTTGTTTCTACTTTTTATAGCTACTATAATATATTTTTTACTTCTTTCTTTTATTCTTTATGTTTCTATTTTTTATGTCAGCTATTCTTTATTTTTTTACTTCTTATATCTAATATTTGTTTTACGCATTGTTGAAATCAATGCAACCATGTTTCTATTTTTTATGCCAACTATTTTTTATCTTTTTTACTTTTTATATTTCTAATATTTGTTTTACGCATTGTTGAAATCAATGCAATCATGTTTTTTTATTAAGGTTCAAATTCCTTCTATTTTTTCTATTTCTTATGTCGGTTATAGTAATTGTTTTTGAAATCAATGCAACCATGTTTCTACTTCTTATATTTCTAATATTTGTTTTACACATTGTTGAAATCAATACAACTATGTTTCTACTTCTTATATTTCTAATATTTGTTTTAAGCATTGTTGAAATCAATGCAACCATGTTTCTATTTTTTATGTCAGCTATTCTTTATCTTTTTTACTTCTTATATTTCTAATATTTGTTTTACACATTGTTGAAATCAATGCAACTATGTTTTTTTATTAAGTTTCAAATCCCTTCTATTTTTTCTATTTCTTATGGGGGCTATAGTATTTATTTTATTTCTTTTGTTTCTACTTCTTATCAATGGCTCACAAAATATTTATTACATTTTACTTTTTATTTCATTTTATTAATGGCCGACAATAATATCGACAAACGTACAAACACTTGACATACAAGATCTCCCTCGTATTATTACTTTTTACTTTTTATTATTACATTTTATTAATGGTCGACAATAATATCTACAAACACTTGACATACAAGATCTCCCTCATAGTGGGCTGTAAAGCACTTCTCGGCACAACAACCAACGTGTGACATATGTAAATGCAAATATGAATCTCATATTAATTAAACACTTTTAACTAAATTCAAAAACTAAAATAAACTTATGAAAATAAAATTGAAAAGAATAATAATTTATAAACAATTACCTCTCCACTACCCATATTTTAGTGTGCTTCCTAAAATTTAAATTTTGTTATTAAATAAAAAATTATGTGGATAAAATAAACTAAAATTAATTAACACTTTAAATCAAAACTAAAAATTTGAAAACATGCTTACATTTCCCTGTGAGATAGATGGAATATCATCAAAAAAATCAGGACCTAATTGAACGTGTGGTCAGAACCCATTTTCAATTTCAAAATATGTGTTCACATTAACAAGGAGATGTACATAAATTACCTAAAATGAACTTTTAACATCATACAATTTTAAAACATAAATATAGATATTTAATAAAATATAACCATCCATGTCCTTCTACATTTTGACTATAGGAGACTCCAAAATCATGTTCATTCAACGATCTCGAAAACTACAATCAACGAATATTTATTTAACATTTATTGTTATATATCTAAATATACAAAGCCATAGATATAACAACCAAACGTTAAATTCAAAATGAATGAAATAGTTATAGGTTACATATAAACACAAACCTCTCCTCTGCACTCTGTCTCATGAGATAGTACGTTGCAAGTTGTATCATGACATTGCTTTTCATAGGCCCTAAGATCTTCAATGCTCATCGAGTCTACCTCATCGTTGGTTCTATAAACAAACCTTTGACAATAAGTAGCTCGATCCCTCTCTCAATCCAATCCCACATCAACTCCTACAAACGCTGATGTTAAACCTTCAACCACAACATCCCTTGCAGCGCTCCCAACTTGGGATGCAGGCCACATCTATGATCTTAATGTAACAAGCCTAGTAGGGTGAGATATCAAAGGAGGTGGAGGTCGGGGAGTTGAAGTTCTTGAATATGCCTAGGAGCTCATTGACTATGCAATTTCCACAAGGATTGTAGAGAGCAAGCTTGTGTATATCAGTATCAGCTATAATGTAATATTGTTGGCATTCAACAACCCACAACCTATTCCATATTGTCTATCACCCAAGTAACAAATTCTCAGAATTTCATTTATTTATCTCATGTACTCTTTTCGCATTCTAGAATTCTTGTGCTGAGATGTTTCGTTTTGGGGATTTTCCCTAATGGGTAATGGAGAATCGTTGTGGTTGTGGAAAGCATCACCACTTAATCTAGAGGTGAAACCCGATGCTTATGTTGTACTGTATTAGGTCATTGTCTTCCTAACTCGGCTCACAATTACCGTTAAACAACAACACAATAGTACAAACTAGTTCATATACGTTCATGTGTGCAGGAATGCTTCGAAGCACCTCCGCCGGGTTGTTTCGAGTCTGTAGACATAACATGATCACCGTGTTTATTTGCTCGAAGAAATACAAAATGTTATAAACAATTTTTCATTTATTTGTTTTTTTATCTGGAAGAGGTTGTGCTCATGGAATGGGTTTGGATTTGGGTTGTTCTTACAGGCAATGTCCATTGCTGGTTGTTCGAATATTTTGATAAGAAATTTACAATTTTTCAATATCCCACAAATGCATCTCGTAGTGGTGGACTCTTTTGGGATCCAATTAAGCGGGCTACAGATACAAGCTCCTGAAGAAATTCCAACACTCTTAGGATTCATATACAAAGAGTTCAAAATGCCCAAATAGACAACTCTGTCATCCGAACAAGTTGGAAGTTCTCACACATTTCACTACTTTGCATTGATTTGTGAATGTTGTTTTGTGCATTCACATATTCCCATTTAGAATAGATCATTTTTCTTATTACCCATCTAGCTTAGATCTATCTTAGCACTCTTGCTATAGGTACAAACCTCAAATTTACTTATTAAAAGTTTAAATGGTCAAACATAATAAATATAAAAGCTTTTGGTAATTATCATTATAATTACTGTAAACATCAATTGTTGCCCAAGCCATAGCATCGGGTGAGATGAGTATTTTCGATCTTATCATGCAAAAAATACAATCAAAAGTTACAATAAGAATGAAATCTCAATTGTGCTTCTTCTGTTTTGCAACATTGGAAGGTTGGGAAAAAGGCAAAAATCGACAACGTCACTTTTATCCAAACATCCAATTGAACTAGAATCAAATCTTGGTAGGTTGGTTTAATGCGTATAACTATTTTATTTGCTTTTATTCATCTTCAAACTAACTCTTGAAATTCACATTTCGAGACAGTAATGCATTATAGTTTGTAATTGATATGTGAATTTATTATTATCCATTTTTAATCCGTGGGTGTGAGGTTGAGAAAGATGTTGCCACCAATGTTAATTCCAAAATATTGTTTTAAGTGCACATAATCTATCAGAAAAGTCCTAAATGTAAATGGTTTTATCTTCATATATTATCCAATAGATTTTTCTCACTTCTAATTTATTTTTACTATTTCATTTTTATTAATTTTACCTATGGACATTTCATCTCCGTTGAATGTGGAGAAGTGAGAACACCTCACTTTTATTGATATACATCTCATCTCGGCTAAATGTGGAGGAGTGAGAACACTTCAATAATTCTGGACAGATTGGTTTTCAAGTTTGGAATCAATAATATTGTTTGTGATGACGTTGTGTGCAGCCCTATGCAATGCAAATACAGGATGTCACGTATAAAAACATCCACAGAACATCATTGAGGGATGTGTCTGTGAACTATTTTCATGCTCTAGATTCAAGAGAAGGTTTATTGGAGCTCTAGATTTTAAGATTTAGTTATATTGGTGTTTGCTAAAAAAAAATCAGTAACATTATGAAATTTGGTATTTTATTTTAATCCTATTTTTTATTATATTTGAAATATATCTTATGTTATATAAATTAATTCAATATTGGAAACATTACTAAATAAAAATTGAGATGTCAAATTTGGAAAGAAAAAAAAACTATATATTTTTGTAATTGATTTTTATTTTTATTTTTTATATATCACATCTTTAATCATATTTGAATCTTTCTGATTTTAATCTTAATGCTGGAATGTACATATAACACCAAATACATACCTGAAAGTAATAATTAAATACGTATGAGTAAAGATCAAGTGGTAATGTTAGTTATATTTGTATTAGTGAAAATCAAGTGGTAATGTTAGTTATATTTATTATTCTCTCTGAGTCTTTACTAATATTCGAGGGGTGCAAGTGTACGTCTTGAAAGCTTAATGCCAAATGGTTGGTGTGTTGGAGGAGGTGATGGCATGGTGGGTGGAAAGTGAACTTTAGTGGATGGATGGCGCACTAATGGAGGAATTTATGGCAAAAAAACCCTAGAAGTTGCAGGTGGGGGAGGAGGTGATGGTAGGGCAGGTGATAATGGGAGTAGTGGTAGGAAAGGGGGTGGTAATGGGAGTAGTGGTAGGAAAGGGGTGTACCTGTGGTATTTTCCATCTTAAACCTAGTACTGTCACGGGTTAAAATGAGAGTCCTGGAGTCCGTTCAACACCTTGTGTTGAACCTAGTACCAACTAGGTAAAACAAGTGGGAATATATGGTTTTCTATTACCTTGTTTTTAGTCGGTGACAGTCTCTAGGGATGGGTTGTAGTTTTATTTTAGGCCTAGTTGACTTTCTAGGGTTTTGAGTGGTCGTATTATTCTCTTACTATGGAGGAACATCTTTGTCTTGGGGATAATGATGGAAACCGGTCTAGGGGACAGGCGACAGGCAATTTCCTGGAGATTGCGTCGTCCATCTCTTCTCTTGTGTTGGTGGATAGATGAGTCAGTGTCTGTCCGGTTTCACGGGTTGACTCCGCATCTGCCGTATTCACAAACCCGAGAGAGAAGGTATCTCACGAACCTTGTCCTGCTTCGGTTCCTAGGGTTTCAATTTCTTTAGGCGTTACGACGACCTCGGGGAGGGGACACATTCAACATTTATCTTCGAAGGACCCAGATTGCTCGCAGGGGGTGGAAACCAAGCACAGTACGTCAAAACTGAAGTTTGAAAGGGAGAAAAAAGGTAGTCCGTTGTGTGTGTTGGGGAAGGATGTAACCATGGACCTGGTGCTGGCGCTGAGCCAGAGAGCATTGGTGGGTAATTTTGAATATATACAATTGAAGAGGTCGAAGATCTTTTCCTAGATTCGGCAGAGATGGAAGCTCTATATCTCCAACATCCCTAGGGTCTTATTGATTGCTAATGGATGGATTATGTTTCAATTCCTTTCAGAAGAAGACAAAAGGATTATTGAGGAACAGTTTTGGGTCTATGGTAAGGGTTCATTGGTGTTGGTTCGCTAACACAACAGTTTGACCCACGAACTAAGAAACTTAATCAGCGTCATTTGTGGACTATTCTCCCTGGGTTCCCTCTTCAGTGCTGGAACATGAATGGTTTCATGGCCATGGCGAATTCCATTGGGTGGTTCATATTTATGGAGGAGGAACAGTTGATGGGATCTGAGAGGTGCTTACCTCGGATGCTTGTTGAACTCGATAAATCAGAAGGTTTTCCAGGGGAGATGGAGGTGGTGTGGGAAGGCGACACATTCATTCAATGCCTGGACTACTGGTAGATTCCTTTTAGATGTCACCTTTGTCGAAAGGTGGGGCACTCGAGAGCCCAGTGCGGAACTACTATGGAAGTCAACGATAATGTTGGTGGCGTGGGGGAACGGATGTGCGATCCGAAAGATGGTCAGTGGGTACTTATTCCTTTGGACCACTTGTCGACATCCATTTTCTTGGGTAAGTTTTCTCAAACCCTACCGGCCTTGCTTAAATTATTATCTATGGAAGATATTAGAAAATCCCTTCCATCCTCTTTGGACCTAAACTCTGCCATTGGGAAGGGTTCTGGGTGTGAGCCATCCCCCCAGAGTCTTGGGGACTCTTGTAGTCCAGCTTGTGAACCTCTTGATGGGTTATCTTCAGAGCTTGAAATTGATTGTGATTTAGGGGTTTTGGTCCCCATTGATGCTCGATAAGGAGTGTTTCCTTCTCCGAAGCCCTTTCTGCCTGATGCCAAACACACGACCTTTGGAACCAACCCCTTTTTGGAATGGGATAAACCCAATTGTTTGGAAGAGGTCCCTCGAAACTGTCTAGGTATTTTATTTTCTCCCTCTCCCCTTTCCGACATGACTGCTCCATCGTCGTCGCCCGTGGGTGGTGCTCTCATCCCTTTGAAGACCTATTCCTCTCCTCCGAAGGAAAAATCCAATGTCTTTCCCATCTCTTCTATTTTTAATGGGAATGTAACTATTCACAAAGTAAGAAAAAACAAAAAGGGTTATGGTAGACTGCAAGTGGGGGTAGAGCCGAACTCTTCTAACAAGAGTAACTTTAATCCGCCTGTAACCTCACTCTTTGACAAAGGTCTTAACCGGGTTTCACCTACTTGGGCTCTTAGAGAAGATATATCCCATGGCTCGGTTATTTAATGAATATAGTCTCATTCAATTTGTGAGGGCTTGGAAGTGGCCCAAAGTGTACTGCCCTTAAAAGTTTTCTTGATATTCTTCACCTTGTGTTGATACTTATTCAAGAGACGATGGAAAGTTCGTTGGATGCATGTAGCTACTTTTAAAAAATTAAAACACAGTGGCATGTATGTGCTTTGGGTGCGGTGGGGCATTCTGGCGGTACCCTGGTGGTGTGGGATCCTCTGTCGGCTAATCTTAAATCTTATCATACATGTGCAGGTATTTTGGTTGAAGGGACTTTCAAGGGTTTCCAACAAATAGTTAGGGTTCTTAACAATTACGGCCCTTATCGTCAACGCAAAGACTATTGGGAACGAATTTTTGCATTCGGGTTATTAAAGGATCCGACGCTCATTCCGGTAGGGGACCTGAACTTTACTTCGAACCCAGATGAAATTTGGGGATCAGGGAATATACTCGATCCATTTGCTGACTTCTTCACCTCCTTGTTTGAAGTTGCCAATTTGGTGGATATTGTACCACATGTTTTATATCTGACCTGGTCGAATGGAAGGTGCGAGAAGGCCAAAATAGCAAAATGGCTTGATCATTTTTTTTATGGCTGAGTAACTCTGTGGAGCCATGGGTAAGTACCGCACCTGGTCTTATTCGGTGGGTATTTCAGATCATAAGGAGATCATACTTCAATTGTAATTTGATAATCATTTTAAAGTATATCCTTACAAGTTCAATCCTGGCTTACTGGAAGATACTTCTTTCCGTGAATGGGTCAAGAAAAAATGGTTGGATTTGAAGCAGAAGGTCCAAATGTCTCCATTACTGGGGTTACCTCGCAAACTGTCCTTATTAAAAGAATCAGTTATGGATTGGGTTAAAGATAATAAATCTGAAAACCAGAAGTTATTGGCTGAGATTGAGAAGGAAACCCAAGACATATCGAATGAGATGGATGAATCTTTCTTCTCTATGGAGCGTTGAAACCATCTTATTGGACTGATGAATGTGAAGGAGAAGATTCTTGCATAGATTGAAGAGGAATGGAGACAAAAGAGCAGGTCGATTTGGTTAAAAGCGGGGGACATAAACAATCACTTTTTTCATAGGTTTGCTAACCAGAGGCGACTGATGAATGCCATCTAGGATATAAAAGTGGATGATGACAGGACTGTATGTGACCATCCTTCTCTAAAACGTGCTGCTATAGATCATTTTAAAGGTATTTATACTAGTAGTAAGTCCACTAATTTGAAAAACCAATTATTGACTATTCAAAATTTCTCCAATTTCTTTAATGAGGAGGATTGTAGGGAAGTGGGAAACCTATCACTAAAGATGAAGTTCATAGAACCCTCAAGCTATTTGCAAAAGACAAAATCCCAGGGCCTGACGCGTGGATGGTGGAGTTTTATCTCCATTTTTTCGATTTATTGGATGAGGAGCTTACAGATGCCATTAAGGAGTCAAAGAAAAAAGACTGGATTCCCAGCTGTATAAATACCACCTACATCACTCTTATTCTGAAAGTGGACAAACCAGTATACTTCCACGACTATCATCCTATCTCTCTGTGTAACCTCATGTACAAAACTATCACGAAAATCATTACTGAAAGAATCAAACCTTACCTGGGTAGGTTTATTACGGAGGAGCAGTTTGGCTTCTTGCCAAATCGTTAGATTATGGATGTTGTAAGCGTGGCTCAAGAAGGAATTCATTCTATCAAGGTCAAAACGCTGAATGCTTTTATACTTAAACTTGATCTACAAAATGCATACGACATAGTGGACTGGTGTTATTTACGATTCATTCTCATTCAGATAGGACTCCTAGTGGAATTGGTCAATTGGATGATGGTTTGTATCTTGACTACCAGCTTCGCGGTGTTGGTGAATGGGTCACCTACCTCCTTTTTTTGAGGGACTCATGGCCTGAGACAAGGTTGTCCGTTGTCACCTTATCTTTTCACTCTGGCCATCGAGGGTCTTAGTTTACTGATAAATAAGGCCAAGTCACAAGGGCTTATATCTGCAATAAATGTGGCGAGGACTCTTTTGGTTTCACACCTCTTATTTGTTGACGATGTCCTTCTATTTGGAGTAGGGACAAGAGTGGAATGGCTGCAGTATCATAAGGTTCTAAATATCTTCCATGAAGCGTCGGGGATGCTTATAAACCCTACCAAATCTTGTTTTGTTTACAGGTGTGATGATACAGTTACTAAAATGTTTATTGCTGATTTATTTCCTTATCAAATGAAGGACATTGAGGTGGGTATTAAATACCTTGGATACATTATAAAACCCAACTGCTATCATGTAGCCGATTGGAATTGGCTTATACAGAAGATTACTAGAAGAATCAATTCCTGGTCTTATAGGTGGCTTACATTGGGGGGAGGCTTATCTTGGTTAAATCTGTGCTACAGAGTGTTCCGATGTATTGGTTCTCACTATTTGTTGTTCCTCCGGTGGTGATTGAGAATATTTGACGCAAAATATTTCATTTCTTATGGGGAGGTCGTGTTGGTGCCATGAAGCTTCATCTTACCACCTAGGAGAGTACTTCTAGTCCCTTACTTATGGGGGGATGGGGGATCAAATGCTTGAATTCCTTCAATCGAGCACTATGCGCAAAGAGCCTCTGGCGCAGTCTGTTTGATGAGGGACTTTGGGGTAAGATTATAAAAGCCAAATATTTGAATGGTCTCTCTCCATGCCATTGGTTCAGGTCGTAGTGCAATGATTTATCTAAAATATTAGAAGTATGGAGAAGCCTTCTTAAGGTGCTACCTATTATTAATATTTCTCTTTGTTGGGCGGTGGGACGAGGTATACAATCCTTTGTGGGAATCGATTCGATATTGGGCCTTCATGAAGGTTACAAGCTGTCTTCGGATCTTATAAGAGAGTTATAGGGCAGAGGCATGTTTGTTTTGAAACAGGCGGTAAAGTCCTTTGATGATACCACAATTAAGTGGTTCTCCTCCATTGATCTGTCACTATCTTTTCCACTTAATGAAGAATGGGACACGTATGTTCACAAGTTGATTTCGGCTGCCATTTTTATCACAGACATCTCTGATTAGTTGGTTTGGGAATCGAATCTGTTGGAGGGAACTGCTACTGCCAGGATGGGGTATAACACCATGTTTGATGTTGCGCAAGGGACAACTAGTAATAGGTGGACAAGGAGATTGTGGAATGATAAGTTGCCACTCAAAATTAGCTGCTTCATTTGGTTATGCTTAGAGAACAAAATTTTGACTTGGAAGAACCTTCATAAAAAGGGCTTTAAAGGACAGGGTATTTGTCAGTTGTGTCATAAGCATCCTGAAGACATTAACCATCTCTTTGGGAGATGCTCATTTTTTCAAGGGATTTGGCGAATGCTTAGGATATACTTCCCAAAGCTCCCTGGATGGGACAAGAATCATTTCATTGAAAATATGGCATTATGTTTTAATCTTTCACAGGTGAACATCAATATTGTCTTCATTACTATCTGGTAAGTCTAGTGTGATATTTAGGGATAGTAGGAATAATTTTGATTTAGTATATGCTCGTATCTGTGCATGGTCCCTTTTTGACAATGGTCCTCCAAACAAAATTATGAATAGGTCAATATCCTTTGATGAAACTGAGCATCCCTCCCTATTGGTTATTTCGATGGAGCTTCTCAGGGGGGAGTTTGTGGCACAGGCACAGTCTTAAAACTTCTTCGGACCACTTCGTTCATTTGTAGCTCAAAGCGGGGAGAGGCACTAATACCAAAGCTGAGCTTCTAGCTCTTTTGGGGCTTCTGTGGTTTGCTACGAAGGTGAACATAGATACTATTCACATTTTTGGGGACTCACAGTGTATTATTGATTGGGCATCGAGCAAAGTATGTTTGAGGCATTTACTACTTGATCATTGGATGCAGAGGACGCGAGCTTTGATTATGGCCTTTATTGAACTCTCTTTTACTCATATTCACCGATGCTTTAATAAGGATGCTGACGGTCTCTCAAAGCTGGCACTAGGTGATATAGATGGTATTCTTCTAGTCAGGGAATTTCGAGGAACATTCCTGGTTAGAAAGAACATATTGGAAATGTGTTGAATGACAACATTGATGCTTTTTGGATAGCTTTTTTGTAAGATGTATTGATACTCTCTGTGTTACTAGTTTTATGTTTTGTGGCCATAACACTTTTGTGAACATAAATATTAGAAAGATGAATTATCTGTATCAATAAAAGGATGATGAGTATTGAAAAGTCATCTCATTTCTCTGACAATGTATTGTAATGAAGACACATCTTTTTCTATTAATGTTTGATAGTTTGTTTTCTTCATACATCATACTCAGCCATATTTTTATATTCAAAACTAAAACGTGCTAACTTAAATGTCAAATTCATATATATTCACGTGATGTGTTTGAGTTTGATAAATTGTTTTCTTCAGCCATGTTTTTATATTCAAACTAAAGCATGCTAACTTGAATGTTAAATTTATATATATTTGTTTTTTACGTTTACTTTTTACAATATTTTTTATATTAAAATCAAAATTTATTTGATAATATTTTAATGCTTAAAATTAAAACTTATAGGTATTAAGTAAAATTAAAACTTATAGATCTGAATGATAGTTCGTCCATTCAAAATATATTAATGTAATGATTTCTTGTCATAAAATAATAAGTGTTTGAATAATGTTTCTTTATTATACCTGCCGAAGGTAAGTATATAGCGATCGCTTTGCAGTCAATTGCAATTGACTTTCCATTATTTTATTATTTGAAAAAACATTTTTTTTATAGTTTTCTATAGTTTTATAAATATTTATATATTAAATTGATTATTTAAAAAAATAAAAAACAATTTCTAAATCTTTTAAATATAAATATTTAATTTGTGATTGATTAAAAATGTTGAATTAACTATTTCCCCCTGTTTTTATATTTAATTGTCAAAAAAAAAAAAACATTTGACATCTATCTCTCTAATTAAAAAAAACATTCATCTGACATCTGTCTCTTTAATTATCACGGATGTACTGTTCTCCAACACTACTGAACAAACCTTCTGCGCACCTATACGGTGTTCATGTTGGGAATTAAATAAAACGAAACTAGGGCAAATTTTTATCATCCACGAAATTTTGTCCCTAAATGGGCACGCCACACGTGTTTGACTGAATGACTCCTAAACAATCAATCAACCTACCCAGCCCCACTTCATATCCTATCGCACTAAATGTTTTTTAAATATGTCCACAACTTGATATGATTAATTATTATTAGATTAATTATTATTACTTTGGAAACGACAAAGTTCCTCTATAATAGAAACCTAAAATTTGAAATCCCTTTCACCTCCATTTTAAGTAATAAATATAAATATTTGCCAACTTGCTTTCACATATTCTTTTAATCTATAGAATAATCACCTACCATTATAATTGTGGTTTTTAATAGAGCATTTCGGCAACATTATATATTTGTCTATTGATTGTTTTAGATAAATAAAAATAATATTGGCCACACTGCTCTAATTGTCTATTTACTATCTTGTCAACTATGTATAGAAAGTCTTATCCACACACACATTCAACATAAAAATACAAAAGAACGACGTATTTTGAAAATGGCAAATCATTTCATATAGTTAATATTTAACTTGCTTATATATAATTATATTCAATATTATTCATATCATTTTAACAATCCAATCAATATAGACTTTGGACTTTATGATATCTATGGCAATGTGTAATAGGCAGAGATGGAATAGAATGATAAATTTTATATTATAAATATTTGATGGTTTAATAAATTAGTTTTAATAATTACATTTTATTGATTTCAAGTTTAAGACTCTTGTGGGTGTGCACGTGCACGTGGGCTAGCTCTCATGTAAATTTTGGGATAAAAAAAATCTTCGTCATAACATGCATGGAGCTAGGCTACTATGCTCCCATGTGATGCCATGCCATAAAGCAACACCAATATATACACTAGTGTATATTGTATATACACTACTGACATATACCGGTATATATACTAGAGTATATTTCGATATATAGACTAATATATATACTAGTGTATATATGGTGTATATTCCTGAATATGGCATAGCATGCATACATTGGAATCTATATTTTTGGCATCCTCATTATAATTTTAATTATATTCAATCAGTATTGGTTTTGCACTTTGAAGATATATATTAATATGAAACAAATAAAAGTAAACCAAACCAATTCCACTTTCACACTGGAATCAATCTTTTTTGCTTTTTCATTATAATTTGTTATATACAATCAGCATGTGTTTTGAACTTTGACAAAATATGTTAATATGAAACAAATGAAAGTAAAGCAAACCAAAGAATTGAATGTTACTTAAATATTTGTTTTCTTAGTTTCAAGTTGCATTGTAATTTTTTTTATGCTATTAAGTTGTTTTTGAAAAGTGGACATTGATTTATAAATTAAATAGAATTAAATTAAATTATTCAAAACAATACACTATATTTCATATTTCTTCTTATTTTACATATAAATAATTACATATATTTTATATTTCTAAAAACCATTTGAATGTATTCCATCTTAAATATATATAGGCAATCAACATATGTGTGGTTTCTACTCTTTCAAATAACAAATAAAGTTTTTTAAAACAAAAGAACCATAAACAATAAGGTTTAGATTGTAATCAAATTCATTAAATGACATTATACCTATACTAAAAAAAGCTAGTTATTAACTTATAATTTTTCTTGTATGTGTTATTTCTATTTACTAAATATAAATAAATATAAATAGTTTATAAAAATGATTTAATAAGTTTTACTAAATGGATTTTTTTAAATTATATATTTTATTAAATGAATTTTTGAAATTTACTTAAAACAAAGGTACCCAAAAAGTTTACCTTTAAAACGTGAAATCCCAAACAAGTTGGAGAATAAGGAGAATTCATTAAATGAAATTATTTCAAAATTATCAAATTTCAAATTTCCATAGCAATCATACCAAATAAGTTGTGTTCCCCATGATATAGGAAAACTAAGTAACATATTAAATAATTTAAATAATAAAAACAAATATACCATGGATAATAAAAATTAATGTAATATTAATAATAAGGAAGTACTTGTTACAACAAGTAAAAATAGCAGCAAAGCTGCTTATACCTGTCTTTTAGGATTTTGTCATCTAATATCAAAATACTCTTCCATACTAATTTTGACTATATACAATTATTAATTAGTTATAAATTGTTTTCAATTGGCAGGTAGCTTTGCTGCTATTTTTACTTGTTTATTAAGAATTAATTTTATAATTTCTAATTTCTAATGGGAGAAGTTGGTAGCTTTGGTGGTATTTTTACTTGTTTATTAAGAATTAATTTTATAATTTCTAATTTCTAATGGGAGAAGTTGATTTTAAGAATATTTTTATAGTTATAGTTGTTGGTGGGAGAAGTTGATTTTAATAAATTTTTTATTAATATTTAATGAGTAAGGATAATATGCTTTTTTATTTGAAATAAAGAATTTTATTTAATATTTTATTTAAATTTATTATTTATAATTTTATGATATTATATATATATATAAGCTTCTCCCTTTAGAATATGTGTATATTATTAATATGGACTTCTCAATCAAAATTGTAAGGGAGTATGCAACAAAAAAAGAAAAAAGAAATAAATATATATATATATATATATATATATATATATCTTTTAAATGGAAAATATCTATCATTCAAAAAGAATGATTATAGATTGTCTCAATGGACTTACATTCTTTACTACAAGAAATTGCATACATAACAAGAGTTCACAAAAATATTACAATTTCATTCTTGCTGAAAGTGTTCTGCTTCTCTAAATACTTTCTATAACTCTTTATGTCTTCTTAAACAAACATGTGCTTCAAACCACATAAAAGACTTTGAATCTTGTTGATAGAAAGTTTAATGTGAGGACTGAATTCTCTGTTCTTCCACTCTCAAAGAATCTGGTGGAAGAAGCAATGCATTTTTTGAAAGCAAATCTGCCTCTACATTAAGCTCATGATAAACATGGTTGAAGGTAATAGAGGAAAAATGCTCTATCAGTTTCTGTATTTGAAACAACAAAGGCTGTAAATGAGGAGCCTTGATTTGCCCAATCAATTGCCATCTTAGAATCTCCAAAGACTTGAATATTCAGAATATTACGATTCTGCGCTGTGTGAAGAATTGATCAGAGAGTTGCCAGCTCAGCTTTGCTATTTGTGTAATGCCCTGGACCATACAAAATGATTATCTTTGCTTCATCAGTGAGATAGATAATTCCTCCAGAACCTCTTAGAGGAGGATCACCTTGAATTGCTCCATCAAAATAGGCCCAAGGAGTTCTTTTATCGAAGCTTGGATGTTTCAGAACACACGGCTTTTTTTGTTTTTCTTCTTACTTGTGTTCCTTTGTCCACCACACAAGTAAATCCGAGGTAACTTCTAGAGGGACTCTCCGATCTAGGAAAATGATTGAGTTCCTCGCCCACCAGAGACCATAAATATAAAAGGATGGAAATGCATCATAATTGCATACCAAAGGGTTCTTCCACCAATTATGGAAACATGTCTCCACAGTCGAATCCAATGAAATATCTGAATTGATCAATTTCTTTGAAGCATCGCTCCGGACTGCAATTGCATATGCACAAGAGGTAAATAAATGAGATGCGGTTTCACAGTAAACTTGGCATAAAGGACAACGACTTGGGCCAACCCAACCCAATTTAAGCAGATTTTTCCAAGTGAGCAACTCTTCACTTAAGGCAAGCCACAAGACAATTTTTTCTTTTAGTGTACCACGGGACTTATAAACGGTTGTCCAACACCATTTATTTTATCTAGAAAACAAAATGTTGATGAAAGCTTCATATCCCAATTTAGCCAAGAAATTTCGGGATGTGTTCTTCGTCTCTGAATTATTTTCATTCAAAACTACAAAATTCAATCTTAAATTGTTTATGTAACTTGCCCATTCATTGGCTTCCTCTCCAACTAAACCTAGATCTTGAGCGGATTTCCAACTGCAAATTTGATTATCATCAAACTTCTCATCAACAAGCACAATAAAATTGGACATTTTAAGCTTAGATACAACATTATTAGAGAGCTTATAACCTTCCCCTGCACCGACCCAAGGGTCTCGACCTATGCGTACCTGACTTCCATTACAAATTATCCAAGCTATCCAATTTCCAATAAGAGGAAAGGAAAGGACGAATGCTTTCCAACCAACTGATCCTCCTTTATGAGATTTATCTCTGCATTTGAACCACTCTATAATTGAAGAATTAGGGCAGTATTTGGAAATTAGGGCTTTGCCCCACAAAGATTATGAATTTTGTGCTAAAATCCAAAGTGATTTCGCAGCTAGAGCTTGGCTAAATAAGAGAGGATTCTTTATCCCCCAACCACCCAACTCTTTTAAATTTGCAATTGTAGACCATTTCACTAGGTGGAATCCCTTCTTTTTGCTTACTGGTTGTCCAAAGAAAGGAAAAGCACTTCTTACGAATCTTGACTAGAATTCCTTTTGGTAAATAAGCTATTGAATCCCAATACACATCGATGCTTTGGAGCATTGCTTTTAGTAGTGTTATACGACCACCTCTTGATAGGAACCTGTTTTCCCAACAAGAAATTTGTGCTTCCACTTTCTTATACAACCATAACCAATCCTTAAAGGAGTAGGCATTAGGTTTTAGGAGAAACCCTAAGTACTTAAAACCTTCTAAAGAGGGACTTAAGGGAAAGCCACAAAATTTTCCACTCTTTGTTGTAGACCTTCTGGGATCTTGTTGAAAACAAGGTTTGATTTTTCTACATTGATTTCCATTCTTGTGGCTTTTTTATAAATGCACTAAATATGAGAAATTGATTCCAGGTTCTCCAAAGTTCCTTCGTCAAACAGAAGCACATCATCTAGGAACAACAGATGAGTCAAAAAGTTGAATCTGAAACCCCTACTCCTTTAAAATCCCCTGAGATTTTTTCCTGCTGCATTAGTTTTCTCAAAGCTTCTGCTATCAAAAGGAAGAGAAAAGGAGAAAGAGGGAAACCTTGTCTCAAACCTATTGAAGAGCGAAAGAATGGAGAAGGGGAACCATTAATGAGGATGGAAAAGGAGGATGAATTTACATAGCTCATTATCCAATTTACCAAATCTAGAGAAAAGCCAACTTGGATAAGCAAAATACGTAGAAAAGTCCAATTAACCCTGTCATAGGCCTTAGAAAGGTCTAATTTTAAGGAAAAAGCACTCACCTTGTTCTTATTGATCGAGTGAATTTCCTCCTGGGCCAGTGACACTGCATCATGAATTTGGTGATTGAACAGAAAACCAAATTGTTCCTCCGAGATGATCTCACTTAGAATAAGCTTCAGATGGTGTGCAATCACTTTGGCTATTATCTTGTAGACCATGTTACAACATGAAATTGGTCTGAAGTCAGCAAAGGTCGGAGGCTTCTGCTTTTTAGGAACTAGAGCTAAAAAGGTTGAGTTAATAGCGTCCAACACCTTTCCAGAATGTTGAGATTCCTGGACTACCAAAAACAAATCGCTCTTTAAGAATTCATAAAAGCCTTGAAAGAATTCAATAGTAAAGCCATCTGGACTATGGCTCTTCCCCTTATGAAAGGAATGTACTATCCTCTTGAGTTCTTCCTCCGAAAATTCCTTCATTAGAGACACATTCATTTCCTCTGTTATTGATTTTGTAAAGAGTCTTAGGACTTGTAACATTTCTTGGATTGGGCATCCCTCTCGTTCCTTAAATAAAGAATTGAAATACTTAACCCCTGCCTCAACATTTTTCTTGAAGGAAGTAACCTTTGAGCCTTGCTCATTCTGTATTTCAGCTATAGTGTTGATATTTCTTCTGTAAGATGCAAAGTGATGAAAAAATTTGGTATTATTATCCCCTTTTGCTATCCAAACCGCTCTGCTTTTGAGTCTCCACAAGGATTCTTCTCTTGCAAGAAGTTATGTACGTTTGAATTCATAAGACTTCAACCTTCCAACTCTTCTGTTGAGAAGACCCCAGAATAGTTATTTTTGTATAATTATGAAATACCTGATTCCACTTCTTTTAATTGAGCTTGCTAATTTGCTTGATAAGATTTTTCCCAAACTTTAGAAGCCTTTTTTACTATGGCTATATTATCCACCAATTGTTTCAAACATGAGACCTAAGGAAAAAGACGCACTAGGACCCAAATGTCCTTTATTAGATTCTGATACCTTTCTTCCTTTAGCCAAATAGGGTTGAATTTAAAAGGAACTTTCAAATTCCTGTCCTGAAGAGAGATGGAGAGAAGGATAGGTCGATGATCAGATAAACCTCCTTCCTCAACCCAAGAAGAAACACAAATATGTCCTGAAAAGAGATTTTCTGAAATAAAAAAATCTATCCAGCCTTTTCCAAATTGCTCTATCCCCGCTCCTCCTATTCCACCAGGTAGATTCAAGCTTTCGAGGAGTGACATCTACAAGGATTTTGGCTTCAAAAAGGGCGTTAAAGTAATTAATTAATGAATCAAGCCTAGCAAAATTTCCCCAGATTTCTCTTTCAAAACTGTAAGATTGAGATCTCCTACCAGAATCAAATTTTGTGCCTCCCAAATCCCTAAAGTAGAGAAATTTTCCCAAAATTTTCGATGCTTTAAGAATGGCCCATACACATTTAGAATGGTAAAGGTTATTCCTATGGATGTATCCTCCAATACTGACTTGAGAACTAAATAAAACTTAATTGAAGATAATTTCACTAATTCTGGACTCCAAGCAGATAATAAACCTCCTGAGTGACCATCCGCATCCAAAAAATCGAAGGACCAATCTTTTAACCAATGTCCAAAGATCTCCTGGGATTTTATGCCTTCAGTCATAGTTTCCTGAATAAGGATAATAGCAGAGTATTTATCATCCTCTTGAGGGAATTTTTTTTTTTGGGGGGGGCCTAACGCCCTTGCGTTGAAAGAAAGACACAGCATTAAGTATCCCTAGGGAGGGATTTGCTTTCTCTAAGGGCCCCATTGATGGTAGACTGCTTACCAGCTTTTATTTCCAATATTGCTTGCTTCTTTACCTTCGACAAAAGAGACTTTCTGCCCAGGGTAATTTTTGGAACTGGGTCTAAATCCAAACCACCAGCTATCACTTCGACATTTTTTTCCAAAGAGGATACCCTGGACCTAGTGTTGTAAATTTTTGGGGGAATTAACTTTGACATGGAGTTGGGAGAAGGAGTTAAAATTACTTCCTTTGTCTTGTCCATAGAAAGAGTCATACTTGGAGAGGGGTTAGGGGTTCGAGAAGGACCTGACAAGTCGGACACAACAAAAGTACTAGAATCACGAAGAGGAGAAGGAGGAGTAAGAGGGGAGGAAATGACAATATTACGAGAGAAAGAAGGTGAATTTTCAGTAAAAGAGCCTGTCTCTCCCTTGAGCATGTTCTCCAACTGCTAAGCTTCTTCTTTCGTCGAAGTAACTGTGTCCTGTTGTCATGTGCCTGTAACAATCCCCACATTTTCTAAATATTTACATTTCTTTTTACCCAAACTTTTTTCCTCCCAAGAGAAGGGAGGGGAGACGGACAATCACGAGCCAAGTGTCCCACCTGTCTGCAACCGAAACACCTAAACAAAATTTTCCAATAGTCAATGCATTGGTTATATATGCTCCCAAACGTTTCAATCTTTATTTCCTCATACAATCCTTCACGTAAATCCAATTCTACCAAAAATTTTGCACATCTTCTTTCAACCTTGAACTCCCAATTTTCCTCTAATGCTATAAAATATCCTATCTTCCCACAAATTGCTTCCAAAATTTGTTTATGCCAAAACATCATTGGCAACCCAGGTAAAATAACCCACACCTATTGAACATTCTGAAATTCCGTCTTGGCGTCAAAATCGACTTGCCATTCTTTCAAGGTTAGCCCTGAAGGATCCCAACTTAAGTTTTGATTCAATAATATATGTTTTTCGAGTTCGGAGTGCAATCTGAAAAAGGATCCAACCTCGAGTCATAATGTGAAAGGTTGGAATTTGGACAAGGAATTCCTTCCAGTTCGATTCCATCCAAGAACGTAGAGTTGATTCCCCGACAAAATTACGACAGAATCTACCCACCGGAGCATAAGACAAATAAACAGGCACCTCCTCAATACCGATCTCTCTCCCAACCACCAGGGAGGCTGCCTCCTTTTTTGCTTTGGCACCTTTCTTACGTCCTACACCTTTCGCTGATACAAAATTCGACGTACCATCACCATTATTTTCATGAATGGATAATAATTCCTGCTCAACATTCAAAGAACGCAACAATGAGTGATCCATCAACTCAAGTAAATTCTCTTCCTTGCACTTAATTTCATAATTCCTGGAAAAGACAGGTCCTTGCGGGGAGAAACTGTCATAATCCACTTCGTCTAAATCCATCTTGTATCCCCGAACACTAGGATGATTAAGAATGATGTGTTTAGCAGCAGGTTAAAGGGACACGAGGATCCTCGCCATTCCAAGTACAAGGAAAAAAGGACTTAAAAGAAAGGGAGTAAATGTTCCATCGTCTTCAAGACCTGAACCTTCGACCTTCGACCTTCGGTCCGGTTGATGGCGCACCGCAGACCTCCATTTCCCCCCCCATATATCTTCCAAGTATCAACCATATCTGTAATTTAATCATTATATAATAATAATAATAATAATTTTCAGTCTCTTTCTTGTGCTAAAATAGGTTATAACACTTGAATAAATTGTGTTTGGATTGATGGCATGCTTTTATTTATATTTAATTTGAAACACAATTTAAAATATTCCACAATTAATTCATGTACAAAGATATCTTGTGATCTTATTTTGACTTGGATATCATGTGATCTTTTTTATTTTGGGATGATTGCATTTTGATGTTATAGTCACTCAATTGTTTATTCCAAAACAGGAAGAATTTGATGAAAGTGAAAATATTCGGTAATGTCCATATTATTTCAATGTTGAATTCTTTGTTTTTTTTGTTTTGGTGGATTTTTTGTGGTATGACACATTTATGATATGAGCTTAATGTAAGACTTCATTTATGCATTGGTCATTGAGATATGTTTTATGTTATTCACAAGACTACATGTTTTAGTAGTGCTTGTGACTATCTATACATGTCCTTGTGTTCAATCACCTTTTAGTGTATGTTCTTAGAGCTTAAATTGAGGAAGTTTTTAATTGATGAAACATGGGACATTATTCATAGCCATCAAGTATGCAAAAGATGAAGGGGCTTTTGTTTTCATGAAAATAAAATATAAATACAAGTCCTTTGAATGCTCAAAAGTTCAAATGGATAAAGCAACTATCAACTTTTATGGCAATAGCTAGAATTACAGGTAAAAAAGGTTTTCATTCGCACAATTGTCATTATCATGCCTACTTCTTTGTTGTGTCCCAAATGAATATTAATTTTGTCAACTCAATAAGATTACTTTTTTTTTTTAAATAAATAATGTTAATGCATAAATATCACACACATGCAACATTTTTGCAATTCACATAGTAAAGCGTCATCAACATATAACATGCATCCCACTGAAGACAACCTCATCAAATCCAAGAAGCAATATGAGTCGATAAATGCTAAAGAACAGTCAAAATACAAGACCGCGCAACCTAACCGTTGTTCAGGTGCACGACTACTCATATTACCAGTTATGTTCCTGTGCGGATTTTCCTTCGATATCTGCGCGATTGTCAAAACGGTGGGATATTAACCACCAGCTGTGCATTAAAGGCTCGTAAAATCCCATCACCAACACAAATTCAAACTTGTCTTCTCAACATGATGGATTGGCATTCAATATCCCCCATTGTGTACCTTGAAGCTAGTTCATGAGGTGATAGGTTCACACTTGGATCTAGTTGTTTCTTGGCCATCTCTTGGCATATAAAAGGAAACCATGGCCATGCATCTTAAAAGAGAAACCAAGATCAAGGTTATGCTGCATAAATTGTATTGGAGCTTCCTCATAGCCCATCTCTTTCATATTTGTTGGCATTCCCCAAGCTCTCTTGCCTCCTTCATTCAAGGGGCAAGTGCTTCTCTCCTTTGGTTCTTTGAGCTATCTAGCATTTAGTGTGGACAAAATAGGCCTCCATAAGGGATATTGTTGGCTTCCCTTCAAAGCCTTCACCTCCTAGGGTGACACTACATGTATTTTCTTGACCATTGGAAAATCTAAAGTGGTTCATACATTGGTTATTTGTTGTGGTTTGCACCCTCTTGTTCCCTTTTATCATTTCAAGTTATTTGTGTTTTCATTTTTGTTTTAGTTCACTAACAAAGCCTTGTAGGATCTACTTTGGGGTTATCACATTTGCTTTTTGTTTCTAAATATTGGGTCTAGTCAACAACCTTAAGGGATTTCACCCAAAGTGAGAGAGGTTGCACACCTTTGTGAATAACCTCCCACAACAATATTTATGGCGACTCCACTTCATTTTTTTCCATTTTCTCTTAACTAGATTGTTAATTTTTAGGTAGCTAATTTTTGGTATATTATCCTTTGCAGGTGAAGAAGTCCATACCCTTCATTCCAAAAATTCAGCCTCCCATTGGCTATAATAACTATTTCAACACTCACGTGGATCCTGGCACCCCAATCACATGGTTTACGCACAAAAAATTTCTAATGTCGCGTTGTCCATGCAGTTTAACAGACGTATTCCCGCGCAGTTTTGTCTCTCATTGGCCGCACGACCTTTTCACGTTGTAATCGCTCTACTGCGCTCCAGTGAATTTTTTCTCCGCGCTATTGCACACATGCATATGTTTTTTCCACATTGCTATTGCTTTTATTTTATTTTTATCATTTTTCACAATCTTGCAACCCCAATGGCTTCTGACTAATGAACCAGAACTAATTAACTTGCAATAGTTACATGTTTCTATAGTAATTATCTCACTTAGACTAATATTAGGAAGTAAAGAGCCCATATCTATTGAAATCTACTTAAGTAACCAACCTTGAGACTTTCAACGAGCCTCATTGTTATCACTAGTATTCAAGACATCTCATGTTCTTTGTTTACTTAGCATGTTTTTAGGCTAAAGTAACATAGAATCTCATTTTTTCTCAGAAGTAAGGACCTAAAGACTCTAATCTCCCCAAGTATGCTCTTCACCTCACACTTCTCGTGAGCTTGGTGATCAGAAAGGGGTGAGAAGTGTGAAATACCTCCATTGCACACTTTTAATTCATTAACGCTTTATTTTTGCGAAGCACAATTATAATCTTTTAGAGTTAACAAGTAAATCTCCATTTGCATTTGTTTTATACTCTTCTAGTTAATTTGCAACAATCAATTTGATTACCTAACATGTGTCTGCATCACTATCACACACTAAGGGACCTAAAATCTCTTTCATTCCAAGTATGCTCTTCACCTCGCATATCTTGTGAGCTTGGTGAATAAAAAAGGAAGGGAAGTGTGAAATACCCCCCTTACACCTATTAAGTGAATCTAGACCCTTAAAATCAACTTTGTAAATTTTCAACCAACTAAATTTCTCCCCAAGAGGTCACAAAACAACATTTTAGTTAGGTAGGATTGATTGGGCTATTCATCCATTAATGCCCACCAATCTAGTTTCATTAGGTGTTTGAAACATAACATTGTTGACTTATAGGGTACTATCAAAATCCTATTATTAACAAGTGTTAAAATAAAACCCGGATAAGAAGTGCGTTGTGCCCAAGGCGTTCAAAGTCAAGGTATAGTTTCCCTACCCTCTCCAAAGATCCACTCAGCTTTTTGTGGAGGCAACACTATTCCGCGTAGACAGAACCACTTATCCATACTTGACACAAAGTATCTTAGTGGAAAAACTTAAGACATTGCGTGGACATTGCCTAGGAGAAATTGTGAGTGAAATTGACTCCTAAAGTTGGATATTGTCGTTGGGAAGTGTTGACAGTCCTTTCAGAACATAGCCCCATCGTCGATATAACTGACTCTTTGTTACCTTCACTAGTCAATTGGTGTGTGGATCCCATGGTCACCATCCACTGTGCTTTTGGAAGGCCCGGTTACATTTGAGAGGAAGGACGGTAGGTCTTCTAGGGAATTTACACTTATTTTTCTTTTTAAAATACAAATTCACTAACTTGTAATTAAAAAGAACCTACATGTGGGGACTATTGCACTAGACCAACATTGCACATATCACTCACTTTTGCACCATATTGCATTTATTGTGGTTGGCATATTTTTTCATTTGTTCAATTGTGTTTATTTCCACCATCTCTCACTTAACACTATGATTTCACCATTGAGAAACAAACAACCACGTAAGGCAGTCCCGACGACTACAAGGCCTATCCCCTCTCTCGAGGGGTGTTTTTCCACTTTATCCTCGTGGTTCACGTAGGAGATACTCTAGTTGGGGCAGCTCCCAGGCCACATTGATACGATCACCAGGGAGAGGACGCTCCTTGCTTGAGTAATTTTTTCCTCTCAGAGAAAGTGTAGACCCTTTTTCTTCATCCTCTCGTGGAAGAGGAAATCCTCTCTCTCCTCCCTCTCTCGGAATCAGTTCTCCTTTGTTTTCTCCCCTCAGAGATCCTTTGGACCATTTTGATCCCTCCGCTCTGGTAGGAGGTCACTCTTTATTTTCAACACCACCTCAGTCTCCACCTCGCGAAAACCACGCACAACATGCAATGGCAGGACCAAATCCCACCTTACCTTTCATGGCTAGCCTCAATCTCCCATATTTGGCCAAATTGACCAATGACCCTATCGTGCATGATCCAACATGGCCATCTGTGCTAGATAGACTTCCCTCCGATATATTGAAATTCGAAGGGAAATAAGGAGACGACCCAACCAACCATGTCATGTCCTTTCACTTATGGTATTCCTCCAACAGGATAGTGGAAGACTTAGTGAGGCCTCACCTCTTCTAGCAAACCCTCACCGAGATGACAACCAAATGGTATGTAAATTTACCAAGATTGACCCATGCCACCTTTGCGACATTGGCCACCTAATTTCTCACATACTTCCAAATTTTTATTCATCATGAACTTGGCCTCGAAATTCTCACTAAATATTGCCAAAAGACATATACACACATCACGAACAATAGCCATGAGTGGCATAGACGCCGAACATTGTATACAATCAAAATACAACATCCATTTCTGTTGGATTGGTTCATTAAATCACTCCAACCAGCAATCACTAAATATGTCGCCACATCTATGCCACAAAATGAGGAAGAGGCCATCCTGAAGGCCCAACATTTCGATCTTATCTATGCACAATCCGAATATTTATACACCATGCTTCCTGACACCCCTCGACATCGTTCATTGGATCCTACACCTACGGGTTCATCACATTCGTTGGGTGGTCTTATTGGGTCCATTTACTACCAAGGAAATGCCCCCCCTCCTACTTCTATGCCATATAATATGGCATTGTAGTGCCCACCCATCCCTACTGTGTCGACACCCCCTTCTCTTGTACCAAATCCTCCACTTGGTAATTTATAGTATGGACCCTATAGTTTGAATTATCCCAATGCAAGCCATGCATCGATGGTACCTCCACCACAAATGGCACAAGTCTCTCTTACATCCACATCCTATGGAGTGAAAACCACATTTATCACCCCACTGGGGTATAACCCTTACTACATGTTCCCATTTCCTACTGGTTCAACCTTCACACCTCATATGGGAGTAAATCTAGTTCAACCCTCTTTTGCACAACAAGCCCAACAATTTAAGCAGTTGAACGCACCAAATCATCAAAATCATAAAAATTAGGGGAAGAAGAAGGGAAAGAACAAACAAAACCAACAACAGGGGCAAGGGGGCAACCCCCCTCCCCAGCAGAGCTAGAACCAAGGAAACCCAAATGCAGGGGCTACTAAACCCCCTCAAGCAAGGGAAGAACACCAACCCGAGGACCAATTACTCATGTTCCATTTGCGGAGAATATGGTCACTACACTCACCATTTCCCTCTTATCCCCGATTTCCAACATTTGGTGGAGGCCAAGAAGAATACAATAGTAAACCCCCCTCGGGTCCCTAACCCTACACAACCCAAAAATTTTGTATTACAACAACCATTTTCCAATCAATGGGTCTTTACTCAACAGCATGAACCCTGCCCCTCCAACGATGGTTCCTTCCAGAACATCTACACGTTGGATGTCAACCTCTAGACTAGAGCCAAAGGTTATGATAGGCCTGAAGCCCCCCAGTGGAAGATGTCCCTATACCCTCTAGGGGCCCTTTGCAAATACCACGCCCAAGTGGTGAAAATATCCCACAAATCCCAAGATCCCACTTCGACGCACCCCTAATAACCCTCACATGAAATCCACCCACAATTATAGTATTGTGGATGACTTGGACCAATCACCTACTGTGATGTCCATATTAGAGGTTCTATAGTCTTATCCAACTCAACGAAAGGTATTACTTAATGCACTTGGCACCGTCGACCCTTCTGACTCACGCCTCATGACTTTT
The DNA here is from genome assembly GCA_027924585.1 of Larix kaempferi. Lineage (NCBI taxonomy): Eukaryota > Viridiplantae > Streptophyta > Pinopsida > Pinales > Pinaceae > Larix > Larix kaempferi. The sequence continues at coordinate 1,773,440 of BSBM01000226.1, read as the reverse complement.
GATCTTGAAAAAGGTTAACCGTGGCTACCCTACTTATTTGCATTCTAGGTCCCTATTATAGTAAAAAGAATTATGATTCATCGATGTATCATCGATGAACACACATCTACATGCATCATGTCCTCTAATGTTTGGAAATGATTGGGATCACCTGAGTTATTCCCCTCGTCTATTGCTCTCCGCACATACGATGGGAGACCATCCCAACCCTGGGGACTGTACCAAAATGTCCCTATCGAGTTGCGGGGAAAGATGGTCATGATCAATATCAAATTAGTTTATGCCCAACTCGATTACAAAATCCTCTTGGGGCGTAGTTACATCTATGCTATGAAGACATTTGCCTCCTCAGTCTTCCGTATCATGATGTTTCCTTTCAATGGGAAAACAATCACCCTCAACCAAATCAACTACTATGACCCCAATACCAACACCAATCTCGATAATGTCCTTCCCACTGTCGTCGAGAAAAGTCAATCCCCTTATGTTAATATTACCCATGGAATAGACAAGGACTCTAACTTGCTAGGGGTGTACTCCAGTCCGCCACCTGATATCCCTGCATCAATCGATGGCTTGATGTGCACCATTTTCTATGTTGAAAATGTGCCCACCTCCCCCTTTGCATCGTCATCATCACCTCTGCTAAGTCATGGCGTTGAGCAAACGTTGATTCCATCGGTACTTCCTATCTTCCAAATCCCATTCTTGTACCCCCCTATGGGAGTGCAAGGGACATTGGTGATGGCTCAATTGACTCCAGCTAGGTTAACCTTGGGTATACCTGTGTGGTACCTTACACCACCATACCCAGAGATGGCTTCAAAACCCATATCCCACTATGAGTTTGTCCCTGTCTCGGCTGTTACGCCTCCTAGGCCGATTACACCATCTGTATCGCCATTCAAACCTACGACATATGCAACTAAACCAACACCGGTCATCAATAAACCGAACAATGGGGGCATGAGACAACTTAAGTTAAATGTCCCCCTCATACCCAACCCAGCTCCCGAATCATCATCGAGGGTCGCTAAGCCTAAAGTAGGGAACATCAACCAACAATGGTTAAAAGCCCCAGTAATGACCAATACTCCCACACAAAGGGTCACTCCACCATGTGTTATTTGTGGGAAACAAGGCCACGGGACCAACCTATGCCCCACCTTGTCAGAGATCAAGAATTAGCTCAACACCCCTATTAGCATAACACACGCTCCACCTATAGTAGGAGGGGGCACCTCAGCTTCGCCCACACCTAAGTCTAAATCATTGCATACCAATCATGCATGATTGATTTGTTACCAGTTTGGGCATTACACACACCATTGTCCCGACCTCCCTTGATTTCGAGATGCTTTTTCGACCATCCATCTTAATCAATCGTTGGAAGAAAACTATCCCCCTCCGCCACCGAAATCATCTTCTATAAATTTCGTTACGACAACGGTTCCCATTCCTATAGCAAGCTCCTATGTGACCCCTCAATGGGAAGAGTCACTACCTGACCAACAGTTACCCCTTGTTGTCCGTCGAGATGCACACCAGCAGCGGAAATCTTTCGAAAGTTTTCTCCCTCACTAGAAAGTGGGGAGAGGTGTGGCCTTGGGGGCAAGCAATGAGCCAGGTACTGTCACCTGAATCCCAGCTATTCCGTTTAGGCTAACTCCTAACGAAGCCAAGGGGGGTAGTCCCTAGGAAAGAGTTTCACTAAGGCTCTTGTGTTTTAAGTGTTTTTTGCGTGGGGTGCTGCGGATGAGTGTTGTTTAGGAGTTTTTGTATAATGATGAGAACACAATTAAACACGCAATCCACATTGCAAATTCCACAAGATACAATTCAGAAGATGAACAATATACTTTGACTTAGAATTAAAACAAAGCATCCACAAGATAAAGATCAAACAAATGACAAGGACATATGGTCCAGATTCAGAAGATACATAAGAGTTTTTAAAGACCAGTGCCAAATGGAGTCAAAAGAAATTCTTGTGATGTTGGAAAATGTAAATCAAAAGTAGCTGTTTGTGAGATCGTTTTGAAATTGTTCTTGGTAAATTTTAAGTGTTTTAGGTGTTCTTGATTGCTATGGCTAAAACCAAGGATATCAAAAGAGTGTCCGGAAAGACATTCTAAGCAGCTCCTTTAAGACACATGTCGGACCTGTCTGGAATCACAGCGAGGCGCACAATGCTAACCAGCCACTGTGTCGCAGATTGGGAAACCCGGCGCTTTCCCTGAGAACTGCTTTGAATACTTTTTGAACAACGCCGGTTCGTTGGTTATGGGGGTGAAAGTTTTAATTAATTATCACTTATGAGCTTATCAAGTCCTTCACCTTTCTGAGTACTAGTCCAACCGTTTCCGGTTGGCAGAGCATACGGTTGTTGGACACACAACCAAAGTAAATTAATTAAGGGGGAATGTGGATTGAAGTGTTTTATTATTAAGAGCACTTGTTCAACTCTCCGACAGAGAGTGCTCTTAACTTAGTCTTAAGACCACAGTTCAAAAGACTTCCTACTTTAAAATGCCTAATGCAGGGGAAAAATGCAGATCTATATGCTCTCCGACAGAGAGTGCTCTTGACTTGGATTTGGCCAAATTCAAGAGGCTTTGTTTATTTTAAGAAAAAGTAAAGCAGTTGTGAAAAACAGTTATGAAGCTTTGTAGAATTAAACCATGTGATAGCTTCAAATAAAGTAAGAGACAACTAACATGCTATTTTCAGAATGAAATAATGCTAAAAAAAGACTTAGTGTTCTACCAACACTTTTACTCTAAAGTGGGATCAACCTCTGAACAAGGCTAATCACTAGAACCATTAGTCCTGGAAACCTTCCAGCTAGCTGGATGTCCACAAGATGCTAATGAGGGAACGAGAAGCTACCACAAAACTATGTGGCATTTGGGACACAATCCCAAAGTTAGCTTACTCTGGTCAAAACTTGAAAGAGAGGCAACAAGATGAAAATAAAATACTGATTTAAGGTATAAAATGAAAAATTAAACTAAGAACTTGGAAAGCTGAGATCTAAGCTAAGCAAACCCAACACTCTTCCCCAAATGGGGAAGAAACCCAAAAGGTGGAGGACCTCTCCACTTAACTTCTTTATTGAATAATTACAAATGCCTTTGGGATCTAGATCCTTAAAAGGTCTTTTGAGAGAAGTAAACTTTGAAAGTAATGAGAAAACTCTTATGAGTTTGTACAAACGATAATAGCTTGTTTCAAAAGACATTCATGGTTTGGCTTTCCTCCTTGGTTCAAACATCAAATGTTCTCTTCTTTGGTTTGTCTTTCCAACTTGGATTTGCTCTCTTTTCTTATGCTTCAAAGGTATTTCCCAATAGTTCTATTTCTCAAAGGAATACCTATCACAATGTAACACTTTAAATACCCATTAGCATTAGTAAATCAAAAAATTAAAACTTGAAACTACTTGAACCTAGAATTGGAAAAAGAGGCCCTAAATGCAATGTGCATGAGATTTTGAATTAAAAATGCAATTTTTATAAAACGGACCAGCAAGCTAAAATGCTCCAAATAATGATGGAAATGAGAATGTAACCACAAAACCTTACACTATTTTATATGCCAACTTATCTACCTTTGATATGAGACTAAGAAACTAGGAAAAAATATTGAAATGCAAACTCTAAGTGACCTTCTAAGATGCCTAAACTTGACTCTTTCTAAAGAAAAATTAACCAACTTTGAATAAGACTAATTTTAACTAGTGTTTTTTGTTGATTTTGTGAAGATAGATGGTAGGAGGAAAGGTGGAAGAGGAAAGGAGCGAATGAGGGAGAGAGAGGCAAACTTTGAAATGGATGGAAAATGGGAAGAGTGAAGTGGACAAAAGGAAAAAACGAAATGGATGAAAGATGGAAAAATCAAGTGAAACACTTGATGGGTAAAACACTATCCAAGAAATCCTTCCAGCTAGTTGGATGATATGCATGCGATAGTGTTGAAGAGAGCACAAGGGAACAAATCCCAAGTTATTCCCCAAGGTCGAAGGAACTTCAACCTTGTGGAAAACTAATCTAGGATTTAAAAGTAAAGAACTTCAACTTTAGATTTAGATCTAGAAAGGGGTTTCCACAAGAAGAAGATGGGTCCAAGTAACAAGTAACCAAGAAGAGGGAAATTGTGTTGATGGAAGAGGAAACTCTCTCTGCTTTGATGCCAGTCTTAAGATCTTGCTCTTTGGAAGTATCCTGCAAACACACTATTAGTAAAGGTTTTTGTTGGTGGAGAAGAGGGAGATACAACCGAGTTCATCTCATCTCAACCATTTTGAAGATCTGCAAATGCACAAAAAACTTACACAAACAAAGCTTGATCAAATATAGAGAGTTAGACAAAAATGCATAAGGAGACAAGGTAGTAAGACCGATTACAAGTTGCACTCTTTATACTATTTAAGCCTAAGCCTAGCAAACAAATTGGGACCATCAAATGTTTGCCCTACGCTCTTAAGAAAGAGATCTAAGCATGTATTTAAATCAAACTTTGAAATTGCATAAATCAAGAACACATTACAGATATTACCTCAAAGTAAATTAATAGCTCATGAACCAATAGAAGTGTACACAAATTGCCTCCAAAGCCAACTTTATTTCCAATGATAGCCAATAGCTATTACAATCTCCGCAGAGTAAGTTTACAATAATTCTCCATGAAGAACAAGCCTAAAAGACCTCTCTTATATAACAAAACTAAATGCTAAAACCCTAATTCGAATTGGTGATGAAGAGAGCCAAAAACTCCATCAAAAACCAATCAAATCCATGTCAACACTAACCAAATCGAGCTTGGAGTCTTAACTCATCTTTAAACTTGGGTTTGGAGCCCATAATTTGAGGAAGAAGCCCCACATGCATTGATTTCAAAATCCAACAACCCATCAATCAATTGCCAAATCACAAAAACGAATTTGCATGAAGGTGGGCGAATTTCTCAACTGTAGATCACTCCCAGTGCTCTGAAACTGATCTGAATCGGGTGGGTGAAGATTCCATTCATCATAAATGCTTTTTGCCATGTCATTTTGACTTTTACTTTATTCAATTTGGCCCTTTTAGGAGAGATTTAAATTATCTCCAATTTATTATTTTTTGAATATTCTAATTAATATTTCTCATTTTTTGATTTTTTGAGAAAATATTAATTATGAGGCCAAATAATTGTCTGAAACTTAGGGTTAGCTAGTCCGGGGATCATGAATGATTTTTGGCTTAAGTATGGAGTCTTCAATCACTGAAATCGGATCCCGGATGACTAACATATTACAAATTGAAATTTCTCTATTTAAACTATAGAGAAATTTATTAAAATTTAAAAAATAATTAAAAACCCAAATTCAACGGACTCGGTAAAACTTTTTCGAAATTTTTTCTGAGGATCCTAGAGACTTGGAACATGACCAAAACCTATTCTAATAGTGTCTAGTAGGCTTATATACATTAGTTGGACTCTAATAACCCCCCTATGGCCAAAATTTTCAAAATCGGGCATTCCAGCTTTGGAGGAAGCGGGAGAAAACCTCATCGATTATAGCTCAGCTGTAGGCAAAGTATAATTAGCAAGGGAAAAAACTCCCTGGAATACCTTAGTTGCTTAATCAGGTCATGGGGAACCGAGACACTCAGATCCTATTAGCACTCTTTAATACAAACCCCCATGGGGCCATGGTCATGTCGACTCAAAAATAAAACCGGCTAGCCAAAACTGGCTAGTCACAAATGCTGGATCATCTGATACACTGGAGTACAAACATTTATCATGTTTGTCAAATGGCGGCTCTTCAGATAATCCAACTATGGTACAAAATAGGTGATAACACCCCTTCAGCAACCTCAAATTTCTGCCATCGTTCTCAATCATACATATGCTACTCGACCATGTTGATCATGTAGATTGATGACTCATCATTCTTTTCAATGTCCTATTTTGGTTGCGGCACACACCCTTCGTGCTACACAAAAGCGACTATCAGATAAACTTACCCCTTTGGGAACAACCCTCCCAACTTTGATTGAAGAAGACAATGACCCCAAGGACGATGGAAGAACCTCACCTACCAGTGGTTTCTCCTCACCTTGGAGGCGATGAACCCCCATCACCAGTTTCCCCAGAGGACTTAGAACCCCTAGCATTCCCACAATAAGATATCCTCCCCCCTCCCCCAATCCCCCTATATGGACATCCTTCATCTTTATTTGATTCCCATTCTACTAAGTGACCCTACCTCCTAGGTCGGCTTCATCCATCCAAACAACCCCATCACTAGTCAGGTCACTCATCCTTCATCCGACGATTCATTCTCCTCTGATGAAGATATGTTAGAGGAGTATGTCTTCTCCACAGATGAAGAGATAATCGAAGGCATGCATTTAGATGAACCCCCATGGAATGAATTCCATCATAGGTCGTCGTTTGTCCAAACTCTGAGTCCCTCAATCATTTCGATGGCCCAACAATATACCATTGAATCAAAATTATTTATACCTCATAGTCATATCGATTAGTTCAAAAACCCCATCCCCACACTTGATGCATTCAGAGACAACAATCTAGCCAATATCTCTCCATGTTGACCACAAGAAATTATTGAATTCCCCACCCTCTTCAAGGAATTTCGTGATTTCTTCACCTGGTCATATGAAGAAATGCTCGACCTAGACCCTTCAATCGTCGAACATCATATCGACAATTGTCCAGACACCACCCTTGTCAGACAAAAGCAATGACCTTTTCACCCCTCTAAGGACCCTACTATCAAAGCTAAGATCAAAAAGCTCCTATAGGCGGGATTCATTTTTCCCATTGCTTATATGTCATGGGTCTCCAACCCAATCCTTGTCAACAAAAAGCAAGGAAACATTCGAGTCTGTACAGATTTCCACGATCTCAACTTAACCTATCCCAGTGACAATTACCCGACCCCATTCATTGACAAAATCGTCGATTCATGTGCAGGTAGTGAGATGTTATCCTTTATGGATGGGTTCTCCAATGATAACCAAATACAGATCCTCCCTCAGGATCAGTACACAACAAGGTTTACCACACCTTGAGGCACCTTTTCTTACAAGGTTATGTCATTTGGGACGAAGAATGTTGGCGCCACCTTTCAAAGGGCTACGGAATATGTTTTTAATGATTTGGATCATATTATCCTCTCCTTCTTATATGACCTCACCACCAAATCTAAAAAACAATTTGATCACCTCCATGATCTAAGCACCATCTTCGTGCACTGTCACAAATATAACATACACTTGAACCCCCTCAAATGCGTGTTCTATGTCTCCATTGTCTGTTTATTAGGATTCTTTGTATCCAAGGAAGGCATCACAATCGACCCATCAAAAGTCCAAGCCATTCTTGAGTTATCGACCATGTGAACACGACACTAGTTACAAAGCGTTCAAGGAAAGCCCAATTTCCTCCGGCGTTTTGTCCCGGATTACGCCACCCAAGCACACGGTTTTGTGTCTCTGCTTAGGAAAGACATCTCTTTCAAATGGGATGATCATGCCCAAAGCTCCTTTGATGCAATGAAACATGCATTAACTTCAACACCCCTCATCTCGCCTCCGAACTTTGACAAAGATTTCATCCTCTATGTCTCGGCGTCATCCTCCGTTGTCGCAAGTGTTTTGGTCCAACAGGATGATGGTCCCAATGAACATGTAATTTACTATGTTAGCAAGACATTGGCTGAACCAACACTCTACTACACTCATGATGATAAACTTGTGTTAGCCATCATTCTCTCAGTACAAAAACTAAGCCACTACATTCTGCTTCACAAAACAACAGTAGTTTCCAATTCCAACCCCATGCAATACATACTTAGCTGCAAGCTCATCAACAGTAAGTTTGAACATTGTATTTTTATTCTCCAAGAATTCGACCTTGAGTTCATGATCCCCAAAAGCAAGAAATCCTTGGCCCTCGCTGAGCTTATCACTGACCTCCCAACCACTACCTTGGGAAAACCTGTGCACGACCGATTACCAAATGAACACATATTCCTCATAGCTAGTGATGACCCATGGTATGGAAATATCCTTACATATATGCGCACTCAAAATTTCACCCCACATGTATCTTGGGATGATCACCGATGCATCTGTCATCAAGCACCAAGATACCTTCTCATAGGAGATGTCTTCTATCGTCGCGAGGTCGAGACTATCCTGCAACGTTGCTTAGCCCATGAGGAAGCAAAACAAGTACTCAATGAATATCATAGTGGAGCATGCGTTGGCCACCTATCATGCCTCACCACCACCCAAAAAATACTCCACGGAGGATATTTTTGGTCATCCGTATTCAAGGATTGCGTTTACGATGTCAAAAGATGTGCTAATTGTTAAGTGTTTTCCTGCAAGACATGGTCACCACCTCCCCCCCTCCATCCAGTAATCACTACTAGCCCATTTTGTAAATGGGAAATTAATTTCATGGAATGCTGACCAACATCTACACAGGGTCACAAGTACATCATCGTGGTTGTCAACTATTTCACTAAATGGGCTGAAGAATGCCCACATTCGATTGCACAAGCACCACTACTACATGATTGTTCTTCAACCACGTCATTTCATGCTTTGGAGTACCTACAACATTAGTCTCAAATAATGGAACCCACTTCCACAATCAGAATTTTGAGGAACTATCATGGTTGTTAGGATTCAAGCACGAATTTTCAACATCCTACTACCCCCAATCCAATGGCCAAGTTGAATCTGTGAACAAAGTTATGAAGACTATGCTCCAACGCACAGTAAATAAGAACAAATCCAATTGGCATCACATGCTATTCCCCGCTCTTTGGGCTTACCGTACCCCAGTCAATACAACTACAGGATTTAACCCGTTTCACCTCATCCATGGAGTAGAGGTCATACTACCCATTGAGTGCCAAATCCCTACACTCCAATCCGTTGTAGAGTTGTTACCTGATATCGTGGCCCTCGAGAAAAGATTATTTCTTTTGGAACACCTAAATGAAGATCGAAGGGACTCACTCCAAAAAAATGAGGCCATGAAGGTTCACTCCAAAGCACACTATGACAGACATGTTCGGCCTTGCACCTTCGATGAGGGTGACTTTGTCCTCGTCTTCAACGCCAAAAAAGGCAACAAACTGGGACCAGAAAAATTTGTATCTAAACGGACAGGGCCTTATGTTGTCAAGCAATGCCTCCCCAAAGGGGCATACATCTTAACTGACCCTAAAGGCATAACCCTAAACATCCATGTTAACAGGTTGTACCTTAAATGCTTCTACTCCTGATCCAGTTGTACTCTGCAGGTGTGCTATGTTTTGGTTATCAATTCTTCATCATCAATACCTTTGTCATGCTCTTTATTACACTTGGGTATTTGTGTTGTATGTGCAGGATAACGACCAAGACTCAACTACCTCTTTTTTCCATTATAAGAACAAGACTCCACCACTAAAAAATGGAACATAACTTATATCACAGGTATCATCTTGAAACTGGCATATAGGCATCGTCTTCCCTCTTTTTGGATTTGCACTTACCATATATTCTCGCTAATAACCATAGGGTTCCCCTCCCCAGTAATGATATGCCATCAATATCATCATTGGGGGTTGACATTGTTGAAACCCATGATGTCAACCCCCAACAAGCCCAAGGATTTTGATACACCTTGAAACAATCAACCCATAGTTCATCCTTTTATAGTTTCCCATTTACTCCCCCACCTCCAGCAGTCGATGCCATCAAATTCCTCGGCACATGTTACGATCAAGAAAAATAGTTGACCACTCATACCTCCACGAGCACTCTACCATCTGCAATCTTTTCTGTACCACCACCCCCACCAAGACAACAATGGGGCCCCCACCTCCAAAGCAACCAATTCTATCCAGTTATTCCTGCATGAACAATCTACATGGCATTGATTCATGGGGCACCCGTCTTCGCATTTGAAAAACAAACCTCACATTATTATAAAATCGATTCATCGATTCACCTAAAACCGCGAGAATCCCACCCATCATTCAATCGATCCCTCATCACCCCCAAAACCACGGGGACCCCACTAGCTATCTTTATATACAAATTTTTCCCCAATCCATTTAAAACCATGAGAACATCACTATTCTTTTGGAAGCAACCCTTGGTCTCCTTTGGTCGATGTCGTGGAGTCGCACTACCCTATCATTATGAATTTTTTCAGTCACCATCACCCTCAGTGTTGTGTCCCCAACAAAATCCTTCATCTATAGTTTGTCTCCCTCTGTTGCAACCTGTACCATTATGTTGAAGAATGTTTCCGTCCATTACTCCCCAAGTTGACATTGATCAAAGGAATTCATGTGCCTCACACTTACAAGCTAGTCTCGTGTTAGGTCTGTTAGCCCAACAGTTGGTTACAAAATGATCTTGGTTCTCAGGATAAGAACATCGTTTTATCATGTACTTCACCTCTCGTCGACATCAAATCATCCTATTCCGAGAGTTGCAGTAGTTGCAGTTGTACCTTGGGGTCCCTTTCAATCATTATAAGGGATCACATCAAACTAAGTAGGGAGAGCCCTTAGAGCTCCCTAACTTAGTGGTCTCTCCTATGCAATTCGTCAACACATCTATTGCATCAGAGAGAGTCGTACGTTTCGAAGGTAGCAGTGTTCACATTTATAAGTCATGGTAGCAATAGTTCAGTGAGGTCCTACATTCAGCACCCTCACCAGTGTTTTGATTCCCCACCCCCGTAGGGTTATCATGGTCATTAGCAATGCTGCTTCTTCAACACCTGTAACAACATTTCTAGGTTCAATTACTATTGCATGGATTGAAGCCGCCTTCATCCATGTGCCAGTAGTATATTGATTTGACGCCTTGGTTTTCTCCTCTTGTAACCACTTTGTGATATTTTTCACGAGCATGAGTATGCCTTCCTAGTTTGTATAAAACATATTCTTTGTTGTGGCTTCACCAACAATCTTCCCCCCATGGGAGAACCATATTCATCCACACATGCTTCACAGTTTTTAAGAAACACCAGAGAGCACAAAAGAAATGATGATGTATTATTGGCCCTACAGTACCCTTTGACCCTTATATATCAGGGGGCATATGTTAACACATAAATCTCGCACACATGCGACTTTTTTGCAATTCATACAGTAAGGCGTCATCAACATATAGCATGCATCCCACCGAAGAAATATTCATCATATCCAAGAAGCGATATGAGTCCAAAAATGCTAATGAACAATCAAAAGAAAAGACTGTGCGACCTAACCGTTGTTTAGGTGTGTGAATGCACATATTACTAGTTATGTGCTTGCGTGACCCCTGTGTTGTTGTAAATGTAACTTCGGAAGATATTATGTTGTATATTATTATTATGATATTATTGTACTTTTATTGTACCTCCATCGGAGTTGTTTTTCCTCCGTTCGGGGATGCCATTATTGTATTTGGTCATGCTAGAATATTGAGGTAAAACCTCCATTGTAAGTCAGTGCAATAGCTCCCCAAAAGATAAATGTAAATTGTATTTTTGAGTCTCCCTAGGATAGGTCGGCCCAGTCAGTTAGAGAGGTCAGCCCCAATGAGGAATTAGGGCACTCACACTTAAAGTATAAATAGAGAGGATCACTCTCTCATTTTGTATCACACTCACTCAAGCAAGTTTGTACCAAGTGAGAGAGAAGACAAGTTTGCAGAGGAGAAAGAGAGAGAGCTGTAGAAGACATCTTATATTTTGGGTTTTCCATCTTGCTTGATATTGTACTAGTGACGAATCTATTTCTGAGGAAGTTGCGGGGTTTTCTCCTTTATGGTTTCCCCGAGGAAATTTCTCGTGTCTTTTGTGTTTTGTTGTGCTTGTCTATCTTTCAGTTTAAAGATCTAACATAATTGAATTAAAGTGCAAACTCTAACATCCTGCGTGGATTTCCCGTTGATATACGCGCGACTGTCAAAATGACGTGATCTCAACCACTAGCTACACATTAAAGGCTCATAAAATCCCATCACCAACACAAATTCGAACTTGTCTTCTCAACATGATGGATTGGCATTCAATATCCCCCATTGTGTACCTTGAAGCTAGTTCATGAGGTGATAGGTTCACACTTGGATCTAGTTGTTTCTTGGCCACCTCTTGACCTATACAAAGAAGGCAAGGGCATGCATCTTAAAATAGAAACCAAGAGCAAGGTTATGCTACGAAATTGTGTTGGAGCTTCCACATAGCCCATCTCTTTCATATTTGTTGGCATTCCCCAAGCTCTCTTGCCTCCTTCCTTCGAGGGGAAATCGCTTCTCTCCATTGGTTCTTTGAGCTATCTAGTATTTAATTTGGACAAAATAAGCTTCCCTAAGGGAGATCGTTGGCTTCCCTTTGAAGCCTTCACCTCCTAGGTGACACTACATATATTTGCTTGACCATTGGGAAATATAAAGTGGTTTATGCATTGGTTCTTTGTTGTGGTTTGCACCCTTTTATCATTTCAAGTTATTTTTGTTTTATTTCACTAACAAAGCCTTAAAAGATCTTCTTTGGGGTTATCACATTTGCTTTATGTTTTTAAATACCGGGCCTAGTCAACAACCTCAAGGGATTTCACCCAAAGTGGAATAGGTTGCACACCTTTGTACATAAGTACCTCCGAGCTACAAAATCTAACACTCCCTCTTAGTGAGGGAGGTACTTCTGCCATCTGCTCCACCTGGATCTGTCTCCAACCTCCTCTCTCCAACAACTGAAGCTACTCCCTTTGAAACTGAAGGTCCCTCAATTAATTTCCCTAGGTCATATGCTGGAATTTTGTACCAATCACACATGCTCTGAGGACTCTCGCACTCCTAAGCATGTTGTAGTGTAATCTCCTCTGACAATACTGGAAGAAGCCTCTCACCCATCTTCCCTAGATCAAAGACTGAATACTCGATACCATCTCAATCTCCGGAGCATCTCGCTCTCCCTCTGTCTCTGACATTGATACTGCATCCAAGATCTCCCTGGACCACCTACAGGCTTTCCCGGAAACCTATGCAACTTTCCTTGTCTGATCCATGCCTCACCCTTGCATCCAAGGTCACTCCCTCTGAATATAGAAGCCTCTGTCCATCCCAGAACAACACTCTATATTCCTCATCCTCCAAAGTTGATACTGAGGGAAAATCTTTCAGCTCTAGTACAAGCATCCCTCCTGCCACCTTGAAAGAACCTCCTGACTTGAGTTAGAATCCAACCCATCCAAATCACTCCATGACATGCATGAGCATGTCTTTGAAACTCTAAGGAACTTTGAGCATGTCTCATATTCCCATCATACGGCTAGATGCATAACCGTACAAATTGCAAAATTTCCAGTTTTAAAACCAAACCAATAAATTCTGCTCACCTGTGCCAAAAAAATACACTCAACTATACTAACCATCAATACTCTTGCACACACAACTGCCACAAAACAGTTCACTGAATCACTTAGATCCCTAGCTCTGATACCATGTTAAGAAAACTACCCTCAAACACACAACTATAGATTTCTTCAAAACAAACTTAAAACTCAATCAACCACTTAACAATACTTTGTCTTAATCTTGTACAATCAAGAAAAATTCAAAACATATCACATGCTCACATTCCATATAACAGTAAGCTAAAACACACATGTTAAGCACATTTGCAGTGGAAAATCACTTTAAAACAATAGACTATAACAAAACTTTGACACAAAGATTTTGGTCAACAATGACCCTGGAAAAACCCCGAAGGGGAAAACCAATCCAAGAGAGTATTTTATTGTGTTTCTTAGTAAATGGATATTATAGCATATTTTTAATAGTAGTAAAAATACAAAACTTAGATCACACACAATGCCAACAGACCACCTCGAAAACTGTGCCAAACTCCTCTCAAAACAAGCCCATATTTCTACCTCAAAATATGTGCATAAATTTTAACTATATGGCTTGCACATTACGACTTCTTTCCGTGCAAACACCTTCTCATTTTCTGTACTCAATTATAGCTCTTCTCTATGTGGTTGTACAAACCTCTTCTCAACAAAACCAACACTAAAAACCAACCTCGATTTCAGTGCCATTTCTCAACAGTACAATCCTCTCACTACTACAATCACACCTTGAAATTAGTGCATAATATAAGTGAAAAATACAACAATTTCACCTCGATTTTAGTGCCCATGGGTTACCTTGATTTCTATGATGTGCGGCCTCACTTTCTTATGCTGCAATGTTCTTGGGAATGCGTGCCATTCACTTTGGGAAGCATGCCCACCCTTCTTACTGTCAATTTCCTTTCTTATTGCTCGCACTCTCCCTCTCTTGGGAATCATGCTTCTCACACTTCACTCCAAAACTTCACTCTTGGAATGTGTGTCTAAACTCTCCCACTACTCTTGATGATGCACATTAATGTTGATCTTTCCTTGGGATGCATGGCCCTCTCCTTGGGAAAAGCACCCTCTTCAAAGTCCAACCTCCTTTTTCATTCCTCTTCTCTGCTCCTCTTCTCTCCTGTAGGAAATCAAGCCACACACTCTAACTCCTCTTCTCTCCTGTAGGAAATCAAGCCACACACTCTAACTCCTCTTCCTCTCTAGGATTTTGTACCATCTCTTCAATTTCTCTTGAAATGAATGAAAATGAGGTCTCATGGTCTTTTTACTTTATTATTACTGTAATTACTCTGTTTTTTGAATTTTGGGGCTGAGATTAGATTTTGGCCCACAAGATCTAAGGCTAAGATTTATTCTCAAAATAACTTTCCTAAGTCATAACTATATAAAATCCCTCCTTTTCGAAAAGTCACTTTTTACTCTAAATATTAAAAAAGTACACTTATAATTAAAAGTCACTTTATAAACATAATAAAGTACATCAGTTTTAAATTATAAAGTCGCATCATAAAGTACTTTAATAAAAATTCTCATAAAGTCACTTTATGACATTTAATGAGACTTCATCATCTCGGACCCCTGCACCTAGGCACAGGAGTACTTCTAAGCTACAAAACGCTAACACTACTTATATAATACATAAAGTGTATTTTTCCAACTCTAATTTTAGTTGAAAGTTTATATTTAGAACTTATTGTCAAAAAAATAGATAGTTAACAAGATTATCTAACTTAAACTAAATTTATGAAAGATCAAAAAATATTATTTATCTTTAACAACAAAGTTTGAAACAATTTTGTATTATAAATATTGTATTCCCAAGATTATCTTTAGTACTTAAAAAAATGTCAAAAAAAATATAAAGTTAACAAGATTATCTATTTTAAACTAGATTTATGAAAGACCAAAAATCATTATTTATCTTTAACAACAAAGTTTGAAACGATTTTGTATTATAAATATTTTAGTCCAAAGATTATCTTTAGAACTTAAAAAAAGTAAAAAAAATAGAAAGTTAACAAGATTATCTATTTAAAACTAAATTTATAAAAGACCAAAAATCATTATTTATCTTTAACAACAAAGTTTGAAACAATTTTGTATTATAAATATTTTAGTCCAAAGATTATCTTTAGAACTTTAAAAATGTAAATAAAAAAAACTAAAGCTAACAAGATTATCTATTTTAAACTATATTTATGAAAGACCAAACATCATTATTTATCTTTAACAACAAAGTTTGAAAAAAAATTGTATTATAAATATGTTATTTTGTTTTACAAAAGCATCATAAAGAGTGTGTAATGTTTTCTTCTAATCTAAGTTTTATCAACATCAATACTTAACTTTTCAGAATCAATTTGACTAACTTTTCTAAATCAATGTTGAAAATCTAAAAAAATTGTTTTTTTTCCACCAAATCTGCTAATAAAATTAAATAATCAATTTCAACATAACATAGTTTAATGGATTTTGTACTGTGTTAGAGGAATTATTGTAAGTTATTTAAAATGGAAGAACAAAATATGATATATATATATATAAATATATATATATATATATATATATATATATATAAAAGATGGTTAAATATCATAATAAATGCAAATTATTAATAATATATGAAATATAAAAAAAAAAACTTTGAATATGTAAAAAGCACTATCATTTCACATAGATTATTCTTAACAAATATTGCGTTTTATAAATTAACAATAAAAAGTAGAAACCTAAACCTTCTTGATAAAATAGAAACCTTGATGATAAGATGGTGTCATGGCCATCATCAATCTACAATATAGCATTCTAGGTGTTAAAACATTTCATTGGAAAACTAATCGAAAATGCTTCATTGAACTTAATGTACTAAAATATAGTTAATTATCTAATAACATTTAAATAGTAAAATAAATAAAATATTATCAAATTCAAAATTTCTCTTTGATAACAATAACAATTGTGTAAATGAGATAATAATGTATAAATAATGTATATCAAGAACTCAGATCTTATTCTCTTTCATTTGATAACAATTATGAAAATGAAACAATAATTTATAAATAATGTATATCAAGAGCTCAGATCTTAGTTTGCTTTAGTTTGCTTTAGCATGTGAAAGGCATATAACAATTCTATATAAATGTAACTAGTGACTAAATTTGAAATGTATACTACTTGTTTTTCCAACACTTGCCAATGTAATTAGTGACTGAATTTAAAATGTATACTTTTTCATTTTATAACATAGCAACACTCTTGCAAGTCATATCGGGCTTGGTGCTTCAATCAATCTGAGTCAAGTTTGCCCACAAAATATTCATCAACGATAAGGCAAAGTTGAGTATATGTTTGACTCAATAGTGATTGTGAATTACTCGCATTTCTAATACCCGTCGAATTTGATTCAATGCGCTTGAGCCAAAACCACATCGATCATCACTATAACTTTTATGTTTAAGAAAAATGCCACTTAACAAATAATAAAATACAATAAACCTATAGATGGGCACACTTACCTAAATGTGAAAAGGAAGACCTTCAAATTGCACTATGCTTCGATAAACATCCACGTGCATCTCTATAAGAGAGTACTTTTAATGCTAAGTGTAGCTTTAATTTATAAATAAACTTATTTTTAAAAGAAAAAGAAGAGAGAAAACACTCCCACTAAAATCTACTTCCCAATGAAGCTTCCACGATACATACAAAGTTACAACCTGGATGGCGTGCCAAACCCCCTTTAAATTGAAAAGATCCAAAGAAATCGTCATCACTTAGCAAGGCAGCTTCCCAATGGATCTCACTGAAGAATCTGCATATCCAAGTACTCCAAATAAAGTTCCCACTAGCACATGCAGATTTGAAGCTTCAAAATAAATGTTAGATGATCTCAAGTTGGCCACAATGCAAGCATGCATCCTCTGTCAACTCCGTTCATGATTGCTCCTCCTTAGAGTGAACTTTGATATAGTAGAATCTAGGCTACTCATGCATCCTAAAAAGGGTCTAAAGAACAACACTGTACTAAATCGATTCACCCATTTCGCTTCTGCATCTAAAACACTACACTGCATATTCAATTCTCCCCAAGGAATAGGGAGAACTCTTACTCATTTTGGCTCCAAATGGGACATAGAGTGTAAATTGAGCTTATATAAATTATCTGGAGGAATTAACTGTTGAATCTGCCTAATTGAAATGCAATCCAAACAGAGCAAACTGAATTCCCATAAAAGCAAGGTTACAAGAATCACGGGTGCATCGAAATCGGCTGAAGAATCTGGTACAGCTTTGGCACTCATCCCGAAAATAGGAATCGGGGATTCGGAACCCTAACCCTAATTTTTTTAATAAATATATATTTATATTTATATTTTTTAATTTATAATGAAAATATCAAAATAAAATGATTCATATAACATCTTACATCATGGATTCTAAAATAGAAAAACCTAATTTATTATTTTCCAATGATTTAGTTGCATACAAAATACATCATAGATTCATACATGTAACATTAGATATCTAACATCAAGGGTTCATACATTAACAACAACATCAATCATCGATTCATCATACATGTAACATGCTACATACATCAATGATATTGATCATATAATCATACCGAGTAACTACTACTGGATACATCATAATTCATGCATCATAACCAGTGTCTTAAAAGTTGGAACTGGACTTTGAATTGGCCGAGGGTCAACTCGGCTCAGAACTAGAACCGGCAATGACTTAGAACCTTGCTTAATAAGTGATTTTGTTTTCCTGAAGGGTACCTTTTTATTAAGGTTATGACAGGGGAGTTGAATCAACTTCAACAATCATGCATCAACACCACCAACATCAAGGTACATAGGAATTTGATGTGCTTGATTAAATTCCAATCCCTTACCCTCATACATGATAAAATTCAGTGGAAACATTGCAATCTTGATATCCTGAAAACTATTAAGTCTGTTGAATTCTGAATGAAATCTAAAATTATACTTTTTGCATATGAAGTCTGATGAGGTTGGAACCACTCTCAAACATCCTGAAACAAATAATGGTAATGTTAAAAATTTAAGTAAAATGATAGAAAATGAAAGATAAAGAAAATGTCACTTTTAAGAATTTAACATTACCATTTAATATTACTGAGTTCAAACTAAAATTCTTGTCCAATTCAAACTAAAATTCTTGTCCAATTCAAATTCCTAGTTAAAAAACCTGATTCCTAGTTTAAAAACCCGATTCCTAGTTAAAAAAACTGATTCCTAAATCCAGAATCGAATCCACTCAAGAAGGAATCGAATCCGAACCAAAATTCACGATTTTTCTGGGATTCCGGTAAGAATCCCCGATTCCCTGATTGCTAAGAGATTCCGGTACGGAATCGAGACAAGGGGGGCGATTCCAGTAACCTTGCATAAAAGACTGTGAATTCAACCATGCTCAAGAATTTTCATCCCAAAGGTCTTTCCACCTAGGAATCTGTTTTTAGCAAGTCTTTTGGGAAGAAGTCTAGGCACATGCTAAAGTGGAAGGCTTCATGGCCTTGTACAGATTGACTAGCATGCAATATCGAATCCCTTTCTATTGTTGTTCCAATGCCTAGAAAGAGCTGTGGTTACTTTTCTTGATGCTTCCCATATTTTTTGTAAAACAGGCAATCCATCGATCGTAAGTGTCACAAAGTACTCTTTTGAGTTCAAGTTGTACTCTTACTCTCAAGCCCGCTGAGTTGTCTTTCATTCCAACTCTAGCTGCTACCACGTCTTTTCAATAATTAGTGCTTGTGGTTCTACCTACCTCTTTCTCGCTAATTACAGATGAAGCTATTTTCTACATCCTTTATTTTACAATGGTTGCAAAAATCCCCTATAGAATGTTTTAGTCACATCCAATTAGATAGGCGTGCGGTGAGGACTGTTCTCTCACAACCTTTTAAAACAGTGGATATCATGTGTCATGCACTCAAACATTATAGTTATTGAACATACAAACTAGAAGTAGAGATGATATTATCTTGTGTAATACTAATGCATATAAATTTTGAACTTACTTGCACAAGGCAATGTTATCAACAGTGGATGAACGGACCAGAACCCTCCAGTTCGTAGTGGATTTGGGAGTTTCCGGTCTGAAACAGCCATTCAAACCTGTTTTTGAGCAGTTTTGCCTTGAATTGGTCAAAAACTAACAAGATCAAGACAAAATTGGTCAAATCGGTTGGTTTGACCAGTTATCTACCAACCAAAACCAACCGGTACAAGACAACCGAATCAGCCGGTTTGACTGCTTATGTACTAATACAGCCCCACCACCAAATATGTTTTTTTTTCTTTTAAATCCAATGACAACCTTAATTTTCATGTATTTATTGATGCCTTCCACCTTCGATCTTGGATGAACTTGCAATAGCTTCCACCGCCACAGAATAAGGACATCGGTATTGGATATTCAGGGGCAACGAGTCAAGGTCGAGCAAGAATATAATGTATGGGATTTAGATTCAGAAGATTATGTAGTTTGATTTGATTGTAAGCTGTGCTATGATTATTTTTTAACTCTTAAGGCCACTTAGCACCTCAATGTTCATCTGTTTTGGTTCAGATATGTATTGTAATCGGTGTCATTTTACTATATTCGCCCTTCCATGCTATATATATGAGAACACATTGCATCTGTGGTGTCTAATTACTTGCATTTACATTGATGTACATGAATATATGTTCTTTAATCAAATATGAGTAGTTTATGTATTTTTTGGTCAATTGTTGGTTTCAGTTCAGGCTCTGATAACTATGGCAAAGGTCATTTCCAAATGGCTTTCTGTGACTTGTGACATTGACTTCCCCTGGCTTGTGAAATTCAGTGCACCACACCTATGTTGGATGTTGAATTTTACTTGTATATGTTATAATTCAAACTTTCTTAGATGGAAAACAGGGAAATCAGTGTGCATTCTCAGTTTTAAATGTTCATAAAAACCAGATTTAATTTGAAATAATGAAGGTTATCCGTTATACCAAATACAGAAAATATCTGAATATTCCTGTTAAATGTGAGCTTGAAATGAAACTTAGCAGTCTCATGAACATGGTTCTCAACTAAAGATTTTTGAAAAATACAGAAAAATGATAACCCCCTTGTGACATGCTATGATACATATCTGGTAAGTGAACCCTATACTCTTTGATAAAAGTAAAATCACCAACTTCTTGATGACATTCATGGCCTTCTGCCCTTGAACTTGAATAGAGAATACTAGCTGAACAATTCTTTTCCCACAGAGATTGGACTGATAAAATACACAAACTCGAATTTACAACAGGTTTCCTGTGGCATTAAAGGCAAGTGGCCTTGGATATAATCAACACCAATTACAATATTAAACACAGCCCTGTTCTATTAAAGCTTGAGTGATCCGCAAAAATGCCGCAATGTTTGCCCCATGTGTCAATGACCTGAAGGAGAAGTAAGACATGAAAATAACCTTAGTTAGCAGGACATAAAATTCTGCACAGCAAAAATAAAATGCATCACAACCTGCAATGAATCCAAAGAAAACGAAAACAATTTAATAACTTAGATGCAAAGGCTATTTCTTTATCTGCATTCTGAGTACTATA
Organism: Larix kaempferi; assembly: GCA_027924585.1. Taxonomy (NCBI): domain Eukaryota; kingdom Viridiplantae; phylum Streptophyta; class Pinopsida; order Pinales; family Pinaceae; genus Larix; species Larix kaempferi. Next base: position 1,752,380 of record BSBM01000226.1, on the reverse strand, counting down.
GATTACATTTAATACAAGCAATGGCAATCCATATGGAGATTACCCTTTAGAGATTTGAGGAAACTTCGAAACATAGATTCTAAATTTTTGTCTAGAAGCTTTCTTAGAATTTACAGCATTGTTTCCATTCAATTTCCGCGTTTCTTTCACTGCAATTAATGAACCCTTTCCTCCAGTCTTAGATTCAACAGAAAAAGCTGAGAGTGCATCACATTACCTAGCTTATCTTGAAATTTTCAATTTAAGTGCAACACAAGCAAAACAGAAGGGTGCAAATCAACATGCGGTTCTTATGAACAATCGACCACAAGGACACACCTCACGGCAATCGTACATTCTCACAGATAGTCCTGGGGCTTCACAAGTACATAACATCCTTCTTAATTAGGCATGCTTGTCTGTGTTATGTTCCAAATCCTTAGAATATCACAATAAAAGAGAGTACACACAATGTACACAACATGTGAACATGGAGCACAACTCCAAAATAGATAAAGAGAGATGAGTTACACAATAATTCCTTCAAGAATAGGAGAACCTCGTTAAAATACCCCGATACATTCATATATCCAAATCACATCTTCCTCCCAATGACTACATGACCTCTATAAGTATATATACCTACTCACTCAGTGCACATGTGGGCCCTTTATTAAGCCAACCACTATTACATATACATTTACCTCATTATATATACATTTTGATTTTACCCCATATGCCCCTCTCAGGGTCATATCATATACATTTAACCCATAATTGCCCCCCTTAGGGTGTAGTAAAATTCCTGGGGCTGGAGTACGAGGGCAAAGAAAATGTTAATGTCCAAAAGAAGATGAGTACCTTAACTAACACAACTCGCTTATGCTTCTTTAATGTATTCAAAGATAGGTATGGTCACATAAAAGGAATATTTTGATAAGAAAAGCAGGCCAGATTGAAGCTGTAAATATGACCCAGGAATATTTGTAACCAAGCTGACCTTAAAAATTACAGTGAGTCTGCTCTGGTTCAATTGAACATAATGACACACCTCAATGCAACAGTAGGTTCTCACAGACATCCCTAGGACTTCACAAGTACATAACATACTTCCTAATTAGGTGTGCCCCTCTGCTGTAGTAAGGTAACTAGGGCTAGAGAGTAAGAGGGAAAATAAAATTTTAGTGCTCAAAAGAAGATGCCTACCATAAACAACAAACTTGCATTATGCATCTTTAATGTACTGAGAGATACCTACGGTCACATAAATGCCAGACTGAAACTATAAGTATTACCCAGAAATATTTGTAACCAAGCTGACCTTAAAAAGTACAGTGAAATTTGCACGATGTGGCCTGTAATAGACTACAAGGGCGACCTCAATAAATAAAATTATAAATGACAAGTAAGCCTCATTTATAAACAAATCCACTTAACTTCATTCCTGTCTTATTGTGAACTTCTCACACAGAAAATCCATTCCTTGAATCCTAGTCTGCATTTTTACTACAAATTGGGTAATCTGGCATCAATAGCAAAACCATACTTTACAAGAACCGTATTCTTACTGGAGGAATATCTGGGCCATACTATAAAAAACAGAGGAGCTTCCTCTCTACTTTAGCTGTCAATTCAAGGTATTTCTCACAACTGTACCCTTATAGAATAGAATAATTTCCCCTGATTATTACTTAATCTCTCCAGTAAGAAGAAGAATTGTTTGCATCAGTCACTCAGTGCATCACCATGAGCCTTTGAATTGCTGATTGTAAGCTACACTAGCACTGCCTCCTCTAATTCTTGTTTGTCATTGCTGAGTGAGCTAAAGTAGGAACCCTCAGACAGTATCTGGTCTTAAATGACCATATTAGGCATTCGGCACCATTTTAGGTATCAGATTGATAATTAGATCATTCATGTTGGATTTGAAAAACCAATGCCACGAATTAGTGACCCAGGGCTATGTGAGTTTCAAACTTTGAACACATGAAGACTGACAATGAAAGTCAAGTGCCAATAACCACATGAGCTTTGACGTTTTATATCTGTACTCTATCCCCTCATTCAAGGTACCTAGTGGGAGAATGATTAACTAGCTACCCCTCGAACCTGATTTGGATGCATTTGCATTGCATTTCATGATCACACTCTATCATCTATACAAATATATAAAGTTGTGTTTGAAAGGAGAACATAAATCTTGAGAATGTGTAATCTTCACTTGTGGCCATTTTCCAGCTGTCTATGTGAGTAGTTGAGGCCATTAATGGGCCTACCTGTGGGTAGTTGTGGGTTGTTACACCATTACACTATTGTATTTTAATCTAGGGCTGACCTAGTCTCCCTTTGAGCACTAGCATCCTAAACCCTAACTGATTGGGTATAAGTAATCATTTCATTCAAGTGTGTGCATTCATTCTTTGCCTAAAGGCACTTACACTATTTCACTATACTTGTGAACATGATTAACTAGCTACCCCTATACTCTATCCCCTCATTCAAGGTACCTAGTGGGAGAATGATTAACTAGCTACCACTCAAACCTGATTTGGATGCATTTGCATTGCATTTCATGATCACACTCTATCATCTATACAAATATATAAAGCTGTGTTTGAAAGGAGAACATAAATCTTGAGAATGTGTAATCTTCACTTGTGGCCATTCAACAGCTGTCTATGTGAGTAGTTGAGGCCATTAATGGGCCTACCTGTGGGTAGTTGTGGGTTGTTACACCATTACAGTGTACACTATTGTATTTTAATCTAGGGCTGACCTAGTCTCCCTTTGAGCACTAGCATCCTAAACCCTAACTGATTGGGTGTAAGTAATCATTTCATTCAAGTGTGCGCATTCATTCTTTGCCTAAAGGCACTTACACTATTTCACTATACTTGCGAACATCTTCTTGTGATCTATGCTAAGTGCCGTTACATTTCTGCAATTTTTTCTTGATGGATTAGGGTTTGTTAAAGAGATCACTGTAAATCTAGATCTCTTAACATCTCAACATGGTATCACAGCTGGTGTGATCCTTTCTTCCTTATCCCACGCTACTCTTTAAGATTTTTTTTCAGATTTGAAATTAAATTTCAGCACTGTTTCAACATTGTTACAGATCTGACACTAGGGTTTTGGCACCCTATTTTTGGACAGCATCCATTTTTGGGGGTTTTTTACCCTTATCTTCATCAGCAAAATCCTCCTTGGCAATTTTTTTGGTTTTTTGGCAATTTCAGGGAAGGTTCTGCAGATTTGTGACCCTTTTTAGGTCAGTGCACTCCTTGTTATTTTCAGTCAAAATCTACTGCAGATTTGTTCAGGGCCGCTGGTAATGTATGACCCTACGCTGCTGGGAATCGCTGGGACCCCTCACGAATCGAACCCAATTCGTGCTCCGGACGGAATCAATGAGGAATCGCAATTCCTCATCGATTCCGCCTGGATTCGATTCCGTAATTCGCGAATTGGGCATAATAAAAACGATCCCGGGTTTTTGCCAATTCGCTGAGGAATCGTCGCTTCCTAGTCGATTCCGGATCGAACCCTGATCGAACCCAGGCTTAAAAATCGAACCCGAAATCGCTCCCGAGGTCGATTCCGTGGACAGGGTGGATTCTTGAAAAAAAAATCGATTTTTATATTTTTCTTTGCAATTTTTTTGGGTGGGCAGGTCACTTTGGGCCAATAAAGGGTGAATGAGTCCATTTGGACTCATTCCATTACTCATTTGCAGAGCTGCTGGGAATCGACCCCCCCCCCACGAATCGATCCCGAATCGCGCTCCGGAAGGAATCAGTGAGGAATCGATTCTGGAATCGCGATTCCTCATCGATTCCTCCCGGAATCGATTTTGTAATTCGCGCTTCCTTGGAGAAAAAAACGCTCCCTGGAATTTTAGGAATCGATCCGGAATCGCTCTGGAATCTATGCTTCCGGATCGATTCCTCATCGATTCCTGAGCGCTCCCGAGCAAAAAAATCGCTCCCGAAAACGCTTCCTGAGCGATTCCTTAATTTTTTTAATTTTTTTTTAATTTTTTTCAATTTTTTTTTAATTTTTTTTAATCTTTCTGGATTGGCTAGGGTTAATTTGGGCAAATAAAGTCTATTGGACTCCATTTGGACTCATTCTATGCCCTCAGTGGTAAGCCTCTTTCCATTTTTAAGACTCTGATTTTTTTGTATTTAAGCTGAAAATCCTTGCTTGTGCATGTAGACTTTATGTTTCACATTCGAGAAAAACTTCCTTCAGAAGATATTTTCATATTCTGGAATCAAATGATATGGAAAAGTCATCATCTTTATTTCCCTGGGAATGAAAGTTTGCAGAATCTCAGTGAAGTATCAGGACATGAAAAGCCACAGCTTGGGAGTGTATGGATGGAAAGGAAGAAAAATAATCAATGTCCATTGACATCCAAGAGTGGTAGATATATGAAATACGTGAATACAGTGACGATACATCTAAATAAAATTGTTCCCATGGACTGAGACATAGAATATAAATCAATAGGTTTGGTGGTTGGCGGTGTTGCTTGGAAGCTCAGGTGACACATTAGGAGTCCTACAGTGAAGCATAAAGCTCAAATCATGTACGTTATTCATCATCTATATACATAAAGCTCCCAAGTGTTTGTTACATAATATCTTTTGCTCTAAACAAATGAATAGTTGGATGACAGTATTCTTTTGATATCTACTGAAGTGCTGGTGTTTCAAAATTTACAGTAGAAAGAGTTGTAGGTCTTTGAGTAACTGTAATACTTCTCAAGGATTACCTAACATTTGTTGTTGCTGCATGTATTTTTGCTTCCTTCTCTTTTTTGCTTCCTTTCCCAACACCATTGACATCATTATCTTCAGAATATCTTTTAAGCTCTTACTCATCACCTAGCTTCTTCCTATGAAAGAAGCCCTGGTTGCTTGTCTTCTATGTGAAAGCTTTGTCTATTATTCAACAAGCATTGAAATTGTTCACCATTTTTCATTTAATTTGAGCATTATAATGGTTTCCCCAAACACTGGTACCAAAAAAAAAGTTCATTTGATGCACTGCCTAATTCATAAAATAATCCTTGGTATGAAGTGAGATTAACTTCCAATGACAATTTTGGTGGAGCTTAATGAAATGAATCCTTGATCTTACTCGCAAGATACATACATTTTCATGTATTTCATTTTCATGTTTATTTTGGCGGTTGGCCTATTTTGTAAACATTATGGCCTAGTTTGATGGCAAATATTATATGTTGAAATTTGAAGGTTGATGTTGTTGATGATTGATGATTGATGATTTGATGATGATCATTTAATGACAATGTTATAAGTTATAGCTCCTAGAACCTAGAAGACGAGATGATTAATCATTAATGTTATATCAATGTGTACTAAATGGTTATATGAATATCTAGATTCTATGTTTTGATGTTTTCTATAGCTAATTTGGCATAATACATGTTTTTTTTAATTTATATGCATCAAAATATATTAAAATATATATTATATAAAAAACGCTCCCGAAACGGAAGCTTTTGAAAATTTCGCTTTTCGCTCCCGCTCCCCGCTCCCAACAGCATTGCTCATTTGCTTGATTGGGAAGAGTTCGATCTTGGAGTGAGTTTGCTAGTTGTTTGAGAGCTTTGAGCTTTGAGTGGGAGATTGAAGGGGAGAGCTTGCAGGGGAGATTGAAGCTTCCATACAGACATTCAACCACCATTGAAGAGCTAAAAGGTAGGCTCTAAAAACTCATCTTTGTTTGTTTTTGCAATTTTTTTTCACTATGTTAAAAAATGGAAAACTTGCAATGTTCTCTTCTCCTACTCTTTCCAATTTCTTCTTCTCCATCATTCTATTGCAGGGAACAAGTGACTCTCATCTTGAATCAAGAAACATGATGGGTATGTGGTTTTGGTTTTTCATTCCACTTCTTCTCATTATGATGGTGTTGGGAAGTAGATATGGTGGTGGTAGTGATGAGGGGGAAGAGGTAGAGAGTGATGCATACCAAGGAGAAGAGGAGGAAGGGGAAGAGGGTGATGAGGATGAGGATGAGGGTGATGTGGCGCAAACAAAAAAAGACACAACACCTTTGTGGAAGTATGTGACCAAGCAAGGGGGAGGGAGAGGGGGTGGAACCACAAAGTTTGCATACCCCCATTGTGGGAAAACATACACAGGTTCATATACCCGAGTGAGAAAGCATTTGTGTGGGGTTATGCCATGCGATGTAGGTAAGTCTCATGGAGTCCCTCTTCTGCTTAGGCATTGAGGACCGTCCCGCTAACCTATTTGATTCCCATAGGTTCGAGCGGGCACTGACAGTCAGGGGATCAGTTGAGGACTTATGCCATATCAGAATATGTAGGGCATAGATTTTATATCATCATTAGATGGACAGGGGCCATCTGAGCCCAAAGCCACCTGCATGCATGACATCCGAGCATTATTTAATGATGCATGCACCTTATTGAGTCTCCAGGCACCTACATGCAAGTCAACTGCAAATTAGAAGATAAAGTAACCTAATTAGGGTGAAATTAGGGTTTTGAGCAGTTGAATGTTATAAAAGAAGGTAAAGCGAATGGAGAAGGAGCATTATTGATTATTGATTTGTGATCTCGATTTGGAGAAGCTCAGCGAGCTAAGTTGGGGCTGAGGCTTGTACTCAACTATCTGGTGTATTTCGGCAGTGAAAGCTATCTGCCCTAGTTCATCATTCAGGTTGGATCATCCAGGTTCAGCATTGTTCTTCATCAGGTATTATCATCATTCAGTATTCAACAGAGTTATATTTTATAGCATATTCAGGGCTCGCTCTTCCATGCATGGACGCATTCTTTAGGTAGCCTCCTATTCGCATTAGGGTTTACAGAAGGCAGAACTTGTGCATGCATCTTCCATTCTTCTAGGAGCACCCCTATTACCCTTCCCCTAGAAGAAGGGCTTCTTTGTCGGACTATTGGAGGAGTTATCAACATTCTGGATCATTGGAGGACGTGAGCTTTATTGAGGGCACATTTCTTAGGGAGGATCTCCACGTTTTAGGCTTGGAAGCCATCAGAGTCTTTGCATGCAGGCTCTATCATCTTCAGAAGGGCACTATAACCCAAATCCACCTCATCAGGGTCTTCTTCTGTGGAGTATTTATTATATTGGAGCATTCAGAGCTTGGACGAGGGCGCACTTCTCTGTGGGAGGACGATTTGACTTATCTCTCTATTCCTCCGGCACAATCCTTGCATGCTGGGATCATCTTCATCAACATTAGCATATCTACATACTGGTATGTGCATGCATTAATTTCTCCTACTTTCTAGCATTCCTATATTTTCTAGGGCACAATTCTGCATGCAACTGCATGCATGCAGGGATCAGGGTTTACTTTCATATTCTATTGAGATATAAGCCCACTAGCCATCTACAGTATCAGAAAAAAAAAAATAAAAATAAAAAAAAAAAATCAGTTTGGGATATTACAGAAAACTTAGTAGATTCATAGTACTTTGAAGTTTGTATTTCATTTTCATGTTTATTTTGGCGGTTGGCCTATTTTGTAAACATTATGGCCTAGTTTGATGGCAAATATTATATGTTGAAATTTGAAGGTTGATGTTGTTGATGATTGATGATTGATGATTTGATGATGATCATTTAATGACAATGTTATAAGTTATAGCTCCTAGAATCTAGAAGACTTGATGATTAATGTTATATCAATGTGTACTAAATGGTTATATGAATATCTAGATTCTATGTTTTGATGTTGTCTATAGCTAATTTGGCATAATACATGTTTTTTTTAATTTATATGCATCAAAATATATTAAAATATATATTATATAAAAAACGCTCCCGAAACGGAAGCTTTTGAAAATTTCGCTTTTCGCTCCCGCTCCCGCTCCCAACAGTGTAGGTGTGACCCATGGATGGAAAAAGGTCCAACACTTCATGATCCTAAAATAACACCAAATCTTCTTTCCATATATCAAATCACTCACACCAACAAAAAGGTGAAGTTTTGGCCAGATCGATGGGCTACCAAGGATATATATGATGATTTTAAAGTGACTGCTTCCGATTATTGGGGAAATCTTCATCCCCTTCAAAATGAAGTGGATTATCCAAAATGGTTGTCAACACCGACAACACCAACAAACTATGGCATCAATGCTTGGCTCATACCAACTTTGGGACCTTGTGTTATATGAGCCATCTAAGGGTGGCAGATGGCATTCCACTAATTTAACCACCCAGTAATGTCTATGAGGGATGTATGTTGGGAGAACATAATCATGTGTCCTTTCCCAGAAGTTTAGTAAGGAAAGCCTCTCACCCTCTTAAGTTAGTTCATTGTGATATTTGTGGGCTTTGTTATCAACTATTTTCTACAATAGCTAAATTTCTTATGAGCCGCCAGTTCCATGAACATGATTCATGTTCATCATCAGTGTTCAGAAGTTCAGAAGATATTTTCAGGGCAATTTTGCCCCATTTGTAATAACTGCATGTTCATACCCCCATGGGGAAAATGTAAAAAGTTGGTCTAAACGGGGTCCTTTTATAAAAGACTCGGCTATCTGTAGGTTTAGCCATTTGGGGGATACTCTAGAGTGTTTTTTCCTTAGGAATTATGCACTACTCATCAGTGGCGTATAATCCCTGAGTTTTTCACTCAAACCTCCAAAGCTGGAGTATTTCCCATGGTGGTCAAAACCTAAGGTGGTTATTAGAGTCTTGTGTCTAGGATTTTTTACGTGTTAGCCATCTCGATTGAGTCGTATGAACATGCACTAGGTCCCCTAGGAGTTTCGTTGGTTTCCGAGAAGAATAAATTTTTCCATAAATTAGACCATTTTTTAATGGTTTAATTAAAAAATTTCAAAAAGTGATAAAAGCCTCATCCGGAGGCGGAATTGGGCATGGGGAGGCTCGTCTTGACGCTCAGAGCGTGCTCTTTACCCTAACGCCAACGTTTCTAGGGTTTCGGGCGATTACATCGCCTCTGGGAGCAGTTTTTCATTTTTTTGGCTTTTAATGTCCATAAAATGACAAAAGCACATAAAGACAAAAAATCAAAAAGTCAAAATTGATTAAAAATTTGATTTTTAAAGGATGCATTATGGTTTGTAAGAGTGTACGACCACTTAAGAGGTATTAGTCACATGTCATTTTAAAGTTTGGACATACATATGGATATTAAGGAATGACGTGAGCATTTTGAAAGGTTTGAGATAGCGTGGGCCTCCCTCATGAGAATTGACTCAAGTTTGAATAGGGCGTTGAAAGCCATGCAGAGGGGCTCCACCTCACCATGCCCTACCTACCAATCACGCTCCATGTCCATTGCACGCTCGAACTCCAAGTTTCCTCTTGAATGGTTCACGCCTCCTCTTCATAGCTCGCGGCTTCACGTGTTGGCTTTCACGTATAGGATGGGTGGAGTTTCCAATGGAGAGTAGGAGGCACCTTGCCAAGGTGGAGGCCACCTCCCCACTCATCATTACTCCAACTCATTGTTTAACCATTGGATTATCACTCCAAGCTCTCATTTGATTGAAACTCGGCTCTCTCATAATTGGAATTTGACCTCTTCTTTGCCAAGCTCGATTTAGGGTATTGGCACTTGGTTTTTGTATAAAGAGCAAGCCCCTGGCTTCTCTTCACATGGATAATTGTTGTAAACTTACTCTGCTCATATTTGTAAGGAGCTTGTAGCTATTGCTACCTTGTGGAAATAAAGTTGGCTTTGGAGGCAAATGATGTGCATTTCTTTTGGTTCATGAGTAAATAATCTTCATTGTTGAGGTAATATCTGTGGTTATTTCATTATGCAATTTCAATCTTGGTTATAATTTATGCTTAGATCTCCTTATTAAGAGCATAGAACAAACATTTGATGGTCCAAGTTGTTTGTTAGTTTAGGGCTTGAATAGTCTTGAGAATACAAATTGTAATCGGTCTTACTACCTTGTTTCTTTTTTCATTCTTGTCTAACACTCTAAATTTAACCAAGTTTTGTTTGTATAAGTGTTGTATGCTTGCATATTCTCAAAAGGTTGAGATGAGATGAACTCGGTTGTCTCTCCCTCTTCTCCACCATCAAAGAACTTGTTCCAACAGTTTGTTTTCAGGAAACCTCCCAAAGGCAAGATCTAAAGATTGCATCAAAGTGGAAAAGTTTGCTTCTTCCATCAACAAGTTTACTTCTCAACTGGTTATTGGTTACAAAAAGGCCCTAGATCCACTCTTGCTAAACTCTTTGGCCTCTTTCCTTTCGTTTTTCCTCCCTAGCTCCCATTCGCTTTCCTCCTTTGTTTCCTCATCCAAGTGCTCCCATGTTCACCCTCTCTTCTTCTCCATTCGTCCCACCGTCTTCCCTCAATTTACCATTCGTTTTTTGTCTTCCATTGCTCCTCTCGTCCACTTCAAAAAGAGCCATAAAAACATCAACAAAAAACAACAAACTTTAAAAATGGTTAAGTGTTAGTAACTTAGTGCATTTAGATTTTATTGATAGCTTGCATCCATTTCTAGGATCTAGTTCATGTTATTTGCATGTAGTTTCTTTTGAATAGTTAGATCTCATACTAGAAGTTTAAATCTTGCATTTCGAAAATGTTTGTTGGGCATATAAGGTAGTGAAAATTTGCATTTAGCTTGCACTTATTTGCATTTCCTTTCTCACTTAAAAGATAGAGTTTATATACAAAAAATATTTCAAAATTTTTATGTTATAGATCTCTTTCCCGTCATCTTTTAGGCATATGTTGTTTGCTGGTCCGTTTTTACATTTGTGCATATTTCGAAATTAAATCTCATACATCTAGTTTTTTAAAGTCTTTTTATAGATTCTAGATCTAAGTAGTTTCATTGTTTTATCATTTTCTAATGATTAACGGGTGCCTTGGTTGAGACCTTTGCGAGACTTGTGTAGGTGCTTTAAGAAGAAGAAACTTGAAAAAGTTTTGAAGAAGCAAGATCCAAAAAACAAAGCCAAAGTGAAGAGACCATGAGGATGATCCAAACTTGAAATACTTTTTATCCTTTGTAAAAGCAACCAAGGGCTTGCTTCATTTTATTTACCAAGTATTATTTTTCTCTCTAAAGTCCTTCAAGGGTTAAAACCCAAGGTATTTGTAATCGTTTAATAAACGGCTAAGTGGAGGAGTCCTCCACTTTTTGGGTTTTCTTCCCCATTTGGGGAAGAGTGTTGTGTTTTGCTAGTTTAGATCTTTCTTGTTTCATGCTTTAGATTAATTTTTTATTTCATTATACTCCATTTCCAAGTCTTGACTTGAGTAAGAAAAATTTGGGATTGCATCCCAAAGGCCACATAGCTTTGTGGTAGCTTCTCATTCCCCATTAGACTCCCTGCCGAAACTCAGCTAGCTGTACTTTCTCAGGGACTGGTGGTTCTAGTGATCAACCTTGTTCGGAGGTAAATCCCACTTTTAGAGTAACATTGTTTGGTAGAACACTAAGTTTATTTTCACTTTGTTTTAAGCATCTTGTTACATCTTATTATCATCATTTCATTTTCAGTTATTTAGGCTTCATATTTGTTCTTCAAGCTGTAACTGCTTCTATTTCATAAAATGAACAAAGTCTCTTGAACTTGGCCAAATCCAAGTCGAAGAGCACTCTCTATTGGAGAGAATTCCCACTGCATTTACCTTGCATCAAGCATATAGATTAGTTTAAAATCTTTTTTTATTTCGTCATAAGACGAGGTCAAAAGTACTCTCTGTCAAAGAGTTGAACAAGTGTGCTCTTAATAATTTCTAAAATCATTCCAACTCACACCCCATAATTAATTTATCTTCGCCGATTATCCAACACTCGTATGCTCTGCCAACCTAAAACGGTTGGGCTAGTACTCAGAAAGGTGTTGGATTTGCTAATCTCACAAGTGATAACTAAATAAAACTTTACCCCAACCAACGAACCGGCGTTGCTTTCGAGATTTACTGAGGTAGTTTCCTAAAACAAGTGGTGTCGAAATCCCGTTGTCAGACTCAAGGGTGGTCAAGCCAATTGAACACTTACCCTTTTGAAATCTGGGTGGCTTCGACCTATCATCTATGAGGTTACCAGTACTATTTCCGGACTTTTGATATCCTTGTTCTTAGCCTAATAATCAAGACCACTAAAAACTTATAATTTACCAAGATAATTTGCACAACGATCTCATGAACAACTACTATCAAGACTTACTTTTCAGCATCCCCCAACACTATACATACTTTTGACTCCATAAGGCACTGGTCTAATTTTTGTATTTTTCATATATCTATATTGTCAGGCCATTTGTCCTTTTAAAATCATTTATTTGTGGATGCTATCTCCTTTTTCAAGTCTTTGATATACTGTTGATCTTGTACTCTTATAACGCAACGTGGATTGCTTATTATCTTGTGTTCATTTCTGTAATTGTGGTCATCATCATCAAAAAACTCCTAAAAAACACCCATCCGTATCACCATACACTTAAAACATTTAAACATATAAGAGCCTTAGTGAAACTCTTTGTAGGGACTACCCCCCTTAGCTTCGTTAGGAGTTAGCCTAAACAGAGGAGCTGGGATTCAGGTGACAGTACCTAGCTCATTGCTTACCTCCAAGGCCACACTTCTCTCACTTCTAGTGAAGAGACAACTTTTGAAAGATTTCTGCTGCTAGTGTGCAATTTGGCGGACAACAGGCTTATGACCACTTCTCTTAGTGGGGCTAAATATCTCCTCATTTTCAATGATGATTTCAAGCTATATACTATTCAATCCAAGGGTGAAGGCATCGAGAAGTTCAAGGAATTTAAATCCTTGGTGGAAAATCACAGCAATAACAACATCAAATCTATCAGGACTGATCGTGGAGATAGACACTTTGGTGATGGCTTTCATGCATTTCTTACATCTCATGGCATTATTTGGCAGAAGCTAGTCCCTTAGCGAGATTAAGTGATGCATTGAAGAAGTAGAACCATGTAGATGGCTTGATGTATGTTGCATTCTTATCAGATGGAGCTTACGCTTTGGGAAGAATCAATCTTTTGTGTATCTCATATCATCAATCTTTTGGGTGCTTCTTCCAGCACCTCCTCTACAATGACTTAGTCAACAATCCATAATGATCCCTGAATTGTTGACTTGTTTGGTGACACTAGCACTACAATCTCTTGTAGTTAGGTGGCTCCCTTCAATCTCTTATTGGTTGAGCAACCTCAGCATGGTGACTATAGAATTCTCCATTTTTGCTTCCCCTCTAGCTATGTCATGACCAATGCCTAAATGGGATAAATCTACTCTATGGGACACTATTCCACACATTACCCTAAAGGAGAACTTAGACAACAATTCAGGGGCTATATTTTGTAGACTCTTGTTTTGAAAGTTGATGCTGATACTACAACTTTCAATAAGGCAACAAACTCTATGTAGTAAACAATTTTGTTTATTACAAATCACAGAATTATTTCTGCAAATATATAAAATAATGTTTCATTAATAAGAATGATAAAATGATGATTTTTTTTGTTTGCACAAGCCTCCCTAACTTGCGGAAGTGTCCAGCGGTCTAAGGCGCTGCGACCGAAGGGCATCTAAACCATCAAAATCGCCCTAGGATTGCACCCGTCCTGGGCCACACCACCTTTAGCATGGCTGGATTTTTTTTGGTGCCTCTTCCCACTATCGCCGAGTTTCGTGTTGAATTTTCTAAGCAGCATCGAGTGCCATTCTCTGGAGAATGGAGGCACCTGGTCAGCTTACCAGGATATTGATCTAGTCTGGGACTAGAAGCTCAGCTTGGGGCTGAGAGCCATTCTCTAAGAGAATGGAGGCACCTGGTCAGTTACCAGAATATTGAAGCTCAGCCTGAGGCTGAGAGCCATTCTCTGGGAGAATGGAGGCACCTGGTCAGTTACCAGGATATTGAAGCTCAACCTGGGGCTGAGAGCCATTCTCTGGGAGAATAGAGGCACCTGGTCAGTTACCAGGATTTCACTATAAGCCCTGGACCGGGTCTAGGCAAGTGGCGTACTCCTCCCCTTGATCTATGGGCTATGGGACCTTCTCAAGGGACTGATCAACCCTTGTGGAAATACCTAGCAATTGATCTTAGTGGCAACAAGGAGGGTGAAGTATAAGCAATTAATAATCCTCTTTATGATGATGCACTTCGGAGTGGACATGAATGGATCATTGAAGACCTTGAAGAACACCTGGATGACTTATTGTGAATCACTTGAAGAACCATGAAACCCAAGCATAACTTGACTTGGTCCATGTACCCACCATTTGAAGAAAAAAAAAATTATATGATCATAGGTCGGCCTCAAATGAAGAACTCGGGTCAGCTCGTTATTAAAAGAAAGTAAAAGGATATAAAGTCTCAGGTCGGCCCCATTTGGTGGAATTATTTTTGCCACTTGTTTCACTATAAATAAGAAAGAAAAATTCTCATTTTATCCCCCATCGATTTAGTGTGTATCTTCTCTACTCCTCAAATCAGCCCGTGGTTGATTTCTTTTCTGCTGGGTTCTCTCTTCACTATTCTTCGAAGAAATCAAAGCTCCAATCATTTACTGTTGCTCTTAAGCTGCCACCCGAATTCTTTTGGGATCTCCTTCTGTGTACATCATCCTTGCTAGGGATCTAATCTCACACCCGAGTTCTGTTCTGTGCATTCGGCAGCCCTATTAGGGCACCCACAATCTACAACAGGTCACGGCAGTCCTGGAAAGGGCTTGAACAAGTATCGGCAGCCCTGGAAAAGGTTTGGACAGGTCACACAGGTCACGACACCCTCAGTAGGGTATACAACAGTAATCAATGATGAACAGGAAGATGGTATTGGATTAAGGCAGTTTGATGACAGAGCAGACTTGTACAGGAAACTTGTTTTCATCAGGGTTCTTCTTGATCAATGAAACAAATTATGATTTGTTGAAAAGGCTTGTTCTTAGCCTGCTATTGTACAAACTCAGTCATCTCATTTAGGAGATAAATTATTATTAATTGCTTTGGGGTTTTTGTCCTTAAAAGGTTTCCACATGAACAATATTGTGCTCAGATTTTGTGGATGTGTGTTTACTGATAGCTATCTCTGCACTATTTTATTTATAGTCTGTTACTGCTATCAAATTTTAACATTTCGAACCCTAGGTTGCCTAACAAACAAAACCCCCCGAATACCAACCACGCTAGTGGGACATGGGGGTGAGCTTTGATCCACTTATGTGTGCAGGAGTCATGAGATCATTTAATACAATCTTTCTGGGTGCAACCACACGTTCAACCACTACCTCAAGGTGGCCCCATCTAAGTTACCGGAAACGCTTGGCCCTACTCCTTGAAACGATGTTCCACGTTTCAGATATGGATATGGAGCAGAAACGTGGCTGAAATGGCATTGAAACATACCGGATGTGGATGGTATGGATCAGGCTGAGTCGGATATGGATCCCACTGACTCGAAAACGGATCAACCGCCAAGGAAACAAATCAAGCAAATCGTGATACGTTTCAACCGGTCAATGAAATATCTTCCAAAAGGAAAATATCCATCACTCTAAATAAAGAGTGATCATAAACTGCCCATTTCGAGCTAATCTTTCATCTTTATACATTACATCATCTTACAAAAATCTTCTATCCAACTTGGATCAAGGAGTTTCAAAATAACAGTCTATCATCTTTATACATTACAGCAATTTACAAAAAAACTTCTGTCCACTTGGATCAGGGAGTTTCAAAATAACAGTCTGTTCATTTCTGGTATTACAACAACAAAGACCAACAGTCTTCTGATTCTTCTCCTTATGGGAGATTCAACTGAACTTCCACTCTAATCTCTCCTGGTGGAATGAGTAGAGCGTTTTTTGAGAGAAGATCTGCCTCTTCATTGAGCTCTCGATAAACATGTCTGAAGGTGATACTGTGGAAACAAAAACTAAGCTGTTTATATGAGCCAAGAGTGGTTGCAAATGCAGGGCTCTAATTTGGAGTTTTTTTTTTGCCCAATCTATCACCATTTTAGAATCCCCGAAAACTTGGAGGGAGGTAATCTGATGCCTTAGCGCTATCATCAGTACTGCCCATAGCGCTGAGAGTTCAACCTTGCTATTTGTGCCATGCCCAGTTCCATACAAGATGTTTAGTTTGTTGTGCTTGTCAAAGTAAATAACACCCCCTGAGCCTCCTAACTGTGGAGTTCCCTGGCTTGCCCCATCAAAAAAGGCCCAAGAGAGGTTGTTATCAATAGTGGGGAGAACTAACACTCTCTGTTTTTTTCTATTTCTTCTTGTTTGTGTTCATTGTTCCACTGCACGATCAAAGCCGCAGTCACATCAGTAGGAATATAGCTTGCCAAAAAAATGGTTGAGTTTCTTGCCCACCAAATGCCATAAAGAAAAAGGGAAGGGAAGGCAGGGTAGTGGCGTACCAAGGGATTTTTCCACCAATTTTGGCAGCATAGTTCCAATGTCTGGTCCATAGGGATGGCTGCGTCCACAAGCTTTTTGGATGCTTCCTTCCAGACCGTTTATGCATAGACACAAGAGGAGAACAAGTGAAAAGAAGTTTTCACTGAGTCATGACATAGCGAGCAGCGACTTGGGCCATTCCACCCTCTTTTTACCAGATTGTCCCAAGTAAGAAGCTTGTTGCTTAGTGCAAGCCATAGAAGGATCTTAGCTTTCAAAGTTCCCCCAGTTTTCCAAATTGCTTTCCACCACCATTTGTTTTCCCCACTGAACTGAATTTTGTTGTAGACTTCATATCCAAGCTTGGTTGTATAGTTCACATCTATACCATTTGTTGACCATACTAAAGTGTCCTCTGCATCCTCAAATAAAGCTACAAAATTCAGTTTCAGGAGTTTTACAAAATTAGACCATTATGTGGCTTCATCGTTTTCTAACCCTAATTCGTTTGTTGTGATCCAATCATCACCCGCCTTTGCATCTGCTAACCTCAGGATATTTGCCCTTTTGAGCTTCTGTATTAGACCTTCGGTCAGACTAAAACTGTCTCCTGCTCCAACCCACGGGTCAACACCTACTCGTATCTGCTTACCATTACCAATTTTCCAAGCAATCCAATCTCCTATTGGAGGGAAAGATAAAACCAAGGCTTTCCATCCAACTGATCCTCCTTTGAAGGATTTGTCTCTGCTTCTGAACCAATCAATAATGGAGGAGTTGGTGCAGTACTTAGAGATAAGTGTCTTGCCCCATAAGGAAGCAGTGTGTTGTGTTAACCTCCATAAGGTTTTGGCTGCTAGTGCTTGGAAAAAGGTGAGAGGATTCTTGATCCCCCAACCCCCTAGCTCCTTTAAATTAGCAATAGTAGTCCATTTTGCCAAGGGAATGCCCTCTTTTTTGCTACTGGAAGACCAAAGAAAGGAGAGGCACAATTTCCTTAACCTCACCAAGATTCCTTTGGGAATGTAGGCAACAGCTACCCAATAGATAGGGATGCTCTGTAGGACTGCTTTTAATAAAGTTAGCCTTCCTCCTCTTGACAGAAACCTATTATCCTAGCAAGAGATTCGGGCTTCCACCTTCTTGACTAGCCAGACCCAATCTCTGAAAGAGTAGGCATTAGGTTTTAGAAAGAAGCCTAGATATTTGAAACCTTCCTGAAAGGAAGATAAGGGTACTGAAAGAAGAGAAACTGCTCTTATCTTTAGCTCTTCTGAGAACCCATTTACCACTAGGTTAGACTTATCCAGGTTTATCTCCATTCTAGTCGCTTGTTGATACAAGGAGAGCATGTTTGCTAGAGTTCTTAGGTTGTCTTCAGTTCCTTTGCCGAAGAGTAAGACATCATCTACAAAGAGCAAATGGGTAAGGATTGAAGAGACAGACACCTGCACCCCTTGGAAGGAACCTGAGAGCTTGGCTTGCTATACTAGTTTGTTGAGGGCTTCAGCTATGAAGAGGAAAAGGAAGGGGGATAAGGGGCAACCTTGTCTCAAACCTCTAGAGGCTCAAAAGAAGGAGGAGGGAGAACCATTGATAAGGACTGAGAAGGAGGCTGAGCTGACACACCCCATAATCCAGTTTACCAATTCCACTGAGAAACCCACCTGAATGAGCAAGAGTCTGAGAAAAGTCCAGTTCACTCTGTCATAGGCTTTTGAGAGGCCTTGTCTTCTTTTTTTTATGATTGAATGGATAGTTTCCTGGGCCAGAGACACAGCATCATGAATCTGTCTGTTGAAGAGGAAACCGAACTGCTCCTCAGAGATGATATCACTCATTATGGGCTTCAGATGAAGAGCAATTATTTTCGAGATTAGCTTGTAAACCAGATTACAACAAGCTATAGGCCGGAAATCAACAAAGGTTTGGGTCTTCTGTTTCTTGGGAATGAAGGCTAAGAAGGTGGTATTTAAAGCTCCTAGTACTTTCCCAGATTTCTGAGATTCTTGAACAGCTAGCAACAAGTCCAATTTTATTAAATCAAAAAATCTCAAGAAAAATTCCACAGAGAAGCCATCAGGTCCTGGGCTCTTACCTTTCTGAAAGGAGGAGAGTGTTTCTTTCACCTCATCCTCTGTAATTTTTTTCATTAAAGAACAGTTCATTTCCTCTGTGATCGATCTGGGGAAAAGTTTAAGAACTTTAAGTATTTCCTGTATCTGACAACCCTCCTTCTCTTTGAACAGGGTGCTAAAGAAGGAGACTGGTCAATGAAATATGTTTCCACCATTTAATTTGATTTTCGACGACATAGAAACCCTAGTGTGGGCCCGTTGTTTTGAATTCAACCTCCGTGTTGGTGTTGTTTTGTTCGTTGTGCAGTGTGAAGTCCATACGATCTCCGGCTCTCGTCTTTTGTTCGCTGTGAACTCAATCCCCTGTCTTTTATTCCCTATGGAGTCTGAGACTCTGATTGTCCGGTGTGTAGTGTGAAACTTGAAAGGGGGGCATGAACGTGATTGTTTCGTGTTCGCTGTGACTGCAGGCGCTACTCGTTGGCAGTTCAACAACTCTTTGCCGTGAAGTCCTGTGGGCCGTGGTTTACCTTTTCACCGACGGTTAAACTCTTCGAACTGAGGTCTCGTGGGAAGATTCAACACCCAAGTGAAGGCTCGACGTTCGTTGCTGCCAACTGGTTGTAACTTTTAACTTGTTCGCTACTCGCAAGACCTAGGTATGTTTTGTTTCATGTTTCATACTGCATGTTTCGGTTTCATGTTCAGTCAATGTAAAGAGTGTTTCATATGCAGTATTTTAATTTTTGGTGGCTCTTTACATTGTCGAATTGGTGCCAGAACTTAGAAGTTAGAACTTAGAAGTTGTCACATTTATCTAAAGCCCCCCAAAAGGTTTTCCCATCTTTGTTGCAAGCCAAAACAATCTACAATGATTTCTCAACAAGTGCTACTAGCTAGGTGCAAGCAGCAAAACAGATTAAAAATTTAAATTTTAAAACACTTTTAAGTTTTAACATATCACTTTTAACATATGTATGAAACTCACTGACACGGTAGTCTGTAAGTTTGTAACTCACTATCTTAAATTGAAATAAATTTCAATCTTACTAAGCCTATGTTTTTGAGCTAACAGAAATATCTAAGTTGCCAGGGTACTCGGGTACTGGGACGGGTACGGGTACGAGTACGCCACTTTTTGAAATAGGGTACTTGGGTACGTCGGGGTACTGTAGACATATATATATATATATATATATATAAAGTTATTATAATTATTAGTATAAATTTATAATTTAAACTTGAAAATTATATATATATATATAATTTTCAAGTTTAAATTATAAATTTATACTAATAATTATAATAACTTTATATATATATATATATATATATATTAATTCTAAAACTTATAAATATATTTAAAAACCCTATATAACATATAGTTTATAATTTATAAAACATTAATCTTATGACAAAAATAATACATGGTCTGGCATCAAAAATTAATCTTTACCTAAGGGCTGCTGAAATTATCTATGCTTGAAGCCATTGCGGTCTCTACATTCTTGAGTTTGCCTAGAAGTAGTTTGAAAGTTTTGAGGTTTCTTGCAGACTTATCGAATAAATTAGTTTCAGCACTAAGGCTGAAAACTATAAGAAGTAAACCTGTGGTCTCATGGAAGTGAGCTAGAAATTTCAGATTGGACACTGGCAGATTTTCCAAATGTCTATAGCAGACAACCTAGAAGTAGTTTGACAGATTTGAGGTTTCCTGCAGACTTGTTGAACAAATTAGTTTCAGCACTAAGGCTGAAAATTCTAAGAAGTAAATCTGTGGTCTCCTAGAAGTGAGATGGAAATTTCAGATTGGACACTGACATATTTTCCGAATGCCTACAGCAGACAACCAATTCAAACAAACAGTGATAGGCCTTCTGCATCAGATGCTATCTGCAATTAGAGTTGTGGACATCAACCATTCATATGGCAGAATGATGAGACCTTCAAGAGAAAGTTTGTCTGTGGACTGCAGATTCTAGTGGAAGACATTCTGAGTCACCAACAACCAACCATGATTGAAGAAGAAAATATGTTCACTCAGCAGGAGAACCTTTCACAGAACGAATGATGAGCACAATATGTACAAGGAAACCAGCTATGTTCCCATTGTCGTTTTGTTGTCTGTGCTGTAAATGTCATAGAATTTTCTAATACAGATTTTTTAAAACACTAATGCATAGAATAGATATTTATGGAAAACTGCAGTATACACATGCCATTTGGACTGTCTGGATCCCCCCAAGAGTGAGTTTAAAATTTATATATAGATTAATATAACTATTAACTAACATAGTAACAGCAAATGCCAAATAATATAAATTTAAATTATAATTATGAATAATAAATATGAAATAGAAAACTGAACCGTGAAAATGAAACAGAAAAGAATTAAGTACGCGGCCCTTTTGAAGTACAAGTACCCAAATTTATTTGACCAAGTACCCGATACTCGGGTGAAGTACCCGGTTCTTTCACGATACTCCCAGAGGTACCAGTCTCGGTACCCGGTATGGTGGTACGGGTACCTGGTACTGGTACGGGTGCCCACCCCCCGGTACGGGTACCCTGGCAAGTTAGAGAAATATGCCCCTGAGCATTGAGGAGTTTATTCATGTATCACAGATTCACAAACCTTCAAAAAAAACGTTGAAAAAGAGATTATCTTCTTCAATCTGAATTCCCAATTTTCCACTCCATGCAGCCAAGTATGATTTGATTGTAGCATCCACATACAAACTAGTAGCATAAACTTTGACACTAAATATTGCTATCTTTTTCTCTCGAAAACTTTGACACTAAGTTTTAAAACTAATGAATGCACTTTATGTTTCTATTTTAAAATTTAAAAGCTTCATAGTTCATAATGGGCCATGGTTCACTGTGCATGTAACTTACTAACTATAAGTCTAAACCTTCATTTACAGTGTACACTTGACAAAGACAGCAATGAGTAACACTGATATGAGTAATGAAACTTATTGATGATTTTTATTCCATGACTATTCAGTTATATTTCTAGAAAATACTGCATCTTTCATGTTACAGTTATATTAAAAAAATCTATAATCATACAACATTTGGATCTCACTTTGTGTGACTGTGCATTCTCCTAATTCGTATTTTTCTTGGTTGTGCAGGGTATAGAGCTAGCTACTAGCAGATTTGAGAATAGTTACAGCCTACTGGGCTACTATTCATCTGCATCATGGAACAGGAATCGACATCCATGAATGTTGGGGAGCAAGAAATTGAATCTATCCCTATAGGAAAAATTGATCCAAAGTCTCATCTTTGGAAATATGTCACTGTTGTGGGGAAGATCCAAGGAGGGGGGCAATTAATATGGATTTGTAGTGAATGGAAAAACGAATTCAAGGCATCCTACACCCGAGTGAAAGCACATTTGCTTGGGATAAAGAACACTGATATTTGAGTGCATCGGTACACCTAAATTGAATGGAAAATATGGAAAGGGTTTGAACAAAGAAAAAGTAGCAAAATATAAGAAAGAACAAGATGAGGCAGATGCTAAAGCAAATGAGTCCAATGCTTCCTTTCAGTTCAAACAACCAACAAGAATGAGGGCATATTCATCAAGTGCTCCATTTCCCTCTAATGAATTTGGTAGTCCTTAAAGTTTAAACTCAAAGCGGTCTAATTTGGGACCGCTTGAAAAGAGTTTTAATAATGATGCTCGAGGCACGGCGGATGACGCTATAGACCGGTGCATTTATACAAATGGCCTTCCTTTTAACCTTAAGTGATCTCCTTACTGGGCAGAGATGACTAAAGAAGTTAATAAAGCCCAACAGGATATGGTGGCCTTGGTTACGAGAAGATCCGCACTACATTGTTGACAGGTGAGAAGTTACGTTTGGAGGGTGCATTGAACCCTATTCGTAATTCATGGTGCATATCAAGGGTGTCCATCATTTATGATGTATGGAAAGATCAAAGGAATAGGCCTTTGATCAATGTGATTGCTCAAATCCCTAAAGGGGCAATGTTTTTAAGGCAATGGATTGTGAGGGGTAGCAAAAAAAGATGCTCAATTCATTGCTAACATGTTGATTGAAGCAATTGAATTTGTGGGGGCAGAAAATGTTGTCCAAGTCATAGCAGACAATGCAACAGTGTGCAGAGCAGCAGGCCTAATTGTTGAAGGCAATATCAACACATATTTTGGACCCCTTGTGTTGTTCATTCATTGAACCTGATGTTGAGCAAGATGGGGACTCAAATTGAGTGGATGCGACTTATTTTTGAAGAGGCAAAGGAAATACAAACCTTCATCACAAACCACCACATGTCCCAAGGCATTTACAGGGAATTTGTGAAGTTAGAGCTTCTTAAGGTACCAAAAATTTAAAGTTTAAACCTGTAAAGTTTGTTTCATAAATGTTAGGAGCCTAGGACTCTAAATTTTAATTTTTAAATTTTAATTTATTGAAATCTTGGCACTTGCAGGTTGCAGAGACTCGTTTTTCCTCTCACATCATAGTCTTGACGAGGATTATGGAGGTGAAAGAAGCCTTACAATCAATGGTATGGAGCTCTCTTTGGAATCAACGGAGGCGATCCCAGACTGAAAGAGCACAAGCAATGAAGAGGTTGGTTGTTGATGATGAATGGTGGGATAAGGTGGAGTACCTCTTGGCATTTACTAAGCCAATTGTGAATTTGCTAAATATGTTTGACACCAATAGGCCCAATTTGGGAGAGGTGTATGAGGGCATTGACTCCATGATAGAGAAGATAAGAGTTGTCATCAATGCCAAGGAGAAGGACCCAGATGAAGTCTTTTATAGAGAAGTAAAAGACATATTGACCAAAAGGTCGACCAAGATGACCACTTCATTGCACCTTTTGGCCTATGCAATGAATCCTATATATTATTCTACAGAGTTGCTAAATGATCTAAAAAGAACTACACCAAACAATGACCCAAAAGTCTCCCAAGGTTTTAAGAAAGCTTTTAGAAATCTATTTGTAGATCTTGATCTTGCCTATTTGATTTGTGAAGAGTTTTCACATTTTGTGGGATATGAGCTAAGTTACCAGGTTACAGATATGGATTCGGATCCGGATACGGATTCGCCATATTTTTTAAGACCTAAGATCTGGATATGGCGAGGAAATGACAAGTACAAAATATATAAAAATATTTATATAATAAATAAAAATATAGAGTGAAGAATCAAAACTATTTATGAAACACAAGAGTAGAACTATAAGTTATTGCCAAAAAAGGGAGTTCATGTACCATAACTGATAATTTGATCAGTTGTAACCATGATTGATATTGATAATTTTAAAAACCATTTCAACATGAACTTGAAGCAGGTCATAATAGTGTTTTTGTGAGCCACATCCACATGTCCCTATCAGCAGGGAATAAAGTGGTTTTCTTGAAGGCTATGGCAAGACTACATAACAATGTAGGTAAGTGAGCAACAACATAGAACATAAAGATAGATCATCCCTTGACAATAGAACTTGACCATAGAGATAAATCAAATAAAAACATTCAGAGCAGAACTTGATATTGATATAATAGATTTCAAGAGCAGATCTTGACATAATGATAGACCTTGAGCAGGAATGGGTTTTACACTTTTAGCCATTAGTTGTTTTAGGGTTTTTTAAGTTTTTCATTAAAAAAAAAAATTTAGGGGGGATCAATGGGTCATAGAAGCACTGGAAGTTTCAGGATCCATTTGAAGATTTCAGGAATTGTTTAATTTTTCACAAGATCCGTTTCATAGCACCAGGATACGTTTCCTTCTGCAGGGGATCCGTTTCCATGGTGGATCCTAGGAAGATCCGATCCGAATACGTATTGGATCCGCAGATCCGGGGATCCTACACACTGGGGTGGTGGATCCAGTAACACAGGATATGAGGGTTTGGGTGCAAGTAATGATCCTTTATCATCTCTTAAGAATCAAGATCATTGTTATTAACTTATTTCATATTGGTTTATTAGATCATTTCATATTCGTTTAAGATTTGAGGGTTTGAACATTGACGTTTGAAATTTGGGTGCAGATATTGAGACTATGCGGCACAAAACCAAACTAAGTCCTGTTATCACATTTTATGTCGGGAGCAGCTTCCACACTGCAGACTGTGCGGCCGAGGACCGCACAGTACTTTTTTTCCAGATCAGAGATCAACTGCCTTCAGAGGAAGCATTTTTGTTTAGATTGCCCCTAGCAGATACATCAGAGGGGACAGGCAGTTGCACTTACCATCTACCACAGGGTTACCTTTCCTTGCCAGGCTTTGACACAAGCCCATTTGAGACAGTTGCCTAGTCTTATTTTGATCGAGATTGTCACAGTACAGTGATGGTTTATTGTATGCCCAGATTCAGCAGAGATCCAGCTCAGATACAGGTTCAGTAGCAGCAGGTATATGGTGCAACAGGTATTGCATATCTTGATTATTGCTCATGTTGTAGATTAGACTCATTTATACTTGCCAGTACACTAACTTTGCATGAGATGATATATTTGGTGATCTGCTTATGATATGATGTGTTTGGGCCTTTGGTGATGTTAGTCCACCCCTCCGGTTAGACTTATGTATATGCACGCTGAATCATGTCCTATATACTTGGCTTAGACTTGATCACTTAGCCCCTCGATAGCTGACTTTAGCACCATTATCACCTTCTCCACCCATCCGACTCATCCATCACACTTCTTCTCGACTTGGATTCTGATTTGTGATCGTGATGACCCCTTTCCCCACTGATCTTTGAGTTTGCCATGACTCCCTGTTTATTGTGCCTCGGCTCTTTAGTGTGTGAGATACACGGTTAGACCTGGGATTTGCTCCTGTCGGTTGCCCCCGATGTTGCAATGCAGTTAGGATTGTGTAGCCTCACCGGGTGCTCCCCACTTGTCGTCAAAGCTTGTATTACCCACCCCCATTACCTTTGCAGTATGAGCGCCATGTTTATATCTTTTGAGATATGTATGTAGCCCAAGAGGGCCATGAAGAAATGAAGAAATGAAATGTTAATCAGGCTAAAAGGCCTTTATGTTGTAAATGTAAAATCTAGCCAAAAAGGGCTAAGTATGAAACTCATTGTAAAATCCATGCAATGTGTTTATGAACACACATGGATTCTGGTCAGCTATACATGTCAGCATTTGTAGTGGTTATTCCTCACCTAGTCCTGTGGGACAAGGAGGTGAGAAGGAGCAAGGGACAAGCTCAAGATTGCCCCCTAGAGTCTCAAGTTACGATTTGTTGGACACCTAGTTTGGCGGCTCTAGAAAAGAACCTCACGGAGTCTTCGGATACGGATGTGTGAGTTGTGGGATACTTGTTAGATGACTAGTGGTGGTTTCCCTGCACTATACCCATTTGTGAGGCACTGCCCTTCCCCGTGTTCTGTCATGGCATACTTACCTCAGTGGACCCCGCTTTCCCAAGTTGTCCAAAGGGTCACACGATCTTTATCCTTGTCTTCCCCATGTCCTTTACCTTGTTATCCACATCACCTAGAGTCAGCAAGGTGGTCAATTCTATGGAGGTGTATAGCATCCTAGTCTTTTGGAGGCGGTGGGCCCACTTCACCAAGGCCTTGTACTATTTTGAGATTTAATGTATTTTTGATCACCATGATATCATTTATTGCTTAGTAATGTACTAACTTGTTTAATTGAGCCTTGTCACTTCATGCTTGCATACAGATTTCAACTAGCACTATAGTTGACCAGATTTGACTTAGTCAAACTGAGTTGACTAGGCCAAAAATGGGCCCGAAAAAATGTTGCGATCGGAATTTCAATTTCAATCATTTATTATCTACAGGGGTTCCATATGAGCATGCAACTAACGGAATTGCAAAACATTGAACCATTTGAGAGATTTGTAATTATTATTGGTCAACTTTGACCTGTTTTAATTAAAAATCATGGATTTGGGGCAAATATTGCCAAAGTGATGGATCGGGGTCGTTCGAGTGGTCAGCCCTACTACTTTTGAGGTCCACGATCACATTGCAGCAGATGGTTCGGCAATCCGGGCAATAAAAATGGGTCAAAAGCCCAATTTTCATCTTCAGCCATATAAACCAGCAAAAAATACATGGAAATCAAAATTTGACTAAGGCAACTATAGGCAAATGACAAAATCAAAGGTTGGCAATGGCAAAGGTAATTACTAAGGTATTTTTGGTATGTTTTGACATTATATTTGATGGTTGTGGGGCCCTCATTCGCCCAGCTCACCATAGAGGTCGATTTTGGCCCATAGGGGCATTTTTCTCCTTAGTGGGGAATTCGATTTGCTTGTTCTGGATGGTGGGACCCTTATTGTATATGGTTGGGGGGGGATAAAACCCCATATAGACACCCCCCAACCCATTGGAATTTGATGTATGGCCCCCACATGGGCCCCTCTCCTCCATAGTGTGCTTCTCCTTGGGGCAATTCACACCCCCCTCTTGAGATCAATCTCCACCATTCGATTTTGTGGATGGGGGAGATGATCTCAACCCTCCATTTTGGGGGGAAACCTAGTTTGAGAGTGAGCCATCTCTATAAGAGAATGGACTCTCTCCATTGTACTTCTTCTTAGCATTTTTCAGACTTGAGATTGAGCAATAGAGAGACAATTCTTCCGGATTTGCTTGTGATATGGTGGTGAATGCTTATGGTGCTGATTGTTAACATATTGCTAGTGCATTGCTGAGTTATTTTGTGTTTTCTCCATCACTCTTTGGCCAAAAACGAATTGCAGGTGACTTGACCACTTGGTGAGGGCGCAGCTCTTGAGCTAGCAGCTTCTAGTTGCTTCTCTCTTCAGGATTTCAACAAGGGAAGTGAAATTTACTATTGTACCTCGCTTTCTTTCATTATTAGTCTTTCATTTGCTAGTTTCCTTGCTTATTTGCCATAGTTCTGACTTGGTTCTCTCTTTGGCAGGTACAGGGGCGCATTGGTCAACTAGCAGCATCAAAACGCTAAGGGAAAACGCACAATTGCTTGGCACTTGGAATTCGGGGTTTGTCTTCAGTTTCAGAACGCCTTCATCTTCATTATCCGGGTAAAATCCCTGCTTGTCTCTCCCATTTCAGTTTCATTTGTAAATGCTTGGCTGCAAAAACATAATAAAACCCCCAAAATTAATAACTTAATTTCCAACCGTTAGAATCCTTAGTTCTTTAAAACCCGCTAATGAAATCTAATTAAATAGCCATATCTCAAATTTCATTGCATTCCGACTCCATTTACCCACTTTTTAGGCACTGGTCACTTTGCCAAAAACGCCCCTCCAGGGCGTTTTTCTCTTTCAGCCTGTTGGGTGTAGTTTGGGGTTATGGGTACTCTTTAATCTGCTCCGTAACGTCTTTTTACCTCAAGGTACTAAGTATCAGCAGCTGGAAATGTTTATAAACGTATTTTTTTTACTGCCCTAGGTCCATTTTTCCACCGTTTAACCCATTCCCCTAGGGCTGTTAATTTCACTGCTTGCTAGTCTGTTTTTCGTGTCTTAAATCAGCCATTTAATCAAGTTATAATTGCTGTAATATGTGTTTAAATTGCTTATCCATCTCTACCATGTATTGATAAATCATCACGAGCTTCATTCCCCCATAGGCAGGGTCCCTAACCACTCTTCCAGTAATTTTCTATTTGCTGATTTAATTTCCAGCCTTCTAATTCTTCAATTTGTTCATCATTTACATGTGTAATCAGATCTAAGTTTGTTTCATTCAGTATATCTTTTCATCCAGAATCTCGATTCCACTAAGGTTGGAAGAAATCTCACCTTCGGTCATCCATTTTGTTTTCTACTTCGATCATCTTTTTTGGGTTTAGGGTGTCTGATTGTTGAGTCTCAACCCTTACCGATTGAGTGGGTCTCCCCCTTGACTTGACCAAGTGCCTTGTCTAAAGTGACTGCAGCCTTGTCCGGTGTGACTTCTGTCCCTTGGACAGAGGACTTGGTTGTTGTTGGTTACACCGGCCTAGCTGTGCTCCTCTACCGTCCCTATTAGGATACATGCACTAAGCAGCTAGAGTTTGTGTGATAACAAGTCCAATTAATTGGTGGAACTTCCATGGTGGGGAAATTCCAAATATCCAAAAATTGACCATCAAGATCTTGTCACAAGTTGCTAGTTCCTTCTCAACAGAGAGGAACTGGAGCACATATGGGTTCATCCATTCGGTGAAGCAAAACAAATTGGTCTCCAAGAAGGATGAGGAACTTATTTATGTTCATTCCAACCTTCTCCTTCTATCACATAAGAAGGATGAATACAAATCGGGGCCCACCAAACTATGGGATTTAGAACCAGAGTTACCTGATTTGGATATGACATTGAATGCCATGTCTCATATGAATCCATTTGATGAGGGGGGCACCATCAAGTGGACATGGCAGCAAAGCTCCCACTTCTCCTTCTACTTCTACTTCTAGAGACAATGAAAGTGCTAGTGTTGATGTGGGTCTTCGTCACATGGACGAGGACATTTTTTTATGATATGTAAATGTAATTTATAATTATGTTTTGAACTTTTGAACAATGAACTTTGAATATGATAGTAGGTTACCACTCAATTCGGTTTGTAATTTGTATATTTGACTTGTGTTGATGATGATGATTATGTTAATGTAACAATAATATGTTCATTGTTAATATGTAGTTTTAATTTAAAATTTAAATACTGAATGTTAAATTTTAGTTAGGTTATATATATATATGTGTGTGTGTGTGTGTGTGTGTGTGTCGTTTCCTGTTGTATCGCATCCAGATTTTTTGAAAATTTGCCGTATCTGTGTCCCCCCCCCCCCCTCGTATCCGTATCCCCCCCCCCCCCCCCCCCGTATTTGTTTCAGTGCAACTTAGGTCCCAATCTTCATTTGTCGTGGCCAATCAACCTCCAAATAGAATGAATGCCATAGTAGCTTCCAGATATACTCCTCTTGTCTTACCACATAACTTACATGATTTACCTGTTGTTGATTATCAGAATTACCTCTCAAGGTTCAATGGTGAAGGTGAGGTTACTGCTGAGGATCACCTTACAACCTATTAAAGTTATGCATATAATCAAAACATAGAGCATCAGAATGTTTGGATGCAACTTTTTGTACAGAGCCTAGATGGTGAAGTTAGGAAGTGGTTCAGGGAGCTTCCTGCTAATTCCATTAATTGGATTGAATCCTAATATGAAGTTTTCCTCAGGCAGTTGGGAGATAAAAAGGACTATCTCTACTATATTACGGAATTTGTTGCACTAAAAAGGATGACCAATGAATTAGTAGCAGATTTCACCAAATGGTTTAATATAATGTATGGTAAAATTCCCACTAAAATTAAACCTGCCAATACATCACCCAAGGCCGCATTCGCAAATGTGTTTGATGCTGACTTTTCCCTGTTGTTGAGGGAAAGAAGAGCTGTGACTCTTGCAAATATGAAAGAAGTTTCTCTTGAGTTGGAGTCCAACCTCTTGTAAGTAGACAGACTTAGGGCCAAATCTGAATGCCAAGAAGGTGATAAAATAAATCAATAGAAAGAGGTGGGACCCTCGACTTCTGGTTCAAAATATCAAGATCATAAGATTGAAGAGGTGACCAAAATGATCAAGTATTTGACATCAAATAGACTAAAATGGAGGCTGGTAATAGAACTCGGAATAGGCATGTTCAAGAAAATAATAATAGAAATCCTAATCAATTTAGACATCCCTTTAATCCATAGTTCATGCGGAGAGAAAGAAGAGACATTGAAGATCAGAAAATTCAGCCTTTGTTGCAAAATAACTTAGTTGATGATGAAGAGTTTGACGCTCAACTAAAATACCCTGAACAAGAAATTCATCTCATTGAAGGAGATTAGTTTGATTGTCATCTTAGACATAGTGGATATGAACAATATAAGATGTTGAATCAAGTACATGTATATGTTTTTTAGACTAATCAGTAGAAGAGGTATAATTTAAGGTCAGTTCAGAAATAGAATGCTCAAGATCAACCTAAAAAGCCAATTATTCCTGCTAGGCATGTGTCAAATTCAGAGGTAGAAAGGGGATGAGATCAGCATCCTAATAAATGCAAATCTCTAGAAATCAGAGAAACAGATAAGTCTTCTTTTTCTTTCATTTTAGAGAAAGAAATGAATAAAATCAAAATTCATGTGCCTCTAACTGAATTGATGAAAAACTAGCTTTATAAAGACTCAATCCTCAATTTCTTGCAACCTTCCTCAAATCTTGTTCCTTCTGACACTGTAAACTTGCAGGATGAAAATCCAACTATAATTTTTGGTCCCCAAATGGATGGCAAGACCAATATTCCTCCTCCATTTTTCATCACATTGACCGTTCATGACAAAATGCTCCATAATTGCCTTCTAGATTCAAGAGAATCACATAACCTAATGCCTAAAGTGGTGATGGAATCCTTAGGTCTAAGTGTAACCAAGACTTTTCACGATCTATATTATTTTGATTATATAGTTGTAAAGTGCTTAGGTGTCGTTAAATATTTAGTGGTCAGTCTGACTCAATTGCCCATGAAGAGTATCCTGATGGACATAGCAGTAGTGGATTTTCCCCAAAATTTGGTATGTTGTTTTCTAGGTCATGGACCAAAACGTTAGGAGGGAGTTTACAAATGGACTTAACTTGTGCTACCATCCCTGTTTTTGGAGGAGAGCAAAGGTGGTTATATAGGTAAGTTCACTTGTATTACATTGTCAGTGACCATGAAAACCCATCCAATCTCCCAATTTATGTTGTTCAAGAAGACATTGGGTCATGTGTCTTGCATCTAAATGACCAATTTTCAGGTTCAGTACAAGTGGAGAAAGAATTTCGAAAATAGCAGGTGACACAAATTAAGGATGCTTTGTGGAGGATGTATTTTGATGATGCATATCCTAGAGATGGTGCATTTTCTTATGCTTCAGGTTCGACCCTCATTGGAATTGAACCTTTCACACTGGTGAAAAACTCCTCGCTCTTCACCGATGGATCCAACCCCTTTGGGCGAATGATAAGATGATGATTGCAATGAGCCTTATGATGATATGTTTATACTTTATACACATTGACTAGTCAAGAGGTGACGGAGTATGTTCCCTTTGACTTTTCATTACTCTAATTATATTATTATTATGTTCCCACGACCTTAAGGAATGCTTTGTCCTCAAAGCATAGTAAATAGGATTCTCTCTAGCTAAGCACGATGTCGTTGCGGCATTTAGTTTGTTTCGTTTTAGTGGTTTTGTTGAGCATGGTTGTCAATGTCATTGATGTCAAGGCTAAAGGCATTAATGACAAAGGTTGTTCTTGTTTATGACATGGCAAGTAGGATATGGTTGGTGTGTGCTTTGGAGCACTAGGTGGTACAAATGACCCATTATGTGGTCATTTGTTGAAGATGGTGTGGCTCATGTGTATGTGCCAATGTGGAGTCTTTAATGTATTAGAACATGAAGAAGCCCTCACGTACTTGGATCTTAGAGCCTTAATTTTGTTGGAGTCCTTGTAGAAGCTCTCACTTGGAATTAGAAGCATGATTTGATAGCCCACAAAATTGTTGGAGTCGTGTGGTGTTATTACCCTTACCTTTGAGGTTTTTGGCATTCTTGTGGTGGCGTTGCCTTGTTGAAGATGAAGCTCTTGAATATGGCACGCATAAGTCCAAAGCCGTTATCCTTGTCATAGATGCACATCTTAGTCACACGGTTCGGGTTCGGGTTCGGGTTGGCAAGGATTAGGTTCGGTTCGGGTTCGAATTTTCTGATGAGGTTCGTCAATAGGTTCGACTATAGCAAAAACAAAGAATTATATATATATATATAGCAAAAAACAAATAATGCAGAAACATGATCAATAAATATTTATGACATAAATACATGAGCCAAAATTTAAATATACAGCATAATAACATAACTAACAAAAAATCAGCATCAATATACATGATCAATAACCAAGAATAAGTATGAATCATGATCAATAAATAATTCATATATGTTTAATAATGACAAATTCCAATCATCAATGCTTTTTAAAAATTTAAACACACGGATGATGGAGTGATGGAGTGGAGTGCAGTGGCCGCCTGGCAGTCGGATGATGGAGTGTAGTGACTGTGCACTGTGCAGACGCATCACGCAGTCGGGGTTGCAGTCGGGTGGGTGGAGCCGCACTCACACACCTGTGTCTGCAGTCGGCACTCGGTGACTCAGGGTTGCAGACTTGCAATGGAATCGTGGCCCGTGGAGTCGGGATGCCAGCAGGCTACAGCTAGATGGAGGCGGAGCCGGAGGGAGGTCGTCGTCGCCGCGCTCGGGATGAACCGTGGCCCGTGGTTTGTGGACAGCGGTCAGTCCAGAGGACTGGCTCGGGGTTGCAGTCAGGACTCAGGATGAATGGAAGCTTGGAGCTCGGGGTTGCAGACTTGCAGTCACACAGCTGAATGGAGCCGGAAGGCAGTCGCGGAATGGAGCCGGAGGGAGGTCGCGAGGGTGCAGAAAAGCGGTGGGCGGAATGGATGTTTTTGGGCGGTTTTTCCCTAGGAAAAAGCCCGAACCTCATAAAAAAAAACGAACCCTAACGAAAAAATCGAACCCCAACCAACAAATTCGCCTTCAGGTTCAGGTTCAGGTTCGTTCAGGTTCAGGTTTGCAAATAGGTTCGTTTTCAAGTTCGCGTTTAGGTTCGTTTTCAAGTTCGGCGAACCTAAACGAATTTCAAAAATTTTTTGAGGTTCGCCGAACCTCGAACCTCAAAGATTAGGTTCGGCAAACCCTGTGACTTAGATGCACATAAGCATGATGGAGACCTTGAACTATTAATGTTGATGTGAGCATTGAAGAAGCCCTTGGTACCCTCACATTTGAAAACTTGTGGGTGGAAGTGGTAACAAACCAAATATAAAATAAATTTTGGTTGAAGTCAAAAGTCGGCCTGCTAAAGAATTTATTTATTTATTTAATTTAATATCTCAAGTCGGCTTCCTTAAGAGAGAGCTGGTATATAACATATATATATATAATGGGTCGGCTCAATCAATCAATGTTAAAAAACAAGAGTCAACATATACAAGGTCGGCCAGCTTAAATTCCTCCATGTGAATGTGTATATATATCAAGTTTTCCACTCTTAAATCGTAAGATTGAAGTTCAAGTTTACTTTAGCTCTAAAATTCGGGTATAGGTGAAGGACTGAGGCAGAAAAGGGTATCTCAACAGATCCGTAGCAGCAGAAAAGATGAGGGAGGTCGCAATACTATGAAGCATTAAGACAAATTATATTTTTGATATATATCTGAATTTCAGGATATAACCACTGTATAATGAAGCCGCAGTTAAAGATTGTATTGTATATCTCTGTGACTGAAAAGTTGAAGACCTATTTTGTTCCGACTTCGGGCTAGTATGGCAGAGTAGCAATATGTCTTGAAATAAAATTTGAGTATGATCTTAATTCGGTTGAGGCATAAAGATCAATGTTGAAAAGTAGTTTTTGGTCAAGCTTTGACTGAGGCAGCGAAGGAGGGAAAACAGTGAACATGTAAAACATTGAACCCTAAAATCGGTGGCATAAGGAAGATCAGAACTCAGGTTGCAGAAGATTTCGACAGTCCATGAAACTCTGATTGAAAACTTGTTGCAGACCTGAATTTGTGAAGAATTTGTTGGAAACTCTTGATTGACAAACACCTTAATGATTGGAAAATCTCCTGATGATTGAGCAAACCTTTGCTAACTTGGATGCATTGAGCAGACCTCTATATAAGCAATGTTGACATGGCATGATCCTTGAGCAGTAGAACATGTTGATGATAGCAGTAGTTGATCGAGTTGATGATTGCAGATGTGATATGACAGCATACTTGAGAGTGAGAGCTATACGGTGACAGCCTGATGACAATGACTTGGAAAAGTAGTGACATGGTGACATAGATCAATTGGCTTAACTGTGATGAACTTGATTTATGACAGCTTATTGATAGTGACAGCCTAGTTGAAGTAACATGTTCATTGACAGTGATAGCAGCAGTAGTAGTAGCTTGAAAGTAACATGACTTTGATGACAATGACTCCTACAGCAGAATAAAATGACAAGTGAGAAGTGATGACAGTGATAGATGACTTGGCAGATTAGATTGACATGATAGTTGATTGACAGTGAGAGCAAAACAGTGACATGTTGATTGTATGACAGATTAGTTCTATTTGCAAGCTAGAACTTGCACCTCTTCTTAGTTGGAGCTAAGAAAACCAGGTTGGGCTTGGAATAGGAGTTGGTGCTCTTTGGTCAGTTGGTGCTAATGTAATCGCAAAGATTGAAGTCTTCATTGTAATTCATAACAAATTATAAATAAAGTTTACTACATTTGTAGTGTGATGTGTCTCTTATGATTTATGTTGATGACATGTTTAATTGATAACTGTTGATGTATAACTTAATCTGAATAATGAACTCTACTTAAGTTTTGAAGTAAAAAATGTTAAAAGTGCTAGCACACTGATTCACCCCCCCCCCCCCCCCCCCTCTCAGTGTGCCATTCTACATGTTTGACATCATTCTTGCTTTGAGTGTTGGCAAGGTTCCTTTGTATTTTTTGTATCGTATCTTAAAGTCTTTTGACCTAGTTCTTTAAAATGAGACCTTAATGCTTCTTGGTAACATATATCCCTACGTTCCACTATTGCATATTTGATTGTGTGCCTTGCTCTTTTATTATCAATTGTAATTCACCTTTCTTTACAGCAGAACCATATAATTTATAATGTTACCTTACTAGTTAAACTCCATGAACTATTCTTCAAGGTTTGTGGTATAAGTGCCCAACTACATCAACCATTCTATACCTACCATCATATCCATTTCTTTGAGTGGTAGAGCATATAATCCTATTCGTAGTTCAATGTTTTGTATTTGAAGCGAGACTTTATTACATCTTCCTACTTCCTTGACCTTTTGTCCATTAGCGACTGTATTTGTGACGTCCTTGGTGGGGTACACAAAAAGCTTTAGTTGTTTAGGGACATTGATGTCTGTACAGTTATGAGTACTATCAAAATCTATGAGTATCATCACATTTCTTTCTTTTATGACTCCTTTAAGATTCAAGGTCTTAGGTTTTGATTTCTTTCTCATGGTTTCCAATGGAACTGTAGGTTTGCTTTGTTCTTTTCTTGGAAAGTGGATCTTATCAACCTTCGTCAGATGAGATTGAATATACTTTGAAGTCGGTTGTATTCTTTCTTTCCAAGAGATAGTTTCTTTTGGGACACCCTATCTTCATTTTTCTTTTGGTAGGTGCATGAGATTGAAGATAATGATATTGTTGGCATTGCTTCATCGTCAATTTTAGGTGTTACAATTTTAATGTTATTGGGCTAGCTCATTTTACCATGACTTATTTCATGATTTGTAATTGGCAAGTTTAGACTTGTGGGCAGATTTTATATCATCGACTCATCTTGGTTTTTAGTTAGTCAATCAACTCCTTCTCTATGCTCATTCATTATACTTAACATTTTGTAATTCTCAGGCTTTAAATTGTACTAACTAGTAAGTTCGTTTGATGGGTTCAATGTTGAGGTTTGTAGCAACAGGTATTTCCACATGAGTTTGTGTCTAACTTGAGGAAATCATCATTCATACCTCTCAGAACCTTGGAAATTCACTTTACTAACTTAATTATTAAAGTGAATGCTATTTTAGAATTAATTGAGGTTAATTTAATAAAATGCTTAAGATTTTGGCATTAGGGATTTAAGTTAATTAAATGAATCTTGGCCCTTGATCTCAAGTGAAGTGAGATCTAATCTCAACCATTGATCACTTGGGAGGTTAGGGTTTTGGCTCATCTCAAGATTAGTTAATATATAAATTAAAACTCACGTAAGGGTACCAAATCAAGTTGAAGAAGTCACTTAGTGGAAAAATTTACAGAAATAGACAAATTGATCCAAATAACAAGGATCAACTCACACAAAAGCACCTTGAAATCAAAAAGTTATTTGAACACCAATCCCAGTCCAAATTGCATTAGACTAGTTCATGAATTGGAACAAGTGGAAGACTATTTATCTGTGGCAAAACAACACTTTCTAAGATAATACAAGACAGAGTGCTTCCAACCTTCCACCAAGGAGGGCATTGGTAAAGCTAGGGCTTTTAAGGTATGAAGACCAAGATTTCAAGCTCATTGTTGTTAATTTCATTACTGAAATCAGTGGAATAACAACACTTTAAACACCATAACATGATGATTTCAAGGGTTAAATCAGATCAACAATCCCTACTTTGGAAAAATGGTGATGATTCTAGTAACTATTGCAAGGGTCTGATTATGCATTGCCATGCTAGACCTTGAGTGCGATGATTCATTGTTTAAATGTTTCAACCTTTATTTGCTACCAGTGATATCTGACCGGTTTAGGCCCCCAACCGTTCCAAAATGCCACCCTTAACCGCAAATGGCCGGTTCCATACCAAACCAGACTTTTTTCACCTGACCGGATGGTTCCGTGCGGCAATGTACAGCCGTGGCTGTGGGCCCAATTTTTTTTTCTCTTAAAACAAAAACATGCCTACTCCAACAACAAAAACCCTAACCTAATATATTCTAAACAATAATCATCAGTCAAATTAAATGGCAATATTAAATTCTTAAACTAATCCTTTTACTTAAATCTTTAACATTACCATTAATTGTTTCAGGATGTTTGAGAGTGTTTCCAACCTCATTGAACTTCATATGCAAAAACTAAAATTTTAGATCCCATTC
The DNA here is from genome assembly GCA_027924585.1 of Larix kaempferi. Taxonomy (NCBI): domain Eukaryota; kingdom Viridiplantae; phylum Streptophyta; class Pinopsida; order Pinales; family Pinaceae; genus Larix; species Larix kaempferi. The sequence continues at coordinate 1,715,115 of BSBM01000226.1, read as the reverse complement.
AGAATTCAACAGACTTAACAGTGTTCAGGGTTTCAGGATTGCAATGTTTCCACTAGATTCTATCATGTTGAGGGTAGGGGATTGGCATTTAATCAAGCACATCAACCTCTCTATGTACCTCAATGTTGGTGGTGTTGATTGTTTAACTCCTTTGTCGTGACCTTAGTAAAAATGTACCCTTCACTCCAGCAAAATTACTTATTAGGCATGTGAAGTTTTTTCTATCCTTTTAATTTGATGACAATGTTGTGGTACCTCTCTTCTTCACCAAGCTCCTATAAAAGTTGTTATGGTTGATCATTTGATGACAACATTATAAGTTATAACTACTAGATGATTGATGTCATATGGTTTAATCCATGTTTTCTATAGCTAATTCAACATCCTAAATGTTTTTTAGATATAAATCCATCAAAATATATTAAAATATATACTATATAGAAAACGATCCCGAAATTTTTGCTTTTTGCTCTACTCCCGCTCCCCACTCCTCGCTCCCAACAGCTTAGAGATGTATTTTGGGTCAAATATGGATTGCACTCGATGCGGTTTTAGTTATATGCACCTTTACTTTCTATATACATGAGAAACTTTGCATATTTGTGTATAGTTTGTTTGGATTCTTATGGATACACATGAATTTTTTTTTTTTTCAAAATTTGAAGATTTTATGTATATTTTGGTCAACCCATGTTTTGGTCCGGTTTTTTTCTAACTTCGGTCTGGTTCAGATTTTTGGGCTCTGCCGGTTCGATGAGCAGTCCAGTTTTGATAACATTATTTGATACTAATAACAAGAATTGCATGGAAAATGTATCTGCTTCAATGCATACGATTATGGCCTTCGTTTTGGATGAAAGTGAAGACATAGTCCCATGATCCTTATTTGTTCAATGGCGGGCTTGAGAAGACAAATCAGGGACATTTCACTAGGTGTCAATGCACTAGTTGTAAATGTTGTTAGACATGGTGCAAAATAAGTTAAGGCCATAGTTGATAACAAAAGGAACTATTTCAATAATGGTGACAATGAAACTGAAGTTCAAAGTTCAAACCATTATATCTGAAATCAAGAGGAGCCACATACAATGAAAATGTTTTGGTTACTCCCTATCAAATCTATGACAAATCTTGGAAAAAGAAGACAACTTTTCTCAAAGATCTTAGGTTAATAGTTGAATCCCAATATCAAACCAAAATTTCATCACTATTGCAGCATTGCTACATTAACGAATCATATGTATCATATGTATGACCTTCTTCTTGATCAAGGAATTCATTTACCAATCTTCAAGGTGAACATAAGCCTTTGTATGGCACACCAAGAGTACAATATGTTGTTGATTCGTAGTGGAAGTTGAACTCCAACATCAGTAGTGCTTCATCATGCATCAAGGTCAAAGTGTTTTTGTAGAGGAAGACTTGTAATGTACCTAAGAAAACATCGTTGGCCTAATTAACCATATTTACTAAGAGTCATCATAATTCATCATGACCATCACTTTTCAACAACATAAATAACATAAGTAGTAATCACATCTATTGCCATCCCATTTTATATCAATGGGTTTGTCCCTTCATTATGATGGCTCCTCATAACAACCATTTGGCCTATTGCATTGCACATGAAGCTTTAGTACTTAGAAGATCTCAAATTGTAGTCGTCCCTTGCAGCCCTGTGTCCTAGGAAAGGAGTTATTGAGATCAAGTCTTTTCCCTTTAAGAACATTTTTGGAATAAGGTGTTGCCTTATTTTTCTAATTATCAACGAGAAAGTCTATTTTTTATTTATTTAGATTATCGATGAGCCCTTTTTCCTTGGCCCCAAAGTGGTAATCAAATGCTATACCAACACTTTGGGGTTTCATGCCCGAGGGTTTCAGTCCCTAGACTATGAGATCCAATAATGTCCAATTATATTGAGATACATGTGTATCCACTATTCTTGGATTAGTAGTAGCATGCTTGCTCTGACATTGAGAATTGGAACTTTTATGTCTATAGGAAGGAGTGTCATCTAATCTTTTTATATGGTAGAAGCAAATTGAATATTGAATTCTGACTACTGAATTCAAATTTTATAATATGAATAAAACAGAAAATTTAAAATTTGCATTCTAGTATACGTTTTGGTATCAAGTCAAAGTTACCCTGAATTTCCCTTCCCCATTCCATACTCCATTGCTGCCTTTAAAGACTTTTGGTAAACATCCTTCATAACTTCCTGCATTTAACAAAAACATCAAAAGCCAGTCAGTAAAAAGTTGAAGGAGACGCAAACTACTTTCTCTTGGTAAAATAGACCATGCTCTAAATCAAGCACCATTGATGCCAAAGCTGGCCAGAAAAATTTCTCCCGAGACATGATATTACAATTTCCCCTTGTTAGTTTTTTCTGTCTGATGCATAAAATAAATCTCAAAATCAACTACCAAGATTACATTTGGAAACACAAAGAGAATAGCATAGAAGCAAAAGTGTGCATTAATACTAAACATTAACATAGTATGGAAAATGTATTAATCTGACATAATCTAAAGAATAGATGAGAGACAAAAGACTACGATTGTCATTTCTGAACCAATTTTCTGAGCTTTGCTAACATTTCACTTGAGCATTAAACAGCAAAGAATATGTCTAACAAATCTAAACTTGCCTGTAATTTCATGTCAAACTCTTCAGCGGACAATTGCAAACGACCACATCTATGCTCAATCTCTAGCATTGTGACAACCGCCTGCAAATGCCATGATAAACCCATGAAGCCAATAAGAACTTCCCAGTTAATGATACAGTTTACTATTATAGAGAAATTCAAAAGCCAACCAAAACAGACTCACCCCACCAACATTTGCAGCTTTACATGGACCTATAATAACTTTTGATTTTCGAAGCACTTCCGTTGCTTCCACTGTGCAAGGCATATTTGATCCTAAAAGGGAAACCGAAAAAACAGGTTAGGAGTTTCGGCATGATAAGATCAAGTTCTAACTGCAACCGCACTGTCAAAACATCTAGTCTAGAATCCTAGATAAAATTCCAAAAAATTAAAAAGCATCCAAGAATTCTTGCTGTTATATTGGAGTATATTTAAATTTACTCAATTGAAAATGCCCTCCAACTAAAATTTATGTTGCAACTGAAATGTAACTTTCAGCATGCCTATGTTTGTTATGTGTTATATTTATATTTTGCACCATGATCTATACAAAAGTATTGCTGATATGACCCCAAGGGAGGCATATATGGGGTTAAAAGCATATGTCAATGGGGTAAATGCACATGTAATAAGGGTGGACCTAATATGGGACCCGCATGGGCAATGATTGAGAATAGGTATATATAGAGGTCAATATAGTATTATTGGCATTAACATATGATTTGGATTTATGAATGTATTGGGATTAGTTGGAGTAGGTTCTCCTATTCTTTATGGAATTATTGTGTAACTCATCTCTACTGTATCTTTGGTTGTGCTCCATGTTCACATCTCGTGTACCTTGTGTGTACTCTGGGTTGTTATACTATTTTGGGTATTTGGTACATAACATTTGGTTTCAGAACAAATAATCCTAGGTTTGTCTCCTTCAAACAAGACATCTTACTATTTTCTCTCTAACCTTTTTGGTGATTATTTTTAATTAGCAAAATTCTCAAGCTGGACAGAGAACATAGAGAGCTATCTCTGTTCCAATCTTCAAAACCCAGTTCTCTATATTTCCGGAGCTACATGATATGTCAATTAGGGTTTTTGTCTATTCCTCATACTAGGCTTAGATAGGTGGTTCAAGTAAACTGTAAAACAATCATATCTGAAGATTTGTGAGCTCCAAATTGAGTGACACCAATGGCATCAAAAAGAAGATAGGCCATGCCCTCGGTATGTAGAATAGTTGGAAATAGGGTGCACTGTTAAGGCACGCCTTCTGGCATTGTGAGTTCAAACCTTAATCTGCCCTGTGTGCTGCACATGGGGCAGCATTGGTACTCCTAGGGGTATAATGGTAGCAGACTGGAATTGACCACATGTCATGTGAATACGAGCTCGGCCCCAGTTGTTGATTCCCCTGGTTACAAAAACAAAAGAAGACAGGACATAGTGTTTTAGGTTCAAAATTCAAACACATATATGCAAAATTGGACCTGTGGCATACATAGCATTCAAATGCACTCTCTTGAAGGTGCCAAAAACAGTAAGTTTTTGTAAAGTTATCATAATTTTTTCTTGACACATCAGAATTTAGTGAGATCTATGGCACTGAAGAGAAGACAGAATATATTACAGAGCAAAATTTCAGATTCTGGGATGCAGAAACTTCAGAGTTACATCGGGTGCAAGTTTGGCCTACAGGACAGCTCCCAAATCAGGGTTTTATAAGGTATGGTAACTTAAAATTAGCATAGCATTTTATTAGGAAGTCCAATTGAGGTAATTCAAAAGACCTTGGAAGGAAAAAGGAGAGTATATTAGGAAAAGGATCATAACTAATTGGGCTAAATATTGAAGGTTTTGGAGAGTCGTAAGCTGAGGGTTTTGACTACACCTTGTTTGTTCAAGGAAAGAACCAATGTCAACCATTTTTTTTGTGGAAATAAAGACCTTGAATGAAGATAAAGAAAAAAAAGTTGAAATCAATGAAAGATAATGAAGAGCTAAAAAAATGGATTAAGGAGTCTTATTTCATTAATCAAGGATCAATGACGTTGGTTCATCCATTCAGTGAAGAAAATTTTAGCAAAGGAAAGAGGGAAAATGATGAGTCAAGTGAAGAATTGAAAAAAAAATGAAGAAATCAAAAGTTTGTGTAAACATAATCAAGAACTTCTTAATGATGTTAAGAATGTGAAAAGGTGCCTACAAGAGGTAAAATAAAAAATCATTCGTGAAGAAATAAGTGAAAACGTTGAAGCCACCCTAGAAACCTATGATATCAAAAAAAGAATGCAAGCAAGAATCGAAGAAGGAAGATATAAATTGAGGGCAAATATCACCATTTAGCTTCAAAAGGAGAAAGAAGAGAAGTTAGAAGAATCTTAGCAAAGATACTTGAAGAAGTTGAATTCAAACTTGAGAATGTTGTAATTAAATATGATAGAATTATCTCAAAAGCCAGAAGTATTAAAGGCCAAGCCATTGTCTCTAAAAAGAGTCTAATGATATGTGTGTGAAGAATGAAGGAAAACCATCAAAGGTGAAACCATATCAACACCCTGAGTACCAAGAAAGTTGTTAAGAAAGACAAGAAAATCAATATCATCATTGCCAAGGAAGAACATGGTAAAATTAGTGATATTTAGGGAACAAGGCATCAAAGAACCATTATTCAACGAAATATTCTACAAGACCAATAACCAAAACAAATTGGCAAAGTTACAACAATAACGCGTGTAATCAAAGGAAAGAAACGGATGCAACAACCAACTATCAAGTGTCAAACCAAAAAGAACTGAACTTGGATGGATGGATCACCATCAATGGCAGCAAGAGAGCAAGAATGTAAGGAAATTCTATTACGTGGTTTCATCACATGTAAAACCCTTAAACTACAAAGCTTTGAGGACAAAGCTTTTTGAAGGAGAATAATATAATATGACCCCAAGGGAGGCATATATGGAGTTAAATGTATATGTAATGGGGTGAATGTATATGTAATAAGGATCGGCATAATAAGGGGCCCACATGTGCAATGAGTGAGAATAGGTATATACATTATAGAGGTCAATATAGTCATTACTTGCATGAACATATGATTTGGACATATGAATGTATTGGGGTTAATTCAAGGAGGTTCTCCAATTAGTTGGACATATGGATGTATTGGGATTAATTCAAGGATTAACCCATCTCTATTATATCTTCAGGAGTTGTGCTCCATATTCACATCTTATGTTCATTGTCTGTACTCTAGTTTGTTATAATATTTTGGGCACTTGGTAGATAACAAGAGTTGAGCAAGACTTGTATTGGCTATAGAACATTAATGTGGGTGAAAATTATGAAGTTTGTAATAGTTGGTTAAAAGTTGGGTGGTTTTTGTCATGCTTCTGAAAGCATGAAGCCTAAATTGATGGAATGAAGATATCAGAAAAAGAAGCCCCCAATTGATGGAATGAAAATATTGAGAAAACGAATAAAATCTTTCAAAAGGGAAATGATCATGGGGATTTCTAATAATAAACAAAAGGTCCCAAGACAAAAGTCATTTCAATGATATGGAAGTGTTAGACATCAAAGATTATTTCTACACAAACTCACCAAGAAAACATATAATAAAACTACAAGTAAGATGAAAGTCGAATAAGTTGCTAATGGTTGATAGTGGATGCTTGAAAATTTCATTTCATGAAATTTTATGCGGCATCTGTAAATGACTTTCTATGCCATTGGAATACTTATTACTTATAGAACAAGCATTTAACCACAATCACAATATGATTTATGGAACCAATGCCCATTGTTGGGTTGGATGACTAGGACTTGGGACTTACATAGTAGGCAACCAAGCCTCATCTCACAAAGTTGTTATCACTCTATTTCGGTACATTCAACAACTACTATTGCTGATTTCAATCAAGTTTTAACTCTCATTTAAGATGACACACTTGACGACTCATAGTAAAATATCATCATTGAAAGAATAAAGTTCCTATCTTATGGTTAAATTATGCAACTAATACACCTTATGTCGATAATGTTAAAACTTAAAATAAATCTCACTTTATAATGGTCAATTAGATATTAGGTACAGGCATTCTCTTCAGACCTTAGGTCATTTTGTGCTTTTATGCTTTATTTCACTTTATTATGTTTCTCATTCTATCCCACACTCATAAAGTGGATTGACTCAACCTAATTGTAACCTTTATAAGAAAGCTTTTGCTTTTTCATTTTATGTAACACAATACGGATCGGGATAACCCTTCTGAGTTAATCTTGGTTTCTTTATGTGTTCAATTTTTGTAATATGGCATCAAAGCTTAGCAAGAGCCACAGAGTCTTTGAGAGCATGAAGGCCTAGGAACTATTGCCAACAATAGATGGATCGAGGGATCACTAGCATAGCACATCGAAGAGCCGAAAGAGTTTCACCAAAACAAGGTACTATTCCGATTTTTAATTTCGAAGCAAATTCAAATATTTTTTAAGTGGAACACTGCAGATTGTAGTTCAATAAAAGAAAAGAAAAAAATGGAGGATCATATGGCAGCCACTAGATGTCATCAAAACAGCCAGCTGCCATACAACAGTAGTCATCCACTGTCAAAGTCACCTGCCACCAAACAGAATCGTACAGCCACCCTACATCACAGACACCATCTATTTGAGTCGTATGATTGTGCGGAAATGAAAGTTTGAGCCACCAAGCCAAAATTGAAAGTATCAACAACTAAGCATAATTTCGGAAAACATGGTATGTTTAATAGCGCACTTAGGGAAATTTCTTGGATTGTTTGGAAATATAGAGACATTAGAAGCAGATCTATGTTGTTTTTGCCTGAACAGCTGCCCAGATTTATGGATCTGAAAGAATTGGGTGCTGATCTATTATTTTTTAGCAGATCCAAGGAGAAATTAAAAATCTTGGTGCTAGTTGGTAGCAGATCTATGTTGTTTTTTCCTGAACTGTTTCCCAGATTTATGGGTCTGAAAGAATTGGCTGCTGATCTATTATTTTTTTGCAGATCCAAGGAAAAATTAACAATCTTGGTGCTGGTATGTAGCAGATCTGAGTGTTTTTCAGCTATTGGAGTGTTAGAAAGTGACAACAAGGAAGGTCTTACTGCATTGCATGTGTCCTTGCATGCAGAAGACTTAAATAAAAAAGCCAAATTGTATTTAATGTATTTTTCCTAAGTTTTACTTTGGAAAATATATTAAAGTGATCTAATTATTAATTGACTTAATGGAACACTTTTTTATAAAGTGAAAGTGAAAAATATTTAAGTGATGGCTAATCTAATCTTGGACATTGACCTCACTGGAGGATCTCATCCATTGATCCATAGTGAGATTAGGTTTTTCGCTTAGCCAATGAGTTAAAAGGAGGATCAATTGGTGGAGAGAATACACACACATTCCGACAGAGACGGAGAGAGAAGTTTGAGAGAGAATCTTTGCAGAGAAGACGGAGGAGCAGAGAATTAGAGATCAACAAGGTGATCAGGCAAGCAGGACCGTACGGATCAGATGAGAGAGAGAGAGAGGCCATACCACAGCTTGCACGTGTGAGCCGTACCGTACGGATTCCGTACAGCAGCAGCCGTATAGCTGAGCAGGAGGCCGTACTGGGCTGTGAGGTATTTCTCAGTGTTTCTGCAGAAGTTCGATTTTGCCAGGTTGGGCATAAATCGATTTCTGAATTGTATTGCTCCATATTTTCTTAATAAAATATTTTCTCAGACTGCTGCACCGGTTTTCCCAACTTGGGTTTTGTCTGGGGGTTTATAGTTTATACCCAAAAAGATTTGCGTCTATTGTGTGATTGATATTTCTCTCAGTGTTTTATTTCCGCTGCATTCTATTTTGGTGAAGAAATCCATGTGTGGTTAACAATAATAATTTGGGTGCATTAATTAATCCAACTACTCTAGCCCTAGAGTGGATTTTAAGGAAATTTCATGGTATCATAGCTCTTCTGAGCAGATTTGAGAGAAAGCAGCCGGTTAGTTGGATAGATCATTGGCATATCTATCCAGGGGTTACAAGTACTATTCATTAAGGCCGTACAGTTGAGAGTTGAGGATAAACTCCAGGGGGCACAGAACTTTCCTACTTGGAAAGAGAGGATCACCAGGATCCTGGATGTCAGTGATGCTGATGAGCACATTGATGATCAGAAGGTGGCTCCCACAGATCTGACAGAGTTGGCTAAGTGGAAGAAGATAGATTCCGGAGCTATGTTGATCATCTTGGATGGGGTGAAGGACCATATAGTCCCTCATCTGTCTGGGAAGAAGACCGCATTAGAGATGTGGAAAGTTTTGGAGAGTCTCTAACCAAAGCAAGAACGAAAACCGAAAGATGGTGCTGCAGGAAAGATTGCGTAGCACCAGGATGGCCAAGGGTGAAGGAGTGATGCCTTATCTTACAAGGCTCACACAGATCAGGGATGAGCTTGGAGCAGTGGGCTCTAAGAATTAGGATGAGGAGCTAGTTCGTATAGCCCTCAATGGCTTTTCTAAGCCATGGGACATCTTTGTTAAAGGCGTGGTGACTAGGGACCTGACTGGCAGAGATTGTGGGATGACTTCGCACAGGAAGAGACCTACATGGGTAAGGTTCAGCTTCATCCAGCGGTACTACACAAATCGTGGATGAAGAGGCTCTAGCCCTAACCAACAAAGGTAAGGGGAAGGAAAAGAAGAAGAAGGATGGCAAGGAGAACAACAAGCATGGACACTTTACTTCCCAGTTCCCAGAGAGGAAGAACAACAACAACACACATATGGCAGGTTCTGCCAAGGTGGATGACTTCAACAAAAGTTTTGATGAAGACTTTTGTTTGATAACTTGCATGGAAAGTTCCGTCGACAACAGTATCTGGTATGTGGACAGTGGTGCATCTTGTCACATGACAGGACATAGGTCATTCTTCAAGAGCTTGAAGGAGGGTGGAGTGAATCTCCATATTGAGTTAGGAGATGATGCGTGGTATCAGGCGTAGGGTGTTGGTACTGTTTCGTTTCAAAGGGACATTGGCAAACCTATCAGCTTTGCTGATGTGTTATATGTCCCAGGGATGACGAAGAATCTCATATCAGTTTCCACACTAGAAGACAAGGGTTTTCTAGTGACTTTCCGGGACAGAAAGTATATACCAAGCCACATGGGTCAAATCAGAGATTGGACAGGATGATTGGGATTCGGAGTGGGAAGGTTTACAAACTACAGTTTGAGCCTGCACAGGCTCTGGTCAGTGGCAGCAGTAGCGATGGTGAGTTATGGCATAGGAGGTTGGCACACTTACATCATGGTGCACTGAGGCATCTGAGACAGGTAGTTATCGGAGTTCCTTCGGTACAGGAGGAGAAGCACAACCACTGCAAGGGTTGTGCGTTGAGGAAGAACATCAAGAAACCTTTCCCACATAGTGAGCACAAGTCTGAGGGGGCTTTAGACTTGGTGCATTCGGATGTATGCGGACCGATGAGCATCCATTCTTTCAGTGGTTACATTTATTGCGTCACATTCATTAATGACTATTCCAAAAAAACCTGGATCTGTTTTCTGAAGGCCAAGTCAGCGGTCTTCGATTGGTTCCGAGAGTTCAAGACTCTCGTGGAGAACCAAACAGGGAGAAAGATCCAGATATTGAGGACAGATAACGGTGGTGAGTACACCGACAGAGAGTTCATGGAGTACTATGCATCATAGGGGATCAAGAAGGAACACACTGTTCCCCACACCCCGCAGCAGAATGGAGTAGCGGAGAGGAAGAACAGGACACTGGTGAGTGCAGCCACGGCCATGCTATTTGATCAGGGATTACCACTATTCCTATGGGCCAAGGCATTTCGGACTACAATATATGTTCAGAACAGGTGTCCTCACACAGCATTGGGGAGGAAGACACCTGAGGAGGTATTCACAGGTACTAGACCAGATGTGAGTCATTTGCGCATATTTGGGAGTATCTGCTATTGTCACATTCATGCTGACACTAGGAAGAAGCTGGATCCTTCTAGAAAGAAGGGGCTTCTAGTTGGGTATAATGAGACTTCCAAGGCTTATAGAGTATATGTCCCAGCTCGCAAAGAGGATCACTGTGAGCAGTGATGTCTAGTTTTGATGAGGACAGAGCCTTGAGAAGATCTATGGACTTACCAGCACAGGAGCAGCCAGCTGAGGACTCAGGAGTCAAGCTGGAGGAGTCACAGGTACAGGTTCAGACACAGGGCATAGGTTCTAGTAGTCAAGTGGAGTCAGGTGGACAGGATCCTCCTACCATTGATGTGGAGGATGAGCAGCAGCAGCAGGAGGATATCCAGCAGCCACAACAGGAAGACACCATGCCATTACCTAGGTGGTATAGGTCCATTGTTCAGGATTCCAAACAGGTGAGTCTTCCACAGAGATCCATAAGGCAGAGCAAACCACCATATAGATTGAGCTATATGGCACTGATGACAGAGTTGATTGACTTTGAACCTTCTAGTTTCGAGGAGGCTGCACAACATGATGTGTGGCAAGAGGCCATGGTTGAGGAGTATGACTCAATCATGAAGAATCGGGTATGGGAGGTTGTTCGGAGGCTAGAAGATAAAAAGGTGGTAGGATCCAAATGGATCTACAAGGTAAAGCATGCAGCAAACGGAAGTGTGGAGAAGTACAAGGCACAATTTGTGGCTAAGGGGTATTCGCAGAAGGAAGGTATTGACTATGAGGAAACCTTATCCCCTGTCGCCAGGTATTCTTCTATTCGAACTATCCTATCATTGGCAGCAAAGATGGGTTGGCGTGTTCATCAGATGGACGTGAAGACTGCTTTCCTCAATGGGGTTATTGAGGAAGTTGTATATATTGAGCATCTAGAGGGGTTTGAGGCGGAGAGCAGAGAGTCGCATGTATGAAAGTTGCAGAGAGCTCTTTATGGGCTCAAGTAGGCACCTCGAGCATGGTACTCGAGGATTGACAGCAATCTACGAGAGATGGGGTTTCCAGCGGAGTGAGGCATACCATAACCTATACTTCTTGTCAGGTAAGGTAGCTCTCATACTGGTACTATATGTGGATGATCTCTTTCTTACAGGAGATGAGAGGCTGATCGGGGACTGCAAGTCCAATATTGCAGTAGAGTTTAAATGAAAGACCTTGGGTTGATGCATTACTTCCTAGGTCTAGAGGTTTGGCATAGAGATGGGTGCTTCTTCATTAGACAGGGGAAGTATGTAGTAAATATCTTGAGGAGATTCAAGATGGAGGACTCTAGATCTATGGCCACACCTCTAGTTACCAGCTAGAGGAAGATTGATGTATCGGGATCAAAGGTGTTTGATCCTATACTGTATAGGCAGCTTATCAGGTTGCTTATGTATCTGGTGAACACTCGACCAAACATCAACTTTGCAGTTAACTCTTTGATTCAATTCATAGTGAACCCTTGAAGAGTGCATTGGACAGCTGCGAAGCACATACTTCGCTACATTAGAGACACAGTGGAGTATGGTTTAGTTTGTGAGCGCAATGGGAGTATACAATTCGCAGGGTTTACAGATGCTAACTAGGAAGGATGCAGGAGGATCGGAAGAGCACTTCAGGTTGCTACTTCAGCATTGGATCAGGGGTTGTCTCTTGGTTTCAGCAGGAAGCAGAAGTCAGTTGCATTGAGCTCAGCGGAGGGTGAGTACATGGCATCCAGCATGGCGGCATGTGAGGGGATGTGGCTGAGGAAGTTGCTCTCAGGATTGTTCGAGAGTGAGTTGGAGACTACTATAGTTCACTGTGATAATCAGACTGGTATCGACCTTTATGAAAATCCAGTGTTTCATGACAGGAGTAAACACATTGACATCCGGTATCACTTCCTTAGAGATTGTGTTCAGAGAGGAACCATTCGGTTGGAGCAGGTGGCTGACATATTCACCAAGGCACTTTGCAAACTCAAGTTTGTAAAGTTCAGAGACAAGCTGCGGTTGTTATCGAATCCCTTCCTCAATGAGAGGGAGTGTTAGAAAGTGACAAGGAAGGTCTCACTGCATTGCATGTGTCCTTGCATGCAGAAGACTTAAATAAATAAGTCAAATTGTATTTGATGTATTTTTCCTAAGTTTTACTTTGGAAAATATATTAAAGTGATCTAATAATTAATTGACTTCATGGAACACTTTTTTATAAAGTGAAAGTGAAAAATATTTAAGTGATGGCTAATCTAATCTTGGCCGTTGATCTCACCGGAGGATTTCATCCATTGATCCATAGTGAGATTAGGTTTTTTCGCATAGCCAATGGGTTAAAAGGAGGATCAATTCGTGGAGAGGATACACACACATTCCGACAGAGACGTAGAGAGAAGTTTGAGAGAAATAATTTTTGCAAGGAAGACGGAGGAGCAAAGAATCAGAGATCGCCAGGGTGATCAGGAAAGCAAGACCGTACAGATCAACTAAGAGAGAGAGAGGTCATACAGCAAGTCGTACCCAAGCCGTACGTAGGTCGTACCATAGCTCGCATTTGTGAGTCGTATCGTACAGATTCCGTACAGCTGAGCAGGAGGTCGTACTGGGTCATGAGGTATTTCTCAGTGTTTCTGCAGAAGTTCGATTTTGCCAGGTTGGGCATAAATCGATTTTTGAATTGTATTGCTCCATATTTTCTTAATAAAATATTTTCTCAAACTGCTGCACCGGTCTTCCCATCTTGGGTTTTGTCCAGGGGTTTATACCGAAAAAGATTTGTGTCTACTGTGTGATTGATATTTCTCTCAATGTTTTATTTCTGCTGCATTTTATTTTGGTGAAGAAATCCATGTGTGGTTAACAGTAATAATTTGGGTGCATTAATTAATCCAACTACTCCAGCCCTAGAGTAGATTTTAAGGAAATTTACATGGAGAGCATAACTATCAAGATTTTTGTGTTTTTCAGCTGTTTTAGAGCAAATCTGTGATTTATTGCGCTAACTTTTAGCAAATTTGTGAAAATCTGTGTGTTTTGGGGCTGTTAGTGGGCAGATTTATAAGAAATGTGTTTTTAACTTTTTTGTTGATTTTGTACCTAGGAAAGTGTTCCCCTAGTGAAAATTAGCCAAAGTCACAAAAGGGGGAAAATAACATCACCCTTGCATTAAATGACTTGATATGAGCATTTAATTCGACTTTAGATTAAAGTGACTTTTTGATAAATTTTTAGTATAGTGAGTGAAATTAATTTTGGAGAGAATTAAATTAGCTTTTAATCTCATCCATCAATCTAAGTCAACGTGGGCCCTTGGATTAGATGTCTCTTCACTCACCCCACCCAGCGTCCAAACAAAAAGGCAAGGGAAAGGCTTTTCACTATTCTATTCTTTCATGAGTTTTGAGAGAGCAGAGAGCAATTCGACTTCTTGAGAGGAGAAGAAGAAAATCGCAGGAGAGAGAAACAGCACACAGGCACGAATTCCAAGAATCCGTACAGCAGTTATGGGCATGTTTTTCAAGAAGAAAAACAGTGGCATGCATTTCCAGGCAGCAGCACAAATTTCGAGGCAGAGGCAGAAATCCATGCAGTCCATACAGTGGCACGCAAAACGAGGTCTGAGTTGGGCACGATTTTCGAGGACAGATTTAATTCCTTTTTGCTGTTGGCACAATTTCCATGAAGGAAATAAATTTCTGAGCATGCAATTCGAGATCCATACAGTCAAATTTAGACAATCCGTACACTGCTGGTTTGGCACGAATTCCGAGACAGAATTCTGGGTTTTGCGGTTGAGATAAGTTGTAATTCTACTGTTGCATTTTATTTTGCTGAAGACATAAAAAGAACTCTCTCTCAAACAGGTTTTCCCCTTGTGGGTTTTTCCTGGGCATTTGCCAAAAATTTCTGAGTCTCTAAAATTTCATTGTGTGCAAATATTATTTAATTTTCTGCCTGTAAAAGTGATGTTCATACTGTGTTTCTAAGTCTGAAAAAGTTTTGTGAAATTTCCAGCACTCATGTAAACTCGGCTGGGCATTAAATTCTCTAAATTTTGACTTGAAACCAGGTTGGGTTTGAACCTCAGAAAACTTTCATTTTTTAGTGATACGTGGCTGCTATAGGTGTTTACAGTGATGAGAAAAACTGGATTAACATAGATTCTCTACTTCGTTATCTTCCCCGATCAAAAGAAAAACTTTAAATGAATTGAAGAACAAACACAAATTCCACACATAATATTACGAATAACTGGTGGTTTTATAATAGGTTGTGACTCTATTATATAGAGTTCATGAGTTGTTATCAGATCTAACTTTTTCTTAGTTTAGAAGGAGAGGTTGAGAGAATACCTCAACCATCTTATAACAGCTCCTATTTCGATAGGAAGTGGTTGAGAGATTCTCTCAACCAACATCCAACCAAAAACATGACACCTATTACTAATAACAACCTGAATTTATTACATATGTGACACTTACATTCCAATACCCCCCTCTCTTGACTTATATTAGAAAACTCACAGAAAGCAAACACACACTGAATGAACAAGAAACATGACCAAACATTCTTCAGAAGCTACGTCTTTTGAAAGAAGTGCTTGGACCAACAAGAATCGTTTAAGCTGCTCCCTATTTCACCGAACAATATAGTCTCCAATCTGTAATCCAAGTTTCCCAACATCACTGAACACCATTAGCACTTGCAATGTCTCATAAACCTCGTAAAGCTATGATGTTGAACTTCCTAATCCCAGATCTCCCCTGAACTATTAGACAGCAATCCCCACAGGCATATCTCATAACCCCAATGAGATATAGCTTCTCCAATCTACAAGCACCTGGACTATTGAACAACTATTTATATTCCACTGCATCCCTTCCTGTCTTCAAAGCGCAAGCCTTTTAAAATGTGAAGATTCCACACTTTCATTAAAATCATCACCATCGTCAAAATACAATGGATCTTCAGCGATGGTTACATCTCCTTTGATAAACCCAAGAGCACAGGCTGTGTAACCCATGTTCTTGCACTTGAAACCTGCCCCCTCTGAAACTAAAAAACTATGTTTTTTTTTTATTTATTTAGTCATGACTGCTAGTTGAACCATATTAGAAAGGTGCTGACAACGGTTCTCTCGTAGTGAATGAAATCTTCACTAATTGACGACAGATTATCAATCCCACACAAACCTTTGAATTTTCACATAGTGGCTCTGTCAATTCTACTCCATTTGCAACTTGAAGAAGTTTATGCAAATGTTCTTTAGAATGTCAACTATGTCTATAATGTAAGATGGATATGCCCAAACACAAATGCAAAGACAATGATCAATTTCAAATGACAGATGGCTCTGGCTCAGATCAGCAGCTCCCTTACACGCTATTCAATATATTCTTAACATTCCATATTCAGACATAGAACAGATCATCAGATTGCCCAGTGCAGATTCGAATGCATTCATTCATGGATCAAATCTAGACCGGATTAGAAAAACTATATTAACACTTGCATCTCATGTGGATCTAGCTAATTTTGTACAGAACAAGCCGTGGAAAGATAGTGTGGCAACAAATATTTAGAATCCCTCAGATCATATCCGTGGCACATACATCCCACACATAAAGCATACCGTGGCATATCCCATGCTAGACCAAGTTCTAAACTTGTGTTGATGAGACTGTGGCTTTCCCTATTCTTGCTACAACATTGATACAACTGCTTCTAACAACCGATGGCGGATCCATCTTCTTCACAATAATCTTTCTTCAATTGCTCCTCCAATTCATGGCTAAGGCGATGAGTCCTTTCATAATTTCGAAATGGCAACTTTGGTAGTGGTCTTCTATGTTTGCATTCCCTCTGATGGCTATCTTCTATGATGGCGGCTCAATATTTCATGGTGATAACTTTCTTCCAGCTGCAACAATGATCCTCTTGCTTTAGAAGCACACAATCTGGATCTGCAAGAGACACACCCACGAACTATGGATCTTTGTGAATAGACGATGATACGATCTGCAATCAGAGTATGGAGGAGCACCCAGAGATTGCTATGAGAGTGGCATTATTCTCCCACAAAGGCAGCACAATCTGTTAGTGCATGATCTACAACAGCGGTGAGAGAGACTACGATCTGTGCTCTGATACCATGATGAGAAAAACTGGAATAACACAAATTTCTCTACTTCAATCTCTTCCCCAATGAAAAGAAAAGTTGTAAATGAATTGAAGAAGAAACACAAATTCCACACACATAATACTACGAATAATTGGTGGTTTTACAATAGGTTGTGACTCTATTATATAGAGTTCATGAGTTGTGTTGTCCGCCAGATTGCACACCAGCAGCGGAAATCTTTCGAAAGTTGTCTCTTCACTACAAGTGAGAGAGGTGTGGCCTTGGGAGCAAGCAATTTGCCAGGTACTGTCACCTGAATCCCAGCTCCTCTTTTTAGGAAAACTCCTAACGAAGCCAAGGGGGGTAGTCCCTAAAAAAGAGTTGTCTAAGGCTCTTGTGTGTTTAAAATGTATTTTAGTGTTGTGATGCGGATGGGTGTTGTTTAGGAGTTTTTTTGAAGGTGAGAGACACAAAAATGCTTGAAATGAGACCAAGATAACGCAATCCACGTTGCAATAGAAGATAAGAGATACACTTGAATCAGATATAAATTACTCTTTACGGAAATTAACACAAGTACTCCAATATTGATAATAAGCAAATAAAATATTGTGATTAAGGACCAGTGCCTTATGGAGTCAAAAATGTATAAGTGATTGAAATTGTTTGATACAAGCGTTTCGAAAGAAAAGTTTGTGAGATCGTTTTGCAGCTTATCTTGGTAAATTTAAGATTTTAGTGGTCTTGATTATTATGGCTAAAACCAAGGATATTCAAGAAGTGGAACCTTAACCGAGAAAAAACACTGGCAACCTTTTAGGTGATAGGTCGGGAGCACCCAAATTGCAAAGAGGGCAAGTGTGCTTACGGCTTGACCACCCTCGAGTCTGACAGTGGATTCCCGGCACCACCTCTTCAGGAAGTTCTCGGTGATTTTGTCTTGGCTGGGGTTTTGGGGTAAAATTTTAATTAATGTTATCACTTGTGAAATTAACAAGTCTTCCACCTTTCTGAGTACTAGCCCAACCGTTTCCGGTTGGCAGAGCATACGGGTGTATGACAAAAACCACGATAAATTAATTAAAAGGGAAACATGGGTTGAAAAGTTTTATTATTAGAGCACTTTGTTCAACTCTCCGACAGAGAGCGCTCTTGACTTGATCTTATGACCACAGTTCAAGAGACTTGCTAATTAACAAATGCCTAATGCAGGGAATGATGCAAGACTAATAATGCTCTCCGATAGAGAGTGCTCTTGACTTGGATTTGGCCAAGTTCAAGAGACTTTAGTTCGTTTTAAGAAGCAAATAGTAGTTGTAAAAGCAAGATACTTCAACTTGAAATGATTAAACAATGTGATAGATCAGAAAGATATGAAACATTGCTAACAATGCTACTTGCCAAATAAAATGAAATAAACTGGAAAATCTAGTGTTCTACCAAACAAATCCTAATCTAAAGGTGGGATCAACCTCCAAACAAGGTCAACCACTAGAAGCCACCAATCTTGGAAACCTCCCACCTAGTTGGATGTCCACAAGAAGCTGATGGGGGAACGAGTAGCTACCACAAAGTTATGTGGCCTTTGGGATACAATCCCAAAGTTAGCTCTACTCTAGTCAAGGATTGGAAGAGAAATGACAAGACGAAAAATAAGATACTAAACAGAAAATAAAGTCTAATCTACCCAAGAGTCTCTTTCAGGTCAAAGACCGTACTCGGGAGAGCATGGGGGTAAGTAAATCGGAAATTATAACAAACACAACTTATTGAAATGGAAACTAATCTAAGAGCATATCAGAGATCTAAGCTAGAAACTCAAACCAATCAAAGACACTACAAAACTTCCCCAAATGGGGGAAGTGAATGTGGGGGCTTAAAAACCCCACTTGCAACTTTATTATGAGAGTACAAAATGCCCTTGGGAATGAAACCCTTGTAGGGACTTTGAGAGAAATAACTTAGGAAATACTTGAAACAAGCTCTTAAGAGCTATTACAAAGGATAAATACTAGTCTTTTGATTTGGATGGCCCTCTTGTCTTCTTGATAACTTCTTGTTTTAGAATCCTCTTGACTTTCTTCTTCTTTGAAAACACCTACACAAATTCAAATCATCTAACAAGGCACCCTTTAGTGTTAAAGAAAACAATAATAGAATTTGAAACTAGCTAAGTCCTAGATCTAAATCTATAAGCAAGATCCTAAATGCAAAATTCAAAACACCTTCAAGTGAGATCTAAACTAAAGATGCCTAAGTGTTTAACTTTTTCAAATGTAAGCTTTTAAGACTTTTCAATGAGATCTAATGATGCAAACGAAACTACCAAATAACAAAGTGTAAGATCTAAACTAGTAACAATGCAAGTGCAAAACTAACTATGACTAACAATTTGTTTGTTGTTTTTGTTGTGTTTTAGGGCCAAAGATGGGGATGGACGAGAGGAAGGTTTGGAGACAAGTTTGAAGGCCAAAACGAAGGTGTAAAGGAGCTAGCAAATGGTAAGACGAGAGGGAGGATGTAGGGCTAAGGAGTAGGGAAAAATAGAATGAAGAATGGAGACTAGAGGAGGGACGAGAGGAAGAAAGGTGAGGCAAAACGAATGGAGAGAAGGGTAAGACGAGAGCAAAGAGAGAGGGCGAATGGAATGAAGAGAGGAGGAATAAAATGGGACGAGAGCTTAGAAGGAGATAGGGCTAGACTAGGGCAATGGAGGAATAGGCTAGCAAGTCAATACAAAGGGGTTCAAGGAGAAAAAGAGGGCTTGAAGAAGATAGCCTAAGGTGACAAAGTAACCAATTTAAGAGTTTTTTGATAAATGGATGGATCTTTGAATCTAACACTTCTTGCCAAAATTTTGATGTTGTGAGATCGACTTTGGGAGATCCTGCAATGCACGAATGTTAGGAAAAAATGGGTCCTTTGAAGAGATGGAGGAGACAACCGAGTTCCAATTCCTCTTCAAACCTATGAGATCTACAAAATGTATCACTTACAAACAAGTTTGATCAAATATAGTATGCAAAATTGAAAGAGACTAGAAGAGTGTTAGTATTTCCGACTACAATTCACTACTTCCAAATCACAAACAACCCAACATCAATGGACAAATTGAACTCAAATGCCCATCCTATGGACTTAAAAAAGTCTTCTAAGCTTTAATAAATTTGATCAAAACAATGAACATGTAAGCAAAAACATGGAGCAAGATCACCTTGATTAATTTGAAGCAATTCCCATGAACAAGATCAACACACCATATAGACCTCCAAAGTCACTTTATTTCAATTAACAAAAGCTATAACACATATACAATTTGGCAGAGTAAGTTTGCCCAAAATTCTCCATGAGATAATAACCCAAAATGGGCCTCTCTTTATAGTAAAAACCAAACACTAAAACCCTAGGTCGAGTTTGGCATGAGTGAGAGCCAATGACAATAGACATGAAGGTCGAATTCCAATCAATACCAAGCTTGGAGAGCAAATTCGAATTTGTTGGTAGGTGACAAGAGGATAGGTGGCAAACTCGCCCTTGGTGGTTGCATGGGAAGTATCACCCCTCAAATGGGCATGTTACAACAAGGATACACGTGAGGATAAGGTAAGTGCGTGAGCTTGATGAGGAGGATGCGAGTTGGTTGGTGAGGGATGGCGAGTTGGCATGTGGGAGTGTGGTAGGTGCTAACTCATGTTTGCAAGAAGAGCCAAGCTTTGTGATTTGATGAGTCATGAGGGCGCCTACCATAAACTTAAATGCACATCCACCAACCCAATTAACAGTTGACAACTCACAAAATCGAGTTTTGAAGGAAGGAGGGCGAATTAGCTTAAGTGGATCTCTTGCTGGTGACTAGATAGTTGACTGAAGTCACTTGGAGTTGATTGGAATCTTCATAAATGTCTATTGCCATGTCATTTAGCCTTTTATTTTAATCATTTCTGATTATTTTGGAGAGTTTTGGATTTCTCCAAAATATTCAAAAATATTAATTTAATTAATAATTTCTCTGTAAATGGCTTTTTAGAGAAAATATTAATTATGAGGCTGAATTGACATCCGAAAGTTGGGTTTAGCTGGTCCATGGGTCATGTGTGATTTTTGACTTATGAAACGAGCCATCAATCACTAAATTCGGACCCCGGATGACTGACATATTACAGACTCAAATTTCTCTATTTAAACTATAGAGAAATTTAATTAAAAATTAAAAAACCCCAAATCCGACGCGTCCGGTAAAAAAATTTCGAAATTTTTTCTGGGGGTCCTAGAGACTTAGGACATGACCAAAACCTATTCTAATAGTGTCTAGTAGGTTTATATATATTAGTTGGACTCTAAAAACCCCCCACGGCTCAGATTTTCAAAATCGGGCATTCCAGCTTTGGAGGAAGCGGGAGAAAACCTCATCGATTATATATCGCCTTAAGCAAAGTATAATTGACAAGGGAAAAAACTCCCTGGAATACCTTAGTTGCTTAATTAAGTCATGGGGAACCGAGCCACTCAGACCCTACTAACACACTTTGTTACAAACCCCCATGGGGCCATGGTCATGTCGACTCAAAAACAAAACTGGCTAGACCCAAAAATCTGAAACCCAGATACTCTGGAAGTGAACACTGATGTGTTCCAACACTGGCGGCTCAATGAGGTTTCAACTATTGTACAGATCAGTTGATAACAAATTATTACCAGATATAACTTATTCTTAATTTAGAAGGATAGGTTGAGAGAATATCTCAACCATCCTCTAACAGCTCCTATTTAGATAGGAAGTGGTTGAGAGATTCTCTCAACGAACATCCAACAAAAAACATGACATATATTACTAATAACAACCTGAATTTATTACATATGTGGGCCTTGCATTCTAACATAGAAGCAATATCCAGGATTTCTTATTACAAGAGTTTAGATTCAGGGAGGGAAGAACAAGAATTTTCAAACATTTACTCTGTTTCAGTATATTTTTATATATATTGACTTGTATCTATGGCCTCTTTGCCCAATATCATGTTGTAAGCCAACAAGAGATTCCCTGGTAATACTACGAATAACTGGTGGTTTTACAATAGGTTGTGACTCTATTATATAGACTTCATGAGTTGTTACCAGATCTAACTTATTCTTAGTTTAGAAGGATAGGTTGAGAGAATATCTCAACCATCCTCTACCAGCTCCTATTTAGATAGGACGTGGTTGAGAGATTCTCTCACCGAACATCCAACAAAAAACATGACATATATTACTAATAACAACCTGAATTTATTACATATGTGGGCCTTACATTCTAACATAGAAGCAATATCCAGGATTTCTTATTACAAGAGTTTAGATTCAGGGAGGGAAGAACAAGAATTTTCAACATTTACTCTGTTTTAGTATATTTTTATATATATTGACTTGTATCTATGGCCTCTTTGCCCAATATCATATTGTAAACCAATAAGAGATTCCCTGGCAAGAACTACATTACTTGGAACTTTGGAAGCAACGTATCTTGGCCATTTTTCAATACAGACGCTTGGCTGATATTGTCCTAGGTAAAAATACTCGCCCAACAGTTGCAGGTAGAGACCAAGACAAGTTTGATCAGCTAAACAGAGAAACAGTAATGTTGCTTAAGTTGTGAATGACAGATAATAAATTACTTCCTGGGGTCTAGACAGTGAAGACTTTCATAGGGATTTGGAAGGATTTGAAAGATTTGCATGAGACTTTGGACAAGGACAAAACCTTCTCCCTGAAGAACATGTTGTTCTCAATCACAACGGATGAGAGTCATAATAGGAGCACTTACTCAAGATCAAGGATATCCAAGAATAGTTGGAGGCCATTGATCGGAAGATACAATAAGAGAACATGGTGGTAATCACACTAAAAATCTTACCACGTGCAAATAAGCCCTTTATTGAGTCCTTGAACATCACCTCTACGAATGTTGACATGAAGCTTGACGAGCTATACAATAAGCTCTTACAACAAGACCGATGGAAGAAATGGTTTGGTAGCAGCAGTGGAATAAAAAGTTCAAAACAAGTCTTTGCCACCAATGTCAAGGGCAATGGCAAATGGACAAAGAAGAAAGGTCAAGGCAGTGTAGAAGATGTCAGCTGGAGTTAGAAGAACATCATTTGTAACTAATGTGACAATGCAGGCAATACCAAGAAGTTCTACAAAAATAGGTTGGTTGAACAAAAACCAACTAGGGAGGGCCTCATCAAAAGGCTCATGTCACAAAATATACAAAGGGAAAGAAGTCAAGGTAATATGCATTCATGGCCAAGCTGCTATTAAATCACCGCAAGTTATCTGCTTGGTAGATCATCTCAAGTGCATCACACCATTTCACCAACAGATAGGACTGGTTCACAACTTACAGTGCCAGTTCCTCTAAAGATTCAATGATCTTCGGTGGTGGGGAAGAGTACACAGGTGTTGGCAAAGGAAATGTGAAGACTTCCTTGGGAGGGAAAATGTTGATTTTCCTCAATGTTTCCTATGTGACAGGTATGGAGCTTAATCTATTATTAATTAATTAGATTATGAGCCACTGCCCCTAGCTAGATATCAACTTCAGCAATCACAAATACTACATAGTTGACAAGGAGACTCAGCAGACCATTACTCTTAGTGTGGAGGATCATGGAGTATTTGTATTAGTCGACATTGGACAAGTTAAGGAGCATGCTTTGGCATCCAAGAGTGCATTAGACATTAATACACATTGGCATCAGTAGCATGGTGAGACAACACAATTCATTACTAAGGAAACATCCAATGTAAATAGGACAAGTATGTAATAAATGTATATAAATAATAGATGATAAGATATGATAGATTACAATGCCATGGAACGGTGTGCTTATATAGAATTGATTGATCACCACAATTTGAAGAGACATGCCTTTTCATTAAGTCATGTCCTTTACATATACAAAGGTCGTTGGGCAATCACAATTTCTTCTTAGACTTCACTGTCTCTTGATGATGATCCCACAGTAGGGATCGAAACGTCGAGAACTATCATTTCAAAAACGCAGGTCCTCTCTTCTCTCATGTCCTTTAGTTAAATGTCCCTCATTAATTATTAATATTTAATAATATTGAGTTTTTATATGTTATTTAACATTTTATGTTTGTTACCTTCCCCTTACAAATGCTTTGTCCTCAAAGCATAACTCGTTGGAAGACTTATCCCTTGTTCTTGCTCATAATGCCTTCTCGTGATCTTCTGTGGTGGTAGTTGCGACTCTTGATGAAACAAGACGATATGAGTTATGAATTCTCAAGTAAAAATGTTGCATCATTTGTGAAGTGGTCCATCCCAAGTTAACCTTCATTGGAACCTTTTGCTTATCGATTTGTCAAATGGAACTTCTCGTTTTCTATTTCCACCCAGTTTCTTGATTTTGTCTCCATTCTTATTTGAAATCATGACTGATCTATTTATGATCCTTTGGACCATGTCGTTGGTCATATTGATTCTTGTGATTTGGATGACGATAAGGCATCCTAATCTTTTGTCATTGTTCTTCAGAACCATCTTCTTTTGATGTTTATAGTGATTTGTCAACATAAGCATTCTTCTGAATTTGAGCACCAATTGACTCTGTATTGGTTCCTTTTTTCCGAGGTCTGGATTTGTACCTCTGGTGATGTCGCTATTGTTCCTTTGTTAACCTTTGATTCCTTGTTGGTAACTTGTTCCACCCTTCCTTGGAACGACTTCTTATCATTCTTTAACTTCTTAATTTGTGTAAGTAAGCTTCGATTATGTTGTCATAAACGTAAAATTTCTTCATCATTCTTTGACTTTCCAACTTTGTCTTCAAGGTTTTGGTTTTCTAACGGCTCTTCTTTTAATTTTTTGAATTTTTCAAGCAATCTTTGATTAAGATTTCTTAGGTTAACAACTTCTTGACCTTTTTCTAATAACTTCTTGTTGAGCTCTTGATTCTCCTGTTCTAATTTATGATTGCATTGCATTTCATCTTTTGACTTCTTAACTTGTGCCAGTTAATTTTTTACTATGATCTTTTAAACGAGATATTTCTTCATCCTTTTTTAGTAAACTTCTGTCAGCTTTCTTCTTGAAATCTTCATTTTCCCGTAGTAATTTCTGATTGCAATAAATCTCATTTCTTAATTCCATGATTTGAGTGAGCAAATCCTTATTCTTCTTTTCTAGAACAAAATTTTGTTTCTCTACTATTTTACATCGTATAGATTCCATTTCTAAATACCTATGTGTTTATTCCTTGTAATTTGTAAGCACAAAATGTGTGATGGGTTCCAAAATTGATACAAAATGGGACTTAGAATCTTCTTTAATAAAAACCCTTTTATTTCTCAATTCCACCTTTATTTGTCACTAGTTACCCTTTTACTTATGCACTTCATAAACGATATTTTAAACCTTATTCCAACTTAACGCAACCCTCTTTTTAAGCTATACTTCTTTAATAATCCAATATATCATTTAACTTTTCACTTTATATCTTGATATTTACTTTTTATATTTCCTTTAATAACTCTTGGGAGGTTTGCTTTAACCTTTGAATAACTCCTTTATGATTCTTGATGTTTTTTTATTTAATATTGAAAAAGTTTTTTATAACCCTTAATAAATATTTTTGTCATTATATACTAAATATATCATATAAGCAAATAACTTTAACTTATATTATAATTTAATATTGCCCCAAGATTGTTAGTTTTTGGTAGTGTTATCACCAAACTTGTAGGTGCCCCTAGAGATGAATCCAAGATGGATGGCAAAAGGGATGGGTAACCAAAGAGGTGCAACCCAGATGGCCTCGACTCCTAATGGATGGTTGTCACGCCAATCAAGGCAATCTTCACTTTATGTTATCTAGCCCAAGACAACAAAGGGGGAGACCCAGATCTACTCCCGACAAGAGAGATCAAACCAAAACACTAGATCAAGTCAAGTATAGTTGAAGTACGTAAGGTGTATGGTGAACCCTAGATCTATGGAAGAAGTCACAAGATGAATAATAGTTTGGATCAAGGGGTTTAAACAGTGTAGCTTTGGTCGATTATGGGTGAAAGAGTGACTTATGATGTTTGAAATAAGATCCAGGATTAGGGTACTAGTCAATTACGAGAGAATCCACTGCCTTGGGAACCGTGTCCAATGCAGGGTAGTTAAGGACTGAATTGAGGCTAACCAGTACCAGAGATGAGCCTGATTGAGTGATATGACAATGTCAAGGGGTTCAAGCAACCAAAACAAGGATCAAACCACAAGCTAACCCAACAATCCAGGAAAGTCGAATGGGCTTGGAGAAAGATCAGTGCCTTGGGAAATGGACCAAATGGAGTCAGATGTCCACCAAATTACAGATCTGGAATGTTGAGGTATTGAGGTAGGTGCATCTAAAAGATTAAGGTCATCCAATGGCTGGATCTCAGTAGATCTGAGGTTGAAGTATGCCACAAAGTGACCCAAGTGGGGCACAACCCTCAAAATGAGGAATGGGGCCCACAAGGTCAAAATCACTGAAGTGACACACTAGGGGTAGGTTATTGAATGTGTAGATTACAGATCAAGTGGAATCTCACCTACCCAGATGCTAGATCCTAGCAAACTCACCCCTCCCAGGAAGTGCGACCTCCCTTGGAGAAGCTTCTTTGCCTTGGGAAGTGGGTCAAATGAAGGCCAATCCTCACCAAACTATAGATCCGAATTGTCGTGGATGCTATAGAGGTGGGTTTTTAATTTTATACCCAAAAGCCAAGTGGATCAAGCTAGATTTGAAAATTTGTAAAATGAGGGTTTTGAAATAATAAGGGTTTGAAGCATTTAGACAAATGGATAGATCATGGAAAGGTAAATTAC
The DNA here is from genome assembly GCA_027924585.1 of Larix kaempferi. Taxonomy (NCBI): domain Eukaryota; kingdom Viridiplantae; phylum Streptophyta; class Pinopsida; order Pinales; family Pinaceae; genus Larix; species Larix kaempferi. The sequence goes on along the minus strand of BSBM01000226.1, from coordinate 1,688,509 downwards.
CTTGAGATCATACCTGAGTGATGAGATGAGATGCCCTGTTGTTGAGGAAGACTCCCGCAAAGATCAAACGAGAAATTGTTGAATTTGCTTGCCCAAATGATGCCCTAGCCCACAAGTGCGACCTCCTCCACCTGTCAAACCAAGGAAAGCGATTCAATCAGTGAGATCAAGTATGGAGGAAATACAACTAAAATGCAATGATAACATGAAATAGAAGGTCCTGGGACACTAATACTCCCTGTTACCAACGAAGAGATCCAAAGAAGAAGTAAGGAGGGTCCTCCCCTACCAATACGTCCTCCTCAAACCAAATCGGCCTCCACCTGTAGATGCAAAAAAGTGGTACACAAATATAGCAAGACAAAATCTCCAAGAACCCAGTGCAAAGGAAGAATCAACGAACGAACTCCAAAAGCATTCACCACAACACAACAGATAGATGCAATAACAATTCTCTATTCCAATAATCTAGAGCCAAAAGTCCCCTTTACAATAAGAAGCTCTCTCTTTTAAATAGGAAGGAGAGAGTCCACAATCTAACCACTTTTTAAATGAGTGGCTAAGATTAAAAGATCAAAAGATCTAATCAATGGTTGAGATGAGCTCAACAATACAATACATGGATCACTAATAAAATAATACAATATGTGGACAAACTCACCCTAGAAGAGGGGATCCCACCAAATCATGATGATAAAACATAAAAAATAGCTCATGGTGGGTCCGAGGGGTAATTTCTAACACCCTTGGTCAATCCCCATGGCACAATATCCAAGAATAAATGATCTAGAGACCAAATCGTGTCCCTTTGGGAAAGTCGTGAGCCTTAGGAGGCTCCAAAAATCACCAAAAAGTGCCATAAGTGATGGATGAGGGTCCCAATGAAGTTGAAACTGCTGGAGAAGGTGTGGAAGACATCCCACTCATCATCACTGATCATCCCATGCCATAACCTTGCCTCGGTAGCCCAAATCGAATTCCTCTATAGCCATTTTTACCATTTTTGAACTGCCTCGGGAAACGTGAAACTGCCCCAACTGCCTCTTGGAGTGCCTGTGCTGTCAAGGTGAGCTCACCAATGAGTCTGGGAGGGGGGTAATATGGTAATAACAAGTGGTTGGACCACCCCCTCCAAGCACAACGCCCTAGGTGAACCAAGTAAATCTCATCACTGCTCTGACAGGGCCTCCGACAGACCAAAACTGCACTAGGATAGCCAACTGAGGCTCAATCATCACTTTAACTGCTCGGAACTGAAAACAGACTGTCTCATTGGACTCAGAAGGCCCAAATCCATCTAAGATGTGTACTCATACACCATATAAACCTCTGCATGGTCCAAAATAAATACTCATCATCTCCGACAAACCAAGTAATAATAATCTGTAAAAGTGCTGAAAAGCACAAATCATCATCATAAGCCTGAAACCACTGCATAAGCCCACCATGGTGACCTGTACCAAACCATATATCATCTGTCTGTAACACCTGAGGTCTGCCACCTCATGTCCTGTGGTTGACTTTTGGTCAAATTGAGGTTTGACCAAGTCAACATGACCAAAATATGACTCAAACTGTCATCAAGCTGCTGCAAGGTGTCCAAGGTTAAGACATGCTTTACAATCCATTCAATTAGCAATTATAACAAGAAGTAATCATTACTGGCGATCTAAATCCAAATATAATAAGTCATAATTATTATTTATTACTCAAACAAGACTTTCAAGGTCATACTCACTTCATAGTTGTGATCAATTTGCTAGTGAAGGTTGAAGGCTAAGAAACAGTTGGCTAGGTCAAAGGATGACTTACTGACTTGACACTGTGACACTTTGGAAATGGAAAAGGGAATACACACCATAGCATATAGTGGACAAGCAACAACACAGGGAATGGCAGTGTCTTAAGTCACACGGTTCGGGTTCGGGTTCGGGTTTGGGTTCGAGTTCGGGTTCAGATTCGGCAAGGTTAGGTTCGGTTCGGGTTCGAATTTTCTGATGAGGTTCGGATGAGGTTCGTCAATAGGTTCGACTATAGCAAAAACAACGAATTATATATATATATATGTGTGTGTGTGTATATATATATATATATATATAGCAAAAACAAATAATGAAGAAACATGATCAATAAATATTTATGACATAAATACATGAGCCAAAATTTAAATATACAGCATAATAACATAACTAACAAAAAATCAACATCAATATACATGATCAATAACCAAGAATAAGTATGAATCATGATCAATAAATAATTCATATATGTTTAATAATGACAAATTCCAATCATCAATGCTTTTTAAAAATTTAAACACACGGATGATGGAGTGGAGTGCAGTGGCCTGGCAATCGGGTGATGGAGTGCAGTGACTGTGCACTGTGCAGACACGTCACGCAGTCAGGGTTGCAGTCGGGTGGTGGAGCCGCACTCACACACTGCGTCTACAGTCGGCACTCGGTGACTCGAGGTTGCAGACTTGTAGTGGAATCGTGGCCCGTGGAGTCGAGATGCCAGCAGGCTGCAGCCAGATGGAGGCGGAGCCGGAGGGAGGTCGTCGTCACCGCGTCGGGATGAACCGTGGCCCGTGGTCCATGGACAGCCGTCAGTCCGGAGGAATGGCTCAGGGTTGCAGTCAGGACTCGGGATGAATGGAGGCTTGGAGCTCGAGGTTGCAGACTTGCAGTCGCACAGCTGAATGGAGCCGAAGGGTGGTCGCGTAATGGAGCCGGAGGGAGGTCGTGAGGGTGCAGAAAAGCAGCGGACGGAATGGATGTTTTTGGGCAGTTTTTCCCTAGGAAAAAGCACGAACCTCATAAAAAAAATGAACCCTAACGAAAAAATCGAACCCCAATCAACAAATTCGCCTTCAGGTTCAGGTTCGTTCAGGTTCAGGTTTGCGAATAGGTTCGTTTTCAAGTTCGCGTTTAGGTTCGTTTTCAGGTTCGGCGAACCTGAACAAATTTCAAAAAAATTTTGAGGTTCGCCGAACCTCGAACCTCAAAGATTAGGTTCGGCGAACCCTGTGGCTTAGGCAGTGTCTCACAAATGGATAAGTTGTTCAAAGAATGTTTATTCACCTTACACAGATGCGCACAATCCATAATACAAATGAGGCCAGCAATCTTTTCGATATAGCATTTAAGTTCCATTGCTTTTTGGACCTAGAGTTTCCATAGCCTTTGATCTATGTGTGTTTACAAACACATTGCATAGATTTACATTTATTTAGGCTTCTTGTTGCAGGTGTGTTTTTAAGGCACTTGTTTACCTGAGCACTTCTAGGTGTGTCACAGATAGCTTGTTTACCTAGGTATTTACATTTCACAAAAGATATAACATTTGATATTTCATAGCCATTTTCATTTGGCTTGCCTTTCATTCATGTGTGTTTAGAAACACATTGCATGAATGGGCTTTTCATACAAGATATAACATTTCATTTCCATAATTTGTATTCATGGCAACACTAAAAGCTTCAGGTTTAGCCAACAACATCTTTAATGACTAGGGGGAATTCACAAGGAAATCCAACTCACCATAGGAAAGTTTTGTCACCAACTCAGAGCCAAGACACAATAAACAAGGAAGCTTATCCAATACAGAGGCTACAGTGGGGGAAGGTCCTCCATGCCACTAGTCAAGTAGTAAGTCAGGGTAATGAACAAACTGGGTAAGTCATGGATGGATGAAAGCAATGAATAATGAAACCAACACTAGCAAGCCACAGTATGGCGGGAATGATCACCTCTATTCTCCCTAGGGAGGGTAAGACCAATGAGTATAGGCTAAGAACTTCTAGGTCTGAGTAGGGACAAATATGATATATAACACAACCAGGTCCACATATCTATATGATCGCCAGATCATGATACTAAATGCTAAGACATGCTAAGAAAATGGAAATAAAAGCAGTATAACCACAACACCATAATATACCTGCTGAGTCATATACCTGAATGATCATCATCTGAACCAACATCTGTCCTCTGAAACTACTGCTGTAACTCTGGGCACTACTGACTGCTCTGTACAAATAGCTAAATAGCTACATCGGTCATCTCTCTGAGTGTTCTGAAACTCAGTCATGGCATGAGGAATAAAACTGCTATCCAAAATCTGATAATGATCCATAGTAGATGCTCATCTCAGCATCTAAATGCAAGGGAACTGACTGAATAGTGTACTGGAATCAAAAAAATAATGTATGGTAGCCTAGCTACTATATATGTGATAACAAGTAGCTCGAAAGGTACTTCTACGTTGGGGGTGTCTAGCAATGTAGAAGGGGTTGAACGCAACTCTCTCACAATCTTGGTGCTTTTTTTGTAGTGGGTGGTATTTGTTAGCCCATGGTAGTGAAGGGATAATGGTATTGGGTGTCCAATGGTATTGCCTATCATCACAATCATAGGAGAAAAGGAGATCTTCTATAATGGTCAGCATCATAATTGCAAGAGACGGATTTCCTCTTGTAGTGAGCAGTCCAGATCTAAGTTTGAGATCACAGTTTTTCCAAGGGAGAGTTACTTCTTTGTTGTCTATTGGATCCAAGGTGGATCTAGAGTTTGTCTATCCATTTTGCAGAGAGGATTTGGGGCATCTTCAGTGTGATTTGGTCTTAAAAATCCATAGGTTGTGGCTAGAGGTCTTTTCGGGGAGGTTTGGTCCAGAATCAGAGAACGTATCCGGAGGACTACTGTTGTTCTATGGTAATCAAATCCTACAATCAGAAGAAGACAAGGACTAGGGTTTCTAGGATACATCTTGTGTTGTGGTTTTCGTTGTTTGGTTGTTAGTTTCAGTGTGTTATTTATTAATAATTATCAAGTTATTTATTCGGGATTGTAACAAGATCTAAACTCAGAAATTACACATGGTATCAAAGCGGGCCTAAGGAAACCCCCGCACAAGATCAAGACCAAAAAAAGGGTTTGAGGGTTCAGTAAAGCCACAGCATGGGTCGTACGACCTATGTCCATACATTGTACGGATCTGCAAATGCTGAGTGTGGTCGAGGAATAGCTGGTTGCAGGCACTTCTGATAGGAGTAGCAACAACGGAGATCTGGCAATCGTCAGCTGTGTTGGCTGTAGTGTGAGCCGTCGGGATAGAGTTCGACTATGGAAGTAGCGGGTGCTAGAGTGGTAAAGATTGATCTAAGATCCGTGGGGCAGAGTCGTCGTGGAAGAGAAGGATTAGGCCCATAAGCTTGGGCGTGGCTACAGGCAAGTGGTAGTTGTTGTGGAAAACAAGTCCGACGTAAAGTATTACAGCTAAGAGGTGAACGTCGTGCACGTGGACAGTCGCCAGAAATTGGAGTCATAGAAAGTTGGGGCCGAGGGGCAACGACAACTGCGAGAAGAACACAACTAGGTGTTGAGTAGATCGGGGTTGAGGGAGGCTCGCATGCAAGGAGTCGTGTGTCCGAAATCAAAGAGTGCACGAAAGAAAAAGAAAAGAAAAAGGAAGAGTGGCGACGAAGGTAAGTCGTCACCGGTGGACGTGATGTTCATGGAAGTGCTGGGAAACAGTTGTAGCGGACACGGACGCTCGGAGCTGTGAGACCATTGGGATACAGACAGAAGACAGGAGTGCCAAACACGAGCTCAAGTACCAAGATCCTATGCAGTGGATAGGGTCGAAGAAAAACGTCGCCAAAAAAGAACAGCATCCACACGCTGTCGTGGACACGAACCAACGAAAGAGACTGTAGCAGGTGTTGCGAGTGTAGGCAAATCGAGTCGTGACCACGTGAAGTTGTTGGAGACTCGAGTGGGCAGCAACAGCTGCCAACAGAAGTGTGGACGCGGCTGTTGGAAGCAGAGGCTAGTAGAAGAGTCGCAATCTATGGGTCTGGCAGCAAGAAGATGCTGAGAAGCAGTCATCCACCAAGAAGTGTTGTGGAGGGCACTTGCAAACATGGGAGCAGCTGTGTAGAGCCTGAGGACTAAGCCAGGCCAAGATGTGTAAATACAGGGCTGAAGTATGGTCTCCAGCAACAAAGGACCGAACAAGAGCCGCACGAGAAGCAAGTGCATGAGCTGCGGGGTAGAGCACGGGCAAGATAGCAAAGACCAGCCACCAACAGATAGGAGAGAGCAGACACACCTGGATGTGGCCACGAGCTGTGGTGACGACTAAGTCTGCAGAAATATGCACAAAAGCTGAGAGGTAACTGCAGTGGTAGAAAGCAACCAACGCAAGAAGCAGTCACCTGTTATGTGTAGAAATATCAAGCAATACTGACAGGGGGGGCTGAATCAATATTAGGCTATCTTTTAAAATTGGATCACATTTAAAACAGAATCAACAAAGAAGATAGAACACACAATATTATTGTGGAAGCCCAATTGGGAAACCACCAATACTTTCTATTACTGCAAAATTATATTTACAAATAGTTTGCAAGCACCAACTTGTTGGATGCACCAACACCCAAATTTTCGGCTACAACTGAAGGATGCACCAACACCCTGTTTACCAGCAGCAACTCGAAGGAAGCTACAACCCCCTACAGGCTTGCAGCCTGTCCTTGCACCTCCCAACCACCCTTATTTATTTTTATGAGATTTCCAGATCTTCTTATTTCTTCTATTCTGTCACTGGTAATTCTTCATTTTCTTGGTCTCTGTCTTTTCTTGTTGCTACTTCGATATGGTCTACCGAGACGTCTTTCTTCAATTCAATCTTCTGTATATATTTTCTTCTATGAGATCGAACCATTATGTATTTTCATCCATCCTGTCCATTCACCTTCACGTCCTTCCAACATCACACCCTTTCACACAGGGTTAATTAATTCTTGGTTTATTGACTAATTTTCGATCAAGCATTATTAACTCCTCTACGCATTTCTTAACTTCTCGCATCTAATTTGCACCTTCACACTACTAAATTAATCTGTCTGGAATGCTCGAATCATCTTGCCCGCCATACATAAAATACCTCTTTGCGGGCTTAATATAAGCTTTGTGCGGGCATATCATTATGCCTCTTCCAGGCATATACTAATGCCTTTGCGGGCATATTTAAACCCTTGTGTGAGCATACCCAAGCCCCCTGCAGGCATTATTCAAGCCCCTTGCGGGCATATCCCAAGCCCCTTGCAAGCATTATTCAAGCCCCTTGCGGGCATATCCCAACACTGTGTAGACATGATTTTTCTTCAACTTGGCATGTCCATTTCTCACACATGCAACCTCCATAGGGCAAACTGAAACCATGACTGGATAAACAATTCAACAAGGAACAGATCCATGTCATTTGTTGAATTTATTGACACACACACATCATCTGGTGGGCATTTGAAAATAGCCTCTTAAACTACTGATTTAACACTTAGACAAGATTATCAAACCCTACGTCAACATGAGGTACATTTTATTTTCACCAACTTGGAAATATGAAACATCCAGAGCATAGGGGACAACATGTTGATTCCATCCAAGCCAATTTCATCTTCTGAAACCTCATTCTCTCTCCTTCGCGGGCATTTTACTGGAGCAGTGCAAATCAAGCCAGAGGGCACTTTTGGCAGACCTATAACTTTGTCATAAAACACTCTTTTGGAGAAATGAGACCATGGTGAGATAGCCTATTCAACAAGGTATAGCATCAGGTTTGGAGAGATGCCATGATGGAAGAGTACCATTCCATCATGAAGAATGATGTATGAGAGATTTTACCGAGACCAGAGGGGAAGTAAGTGGTGACTTCCAAGTGGATTTACAAGGTGAAGCATGCTGCAGATGGCAGTGTGGAGAAGTTCAAGGCTCGCTTTGTGGCACGAGGTTTTTCACAAATAGAGGGAGTAGATTATGATGAGACCTTTGCACCGACTGCTCAATATTCTTCCATTAGAGCAGTGATTTCCATGGCAGCAGAGATGGGTTCGAAGATCCACCAGATGGATGTGAAGACCGCATTTCTCAATGGTCTTCTGCAGGAGGAGATTTATTTGGAGCAGCCCCAGGGCTTTGAGATTCATGGGAGGAATTCTCATGTGTGCAGGCTAAAGAAGGCCTTGTATGGTCTGAAGCAAACTCCTCGAGCTTGGTATTCCAGGATTGATGCATATCTGATATCTATGGGATTTCAGAAGAGTGAGGCTGATCCCAATCTTTACTTCATTGTGGTTCATGGGGATCCACTCATTCTTCTATTGTACGTTGATGATTTGTTTATCACAGGGAAGGAGCATCTCATTGGAGCTTGCAAGAGAGATCTTGCTTCAGAGTATGACATGACAGATATTGGGATGATGCACTATTATTTGGGGATGCAGTTTTGGGAGGAGCCTGGTCATATTTTCCTGGGACAAGGAAAGTATGATGTAGATTTTCTAAGGAGATTTCGGATGGAGGACTACAAGCCTATGTCCACGCCTATGATTACCAACTGGAAGCAGCTTCATGCTTCTGAGGGAGAGTTGGTAGATCCTACATTATATCGTCAGCTCATTGGTTCATTGATGTATCTGGTCAACACCAGGCCAGACTTATGTTTTGCGGTGAACACTCTCAGTCAGTTCATGGTGGAGCCTAGGAGAGTGCACTGGACAGCCGCGAAACATGTGTTGAGATACCTTACAGGGATAGTGAATTTTGGTTTGGACTACAAGAGTTCGGGTGGAGTTAGTTTGGTTGGCTTCACGGATTCAGATTGGGTAGGCAGTGTGATGGATCGGAGGAGCACTTCCGGTTGTTGCTTCAGTTTGGGCTCGGCAGTAGTGTCGTGGTTTAGTCAGAAGCAAAAGTCCGTTGCTTTGAGTTCTGCTGAGGCTGAGTACATGGCAGCCAGTCAAGCTAGTTGCCAGCCACTGTGGCTTCGCAAGTTATTGGTAGACTTATTTGGTCAGGAGCTGAGGCCCACAGTCATTTACTGTGACAATCAAAGTTGCATTCAACTATCTAATAATCTCGTTTTTCACGACAGGTCAAAGCACATAGAGATCAGGTACCACTTCATCCGAGACTATGTTCAGAGAGGAGCTGTAAAGTTACAGTACATTTCCACTAATGAGCAGGTTGCAGACATTCTCACAAAATCCTTGGGGCGGGGCAAGTTTGTCTTCTTCAGGGACAAGTTGGGAATGGTGCAGAACACCTTCCTCGGTAAGAGGGAGTGTTGATTTTTGTACCTAGGAAAGTGTTCCCCTAGGTGACTTTTGCCTTAGTCACTTAGAAGGGGAAATAAAGTGACCCTTGCATTAAATGACTTGAGGTGAGCATTTAATTTAACTTTAGGGATTAAAGTTACTTTTTGATAAATTTAAGTGAGGCGAGTGAAATTAATTTTTATGAGAATTAAATATGCATTTATTCTCATCCACTCATCTAAGCCAATCTGAGCCATTGGATTAGATGGGTCTTCACTCACCCTAGGGTTTCACTCAAAAAGGCAAGGGAAGGCATTATTGCACACTTTTTTTGTGAAGAAGAAGAGTGAAGAGAGGAGAAGAGAGGGAGCACGATTTTCGAGGCAGCTTCATGAGCATTTAATGAGCAGCACAGAAATCGAGGTGGAGAGATTTTTCAGACAGCGCAAATCCCAAGGCAGCGTGAAAGTACAGTGGCACAGAAATCGAGGACCGTACAGAAGCATTTAATGCTGGTCTGTAAAGCACAAGTTTCCAGGATTATTTTCAGGTCACAAATCCCGAGGTAGTGGGCACAGTTTTCGAGGACCGTACAGCTGCAATAAATTGTTGTGCATCCATACTGTTGACTGGGCATGATTCCCGAGGCATTCTGGGCACTGTTTTCAAGGGCCGTACTGCACAGTTTTCAAGGCAGCTACAGCACAGTTTTCGAGGCAGCATTCTGGGTGGAAGTTGATGGTTGAGATAAGTTGATTTTCACTGTAAACTGTTGAACTGAATTTTTTCTGAAGTAATAAATTATTCTCTCTCTCTGATAGGTTTTCCCCTTGTGGGTTTTTCATGGGCTATTGGTCAAAAATTTCTGAGTCTGAAATATTTTATGGTCTGCATTTAAATTTCATTTTCTGTCTGTAAATGTGAATTTCAGCTGTGTTTTCATTGTCTGAAAATTTTGTGTAATTTCCAGCCAACATATAAAACTGGGTTGGGCATTAAACTATGGATGTTTGACATGAAAACCGGGTTGGGCTGAAATCTCGGAAAACTTTCAACGAAAAGGTCTAACTTTTTATAAATTATTAATTATTTTTTATTCTTTTACATTTTATTCTTTTCTTTATTATTTGTCTTTATTACTGACCTAGCCTAGTATTTTGTATAGAACATGGCATTTATTCTGTTTGTGAGAGCGCGAAGACAGTCAAGCAGAATTGAAGGTTTTTTGAGGATCAGGTCTCAAAGGGTGCTCTTCAGGGCAGGATTCACTAGTGGTCTACTCTATTTGGTGATTGGTGCTCTTAGGTTTGTCCCGCATTTACAGGGCTTTGGCATCGTTTAAGGATCTCTGCTTTACTTATTATTTGAAAAATTAGGTGCAAGGTCGTTTTTGAGTATCAGGTTCGCTCTGTCTTTCTTTCTATTGGGCATGATCAGGATGAGATAGGCAATCAGTTTTGGCCAAAAGAACTCTTTTGGTAAAGGATGCTCATTCTTTGGATTCAGTTGACTATTTTGACTTTGTTTCAGCTCTATTTGCTCTGAAGTAGAGGTTACGATCACCATTGTATTCAGTATAAACCCTTCCACCCTTTTTGTACAGATCTTTGTAAATACTTTGTTGTAAATATAAGACATATTTTGCAAACAAAAACAAAACACCTTAACCAACTCTACTCATAAATCAATCCACCTCAACATTTACAAACAAAAAGAAGATAAAGAATAATGGGGAACCAAATTATCAAATGATAATTTAATGTAATCAAGTACATACTGTATATTTAGTAAAGACAATATGAATTTGATATAAATGGAAAATTCATAAAACAATTCTGGAAAACTAATATTGGGAATAAAATAAGTAAAATACTATATGTGTCAGACCAATTGACAACTAGCATCTACATGTCAAAGTTCAAACCCTTACACACTTCGAGCATTGCTACTTTTTTGTTTTCAAAGATGTTGTCATTGCCAATAGATTTTCTCAAGATGAGCTAAAATTGCTGTGTCCCATTAGTAAAATATTTTTAAGGAAAAGGACAATAAAATATGTACCTTCTATGAGCACCTGGCATCCCGTACTAACTAATGATATAGCATCAGAATGATTTATCTCATTTTGTGATGCACATGCAAATGCCACATCACATTTTTCAACCCATGATTTTGCATCTTCAACATACTTTGATTGTGGAAAGCTTTTTGTATATTCTCTGTGAGTAAAGAAAGAAGACAATTTAACCCCAGTGAGTGATCCAAACACCATGAATGGTTCTAGAGACAATCATACATGCTAAAACTATTCAAGTAAGGTTTTTATCGAATCTACCTAAGGCCCTTTTGTCGACCATGAAGTTCCTTCAAGATCCCAAGTTTTATGTAGTCAAAACCTTCACTATCAAGTAAGTACCCAGCAGAATCTACAGAAGCCACAATCCATTGATAAATTGAATCTTTCCCAAAAATCATTTATTTGAAAATGTATCAGATCAAGTGTCTACTGTTATCTAGGCTGAACCAGTAGACTTGTAAAACACCTAGCAAAATAATCTTGGTAGACAAAAACCGCCCCTTCATACAGCATAAATTTAATCAAGGATGCCCAAAGACAATTTACACAAGCACTGGACACATTTATTACAACACTATTCTGTAAACCTTATTATAAAACAGTAACAGGTGAAGAAGCTACCAGATAATGTGATTGGAATAGCTTCAACCTCGATCAGTTTTTCAACAGTGCTCAAAGCAACTTTCCCTGCTCCACTTACATTACACCTAAATGCAGTGATACAGAGTAAGCATGTTAATATATACATTAGAAGGATTCTGAAAAGATGAATCAGACCAATTATGAACATTAAAATAGTTTGCCAGTTCTCCTAAAGCAAGTGCACATTAGCCAAAAAGTAATGCCAACTTAAAAGAAGTAAAGATTTTCAAACTAACACAACCAGACTGCCAACTAGCAGCTACACATCCACAGGAAACATGCCTACCCCTACAAGGTGCAGGTCACAGATGAGTATAGACCTAAGGCCTCTTATTTCCTTGTTTATCTCAGCCAACAAATATTCTGCAAAGTAAACCTGCAACCAAAATAAAAGATGATTAATCAGGTTACAAAGATGGGTGTGATATAATTAAAAAACTTGAAAAAAATGGAAGCATATTGATTAGTCCTATAGATGTTTAGAAATACCAGTCCATAGCCTGTAGCTTGAGTCCGGAGCTGGTAGCCAGCCCACGAATTTGAAATACCAGTGAAACCATTCTGAAGTAAGAAATTCAGAGAGTGTGAACAGAAGTTATTTCTCATAAACACGTGCAACAAACAGTATATACATATAAATTATTTTCACCTGATCGCTAGTCCTCCAAACAATTCTCTCTTCAATGAAAAACATTCTACTTGGCAAAGAAAGCCATCATATTCATCCAATAATTTACTCACTTTGCTTACGATTTAAGTTGCACGAAACCCGCAAACAGATATCATTTCCAAAACGGGGACAACATGGAAACATAGCCCCCCAGAATCTTAGGAAATGGAGAAACAACAAATTTTAAAATAAATAAAATAAGATTTTAAAAAACATAGCAAATTACTGCCTAAAGGGGTTGGATCCCTGGTTTGGACTAGAGGAGTTTGGGTGGAGTTAGTTTGGTTGGCTTCACAGATTCAGATTGGGCAGGTAGTGTGACGCACAGGAAAAGCACTTCCGGTTGTTGCTTTAGTTTGGGCTCGGCAGCAGTGTCGTGATTCAGTCGGAAGCAAAGGTCCATTGCTTTGAGTACTGTTGAGGCCGAGTACATGGCATCCAGTCAAGCTAGTTGCGAGGCACTGTGGCTTCGCAAGTTATTGGTGGATTTATTTGATCAAGAGCTGAGGCCCACGGTGATATACTGCGACAATAAGAGTTGCATCCAGCTCTCTGAGAATCCAGTTTTCCATGACAGGTCAAAGCACATAGAGATCAAATACCATTTCATCTGAGATTATGTTCAGAGAGGAGTTGTTGAGTTATGGTACATTTCCACTAATTAGCAGGTAGCTGACATTCTGACGAAATCCTTGGGGCGGAGCAAGTTTCTCTTCTTTAGGGACAAGTTGGGAGTGGTGAAGAACAACTTCCTCAGTAAGAGGGAGTGTTGAATTTTTTGTACCTTGGAAGTTGTTTCCCTAGGTGTTTTTTCCTAAGTCACTAGAAAAGGGGTAAAGATCACATGACCCTTGTATTAATGACTTGAGATGAGCATTAAATGCACTTGATAGATTAAAGTGCACTTTATGAAAAATTAAAAGGTGGTTGAGTGGAAATTAATTTATTGAGATAATTTGTGTTTTAATCTCATCCATCCATCTAATTCATTTTGGGCCCTTGGATTAGATGGCCTTTCATCTACCCTTTCATTTTTCATTAAAAGGCAAAGTTCATGTGAAGAGGCATTACTCATTCAAGCAAGTGAGAGAGCTCGACTTCTTGAGATGAGCAGAACGCAGCATGAGAGGATGAACATTGGCACGATTACCAAGATTACCGTACAGCATTAATTACACAGCACAAATCCCAAGGCAGACTGGGCACACAGTTTGAGGCTGTACAGCAGCATTTATTGCTGAGATCGTACAGCATCTGCACGAAGTTCCAGGCAAATTTTCTGGGTGCGACTTTCGAGGCAGTTAGCATGAAATTTGAGGTAATGAATGTGAAAAACAGTGGGCACGCATTTCGAGGGTGTGAAGTACAGTTCTGGGCATGATTTTCGAGGACCGTACAGTCCTTTGTTTTGCCTGTCCATATGCCGTCATTTCTGGCACAGATTTCAAGGTGGCAGCTGCACAGAAATCAAGGCAGCAGTAACACGTTTTTCGAGACAGCCTGCTGTGTTCTGATTGTTGAGATAAGTTTTGTTCTTGACTGATACACTGCTGCACTTCTGAAATTTTGAAGAAATAAAATTCCTCCCTCTCAAACAGGTTTTCCCATTCTGGGTTTTGCCTGGCCATTATTGCCAAAAATGTCTCTCTAAATTTCATGGTGTGCATGGATTATTTAATTTTCTGCCTGTAAATGGATGTTCATACTGTGTTTCAAGATCTGAGAATTTTTTTGTGAAATTTACAATACTCTTTTAAATTGGGTCGGGCATTAAATTCTCTTAAACTTGACTTGAAACCGGGCTGGGTTTGAACACCAAAAACTTTCACTATGAAATGAAGTTTACAGCACAGTTTACTAATAACAAAAGTAAAAAGTACAGCACAGATTACTAAAAGTGGAAAATGACATACCTCAATCTCGCCAGTCAACCTTTTATACTGTCCGGAAAGGAAACCAAGTTCTTTTGCACCAACTCCCATATCTCCATCAAGAGAATCCTGTGTAGAGACTATTTAGCGACTGGTAAAAAAGAGAAAAGAGAGAACTGATCTTCCATTGATTATACTCTTCTGAATGTCAAGTCGTGATGAATAAATTTGGCACCAATCCAATTATTAAGGACATAGAAAACAGTTAAATTTATGGCATTGTGTACTTCAAATATGATATAGTTATCCTCAAGCATCATACAAGGTAGAGAACAGCAATATATGTTCAACTTAATAGAATTTACATTTTTCCAATCCTTGTCATGACAGTCTTAATATTTTCCAACATGAACCAATCAAACTGAAAGCAAAAGGTAAGAAGTAAGATGTGATCAAGATGGCAAGAAGATAGAAGACAGTTTGCTTGGAAAAGATACATCTGCAAAGAGAACGTAATAAGAGGAGAGAGAACAATAGAACGACACTTCAATGGCAGCATAGCAAGAACGCCAATCAAACAGGATACATCATCAATTTTTTGGCAAACTCAATTTGAAGTCATGATATGCAACCTTCAACGATGAGATCAAATATCTACCACCGTCCAACTGTGATTACTAACTAACACATCACTGATCTTGACAACTGAGCAGTTTCTTATTATTATTGGCAAACGTCCTAGTTGGTAGTCATTCCAATCCCCAGGCAATACTTAACCTGAAATTTAGTTCCATACTATCGTAGCAATATTTGAGTACGAATACAAATACAAATTCAATTCAGTACAGCAAAAATACGTAAAGAAAATTTCTAATACGACTAAAATACGAAAGTAGGCCTCATAAATACAAAAACATGCATTATTAAAAAAATTCAAAATTTAAAAGTATACCTCATACCTGCCATACAATATAACAACATTAAAAAAGCGTTTAATACGTAGGTATGGGCTCATGGCCTTCATGTATGTATTTTCTTAATGTTGATTATGTAATGTATGTGACTTCAACATTCATTTAAAAGATTACATGGAACAACAGTAACAAATTTGTATGAAATGATTCTTGAGTTTTTGTGTGTCCATGTTTTATATAGGCTGAAGATTCACGAATGTGGCAAGCGGAAGATTCACGAATGTGGCCATTGTCTTGTAAAGGTCTATTTACAAATAATATGAGACTTGAGTTATTATTGGACATGCTTCTATGTTAGGTCCACCCTTATATTAATAATTAATAAATGATTGAATTGTTGAAAGTTAAACTCCAACCTGCGCATTATTAGCTATTCTAGTTGAAATTCCACTTTTATCTTAACAATTATATTTTACCAGTAAGATTTTGTGAAATATTTAAAAGTTAAAAATTATAAATATAGTTAGGTATTTGGTCAACTTTACTGTATCGATATTATGTCAAATATTTGTCAAAATTTAAATACCATACAAATTTATGTACATGAACTCCCAATAGGACCAAATGTTGCTACTATGTTTTGTACTTAACCAGAAATATACAAGATGTACCCTTCACATTTCTTTCAAATAATCAGTTCACTAATTTCTATTAAGAAAAACTTTACAAAACTCAAATTTTTTCCACTCAGTCTGAAACCGTCTTTTGCAAGTGAAAAATGAACCTATATGCTTGTGTACCTGCCTACATTACAATGATATAACACTCAGAATTGGATCAGAATTAGTTTGCCCCAAAATATAGACTTGGCTCAAATGCAGATTGGAACAGGTCATTGACTCAGTAAATGACTCAGCCAAATAAAAAATACATAAAATATTCAAATTTTGATTAAAAATATATAAATCAATGTGCATTACAGTCAATTCAAACCATCAGATAAAAGTATGCAATGTTTGCTGATTTATATTGCATGTTAGGGTGCAATTAGGTAAATCTTCATTGACATACATAAGCTATTCAGTTTTGAGATATGTAAACTACATTTTATGAGAGAAAATAAATAAACATTGGCCTGTAGAGTCCAAAAATTACCATACTACAATCTAATGAATAATTGCTGAGATTCCTGGAGATAACACTATGCTGTTGGGAGCGGGGAGCAGGAGCAGGGAGTGGGAGCGGGAGCAGGGAATGGGAGCGAGAGTGGGGCAAAAAGCGAATTTTATAAAAGCTCCCGTTTCGTGAGTGTTTTTTTATATAATATATATTTAAATATATTTTGATGGATTTATATCTAAATAACATGTAGGATGTTGAATTAGCTATAGAAAACATGGATTAAACCATATAACATCAATCACCTAATAGTTATAACTTATAAGTTATAGCATTGTCATCAAATGATCAACCATAACAGCTTTTATAGGAGGTTGGCAAAGGGAGGTAACATAACATTGTCATCAAATGATCAACCTAGTATAGGAGATTTTAGTATAGAAGAGGTGCGGAGCGTCTCCGGAGCGTCTCGGGAGCGCCTCAGGAGCACACTCACAAAACTGGGAGCATTTTAAGAGCGAGATTCCAAAGGGAGCGAGCTTCGGGAGCGGGAGGGAGGGGGTGGGGGGCACTCCCCTGCAGCAGAGAGATAACATATTGTCAAACCAGTTTTAAGCATTTAATCTGAAGTCAGACTCATTAGACTGACTTGGCTGAATCCGAGAATCTAAAGTTTGTTTTCTCTCGCTGAATGGCTTCACAAACTGCTGCGATTTGATGATTTAAATCAGTTGGCATGATTGGCAGCTTATAAAATTCCTAAAAACATGCCCAAAGTAGCATTTCAACCTATGTATCGCCCAAGATAATGAAAGTAAATTCACATTAAAGTTAAATACAATTCCAAAAAGAAGGTTAACTAGAAAACAAGACTTGGTTGGCTGGCTGGACCCATGCAGAGGCAGCGTACTGAACACTTCGCCAAATCATGTCTGACTCAGTCAAGTGGCCAATTTTGGTCAGACCTGGATGAGTCGGACTGAGTAAACCACAAGTTTTGACTGCTTCTGCTCAAAAGCCAGACAATCTCGGCATCTTTGAGTTGACATGGTCGAGTCTGAAAATTCTCCATGCCTAATTACGATAAATGATTGTATTTGATAAATTCAATCTTTTGAATAGAATTGCTAAATTACACCCTTGATATGATTTCTAGATGCCCCAATACATAGATTTTACATAGGATGCCCCAATTACTTGGACAAAGTTCTTCTAGAAATCATCGTATTATATGTTTTCACATAAATTAATAAGTCGATAATGCCTATGAGAGATTAAGAGTTCACTCAAGGCATGTCAAGGTAAGTGAAGCAGGTGAGGTGGAGTGGTCTCACACTAACAATCATCACATTCATAGAGTTATTGGGTGTCTTAAGTAATACCACTGATTTCCATCCACCATTCTTTCATTTAATTTAATTTAATTTAAATATTAATCTTCAATTGATCCGAAAACGGGCAAATATAAAACTGACTCATTTTTTCTCCTTTACCAAATGATTTACAGATTTCACAATTTTTCATTATTGACTTGAAAACTGGCATAATAATTAAAATTCATCATTTAACACTGAAATTTAACAGCAAAAAATGAGACAATATGCAAACCATATTGATAACGGAGTTCACCAAATTATGGCTACATCTCCGAGTTCACTCAATCAACAAACTACTTCATTGGTTTTCCTTTCAAAGAGCTTCTCCTTTTACAAAAAGAGCTGAAATATTCTCCCAATAAGATGCTGGTTCACTGAAATATTAATTAGAGTCAAGAAAGTCGCTAAGGATAACTGTATATGTATGATGTACTGTTAGAATTTTAAATGCAGTAACAATAAGGATCACTGAAAGATAAACAAGCACAGCATAGACAATAGTACACAATAATTTATCCTGGGAAAACAGTCGTGGGGCAGAAAAAACCCAGCAAACTTCTTCAATATAGATTCGTCAAAATGTACAATAGTAATCATCGTGCAATAACCCAAAACAAGAAGACCCCAAAAGCAGCTATTCTCATTGACACTATCTCTCTACTCATGCGAACTTGACGAGTGAGTGAGGTGACCAAATGAGGAGGGCGAGCTCCTCATTTATAATAATCAATGACTTGACCTTTTTCCCAAACAGGGCCAACTTGACTCTCCTAACAGGGCCGACTTGTCCAATTAACAATAATATACTCTTTTCTGGATCTTTCTAGGCCGACCTAACAGTTAGGGTTTACATTGACTCTTTCAACGACTTTTACATGATCAATTACATCAATAATAATTCCCGTAGGAAGTACAATACAAATGATACAAATAATACAAATAAGAATATCTTCTGAAGTTACATTCTTCAACACTCCCTCTTAACAAGGTATTCTTCTGACATCGTCACCATCGTCTTCCAGCTGCTGCACTTTCTGACTATTGACATCTGACATCTCATGAATCTATATATCATAAGAAGTTTCACAGAGCCAACCCTTTTTCATGCTAGATGTGCCTTGCAGTGCCAGCCCTTTTTCATGTTGGATGCAACTCTCCACAAAGCCAGCCCTTTTTCATGCTAGATGTATCTATCTCGCAGAGCTAGCCTTTTTTCATGCTAGACGCAACTCCCTTGCAGAGCTAGCCCTCTTTCATGCTAGATGCAAACCTCTTGCAGAGCTAGCCCTCTTTCATGCTAGCTGTAGCCATCCTGTAGAGCCAATCCTTTTTCATACTAGATGCACACCTCTACAGAGCCAATCCTCTTTCATACTGGATGTAGCTATCCTACAGAGCCAGTCCTTTTTCATATTGGATGCAACTGTCATGCAGAGCTAGTCCTTTTTCATACTAGATGCAACTGTCCTCTTTCATAGCCCGAGCAAGCCATTCGGTGGGTTCAGCCCAAGAGCTCCATTATGTTGCACACCACAACTACCTATGTTACCTCACCACACCTCCAGATCCTCTCGTAGCCTAGGAGACTCAATTACGTCACATAACCCATGACTACCTACTACCTCATTCGAGCACATCACTCCCTCTTGATCTAAACCACTCCAAGCTTGTCCCTAAAGTACTCAAACTTCACTCTTGACAGAGGCTTGGTCAACACATCGGCTATCTGCTCCTCTTTTGCTATATACTGGAGCCTCACTGCTCCCTTCTGCACCATAACCCGGATATAGTGATACCTAATCTCGATGTGCTTCGACTTGATATGAAACACTCGGTTCTCAGACAACTTCACACAGCTCCGATTGTCACAAAAGACACAAGTCGCCTCCAACTCGAGATCAAACAAACCTGCAAGCAACTTCTGAAGCCATACTACCTCGCAGCTTGCTGAACAAGCTGCCATATACTCGGCTTTGGATGCACTGAGTGCCACACTCGTCTGCTTCCTACTAAACCATGAGATCATACCCGATCCCAAACTGAAGCAGCACCCTGATGTGCTCTTTCTCTCCATGACACTCTCGGCCCAATCCGCATCAACATAACCCTACACACTCTTTGACTCTATCTCTCTACTCATGCAAACTTGATGAGTGAGTGAGGTGACCAAATAAGGAGTGCAAGCTCCTCATTTATACTAATCAATGACTGGACCTTTTTCCCAAGCAGGGCCAACTTGACTCTCCTAACAGGGCCGATTTGTCCAGTTAACAATAAAATACTCTTTTCTGGATCTTTCTAGGCCGATCTAACAATTAGGGTTTACATTGACTCTTTCAATGACTTTTACATGATCAATTACATCAATAATATTTCCCGTAGGAAGTACAATACAAATGATACAAATAAGAATATCTTCCGAAGTTACATTCTTCAACGTGTACTAGTATTCATAATCTTATCATCTTGATAGCAACTATATTGAACATTTATCTAGCAAGACTCTATTACTTCCAAGCAGTGTTATCGGAACCGGACCGGAACCGGAAAAACCGGTCGGTCTGACCGGTTTACAGAGGTAACCGGTCCGGTCAGGGACAAAAACCGGTTGAACCGGATTTTTGTCTGAACCGGGTACTGAACCGGCCGGAACCGGTCAAAACCGGCCGAACCGGCCGGAACCGGTCAAAACCGGCCCGAACCGGCCGGTCTGTACAGTGGACCCATAAAACTGATTTTTATTTTTTTTAAACACAAAAAAAAGTTTTCTATGCTTCTATGATTAGTTTACTGTTATTCATTAGTATTATGGTTGCCATTTTGAGCCTCTTTGTTGATATACTTTGGTTCAGAACCTCAGAGATGTATTGCACTGGGTGTTGTTTTGGTTATTTGCACCCATACTTGCTATATATATGAGAAACTTTGCATATTTGTGTATTAATGGTTTGGATTCATATGTATGCACATGAATATATATGTTTTTTACAAAATATGAATATTTTATGTATTTTTTCGTTGACTGGTTTTTTTCCCGGTTTTTTTCCGGTTCTGGTCCGGTTTCCGGTCCGGTTCACATTTTGAGCTTCGCCGATTCGATGACCGGTCCGGTTCTGATAACATTGCTTCCAAGTAGTTTTCTAGCAAGATGTCATCTCTAAGGAAAAATAACTATAAGAAATCTCTTCGAAGTGAACATGATGGTGGGACTCATTCAGAAAATTGATTTATTTGATCAAAAAACTAACCAAATGTTGTTAACCTACAAATTCAACACTTCTGCAATGTTTTGAGATTGTCTAGAAGCTTAAGATTATGTTGATGACAATAGAAAAACGAAAATGGCTGAATTACTACTCCAGCAATGAAACATATGCACGTTCTATGGCACATCATGCAAGAAGCAAATGGATTAAAAGGAAAAAAAATGAAGAATACAATAAAATGAACATTTTTTAAGCAAGGCTCCTTAATATGTTGGCAAGTCAAGATCTTGTTCAATGTTCATGCATATGATACTAACAAACTTGTTCAGCAAAATGAAATATATTTTGACTATTTATGAATAATCATGCACATGTTCCCTTCAACAGTATAGATTGAATTATATCCCTTTAAAATCCAACCTAGACATAAGCATTTAAACTATTGCTACTGGAATGATACTTCACCAGAGCATTAAATAAATATGGATTGAGCATCTAGACTTACTCAGCAAGGGCTTGAATAACTGCCATGCATCTTGACACTTGTGACTCCCAAACTTGGAAGGGGAAATCTAGGACATTCTACACCTTTTACATTTTAGGGTACATGCTATCATTATAAACATATTTGTTTCTGAATGAGAACCTAGAAAACAAATAGGATCAACAAAATTCCGGCAATATAAAGGAATGCAAAGAACACACTTTAGAAATGTTTATTTCCAAAAGAAAAACAACTTTCAAGGGCCATAACAGACAAATGTTACCTTATGAGGACCAATATGTCGGTACAGCTCTGCCATGAAGCTTTGACAAAAGCGCATAACCTTTATTATGCAATTAGATGTCAATCATATGTGAAAATTGGAATACATAAAAGAAAACAGAAAATCACTTCACTATTAAAGCATGTTTGTAAAGTTACCTCATTTTCACTTCTACATCTCGGGTCAAAGTCACTGCCACCCACCGCACCTCCTAAGTTAAGAGGTGTTAAAGCATTCCTAAAAGTCTGCAGAATCAAAGACAGAATAAAATTACATGAAAAGCTACTAACATATGATCTTTTTTACTGAAAGGTCAAACAAAATTCAGGAATAAATTAAGACTCATTTATAGGCACAAGTGACAGCCATCTCAACATTGTCAGCATGTCATGTCAGCCACAAATTCAACTTGAAGATCAGCATGACATCAAATCAAGCCATAATGTTTGTCTTGAAATATATCATAAGATAGGCCACAAAACCCTGATCTGATTCTTGATGACAATGGATCCAATCACTAATTGAACTTCTAAAACAGTACTGAGAACTACATTGTGTTAAAATGTGCATGGTAATTTTCCATAATGTTTGTCTTGAAATATATCATAGGATAGGTCAAACAATCCTGATCTGATTCTTGATGTCAATGGATCCAATCACTAATTACAAACAGAGCTCTTAGAAGTCTCATAAAAACATCTAAAACGGTACTGAGAACTACAAGGCATTAAAATGTGCATGGCAATTTTCCCACAACAGCCGTCTTCCACAGATGCTACAAGGGGTTCTTACTCAGAATGTCAAATTACTGAGAGAAAGCCACTTAACAATCTGAAAGGTAATTAATCCATGTAATATGCAACAGCCTCTATCACAAAAATAATAGATAACACCAGATAAGTTTATTTATGTCGAACAAATGACCAAAAGCAGGTCAACACTATTGTTTACTGAGATAAACAATAGTTCATTTACTGAGGAATGTCCAACTTAAGAAGGACAAATGATTAAAATCCATATAGGACAAAAAATATAGATAATGAATAAGGTATGATTGAATGATATGTGTTAGAATTTTAAATGCAATAACATAAAGGATAGACAAGCACAGCATAGACAATAAAACACAACAATTTATCCTGGGAAATCTCCGTTGGGCAGAAAACCCAGCAAAACTTCTTCAATATAGATTCGTCAAAAAGTACAATGTCAATCTCGTGCAATAACCCAAAACAAGATGTCTTTAAAAGCAGCTACACTTCTCTCCCAAGAGACTCGACTTTCTCTCTCTACTCATGCGAACTTGAGTGAGTGAGTGAGGTGACAAATGAGGAGGGGGACCCTTCTATTTATACTAATCAAGTGACTAACCCTTTTCCCTAACAGGGCCGACTTGACCTCTTAAACAGGGCTGAATTGTCTAGGATACAATAAAATATTATTTTCATGCTTTTTCTAGATTCTTCTAGTCCGACACAACTAGGAGGGTTTACATTGATTCTTTCAATGACTTTTACATGACCAAATACAATATAAATAATTCCCGAAGGAAGTACAATACAAATAATACAAATAATACAAATAAATCAAATAAGAATATCTTCCGAAGTTACATTCTTCAACACTCCCTCTTAACAAGGAAGGTATTCTTCTGCCACCGTCATCCTCATCATCCTGCTGTTGCAACTCTATACTCTGACCATTAACTTCTGACAGCTCTTGAATCTATAGATCACTAGAAGTTTTGAACCATCTGATGGGTCCAGCCCAAGAGCGTACATTACGTCGCACACAGCAACCACCTGCGTTACCTCACCCTGTATCATGAAAGAGCAAGCCATCGGGTGGGTCCAGCCCAGGAGCGTACGTCGTACATTACATCGCACACTGCGACCACCTACATTACCTCACCACGTTTCCAGGTCATCTCATGAGTGTAGCCTAAGAGACTCAATTACGTCACACACAGTGTCTACATGCTACCACGTCACATCTCATCATCGAGACAACACAACTATGTGAGTGTATCCTAGGAGACTCAATTACGCCACACACCCAGTGACTACCCAATACCACATCACCTCATGTGAAGAACATCCCAGGTCCGAAACCTGCGTCTTGGCACATGTGCGTTGTCCAACATAGCACAACAGTTAGGACACTCAATTACGTCACATACAGTGACTACCTTCTGCATCCTCATGGGTGTAGTCCAGGAGACTCAATTACGTCACATAACCCGTGACTAGCTGCTACAAACCCCGTGAGTGTAGTCCAGGAGAGTCAATTATGACTACCCACTACAACCTCACATCTCAAGTGGAGACATGCCCAAGAGCTCAATTACGTCACTACCTGCGTCTCACACATGCTATGTTACTCATCACTCCCTCTTGATCTGGACCATACCAAGCTTGTCACTGAAGTACTCAAACTTCACTCTTGACAAAGGCTTGGTCAACACATCGGCTATCTGCTCCTCTATCGCTATATACTGGAGCCTCACTGCTCCTTTCTCCACCATATCCCTGATATAGTGATACATGATCTCCATGTGCTTCGACTTGTCATGAAACATCGGGTTCTCAGACATCTTCACACAGCTCTGGTTGTCACAGAGAATACAAGTCGCCTCTAACTCGAGATCAAACAAACCTACAAGCAACTTCTGAAGCCATACTGCCTCGCAACTTGCCGAACAAGCTGCCATATACTCTACTTCGGTTGTACTGAGTGCCACACTCGTCTGCTTCCTACTAAACCATGAGATCATACCAGATCCCAAACTAAAGCAGCACCCTGGTGTGCCCTTTCTATCTATGACACTACCGGCCCAATCTGCATCAACATAACCCTGCAGGTTAATCTTCTGATCTGACGCATATCTGAGGCCATAATCAATCGTACCACTCAGGTACCTCAACACATGCTTTGTTGCAACCAAGTGAACGTGTCTCGGCTCTACCATGCACTAACTCAGTGTGTTCACTGCAAAGCATAAATCCGGCCTCATGTTCATTAAGTACATCAACAAACCAATCATCTGCCTATATATTGTGGCATCTGTTGTCCGTTGAGATGCACACCAGCAGCTGAAATCTTTCGAAAGTTGTTCCCTCACTACAAGTGGGGAAGGTGTGGCCTTGGGGGCAAGCAATGAGCCAGGTACTGTCACCTGAATCCCAGCTCCTCCGTTTTGGCAAACTCCTAACGAAGCCAAGGGGGGTTGTCCCTAACAAAGAGTTGTCTATGGCTCTATGTTTTTTAAGTGTTGTTTGGTGATGTGATGCGGATGGGTGTTGTTTAGGAGTTTTTGATGACACAATAATATTAGCAATCCACGTTGCAATTACAAAACTCAATAATGAGATAAACAATATATGACAACTTGGAAATTAAAAGCATCCACAGAATAATAACTTAAGCAATGAAGGACAAATGGTCCAAATAAAGTGATACAGATAAGTCTCAAGACCAATGCCAAATGGAGTCAATGAAGTGCTTGGGGATGCTGAAAATACAAGTCTCAATAATGTTCGTGAGATCGTTTTGAAATTGTTCTTGGTAAATTTTATTGTGTATTTTATGAGTGTTCTTGATTATTAAGGCTAAGGAATTTCCAACCGGTACGCAAGGTACTGGAAATCTAACTAGAAATACCTTCAGTGGATCCATTCGAAGACATGACGGACCACGCGGTGCTCTAGGCTAGGTGTTCAAGGAACTTAACCAGCAAGCTAGAGTCAAACCATGGCTACCCACTTGGAATTTGCCCACATACCTGAGTATTCGAATAACGTCGGTTCGTTGGTTATGGGGGTAAAGATTTTATTGTGGTTTAAACTTGAGCGATTAGGCAACCAATACCGTTTCTGAGCATTCCAACCCCTTTCAAGGTTGGCCAAAGCATACGCGGCAAGGAGAAACGAATAAATTCAAGTTTTAAAGGGGGTGTGAGTTGGAAGTGTTTTAAATTAGAGCACAAAACAAACCTCTCCGACAGAGAGTGCTCTTGACTTGTCTTATGACAGAGGTTCAAGAGACTTATCTAATCCATATGCAAATGCAAAAATGCAACATTATGCTCTCCGACAGAGAGTGCTCTTGACTTGTCTTATGACAAAGTTCAAGAGACTTTGGTTCCTTTTAGAGATTGAAAAAACTAAACAAGAAACACACAAAGATAGCTCAATATATTGATGCAAACATGATTCTAGCAATTAGTGGAAAAAGAAATCTAAACTAACAATTAGTATTCTACTTGCAAAATTGAACTAAGCTAGCAATGAGTTTCTAAGTACAAGAATGGAAAACTAATCTAAGCAAAAGTAAATCCTAAGCTAAAGGTCAAACCAATCAAGGAACACTACAAACTTCCCCAAATGGGGGAAGTTGGATGTGGGGGCTTAAAAACCCCACTTGTAAACTTTATTAATCAATTACAATACTTTTTTTTTGGATTTTCAACCTTTGAGAAAGAACTTGGAAAATGAAAAATAGAAGAAGCTAATAAGCTCTTGAGAGCTTTTAGAAAAGGAGAATGGTTATGATTTTGTCTTCTTCGTTCAAATCTTCTCTTTGGGTTTGATCTCTTCTTGGTTTGGACTTTCTTTGGTTTTTGTACTTCTTCCAACCTTCTTGCTTCTTCTCCAAGTACCTATAATGCACCCAAGACTCAAATACCCATTATTGTTATCAAAATAAAACAAATTGAAACTAAATGCAACTAAGATCTAAATGCTATATGCAAGATTAACAAAAATGGAAACTAGCTAAGATGCAATAGATAAATGCAAACTTTTCTTAAAAGAGATCTAATGCAACTTAATCAATGAAACTATATGCAAGCTAACTAAGATCTAAGCTTAAAAAAGAAGGAAGGAAGCAAACAAGGGAGAGGAGAAGAAGGCAAAGGTAAAGGTAAGCTTAAGGGAGAAAATGAATGGAGAAGAGGAGATATAGGAAGAGAAGGAAGCTAGGAGAAGGAGGACGCGAGCAAAGATGAAGCAAGAAAAAACGAAGATCAGGAAGGGAAGTTTGAAGGAAGACGAAAGGGATGAAAGGAGAGGAAGCTTTGAAAGAAGACGAAAGGGAGGAGGCCTTAGAGGAGGGAGACGAGAGCTAGGGAAAACGAAAGCTAGAATGGAGGAGTTTGAGGAGAGGCGGAGGGAAAGCTAGGAAGGAAGAAAGGCAAGCCAAACAAGGCTAGGGGGATGAGAGGCCAAAGACTAGGAAAAAGTGGACTTAGGGCCTCTTACAGTAACCAAGTAACCAAATAATTTTTTAAAGTAACTGTAGAAATTTCTGCACTTTACTGTTTTCCGGTTTATATCAACATTTTGTGGTTTTCACTTACAGCCGGTTATGCATTGGTTGTAGGTTACTTATGAAAAATTACTGTAACAATTAAACACACAGTAAAATGCTTCTAACAGGCTGAAAAACACATTTAAACATTCACACCATGAAAATGAAATACTCAAAAAAATTTGGCCAAAATCAAGCCCTGGAAAAACCCCCACGAGGAAAACCAGTTAGAGAGAGAGAGAGATTTTTATTATCTTCAGCAAAATATTCAGAACAGAAATACAATGGAAAAATTCAACTTATCTCCACCATAAATTTCATCTCAAAACTTCTTGAAAACCATGCCCAGCTTATCCTCGATTTTTGTGCAGAAATTTAATGTTGTCCGTACAACAGTACGGCCCTCGATTTCTGTGCCAAAAATATTCTCGAAAACTGTGCAGCTGTTATCTCGATTTTTGTGCCAACATTGTGCCTCGATTTCTATGCATCCAGCCCTCGAAATCTGTGCACAAACAGTGCCTCGAAAACTGTGCAGAACCGTACTGTACGAATCCGTACACCTCGAAAACTGTGCAACAATAAATGTTGTACCTTGCCTCGATTTCTGTGCCTGCAATAAATGCTAATCTGTACTATCTTGGGATGTGTGCCCACACAAAAAATCATTGTCTAGAAAACCGTGCCACTTCTAGAAAACCGTGCTGCAGTCTGCCTCCTCGATTTCTGTGCACTTTCTCTCCTTGGAATTCGTGCCAATGCCCTAGCTCGCCTTCCTTCTCTCTCAGCTCTTTCTCTCTTCTCAAAAAATGTCAAGAAGAATGAGTTTGCCTCCCTCAACCCTTTTTATCTAAACCCTAAGTGAGTTTTTTAATCCAACGGTGAATATTGAATATAATCTGATGGATGAGATTCAATGTGAGTGAAAATCCCTTTTATTTAATTCACATAAATAAAATCACTCACCCACTTAAGATTTATCAAAAAGTGACTTTAACTTTATAAAGTCTCATTAAGTGACATTTAATGTTGAGGGTCACCTTTTCCCCCTTCTAAGTGACTTAGGCAAAAGTCACTAGGGGAACACTTCCCTAGGTACAAAATTTACACTCCCTCTTACCGAGGAAGGTGTTCCGCACCACTCCCAACTTATCTCTGAAGAAGACAAACTTCCCCCTCCCCAAAGACTTCGTCAGGATATCTGCAACCTGCTCATCAATGGATATATACTGTAGCTCAACTGCCCCTCTCTGAACGTAGTCCCGAATGAAGTGGTACCTGATCTCAATGTGCTTCGACCTGTCATGGAAAACCGGATTCTCAGAGAGTTGAATGCAACTCTGATTGTCGCAATAAATCACCGTAGGTCTCAGCTGTTGATCAAATAAATCTACCAATAACTTACGAAGCCACAGTGCTTCGCAAGTCGCCTGACCGGCTGCCATATACTCAGCCTCAGCAGAACTCAATGCAACGGACTTTTGTTTCCTGCTGAACCACGACACTGCTGCCAAGCCCAAGCTGAAACAGCAACCGGAAGTGCTCTTCCAGTCCCTCACACAACCTGCCCAGTCTGAATCTGTGAACCCAACCAAGCTGACTCCACCCGAACCCCTGTAGTCCAGACCATAATCCACTGTCCCTGCTAGGTATCTCAACATGTGCTTTCCGGTCGCCCAATGCACACTCCTAGGCTGCACCATGAACTGGCTAAGAGTGTTGACCGCAAAGCACAAGTCTGGCCTGGTGTTGACCAGATACATCAACGATCTGATGAGTTGACGATATAGTGTGGGATCCACCAACTTACCCTCTGAAGCATGAAGTTGCTTCAAGTTGGTGATCATAGGTGTAGACATAGGCCTGCAGTCCTCCATCCGATAACTCTTCAGAATCTCCGCTGCATACTTCCCCTGTCCTAGGAAAATATGTCCAGGCTCCTGCCAAACCTCCATCCCCAAATAGTAATGCATCAGCCCAATATCAGTCATCTCATACTTAGCTGCAAGATCTCTCTTGCACTGTGCAATAAGACGCTCATCTCCAGTGATAAATAAGTCATCAACATATAACAGAAGAATGAGTGGATCTCCACCAACCACAATGTAGTATAGGTTGGGATCAGCCTCACTCTTCTGAAATCCCATCAAAGTCAAATATGCATCGATCCTGGAGTACCAAACTCTAGGAGCTTGCTTCAGACCGTACAAGGCTTTCCTAAGCCTACACACATGAGAATCTCTCCCATGTATCTCGAATCCCTGTGGCTGCTCCAAATACACCTCCTCCTGCAGAAGACCATTGAGAAATGCGGTCGTCACATCCATCTGGTGGATATTCCAACCCATCTCTGCTGCTATAGATATCACTGCCCTGATAGAGGAATACCGAGCAACTGGAGCAAATGTCTCATCATAGTCAACTCCCTCAACCTGTGAGAACCCCCTAGCCACAAATCGAGCCTTGAATTTCTCCACACTGCCATCTGCAGCATGCTTGACCTTATAAAGCCACTTGGAAGTCACAACTGACTTCCCCTCAGGTCTCGGCACAATCTCCCAAGCATCATTCTTCATGATGGAATGGTACTCTTCCATCATGGCATCTCTCCATACCTGATGCTAAGAAGCCTCCTCAAATGTAGAAGGTGCAGAGTCACGAAGACTCGCAACAAGGGCCATCCCATATCTGTTTGGCTCAACAACTGTCCTGATCGCCTCCTGAGGTCTACCAAATGCTTCTACTTCCTTCAAGGTGTCCTGAAGCCACTTAGGCTTCTTCTTCCTTGAAGGCTCCTCCCAAACTGGTGTATCCTCATTTGAGGAAGTGCCAGAAGCAGAAGGTCTAACACCCTAAGGACCTGTAGCTGATGAACTAGTCCCTGAGGACCCTGTAATCTGTGAGCCTGAAACCTGTGATCCTGAACCTGTGCCAGTCCCTGAACCTGTCCCTATACCTGTAATCTGAACCACTGATCCTATAGAAGCTGTGCCTGTACCCTGTGATCCAGTCACCTCAGAAACCTGCGGACCTGAAACTTGTATCGAAGAAGCCTGTCTCAACTGAGGTGTGGGAGTTGGTGGCTCCCCCTGCTCCATCTCTCTCGACTTCCTGAAGGCCCTCTCCTCATCAAACTTCACCTCCCGCCTCACTACAACTCTCCTCTGGCCAGGAATGTAAAGTCGATATGCCTTCGAAGTCTCATCGTAACCCACAAAGATACCTCTCTCTGCAGTGGGCTCGAACTTCGTCCTCTTCTCAGAAGGGACGTGAGAGTAGGTTAGAGAGCCAAATATCCGAAAATGGCTCACCTCAGGCTTCTTGCCTGAATACATCTCCTCTGGAGTCATCCTCCCCAAAGCACGGTGAGGGCTCCTGTTCTGCAGATACACTGCAATGTTGCAAGCCTCTGCCCATAGAAAGAACGGCAACCCCTGATCATGAAGCATGGCTCTCGCTGCTCCAACGATCGACCTGTTCTTTCTTTCTGCTACTCCATCCTGCTCAGGAGTGTAGGGAACTGTCAATTGTCGCTGTATACCCTCCTGCCTGTAGAAAGCATTGAACTCCTTGGAGGTATACTCACCCCCATTGTCTGATCTCAACATCCTGATCTTCCTCCCCGTCTTCTTCTTCACAAGGGCTTTGAACCCTTGGAAGACACTCAATACAAGTGGGGACTTCTTGTTCCTCAAGAAGTAGATCCAGGTCTTCCTGGAGTAGTCATCAATGAAGCTAATATAGTACTCGTGACCAGTCAGAGATACTGAGGACATAGGACCGCAAATGTCAGAATGAATCAAGTCAAGCACTCCTGCTGCTCTCGTGTCACTGCTAGGAAAAGCAGTCTCGGTGTACTTTCCCAAAGCACACCCCCTGCACACATCACTCTGCTCAGTGTCGAACTCAGGTAAACCTGTGGCCATGCTCCTCAACAATCTCAGAGCGAGGTGATGTAAATGGGCCATCCTCCTGTGCCATAACTCACATAGCTCACTGCTGCTGCTGCTGTGTGCTAGAGCATGCTGTGGCTGAAAAAATAACTTGTATAGTCGTCCACATCTAACTCCAATATCCATGGGGGTAGATAAACCTGTGGTCTTGGGAAACACTTGCACTCTCCCATCTGAGAAACACACCCCAAGACCCCTGTCCTCAATAGTGGAAACTGAAACAAGGTTCTTTTTCAACCCAAGGACGTACAACACATCCCTCAAGGTCATGGGACTCATGGACTCCCTCTCAAATGTAATGGTCCCCTGACCCACTGCTCTAACAATGGTGTTGTCACCAAGTACCACCTCCACCTCTCTAGTTGTCCGTGATAGCTCGGAGAACAACTCCCGAGTACCTGTCATGTGTCTCGAGGCTCCGCTGTCAATGTACCACGTACCAGTGGTGGATGGACCTATCTGATGCCCTGTCAACAATGAATGCTCACTCTCCATATCCATGTATGTGTTGGTGGCTAAGGAGACTCTCTCTCTCTCAATCTGTCCAGCATATAGGGAAAACTCCATCTGAAACCTGTCACCAAAATCATCAACCTCTGCTAAGGCTGCTGTCTGCTGTCCCTGTCCCTTTTTCTTCTTCTTGCTTGGACATTGTGATGCATAGTGCCCAAACGCCTGACAACAATAGCACTTGATTTTACTCAAGTCCTTCTTCTGTCCACCCTGCGGTTGCTACTGCTGCTGCCTCTTGGCCCCATTCTTCTTGGGACCCTTCTTCTTCTTACCCTTGGCTGTCAGTGCCACGTTCTCCTCATCTGCCCCACCATTTGATGAACTGCCCTGTACGAAACCCCTCCTGGTCTCCTCCTGCACAAAGTCGTCCCACAGTCTCTCCCAAGATGGTAGGTTCTCTCTACCCACTATGGCCTGCACAAATGCACTCCAAGACTTTGAAGCCCCATTCACTGCTGTGCATACTAGCTCAGTAGGGGATACCACTTCACCAACCGCTGCCAGTTCATCCTGAACTGCAGAAATCCTAGTGAGGTAAGATGTGACTCCCTCTCCTCCATTCATCTTGATACTCTTGAGTTTCTCCTTGAGAACCATCTTTATGTTCTCATTGGAACTCTCATACAAGCTGGTCAAGGCACTCCACATCTCATGTGCCTTGGTCTTCCCGGAAATGTGAGGGATTATGTGGTCTTTTACTGCATCAAGGATGATCCTCCTAGCCTTACAGTCCTTCTTGTTGAAGGCTGAAAGTGCTGTAGCATCCGTGCCATCTGGAATGGCAATGGGGTTGGCAGCAGTGTTCCTCACCACCTCCACCCATAGCTCATTCTCCTTCAAAATCAACAAGATTCTGGCCTTCCAAGGCACAAACTTTTCTGTCCCATTCAGCCTATCCTCAATCCTCAGACCTGTAGCCATCTGAACACCAACCCAACAGAACACTGCCCACTAACAGAAGATAAAAAAATACTGAAGTTTCTGAAATCTAAAAATTTCTGTGTGTCTGCAAACTATCACTGTTTTCTGCCCCCTTGCTTTGATACCATGTAGAAATTTCTGCACTTTACTGTTTTCTGGTTTATGTCAACATTTTATGGTTTTCACTTACAGCCAATTATGCATTGGCTGTAGGTTACTTATGAAAAATTACTGTAACAATTAAACACACAGTAAAATGCTTCTAACAGGCTGAAAAACACATTTAAACATTCACACCATGAAAATGAAAGACTCATAAATTTTTGGCCAAAATCAAGCCCTGGAAAAACCCCCACGGGGAAAACCAGTTAGAGAGAGAGAGAGAGATTTTTATGATCTTCAGCAAAATATTCAGAACAGAAATACAGTGGAAAAATTCAACTTATCTCCACCATAAATTTCATCTCAAAATTTCTTGAAAACCGTGCCCAGCTTATCCTCGATTTCTGTGCAGAAATTTAATGATGTCCGTACAACAGTACGACCCTCGATTTCTGTGCCAAAAATATTCTCGAAAACTGTGCAGCTGTTATCTCGATTTCTGTGCCAACATTGTGCCTCGATTTTTGTGCAAAACTGTCCCTCGATTTATGTGCATCCAGCCCTCAAAATCTGTGCACAAACAGTGCCTCGAAAACTGTGAAGAACTGTACTGAACGGATCCGTACACCTCGAAAACTGTGCAACAATAAATGTTGTACCTTGCCTTGATTTTTGTGCCTGCAATAAATGCTAATCCGTATTGTCTTGGGATGTGTGCCCACACAAAAAATCACTGTCTAGAAAACCGTGCCACTTCTAGAAAACCGTGTTGCAGTCCACCTCCTCGATTTTTGTGCACTTTCTCTCCTTGGAATTCGTGCCAATGCCCTAGCTCGCCTTCCTTCTCTCTCAGCTCTTTCTCTCTTCTCAAAAAATGTCAAGAAGAATGAGTTTGCCTCCCTCAACCCTTTTTATCTAAACCCTAAGTGAGTTTTTTAATCCAACGGTGAATATTGAATCTAATCCGATGGATGAGATTCAATGTGAGTGAAAATCCCTTTTATTTAATTCACATAAATAAAATCACTCACCCCACTTAAGATTTATCAAAAAGTGACTTTAACTTTATAAAGTCTCATTAAGTGACATTTAATGTTGAGGGTCACCTTTTCCCCCTTCTAAGTGACTTAGGCAAAAGTCACTAGGGGAACACTTCCCTAGGTACAAAACTAACAGTAACTAGTTGATGAGATAAATGAGAAGGAGCTTCTTTTAACCCTCTTTAGATCAAAGACTTGAGGTTTGTAAATCCTGCAAACACAAATGAGTTAGATCAAACTTGAAGGTGAAGCATGGGCTCAATGCAACTGGGCTCTTGCCCTTCTTCACTTTTAGCAACACCTAACCACAGAACAAACCTCAACCAACAAGTGAGAATGAACAAAAAATGCTAGTATGCTCAGAAAACTAAGTCTAAATCAACATTTTGGATAACTGAGTACTCATAAACTTAACATAAACAACCAATTTAACAACAGCAAATGGCTATTCTATTGTGCTTCAAGACCCTTCACAAGCTAGCAAATTTTAAACCAAATACTATACAAAAATTGAGAGATGAGTTAGAGAAGATGTCACCTCAACAAGAGATGAAATCACATCAAGAAGTGAGAGCTCATGGACCTCCAAAGTTGAAATCTTTATTCAATACTAAGCAAAAGCTATTACAATTTCTCCATAGTAATCTTCCTTGTAATTATCCATTAATTGATTGCCATCTCATCCAATTCGTGAGCCCATGCGAGAGACATAGCCGTACGGTCAAACGTGTGAATGAGACCCACATCATCCTCCTCTAACAAATTCATAACCTCTCACATTAAATTAGCATGTGCTTAAATATTAAAAGGTAGCCCACCACATTACGATTGGAACCTTCACCCACACCTATGCGAATTGATACCCACATGAAGAGGGAGGCCCACTTTAAAAAATAATCAATTTTTTCAAATTGACTTTTAAAACCATGTGGTTTAATCTTAATGTGGCTCATACACCCCATGAAGACCATATTCAATCTTTTAAAAATGATTTTTTAATCATTTTTGTCCTTTTCAATTTTGTCCCTTGGTGCATTTTGTCACCTTTTTATCAATTAAATGCCAGAATGATGCATTTTTAGCCAAAACTCCCCCAGAGGTGACGTAATTGCTCGGAATCTGAAGAATGAGGGTACTGTTATCACACCATAGTAGCAGGGCTACTATTCTTGTACAGCAGATATCTACACATTCCAGAGCTTCCTTTATTCCAGAGCATGGCTATATATTTTGGATCACTCATGATCAGAGCAGTACATTATTCAGATTTTATGACCTTGTGTCAAGGCTGAGCCTTGAGAGTTCAGATTTGATGACTGATGTGACCACTTATCCCATTATAGTTTCAGTTCAGTGCCTAGAGATGTATTTCAGCAGTGTTTCAGATGATGCATGATGATGATTATTATGATGATGTTATGGATATGTTCTCACTGACTGTGGATTATTATCTTGTTGATTTAGTCATGATCATGGCATGTGCTTGGTATATTATTCCTGATGTGGCAAACTATTTAAAATGAACTGTAAATCATAAAATGGACAATTGCTTGCACTTTTAGGTCATTTAACAAAACTTACTGGTATTTCACCTTACATAGACATGGTCTTTCCCGACACTGGTTGTCTACTAGTGTAGGCTCCATATTCACTTGTCTCCATCCATACATGACCTTCCTGTTTGACTTTAAACCCTGATTTGTCTCATTTGACTTTCTGATACCGAGGACTTCCCCATTTTTCTACCTCTGTGTTTGGACCGCATCCCTGTTTATTCAGTGTCTCGGCTCTGAGTTGGTGACAGAACTTGCCTTTGGTGAGTTGGATTGTAGGCCTAAATCATTATGGTCGGTTGTCCCGATGTTTGGCATTGGCTCGAACTCCCCCTAGTCACTTGAGATGTTGTTGGCTAAAACTGAAAGCTCATGTTCTACCTATGGAAACTAAAAAATTCGCCCATGGAAACAAAAAAAAAGGGGCAAGAGCAATGAAAAGCTAAAAATACTCCTCGAAGAGTATAAGAAAGGTCCAAAAAGCAATGGTTCTTAAAAGTTATATCTAAACAATTGTTGACCTTATAAATATGTGAAAAACATGCCCTGGATGCAAGCTGCAACTAGTTGTGCTTCTCAGCACATCTGAAATCCGAAGGGTTATGTAGGCCAAAAAGGCCATGGAAATAAAATTGAATGATCCTAATGAACCTGGATCAACTTGATGTAGACATGATGCCTAAGTTGAATAAGCACTCTCTAAACAACTTATCCATTTGTGAGGCACAGCCATTCCCCGTGTTCTTTTGTCCAGCACAGAGTTTGTAGCTTCCCCCTTTTTCCCAGTCCAAAGTATTTTTGAGTTAGGTTAGACAAGTCAAACCCTTGGCCCAACCTTGCTCCTAGCCTTCATCCTTCATTAGCAGTTTGACCATGTCCAATGGATGAGTTTGTCATTTGAACTATTGTGCAAGTAACTTTATATAACCACGGAATATATTAACGTGATTAATGCCACTGAATGGAATTTTATACTTTGAGCTTAGCTGTGGGAATGATTAGAGAAACATTGTCTTAGTCTACTGATGTGATTTATCCTTGATTATATATTCTTGGGATCCGTGATGATGTGGACCATGTATGGATGATTATTGATGATGATTTATGGTCCCACATGTTTGATGATGATATCATATGATGGACATATGATGCAGATGATGTTTGATCCAGTTCAGCAGGTTTATTATTATTTCAGATCAGCAGATTATACATTGTCCATATATGGTGGACCCTACAGCTGGCCCATTAGGGCAACCCAGGGTGTATGAGTACTCATTCCTAGTGGATTTGGGTCTTCTGGAACCATTGAGACACTTATCTTTCAGTTCCGGGCACTTCTGACAGTGATTGATGCAGTTTCACACTTGTTGACCAGATTCGGGGCTGATTTCCCAGCCTGAGCAGCAGGGGCCCCGAGAGGCCATTTCACCTAGGGCGCTGATGATGGAAGGGGTGGTCCAGCCACTTGTTATTACCATTTATCCCCCCTTTCGGAGAGCCTGGTGGGCTCAGATGGACAGCGCTAGCACCCTAGGGGGCAGTTTTGGGACTTTCACAGTTCCCGAGGCAGTTAAAAAATGGGATAAAGTGGTCACTGAAGAAATCGATTTGGGCAATTGAGGCAAGGTTTTGGCATTTGGTTTTCACAGAGGTCTTCCAGGATGGCATCACTACCTTCCAGTCAGTTTTCACCATGTGGGTATGCCCGGATTGATCACAGGAGGAGATTTACTGCTTGACTGTCATGGATTCTGAGGACAGTTTTGGTCATTTTTATTATATTGGACATATTTTATTATTTTTATTGTGCCTTGGGGATGAGCTAGTAAGGATTAAAACCTCCTAGCCCCACCATGAGCTTATATTTTCATGTCCTAGTCACCATGAGGTGGATTTTGATGCTTATATTTTCTCTTGTGGATGACGTCACCCCCTTATTGTACTTTTTAGTGGGGGCGCTATCATTATGTGGGTGATCCATGTGATAGGTTGTTATGATTTATTGTTAGCCATTGATTAGATCTTGAGATCTTTTAATCTTAGCCACTCATGTAAAAAGTGGTTATGATTGTACTCTCTCCCCATCCTATTTAAGGAGGGAGCCTCTCATTGTAAAAATTCATCTAGAGATTTTTGGCTCTTGGCTCTTGGAATAAAATTTCTATCTTTTGGAGTACATGCTTGGATTGGAGTGGATGTTGGTTGTTTCGATTGTAAATGCTATTGTCCATTGCACTGGAGGATCTATTGTAGCTATCTTGCATATTTGCCATACTTTATTTGCAGGTTGAGAGGGCGACTTTGACAAGTGCGAATTGGTGGGGAGGCTTGCCCTTCAAGCTTGGAAGAAGTCGTTTTGGGTTTGACAGGGAGTAGTTTTGCCTTTGTGTCAACTATTCTATGTTTTTCTCTCTCTTGCTTGCATCTACCTTCAATTTGTTAAACTAATTGATGCTTTGCTCCTTGGCTTGACAGGTTAGAAGGAATCACATGTGGCTTGGAAAAATCGATTTGGCAAGAGGGCTTCAACAATTCTCCATTTGATCTTTGGCAAAGTAATCCTCGTCTCAACTAGCATTCATCTCTTCATCCAGGTATGTTCCAAGAGGTATGATCTTCTCTTCCTTGAATCTTCCATAATTTCTAGATCACAAAAACCCTAATTAAATCAAAACCCCAAATTTTGGTATTTCTTAGATCTAGATCTAGCCTTGCAATTGAAAAGATATTAAAAACCCACCTCTATAGGATCCACCCCTAGTTGGATCTATAGTTTGGTGGTGATTGGCTAAAAATTGACACACTTTTCAATGCAAAAAGCCTTCTTGAACCTAAATCGATTTTCCTAAGAGAAGCTTGTTGGGTTAGATCTAGCACATGGGTAGGTGAGATCCCACTTGATTTGGATTCTAGACACTTGATAACCTATACCCACATCTTTACTTTGGTGAAAACTACCTTGTGGACATCTCTCCATGTTTTAAGGGGTTAAAACCCCCTTTTGATTCTCTTGGCATCTTAAAACTCAGATCTACTAAGATCTAACCATTGGGTTCACTTGAAATTTTGAACATACATAGATCGGGGCACTAGCATCCCGGATCTACAATTTGGTGGCCATTGGACTTGATTTGGTCCACCAAACCCACTTTTTGGCCTTCCTTGAGCAAATCGCACCCCCTTGGAAATTTGAGTTGGTCCACTTCTAGGAGGTGGGTGTTTGAGATTTTTGTGGATTTGGAATGCCCATGCCTTGAAACCTAGGTCTATACTGTCCTTTTGTCAAGATCCGCTTTGGGGGTTGCATTCCTTGTTTTAAGGGATTGTGGTCCACTTAGGGTAATCACTTAAAAACCTAGATCTAGTAAGATCCAACCATTAGATCTCATTCAACCCACTTGACTTGGCTTCTAGGTGTCCCGATCTACACTTTGACATACTTCTTGACCCCATTAGCCCATCCAACAAGGCACTAGTCCTTCTCCAAGCAAGTCGCACTCCTTGGGATTTGTGTCAAACCCTAGATCTAGCACATGGGTACTCCTAGAACCAACTCCAACTTATAGATCTAGCCTATACCTAACCTATAGTACCAA
Source organism: Larix kaempferi (assembly GCA_027924585.1). NCBI lineage: Eukaryota > Viridiplantae > Streptophyta > Pinopsida > Pinales > Pinaceae > Larix > Larix kaempferi. The sequence goes on along the minus strand of BSBM01000226.1, from coordinate 1,649,779 downwards.
CATCACACTTAACTTCACCTTGTGGGCCCACCTAGAACCATTTCACACTTCCCAAGAAAACAAGACCCACATGTGCAAACACATGGTACTATACCTAGTAATCATACCCCATCAAGTGGCCTAAACCATACATAGGTTGAAACACTAATTATCCATTACACCACCTTCAACCATTTCTTAACTCTTAGGCCCACTTAGCCTTGCATTGGTTTCCGTAACTCATCATTTACCTACCCTTAGAAACCTTTGTTTGGATCCAATCAACTGTGATTGGGGTATAGGGTCTCCCCCTTGGTCTAGTTACACCTTGACCTAAAGCGAAGAGTGCCTCGGTTGACGTGACTCCCAACTGCATTGGGAACCGTGGCATCTCTTGGGTCACCTCTTTAGTTGCCTGACTCCTCTACCGTCCCGGATGGGATACCTCTAGGGGCAACTACAAGTTGCGTGATAACATTTTTGGCGCCGTTGCCGGGGAGGTAGAGGCCTACCTTGGTTCAACATACCTGTTTTGTCTCACTCTCTCCTTGCACTTTAAACAACATACATCTTGGTAGAAGAGTTTAAAAATCTACCTGGCGACTCCAATTCGTGACTCCGCTGAGGATCGACCCCATTCCCATCTTTCAATTTTGTAATTTGTAAATCATTAATGAATTCAGACATTTTCTTCCAAATGACAAGGTGTATGAATGAAATATATGAGAATCTATCTCGCTATAGAGGGCAGTTGGAAGAAAGTAATGAAAGTCAATCAACATATCAATATGGGAGTGATTATGTACATAATTCTTATGACTCTCATCATTCTTTTCATTCTTCAAGTAAAAATATTAACCCAATTAATTCAAACAAAAGTCAATCTCAACCAAGGCCTTGCAACCAAAGCACTCGGTCAAATGACTCTAGCATTCCACTTAGACATCCAAAACTAATCCCTAGTAGAATGGCCAAAGTTATTAAAAGTCCGGCTAAGCCATCTCCTTTTGACTTTTCTGAAATTCATGGGGCACCTCATCTTATGCCAAATAATTACTCTGAATGGTTGCCTCGTTTCTATGGAAATTATTTTGAGTCAATTGAAAATCATTTACAGAGATTTTGGGATTATATGGAAGTTAGGGGTGCTGATGATGAAGATGTTTATATGCGGGCCCTGGGTGAGACATTAGGTGGAAATGCTGGATTATGGTTTGATAATTTAGCCCCAGGATCCATCACTGGATATGATATGTTTGTTGGGTTATTAAAGAATAAATGGGGTAGTAATATTGAAGAATCCTTATCAGAGACATCAAGCAATAACTGTGTTGTTGAAGATCAGTTTGATAAGGACCATGATAATAATAGTGACACTTCAAATCAGTCCTTGAGTAGCCCTACTTTTGATCTTGAAGAAATTTCTGATTTTGTGTTTGTTGAGGATCATTCAGAAAAATATTTCTTTAATCATTCTATCATTAACAATCATTCAACTCCTTATCACCTTATTGAAGAAGAAGAAAGTGGAAACATTGACCAAGACCCTTTAGTAGTATTTTCACATGATCATTGTGCAAATAATCAGGATGTTCTAAATAAATTTGTTAATTTTATCCCTGATCAATTTAATGAAAATGATCAAGTATCCTCTTGTGATTTTAATGATGAATCAATAGAAGGAGAGGATGAATTAGTGAATCACACTAAATGCTCTAATCTGTGTTCCACTTCTTATAATGAGTCTTTAATTTTTTCCATCCTTAATCAAGACAACTTAGAGTTACATAGCTATGGTCAATCTTGTCCTCAGATTGTAAATATTAAACCTGATCAAAAGATTAAAATCATTCCTACAGTAAAGAATGCTTTCTTTTGTCAAAATCCAAAGTCAAACTTGTTTATTCATTTGGGAGAATTTTCATATTTGCAATCCACCCTCCCTTCCCAATTCTTTCAATCATTTTTGGGTTGGTGCTCTAGTCAAATTTTTGCCTTGGAATTTTTTAGGAAGTATATGCACGATTACATAATTGGAGAAAAGGCACTTCATTTCCCTTTTCAGTCACCTTGGAACAATAATGCTTGTTGTCAAATTATCAATCATTTTTGGTGGCTAGAAAAGGTGTTTAAAGATCAATTTCATCTTTTCTCCATTTTTGAGCATCAAGTGAGTCTAGTTTTGATTTTTCGTCTTTCAAGCCTTGATTTATCCCCACTTGATTTTTATTTGATCATCAGTCCCAAGGAGAACCGTATTGAATATGCAAGTAAAGTGAATGAGGAAAGTAGTTTATTAAATCAAATGCCATATATTTTCCCTCCATCAATTTTAAACAAACACCTGCATAAATTTTGTGATCCTATCAGTTCTTTAATGGAGGATGTTTGCATCAGTCGGTCTTCCCCTTGGCATAATTTCATATTGTATCATTCAAACCATTCTTCAATTTTTGAACAAGTTAGGAAGATTATGCCCTCAAATTTGTTAATCTTTAGCCCAATCTTGACTTGTTCTTTTATCAAAAATCAAAGAAGAATCACCAATCTATTTGATGAATGGTTGCACTGGATTTATGATTTTACCTAGCATTTGTGTTGACTGGTTAGAGTAGGGTAGGTAGGTCTTGAATAAGCTCACTGGAGCAGTAGGATTTGTGTGATTTTTCTTTCTGTGTGCCGAGTATTGTCCCTTTTTCTTTTTCTGCCTGAGTTGAGTCTTGCTCCTTCCTAAGCTTTTCTCTTCTCCTGCATGCATTTAAGAAATTATAGTTAGCATTTCTATTGTTAGCTGCCTGTGCTGGTTGAGATTTGCCTGATTTAAGAATGTACTCTTTTCCTCCTGCACAGTAAATAAAAATGATAATGATATATGCCATGTTAGTTTATATTTATATTTTGGCGCATTTCAGTTCATGCTTTAGATTAAATTTCAATTCAGTTTTATTTTATATTTATCCCATACATGCTCCATGATGGTATTCTAGTTTTTGTGAGAGCAGGAACAGGTGCAAGATAAAAGATGAAAGCAAGGATGGTTCAGTGCTGGATTGAAGATCGATGCAGAGCAGTTCGAGACCAGAGATTCTGAGGTTCTCAAGCGCTCTCTCCCTTAGAGCACTTGTCCCAGCTGGAGCCAGATGTTATCACACCATAGTAGCAGGGCTACTATTCTTGTACAGCAGATATCTGCACATTCCAGAGCTTCCTTTATTCCAGAGCATGGCTATATATTTTGGATCACTCATGATCAGAGCAGTACATTATTCAGATTTTATGACCTTGTGTCAAGGCTGAGCCTTGAGAGTTCAGATTTGATGACTGATGTGACCACTTATCCCATTATAGTTTCAGTTCAGTGCCTAGAGATGTATTTCAGCAGTGTTTCAGATGATGCATGATGATGATTATTATGATGATGTTATGGATATGTTCTCACTGACTGTGGATTATTATCTTGTTGATTTAGTCATGATCATGGCATGTGCTTGGTATATTATTCCTGATGTGGCAAACTATTTAAAATGAACTGTAAATCATAAAATGGACAATTGCTTGCACTTTTAGGTCATTTAACAAAACTTACTGGTATTTCACCTTACATAGACATGGTCTTTCCCGACACTGGTTGTCTGCTAGTGTAGGCTCCATATTCACTTGTCTCCATCCATACATGACCTTCCTGTTTGACTTTAAACCCTGACTTGTCTCATTTGACTTTCTGATACCGAGGACTTCCCCATTTTTCTACCTCTGTGTTTGGACCGCATCCCTGTTTATTCAGTGTCTCGGCTCTGAGTTGGTGACAGAACTTGCCTTTGGTGAGTTGGATTGTAGGCCTAAATCATTCTGGTCGGTTGTCCCGATGTTTGGCATTGGCTCGAACTCCCCCTAGTCACTTGAGATGTTGTTGGCTAAAACTGAAAGCTCATGTTCTACCTATGGAAACTAAAAAATTCGCCCATGGAAACAAAAAAAAAGGGGCAAGAGCAATGAAAAGCTAAAAATACTCCTCGAAGAGTATAAGAAAGGTCCAAAAAGCAATGGTTCTTAAAAGTTATATCTAAACAATTGCTGACCTTATAAATATGTGAAAAACATGCCCTGGATGCAAGCTGCAACTAGTTGTGCTTCTCAGCACATCTGAAATCCGAAGGGTTATGTAGGCCAAAAAGGCCATGGAAATAAAATTGAATGATCCTAGTGAACCTGGATCAATTTGATGTAGACATGATGCCTAAGTTGAATAAGCACTCTCTAAACAACTTATCCATTTGTGAGGCACAGCCATTCCCCGTGTTCTTTTGTCCAACACAGAGTTTGTAGCTTCCCCCTTTTTCCCAATCCAAAGTATTTTTGAGTTAGGTTAGACAAGTCAAACCCTTGGCCCAACCTTGCTCCTAGCCTTCATCCTTCATTAGCAGTTTGACCATGTCCAATGGATGAGTTTGTCATTTGAACTATTGTGCAAGTAACTTTATATAACCACGGAATATATTAACGTGATTAATGCCACTGAATGGAATTTTATACTTTGAGCTTAGCTGTGGGAATGATTAGAGAAACATTGTCTTAGTCTACTGATGTGATTTATCCTTGATTATATATTCTTGGGATCCGTGATGATGTGGACCATGTATGGATGATTATTGATGATGATTTATGGTCCCACATGTTTGATGATGATTTATGGTCCCACATGTTTGATGATGATATCATATGATGGACATATGATGCAGATGATGTTTGATCCAGTTCAGCAGGTTTATTATTATTTCAGATCAGCAGATTATACATTGTCCATATATGGTGGACCCTACAGCTGGCCCATTAGGGCAACCCAGGGTGTATGAGTACTCATTCCTAGTGGATTTGGGTCTTCTGGATCCATTGAGACACTTATCTTTCAGTTCCGGGCACTTCTGACAGTGATTGATGCAGTTTCACACTTGTTGACCAGATTCGGGGCTGATTTCCCAGCCTGAGCAGCAGGGGCCCCGAGAGGCCATTTCACCTAGGGCGCTGATGATGGAAGGGGTGGTCCAGCCACTTGTTATTACCATTTATCCCCCCTTCCGGAGAGCCTGGTGGGCTCAGATGGACAGCGCTAGCACCCTAGGGGGCAGTTTTGGCACTTTCACAGTTCCCGAGGCAGTTAAAAAATGGGATAAAGTGGTCACTGAAGAAATCGATTTGGGCAATTGAGGCAAGGTTTTGGCATTTGGTTTTCACAGAGGTCTTCCAGGATGGCATCACTACCTTCCAGTCAGTTTTCACCATGTGGGTATGCCCGGATTGATCACAGGAGGAGATTTACTGCTTGACTGTCATGGATTCTGAGGACAGTTTTGGTCATTTTTATTATATTGGACATATTTTATTATTTTTATTGTGCCTTGGGGATGAGCTAGTAAGGATTAAAACCTCCTAGCCCCACCATGAGCTTATATTTTCATGTCCTAGTCACCATGAGGTGGATTTTGATGCTTATATTTTCTCTTGTGGATGACGTCACCCCCTTATTGTACTTTTTAGTGGGGGCGCTATCATTATGTGGGTGATCCATGTGATAGGTTGTTATGATTTATTGTTAGCCATTGATTAGATCTTGAGATCTTTTAATCTTAGCCACTCATGTAAAAAGTGGTTATGATTGTACTCTCTCCCCATCCTATTTAAGGAGGGAGCCTCTCATTGTAAAAATTCATCTAGAGATTTTTGGCTCTTGGCTCTTGGAATAAAATTTCTATCTTTTGGAGTACATGCTTGGATTGGAGTGGATGTTGGTTGTTTCGATTGTAAATGCTATTGTCCATTGCACTGGAGGATCTATTGTAGCTATCTTGCATATTTGCCATACTTTATTTGCAGGTTGAGAGGGCGACTTTGACAAGTGCGAATTGGTGGGGAGGCTTGCCCTTCAAGCTTGGAAGAAGTCGTTTTGGGTTTGACAGGGAGTAGTTTTGCCTTTGTGTCAACTATTCTATGTTTTTCTCTCTCTTGCTTGCATCTACCTTCAATTTGTTAAACTAATTGATGCTTTGCTCCTTGGCTTGACAGGTTAGAAGGAATCACATGTGGCTTGGAAAAATCGATTTGGCAAGAGGGTTTCAACAATTCTCCATTTGATCTTTGGCAAAGTAATCCTCGTCTCAACTAGCATTCATCTCTTCATCCAGGTATGTTCCAAGAGGTATGATCTTCTCTTCCTTGAATCTTCCATAATTTCTAGATCACAAAAACCCTAATTAAATCAAAACCCCAAATTTTGGTATTTCTTAGATCTACTTAGATCTAGCCTTGCAATTGAAAAGATATTAAAAACCCACCTCTATAGGATCCACCCCTAGTTGGATCTATAGTTTGGTGGTGATTGGCTAAAAATTGACACACTTTTCAATGCAAAAAGCCTTCTTGAACCTAAATCGATTTTCCTAAGAGAAGCTTGTTGGGTTAGATCTAGCACATGGGTAGGTGAGATCCCACTTGATTTGGATTCTAGACACTTGATAACCTATACCCACATCTTTACTTTGGTGAAAACTACCTTGTGGACATCTCTCCATGTTTTAAGGGGTTAAAACCCCCTTTTGATTCTCTTGGCATCTTAAAACTCAGATCTACTAAGATCTAGCCATTGGGTTCACTTGAAATTTTGAACATACATAGATCGGGGCACTAGCATCCCGGATCTACAATTTGGTGGCCATTGGACTTGATTTGGTCCACCAAACCCACTTTTTGGCCTTCCTTGAGCAAATCGCACCCCCTTGGAAATTTGAGTTGGTCCACTTCTAGGAGGTGGGTGTTTGAGATTTTTGTGGATTTGGAATGCCCATGCCTTGAAACCTAGGTCTATACTGTCCTTTTGTCAAGATCCGCTTTGGGGGTTGCATTCCTTGTTTTAAGGGATTGTGGTCCACTTAGGGTAATCACTTAAAAACCTAGATCTAGTAAGATCCAACCATTAGATCTCATTCAACCCACTTGACTTGGCTTCTAGGTGTCCCGATCTACACTTTGACATACTTCTTGACCCCATTAGCCCATCCAACAAGGCACTAGTCCTTCTCCAAGCAAGTCGCACTCCTTGGGATTTGTGTCAAACCCTAGATCTAGCACATGGGTACTCCTAGAACCAACTCCAACTTATAGATCTAGCCTATACCTAACCTATAGTACCAACATCACACTTAACTTCACCTTGTGGGCCCACCTAGAACCATTTCACACTTCCCAAGAAAACAAGACCCACATGTGCAAACACATGGTACTATACCTAGTAATCATACCCCATCAAGTGGCCTAAACCATACATAGGTTGAAACACTAATTATCCATTACACCACCTTCAACCATTTCTTAACTCTTAGGCCCACTTAGCCTTGCATTGGTTTTCGTAACTCATCATTTACCTACCCTTAGAAACCTTTGTTTGGATCCAATCAACTGTGATTGGGGTATAGGGTCTCCCCCTTGGTCTAGTTACACCTTGACCTAAAGCGAAGAGTGCCTCGGTTGACGTGACTCCCAACTGCATTGGGAACCGTGGCATCTCTTGGGTCACCTCTTTAGTTGCCTGACTCCTCTACCGTCCCGGATGGGATACCTCTAGGGGCAACTACAAGTTGCGTGATAACAGGTACCAAGGTAAAGAGGACGCTCTAAGTGTCAAAACAAGCCTCCCCACGCCAAAAAACTGGCTCTGGATGAGGTTTTTATCATAACTTGAAAATTTCCATTTAAACCATTAAAAAATGGTCTAAATTACGGAAAAAAAATTATTTTTCTCAGAATCAAACGAAACCCCTAGGGTACCTAGTGCATGTTCATATGACTCAATCGAGATGGCTAACACATAAAAAATCCTAGACACAAGACTCTAATAACCACCTTAGGTTTTGACCACCATGGAAAATACTCCAGCTTTGGAGGTATGTGTGAAAAACTCAGGGATTATACGCCACCGATGAGTAACGCATAATTCCTAAAGAAAAAACACTCTAGAGTATCCCCCAAATGGCTAAACCTAAGAATAGCCAAGTCTTTTATAAAAGGACCCCGTTTAGACCAACTTTTTACGAATTCCCCATGGGGGTATGAACATGCAGTTATTACAAATGGGGCAAAATTGCCCTGAAAATGACTTCTGAACTTCTGAACACTGATGATGAACATGAATCATGTTCAATAAACTGGCGGCTAACAAGAAAATCAGCTATTGTACAAAATAGCGGGTAACAGCATCCACCATCTCTGAAGAAGTATTACACAGCAACTTCAAATTTGATGCCATTGATGTGGCCATGGCCTTGCAATCCATCATCTCGAATCTCTTCAGGATCTCTATCGCATATTTTCCTTGACTCAGGAAAAGTTCTTATGGATTCTACCACACCTCAAGACCTAAGAAATAGTGCATCATACCTAGGTCTTTCATTTCAAACTCTGCAGCAAGGTTCCTCTTCGTTTCTGCTATGAGCTTCTCATCACTTGTTAGAAATAGATCATCTACATACAACAGTAGTATCACAGGTTTCACATCCTCAACCTTGAAGTAAAGGTTGGAATCCACTTAACTCTTGTTAAAGCCCAAGCTCATTAGAAAACCATCAATCCTGTCATACCATGTCATGGGTGCCTGTTTCAAACCATACAAGGCGTTCTTTAATCTGCACACGAGTCTGCCTGTTATGTGTCTCGAATCCTAGTGGCTGCTCCACATACACTTCCTCCTCTACTACGCCATTCAGGAAGGCAACCTTCACATCCATCTGATGTACCTTCCACTTCATTACTGCGGCTATAGCAAGTATAGATTTGATCGAAGTGTATCTAGCCACGGGAGCAAATGTCTCCTCATAATCTATGCCTTCTTTTTGGGAGAATCCTTGAGCCACAAATCTCGCCTTGTATTTCTCAACACTTCCATCTGCTCATGCTTTATCTTGTAGATCCACTTGGAAGACAATACTGACTTCCCTTCTGGTCTTCACACCCTTGAATTGAATTCTCAAGGTCATCTTTCTGTTAATGTTCTTCCCTTCAAACAATCTTTCCAATGCATCAAAGATCTCTTTAGGAGTCTTCAAAGATGAGATGTGGGGGATCAAATGATCATTGATGGAGTCAGCAATGATCCACTTGGCTTTAACCAAGTTCTTCTTGTGCTTAGCTTTGTCTTCATCTCCCTCTGGCTCCTCAATCTCTTCTTTGATATAGTTGTCCAACTCATTCTCTTCTAGAATGAGCATCACTCTATACTTCCAGGCACGGAAGTTATTTGCTCCTTCAAGCTTACCCTCAAGCTTGGCATGGTTTGTCATCTTGATAAAATGAGAACCTCAAAAGGAAATAGAGAGAGTAGGACTTACCAATGAGATGCCCCAATCAAGTGCTTGCTTCAATGACTTTTGAGGTCTGACTTCTAGATGACCTAGGGTTTGTCAGAGAAATGCTAATTTTTCAACTTCGGGATCTTGAAAAACTAAATGGAGAGATATATGCGCCTCCCTAAGGTGAGTTGAGCAAAAGTCCTTTTCTTCCAAAACTGTGGACAGATCTGCCAAAAACCCGATGCCCTAGTTTTCCCTAGCAACAATGGTAGGCCCAAAAATGAAAGTTCTTCGATCTAAATTCTGCCTCCACAGAAAAATGCGCCCTCCTAGGGCGAGTTGCTTTGACCTCCTTTTTCAGCCAAATTATGGTGAAAAGCCTTCGAAAAGAGAAACCCTAGTTGTCACTTCTAGCAGTTGTTGTTGCACAAGGTCTTCTTTCAGGCTAGCTCCAACACCATGTTAGAATTTTAAATGCAATAACATAAAGGATCACTGAAAGATAGACAAGCACAGCATAGACAACAGAACACAACAATTTATACTAGGAAACCCTCATGGGGCTGAAAACCCAGCAAAATTTCTTCAATATAGATTTGTCAGAAAGTACAATGTCAATCTCGTGCAATAACCCAAAACAAGATGTCTTCAAAAGCAGCTACACTTCCTTCCCAAGAGACTCGACTTTCTCTCTCTACTCATGCGAACTTGAGTAAGTGACTGAGGTGACAAATGAGGAGGGAGACCCTCCTATTTATACTAATCAAGTGACTGACCTTTTTCCCTAACAGGAACGACTTGACCTTTCAAACAAGGCAGACTTGTCTAGGATACAATAAAATATTATTTTCATGCTTTTTCTGGATTCTTCTAGTCCAAAACAACTAGTAGGGTTTACATTGATTCTTTCAATGGCTTTTACATGACCAAATACAATATAAATAATTCCCGAAGGAAGTACAATACAAATAAATCAAATAAGAATATCTTCTGAAGTTACATTCTTCAACAATATGTTGATAAAATGCCATGTCATGGTGTATTTATAGCAATGGTTGATAGGTCTTGTCCATTAATTAGATCATGTCCTTTAGTTAGGATCTACGAAACAGGACACAGCCTTTTAAGCCTATGTGTCCATGTCCCACGTGTCGGGCACGTGACACGCCCTGACACGTGTGGGACACGTAGTTTCACGTGTCCTGAAAGAGGGGACACGTTCGGCCACATGTCGAACACGGCCCAGAACATGTCCTGACTTTCAAGACATGTGTCCTCCAAAAAAGTGCCCACGGAATCAAAACAACCCCGCCTGCTCGCTCATGTTGTCCATCTTATTTGACACATTGAGAGCTCATAGAAGTGTCTCATGTTTGCAAGTGAAGGGTTTGGGAGTGCAAGGAAGGCAATGAAGGCAGATTTACCTCAGATTTGGCAGATAGGGGACTGAATGATTTTACACAAAAGCACAGATTTTTCATTTAGCTCAAGCATTCAAGGAAGTGATGGCGCAATCTTCAAGGGCAGATGGCAGAGATCAAACGAAAGGGAGGAATGCCCCTATTGGTGGTCCCTCTCCTCCTAGTTTTACAATGGCTCCTGGTGACAATGCTCCAAATGCTTCAAGTGAAGCTGTTGGTGCTTCCATACCCTCAAACACCCATGTTGTATCAAAACAGCAAGCACAAGAAAAAAACTACTCCCTATGGGAGTATGTAACAAGAAAACAACGGCTCGGATCGAAGCTTGTTGGGGGAGGGAATGTTGTTTGGTCTTGTAACTTTTGCAAGGGTGAAATTAAGAGCACAGACTACCAAGTTAAAGTTCATGTGTTGGGCCTTCCTTGTGGACTTGCAGCATGCAAAGCAATCAATGCTACCCAAAGGTATGAGTTGGAAAAAGAGGATATATTTGGCTTGGGGAATGTGGCAGCAACAAGCAAGAAATTCAAAAACATGATGATCATCTTCCATTCTTAAGAAATGCATCAAGTAAATTTGGTGGTGGGGCTGAAATTCAGCCACAAAAAAGGAGGGCAGCCCCAACTTATGGTCCAATAGACAAGATTTATCAACAAGAGAAGAGACATGAGGTTGATCTTACCGTTGCATTCTTTTTCTATCTCGCCTTCATTTATTAATGTTACACGATCACCTTTGTTCATTGAGATGAGTCGAACTCTAGTTGAAAAGGATCCAACTGGGTATGTGCCTCCAAGTTCAGAGAGGCTTAGGACCACATTGTTGCCTAAGGAAAAAAAAGGAGGTGGAAAAAATCTTAAATCCAATCATATCATCATGGCCCACTTCCAGTGTTACTATTGTTTCCGATGGATGGACGGATGCAGCACGCCATCCACTCATCAATTTCATGGTGTCTTCCCAATATGGACCAGTCTTCTTGAAAGCATTAGATGCTCTTGGAAAATACAAGGATGCACAATATATGGGTGTGTTGTTCATTAAAGTTATTGAAGATGTAGGTGTTGATTCCTGTGTGCAAATCATCATGGATAATGCACTTATTTGCAAATCTACTAATATGATTTTGGAAACTAAATATCCACAAATATTTTGGACACCTTGCATTGTTCACTCTTTGAATTTGGCACTTAAATCTATTGCTTCAGACATGACATGGATTGGCAATCTAATTGATGATGCACGCCATATCCGCAATTTTGTACAAAACCATACCAATGCCCTCACAATATACAAAGAGTACACACATTTATCATTGTTGAAGGTTGCAAATACTTGGTTTGCTTCCTCATTCATCACGCTTAAGAGGTTGAGGGAAGTCAAGGCCTCTCTTGGGGCCATGGTTATTTCAGAGTTTTGGTCTTCTTGGAGAAAGATGGATAAAGCTACTTCAAAAAAGGTAAAGGACACGATGTTAGATGATGTTTGGTGGGAGAGGGTAGACCTTGCCATTAAGATCATGGACTCTATCATTTCTTTGTTGCAGTTTGCAGATATAGACTATCCCATCTCAGGAGATGTTTATGAAGGGCGAGATTCCATGATTGAGTTTGTGAAGACTATTGTTATGGAGAATGAGTGTCCTGAGTATGTGACATCAGCAAAGAAATTATGGTCAGCCATACAGGATATTCTTATTGCCAAGTGGGATAAGAATTGCACACTTTTGCATTGCTTGGCCGACTCATTGAATCCTAGGTTCTACAGTCATGAGTGGCTCAATGGTGGGCCCTCTCATAGATTCCCTACTCACATGGATGGAGAGATTTCACATGGGAGGAAGGTAGCATTTAGAAGGATGTATCATGTTAGAGCATCCCTTGAAGATATGGAGGAGGGATTCATAGAGTTCTCCACCGACACTGGGATGTTCAGAGGGTATGATGTGCTTGGAGACAAGGGGGTCAAGAATCCCTATGGTTGGTGGGAAACTCATGGGGCAACATGCCCTATTCTACAACAGTTAGCAATGAGGGTCCTCTCTCGAGTTACTTCATCCTCTTGTTGTGAGAGAAACTAGAGTACATATAGAAGCTTGTACAGTTTGAGGAAGAGCGGGCTTGAGTACTCCAGGGCAGAGACAATGGTGTATGTGCACACTGTTGCCGCCTGGTTCCGCACCTGGGGAAAACGCAGCAAAAGTCTTCAAGCTGCTGGTGTGGCCTTGGGGGCAAGTCAAAGTCAAGTGCTGTCACTTGGGACTCGACTCCTCCGTCTAGGCTTTCCTAGCGAAGCCAAGGGGGGTGGACCCTAAGAATGAAAACAAAACTAAGGCATCTAATCTAGGAGTTAGAAAAATATTTTTGATAACCAAGACAAAGCAGCATATACTTTTGTAAAGCAAAGCAATCATTCATCAATACATCATTTGCTCTCATTCATTATCATTATCATTCATTTGCATCATTTGTCAATAACATTAATATAGACCAGTGCCTTGTAATGGAGTCAAATAAATGCATGAGCAGAAAAGTAAATGTAGTGCAAGTGTTCTTGGTTTATTTTAAAATTAATGTGAAGGTGATCTTTTTATTATGGTTGGTTGGTTCCCAATATACGCAAGGTACGGGGGAACATGTCCGGAATTTTGAAGCGTGGCTTCCCTCTCAAGCTTGGGCTGAATCAGAGTCTCAAGGAGGTGTTCAGATGTTGTACCAACGAGGGCAAGCCTAACGGTTTCCAAGAGGTCACTACTCAGTTTTGCCCCAAGCCTTCTGGGAAATTTCCCCACGACAACAAAATGTTCGCGATGTGCCGGATTTTCACATAAAGGTTTTTTTATTCGGGGCGGTGTTAGATCCTATTACTAGTCATCTCCCCCTTTCTGATGTGTACCAACTGGGTCAAACTGAGCTGCAAGTTGGCCACAGAGCATACGGGAGAAGACCTTGGTATTTTTAGAAGATTTTATGAACCAAAATTTTATCTTTTTAAACCCCAAGAGTCTCTTTTCAGGCACGTACTCGGGCAAGCCCTTGTACAGAAACCCTACTTCGGGAAAGCAAGGGGGGCATTTGAGTTTGTAAAAAAAATGATAAAACTATGTTTTGAGTGAACTTGTGGCCCGCCAATGGAATGGACCAACAAGGTTAATTTTAAGCCTAGTTCAATTTTATTAAGTGCGGAAATGAAATCTAAACTAAAAAAAATTGCAAACCACGAAAATTGAGTCGACACAGTTTTCCCCCCCTGGGGGGATGGGGTGTGGGTGCTTGGTTAGCCCACTTGCTCTCGTTTAATTCTTTAGTTACAATGCAATAGAAATGCCCCAGTCTTAATTGACTCAGTGGCTTACAAAAATTGGAGAGAAAAAAGTATCCGGTTTGCAAAAATTCAATAATGGTCCTTCGGATTGCCTATATCTTTGAAATTTTGGCAGCACCTCCTCCTACCTGATCGTCTTTTGCTGCAAACCAGCAAGTAAACGTCAGTATAAGATGCCCAAAAACACTTTAAGAGTGTCTTTGGAACACCTCCTAAAAAACCCAGAAAATACTAAGTGTAAAAACTAGTTAAAATGACAGAATTTAACCAAGTAAAACAAGCATTTGGGCCCTTGTTACTTGGGATCTTTGCAAGCTTTTAAGGGCTGCAAATTATCAGCTCTTTAAATCAGCCAAATGAACTTTCAAATCAGATCTAACATTACTCCTCAAAACTTTTAAAGATTTGACAATTTTTTACAAGTTGAGAAAAGTAAAATGCTAGATAAATGGAAAGATCTAATCTATTAAAGATGAACACTTTGTAAATGGAATAGATCAGACATTTAGAGTAATAAATCAGAATGCAAAGTTCAGATTGCAAACCACTATTACTCTTTCAAAAAAGTAACCAGTAACCAAGGTGACAGTATGAAGTAGAAGAGAAGGAAATATGGAGAGTTTTTATCAATTTATCAATTTTTTCCTTGAAGAAGCCTTGGAGCCTTCTTGGTGGAGAACTTGGGGGCTACGTCTGCAAAAAGATGTTAGAAAAGTAAAGGAAACAAACAAGATCCTCCACTCATCCACTTGAAATAACCTGCAAATCACATCAACTTGAAACCAAATGATCAAATCTAGAAATATACATATGAGAAATCAAAAGGAAATGCTCATAAACAAATGACACATTTAAATCAGATCTCTACACTTGCATAGATAAAAGACTAAATAATAAACAAATTATCTAATCCTCCTTATAAATCAATACTGATCCTTCCCAAAGCTAGATTTAGATGCAAAAGAAAACAAGTAGCTCAAATACATGTTACCTCAATGAAAACCATGACATTCACCCACTCATCAAAAGCACTACACCAAGCTTGACCTCCAAAGTCTCTTTATTCATTAAGCAAAATGACAAGTACAAAATCGAATTACAAGTGCTAGCTCTAACTCCCAAACTCCAACTAGAGAAAATGGAGTGGGCAGCCATGTTTAAATAGCCAAAGATGGAGAGAAATGGGTGGAATGAGTGGCATAACTTGTGGAGAAAATGGAGCTGCCCACTCCCATGTAATGGGCTGCCAAAATCAACCCCAAATCAGCTAAAAATCAGCCATGTGACAGCCCATAAACATAGCTGCAAATTCCATGATTAAAGGGGCCCAATTTTGGGAAATATGCCCCCCTCAAATGGGGAAGTAATCCCAATAATATAGCTGCCCGGAATCTTTCCAAAATCAGCTCTTACAACTCCTAAAACATGGCTGAAAAAATCAGTCCATAAATCACTCCCAAAATTTAATATTTTTATGAGTCATTTTTTCACTTTTTATTATTTTTTCATGACTTTTTTGGGTTTTTTGGGTTTTTTGGCCATAGGTAAAAATTTAAGCACCCAAACATTAGGAAAAGTGGGTTTAGGGGTAAAGGGGGTGCTCTAAGTTAGAAAACGAGCACCCCTAAGGCAGAAAAGACCTCCAGACGCCACTTCAAGGCCAATTACAAATTTTTTTAATTGAACCATTAAAAAAAATGGCTCAATTTACGAAAAAAATAAACTTTGCCGAAAATTTAAAAACAACCTAGGGGGACTTAGCACATGTCCATATGACTCAAAAATAACGCCTAGCATGTTCATATACATTGACCCATAGACTTTAACAACCCCCCTAAGGCCCATCAGCCTCCCCAGGCATTCCAGCTTTGGAGGAGCAGGAGAAAAACCCAAAAATTATGTTATGCACTAATGCAAGACATAATAACTAGGTGAAAAAACTCCTTGGAATATCTGACTTAGCCAAAAAGTCCTAGGGAACCAAGTCTTTTACAAAACACCATGCTAGGACGTTTTATTACAAACCCCGCAGGGCCATGGACATGTGGAAAAAAGTTAAAACATGGGCCCTGTTATCACATATATAGTAGCCGGGCTACCATACATTATTTTTCTCATTCCAGTACACTATTCAGCCAGTTCCCTTGCATTTGAGATGCCGAGATGAGCATTTATATTGGATCACTATCAGATTGTGGACAGCAGTTATATTCCCCATGCCATGACTGAGTTTCAGGACACTCAGAGAGATGCCCGATATAGCCATTATGCCATTGGTACAGAGCAGACAGTAGTGCCCAGAGTTACAGCAGCAGTCTCAGAGGACAGGTGATGGTACAGGTTGATGAGCTTTCAGGTATATGACTCAGCAGGTATACTATTGTGTTATGGTTAGATTGCTTTTATACTTATCCTTATAGCATGTCTTAGCACCTAGTGTCATGATCTGGCGATCATATAGATATTTGGACCTGGTTGACCTATTATATATATATTACTGTCCCTACTCAGACTTAGAAGTTCACTATTCATACTCATTGGTACATACCCTCCTTAGGGAGAATAGAGGTGATCATTACACCATACTATGGCTTGCTAGTGTTGGCTTCATCTTTTCATTGTCTTCATCCATCCGTGGCCTACCTTTTAGATTATTACCTTGATTTGCTACTTGACTAGTGACATGGAGGACCTTCCCCCACTGTAGCCTCTGTATTGGATGAGCTTCCCTGTTTATTGTGTCTCGGCTCTGAGTTGGTGACAAAACTTACCTATGGTGAGTTGGAGTTCCTTGAGAATTCCCCCTAGTCACTAAAGTTGTGTTGGCTAAACCTGAAACTTTTAGTGCTGCCATCAATACAAAATCTGGAAAAATCAAATGCTATATCTTGTATATGAAAGAAATGCCAAATGAAAATGGCCATGAAAAATAAAATGTTATATCTTTTGGAAAAATAAATACCTAGGTAAACAAGCTGTCCATGACACACCTAGAAGTGCTCAGGTAAACAAGTGCCTTAAAAACACACCTGCAGCAGAAAGCCTAAAAATAAATGTAAATCTATGCAATGTGTTTGTAAACACACATAGATCAAGGCTATGGAAACCTCAGGCCCAAAAAGCAATGGAACTTAAATGTTATATCTAAACAATTGCTGGCCTTGCTTGTATTATGGATTGTGCGCATCTGTGAAGGTGAATAAACCCTCTTTAAACAACTCATCCATTTGTGAGACACCGCCATTCCCTGTGTTATTGCTCATTCAGTATATACTATAGTGTGTATTCCCTTTCCCTTGCCAAAGTGTCACAAAGTCAAGTTAGTCAAGTCATCCCTTAGCCTAGCCATTTATTTCAGCCTTCACCCTTCACTAGCAAATTGATCACAACTATGAAGTGAGTATGGTCCTGAAAGTCTAGTCTGAGTAATAATAATAACTAACGACACTATATATTTGGATTTAGATCGCCAGTCATGATTACTCTGTGTTATAGAAGCTATTTGAATAAATTGTAAAGCATGTATTAACCTTGACACCTTGCAGCAGCTATGGATGATAGTCTGAGTTGTATTTGGTCTTGGTTAGACCTAGTTTGACCATGGAGGACCATGGGACATGAGATGTTGGACCTTATGATGATATGGATAGATGATATATGGTCCATGTACACATACAGGATGATTCTATGCAGCAGCTACAGGGTTATGATGATGATTCTTGGGATACAGCAGTGTTTGGTCATTTACAGATCACTATTATTGGCCTTGTTCCGGTACATTGGATATTTATTTTGATCATGCAGAGATTCATATGGTGTATGAGTACACATCTTGGATGGATTTGGACCTTCTGAGTCCAATGGGACAGTTTGTTTTTGGTTCCGGGCACTTACAGTGATGATTTAGCCTCAGTAGGCTGTCCTAGTGCAGTTTTGGTCTATTGGAGGCCCTGTCGGAGCAGAGATGACTTTTATCCGGATGACCTAGGGCGCTGATGATGGAGGGGGTGGTCCAGCCACTTGTTTTTACCATATTACCCCCTTCCCGGACACATTGGCACCCTCACCTTGACAGCGCCATCACTCCAGGAGGCAGTTTGGGCAGTTTCACGTTTCCCGAGGCATTTCAGGATTGGTAGAAATGGCTATTGAGGAAATCGATTTGGGCTACTGGGGCAAAGTTATGGCATGGGATGATCAGTGATGATAGATCGGGACCTTCCACACCTCCTCCTGCAGTTTCAGCTTCATCGGGGCCCGCATCCATCACTTATGGCACTTTCTGTTGATTTTTTGAGGTCTTTGAGGACCACGACTTCACCTTGGAGGACCACGACTTCACCTTGGAGGCACGATTTGGTACTTTTATGATTATGTATTGGTTATTGTGCCATGGGGATTGACCAAGGAGGGATAAAATTACCCCTTGGACCCACCATGAGCCTCTTATGATATTTTGTCATCATGATTTGGTGGGATTCCCCTCTCCTAGGGCGACTTTGTCCACTTATGTTATATTTTATGTGTGATCTATGTATTATGTTGTTGAGCTCATCTCAACCATTGATTAGACATTTGTATCTTTTAATCTTAGCCACTCATTCAAAAAGTGGTTAGGGTTTTGGTGCCTCTCCTTCCTATTTAAAGGAGAGAGCTTCTCATTGTAAAGGGACTTTTGGCTATGGATTATTGGAATAGAAAATTATTATTGCATCTATCTCCAATGTTGTGGTGAATGTTTTTTGGTGTTCGTTCGTTGGTTCTTCCTTTGCACTGAGTTATTGGAGATCTTGTTTGCCATATCTATTGTACCACGATTTTGCATCTACAGGTGGAGGCCGATTTGCTTGGAGGAGGAGGTATTGGTAGGGGAAGACTCTCCCTACTTCTTCTTTGGAGCTCTTCGTTGGTAACAGGGAGTATTACTGTCCCAGGACCTTCTATTTCATGTTACTATTTGCATTTCTCTTGTATTTCTTCCATACTTGATCTTACTGATTGAATTTCATTCCTTGGTTTGACAGGTAGAGGAAGGCGCACTTGTGGACTAGGGCATCAACTTGGCAAGCAAATCAACAATCTCTCATTTGATCTCTGCGGGAATCTTCCTCAACATCAAGGCATCTCAACCACATCATTCAGGTATGATCTCAAGGTAAGTTCTATCTCCATAGTCTATCCAATTGTCAAAAACTCTTAAAACCCTAATTAATTAAAACCCCAAATTTTACATTTTCTTAGATCTACTGAGATCTAGTGGGTTGTTGGGCATGATATTGAAAACCCACCTCTATAGCATCCACGGCATCCCGGATCTATAGTTTGGTGAGGATTGGCTTCAATTTGACCCCTCTCCCAAGCCAACCTAGCTTCTCCCAAGGAAGGCGCACTTCACCATTTGAGCAGGTTGACCTAGATCTAAGCGATGGGTGTTTGAGATTCCACTTGATTTGACATCTACACATCAAACAACATACACCCAGGTTGTCCCTTTCTTGAAATTCACCTTGTGGGCCCCATTCCACATTTTAAGGGATTTTATCCCCATTTTGGACCACTTGGAGCACTTAAACTCAAATCTACAAAGATCTAACCGGTGGATTGCCACGAAATTATAGATCCATACCCCTACTTGACTGATCTACCCGGATCTAAAGTTTGGATGCCATCCGACATGATTTGACCCACCTAAACCCTGATTGAAGCCTCCTTAGGGAAAGTCGCACCACCTTGGAGAAGTGAGTTCACTCACTTCGAGGAACTGGGTACTTGAGATTTTTGGAGATCTAAAACCGGAATAATTCAAAACCTAGGTCTAGACTGTCACTTTGCCAAATCTTGCCTTGGGGACTGCATTCCTTGATTTAAGGGATTATGGTCCACTTGGGTCAAACCTAGATCTAGACACATTTAAACATCAAGACCTATACTGTCCACCTATCTCATGTTGTAGGAGTCCTAAACCAAAAGTCAACCCTACTTTGACTCCACTCCCCAATTCCCAAGGCACTGGTTTATCTCCAAGACAACCCAACTCTCCTAGATTGTTGGATTGACTTGTGGTTTGACTTTTGCATGGTGAACTCTACCTTTGAAGACATCATAGACCATGGTCAAAATTGTCTCTTGTACTAGTTAGCCCCAATCTGACCCCTAAACAACCCTGCATTGGACACGGTTCCCAAGGCAGTGGATCTTTTGGCATTGACCTAGTACACTACCCCTAGATCTCACTTCAAACATCATAAGTCACTTTTACTTCAACTATGAACCAAAGCCATATCTATTGAACCCCTCACTTGGCTTGTGACTTCAACCTATAAGGTCTAGGATTAACCATACACCTAACTTCAACTAGAAATACCCTGATTTGGTGTCTTGGTTTTGATCTCTCCTGTCGGGAGTAGATCGGGTCTCCCCCTTTGTTGTCTGGGCTAGATAACATAAAGTGAAGGTTGCCTCGACTGGCGTGACAACCATATATTGGAGGTCGAGGTGATCGTGGTTGCACCTTTTGAGTTGCCCTTCCCTATTGCCATCCATGACTGGATCCATCCATAGGGGTAACTACATCTTAGGTGATAACAGGCCCTTTAAAAGGCCAGTTGGATATCAAATCATCGAAAAAAGAACATTGAAATGTTCAACTTTGCCCGCTCGCTTGATAGTCCATCTAAGTACAACTTAGCTGGCAACACACACCAACCTTCGTCTTATTTATAGGCAATGGCAAGAGTGGTTGAAGGGAAAGACAAAGATGTGGGACGTGTTTCCTGATGATATGGGTTTGGATAGCAATGTGGAGTTGACATTAGCCAACATGGATCTTAATGACCCAGTGCTACAGTCGATCACTTTTGATGATGAGCCTCTTGAGGGGTCATCCTCCACACCAGCAGATGCAGTAATAGATACTAGATTGGGTACAGAGAATGAGGAGGAGCATGGAGGAGAAAGCAGTGATAGTGATGTTGATTTTTCCATGGAAGAGGACTATTAACAGTGGCCAATACCACTAACCAGCTATGAGATTCTTCCCTATTTTGTATCTAGTATCTACTCTATTTTGTATTTGCCAGTGGCATTTTCTCAATATCTATGTAATATATTTTGATTTTGAACTTAATGAGAAATCTACAATTTATGGTTCTAAATTCGAATGCTAAACTTATAAATGCACAATTTATCGTTGTAATTTGTATCATGTATGATTGTAATTTGTATCAAATTATCAAATATGTTCTAGACTTCCAGTTTTTAAAAAGTTTGGAACTTTATGTTAAAAATATATAACGTGTCCCTCGTGTCTTATTTCTGGGGTTGCCATGTCCCATGTCGGATACTCGTATTTCTGTGTCCTTCGTGTCCCATGTCATCGTGTCTTGTTTGGTGTTTATATATATATATATAGCGATAGGCAATGTAATGAACATGCATGTGTGTGTGTTCATTACATTGCTTATCACTTCAAAGATATTATGTCCTCAAAGCATTTTATCTAAGTTGCCAAGGTACATGGGATCAAGGAAGAGGACTGGGATGACACTTTTTGAAACAAGGGGCTTGGATTGATGGTACTGTAGACATATATCATAATATATGTCTAACATACTTCCTATTGCTTCCCCATATTTATCACTCTCCTTCAAAATTCCAAAATAATAAACTTTCCAGCTCAAAACACAAAAAATTGTCAACATGAGCTTGGTTGGCTCGTAACGGAAGTCGTTTCATGAGTTGGGGCCAAGTGCAAGTCGTAAGCAAGTTTGGCAGCATTGATGCACCATGGTCACGGCTTCTTAGCCAAAGGATAGCTTCTGTGAGTTGTCAGACATATCAACTTCTATAAATTTTCATGTCGGGAAAGACGCCAATTGCATGTTTTGACCAAAAGGGTCTATAAAAAAGAAACATGAAAATTCCTTTGGATTTTGAAAAATGGCAAGCCAAAATGCTTGCATCTTTAGTGGAAACCATAGTTTCTTACCCTTGCATGGTAAGTGGCTCCGAAGTACTAAGAATAGTCATCATTTTCCCATGTCTATATGGTAGAGGATAAAGTCACATGTGAACAATCTCCTTGTGTGGAAAGGTCCAAGGCAATATGGCATTGACCTTTACAGCGGGATCTCCACTATGAAGTTTGAGCTAGCCATATAGATTCCCCTAATGTTGCATCACTGCCCATTCTACAAAAAATGCATGATTTTATCATCATACACCCATAGTTGCCTAAGTATGCTAGCATCCATACTAATGTCATAATCAACACTCCTCTCCTTTGTGCTGTGGAGATTCGAGCGATAACATTGAATGCATGATTAGTACCAATGTGGCAAATGTAATCTAAATAATTATTATTATAATTGCTTCATTCAGAAATACGCACATTAGTGCAATATTTGGTTTTGGCTGCAGTAGACTTATCAAAGTATACCAACTTCACATTGTCGCTTCTAGTCATTAATGCTTCATGTTGGCTGATACATCAATTATAAATTATAATATTACAAATATAAACGTTATTCTAATGACTATTTCTGGCCTCCTACACTTGCAAGCAATTCCCTCAAAATTCAAATAGAAGAGGTGTCGTTTGTGTGAATGGCCTGTTAAGAACGTGGACACCTACGTTATTCATGAAGCCTTGCTCCTACAATAGCGTTTTTGTAAGGATGCAAGTACTAAAACCTTGATGTATGTTTTCATCCTAGCTTGTTATGTTCTCTTATAGGATTTGGTAAGTGTTGTATTTTTTGAACTAGTTTTAGGCTTTGTGGATTTATGCTTCAACAGAATACAAAAGAATAGATGTCCGCCATGATCTTGGGCTCATAACATGTTTACCATTTCATTTCACTGAGAACTTAGAAGTTGGAGGAAAATACAAGACATTATTTAGTTTACTCAGTACTGTCTCTGCATGGGGAATCTTATAATAATTAAAAATTAAAATTAAATAAGGGAAAAGAGACAGAATTATACTTTGATATTGACAACCTTTCGACAATTTTCCTACATGAACATTCTCGTATCAGATCATTAACTTCTACTGAAAAGCACTATGTAAGAAACACAAAAATAAAACCATAATGTTAATTGAAATCAATGAGAAAAAAGCATTAAAATTGCAACCAAAGGGCAGCCCAAATATCAAATAAAAAGTTATGCTAGCTAAAAGAAGCACAGAAGCTTAAAAGACACATTTTGAATAATGAAAAAAACATTTAAATCTGATTTTTTGTGATGTTATTTACAATATTTTAGCTTTCAGGGTCACTCTGAGAGTGTTTACACAATGTTTGGAGGTGCTTCATGAGATTCGGGGTACATGGTGTACATCAGCCCCTAGATGGTCCATGATGGATTTGCACATTAGAGATGGCTTACTTAGTGGTTGCTTGACCTTAGTTGGGTGCTTGCATGATATTCTTCCCTAGGGCATTGGAGATCTCTTAACATCTTTGGTGACATTCTACATGATGGCCACATAGATATGGTTGCTTGGAGAATACCCGACTCAGGAGGAGTGTTTTTCATCCTGAAGGAGGGAATTGATTATTGGGCACTAGACATCACAAGGTAGCTTGAATGCACGCATGGAGGATTGGAGTTGGCATGGAGATGGCCAGGTTGCAATAGTGTTCATGCTGGTGGGAGTGGACCAAGTGGAGTACATGGCTATGGACGATCGTTGGAGTCATTGGAGGCTTGGAGGAGAGTTGGGAACATCTCATGGAGCACCCTTGCATTGGAGCCTTACCTGTCGACAACATCACCTTGGAGCTTTACTTGTCGACAACATCACCTTGGAGCTTGACATGTGTACCCTTGGAGCTAGCACTCCACATGTGTGAGCCCACATGTGTCTTTGTTGGTTTCTTGTCAAGGCATAGGCCCACATATGTATTGTTGGCATCCCTTACCTCCCATATATATAGAGAGGAAGGAGATATTACTTCACTCGTTCATTCTTGTTCACTCTTGTGTTAGAGATGTGATTAGGAGGAGCAAACTTGTCTTGATCTCTCTCCTAGATATTCTTTTATACTTTCTCTCTCTTGTCTTGGAGTCTCTAGGGTTTCTTAGAGCATCTTGAATACTAGGGTTAGGGTTTCATCCCTTGTGGGCTTGGAGATTACAGTTTTGAGATGAAACCCTAGGTTTTACTTGGTGAAGAGAAGAATAAGAGCAGACATGTTGGATTGGAGGACATGCCGGTTGGATCTCCTTGGTGTGAGCTAGGGTTTTCTTGGTTTCCCTAGCTAGGGTTTTAGAGAGCTATAGGATTGTGCTAGCCTTGTAATAAGACTATGGTATGTACATGAACTTCAGCTTTATGTATAGTAATGAAGTTTCCAGTTGTTCAATAGTTGTGTAAATTGCAGAATTGATTTTCAACCATCTATATTCTTCGTGGTTTGTAATTTTCATCACTATATGTCTTGTTGATTTGACAAAATTTAAGGGTGAATATGTTAAGTGATTTAACATTATAGTTGAAAAATAAAAGGGCAGATATAATGCTGTTTTTACCGCTGTCATAAGTGTTTTCAGATAGGGAAATGCATGATAAGATTGACTTGGAGGGCTGAAACTTATTGGAATCCATTCTTATCTTTTCTCTTGAATTGCTATGTGGATTGGGGTTGTTATGAATTGAAATATAGTCCACTGATGCTGCTGTTTTCTTATATTTCATAACAGCCCTAAGGCTGAAAATTCACAGGCTTAAAATCCAGGAAACCTCTTGTTAAGAGGTGAAATTTCTGTTTTGCATTAAAACTCTACAATTCAGAAATTTCTACACAATACTCTTAGTATGCCATAGGCATTTATAGGTAAAGGGGCAAACCATATGGTCCAGAAGGACAAATAATCATATATTAAAAGTAAAGGATATGGGTTAGGAATCTACGATAATATGCATTCAAGAACATTGCCATGTATATAGGACAAATGAGACATGATTACCTTAATGGACACAGCTCCACATAATAATTTAGTTCATCTCAAGCTTATAAAAGGCAGCCAAGGTGGGAGGAGAAAACATAACACAACACAAGCTTTGAGAGACTGAAGAAGACTTTCACTTTCAGATTTGGCAGGAAGAGAGAGCAATTCAGGAAAATCTTTGGAGGCCGATTTCAGCAACGAAGAGGCCGTACTGTGTTCTGCAGGGATCATACAGCAGTGTGCAGGGTTTGCAGGGGGAGAGTACAGGTCGTTGTACTGCACAGCAGCACCGTACAGCCAACAGGATGAACGTACAGTACTGTACAGCTGTCGTACAGCAGGCTGCGGCCAGTACAGCAGCCCACGAGTGCCCATACAAGCCGTACGGATCAGGCCGTACAGCCGTACAGGGGCAGCAGTAGGCGATCAGGGGTTTTTCAGGGGTAGATTTGCAGGAAGAAGAATTCTCAGTGAGGCAGATTTGTCAAGTTTGTTGTAGTTGTATTTCTCGGACCATTTTCCCAATAAGGGAGCCCTAGTATGCTCGGATATTATTTTAATGAAAAGCTGATTTGAAGGGCATAAAGTTTCTATGCATGTGTTCTTTATGAGATCTGTTTCCATTTGCTTCCGCTATTAAAATTCTGTTAATTATTCGAGCAGAATAATTTATTCAGTGAGCTATAAATTTAATTTTTCAGCAAGTAAATCACTAGGAAATATTTATCTAGGACTGGGATAAGAAAAATTAAATACAATTTAACTCATTTAAAAATTAAATCCCTATACAAGTATACATGTCTTAGTCACTTCTAATCTTTTTGGACCTAAAGTATCTCAGACCAATAATTTTAAGATCCATAGTTCCCAGAATCTATGTTATTTGCAAATGATTCATTTATCCCTTTTCAAATATATATTTCAAGTTAAATGAGAAGAAGCATATAAGTTCAGGTCATAAGCAGAGGCTTGCTTCATACTTGTTCAAGTCCCAGGAATTTCATGATACTCAAGTTAACTGTAGGATGAAAACGGATTCCACCCTCATACGGACCAAGGGCTTGGCTGAACTGCACACGGTAACCTCTATTCACATGCATATCACCCTTATCATCAGTCCACGGAACACGAAAAATTATTGTTCTTTCAGGTTCTAAAAGGCGCTCCAGGATATTGACAAATCTGTCCACCAAAATAATTATAATGTTCAGAACGGATGTCTTCTATTTAAAAAATATATGTCATGAGATCTCTCAACTTAATTGCTGCAAATGTCAATTTCAAAAGCTAAGGAAAGTCTTTGAGTGAAACTGAAGGCGAGAACACCCCTCATCCACTTCCAACTAATTACTGGAACTAAAACTAATTGAGATGGTTATATCTCTAGACCATAAGTTTTAAAAACTTACGAGAGAAAAGAAACTTACTGGGGCTGCCTGGACAATACTGGTTCCAAAGAGTGGACAATTTCTTGAACTGCTTGAATAAACTCCCCTTCAAATGGATCCCTTCGGAGGACAGCTTCTACAATTGATTCAGCACTTTTTGACAATAGTGCTGAAGAAACATTATTTTGACATAATTTGCCAACATATTTATTATTAGCCACATACAACAAGATAACCTGAAACATATTATCAAATGTATAGCATACAACAAAACCATGTAAGAAGGGTCTCAACTCTTTTTAGACATCAAAACATAACGTCATTAACATCTGCTCAACAATCAATAGTGCATGTAAAAACAATTTCCAAGGCATGCATATTATATCAGCCAAAGCACACAGTATGAAAGTTTCTTGATAATCTTCCTGCAAAAATGGAAAGTGTGCAACTGACGAAAAGGTTATACCGATTCTTGCAACTCCACCAGCATTATCCACATACAATATAAGGAATAACTGTATTAATAGGTTCTTTTCCACGTGTTTAGAAGTTCCAAACACAGCCACGAGGATGCTACTTCCTAATGACATTCATCACAGGTAACTTGTCAACAGATTGTAAGGAGGCATTGGTAAATATATAAGAATTGTGACTCTTGATTTTTGTACCTAGGAAAGTGTTCCCCTAGTGATTTTTGCCTAAGTCACTAAAAGGGAGAAAAGTGAATGACCCTTGCATTAATTGCTTGAGATGAGTAATTAATTTACTTTAGAGTTATAAAGTGACTTTTTGATCAATTTAAGTGGTGGTTGAGAGAAAAATAATTTTATGGAGAGAAAAGTGAAATTATCTCATCCATTGATCTTATGTCTCAAGATTCAATTAAAGCCCTTGGATCATGAGACTATTCATCTACCCTCATTAACCAAACAAAAAGGCATGGGAAAGGCATTGTTCTCATTCCATGAGTTTTGAGGGAGAGATTCGACCTTCTTGAGAAGAGAAGAGAACTGAGAGAGCTGGCACGAATACCAAGACAGATTCGAGCAGCAGGAGGGCACAAGTTTCCAGAGAGATACTGGCACAAAATTCAAGGCATCGTACAGAAGCAGTGATAGGCACGAGTTTCGAGGCAGTCTACAGAATTTCCAGACTGTTTGGCACAATTTTCGAGGCTGGCTGTATGGCAATTAATGCAGGTCGTACAGCAATGAATGGGCAGTTTATTCCTGTAGCAGTAGGAACGCACTCCTAGGCCATGGAGGGCACAGAAATCGAGATGAATTATTGCTGGTACAGTGGGCACATTTACCAATGAAGAAGACTGAATTTGGCAGTCCGTACAATGCTTAGGAGGCACAGAATTCGAGGCAGTTTGGGCACAGAAACGAGGCTGCTACAGCACAGTTTTCGAGGCAGAGTTAATTGTCTTAGTTAGTTGAGATAAGTTTGTATTCACTGTTATTATACTGCTGTACTAAATTTTAAGAAGAAATAAATCCTCCCCTCTCTCACAGGTTTTCCCCTCCGGAGGTTTTTCCTGAGCCATTTGGCTAAAATACTGAGTCTGAAATATTTTGTGTCGCTGAGATTTTAATTTTGCTCATTAAATTTGTAAAAGTTTCCTTAGTATTTCATAGTCTGAACTTGTTTATGAGAAAAACTCACTTGCAGCAGTCATGACTCCGATGGGTTGGGCATTAAACTTGAATGTTCATTAAAACTTGAAACTGGGGTTGGGAAAACAGTAAATTTTTACAGTGACACCTGAACTGAATGAATGAAGAGCAAAGGCAAAGGTAAATTACTATCTATTATACCTAGCTGCTACGGATCGGTCTCCTTGACACCCTAAAACCATAACTTCATAAACATGTACATTTATATAGAAACAGAGTGATTAGCATGCATTGTTCCATGCTCGGACAATAGGGATACTTAGTAATCATCCACCATACCAGGAATCTCGAGAGAGGGATGAATGATCTGACACCAAAACTCCCATGCGGAAAAGGACACACATTAAGCACCACTTGATGTTCATTGTACATCCATGTGGCAAAAGTCAGACATGGTCCTCGCTCATGAATGTGGTTTCACATCCTTAGCATGATCACCATCACTCTTATAAATGAAAGAAAGTTCAGTACTCAAACGGTACTTATTATTAAGCAAGTCACTCATTTTGTGCCAGTCATACTCTTAAATGCAAGGCAATCATACGGTGCCAATCATGCAAAGTCACCTGTATAGTGCCAGTCCCAGAAGTTACTCGTACACTGCCAGTCATACCTTTCATATCAATTTCGAATTAGAACCATACAAGCTTATCATCAACAATTTTAGGGCAAGGACTAATGTTCATGATAATGCATTTGTGAAAACAACCCTTTCTTTTTAGAGAGGAGAATAATAAATGCAATTATATATAAATATTCTGTTTCAAAAGTATGAAGATGAAGTACCTCAGGAAGATGCAGAGTGGTGTATCTTGTAATAAAGGAACCAAAATCAGACTCTAACTGCTCTAGTGCTTAGACCTTTTTGTGTGACCCTGATATCATAGATCATATGGCATACTTGCAAAGTTCCAATATCGTATGCAAAAGTTATAGCCATTCAAAGAGACATGTAAAATTCCTTAGGGTATTTGGATCTCTTTGTAAATATTTGATTCAGAGATCACTACTCCCTCTAAATCACCCTGAGATCTCAAGCAGTTTGAGTCTCGATATCAATACATGCACATATAAATATAAACTCAACAGCTAGATCTCATTACCAAATTGAAACGCTTGCAATCAGACAAAGAACACCAAATATACCCTGGAAACCCCAACCGGAGAAAACCAACAAACTGTGGGGCTATCTTCTCTCTCGAGCCCAGAGCATATATATAAATGGACAATTACAATACAGTATTACCTCAAAGGTAACTCAATCCCTGAACCAGACAGACTCTAGATCTGCATGCATCAGCTGATGCATGCACTGGAAGAGTATGCCCTAACTGGTAAATTGGATCTAAGTATCTCTGCAGGTGCCTTTGACTGATCTGCCTCTCTGTATCACACTACTCTGATCTGCTCTCTCTGAAGACAGCCCTCTGAAGAATGTGACCTCCACTGCATGCAGATGTGCGCCCTCCCCTCTGGATCTCTGATGCTCGTACCCGATCGGATCTCAACATATCTGAGCTCTGATCGTCCCTAACCTTCCTTGAATGCTGAGGCAAGGCTATCCTGGAAGTCTCAGACTCTGAATCGATCGATCTGGCTCCAAATGAGCTTCTCCCTCCTTGGGAAATGCACCCTCCTCCAAGTGAACACGTCCTCCTCTAAACTGAGCAGAATGCTCTTTAATGGACTATCTCAGTCCACAAACCTGGGTTCCTAGTGACTCTGGAGCTGAAGGTCACTGATCCAGCTTAGATCTGACCTTCCTAGCTCCTGCAGCAGCTCCTATCTCTCTCAAAACGTCGCCATGCATGCACAACTGCGCCCTCCTCACTCCAGCACTATCACTCTCTGATAATACAACTAAGCAACCTCATTCGATGACCCCCTGCCTCTATCTAACAAACAAGGGAAAGGAAGAGGATGCCAATAAGATGGGGAATGGGACAGTCACATAAAAAGGAGGATGGGGCAGCTAACAACAAAGGGAAATGGGCAGCAAAGAAGAGAGAAAAGAAAACTGGAAAAGAAACAAAACTGTGGGTGAAGAGCACCTAAACAGTGAGCTAGAAAAAGTGTTCAAACAGTGAGTTAGAACACAAACAGTGAGTTGAAAAGGTGCTCAAACAGTGAACAGCAATAACCAAAGGGACAGCAGCGAGCTAAGCACTGAAAAATCAGTGAAGGAGTAGCAGCAAGAGGAGATCGAAAGCTAGGAGAATGGAGGAAAAAGCTTGAATGCTAAGAGGAAGAGAGCAAAGAGAAAGGCTTGAAGGTTAAAAAAAACGAAAGGAGAGAATGGCTAAAGCAAGTAAAAAAACCAAGGCAAAAACAAACAAGGTAGGATCAACCTTGGAACAAGGTGACCACTAGAACACTAGTCCCGAAAACCTTCCAGCTAGCTGGATGCCCGCAAGGATGCTAGTGGGGATAGAGAAGTAGCCACAAAATAATGTGGCCCTTGGGATGAAATCCCAAGGTACTATCTCAAGCCAAAACTTTAACAGAAAGAAGACAAAGAAGAGTATGGGAATGATAAACTTGAAGATCCACTACTCAAAAAGGTAACCAAG
Source organism: Larix kaempferi (assembly GCA_027924585.1). Lineage (NCBI taxonomy): Eukaryota > Viridiplantae > Streptophyta > Pinopsida > Pinales > Pinaceae > Larix > Larix kaempferi. The sequence continues at coordinate 1,619,127 of BSBM01000226.1, read as the reverse complement.
TAACCAGAAAGAAAGATAGATTCGAATTGCAGATGGAGCTTTGGAGTAAGATCTCCTTGTGTTTTTCTTCTTGGAACAAGCCCAACTCTGTAGATCCTGAAAGACAACAATGTTAGAAGGTTCTTATGATGATGGAGATGATATCGATGCAACTTAGCTCACACCCTTCTCCAAATGGCAAGATCTGTTAAGACAATCAACTTGAAACCCAGTGAGATCAAACAAAATAACTAGTATGCTAGGAATATTAAATCAAGATCAATACTTCATATAACTGAGTACTTGTATTCATCTAGATTACAACAAGCTTTGCATAATAATCCAACTTGACAACTGCAAATGGAAAATCTTATGTTCTAACAATTTGAAAGCAAGGAAAGATATCACCTCATAATAGACACATCCACCAATGAAGAAACAATCACATAGTCCTTCAAAGTTGAAAAGCTTTATTCAATGAAAGACTGATTGCAATTTTAGCAGAGTTTCTATGCCCAATTCTCCATATCAAATAAGGAGGCAATGCCATCCTTTTATACAAAAACTAGCAACAACCTACCCTAATTTGAATTGGCTATAGAGGGAGCCAATAGCACTTGACATCAATTCGTAATTCCAATCAAATCTAGTCTAATGGTGGCTTGGAGTGCAAACTCCAACAAACAACTCGAGCTGCAATAAAGGAGATGGGGAGGTGGCCTCCACCTTGACAAGCTGCCCCCCATCCCTGTCCTTGGACTTATCACCACACCAATCACGATGCTTCAAATAGGAATGACGTGAGTTAGCAAGGGAGGGCGTGAATGCCACATGGGTGAATCTTGGAGTGCAATGGGGAGATAACTCGATCTTGTAGGTGTTAACTTGTGTGATGTGGCCCTTCATTTGAGGAGGGTGCCTACCATAGCATTCAAAGCACTCCAACAAACCATTAATCACTTGACACCTCACCAATTCGTGGATCTTCATCTAACCATAACCAACGAACCGGCGTTGTTTCGAAAAATACTCAGGTAGTGGGGAAATTCCTACTGGTGGCGCCGGAAATCACCGTTGTCATAGAGTTCTAGCTTGCTGGTTAAATCCATTGGACACCTAGCCTAGAATACTGAACGGTCCGTCAGGTCACCAAGGGGAGCCATTGAAGGTATATTTTTCCGGTTGGACTCATACCTTGCTTTCTTAGCCTTAATAATCAAGATCACTAAAACTCATAAAATCAACCAAGATAATTTGCACAACATTCTCACCAACATTATTCTAAGACTTGTATCTTCAGCATCCCGAAGCACTTTGTATATTTGACTCCATTTGGCACTGGTCTTTTTGAACTTTTTATGCATCACCATTAATCTGGGCCATTTGTCCATTGGAATTTGTCTAAGTTATTTATCTGTGGATGCTATCTTATTTCACAAATCTTCATTGTATTGGTTATCTCTAAATCTTGTGTCTTGTGATCGCAACGTGGATTGCTTTTTATCTTGTGTTTATTTCACTTTTATAAACTGTGATCTCATTATAAAACTCCTAAAAAACACCCATTCGCATCCGCAACACTTTAAAACATTCAAAAACATAGAGCCATAGACAACTCTTTGTAGGGACTACCTCCCTTGGCTTTGTTAGGAGTTTGCCTAAACGGAGAAGCTGGGATTCAGGTGACAGTACCTGGCTCATTGCTTGCCCCCAAGGCCACACCTCTCCCACTTGTAGTGAGGAGACAGCTTTCGAAAGATTTTTGTTGCTGGTGTGCATCTCGGCAGACAACAGGGGCAATGCAGATTAAATGTATCCAGGCCAATCTTACATGTGTTGTATGACCTACTTTATATATGTGGCACCGTCACCAAGCTCCACGTGTATGCCTGCATCTTGTTCTTGAAGTCTGTAGAAAGCCTTCTCATTCAAAGTCGTGTGTTTTGATGCTCCTTTATCCACATACTGCCCTACACCAAAAATGGTGTTAGTGGAAAGGCAAAATACCATGGTAAAAGTTGTCACAGGTCTGGTTTCTATCTTATGATTCTTATCCACTCTAGTTGCTAACTTATCCACTCTAGTTGCTAACTCTTCCTCTCAGGACACTGAAATGCATAGTGAGCCCATCTTGTGGCACTTGAAACATTTCAAGTGATTAAAGTGTTTCAAGTTTCTTCCCTTAGTTTGAAGACCCAAAATCTTCCTCCTTACCCCACTTGGCTCCTCCTTACTTACCTCCTCTCCTCACCGCTCCGACGAGGGCTAGGTTCTAGATCTCGTCCACTCTGGCTGAAACTATCTCAAGCCTGGTTTCCTCTTGGATGGAATCATCCCAAAGCTTCTCACAAGCACAGACAACACAAACAAATGGGTCCCAAGATAAAGAGAACCCATTTAGTGCTATAGGCAACTACTCGTCCTCCACCTTCATCCCAATAATACCAAGCCAATCTCGAAGCTTAGTGATCTTCATCAGGCCATTGGCCATTGTGTTTGTATCGCTCATGCGTGTGGCAGTGAGCTTGTTCTTCAATGGTATCTTGTGAGTGGCATTCACACGCTGGTATAGACTGATCAAGGCATCAAACTTCTCATTTGTCGTCTTCTTCTCCGCAATGTCGAGGATCAAATGATCCTTCACATAATCAAGGATGATTCTCTTCCCCTTGGTCATCTTCTTATTTTGTTCGGCCAACTACACAAGATAAGTAGGAGTTGTAAACTTAACATCCATAAAACACCATATATCAACCTCCTCTAGTAATTTCACTAGGATCACACAGGCATTTCACCCAACAACTAAGTTACTAGGATTAAGTTCCAGATCCGGATACAACGGGGAAACAAGTACAAACAATATATATATATATATATATATATATATATATATAAGTTTTTAAATATATAACATGTATATATTTGTAATACGCAATACTAAATAAAGTAATTAACTAAATTGCCAGGGTACCCGTACCGGGGGGTTGGGCACCCGTACTAGTACCAGGTACCCGTACCGCCGTACCGGGTACCGAAACTAGTACCTCTGGGAGTACCACTTAAGTACCGGGTACTTCACCCAAGTACTGGGTACTTGGTTACTGATTTGAGGGTACCGATACTTCAAAAAGGCCCACGTACCGCAAGTTTGGGTACTCCGCAGGTACTTCCGACTGCTAAAAATTCAACAAACTGTCTCACAGAATCTGTAATAATTTGGATTATCTAGCATACTTCCACAAACATTCCCATGATTCAACTGTGCTATACTTCTACAAAAGCCACTCAACTTTGGAGATTAGAAATTGTATCTTTCAGCATGTAAAGCAGATCATGATCATTACAAAAGAAGATATAATCCAAACTGCTTATCAGCAGACAGTGGGATTACAAACTAATACAAAGACAGGGTATCTATAGATTTTGTGCTCACCTTAATTTTCTTTGTGGTAAAATGTTACTGAATTCAGAAATGTATCACAAATTTTATATACTGTATTTTTGCATGAAATATGATGAATTTGCTGCTTTGATGCAGCGGGACTTGTTTTTATATTTTTTAATCCCACTAAAGCTTGCTCAAAAAACTTAACATATGACCCAAGATCCCAATGTCACAGGGTGATAATAGAAGATCAAGTGACACTTTGTGACTTTACAGTAACATTGTGTTGATTGCTCTACCATGTGTTTTGAGTACCGTCATGTTCTGTTTTAGCTTCTGTAAACAAAGGATGATCAGTGATCACGATTTTTTAATATTGGGTGTTAAATTGTTAATGGAAGTTGTGACAAAATTTAAATAAAATTTTAATATGATCACGATTTTTTAATATTGACAAAGGATGATCACGATTGTTTGGATGTAGACAATGGATTCATGGAGTCATGGACATATATCATGCTATTATGCTAATGATTCATATCAATATCAATATCATATATGTAATTTCAATTTGAATTAATGTGCAAGCGGCAATACCAATGTCAAATGTGTGTTACTTGTTGAAAACTTATTAATATAATTATTAATTATAATTTAAATTTGAAAATTTTATATATATATATATATGTCTACAGTACCCCGACATACCCTCTTTCAAAAAGTGGCGTACCCGTACCCGTACCCGTCCCAGTACCCGAGTACCCTAGCAACTTAGATAATTAATATATTAGATTAATAAACGTTTAAGTAATGTATTATTTATAAGTATTTTATAATTGTATAGATGTACCATTTATTAATTAATTATTAGGTAAAATAAGGTGTATAGTTATAGATACACTTGATAAATAATTATAGTTCAAAGTGGGCCTACGAACTTCCCACAATGTTCTTGGCGTTGTTGAACGGCTTAGGCTTCTATATACACTATACAAAAAATTCCAAAGGAAGGCTTGCGTAGAGCACTCGAGATTTGATGTGATGCCATGCTTGAGTAAACTGTCAAGCTTTTGAGAACCTGATCTACCATATATTGCCAAATGGATTTGCTTTGGACATGCGACAATGTTTAAAGGCTAGATGGTTGAGGAGATAATTGATTGTAAAGATCATTGGAAGCTACCAAGAGATCGTAGGACATGTAGCTACTAGAATATTTTTTTGTATGGGTTTGTAATGAACTCACTGATGGGCAATCTGTCACTGCATTGAGTGGAAACGAATCCAATGGGAAAGTGTGTGTGAGAGCAAATCTATTGTTGCACTCGGTTGTGTGAAGGATTGTTAACCTGCAACAATTTGGAGAGCGAAAGTATTTCCCAACCACTATGTGGAGATTCAAAAGCTATTGTCCCTTTGGTAAGCCTGCACTAATTTATAGTCTTCCATATCACATTGCTTCTATGATATTGTTGTTCGTACTTAGTATTTCTTTAGGCCAGTTCAGAGTGGGCTCTCACCGTCTCTGGGTAGAGACAGATCACCAGCTCGACCGGTGAGACATGATTTGCCAGGTATGTCACCTTCGAGAGATTGAGACCGAGGATCACTTCACCTTTTGATGTCCTATTTACAACTAGATCCGCAAACAATTTCATTGTCTTTTTAGGGAACGTATTCCCACAAAGCTTCAGATGTTGACTAGATTCATTAGATACCATGATCAGAGCTAACTAGCCTTATACTTGCAAGAGGCTCTTCGGCTTTGCTCCTTCACCCTCCAGCGACATTCTCAGTCGGGACCACTCTCCACTTAGAGTATCTCTTCCTTCTTTCCAATGCTTCCTTCCTCTAGGGTCACCAAAGGACAGACAAATAGGGGCACTAGTCTTGACCACTCAGTTAGGACACAACAGTCCACCTCCGCCTCCATCCAACACCAACGAAGGGGACAATCTCGGCCCCATCCCGGTAGTCAGACGACTTCATCTAGGATGCGGCAACAAGCTCCCTCCTCCAGGCAGCGACGCACTACCCACTACAGTTCCTCTTCTAGTTCTTCCTCCAGACAGAGTACTCTTCTGAGTTTCCTCTAGTTTTCCTCGGATGGTAGGAAAGATACTCTTATCATTTCCAATGTTTCTAATGTTGCCAATGTCTCCAATGCCCCATGACAGTGACAGTTTTTCCATTTTTGCATCACAATACTCGTATCCACTCTCATTATTCATTTTCCTCTATTGGATCAACTCTCTTCATATCTCCCTTTGTATATTTTCTCCAAGATTGGCTCTCGATTTAGAGTTAGGGTTAGGTTTGAGTTCTATTTTTAGCTTTTTATAGGAGCTACTTTTTGGGCTCCACTTTGAATTGTTATCATGGTACCACACAATCCCAATGACCTTATTTTGTGGTCATTTGTTGGACATTAATAAAATTATCTTATCTTATCTTATCTAGTAGTAGCACAGTCATAACTTCTAGATTAGTGCGAACCCGGGAAACCCTCCATCCCTCAAGATTTCAACGGCATGATAGGACCGGGCCACCCATTTCCTTGGGGCAGACAAGACCCTCCACGCCTCAGCAATGGGATACCCCTTCTCGACAACAGCACATTGGGCAACCCATGTCTTCCACCAACTCTTCCTGTGGACAACATACTATCTCGAGTTTCCTTAGTTTGGCTCGAATCTTAGGAGATATGGGTCTATTCCATAATAGACCTACTTCACTACTACCAGATCTTCTTGCTCCCAGATCATTTACTCTTGTACATCTCCACCCCTAAGCAATCTCTCGTGCCTGGGGTTGAGAGTTCCTCATGTTTTCCATGACCTAGCATAGATTTCCTGTTCTGATCTACTTTGTTTTCCTTTCTTATCTTTTGCTTTTTATAGGAGACTGTTTGATACTCCCACTTTGTAATAACATCTTTGTACTCAGCAGTCCCATTGATCTACTTTTGTGATCATTAGTTGGACATTAATAAAATTGTCTTATCTTATCTTATCTACTTAAGTAAATAACTATGGTTATACCACCTATACTTATTTAACCTATTATTTTCAGCTATTATACATTAATTATTTTCTATGTATGGCATAAGTTACACTTTAAAGTGTAAAGTTGTCTTATCGACTAGGGGGACCTGTCTTCATATCGGGTGACAATATAAATCCCCTTATTATATCGTGACGGAGCCTCTTATTATATAGTTCCATGAAGTGCAGGAATATTCGAATGAATTCAATGACGACCCGTCCACCTTAAATATATGAATAATCAGAGATTGTCAAAGGAAATGGAATAGGGTCTTATTATTATTATTTACGGGAGATAAGGCAAACTTATATGGACTGGGTGGGCTCACATTCCCAGCCCACTCAAACTCACTGATAAGAACACGTTCCATACTTTTTCGGGGGGCAAACTTTACTTTTAATATATTTTAGAACTTATGCATCAAAATATCTGACAGTCGTCGATTGCTTTTCCTATTCTAAACTACATAGCATTGACTATTTTTTCCATTCGGAACATTTCCGATGTTTCAGATTACATGGTGCCCACGTTTCACATACTAGACTACATGGCACTGTCACATAGTAGATCCTGAGCGGATCCCAATGGATCTATATCCGAATGCATATCAGATACAAGGATCGACGAATCCGGCCCTCAAGCACAACAGATCTGGTAACATAGCCCAACCTATCACAGGTCATGGTGCCTATCTAAGGCACGGATCAACTTCAATCACTGAAGCTAGGGCATCACACCTGTTGAAATCCTCCGACAGCTCCCTCTCACAAGCAACCACCCATTCCATACATGGAACTGGAAAATCTCAAAATACGTGCTCTGATACCATGTTAAATTTTCAGGGCATGATAAGCATGCCTAAACTTGGAAAATCTAAACCCTAAGACTAGGAATTGAAACATTGGTTAGCACCTCTCAAAACAATGGAAATTTAAACACTAGATCTGTAACCACATCACTCTGAAAATACAAATAGCAAGTACAAAACTGTACCACTCAATCACATCTGCCTTCTATCAATTTAAAGAAAACATTTACAATGCAATAGCTCAAAACTTTATGAATAACATAAAGTTTGAAGAAAAGGCCGAGGAATTACAAAAAAAGACCATCCCTGTTGTGCACCAAGATCAGAAATGGAAACCCTAACAATAGGCTACCTAGAAAGTGTGCCCAAGAATGCATGAGAACTCTGTCTAGGAACCAACACCTAGCTAAATTTGGAGCCTCCACTAGCTCATGCACTTTGTCTAAACTTAGCAATTGTGCCCTAAACAAAACTAAAAATGCACCTATTAAATACAGAATAGTGAGCTCCTCCCTAAGTGGAAAAGCAAATCTAAGGAAAGCAATTTCTAATAAAAGAAAAGGCAATGCCTTCCTAAACTGAAAAAAACTACTAGCTTTTAAATCTGGAAAACTAATTTTAGAACAGCTCTGTACTAGAGATAAAAGTAGCAATCTCGATCTATGGTGGGCGCATGCATGCATGCACCATCACCTCCGGAATCCTGCAAAAACCATGTTGTGCCACTATAATTCTCTACCATTGCATCTTCATCTACAAACCATCATGCTGCATGGAATTCGATGTTGTACATATCTGCTGAGTGTGCCACGCTGCTACAAGAGAACAAACATCAGAACAACTGGTAAAACTAACACGCCATTCTCTACCACAGCCTTCACTACCACAATCTTCAAAACTTCATACTCATTGAAAGTATCAAACTTCTTTTTCAAGAAATACACCCACATCTTTCTAGCAATGTTATTGGAACCAAAAGCAATTGCTGGATTACTGGTGTAATATGCACATGTGACCATGGACCATTCATCTATATCATTATGTAATTGTAATTATGGCTAAGGCCATATTCTTTATCCTTTTATTTTATTACCAGGTATACCGTATGGTAAATGCTTGACCTGGTCAAACTTGATAATGTAGGCTCAATAACACGCTTGGGCTGTGTGCCCTTGTTTTGTGAGCCCATAACCCCCTCTTGAAGGCACACCTCACTTGAATTGTGTATAAATACACAACTCAAGCTCTCATTTGTATCATCTCATTCTGATCTTAATTTCTCTTATATAAGTTTGTAATCCTAAGGCAACCTATATCTTTGGCGTTCTCTTGTGTTTGCCATTTCTTTCTTTATGTGTAGTTGTGCATTTCTTGTGAAATACACTTGTAATTAGGCATCTTTTTATCTCTCTATTCACTTAGGCTATCTCTCTCTAGCGCACTTGTGACTGGGTTATTGTAGAATTTAAGTTTGTTTTTGGTTCTATGTGGTTTCCTGCTTTCGTTTGTGACTCTCAACATCGACCAAGGGTCAAACCAAGATAGGAACAGAACCAGCCAAACAACCAAGTTGAAGAACCTATATAAACTAAAAATATATAAAAAATATGCAAAATATTTATGTATATATTCATGTACATCAATGTAAATCCAAACTATTAGACACCAAATATGTAACGCTTACTCATGTATACAGCACGTAATGTCTTTTTCTCGTTTTTGTTCGATTTTTTCAATTTTATGGGCATGGTAGCACAGAAGTGGGGCCCATTTTTTTGAGGCCATTCCAGATGAAAACCAGTGTGACCACCATTCAGTGTGAACCGGTTTGGTCTGGTCGGTTCCAACCTATTTCGGCTGGATCCAATAACATTGCTTTCTAGAGAAATCATTAACAAAAACTAAAAGATATATTGCACTGAACCCAAAGGTTGTCTCCATAGGTCCAAAAGTATCACAATGGACTAAATCCAATGCACCCTTAGCTCTCCTTGCCTTTTCATCTTCAAATGCAGTCCTGTGTTGTTTTCTAGCCAAAAAAGTTGCACCAGTATTATTTTACCACTGAATTTAGGAATACAAATACTCTTTTGAACTTACTCAACAAAAACAGATGCTGAAATTAATGTATGTAACTCTTATCCTAAAACAAATTGTTGTTGATAACAACGTTGGTCAACAATGCATGTGATTCTACCACATCATCCTCCAAAAATCTAGACAGTTCATGTTCTTTAACTCCTTATGCAATTACTTTATTGTTTCTCCTCTTTTGCCACATTTATCAACTCTAAATACCACATCCAATGTGGACATTGCTTAGTTATGTCACTGACTGAAAGAAAAATCTTACTCAAACCTAGCATATAATGTCCACTAATTGGATGGTTGGTAAAGCAGAGTGTTACACAAAGATGCACTCCCCAGCGATGGGAACATGCTCCTTGTGCTCCCACACCCCTAGGTTGGCGGGGCGTCTGGGGAAACATTACGACCTTGGATGGTAGGAAAAGAGGGCTCCCTCACTCCTATGCCTTTCCTTCGACCTTGGATGGTAGGAGAATAGGGCTCCCTCACTCCTATGCCCCCCTCCCTCAACTCATACAGCTAGATCCTACTGTGGTGCCCAACGACTCCAGCAACAAGCCAATACTCCGGTCGACCCCATCACTCACAGTCATCAAGGCCAAGAGACCTTTGACATCATCCTCCTCTCTCTCTCTCTCTCTGGAATTATCACACTGTAGCACAGCACCTATGATGTTATATATCTTTTGGCTCGATTGTTTGGTTTGACCTAGTGATTATCTTCGCTAAACACTGTATATGCTATGCTTTTTCTTTTGCTTTCTCTTGCTTTCAACATCACCAAGGAGTTACTTTTGCACTCTCGCATAGTACTCACACTAGATGTATCTTTTAATCCCATTGACCTGCTTTCGTGGTCATTTGTTGGACATTAATAAAATTATCTTGTCTTATTATCTTTCACTCAAAGCACATATAGAAACCAATTTCACTCATTTTTGTTTTGCTGTTCAACTTGAAATTCAAATTATAGAATCCAATTCCACTTTATGCAATTTTATTTATAATTTTTTACCCTGTTCTCAGGTGCTTTCTAGGAGCTTGAAGGCAGCTTAGTGTGGTGATTTATTCCAAGTTTATATACAGATTTACATGCAAAAATACAGTATACAAACATCTTAGGGACACCCCCATGTGGCTGGAAAAGCACCAACGCAAGCAGAGAGGTATCTAGCAGCCACTAGGATAAATTGAATTTAATTATTTAACGGATCTGTTCACCTTTTGGTGCAGATTTGTGTGATAACAAATTGGCGTTGTTGTCTGGGACTTTGTCAAATCCTCAGACATTAGTAGCTTGTGGCTACACGACATTGGTGAGATTTAATTTATTTGCTTCTTATATTTTCTATTTCACCTAGCTACTTCACTATTGTAGGTGTAGAAATATCACTTCTCTAACAGGCTTCCAAGTTAACTCAGATTAACAATGTTTAATAACCAGTGTTTTAATAACCGGTCCGGTTCGAACCGGAACCGGCCGGTTTGACCGGCCAAAGGAAATGCAGCACCGAACCGGCGGTCAACTCGGACAGGGGGTCCGGTTTGGTAATGAACCGGACCTAACCGGACCGGTTCATTACCAAACCGGCCGGCCAGCTAAAAAACACGCCCGTGGGCCCAAAATCAGGAATTTCAATTTTTACATTAAGAAACTCATATAGTATGAATTCCTATGATATTAATGATATATCCCAAGCAAGAAATTTACATTAAAAATTACCTTACAGCCTATGAAATTTAAAACATAACTCAGCAGCGAGAATGTTTACTGGCTGGTATTATTGCTATTAAAGTCATGGATTTGTGGATGTATGTGGATGCGTATGTCTTTATTTAGTGAAAATATTTCGAATACTTATGGTTATTTATCCTTTCTAGGTCCTAAATACAAGATGCATTCAAGATTGTGATGTGCTCTTTTTTCTATCATATTGAAAATTTGAAAGTTTATATGAGTAGACTTTACATATTATGTGTCTAATGGTTTCAAATATATATATTATGTGTCTCATGCTTTGAAATATAGCTTGGAATGTTAAATATAATTTTTATGATTAAAATTGTAATTTTTTTTGTATTTTTTAACAGGCCGGTTCATTGAAATCAAACCGCTCCGGTTCATTACCGGTTCCGGTTCCGGTCCGAGTTGACCCCTGACCGGTTTGATTCCCGGTTCCGGTTTTTAAAACATTGTTAATAACCCATCTCATTCAACCATAGACAGCTGAAAATGAAATTTCACTCATAAACACATCTGAACTGGAAGCACAAGAGAAATACTACAAAAATACTGAGAACAGATAGAACATAACAGCCATGCACAGAAATATTTCAGACTCGAATATTTTAGCCAAAATGGCCCAGGGAAAACCTGTGAGAGAGAGGTCTTTAATTTTATTTCTTCAAAAAAATAAAAAAAAATTGCAACAGCAGAATTACAACTTATCTCAACAGCAAAACACAAAAATTATGTCTTGGAATTTGTGCCAAACCTGTAAACTTTTTCTGAGTTTACTGCTTGTTTGTTTATGTTAACATTTCAGTGGTTTTCACTTCCAGCCGGTTTTGCACAGGCTGAAAGTTACTTAGGAAATTTTTTTTAACAATTAAACATGTTGCAAAATCATACTAACAGGCAGAAAACAATTTTTAACATGCACACCATAAAAATAGAGACTCAAAAAATTTTGGCAACTGTGCCCTAGAAAAACCCCCACGGGGAAAACCAGTTAGAGAGAGAGAGACAGAGAGATTTTATTTCTTCAGCAAATTATCATCACAGCACTACAATGAAAATTTAACTTATGTTCACCACCCAGCAGAATCTTTCTCGAAATCTGTGCACTTATCTGAATCTCGATTTGTGTGCTTGCAGCCTCGAAATGTGTGCAAACAGAACCTCAATTTCTGTGCTGGAAAAAACACAGTCCGTACCACCTATACGATTCTCGGTTCGTGTGCAATAGACCACCTTGAAAACTGTGCAGAAATAAACCAGAAATCCGTACCTACCTCGATTTCTGTGCAGGTTCACTCCTCGAAATCCGTGCTGTTTCACCTAGAAAAATGTGCAGACAGTATTGGGAATCATGCCCTGAACTACACCTCAAAAACTGTGCAGCAAACTCGGGTTTTGTGCCCAGTCAACTCCTCGAAAACTATGCCAGGAAATCTTGGGTTTTGTGCCCAGAAATTTCACCTAGAAAACCATGCTGCAACTCGGGATGAGTGCTCAGATATTGTTCCTCGAAAACTGTGCCCTGAACCATACTGTACGGCAGCCTTGGGAAATGTGCCCAAAAATTAAATGCTGAAGATCTTCTCAATTTCTGTGCAAAGTCTCTCCTTGGAAATCGTGCTAGTCTCCTCTCTCTCAAAATCTTATCTTCACTTCAAAAAATAAAAAAAGTAAAACAAAATGCCTCCCTCATGCCTTTTTGATCAAACCCTAGGGTTTCCTAAATCTAGTGGTTGAGATTGATTTAGATCAATGGATGAAATTAAATGCTCCATTTATTTCTCATAAATAATTAATTTCACTCACCCACTTAAATTTATCAAAAAGTAACTTTGATGTTATAAAGTCTCATTAAGTGCTTTTAATGTCTGGGTCACCTTTTTCCCCCTTTCTAAGTGACTTAGGCAAATGTCACTTGGGGAACACTTCCCTAGGTACAAAAACTAACACTCCCTCTTACCGAGGAAGGTGTTCTGCACCACTCCCAACTTATCTCTGAAGAAGACAAACTTCCCCCTCCCCAAAGACTTCGTCAGGATATCTGCTACCTGCTCATCAGTGGATATATACTGCAACTCAACTGCTCCTCTCTGGACGTAGTCTCGGATGAAATGGTACCTGATCTCAATGTGCTTTGACTTGTCATGGAACACCGTATTCTCAAAGAGCTGAATGCAACTCTGATTGTCACAATAGATCACCGTAGGTCTAAGCTCCTGATCAAATAAATCTACCAATAACTTACGAAGCCACAGTGCCTCGCAAGTAGCCTGGCTCGCTGCCATATACTCAGCCTCGGCAGAACTCAATGCAACGGACTTCTATTTCCGACTGAACCACGACGTTGCTGCCGAGCCCAAACTGAAACAACAACCGGAAGTGCTCTTCCGATCCCTCACACAACCTGCCCAGTCTGAATCTGTGAAACCAACCAAGCTGACTCCACCCGAACCCCTGTAGTCCAAACCATAGTCCACTGTACCTGCTAGGTATCTCAGCACATGTTTTCCGACAGTCCAATGTACACTCCTAGGCTCCACCATGAACTGGCTAAGAGTGTTCACCGCAAAACACAAGTCTAGCCTGGTGTTGACCAGATACATCAATGATCCAACGAGCTGACGGTAAAGTGTAGGATCCACCAACTTACCCTCTGAAGCATGAAGTTGCTTCCAGTTGGTGATCATAGGTGTAAACATAGGCCTGCAGTCCTCCATCTGAAATCTCCTCAGAATATCAACTGCATACTTCCCCTATCCCAGGAAAATATGTCCAGGCTCCTGCCATACCTCCATCCCCAAATAATAATGCATCAGCCCAATATCAATCATCTCATACTCAGCTGCAAGGTCTCTCTTGCAATGCGCAATGAGACGCTCATCTCCAATGATAAACAAGTCATCAACATATAACAGAAGAATGAGAAGATCTCCACCAACCACAATGTAGTAAAGGTTGGGATCAGCCTCACTCTTCTGAAAGCCCATCGAAGTCAAGTATGCATCAATCCTGGAGTACCAAGCTCTAGGAGCTTGCTTCAGTCTGTACAAGGCTTTCCTCAGCCTGCACACATGAGAATCTCTCCCATGAATATCGAATCCCTATGGTTGCTCTAAGTACACCTCCTCCTGCAAAAGACCATTGAGAAATGCGGTCTTCACATCCATCTAGTGGATCTTCCAACCCATCTCTGCTGCTATAGATATCACTACTCTGATGGAAGAATATCGAGCAACTGGCGCAAAAGTCTCATCATAGTCAACTCCCTCAACCTGTGAAAACCCCCGAGCCACAAACCGAGCCTTGTACTTCTCCACACTGCCATCTGCAGCATGCTTTATCTTGTAAAGCCACTTGGAAGTCACAACTGACTTCCCCTCTGGTCTCGACACTATCTCCCAAGCATCATTCTTCATGATGGAATGGTACTCTTCCATCATGGCATCTCTCCATACCTGATGCTGAGAAGCCTCCTCAAATGTGGAAGGCTTAGAGTCACGAAGAATCACAACAAGAGCCATACCCAACCTGTCTGGCATCACGACTGTCCTGATCTCCTCATGGGGCCTACCAAAAGCCTCTGCTTCCTTCAAGGTATCCTGAAGCCACTTAGGCTTCCTCTTCCTTGAAGGCTCCTCCCAAACTGGTCTATCCTCATCTGAGGAACTCCCAGAAGTAGAAGGTCCAACACCCCGAGGACCAGTAGCCGATGAACCGATGCCTGAAGAATCTGTAACCTACGAACCAGAACCTGAACCTGTACCTGAACCTGTCCCTGAAGTACTTGTCACCTGAACCACTAAACCTGTAGAAGTTGTGCCTGTACTCTGTGATCTAATCACTCCAGAAACCTGTGGTCCTGAAACCTGTATCGAAGAAGCCTGTGTCAACTAAGGTGTGGGAGCTAGTGGCTCCCGCTGCTCCATCTCTCTCGACTTCCTGAAGGCTCTCTCCTCATCAAACTTCACCTCTCCCCTAAAAACAACTCTCTTCTGGCCAGGTAGGTAATGCCGATAGGCCTTCGAAGTCTCATCATATCCCACAAATATGCCTCTCTCAGCAATGGGCTCAAACTTCGTCCTCTTCTCAGAACGGACATGAGAGTAAGTCAAAGAACCAAATATACGAAAGTGGCTCACCTCAGGCTTCTTGCCTGTGTACATCTCCTCTAGAGTCTTCCTCCCCAAAGCACGGTGAGGACTCCTGTTCTGCAGATACACTGCAGTGCTGCATGCCTCTGCCCATAGAAAGAACGGTAACCCCTGATCACGAAGCATCGCTCTCGCTGCTCCCACAATCGACCTGTTCTTCCTCTCTGCTACTCCATTCTGCTCAGGAGTGTAGAGAATTGTCAGTTGTCTCTGTATACCCTCTTGTCTGCAAAAAGCATCGAACTCCTTAGAGGTATACTCAACCCCATTGTCCGATCTCAACATCCGAATCTTCCTCCTTGCCTGCTTCTCCATAAGGGCTTTGAACCCTTGGAAGACACTCAAAACTAGGTGTGACTTCTTGCTCCTCAAGAAGTAGATCTAGGTCTTCCTGGAGTAGTCATCAATGAAGCTGATGTAGTACTCAAAACCAGTCAAAGAGACTGATGACATAGGACCGCAAATATCAGAATGGATCAAGTCAAGCACTCATGCTGCTCTCGTGTCACTGCTTGGAAAAGCAGTCTTGGTGTACTTTCCCAAAGCACACCCCTTGCACACATCACTCTACTCAATGCTGAACTCGGGTAAACCTGTAACCATGCTCCTCAACAATCTCAGAGCTGGGTGATGTAGGTGGGCCATCCTCTGATGCCATAGCTCACATAGCTCACTGCTGTTGCTGTGTGCTAGAGCATGCTGCGGCTGAAACAATAACTTGTACAGCTTTCCACATCTAACCCCAATGTCCATGGGGGTAGATACACCTGTAGTCCTGGGGAAAACCTGCACTCTCCCATCTAAGAAACACACCCCAAGACCCTTGTCCTCAATAGTGGAAACTGAAACAAGGTTCTTCTTCAGCCCAGGGACATACAACACATCCCTCAGAATCATGGGACTCATAGACTCCCTCTTAAATGTAATGGTCCCCTGACCAACTGCTCTAACAATGGTATTGTCTCCAAGTACAACCTCCACATCTCTACCTGTCTGTGATAGCTCGGAGAACAACTCTCGAGCACCTGTCATGTGACTCGAGGCTCCACTGTCAATGTACCAAGTACTAGTGGTGGATGGACTCGCCTGATGGCCTGCCAACAATGAATGCTCAACCTCCATATCCATATCTGTGTTGGTGGCTAAAGAGACTCTCTCTCAATCTGTCCAGCATATAGGGAAAACTCCCTCTAAAACCTGTCTCCAAAGTCATCAACCTCTGCTGAGGCTGCTGTCTGTTGTCCCTTCTTCTTCTTCTTGTTTGGACACTGTGAAGCATAGTGCCCAAACGTCTGACAACCATAGCACTTGATTTTACTCAAGTCCTTCTTCTTCCCACCTTGTTGTTGTTGCTGCTTGGCCCCACCCTTCTTCTTCTTCCCCTTTGCTGTCAATGCCATGTTCTCCTCATCTACCCCACTCTGTGATGAACTGCCCTGTACAAGACCTCTCCTGGTCTCCTCCTGCACAAAGTCATCCCACAATCTCTCCCAAGACGGTAGGTTCTCTCTACCCACTATGGCCTGCACAAATGCACCCCAGGGCTTTGAAGCCCCATTCACTGTTGTACATACAAGCTCAGTAGCAGATACCACCTCCCCAACCGCTGCCAGTTCATCTCGAACTGCAGATATCCTGGTAAGGTATGTTGTCACTCCCTCTCCTCCATTCATCTTTATACTCTTGAGTTTCTCCTTGAGAACCATCTTCCGGTTCTCATTGGTACTCTCATACAAACCGGTCAAAGCTGTCCACATCAAGTGTGCCCTAGTCTTGCCTGAAATGTGAGGAATTATGTGGTCTTTAACTGCATCAAGCATTATCCTCCTAGCCTTACAGTCCTTCTTGTTGAAGGCTGATAGTGATGTTGCATCTGTAGCAGCGGGAACCTGAACCGAGTTTGTTGTAATATTCCTAACCACCTCCTCCCATAGTTCATTCTCCTCTAATATCAGTAAAATTCTGGCCTTCCATGGCACAAAGTTCACTGTCCCATTCATCCTATCCTCCAACCTAAGTCCTGTAGCCATCTTTCAACCAACCCAACAAAGTGTTGTTCACTAACAGAAGAAAATACTAAAATTTATGAGTTCTGGAAATTTCTGTGTCTGCAAAATATCACTGTTTTCTGCCCCCTAGCTCTGATACCATGTAAATTTTTTATGAGTTTACTACTTGCTGGTTTATGTTAACATTTCAGTGGTTTTCACTTCCAGCCGATTTTGCATAAACTGAAAGTTACTTATGAAATTTTCTTTAACAATTAAACACGCTGCAAAATCATACTAACAGGCAAAAAACAATTTTTAACATGCACACCATAAAAATAGAGACTCATAAATTTTTGGCAACTGTGCCCTGGAAAAACCCCCACGGGGAAAACCAGTTAGAGAGAGAAAGAGATTTTATTTCTTCATCAAAATTATCATCACAGCACTACAATGAAAATTTAACTTATCTTCACCACCCAGCAGAATCTTTCTTGAAATCTGTGCACCTATATGAATCTCGATTTTTGTGCTTGCAGCCTCGAAATGTGTGCAAACAGAACCTCGATTTCTGTGCTGAAAAAAAACAATCCGTACCACCTGTACGATTCTCGGTTTGTGTGCAATAGACCACCTCGAAAACTGTGCAGAAATAAACTAGAAATCTATACCTCGATTTCTGTGCAAGTTCACTCCTCGAAATCCGTGTTGTTTCACCTAGAAAAATGTGCAAACAGTATTGGGAATCGTGGCCTGAACTACACCTCGAAAATTGTGTAGCAAACTCGGGTTTTGTTCCCAGTCAACTCCTCGAAAACGGTGCCAAGAAATCTCGGCTTTTGTGCCCAGAAATTTCACCTAGAAAATCGTGCTGCAACTCGAGATAAGTGCACAAATATTGTTCCTCGAAAACTGTGCCCTGAACCATACTATACGACAGCCTTGGGAAATGTGCCCAGAAATTAAATGTTGAAGATCTTCTCAATTTCTATGCAAAGTCTCTCCTTGGAAATCGTGCTAGTCTCCTCTCTCTCAAAATCTTATCTTCACTTCAAAAAGTAAAAAAAGTGAAATAAAATGCCTCCCTCATGCCTTTTTGATCAGACCCTAGGGTTTCCTAAATCTAGTGGTTGAGATTGATTTAGATCAATGGATGAAATTAAATGCTCCATTTATTTCTCATAAATAATTAATTTCACTCACCCACTTAAATTTATCAAAAAGTAACTTTGATGTTATAAAGTCTCATTAAGTGCTTTTAATGTGAGGGTCACCTTTTTCCCCCTTTCTAAGTGACTTAGGCAAATGTCACTTGGGGAACACTTCCCTAGGTACAAAAACTAACACTCCCTCTTACCAAGGAAAGTGCTATGCACCACTCCCAACTTATCTCTGAAGAAGACAAACTTCCCCCTCCCCAAAGACTTCGTTAGGATATCTGCTACCTGCTCATCCATGGATATATACTGCAACTCAACTACTCCTCTCTGGACGTAGTCTTGGATGAAATGGTACCTAATCTCAATGTGCTTTGACCTGTCATGGAACACCGGATTCTCAAAGAGCTGAATGCAACTCTAATTGTCACAATAGATCACCGTAGGTCTAAGCTCCTGATCAAATAAATCTACCAATAACTTACGAAGCCACAGTGCCTCACAAGTAGCCTGGCTGGCTGCCATATACTCAGCCTCGGCAGAACTCAATGCAACGGACTTCTATTTCCGACTGAACCACGACGTTGCTGCCGAGCCCAAACTGAAACAACAACCGGAAGTGCTCTTCCGATCCCGCACACAACCTGCCCAGTCTGAATCTGTGAAACCAACCAAGCTGACTCCACCCGAACCCCTGTAGTCCAAACCATAGTCCACTGTGCCTGCTAGGTATCTCAGCACATGTTTTCCGACAGTCCAATGTACACTCCTCGGCTCCACCATGAACTGGCTAAGAGTGTTCACCGCAAAACACAAGTCTGGCCTGGTGTTGACCAGATACATCAATGATCCAACGAGCTGACGGTAAAGTGTAGGATCCACCAACTTACCCTCTGAAGCATGAAGTTGCTTCCAGTTGGTGATCATAGGTGTAAACATAGGCCTGCAGTCCTCCATCTGAAATCTCCTCAGAATATCAACTGCATACTTCCCCTGTCCCAGGAAAATATGTCCAGGCTCCTGCCATACCTCCATCCCTAAATAATAATGCATCAGCCCAATATCAGTCATCTCATACTCAGCTGCAAGGTCTCTCTTGCAATGCGCAATGAGACGCTCATCTCCAATGATAAACAAGTCATCAACATATAACAGAAGAATGAGAAGATCTCCACCAACCATAATGTAGTAAAGGTTGGGATCAGCCTCACTCTTCTGAAAGCCCATCGAAGTCAAGTATGCATCAATCCTGGAGTACCAAGCTCTAGGAGCTTGCTTCAGTCCGTACAAGGCTTTCCTCAGCCTGCACACATGAGAATCTCTCCCATGAATATCGAATCCCTATGGTTGCTCTAAGTACACCTCCTCTTGCAGAAGACCATTGAGAAATGCGGTCTTCACATCCATCTAGTGGATCTTCCAACCCATCTCTGCTGCTATAGATATCACTACTCTGATGGAAGAATATCGAGCAACTGGCGCAAAAGTCTCATCATAGTCAACTCCCTCAAAAATTTGTGCCCAGAAATTAAATTTCTGCCTCGAAAATTGTGCCTATCTCAAACCTCGATTTTCGTGCCATTGTACGGACTGTACGGAATTGCACAGCCTGTACGGAATTAATTTTTTGCACCTGCCTCGAAATTCATGCCTCTGCCTGGAAATGCATGCCACTATTTTTCTTCTCGAAAAATGTGCCCAGAATTTCTGTACTGTCTTGGAATTCATGTTGTACCTAGTTGCTATCTCAGACAGCCACTTTCTCTCTCTCAAACTTCAACTGGAACTTGCTTTCCAACTCTCTTGGAAAATCTCCACTTCTCCAACTCTCTTGGAATGTGCCTCTCACCAAAAACTCTCTTCTTGGATGTCTAACAATGGTAGAGGTAATGCCTTTAAATTCAAATTCCATGTTTTTTGGTTTGCCTCTCGAGGGTAGCTGAATGGTCATCTAATCCAAGGGCCCACATTGGCTTAGATCTATAGATGAGATTAAATGCTCATAATTCTCTCCATAAATTACTTTTATTAACTACCACTTAAATAAATCAAAAGTCACTTTATAACAATAAAGTGAATTAATTATTCATCTTAAGCAATTAATACAAGGGTCATGTCCCCTTTTCCCTCATTAATTACTTGGGCATAAAATAACTACGAGAACACTTCCTTGGTACAATTTTAATACTCCCCTTTACCAGGAAGATGTTCTCACTGACAACCAACTCATCTCTGAAGACGATAACTTGCTTCCCCACCAAAGCTGGTAAACTACTCATGTGCTTCTCGCACAACGTCAAAGTTTGCTCATGAGCTTCTCGCACAATATCGAAGATGCCCACCCTTTCTAAACTCTGCTCTAGAAAGGTTAAATCAAGTGTCTCTTCATGTAAGACATCATCACATGAAGGACATCATCCTGAGCTACAAAGATCAGTGCTTCCGCTTAACACGGGAAGACCTTCTGGCATATCCTCTGCCAGAACCTCTCTCCAGTCTCATACTATCAGTAGTAGAAGCTCCCCCTGTCTCTGGAATCTGTCCTGCATCCTACACTGATGCCTCATGTCGGGACATCTCATATCGCTCATCCATCAGTGACAAGACATACCAGCTGACCCTCTTGCCAACACTGAAGGAAGTAGCCCCTCGCTGACTCCTCTAAATAGAAGATGAACTACTCGGTACCACAATAATATATGGAGCATCTCGCTCTCTCCTCTGAACTGCGGACTGACTACTCGATGCGCCACATCAATCCTCAAAGCATCTCGCTCGCTGTCTGTCTCAGACTCAGGATCTGTTATCCACCCAAATCCTCCAACTGTAGGCTGACCACGCACTACATACTCTCCATCTCTCCAATGACCTATAAGCACAGGGTCAACTAGATCCACTCCCAATACATAAATGAGGATGTGTTCACTCTTGAACAATACTGCATATCCTGCTCCCTCCAAGGCTAGAATTGAAAGTCTGTTGTCCTGCAGCCCTGGAATATATTGTACTCATATAATCTCCAGAATCTCTCCAAACTCAAGCTAAAACCGTACTCGTCCCAAACCTCTGACTGCATGCACTGTCCCATCTCTATCCTGTACGAGCTGCTCTGGAATAGTTTCAAATGTGAGGAAGGCATCTCGCCTCCCAATCATGTGACTGCAATAGGAACTATCCACAATCCACTTCCCAGTATCAACTGGTCCGCTCTTGTCGCAACTCGAAATAGTAGTGACAAGAGAGAACTCTTTTTTGAACTGTGTAGCAAAACACTCAATCTCTGTTGTAGCTGCAACCTGCTCCTCTTTCTCCTGCTTTCCCTTCTTCTTAGGACATTGGCCTGCATTATGGCCAAAATCATTGCATGCATAGCACCTGACTCTGCTCACCCCTCTGCTGCTTAGCGCCTCCCGGGCCCTTCTTGGACTTCTTGCCTTTAGCTAATAAGGCAACGTTCTGCTCAGTCTTCCCTTGAGACCCTTCTCGGATCTCCTCCTGAGTAAAATCATCCCACAGTCTTTCCCAAGAGGGAAAGTTCTCTCTACCAACTACACACTTCACGAACACATCCCACTCCTTAGTGAAGGCTTTCAGGGCTATCCACACTAGCTCAGGATCGGGAATCACCTCACCAACTGCACTCAGTTTATCTTTTACCTGTCTGAGTCTAGTGAGGAAAGAGGCTACATTCTCACCTCTCGCCATCTTTGTGCCATGAAGCTTATCCTTTAAAGGCATTTTACGATTTTCATTCTTGTTCTCACACAAATTTTTCAAAGTATCCCACATCTCCTTGGCAGTATGTTTCTCTGCCAAATGAGGAATGAGGTAATCTCGAACACCATCTAGAAGCACTCTCTGCGTTCTAGCCTCCTTCACCTCATGTATGTCCAGGGCTATAGGATCAGCTGAGGGAGGAACCACTGTGGTACTAACGAAAGTCGATAACTTGTTCTCCTTGAGAACCGCTGTCATCCGGGCTTTCAACTGCAAGTAGTTGGAAATCCCTTCCAACCAATCTTCATACCGGATGCAAGCCATCATTCACTGAGAATAACAATCCAATAAATCTGCTAGGTGAACAAAGACTAAATCTCCCACAAGTCTGAAAATTTATGACTGTCAATCTGCCCTTAATAGGGCTCTGATACCATGTAGAAATATCACTTCTCTAATAGGCTTCCAAGTTAACTCAAATTAACAATGTTTAATAACCCATCTCATTCAACCATAGACAGCTGAAAATGAAATTTCACTCATAAACACATCTGAACTGGAAGCGCAAGAGAAGTACTACAAAAATACTGAGAACAGATAGAACATAACAGCCATGCACAGAAATACTTCAGACTCAAATATTTTAGCCAAAATGGCCCAGGCAAAACCCCGAAGGGAAAACCTATGAGAGAGAGAGGTCTTTAATTTTATTTCTTCAACAAAATAAAAAAACTTGCAATAGCAGAATTACAACTTATCTCAACAGCAAAACCCAAAAATTATGTCTTGGAATTTGTGCTAAACCAGCACTATATGGACTGATTGTACGGACCTCGAAATTCGTGCCCAAAAATTAATGTTCTGCCTCGAAAATCATGCCTATCTCATACCTCGATTTTTGTGCCACTATACGGAGTTGTACAAACTGTACGGAATTGCACAGGCTGTATTAATTTTCTGCACCTGCCTTGAAATTCGTGCCTCTGCCTGAAAATGTGTGCCATTGTTTTTCTTCTAGAAAAATGTGCCCAAAATTTTTGTACTGTCTTGGAATCCGTGTTGTACCTAGCTGCTATCTCAGACAGCCACTTTCTCTCTCTCAAACTCCAACTGGAACTTGCTTTCCAACTCTCTTGGAATGTGCCTCTCACCAAAAACTCTCTTCTTGAATGTCTAACAATGGTAGAGGGAATGCCTTTAAATTCAAATTCCATGTCTTTTGGTTTGCCTCTCGAGGGTAGCTGAATGGTCATCTAATCCAAGGGCCCACATTGGCTTAGATCTATGGATGAGATTAAATGCTCATAATTCTCTCCATAAATTACTGTTATTCAACTACAACTTAAATAAATCAAAAGTCACTTTGTAACAATAAAGTGAATTAATTGCTCAGCTTAAGCAATTAATACAAGGGTCATGTCCCATTTTCCCTCATTAATTACTTAGGCATAAAATAACTAGGAGAACACTTCTTAGGTACAATTTCAATAGTAGGGTTCTCTCACGCTACAAAACTTAAGAAGATCTTCGAGAGTTGACCTTGCACAAGGCATATTCTAGGCCTTAACGAACCTGAATAATTAATCCAGAATAACAAGAGTAGATCACACATGACTCTACCCTAACGACTTCACTATGAAAGGATCAAGATAGTTTTCACATACAATGATTCTTTAATGATTGATCATGGATGTTGAATTGACACAATGGATGCAAGATAGTAAATCCGTGTTGAATGTGTTATCTCACGTTAAAACCGGAGGAGATGAAACTACTTTCATTTTTCATATTAGATTTGTCAATGCATCGCATAAGATTCATCCATCATTCCAACCAAGAAAAGTTTTGTTGACTTATGTGTTTGATTTTGATTCAAAGTTTCAGTCCCTTCTATGGAGTGAATCACCAATAGATTTAACAACAGCATTCTTTGCTGCCCTAAGTGTGCAAGAATTTCTCACTGTTGAGAAGGAAACAGATAGTAGAAGCCTAGCATATGTGAGGAAAATGCCAACAGTAAAGTGGAAGATGACTCATACTTGGATAATCATGAACCAGTAGTTAAACCATTTAATCCATACACAGAGTTCCATGAAGATCCAGAAACCAATGAGAGGGTGTCTTCCTTTGATTGCATTGAGCATTATCCAGGATCAACTTCGTCTTTTGGCCCTGAGAAAAAAATGGTATGTGATGATGTCTCTAATATGCCTTCTTCCATTCCTTTGCTTGTTGAACATAATGAGTAAAAAGACATAGTTGAGAGCGTTACTGAAGATCCTGAACTTGGGGAAGACATGCTTCATTTTTCAAGTAGTGTGGCTGATTTGGAGCAAGAAGACTTTCATGGAATCTATGGGCCTAGTGAAGTTGTTCCTTCTATTGTTGATTCCATTCAAAGGGTGACTCAAAGAAAAAGATCATTATGACAAACTTTTCACACCTCTTGTTTCTGATCATTAGTACCTTGGAGATCCAATTTATGACACTGATCATGAGAAAGAAGAAGCAAGTTTTCAATTTGCTTTGATCTTTCTTCCTAGTGCTGATTGCAGAACATGAAATGAGGAGCAGCCGATTGAACAGAAGGATTTTGATCGTCATGAGACATCACCTCTTTTTCCTTAGGTTGATTTGGTTCAAGATGAGCTTTCCACAAACATTTGTTTCAATATGATGAGCTGGGTTTACAAGAGGGTGTGTTAATTCCTTCTAGTAGTGATGTAAAATTTGAAGAGGAAGGGAAACAAGTCAGCCATGCAGATTTATTTCTTCAGTGTGATCCTCAGTTTAATTACTGTTTGGATATCAAGGTTAATCATGATCCAGTTGAGCAGAGGACGGTGGAGGTACTTAGGAGGCAGTTTGGAAAAGTTTGGGATTTTCTACTTTATTCTTATTCACTAGCAGGCAGCCATGTTTTGAGTTACAACCAACAGACTTACTTGGTTGTTTGACCACCAAGCATATGAATACCTATTTCTATCTTAGTGGACTTCATGATTGGCTGCATTGGAGGGATAATTATGTTGATCTTTCACTTAGGATCGATCACTTACTGCAAGGTTGCATTGGTTATTCAAATATATTGATCAATCATAGCAGGTCCAATATGTTTCCCAAATGAATAGGAGCCTTTGGGTCACATACACAAAAAAAGGAAAAAATTATTTTCCAGTTCAGTTGGGTAGATAGAGTCAATTTTGCCCCCTTAAAATTTGCTGTTTTTACTTTTCAGCATACTGTTTTTTAATTTCAGATTACTGTTTTCCTATTAGTTTGGTTCATTTTCACTACCAGTCAGTCTTCAACCAACTCTCTTTCAATTTTGAGCTAAATAAGTTGTTCTGCATGTGCATGACCAATCATTCACCATATGTTTTCCCTGTTCTGTCCTTTGCTGCAAATTTTTTGGTTTTAGGCCTCATTTGTCAAATCTGATATGATTATGCATAGACATGAGCTTGAGAGTCTTGGTCTAGGTCAAGCCTGTTAATGTAATTGTAACTTTGGAAGATATTCACTTGTATTTTATATTGTCATTATTATTGTATTTTATTTGTACCTCCGACGGAGATGTTTATTCTTCCGGTCGGGGATGTCATTATTACATTTGGTCATGTAAAGTCATTCAGTTAAATACTCCATTGTAAGTCGGGGCAATAAATCCCCCTAGAGTCAGTTATATTAGGGTTATTCAGTCCCCTGGAGAAGTCGGCCCAGTCAGGTTTAGCTGGGGCCGACCTAGCTAGTGAAAAGGTCAAGTGAAAGTTAAAGTATAAATAGAGAGTGGAGCTCTCTCATTTGAACACACTCACTCACACAAGTTCGCATAAGTGAGAGAGAGAGGGCAAGTTCGCATAGGAGAAAGAGAGAGGAGCTGCAGAAGACCATCTTTGTTTTGGGGTTTTACTTTTGTGATATTGTATTGGTGACGATTCTATCTCTGAGGAAGTTGCGGGGTTTTCTCCTTTATGGTTTTCCCCAAGGAAAATATTTGTGTCTATTGTGTTATGCTGTGCATGTTATTCTTTCAGTTAAAATCCTAGATAATATTGATTAAAATTAGAAAATCTAACATGGTGTCAAAGCTAACCTGAAAAGAAGACACTGTGCAGCTACGGAAGCTAGGGCTTCTTAATTTTTAGTCTTCTCTCCACAGAGCATCAACAAAAAGAGGCTAGGATAACTCACCCTAGGAGGAAGCATCTTTCTGTCGAAGCAGAACTTGATTCCGAGAATTTTCATTTTTTGGCCCGTCACTAGGGCATCAGCATTTTTGGGTTTCTGTTCACTGATTTGGGGAAGTGAGTACATTGGGAAACTTGCATTGAGGAGGCGCATCTATCTGTCCAATTAGAAGTTCCAAATTCCAAGTTTGGAAAATTAGGGTTTCTCCGACAAACCCTAGGGCCAGCCAGCTCCAGAACCAGTTTGGGCATCTATAAATGGTAAGACCTAAAAGCTTTGCCATTTCCATTTAAAGTTCTCATTAAAGATGTCTCACCACACCAAGCTTGAGGATAAGCTTGAAGGGGTTGATAACTTCCGAGCATGGAAGTATAGGATTGCACTTGTCCTTGAAGAAAATGAATTGGACACGTATGTGAATGAAGAGATTCCAGCACCAGAGGGAGATGAAGCTAAAGCCTTACACAAGAAGAACTTGGTTTAAGGCCAAGAGGATCATTGCAGATTCCATTAAGGATCATCTCATCCCACATGTGTCATCTTTGAAGACACCTAAAGAGATGTTTGATGCTTTGACAAAGCTGTTTGAAGAGAAGAATATAAATCGGAAGATGACCTTGAGGAACCAACTCAAGAATGTGAAGATACAAAATGCAGAGACCATGCAGTCTTACTTTACAAGGGTCTCTCAGATCAAGGAGCAACTTGAAGTTGTGGGAGAAAAGGTAGAAGAAGGAGAAATTGTGATAACCACCTTGAATGGTCTCCCAAGATCATGGGACTCATCCATTCAAGGGATTTGTGCTAGAAAGAAGTTAATCACTTTCAGTAGGTTGTGGGAAGAATGCTCACAAGAAGAAGCTCGACTTGTGACTCGAGAAGAAAAGATGGGAGCAAACGATGATCAAGCTCTCACAGCACACTCCAGAAGGAATAATAACAAGAGGGAGCGCCATCACAGTAATAGGAACACTACTACAGAAATTGTGATGAGAAGATCCAGGAGAGATCTATCTAATATTAGATGCTTTACTTGTGATGAGAAGGGACACTACTACAGAAATTGTCCCAGAAATAAAAGTGGCTCCCACAACAAGAAGAACAACAAGAAAAGGCACCATGCTCACACTGCAGAAGATGATGAACCTCCAAGGAAGAGAGCCAAAGAAGAAAGTGATAAATCTTCAAGTGATGAAGAGTATGTCCTGATATCAACACTCACGGGCACTATCACACGTGGAAGTAATGATTGGCTTGTAGACAGTGGAGCTTCCAAGCATATGACAAGATATAAAGAATCCTTCATAAACTTGTATGAGCATTAGTCAACTCACAAGGTGAAACTTGGGGATGATTACCAATACCCCATAAAAGGAAGTGGAGAAGCTTCTTACAAGCTAAACTCTAGGAAATATCTCAAGATGAAGGATGTCCTACATGTTCCAGGACTAAAGAAGAACCTTCTCTCCATATTAGCACTAGATGCAAAAGGTATGAAGGTTGCATTTATCAATGGCCAAGTCCTAATGTGGCCAAAGGGAAAGACTATAAATGATGCAGTTGTGATTGGAGAGCAAGAGGGAGGTTTGTACAAATTGAAGAGCCAACCTGAACAAGCCTTGGTCCATGACTCCATGGAGCCAAGTGAATTATGGCATAGAAGGCTACTAAAGAAGAATCTTCTATCCATATTAGCACTAGATGCAAAAGGTATGAAGGTTGCATTTATCGATGGCCAAGTCCTAATGTGGCCAAAGGGAAAGACTATAGATGATGCAATTGTGATTGGAGAGCAAGAGGGAGGTTTGTACAAATTGAAGAGCCAACCTGAACAAGCCTTGGTCCATGACTCCATGGAGCCAAGTGAATTATGGCATAGAAGGCTTGCACATGTGCACTATATAGCACTACCCATTGCAAGCAAAGCAGTTGAAGGACTTCCAGAAATCCAGTCGAAGCATGAAGGTGTTTGCAAAGGATGTGCAAAGGGAAAGAACGTGAAGAAGGCATTTCCAAGTAGCAAAAGCAAAGCAAAAGGAATATTGAAAATCATCCACTCCGATGTATGCGGTCCTATGTCATCCAGTTCATTAAGTGGGTATGTATATTATGTCTCATTTATTGATAACCTTTCCCGTAAGACTTGAATATACTTCTTGAAGAGTAAAGATGAAGTATTCAGCAAGTTCAAGGAATTCAAAGCCTTGATAGAGAACCACACGGAGAAAAGAATAAAGACCTTTTGATCAGATAATGGCGAAGAGTTCACCTCGGAATATTTCAAGAACCTATGCAGAGAATCTAGGATTAAGAGGGAGTTGACCACTCCATACAATCCACAACAGAATGGCATTACAGAAAGAAAGAATAGAACAATAATGGAAGCAGCAAGAGCAATGCTTCTACTCTAACTATGAATCTCTGATAACTGCCTCTGCCAATCTCTAGAAGAAGTAACTCCCTCACTCTCTCTAAAGAAGAGCTCCCTCTGTGCCCCTCTTCTCTGCTCTGCTCTGCTCAACTGATGAAGAACTATGCCCTCAATCTCTGAAGTGCACCCCCAGCTATAGAAGTGCACCCTCTCTGCTCAGAAGTGCACCCTCTACTCAACAAGTGCGCCCTCTCTCTCAGAAGTGCGCCTCACTGTCTCTATCTTTCAATCTCTGAAAAAGATCCAGTGTGATGATCTCACACTATTGGAATGATGCGCCCCTCTCAGTCTCAGAAGAAAGTACCCTCACTCAACCTAGAATGCGCCCCCTCTCTATCTCAGAGATGCGCCCTTCCTCATGCACTTATTCGCTCAGCCTAAGCAGCCTCTCACTTTGTACCTATATCTCGCAAGTGTGTAATGAATTTTACCCTCTGCTTTCTTTTATAAGATTCCAATGACTTTTAGGGTTCCAAAACTGAAAACCCTAATTCACTTTTCATGCACATGCATCATGCAAATCTCATGCACATGCACATGCACCATGCAAATCACACTTCCACATTAAAAAATGCATGCATGCAAATCCCACATGCAACTGGCAAAAGGCTCACAAACCTCTGCATGTTTCCATCACTGTAGTCAAACTCGGCCAAGACTCACGAGTCTGGCCGAGTTTGCCCAAGTGACATCCAGGCCGGGTACTCGCCAGGGACTCGCTGCCCTAACTCACCACTCGGCCGTACTTGCAGGAACTCGCCATGCTTGCTGGAACTCGACGAGACTCGCCAAGTCCGTCTCACCCGCCAAAAAGCCCCACCATTTTCCACGTACGCTCGATTTTTTAACGTTTATTGTATCTTTTTTAATTTTTTATAGTTTTTTTTTTATTTGTATCAGTGCATGGTGGCCACGTCCCTATCATGCCTTTTGGCAGCCTATGGAGGCTGCCTACAGGCCGTGATGGTCGTGTAGGCAGCCTGTGGAGGCTGCCTACACGGCCTGTACGCAACCTCCACAGCCTGCCAAAAGGCCACGAAGGGGACGTGGTCACCATGTGACCATAGTCCATACACAATGCACATAAAAATAAATTAAAAAAAACTATAAAAATTATAAAATATATAGTTTGTTAATTTTTAATTTAAAATTTTAATTATATGGTTTGACTTTGGCCACGAATATATTTTAAATTTTTAAAATTTTAATTTAAAATAAGGTTTGTTAAAGTTTAAAGTTAAAACTTTAAACTTTAACAAACCTTATTTTAAATTAAAATTTTAAAAATTTAAAATATATATTCAGTAATTTAAGTAATGTTTTTATTTTTAACTTTTAGTTTTAAGTAATGTTTTTAAATTTTAAGCTAAGTTTTGATTTTAAATTGTAATTAAGTTTTTTTTAATTTTATTTCTAATTTTCTGCAATTTATTTATGTTTTTTAAATTTCTTTTATGTAATTTTAATTTTTTATGTATGGGCATACAAATATGGAGTGTCAAATGTTGTATTATTAATTTTTATGAGATGATCTAATGAATTTCTGCATAGAATTGTTTTTATAACTTATATGGATTAGAAATGTCATTATCTATGTTTTTTGTGCTTAAAAGTTACCACATTTTTAATTTTTTTCATATTTTTCATATTTGTCGAGTCTTTGTCGAGTCTGCTGAGTCCAAGCCAGTCGAGTATTTGTTGAGTCTGAGTCTGACTACATTAGTTTCCACCACTGGATGAATGTTGCTTGGTAGAGTGTTTCTCACACACTACATCAATGCCTATATTGTCAATGTACCTACATTTTATGTCCCCCGGCATAAAATGTTGTAATGTAAAATAGGGTTAAGTGGCACTTAATGCCCATAAATAAGGGTATGGGTACTCAAAATCAATGGCATGAGACCCCATACACCCTTGGACCAAGTTTGAAGTCATTGTGTTGAGTTTTGATAGGATTTTTTATGGATTTCCCTAAATCAGTCAAGGAAATCAGGAAAATTGGCCATTAATTAGAATGGCAAAATTTTGTAAAGTGACTAAAGTCACTTGGGGAGGGGAAATTAAATTTCCAAATGTTATACTGTGTGCCTAAGGTGATGTTAGAGGCCAAAAGGGGCCCCCCATGCAAGAGTTTTAAGAGTTTGAAGTTGTCTCCCTAAGGGGAAAACCCTCTCTCACCATGGGAAATGAGAAAAATTGAAATAATCCAAAAGGGGGGTCCCACCTTCATGATTTTCTCCCCTTGGCCTAGCAATGAAATATAAAACATGAGTGGGGGCCTTTTCCCCCCCAATTGTTTGTTATTTTTAACCCAAGGAAGTGCACCCCCCTTCATGGGCCCCCTTTCTCTCCAAGTGACAAATGTCACTCATGCAAAGGAACTCTCCTCTCTCTCTTTTCTTATTTAAGGAGGCTCCTCCTCCTCATTTTGGTTACAATCTCCCTTCTTCCACAATCTCTCGTGCTCTCACTCTTTCTTGATCTTTTGCTTCCATTCTTGTCCAAAGAAGTGAGCCATTGTAATTTCCAACTTTTGATGTGAATGACGAGAAATCTTTAGAGGAAATTTAATTTGGTTATTGGCTTTATGTGAGGTAACATTGTAGCATTGTAGTTTCTTGCTTGCATCTGTGGATCTCAAGCAAATTGTTTTGCTTGAGAATAATATTGTTGTTACATGTTATGTGGGTTATCTTCTTAGCATTTGAGAATTTCATGGACTTCTAGTTTGAATAAATGATTTCTCATTTATTTGCTTGATCTCTCACCCCTTGTGCATTTAAACTAGTTTTGTTACAGGTTACTTAAGCTTGGAGAGTGGGATTCCCAGGTGGGATACCCTATTGTTCAAACAACTATTGAGGAACTTGGCTTCTTCTCACAACTATTTCTTATTGCAGATTTTTACTTATTTCGCTCTCAAAGATCATCATTTCCAGCTTTTTTTATATGCTACATTTTATTTACAAATAGCTGAAATTTATATGTTAAAATTTTTAAAGTGATTCCATACTCATTTTTATCATATTTGGAAAGGATTAGCTTGTTGTTTTGTGCAGGTTTTTCATGTTACAGGGTGGGGGAATGCCAAAATTTGGTCACAAATAAGCTCAAAGATCATCCAAGAGTGGTCACTTCAAGTTTCTTGCCAAAACAGGGTCAAATTTCTTGTTCTTGACCCCCATTCTCTTTCATTTCAAAGGCTGAAATTTCTCTTGTTGTAACAAGCCCAAGAGAGTCTCTTAGGCTTGATTCCTTATTCTTTTATTTCTAGTAAAAGCTCTTTTTATTTTTCAGCCATCCCTTGCATGCAAAAGAAGTTGGGTTTGCCCACCTTTGCATTGCAAGTGTAAAGAGGCTAGTGTTAGTTTTATATGTTATTTTCATTTTGTTAGATTGCTTGCCCCTCCTCTTCATTAGGAAGAGAGTTGTGTGGCTAGGATAGCATTTTATTTCCTTAAGTTATTTTTGTCATCCATTGCTTGCAACGGTAGTTGGGTTTTCCCACCCTTGTAAGCAAAAGAGAAAGGGCTAGGAATTAGTTTATTTCTTATTTGCATTTGGTAATATTGTTTGCCCACGCCTTGCATTTGAAGTGGCTTTGCCCATCCATGCAAAATCATGCTGGCTAGTAATTTGTTTAAGTTTTAAGTTATTTTTGCTTTAATTGTTGCCCACACCTTGCAAGTGAGTTGGTTTTGCCACCCTTGCAATATCATGTCGGCTTGCATTGTACGTAATTATTGATTGATTCCAATGTTGCACGACTCGGACTCGGCAAAGACTCGGCTGGCATGTGACTCGTCGACTCGGGACAGACTCAGGAGACAGACTCGGCAAGACTCCGTAAAAAAAACAATTAATATATGGTAAATTTTGGGCAAAGAGAGAGGTTAATGGCATATTTTTTTAAAATATCATTAATTTAATTAAAAACCTAATTAAATTAAATATAAAATCTAACAAATATAAAACTCATTACTTAAATTTATAAAGCATAAACATTGAATATAAATAAAAAAATTAATATATTACTTAAATTTATAAAGCATAAAGCATAGTAAATAAAATTGATTACTTAAATCTAATAAATATAGCATTGAATCTAAATAAAAAATTAATATATTGTAATATAATATATATATATATATATTAAAATATAAATAAAAAGTTAAATTACTCAAAAGTTAAAATTTAATAACAATTGTATAGTATTCACATATAATGGCTTTAAATTAAAAACGGGCTCTATGCTTGTTTACGGCTTAAGCTACCCGCGGCCAAGTATTGAGTCTTGACCCTAGCCGTGGGTCGCGGCAATACTGTGAAATCCAGTGTACCCGTGCCAAGCATCGACCCTACCCGCAGTCTCCATTGTACCCTTGCAAAGCATCGACCCTACCCACGACAAGCATGGAAACCCTCCGTCGATACTAACTTCGATTGTTGCCCTTCGATTGTTGGTGGAGGCACGCATGCTGGAGGACACAATTTCGCGGGATATCTCCTGTGCTTGCCGGTCTCTCTGCCGATTTCGTGCTGAGTATATGCGAGTTTCCCAAGTCCCTGCAAGTTTTCCCAGTCGCTATGAGTTTGCCGAGTCAGCCACGAGTCTTATACGATTACTCGGCTTGGAGGTTGACTCGCCCAGACTCGCGAGTCTTGGGCGAGTGGTGCTTCATTGATTGATTCTTTTTTAAAAAAAGTTAAATAAGTCGTGCCCCAATCCTTGCCCCGTATTCACTCCCCCTTGTCAATTCGTCCGATCTTGGGTGACAAAAAAGGGCAAAGATTAGTGTTCGCTAGAATAATAGGCACTCATAAACTTATCTTGAAAAGAGATTGAGAAAACTAAGTTTGACCCGTGGAGCTAGAGGGGTAGAGGCTCTTGGGAGCCTCGTGACACTTAGTGTCCTCCTGTTGAGCACCTGGCAAGCTTTGGGGTTGACCCATGGAGCTAGTTGGGAACCTTGCATTCCCTTGTTGAGCACCGAGCAATCTCTCTCAAACGAAAAAGATAAGTTTTGGGGTAGACACATAGGATAGCTTTAATTTTCTTGCACAAACCTTAAATTCCCTAAGCTCAAGAGAGACCTAAAAATAATTAAAATTGATAGGACCATTGGCAAAACATTGCAATTATTATTTCATTTTTTGTTCTTTACTTTTGAAGCATTTGAATTCAGTTCAATCTCATTACAAGCACCTTTCATTCATTAATTGTTCAGTTACTACAAGTATTTCTCATGTGTTAAATGTGATATTTTGATCATTGTGATAAGTGAATGGTTTAATGCAATTTGATTGTCTTTGGTGATCTTACTTCTATTGTATCTGTGACTCCAGGACCCAAGTAAAGTACGCATTGGTTTTATAGATGAATTTTTATTTCTCTCTTGCAATTGTATATGGTTTATTTTCAAAGAAGGTTTGCTTGTCATCAAAATTATTGCATCTTTGCATGAATGCTTGTCATTGAACAGTAATAATTTGCAACTCCTAAAGAAACTCTTTAGAGAAACTTAGTAAGTAGGGACAACCCCCCTTGACCTTCTGGAGTTGGGGTCTAAACGAAGGAGTTAGGAATCGAGGTGACAGTGGATTCCACACTCATGGTTTCCCTCAAAAACACACATAGCGATTGGGAGACTTATCTGTGGTCAAGTGTGTTTTAGGCGACAACCGAACGTAGTGTACCTTAATGCTTCAAATTACTACCCTAATGGCAATTCACAATATCTGTCTCCCACCAGGCAAATGAATCACATGGATACTCTCTACAGTAATTCATTTCACGAGATGAAGGCATACAAACTGCCTCTTGTCAAATGTGAATGCCCTAGACATGTTTTCTATAACATCAGTGGCCCCTGATTATCCATTCACTTGTACAAAAAAAATTATGTGTTTTTGTGTGACTCTCTGCTGCAGGGGAGCATCCCCCACCCCCTCGATCCCGCTCCTGAAGCTCGCTCCCTTCGGAAGCTTGCTCCCAAAACACTCCTAGTTTTGGGAGCACGCTCCCAAAAACGCTCCCCACCTCTCCTATACTAAAAGCTCCTATATTATGTTGATCATTTGATGGCAATACTATGGTACCTCCCTTCTTTGCCAAGCTCATATAAAAGCTATTATGGTTGATCATTTTATGACAATGTTATAGTTATAACTATTAGATGATTGATGTTATATGGTTTAAAACTTT
Source organism: Larix kaempferi (assembly GCA_027924585.1). Classification (NCBI taxonomy): domain Eukaryota; kingdom Viridiplantae; phylum Streptophyta; class Pinopsida; order Pinales; family Pinaceae; genus Larix; species Larix kaempferi. The sequence goes on along the minus strand of BSBM01000226.1, from coordinate 1,584,238 downwards.
AATCCATGTTTACTATAGACAATTCAACATCCTACATGTTTTTTAGATATAAATCCATCAAAACATATTAAAATTTATACTATATAAAAAACACTCCTGAAATGGGAGCTTTTAAAAAAATCGCTTTTCACCCCACTCTCGCTCCCCGCTTCCAACAGCATAGGTGTGACTCATAGGCTCAATTTCCTTTGCTCCAGTATTTGCAATAGATGAATGTTGATACTACAAAACAGTAACTTGTTCTCCTAAAATATTATGCAGATACGGATCACACAGAGCAAGTTTTTAAAGTCCTTTCTGAAATCTTCTCTATGGCTTATTTTTAATAACTCCAACAAAAAATTTCGATGGTTTCCAACTAGAGTTTATTCAAAATCGCAATCCCATCAACAAGGTGGCTATTTGAGGAGTTGTTCCTCCGCCACGCTAATAGATGTAGATGTTAAAATTAATGTTGATTTTTAGTGCAACTGAGAGACCCATTCTTAGAGAGAATGGTACCCTAGTCAGTTGACTAGGGTTCCTGGTCAAGTTAACCAGGCAAAGTATGAGTAAGACCCTAGAAGGTACCCTAGGGCCCCCAGCTGTCTCTTGGGGTTCTTGGTCGAGGACCAAGCAGGTTGATGCCATGGCAGAGTCCCTAGCATGTGGCTAGGGCCCCTATTTGTCTCTAGGGTATTCTGGTCTAGAACCAGATGGTTTCTTGGTCAAGCAGATCCTACAGGTTAAGACAGAGACATCCTAGGTCCTGCAGATGGTTGATCAACATTCAGTCTAGGACTAAATGCTCAGCTTGAGGCTGAGGACCATTCTCTGGGAGAATGGAGATCCTGGTCATGGACCAGATGGTTGATCAACATGTCCCAGTCTAGGACTGAGGCTCAGCCTTGGGCTGAAAGCCATTCATTAAGAATGGAAGATATTGTTGTCCTCTCTCCTAATCGATTATTGCTAGGTTGCTTCTCAAGGGACTGGCCACCCCTTGACGATGTCTCTAGTACCTAACCCTTAGGAGCAGCGTTAAGGACAAAAGGATTGTACCATCCGTTTGGATCTTCTCCCTTATACGGTGATGACACAAAATATATAAACTATGTCTCTTGAGAGAGAGAAAAGTTTTTGGTCTTGTTGGTCCTATTTGATTGCTTGTCCACTTTGATCTTGTGGTTGTTGACTCATGGTCCTATTCTTACTTGGTCCTAGCACTCTCACTTATGTGCACCTTTGACTATGATGACTCCTACTTTATGGAGTATTTTTACCTAAGGGTATATTAAAGACCACTGGACCATGTATTACTATACTTACCTTATGTTTTGTTTTAGGACCCTTGTCCCACTTATTTTTTTGGGCTATTTACTTTATGTTGGACCTTTTTGGTTTTTCACTTTATGATAAATTCATTAAATATTTATTTTTAGTCTTATTAATAAAAATTGTATGATTTTATTAATAAAGACTTTATGAGTTTATTAATAAAGTTTTTTTTTATTGGACCATTTAAGTCTCATCCTATTTTTCTCTTTGAAACCTTGGACCATTGGTACGTTACCTTTTCACCTTTTTCTTTTTTTATTATTTATTTTATTCCTTTTTTCCTAAGTTTTTTTAACTCTAAAACTATATAAAGTTTATTAAACTTATGTTCTAATGAATCTCACCGTGAGCTCACTCTTCACTTTTCCGTTTACTTCTTCTCAGGTAATATTTTCAGATCTGCTCCTATTCGGATTTCACGAGTCCACATTTTTTTTTTTTGCTTCACGGATCCATCCTTTCACGGGTTTGATCTCACAGTTTTAGCTCTGCGTTTGTTTTATTTTTATTTTGTCTCATGTGCCTCTTACATTCACGGCTGTCTTACATGTTTTCACGGGCTGATCAATTCGTGACTTCTTTGTGATCTCTCATGGGCTAATCAATTCGTTTTCCTTCTCACGGGCTGATCAATTCGTGACCTCTGCCTGATCTCTCATGTGCTGATCAATTCGTGATCTCTCACGGGCTGATCAAATTTATGATCCCTGCATTTTCCTTCTTCTTTCTTGGGCCTGTCTTTGCGTGTTTTCTCACGGGCTTACCTCTACAATTTACCCAGCGTGATTTCTTACAGATTTACCTCAGCTGTGTTTACGGCCTCAACTTGTCTCTGTGTGAGTTCTTACGGGTGGGGGATTGCTTACGGGTTTGCCTCTCGAAGTCTGATCTCTGCAGCACCTGTATGTCTGTATCTTTTCTTACTCTTGATCACTTGCATAATTTTATGACTGAGATACTAAATTGATTGAAGAAACCGAGGTCTGTTTATTTCTACCTGATCTTTCTCTCTCTCTCAAGAAACGCATATGGTTTAACCAGTTTGACTTGTCCTTTCAGTGACAAGATCAAACTCAGAACTATCTGAGTATAAGGTGGATCCAAATCTTGATTATAATTCTTGGAATAAAGTTTTTCCTATACATGGTTATTTTGCTGTAAATGATTCTTGAGATTTATTCTGCACTTAGCATTTGATGATTCTCGAGGACCAACATTAATGCAGTGACCAAATGGAGCATTAAGTTGAAAGAAATGAGAATTATGTTATTTCTGTTATAATACAATTTAAATTTAATTAAGCATTACAATTGTTTACATATTCTTGTATCAAGGTTTTTATATGTGATAAAAACGTACATAACCTGTAATTTCAACAGTTAATGCAGCTGCGAGAGCCATTCTCTGGGAGGATGGCACCCTAGTTAGTTAACTAGGGTTCCTGGTCAGTTAACCAGGCAAAGTAAGTCCCTAGAAGGTACCCTAGGGCCCCCAACAGTCTACTGAGGTTCTTGGTCTGGGACCAAGCAGGTTGATGCCATGGCAAAGTACCTAGCATCTGTGTCACCGCATTCGGCGATTTTCAAGGAAAAAATTCGAAATTCGGCGAATTTAATGGTGTGGCGAATTAAATCGATTAAATTCGCCGAATTTCATGGCGAATTTAATGGCGAACTCGATTTCGAATTTAATGGCGAATTTAATCGTTTAAAATCGGCGCGGGATGTTGAAAATCGTTGAAAATCGTTGAAAATCGCCTTTTTTATTTCCCGTCGACCGAAACCCTGGCCTCATAGCCCGCGTTAACGCTGGGCCTGTGTTTGAGGTTATTTACGTTTTTCGGACTGGTGCTATCGTCCACGGTGAGGTCGAGTTGAAGTTCCACTTCCGCCCAGTCGAGTTGAAGTTCCACTTCCGCCCGTTCGCAGATCGGGAGTCGCTGATTTCGTTTCTGCAAAGTCGCAGGCTCGCAGCTCGGGAGAGTCGGAGACCACTGTCGGCCCAGCTCGGGAGTCCAGTTCCACTGTCCGCCGGCGCCCAGCTCGGGTTTCTGCAGATTGCACTGCGGCCTCGTCCATTTTGCGTGCTACTGCTGCGGCGCTGCCCTGCAAACAGTGTTCTCCACTGTCCCAAACTCCCAGTCTCCGATTGTCCACTGTCCAGCCCCATCTTTCAAACACGGGGTCACTTCACAGCCACGGCCCACAGGTAAGTCTTACAAATTTATCAAATGATCTTTGTTAAATATCACTTTTGCAAATGCTGAAAACATAAACACCAAATGCAGAAACATCAATCAAATGGCACCTCAAAGATCTACTGCTGTGGCATGGCAATATGTGAAGAAGGAAGGGACAGGGTCAGAGGTTATATGTCAGTTATGTGGGCACAAATTCACTGGTACATTAACAAGAGTAGTGGACCATCTTCTTTCTGTCAGTAATGGAAATGGAGGTGGTGTGGAAGGATGCCAAGGAATATCTGATGAGCAGAAGGATGCTGTGAGAAAAAACTATGATAAATCAAAAGCAGAAAGGGGGAAAAAGGAAATTAAAAGGCAGCGAATTATGAGGGAGATCATTATGTCTTCTTCACAAAGCACTCCTAGTTTCACCTCAAATGCATGTGGCTCAAGTTTCACCCCATCAAAAACAGGTGGAACAGCAACATTAAATACATTTTGGAAACCTGTAGAGAAACAAGAAGTGGACAATGCTTTTGCTGAAATGTTTTACGCATGTGCAATTCCTTTTAATGTGGCAAGAAACCCATACTTTAAAGCTGCAATTAGCAAGGCTGTTGCATATGGAAAGGGGTATGTTACTCCTGGATCCGAGGCTTTAAGGACCACTTTGTTAAGGAAAACAAAGGAAAGAGTGACAAACAGGTTGGTAGATATTAAAGAGTCTTGGACCACTACAGGTTGCACAATTTTGAGTGATGGATGGTCGGATTCATGTCATCGACCATTGGTTAATGTGCTTGTTTCTTGCCCCCGTGGGGTATATTTTTTGAAGGTGGTTGATGCAATGGATCATATGAAAACAACAGAGTATATTTTCAACATTTTGGATCAGGCAATTCAAGAAGTTGGAGAGAAAAATGTTGTCCAAGTTGTCACCGACAATGCCTCAAATTGTGTCGGTGCAGGAAAGATGATTATGGAGAAGTATAATACCATTTATTGGACCCCATGTGCAGCTCACTGCTTGGATCTATTGTTGCATGATTTAGCAAAAATTCCATGGATCAATGAGACAATTCGAAAATCCAAAACAGCTGCAAACTTTATCATTAATCATCGTCTCACTTTGAGCCTATACAGGAAAACTGCATCTAGACAGTTGTTGAGGCCTTGTGATACAAGGTTTGCCACATTTTACATTAATCTAAATAGAGTTGTTGAGGAAAAAGCAAGCATGAGAGCTATTTTTTGCACTCATGAGTGGGAAACATCTCATCTTTCAAAAGAATCAAAGGGAAAGCATGTCGAAGAGATAATGCTAAGCAACCATGGCTTTTGGGAAAATGCTCAAAAAGTTTTAAAAATTTGTGGTCCAATTGTTGAGGTGCTTCGCATGGTTGATGGTGACAAACCTTGTATGGGTTTCATTTATGAGGCCATGGATCGTTGCAAGGAAAAGATTGCAACTGCTTTCAATAATGTGGAAGCTGATTACCGAGACATATGGGAGGTAATTGATCAAAGATGGAAAATGTTGCATAGCCCATTACATGCAGCAGCATGTTATTTGGACCCTAGATTGTTTGGGGTTCCAAGACATCAAGATGAAGAAGTAATGAGTGGCCTTTATGAGGCTATTGATAGGATGCACCCAGATAAATCTGTTGCAGCTTTGGTTAGATCCCAGATTCGGGCATACAGGTTAGAAGAAGGTTTATTTGGATCTGCTGCTGCAAAGCATGATAAGGGTAACGTTGATTCAGCAGTTTGGTGGGATTTTTATGCATCAGGGGCCCCAGAATTGCAAAATTTTGCAATTCGTGTCTTGAGCCAGGGAGCAAGTGCATCAGCTTGTGAAAGGAATTGGAGTGCCTTTGAGCATATTCATTCCAAGAAAAGAAATAGGTTGTTATCTGGGAAGCTAGAAGACCTTGTTTATGTCCGCAGCAACTTGCAGTTGGCTTTAAGCAATGTGGCTAAAGACTCATCCAATTATTCTACTCCATGTTTTGAGTCTGTTCCACTTCCAGATGCATCAGGAGGTCAAGATGATCTTGACTTTGATAGTGATAGAGAAAGTGGTGATAATGATCGTGCTTCTAGTGGTTTCACTCCCCCGAGTGCTCTTGATGATTTAGACTTGTTTGATGTAACAAGTAGGCCACAGGAACACTAAGAATAGCTTGTGTTCTTGTTCTAGACTTCTAGTTTTTTTTGGATGCTAAATTTTGTATAACATTTTAATATTATGTTTCATCTCATGGACATGCTTTTACATTTTGAACAAGATGCAGACTTGCAATGTTTTTGAAATATATCATATTGATTACTATATGTGTTAAATTTTAATGTGTTTAATATTTTATGCTTATTGTTAGATAATGAGAATACATATTAATGTGTGAATACTGAATGCTAGTCTCTTAATCTAGATAAGGATGATTTATGTGTTAATGCTGGATGATAGATGATTATGATGCTAGAAGCCTAGATGGTGATCAAGATGTTTAATGATTGTATTTTATTAAAAAAATTCATATATTTTTTTATTTTTCAAGATTTATAGCCTTGCCGAATTTAATGCCGAATTTTATCGGCAATATTTTTATTGCCGAATTTTTGACGAATTTCAAGGTCGCCGAATTCGAACACGAATTCGAACCAGGTGACACAGCCTAGCTAGCATGTGGCTAGGGCCCCTATCTGTCTCTAGGATATTCTGGTCTGGGACCAGACAGTTTCTTGGTCACAAGGACCAAGCAGAACCTACATGCAAAGACAGAGACATCTTGGTCTAGGACCAGGCAGATTCTTGGTCTAGGACCAAGCAATTCTTGCAGGTACATACCTGGTCAGTTAACCAGGTGGATCTTGGTCAGTTAACCAAGATGATGATGTGCAATGCCCTCCTCTCCTAGGTTTTTGAGATGGTTGAGCTAGGTTGTTTCATTAAGGGACTAGCCACCCCTTGATGAAGTCACTAGCACTTGACCTCAGGAGCAGTCAGGAGGACCACAGAATCACATCATCCAATGTGGACCTTCCTTATATGGTGATGATAGAACTTTTAGTTAGTGTATGGAACATTTGTACATTTGAGAGAGAGATAAATGGGTTGTATCCCCACCTTGTTATTACACCCTTGGTCTTGCTTCCTACCTTGTTGATCTTGGTCTTGTGGTTAGAAGGGTTGTCTTACCACCTTGTCTTGTGGTTAGAAGGGTTGTCTTCCCACCTTGTTGTTGACTTGTGGTTTAGCCTTGTGTTGAGTTGATCTTGTGATTGACCCTTCCCTTATTGGACCTTGTGCTAGCGTCCTGTTATCACACAAACTCTAGCTGCTAAAGAGGAATGTCCCAACAGGGATGGTAGAGGATGAGCAACTAGGAAGGTGTAACCTGCAATAGCCAGGTCCTCCGTTCAGGGAACGGAAGTCACACCGAACAACGCTACTGTCGCTTCGGACGAGGCACTTAGCTAAGTTAGGGGGGAGACCCCGCTCGACCAGGTAATGGTCAAGAGACAAAAACACACCCAAATCCAAAAGATAGAAAGAAATAAAGACAGGAAATGAGTGTAAATGGGTCCTAAGCTTAATCTCAGCCACAGATTGAACACACAAATGAGATAGGTGAGTATATAAAGTGTGACCAGCAATAGATTATGATAAAAGAAGTAGATTAGATGGTTGAAATTAACTGAGGATGTGAATGATGCAAGAAGTGAAGTGCTGAAATAAAACTGCCCAAGGAAGTGGTTAAACCAGTGAAGCACGACTCGGCTGGGACTCGCGAGTACTCGCGAGTCTCCACGAGTCGACTCCCAAACCGCGCAATCGGCACATACTCGGCGGCATATACTCGTGGACTCTCCGAACTGGCCGGAACCGGCATTCACTGTGCGACTCGGTTGTTCACTCTTGAACTCGGCCGTTGACTGACGCACGCGAAAGTTCGAAACGCGGGTTGAGGGTTCCAGCCTGCCAATTTTCGGGGTTTTGGAGGGAAGACAACCATTAAACAACCTCTCCCTCGTCCGTTGACCACACAGTCGAGCAACCTTGCAGTCGAGTTGTAGAAGGTCCGCGAGTTTGCGAGTTCGACTCTGTGTAATTTTTTTTAAATGTTTCGTATACAATAAACACTATGGTTTGAATAGTGTGTTTTTTTCAAATGTTTCGTATAGTTTGTATAGGGTTAATTGTATTTTTTTTAACATACTCGACAGCGTAGTATTTCGCGTCCGTGAGTTTGTATAGTGTTTATTGTATTTTTTTTTTTTTTAGTTTTTGTTATATAATATATATTTTGTTCTTTTTTTATATATTTATATTTCTTTGTTATTGTTTTTAGATATATATTATATAAACCTTTTGTAGTTTATAACTTTATAATATTTATTGTTCGATTTTTTTATTTATAATTTGTTTAATTATATATATTTTATTTTGGTTTTATTTAATTTGTTATATTTTATTTATGTTATATATATATATATTAATTTTATTTATTTTAAATTTTATTTTATTCATAGTTTAAAATCCAAACTAATCTCCTATTTTAATTTTTGTATAGGTTTTTATTTAATTTTTTGTCATATTTTGTTTTTTTATAATATTTTCAATTATTTCTGTTATTTTAAATTTTATAATTTATGTTATTTTAAATTGTATTATTTATGTTATTTTAATTTTTTATATATTATATTTATTTTATTTCTATTATAGGTTTATGTTTTAGGTTTATGGTTATGATTTAGGGTTTATGAACACTATGGTTTATGATCACTATTTAAATACTTGCATACAAAAATTGATTGTGTTATGTCCTATAATCATAGTTTATGAGACGCTGTTATGAATTAGTGTATAAATTGTAGTTTTATAGCTTATATGGATTGGAAATGCTTTTAAACTCTTTTTTGTGCCAAAAATGTACAATATTTTTATTTTTTTCCTATTTGCCGAGTCTTGCCGAGTCTGTCCCGAGTCTTTCCCGAGTGCTTCCCGAGTCCACGAGTCATATGCCAGCCGAGTCTTTGCCGAGTCCGAGTTGTGCAACATTGGGTTAAACAGGGGGTCAAATGGACCTAGGGCAACGAGAAATTTACGTTTATAATCACTTCTAGCTAATGAAACTTGATTCCCTAAGGTAAAATGACGTTTTAAACAAGAATCAAGACTACCCAGAACCCCAAAGTGACCCAAACCAGCTAAAAGGGAAAAACGCCCTAGAGGGGCGTTTTTGGCAAAAAGACCAGTGCTAGATCTATGGGTTAATGGAGTCAAAAAGCTACGAAACTTTGGATTTAGACGTTTAAGAGCAAATCATAAGCGGGTTTGAAGAGAAATTTAAGTTCCTACGGTTAAATTTTTAGTTTTAAATTTTCCCTTGGTTTTACATGTAATTTCAGCTCAGCAAACATATCAGAAATCTAAATAGAGAGTTAAGCGAGAGAGAAGTACCTGAAACAATGATGAATGGCTGAATATTGGTGAAAACTATTTGCCGAATCCAAGTGGTGAGCTACCAGCGTTTTCCCTAAGCGTTTGAGCCAACCAAAGACCAAGTGCGCCCCTGCTGCCTGCCACAAAAATAGAGAAATCAGAGATCTGAAACAAATAGGTAATTTGCACAGCAAAATGAAAGATAAATGATGAGGAAATTGAAAGACAAACAATAAATTCAACTCCCTTGTTAAATTCTTGAAGAAAAACCCAAGTGTGGAGCTCCCACTCCAAAAATTGCACCCTTCCTCAAGTGATCTCTCAACCTGCAATTCGTTTCAGCTATAGATGGTGGAAAAATGCACTAACTCAGCAATACATCAACAAGTAGATATCAATCACAACAATACTCATCCAAGCACAAAGTCTCAAGAATTCTCCAAGTTTCTTCTCTATTTCAGTCTAAGTTATTTACAAAAAATGCCCAAGAGGCCCAACAATGGAGTGAGCTCATTCTCTTATAGAGATGGCTCAAAACCTAGCTCATTTCCCCCCAAAATGAATGGCTGGGATTGACTTTCCCAAGCCTCAAATCGATGGTGGAGATGAGATCATGGAGGGGGGTGCGAATTGCCCCAAGAGAACCGCACAAGTGGATGAGAGGGACCCATGGTGGGGTCCATACAATACATGAAACAATGTTGGGGGGTGTCTATAGCATGTTTTATACCCCCAACATAATACATCATGGCCCCATATACAAAGTATCAACCAAATCAAATTCCCCTAAGGGGAGAAAAAACGCCCCCTATGGGCAATTCGACCTCCAATGGTGAGCTGAGCAATAGAGGACCCCACAGTGTACAAATAATATATCAAACATTACCAATTTACCTTAGGAATCACCCTTTACTTTGCTGGCCATTGATTTTCACCCTTTGCTATAGTTGCCTTTGTTAATTTTTTACTTTCCTTGTATTTTATTGCTGGTTTATACTGTTGAAGATGTAATTTGGGCTTTTGACCCATCTAAAGTGCCCGGATTGTCGAACCGTCTACTGCAATATGATCGTGGACCCCAAAAATAGTTGGAATGACCACTCAAACGACCCCAATCCATCACCTAAGCATTATTTGCCCAAAATCCATGATTTTTAATTAAAACAGGTCATTAATGACCAGTAATAATTAAAAATCTCACAAACGCCTCGATCTTTTTGCATTCTGTCACTTGAAAGCTCATATGGGTTCCCTATAGATAATAATTGACCAAAATCGAAATTTCGGTCGCAACATTTTTTCGGGCCCATTTTTTGCCTGGTCAACCTAGTTTGACCAAGTCAAATCTGGTCAACAATGGTGCTAGCTGAATACCTGTATGCAATCATGAAGCGAAAGGCTTCCTTATACAAATTAGTACATTACTAAACAACATGATAATAATATGGTGATCAAAAACTGCAATAAATCTCGGAAAATACAAGGCCCCAGGTGAGGTGGGCCCACCACATCCAAAAGACTCAACTGCTATGCACAACCTATAGACTTGACCACCTAACTAACTTTGGGTGATGTGGAATACATGGCGAAGGATAAGGGATGACAAGGATGAGGATCATGTGACCGTTTGGATAACTCGGGAAAGTAGGGTCCACTAAGATAAGTATACCATGACAAAACACGGGGAAGGGCGGTGCCTCACAAATGGGTATAGTACAAGGAAACCGCCACTGGTAACCTGACAAATATCTCACAACTCACATCTGTGCCCGAAGACTCTGTGAGGTTCTTTTCTAGAGCCGCCAAACTAGGTGTCCGGCAAACCGTAACTTGAGACTCTAGGGAACAATCTTGAGCTTGTCCCTTGCTCCCTCTCACCTCATTGCCCCGCAGGACTAGGTGAGGAATAACCACTACAAATGCTGACATGTATGGCTAACCTGTGTCCATGTGTGTTTACAAACACATTGCATGGATTTTACAATGAATTTCAGACTTAGCCCTTTTTGGCTAGATTTACATTTACAAAAAGCATTTTTGGCTTGCTTTACATTTCTTCATTTCTTCAATTTACATCAAGGCCCTTTTGGGCTACATACATATCTCAATAGATATAATCACGGTGCTCATACTGCAAAGTAATGGGGGTGAGCAATACATGCTTCGACGACCAATGGGGAACACCCGGTGAGGCTACACAATCCTAACTGCATTGCAACATCGGGGGCAACCGACAAGAGCAAATCCCAGGTTTGAGAGTGCACCTCACACACTAAAGAGCCGAGGCACAATGGACAGGGAATCATGGCATACTCAGAGATCAGTGGGGAAGGGGATCCTCAAGGTCACAAATCAGAATCCAAGTCGGGAAAAATCAATCATGAATGAGTCGGATGGGTGGAGAAGGTGAATGTGGATCCAAAGTCAGCTACCTAAGGGGACTAAGTGACCAAGTCTATACCAATAGTGGGGATGTGATCCGGTGTGCATATAACAGGAGCCTACTAGGAAGGGGTGGACTGACATCACCAAGGGCCCAATCACATATCATAAAGACTAGATCACCAAATCAATCATCATATGTAGAGTTAGTGTACTACCATGTATAAACAAGTCTAAGCAACAATCATGAGCAATATATATATCAAATGCAATACCTGCCGCACCATATACCTGCTGCTGAGGCTGTCTCTGAACTGGATCTCTGCTGAATCCGGGCACAAATAGTGAACCAGCAATACTCTGCGATAATCTCAATCAAAACAAGACTAGGCAACTGTCTCAATGGGCTTATATCAAAGCCTGGCATGGAAGGGTGACCCTGTGGTAAATGCTAAGTGACATGTCTGTACCACTGTACAACCATCTGTCCCCTCTGATATATCTGCTCGGGGCAATCTGAACAAAACTGTGTGCCTCCTCTGAAGGCATCGGATCTCTGCTCTGGAAAAAAAAAGTACTGTGCGGTCCTCGACCGCACAGTCTGCAATATGGTAGCTCCAACTAACATAGATGTGATAGCACGTCCCTCCTTGGTTGGGTCATCCTATCCTTAGCCATGACCTTGACACCCTCTCCTAAAGACATTATAATATTAAATTATATCTTTATGTTCCTTAACCCTCCTAAAAGAAGGATGTCTCGAGAAACCATAGGTCAATGAAGAATTAGAAGGGAGATCCTTCTAGAAGCCACTAAGAGGCTATAAATACAAGTCTAATTCTTCATTTCTAATATCATCATGAAGACACAACTCAGCTCTGATTTGCTTGGGACTGTTCTAGGTTTTATGGCACACAATTTGTGGATGACATCAAAGGTTTAGGGTCTGATCTTTTGTACCACCCAATTGTTGAAGTTCGCTGCCCCTGTGGACTGTCCTGCTGCCCTACTGTTTTGACTAATAAAAGGAGGCTGCAGCTTCTAGGGCTGCTTGCTGCCCCAGCCGTGGACTGTTTGACTGATAAAAAGTAGGCCACTGCCTGTGTGGTGCTGCCTGCTGCCACCTAGGACTGTTTTAGGGCAGCCACTGCCATTGTGGACTGATCTTAGGGTTTCCATGTGTCACTTGTGAAGGCCGCTGCCTGCTTGGACCTAGGTTGGGTCAGATCTACTGTTTTTAGGGCTGCCTGTTGTCATTCTGTGGAGGCCGCTGCCCCTTGTGGACTGTTTAGGGCTGCCTGTTGTCATCCTGTGGAGGCCGCTGCCTGCTTGGACTTTGTTTGGGCAGATCTACAGTTTTGGGGCTGCCTCCTGTTGTTAACAACTGATATAGTGCTGGGATCTATTTGGTGAAGGCTGCCACATGCTTTGATTGACGTCTGTTTGGGTCTTTGTTAATTTGAGGTTGCTAATGCCTATTGAGGGTTGCTTAGGGCTGCCATTCAACTGCTGTGTCCCTGTTGACTGTCTTGAACCTCTACTGTAACTGACTAGACCTTTTCCACAATCCATTATCTCTCTCTCTCAGGTATGTACTAACCCTCAGGTAAGGGTCAGTTTGTTCCAGTTGTTGACTTGCATCTGAGAGGCAAAGTTTGTTCTGAAAGTTAAATTTCTGAGTATAAGGAAGGATCTCACAATCAGATAAGTTATCAGATCTATTTTCTTGTTTCGATTATTTAGTTTTATTTACTGATATCAGATTTCTGTAGTACTGTAGTTACTGTTCATGATTTATTTTGTATATTTCTGCAGTTGTTAAATTATGTTTCGAGATCTAACTTTAACACAGTGATCTCTAGGGGAGTGTTAAAGTTGAAAGAGATGAAAATTATGTCTTAATCTATTAGATCTAAATTTATCTTGTTACAGCTGTATTAATTTTGTTTTTGTAATTTTATTTTTGCATTTAAGTATAAAAATTTTAAATTTTCTGCTTCAAACCCTAACCTAACTCTAATTTTAACAGTAGAAACAACGATGGCTCTGATTTCTTCTAGCCAGTGTGACTTCTGGCAAATCTGATTTTTTCTTTCACAAAAGGCTTGTTTTTCTGCCTTCCCTTTTTTGTAAATGTCAAATGGCCATGAGAAAATGCAATGAAGAGTGGCTTGAGAATGGAGTAGGAATTGGATGGGCTCCTAGCCTAAGGTTTTATTGCCTCCTATAAAAAATTTCAGCACTCGACCAACAGGGAAAGAAACCCACTATGATACCAATGTTACAAATTATCCAATTCAATAACTAAAAATATCCAATATGAATGAGATAAACAGTTGAAATCTATATAGGATAAATAATAACTGATATTATGATTTAGTTATGTTTGATACAATTATTCGTGACGTTATAAATACCAATGAATGGTCCCAAGTATGAAACTACGAACAGGCGCAACTTTTGGGGACTTAGACTGTTTGCTGTAATAATTAATACTTATCATATAGTTGTATGTGTAGTATTACCCAATGGGTTAGCTTAATTGGTGCCAACGGGTTGTTTCAAGGCGGAGTTCCCCATGAGGTCTCCGATACTAGTACGGTTGAGGTTCAAGTCTCGCTTTATATGTGTAGTATTTATATTAATTATGTTCATTAGAGTGGTTTATTGGGTTGGGGCCAGGTGCAAGCCCTCGACGATATTGGCAAAATAGATACCCACTAGTTGCAGTTGCTTAGCTGAAGGATAGCCTGTGTGAGCCCATGAAACATACTTGTTTCATTGTAATAAATTCACATACTGGGAAACCTTGTGTTGACTTAGCCCTCATGAGAAGCAACAATAAATGCATATGCATCCCCTTCTTAATTCTCTGCCATGTTAGCATGCTCTTAGTTTAGATTGGTACTTTGCATTTCACATCTTGCTTTTATAAAGGATTCGTTTTTTTGCTCCCACACTATATCAACATTATTGTACTCAACAGTCCCATTGACCTACTTTTGTGGTCATTTGTTGGACATTATAAAATTATATTGTCTCACTCCCACAACCTGTCATGCATTTACTTCTTAGATGTCCCACCTTCCTAGAATAATACCCCCTCAACTTTAGAAACCAGCGTTCCCTGTGGTAGATGCCTTGCCTACATTGCTCTTTCCTCCTTATTGCTTTTGCCTTTGTGTTTGGCAACAAAAACACTTTTTATAGCTTCACCGCCTCTTCTGAATTGCTTATTTCGTTGCTCATACAACCAGTGTAGATCCATCTCAAACCTGGATCTATCAAGCACCGAGAGGGATCCAATTTCTTGAGGTGTAATTTTTTTTGTTTTATCTTAAATTTTTTACACATTAAGAAAAAAATTACCCCTCAAGAAATTGGATCCCTCTCTTTTAATTTTTTAATTGTTTTATTTTTATTTTTGATAAGTTATGAGCGAACATGAAATTTTTAATTACTTTTGATTTTTTATAAGTTATGAGCCGACATGGAAACGTAACGTGACAAACATGACAAATGTGACAAAAGTTACAACATCTCCCCCATACTGGGTTGTAAGTTTGTAACATAACGTGACAAACGTGACAAAAGTGACAAACATGACATGTGACAAACGTTACAACATATAACGTGACAAACGTGACAAATGTGACAAATGTTACAACATCTCCCCCATACTGGGTTGTAACGTAACGTGACATCAGTTACGTGATCTCCCCCATACTGGTTGTAACGTAACGTGACAAACGTTACATGTGACATCCATTACATGATCTCCCCCATACTGGGTTGTAAGCACCTCGTTTACACTCGGTGCAATAATTGAGTTGACAACCTATCAAAGGTAAGCTTAGTAGGCTCGAAAAGTGTCTCAATGAAGTGTTCAACTGATTGGGGCATACTCTTTAGAGTACTAGCTAACATATCCTCCTGATTTACCTCCCTACAAATAGCAAGCAACTTGTCTCGAACATCCTTCAATTTTAGCAAATGATCTAAAATCGAATCCCCTTCTTCAAGCTTCATAGGATAAAGCAAATTCTCAAGGTAAAGAGTTGAGCCCTTTCCGTGGATTGATGCATGAGGCATGTCTCAATTGAAAAGGTATGACTTATGAGGCATGTCTCAATTGAAAAGGTTCATAGATGGGTAGTTCAAGAGCCAAACACTTGTCTGATGCAATGTTTTGATGCAGTTGTACATGTTCTTGTATTTCAATTCCTTCTTGGTCTGAATGAAAATGGCTTGCAGTTCTAGAAAAATTTCTTTCAAATCTCGTCATTATTGATTATGTCAATGTGATTTTCTCTTTCCTTCAGTTTATGAGTTACTAGAGGAAAACCAAAATGAAAAATCAAGAATTTCATGCATCTTAGATTTATCTCATTTTGGCTTATAAGAACGTTCCTTATATGGCTTTCTTCCAGAACACAACAACATATATGGTACAAGATTGCAACGATTTTAAGCTTGCCCTATCCTTATCAACACACACTTGCAATCGGTTATTTTGGTCTTAGTTTTCCAGATAGTCCACTAGTTTTTGAAGATTTTATTACCATAGCAACAGGACCCGGCCGACTTCAAGTAGACCCAACCTATCTTCAAAAACAGGTTGGCTCATACAAGACCCAGCTAGACTTGGCCAGACCCAGGTTTGACCTGGTCAAACGTGGCTGGGTCCAACAAGACTTGGCCAAAGATTTGCCAAGTCTTGGTTAGACTCGATTGGATCTGATAAAATCATGAATCAAATTGGACCAGACAATGACCCTATCTTTATAGAGGGCCAAAAAGACCATTTGCCCCACTTTCCTTTGAGTGGATTTTGGAGCAGGGTTTTGAACTAAGTTTATGGCATTTGCACAGTGAGACCTGAGGCATCTTTAGCGGAGGCTAGGACACAGCAAAGGGCACAGCATAATCAACCTTACCTCTTCTAGGGCACAACATCCCTTTGGTTGAACCAAGAAAAACAAGGTGCATTCTCCAACCAGTGATATATGAGATGTGTAACTTGTCCGTGTCCGTGCACTTATAAATTAAAATGGAAATCCACAATGTTAAAAAATAAAAATACAAACATTAATTCAGATATTTATATAAGCTCGCGTAGATACATCTTCTTTCGGGGTACGACATCCTTTTAGTTCATAATTTCATTCCACGGTGCTGTTTATGTATGATGTACTAAATTTTGGGATTTCAAATGTGCTAAAGTTATATTATATGTAATTTCAATGCAAAATATTTATATTTTTCTGGAAATTGTGTATTTTTTGTATTTTACAGGTCTTTATCTGTGGGTGAAGAGGAGTCACCAGATAAGTTTGACGCTTCCGCCAAGATGAGTCTTGTGCTAAATTGCGTCTGGTGAATTTGCTCAAAACAAAAGCGTAGTAGTTCGGGGATTTCATAAAACAAGCTTAGGTTTCTATTCCCAAGGTTTTTCCTCTAGGTTCCTGTAGGAAAGTTATGTTTCCTTGACGAAATTTTACAATAAATTTAATTAAATGTAAAACATGGAAATCAAATAGTTGAAAAAAGAAATCAAATAGTTGAATCGCAATTTGGATGGAAAAAGAAGTATGAGTGGAGAGATACCTTTAATGAAGACCGGGCGTTCGGACAAGTTAATGGCTTTGTCTTTGGAAGCATGAGCGAGACGAAGCGCCTCCTTGTGCAGCAGACTGTTGTTATGTTCTTCGAGAGCACTCATCTGCATGTTGCGACTGCCCTCGTTTCCGTAGGGATTGCGCCTGTGCTTTCGCCCATACTCTTTGCAGATGGAGCAGAATATCCTGTGGGTACCCTCGTGGAGGGCCACGTAAGCCCACTTGTAGGTCTCCGCCCACTCGTCCCTCCACTTCTTCACCACCCTCTTCTTCTTGCGCCCGCCACTCATCTGTTGGTGTTGCTGCTGCTGCTGCTGCTGTTGCTGCAGCACTTGCATTTGCATTTGCTGGTGCTGATCGAGGGTGCCGCAGTGATCTTGAAGATGAGGCGGAGGAGGAGGGGGGATGTTGACGAGGGCGTGATGTGAGAAATGGTGGGCGGGGTCGTCGTCGCTCGGGCCCATCTCCAGATCGATCTCTTCTTCCACTTCCACATCCACCTCCCCGTCGTTGCCCATCACCAGACCATGGCTCCTCGCCTGCTCTAGCAAATTCATCTCCTCCATGTTTATGTTCATCATCTCTTCCCCGCCTCCTTTCCTTCCCTTCCCTTGCTATTCTTATTTGCCGCTGCTGTCTCGCACTTAGTCAACAATGTCAATAACAACAAAGACCCTTCTCTCGGCTCTCAATTATTCCATTCTTCCAGGCGTCCGATTATAACAAGTGTCTATCATATGCTTCGCCTTATTTTTTTAGAGTTAATGTTTGTATTGCCCCAATTTGTCAAATGAGGCAACTTATAAAAACTAAGATTTCTATGGACGAGGGTTTGGATGTCGCTGATCATTAGATCTGTACCGACACCGAATGTAATTAGCATTAAAATTTGCAAACGTGTTGATTGAGCTTCTTTGTACTAAAAACTTTTCAAAAGTTGGCTTTAGTCTATAAATAAGTTGGCTTTAGTCTGTAAATATTTGAATTTAAATTTTTTAGTTGATATTTTTTAATAAAATGTTTTTAATTTATTTTAAATTGTGGTTCAGCTACTGAACTAATAGATACCTACTATTCAAGAAGAATCAAGGATATCCCAATGTGAATCATAACATGTCATGAGCTAGATTTGAACCTGGGTGGGGAGTATCACAATCAAATCTCTCAACCACCCAATCAATTTATATGTGTAATGTGGCTAATTTACAAGTTTTTTTTTCCATGAAAAAAAAGCGCAATGAACCCCATAAGAGCATGAGAAAAAACAGTGACTATTAACCGTTTGTTGTTTCAGGAAATGCAAGTAACAGTAATCTTTTAAAACAATATTACAAAACCTCATAGAGGCGTCTTTGAAAAACTAGATAGCCTGTCAAAGATCATATGATAAATCCATAATAAGCATGGCATAAACAAAAAGAAAAGATACCGACATCAAAACCAGTGAGTCCTAAAATCATGGAATCTGACCATCCACCTTGATGAAAGGGCGGTGGTAGTACTCTTGTACTACCCCATCCAAAGTTTCTCTTATCTTCCATAAACCCCAATCCAGCTGCAGCCCGTCCTTTAACGCCCGATCCGCTTCCTCGTTATTTTCCCTGTAGACATGTGTGCAAGTAAAGGAATCAAAAGAGCCCAACCCCACCCGAATGGAATTTAAAATGTTAACAAGGTGAAGGTTATGACATTGATGAGTGCCATTAATCCAGTTAAGAACATTTAAAGAGTCCCCAAAAACTGTGATGTATCGACAGTTCTTCTCAACAACAAAAAGAGCAAGGAATTTCAAACTTAAAAGCTCGGCTACAATATTGCTTCCAGTCCTCAGACCCAAAGACATCTCAAAGAGATGATTTTCAGTAAGGTACAAGATGGATCCCCCCCACACTGATTCAACTGTGAGGCCCCGTCAAAAAAACCCCACACCTGGGTTTTATTTATGTTTACTGGTAGAATATCCTGCACCCGCTGGGGACCCACAATGACACGGTAGGAGTCTAGCATGCCGCAGCAAATAGTTGCTGTAACCACAGGGTTGCAAGGTTTGTTGTTGAAAATGCAGTTGTTCTGAGCGATCCAAACACCCCACAGAATCAACAGGGGGAGCACGCGGACAGTTTTTAGTCCAGGATTATGAAACCATGATCTCCACGCTATCGCCACAATGACTCCCTCCCAAAGACACAGAAGGTTGAGTAAACGAGTGCACTCAGACCAAATCAAGATGGAAAACGGACACTTAAGGAAGAGATGCTCGACAGTTTCTTCGTTCACTTTACACAAACTACACCACCCTAGGCCAAATCTGTTACACTTCTGAAGGAAGTCCCAAGTAGGTACTTTGTTCTCCAACACACACCACAAGAACAAGCGAATCTTAGGAGGGCTCTGAATCTTCCACAAAGACTTCCACCACCAAACCGATACCTCTGGTGCCAGGTCTTCAGTGAGTTTCAGGTACCCCCTCTTAGGTGTATATACCCCAGCCGGATCCACATCCCAGACCAACACATCCTCCTCCTCATCAAGACTGATATGATCACGGGAGATGTAACTGATATATCATGCCAACAATCGTTCCACACCCACGGGAAGGCCGAATGAGTGTGCAGGTCGCCAAACCTGGAAGCCAGGGACCTGTTCACCTGGTGCCGCCAACTGGTGTAGATAAATCAAGCCAAACTGTCTTAGAATCTCCACAGCCTCCAGCAGAATCTGATGGTGATTTTCACATCCAACCCAAGAGTCCAAACCAATACGGACCCGACGTCCATTACCCACATTCCACACCAAATCCTGTTCAATGAGATCAAACGACGAGACCACTGCTTTCCAAATGATCGACCCACCCGAGTGAGTTCTATCCGGACTACGGATCCAATTCTCCAAAGACATAGGGGCAATGTATTTTTTCTGTAACAACCGAGCTCAGAGTCCATTTCCCATGATCAACCGCCAACCTCCCTTAGCCGCCAGAGCCTTAGAAAAAAAGGTAAATTCTTTAAGCCCCAGCCCCCTAGAGCCTTTGGGATGGTAATCCTTTTCCAACGAACCCAGGGCATGACAAATGTATCAGCTTTACCATTCCACAGAAAATGAGAGCAGAGGCGACGGATAGTTTCAAGAATGCCCTTAGGGATCCAAGAGAGAGACATCCAATAGACAGGAATCGCTTCAAGCACCAGCCTCCCCGCCCGGGAGAGCCATCGATGACTCCAGCATTTCAAACACTTCTCCAGTTTTTCGACCAGCCACTTCCAGTCCACAATTTTGTAATCATTAGGTTTTAGATTGAAACCCAGGTATTTCAAACCGTCATGGAGCTGTAGATGGGAGAAAGGTAAAATTCGAAGGATAGCTACCACCTCCGCCTCTCTGAGAAAATGAGTAGTAAGCGTAGACTTTCCCATATTTATTTCCATCCCAGTTGCTTTTGAGAAGAGTTCCAAAATTTCCTTGAGCTTTAATGCATCCCGTTTAGTACCCGAGTAGAAAATGAGTACATCATCCACAAACAATAGATGAGTAATATGAAAATCATGGGAAATTTTTATCCCACTAAAAAACTCATGCCTCCTTGCATCTGAAATAGCGTGATTTAATCCTTCTGCAACTAGCAGAAATAACAGAGGAGAAAGAGGGCAACCTTGCCTGAGGCCACAGCCCGAATGAAAAAAGGGGGAGGCAGCTCCATTAATGAGGACGGATAAAGAGATAGTGGAGATACAGCTCATGATCCATCTGATAAAACCAATGTCAAAACCAAGATGAGTAAAAAGAAGTCTGAGAAAAATCCAGCTTACCTTATCATAGGCCTTGGAAAGGTCAATTTTTAGCACAGCCCCCTTCAGATGATGAGTTTTCATACTATGCAAGCCCTCCCGTGCCACTCTAATGGCTTCATGTATCTAACGGCCCTCCAGAAAGCCAAATTGTTCATCGGATATATTCTTATACAGTATCCCCTTGAGACGTCTAGCAATGGTTTTAGAAATAATCTTATAAATGACATTGCACAGCGAGATAGGTCTGAAATCATTCAGCGAGGCAGACGAAACAGATTTTGGAATAAGAGCTATGAAAGTAGAGTTGAAAGAAGCCGAGATCCTTCTAGAAACCCGTGTATCTTCAACCACTTTCAGAAGATCAACCCCAAGGAAATCCATGAGCTGAAGGAAAAATTCGATCGTCCACCCATTCGACCCCGGGATTTTATCCTTCTGAAAACTAGAGAGCACCTCCTTAAGCTCCTCCTCCGAGACAGCCTCCATCAACAACCGATTATCCTCCTCCTCCACAAAACGAGGAAAAAGTTGTGCCACCCGAATGATTTCTTCAATAGTTACCTGTTCACTAGCCCGAAAAAGGTTTTGAAAATGATTGACCCCCACCTCAGCCATGCCATCAAATGTATGTTGGGGCTCACCTAACTCATTTTCCAGACTCCAGATAGTATTTGAAGATCGACGACCCTTCGCATATGCATGAAAAAACTTGGAGTTATCATCCCCACACTCCAACCAAATAGCCCTACTCTTCAGCCTCCAAGTTTCTTCCTTTTCAAGCAGGATAGAGTTCCTACGCCCCTCCAACAGTACCAAAGCCTCTTTTGTTGTCTGGTTCAGAAAACCACCACCATCCCCAGCATAGAGAAGTGCCAGCTCACCTTCAATCTCTTTTAGTTCAGAATCCTCCCGAATTCTTTTATCATAGGCCCACTGTTTAATGGGTTTCTTCAAACTATTGATATTTGTAGCAAAATGGAAAGCCGCTGAGCAAGGAGCCCCCTCCTAGTAAGGGGTCCATACCGCTTTAACCACCTCAAAAAAATTTGGATCCTTAAGCCAACCCTTATTAAATTTGAGAGGGCTAAGCGGTTTGCAGGGACCATCCAGTATTTCAAGGAAAATAGGGAAGTGATCAGAACAACCCCCATTACCCACCCACTGCTTCAGGTGAGTAAACCTGTCAACCAGACGTTCCGCAAACAAAAAACGGTCCAAATGTTTTGCCACCTGACTGTCACCTGCATGATTATTCCTCCAAGTGGGGCGAATACGAATAGGTTCTAAGTCAATCAAATTCTTCTCAACCAACTTCATAGTAAAGTAATCCGTAAGAGGATCAATCTGGGCATGAGGACCCCATACCTCTGCATGACCCAGAGTAAAATTCAAGTCACCTCCCAAAATCACAGAATCAGAACCAAGCAAAGATTTAGAAAAGAGGGAATCCCATAAGGGGATCCGCTCAAGATACGGCCCATAGACATTGATAACCTAAAAATCACCCACAATGTCTAAAGCCAAAAAAGTCCCACCCAACACAGACTCCATCCCCCATAAGTTAGAAACCTTAACCCTTGCTTCATTCCAGCCCATAGCCAGTCCACCAAACCAACCCCTGGCATCCGAGGCCTCAACATTCCAACCCGAGAACCAACACTTCAAAAGAGTAACAACAGCCTCCCCAGAACCCAAAGTCTCCTGTAACAAAATGATACCAGGGTGTTCCAGATTAACCACCCTATGCATCGCTGATTTTTTCGGGGGACCAGCAAGACCCCTACAATTGAAAGACATAATCTTCATTTTTTGCCCTTTTTATGGGCTCGCACCGCTCTAAGTGCCCGTTCAATAGAGAGTTGTTTCCCCTCTAGCACATCCGTACAAGCTTTAGTTTGTGCCTTAGAGATGAAAGACTGCCTACCTCTGCCACCAGAATGCTTCACCTCAATCTTCCCAAGGCCACCAGAAGAAAGTTTATCTAAAGAGCGGAGGTAATAACCAGACCGAGAGGAATCGGGGGATGATGGGGGAGGGGAAGCGGGATCATTTAAAGGGAGATCAGTATTAGGATCCGGAGGAGGGCAGGCAGCCTAAGTTATGGGCAAGACAACCTTATGTTGTCCCAGTATGGAAGGGCGAGAAAAACTGGGAAGAGATGGACAAATTTCGGATGCCCTCAAGCCAGTCTGGGCTAACAACTGAAACATTTTTAACGAAAAAATTAAAGGACTGAGTGCGAGGGGGAAAGGAAATACCCGAAAAGGAGGGCACCTGAAGAGTCTGTGCTGCACGCACACCACCAACAATCTCCTCCTACTGATCCGAAAGCGGACAATGCTGAAAAAGTTATTGTTCATCCTCTGAGGCCTGGGGCAAGCTCCCCAAAGGTGGCGATACCGGGGCCGAGTGGGAATCCCTCATCCCTCAGTCAAATTTCCATCTGGAACCCCCAATAGTCCTCAACGGCAAAGGACACTCAACCACCGGGTGCCCATATTCATGGCACCTCCGACAACGAAAAGGCACATTTTCGTAGACCAATCTTTGTGGGAAGACATATGGCCCCCATCATAAATCCATGCCTTCCAACAAACCATCGCGAACATTAATGTTGACCAAAATCCACGCCACCTTACGCTGCATAGTTTCTTTGAAGGAGTAGTCCGCTTCCAGGAAGGTTCCAAGTAAATAACCAATATTCTTGAAATGGTCTTCTAACCAATAACAAAGAGGCAGCCCTGGCAGCCTAACCCAAAGGGGGATAGTATCCAGTTTCTCCCGACTAGCATCAAACAGAGGGTCCCAATGCTTGAGAAAAATAGGTGCATGGTCGATGTTCCAGTTCTGTCCCAACACCCAAGTCGCATGTTCCTCCATAGTAAAATGAAATGCGAACCAGTTCTGCGACAAAGCCACCACCTCAGGTACATAACCAAGCTAACCCTTCGAGTGTTTTTCCACCCACCCAACCACCGACTTCAAGGAAAAAGAGTGGCCATAGGCTCGAACCACCAGTGTTAACCTGGTCGTATCCAACAACTGATGAAACCCTATGTCTTCCCCAAGAGTATAGTTCACCCCTTTGCCCTTATTTTTCAACAATTTTCGCCGAACCTTTAAACGGGAGTAAGTTTCACCACCATCCAAAACCTTAATCGGTTTTCGGGCCAAGTCCGAAGTCCTACCTACTAGAGGACACAAGCAACCCCGATGTTCAGGGGATCCCAGAAAATCATCCACAAAACCCGAATCACTTAGAGAGACAGAGCCAAATCCTAGCTCCCCAAAGGACACCGACAGATTTCCTCCATACTTTTCCAAACCCTGACAAAAACCAGTCCTTGCCTCATGAAAAAACGTCTGTGGAACGTCCGGAGTCAGCTGAGTGGCCGAGGATGAGTACAATGGAAAATGTGGCCCTTCGAAACCCCACGAAACCGCGCCCAAAGAAACCACCTCCGACTCCCCACCGGGAAATAGAAAACCCTTAGAGCCAACCGGTGACCCAACCAAAAAACCGCTACCAATAGAGGAGAAACCAGTCGTATACGGTAACAACGACTGGTTCCCCGAAGCATCCAGTGCACCCAACAGTGTGCCTGCCTCCACCTCAACACCCAACCCTCCACCTAGCAAGGCCCAGATCTCACTAGCCTCTAGGTGATCGCTTCCATAATCCAGGAGCTCCTCAAACCCCATCGCGCAAAAGAGAAAAAAAATCGGTGGAAGGGTAAAAACCCAAACTAAACTTTGAGAAAACCCCAAGAAAGGTTAACCTTACCTGACACAAATACCAAGGAGGCCTGTCAACGTCACCCTGCCTCCACTGCCAAGCATCACCCGCGAAAGACCAGAACAGTGTAGATGTCACTAGGCCTGCACAACCACCTGCAAGCCCAGCCTGTGGCAGCCAACCCTAGACGTCGTCGTCATGACCTCTCTCCCACTTCATCTAACCTTCTATATACAAGTATTTATACCAATCATTCAATATATTGTTATGCAAAGCTAATATATATATATATATATATATATATATATATATATATATATATATATATATATAAAGTTAGTCATTAATGTTGTATAGAGTATTAATCACATAGTATTAAGGTCATCTTGTTGGCATAAAATAACATATCATGCAGTAGTGAGAATAGTGAATGTGTTGAGAGGAGGATTTGTGTCATCAAGGGACAACCCACATCCATCAATCCTAGGCTTAGTATTAATGGGAATAGGCATCCATCTATTGTTTCCCTATGTGGAGTTTATAAGGTGCTCTATTTAAAAAATTGGTAGTGCAATTTTGGGGAACTTATAAAACTAAGGAACATTGAAAATTTGTGTGTGGGGAAATTATTGTGTCATTGTTGATGCTTACAGACGACATGACCAACTCTGTATCGAGGGAGTTCCACTGACAAATCTTTGGGTCTAGGCCAAACAAGCTAGAGAATGAATAGTATTAAGCTCCTTGTTTGTGTTGCAAGGAGCCTCAGCCCTGAAGTTTAATATCTTGTGTAAATGCACACACTCCATCTCCACCTTGGCCATTTTGACTTGGATCTACAACTGTAGTTGGGCTCAAATTAGGGCACCATCGTGCTAGGTAAAAGAATTGCAATGTTGCACATTATTAATCGAGCATTCACTTCTTGTTTGCCAAGTATGATAGAGGACGCCAACACTAATTAATTGCCGTGTTGTGTTGAAATCAATAGCCCAAAAAAGTTTGTCTCCTCAAAGGGATGTTATCACGCACCTAAAGATTTCCATCCTTTTTTTTCTTAAGCATGAGGTTTCCCCGAGACTAGGTACTCTAGTTCATGTGGCACTACATTGACTCAACCATAGGGACTTGACCAACATGCACCTATTACATCCAAACTAAGACTCTTCACTTAGGGTATGCCCATCACTACGCCCTACGCTACAATCATTAGGTGTGCAACCCAATTCTCTAACATTTAAACTCACGTCCAATCGTGGTCTTAAAACATCCCAACAACACTTCTTTAACACTTAGCCAAAATACATCAACACTTATCCAAATAGAACATCATAAGGAATAGTTAAATCCATCAATTAAAGAGACCACAACATAGATGTATGGGTGGCACCAAAGGTGGTTGTCTTTACTTTTATTGTGAAGACTGTTACAACAACAAGAGTACAAAAGGGATTTTGGCCATTACCTATGACTCATTTTATAAAATTACAAATGATCCAATACACAACTACCTATTGCCACGACACTTGCATAATCCAACCCTTGAAATACCCATCGGTCTACCTCCTATATATCCCTTTCTCCAACTACAATAGTCTCAGTCTAGCTCTATCATCCCTTTAACACTTGTCAAGTCGTTTATGTCATATGTGCAAACTGCCTAAGACTCTATCAACGTCCAAGTCATTCATGGTACCAAAACCTAGACTTAGTTCCTCAAAACTGTTAAAAAACTTGAAATATGTCCACTAAACTCAACTACAGATTTTGTCAAACAATTAGCAGACTATGATTTCTACCTCCATTAAACTTTGATAGTTATGCATTCATCCCAAACACATTCTAAGTATACTTTAAGGGCAGAAACACAATGCTAAGCAATCTAAAAAATTTACAGTAGCGGAAATAAATACAGAACAACAGACTGAAAAAATAAATAAATAATAAAAAAAACAAAAAATTGACACAGTGATATTTGGTCTAAAGACCCTAGAAAAAACCCCTAAGGGAAAACTAGTCAAGATAAATTTGTATTGAGCTACGAAGTAGAAATCTCGGATATTTGTAGCAGTAGTACTTGTAGCATTAAATACACAGGAATAAACCCAAAACCTAAGCCAACTCATTCACCTTGATTTCTGATCCAAACACCCACATAATCAGCTACAGGAATCTCCTCAATCTATGTGCACTGTAAGTGCAAAAATAATAGCAGACACTTCTCTTGAAATGCGTGCAAACTTGCCTTGATTTCAATGTTGGAAACTACTGTACGGAATGGCTACAGGGATCTTCCTTGAAATGTGTGCTTCCTCTTTCTCTCCCTGTTGTACGACCTCTTTAATGATGCCCAACTTCTTAGGAATTGTGCCTCCCACTCCTTGGGAAGCATGCCACTCCTCTTGCCTTGATAAATGTGCTCATTTTCAAATGTACTAACAAAATTCATTGTTGTCCATGCCTTGGAGTGCATGCCCACCTTGGGATGCGTGTTGCCCCTTTCTCTCTCCTTGAAACTCATGCCCTCCTTCTTGGATGCTCTTTCTCACTCCTTCTCCCAGCTCAATACTCTCTTGAATCTCTTGTGGCTCTCACACTTCTCTCCAAAACTCGCTCTTGGAATGTGTGTAAATGAGTCTCGCTCAAGCTTCTTTTACTTTCCATCTTAGGGTAACCACCCCAACTTTTAATCTTCCATGATCAAGATCGAATCTTAGCCCACAATATTGACGATTGTGATTTAATCGCAAGTTCACGTGACTTAAGTCATGAAACTATATAAAAAATATTTTCTCTCGAAAGGTCACTTTACCCTACAATAATTATAAAAAGAAATACAACTTGAATTTATAAAGTACATAATATGACCTTTTTTTTGTTTTTTGTTTTTGGTGAAAAAAGTACAACTCAACTTAACTTTATAAAAACATATCATAAAGTCACTTGATATCACTTAAGTGAGACACATTGCTCGGACCCCTGTACCTAGGCACATAAGTGCAGAAGTACCTCTAAGCTATAAAATCTAACAAAAACTCCTTTCACTTCTTGTTTTCTTGCTTTTCTTATTGATGCCTTTGCATAACGGATGTGCCCTCTTTATATATGTGTGAGGTGCCCAAGTGTTTCCTTTTCTTGAGGTGCCTTTCATTATGCTTGATGCCCAAGCAAACCCAAACATGCAATACACTCCACTTAATGTGTAGTCGACTCCTCAATTTCTTACGAGGCTTGTATTGTTCGACCCCTTAGGTCCACATTTTCATCAAACAATGCATGACTACCCAAGGTGTTCCAATCCTAATGCACCAAATGGTTTTAATCATTCCACTTTAACAATGCCCAAAGTGTGCTTCCATCCCTTGCCCTTCAAGTTCGTTTTGATCTACTGTCCATCTAGCCTTATGAGGTGCACTCTATTGCCCAACATGTTGATAAACCAAGGAACATCTTTGTCCATTAAAGAAGTCACTTCCACAATGAAACTCATCTTCTTCCCATGGTTGTCAACTCACTCCTACCAAGCTTCTTCGACACTTATGTGTGCTTTACCATCATGCAAGACTTCCCAGGGCAAGCTCGTTTAGGAAACCCTCCATCAAAACCCACCATACCTACCAATGATCGTCTTAAGGAACAAGTGGGGATACCCATTACCAACTCCAAGGCAAGTACCTTATAGATTCCTTTTAGGGAATTGAAGAAGCGATAAAATGACTACAAAACCTAAAGGCCCATTCACATGTTGTCTTAGCAAGGCTATAGTACCAACAAGGGGGTTTAAACATTTCATTTTCCCCTTACGAGAGGCATTTAGGCTTAGGCACACTCAAGTAGTACAAAGGGTGCCCAAGAGCCAAATCACCAAGCACCAAACACCATGTATAGTAGGCCTTTATAGGCTCCATGGGAGACCTAAAGTTTATACAATCAAGTCTTTTGCATGGATCTGCTTCTCCATGCATTGAGAACATGCTTGGTAGTGGATCAATGTTATGTACCAAATACTAAAGATATCACAATAAATCAAAGTACACACCATGTACATAAAATGTAAACATGGAGCACAACTCCAAAATAGATAAGAGAGATGTGTCACATAATAACTCCTTAAAGAATAGGAGAACCTCCTCCAAATACCCCAATACATTCATATATCCAAGTCACATGTTCCTCTCAATAATGACTACATGTACTCTACATATACCTATTCAATCACTACACATGTGGACTCTTCATTAGGCCAACCACCACTACATATACATTTACCTCATTATGTATATATTTAATCCAATATATGCCCCCCTTGGGATCATATCACATACATGTTTCCCATATATGACCCCCTTGGATCATAAGAGTCAACTGCATCCACTAGTGGGATTATACTCCTTGAAGACCCTTTATTTCATTCCATCTCTAGTCTTTCCACCAACTTGGGGCGTGTAAAGCCTAAGCCCAAGGAATATATTATCTAAGATGAGGTTATGAATCATTTCAATTATTAGTCTATTTCGCTTGGCAATGTTAAACTTGCCTTAAGGGTTCACTTGTCCCTCCATTCTCTCGTATGAGGGTCATATAAGTACCTACTTAATTTAATCCCTCTTATGAATGACAACTTATTAAGAACTGAGTTGATCAAGCCATCGATTTTTCTTGAAATAAAACAATATCTAACCACTATAGACAATGGTCATCAAAGGGAAGGTCAAAATGAAAAGTGTCGCATTTCAAAATTAGATTAGGACTCCTCCAAAAACTCTTGGCAACAATGGTTCCTTTAATTATTATCAAAGTAGGAGTAACAAGCAAAGTTTGAATATTTAAACTTCCTCAAAAAACTATGCCTATGAGGTATCCTGCGGCGATACAATCCCTTTGCAAAATTTCCATGATTATTTTCCTCCAACAACATCGATGACCCAATTGTCACATAGGGCTTGCACCTGAACGAGGGTAGCAATAGTGCACATTTTCCTCAAGTCCTTAAGTGCAAAACAAAGGCTTCAACTAATTTTGCTAAACAAGACCTTTCTCTCCAATAATATTAGCCCAAAGAAAGTCTCTAAGCAAATTTTCAAGTTGTTAACAAGCTCTCACATAGGGCACCTAGTGACATGAGTAATGAATATGAGTGACAGTTATGAATTTGGTGCAAATTTGGAACTTGGTGGCCAATGGCATAGGATTTGTTGGCAATTTGTCGATTTTATTAGCTACCATTTGAATGAACACATCTCAAAGCTCCTTGGGTAAGGCATGGAAAACAACAGGAATCCTAGAATTTTTTTTTAAAAAATGAACACTTATCCTAGTTGGATCCAAGCCTGAGCTTGAATTCCAAGGTAATCATGGATATGTTTTTAGCTAAGCATGAAAACTACATCTTATCCATTTTCAATTTAGGCCCAGAGGCATCATAGAAAACATGAAGGCAATCCAGTGTGTTATCTAAGGTTTATTTTTCTTAAAGCGGGTTAAGGAAGGAATCATCAACAAAGTGTCGATTAACAAGTTGACCATCCTTAGGGCCCAACAAGGGAATGCCCCAAATGAGACCTTGAGTCATTATATTATGGAGATGGATCCCAAAAATTCAACAACAATCACTTAAAGGGCAAGCATAGTTGGTGTCCAACCTTGCCTAATTTACGTGAAAATTCTTCAAATTTTCCCTAGTTGATAGACAAACAATTTGCAACATTAATGAAGAAGATCTCCATAGCCTTGATTAAACATCGGGTCAAAACTAAGAGCTTTAAGCATAGCAAAAATGAAATTCCAATCCATTCCACTTAGACATACACTTTGTCGAGAACGAGTTTAATAAATATGGCATCCAACCCCAAATACTTGAGCCATTTCATCCCTTCCCAACTAACAATACATTGTCAAGAATGCATTGGGTTCTGAGAAATCCAAACTGCTTAGACGTAACATTTTTGGGAGAATGTGCTTCAGTCAAAGTGTTAGTGCTTTGGATAGGATGTGTTACAAAACATTAAGTAGTCATTACATGCCAACAAGGGTTCAACTCAGAATTCCTAGGAGTCATAGGATTTCGGATAAATTTGGTAATTCCTTTATTGAGATACTCCCTCGATGATTGATTTTTCACCACTTCCCTTTAGACTTGAAAACATCAATGACCAAGAAACCCATGTGGCTTTATAGAATTGACATGGGTAACCATTAAGGCCTAGGGAATTATGATTAGCCATCTCCATTAGGGTTGTTAGATAATCCAATGTCAACTCCTAATCGCAAAAACGTTAATGTTCTAGAAACAATTGATGGGAAACAACACCAACGCAAATCTACATAGCCAACTTGTAGTTCTCAAACATTCCTTGAGACTATAATATTGTTTCATAATGCATACAAATTTTGAGGGTTTCATTCCCCTTGTTACTTCTTTAGTGTCTTAGGATTTGGATAAATTATGCCTTTGAAGTTATGCCTCTCAATTTGAGCCATTGGATCATGTCACAAATTTGTTCCCTTGAGGCTTTATGAATTTCTTCCACTTTTAGAAATTGCCTCGGCATGGTCACTTTGGCTTGGGTGTGCTCATTGTGAGGAATAAATTGCAACTATTGATATGATAGTCTGGGATCCTCTTTTATTACCTTTTGCTTCAATTGGTAGAGAATGATGAGCTACATGTCATAGTCCTACAAAAACATAGTGACCCAACTAATAACATTTCCTCGCCAAGCTATCAAACCCTTAGGCCTTGTTAGTCATGACACAAGGTTCCATATTAGTTTAATGGTTTTAGTACAAGTCACAAGTGGGAAGTGAACCTAGGTGGGGAGGATGACTACGTTTCCTCTTAACCATCCGAGCTAGACCCAGTTGATATTGTACTTATTCAATTATATGTCTATATGTCGTTCAATTGGAGGGATCTCATTACCTCCCGCACCACCTTTGAGATGGATTTTTGTGGGGATTTTGGTGGAACCATGGATATTAGTGTTTCCTCCTTGCATATCCGCTCCTTGGAATTTAGCCAAAATATAAGAGTTAGGTGGCAGGGTGGTCATACCAAGTACTTGTGTCCACGTTATGGTAGGCTAAGACAGTTACAAGGCCAACTAATACGGTATCCAAGTTGTCACAATTTAGTAAATGCAAATGAATGGCTAATAACTTCAACTAGTACAAAGATTGAGCTCCAAAATCTCTCGCGGCAATAAAAAATCTAGCCTCCTCACTTCATTATCAACAATACTAGTGATTTTGATGTCATGTCTTAGGAGTCATATTTGACCCGTAGTTGTTGTATGTGTAATATCATAAACTATTTTACTATAATAAAATTGTGTAGAAGACACTACAAGGAAAAGGCCCTCTAGCGGAGGTTATAGTGGAGGGTTTTAGTGTTACGAGATTGGGAAAAAATTTCAAAAAAACCTCTACTACAACCTCCGCAAATGGTATCGAATGTTTTAGCGGAGGTTTTTACGGATATGTATTAGAACAAAAAAAAACTCAGTGGGCATAGGCTTTTGTGGAGTTTTTTTTTCGATGTGCTTTATTCAAACAAATGCACCAATGCGAGCAAATGCAAAACGCACCGGTGCATTAAAAGAAACATATAATACCGATGCACATGAAAATTTGAAACCATTATATGCACCGATGCACACACAAATTTGAAACCATTATATGCACTAGTGCGCACCAAATTATTACAAAAACCGGTGCTTTATAACATTATATGCATCGGTGCATTTTACCATCACTAGAACCGATGCTTAAATACTTTAAAAACACACTAGTGATGTATACCGAAAATAGCACCGATACTTACTAACTTTTAAAACACATTGGTGCAACCTAACTATTACAAAGCACCAGTGCGATAAGCAAAGATAAATGCACCAGTAAAGTTAATTGAGACATTGACTGTAGCTATATTTTTAAAATTTAATGGTGTTGTTAATATACCACAACGCATCGAGGTGTAGCATCACAAAAAGCACAAGGGCATGCAACGAGTATTATGTTGCACCGAGCCCCTGTTGTTTTTTGTGCATCGATGCTACATTGCTTAAAGCACACTAGTGCAACATGGTATTAAACGCACCGGTCCAATTGGAACGATTGAAAGCATCGCAGATTATTTATGTTTGGTGAGCAATGACTATTGACATCACACTGTAATATCTATATTTTATTTTTATTTTGGTTAACTCCGTTACTCATCATAAATTGAAATATTTTTTATAGTATTATTCATTTGAATTTTAATTATTGCGTTTGGATATGATGTTTTGATTGATTTGTTATAACATAATTTTTCATATTTATTGTAATATTTAATCATCCATATATTTAATCAGCGATGTAACATTTCACAAGAACATTAGAGAATGCAATAGAATACAAAAAATCATAAGAGGCCCTCTCTCATACAAAATGGGACAACATAAACTCCACAATAATCAAAATGTCAACATGCATGTAATTGTTACACTTATTGGTAACCCGTTGTCTTTCAATTGGGACACTATGTCCAGTACATTATACAAAATGTCTAATTTTCTCAGACAATTATTTCAAAATATACAGTAGATTGCATTAAGATCCAAAATATATGGATCGTCATTCTTCGCTTGAACTGTTGTCAGTGCTCGAGCCACTTGCATGACTTGGGTTATTTGTTCGAATGTTTTGTTGATTGCCTCGATAGTTTTCATCATCTTCAGTTCCATCTACAAACATAAAAATAAAGTGTAATGAGTGTATCTACATTGTCGGGAATAATGAAAATTAAAATAGATAGTATATATGAATGTAAATTGAAAAGTGACGTACCATTGAAAGAATTGAGTCTTGAATGATACACATTATTTCAAAACCATGTTTCATGCCTTCTCCCAACAACTTTTATGTTGGCTCCACTCCATACTTTGTTTCCTACAATTTTTATACCCTGTAAGAAATCATAGATTTAATATAAAGAATTTTTGTTGTTCTATCACTTATAAAATGAGAGAAGTAAAACAACATATATACTTACAAATTCCACAATTAATTTTCTATACACCAACATATACTCACAACCCATACTTAAACCAATGTCAATCAATTCTTCTGATAGTTCTTCTTTGTACGCTAATACCTGTTTGAAGACATCCAAGGATGACTAGTGTGAAAATAAAATAAAATATAAAGATCACAACCAATATGAAATCATAAGATGTTATAAGTAAATCACAACTACTCACAAACTTTGCCATCAACCCCTTTTTTCCTTGTCATCTTGTCTTTTCTACAATAAAACAATTGAAAAATAATATTTAATGCTAAATTAATTCCTTAGATGTACATAATATAAAAATTCAATGATTTCATACATTTGAAGCACATTGTTGTTGAGATGGCTCCTCCTGTGCTACAATTATGTCCATTTCCTTGACTAGCTCCTTGTACATTCTTTTGGACATCTCTACTGACATATTTCACATATGTCAATAAACCACAACTACTTGAAATCATAAGTTGTTATAAAGAAATCACAACTACTCACAAACTTTACTATCAACCCCCTTTTTATTGTTGTCTTGTCTTATGTGTTGAATGGGTTCCATTTTCTTTTCTTTTATACAACAAAACAATTGAAAATTAATATTTAATGCTAAATTAATTCATTAGATGTACATAATATAAATTTCAATGATTTCATACATTTGAAGCACATTGTTGTTGAGATGGCTCATCGTGCGCCGCAATTATATCCATTTCCTTAACCATCTCCTTGTACACTTTTTTGGACATCCTTACTGACATATTTTGGATATCACATCGATCATCCTTTGGAATTTTCATATTCTTCCTGAAAATAAAAAATGGCATTAAAGCATTTTTATGTTGATATGAAAAATAAATATAGCACGATTCATATTAATAAATGAATGCTTTGTAGTAGTAGGTACATATTCTATAAAAACATGTTTAAGAATTTTACTTTTTGAATGATTCTTTTTTGTTATTGTATGTTTTTGCTATTGCAAGTCTGACAAGTCTCATTGACCATTGCTCTGGAAATGCCTCTTGTAGTTTAGATATAACACGATTCTTAGACTCATTGGATTGATTTTTGTATTATAAGTGGAAAGTACGTCTATATGTTCTTTCCAAAATATCCCTCATACTTTTATAAAAGTTTTTTCCCTTTTCACTCACTTCCAACACCACTCCAAATGAGTTAAGGACTTATTCATCATTATTTAAATAACCCATAATTTATTTTTTCATATGTGAATTAGATTGTTTAAAACATAATAGAGAATGTTCTTAAGTACAATATTACTACAAATTCGAGAAAAAATTCATATTGATTTCTTTTTTATTCACATTATTCATCCCATGCAATGTTTTCATCAATGTTTTATGCTCTTATGAAGTTAGATTGCAAAGAAATTGATCAACCTTCCTCATTTTTTGGCTTTGCATGACACACATTAACCAATACATATTAGTTAAACTTACATATAATTCAACATATTGATTTAATATAGAAATTACAAAGAGCTTGCCTTCTTCGCATTTTTGGATGTGTGCCCATTATCTCGATTAGAATTATTGCTCATTAAACTCTTATCATGTATCTTCTATCAATAAACAACATGGACCATTGAATAGAAAAGCTATTAAATATTATACAAATAAAGTACATATATCCGAACTAAAAAAAAGTCGGTCTTTGTGGTGCATTTCAATACACCAAATGCACCGGTGTGTCGAATACCTGAATGTACCGGTGCACCATACTTGAACACACCATTTACAATAACAACATAAAAAAATTTCACATATGTGTTTATTGATGCGATATACTTGTTTTTAAGCACCGGTAATTAAATGGCGTGTTTGTACATTTAACGCATCGGTGCATTATTACAACACTCCCGCATCGGAAAAAGAATAAGATAGTCAACATTACCGGTGCATTGTAGTTAAAAACGCACCGGTGCGTTAGAGCAACTAGAACACACCAAAAATTCCATAAGCATTTTGAAAAAAAATTTACATGGACGATAGGTTTCAGATTGGACCCAAGAAGTGGTCCCAAGGCATGCAATGCTTTATATATAAAAGAACAAACCCTTAAATAAAAAATTCCTAAAAAGAAAAATCATAATTATGAAACAATAGAGGGATTTAAATCCTAACGTAAAATTTTGCAGCCACATAAAACAAAATGAAGCAACAAGAAAACCAAGGTTCCAACGTTGAAGGTAACTATGATTTTTTTAAATTCATTTAAAATTTAAATAGGAAAATAAATAAATCATGCATTGTAATCAATAGCAAAAATTTACATACTTCAAATTTCTAATACGCATGGTTTTCTTTGATTCATCATACCTTACAAATTTCAATATTCAAAATACTTTGGTTGCTCCAAACTCCCGCCCGGTAAGTCTCTTTTCTAGAACTCTCCCTTCAAAATTTCAGCAAAATAATTAAATAGTGAGTAGGATTTTTTTTTATAAACACTCTATAGAATTAGGTTTTGAAAATGAATTTCCCGCTTCCTTTTTAGTTTCTGGAAAAATAATTCATGTGATTTTTTTATTTTATTTTTTAGTATTGAGATTTCAGTACACGTGTTACACTGGTGCACCGGTGCATCCGAGCATGAAACACATCTTATCTAAACTTTTTAAAATTTTCTCAACATAGTGGTACGCTATAAAGATATGCATGCACCAGTGCACTTCTATAAATATATGATGGAGTAGGAGGGGGATGGGATGTCGAAGCTAATGGAGAAGGAGGTGGAGGACGAGGATTTGGATGAGATGTTGGAGATGATGGAGGAGGAGGTGGAGGCTGATGGTCATCCCTCCTAGTAGTGTAACAAATGGATGCACCGACAATATGATGCATCAAGTTCCTCATATCACGAGGAACCATCCTCCATAACTCTACGAGGTGAGGTTATCGCGCAATGTCATGCACCCGTATAGGCTCAACCTCCTACTGTGCCAACAATGTCGATAACCTATCTCCCACCTCTTGTCGATATGTATCCTCAGGCCTACGTCAGAGGCCAAGTCTAGCTAAGTGTGGCACCTCAAGCTCTTGTATTTTCTCATAATCATGAGCGGGAGGAAGCCATCCCTCCCCATCGAATGTGCCAACGTTTGTAAAATATATAGTACACAACAATAATTAGACAATTTCATCAAACAATTTAATATAACAATTTATAATATATTTCATTTGCATTAAGTATAAAGAGAGTACAATGCAACTAGATTAATTTAAACATAATGCTAATATTTCCTCTCTCATCTTGGGTGAAGAAGATGTCGCGACACGCTCTCCAGTCCAAGCCCACGTATGGATATGGAAAAATGTCTAATGCGTGGTCATCCTCACTGGCTAGCATCTTGATCACATCTGATGTGATCCTAGCCGCAAACTCAGGTTGCCCCCTCTTGGGCATCATTTCCCCCCATATGTGTATACACACCTTCGTCATCGGCCTAAGAGGGAGACACTCAAATGATGGCCTAGTGGCCATAAACCTCTCAAAACATAGACAAAAAAGCTGTGAGCAGAAAGGGAAGTTGGCCCTCTCATCAATCTAGGCACGACATCTACCCAAAGCAAAACAAAATTGCTGCAAAAAAAAGGGAGACCACCTAATGCATCTAGGTCTTTGCAATAAAGAATCAACATAATGCAATAGAGAGAAACTAATGCGCTTCCCATCAATGGTGTAGTGCGCCACCATCGTAAGCAAAAGAGAGAGGCACCTAACATCCTCTTGACCAAAAGCATAAATCTTAAGATTCCCATCGTGCGCTTGAAAATAAGCAGGATTAATGACATGGTCACCAATACATTTGCGAGAGTAAGCTAGTTGACTCTTTGGTGCAGCACTAGCTAGGCCATAAGGTAACTATGGAAAACCCTTCCCCTCCTGGATAGCCCAATGTTGAAATAAATGTCCTCCTTAGTGGGTTGGAACCACTAATCAGGACCAACATGAAATGCCTCCCTGCGATGATTCATGCGTCAGATCAATTGCACTAATAATGAAGAGTTCCCCTTGAGGGATGCAACCTCTTGATAGAAATTCAAGAGGCCAAAAACCCTCAAGAGGTCTCGAGCTTGAGTAGTAATGGGGCGAGGGTACAAATCCCTCTCCCTCTCCCTAACCTCCAACTCATGCACGAAGTTGTACTGATCAACTCGTGGATGCTGCTGCTCAACAACCTTCCATCGTTGACATATCTGTTTCACATATAACATGAATTAGTGTCATAAATAGACATATACAAACATTAAATATTTCATTCAATTAGCATGCTATTTAATAACATCAAATAATAAAAATATTTCTCAAAACAAAGAATTTTGACCAGCGGTGTGCCTCAATTACAGTATCACACCACAATCGGTGCTTTTCTACAACAAGAGCACCACTAACGGTGCTCTTGGACTACACGCGCACCGATTAATATAGCACACTGTTCGGAGTTTTATACTTTTTAAATGGTTGATGACAGTGCGACCATTAAACATCAACGCACGAATTAACAGAGCGCATTGTTGGGAGTTTTATACTTTTTAAATGGTTGATGATGGTGCACCCATTAAACTTTAGCACACCGAAAGCACTGTGCAAATGTTCAGAAACCGCACCATTGATGTATTTTGCGAGTTTTTAAAAAAATTTATGCTTTAACAGTGTTCCCGTTACATGTCAACGCACCGAAAAATTGGTGCGGAGAGTTTAACGTAGCACATTATTAAACATTTTGATTTCTTCATAATTTTTAAAGTTTTTAACCACTTAACCAGTGCATTGTGGACATGTCATCGCATTGTAAACAATGTGTATAGGTTCTTAGAGTGCACTGTAGCCTCACTTGGTGCATTCCAAAATTTGTTTGTGATAACGGTGCACCATTTTCACATTAGCACACTGTGATATCGGTGCAGAACGGTTAATGGACCACACCACTTGAAGTAATAGTTTTTTTTTTAACTACATTTGTTGCTGCGGTGTGCTTGGCACACATTAGGCACCGTCTATACAATACATTTGGGTTTATTGTGCACATCGTTGAAGCTGTTTGCAAGTTTTTTAAATTTTGTATCATTTACAGTGCGTTAGATACACATCAGCGCACTGACAAATAAGTGCGGTTCATTTATCAAATTACACCACTAAACGTTTGGTATTTTTTATATTTAAAATTTTGCATCGACAAAGCCGATGCATTGTGGAAATGTCATCACAATGTTCACAGTGCATAATTGTTCTTAGAGTGCACCGTAGCTGCCCTTGATGTGGTCGAAAATTAAATGTGGTTGGGATGCTCCAGATACACGTTAGCGCATCGGGACATCAATGCATAACGTTTAATGGACCGCACCGCTTGACGCAATGATTTTTTTTAATAACGTTTGGTTTGGTAGTGCACTTGGAACACATCAATGCACTGTATATACAATGCATTTTGGTTTGGTATACGCACCGGTTTATGTTCATATTTTTTTAAAAACCTAGTTCATCGGTGTGTTATGAAATAATAACGCAACATTTCTGCAGTGCGAGTCCTACCGAAATGCACCACAAACAATGCACCCTGTGAATTTACAGGGTGCACCGTTCGTGATGCGAGCTGAATGGCTCGAACGCACCGCGCAGGGTTTTCGGTTTTTTTTAATTAAGGAGTAAAAGGGTTAATTTTTATTTTTTGTCCGCTAAAAAATTAAATTATGAACTAACAAAGAATTTACCTGGGCATTTTGGCATCGAGGAGACATGGTTGTGATGTAAGTCAAATTTGAAATTTTTCCCACCGTTTGGCAAAATTCAAAATACAATCAACAACCAACTGAAGCAAGTAATGCTGCCATGTGGAGTATGAATGTCAGGGCACCTGAGCAGGGGATGTATGACATCGGTGTTGTAGGGATCAAAAGTACTGTTGATGTGCTACAAATGAATTTTTCATGCAGTGATTTTTTTATTAAACCCTGTTCTGATGCGCCTGACACTAGAACGCATTGGTGCGATCATTTATATACAATGCACCACTAATAAAAATTTAAAATAAAAAATAATATAGTTCGTGGTTTTAAATTCGGAATTTTTTAACCCTATTGCAATGCGGCTTAGGCAATACCGCCCCGGTGTTGTTCAATGGAAGAACCACACCGGTGATGGAAATTAAAAACAAAAAAAAAGTATAGTAATCCAGTGTTCTCGACTATCTGTTTACCCTACTTCAGTGCTTTCAACTATGTGGCACCCCGATGCATTTTGATCATTTAGATGTACTGCTTGTAAAGAAAACTAATTAAACCCTGACACGGTACACCCAAAACTATAATGGATCGGTGCGGTAGACTATATATAACCAACAAATATAAAATTTATAATAAAAATAATATAGTATGTGGTTTTAGATTCATTTTTTTAAGACCTTATGCAGTGCGGATTAGGATATATCACCCCAGTGTGGTGGATTAGATGACCTGCAACAGTGTTGGAAATTAAAAATAATAAAATATGGTAATCGAGTGCTCTCGCCTCTCCATTTACCTACTTTGTTAATTTCAACTACGTGGCGCCCCAATGTGCTATGTTAATATAAACAAACCGTTTGGAAAGTTTATTTATTTTTTGCTTGATGTTGTTTCTGGTCGTGGTGCTACATGATCTATTTGCAGCATTGGTGCGTTTATGTCGTGTACGCACTGGTGCATTTATTATGTATAAACATTGGTGCGTTTATTATGTATAAACACACCGAAAAAAAAACTTTGCTCGCTCGCTCGCCTTCGATAGTGACCTTCGCTATAAATGGATATTTGGGCTCTTTTTAGAGTAGGATCTGCTATAACCTCCACAAAAAGGCCTTTTCCTTGTAGTGAGATTTCCTTGCACATTGACACTTATGTTAGAAAAATGGGATCGCAGAGCAATAACAATAAACATAAATGCAAATATACTCACACATACACATTACAAGAGAGACACTGATATATCGTGGTTCACCCAACTTGGGCTACGTCCACACTAAAGTTGCCAGTCCTTATTATTATTATTCCATCCAACAAAGTGAAGGGATACAACCTGCAGCAAAACCGCCGCACTTCCTCTTCACTGTGTCACAGTCTGTCCTCTAATCTCAGAGATCTTTACAATGCATAAAACCTAATACATCAACCCTAGCTGTGTTACAATGTTTTTCTTTTATAGGGAGATACAATGGAAAAATACCACGGGTTACCCAAAACCATGGGCCTGGTGGGGGGAGGCTTCGCCCCCCCCACCCCCCCTCATTGGGGTGAGTGTACAGTCCTTTTTACATATCATATAAAGTTGGGGTACAAACACGGCTGAATAATAATATCTCTAAATCTGGAGATCAGGCTCCACAACCAACAATCTCCCACTTGGAGACTGATCACAACAACTCCACCGCTGCTGCACTTGCTGGACCTTGGACTTGGAAAATTTATCATCTTCACCTTCACGCTAGAAGGCCAACTGAAACCGAGTGGGAACTCAGTTTCTCTCTGGTCACTACCTTTGTAAACATGTCTGCAGGATTTTGGCTAGTATGTATCTTTTCCAGCTTCAACAGTTCATCTTCCAGAACAGAGAGTATGAAATGGTACTTGAGCTGTATATGTTTAGTCGTGGAATGGAATGCTGAGTTCTTTGCAAGATGAATGGCACTATGGCAGTCACTATACAACCTGCTATCCTTCTGCTTCTTACCTAATTCCTCCATAAACCTCTGCAACCAAATCATCTCTTTACTAGCCTCTGTAACAACAACATACTCTGCTTCCATTGTTGAAAGTGCAACAACCTTCTGCAGTTTCGAAATCCAACTTACTGTTGTTCCACCTACAGTAAACACATACCCTGTGGTGCTCCTCTTGCTATCCTTATCACCTGCCATATCTGCATCAACATATCCCTGTAGATCAGTGTTTGAACCTCCAAAACATAATGCTTGAGTGGTATTACATCTCAAATACCTGAGAATCCACTGTACTGCCTTCCAATGTTATTTACCTGGATTGTTCATATATCTGCTCACAACTCCCACTGCTTGTGCAATATATGGTCTTGTGCACACCATGGCATACACCAAGCTGCCAACTACTAATTGATAAGGGATCTTGGACATGTATTATGTCTCTTCCTGTGACTTGGGACACATTTCCTTACTTAGACTGAAATGGCTGGCCAAAGGCGTACTAACTGGTTTTGCATTCTGCATTCTGAACCTCTCCAACACCTTTTTTATGTACTCAACCTGAGACAATGTCAATTTGCGATTTTTCCTGTCTCTTGTTATTCTCATACCAAGGATTTTCTTTGCAGCACCCAAATCCTTCATCGCAAATGAATTAGTTAACTTCCTTTTGAGCACATTTATATCCTGCATGTTAGACCCTGCAACAAGCATGTCATCCACATACAACAACAAGATAATATATGTTCCATTATCTAGCTTCTTGAAATAAACACAGTGGTCAGAATGACATCTACTATAACCTTGTTCTGTCATAAACTTGTCAAATTTTAAATACCACTGCCTTGGAGCTTGCTTCAATCCATACAAGCTCTTTTTCAACCTGCACACCAAATTCTCCTTCCCTTTGACCTCATACCCTTGTGGCTGCTGCATATATATCTCTTCCTCCAAATCCCCATGGAGAAAGGCAGTTTTTACATCTAACTGTTCAAGATGCAAATTTTCTACCGCCACTAGACTTAAAATAGTCCTAATTGAAGTCATCTTAACAACAAGAGAAAATATTTCATCAAAATTTATACCTTTCTTCTGTGCAAACCCCTTTACAAAAAGTCTATCCTTGTACTGCTTCTTACCTCCTTCTTCCTTCAACCTGTAAATCCATTTGTTATGCAATGCTCTTTTACCAATAGGCAACTGAACCAAATCCCAATTCTGGTTTCCTACCAATGAGTCCATCTCCTCATTCATCCCTTGCTCCCACTTCATTCTAGTTTCCACCTGCATTGCTTCTTCATAACATTCTGGTTCACCAGAATCAGTCATCAATAAATAATACATTGAAGGAGAGTATCGTTGAGGGAGTCTACTTAACCTGGTAGATCTTCTTGTAGTTACAGGAGTTTCAGGTACTTGTTGCTGTTCTTGATTTTCTGGCACCTTTGGAACTTCATTTTCTTGAATTTTATCAAGTACTGTGTACTCTGTGTTTTTGTTTTCTTGTTTCTTTCCCTGCAACTAATCTTTATACATGACCTTTTCATTGAATATCACATCTCTATTCGTGATGATTTTGTTATTTTCATAATCCCATAAACGATAACCAAATTCATCAACCCCATATCCAATAAAGGTACATTTCTTGGATTTAGCTTCAAGCTTTGTTCTATTTTCTTTATCAATATGGACAAATGCTTCACAACCAAACATTCTCAGAAATGAGTAGTTTACCTTTTTATCTGTCCATGCCTCCTCTGGAATACCACCATCCAAAGCACTTGAAGGTCCTCTGTTTATTAAATAAACAACAGTATTTATAGCATCCGCCCAAAACTGTAAGGGCAACCCTGCATGTAGTCTCATACACCTTGCACGCCCCATGATCGTTCTGTTCATCCTTTCAGACACACCATTTTCTCGTGGTGTTCCTGTGACTGTCTTCTCTCTACGAATCCCATGGTATGAACAGTAGCTATCAAACTCCTTTCCGCAGTACTCACCTCCATTATCAGATCTGAGACACTTTAAACTTTTTCCTGTCTCGTTCTCAACCAAAGCTTTCCACTTCTTAAAAGTAGCAAACACATCATATTTTTGTCTAATGCAATAAACCCAAGTTTTCCTAGTTGCATCATCAATATATGTAACATAATAATGAGAGCCACCAAGAGATTGTACCTGATTCGGTCCCCATACATCTGTATGCACTAGCTCTAACTTTTCATTCTTCTTCTGTTTCCTTGCCCTAAGAAATCTGACTCTCTTCTGTTTTCCGTAAACACAGCTTTCACAGGATTCCAAACTTACCTGCTTCAAATCTAGCAGCAAATTCCTTGAGTGGAGAATCTGCATCCCCTTCTCACTCATGTGGCCAAGCCTATGATGCCACAATGTTGTATCTGTTCCTGTGGAAGCTAGAGAGATAGAATGGTCAGTATTATGAGGACATAAATACAACGTACCTACCCTGTCTCCTTTTGCTATCACCATTGATCCTTTAGTGATCTTCCAAATGTAGATAAACAACCGCCATCTCCCAACTACCCTGTTGAGATCAGATTTTTTTCATAGCAGGAATATGCCTTACATATTTCAACATCCAATCTGTTCCATTCTTAACTTTTAGCCATACCTTACCCATTCCAACAATTTTACATGGCTCATCATCACCCAATAAAACATGTCCAAAATTGCCTGGA
This sequence comes from Larix kaempferi, assembly GCA_027924585.1. Lineage (NCBI taxonomy): Eukaryota > Viridiplantae > Streptophyta > Pinopsida > Pinales > Pinaceae > Larix > Larix kaempferi. The sequence continues at coordinate 1,540,304 of BSBM01000226.1, read as the reverse complement.
ACATAATCATGAAAATATTTCCTATGGGGTGTAGCATGACATGAAGCCCCTGAATCTACTACCCAATAATCACTAGTATTATCTAATGCAAGAATCAAAGCATCTTGTAACACATCACCTGCTACATTTGCTCCCTGGGTAATTTCCTTCTGTGCATCTCCTTTCTTCTTTAGAGATCTGCAGTCTTTCTTCAGATGTTCTTTCTTTCCACAGTTCCAACACTCTATTTTTCCCAGTCTGGACTTGGATCTGCCCTTTTTAGAGTTGCTACGATTACCTTGGCTCTTTCCTCTCTCCCTTTGTCTTCCCCTGCTCTCCATGGTCAATGCATCACCTGATGTCTCACCTGTGCTTTTTCTTCGCATTTCTTCGTTAAGAATAACACCAAAAACATCATCAAATTTCAAGGTGTTTGAACCAGAGACAGAGTTACTTACAGCCATGACCAAGGTATTCCAACTTTCTGGAAATGAACACAAGATTAGAAGAGCGCTAACCTCATCATCGAAGTTCACACTTACATAACTTAGTTGATTTGTAACCGTATTAAAATCATTTAAATGATCAGTAACAGATCCACCTTCAGACATCTTCATGTTAAATAAACGCTTCATTAGAAATACCTTGTTGGAGGTCGAGGGTTTTTCATACAGCTTACCCAATGCGCTCATCAACCCTTGCGTTGTCGTTTCTTTTGAGATATTGAAAGCCACTGACGAAGCCAGGCTCAACCGTATTGTTCCCAAATCCTTTCTGTCAAGAACTTCCCATTCTTCGTCCTTCATAGCCACCAGTTGCTTTGCTCTTCCTCCCAACGGTAGGAATAGATCCTTTTGGTACAGATAGTCCTCCATTTGCATCTTCCATAACTGTAAGTTTTGGCCGTTAAACTTCTCAACCTTAAACTTTCCTTCTTCCGCCATTGCTCCCACTCGAACCAGAAACTCTAGCTTCCGGCGGGTTTATCTGCCAAATAGACCTTTGGCTCTGATACCAATTGTTAGAAAAACAGGATCGCAGAGCAATAACAATAAATAGAAATACAAATATACTCACACATACACATTACAAGAGAGACACATATATATCGTGGTTCACCCAACTTGGGATACGTCCACACTGAAGTTGCTAGTCCTTATTATTATTATTTCATCCAGCAAAGTGAAGGGATACAACCTGCAGCACAACCGCTGCACTTCCTCTTCACTGTCTCATAATCTCTCCTCTGATCTCAGAGATCTTTACAATGCATAAAACCTAATACATCAACCCTAGCCGTGTTACAATGTCTTTATTTTATAAGGGAGATACAAACACGGCTGAATAATAATATCTCTGGATCTGGAGATCAGGCTCCACAAAAAGGCCTTTTCCTTGTAGTGAGATTTCCTTGCACATTGACACTTATGTTATATTACATTCCATACTATTGCAAAGATTGCAGTTGTATCTCACTTGCAATTGCTAGCATAATTATAATAAATTCATGACACTTAGTTATTGGAAATAATGATTGTTGCTTTGCAAGCATAGCCACATTATGCCTATCATATCATTGTAGAAGATTAAATTTGATATTTGTATCAAGCATATTTATCACTAACTCATTTATTTTAATTCAACCACAAACAATAAATGTTACTTGAATCCAAGCCCAAAGCAAGAGAAGTTGTTGAATGGCTTTGTTTATCAATGGACGGTAGACAAACAATTATGATTGGATATGGAAATTTCAAGCTAGGATGTCATCCCCGTCCATGAGTAGTATAAAAATGCTTGTGATATATTGGATCACTTAGAGGCCAACGCCTTAGACATGTTTTCAACCAAAAGGCAACACTTAACACTATTAATTGCATATAGTAACTAATTAATAGTAGATGAATTACATGAATAAAACAATACCAATATCCATTTAGAATCATATGATACATAATATATTGTAATAAAGAAATAGGAACCTAAGAAAAACAATAACAACAATAATCATAAGAATAAAAATGCCATCCCATTACCGTTAAGCATTTTGAATCAATAACATGAAAGAAACACTATCATCACAAGAACACCAATTTATAGAAGGAAACACTAGCACAAGAAGAAAAACCTACTCATAAAATATGTAGTTTGTGTCGACATGGTTATTACATGACCATAACAAAATATCTAATAATCTTGCTTAGACATATGTCTTGTCCTTCATTTCTAACTATCCATGCTTCCCTTAGTGTTCAACCTTTGATGAAGATCATCCTTTACACCTTATTTCATATCCTCAAATAAGATTCAAGCTCCATCCAAACCCTATCCTGAAGACCATCAAAAGGTTGATTATCGTAATTTCCTATTATCCTTGATTCAATTCCCCACACAATTATTTGTCGCGCTCTTTAAAAAAATAATAAAGAATCCTATTAATGCCCACTAAAACCAATTTGGCTTATCAAACATGTGTTAAGTGCTTTTGATGATGCAGGGAAACCAACTATATTAGGAAGTCTAACATGTTCCCTCATGTCCACACACACAAGGAGTTCTACATGTATCAAGGTTTAAACTAGCTTGTTAGCATGGTGGCATGTTATCCCAACACTAAGCCACATATTGCTCAAGGTTAACATGATGAATAAGATAGGCGTAATCACTTTAAATCATAATAATTAAACTTAGGCCATATATAGACCATACAACATATACTTGACACCTAAAAATTTGGTAGCCTCATTTATAGCATATGAATTTTGCACTTATGTATAGATTTCATACTTTTGACTCACATATGCCTACCAACTAGGGAGGTTGTGATGTGACCATGTTTTGTGTTGCATCCATGCATGACCATCCAACAAAGATATTGTATCTCTCTAGACTTACCTTTTGTGGAGGATCACCTTCCTTGAGTCCCCCCTATATTAGCATGGGTCTATGATCCCTCAAAGATGTATAGTTCTTTGGTGGGATCCTTGCTTGCATTCCCTCCCCTATTCTTTAACCCTTGCTAAATGACTTGGTTTAATTTGATCCCCGACGTACTTTTTTGGGGTATTTCCTAAATTTATAGGTTGAAATGGGGTCAAAAAACCATCAATTGGATCCATAATCACTAAGGATGCCTCACCATGGGTCCGCGATGTCTTAAATTCATTATGGGTTGCTATTTATATAGGGTCAAATGAGTCAATCCTCCTTTAACCTTCTCAACCTCTTGGAAGGGAGCATATTACGGGTTCCTAATGAGGATATCATGCTTATGTTCTGCAACACATGGAACAAAGGAGCACTTTGTCCTGAAAACCTACTACATGGTGTTGTAGAACTCACAATATTGAGTCAATGTGCACAATACAACCTTATTCTATGAATCAAACCCTCCAAGGGCTAACATAACACACACCCACACCTTTGTTGGGAATGTTATATCTCTTCACATGGTGGCTGCGTGTACAACACGATCAAATTTTTTTGGGTTGTTTTTGCTTTTTCGCGATTTCGACCCATTGTACTCTATCTAATCCCGGTAAAAGGGATTAGGGTTGTAACCTAATTTCGGGTAAACGAATTAGGGTTTTAGATGTTGCAGAATACCATATATTGTATTGTAAATGGTTGAATAAACATATAATGAAAAGGAGCAGTGCGGCTCTAAGTTTTGCTGGTTTTTTCCCGATTAAGGGTTTCCAGGTGAAAATCTCTGTGTTATGTGTGTGCCATTGTGTATTTTCTGTTAATGCTTAAGAATCAATATATGTTTGTACTTCACTATTAAGGTTTAAAACTTACAACCTTAAGGTCATTCCCTTGCCTATTTATATCTTTATATACTCTTTTTAAAGGCTAGTGGATTATTATTTCCCTCTCTCATTATCTTGTAGGGAGACACTTAAACTAGCGACAAATCTTGACCTAATCCCTCTTATACCTTTTTTATGCTCTTGGGATGCTTTCCCATGCCATATTTGAAACCTATACATTAGCCTCCTATGATTAGCTTGGCTCTAATATTAAAGGCATGTTGATTCATCCCAAGACATCTTCATTGGCATGGTTCTACCCATACTTTCAATGATTCAACTTGACAAACTCAAGGGAGGTTCCATCACACCTGAGCTAATGAAGGTATCAACACCCCATTAGGGGCATATAGATGTCTCTAATCAATACTTCTGTTGATCTATATTTTTGTGGTAGTAGATATAGTATTATTTGCATGCACACAAACATGTATTTTTATTGGAGATTGGGTACAATTATTGTCTTGTAGGAAATTTAATGAGCTAAGTGTGTAGGATCATCTAGGACATGGATCACTCTTAGAGCTGTCATGTCTCTCTTATTCATAGGAAATAGTTTCAACACCTACAACAATGAATTTTGGGTCAGTCCTTGCATACTTATCTTTGTATTTTTTAGCATTAAGGTTTCTAACTCACTAAAGGAATCTCTAGCAAATTAAACTTGGATTGTTGCGTTACTTTCCTTTGTTAATTTGTTGGTAAAACTTGATCTAAAACCTAATTGAATTAACTTGATAGCTTACAACCATAGTTAAACATAATCAAGATCTTAAACCCTAATTAATGTAATGACTCCATCTCTATTTTTGGTCCTCTCATTCCTGACTATATGGTTTCTCATTTTTTCCCTTAAATTGAGTGTGGCAACTCCTCTTTATCCTTTCCCCTTGTTAGTAGTGTATACATGGTACAATGGTCTTCCATATCCACCTAATATTTTGTGTGGAAGCATACATTTGTTCACTCATGACATTTTAAGTAGTTCCCATCAAATCCTATTTCCCTTAAGTGAAGGCATTCCCTTCTTGTTTTGTCTCCTTCTCCTTCTCCTTTTCCTTTGGACTATGGAGGCTCATCCTTGCATATTTAACCCTTATCCATACTATGCTTTGACCCGACCATCTAGTTCCTTAAGGTAAGGACATCTAGGTAGCCATGCAGATCCAATTACTTGCAACATTACCCCTTTCAAGAGAAGCATTCACGATAATGTCTGAACAACACCTATGTTCTCAATCCAAACATGAGAATTTTCATCAACCATGCACATGAGGCTAGATTCATGCATACTCAACAATGACACTCATAAATTGTGCATGTATCATAAGGTATATTCTCATAACACTATAGCTTGTCGAATATTGCAAAGTAAGTGTGAATCCGAACCTCAATCTGGAGAACCCAATTCATCTAGATATAGGTGTCAAATTTATACCACCCCCTTAGTTGAACCTAAACATGTACATGTCGTGCTAGACTTGATCGATCTCTTCGTTAAATTCCCCATCCACTAGAATAATCCATGTGAGATGGTTAGGTCACCACTAGAACCCTCCAACTTTGTAGATTCAATTGGTTGCTTTTGGGTTCACTAGGTGGGGGTAGTCCCTAGATCTTAATCGGAAGCCACAACTATGCTAATAAATATATCCCTAAACCTCCTCTATATGTAAATTTATAGATTCCTCTCCCTCAACTTCCTCCTTTGCGACCTTACTCCCTTGTTCGATCCTTGTCTAACTTAAGTGCCAATATTTCCAATGCTTTTCTCCCAAGCTACACAACTTGCTCATCCAAGCCCTAATGGAGTTTTCCATAGAGCTCGCACCCTTGCAAGGCTTGTCTTGTTCCTTTAATATTTATGTGTTTCCCTTGGATGGTGAAATAAGGATCAACATTGCTAGCTATTTCTTCATAGAGATATATTCACAAGACACCACCATTAAGTAGGTGGTACTTGGTTCTAAATCCACACTTAACCTAATTATTGCTTATTTTGCTCATGCCCTTGTCTTACTAGATTTCATGCAAATAATTTGACTTGCACAAGATTCAAAAACTTCAAGAATAACCCCATCGGTGTATACTGGACGTCATCCCTACCCTTCGGCCTAAAATTGTTTCAACTTACTTTTTTGTCCTTGATGTTAAGATTGATTGCTACACCCTTCTTCTTGGGATCCCTTAGTTGGATGAAATGATAGTAGTCCCATGTATTTTTGAGGGGAATTTTTGTTTCTTCGTGAAAGGAAGACCCACACGATGAAGTGTTCAACACCATTCTCCTTGATGTAGAAGTCCACCTCATAGGATCAAACTTTGGTCTCTTATTAGTGTACTTCAAGTCCCTTTGTTGTAGAAGCTCCCTTTCTTGAGACTAAGCCTTCTCCTCCTCATTTATCTCCCTCTTCACCTTGCTCCCCATGTATGTTGATTGAAAACATCTTCAATGACTTAGATTGTGATCTTCCTTGCATTTGCTCATGACTAAGTTTAGTTTAGTTTATATTAATTTGCTTTCCATTTTAGTTTGCTACTAAGGATTGCACAACTCCTTAGTAGGCGTATTTCTCACTTGTGTGAGAAATCATACACAACAAATTTGGTGATCTCAGGTCATGGATTTCGAAGGAAAAGTCACGACCTACTAGCTATGGTCAATTTTTTGAGTTGACTTTTAGTTTTTGGTCATTCACTCATGCCATATGGATGAAATGAGATTGAAATGGTGCTAATACTACTGAAACTCATGCATGATGGTGATGGAACTCACGACAAGGTAGGTGAACAAAATTTGGTTGTTAACAACTTCAAAATCAAACTCCTAAAACAAAAGTAGCCATCTGCAAATCCTCCTTTCTAGTATCAACTTGTTTACCAAACAATTTAAAGCATAATGGTTTGTAAAGAATTTGAAATGACCTCCTAGAAAGTAATGTCTAAATTTTTTTAGTGAGTATACCATTGCTAGTCCCTCCCTCTTAGTAGTGCATTCCTGGAAGTGCCTACAGCTTCTTTGAATATCACATCTCGACTATAAACTGCATTCCTCATCACTAGGCTCCACATCTTATACCCTTTCATTCCATCCTTGTACTCGATGAAGATGCACTTCTCTTACTTGTTGTCAAGTTTTGTTCTTTTCTCCTTTGGGACATGCACAAATGCATCGCACCCAAATACTCTGAGATGTGTAAGAGAGATACCACATGTAGGGACCCTCTAGGGGCCCTTCTAAGACCACTAACTAATCATGCACAAATCTATACCGGTAGATCTAGAATTTTAAAATTAAATAGCTTAAACAGATCTAACATTAACAGTAAGTTGATTTTGATCACATAAATTAAAAATTACAGATCCGACATTAAAATAGTACTTCATTCTTCCTTTTACATTCAATCGAGAAAATAACATGAGAAAAATAGCAGAATCATTCAATAAACCATTATACTAACCTAAGAAATCCCTGTTTCCATGGCATGCTAGAGGCTACCAAAGTCCCACTACAAGTCTTCTTTTGAATGCCAATCAAAGAGTGTCCACCAAAAACCACCCTACAAATCCCAAAAAGTACTCTCCTTCCCCTAATACCCCCGAGTCGCAATGGGATTGAATGCAAGCAAATACTAGCGTAGTCTAGGTACGTAGACTACTGCTATGAGGCTCCCAACCTCGTTCGTACCAAGACTAACCACACTCTCAACAATCACCGTCAGGAGTTCAACATAATCTATGTCGTCCAACAATAGGGTAAAATATATGAGAGCCTCATGCCCTCTCCTTCTCTTTATAACTTTTCGAAACCCTCATGCATCTCATCCCGATTTATTTTTATCTTTTCTTTTACTACTCACACTCCAAGTATCACTTCTCTCGACTTTCATATTTTTCTAATTTTTAATTGAGATTTACTCTCGTTTAATTTCCTAGATTTTCTCACTGACAATTTCCTCAATTTCTCTTAATTGTGTGGGTGCATGTGTTTACTAATAATGATTTTCTCTCCTTTCTTTATTCAGAATTTGACATTTAAAATCAATAATCTAGAATTTCATTCACTTAATATTTAATTAAAATCCTTTTTCTCAATCTTTTTAAAACACTCTTTATTGCCCCCCCGTTTAGTATTTTGATTTAATTGTCGTGTTCTCATTGCGATGAGAATATTAAGGGTTCCATGCTCCATGCATGGCCTCCAAATATCTCCGGTGGTGGGGACTAGTACGATGACTAAGGCATCGCTAACTCAATCCAATAGGCCTTGTTGAGGGACTAGTGGTTCCTGTAGAATAAGGTTGTGTCCTTATTACACGCCCCATAGTTAATGCCTTGTGAGTGACTGAGTTCGCGGCCTAGTCTCACAACAACACTCATCTAACGAGCAAAATCCTTTCTTGCTTTTGTTAGGATATCTCATCATTCAGTTATGTACTTTGCATGCATTCTGCATGCATTGCATGCACCCGCATGCTGCCCAATCATCAGTATGGTACCTCCAACACTTAGTCCTTAGTCTCCCAGCACTTGGGAGCTACTTTCCACTCAGTTTTAGCCCTCCTAGCCTGTCATGCGCCCAGTTCTCACCTTCCACTGAAGAAGGGTGCCTTTCTCACCTACGAGTCCAGTTTTACTTCAGTTAGCCACCAGTCTTTCCTTGATTTGAGGCTAGACTGACTCCTCACTACTGTTATCACTCCGATTGACCTTCGATGAGACATGAATACCTATTCTGAGTATAGTTAACTCCTCATGCGCCCTCCACTGAGCCTCCATCCCTAGATTAGTGCCACTTACCATCAGTTACACTTATTACACTTAGTTAGACTCAGTTTGACACCTGTCTGACAGTTACTTGTGCATTGATGACCACCACTGATGATGAGGACTCCTAGTTGGAGCCAAGCTATGCCATTCAGTTAATTCGAATGACCTCTTTGGTTAATTTGAATTGCTCACTCATTGTGACAGTATTGTATTGTATTTTCACCCTTATTGGGATTATAGAGCATTGATGCATGTTTTTGCATAGTTCACACCATATTTTCTGAGTTTCATCTACTGTGATTGATTTACTTGTTCATTAGATCTGCTGTGACTAATTTTACAGCTTTTTCCCAATTCATCGCGTGGAATAATCGCTAGTTTTACATATTCTTCCATTCATCCCTGTTACCTGATGTGGATCGATTGGCAATCACAATCCAACACCTACACGTAAACACTAAGCATATCAAACATTTTAAAGCAAAATCATAATTTTTAAGTTTACATTAGGCTAACATCACCTACCGTGGATACTCGACTCAGTCCGTAGTCCGTGCGGTATCGACGTAACCTCGCATCGCATGTACCTGTATTTTCCTATCACACTCGACAACCCATCATAGTACATTCTATTCACAACATAACTATGAAACACCAGAATCGTTTCTTAAAAGAAATAACCAGCACAAATAAGCCAAATTACAATAATCCATGAATGAATAAAATAATATATTTGATGATATAAAGATGATATTTTACAATGAGGACGTAGCTTGCATGCATAGGCTTATATGGTGACTATTCACCAAAGGGATATTGTTATCGCCCCAAATAAATTTGTCGAGCTGATCAATTTTAGATGATAGGATGTCATTTAAAAATTCATTTCTAAATTTTTTAAGGCTCATTGTTGAAAGCTTTATGCATGTAATAAAGTTTGAAAAGCTTTAGATTGGGTTTTCATTTCAAAAAACTCAAAAGACAGGTTTCGGTAGCTTAGCACTATATCAAAAAGGGTTTTTAAGCCACCAAAAGCTTCACTTTTGGAAACTTACAGTGCAAATTCAGGATTCTCCAAGCTACCAAATAAGAAGGAGTTTCAAACTGTTAAGATGTCAAATCAAGGGCCCAACCGTGAAGTTTAAAGGTTATTCATTATTCCTTAGCCGCCGAAAAGAACAAGGATCAACAAGGTGCGATCCGATGATTAAACGTTTGGTGTGATTGCAATTTGATTTAAAGCTAATCCTAGATCCACTAAAGCCTACACCTATCCTATCAAGCTGAAATATAATCCTGGGCATATATGGTAATCATTTGAACCTCAGTTTCAAAAGTCCCACGTGTTTTTCCTCCATTTCTCGAATTTACCAAGTCGGTTAATTTCAAATCCCAAACTGTCGGTCCATCTCCCTCAAAATCAGGGCTTGACCCAAACACGTCCCTCATCTCTTGCCTCTGCCTTTGCTGAGCCTAAACTTTCCTAATTCTACGTTTGTCCTATCTCCCCTAGCTCGAATTATCCATTGCAGGTACAAAATATCAGGTCTAGAATGAAGAAGGGAGGAGCTGCACTTAGGAAGGAGCTAAATGATATTTCGGTGGCTTAGGCGAGATTTCACAGTTATTTTTAGCCACCGAAAGCAGAGCTTTCAGTAGCTTACATGCTCAGATTTTGGCTTCCCTAGCCACCGAAAGTGCAGAGAAGGGCAGAATGACACTCTTTTTGCACAGATCTCATTTTTTCTGATCCAAAGAGCATGCGGATGGTTTCTAAGTAAAGAATATAATTAAAGGGATCTGTTTTAGTGTTCCGTTCCATTTTTGTAGACAGATGTTGAGGCAAGAAGATAAAGAAATGTGGCGTTTTTACTGTTCTGAGTCATCATTTTCAAATGATGATTCTGAGCGATTGGAGAATCATTTTTCAAAACGGGAGGAGGTTTTTCTTCCTAACATGTCAGAGAACAAAAAACTCTGTCAGTTTTCCTACAGGTGTTGTAGATTGGGAGAATCGATTCCATCTCTGAACCCTAAATTTTGGATCTCAGAATTTCCCTGTTTGACACATGTTTTTGAAATACATATCTCGGGCAAATGAAAATGAATTTAAAATAATTGAGAGAGGTTTTTTCTCACAACAAACCAATCCACAAAAACCTCTTTCAGTTTATACACAGGTGTCATATATTGGGAGAATCGAATCCATCTCTGAGCCCCAGTTTTTAGCAGTTTGGCGCAATTTTTGTGGTGAAAGAATGACCTATTTTGCCAAGGTGGCATTTTCGACCTTATCAACCAGCCTTTGAAGGCCTGCTGCAGCTGTCAAAGATCATGAGGATATGAAGATCATTGAGATTACATGTTGACCTATGAAATAGGATCTCTCCCTATTTTTATGAAACTGATTTGACTTTCTATTTTTGAGTAAATTTGATCCAGTTTTCCAGGATCTGGAAACTTTTTGTCAAGGTTATAAAGCCAAGAACATTTGATGAACACGAGGTTTGACTTTGGATACTTTTCGTACTTGTACTATCAGACTTCTCATTGCATCTTGGTAATATAATCTTCTTTTGCCATTTATGTTCAGATTTCCTTTTCTACCTTTCTGTACTTGCACTGGAATGTTTACTTCATGTTTGTTCTATTTGTCTAATGCCAGATAGCTGTCATCCTATATTTGTATTGATGAATTGGATATCAAGTATCATTTACCTATTGTGATTAGCCATTCATATATGCTTTTTGTATGAGTCTTCTAGCGTAATAAGAATTCTACATACATCTACCTTTTATAAACTCTCTGAACAACAATGGTTAAAAGCCTTGTCTATCTGAGTATGTCTATGCATGTTTTGAGTGAGTGAGCTTTGATTAAGTCATCCAACTTGATCCATTTTACAAATCATTGAGAAAATAGGTAAGTTACCAGGCTCCTTTGACCTACAGCCTAGAAGGACTCCTAGAGTGATAATAGATATGTTCCTTCATCAAATCTTATGTTTTATTTATTATTATATTATTATATTATTATATTATTATTATTGATTATTTAATATTATGTTCGTTACATTGTCTTCCCCTTAAGGGAAGCTTTGCCCTCAAAGCTTATTGAAGACAAGGCTTACGTCTGATTTCTTGCTTGTAATGTCATCTATTGATCTTTTGTGTTAGTAACTGTGACACTTGACGAAACAAAATGATATGAGTTACGAATTCCCAAGAAAAAATGTTGCATCGTTTGTGAAGTGGTCCATCCGAGATCTATCTTCATTGGAGATGTTTGTTAATTGCTTTGTTGGATGGAACTTCTTGTTTTTTGCTTAGTTTGTTGATTTTGAATTCTTTCTTTTATGAAATCATGACTCCTCTGTTTGTGTTCATTTTGACACGTCATTGGTCAAAATGATTTTAATAATTTTGGTGTCGATAAGGAGTTCTTGTTGTTTGTTTTTTTACTAGATTGGATTCTTTTTTAAATTTGAATAAGACTGGATTTGTATTTGCTTCTTTTTCCTCGACTTGGATTTTTGAGTCCGAGTGTTTTTATGCCCTCTGAATTTGCTCCAACTTTTTTTCCAATGAATCTTTATCATGATTAAGGTTCCTGATAATTTCTTCTTGGGATTTCTCATCATCTTTAAGCTTCTGAATCTGATGCATTAGATCATGTTTATGCTTCTTAAGGTGACCATTCTCTTCGATATTTTCTAATAGTTTCTTCTGAAGATGTCGATTCTCCTCTTCTATCTTTTGATTGTATTGTGCTTATCCTTCACTTTCTTGATTTGAAGAAGCAATTTCTGATTATGATCTCTTAGACGAGATATATCTTCTTCTTTGTCCATGGCGACTTTATCGAATTATTTTGCATCTTCTGTATTGATTTACGATCTTCTTGTGAAAGCACCTTCGAGATGTCTTTGAAGTTTTTAGACAACACAACTCTTGAACTTGACTTGAGTGTAACATCTTGGAATGTGATTTTCTTCTTTTTATAAGGAAACATCAATAACTTTTTCCTTGTGTTGAACATGAAGGTACCCAATGTATCTAACCAAGGTGACCCTAGAATTATATCAACCTTGTCTTGATCCAATGATACCACTGAAACGACACTGAATTGAGTTATGACCTTGTAACCATCAACAAATAGTTGTAGGATCTTAAGCTCATATTTCCCATCATAAAGAAGCATGTCATTTTCAATTATACCTGATTCCGAAAGCATTTATTGGTTTTCTAAGTCAACGTCTATGCAATTTGTCTTGGTTTTCGGGCAAATAGCGATGCAGACAACCTTTCCTCGATAAGCCCGTAAATTTTTAATACGTCATATGCATATCTTTTAAAAGTTTGCGGGAATCCTCCTTGTTTTTCGCCACGAGACTCCATTTTATTATGCTTCTTATCCAAAGATATATCAAAGAACGACATCTTTATCTTGTATAGTATACTATACTCTTCAATAATTATTTTTTCCCCAATAATTATTATTACTATTATTAAAAATTAGTAATAATAATTTTTTCCCAACATTGCCTTAAGGGGAAGACAATGTTGGTTGAATTTTTCACGGGACTATTTTATTTTTTTAGAAATTCTAAATTGAATGGCCAATGGCCGAGTTTCAGAGAAATCCGAAAGGGTTTGTGGCCAAAGGCTGAAATCAAGCCCAATAAGGGGCTCTGATACCAATGAAATGCCAAAATCGTTTCTTAAAGAAATAACCATCACAAATAAGCCAAATTGCAATAATCCATGAATGGACAAAATACTATATTTGATGATATAAAGATGATATTTTACAATGAGGATGTAGCCCGCATATATATAGGCTTATATATGTCCCTTCATTAAATCTTATGTTTTATTTATTATTATATTATTATATTATTATTATTGATTATTTAATATATGTCCGTTACAAACTATATTCATTTAGTCATCATTTCATACTTTCATATCACCATAAACATTCAAGATCATCATTGAATAATTTCATAATCATCATCAAATCATATCCCATGGCATCATAATCATCATCAAGTCATAATTCATCATAATCATCATCAAGTAATAACTTCAACTTGATTACTTTAAGGCATCCCAGTGCCACGTCCCCTCCCATTGAGCCAATACGATGGAGAGAACGTGACTCCAAGACTAGGCATCTAGCCCCATGATCATTTACAAAATTCATTGGAAATAAAAAGACATATGCATATTCATAAACGGAAGAAACAGATCGGAAGTAAATTCTTTTACACATCTAGCATACATTCATAATTTTCACACTAGTCAACAATTAAATACATTGGAGAATTTAACACAAGAGAGTACTTATCTTGAAAATGAGCTGCCCCGAGCAACTAGCTATGCCGCTGCAACGTTCCACCCAACCTTAGGCCAGTTGTGCTCATTGATATCTCAACGCAACTGCCATCCCTGAGCTGGGCATGATTTCAACAAGGAAAAAGGGAACAACAGACTCACACATAGCCAAGTATACACCAAAAATCCGCCAAGCCAACCACAGTTGGGTTTATCAGGCTGCTAAGACAATGGAAAGGGACAGTTGCTAAGCTAGTGAGCTCAACCATAGAGATTTGGACACCTCTACAAGATCTATCTAGCTTGGTACCCACAATGCCTACACACCCAACACAAGGAAGTATTCCCTTAACTACTACACAGTCCCTCAGGCCATACCTCCCATCCTAGTGTTCTTCAAGGTGTGCATAGAAGAGTAGCCAGCCCTTTTGATCTTCTTGAGAGGTTACCTTCCTCACTAGGTTTATCAAGCCAATTCTGGTCCACTTCCACTCCTGATTTCTTGCTCCCAAGTTCAAACCAAAACATGGATGCACATAACAGCAAAATCACAAGTGCTGGGCATGAAGCGAAACGTTTTGACAGTGGGATGCCCCAAAATGTTTTCCATTAGTTTCAGAAAGACGTGGGCAACCAAAAACGAAATGGCAGATGGGAATTCAACCCTGGGAGGGCAAATTCATTTTCTGAAAACGTTTATGGGCATTCAAGGGACAAAAACGGCCTCCATAAACCCCCAAATCATGACTCCCTTCCTCCTAGCCACTATGCTATACAAAAATGAGTTCCCAGCTATGGAAAATGCAGGAAAATGATGAAAAACATGAAGGAGAAAGCCCTAGCTAGCTCAGATTGCATGAGAGTGCCAAGACCATGGGTGAAGAATGGCTTTGGGAACAATTTCGTGGGTGTTTTCTTGCCCAGCAAGCCAAAATATGATTTCCCAAATTGATGGCTTGCCCATACACAAAATTGGCTGCCATACCTCTCCATTCACAATGCATTAACTACCTCAACCAACTCTTGGAAGAATTAAATGATTGGGTGCATAAGTCAAAATGGGTAGTTGATGGTTTATGGGTTCATTAATTGACATTTGGCTTAACACTATTGGCTCAAGGGTTTGAATATTTCCCTCCCTATTCCTTGTGAAATCATGCCCCCATCTCTTGTTGCATCGCATAGCTAGTTGTGGGTATTTCATTAAAATTCGTATTTACATGATGTCTTAATTTCTATTGTGCGCGGCTGGCACAAGAACCATATGCATCGATTTTTAATTGCATATATATAAAACGATAAATCAATGGCGGGGCCTTGGCCTTGAGCTCCTCACCATGATTTAATAACGATATTTACATCATTTACAACTTTAATGCAATAGGGTCAAAACTGAGATATTACATCTTATTAATCAAAGTAATAGTTTCCACACATGGTCGGGTCATTTGTCATCAAATGCCCTAAATAACATAGTGTTGTGATAATAATCAAAGTATAAGTAAAAGCAGGGCACTACATATTTTACTAGCCCATGCCTAATATGGAGTCTTGTGGACTAGAGTTTTTGACGATAACCTATTCACTAGGTAACATGCCATGGCAATCGCCTCTGCCCATAATTCTTGTGCAACTCCTGCAAAACTAAGCATGCTCCTTGCTTTCTCCATCAACATTATGTCCATTCTTTCAGGAAATCCATTCTGTTGAGGCGTGTATGGAGTTGTGTTTTATCAAGATATACCGTGTTGTATAAAGAATTGGTCTAATGTTTTTCCCCAAAATTCTCCTCTATTACCAGTTCTCAGCACCTTGATCTTTTTGCTAGTCTGATTCTCTACAAGAGCTTTGAACTCTTGAAACTTCTAAAAAACTATAGATTTCTTCCTTGGAAAATACAACCATTTCATTCTTGTGAAATCATCTATGAAATAAATGTAATACTGAGATCCCCCTAGTGAAGGGATCGACACAGGTCCAAACACATCATTATATATTAACTCCAGTATTTCCTTAGCCCTAGTAGCACCATATGAGAACCTTACTCAAATCTGTTTACCATAAATACAATGTTCACATAAGTCGACTTCTTCAACACAATTAGGGATATCTTCAACGATACCTTTATTGTGCATACCACAAAGATCTTTCTCACCTATATGTGCCATCTGTTGATGCCACAACATGGTCGAGTTGACTGGTCAAGCATATGTTATGTTGGTCTTAGGACAAATCACATTAGCATTTTCATCGGTGTCTGTTCTTCCCAATAGTTTTTACAAGGTTCCTATCCGGACACCACTTATTAGCACCACTGCTCCTCACACCATATTGCACATATCTTTATCAAATATAGGATGTACTCCTGAATTCCCCACCTTACTTAATGAGATAAGGTTTTGAGCCAAACTTGGGATATGCACTACTCCTGGAAGTGTTCCCGTTCTTTCATCTTTCATCTTTAGTTGAACTTTACCTCATCCAACTATCTTGGTCAGTGAGTCATCACCCAACATGACATCACCACCATTGATCTTTTCATACTCATAGAACCACTCTCTATGAGGTGTCATATGATATGATGCACTGGACTCAATCAAACATGAGTCTTGATCCAACCGTGTACTTGTAGAGGCCAAATACACATCACCTTTCTCTTCTTGAGAATACTTTTTGTCAGTTGACCTTCTTGAGTCCCTTTTCCTTTCTTGAATTCCGTCAACTGATAGTTCTGTCAATAATTCTTAACTTTATCGCATCGGCAATAGGTTTTCGTTGTCAGAATAGGAGATCTAGTCTTAGATCTACCCCTTGACTTCGATCTTCTATTGGAAGTTTTTTCCTTTTCATCTGTTTTATGATTGACCTCTTATTGTCAAGACCTCATGGGTCGAAGCTTCCATGTTCTTTCATCTCAATTCTTTCGACAACAGAGATGCGACCACATCGTGAATGTTTAATGTGTTACTGTTGCTTCCAATAGCCACGACCAGGATATCCCAAGAATCTGGAAAATAACACAATAGACTAATGCACTTTTACTCCTTGGTGATTTTAATAGCCATGGACAAATACTGATTGATAACAATGTTGAACACATTCAGGTGCTCTGTAAACGAGTCACCCTCACCCATCCTCAGAAGATACAACTCTTCCAAAGAAACAACTTGTTCACTGTAGATTTCGACTGGTACAAGTTTCCCAACTTTTCCCATAGCTTCTTTGTAGTGTCTTCTCTTGAGACATTCAACAATACAAAGTCTTCTAAAACAAGTTGGATTGTACTCCTTGCATTTTTGTCAATATTTTTTCAGTCTTCCTTCGACACACTTGCTAGAGTCGTTCCTGGGTCAACTGTAATCCATTGTTCTTGATTTACAAGGAGATCCTCTATCTTAAGCTTCCAAAGCTCAAAATTGTTCCCATTAAAATTTTCAATATCTATCCTCGATGTGCTATCCATTCTAACAATGAATCAATGCTTATAGAAGACTCCCACTATAACAAGTATTCCCCCAAATCTAGGACCAAGCTAAAACCGTTAGCAACAAAGGTGTCCCCTTGCATCCAAATATAGCTTTGATACCAATTGTTGGGTATTAATGATAATTACAATAGGTTTGCAAACTGATTCATATAGTTAAACAAAAATATACATTAACAATGACATACACAACACATCAAACACATTACACATAAATTACCATGGAAACTCAATCTCGAGAAAACTAGCAAACCGGTGAGCTCTCGGCTCATCTATTAATCAAACACTCAAAACATGTGTTTACAACTGTGACTTGCTAGACCACAAATCACACTTCATTACATGATCATGTTACAAACTATGCCCCTCGTAGCATATGCTTACAATCTCTCATATAATGCATAGCCATTACATCTTATTTATAGATGTGATCCAACCAATTGCTCATTAATGACAATCCATAACTTCCTAACCACTTTCGGTTATTCTGTTACAATTGAATTGACCGGGTCTACTTCAGTCGATTTCCTATTGATCCTTTTGGTCATTCCATCGAATTTCGGTCGATCAAGTCATTTGCATTCGACCAAACAACTTATTCCAGTCGATCAGTTGACCAGATTTCCACCGTCAGTCTGCTTTGACTGCGGTGGACTTATACCAGTCGACTATTGACTTTGATAATCGATCCACATGCAAAGAATATAACATTCCCAATAGTGCAAGGAGAGATCCACCAACTCAAGGAAGAAGAAGAAAATTAGGAGTCAATCAAGTCGAGTTAAGAGAAAAGACAATGGTGCTAGCCAAGTTTTGCATGTGCCTTCCTATTGCTCTGCAATAGATATAATGCAAACTTGGGCATGAGTAGGATGACAATATTATGTTGGCTCATATGTGTAATTATTTTCTAATAGCTCACAATATATTGGATTGTATTACACATAATGAAAGAAGACCCCCCATTTAAAAAAAAATATTATCATGTTTATCTACAGTGATGATGTTTCGTTCATTATATATATATATATATATCACGGTGTTCAATAATGTACTCAATTCTATCTAATGTATATGATGAATGGTTAAGATAAATGTGTTATTTGTTATGCTTATTGTTTTGGTTAATGGTGGTCATGACATTCTAGTTAATTGATGGGAAACTCTAAGATAACCTCTATTATGGATGGTTGTGACAATCATGTTGCTTGAGATTTGTATTTTCTCTAGTCATTGCACAATGCTTTGGGCAAGAATTCCAATGCTTTGATCAAGACCTTTCCTCTCTAAGGGATTGACTATGTCAGTACTTAGATTATAGTGGACCCCTTTGTTGGACACCTATGCCTACCTTGGTTCAAAATCAAGCCAAAAAATGGTTTCATTGATGGGACCCTTTAGTTGCATTTATGAAGCTCTAGTAGTGTGACTGGTAAGTTAACCTAGAGTTATATAGAAGATTGGTGGTTCAACCAGATCAACCTATTCAAAGAACATGCGAAAGGAAACCAATCTCTATGGAAGCGTGATGACCATGATAATTATGAGATTTTCTAGGTAGAATTCCTTGTGGTGTTATTTGAATGGTTGAATATATTAGGGAACTGTTTGTGACCATGATGTAAGAGGAGAAGACATATTCAATGGAGCATATAGAACTTGATCGCATTACAAAGTTTCAACCATGAACTCACTAGAGAAATTGAATTTTGGGTGAAACGAACCATAGAATGTTATATTTTTGAGTTTGTAGTTGAATTAAACCAATATTTCACAAAAAATGAATATTAGTTCAATAAAGGGGCACATGGGAGTTTAATGCAAGAGGTGGCAATGTGGATGGAAATGTTCCTAGCGGAGGAGGATTTTATGCCTTTCAAATTGATTATGATGGTAGCGTAGACCTCTATGCATGAGGATGAATTGGAGCTTGCACATGTAAGTGAGGGTAGGACAATACTATGGAGGGCCAACACAAGTATTAGAAAGAGCACAAAGAATATCCATGAGAAGAGAGGTGATTATTGAAAAATGGTAGTTAAGAAGGAGAGGAGATCAAAAGAGATAGAGAATGGTGAGAGAAGTTATGGCTAGAGAAGAAAACATTGAACGCTACCTAAAAGAGTTGGTATAATTGCACAAGTGAGGAGAACAAGCAAATCGGTGGTTGGAGTAGTAAGGATTGACTATGGAATGTAGTCTGAAGAACATACTAAAAGAGAGTACAATACTTACGAAGATGAAAGGACTTACAATTGAAGATATACCGACTGGTAAGGAGATTTATCTAGAGAAGCAAGAGATAATGCAATAGGAGGTTGCACTAAGAGAAATTAACAACCTTGCCACCATGGAGACCATGATAGTCAAATCCCAAGGAAAGGATGTGCTTGATGATGTATTCATGCTATTTGGAGTTGAAGAAAGTAAACGAACAAAAATGGTACAACCCATCAACATTAAAGCCATCTTAGAACAGTCACCACCTTCGTTGCACTTGAAAAATATAAATCTAATCCTAAATTTAAGTTATGTTTCTACTTTGCCAACATCTTCTAATAATAAAGGAAGAAATAATTATATTGGACAAGCAAGTGGATGAAACATTAACAATAACAGTGGAAGTGCATGACTATTCATAGATCCTTTTGGAATAGGAGGAACTAAAAAAAACCCAGTTAGGCCCTCAAGGGTTTATTTTGATTGATAGTATGGCCAAACCGAAAGACATCTTGAGAAGGTTCCTTCCAAATTTATTTAGAAAGGGAAAAAACAATGCCGAACAACACTGGATTTTGTGCAAATTTATTTGGAGAGACAAAAGGGTCACCACACTGAAGGATAAGCTAGTAGAATTCTATACCAGTATGAGGGGGGGAGCCCTATAATGGTATATTAAATTTGTGCAAACAAAGTCTCTCGATGCACAAGAGATAATGAAAAAAATGATTTTGGATATCAACTTATAAATGACATCAACTAAATTAAAGATGACATCAACTTAAATCCAAACTTTAATACAATGCAAATATTATGACAACGAACTCGAGTTTTTAGAGTTTTTTCCTACTGGGGGTCTGTCAAAAGTATGCCGAGTGGGTAAAGAAATGCAAATTTTTAATGTATTTTTATTTTTATTTTTCCGATCGAGGGCCTATAAAAAGTATGTTGAGTGGGTACTTGTTGGATTTTAATTATACATCCAATGAGTGCCCACACTCAAAATTTGAGTAAACTTACAAGTAGATAAGTTGAAAATACAAGAGAAAAAAGTAGTTTTTTCCTTTCCTTAAAAAAATCATGACTATTATTTTATTATTTTCCTTAGGAGGCCCATTTTACAGCTTAAAATTCCTCTAATGCATGACTAAAATCCAAAAATTCCAAAATTCAAAATGAGAAGATGGATGATAATGCCTATAAAACCAACCTACCTCCATATATGTGCATTTACTCAATAATAAATTTGGAGAATCTGAAGCTCTATGAGCCTTCCATGTTGGACTAGAAAATTGACGAGCAAGCCCTACCTACCAAGAGGACTTGGCATCAAAATCTTAGGTAGAGTTAACATAAGATACAATTTTGTATAAGAAGTTTATAATAATTAGACAGGGGCAGTGTGAACCCTAGCAGGTTGGGTTGAGAGGGCAACTTCCAAGAAACACCAAATTGTACTCTTGGGAGAAGGTAGTGGAATAATTTCCTCACATTATTCAGTAAGATATTTTGGGAACACAAAGCCTCCCTAATGAGGAGGCATGATTTGAAATGGATCAATATATTATTTGTCATCTATTTTGATACTTTAGGTGGAAACATTGGATGTATTGGATTGTAGGGCCCATTTTATGGGAAGGTCCCACTTTGGTGATTTGGGGCCTGGAACCTTCTAGATTCCATTTGAGGTTTTAAATGACATTTTTTGGTGTCAAAAAATTTCAAGCGTATATCCTATCCTCTTGATGCTATTCTACACATTGAG
Source organism: Larix kaempferi (assembly GCA_027924585.1). Classification (NCBI taxonomy): domain Eukaryota; kingdom Viridiplantae; phylum Streptophyta; class Pinopsida; order Pinales; family Pinaceae; genus Larix; species Larix kaempferi. The sequence goes on along the minus strand of BSBM01000226.1, from coordinate 1,518,937 downwards.
ACCTTTCTAATAGTTTAAAATTCACCTCAATCAAATTTATATGAAAAAGTTGACGTATTATTTTAACCCCGATGGTATTGAGTGGATGCCATGTCATCTCACATTACTCACACATGTGGATCAAGTTACATGTGGAATTTCAAAAGGATTCTAGAGGGTAAAAAAACCTAACATTAGTTAGGGGTTGATGCATGCAAAAACCCTAACCTTAACCTTGGACAACCATAAATCTATGTTAAATATTGGGTTGCATAAGATAAGAAGGGATTACATTATTATTGCATTGTATATTGTTCCATAGTAGAGAAAAACATCAAGGATTAGGATATTGAATTATAATAGAGGAAGTAGAAGATATTGTAGCAACCATATTGACATAGAGTTCATGGAAACTCCATAGTGAAAGCTCCCATCTTTGTATTTGCATTACATTGTTGAGAAGGAGAGATCAAAGCATAAGCCTTGCCTTCAATCTTGTTTTTTCCCATATTGGGTTTTCCCAAGGTATATCTTGTGTTATTGTGTGGATCATTTGTGATTTGCTTCCTTCCTTCATTTCAGTTTCAACTAATTTTTGTTTATTTTAGCATGATCCGAATTTTAGGGGGCATATGGTCTAAATTCGGATCTATAAGCCATAAAAGTATTAAATAGAGAGGCCACCCTCTCTCATCCATGGTATTTAGTAGCACATAGTTTTGGCCCATAGTATAGCCTCAAAACACATTGTAATAATGCTATATAAAGGCCTAGCAAGCCTTCTCATGATATCAAGTTACTCATTTGGTTTCTCTCCTATTTTCTATTGTTCATTGTGAGATTATTTAGATCTGAGTGAGTTATTGGTAATTAGTTTTAGAGGTGGGGCTCCTCTTTGAGCCTCACCTCCCATTCACTTCATGTGTTTTTGTTCATGCTTATTCTTATGCAATATTAGGGTTTTCACGTGAATTTTATGACAGATTTGCATGCTTAATCTCCTCCTCTCTCAGCATTCAAGCCTTCCGGTTCTCAGCTCCCAAGATCCGGATCAATGGTATCAGAGCGGGTACGCTCTCCATTGGGACAATATTTTGAAGGATTATGTGGGTTCAACGGAGGTTCCACAACCTCTACAACAACCCATGCTTCTCTACAAACCCTTGACATCTCTATACTCAACACTTTCACATTCAACAAACTTTGAACAGGTTCCATGGACTGCACAGGAGGTTTCAGAGGCTCTATCGTAGCTCATTGAAAATGTATTTCTGTCAGCTCAAATGGGTATTTCACGGAATTTCATTTTGTTTCCCGGTTTGTGAGATATGCTTGTTTAAAGTAGCATATGTTTGTGCACAATGCGACCGGACGTACAACAACTTTAAACAAGTACTACTAACTCCATAGAATGTCTCAGAGGCTCTACCATAGCTCATTAGAAAGCTCTTTTCGTCTGTTAAAATGAGTATTTCACGGAATTTCATTTCGTTTCCTGGTTTGTGAGATATGCTTGTTTGAAGTAACACATGTTTGTACACAATGCGGCCGGACGTACAAACAGTTTAAACAAGTGTTACAGAATCCATATAACGTTTCAGAGGCTCTACCATAGCTCATTGGAAATATTTTTCTGTCAGCTAAAATGAGTATTTCACGGTTTTTTATTTGGCTTTCTGGTTTGAGAGATATCATCGATTGAAGCAACAGATGTCTGCAAAATAATGTGCGCGCGTCTCTTGAGCTTCAACAAACATTTTCTCAATCTCTGGGCCACCCCAGAGCAAGTATGTTATATGGATGGAAAGGTCTCTTCGAGATCTCAAATGGGTCTTCAATGGAATTCAATTTCAGTACATGCATCAGAAGCTATGAATGGATTTGCAGCAAGACATCAACTGCACCAAAGATCATGAATTTTCGATTTTTAAAAATCTTAATGTAATCATGGTTATGGGTCAACCACACAAAACCCATGGTTATGGGTTAACCACACAAAACCTATGGTTATGGGTCAACCACACAAAACCCATAGTTATGTATTGTAATCATGGTTGTGGGTCAACCACACAAAACCCACGGTTATGGGTTAACCACACAAAACCCTTCTCTTCAGTGGAAACAAGCTTGTCATTGCCACCATGGTTATGGGTCAACCACATAAAACCCACGGTTATGGGTCAACCACACAAAACCCATGGTTTTGAGTCAACCACACAAAAATCTTCTCTTCATTGGAATCAAGCTTGTCATTTCCATCATGGTTATGGGTCACCCTTACACAACACACGGTTATGGGTCAACCTCACAAAACCCACGGTTATGGGTCAACCTCACAAAACCCTTCTCTTCATTGGTAGCTAGCACATTGTAATCATGGGTCTCTTTTTAGCATGAAATGATGGGGACCATCATTTTATAAGGGGAGAGGAATGATCCGAATTTTAGGGGGCATATGGTCTAAATTCGGATGTATAAGCCATAAAAGTATTAAATAGAGAGGCCACCCTCTCTCATCCATGGTATTTAGTAGCACATAGTTTTGGCCCATGGTATAGCCTCAAAACACATTGTAATAATGCTATATAAAGGCCTAGCAAGCCTTCTCATGATATCAAGTTACTCATTTGGTTTCTCTCCTATTTTCTATTGTTCATTGTGAGATTATTTAGATCTGAGTGAGTTATTAGTAATTAGTTTTAGAGGTGGGGCTCCTCTTTGAGCCTCACCTCCCATTCACTTCATGTGTTTTTGTTCATGCTTATTCTTATGCAATATTAGGGTTTTCATGTGAATTTTATGACAGATTTGCATGCTTAATCTCCTCCTCTCTCGGCATTCAATCCTTCCGGTTCTCAGCTCCCAAGATCCGGATCATAGCATTAAGCGAATAACATTAAATCTATAATATAAGTATAACACTTAGTAATAAAAGGTTGTAGATTATTAGAAGATTTATTGTGATGAATTCTTCAAGTGGAATATCCATGGTAGTTTATATATCACTTTGTTGATAGTAGAATTGAAAGAATTTTTATTTAGTTAGAAAGCCTCAATAATGAATTTAAATACAAGCCAAAATTGAAATTGAAGGGAAGTCATTTGAAAATTGCATTGTGAAGAAGCCTCACAATATATCCTCTAAAGATTAATATAATTTGATAGTTGGACTTTGATGGGTTCTTATGAAAATAGATCCAACGTTTGACTTCAAAGTCGTTCTCCATGGATATAACTAATTGAAGAGTGTGCATCATTAATAATATCACAAACTTAGAATCAAATTGATGTTATACTTGGACTGAGATCATTGTCATAATATTTTCATTGTATGAAAGTTTGGATTTAAGTCGATGTCATCTTTAATTTAGCTAATGCCATTTATAATTTTATATCTAAATTAATTTCTAAAAGGTTGAAGGGCATTCTATCTGGCTTTGTCTCAGATGAATAATTTGGCTTCCTCCTCAATAATCAAATACATGATGTAGTGGGCATTGCCCAAGAGTGATTTTATTCAAATAAAACAAGGAAGTTACTTTCAACCATCTTGGAAATTGATCTTTCCAAGGCCTATGATAGGGTCAATTGGTTGTTTCTCATATTAAAACCACTCCAATTGGGTATGAACTTGCAGACTATGAACTCAATCATGGGTTATCTCACTTTTGCTTCATTTTCAATGTTGATAAATGGGCCTCCTTCTATGTTCTTCATAGCTTCTAGTGGTCTCAAACAAGGGTGTTCATTATCTCCCTTCTTGTTCATATTGTAACAAAAGGTTTAAGTATGCTTAAATATTCTTGTAGTAAATGTGAGTTGAAGGGGATTTAAATCTCAAATTCTGTACATATTACCCATGTTCTCTTTATAGATGATATCACGATCTTTGGTCGTGGTTCAATTATAGAGCTGAAAAAAATAAGGAATTGTTGGAGCTTTATTGTAAAGCGACATGTATGGTCATTAATATGAGAAAGCCTTCTCTCTTAACTAATGAACTAACTGATGAGGTAAAAGGAAAGTTGAATCTCTCTTTCCAATGCAATTCTATGACATGGATCAATGGGTGAAATATCTAGGCTTTCATTTAAAACCAAATAGTTATTGCTTTGAGGATTGGATATGGTTATGTAACAGGTTAGAAGCTAGAATATTTGTTTGGTGTAATAGATGGTCATCTCATGGAGGAAGAATAGTCCTGATAAAAGTAGCCATAGAGAGAATTCTTGTTTACTATATTACTATTGCTAAGATGTCTATGGGTATCTTAAACAAAATTCTAAAGAAACGCTTCAGCTTTCATTAGACATGGAAAAGAGCACATGAAGTCATCCCCTTGGTTAAGTGGAAAATATTGGAAACTCCAAAAGTGAAGGGAAATGAGGGTTGAAAAAAAAATATTGGTGATGGGAGTTCAACACTTGCAACAAAAAGACTTTGGAGGCTAGTTTACAATGACGACCTATCTAGAAGAGTAATGAAAACCAAATACCTAAGAAGGATTACAATGGAGGATTGGTTCAAACTGGAAAGGAAACAGGTCCAGGGAGCCTCTTCAATATGGATTGCCTTGGTAAGTGCCTTCATCTATATAGGTAAATGGGTAGCATCGAAAATTAGAAATGGTAGCAAGGTGATAATTGGAGAGGACCCATGGGTTGGAGTCATTGGAAATTACAAGTTATCAGAAGCCTTACTAAAATCTCTCTACTATTAGGGGATTTATTACTTAAGGTATGCAACTTCTCTGGGTAACATAAACTTAAGGGCACAAGGATGGGAGACAACATACAACCTAAATATGCAAAGAGAACATATGGAGGAATGGGAGCAATGTGTCAAACTAATACTAGAACAAAATGCAATCAAGAGTGAAAATACCATTCTTAATGCAAAGGAAAAACAATGGAGGAAAGAATAATAGATTTGGATGATGGGCATAGAAAAGTGATAGGTTTTCCCTAACAACCGAATGAGGAAAATGAAAGAAAAAGGAATTCATAGTTTGAAATCATGTAGGAAAAGTTAAGAAGACCCTTACTTCTAGTTCTTTGATTCAAGAGATAGAACAATACAATGTTGCAGAGCTATAACCGAATGTTGGGAAACTACTAAAGGAAGTCGATGGTTGGAGAGAATAACACGAAGAAAACATACTTGCAGTTATCAATGTCCAAGACCTAGTAGACAAAAGGAAAGAAGAGATAAAAAAGTAAGGCCAAAGGTTGGATGAAAATCAAAAGAAATGACATGAGGAGAAGAAATAGGTAGCAACACCAGTAAAAGAAAGAGATTCCTAAAGGACAAGGTATGAAGAGATCTTAGCGAATGCTAAAATACTAGAACAATGAAGAATATTAAAAGCATAGTTTAGGGTTATGTGGTTGATGATATCTCCAAAATTGGAGATCAAGAGTAGTATTTTTTGGAGTTTGATGGCCTCCACAAAAAGGTAAGGAAATACCTTGATGATATAAGGGAGGACGTGGAAAATAGATCCAGGATGGTAGAAACAATGGAATAAGGTACTAACCATGATCTTAGTTCAAGCATTGAAGTTATTCCGCATCAGATATTGAATGCGTGTTTCCATGGACATCGATACTTGTATCGACGAATTCAAGGGTTGGAAGGTCATTGATAAGAAGGCCTCAACAATAGAGAAACCCATCAAGAGCTTCAAGACAAACATGAGCACCATGATCAGGCATGGTATTCCATGTCCATTGGATGGCCAATTGATTCTCCACTCACTAGAAAAATATAAGGGGTTAATAAAAGTAATTGGAACTAGACTAACACGTGTGGAAAATACAAGGTCAAATCCTTTTCCCTTGGATGTATATAGTCAACAATACCCACCAATTACCATGTGGACCCCCAATGCATGACTTGCCAACTCCTTAGGCCTATTTGATTACATAGAAAAAATGGATTTGGGCAAGTCTTTTAAAATATTAAGGAGTGTAAAAGTAGTTAGCGAGTAGGGATGGTGAATGCTCAACATTATATATGATTACATGACAAAGGATCCCAATAAAGGTCTACCTCAAGATATCCCCCCCTCTCTCTCAGATTCCACATGGTCAACAAGTACCTTCTCAATAACCTGCAATAGTGGCTTCATCTTAGGTAAAGCCACAAAGTAGTGCGAGGAAAGGAAATCAACCGAAATGGTAAGTAACCAACCCATATCCAAATCCTAGGCTCTATCAAGCCTCGAGAGGGATCAAATATCCCAAGGTGCAAGCCTCTTCTCAGGTATTGCACTCAAGGAGCTTTTAGAGGAGAGGTTTGCATTAAGTTTATTATTACTTTTTACATTTTTTACATTTTATTACCTTCGCCAAACGTTACATGTTACATACATTACAAGATCTCCCTCATACTATTACTTTTTACATTTTATTACTTTCGAAAATGTTACATGTTACATCCGTTACAAGATCTCCCTCATACTATTACTTTTTATATTTTATTACTTTCGAAAACGTTACATGTTACATTCGTTACAAGATCTCCCTCATATTATTACTTTTTACATTTTATTACTTTCGACAAACGTTACATGTTACATCCGTTACAAGATCTCCCTCACACTATTACTTTTTACATTTTATTACTTTCGACAAACGTTACATGTTACATCCGTTACAAGATTTCCCCCATACTGGGCTGTAGAGTGCCTCTTGGCGCAACCATTTTTCGTTATACTTCACACATGTGCCCCTAATTTTGAGGGATTAAGGGACAATGGAAACCCCAAAACAAGGATTAAATCCTCAATAAGAAGGGATCAGGAAATGACATTAGAAATCTCATCGACATCTATATAATAACTAACACTTGGTAGCATAACAAATTATCTGGAATATTGACACCGCCAAGCTACTAAAATTTTGAGAGAGAGTTAATCCTTCTCATTTTTGTATTGTTCCCTAACACCATGTTTGGAGGGTTAATCACATTTCCTTTGTGTTCTTTCTTTTCTCATTCTTTCTCTTCTATAAGTACCTCTGTCAACTCTAGAATTTGGAAAGAAGCATAAAGGCCCAAGACTCAGATTCTATTATCCTAATATCGTGACTTCATTGTATTTTAAAAGAGATTTTGAATTTATTGTGTAATCAAGACCGAGGCACATTGCCACTAGTCATGTAATCATGAAATTCAAGCAAGTTATTCACGTTTTCTTTAAAATTTTGTATTATATATTGTGTTAAAGGAATCAATGGATCTCGGCTTGCCTTGCCCATTTGATTTTCCACGTTAAATGAAATTTGTAATGAACATAAAATATATAACATCAAATAAATAAATAAATAATAAATATAAATGAAGTGTCACATCCTATCTAAATGACATGATTGTTCAACGATGGTGACTAGTTAATGCGTAGACGTACATCGTCACATGACATTGTATCATCAACTTATCTATCATCTATCTTATTCAATTATTTATTACTTTTCATTTATGTCCTTCTTATGTTGGATATTTGTTAGTAAAGGAATTTTTGTTCATTTCATTGGTATCAAAGCCAATTTTTGAATCTTTCCTTTGGCCACACCTTTTCCTTAGAGTTTCTCTGATTAGGTTCTTTTGACCAAAATCAGGGCTTTGACCATGTTACCCCCGATTTCGCAAGGGTGTACACATGCGATTTTTATCACATTTTTGGTAGGGGTTTACATGTTAATGGATATTTGGATGGCCTAGTATTGATGCTTGTAGAGTCCTTTTCTTGTGGAGCATTCTTGATCCTTCGCACATAGATGGCATCATAGCATGTTTGGGTATCATCTTTGGTTGATCTCCCTCCTTGTTTCTCTCTTATGGCATGTGTGGTGGAATTATAGTGGCTTGTAGAAGGGGTTGTCCCCTTCCTCATAGGTTGGTTATCTATTGTGGACACTTGTCCATGAGTTGGATGCTCATATTTTTTAGTAATGGTCTCCTTGGTTCATGTATTGATGAGTTGGCATGGAGGTTGGGGTTTGGTTGTTATATGGACATTCACTACACATATGTTGACTTGTTCTAAATTCATTGGTTTTCCCTTGATGAGAACCCTCCCTTTGGGGGGTTGTTTACACATTCATTTAGGCCATTTTCATGGGACGTTTTTGGAGGGGCATGCTAGCTTTGAGAATAATTAACTTTTGATAAAATTCCCATAAGTGAGCCATCTCAACACCATTAGATGCAGAGTGGCCACAAGGTTTCTGAAAAATGGTTATAATAGAAAATATGATAAATATTGAGAACGTTAGAAATTCCAAAACTGTCATTTAAAAAATTACACATTTTTTCCATGTGTTCCTTTTGGATCCTTTTCATGGAGAGTGTTCAGCTTATTTGAGGAAGTTCTCCACCTTTTTTAGGCTTTTTTCTCGGAGTGCTACCTTTGGAGAGCCGTTGGAGGCTAGTGTTTACTTCTTGTCATCATTCACCCTCATTTGATGGATGCACCTCCTCCTTGTGTCTTTCTTCTCTTCAATATTGTACTTGGGGATTTGTTCACCATATTTCATGGATGTTTTTAGAGTTTTTTGGAGTATTTTGTTTTGTTTACTCCTCCCTAGTAGATCAAGGGTTTTGGTAGTTATCATTTTATTGTAATGGAAGTTGAGCTCATCTCTAATATAAGAGAGCCTCTTCCTCATTCATTTCTCATGTTTGGATTGGGGGAGAAATCCCATTAAGACTTAATGAATTATCTCTTGGTTATTGCATATGGTTGAGGTTATTGCTTCATTGAAAACTTCATGTTTTTTATGCTTGATTTGATGGATGGATCTTCAAATTGTTAATGGATTTGAGGTAAAAAATAATAGGTTCTCTATCATTTATGTGGTTTCTCTCAATTGGAAGTGTAGTTTAGGTTCCCATCTTCTGATCTATATCATGTGTTTTCTTATGTCTTCCATAATAGTTTTCCTCCTTGAAGTCCATTTCAAATTCAAGATCTAGAACTTTCCCTTTGGCTGATCTCTAAATCAACCCAACTATTAGAGAGCAACTACGTTGTGCACTGCAACTCTATCCATTTAGAATATTTCCTAAGAAACCCTCATGCAATCCTTGGCTGACCCCATTTTCCCATTTGATAAGACACTGGTCTCCAATCCCTTCATCACCTTTATATTTTCCTTTACATAAGAACACCTTTTTCTAGGGCTACTCTTCAAATTCACCTTGTGCTTCATTGCTAAATGCCATTAATCCTATTTAGGGACTCCTCACTTGAGCTAAAGAAGAGCTATCCTAAAGAGTAAAAGAGGATTAATTGTGGTGACATTGGCCTCCCTCTTGTTTATCCCTAAACCATCATTGATGTTCGGGCTTTAATATCAAGATGTTGGTTTGTGTGATAACAAGCCATTTTTATAATTCTATTGAAAAAAGAAGATTCCACTACAAGTTTGAATATTAAATTAGATGTTGAGAAAAAAAAATAAGCTGAAATGAAAACTCTATCCATTGCAAATTCGAAGGAAATCATAAATTGATAAAATATAATTTTGTTGCAAAGATAAAATTAAAGATGTTAACAGATAAATTGAGAAAGGGAAATTAAGAGTTGTTGCCACCCAAATGAAATCACTTGTCAACAATAAGAGGATCTCACAATTTTGGTTATGTATGGTTCTGTTAGTTGAAGGAATTTCCTAAACTGATTGGAAACTGTGGCAATCAGTGGGGACCATCTAATGTGCATCTATCGTGAAATTAATTACATTAGTATGTTGTTGTCTTTATCACATAAATCAATTACATAAAGAAACAAAGATTAACTCAGAAAACTTATCCATATTGTATTGCATAAATGGGAAAGCTAAAGTTTTCTTATAAAGGGTTACAATCAAGTCAAGTCAATCCACTTTATGAATGTGGAATATACTAAGAAACACAAAAAAGTGAAATAAAGCATAGAAGCACGAAATAACCTAAAGTCAAAGTGAATTGATTATCGCCTACTTCTAATATCTAGTTGACCATTATAATTTAATATTTCCTTTAACACCCTCTCTTAATGGTCAATCTACTAACTACACTGAGCTTATCCCATAATTTTACATGCTTTTGAGAACCCAAAGAATTGGTGAAAACATATGGAGTTTGGTCCTCTATGAGACAATACTACAACTCAATGGATCCATCTTTTGCAAGTTGTCTGATGAAGTGGCAGAGTGTCTGAACATGCTTGGTACACTTATTGAAGAGTGGATTCTTGGCTAGTTTGAACACCCTTTGATTTCCATAGAGTAGGGATGTTAGCTCCATCTATTGCATCTCCATGTCTAAAAGCATCCTCCTGAGCCAAACTATATCACACGCTCCTTTCACTAATTGATATTTTTCTTTTATCATAGAAAGGGATACTATATGATTCTCCTTGTTAGTCCGTGTGAATCCACCTGTGCCAAGTTTACATACATATCTAGAAGTTGATTTTATGTCATCCACACAACCTGCCCCATCTAAATCTATATACCCACACAACTTGCCCAATCTAAATTTGTATACCCACACAACCTAGGGTTTTTGGTTTTGTTGTACATAATGTCAAATTCAAGAGTCCCTTTCACATATCTCAATACTCTCTTTGTTGCAGTCCAATCCTCTACCTTTGACGCTATCATGACTCTAGAAATGAAGCTCACTACGTAACTCAAATCAGGCCTAGTGGTTTTAAGGTATATCAAGATTCTCACCAATTGCTTGTATACTGACTCATTAAATACCTTAAAGTCAGTCTTGGCTGAAATCTCCAACCCTTTCTCCATAGGTGTAGATTTTTTTGTTGCAATTTTTCATGCAAAATCCTAGAATATTTTGTTTGTGAAACAAAAATGCTACTACCTATTTGCCAAACTTCTACACCTAGACAATAATTTTCGAGGCCTAAATCAGTGTTGTCAAAATATTTACTCATATGGGATTTGATTTGTGCAATCACACTTGCCTCACTACCTATATGATGTCATCTACATAAATGACCAATAGAGTGGTATCATTACCAATGTTTCGGAGATATAGGTTGGAATCTAAGAAATCCATTGGACACCTATTCATCTAATTACATATCAATCTTAATGTACCATGCCTTGGGTGCCTACTTTTAGCCATATAAAGCCTTTTTTAATATGGAAACAAGATGCTATTTTCCTAAAACCTGAAACCATTGTGGTTGATACATATATACCTCTTCCTCCAACTCACCAACGAGGAAGGAGCTCTTCACGTCCATCTGATGGACCTTCCAGACACACTTTTCTACCATGGAAGAATTAGCCATATGGTGTTCATGTTTTCTCTAGGAGAAAAGGTCTTCTCATAGTCAATGTCCTATTGCTAAGAAAACCCTTTTACAACCAATCATTCCTTGTACTTGTCAAGTGTGCCATATACCTTGTACTTGACCTTGTACACTCATTTGTAGCTAATTTATTTCTTTCATGGTGGAAGACATGTGAGTTCCCAAGTCTGATTTTCATCAAATTTTCATGTTCAACTGTCAGGGTCTTCTCCCATTTAGGAATCCCTTTTGCCTCATCTCTAGAGGGGTTTTTGTTATAGCTCAATTCGATACTTCTCTGTTTGTGACGACAATTCAAAATACGACACTTGAATGTCACTAATCATTCACAAAAACGACAATAAAAGATGGAAGAGACTGTGATTTGAATCCTATTTATGGTCCTAATCCAGAGAAGTAAGATCCCATCTCCTTTTCCCTTAATTCACATACCATTCGCATGTTTCCCAAAATAGCCCATTCACACCTTGCATACTAGCAAGGCACATAACATTCGCATGTTTCCCTTGAGCAAGGTGCGAATGCCTCCAAAATTCATGAAAATATAATAGCAAATTGAGATATGAGGATTTATGGAAGTTTTCAAATTGTTTTGGCTCAACTGTAAATCCCTGAACTACTTGGTTACCATATGCAACTATCTCCATAAAACTTAAAAGGAGATGATATGGACCAAGGAGGGGAACACCCATTAGAATAATATTATGTTGGAGGAATCATGCTTCACTACACCCATACATACCCATTCATATCAGTAATCCTTGTTGCTAATCACCATCTCCCTGATTGTTGAGTTCATTGCCCTCAAGTGATTTCAAACTTGACTACATTCAGAATATTGGAGTGGGATTATTGTCGTGCAAGAACAGAGTGAAACATTCTTTGGATTTCAAAAGGTGCCTAGCAATGATTGAGGTAATGGCTTGTACTCTTTCATTGTTATAATGGAAATATGTCATCTTTCCCTCCCCCAAAACAAATGTGTTCAATGTTGGATTGTTGACTTTAAGGAATTGTTTATTTATTATATTAAACATTGCTTAAGTAGTGAATGTTACATATATGCTTTATATCATTTGAAATATCCTTTATTTTCAAAAGTCTTTTAGGAAGGTTGCTTTGTCTATATTGTAGGTTGGAGTTGGGCATCAAGTAGCAAATTGGAAGAGTACTAAGGGAGTAACCAGGACCAAACTTCGTAAAAAGATGGTACAAATCCTTATTCCTCCTCTTTCTTTCATGTTTTGCTTGTTTACTAGAGTCTAATAATGTGTTGAATGCATGTTTATGAATCATATAAGCCTATAGACAAAGCTATTAGTTTTTTTCCCACTTACCACAGTATGTTGGTGACCTCATCCCTAGCCATACGATAAAATTATGAACAACAAAACTGGAAACCATACTGGGGAGTTAGCCTCTATAGGGATCTTGTTGCTTGATTTATTGGTTTTGTTTTGATTGTTTCAGTCTTTGTAAGGTTTAGTCTCAGTCCAAACCTTGTGAAAATTCCAAAAAATTTAAGTTTTTATTAATTTTTGCTCAAACTAGTACATCCTAGGTACCATCCGCACCCCCTAGTGGGAATACATATGTTTGGTAGGGTAAATCTGTGGTTTTCTGTGGATACAAGCGCGAATGTTCACATTTGATCAATTGAATAGGTGCGAATGGGGCAAAGTTTTTAAATTTTCCTCAAATTTCCCCATTCTACTAAAAGATTTGTCTTGGTTGGATTGTCTGGGCATAATAAAGTATTTTATCTTTTGTTTGGAGTGATCTGGGTGATGTTTGGAAGTGAATTTACCTTTAGGTTGAATGAAAGTGTGAAAAGTTTGAGGTGTTTTGCTTGATTGTCATTGTGAATTTTGAGTTTGGTATGCCTAGAATGTGAAAGTCCAAGAGCAATCTCGTTGTTTGTGTCTCTGACTACCTTCTCTTTAAGAGAATTTGCTTCAAAAACCTTGATTACGTAGTAGACCTTTTTGTCTTGTTTGAGTCTAAGAAAGTTCAAATTGACAATTTAGTCTCAAACGTTGCTTGCAAAATTGGTCAGAAAGTCTAGTGTTAGAATCTATCTTCACAAAGTTAGAGGCATATCAAGATTTTTGAGGGACTTTAATAGGTGTTACAGGGTCCATTATACCCTTACGCTAGTCTCCACCAAAAGAACCCCTTGAAAACTTACTCCTTGTTTAGTTTGTTACCTGATTAGGCTTCCTAGGTATCCCTTGCACCTTTTCTTAGTGAAAAGCACAAACATCACACTTTTTAACAGTAACTAGGTGCGAATGCACCCTTCCATTTGCACCTTTCTTGAGGAAAAGGCCAATACGCCTAGTTAGGGTAAAAAAGTCAATTTGTTTTGGAGATTTAGGTTAACAGGTCTAGTGGGGATCTGATTCTTTCTTGGATTTTTAAAATTCTTATTTTAAGCCTTCAAAATAACCATTTAGCGGTTTTTTCTCATTATGCTTTGAATGAAAAATTGAACATTCCATGAAATCACAATTTACTTCTAGTTCATGTAAATATCTCTTTGGTATTTTGATTCCCTTAGTAGTGTTAGCATGTGAAGAAAAAGAAAGTCTTGCATTCTTAGGTCTTCTTCAGTAGGAGACCACAAGTTTATGTCTTTTCATCTTGCTATCGTTTTGCATGGAAATAAGTTTTGCTTTGATTTGTCATGAAATCTTATTAGATTTTGAATGATGTTGGAACTTGACATGAATGAATAAGCTCTATTTTATGTTTATTACATTTGAGAACACCATTGTGCATCCACTCCCACGTCCCTCCGAGTAAACAACAACTTCTAAAAGCAACATAACTAAAATGAACTAGACTTATTTTTCTTTGGTAGAAAACCAACGATAGTCTAGGTTCTAGGTACTTGGTTGTAGGATTGGAGAGTTAACTTCTCCAAGGCCACGCAAAATGAAACTAGGAGTACTAAAGAGTGAAAAATCCATTAGTAATGCAAAGTACTTGTCATCAAGCATTTGGTAAAGCTATTTCAAGTGGAAATAATGTCCCTTGCTGCTTGGAATAATGGGGTTATGCGAGTTTGGGTGTTGTTGAGGTGTGGAAAGTCCTCGAGGTGAAACCATTACTTATGAAAACTTAGGGTCTGGGACTTGTGTCCTACATTCCCTTCCCATTCGTATAATCTCCATCCTACGACCCTTCCGTCCGACTACCTAGTGCAAAGTGGTATACTTAGTTTCTCTTGCTAGGTTTCTCCGAGGTGATTGCAAGGGGAATATCTTATGGCACCTGAGAAATACGTAGAATCTATGTCTCAGCTCCTTGGGAGGGTATTCGCCAAAGGCGAGTACTTGCACCCCTATTGATTGTTGTGTGAGGATTAGTGTAACTGTATCCCACATCTTTGTTAGTTGGACTTGGGCCCTAATTATCCCAATATGACTTTTAGAAGGCCCATGTTTGCCTCTTCATTGATTGAACTCATGACTTAAACACCTTTGTTTGATTTTTGGGAGAGTGAGTTTACTTGGATGTATCTTAGAGAGTCTTTTGCAGGATTATGTTGATTGCAATTTTTTGACCTCCGTAAAAGACCTTAGATATTTCTTACTTGTTTGAATAAGAGCATATGGAAAATATTCCCAACGAGACCAACCAAGGGACCCCTATGCAAGGGGATCCTTGTGTTGTTCCATTTGTTGGAAACATTGGTCCTCTCTTGATGGCCACTTTGAATCTTCTTGGATTCACTATAGGGATACTGGTCTGGTTGTTTTCCACTCTGAATGTTCTGAATTCTC
Organism: Larix kaempferi; assembly: GCA_027924585.1. Lineage (NCBI taxonomy): Eukaryota > Viridiplantae > Streptophyta > Pinopsida > Pinales > Pinaceae > Larix > Larix kaempferi. Next base: position 1,503,844 of record BSBM01000226.1, on the reverse strand, counting down.
CTGATGATTCTCAATCAGGCATTATATGTCAAGAGAATAAAAACCCTTTGCCTTATTCGATGATGATGCCTTGTCCTCCTCCTTCTACCTCGTGTGGTGAAAGTCTAGGTATTAGTAACTAACAGTCTAAAATGAATAGAAAGAGGAAGAATAAGAAGAAGATGTCAAGACAAGGGGGTATGCTTCCATCCAATGCAAGTCATGTTGGGGAAAATTCCTCATCCAATGTGAGTCATGCTAGGGGAAAGTCACCTTCACTAATAATGGAGACAGGTCACTAGTCATTGCAAGTCATACCGGAGACCAACAACCAACCATTGCAATTCATGTCGAGGGAAAACATTCAATCAGTGCAAATCATACTGAAAATAAGTCTTCGGCCACTCCTAGTCACGTGGAAGACACATCGTTCACCACTACAAGTCATGTTAATGATAAGTCACCAGTCAATGCAAGTCATACTGGAGACAAGTCATTAGTCATTGTAAGTCATACTAGAGACAAGAAAAAAACCACTACAAGTCTTGCTGGGGGAAAACAACCATCTGCTACAAGTAATGATGAGAATGTTGACACACTTGAAAAATTGAAACAAACAAAATAGAATATTAAGTTCCCTTGCAAGCTTTGCAAGGAAGGCCACCTTACTCACTTTTGCACTACACTTCTAGAGGTACAAAGAGTGTGGTCCCTGTTTAAAAAATCTTCTAGTTCTGAGCAACCAGCCACTGCAAGTCATGTCGGGGTCAAGCTACCAACCAATTCTAGTTATGATCATAGAATTGATACTATGAAAAAATCTAGACCAATAGGACGCAAGCCTAAGTTCCCTTGTAGGATTTTCAAAGGAGATCACCCTACTCACATGTTCCTTGCTATTCTAGAGGTATGAAGAGTGTGGTCCATGTTTGAAGGATCTTCTACTCCTGAGCTATCTATAGTTTCCCAATAGCCCGTTCAACCTTTGGTTGACAAAGCAGCCAAACCAATGCAATATTTGGTCGATCCCACTCTTCCCTTGGAGAGTGAAAAGATTCAAGTGGTTAAACTGATGCAATATCCAGCCAACCCCACTCTTCCTTTGGAGAGTGATGTGGCTCAAGTCTTCTTCATTGACCATTCAAAAATTTCTGGACAAGGGGGGACTTCATTCACTTTGAATGAACCCCCACCATGTTCTAGGATAGCTTCCTTTGATTGGAATAGTGCAGCTGAGCCTCGCACTCCTTCTTCTGCATCCTTCCAAATAAGGGTTGAAGTCGAAAACAATAATGCTCATAATGTTCATCGATGTAATATGGATGAAGGAGCCTTGGTTAGTATATGATCTACATATGTTTTGAAAGGTGTGGGTTCTCTTAACCTTATTTCGGTTATCAATCAACTACTGGATTTTGATAGAAGACCTAGTGTGCCTCCGGGGTTTTTCCCTTAGTTTCCTATTACATTGGGTGGAAAAATTGTCTTAGTTGATTTTATGGTTATGGAGGACCCATTGGATTTCAATATGCTCCTTGGGCATGGTTATGTATATGCTATGAACAATGTGGTGTCTATGCTCTTTTGTGTGAATATGCATTTTCCTCACAACGAAAGTATTGTCGCTATTTATCATCTTCCATTTGTTGATCCTCCTCATGTCCCAACTTTAGACCAAGTATCCCCTTTGTATGTTCCTAGTGTTTCAGTAGATACTACCTTGCCATGGGTGAATTATGTGGCTTCATATCCCTCGTGTCCATCTTCTACAAAGAAAAAACCTCTACATTCATGCTCACCTTCTTGTGACACGGTTCCAGTAGTTGACCAAGTGATTGATCCAATAAGGGTTTTGGAGTAATTTTCCACCCTGTTGGTCCAAGTGAATGTTTTGACATGTCTTCTCTTAGGGATGACATACTTCCCTTTTTTTTTAAAGTAGCATAAGGGTAATATATTAAAGTACAAAAAAAGTTACAATCACATGAGAATCTGTAAATTCATGAGATTTTAGAAGCTTCTCATGGAGCATAAAAAGCAAGAAGGAGCATCCAAAGTCCTGCCCATAAGTGTGTTGAGCAGTATTAACATAATTACATCCGATCATTAAAAACATAGAATGAACTAGATTGGTAGGAAAAACTAGAGTCTGACAGTAGTCCATAGAGCTAAAACGGAGGAAGAAAGATAACGCTAACCTCAAAAAAATAGGAGATAGGCTCACACATAGCAGATCTATGTACTAGCTTCTGCATTTTGAGAACCATGATTGTCTTCAATAATTGGACAACTGCCAAAAAAGTCCTCTTCCCAATTCTGGAGTGGGAGCTTGATGGGATGGGGCTCAGTTTTGCGCTGTATGGTTGCGTCATCCTCATCCTTCTTGACCCGTTTGTAGTGTAAGGCATCAATCGTTGAGGGCGTTGGGAAGGAAGTCCCAGAGGGAGAGGCCCCCTGCACCACCACTGCAACAAGAGAGCTCAGGCATGAGGAGGGGGATGGAACTGGAGTAGCGCCTTCCGCAGCAGCAACAACCGCTGAGGGAGTTAGGCAGGAAGCTGCCTATAGCATGGAATTCAGTGGCGGTAGACACACCCTGAGCATGAACATTATGATTGCTGGCCAAACCTTCAAAATGAGCCACGGGACCAGAATCATGGGGAGGAGTAGAATGGCGAAACAAAGAGTACCTTCTACCTATCAAATTGGCTTCCAGGGCAGCCAACATTCGATCCAAATGAGCCATATGTGCCCTGGTGTCTATAATCGCCACCTTGGACATATTCCAATTTGTTAGCATTTCCTCCACCAAAGCTCCCAACATGTTTTTCATTAACCAGTAATAGTTTACTTGGTTGCCCTGGTTTCCAAATGCCAAAATTTTGGCAACACTACGAGATTCCCAGTCATCCACCAGCCTACGAACAGGGACGGATACATTGTCTTCATAGCCGCTGTTGGCCATCTTTTCCTTCTCAGCAGAAGTGGCAGCTTTGCCAACACTATGACTAGAACCTTGCTTGGAGGTGCCTCTTGTTTGAGTCATGGCACTGTTAACAGAATCACCGAAGAATGGAGAAGGGGTGAAGCTCTCAGCAAGGGCAGTAGGAAGAGGATGACAGAGGTGAGCAATGAAATCCTTGGAGAGAGGGGGGAGCCTCATATCAAGAGTTTCAAGGTGAGAGATTCTAGAACTCACATGGGACAGAGTAATGGCGTACCTGAACCAGTAAAGGGGATGTGACAAGAAGAGCCGAGCCGGAGTGAATGCAAGCGACTGAGCCATGGGGGGAATGAAGTTCAACTCACGCGGGGAGGCCAGATGGGATGGAGTAGGATGTGGTATTAAAGAGTGGGGATAGGGAACAACGCCGACGGAGGGATGTGGCCAGGTGTGGGATCCATGCTAACAGGAGGGAAGGTGGCACCCCTGTCCTCGGTGGTGTCGTGTGGAGCACCCGCATACGGGGGGGAGAGGTCCTTCCTAGCTTGAGCAATGCATATTTGTGAGAGCTAGTTTGAGGGGGAGTCGCTTAGAACACCATCCTAGAGGGGGAGGTTGCAGGAGACTCCTTCATTGGCTAGAATGTTAGCTAAAGCATTGGATTTGTGTTTCACATGATGGAAAGTGATACCTCTGTGAGCCTTCATGGCAGAGGCAAGACAATGAAGCTTATGTTCCAGCCTCCAGCTTGAAGAGAGTTTGGAGATGTTAGAGGCATTTTGAATTTTGGAGGCCAAACCGAGGATCAGCTGGGAGTCTCCTTCCGCTATGAGAGGGTGGAGGTTCTGTTTTGTGGCGATGACGATGCCCTGTAGGAGACGTTCCAGTTCAGCTGCATTGTTGCTGTCATGACCAATGTTGCCATAGAATATTATGATGATTTGACCTTCATGATTACGGACGACTCCGCCAAAACCAGCCATGCCTGGATTTCCTTTGGAAGCTCCGTCAAAGTTGAGTTTGAAGAGACCCTCGGCAGGGGGTGACCAGTGAGTCGGGCTTGAAGTGCGTAAGACAGTGGTCTTCCTGAGAGAGGGGAATATTTGAGGCTTGAATTTCCAATTGTGTAGAATTCTTTTCTCCAAGTTGTAGGTGGGGAGTTTAGAGGTGTGCTACACAGTTGAGAAAAGGGTTTCTTGAATGTTGTCTTTTAGAGAGTCCTAGATATTGTCAGTGGATTTGCATTTCCCTTCGAAGATGCGGGCATTTCTTTCTTTCCAGATACTCTAGACAACAAAGCTTGGAGTGAGATCCCAGAGTCTACTGAGTTGAGAGCTTTGAAAGGGGTCAAATTCCTATTGGTGAAAGGTGTTGATTATATCTCCTCTGGCTCTGTTGGATTTTCTGAATATTTCAGCCACCTTATCTCAGAGCACGGAGGCTATAGCACAGGCATCTAGCAGGTGATCAATATTCTCAATGTTGCGGCAGCACATGACACAGTGGGAGGGTCCAACGAAGCCCTTTTTCTATAGACTATCCCAAGTAAGAATGCATCTGTGAGTGAGCAACCAAAGGAGAGTTGAGATTTTTGGCCAAAGAAAAGGATTCCATATCTTCTTCCAGAGAGGAAATGGAGTGTCAACGACTTTAAGAGCCAGAATGGAATATGCCTCCTTGACAGTGAAGGTTCCCTTGGGGAGGTGCCCCCACTGAATGGTGTCCTTGTCAGGAGAGCTGCGGATTTTCCTTATTTGGAGATCATTCCAGACAACTTCAATGATGTCAGGTGCTAGTTTTGGCTTCCAGAGCCTAGGATCCTTCCAGGTTCCGATTGAGGAAGAATCGACTGGGTCCCAGAAGTCACGGACCATCGAGTTGTCGGTCGCTTGCCATATAGTGGGCGTTTCTCTGCAGATGGGGAGGCCGCTAAGTTTAGGCATTTGCTTCCAGGAGTTCTGCCAAAACAACGCGAGTGTTCCATCTTTGACATCCCAGAAGCTATGATGTTGAATGAGATCCTGTTGAGAATTAGCCTCCCTCCAGATCAACGAGCCAGGGGGGTCCGAGCCGTACCTGATTAGCTGGGAGAGGTCCCAGTTAAAAGCATACTTCTTATTTCACAAATGAGCCCAGGGCGAGTCATTATTGGAGATCCACCTCCACCATATTTTGGCTGAAAGAGCTTCATTGTTGATATCCGGATCCCTTAAACCAAGGCCCCCCTCACGCTTAGGAAGGCAGACCATCTGCCAATTCACCAGGGCCCACCTGTTGTTTTTCTGACTCTTTCCCCGTAGGAAGGACCGTTGAAGCTTTCAGAGAGATTTCAGAACCCACTTGGGCTCTGCAAGGACAAAAAACTGATAAAGGGGCATGGACTAGAGAACACATTTGAGGAGAATGAGGCGATAGGGCAGGTTGAGAGTGTGGAAAGTCCAGTAGGAGATGTTGTTTTCAACTTTGTCTAGAAGCTCCCTCCAGGAGGAATGTTTGACAACAGATTCAAAGAGGGGAGCTCCAAGGTATTTGGTGGGTAAGGTGGAGGTGGCAAACACCAGATTGCAAACAATGTTGCGTTTAGAGATAACATCAGTGTTGAAGAAGAAGATTTGAGACTTGTCTAGGTTAATGGAGGTGCCAGAAGCTTCCGAAAAGATCTTGAGGATCTTTTGAAAGGTGCGAGCTTCTTGGACTGAGGGGTGGCCGAATAGGAGATTGTCATCCACGAACTGTTGGTAGGAAATGGGGGCTCCTCCATGGAGAGAGAGGCCACGTAAGGAGCCAGAAGCCACCACTGCTTGAATCATTCTGCCAAGCCCTTCATCCATTAGGATGAAAAGGAACGGAGAGAGGGGGTCGCCTTGATAGCTGCCATGGGTGGGGGTGAAGGTGGAGCCGTTGACCAGGATGGAGAAAAAAGCAGAAGAGAAGAGGGAGGAGATCCAACTGGTCCAATCAGGGCTGAATCCGTAGGCAAGCAACATTTTTCGGATGAAATCCCAGCTAAGTTTATCAAAGGATTTGGAGAGATCCAACTTTAGAAGCATTCTAGGGATGTGATGGGCATTAAGGGAGTGAGTGACCTCATGAGCAAGGATAATGCCGTCAAGGATCTGTCTTCCCTCTACATAGCCTATTTGCTCAGGTGAGATGAGCAAAGGTAAAAGGGGTTTAAGACGATTAGCGAAAACTTTGGAGATGACCTTGTAGATGACATTGCAAAGAGAGATCAGCCGGAATTTACTAAGGTGAGAGGTTTCCTTTTCTTTGGGGAAGAGGGAGAGGGTAGTGGAATTGAGAGCTGGAAACACCCATTGCTTTTGTATGGATTCTGCTACTACCTCCCAAACTTCAGTTTTGATTAGGTCCCAACAGTGATGAAAGAAGTTGGCGGTGAAGCTATCCGAGCTAGGCGCTTTATCATCTGCCATTTGATTGCAATTTCAACTTCCTGTAATGACATGGGATGCAATTTCAACTTCCTGTAATGTGGTACGTAACCTGAGTGATGGCAGTGGCTCTAGAACCAGGAGGTTCCATGAGGAGATCTTGGAAGAACCTTTTGAGTTCTCGTTCAATGTCAGTCTTCTCCTCAAGGACTTATCCAGACTCCACTTTGAGCTTGTTGATACGACTATACATTCTGTGCTGAAGGGTAGAGCGATGGAAGAAAGAGGTATTGCGATCTCCGTCTTTAAGCCATGAGACTCTTGACTTTTGTTTCCACAGGATTTCTTCTTGCAGGCAGCGCTGATTGAGTTTTTCCAAGAGACCCTTTTCCTTTAGTTTGAGGTCCTAAGAGAGACCATCATTCATGATATTGCGCTAGAGGGAATCGAGTTCTTCTTCGATCAACTTCTTGTCTTTGAAGATGTCACTAAAGGTTGTGTGGTTCCAATTTTTGAGGTTGGAGCGGAGAAGTTTGAGTTTCTGCTGGAGGACGACCATTTTGGACCTGTCAACCAAGCGCATCTTAGACCACCAAGTACTGACCGTTTCCTAGAAATCGGGATGGGAAAGCCAAAAAATTTCAAATATGAAGGGCCCTTGGGGGTGGGAACCAGGACTTTGCCACGTTAAGTCGATGGGCCAGTGATTCGAGCCTGCAGTGGGGAGAACCGAGGAGGCGAGGATACTGCTTGCAAGAGTGAGGCTTTTTGAGATTAGAAATCGATCGAGTCATTTGGAAATTGATGTATTCCACTCCTTCTGTTGTTCCAAGTAAAGAATCCTGAAGAAGGTTGCAGATCCACAATTTTGTTGTTGGCTATGAAGGCTTTGAATAGTAGGTCTTTAGTGGATAGTAAATGGAGCCCTCCTTTTTTGTCCCCAAGGGTAGTGATCATGTTTAAATCTCCCTCCGATGATAAGGGGTGAGTCAATGTGAACCAGCCAAGAAAGTTGAGAAGTTGGGATTTGAGGGCGGGGGGATGAGGGATGTAAACATTGAGGAGGTAGCCATGCAGGCCCGAGCCGAGGATATGGAAGGAGGCAGAGATGGCATGAGAAGTAGTAGCATAATTGTCTAGGTCTATAACAGAAGGGTTCCAAGTGATGGCAATGCCACCGACAGATCCAATGGAATCAGTGGCAAAACAATGGCAGCCTCTCCAGATTTTGGACATGAGGAGGTTGACGGTTTTTGAAGAGAATTTGGTTTCTTGTAAGAAAAGGACAGAGGGCGAGTCATAGAGGATTTTTCTTTTTAACATACGACATTTAGAGGGACCATTGATTCCGCGTAGATTCCATGATATGAGCTTCATTGAGAATTGGGGATGAGGGAGGGAAAGAATTCTGTTAGCTGGGCATATTTCCCTGATTCCACTATTCGTGTGCCTAATAGGTTGATTCTTTGCACGTCATATTTCCTTCCCCTTTTCCTAAGCTCTCTCAAGATATTTTGCCTGTCTTTCTGGGGGAGGTTGTGAATTCCATGTTTGTCATGGGCTTTAACTTTGGCAAGGGCTTCTTTAAGGAGCTGTATCTGGCTGGGCGGGATGGATCCGAAATATTTTTTCGTGCATGCATCCTCCAATCCAAGAAGGTCAAGATCCCCTAAATCGAGCTCTGTCATTTCTTCATCCACAGTTATATCTGGAGAGGGATCCAAAAAATTTAAAGGAGAGGTTCTTGAGGTTTAGAAGAAGTACCTTGAGGATCGACGGCGCCTACAGGTTCTCCTTGAGCAAGAAGGGCTTCCAGATCGCTAGAATGCTCAGGATTCTCAGGCATGGTCGGGAAGACTCCTCGGCTGTTGGCTGCTTCTTGAGGTCCGCATCATGGTCCACTAGTTGTTCTTCCAGGATCTCAAAGTTGTTGCTTGTGGAGGGGGCCTCAACTTTGTTTTTCCCCAGGGTAGCTTTGCGACCATGACATTTATCCCGTCCAGATCTTTGGAAGCCATCCGCATCTGTGGTGTCTTTCTTGAGGTCATCTTTCAGGGTTTTGTTTAGAGGTAAATCTCTGAATAGGTTCCCATGCTCATGACATTTGTGGCACCTAAATGGTATGTGCTCATAATCCAAAGGCTGGGTCCATTCCGAATCTTCGAGGGAAAGACTGATTGCGTCTGGTAGTGCTTTAACAATGTGCATGTAAACGTAGATCCTGGTGTAAGAGGTGTATTTCTGGAGCTTTGTCTGATCTGCGGATTTGACATATGCTCCTAGGGTGTTTCCAATGTCTTTCAAGGTCTCTTCGTCCCAATATTCCTGTGGGAGGGAATACATTCTGATCCAAACCGGAGCCTAGGTGAAGTCGTCTTTTTCTGGGCAGAACCTTTCAATCAAATTTTTCATGTATAGACCAGCGGAGTTGAAAAAATAGGTGCCATCATTTTCCACCCTTGCTTTGTCTTCCAGGTGGTGGAAGATGATAATGAAGAAACCTTTGGAGCTAAGCTGTAGATCATAGTGGTCCTTTGGCTTCCATTTCATGGAAATCCAGCTTCTGAGGGCTTGTTCAGTAGGCCAGATGCCCATGAATTTGCAGATGAGAGCGTGATCTTTCAAATATTGGGATTTGGCATTTATCCTTTCTGGTGGGAGAATCAGATTTGGTCGGGCTATGCATGCACTGGTTCCCTGAACATCGCCTGATGGTGGTGTATTCTGGTTGAGATCTAGATTAGTCCTGGGTAGTTCCGCGTCAGGGATGGGAATGTCCTCTGAGCCGATCCGTAGCGAGGAGGTGTGGCCAGCCGATCACGGTGAGGCAGGTGGAGTAAGGGCGGGCGTATGGAAGGGGCCTTCTGCCCCTCCCTGAGCAGAGGACATGGGCGTTGTTCAAAGCACGGGGATCGAAAGAAGCAGGGGAAGTACAAAACCGGTGGGGTGGGCTCTGAAGGTTGCCAGGAACCCTAGAGGGAGATCACTTAGCTGCGAAGCTGAGGACAACAAACGTCATCAGATCTTTTTCACAGTTCTAGTTCCCATGACATACTTCCCTTAGATGAAGCTCTTCTAGAGGATATTATTGAGCCTATAATTCCTTTGTATACTTATGTCCTTTCCAAAGATCATCTCGTTGGATTGGACACAGCTGGAATCAAATCCAACCTTGATTTTCCTTTTGAGTTTGATCTTACTATTTGTGGATCCTCATACGGTGGCATTTTTGCGACTTTGGACTTTGCCATTGAGCTGCAAGTTGGTGGTCTTGACGAGTTTGATTCTTCTACTAGATTTTTTGACCCTTGAAATGATGAGTTTGTTTCCACGGACTTTATTGTTGCTTCCAACTTCGATATTCCTAATTAGTTTGATCTTGTTGAGTACAGGTCCTCAGACCTCGACGCTCTGGAATCTTTACTAGTAAACTCTACCTTGGTAATGAATATTGTTGAAGATATTGAAGTTGAAAATACCCCTACCAAAGTGAACCATATTAGATATTTATTTTCATATGTTAAATATATGATCATGGTATCATTTTTTCTTGGATACATGATTTTAAACCGAATTCATGGTTTCTTAGGGGCCATTCCTTGCACATTGATCGATCTAGGTAGGTATATTCAGAAACTTGCATATAGTTTTAGTCCTCCCCTCTTTTACGATGCATTAGAAACTTTTGCAACCCGAATTTTCCATAGGGTCGAACCTATTGGATATTGATGCATCATCAATCTTTATTTGCATTTTGCACCAGTTCGATAGAAGAGCCTACCTAACATGGGACATCGGAGCCAGCACCCTCTTGCAATTTTGGTGCCCATGTCGAGTTTTTCTCATAGGCTTGGGAGCCTTTTTAGTTTTACCACGAACTTGAGAAGAATCCACATCCCTATCTTTCTCATCTAATTCTATCCATTCCCTATAAGGCTCCCATTTTCGTTCATTATGCATTTTCCTTTGCTCATAGCTACTTGCATAGCTATCCTCAATGTCTTGTTGCAACATTCATACTGCCATTGCATTCATCATGTTGCTCGTCACTTGCATCTGTTGCATTTGCATTTTGGAATGTATCCCTAGAAGAAACATGCTGATGAGTGTCCAATTCTTGGCCAACACATTTTTTGCATTTTGCTCTGCATAGGTTTGTTCCATGCACTTGGAACATAGTTGCATTCCCTGCGACACTCGTTTCTTCCACTATACTATATCATTTCTTTTAGGCTTTATAATATGAAAAAGATAAAAAAAATATTAAAAAAAAGAGAGGGGGAGGGGGAAGATATTAGGTATTTGCTATTTGGTGGCAGTAAGTCATGTTATCCTTGAACAAAGCACCAATTTTGAGTCTTCTCAACAAGTTGGGTTCTAGTTTTGGCCTTAGGATTTAAACCATGATGTCAAAGTTGTTACTTCCCCAATTGGTTAATATTCCAATCATATGGAGAATATGTCAATGTCTCATGCATTGCGGATTTATATCGTTGGTCCTTTTATGTCAAAAGTTTCCCAAGTTACCACTGTGTCATGCTCAGTGTTTAAGAATAGTCCTAGCATGTGTCGGCCATTCAGTAGTTTCCTTGATCTCATGTGTCAGCCATTCGCTAATGTTAATTTGTTCTCAGCATGTATCATTGAAACCAATGTTTGGACTCGTGCTTGTGTGGAAGGTACCGATTGACTTCTCACTGGCGGGTTGTGTCTCATCGACGATGACTCATATGTTTTGAGGCATTAACTTAGAGTCATATCACCCTGACCCTGTTTACATCATTGAAAGGAAACCTCATTCTCAACATATGACAACTCATCATTGGTTGTTGATTCAGTGGTTTTCCATGATGTTCGTCGTCAAGAAATCTATTCACATTTTGGGATTTGTGTTGTATCTTGGATTCCATTTCCATCATTGGTAGAAGTCCTCAACCCTATCAATAGATTTCATTATTGGTTGTTGCTCAGGGGGTTTCTTCCATGTGTTGTTTACATCTGGAACATGCGAGAGACATACTCGTTGGTTCATATGAAAAAAATTTGTCCCAGTCCCTTTCCAACGTCAAATTAGTCCTTTATATTTCTTCATGTTGGTTGATGGATGATGCCCCAATGCCTCCCTTCCAATGAATCCCTTCCCATAGAATTCAACTCATCATGATCTGGGAATGGGATCTAGAGTCTCGCTAGTGTCTTGGGGATTGTAGTAATCAATGGCAGGTTCCCTCACTATTGGGTAGTGGGAATACATCAATGTCTCCTACTTGATAGATTCTACAAGTGTTCGACTTCGAGATATCTATTCACACTTGTTCGAAAGTACTGGGTACTTTGGTTCCCATTATCATCATCGATGGGTTACGTCATGTTTGTTAACGGTATATATCAATGATTGGTAATCAAACAATGTCCTTCATTTTCAACTTCAAATTGTCAATTCATGTGGGCATGGCTCTTACCTTTTGATGGTTTGTATGGAATACCTTGGGAAAATAGTAGCATCCCCATATATTGCTATTGCCCGAGTTGCACAAGAAAATACCACACATCATAACATTGGTACCATTAAGAGAACCAATACTTCTCAACTATAGTTAGTTCTCCTGATGCATGTTGAGACATAAATCCACTGTGTATTTGTTTGTGGCTATGATCTTTTGATTGGCATGGATCCACTATGTATCATCTTCGTGGCCATGATCCACTTTTATATATATCACATGGATCCATTGTGTATTAGTTCTCGCTACATCATCTATATGTCATGGATTTGTAGTGTATACAATTTAGCGGCCATATTCTATCACACTTTGAACATGGATATGCCCATCTTAGGGAAATGTATGTTTGACACCTTTTTCTTCGTATTGGATTGGGAACCTCAATATTGATAACACCGATTTCCACTCCATTGGTTATTATAATGTATTTCGGCCATCATGTCCCCTTCTGACCTCACACATTATGGGGCATCTGTTATAGATCAAATAGACACTTCTCTGTTAGTGATGACAGTTCAAAAGACAACACTTGAATATCACTGATCATTCATAAAAAATGACATTAAAATATGGAAGAGCATATGATTTGAATCCTATCAATTTCCCTAGTCCATAAAAGCAAGATCCCAACTCCTTTTCCCTTAATTCCATAAATTTGCAACCCAAATAGCCCATTTGCACCTTGCACACTAGCAAGGTGCGAACCATTAGCATGTTTCCCTTGAGCAAGGCATGGATACTTCCAAAAAAAATAAAAAAATAATAAAAATTTGAAATTTGAGGAGTTATGGAAATTTTCAAACTATTTTGGCTCAATTGTAACTCTCTGAACTACTTGGTACCTATATGCAACTATCTCCGTCAAACTTAAAAGGAGATGATATGGACCAAGGAGGGGAACACCCATTGGAATAATATTATGCTAGAGGAATCACGCTTCACTACACCCATCCATCCCCATTCATATCGGTAATCCAGGTTGTTGATCACCATCTCCTTGATTGTTGAGATCACTGCCCTCAAGTGATTTCAGACTTGACTACATTTAGAATATTGGAGTGAGATTATTGGCATGCAAGAACAGAGTGAACCGGTATTTAGCTTTCGAAAGGTGCATGGTAGTGATTGAGGTGATGGATTGTACTCTTTCATTTTTATAATGGAAACTTGGCATCTTTCCCTCCCCCAAAACAAATGTGTTCAATATTGGATTGTTGACTTTAAGGAATTGTTATTTATTATATTAAACATTGCTTAAGTAGTGAATGTTACATATATGTTTTATATCATTTGAACTCTTCCTCAATGTTACTTTAAGTGTGAGTGACCTAATTCCTCAATGGGGTCGACCTGTCTAACTGACTGGGACGACTTGTCCTAGGGAGACTCAAAAATACAATTTACATTTATCTTTTGGGGAGCTATTTCCCCGACTTACAATGGAGATTTTACCTCGATATTCTTGCATGACCAAATACAATAAAGACATCCCCGAACGGATGAAAAATGTCTCTGACGAAGGTACAATAAAAGTACAATAATAATATAATTATAATATACAAAGAATATCTTCCGAAGTTACATTTACAACAACAACAAGGGCTATGGATCCTTAGCCCTCCTCCAAAGACAGTGATTTCGATACCACTTTCAAGAAATCTCATCCAAGATGGCCTTCATGGACACTCTTTTCCATCCCAATGTAATCTATGGATATGAGATTTGGGGGCCTAGTTTGTTGGATAATAATTGGGCCTCAATCGAGAGAGTACAAACTCTTATCCTACGATGCATCATTAGGTGCAAATAAAGCATTCCTCGCCACATCATCCTTGTAGAGTTTGGTGCCCGACACTTCTGACTTGAGATGGTATTTAGTCTGGTCTCTTTTCTACACCACCTCCAGGGATTTGCTGACTGGACCATAGGGTGGGACCAATATATGTACTTGACCAATTGCTCTTTAGAGACTATTTCCTCATCTAGCCCTCTGGGACGTGCTTGAGGTTGGTTTGCAAGGGTCTCAATTCTTTTGGATTTCATGGGCATTCATATGGACCGACTCCCTCTTTTTAGATATTATTTGGATACACCTGGACACCTCCTACCTACTAGACATGAACTAAACATGATAATCAGAGATAACATTTACAAGCAATTTATCCATATTACTTGGGTTAACCCTTAGGGTGGGTTAATCCCTAAGATGGATTTTTATGCCGATCAACATTTCTTTGAGATGAGAGATGGACCCATTATTTGACCACAATATACCTTCCATCATTGGTTACACACTCCCTGCATTCCCCTCGACTAGTTCAGAGAGGGCTCCCATATACTTCGGGTAGAGATAGACCACTAGATTGACTGTTTTGTTAGATATGTCAATTTTTCCATCTTCAAAAGATCGAGATAGAGGATGATTTCAGAGGGAGGTTCTACTTCCTTTTCTGGCCCTCATCGTTTCTTTAGGTATCTTTACCAAAGATGCTTGTATTTATATATGTAGGAGACCATCATATTCCCATCCCATATTCTTCATCATTCTATTCGACCTAGCGGATTACTTCCTACTTCACAGTGCTACCCTCCGTAAGGGGCACTAAGAGACAATCCGATAGCAACAAAACCATAACTTCCATATTAGTGCGGATCGTGAGACCCTCCATCTCTTGGGATCTCAGTGGCATGAAAAGACCAGACCACCCCTCTCCTTGAGGCAGGCAGGACCCACCATGCCTCAACAATGAGATACCTCTTCTCGACAGCAACGCAATGGGTGACCCATGTCTTCCACCAACTCTTACTCTGAACATCATGGTATCTTGAGTTTCCTTCATTTGACCTCAGATGTTAGGAGAGATAGGTCTGTTACATAATAGACCTACTTCATTACTACCACGTCATCTTACTCCTGGATCATTTACTCTTGTACATCTCCACCCTTGTGTGGTTGCATCCTAAGCATGAGAGACTCAAAGTGTTCAAAATATTTCCACATTTTAGGTGGAGCTACTTGAAGCTTAACGCTTGAATCCTAAGCTGCAATCAGTGGCTCCATGGTAATTTTGAACTTTGAAAAAACATGGAAAGGTCCAACTTCCTCATTAACTACAACATCTCTACTAAAGATTAACTAATTTGTATCAACATCAATCAACCTATAAGTTTTTATGTCTTTCATACCCTATAACCACTAGTTTCTTACTCTTAGGGTCTAACTCATTTCTCTTCTCATATGGAATCCAAGCATAAGCAATGGAATCAAAGACCTTAATATGATTGACTCTAGACTTCCTCTTAGACCATGATTCCTTTAGGGTCTTCTACTTCACTGCCATCATTGGAGATCTATTTAGTAGATATACTATTGTAAATACCGCCTTAGAAAAAAACCTATTGAGCACACATATGTTTTGCATCATACATCTGGACATCTTTGTAATTATGTAGTTCCACCTCTCAACCACTCCATTTTGTTGTTGAGTGTAGGATGTAGTGAACTGTGCTTTGGTCCCATGTTTAGCACAAAAGTTATTGAATTATTTGGGCTAGAATTATCCACCATTATCAGACTTAATAGTGGCAATATGACAACTAGACTATGTTTATACTAATTTTTGAAATCCATTAAACACTTCAAGTTTTAACTTCAAGAAATACACCTACATTTTCCTACTATTGTCATCAATTAATATATGGAAATACCTAGCACTAGTGATTGATGTCGTTTTCATTCGTCCACAAATGTCTGCATGAGCCACTTAAGGGACTTTGTTTGCTCTCCAAGATTATTCTTCCTCAAATGGAATTTTGTGCTACTTCCCTTCCTGGCAAGCTTTGCACACAATGTAAATTTTTTGATGGATGTTAGGAATCCATCAGACTACCAAAATCTCCCGATCCAACAGAGAGATGTAGGTAAAGTTGAGGTGTCTATACAACTAATTCCAAAGTGTACTACTGTCTAATGCACTCTTGGCTTCCAATGCATGCTCCTTGACCTGTCTAATGTCGACCGCTGTGAATATTCTATGATACACCACACAAAGATAAATAGTCTTTGTGGTCTCCTTGTCATCTATGTAGCATTTTTTATTGCTAAAGGTTGACAACTAGCAAGTGGCAGTGTTTCTTAATCTGATTAATTTATAGTGGATAAAGTTCCATACTTAGCACATAGTATAGATTAAGGAAAATCCACACTTTCCCTCCAAAGGAAAACTGGAAATTTCCTTTGCCAACAACTGTGTACTCTTCTCCGCCACATAAGATTTTTGAATCCTTAGAGGAACATGCAGTGACAAGGGACATACTTTAGTCTCCTAGTGGCATCTTCACCATTGCTTTTCCTTTCTCCTTTTCCCATTTTCCTTTGCCCTTGACATTGGCAACAGAGGCCTATTCTAATCCCTCTATCTCACTGCTACTACCTAATTGTTTTTTTATCTATCCTACTGTAAGATATTATTGTATAGATCATCAAAATTTAGGTAAACTCTCATAGAGGTGATTTTTAAGGTCTTAATAAAGTGCTCATGAGCATGTGGTAATATTTTTCAGCACGATTACCACGATGACCTCTTCTTACATCTTTCAATCAATGGCCTCCAAATGTTCTCAAATATCCTTGATCTTGAGTAAGTGCTCCTACTCCTATAGTGGTGCACTCTAATCCATCGTGATCAAGAAAAAAAAAATTTCTTTAGGAAGAAGGCTTTGCCCCTATCCAAAGTCTCAAGCAAATATTTCAAATGCTTCCAAATTCTTGCAGAAGTCTTCCCTATCTAGACCTCAAGAAGCATTGCATCTATCACTGACAATTTAAGCGACATTACTATTTCTATGTCTCATTCATCAATATTGTCTCAATCTCTAACAAAAACTATTAGGCGAGTATCTTTACCTAAGACAATATCAACCAAGCACCTATACTAAAAAATGGCCAAAAAACATTGCCTACACGTATTGTGGTTCTTTCTAGAGAACCTCTAGCTAACTTCCAGCATGATGTTGGGTAAAAAGGCCATATATACAAGTCAGAAATGCAATAAAATACATTGAAACCAAGTAAAATGTCGAGAATACATGCTCTTGCCTCCGTCAATCTACAATATTGGAGTAAGAACATCTGAATACTAGCTCTAAGCCCTTGTAGCAACCACATACTTATGGAGAATATGCAATTTTTTGATAAATCTAATAAAAAACAACCCAATAGCACATTGATTTTGACCAATCTACTCAAAATCAGCCTAATAAACCCTAGAGATGCTCTCAAATAGCTAAAAAACACACATATTTGGATATATATGTTCTCAAATAACTCAAGAACAATTGGATCTACTACAAACTAGTGCTAAAATAGGTAACTTCTCCTTGAATTTGTTGATAAAATACCAAAACAACAATTACAATGTTCATATATGCAAATCTAGGCAACAATACTAGCAAAACAACTTACATTTGCTTCTAATTCCTATGTATTGAAGAAATTTGAGAAATTTCCCTCTAAAAATTTTCTTTACGACTTGAATTGAAGAAGAATGTAGTGATGAGAGAGCTTGGTGGTGGAGAATTGTTTGGAAGTTATCTTGCCCCTTAAAATCCAAAATTTGATTATGGTTGGCCCTAGCTAATATGTTGTTGACTTGGGATGATGGACAAAAGAGGAGCCATGTATGGCCAAGTACATGTGTCATTTACAAAAGCAGGGAAGAATTGGTGGACCAATTGATTGTGACATGTCCCTTTTACAAATAGGCTTGGAATGGTGTAACACAACATACGATTGGTAAATCAAAATTGGCTTAGATAACTATGGTTGATTGCCTCTAAAGTTTTCTTGGTTAACCAATAAGACAATCTCACCCTACAAGGCTCTCCCTTGTCTAATTTTTTATGAAATTTGGTGGTCCAAGAATCAGATGGTGTTTCAAGATTGGGTTCTCACTATCACACAAGCAACACATTAGGTGAGGCTAGCTTGGGTTGATATAAAATATTTCCTAAAGAGGTGTCTACAATATTGTTACTCAGAGCACATATCAATCAAGAAGGGCGTTGTGACTTGTTTAATGGAGCAAGTTAAGGGTGTACTAGTATCTATGGAGTAGGGGTAGTGATCCGGATGACAGGTTTGAGCTTAATTTTTTAGAAGAATGGGGAAATGAATACGATGATCAGATCCAAGATCCAAACATTCCCCTTTCCGATCCTATTGTTGAAACAATTAATAATCAAATATCAATTGAATTGTCAACATACGGAGATGACCCCTCCTGCCCAATCTTTTTTGAGGATGAGTCTTCCACTTGTAAGTCTATCGAAAATATTTTTAAAGAGCAAATCCCTAATCATTACATAAATGATGAAACTTCAAATCAATTCTTAAGAAGCCCTAGTCTTGATCCCGAAGAAGGTTCTGAGGTTGAGCTTTTAATCAATGAGTCTATTGAGGATCCTCTTGAAGAGAAACTCAATAATTTTGTCATTAGCAATCATTCAATTTCGTATCATATTATTGAAGAAGAAGAAAATGGGGGCATGAACCAAGGCCCTTTTGAGGTAATTTCACTTGATCATTCTGCAAATAATTAGGATGTTACAAATAAACTTGTTAATTTTCTCCTTGATCAATTCAATGAAAATGATAATTTATCCTCGTATGAATTTAATGATAAATCAATGGAAGAACAATCTCAGGGTGAGGAGGAGTTAGTAAATCAAACAAATTAGATGCTCGAATCATTGTTCAACTTCTTATGGTGAATCCTTAAGTGTTCCTTTTTCATGCTCATCTGATTCCATCCTTAATCAAGATAACTTGATCCAATTCTTAGAGTTGGATAGTTATCGTGAGTCTTGTCCTCAAGTAGTAAGTATTGAACTTGATCAAAAACTTGAAATCATTCCTAGAACAAAGGGTTTTACTTGAAAGGCTTTTTCTTTTATCAAATTCCAAGGTCAAATATTTTTATCCATTAGGGAGAAAGTACACATTTTCAATCCACCCTCCCGTCCCAGCTTTTTCAATCTTCTTTGGGTTTGTGGTCTAGTAAATCTTTTGCTTTTGAAATTTTCAATAGAGAGTATGAGCATTGTCACATAATTGGAGAAAAAACACTTCATTTCCCTTTTCAGTCACTTTGGAACAATAATAGTTGTTGTCAATTTATCCATCATTCTTGGTGGCTAGAAAAGGTGTTTAAAGATCAATTTCATCTTTTCTCTATTTTTGAGCAACAAGTGGGCTTGATTTTAATTTTTCGTCTTCTAAGCTTTAATTTGTCTCCACTTGGTTTTTGTTCCATCATCAATCCCAGGGAGAACCAAATTGAATATGTGAGAGAAGTGAATGAGGAGGGTAGTTTGTGTGAAAATGAATTGAATCACATTCCTGATGTTGTCCCTGCATCCATTTTAAACAATCATTTGCATAATTTCTATGATCCTATCAGTATTTTGATGGAGGATGTTTGCACCAGTCAATTTGTTCCTTGACAGGATTTCATTTTGCACTATTCCAATCCTTTTTCATTTTTTGAACAAGTCAGGAAGATTGTGCTATCAAATTCATTTCTCTTTAATCCAATCTCGACCTGTTATATTAAAGAACATCAAAGAAAAATGATTAATCTGTTTGATGAGTGGTTGCAATGTATTTATGAGTTTACCTAGCATTTGTCTGACTGGTTAAAGTAGGGTAGGTAGGACCAAATAAGCTTGCTTGAGCAGTAGGATTTGAGTGTCTTTTTCCTTTTTCTGAGTGCTGAGTGTTTTCTTTTTCTTTCTGAATGTTGATTTTTTCCTGAGTTTCTGTGAGTTAGTTGAGTATGCTCCTTTCTAAGCTTTCTTTATTCCCTGCATTTGAACAAAAATAAAACAATGAAGCATGTTAGTTGATTTGATTAGTATCTTTTTGTTCGGTCAGTTCAAGGAGAACTCAAGCAATGGTCACTCCTGGATCCTTACTGCTATCGACTATTTCACCAAGTGGGTGGAAGCCATCCCCACTAAAAATGCAACTGATAAAGTAGTAATGAATTTCCCAGAAGATCAAATCATAACTAGATTCAGTGTCCCAACTAAGATAACAACTGATAATGGCCCAGCATTTAGCTTAGCTGTTTTTTCATCTTTTTGTTTCAAGTATGGCATTATCTTATCTCACTCTTCCAACTACTATCCACAAGGGAATGGCTTAGTTGAGTCCAGTAACAAAAGCTTGAGAAATATTTTAAAAAAACAGTTGGAAAGAACAAAAAGTCTTGGGATAGCCAAATCAAGTTTGCAGTTTGGGATGACATAATAACATAGAAGCGTTCAACATGAAAGACTCCCTTTGAACTAGTCTATGGTTTAAAATTATCAGTTCCCATCTACATACAGTTGCCATTGTATCGATTAATTCATGATTATGATCCAGATGATGATGCCATGAATCGCAGAGTAGAGTAGATAATGAAGTTAGATGAGACCAGGAGAAGAGCTTTAGACCAAAGCATCAGAAACTAGGACAAAGTGAAGAAGACTTTTGACAAGTCTGCGAGGCCAAGAGATTTTCAGGCCTGTGATAAGGTTCTATTGTGGGATAAAAGGAAAGAGAAGTTGGGAAATCACGGAAAATTGGATAGCATTTGGATGGGACCATACATCGTATTCGAGCCAACAAGGTTCAACTCATTCCACCTTTGCACAATGGATGGGGAAAGACTGGTTCTTCCGATTAATGGCCACCATCTCAAGTTATTTTTCAGAGATAACAACTAAATGTCCATGGGGGCGTTCTTGTAGTAGGGCCATTTCTAAACCTTTGCCTTGCATTGTTTCAATTTTTTTCTTTTTGTACAATACTTTTGTATATTATGCTCCATGTATATTATTGATGTATTATAGTTTCATTTATGTACAATAATTTTTATACAACTTATTTTTTCATTTGGTGAAGATGTGTGGATACTAATTCAATCTAGTTTTTGTGCAGGAACCAGAGATTCTTGGATTCTCGAACACTCTCTTTGATTGAGAATCAAGAGCGAGTGCACATCCCACAGTTCGAGCCATATGTTATCAACCAAGTTGCACTTAGGTGATTTCAAGTGAGCCTGTGAAGATAGAACAAGTTTACTGGTTCATAATCAAAAGATCAAAAGTCCTAGCAGGCCACCTTGACCTTTTTTTTTAATAAAATCACATGTCCATGCTTTGCGGGGAAATTGTAAAAAAATGTCATAGCATGATCGTTTTGTAAAGGACTCAGCTTTCCTAGGACTTAGTTATTATTCCGACTACTCTAGAGTGTTTTTTCGCTTGTCAATTATATGTTGTTGAATAAACGACATATAATTTTATAGTTTTTCACTCATATCTCCAAAGTTGGGCTGGTTGGCATGATTTCTTAGTCTTAGGAGGTTATTAGAGTTCAAGTGTCAATGTATATTACCATGCTAAATATTAAAATTAAGTCGTATGGACATGTGATAGGTCCCCCTAAGTTTTTTTTAATTTCCGAATATTTTTTTTTTTTTTTTTCGTAAAACTAGACCATTTTTTAATGGTTTAAATGGAAAAATTCAAATTGCAATAAAAGAGTGTTCTGGAGGTGGGTTTTTGCGTGGGGATGGTTATTTTCACACTCAGAGCGTCCTCTATACCCTAGGACCCACTTTCTCCATGTTCCGGGTGACTACGTCGTCTCTGGGAGCATTATTCCTTAAAGATGCGACAAATTGGCAAATAAATGCTACAAAAAGATAATTTGTACCAAGGCAAAAAAAATAAAAATATAAAAGGTCATTTGGAATGTGCCAAATGACTTGGCATGCCACATCATATGAAAGGCAACTCATTAGAGATTAAAGGCACATGTTATAATATCAAATCAAGGGATATTCGAATCATCTCAAGTTAATAATACACCCCTCCCAGGAGAATGACGCATCTCATGAAGTGGGTGAATCTCATTGGTGGGTGAAGTTTCCAATGAGAGGGCGCATCTCTCTTGGTAGAGATGGTTCCATCTCTCAATAATCAAATCAACCATGAATTTTCCGAATCCTAATTTAATTAAAGGATGTGCGAGTTGTCATGGGCATGTGAGGGGCGCTCTTCTCCATGATGAAGGGCATGGGCATGAGTTGGCAGGAATCAATTGAGTGGTAGTTAATCCCAAGGAGGATGGGCGCATCCATGGAGGGATGACACCATCCTTTGAGATCCAATCCATATCAAATCCCTTTATCCTCTCTAGTTAACGCCCTCATCATCCCTTGATTATCTCATATGATGTGCCCTCTCCCCTCATGGAGCTAGTGCACCCTACCTTCTCCCACTTGCTATATAAATGAACTCTCTTCTCCATTCAAGCTAGTTGGATTTGTGTTGAGAGAAGCTTGCATTGTAATAGTTGTATTTTCTCTAGTTGTTGGAATAAAGTTGAATCTTTGAAGGTTACACGGTGCGATGCTCTCTTGTGGATGATGATTGTTGTATTAGCTTGAGGTAACATGTATCTTGAGTTTCTTGTTCAATTGTATTATGAATTTGGCCTTGAAAGGATTGGTATCAATTGGTAGGAAATGATCAAGTAATAAGCTTATTGCTAGTTTCTTTTAATCATGCATATCTAGAGATCTAATGTAGCATTGTTTAATAAGTTTATTGGCATGCTTTCTTGATTTCTTACGTGTTTATTACCAGATATCACAATCTCTTTGGCAAGTTTCTAATTAGTTACAGGTTACAAAGCGTGGAAAAGTATTGGAACAAGTTTGTTCTCTTATTCTCCAAGGATTCATCCAACATAGTCCACAAATTATCACCGAAAGTCTTTTCAGTTGATCCATCTAACACCAAGCTCCCTTTCTTCCTTTCCCTCTCTTCATAATTTTAAATAAAATCTCCTTTATTGAAAAGAAATATCATACATAGATTTGATTTTGTATTTTGCTTAGATCTTAGTTTCCAAAAGTTTATATTCCGCACTAGATCGAGCATCTTTAAGCTTCCCCATGCAAGTAATTTATTGAAAAATATTAAGGCTTGTTAGAGTAGCTTTATATTGGGGTTTAAAGTTTATTTAGCAATTTAAAAAGTGCTTCATTGGATGCCCTCAAAAGAAAGCGAAGATCCTCAAAAGGACTTGTCCTTTTGAGTCATTTTCATTCAATATTTGCAAGTAGTTTAGCTTAGAAATTTTTCCATAAATATTTTTAGTCACCCAAATCACTTTCACAGTGATTTTGGGAATTTTTGAGTACTAATTAGCTTGCTTTCCTGTTTTATTTTATAGCATCTTTTGGCATTTTTGGGTCAAAAATTTCAAGTTTGGGCCATTCCGGAGCTTCCCGGGGCATCCCAACTTCATCCAACATTTTCCCTTTACAATTTTTGTAAGCCTTTGGATCTAGATCTGTAAAGATCCAAGGCAGTTTCTTTAAAATTTCATTGTAAATCATAAATAAAAGGAAGAGCAAGTGGGCTACCCAGCACCCACACCCATCCCCCTAGGGGGATTCACATTTTTTTTATAGCATGAATTTTTCTAACAGACTTTATTTCCTGTTTAAATAAACCAATCTAGTACTAAAATTTAACGTTTGAAGTGTCCGATCCAAATATCGGCCTTCAAACTCACTTAGGACGTAGGAACACTTAATTTCTATTTTTCGCAGGTAGTATACTTTACATATCAAGCAAGTTTATTTTTTAAAGTATTTTTGCCAAGGAAATCAATACTAACCCACTATGCTCTATGGAAGTACCGAAGGGGAAAAGATATCCATGGTGTAGTAATTAGTCCAACAATTTACTTTCAGTCTTTGATTTTCTTAAAGTAACGAATTCGACATTGCTCTCCCGAAGTATGCTCTCGTTGTCACATAAAGGGCTTTTCCTGAGTACGTGATTGGATGATAAGAAAAGAGACTCCTTTCCTGTAGTAATTAATATAACACTTTAATTCAGTTATTTACCTTTTGCAATCAACATTTAGTTCCAACTCAAAGTATACTCTTTCCCCTTGCGGGCATTTGCTTGGGCCTGTGGGAAATCAGAAAGAGTTGTAACTACTCTTCAAATCGTCACATCTAAATAAACAACTCATACTAATAAAATTAACTACCCTGAACATAGTGAAAATCCGACACTAAGAACTTAATTATTGTGTGGGGAAATTTCTCAGGAGAAGCATGAACCACTGGGAGATGACCTCGGGGCACAATTAGAATACACCCTTGTTGGTGTAGTGTTGAACACCTCCCTCGAGACTCCATTCTAGCCTACACATCTTCGTGAAGAGCCACCATTGATTAACTTCCGAAAGTTACTCCTTGTACCTCACGGTATATCTGGAGCTCCCCCTTCCCGTAATCAAATCCCATCTAATAATAATTTAAAACTGATCAAGAAGCACTCGCAAAACATTTACAATACAACAACACACTATTTTGACTCCACTATTGGCACTGATCTTATTTATATTTATTTCAATCTTTGACTCAGATCTTATGTGTTATATGATTATGTTATGCTGTTGATCTTAATTTTGAAAGTGAATTTTGCTTTCAGTTAATCTATTCCAAAAATCCTAAACAACTTACCCAATCATAAACCTAAAGCTTAATCAACCTTAGTAACTCATAGGGACTACCCTCGTTGGCTTCGTTAGTAGTTCTGCCTAAATGAAGGAGTTGAGTGTTGAGTGACAATATCTCAACTCGAAACTTGCCCCCAAGGAACGCATTTAAGCAACTTGAAGATTTCTGTTGCGATAGCCCTCAGGTGCGTGTTTCGGCGGCAACATCTTTTGGTGCCATTTCCGGGGATAAATATTTTTATTCCTGGGTACGACATTAATCTTTTCGTTTTTACCTTATTTTAATGCATTTAGTTTAATCAATAAATTTTTACTTAATCCATCTGGCGACTCCACTAAACTTAAACTCAACAAGGTATTCTACGAGAAGGACAAACGACGGTTTGGTCAGTTTCATTCCTGAACCTAAAAAAGTTTACAAAAGGAGATAGACCATGCTTGCTTCTCGGAGGATCCTTGAAACCTTAGGAGCCGAGTCTATTGAATACATCCATAACTTATTTGAAAAAAATAACCTTAGTAATAGTTTCTTAGATCCAATAGATTTTTTTTAAACCCCTTAATTTCACTCAGATAGCAGGTTATCCACATGACTTACCTGACAAGGCTATCGAGAAATTGCCGATGTTCCAAGGCAATAATTCCATTACTGCCATAACTCACCTCTCCAAATTTGCAAGAAACCTAGTATGGTGCCGAACAACCGCTCAAAAGCAGGAAGATGTTTATATGAGGATCGTTGCCTTATCTTTAGATGAAGATGCTTATGATTGGTTTACAGGCCTAAATGACAACAATTATGCAACATATGACGCTTTCACAAAAGGATTCTTAGAAAGATTTGGTGACAAGAAAGAGCCTCGTTATCAACTAAATGCCCTCCATTCAATTAAAATAAATGAGAATGAATCCATGGAGGAGTTCAACAAAAAGTTCAGAACTATAGTTTCCAACATTCATGCTGACTTAAAACCCCCAGACAAGTCTATCCTTTTTATTATATGGAATCTTTAAGTGGTGAACTGGAATTCATGCTAAGAGACAAAGAGCCCGAAACTCTAATTGATGAAAACATGCAATCATTAGGGAAATATAATTTACCTGGCTTTACAAGAGGAATGCATGTTGTCCCTAAACATCAGGTTAAAGGAAAAACTATTGAAACTGAAGCTAAGGATTCCTCAAAAGATGCAATGAAAGAGACGATTGATGTATTGTTTTGGGAGACCTTGTGCATGATAGAAATGCACAAGCATTGGGACATGCGAATCCCACATTCTGTTTATATGTGTTCACACTATGTATTGATGGGGTCCACAAGTGTTGGGACCTTGGCATCCCATACTTGCTAGATTGGTTCTTAATGATATTGTGCACTAGGAGGGTGCGCAAGCAGTGGGACCCAGGCATTGTTGATCATTGGCAGCTCATTGGGAGCACATTTTGGTTGGTGGTCTTGAGCAAGCAAGCCTCTTCTCTTCCCCATGGGTTCATCTTTGCAGTAGATGGTGATGGTTTCCTACATGGGTAACATATTTTTGGATGGACTTGTGTTTTTCTTGCAGGGTGTTATGATGACTTCCATGTGATTCTTATGCATTGCATATGAGAATATATATTGCACCTTGTATTCTTGAGGATCACTTGGGATCCGAGTATCAGTTTTGATTAGTCTCCACATTAAGTGCATGGTTGGAGGGTGATGGAACAATCTATTGGGAGAGTTCATGAGCAGTTTATAATCATAGTGGTGCAGTAGAAGCATGATGGCTCATGATGCTTAGTTGGGTTGGATTTGATTATTACTTGAGGACAAGCAATATTGGGAAGGGAGGACTGCCATGTCCCCTTATTGATGTTTAGTGGAAGGAGTTCCTAGCCCAACCAATCCCTTGGGTTGAGTAGAAGATTTCATGCACTTGGGGTTAATTCCGAAGTTAAAGCATTAATTAGTTAGGAATTTTATTTTTATTTTTATCCTAAGTTTGAAATGCACTTGGTAGAAGTTGTTGCCGCCTAAAACACACTTGACCACAGATAAGTCTCCCAACCACTATGTGTGTTCTTGAGGGAAACTATGAGTGTAGAATCCACTATCACCTCGATTCCAAACTCCTTTGTTTAGACCCCAACTCCTAAAGGTCAAGGGGGGTTGTCCCTACTTACTACGATTTTTTATGAGTTTATTTTAAGAGTTGTAAATAAGGTCCAAATGACAAGCAATCGTGCAGGGATGCAATTATTCAAACCTTAATGAAAATACAATTGAAAGAGAGAAATATTAATTCATTAACAAGACCACTGCCTACTTTACTTGGGTCATGGAGTCACAAATATAAATAAACAAGATTACCAAAGACTACAGTTGCATCAAATCATTCACATACCACAATAATCAAAATGTCACATTTAACATTAACTTGTAGTAAATGACCAATTTAATGAATGAAAGATGCTTGTAACAAGATTGAACCAGGATTGAAATACTTTCAAAGTAAAGTGCTTGGAAATGAAACAACAATTGTTGTGTTTTGCAAATGGTCCTATAAATTTTAATTGATTTTAAGTCTCTCTTTAGCTTAGGGGAATTAAGGTTTGTGAAAGAAAATTAATGCTACTCCATGTGTCTACCCCAAGAAGTTATCTCTTTCGATTTGAGAGAGATTTGCGGGTGTTCAATCAGAGAACACAAGGTTCTCAACTAGCTCCATGGGTCAACCCCAAAACTTGCTGGGTGCTCAACAGGAGGACACTAAGTGCCACAAGGCTCCCAACAGCCTCTACCGCTCTAGCTCCACAGGTCAAGCTTCTTTTTCTCAATATCTAGTTAAGATCAACTTCTCAGTGCCTATTATTCTATCCCAACACAAATCCTTGCCCTTTCTTGTCACTCAGGATCGCTCTAACCGGCAAGGGGAGAGAATACGAGGCAAAAATCGGGGCATAGTTTATTTTAGCCTTTAATAAATAAAACAAAACTCAAGTACAATGCAAGCCAACATGATTTTACAAGGGAGTCAAAGTATTCTCACTTGTAAGGTGCGGGCAAAATAAATTAAAGCAAAATAACTAGGAAATAAATATAAAACCAACACGATATTGCATGGATGGGAAAAACCTCTTCTCATGCAAGGTGTGGGAAAACAAAAATGCAAGCCAACGTGATTTTACAAGGGAGGCAAAGCCTTCTCACTTGCAAGGTGCGGTCAAAATAAATTAAAGCAAAATAACTATACTAAACCCAAGCCACTTAACAATTGCTATGCAAAGGTGGCAATGCTTCCTCACTTGCATGCAATGGATGGAAAATAAGAAAAATGGAGAACTTGTACTTGAAAAGAAAGCAAGAAATCAAGTCCATGAGACTCTCTTGGGCTTGTTACAACAATATAGATTTCAGCACTTAGTATTATAGAGAAAATGAGAAGGAAGAGAGTTATTTTGACCATTTTTTTGTAAGTGGCTGAAAATGGTAGCTTGTAGGTGCCCCTTATGCTTGATGATGGCCAAATTTGAGAAAAATAACACCTTAAACTGTACAAACCTGCTGAAAACCAACAAATAATAAATCATTGAAAATGCCCAAAATCACTCTTGGGCAATGTTAGTTGTATGATACAAAATGGTACAAAAATTATGAATTTTTTATGAGTAAATTTGCATAATATAACAACTTGTAAATGGAGTTTAAAATTAGATTTCAATATGGAAATAGTATGGAGAATTAAAATGTAGAAATTTTGAAGAGAAGGGGAGAGTTTGTGCTCTTTGCTCTTCTAATGCTTGAAGTAGTGGGATATCCAACCAAGGAATTCCACTCTTCAACCCAAGTAATCTGCAATTTTTGAGATATTTTCTACACAACTAAAAAGAATGTGAGATCCAAATAATGAGCTAAGAAATCATAAAATTCAACCGAGAAACGTATGAAGTTCTTGAGTAGCTATGAAGTGTAGAAGCAAAACCACCATATAGAACCAGCAACACAAGATCTCCTCTAAAGAATTTTATTAACCAAGCCAAATGGCTGAAAAATATAATGTCCCAAATGGGAGCAAATGGAAGCAAGAGAGTGAAAAAGAGCAAGAATGCAAGAGCATGAGAGATTGTAAACCAAATGAGGAGGGGGATCTTCCTTAAATAGGAAAAGAGAAAGGGGAGAGTTCCTTTGCATGAGTGACATTTGTCACTTGGAGAGAAAGGGGGCCATGGAGGGGGTGCACTTCCATGGGTTAAAAATAACAAACAATGGGGGAGAAAAAAAACCCCACTCATGTTTTATATTTCATTGCTATGCCAAGGGGAGAGAATATGAAGGTGGGACCCCCCTTTTGGCTTATTTCAATTTATCTCATTTCCCATGGTGAGAGGGTTTCCCCCTTAGGGAGAAACTTTAAACTTGAAAAACACTTACTTGGGGGCCCCTTTTGGCCTTTAATTTTACCTTAGGGTCATAACATAACCTTTGGAAACTCAACTTGGCCACTCCAAGTGACTTTAGGCATTTTTCCAAAATTTGCCTTACTAATTATTTGCCAATTTTCTCGATTTCCTTGACTGACTTACGCAAATGTGTCCAAAACCTTAGCAAGACTTGTTCGAATGTCTTCAAAATTGGTCAAAGGGCGTAGGGGGTCTCATGCCATTTATCTCGAGTACCCATACCCCTATACAACATCATAAATGACCATTTATCCCTCTTTTACATTACAACATTTATGCTGAGGGACATTTTTTAATTACCAAAAATTAAAAAATCCTATGTAAAACTTAATGAAATTCCGCAAGACTCTGAATAATGTCTAGAACGGTAATATAAAACACTTCTAGGCCCCAATCACTCCATGCACTCGATCATTAGAATGCCTTTCACCACATTGGAGGTATTTTTGAGTGAAAAACGCAAATAATTAAAATCAGTAAAAATGAATTTTAATTATCTAAGAGAAAAAACACTCAATGAAAGGACTTCCCTAATGATAAAGTCTCAAGAAACTAAGTTACACAAAAATTGACCCTCATGCTAACATATCATTACAAAATCCCCGCAGGGGTGTGGAAATTTCATGGAGAGAAGACAAGAAGAAGAGTTGCCTCGCTTGAAAAATTCATTTGGTACTTCTTTCTCATCTTCAAGGCACATTGTACATGTGCATGGTACATAGTTGTCCACCTAGTTGGTTTTGGTTGTCAACAGAAGTAATTTTCATTAATTAGATATTTTTATTTTGGAATAAAGTGGATAATGCTCCATAAGAGTGCCTTAGAGGATAAGGTTGACTAAGAGGTAACTTGCAAGAGAAGAAAAGATAAAGCAGTCAAAGCAAGGAAAGTAGGAAAATGAGAAGAAAGCAGAATAAACCAGAAAAGCAGGACAAAGCAGAAAAACATAACAAAAAGAGGACAAAGTAGAAAAACAGGATAAAGGAAGAAAAAAAAAAACCAGAAAAGAAAGAGAAAGCATGACAAAAGCATAAAAGCAGGATAAGGTAGAAAATCAAGAAAAAGTAAGATAGAAAAGCGAAAGTAGGATAAAGCAAAAGCAAAAGCAAAATCAAAAGCGGAAAGCAAAATAAAAACTAGATGACAAAGCAAAGTAGAAAGCAAGGAAAAAGCTAAAACTGAAAGCAAAGCAACCTTATCCACTCCATGAGGGCGCCTTAGCATATATTACTTGCTTAACAAGTCACCTCAATCTATAAAAGAAGGATTACAACTCCATTTCACATCTTTTGATCATTTGTGATTTGAATTGAGTGCAATTTTGCATCTTTGACCTGGGAGATGTGCCCCATGCTTATATTGAAATGATGATGACATCTAGTTTTCATCACCGATTCTATTGCAGGTCCTGAAGTCTGATCCATTGGTTGGTGTTCTCGTTGTGTGGTTCAACTCCTTCATTCAATATGAACAATGTTGGAGGGCCTAAATGGAGGTTCTGGTTTTGACTTTTTTTAGCATTTCTGGATGTTGAGACCTAATTCATTGCATTCGTAGCATCATTTACAGTAGGAAACACTTTTTTCCTCATAAAAAAAGGTGTCTAAATGAGCAAGTTATGGTCATTTTACTAGATCAGGGGATTCCAGCTGTGAAGAACGCGCCCTTGCTTTTCTATCAAGTTGTTTGAGTGTGCCCCCAGGAGCATCCTATGAGCTTAGTGCGTCTTTCAGGAGCATCCATCTTCTCCATCTTCATCATCATAGCAGATCCAATGGAGGATCCTTCTCTCCTTTCTGTTTAGAAGACATCTACATTCATGTGCTGTGAGATTTACTGTATTTGAGGTTCATTGAGAAAATTGAGGTTGTAATGCTAATATGTTGATGTATAAAACTCTTCAACCTGGCTATTATTTCTCCTATATTCCATATTAAGTCATATTGTGCTTCAAATGATAAATTCAAAAGCATTGGAGGTTGTTTGCATCTAGATCTCTCAAGACTAGCTCATTGAGCCATTTTAATTGACTAGTTCTCTAGGAATTGTGATATTCGGAGCTCTGTGAACCCATTTTACTTTATGAAGGTTGTTGTAGGTTGTAAATGGTATGTAGAATCCATCCCAAGTCTAAAATCAGAGATTCCATAGCCTTAGAGGCTGATTGTGTTTGTATATTTCAAGACTAGCTCGTTGGGCATGAATTCAAGAGTAGTTTTGCAACAACTTTAATGAAATGACCTCTGGTTATATATTTTCTGTTCTACAAGTCATTGCAGGTCCTTAAGACATTAATGAAGCCAACCCAAGCCTTATATTGAGTTTTCATGACCCTCTCAGCCTGTTTGGAAGAGCTTGGAAATAAAGTAGTTGAGCAGTCCATCCTAGCTCTCTTTCTTCCCTTGACTCCAAACACTGCCAAAACCTCCCAAAAATTCTGTGAAACTTGTCCAACAGTATATTAGGGGGTTATGACTTGTTATCCACCTCTGGTTGATGTCAAGTGTGAGTGAAAGAGTTTAGTAGGCATATGCTGGTGTGCCCATGTAGCTTTGGAGTAGACTTCAGTGTGGTTGATGTTCGAAACATAAATTACCCCAGTACATTGTGCTTAGAAATCAGAAGATGGACTTGATGCTGCATCCTTGCTTCTGCACACTCCCCAGTACATTTGGAAGATCCAAAAGTGTCCATCAGTCAAGCTCTGGGTGGGTTAATCACCGACCAAGACTAGTTTCATCTTAACTAGTTTTGAAGACTAGTTTCTGCTATGCAAATTTTCTGATTTTGAAGTTTGAGATTGAGATAATATCATCTGATATCAGGTTAGGGATATTACATATAAGACTTATGTGGTCAAAGGCATTCCCCTCTTTGAACTCTGTGCTAGGATGGCCTCCACGTTGTTTTGTGTCCCGACTTTGAGTTGTGTGACAAAACTTTCAAAATCCTTGACCCTTCTGGGCCGAAGGAACCCGTCGGTGTTGGGTATTGAGCCTAGAAAAGTTGGGTGTTTGAAGCCTTGGCTTGTTCTAGTTGGTTTCACCGATGTTTGGCCTTGTTTGTGGAAGATTCCCGCCAACTAACCCCATGATTCACTTTTGGCCCAAGAGTACCCGCTGGTATTGTGACATGAGCTAAGGTTGGCTAGTTGCTTGGGGGGTGTTAGCTAGACTTGAAGCAAAGTCTGTATGTGCTTACACACACACACACACACACAACCCATACAAGAAAGTATAAAAAGTGCTTAAATGATAAATCTAAAGAAATGAGCAATGCTGCGATTAGTAGTGTTTTTCAATACTTGCTCAAGGCCATGCTACAATTAGTAGTGTTAAACACTAAGAGGCCATTGTTATAGCATACTTGTTAGAGTTGAATGAATGCCTCCCACTCAATTCACCCATTTGTGAGACACCTCCCTTCCCTAATGTCTTCCTATCCAGTAAATGTCATAGTATTCCTTGTTTCCCTTGTACTATGAGATATCATCAATTATGTTCGCATATGTCAAACTTCATTTGACCAAGCCTTTCATTTTTCCACCTCACCTAGGATAAATGAGGGGTGGTCTAAATTGTACAAGGGTGTGAATGTAAAAATAAGCATATGTTTAGGACTTCACCATTGCTATTCGATTGTCAATTTTGGTCCATGTTTTATGTTTTAATTATGATCACCACTGCTGCATGATACTAATGATTATAGTCTGCTACTAATATAATTTGGAATGTACTACTGACACCTTATGCATGAAGAGATATTCATTTTTTGGTTCAGTCATCATGTTTGACTATTTTGACCATGTTTGAACAAGTTTGACTTGGTCAATAGGTAGGGATCAGGAGCGGATGTGACTACGATTGATCATTTCATGTATTTTTATGCCTATGGATGTCCATCGGACTATTCCATGCCTCAGCTAGTGGATTATGGCCTTGGTACATATTTATTATTATTTATCAGTCTATATATTTTTATTATCGGAGATGATTTCCTTCCAATTGGTCTCATAGGTGGATCCAGGGTGTATGAGTCATCATTTCTTATGGATTTCATGATTATGATTTCATCCGTGCATTCATATCATAGTTTCAGGAAAGGGAAGGTCATATTTGGTTATTTACAGTTATTATTAGCATTTAATTAAATAATTAAAGTAACCACGGTTTATCAAGTTAATCAAAGGGTAAGTGTTTGGCAACAAAGTGCCATTGGGAATTTATCTTATGTTATGGAGGGTCTCTATCAATGTTATCAGAACTAGACTGGTCATCGAACCGGTGAAGCCCAAAATGTGAACTGGACCGGAAACCGGAAAAAAAAACTGGTCGACTAAAAAATACATAAAATATTCATATTTTGTAAAAAAACATATATAGTCATGTGCATACATATGAATCCAAACCACTAATACACAAATATGCAAATTTTCTCATATATATAGCAAGTATGAGTGCAAATAACCAAAATAGCACCTAGTGCAATACATCTTTGGGGTTCTGAACCAAAGTACATCAACAAAGAGGCTCTAAATGGCCCCTACAATCCAAAAAGAAACCATAGTACTAATGAATAACAATAAATTGATCATATGGCACTACCCTAATAGCTACTAGAGTCTAGTGTCTACTACTCATCATCATCCTCCTCATCGTCATCCTCATCCTCCTCATCGTCATCCTCATCCTCTTCATCCTCTACAGGAGTGGGATTCTGAGCCCCACTTGATTCCCCTAGTCCTGAAGGTGGAACCTTTGGAAGTGGGTCCAAATCCAACCAAGAAAGGTCTTCATTATCAAATACTGGTTCTTGAGTCTCCACACCCTACTCTGATGATGGATCAAAGTAATCCAAGGTTATGATGCCTGACGTTGGGGTCTTGTTCAACAACTCGTTATGCCTCAGCCCAAGATTGTACTAGACATAGACCATATCATTCAACCGTTTGTGTTCCAAAAGGTTTCGTTTCTTGGTGTGTATACGCTCAAATACACTCCAATTGCGTTCTCATCCAGAAGCACTGCATGGATGGCTCAATATTCGAACTGCAATATTTTTTCAAATCAGTGCAGTTCCCACCAAATTGTCCCCACCAATAGGCTGCAATAAGAGTTGAATGCAATCAAGTTTCAACAAATGGCTCTGGAAATTTAACTCATTCTTTACAATGGATAATATAATTTGGAAACTTTGAAAATTCTTACCCGGTGGATCCTTGGATCTGCCTCGTATGGCCATGCTAATGCCAAAGCTACCCATACTCTCATTGAATTGCAGTAGCTTACTGTGTATCTCATCTTGTATCCTGGCATCAGGAACCATGTGCTCAATGCATCTATACAATCCATCTTTTACCTCATCATTTGATTCAAAGTATTTTGTATAGTGGTACCTTCAAAAGTTCAAAGTTCAAAAGACAAAAAATATTCATCAGTGAATTTGAAATTACAAGAAAACTTATAACTTTGAATATGAATTTTGAGATTTCTTACCTTGGGTTTAAGTAATAGCCAGCTGCATGCAAAGGACGATGGAGTTGTTTGTTCCTTCTGTCATCAATGATATTCCAAAGAGGAAAATACTTCTGCCTTTTATCACCATATGTTGCCTTTATTGCTTCTTTGGCCTGATCCATGGCCTCATAAATAAAACCCATAGTGGGTTTATCACCATCTACCATCCGCAACACTCTCATAAGAGGCTCACTAAATAAAACTATCTCTTATGCCTTTTTCCAAAATGTTTTTTCAAACACTTTGTCAGCTATATCTTTCCCTTTAGCCTTTTTACTCCATTGACATTCATTCCACTCATTGCAAGAAAACATCTTCCACAAGTTGGCTTTTTGATCAACAAGGGATTGCAACGAAAGAAAGTTTGTTGCAAATTGTGTAATAGCTGATTTAACTAGCTCTTTACCCCTAGTGTTCTTCCTCATAAGACTCAAAACCCATGAGTGGTTGTAGATGTACCTGTTTATTGATTTTGCCTGCTCCACACATTTCTTCACTCACCCAATTTTTCCAATATACTCTAACATGAGGTCCAAACAATGGGCTGCACATGGTGTCCACCAAATGGTGGGGTGTTTTTCCTTTAACATCCTTCCCACTGCAACATAGTTTGAGGCATTGTCAGTGATGATCTGTACAACATTCTTTGGCCCCACCTCCATAACTACTCCATCCAAAAGATGAATAAATAATTGTGCATCCTTCACCTAATCAAAGGCATCCACAAATTTAAGAAACATGGTTCCTTTTGGGAAAGCAATCAAGAAATTCATAATGGTGCAGGATTTTCCATCACTCCATCCATCAGACATTATTGTGCACCCTGTTCTACTCCAGGACTACTTGAACTCCTTGAGATATTCATCTATTCTTTGAACTTCATTTCATAAAAGGGGCCCTCTGATATCATGAAAACTAGGGCCTTTGAAGCCCATACCACATGAAGCTATAACATCTATCATAGGTTGATAATAAAAATAATTAGTTGCATTGAAGGGTATATCTGCATCATACCACCATCTAACTATGCATTCCCAAGCAGCCTCCTTCTCCATCTTCTTCCATTTAGCATCAATGGTGGGCTGAGCACTAGAGGTAGTGAGGGGCACAAAGAAAGAGTCAAGCTCTCTACTACTGGTCAGGGCCTTACATGGCCTATTCAAGTTCAAATTGGATGCTCTACGTCCACCTCTCCCCCTAACATGAAAACTGGAGGATTCTTCAAAACTAGTCAAATGACCTTGAGGGGTTTCATGATCATCACCCGCAGGCTCATAATCACTCTCATCCTCAAATGGAATTGAACTTCTCCCTATGCCTTTTTGAAGCTTCTTTGTCTTGGATTTTTCTTCTTGGTAGGCTTAAATACTACTTAGCATCTTTGCTCTAAGATCATCGGAGAATTTCCTACAAGGTTCAACATTGCCTCTAGCACCAGCTAAGTGTTGTTTTATCCTATGGATACCCCCTAGCTATTTTCTCCCCACAATAATTGCATATTTTTTTCCCACTATCATCCAATTGGCATTGAATCCATGCCAGATCCTTCTTCTCTTTTGGAGCCATGGCAAACAAAAGATGGAAATAAAACCCTAGAATTTATTAATAACTTATTAACTAAGATTTTTTTTTTTAAAGAGAAAAAGAGTGTTGAGTGTTGAGTCTTGACATACCTTTGAGAAAGAAGAAGAAATGTAGCAAAGCTTGAGAGGAATTGTCCTTGACAAGAGAAAAAGAACAAGCTGATCCGTGATAACAACCCACAAATTCTGCACAAAACCCTTCAATAACCTCCAAAACAGTCCACGAAATAGCTCCAAATCTGCACCCAGAAATAAGGCTTCGAATCTCCTCCAAATATTCCCTGCAAAAGACAGTTGAATTTTCCCAAGAAGTTCTTGCAAACCACCCAACAAACTCATCTCAAGAAGACTTCGAAACTGCCCAAGAAACAAAGCTCTCAAGAATGCCAAAGGAGATGGAATGAATAGTGTGAGTAATGTAGGGGGCGGGGGGGGTCTTTAAATAGCTTTAACATAGGCTTAGGGTTAGGTTAGAAGCATAAGAAAGTTTTTTTTGATTGTTTTTTTTTTTTTAATTTGAGTTCCGTGGGCCCCCCCTCCGTGGCCATACGACACAGTACATACCGACTGGTTCGGAAAAAAATTCAGCCCAGCCAGTTTTGTCCTCTGACCGGACCGACCACCTCTGTAAACCGGTCAGACCGACCGGTTTTGTCGGTTTCGGTTCGGTTCCGATAACACTGGTCTCTATACATCAGTCCACATGTGTTTATCATCATTGGGCCCCACTTTTATTACCTGGCCTCTCCTAGCCAAGTCACACTTCTAGAGAAGGGGCGCACTTGTGGGAAGTGACTTCATTGGCTTCACTATGCTTTATGTGGGGCTGTTATGTTGTGTCCCTAGGGGGACAACGTGGCCCCTAGGAGACCCCTTGTCATGTATTACCATGTTATATCATATTGCTATGTACTTGGGCACATTTGGGTAACTCCGCCCCTTTTTTTGAGTGCTTATGTGTTGTGGATGAGAGTTGATCTCCACCATTGGATCATCATTTGTTTCTTTCGATACCAGCCATTCATAAAAAGATGGCTAGGGATTATGCTCTCTGATTGCCTATATTAGAGAGGGAGTTCTCATTGTAAATGACTTTTGGCTCTCAGACATGAGATAACAGAGAAAACTTGTTGTGTAAATTTGGTGTCTCTTGTGGTATATTGCTCGAAGTTTTGATTGTATTTTTGCTTTTCCTTTGCACTAGAAGAAAATCATGATAGTTCTCAGCATTTTTGTGGTGATTTCGACTTGCAGGAAGGGATATCGATTTGGTGGAGGGTGCATTAATGGGGAGAACCCCTTCTCTCCCTCTCTCTCTCAATTCGTGAAACAATAGGGAGTTATTTTGTATTTTTGCATCAATATTTCTCTTTGGGTTTCTTGCATGTGATTGTCTCCTTCTCTTGAAAATTGAATTGAATCTTTGTTGTTTGCTTGGAAGGAGGAGGGCGCAGCTACTCACTTGGATGAATTTTATTAAGAGTTGGAGCTTCACGATTTTCTTCTTAGTCGATCTCCGTTGGAAAAAAATTGTCACTACCTTGGCATCTCTCAAGAAAGCAGGTAAGTCTTCATTCTTTCTCTTGTTTTAATTTTCATTCCACTTGTCAGCAAAAATAAATAACTATCTAAACCCTAGAGAAACCTCACAAGTCATCTTACCTGGAATCTTAGAATTCCGGCATTTGGGTATTTGTGGCCATGATCCAAAGTGATTAGAAGCTAGATGATATGTTATGTTGAATCCATTTACCCATGTGGATTTGGCACTGATCTTCTAAGTGAATGTGCCCCTCTTGTTCTAGTGACTTTAGGTTCTAGTTTGTGACTTGGTTTTGCTTGTGGCCTCTCCTATTTCCCTTATCTTTCGTTCAAGCAATAAACTCAAGTGCTAGGGAAGCTACTAAATGTTATTTTGAATCCTACCTTTGGGCATTTTCAATTTACTAAGTTAAACCCCCCCTATGGTAGTGATTTGCTCATCCACACCTAGCACTCATTCTACCTAGATCTTTAATTGATTTTATTGCTATTAAGGAATCATCAATTGAATTTACATTGTTATATCTATCATATCACAATCAGTCATGTTATCACATCCATAGAGTTGGCTGCCATGATTGCAAAGCAGTTTCTTGTATATTTTTGAGCCAAGCCTTTACACATTTTTGATGAGATCAACCTATGATGAGCATTAATTTTTGATGATCACTCACATATAAGAGCAACCACAGATCAGATATGATGAACCTTATGCCGAGACTGAGCCTCATGACCTCAAATTTGATGACCAAGGTGACCGCTTTTGTTCTATACAGAGAAGTGTAGTGCCCAGAGTTTTTCAGCAGCAGTGTTTCCAGTGACTATTTATGATTCAAATGGTAGATATAGGTATATGGCCCAACAAGTATATGGATGTGCATTGGTTATGATGGCTTTCTCTTTTGCTCATCTTAGTAGCTTGACTTGGTATCTAGTGGTCATGATAAATCGGCATATATGTATGTTATATGGACATGGTTGTTTTAATGATTATCTAAATGGTCTAATTACTCAGAATAAGAAGTTCTTGTTTATACTTGTTGGTTTTACCCTCTTAGTAGTATGGACGTGATCATTCCCACCATTTATGGATTGCTAGTTTTGGAACCACTTTTCACTTTCCCCATCCATCTGTTCTCTCCCA
This sequence comes from Larix kaempferi, assembly GCA_027924585.1. Classification (NCBI taxonomy): domain Eukaryota; kingdom Viridiplantae; phylum Streptophyta; class Pinopsida; order Pinales; family Pinaceae; genus Larix; species Larix kaempferi. The sequence continues at coordinate 1,465,199 of BSBM01000226.1, read as the reverse complement.
TTTTTGGTTTTCACCCTGACTTACACCTCAGCCTGTGATATGGAGGACCTCCCCACTTTTACCTTTGTGTTGGATAGCATCCCTGTTAGTTTGTGTCTCGGCTCTGAGTTGGAAATAGAACTTACCGAAGCCTTGATCCTTCTGGGCAAGGAGAACTCGCTGGTGTTGGTTCCCGAGCTTAGGTGAGTTGGATTTGATACCTTGAACTCTCTAGTCGGTTGCCCCCGATGTTTGGTCCTAATTGTGGATGATCCCCCTAGTTGCTTGAGTTGTGTTGGCTAAACCTAAAGTAAACTGTACTACCATCATTACATGCATGTGGAAACTATTATCATATCTTTTGTGCAATCCCATGGAAACAAATTTGAACTGTGCTTATCAACACAATGAAAGAGGGCTATGGAAATTGAAATGTGATAGCAACCTAGATGAAAGCTGAGATTAGTTGTGCTTCTAAGCACATGCAAAATCCAAAGGGTCCTAAGGCCTAAAAAGCAATGGTTAAATGTATGCTAAATCCAAATACTGCTAGCCATGATTAAATGTAATGATTAATACCTCACGGAGCCTACTGGTTGGGATGTGAGATGGAGTAAGGGACAACTATTTCTAAGTGTACCCTAGAACCTCAAGTTACGGTTAGCTGTGCACCTAGTTACAACGGTTCTAGTAAATATCCTCACGGAGCTGGATTTAGCTTGGATGTGAGCTATAGACATTTTCCAAGGTTGAATAAGCACCTCTCTAAACAACTCATTCCATTTGTGAGACACTGCCATTCCTTGTGTGTTTATTATCCAGCATATGCTCAAGTGTGTATTCCTTTTCTCTTATCCAAAGTATCACAGTGTTGAGTCAGGAAAATCATTCCCTAGCCTTGTATTTTTCAACCTCACCCATTGCTAGCAAAATGGTCACGTACATGAAGTGAGTATATTCTTGAGGTTCTGTTTTGAGTAATTGATTATTTTAATTTTGGACTTATATTTGATATGATTATTGCTTAACCGCCAGTGAAATGCTACTTTATACTTTAAGTCTTGATATTAGAATGATTAAAAGAGCATACCTTATCCATTTGCACTTGCAACATCAGGCATTTTTAGGCTGGGTCATATTTTGATCAGTCTTGACCTGGTCAAACCTAGTTTGACCAAGTCAACCATAGGATCTGAGATGAGCTGGACCAGATATGTTTGAGATTGATGATTTATGGTCCTTTGATGCCCATTTGATGGTTCCATGTAGCAGTCACAAGTTTCACATTATGGTTTGATGGATTTTTATAGTTATCATTATTTATAGGCCATTATTTTTATTTGTGCGAGCATGGTTGAGACTATAGATGATTATCCAGATAGCCATAGGGTGTATGAGTACTCATCTCTAGTACATTTGGACCTTCTGAGTCCATTGGCAAACTCATATTTCAGTTACAGGTACTTCCGTACGAGATTTCACTTAGATTGTCACTTTACTGCAGATTTGCCATTATAAAATGGCCTGGCAACACAATTGGATTTTCATTTGGTTCTCCTAGGGCGCTATAGAGGGAGTATGGGGTCCAACCACTTGTTATTACCATATTGCCATACCCCTAGACACTTTAGCACAGTCATATTTGTGCCCGGGGAACCAGGAAGAGAGATACAAACATTTTATTACTTACATGTGATTTTCTAAGGATTAAAAATGGAATAAAATGGTCACTGAGGAAATCGATATGGGAAATTGAGGCAAGGAATTGGCATGAGGTTTGTTCAGAGGTCATTTATGATGCATCCTACACATTTCGACACAGCTTACAACATTCAGTGGGGTCCATACACACTCTGGGGCATTATTTTGATGATTTACTATGCTTTTGAGGGGGCCACGACTTGGTCACTTTGTGATGTTATTGAGTCATATTATTTATCATTGTGCCATGGGGTGATGCTAGTGAATCATATAAACACCTCCTAGCCCCACCATGTGCTTTATTCACTTGTCTTAGTCACTTGTCATGTGAATAAAATGGTCACTGAGGAAATCGATTTGGGAAATTGAGGCAAGGAATTGGCATGAGGTTTGTTTAGAGGTCATTTATGATGCATCCCACACCTTCCGACACAGCTTACAACATTCAGTGGGGTCCATACGCACTTTGGGGCATTATTTTGATGATTTACTATGCTTTTTAGGGGGCCACTACTTGGTCACTTGGTCACTTTGTGATGTTATTGAGTCATATTATTTATCATTGTGCCATGGGGTGATGCTAGTGAAGGATATAAACACCTCCTAGCCCCACCATGTGCTTTATTCACTTGTCTTAGTTACTTGTCATGTGTTATGTCCCCCCTAGGGCATCTTAGTGAAGTGTGCCCCCCTCTTTTAGTGAGTTGATCCATGTATTGTATTTCCGGCTCATCTTGGCCGTCGATTATTATTGTTTTATCTTTTGATCTCCACCACTCATTCAAAAAAGTGGTTAGGCTTTTGGTATCTCTCATTCCTATTTAAGGAAGAGACCCCCCTCATTGTAAGGGCACCTTTGGGCTCTTGGATTTCCAGCATAATAAAGAATATTTTTCCAAATCTCTTGGATGCTTTGATGAATGTTCTTGCAAGTGATTGTAAAGTCTTTTATCTGTGATATCATTTTGGATCTAACTCTTTCCAAACCTTTTTCTGCAGAGGTCGTGTGGGTAGAGAAGGAGGACGTTTTGAAGGGGGCGTTATTGTGAGGAGACTCCATCTCTCCTCCTCAAGACGTTTTGGCTTCATGGATTATTTTTACTGTATCTTGTGATCATATTGATGCTCTTTGGTTCATCTTTCTTACCTTATAGTTCATTTCTTGTCTAGATTGATCCTATTTGCAGATCGTTTTGGCAGGGAAGGGCGCATTGGCCATCTTGGAGGCAAATTGATTTCACTTGGGAGGATGGATCTCACTCTAGATTGCTTCATTTTGGGAATATCATCAATTTGCAAGGCGGCCGCAAGCATATCCAGGTGTGTTTCGAAATATTTTTGTTATCTTGGGGTCCTTTCCAATCATCATCATTTAATTTACTGTTCAAACCCTAAAATCAAAATTTATAAAATTTCTCTAGCTCAAACAACTTAAAATCGGGGCGAACGATTTCTGGATTTTTACTTTTATGCCAATCCTGAAGTGGGTTTCCTAGGGCGTCACCCTCAGTGGACTCCTTGCCCAAATCCCTAGGCACCAATCTCTCTCTCTTGCTCCCTCTCTGAGTTTGCCCCTTTTTCAATTGTTTGACTGCCCGATATTTGCTTGTGAACTTTGATATTGTCAGATTCACAGTCAAGTTGTGTTAGGAAGCCTTAATCCATTCAGATCTACTTCTTGGGACCATTTCCCCTAAATTAAGTACATGTTTCCCAAGGCAGTTGATTTTGATCATTTACCCTAACACTTATATCCTGGATTTGACCTTAATTCTGAGCTATTGTAATTGAATTAATCAACTTTCATATCTCATCTTCCCTAAGCCTCTACAATAGCTCAATTCCTTAAATCTAAGGTTCTACACCCTTCACTCTACTTTCACTATTTGATTGACTTAAATTGGTGTTTGGGTTAGATCTCTCTCTTTCAAGTGTAGATAAGGGTCTCCCCCTTTGTTAGATCAGGAAACACCCATTGGAATAATATTATGCTAGAGGAATCACGCTTCACTACACCCATCCATCCCCATTCATACCAGTAATCCATTTTGTTGATCACCATCTCCCTGATTGTTGAGATCATTGCCCTCAAGTGATTTCAAAGTTGACTACATTAAGAAGATTGGAGTGAGATTATTGGCATGCAAGAACACAGTGAACCGGTATTTAGCTTTAGAAAGGTGCCTGGTAGTGATGGCTTGTCCTCTTTCATTTTTATAATGGAAATTTGGCATCTTTCCCTCCCCCAAAACAAATGTGTTCAATATTGGATTGTTGACTTTAAGGAATTGTTATTTATTATATTAAACATTGCTTAAGTAGTGAATGTTACATATATGTTTTATATCATTTGAACTCTTCTTTATTGTGAAAAGTATTTGAGGAAGGTTAATTTGTCTATATTGTAGGTTGGAGTTGGGCATCAAGAAGAAAATTAGAAGAGTATGAAGGGAGCAACTAGGATCAAACTTTGTAAAAAGGTACACATCCTTCTTCCTCCTTCTCTTTCCTTCATGTTTTGTTTATTTAATAGAGTCTAGTAATGTGTTGAATGATTTATGAATCATATAAGCATGTAGAAAAAACTATTAGGTTTGTTTCCACTTACCATAGTATATTAGTGATATCATCCCTAGTCATAGGATAAAATTACGAACAAAAGTTGTAGAGACAATTGGATGCTTTATCTCTTTTTTGTGAAATTCGACAATTGATATTCAACCTAGCCAAGACCAAAGTTATAATATTCAACGAGATGAAGAAGACTTTATTAGACCTTCATTTCATATTCAGAGGGGAATAGATGGAGATCACTAGTTCCTAGTACACATACTTGGGGGTGCAATTTTTGAGACCTCAATTTAGTTTGCAACATGCCCTTCAACCTCGAGTCAACAAGTGTTAGAGTTTGCAATTTAATTCAATTATGTTATATCTTTAAACTGAAAGATAGACAAGCACAACAAAACACAAAAGACACAAGAAATTTCCTTGGGGAAACCATAAAGGAGAAAACCCCACAACTTCCTCAGAAATAGATTCGTCACTAGTACAATATCAAACAAGATGGAAAACCTAAAATACAAGATGTCTTATGCATCTCTCTCTCTTTCTCCTCCAACAAATTTGTCTTCTCTCTCACTTGGTGCAAACTTGCTTGAGTGAGTGTGACATCAAATGAGAGAGTGATCCTCTCTATTTATACTTTAAGTGTGAGTGACCTAATTCCTAAATGGGGTCGACCTCTCTAACTAACTGGGCCGACCTGTCCTAGGGAGACTCAAAAATACAATTTACATTTATCTTTTGGGGAGCTATTGCCCCGACTTACAATGGAGGTTTTACCTCGATATTCTTGCATGACCAAATACAATAAAGACATTCCCGAATGGATGAAAAGCATCTCTTACAGAGGTAAAATAAAAGTGCAATAATAATATAATAATAATATACAAAGAATATCTTCCGAAGTTACATTTACAACAACAACAAGGGCTATGGATCCTTAGCCCTCCTCCAAAGATAGTGATTTCAATAACACTTTCAAGAAATCTCATCCAAGATGGCCTTCATGGACACTCTTTTCCATCCCAATGTTATCTATAGATATGAGATTTGGGGGCCTATTTTGTTGGATAATAATTAGGCCTCAATTGAGAGAGTACAAACTCTTCTCCTTTGATGAATCATTAGGTGCAAATAAAGCATTCCTCGTCACATCATCCTTGTAGAGTTTGGTGCCCGACATTGCTGAATTGAGATGGTATTTAGTCTGGTCTCTTTTCTACACCACCTCCAGGGCTTTGATGACTCGACGATAGGGTGGGACCAATATCTGTACTTGACCAGTTGCTCTTTAGAGACTATTTCCTCATCTAGTCCTCTGGGACGTTTTAGGTTGGTTTGCAGGGGTCTCAATTCTTTTGGATTTCATGGGCATTCATATGGACCGACTCCCTCTTTTTAGATATTCTTTGGATACACTTGGCCACCTCCTACCTACTAGACATAAACTAAAGATGATAATCAGAGATAACATTTACAAGCAATTTATCCATATTACTTGGGTTAACCCTTGGGGTGGGTTAATCCCTAAGATGGATTTTATGCTGATCAACACTTCTTTGAGATGAGAGATGGACGCATTATTTGACCACGATATACCTTCCACCATTGGTTACACACTCTCTGCATTCCCCTCGACTAGTTCAGAGTGGGATCTCATATACTTCGGGTAGAGATAGACCACTAGATTGACTGTTTTGATAGATATGTCAGTTTTTCCATCTTCAAAAGATCGAGATAGAGGATGATTTCATTATCTGATGCCCCATCTACTACGAGATCAGAGGGAGGTTCTACTGCCTTTTCTGTCCCTCATCGCTTCTTTAGGTATCTTTACCAAAGATGCTTGTATTTATACATGTAGGAGACCATCAGATTCCCCGCCCATATTCTTCATCATTCTATTCGACCTAGTGAATTACTTCCTACTTCACATTGCTACCCTCTGTAAGGGGAACTAAGAGACAATCCGATAGCAACACAACCATAACTTCCATATTAGTACGGATCCGTGAGACCCTCCATCTCTTGGGATCTTAGTGGCATGACAAGACCAAACCAACCCTCTCCTTGAGGCAGACAAGACCCACCATGTGTCAACAACAAGCTACCTCTTCTCGACAACAACACAATGGGTGACCCATGTCTTCCACTAACTCTTACTCTGAACATCATAGTATCTTGAGTTTCCTTCATTTGACCTCAGGTGTTAGGAGAGATAGGTCTATTACATAATAGACCTACTTCATTACTACCACGTCATCTTAATCCTGTATCATTTACTCTTGTACATATCCACCCTTGTGTGGTTGCATCCTAAGCATGAGAGACTCAAAGTGTTCAAAATATTTCCACATTTTAGGTGGAGCTACTTGAAGCTTAACGCTTGAATCCTAAGCCACAATCAATGGCTTCATGGTAATTTTGAACTTTGAAAAAACATGGAAAGGTCCAACTTCCTCATCAACTACAACATCTCTACTAAAGATTAACTAATTGGTATCAACATCAATCAACCTATAAGTTTTATGTCTTTCATACCCTATAATCACTAGTTTCTTACTGTTAGGGTCTAACTCATTTCTCTTCTCATATGGAATCCAAGCATAAGCAGTGGAATCAAAGACCTTAATATGATTGACTCTAGACTTCCTCCTAGACCATGCTTCCTTTAGGGTCTTCTACTTCATTGCCATCATTGGAGATCTATTTAGTATATATACTATTGTAAATACCGCCTTAGAACAAAACCTATTGAGCACACATCTGTTCTGCATCATACATCTGGCCATCTTTGTAATTATGTAGTTCCACCTCTCAACCACTCCATTTTGTTGTTGAGTGCAGGATGTAGTGAACTGTTCTTTGGTCCCATGTTTAGCACAAAAGTTATTGAATTATTTGGGCCAGAATTATCCACCATTATCAGACTTAAGAGTGGCAATATGAAAACTAGACTATGTTTCTACTAATTTTTTAAATTCATTAAACACTTCAAGTTTTAACTTCAAGAAATACACCTACATTTTCCTACTATTGTCATCAATTAATAGAAGGAAATACCTAGCACTAGTGATTGATGTTGTTTTCATTGATCCACAAATGTCTACATGAACCACTTAAGGGACTTTGTTTGCTCTCCAAGCTTATTCTTCCTCAAATGGCATTTTGTGCTACTTCCCTTCCTGGCAAGCTTTGCACACAATGCAAAATTGTTGATGGATGTTAGGAATCCATCAGACTACCAAAATATCTCGATCCAACAGAGAGATATAGGTCAAGTTGAGGTGTCTATAAAGTTAATTCCAAAGTGTACAATTGTCTAATGCACTCTTGGCTGCCAATGCATGTTCCTTGATCTGTCAAATGTCTACTACTGTGAATAGTCCATGATATTCCACACAAAGATAAATAATCTTTGTGGTCTCCTTGTCATATATGTAGCATTTTTTATTGCTAAAATTTGACAGCTAGCAAGGGGCAGTGTCTCTTAATTTGATTAATTTATAGTGGATAAAGATCCATACTTAGCACATAGTATAGATTAAGGAAAATCCACATTTTCCCTCCAAAGGAAAACTGGAAATTTCCTTTGCCAACAACTGTGTACTCTTCTTCGCCACATAAGATTTTTGAATCCTTAGAGGAACATTCAGTGTACTCATTGAACTAATAATGTATAATGATGAAATGTCATTATGCACGTAAGTTGATGTACCATGCATATGACCTGAATTGATCTCCTAGCTACTTAGCCATGAATGCATATAAGGTTCACTCCTCTTTTGTGATGCGAGTGTTCTGTGAAGGCCCTTTCTGGTTGGTTTTCTATTTAGCCAACCTCTTTCTGCAAAATATCTTCATATGCCCCACCTTCCCATGGTTGTGACAAACGACATACTTTAGTCTCCTAATGGCATCTTCACCATTGCTTTGCCTTTTCTCCTTTTCCCATTTTCCTTTGCCATTGACATTGGCAACGAAGGCCTATGTTAATCCCTCTATCTCACTGCTACTACCTAATTGTTTCTTTTATCTATGCTACTGTAAGATATTATTGTATAGATCATCAAAATTCAGGTAAACTCTCATAGAGGTGATGTTTAAGGTCAAGTGCTCATGAGCATGTGGTAAGATTTTTCAGCACGATTACCACGATGTCCTCTTCTTACATCTTTCAATCAATGGCCTTCAAATTTTCTCAAATATCCTTGATCTTGAGTAAGTGCTCCTACTCCTATAGTGGTGCATTCTAATCCATCGTGATCGAGAAAAAACATTTTCTTTAGGAAGAAGGCTTTGCCCCTATCCAAAGTCTCAAGCAAATATTTCAAATGCTTCCAAATTCTTGCAGAAGTCTTCCCTATCTAGACCTCAAGAAGCATTGCATCTATCACTGACAATTTAAGCGACATTACTACTTCTATGTCTCATTCATCAATATTGTCTCAATCTCCAACAAAAACTATTAGGTGAGTATTTTTACCTAAGACGATATCAACCAAGTACCTATACTAAAAAATGGCCAAAAAACATTGCCTCCACGTATTGTGGTTCCTTCTAGAGAACCTCTAGCTGACTTCCAGCATGATGTTGGGTAAAAAGGCCATAGATACAAGTCACAAATGCAAAAAATACATTGAAACCAAGTAAAATGTCGAGAATACATGCTCTTGCCTCCCTCAATCTGCAATATTGGAGTAAGAACATCTGAATACTAGCTCTAAACACTTGTAGCAACCACATACTTCTGAAGAATATGCAATTTTTTGATAAATCTAATAAAAAACAACCCAAAAGCACATTGATTTTGACAAATCTACTCAAAATCAGCCTAATAAACCCTAGAGATGCTCTCAAATAGCTAAAAAACACACATATTTGGATATATATGTTCTCAAATAACTTAAGAACAATTAGATCTACTACAAACTAGTGCTAAAATAGGTAACTTCTCCTTGAATTTGCTGATAAAATACCAAAATAACAATTATAATGTCCATATATGCAAATCTAGGCAACGATACTAGCAAAACAACTTACATTTGCTTCTAATTCCTATGTATTGAAGAAATTTGAGAAATTTCCCTCTAAATTTTTTCTTTATGGCTAGAATTGAAGAAGAATGTAGTGATGAGAGAGCTTGATGGCGGAGAATTGTTTGGAAGTTATCTTGCCCCTTAAAATCCAAAATTTTATTATGGTTGGCTCTAGCTAATAAGCTATTGAATTGGGATAATGGACAAAAGAGGAGCCATGTATGGCCAAGTACATGTGTCATTTACAAAAGCAATGAAGAATTGGTGGACCACTTGATTGTGACATGTCCCTTTTCCAAATAGGTCTGGAATGGTGTAACACAACATATGATTGGTAAATCAAAATTGGCTTAGACAACTCTGGTTGATCACCTCTAAATTTTTCTTGGTTAACCAATAAGACAATCTCACCCTAAAAGGCTTTCCCTTGTCTAATTTTTTATGAAATTTGGTGGTCCAAGAATCAGATAGTGTTTCAAGATTGGGTGTTCACTATCACACAAGAAACACATTAGGTGAGGCTAGCTTGGGTTGATATAAAATATTTCCTAAAGAGGTGTCTACAATATTGTTACTCAGACCACATATCAATCAAGAAGGGCCTTGTGACTTGTTTAATGGAGCAAGTTAAGGGTGTCCTAATATCTATGGAGTAGGGGTAGTGATTTAAGTTGATTCTTCACATTACTTTATGATGAAGTATGTCCATGGTCAAGGATCCAATAATCGAGTTGAATTCTACACCTTATGGATCCTACTGAAAAGAGAAAAAGAACAAGGTATAAAAAATCTTTGGGACTTTGGAGAGTTGAAGATTTTGATCGACTAGGCAAATCATCAATGCTACATAAGAAACTTAGGCCTTCTTGCAATCCTAGATCAAGTCCAAGAGGTAAGGCTTCCTTTGATTCTATTTCTTTCAAACATGTATATCAAGAATTTAATACACTGACATATAAGTTATCTAACGAGTCTTTGATATTGCAAGAGGGTACCTTACTTGAAAAAGAATTCAAGGAACTCTCCAGCCAACCATTTTAAGAAATGTATACTAAATGGGTCTTGTACCTTACTTGAGAAGGAATTCAAGGGACTCTCCAGCCAACCATTTTAAGAAATTTATACTAAACGAGTGTTTTGGAATGCATTTTTTTGTCAGTATGGTGTTGAGATAGAATCTTTGTTTATCTGAATGAACTTAGAGTGAAACTCTCATGTACATGTAAATTCGAGGTTCCCTTTGGTTGGAAGTATTGGTCTTAGATATTACAAGAACCTTTTATGGTGCAGTTTAGACTTTGGAGGCTAGTGAGTGATTGTGTTATGTAGATTTTAGGTTGTAGATGCTCGAAGAAGTTAGGTCTAACGAGCTATATAAGTTTTGTGTCCATCCAAGAAAAAACAATGTATATTTTGATTTTCTTATAAATATCAAATATAATAAATTTTTCTTTGGAAAAAATAAATAAAGACCAAATATATATACACTTCAAGACTTTGATGTGACTTAGTTATGTTTCAAATATTATGTAATAAAAATATATAATTCAAACTCTTTATAAATTGACATACTAAGTCTTAGTTGAGTATTTGAAATTGTTTTAATTTAATCCAAGATAACAACATGAATTAGATTTTCAAGTTAATTTCATAAGTTTTTTAGTCTAAATTCAAAATTCTAATCACTTAACTATGCAAATACGATTTAAACTCTTAATTACAAATCAAAATATTGTATAACGCTATAATTTCTACTAAAGTATCTTTATTATAGACTAAAGTTTTATTAAAATATATATTTTTATATTAATACAAATTAATATATTGATTTTAAATTATTTATAAATTTAATAATAAAAACTTTTTATGAATAAATCAAAATAATGATTTATTTTTAATCCAAATCATTATCATAAATAAAAAGATATGGGTCATAGCTCACAATGTTTTTATAAAAAGAAATTTAACTCTCATAAGCATTCATCCATTTATAAATTCAAAATTATATTAATAATTCATTTAAATTTTTTAAAATACTTTTTTTTATTTATAAATCTCAAAATCATATTAATAATTGATTTAAGATATTCCAAATATTTTGCAAAATTTCTAAAGATAATACCAACTTATATTAAAGATGTTGCTTAGTTGAAAATGTTGATAGATTATGTTTGAAGGATAGAATATGTGGCATAGAAAGTACAAATGGAAACACATTTATTGTCCATTTATCTCAATCATTTTCTAGCGCATTGAAAGGATTTTGATGAGACCTTGGGGATAGGGTTTTTGTTTACTTTAATGGTATAAATGAAATCAAATGACATAGAAATCATCTCTTTATAAACAATGCATTAATCTTGGGTTGTGAACTATGAAGGGTGTGAAAAGAGGAAGTTATAGAAGTTGGTGTCGTTGTGCATGGTGAGTTTATTAAAATGAGAAAGCGGTCTCATTGTTGTACATGATGGGTCAACAAAGAGGAAACTAAAGAAGAGGGTCTTGTTGTTGTACATAGTGAGTTGATCAAATGCGTGTAGTGCCCACTTGGATCAATGGTGCGCCCAAGTTACCTGGGGTTTATCATGTTTTTCTAAGAGAACATGGATTGGATTGAAACATGTATAAAACACATTGACATACTGAATTGGTGGTTTTTGTTGCTAACTTGGTTATCCATGCAAAGTGATGACACAAAGAACCAATGGATTTTATGGCTGGTTATCTAGCTAGACTGATAAATGGAATTTATAGTAAGACAACGTTTTAGTTCATGAATGCCACAAGCACAATCTGGTTAACTAACTATTATGATTCATGTTGCAAAGCTAAGATATTCAAATTTTACATGTGTTTCTTGGACGAAGAAGGACTTTGAGAGAGAGTTTCAATAAACCTTTTATAGAGTCTCTCTCCTAAAGTTATAATAAATGTCATTATGATTATATTTATGAAATGATAAGTTTAAGATGTAGAACATGTCAAAGCCGTAAACCCTTAATTTTGTATAAATACTCTAGTGAAGCGAATGCAACATTTTCTTATGTTTGTCTTATGTGATTAATGCCATTTTATATTGTTGTGTAATGCTAGTAAACAACATATTTGTAGTTTTTTCTTTAGCAAGGTCATCTTCCTGTCTTGTGAGACAACACAACTAAGTGATAAAAAACATATTAGTACATGTGCTGATAATATATAGTGTATCTAGTTAATTGATTAAAGCCATTGTTACCAGAAACATAATGGTTAGAGTCGTTTCTTTTGAAAAATAGCCTAGAAACAACAATGTGATTGAAAACGTCACTTTCTATGACCATTCCTGTTTCTAAATTCTGGAAAACCGTTTCTTGCGAAACAATGGTTGTTTCTCAGGGTCATTTTTGGATTTTTGAGCACCAGTTTTGGGAAACACTCGTGGTAAGGGATTTGTTGCCAGTTAAAACATTCCTTATAACTCACTTTATCGAGTGTTTGCTTATGCGCTTGCAAGTGATGGGTACCAACTTGCTTCTAGATATTTATTTCCACACACAGTGTCGAATGCCACCGATAGGGTCCCTTGTCGAGGTAGATCGCTTAATTGAGATTAGTGGTTAACACTATTAATGTATTGAAATTCTTAACGACACTATTTTATTAAGGTAATGGGAAGTACATGTTTTATTGGGTTGGTTTGACTTTATTGTACAAAATTATAGTTTATTTTCATATTTTTTAATAGGTGAAGGAATTGTAGAAAGTCAATTGAGAGATAGATATAAAAGATAAGATAGGAAGAAATTTGGGTTATTTTCAAAATTATAATTACATAAGCAGAAATTTGTGTTATTTTTTAATTAAATTTTACAGATTATATTTAATCATTTTTATTTATGTTATTAATTAATTAATTAATTTTAAATTATTATTTCTTTAAAATGTAGGTTAAAGTGTGTAATGACTCGTAGGGGTTTGTTTCCATGGACATAGTGTAAGTGATTTCAGCATCTTAATTTTAGCTTCAATGTATCAATGTTTAATTTTAGTTTCAATGCGGCACAGGCACTTTATGACTTGAAGACAATAATCTACTTTTTTTTTAAAGCATAATTTAAAATCTCTATTTTTTCACATCTATCAATGCATATACATTTCTGACCTTAACAAGTTGAAGTGCACTTCGAGAAGGTTTCTCATTAAGATGGTTGAGTATCATATATATTTACGAGTGCAGATGGAGACGCAAACTTCAAAATTGTGATTTGTGTTGTCTGCTGTTACATATTCACACATCCAAGGCAAATTCCAAGTTGTGATTTGTGTTGTCTGCTGTTACATATTCACACATCCAAGGCAAATTCCATTGTTGAGATTTGTATTATCTGCTCTAACGTATTCACACAGCGAAGGCAAACTCAACTCATGAGCCTGCTTCTGCTTCCCATTGAAAAACAAAATACTTACTCATCATACTACTTATTAGTTTGTTTAAAATGCTTAATATCAGTAGCATTATGATGCTTTCTTTGCTTTCCTAACCAACTTCGATTCCATCGGGGAGATGAGAAATGGCATGTAGCTTTCAATTACAAGGTCGAATCGGTAGCTCTTCCATGCCTAGCCTAAAACGTACAAACGATCATCAGATGGCTAACAAAACGATCATCAGATGGCTAACAAACTGCAAGGCAAATCATACTCTTAAAACGTACCTACCAAATCGCAATGCTTTATACTAATAATATACACATATATATATTTTGGACTGAATGTCCACTTGCGTCACAAAAACGATAAAACATAATAATATACAAAGTATTCAGTCAAGAAGTCGGAGTTGGATTGTACTTGATAGATAAAATGATCGAAGTGCTAAGCATGACTTTAAGAACTAGATTTAATTAATTAGAATGAGAAACATCTCATCTGGTCTTGTCAATGTGATTTAATTATTTAGAATGATAAACATCTCATCTCGTCATGTCAATATGATTGTACAATATTGCCTGCAGTAGTCGACACAGCCCTGCAATTTGCCTCAATCACTAACTTTTTCTCTGTTGTTTCTGGGCATGGATCACCTCCAAATACCGTTGTTGACACTGGGATTAAGCAGCTCTTCTTTCCTTGACATGCCTGCACAGAAAACCAATATTTTTATCAAACATCTGTCAAATAAATAATTTGATTTCTGCACAGCTCCAGGTCCAGCGTAGACGTATTCAAGAAAAATATTAATTAACTAATGCAGCATCAGCATACTTGGATCACAACAGAATGTGAGGTATCTGCGTGGCATGTCCCTTGAACATATTGTCCACAATGTCCCTCTGGAGTTCCAAAACTGGCAAAAGTGATTGAAACGATCTCTTGCCCATCACCACATTGCAGGTGCACCTCGGGTGCTAGTACTGTCAATTCATATATGTCGACGTATCCTCCTTCTGCTGCTGTAAAATTGATTAAATCGGGCCAAACACGAATTGGTGGAGGATGAGATTGAGAGATTTGTGCACATATGGTTTGAGTGACACGTACATCAACTGAGATTTCCAATGGATTTCCTCCATTCTCCTCAAAAACAACCAACAGATTATTGCTTTCCTGCAACCAAGCTCGAGGAATATGGTACCTGTACAAAGAGCAATTGTCCTGCAAAATCAGTGAGAATATAAAGGAGCAATCTAGCCCAATCACCAAGTCTGAGGTTTCTTGTATAAGATAAATATTGTCCTGGAAGAAACATAATATATTTAAGGTTTTCTCGTGCCTCGGACCATGAAAGTATCCGAGAAGCGGTCGCTAACAAAGAAACAATTAATTATGATTAAACAAGAGTTATGTGGTATTTTTACAATTTTGAAACCCAGTTGTCTAAAACTGCTACGATTTTGTTCCTAAAAAATCGTTTTTTCAAACACTAATTTGTTTGTAGGAATTTGTGATAGAATTTTTAGAATTTTAAATTAATCAGGCAAACTTAGTATAAATATAAATATTGAATGAGTTATCGTGTTGAAGAAAAAAAATAAGTTGAAGAAAAAAAATAATTGGGATAGAATTTTTAAAATCTCAAATAACAGTATTAATCAGACAAACTTCGTATAAATATAAATATTGAATATATATATTGAATGGGTTGTCGTGTTGAAGAAAAGGAATATGAGGAATAGAATTTTATAAATATAAATATTGAATGGGTTGTCGTGTTGAAGAAAAGGAATACGTAGGTGATAGGTCAGTGCACTTTACACCGTATAAGCAAATGGGCAAAGATACAGAAAATTGAATTTAGGGATATGTTTCACTCTAATACTATGTAGTTAGTTAGTGTGGTCACTTTTATTATTAAACCATCTTAGGTTTACAAATTCAAAAAGAAATCATCTTTTTTTTAAAGTATTTTAGAGTGTAAAATTTTAGTAAAAATTTGCAATATAAGGGATTTGTTTTTTTAAATTTTTGAAAGTTTGATATATTTAAAGTTAAAATGAATTTGTTAGTTTTATTATTTTTCCAGCCGAAATTGTTAGTTTTATTATATAATGATATGTTTTTTTTTTCTATTTTTTTAAAATTTTTTATGATGAGATTATTATTTTTATTAATTAACATTATAATAAATTTATTAAATTTATTGTATAAAAATAAAAAAAGAAATAACAATGAAAAAAATAATAATCAAATTCAAATATTATTATTATTACTAAAATTTTATTTTTGGTTTTGTAAAATATTATATTTAGTTAATATATGAAAACAAATATTACAATCTTTTTAATATTGGGCTATAAAATTGAATATGGATCTATTATGTATTTATATTCAAGTTTTTTCAATTTAATACATTTTTTGATTTAATTGTAAATCTAGATTATATATTAATTTATTTTTTAACCCACATGTATTACATAGACGTGACACATCTCACCCAACTAGGTTGTAAAATGTTCCTCTTGGCACAATTAGGTCCACTAGGTGATTGGTACTCATTAATGATGAGACCACTAGTCACGGTTTTGTTAGTGAAAACATATTTATAAAGGTAGAAGGTTGTTTAATGTTTTGCAAGGATTTTCATTATATTGGAGCTATGCTCATTTGGAGGTTGCCCCCTTGAAAAGACCTATGCACATTGATCATTTTTTGGATTATCAATATAAGAATTTATATTCTATAGGATCAATACTCTTGTTTCCCCTAATTTATTATTTTCGCTACTTAAGTACTCTACAAGTGGTATCAAACCTCTTTCTCGTGCCAGTGCATGCAAAATTCCTAGAGAAAATTCTTTTAAGCTAGAGATGTGTTCCGACATCTTTAAATGTATATCTATCGTTTAATGGGTAAAACAATGGCTAGGAAGCATACACATAGGGAATACTCAAGTCACTTGGTTGGATGCCCTTGTAAACCTTTGTTGATACATGGTAAGTAATACTACATTTGACATAATCTATATATGGATTTGATCTTCCACATACCTATGGATATATAGGAAGCTCCCTAGGTGCACCTAAAACCCTCCTTAAATCAACCTATTGACCATTTTGTTTATTTAACACACCTAACATAACATTTAGGGAGATCACTTTTGTGTACTAGGGAATTGAGTAATAAGGATAATAAGGGTACAGACTATCCTCCTTAGTATTGTGAAACATTGATCAAGTACCATTATTGGAAACCCTCAAGTATATCAAATAGCTATAGTGCTTGTCTCTCCTTTGTTATTAACACCCTGCAATCCTAGCCTCTACATCAAAGGCAATGAAATTCCAATCTAGGGTCTCCCCCCTGGTCTTGCTTAGGCTAGATCTAAAGTGAAGAGTGCCTCGGTTAGCGTGACACGCATTTGCATTGGGAATTGTGGCATCTCTTGGGTCACCTCTTTAGTTGTCCAACGCCTCTACCATCCTGGATAGGATCACCTTTTGGGACAACTACAAGTTGTGCGATAACATTTTTGGCACCGTTGCCGGGGAAGGTAGAGGCCTACCTTGGTTCAACATTTATTTTTATTATGTCTACTCCCGTTCTCTTTGCCAACATTTTTGGAGCCGTTGCAGAGGAAGGTAGAGGCTTACCTTAGGTGTTTGCGAGTGTCTGTGTGTAATTCATATCCTATCGCGTCTGATCTTTTAATTTGGATGGTTATCACTTTTATTCCTAAATCATACATAACCATCTCATTTTCACTCATCTCTCCCCGCTTTTACACGACATATCTTTCAGTAAACAAGATCAATAGTTTACTTGGCGACTCCACAAAAGCGACTCCATTGGTGATCGATCCTATCATATCTAGAACCCATGGGGTGCATCAATTTGTATTTAAGCTCTTGAATTTTCTAGTAATTGTCATCCATGGTTGCTTTTGAACGACCAAGAACTTTCGGTCGATTGAAAGTTTTTGACTTCTCAAAAATTGTTCGGTATCCTCATCAAATCCCTCGTCAAGCCTGTGAAAAGTTACCTAAATTAGACGAAAGTAATGAGGTATATGCTAAAAGGCACCTTGACCTCTTTAGGGAAGTTATTAACGAATTATCTATAACCCATGAGGATGTATGTATGAAACTATTGGCCTCATCTTTCCAAGGAAGAGCTGAGATCTGGTTCTTGAATCTAACAACCAATAGCATTTCTGGATATGACATGTTTGAGCTTAGATTTTTAGAAGAATGGGGAAATGAATACGATGATCAGATCCAAGATCCAAACCTTCCCCTTTCCGATCCTATTGTTGAAACAATTAATAATCAAATATCAATTGAATTGTCAACATCCGAAGATGACCCTTCCTGCCCAATCTCTTTTGAGGATGAGTCTTCCACTTGTAAGTCTATCGAAAATATTTTTAAAGAGCAAATCCCTAATCATTACATAAATGATGAAACTTCAAATCGATCCTTAAGAAGCCCTAGTCTTGATCTTGAAGAAGGTTCCGAGGTTGAGCTTTTAATCCGTGAGTCTATTGAGGATCCTCTTGAAGAGAAACTCCTTAATCATTCTGTCATTAGCAATCATTCAATTTCGTATCATCTTATTGAAGAAGAAGAAAATGGGGGCATGAACCAAGGCCCTTTTGAGGTAATTTCACTTGATCATTGTGCAAATAATTAGGATGTTATAAATAAACTTGTTAATTTTCTCCCTGATCAATTCAATGAAAATGATCATTTGTCCTCATATGAATTTAATGATAAATCAATGGAAGAACAATCTCAGGGTGAGAAGGAGTTGGTAAATCAAATTAGATGCTCGAATCATTGTTCAAATTATTATGGTGAATCCTTAAGTGTTCCTTTTCCATGCTCATTTGATTCCATCCTTAATCAAGATAACTTGATCCAATTCTTAGAGTTGGATAGTTATGGTGAGTCTTGTCCTCAGATAGTAAGTATTGAACTTGATCAAAAACTTGAAATCATTCCTAGAACAAAGGGTTTTACTTTGAAAGGCTTTTTCTTTTATCAAATTCTAAGGTCAAATATTTTTATCCATCTAAGAGAAAGTACATATTTTCAATCCACCCTCCCGTCCCAACTTTTTCAATCTTCTTTGGGTTTGTGGTCTAGTAAATCTTTTGCTTTTGAAATTTTCAATAGAAAGTATGAGCATTGTCACATAATTGGAGAAAAAACACTTCATTTCCCTTTTCAGCCACTTTGGAACAATAATAGTTGTTGTCAATTTATCCATCATTCTTGGTGGCTAGAAAAGGTGTTTAAAGATCGGTTTCATCTTTTCTCTATTTTTGAGCAACAAGTGGGTTTGATTTTAATTTTTCGTCTTCTAATCTTTAATTTGTCTCCACTTGGTTTTTGTTCCATCATCAATCCCAGGGAGAACTAAATTGAATATGTGAGAGAAGTGAATGAGGAGGGTAGTTTGTGTGAAAATGAATTGAATCATGTGTCTTATGTTTTCCCTCCATCCATTTTAAACAATCATTTGCATAATTTCTACGATCCTATCACTACTTTGATGGAGGATGTTTGCATCAGTCAATTTGTTCCTTGGCAGGATTTCATTTTGCACTGTTCCAATCCTTTTTCATTTTTTGAACAAGTCAGGAAGACTATGCTATCAAATTCATTTATCTTTAATCCAATACCGACTTGTTATATTAAAGAACATCAAAGAAAAATCATTAATCTGTTTGATGAGTGGTTGCATTGGATTTATGATTTTGCCTAGCATTTGCCTGACTAGTTAAAGTAGGGTAGGTAGGACCAAATAAGCTCGCTTGAGCAGTAGGATTTGAGTGTCTTTTTCCTTTTCTGAGTGCTGAGTGTTTTCTTTTTCTTTCTGAGTGTTGAGTTTTTCCTGAGTTTCCCTGAGTTAGTTGAGTATGCTCCTTTCTAAGCTTTCTTTATTCCCCGCATTTGAACAAAAATAAAACAATGAAGCATGTTAGTTGATTTGATTAGTATCTTTTTGTTCGGTTAGTTCAACGAGAACTCAAGCAATGGTCACTCCTGGATCCTTACTACTACTGACTATTTCACCAAGTGGGTGGAAGCCATCCCCACTAAAAATGCAATTGATAAAGTAGTTATGAATTTCCTAGAAGATCAAATCATAACTAGATTCGGTGTCCCAGCTAAGATAACAACTGATAATGGCCCAACATTTAGCTCAGCTGCTTTTTCATATTTTTGTTTAAAGTATGGCATTATATTATCTCACCCTTCCAACTACTATCCACAAGGGAATGGCTTAATTGAGTCCAGTAACAAAAGCTTGATGAATATTTTAAAGAAAACAGTTGGAAAGAACAAAAAGTCTTGGGATAGCCAAGTCAAGTTTGCAGTATGGGCTGACAGAATAACACAGAAGCGTTCAACAGGAAAGACTCCTTTTGAACTAGTATATGGTTTAAAAGTATCGGTGCCCATCTACATACATTTGCCAGTGTATCGATTACTTCATGATTATGATCCAAATGATGATGCCATGAATCACAGAGTAGAGCAGATAATGAAGTTAGATGAGACCAGGAGAAGAGATTTAGACCAAAGCATCATAAACCAGGACAGAGTGAAGAAGACTTTTGACAAGTCTGTGAGGCCAAGAGATTTTTAGCCCGGTGATAAGGTTCTATTGTGGGATAAAAAGAAAGAGAAGCTGGGAAATCACAAAAAAATGGACAACATTTGGATGGGACCATACATCGTATTCGAGCCAGCAAGGTTCAACTCATTCCAATTTTGCACAATGGATGGGGAAAGACTGGTTCTTCCGGTTAATGGCCACCATCTCAAGTTATTTTTCAGAGATAACAACTAAATGTCCATGGGGGCATTCTTGTAGCAGGGCCATTTCTAAACCTTTGCCTTGCATTGTTTCAAACTTTTTCTTTTTGTATATTATTCTCCATGTATATTATTGATGTATTATAGTTTCATATATGTACAATAATTTTTATGCAACTTATTTTTTCATTTGGTAAAGACGCGTGGATACTAATTCAATCTAGTTTTTGTGCAGGAACCAGAGATTCTTGGATTCTCGAACACTCTCTTTGATTGAGAATCAAGAGCGAGTGCACGTCCCACAGTTGGAGCCAGATGTTATCAGCTAAGTTGCACTTAAGTGATTTCAAGTGAGCCTGTGAAGATAGAACAAGTTTACTTGTTCATAATCAGAAGATTAGAAGTCCTAGCAGGCCACCTTGGCCCTTTTTTTAATAAAATCACATGTCCATGCCATGTGGGGAAATTGTAAAAAAATGTCATAGCATGATCGTTTTGTAAAGGACTCAGTTTTCCTAGGACTTAGTTATTAGTCCAACTACCCCATAGTGTTTTTTCTCTTGTCAATTATATGTTGTTCAATAAATGACATATATTTTTGAGTTTTTCACTCATACCTCCAAAGTTGGGGTGGTCAACATGATTTCTCAGTCTTAGGAGGTTATTAGAGTTCAAGTGTCAATGTATATTACCTGACACAACATAGCGAACTTGTACGGAGTGCCACGTGTCACTGTTTCAACTTCGGCCTCTGATACTCAGCCCTGTGAAACTACAGTCCATTCCCTAACTGTTACTTTTTATGGAATTCTATTTGGAGCTTCCTAGCTCGAGATATGACCTTTTTACCCAGGTCACCTATTTAGGGCTGCATTCTGGAAGAGGCAGAAACCCCAACTTGTACGGATCACATCTCACAAAGTACAACGAATATGAGGCTGAAACTTGGACACAAGGTACAGGAACATTGCGGCTTCGTCCTGTCCAAGTTTCAGACCCTGAACCTTCTCTAAAAGTGATTTATAGAGAAAATGCCAAGATGACTAGTGTTTGCTATACAAAGCCCTAGCTTTCAAATTGTCGCAAGTGAAACAAGTGTCGTAAATGCCATACATTGCCTTCTTTCAGGCTAGTTCTGATTCCATGTTAAGATTCAATATGCTAAGATAGATAACATCAGTATTCATTTTAATTTCACAACAACAGCATATACATCATCACTGAAAGAATAACAAGCACAACATAAACACAAGAGACACAATTTTATCTTGGGAAAACCTCTAGGGGAAGAAAACCCAACAAAACTTCCTCAATATAGATGATCAAAAGTACAAAGACAAAACCCCAAACAAGTGCTCCTTCTCCTTGCATATCTTTCTCTCTCTCTTTTGCGAATTACACAAGTGAGTGCATGTGTGAATGAATGAATAAATGAGAGAGCCTAGCTCTCTATTTATACATTCACTTCTACTTTAATTTTACAACTTGACATGTCGGCCTCAACTAACTTTACCACTCAACTAATGCTGACTGAGCCGACTCCTCTAGGGGACTTTAAAACCCCATTACATTTGACTTTGGGGGATCTATTGCCCCGACTTACATGGGAGGATTTACCTCATGACTCTATGAAGACCAAATACAATAATAACATCCTGACGGAGGAATAAAACATCTCCAAATAAATTACAATAATAAAATACAATAGAATATTCTTCGAAGTTACAATATTTCAACATGGTCAACCTAATCCCATCACTGAAGAGAATGAGCCTAGAACAGTTAGGGAACCCATTGCATTGGTTGATCACAATAATGATAGAGGAAGACAAGGGCTTGACCACATTCTTCCATGGACAAACCATATTGAAGGAACACATCCTTCTCCCATATGGGGAAGTGATGATGGACCAAACGAATATCATTATTCTGATGTTCCTGATCATTTATCTCATATGTCCTTGGAAGATGGTGTATTAAGGCAAGTAAATGACAACTCTATGAGTTGGAAAGAGCATGCCTTGATACATGATGCTCCTGAAGGGGAGTTCTCATTGAACAACCTTGCCATATTTCAGGAAGCTCCCCATGTCACCACTGAAACCAATGAAGATGAGTTGTCTTTGAGATATCCGTTACCAAGGAACATCCCTAGTTTCCTTTTTCCCCGAGAGTTACCTAGTGGTGAAGAAAGTGTGCACTCTAATGATTCATCTCACATTCCTACTCTTTCACCAACATTTCCGGAGACGAGAGCTCAGAGTTCTCATGGCACAATTTTGAATCATTCGTCACTTCCCACTATTAAATATGCAAACTTGGAAAGTATGGTTGTTCCCATCCCATTCGGAGAAGGTAGTAGTAGAAGCAATGAAGATCATGATATACCATCTCCGTTGGAAGAGGAGGATGAAGAAGTTGTCGGAGATTTTTGGACTGTGGGAGAAACCCCCAAGTATATTATTCACCCACAGAATGAAGAACCAGGAGAAGGACACGAAAGGAGAAGTGTGATTCAGGAAGTCCTTATTGGTAGGGTAGCCATTCCTTTAGAAGGCGGGCCTCCTAGATTTGATGCAGTTCCTCCTAGTAGGAACTCGAGGATAATTACCCCTCAACCACAATACCATACTGATGTCCATCCTATTCCGACCCGCAACATTGCACACTTAGGTCTTCTGACAGTATTTATCAGATTCATTTCCCTCCTATGAGCATATATATGGTCTTCCTGGACATTCTTATCTGCTAGCTTAGGCACCACATTCATTTGACTCCATCCATCCATAACCTTCCCAATTTGGCTTTTACCTTTGACTTGCCTTCTTGACTTATCGATACTAAGGACTTCCCCATTACTACCTCTGTGTTGGACCGCATCCATGTTTGTTTTGTGTCTCGGCTCTGAGTTGGTGACAGAACTTGCCTTTGGTGAGTTGGATTGTATGCCTAAATCATTCTGGTCGGTTGTCCCAATGTTTGGCACTGTGCAAAAGTCCCCCTAGTCACTTGAGATGTTGTTGGCTAACACTGAAAGCTCATGTACTACTTATATTGGAAATGTATTACGAAAGCTTGTGAACTTCAAATTCTAGAATGTGTTTCGTAACACACGTGAATAAAGGCTATAGCGATGAACTGCTAAAATACCCCTCGAAGGGTATGGAAAAGGTCCAAAAAGCAATGGTTACTCAGAGTTATATCTATTATTGCTGACTTTGTATATATGAACATGCCCCAGATGCAAGCTGTGATTAGTTGTGCTTCTTAGCACATGTGAAATCCTAGAGGGGTTATGTAGGCCAAAAAGGCCATGGAAATGAAATGAATGATCCTAATGAACTTGGATCAACTTGATGTAGACATGATGCCTAAGTTGAAGAAACACTCTCTAAACAACTTATCCATTTGCGAGGCACAACCCTTCCCTTTGTTATTTTGTCCAGCACAGAGTGTAGCTTCCCCTCTCCCCGTCCAAAGTGTCACCTAGTTGAGTTTGGTCAAGTCATCCCCTTTGCCTAGCCTAGTTACTTAGCCTTCACCCTTAGCTAGCAGTTAGACCATGTCCAATGGGTGAGTCTGTCATTAAAGCTTTTGTGCAAGTAAAATATAAATAACATTAAATATATATATGTATTAACTGCCATGGAATGATGTTTATTCTTTAAGTTAAGCCGTGAGTGTGATTAAAGGAACATGTCTTAGTCTATTGTTGTAATCTTGTCCTTGGTTATATCTTGATCTAGTCAAACATAGTTTGACCATGGTCATTCTTGGGATCCGTGATGATGTGGACCATTTGTGCTTATGGATGATGATTGATGGTCCTACATACCCTTATTGATGGTTCCATATGGTGGACATATGATTCAGATGATGATTGATGCAGTTGAACAATTTTATTATTATTTCCAGATCATCAGATTTTACACTGTCCAAGCATGATGGACCCTACAGTTGACCCCTCAGGTCAACCCATGGTGTGTGAGTACACATTTCTAGTAGATTTGGGTCTTCTGGATCCATTGAGACAATTATATTTTAGTTCCGGGCACTTCTGATAGTGACAGATGCAGTTTTCCACCTGTTGACCAGTTTTGGGCATGCTAACCCAGCTTGTCCAGCAGAGGCTTGGAGGCTAGTCGTTGCCTAGGGAAATGTGTCTGAAGGGGGTGTTCCAGCCACTTGATTTTACCATTATAACCCCCTTCCAGACACCCTGATGCCCTCAGTTTGACAGCGCAGGCACCCTGGGTGGCAGTTTGAGCAGTTTCAGGATTTTTCAGGAGGATTAAAAATGGAATAAAAGGGCCACTGAGGAATTCGATTTGGGCAATTGAGGCAAGGTTTTGGCACTTGGTTTTCTCAGAGGTCTTCCGAGGTGAACCCCCCATCTTCCAGATCAGTGAGCATCAGTCAGTGGGGTCCACAGTGGCCACAGGAGGCCTTTTACTGCATGTCTCTATCAGTTTTGGAGAGAAGATTTTGATCATTTGTATTATTTGTACATGTCATGGTCCCATTATTTTATATTATTGTGCCATGGGGATGAGCTAGTAAGGATTGATGCCTCCTAGCCCCACCATTGGTGTCTTGAGTCATGTCCATGTCATATTAGGTGGGCCCATGTATTTTAGCCCCCTCTTAGGGATGACGTCACCCTCCTTAGTCTTTTTGAGGGATGACGTCACCCTCCTTAGTCTTTTTGAGGGATGATGTCACCCTCCTTTTGAGTGATCCATGTGATATTATGTTAGGATCATCTTAGCCATTGATTATATTGTTAGATCATTTGATCTCAACCACTCGCATTGAAAAGTGGTTTTGTGGTTTAAGGTTTTGGTCTTTATTATCCTATTGTAAAAGATATCTAGAGATTTTTGGCTCTTGGATATTGGAATAAAAATACTTTCTTGGGCATCTTGGATCTTGGAGTTGGAATGCTTGTGGTGATTGTAAATGCTTCTTCCTCTGCACTGACAGACATTGGTGGCCATCTTGATTTTATCTTCAACTAACATTGTTTTGTAGGCAAAGAAGACGATTTTGAGGAGTGTGTATTGGTGGGGAGGCCTACCCTACAAGCTTCAAGAGGACGTTTTGGGTGACAGGGAGTTGTTTTGTCTTTGTATCAACAATTTCATGTTCTTCATCTCTTTGCTTGCATCTACTTCCATTCTTGTTTATTGATTGATCTTTGTGTCCTTGATTGACAGGAATAGGGAGGCCAATTTGGTTGAAGGAGGCAAAACGTTGGCAAGAAGGGCTCATCAAGTTTGGCATTTGATCTTTGCGGGAAGTAATCCTCATCTCAAGCCTCTTCCATCTCCATTTTCCAGGTATGTTCCATGAGGTATGATATTCTTCTATCCTATCCATCTACTCTCTTAGATCTCAAAACCCTCATTTTTACATTTTTCTAGATCTACTTGGATCTAGCTTGGCTTTGGGGATAATTTAAAGAACCCACCTCTATAGCATCCACGACAATTTGGATCTATAGTTTGGTGGTGATTGGCTTCCATTTGAACCATTTTCCAAGGCACCTAGCCCTCCTTGAGGCAGTTCGCACTCCTTGAGGAGAGCTAGTGGGGCTAGTTCCAAGTTGTGGGTAGGTGAGATCCCACTTGATTTGCATAGATCCACCTTGATTACCAACCCCTAGTGCTTCACCTTGTTGATTTCCAGCTTGTGGGCCCCATTCCTCATTTTGGTGGATTGAGCCCCACTTGGGTCACTTGGTGATGCATTTTCCATCTTAGATCTATGGAAATCTAGCTCATATTGGGGCATGCCATTTCAAAGCCACCTTGATAATTGCCTAAACTACCCCGATCTATATTTTGGTTGAATTTGGACTCCATTTAACCCTTCATCTCAAGGCACTAGTCTCCCTTGGGTAATTTGCACTCCTTGGGTTAGTGACCTTTTCCTAGATCCCATATGTGGGTGTTGTCTATCTCATCTTAGATCCATAGATCTACATCATTGCATCCACTTAGTGCTATCTCATCTCTAATTTGACCAAGTGGGCCCCACTTGGACCATTTTCCACTTTTTAAGGAGTGGGCCCCATTTGTGTATTTTCATGGTACTAGATCTACCCATTTGAGCTTCATAAGTGGCTCTAATCAATCATTGGTTGAAACAATTGTCACCTCCTAAGCCTCTTCAACCACACTTAAACTCTTGGGTCCACTTAATCCAACTCACTCATTGGTTTCCGTAACTTAACTTACACGTTTCCCTAGGAACCTTTGCGTAAGCTAATCTTCATTGATTAGCTAGGGTCTCCCCCTTGATCTTGATTAGTCTTGATCTAAAGTGAAGAGTGCCTCGGTTATCGTGACTCCCAGCTTGCATTGGGAACCGTGGCATCTCTTGGGTCACCTCTTTAGTTGTCTGTCTCCTCTACCATCCCGGATGGGATACCTTTAGGGACAACTACAAGTTGTGTGATAACAGTACCATGCACATGTACCATGTGCCTTGAAGATGAGAAAGAAGTACCTAATGAATTTGTCAAGCGAGGAAGCTCTTCTTCTTATCTTCTCTCTATAAAATTACCGCACCCCTGCGGAGGATTTTGTAATGATATGTCAGCATGAGGGTCAATTTTTGTGTAACTTAGTTTCCTAAGACTTTATCATTAGGGAAGTCCTTTCATTGAGTGTTTTTTCCCTTGGATAATTAAAATTCATTTTTAGTGATTTTAATTATTTGAGTTTTTCACTAAAAAATACCTCCAAAGTGGTGAAATACATTCTAATGATCAAGTCCATGGGTGATTGGGGCCTAGGAATGTTCTATATTACCATGCTAGACATTATCCAGAGTCTTGAGGAATTTCATTAAGTTTTACTTAGGATTTTTTAATTTTTGGTAATTAAAAAATGTCCCTCAACATAAAAAATTGTAATGTAAAAGAGGGATAATTGGTCCTTTATGATGTTGTATAGGGGTATGGGTATTCAAGATAAATGGCATGATACCCCCGACACCCTTGGACCAAGTTTGAAGTCATTCAGACAAGTCTTGCTAAGGTTTTGGACACATTTTCCTAAGTCAGTCAAGGAAATCAGGAAAATTGACAGATAATTAGTGAGACAAATTTTGGAAAAGTGCCTAAAAGTCACTTGGGGTGGCCAAGTTAAGTTTCTAAAGTTTATGTTATGTCCCTAAGGTGATGTTAAAGGCCAAATGCCCCCCCCATGCATAAGTTTTAAGAGAATTGAATTTTTCCCCTAGGGGGTGCGCCCTCCTCAACCATGGGCAATGGAAAGAAAAGGAAATGAGCCATACAAAGGGTCCCACCTTGGTGGTTCCCCCCCATTTGGCTTAGGAAAGGTTTAAAAAATTGAAAGGGGGGGTTTCCCCCCCATTATTTGGTTTCCCCTCTAGCAAATGTGCCTAAGAGAAGGAAGTGCCCCCCCCTCTATGGGCCCCTCTCTCTCAAATGACAAGTGTCAAGCATGCAAGGATGGATGTCTCCCTCTCTTTTCCTACTTAAAGAGATTCTTTCTCCTCATTTGGGTTACAATCACTCATGCTCTTGCTCTATTTGATTTTTTTCTCTCTCTTGCTCTCTTGCTTCCATTCTTGTCTAAGAAGAGAGCCATTGTAATTTCCAGCTTTGTGAAGTTAATTGAGAAAATATTTGGAGGAAATACTGTCCTTGGAACTGTGTGTGAGGTAATGTTGTTTCATTCTTAGTTTTATTTTTGCATTTGTGGATCTCAAGCAAGCAAATTGTTTTGCTTGAGAATAACATTGTGATATTGTTGGTTACATGTTATGTGGGTTATCTTCTTAGCATTTGAGAAGTTCATGAACTTCTAGTTTGAACATATGATTTCTCAAGTCTTTGTTTGATCTCTCACCCCATTTGCATGTTGAAGCTAGTTTGTTACAGGTTGCTCAAGCTTGGAGAGTGGGATTCCCGGGTGGGATACCCCATTGTTCAACAACTTTTGAAGGATTTGGCATCTTCAAACTAACATTTCTGTTTTGCAGATTTTTATTAGCTTGTTCTGCACTCTTAAATCGTTTTTTTCAAGTTTTTTACATACTACATTGCACTAGCAAAATTTCTGAAATTTATATGCAAAATTCCAAGTTGATTTTAAACTCATTTTCATCACATTTACACGATATTAACTTGTTGTTTTGTGCGGTTTTTTGATGTTATAGGGGGAGGGAATGCTCAAATTTGGTCATTAGCAAGCTCAAAGAACACCCAAGAGTGGCCACTTCAAGTCCTGTTATCACATATATAGTAGCCGGGCTACCATACATTATTTTTCTCATTCCAGTACACTATTCAGCCAGTTCCCTTGCATTTGAGATGCCGAGATGAACATCTATATTGGATCACTATCAGATTGTGGACAGCAGTTGTATTCCCCATGCCATGACTGAGTTTCAGGACACTCAGAGAGATGACCGATGTAGCCATTATATCATTGGTACAGAGCAGACAGTAGTGCCCAGAGTTACAGCAGCAGTCTCAGAGGACAGAGGATGGTACAGGTTGATGTGCATTCAGGTATATGACTCAGCAGGTATATCATAGTGTTATGGTTAGATTGCTTTTATACTTATTCTCATAGCATGTCTTAGCACTTAGTGTCATGATCTGGCGATCATATAGATATATGGACCTGGTTGATCTATTATATATGTTATATTGTCCCTACTCAGACTTAGAAGTTCACTATTCATACTCATTGGTACATACCCTCCTTAGGGAGAATAGAGGTGATCATTGCACCATACTTTGGCTTGCTAGTGTTGGCTCCATCATTTCATTATCTTCATCCATCCATGGCCTACCTTTTAGATTATCACCCTGACTTACTACTTGACTAGTGGCATGGAGGACTTTTCCCCATTGTAGCCTCTGTATTGGATGAGCTTCCCTGTTTATTGTGTCTCGGCTCTGAGTTGGTGACAAAACTTACCTATGGTGAGTTGGAGTTCCTTGTGAATTCCCCCTAGTCACTAAAGTTGTGTTGGCTAAACCTGAAACTTTTAGTGCTGCCATGTATACAAAATCTGGAAAAATGAAATGCTATATCTTGTATGAAAAGCCCATTCATGCAATGTGTTTCTAAACACACATGAATGAGAGGCATGCCAAATGAACATGGCAATGAAAATGAAATGTTATATCTTGTGGAAAATAAATACCTAGGTAAACAAGCTGTCTATGACACACCTAGAAGTGCTCAGGTAAACAAGTGCCTTAAAAACACACCTGCAGCAGAAAGCCTAAAAGAAAAATGTAAATCTATGCAATGTGTTTGTAAACACACATAGATCAAGGCTATGGAAACTTCAGGTCCAAAAAGCAATGGAACTTAAATGCTATATCTAAACAATTGCTGGCCTTATTTGTATTATGGATTGTGCGCATCTGTGAAGGTGAATAAACCCTCTTTAAACAACTCATCCATTTGTGAGACACCGCCATTCCCTGTGTTATTGCTCATTCAGTATATACTATGGTGTATTCCCTTTTCCTTGCCAAAGTGTCACAAAGTCAAGACAGTTAAGTCATCCCTTAGCCTAGCCAGTTAATTAAAGCCTTCACCCTTCACTAGCAAATTGATCACAACTATGAAGTGAGTATGATCCTGAAAGTCTAGTCTGAGTAATAACAATAACTAACGACACTATATATTTGGATTTAGATCGCCAGTCATGATTACTCTGTGTTATAATTGTTATTTGAATAAGTTGTAGAGCATATATTAACCTTGACACTTTGCAGCAGCTATTAATGATGATCTGAGTTATATTTGGTCTTGGTTAGACCTAGTTTGACCATGGAGGACCATGGGACATGAGATGTTGGACCTTATGATGATATGGATAGATGATATATGGTCTATGTATACATACATGATGACTCTATGCAGCAGCTACAGGGTTATGATGATGATTCTGGGGTTACAGCAGTGTTTGTATATGTACAGCGCATTATTATTGGCCTTGATCCGGTATATTGGATATTTATTTTGATCATGCAGAGATTCATATGGTGTATGAGTACACATCTTGGATGGATTTGGACCTTCTGAGTCCAATGGAACAGTTTGTTTTCAGTTCCGGGCACTTACAGTGATGATTTATCCTCAGTAGGCTGTCCTAGTGCAGTTTTGGTCTGTCGGAGGCCCTGTCGGAGCAGATGTGATTTTTATCCGGTTGACCTAGGGCGTTGATGATGGAGGGGGTGGTCCAGCCACTTGTTTTTACCATATTACCCCCCTTCCGGACACACTGGTGCCCTCACCTTGACAGCGCCAGCACTCCAGGAGGCTTTTTGGGGCAGTTTCACGCTTCCCGAGGCATTTCAGGATTGGTAGAAATGGCTATTGAGGAAATCGATTTGGGCTACTGAGGCAAAGTTATGGCATGGGATGATTAGTGATGATAGATCGGGACTTTCCACACCTTCTCCAGCAGTTTCAGCTTCATCGGGGCCCGCATCCATCACTTATGGCACTTTCTGTGGATTTTTGAGGTCTTTTGAGGACCACGACTTCACTATGGAGGCACGATTTGGTACATTCATGATTATTTTTTGGTTATTGTGCTATGGGGATTGACCAAGGAGGGATAAAATTACCCCTTGGACCCACCATAAGCCTCTTATGATATTTTGTCATCATGATTTGGTGGGATTCCCCTCTTATAGGGCGATTTTGTCCACTTACATTATATTTCATTAGTGATCCATGTATTTTATTGTTGAGCTCATCTCAACCATTGATTAGACATTTGTATCTTTTAATCTTAGCCACTCATTCAAAAAGTGGTTAGGGTTTTGGTGCCTCTCCTTCCTATTTAAAGGAGAGAGCCTCTCATTGTAAAGGGACTTTTGGCTCTGGATTATTGGAATAGAAAATTATTATTGCATCTATCTCCAGTGTTGTGGTGAATGTTTTTGGTGTTCGTTCGTTGGTTCTTCCTTTGCACTGAGTTATTGGAGATTTTGTTTGCCATATCTTTGTACCACGATTTTGCATCTACAGGTGGAGGCCGATTTGCTTGGAGGAGGAGGTATTGGTAGGGGAAGACTCTCCCTACTTCTTCTTTGGAGCTCTTCGTTGGTAACAGGGAGTATTACTGTCCCAGGACCTTCTATTTCATGTTACTATTGCATTTCTCTTGTATTTCTTCCATACTTGATCTTACTGATTGAATCTTCATTCCTTGGTTTGACAGGTAGAGGAAGGCGCACTTGTGGGCTAGGGCATCAAATTGGCAAGCAAATCAACAATCTCTCATTTGATCTCTGCGGGAATCTTCCTCAACATCAAGGCATCTCATCCACATCACTCAGGTATGATCTCAAGGTAAGTTCTATCTCCATGATCTATCCAATTGTCAAAAACATTTAAAACCCTAATTAATTAAAACCCCATTTTTTACATTTTCTCAGATCTACTTAGATCTAGTGGGTTGTTGGGCAAAATATTGAAAACCCACCTCTATAGCATCCACGGCATCCCGGATCTATAGTTTGGTGAGGATTGGCCTCCGTTTGACCCCCCTCCCATGCCAACTTAGCTTCTCCCAAGCAAGGCGCACTTCACTGATTGAGCAAGTTGACCTAGATCTAGGTGATGGGTGTTTGAGATTCCACTTGATTCGTCATCTACACATCCAATAACATACACCCAGGTTGTTATTTTTCTGAAATTCACCTTGTGGGCCCCATTCCACATTTTAAGGGATTTAATCCCCATTTTGGACCACTTGGAACACTTAAACTCAGATCTACTAAGATCTAACCGTTGGATTACCACGAAATTGCAGATCCATACTCCTACCTGACCGATCTACCCGGATCTAAAGTTTGGATGCCATCCGACTTGTTTTGACCCACCTAACCCCACTTTTTAGCCTCCTTGGGCAAAGTCGCACCACCTTGGAGAAGTGAGTTCACTCACTTCTAGGAACTGGGTACTTGAGATTTTTGGAGATTTGAAACCGGAATAATTCAAAACCTAGGTCTAGACTATCACTTTGTCAAATCTTGCCTTGGGGATTGCATTCCTTGTTTTAAGGGATTGTGGTCCACTTTGGTCAAACTTAGATCTAGACACATACATCCATCAAGACCTCTATTGCCCACTTGTCCCAAGTCCTAGGAGTCCTAAACCACAAGTCAACCCTACTTTGACTCCACTTCCCAATTCCCAAGGCACTGGTTTCTCTCCAAGTTAATTCAACTTTCTTAGATTGTTGGATTGACTTGTGGTTTGACCTATGCATGGTGAACCAAACCCTTGAAGCTGTCATGGTCAAGCTTGTCACTTGTACTAGTTAGCCCCAATACAACCCTTAACTACCCTGCATTGGACACAGTTCCCAAGGCAGTGGATCTTCTGACATTGAACTAGTACACTAGCCCTAGATCTTACTACAAACATTATAAGTCACTCTTACATCAACCATGAACCAAAGCTATACCTATTGAACCCCTCACTTGGCTTGTGACTTCATCTTTAGGTCTAGGATAAACCATACACCTAACTTCACTTAGAAATACCCTGATTTGGTGTCTTGGTTTTGATCTCTCCTGTCGGGAGTAGATTGGGTCTCCCCCTTTGTTGTCTGGGCTAGATAACATAAAGCGAAGGTTGCCTCGACTGGCGTGACAACCATATATATTGGAGGTCGAGGTGATCGTGGTTGCACCTTTTGAGTTGCCCTTCCCTATTGCCATCCATGACTGGATCCATCCATAGGGGTAACTACATCTTAGGTGATAACAAGTCCCTCACCAAAAAATGGTCAAATTTCTCATTCTTGACCTCATTTTCTTGTAAACAATAAGGCTAAATTTTCCTTGTTGTAACAAGCTCAAGAGAGTCTCTTGGGCTTGATTTCTTACTTCTTCATTACTTGTAATTGCTCTTTAAATTTTCAGCCATCCCTTGCATGCATTAGAAGTTGGGCTTGCCCACTTTTGCATTGCAAGTGTAGAGGGGCTAGGTTTAGTTTTGTTTTATGTTATTTTTGTTTTGTTAATTTGCTTGGCCCTCCTCTTCATTAGGAAAAGAGTTGTGTGGCTAGATAGCATTTGTTTCCTTAAACTGTTTAGGCCATTTCTTTGCTTGCTAGTGAGTTGGCTTTGCCACCCTTGCATAACAATTGTTGAAAGGGATAGGTTTTAATTCATGCTTCTATTTGCATTTGTTATAACTGTTTTCCCACACTTTGCATGAGAAGAGGCTCTGCCCATCCATGCAAAATCGTGCTGGCTAGTAGATTTGCTTTCAAGTCATTTTTGCTTTAGTTTATTTGCCCACACCTTGCAAGTGAGTTGGCTTTGCCACCCTTGCAATATCGTGCCCGCTTGCATTGTATTTAATTATATTTATTTTAAGGGTTAAATTAATCGTGCCCCAGTCTTTGCCCCGTATTCCCTCCCCTTTCCGGTTCGACCGATCTTGGGTGACAAGAAAGGGCAAAGATTAGTGTTGGCTACAATAATAGCTACTCATAAGTTGATCTTAATTAGACATTGAGAAAAATAAGTTTGATCTGTGGAGCTAGAGGGGTAGAGGCTATTGAGAGCCTCGTGGCACTTAGTGTCCTCCTATTGAGCACCCAACAAGCTTTGGGGTTGACCCGTGGAGCTAGTTGAGAACCTTGTGTTCTCTTGTTGAGCACCCGACGATCTCTCTCAAATCAAAAGAGGTAACTTCTTGGGGTAGACACATAGAATAACATTTATTTTATGGCACAAACCTTAATTCCCCTAAGTTAAAGAGAGACTTAAAACCAATTAAAATTTACAGGATCAATTGCAAAACACTACATTTGCTATTTCATTTCTAAGTACTTTACTTTGAAGCATTAAAATTCAGTTCAATCCCATTACAAGCATCTTTCGTTTATTGGTTGTTCAAGTATTTCTCATATGATAGATGTGATATTTTGATCAGAGTGGTTGGTGAATGGTTTAATGCAATTTTAGTATCTTTGATAATCTTACTTTTGTTACATCTATGACTCCATAACCCAAGTAGGCATTGGTCTGGTTAGTGAATTGTTATTTCTCTCTTGCAATTATATTTGGTTTATTGTTTAAAAATGTTTGCTTGTAATTGAAATCATTGCATCTCTGCACAAATGCTTGTCATTTGAACATTGAATAAATTACAACTCTAAAAGAAACTCTTAAAAGAATCTTAGTAAGTAGGGACAACCCCCCTTGACCTTTTTTGGAGTTGGGGTCTAAACGGAGGAGTTTAGAATCAAGGTGACAATGGGTTCTACACTCATAGTTTCCCTCAAGAACACATGTAGCGGTTGGGAGACTTATCTGTGGTCAAGTGTGTTTCAGGTGGCAACAAGCCCTTCGATCTCTAATCACTAAAAACTAATAATCTAAGTGTGATTGATTGTGTCTTGGCATTTGGATTTATGTAACATAAGTGATTACTGCTATGTTTGCTTTCGTAGGATAATTAAGACACATTGCTAATTGTTATTATCTTAAATTGTGGATTTGATATATTGTCTTGTTTCATTGCTTATGGTTCATATTGAATATCTTGTGAAGCATTGCTATTGAATTTACCATTGCTACTGAATATTAAAAATAAATTCATTGGATAAAGTTTGAACCTGTGATTTAAAAATCGGTGAAATCGGTTTGTAAATCGGCCGATTCACCGATTTATCTCCTGCCCGGTTCAAATCGGCCTCCAAACCGGTTTGTTGGACCGATTTAACCGATTTAACTAATAAATCGGACCGATTCATCTGAAAAAACCGGTTTGACCGATTCAAGTAAAAAATCGGACCAATTTTTTGTGTGGGTTTTTAATACATATATTGTTCACAACAATGAAATGACATAAACAATAACACAGCAGTATGCTAAAGAGTTTAATCAATCAAGATTGAAAACTGATATTTATATCATAGGAACCTAAAAACATGCCTGGGAGTGATCCTTAGCAATTTTGAGAATTGGAAACTTCCCAACAACTGACTTTGCTGCAGCAGCTGTCGAACTCAAGAATATTGATGCCCATGACAGTTATGTTCACCCTGATTTACATAAAGATGCCCAGGACTGAATTTATGAAATATATTGATTGATTGCAAGAAAGTTCAGATCTGGAACATGATGCTTATGATCCATTTTCTAGCCTGATTTTCATGGTGGAAATACAACTGATTGTGGAAGATAATACTCCGCTGAAAGACAGTGATATTTTGCCACCAAGGATGTCAAAAGTCACTCTTCCTCCTGCCACGATTTCTTCCCAAACTCAGATCTGAATATTAATTCAAACACAAAGCACATGCCTGGAAAAATGATGGAAATATCCCATGTATTGATTGACCTTCAATAGGCAAGAAGAATGGCTCTCCAACAAGATACTGCTCTCAATGGAAGGTCACGACCTCTTCAATCACTTTTCTTCAAAGCCCCACAGCTGTCAACAATCATGCTCTGATACCACTGTAAAATCCCCAGTCAAATGGATGCAATTTTTTCCTCACATCTGCTCAGCCAATGACTATGGAATTTCGACAAACACTGGGTTTCAGACTGCTGTAATTCACTGTAGAGAAAATCTGATCTAATGTGAACTGAAGGATAATGCTTGGTTGTGGTATTTTGACGAACATTTAGTGGTCTTACTGCTGTAACTTCAATTCTGAACTTAATTAACAGGTCTGATTGTTCATTGTGGTTTAGTTCTTGGCATTTTGTTCCAGATAGCTCACAATATATAATATTCAAATATTTAACTTCAAATAGACCATATAATAGCAACCAAATATCAAGAATAATACTGTGTATATAATCCTATTTCCAACAGTAGTGCATTCAACAAGGCAAATCTGATATTAATTTAAATAAACTGATTTCTTCATGCCTGGAATAAGATGGGACAGATCTGGATTGACAAGTCTTGCCTCAAATAAATGTCTTCCCTTAAGTGCTGTAGCAGATTCCACAAATTCTGGAAGTGATGGACATTATTTGTTGAAGATATCACTCGCTCATTACTTCCAAGCGTAGTTAAAGGAACCGCACCCAAATCGGATTCTCGGATTCTTCCACCTCGTTTTGACTAATCTAAAGCTGGTTACACTTTTTATTATTTTTTTAATTTTTATAAGTTAAATTTTAAACCTAAACTACCTCTAACCTACCCAACCCGACCCCTATTGCACCTATTGCACTTGGAAGAAGAATCGGCCGGCGTGAAAGGGAAAGATTCCTTGTACCTCTTCAATGAGAAGGTCATCTATATATATTTTAGGCTTAATTAAGGGTTTTACAAGAGCTTTGTTTACATATGGGTAGCTAAGACTAAGATAGTTAAGCTTAATGCCGCCAGCATATCCCCCCACCTCATGGCATGTGATAGCCCTACGGCATAAGAAAGATGTAGTAGATAATTTCCTAGGAAATGCATAAGAAAGATGTAGCAGATAATTTCCTAGAAAGGGTTATTATTTTACAATTCATGTCTTGGTGGAGATCTATATTCATTGTTTACACACCAATGCAAATGTAGCAGATAATTTCCTAGGAAGGGTTATTCTATTATAATTCACATCTCAATGGAGATCTGTGTTCATTGTTTACACACCAAAGCAACAGTTTATGAACAGATGCAATTGATTATATAGGTTCCAATCCTTTCTTCCAGTTTGATATGTCTAGGGGAATATTTTGTTTCTAATGCTATGAAATCATGAATTAGAATCTTGAAAATATTGTTTTTCTTAAAAAAATTAAATATTTTATGTATTTTTGAGCAAACCGATTCATTAAATTCAAATCGACCGATTTATTACCGATTCATTACCGATTCCGATTCCGATTCCGAGTTGACCCTCAACCGATTCCGAGTCCGATTCCGATTTTTAAAACCTTGGTTTGAACATCTATTGTTAATGATTATCTTGCATGTTGTTTAAACTCTCTATTACATGAGTTAATTTTACATTATATGTTGCGCTTAGCAATAGTCTATATTAACTTTAATATTGTTTTTTTTTGTACTAGGTGAATCGGCAATTGGAGTTGGGATGGTACTCGCGTAACACGAGGTCTAGGGATCCAATCTCGCTACCACTATACCCCTAGGTGCATCCACAGGGCCCGAACCATGGCGCACGAGTAAGATTGGGGGGATTTGAAACGTGACCTTCCATTTACAACTTCTCATCTTTACCACTTGAGCTGTCCCCCATGGGCTCAACTTTAATATTGTTATATCATTCATCTAGACTCAAATAAATAATCAATCTAATCGGGATACCCTCCTAGGATTAGGTTTAAAGACAAATCCTGAAGTGAGAGGTTGTGAGTTGAGGTGACAGTGATGAGCAACCTTTGTTGCCACTTAAGGATCTTTTCCGCTTACATACAAATTGGGTCGTAACAAAATCAACCATGCATTTTCAAGAGGGAACACGGTTGAAATCAGTCTCTAGTAAGTCTAGCAGTTGACCACTAGTATGGCTAGCTCAGTAACCCGAAACTTATTTTTTTAAATCCTTGTAATAGAGTGGGAGTTTCTTGAAAGCTTATTGTTCTCGTTTTTCATTGTGTTATAAGTTCAAGTTGCATCTAGTCAAATTCTTATGACTCAAAACCATGGTGTACCACTTGGAATTTGGATACGATGGTTGAGAGGAGAGGTGTTAGTTTTTCATCATTTAATTCAATAGATATAGGATCTTAACTGAAAGAACAACATGTACAGCATATCAAGCATAAGATACAAGAGACAAGAGACACAAAACATTTCACCGGGGAAAACCAAGCATTAAGCAGGTGAAAACCCCCGCAACTTCCTCAGAGATAGAATAAGCATCAATACAAGGATCACCATGATCAAACCCAAGAGATAGATATCTTCAGCAGCATGCTCCTCCTCCACTTGTGCGCACCCTCCTCTTCTCTCACTAATGTGAAGTGAGTGAATAATAGAATGTGTAAAATGAGAGAGACACACTCTCTATTTATACACTAACTTTCACTTTACCTTTACTCAACTAGGTCGGCCCCAACTTAACCACTTAACATAATGCTAACTTGGCCGACCCCACTAGGGTGGTCTAATAACCCGTTGAACCACGACTCATACAGGGCCGACCCCATCAAGGTGGTCTAATAACCCAACAAGTGTAAGTTACGACACTTACAATATAACTTGCGACACTTGCAAGTACAATTGACGACACTTCCAATCGGAGGAATAATACATCTCCGTTGGGGATACAATAAAGTACAAATACAATATACAAGTGAATATCTTCCGAAGTTACAAATACATCAACAAGAGGAGCCTAGTTAGGCATATGGTTAGAAGTCCATTAATTGGAAAAGTTCTTCCTCATAACCATGTGCATAAGTCCTTTGTGGTTCTCAAGGATTACATTGGAAGTATCTGAGCTATGCTATGAATACAAACAGAAAGCAGTCAAAATCTAAACCCTAGATCGACAAGGATGAATGTATATGTATATGTTAATGTTTTGGTGTCTTCCTATTGAATAGCAATGTTGCAAAAGGTGAAGATGGCACACAGCTAAAGTGTGCAAGACAATAATTGAAGTTATGTCTATAAGGTTTTCTTTGACATAAATGATGTTCTAGAATATATCCATGTTTCAATATTTACTAATCCAAAACCTCCAGTCAAATTTTAAATCCTCATGGCAGCAAATGCTGCACATACATACAGAAGAAATGTCATATTTCCCTAGTCATCTTGCTTCAACATAAAATTGTTATTTTATAATATTAGCCCTTGTTGTTAGCCTGCCTTCACTATATAATTTTTGACCCCCATTTCCTTCTGAATGGATGTTGAGAAACTACATACCTAGTTTGTTCAAGACTTCATAAGATTCTATTGATAAACAAGTTAGCTCATAAATGTTATTTTACTTGGTCATTCAACTGACTCCACCTTATACTGTCACAGTGTCATGTTGCTGCACCAGCTGTTCAGAATAAAGGGAAGTAAAATAATATACAAGTTTGAGAATAAATTGTTGACATTGAAGGACCTCATGACTTGACATAAACATATTGACCAACATCAAGAAGAATAGTTGTCGATGAAAATTAAATGATATTTGTTAACAAAGTAAAGCTATAAAAAAAATGTAAACCACTCAATTTTGTGGCCATTTCTTCACCACTCTAACATGCAGGATCGCTACAATATGGTAATTGCTTCTCTATTTGTAAATATTTGTTTTTTGTATAATATATGTAGTATTTTCTCAAAAAAATGCACAAACAACTAGTAGTTGTAGAAAAATTGACATATACCCATCAAAAGAGAGGATTAAAACTCTTACCAACGTTGTGTAGGTTTTCCGCAGTTGCTTGCACATTTATTTTCATTATATGCTCCTCGATAATCACATACAGCATCACAACCAGTCTTGGGTGCAAGGAAGGATGGCCAATACCTTCCTAAACTCTTCCCATTAACCCAAACTTGACCCTTTCCCATACTCCCCAAATCCAGTGCTACAGGATTGTCACCTTCTGGGGCATCAAAAACTGTCTACAAATTGAGAAAGAAACAAATGCATAACTTAGAAAGGATACTGGATGGTAAAATCAATATAAGCAAGCAGGGTAAGTCTTGTAATGCAATTAAGTACATTGCTAACATTATTTCCACAATGAATACAGGTTACTACTTTATAGAGCTGTGAACATTATCAAGGAAGAAGAGATCACCATCTGAAGCTTATAACAACATACAGAAATGACATGTTGTTTCTACAACAATTTTTCACAATATTGTGTTCCTTTTACTTCTATCGGGATCATATCGCAGATGAAGATAAATCAAAAAATATTTTTGGATGATATCTTTTGATTTTACATATATTTTATTCAAGAGTCATGTTAACTAACTTTGACTAATTCTCCAGTGTTTGACAGTATCATCAAGTGCCTGGCAATTTCACTTTGCTCGGATATATTCTACAAAATGAGTTTAATTTATCCACAGTTCTCAGGAACTCTGGAATAGCTTTCATTCTAGTCTTATGTTGATAAACATTATCATTCAAATAAACTATATAATGAGTCAAGGTTCTAGTGCTTTGCTAAAAGCATTATTTGTCATTTGCTTTAGAGGAGAAAACAGATCAAAGTGGAAAAATACCTTCTTAAGGGTGGTAAATGCCTGTTCTGATAACTTCTTATAGTTTTGTATCCCAAACAACCCTTTAGAGAGTGCAAATACATTATAAGGATATTGTACTGTTTGGAAACACAATTAGTTTGAACTTTAGTATTGTAGAACCTGCTAAGAGACTGCAGGGCCTGTATGATAAAGGAGGAGCTGCCCCCTTACTCTTATGATAGTTGAGAATGGCTCCGTAAGTTCGTGTTGCAGCATAGACTTCAGGGAGCATTTCAGTAGCTGTCTTCAAGCTCCAAGAAATAGAAACAAAAGGTCAAAAAATCACCATTGACCATCTTCACCAAGTCCTGCTTGGTTTCATTGTGCAGTATACGGATACGTGGAAAGAATTGCGGGATGAATTCAAAGAGAGGGTGCTGAGTATGTTGAAGAGTATTTGGGTGGAGGGCACTAGTAACGTGCAAGGCACTTGCTATCACATATATTGTAGATGGAGCTACCTTGATGCAGATCAGATTTTTTCGCATCCATGAGCCAGTCTTGTGGTTGAGATGAGCCTATAGATCAGTGGTGATGCAGTTATTCCTGAGCTAGCAGCAACAGTTTGCCCCCTTGTCATGACTGATCTTGCATGACCCCATTGAGATGATTCTAGTGTAGTCATGGTTCATACAGAGCAAAGCAATTAGCCAGTGATGTCCTTTGCCCACAATCAGTTGCAGATGTTTCCAAAGACAAGTATATGGTTGAGCAGAGGTATATATTGCATTTGGATGTTTTAGTCTCTCTATAGTTTATTCTAATTACTGTGACTATGCATGTTCTACTGATAGTGGCATTTTGAACTTCATGGCTTGAAACCTGTGTCGTGAGTTGTTAGAGAGTCCCTAGTGTAAGGCCATTATATATGCTTGCTAGTATCTCCTACCTTGCACAGACTTATCCCTACTTTGGCTTTGATGGCATCACCTTTCACCTTTCTCCATTCATCCATCTTTTCCATTATTCGGTTTGATCTCGACTTGTACTTTGACTAGTGAGATCTAGGACTCCCCCCACTTAGACCTTTGTGTTGGATAGACTCCATGTTTACCTTGTGTCTCGGTTCTGGAGTGTGTGGCCTATGTCACCGAATTGTTCTCCTTTAGTCCTCAAAAACAAGTACTCCTAGAAAAGCATTGGAACACATAACTGCTATATATAAATGGATGCAAAAAGTCAGCTACAAACAATGTTGCTAAACACTAAATATATGATTTGTAGCTGACTTTTTGCATCCATTTAGGAATTGGATGATTTGAGCATCATCATCAAAAACTTGCCAATAATCTTGGTTATCAGGGACAGAGGGTCTGAATAAGACTTCAACCTTGCAGTTTCTTTGCTTCAAAGATTCAGAGGCTTGGAGGGTACTGGCTATGACAGATAGCTCATCAGCCAAAGTGTTTTGCTCATGAGGAACTGCTTTAATTCCAAAGGCATCAAA
Source organism: Larix kaempferi (assembly GCA_027924585.1). NCBI lineage: Eukaryota > Viridiplantae > Streptophyta > Pinopsida > Pinales > Pinaceae > Larix > Larix kaempferi. Next base: position 1,423,012 of record BSBM01000226.1, on the reverse strand, counting down.
ACATTCAATGGTATCCCAAATTGCATTCCTGTAATCTTTAAGTCTATTGTTCTTAGCAGCAAAAAGATTCTTAACTTGGGATACAATAAGGTCAGAATCACCTATGACAGATAAGGTCTTAATGTTTCTTACGCGAGCGAGTTCTAATCCTAAAAGTAAGGCTTTGTACTCAGCTACGTTATTAGTGCAATCAAACTCCAAACAAAAAGAAAATAGACTTTCTTCTCCAGATGGTGAGGTCAACACAATCCTAGCTCCTGCACCATGGCGGGAATGAGCCCCATCAAAGTGCATCCTCCAAATTTGATTAGGTGGGAAAGGATGTTTCTTTACCTCCTCCCAATAATTTTCCAAAACCATGAAGTTTCCAATTTCATCACTTGAGTACATTGCTTCAGTAAACAAGTATTTAGGTGTCTCAACATTCTCTTGCATAGGGGGCTCATTAAACAAGGTTATGGATGAACCCTTTCCAGTTGGAATTGTGGCATATGTGAGATCCATCTGGACACTTCCTCCTAGCCTTGCTGACCATTCCTTGGACAACAACATTCCCCAGACATCAGGGACATCTAGGACTAGGACGTTCATTGAAAGCTCAATATCAGAACAAGCAGCCAACCTAATAGGCAAGTTTTCTATTATCCCAATAGCTTTCACAGTTCTGGAATCCATTCCACATACATTCCTGTAAGGCCTTGTGGGCACTAACTCAAGTTGCTCCATGACTCTTAGGGGCATAACATTTACCTCAGCTCCCAAATCTAACATGCAGTTATGCAATATCAACTCATTCACTTCCAAAGCTATATAAAAGGGAGGGAAACCCCCAAAGTTGTCACCGGAGACACTTTGGATCATGACAGGGGAATCCTTAGACTCTATAGAAACTTGCCGTGGCATTTGATTCCTCGTTTGGATTCCCAGATGGGTGGTATCTCTCTTGTGGAAGGAAGGGATCTTGAAAATTTCACAGAAAGGAATAGGCATGTTCATCTTTCCCAAGAAACTTGTGACATCAATGTTTAAGTTGAAAGGGTTTTCTTTATCTTTTTCGTTTACACTTAAGCCCAAGAACTTCATAATGTCATACTTGACCGACGGGATGTTGATTAAGTCTTTCAAGGAAACTAAAGCAGATGAATTGGTTAGCTTACTAGGAACATTTGTTCTTGGATGCTCTTGATTAGGTTTTAGAATCATGGGAGGCTTTGTCTTCAAGGGCACAATTTGTTTTCTCCAAAGGGTTGCCTTGGGAACATTAGCTTTAGGAGGAAGGTCAATCTTGATCTCTTGGTCTGGCTTTTGTTTTGTAGGAGGAGATCGACTAGCATTAGGCACAACTTTACCCTTTGCGATGACTTCAGATGAAGGCTTTGAGGTTTTGGGCATGATTCTTCGCACAACTTGATTGTTAGGATGCACTGCTTTGCTAGGCTGTGAATCAACTGGCTTAGGTTGTTGAGGCCTAGGAGAACTAGCCTTAGGAGGGATCGAATTGCTACAAATAGATTTTAACATTTCTTTAGTTTGTTGGTCACGCCTTTTAAAATCTTCATCTTGATTTTTAAGATACATAGCAATGTTGGTGAACATTTCACACATGTTTGACATGAATTCCATGGTCATCTCAAGAGAGATATTGTCTTGATGAGACATCTCTTTATGGGTTCGATTCTCAGCAGAGTCACGAATTGGAGTCGCTAGGTAGATTTTAAACTCTTCTACCAAGATGTATGTCGTTAAAGTGCAGGAGAGAGTGAGTGATAAATAGATGGATATGGTTTTAATTAAGGATTGAAATGATAACCATCTAGATTAATCCAGATGCGATAAGATATGAGTTATGCATGGATAATCACAGACACCTAAGGTAAGCCTCTACCTCCCCCGCAATGGCGCCAAAAATGTTATCACACAACTTGTAGTTGTCCCTAAAGGTATCCCATCCAGGATGGTAGAGGAGACAGACAACTAAAGAGGTGACCCAAGAGATGCCACGGTTCCCAATGCAAGCTGGGAGTCACAACAACTGAGGCACTCTTCACTTTAGATCTAGATAGATCAAGATCAAGGGGGAGACCCTATAGCCAATCAAAGAAGACTAGCCAAAGCAAAGGTTCCTAGGGAAGTGTATAAGTTGAGTTACGGAAACCAATGCAAGCTTAGGTGGGCCCAAGAATTTGAGTATGGTTGAAGAGGCTTAAGATATTAGGAGTGTTTCAACCAATGAATGAGTTAGGCCACCTAGGAAGACCAAAGAGATAGATCTAGCACCATGAAATACATAAGTGGGGGCCACTTCCTTAAAATAGGAAAATGGTTCAAATGGGATCCACAAGGTCAAATTAGAGGTGATATGGCACTAAGGGGTGTTTGATGATGTGGATTTATGGATCCAAGGTAGATTAGACACACCCACATATGGGATCTAGCATATGACACAATCCCCAAGGAGTGCAAATTGACCCAAGGAGACTAGTGCCTTTAGATGGAGGGGCAAATGGAGTCCAAATTATGCCAAAATGTAGATCGGGGTAGTTAAGGCAATTATCAAAGTGGGTTTAGGATGGCATGCCCAAAGAGAAGCTAAATCTCCATAGATCTAAGGTTGAAAGTGCATCACCCAATGACCCAAGTGGGGGCACAACCCTCAAAATGAGGAATGGGGCCCACAAGGCAAAAATCAAAGAGATGAAGCACTAGGGGTAGGTTATCAAGTGAGAGGAATGCAAATCTAGTGGGATCTCACCTACCCAAGTCTTGGAACTAGCAAAACTCACCCAACCAAGGAGTGCGACCTCACCCAAGGAAGCCTAAGTGCCTTGGAAAATGTGTCAAATGAAGCCCGATTTCAACCAAACTATAGATCTGAATTTCCGTGGAAGCTATAGAGGTGGGTTCTTTTTATTATTCCCAAAGACAAACTAGATCCAAGTAGATCTAAGAAAAAGTGAAAAATGAGGGTTTTAATCAATGAGGGTTTTGAGATCTAAGAGAATAGATGGATAGGATAGAAGAATTTCATACCTCATGGAACATACCTGGAAATTGAAGATGGAAGAGGCTTGAGATGAGGATTACTTTCCACAAAGATCAAATGCCAAACCTTGATGAGCCCTTCTTGCCAATGTTTTGCCTCCTTCAACCAAATCGATTTTCCTATTCCTGTCAATCAAGGACACAAAGATCAATTAATCAATCAAGAATGGAAAGAGATGCACACAGAGATGAGAAACATGAATTGTTGGAACAAAGACAAAACAACTCCCTGTCACCCAAAACGCCCTCTTAAAGCTTGAAGGGTAGGCCTCCCCACCAATTCGCATCCCTCCAAAACGTCTTCTTTGCCTGCAAAACAATGTTAGTTGAAGATAAAATCAAGATGGCCATCAATGTCTGTCAGTGCAGAGGAAGAAGCATTTACAATCACCACAAGCATTCCAACTCCAAGATCCAAGATGCCCACGAAAACATTTTTATTCCAATAGCCAAGAGCCAAAAATCTCTAGATGGTTTTTACAATAGGGGGTCTCCTCCTTATATAGGATAATAAAGACCAAAACCCTATACCACAAAACCACTTTACAATACAACATAATGAGTGGTTGAGATCATAAGATCAACAAATATAGTCAATGGCTAAGATGAGCCTACAATACATCACATGGATCACTCAAAAGAAGGATGACATCATAGCCTAAAGTCACTCATGGAGGGTGACATCATCACTAGGAGGGGGCAAAAGTACACGGACCCACCTCATATGACAAGGACATGACTAGATAAGCTCATGGTGGGGCTAGGAGGCATCAATCCTTGCTAGCTCATTCCCATGGCACAATAATATAAAATAATGTGTCCAAGATAATATAAATGATCAAATCCTGTCTACAAAACTGATAGAGATATGCAGTAAATGGCCTCCTGTGGCCACTGTGGACCCCACTGATTGATGTCAACTGACTGGAAGATGTGGGGTTCACCTTGGAAGACCTCTGTGAAGACCAAGTGCCAAAACCTTGCCTCAATCGCCCAAATCGAATTCCTCAATGACCCTTTTATTCCATTTTTTATCCGCCTCGGAAACTGTGAAACTGCCCAAACTGACACCCAGGGTGCCTGCGCTGTCAAATTGAGCCCACCAGGGTGTCTGGAAAGGAGGTAAAATGGTAACATCAAGTGGATGGACCACCCCCTTCTCATACAACGCCCTAGGTGAATTGGCCTCTCATGGCCCCTGCTGGACAGGCAGGGAAAACAGCCTCCAATCTGGTCAACAAGTGGATAACTGCATCTATCACTGTCAGAAGTGCTCGAAACTGAATGAAAAGTGTCTCATTGGATCCAGAAGACCAAATCCACTACGAATGTGTACTCATAAACCATGGGTTGACCTGAGGGGTCAACTGTAGGGTCCACCATATATGGACAGTGCATAATCTGATGATCTTAAATAATAATAAACCTGCTGTAATGCATCAACCACCATCTGAAACATATGTCCATCATATGGCATCATCATCAAGAGTGTGTGGGACCATCAATTATCATCAATAAGCATACATGGCCCATATCATCACGGATCCCAAGAATAAACATGGACAAGACTATATCAATAGACTAAAGACATGTTCCTTCAACCACATTCACAGCATAGCTTAAAGTACATCATCATTCCATGGCAGTTTTAATACATGTAAATTTTTAGTGTTATTTACACCTCACTTGCACAAAAAGCTTTAATGACAAACTCACACATTGGACATGGTCTAACTGCTAGCTAAGGGTGAAGGCTAAGACAAGGTTGGTCAAGGGGGATGACTTGATCAAACTCAACTAGGTGACACTTTGGACGGGGAAAGGGGGAGCTACACTCTGTGCCGGACAAATAACACGGGGAAGGGTTGTGCCTCACAAATGGGTAAGTTGTTTAGAGAGTGCTTATTCAACTTAGGCATCATGTCTACATCAAGCTGATCCAAGTTCATTAGGATCATTCAATTTCATTTCATGGCCTTTTTGGCCTACATAACCCTTCGGATTTCAGATGTGCTAAGAAGCACAACTAATCGCAGCTTGCATCCAAGGCATGTTTATACATAAACATAAGGTCAACAATAATAGATATAACTTTGAGTACCATTGCGTTTTTGGACCTTTTCTATACTCTTCAAGGAGTATTTTTAGCAGTTCATCGCTCTTGCCCTTTACTCACATGTGTTGAAAAACACATTCTAGAGTTTACAATTTCCATGGGCGAATTTATAAAGATGAGCTTTTAGTTTTAGCCAACAACATCTCAAGTGACTAGGGAGACTTCAACTAGTGCCAAACATCGGGACAACCGACCAGAATGATTTAGGCCTACAATCCAACTCACCAAAGGCAAGTTCTGTCACCAACTCAGAGTCGAGACACTAAAGAAACATGGATGCGGTCCAACACAGAGGTAGTAGTGGGGAAGTCCTCTGCATCAAGAAGTCAAGAAAGACAAGTCAAAGGCAAAAGCCAATATAGGGAGGTCATGGATGGATGGAGTCAAAATGAAAGTGGTGCCTAAGCTAGCTGATGGGAATGTCTAGGAAGACCATATCTACGCTCACAGGAGGATAATAAAACTAGTGGGTTTTGTCAACAAACTTAAGTGTGCAAGTGATACATCCATTCAATAGTAATAGTTGTTATCACATCCATGTTAGCTGGAGCTACCATGTTGCAGATTGTGTGGTCAAGGACCATACTACTTTTTTTCCAGATCAAAGATCAGATGGCATTTATTGCATTGAGGTTGTCCGGAGCAGAGATATCAGAGGGGACAGATTGTACTTTGATGGTCCAGAGCTATTACAGAGTAGTGATTGCAGGGTCCCCCTTCCTTTCCTAGCTTTGCATGGACTCATTGAGAGAGTTACTTAGTCATATTGTGATGAGAGCATTACAAAGTACAACTGGTTTGCCACTTATTTCCCAGATTCAATAGAGATTCAGCTTCAGCAGCAGGTATATGGTATGGCAGGTATAGCATTTTATGGATATTGCTCATGATGTTTGGTTTGAGACTTGTTTATTTATGATAGTACATGGACTAGATGTATGATGTCTGATGTGGTGATCTCATGCTTTATTGTGATGTTGATGGCCCTTGGTGAGGTCAGTTCACCTCTTTCAGTAGACTCCTGTGTATGCACATTGGTTCTTGTCCCCACTATTGGTATAGACTTGGTCATTCATCCTTCTGGGAAGCTAACATTGGTTCCACCTGTCACTTCTTTCCACTCATCCGACTCATCCATTTTGGTTCTCTCCCGACTTGGACCTTAATATGTGGCCTTGAGGATCCCCTTCCCCATTGACCCCTGAGTATGCCATGACTCCCTGTCTCTTGTGCCTCGACTCTTTAGGGTGTGAGATGCATTCTCAAACCTGGGATTTACTCCTGTCGGTTGCCCCCAATGTTGTAATGCAGTATAGGATTGTGTAGACTCAGCGGGTGTTCCCCATTAGTCATCGAAGCATTCACACTTGCCCCCATTACTTTGCAGTATGAGCGCCATTGTTATATCTTTTGAGATATGTATGAAGTTGGAAGGGCTATGAAATGTAAATGAAGCCAAAAAGGCTATCTGAATGTAAATCAAGCCAAAAAAGGCTAAGTATGAAAGTGAAATGTAAAGTCCAAGAATGTGTTTCTTAACACACACGGACACAGGCCAGCCATATATATCAGAGCATTGTATTGGTTATTTCCTCACCTAGTCTTGTGGGGCAGGGAGGTGAGATGGAGTAAGGGACAACTATGCAAATTGTCCCCTAGAGTCTCAAGTTACGGTTTGCCGGACACCCAGTCATGGCGGCTCTAGAAAAGATCCTCACGAAGTCTGTTGAAGGCACAGATGTGAGCTGCAAGGTGTGTGTTGGAGATGATTAGTGGTGGTTTCCCTGCACTATACCCATTTGTGAGGCACCGCCCTTCCCTCGTGTCATCATGGTATGCTTATGTCAGTGGGCCCCGCTTTCCCCATTTATCCAAAGGGTCACATGGTCATCGTCTTTGTCATTCCCCTAGCCTCTCACCTTGTTTATTCACCTCACCCAAAGTTATCTAAGTGACCAAATCTATAAGTGTGCATAGCAGTTTTTGAGTCTTTGTTGGAGGTGGTGGGCCAACCTCACCCGGGGCCTCTTTGTATTGAGATATTATTTATTATGATCACCATGTTGTCGTTATATGTTTTTAGTAATGTACTAACATAAATAAGGAAGCCTTGGCATTCCATGTTGCATGAAGGTTTCAGCCATTGCCATTTTGACCAGAGTTGACTTGGTCAAACTAGTTTGACTAAGCAAAAAATGGGTCCAAAAAAAAGTTGGAACCAAAACTTCGATTTTGGTCATTTATCATGTATTGGGGTCCCATATGCGCCTCCAAGTGTCATATCGAGAAAATGTTGAAGCATTGGTGAGATTTTTAATTATTACTGGTCACTAGGGACCTGTTTTAATTAAAAATCTTGGATTTTGGGCAAACAGTGTTCAATTGATGGATCATGGTCATTCTAGTGACCATTTCTAGTATATTTGGGGTCTACGATCACAGTGCAACAGACGGTTCGTCAATCCGGGCAATATAAGTGGGTCAAAAGTGCAAATTACATCTTCAGAAATAAAACCAACAATTAATTAATGAAGGAAAATCAAATTTGGTTAAGTTAACTTTGGAAATGGTAAGTGCAATGGTTGGTAAAGGTAAGGGGGTCCCCTAATATCATTTTCACATAGTATGGATACATTTTATCTTGTGTGGGGCCCTCATTTATGCCTAGCTCTACTCATGGGGCGAATTTGCCCATAGTGGGGCGTTTTTTACTATGTAAAAATTGAAATTTTGTAAAATTTATGTTGTAAGACTTTGGGTATATGGTCTAGGGGGCTAAAACAACCAATAGACACCCCCTAGACACATCTTTGTATGTTGTGAGGGCCCCACGTGGTCCCCCTCTTCTCCCTTGGGTGCATGAGGGTAATTGGTCCCCCCTCACCCACTTCATCTCCACCATTCGATTTGGCCTTGAGAGAGATGATCTCAGCCATTGGTTTTGGAGGGAGTTAGGTTGGATTGGAGCTATCTCTATAAGAGAACAAGCTCTCTCATTTGTATCTCCTCTTGGCATTTGGATACTTGAGACTGAGTTATTGAGAGACATTTCTTCTGAGTTGTGATATGGTGTGGGATGTTATTGTGTTGATTGTTAGCATACTTCCGGTGCATTGCTGAGTTATTTTGCGGTGTCTCCATCTTTCCTTGGCCATTACGAACTACAGGTGAAATCGACCACTTGAGGTGGACGCAGCTCTTGAGCTAGCAGCTCCATGCTTGCGTTTTCTCTTCTGGATTTCAACAAGGGAAGTAAATTTGCATTTGTTACTTTCTTTCCTTCATTATTTGTCGTTCATTTTGCTGGTTACCTCTTGTTATTTTCCATAGATACTGATTTATCTCTCTCTGGTAGGTACTAAGGCGCATTGGGTCAACTAGCTGCACCAAAACGCTAAGAGAAATCGCACTTCTGCTCAACATTTGATCTTCAGGGTTTGTCTTCACACAAAACTTCTCCATCTCCATTATCCCAGGTACGCCATTCTTGCTTGTTTCTCATATTTCATTTTCAATGTGAATGTGAAGCTGGAACACCAAAATAAACCCTAAAATTAAAAATACAAAAATTTCACCGTTAAAACCTTATTTTCTTTACAAACCCGCTTCTGAAATAATTTTAAGAGTCCAATTCCAAAGTTTCAAACCTTTCCGACTCCATTTGCCCATACCCACAGGCACTAGTCTATTTCTGATTGTGCCCTCCTTGGGCAGATTGCTCATTCACGTTTTTGTGTCTGTTTAGGGGTTTTGGGTATGCTTGATTCCTGTTCTAATCACTATGTTACTATATGAAATCAAGTTATCACTTGCTAGAAGTACCAAAAATCACAATTTCTCTTCTGCCCTAGTTTTACTAGTCAATTGCGAGAATTGATTTCATAGGAAAAAGTTCATCATGCAGTACTACTAGTTTATTTGGTATCCTTAGTTGATTTCCAGCCATATAATTGTTATCTCATCTCATTTATTTCATCACATCTGAGACCCGGTCACTCTTCCATACCTCGCTTATCATTTATTTCGGAAGAAAATGTTGTTCGTGGTGGTGTTGGTAGCAGTACATCCCAATTTAAAAGGTCCCATGGAAACCTTGAGTCTTTCTTTCAGCCTCGAACTAGCCCTGGTGCTCAGCCCACCACTGATGCCAAATGGAAGAAGGTGGAAAAGGAGGCTGCTTGGGAATGCATTGCTAGATGGTGGTATGATGCAGACATACCTTTCAATGCTACAAGATCTGTTTATTATCAACCTATGCTGGATGCTGTAGCTTCATGTGGTCCAGGCTTCAAGGGCCTCGGTTATGAGGATATTAGGGGGACACTTTTAAAAAATGAAGTGGAAAGAGTACAAGAATACCTATCAGAGTTCAAAAACTCATGGAGTAAAACAGGGTGCACGATCATGTCCGATGGATGGAGTGATACAAGGGGTCGCACCATTGTGAACTTCCTTGTTGCTTGCCCAAAAGGAACTATGTTCCTTAGATCAATGGATGCATCTGATCAAGTTAAGGATGCACATTTACTATTTCGTCTTTTGGATGACGTAGTTCTGGAGGTGGGGGTGGAAAATGCAGTACAGATTATCATAGATAATGCCTCCAATTATGTTGCAGCCGGAAGAATGTTGGAGGAGAAACATCCCACCATTTGGTGGACTCCATGTGCAGCCCATTGTTTGGACCTCATGCTTGAGGATATTGGGAAAATGGAGTGGGTGAAAAAGTGTGTGGAACAAGCAAAATCCATAACAAGATACATTTATAACCACACATGAGTTTTGACCCTTATGAGAAAATGCACTGGTGGAAAAGAGCTTGTCAGGCCAGCTATCACAAGATTTGCAACAAACTTTCTTACATTGCAGTCCTTGATTGAGCAAAAGGCCAACTTGAGGAAGATATTCTCCTGTGATGAGTGGAGTGCTTCTCAATATAGCAAGAAGGTTGAAGGAAAAGACATTGTTGACAAAGTCTATGAGAAAGGATTCTGGAAAAAGGCAGAGGAGATTGTACTTTTTAGTAAACCTCTTGTGAAAGTTCTGAGAATGGTGGATGGTGATAAAGCAGCGATGGGGTTTATTTATGAGGCCATGGATCAAGCCAAGGAGGCAATAAAGGAAGCATATGTTGGCAAAAGACAAAAGTATCTTCCTTTGTGGAAAATAATTGATGAACGCTGGAACAGACAACTCCATCGGCCTTTACATGCTGTAGGCTATTACTTGAATCCAAGGTAACTACTTTCAAAGTTTTTAAGTTATTTTATTAAATTTTAATTGCAAAAGTTTATCATCTTCTTAAGACTTAAATTGATCATTTGCTTTGTCTTGACTCTTGTAAAGGTACTGCTATCACACAACTTGTAGTTGTCCCTAATGGTATCCCATCCGGGATGGTAGAGGAGATGGACAACTAAAGAGGTGACCCAAGAGATGCCACGGTTCCCAATGCAAGCTGGGAGTCACATCAACCGAGGCACTCTTCACTTTAGATCAAGACGAATCAAGACCAAGGGGGAGACCCTATAACCAATCAAAGATGATTGGACCCAAACAAAGGTTCCTAGGGATATGTAAATGACAAGTTACGGAAACCAATGCAAGGTTAGGTGGACCTAGAAGTTTAAGTATGGTTGAAGGAGTCTTAAGAAGTGATTAGTATTTCAACCAATAAATGATTTAGGCCACATGATGAAGTAGGATGACAAGATCTAGTACCATGAAGTACACATGTGGGACCCACTTCCTTGGGATATGGAAATGGCTCAAATGGGACCCACAAGGTGGAATTAAGGGATACAAATGGTACTGTTATCACCTAAACTGTAGTTACCCCTGTGGATATATCCATTAATGGATGGCAATAGGAAAGGGCAACTCAAAAGGTGCAACCACGATCACCTCGACCTCCAATAGATGGTTGTCACACCAGTCGAGGCAACCTTCACTTTATGCTATCTAGCCCAGACAACAAAGGGGGAGACCCATATCTACTCCCGACAGGAGAGATCAAACCAAGACACCAAATCAAGTTAAGACTAAGTGAAGTAAGGTGTATGGTTTATCCTAGACCTAAGGATGAAGTCACAATATGAGTAAGGGGTTCAATGAGTATAGCTTTGGTTCATTGTTGATGTGAGAGTGACTTATAGTATTTGAAATGAAATCCAGGATTATAGTACTAGTTCAATGTGAGAAAATCCACTGCCTTGGGAACCGTGTCCAATGCAGGGTAGTTTAGGGGTTGAATTGGGGCTAACTAGTACAAGTAACAAGATTGATCATGAGATATGATACCATCAAAGGGTTTAGTCCACCAAACAAGGATCAAACCACAAGTTAATCCAACAATCTAGGAAAGTCGAATTGACTTGGAGAGAGATCAGTGCCTTGGGAATTGGGATAAATGGAGTCAAGAAGAGATTAACTTATGGTTGATGACTCCTATGGCATAAGACAAGTGGGATATTAATGGTTTGATAGATGAATAAGTCTAGATCTAATAATTCATGGTTTGACCTAAGTGGACCACAATCCCTTAAAACAAGGAATGCTATCCCCAAGGCAGGATTTTACAAAGACACCTACTAGACCTAGGTTTTGAATTATGCTTGTTCCAAATCCACCAAAATCTCATGTACCCATGTCCTAGAAGTGGACCAACTCAATCCCTTCAAGAGGTGTGACTTTGCCCAAGGAGGGTTAAAAGTGGGATAAATGGGATCAAGACAAGTCCAATGACATCCAAATTTTAGATCCAAGTAGGTTAGTAAAGTGAGAATGTGGATCTACAGTTTCAAGGCAATCCAATGGTTAGATCTTACTAGATCTGAGTTTGAAGATACCGAGTGGTCTGTTATCACACCATAGTAGCAGGGCTACTGTTCTTGTTTAGTAGATATCTACACATTCCAGAGCTTCCATTATTCAGAGCATGGCTATGATGATTGTATATTTTGTGATCACTCATGATCAGAGCAGTGTATTATTCAGACTTATGTTAGACCTTGTGTCAAGGCTAAGCCTTGAGAGTTCAGATTTGATGACCGATGTGACCCTTTGTCCCATACAGTTTCAGTTCAGTGCTTAGAGATGTATTGCAGCAGTGTTTTCAGATGATATATGATGATTATTCTTGTGATGATGTTGTATGACTTATGGATGTTTTATCACTGACTGTGGATTATTATCTTGTTGATTTAGTCATGTTCACAGCATCTGCTTGGTATATTATTCCTGATGTGGCAAACTATTTAAAATGAACTCTAAAATGAACATTTACTTGCACATTTAGGTTATTTAACAAAACCCACTGGTTTTGCACCTTACATAGATATGGTCTTTCCTGACACCAGTTGTCTGCTAGTGTAGGCTCCATATTCACTTGACTCCATCCGTACATGACTTTCCTATTTGACTTTAAACCTTGACCAGTCTTATTGGACTTTCTGATACTGAGGACTTCCCCATTTTTCTACCTTTGTGTTTGGACCGCATCCCTGTATGTTCAGTGTCTCGGCTCTAAGTTGGTGACAAAACTTGCCTTTGGTGAGTTGGATTGTAGGCCTAAATCATTCTGGTCGGTTGTCCCGATGTTTGGCATTGGCTCGAACTCCCCCTAGTCACTTGAGATGTTGTTGGCTAAAACTGAAAGCTCATGTTCTACTTATGGAAACTTATAAATTCGCCCATGGACACTAAAAAGGGCAAGAGCGATGAACAGCTGAAAATACTCCTCGAAGAGTATAAGAAAGGTCCAAAAAGCAATGGTTCTTAAAAGCTATATCTAAACAATTGTTGACCTTATATGTTTATGAAAACATGTCCTGGATGCAAGCTGCAACTAGTTGTGCTTATCAGCACACCTGAGATCCGAAGGGTTATGTAGGCCAAATAGGCCATGGAATGAAATTGAATGATCCTAATGAACCTGGATCAACTTGATGTAGACATGATGCCTAAGTTGAATAAGCACTCTCTAAACAACTTATCCATTTGTGAGGCACAACCATTCCCCGTGTTATTTTGTCCAGCACAGAGTTTGTAGTTTCCCCCTTCTCCCAGTCCAAAGTATTTTTGAGTTAAGTTAGACAAGTCAACCCCTTTGCCCAACCTTGTTCCTAGCCTTCATCCTTCACTAACAGTTTGACCATGTCCAATGGGTGAGTTTGTCATTTGAACTATTGTGCAAGTAATTTTATAACAAAGGAATATGCTAACTTAATTAATGCCACTAAATGGATGTTATACTTTGAGCTTGGCTGTGAGAATGATTAGAGAAGCATGTCTTAGTCTACTGATGTGATTTATCCTTGGTTGTATATTATTGGGATCCGTGATGATGTGGGCCATATATATATACCTATTGATGATGATTGATGGTCCCACATACTTGATGATGATGCCATATGATGGATATATGGTTCAGATGATGATTGATGCAGTTCAACAGGTTTTATTATTACTTCAGATCATCAGATTATGCACTGTCCATATATGGTGGACCCTACAGCTGGCCCATTAGGGCAACCCATGGTGTATGAGTACAAATTCCTAGTGGATTTGGGTCTTCTGGATCCAATGAGACACTTATCTTTCAATTTCGGGCACTTCTGACAGTGATTGAGGCAATTTTACACTTGTTGACCAGATTTGGGGCTTATTTCCCAGCCTGAGCAGCAGGGGCCATGAGAGGCCAGTTCACCTAGGGCGCTGTATGAGGAGGGGGTGGTCCAGCCACTTGTTTTTACCATTTACCCCCCCTTCTGGAGAGCTTGGTGGGCTCAGTTGGACAGCACAGATGCCCTGCTGGTAGGCAGTTTTGGCACTTTCACAGTTACCGAGGCAATTCAAAAATGGGATAAAGTGGTCATTGAGGAATTCGATTTGGGCAATTGAGGCAAGGTTTTGGTACTTGGTTTTCACAGAGGTCTTCCAGGGTGATCCCACTATCTTCCAGCCAATTTTCACCATGTGGATAGGCCCACAGCGATCACAGGAGGTCTTTAACTGTTTGTCTGTCACAGATTTTGAGGACAGAGTTGATCATTTATATTATATTGGACATATTTTATTATTTTATTGTGCCTTGGGGATGAGATAGTAAGGATTGATGCCTCTTAGCCCCACCATGTGCTTCTTATGTCATGTCCTAGTCATTATGAGGTGGGCTTTGGTACTTTTACCCCATCTAGTGGATGACGTTACCCTCCATGATTATTTTAGACTATGACGTCATCACTTTATGAGTGATCCATGTGTTATGTTATTATGGTTCATCTTAGCTATTGATTGTATATTGAGATCTTTTAATCTCAACCACTAATTTGATGTAGTATTGTAAAGTGGTATAGGGTTTTGGTCTTTATTAGCCTATATAAGGAGGAGACCCCCTATTGTATAGCTCACCTTTGGAGCTCTGGAATATTGGAATAGAACACTTATTTGTGGAGCATATCTCTCTTGTCTTGTGGATTCTCTTGCATATTGAGTATACAGTATCTCTTCTATGTATGATTGTGGATTTTGGTGCTTCTACTAGTTTTCTTGCAGGAAAGTCGAATTGATGGAGAGGAGGGCGATTTCTTGAGGGTTATTGTTGGAGGGATCCACATATTCTCTCTTGGGTTGATCTTGTGACAGGGAGTATCATTATTGTATCTTCGTGACATAGTTGATGCTTTCTATTACATCTCTCTATCATTTTCATAATCATCTTATTTGACTTGTTTCTTTGATCTTGTCTTGTAGGAGGAGGACGATTTGGCTATCTTGGAAGAGGACGTTTTGGTTGGAGCTCTTGGATCTCACTCTTGAATATACACATAGGAGAATGCTATCAATTTGCAAGGTGGCCACAAGCAATTGAGGTAAGATCTACAAGGTATGTGCTTCTTTCCATCCATTCTCTCTTCATTGGTCACAAACCCTAATTAATTAAAACCCTCATTTTGGTTTTTCTTAGTTAGATCTACTTAGATCTAGCCTTGCTTTTGAAAAGATTTTAAGAACCCACCTCTATAGCATCCATCCCTAGTTGGATCTATAGTTTGGTGGTGATTGGGTTAAAATTAACACACTTTTCAAGGCAATATAGCCCTCTTGAACCAAATCGCACTTCCTTGGAGAGGCTTGTTTGGTTAGATCTAGCATGTGGGTAGGTGAGATCCCGCTTGATTTGCAATCTACACACTTGATAACCTACCCCTAGACTTTTACTTGGGTGATTTCTACCTTGTGGGCATCATTCCACATTTTAAGGGATTAAAACCCCCTTTTGAATCACTTGGCACCTTAAACTCAGATCTAGTAAGATCTAACCCTTGGATTGACTTGATTTTCTAGATCCACATAGATCGGTGCCTAAGCTACTTGGATCTACAATTTGGTGGCCATTGGACTTGATTTGACACACCTTATCCACCTTTTAGCTCTCCTTGAGCAAGGTCGCACTTCCTTGGGTGACTGAGTTTGCCCACTTCTAGGACCTGGGTAGTTGAGATTGCAGTGGATTTGGAACGAGCATACCTTGAAACCTATATCTAGAGTGTCATTTTGTGACGATCTGCCTTGGGGGTAGCATTCCTTGTTTTAAGGGATTGTGGTCCACTTGGGTCATTTCATGAACTCCTAGATCTAGCAAGATCCAACCATTCTATCTCAATTAGCCCGCTTGACTTGACCTCTAGGTGTCCCGATCTACACTTTGACATATCTTTTGACTCCATTAACCCATCCAACAAGGCACTAGTCCTCCTTAAGCAAGTCGCATTCCTTGGGAATTGTGTCAAATCTTAGATCCGGTACATGGGTACTCCTAATTTCAACTTAGATCCATAGATCTACTCATTATATATCCTCTAGTGCTAATTGCATCCCTTAATTTCACCTTATGGGTCCACTTTAAGCCATTTCACATATCCCAAGAAAGTAAGACCCACTTGTGTAACACATGGTACTATACCTTGTCATTATAACTAATCATGTGGCCTAAATCATACATTGGTTGAAACACTAATCATTTCTCAAACCACCTTCAACCATACTTTAACTTCTAGGTCCACTTAACCTTGCATTAGTTTCCGTAACTGATTATCTACTTATCCCTAGGAACCTTTGTTTGGGTCCAATCATCTTTGATTGGTAATAGGGTCTCCACCTAGGTCTTGACTCATCTAGATCTAAAGTGAAGAGTGCCTCGGTTGACGTGACTCCCACCTTGCATTGGGAACCGTGGCATCTCTTGGGTCACCTCTTTAGTTGTCCATCTTCTCTACCGTCCCGGATGGGATACCACTAGGGGCAACTACAAGTTGTGTGATAACACGGTCCAAAATGGGGATTAAATCCCTTAAAATGTGGAATAGGGCCCATAAGGCAGAAATTGCCAAAGTAACAGTCTAGGGGTAGGTTTTAGGACATATAGATCATGAATCAATTGAAATCTCAACTACCCATGTACTAGATCTAGGTCAACTCACTCTCACCAAGAAGTGTGCCCTTGCTTGGAGAAGCTAAGTTGGCTTGGGAAGAGGGTCAAATGGAGGCCAATCCTCACCAAACTATAGATGCAAGATGCGGTGGATACTATAGAGGTGGGTTTTAAATATCTTACCCAAGCAACCACTAGATCTTAGTAGATCTGAGAAAATGTAACAATGAGGGTTTTGATTAATTAGGGTTTTATCAATTATGTGTTGTGCCAATGGATTGGAATCAAGATAAGAGAAACAAACCTGTGGATCTTACCTGGGTAACCTTGTAGATTCCTTGATGATGTTGATCTATGCAAACCTGATCAATTTGAAGCAATTTGGAGTAGATCTCTGTGAAGTGCGATTTGCCCAAGGAGACCAATGCGCCCTCCCTCCTGCACAATAAACGTCAACAATATCAGATTTATTGCGTCAAGAGAAAAAGACTAATGCTGCAAGAGAAATAACAGAAAGATAGCATAGATCACAATGATACTAATGATAACCCCTTGTTACAAACGAATGCCAATCCAAACGAGTTGAGCAAGCCCTACAAAAACGCCCAAGGTTGAAGTCGCCCTCCTGTAGACAAGACAAAGATTTCCAACATATATAGATCTTACCACAAATACCCAAATGCTGGGATGAAATAGACTTTCCAATCACCATCTAAGAACACCAGATGCAAAGGAGAACACAAGAATTTCCACAAGAGAATTTTTTTATATCAAGAATCCAAGAGCCAAAGACCCCTTTACAATGAGAGGCTCTCTCTTTTAAATAGGAAGGAGAGGCACTAAAACCCTAACCACTTTTTGAATGAGTGGCTAAGATTAAAAGATACAAATGTCTAATCAATGGTTGAGATGAGCTCAACAATAATATACATGGATCACTAATAAAATATAATCATAAGTGGACAAAATCGCCCTAGGAGAGGGGAATCCCACCAAATCATGATGACAAATATAATAAGAAGCTCATGGTGGGTACAAGGGGTAATTTTAGCCACTCTTGGTCAATCCCCATAGAACAATAATAATAAAATAGTCATCAATATACCAAATCGTGCCTCTATGGAAAAATCGTGGGCCTTAAGAGGCCTTAGAAATCATCAGAAAGTGCCATAAGTGATGGATGTGGGTCTCGATGAAGCTGAAACGGCTGGAGAAGGTGTGGAAGACATCCACTCATCATCACTAATCATCCCATGCCAAGAACCTGCCTCAGTAGCCCAAATCAAATTCCTCAATAGCCATTTCTACCAATCCTGAAATGCCTCGGGAAGCGTGAAATTGCCCCAAACTGCCTCTTGGAGTGCCTGCGCTGTCAAGGTAAGGGCACCAGTGTGTCCGGGAGGGGGGTAATATGGTAAAAACAAGTGGTTGGACCACCCCCTCCAAGCACAACACCCTAGGCCAACAAAATAAAAATCATCTCTGCTCTGACAGGGTCTCTGACAGACAAAAACTGCACTGGGTTAGCCTACTGAGGCTCAATCATCACTGTAAGTGCCCGGAACTGAAAACAGACTGTCTCATTGGACTCAGAAGGTCCAAATCTATCCAAGATGTGTACTCATACACCATATGGATCTCTGCATGATCATATAATACATCCAATATACTGGAACAGGTGAAATAATAATAATCTGTAAATGATCAAATAATGCTGGAAACCATAAATCATCATCATAACCTGTATCTGATGCATAGAACCATCATGTACATGTACATAGACCATATATCATCTATCTGTATCATCATAATGTCCAACCATCTCATGTCCTATGGTTGACCTTGGTCAAACTAGGTTTGACCAAGTCAACATGACCAAATATAACTCAGACTATCATCAGAAGTTGCTGCAAAGTGTCAAAGGTTAATGCATGCTCTACAACTTATTCAAATAACAATTATAACACAAAGTAATCATTATTGGCGATCTAAATCCAAATATATAATGTCATTAAGTATTATTATAACTCAGACTACACTTTCAGGACCATACTCACTTCATAGTTGTGATCAATTTGCTAGTGAAGGGTGAAGGCTAAAATAAACTGGCTAGGCTAAAGGATGACTCACTGACTCAACATTGTGACACTTCGGATATGGGAAAGGGAATACACACCATAGTATATACTGAATGAGCAACAACACAGGGGATGGCAGTGTCTCACAAATGGATGAGTTGTTTAAAGAGGGTTTATTCACCTTTAACAGATGCGCACAATCCATAATACAAATGAGGCCAGCAATTTTTTTGATATAGCATTTAAGTTCCATTGCTTTTTGGGCCTGAAGTTTCCATAGCCTTGATCTATGTGTGTTTATAAACATATTGCATAGATTTACATTTATTTTAGGCTTTTTGCTGCAGGTGTGTTTTTAAGGCACTTGTTTACCTGAGCACTTCTAGGTGTGTCACAGACAGCTTGTTTACCTAGGTATTTTATATTTCACAAAAGATATAACATTTCATTTCATAGCCACTTTCATTTGGCTTGCCTTTCATTCATGTGTGTTTAGAAACACATTGCATGAACGGGCTTTTCATACAAGATATAACATTTCATTTTCCATATTTTGTATTCATGGCAGCACTAAAAGTTTCAGGTTTAGACAACACAACTTTAGTGACTAGGGGAATTCATAAGGAAATCCAACTCACCATAGGTAAGTTTTGTCACCAACTCAAAGCCGAGACACAATAAATAGGGAAGCTCATCCAATACAGAGGCTACAGTGGGGAAAAGTCCTCGATGCCACTAGTCAAATAGTAAGTCAGGGTGATAAACTAAAAGGTAGGTAATGGATGGATGAAGACAATGAATCATGAAGCCAACACCAGCAAGCCAAGGTATGGTGGAATGATCACCTCTATTCTCCCTAAGGAGGGTAAAACCAATGAGTATGAATATTGAGCTTCTAAGTCTGAGTAGGGACAATATAATATATATAATAAGATCAACCAGGTCCACATATCTATATGATCGCCAGATCATGACACTAAGTGCTAAGACATGCTATAAGAATAAATATAAAAGCAATATAACCACAACACTATGATATACCTGCTGAGTCATATACTTGAATGCTCATTCTCTGAACCATCATCTGTCCTCTGAAACTGCTACTGTAACTCTGGGCAATACTGACTGCTCTGTACAATGGTATAATGGCTACATCGGTCATCTCTCTGAGTGTCCTGAGACTCAGTCATGGCAATGGGGAATATATATACTGTCCACAATCTGATAGTGATCCAATATAGATGCTCATCTCAGCATCTCAATGTAAGGGAACAGGTTGAATAGTGCAATGGAATCTGACAAAAAATGTATGGTAGCCCGGCTACTATATATGTGATAACAGGTACCAAGGGGTATGTAAGAGATAGATCTAAGGATCTAAGATGAAATTAGAGATACCCACATATGGGATCTAAGACTTGACACAACTCCCAAGGAGTGCGAATTGCCCTAGGTGGACTAGTGCCTTGTTGGATGGGTTAATGGAGTCAAAAGAGATGTCAACTTGTAGATCAAGACACCTAGGATGCAAATCAAGTGGGCTAATGGAGATATGATGGTTGGATCTTACTAGATCTAATGTTTCATGATGTGAACCAAGTGGACAACAATCCCTTAAAACAAGGAATGCTATCCCCAAGGCAGATCTTCACAAAATGAGACACTAGATGTAGGTTTCAAGGTATGCTCTTTCCAAATCCAATGGAATCTCAACTACCCAGGTTCTAGAAGTGGGCAAACTAAATCACCCAAGGAGTGCGACTTTGCCCAAGGAGGGCTAAAAGCATGGCAAGGTGTGTCAAATCAAGTCCAATGGCCACCAAATTATAGATCCAAGTAGTTTAGGCAAGTGTCTATGTGGATCTTGAAAATCAAGGGCATCCAATGGCTAGATCTCCATAGATCTGAGATTGAAAATGCCTCACCAAATTGACCCAAGTGGGGCACAACCCTCAAAATGAGGAATGGGGTCCACAAGACAAAAATCAACAAGGTGAAGCACTAGGGGTAGGTTATCAAGTGAGGAGAGTGTGAATCAAGTGGGATCTCACCTACCCATGTGCTAGATCTAACCAAACTAGCTTCTCCCAAGGGGTGCGATTTGCCTCAAGAGGGCTATTTTGCCTTGAAAAGTGTGTCAAATGAAACCCAATCACCACCAAACTATAGATCCGAATTGCCGTGGATACTATAGAGGTGGGTTTTCAATATCTTTTCAAAAGCAGGGCTAGATCCAAGTAGATCTAAGAAAAACAAAAACGAGGGTTTTGATTTTAATGTAATTTTGACCAATGGGATGGATAGCAAGCGAAATCAATACGTACCTTGTAGATCTTACCTCAAAAGCTTGCGGCCTCTTAGCATATGGGGAATTCTTGCCCTAGTTACAATTCCAAGCTTGATCCAAGTGTCTTCAACCAAAAGCATCCAAGCCCTAGGAGGAAATATGTCTCATGAAAACCTGCAAATCAAACTACATCAAGTTAGATTTGATCTACAAACCCATAAGATCTAAGCATGTCATATCAAGAAAGCAATCAATGGACAAAGCACAATTGAAAAACTCCCTCTCTATGAAGTCGATTTGCCAATGGGGGATGTGAGCAACCCCTACAATCTTCCCACAAAGCAAAAACGATGAGCTAGCTTGAGCAATTCGGCCTCCCTCTCTTGAAGTCGATTTCACCTGAAAAGCAAACAATGTCTAGAAACAATATATCCAAGAACACATGCAAGAGCAACCCAATCAAAGCCAAGAAGTAGATCTCCAAAATATTCTTTTCATTCCAAGTTTTCCAGAGCCCAAAGGTGAGCTATACAATAGGGGGTCTCCTCCTTATATAGGACAATAAAGACCAAAACCCTATACCACTTTACAATACAATATAAAATGAGTGGTTGAGATTAAAAGATCTCAATACAAAATCAATGGCTATGATGAACCATAATAACATAACACATGGATCACTCAAAAAGTGATGACATCATAGCTAAAGATACTCAAGGAGGGTGATGTCATCCACTAGAGGGGGTAAAAGTACAAAAGCCCACCTCATAAGACTAGGACATGACACATGGAGCTCATGGTGGGGCTAGGAGGCATCAATCCTTACTAGCTCATCCCCATGGCACAATAAAATAATATAATATGTTCAAGATAAGTATAAATGATCAAATTTGTCCTCAAAATCTGTGACAGACAAGCAGTAAAAGACCTCCTGTGATCTCTGTGGACCCACCCAAGTGGTGAAAACTGGCTGGAAGATAGTGGGTTCACCCTGGAAGACCTCTGTGAAAACCAAGTGCTATAACCTTGCCTCAATTTCCCAAATCGAATTTCTCTGTTACGCCTTTATCCCATTTCTGGACTGCCTCGGTAACTGTGAAAGTGCTGAAACTGACTCCCAGGGCACCTGCGCTGTCAAACTGAGCCCACCAGTCTCTCCAGAAGGGGGGATAAATGGTAATAACAAGTGTCTGGACCACCCCCTCCTCATACAACGCCCTAGGTGAACTGGCCTCTCATGGCCCCTGCTGCTCAGGCTTGGAAATAAGCCCCAAATCTGGTCAACAAGTGTAAAATTGCATCTATCACTGTTAGAAAGGCCCGGAACTGAAAGATAAGTGTCTCATTGGATCCAAAAGACCCAAATCTACTAGGAATGTGTACTCATACACCATGGGTTGCCTTGATGGGCTAGATGTAGGGTCCACCATATATGGACAATGTATAATCTGAAGTAATAATAAAACCTGCTGAACTGCATCAATCATCATCTGAATCATATGTCCATCATATAGCATCATCATCAAGAGTATGTGGGGTCATCAATCATTATCCATAACATATATGGCCCAAATCATCACAGATCCCGAGAAATGACCATGGTCAAACTAGGTTTGACTAGGTCAACATACAACCAAGGATAAATCATATTAATAGACTAAGACATGTTCCTCTAATCATACTCACAGCTTAACTTAAAGTATAACATCATTCAGTGGCATTAAACATATTTGTTCATTCCGTTGTTATTCGTATTCACTTGCACAATAGCTTAAATGACAAACTCACCCATCGGACATGGTCTAACTGCTAGCTAAGGATGAAGGCTAGGAGCAAGATTGGGCCAAGGGGGTGACTTGTCTGAACTCAACTAAAAGACACTTTGGACTGGGAGAGAGGGGAAACTACAAACTATGTGCTGGACAAAATAACACGGGGAATGGCTGTGCCTCACAAATGGGTAAGTTGTTTAGAGAGTGCTTATTCAACTTAGGCATCATGTCTACATCAAGTTGATCCAAGTTCATTAGGATCATTCAATTTCATTTCATGGCCTTTTTGGCTTACATAACCCTTCGGATCTCAGATGTGCTGATAAGCACAAATAATTGCAGCTTGCATCCAGGGCATGTTTACATATCAATATAAGGTCAGCAATTGTTTAGATATAGCATTTAAGAACCATTGCTTTTTGGACCTTTCTTATACTCTTCGAGGAGTATTTTTTTAGCAGTTCATCGCTTTTGCCCTTTTTAGTTTCCATGGGCAAATTTATATAAGTTTCCATAAGTAGTACATGAGCTTTCAGTTTTAGCCAACAACATCTCAAGTGACTAAGGGGAGTTCGCACTAGTGCCAAACATCGGGACAACCGACCAGAATGATTTAGGCCTACAATCCAACTTACCAAAGGCAAGTTTTGTCACCAACTCAGAGCTGAGACACTAAACATACAGGGATGCGGTCCAAACACAGAGGTAGAAAAAGGGGAAGTCCTCAGTACCAGAAAGTCAATTAAGACAAGTCAAGGTTTAAAGTCAAATAGGGAAAGTCATGTATGGATGGAGTCAAGTGAAGGTGGAGCCTAAGCTAGCTGACAAATGGTGTCAGGAAAGACCATATCTATGCAAGGTAGTGAAGCAGTGAGTTTTGTCAAACAACCTAAATGTGCAAGTAAAAAGCCCATTTTAAATTATTATCAAGATGGTTCATTTTATATAGTTTGCCACATCATGAATTATATACCAAGCCAATGCTGTGAACATGACAAAAGCAACAAGATAATAAGCCACAGTCAATGATAAAACATCCATAGGTCATATAACATCATCATAAGAATAATTATCATATATCATCTGAAACACTGCTGCAATACATCTCTAAGCACTGAACTGAAACTGTATGGGATAAAGGGTCACATCGGTCATCAAATCTGAACTCTCAAGGCTCAGCCTTGACACAAGGTCTAACATAAGTCTGAATAATACACTGCTCTAATCATGAGTGATCTCAAAATGTACAATCATCATAGCCAAGCTCTGAATAATGGAAGCTCTGGAGTGTGCAGATATCTGCCAAGCAAGAATAGTAGCCCTGCTACTATGGTGTGATAACATCTGGCTCCAGTTGGGATAAGTGCTCTAATAAGGGAGAGAGCGCTTGAGAACCTCAGAATCTCCGGTCTCGAACCGCTCTGCATCAATCTTCAATCCAGTACTGCACCATCCTTGCTTTCAGCTTTTATTTTGCACCTGTATCTGTGCTCACAAACACTAGAATACCTCATGGAGCATGTATGGGAAAAGTATAAAATAACACTGAAACTGAAATCTACTCTAGAACATAATCTGAGATGCATAAAAGAAATTTTAAATCTAACATGGCATATATCATTTATTCATCATTCATTTATTTTTATTACTGTGCAGGAGGAGAAGAAATCTTTTCAGGAAGGCACACCCAACTCAACTTGCTC
Source organism: Larix kaempferi (assembly GCA_027924585.1). Lineage (NCBI taxonomy): Eukaryota > Viridiplantae > Streptophyta > Pinopsida > Pinales > Pinaceae > Larix > Larix kaempferi. Next base: position 1,398,580 of record BSBM01000226.1, on the reverse strand, counting down.
AGGTAGCCAAAAATATAACAGAAAACTAAAAACTCTTTTAATGTATGCAGGAGGTGAGACAAGCTTAGGAAGGAGCAAAGCTCAACTCAATAAAAAAAAACAAGCAAACACTCAAAGAAGAAAAGAAAAAGGGGCAATACTCAGCACACAACAAAAGAAAAAGCACACAAATCCTACTGCTCAAGTGAGCTTATTCGGAAGACTACCTATTCTAAACAGGCAAGGCAAGGCAATTATTCGGGGGGAACAAGGGGGTAGTAATGTTTCAACAACACCCCATTTACAGGAAACTCTAACTCATCACCATCCAGAGTTTCCAAGCATACGGAACCTTTTCCGGTTATTCTACTCACACGATAAGGTCCCATCCACAACTTCTCGAATTTTCCATGATTCCCTGGTTTCTCCTTTTTCTTATCCCAAAGCAAAACTATATCACCTATTCCAAAAGCCACATTTCTACTTCTCTAATCAAATGTTCCCTTTACTCTTTCTTGCTCTAAAACCATTTTATTCCATGCTTCTCTTTTGGTCTCATCTAGTTCAACCAATTTATCAATTCTTGCTTGCATGGCTTCTTGTTCCGAAGAACACTGTTGTAGAAGTTCAAATACGGGAATTTGGAGATTAATGGGAAGCCTACAATTTTGCCCATACACTATTTCAAAAGGAGCTTTACCTGTTATTATTTTCATTGTTGTTCGATCTGTCCATAGGGCATATTTAAGTTTAACATCCCAGGTTCTTTTGTTTTCACCAATCATCCTTTTTAGAAGCCTAATCAGGTTCTTATTACTTGACTCAGCCAATCCATTACCCTGGGGTTAGTAGTTGGAAGAGTGGGACAGAGTGATCCCATGGTCAAAACAGAAGGTTGACATCTCAGTTTTGCTAAAAGCTGGGGCATTATCAGTTGTAATTTTACAAGGGCACCCATATCTAGAGACTATATTTTCTTCTAAAAACTTGACCACAACTTCTGCAGTACATTTCTTAGTGGGGATGGCTTCAACCCAATGAGTAAAGTAGTCTGTGCAGGTTAAAATGTATTTATATCCGCCTGAAGAACTAGGGTTTATTGGCCCTACAAAATCCATTCCCCATTGTTGAAAAGGTGCCTCTATTATGACTGGAGTTAAAGGTAAGGCAGGCAATTGGGGCTTTCCTGAGTAGAATTGACATTCTTGGCAAGTCCTGACAAAGGTATGCACATCTTTAAACAAAGATGGCCAATAATACCTAGCTCTCATGATCTTGGCAGCTGTAGTCCTAGGCACATAACGTCCTCCACATAATCCAGAATGCATCTCTTTGATGACTCTTTGGGACTCATCGTAGTTCATGCATTTAAGTATGATTCCATCTGGATTTTTCCAACCCAAACCATCTTCAGTGAGCACATACTTAGATGCTTTTAACCTTAAGGCTCTTCTTTGGTGGTCTACAAGGTGATCAGGATAGGACATGTGCCTAAGGTAGAAAATGATGTCTTTGTACCACTCATGACTCTCATCAATATAGAGTACCATGTTCATCTCGTTATTATTTTGCTGTATCTTAGAATTAGTCAAAAGTTGTGCTAACCCTTGGCCTTTCACTATCTTGATTGGCTTGATTTCAATATCATACTCTTGAATCCTAGAAATCCAGTTTCCTCTAACCCCTATGCCATCAGGTTGAGACAGGACATCCTTTACTGCTTGATAAGGGACATAAGCAGCAATCTTGGAATATCCAATGTATGTCCTAAAGTGTTTTAATGATTTAACCAAAGCATAGGCTTGTTTTTCAGTGGTTGTGTAATTTAGTTTTGCGTCTCTGAGGTTTTTACTCATAAAGGCTACGGTTGCTCATGATTGTTTTCATTCTTTTGCAACAAAACACCTGCTATGGTGTCCTCAGAGGCATAGGAGTATATCAGAAATTCCTTATTATAATCAGGGCATACTAGAACGAGTGCGGTGGAAATGGATTTCTATAGGGCTTCAAAAGATTCATTGCAAATCTTATCCCAGACAAACTTTACATCCTTTTTAAGCAAGGCATTGAGAGGTTTGGCTATCTCAGCCAAGTTAGGAATGAACCTTCTTACAAAGTTTATTTTCCCGAAAAATGATCGTAATGAACTAACATCTTTTGGGGGAGCTATGGCTTGAATTCCTTGCACTCTTTCAGGATCAATTCTAATGCCCTCTTTGGAAACAATGTGACCCAACAACTTTCCTTCATCCACACCAAATGTAGACTTTTTAGGATTTAGGGATATTCCAAATTTTCGACACCTCTCAAAATTTTTTCTTAAGTGCTTTATATGATCCCCCCTGTCTTTAGAGAAAACAGTTAGATCGTCTTGATAGATCACAATGATTTTTCCAATTAAGCCTTCAAATGCATGGTCCATTGCCCTTTGAAAGGTTGGCCCTGCATTTAGAAGTCCAAATGGCATCCTTATATACTCATATGTTCCCTAAGGGGTGGTGAAAGTTGTCTTCCCACGATCTTCTTTCTTGATTTGGACTTGGTTATAGCCAAAAAAACCATCAAGTAAAGATAACATGCTAGCTCCTGTTACGCTTTGCAACAAATTTCCATATTAGGCAACGGATAATTATCTTTTAGAGATGCCTGGTTTAGGTTTCTGAAGTCAATACAGATTCTGATTTCCCCATTTTTCTTCCTCACAATTACGGGGTTGGATACCCATGTTGTATGCCTGACTGGCCTAATGATGCCTGCTGCCAACATTTTTTCCAACTCTTTTTTTATCAAGGGAGCTAACTTAGGGTTTACGTTTCGCAATTTTTGTCGATATGGTTTGGTTCCTTCTTTGAGAGGAATGGTGTGTTCTATAACAGACTGATCATAAGTTTTTAAATCATCATAGACCCATGCAAACACATCCTTGTACTCTCTAATTAATCCTTCAATTCTCCTTTCTTCTTTAGAGGCATTTATCCCTATTCTAATCATCTTTGGGGAACAAGAAGAGCCTATATTAATTTCAATGACCCCATCAATTGGCTCAGATCTCCTACCTTTGAATTCATCATGCCTATTGAAATTCTTCTCTAGAGGGAAAGTGATTTTTGTTACATCCATTCCTTCAATTGAACTACCCTTCACTTCATCCTCAAAGTTTACCATTGGGGTTCGAGCAGCAGTAAGAAATCGGATGATTTGGGCATCATCATCAAAGACCTGCCAATGATCTTGGTTATCAGGGATAGAGGGTCTAAATAAGACTTCTAGCTTGCAATTTCTCTGTCTCAAAGATTCAGAGGCCTGAAGAGTACTAGCCATGACAGACAACTCATCGGCCATACTATTTTGCTCACAGTGAACAACCCTGATTCCAAAGGCATCAAAGCATTCAATGGTATCCCAAACTGCATTTCTATAGTCTCTAAGTCTGTTATTCTTAGCAACAAATTGATTCTTGACTTGGGATACGATGAGGTCAAAGTCACCTATGACAGACAAAGATTTGATTTTTCTTTCTCTAGCAATTTCCAGGCCTAAAAGCAAGGCTTCATACTCAACAACATTGTTGGTGCAATCAAATTCCAATCGAAAAGAGAAAAATTTCTCTTCTCCGGATGGTGAAGTCAAAACAATCCCAGCACTTGCACCATGTCGAGAACGGGCCGCGTCAAAGTGCATCTTCCAAATTTGATCATGTGGGAAAGGATGCTTCTTAACTTCTTCCCAATAATTTGCTAAGACCATAAAATTTCCAATTTCGTCACTTGAATACATTGCCTTAGCAAACAAGTGATCAGGTGTCTCCACATGCTCTTGCATAGGTGGTTCATTAAACAAGGTTATGGATGAACCCCTTCCAGTTAGGATTGTGGCATATGTGAGATCCATTTGGACACTTCCACCTAGTCTTGTTGACCATTCCGTGGATAACAACATTCCCCAGACATCAGGGACATCTAGGACAAGGACACTCATCGAGAGCTCGATGTCAGAACATGCAGCCAACCTAATACGTAAATTTTCAATTATCCCAATAGATTTCACAGTTTTGGAATCCATTCCACAAACATTTCTATAAGGTCTTGTGGGTACTAATTCAAGTTGCTCCATGACTCTTAAGGGCATAACATTTACCTCAGCTCCTGATTCTAACATGCAGTTATGCAATATCAAACCATTTACTTCCAATGCAATGTAAAAGGGAGGGCAACCTCCAAAGTTGTCACCCGTGACATTTTGGATCATGACAGGAGAATCCCTAGGTTCTACAGAAATCTGCTTAGATATTTGCTTCCTTGTTGGATTCCAAGATGAGTGGTAGCTCTCTTGTGGAAAGAAGGGATCTTGAATATTTCACAGAAAGGGATAGGCATGTTCATCTTCCCCAGAAAACTTGTAACATCAATGTTTAGGTTGTATGGGTTTTCCTTATCCTTTTCATTTGCACTCAAACCCAGGAACTTCATAATGTCATACTTGACAGACGGGATTTTGACTAAGTCTTTTAAGGAAACCAAAGTAGAAGAATTGGTCAGCTTACTAGGAACATTTGTTCTTGGATGTTCTTGATTAGGCTTTAAAATCATGGGAGGCTTTGTCTTCAAAGGCATAGGTTGTTTTCTCCAAAGAGTTGCTTTGGGAACATTAGCTTTAGGAGGAAGATCAATCTTGATCTCTTGATCTGGTTTTTGGTTTGCAGGAGGAACTCGACTAGAACTAATCACAGCTTTACCCTTTGTGATGACTTCAGATGAAGGCTTTGGAGTCTTGGGCATGATTCTTCGCACAGGTTGATGTACTGCCTTGCTAGGCTGTGGATCAACTGGCCTAGGCTGTTGAGTCTTAGGAGAACTAGCCTTTGGAGGGATCGAATTGCTACAGATAGATTTTAACATTTCTTTAGTTTGTTGATCACGTCTTTTAAAATCTTCATCCTGATTTTTAAGATACATAGCAATGTTGGTGACCATTTCACACATGTTTGACATAAATTCCATGGTCATCTCAGGAGAGATATTATCTTGAGAAGACATCTCTTTATGGGTTCGATTCTCAGCGGAGTCACGAATTGGAGTCGCTAGGTATACTTTTAAACTCTTCTACCAAGAAGTATGTCGTTTAAAGTGCAGGGAGAGACTGAGACAAAAATATAGGTATGTCGAACCAAGGTAGGCTTCTACCTTCCCCGGCAACAACGCCAAAAATGTTATCACACAACTTGTAGTTGTCCCTAGTGGTATCCCATCCGGGATGGTAGAGGAGATGGACAACTAAAGAGGTGACCCAAGAGATGCCACGTTTCCCAATGCAAGCTGGGAGTCACATCAACCGAGGCACTCTTCACTTTAGATCGAGATGAATCAAGACCTAGGGGGAGACCCTATAACCAATCAAAGATAATTGGACCCAAACAAAGGTTCCTAGGGATATGTAAATGACAAGTTACGGAAACCAATGCAAGGTTAGGTGGACCTAGAAGTTTAAGTATGGTTGAAGGAGGCTTAAGAAGTGATTAGTATTTCAACCAATAAATGATTTAGGCCACATAATGAAGTAGGATGACAAGATCTAGTACCATGAAGTACACATGTGGGACCCACTTCCTTGGGATATGGAAATGGCTCAAATGGGACCCACAAGGTGGAATTAAGGGATACAAATGGTACCAAGGGGTATGTAAGAGATAGATATAAGGATCTAAGATGAAATTAGAGATACCCACATATGGGATCTAAGACTTGACACAACTCCCAAGGAGTGCGAATTGCCCTAGGTGGACTAGTGCCTTGTTGGATGGGTTAATGGAGTCAAAAGAGATGTCAACTTGTAGATTGGGACACCTAGGATGCAAATCAAGTGGGCTAATTGAGATATGATGGTTGGATCTTACTAGATCTAATGTTTCATGATGTGACCCAAGTGGACAACAATCCCTTAAAACAAGTAATGCTACCCCCAAGGCAAATCTTCACAAAATGAGACACTAGATGTAGGTTTCAAGGTATGCTCTTTCCAAATCCAATGGAATCTCAACTACCCAGGTTCTAGAAGTGGGCAAACTAAATCACCCAAGGAGTGAGACTTTGCCCAAGGAGGGCTAAAAGCATGGCAAGGTGTGTCAAATCAAGTCCAATGGCCACCAAATTATAGATCCAAGTAGTTTAGGCAAGTGTCTATGTGGATCTTGAAAATCAAGGGCATCCAATGGCTAGATCTCCATAGATCTGAGATTGAAAATGCCTCACCAAATTGACCCAAGTGGGGCACAACCCTCAAAATGAGGAATGGGGCCCACAAGGCAAAAATCAACAAGGTGAAGCACTAGGGGTAGGTTATCAAGTGACGAGAGTGTGAATCAAGTGGGATCTCACCTACCCATGTGCTAGATCTAACCAAACTAGCTTCTCCCAAGGGGTGCGATTTGCCTCAAGAGGGCTATTTTGCCTTGAAAAGTGTGTCAAATGAAACCCGATCACCACCAAACTATAGATCCGAATTGCTGTGGATACTATAGAGGTGGGTTTTCAATATCTTTTCAAAAGCAAGGTTAGATCCAAGTAGATCTAAGAAAAACAAAAATGAGGGTTTTGATTTTAATGTAGTTTTGACCAATGGGATGGATAGCAAGCGAAATCAATACGTACCTTGTAGATCTTACCTCAAAAGCTTGCGGCCTCTTAGCATATGGAGAATTCTTGCCCTAGTTACAATTCCAAGCTTGATCCAAGTGTCTTCAACCAAAAGCATCCAAGCCCTAGGAGGAAATATGTCTCATGAAAACCTGCAAATCAAACTACATCAAGTTAGATTTGATCTACAAACCCATAAGATCTAAGCATGTCATATCAAGAAAGCAATCAATGGACAAAGCACAATTGAAAAACTCCCTCTCTATGAAGTCGATTTGCCTATGGGGGATGTGAGCAACCCATACAATCTTCCCACAAACCAAAAACGATGAGCTAGCTTGAGCAATTCGGCCTCCCCCTCTTGAAGTCGATTTCACCTGAAAAGCAAACAATGTCTAGAAACAATATATCCAAGAACACATGCAAGAGCAACCCAATCAAAGCCAAGAAGTAGATCTCCAAAATATTCTTTTCATTCCAAGTTTTCCAAAGCCCAAAGGTGAGCTATACAATAGGGGGTCTCCTCCTTATATAGGATAATAAAGACCAAAACCCTATACCACTTTACAATACAATATAAAATGAGTGGTTGAGATTAAAAGATCTCAATACAAAATCAATGGCTAAGATGAACCATAATAACATAACACATGGATCACTCAAAAAGTGATGACATCATAGCTAAAGATACTCAAGGAGGGTGACGTCATCCACTAGAGGGGGTAAAAGTACAAAAGCCCACCTCATAAGACTAGGACATGACACATGGAGCTCATGGTGGGGCTAGGAGGCATCAATCCTTACTAGCTCATCCCCATGGCACAATAAAATAATATAATATGTCCAAGATAAGTATAAATGATCAAATCTGTCCTCAAAATCTGTGACAGATAAGTAGTAAAAGACCTCCTATGATCTCTGTGGACGCACCCAAGTGGTGAAAACTGGCTGGAAGATAGTGGGTTCACCCTGGAAGACCTCTGTGAAAACCAAGTGCCAACGTTTCCTCAATTGCCCAAATCGAATTCCTCAGTGACCCCTTTATCCCATTTCTGGACTGCCTCGGTAACTCTGAAAGTGCTGAAACAGCCTCCTAGGGCACCTGCGCTGTCAAACTGAGCCCACCAAGCTCTCCGGAAGGGGGTATAAATGGTATTAACAAGTGGCTGGACCACCCCTCCTCATACAACGCCCTAGGTGAACTGGCCTCTCATGGCCCCTGCTGCTCAGGCCTGGAAATCAGCCCCAAATCTGGTCAACAAGTGAAACTGCATCTATCACTGTCAGAAGTGCCCGAAACTGAAAGATAAGTGTCTCATTGGATCCAGAAGACCCAAATCTACTAGGAATGTGTACTCATACACCATGGGTTGCCCTGATGGGCTTTATGTAGGGTCCACCATATATGGACAGTGTATAATCTGATGATCTGAAGTAATAATAAAACCTGTTGAACTGCATCAATCATCATCTGAATCATATGTCCATCATATAACATCATCATCAACAGTATGTGGGGTCATCAATCATTATCCATAAGCATATATGGCCCAAATCATCACGGATCCCAAGAAATGACCAGGGTCAAACTAGGTTTGACTAGGTTAACATACAACCAAGGATAAATCATATTAATAGACTAAGACATGTTCCTTTAATCATACTCACAGCTTAACTTAAAGTATAACATCATTAAGTGGCATTAAACATATTTGTTCATTCTGTTGTTATTCGTTTTCACTTGCACAATAGCTTAAATGACAAACTCACCCATCGGACATGGTCTAACTGCTAGCTAAGGATGAAGGCTAGGAGCAAGATTGGGCCAAGGGGGTGACTTGTCTGAACTCAACTAAAAGACACTTTGGACTGGGAGAGAGGGGAAACTACAAACTCTGTGTTGGACAAAATAACACTGGGAATGGTTGTGCCTCACAAATGGGTAAGTTGTTTAGAGAGTGCTTATTCAACTTAGGCATCATGTCTACATCAAGTTGATCCAAGTTCATTAGGATCATTCAATTTCATTTCATGGCCTTTTTGGCCTACATAACCCTTCGGATCTCAGATGTGCTGATAAGCACAACTAATTGCAGCTTGCATCCAGGGCATGTTTACATATCAATATAAGGTCAACAATTGTTTAGATATAACATTTAAGAACCATTGTTTTTTGGACCTTTCTTATACTCGTCGAGGAGTATTATTTTAGTAGTTCATCACTCTTGCCCTTTTTAGTTTCCATGGGCGAATTTATATAAGTTTCCATAAGTAGTACATGAGCTTTCAGTTTTAGCCAACAACATCTCAAGTGACTAAGGGGAGTTCGGACCAGTGCCAAACATCGGGACAACCGACCAGAATGATTTAGGCCTACAATCCAACTTACCAAAGACAAGTTTTGTTACCAACTCAAAGCCGAGACACTAAACATACAGGGAGGCGGTCCAAACACAGAGGTAGAAAAAGGGGAAGTCCTCAGTACCAGAAAGTCAATTAAGACAAGTCAAGGTTTAAAGTCAAATAGGGAAAGTCATGTATGGATGGAGTCAAGTGAAGGTGGAGCCTAAGCTAGCTGACAAATGGTGTCAAGAAATACCATATCTATGCAGGGTAGTGAACCAGTGAGTTTTGTCAAACAACCTAAATGTGCAAGTAAAAATTCCATTTTAAATTATTATCAAGATGGTTCATTTTATATAGTTTGCCACATCATGAATTATATACCAAGCCAATGCTGTGAACATGACAAAAGCAACAAGATAATAATCCACAGTCAATGATAAAACATCCATAGGTCATATAACATCGTCACAAGAATAATCATCATATATCATCTGAAACACTGCTGCAATACATCTCTAAGCATTGAACTGAAACTGTATGGGATAAAGGGTCACATCAGTCATCAAATTTGAACTCTCAAGGCTCAGCGTTGACACAAGGTCTAACATAAGTCTGAATAATACATTGCTTTGATCATGAGTGATCTCAAAATGTACAATCATCATAGCCAAGCTCTGAATAATGGAAGCTCTGGAGTGTGCAGATATCTGCCAAGCAAGAATAGTAGCCCTGCTACTATGGTGTGATAACAGGTACCATTACACAAAATATTTTGAAGGAGATGGGGAGGTAAAGGAAGGATTGTACAAATGCATTGAGCACATGGTATTTGATCCCGCTAAACAAGACGAGATCCACAGCAAGCTCTTGCATTTCAATGAGAGTCTTGGTATCTTTGGCATGGCTACGGCTATACAGACTAGATCTAAAGATCCTCCAGGTAATAATATAGAATTTAGAAAGTCTTTAAAATTTAGAATATGAGTAAAACTTTATAATTCTTTTGCTAAATTTTTTGTCTTTAAAATGTACATGCAGCATATTGGTGGCAACAATTTGGTAGCCAGTGCCCTGATTTGAAAAAGTTTGCAGTTCGAATATTGAGCCAAACATGTAGTGCTTCTGGTTGTGAACGCAATTGGAGTGTTTTTGAGCATATACACACCAAGAAGCGTAACCGTTTAGAGCAAAAACGGTTAAATGATATGGTATTTGTTCAGTACAACCTTCGGTTGAGGTGCAACCAATTGCAGAACAGGACCCCTGAATCGTCTTCCATATTCCTGGATGATAGTGATGCCTCAGCAGATTGGGTTGTGGAGACGCACCCACCAGCATTTGACACTGAGAATGAAGACATTTCATGGATGGATTTGGACCCACTTCCACAGTAGCAGGATGTGGTAGGTGATGTTGGACATGTGCCTTCTGGACCAGGGGAGTCAAGTTAGGTGGCCTAATCCCAGACTCCGCATATTGAGGATGAGGATGTAGATGATGGCTCAGAGTCTGAGTCGGAGGCCTCTGAGCCTGAGGATTCAGATGATTAGATTGTTTAGTCTTTGAATCTAGTCTTTTTTATAGGCCATTTAGAGCCTTTTTTGATGTATTTTGATTCAGACATGTATTGCACTCAGTGCTAACTGCTATTTTGGTTCTATGCACTCTTATTTGCTATATAAATGAGATACTTTTCATATTTTGTGTATAATGGTTTGAATGCACATGGATGCACATGAATATATTTATAATTTTTCAAAATTTGAATATTTTATGTATTTTTGGTGATCCGGTTTTTTTCCGGTTTTGGTCTGGTTCCGGTTCACAGGGTCAGCCGGTTCGACCACCGGTTCGGTTTTTGTAACATTGATCGGGAGTAGATCTGGGTCTCCCCCTTGCTGCCTTGGTTTTGTAGCAAAAGCGAAGAGTGCCTTGGTTGGCGTGACAACCATCCATTTGGGAACTAGGACTCTCTTGGTTCACCACTTTAGTTGCCTATCCCCTCTACCATCCATCTGGATCCATCTTCAGGGGAAACTACAAGATTGGTGATAACATTTTGGCGCCGTTGCCGGGGAGGTAGAGGCTTACCTTCAGTGTCTGCGAGTGTCTGTGCGTTATCCATATCTTATCGCATCCGGTTTTTGTTTGGTGATTCTATTTTGAATTTCATAATTATCCCAATCACCATTTTAATTTTCACTTATCTCACCTCTCCTACGACATTTATCATTTCGGTGAATTACTTGTGTGGTTCACCTGGCGACTCCACCCCGCGGCTCTACTGAGGAACGAGCCCAACAAATAAATCTTAAAATCTTAAATCGTGACTCTGCTGGGAAGCGAATCCATGTATATACTCCACTAAGAATCCTAATAATTCATAATGGACCCGAATCTTCTTCGAGATCTTAAACAAAAATTAAAAATTATAACAGAGATTAATGAAAGAAATTTGAAATTTGGGTATGAGGATAATTGACAAAATAATTATGGGTATGAACCTGCATATCAAGATTTTTATGATACCCATCATTCACCTCATCCATCTAATATTTTTTCCCCAAATATCCCATATGAACGAATTAGAAATTATCAAACTCATTCGAGGCTCTTGGTAAATGATCCTTGCCCAACTCAAGCAACTAGAACCTTTAGGAAACCAAAGCCATCCCCTTTTGATTTTTCAGAAATATATGGGGCACCTCATCTTATGCCAAATGGATACATCAGGGGGTTGCCTCATTTTGATGGAAGTAATGGAACATCTATTGAAAGTCATTTGGATGCCCTTTGGGACCATATGGAATTTCTGGGTGCTGATGGTGAGGATGTCTATATGAGAGCCCTTGGTGCATCCCTAGAAGGGGATGCCCAACTATGGTTTGATCATTTAGCCCCAGGATCCATCACTGGGTATGACATGTTCATGGATTTGTTAATAAGTGAGTGTGGAGAAAACATTAATGAGCTTATGGAAGAACAGTCAGAAAATAAGTGTCTTGATGAAAATCAACTTGATGAAGATGATCGAGATCATACTGATAATGAATTAACTAATGATTGTCTTTATCAAATTGATTCCTCTTCTCCTGAGCCAAATGAGTCTCGCGAGAAGGTAATGTATGACACTGAGCAAATTTCAATTCCTCAGGATTATTGCCTTAATATTGACATAAGGGGGGAACTTATGAGAATCTTGTCATCGTTACCTAGAGAAGTCTCAGATGAAGAGGATAATACCAATGATTTCCGTCAGGAAGCATCCATGATTGAGTCTTCCATTAGTGAATCCTTAGAAAATGCTCTTGAGATTCCTTTTCACAATCCTTATGTAATTAATGACATTTTTTATCATGATATTGAAGAAGAAGAAAATAGGGACAATAACCAAATTTCTCCTGAAACGAATTCATCTGGTCATTGCGTTCTTAGAGATCAAATTTATGAAAATGATCAAGTGGTTGTTGATACAATCCCTAATTAATTATCATCAAATGAATTTAGTGATAAATCAATTAAAGAGAATTTTCATGATGAGGATGGTTTAGTGAGTCAAAATAATCAAGAGTTTTCCTTAATAGAATCCTCAAACCAATATCTTACTGATCATGGGAAGCTCATAAATAATCCTTCACTTAACTCATCCAATATTTATATTTTTTACAATTTAATTCTTGATCAGGATTGCTTATTTCAATTTTTGGGGATTCACAATAAGTTCTTTCCCTTTTGGCAAAATTCAAGGTCAATCAATTTTCAATGCACCCTCCCATCCCAGCTTTTTGAATCGTCTTTGAGTTTGTGGTTTGGTCAATCTTTTACTTTTGAGATTTTCAATCAAGAGTCTAAATATTGTTGCGTGAATGGAGATAAAGTACTTCATTTTCCCTTTCAGACATCTTTGATGAATAACATTCTTCAATTTATTAATCCTTCTTCTTGGTGTCTGGGAGAGGTATATAAAGATCAATTTCATCGTTTCTCCATCCTTAAACAACAAGTGGGGTTAATCTCATTCTCATCACATTACCATTCATCCACACTTGGATCGTCCATTATTCATGGAGTGAGCATAATTAATTGTCCCAGACAGATAGATGAGGAAGCAAAGAAAAGATTAGGAGGGCTGAATCATACGTCATATTTTGTTCTCCCATCAATTTTAAACTTGCATTATTTTTATGATCCTATCGACATCTTGATGGAAGAAGTTTCCAAAAATCAATCCCGACCCTGGTATAATTTCAATTCGCATTATCCATATCTTTCTGTGAATTTCAAACAACAAGTTAGAATGGCATCAATTATCATTTACATTACTTCCGAGCCATCTATGATTTGTTGTATTATTAACTGTAAAGAAAGATCAATTGATTCGTTCGGCAAGTGGTTACACTGGATTTATGATTTTACTTAGCACTTGTTTGACTGGGTAGGTTAGAGTAGGTAGGAACTGAATAAGATCTCTTGGACAATAGTTTAGTTTTTCAGCAATTGAGTCTGGCACCTTTTGTTTTCTCCCAAGCTCACTTTCGAAGCTTTTAGTTTAGCCCTGAGTACTTGCGTTTTTCTTTTCCTGCACAATAATAATAAAACTTTTTCAAGTTATGTTAGTAGATTATATTTACTTTCTGCATTTCAGTTTCAGTATTGTTTTTATTTGAGATTTATGTATATACATGCATTGTTCTGACGACCGGTTTGTGAGTTTGGTATAGCTCTGGACATTTTGTAGATAGCAGGTGTCATTTTGGTAGTTGATGAAGAGCTAGAGTGCTGGATCGAGGAAATGAGTAGTAGAGTGCAAGGACCAGAGATTCTGAGGTTCTCAAGCGCTCTTTTCAGCAGAGCACTTGTCCTAGCTGGAGCCAGATGTTATCACATATATAGTAGCCGGGCTACCATATTCTATTTTTCAGATTCCAGTACACTTTTCAGCCAGTTCCCTTACATTTGAGATGCTGAGATGAGCATCTACATTGGATCACTATTCTATTATGGACAACAGTATATTCCCATGCCATGACTGAGTCTCAGGACACTCAGATTTGAGGACTAATGTAGCCATTTATCCATTTACAGAGCAATCAGTATTGCCCAGAGTTGCAGTAGCAGGTTTTCAGTGGACAGATGTTGGTTCAGATTGTGTACATTCAGGTATATGATTCAGCAGGTATTATCTTGTGTTTTGGTTATATTGCTTTTATACTCATTCTTGTGACATGTTTTAGCATCTAGTATCATGATCTAGCGATCATATAGATATGTGGACCTGGTTGTATCTTTATATATATATATTGTCCCTACTCAGACTTAGAAGTTCTTGACCTATACTCATTGGTTTTACCCTCCTTACGGAGAATAGAGGTGATCATTCCCACCATCCTTGGCTTGCATTTGGGTTTTTGGCTTAGTGATATTTCCAAGGTGGGTTCTAAAGGGCGTCACCCTTAGGGACTCCATTGGCCCATTTATCAAGGCACTGGCCTCTCTCCTACCCTCACGACTTTCTTGGCTTGCCCATTTTTCCTGTGGTTTGATCCCCGTTTGGTTGCTTGCACACTTTGACATTGTCATATCCCTTCATCAAGCATAGCTAGAAAGCCCTAACTGTTAGATCTATTCTTTGGGACAGTTTCCCTATTTTAAAGGACACACTTCCCAAGGCAGCTAAATTTGACCATTTTTACACTAGCTTTGAATCCTGGAATCGTACTTAATCCCTGAATCACTGTGCTTAAGAATTATTCATCAAGTCATATCATCTCTAAGCCTACACAGTGTTTCAGTCTCCTTAATTCTACGGTTCCATACCTGTCACCTTACGTACCTCATTTTGTCTGATCTGATCTGGTGATTGGGTTGATCTCTCCTATCGGGAGTAGATCTGGGTCTCCCCCTTACTGCCTTGGCTTTGGTAGCAAAAGCGAAGAGTGCGTTGGTTGGCGTGACAACCATCCATTTGGGAACTAGGGCTCTCTTGGTTCACCACTTTAGTTGCCTGTCCCCTCTACCATCCATCTACAAGATTGGTGATAACATGTCCCAACTTCTATTATTCTCTCCCACCATTCTCTTCAAAATCCTAATTAGATTTTTATTGCTTGACTCAACCAAACCATTACCTTGAGGATAATATTTCGAAGAATGGGATAATAGAATTCCATGGTTCATACAGAAGGTTGACATTTCTATTTTGCTGAAGGCTTTGGCATTATTAGTTGTTATTTTCAAAGGACAACCATACCGAGAAACAATGTTTTCTTCTAAAAAATTTACTACTACCTCAGCCGTGGCCTTCTTGGTGGGTATTGCTTCTACCCAACGAGTGAAATAATAAGTGCAAGTTAAAATGTACTTATATCCATTGCTATAATTCTCACTAAAAGGTCCCACAAAATCCATACCCCACTGTTGAAATGGTTTTTCAATAAGGATGGGCTTCAAAGGCAATGCAGGTAACCAAAGCTTTCCTGAAAAGAATTGGCATTCTTGACATGATCTGACAAAAATATGCACATCTTTAAATAACGTAGGCCAATAGTAACCAGCTCTCATGATCTTGGCAACAATGGTTCTCGATGCATAGTGTCCTCCAAACAATCCTAAGTGCATTTCTTTTATAATAGCTTTAGATTCATCAAGACTTACACATTTTAAAATGACTCCATCCGGGTTCCTCCAACCGAGACCATCTTGAGTCAAGATATACTTTTCAGCTTTCAACCTTAGAGCCCTCCTTTGATGGTCGACGAGGTGATCGGGACAAGATAAGTTTCTTAAGAAATAAATAATGTCTTTATGCCATTCATGTTCTTCGTCAATATGTAAAATGAAAGGCTTTTGTTGGTTGACAAGACTAACTGCATTCTCACCGCCCCTTTCAATTAATAACTGAACAAGACCTTGCCCTTTCACAATCTTAATTGGTTTGTTCTCTAGGTCATACTCTTGGATACGCGAAATCCAATTCCCTCGTATACATATGCCATCAACTTGTGACAATACATCTTTAATGGCTTGATATGGCACATACGCTTTAATCTTAGAGTATCCAATATAGGTTCTAAAATGCTTAAGGGCTTTAACTAAGGCATAAGCTTGTTTCTCAGTAGTGGTATATTTTAACTCAGCATCTCGCAAGTTTTTGCTCATGAAGGCTATTGGTTGTTCATGGTTTTCATTGTTCTTTTGCAACAATACTCCAACAATTGTATCCTTAGACACATATGAATAGATTAAGAATTCCTTGCTATAATCAGGGCATGCTAAGATAGGTGCAGTCGAGATGGCTTTCTTCAATTTAGCGAAAGATAATTCACAGGCTTTATCCCAAACAAATTTCACATCTTTCTTTAAAAGAGCGTTCAAAGGCTTGGCCAATTCTGCTAGGTTTGGAATAAATCTTCGGACAAAGTTTATTTTACCAAAGAAAGACTGGAGAGAAGCAACATTATGAGGCGGAGAGATAGCATTAATAGCCTGGACACGCTCAGGGTCAATTCGATTTGCATCCTTGGATACTATATGTCCCAATAGTTTACCTTCATCTATTCCAAAAGTGGACTTCTTTGGGTTTAAAGATATACCAAATCTCCTGCATCGCTCGAAGATTTTCCTCAAATGTTTTACATGATCACCCCGTTCTTTGGAAAACACTATTAGATCATCTTGATATATAGCAATGATTTTTTCGATAAGGTCACTAAATGCTTGATCCATAGCTCATTGAAAAGTTGATCCGCATTCAATAAACCAAAAGG
This sequence comes from Larix kaempferi, assembly GCA_027924585.1. Lineage (NCBI taxonomy): Eukaryota > Viridiplantae > Streptophyta > Pinopsida > Pinales > Pinaceae > Larix > Larix kaempferi. Next base: position 1,381,857 of record BSBM01000226.1, on the reverse strand, counting down.
AATCCTTATATATTCATAAGTTCCCCAGGGAGTTGTGAAAGTTGTTTTTTCTTTATCCTCCTGCCTAATGCAGACTTGATTGTATCCTGAAAAACCATCCAACATGGACAACATTCCGGCCCTCGTAACACTTTGCAACGAATTTTCCATATTGGGGAAAGGATAATTGTCTTTCAAAGAAGCTTGAATTAGATTTCTGAAATCTATGCATATCCTTATTTCTCCACTTTTCTTTCTCACAATTACCGGATTTGATACCCAAGTGGTATGTCGGACTGGTCGTATGATCCCGACTTCTAACATCTTTTCAAGTTCTTTCTTAACTAAGGGGGCTAACTTAGAATTTATATTTTGCAATTTTTGCCAATATGGTTTTGGCCCTTCATTTAAAGGAATTGTATGCTCAATGATATTGGGATCATAGGTCTTGAGATCATCATATGTCCAAGCAAACACATCTTTCTACTCTCTAATCAAATTCGCAATAGCTTTTCTTTCCTTCTAGGAAGCATTCTTTCCAATCTTAATCATTTTAGGGTCGACTGAAGATCCTATATTAATCTTTATTACCTCATCTATGGGTTAAGATCTTCTTCCTTTAAACTCATCATGTCTATTAAAGTTCTTTTCCAAAGGAATAAATAATTTCATGATATCAATATCTTGCATAGACAAGTCCTTTATTTTATCATCTAAATCCACAGTGCAATTTTGGAAGTCATCTACACATTGTAGGAATGATATAATTTGGGCATCATCATCAAAAATTTGCCAATGGTCTTGATTATCTGGTACAGAAGGTCTTAACAAGACTTCAACCTTGCAATCCCTTTTCCTGAGATGATCTGGAACCTCAAAGGTGCATGCCGTTACTGATAATGCATCAGCCAAACTGATAATGATCTGGGCACTGCATACTGCTCTGTATGGCAAAAATGGCTACATCGGTCATCAAATCTGAGTTCCTGAAACTCAGTCATGGCATAAGGATGAATAAACTGCTCATGGGCTACTCTGAAATCATAAGTGATCCTGGAATGAATGCTCATCTGAGGCTGATCTCAAGCATCTCAGTGTAAAGGACTGGAATCTGATCTGAAGATATGGTAGCCCCGGCTACTATGAATGTGATAACAGGACCATTTCAATCGATTTATCTATTTATGCTTATGTGTTTCAACAATACAATTGTGCCTAAAATTTACTTAAAATTTTCCCCTTGCTCTCTCGAAGTACTGCACCATTCTGTGGTGTGTGGAAAAGAGACTCTTGGGGCGTAGTATAGTTCTAACAATCCACTTCACACTTTTGATAAAATTTACCTACGCTCAAAGCCTAAAGTATGCTCTTGACCATTGCAGCATAGTCTGAACAGTTGGGTCAATCAGAAAAGGGAATAGAGAAACTAGTTTTAAATAGGAAAATCCAATCAAATATAACTTTATGAACTCAGAAGGTTGCATGGGTGTACACCATAGAGTCAGAAGGCTACTTTAAGCAGGTTCATCCTCGCCTTGTTGGACACTTGGTTAAGCCGCTATAGCACTCAGTTCAAGAGGTTAGATTTCTTTGGGCCAAACCAAGAATTTACCCATTCCCATAATACCCATTAATAATTCTAAAATAACCAACAAGCCTCTTGCAATACTTTCACAACCCTACACAGCAGCAATCGCACTCATATATTCTCAACACTGGTCTTCAATTTTCTATATTTTAAGTTATCATTATAAAATGTCGTGAATGTATATCAATCATGCGTAGTGTTGAATAATTAATTTAAACTTGCAAATGATGCTTTGTTATTTATTTTTCCATCTCATCATAATATCATATTAACTCCTAGAATAGCTTTTATTTTGTTTTCATAATTTAAAAGCCTTAGATCTTTTTTAAAGGGACCACCCCCCATTGGCTTCGCTAGGAGTAAGCCTAGACGGAGGAGTCAAGTTATCAAGTGACATCACTTGACTCTGACTTGTCCCTAAGGACACACCGAGCAGCTTGAAGGTTTTCTGCCACGTCCCCCCCAGGTTGGTATTAGGCGGCAACACCATCCAACATTAGACACAGTTTTAAACGGACAATCGAGAGACCATAGCCATATCCATCCTTAAAAATATGCAATATGAAGAAGATCCTTTACTCGCATCTACTGGACAATAAACTACATATGGAAAGTCCTCCTAGGCATCTCACTAATTGAAAATCAAACCATACAATCCAATAATCACATAGATCTACCACCTATCACTGGTGTTACCCTCCAAATTCTTTGTAGTGCACCCTACTAGATGTGCCAAAGAGGGGGGGCTTTTTCCCATTGTAAAGGCCACGTTGGGGCTTGTTTATGTAAAAGTGTTGGTCTAGCGGGGCTCATGACCCTTGGTCTGGTCATGGAAGGTCCTCTTGGTTCTCATTTCAAGCAGTGTTGGCTTAATGGCTCTGTTGACTAACCCTTAATAGGTGGAGGCCCCTCATCATGTTGTGCATTTATGTCGTGGGTGAGTTCTGATGCACCTTGGGATGAATCCATTGGAACACATGGCTTGGGGCTCCTAGCCAGAATTATGTTTTATGCTTTGTAGAGGTGATTGTGCTTGTAAGGCTTGTCATACCCGCCTTACACACCTCATGGATACCCCCTTGGACCTATCTTGTTTGTATCATCCCTCCCTCTTGGTCATCTTGGTCTTCAAGAGCAAATCATCCACCTTCTAAGCAAGCTAAAAGAGGCCGTACCAACCTAAGGAGGGCGTTGAGGGAAAAAGACACATGTTGGGGTTAGATGGAGCATGACGTCCTCCTTCCAAGCTCAAGTCATCATCAAGTTGAAGCATTTCATCATTTTGTTTCATTATTTTATGTTTCATGAGGTTAAGTCCCCGAATATTGGGTGAGAAACCCTAAAAAATCATTAAAAGTCATTTTAAAGACAAAATTAGGTAGGTCATCCTAAAGGAGGAAAAGGTTGTGTCTTTTTTAAAAAGGCATGTCTTTTCTCATACAAACAAGACATCCTCCTCTCATTTGTAAGCAAGATCATGGGATCAAATAAGATACTTTTTCTCTTTCTTCTTGTGTACATGAGCTAATCAAGATAAGGGTATCATAAGCTATGGCAGTCTTCAAATCTCTGAATTCGATGACATTCTTATTGATGATTTGGAAATGGATTTATTTGGAAAAGAATCCTTGGGATGTAATGATAAATCTGAAAATTTATTTATTCATGTATGTGATAAGAATGAGGGCAGATTATCTTTTCAGAATTATGGTACTGGTTTAGAATCAGAGAGTTGGATATTGTATGGGGATCCTATCTATGACACTGCTAGGGATGTTTCTATGGAAGAAAATGCTGACTTTTGGCCTCTTGAACAACAATGTCTCATAAGTTCAAATTCTGTAAAAATTCTCTAATTAAATTCCAATCAAGTTCACTTGTAAATGATTCAGAAAAGTTTCAGATTAGTGAACATGTGTATGCAGAAAATTTCCTGCCATCAACCTCTTCAGATTTTGATGTGTTTTCTTGTAATTTTCAACTGGAAACTATGTTTTAAATATAAAAAATTGTATGGAACAACAAAGTATGCAATGTGATATATATTGCAGAAATTTCGACCTTTTGAAACGGGCCAGCAAGCCATAGAATGTACACAATATTTTTCCAGATCTTAAAATTTGCATTACACCACATCTTCATGCTTCTTAGTTGATAGATTTAAAGTGGAGGAGCCTAAAACTTTGCTTCTTGAGAACAAAAAAGTTGTTGTTCCAAAATTTGATGAGCTGCCATATCCTCAGAAAGCCTATATCAGCCTTATCCAACATTGGATAGGCAAGTCTTGCAGTGTTCATGCCATCCTTGCATGATTTTGGTGATGATGCTCATCTCCATGAGCATATTCCAAATTTCAACATTTTTATCATGGCGATTACAATATGTATTTTTGTAATGAGGGATGTAGCTTTATTTTGGCTGATAACCAAACACAAAGGAAGAAATAATGGCAGCAATGAATGCTAAGATGGCTTCATTGGTTGTATGATTTCACTTAACATGTTTAAACTTTCTTTCTATATTAGAGTAGAGTAGGATGAATAAGCTCTTCAGGGCACTACATAAGAAGAATAGGCTCAACATATGAGCATTAGTTTTCATTCATGTTATCATTGACATTGTTGGCTTATGTCTTTTCATTGTAAAGTCATTTTTGAACTATTTGATGTAATAAACTCTAGGAACATTGTATGTGGCGTTTAGGGATGTTGATATCTATCCATCCTACCACATTGTTTCCTTGCTTTTGAGGTCTTCGACTCTTCTTCACGGGACAACCAAAGATTAAAGGTTCTCATGCACTCTTCCTTGAGAGAAAATGTCTTCAAGTTGGAGCCAATTGTTACCCTTCAAGTTGCATGAGGCTTGCACTTGTGATTTGTTCTCACAAGGATCAATCTTGTAAAAGCACATTGCTAGATGTTTTGAAGGACAACAAGTGTGCATTTGTGTTCTACCTTAGAGATGATGCTATCTGGTTGTGGATCCGATGCTATGATGGTTGCTTCTAACTATGGGATGAGGTGTTGATCTAGTGTGCTAATGGTGCTCAAATTGATGACTTAGCATATGCCTAGTGATCAAAACTCTCGATGATGTGGCATGCCCTCACTCTTTGGTAGTGTTGGCATGTTTTAAGTGTTCTGATGTTTAGCATTGTAACAATTATTTAACACTTACTACATTTCATGGATGGGGGAGCCATCAACTTAGGGTCTGCCTAAGTTTCAAGTGTTAAAATTTACTCCTGGTTGTGATGATAAATCAAAGGGACATTTGCTATGGCTTCTAAGGTTTTATTATGACATATTCATGGAGATGAAGTGTCCTAGCACTTCGACTCTTAGAACTTTGACTCTTTTGCAAGGTTCCAACATAATTATGAATGTATTTCACATGGTCAGAGGCCTATAATGTGAGCACCCTAGGAGATATAAGGGAATTACATACATATGCCACATTCTTATGTTATGTTAAGAACACCTTGATGGGGTGCTAGCCTTGTTCGCACATGATGAAGGTGATTTGGGATTATTTGACCTTGGTTTGAATTTGACTTTATGGAGGCCTAATATTGGAACACCCAAGCTCTTTTGCTTGATTTCACACTTGGAATTGGTTCAATGCAAGGTATTTTGGGGTTTTCCTTGAAGTGCCTGTTATCACATCCATAATCGCCGGGCTATCATGATTGCAGAGCAGTTCATTATATTTTTCTGAGTCAGGCCTTTACATGAGATCATCCTATGATGAGCAGTATTTTTTATCACTCATACATCAGAGCAGCCCCAGATCAAACATGCAGTAGACCTTATGCCAAGGTTGAGCCTCTTGACCTCAGATTTGATGACCGAGATGACCTTTAATCCCATACAGAGAAGTGCAGTGCCCAGAGTTTCAGCAACAACGTTTCAGTGGTTACAGGTGATCCAGATAGTAGGTACAGGTATATGGCCCAGCAGGTATATGATATGCATTGGTTTTATTATCTTGCTCTTTTGGTCATTTTGATAGCTTGACTTAGTATCTAGTGATCATGATCTGGCAGTATATATATATATGAAATGAATATGGTTGTTATTGATTATCTAAATGGTTTTATTACTAACATTTAGAAGCTCTTGTTTTATACTCGTTGGTTTTACCCTCCTAGGAGTGTGGACATGATCATTCCCACCTTTATGGCTTGCTAGCTTAGGCATCACCTACACTTTCCCCATCCATCTGTTATATTTCCCTTTATTGGTTTCTACCCCGACTTATACCTTAGCCTGTGATATGGAGGACCTCCCTACTTTTGCCTCTGTGTTGGATAGCATCCCTGTTAGTTTGTGTCTCGGCTCTAAGTTGGCAACAAAAATCACCCTTTGGTGAGTTGGATTTGATACGTTGATCACTCTAGTCGGTTTCCTCGATGTTTGGTCTTGATTGTAGAAAGTCCCCCTAGTTGCTTGAGTTGTGTTGGCTAAAACCTGAAGCAAATTGTACTACCATCATTACATATGGAAACTATTGTTATATCTTTTATGAAAGCCCATGAAAATACTTTAAAAACTCTACTTCTCAGCACAATGAAAGAGAGCTATGAAATTAAATGGAAACTTAAATGAAAAACGCCTTGGATGAAAGCTTGAGTAGTTGTGCTTCTAAGCACATGCAAAATCCCCAAAAGGGTTATGAAATGAAATGAATTGGAAACTAAAAGCACCCTAGATGAAAGCTTTAGTAGTTGTGCTTCTAAGCACATGCAAAATCCCCAAAAGGGTCATATAGGCCTAAAGAAAGCAGTGGTTAAATGTATGCTAAATCCAAACATTGCTGGCTAGAGAAATGAAATGTAATGATTAATTCCTCACGGAGCCCACCGGCTGTGATGTGAGATGGAGTAAGGGACAACTAATTCTAAGTGTCCCCTAAAACCTCAAGTTACAGTTAGCCGGGCACCCATTCCATGGCGGTTCTAGAAAAGATCCTCACGGAGCTGATACATCTTGGATGTGAGTTGTAGACATTTGCCAAGGTTGAATAAGCACTCCTCTAAACAACTTATCCCATTTGTGAAACACTGCCATTCCCTGTGTGTTTGTTATCCGACATATGCTTAAGTGTGTATTCCCTTTCCCTTATCCAAAGTATCACAGTGTTGAGTTAGTTAAGTTGTCCCCTTGTCCTAGCCTTGCATTCTTCACCCTCACCCTTTGCTAGCAAAATGATCATGTCTACAGAATGAGTATATCCTTGAGGTTCTTTTGTAAGTAAATGATTATTTGAACTTATGCTTAATTATAATTATCTATTAACTGCCAGTGAAATGATGCTTAATACTTTAAGTCTTGCTATGAGAATGATTAACAGAGCATGCTTTAACCATTTTCACTTGCATCACTAGGATTTTCTAGCCTAGGTCATATTTTCAGTTTTGACCTGGTCAAACCTAGTTTGACCAAGTCAACCTTGGGATCCGTAATGAGTTTGACCAGTGATGCTATATGATGATGATTTATGGTCCTTTGATACAGCTTTGATGACTCCATACCGTGGACACAGGTTTCAGATGATGGTTGATGTATTTTTTTATGGTTATTATTATTCCTAGACCATTTATTTTATTATTGTTTGAGTATGGCAGAGGCTACATATGATCTTACAGGTTTCCACAGGTGTATGGGTACTCATCTCTAGTAGATTTGGACCTTCTGAGTCCATTGAAACACTCAGTTACCAGTTTTAGGCACTCCCATTGATGATAGAGTCAGATTTCAACTTTTCTCCAGTTTGGCCATGTAGAAATGGCTAGTCCAGCAATTGCATTGAGGAGGCACGTTCTCCTAGGGCGCTACAGAGGAGAGGGGTGGTCCAACCACTTGTTATTACCATATTTACCCCTCTCCAGACATGATGGTATAGTCATATTTTGTGCCTGGGCATCAGGCAGTGAGTTACAGGCATTTTGATAGTTTTCGGGTGGGACAAAAAGGTCATTGAGGAAATTGATTTGGGCTATTGAGGCAAGGTTTTGGCATGAGGTTTGTTTAGAGGTCATATGTGATGTATCCCACTCCTTCCAGATCAGCTTGCAGCATTCAGTGGGGTACACACACTCTCCGGGTTGCGATTTGATGCATTATTCTCTCAGTGAGGGGGCCACGATTTGATCATTTAGTCACTTGGACATGTTGTTGAGTCATATTTTATATCATTGTGCCATGGGGTGATGCTAGTGAAGAATAATTAAACCTCCTAGCCCCACCATGTGCTCCTAGTTGCTTGTCCTAGTCACTTTATGTGATACACACTTGTCTTAGTCACTTTTATGTGGTGCACACCCTCTAGGGCTACTTTTAGTGAGTGCGCACCCCCTCTAGTGAGTTGATCCATGTTATATTGTCTCGATTCATCTTAGCCGTTGATTGTATTGTATTTATCTTTTGATCTCAACCACTTGTTCATAAAGTGGTTAGGGTTTTGGTCTCTCTCCTCCTATTTAAGGAAGAGGCCCCCCTATTGTAAAGGCACCTTTGGGCTCTGGAAAACTTGGAATAAAAATACTATTTTTGTAGATCTGCTTCTTTGGCTTCGATGGGTTATCTTGCAAGTTGAATATAAAATCTTTTCTCTGTGTTATCATTGTCGATCTCGCTTGTCCAAAAATTTTCTCTGCAGGGAGGTTGTGTGGTTGAAGAGGAGGACGATTTAAGGGGACGTTATTGTGGGGAAACCCCATATCTTACCTTTGGATTTTCTTTTGTCTCAGGGAGTATCATTATTGTATCTTCGTGACATAGTTGATGCTTTTTGTTTCATCTTTTCATCCTTATAGTCATTTTCATGCTAGATTGATTCTTATATAGATATTTTCTTGCGGGAGAAGGGCGCACTTGTCACCTTGGAGGGATAGCGATTTCACTTGGATAGGCTGGATCTCACTCTTGATTGCGTCACTTGAAAATGATTATCAATTTGCAAGGTATCCACAAGCTTTAGAGGTAATATCTACAAGGTATGTATCTTGTTTCATGCATTTTACCGATTGGTCACTTCAAACCCTCATTTTAAAACCCTAGATTTTAGATCTGATAAGAACTGGCGATTACTTGGGTTTAATAATTAAAACCCACCTCACTAATAATTAATAAACCTTGGAGACCAAATTTGGTGGGCATCCGACTCCATTTAACCCCTGATCTAAGGCACTGGGCCTCTCCAAGGTAGGTCGCACTTGTGGGTAGGTGGGCTTTTTCAAGATCTGTCACTTGGGTATTGCTTGATCCTCATCAAATCATTAGATCCATTGATTAGAAACCCTTCTAGTGCCATTTCAACTTGATTTTCACCTTGTGGACCCCATTTTGACCATTTTCCATATTTTAAGGGTGGGCCTTGTTATCACACAACTTGTAGTTGTCCCTAAAGGAATCCCATCCGGGATGGTAGAGGAGATGGACAACTAAAGAGGTGGTGACCCAAGAAGTGAAACGGTTCCTAATGCAAGTTGGGTGTCACGATAATCGAGGCACTCTTCACTTTAGATTAAGAAGAATCACAACCAAGGGGGAGACCCTATAGCTAATCAAAGAAGATTGGCCAAAGCAAAGGTTCCTAGGGAAGTGTGTAAGTTGAGTTACGGAAACCATGCAAGCTTAGATGAGCCTGAGAGTTTAAGTATGGTTGAAGAGGCTTAAGATATTAGGAGTGTTTCAACCAATGAATGAGTTAGGCCACCTAGGAAGACCAAAGAGATAGATCTAGTACCATGAAATACACAAGTGGGAACCACTTCCTTAAAATGGGGAAATGGTTCAAATGGGACCCACAAGGTCAAGTTAGGGGTGATATGGCACTAAGGGGTGTTTGATGATGTGGATCTATGGATCCAAGATAGATTAGACACACCCACATATGGGATCTAGCACAAGACACAATCCCCAAGGAGCGCGAATTGACCCAAGGAGACTAGTGCCTTTAGATGGAGGGGCAAATGGAGTCCAAATTATGCCAAAATATAGATCGGGGTAGTTAAGGCAATTGTCAAAGTGGGTTTATGATGGCATGCCCAAAGAGGAGCTAGATCTCCATAGATCTAAGGTTGAAAGCGCATCACCCAATGACCCAAGTGGGGCCTGTTATCACCTAAACTGTAGTTACCCCTATGGATGTATCCAGTCATGAATGGCAATAGGGAAGGGCAACTCAAAAGGTGCAACCACGATCACCTCGACCTCCAATATATGGTTGTCACGCCAGTCGAGGCAACCTTCACTTTATGTTATCTAGCCCAGACAACAAAGGGCGAGACCCGATCTACTCCCGACAGGAGAGATCAAAACCAAAACACAAAATCAGGGTATTTCTAAGTGAAGTTAGGTGTATGGTTTATCCTAGACCTTATAGGTTGAAGTCACAAGCCAAGTGAGGGGTTCAATGGGTATAGCTTTGGTTCATGGTTGATGTGAGAGTGACTTATAATGTTTGAAGTGAGATCTAGGGCTAGTGTACTAGTACAATGTCAGAAGACTCACTGCCTTGGGAACCGTGTCCAGTGCAGGGTAGTTTAAGGGTTGTATTGGGGATAACTAGTACAAATGACAAGCTTGACCATGATACATGGTAGCTTCAAAGGTTTAGTTCACCATGCATAGGTCAAAACACAAGTCAATCCAACAATCTAGGAAAGTTGAATTAGCTTGGAGAGAAACCAGTGCCTTGGGAATTGGGAAGTGGAGTCAAAGTAGGGTTGACTTGTGGTTTAGGACTCCTAGTACTTGGGACAGGTGGGCAATAGAGGTCTTGATGGATGAATGTATCTAGATCTAGGTTTGACCCAAGTGGACCACTATCCCTTAAAACAAGGAATGCAATCCCCAAGGCAAGATTTGACAAAGTGATAGTCTAGACCTAGGTTTTGAATTATTCCGGTTCTAAATCTCCAAAAATCTCAAGTACCCAGTTCCTGGAAGTGAGTCAACTCACTTCTCCAAGGTGGTGCGACTTTGCCCAAGGAAGCCTAAAAGTGGGGTTAGGTGGGTCAAAACAAGTCGGATGGCATCCAAACTTTAGATCCGGGTAGATCGGTCGGGTAGGAGTATGGATCTGTATTTTCGTGGTAATCCAACGGTTAGATCTTAATAGATCTGAGTTTAAGGGTTCCAAGTGGTCCAAAATGGGGATTAAATCCCTTAAAATGTGGAATAGGGGCCACAAGGTGAATTTCAGAAAAGTAACAACCTGGGTGTATGTTATTGGATGTGTAGATGACAAATCAAGTGGAATCTCAAACACCCACCACCTAGATCTAGGTCAACTTGCTCAAACTAGGAAGTGCGCTTTGCTTGGGAGGAGCTAAGTTGGCATGGGAGGGGGGTCAAATGGAAGCCAATCCTCACCAAACTATAGATCCGGGATGTCGTGGATGCTATAGAGGTGGGTTTTCAATATTATGCCCAACAACCCACTAGATCTAAGTAGATCTGATAAAATGTAAAAATGGGGTTTTGATTAATTAGGGTTTTAAATGTTTTTGACAATTGGATAGATCATGGAGATAGAACTTACCTTGAGATCATACCTGAGTGATGTGAATGAGATGCCTTGATGTTGAGGAAGATTCCCGTAGAGATCAAATGAGAGATTGTTGATTTGCTTGCCGAATTGATGCCCTAGCCCACAAGTGCGCCTTCCTCTACCTGTCAAACCAAGGAATGAAGATTCAATCAGTAAGATCAAGTATGGAAGAAATACAAGAGAAATGCAAATAGTAACATGAAATAGAAGGTCCTGGGACAGTAATACTCCCTGTTACCAACGAAGAGCTCCAAAGAAGAAGTAGGGAGAGTCTTCCCCTACCAATACCTCCTCCTCCAAGCAAATCGGCCTCCACCTGTAGATGCAAAATTGTGGTACAAAGATATGGCAAACAAGATCTCCAATAACTCAGTGCAAAGGAAGAACCAACGAACGAACACCAAAAACATTCACCATAACACTGGAGATAGATGCAATAATAATTTTCTATTCCCATAATCCAGAGCCAAAAGTCCCTTTACAATGAGAGGCTCTCTCCTTTAAATAGGAAGGAGAGGCACCAAAACCCTAACCACTTTTTGAATGAGTGGCTAAGATTAAAAGATACAAATGTCTAATCAATGGTTGAGATGAGCTCAACAATAAAATACATAGATCACTAATAAAATATAATGTAAGTGGACAAAATCGCCCTACAAGAGGGGAATCCCACCAAATCATGATGACAAAATATCATAAGAGGCTTATGGTGGGTCCAAGGGGTAATTTTATCCCTCCTTGGTCAATCCCCATAGCACAATAACCAAAAAAATAATCATGAATGTACCAAATCGTGCCTCCATAGTGAAGTCGTGGTCCTCAAAAGACCTCAAAAATCCACAGAAAGTGCCATAAGTGATGGATGCGGGCCCCGATGAAGCTGAAACTGCTGGAGAAGGTGTGGAAGGTCCCGATCTATCATCACTGATCATCCCATGCCATAACTTTGCCTCAGTAGCCCAAATAGATTTCCTCAATAGCCATTTCTACCAATCCTGAAATGCCTCGGGAAGCGTGAAACTGCCCCAAACAGCCTCCTGGAGTGCTGGCGCTGTCAAGGTGAGGGCACCAGTGTGTCCGGAAGGGGGGTAATATGGTAAAAACAAGTGGCTGGACCACCCCCTCCATCATCAGCGCCCTAGGTCAACCGGATAAAAATCACATCTGCTCCGACAGGTCCTCCGACAGACCAAAACTGCACTAGGATAGCCTACTGAGGCTAAATCATCACTGTAAGTGCCCGGAACTGAAAACAAACTGTCCCATTGGACTTAGAAGGTCCAAATCCATCCAAGATGTGTACTCATACACCATATGAATCTCTGCATGATCAAAATAAATATCCAATATACCGGATCAAGGTCAATAATAATGCGCTGTACATATACAAACACTGCTGCAACCCCAGAATCATCATCATAACCCTGTAGCTGCTGCATAGAGTCATCATGTATGTATACATAGACCATATATCATCTATCCATATCATCATAAGGTCCAACATCTCATGTCCCATGGTCCTCCATGGTCAAACTAGGTCTAACCAAGACCAAATATAACTCAGATCATCATTAATAGCTGCTGCAAAGTGTCAAGGTTAATATATGCTCTACAACTTATTCAAATAACAATTATAACACAGAGTAATCATGATTGGCGATCTAAATCCAAATATATAGTGTCGTTAATTATTATTATTATTCAGACTAGACTTTCAGGATCATACTCACTTCATAGTTGTGATCAATTTGCTAATGAAGGGTGAAGGCTTAAATTAACTGGCTAGGCTAAGGGATGACTTAACTGTCTTGACTTTGTGACACTTTGGCAAGGGAAAGGGAATACACCATAGTATATACTGAATGAGCAATAACACAGGGAATGGCGGTGTCTCACAAATGGATGAGTTGTTTAAAGAGGGTCTATTCACCTTCACAGATGCGCACAATCCATAATACAAATAAGGCCAGCAATTGTTTAGATGTAGTTTTTAAGTTCCATTGCTTTTTGGGCCTGAAGTTTCCATAGCCTTGATCTATGTGTGTTTACAAACACATTGCATAGATTTACATTTTTCTTTTAGGCTTTCTGCTGCAGGTGTGTTTTTAAGGCACTTGTTTACCTGAGCACTTCTAGGTGTGTCATGGACAGCTTGTTTACCTAGGTATTTATTTTCCACAAGATATAACATTTCATTTTCATTGCCATGTTCATTTGGCATGCCTCTCATTCATGTGTGTTTAGAAACACATTGCATGAATGGGCTTTTCATACAAGATATAGCATTTCATTTTTCCAGATTTTGTATACATGGCAACACTAAAAGTTTCAGGTTTAGCCAACACGACTTTAGTGACTAGGGGAATTCACAAGGAAATCCAACTCACCATAGGTAAGTTTTGTCACCAACTCAAAGCCGAGACACAATAAACAAGGAAGCTCATCCAATACAGAGGCTACAGTGGGGAAAAGTCCTCCATGCCACTAGTCAAGTAGTAAGTCAGGGTGATAATCTAAAAGGTAGGCCATGGATGGATGAAGACAATGAAATGATGGAGCCAACACTAGCAAGCCAAAGTATGATGTAATGATCACCTCTATTCTCCCTAAGGAGGGTATGTACCAATGAGTATGAATAGTGAACTTCTAAGTATGAGTAGGGACAATATAATATATATATAATAGATCAACCAGGTCCATATATCTATATGATCGCCAGATCATGACACTAAGTGCTAAGACATGCTATGAGAATAAGTATAAAAGCAATCTAACCATAACACTATGATATACCTGCTGAGTCATATACCTGAAAGCTCATCAACCTGTACCATCATCTGTCCTCTGAGACTGCTGCTGTAACTCTGGGCACTACTGTCTGCTCTGTACCAATGGTATAATGGCTACATCGGTCATCTCTCTGAGTGTCCTGAAACTCAGTCATTGCATGGGGAATATAACTGCTGTCCACAATCTGATAGTGATCCAATATAGATGCTCGTCTCAGCATCTCAAATGCAAGGGAACTGGCTGGATAGTGTACTGGAATGAGAAAAATAATGTATGGTAGCCCGGCTACTATATATGTGATAACAGGGCCCACAAGGCAAAAATCAAAGACGTGAAGTACTAGGGGTAGGTTATTAAGTGAGAGGAGTGCAAATCAAGTGGGATCTCACCTACCCAAGTCTTGGAACTAGCAAAACTCACCCAACCAAGGAGTGCGACCTCACTCAAGGAAGGCTAAGTGCCTTGGAAAATGTGCCAAATGGAGCCCAATTGCCACCAAACTATAGATCCGAATTGCCATGGATGCTATAGAGGTGGGTTCTTTTTATTATTCCCAAAGACAAGCTAGATCCAAGAAGATCTAGGAAAAAGTGAAAACAAGGGTTTTGATTTTAAGGGTTTATTGACCAATGAAGAAGAATGGATGGATCTAGGTACATACCTTGTAGAACTTACCTCAATTGCTTGTGGCCACTTTGCAAATTGATAGCATTCACCTATGTGTATATTCAAGAGTGAGATCTTGTTGCTCCAAGCCAAAATGTCTTCCTCCTACAAGACAAGATCAAGTGAAACAAGCCAAGTAAGAAAATTATGAAAATGATGAAGAGATGTAATAGAAAGCATCAACTATGTCACAAAGATACAATAATGATACTCCCTGTCACCAAGATCAACCCAAGAGAGAATATGTGGATCCCTCCAACAATAGCCCTCTTCAAATCGTCCTCCTCCTCACCAATTCGGCCTCCCTGCAAGAAAACAACGTGTAGCCCCAAGATCCACAATGATACATAGACAAGATACTGTATATTCAAAGTGCAAAAGAATCCACAAGACAAGAGAAGTATGCTCCACAAAGAAGTATTCTATTCCAATATTCAAGAGCTCCAAAGGTGCTTTTACAATAGGGGGTCTCCTCCTTATATAGGATAATAAAGACCAAAACCCTATACCACAAAACCACTTTACAATACAACATAATCAGTGGTTGAGATTAAAAGATCTCAAGATCTAATCGATGGCTAAGATGAGCCAACACATAATATAACATGGATCACTCAAAAGAGGGATGATGTCATAGCCTAAGTGACTCATGGAGGGTGACGTCATCACTAGGAGGGGGCAAAAGTACATGGGCCCACCTCATATGACAAGGACATGACTAAGTAAGCTCATGGTGGGGCTAGGAGGCATCAATCCTTGCTAGCTCATCCCCATGGCACAATAATATAAAATAATGTGTCCAAGATAATACAAATGATCAAATTCTATCTCAGAAACTGATAGAGACATGCAGTTCATCGCTCTTGCCCTTTACTCACGTGTGTTGAAAAACACATTCTAGAGTTTACAATTTCCATGGGCGAATTTATAAATATTTCCAATAAGTAGTACATGAGCTTTCAGTTTTAGCCAACAACATCTCAAGTGACTAGGGGGACTTCGACCAGTGCCAAACATCGGGACAACCGACCAAAATGATTTAGGCTTACAATCCAACTCACCAAAGGCAAGTTCTGTCACCAACTCAGAGCCGAGACACTAAACAAACATGGATGCGGTCCAACACAGAGGTAGTAAATGGGGAAGTCCTTAGCATCAAAAAGTCAAGAAAGACAAGTCAAAGGTAAAAGCCAATATAGGAAAATCATGGATGGATGGAGTCAAAATGAAAGTGGTGCCTAAGCTAGCTGACAAGGGTGTCATAGGAAGACCATATCTATGCTCATAGGAGGGTAATGTAACCAGTAAGTTTTGTCAAGAAACCTTAAGTGTGCAAGTGATACATCCATTCAATAATTATAACATCAACCAAGCTATTCAATTTTAAATTTAATAGTACTGCGATATCCTTAATCATATACCAAGCTAATGCTATGAAGTTGACTAGAACAACAAGATAATAGTCTATCGTCAATAGTCAGAAATCCATAAGTCATATCACATCAGAATAATCATCATAAACCTTCTGAAACACTACTGCAATAACATCACTAGGCACTGAACTTAAACTATATAGAATAAAGGGTCACATCGGTCATCTAATCTAAGCTCCCAAGGCTCAGCCTTGGCACAAGGTCTAACAAAAATCTGATAAAATACACTGCTCTGATCATGAGTGATCTCAAAATACAAGCTCATCATAGCTAATCTTTGTAAAAGCAAAGCTCTGAAATGTGCAGATATCTGCTCAGCAAGAATAGTAGACTTGCTACTATGGTGTGATAACATCTGGCTCCAGCTGGGACAAGTGCTCTAAGGGAGAGAGCACTTGAGAACCTCAGAATCTCTGGTCTCGAACTGCTCTGGATCAATCTTCAATCCAACAACTCATCATCCCTGCTTTCAGCTTCTATTCTGCACCTGTAACTGCGCTCACAGACACTAGAATACCACATGACGCATGTATGGGAGATATATAAAATAAAACTGAAAATGAAATCTATTCTATGGTAGAAATTAAAATGTATAAATGGAAAAACTAATCTAGCATAGTACATAAGTTTTGTTCATCTTTACTATGCAGGAGGAAGGAAAACTTTTTCAAGAAGGCAAACTCAACTTACTTGACACAACAAAACAAACAAGAACTCAAAAAGGCTACTAACACTCTTCAAATGCATGCAGGAGGTGAGACAAGCTTAGGAAAGAGCAAGGCTCAACTCAATCAACAACTCAGTAAAAGATAAAATCATCAGAAAGAAAAAGAAAAACTCAATACTCATCAGTCAGAAAAGAAAAGCACACAAAAACCTACCTACTCTAAGTCATGCAAGCAAGGTAATCAAGGAAGATAGAGTCAGGGATAATAATCCCTTAACTCCGTCTGGTTGATAGGGAGTAAGATACGTTGGCTAGTCTCAGTGGCCAAGAAACACCAATTATCAATGCACAGCTCAATAGTGAGCGGTCCAACCCAAAAGTCACCAGATCCCCTGGATTGCATGTAGAATAAATCATTAGGAATGACAACCCTATCACCAATTTCAAACCTTCGGTGATTTACAGACTGAGGGATGGATTCAATGACATGAGCGGGAATAGGTTGGATATCAGAATTGCATCGGGGCTGAGGTGTAACTATCCTCGAATTTGTATCAGGAGGAATTGCATCAAACCTGGGAGATCCACCATCTAAAGGTACGACTACCCTACCAATCAGGACTTCTCGAACTACTCTCCTAGGAGGACTCTCAACTCTTGGTTCTTCAACTTGTGGGTGAATGATATACTTTGGAGTTTCTCCCACGGTCCAAAAGTCTCTATCAACATCCTCTTCTTCTTCCGCATGGAATGGAGATGGTAGGTTTTGGTTTTCAACACTTCTACTACTACCTTCTCTAGATGGGACAGGAACAATCATACTCTCTAAAGCTGCTAGATGATCAATGGGAAAAGATGAATGACTAGGAACCATGCTAGAAGTATTCTAAGCACCCTTGTCTAAAGATGTTGGTGAAGAGGTAGGAGTGTGAAATGAATCTGTGGAGTTCATACTCTCTTCACCAATAGGTAACTCACGGGGAAAGAGGAAACTAGGGATGTCAGGATAAGACGAAGACAAACTAACCTCACTAGGCTCTTCCTGAAAAATGGTTAAATTATTCAAAAAAAAGTCCTCTCCAGGGGCATCATGGATTAAGGCCTACTCTTGCCAACTCATGGAGTTGTCATTTACTTGCCTTAAAACTCCATCCTCCAAGGACATGAGACAGATGATCAGGAACATCAGAGAAATGATAATCATTTGGTTCTTCATCACTCCCCTCATCAAGGGAAGGATGTGTTCCTTCATTGTTATTTTCCCAAGGAATGATGGGATCAATCCCTTCTCTACGTCTTTCTATGTTAAGGTCAACCAGAAAAAGCCATTCATGGACTATTCTAGGTATGTACTCACCCCTTTTTATTTGATCAAAATTAATCTCAGAAGATTTTAGTTGAGTAATAGGCTCAAGTTGCTCAATGTGTGGCTCCATATCACTAGGTTGGTTCAAATCCCTAAGCTCTTCCGATACTTCATCTCGAAGTGACTCAAGGTTCGTTTCTCTTACAACAATAGCTCTTTCCCTTTCTTCCTCAAAATAACTATCATCTCCAAATATCTTCTCTTTCTGTACTAGAATCCTGATTATGGCCACCCATGACCATGAAGATGCCCTCAGGTAATAACTCACCCTCACCATACGTGTTCCTTACACCATCCTCATAACTTTCAAGATGTCCTTTGTAAAATGGCTCCCGATATACCCTAACCAATGACCCATTAGAGTTGGGGATAGTAGCATATGATAAATCCATCTTAAGATTTCCCCCTAGCCCAGCAAACCACTTCCTACAAAGGAGCATTCCATAGGCTGGAGGGAGATCTATGACTACTATGTCCATTAGCATGGATATGTCGGGGCATGAAAACAAGTCAGCTCTCAAATTCTTAATCAAGCCAAAGACTTGAACTGGTCAAGAGTCAATCCCATAAACGTTCCCATAAGGCCTAGTTATTTTTAATCCCATGGCTTCCATGACTTGCAAAGGCATCACATTCATGGAGGCAACAGAATCCAACATGCAATAATGAAGGAGGGTATCACCGATACAAAGCGTAAGATAAAAAGGTTGGTGACCCCCATTCTTCCTCTCATATAAGGCAGTTTGGATGTTAATGGGAGGATCCTCCTCTTCTTCAACCATAGCACTAGGTGCTGAGTTTTGAAGAGATGGACCTTCACCATTACTTGTGGTAGTCTCAGGGATACTGTCGAAAAACTCTACCACTTGCTCTTTTATTGATGGGATTTTCATTAACTCAGTGAGTGGGATGTTGTGCATAACTTTGTCCAATTCTCTTTCAATGTTGACATCCAAGTCATACTCAGGAAGAGGAATTGGCTCACTCACTGGACTAGGCAACTCACTACTTTTCTTCTCACTGAAAGGGGTAGGCTTTTGGCCATCCCTTCTTCGTTGATAGGTTCTAAAAGGAGATTAACCACTACTACTGGCTTGTTTAGTGGCATAGATGGGAAATCTAGGGCTGGTTTCTTTAGTGAACTCTTCCTCGTGATCAATTAAAATTCTTCCGAAGTCCTTATCAAAATCTAAGTTGTCAACCCAGTTAATGTTCTTTGGAGAATCAGGGGTATCATCACCATGGGTGGGATACTCAGGATCATCCAACTTTTGCTCTTCAGACCAGTCAATCACAGGAGATTCAGGTGAATTTTGGCTCACAGGGTTTCTTCTATCACCTTCATTAGGTTTCTTTTGCTGGTTCCAATAAGGCTTAGGTCCATAAGGTTGCCTATACCTCTCCATCTCTTTGCTTTTTCCAATAAGGCTTAGGTTCATAAGGTTGCCTATACCTCTCCATCTCTTTGCTTTTAGCTAGATCCCAAGTTAGGAGAGTTAGATTCTTCATCATTTCATGCATGGTCTCCATTATTTCATTGGTTCCTTTACTAGGCTCCTTCCCCTTCTTAGGCTTAGGCTCAGATATAGAAGAAGAGGCACTAACTAAGTCAAAGAAATTCTGCTTCCCCATGGAAGCAGCATTTGCTTCAACCTTTCTAGCATTGTCTTGTGCCACCTTCAAGTCACTAGGGTCTTTATCCTTTAAATGGTATCCAAGGTAACCCTCATACGCATTGAGGTAATGAATTAAGATACCTTGCTCAGGAGGCCTAATGTTGTTAGGAATGTTGGCCACTATCTTATCAAAGCGAAGGTTGAATTCATGGACAAACTCGTTTTCTTTCTTTTTGATTTCAAACAGTTGGTTCAAAAGGAAACGTCCATCTAACTTGACTGACCACTCTTGCTTGAGTTTATCGGTGAATACATCATATCCATTGATTGACGATGCAAGAAAACGGTCAAACCACTTGCGAGCATCACCCTCCAAGGATGCAAAGAGACCCCTCATAAACACCTTCTTCTTCAGCCCCATAAGCTTCCATGTGAGCCCCGACATTTTCTATGTGGTCCTTAATGGAGGTCGCACAGTTCCAATTGAACTTTGGGATCTTTTCAAAGTACTTGTTAGGCATATCATGGGGGGCACATAGGACTTGGGAAAAGTCTAAGGGAGAGGCTTTAGCCTTGTTTCCAAAAGCACGAGCGACGAGAGGGTTGTTTTGATTATTGTTTACAGAATTAGTTTGAGTTCCAGCCATTGGATTTGGTGGATTTACGTTTAGATTAGGATTAGGAGATGAAGGAGGAACCGAATTGAACAAAGGAGATCCCAAGATATGGTTTGGAGAGTCGAAGTTACAAATTTTCCAAAAGAAGTTAGATGATTGGGCTTTAGGATCTCTTCTGTGATAAGTGAGTGGGGTTCCTTCCAATTGATTTAGATTTGATTTACTTCTAGTGTTGTAGGGATGACTATGAGCTCGCTCCTCAGCGGAGTCACGATTTGGAGTCGCCAGGTAGAATTTTAAACTCTTCTACCAAGATGTATGTCGTTAAAGTGCAGGGAGAGAGTGTGTGACAAATAGATGGATATGGTTTAATTAAGGATTGGAATGATAACCATCTACATTAATCTGGATGCGACAAGATATGAGTTATGCATGGATAATCGCAGACACCTACGGTAAGCCTCTACCTCCCTAGCAACGCCAAAAATGTTATCACACAACTTGTAGTTGTCCCTAAAGGAATCCCATCCGCGATGGTAGAGGAGATGGAGAACTAAAGAGGTGACCCAAGAAGTGTAATGGTTCCCAATGCAAGCTGGGTGTCACGATAACTGAGGCACTCTTCACTTTAGATTAGATGAGCCCAAGAGTTTAAGTATGGTCGAAGAGGCTTAAGATATTAGGAGTGTTTCAACCAATGAATGAGTTAGGACACCTAGGAAGACCAAAGAGATAGATCTAGTACCATGAAATACACAAGTGGGACCCACTTCCTTAAAATGGGGAAATGGTTCAAATCAGTGTTACAAATATCGCCGATATATCGGCAACATCGCGATACAAACTCGCCGGCGATATTATCGGGAAACATCGCCATGATATATTCAGCGATAAAATCACGATAATATCATGATTTTTAGAATATATCGCGAGTCGATAATATGCCCGCGGAGACAATAAAACTTAAAACAGGTTTTTTTTTCACTTGAACAGGTTGTCGAATTTTGGGCTGGCCGCTGCATTCATCATTCGAGAAGAGTCACGAGTGAAGTGTGGACCGTGGGAGAGCTAGGGTACGGGTACCTGCTATTGCAAGCTACGGTGCTGAGTGAAGGTCCAGGGAGAACCAGAGACTGGGAGTGAGTCGTTGCCGAGAGCTGAGAGGCAGAGCTAGGGTCTGTGGGACTCGAGACTCCGGGAGTGAGTCGTGACAGTGTGACGCCGCCGGGAGTGAGTCATGGCTGTTGTGCTGCTTGGCAGTTTGCCGCTTGGAATTTGTGGAGAGTGGACTGTGGAGGAGCCGTTGGTTGAGGAGCTAGAGTTGTTTAAATTTTGAACTTTTTTCCTTCTCCATTTTCCATGCATAGAACGTTAAGTTAAGTTAACGATATTAATTTAATTTTAAAAATAAAAGAATAACAAATTTTAATTTTGAATTGACATAAAAATCAATGTTAATGTTAATTATAATAATTTAAATTTAGAATTGTATATCAAAAATCATATAAAAAAGTATATGATTTTAAAATATTAAAAATATAAATTATTAATTTTTTTAATTTTAAAAAAAATAAAATTAATATAGTTTTATTAAAAAATATCGTTAAATTTTCCAAAATAATAAAAATTTATTATACATATAAAATCAACTTCTTCTTAGTTTACTTACTTTTTAAGAAAAAAAATAGTGTACTTACTTCATTTTAAGAAAAAAAACTTATAAATTAAGTTATTAAATTTTTTATTTTTCATAATACTTTAATATTATAAAGTATGTTTTCATTTCTTTATTTTATATAATAATATTATAAATTATGTTTTCATTTCTTTATTTTATATAATAATAAGGTTCGATGCTGTGTAAGAATTAATATAGAGTAAAGGAAGAATTAATGGACATTGAACATGTGAATGGATTATATCAGTGAAGCATGACTCGGCAGAGACTCGCGGGTAATCGCGAGTCTCTCCGAGTGGACTCCCGCAACGAGTAATCGCCTTGAACTCGGCTCTGAAACTCGCGGACTCCTCGTACGTGTGGAACTCGGCAGAACCGGCATTGAATCAAAGAACTCAGCATCACATCCGCATCGTACTTGCCAAAACCGGACGCCAAATTTTACATCGCTGCAATAATGCGTGTTAAAATTTATAGATGCATCTGCTTCTGTCCTTTCCCTGTGACCAACGATGAGCAAAAAACCTGGCACGATAACTTGCAACTCTTGAGACGGGCCTAGGGAGTAATTCTAAATGCATCTGCTTCTGTTTCCACTAATCGGAAGCTCGCCTCAAGTCCTGTCTGCAAGTGCTGAAGGAGAATGAAAAGAATCCGGAAAAGGAACATGACGTCCGATACGATGGACGGAATGAGGATAGGAATGCAAACAATATATTACTTCCTTATATGCTTTCAGATAAATAGGGGCCCGATGATTCCTTACCTTATAACACACAACCAGGCATGATTTTAGATACGGACGACGGTTTTGGCTCCGGTCATAAGGTGACCTGCTAGCGGGTGTTTCGCGTTGGTTGGTTTTTATATATTATTTATTATATAGTTTCTTTTTGTTTACAAATTACAATATATTTTGTATGTTATATATTTTTTAATATTTTGTATTTTATTATATTTTTGTTATAAATTATTACTTTTTATTTATATTTTTTGTTATATATTTTTTATTATATATTTTTTTGTTATATATATATTTTTATTACATATTTTTTATTTTAAATTTTAATTTTAATTAATGTCTGTTATTTATTGGTTTATTATGTATTATTTATTATATAGTTTTTTATTTATAATATATTTTGTATGTTATATATATTTATAATATTTTGTATTTTATTAAATTTTTGTTATATAGTTATTTTTTTATTTATATTTTTTGCTATATATTTTTTTATTATATATTTTCTGTTATATATTTTAACTTCTTTTAACTTCTTTTTAAGTTTTTAGTGCCTAAAATGCTTTTAACCTCTATTTTTTTTGCCCTAAATGTACAATTTTTTTTTTTCTTATTCGCCGAGTCTTGCCGAGTCTGTCCCGAGTCTTTTCCGAGTTTTTCCCGAGTCCACGAGTCACATGCCAGCCGAGTCTTTGCCGAGTCCAAGTCGTGCAACATTGGATTATATTACAGCTCATGGCTTGAAAAGCCTATACCTCAAGATTAGTAGGCGTTGGAGTGACTCAAGTTTCAACGACCATACTAAATGTATGTACATCAGTTTCTAGGCCACGATTCATTTTTGATGTGTGATGTCTAGGAATACGTCTTAAACATATTATATATTAGTTTTCTTTCCATATGCATCTGGCAATGTGTTTATTTGATGTTCTCGTTGCTTTAGATGTTTAGAAAATTGAAAAAAAATGAATATTTTTGTATTTTTTTTAAGTTTGCCGATATATTGCCGATGTTTGCCAACATTTTCGCCGAAAAATCCGATAATTTCTTTTTGGACCCTCGGCGATATATTCGCCGACACGATATTTGTAACATTGGTTCAAATGGGACCCACAAGGTCAAGTTAGGGGTGATATGGCACTAAGGGGTGTTTGATGATGTGGATCTATAGATCCAAGATAGATTAGACACACCCACATATGGGATCTAGCACAAGACACAATCCCCAAGGAGTGTGAATTGACCCAAGGAGACTAGTGCCTTTAGATGGAAGAGCAAATGGAGTCCAAATTATGCCAAAATATAGATCGAGGTAGTTAAGGCAATTATCAAAGTGGGTTTAGGATGGCATGCCCAAAGAGGAGCTAGATCTCCATAAATCTAAGGTTGAAAGTGCATCACCCAATGACCCAAGTGGGGCACAACCCTCAAAATGAGGAATGGGGCCCACAAGGAAAAAATCAAAGAAGTGAAGTACAAGGGGTAGGTTATCAAGTGAGAGGAGTGCAAATTAAGTGGGATCTCACCTACCCAAGTCTTGGAACTAGCAAAACTCACCCAACCAAGGAGTGTGACCTCACCCAAGGAAGGCTAAGTGCCTTGGAAAATGTGCCAAATGGAGCCCAATTGCCACCAAACTATAGATCCGAATTGCCATGGATGCTATAGAGGTGGGTTCTTTTTATTATTCCCAAAGACAAGCTAGATCCAAGTAGATCTAGGAAAAAGTGAAAACAAGGGTTTTGATTTTAAGGGTTTATTGACCAATGAAGAAGAATGGATGGATCTAGGTACATACCTTGTAGAACTTACCTCAATTGCTTGTGGCCACTTTGCAAATTGATAGCATTCACCTATGTGTATATTCAAGAGTGAGATCTTGTTGCTCCAAGCCAAAACGTCTTCCTCCAAAGATGCCAAATCGTCCTCCTCCTACAAGACAAGATCAAGTGAAACAAGCCAAGTAAGAAAATTATGAAAATGATGAAGAGATCTAATAGCAAGCATCAACTATGTCACAAAGATACAATAATGACACTCCCTGTCACCAAGATCAACCCAGGAGAGAATATATGGATCCTTCCAACAATAACCCTCTTCAAATCGTCCTCCTCACCAATTTGGCCTCCCTGCAAGAAAAAGTGTAGCTCCAAGATCCACAATGATACATAGACAAGATACTATATATTCAAAGTGCAAAAGAATCCACAAGACAAGAGAAGTATGCTCCACAAAGAAGTATTCTACTCCAATATTCAAGAGCTCCAAAGGTGCTTTTACAATAGGGGGTCTCCTCCTTATATAGGATAATAAAGACCAAAACCCTATACCACAAAACCACTTTACAATACAACATAATCAGTGGTTGAGATTAAAAGATCTCAAGATCTAATCAATGGCTAAGATGAGCCAACACATAATATAACATGGATCACTCAAAAGAGGGATGACGTCATAGCCTAAGTGACTCATGGAGGGTAATGTCATCACTAGGAGGGGGAAAAAGTACATGGGCCCACCTCATATGACAAGGACATGACTAAGTAAGCTCATGGTGGGGCTAGGAGGCATCAATCCTTGCTAGCTCATCCCCATGGCACAATAATATAAAATAATGTGTCCAAGATAATACAAATGATCAAATTCTGTCTCAGAAACTGATAGAGACATGCAGTAAATGGCCTCCTGTGGCCACTGTGGACCCCACTGACTGATGCCAACTAACTGGAAGATGGGGGGTTCACCCTGGAAGACCTCTGTGAAGACCAAGTGCCAAAACTTTGTCTTAATTGCCCAAATCGAATTCCTTAGTGACCCTTTATTTCCATTTTTTATCCTCCTCGATAACTGTGAAACTGCCCAAACTGACACCCAGGGTGCCTGCACTGGCAAACTGACCAGGCTCTCTGGGAGGGGGGTAAAATTTTATAATCAAGTGGCTGGACCACCTCCTCCTCATACAATGCCCTAGGTGAACTGGCCTCTCATGGCCTCTGCTGGACAGAGTGGGAAAAGAGCTCAAATCTACCAACAAGTGGATAATTGCATCTATCACTGTCAGAAGTGCTCGGAATTGAATGATAAGTGTCTCATTCGATCCAAAAGACCCAAATCTACCAAGAATGTGTATTCATACAACATGGGTTCACCTGAGGGGTCAACTGTAGGGTCCACCATACATGGACAATGCATAATCTGATGATCTGAAGTAATACTAAGACCTGCTGAACTGCATCAATCACCATTTGAATCATATGTCCATCATATGGTATCATCAATAAGAGTATGTGGGACCATCAATCATCATCCATAAGTATACATGGCCCACATCATCACGGATCCCAAGAATGACCAAGGACAAGACTATGTCAACAGACTAAAGACATGTTCTTTTAACCACATTCATAGCATAGCTTAAAGTACATCATCATTCCATGGTAGTTTAATACATGTAAATATTTAGTGTTATTTATACTTCACTTGCACAAAAAGCTTTAATGACAGACTCACCCATTGGACATGGTCTAACTGCTATCTAAGGGTGAAGGCTAAGACAAGGTTGGGCAAAGGGGGATGACTTGACTAAACTCAACTAGTTGACACTTTGGACGGGGAGAGGGGGAGCTACACTCTGTGCTGGACAAATAACACGGGGAAGGACTTGTGCCTCACAAATGGATAAGTTGTTTAGAGAGTGCTTATTCAACTTAGGCATCATGTCTTCATCAAGCTGATCCAAGTTCATTAGGATCATTCAATTTCATTTCATGGCCTTTTTGGCCTACATAACCCTTCGGATTTCAGATGTGCTAAGAAGCACAACTAGTCGCAGCTTGCATCCAGGGCATGTTTATACATATATATAAGTTTGGCAATAATAGATATAACTTTGAGTAACCATTGCTTTTTGGACCTTTTTATACTCTTCGAGGAGTATTTTAGCAGTTCATCGCTCTTGCCCTTTACTCACGTGTGTTGAAAAACACATTCTAGAGTTTACAATTTCCATGGGCGAATTTATAAATATTTCCAATAAGTAGTACATGAGCTTTCAGTTTTAGCCAACAACATCTCAAGTGACTAGGGGGACTTCGACCAGTGCCAAACATTGGGACAACCGACCAGAATGATTTAGGCCTACAATCCAACTCACCAAAGGCAAGTTCTGTCACCAACTCAGAGCCGAGACACTAAACAAACATGGATGCAGTACAACACAGAGGTAGTAAATGAGGTCACCTCCCAGTTGTTCACGCTTCCTTAGTCAAAATTTTCCCACTTTCGAGCACTATCGAGGCAACACCAAATTCTCGTTGGTTGGGGGGCTTGATTTTATTAGTAAGTGATTTAATTAAATGTGAGAGTTTAAGAAAGTGAAAACAACCGCTTTTGATATCCCAAAGCTCAGACTAGCCTGCGATGGGTAGAGCATAAATGGTGTCTTCAAATATTCGTTCCAATTTTATTAACTCTCCGACAGAGAGCACTCTTGATCCACTTGTAGCGAGATTCAAGAGATTTTGAGAAAGTCTTATGACTTAATAGAAAAGATAAATTGCAAGAAGCATATAACCTATAAAAAGAATCTAACTACTACCCAAGAATCTCTTTCAGGTACTGGACCGTACTCGGGAGAGCAAGGGGGTTAGTATGCTAAAAATGAACAAAAAGAAACTCTCTAATAGAGAGCACTCTTGATCCGCAAATGGCGAGATTCAAGAGATTTTGCATATGAACTTAATAACAAAAAATATGTGAAGATTTAGAATTTGAAACTAGTTACGCTTGCGAAAATAAGACTTTTATCGATTAAAACTTTCAAAATTGAAATGAAACTAATTTGGCATGCTACTTTTATCTTACTATGCAAAAATTGATAAACAAAAGCAAAGACGGATACAGGCTTCCCCCAAATGGGGGAAGAGGGGTGTGGGAGCCGTAATCCCACTTGCTCTTTTATTAATTATTACAATTGAATTAACTCTCCGATAGAGAGAGCTCCTGATCCGCTAAAAGCGAGATTCAAGAGACTTATTAGCTTGAAACAAGCAAAAAGAAAAATAGGATTTGAAGAAGATAGATTTTTTATGGTTCAAGCTCCCAAAAGGGGTTCGTTTCTTCACTTTCCTATGACAAAAAGAAAAATATCAGCAAACAGAAAATTTCTTAGGATGTTAGTATTGGTTAGCTTAAAGCACATAAAAATACACTCCTTAGTACTTGCAAATGATGGGAAATATTTTACTACTTCAAGTACTAAAGCAATATTGTTAGATCTAAGCATGAGATGGCAATTTAAAGACACTTTAGATCTAGCATGTAAACAAGCGTATGAAAAACTTTTAATGAAATCTAAGCTTGTATGAAAAGTAACCAAAGAGTAGATTGAAATTTTCAAGAGAAGGAAGAAAGGCCTCAAGCTCAAGCTTGAATATTGCTGAGATGTGGAAGCTCCTGTGGGACAAGAAACGTTAGATCCGAAATATCGTATTGAAGGTAAAAAAGACGCAACCGAGCTCAAGATCGCCTTCAACTTTTGGTGATTCTGCAAAGCTACAAAACTTCAAACAAGAAGAGATCAAATCTAGTGTGATAAATAAACTAAGATAGAAAGAACATTAGTATAACCGACTACAACTTGTTACTTTCAAGTCTTAGAGAACCTCACACAAGCAAGCAAATTGAAGACTTCAAATGCCTACTCTATGGATTAGAATATAACTTGTAAGCTAGATAATAGATATACAAACTTGCATAAGAATAAATACAAATAAGCTAATATCACCTCGATTTCAAGCCAAACATTCACAACCATGAAAGTTCTTGCACCATGGGGACCTCCAAAGTCTCAACTTTATCCAATAACAAAATATACGAGCATTTTACAATTGAGCAGAGGCTCCTTGCATCCATCTTGAATGATGGAGCAAGCCCTGCATTATAAATCCAAAGAGGAGAAGAGAGGGAGAGTCTAGAAGGTTGAGAAATGGGTGCGCATCCCTTAATTAAAGGAGAGATCCACGCATAAACTAAAGCTTGGAGCTTTGGTTGGTATGATACGATGAGGTGGATGCCACATGGGAGAGGATCCCCTCTCTAAACATTGGAAACTCCTCCCACTAAACACAAGCTTCCATGTAAGAGGAATACGCCCACACGTGAAGGATGGCGCATCCTCTAATTTGATATGCTCATGTCACCTTTGATTTTTCCTTTTACCATGTGACTAATTCTCTTAGTGAGGTCGTACATCACTTAGAAACCATATGCCACCTTTTCCCCACCTTTTTTTATTCATTTTTTGGATTTTTTTATTTTTGTCGTTTGTGCATTTTGTAGCACACTTAGCATTTAAATGCCGTTTTGTAGCATCTTTAAGAAAAATTGCCACAAATGACAATTTAATCGCTCGAAACCCAGGAAAAGTGGGTCCTAGGTTAAAGAGGACGCTTTGAGCATGAAAACAAGCATCCCCGCGCGAAATTCCGCCTCCAAACCATGCTTTTATTACACTTTGAATTTTTCCAATTAAACCATTAAAAAATGGTCTAATTTTATGGAAAAAGTTATTTTTGTCGGAATTGACTCAAACTCCTGGGAGACCTAGTGCATGTCCATACGACTAAATAATGATGGTTAGCATGTAAAAATATATAGACACTTAGGCTTTAATAACCTCCCTAGGTTCGACCACCATGGAAAATACTCCAGCTTTGGAGGTGTGACTGAAAAACTCTGGAATTATACGCCACTAAAGCGCAACGCATAATTCCTAAGGAAAAAACACTCTAGAGTATCCCCTTGACAGCTAAACCTAAGGTGGGCCAAGCCTTTTAAAAACTGACCATGCTTAGACCAACTTATTACAATTCCCCCAAGGGGTTTGGACATGCAAATTTTACAAAGGGACAAAAATTTGGCCTAATGAACTTCCGAACACTAACGATGAACATTGTAAATGTTCACAACTTTGGGGGCTCAAAAGAAATCCACCTAATCTACAAATTAGGAGGTAACACTAACCAAAGTACATATTATTATTTATTTGATGTGATTATCCATGTGTTGCAAGTGTTTGGAAGAATCCTTTAACATAGATAGGCTACTATTTTCAAATGTAATAATCTTGGTATCAAGAAAGATAAGTGCTTTAGGGGGCGTGAGAGACTAATGTACATTGTAGTTATCATTCTTATTAGCGCAATACAATGATTTTCCGCATATGTGTCACTAAGCATATGTGCTCTCACCTGTAATTAGTTGTGTGCGTGGAATGAGTGTTAATAGACTAATAAGAAGACCTGTAAGCCTTGAAAACCTAGATGGCTCCCATAATTATCCATAGGATGGATGTGTTCTTTCATACAATCATCTTTTTTATGTGTAATTGGGAAAGTGGAAGATGCTTATTTCAAGGTGTTCGAGACCTGGGCAAAGATCCTTATTACTCTTGTAGTGTATTTTAGTAGTGCCTATAAATAAAGAAAGTCTTACTATGGTGCCTTCACTAAGGAATCCAAAGGGAGAGGAAAAAAACTGTTGGGAGAGGGAGCTTTTATAATCAAAACTCCTTTCGATAAGTATATTGATGCAACTGAAAAGTTGGTGTATAAGGAGATTGATCTTCATATTTAACTTGAGGGAGATAAACTTACTTATGAGTTACTTCAGATGGAGTCATGAAAGAGAGAAAAACATGGAGATGCAAGAAATGAAACCATGAAAAGGGGTCGTCTTGATACCAAATCTCTTGATAGCATAGTCATAATCTACTTTTGAGGACTAGATGACAGATCTATCTATGTGTTACTAAAGGATGAATAAGGAAATACGCAAAGATGAATATCCCTTTTATTAGATCGATGAATTGTTGGATCTAAAATGCAAGCTGCTCCAACCATGTGGATTTTAAAAGTAGATTTGGAATCTGGATAGAGTAGATTTTATATGGATGTGAAAAAACAATTGTCAACAAAAAACGATATTGGAATTTTCGTAATGCTTTCTGTAACAAATGTTATGGCTAAATCTAAAGGCTAATAATTTCCACCAAAGATTTAAATAGACAGCAATGTCTTAGGTAAGGGAGATCACACTTATAATGTTAAACACAAATCCTTTGTATCTTCTGGACGTTGAAATATTATAGATAATCGATAAAAGATTTAAAGGCTTTTTATAAAAATCTTTGAAATAACCTTGGAGCAACTTGTACATCTTACTGATGCAAAATTTATATAAAAATGGCTTTTCCTTAAGTTATTTGTGCAAACTGTTTCATCATAAACTTTACCATGATAATGATCTAAAGAAGTAAACTTGTGTAAACTGTTTCATCATAAACTTTAACATGATAATGATCCAATCATGATAATGATCTAAATAAGTAAACTGGAGTAAACTGTTTCATCATAAACTTTACCCTGATAATGATCTAAATAAATTACTTATTGCTATAATCCAAATTCCAAGTTGTTCTAAATTTCTAATATATAATACTGCATAATACATACAAGTTAAGTGCATGTCTAAGGATTCTATACTAGTGCAGTAAACTACATAAATGTAGAAATGTAAATCATTATAGAATACTAGAAACTCCTATAGTATTGTAAAGGACTAATGAAAAATTCTTAACCAGATTTTCACTCTCTAACATATCTTCTTTTAGATCTCTTTTGAACAACAAATAACATGTTTGTATGGTGTTGTTGCATCATTTACTAAATTTCAACTTACTTTTGTAACATTTGTATTTGTTTTAGATCTCCTTCGAACAACAACTAAATAACATGTTTGTATAATATTGTTTCATCATTTACTAAATTTTAACTTACTTTTTTCCAAAAGCATGTTTTAATGTAATTACAATTTTGTATAAATTGTCTTATATGACATCTCCTTGTCTACAACAATTTAGACATACAAAATAGTTACCAAAAGAACATTTACTTCAAGAGTCTTTATTCCATCTCCTTGTCTAAATCAATCTACATATACAAAATAGTTACCAAAATGAGACTTTACTTCAAGGGTCTTTATGGGTTAATAAATATTACTGCCAATAACTCAAGTTTTTAGTATTTAATATTAACTAGTTTGTACTTGATTTTATTCTTAATTGATTATCATTTCCTTGATCTGAAAATATTAGTATTACAATAAAACAGAAATAGGTGATGTAGCGGCATATGTTTAATAACCATGGTTACGATGCAATGTATATTGAAGGAGGCAACCAAAATCATAAATATTATAAAGAAAAGGATAAGATTTGGACAAATTGTTTAATACCTTGTACCATGTAAAGGGACTATTTTGAGTCTCTTCTAGTAAATGTGACCAATCCACATCATCTTGTCGTTCAGGTAAATATATTTCCAAATATTCTCCCTTTAAACCAATCTGTATGGAACCGCAATCACCAAACTTCGTCAAATAATGGAAAAATAACTCTACAAATATATGGTGAAAAATGTCATAAATAATGGAAAAATATCTCTACAAATATATGGTGAAGAATGTCATAAATAAATTGTTTCTATCTTTCAATATTTCTAGAATGAGGCATAGTCCCTTTGCACTCTTCCTCAATATGAGTATAGTTAATCATCAAACCACACTATTATTTTTTATTATTATAAACCACATTCTAATGGAGCCAAAATTCTATTTTCAATAATTTTCACCATTAAAAATATTTGATAAAATTGAAAAATATTTGATAAAATCTAAATTTAAATTTCTGGGAAGTTTAGATAAAAGATAAAATAAAATCGTAGGATAGGAAGAAAAGTGGGATAGAGAAAGGCTAAACAAAACGCAATGGCTACCATTAAATTCATAATCCAAATAAACCGAAGGAAATAAATATAATGAATTGTTAAAATATCACATTGTCCAAGAGGTACTCCATAGCTAACAAACCTTGATACCCATGAAACTAAGTTTAATCAAATTTTCAAAAAACCCTAATCAATACAATTGATCATTATTCAGATCCTTTGCATGCTTTCATGTAATCTAAAATTTTTAACTTAAAGCTCAATCAAAAATATTTCCTCCCTCTTGAATGTTTTCCATTTTCATTTAGACAATGTGGTTTTCCCTTATATAATGGCATGGAACAATGATTTTACCTTGAACAAAAACTTGGAAACGACATTTGTGCATTACAAGATGAATCAAGGTAGGTTTTATTAGAAAGTGTGTACACTATATATGAAACAATATAGAGTCATTAAAGTAGTAGTCCAAGCATTCTACGATTTGGATCTTTTTCGTCATATTTTTCCAATCATTTTTACCCAAATTCCAGTTAAAATTTGAGAAGAATTGTCGGAACTACAAATATAAGTTGTTGAGATTAAACAATTTGGGTGCTATAGGGGTATTTGAGACCATTGAATCCATTTATACATTAAAAAATGCAATTTCAGCAATACAAAATTGCAATTTGACTAAATATTTTATACCCAAATTCCAGTGATGATAGGTGGGAAAATCCAAATCGTATAACATTTAGACTACTTCGTTATTAAATACATAGCAAAAAGTGTGATGAACAATAATATATGGAGAATTTTTTTATCTACAAGTGTATATAAATACCATTGTCAAAAATTCAGTTCAAGGAAAGACTTGAGAAGGTCTATGTGAAAGGGTTTGACTTAGACTCCACAAAAACTTAGGAAAAGCTTGATCATACATTAAAGTAGAGAAAAATAACAAAACAAAAAAACTTCATTAGTATGAAATATATCAATGTCCTTACAATGCAAAACATCAATTATATAAGCTTCAAAAATCATATAAGTGTCATGCCATATCTCTGATCATTGATATTAATGCTCATCGCCAACCATGGATGATGATGGCATGGAACAAAATCTAAATGGTAAATTGACTATAGTCTTAAATTGAGAGTCAATAGTCAATAGTTAGGACTCAAGACTGGGAACTATTAACCCATATGTTGTATGAGGTCCTGTTATGCCACACTTTGTGGGGCATGTCTTTATTTAGACAATTTTTTTCTTTTGGAGCAAGACACAAACCAGAGTATTGAGCCCTATCTTTGCTTCTCTTAGGTCTCCTCTTTGAATGATGAGATATATGATGTGATGATCACTGATATGCCAATGTCTTTTCTACTATGCTATACCATGATGATGAATTAATGATGTACTATACGTTACTATTGCTTTGGTTGATGTATTGACTGTCTAATGAGTATAGCTAGTAGTATCACACTTTGAAGTTGACGAGGGTAGTAGATCCTTGATTTACTCATGTACCATTGAACCTAGGTAATGTTTGAGTATCTTGCAAGGACTTGTACCCCCTTCTCTGGGTTCATAGTATAACTATCCATCCATCCATTTCACCTCATAATTTTAGTCTGCATCCTTGTTCTGAGGTTGATGAAATTGACTCTTGTCTACCCTCCTATTTATCAATTGCCAGTGTTGACTATTGGAAAATGTGTCTTAGAGTCAACTATGTCTTAGGAATTTCTCTAGCTAGGGGGTTTGGTGGGATTGCGACCCATGGCCTCCTTGCTTTTCAGTTAGGATGACCTATAGAGCACTACCCTTTACCAAATGAAATGGAAAAGTAAAAATAAAAATAAAATAGGCATGCCTAAGAAGATGAAAAGAAAATAGGCAATGCACCTGTTTGCAAGGCTGCTGGCATGCTTGTGGAGGCTAAATATCCATAGGTATTTTCATTTTGGACACCTTGCATAATTGCATTACTAATTTGCTAATTTGAGTTGCTAGTTGTAGTCTTGTAGAGTCTCGAGTCTAGACTCATTTATACTTTCTTTTATTGATCTTACAGGTATTTTGGACACCTTGCATTGTCCATTCTTTGAATTTAGCACTGAAATATATTGCTTCAGATGTGACATGGATTGGCAAACTTATTGAGGATGCACGCCATATCGGTAACTTTGTACAAAACCACACCAATGCCCTTACAATCTAAAAAGAGTACTGTTATCACCTAAACTGTAGTTACCCCTATGGATGTATCCACTAGTGGATGGCAATAGGGAAGGGAAACTCAAAAGGTGCAACCACGATCACCTCGACCTCCAATATATGGTTGTCACGCCAGTCGAGGCAACCTTCACTTTATGTTATCTAGCCCAGACAACAAAAGGGGAGACCCGATCTACTCCCAACAGGAGAGATCAAAACCAAGACACCAAATCAAGTTAATTCTAAGTGAAGTAAGGTGTATGGTTTATCCTAGACCTTAGGATGAAGTCACAAGACAAGTGATGGGTTCAATGAGTATAGCTTTGGTTCATTATTGATGTGAAAGTGACTTATGATTTGTGAAATAGGATCCAGGATTGATGTACTAGTTCAATGTGACAAAATCCACTGCCTTGGGAACCATGTCCAATGCAGGGTAGTTTAGGGGTTGAATTGGGGCTAACTAGTACAAGTGACAAGCTTGATCATGATACATGATGACATCCAAGGGTTTAGTTCACCACACAAGGGTCAAACCACAAGTTAATCCAACAATCTAGGAAAGTCGAATTGACTTGGAGAGAGACCAGTGCCTTGGGAATTGGGATAATGGGGTCAAAGTGTAGTTAACTTGTGATTGATAACTCTTATTGTATGAGACAAATGGGCAATTAAAGTCTTGATGGATGAATAGGTCTAGATCTAGGTTTCACCTAAGTGGACCACAATCCCTTAGAACAAGGAATGTTATCCCCAAGGCAAGATTTGACAAAGTGGCATACTAGACCTAGGTTTTGAATTATGCCCGTTCCAAATCAACAAAAATCTCATGTACCCATGTCCTGGAAGTGGGCCAACTCACTTCTCCAAGGTGGTGCGACTTTACCCAAGGAGGCTAAAAAGTGGGATAAATGAATCAAGACAAGTCCAATGGCATCCAAAATTTATATCCAAGTAGGTTGATCAGGTGAGGATATGGATCT
Source organism: Larix kaempferi (assembly GCA_027924585.1). NCBI lineage: Eukaryota > Viridiplantae > Streptophyta > Pinopsida > Pinales > Pinaceae > Larix > Larix kaempferi. The sequence goes on along the minus strand of BSBM01000226.1, from coordinate 1,346,184 downwards.
ATAGTTTCAAAGCAATCCGATGGCTAGATCTTACTAGATATGAGTTTAAAGATACCAAGTGGTCCAAAAAATGGGATTAAATTCCTTAAAACATGGAATAGGGCCCACAAGGTAGAAATAAAAAAAGTGACAATCTGGGGGTAGGTTATTGGATGTGTAGATCAATAATCAAGTGGGATCTCAACTACCCATCAACTGGATCTAGGGTAAATCACCTTCCCCAAGGAGTGCGACCTCACTTGGAGAGGCTAAGTTGGCCTGGGAAGGGGGTCAAATGGAGGCCAATCCTCACCAAACTATAGATCCGAGATGCCTTGGATGCTATAGAGGTGGGTTTTCAATATCACACCCAACAACCCACTAGATCCCAGTAGATATGAAAAAATGTAAAATGGGGGTTTTGATTAATTAGGGTTTGAAATATTTTAGACAAGTGGATAGATCATGGAGATAGAAATTACCTTGAGATCATACCTGAGTGATGAAGAGAGATGCCTTGATGTTGAGGAAGATTCTCGCAGAGATCAAATGAGAAATTATTGATTTTGCTTGCCAAATTGATGCCCTAGCCCACAAGTGCGCCCTCCTCTACCTGTCAATCCAAGGAAAATCGATTTCAATCAGAGAGGTCAAGTATGGAGGAAATACAAGTAAAATGCAATGATAACATGAAATAAAAGGTCCTGGGACAGTAATACTCCCTGTTACCAACGAAGAGATCCAAAGAAGAAGTGGGGAGAGTCTTCCCCTACCAATACTTCCTCATCAAAGCAAATCAGCCTCCACCTGTAGATGCAAAAACGTGGTACAAAAGATATGGCAAAAAAAGATCTCCAACAACTCAGTGCCAACGAACGAACACCAAAAACATTCACCACAACACTGGAGATAGATGCAATAATAATTTTCTATTCCAATAATCTAAAGCCACAAGTCCCCTTACAATGAGAAGCTCTCTCCTTTAAATAGGAAGGAGAGGCATCAAAATCCTAACCACTTTTTGAATGAGTGGCTAAGATTAAAAGATACAAATGTATAATCAATGGTTGAGATGAGCTCAACAATAAAATACATGGATCACTCATAAAATATAACATAAGTGGACAAAATCGCCTTTGAAGAGGGGAATCCCACCATATCATGATGACAAAATATAATAAGAAGCTTATGGTGGGTCCAAGGGGTAATTTTAGCCACCCTTGGTCAATCCCCATAGCACAATAATAATAAAATAGTCATCAATTTACCAAATCGTGCCTCTATGGACAAATCATAGGCCTCAAAAGACCTCAGAAATCATCAGAAAATGCCATAAGTGATGGATGCGGGCCCCGATGAAGCTGAAACTACTGGAGGAGGTGTGGAAGACATCAACCCATCATCACTGATCATCCCATGCCAAGACATTGCCTCAGTAGCCCAAATCGAATTCCTCAATAGCCATTTCTACCAATACTGAAATGCCTCGGGAAGCGTGAAACTGCCCCAAACTGCAGCCTGGAGTGCCTGCGCTGTCAAGGTGAGGGCACCAGTGTGTCCGAGAGGGGGCTAATATGGTAAAAACAAGTGGCTGGACAACCCCCTCCAAGCATAGCGCCCTAGGTCAACCGGATAAAAATCACATCTGCTCTAACAGGGTCTCCGATAGACCAAAACTGCACTGGGATAGCCTACTGAGGCTCAATCATCACTGTAAGTGCCCGGAACTGAAAACAAACTGTCTCATTGGACTCAGAAGGTCCAAATCTATCCAAGATGTGTACTCATACACCATATGAATCTCTGCATGATCAAAATATATATCCAATATACCGGAACAGGTCAAATAATAATAATTTGTAAATGATCAAATACTGCTGTAAACCATGAATCATCATCATAACCCTGTAGCTGCTGCATAGAATCATCATGTACATGTACATAGACCATATATCATCAATCCATATCATCACAAGGTCCAACCATCTCATGTCCTATAGTTGACCTTGGTCAAACTAGGTTTGACCAAGTCAACATGACCAAATATAACTCAGATCATCATCAGAAGCTGCTGCAAAGTGTCAAAGGTTAATGCATGCTCTACAACTTATTCAAATAACAATTATAACACAAAGTAATCATTACTGGCGATCTAAATCCAAATATATAATGTCATTAATTATTATTATTACTCAGACTAGACTTTCAAGATCATACTCACTTCATAGCTGTGATCAATTTGCTAGTGAAGGGTGAAGGCTAAAATAACTGGCTAGGCTAAGGGATGACTTGATTGACTTAACTTTGTGACACTTTGGCAAAGGGAAAGGGAATACACACCATACTATATATTGAATGAGCAATAACACAGGGAATGGCAGTGTCTCACAAATGGACGAGTTGTTCAAAGAAGGTTTATTCACCTTTAACAGATGCGCACAATCCATAATACAAATGATGCCAGCAATAATTTAGATATAACATTTAAATTCCATTGCTTTTTGGGCCTGAAGTTTCCATAGCTTTGATCTATGTGTGTTTATAAACACATTGCATAGATTTACATTTATTTAGGCTTTCTGCTGCAGGTGTGTTTTTAAGGCACTTGTTTACCTGAGCAGTTCTAGGTGTGTCACAGACAGCTTGTTTACGTAGGTATTTACATTTCCAGAAGATACAACATTTTATTTTCATGGCCAATTTCATTTGGCATGCCTTTCATTCATGTGTGTTTAGAAACACATTGCATGAATGGGCTTTTCATACAAGATATAGCATTTCATTTTTTCCAGACTTTGTATTCATGGCAGCACTAAAAGTTTCAGGTTTAGCCAACACAACTTTAGTGACTAGGGGGAATTCACAAGGAACTCCAACTCACCATAGGTAAGTTTTGTCACCAACTCAGAGCCGAGACACAATAAATAGGGAAGTTCATCCAATACAAAAGCTATAGTGGGGAAAAGATCCTCCATGTCACTAGTCAAGTAGTAAGTCAGGGTGATAAACTAAAAGGTAGGCAATGGATGGATGAAGACAATGAATAATGGAGCCAACACTAGCAAGCCAAGGTATAGTGGAATGATCACCTCTATTCTCCCTAAGGAGGGTAAAACCAATGAGTATGAATAGTGAACTTCTAAGTCTGAGTAGGGACAATATAATATATATAATAAGATCAACCAGGTCCACATATCTATATGATCGTCAGATCATGACACTAAGTGCTAAGGCATGCTATAAGAATAAGTATAAAAGCAATATAACCATAACACAATGATATACCTGCTTAGTCATATTCCTGAATGCTCATCATCTGAACCATCATCTGTCCTGTGAAACTGCTGCTGTAACTCTAGGCACTACTGACTGCTCTGTACAAATGGTATAATGGCTACATCGGTCATCTCTCTGAGTGTCCTGAGACTCAGTCATGGCATGGGGAATATATATACTGCTGTCCAAAATTTGATAATGATCCAATATAGATGTTCATCTCAGCATCTCAATGTAAGGGAACTGGTTGAATAGTGTACTGGAATCAGAAAAATAATGTATGGTAGCCCGGCTAGTATATCTGTGATAACATCTGGCTCCGGCTAGGACAAGTGCTCTGCTGAAATGAGCACTTGAGAACCTTAGAATCTTTGGTCCTCGAACTCTGCAACTCGAATCCTCGATCCAGCACTCTACCATTTTGCTTCCAACTTTTTATTTTGCACCTATTTCTGCATTCACAAACATCAAAAATACCTCATGCCGCATGTATGGGAAAAATATAAAATCTAATTGAAATAAAATCTATTCTATGTTAGAAATATAAATGCATGAAATATAAATGCAGAAAGTAAATTTGAACTACTAACATAATTTGCAAAATTTGAAATTTATTGTGCAGACAAAAGAAAAATGACAGGTATTCAATTAAACTAGGAGCTTACAAAGGAGCTTAGAAACAAACAAAAAGGTGCCAGACTCAATGGCTGAAAAGACTAACTACTGCCCAAGTAGGCTTATTTGGTTTCCTACCTACTCTAATCTAACCAGTCATCACAAATGCTAGGTAAAATCATAAATCCAGTGCAACCATTCATCAAACATATTAGTGATTCTTCTTTGATTTCTGGTAATGAAACAAGTCATGATTGGATTAAAGATCAGAAAATTTGATAATGCAATCTTCCAGGTTTGTTCAAAAATTGAATAAAGGTTTGAATGGTGCAAAATGAAATCATGCCAAGGAAAAGATTGACTGATGCAAACATCCTCCATCCAAGAATTGATAGGATCATAAAATTCATGCAAGTTATTGCTTAAGATTGATAGAGGAAAAATATAAGTCTTGTAACTCAATTCTTTTTCACAGAACATAACTTCCTCATTTACTTCTCTTACATATTCAATTTGGTTCTCCCTGGGATTAATGATCAAATAGAAACCAAGTGGGGATAACTTAAAGTTTAAAGGACGGAAAAACAAAGTCAAACCCACTTGATGCTCAAAAATGGAGAAAAAATGGAATTGATCTTTAAACACCTTTCCTAGCCACCAAGAGTGATTGATAACTTGACAAAAGCATTATGGTTCCAAAGTGACCGAAAAGGGGAATGAAGTGTTTTTTCTCCAAACATGTAATCATGCAGATACTTCCTTCTGAAAATTCCAAAGGCAAAAGATTGACTATAACACACACCCAAAGATGATTGAAAGAATTGGGACGGGAGGGTGGATTGTAAATATGAAAATTCTCCCAAATAGATAGACAAGTTCGACCTTAGATTTTGACAAAAGAAAACACTCTTTACTCTAGGAATTATTTCAAGCTTTTGATCAAGTTTAATATTTACAATTTGAGGACAAGATTGACCGTAGCTATCTAACTCTAAGCTATCTTGACTAAGGATAAAAAAATGAAAATTTAAAGATTCATTATAAGAAGTGGAGCAAAGATTAGAATATCTAGTATGATTCACTAATTCATCCTCACCTTGAGATTGACTTATTGATTCATCATTAAATTCGTACGAGGATAAATGATCATTTTTATTCAATTTGTCAGGGATAAAATTAACAGGCTCATCTAAAACTTCCTGATTATTTGCACAATGATCATGTGAAAGCACTATTAAATGATCTTGGTTAATGTCTCCACTTTCTTCTTCTTCAGTAAGTTGATAAGGAATTGAATGATCACTAAAGACAGAATGACTAATGAGTCTCTCTAAGGGAGGAACTTCAGTAAACCTGTTAACTAAAAGCTCATCCTCAAAAATTCCCTCAGGATCAGGACTAGGGCTACCTAAAAAGCAATTTGAAAACTTATGGTTTGTACAATGATTAAAGATTTGACTTTCGATTGACTCAAAAGTAGAAGACTTATCATCAGAAGAAATTGGGCAGGAAAGGTCATCTCCGGATGTTGACAAATCACTTGATATTTGATTGTTAAATGATTCCACAATAGGATCGGAAAGGGGAAGGTTTTGATCTTGGATTGGATTTGAAAGATACATATCATCGAATTCACTTCCCAATTCTTCTAGGCATTTATTTTCAAACATGTCATAACCAAAAATGCTATTGGGTTTCAAATTCGAAAGCTAGAGTCCAGCTCTTTCTTTGAAAGATGAAGCCAATAGTCTCATACACACATCCTCATGGGTTATGGATAATTCTTTAATAATTTCCCTAAAAAGTTCAAGGTGTCTTTTAGCAGAGATTTCATAACTTCCATCGAAAATATGCAACCTTGCACATGCTTGATGAGGAATATGATGACGATACCCAACAATTTTTGAAAAGTCAAAAACTTTTAAACGATCGAAAGTTCTAGGTCGCTTAGAAGCAGCCATGGATAATTTTTTATTTTTTATATTTTTATTTTTAATTTTTATATTTATTTTTAAATTCAAGAGCCTGAAAACAAAATGATGCACCCCATGGGTTCTAGATAATGATAAGATCTGTCTTAATTCTAGTATTGTAAGGATGTAAATGAGCTCGCTCCTCAGCGGAGTCACGGTTGGGAGTCACCAGTAGATTTCTTAAACTCTTCTACCAAGATATGTGTCGTTGTATATGAAGGAGAGAGTGAATAATGACCACTAGATTTATCCAAGGTAAGCCTATGCCCTCCAACGCCAAAATGTTAGGCAAGAAGAACAGGAGTAAGGCTTGAGAAATATATTTCAAACTAGAGTAAGCCTATGCCCTCCTCGACAACAGCGCCAAAATGTTATCACCTAAACTGTAGTTACCCCTATGGATGTATCCACTAGTGGATGGCAATAAGGAAGGGCAACTCAAAAGGTGCAACCACGATCACCTCGACCTCCAATATATCGTTGTCACGCCAGTCAAGGCAACCTTCACTTTATGTTATCTAGCCCAGACAACAAAGGGGGAGACCCGATCTACTCCCAACAGGAGAGATCAAAACCAAGACACCAAATCAAGTTAATTCTAAGTGAAGTAAGGTGTATGGTTTATCCTAGACCTTAGGATGAAGTCACAAGACAAGTGAGGGGTTCAATGAGTATAGCTTTGGTTCATTATTGATGTGAAAGTGACTTATGATTTGTGAAATAGGATCCAGGATTGATGTACTAGTTCAATGTGACAAAATCCACTGCCTTGGGAACCGTGTCCAATGCAGGGTAGTTTAGGGGTTGAATTGGGGCTAACTAGTACAAGTGACAAGCTTGATCAGGATACATGATGACATCCAAGGGTTTAGTTCACCACACAAGGGTCAAACCAAAAGTCAATCCAACAATCTAGGAAAGTCGAATTGACTTGGAGAGAGACCAGTGCCTTGGGAATTGGGATAATGGAGTCAAAGTGTAGTTATCTTGTGATTGATAACTCTTATTGTATGAGACAAATGGGCAATTAAAGTCTTGATGGATGAATAGGTCTAGATCTAGGTTTCACCTAAGTGGACCACAATCCCTTAGAACAAGGAATGCTATCCCCAAGGCAAGATTTGACAAAGTGACATACTAGACCTAGGTTTTGAATCATGCCCGTTCCAAATTCACAAAAATATCATGTACCCATGTCCTGGAAGTGGGCCAACTCACTTCTCCAAGGTGGTGCGACTTTACCCAAGGAGGCTAAAAAGTGGGATAAATGAATCAAGACAAGTCCAATGGCATCCAAAATTTAGATCCAAGTAGGTTGATCAGGTAAGGATATGGATCTATAGTTTCAAAGCAATCCGATGGCTAGATCTTACTAGATCTGAGTTTAAAGATACCAAGTGGTCCAAAAAATGGGATTAAATCCCTTAAAACATGGAATAGGGCCCACAAGGTAGAAATCAGAAAAGTGACAATCTGGGGGTAGGTTATTGGATGTGTAGATCAATAATCAAGTGGGATCTCAACTACCCATCAACTGTATCTAGGGTAACTCACCTTCCCCAAGGAGTGCGACCTCACTTGGAGAGGCTAAGTTGGCCTGGGAAGGGGGTCAAATGGAGGCCAATCCTCACCAAACTATAGATCCGGGATGCCTTAGATGCTATAGAGGTGGGTTTTCAATATCACACCCAACAACCCACTAGATCCTAGTAGATCTGAAAAAATGTAAAATGGGGGTTTTGATTAATTAGGGTTTGAAATATTTTAGACAAGTGGATAGATCATGGAGATAGAAATTACCTTGAGATCATACCTGAGTGATGAAGAGAGATGCCTTGATGTTGAGGAAGATTCCCGCAGAGATCAAATGAGAAATTATTGATTTTGCTTGCCAAATTGATGCCCTAGCCCACAAGTGCGCCCTCCTCTACCTGTCAATCCAAGGAAAATCGATTTCAATCAGAGAGGTCAAGTATGGAGGAAATACAAGTAAAATGAAATGATAACATGAAATAGAAGGTCTTGGGACAGTAATACTCCCTGTTACCAACGAAGAGATCCAAAGAAGAAGTAGGGAGAGTCTTCCCCTACCAATACTTCCTCCTCAAAGCAAATCGGCCTCCACCTGTAGATGCAAAAACGTGGTACAAAAGATATGGCAAAACAAGATCTCCAACAACTCAGTGCCAACGAACGAACACCAAAAACATTCACCACAACACTGGAGATAGATGCAATAATAATTTTCTATTCCAATAATCTAAAGCCACAAGTCCCCTTACAATGAGAAGCTCTCTCCTTTAAATAGGAAGGAGAGACATCAAAATCCTAACCACTTTTTGAATGAGTGGCTAAGATTAAAAGATACAAATGTATAATCAATGGTTGAGATGAGCTCAACAATAAAATACATGGATCACTCATAAAATATAACATAAGTGGACAAAATCGCCCTAGAAGAGGGGAATCCCAACATATCATGATGACAAAATATAATAAGAAGCTTATGGTGGGTCCAAGGGGTAATTTTAGCCACCCTTGGTCAATCCCCATAGCACAATAATAATAAAAGTCATCAATATACCAAATCGTGCCTCTACGGACAAATCGTAGGCCTCAAAAGACCTCAAAAATCATCAGAAAATGCCATAAGTGATGGATGCGGGTCCCGATGAAGCTGAAACCACTGGAGGAGGTGTGGAAGACATCAACCCATCATCACTGATCATCCCATGCCAAGACATTGCCTTAGTAGCCCAAATCGAATTCCTCAATAGCCATTTCTACCAATCCTGAAATGCCTCGGGAAGCGTGAAACAACCCCAAACTGCCTCCTGGAGTGCCTGCGCTGTCAAGGTGAGGGCACCAGTGTGTCCGGGAGGGGGGTAATATGGTAAAAGCAAGTGGCTGGACAACCCCCTCCAAGCACAGCGCCCTAGGTCAACCGGATAAAAATCACATTTGCTCTGACAGGGTCTCCGATAGACCAAAACTGCACTGGGATAGCCTACTGAGGCTCAATCATCACTGTAAGTGCCCGGAACTGAAAACAAACTGTCTCATTGGACTCAGAAGGTCCAAATCTATCCAAGATGTGTACTCATACACCACATGAATCTCTGCATGATCAAAATATATATCCAATATACCGGAACAGGTTAAATAATAATAATCTGTAAATGATCAAATACTGCTGTAAACCATGAATCATCATCATAACCCTGTAGCTGCTGCATAGAATCATCATGTACATGTACATAGATCATATATCATCAATCCATATCATCACAAGGTCCAACCATCTCATGTCCTATAGTTGACCTTGGTCAAACTAGGTTTGACCAAGTCAACATGACCAAATATAACTCAGATCATCATCAGAAGCTGCTGCAAAGTGTCAAAGGTTAATGCATGATCTACAACTTATTCAAATAACAATTATAACACAAAGTAATCATTACTGGCGATCTAAATCCAACTATATAATGTCATTAATTATTATTATTACTCAGACTAGACTTTCAAGATCATACTCACTTCATAGCTGTGATCAATTTGCTAGTGAAGGGTGAAGGCTAAAATAACTGTCTAGGCTAAGGGATGACTTGACTGACTTAACTTTGTGACACTTTGGCAAAGGGAAAGGGAATACACACCATACTATATACTGAATGAGCAATAACACAGGGAATGGCGGTGTCTCACAAATGGATGAGTTGTTCAAAGAAGGTTTATTCACCTTTAACATATGCGCACAATCCATAATACAAATGAGGCCAGCAATAATTTAGATATAGCATTTAAGTTCCATTGCTTTTTGGGCCTGAAGTTTCCATAGCCTTGATCTATGTGTGTTTATAAACACATTGCATAGATTTACGTTTATTTAGGCTTTCTGCTGCAGGTGTGTTTTTAAGGCACTTGTTTACCTGAGCAGTTCTAGGTGTGTCACAGACAGCTTGTTTACCTAGGTATTTACATTTCCAAAAGATATAACATTTTATTTTCATGGCCAATTTCATTTGGCATGCCTTTCATTCATGTGTGTTTAGAAACACATTGCATGAATGGGCTTTTCATACAAGATATAGCATTTCATTTTTTCTAGACTTTGTATTCATGGCAGCACTAAAAGTTTCAGGTTTAGCCAACACAACTTTAGTGACTAGGGGGAATTCACAAGGAACTCCAACTCACCATAGGTAAGTTTTGTCACCAACTCAGAGCCGAGACACAATAAACAGGGAAGCTCATCCAATACAGAGGCTATAGTGGGGAAAAGATCCTCCATGTCACTAGTCAAGTAGTAAGTCAGGGTGATAAACTAAAAGGTAGGCAATGGATGGATGAAGACAATGAATAATGAAGCCAACACTAGCAAGCCAAGGTATAGTTGAATGATCACCTCTATTCTCCCTAAGGAGGGTAAAACCAATGAGTATGAATAGTGAACTTCTAAGTTTGAGTAGGGACAATATAATATATATAATAAGATCAACCAGGTCCACATATCTATATGATCGCTAGATCATGACACTAAGTGCTAAGACATGCTATAAGAATAAGTATAAAAGCAATATAACCATAACACAATGATATGCCTGCTGAGTCATATACCTGAATGCTCATCATCTATCCTCTGAAATTGCTGCTGTAACTCTAGGCACTACTGACTGCTCTGTACAAATGGTATAATGGCTACATCGCTCATCTCTCTGAGTGTCCTGAGACTCGGTCATGGCATGGGGAATATATATACTGCTGTCCAAAATCTGATAATGATCCAATATAGATGCTCATCTCAGCATCTCAATGTAAGGGAACTGGCTGAATAGTGTACTGGAATCAGAAAAATAATGTATGGTAGCCCGACTACTATATATGTGATAACAAGTACACACATATTTCATTGTTGAAGGTTGTAGATACTTGGTTTGGTTATTTTTTGGTCCTTTTGGAGAAAAATGGATAAAGTTGCTTCAAAAAAGGTAAAGGACATAAAGTTAGATAATGGTTGGTGGGAGAGGGTAGATCTTACCATTAGGATCATGGAGCCAGTCATTTCTTTGTTGTGGTTTGCAGACAGAGACTAGCCCATCCTAGAAGATGTTTATGAGGGGTGGGATTCCATGATTGAGTCCATGAGGACCATTGTTATGAAGAATGAGTGTGCTGAGTATGAGACATCGACAGAGAACTTATGGTCCACCATACAGGATATTCTTATCTCCAGGTGGGATGAGAATTGCACACCTTTGCATTGCTTGGCCCACTCATTGAACCCCAAGTTCTACGGTCACGATTGGCTCAATGGTGGGTTGGGGCCCTCATGCAGAGTCCCTCCTCACATGGATGGAGAGATCGCACAAGGGAGGAAGACAACATTTAGACGACTACTTTAGGATAGAGACCTACTTGAGGAGGTGGAGGAGGGATTTGCAGAGATTTCCACTGGCACTGGGAGATTTGGAGGATATGAGGTGCTTAGAGACATGTGGGTTAAGAAACCCTATGTTTGGTGGGCAACTCATGGGGCAACATGCCCTCTTCTAAAGAAGATAGCCTTGAGTGTCATCTCTCAAGTTACTTCATCCCTGTGCTGTTGGGAGCGGGGAGCGGGAGCGAAAAGCGAAATTTTCAAAAGCTTCCGTTTCGGGAGCGTTTTTTATATAATATATATTTTAATATATTTTGATGCATATAAATTAAAAAAAACATGCCAAATTAGCTATAGAAAAACATCAAAACATAGAATCTAGATATTCATATAACCATTTAGTACACAATGACACATTGATATAACATTAATCATCTCGTCTTCTAGATTCTAGGAGCTATAACTTATAACATTGTCATTAAATGATCATCATCAAATCATCAATCATCAATCATCAACAACATCAACCTTCAAATTTCAACATATAATATTTGCCATCAAACTAGGCCATAATGTTTACAAAATAGGCCAACTGCCAAAATAAACATGAAAATGAAATACAAAGTACAAAGTACAAACTACAAACTACAAAGTACTATGAATCTACTAAGCTTTCCACTTGCCACGAGTAACTTCCAATTTCTTTTCTCGTGTTCTAGTTGGAATAGGTGCTGGTGGAAGTGATCGTGGAACATGAGTAGAAGATGAATGGCCCCCGCGGGCTGAAATTGGACGTAGTGAAGCTATAGGCAAAACTCCTGCATCCGGAAAGCTGCTTCTGCTTGGGGGTGGCATCTCTGTATGGGTAGTCTGAATTGCATCATCATGATCACCCAATAGTTCAGCCTCCAAGCGCTCTAATGCTATGGCTCCATCCTCCACATTAGCCTCTTCTGGATTGTTGTCCCAAGTCAAAAATGTTCTATCATTCTTGGCCGCCTCACAATAATGGGACAACAACCTCAAGTTGTAGTGCACATAAACCAAGCTTTCTGCGCGATCTACATTCAGACTGTTTCTCTTTACACTGTGGATGAAGTTGTAGGTGCTCCAACACCTCTCTGCAGAAGAGCTATTAACAACCTGTGATAGCACCCTCAGCGCCAATTTATGCAAATATGTGGCTCCAGAGCCATGCATGTTCCACCAATGGATAGGATCCAATCTGTCTCAATCTTTGGTTGCAAACAGGGAACCAAAGCGTCCATGCTCACTTATGTATATGCTCAATTCACTCCGTACTTGAGCACACTCTTCCTCATCAGGGACCAACTTTTCTAATGCAAGCATATACCCAGTAGCAACCTCTGGATCTGTGTGGGGTTTTTTCCTGACTCCACCCCCAGGTGCAGGTTGGGCCAACCAAATTGGAGAATAGTATTTTGGGGTGAGGACATATGCAAGGGCATGGAGTGGAACATTTAGATTATCCCACCTTTTGACCACAAGTTTATGAATATGGTCATACAAGACTGCATCTCTTTGCTCAACAATGTCTTTGATTTGACCAAGCATGCTATCCATCTGCTCATATACCTCCCCAATCACCGACTGATCTGTATCTGCAAAATGAATCATGTTATAAACTGGCTTGGTGAACTGCAGAACATACCTAACCTTTGACCAAAAATGACCTTCAAGAACGGTGTCCTCCACCTCCTGAAAGTCACTTCTATCTGATGCACTTGCAACTCTGTCTTTCAATTCCTGCCATGGATCACTTGATACCATACTAGCCAATGCCTCTCTTACCTTCAAAAGCCTCCTGAAGGTGAGGTAGTAGCTAGCAAATCTAGTCTTTGCAATCTCCAATAGCTCCAACTTAGAGTGATTGCGAAAAATGTGGTGGGCCATGCTATGATTGGTAATAAATTTGATCATTTTCTTACCTCTCTTGTACAAAGCACCAATCCATTGGTAATTATTGTCCTTCATCTTAACAATATCACGCATCAAAAGGTTCAATGTGTGAACCAAATACCCTGACCAAAATATGTTGGGATACTTATCCATAATGATTGCTCCTGCTGCCTTACAATTAGCAGCATTATCAGTGATGACTTGAATGACATTGTATGGCCCAATCTCCTGAATGGTTTTAAGTAAAGGTTGTGCAATATTAATAGTGGTCTTGTAGCGATCTGAGTAGTCATGGGCTGAAAGGAAGACCGCACCGCTAGCAGAAACGCCAAGAATATTTATCAACGTCTTGCCTTTAACATTTTTCCACCCATCAGATACAATGGATACCCCATAGTTGGACCAATCATTTGTGAACTTTCCAAGAGCACTATTGATTTTGGCTCTTTCCTTGTCAAGTCCCACGGTTCTAGCTTTGTCATACCCAGGGCTTCTGTATCCTTGAGGGCCACCATTGATGGCTTGTACCATTTCATGCCAATAGGGTGAGCGAAGAACATTGAATGGCACACCACATGCATAGAGAAATGTATAAACTTTTGAATCCACATCATCTCTACAACCTTGGCAAGGAAATCGGATAATGTTCTTCGTATAGGCGAGACTCCATGGGGAGATGAGGCTCCCGATCGAGCCGATGATGATCCAGCAGCAGCTCCACTACCAAACATTCTCTGTGGGAATTCAGAATCAACCCTCGATCTCTTGGACTTGTTTTGAGCGGCCTCTTCTTCCATCTTGTATTTGCTTCTCTCATTAGCTCCCACTTTGTCACAAGTTTTGACTCCATGAGACTTACCTACATCGCATGGCATAACCCCACACAGATGCTTTCTCACCCGGGTATATGAACCTGTGTATGTTTTCCCACAATGGGGGCATCCAAACTTTGTGGTTCCACCCCCTCTCCCTCCCCCTTTCCTTGTCACATACCTCCACAAAGGTGTTGTGTCTTTTTGTTTTTGCCCCACATCACCCTCACCCTCATCCTCATCATCATCACCCTCTTCCCCTTCCTCCTCTTCTCCTTGGTATGCATCACTCTCTACCTCTTCCCCCTCATCACTACCATCACCACATCTACTTCCCAACACCATCATAATGAGAAGAAGTGGAATGAAAAACCAAAACCACATACCCATCATGTTTCTTGATTCAAGATGAGAGTCACTTGTTCCCTGCAATAGAATGATGGAGAAGAAGATATTGGAAAGAGTAGGAGAAGAGAACATTGCAAGTTTTCCATTTTTTAACATAGTGAAAAAAAATTGCAAAAACAAACAAAGATGAGTTTATAGAGCCTACCTTTTAGCTCTTCAATGGTGGTTGAATGTCTCTATGGAAGCTTCAATCTCCCTTGCAAGCTCTCCCTTTCAATCTCCCCTTCAATCTCCCACTCAATGCTCAAAGCTCTCAAACAACTAGCAAACTCACTCCAAGCTCAAACTCTTGCCAATCAAATAAATGAGTAATGGAATGAGTCCAAATGGACTCATTCACCTTTTAATGGCCCAAAGTGACCTATCCCACCAAAAAAACCCTAAAAAATTCCAAAAATAAAAAAAAAAAATTTCAAAAATCCCCCTGTCCGCAGAATCGATTTTTTTTGGTCGGAATCGATTCGGGATCGACCTGGGAGTGACGATTCCCAGTCGAATTACTGAAAGGCAGGGAGCGTTTTTTTTTTCCTCAATTCGCGAATTGTAAAATCGATTCCGGACGGAATCGATGAGGAATTGCGCTTCCAAAATCGATCCCTCATCGATTCCGTCCGGAGCGCGATTCGGTATCGATTCGAGGGGGGGGGTCGATTCCCAGCTGCTTTGCTTCATCCTCTTCTTGTGAGAGGAATTGGAGCACATATGGGAACTTGTGCAGTTTGAAGAAGAGCAAGTTTGAGCAGTCCAGGACAGAGACGAGGGTGTATGTGCACTCCAACCTTCGTCTTATTTACAAGAAGAGGGAGGAGTGGGCGAAGGGAAAGACAAAGATGTGGGATGTCTTTCCTGATGATATGGGTTTGGACAATAGTACTGAGTTGGCATTAGCCAACATGGATCGTAATGATCCAGTGCTAGAGCCGGTCACTTTTGATGATGGTGATCATATGGAGGGGTCATCCTCCACACCAGCAGATGTAGATCGTCAGATGGGTAGAGAGAAGGAGGAGGAGGATGACGAGGATCAGGGTAGTGATGAGTTTGTTGATTCAGGCATGGAGGAGGACTATTGAGTCATTGACAAATGAGATTCTTCCATCTTGATCCACCCCTTTTTGTATTTACTATTAGTCTATTGGCATTTTCCAGTGCTCAGTGGCATTCTGACATCTATGTAATACATTTTGATTTTGATGTCTTCATGAGAAATATGGTTCCGACATTTTCAGAAATATGGTTTCAACAAGATCTCCCTCATATTATTACTTTTTACTTTTTATTATTACATTTTATTAATGGCCGACAGTAATATGGACAAACGTTACAAGATCTCCCTCATACTGGGCTGTAGAGCACCTCTCGGCGCAATAAAACATCATGAATGAAACAGTAATTTCTTCATATTTAATAGAATACACAATTTTATTACTAGAATAAGTTTGTCAAAAAAATTCTTTAACCTCCTTTTGTAAAATGATCTAGACTTTGTACTTCTACCTTCTTTGCTTATCAAATAAGACTAAGCATCCATGCACTGAGAAGTCTGTCCTTGGAACTAAATGTTATCACCATTTTCTGGAACGCATCTTCACACTTCACGTGATACGTAGAATGATTACCTGGCCTATTTGAAAATACTTACAAAGATTGTGTATTCCTATTATAGGAAAGGATAGATTTTCTGGAGTGCATATCAAGTAATCAAAAAAATAAAATTATTCCACTCAAGCATCTAAACTTTAACAGCAGAGCTGTGAATTATTTATTATTTGTTTCAATTTTAAATTCTAGTGTCTTGAATTGCATTCTATCACCAATTCCAGATCAAAGTCAGATCTTCCTTCAGAGGTAATGTTCCATGCCGAGACTTTGCGTATTTGTTACCAGCCAGCGATGGAAATTTGACAAGTCTAGCGCTGTCTGTATTTTAGTTTATGAGTAGCTTTTTCTCCTGGAATTTCATTCATCATTTGGCCTCTGGAGTCGCACATTTAATTTACAACTCGTCTCATCTGATTGACATATCTTATGGGATGAACTTGATTTATTGCACAACTGGACAAAAGGGTTACATTTCCAAATAAAATTGATTCTAGGCCTTCTCATGAAATCAAAACATGCAGTATTCACTAAATATTTGCATTTCAAATGGTTAGTATCTAATTTCTCTTCCATGCAAGACAGAGATGCATCTTTTATTACAATGTATTAATAATGTTGTAATTGTCCAAAGAATAAAAATTGAGAAAAATTCCCATACCTGATATGTCCAACATTCTAATGTTAAGTTTTTATCTCCTGATATAAGGCCTTGTAATATCACAGAACCTCTCAAGCCGGCACCATCTTTTTCAATGAAAGCCCCATAGTTCTAGCGATTTAGACCCAAATAAAAAACAGAATAAAATGTCCATATTAGTTTAATTATGTTAAAGACAAATAACAGAAAGGAAATGCCTCATTTTGTTCAAATGACCTTTTAACAATAAAGGAAGTAACCAATTTTACTGGCAAGATCAATTAAGGAAACCAAACTCTTCAAACAAGAATATAAATTTGAAGTTACAGTATTTGCAAACTGTAAGAGAATAATTACGAAGCACACCAGAAATTCACTAAAATAAAAAGGGAAGTAGCGGTTAATGAGATCAATTACAGTAAGTAAATGTTTAGAAAGAAGGCAAACCTACATCATGATCGAACAACGTAAATAAGGTGGTCTATAAGTAACCCGTAACATCATGATGAGATTATATGAAGTTGAACACATGGAATTGAAACCAATACAAGAAGAATATTAGAGTAGTTATGCTCCTTAATTTGACAGATTCATGAAATTCTATTTAAGTTTAACAAAGCTAACTTCCTAATACAACAACCTCCATGTTTAAGTGAATTCTATCAAGGAGAGGCTTTAGCGTGTTTTTTCTTTTATAATCTACCGAAAGTTTCATATGAAAATCCTTTCAATCCTACTCAAATTATTTTGATGGCATCTCAATTTGTGATTGATCATTTTACACATTTTATAGTGATAGTACACATTTACAGCCTAAACCTCATGGCACACTTAAAAAACACATAAATTGACGTGGTATAAAGGGAAAATATTTTGAAACACGTGGAAACATTCTTCATAGATTCAGTTAGTATTTTCCTTCTAAAAGTGGAGCATAATAATGAAAATAGCTGTTAGAGATTTTGATCAGTTAGATATAATATATTATAATGAAAAAGGAAGAAATGGTCCATTTTGTTTGTGGATGGTCTATTTTGTATTATTCTGCATGTGATTTGTTTATACGAATGTAGAAGAAAATTTTTAGTATTGGAAGGATAATATTAGTGTTTCAGCTTCAATTTATTAATAGTACAACAGTCCTCATAAATTGGCGTGGAAAAAAGGGAAAATCTTTTGAAACACGTGGAAATATTCTTCATAGATTCAATTAGTATTTTCCTTGTAAAAGTGGAGCATAATAATGAAAATAGCTGTTAGAGATTTTGATCAGTTAGATATAATATGTTATAATGAAAAAGGAATAAATGGTCCATTTTGTTTGTGAACTGTCTATTTTGTATTATTTTGTATGTGATTTGTATATACGGATGTAGAAGATATTTTTTAGTATTGGAAGGATAATATTAGTGTTTCAGCTTCTCTTTATTAATAGTACAACAGTCCTCCAGATCGCCGGATCAACACAGTTTTTAAAGAGCAAATGTGGCCTTAGATGACATTAGAAAAACGTCGTCATGATTGACATGAATAACCATCATTAATTTTAGAATCCGTGTTTAGAATTATGGCTCAGATTAGATAAAGTCAATGTAGACATCTGAATCAATTAATAAATAACTAAGACATACTCCTGTGCTTTTGGGAGATATAATGTTACACTCGAAGCCTTCTATTTATCAATAATATAATCAAGAAATGATCATCAAGGCTTTGTACTTGTTCATATCCTTTTGTTCGTTCCTTTAACACATCGCTGATAATATAATTAAAGAAATGATCATCAAGGCTTTGTACTTGTTCGTATCTTCTTGCTCGTTCCTTTAACACATCCCAACACCTGTAATGTTATAGCTTATTTTCTTCCGTCAAATTTGATAAGGTAGTCTGGGTTGGTTATTCCAACCCTCTAATTTCCACCCGGTATATCCTAACCCAGCGCCTTTAAAGACCTCCTTTTTAAGAATTGACCTTTCAGGACTGGCCTCTAGAACCTTATCTTCGAAGTACTTATTTACTTACTTTACTTTATTAGCGGCAACGCCGAAACGAGGTCTTACGAAGGGTAGGAGTTTATGAGAGGCAACCTAAGGGCAGAGACCAACTCCTATTCAAGAACATACCTGGAGCAGTATCTAGACCTCTACTGTCAAAGTTGATGGGTTGGTGGGTTGTTGTAGTTTTCAAATTAGAGGAAAGTTGGGATTAAAATGGATCAAATAATAAAAAACTTGCTTCTTGAGTTGGGAATTTAATAATAACGAGTAAAATTTCAAAAATTTGAGTCAATAAGTTAGACAAACAAAAGACAAGAATGATTATGTGTCATGCTTCTATTTAACAATATTTAACCATATATACATTTTACCTTGGTTAAAATCTTGATAAAATCATCGGGAAATTTAAAAAATATCTTTGAAATAATAAATATGGAATATTTTGTATTATTGATACTTCTTCTTCTTCTTTATTATTATTATTATTATCCATAGTTGGAAAAATCGACATTGACAAAAAATCAGCGAGGGTCTTGAAAACATCTTTTTGGCAATATCGGCGAAAAAATCGGCAAACCATGGCAAACATTTTTTTTGGTAAGGCTCGTACCCATGAAGTTTCGAACCAGTGACTTTATGTAAGGAGTGCTTTAATAGTACGTCCATTCACCGTCTATTCTACGGCCCATGGGCCAAACCACGGAAAACATTAAAAAAACACAAAATATATTCATTTTTTTCATAATCTTAAACATATAAAGCAACAACAACATCAGATAAATATATTGGCACATAAATATGGAGAAAGCACTAATATATATGATGTAGTGGATATAAAATGATACATCAAAGTCGATAATGAATTCTGAACCTTGATAGTGATAGTTGTCCAATAGTACTCAAAAGTGGACAACCAATGGTACAATACAAAATGACATCACAAAAAGTCACAAAACTAGCAGCTAACTATCTATCTCTGATATCAATGCCCTCTTCCCCTTTTATGGCAAAAGATCATGGGTTGTTTGCCAGGCCTACCCCTAGCAATAGAAAATCCTGGGCCTACACTAGATGTCGAACAATGATTAGTGGGTGTTGTTGCCGCCTAATACACACCTGGGGGGGGAACGGAACAGGAAACCTTCAAGCCGCTCGGTGTGTCCTTGGGGGCAATTCAGAGTCAAGTGCTGTCACCTGATTACTCGACTCCTCCGTCTAGGCTACTCCTAGCGAAGCCAAGGGGGGTGGTCCCTGTAAAAATTAATCTAAGGTTTCTACACTACAAAATGAAGAAAATCAATTTCTAGGAGTTATTGATGGATATGAAATGACTGCAAAACAAATCATTTGCATATTAAATCAACAACATTTAAAGACATTGCATTCATGACATGATAACGAATTAATTTAAACAATGAAAATTGTACGAGACCAGTTCCGTAATGTGTAGATTGTTGTTGTGTTGGGAATGCTGATGTATTTGTTTGTCAGTTTTAATTTCTTAAAAGATGAGTGATTAAGGGAGTGGGTTGATTGTTTGTTTGTCCCAACATTGAATCGCTCCTTCGAACTAGGCGTTGTGACAGCTATACCGAGGGTCCAACCATGCAAGGCATAACCTTCTTAAAGTAGCCTGCTGACTCTAAAGGAAGCTTCACTCGACCTCCCTAGTTCTTGAGATTGAATCTTCGTAGGATTGCCCTATTACTCTAGCCACTCTAAGTTCCTTTCTGATTGAACAAACTGTTCAAACTAAGCTGCAGCGGTTAAGAGCATACTCAGATCTTTCGAGCGTTGGTAATTTTTATTAAATGTAAGGGTGAGTTGCTTAACTAAACTAAAGCCCAAGAATCTCTTGTCCACACACCAAAGGTGCAGTACTTCGGGAAGACAAGGGCACAAATTCTTTTTAGAATTTATTGCAAAAATTGTAAAATTGTAAATAGAAAAACAAAAAAAATGAAAACTAATCTATACAACCCTCTAGAGACGGATTGTGTGCATGTGATTGTTTTTATTTATCAATTGCAAAATGGAACTTGTTGTCGTCAGAAACAAACTTAGGAGGAAAACGCAATAAAAATATTCAAGTTGCTCGGTGTGTCCTTGGGAGCAAGTCTTGAGTTAGGTGTCGTCGCCTGATTTTGACTCCTCCGTTTAGGCTGAACTCCTAACGAAGCCAAGGGGGGTAGTCCCTAGAAAAGAGTTGCTAAGGCTCTTATTAGTTTATTAGTTGTGGATGGGATTGATTTTTAGGAGTTTCGAAATGGATTACTGAAACAAGCTATTGCAAATGTGGAATTTGTATTCAACAACATAAAAAGATATACGACATTCATAACATATTTGACTGAAAGCAAATAATGATAATAAAATTGTACCAGTGCCAATGGAGTCAAAATAACAGAATGCTGCTGAAAAATAGTAAATGTTTTGCAATGTACTTGGTCCTTTTTAATTTATTAAGATGATGAGTGGATTAAGGGGAAGGGGATTCCCGATATACCATGAGGTACTGGGAATATGTCTGGATTATGACAAAGGTGGTTCCGCACTTGGAAATGTGGGATGGATCGGAGTCTCTGGGAGGTGTCCAACACTACACCAATTGAGGGTGCAGCCTGACGGTATCCCAAGGTCACTATCCAGTGGTTCCCACTTCCTTTGAAGAATTTGCCCACACAATATCAAAGACTGATACACTGGATTTTCATAATGTATTGGGGAAGTTGTTTTTATTAAGGTGAGTTGTTTATTACATGTGGAAAGTTAAAAAGTGCACACTTCGCTTTTGGTTATCCCAAAGATCAGGGAAAACCTGCGATAGGCAAGAGCATACATGAAATGACAGATTGTTTATTCCAATTGAGATTGTAAATGCAAAAAAGGAAAATGTGAGACTAATCAGTACGACAAGGAGTATCTTTCCCCTAATCGAGCAAGCTCTCTTGGGTAGTTCAGTAGAGCAATGCCGGGTTAGTATTCGTTACTTTACAAAAACCATGCAAGAAAAGTTAAACTAACAAAAGCAAGAAAAATGAAACTAATCTAAAGCAAAAAATAATGATATAGAAAAGAAAACCATCAAGGAGGCGACACGGATCCCCCTAGGGGGGATGGGGTGCGAGCACTTGGAAAGCCCACTCGCTCTTATTATTATTATTATATTATAAGTGAAAAAGGTGGCTGCCTTTGGTCCTTATAGATCTGGATCCAAAGGTTGACAAGTTTTTAGAAATGAAGAATAAAGAAGAGTGTTTCTCTGGGAGGCCTTGGACGACCTAGATTTTCAATTTTTCGGCAACACTTCCTCTAGCATGGCGAGAAAAATGTAAAACCAACCACTTGAAATGCATCAAATGTACGAAATCAAATGTTAAAAGCATAAAAATTTAAGTACTTAAATAATAAACAATAAGCCTAAGTACTTAGTCAATCCAGATCTACGAAAAATAAAGCTTTCAGATTAAGATCTAGTATTGTACTTAAATAAATCAGCCTTTGAATGTTCTTTCTTAAAAGGGAACTAATTTACTTAAGCATATTCAAAGTAACTGGAACCAAAGAGGAAGTTTAATTATAAAAGTGGAGAGAAGGAAGAAAGAGTTGCTCAAGTGTTCAAGCAGAATGTCCAGATCTAAGGAGTCCAACAATGGGAAGTAGAGGGACTATGTCTTTCTTGAAGTGCTTGAAGAATGGTAGATTCAACCAAGATCATCCACTCCAATCAAGCTAGGAAACCTGCATCACTAACAATACTACACAAAAGGGGATCAAATCTGGTATTTCAACAAATAAAGATTGAGAGAGCATAAGTACAACCTAATACAGTCTGTTACTCCTAGATCTTTACAAGCAAAGAATAGTAAATGAAATCAAACTAGAATCATTTACTCTATACGTTAACAACAATCTTAAGGCCAGATAGATTACCACAAGAAGCAAAGCAAAAAAAAAAGGGCAGCAATACGGTTACCTCATAAGCCAGTGACAATATTCATCCACACACAAATGCAACACACCATGGACCTCCAAAGTATTTCTATTAATCAAAACAGAGTTACAGTACAAAGCTTCATAGCTTGGGCGGAGCTTTTGGTCCTCTGACCATGCCAAATACAAGAGAGATCTCTTGCTTAAATAGAAAAATCAACCCAAGGAGGGTGGATTCACTAGAGAAGGTGGACGAGCTAACTGGAGATGAATAAGAGAATCAAGGGATTGGAAAGAGGTGGAATGAGGGAGGATGCGCCACCTCTCCTAGGAAAGATGCACCCTCACCCTCAATACCTCAAACCCAAGCAACGAGTGACGCATATCCAATTCGCCCAAGCTAAAGAGGGAGGTGCACTCTCCAACTAACTATGGCTCACCACCTCTTCAATCATCACTAAAGATGACGCCTTTGATAAGGAATGAACGCGCCCTTGAATAAGGAAAAGAACACCACCTCTCCCAAGTCAATCGGTCAAGAATCCACACGTAAGCTTCAAGAGGAATGGCGCATCCATGAAAGATATCCATTTGTTATCCATAATATATGACTTTTAAACATGTGCTTTATTGTCTTAATCAATCGCCTTTCATAAGAGATAAGATGCCACCTCATTTGGCACATGCCAATAGCCTTTTTATTATATATATATTTTTTGATATTTTGGGTCATTTTGTCGAATCACTACCATTTCTCTGCCATTTTGTCGCCTTTCCTAGCAAAAATGCTCTAAGTGATAACTTAATCACCCGAAAAATAGGAAGAGTGGGTCCTAGGGAAAAAAGGATGCTCTGAGCGTGAAAACGAACATCCCCACACCGAATTCCGCCCTCAGACCATACTTTTATTACAATTTGAAAATTCTCATTTAAACTATTAAAAAATAGCCTAAGTTTACGGGAAAAATTATTTTTGTCGGAATTGACTGAAACTCATAGGGGACCTAGTGCATGTCCATACGACTCATTATTGATGGCTAGCATGTAAAACTACATAGACACCTAGGCTTTAATAACCTCCCAAGGTTTGATCGCTAAGGAAAATACTCCATCTTTGGAGGTGTGAGTGAGAAACTTAGGAATTATACGTCACTGAAGCACAACGCATAATTCCTAAGGAAAAAACACTCTACAGTATCCCCTTGACAAATAAACCTAAGGTAAGCCAAGCCTGTTACAAAAAGATCATGCTTAGACCAACTTATTACAATTCCCCATGGGGGTATGGACATGCAATTTTTTGAAAAAGGGCCAAAATTTGGCTCGATGGATCTCGGGACACTGATGATGAACAGTTTGATTGTTCAAGTCTTCGATGGTTCACTCAGAATCCACTAAGTGCAGTTTAGTGGATAACATTTGGCTCCAACTGTGGGACATTTGCTCGACTAGGCCTTCAGGCAAGGAGAGGATACGAGAACACCAGAATCTCTGTTTTTGGAGACCTGTAAAAACATCTCAACTTGACAAGAAAAACCTTTAGCAACACAAGTTTTATGAAGAAACCAATGAATCACAAATTGCATTTATTCATAAAAACTAAAACTAACTAAAGAAAAAAGTTGTTATTCCTAAGTGCTGGAAAGAAATGCATAAAGTAAATGCTCACTTTGAGGATCTTATTTTCCTACTCTAAGAATGATATAGAGTAAAATGCTAAGTGTAATCAGAAATCCAATGTAACCATCTAAGCATTTCATCAATATAACAATTTTTTTCCTTATTAGAAAGTGCAAACCTGCATGGATATTCTGGATGGGAGGGATGGATGGGAGATTATAAGCATGTAGTAGATCTTTGAAGTGCTTCCCCAAAGGGTAAGTCCTTTTGCAGGCTTCTTCTATCCATGACTGGATAGGGCTGAGAAAAAACTCTGAATGATGAGGCAGATGAATTACTTCATCATATTGATTTGATGGGTTCTTTTGATGATGACTTCTTGTAAAAGCATAAGCCCCAAGATGCTCCAAGTCATAAGGAACCTCTGTATGTGAAAATGATGTCCGAGACTGCTCTTCAAATAGTTGTATTTGATCTGTCTCCTCACTGCATCGCTGATTCAGGTCTTCATTGTTGATGCTCATGCATGGATCATACTGATCATGTAAAAAGATTTCATGCTCCTCTTCCATGCAAAGATATCCCAAGGTCTTAAGGTCCATGCTTTCTATGAAAACCTCATAAATGGGTTTTTCAATAAAACCATCAAGAGACTCGAGCTCAAGCTTCCTTTCCTTAGATATGTCATATATGCGATTTTCAATTATGCTCTCAAAAGATTCAAGCGCATCATTCTCCTCTTCATACATGGCATAGATGGGGTTCTCTATATATGTCCAGTTATCATCATCAACCCTCTTCATCACTCATATCATGATCCAGGCTATATCTGTCTTCTTCATGCTCATAATCCTCTTTTTCAGGAAAAACGTCATAAGGAAGGAAACCTTCCAAACCATCATCATTATACACATTGCAAACTTCTTCATGAATTTCAATATGGGCTTCTGCAAGTTTCTTCTGGAGGTGGATCAGGAGTACAAATGTGCTCATCATCACTAAAATAGTCTTGAAAAAATTCCCACTCTTCAAAATTTTCTGTTGAGGTAACATGAGGAGGGTATTCAATAATATCTGCAATGAATGGTTCCTCATGCTGTTCTTCAATGGGATCAACATGAGGTGTCATACATCATGTTGATATTGGATAACTCAAGCACTTCCATATGAAATTCTTTTGAAGGAAAGAAGTAAGCAAGAGTGCTGCTAATGAATGATTCCATATGATCCTCACCTTGATGCCATTGCCTCAAAAATATCTTAAAGAAGCCAATGCAGGAAGTAATAGATTTATCAGGAAGGCCCTCATAAAACCATCTTGAGGCATCCCCTTGGAAAGAAAAAGCAAACATATGCATCATATGATCTTCATGTTGTATATCAAATTCGCTCATTCGTGAAAGGAACATCACAATATGGAATGTTAGGAAACCTTGGAATTCAGAAGTAATCAATGGGTGGACATGCAAGGGAGATCTGAGTAGCAGTTTCTCTTCTCTTAATATCCATATTAGAACAAATCAATGACCTCGGTTCAACCATGAACCTTTAAAATATTATGTATTTGTATGGGCTCATCTACACCTAGGTTGCGGGAAAGCACCCCCCACCATCGCCCCCGCTCCGAAAGCTAGCTTCCAGCCGAAGCTACTCGAAAGCTACTCGGAAGCACGTTTCCTGTTTGCTTCCGACCGGGGTTGTTTTGGCAGAGCACGCTTCCAGGCATTTTCCATCACTCCCTGCCTCTGTCTCGAAGCGTTGAGGAAGCGATCAGAAGCTTTGCTTCTCAATCGCTTCCCTTAGCTTCCGACAACATTTAAAAATGCTTTGGATAGCTCCCCAAAATGCTTCCCGTGGATTCCTAAGACGCTTCGCGTCAACCAACGGAAATGAGGAGGAGTTCGAGCGGTGGGGTCCACGGTAGGGGTTTTGGAGGGAAGGAATAGGGCTTTGAGGGATAAAGCCCTCCTCCACACTCCATTTCTCACTTTGCTTTGTTTGAGAAGAGAAGAGAAGAGAAGAGAGGAGAGGAGAGGAAAGGAGGAGAGAAGAGGAGAAGAGGAGAAGGCTGCCATCAAGCTTGGTGTTTTCTTGGAGATTGAAGAAGGTTGGCTGCTTGGCACACTCACTACCATTGGAGATCCAAATAGGTAGGCTCTAAACCCTTTCTTGTTGATTTGCTTTGTGTTTGAACTTGAAGTTTTGATGCTTGAGACTTGAACTTTTGAAGTTTGAAATTTGAACTTGAAGTTTGATGGATAATCATTGATCTATAGGTGAATGCTTGAAATCTAGAATCTAGAATGTAAATGTTGTTAGATTTCATACATTCATAGCATAATAATTCAAATGCATAACCAAGATCACTAGAAGAAAGACAAAGCACAAAACAATAACACAGAGTTTATCCTGGGAAACCCAAACGGGAGAAAACCCAACAACCTTCGTATAGAGATGATAATCCCGAGATCAGAGTACAATCATGAAAGAGAAAAGATGAAAAATGTCTTCCAAAGTAGAAACCCCAAACAGTCTTCTTCTCCTCCAACAGATGCGAACTTCTCTCTCTCAAGTTATGCGAACTTGAGTTGATTGGATGAGTGAAAAATGAGGTGAGCTCACCTCTTATTTATACAAGTGCAAACATGATAAATTCCCTAACTGGGCCGACTTCTCTTGGGGAGCAATAAATAATTTTTATTTTAATTTTATTTTGCTTTCTTTTCATCCCAAGGTTTACATTGATTCTTTCAAGGGTTTTACGTGATTAAATACATCAAGTTCATCTCCCTTAGGAGGTACAATCAAGTACAATAAATAATATCTTCCGAAGTTGCACAAAATCCAACACTCCCTCTCAACGAGGAAGGTATTCTTCGGTCTTCATCAACATCATGATCATCTGGGTTTCATCTGCACATCTATACTGTCTCCATCATCTCTATACATACTAAAGGTTGTCCACACAATCTCGGTCCTTCGAGAAGTGTCATCATGCATCAACTTCACCAGTCCTTCGGTGAGTCCAGGAGAATCACTCAATCCTGGATATCTGAGATATCAACTATGCCATCTCTACTATACCATTTGCTACTTGTCTATCTCATCTGCCGATGGGATTTCTACCATACCAGGCTGAGATCCCAGACGAGCAAATGTGCACGACCATCTACTACCTATTCGTCTCATATGCCAATGTGGTACTCCCATACCTGGCTGAGAACCTGAACGAGTAGAGGTACCTGTGCAATCACACGGCCAGCTACTGACTGTCCAACTCATCTGCCGATGGGATTTCTCCCATACCTAGGTGAGTACCTGGACTGTAGAGGCACCTGTGTAAACTCGACTATCCACTACCTGTTCGACTCATTGCCGATGGGATTTCTCCCATACCTAGTTGAGCACCAGGACGAGTGGAGGCACCAAGGTGAACCCGACCATCTACTGCCTATCCGACTCATCTGCCGATGGGATTTCTCCCATACCTGGTTGAGTACCTGGACTGTAGAGGCACCTGGGAAAAATCAGGGAAAGCATCTCGATGTCATCTTTCTCTCTCAAGGAGGGACTTGTTCTCTTCTACTCCAAGTCTTCCGCGAAAGTATTCGAACTTCACCCTGGGAAGGGCCTTGGTGAGAACATATGTAGTCTGGTCGCATGTCAACAAGTACAGTAACTCGACCGCACCTTTCTGCACCATATCACATATGAAGTGATATCGAATCTCTATATGTTTTGACTTGTCGTGAAATAGAGGATTCACTGACATCTGCACATAGATCTGGTTATCACAGTGAATCACGGTCGACTCTGGAATCTGGCCAAACAATCCTGCCGAGAGTTTACGAGCCAAACTGCTTCTCGAGCTACTGTGCTAGCAACCATGTACTCGGCCTCTGCAGTATTGAGCGCTATCGAATTCTGCTTCTTGTTACACCAAGAAATAACTGCATAACCCAAACTGAAGCAACATCCGGAAGTACTCTTCCTATTTGCAATGCATTC
Organism: Larix kaempferi; assembly: GCA_027924585.1. Lineage (NCBI taxonomy): Eukaryota > Viridiplantae > Streptophyta > Pinopsida > Pinales > Pinaceae > Larix > Larix kaempferi. Next base: position 1,318,027 of record BSBM01000226.1, on the reverse strand, counting down.
GGCCCAATCTGAGTTTGTAAACCCTTGTAGTCTCAGGTCACAATCTAAAGCATATTTCAAACCATATCCCACAGTGCCACGTAAGTATCTGAGCACATGTTTTGCAGCAATCCAGTGAATCTGCCTCAGCTCGCACATGAACTGGCTGAGAGCATTCAAAGCAAAACATATATCTGGTCTAGTGTTTGTCATATACAACAAGGACCCAATCAGCTCGCGATACATAGTAGGATCAATCAAATCTGAATATGAAGCAGAATCTCTCAGCTTCTTCCAATTTGCATCCATCGGAGTGGCCATGGACTTGCAGTCCAACATTCTGAATCTCTCCAATATATCTATGGTGTACTTTCCTTGTCCTAGGAAAATCTCTTTCTGCCTCTGCCATACTTCTAATCCTAAGAAGTAGTTCATCAATCCAAGATCCTTCATTTCAAACTCAGAGGCAAGATTCTTCTTACACCGTACGATAAGTTTCTCATTTCTTGTGAGAAACAGGTCATCAACATGTAGTACCAAAATCAGTGGTTCATTATCTACAACCTTGTAGTAAAGGTTGGGGTCTGCATCACTCTTGGTAAATCCCAAGCGCACCAGGAATCCGTCTATCCATCCATACCAAGCACGAGGTGCTTGCTTGAGTCCATACAATGCCTTTTTCAATCTACATACATGAGACTCCTTTCCGTGGACAATAAACCCATCTAGCTGCTCGATGTAAACTTCTTCCTCAATAACACCATTGAGAAAGGCTATCTTCACATCCATGCAACTCCCATCCCATAGTTGAAGCAATAGCAATTACCGATCTGATGGAAGTATATCGAGCCACGGGAGCAAATGTCTCATCATAGTCGACTCCCTCTTTCTGAGAGAATCTTCTGGCAACAAATCTGGCCTTGTATTTTTCAACACTCCCATATGCTCCATGCTAAGTCTGTTGTGCCCATCTAGGTCTTTTCTGACCTACTACAACATTTTTGGATCAATGGAATCAATAGGTTCATCTTTTTCTGCTAACTCCCTCTTGAACTTGTTGAAATATTGTAAATTCAAAGAATATTCTATTTGTACTTTATTATTATTCATCCGAAGATGTTTTATTCCTCCGTCGAGATGTTATTATTATGTAAAGTCATTGAGGTAAATCCTCCCATGTATGTCGGGGCAATAGATCCCATAAGAGTCATTTGTAATGGGGTGTTTAAGTCCCCTAGACGGGTCGGCCCAGTCAGCAAGAGAATAAACTATTGAGGCCGACCTATCAAGTGTAAAAGTCAAGTGAATGTAAAGTATAAATAGAGGAGGCGTGTTCCTCATTTGAACACACACTCACTCACTTGTGAACTGGCATAGGAGAGAGAGAGATCTGCAAAGGAGGAGAAGGAGCTCTTGTTTGGGGATTTCATCCTTGTACTTTTGATCATCTATATTGAGGAAGTTTTGCTAGGTTTTCTACCCCATGAGGGTTTCCTAGGATAAATTGTGTCTCTTGTGTTTATGTTGTGCTTGTTGTTCTTTCAGTGATCCTGTATATGTTATTGTTGTGAAATTGAATGTAACACTGATGTTATCTATCTTAGCATATTGAATCTTAACAGAACTGGAGGGGGAGATGATCTCATCTCCTTTTATTTTAACATTTCTTTATCATCAATCTCCATGTGTAATCCTCTGCCTTTCCTGACAGCTATTTCTTCTTCAAAGGTCACATACCTGCTGACTTCAATCTGTCTGAATCCTGGGATGTAGATTCTGTAAGCCTTTGAAGACTCACTGTATCCCACAAAGGTTCCCTTCTTGCCTGAATGTTCTAACTTGGGCACCTGTATATAGATTGGACAGCCAAATATTTGAAGGTGGCCCACTTTTGGTTTTACTTCTGTGAAAGCTTCCTCCAAGGTCATCTTTCTAGGCTGAGAGTTATATTCCAGGAAGCTTCTTGCTGAACATCAACAAGATTCATGTGTCCATCGGAACAATTCTTCCCTTGTAGGACAAATCACATGGTCTTTTCCCTACAAGTCAAATCCCGACTGATGATCAGTGACTTGCATAATCAAATGTAATGGCAATAGTTTACATAGGCATCTTAGCTAATACTTTAGCACAACAATTATAAACATGCCTTTTATATATATCTGGGAACTATCTAGATGTCTGCTATCTCCACTAGAACATGCCGTCAAGAGTGTGCACTACTCTAAGCATGCAGGAAGGAGATAACATCTAGAATAGCTTCATTATGTGTTAATGAAGCGTTGTGTAGCTCATATGCATAATAAATACAACAAGGTAATGATGCAGGAGCATGGGGGCCTAGGAAAAATAGTCGAAGATGATTGACATAAGAGGTCGACTAGGGGAATGCCGACGACCACTGGTGCAAAGGAAGATTGGTTGTCGAATCCAAATAAGTCGAGCAGAAAGTTGTAGATATGCGGTCGACAGAAGGAGTGGAAGGTCGAGAGTCAGCATGTTCAAGGTCGACAGACGATAGAAGTACAGCGAAGGTGTCGAAGGTTGACATGTTGTCAAACCACGACACCGACAGGTTGAGGCAAAAGACAAGAGTGGAGGAAGGGATGGACTGGCGAAGCCTTAGAAGCGAAGTGAAGCCGACAGTATGGTCGAGGTCAATGATGAGACCGACTACTATAGCAGTGTCAGAGAAGTTCACAAGTCAAGACGAAGTACTTGGTAGCCGTTCGGGGTTGCTAAGGAAGTTATGAGCAGTTATGAAGGTGGTTGGGATCATGACAGATGTCACCACGGGCAGAGGTTGTGCAGCACGACAAAGGGCGCTGACAACTGCAGGTCTACAGGATCTGGAGGATTCGATAGACAAAAGAAGAGTGTCTTGGGGAACAGAGTGGACCTCGGGATGAGCAACAGAGCAGCAGTAGAAGACTAGTGTGCAGGCATAGAGGAAGACAGTTAGTTCCAGTTGGGAGTTAGCAGAGATCAGTTCCATAGCTCAACGAGCGCTTGCATTCAGCAGAGGCCGTGAGAGGGAGAAGATCGCACACAGAGAGAACACACATTTTACTTCTGTACATTGTATCAGGCTAAGGCCAACTAGATTAGTTCATTTGCTTTGTAATTTGCATTGTAATTGATTTGAAGTAATAGAAGCCAGCTTCTAGCATCCTGTTTACATCCAGTCTATGTGAATGTCGTGTGTTATTGTTAAGCAAGAAGGTCCGACCGACCGACCTTGCGCAAAGTGGTATCAGAGTGGAAGTATCTTGTGAGCAGGAAGGATAGCGATATCAGAGCTTGGAGTTGGAATCTGGTTGAGCTGGAAGAGAATCCAGTGTTGAGTGTGTAGAACAACTCCAACTGCGGTTGGGTAGAGTTGTGCACGACTTGTGAAAGTTCGGATGCGATTGGATGAGTGGGAGTTTCAACTGCGGTTGAAAATGGCTCACAGAGGCATTAATGTCCGAGGTATAGGACGAAGAGTGTGTGGCGCTGCAGTCGTAGTTGATTGTGAAATGTTTGACGAGTGCACGCGAACAATGTGAAGTTTGACTAGTGAAGTCGCAACGATCAAGGAAAGCCAAAGGTGTGGATGGATTCCGGATGCATTAGGCCACAACGACGAGGAAGTGGGAGCAAGGGGAAGAGGCAGTCGAGGAACTGGAAGATAGATTCATCAAGATTTTGATGAAGATGAGAGGTCGGACAAAGATAGATGTACGTACCTACTTAGGAAGTCTGGATCCAAAAAACTTGATGGACTGGTTTAGAGAAATGGAGAAATACTTCGACATAGAGCAGATTGAGGATCCCAGATGGGTTAAAACTAGATGTCTGAGGTTGAAGGGTTACGCCTCATTGTGGTAGACAATGTACATGCTGACAGAGTCGAGAAGGGCAAGGAAAAGATCAAGTCTTGGGACAGGATGGTCGCCAAGTTGAAAGGGAAGTTCTTGCTAGGTGACTATGTGATTTCCTTGTTCCGAAAGTTGCAAAACTTTTGACAAAAAGAGATGACCATGAACGAGTACATGAACGAGATCTATAGACTATCGATTCGATCGAGACAAACTGACGAAGGAGAAGAAGTTGTTGCTAGATATGTGAATGGCCTGAAGTATGCCATACAGGACGAGTTGAGCCTGTCGAGGTTTAGAGCGGTCGGTGAAGCCTACCAGTTAGCTCTGAAGGCAAAAGAGAAACTGTCGAGGAAATCCGCATCGACCAGAGGCAAGATGACTGGTCGTGGTGCGGAGACTGTTTCCGCGAAAGGCCAAAGTAGTAGAACCAGGAGAGAATCTGTCGAAGAAAACCACCATGCGGAAGGGACATCGACAAAGGAGAAAGCGAAGGAAAACTGACGCGATGGTCGAGAAACTCGCGGTCGAGGTGCGTACGGTCGAAGTGGTCCAACCGACAGAAAAGGAGCTGACAGACCAGCGGTAGTCTGTTATAAGTGTCGAGGAGTCAGACACAAGGCATACGAGTGCCCAGAGAACCTACATACTGCAGAGGAGTCGAAACCCAGGCGTCGAAGAGACGAGCAAGTCAACGAGAGGATGGAGTCGACATCCGACAGCAGTGAGGATGGGAAGAGAAAAGGTCGAACCATGACGGCTAGGAGGACGTTGGTTCAGAACGACCAACGCGACGAGAAAGAACCGGCACAACGAAAAGCTATCTTTCGAACTAGAGTGCTGATCGGTGAGTGGTATTGCAAGACCACAGTTGATGGTGGCAGTATAGAGAATCTTGTGTCGACGGAGGTCATCGACAAGTTGGGCCTGAGATGTCGAGAACACCCACACCCATACAAGATATCTTGGCTGTAGAAAGGACATCATGTCAAGGTAACCAGACAGTGCCTGATAAACGTTAAGGATGGGAAACTTGAAGACAGTGTACTATGCGACGTAATCCCAATGGACGCATGTCATATGTTGTCAGGGAGGCCATGGCAATATGATCGGAAGATGATCTATGATGGTCGAGCCAACACAGTCATAGTGTGGAAAAATGGCACACGGAGGACTCTGAAGCCGAAGCAGGAGGATCGAGCCGACTGCAAGCAGGGTGAGAGCAACTATTGGGAGAAGCGAGTGCTGATATGCTCATCCAAGGAATTCCTCGTAGAGGAAGAGAAACAGTCGGGATGTTTCGCCATCATTCTGAAGGGACCATGTGTTGAGAGATCGACAATGGAGAGGATTTCGATCGAAGTCGAAAAGATGCTAGACGAGTTCAGGAGCATAGTAGATGAGGAAGCGTCGACGGGATTGCCACCGACGAAAAGCATATCCCATCAGATCGACTTGATTCCAGGATCGAGTTTGCCAAACAAAGCACCTCACAAAATGACTCCAGCAGAGGGTCAGGAACTCAATCAATAGATCCAGGAGTTGTTGGACAGAGGATTGATTAGAGAGAGTCTGAGCCCTTGTGAGGTACCAGCAGTATTAGAGCCGAAGAAAGGTGGAGAATGGAGGATGTGTACAGACTCTAGGGCTATCAACAAGATCACGATCAAGTATCGGTTTCCATTGCCGAGAATGGACGACTTGATGGATTGTTTGAGTGGAGCGAGATACTTCACAAAGATCGACCTGAAGAGCAGTTATCACCAGATTCGAGTTAGAGAAGGAGATGAATGGAAAACAACCTTTAAGACGAAGGAAGGAATGTATGAGTGGTTAGTCATGCCATTCAGATTGACTAATGCACCCAGTACGTTCATGCGGTTGATGAACGAGGTACTGAAGCCATTCTTGGGAAAGTTTGTCGTAGTGTACCTAGACGACATTCTGATTTTCAGTCGAACCAAGACAGAACACTTGGAGCACATTCGACAAGTATTGCGAAAGCTGCAGGAAGAGAAGTTGATGGTGAACCTCCAAAAATGTTTCTTCATGAAGGAAGAACTGGTGTACTTAGGATTTGTAATCTCGTGTAAAGGGTTAGTGATGGACTCAGAGAAGGTGAAGGCTATATTGGAGTGGCCAAAACCAACAAGCACGACAGGAGTGCGAAGTTTCCATGGACTTCCCAGTTTCTACCGGAAGTTCATCAGAGGATTCAGTCGGATATGTGCACCTTTGACAGAGTGCATGAAAAAGGGGGAGTTTAAGTGGATAGAAGCTGACCAGAGAGCTTTTGACAAGTTGAAGGAAAAAGTGACTGAGAGCCCAGTGTTAGCGCTCCCAGATTACGACAAAGTTTTCCAAGTCGATTGCGACGTGAGTGGAATAGCAATTGGAGCAGTGTTGAGCCAAGAGGGCCGACCAATTGCATTCTTCAGAGAGAAGTTGGTGTTATCACCAAACTTGTAGGTGCCCCTAGAGGTGGATCCAAGATGGATGGCATAAGGGAAGGGCAACCAAAGAGGTGCAACCAAGATGGCCTCGACTCCCAATGGATGGTTGTCACGCCAATCGAGGCAATCTTCACTTTATGTTATCTAGCCCAAGACAACAAAGGGGGAGACCTAGATCTACTCCCAACAGGAGAGATCAAACCAAAACACCAGATCAAATCAAATGATGATGAAGTGCGTAAGGTGTATGGTAAACCCTAGATCTATGGATAAAGTCACAAGGTAAATGATAGGTTGGATCATGGGGTTTAAACAGTGTAGATTTAGTGCAACATGTTTATGGGAGTGACATATAAAGTTTAGAATGAGATCAAGGATCAGGGTACTAGTCAATTGTGAGAAAAACCACTACCTTGGGAACCGTGTCCAATGCAGGGTAGTTAAGGACTGAATTGGGGCTAACCAGTACCAGAGATGAGCTTCATTGAGTGATATGACAATGTCAAGGGCTTCAAGCTACCCAAAACAAGGATCAAACCACAAGCTAACCCAACAATCCAGGAAAGTCGAATGGGCTTGGAGAAAGATTAGTGCATTGGGAAATGGGCCAAATGGACTCGGATGTCTACCAAATTATAGATCTGGAATGTTGAGGTATAGAGGTAGGTGGATCTAAAAGATCAGGACAATCCAATGGCTGGATTTCAGTAGATCTGAGATTGAAGTATGCCACAAAGCGACTCAAGTGGGGCACAACCCTCAAAATGACGAATGGAGCCCACAAGGCAGAAATCACTAAAGTGACACACTCGGGGTAGGTTATTGAATGTGTAGATTACAGATCAAGTGAAATCTCACCTACCCAGGTGCTAGATCCCTGCAAACTCACCTCTCCCAAGAAGTGCGACCTCCCTTGGAGAGGCTTCTTTGCCTTGGAAAGCGGGTCAAATGATGGCCAATCCTCACCAAACTACAGATCCAAATTGCCGTGGATACTGTAGAGGTGGGTTTTGAATTTTATACCCAAAAGCCAAGTGGATCAAGCTAGATCTGAAAAATTGTAAAATGAGGGTTTTGAAATAGTAAGGGTTTGAAGCATTTAGACAAATGGATAGATCATGGAGAAAGAAATTATCTTGAGATCATACCTGAGTGTTGGAATGAGATGCCTTGTTGTTGAGGAAGACTCCCGCAGAGATCAAATGAGAATTTCAATCAGTTGAGCAATAATGGAGGAAATACAAGTAAAATGCAATGATAACATGAAAAAGAAGGTCCTGGGACAGTAATACTCCCTGTTACCAACGAAGAGATCCAAAGAAGAAGTAGGGAGGGTCCTCCCCTACCAATACGTCCTCAAACCAAATCGGCCTCCACCTGTAGATGCAAAAACGTGGTACAAAAATATAGCAAGACAAAATCTCCAAAAACCCAGTGCAAAGGAAGAATCAACGAATGAACTCCAAAAGCATTCACCACAACACAACAGATAGATGCAATAATAATTCTCTATTCCAATAATCTAGAGCCAAAGTCCCCTTTACAATGAGAAGCTCTCTCCTTTAAATAGGAGGGAGAGAGTCCACAATCTAACTACTTTTTGAATGAGTGGCTAAGATTAAAAGATCAAAAGATCTAATCAATGGTTGAGATGAGCTCAACAATACAATACATGGATCACTAATAAAATAATACAATATGTGGACAAACTCACCCTAGAAGAGGGGATCCCACCAAATCATGATGACAAAATAATAGATCTAGCTTATGGTGGGTCCAAGGGGTATTTTTAGACACCCTTGGTCAATCCCCATAGCACGATATCAATAAAATAATCATCAAAGTACCAAATCGTGCCTCTATGGACAAATCGTGAGCCTTAGGAGGCTCCAGAAATCATCAAAAAATGCCATAAGTGATGAATGTGGGTCCCGATGAAGCTGAAACTGCTGGAGGTGTGGAAGACATCTCACTCATCATCACTGATCATCCCATGCCAAAACTTTGCCTCAGTAGCCCAAATCGAATTCCTTTGTAGCCATTTCTACCATTTCTGGACTGCCTCGGGAAGCGTGAAACTGCCCAAACTGCCTCCTGGAGTGCCTACGCTGTCAAGGTGAGCTCACCAATGAGTCTGGGAGGGGGGTAATATGGTAATAACAAGTGGCTGGACCACCCCCTCCATGCACAACTCCCTAGGTGAACCAAGTGAATCCCATCACTGCTCTGACAAGGTCTCCGACAGACCAAAACTGCACTAGGATAGCCTACTGAGGCTCCATCATCACTGTAACTGCTCGGATCTGAAAACAGACTATCTCATTGGACTCAGAAGGTCGAAATCCATCCAAGATGTGTACTCATACACCATATAAACCTCTGCATGGTCCAAAATAATTGCTCATCATATCTGGCAGACCAAATAATAATAATCTGTAAAAAGTGCTGCAAAGCACAAATCATCATCATAAGTCTGAAACCACTACATAAGCCCACCATGGTGAACTGTACAAGACCATATATCATCTATCTGTAACATCTGGGGTTTGCTACCTCAAGTCCTGTGGTTGACTTTTGGTCAAACTGAGGTTTGACCAAGTCAACATGATCAAAATATAACTCAAACTGTCATCAAGCTGCTGCAAGGTGTCCAAGGTTAAAACATGCTTTACAATCCATTCAATTAGCAATTATAACAAGAAGTAATCATTACTGGCGATCTAAGTCCAAATATAATAAGTCATAATTATTATTTATTACTCAGACAAGACTTTCAAGGTCATACTCACTTCATAGTTGTGATCAATTTGCTAGTGAAGGGTGAAGGCTAAGGAATACATGGCTAGTTCTAAGGATGACTTACTGACTTAACACTGTGACACTTTGGAAATGGGAAAGGGAATACATACCATAGCATATAGTGGACAAGCAACACCACAGGGAATGGCGGTGTCTCACAAATGGATAAGTTGTTGAAAGAGTGTTTATTCACCTTACACAGATGCGCACAATCCATAATACAAATGAGGCCAGCAATCTTTTTGATATAGCATTTAAGTTCCATTGCTTTTTGGGCCTAGAGTTTCCATAGCCTTTGATCTATGTGTGTTTATAAACACATTGCATAGATTTACATTTATTTAGGCTTCTTGCTGCAGGTGTGTTTTTAAGGCACTTGTTTACCTGAGCACTTTTAGGTGTGTCATAGACAGCTTGTTTACCTACGTATTTTACATTTCACAAAAGATATAACATTTGATATTTCATAGCCATTTTCATTTGGCTTGCCTTTCATTCATGTGTGTTGAGAAACACATTGCATGAATGGGCTTTTCATACAAGATATAACATTTCATTTCCATACCTTGCATTAATGGCAGCACTAAAAGTTTCAGGTTTAGCCAACAACATCTTTAATGACTAGAGGGAATTCACAAGGAAATCCAACTCACCATAGGTAAGTTTTGTCACCAACTCAGAGCCGAGACACAATAAACAGGGAAGCTTATCCAATATAGAGGCTATAGTGGGGAAAGGTCCTCCATGCCACTAGTCAAGTAGTAAGTCAAGGTAATGAACAAACTGGGTAAGTCATGGATGGATGAAGACAGTGAATAATGAAACCAACACTAGTAAGCCAACATATGGCGGGAATGACCACCTCTATTCTCCCTAGGGAGGGTAAAACCAATGAGTAAATGCCAAGAACTTCTAAGTCTGAGTAGGGACAAGTAAGATATATATAAGTACAACCAGGTCCACATATCTATATGATCGCCAGATCATGATACTAAATGCTAAGACATGCTACGAGAATGGAGAATAAAGCAATATAAGCACAACACCATAATATACTTGCTGAGTCATATACCTGAAAGATCATCATCTAAACCATCATCTGTCCTTTGAAACTGCTACTGCAACTCTGGGCACTACTGACTGCTCTGTATAAATGGCTAAATAGCTACATCGGTCATCTCTCTGAGTGTCCTGAGACTCAGTCATGGCATAGGGAATAAAACTGCTGTCCAAAACTTGATAATGATCCATAGTAGATGCTCATCTCAGCATCTCAATGCAAGGGAACTGGCTGAATAATGTACTGCAATCAGAAAAATAATGTATGGTAGCCCGGCTACTATATATGTGATAACAGTTGGATGATGCGAAGCGGAAATATTCGGTCTACGACCAGGAGTTCTATGCTATTGTCCAAGCATTGATGAAGTGGAGGCATTATGTAATGTTCATTTTTTTACAATAGTGGAATTTACTGAGGATTGATGCCATATACACCTTCAGAGGATCTTTAGCATTGTTATTAAATCATCGGTAGATAAACAGGGGCCACAGGAGCTAAAGGCCACCTACATGCATGACATCCGAGCATTATTTCATGATGCATGCACCTGATTGTGTCTTTAGACACCTGCATCCAAGTCAACTGCAAATTAGAAGGTAAAGTGACCTAATTAGGTCAAAAGTTAGGTTTGATAGGTGAAAGCTATAAAAGAAAGGTAAAGCTAATTGAAAAGACATGCTTATATGATTATTGATTTGTGGCTTCGAATTGGAGAGCTCAACGAGCTAAGTTGGGGTTGAGTGCATGCACTCGGCTAACTAGTGTATTTCGGCAGCGAAATCTATCTGCCCTAGTCACCATCAGGTTGGATCATTCAGATTCAACATTGCTTCATCATCAGGTTCTATTCATCAGTTGCTTCGGGAGATTGATTATTTACTGGATTAAGGGAATTCGCTCTCCTAGCTTGGGCGCATTGCTCAAAGACATACCTATTCGCATTCCAGTCTATAGGGGGCAGAACTTCTGCATGCTGCTTCCATCCTTCTCAGAGCACCCCTATTACCCTTCCCCTGGAAAAAGGGCTTCTCAGTTGGACAGTTGAGAGAGTTATCAACACTCATCACTATTGGAGGAAGTCTTTGAATGCTTGGGTGACTTTCCCAAGGAGGATCTTCACGTTTTAGGCTGTTGAGCCATCAGAGTTTCTGCATGCTGCTTCCATCTTCTTGAGAAGGGCACTATAACCCTAGCACACATCTTCTGGAGCTTCATCTGTGGCGTATTATTTATTGAGGAGAATTTTTAGTATTGGAGGAGGGTGCATTCTTCTATGGAGGGCCTCTAGCTTATCTTCCTATTCCACCGACACAATTCCTGCATGCAGGGATCATCCTTATGTACATTAGTTGATCTATATACTGGTATGTACATGCATTAATTCCTCCTATTTTATAGCATTTCGGCATATTTGGTTATAGATTTGCATGCAACTGCATGCATGCAGAGATCAGTGCATATCTTCATATTATATTGAGGCATAAGACTACTAGCAAACAACATAACAACAGAAAAAAAGAAAAATATCAGTTTCGGATATTATAGTGGTATCAGAGCATATTCCTCGCCAGCCGTGGGAGCATACAATTATAAACAGATAGAGGAATACAGAGACATATCAATAGATGACAGTACATAGCAATTTTGGTGGAGTGCATACCTGAAAGCACAAGTTCCTTGCCATCCAGTGAGATCATGGAGACACTGAGAAGGATCTCGATTGGAAATTTTGGGAACTTAGCAGCACTTAGACACTTGCCTCGATATCAGAAATATATAGCTGAGGGGAATGAGGTATGTTCAACATTGCCTTTCAAAGACTATTACCCCATCATGTACAGGAGCCAGTCCAAGGATTTGGACGAGGATCTCCTTAAAAACATAGTCGGTGGAACAGAGACAAATGAGCATGATATATCGGTTTATGGTAAACTTGATATGGAGTTGGCAATACATGAGGAGGATAGTATATATGGTGCAGTTATCAGATCATCCATCATCGAGGATTCATCATCTCACCTTAGTGGTGGTGCTTGTGAGGATCAAAGGGTATTAGCACCTAGTTGTGACATGGATACGCTATGGAGTGATTTGACCGTACAGGACAAGAAAGAGGAGCTCACCTATGAGCCTATGGTTACTAGAGATCCCTTGAACAACACTCAGATTGCTCTTCAATAATCGGATATGCATGTAGACGAGTTGGAGTGGACACACTCTTCATCATCTACTGCAAGGGTCAAGACATTCAGGATAGGCGAGATTCATGAGGAGACATGCTGGGGAGATGGTTGATTCTATACATACAGGGCAGTATGCAGGTTACGAGTCACTTATTATGGAGGAGCCATTAATGGTTCCGGTGGTAGTTGCAAATGTGTCAACGAGAGACACACCCTAGTATAGTACAGATGTGTGGGATCCAGGCTCAGGAGAAACTAGTAGAGTGAATGCACAGAAGGATACCGCAGCACACATAGGATATAGGACAGTTGTAAAAGATGAGGAGCACTCGGAGTTGCAGAGGACTGAGGATATATCTGACATAGATAGTTTCGATCATGCAGGGGATCATGAGCCATCTTTGTTAGAGAGAAGTTCAGCCATGACATTGACACCAGGAGAGCATCTTGTAATGATTCGGCATGAGGAGCACTCAGAGCTGCAGTTAACTGAGGAGAGATCTGACACAGAGAGTTGGGATTAGGCAGGGGATCATGAGCCATCTCTGTTAGAGAGAGGTTTAGCCATGACAGAGATAGTTGAGCACATTCCTTGTGGATCAGCCAACAGGGAAGATTATACATACAAAGGTTGTATGGGCAGATGTCTGGCAGATATAGAGATACACTGGATCACAGACTTCATTGATAACAGTGGAATACTGGCTACAGTAGCACATACAGGGTACTCGATGGCTCAAGAGAGTACAGGAGTATACATCAGTCTAGAGGAGTACATAGGGGCACACAATGAGATCCCATGTAGTTTTGGGGTGTTACCTCCTGGGAGACCACCTGACAGAGAGCACAAGCATGGCCTTACACCAAGAGTCCCTAGGATTGATAAGGGGAAAGACACGCTTCATCGGGTAGGAGAACCCTTGATAGCCTATCTTGGTCAAGGATATCATCCCATGAGGATCAGGGAGCGTGATGCTCACAGGCCTACTTCTAGACCTAGTTTTGAGATTGTGGTCATGGTCGTGGGGTTGACCAACACACTAGTTACTTCCCAACCGCATTTGCAGGAGCATAGCTATTTATTGCTATTACACAACCAGACTTAGGAGTTTCACTTGAGACAGTTAGATGAGGTGAATAGAATCTTGGCCACAAGAGTGATCCTTCGATTAGACCATGGGATTGGTACACTCAGTACACAGGGGAGATTAGACTGGTTCACAGGATTTGCAGTTGAGAGAGTAGGGAATGACATCATCTCCTATAGAGATTGCCCATGTACTGACCCTGAGACATCACGTAGGGAGAGGATCATGAGGGCTATTCAAGATTTGCAGTTGGTGGATTATTATTGGTATCTGCATGAGTACGAGGCACCGCAGCGGACGGAGCTATTCTCTAGAGAGAGGCTTAGACTCCATGGATTATTGGAGGACATAGACAGTGAGTGGGTTAACAAATGTATAGATGTAGTTTTGTGGGAGTTGATTACATTAGCAAGAGCAGAGTTAGTTATTAGCACTTGGTTTCTACCAGAGGATTACAGGGAGACCTCGATGACTATCAACATGATACGGCAACAGTTCATTGGAGTTGGGTTTGGTGGACCCCTTAGTTGGTGGTGGGATCCAGGTATTCATCTACACGATGGATTGTTTCATATGGTAGAGGTGATCGATAGAGTTGTGAGGGTGATCAGTACGCATTATTTATGGGATGATAGAGGAGGAGAGATTGAGACTTCTTTATGGCAGGGCCGACTTTCTTTCCTAGTATTCAAGATTGAGATTGACAGTGGAGCCACTATGGAGGAGATGGCCAGATTTCGTTTTCAGGTATTTATTTGTAGGCTCCTTAGGGTTGGATGCATGCCAGAGCAGTCTTCTGAGGAGTTTGTGTAGCTTATGATTGCTTGGTTCTTCAGGGGCAGTCAGATGTATTATGGTGTTAGCACTAGGCAGACCAGCGCTTGGGGTAGAGAGCGCTTCACATCACATAGGCCAGTGGGGGACTCAGATGACTTCACCCTTTTCAGGAAGACTCGAGGTAGGTGTGCATGGAGATACGAGATGGATCTTATGTCAGGTCAACAGGGTATGTCAGAACTTGCATTGATGCAGCCTTCGACAGATCATGAGCAGCCATGGGGAAGCCGATTGTTAGATTGCATCACAGGTGTACCGAGGATGCAAAGGGCGGAGTATATATGTGCAGAGACTCACCTGTTATCAGAATTCTTGCAAATTCCAGTGACTTCCTCAGATTATGGGGCAGTACGAGTGATAGAGCTGTCTATTGAGGAGATGATTAGAGTTCATGAGCATCCCAGAGTCGTCACCAGGGACCGGAGCAGATTTCCTTTGTCGATTCTCGAGGTCAAGTATGATGGCCAAATGGCAGACTTCACCTGGTTGCCTATGCACTACACCGTTCATAGTGAGGTGGCCAGCTCTTACAGATATTTCTACTTGGAGTTCTAGGAGAGGTGGATGCTAATAGAGCATGATAGACAGCTGATGATGATCAGAACGACTCAACGACTACATGATGCTCTCTTCTTTTGGGTAGTGGGGGACCTGTTGCCGCCTGGTTCCACACCTGGGAAAACGCAGCAGAAGTCTTCAAGCTGCTGGTGTGGCCTTGGGGGCAAGTCAGAGTCAAGTGCTGTCACTTGGGACTCGACTCCTCCGTCTAGGCTTTCCTAGCGAAGCCAAGGGGGGTGGACCCTAAAAAAAAAGAAACTAAGGCGTCTAATCTAGGAGTTAGGAAATATTTTTGGTAACCAAGCATAAACAGCACATACATTTGTCAAATAAAAATATCATTTATCATTTACTCCCATTTAGAATAATCATCATTTAAACTGCACACTAGTCAATAATATGAAAAATAGAATCGAAAAAGACCAGTGCCTTATAATGGAGTCAAATTAACAAATGCATAAGCAGAAATAGTAAATGTTGTGCGAGTGTTCTTGGTTTATTTTAAATTTTAGTGTGATGGTGATCTTTTTATTATGGCAGGTGGGTTCCCGATATACGCAAGGTACGGGGGAACATGTCCGGAATTTTGAAGCGTGGCTTCCCTCTCAGACTTTGGGCTGAATCGGAGTCTCGAGGAGGTGTTCAGATGCTATACCAACGAGGGCAAGCCTAACGGTTTCCAAGAGGTCACTATCCAGTGTTATCCCAAGCCTTCTGGGAAATTTACCCACGACAACAAAATGCGTGTTGTGCCGGATTTTCACAAAAATGATTTTTTATTGGGGCGGTGTTAGATCCTATTACTAGTCATCCCCTCCTTTCTGGTGTGTACCAACTGGATCAAACTGAGCTGCAAGTTGGCCACAGAGCATACGGGAGAAGACCTTGGTATTTTTATAAAAATTTTAAGAACCCAAATTTTATCTTTGTTAAAACCTCAGGAGTCTCTTTTCAGGCACGTATTTCGGGCAAGCCCTCATACATAAACCCTACTTCGGGAAAGCAAGGGGGGGCGTTATGAGTTTGTAAAAAATGTGAAAAAAAAAAACTAGGTTGTGAGTGAACTTGTGGCCCGCCAGTGGAACGGACCAACAAGGTTTATTTTAATCCTAATTGATTTTATTAAATGCCGGAAAAACAAAGAAATAAACTACTCTAAAAATCACGCCATGAAAATGAGACGACATAGGCCACCCCTGGGGGGATGGGGTATGGGCGCTGGCTAGCCCACTTGCTCTCGTTTAAAAATGTTAACAATGATTTAGAGAAGTGCCCCAGTCTACTTAATGTGACTTGGTGGCTTACAAAATTATAGGAAAAATGACCGGTTTTGAAAAATATGGAAAATTTGTCCTCCGGATTGCCTGGATCCTCGGAATTTCGGCAGCACCTCCTCCTACCTGCTCGTCTTTTGCTGCAAACCAGCAAGTGATTATTAGTATAAGATGCCCAAAAACACTTTAAGAGTGTCTTTGGAACACCTCCTAAAAAACCTAAAAAATTCTAAGTTAAAAACTAAGTAAAAATGACGAAAAGTAACCAAGCAAAACAAGCTATGGGGCTTGTCTACTTGGGATCTTTGCTAGCCTTTAATGGCTGCAAATTTCAAGCTCTAGGGCAGCCAGGTAATACTTTGAAATCAGATCTAATACTACTTCAGAAAAACTTGAAAGATTTTGACAATTTAAACCAGTTTTTGTTGAGAAAGTGCTAGATAACCAAGAAGCTTTGATCTATGAACAATAAACTCTTTATGAAATGAAAGAATAAAACTTCTTGATGACAGAATCTGATTTATCTAAGTTTTTTATCAGCAGTATGTAAATCAGATCCACTTTTGATTAGTAACTAGTAACCATAAAATTTGATTTTTCTTGAATGAGAGAGAGAGAGAGATGGAACAAATCCTTGTTGAAAATCGAAGCTTTGAAGATGGTTTAGTGATGTTTGAAGGGACTATATCTGCAAACAATGATTAGTAAAAAGGGGAAACAAACAAGATCCTCCTTCTTGCCAACTCAAGAAAACACCTGCACATCACAGATCTCACCAAAAAAAATTAAGTGTAGATATACACTCACAAGAAACTACTATTGCATATCCATAAACAAATGAAAGATACAAAAATAATCTCTTACCAAGCACACATCACTAAGCTGCTACAATAAACAAATTGAAAACAACTTATCTCATAGATTGGTAACAATCTTTCCGATGAGCACACCACACCCTTGAAGAATGAAACTTATGCACAAGTCATCTTGGAAAAGGAATCAAGATATTACATCCACATATGACAAAACACCACAAGCTGACCTCCAAAGTCTTCTTTTATTCAAATGAGAAAAATATTACAATCATAGGTCTCTTGCTCCAATTCTCACTCTAAAGAAAATGGAGTGGGAAGCCATGCTTAAATAGCCAAAGATGGAGAGAAATGGGTGGAATGAGTGGCATAACTCGTGGAGAAAATGGGGCTGCCCACTCCCATGTAATGGGCTGCCAAAATCAGCCCCAAATCAGCTAAAAATCAGCCATGTGACAGCCCATAAACATAGCTGCAAATTCCATGATTGAAGGGGCCCAATTTTGGGAAATATGCCCCCCTCAAAAGGGGAAGTAATCCCACTAATATAGCTGCCCGGAATCTTTCCAAAATCAGCTCTTACAACTCCTAAAACATAGCTGAAAAAAACAGTCCATAAATCACTCCCAAAATTTAATATTTTTATTAAGTCATTTTTTCACTTTTTCAATTTTTTATGACTTTTTGGGGTTTTTTGACTTTTTTGGATTTTTGTGGAAAAATAATCACCCAAACATTAGAAAGAGTGGGTTTAGGGGTTTAGGGGGTGCTCTGAGTTAGAAAACGAGCACCCCTAAGGCAAATAATACCTCCAGATGCCCCTTATAGGCCAATTACAAATTTTTTAATTGAACCATTAAAAAATGGCCCAATTTACGGAAAAAATAAAACTTGCCGAAAATTAAAAACAACCTAGGGGGACTTAGCACATGTCCATATGACTCAAAACTAACGCCTAGCATGTTCATATACATTGACCCATAGACTCTAATAACTCCCTAAGGCCCGTCAGCCTCCCTAGGCATTCCAGCTTTGGAGGAGCAGGAGAAAAACCAATTAATTATGTTATGCACTAATGCAAGACATAATAGATAGGTGAAAAAACTCCTTGGAATACTTGACTTGGCCAAAAAGTCCTAAGGAACCAAGTCTTTTACAAAACACCATGCTAGTACGTTTTGTTACAAACCCCGCAGGGCCATGGACATGTGGAAAATTTTAAAAACGGGGGCCTTTAAAAGGCCAGCTGGATATCAAATCACCAAAAATGAACATGTATCATGTTCCACTCTGCCCGCTCGTTTGATAATCCAACCAAGTACAACTTAGTTGGCAACATCTGGCTCCAACCGCGGGACGTGTGCTCGATCCAGTCTTCAGGCAAGGAGAGCATACGAGAATACCAGAATCTCCGGTTTTTATGACCTGTAAAAACATCTCAACTTGACAAGAAAACCATTCAGTAGCACAAGTTCTTATAAGAAGCCAATGAACCATAAGCTGCATTATTCAAAAACTAAAAAAATGACTAATGAAAAAATTCTAAGTACATAAAAGGAAAGTATTGAAAAATAAATGTTGAAAGTAAATGCTCACTTGATGAGCTTATTTTCCTACTCTAAGCATAACAAAATAAATGCTAAGTAAAATGATAAATCCAATGCAACCATCTTAACATTTTATCAATATAAAAACTTTTCACCTTGTGTTTGGTTACCAGCCAAAACAAGGATACCTTATTTAGAAAATGCAAACCTGCATGATAATTCTGGATTGGAGGATTGGATTGGTGATCATAGGCATATGATAGATCTTTGAAGTGCTTCCCCCAATGGTAAGTCCTCATGCAGGCCTCTTCTACCCATGACTGGATAGAGCTGAGAAAAAACTCGGAATGATAAGGCAGACCAACTACCTCATCATATTGATCTGAAAGGCTCTTCTGATAGTTTATTTCTGTGAAAGTATAAGCCCCAGGCTGCTCCAAATCATAAGGAACCTTTGAATGTGCTGATGAAGGCTGAAACTGACATTCCACTGATTTTATCCTACCCAAATCTTCGTTATACTGTTGATCCAAGTCTTCGTTACTAATACTCATCAATGGCTCTAATTGATCATGAGAAATATCTACAGGCTCCTCTTCCATATTAAGATTCCCCAAGGTCTCAAAATCAACACTCCCCTCTCTTGATATATCAAAGATGGGTTTTTCTAAATCCGTCCAATAATCATCATACCTATCCTTGTAAATGAAAGGGGAGTCTTTGTCCATTTCATCACAACCCTGGCCATGCCCATCCTCATGTTCATAATACTTATCCTCAGAAGGCTTGGTTTGAAAGATATTACAAGGTATTAAGTTGTCCAAGACTTCACCACTATGCGGAGAAAAAGGAGGAGTGTCATCATAAATCATACAAAAATCATCACAAGTTTCTTTAAAGGCTTCTGTAATGGTTGCTTTCTTAGGTGAATTTGAAGTACAAACATCATCATCTTCACTAAAGTAATCCTGAAATCCCAAATCTTCAATGGCAATTTGAGGAAGCTCTTCTGAAACATCTTCAATTGAAGACCCTTCATGAATTTCTTTGTCAACTTCTATAATGGCTTCCTCTTTAGGCAAATCTGAAACACACATGTGATCATCATCGTAGATTTGAGAACACTCCGTATTTTCAATGTTTTCAGCTATGGTGACAAGAGGATGGTTTTCAACAAAATCTTCAGTTAAGGGTGCTTCATGGAACTCTTCGATAGGGTCATGCCGAGTCTCTTTTTTAAAGCCAGATTGTGCTATAGGGAGATCTACACGATTGATATAACTTAGAGGCACCTCCCAATATTTATTATTCTCTGTCATGATGATACGAGGAAAGTTGGGGTCTTCCTTATGATACTCAATCCAAGGTATGAACAAGAGAAAGTACCTTCTAAGGATCCTATCCAAGTGCTCCATACTAGCTCCTTTATTATGCCATTGCCTTATAAATATTCTAAGGAGGCTCGAAAGAGAGTTAATACATTTATTTGGAAGCTCTTTAAAATACCATTGATAAACAGGTCCCTGTAATGTACTAACAAACATCTCCATTATGTTATCTTCATATAAGACTTTGAAGTTAGCCACAACTTTAAGAAAAGAAAAGACATGCCGGGTTTCTACATCATCATCATCTCCCCAAAAGACCGGTAGATAATCAGATACATCTTCACCATCATGATAATTAGGGAAACCAGGGATGTCTGAGAAGTCAATGGGAGGATGTGCATCGGAAATTTGCTCACTAGACTCTTTATCATCCATTTTCAAAGATCAATAGCCTGCATTTGAAATGACCATGGGATATACCTGGTACTGAATCAGTGGAGTTGTCAAAAGGTGAGTCTTTATAGATTTTACTGTAATGGATGGACTCATCTACACACAAGCAGTCTCAACAAACTATATGAGAAACAAAGGGTTTTATCCCTTCAATGGAGTCGCCATGTGAGAATAAAAATATACATATAAAACAATCTCACAAAGAAATCTATTTTTGTTTTTCTTTGAACTTTTATAAAAGGAAAAAAAGTTAGTGGAGTCGCCAGATGAAAATTTAAAAATCTAATCTAAAGATTCATCAAACAAAGCAAAAACAAAAAGGAAAACTCAAAAGTCGTATTCCGGGAATAGAAAGACTTATCCCCGGCAACGGCGCCAAAAATGTTGCCGCCTGGTTCCACACCTGGGAAAACGCAGCAGAAGTCTTCAAGCTGCTGGTGTGGCCTTGGGGGCAAGTCAGAGTCAAGTGCTGTCACTTGGGACTCGACTCCTCCGTCTAGGCTTTCCTAGCGAAGCCAAGGGGGGTGGACCCTAAAAAAAAAGAAACTAAGGCGTCTAATCTAGGAGTTAGGAAATATTTTTGGTAACCAAGCATAAACAGCACATACATTTGTCAAATAAAAATATCATTTATCATTTACTCCCATTTAGAATAATCATCATTTAAACTGCACACTAGTCAATAATATGAAAAATAGAATCGAAAAAGACCAGTGCCTTATAATGGAGTCAAATTAACAAATGCATAAGCAGAAATAGTAAATGTTGTGCGAGTGTTCTTGGTTTATTTTAAATTTTAGTGTGATGGTGATCTTTTTATTATGGCAGGTGGGTTCCCGATATACGCAAGGTACGGGGGAACATGTCCGGAATTTTGAAGCGTGGCTTCCCTCTCAGACTTTGGGCTGAATCGGAGTCTCGAGGAGGTGTTCAAATGCTATACCAACGAGGGCAAGCCTAACGGTTTCCAAGAGGTCACTATCCAGTGTTATCCCAAGCCTTCTGGGAAATTTGCCCACGACAACAAAATGCGTGTTGTGCCGGATTTTCACAAAAAGGATTTTTTATTGGGGCGGTGTTAGATCCTATTACTAGTCATCCCCTCCTTTCTGGTGTGTACCAACTGGATCAAACTGAGCTGCAAGTTGGCCACAGAGCATACGGGAGAAGACCTTGGTATTTTTATAAAAATTTTAAGAACCCAAATTTTATCTTTGTTAAAACCTCAGGAGTCTCTTTTCAGGCACGTATTTCGGGCAAGCCCTCATACATAAACCCTACTTCGGGAAAGCAAGGGGGGGCGTTATGAGTTTGTAAAAAATGTGAAAAAAAAAAACTAGGTTGTGAGTGAACTTGTGGCCCGCCAGTGGAACGGACCAACAAGGTTTATTTTAATCCTAATTGATTTTATTAAATGCCGGAAAAACAAAGAAATAAACTACTCTAAAAATCACGCCATGAAAATGAGAAGACACAGGCCACCCCTGGGGGGATGGGGTATGGGCGCTGGCTAGCCCACTTGCTCTCGTTTAAAAATGTTTACAATGATTTAGAGAAGTGCCCCAGTCTACTTAATGTGACTTGGTGGCTTACAAAATTATAGGAAAAATGACCGGTTTTGAAAAATATGGAAAATTTGTCCTCCGGATTGCCTGGATCCTCGGAATTTCGGCAGCACCTCCTCCTACCTGCTCGTCTTTTGCTGCAAACCAGCAAGTGATTATTAGTATAAGATGCCCAAAAACACTTTAAGAGTGTCTTTGGAACACCTCCTAAAAAACCCAAAAAATTCTAAGTTAAAAACTAAGTAAAAATGACGAAAAGTAACCAAGCAAAACAAGCTATGGGGCTTGTCTACTTGGGATCTTTGCTAGCCTTTAATGGCTGCAAATTTCAAGCTCTAGGGCAGCCAGGTAATACTTTGAAATCAGATCTAATACTACTTCAGAAAAACTTGAAAGATTTTGACAATTTAAACCAGTTTTTGTTGAGAAAGTGCTAGATAACCAAGAAGCTTTGATCTATGAACAATAAACTCTTTATGAAATGAAAGAATAAAACTTCTTGATGACAGAATCTGATTTATCTAAGTTTTTTATCAGCAGTATGTAAATCAGATCCACTTTTGATTAGTAACTAGTAACCATAAAATTTGATTTTTCTTGAATGAGAGAGAGAGAGAGATGGAACAAATCCTTGTTGAAAATCGAAGCTTTGAAGATGGTTTAGTGATGTTTGAAGGGACTATATCTGCAAACAATGATTAGTAAAAAGGGGAAACAAACAAGATCCTCCTTCTTGCCAACTCAAGAAAACACCTGCACATCACAGATCTCACCAAAAAAATTAAGTGTAGATATACACTCACAAGAAACTACTATTGCATATCCATAAACAAATGAAAGATACAAAAATAATCTCTTACCAAGCACACATCACTAAGCTGCTACAATAAACAAATTGAAAACAACTTATCTCATAGATTGGTAACAATCTTTCCGATGAGCACACCACACCCTTGAAGAATGAAACTTATGCACAAGTCATCTTGGAAAAGGAATCAAGATATTACATCCACATATGACAAAACACCACAAGCTGACCTCCAAAGTCTTCTTTTATTCAAATGAGAAAAATATTACAATCATAGGTCTCTTGCTCCAATTCTCACTCTAAAGAAAATGGAGTGGGAAGCCATGCTTAAATAGCCAAAGATGGAGAGAAATGGGTGGAATGAGTGGCATAACTCGTGGAGAAAATGGGGCTTCCCACTCCCATGTAATGGGCTGCCAAAATCAGCCCCAAATCAGCTAAAAATCAGCCATGTGACAGCCCATAAACATAGCTGCAAATTCCATGATTGAAGGGGCCCAATTTTGGGAAATATGCCCCCCTCAAAAGGGGAAGTAATCCCACTAATATAGCTGCCCGGAATCTTTCCAAAATCAGCTCTTACAACTCCTAAAACATAGCTGAAAAAAACAGTCCATAAATCACTCCCAAAATTTAATATTTTTATTAAGTCATTTTTTCACTTTTTCAATTTTTTATGACTTTTTGGGGTTTTTTGACTTTTTTGGATTTTTGTGGAAAAATAATCACCCAAACATTAGAAAGAGTGGGTTTAGGGGTTTAGGGGGTGCTCTGAGTTAGAAAACGAGCACCCCTAAGGCAAATAATACCTCCAGATGCCCCTTATAGGCCAATTACAAATTTTTTAATTGAACCATTAAAAAATGGCCCAATTTACGGAAAAAATAAAACTTGCCGAAAATTAAAAACAACCTAGGGGGACTTAGCACATGTCCATATGACTCAAAACTAACGCCTAGCATGTTCATATACATTGACCCATAGACTCTAATAACTCCCTAAGGCCCGTCAGCCTCCCTAGGCATTCCAGCTTTGGAGGAGCAGGAGAAAAACCAATTAATTATGTTATGCACTAATGCAAGACATAATAGATAGGTGAAAAAACTCCTTGGAATACCTGACTTGGCCAAAAAGTCCTAAGGAACCAAGTCTTTTACAAAACACCATGCTAGTACGTTTTGTTACAAACCCCGCAGGGCCATGGACATGTGGAAAATTTTAAAAACGGGGGCCTTTAAAAGGCCAGCTGGATATCAAATCACCAAAAATGAACATGTATTATGTTCCACTCTGCCCGCTCGTTTGATAATCCAACCAAGTACAACTTAGTTGGCAACAGGACCCCAAGATTGCAGTAGTGGACGGTACAACAATTAGCATGAAGACGAGAGTCGACTTTTCAGGAGGTCTCATATCATGGTACCTCGCAGGACAATACCTTGAGTAGAAGGTATTACAGATCTCCTAGGATGATTTGGGACCCTGGGATTCGGTTGGTTCAACTCAATTGATTATGGAACTGTGTTGGTATTGCTTGAGGACAAGCAATCTTGGCAAGGGAGGACTGTAATGTTCCTTTTTTTACTATAGTGGAATTTACTGAGGATTGATGCCATATACACCTTCAGAGGATCTTTAGCATGGTTATTAGATCACCAGTAGATAAATAAGGGCCACAGGAGCTAAAGGCCACCTACACGCATGACATCCGAGCATTATTTCATGATGCATGCACCTGATTGAGTCTCCAGACACCTGCATGCAAGTCAACTGCGAATTAGAAGGTAAAGTGACCTAATTAGGGCAAAAGTTAGGTTTGATACGTGAAAGCTATAAAAGAAAGGTAAAGCTAATGGAAAAGACATGCTTATATGATTATTGATTTGTGGCCTCAAATTGGAGAGCTCATCGAGCTAAGTTGGAGTTGAGTGCATGTACTCAGCTAACTGGTGTATTTCGGCAGCGAAATCTATCTGCCCTAGTCACCATTAGGTTGGATCATTCAGATTCAACATTGTTTCATCATGAGGATCTATTCATTAGTTGCTTCAGGAGATTGATTATTTACTGGATTGGGGGAATTCGCTCTCTTAGCTTGGGCACATTGCTCAAAGACATACCTATTTGGATTCCAGTCTACAGGGGGCAGAATTTCTGCATGCTGCTTCCATCCTTCTCAGAGCACCCCTATTACCTTTCCCCTGGAAGAAGGGCTTCTCAGTTGGATAGTTGAGAGAGTTATCAGCACTCATCACTATTGGAGGACGTCTTTGCATGCTTGGGCGACTTTCCCAAGGAGGATCTTCACGTTTTAGGCTGCTGAGCCATCAGAGTTTCTGCATGCTGCTTCCATCTTCTTCAGAAGGGCGCTATAACCCTAGCACACATCTTCTAGAGCTTCATCTACGGAGTATTATTTATTGAGGAGAGTTTCTAGTATTGGAGGAGGGCGCATTCTTCTATGGAGGGCATCTAACTTATCTTCCTATTCCACCGGCACAATTCCTGCATGCAAGGATCATCCTTATCTACATCAGTTGATCTATATATTGGTATGTACATGCATTAATTCCTCCTATTTTATAGCATTTCAGAATATTTGGGTTATAGATCTGCATGCAACTGCATGCATGCAGAGATCAGTGCATATCTTCATATTATATTGAGGCATAAGACTACTAGCAAACAACAGAATAGCAGAAAAAAAAAAAATGAAAAATATCAATTTGGGATATTACACATTATTTGTTGCCCAAAGAATTTGTGTTGTACACAGATCACCAAGCACTGAGGTATTTGAACACTCGGTCGAAGTTGAATCAGCGACACATGAAATGGGTCGAGTTCCTGCAAGGATATACCTTCATGTTGCGACATAAGTCGGGCAAGTCGAACAAGGTTGCCGACGCACTGAGTCGAAAAGTTGCATTGCTGAACACGACAATGATTCAGGCAACAGGAATAGAGTCGGTGAAGACAGAGTATGCGACCGACGAGGATTTTGCGAAAGCATGGAAGGCAAGTAGCGAACCATGGAGTGTCGACAGAACTCCATACTTGGATTATTTCATCCAAGAGGGATACCTGTTTAGGGGACAACAATTGTGTATTCCCAGAGGATCCGTAAGAGAGAACCTAATCCGAGAGCTGCACAACGGAGGATTAGCAGGTCATTTTGGCATCGACAAGACCAAGGCGTTGGTCAAAGAAAAGTATTATTGGCCAGGAATGACGGCAGATGTCGGTAAGTGGGTACGACAGTGTCGAGTTTTCCAGTTGGCAAAAGGAAGAAGTCAGAATACTGGGTTGTATACGCCATTACGAGTGCCGAATACCCCATGGGAGCACCTGAGCATGGATTTTCTGCTAGTATTGTCGAAGACACAGCAGGGAAGCGACTCAATATTTGTTGTAGTCGAGAGATTTTTGAAGATGACACACTTTATTCCGTGTCGGAAGACAAGTGACGCCACAAGCATTGTTATACTATTCTTCAAGGAGATAGTCAGATTGCATGGGTTGCCGAAGAGTATAATGTCGCACAGAGATACCAAGTTTATGGGACATTTCCGGAGAACCCTATGGAAGAAACTGGACACGAAGTTGCAATTTAGCTCGGCATATCATCCATAGACAGATGGACAGACCAAGGTGGTGAACAAAAGTTTGGGAAACCTTCTGAGATGTTTGACGACCGACAGACCCAAGCAGTGGGAGAACGTGTTGGCGCAAGCAGAGTTCGCGTACAACAATTCTGTGAATCGGTCGACAGGTTTGAGCCCATTCCAGATTGTTCAAGGACGAAGCCCACATGGAGTGGTGGATTTGGTCGAGTTACCAACAGATATTAGGAAAAGCACGGATGCAGAATCATTTGCAGAGCACATGAAAGAAGTGCATGAAGATGTGCGAAAGCGCATTGAAAAGAGTAACGCGACATATAAGTTGAGGGCTGACAGGAAGAAGAGGCTACAATCGTTCAGCGAAGGAGACTTAGTCTATGCACATTTATGGAAGGAGAGATTTCTGACATGAATATATAACAAGCTGAAGCTGAAGAAGATTGGACCGTGTAAGATTTTGAAGAAAATTTCGAACAATGCTTATGTATTGGAGCTGCCGAAGGACTTGAGCATTTCACCAACGTTCAATGTCTCAGATCTGTACAAGTTTGAAGAAGGTTCAATCAGCAGTAGCGCGGAAGTGTCGAACATTGACTGGACAATGTAGATTCTAGATTGACACAAAGAAGAAATCGCCAAAGTGTTAGAGGAACGCGAAGTCGGAAGGACGCGTAGTTCGCGAAAGAAGGAATACTTAGTGCAATGGAAAGATGATGAGTTGCAGGAGGCGACATGGAGTCTGATGCAGGAGCATCGGGGCCTAGGTGAAACAGTCAAAGATGATCGACATAAGAGGTTGACCAGGGGGGATGTCGACAACCGCTGGTGCGAAGGAAGATCAACTGTCGAAGCCAAATAAGTCGAGCAGGAAGCTGTCGATATTTGGTTGACAGAAGGAGCGGAAGGTCGAGAGTCAACATGTTCAAGGTCGACAGACGATAGAAGTACAACGAAGGTGTCGAAGGTCGACATGTTGTCGAACTGCGACATCGACAGGTTGAGGCAGAAGCCAAGCTTGGAGGAAGGGGCGGAATGGCGAAGCCTTAGAAGCAAAGTGAAGCCAATAGTATGGTCGAGGTCAGTGATGGGACCGACTACTGTAGCAGTGTCAGTGAAGTTAAGAAGTCAAGACGAAGTACTTGGTAGCCGTTAGGGGTTGCTAAGGAAGTTATGAGCAATTATGAAGGTGGTTGGGATCATGACAGATGTTACCACGAGCAGAGTTTGTGCAGCACGACAGAGGGTGCTAACGACTGCAGGATCTAGAGGATTCTACGCACAAAGGAAGAGTGTCTCAGGGAACGGAGTGGACCTCGAGATGAGTAGCAGAGCAACATGAGAAGACTAGTGCATAGGCACAGAGGAAGATAGTTAGTTCCAGTTGGGAGTTAGCAGAGATCAGATCCATAGCTCAGCGAGCGCTTGCATTCAGCAGAGGCCGTGAGAGGGAGAAGATCGCACACCTAAAGAACACACATTTTACTTATGTACATTGTATCAGGCTAAGGCCGACTAGATTAGTTAATTTGCTTTGTAATTCGCATTATAGTTGATTTGAAGTAATAGAAGCTAGCTTCTGGCATCCTGTTTACATCCAGCTTGTGTGAACGTCGTGTGTGTCGTGTGTTATTGTTAAGCAAGAAGGTCCAGCCGACCGACCTTGCGCCAGGTAAACTATATCAACTAAATACACTTCCAAATATATATGTATATAATGAAGATAGATAAGATAAACAGATCTATGTAAGCAAGAAAACCAAATACTTATCTCTTATTGTTTTTGTGTGTGGGCTCCCATTGCCTTCTTGTGGAAACCAAGAGAGATCTTTGTTCTTGCAGTCTGGAACTTCATATCTCCTAGAAGAACTCTGAACGATCATCATTCCTTGACTTCTTGTGAGAAGTATCTTCTTCAACATCAGCAGTTGAGGCTTCATGCTTCCTTTTGTTAGAACTTCGGCACTTATTTGCATAATGATCATATGCCTTGCACCTGTAGCATTGTATCTAAGACAAATCCTTCTTCTCCTTCTTCTGATCTGGAGGAGGACTTGGTCTCCTATCTTGGTGCTTGTGTTTCTGGAACTTCCTTCCTTTTATCTTACCGTTCTTGGAATGGGATACAAATGCTTGATTCTCCTCAGGTTGAAAACCATGGAGTCTTTGTCGTGCTGCAATTCTTGTCTCTTCCCGAGTGCAATCTGCCCAGAGTTTATCAAACTTTGGTAGTTTAGATCTACCACTTATGCTTTGAATAAAGGACTGCCAAGATGGTGGAAGACCATTCAGAGTGGTGATAACAAGCTCCTTATCATCAGTGGAATCTCCACTGGCGCTAAGCGTGTCCCTTAGTTCTGTGATCCTCATGAAGTATGAGGCAATGGATTATGACTTGGATATCTTCATCTTTGAAAGTTGTTGCCTCAATGTAATGGATACATTGATGCTAGTGTGTTCAAACAACTTATGTATGGTCTTGAACATTTTCCTAGCAGACTTCTTCTCTGAGATTTGTGGAACCAAATGATCTCTTATTGAGTCCACCAGAATCCTTCTTGCTCTGGCATCATTCTTCCTCCATCGGGATTTGTCTTCTTCAGCTTCTGGCTCAGGGACCTGTTATCACATATATAGTAGCCGGGCTACCATACATTATTTTTCTCATTCCAGTACACTATTCAGCCAGTTCCCTTGCATTTGAGATGCCGAGATGAGCATTTATATTGGATCACTATCAGATTGTGGACAGCAGTTATATTCCCCATGCCATGACTGAGTTTCAGGACACTCAGAGAGATGCCCGATATAGCCATTATGCCATTGGTACAGAGCAGACAGTAGTGCCCAGAGTTACAGCAGCAGTCTCAGAGGACAGGTGATGGTACAGGTTGATGAGCTTTCAGGTATATGACTCAGCAGGTATACTATTGTGTTATGGTTAGATTGCTTTTATACTTATTCTTATAGCATGTCTTAGCACCTAGTGTCATGATCTGGCGATCATATAGATATTTGGACCTGGTTGACCTATTATATATATATTACTGTCCCTACTCAGACTTAGAAGTTCACTATTCATACTCATTGGTACATACCCTCCTTAGGGAGAATAGAGGTGATTATTACACCATACTCTGGCTTGCTAGTGTTGGCTCCATCATTTCATTGTCTTCATCCATCCATGGCCTACCTTTTAGATTATTACCCTGATTTGCTACTTGACTAGTGACATGGAGGACCTTTCCCCACTGTAGCCTCTGTACTGGATGAGCTTCCCTGTTTATTGTGTCTCGGCTCTGAGTTGGTGACAAAACTTACCTATGGTGAGTTGGAGTTCCTTGAGAATTCCCCCTAGTCACTAAAGTTGTGTTGGCTAAACCTGAAACTTTTAGTGCTGCCATCAATACAAAATCTGGAAAAATCAAATGCTATATCTTGTATATGAAAGAAATGCCAAATGAAAATGGCCATGAAAAATAAAATGTTATATCTTTTGGAAAAATAAATACCTAGGTAAACAAGCTGTCCATGACACACCTAGAAGTGCTCAGGTAAACAAGTGCCTTAAAAACACACCTGCAGCAGAAAGCCTAAAAATAAATGTAAATCTATGCAATGTGTTTGTAAACACACATAGATCAAGGCTATGGAAACCTCAGGCCCAAAAAGCAATGGAACTTAAATGTTATATCTAAACAATTGCTGGCCTTGCTTGTATTATGGATTGTGCGCATCTGTGAAGGTGAATAAACCCTCTTTAAACAACTCATCCATTTGTGAGACACCGCCATTCCCTGTGTTATTGCTCATTCAGTATATACTATAGTGTGTATTCCCTTTCCCTTGCCAAAGTGTCACAAAGTCAAGTTAGTCAAGTCATCCCTTAGCCTAGCCATTTATTTCAGCCTTCACCCTTCACTAGCAAATTGATCACAACTATGAAGTGAGTATGGTCCTGAAAGTCTAGTCTGAGTAATAATAATAACTAACGACACTATATATTTGGATTTAGATCGCCAGTCATGATTACTCTGTGTTATAGAAGCTATTTGAATAAATTGTAAAGCATGTATTAACCTTGACACCCTGCAGCAGCTATGGATGATAGTCTGAGTTGTATTTGGTCTTGGTTAGACCTAGTTTGACCATGGAGGACCATGGGACATGAGATGTTGGACCTTATGATGATATGGATAGATGATATATGGTCCATGTACACATACAGGATGATTCTATGCAGCAGCTACAGGGTTATGATGATGATTCTTGGGATACAGTAGTGTTTGGTCATTTACAGATCATTATTATTGGCCTTGTTCCGGTACATTGGATATTTATTTTGATCATGCAGAGATTCATATGGTGTATGAGTACACATCTTGGATGGATTTGGACCTTCTGAGTCCAATGGGACAGTTTGTTTTCAGTTCCGGGCACTTACAGTGATGATTTAGCCTCAGTAGGCTGTCCTAGTGCAGTTTTGGTCTATTGGAGGCCCTGTCGGAGCAGAGATGACTTTTATCCGGATGACCTAGGGCGCTGATGATGGAGGGGGTGGTCCAGCCACTTGTTTTTACCATATTACCCCCCTCCCGGACACATTGGCACCCTCACCTTGACAGCGCCATCACTCCAGGAGGCAGTTTGGGCAGTTTCACGTTTCCCGAGGCATTTCAGGATTGGTAGAAATGGCTATTGAGGAAATCGATTTGGGCTACTGAGGCAAAGTTATGGCATGGGATGATCAGTGATGATAGATCGGGACCTTCCACACCTCCTCCTGCAGTTTCAGCTTCATCGGGGCCCGCATCCATCACTTATGGCACTTTCTGTGGATTTTTTGAGGTCTTTTGAGGACCACGACTTCACCTTGGAGGACCACGACTTCACCTTGGAGGCACGATTTGGTACTTTCATGACTATGTATTGGTTATTGTGCCATGGGGATTGACCAAGGAGGGATAAAATTACCCCTTGGACCCACCATGAGCCTCTTATGATATTTTGTCATCATGATTTGGTGGGATTCCCCTCTCCTAGGGCGACTTTGTCCACTTATGTTATATTTTATGTGTGATCCATGTATTATGTTGTTGAGCTCATCTCAACCATTGATTAGACATTTGTATCTTTTAATCTTAGCCACTCATTCAAAAAGTGGTTAGGGTTTTGGTGCCTCTCCTTCCTATTTAAAGGAGAGAGCCTCTCATTGTAAAGGGACTTTTGGCTCTGGATTATTGGAATAGAAAATTATTATTGCATCTATCTCCAATGTTGTGGTGAATGTTTTTGGTGTTCGTTCGTTGGTTCTTCCTTTGCACTGAGTTATTGGAGATCTTGTTTGCCATATCTATTGTACCACGATTTTGCATCTACAGGTGGAGGCCGATTTGCTTCGAGGAGGAGGTATTGGTAGGGGAAGACTCTCCCTACTTCTTCTTTGGAGCTCTTCGTTGGTAACAGGGAGTATTACTGTCCCAGGACCTTCTATTTCATGTTACTATTTGCATTTCTCTTGTATTTCTTCCATACTTGATCTTACTGATTGAATTTCATTCCTTGGTTTGACAGGTAGAGGAAGGCGCACTTGTGGACTAGGGCATCAACTTGGCAAGCAAAACAACAATCTCTCATTTGATCTCTGCGGGAATCTTCCTCAACATCAAGGCATCTCAACCACATCATTCAGGTATGATCTCAAGGTAAGTTCTATCTCCATAGTCTATCCAATTGTCAAAAACTCTTAAAACCCTAATTAATTAAAACCCCAAATTTTACATTTTCTTAGATCTACTGAGATCTAGTGGGTTGTTGGGCACGATATTGAAAACCCACCTCTATAGCATCCACGGCATCCCGGATCTATAGTTTGGTGAGGATTGGCTTCCGTTTGACCCCTCTCCCAAGCCAACTTAGCTTCTCCCAAGGAAGGCGCACTTCACCATTCGAGCAAGTTGACCTAGATCTAGAACATGGGTGTTTGAGATTCCACTTGATTTGACATCTATACATCAAATAACATACACCCAGGTTGTCCCTTTCCTGAAATTCACCTTGTAGGCCCCATTCCACATTTCAAGGGATTTAATCCCCATTTTGGACCACTTGGAACACTTAAACTCAGATCTACAAAGATCTAACCGGTGGATTGCCACGAAATTATAGATCCATACCCCTACTTGACTGATCTACCCGGATCTAAAGTTTGGATGCCATCCGACATGATTTGACCCACCTAAACCCTGATTGAAGCCTCCTTAGGGAAAGTCGCACCACCTTGGAGAAGTGAGTTCACTCACTTCAAGGAACTGGGTACTTGAGATTTTTGGAGATCTAAAACCGGAATAATTCAAAACCTAGGTCTAGACTGTCACTTTGCCAAATCTTGCCTTGGGGACTGCATTCCTTGATTTAAGGGATTATGGTCCACTTGGGTCAAATCTAGATCTAGACACATTTAAACATCAAGACCTATACTGTCCACCTATCTCATGTTGTAGGAGTCCTAAACCAAAAGTCAACCCTACTTTGACTCCACTCCCCAATTCCCAAGGCACTGGTTTATCTCCAAGACAACCCAACTCTCCTAGATTGTTGGATTGACTTGTGGTTTGACTTTTGCATGGTGAACTCTACCTTTGAAGACATCATAGACCATGGTCAAGATTGTCTCTTGTACTAGTTAGCCCCAATCTGACCCCTAAACAACCCTGCATTGGACACGGTTCCCAAGGCAGTGGATCTTTTGGCATTGACCTAGTACACTACCCCTAGATCTCACTTCAAACATCATAAGTCACTTTTACTTCAACTATGAACCAAAGCTATATCTATTGAACCCCTAACTTGGCTTGTGACTTCAACCTATAAGGTCTAGGATTAACCATACACCTAACTTCAACTAGAAATACCCTGATTTGGTGTCTTGGTTTTGATCTCTCCTGTCGGGAGTAGATCGGGTCTCCCCCTTTGTTGTCTGGGCTAGATAACATAAAGTGAAGGTTGCCTCGACTGGCGTGACAACCATATATTGGAGGTCGAGGTGATCGTGGTTGCACCTTTTGAGTTGCCCTTCCCTATTGCCATCCATGACTGGATCCATCCATAGGGGTAACTACAGCTTAGGTGAAAACAGGACCTTCTCATTTACACATTGTAATAGGCCATTTTCTTCTAGAAGTAGAAGAACCCTAGACTTCCAAGAGATAAAGTTGGAAGCTCCTTCCAGACGATCTTCAACCTTCATACCAATCATCTTGACTGTAGATCTAGTTCAGAAACCCTAGCAGGAGCTAGGTCAAAAACGAAAGTTTGATTCCACAGGTAGATGCGCCTTACTGAGGCGAGTTGAAAGATGGTAGGGCAGATCCAAATCTGAGGAGAAAAGTGGGTCAAAACTGAAACCCTAATTTCTGCTGCAGTTGTAGAGTTAGGTCAAAAACTAAAAATTCTCTGAATTGAATTCTGTCTTGACCAAAAGATGTGCCTTCCCAAAAGCGAAAATCCCAAGGCCCTTTTTCTCAAAAATGTTGGGTGAAGAGTTCAGAAGATGAAACCCTAGTTCCGGCAATAGCTTCTTCTAGAACTGCTCTGATACCATGTTAGATTTCATACATTCATAGCATAATAATTCAAATGCATAACCAAGATCACTAGAAGAAAGACAAAGCACAAAACAATAACACAGTTTATCCTGGGAAACCCAAACGGGAGAAAACCCAACAACCTTCGTATAGAGATGATAATCCCAAGATCAGAGTACAATCATGTAACATACCCATATCTCCATTTTGTCGAGGTGTAATTTTTTTTCTTTCCTCGACATCAATCAAATAGTTATTAGTCATATTATATACAAGGTCATATAAGTACTTCCGTCGAAATTAACATTGCATAAGAACACTTGTTCAATCATCACTTGTTTTCATAAAACTTATACATTACACATGATTTGCCATCCAGCCTATGGCTCATTCAATTCGAACAATTGTATATTTGTGCACATCCAAAACAAGGTGTAATACATGGATTATCATCATGTCAACAAACATCCACATGCATCATTTCACATGTAAACTTATGAAATAGACATATAGCATTCTTTTAATAAAGCAACTTATCATTTTAGATCACAGTTCTCTTGTGTTAAAACACATCAAGTACACATAAGAAAGAGACCTGTATACGTGGTTCACCCAACTCTTTGGGCTACATCCACCAAGGAAATGTCGCATCTTTATTTATCAAATAGAGGAGTACAATCTGCGACATAGTGTGTGCAATATTTTCTACTTTTTGAAGCCTCTCACACGGAGCACTTTCAAGCCATTGACAATCAATCTTAGAATCACTAGAGGGATTCTTTCCCACGAGGGTCACTACACATCACC
The DNA here is from genome assembly GCA_027924585.1 of Larix kaempferi. Lineage (NCBI taxonomy): Eukaryota > Viridiplantae > Streptophyta > Pinopsida > Pinales > Pinaceae > Larix > Larix kaempferi. The sequence continues at coordinate 1,283,407 of BSBM01000226.1, read as the reverse complement.
AATACTTTAAAAACTGAGATACAAGAACTTCCCTTTCCCAAAGGGTTCTATAACAAAAGTAATATATATATATATATACTCGACATATGAATAAGGTTGCCCTATCTGGACTAACACTTGTTTGTACACCAATAATTACATTTTAGGCACAAAAGGGCTTACCTTACCCCAACTAGCATATACCTGCATACATCAATATTTGGTATTAGCATAACAAACTATGCCAGCATATATACCATATGCAATGTGTCTTTGACCTTATATGCCACCGGTACTCAACTGTCCATCCCCAATGCTACCTCACCTTTTAATATAAAATAAACACATGCAGAGATCATTGCTTGCAGCGATATTAGACTTTACCAACTCGCACATGATTACCTTAACTGGATAATGATCTAGCATATCTTTATCAAGCTATTTAAAGAAATGTAACATACAAGGACCCTTTTCCCAAAGGATCCTCACACCCCCACACATAGAAGCCTATCTATACCCGAAGATATTTTCCCTAAATATCTGTGCAATATATCCGTGCACATAAAGTCTGTAATAATTATATACCATATATATTAAAAGTTAGAGGTAAAGCTAAGGGGATTCTTTCCCCACCGAGCTTTAAGCAACATCATCAACACAATATATAGTTATGCCAATAATTAACGCAGCAACATACACACAAATGACATGACACGCAGCACCCCAATATCGAGCCATCTAAGATGTGCATGTGTGGATACTCTCTGCGTAGCTTTGCACATTGGTGCAAGGGTCTCCAAAACAAAAACATATTATAATTTATGAAATCAAAGCGCACAGGGATCACTCTTTAGCATCAATGCAATCATCCCAAGACATGCAAAAGTTAATGCTCTATCAAGTGAAATGTAAACGGGTATTCCCCAGGCATCTTTGGGGAATGCCATGGTATCTTGGCAGCTACAAAAGACAATAAAATTACACCAGGAAGCCAGCAAAAACACACAATCCAATCAATCAGAAAAATAGTCCAAGGACATTCTCCCCTTGCCTCTACACATTGATGCAAAGGAATCCAAAACACAAAAACAATATTACCATTATTAAAATAATAAAATGGAAAAACACACCCGGGGATCAGTCTATATATAGGAAAATATATGCAGAGAAAGCTCCTAACTCTGCGCCTTCATCCATAATCAAGGTCTGGATCCCATCCTCCCATGGGAGAATCATCCCGAGCAAACAAGTGTTGAAGAAAATAATATTGAGGATCCCGTTCCTGTAGTTGATGAGTTTGATGACATTAGGCGTGGTGATAGAATTCCTTTTACTATTAGGGAGTGGTTTTCCTTAACTGATCATAATAGAGAAAGGGAAAGCCAAGGGCTTGCACCTATTTATCCATGGGAAAACCGTCCTGCAACATCTACTGTGGTTGAGGCCAATGAGAATTCCGAGGTCTCCCAGTATTCTGATGTTGATGATTCCTTATCTCACTTATTCTTAGAAGATGGTAATTTAAATCGAATTCATGATAACTCTCTAAGTTGGGAAGAGGATGCTTTAATTAATGATCCACCTGAAGGGGATTTTAACTTAAACAACCTTGCTATTTTTCAAACTCCTTCAGACTCTCAAAACAATGTTTTATCTGCATATCCTCGTGTCCCTGATTTTCTTCTACCACCTGAGTCAACTAGTCATCACATCCATGATCTTTCTCACAGTCCTAGTTCTTTAGCATCTCATTCTGAGTTAGTTTCCACCGTGTTGGAAAATATGCGCATTCCAGTTCCTTCAGGGGAAGGCTCTAGTCGTAATATTGTCATATCCCATGAGCCACCTCCCTTGGAAGAACACAGAGATTTCTGGACTGTAGGAGAAGTTGTTAAAAATGTAGTGTCTCCTCCTGAGGATGAGCCAATTGAAAGAGTCCAAGAGACGAGAAGAGATATTCGAGAAGTCCTTGTTGGTAGGATAGCCATTTCCATTGATGGTGGTCTACCCAGAGTCAATGTAGTTCCTCCTAGAAGGAACTCAAACATTGTCACCCCACAACCACAAAACCTTGTTGAAATCCACCCTATGCCTATACGAAACATTGGAGTTGTTCATAAGTCTGTCAACAGGAATAGATTTCCTATGGGAAGTCAAGTTGTTATTCCAAACCATTTACTGCATATTAGATCTGGACAGGCTGATGATCTTTGGGTTGGACTGTTCACGGTAGAGCAATGCTTTGGTGATATGTGTTTCCTGACTACTGGTAGTGGACGACGTATTTTACTTCCTATCAACCAGAGGGAGTTGAGGGATTATATCCTGACCTCACTTAGTGGTCTTCTTTCCTTGCCTTGCCTTGCCTGGTAGATTAGAGTAGGTAGGAACTGAATAAGCCTACTTGGGCAGTAGTTATGTTGATGTATATGTAACTTTAGAATGTATTTCACCCATGTATTTCATATATGTATATTGTACTCCTATAGAGATGGTATTATTCCTCTATACGGAAGTGTTTGTATTCCTATAGAGATGTTATTATTCCTCTATACGGAAGTGTCGTCATTTATATTGTAAGTGTCGTAACTTATACTTGATGGGTTATTAGACCACCTATTGGGGGTCGGCCATGTGGGTCAAAGGGTTATTAGACCACCCTATTGGGGGTCGGCCTAGTTAGCATTATGTTATGTGGTTAAGTTAAGGCCGACCTAGTAAAGGTTATTAGGCAAGTCAATTCAAGTATAAATAGAGTGCGGGAGGCACTTTATTTGATCATTCTATTCTCTCTCACACTCTCGGGATAGTGGCGCACTTGTGGAGGAGGAGAAGCTGCTGCTAGGAGATGTCTGTCTCTTATGCTTGGGTTGTATCATTGCTCTATCTATCTTTGAGAAATTTATTGGGGTTTTTCACCTTTATGGTTTTCCCTAAGTAAACTCTGTGTCTCTTGTGTGCTTGCATTATTGTGTCCATGATTGATATGCTGTAGATATGCTGTACATGTTGTTCTCTTAGTTAAGATCCTAGATCAGATTGAAGTAAATTCTGAAAAATTAACATGGTATCAGAGCTAGCCTGAAAGAAGGCATGGTATGGCATATATGACACTTGTTGCAATTGCGAAGCTAGGGCTTGATATAGCAAAAACCAGTTATCGTAGCACTTTCGCTATAAATAAATTTCGGCGAGGTTTCAGGGTCTGAAAATTGTACAGGGAGAAGCCAAGATTCCCATGTACCTTGTGTCCAAAGGACAACCTCTAATTCGTTGTACTTTGTGATTTATGATCTGTACAATATAGGGTTTCTGCCTCTTCCAGATCTCAGTCATAAGAAGGTGACCTTGGAAAAAAGGTCATAACTTGGGCTAGGAAGCTCCAAATGAAATTTCGTAAAAAGTGACAGGTAGTGCACGAACTGTACTTTCTCAGGTAACTTTTTCAGAGGCCGAAACGGAACCAATGACATGTGGCACGCCGTACAAGTTTGCTCTCCTGTTTTATCCCATAACAGGTCATGTTGCGACACTTGGCATAACTCTCTCTCAGAGAATACATTTGAGGTCAGACCTGTGGGGTTGGAAAGATGACAGGTCGGGCTATCACAGGAAAAGTTTTCAGACCCTGTGGATCGAAAAGTTAGGAGTTACACCAGAAACAATCAGGTACATATTTATGTCAAAACATAATTTTTTTTTAGCACCTTCATTCATGGCTTCCGGAATTTAGGGTTTCGGAGAAAGTTGGAATTTTTGTAATTGGAGACTACGGCTGAATGCTACTCATCAAAATCGAAATTTAGAGACCAAGATCAGAATTTTTGGTTGGGCAGAAGGCCAGGCTTGATCAGGCCCTAGTTCGGGACTTTGATCGGAAAAGTGGAAAATTAGGGCTTCTGCAAAAATAGGAATTTTTGAAATATGTGACCACAGCTGGAAGCTCCTCAGGAAACTAGAAGCTTAGAGCTTTGGATCGAACCTTTTGATTGGGAAGAAGGGTGGGCTTTATCAAACCCTAGTTTGGGGTCATGTCCAATGAATTCAGAAGTTTCAAAGGCAAATTTGAGGGGTGAAACTTTTGCAGTTTTCAAATTCTGAGTATACCAGCTTGATCAGCTCATCAAGGCGCATATTTCTATCCTTTCGAAAGTTTGAATTTTTAGGGTTTCTCTGACAAACCCTAATCCAGCTCCAGATCCAGTTCTTGCAAATCAAGTGGATTGGGTTAATCCTAGAAGAGAATGGATTGGCCACCTGCATAAGTGAAGAAGTTCCTGTTTCAGAGGGAGATAAGGCTAAGGCCTTACATAAGAAGATTACAAGCAATCTCGACAGGTATGTTTCGAGATTTGTTCATGATTACATTTATGGTATATTTGTCTTCATATTATTACGGTTAGTACAATCTTGATTAAATTTAGACTTGTCGTATCACCTTAATAAAATTATGAATGCATGATAGAAGATATTCATTGATTAGGGTGTTGACACTTATGATTGTACTAATGCATTATGGTGTTGTGTGAGGTTTATGTTGTCCGCTAACATGAAAGGTACACCAAGAAAGACAAATCATGTTCTAGCTCAAGAACATATGATCATGGTGACATGAAGACAAAGATTCATCCATTGTCATGGATCACTTAGAAGATCTATTTACGAGGTATGTATTACTTGGTTCTATAATGGTTAACCTATGAGATATGCAGGTTACTAGCACAAGTCATTGAAGAGAACAAGAAGACATCATGTGGGTATGTTAGACATAACTAGCTAACATACTAATCCAGGTATGTTTTTTTCTATATCAAGTTAGAATCCTACCTTGTGATAGGATCTCTTATATAAGTATACATGGCATGATTGATAATGATTATTCATAGGTTTGAATAATCATGGGTTTAGGCATATTATGTTTCTTACCTTAATTGATGATATGAGTAACCAGAAGAGTCATGAAAGTATAGGTTTGAGTAATCACGGGTTTAGGCATATTATGTTTCTTACTTTAATTTATGATATGACTAACCATAAGAGTCATTGAATACTAATGCTTATTATTTCTGTTTGAAATGATCATGACTATACATGCTTAAGATTATTGTGTTTCGATAGTCTTGAGAATATACTAATAAATGTATGATTATGTATGAGATCTCGAGGATATCACAATAATGATACTTGTAAGCATGCATAGTGATCGAGGATGGATATAAGTTCAAGGACAGGTAATCTAGGAAGCAAAGATCAAGAGGGAGCACACTCCATTTTTTTCTGCAAGGATGCAGATATTCAGAGGGAGTCGACCACTTCTCACAATCCACATCAGAATGGAGTTGCAAAGATCAAGAGGGAGTCCACCCAACAACCAAACAAAGATAAGTATTTGAATTGTCATTTCTTACATATTTGTTTGTTTAAATAATGTTGTTCAATGATGTATATGCTTATGTTCCTAGACTTAGGTTGTGTATTATGCATATTAGAATAATTGCATTAATGAACAGTATACTACTAATATGCATGTGATGGGTAAGTGTCCTATGGCACTGTACAACATTCCATTGCTACTTATCTAGAATGAAACCTCTTTGCTGACATGTTGGGAGTTGTGCACACTCTTAACAATGTTCCGGTAGAGATTGGAAGGCATCTAAAAAGTTACGGGATATGGATAAATGTTGTATTGAAGCATTGGCTAAGATAATTGCATGACTGTATGACATATTTCTTTATGTGTAAGAATTTGTTCTGAAAACTATGAGATGTTTTCTAATCATGCAATTTAACTTGTTGTGTAGGAAAAATCGTATACCATCACCTACAAAAGAAGGACTACAACATTTGTTCAACAACAAAGTTATCTATTGAAAATATTGAAGATATTGAAGTTCCCAGGATCTAGGAAGAATGCCATGATCGAGGAGTACCAATCGACCATGAAGATGTTTGGGATGCAGTCCCAAGACCTGAAGGGGAGTCTGTAGTGACTTCCAAGAGGATCTACAAGATCAAGCATGCTGCAGGTGGTAGCATAGAGACTTTTGCTCCTGTAGCCAGATACACTTCCGTACTTGCTTTGGCTGCAATGATGAAATGGAAGATACACTAGATGGATTTCAAGACAGCTTTCTTGAATGGTGTAGTTGAAGAAGAAGTGTATGTGGAGTAGCCAATTGGTTCTGAGACACATGACAGGGAGTCATATATGTGCAGAACTTGGTATGGTAGGATAGACATCTTTCTATCCAGTTTGGGCTTTACCAAGAGTAAAGCAGATTCCAACCTTTACTACAAGGTTGAGGAAGGCAATCCAGTGATACTACTTTTGTATATGGATGACCTGTTTATTACAGATGAAGATAGATTGATTGCTGACACGCAGCGGAAGCTTGCTGCCGAGTTCGAGATGAAGAACTTGTGGATGATGCACTATTTTCTAGGTATGGAGGTGTGGCAGAGTGCAAATGGAATCTTCCTTGGACAAAGGAAGTATGCAGTAGAGATACTGAAGAGGTTCGGAATGATAGACTGCAAGGCCATGACCACACCTATGGCATCAAACCTGAAGCTTCTGTGTGATGCTTCATCTGAGCCGGTTGATATCACTATGTATCGTCAGATGATTGGGTCCTTGATGTACCTGACGAACACGAGACAAGATATTTGCTTTGCGGTGAACACATTGAGCCAGTTCCTGACGGATCCGAGGAGTGTTCACCTGGTTGTTGTAAAGCATATTTTGAGGTACCTGAAGGGTACAGTTGATTATGGGCTCAAGTATGACGCGAATCAAAAGTTTAACCTACAGGGTTATGTTGATTCAGATTGGGCAGGCAGTGTTGCAGATAGGAAGAGCACTTCTGGGTGCTGCTTCAGTATGGGATAAGGTGTGATCTCTTGGTTTAGCAGGAAGTAGTCCTGTGTAGCACTGAGTACAGCCGAGGCAAAGTATGTTGCAGCCTGTGCGGCTAGTTGTGAGGCAGTATGGCTGCGGAAGCTACTGTCAGAGTTATTTGATCTCCCGCTGGAGGCTACTGGTATCTTTTGTGACAACCAGAGTTGTGTGAAGCTGTCTGAGAACTCGGTGTTCCACGACAGGTCGAAACACATAGAGATCAAATACCAGTATATCAGGGATATGGTACAAAGAGGAGCAGTGAAGCTCCTGTATGTTGTGACGGATGAGCAGATTGCAGATGTACTGACGAAGCCACTAGCCAAAGTGAAGTTTGAGTACTTCAGAGAGAGGCTTGGAGTTCTTCAGATTGACGACACTTCGAGGAAGAAGTGATGGACACATTTGCTAAAGCCATTCCAAGCATGTTGGAAGGAGGATCCTTCACATGGCTATGGATGTAAGCGCTGGATTATGAGCATCAGGACGATGCTCCAGTTACTGCTCTGTATATGCATCAGGATGATGCTGGATATGATCAGTTGGATCACTTATATGTATATGCATCATGTTGGATGCTGGATATGATCAGTTGGATCATTTATATGTATATGTATGTACGCATCATGTTGGATGCTGGATATGATCAGTTGGATCATTTATATGTATTTGTATATGCATCATGTTGGATGCTTGGACCATGTATTTGTATATGTATCAGGTGGATACTGTGTATGATCAGGTAGATCATGTATGTTGATATATATCAGGTGGATCCATTTTGTGGATCATGTATCTATGTATGTATCAGGTGGATACATTGTATGATCAGGTGGATCATGTATGATGATATGTATCAGGTAGATACTTGGTATGCATCAGGTCGATGCATTGTGTGATCAGGATGATCATGGATGACGAGCTTCAGGATGTTGCTCCAGATGACTTGCATCAGGACGATGCAGTGATGATGATCAGGATGATCATGTGTACATCAGGATGATGTATGGTGAGTATCAAGTTGATACTCTGTGGCTGTGGACAAGTTGTGCAAAGGAAATCCTAGATTTGTTCTAGGTCACATCCAGTATGAAAAAGGACTGGCACTGTGTATCACATGTAAGACCTGGGAGATCCGATAGGTTGGTTTGTGTGCTCGTAATAAGTCCTGGGATGCTCTTTCCAGGGTTTGTGATAGTGGGCCACATGTAAGACCTGGGAGATCCGATAGGTTGGGCTGTGTGCCCGTAATAAGTCCTGGGATGCTCTTTCGATGGTTTGTGGTGGGCTGCTACATGTAAGACCTAGGAGATCCGATAGGTTGGGCTGTGTGCCCGTAATAAGTCCTGGGATGCTCTTTCGAGGGTTTGTAGCAGAGGTCACATGTAATTAGTCCTGGAGATCTTGCCGGTCGTGCTTAGGCACATAAATGTTCCTGGGATGCTCTTTAGAGTTCTTGTCGGTCGTGCTATGCACATAAACGTTCCTAGGACACTCTTTTAAGGTTTTGTGACAGTCACATGTAATAAGTCCTGGAGATCTGGACAAGATGAAAAAGGCCTCAGATGCTCTTTAGGGTTCTTGCTAGTCAAGAGACTCTTTTAAGGTTTTGTGACGCACGTAATAAGTCCTGAGGATTCCACAGTATGGCCAGTGATGATGAAGATCTGCAGGTGGTGGGCCTACATCCAGTATGAAAAAGGACTGGCTCTGTAGAACTTCCTATGACGAGTAGATTCAGAGATTGATTGAGATAGCAGCAGCAGTGACGATGACGATGACTCGATGACGATTATCCAGTGACAATGATCCAGAGAAGAAGACTTGTGCTAGAAGACCTGTGTCAAGAAATACCTTCCTAGTTAAGAGGGAGTGTTGATGTATATGTAACTTCGGAATGTATTTCACCCATGTATTTCATATATGTATATTGTACTCCTATAGAGCTGGTATTATTCCTCTATACGGAAGTGTTTGTATTCCTATAGAGATGTTATTATTCCTCTATACGGAAGTGTCGTCATTTATATTGTAAGTGTCGTAACTTATACTTGATGGGTTATTAGACCACCTATTGGGGGTCGGCCATGTGGGTCAAAGGGTTATTAGACCACCCTATTGGGGGTCGGCCCAGTTAGCATTATGTTATGTGGTTAAGTCAAGGCCGACCTAATAAAGGTTATTAGGCAAGTCAAGTCAAGTATAAATAGAGTGCGGGAGGCACTCTATTTCATCATTCTATTCTCTCTCACACTCTCGGGAGAGTGGCGTACTTGTGGAGGAGGAGAAGCTGCTGCTAGGAGATGTCTATCTCTTATGCTTGGGTTGTATCATTGCTCTATCTATCTCTGAGGAAGTTATTGGGGTTTTTCACCTTTATGGTTTTCCCCAAGTAAACTCTGTGTCTCTTGTGTGCTTGCATTAGTGTGTCCATGGTTGATATGCTGTACATGTTGTTCTCTCAGTTAAGATCCTAGATCAGATTGAAGTAAATTCTGAAAAATTAACAAGTTAGTCTTTTTCAGCCATTGAGTCTGGCTCCTTTTTGTCTTTTCCTAAGCTTACTTTTGAAGCTCTTAGTGTAGTCCTGAGTACTTGCCTTTTTCTTTTCCTGCACAATAAAATCAAACTTTTAATTTATGCTAGTAGATTAGATTTACTTTTCTGCATTAATATTTCATGCATTTCAGTATTGTTATTTTGAGATTTATATATATATATCCATGAGTTGTTCTGACATCCGGTCTGTGAGTTTGGTATAGCTATGGCCATTTTGCAGATAGTAGGTGATATGCTAGTAGTAGTTACAGATATAGAATGCTGGATCGAGGATATGAGTTGCAGAGTTCGAGGACCAGAGATTCTGAGGTTCTCAAGCGCTCTTTTCAGCAGAGCACTTGTCCCAGTTAGAGCCAGATGTTATCACATATATAGTAGCCAGGCTACCATACACTATTTTTCAGATTCTAGTACACTTTTCAGCCAGTTCCCTTGCATTGAGATGCCGAGATGAGCATCTATTATGGATCATGATTATTATATGGACAACAGTTTTGTTCCCCATGCCATGACTGAGTTTCAGGACACTCAGAGAGATGACCGATGTAGCCATTTAGCCATTTATACAGAGCAGTCAGTATTGCCCAGAGTTACAGCAGCAGTTTCAGAAGACAGATGTTGGTTCAGATATTGTGCATTCAGGTATATGACTCAGCAAGTATATTCTTGTGTTATGGTTATATTGCTTTTATATTCATTCTTGTAGCATGTCTTAGCATTTAGTATCATGATCTGGCGATCATATAGATATTGGGGCCTGGTTGTACTTTTATATATATTATATTTGTCCCCACTCAGACTTAGAAGTTCACTTCCCATACTCATTGGTTTTACCCTCCCTAGGGAGAATAGAGGTGATCATTCCACCCATACTCTAGCTTGCTAGTGTTGGTCACATTATTCATTGTCTTCACCCATCCATTACCTACCAGTTTGTTATTTACCCTGACTTACTACTTGACTAGTGGCATGGAGGACCTTCCCCCACTTTAGCCTTTGTGTTGGATAAGCTTCCCTGTTTATTTGTGTCTCGGCTCTGAGTTGGTGACAGAACTTACTTTTGGTGACTTGGATTGTAGTCCTAAATCATTTTGGTCGGTTGTCCTGATGTTTGGCATTAGTACGAACTCCCCTTAGTCACTTAAGATGTGTTGGCTAAAACTAAAAGCTCATGTACTACTTGTGGAAACTTATGTAAATTCACCCAAGAAACTGTAAACTCTAGAATGTGTTTATCAACAAACGTGAGTAAAGGGCAAGAGCAATGAAACGCTAAAAATACTCCTTGAAGAGTATAATGAAAGGTCCAAAAAGCAATGGTTCTTAAACTCTATATCTAAACGATTGCTGACCTTATATGTATATGTATAAACATGCCCTGGATGCAAGCTACAATTAATTGTGCTTATCAGCACACCTAAGATCCGAAGGGTTATGTAGGCCAAAAAGGCCATGAAATGAAATCAATGGATCCTAATGAAACTAGATCATCTTTTATAAAAGTAGACATGGTGCCTAAGTTGAATAAGCACTCTTTGAACAGCTTACCCATCTGTGAGACATTGCCATCCCCTGTGTTATTTGCTTGTCCAGCATATGTTAGAGTGTGTATTCCCTTTCAATTTCCAAAGTGTCATAATGTCAAGTCAGTAGTCACCCCTTAGCCTAGCCTTTTTATTTTTAGCCCTCACCCTTCACTAGCAAATTGATCACAACTATGAAGTGAGTATGGTCCTGAAAGTCTAGTCTGAGTCATAAATAATATTGAATACCTTTATATATTTGGTTTTAGATCGCCAGTGAAATGATTACTTCTTGTTATAATTGTTACTTGAATGAATTGTAGAGCATGCATTAACCTTTGACACTTGCAGTAGTTTTGATGATAGCCTAAGTTATATTTTGGGTCATGTTGACTTGGTCAAACCCAGTCTGACCAAAAGTCAACCACTGGACATGAGGTGGCAGACCTCAGATGATACAGAGATATGATATATGGTCTAGTACAGGTCACCAGGTGGTTCTACGCAGTGGTTTTAGGTTTATGATGATGATTTGTGCTTTTTAGCACTTTTAGAGATTATTATTATTTGGTCTACCGAATATGATGGATATTTATTTTGATCATGCAGAGATCTATATGGTGTATGAGTACACATCTTAGATGGATTTGGGCTCTTCGAGTCCAATGAGACAGTCTGTTTTCAGTTCTGGGTAGTTACAGTGATTTTTAGCCTCAGTTGGCTATCCTAGTACAGTTTTGGCCTGTCAGAGGCCTTGTCAGAGTAGTGATGAGTTTTAATGGGCTCACCTAGGGCGCTGTGCATGGAGGGGGTGGTACAGCCACTTGTTATTACCATATTACCCTCCTCCCATAGAGCCTGGTGGCCTCACCTTGACAGTGCAGGCACTCCAGGAGGCAGTTTTGGCAGTTTCACACTTCCCAAGGCAGATCAGAAATGCTAAAAATGGCTACTGAGGAAAGGGATTGGCATGGGATGACTTGTGATGATGAGTGGGATGTCTTTCACACCCTCTGCAGCAGTTTCGGTTTCTATTGGGACCCACACTCATTTCTCCAACACATTTTATGGTTTTTTGAAGCCTCCTAAGGCTCACGACTTTTCCAGAGAGGCATGATTTGGTGTCTAGCTTGAATATTTTACATTATTGTGCCATGGGGATTGACCAAGGGTGTTAGAAATTACCCCTTGGACCCACCATGAGCTAGATCTTATATTTTATCATTGAGATTTGGTGGGACCCCCTCTCCTAGGGCGATTTGGTCCATTGATGTATTATTTTATTATTGATCCATGTACTTTTATGTTGAGCTCATCTCAACCATTGATTAAATCACTTTGATCTTTTAATCTTTGCCATCCATTCAAAAGGTAGTGTTATCACATATATAGTAGCCGGGCTACCATACAGTATTTTTTTGATTCTAGTACACTATTCAGCCAGTTCCCTTGCATTGAGATGCTGAGATGAGCATCTATATTGGATCACTATCAGATTTTGGACAGTATATATTCCCCATGCCATGACTGAGTCTCAGGACACTTAGAGAGATAACCGATGTAGCTATTATATCATTTGTACAGAGCACTCAGTAGTGCCCGGAGTTACAGCAGCAGTTTCAGAGGACAGATGATGGCTCAGAGGATGAGCATTCAGGTATATGACTCAGCAGGTATATCATGGTGTTATGGTTATATTGCTTTTATATTCATTCTTATGGCATGTCTTAGCATTTAGTATCATGATCTGGCGATCATATAGATATGTGGACCTGGTTGATCTTGTTATATATATATTATATTGTCCCTACTCAGACTTAGAAGTTCACTATTCATACTCATTGGTTTTACCCTCCTTAGGGAGAATAGAGGTGATCATTCCACCATACCTTGGCTTGCTAGTGTTGGATTCATTATTCATTGTCTTCATCCATCCGTTACCTACCTTTTAGTTTATCACCCTGACTTACTACTTGACTAGTGGCATGGAGGACTTTTCCCCACTGTAGCCTCTGTATTGGATGAGCTTCCCTGTTTATTGTGTCTCGGCTCTGAGTTGGTGACAAAACTTACCTATGGTGAATTGGATTTCTTTGAGAAGTTCCCCTAGTCACTAAAGTTGTTGTTGGCTAAACCTAAAACCTTTAGTGCTGTTATGAATACAAAATATGGAAATGAAATGTTATATCTTGTATGAAAATCCCATTCATGCAATGTGTATCTAAACACACATGAATGAAAGGCAAGCCAAATGAAAATGGCTATGAAATAAAATGCTATATCTTGTGAAATGTAAATACCTAGGTAAACAAGCTGTTTGTGACACACCTAGAAGTGCTCAGGTAAACAAGTGCCTTAAAAACACACCTACAGCAAAAAGCCTAAATAAATGTAAATATATGCAATGTGTTTATGAACACACATAGATCAAAGGCTATGGAAACTTTAGGCCCAAAAAGCAATGGAACTTAAATGCTATATCAAAATGATTGCTGGCCTCATTTGTATTATGGATTGTGCGCATCTGTTAAAGATGAATAAACACTCTTAGAACAACTTACCCATTTGTGAGACACCGCCATTCCCTGTGCTGTTGCTCATTCAGTATATGCTGTGGTGTGTATTCCCTTTCCCATGTCCAAAGTGTCACAATGTTGAGTCAGTAAGTCATCACTTGGCCAAGCCAGTTTATTTTAAGCCTTGACCCTTCACTAGCAAATTGATTACAACTATGAAGTGAGTATGGTCTCGAAAGTCTAGTCTGAGTCATAATAATAATTAATGACATTATATATTTGTTGGTAGATCGCCAGTAATGACTGCTACTTGTTATAATTGCTATTTTAATGAATTGTAGAGCATGCATTAACCTCTGACACTTTGCAGCAGCTTCCGATGATATTCTGAGTTATATTTGGTCATGTTGACTTGGTCAAACCCAGTTTGACCAAGGTCAGCCACAGGACATGAGATGGTTAGACCTTATGATAACACAAATAGATGATATATGGTCTATGTACATGTACATGATGGTTCTATGCATCAGATGCAGGGTTATGATGATGATTTATGGTTTTCAGCATTATTTGATCATTTACAAATTATTATTATTTCACTTGTTCGGGCATATTGGATATATTATATGATCATGCAGAGATCCATATGGCGTATGAGTACACATCTTGGATAGATTTGGACCTTCTGAGTCCAATGAGATAGTCTGTTTTCAGTTTCGGGCAGTTACAGTGATGTTTGAGCCTCAGTTGGCTATCCTAGTGCAGTTTTGGCCTGTCAGAGCAGTGTTGGTTTTTAATTGGTTCACTTAGGGCGCTGTGCATGGAGGGGTTGGTCCAACCACTTTTGTTTACCATATTACCCCCCTCCCAAACACACTGGTGCCCTCACCTTGACAGCGCAGGCACTCCAGGAGACAGTTTGGGCAGTTTCATGCTTCCCGAGGCAATCCAGAAATGGTAGAAATGGCTACAGAGGAATTCGATTTGGGCTACTGAGGCAATGCTATGGCATGGGATGATCAGTGATGATGAGTGGGATGTCTTCCACACCACCTCCAGCAGTTTCAGCTTCATCGGGACCCACACCCATCACTTATGACTTTTCTGATGATTTTTGGAGCCTCCTAAGGCTCACGATCTGTCCATAGAGGCACGATTTGGTACTTTGATGACTATTTTATTGATATTGTGCTATGGAGATTGACCAAGGGTGTCTAAAATTACACCTTGGACCCACCATAAGCTAGATCTACTATTTTTTCATCATGATTTGGTGGGACCCCCTCTCCTAGGGCGATTTTGTCCACTTATTGTTATATTTTATTATTGATCCATGTATTGTATTGTTGAGCTCATCTCAACCATTGATTAGATCTTTTGATCTTTTAATCTTAGCCACTCATTCAAAAAGTGGTTAGATTGTGGACTCTCTCCCTCCGATTTAAAGGAGAGAGCTTCTCATTGTAAAGGGGACTTTTGGCTCTGGATTATTGGAATAGAGAATTATTATTGCATGTATCTGTTGTGTTGTTGTGAATGCTTTTGGAGTTCGTTCGTTGATTCTTCCTTTGCACTGGGTTCTTGGAGATTTTGTCTTTGCTATATTTTTGTACCACGTTTTTGCATTTATAGGTGGAGGCCGATTTGGTTTGAGGAGGACGTATTGGTAGGGGAGGACCCTCCCTACTTCTTTGGATCTCTTTGTTGGTAACAGGGAGTATTACTGTCCCAAGACCTTCTATTTCATGTTATCATTGCATTTTACTTGTATTTCCTCCATACTTGATCTGACTGATTGAAATCGCTTTCCTTGGTTTGACAGGTAGAGGAGGTCGCACTTGTGGGCTAGGGCATCATTTCGGCAAGCAAATTCAACAAGTTCTCATTTGACCTCTACGGGAGTCTTCTTCAACAACAAGGCATCTCATTCCAACACTCAAGTATGATCTCAAGGTAATTTCTCTCTCCATGATCTATCCATTTGTCTAAATGCTTCAAACCCTCATAATTTCAAAACCCTCATTTTACAATTTCTCAGATCTAGCAAGATCTACTTGGCTTTTGGGTATAAAATTTAAAACCCACCTCTACAGTATCCACAGCGATTCGGATCTGTAGTTTGGTGAGGATTTCCCTTCATCCGACCCATTTCCCAAGGCAAATTAGCCTCTCCAAGTGAGGTCGCACTTCTTGGATAGGTGAGTTTGGTATGATCTAGCACTTGGGTAGGTGAGATCCCACTTGATTCTTGATCTACACATTTGATAACCTACCTCTACTATGTCTCTTTGGTGATTTTCACCTTGTGGGCCCCATTCCTCATTTTGAGGGTTGAGCCCCACTTGGGTCACTTTGTGGCACATTTCAATCTCAGATCTACTGAGATCTAGCCATTGGATGACCCTAATTTTCAAGATCCACCTAGCTTAACACTTCAACCTCCTTGATCTATAATTTGGTGGACATCTGACTCCATTTGGCCCATTTCCCAAGGCACTAATCTTCTCCAAGCTAAATCGACTTTATTAGATTGTTGGGATAGCTAGGATTTGATCTTTGTCTTGCATGCTTGAACACCTAAACACTGTCACATCTATTCATCAAGCTCATCTTTGGTACTGGTTAGCCCCAATTTGGTCCTTAACTACCCTGCATTGGACATGGTTCCCAAGGCAGTGGATTGTCTCACAATTGACTAGTACCCTGATTCTGGATCTTATTCTAAACCTCATAAGTCACTTACATAAACATGTTGGACCAAATATACATTGTCTAAATCTCGTGATCCAACCTATTACCCACCTTGTGACTTTATCCATAGATCTAGGGTTTGCCATACACCTTACGTACTTCATCTATACTTGATTTGATCTGGTGTCTTAGTTTGATCTCTCCTGTCGGGAGTAGATCTGGGTCTCCCCCTTTGTTGTCTTGGGCTAGATAACATAAAGTGAAGATTGCCTCGATTGGTGTGACAACCATCCATTGGGAGTCGAGGCCATCTTGGTTGCACCTCTTAGGTTTCCCTTCCCTTCTACCATCCATGCTGGATCCATCTCAAGGGGCACCTACAAGTTTGGTGATAACAGGTGGTTAGGGTTTTGGTATCTCTCCATCCTATTTAAAGGAGAGAGCTTCTCATTGTAAAGGGTCTTTGGCTCTTGGAATCTTGGTAATAGTCAAACTTCTTGTGGAAATTCTTGGATCTCCTTTTCATTTGGTGTTCTTAGATGGTGATTGGAAAGTCTATTGCATCCTAGCATTTGGGTATTTGTGGTAAGATCTATCTTTCGTGGAAACTTTGTCTTGTCTACAGGAGGGCGACTTCAACTTGGGCGTTTTTGCAAGGCTTCTTCAACTCGCTCACTTGGCATTCGCTTGTATCATGGGGTTATCATTAGTATCATTGTGATCTATGCTATCTTTCTGTTATTTCTCTTGTGGCATTAGTCTTATCTCTTGATTGCATCAAATCTGATATTGTTGACGTTTGTTGTGTAGGAGAGAGGGCGCATTGGCTTCCTTGGGAAAAATCGATCTCATAGAAAACTACCTCAAATCTTCTCAAATTGATCGGGTTTGCATAGATCATCATCATCAAGCCATCTACAAGGTTATCCAGGTAAGATCCACAGGTTTGTTTACTATTTCTTGATCTCAATCCATTGGCATAAGCATTTAACTGTTAAAACCCTCATTTTACATTTTCTCATATCTACTTGGATCTAGTAGGCTTTTGGGTAAGATATTGAAAACCCACCTCTATAGCGTCCACGAAAATTCGGATCTATAGTTTGGTGTGGATTGGCTTCCATTTGACCCCTTTCCCAAGGCACTTTAGCGTCTCCAAGGGAGGTCGCACTTCCTGAGAGAGGGTGTTTGCTAGATTCCAAGATCTGAGTAGGTGAGATCCCGCTTGATTTGAACTCCTCTCATCCGATAAACTACCCCTAGTGTCTCACTTCTTTGATTTTTTCCTTGTGGGCCCCATTCCTCATTTTGAGGGTTGTGCCCCACTTGGGTCATTGAGTGAGCTACTTTCAATCTCAGATCTACTGAGATCTAGCCAAGTGATGCTCTTGATATTCAAAACCCACCTTGCTTTGCACCTTGACAACCCCGATCTACATTTTGGTGGACATCCGACTCCATTTGGCCCAATTTCCAAGACACTGATCCTTCTCCAAGCCCTCACGACTTTCCTGGGTTGTTACATTTCCTTGTGGGTTGGTCTCTGTCTGGTTTCTTGCACAATTAGATATTGTCATATCCCTTCATCAAGCATAGCTAGAAATCCCTAACTGTCAGATCTAAGTTTCGGGGCACTTTCCCTGTTTTAAGGGTCACGTTTCCCAAGGCAGTTGATTTTGACCATTTGAAACTAGCTTTTAATCCTAGAATCATACATAATCATAGAATCACTGTGTGTTATCTTTCATTATCATATCATACCTTTCCCAAGCCTCCACAATGGTCCTACTTCCTTAATTCTAGGGTTACATACCTGTCACCCTACGTACTTCATTAGATTGATTTGATCTGGTGATTGGGTTAATCTCTTCTATCGAAAGTAGATCTGGGTCTTCCCCTTGCTATCTTGGCTTTGATAGCTAAAGCGAAGAGTGCCTTGGTTGGCATGACAACCATCCTTTTGGGAACTAGGGCTCTCTTGGTTCACCACCTTAGTTGCATGTCCCCTCTACCATCGACCTTGGATCCATCTGTAGGGACAACTACAAGATTGGTGATAACAAGACCCATGTTGAACAAATGCTCACGTCATCCCTTCCATCAATTCGTATTTCCAATGTTGGATTATAACATATGCTTTATCATAAAAATATTAGCCCACCACACATGCGATTTGGAGCCTTCACTCACCCAATGCGAAATGATGCCCACGTGAATGTATCTGTACACACTAAAATTTAATCAAAATTTTGAATTTTGACTTTTTCAACATATGACTTCTCCCTTTATGTGATCGTACATCCTTATTGAATCATCCTCAAACCTTTCCAATGATTATTTTAATCATTTCTGACTTATTTGATTTTTTTGTCAAAGTGCATTTTGTTCATGATCACGCAGTGAGTGATGAAGCGCATTGAAGAAACAAAACTCATCGCTAGGGAGGAACATTATAGAAGGAGGAAGATCAGGGAGGCCATTGAGATAGAGAAGGTTCCATCAAATTTAAATAGGGATGATGGCCTTAAGCTTAGCGAGTGTTGGCGCCCCATAATTCACCATCTCAAAGACAATAATCCACAAACAAAAAAAAATAACTCTAATAATCTCTAAAAAGTTTTTAAAGAAATAAAAAATCTAAAAATCAACTAATGATTTGATAATTTTAATAACTTTAATTAAAAATTGATAAACCCTAAAAATTGTAATCTTCGTGAATAAAATATTTTAAATCTTATAAATATTGGATTATGAATTTATTAATAATTTAAAAAACCAGGTTTAAAAATTACAATTTTATGTTTCTCTAACTTTGGTTAGATAAATTTAAATAACTCTCTCAAAATTAATTATTAATTCAATTACCCTAAAAAACGATTTTATGGATTATCAATTATTAGTTTAATAATTCAGTTTAAAACTTAGGGACTTTAATACAAGATTTCTTTAACATAAGATAACCATTAAAATTATTATTATTAATAATAAAAAATTTAATCATTAATATTAAAAATTTTAATCATTAATATTAAGAATCCTATTAAACTAATTTTTAAATCTTATATTAAAATTTAAAAAATGATTATTATTTCATCAATTGGAAATTAGGTAACAGTTTAAAATAAAAATAGATTTTTAAACCTTAATAATAGTTATTTTAAGTTTATAGTAACTTTTAAATAGTAAATTTAATTAAATAAATTTAAATTAAACTAATTTATTAACCATAGGCTATTATACTTTACTCTTAAACTAATTAAAAAACTAATTAATAAGGAATTATAAGAACTAATTAAAAAAAGATTAAAACTATTAAAAATTAAAATAAAAAACTTGGATGTCGGCTAAACCCCTAAAAAAAAATTTAAATTTTTTTAAAAATGAATCTCACACTTATTAAATGCTATCTTCCATACCTATTTTAAACCGTGAGACACTCTTTCCTGATGATGAGCCCTACTTTGCGGCTCGAAACGTCGAGAATAAATTCCAACAAACGCAGTCTTCCTCTCCACCATCTTCAAAGTGCATTTTGTCATTTTTTAAACAATTAAATGCCAGAATGATGCATTTTTAGCCAAAACTCCCCTAGAGGTGACGTAATCGCCCGGAATCTGAAGAATGAGGGTGTCAGGGTAAAGAGGACGCTTTAAGTGTCAAAACGAGCCTCCCTACACCAAATTCCGCCTCCAAATAAGGTTTTTATCACAACCTGAAAAATTCCATTTAAACCATTAAAAAATGGTATAAATTACAGAAAAATTTATTTTTCTTGGAATCAAACGAAACTCCTAGGGGACCTAGTGCATGTTCATACGACTCAATCGAAATGGCTAACACGGAAAAAATCCTAGACACAAGACTATAATAACCACCTTTAGGTTCGACCACCATGGTAAATACTCCAGCTTTGGAGGTGTGAGTGAAAAACTCAGGAATTATACACGACTGAAGCGCAATGCATAATTCCTAAGGAAAAAACACTCTAGAGTATCCCCCTGACAGTTAAACCTAAGGATAGCCGAGTCTTTTATAAAAGGACCCTGTTTAGACCAACTTTTTACAATTTCCCCATGGGAACATGCATTTATTACAAAAGGGGCAAAATTGCCCTGAAAATGACTTCGGAACATTGACTCTGAACATTGAACATGTTCATGAAACTGGCGGTTCACAAGAAATTCAGCTATTGTACAAAATAGCTGGTAACATTCAGCTCCAACTGCGGGACGTGTGCTCGATCTGGCATTCATGCAAGGAGAGGATACAAGAACACTAGAATCTCTGGTTTTTATATAGCCTGAAAAAACATCTCAACTTGACAAAAAACCTTCAGTAGCACAAGTGTTATGAAAAAACCAAATGAGACATACACTATATTTTATTTTGAAAATAAATCCTAAATGCACAAAAATTAAAATGCAGAAAGTAAATGCTCACTTTGAGGAGCTTTATTTTTCCTACTCTAAGCATAACATAAAGGAAAATATTAAGTATAATCAGAAATCCAATGTAACCATCTAAGCATGTTATCAATATAATAATAATTTTTTACCTTGTCTCTGGTTACCAGCCAGAGCAAGGGCATGCTTATTAGAAAGTGCAAACCTGCCGGGATATTCTGGATGGGAAATTATAAAAAATATTATTGAGTTGATTCCCCAACTGGTGAGTCCTCCTGCAGGCTTCTTCTATCCATGACAGGATAGGGCTAAGAAAAAACTCAGAATGATAAGGCAGTCCAAGTACCTCATCATACTGATCTAAAGGGCTCTTCTGATAGTAACTTTCTGTGAAAGTATAAGCCCCAAGCTGCTTCAAATCATAAGGAATCTTTGTATGTAGAAACAATGGCTGAGACTGCTCTTCAATAAGTTGTAACTGATCTGATTCTTTACTACACTGCTTTCCCAAGTCCTCATTGTTGATACTCATACATGGCTCTGACTGCTCATATGAACAAATAGCATGCTCTTCTTCCATGTCCAAATGTCTCAAGCTTTCAAGATCCACACTCCCTTCTCTCGATACATCAAACATGGGTTTTTTAATGTATGTCCAATAGTCATCACCCACATCTTTGTCAAATATGGGGGAGTCTTCATGAATTTCATCATATCCCGGCTATACCCATCCTCGTGTTCATAACAATTATCTTCAAAAGGTTTGGTTTCAAAGATATTACAAGGAGAAAAACTTTCCAAAGCCTCAAATTCCATGCCTCCATCTTTGAACACCTCATGGATGGGTTTTTCAATAAAGCCATCATAAGATTCCGATTCAAACTTCCTTTCTATAGATATGTCATAAGTGGGATTATCAATAAAAACTTCAAAGGATTTTGGCTCATCATTTACTTCTTTAGATATGGCATAGATGGGGTTCTCTATAAGTGTCCATTTATCATCATCAATATCTATGTCAGTCATGATGGATTCTTCGTCACTTATATCATGTTCCAGGCTATGTCTATCATTGTCATGCTCACAATCCTCCTCTTTAGAAAAAGGGTCATAAAGAAGGAAACCTTCCAAACTATCATCATTATATACATTGCAAACTTCTTCATGAATTTCAATATGGGATTCTGCAATGGTTTCTTCTGGAGGTGGATCAGGAGTACAAATGTGCTCATCATCACTAAAGTAGTCTTGAAAAAAATCCCATGTTGTAGCATCTTCTGTTGTGGTGATATGAGGAGGGTCTTTAGTAATATCTTTCATGGATGAATCCTCATGGACCTCCTCTTTAGAATCATGATGTACTCTAGGATGGAAGATAAGTTTTTCTTTGATAAGCTGTTTAATTTTCCCTTCAGTGAAATATCTTAGGCATTTCCATATACTGAGTCTCATCAACCATGATTATATGAGGTATTTCAAGGTTTATAACAGATTTTTCAGTCAAGAGTTCTCCGTAAATCCCATATTGGGGAGGATCTTCAACAGCATCTTTACTTAAGGGGCTTTCATGAACTTTTTCAATAGGATCGCTATGAGTCTCCGAAAAAGGCATGTCATACATCATATTGACCTTGGAAAACTCATGCTCTTCTTTATGAAATTCTTTTGAAGGAAAGAAGTAAGCAAGAATGTTTCTAATGTATAATTCAATATCAAATAACCCAATATGATCATATATATGCCACTACCTCAAAAATGTCTCAAAGAAGTTAATGAGGGAAGTAATAGATTTATCAGGAAGGCC
The DNA here is from genome assembly GCA_027924585.1 of Larix kaempferi. NCBI lineage: Eukaryota > Viridiplantae > Streptophyta > Pinopsida > Pinales > Pinaceae > Larix > Larix kaempferi. The sequence continues at coordinate 1,261,031 of BSBM01000226.1, read as the reverse complement.
CTCATAAAACCAACATGAAGCATCCCCTTGCAAAGAATAAGCAAACATCTGTATCATATGATCTTCATGGTGTATGTCATATTCCCTCATTCGTTCAAGGAAGTTCACAACATGGAATCTGGCTGGATAATCCTCATCAGGACGATAAAACATAGGAAGGGGATAAGATGTCTTTTCACCCTCAAATTTATTAGGAAATCCTGGAACTCTAAAGTAATCAATGGGTGGATATGCAAAGGAGATTCGAGCAGCAGTTTCTCTTCTCTTAATATCCATGTCATGGTAATTCAGACCCCGGTTTGAATTGATCATGGAGAAACTTAAGTACTGAAAGAACGAAGCTATCCAACAATGAGCTTTAAAATTTTATGTATTTGTATGGGCTCATCTACACACAAATCTCAACAAAATATGAGATACAAGAGTTTTATCCCTTCAATGGAGTCGCCATGTGAGAATAAAAAATATGCATTTGAAATACTCACAAAAGTTCTACTTTTTTATTTTGACATTTTATAAAAGGAAAAAGGTTAGTGGCCAGAAATTTTTTATTTTGACCTCTATAAAAAGACTGGATGTCCGAAATAGACTCAGATCCAAGATTCTCAAGGATCCTACGAGAAGTTAACCTATTCAATCTCCTCCTATAAACCTTTTCAGGCTCAAGGATGAAATCAAGTAGGCCTACAGAGTTTCTTCTTGTTGAATACCTTGGTAAGTTAATTGACAGTGGAGTCGCCAGATGGATTCAAGTCTAATTTCAGAGAGTTGATTGGACTAAAAATATATCAAAAGTTAAAGGTAAGAAACTAAGAAAAAACTAAGCTAAAGTCGTCTAGGAACAAAAAATTTGTCCCCGACAACGGCGCCAAAGATGTCCGCCGAAATGCACACCAGCAGCATAAATCTTTCAAAATGTTGTTCCCGTGTGGGAAGGTGTGCCCTTGGGCGAAAGCAAAGAGCTAGGTGTTGTCACCTGATCCCAGATCCTCCGTTTAGGCTAACTCCTAACGAAGCCAAGGGGGGTAGTCCCTAAAAAAGAGTTGTCTAAGGCTCTTTTGTTTTAAGTTAAAGTGTTGATGATGTGGATGGGTGTTATTTAGGAGTTTTTGTGATCACAGATTTACAATAATTGAGATTTAAACAACACAAAGTTATACTTGCAAAAATACTTTAAGAAATACACCACAGATTAATATATTAACAACTCAAATATGAAGCATCCACAATGATATAATTAAAGCAAATGACACTTGCACTTCAGATATATTAATCAAATGAAACAATTGATGAACTAGTGCCTTATGGAGTAAAAAATGTATTGGGATGCAGAGATACAAGACTTCAGTATTGCTTGATACAAGTGTTTGTGATGTGTTGAAAATGTTTTGCAAGTACTCTTTGTAAATTTTATTATAAATTTTTGGGTGATCTTGATTATTAAGGTGAAGGAAATTTCCAATATATGCAAAGGTACTGGAAATATGTCCGGAAAATGCTCTAGGTGGCTCCGTACAGGGACATGTTGGCTATCCAAGTTTCCAGTGAGGTGTTCAATAACTTACCAGCCACTGGAAATCGAGGTATAGTGATCCAACGCCCCCAGGCAGAATTTGCCCACGTTAGAGTATTGACGATCAACGCCAGATTTTCGTTGGTTATGGGGGTGCAAATTTTATTATGGTTAAAATTGGATTAAATGTGAGAAATTAAATAGTCTATACTGTTTCTGTGTATCCCGGGGTAGGGTAGAGCATACGCTGCATAAAAATGATAAATTCCAATTTTAGGGGATGGTTTGTTGTGAAAGTGCAAGAAGTGAAATAAAAGCAACTCTCCGAAAGAGAGCACTCTTGATCCGCCTTATGGCGAGATTCAAGAGATTTAAGATGCACGGAATTAAAGAACTGAAATACAGATCTATTCTACCCAAGAATCTCTTTCAGGTTTTAAGGCCTTACTTGGGAGAGCATGGGGGTTAGTCAAATCAAAGCAAAAGCAACTCTCCGACAGAGAGTACTCTTGATCCAATGTTGAGTGAAATTCAAGAGATTTATGATTCTTTTTAAGTTTATCAATTTATATCAAACACAAAAAATGAACTACTTAAGCAAGGATAAACAACTAGCAATTATTGGAATTTGAAACTATTCCAACAAAATGAAACTAAGATAGGTATTGAAAGCAAAGCTAAACTAAAGATACAAAAGACACAAAACACTACAAACTTCCCCCAAATAGGGGAAATAAAATGTGGGAGCCGCAATCCCACTAGCTTTTTATTTAGGAGTTACAATGCTCTAGGGCTTTTTAATCCCTTGAAAACTTAAGAGAAAAAGGGATGAAGCTTGAAGCTTCTTCAAAAGGGTTCATCTTCTCGTTTTCTCAAGTTTGCTTGAGTTTTCTTGATTGCTTGGTTTAGTCCTTGGATTTTTACTTCACTTCCTTGTCCACCTTCAAACACAAGCTTCAACAATAGCACCCATTAAGATGTTAAGAAATCAAAATGGAAATTGAAACTAGATGCAACTAAGATATACACTTAAACTAGAATGCAAAAGAACTATGAAAATAAACTAAGTGTAAACTTAAGAAATGAACTAAGTACAAAAAATAAAATCTAAACTAGATGCAAACTATCTAGAAAGTAAACTCAGTGCAAACTTAACTTAGAAATAAACTAATTACAAAAAGAAAATCTAAACTAGATCTAAGCTAAGTTCTATGCAAAGGAAAGGAAGGAGAGGAAAACGGGATCAAAGGAGAAGAAAGGAAAGGAAGGAGAGGAAAAGAGGATCAAAGGAGAAGAAAGGAAAGAAGGAAGAGAAGAAGAGACAAGGAAGAAGGCAAGCGAGAGATAGGAAGAAGGAGCTGCAAAAGATGTAAAAGAAGGCTGGAAAACAGAGTTGGGACAGCCAACAAAATGAAGAGAAAGGGCTGCAAACAGTCTTGAAGAAGGGGCTGCAAAGTGCACAAAAAATCAGCAGCGAATGGAAAGAAGATAGGGCTGAAAAAGGTAAGAAGAAAGGGCAAAAAAATACAAGAAGAATGGGACAGTCAAAGAATAAAGAGAAGGGCTATAAAAATAACCAAAAATCAGAGATAAGGAGAGGGATGAAAATGAAGAAGTCAAAGAGAGAAGGTGAGCAAAAGCTTGGAGAAAGATGGAAAGTTTGAGATCCAAAGCTTTAACTTAGTAACCAAGTGGAACAAGAGTTGAAGTTTGTTTTAATGAAAGTTGATGGATGAGAAGAGAGCTCCTCGTAGCTCAGTTTTTTATTTGGAAATTGATCAACTTGTAGGTCCTGCAAAACAAATGATGTTATGAAAAGAGCTCTTAATTTGTGAAGCAAGGATAGATGCAACTGAGCTCACACCTTTGTCCACCTTTGATGAACCCTGAAAAGCCACAAAACTCAAAACACAAGTGCTATCAAGTACTAGAATGCTAAATAAAACAACATCAAATCAATACTGGTATAACTTACTACTTCCTATTCATTTAGATGTTGAGAAACCTTGCATAGATAACCAAATTAAAGACGATAAATGGCTAACCTTGCTTGCTAGATTGATATCCTTCCTAAGCTAGCAATGATAAAAATTACACTTGCATAAAGAGAGAAGGGTTTAGAGAAAATATCACGTCAATACAAGATGAATTCACAACACTAAGAGACAATGCATGGACCTCCAAAGTCTTCACTTTTATTTCCAATTAAACAATTACAATTTGGGCAGAGTTCTCTTGCAAATTCTCCCTCCAAATAATGGAGCAAGAGACTCCCTTTTATACAAAAACAACAAACCAAAAACCTAAATCGAATAGGTGAGAGAGCCCGTGCGAATAAAGGAGAGATCCATGTTGAGTTTGGATTGGCGTGAGAAGTTTGGTGAGCTCGGAGTTGAGTGCGATTTGGAGGCTTCACTCACCCAATGCGAAATGATGCCCACGTGAATGTATCCGTACACACTAAAATTTAATCAAAATTTTCAATTTTGACTTTTTCAACATATGACTTCTCCCTTTATGTGATCGTACATCCTTATTGAATCATCTTCAAACCTTTCCAATGATTATTTTAATCATTTCTTACTTATTTGAATTTTTTGTCAAAGTGCATTTTGTCATTTTTTTAACAATTAAATGCCAGAATGATGCATTTTTAGCCAAAACTCCCCCAGAGGTGACGTAATCGCCCAGAATCTGAAGAATGAGGGCGTCAGGGTAAAGAGGACGTTCTGAGCGTCAAAACGAGCCTCCCCACGCCAAATTCTGCCTCCAGATGAGGTTTTTATCACAACCTGAAAAATTCCATTTAAACCATTAAAAAATGGTCTAAATTACGGAAAAAAAATAATTTTCTCGGAATCAAATGAAACTCCTAGGGGACCTAGTGCATGTTCATATGACTCAATCGAGATGGCTAACAGAAAAAAATCCTAGACACAAGACTCTAATAACTACCTTTAGATTCGACCACCATGGTAAATACTCCAGCTTTGGAGGTGTGAGTGAAAAAATCAGGAATTATACACGACTGAAGCACAATGCATAATTCCTAAGGAAAAACACTCTAGAGTATCCCCTTGACAATTAAACCTAAGGATAGTCTAGTCTTTTATAAAAGGACCCCGTTTAGACCAACTTTTTACAATTTCCCCATGGGGGTATGAAAATGCATTTATTACAGAAGGGACAAAATTGCCTTGAAAATGACTTCTGAACTTCTGAACACTGACTCTGAACATTGAACATGTTCATGAAACTAGCGGCTCACAAGAAATTCAGCTATTGTACAAAATAGTTGGTAACCGGTGGGACCCCCCCTTTTGGCTTATTTCAATTTATATCATTTCCCATGGTGAGAAAGGGTTCCCCCCTTAGGGAGAAACCTCAAACTTGAAAAACACTTGCTTGGGGGGGGCCCTTTGGCCTTTAATTTTACCTTAGGGACATAACATAAACTTTATAAATTTAACTTGGCCACCCCAAGTGACTTTAGGCACTTTTCCAAAATTTGTCTTACTAATTATTTGTCAATTTTCCTGATTTCCTTGACTGACTTAGGAAAATGTGTCCAAAACCTTAGCAATACTTGTCCGAATGACTTCAAACTTGGTCCAAGGGTGTAGGGGGTCTCATTCTATTTATCTTGAATACCCATACCCCTATACAACATCATAAAGGACCACCTATCCCTCTTTTACATTACAATTTTTTTATGCTGAGGGACATTTTTTAATTACCAAAAATTAAAAAATCCTAAGTAAAACTTCATGGAATTCGGCAAGACTATGGATAATGTCTAGCATGATAATATAGGACATTCCTAGGCCCCAATCACCCCATGGAAGTGATCATTAGAATGTCGTTCACCACGTTGGAGGTATTTTTGAGTGAAAAACTCAAATAATTAAAATCACTAAAAATGAATTTTAATTATCCAAGGAAAAAAACACTCAATGAAAGGACTTCCCTAATGATAAATTCATAGGAAACTAAGCTATACAAAAATTGACCCTCATGCTGACATATCTTTACAAAATCCCCCGCAGGGGTGCGGAAATTTCATGGAGAGAAGATAAGAAGAAGAGCTGCCTCGCTTGGGTGAGGATCATTCAATTTTATTCGATGGCCTTTTTGGCCTACATAACCCTTCGGATTTCAGATGTGCTGAGAAGCACAACTAGTTGCAGCTTGCATCCAGGGCATGTTTTTCAAATATTTATAAGGTCAGCAATTGTTTAGATATAACTTTTAAGAGCCATTGCTTTTTGGACCTTTCTTATACTCTTCGAGGAGTATTTTTAGCTTTTCATCGCTCTTGCCCTTTTTTTTTGTTTCCATGGGCGAATTTTTCAAGTTTCCATAGGTAGAACATGAGCTTTCAGTTTTAGCCAACAACATCTTAAGTGACTAGGGGGAGTTCGAGCCAATGCCAAACATCGGGACAACCGACCAGAATGATTTAGGCCTACAATCCAACTCACCAAAGGCAAGTTTTGTCACCAACTTAGAGCCGAGACACTGAATAAACAGGGATGCGGTCCAAACACAGAGGTAGAAAAATGGGGAAGTCCTTGGTATCAGAAAGTCAAATGAGACAAGTCAGGGTTTAAAGTCAAACAGGAAGGTCATGTATGGATGGAGACAAGTGAATATGGAGCCTACACTAGCAGACAACTGGTGTCGGGAAAGACCATATCTATGTAAGGTGAAAAACCAGTGAGTTTTGTTAAATGACCTAAATGTGCAAGCAATTGTCCATTTTATGATTTACAGTTCATTTTAAATAGTTTGCCACATCAGGAGTAATATACCAAGCACATGCTATGATCATGACTAAATCAACAAGATAATAATCCACAGTCAGTGAGAACATATCCATAGATCATACAACATCATCATAATAATAATCATCCAGTATCATCTGAAACACTGCTGTAATACATCTCTAGGCACTGAACTGAAACTGTATGGGATAAGTAGTCACATCAGTCATCAAATCTGAACTCTCAAGGCTCAGCCTTGACACAAGGTCATATACAAATCTGAATAATGTACTGCTCTGATCATGAGTGATCCAAAATATATAGCCATGCTCTGGAATAATGTAAGCTCTGGAATGTGCAGATATCTGCTGTACAAGAATAGTAGCCCTGCTACTATGGTGTGATAACAGTACTTCTTTCTCATCTTCAAGGCACATGTTACATGTGCATGGTACATGGTTTCCCACCTAGTTGGTTAGGTGGTCAACAAGCCTCTCAAATCAAGTCAGGGAGCATGCCAATAAGTATTATGTGGGGACATAATCCGCAAACATCACAAGGGGATTCATTTCACATAGGGGAGGTTAGCCCTTATTTCTATTGAAACCCATGACATTCAATCTTTAAGTGGCATCATCATTGTGAGTGGTATAATCTAAAATATAAAGGGTGTTTAGTAATAGGAAAAGATAATAATAGGGTGTGGACCCCATCCATGTAATCTAATCAAATAGAAATAGTCCTATTTTGGTTGGCTTTCTTATGCCTCTCACGGGCATCCAATAGTGGGGGCGGGGGAAGCCAATCACCATCCTTTTTCCCTTGTTTCAATAGTGGAATGAGGCCTATCCCTTTCCGCTAATGGGGGTTTCAGTTAGGTCTATCCTTGACATATTCATTGTGATTTGTGAATGTGTAATGTGTATTGATTGTAATATCTATTGAATATTTGTAAAATTTCTAGTTTCTACAAAAAATTGGATCTCTCTCTCTCTCTCTCTCTCTCTCTCTCTCTCTCTCTATATATATATATATATATAACACATCCTTCGTGTCCTAATTCCGGGCGTCGCCGTGTCTGTGTCGGACACTTGTATTCTCGTGTCCTCAGTGTCCCGTGTCCTCGTGTTAGGTGACTGTTATCACACAACTTGTAGTTGCCCCTAGAGGTATCCCATCCGGGACGGTAGAGGAGACAGGCAACTAAAGAGGTGACCCAAGAGATGCCACGGTTCCCAATGAAAGGTGGGAGTCACGTCAACCGAGGCACTCTTCGCTTTAGGTCAGGGTGTAACTAGACCAAGGGGGAGACCCTATACCCAATCACAGTTGATTGGATCCAAACAAAGGTTTCTAAGGGTAGGTAAATGATGAGTTACGGAAATCAATGCAAGACTAAGTGGACCTAAGAGTTAAGGAATGGTTGAAGGTGGTATAAGAGATTGTTAGTGTTTCAACCTATGTATGGTTTAGGCCACATGATGGGGTATGATGACTAGGTATAGTACCATGTGTTTACACAAGTGGGTCTTGTTTTCTTGGGAAGTGTGAAATGGTTCTAGGTGGGCCCACAAGGTGAAGTTAGGTGTGAAGTTGGTACTATAGGTTGGACAAAGGCTAGATCTATGAATCTAGGTTGATTCTAGGACCACCCACATACTAGATCTAGGGTTTTGGCACAAATTCCAAGGAGTGCAACTTGCTTAGTGGTGGACTAGTGCCTTGTTAAGTGGGCTAATGGGGTCAAAAAGTATGTCAAAGTGTAGATCGGGACACCTAGAAGCCAAGTCAAGTGGGCTAAATGAGATCCAATGGTTGGATTTTGCTAGATCTAGGTTTTCAAGTAATTACCCTAAGTGGACCACAATCCCTTGAAACAAGGAATGCTACCCCCAAGGCGGATCGTGACAAAAAGACAGTCTAGACCTAGGTTTCAAGGTATGGGCATTCCAAATCCATGAAAATCTCAAACACCCACCTCCTAGAAGTGGACAAACTCACTTTTTCAAGGGAGTGCAATTTGCTCAAGGAGGGCTAAAAAGTGGGTTTTGGTGGACCAAATCAAGTCCAATGGCCACCAAACTATAGATCCGAATAGCTAGTACCCCGATCTATGCATGTTCAAAAATTCAAGTCAATCCAAGGGCTAGATCTTAGTAGATCTGAGTTTTGAGGTGCCAAGAGATTCAAAAGGGGGTTTTAACCCCTTAAAACATGGAGAGATGTCCACAAGGTAGATTTCACCAAAGTAAAAATCTGGGGGTAGGTTATCAAGTGTCTAGATTGCAAATCAAGTGGGATCTCACCTACCCATGTGCTAGATCTAACCAAACAAGCCTCTCACTAGGAAGTGCGATTTGGGTCAAGGAGGGCTTTTTGCCTTGAAAAGTGGGTCAACTTTTAGCCAATCACCACCAAACTATAGATCCAACTAGGGGTGGATGCTATAGAGGTGGGTTTCCAATATCTCTTCAAGAGCAAGGCTAGATCTAAGTAGATCTAAGAAATACCAAAATAAGGGTTTTAATTGATTAGGGTTTTTATGATCTAGAAATTATGGAAGATTCAAGGAAGTAGAAGATCATACCTCTTGGAACATATCTGGATGAAGAGATGAATGCTAGTTGAGACGAGGATTACTTTGCCAAAGATCAAATGGAGAATTGTTGAAGCCCTCTTGCCAAATCGATTTTTCCAAGCCACATGTGATTCCTTCTAACCTGTCAAAACCAAGGAGCAAAGCATCAATTAGTTTAACAAATTGAAGGTAGATACAAGCAAGAGAGAGAGGAACATAGAATAGTTGACACAAAGGCAAAACTACTCCCTGTCAAACCCAAAACGACTTCTTCCAAACTTGAAGGGCAAGCCTCCCCACCAATTCGCACTTGTCAAAATCGCCCTCTTAACCTGCAAATGAAATATGGCAAATATGCAAGATAGCTACAATAGATCCTCCAATGCAATGGACAAAAGCATTTACAATCGAAACAACCAACATCCACTCCAATCCAAGCATGTACTCCAAAAGATAGAAATTTTATTCCAAGAGCCAAGAGCCAAAAATCTCTAGATGAATTTTACAATGAGAGGCTCCCTCCTTAAATAGGATTGGGAGAGAGTACAATCCTAACCACTTTTTACATGAGTGGCTAGGATTAAAAGATCTCAAGATCTAATCAATGGCTAACAATAAATCATAACAATATATCACATGGATCACCCACATAATGATAGCGCCCCCACTAAAAGGTACAATAGGAGGGTGACGTCATCCACTAGAGAAACATAAGCACCAAAATCCACCTCATGGTGACTAGGACATAACAATATAAGCTCATGGTGGGGCTAGGAGGTATTAATCCTTACTAGCTCATCCCCAAGGCACAATAAAATAATAAAATATGTCCAATATAATATAAATGATCAAAACTGTCCTCAGAATCCATGACAGTAAAGCAACAAATGTCCTCCTGTGATCAATCTGGGCATACCCACATGGTGAAAACTGACTGGAGGTTAGTGATGCCACCCTGGAAGACCTCTGTGAAGACCAAATGCCAAAACCTTGCCTCAATTGCCCAAATCGATTTCTTCAGTGACCACTTTATCCCATTTTTTAACTGCCTCGGGAACTGTGAAAGTGCCAAAACTGCCTCCTAGGGTGCTAGTGCTGTCCATCTTAGCCCACCAGGCTCTCCAGAAGGGGGGGTAAATGGTAAAAACAAGTGGCTGGACCACCCCCTCCATCATCAGCGCCCTAGGTGAACTGGCCTCTCGGGGCCCCTGCTGCTCAGGCTGGGAAATCAGCCCCAAATCTGGTCAACAAGTGTAAAACTGCATCAATCACTGTCAGAAGTGCCTGGAACTGAAAGATAAGTGTCTCAATGGATCCGGAAGACCCAAATCCACTAGGAATGTGTACTCATACATCCTGGGTTGCCCTAATGGGCCAGCTGTAGGGTCCACCATATATGGACAATGTATAATCTGCTGATCTGAAGTAGTAATAAACCTGCTGAAATGGATCAAACATCATCTGCATCATATGTCCATCATATGATATCATCATCAAACATGTGGACCCATCAATCATCATCAATAATCATCCATACATGGTCCACATCATCACGGATCCCAAGAATATATAACCAAGGATAAATCACATCAGTAGACTAAGACACTGCTTCTCTAATCATTCTCATAGCTAAGCTCAAAGTATAACATCCATTCAGTGGCATTAATTAAGTTAGCATATTCCATTGTTATATAAAATTACTTGCACAATAGTTCAAATGACAAACTCACCCATTGGACATGGTCAAACTGCTAGTGAAGGATGAAGGCTAGGAGCAAGGTTGGGCCAAGGGGTTGACTTGTCTAACTTAACTCAAAAATACTTTGGACTGGGAGAAGGGGGAAGCTACAAACTCTGTGCTGGACAAAAGAACACGGGGGATGGCTATGCCTCACAAATGGATAAGTTGTTTAGAGAGTGCTTATTCAACTTAGGCATCATGTCTACATCAAGTTGATCCAGGTTCATTAGGATCATTCCATTTTATTCCATGGCCTTTTTGGCCTACATAACCCTTCGGATTTCAGATGTGCTGAGAAGCACAACTAGTTGCAGCTTGCATCCAGGGCATGTTTTTTAAATATTTATAAGGTTAGCAATTGTTTAGATATAGCTTTTAAGAACCATTGCTTTTTGGACCTTTCTTATACTCTTCGAGGAGTATTTTTAGCTGTTCATCGCTCTTGCCCTTTTTTGTTTCCATGGACGAATTTTTCAAGTTTCCATAGGTAGAACATAAGCTTTCAGTTTTAGCCAACAACATCTCAAGTGACTAGGGGGAGTTCGAGTCAATGTCAAACATCGGGACAACTGACCAGAATGATTTAGGCCTACAATCCAACTCACCAAAGGCAAGTTTTGTCACCAACTCAGAGCCGAGACACTGAATAAACAGGGATGCGGTCCAACACAGAAGTAGAAAAATGGGGAAGTCCTCGGTATAAGAAAGTCAAATGAGACAAGTCAGGGTTTAAAGTCAAATAGGAAGGTCATGTATGGATGGAGACAAGTGAATATGGAGCCTACACTAGCAGACAACTGGTGTCGGGAAAGACCATATCTATGTAAGGTGAAAAACCAGTAAGTTTTGTTAAATGACCTAAATGTGCAAGCAATTGTCCATTTTATGCTTTACAGTTCATTTTAAATAATTTGCCACATCAGGAATAATATACCAAGCACATGCTATGATCATGACTAAATCAACAAGATAATAATCCACAGTCAGTGAGAACATATCCATAGATCATACAACATCATCATAATAATAATCATCAAGTATCATCTGAAACACTGTTGTAATATATCTCTAGGCACTGAACTGAAACTGTATGGGATGAGTGGTCACATCAGTCATCAAATCTGAACTCTCAAGGCTCAGCCTTGACACAAGGTCATATACAAATCTGAATAATGTACTGCTCTGATCATGAGTGATCCAAAATATATAGCCATGCTCTGGAATAATGTAAGCTCTGGAATGTGCAGATATCTGCTATACAAGAATAGTAGCCCTGCTACTATGGTGTGATAACAGTGACTTAGGTTTTAACGTTCAAGGAAGAACTTAAATTGTATCTCTGATTCACAATTGTTACCAGCAAGGGTTAATTTCCATGTGCACTGTAACCAACAAGGATTATTTCAACAGTTAAACCAATTTCATATTTAGAAAAGATAAAGTAACGTAAAGAGCTGTAAGTTTACAATATAGTTGGTTAGGGAAATGTAACCTCTTAAGTGATAAAATATGATGCCAGTCAATGCATGTAATTTCCAATGTTTTTTATTTCAAAAGTTATTTTTTGGCAGTGTATCTGTTTCTCTTCCACATACTTTTGTGATGAAAGAAAGTGAAATTTTCAGGATACTTCACATGAATTGCTACCAAGTATAGGTTCTTGTTCTTGCTCTCCCAATTTAACATATCTACTTTCAGTTTGTAAATTGAAATGTAACCCTTCCACCTTTATTTTCTCTTCCGTAAATATTCTTATGTTAATATAAGACATTTTTCAAAAAAATAAATTAGCAAAATGAAGAGAGGTAACCACTGATCACCAATCCCTCTAAATCATTCATGTACATGTGCTTACTAAAACATAAGAATCTTTGAAAGAGTTTTTAACAAGGGAGTTACCTGCAATCCAATTGTTTGAGAGAGAATAGCTATTTCATTGTACCCAATACTTAAATTCAAAGGTTGCTCCACTCGAACCCAAGAACCACTTGAACTCCCTTCATGTTTGACACTCTTACATCAGTTCATATTGAATGGAAACCTAACTCAACACTAGGCTGTAAAATGGAATGAACAATATAGATAAAAATCTGGAAAGAAATGCACAGATTGGATAAGCTCAAAATAGGTGCAATAGATGTCAAGTAAAATTAAATTTCAATTATCATGGACATGTGCATTTAGTTTAGCAAGTAGAAACATGTAATTTTAACATGGTTTCCAGTATTACCATGCTACAAATATAGCACTAAAGCCACATGGTTCCAATATTACCATGCTACATCTATAGCATTAAAGCCTCTGGAATTGAGATAACTTGATTTCATCTACAGAATACTTTATTTGTATGGAAGTGCATACCTGCAAGCTGACCATTGACAAATATACGGACCATATCACGCACGGCATCAATGACAAGGGAAGGATGTTTATTACGTACCAACCAAAATGCAGTGTCTGCTTCTGAAATATTTACACTGTTTTCCATTACAACAAAAGGACCAAAATAAGTTCATAATAAGAAAGGGCTCTTAAGTTTTATATATCTAGAAGGGATGCCACTCCCACTCACTATGAATCACATAACAAGAAATCTCCAAGTCTCAACCCCAAGAAAATAAGGAACACTAGGAGAAAAATGTAGCCCTCCCCCCACAAGAGAGGGTAAGTCCAATAAACAGATCTCATCAAAAAAATGTCAGCAGACAATTAAGGATCAGTAATAAAAAAGTAGAGAAGACTGTTGAGAGAATCATCTCTCCATTTAGAAGCTCTTTGAACTCCCCAAACAAGACAAAAAGTGAATCTGAGCTTTTGGGACCAACTACAAGTAACCAAAACCCATTGGTCTCTCATCTATTTAACATGTGATCAGAAGTTTGATCATTTTTGGAAGAGAAGTCTTTCAAAGAAGATTCTTGAACCCTCTAGAGAAATGGCAAAAGAAACCACAAAGAAGCAACAGAAGAAGAAGCTGATAGAAATAAAGCGATAGAGACACAAGCAACCCTAGATCAGCCCTATGTGGCTGGCCCCAAAAGCAAATTGACTAAGTAATGTAGCTCCTTTCATTGAACTCTACAGAGTTTTCTGAATATGCTTATTATATTAACATTAATATATTTACATCAACAAAGAAAAAAAACAAAGGTGGAAGGGTATATGCAATGGCACTTATATCCTCTTCCTCAACACTACTAAAGCATAAATAAAGGCCGAGTAAGTATCAGGATCCAACAACTTGAAACCTTTGATAAGCAAAACAACTCTAGCCAATAGTTGCATGTGTACCTCATACCTCCACATATGACAAAAAGCTCATAAAGAGCTGACCTCATTCTCAAAAACACACTTACAATGAATTTTCCAAAGGAAAAACAAAGCATATATCCTCATACATTGCCAGATGCCACTGAAACAAAAGCAAACTAAGGACCCGGAATCACCAAACAAAACTGCATGCCAATGCACTCTCCCCTAAAGAACAGTGGAATGTTGCATCTGCACATGATCCCAGCAATGCTTAGCAAACTGACAATCCCACAACATATGCTTCACCATTTTGGAACAATTGCCAATAGGGAAGAGACCATTAGAGAGACCACTTTTTGCTAGTCGAGCCTTGAAAGGCAGCGCGTGATAGATAACCAACCACACAAACATGCGTAGCTTATATGACACTTGCATTGACGAAACATTGTGCAACCTTTGAATCCACCAACCCTCAGCATGAAAAGACACCCACCATGCATTGAATACAAGTGCAAACAAACAAATAACCAACCATACAATGACTAGATAATAACTATAAGCAATACTTTATTAGTATATTTTTAATAATAAAACACTGGGCTTGCAGATCCCTTATTTTAAGGATGTAATATCTATCTACTAACAAAATTAACAATAAGAAAAAGAGAAATAGCTTATGTTGTCTCCTATAATTGAACCTCAAGAATATGTAAACAAGTAGTTTTAATGCTGAAAGACAGTTTAGTCTGGAACAAATCAAACCTATTATTTGAATTTAAAGAATGTCTTCCTAGAAATCTCAGTCATTCCACGTAATAAGAAATATTATATGTTAAGACAAAGACAATAGATTTACCTTGTGATATACCATAGATAATCAGTAGAATCCTTGGTGACATGTAAGTGTTCTAATATTCCTTTTGCTGAAAATTTCCTTTCTCCCCACACACCAATTGGCTCTTTATATTCACTCCACATTTTTGATAATCGTGAATCTTTTACTCCAAGTTCCAGATTTTCATAATCAGTTCCTTGTGAAAGAGGAGGCCTCCTTTTCATGCTTACGATGGATGTTTGAGATCCAACCTAATCAGATACGCCACATCCATTTGGAAAATATCACCAAACATAATATTAATAGATCTAGAGAGACTAATATACCATTTGAGGGATGGAACAAACTTTCATTTGTAAGATGACAAAACCAATAGTGAATCACCATGGAAAACATCTCCTAAAAATGAATCTGATAGAATTAAATATAACTATAGAGATGCAAATATTTTAATGTGAATTAAATACAAAATTTAAAAAAAAAAGTGTATTGCTTATCTAGCTTTTATTTTGTGAAATAAAAATCAAGTGAAGAGAAAAATATAAATCTGTGTACGTAAGAAATAAGCATCTAATAAATTTGGTAGTTGGGAATATGGGTGATTGAAGATTGTAGATTCACTTCTATAGATGCAGAGAGGCAAATTTTTATAGGCATAAAATCTTGAATGTAATGACTTATGAGACACTCCTTGGCTTCCTTTACTTTTAAATATAGTCTTGAATATCTTTTGTACTTCTAAGTTTCTATAGTTCCAAGGTGTGAGTGAAATTTGGTTCAAATTTCAAACCTCAAAAATGCAAAAGGATTTAGCTTGAGGTTCATTTATAAGCCATGTTTAAAAACTCAACATTTAAAGGGGGTGATTTATTCATCAAACTATCAAACTGATCTTACCCTCTTCTCCCATTCACTCGTTCATTTTATCAAAATCAGTGGGGGGAATCAATTTTGTTAGTTTTCATACATTCATAGCATAATAATTCAAATGCATAAACAAGATCACTAGAAGAAAGACAAAGCACAAAACAATAACAATAGATTTTATCCTGGGAAACCCAAACGGGAGAAAACACAACAACCTTCGTATAGAGATGATAATCTCGAGATCAGAGTACAATCATAAAAGAGAAAAAAGTGGAAATGCTTTCCAAAAAGTAGAAACCCAAAACAGTCTTCTTCTCCAGCAGATGCGAACTTCTCTCTCTCAAGTGATTGGAACTTGAGTGAATGAGTGAGTGTCATAATGAGGTGACTTTACCTCTTATTTATACAAGTACAAAACTGACTTTTACCCTAGGTGAGCGGACTTCTCTATTTGACTGGGCCGACTACACTTGGGGGGCAAATTATAATTTAAATTTAATCTTTTCTTTTGCTTCTTTTCACCCCAAGGTTTACATAGTTAATTACATCAAGTTCATCTCCCTTGGGAGGTACAATCAAGCACAATAGAAATACAATAAATAATATCTTCCGAAGTTGCACAAAATCCAACACTCCTGTTATCACACCATAGTAGTTGGGCTACTATATTTGCTGAGCAGCTATCTGCACTTTTCAGAGCTTTGCCTTTACACAGTTTCAGTGAGATCAGTTATGATGAGCAGCATTATTTATGATCACTTACACATCAAAGCGTTATATTAGACAGTGTGTAGAACTTGTGCCAAAGCTGAGCCTTGAGAGCTTAGATTTGATGAACGATATGACCTTTTGTTCCATACATATTCAGTTCAGTGCCCAGAGTTCCAATTGTTATTATTTCAACAGTGTTTCATTGGTTCTAGATGATGTTTGTTGAGATATGCAATGATATGACCATTAGACTTGTGATTGTTAGCATTTGATTATTATCTTGTTGTTTTAGCCATCTTGATAGCATTAACTTGGTATATAACTCATGATGTGGAAGTATTATTTAAATAAATGAAATGAACTATCTTGGTTGGATTTAAATAATAAATTGGATGTATTACTTACACTTTAAGGTTTACTAACTATACTCATTGGTTTCACTTACCCTCCTATGAGCATGGACATGGTCTTTCCTGACATTTATGTTAGCTTAGGCACCACATTCACTTGACTCCATCCATCCATGCCCTTCCTTGGTTTGGCTTTCACCTTGACTTTTCTTCTTGACTTTTGATATGGAGGACTTCCTCGCTCCTGCCTCTGTGTTGGATAGCATCCATGTTTGTTTTGTGTCTCGGCTCTAAGTTGGTGACAGAACTTGCCTTTGGTGAGTTGGATTTTATGCCTTGATCACTCTAGTCGGTTGCCTCGATGTGTGGTTTAGATTGTAGAATTCCCCCTCGTCACATGAGATGTTGTTGGCTAACACCTAAAGCACATGTACTACTTGTATGGAAATTATTGGAAATCTCTTTTGAAATGAAATGAAAGCCCATGGAAATAAATGAAATGTAAAACTGTGAATATCATCACAATGGAAAAGGGATAAAGTAATGAAATGCTAAAGTACCCCAATGAAGGGTCCAAAAAGGTCAAAAAAGCAATGGCTGAATGAATGCAAAATATAAAGATTGTTGACTGTTATCACCTAAACTGTAGTTACCCCTATGGATGTATCCATTAATGGATGGCAATAAGGAAGGGCAACTCAAAAGGTGCAACCACGATCACCTCGACCTCCAATAGATGGTTTTCACGCCAGTCGAGGCAACCTTCACTTTATGCTATCTAGCCCAAACAACAAAGGGGGAGACCTAGATCTACTCCCGACAGGAGAGATCAAACCACAACACCAAATCAAAGTTGAGTATGAGTGAAGTATTGTAAGGTGTTTGGTTTATCCTAGACCTAAGGATGAGGTCACAAGATAAGTAAGGGGTTCAATGAGTATAGCTTTGGTTCATTATTGATGTGAGAATGACTTATAGTGTTTGAAATGAGATCCAGGATTAATGTACCAGTCAATTGTGAGAAAATCCACTGCCTTGGGAACCATGTCCAATGCAGGGTAGTTTAAAGGTTGAATTGGGGCTAACCGATACTAAAGACAAGCTTGATTGTAAAATAGGATAATATCAAAGGATTCAAGCAACTAGACAAGAATCAAACCACAAGTTAATCCAACAATCTCGGAAAGTCGAATGAGCTTGGAGAAAGATCAATGCCTTGGGAATTGGGACAAATGGAGTCAAAGTGAAGTTAACTTGTAGATCGAGACCCCTATAACATAAGACAAGTGGGTTACTAAAGGTTTGATGGATGGATCTATCTTGATCTAATAAGTCATGATGTGACCTAAGTGGACCACAATCCCTTAAAACAAGGAATGCTACCCCCAAGGCAAGATTTCGCAAAGTGACCTACTAGACATAGGTTTCAAGGTATGCTTGTTCCAAATCCACCAAAATTTCAAATACCCATATCCTACAAGTGGACCAACTCAATCCCTTCAAGAAGTGCGACTTTGCCCAAGGAGGGCTAAAAGTGGGATAAATGGGATCAAGACAAGTCTAATGGCATCCAAACTTTAGATCCAAGTAGTTTAAGCAAGTAATAATGTGGATCTAGGAAATCAAGGCAATCCAAGGGTTAGATCTTACTAGATCTGAGTTTTAACATACCAAGTGGTCCAAAATGGGGTTTTAATCCCTTAAAATGTGGAATAGGGCCCACAAGGTAGAAATCAGAAAAGTGATAGTCTAGGGGTAGGTTTTAGGACATGTAGATTATGAATCAAGTGAAATCTCAACTACCGATGTACTAGATCTAGGTTAACTCACCCAAACCAAGAAGTGCGCCCTTGCTTGGAGAGGTTAAGTTGCCTTGGGAAGAGGGTCAAATGGAGGCCAATCCTCACCAAACTATAGATCCGGGATGCCATGGATACTATAGAGGTGGGTTTTAAATATCTTACCCAAGGAGCCACTAGATCTTAGTAGATATGAGAAATTGTAACAATGAGGCTTTGAAATATTAGGGTTTTATCAATTATGTGTTGTGCCAATGGATTGGAATGAAGATAAGAGAAACAAACCTGTGGATCTTACCTGGATAACCTTGTAGATGCCTTGATGATGATGATCTATGCAAATCTGATCAATTTGAAGCAATTTGAAGTAGATCTTGTGAAGTGCGATTTGCCCAAGGAAGCCAATGCGCCCTCTCTCCTGCACAATAAACGTCAACAATATCAGATTTACTGTATACAAGAGATAAGACTAATGCCACAAGAGAAAAAACAGAAAGATAGCATAGATCACAATGATACTAATGATAACCCCCTGATACAAGAGAATGCCAAAGAGGTCGATTTGAAGAAGCCTTGCAAAATCGCCCTAGTTGAAGTTGCCCTCCTGTAGACAAGACAAAGATTTCCAAAAGATAGATCTTACCACAAATAACCAAATGCTAGGATGCAATAGACTTTCCAATCACCATCTAAGAACACCAGATGCAAAAGAGACCACAAGAATTTCCACAAGAGAATTTTTCTATATCAAGATTCCAAGAGCCAAAGACCCGTTTACAATGAGAAGCTCTCTCCTTTAAATAGGAAGGAGAGGCACCAAAACCCTAACCATTTTTTGAATGAGTGGCTAAGATTAAAAGATCAAAATGTCTAATCAATGGTTGAGATGAGCTCAACAATAAAATACATGGATCACTAATAAAATATAACCATAAGTGGACAAAATCGCCCTAGGAGAGGGGATCCCACCAAATCTTGATGACAAAATATAACAATAAGCTTATGGTGGGTCCAAGGGGTAATTTTAGACACCCTTGGTCAATCCCCATAGCACAATAATAATAAAATAGTCATCAAAGTACCAAATCGTGCCTCTATGGACAAATCGTGGGCCTTAGGAGGCCTCAGAAATCATCAAAAAATGCCATAAGTGATGGATGTGGGTCTCGATGAAGCTGAAACTGCTGGAGAAGGTGTGGAAGACATCCCACTCATCATCACTGATAATCCCATGCCAAAACTTTGCCTCAGTAGCCCAAATCAAATTCCTCTATAGCCATTTCTACCAATCCCAAACTGCCTCGGGAAGCATAACACTGCCCCAAACTGCCACCTGGAGTGCCTGCGCTGTCAAGGTGAGGTCACCAGTGTGTCCTGGAGGGGGGTAATATGGTAAAAACAAGTGGTTGGACCACCCCCTCCATGCACAGCGCCCTAGGTCAACTAGATAAAAACCATCTTTGCTCTGACAAGGTCTCTGACAGACCAAAACTGCACTGGGATAGCCTACTGAGGCTCAATCATCACTGTAAGTGCCCGGAACTGAAAACAAACTGTCTCATTGGACTTAGAAGGTCCAAATCCATCCAAGATGTGTACTCATACACCATATGAGTCTCTGCATGATCAAAATATATATCCAATATACCGGAACAGGTCAAATAATAATAATCTGTAAATGATCAAATACTGCTATAAACCATGAATCATCATCATAACCCTGTAGCTGCTGCATAGAATCATCATATACATGTACATAGACCATATATCATCTATCCATATCATCACAAGGTCCAACCATCTCATGTCCTATGGTTGACCTTGGTCAAACTAGGTTTGACCAAGTCAACATGACCAAATATAACTCAGACCATCATCGGAAGCTGCTGCAAAGTGTCAAAGGTTAATGCATGCTCTACAACTTATTCAAATAACAATTATAACACAAAGTAATCATTACTGGCGATCTAAATCCAAATATATAATGTTATTAATTATTATTATTACTCAGACTAGACTTTCAAGATCATACTCACTTCATAGCTGTGATCAATTTGCTAGTGAAGGGTGAAGGCTAAAATAACTGGCTAGGCTAAGGGATGACTTGACTGACTTAACTTTGTGACACTTTGGCAAAGGGAAAGGGAATACACACCGTAGTATATACTGAATGAGCAACAACACAGGGAATGGCGGTGTCTCACAAATGGATGAGTTGTTCAAAGCGGGTTTATTCACCTTTAACAGATGCGCAAAATCGATAATACAAATGAGGCCAGCAATAATTTAGATATAGCATTTAAGTTCCATTGCTTTTTGGGCCTGAAGTTTCCATAGCCTTGATCTATGTGTGTTTATAAACACATTGCATAGATTTACATTTATTTTAGGCTTTTTGCTGCAGGTGTGTTTTTAAGGCACTTGTTTACCTAAGCACTTCTAGGTGTGTCACAGACAGCTTGTTTACCTAGGTATTTTACGTTTCACAAAAGATATAACATTTTATTTCATAGCCATTTTCATTTGGCTTGCCTTTCATTCATGTGTGTTTAAAAACACATTGCATGAATGGGCTTTTCATACAAGATATAACATTTCATTTTCCATATTTTGTATTCATGGAAGCACTAAAATTTTCAGGTTTAGCCAACACAACTTTAGTGACTAGGGGGATTTCACAAGAAAATTCAACTCACCATAGGCAAGTTTTGTCACCAACTCAGAGCCGAGACACAATAAACAGGGAAGCTCATCCAATACAAAGGCTACAGTGGGGAAAAGTCCTCCATGCCATTAGTCAAGTAGTAAGTCAGGGTGATAAACTAAGAGGTAGGTAATGGATGGATGAAGACAATGAATAATGGAGCCAACACTAGCAAGCCAAGGTATGGTGGAATAATCACCTCTATTCTCCCTAAGGAGGGTAAAACCAATGAGTATGAATAATGAACTTCTAAGTCTGAGTAGGGACAATATAATATACATAATAAGATCAACCAGGTCCACATATCTATATGATCGCCAGATCATGACACTAAATGCTAAGACATGCTATAAGAGTCAATATAAAAGCAATATAACCATAACACCATGATATACCTGCTGAGTCATATACCTGAATTCTCATCATTTGAACCATCATATGTCCTCTGAAACTGCTACTATAACTCTGGGCACTACTGACTGCTCTGTACCAATGGTATAATAGCTACATCGGTCATCTCTCTGAGTGTCCTGAGACTCAATCATGGCATGGGATGAAAAATGCTGTCCTAATCTAATAGTGATCCATAATAGATGCTCATCTCATCATCTCAATGTAAGGGAAACTGGCTGAATAGTGTACTGGAATCAGAAAAATAATGTATGGTAGCTCGGCTACTATATATGTGATAACATTGACCTCAAAATTTTTATAAATAAAAGGCCAAATAAAAAAAGCAATGGTTAAATGTATGCCAAATCTAAAGATTGTTGGCCATGGAAATGAAATGAATGATCCTAATTAACTTCGATCAACTTGATGTATACATGATGCCAAGGTTGAATAAGCACTCTCTAAACAACTTACCCATTTGTGAGGCACTACCATTCCCTTTGTTTATCTTGTCTAGCACATGCTTGAGTGTGTAACACCCTTTCCCCTATCCAAAGTATCACTTAGTTGAGTTGGTCAAGTCATGCCTTCTACCTAGCCTTGTCCTTAGCCTTCACCCTATACTAGCAGTTAGGCCATGTCCATTGGATGAAGTATGTCTTTAAAGCTTTGGTGCAAGTAAGTTATAAATAACATTGAATATCTATGTATTAACTGCCACTTGGTTGATGTTTATACTTTGAGTTAAGCTGTGAATATGGTTAAAGGAACATGTCTTAGTCACTTGCTATAATTTAGTCTTTGGTTGTATTTTGACCTAGTCAAACATAGTTTGACCATGGTCATTCTTGGGATCCATGATGAGATGGACCACTTATGTTATATGATGTTGATCTATGGTCCTAAATATATCTGTTATCACATATATAGTAGCCGGGCTACCATACATTATTTTTCTCATTCCAGTACACTATTCAGCCAGTTCCCTTGCATTGGAGATGCCGAGATGAGCATCTATATTGGATCACTATCAGATTGTGGACAGCAGTTGTATTCCCCATGCCATGACTGAGTTTCAGGACACTCAGAGAGATGACCGATGTAGCCATTATATCATTTGTACAGAGCAGACAGTAGTGCCCAAAGTTACAGCAGCAGTCTCAGAGGACAGAGGATGGTACAGGTTGATGTGCTTTCAGGTATATGACTCAGCAGATATATCATGGTGTTATGGTTAGATTGCTTTTATACTTATTCTTATAGCATGTCTTAGCACTCAGTGTCATGATCTGGCGATCATATAGATATTTGGACCTGGTCGATCTATTATATATATTACATTGTCCCTACTCAGACTTAGAAGTTCACTATTCATACTCATTGGTTTTACCCTCCTTAGGGAGAATAGAGGTGATCATTACACCATACTTTGGCTTGCTAGTGTTGGCTTCATCATTTCATTGTCTTCATCCATACATGACCTACCTTTTAGATTATTACCCTGACTTAATACTTGACTAGTGGCATGGAGGACTTTTCCCCACCGTAGCCTCTGTATTGGATGAGCTTCCCTGTTTATTGTGTCTCGGCTCTGAGTTGGTGACAAAACTTACCTATGGTGAGTTGGAGTTCCTTGTGAATTCCCCCTAGTCACTAAAGTTGTGTTGGCTAAACCTGAAACTTTTAGTGCTGCCATCAATACAAAATCTGGAAAATGAAATGCTATATCTTGTATGAAAAGCCCATTCATGCAATGTGTTTCTAAACACACATGAATGAAAGGCGTGCCAAATGAAAGTGGCCATAAAAATAAAATGTTATATCTTGTGGAAAATAAATACCTAGGTAAACAAGCTGTCCATGACACACCTAGAAGTGCTCAGGTAAACAAGTGCCTTAAAAACACACCTGCAGCAGAAAGCCTAAAGAAAAAATGTAAATCTATGCAATGTGTTTGTAAACACACATAGATCAAGGCTATGGAAACTTCAGGCCCAAAAAGCAATGGAACTTAAATGCTATATCTAAACAATTGCTGGCCTTATTTGTATTATGGATTGTGCGCATCTGTGAAGGTGAATAAACCCTCTTTAAACAACTCATCCATTTGTGAGACACCGCCATTCCCTGTGTTATTGCTCATTCAGTATATACTATGGTGTATTCCCTTTCCCTTGCCAAAGTGTCACAAAGTCAAGGCAGTTAAGTCATCCCTTGGCCTAGCCAGTTAATTTAAGCCTTCACCCTTCACTAGCAAATTGATCACAACTATGAAGTGAGTATGATCCTGAAAGTCTAGTCTGAGTAATAATAATAATTAACGACACTATATATTTGGATTTAGATCGCCAGTTATGATTACTCTGTGTTATAATTGCTATTTGAATAAATTGTAAAGCATGTGTTAACCTTGATACTTTTCAGCATCCTTGGATAATGGACTGAGTTATATTTGGTCTTGTTTGGACCTAGTTTGACCATGGAGGACCATGGGACATGAGATGTTAGACCTTATGATGATATGGATAGATGATATCTGGTCTATGTACACATACAGGATGATTCTATGCAGCAGCTACAGGGTTATGATGATGATTCTGGGGTTACAGCAGTGTTTGTATATGTACAGCGCATTATTATTGGCCTTGTTCCGGTATATTGGACATTTATTTTGATCATGCAGAGACTCATATGGTGTATGAGTACACATCTTGGATAGATTTGGACCTTCTGAGTTCAATGGGACAGTTTGTTTTCAGTTCCGGGCACTTACAGTGATGATTGAGCCTCAGTAGGCTGTCCCAGTGCAGTTTTGGTCTGTTGGAGACCCTGTCGGAGCAGAGATAACTTTTATCCGGTTGACCTAGGGCGCTGATGATGGAGGGGGTGGTCCACCCACTTGTTTTTACCATATTACCCCCCTTCCGGACACATTGGTGCCCTCACCTTGACAGCGCCAGCACTCCAGGAGGCTGTTTGGGGCAGTTTCACGCTTCCCGAGGCATTTCAGGATTTGTAGAAATGGCTATTGAGGAAATCGATTTGGGCTACTGAGGCAAAGTTATGGAATGGGATGATCAGTGATGATAGATCGGGACCTTCCACACCTTCTCCAGCAGTTTCAGCTTCATCGGGGCCCGCATCCATCACTTATGGCACTTTCTGTGGATTTCTGAGGTCTTTTGAGGACCACGATTTGACTATGGAGGCACGATTTGGTACATTCATGATTATTTATTGGTTATTGTGCTATGGGGATTGACCAAGGAGGGATAAAATTACCCCTTGGACCCACCATAAGCCTCTTATGATATTTCATCATCATGATTTGGTGGGATTCCCCTCTTCTAGGGCGATTTTGTCCACTTATATTATATTTTATGTGTGATCCATGTATTATATTGTTGAGCTCATCTCAACCATTGATTAGACATTTGTATCTTCTAATCTTAGCCACTCATTCAAAAAGTGGTTAGGGTTTTGGTGCCTCTCCTTCCTATTTAAAGGAGAGAGCCTCTCATTGTAAAGGGTCTTTGGCTCTTGGATTATTGGTATAGAAAAATATTCTTGTGGAAATTCTTGTGGTCTCCTTTGCATCTGGTGTTCTTAGATGGTGATTGGAAAGTCTATTGCAACCTAGCATTTGGAAATTGTGGCAAGATCTATTTTTTTGGAAATCATTGTTTGTCTACAGGAGGGCGACTTCAACAAGGGCGATTTTGCAAGGCTTCTTCAAATCGACTTTCTTGGCATTCGCTTGTATCAGGGGGTTATCATTAGCATCATTGTGATCTATGCTATCTTTCTGTTACTTCTTTTGTGGCATTAGTCTTATCTCTTGATGCATCAAATCTGATATTGTTGACGTTTGTTGTGCAGGAGAGAGGGCGCATTGGCTTCTTGGACCAAATCGACTTGCATAGAAACTACCTCAAAGCTTCTCAAATTGATCGGGTTTGCATAGATCATCATCATCAAGGCATCTACAAGGTTACCCAGGTAAGATCCACAGGTTTGTTTCTCTTTCCTTTATCCAATCCATTGACATAGCTCATAAATTGTTAAAACCCTCATTTTACATTTTCTCAGATCTACTTAGATCTAGTGGGTTGTTGGGAAAAATACTGAAAACCCACCTCTATAGCATCCAAGGCATCCCGAATCTATAGTTTGGTGAGGATTGGCTTCCATTTGATCCCCTTCCCAGGCCAACTTAGCCTCTCCCAAGCAAGGCGCACTTCCTAGTTTGAGCAGGTTGACCTAGATCTAGGTGATGGGTGTTTGAGATTCCACTTGATTTGACATCTACACATCAAATAACATACACCCAGGTTGTCACTTTTCTGAAATTCACCTTGTGGGCCCTATTCCACATTTCAAGGGATTTGAACCCCACTTTGGACCACTTGGAACACTTAAACTCAGATCTAGTAAGATCTAGCCATCGGATTACCGTGAAACCATAGATCCATACCCTTACCTGACTGATCTACCCGGATCTAAAATTTGGGTGCCATCCGACTTGTCTTGACCCACCTAAACCCCAATTTAAGCCTCCTTGGGTAAAGTCGCACCACCTTGGAGAAGTGAGTTCACTCACTTCTAGGAACTGGGTACTTGAGATTATTGCAGATCTGAAACCGGAATAATTCAAAACCTAGGTCTAGACTATCACTTTGTCAAATCTTGCCTTGGGGATTGCATTCCTTGTTTTAAGGGATTGTGGTCCACTTTGGTCAAACCTAGATCTAGACACATTCATCCATCAAGACTTCTATTGCCCACTTGTCCCAAGTACTAGGAGTCCTAAACCACAAGTCAACCATACTTTGACTCCACTTCCCAATTCCCAAGGCACTGGTTTTTCTCCAAGTTAATTCAACTTTCCTAGATTGTTGGATTGACTTGTGGTTTGACTTATGCATGGTGAACTAAACCCTTGAAGCTGTCATGTATCATGGTCAAGCTTGTCACTTGTACTAGTTAGCCCCAATACAACCCTTAACTACCCTGCATTGGACACAGTTCCCAAGGCAGTGAATCTTCCAACATTGAACTAGTACACTCATTCTAGATCTCACTTCAAACATTATAAGTCACTCTCACATCAACTATGAACCAAAGCTATACCTATTGAACCCCCTACTTGGCTTGTGACTTCATCTTTAGGTCTAGGATAAACCATACACCTAACTTCACTTGGAAATACCCTGATTTGGTGTCTTGGTTTTGATCTCTCCTGTCGGGAGTAGATCGGGTCTCCCCCTTTGTTGTCTGGGCTAGATAACATAAAGAGAAGGTTGCCTCGACTGGCGTGACAACCATATATTGGAGGCGAGGTGATCGTGGTTGCACCTTTTGAGTTGCCCTTCCCTATTGCCATCCATGACTGGATCCATCCATAGGGGTAACTACAGTTTAGGTGATAACATTTTGGCGCCGTTGCCGGGGAAGGCATAGGCTTACCCTGGTTCGATATATTATTTTTGCTAAAGCTCTCCTCCCCTTTCTCTTTGCCAAACATTTTGGCGCCGTTGCCGGGGAGGCAATAGCTTGCCCTAGTTCGACATACTTTTCTTCAAGCATTCCCGTTCTCTTTGCCATAACACTTGGCGCCGGAGACGTAATAGGATTACCTTGGAAAAGCTACTAATCCTTCCCGCATATACAACGACACATATCTTGGTAGAAGAGTTAAATCTACCTGGCGACTCCCAATCGTGACTCCGCTGAGGAGCGAGCTCATTTGCATCCTTACAACACTAGAATTAAGACAGATTCTATCATTATCTAGAACCCATGGGGTGCATCATTTTATTTTTAGGCTCTTGATTTTTTTAAAATAAATATAAAAATATTAAAAAATATAAATAAAAAATAAAAAATTATTATCCATGGCTGCTTCTGAGCGACCTAGAACTTTCGGTCGTTTAAAAGCCTTAGACTTCTCTAAAATTTATGGGGCACTGTTATCACATATATAGTAGCCGGGCTACCATACATTATTTTTCTCATTCCAGTACACTATTCAGCCAGTTCCCTTGCATTTGAGATGCCGAGATGAGCATTTATATTGGATCACTATCAGATTGTGGACAGCAGTTATATTCCCCATGCCATGACTGAGTTTCAGGACACTCAGAGAGATGCCCGATATAGCCATTATGCCATTGGTACTTAGCAGACAGTAGTGCCCAGAGTTACAGCAGCAGTCTCAGAGGACAGATGATGGTACAGGTTGATGAGCTTTCAGGTATATGACTCAGCAGGTATATCATGGTATTATGGTTAGATTGCTTTTATACTTATTCTTATAGCATGTCTTAGCACTTAGTGTCATGATCTGGCGATCATATAGATATTTGGACCTGGTTGACCTATTATATATATATTACTGTCCCTACTCAGACTTAGAAGTTCACTATTCATACTCATTGGTACATACCCTCCTTAGGGAGAATAGAGGTGATCATTACACCATACTATGGCTTGCTAGTGTTGGCTCCATCATTTCATTGTCTTCATCCATCCATGGCCTACCTTTTAGATTATCACCCTGACTTACTACTTGACTAGTGGCATGGAGGACTTTTCCCCACTGTAGCCTCTGTATTGGATGAGCTTCCTTGTTTATTGTGTCTCGGCTCTGAGTTGGTGACAAAACTTACCTATGGTGAGTTGGAGTTCCTTGTGAATTCCCCCTAGTCACTAAAGTTGTGTTGGCTAAACCTGAAACTTTTAGTGCTGCCATCAATACAAAATCTGGAAAAATGAAATGCTATATCTTGTATGTGAAAGAAATGCCAATTGAAAATGGCCATGAAAAATAAAATGTTATATCTTTTGGAAAAATAAATACCTAGGTAAACAAGTTGTCCATGACACACCTAGAAGTGCTCAGGTAAACAAGTGCCTAAAAAACACACCTGCAGCAGAAAGCCTAAAAATAAATGTAAATCTATGCAATGTGTTTGTAAACACACATAGATCAAGGCTATGGAAACTTCAGGCCCAAAAAGCAATGGAACTTAAATGTTATATCTAAATAATTGCTGGCCTTGTTTGTATTATGGATTGTGCGCATCTGTGAAGGTGAATAAACCCTCTTTAAACAACTCATCCATTTGTGAGACACCGCCATTCCCTGTGTTATTGCTCATTCAGTATATACTATGGTGTGTATTCCCTTTCCCTTGCCAAAGTGTCACAAAGTCAAGTCAGTCAAGTCATCCCTTGGCCTAGCCAGTTAATTTAAGCCTTCACCCTTCACTAGCAAATTGATCACAACTATGAAGTGAGTATGGTCCTGAAAGTCTAGTCTGAGTAATAATAATAATTAACAACACTATATATTTGGATTTAGATCGCCAGTCATGATTACTCTGTGTTATAATTGTTATTCGAATAAGTTGTAGAGCATGTATTAACCTTGGCACCTTGCAGCAGCTATGGATGATGGTCTGAGTTGTATTTGGTCTTGGTTAGACCTAGTTTGACCATGGAGGACCATGGGGCATGAGATGTTAGACCTTATGATGATATGGATAGATGATATATGGTCTATGTACACATACAGGATGATTCTATGCAGCAGCTACAGGGTTATGATGATGATTCTTGGGATACAGCAGTGTTTGGTCATTTACAGATCATTATTATTGGCCTTGTTTCGGTACATTGGATATTTATTTTGATCATGCAGAGATTCATATGGTGTATGAGTACACATCTTGGATGGATTTGGACCTTCTGAGTCCAATGGGACAGTTTGTTTTCAGTTCCGGGCACTTACAGTGATGATTTAGCCTCAGTAGGCTGTCCTAGTGCAGTTTTGGTCTGTTGGAGGCCCTGTCGGAGCAGAGATGACTTTTATCCGGTTGACCTAGGGCGCTGATGATGGAGGGGGTGGTCCAGCCACTTGTTTTTACCATATTACCCCCCTCCCGGACACATTGGTGCCCTCACCTTGACAGCGCCATCACTCCAGGAGGCTGTTTGGGCAGTTTCACGCTTCCCGAGGCATTTCAGGATTGGTAGAAATGGCTATTGAGGAAATCGATTTGGGCTACTGAGGCAAAGTTATGGCATGGGATGATCAGTGATGATAGATCGGGACCTTCCACACCTCCTCCTGCAGTTTCAGCTTCATCGGGGCCCGCATCCATCACTTATGGCACTTTCTGTGGATTTTTGAGGTCTTTTGAGGACCACGACTTCACCTTGGAGGCACGATTTGGTATATTCATGATTATTTATTGGTTATTGTGCCATGGGGATTGACCAAGGAGGGATAAAATTACCCCTTGGACCCACCATGAGCCTCTTATGATATTTTGTCATCATGATTTGGTGGGATTCCCCTCTCCTAGGGCGACTTTGTCCACTTATGTTATATTTTATGTGTGATCCATGTATTATGTTGTTGAGCTCATCTCAACCATCGATTAGACATTTGTATCTTTTAATCTTAGCCACTCATTCAAAAAGTGGTTAGGGTTTTGGTGCCTCTCCTTCCTATTTAAAGGAGAGAGCCTCTCATTGTAAAGGGACTTTTGGCTCTGGATTATTGGAATAGAAAATTATTATTGCATCTATCTCCAATGTTGTGGTTAATGTTTTTGGTGTTCGTTCGTTGGTTCTTCCTTTGCACTGAGTTATTGGAGATCTTGTTTGCCATATCTATTGTACCACGATTTTGCATCTACAGGTGGAGGCCGATTTGCTTGGAGGAGGAGGTATTGGTAGGGGAAGACTCTCCCTACTTCTTCTTTGGAGCTCTTCGTTGGTAACAGGGAGTATTACTGTCCCAGGACCTTCTATTTCATGTTACTATTTGCATTTCTCTTGTATTTCTTCCATGCTTGATCTTACTGATTGAATTTTATTCCTTGGTTTGACAGGTAGAGGAAGGCGCACTTGTGGACTAGGGCATCAAATTGGCAAGCAAATCAACAATCTCTCATTTGATCTCTGCGGGAATCTTCCTCAACATCAAGGCATCTCAACCACATCATTCAGGTATGATCTCAAGGTAAGTTCTATCTCCATAGTCTATCCAATTGTCAAAAACACTTAAAACCCTAATTAATCAAAACCCCAATTTTGCATTTTCTTAGATCTACTGAGATCTAGTGGGTTGTTGGGCATGATATTGAAAACCCACCTCTATAGCATCCACGGCATCCCGGATCTATAGTTTGGTGAGGATTGGCTTCCATTTGACCCCTCCCCCAAGCCAACCTAGCTTCTCCCAAGGAAGGCGCACTTCACCATTTGAGCAGGTTGACCTAGATCTAAGCGATGGGTGTTTGAGTTTCCACTTGATTTGACATCTACACATCAAATAACATACACCCAGGTTGTTCCTTTCTTGAAATTCACCTTGTGGGCCCCATTCCACATTTTAAGGGATTTAATCCCCATTTTGGACCACTTGGAACACTTAAACTCAGATCTACAAAGATCTAACCGGTGGATTGCCACGAAATTATAGATCCATACCCCTACTTGACTGATCTACCCGGATCTAAAGTTTGGATGCCATCCGACATGATTTGACCCACCTAACCCTGATTGAAGCCTCCTTAGGGAAAGTCGCACCACCTTGGAGAAGTGAGTTCACTCACTTCGAGGAACTGGGTACTTGGGATTTTTGGAGATCTAAAACCGGAATAATTCAAAACCTAGGTCTAGACTGTCACTTTGTCAAATCTTGCCTTGGGGACTGCATTCCTTATTTTAAGGGATTGTGGTCCACTTGGGTCAAACCTAGATCTAGGCACATTTAACCATCAAGACCAATACGGTCCACTTATCTCATGTTGTAGGAGTCCTAAACCATAAGTCAACCCTACTTTGACTCCACTTCCCAATTCCCAAGGCACTGGTTTATCTCCAAGACAACCCAACTCTCCTAGATTGTTGGATTGACTTGTGGTTTGACTTTTGCATGGTGAACTATACCTTTGAAGACATCATGAACTATGGTCAATCTTGTCTCATGTACTAGTTAGCCCCAATACAACCTTTAACTATCCTGCATTGGACACGGTACCCAAGGCAGTGAATCTTTTGACATTGACCTAGTACACTAGCCCTAGATCTCACTTTAAACATTGCAAGTCACTTTCACTTCAACTATGAACCAAAGCTATACCTATTAAACCCCTCACTTGGCTTGTGACTTCATCCTTAGGTCTAGGATAAACCATACACCTAACTTCAACTAGAAATACCCTGATTTGGTGTCTTGGTTTTGATCTCTCCTGTCGGGAGTAGATCGGGTCTCCCCCTTTGTTGTCTGGGCTAGATAACATAAAGCGAAGGTTGCCTCGACTGGCGTGACAACCATACATATTGGAGGTCGAGGTGATCGTGGTTGCACCTTTCAAGTTGCCCTTCCCTATTGCCATCCATGACTGGATCCTTCCATAGGGGTAACTACAGTTTAGGTGATAACATTTTGGCGCCGTTGCCGGGGAAGGCATAGGCTTACCCTGGTCCGACATATCATTTTTGTTAAAGCTCTCCTCTCCTTTCTCTTTGCCTAACATTTTGGCGCCGTTGCCGGGGAGGCAATAGCTTGCCCTAGTCCTTCCCGCATATATAAACGACACATATCTTGGTAGAAGAGTTAAATCTACCTGGCGACTCCCAATCGTGACTCCGCTGAGGAGCGAGCTCATTTACATCCTTACAACACAAGAAGTAAAGTAAACTTAGATCAAGTTGAAGGAACCCCAATCACCTATCGTAAAAGAGATCCTAAAGCACAACCATCAAACTTCCTTTGGAAATTGGTTAACGATTTCCCAAACAGAACTTTAGGATCCCCTTTGATCAAGTCGGTTCCTCCCTCATCTCCTAGTTCAAACTTAAACACAAACTTACCAAATCCAATGGCCGGAACAAACCCGGGAAACCAGAATGTTCCTCCACCACAAGTTCCTAGGATTTTTGGAAGAAAGGCAAAACCATCTCCTTTAGACTTTTCCCAAATCCAGGGTGCACCCCATGACATGCCTGAGAAGTATTTTGAAAAGGTTCCCAGATTTGATGGAGTATCCTCTATATCAATTGAAGACCACATTGATAAAGTATGGGAACACATGGAAGCATATGGAGCATCTGAGGAAGATGTGTTCATGAGGGGTCTCCTGGCATCCTTGGAAGGAGATGTTAGGAAGTGGTTTGACAGGTTGCCTGCCTCATCCATTGATGGGTATGATAACTTTGTCAACAAGCTAAACAGTGAGTGGTCCCGAAAGTTAGATGGGAAATTTCTCTTACACCAACTTTTTGACATCAAGAAAAGAGAAAATGAAACAGTCCATGAGTTTAACATAAGATTTGACAAGACTGTAGCTGTTATCCCTGAAGAAATTAGACCAAAAGATCAAGCAGTTGTTATTCACTACTTGAATGCTTTTGAGGGATGGGTTGGTTATCAGCTAAAGGATAAAAACCCAAATGACTTAAAGACCGCTCAATCAAATGCTAAAATGGCTGAACAAAATGTAGCATCCATGGGGAAACAAAACTTTTTCGATCAATTCACCCCATCCACTTCTAGATCTGACCCTAGACTTCGAAAACCAAAGGAACCTGTGAGTGTGCCAAAGGAATCCAAGGACACTTTAGAGGTCATGCAAGAAATGATGAAACAATTAACTGTCCTGACTAAGAATGTGGCAAGTTTGAATGACCCTGAGAGACATAGAAATCCTTATGGCCCTAAACCTTACTGGAATAATAATAGAAGGCCTGATGGGGATAGGGATAGGCGACGACCTGAGTATCCAGAAAACTCTGAAAAGAAGGAAGTCAATTGGTGTGATGAAGAAGAAGAGATACCCTCTGACACCATTGACCATGATGACCAACCAGAAAACATCAACTTTATAAATGACTTATCTTATGATGAAGACTTTGGAAGAATCCTTTTAGAAGAAGAGCCATGGGAGCAAGAAGATGATATTATTGAAGAACCTAGCTCCTCATGTCATACCTTAGAACTTCCAAAACCTAAAGAGCAACCAAAGTATCAAATCTACAAACGAGGAAGTACTTCCCAACCTTCTTTCCTTGATAAACATAAAAAGATTGATGAAAATAAAAAGGAAGAAGAAAATCTTGCCATAGATGATTATGATCTTAAGATTGATATGAAGAAAGAGCTAAGCAAGATAATGTGTAACATCCCTGTCACTGAGTTAATGAAGGTGCCCTCTGTTAGATGCCAAGTAGAGGATTTTTTCAATGGTATTGGCCAAGAGAAAACTCCCGAACCAATCCTAGAGTCATGTCACATCCAAAAGCTTAGTGGAACACAACCTAGTGAAACAGAGAAGGATCCACCAATAAACATCCATTCAGCCATTTATGAAAGAAAGAGCGGTGGTCACTCCCCCTTTTACCTTACCTTACACATTCAAAACATGCTCCTTCATAACTGTATGTTGGATTCTGGAGCAGCAATGAATGTTATGCCTTTACAAGTCATGAAGGAAATGGGACTTGAAGTGACTAGGCCCTATGGAAATGTCTGTGGTATAGATTCCCGACGAGTGCCATCTTATGGTTTGATCAAAAACCTTAGAGCTGATCTTTTCGCATGTTCAGACATTTCTACCATGATGGATGTAGTAGTCATTGATTTGCCCCCAGCATATGGAATGCTTTTATCTAGAAAATGGGCAGCTGGTCTAGGTGGATACCTTATGATGGATTTATCATTTATTTGTGTTCCCAACCGTGATGGAGCTTTGATTCGGGTTAACAGAGAACCTTGTTATAATGAGCATGTTGAGTCTTTTGATGAAGGGTTAAAAAACACATACGGGGATGAATTGTTAAATAATGCCAAAACTAACCTTGTTGAAGATGAGGATGAATTATATGAAGTTGATCGAAATATGTGTATGGTCATGGAAGATTCCGATTCTTTTTGGGAAGACAAGCAAATGATTGAAATAATTAGAAATGATTTTGTTGAGGAAATAGATGAATTAAGAGGACATGAAAATCAACCCCAAGATCACGAACAAAACAATGAAACCATTCAAGAACCTGCTATAGAAAATCACACATTTGAAGGGGTTGAGGATGGCATAAGAAATCTAGGGAGAGATGAGAGTTTGATTGATAATCAAAGCATAGAACAAATTCCCCCAATAGTAAACCTTCATGAACAAACACACAATGAGGAGAACATTGAAAACCCAATACATGAAGATGAGTTTGATGATATTAGGAGGGGAGAAAGAATTCCTTTCACTGTTAGGGAGTGGTTCGCCTTGACCGATCACAATAGAGAGAGAGAAAGACAAGGGCTTGCACCTATTTACCCATGGGAAAACAATCTTGCAAACTCTACTAGGGTTGGAACAAATGAAGAGCCTGAAGCCACTTATTATTCCGATACAGAAGATTCTTTATCGCATTTATCTCTAGAAGACGATAGCCTTATTCAAGTCCATGATAACTCTCTAGGTTGGCAAGAGGATGCCCTAATAAGTGATGCTCCTGAAGGGGACTATAATTTGAATAACCTTACTATTTTTCAAACCCCTTCAGCGCCCCAAAGCCATGCTTTATCTACATATCCGCATATCCCTAGTTTCCTCTTACCATCTGAGTCATCTAGTCAGCATACTCATGATCTTTCTCACATTCCTACTTCCTCCACATTTCATCCTGAGTCATTTTCTCCCAGACTGGAAAACATGGTCATTCCTGTTCCTTCAGGGGAAGGTTCTAGCCATAACACTGTCATATTTAGAGAGCCACCTCCCTTGGAAGAACATAGAGACTTCTTGACTGTAGGTGAGGTTGTTAAAAGAATCGTGTCTCCCCATGGGGAAGAGCCAAATGAGGAAATCCAAGAAACAAGAAGGGAAGTTAGGGAAATCCTTGTTGGCACAGTTGCTATTTCCTTAGATGGTGGTCCACCCAGAATTGATGCAGTTCCTTCTAGAAGAAACTCGAGGATTGTCACACCTCAACCACAAAACCCTGCTGAAATCCATCCCATGCCTATTCGTAACATTGGAGTTATTCCTGAGTCAGTCAATAGAAATAATTTTCATACAGGAAGTCAAGTCATCATTCCCAACCATTTATTGCATATAAGATCGGGACAAGCTGATGACTTATGGGTTGGACCTTTCACAGTAGAGCGATGCATTGATGGCATGTGCTTTCTGACCACTGGTAGTGGACGACGTATTTTATATCCTGTCCATCAAAGGGACCTGAGGGATCACATCCCTGATCCCACATAGTTGAGATCTCTCCGCTTGCATTGCCTGGTAGATTAGGGTAGGTAGGAAACCAAATAAGCCTACTTAGGCAGTAGTTAGTCTTTTCAGCCATTGAGTCTGGCGCCTTCTTAGTCTCTAAGCTCCTTTGTAAGCTCCTAGTTTAACTGAGTACCTGTCACTTTTTCTTTTCCTGCACAATAAATTTCAAATTTTGCAAATTATGTTAGTAGTTTAATTTACTTTCTGCATTTATATTTTATGCATTTATATTTCTGACATAGAGTAGATTTTATTTCAGTTGATTTTATATTTTTCCCACACATGCGGCATGAGGTATTTTGTTTAGATGTTTGTGAATGCAGAAAATAGGTTGCAAGAATAAAAGCTGGAAATGAAATGGTAGAGTGCTGGATCGTGGATTCGAGTAGCAGAGTTCGAGGACCAGAGATTCTGAGGTTCTCAAGCGCTCATTTCAGCAGAGCAATTGTCCCAGCCGGAGCCAGATGTTATCACATATATAGTAGCCGGGCTACCATACATTATTTTTCTCATTCCAGTACACTATTCAGCCAGTTCCCTTGCATTTGAGATGCCGAGATGAGCATTTATATTGGATCACTATCAGATTGTGGACAGCAGTTATATTCCCCATGCCATGACTGAGTTTCAGGACACTCAGAGAGATGCCCGATATAGCCATTATGCCATTGGTACTTAGCAGACAGTAGTGCCCAGAGTTACAGCAGCAGTCTCAGAGGACAGATGATGGTACAGGTTGATGAGCTTTCAGGTATATGACTCAGCAGGTATATCATGGTATTATGGTTAGATTGCTTTTATACTTATTCTTATAGCATGTCTTAGCACTTAGTGTCATGATCTGGCGATCATATAGATATTTGGACCTGGTTGACCTATTATATATATATTACTGTCCCTACTCAGACTTAGAAGTTCACTATTCATACTCATTGGTACATACCCTCCTTAGGGAGAATAGAGGTGATCATTACACCATACTATGGCTTGCTAGTGTTGGCTCCATCATTTCATTGTCTTCATCCATCCATGGCCTACCTTTTAGATTATCACCCTGACTTACTACTTGACTAGTGGCATGGAGGACTTTTCCCCACTGTAGCCTCTGTATTGGATGAGCTTCCTTGTTTATTGTGTCTCGGCTCTGAGTTGGTGACAAAACTTACCTATGGTGAGTTGGAGTTCCTTGTGAATTCCCCCTAGTCACTAAAGTTGTGTTGGCTAAACCTGAAACTTTTAGTGCTGCCATCAATACAAAATCTGGAAAAATGAAATGCTATATCTTGTATGTGAAAGAAATGCCAATTGAAAATGGCCATGAAAAATAAAATGTTATATCTTTTGGAAAAATAAATACCTAGGTAAACAAGTTGTCCATGACACACCTAGAAGTGCTCAGGTAAACAAGTGCCTAAAAAACACACCTGCAGCAGAAAGCCTAAAAATAAATGTAAATCTATGCAATGTGTTTGTAAACACACATAGATCAAGGCTATGGAAACTTCAGGCCCAAAAAGCAATGGAACTTAAATGTTATATCTAAATAATTGCTGGCCTTGTTTGTATTATGGATTGTGCGCATCTGTGAAGGTGAATAAACCCTCTTTAAACAACTCATCCATTTGTGAGACACCGCCATTCCCTGTGTTATTGCTCATTCAGTATATACTATGGTGTGTATTCCCTTTCCCTTGCCAAAGTGTCACAAAGTCAAGTCAGTCAAGTCATCCCTTGGCCTAGCCAGTTAATTTAAGCCTTCACC
Source organism: Larix kaempferi (assembly GCA_027924585.1). Classification (NCBI taxonomy): domain Eukaryota; kingdom Viridiplantae; phylum Streptophyta; class Pinopsida; order Pinales; family Pinaceae; genus Larix; species Larix kaempferi. Next base: position 1,223,463 of record BSBM01000226.1, on the reverse strand, counting down.
CTTCACTAGCAAATTGATCACAACTATGAAGTGAGTATGGTCCTGAAAGTCTAGTCTGAGTAATAATAATAATTAACAACACTATATATTTGGATTTAGATCGCCAGTCATGATTACTCTGTGTTATAATTGTTATTCGAATAAGTTGTAGAGCATGTATTAACCTTGGCACCTTGCAGCAGCTATGGATGATGGTCTGAGTTGTATTTGGTCTTGGTTAGACCTAGTTTAACCATGGAGGACCATGGGGCATGAGATGTTAGACCTTATGATGATATGGATAGATGATATATGGTCTATGTACACATACAGGATGATTCTATGCAGCAGCTACAGGGTTATGATGATGATTCTTGGGATACAGCAGTGTTTGGTCATTTACAGATCATTATTATTGGCCTTGTTTCGGTACATTGGATATTTATTTTGATCATGCAGAGATTCATATGGTGTATGAGTACACATCTTGGATGGATTTGGACCTTCTGAGTCCAATGGGACAGTTTGGTTTCAGTTCCGGGCACTTACAGTGATGATTTAGCCTCAGTAGGCTGTCCTAGTGCAGTTTTGGTCTGTTGGAGGCCCTGTCGGAGCAGAGATGACTTTTATCCGGTTGACCTAGGGCGCTGATGATGGAGGGGGTGGTCCAGCCACTTGTTTTTACCATATTACCCCCCTCCCGGACACATTGGTGCCCTCACCTTGACAGCGCCATCACTCCAGGAGGCTGTTTGGGCAGTTTCACGCTTCCCGAGGCATTTCAGGATTGGTAGAAATGGCTATTGAGGAAATCGATTTGGTCTACTGAGGCAAAGTTATGGCATGGGATGATCAGTGATGATAGATCGGGACCTTCCACACCTCCTCCTGCAGTTTCAGCTTCATCGGGGCCCGCATCCATCACTTATGGCACTTTCTGTGGATTTTTGAGGTCTTTTGAGGACCACGACTTCACCTTGGAGGCACGATTTGGTATATTCATGATTATTTATTGGTTATTGTGCCATGGGGATTGACCAAGGAGGGATAAAATTACCCCTTGGACCCACCATGAGCCTCTTATGATATTTTGTCATCATGATTTGGTGGGATTCCCCTCTCCTAGGGCGACTTTGTCCACTTATGTTATATTTTATGTGTGATCCATGTATTATGTTGTTGAGCTCATCTCAACCATCGATTAGACATTTGTATCTTTTAATCTTAGCCACTCATTCAAAAAGTGGTTAGGGTTTTGGTGCCTCTCCTTCCTATTTAAAGGAGAGAGCCTCTCATTGTAAAGGGACTTTTGGCTCTGGATTATTGGAATAGAAAATTATTATTGCATCTATCTCCAATGTTGTGGTTAATGTTTTTGGTGTTCGTTCGTTGGTTCTTCCTTTGCACTGAGTTATTGGAGATCTTGTTTGCCATATCTATTGTACCACGATTTTGCATCTACAGGTGGAGGCCGATTTGCTTGGAGGAGGAGGTATTGGTAGGGGAAGACTCTCCCTACTTCTTCTTTGGAGCTCTTCGTTGGTAACAGGGAGTATTACTGTCCCAGGACCTTCTATTTCATGTTACTATTTGCATTTCTCTTGTATTTCTTCCATGCTTGATCTTACTGATTGAATTTTATTCCTTGGTTTGACAGGTAGAGGAAGGCGCACTTGTGGACTAGGGCATCAAATTGGCAAGCAAATCAACAATCTCTCATTTGATCTCTGCGGGAATCTTCCTCAACATCAAGGCATCTCAACCACATCATTCAGGTATGATCTCAAGGTAAGTTCTATCTCCATAGTCTATCCAATTGTCAAAAACACTTAAAACCCTAATTAATCAAAACCCCAATTTTGCATTTTCTTAGATCTACTGAGATCTAGTGGGTTGTTGGGCATGATATTGAAAACCCACCTCTATAGCATCCACGGCATCCCGGATCTATACTTTGGTGAGGATTGGCTTCCATTTGACCCCTCCCCCAAGCCAACCTAGCTTCTCCCAAGGAAGGCGCACTTCACCATTTGAGCAGGTTGACCTAGATCTAAGCGATGGGTGTTTGAGTTTCCACTTGATTTGACATCTACACATCAAATAACATACACCCAGGTTGTTCCTTTCTTGAAATTCACCTTGTGGGCCCCATTCCACATTTTAAGGGATTTAATCCCCATTTTGGACCACTTGGAACACTTAAACTCAGATCTACAAAGATCTAACCGGTGGATTGCCACGAAATTATAGATCCATACCCCTACTTGACTGATCTACCCGGATCTAAAGTTTGGATGCCATCCGACATGATTTGACCCACCTAACCCTGATTGAAGCCTCCTTAGGGAAAGTCGCACCACCTTGGAGAAGTGAGTTCACTCACTTCGAGGAACTGGGTACTTGAGATTTTTGGAGATCTAAAACCGGAATAATTCAAAACCTAGGTCTAGACTGTCACTTTGTCAAATCTTGCCTTGGGGACTGCATTCCTTATTTTAAGGGATTGTGGTCCACTTGGGTCAAACCTAGATCTAGGCACATTTAACCATCAAGACCAATACGGTCCACTTATCTCATGTTGTAGGAGTCCTAAACCATAAGTCAACCCTACTTTGACTCCACTTCCCAATTCCCAAGGCACTGGTTTATCTCCAAGACAACCCAACTCTCCTAGATTGTTGGATTGACTTGTGGTTTGACTTTTGCATGGTGAACTATACCTTTGAAGACATCATGAACTATGGTCAATCTTGTCTCATGTACTAGTTAGCCCCAATACAACCTTTAACTATCCTGCATTGGACACGGTACCCAAGGCAGTGAATCTTTTGACATTGACCTAGTACACTAGCCCTAGATCTCACTTTAAACATTGCAAGTCACTTTCACTTCAACTATGAACCAAAGCTATACCTATTAAACCCCTCACTTGGCTTGTGACTTCATCCTTAGGTCTAGGATAAACCATACACCTAACTTCAACTAGAAATACCCTGATTTGGTGTCTTGGTTTTGATCTCTCCTGTCGGGAGTAGATCGGGTCTCCCCCTTTGTTGTCTGGGCTAGATAACATAAAGCGAAGGTTGCCTCGACTGGCGTGACAACCATACATATTGGAGGTCGAGGTGATCGTGGTTGCACCTTTCAAGTTGCCCTTCCCTATTGCCATCCATGACTGGATCCTTCCATAGGGGTAACTACAGTTTAGGTGATAACAGGCACCTCATCCTATGCCAAACAATTTTAATCAAAGATTACCTCGTTTCAATGGAAGCGATGGTGTTTCAATTATAAATCATTTGTATGATCTCTGGTATTATATGGATAGTTTGGGAACAACTGAGGAGGATGTTCTAATGAGGGCCCTGGGTTCATCTCTAGAGGGAAATGCTCGGATATGGTTTGATTATCTAGCACCGGGATCCATCACCGGGTATGACATGTTCCAACAGTTGCTAGTAAGTCAATGGAAAGAAACAATTGGTGAATCTATGGAAGGGCAATCAGACGATGACTGCATTGATGAAAATCAACTTGATGAAGGTGATGAATATTACGATAATGAGTTAACTAACGATTGTTCTTATCAAAGTAATTCCTCTTCTCCTGAACCAATTGAGTCTCACGATGAGGTAATGTATGACACTGAGCAAATTTCAACCCCTCAGGATTATTGCCTTAATATTGACATAAGAGGGGAACTTATGAGAATTTTATCATCATTACCTGAAGAAGTTTCAGATGAAGAGGATGACTCCAATGATTTCCATCAAGGAGCATCCATGGTTGAGTCTTCCATTAGTGAATCTTTTGAAAATATTTTTGAGATCCCTTTTCATAATCCTTGTGTAATTGATGATTTTTCTTACCATGACACTGAAGAAGAAAGTAGGGACAACAACCAAGTTTATTTAGAAGCCAATGATCATCCTGTTTTTAGAGATCAATTTTATGAAAATGTTCAAATGGTTGTTAATCAATTGGTCAATGCTATTCCTGATAAATTATCGTCATATGAATTTAGTGATGAATCAATTGAAGAGAAGTCTCATGATGATGGGTTGGTGAATCAAACTAATCAAGAGTTTTCCTTAATCAAATCCTCAAATCAATATCTTAATGTTTATGGGAAGCTCGGAAATAATCCTTCACTTAACTCATTCAATATTTATAATTTTTCCAATTCAATTTTTATTCAGGATTGTCTTTTTCAATTGTTGGGGTGGGGTGCTCGCAATAAGTTCTGTCCTCTTTCTAAAAAAATTGGGTCAATCAATTTTCAATCCGCCCCCCCATCTAAATTTTCTAAGTCTACTTTGAATTTGTGGTCTGGTAAATCTTTGAATGTTGAAATTTTCAAACCAGAGTCTAGGTATTGTCGCATAAATGGAGATACAGAGTTTTATTTTCCCTTTCAATTATCTTTAACAAATAACATTCTTAAATCTTCTTGGTGGCTGGAAGGGGTATATGAAGATCAATTTCATCGATTTTCCATCCTTAAACAACAAGTGGGGCTAATCTCAATCTTAATTTTATTCCACAATTTATCCCTACTTGGTTTATGCATCATTCCTGGAGCTCTCAGAATTGAATATCCTGGCCAGGTAGATGAGGAAAGCATTTTGAAACAAGGGGAGTTAAATTTGTTATCACATCTTTTTCCTCCATATATTTTGAATAATAACTTGCACAATTTTTATGACCCTATCAATTCTTGGATGGAGGATGTTTGCAGTAATCAGTCTTTCCCTTTGCATGATTTCATTTTGCACCATTCAACTCCTTTCACAATTTTTGAACAAGTCAGGAAAGTTGTGCTATCTATTTCATTAATCCTTAATCTAGTCTTGACTCGTTCTTTAAGCAAAAATCAAAGAAGAATTATTAACTTATTTGATGAATGGTTGCACTGGATTTATGATTTTACCTAACATTTGTGATGACTGGTTAGATTAGGGTAGGTAGGAAACCAAATAAGCCTACTTGGGCAGTAGTTAGTCTTTTCAGCCATTGAGTCTGGCACCTTCTTAGTCTTTAAGCTCCTTTGTAAGCTCCTAGTTTAGTTGAGTACCTGCCACTTTTCTTTTCCTGCACAATAAATTTCAAATTTTGCAAATTATGTTAGTAGTTTAATTTACTTTCTGCACTTATATATTTCATGCATTTTATTTCTGACATAGAGTAGATTTTATTTCAGTTGGTTTTATATTTTTCCCACGCATGCGGCATGAGGTATGTTTGATGTTTGTGAATGCAGAAAATAGGTTGCAAGAATAAAAGCTGGAAATAAAATGGTAGAGTGCTAGATCGTGGATTCGAGTAGCAGAGTTCGAGGACCAGAGAATCTGAGGTTCTCAAGCGCTCATTTCAGCAGAGCACTTGTCCCAGCCGGAGCCAGATGTTATCACATATATAGTAGCCGGGCTACCATACATTATTTTTCTCATTCCAGTACACTATTCAGCCAGTTCCCTTGCATTGGAGATGCCGAGATGAGCATCTATATTGGATCACTATCAGATTGTGGACAGCAGTTGTATTCCCCATGCCATGACTGAGTTTCAGGACACTCAGAGAGATGACCGATGTAGCCATTATATCATTTGTACAGAGCAGACAGTAGTGCCCAGAGTTACAGCAGCAGTCTCAGAGGACAGATGATGGTACAGGTTGATGTGCTTTCAGGTATATGACTCAGCAGATATATCATGGTGTTATGGTTAGATTGCTTTTATACTTATTCTTATAACATGTCTTAGCACTCAGTGTCATGATCTGGCGATCATATAGATATTTGGACCTGGTCGATCTATTATATATATTACATTGTCCCTACTCAGACTTAGAAGTTCACTATTCATACTCATTGGTTTTACCCTCCTTAGGGAGAATAGAGGTGATCATTACACCATACTTTGGCTTGCTAGTGTTGGCTTCATCATTTCATTGTCTTCATCCATACATGACCTACCTTTTAGATTATTACCCTGACTTAATACTTGACTAGTGGCATGGACGACTTTTCCCCACTGTAGCCTCTGTATTGGATGAGCTTCCCTGTTTATTGTGTCTCGGCTCTGAGTTGGTGACAAAACTTACCTATGGTGAGTTGGAGTTCCTTGTGAATTCCCCCTAGTCACTAAAGTTGTGTTGGCTAAACCTGAAACTTTTAGTGCTGCCATCAATACAAAATCTGGAAAATGAAATGCTATATCTTGTATGAAAAGCCCATTCATGCAATGTGTTTCTAAACACACATGAATGAAAGGCGTGCCAAATGAAAGTGGCCATAAAAATAAAATGTTATATCTTGTGGAAAATAAATACCTAGGTAAACAAGCTGTCCATGACACACCTAGAAGTGCTCAGGTAAACAAGTGCCTTAAAAACACACCTGCAGCAGAAAGCCTAAAGAAAAAATGTAAATCTATGCAATGTGTTTGTAAACACACATAGATCAAGGCTATGGAAATTTCAGGCCCAAAAAGCAATGGAACTTAAATGCTATATCTAAACAATTGCTGGCCTTATTTGTATTATGGATTGTGCGCATCTGTGAAGGTGAATAAACCCTCTTTAAACAACTCATCCATTTGTGAGACACCGCCATTCCCTGTGTTATTGCTCATTCAGTATATACTATGGTGTATTCCCTTTCCCTTGCCAAAGTGTCACAAAGTCAAGGCAGTTAAGTCATCCCTTGGCCTAGCCAGTTAATTTAAGCCTTCACCCTTCACTAGCAAATTGATCACAACTATGAAGTGAGTATGATCCTGAAAGTCTAGTCTGAGTAATAATAATAATTAACGACACTATATATTTGGATTTAGATCGCCAGTTATGATTACTCTGTGTTATAATTGCTATTTGAATAAATTGTAAAGCATGTGTTAACCTTGATACTTTTCAGCAGCCTTGGATAATGGACTGAGTTATATTTGGTCTTGTTTGGACCTAGTTTGACCATGGAGGACCATGGGACATGAGATGTTAGACCTTATGATGATATGGATAGATGATATCTGGTCTATGTACACATACAGGATGATTCTATGCAGCAGCTACAGGGTTATGATGATGATTCTGGGGTTACAGCAGTGTTTGTATATGTACAACGCATTATTATTGGCCTTGTTCCGGTATATTGGACATTTATTTTGATCATGCAGAGACTCATATGGTGTATGAGTACACATCTTGGATAGATTTGGACCTTCTGAGTCCAATGGGACAGTTTGTTTTCAGTTCCGGGCACTTACAGTGATGATTGAGCCTCAGTAGGCTGTCCCAGTGCAGTTTTGGTCTGTTGGAGACCCTGTCGGAGCAGAGATGACTTTTATCTGGTTGACCTAGGGCGCTGATGATGGAGGGGGTGGTCCAGCCACTTGTTTTTACCATATTACCCCCCTTCGGGACACATTGGTGCCCTCACCTTGACAGCGCCAGCACTCCAGGAGGCTGTTTGGGGCAGTTTCACGCTTCCCGAGGCATTTCAGGATTGGTAGAAATGGCTATTGAGGAAATCGATTTGGGATACTGAGGCAAAGTTATGGCATGGGATGATCAGTGATGATAGATCGGGACCTTCCACACCTTCTCCAGCAGTTTCAGCTTCATCGGGGCCCGCATCCATCACTTATGGCACTTTCTGTGGATTTCTGAGGTCTTTTGAGGACCACGATTTGACTATGGAGGCACGATTTGGTACATTCATGATTATTTATTGGTTATTGTGCTATGGGGATTGACCAAGGAGGGATAAAATTACCCCTTGGACCCACCATAAGCCTCTTATGATATTTCATCATCATGATTTGGTGGGATTCCCCTCTTCTAGGGCGATTTTGTCCACTTATATTATATTTTATGTGTGATCCATGTATTATATTGTTGAGCTCATCTCAACCATTGATTAGACATTTGTATCTTCTAATCTTAGCCACTCATTCAAAAAGTGGTTAGGGTTTTGGTGCCTCTCCTTCCTATTTAAAGGAGAGAGCCTCTCATTGTAAAGGGTCTTTGGCTCTTGGATTATTGGTATAGAAAAATATTCTTGTGGAAATTCTTGTGGTCTCCTTTGCATCTGGTGTTCTTAGATGGTGATTGGAAAGTCTATTGCAACCTAGCATTTGGAAATTGTGGCAAGATCTATTTTTTTGGAAATCATTGTTTGTCTACAGGAGGGCGACTTCAACAAGGGCGATTTTGCAAGGCTTCTTCAAATCGACTTTCTTGGCATTCGCTTGTATCAGGGGGTTATCATTAGCATCATTGTGATCTATGCTATCTTTCTGTTACTTCTTTTGTGGCATTAGTCTTATCTCTTGATGCATCAAATCTGATATTGTTGACGTTTGTTGTGCAGGAGAGAGGGCGCATTGGCTTCTTGGACCAAATCGACTTGCATAGAAACTACCTCAAAGCTTCTCAAATTGATCGGGTTTGCATAGATCATCATCATCAAGGCATCTACAAGGTTACCCAGGTAAGATCCACAGGTTTGTTTCTCTTTCCTTTATCCAATCCATTGACATAGCTCATAAATTGTTAAAACCCTCATTTTACATTTTCTCAGATCTACTTAGATCTAGTGGGTTGTTGGGCAAAATACTGAAAACCCACCTCTATAGCATCCAAGGCATCACGAATCTATAGTTTGGTGAGGATTGGCTTCCATTTGATCCCCTTCCCAGGCCAACTTAGCCTCTCCCAAGCAAGGCGCACTTCCTAGTTTGAGCAGGTTGACCTAGATCTAGGTGATGGGTGTTTGAGATTCCACTTGATTTGACATCTACACATCAAATAACATACACCCAGGTTGTCACTTTTCTGAAATTCACCTTGTGGGCCCTATTCCACATTTCAAGGGATTTGAACCCCACTTTGGACCACTTGGAACACTTAAACTCAGATCTAGTAAGATCTAGCCATCGGATTACCGTGAAACTATAGATCCATACCCTTACCTGACTGATCTACCCGGATCTAAAATTTGGGTGCCATCCGACTTGTCTTGACCCACCTAAACCCTAATTTAAGCCTCCTTGGGTAAAGTCGCACCACCTTGGAGAAGTGAGTTCACTCACTTCTAGGAACTGGGTACTTGAGATTATTGCAGATCTGAAACCGGAATAATTCAAAACCTAGGTCTAGACTATCACTTTGTCAAATCTTGCCTTGGGGATTGCATTCCTTGTTTTAAGGGATTGTGGTCCACTTTGGTCAAACCTAGATCTAGACACATTCATCCATCAAGACTTCTATTGCCCACTTGTCCCAAGTACTAGGAGTCCTAAACCACAAGTCAACCATACTTTGACTCCACTTCCCAATTCCCAAGGCACTGGTTTTTCTCCAAGTTAATTCAACTTTCCTAGATTGTTGGATTGACTTGTGGTTTGACTTATGCATGGTGAACTAAACCCTTGAAGCTGTCATGTATCATGGTCAAGCTTGTCACTTGTACTAGTTAGCCCCAATACAACCCTTAACTACCCTGCATTGGACACAGTTCCCAAGGCAGTGAATCTTCCAACATTGAACTAGTACACTCATTCTAGATCTCACTTCAAACATTATAAGTCACTCTCACATCAACTATGAACCAAAGCTATACCTATTGAACCCCCTACTTGGCTTGTGACTTCATCTTTAGGTCTAGGATAAACCATACACCTAACTTCACTTGGAAATACCCTGATTTGGTGTCTTGGTTTTGATCTCTCCTGTCGGGAGTAGATCGGGTCTCCCCCTTTGTTGTCTGGGCTAGATAACATAAAGAGAAGGTTGCCTCGACTGGCGTGACAACCATATATTGGAGGTCGAGGTGATCGTGGTTGCACCTTTTGAGTTGCCCTTCCCTATTGCCATCCATGACTGGATCCATCCATAGGGGTAACTACAGTTTAGGTGATAACAATACCTATTGATGATTCCATATGTTGGGCACATGCTTCAGATGATGATTGATGCAGTTTTCATGGATTATTATTGTTTACAGATCATCATATTTTTATTTGTCTGGATATGGGGGACCCTACAGATGATCCTACAGGTTGTCATGAGGTGTATGAGTACTCATCTCTAGTGGATTTCGGTCTTCTAGATCCATTGAGACACTTATCTTTCAGTTTCAGGCACTCCTTGACATGATACTAGCAGTTTTCCACCTATTGACCAGTTTGGCCATGTTGATGTGGCTTGTCCAGCAGTATCTTTGGAGGCTAGTCGTTGCCTAGGTTGCTACAGAGGAAGGGGGTGGTCCAGCAACTTGCTTTTACCATATTACCCCCCTTCTGGACATGATGGCACACTCAGTTTGACAGCGCAGGCACCCCAGAGGAAGTTTTGGGAAGTTTTAGGGTTTTCAAGAGGATAAAAAATGGAATAAAAGGGTCAGTGAGGAATTTGATTTGGGCAATTGAGGCAAAGTTTTGGCACTTGGTCTGCTCAAAGGTCATCCATAGTGTATCCCCCTTCTTCCAGATCAGTTTGCACCATTCAGTGGGATCCACATGGGCTACAGGAGATCTTTTATTGCATATCTCTCTTTGATGATGGGGATAGGATTTGATCATTTGTATACTTGGACATGTCATTGAGTCATATTTTATATTATTGTGCCATGGGGTCATGCTAGTGAAGGGAAATAATACCTCCTAGCCCCACCATGTGCTCCTAGACACTTGTCTTTGTCTTTGTGTTGTGGCTCCTATGTTACTAGCCACCCCCCATGTATGACGCCATCCCCCATAGGGCTATTTTAGCCATGACATCATCACTTATTTGAGTGATCCATGTCTTATGTTATGTTGGTTCATCTTAACCGTTGATTATATTGTTATGTCTTTTGATCTCAACCACTAGTTTTCAAAAGTGGTTTAGGGTTTTGGTCTTTCTCTCCTATAAAAGGAAGAGACCCCCTCATTGTAAAGGCATCTAGAGATTTTTGGCTCTTGGCTATTGGAATAAAATATTTTTCTTGGGCATCTTGGATCATGGAATTGAATGCTTGTTTGTGGTGATTGTAAATGCTTCTTCCTCTGCACTGATAGACATTGGTGGCCATCTTGGATTTTATCTTTGTTATCACCTTATTTGTACCATAGTTGGATTATCTGAAGAGCCGCCATTTGACAAACATGATGAATGTTTGTACTCCAGTGTATCAGATGATCTAGCATTTGTGTCTAGCCAATTTTGGCTAGTCAATTTTGTTATTCAGTCGATATGACCATGGCCCCTTGGGGGTTTGTAATAAAATGTGTTAGTAGGATTTTGAGTGTTTCGGTTCCCCATGACTTGATTAAGCAACTAAGGTATTCCAGGGAGTTTTTTCCCTTGTCAATTATACTTTGCCTATAGCCGAGCTATAATTGATGAGGTTTTCTCCCGCTTCCTCCAAAGCTGGAATGCCTGATTTTGAAAATTTTAGCCATGGGGGGTTATTAGAGTCCAACTGATGTGTATAAGCCTACTAGACACTATTAGAATAGGTTTTGGTCATGTCCTAAGTCCCTAGGACCCTCATAAAAAATTTCGAAAATTTTTTACTGGAGGAGTCGGACTTTGATTTTTAATTATTTTTTAAATTTTAATAAATTTCTCTATAATTTAAATGGAGAAATTTCAATTTGTAATATGTCAGTCATCCGGGATCTGAATTCAGTGATTGATGGCTTGAACCTTAAGCCAAAAATCATTCATGATCCCCGGACTAGCTAACCCTAAGTTTCAGACAATTATTTGGCCTCATAATTAATATTTTCTCAAAAAGTCAAAAAATGAGAAATATTAATTAAATTATTCAAAAAATAATAAATTGGAGATAATTTAAATCTCTCCAAAAAAGGCCAAATTGAATAAAGTAAAAGTCTAAATGACATGGCAGAGAGCACTTAAGATGATTGTAATCAACTCCAAGTCATTTCAGTCAAGTATCGGAGCACTGTCAGAGCATCTTCATGAAGAATTTCGCCCTCTCCATTAGCTTGACGTTTTTGTGATGTGTCACTTTTATATTGGATGGGTGGTGTTTACAATGTGTGAGGGTGGTCTCTTGGCTTATGTGGAGGCCATGTCACCCATTCATAACCACCACTAACTCGAGTTATGAGTTGGAGCTTCACTCCAAGCTCTTAATTAATTGGAATTTCGATTTATTTGTGATTGGAAATTGGCTCTCCTTGGCGAATTCAAATTAGGGTTTTAGCTTAGTTATTTTGCTATAAAGAGAGGCCATTTTGGCTCTCTTCTCATGGGATTTTTTGCAAAGAAACTCTAAGGAATTGTAATTCGATTTAAGATCAATAAAATTGTGACTTTGGAGGTCAATTCGTGAGGGCTCTTGGTGGCCATGCTTCATCACTATCCTGAGGTGATATTGTGTGAATTTTTATATGCTTAGGAATATTTAGATTTGATTTATATGTTTAGAGGGCTAACAATCTAGCACATGCATATATGTCTTTCTTTTCGCTTGAGCTTATGTGGTTTGCAGGTATCTCCCAAAGTTTTGTGAGTTTTTGCAAGTTCTCCTTCGCTCCACTTGTGGCCAAAGGATTCTCACTTTTATGAGCATAAGCAAATAGGAGTCTCTTGCTTCACCATCAACCATTTAAAACACTCTTGGTTACTTGTCCTTAAGCTTATCTCTTCAAGCCCATCTCCATTAGACTAGCCTCATTCACCCATTTCGTTTTGCCCATTCTTTCATTGCCATTCGTTTTCCCCTTTCTTTCATTGCCATTTTGTTTTGCCCATTTCTTTTTATTGCCATTTGTCTCCCTTCCACCATTCTACAAAGAACCAAAACATCAAAAAGAGGTTTGAGTATTAGTATTAGTTTAATTTTATCTTTAGTAGTTCAAATCTCATATTGTAGATCTCATTTAAGGCTTTTCACTTAGTTTATTTTTGCACTTTTGTTATCATTCAAAAGTAGGCTTTATATACCAAAAATATTTCAAAAAAAATTTACATATTAGATCTCTTTCCATCACTTTTTAGAAGTAGTTTGTTTGCTGGTCCGTTTTATCTTTTTCAATAAATTCTAATTTAAAATATCATGCTTTTACATTTTAGATCCTATTTTCCAAGTGTTGTCAGCAGAACTGCACACCAGCAGCAGAAATATTTCGAAAGATGTCTCCCTCACTGGAAAGTGGGGAGAGGTGTGGCCTTGGGGGCAAGCAATGAGCCAGGTACTGTCACCTGAATCCCAGCTCCTCCGTTTAGGCTAACTCCTAACGAAGCGAAGGGGGGTAGTCCCTAAAAAAGAGTTTCACTAAGGCTCTTGTGTTTTAAGTGTTTTTTGTCTGGGGTGATGCGGATGAGTGTTGTTTAGGAGTTTTTAGATGATAAATCACAATTTATGAAATAAACGCCAAGCTAGAGTCAATCAACACCAAGCTTGGAGCTTGATCCACCAAACAACTAGAGTTGCAAGTCTATGTGGATGGGGAGGTGGCCTCCACCTAGGCAAGGCGCCCCCCATCCCAATCTTGGGAACTTCACCATCCAATTCGCATGAGCCATGTAGGATTGACGTGAGCACATAAGGAAGGGTGAGTTTACCACATGCCATGACTTGGAGTGGAATGGTTGGTGGTGACTCAAGTTATGAAGGGAGCCAATGCACAAATCAAGGAATGGCACCTACCATATCCACTTGTGTTACCACCAACCCAATAACCATGTGCCAACACACCAAATCGACTTTTGATTGAAGGAGGGTGAATTCACTTAGAGAGATCCACTTGTGCTGACTGTATAATTGATTGAATGCTGACTGAGATGATTGGAATCATCTTAAATGCTAAGTGCCATGTCAACTAGCCCTTTATTTTATTCATTTTTTATTATTTTGGAGAGATTTGGATTTCTCCAAAATATTCAAATTTATTAATTTAATTAATAATTTCTCTGTAAATGGCTTTTTAGAGAAAATATTAATTACGAGGCTGAATTGACATCCGAAAGTTGGGTTTAGCTGGTCCATAGGTCATGTGTGATTTTTGGCTTATGAAACAAGCCATCAATCACTGAATTCGGACCCCGGACGACTAACATATTACAAATTATAATTTCTCTATTTAAACTATAGAGAAATTTATTAAATTTAAAAAATAATTAAAAAACCCAAACTCGACGGACCCGGTAAAATTTTTTCTGAGGGTCCTAGAGACTTGGGACATGACCAAAACCTATTCTAATAGTGTCTAGTAGGCTTATACACATTAGTTGGACTCTAATAACCCCCCATGGCTACAATTTTCAAAATCGGGCATTCCAGCTTTGGAGGTGTTGTCCGCCAAACTACACAACAGCAGCGGAAATCTTTCGAAAGTTGTCTCCCTCACTGGAAAGTGGGGAGAGGTGTGGCCTTGGGGGCAAGCAATGAGCCAGGTACTATCACCTGAATCCCAGCTCCTCCGTTTAGGCTAACTCCTAACGAAGCCAAGGGGGGTAGTCCCTAAAAAAAGAGTTTCACAAAGGCTCTTGTGTTTTAAGTTTTTTTTGTATGGGGTGATGCAGATGAGTGTTGTTTAGGAGTTTTTAGATGATAGATCACAAATTATGAAATAAACACAAGATAAGCAATCCACGTTGCGATATGAGACAAGAGATTCAAGATATAACCACTTTGATAAAATTAAAGCAAGACAACCATAGAAATATAAATGCTCCAGATAGATAATAAGCAAAATAGAATGATGCCAAGGACCAGTGCCTTATGGAGTCAAAAAAGTCTTTAGTGCTTGGGTTGCTTGATACAAGAGTTCAAAGTGGTAATGTTTGTGAGATCGTCCTGCGATTAGTCTTGGTTTATTGAATATTTTAAGTGGTCTTGACTATTAGGGCTAAAGCCAAGGATATCAAAAAAGTGGAACCTTAACCATGAACAAATATTGGCAACCTCTTAGATGGTATTGTTATCACACCATAGTAGCAGGGCTACTATTCTTGTTCAGTAGATATCTGCACATTCCAGAGCTTCCATTATTCAAAGCATGGCTATGATGATTGTATATTTTGTGATCACTCATGATCAGAGCAGTGTATTATTCAGACTTATGTTAGACCTTGTGTCAAGGCTGAGCCTTGAAAGCTCGGATTTGATGACCGATGTGACCCTTTATCCCATACAGTTTCAGTTCAGTGCTTAGAGATGTATTGCAACAGTGTTTCAGATGGTATAAGATGATTATTACTATGATGATGTTGTATGATCTATGGATATGTTATCATTGACTGTGGAATATTATCTTGTTGATTTAGTCATGTTCACAGCATCTGCTTGGTATATTATTCCTGATGTGGCAAACTATTTAAAATGAACTATAAATCATAAAATGGACAATTGCTTGCACAGTTAGGTCATTTAACAAAACCCACTGGTTTTCCACCTTACATAGATATGGTCTTTTCTGACACCAGTTGTCTGCTAGTATAGGCTCCATATACACTTGACTCCATCCATACATGACTTTCCTATTTGACTTTAAACCTTAACATGTCTCATTTGACTTTCTGATACTGAGGAATTCCCCATTTTTCTACCTCTGTGTTTGGACCGCATCCCTGTATGTTCAGTGTCTCGGCTCTAAGTTGGTGACAAAACTTGCCTTTGGTGAGTTGGATTGTAGGCCTAAATCATTCTGGTCGATTGTCCCGATGTTTGGCATTGGCTCGAACTCCCCCTAGTCACTTGAGATGTTGTTGGCTAAAACTGAAAGCTCATGTTCTACTTATGGAAACTTATAAATTCGCCCATGGAAACTAAAAAGGGCAAGAGCGATGAACAGCTAAAAATACTCCTCGAAGAGTATAAGAAAGGTCCAAAAAAAAGCAATGGTTCTTAAAAGCTATATCTAAACAATTGCTGACCTTATATGTATTTGAAAAACATGCCCTAGATGCAAGCTGCAACTAGTTGTGCTTATCAGCACACCTGAGATCCGAAGGGTTATGTAGGCCAAAAAGGCCATGAAATGAAATTGAATGATCCTAATGAACCTGGATCAACTTGATGTAGACATGATGCCTAAGTTGAATAAGTACTCTCTGAACAACTTATCCATTTGTGAGGCACAGCCATCCCCGTGTTATTTTGTCCAGCACAGAGTTTGTAGCTTTCCCCCTTCTCCCAGTCCAAAGTATTTTTGAGTTAAGTTAGACAAGTCAACCCCTTGGCCCAACCTTGTTCCTAGCCTTCATCCTTCACTAGCAGTTTGACCATGTCCAATGGGTGAGTTTGTCATTTGAACTATTGTGCAAGTAATTTTATATAACAAAGGAATATGATAACTTGATTAATGCCACTGAATGGATGTTATACTTTGAGCTTGGTTGTGAGAATGATTAGAGAAGCATGTCTTAGTCTACTGATGTGATTTATCCTTGGTTGTATATTATTGGGATCCGGGATGATGTGGGCCATATATATATATACTTATTGATGATGATTGATGATCCCGCATACTTGATGATGATGCCATATGATGGACATATGGTTCAGATGATGATTGATGCACTTCAGCAGGTTTTATTATTACTTCAGATCACCAGATTACACACTGTCCATATATGGTGGACCCTACAGCTGGCCCATTAGGGCAACCCATGGTGTATGAGTACACATTCCTAGTGGATTTGGGTCTTCTGGATCCAATGAGACACTTATCTTTCAGTTCCGGGCACTTTTGACAGTGATTGATGCAGTTTTACACTTGTTGACCAGATTTGGGGTTGATTTCCCAGCCTGAGCAACAGGGGCCATGAGAGGCCAGTTAACCTAGGGCGCTGTATGAGGGGGTGGTCTAGCCACTTTTTTTTACCATTTACCCCCCCTTCTGGAGAGCCTGGTGGGCTCAGATGGACAGCGCAGATGCCCTAGGAGGCATTTGCGTCACTTTCACAGTTACCGAGGCAGTTAAAAAATGGGATAAAGTGGTCACTGAGGAATTCGATTTGGGCAATTGAGGCAAGGTTTTGGCATTTGGTTTTCACAGAGGTCTTCCAGGGTGATCCCACTATCTTCCAGCCAGTTTTCACCATGTGGGTAGGCCCACATCGATCACAGGAGGTCTTTTACTGCTTGTCTGTCACAGATTTTGAGGACAGATTTGATCATTTATATTATCTTGGACATATTTTATTATTTTATTGTGCCTTGGGGATGAGCTAGTAAGGATTGATGCCTCCTAGCCCCACCATGTGCTTATTATGTCATGTCCTAGTCATTATGAGGTGGATTTTTGTACTTTTACCCCTCTAGTGGATGACGTCATCCTCACTTTGTACCATTTAGTTAGGGCGTCATCATTATATTGGGTGATCCATGTGATGTATTGTTATGATTCATTATTAGCCATTGATTAGATCTTTTGATCTTTTAATCTTAGCCACTCATGTAAAAAGTGGTTAGGATTTTGCTCTCTCCCCATCCTATTTAAGGAGGGAGCCTCTCATTGTAAAATCATCTAGAGATTTTTGGCTCTTGGCTCTTGGAATAAAATTTCTATCTTTTGGAGTACATGTTTGGGTTGGAGTGGATGTTGGTCGTTTTGATTGTAAATGCTTTTGTCCATTGCACTGGAGGATCTATTGTAGCTATCTTGCATATTTGCCATATCTTTTTACAGGTGGAGAAGACTTCTTCAACAAGTGCGAATTGGTGGGGAGGCTTGCCCTTCAAGCTTGGAGGAGGACGTTTTGGGTTAAACAGGGAGTGGTTTTGTCTTTGCACCAACTATTCTTTGCTTATCTCTTTCTTGCTTGTATCTACCTTCAACATGTTAAATTGATTGATGCTTTGCTCCTTGGTTTTGACAGGTTAGAGGGACACATATGTGGCTTGGAAAAATCGATTTGGCAAGAGGGCTTCAAAACTTCTCCATTTGATCTTTGGCAAAAGTAATCCTCATCTCAACTAGCATTCATCTCTTCATCCAGGTATGCTCCAAAGGTATGATCTTCTTCTTCCTTGAGTCATCCATAATTTCTAGATCATACAAACCCTAATTGATCAAAACCCTCATTTTGGTTTTTCTTAGATCTACTTAGATCTAGCCTTGCTTTTGAAGAGATATTAAAAACCCACCTCTATAGCATCCACCCCTAGTTGGATCTATAGTTTGGTGGTGGTTGGGTTAAAATTGACACACTTTTCAAGGCAATAAAGCCCTCTTGAGCCAAATCGCACTTCCTTGGAGAGGCTTGTTTGGTTAGATCTAGCACATGGGTAGGTGAGATCCCACTTGATTTGCAATCTACACACTTGATAACCTACCCCCAGACTTTTACTTGGGTGATTTCTACCTTGTGGGCATCATTCCACATTTTAAAGGATTAAAACCCCCTTTTGAACTACTTGGCACCTTAAAACTCAGATCTAGTAAGATCTAACCCTCAGATTGACCTAATTTTCTAGATCCACATAGATCGGTGCATAAACTACTAGGATCTACAGTTTAGTGGCCATTGGACTTGATTTGGCCCACCTTATCCATCTTTTAGCCCTCCTTGAGCAAGGTCGCACTCCCTTGGGGGAGTGAGTTTGCCCACTTTGAGGACGTGGGTGGTTGAGATTTTTGTGGATTTGGAACGGGCATACCTCAAAACCTAGGTCTAGAGTATCATTTTGTGACAATCTGCCTTGGGGATAGCATTCCTTGTTTTAAGGGATTGTGGTCCACTTGGGTCATTTCATGAAAACCTAGATCTAGCAAGATCCAACCATTCTATTTTAATTAGCCCACTTGACTTGACCTCTAGGTGTCCCGATCTACACTTTGACATACCTTTTGAATCCATTAGCCCATCCAACAAGCCACTAGTCCTCCTCAAAGCAAGTCACACTCCTTGGGAATTGTGTCAAACCTTAGATCCGATACATGGGTACTCCTAACTTCAATTCAGATCCATAGATCTACTCATTACATATCCTCTAGTGCCAATTGCATCCCTTAACTTCACCTTGTGGGTCCACTTTAAGCCAACATATCCCAAGAAAGTGGGACCCACTTGTGTAGCACATGGTACTATACCTTGTCATTTTACCTAATTATGTGGCATAAATCATACATTTGTTGAAACACTAGCCATCTCTCAAATCACCTTCAACCATACTTTAACTTCTAGGTCCACTCAACCTTGCATTGGTTTCCATAACTCATCCTTAGAAACCTTTGTTTGGGTCCAATCATCTGTGATTGGTTATAGGGTCTCCCCCTAGGTCTTGTTTCACCTTGATCTAAAGCGAAGAGTACCTCGGTTGACGTGACTCCCACCTTGCATTGGGAACCGTGGCATCTCTTGGGTCACCTCTTTAGTTGCCCATCTCCTCTACCGTCCCAGATGGGATACCACTAAGGGGCAACTACAAGTTGTGTGATAACAGGTATGTTGGGAGCACCCAGATTGCAAAGAGGACAAGTGTACTTACGGCTTGACCGCTCTCGAGTCTGACAGTGGATTCCCGGCACCACCTGTTTTAGGAAGCACCTCAGTGATTTGATACTGGTTTTGGTTTTGGGTAAAATTTTAATTATGTTATCACTTGTAAGCTTATCAAGTCCTTCACCTTTCTGAGTACTAGCCCAACCGTTTCCGGTTGGCAGAGCATACGGGTGTTGGACAAACGACCAAAGTAAATTAATTAGGGGAAATGTGAATTGAAGTGTTTTATTATTAAGAGCACTTGTTCAACTCTCCGACAGAGAATGCTCTTAACTTAGTCTTAAGACCACAGTTCAAGAGACTTCCTACTTTAAAATGCCTAATGCAAGGGGAAAGTGCAAATCTAACAATGCTCTCTGACAGAGAGTGCTCTTGACTTGGATTTGGCCAAGTTCAAGAGGCTTTGTTTATTTTAAGAAACAGTAAAGCAGTTGTGAAAAACAGTTATGAAGCTTTGTAGAATTAAACCATGTGATAGCTCAAATAAAGTAAGAGACAACTAGCATGCTATTTACGGAATGAAATAATGCTAAAAAGACTTAGTGTTCTACCAACAATTTTATTGTAAGGTGGGATCAACCTCCGAACAAGGTCAACCACTAGAACCGCCTACACTTGAGAACCTCCAACTAGCTGAAAGCTATACCAAGGAAACCGACAGGGAAGGAAAAGTAACCACAAAATTATGTGGTCCTGCCCTTGAGATGAAATCCCAAGGATACAACTTCTGGTCAAAGGCTTGGAAGAGAATTACAAGATGAAATAAAAGACTACTCTAAAGCATAAATTGAAAGATCTAATCTAACCAATCACAACACTCTTCCCCAAATGGGGAAGAAAGCCAAAAAAGTGGAGGCCTCCTCCACTTGAAAATTTTATTAATCGTGTACAATTGCCTTGGGTTTTAAAACCTTGAAGGACTTTGGAATGAAAATAAAACTTTGAAAAATTTAACTTAGCTCTTGATAGCTATTACAAAGGATAGTGAGTGAAAGATTTGTATATTTAGTCCTCCTTGTATTTGGTTTGAGTTCTTCCTACTTTAGCTTGTATCTCTTCTTTTCAAATTTTTCGAATCTTTTGCACTTCCAAAGTACCTACAAGAAAGCCAAAACTCAATGCACCTGTTATCACATATATAGTAGCCGGGCTACCATACATTATTTTTCTCATTCCAGTACACTATTCAGCCAGTTCCCTTACATTTGAGATGCTGAGATGAGCATCTAGATTGGATCACTATCAGAGTGTGGACAGCAGTTGTATTCCCCATGCCATGACTGAGTCTCAGGACACTCAGAGAGATGACCGATATAGCCATTATACCATTTGTACAGAGCAGTCAGTAGTGTTCAGAGTTGCAGCAGCAGTTCCAGAGGACAGGTGATGGTACAGGTTGATGAGCTTTCAGGTATATGACTCAGCAGGTATATCACGGTGTTATGGTTAGATTGCTTTTATACTTATTCTTATAGCATGTCTTAGCACTCAGTGTCATGATCTGGCGATCATATAGATATTTGGACCTGGTCGATCTATTATATATATTACATTGTCCCTACTCAGACTTAGAAGTTCACTATTCATACTCATTGGTTTTACCCTCCTTAGGGAGAATAGAGGTGATCATTCAACCATACCTTGGCTTGCTAGTGTTGGCTCCATTATTCATTGTCTTCATCCATCCATGGCCTACCCTTTAGATTATCACCCTGACTTACTACTTGACTAGTGGCATGGAGGACTTTACCCCACTGTAGCCTTTGTATTGGATGAGCTTCCTTGTTTATTGTGTCTCGGCTCTGAGTTGGTGACAAAACTTACCTATGGTGAGTTGGAGTTCCTTGTGAATTCCCCCTAGTCACTAAAGTTGTGTTGGCTAAACCTGAAACTTTTGGTGCTGCCATGAATACAAAATCTGGAAAATGAAATGCTATATCTTGTATGAAAAGCCCATTCATGCAATGTGTTTTTAAACACACATGAATGAGAGGCATGCCAAATGAACATGGCAATGAAAATAAAATGTTATATCTTTTGGAAAAATAAATACCTAGGTAAACAAGCTGTCCTTGACACACCTAGAAGTGCTCAGGTAAACAAGTGCCTTAAAAACACACCTGCAGCAAAAAGCCTAAAGAAAAAATGTAAATCTATGCAATGTGTTTATAAACACACATAGATCAAGGCTATGGAAACTTCAGGCCCAAAAGCAATAGAACTTAAATGCTATATCTAAACAATTGCTGGCCTTATTTGTATTATGGATTGTGCGCATCTGTGAAGGTGAATAAACCCTCTTTAAACAACTCATCCATTTGTGAGACACCGCCATTCCCTGTGTTATTGCTCATTCAGTATATACTATGGTGTATTCCCTTTCCCTTGCCAAAATGTCACAAAGTCAAGTCAGTCAAGTCATCCCTTAGCCTAGCCAGTTAATTTAGCCTTCACCCTTCACTAGCAAATTGATCACAACTATGAAGTGAGTATGATCCTAAAAGTCTAATCTGAGTAATAATAATAATTAACGACACTATACATTTGGTTTTAGATCGCCAGTTATGATTCCTATGTGTTATAATTGTTATTTGAATAAGTTGTAGAGCATGTATTAACCTTGACACTTTGCAACAGCCTTGGATGATGGTCTGAGTTATATTTGGTCTTGGTTAGACCTAGTTTGACCATGGAGGACCATGGGACATGAGATGTTGGACCTTATGATGATATGGATAGATGATATATGGTCTATGTATACATACATGATGATTCTATGCATCAGCTACAGGGTTATGATGATGATTCTTGGGTTTCAGCAGTGTTTTGTCATTTACAGATCATTATTATTGGCCTTGTTCCGGTATATTGGATATTTATTTTGATCATGCAGAGACTCATATGGTGTATGAGTACACATCTTGGATGGATTTGGACCTTCTGAGTCCAATGGCACAGTTTGTTTTCAGTTCCAGGCACTTACAATTATGATTGAGCCTCAATAGGCTGTCCCAGTGCAGTTTTGGTATGTCGGAGGCCCTGTCGGAGCAGATGTGATTTTTATCCAGTTGACCTAGGGCGCTGATGATGGAGGGGGTGGTCCAGCCACTTGTTTTTACCATATTACCCCCCTCCCGGACACACTGGTGCCCTCACCTTGACAACGCAGGCACTCCAGGAGACTGTTTGGGGCAGTTTCACGCTTCCCGAGGCATTTCAGGATTGGTAGAAATGGCTATTGAGGAAATCGATTTGGGCTACTGAGGCAATGTTATGGCATGGGATGATCAGTGATGATAGATCGGGGTCCTCCACACCTTCTCCAGCAGTTTCAGCTTCATCGGGGCCCGCATCCATCACTTATGGCACTTTCTGTGGATTTCTGAGGTCTTTTGAGGACCACGACTTGACTATGGAGGCACGATTTGGTACTTTCATGATTATTTATTGGTTATTGTGCTATGGGGATTGACCAAGGAGGGATAAAATTACCCCTTGGACCCACCATAAGCCTCTTATGATATTTTGTCATCATGATTTGGTGGGATTTCCCTCTTATAGGGCGATTTTGTCCACTTACATTATATTTTATTAGTGATCCATGTATTTTATTGTTGAGCTCATCTCAACCATTGATTAGACATTTGTATCTTCTAATCTTAGCCACTCATTCAAAAAGTGGTTAGGGTTTTGGTGCCTCTCCTTCCTATTTAAAGGAGAGAGCCTCTCATTGTAAGAGGTCTTTGGCTCTTGGATTATTGGTATAGAAAAATATTCTTGTGGAAATTCTTGTGGTCTTCTTTGCATCTGGTGTTCTTAGATGGTGATTGGAAAGTCTATTGCAACCTAGCATTTGGAATTTGTGGTAAGATCTATCTTTTTTGGAAATCATTGTTTGTCTACAGGAGGGCGACTTCAACAAGGGCGATTTTGCAAGGCTTCTTCAAATCGACTTTCTTGGCATTCGCTTGTATCAGGGGGTTATCATTAGCTTCATTGTGATCTATGCTATCTTTCTGTTACTTCTCTTGTGGCATTAGTCTTATCTCTTGATGCATCAAATCTGATATTGTTGACGTTTGTTGTGCAGGAGAGAGGGCGCATTGGCTTCTTGGATCAAATCGACTTGCATAGAAAACTACCTCAAAGCTTCTCAAATTGATCGGGTTTGCATAGATCATCATCATCAAGGCATCTACAAGGTTACCCAGGTAAGATCCACAGGTTTGTTTCTCTTTCCTTTATCCAATCCATTGACATAGCTCATAAATTGTTAAAACCCTAAATATCTTAAAACCCCCATTTTACATTTTCTCAGATCTACTTAGATCTAGTGGGTTGTTGGGCATAATATTGAAAACCCACCTCTATAGCATCCACGGCATCCCGGATCTATAGTTTGGTGAGGATTGGCTTCCGTTTGACCCCCCTCCCATGCCAACTTAGCTCCTCCCAAGCAAAGCGCACTTCCTAGTTTGAGCAAGTTGACCTAGATCTAGGTGGTGGGTGTTTGAGATCCCGCTTGATCCATAATCTACACATCAAATAACATACACCCAGATTGTTACTTTTCTGAAATTTACCTTGTGGGCCCTATTCCACATTTTAAGGGATTTAATCCCCATTTTGGACCACTTGGAACACTTAAACTCAGATCTAGTAAGATCTAACCGTCGGATTGCCACGAAATTATAGATCCACACTCCTACTTGACTAACCTACCCGGATCTAAAGTTTGGATGCCATCGGACTTGTCTTGACCCACCTAACCCACCTTTTCAGCCTCCTTGGGTAAAGTCGCACCACCTTGGAGAAGTGAGTTCACTCACTTCTAGGAACTGGGTACTTGAGATTCTTGCGGATTTGGAACCGGAATATTTCAAAACCTAGGTCTAGAGTATCACTTTGTCAAATCTCGCCTTGAGGATAGCATTCCTTATTTTAAGGGATTGTGGTCCACTTGGATAAAACCTAGATCTAGATCTATCCATACATCAAGACTTAAATTGCCCACTTATCTCATGTACTAGGAGTCTTAAACCACAAGTCAACCCTACTTTGACTCCACTTCCCAATTCCCAAGGCACTGGTTTCTCTCCAAGTTAATTCCACTTTCCTAGATTTGTTGGATTGACTTGTGTTTTGACTTTTGCATGGTGAACTAAACCCTTGAAGCTATCATGTATCATGGTCAAGCTTGTCATTTGTACTAGTTAGCCCCAATTCAACCCCTAAACTACCCTGCATTGGACACGGTTCCCAAGGCAGTGGGTCTTCCAACATTGAACTAGTACACTAATCCTAGATCTCACTTCAAACATTATAAGTCACTCTCACATCAACTATGAACCAAAGCTATACTCATTAAACCCCTCACTTGGCTTGTGACTTCATCCTTAGGTCTAGGAAAAACCATACACCTAACTTTACTTAGAAATACCCTGATTTGGTGTCTTGGTTTTGATCTCTCCTGTCGGGAGTAGATCGGGTCTCCCCCTTTGTTGTCTGGGCTAGATAACATAAAGCGAAGGTTGCCTTGACTGGCGTGACAACCATATACTGGATGTCGAGGTGATC
This sequence comes from Larix kaempferi, assembly GCA_027924585.1. Lineage (NCBI taxonomy): Eukaryota > Viridiplantae > Streptophyta > Pinopsida > Pinales > Pinaceae > Larix > Larix kaempferi. Next base: position 1,198,443 of record BSBM01000226.1, on the reverse strand, counting down.
GTGGTTGCACCTTTTGAGTTGCCCTTCCCTATTGCCATCCATGACTGGATACATCCATAGGGGCAACTACAGTTTAGGTGATAACAGCACCCTTTAATGTTAGAAAAATAAAACAAAACTTGAATCTAAGTCTATATTTGCAAAATGAGACCTAAAACATGGAAATACATAAAAAATGCCTCAAAAAGGTTAAGATGGTAAAACGGACCAGCGAACAACAAACTCTTAGAATGTAGTGGGAAAGAGATCTAAAATATAAAAAATTTAAGAAATTTTTATGAAAAATTTTCTATCTTTAAAATGGAAACTAAGTTAAGCAATGCAAGCTATACTAGTGTAAAAGAAGAGATCTAGAATGCTTCTAACATTTATCTTTTCAATGCATAAGAGTGTGAACTAGATGCAAAAGTTGAGATCTAACTAATGCTACCTTAAACAAACTAACTTTAAAAATACTAACTTTAAGCAAATCGTTTTCGGTTTTTTGTGTGTTTTTAGGGCTCTTTTTGGAAGGTGGACGAGAGGAGCCAAAGGTAAGGAGAAGGGAGGATAGAGGGATAAAAAATAAAAAAATAAAAACTAGCAAAGAGAGGGTGGACGAATGGAGGAAGAAAGAAGGGAAAAACTAGGGCAAAACGAATGGGTGGAAGAGGCTAATCTAATGGGGATGGGCTTGAAGAGATAAGCTTAGAACCAATGTAACCAAGAAAGTTTTTTGAGAAGTTTGTTGATGGAGGAAGAGGCTAGGGCTCTTTGGAAGTGTTTCTTTCCTTTGAACAATGAATCTTTTGGAAACCTGCAAGACAAACTTTGATTTAGAAGCTAATAACCATTTGAAAACAAAAAGTAACTTGATATCCAAGTCATTCTCTGCTTTGATGAATCCTACAAAACCCTTAAACCAAACAAGTTTAAACCGAATAATGTACTTCTATGATTTATAAAACATACATTAAATAATGAAAAAACTTGATATGAGAGATAGGGTGAGAAGAATATCACCAAAAAATGTGAAAGCAATCCCCAAAGCCACTTGTGTAGACCTCCAAAGTCAATATATTATTCAAAAGAGTAAACAAATATTACAAACGTATTTTAGCAGAGTGTTCATGCTCAAAATCTCCATGAAGAACAAGCCTAAAAGACCTTTCTTATATAGCAAAGGCTACATACTAAAACCCTAGGTCGAATTGGCATGAGAGAGAGCCAATAACAATAGACACAAAGTCGAATTCCAATCACAACTAGTCTCAACCAATCGAATCTCATGTTTAACAAGCTTGGAGTGAATAGACACCAATCAAACTCGAGTTTGTGGATGATGTGGATGGGGAGGTGGCCTCCACCTAGGAAAGGCGCCCCCCATCCCACTTTGGAACTACCACCAAACAAGTAATGAGCTGCCATGTGGTAAAGTCGAGCTCTAAAGAGGAATGCCGTGAGCAATTAGGAGATAGCGTGAGCTTTGAGGTAGGTGTTTGGAGTTTGAACTAATATTTGATTGCAATTATGGTAGTTGGGAGTGGGAGGTGGCCTCCACCTAGGCAAGGCGCCCCCACTTCCGTTCAATGCAACTCACACCAACCAAAAACCAATAAATGCATACTCCACATCACCAAAATCGAGCTTGCATGCATGGAGGGCGAATTCTCTTTAGTGGATAAGCTTGTGCTGACTGTATCTTCAACTGGATGAACTTGGAGTTGATTGGAATCATCATGAGTGTCTGTTGCCATATCATTTAGCCTTTTACTTTATTCCATTTGGATTATTTTGGATTTTCTCCAAAATAATAAAATTTATTAATTTAATTAATAATTTCTCTGTAACTGGGTTTTTAGAGAAAATATTAATTATGAGGCCTAAATGACATCCGAAACTTGGGTTTAGCTGGTCCATAGGTCATGTGTGATTTTTGGCTTATGAAACGAGCCATCAACCATCGAATTCGGACCCCGGACGACTGACATATTAGAAATTATTATTTCTCTATTTAAACTATAGAGAAATTTATTAAATTTTAAAAAATAATTAAAAAAAAACCCAAACTCGACGGACCCGATAAAAAATTTTCGAAATTTTTTCTGAGGGTCCTAGAGACTGGGAACATGACCAAAACCTATTCTAATAGTGTCTAGTAGGCTTATATACATCAGTTGGACTCTAATAACCCCCCATGGCTAAAATTTTCAAAATCGGGCATTCCAGCTTTGGAGGAGCGGGAGAAAACCTCATCGATTATAGCTCGACTATAAGCAAAGTATAATTGACAAGGGAAAAAAACTCCCTGGAACACCTTAGTTGCTTAATCAAGTCATGGGGAACCGAGACACTCAGATCCTACTAGCACACTTTATTACAAACCCCCATGGGGCCATGGTCATGTCGACTCAAAAACAAAACTGGCTAGTCACAAATGCTGGATCATCTGATCCACTGGAGTCAAACACTTATCATGTTTGTCAAATGGCGGCTGTTCAGATAATCCAACTATGGTACAAACAAGTTGGTAACATCTGGCTCCAACTGCGGGATGGGGACTTGCTAGATCTATGGATCAATGAAAATGTTCGAGAATCCCAGAATATCAGTTTCCTGCACAGAAACGGAAGTGTCTTAGTCCAACATTTTCATAATAAATAATGCCAAAATGAAATACCAATATACTATTTTTTGCTTTTTCTATAATCAAAGGTACATAAAAATAAAATCTTTTCTTTTTCAGCATATATATGAAATATAATACAAAAAGCTAACATGTGAAAAACTATGATACATCAATATGGTACATAAAAATACATAAAGATCAACAAAGATGGGTTCATAGATGTCTTGAGATGATCCCTTGGTCATCTTGAATGTTGTTCCGATAGAAAGGCTTCAGGTGTTGCCCATTTCTGGGTAAGCTCAGTTCTTCTCCTTCCATGGTGTTCAGTAAGAAGGAATTAGTGCCAGCAATTGCACGGATGATAAACGGGCCCTTCCAAAGGCTGTCAAATTTCCCATGTTTCCCAGGCTTCTCCCTCCTTTTGTCCCATAGGAGAACAATATCTCCTGCCTGGAAAGGTCTTGGCTTGGCTGATTTGTCAAAAGTACCCTTCATACTTTCCTGATGTCTCAAGGATTGATTAAGGGCAGCTCTTCTGGCTTCATCTAATTCTATGATCTGATTTATCCTCTGCTCCATTTCCAATTTTTTTGTTCCACACTCGCTTATTAATCTGAAAATTGGAATATGCATGCTAACTGGAAGGGTGGCTGTGAGACCATACACCAACTCAATGGGGGATTTTCCTATGGAGTTTTTCTTGGTTATTCTATCAGCCCATAAAGCATATTTAATCTTACTGTCCCATGCTTTCTTATTATCACCCATAGTTTTCTTAAGGATACTCATTAGATTCTTATTAGTGGACTCAGCAAGTCCATTTCCCTGTGGGTAGTAATCCGAGGAATGAGATAAGATGATGCCATATTTGAAACAAAAGTCATTTACTTCTCTAGAACTGAAAGCCTTGGCATTATCAGTTGTTATCTTTAACGGGATCTCGAACCTGGTGATGATTCTTTCCTCAATGAAGTTTATGACAACATTTTCATCGGCCTTCTTTGTAGGTATGGCCTCTACCCATTTGGTGAAGTAATCGGTCGCCGTAAGAATCCAGCAAAATCCATTTCTAAAGTTATCTTTGAATTTTCCGATAAAACAAGCTCCCATTGTTGAAAAGGGGCAAGGACCACAACAGGTGTGAGGGGGAGTGCAGCCAACTTCTGCTTACCAGTGAAGAGTTGACACTCTTGGCAACACTTAACATGTTTGTGAACATCTGCGAAGATGGTGGGCCAATAGTATCCAGCTCTTAGGATCTTGTGAGCAATTGTATTTGCTGCATAGTGACCTCCGCAAAATCCTGAGTGAAACTCAGTCAAGATTCTTTTGGAGTCCTGTTCGTTCACACACCTGAGTATGATGCCATCTGGGTTTCTCCAACCCAGACCTTCTTGGGTAAGGCAATATCTAGCAGTTTTAAGTCTCAAAGACCTTCGCTTGTGACCCTTGAGGTGATCAGGACAATTGAAGTGGAGAAGGAAATAGATGATGTCAGAATACTAGATGTTGTCAAGTTCCTGGAGGGTAGGAGTCATGGAAGGTTGGGGAATGTCATTTTCAGCAATCATTTCAATGGCTTCTTCATTCTTTTGAGTGATCATTTTAGCAAGCCCCTGTCCTTTGATTAACTTGGTGGGCTTTATCTCAAGGTCATATTCCTGAATTTTGGAAACCCATGTACCCCCTATTCCTAAACAATCCTGTTGAGAGAGGATGTCTTTCACCGCAGCATGGGGAACATACCCTATGACCTTGGAATAACCTATATATGTTCTGAAGTGCTTCAAAGATTTGACTAAGGCATATGCATGTTTTTCCATGTTTGTGTACTTCAACTCGGAGTTTTTTAATGCTCTACTCATAAAGGCAATTGGTTGCTCGAACCCTTCGAAGTTCTTCTGGAGCAACACACCAGCAATGGTGTCCTCTGAGGCAAATGAAAAAATCATGAAATCCTTTGTGTAATCCGGGCTGACTAAGACAGGTGCTCTAGTAATGGAATCCTTTATGGTGTCAAAAGCTTCTTTTCCTTCATCTGTCCAAATGAACTTAGCATTCTTTTTTAGGAGAGCCTGCATAGGTTTCATGAGCTCGGCAAGGTTGGGTATGAATCTCCTTATGAATTTTATGTGGCCATTAAAGGATTGGAGGCCTTTAACATTCCTAGGAAGGGGAATCTCCTGGATAGCTTTGATTCTCTCGAGGTCAATCTTGACCCCATCTTTATTGATGATGTGACCCAAAAGCTTTCCCTCTTCAATGCCCAAAACAGACTTAGCCGGATTCAGGGAAATGCCAAACTCTCTGCATTGTTGAAAGACTTTCCTAAGATGGTCAACATGGCTGGATCTCTCTTTGGAAAAGATGGTTAAATCATCCTGGTATATTTCTATGATTTTACCCATTAATTTGTTAAAGGCATAATCCATGGCCCTCTAGAAGGTGGCCCCAGCATTTGTGAGACCGAAGGGCATTCTCAGATATTCAAAAGTCCCCCAAGGGGTTGTGAATGTTGTTTTGTGCCTATCTTCGTCTTTGATAACCACCTGGTTATAACCTGAAAATCCATCAAGCATGGATATCATCGTAGATCCAGTGACCCATTGGAGGAGGGTCTCCATGTTAGGGAGAGGGTAGTTGTCTTTCTAGCAGGCTATGTTCAGATTTCTAAAATCAATGCATATCCTGATACTCCCATTCTTCTTCCTTACCACAACCAAGTTGGAACACCATGACATATGTCTAGTTGGTGCTATAATTCCTGCTGCCAGCATTTTTTCTAAGTCCTGTTTGACAATAGGAGCCAACTTAGGATTTATTTGTCTAAGTTTTTGGCGGAAAGGTTTTGTATTTATCATTTCCAGTTTCAGAGGGATGGTATGTTGGAAAACATCCTCCCTATAGGCTTTTAGCTCATCATATGTAAATGCAAAAATGTCTCTATACTCCTTTACCAAGATTATTAGAGCATTCCTCTCCTTTTCAGAAGTTCCTTTTCCTATTTTTATGATTTTCGGATTTGTTTTCAATCCAATGTTCACCTCAATATAGTCACCAGGTTTCAATTGGTCAATGTTATTTTCTTTCCATCCTGCCTGTCAAAAATGTTCTCCAGCTTAGTAGCTCCATGTGACATGGGGTTTGGGTTTTGGCTGTCCTTCGGATATTGCTTGCCTTCTTCCTGCCTATTTATCTTGAAGTCTGAGAACTCATCCAGGTTATGTATAAACTTTAGAATCTATTCATCATCTTTGAAAATTTGCCAGTGGTTTATGTTGTCTGGGACTGATGGCCTATAATTTATTTCAAGGGTACAGTCTCCGTTCAACATTTCCTCTGAAGGCTGGAGGGTGGATGCCGCAACTGCCCACCTATCCGCCACACGGTTTTCTTCCCTATGGACTGCTTTTATGTTTAATGCATCAAAGTACTCCATGGTGTCCCACACTGCATTTCTATACCTCTTAAGTCTTTTACAATGGCATGCAAAATTACCCTTGATCTGTTGCACAACTAAGTCAAAATCTCCTTTGATACTAAGCATCTTTATTTTCATGTCTTTAGCGATCTCTATGTCTAGTAAAAGTGCTTCATATTCTGCAACATTGTTTGTGGCTTCAAATTCAAGTCTGAATGCAAAGTTGAAGACCTTCTCCTCAGGTGATATCAAGACTATACCAGCACCTTTGCCAACTCTAGAAAAAGCACCGTCAAACTCCATTTTCCACAATCCATCAACTTTCTTATCTTTCATTTCTTTGTGAACAGGATCTAAGAAGGTGGAATTTACCTGGTAGGTTCCTATTTCATCCGTATTGTAGATGTATTCATTTGATGGGTTCTGGGGATTTTCAACATGGTATCTTCTTTCTTTTTCAGAGTGAAGTTTGACGAGAGAATTTTCAGATGCCGGAACAATTGCATAGGATAAGTCTAATTGTAGCGACCCACCCAAAGAAGCACCCCACTTTCTAGAAAGAAGCATCCCCCATTTATCAGGCACATCTATGACAAGGATATCCATGGTGACATGGATGTCTAGGTACTTGGCCAATCTGACGGTTTGATTTTGAATCATTCCCTCAACTTCGACAGGTCTAGAATCCATGGCACATACATTTCCATAAGGTCTAGTGGTTTTTAGATTAAGTTGTTGCATGACTTTTTTGGTCATCAGGCTTGCACCAGATCCCGAATCCAACATACAATTATGTAGAAGGTCACCTATCATCAATGATATGTAGAAAGGCGGGTGAGCTTCTTTTCTTGTTTCCCTGGTATGTACGACTATAGGGGGATCCCCAAAATCATTTGTACAACTCGTTGAAGGTTGCTCTTTAGTTTCTGAGAAGGTTACCTTTTTAGGGGTAGGGGGCTTTGCAGGTGGAGGAGGCTTTTCAGATGCAATGGTTTAAGGAATAGCAGGAGGCTTTTCAGAAGTTGTAGGCTTAGGAGTATAAGGAGGAGTACTATCTGTATGAGGCTCAAACAGTTTCAAAAGTTTCTCCCTCTGACTAGGGAGTTTGCATAGTTCAAGTACCGGGACTGGGACCTTAGTGTTGGCCAACCAACTACTTAAGTCAAAATTTAAATCAACAGACTCCTTTTCATTATTAATTTCTTGAGTAATGTGAGGAACTATTACCTTAGGAGCAGTTTGAGTAGAAGGTCCCTCCTTCGGTTTCTTTTGATATGTATTTCCCTTGAATCTCTGGCTGTTGTTGATACTGGGTGGCATCTCACCGTAGAGTTGAGTCATATAATCAATATGTTGATAACCTTGGTTGGCTTGAGTCACATTAAGGTTTTCATAGTTATTTCCCACATGGTTGATAAAAACAGGCTCGTCTGATGAAGTACTAGGGCCACATCCCTCAGGATAACCATGCTCTTGAACAAAACATGCATAGTGGCAACCAGATTCCTCGTGGAAATCTCTGCATGTCCTACAAAATGGCTTGTATGACTCAACCATGTTAGTAGCCTCCAATTGATTTGGAGGCCTCTGTTCATGGTTGGGAGGTTTTCTCTGCCAATTCTGCTTTGTAGCAAAAACCCTAGGTTGAGGTTGAGGTTGAGTCCTTTCGACATTTATAACCCGATTTTGAATTTCTTTTAGCTGAGCAAGGTGTTTTGCTTCAGCTTCTTCCATGTTTTTCTTCATTTCCTTTCTCATTTCTAACATCTGTTTCTCATAAGTCTCTTTCATAATTGATAAGGGATCTTTATCTTTTGGTTCATTACTTTTCAAAGGTATTGAAGATCTTGAGTAACCCTGAATGTTGGACTCACCGGATGATTGCATGTTTAAATCAATTTTGAGAGCCATATTTTGAGCATCAAGCACAGTGGTGGGTTCCTTATCTCTTTATCTGATACTGCATCTTGCGACTAAGTGCCTCAATGTAGTAAACCAGCATGGAAGGTGCAGGCGGTGCATGCGTAACAGGAATATCATTTGATAACTTGGTGAACCTAGTGTTGAACTCATCCATTGTCTCAGTGTCCTTCTTGATGTTGGTTAAAGCGTTCAATTGATGTCTTGGCTCTTTTTTCTCACCAAACTTATCGGTGAAGGCAGTTTTGAAAGTAGCCAAGGTGGCAAATGAGTTGTTTGGTAAGTTGCTATACCAATCACCAGCTTTTCCATCCAAGGAAAAAGCAAACAGTTTCATATAAACGTTGTCATGTTGGATTTCAGGATCAATGATATAGGCATTAATACATTTGGAGAAGTTTTTTAGATGTTGAGCAGCGGTAGTGGCATCAGTGCTAGTATACGTTGGAAGTTTTTCAACTTTGTCTGGAAGACGATGGGGTTGACCTGCTGTCTGAGAAATATTGAGTTGAGTAAAGTACTCACCCATGATATCGGAAGGACGATTTATTATATTTTCAAGATTTTCTAAGTTTTCTGAAAACAAACAGTGGATGTCTAAAATAGACTCAGATCTAAGTTCTTCAAGGATTTTATGAGAAGCAAGCTTGTTTAGTCTTCTCTTATAAACCTTTTCAGGCTCAGGGACGAAACTAGGCAAGCCTTCAGAGTTTCTTCTAATTGAATACCTTGAGGTGTTAATTGACAGTGGAGTCGCCAGGTGGATCCAAGTCTAACTTTAGAGAGTGATTAAACTAAAAATCTACCAAAGTAAAACTAAAAGCGGCAGTGCAGTCGCCAGACAGATTTAGAATCTATCAAAAAAGGTAAAACAAACTAGAAAAAACTAAGGTCGTCCAGGAACAAAAAGATTTGTCTCCGGTAGCGGTGCCAAAGATGTTTTTCGCCAAACTACACACCAACAGCGAAAATCTTTCGAAAGCTGTCAACCTCACTGGAAAGCGGGGAGAGGTGTGGCCTTGGGGGAAAGCAATGAGCCAGGTACTATCACCTGAATCCCAGCTCCTCCGTTTAGGCTAACTCCTAACGAAGCCAAGGGGGGTAGTCCCTAAAAAAGAGTTTCACTAAGGCTCTTGTGTTTTAAGTGTTTTTTGTATGGGGTGATGCAGATGAGTGTTGTTTAGGAGTTTTTAGATGATAGATCACAATTTATGAAATAAACACAAGATAAGCAATCCACGTTGCGATATGAGACAAGAGATTCGAGATATAACCACTTTGATAAAATTAAAGCAAGACAACCATGGAAATATAAATGCTCCAGATAGATAATAAGCAAAATAGAATGATGCCAAGGACCAGTGCCTTATGGAGTAAAAAAAGTCTTGAGTGCTTGGGTTGCTTGATACAAGAGTTCAAAGTGGTAATGTTTGTGAGATCGTCCTGCGATTAATCTTGGTTTATTGAATATTTTAATGGTCTTGATTATTAGGGCTAAAACCAAGGATATCAAAAGAGTGGAACCTTAACCATGAACAAATACTGGCAACCTCTTAGATGGTACGTCGGGAGCACCCAGATTGCAAAGAGGACAAGTGTACTTACGGCTTGACTGCCCTCGAGTTTGACAGTGGATTCCCAGCACTACCTGTTTCAGGAAGCACCTCAGTGATTTGATACTGGTTTTGGTTTTGGGTAAAATTTTAATTATGTTATCACTTATAAGCTTAGCAAGTCCTTCACCTTTCTGAGTACTAGCCCAACCATTTCCAGTTGGCAGAGCATATGGGTGTTGGACAAACGACCAAAGTAAATTAATTAGGGGAAATGTGAATTGAAGTATTTTATTATTAAGAGCACTTGTTCAACTCTCCGACAGAGAGCGCTCTTGACTTAGTCTTAAGACCACAGTTCAAGAGACTTCCTACTTTAAAATGCCTAATGCAAGGGGAAAGTGCAAATCTAACAATGCTCTCCGACAGAGAGTGCTCTTGACTTGGATTTGGCCAACTTCAAGAGGCTTTGTTTATTTTAAGAAAATAGAAGCAGTTGTGAAAGCAGAATGTTGAAACTTTGTAAAATTTAAATCATGTGGTAGCTCAATAGATATGAAACACAACTAGCATGCTACTTGCAAGATAAAATGAAATAAATAAAGGATTTAGTATTCTACCAAGCAGTTTTACACTAATGGTAGGATCAACCTCCGAACAAGGTCGACCTCTAAGAATCGCCTGCACTTGAGAACTCCAAGCTAGTTGAAAGCTCTACCAAGGAAACCGACGGGGAAGGAAGAGTAACCACAAAATTATGTGGTCCTGCCCTTGAGATGAAATCCCAAGGATACAGCTTCCGGTCAAAGGCTTGGAAGAGAATTACAAGATGAAATAAAAGACTACTCTAAAGCAGAAATTGAAAGATCTAATTTAACCAATCACAACACTCTTCCCCAAATGGGGAAGAAAGCCAAAAAAGTGGAGGCCTCCTCCACTTGAAAATTTTATTAATCGTGTACAATTTTGCCTTGGGTTTTAAAACCTTGAAGGACTTTGGAATGAAAATAAAACTTGAAAAATTTAACTTAGCTCTTGATAGCTGTTACAAAGGATAGTGAGTGATAGATTTGTATATTTGATCCTGGTGTATTTGGTTTGAGTTCTTGCTACTTTAGCTTGTATCTCTTCGTTTCAAATTTTTCGAATCTTTTGCACTTCCAAAGTACCTACAAGAAAGCCAAAACTCAATGCACCCTTTAGTGTTAGAAAAATAAAACAAAACTTGAAGCTAAGTCTATATTTGCAAAATGAGATCTAAAACATGGAAATACATAAAAAATGGTTCAAAAAAGTTAAGATGGGAAAACGGACCAGCGAACAAAAGTGGCTTGAAAATGCTAGAAATGAGATCTAAGACTTTAAAAAATTTAAGGAATTTTTATGAAAAATATTCTATCTTTCAAAATGAAAACTATAGTTAAGCAATGCAAGATATACTAGTGAAGAAAAGTGATTTATAATGCTTCTAAACTAACCTTTCAATGCATGAGATTTGATTTATAAAAGAGATCTAACTACTTAAGAGATATAAAAAAAAGAACTAAGACTAAAAAAAGAAGCTAACACTAACTCAACAAATCGTTTTTGGTCCTTTATGTGTTTTAGGGCCTTTTGGGATGGACAAGAGGAGAGATCCAAGAGGCAAGCGAAAGAGTGAAGGAAGATACTCCAATGGAGATGGACGAATGGAGTAAAGGGAGAGAAAACGAAAGGAAGAGATGGCTAGAAGATGGTGGACGAGAGGAGAATGGAGGGAAGAAATGAGAGGAGGAAGGGAAGATGGCTTTGATGAGGAAAACGAGAAGGCAAAACCAAGTGGGCCAAAAGCAAAGGCCAACAAGGAGGTGATCACAAACTTGGAGATGGAAAAAGCTTGGGAAATCCACAATTTGGATGGTAGATCTAGTAACCAAAGAGAAAGTTTCTTATGTTTGATGGAGGGAAGAGATCGAAGCTCCCTAGAAGTGTTTCTTCTCTTGAAGTGAAGAAAAGACCATGAAGACCTACAAGACAGATTGATTAGATGCCAATAACCACTGTTGAAGTAAAGAATGACTTAGTCTTTAATAAGCCTTTCTCCACCTTGGGAAACCCCTGCAAAAATCTTGTTATGAAACGTGCACGAACCGAAAGATATATTTTTAATCAAAGCTAAAACATACATCTAATATTGAAATTGCATGATCAATTGACAAAATGAAAGAGATATCACCAATAGTGTGAAGAACATCCCAATTGCTCCAGCATGGACCTCCAAAGTCTAAACTTTATTCAATATTAAATAGATATTACAACAATATTTTGGCAGAGTGTTCATGCTCAAAATCTCCATGAAGAACAAGCCTAAAAGGCCTCTCTTATATAACAAAGTACAATGCTAAAACCCTAGGTCGAATTGGCATGAGAGAGAGCCAATAACAACCCAACTAAAGTCGAATTCCAATCTAGAGTCAATCAACACCAAGCTTGGATCTTGATCCACCAAACAACTCGAGTTGCAAGTCTATGTGGATGGGGAGGTGGCCTCCACCTAGGCAAGGCGCCCCCCATCCCAATCTTGGGAACTTCACCATCCAATTCGCATGAGCCATGTAGGATTGACGTGAGCACATAAGGAAGGGCGAGTTTACCACATGGCATGACTTGGAGTGGAATGGTTGGTGGTGACTCGAGTTATGAAGGGAGCCAATGCACAAATCAAGGAATGGCACCTGCCATATCCACTTGTGTTACCACCAACCCAATAACCATGTGCCAACACACCAAATCGACTTTTGATTGAAGGAGGGCGAATTCACTTAGAGAGATCCACTTGTGCTAACTGTATACTTGATTGAATGCTGACTGAGATGATTTGAATCATCTTAAATGCTGAGTGCCATGTCAACTAGCCGTTTATTTTATTCATTTCTGATTATTTTGGAGAGATTTGGATTTCTCCAAAATATTCAAATTTATTAATTTAACTAATGATTTCTCTGTAAATGGCTTTTTAGAGAAAATATTATTTACGAGTCTGAATTGACATCCGAAAGTTGGGTTTAGCTGGTCCATAGGTCATGTGTGATTTTTGGCTTATGAAACGAGCCATCAATCACTGAATTCGGACCCCGGACGACTGACATATTACAAATTATAATTTCTCTACTTAAACTATAGAGAAATTTATTAAATTTAAAAAATAATTAAAAAACCCAAAGTCGACGAACCCGGTAAAAAATTTTCTGAGGGTCCTAGAGACTTGGGACATGACCAAAACCTATTCTAATAATGTCTAGTAGGCTTATACACATTAGTTGGACTCTAATAACCCCCCATGGCTACAATTTTCAAAATTGGGCATTCCAACTTTGGAGGTGTTGTCCGCCAAACTGCACACCAGCAGCGGAAATCTTTCGAAAGCTGTCTCCCTCACTGGAAAGTGGGGAGAGGTGTGGCCTTGGGGGCAAGCAATGAGCCAAGTACTGTCACCTGAATCCCAGCTCCTCCATTTAGGCTAACTCCTAACGAAGCCAAGGGGGATAGTCCCTAAAAAAAGAGTTTCACTAAGGCTCTTGTGTTTTAAGTGTTTTTTGTATGAGGTGATGCGGATGAGTGTTGTTTAGGAGTTTTTAGATGATAGATCACAAATTATGAAATAAACACAAGATAAGCAATCCACGTTGCGATATGAGACAAGAGATTCAAGATATAACCACTTTGATAAAATTAAATCAAGACAACCATGGAAATATAAATGCTCGAGATAGATAATAAGCACAATAGAATGATGCCAAGGACCAGTGCCTTATGGAGTCAAAAAAGTCTTGAGTGCTTGGGTTGCTTGATACAAGAGTTCAAAGTGGTAATGTTTGTGAGATCATCCTGCGATTAGTCTTGGTTTATTGAATATTTTAAGTGGTCTTGATTATTAGGGCTAAAGCCAAGGATATCAAAAGAGTGGAACCTTAACCATGAACAAATACTGGCAACCTCTTAGATGGTATGTCGGGAGCACCCAGATTGCAAAGAGGACAAGTGTACTTACGGCTTGACCGCCCTCGAGTCTAACAGTGGATTCCCGGCACCACCTGTTTCAGGAAGCACCTCAGTGATTTGATACTGGTTTTGGTTTTGGGTAAAATTTTAATTATGTTATCACTTGTAAGCTTATCAAGTCCTTAACCTTTCTGAGTACTAGCCCAACCGTTTCCGGTTGGCAGAGCATACGGGTGTTGGACAAACGACCAAAGTAAATTAATTAGGGGAAATGTGAATTGAAGTGTTTTATTATTAAGAGCACTTGTTCAACTCTCCGACAGAGAGCGATCTTGACTTAGTCTTAAGACCACAATTCAAGAGACTTCCTACTTTAAAATGCCTAATGCAAGGGGAAAGTGCAAATCTAACAATGCTCTCCGACAGAGAGTGCTCTTGACTTGGATTTGGCCAAGTTCAAGAGGCTTTGTTTATTTTAAGAAACAGTAAAGCAGTTGTGAAAAACAGTTATGAATCTCATACATTGTTTGAGCCATTGAAATAATCAGCACATTCACGCAATAACAATTTGGAAAGGAATGCCAACAACACGATACAAGTTGCAACAACTCCAATTATAACTGCTACAATATTCATAGCTGATTTCAGATTACAGACTCTTAGTGTGGATCGACCTCGGACTGTGAAGTTCGTCACCACAACACTCTGAACTTACGCCTAAGCACAATGTCTTGGGTCCATTTAGATTTCACCACTTCCCGAAGGCATGAGGTTACTTTCAGGCTCCTGGGAGTCCCAAGATATGCTTACTAGCATACCCTTGCTGACACAGAATTTACAGAGGCGAGTCTAACCTTTCTATTGCAATGTTATACCACGCAGGGCAACTTGCAGAGCATAAAGGCTTCGGCTCTCACACACCTAGACCCTGTCGAGCGGACTACTTGCTCAAATGACTCCTACTTGCAGAGCGGACTACTTGCTCATGCGACTCGACTCTAATGAATTCCAATGAACCCATCGACTCTTATTTATAGCTCTCAAGTCGGTAAAACCGGTGAACCAAACTTACACTAACCGGTATTAAAGTAAGATTCCCGGGGCATAGTGGGACCACACTATGTTATCTCATCCCTTAAAGGCAGCGCCATGTGGGGACCCGGTACTCCGACTGACATCCACTAAGGCTAAAGAGATTCCTATGGCCGACAAAAACTGGCCCACAACATTATTTCATGAGTACAAGCTTCTTGGGGAAGAAAGCGTCCGGAGGAAAACAAACATATTTTCGGCTAAGACATGGCCGACAAAGATTACAATAGGAAGGCCCACCAACGGCTTCCACTAAAAGATATTTACATAGTGGAGATTCTCAAAACGGACCGACAACTTCATTCCCGGAAAATTCAACGGGAGTTATGGAGTATTTTAGCCGGAACCGCAAACACACACAGTTGTCCCATTTGGACCTGGTACACCGCCACAGACGCAGTCAAGGACACCTTCGTTATAAAGATTCTCCTCTAGCTCTCTTCTTGCCAATTCATCTTCAATGTAGTTAGGCTGAGATTCTGTATATCTCCAATACTCGTTCTCGGGGAACTCATCCTCCATGTCTGGATATAACAGGTCGCCAAAACATTGCTCTACGTCAGAACCTTTGAGAGCTTCATTAGGACCAAACACAAACTCAGAAGCAAACTGTGATTCAACCCGGTAATTTAATGGAAGTGTTCTTCGGTGAATTTTTGTGTCTAGCCTGTTGCCTTGACTGTCATGTTTTATGAACTTCTGGGTGACAATTACACAGTGTTCTAGTGAAGTATATCTTCCTCCATGATGTCTCAGCTTGAACTTAAACCATTGATTATTTTGGTCTGCAGCTTGCATATCTGCTTCCAAATGTAAAATAAAATTGGCCCTTCTTTGGACCCAATCTATTCTCGGACAGAATTTGTCCAAGAAAACTTATGTCCATTCTGACCACTTTCTATGCTTCATGTTGCCTGGGTCAACACAAATAATGATAGAAGTTTGCTCTCTGCAGAATTGCAAAATCAAATTATATGTTGTCCAGGTAAGATCACCTTGGCCGAGATCAACATACCATATTGCTCCTTCCTTTTCATCGTTGCAGTCGACCCAAACTTCTTTGTATTGCCTCAATTTTTCCTCTGCTTTTCTAAATCCATTAAAAGCAGCCTTTTCCCATCGTTCCAGAATTTGCAGCTTACACGGACTAGCCTGGATCTGTTTGATCAAAGTGAGGCTCAAATATTTTTCGGCTTTATGCCGATCTGCATAATCCAGCAATTGTCGGCGTTCTTCTTCTAAGATATCTTTATCCCAAGGGGCTAAAAATAAAGACCCTGGGGGCGCTCTGAGTGCTTCCTCTTCTTTTTGCATTGGTGCCTTTCCTTTGTCAGCAACTATCCTGTCTTTCATGAAACTTTGACTTGATCCAGAGGAAAACATGTTTAAACTTGGCGTATCAGTCTGCACAGTCTCACGAGTTAACATATCAGCAAGGCAATTTAAATATCTTGGTTTGTAAATAATATCATAATCAAAATTACTTAACCAGAGAAACCATTTTAAAATACGACTGCTATTTTCAGCCATAAGATTTTCACTTTTAAAGATGCCTGGCATAATCTTCAAATCTGTTCTGATGATGAATCTGACAGGTTTCAGATATAAGATGAAGTGGCTGACAGTCTTCTTTACAGCCAAAATTTCTTTATGGCTGCTTGGGTAGTTAAACTCTGCGCCTTTAAATGAACCAGATGCGTAGCCACAGATATTGGCTTTTCCTTCTATCTCTTCCAGCAAAACACCACCCCAGGTGGTATTAGAGGCATCTGTTTCAATTATTAATTTTCCAACTCCCTGTGGAAGACTGAGAGCTGGCAGCTGTTTAACTTTAGCTTTAATCTAGCGAACAGATAAAGTCATCTCTTCAGACCAAGGAATAGGCTTCTTCTTAAGCCTTTGCTGCAAACAATGAATATCAGCAGCTTGACCCTTATAAAATGGTCTGATGTAATTCAAATAGCCAAGGAACCGTTGCAGTTGGGTTTTCTCAATGATTTTGTCAGGAAAGTGTTCAAAAGATTGAAGAACATGCTGTTGCAAAACAACTTGACCTGCTTTAGTATGCAAACCCAAAAACTCTATATCTGTTCTGCCTATTTCCATTTTACTTTCAGACAGAACCAACCCATGTTTAAAAACCAAATCATAAAACTGCTGCAGATGTTTTAGATGTTCTTGGAGATTCTTAGAACAAATTAAGATATCATCTATAAACACTGCTAACCATGGAATGTCTCTAAAAATATCTTCCATCCGTTTTTGGAATTCAGACGGTGCATTGTTTATTCCAAAAGGGAGGACTTTCCACTGGTATTGGCCATGGGGTACTACGAAAGCAGTTTTATACCTATCTTTTGTCTCAATACCGATCTGGTAAAACCCTGACTTCAAATCAAACTTGCTAAAGATGGTGCAACCTGTGATTTTTTGTAACAAGCTTGCCTTGTCTGGTAAAGGGTATCTGACTTTCTGAAGTACTGCATTAAGAGGTTTAAAATTGACTACCAGTCGGGGCTTACCTCTTTTCTGTTCTGAATGTTTATTCACCACAAAGGCTCTACATGCCCACGGGCTTTTAGATGGCTCGATCAATCCTTTAGTCAATAATTCTTTTATTTCTTCTGAGCAGAAATCTCTCTCACTGGGACTCATGAGTCTTGCATATGCTTTCATTGGTTTGATCTTTTGCAAAGGATCAAAGGGAAGTGAAACAAAATATTTCTCTCATGTCCAGAAAGCATTGGGACTTTCTGAGCAACAATCCTTTCTTAATCTTTCTGTGATTCCTGTAAGGTATTGATCACTGTGAACTTCTGCAAATGAAATACATCTTTCCATTTTGCTCAGTGAGACTTTGGACTGACTAGGAGGAGATTGGACTATCGGCTTACATCTTTGTACAAAAGAATGACTAAGGGGTAAAGAAACTAATTGATCATTAACTGTACAAGAAAATAGCATTTTCTGGGTATCCATGGAGAAAGGACTAACCTTCAGAAGGAATTCTGAGCCTAAAACACAATCTCCTCTAACAACATCTAATCTAAACAAAGACAAAGAACTTTTTACAGAAGACAAAGAGATGGGGAAGTTCTTGACCTTTCCTGTCAAATAAACTGGTGTTCCTTCAATTGCAGATCCAAATTCTTTTGTGTTTTCCCAATAGAATTGGGGGATAGCATTACCTCTTGCTAAATTGAACTGACACCCTGAATCTATCAGGCATTGGATTGGATAAGACTTAAATTCATCAGGACAAAATTGTAAGGTAATGAACAGTTTGGGACCAGACACTGCACCTAATAAACTGACACTTTGAGATTTCAGAGAGGGTGATTTTTCAGGAGATGGAGTTCTCTCGGGTGACTCTTCTTTACGACCACAAACTCTTTCAATCTCGTTAGACAATTCATCTTCTGAAGACTGATCTTTTTCCAGAAGTAAAACTATTAAAGCATTCTTTATTTCGTCAGCTTCTTTTACCAGTGTTCTGATTTGTTGTTGTTTTTCTTTTAATTTCAATCTTAGCAACCTTTCTCTATCAGCTCTGTGTGCCTGCCTATCTGAATGTCCTGTTGGATAATCAAAGTAAAGATCTGCCGGATTAGAAGTTAAAGATAACTTCTCTTTTCCCTTTTCTTTTATTAAAGCCTGCAGCTGAGATTGCAAAGCTTTCTTTTCTTCTCTTAACTCAGTTCGCTCATAAAGTCTGAAAACTGGAATAGAAGATAATTGCAAATCAATCTGCGCAATTTTCTTTTCTAACTGAGCCGGAGAAACAGATGTAGAAAACATATAAAGACTAAAATCAAATTCTGGGAGCTCACACCCCCCTAAATGTGGGGCACTGTCGGAATCAGAATCCGATGATGAGGACTGACCACATTTAGCTAAAACAGGCGGTTCTTCGTCAGAATCTGTACAGGAGGAAGAAGACGCAGAATCAGGTAAATAAATTATTTCATCAGAAGGATGAGGAAAATCGTGGGAAACTTTATACAAATCCCACCAGGCTGGATCTAAATTAGTACAAAGGGCTGCGAGCCTGGGACGAGATTTACGGTCTGGGCATTTGCTTGCCCAATGTCCTTTCTTTCCACATATAAAACAAGTATCACCAGAACCTTTCTCCTTTCTTCTTTTCACAAATCTTTTCTTAAAACTTTTATGTTTCTTATAAAACTTCTTAGATTTGTGCTTGTAAGGTTTATCTTGGTGATATCTACCTTCAGAGGTAAAAGATGTCTTTTTCTTTTTCTTACCTTCACACTGGCAACCTCCTTTGCCAAGGTGACCTCTGTTATGAGCACCACAACCCCAATTTGGCATTTTAGCAACCTGCTTACAGAAGGATGCAGAGAACATTTCTTGGTGGCGCTTGAAATCTTTGTCAACCCTCTTTTGTAGGCAATGTTCTTGCCATGTTTCTAAGATATGATTATGCAGTTGTGCTAAAGAGAGTGATCTAAGAGGAATGTTCTTGTCCTTTAATGCCTTTTCAACAGCATCAGGGACATGGCCAGGGAAACTACGGAGGTAGTGCTTCAAATAGGCGGGATCGCCTGACTTTCCTGAAGAGATTATTAATTTTTGCATATAGCAAAAATATTCTTCTGTTTTACTAAGATCACACAATCTTGCGGACATGAATAAAGATGCTAAGTGATCATAGTCTTCTTGATCTTCAGGGCCATAAAATTCTCTCCCAAGCGCTAAGAGAATTTGTTCATCTGAGTCATTAGCAGCTAATAACTCATTCCTTGCGTCTTGTGGCAACCATCGCCACCATTCATATGCCAAACCTGACAAACCAGCAACCAATTGGGCACCTATCATCTGACCGGTTAAATTATGGTCTTGCTGCTTTTTATACAATATCCAATGGGTGAGTAACTGGATTGCATTCTTGATCTCTTCACGAGATTGACACTGAATATTCAGAACAGGTTGTTCTGGCATCTGCGAAATCAAATTATTCAGATTATTGATACCAAAAGACATAACTTTAGGACCAACAGACACAGCATGTGCATCTGGCATATGGGTATCAAAACCTTCTTGCAGAGTTTGTCTCTCATAACCAATCCTCCTTTGGTTAGAGGATTCTGCCGTCATACTCAAATCTCCAATGTATTTAGGATCCAACACTGGTTTGTAACCTTTAAATGCATCTATCCATTCTTCTAGATCTTGCTTTTGGGCATCTGACTCACCAAAATCCCATTCTGGCTTTTCTTCATCAGGAATGGAACGTAATACTCCTAGAGAGGCTGCTTTGGAATGACCCTTCTTGGCCAATTTTAGGACATGATCAGGGACTATATATTCTCTCTTTTTAAGCTCCTGTGTTCTAGTTGTTAGATATGCTAGAACATCCATTCTTCTTTGTAGCTTATCAAAGGCTACTTCAATGGCTCTCTCTATTTCTGTGGTATCATGCAAAAGATGATCCAGGAGTTCTAATTTGGTGATGACTTTGTCTAGTTGTTCTTTTTGGGAAGCACAACTAGCGTTTAACTGCAAGATATCATTAGCCATGTCATCTAAATTGCGGGCTGTACAAATTTGCTGCAGATTTCCCCAATTGGCTAATTTAATCTCATCTGACACAGATTGGTCAGTGGTTGTAGACTTGTTGGATATAAATTCTCTTTTGGTTGACCCATCAGAGGCATATTGTCTGAAACCAGTTTCTGGGAGATTTCGCCCAGGGTAAAAGGATTTTTGCCCTAGGGTATTTACTGTTTCGGCAGAGGCATTACTTCTAGGAAGAGAGGAGAACATCCCTAGACTTGGTAACTCATGCAAGGACTTTTGTTTCTCTTTTTGTAAAAGTTTTGTTTTTATCTTTTTGCAAGCAGGACAATCTGCATGCTGACCTCTATGTTCTAAATTAGAAAGACCAAAAAATGACTCTGTATTCACAGGTGATGAGGAGGACTCTTCTAAAGACTTTTTTCCCACTTGATTTGAAAGTGCTTGACGCCTAGCATCATGATATGAAGACATTGATGTAGATTTGATTAGAGGAGGACCAAATCTTGGAATAGGCTCTTTGATGGGAGATCGGAAAGAGGATGAGGCTTCATCAAAGACTAATGGCTTTGGATTCATTGTAGCTCTGACTCTTTCTTGGTGTCTCAGCTCTGTATATTTCATTTCCCAAGCTTGCGGGTATTTAATACCTGTCCAATTGAAAGTAATGGGTGTAGCATTCTTGGATTTAGCTTTGGACAATTGGGAATTCGGGGATTCCACCACGCTGCAGTCTGCAGATAGCTGATGGACATGGGATCGGAGCTGGGGTAGAGTATCGTTACCAAAACGAACACAGACACCTCCTTTAAGCTGAATGATTTTAGAACCAGATTGCATATCAAACCCTTTGGGAAGGATGTAGGCTTTCAAGATATTATAAATATGGGGATCTTCCAGACTAACAGAAAAACGAGGATAAACCGTACCAAAAGAAGGGCCGTCATGTAAAGGTGTCGTGAAACCACCTATTACGGCATCAGAAAATTTATTATGTCTAGTATCTACCACACAACATAAAGAAGAAATTGGAAGACGCGGACGCACCAAGGGACCTAGACCGAGCTTGACTGCACCAAAATGTGCATACTTAAATTTACATTGTTTTGCCCAATCTATTTGTGCTTTATCTAACAAAGTGATGTGGACTGGTTCTTGATTGTTTGTAAAGGACACATCGATACTTGAGACTTTTATCTGTGTAGTGGAATAGAGATTCCACCATTTGAGTCTGTAAACATCTCTGGGTAATATTTGAGGTAATTCCCAGTTCTCAGAAGGATTCTGGTCGTGGATAGTAATATAAGAAACATCATCTCCAGAAGTGGAGGGATTAAACTGATTACTTCTTCTTTCTCCTAAGGAGACTTCAGTATCATTGGCTGATTCACACTCTATATTTGTCAGCTGAACAGTGTCCATTGTGGGATCCATCTGATTAAGGTAAGGGCTGACTTCTACGCTTCGAGTAACCTGTAGACTTACTCCCCTTCCCAACGGGCCTTACTGCTACGACGTCCGAACTACGTTTATACCTTAAGGATTCTCACAGTTTCCTCAATGGTCATTTCCACCACCTACTAGACACTTTGGTTCTTTAGAGTGTTTAAAATAAATATCAACCAAGCATTACACACATAAGCAGAATATAACAGAGAGTGCAAGAGAAATACCAGAATTAACTTGAGAATTAAACCTCACTGGCTCTGATACCAATCAACAGGATCCGCGGAAATCTCATACATTGTTTGAGCCATTGAAATAATCAGCACATTCACGCAATAACAATTTGGAAAGGAATGCCAACAACACGATACAAGTTGCAACAACTACAATTATAACTGCTACAATATTCATAGCTAATTTCAGATTACAGACTCATAGTGTGGATCGACCTCGGACTGCGAAGTTCGTCACCACAACACTCTGAACTTATGCCTAAGCACAATGTCTTGCGTCCATTTAGATTGCTAAAAAGACTTAGTGTTCTACCAACAGTTTTACTCTAAGGTGGGATCAACCTCCGAACAAGGTCAACCACTAGAACCACCTACACTTGAGAACCTCCAACTAGCTGAAAGCTCTACCAAGGAAACCGACGGGGAAGGAAGAGTAACCACAAAATTATGTAGTCCTTCCCTTGAGATGAAATCCCAAAGATACAACTTCCGGTCAAAGGCTTGGAAGAGAATTACAAGATGAAATAAAAGACTACTTTAAAGCAGAAATTGAAAGATCTAATCTAACCAATCACAACACTCTTCCCCAAATGGGGAAGAAA
Organism: Larix kaempferi; assembly: GCA_027924585.1. Taxonomy (NCBI): domain Eukaryota; kingdom Viridiplantae; phylum Streptophyta; class Pinopsida; order Pinales; family Pinaceae; genus Larix; species Larix kaempferi. The sequence continues at coordinate 1,176,049 of BSBM01000226.1, read as the reverse complement.
GCCAAAAAAGTGGAGGCCTCCTCCACTTGAAAATTTTATTAATCGTGTACAATTGCCTTGGGTTTTAAAACCTTAAAGGACTTTTGAATGAAAATAAAACTTTGAAAAATTTAACTTAGCTCTTGATAGCTATTACAAAGGATAGTGAGTGATAGATTTGAATATTTGGTCCTCCTTGTATTTGGTTTGAGTTCTTGCTACTTTAGCTTGTATCTCTTCTTTTCAAAATTTTCGAATCTTTTGCACTTCCAAAGTACCTACAAGAAAGCCAAAACTCAATGCACCCTTTAATGTTAGAAAAATAAAACAAAACTTGAATCTAAGTCTATATTTGCAAAATGAGACCTAAAACATGGAAATACATAAAAAATGCCTCAAAAAGGTTAAGATGGGAAAACCGACCAGCGAACAACAAACTCTTAGAATGTAGTGGGAAAGAGATCTAAAGTATAAAAATTTTAAGAAATTTTTATGAAAAATTTTCTATCTTTAAAATGGAAACTAAGTTGAGCAATGCAAGCTATACTAGTGTAAAAGAAGAGATCTAGAATGCTTCTAACATTTATCTTTTCAATGCATAAGAGTGTGAACTAGATGCAAAAGTTGAGATCTAACTAATGCTACCTTAAACAAACTAACTTTAAAAATACTAACTTTAAGCAAATTGTTTTCGGTTTTTTGTGTGTTTTTAGGGCTCTTTTTGGAAGGTGGACGAGAGGAGCCAAAGGTAAGGAGAAGGGAGGATGGAGGGATAAACAAAAAAAAAAAAAAAACTAGCAAAGAGAGGGTGGACGAATGGAGGAAGAAAGAAGGGAAAAACTAGGGCAAAACGAATGGACAAACTGAGAGAAAGGGCAAAACGAATGGGTGGAAGAGGCTAATCTAATGGGGATGGGATTGAAGAAATAAGCTTAGAACCAATGTAACCAAGAAAGTTTTTTGAGAAGTTTGTTGATGGAGGAAGAGGCTAGGGCTCTTTGGAAGTGTTTCTTTCCTTTGAACAATGAATCTTTTGGAAACCTGCAAGACAAACTTTGATTTAGAAGCTAATAACCATTTGAAAACAAAAAGTAACTTGATATCCAAGTCATTCTCCGCTTTGATGAATCCTACAAAACCCTTAAACCAAACAAGTTTAAACCGAATAATGTACTTCTATGATTTATAAAACATACATTAAATAATGAAAAAACTTGATATGAGAGATAGAGTGAGAAGAATATCACCAAAAAATGTGAAAGCAATCCCCAAAGCCACTTGTGTAGACCTCCAAAGTCAATATATTATTCAAAAGAGTAAACAAATATTACAATCGTATTTTGGCAGAGTGTTCATGCTCAAAATATCCATGAAGAACAAGCCTAAAAGACCTTTCTTATATAGCAAAGGCTACATACTAAAACCCTACGTCGAATTGGCATGAGAGAGAGCCAATAACAATAGACACAAAGTCGAATTCCCATCACAACTAGTCTCAACCAATCAAATCTCATGTTTAACAAGCTTGGAGTGAATAGACACCAATCAAACTCGAGTTTGTGGATGATGTGGATGGGGAGGTGGCCTCCTAGGCAAGCCGCCCCCTATCCCACTTTGGAACTACCACCAAACAAGTAATGAGCTGCCATGTGGTAAAGTCGAGCTCTAAAGAGGAATGACGTGAGCAATTAGGAGATAGTGTGAGCTTTGAGGTAGGTGTTTGGAGTTTGAACTAAGATTTGATTGCAATCATGGTAGTTGGGAGTGGGAGGTGGCCTCCACCTAGGCAAGGCGCCCCCACTTTCGTTCAATGCATCTCACACCAACCAAAAACCAATAAATGCATACTCCACATCACCAAAATCGAGCTTGCATGCATGGAGGGCGAATTCTCTTTAGTGGATAAGCTTGTGCTGACTGTATCTTCAACTGGATGAACTTGGAGTTGATTGGAATCATCATGAGTGTCTGTTGCCATGTCATTTAGCCTTTTACTTTATTCCATTTGGATTATTTTGGACAGTTTTGGATTTTCTCCAAAATAATAAAATTTATTAATTTAATTAATAATTTCTCTGTAACTGGGTTTTTAGAGAAAATATTAATTATGAGGCCTAAATGACATCCGAAACTTGGGTTTAGCTGGTCCATAGGTCATGTGTGATTTTTGGCTTATGAAACGAGCCATCAACCACTGAATTCATACCCCGGACGACTGACATATTACAAATTATTATTTCTCTATTTAAACTATAGAGAATTTTATTAAATTTTAAAAAATAATTAAGAAAAACCCAAACTCGACGGACCCGGTAAAATTTTTTCGAAATTTTTTCTGAGGGTCCTAAAGACTGGGGACATGACCAAAACCTATTCTAATAGTGTCTAGTAGGCTTATATACATCAGTTGGACTCTAATAACCCCCCATGGCTAAAATTTTCAAAATCGGGCATTCCAGCTTTGGAGGAGCGGGAGAAAACCTCATCGATTATAGCTCGGCTATAAGAAAGGTATAATTGACAAGGGAAAAACTCTTTGGAATACCTTAGTTGCTTAATCAAGTCATGGGGAACCGAGACACTCAGATCCTACTAGCACACTTTATTACAAACCCCCATGGGGCCATGGTCATGTCAACTCAAAAACAAAACTGGCTAGTCACAAATGCTGGATCATCTAATACACTGGAGTCAAACACTTATCATGTTTGTCAAATGGCGGCTCTTCAGATAATCCAACTATGGTACAAACAAGTTGGTAACAGGAGGAGCGGGAGAAAACCTCATCGATTATAGCTCGATTGTAGGCAAAGTATAATTGACAAGGGAAAAAATCCCTGGAATACCTTAGTTGCTTAATCAAGTCATGGGGAACCGAGGCACTCAAATCCTACTAGCACATTTTATTACAAACCCCCATGGGGCCATGGTCATGTCGACTCAAAAACAAACTGGCTAGTCACAAATGCTGGATCATCTGATACACTGGAGTCAAATACTTATCATGTTTGTCAAATGGCGGCTCTTCAAATAATCCAACTATAGTACAAACAAGTTGGTAACACCAAGCTTAAACTTAGTTAGTTTCAAGTTTGCATTCGTTTTATCTTACTAATGTCTAAAGGGTGCCTTGTTGAGTGAATTGTTTATGTAGGTTTTTCTAGGAGAAAAGAATCTTGAAAAGTTTTGAAACAAGAAGATCCATTCCAAGCAAAGTGAAGAAACCATGGGGATGATCCAAACCAAGAAGACATAACCAAAATTATTCTCATTTGTAATAGCTCTGAAGAGCTTGTTTCAAGTATACTTTTCAATTTATTTCCCTTAAAGACCTTTCAAGGATTTTTTCCAAAGGCATTTGTAAGAGTTTAATAAAAGTGAGTTAAGTGGAGGAGTCCTCCACTTTTTGGGTTTCTTCCCCATTTGGGGAAGAGTGTTGTGTCTTGTTAGTTTAGATCTTTTTGTTTCATGATTTAGATTAGTCATTTCCTTTTTGTAACTCTCTTCCAAGTTTTGACCAGAGCAAGCTAACTTTGGGATTGCATCCCAAGGGCCACATAGCTTTGTGGTAGCTTCTCGTTCCCCCCGTTAGCCTTCTTGCCGAAGTTTCAGCTAGCTGAAAAGTCTCAAGGAATAGCAGTTCTAGTGATCGACCTTGTTCGGAGGAAGATCCCACCTTAGATTAAATATTGTTTGGTAGAATACTAAGTCTTGCTTTCAGTTATTTTTATGCATCTCAAGTATCTTGTTATCATTTCTTTAGTTTCAGTAATTTAAGTTTCATTTTTGTTCTTCAGTACACAACCACTTCTATTTTATAAAAAGAACCAAAGTCTCTTGAACTTGGCCAAATCCAAGTCAAGAGCACTCTCTGTCGGAGAGCATTCTAGCTTGCATTTTTCCCTTGCATTAGGCATTTTAGATTAATTAAAGTCTCTTGAACTTTGGTCTTAAGACTAAGTCAAGAGCGCTCTCTATCGAAGGGTTGAACTGTGCTCCTTAATAAATAAAATATTTCAACTCACACTCCCTTTTAATTAATTTACTTTGGTCGATTATCCAACACCCGTATGCTCTGCCAACTTGAAAAAGTTGGGCTAGTACTCGGAAAGGTGTTGGACTTGCTAATTCTACAAGTGATAATCTAAATAAAATATTACCCCAACAAAGCAAACCGGCATTAAATATTGAGATTGCTTCCTAAAACAGGTGGTGCCGAGAATCCACTGGTCAGACTCGGGGGCGATTCAAACATTGGACACCTATCCTCTTGAATCTGGGTGCTCTCGACCTATCATCTAAGAGGTTGCCAGTATCTTTCCTGGATGGTTCTTTACTTTTGATATCCTTGGTCTTAGCCTAATAAACAAGATCACTAAAACATTCAATAAACCAAGATTAATTCGCAGGACGATCTCACGAACATCATCACTTTGAACTCTTGTATCAAGCAACCCAAGCACTCAAAACTATCTTTGATTCCATAAGGCACTGGTCCTTGTCATCTTTTCTTTTTATCTATTTTGGATCATTTACATTTTCGTGGTTGTCTTGCTTTAATTTACAAAGTGGTTGTTTCTTCAATCATACTGTGTAGTCGCAACGTGGATTGCTTTATCTTGTGTTTATTTCATATCTCATTCTAAAAAACTCCTAAACAACACTCATCTGCATCACCCCATACAAAAAACACTTAAAACATTGAGCCATAGTTAAACTCTTTTTAGGGACTACCCCCCCTTGGCTTCGTTAGGAGTTAGCCTAAACGGAGGAGCTAGGATTTACGTGACAGTACCTAGATCATTGCTTGCCCCCAAGGCCACACTTCTCCCCACTTCCAGTGAGGGAGACAGCTTTCGAAAGATTTCTGCTGCTGGTGTGCAATCTGGCGGACAAAATCTTCACTAACAAGATTTGCAGGAAAAGATGACGTTTTGGAGGAGTGTGTATTGGTGGGGAGGCCTACCCTACTATCTTCATCAAGACATTTTGGGTCTATAGGGAGTTGTTTTTTCTTTGCACCAACAATTTCATGTTCATCTTTTGTTTGCATCTACCTCCATTTCTCTTGACTGATTGACTTTGTGTCCTTGGTTCACAGGAAGAGGAGGGAAAATTGGTTGAAGGAGGAAAAACGCATAGCAAGAAGGGCTTCATCAAGTTTGGCATTTGATCTTTGTGGGAAGTAATCCTCGTCACAAGCTACATTCTTCTTCATTTTCCAAGTACGCTCAAGGAGGTATGATATTCTTCTACCTTGTCCATCTATTCTCTTAGATCTACAAACCCTCATTGTTAAAACCCTCATTTTTACATTTTTTTAGATCTACTTGGATCTAGCATGCTTTTGGAGATAAAATTTAAGACCCACCTTAATAATATTCACAGCAATCCTGATCTATAGTTTGGTGGTTATTGGACTCCATTTGGCCCATTTCCCAAGGCACATTAGTCTCTCCAAGGGAAGTCGCATTCCTTGAGGGAGGCTAATTTGTTAGTTCCAAGACGTGAGTAGTTGAGATTGTTGTTTCATTGGATAAATTATCCCCTAAAACCTACCCCTAGTGATTTACCCCATTGATTTTCACCTTGTGGACCCCATTCCTTATTTTAAGTGATGAGCTCCACTTGGGTCATTGGGTAATGCATTAGCTCTTTCTTAGATCTATTTGCTTAACTTCATAAGTGGCCTAAATCAAACACTTGGTTGAAATATTTGTTCATTGCTTAAGCCTCTCAACCAAGCCCTAACCACCTTGGGTCCACTTACCTTTCTAGATCTAAAATCTTGCATCATTGATCTCCTTGTATAACTTTACACATTTCCCTAGAAATCTTTGGGTTAGCTAGTCTTCATAGATTGGCTAGGGTCTCCCCCTTGATCTTGATTCTTCTTGATCTAAAGTAAAGGTTTCCTCGGTTATCGTGACACCCACTTGCATTGGGAACCGTGGCAAGCCTTGGGTCACCTCTTTAGTTGTCCAACACCTCTACCATCCTAGATAGGATACCTTTAGGAACAACTACAAGTTGTGTGATAACAACTCCCTCTCAACGAGGAAGGTATTCTTTGGTCTTCATCAGCATCATGATCATCTGGGTTTCATCTTGTACATCTATACTATCACCATCATCTCTATACATACTGAAGGTTGTCAGCACACTCTCAGTTCTTCGAGAAGTGTCTCCATGTATCATCTACACCAGTCCTTCAGTGTGTCCAAGAGAATCACTCAATCTTGGATATCTGAGATATCAGCTATACCATCTCTGCTATACCATTTGCTACCTGTCTATCTCATCTGCTAATGGGATTTCTCCCATACCTGGCTGAGATCTCAGACAAGCAAATGGAAATGACCATCTACTACCTGTTCGCCTCATCTGTCGATGGGATTTCTCTCATACCTGGCTGAGAACCTGAACGAGTAGAGGTACCTGTGCAATCACACGACCGTCTACTACCTGTCCATCTCATCTGCTGATGGGATTTCTCCCATACCTGGCTGAGAACCTAGATGAGCAGAGGCACCTGTGTGAACCCGACCATCCACTACCTGTTTGACTCATCTGCCGATGGGATTTCTCCCATACCTGGCTAAGCACCTGGACGAGTGAAGGTACTTGGGTGAAAGTAGGGCAAGCATCTCGATGTCATCTTTCCCTCTCAAGGAGGGACGCGTTCTCTTCTACTCGAAGTCTTTCACGAAGGTATTCAAACTTCACCTTGGGAAGGGCCTTGGTGAGAACATTTGCAGTCTGGTCGTCTGTCAGCACATTCTGTAACTCAACCGCACCTTTCTGCACCATATCACGTATGAAGTGATACCGAATCTCTATATGCTTCAACTTGTAGTGAAATACAGGATTCACTGACATCTACACACAGCTCTGGTTATCACAGTGAATCATGGTCGGTTCTGGAATCTGGCCAAACAAACCTGCCAAGAGTTTACGAAGCCAAACTGCTTCTCGAGCTGCTGTACTAGCAGGAAGGCAAACTGTTTTCTTATCAGTTATGCCAACAGGGGGATGTATATAGAGGCCCTTTTCAGACCTGTCTCAAACAGCCCAGTCAAGATGCTTTTCCAGCCTATTTCCAGAATTTAAACTCAGAAATAGAAGCCACAGTTAATACAGAATGAGTGGCAGATTGGTCTTCTCTACACGATCAAAGGAGATTAGATCAAATCAGGTGTTGCTATAACTGCAAATACGGCAGAATTTCAAGCTACAAGTACAAATGGTTGGAATCTTGGATTGATAGGGAAAACCCTCTCGTTGAACATCTTGTAGGAGGAGGATGTCAAGGGAAAAGCATATGCGAGGTTTCGATAACTCTTCTATTTTCTCTTGGATGATTAGGGTTTTATGTTGGAGTAGCCATTGTATCTTGCTGCTGGAAATAATCTTAATAGCAGGCAAACTTTTGCACATTGAGAAGGGACTAGGGTTGAGGTTCTTAACCCCCCTTAGCCCTTGATGCAATCTGAAATATTGAGGAACTTTGCTGTAATGACAGATTTGGTATGATACATGTTATGTATGTGATGAAATGTTATTTGCTTGGGCTGTTCATTCTTTGAAAGGATGTCTACTTAATCCTTTTTACTTATAATTTCATGTTATGTTTGTTCCTTCACTATTCAGATTGCACATTATTTATTGGTTGCAAATACATTGGTTCTGATGGTGCATCTGCTGTAGGACCCTTACTCACTCTCATATAACCTGAAAATTCACTCGGACTAGTTATGGCACATTGTGGCATGGCTTAATTACGTCTTCTCCATACTCTTAAACCTTCTTTGTTTGTATTCCTTGACTCCATAACCTTTTGGATTGGCACTAATCTTAGCAACAGACCATCCACTAAATTCTAAGGTTTATCTACACATTTTATCTAGCGATATCCACCTTGTGCTGGAGGAGAGCCGGTCTAAGGTGAGAGAATGCATTGTTGTGGTGACAATGGACAACCCCTCTTAGTTCCCCTAGGTTGCACTTGTGCTTTAGCCTTTTAGGGCTTTACCACTTAAAGTGCAGGCTTGGGAGGTAGTTAAAGCCTAGTGCACTGGTTCATTTGAAAATCCAAGTGGCCTAGTCCCTACAAAAGCGTGCAACAAATACACATTACACAAAATAATAGCAAAATTCATTGATAAATATTGGACTTCATTTCCAAAACATTACATTCCAAACTCTTTCAAGGACCACACTTCCTAACCTATATATCCTCCAAAGTAACCCTTGTTATACAAAAGGATAAACCAGGAACGATATACTTGAATATTTCAAAAGAGGTCACAAGCACTTTTTAAATGTATCTTAGCCAAGTGTTTCGCAACAGACTACTAAAAATCAATGCAAAACTGCTTTGTTATTCTGCCCACCTAGACCAGTGCACAGTTGAGCCTTTAACATGAGCAATAATAAGTGAGAAATAACTAGCTTGTGAAAAGGAAACACACCTTTGCAGTGTTGAAAGCCACGTGGTTACAATCAGGCAATATGCTGACAGACCAAGGTGGTAAATGATACACATTTCCATTAAAATATACAGTAGCTGAAGATTGACTATCAATATTGGCAAGAAATGCTGCACATTTCTCTGCCTTCCTCACTGTAGTCATATTTACAACCATGGATTCTCCAGAATAATTATATACATGTGCCTGCTAAGAATTATGTGGTATCAAGTTACTATCAACAAATAGGAACACAATAATTATTAATTACAGAATACTGAAGACATGCAAGTACATTACATCACTGTTTTTGTTCTAAAATGCTAGAAAGTCAATTCCCAAAAAGTGACGTTATAAAATGCCATCATTCAATCATTTTGAACTTCAGAACTTCAAAGCACTAGACATTATAAAATGCCACTCTCTTTTTTAAGGAAATACTTCTAATTTTTTATATTAACAAAGGAAATTTGTACAGAAAAAAAGCTATGTACAAAGATGCATAAGGCAGGCATGTTTCTCAGTACTGCTATAAAGGAGGAGACAAGATCTGGGTAAGAAAGTACATCTGCATTCTTTGCATCATTGATGAGAAGAAGACCTTTGGCTAGAAACTGAGCATGTACTTCCTCACCACATACTCAAAAAAAAGGAAACAAGGCTATCACAATTATAAAAAAATGCACTTACATCTTGCTACAGCTTAGATTGTCAAGTGTTAAATCCTCTCAAACTCAAATAATTTCCAGATTTGTTGATCTAGCCATTATCTTGACAACATTTTGGTAGATTTGGGCACCCATTTGGCCCTACTATCTAGATCAACCTTCACTTTGGAGGGTGTTGTCCATTTGGAGGGTCTTTTAGGAACAGGGGAGTTTTCAGGCTTATTTTCAGACAAAGGGTAGTAGATTAATTGATGGCACACCTAAGGATTTTAATTTTAAAAAGCCTAAGCTTGTGTCTAATGGATCGGTGAGATATTAAAAAGTGCACTTTTGTTCTATTTTTCAGTTGAGGATGCACTTTTTGATTATTTGAGGGAAATTGGCTAATTTTCCCTAAGTTGATTTTGCCTAGGTGGCTAGTGGTACATATGTTGAGGCAAATTTCATGATGTGGCTCCTTTGGCATACATGTAAAGGCACATTAGGATCTTCTAAAGCATATCTCAACTCAATATCTAATCCTAGCCACTCTTCTCACCTTCCAACACATGGATCGACCTCCTTGAGCTAATTCGTGTAGCCCGACGACTACATCTTTCAATGTGGATTTGACTAGCTCATGTTGATGTTTGTAGCTCAGACAGGCATCTCCACACGGGTTTGTGTCTATCCTTTGGAGATCGCCATTAATACTTCTCAGAACTTTGGGATTCACTTTATTAAAGTCAATTATTAAAGTGAATGTCTTTTTAGATTAATTGAGCACTAATTTAATAAAGTGCCTAAGTTTCTGACACTAGAGACTTAAGTTAATTAATGAATCTTAGCCCTTAATATCAAGTGAGTGAGATCTAATCTCAGCCATTGAAGTTAGGGTTTTGGTTATGTTATCACATCCATAGTAGCCGAGCTACCATAATTGCAGAGTTGTTCATTGTTTTTTTTTTAGAAAGGCCTTTACACAATTTCAATGAGATCATCCTATGACGAGCAGTACTTTTGATGATCACTCACATATCAGAGCAGCCCAGATCAGACAACAGTGAACCTTATGCCAAGACTGAGCCTCATGACCTCAGATTTGATGACCGAGATGAACTTTTATCCCATACAAAGCAGTGCAGTGCCCAGAGTTTCAACAACAGTGTATCCAGTGGTTGGTGATGATCCAGATAGCAGGTACAGGTATATGGCCCAGCAGGTATATGATGTGCATTGGTTTTGATTATCTTGCTCTTTTGGTCATTTTAGTAGCTTGACTTAGTATCTAGTGATCATGATCTGGCAGTATATATATGTATGATATGGATATGGTTGTTATTGAAAATCTAAATGATCTTATTACTCAGAATTGGAAGCTCTTGTTTTATACTCATTGGTTTTACCCTCTTAGGAGTGTGGACATGATCATTCCCACCTTATATGGCTTGCTAGCTTAGGAGTCACCTTCACTTTCCACATCCATTTGTTATCTCTCCATCTTTGGTTTTCACGCTGACCTACACCTCCGCCTGTGATATGGAGGACCTCCCCACTTTTGCCTCTATGTTGAATAGCATCCCTGTTCGTTTGTGTCTCAGGCTTCAGCTCTGAGTTGGAAACAGAACTTACCGAAGCCTTGATCCTTCTGGGCCAAGAGTACCCGCTGGTGTTGGTTCCTGATCTTAGGTGAGTTGGATTTGATACCTTGATCACTCTAGTTAGTGGCCCCGATGTTTGGTCTTGATTGTAGAGAATCCCCATAGTTGCTTGAGTTGTGTTGACTAAAACCTGGAGCAAATTGTAGTACCATCATTACATGCATATGGAAACTATTATATTATCTTTTGTGCAAGCCCATGGAAACAAATAAAACTGTGCTTCTCAACACAATGAAAGAGGGCTATGGAAATTGAAATGTTAAAGCACCCTGGATGTAACATGCGATTAGTTGTGCTTCTAAGCACATGCAAAATCCAAAAAGGGTCATGTTATCACCTAAGTTGTAGTTGCCCCTATGGATGGATCCAGTCATGGATGGCAATAGGAAAGGGCAACTCAAAAGGTGCAACCACGATCACCTCGACCTCCAAATATGTATGGTTGTCACGCCAGTCGAGGCAACCTTCGCTTTATGTTATCTAGCCCAGACAACAAAGGGGGAGACCCGATCTACTCCCGACAGGAGAGATCAAAACCAAGACACCAAATCAGGGTATTTCTAAGTGAAGTTAGGTGTATGGTTTATCCTAGACCTAAGGGTAAAGTCACAAGCCAAGTGAGGGGTTCAATAGGTATAGCTTTGGTTCATAGTTGAAGTAAGAGTGACTTATAATGTTTGAAGTGAGATCTAGGGCTAGTGTACTAGTTCAATGTTGGAAAGTCCACTACCTTGGGAACCGTGTCCAATGCAGGGAAGTTAAGGTTTGTATTGGGGCTAACTAGTACGGATGACAAGCTTGACCATGATACATGATAGCATCAAGGGTTTAGTCCACCATGCATAGGTCAATCCACAAGTCAATCCAACAATCTAGGAAGGTTGAACTAACTTGGAGAGAAACCAGTGCCTTGGGAATTGGGAAGTGGAGTCAAAGTAGGTTTGACTTGTGGTTTAGGACTCCTAGTACTTGGGACAAGTGGGAATTGGAGGTCTTGATGGATGAATGTGTCTAGATCAAGGTTTAACCCAAGTGGACCACAATCCCTTAAAACAAGGAATGCAATCCCCAAGGCGAGATTTGACAAAGTGACAGTCTAGACCTAGGTTTTGAATTATTCCGGTTCTAAATCTCCAAAAATCTCAAGTACCCAGTTCCTGGAAGTGAGTCAACTCACTTCTCCAAGGTGGTGCGACTTTGCCCAAGGAGGCTAAAAAGTGGGATTAAGTGGGTCAAATCAAGTCGGATGGCATCCAAACTTTAGATCCGGGTAGATCGGTCAGGTAGGAGTATGGATCTATAATTTCGTGGTAATCCAACGGTTAGATCTTAGTAGATCTGAGTTTAAGGGTTCCAAGTGGTCCAAAAAGGGGATTAAATCCCTTAAAATGTGGAATGGGGCCCACAAGGTGAATTTCAGAAAAGTGACAACCTGGGTGTATGTTATTTGTTGTGTAGATGTCAAATCAAGTGGAATATCAAACACCCATCACCTAGATCTAGGTCAACCGGCTCAATCAGTGAAGTGCGCCTTGCTTGGGAGAAGCCAAGTTGGTATGGGAGAGGGGTCAAACGGAAGCCAATCCTCACCAAACTATAGATCCGGGATGCCGTGGATGCTATAGAGGTGGGTTTTCGATATTATGCCCAATAACCCACTAGATCTAAGTAGATCTGAGAAAAAAGTAAAAATGGGGTTTTGATCAATTAGGGTTTTAAGTGTTTTTGACAATTGGATAGAGCATGGAGATAGAAATTACCTTGAGATCATACCTGAGTGATGTGATGAGATGCCTTGATGTTGAGGAAGATTCCCACAGAGATCAAATGAGAGATTGTTGATTTTGCTTGCCGAAATGATGCCCTAGCCCACAAGTGCGCCTTCCTCTACCTGTCAAACCAAGGAATGAAAATTCAATCAGTAAGATCAAGTATGGAAGAAATACAAGAGAAATGCAAATAGTAACATGAAATAGAAGGTCCTGGGACAGTAATACTCCCTGTTACCAACGAAGAGCTCCAAAGAAGAAGTAGGGAGAGTCTTCCCCTACCAATACCTCCTCCTCCAAGCAAATCGGCCTCCACCTGTAGATGCAAAATCGTGGTACAAAAGATATGGCAAACAAGATCTCCAATAACTCAGTGCAAAGGAAGAACCAACGAACGAACACCAAAAACATTCACCACAACATTGGAGATAGATGCAATAATAATTTTCTATTCCAATAATCCAGAGCCAAAAGTCCCTTTACAATGAGAGGCTCTCTCCTTTAAATAGGAAGGAGAGGCACCAAAACCCTAACCACTTTTTGAATGAGTGGCTAAGATTATAAGATACAAAAGTCTAATCAATGGTTGAGATGAGCTCAACAATATAATACATGGATCACACATAAAATATAACATAAGTGGACAAAATCGCCCTAGAAGAGGGGAATCCCACCAAATCATGATGATGAAATATCATAAGAGGCTTATGGTGGGTCCAAGGGGTAATTTTATCCCTCCTTGGTCAATCCCCATAGCACAATAACCAATAAATAATCATGAATGTACCAAATCGTGCCTCCATAGTGAAGTCGTGGTCCTCAAAAGACCTCAAAAATCCACAGAAAGTGCCATAAATGATGGATGCGGGCCCCGATGAAGCTGAAACTACTGGAGAAGGTGTGGAAGGTCCCGATCTATCATCACTGATCATCCCATGCCATAACTTTGCCTCAGTAGCCCAAATCGATTTCCTCAATAGCCATTTCTACCAATCCTGAAATGCCTCGGGAAGCGTGAAACTGCCCCAAACAGCCTCCTGGAGGGCTAGCGCTGTCAAGGTGAGGGCACCAATGTGTCCGAGAGGGGGGTAATATGGTAAAAACAAGTGGCTGGACCACTCCCTCCATCATCAGCGCCCTAGGTCAACCGGATAAAAGTCATCTCTGCTCCGACAGGGCCTCCAACAGACCAAAACTGCACTGGGACAGCCTACTGAGGCTCAATCATCACTGTAAGTGCCCGGAACTGAAAACAAACTGTCCCATTGGACTCAGAAGGTCCAAATCTATCCAAGATGTGTACTCATACACCATATGAGTCTCTGCATGATCAAAATAAATATCCAATATACCGGAACAGGGCCAATAATAATGCGTTGTACATATACAAACACTGCTGTAACCTCAGAATCATCATCATAACCCTGTAGCTGCTGCATAGAATCATCCTGTATGTGTACATAAACCATATATCATATATCCATATCATCATAAGGTCTACCATCTCATGTCCCATGGTCCTCCATGGTCAAACTAGGTCCAACCAAGACCAAATATAACTCAGTCCATCATCCAAGGCTGCTGAAAAGTATCACGGTTAATACATGCTTTACAACTTATTCAAATAGCAATTATAACACATAATGATCATGACTGGCGATCTACATCCAAATATATAGTGTCGTTAATTATTATTATTATTACTCAGACTAGACTTTCAGGACCATACTCACTTCATAGTTGTGATCAATTTGCTAGTGAAGGGTGAAGGCTGAATTAACTGGCTAGGCTAAGGGATGACTTGACTGACTTGACTTTGTGACACTTTGGCAAGGGAAAGGGAATACACACCATAGTATATACTGAATGAGCAATAACACAGGGAATGGCGGTGTCTCACAAATGGATGAGTTGTTTAAAGAGGGTTTATTCACCTTCACAGATGCGCACAATCCATAATACAAATAAGGCCAGCAATTGTTTAGATATAGCATTTAAGTTCCATTTCTTTTTGGGCCTGAAGTTTCCATAGCCTTGATCTATGTGTGTTTATAAACACATTGCATAGATTTACATTTTTTCTTTTAGGCTTTCTGCTGCAGGTGTGTTTTTAAGGCACTTGTTTACCTGAGCACTTCTAGGTGTGTCATGGACAACTTGTTTACCTAGGTATTTATTTTCCACAAGATATAACATTTTATTTTTATGGCCACTTTCATTTGGCACGCCTTTCATTCATGTGTGTTTAGAAACACATTGCATGAATGGGCTTTTCATACAAGATATAGCATTTCATTTTCCAGATTTTGTATTGATGGCAGCACTAAAAGTTTCAGGTTTAGCCAACACAACTTTAGTGACTAGGGGGAATTCACAAGGAACTCCAACTCACCATAGGTAAGTTTTGTCACCAACTCAGAGCCGAGACACAATAAACAGGGAAGCTCATCCAATACAGAGGCTACAGTGGGGAAAAGTCCTCCATGCCACTAGTCAAGTAGTAAGTCAAGGTGATAATCTAAAAGGTAGGCCATGGATGGATGAAGACAATGAAATAATGGAGCCAACACTAGCAAGCCATGGTATGGTGGAATGATCACCTCTATTCTCCCTAAGGAGGGTAAACACCAATGAGTATGAATAGTGAACTTCTAAGCCTGAGTAGGGACAGTAATATATATATAATAGGTCAACCAGGTCCATATATCTATATGATCGCCAGATCATGACACTTAGTGCTAAGACATGCTATAAGAATAAGTATAAAAGCAATCTAACCATAACACCGTAACATACCTGCTGAGTCATATACCTGAATGCACATCAACCTGTACCATCATCTGTCCTCTGGAACTGCTGCTGTAACTCTGGGCACTACTGTCTGCTCTGTACCAATGGTATAATGGCTACATCGGTCATCTCTCTGAGTGTCCTGAAACTCAGTCATGGCATGGGGAATATAGCTGCTGTCCACAATCTGATAGTGATCCAATATAGATGCTCATCTCGACATCTCAAATGCAAGGGAACTGGCTGAACAGTGTACTGGAATGAGAAAAATAATGTATGGTAGCCCGGCTACTATATATGTGATAACAGGTCATAAAGGCCTAAAACGGAGTGGTTAAATGTATGTTAAATCCAAAGATTGTTGGCCAAAAATTAAATGTAATGATTAATTCCTCATGGAGCCTACGGGTTGTGATGTGAGATGGAGTAAGGGACAACTAATTCTAAGTGTCCCCTACAACCTCAAGTTACGGTTAGTCGGGCACCCAGCCATCGCGGTTCTAGAAAAGATCCTCACGGAGTTGCTTCAGCTTGGATGTGAGTTGTAGACATTTAACAAGGTTGAATAAGCACTTCTCTGAGCAACTTATTCCATTTGTGAGACATTGCCATTCCCTGTGTGTTTATTATTCGACATATGCTTAAGCGTGTATTCCATTTCCCTTATCCAAAGTACCACAATGTTGAGTCAGTCAAGTCATCCCCTTATCCTAGCCTTGCATTCTTCACCCTCGCCCTTTGCTAGCAAAATGTTCATGTCTACAAAATGAGTATATTCCCGAGGTTCTATTTTGAGTAAATGATTATTTAAACTTGTATTTGGTATAATTATCTATTAACTGTCGGTGAGATGATGCTTAATACTTTAAGTCTTGCCATTAGAATGATTAACAGAGCATGCTTTAAACATTTGTACTTGTAGCATCAGGCGTTTCTAGCCCGTGTCATATTTTGATCAGTCTTGACCTAGTCAAACCCAGTTTGACCAAGTCAACCTTGGGATCCGTGATGAGTTGGACCAGTGATGTTATATGATGATGATTTATGGTTCTATGATACACCTTTGATGATTCCATACAGTGGATACAGGTTTCATATGATGGTTGATGTATTTTTTTATGGTTATTATTATTTCCAGACCATTATTTTTATACTGTCCGGGTATGGCTGAGGCTACAGATGATCATACAGGTTGCCACAAGGTGTATGGGTACTCATCTCTAGTAGATTTGGACCTTCTAAGTCCATTGAGACACTCAGGTATAAGTTACAGGCACTCCCAGTGATGATATAGTCATATTTCCACTTTTCTCCAGTTTTGCCATGCAGAAATGGCTTGTCCAGCAGTTGCATTGATCTAGCACGTTTTCCTAGGGCGCTGCAGAGGAGATGGGGGATCCAAACACTTGTTATTACCATATTACCCCATCTCCAAAAGTGTTGGTGGAGTCAGATTTGTGTTTGGGACACCAGGCAGTGAGCTACAGACATTTTGATGTTTTTCCGGTGGTTTTCTGAGGAATAAAAATGGGATAAAAAGGTCGTTGAGGAATTTGATTTGGGAAAATGCGGCACGGTTTTGGCATACAGTTTGTTCAAAGGTCATTTGTGATGCATCCCACTTCTTCTAGATCAGCTTGCAGCAGTCAGTGGGGTCCACACACTCTCCGGGTTGTTATTTGATGTATTATTCTCTCATTGAGGGGGGCCACGATTTGGTCATTTGGTGACTTTGACATGTTATTGAGTCATATCTTATGTTATTGTGCCATGGGGTGATGCTAGTGAAGGGCATTAATACCTCCTAGCCCCACCATGTGCTCCTAGACTTGTCCTAGTCACCTTTTACGTGGTGCGACCCCCCTAGGGCCTCTCTAGTGAGTGCGCACCCCCCGCTTAGTGAGTTGATCCATGTATTATTGTTCTCGTACATCATAGTCGTTGATTATATTGTATCTATCTTTTGATCTCCACCACTCGTTTGTAAAGTGGTTAGGGTTTTGGTCTCTCTCATTCCTATTTAAGGAAGAGACCCCCCTATTGTAAAGGCACCTTTGGGCTCTTGAACACTTGGAATAAAATACTATTTTTGCAGATCTACTTCTCTGGATTTGATGGATGCTCTTGCAAGTTGAATATACAATATTTTCTCTGTGTTATCATTGTGGATCTTGTTTCTCCAAACGTTTTCTCTACAGGGAGGCCGTGTGGTAGAAGAGGAGGACAACTTGAAGGGACGCTAATGTGGGGAAACCCCATATCTTACTCTTGGATCGATCTTCGTCTCAGGGAGTATCATTATTGTATCTTCGTGACATATTTGAAGCTACTTGTTTCATCTTTTCTTCCGTATAGTCATTTTCATGCTAGATCGATTCTCATATAGATCGTTTTGGTAGGGAAGGGCGTAGTTGTCACTCTGGAGGGATAGCGATTTCACTTGGGGAAGCTGGATCTCACTCTTGACTACCTCACTTGGGAAGGATTATCAATTTGCAAGGTAGCCGCAAGCTTTTGAGGCAAGATCTACAAGGTACGTATCTATTTTCATGCATTTTACCCATTGGTCACTTCAAACCCTCATTGATTGAAAACCTTAATTTTAGATCTGATAGATCTGGCGATTATCTGGTCTTAATAATTAAAATCCACCTCATAAATATCTAATAAACCTTGGAGACCAAATTTGGTGGGAATCCGACTCCATTTACCCCTAGATCTAAGGCACTGGGCCTCTCCAAGGGAGGTCGCACTTGTGGGTGAGTGGGCTTTTTCTAGATCTATCATCTGGGTGTTGCTACTTTTTCTTCAAAACATCAGATCTATAGTTTAGCCACCCTTCTAGTGCCATTCCTTTTTTAATTCTACCTTGTGGGCCTCATTTCACTCATTTTCCATAATTTAAGGGTGGGCCTCACTTAGGTATTCTTGATTGGCATTAGATCTATCTAGATCTATTCATCTAAACTCATAAGTGGCATATTCATTCCTTGGTTGAGCATTTGTCCCTTCTATAAGCCTCCTCAACCAAGCCCTAACTCCATTTGTCCACTTATATTCCCTAGATCTAGATCCATTCACCCTTGATCTCTCTCTTTTCACTTTCACATTTCCCTAGAAGGTCTTGAGTAGGTTCGCTACCCTCTTTTGGTTAGCTAGGGTCTCCCCCTTGGTCATGCTTTGTCTTGATCTAAAGAGAGCGCCTCAATTAATGTGACAACCATCTATCCTTGGGAATCGTGGCTCTCTTGGGTCACCTCTTTAGTTGTCCAACGCCTCTACCATCCTGGATAGGATCACCTTTTGGGACAACTACAAGTTGTGTGATAACAGGTTCATCTCAACAAGATAAAAGGAAGCCAAGGTGAGAGGAGAGAGACATAAGAGAAACTCGGTTGAAAGAGTGCAGGACTTCTACTTGGCAGATTCACCAAAGAGGATATTGCAGCAGTCAAAGAATCTTTGTAGGTGGGTCGTCCTAACAAAAAGGAGCTTGAGAGTTTTGATGGGAAGATCGTACAGGTGAAGGGGTAGGCCATACCAACCAGTCATACAACCAATAAGGTTGTATAATACTGTGCAGTCGTTTGTACAGTCCATATGGCAGGTACTAGCCGCAGGAGCCGCCGTATAGTAGGTCGCAGCCATACAGGCAGATTTGCAAGGAGCAAACTCGGTCATACAATCCGTACAATGGTGTCGTACAGGGTCGTACAAGCTGCACTGTACAACAACAGACAAAGGGAGTTTTGCTGGGCAGTGTTAAAGAATGAAGAATTTATGTGGAGGGCATTTTGCCAAGTTTGTTGTAGTGTATTTTCTTAGGGTCATTTTCCCAGTAAGGGAGACCTTGTAAGCTTGGAAATTAATTGAATGAAAAGTTGATTTGAAGGGCAAGAATTTTGTGCATGTGTTTTTACTAAATAGATCTATTTTCCATCAGTATTGCTTCCGCTATTTAAAAATTTCGTTAATAGATCTCAACAAGTATAAATAAATCAATGAGCTGTAATTGAATTTTCAGCAAGGAAACTCACTAGGAATTGTTTATCTAGAGTTGGGATTAGTAAAATTTAACATGGTATCAAAGCACTCATTCTGAAAAGGAGGCAAATTTGACATCTACAACAATAGATCTTGGTGGGTGCTTGAGGGAATAAGCACACAACAAATATTTTTTTCAGATCTAGAGATGGCAATAACCAGTCTCAGATTTGAAGACAGTTTAGATCGGGCATCTAACTTCATGTCTTGGAAAGCAAGGGTAACTTTGCTTTTGAAGGAACGAGACCTTTGGAATCTTGCAACAAAGGCTATTCCTGCACCAACAGATCCAATTCAATTGGCTGCACATGAGAATAAGGACATCAAATCCCAGAGGGTGATCCTGGATGATGTGAAGGATCATTTGATTCCTCATGTAGCAGAGAAACATCGGCCAGATACATGTTTAAAGCACTAATGGATTTAATCCAGAGTGATAACATGAACAGGAAGATGATCTTGAGAAACAAGCTTAGAGATTTTCACATGACTAGATCTAACAATGTTATCAAGCTATCTCATGAAGATCACTCGGATACGTGATCAACTTGCATCCATTGGGGAGAAAGTAGATGACCCAGAGCTTGTCAATGTGGCATTGAATGGATTCACCGAGCCTTGGGAACCATTCGTTAAAGGTATTTGTGCTCGGTAAAAACTTCCCAATTGAGAGAGGATATGGGATGATTGCATCCAAGAAGAGACACGGGATGAATCCAGAGCTAGCTAGCAAGGAGGTAGTGATGTGTTGTCGCCTAAAACACACTTGACCACAGATAAGTCTCCCAACTGCTATGTGTGTTCTTGAGGGAAACTACGAGTGTAGAACCCACCGCCACCTCGATTCTAAACTCCTCCATTTAAACCCTATTACCACCTAAAGTTGCACTTTAGTTGGACTTCAGTGAGCCGCCAGTATTGCACAATTATTTGTGCTTATCAAAGTTCAGATGTTCCAGCCTTGGCCAATTTTGGCCATCTTTTTCATTTCTGTAATAAATGACTGTGCCCTACGGGGTTTGTAATAAAGCATACAGCATGGTGGTCTTTGAGTGACTTGGTTCCCTAGGACTTGAAAACCAAAGAAGGTATTCCAAGGAGTTTTTTCCCTTGTCGATTATGCTTTGCCTTCAGCCGAGTATAATCGATGAGGTTTTCTCCCACTCCTCCAAAGCTGGAATGCCCAAAGTGGTGGTTAGACCTTAGGGGATTATTAGAGTCCATTTTATAATGTTTATAAACATGCTAGACTCTAGGATTTTATCGTTTGTCATGTACTGGGTCCCCCTGAAGTTTCAGTCAATTCCGAGAAAAATAATTTTTTCGCATTTTTAAGCCATTTTTTAATGGTTTAAATGAAAAAATTCAAAAGATGATAAATGGGTGATCCGGAGTCGGAATTTGGCGCAGGGATGCTCGTTTTCAAGCTCAGAGCATCTTCTTTACCCTGGTTTTCGGTTTTCCTATGTTTCAGGAAACCAAAACGCCCTGTGGAGCAGTTTTTCCTATCAGAGCTACAGAATGGCACTTTAATGCCAAAAATGCAACAAAATGCACCATTACCAAAAAGTTAAAATATTAAAAATTGAATTGTATCACATGTCAAATGACATGGCATATGATCTTTTAAGGTGGGCGACCATATTAAAAAGGCAAAGCATAATATTTCAAATTGATATGGCGGTCAAATTAATGTTTGAGCATTGGTATTTTTTCAAGAGGGAGTGCACTACCTTCACGTGGGTCCAAGCCATCTCGTGACATGGCATCTTATCTTTGTGGTGGGCGATTAAGGATTACTTTATGTTATTATTTGGTGGGAAAATTTGCTAAGGGATAATACATGTGAATGAAGCCAAATGTTGAATATATTTTTCCATAGTTCGCCCCATCTCTCACGTGGGGTTCTCACTCCACGACAGCAGCTTTTGTTTGGTAGTGTTTTCAAAGGGTATGCGCCTACCTTTTGGTGAGGTGGCGCAAGCATATTAGTTTGGCTCCCAATCACATGCCAATCACCTGGGATTGAGGGTGGATACCTCATGTCAAATTTCCTTCACGCGGGTTGTTTCTCCACGCGGCTGCTCCAGGTTTCGGTTGTGATGGTTCATGGTTGGGCTTCCTACCTCATGAAGAGGTGGCGCCATACCATTGTCTTGGCATCCAATCAGCCCATATCAATGCCATTCACTTGTGTTTGACTCTTCAATCAGGCTGGTTGCATCCCTTTGATCGTGTGCCCGCCCCCCCCCCCACCTTTGTAAATTGCTATTTAAATAGAGCTTTGCTCCATTGTTCAAGATCTGAAAGGTGGAACCTCTTCTCTCATTCTCTGTAATATTTTCTAAGTATTGAGTAATAAAAGAAGGCTTTGGAGGCTACCCTGGTGTGTTTGTTGTGTTGGATCTCAATTATTTTGCATCTTATGAGGTAAATCTGTATCGTACATTACGCTAGTATATGTTGGATTCATCTGTCTTTTAAAGAGAAATTACTTTCATTAAGAATAGTAAATAGTGCTTTATAGTCTATCTTATCTATTGTAAACTTCATTAGAGTACTAGAGGTAGAGAACATTCTTGTTTGAATCTATCATCTCTATTTTTCCTTCTGGTTATTTACACAGATTCTTTTAATCCTTTTGCTAGTCTCTTTTGTGATTTTACAGGTTGCTTCAAACTGGATGAACGAATGAACATGTTAGATCTACCGATCTTTCAACAAACTTAGGCAGATTGATAGATCCCACCGGTACACCAAGAAGTCGACTCCAAGGCCCATTCTTCATTTTGCTCAAACCCCCCCAGGGTTCAAGCTTCAAGATCCAAAACTCTTCATCTAAATCGGTTACTCTTTCCTTTTTTCCTTTTTAGATCTTGCATTATAAAAGTTTCATTGATAGATAGATCTAAAATCAAATTGCAACCTAATAGTTTCAATATTTTTTGATAATCTAGATCTAGGTTGTCTAAGTTCTCTGTTTTGTAATTTTGAAGTAGATCCAAACCATAATAGAGCATTTCATTTTACAACGTCATTTACCAAGCAATTTAAGTGCCTAAATCATTTACTTGTTATCTCTTAAAGAGAAAAGTAAATATCCTAAGAAGGCGAGCTTTACAGCTTTCCTTACTTAGATGTTTATTTCATTTTAGTTTAACTAGTTTGCATAAGTCTTTTAGGCATATTTTACATAAGTGGCCAAATCACTTTCTAAGTGTTTTTGGTCATCTTATAAAAAAAAAAGCCTGTTGGTCCGTTTTTGCATGCAAATCAGTTTTGCAAATTTTAAAATCTAAATAAAATTTGATTTAGATACATCAAAAACCATCCATAAAGTAGTTTTTGCGTACTAGTTTAAGCATATAATCTTTTAGGCAATTTGTAGCATTATCAAAGCACTCTTAAAGTGTTTTGATCATCTTTTCTAACAAGCTAAGCTTGCTGGTCTGTTTTGCATGCCTAGCAGGTTTGAATAAAAAATTTAAATAAAACTTGCATTTGGAGCTTCCTGAACCACCCAAAGAGAACCGGTTTCAAGCACCATCATTATTTCTCTCAAATATTGTAAACTGACTTGTTCCCTAATGATAAAGGGCAAGCAGTATTTCTCTTATGTTTTCCAAGTTGTAAACCAAAGAATAAAAAGAGCAAGTAGGCAATTTTAGCGCCTGGACCCCAATCCCCCCAAGGGGGATTCGTATTTTTTCACTTTTTTCACGTTTTTACATTTTTCTTCTTTCTTTTGCTTTAGATTAGTTTACTTGTTGTTATTAGTAATTAAATAACATTCACAAAGCACACAAGGCATCCCAGGAGGATTTACAATCTTTTACAATTTTTCACCTAAGTGCTACAAAATGAACCATAGCATGTTCTAAAAAACTTCAAGTAAAATTAACCCCCTTGCTTTACCGAAGTATTCCACCTTAAGTGGAAGAAAAGATACTCTTGGGGTTTGCATAGATTAACCATCAACTGAAATTATTATAAAATCTTTCAAGATAAAACCAACCCCCTTGATCTACCAAAGTACTCCACCACATTGCGGTGTGAAGAAAAGATACCATTGGGGCTTTAGATTAGATTAATCATCCACTTACACTTCATAATAAAATATATCAACGCCCCAAACCCAGAGTATGCTCTTGGCCGTTGCAGCTTAGTCGGAACAGCTGGTCAATCAGAAACGGGTGTAAGGTACTTAGTTTAATAGGACAATCCATTAGAACCAAACTCTGAGAACTCGGGAGGTTGCATGGGCTGAAACTATAGAGTCAGCAGGATGCTATAAGCAGGTTCATCCTCGCCTGGTTGGACACTTGGTAAAGCTACTAAAGCACTCAATTCGAAGGGTTAGGTCTTTTGTGGGCCAAACCAAGAATTAACCCACTCCTTAACTACTCATTTAATAATCATAAAATAAACCAACTGAGACACTGCAATACTTTCACTTGAGACTACAAAAGCAACCCCACACAACAACATTCGCAAGCATTTTACATTCTCAGCACTGGTCTTTATTTTCTCATATTTTAAGTTCAATCATATATGTCACGAACTCAGAAACCGGATTCGTCCTTAACCCTTGCCGTGTCCTGAATCCGTCGAATCGGACACGATTCGATTGGAATTCGTGTCCGATTCGACCTTGCATCGAATCCTGAATCGGGACACGACCTTCACAACGAATCGGACACGCAGTTGAATCGAATCCCGACTGTCGGACACGTTTTTGAAAAACAGGACACGTTTTTGGCGGAAAAGTGCGTCCGGGTTCACTTAACAATCGAAATTTGCCTTTCTTTTTGTCATTTGCAAGGAAGCATTTGATTGAGAGTGAGTTGTATGTGCAGGTGAAGGAGATTTGAAGGCTATCCATCGTTTCCAAGCGATTCCAAGTGCATTCCGGTGGATTTGTGGAGAGGATTGCAAGCTCAACCATCACAAAAGAAAAGGAATGTCTCAATCAGCTAGGGAAGGAGGTAGGGGGCAAAGGAGAGGGAGAAATGCACCATCTAGTGCCTCCCCTCCTATTCCACCAAGCACAAGCGGTTCTCCTCCTCCGTCAAGTGCTCCATCGGCTGCTAGTGGAGCTCATTCTATGGCTCCACTTAACCCTGTTTTAGCAAGACAACAAGCCCAAGAAAAAAAATACCCTTTGTGGAAGTATGTGACAAGAAAAGATGGGCCCGGGGCAAAGCTTGGTGGGGGAGGCAATGTGTCTTGGAGATGCAATTTTTGCAAGCATGAGTTCATGAGCACATATTTCCGGGTTAAGGGCCATTTGTTGGCCCTTCCTTCTTGTGGGATTTCTTCATGCAAAGCGGTGACTGTTCACCAAAGGAGGGATATGGAAAGAGAGGATCATGTTGGCTTAGGGAAGGTGGCAGCAGCAAGCAAGAAAAAAGAAGATGATCCTCTTCCATTCTTGAGGAAGTCCTCTAGCACCAAGCCTCCATTTCCACCTAGCATTCATGGGCGTGGGCGTGGGCGTGGGGATACTTATCAAACAAGAAAGAGGCAATCTACAGGTGGTCCAATGGATAGGATTTTCCAAAAAGAGGCGCGAGAAGAGGTAGACCTTACTATTGCATTTTTCTTCTACCTCAACTTCATTTCATTCAATGTTGCACGGTCACCATTGTATTTTGAGACAGTTAAAACTATCTTGGAACGTGCTCCAAATGGTTATGTGCCTCCTGGTTCAGAGAAGCTTAGAACCACATTGTTGGTTAAAGCAAAGAAGGAGGTAGATAAAATTCTTGAGCCAATTAGATCAACATGGCCCTCATCCGGTGTGAGTATTGTTTCTGATGGATGGACGGATCCCGCACGCCATCCACTCATCAATTTCATGGTATCTTCCCAAAATGGACCGGTGTTCTTGAAAGCGGTTGATGCTCTTGGCGAATACAAGGATGCACAATTTATGGGTGATTTATTCATCAAAACCATTGAAGAAGTGGGTGTTGAGTCGTGTGTACAAATCATCACGGACAATGCACCTGCTTGCAAGGCTGCTGGCATGATTGTGGAAGCTAAATATCCACAGGTATGTTCATTTTGGACACCTTTCATTTCTAATTTGCTCATTGTTTGAATTTGGTCATTGCAATGTTAGTGTTGTAGAGTCATTGATACATGCTTTTATTGCTCTTACAGGTTTTTTGGACACCTTGCATTGTTCATTCCTTGAATTTAGCACTGAAAGCCATTGCTTCGGATGTGGCATGGATTGACAACCTTATTGACGATGCACGCCATATCCGTAACTTTGTACAAAACCACACAAATGCCCTCACCATCTACAAACAGTACACACAGCTTTCATTGCTGAAGGTTGCAGATACTCGATTTGCTTCCTCATTCATCATGCTCAAGAGGTTGAGGGAGGTCAAAACCGCCCTTGGGTCCATGGTGATTTCAGAGTTTTGGGCTTTTTGGAGAAAGACGGATCAGGCTGCTTCATAAAAGGTGAAGGACTTGGTGTTAAATGATGGTTGGTGGGACACGGTGGATCTTACTATTAAGATCATGGAGCCAATCATTTCTTTGTTGCGGTATGCAGACACTGACCAGCCCATCCTAGCAGAGGTTTATGAGGGGTGGGATTCCATGATTGAGTCCATGAGGTCCATTGTCATGGAGAATGAGTGTCCCGAGTATGGGACATCGGCAGAGAACTTATGGACCATTATTCGGGATATTCTTATCTCCAGGTGGGATAAGAATTGCACACCTTTGCATTGCTTGGCCCACTCCTTGAACCCCAAGTTCTACACTCAGGAGTGGCTCACTGGTGGATCGGGGGCCTCACACAGAGTCCCTCCTCACATGGATGCAGAGATTGCAAATGGGAGGAAGATAGCACTTAGACGGCTATTTCAGGATAGAGACATGCTTGAGGAGGTGGAGGATGGCTTTGTAGATTTTTCCACTAGCACTGGGAGATTTGGAGGCTATGATGTGCTTAGAGATAGGGAGGGTAAGACACCCTATCGTTGGTGGACAACTCATGGGGCAACATCCCCTATTCTACAGAAGTTAGCCTTCAGGGTCATCTCTCAAGTTACATCATCCTCTTGTTGTGAGAGGAATTGGAGCACATATGGGAACTTGTACAGTGTGAAGAAGAGCAGGCTTGAGCAGTCCAGGGCAGAGTCCATGGTGTATGTGCACTCCAACCTTCGTCTTATTTACAGGAAGAGGGAGGAGTGCGTGAAGGGAAAGACAAAGATGTGGGATGTCTTTCCTGATGATATGGGTTTGGACAGCAGTACTGAGTTGGCATTAGCCAACATGGATCTTAATGATCCAGTGCTAGAGCCGGTCACTTTTGATGATAGTGATCGTACAGAGGGGTCATCCTCCACAGCAGCAGATGCAGATCGTCAGATGGGCAGAGAGGAGGAGGAGGGGGAGGAGGATGAGGATCAGGGCAGTGGCAGTGGCAGTGGCAGTGATGAGTATGTTGATTCAGGCATGGAGGAGGACTACTGACATATGGGATTCTCCCATCTTGATCCACCCCTTTTTGTATTTACTATTAGTCTATTTGGAATTTGCCAGTGGCCTAGTGCCCAGTGGCATTCCGACATATATGTATACATTTTGATTTTGATGACTTAATGAGAAATATGGTTCCGACATGCATCTGTGTCTCATTGTGATTTGTGAATGACAAATGTGTTGTGAATCGTGATTTGTGAATGACAAATGTGAAATGTGTAATCATTAATGTGTTTTTATTCTAATTTCTATTGAATATTTGTAAATGTTCTAGTTTCTAAATATTTTGGATCTATATGTTTATATTTTTAAATTTTAATATATTTTTAAAAATATATATATATGTATATAAAACGTATCCTACGTGTCCTGATTTCGGGGGTCACCGTGTACGTGTCGGACTCTCGTATTTTCGTGTCCTACGTGTCCCGTGTCCCCGTGTCAGGTGACTTAGGTCATGAATGCTTTCTATCTCGTGTGGTGTTGATCTTTTGATTTAATTCATAAAGCAGTACTTGGTTATCATTTTTCTCATTTCATCATTTAATAAACTCCTAGATTAGACTTTTATTTATGTTATAGATTAAAAGCCTTAGTTTTACTTTTATAGGGACCACCCCCCTTGGCTTGGCTAGGAGTAAGCCTAGACGGAGGAATCGAGTAATCAGGTGACAGCACTTGACTCACACTTGCCCCCAAGGACACACCGAGCGGCTTGAAGGTTTCTTGCCGTGTTCCCCCCAGGTGTGTATTAGGCAGCAATAGACCCCAACTCCAAAAAAGGTCAAGGGGGGTTGTCCCTACTTACTAAGATTCTTTGATGAGTTTCTTTAACATTTGTAAATTATTAATGTTCAAATGACAAGCATTCATGCAGAGATGCAATAATTTAGATGACAAGCAAACCTTCTTTGACAACCATATACAAATGCAAGAGAGAAATAAAAATTCACTAACCAGACCAGTGCCTACTTAACTTGGGTTATTGAGTCACAGATATGATAAAAGTAAGATTACTAAAGACACTCAAATTGCATTAAACCATCCACTCATCACAATGATCACAATATCACATTTAACATATAAGAAGTACTTGTAGCAAATGAACAGTTTAATGAATGAAAGGTGCTTGTAGTGAATTTGAAACAAACTTAAGTGTTTCCAAAGTAAAGTCCTGAAAATGAAATAACAATTGTAGTGCTTTGCAAATGGTCCTGTAAATTTTAATTATTTTTAGGTCTCTCTTTAGCTTAGGGGATTTAAGGTTTGTGCAAGAAAATTAAAGCTACTCTATGTGTTTACCTCAAGTTTTTATCTCATTTGATTTGAGAGAGACTGCCGAGTGCTCAACAAGAGAACACAAGGTTCTCAACTAGCCCATGGGTCAACCCCAAAGCTTGTCGGGCAGGGTATTTTTTAAGGATTCTAATATTATACTTAAGTATAGTATCCTTGGCGATTATTTTGGATTGAAAAAAAACATGTATATAGATAGGTAGGCGAATATTAAATATGAAACATGCAATTTACTACTGAAATGTGTAAATTTTGGCAAATATTATGATAAAAAAAACATATTTTATGTAAATATAGGTGATATTAGATACTAAAAATGACCAAATAGCAAATTTATTTTTTGAAAAAAAACCCGAAAAATAGCCAATTGGCGAAATTTCGCCCTTAAAAATTACCCTGTTGTCGAGTGCTCAACAGGAGGACACTAAGTGCCACGGGGCTCCCAACAGCCTCTACCCCTCTAGCTCCACGAGTCAAACTTCATTTTTTCAATGTCTAGTTAAGATAAATTTATGAGTGCCTATTCTTCTATCCAACACTAATATTTTCCCTTTCTTGTCACCCGGGATCGGTCGAACCGGCAAGGGGAGTGAATAAGGGGCAAAGATTGGGGCACGGTTTATTTAACCTTTAAAAGAATAACAAATAATTAAATGCAATGCAAGCCAACACGATATTGCAAGGGTGGCAAAGCTAAATCACTTGCAAGGTGTGGGCAAATAAATTGAAACAAAAATGGCTTGAAAGCAAATTTACTAGCGAGCACGATTTTGCATGGACGGGCAAAGACTTCTCATGCAAGGTGTGGGCAAACAATATTACCTAATGCAAAAAAAAAACGTAAACTAATTCCTGGCCCTTTCAACAATTGCTATGCAAGGGTAGCAAAGCCAACTCACTTGTAAGCAACGGATGGCAAAAAATAACTTAAGGAAATAAAATGTTATCCTAGCCACACAACTCTCTTCCTAATGAAAAGGATGGGCAAGCAATCTAACAAAATGTAAATAACACATACAACTAACACTAGCCCCTCTACACTTGCAATGCAAAAGTGGGCAAGCCCAACTTCTTATGCATGCAAGGGATGGCTAAAAATTGAAAGAGCATTTACAAGTAATAAAGAAATAAAGAATCAAGCCCAAGAGCTTGTTACAACAAGGAAGATTTCAGCCTTATTATATACAAGAAAAGGAGGTCAAGAACAAGAAATTTAACCATTTTTTGGTGAGGGACTTGAAGTGGCCACTCTTGGATGATCTTTGAGATTTTTTGTGACCAAATTTGGGCATTCCCTCCCCCTGTAACATCAAAACCCTGCACAAAACAGCAAGCTAATATTGTGCAAATATGATGGAAATGAGCATAGAATCAACTTAGAAATTTGACATATAATTTTCATAAATTTGTAAGTGCAAAGTAACATGTAAAAAAAACTTGAAATGATGATTTTAGAGTGCAAAATAAGCAAATAAAAATCTACAAAACATAAATGTTAGTTAGAAGATGCCAAGTCCTTCAATAGTTGTTGAACAATGGGGTATCTCACCCGAGAATCCCACTCTCCAAGCTTGAGTAACATGTAACAAACTAACTTCAACATGCACAAGGGGTGAGAGATCAAACAAAGACTTGAGAAATCATATATTTAAACTAGAAGTCCATGAACTTCTCAAATGCTAAGAAGATGACCCACATAACATGTAACCAACAATATCACAATGTTATTCTCAAGCAAAGCAATTTGCTTGAGATCCACAAATGCAAGAATGAAACTAAAAATGCAACAATGTTACCTCACACATAAAGCCAAGGACAGTATTTCCTCCAAAGATTTTCTTCACTCACTTCAAAAGTCTGGAAATTACAACGACTCTCTTCTTTGGACAAGAATGGAAGCAATAGAGCAAGAGAAAATGAAAGAGAGCAAGAGCATGAGTGCTTGGGGAAGAAGGGAGATTATAACCCAAATGAGGAGGAGGAGCCTCATTAAATAGGAAAAGAGAGAGGGGAGAGTTCCTTTACATGAATGACATTTGTCACTTTGAGAGAAAGGGAGCCCATGAAGGGGGGTGCACTTGCTTGGGTTAAAAATAACAAACTATGGGGAGGGACAAATCCCCCACTCATGTTTTATATTTCATTGCTAGGCCAAGGGGAGGGAATCATGAAGGTGGAACCCCCATTTTGGCTTATTTCAATTTTTCTCATTTCCCATGGTGAGAGAGGGTTTCCCCTTAGGGAGAAAACTTCAAACTGTTGAAACTTTACATGGGGGGGGGGCATTTTTGTCTCTAATATCACTTTAGATACATTATATAACATTTGGAAACTTAACTTCCCCTCCCCAAGTGACTTTAGTCACTTTACAAAATTTTGGCATTCTAATTAATGGTCAATTTTCCTTATTTCCTTGACTGACTTAGGAAAAGCCATCAAATACTTTATCAAAACTTAACGGAATGACTTCAAACTTGGTCCAAGGGTGTAGGGGGTCTCTTGCCATTGATTTTGAATACCCATACCCCTATTTATGGGAATCAAGTGCCACTTAAATCTCTTTTGCATTACAACATTTTATGTTGAGGAACATTTTTTAAATACCAAAAATTAAAAAATCCTAAGTAAAACTTAATCAAATTCCGCAAAATTCAGGATAATGTCTAGCATGGTAATATAGAACATTCCTAGGCCCCAATCACCCCATGGACTCGATCATTAGAACACCTTTCACCACTTTGGAGGTATTTTTGAGTGAAAAACTCAGATAATTAAAATCACTAAAAATGAATTTTAATTATCCAAAGGAAAAAACACTCGATGAAAGGACTCCCATAATGATAAAGTCATAAGCAACTGAGTTACACAAAAATTGACCCTCATGCTGACATATCATTACAAAATCCCCCGCAGGAGTGCGTAAATTTCATGGAGAAAAGATAAGAAGAAGAGTTGAGGAAAAACTGCCTCGCTTGAAAAACTTTGTTAGGTCTTGTTATCACATATATAGTAGTCGGGTTACCATTTCTATTTTTCAGATTCCAGTACACTTTTCAGCCAGTTCCCTTACATTTGAGATGTCAAGATGAGCATCTATATTGGATCACTATTGATTATGGACAACAACATTATTCCCATGCCATGACTGAGTCTCGGGACACTCAGATTTGATGACTGATGTAGCCATTTAGCCATTTACAAAGTAGTTGGTATTTCCCAGAGTTGCAACAGCAAGTTCTCAGTGGATAGATGATGGTTCAGATTATTGTGCACAGGTATATTACCCAACAGGTATTATTTTGTGTTATGGTTATATTGCTTTTATACTCATTCTTGTGACATGTCTTAGCATTTAGTATCATGATCTG
Organism: Larix kaempferi; assembly: GCA_027924585.1. Classification (NCBI taxonomy): domain Eukaryota; kingdom Viridiplantae; phylum Streptophyta; class Pinopsida; order Pinales; family Pinaceae; genus Larix; species Larix kaempferi. The sequence continues at coordinate 1,144,515 of BSBM01000226.1, read as the reverse complement.
GCGATCATATAGATATGTGGACTTGGTTGTATTATTTATATGTATTTTGTCCTCACTCATACTTGGAAGTTCTTGACCTATACTCATTGGTTTTACCCTCCTTAGGGAGAATAGAGGTGATCATTCCCACCATCCTTGGCTTGCTAGTGTTGGTCTCATTATTCATTGTCTCCACCCATCCATTACCTTCTAGTTTGTTGATTACCCTAGCTTATTACTTGACTAGTGGCATGGAGGACCTTTCCCCACTATAGCCTCTTTGTTGGATGAGCTTCCCAATTTATTTGTGTCTTGGCTCTGAGTTTCCTAAGCTGTGTTGGCTAAACCTGAAACAGATAGTACTACCATCAATACAATGTATATGGAAATGAAATGTATATCTTATGAAAGCCCATTCATGTAACAAGTCTTTCTGAACACACGTGAATGCAAGGCAAGTCTAATGAAATTGGATTTGAAATGTAAATGTGAAATGTGAAATGAAAAGCCCATGTAACAAGTGTTTTTGAACACACGTGGAGCATAAAGCCTTATATAAATGTAAATCTATGCAATGTGTTTCTAAACACACATAGATCAAAGGCTATGGAAACTCAAAGGCCCAAAAAACAATGGTTCTTAAAAGTTATATCTAAATGATTGTTGGCCTCACTTGTATTGGATGTGAATTGTAGGCATTTGTCAAGGTGAATAAACAATGTTGAAAGTAACTTACCCATTTGTGAGACACGGCCATCCCCTGTGTTATTGCTTGTCCAACATACGCTAGTGTGTGTATTCCCTTTCCATATCCAAAGTGTCACAGTGTCAAGTTAGTAGTCATCCCTTAACCTAGCCCATTCAGTTTAAACCTTCATCTTTCACTAGCAAAATGGTCACAACTATGAAGTGAGTATGGTCTTGAAAGTTTGGTCTGAGTCATAATAAATATTAAAAAACAATTTATAATTGGTTATTAGATCGCCAGTGGCTTGAATACTATGTGTTATTATTGTTACTTGAATGATTTGTAAAGCATGTTTTAACCTCTAACACTTGCAGCAGTTTGATGTTAGCCTAGGTCATATTATTGGTCATGTTGACTTGGTCAAACCTAGTTTGACCAAAGTCAACTACAAGACATGAGGTGGATAGACCTCGGATGATGCAGAGATATGATATGTGGTCTATTACAGGTCACCAGATGGTTCTATGCAATGGTTACAGGTTTATGATGATGATTTGTGGTTTTCAGCATTGTTTGATCATTTACAGATTATTATTATTTTATCTGTCTGGCATATTGGATATTTTATATGATCATGCAAAGATCCATAGGGTGTATGAGTACACACCTTAGATAGATTTGGGCCCTCTGAGTCCAATGAAACAGTTGGTTTTCAGTTCCGGGCAGTTACAATGATGATTTCCCTCAGTTTGCCTTTCTGATGGAGTTTTGCCATGATAAATAGCCTGTCAGAGCAGAGAGATGATATGATTGGTTTTCCTAGGGTGTTGTATGAGGAGGGGGTGGTCCATCCACTTGATTTTACCATTATACCCCAATCCCAGAAAGCCTGGTGCACTCAGTTTGACAGCGCAGGCACTCCAGGTATCAGTTTGGGCAGATTAAAAATGGTTAAAATGGCTACTGAGGAATTCGATTTGGGCTACTGAGGCAAGGAAATGGCATGGGATGAGCTTTGATGATGAATGTAATGTCTTCCACCCCTTCTCCAGCAGTTTCAGCATTCAGTGGGGCCCACACCCATTTCTCCGGCACATTTTATGATTTTCTGGAGCCTTTGGAGGCTCACGACTTTCCCAGAGGGGCATGATCTGGTGTTTAGTTTGGTCTTTTGATGATATTGTGCCATGGGGACACACTAGGGGTGTTAGACATTACCCCCTAGACCCACCATGAGTTTTATTCATGTTTATTTTATCATGTTGAGTGGGACCCCCTCTCCTATGGTGATTTTGTCCATGTATTGTTATATTTTTTAGTTGATCCATGTACTTTATTGTTGAGCTCATCTCAACCGTAGATTAGAACATTATGATATTTTAATCTTAGCCATCCATTCAAAAGGTGGTTAGGGTTTTGGTATCTCTCCATCCTATTTAAAGGAGAGAGCTTCTCATTGTAAAGGGACTTTTGGCTCTGGATTTCTGGAATAGAAAAATTTCTTGGAGATACTTGTGTTGTGGTGGTGAATGCTTTTGATGTTCGATTGAAAATAGCTTTCCATTGCACTGAGATTATTGGTGATTTCCATTTGCTATATTTCTTCCACACGATTTTCATCTGTAGGTGAAGGGGTCGATTTCCTCAAGGAGGGCGCACTGGTAGGGGCGGACTCTCCTTGCTCTCTTCTTCGTCGGATTGGTTTGGTTCAGGGAGTATTATTGTCTATGACCTTCTACTTTCTCTATCTTTTCATTGCTTGCATTTGCCTTTGCTTCTGTATGACTGATTGATGCTTTGCTCCTTGGTTTTGCGAGAGAGAGAAGGGCGCACGTGTGAGCAAGGGCTTCAAGTTTGGCATTGGTCTTCATCAAATCTTCTCATTTGATCTTTGTGGGGATTGTCCTCAGCATCATAGCAACCATTTCCATCAATCAGGTACGCTCTCAAGGTAAGATCTCTATTCCTCTAAACTACCCATATGTCAATTTCAATTAAAACCCTAAGCTAAATTCTTCTGAAAATTCTCTGGGTCAAACGACAAGGTTTACTAGCAAACATTTTCTGGGTATTTTGGATTTTGCATATCCTTATGTGGGTTCTTCAAAACGTCATGCTTGAAGGACTCTGTTATCACACCATAGTAGCAGGGCTACTATTCTTGTACAGCAGATATCTGCACATTCCAGAGCTTCCTTTATTCCAGAGCATGGCTATATATTTTGGATCACTCATGATCAGAGCAGTACATTATTCAGATTTTATGACCTTGTGTCAAGGCTGAGCCTTGAGAGTTCGGATTTGATGACTGATGTGACCACTTATCCCATTACAGTTTCAGTTCAGTGCCTAGAGATGTATTTCAGCAGTGTTTCAGATGATGCATGATGATGATTATTATGATGATGTTGTATGATCTATGGATATGTTCTCACTGACTGTGGATTATTATCTTGTTGATTTAGTCATGATCATGGCATGTGCTTGGTATATTATTCCTGATGTGGCAAACTATTTAAAATGAACTGTAAATCATAAATGGACAATTGCTTGCACTTTTAGGTCATTTAACAAAACTTACTGGTATTTCACCTTACATAGACATGGTCTTTCCCCGACACCAGTTGTCTGCTAGTATAGGCTCCATACTCACTTGTCTCCATCCATACATGACCTTCCTATTTGACTTTAAACCCTGACTAGTCTCATTTTGACTTTCTGATACTGAGGACTTCCCCATTTTTCTACCTCTGTGTTTGGACCGCATCCCTGTTTATCCAGTGTCTCGGCTCTGAGTTGGTGACAGAACTTACCTTTGGTGAGTTGGATTGTAGGCCTAAATCATTCTGGTCGGTTGTCCCGATGTTTGGCATTGGCTCGAACTCCCCCTAGTCACTTGAGATGTTGTTGGCTAAAACTGAAAGCTCATGTTCTACCTATGGAAACTAAAAATTCGCCCATGGAAACAAAAAAAAGGGCAAGAGCAATGAAAAGCTAAAAAATACTCCTCGAAGTGTATAAGAAAGGTCCAAAAAGCAATGGTTCTTAAAAGTTATATCTAAACAATTGCTGACCTTATAAATATGTGAAAAACATGCCCTGGATGCAAGCTGCAACTAGTTGTGCTTCTCAGCACATCTGAAATCCGAAGGGTTATGTAGGCCAAAAAGGCCATGGAATAAAATTGAATGATCCTAATGAACCTGGATCAACTTGATGTAGACATGATGCCTAAGTTGAATAAGCACTCTCTAAACAACTTATCCATTTGTGAGGCACAGCCATTCCCCGTGTTCTTTTGTCCAGCACAGAGTTTGTAGCTTCCCCCTTTCTCCCAGTCCAAAGTATTTTTGAGTTAAGTTAGACAAGTCAAGCCCTTGGCCCAACCTTGCTCCTAGCCTTCATCCTTCACTAGCAGTTTGACCATGTCCAATGGGTGGGTTTGTCATTTGAACTATTGTGCAAGTAATTTTATATAACCACGGAATATATTAACTTGATTAATGCCACTGAATGGAATTTATACTTTGAGCTTAGCTGTGGGAATGATTAGAGAAACATTGTCTTAGTCTACTGATGTGATTTATCCTTGATTATATATTCTTGGGATCCGTGATGATGTGGGCCATGTATGGATGATTATTGATGATGATTTATGGTTCCACATGTTTGATGATGATATCATATGATGGACATATGATGCAGATGATGTTTGATCCAGTTCAGCAGGTTTATTATTATTTCAGATCAGCAGATTATACATTGTCCATATATGGTGGACCCTACAGCTGGCCCATTAGGGCAACCCAGGGTGTATGAGTACTCATTCCTAGTGGATTTGGGTCTTCTGGATCCATTGAGACACTTATCTTTCAGTTCCGGGCACTTCTGACAGTGATTGATGCAGTTTTACACTTGTTGACCAGATTTGGGGCTGATTTCCCAGCCTGAGCAGCAGGGGCCCCGAGAGGCCAGTTCACCTAGGGCGCTAATGATGGAGGGGGTGGTCCAGCCACTTGTCATTACCATTTATCCCCCCTCCCGGAGAGCCTGGTGGGCTCAGATGGACAGCGCTAGCACCCTAGGAGGCAGTTTTGGCACTTTCACAGTTCCCGAGGCAGTTAAAAAAATGGGATAAAGTGGTCACTGAGGAAATCGATTTGGGCAATTGAGGCAAGGTTTTGGCATTTGGTTTTCACAGAGGTCTTCCAGGATGGCATCACTACCTTCCAGCCAGTTTTCACCATGTGGGTATGCCCGGATTGATCACAGGAGGACATTTATTGCTTGACTGTCATGGATTCTGAGGACAGTTTTGGTCATTTTTATTATATTGGACATATTTTATTATTTTATTGTGCCTTGGGGTGAGCTAGTAAGGATTGATGCCTCCTAGCCCCACCATGTGTTTATTTTATTATGTCCTAGTCATCATGAGGTGGATTATTGTACTTTTTACCCCTCTAGTGGGATGACGTCACCCTCCATTGTACCATTTAGTGAGGGCGCTTTTGTTATTTTGAGTGATCCATGTGATATATTGTTATGGGTCATCTTAGCCATTGATTGTATGATGAGATCTTATAATCTCAACCACTCATTTGATGTAGTATTATGAAGTGGTATAGGGTTTTGGTCTTTATTATCCTATATAAGGAGGAGACCCCCCCATTGTAAAGCTCACCTTTGGAGCTCTGGAATATTGGAATAGAAGATTTTTTGTGGAGCACATCTCTCTTGCATTGTGGATTCTCTTGCATATTGAATATACAGTATCTCTTCTATGTATCATTGTGGATTTTGGTGCTTTTGCTAACCTTTTGACAGGAAAGTCGAATTGGAGAGAGGAGGGCGACTTTTTGAGGGTTATTGTTGGAGGGATCCACATATTCACTCTTGGGTTGATCTTGTGACAGGGAGTATCATTATTGTATCTTCGTGACATAGTTGATGCTTTCTATTACATCTTTCTACCATTTTCATAATCATCTTGCTTGACTTGTTTCTTTGATCTTGTCTTGTAGGAGGAGGACGATTTGGCTATCTTGGAGAAGGGCGATTTGGTTGGAGCACTTGGATCTCACTCTTGAATATAAACATAGGAGAATGCTATCAACTTGCAAGGTGGCCATAAGCAATTGAGGTAAGATCTACAAGGTATGTGCCTCTTTCATCCATTCTATCTTCATTGGTCATAAAACCCTAATTAAATCAAAACCCCAAATTTGGTATTTCTTAGATCTACTTAGATCTAGCCTTGCAATTGAAAAGATATTAAAAACCCACCTCTATAGGATCCACCCCTAGTTGGATCTATAGTTTGGTGGTGATTGGCTAAAAATTTACACACTTTTCAATGCAAAAAGCCTTCTTGAACCTAAATCGATTTTCCTAAGAGAAGCTTGTTGGGTTAGATCTAGCACATGGGTAGGTGAGATCCCACTTGATTTGACATCTAGACATTTGATAACCTATACCCATATCTTTACTTTGGTGAAAACTACCTTGTGGACATCTCTCCATGTTTTAAGGGGTTGAAACCCCCTTTTGATCTTCTTGGTACCTTAAAACTTAGATCTACTAAGATCTAGCCACTTGATTCACTTGAAACTTTGAAGGAACATAGATCGGGGTACTAACATCCCGGATCTACATTTTGGTGGCCATTGGACTTGATTTGGTCCACCAAAACCCATTTTTGGACCCTCCTTGAGCAAGTCGCACCCCCTTGATTTTTTGAGTTGGTCCACTTCTAGGAAGTGGGTGTTGGAGATTTTTGTGGATTTGGAATGCCCATGCCTTGAAACCTAGGTCTATACTGTCCTTTTGTCAAGATCCGCCTTGGGGATTGCATTCCTTGTTTTAAGGGATTGTGGTCCACTTTTGGTCATCTTTTAAAAACCTAGATCTAGTAAGATCCAACCATTGGATCTCATCCAATCCACTTGACTTGGCTTCTAGGTGTCCCGATCTACACTTTGACATCCTTTTTGACTCCATTAGCCCATCCAACAAGGCACTAGTCCTTCTCCAAGCAAGGCGCACTCCTTGGGATTAGTGTCAAACCCTAGATCTAGTACATGGGTAATCCTAGAACCAACTCCAACTTATAGATCTAGCCTAGATCTAACTTATAGTACCATCCTCACACCTAACTTCACCTTGTGGGTCCACCTAGAACCATTTCACACTTCCCAAGACAACAAGACCCACTTGTGTAAACACATGGTACTACACCTAGTAATCATACCCCATCATGTGGCCTAAACCATACATAGGTTGAAGTACTTATTATCCATTACACCACCTTCAACCATTCCTTAACCCTTAAGTCCACTTAGCCTTGCATTGGTTTCCGTAACGCGTCATTTATATATCCTTTGAAACCTTTGTTTGGATCCAATCAACTGTGATTGGGGTATAGGGTCTCCCCCTTGGTCTAGTTATACCTTGACCTAAAGCGAAGAGTGCCTCGGTTGACGTGACTCCCACATTGCATTGGGAACCGTGGCATCTCTTGGGTCACCTCTTTAGTTGCCTATCACCTCTACCGTCCCGGATGGGATACCTCTAGGGGCAACTACAAGTTGTGTGATAACATTTTTGGCGCCGTTGCCGGGGAGGTAGAGGCCTACCTTGGTTCAACACACCTTTGTGTCTCATTCTCTCCCTGCTTTTCAAACGACATACTTCTTGGTAGAAGAGTTTAAAAATCTACCTGGCGACTCCAATTCGTGACTCCGCTGAGGATCGACCCCACTCCCATCTTTCAATTTTGTAATTTGTAAATCATAAATGAATTCAGACATTTTCTTCCAAATGACAAGGTGTATGAATGAAATATATGAGAATCTATCTCGCTATAGAGGGCAGTTGGAAGAAAGTAATGAAAGTCAGTCAACATACCAATATGGGAGTGATTATGTACATAATTCTTATGACTCTCATCGTGCTTTTCATTCTTCAAGCAAAAATATTAACCCAATTAATCCAAACAAAATTCAATCTCAACCAAGGCCTTACAACCAAAGCATTCGGTCAAATGACTCTAGTATTCCAGTTAGACATCCACAACTAATCCCTAGTAGAATGGCCAAAGTCATTAGAAAACCAGCTAAGCCATCTCCTTTTGACTTTTCTGAAATTCATGGGGCACCTCATCTTATGCCAAATAATTACTCTGAATGGTTGCCTCGTTTCTATGGAAATTATTTTGAGTCAATTGAAAATCATTTACAAAGATTTTGGGATTATATGGAAGTTAGGGGTGCTAATGATGAAGATGTTTATATGCGGGCCCTGGGTGAGACATTAGGTGGAAATGCCGGATTATGGTTTGATAATTTAGCCCCAGGATCCATCACTGGTTATGATATGTTTGTTGGGTTATTAAAGAATAAATGGGGTAGCAATGTTGAAGAATCCTTAACAGAGACATCAAGCAATCACTGTGTTGTTGAGGATCAGTTTGATAAGGACCATGATAATAATAATGACACTTCAAATCAGTCCTTGAGTAGCCCTACTTTTGATCTTGAAGAAATTTCTGATTTTGTGTTTGATGAGGACCCTTCAGAAAAAGATTCCCTTAATCATTCTATCATTAACAATCATTCAATTCCTTATCACCTTATTGAAGAAGAAGAAAGTGGAAACATTGACCAAGACCCTTTAGTAGTGCTTTCACATGATCATTGTGCAAATAATCAGGATGCTTTAAATGAACTTGTTGACTTTATCCCTGATCAATTAAATGAAAATGATCAAGTATCCTCTTGTGAATTTAATAATGAATCATTAGAAGGTCAATCTCAAGATGAGGATGAATTAGTGAATCACACTAGATGCTCTAATCTTTGTTCCACTTCTTATAATGAATCTCTAAATTTTTCCATCCTTAGTCAAGATAGCTTCATCCATTTATTAGAGTCAGAATCTTGTCCTCAAATTAGATTTAATCAAAAGTTTGAAGTCATTCCTAGTGCTGTTTTGAAAGGCCTTTCATTTTGTCAAATTTCAAGGCCAAATCTTTCTATCCATCTAGGAGACTGTTCATATTTGCAATCCACCCTCCCTTCCCAACTCTTTCAATCATCTTTGGGTTGGTGGTCTAGTCAGTCTTTTGCTTTTAAACTTTTCAATAAGAAGTATAAGCATGATTACATGTTTGGAGAAAATGCACTTCATTTCTCTTTTCAGTCACTTTGGAACCATAATGCTTGTTGTCAATTTATCAATCATTCTAGGTGGCTAGAAAAGGTGTTTAAAGATCAATTCCATCTTTTCTCCATTTTTGAGCATCAAGAGGGTCTGATTTTGATTTTTCGTCTTCTAAGCCTTGAGTTGTCTCCACTTGGTTTCTATTTGATCATCAGTCCCAAGGAGAATCAAATTGAATATGTGAGAAAAGTAAATGAACAAGTTAATTTGTGTGAAAATGAATCGAATCACATGTCTTATGTCTTCCCTCCATCCATCCCTGAGTTTAACTTGCATAAATTTCATGATCCTATCAGTTCTTTGATGGAGGATGTTTGCATCAGACAGTCTTCTCCTTGGCATAATTTCATATGTCATCATTTAAACCATTCTTCAATATTTGAACATATCAGGAAAGGGAATACTTTGGATACGGGAAAGGGAATACACACTTAAGCATATGTCGGATAATAAACACACAAAGAATGGCAGTGTCTCACAAAAGGAATAAGTTGTTCAGAGAAGTGCTTATTCAACCTTGGCAAATTTCTACAGCTCACATCCAAGCTGAAATAGCTCCGTGAGGATATTTTCTAGAACCGCCATGGCTGGGTGCCTGGCTAACCGTAACTTGAGGTTCTAGGGGACACTTAGAATTAGCTGTCCCTTACAACATCTCACATCACAACCCGTAGGCTCCATGAGGAATTAATCATTACATTTAATTTCTAGCTAGTAGTCTTTGGATTTAGCATACATTTAACCACTGCTTTTTAGGCCTTTGTGACCCTTTTTGGATTTTGCATGAGCTTAGAAGCACAACTAATCGTAGCTTACATCCAGGGTGCTTTAACATTTCAGTTTCCATAGCACTCTTTCATTGTGCCGAGAAGCACAGTTTTATTTGTTTCCATGGGCTTGCATAAAAGATAATGTAATAGTTTTCATATGTAAGTAATGATGGTAGTACAATTTGCTTCAGGTTTTAGCCAACAAAACTCAAGCAACTAGGGGGATCAGGACCAAATATTGGGGAAACCGACTAGAGTGATCAAGGTGTCAAATCCAACTCACCTAAGCTCAGGAACCAACACCAGCGGGTACTGCTGGCCTAGAAGGATCAAGGCTTCGGTGAGTTCTGTTGCCAACTCAGAGCCGAGACACAAACTAACAGAGATGTTATCCAACACATAGGAAAAAGTGGGGAGGTCCTCCATATCACAGGCTGAGGTGTAAGTCAAGGTGAAAACCAAAAAGGGAGAGATAACTGATGGATGGTGAAAGTGAAGGTGATGCCTAAGCTAGCAAGCCATAAAGGTGGGAATGATCATGTCCACACTCCTAAGAGGGTAAAACCAATGAGTATAAAACAAGAGCTTCAAATTATGAGTAATAAGACCATTTAGATAATCAATAATAACCATATCCATGCCATACATATATTTACTGCTAGATCATGATCACTAGATACCAAGTCAAGCTACCAAAATGACCAAAAGACCAAGATAATCAAAACCAATGCACATCATATACCTGTTGGGCCATATACTTGTACCTGCCATCTGGACCATCTATAACCACTGAAAAAACTGTACCTGAAACTCTGGGCACTGCTCTATGTGGAAAAAAAGGTCACCTCGGTCATCAAATCGGAGGTCATGAGGCTCAGTCTTGGGATAAGGTTCTGTTATCACATATATAGTAGCCGAGCTACCATACATTATTTTTCTGATTCCAGTACACTATTCAGCCAGTTCCCTTACATTTGAGATGCTGAGATGAGCATCTATATTGGATCACTATCAGATTTTGGACAGCAGTTGTATTCCCCATGCCATGACTGAGTCTCAGGACACTCAGAGAGATGACCAATGTAGCCATTATACCATTTGTACAGAGCAGTCAGTAGTGCCCAGAGTTGCAGTAGCAGTTTCAGAGGACAGATGGTGGTTCAGATTGATGAGCATTCAGGTATATGACTCAGCAGGTATATCATTGTGTTATGGTTATATTGCTTTTATGCTTATTCTTATAGCATGTCTTAGCACTTAGTATCATGATCTGGCGATCATATAGATATGTGGACCTGGTTGATCTTATTATATATATTATATTGTCCCTACTCAAATTTAGAAGTTCACTATTCATACTCATTGGTTTTACCCTCCTTAGGAAGAATAGAGGTGATCATTCCACCATACCTTGGCTTGCTAGTGTTGGCTCCATTATTCATTGTCTTCATCCATCCATTGCCTACCTTTTAGTTTATCACCTTGACTTACTACTTGACTAGTGACATGGAGGATCTTTTCCCCACTGTAGCCTCTGTATTGGATGAGCTTCCTTGTTTATTGTGTCTCGGCTCTGAGTTGGTGACAAAACTTACCTATGGTGAGTTGGAGTTCCTTGTGAATTCCTCCTAGTCACTAAAGTTGTGTTGGCTAAACCTGAAACTTTTAGTGCTGCCATGAATATAAAATCTGGAAAAAATGAAATGCTATATCTTGTATGAAAAGCCCTTTCATGCAATGTGTTTCTAAACACACATGAATGAAAGGCATGCCAAATGAAAATGGCCATGAAAATAAAATGTTATATCTTTTGGAAATGTAAATACCTAGGTAAACAAGCTGTCTGTGACACACCTAGAAGTGCTCAGGTAAACAAGTGCCTTAAAAACACACCTGCAACAGAAAGCCTAAAATAAATGTAAATCTATGCAATGTGTTTATAAACACACATAGATCAAGGCTATGGAAACTTCAGGCCCAAAAAGCAATGGAACTTAAATGCTATATCTAAATTATTGCTGGCCTCATTTGTATTATGGATTGTGCGCATCTGTTAAAGGTGAATAAACCCTCTTTGAACAACTCATCCATTTGTGAGACACCACCATTCCCTGTGTTGTTGCTCATTCAGTATATACTACGGTGTGTATTCCCTTTCCCTTTGCCAAAGTGTCACAAAGTTAAGTCAGTCAAGTCATCCCTTAGCCTAGCCAGTTATTTTAGCCTTCACCCTTCACTAGCAAATCGATCACAGCTATGAAGTGAGTATGATCTTGAAAGTCTAGTCTGAGTAATAATAATAATTAATAACATTATATATTTGGATTTAGATCGCCAGTAATGATTACTGTGTTATAATTGTTATTTGAATAAGTTGTAGAGCATGCATTAACCTTTGACACTTTGCAGCAGCTTCCGATGATGGTCTGAGTTATATTTGGTCATGTTGACTTGGTCAAACCTAGTTTGACCAAGGTCAACCATAGGACATGAGATGGTTGGAACTTGTGATGATATGGATAGATGATATATGGTCTATGTACATGTATATGATGATTCTATGCAGCAGCTACAGGGTTATGATGATGATTCATGGTTTACAGTAGTATTTGATCATTTACAGATTATTATTATTTGACCTGTTCCGGTATATTGGATATATATTTTGATCATGCAAAGACTCATATGGTGTATGAGTACACATCTTGGATGGATTTGGACCTTCTAAGTCCAATGAGACAGTTTGTTTTCAGTTCCGGGCACTTACAGTGATGATTGAGCCTCAGTAGGCTATCCCAGTGCAGTTTTGGTTTGTCAGAGACCCTGTCAGAGCAGATGTCATTTTTATCCGGTTGACCTAGGGCGCTGTGCTTGGAGGGGGTGGTCCAGCCACTTGTTTTTACCATATTACCCCCCTCTCGGACACACTGGTGCCCTCACCTTGACAGCGCAGGCACTTCAGGAAGCAGTTTGGGGCAGTTTCACGCTTCCCGAGGCATTTCAAGATTGGTAGAAATGGCTATTGAAGAATTCAATTTGGGCTACTAAGGCAATGTCTTGGCATGGGATGATCAGTGATGATGGGTTGATGTCTTCCACACCTCCTCCGGCAGTTTTAGCTTCATCGGGACCCGCATCCATCACTTATGGCACTTTCTGATGATTTCTGAGGTATTTTGAGGCCTACGATTTGACCATAGAGGCACGATTTGTTATACTGATGACTATTTTATTATTATTGTGCTATGGGGATTGACCAAGGGTGGCTAAAATTACCCCTTGGACCCACCATAAGCTTCTTATTATATTTTGTCATCATGATTTGGTGGGATTCCCCTCTCCTAGGGCGATTTTGTCCACTTATATTATATTTTATGAGTGATCCATGTATTTTATTGTTGAGCTCATCTCAACCATTGATTAGACATTTGTATCTTTTAATCTTAGCCACTCATTCAAAAAGTGGTTAGGATTTTGATGCCTCTCCTTCCTATTTAAAGGAGAGAGCTTCTCATTGTAAGGGGTCTTTGGCTCTTGGATTATTGGTATAGAAAAAATTTCTTGTGGAAATTATTGTGGTCTCCTTTGCATCTGGCGTTCTTAGATGGTGATTGGAAAGTCTATTGCAACCTAGCATTTGGAATTTGTGGTAAGATCTATCTATTTTGGAAATCATTGTCTTGTCTACAGGAGGGAGACTTCAACAAGGGCGATTTTGCAAGGCTTCTTCAAATCGACTTTCTTGGCATTTGCTTGTATCAGGGGGTTATCATTAGTATCATTGTGATCTATGCTATCTTTCTATTACTTCTCTTGTGGCATTAGTCTTATCTCTTGATTACATCAAATCTGATATTGTTGACGTTTGTTGTGCAGGAGGGAGGGCGCATTGGCTTCTTGGACTAAATTGATTGCATAGAAAACTACCTCAAAGCTTCTCAAATTGATCGGGTTTGCATAGATCATCATCATCAAGGCATCTACAAGGTTACCCAGGTAAGATCCACAGGTTTGTTTGTCTTATCTTGATCCAATCGATTGACATAACTCATAAATTGATAAAACCCTTATTTCTTCAAACCCTCATTTTTACATTTTTACATCTTTTCAGATCTACTAAGATCTAGTGGCTTCTTGGGTAAGATATTTAAAACCCACCTCTATAGTATCCACGGCATCCCGGATCTATAGTTTGGTGAGATTGGCCTCCATTTGACCCTCTTCCCAAGGCATTTAGCCTCTCCAAGCAAGGGCACACTTCCTAGTTTGGTGGGTTGACCTAGATCTAGTACGTGGGTAGTTGAGATCCCGCTTGTTTCATGATCTACACATCCAATAACCTACCCCCAGATTGTCACTTTTCTGATTTCTACCTTGTGGGCCCTATTCCACATTTTAAGGGATTTAATCCCCATTTTGGACCACTTGGTATCTTTAAACTCAAATCTAGTAAGATCTAGCCATTGGATTGCCATGAAATTATAGATCCACACTCTCACTTGCTTAAACCATTTGGATCTAAAGTTTGGATGCCATTGGACTTGTCTTGAGTCATTTATCCCACTTTCTAGCCTCTTTGGGTAAAGTCGCACCACCTTGGAGAAGTGAGTTGGTCCACTTCTAGGACATGGGTACATGAGATCTTTGTGGATTTGGAACGGGCATAATTCAAAACCTAGGTCTAGTAGGTCACCTTGTCAAATCTTGCCTTGGGGATAGCATTCCTTGTTTTAAGGGATTGTGGTCCACTTAGGTCAAACATCAAATCTCTAGATCTAGACCTACTCATCCATCAAGACTTTAATTGCGCACTTGTCTCATGCAATAGGAGTCCTTAACCACAAGTTAACCTTACTTTGACTCCATTATCCCAATTCCCAAGGCACTGGTCTCTCTCCAAGTCAATTCGACTTTCCTAGATTGTTGGATTAACTTGTGGTTTGACTCTTGTGTGGTGGACTAAACCCTTTGATGTCATCATACTTCATGATCAAGCTTGTCACTTGTACTAGTTAGCCCCAATTCAACCCCTAAACTACCCTACGTTAGACACGATTCCCAAGGCAGTGGATTTTCTCACATTGAACTAGTACTTTAATCCTGGATCCTATTTCACAAATCATAAATCACTCTCACATCAATAATGAACCAAAGCCATACTCATTGAACCCCTCACTTATCTTGTGACTTCATCCTAAGGTCTAGGATAAACCATACACCTTACTTCACTTAGAATTAACTTGATTTGGTGTCTTGGTTTTGATCTCTCCTGTCGGGAGTAGATCAGGTCTCCCCCTTTGTTGTCTGGGCTAGATAACATAAAGCGAAGGTTGCCTCAACTGGCGTGACAACCATCTATTGGAGGTCAAGGTGATCATAGTTGCACCTTTTGAGTTGCCCTTCCCTATTGCCTTCCATTAATGGATACATCCACAGGGGTAACTACAGTTTAGGTGATAACAGGTTCATTGCATGTCTGATCTGGGATGATCTGATATGTGAGTGATCATCAAAAGTATTGCTCATAATTGGCTGATCTCATCAACACTGTGTAAAGGCCAAGCTCAAAAATATACAATGAACTGCTCTGCAATCATGGTAGCCCGGCTACTATGGATGTGATAACAGTAACATCTCTGCTGGTCTCGATCTTCTTGAAGCCTGGTATATAGATTTTGTAGGCCTTTGATGAATCACTATAACCGACGAAGATGCCCTTCTTTCCTAAAGGCTCCAACTTAGTTCTTTTCTCTTTGGGAACATGTATGTATACAGGGAAACCAAATATTTTGAGATGGCTGACTTATGGTCCTGTAAACATCTCTTCAAGGGTCTTGTTCTCAAGTACTCGGTGGGGAGTTCTATTATGAACATACATAGTTGTTCATGATGCTTCCACCCATAAGTGCATTGGAAGGTCCTGATCATAGATCATGGCCTTCACTTCTTCCATTATCATTCTATTCTTCCTTTCTGCAATACCATTCTGTTGTGGATTATAGGGAGTTCTCATCCCCCTCTTAATCCTTGATTCTTTACATAATGTTTTGAAGTCTCCTGAGGTAAATTCACCTCCATTATCTGATCTTAAGGTTTTTATTTTCTTTTCAGTATGATTTTTGACAAGGGCTTTGAATTCCTTGAACTTGCTAAATACTTCATCTTTAGGTTTCAAGAAATAGATCCAGGTCTTACGAGAATAATCATTGTTGTCCGCCGAGATGCACACCAGCAGCAGAAATCTTTCGAAAGTTGTTCCCTCACTACAAGTGGGGAAGGTGTGGCCTTGGGGGCAAGCAATGAGCCAGGTACTGTCACCTGAATCCCAGCTCCTCCGGAAACGAACACATCAACGAACACTGATGTGTCCCAACACTGGCGGCTCAATGAGGTTTCAACTATCTGTACAAAATAGGTGATATTATCTGGCTCCAACTGCGGGACGTGTGCTCGATTTGGAATTCATGCAAGGAGAGGATACAAGAACACCAAAATCTTTGGTCTATATATATAACCTGTAAAAACATCTCAACTTGACAGAAAACCTTCAGTAGCACATGTGTTATGAAAAAACCAAAATGAAATATCAACTATATTTTATTTTTGAGAATAAATTCTAAGAAATCTAAATACAGAAAGTAAACGCTTATCTTTTCTGAAACAAGTTTATTCTTTCCTATTCTAACATAATACAAACGAACCTATTAAGTATAATCAGAAATCCAATGTAACCATTTAAGCATGTAATCAATGAAAAAACAATTTTTTACCTTGTCTCTGGTTACCAGCCAGAGCAGGGGCATGCTTATCAGAAAGTGCAAACCTACTCGAATCTTCTGAATGGGAGGGACGGATGGGAAATCATGTGATAGATATTTGAAATGCTTCCCAATATAGTAAGTCCTTCTGCAGGCACACTCTATCCAGAACAGGATAGGGTGAAGAAATTTAGGATGACAAGGCAGTTCTGGTACCTTATCATACTAATCCGAAAGGCTCTTCTGAAAATAATTTTCTATGAAAGTGCATGCCTCGAATTGTTCTAATATACAAGGGTCATCCGATGGCTGAGATATGTATTCAACTGACTTTACCCAAACCGGCCCTTCACTGTACTGCTTCTCTAAATCATCTTTGTTGATGCTTATGTGTGGCTCTAACTGCTCATATGAGAAAATCACATGCTCTTCCTCCATGTTCAAATGCTCAAAATTTACACTCCTGTCGAAAGTGGGGGAGTCTTCACGCACTCTGTTATATTCCTTGTTATATGTGTCCTCGGGCTCATAAGTGGGATTATTAACAAAATTTGCAAAGGAATTTTGTTCATTATTAACTTCTTCGGATATGGCATAGATAGGGTTCTCTAAAAAGATCCATTCATCATTATCAATGTCTATGTCATCCATGATGGACTCATCATCACTTATGTCATCCTTCAAGCTATGCCTATCCTCCTCAACTTCGTGAAAATCCTTTTCAAACAAATGGGTTTCGAAGACATCACAAGGGATCCATCTTTCTGAATATTCACTGCCATGTGGAGAACAAATGGGAGGGTCATCACACATATTACAAACTTCATGGATTTCTTTATGAGTGTCAATCTCTGTAATGGTTTCTTCTAGAGATGGGTCAGGAGTACATAAATGTTCATCATCACTGAAGTAGTCTTGAAAGACTTCCCACTCATAAATGTCTTTTGTTTCAGTGGCATGAGGAGGGTCTTCAATAAAATTCGGTCTTTGATAAATTTCTTCGATAGGATCATCAGGGATCTGATGGGAAAATGTCATATTTTCTATAATACGCTGATCCGACTGATTCCAACTTTCTTCAGGAATATCATAAGTATCACCTACATAATTTATGCACTCAGGCTCACTTGATGAAGACTGATAAACAAACCCTTCAGGAAAACCATACTTTTGAATATAACATGCAAGATGACAAGTGTCTTCTTTATGGAATTCTTGGCATGCCCTACAGAATGGTATGTAAGGTTCAACCCTGGGAATGCCACGGATGTCCCCCACATTATTAATGAATTCAGGCTCGCTTGATGTTGGTTCACTGGTACTACCCTCTGGAAATCCATGTTCTTGTACATAGTTTGCAAAGTAGCAAGAAAATTCTTCACGAAAATATTTGCAAGCCCTACAAAATGGTATGTAGTTCTCAGTCATGTTAGCAGCCTCTATCTGAGTGGGAGGCCTCTTTTCATGGTTGGGAGCTTTTTTCTGCCAGTTGGTTTGTAATTCGTGGGGATTGCATTGGATAAGTCGGTGAATTTCTTATTGAATTCTTCCATGGTTTCCATCTCACTTCTTTTGATGTTCGTCAATGCAGCAAGTTGATGTCGGGGTTCCTTTTTCTCACCATACTTGTTGGTGAATGCATCCTTAAAAGCAGCAAAGGTTGCAAAAGAGTTGTTTGGTAAACCGATGAACCAGTCACCAGCATCCTCGTCTAAAGATAAAGCAAACAACTTCATGTATACATCGTCATGTTTGTGGGGAGGGTCTCTGACATATCCACTGATACACTTTGAGAAGGTTTTGAGGTGATAAGCAGCAGTAATGGCATCAGTGCCAGTGAAGGTGGGAATTTTATCGATAGCTTTGTCTGGAATGTCATGCGGTTGACCTGCTATCTGAGTAATGTCAAGGGGAGAAAAGAAATCACCCATTGTATCAGGAAAGACAATTATTATTGTTTTCAAGGTTAGTTTCTACAAAAAGACTACGGATGTCAGAAATAGACTGAGATCCAAGCTCTTCAAGGATCCTACGAGAAGCAAGTTTATTCAATCTCCTCCTGTAAACCTTTCCAGGCTCGGGGATGAAACTGAGTAAACCTTCAGAATTTCTTCTAGTTGAATACCTTGAGGTGTTTACTGACAATGGAGTCACCAGGTGGATTCAAGTCTAATTTCTGAGAGTGATTTGACTAAAAATCTACCAAAAAGGAAAATAAAAGGCAGTGGAGTCGCCAGATAGATATCAAATCTATCAAAAAGGTAAAAAACTAGAAAAAACTAAGGTTGTCCAGGAACAAAAAGATTTGTCCCCCGCAACGGCGCCAAAGATGTCCGTCGAGATGCACACTAGCAACAGAAATCTTTCAAAAGTTGTTCCCTCACTACAAGTGGGAAAGGTGTGGCCTTGGGGGCAAGCAATGAGCCAGGTACTGTCACCTGAATCCCAGCTCCTCCGGAAATGAACACTGAAGTGTTCCAACACTGGCAGCTCAATGAGGTTTCAACTATTTGTACAAAATAGGTGATAACAATCATCATAAAAGAAACATAGTAAACATACCCGCTTAGTGAGTTGGAAGACATAGGTCCGCAAACGTCTGAATGTATAAGCTCCAAAATCTTCTTGGCTTTGTTGTCACTGCTTGGAAATCACTTCTTCACATTCTTCCCTTTCGCACACCATTTACATATGCCTTCATGCTTAGTGTGGATCTCGGGTAAACCATTCACCATCTTGCTCACGATTAACAATGCCTTGTAGTGGATGTGAGCAAACCTTCTATGCCATAATTCACTTGATTCCATAGTTTCATGAACCAAGGCTTGTTCTGGTTGTCCCTTGAGTTTGTACAATACTCCCTCTTGCACTCCAATTACTACTGCATCATCAAAGGTTTTTCCTTTGGGCCACATAAGTACTTGGCCATCGACAAATGCTACTCGGAATCCTTTCTCATCTAATGCTGAGATGGAAAGTAGATTCTTCTTTAGTCCTGGTACATATAGGACATCTTTCATCTGAATAGGCTTCCTTGACTCAAGCTTGTAAGAAGCTTCTCCTACCCCTTTTATGGGATATTGGTAATCGTCTCCAAGTTTCACCTTGTGAGATGAGTCTTTTTCTGTGAGGTTGTTGAGAGGATCCTTGAAACCTATCATGTGCTTAGAAGCACCGCTATCAACAAGCCAATCATTATTTCCAAGTGAGACCGTACCTATAAGTGTTGAGATCATAACATATTCTTCATCACTTGAAGAATCTTCCCTTGCTTTCTTCTTTGTTGGTTCATCATCCTCTACAACATGAGCATGATGTCTTTTCTTGCTTCCTTTCTTGTTGCCTTTCTTCTTGAATCTTAGGACAATTCCTAGCAATGTGTCCCATCTCATCACAATTGTAGCATCCAAAACTTGAATAGTCTCTAGGAGGCCTTCGACCCTTGTGGGATCTGTTAGACTTTTGATGACGATCTTCTTTCTTGCTTCTCTTGGCATGAGCTTCCAGAGCTTGATTATCTTCATCACCTAAATTCTCTTCTCTAGCTTCAATCATTGCTTCTTCCTAGGTGCAAACTTCCCAAAGTGCACTGAATCTGATGAGCTTCTTCCTGGAATATATTCCTTGAATAAATGACTCCCGTGACCTTGGTATTCCATTCAAGGTGGTCATCACTATTTCTGCATTCTCGACATGATCTCCAATGGCTTCTAGTTGGTCTCTGATATGAGAGACCCTTGTGAAGTAAGACTGAATAATTTCATTGCTTTGCATCTTCACAGCCTTGAGCTGAGTTCTCAAGGTCATCTTCCCATTGATGTTTGTTCCCTCAAATAATCTCTTCAGTGCATCAAACATCTCTTTTGGAGTTTGTAGAGATGATATATGTGGGATCAAGTGATCCTTAATGGAATTAGCGATGATCCTCTTGGCTTTTATCAGGTTCTTCTTGTGCATGGCTTTATCCTCATCTCCCTCTGGCTCCGAAACTTCTTCTTTGATATAATGAACCAACTCATTCTCTTCCAAACTAAGCATCACCCTATACTTTCAAGCACGGAAGTTGTCTGCCCCTTCAAGCTTATCCTCAAGCTCGGTGTGATCTGTCATCTTGATAAACTTGATAAATGAGAACCTCAAATGGAAATAGAGATAGTAAACTTACCAAATGAGATGCTCCAATCAAAAGTTGATTTCTGAGATCTGGCTTCAGGAGGTCCTAGGGTTTGTTATAGAAACCCTAATTTTTCAACTTCGAAATCCTGAGAAACTGAGAGGGGGAAAAGATGCGCCTCCCCAAGGCAAGTTGAGCAAAGATACTTTTTCCTCGAATCTGTGGACAGAACCTCCAAAAACTTGATGCCCTAGTTTTCCGGCCTGTAGTGGTTGGCCCAAACATGAAAATTCTCCGATCGGAATTCTTCCACCAAAGAAAGATGCGCCCTAGTAGGGCGAGTTTCCTTGACCCTCTTTTTCAGCCAATCTGTGGAGAAAAACCTCAGGAAAGAGAAACCCTAGTTTTCACTTCTGGCAGTAGCAGTATCTGCACAATGTTTTCTTTCAGGCCAGCTCTGATACCATGTTAGAATTTTAAATGCAATAACAGTAAGGATCACTGAAAGACAAACAAGCACAACATAGACAATAGTACACAATAATTTATCCTGGGAAAACCCTCGTGGGGCACAAAAACCCAACAAACTGCTTCAATATAGATTCGTCAGAATGTACAATAGTAATCCTCGTGCAATAACCCAAAACAAGAAGACCCCAAAAGCAGCTACTCTCTTTGACTCTATCTCTCTAATTATGCGAACTTGATGAGTGAGTGTGGTGTCCAAATGAGGAGGGCGAGCCTCTCATTTATACTAATCATTGACTTGACCTTTTTCCCCAACAGGGCCGACTTGACTCTCCTAACAGGGCTGACTTGTCTAGTTAACAATAAAATAATCTTTTCTGGATCTTTCTAGGCCGACCTAACAATTAGGGTTTACATTGACTCTTTCAATAACTTTTACATTATCAATTACATCAATAATAATTCCCGAAGGAAGTACAATACAAATAATACAAATGATACAAATAAGAATATCTTCCAAAGTTACATTCTTCAACAAAGATACCTGTGGGTTCCTCGATATACGCAAGGTACGTGGGGTCCAAGTCCATGCTCAGTGTTGTCTAATGTGGTACTACACAGAAGGGTACTAGGCCAGAGTCAAAGGGGATATCCAACATCTTGCACCTAATAAGGATGCAAGGAGACGAGTCCCAGTGATGGTCATAGTCTTATTGCTCCCTTCAACGACAGTTTTACCCACTAAATGACAACTTCTGAAAAACTTTAAAGACACCGGAACACGTATTCTACCCAAGATCCCAATTTGTTGTTTTGATCAAAATATATGCACAATAACTCTTCCAATATGAAATTGAACAACGTATCATTTATAAGCAATAACTCATAGCATTAATCAAATTAGCATCAACAGAAGATGAAAGTAATAACAATTATAATTGAAAATGTCCTCATCAAAACAAGTATATCAATTGTTCAAGTTATTAACCTATCCACATGAACTTTCAAGAAGCCAGTGCTTATGATAATGTCAATGTGAGCAATATAACAGAATATTAGAGTGAGCAAATACTAGCAAATCCCAATAGCAAATGTGTCAAATCAAGAACCACCAAGTTAATAAGGCACTCGTATCATTATTTACTCAAGATAACAAATTCTCAATGAGCTAAAGCCTCTCAAAACACTGTAAGATCATTCATATGCTAAGGATGAGCATAATAAAGAACCAATAAGTGGCCTTGGGAGCTTAAAATGAACCTTAAAAAAATCCAAGGTTATCCCAAAGTTATATTATTGGAGAAATAGCAAATTAACCAAGTCTTAGTCTTAAATCATTAACACCTTATAGGGACCAAATCGTTAGGCATTCACTTTGTAAATCACTTCCTAGTCATATGAAAATCATCCTTGCCACATTCAATGATAGGCTGATACGATTACACCTTTTACACTAGAGACCTTAAAGCATAGCATTTATAACAAGTGTAACTTGAATATGATAAATAATCTTATGAACAAATGAAGAAAAGTTTCCATTTGTGATCCACATTAACTTGCACTTTTAACCAATTTCTTAGAGCAATTCAACACACCTATGGCAAATGTTACTAGATGCCTAATTAGACCTCTTAGGAGATAAGCTTTCGATCTCTCAAAGCAATTAGATCAGATCTTAACCAAAAGATATTTGCAATAAGGGTTTTAAACAGTCATAAATATGATGTCTTGACAGTACACAACAGTGAGTTAAGAAGACTGTCCGATATGAAGGCAATATACAACAGTGATTTACCTTTCAAAACACATCAGATCTGAAGCACATTGACAGCCCTATGAACAGTGAACATAGTGATCATAGTGACAGCCCTATGAACAGTGAACATAGTGATTTACCTTTCAAAACACATCAGATCTGAAGCACATTGACAGCCCTATGAACAGTGAACATAGTGATCATTTTGCTTTCAAATAAGTGCTCTAATATGTTAATTTGATTAAAGGTGTAACAGTGATATATTCCTCTTAGACCTGATATATGTTAAAATCCTATACTATTTGAGACAGATTTTGATGTTGTGTAGTTGAAATTTCTGTTAAACTTTGATAATTTCCAATTTCACACTTGTACTTCAATAACCTTCAAAGTAATACACATTCCAAATTTTTTTCTGGATCTGTATAAAATGCAACTATGATTTTGAAATCATACACACTTTATATATGTTAAAGTTTTTCATGCTCGTCTTTTACAGTGTTAAAAGTTTAGTGAGTAACCTCTTGCTGAGGACCAAGACGTATATACTGAGGATCTCCATCAACAGAAATTAGAGCTGGCTCACAGAGTTTTATGGCTGCATGAAGATCCTTCAGATGCCCCCATTTAGGTTGCCTCAATATACCTTCAAAAATTTCAAATGTTCAAATGATGTAAATATGGCTAATCTAGATGAAATCATAGTGAGAACAAGAAGAAAAAAGTAATAACCATAAAAAGGAATGTGTTTTCATTTCGCTGAACCCTATCAATTTTCTATTAATGACAAGTTAAAGTTACACTTACAACTGTCATAGGGACCAATCTTGCATTAAGATATATGACATCACTTCTCTCTATTGGGTGTTATAAGACGTGAAACAAAAGACAATGTGAAGTTATACCAGATCTATTTACATTCCTCTTTTACTAGCAGTCTAGCAGATGAGACTAGAAGTGATAATAGAGATATCAATACCATATTCGTCAATTGGGGCATCATAGTCATAACTTGTTGTGTCAAATGGTCCCCCAGAAGTGCGGCCAAAGTTTGTCCCTCCAAAATACTGCAACCATTAATCAAATATGCATGACTTTTACCAGAACAGCCATCAAATGGTAATCGTGGTGCTTAAAGCTTCCCAAAAATGACAGTATAAGCCTGCTCAGATCTACTTCTTAGCATTTCGTTCCAGGATTTTAGTTGCATCAACCAATAATATAGTCATAATATTGATTTTCCAGTTGACCCATGTACCATTTATATAAATGAAATAGTAGCATCTGTGATTCGGTAGATTAAAGAGTTTTTAATCTTCCTACTGACCATCCAGTGCGATTTTCTATCTATTCATAACATATTTTAATCACAATACTTGATATAATATCTGCAACCAAAACATACATTTTATGGCTTTGCAACTCCCTGGCATAAAAGGAGCCTACAGGAGGAGGAAGAAATAGTGTATTCTACAAAATCATTAAATGTTTTTACGAGATGTATTGCCTGCCAATGAGGATGATTATTTTACAAAAAAATTAATTTGAAGCTTAAAAAATTATGCTTTATTTTAGAGACAAAGGAAGAATAAAAAATTGGCAAGGGATAGGTTGGACACTTTGCAGATAGAGCAGTTCTCTATACCATAGTCAAAGCAATGCATGCTAAATTAATCATTTCTGTTCCTGTAGCTACCATTTTAGACTTAAGAAGAAGCTGGTCTCTTTCCATCCTTTGATAAATCTAAACAGGTATACAATATTGTTCTTCCAGTCTAAAATATTGTTCTCTTTATTCTTTGTAGATAACTCCCTTGAAACTTCAGCTATAACTTTATTCATTACATGTGATGAATGTAAAGTTCCACTTCCATTCACAAATATTTCATTACCATGTAGTAATTGTGAAAGCTACCACCACGTTGGAAAAATCGTGCTATTGCGAAAGCATTGTCTTCCACAGGCCTATGAGGAATCCGACCACCCCATTCTGAAAACCTGCAAAGAATACAACTCTAACATCATTACAAAATTTAACCAGCTAAGTTTTTCATAAAAGGGGGGAGCTTTACTTTAAAAATGCATATTCAGTCAGACTCTGGTGCATGCAACATGAAGGTAACCTAACATTAGAAACTTGACCAATTACCCTTGAACACAATGGGTTTGCTAATGTAACATGAATTAACCAGAAATCAGTTCCAACTTCCAACATGACAGCCAACCCAAAAATAAGACTGATTTCTCCCAGTTCTGTTTCCTTTTCCTTCTCTGCACTCTCTCTGTGCACTAGATTCTGTTTATCTTTCTGGTTCATGTTATGCTTATATTTAGATATATGAATATATGTGAAATGATCAATTGGTAACAGAATACAAACACCTGTTCGCTTACTTGTATCTAGTATACAACAACAGGATTTACCAATATCTCTGTTCTGTGACAACCAGAGTGCAAGCTAGTTGGTTGAGAATGTGGTACTACTGACTAAATGCCAGGTCCTAGCACATTGAAGTGCACTTTCATCATCTAAGATAGTTACAGGAAGAAGAACAGATTAAACTGCAATTCTATAAGATGACGGAGCAAATAATAGACATGTTTACTAAAACACTGAGAAAAATGTTTCAAAAGTTCAGAATATTACTAGCTATGAAGCACAACAATTTTTCATATAAAGGAGTATTAGAAATAATGAAAAATATCTTGAAGCAGAATGTAACTGTGTGCAAACAGTGAAACATTGAAATTTGGATCAGTATAATTCTAAGTTCAATATGTGCAAACAGGATGGACTGATGAATCAGCAATTGCCTTTTGAAGCTGCACAAGCTAAGCAGCTGGCTTCAATGATCAAGTCTATTAACTTGAAGACTCAAACTTGTGATAGGTTTGCTAGAGTGAAGCAAACCAAGGGCAGGTGAGGAAGTTTGAGTGAGTTGCTCCATAAAGTAATGTTAATGGATTTGTTGCATATGGAGAGTGTTGCCGCCTGGACGCACACCTGGGAAAATGCGGCAAAATCTTCAAGCCGCTCAGTATGGCCTTGAGGGCAAGCCAGAGTCAAGTGCTGTCACCTGAAACTCGACTCCTCCGTCTAGGCTTACTCCTAGCGAAGCCAAGGGGGGTGGACCCTAAAATAGAAAAATCTAAGGTGTTTAATCTAAAAGCTAAAAAAATCTAGGAGTTAGAAATTTGATCACAAGAACAATGCAATATTAAACATGATATCATTTGTTATCCAACATTATCATTGAAACATAAACATCCAACATCATAAAATAATCAACAACAAGACCAGTGTTGATAACGGAGTCAAATAAAGTGCATTTGAAATGCTTGAAATAAAATGACAATGTTTTGCAAGTGTTATTGGTAAAAAAAAATATTTTTTGTGGTAATGAGTGGATTATTAGGGAGGGGGGATTTCCAATATACCATGAGGTACTGGAAATATGTCTGGAATATGACAAAGGTGGCTCCTCACTTGGAAATGTGGGCTGGATCGGAGTCTCTGGGAGGTGTTCCACACTACACCAAACGAGAGTGCAGTCTAACGGTACCCCGAGGTCACTACCCAATGGTTCCCGCTTCATTTGAGGAATTTCCCCACACAGTGTCAATAAGCGATTACGCTGGATTTTCGTAAATGGGAGGTTAATTGGGAAAATGAGACTAATTACTAGTCACTAAGTCCCTTTCTGGTGTGATCAGCATGTTCAGTCAAAGCTGCAGTGATCCAGAGCATACGGGGACAAAGCCCTTTTAATTTTATGAATTTTTTGAACAATGTTTTTCTTTTTTATTAAAACCCCAAGAGTCTCTTTTCTAGACAGTACTCGGGCAAGCCCTTATCCCGAAATCCGTACTTTGGGAAAGCAAGGGGGGTTGATTAAAACTGAAGAAAAAAAATGGAAATTGTTAAAAAATGTGAAAAGCTAGGTCCTGAGTGAACTTGTGGACCGCCAATGGAATGGATCAACAAGGTAAATTTTAATCTTAGTTAAATTTTATTAAGTGCCGGAAAAGAAAAACTAAACTACAAAATTTGAGTCGACGCGGTTCCCCCCTAGGGGGATGGGGTGTGGGCACTGGGTAGCCCACTTGCTCTTGTTTAATTTTTCTTTTACAATGCAAATAGAAGTGCCCCAGTCATTGAAAATTGACTCAAAGGATTTAAAAAATGATAGAAAAAGTATCTGGTTGAAGGGTAATGGTTCTTGGGTGCTCTGGATGGCTTAATCTACTGGAAAACGGCCAAAGTTTCCTCCTACCTATTCATAAAATGCTGCAAAACAGCAAGCAAATGTTAGTAAAAAGTGCCCAAAAACACTTAGAAAGTGAGTTTGGGTCACCACAAAAAATACTAGGAAAAATCTACTAGGTTAACCTATGATAAATCAACAGAAAATAACCAAGGAAAGCAAGCTTTCCTTGGGATCTTGGCTTGCTTGTGAGGCAGCCAATAAGATGCACTTTTTAAATTTGCAAGATATAAACTTTTAAGAAATTAATACTAGCCTACTACTTAAGCCTTGAGATCTTATGATGAAAATGACTTATGTATGCAAACTAGTAACTAGATCTAGAAAGAAAGCTAAATTTTGTAAAACAACTAGATCTTAATGCAACTAAACAATAGATCTACTTATGATTGAATCAAAAAAGTATAGACCCATTATTTTAATTGCATAGAGTAACCACTTAGTTTGCTTAATTCAAATTTTGTAATTTGTTTTGTTTGTAACTTTTAAAATAAATCCCCACGCTTTCCCGAAGTACTTGTTATCACATTTATAATAGTCGGGGCTACCATATCTTCTGATCAGATTCCAGTCCTTTTTCAGCCAGTCCTTTACACTGAGATGTTTGAGATGAGCATCAGATGAGCATTCATTCCAGGATCACTCATGTTTTCAGAGCAGCCCATTTGCAGTATGATCAACCTTATGCCATGACTGAGTCTCAGGAACTCAGATTTGTTGACCGATGTAGCCATTTTTGCCATACAGAGCAGTATGCAATGCCCAGATGTGCAGCAGCAGGTTTCCAGTTGACAGATGATGATTCAGGTGATTGGTACAGGTATATGGCCAGGCAGGTATATGGCTGTGTATTGGTTTATTATTGCTTTGTTGGTTATCCTTATGGCTTGATTTGGCATTTAGTGGTTATGACCTAGCGGTCTATTTATGTATTATGGCCATGGTTGTTACTTATATCTATTTAGTCCTGCTTGCTCAAAATGTATGAAGTTCTTGTCTATAATCATTGGTTTTACCCTCCCTAGGAGAATGGAGGTGATCATTCCCACCAGTTTCTGGCTTGCTAGTATTGGCTCCACCTTTTCACTTTCCTCGTCCATTCCTCACCATCCAGTCTCATTGTTTCCTTGACTTACACCTTAGCCTTTGATATGGAAGATTCCCTCACTCTTGCCTCTTTGTTAGATAGCATCCTTGTTTAGTTGTGTCTCGGCTCTGAGTTGTGTAAGTTGTGTTGGCTAAAACCTGAAGCAGATAAGACTACCATCATTACATGTCTGTGGAAACTATTATATATCTTTTTGTCAATTGCCATTGAAATGAAAGTCAAAACCTGTGTTTCTAAACACAATGAAATAAGGGCTATGGAAATGAATGAAATGTAAACTCTCCAGTGAAGGGAAATGAAAGGGCAAATAAAAGCAATGGTTAAATGTATGCGAAATCCAAAGATTGTTGGCCAGTGAAATTAAATGAATGAAAGGCCCAAAAATCACTGGTTAAATATATGCTATATCCAATGATTTGTTGGCCTTAAACTGTAATGATGTATTCCTCATTAGCCTGCGAGTTGTGATATGAGATGGAGTAAGGGGCAGCTAATTCTAAGTGTCCCCTAGAGCCTTGAGTTATGGTTTGTCAGGCACCTAGTCATGGCGGCTCTAGAAAAGATCCTTACAGAACTGAATCAGCTTAGATGTGAGTTGTAGAGTTCTGCCAAGGTTGAATAAGCACTTCCCAAGCAACTTATCCCAGTTGTGAGACATTGCCATCCCTTGTGTTATTTTTATCCAGCATACACTTGAGTGTCCCTTATCCAAAGTATCATGGTGTTGAGATTGTTTAGTCATCTGTTAGCCTTGCCTTCCATCCATCCATCTTCACCCATTACTAGCAAATTGATCACAGCCATGAAGTGAGTATATTCTTGAGGTTTTGTTTTGAGTTATTATTATTATTAAAATTTACATTGAATATCTTGTTTTAACCGCCAGCGAATGCTACTTTATGTTTATAGTCTTGCTATTTGAATAACTTATGAAGCATGTCATATCCAATTACACTTACAGCATTTTGATGTTAGCCTGGGTCATATTATTGGTCAGTTTGACCAAGTCAACCATAGGACATGGGATGTATTAGACCAGTGATGTTAGAGATTGATGATATATGGTCTATCATTGCCCACCAAGTGGTTCGATGCAGCAGTTACAGGTTTCAGATGGTGATTTGTGATATTTTGATGATTTTGATCATTTACAGATTATTATTTTTAATCTGTCCGGGCGTGGTTATGATATTATATGATTATATAGTTATCTACATGGTGTATGAGTACACATTCTTAGTGCAATTGGATCTTCTAAGTCCATTGGGATACTCAGTTTGCATTTTTCGGTAGTTTCAGTTGAGGTATTCTTCAGTTTATCATTCTGGTGCAGATTTGCCATTAAAAATGGTCTGGCAGAGCAGTTTGACTTTTTATTCCTTTCACCTAGGGCACTAACAGAGAGAGTATGGCGTCCAGCCATTGGTTTTTACTATATTGCCATGCTCTCGGACATATTGGTGCAGTCAGTTTTGGCCTCGGGTGACCAAGAAGTGAGTTACAGGCATTTCTATCTTCTACAGGTGATTTACAGAGGCATAAAAAATGGTAAAATGGCTACATAGGAATTCGATTTGGGCTACTAAGGCAAGGAAATGGCATGAGGTTGGTTGTTATGATGTGTGTGATGTCTCCCACACCTTCCAGAGCAGTTGCAGCATTCAGTGGGGCCCACACTCACTCTCCAGGCTTATTTTCATGATTTTATTGTGTCTCTGAGGGGCCACGATTTGGTCTTGTGGTCACATTATTGTACTTTGATGATATATTTTATGTTACTGTGCCATGGGGACACACTAGGTGAGATTACATCACCCCCTAGACCCACTATAGGCTTGATGTTATGTTTCCTAGTCACTTTATGAGGGACGTCCCCCCTAGGGCGATTTGTCTATGACACCTTCTTATGTTTTTGAGTTGATGCTTGTACTTTATCATTATGTTGAGCTCATCTCAACCGTTGATTATCACTTATGTATCTTTTAATCTTAGCCACTCATTAAAAAAGTGCTTAGGGTTTTGGTCTCTCCCATTCCTATTTAAAGGAGAGACCCTCTCATTGTAAAGGGACCTTTGGCTCTTGGAATTTGATAACAGAAGAAAATTTTGCAGAGATTCTTGCATCTTCTTTGATGTGATGCTCGTAGATGTTGATTGTAAAGTCTATTGTCACCTAGCATTTGAGGTTTTGTGGTGAATCCAAAATATTTTGTGGAAACAGTGTTTTCACTACAGGAGGGCGACTTCACTTGGGCGTTTTTGCAGGAAGCTCCTCAACTCATCTCACTTGGATTTGCTTATATCATGGGGTTTTCAATACTTTCATTGTGATCTTTGATTTCATCTTGATATGTCTCTTGTTGCTATAGTCATTTTCTCTTGATGCTTCAAATCTAACTTAGGTAGTTTGTTGTGCAGGAGAGGAGGGCGCATTGGCTCCTTTGGGGAAAACGATTTCACTTGGACACTCACCCAAATCACTTCAAATTGATCGGGAATGAATAGATCATCATCATCAAACCATCCGCAAGATTATTTGGGTAAGATCTACTCTAGTTTCAGTTATTTTGGGTTCCAATCCATTGGCCATTCTTCATTAAATGTTAAAACCCTCACTTAAATTAATCGAAAAATTCTCTGGCTCAAACGATTTGGTTTACTGGCAAACCATTTCTGGGTATTTTAGCTTTGGCATATCCCTAGGTGGGTTCTCCTAGACATCATGGTTGGAGGACTCCCTGAGGCCCAATTCCCAAGGCACTAGTCTCTTAACCCTTGCGCATTCCCTTCTTTGATTGGTTTTCCAGTCGTTTGATCCCTGTTTGTGAGCTTCCATACCTTGACACTGTCATATCTTTCACGCAAGCCATGTTAGAAATCCATAACCACCAGATCTACTCTTGGGGACACTTTCCCTGTTTTAAGGGTCACGTTTCCCAAGACAGTTGATTTTGATCATTTGTACTAGCACTTGAATCCTGGAATCATTTCTAATCATTGAGTCACTTTGCCTAAACACTATCCTATCTTTCTTAAGCCTCCACAAGGATCCTATTTCCTTAAATCTAGGGTTCTTTACCTGTCACCTTACGTACCCTATTGACATAGCTTGATCTGGTGATCTGGTTAGATCTCTCCAATCGGGAGTAGATCAGGGTCTCCCCCTTTACTATCTGTGGCTTTGATAGTATAAAGTGAAGGGTGCCTCGATTGGTGTGACAACCAATCCTTTTGGGAATCGAGGCTCTCGTGGTTCACCTCTTTGGTTTCCTATCCCCTCTACCATCCTGTATAAGATCTATCATTTGGGGCAGCTACAAGCTGTGTGATAACATTTTGGCGTCGTTGTCGGGGAGGTAGAGGCTTACCTTCGGTGTCTACCTCGATTGCCGTGACAACCATCCATTGGGAGTCGAGGCTATCTTGGTTTCACCTCTTTGGTTGCCCATCCCCTCTACCATCCTTACGGATCCACCTTTTAGGGCAACTACAAGTTTGGTGATAACATTTTGGCGCCGTTGGCAGGGAGGTAGAGGCTTACCTTCGGTGTCTGCGAGTGTCCGTGCGTTAATTCATATCTTATCGCATCCGGTATTTTTCCTTGGTGATTGCATTCCTAATTCCATAATTACTTCAATCACCATCCTATTTCACTCATCTCACCTCTCCTACGACATATTTCATATTTCGGTGAATTACTTGTGTGGTTCACCTGGCGACTCCACCCGGCGACTCTACTGAGGAATGAGCCCAACAAATAAATCTTAAAATCCTAAATCGTGACTCTGCTGGGACTTTTCATTCTAACGAGTCCATTATGGAAATAATGAGTGCGGATGACCCCCCGTGGGAAGACCTCCACCATAGATCGTCTTTCCTTCCTCCATTGGATTATGTGGAGAACAACATTTCCACCATTTTTACACCGGATGTCTACCCTTGCCCCCAATCCCCGATACTCACATGTCGTACGGACACTGAGGGAAACCTGGCGGAAATTGAACCTACCATTTCGGTTACTCCTGGTGTCATGGAACACATTCGTTTAGGCCAGAAGTATTCCCCTGAAGAGATTACTACTTTCACGGCCTTATTCAAGCAAGTCCGAGACGTGTTTGCTTGGACCTACGAGGAGATGCCTAGGATAGACCCCGCTATTGTTTCACACGAAATTAAAACCTGTCCCAACATCAAACTAGTCCACCAAAAGTTGCGATCGGTACACCCTCGAAAGACTGCAGCGATCAAGGCGGAAATTGAGAAGCTCTTGAAGGCTGGCTTTATATACCATGTTCCATTAACAGAATGGGTCTAAAATGTCGTCCCTGTAGCTAAGAAGCAGGGTACCATTCGCGTCTGCGTCGATTATCGAGATCTCAACAAGGCTTGTCCTAAGGACAATTACCCAACTCCCTTTATCGATCAGATCATTGACAATTGTGTTGGAAGTGTCATCTTCTCTTTTATGGATGGCTTTTCCGATTACAACCAGATTGAGATCCACCCGCTAACCAACACAAGACGGCATTCATCTGCCCTTGGGGAACATTTGCATATCATAAACTTCCTTTTGGTCTTAAAAATATTGGTGCCATATTCCAGCAGGCCAAGTCGTACACCTTTCATGACGTGAAGGCCTTCGTGGAACCCTACTTGGACGATCTCCCTGCCCATTCACGGCAACGTGAATTCCACATAGATCATCTGACGATCGTATTCCTCAGATGCAGGCGGTATAACATCTGCTTGAACCCTCAAAAGTGTATTTTTTGCGTCGAGTCTGGACGCCTCTTAGGTTTTATCATCTCGAAAGATGGGATCTGCATTGATCCCTTGAAGGTGGAAGACATTGTCGCTCTCCCACCTCCGACTGATGTTACGGAACTTCAAAGTTTGGAAGGGAAGGCAACTTATTTAAAGCTTTTTGTCTGTAATTTCGCCCAGAAGACACAAGGTTATATGAGACTACTTAAGAAGGACGTCCCGTTCATATGGGACGATCAAGCGCAACAATCCTTTGATAGTCTTAAACATGCTATCACCCATGCCCCTGTGCTCCAGCCGCTCAATTACTACCGACATTATATTCTTTATCTCGCGGCCTCCACCACCACGATCGCCATGGTCTTGGTACAAGAGGACCACAACGCCTAGGAACATGTGATATATTACTTAAGAAAGGGTCTTCTTGACGCCGAAACTCGTTACTCACATGTTGAGAAGCTCGCTCTCGCGGCAGTCATTGCCGTCCAAAAGTTCTGACATTACATATTGCTCCGCACCACCACCATTATTGCCAACTCAAACCCCATGTACCATGTTTTGACACGTCAAGTACTTGGGGGCAAGTATTCACACTGGATCGTGATACTACGGGAGTTTGATCTCCTATTCGAGAAGGCTAAGTCTAAGAAGTCTTTGGTGTTTGTCGAGCTCATCTGCGACCTTCCCCGTGTTGATGTAGGATCTGAGCCCAATGATTCTCTTCCGAATGAGTCATTGTTTCTCATCAGCACATCTGACCCGTGCTATGGAGATATTCTCTTATATATTCAGACACAACGTTTCAACCCCCAACTGTCTCGTGACGACCGTCGTCGAATACGCCACCACGCAAAGTATTACCTGATCATCAATGATACCTTGTACTGTCGTGGTATTGATTCTATTCTTCGACGTTGGCTGACACATGAGGAGGCTGGACACGTCTTGAATGACTGTCACGCTGGGGCTTGTGGCGGTCATCTCTCTGGGATGGCTACAGCCCAGAAGATACTACGCGCGGGATATTATTGGCCATCTATCTTTAAAGATTGTATCAAGGCCGTCAAAAAATGTCCCCCATGCCAACATTTTCAAACGAAAAAGCGCACCCATCCAGCCTTGTTACACTCAGTTATTGCCGTTGACCCCTTTGCAAAATGGGGCATTGACTTCATGCACTGTAAGCCTACCTCGGTCGGGGGGCATGGTTACGTCATAGTAGTCGTGGATTACTTTACAAAGTGGGCCGAGGCTATTCCTACATACACTGACGACGACAAAACCGCCGCACTCTTCATGTTTAATCATGTTATCTCATGGTTCGGAGTTCCGCAAGCCATAGTCACCGACCATGGATCTCACTTTCAGAACCATATGGTCGATGAGCTGAGCGCCAGACTAGGTTTTCGTCATGAAAACTCAACACCTTACTATCCGCAATCTAATGGACAAGTAGAGGCCATTAACAAGGTCTTGAAAACCATGATTCAACGCATGGTGGGTACGCACAAGTCTGACTGGCACAATATGCTCTTTTCCGCAGTATGGGCTTATCGAACATCCATCAAGACTGCCACCGAATTTACACCGTTCCAATTAGTTTATGGATTGGAGGCAGGCCTACCTATAGAGTGCGAGATTCCATCCCTCAAACTCCTAGTTGAACTCCTTCCGAACACTACTACCAAGGAAGAGCGATTCCTTTACCTAGCAAAACTCGATGAGACTCGCCGAGATGTTGCTCTTGCCAACGAGGCACATAAGAAGCACATCAAAGCACAGTATGATAAGTCGGTAGAACCCCGCATTTATAACGAGGGTGATTTGGTCCTTACATACAACCAAAGGCACGATAAGCTAGGGGCAGGTAAGTTCGAGTCCATGTGGCACGGACCGTACATAGTGAAACGTGTTTTGGAGAAGGGAGCCTACAAACTAGAGGACTGCAATGGAATATCTTTGGGCGAGCCCCGCAATGGGATCTACCTAAAGAGGTACTATGCCTAAATCTTTCACGCATAGACATCTTGTATATATTGTATATGGCATGTGTGTTTTGTGTGGTGTGACGCTTTTGTTTTGGTGTGTCTAGATCTTGTTTCCCGTTTCTTATACCATGTTCTGTCTACGTGTGCAGATGGCAACTAGCTACGGATTCGCAGACGGTGCCAGCCGGCATACCCGTAAACTTGCTTCGGCATCCTGGGTACTCTATTCTCCCACCGGCGAGCTTATTAGCTCAGAAGGAATTTGTCTAGGTTTCACAACCAACAATGCCGCAGAATATCAGGCAGTCATTGGAACCCTAACCGACGCTCTTTCCTTGGGTATGAACCACATTGTCATCCACTTTGATTCACAATTGGTGGTTTCTCATCTTAACCGGATTTATGCTATCCGCGACCCTACTCTACTTCGTCTTTTCAGATGAGTCCGTCTTCTGGAAAGGTCCTTTGAATCTATTCAATACCTGCACATTCCACGAGACATGAATACAGTTGTTGACTCGATGGCCAACTTCATTCTAGATTGGTACATCGCACACACATAACATATTCATAAAAAAATATAAAAGCATACATAACATGTAAATAATCCATTTTATAAGCAAACACGTAAACAATATCACATTAATCATCCATAGAACACATACTATATAAAGCCGCCGAAAATGTCTGTATATATATATAAATCCGTACAAAAGTACAAAATGATGGTGCTGATACAAAAATCTGAAGCATGCTAGCTTTCAATAGGTCTCTACAAAATCTGAAGCTCATAAGCTTTCAGTATACATAAGTAGAACATGAGCCTAAGGTCGCTCAGCCCTCGGCTGCTACCCATGAAAGCAGACTACGTCCCTCGCTACTTTAGCTAGCAGCGTGCCAAAACAGGTAGACACCCCGACGGTGTACTTCTGGTAGCCCCGAGGCAGATCACGAACACCCGGCTCTGGGATATCCAGGGTCAGCCTCTGGAGGTTCTCATAAACCTCCTCCACCTCCTCGGTGGCATCTCGCATCGCGGGACCCACCACTGGCACCTCTCCTCTCCTCGCAATGATGCAAACGCCAACTAGTCGCGATGGACCCACGTATGCACACAACACCAAGTTATCAGCACTGCTCCAAAAAAATCATAAGATATATAAAATGAAAAACACAAAAGTTGTTGTTCTTACCGATATCACCCCATTGTGCTCCCTCAGGAAGCACCAGGTCGGGATCACCTCTGAAGTCTGTCCCGCTGTAAGGGTAATCCTCAATCATGAGGAGCTGTCCCTCCATCCAAGCAAAGAATCCGGTGCCATAACCTATGATGGGACCCCCCACCACCATG
Source organism: Larix kaempferi (assembly GCA_027924585.1). Lineage (NCBI taxonomy): Eukaryota > Viridiplantae > Streptophyta > Pinopsida > Pinales > Pinaceae > Larix > Larix kaempferi. The sequence goes on along the minus strand of BSBM01000226.1, from coordinate 1,108,286 downwards.
GCGGGCCATCACCTCTGCCCATCGAATCATATGTGGGTCCCTGGGATCCCGGTCATCCAAGTCCACCTATGGACGCAAATGAGGTACCTGCTCCAGTAGAAAAGATATCACCACGGACCCATATCCAAACTGTTTCAGTGCCCCGCGCCGACATTTGGTAAGCTAACTCCGAAGGTTGGTAAGGAGTCCCTCGCACCAGTTGAATACCCGCGGAGCCATGCACTCCTCCGCATACAACAACTGGGTCTTGCTCGCAAGGTGAGCAGACTGACTCCCGGCCGCCCTCACCAAGGTGAAGAGCACGGCACGTAAAGGACGATCTCGAATCTCCTTAATGGGAATCTTCCCACTAGTAGCCGCAGTACCTCCAATACATTACTGGGTAATCATGTCGTCCACGGTCTGATCACCTCCTCGTGATCCAGTGAGAGATATGGGTTCTCCCCTCCGGGATAATCCTGTCAGGAAGTAGATATCCTCGACATCTATACTCAATGTATGCACCTTGTTACCGGGCAAATTAGCAAGGCTAATTCCCAGTAAGCATAAATAAGAAAAGTGACCCAATGTCACCTCGATCACTGTTCTAACTTCTTCGGAAGTCGAAGCCTCCAAGGAGAAGTATCCTTATAGAATCCTGTAGAAACACTTAGACAACCACAAACTATGTTTTCTATGCGAGTGTTAGTTAGACCAGTGCCTAAATGGAGTCAGTGATTTTATGCTCAATGCAAAAGATATGGTTAAAATCAATAGCCCACTTAAATCATCCCATGAAATGTATAAGTTTGGTGTGAGTCAATGTTGGACCAAGAGATAATAACTATTCACCAATGTAGATTTGGGGTCATGAAATGTAGGAAACTTGTACAAATGTATTGCAACAACCAATATTGGATCAAAAGACTATATTGCCAAAAGATCATCCAACCAATAACCACATATGTGTTAAGTGATAATGTAGATGATAGAAGCAAATATGAGAGTGGAGTAATGCAAATGATATAGCTAGTAAATATACAAGGATCATTTGTTTGCATTACCAATAATGACAACATAAGTTTCTATCAATTAAACATGAGAGCTATGTCATTTAATTGCAAGTACATCAGTAGGAGTAGATAATTAAGATGATGCAATAGATATCATAAGGTGGAAACAAGATATCAGTTTCGTTTACCAAATAGATATATTAATTAGGCATGCAGAGATGTATTATTGGCAAGTAAAGCATATAACTATAGGTCTATGGCAAATGTAACCAAATCAGTAATATGTCATCTAATGCACTTTCCAAATCTGTATGTGAATGTAATTGTTATAACAGCAGCAGCAGATTTAGGATGTACTCACTAATTAATATCATTAATAACATCTAATATAACAACTCAGCATGTATGTTGACCAGATATCAATTTAGGATTCAAATGAGCATCAATATCATCATTTATATTTTGATACAAAGGCAATATTCAGATCTGAACCAAGTAAACTTTAGAGTTTTATGCATACCCACAGATTACTCCAAAAGATAGCCCAAGAAACTTCAAACTAACATACACTTAAACACTGATTTTGAATACCTTATTTCACTGTTTTGTATGTATATGTTTGCAGGTGATAGGGGCACAAGGAAAAGGATGACACAGGGTTAACACACAGGGTCTGTGGCAGGGTATGGATGAAGGCTCAGATAGGGCTCAGAAGGGATAGGGATGTGGTAAGTGATGAAGGGGGAGACGAGGAGGATGTGGAGGAAGATAGAGGGCAGCGAAGGAATAAGGGAGGAGGTCGCTAGGGCAAGCAAACACTGCAATTAGGGTTTAGTACAAAAAATAAGGTTTGGCTTTAGGGTTTTAACTTAAAAAATATATAAAAATCAGATTTAAATTAAAAAGAACACGAATCTAAACTAACATAATAAGCACAAAGTAAATAAAACTCAGAAAATGAAGGTTTTTTAGAATTTTAAAATTTTAGGGCTTCCTACAATTTCGCCCTATGGTTTATGGGGGAAAAAGGGCAAGCCGAATTTATAGGAGGAAGGGCCGAAATTTTAGGGAGGCCAAAAAAAATAATTATTTTTATTTTTAGATTTTTAGGAATTTTTTATGTATTAAAAATTTTAGGGCTTCCTAAACTTTCGCCCTAGGGTTTTTAGGGCTAAAGAAAGCAGGGCAAAATTGTAGGAGAGAGGGCTGAAATTTTAGGAAGGCCAACAAATTAAAATTAAAATTAAAATTTTTTATTTTTAGAGTTTTTGTCATAAAATTGCAGACCTAATTCTAACCCTAATACTACCATGAAAACACAAGATTTTAACCGTAAATAACAATTACAAATGTACAAAACTCAGACATTTGGGTTTAAATGATAGATGAACAACTAGGGCATCAAAAGAAAGCTACCTACCAAACCCTAGGGCATCAGTGAGAGGAGATACTCTCCTTGAGATGGTACTTGGCAAGCTTGTCAACTAGGGCTAACCTCAATAATCTCTAAGATTCATTAAGGAAACCTAGTCTTAGCAAGACTTGAAGACCTAAAGCTCAAGCTTGGATGCTAGGGTGACCAATGACAAAAATGAAGTGCAAATCAAGACAAAATGAAACAATAATGAATTCCACTCAACCCTAACAAGCATCACTTTCATACATTTGACATAGAGACATCAAACAAAAAAGTATCGATACCTCCAAGTGCATGTGTTAAGCAAACAACTCTAGCTTCACCTTAGCAATGGCATGAACAAAAGAAAAACTTCCAAGAAATGCTTCAAACTTGCAAAATATCCTTCATCAAGGAGATCCTTCCTTCAAAGAGCCCTAGTTAGGGCAAATAGCAGACATAATGATCTTATCCCAAAAGTTGATATCTAAAAATGAAGTGAGGAGATCTTATTTATATGATCTCACACTCACTTTACACAAAATAAGGTCAATTTAATATTTAAAAATGTCAACTTAAAAATATAACAAAAATAATATAAAATAATCTAAAGATGGCCTATTGTAGGTTACGTGGGGTATTTTACCCCCTAGGTGCTAAAATATGCTAAACAAGGCTAAATTTGACGAAACGAAAGGCCAAACTGCACAAGGGGGGTTGTCATGCCCCAACTAACCCCAACAGTGATGAAAACCCTCAACGCCCCCCCCCCATTTAGCAATCAAACAGTCTACCAGGAGGACGATGTCATCCTCTGAAGGAGGGCCCAGAGGGAGGGTGCGTTGAACTAGAGAGCTAGGAGGGTGCTAGATTTGCTCCGGAAGATAAGAGTGAGTCTCGGTGCTGGAACAACTGCCGCTGGAGTGTTGAAACAAGGTGGGGGACATGTGACCCAGTGACCCACCCCTGGAAGACCTGGACACCAACCTCAGGGTTTCAAACCCTTCATGAGGCAATCAACGATGCCATTAATCCATAGTACTTCCAGAAGATAAGCCAGAGGGTCTGGCCATGCCCCTACCTCAAAATGAGTTGGCTAAACACCCCTCCTGGTCAGAAAAAAGACACCCTCTCCCTGGGGCACCTCTGTAGGTATGTTGGTGCTAGTACCATCGTAACACACCCCGATCTCGAAGTGTTGTTGCATCGGATCCCAACATCGGATCATGTGTGTCAACAGTGGAATTTGGGCCCTCATGCCCGGTACTCGGAAGTATTTGAGTAACCCGCAGTTCCTCAATACAGCAATGCATTGAAGGTTATTTTCGAACTAAGCATCATCCAACTCGTGTTCTCGTTCTCTCCACTCAAGGACCATGTTTACCGCTGTGAACCTGTCAAGAAGGACAAATAAGCACCATTAGAACTCACACCATGCATCAAAACGTTTGCTTGGGAGTTGGGCGTTGAGTTGAAGTTGGACATTTGTGCCATCGCAGGCCGTCTTTGCAGACAGTGCGACATCGTCGCAAATAGCCCTTACGCGATTTGCGACGGCACATGGTCGTCGCAGTTCCAGTAAGGAGGGCTTGCGCCGACCCGTGGGCACATTTCCCCCAACCAAATCAACTCAAAACCTTGAATATTAACCAAAAAACATGAAACTAATCAACTAAAAAGTTGCATAGATGAGTTTAGGCCTACCTGCTTCTGACGGCTAGCAAGATGGTGGACCATAGCTCCCGGAATCAGCAATTGAAATTTGGCTCCAAATGGCACTTTGCACTCTCCAAACTTGCTAAAACACAATTGTAATTTATTTTCACTATTTCACCTATTTTATAACAAAAAATGGAATATTCCTTTTATAATTTGATGCTTTAGTGGATTTTTTACTATAGTTTGGGTTATTTACTGCATTTAAACGTTTGGTTAGCTATTTTTTACCTAGTCTTTGAGTTGCAGGAGAACCTAAGTGCCTAATTAATGCCATTTTTCGTCGTGATGATCATCTTGTAAGTATTATCAGGTATCAACGACTTCTTCAAGCGTCTTTTTGTCATTATTTCGCTCATTAATGTAAATTATTAAATGACAACCGAGCTTACTCTTTGTTCTTTCTCGTGCTAGTAAAACGATGAGAATAAGTCATTGAGTTATAGTTTATCACTTTTTCGAACTCGCTAAACTCCTACGAAAAAGGAACCCCCCTGGAGTCTTTCTTTAAGATCTTTTCACGCTCTCAAAATACGAAAAGATCGCCAAGCGAACTTGTCACGTTCACGCTTGTTAAAGTATTAGAATGGTCGTCTTCTTGGTGATAGTTTACCCCTTTTTCGGACCAGGGGGCACTACTTACGAAAAAGGAATACTCCAACCAATCATGACTGGAAGAGTCCTCTCTCGCGTTGTTTTACCCTTTTCCGGGGGCAGAGGCTAGCTTTACGAAAAAGGACCTTTGGACTCTGTTATCACATATATAGTAGTCAGGCTACCATACTCTATTTTTCAGATTACAGTACACTTTTCAGCCATTTCCCTTGCATTGAGATGCTGAGATGAGCATCTATTATGGATCATGACTATTACATGGACAGCAGATTTAATCCCCATGACATGACTGAGTCTCAGGACACTCAGAGAGATGACCGATGTAGCCATTTAGCCATTTATACAAAACAGTCAGTATTGCCCAGAGTTACAGCAGCAGTTTCAGAAGACAGATGTTGGTTCAAAGGATGAGCATTCAGGTATGACTCAGTAGGTATATTTTGGTGTTATAGTTATATTGTTTTTATATTCATTCTTGTAGCATGTCTTAGCATTTAGTGTCATGATCTAGCGATCATATAGATATGTGGACCAGGTTGTACTTTTATATATATTATATTGCCCTACTTAGACCTAGAAGTTCTTGACCTATACTCATCAGTTTTTACCCTCTTTAGGGAGATTAGAGGTGATCATTCCCACCATACTTTGGCTTGTTAGTGTTGGTCTCATTACTCATTGTCTTCATCCATCCATTACCTACCCAGTTTGTTATTTACCTTGACTTATACTTGACTAGTGGCATGGAGGACCTTTCCCCACCGTAACCTCTATTTTGGATGAGCTTCCTTGTTTATTGTCTCTCGGCTCTGAGTTGGTGACAAAACTTACCTTTGGTGAGTTGGATTGTAGACCTAAATCATTCTGGTCGGTTGTCCCGATGTTTAGCACTGGCACGAAGTCCCCCTACTCACTAAAGATGTTGTTGGCTAAACCTGAAACATATAGTACTGCCATGAATACAAAATGTGAAAAGGAAATGCTATATCTATTGTGAAAAAAGCCAAATGAATTTGGCAATGAAATATCAAATGTTATATCTATTGTGAAATGTAAATACCCAGGTAAACAAGATGTCTAAAAAACACACCTGGAAGAAAATAGCTCAGGTAAACAAGTGCCTTAAAAACACACCTGCAGCATGAAGCCTTATGTAAAATGTAAATCTATGTGTTGTCCGCCAATATGCACACCAGCAGCGGAAATCTTTAGAAAGCTGTCTCTTCACTACAAGTGAGAGAGGTGTGGCCTTGGGGGCAAGCAATGAGCCAGGTACTGTCACCTGAATCCCAGCTCCTCCGTTTAGGCAAACTCCTAACGAAGCCAAGGGGGGTAGTCCCTAAAAGAGAGTTTCACTAATGCTCTTTGTGTATTTAAGTGTTTTTTGATGTAGTGATGTGGATGGGTGTTGTTTAGGAGTTTTTTTTTGGGATGAGAGACAATTTAAACTATTTGAAAATAAAACAAGATAGTGCAATCCACGTTGCAAATACAAGATGCAAGATACACTTGAGCAATAAGTAGATCACTTCATGTACATATAAGCAAATACTCCAATGTTGATACTTAAGCAAGCAAAATATAAGATGAAGGACCAGTGCCTTATGGAGTCAAAATTAAAAGTGATTATAAAACTTGATACAAGTGCTTGAATCGAAAAATTTGTGAGAACGTTGTGCAGCTTATCTTGGTAAATTCAAAGTTTTAATTGTCTTGATTATTAGGGCTAAAACCAAGGAGTTCAAAGAGTGTCCGGAAAGTGGTTTTAAGCAGCCCCTTTAAGAGACTTGTCGGGTCCTGTCTGGAATCACGGCGAGGCGCGCAATGCTAACCAACCACCGTGTCGCAGATTGGGCGGTCCGGCGCCTCCCCTGAGAACTGATCAAAATACTTTATGACAATGCCGGTTCGTTGGTTATGGGGGTGAAAGTTTTAATTAGATTTTCACTTGTAAATTAACAAGTCTTCCACCTTTCTGAGTACTAGCCCAACCGTTTCCGGTTGGCAGAGCATACGGGTGTAGGACAGAAACCAAGATAAATTAATTAAGGGGGGTATGAGTGGAAAATTTTATTATTATTAAAAAACCTTGTTCAACTCTCCGACAGAGAGCGCTCTTGACTTGGTCTTATGACCACAGTTCAAGAGACTTGCTAATTTAACAATGCCTAATGCAGAGATAATGCAAAACTAAAATGCCCTCCGACAGAGGGTGCTCTTGACTTGGATTTAGCCAAGTTCAAGAGACTTTGGTTTATTTTAAGGAAGCAAAAAGTAGTTGTGTTGTGGAAGCAATAAATTAACTTTAAAAGATAAATCCACTTGATAAGCTTGAAAGATATAAAATAATGCTTAACAAAAACTACTTTGCAAAAATAAAACTAAACTCAAACTGGTGTTCTACCACACAAGATTAAATCTAATAGGTGGGATTGATCTCCGAACAAGATCAACCACTAGAACCGCTTGCACTTGAGAACTTCCAGCTAGCTGAAAGCTCTGTCAAGGAAACCGACGGGGAAGGAAGAGTAACCACAAATTATGTGGTCCTGCCCTTGAGACGAAATCTCAAGGATACAACTTCCGGCTGAAGGCTTTGGAAGAGAAACAAGATAATGATAAATGCAAAAATAAAACTAAACTACCCAAGAGTCTCTTTCAGGTCAAAGACCCTACTCGGGAGAGCATGGGGGTAAGTAAATATGGAAGATAACTTTGAATGACTTATTTAAGCAAAATACTAATCTAAGAACATGAGATCATAAATCTAAGCTAAATCAATCCCCAAGACCCAACACTCTTCCCCAAATGGGGAAGAAGACCAAAAAAGTGGAGGCCTCCTCCACTTGAAACTTTTATTAAACGGTTACAAATGCCTTGGGTTTAACACCTTGCAAGGTCTTTCGAGAATGAAGTAAATGGAAATACAAGGCTAGCTCTTATAAGCTTATTCAAAAGGATAACAAGATTTTTGTAATTTTAATCACTCCTTATGGCGTTCTTGTGATTTTGCTTTGATTTCTTCGCTTCAATATCTACCAAATATCTTTCTCTCAAATGACCTACACAAGATCAAAACATCTCAACAAGGCACCCATTAACCATTAGCGAAAATAAGACAAACTTGAAACTAGTTAAGTCTAGATTTAAAAATTTGAGTCTAAAAGGGAAAATGCATGAGATTTTGGCATAAATTCTTAACTATGGCGAAACGGACCAGCGAACAACAAACTCTTGAAATGCAATGGGAAAGAGATCTAGATCATAAAATTTTGAGAAATTTTTTGTGGAAAATATTCTATCTTTTCAACTTGCAACTAGGGTTTATAAATGCAAACTATACTAGTGTGAAACAAGAGATCTAGAATGCCCTAAAGTTAACTTTCAATGCATGCCAATGCCAATGATATAATAAATTGAGATCTAATCTATCAAAGAAACAACTCTAGCAAGTAACTTTCAAAAATGACTTAGCCAATTCGTTTTTGTACTTTTTATGGTTTTTAGGGGTTTTTTGGGAAAGAGGACGAGAGGAAGAAAGGGCAAAAACGAAAGCAAGGATGAGAAGGTAGATCTAGGGAAAAGATAAAGGGAAGGAAAGCAGGGAGTAAAGGGAGAAACTAGGGTGGATGTAAGGGATACTAGGGTAAAGATGGAGGGACAAAAAACGAGAGGCAAAGATGGAAAAAACGAGGAGATTTGGAGGGGGACGAGAGCAAGAAGGTAGGGCTAATGGGGTTGGACAAATGGAAAGGAGGGAGAAGAATCAAATGGGACGAGGGCTAGGGAAGAAGAAGGTAGGGCTTTGGTGAATGGAGAGAAACTAAAGTGGAGGCTTCAAAGTGAAGGTGAAGGGAGAGCTAGAGGAAGGAAGCTCGAATCTAAGGTAACCAAGTTTTAGAATGTAGATTTTTTGAAACTTTGATGGGTGAGGAAGAGAGCTCTTTGTAGCTTGGTTTTGGAGCAAAGATGAAGGAGCTTGAGGATCCTACAAAACAAAAGATATTAGTGGGAAAAATCCTTGCTTGTGAAGTCAAGCTAGATGCAACCTAGCTCACACTTGTCTTCACCTTTGATAACACCTGTAAAACCCCAACACACTCAAACATACAAGTGGAATCAAATGCTAGTATGTTAGATAACCAAGACTAAATCAACATTGGTATAACCGAATACGTCTTGCTCATTTAAATCTTTGGAAAACATCACACACATAATCAACTTGAATATAACAAATGACTATTCTCATGGACTAAAAATAGCCTTCTTGAGCTAGCAATATTGAAAGAAGCACTTGCATAAAATGAGAGGAAGGTTATAGAAAGATGTCACCTCAATGCATTAGACACATTCACCACAAAATTTGAAAACACATGGACCTCCAAAGTCTTGATCTTTATTCCAATATGAGCATAAAAATATTACAATTCTCGGCAGAGTTTTCTTGCATCCAAAAATCCATGAGATAATAACCCCTAATGGGCCTCTCTTTATAGAAGAAACTAATAGCTAACCCTAGGTCGAATTAGCAATGATCATGGAGGTCGAATCCCAATCAATTAGTGGCTTGGCACAAGATAGAGTCGAGTTTGAGGTAGGTAAGGGCGAATAGGTGGCAAATTCGAGTGGTAGAAGGCATGGGAAATATCAACCAGCGAATGGGCAAGCTACAACAAGGAAGGGCGTGATCCATGTGGAGATACACGAGTTGCTTGGTGGATGGAAAGAGGCAAAGGGTAGGCACTAACTCGAAACTAGAGAGAACCAAGCCCAAATCGTGATTGCATTAACAAGTAACAAACCCTAACTAAGTTCCACGAGAGAGAAAAAGGATTGACGTGAGCAGGTTTGTAGATATGCGATTTGGTTATGGAGGAGACATGTGGATGAAAGTAGGTGCTAACTCGCATGGGTGGAACATAGGATACATCACAACCAATTATCATATCCAAACAAGGCAAGAACTCGACTTTGCTAGAGATTGACGTGAGGGTTTAAGGGGATTGCGAGCTAGTTTAGGTGGAGGCACGTGTAGATGGTAGGTGCAACTCGAATCACAAAGGGAGCCAAGCTATGGTGGATAAAGTGAGTCAATAGGGTGCCTACTTCAAGCTTTAAATGCAAGCCACCAACCCAACCACGAAATGACACATCATTAAATTGATTTTCTCATGAAGGAGGGCGAATTTACTTGAGAGGATAATAGTCTAGTGACTGGATGGATGACTGGGAGTGCTTGGAGTTGATTGGAATCTTCCTAAATGCTCATTGCCATGTCATTTAGCCTTTTATTTTAATCAAATTGATTAATTTTGGAGAGATTTGGATTATCTCCAAACTAATAAATTTTATTATTTTAATTAATAATTTCTCTGTAAATGACTTTTCAGAGAAAATATTAATTACGGGGCTGAATTGACATCCGAAAGTTGGGTTTAGCTGCTCCATGGGTCATGTGTGATTTTTGGCTTATGAAACGAGCCATCAAACACTAAGTTCAGACCCCGGATGACTGACATAATTACAGACCCAAATTTCTCTATTTAAACTATAGAGAAATTTAATTAAAATTTAAATATTTTAAAAATTTAAAAACCCCAATTTCGACGCGTCCGGTAAAAAAATTTCGAAATTTTTTCTGGGGGTCCTAGAGACCTAGGACATGACCAAAACCTATTCTAATAGTGTCTAGTAGGTTTATACATTATAGTTGGACCCTAATAACCCCCCATGGCCAAATTACCAAAATCGGGCATTCCAGCTTTGGAGGAAGCGGGAAAAAAACCAAGAGATTATATTTCGCCTGAAGCAAAGTATAATCTGATGGTGAAAAAACTCCCTGGAATACCTTAGTTGTTTAATCCAGTCATGGGGAACCGAGCCACTCAGACCCTACTAGCACACTTTGATACAAACCCCCATGGGGCCATGGTCATGTCGACTCAAAAACAAAACCGGCTAGCCAAAACTGGCTAGACCCAAATACAATGAAACCCAGATACTCTGGAAGTGAACACTAATGTGTTCCAACACTGGCGGCTCAATAAGGTTTCAACTATTGTACAAATCAGTTGATAACACTATGCAATGTGTTTATAAACACACATAGATCAAAGGCTATGGAAACTAAAGGACCAAAAAGCAATGGAACTTAAACTCTATATCAAAAAGATTGTTGGCCTCATTTGTATTATGAATTGTGAGCATCTGCCAAGGTGAATAAACACTCTTTGAACAACTTACCCATTTGTGAGACACCACCATTCCTTGTGTTATTGCTTGTCCAATATATGCTATGGTGTGTATTCCCTTTCCATATCCAAACTGTCACAATGTTAAGTCAGTAAGTCATCCCTTAGCCTAACCATTTTATTTTTAGCCTTCACCGTTCACTAGCAAATTGATCACAACTATGAAGTGAGTATGGTCTTGAAATTCTGGTCTGAGTAATAATAATAATTAATGACTTTATATATTTGGATTTAGATCGCAAGTAATGATTACTTTTTGTTATAATTTCTATTTGAATGAATTGTAAAGCATGCTTTAACCTTTGACACCTTGCAGCATTATGATGATAGCTTGAGTTATATTTTGGGTCATTATTGACTTGGTCAAACCCAGTTTGACCAAAAGTCAACCACTGGACATGAGGTGGCAGACCTCAGATGATACGGAGATATGGTACAAGTCACCATGGTGGTTATATGCAGTGGTTTCAGGCTTATGATGATAATTTGTGCTTTTCAGCACTTTTTCAGATTATTATTATTTGGTCTGTTGGATATGATGGACATTTATTTTTGATCATGCTGAGGTCTATATGGTGTATGAGTACACATCTTAGATGGATTTGGACTTTCCGAGTCCAATGGAACAGTCTGTTTTCAGTTCCGAGCAGTTACAGTGACAATTAGCCTCAGTTGGCTATCCTAGTACAGTTTTGGCATATCAGAGGCCCTGTCAGAGCAGAGCAGAGAATTGATGAGTTCACCTAGGGCGATGTGCATGGAAGGGGTGGTCCAGCCACTTGTTATTACCATATTACCCCCCTCCCAGAGAGCCTAGTTGCCTCACCTTGACAGCGCAGACACTCCAGGAGGTAGTTTGGGCATGTTCACATTTCCCGAGGCAGTTAAAAAATGGTAAAAATGGCTACTGAAGGATTCGATTTGGGCTACTGAGGCAAGGGATTGGCATGGGATGACTTGTGATGATCAGTGGGATGTCTTCCACACCTTCTCCAACAGTTTCAGCTTCGAGTGGGACACACACCCATCACTTTTGGCATTTTATATGATTTTCTGGAGCCTCCAAAGGCTCACGACTTTCCTAGAGAGGCACAATTTGGTGCTTAGAGTATTATTTATTGGATATTGTGCCATGGGGATTGACCAAGGGTGTTAGAAATTACCCCTTGGACCCACCATGAGCTAGATCTTATGTTTATTCATTGACTTTTAGTGGGACCCCCCTCTCCTAGGGCGATTTGGTCCATTTGTGTACTATTTTATTAGTGATCCATGTATTGTATTGTTGAGCTCATCTCAACCATTGATTAGATCATTTGATCTTTTAATCTTAGCCACTAATTCAAAAAGTGGTTAGGGTTTTGGTCTCTCTCCATCCTATTTAAAGAAAAGAGCTTCTCATTGTAAAGGGTCTTTCGCTCTTGGAATCTTGATAATAGGAAAACATTCTTGTGGAAATTCTTGGGTCTCCTTTGCATCTGGTGTTCTTAGATGGTGATTGGAAAGTCTATTGCATCCTAGCATTTGGAATTTGTGGTAAGATCTATTTTTTCGTGGAAACTTTGTCTTGTCTACAAGAGGGCGACTTCAACTTGGGCGTTTTTGCAAGGCTTCTTCAACTCGCTAACTTGGCATTCGCTTGTATCAGGGAGTTATCATTAGTATCATTGTGATCTATGCTATCTTTCTGTTATTCCTCTTGTGGCATTAGTCTTATCTCTTGATTGCATCAAATCTGATATTGTTGACGTTTGTTGTGCAGGAGAGAGGGCGCATTGGCTTCCTTGGGCAAATCGACTTCATAAAAAACTACCTCAAAGCTTCTCAAATTGATCGGGTTTGCATAGATCATCATCATCAAGGCATCTACAAGGTTATCCAGGTAAGATCCACAGGTTTGTCTACTATTTCATGATCCCAGTCCATTGGCATAAGCAAATAGCTGTTAAAACCCTCATTTTACATTTTCTCAGATCTACTTAGATCTAGTGGCTTCTTGGGTAAGATATTGAAAACCCACCTCTATAGCATCCACGGCAATTCGGATCTATAGGTTGGTGTGGATTGGCCTCCATTTGACCCCTTTCCCAAGGCAACCTAGCCTCTCCAAGAGAGGTCGCACTTCTTGATTGGGTGAGTTGTGCTAGATCTAGGACCTGGGTAGGTAAGATCCCACTTGATCCTTACTCTCCACAGTTGATAACCTTCCCCTAGTGCTTCACCTTGTTGATTTTTACCTTGTGGGCCCCATTCCTCATTTTGAGGGTTGAGCCCCACTTGGGTCAATTGGTGGTGCATTTCAATCTCAGATCTACTAAGATCTAGCCATTGGATGATCTTAATATTTAAGACCCACCTAGCTTTACACCTCAACATCCCTGATCTACAGTTTGGAGGACATACGACTCCATTTGACCCATTTTCCAAGGCACTGATCCTTCTCCAAGCCCTCACGACTTTCCTGGGTTGTTGAGTTTGTTTGTGGTTTGATCTTTGTCTGACTGCTTGAACACCTAGACATTGTCATATCCACTCATCAAGCACAGCTAGAAAGCCCTAATTGTCATATCTCTGATTTGGGACACTTTCCCTGTTTTAAGAGTCACGTTTCCCAAGGCAATTGATTTTGACCTTTTGAAACTAGCTTTGAATCCTGGAATCATATTCAAACCTTGAATCACTGTGTGTCATCTTTCACTATCATAGCATACCTTTCCTAAGCCTCCACAGTGGTCCTAATTCCTCATTTCTAGGGTTCCACACCTGTCACCTTACGTACCTCATTAGATTGATTTGATCTAGTGATTTGGTTGATCTCTCCTGTCGGGAGTAGATATGGGTCTCCCCCTTACTATCTTGGCTTTGATAGTTAAAGTGAAGATTGCCTCGATTGGCGTGACAACCATCCATTGGGAGTCGAGGCTATCTTGGTTTCACCTCTTTGGTTGCCTATTCCCTCTGCCATCCATCTCGGATCCATCTTTAGGGGCAACTACAGTTTTGGTGATAACATTTTGGCGCCGTTGGCGGGGAGGTAGACGCTTACCTTCAGGGTCTGCGAGTGTCTGTGCGTTAATTCTTATCTTATCGCATCCGGTATTTTGCCTTGGTGATTGTATTTTAAATTTCCTAACTATCCCAATCACCATTTTAATTAACACTCATCTCACCTCTCCTACGACATATTTCATTTCGATGAATTACTTTTGTGGTTCACCTGGCGGCTCCACCCTGCAACTCTACTGAGGACCGAACCCAACGTATAAATCCTAAGTTCTTAGAACGCCTTAATCTTGAAGGATCCCCTATAACTTATATTCGGAACAGAAGACAAATCAAAGAAGGATCATCCAATTTTCTTTGGAAGATCTATAATCACTCTTCTTCTCCAAGTCACTCTTTGGGATCTCCTTCAACCTCATCTATTCCAATGGTCGAAACAAACTCTGCAAACCAGAATGTTGCTCTTCTCTCAGAAAACCCTAGGATTTTTGAAAGGAAGGCTAAGCCATCTCCTTTAGACTTTTCTCAAATCCAAGGAGCACCCCATGACATGCCTAAAAAGTATTTTGAAAAGGTTCCCAAGTTTGATGGAGTGTCTGCTATCTCCATTGAAGATCATGTTGATAAAGTATGGGAACACATGGAAGCATATGGAGCATCTGAGGAAGATGCTTTCATGAGGGGTCTCCTGGCATCTTTAGAAGGAGATGTTTGGAAGTGGTTTGATAGATTGCCTGCCTCATCCATTGATGGATGTGACAACTTTGTCAACAAACTTAACAGTGAGTGGTCCCGAAAGTTAGATGGAAAGTTTCTCTTGCATCAACTGTTTGATATCAAGAAAAGAGAAAATGAAACAGTCCATGAATTTAACATACGATTTGACAAGACTGTAGCTAATATCCCTGAAGAGATTAAACCAAAAGATCAAGCGATTGTTATTCATTACTTGAATGCATTCGAAGGATGGCTTGGTTATCACTTAAAGGATAAAAATCCCAATGACTTAAAGACTACCTAATTCAATGCAAAGATGGCTGAACAGAATGCAGCATCTATGGGGAAGCAAAACTTTTTCAATCACTTTACCCCATCCACTTCTAGATCTGACCCTAAACTCCGAAAGCCCAAAGAACCTCTGAGTGAGCCAAAGGAATCAAAGGACACGTTAGAAACCATGCAAGAAATGATGAGACAACTAACTGTCCTAACCAAAAGTGTCGCAAGTTTGAATGATCCTGAGAGACATAGAAATCCTAATGGCCCTAAACCTTACTGGAACAACAATTGTAATATCCCAAACTGCTATTTTTCTTTTTTTCTTGTATTGTAGATGGCTAATGGGCTTATATCTCAACAGAATATGAAGGTAAACCCTGATCCCTGCATGCATGCAGATCTATGCCCTAGAAAATACTGAAATGCTATAAAGTAGGAGAAATTAATGCATGCACATAGCCGTATGCAAAGTTGCTAATGTTGATGATGATGACCCCCGCATGCATGAAGAATGATGTATCAATAAGGAGATAAGGCAAATCGTCCTCCTAGGGATAAGTGCGCCCTCCTCCAAGCTCTGAATGCTCCAAAATAATAAATACTCAGCTGAAGAAGACCCTGATGACGTGTACTAGGGTTATAGTGCCCTTCTGAAGATGATAGAGACTGCATGCATAAACTCTGATGGCTCAGAAGCCTGAAACGTGAAGATACTTCTTGGGAGAAGACGCCCAAGCATGCAAAACGTCCTTCTCTGAGATGGTATGCTAATAACTAGACAAAGGCTTGATCCGATGAGCCCTTCTTCCAGGGGAAGGGTAATACCAATATTCTGAAGCGGATGCACACTGCATGCAGAGAAACTGAAGACTGGAAACTGGAATGCGAATAAGGGAGTTGTTATCACCTAAACTGTAGTTACCCCTATGGATGGATCCAGTCATGGATGGCAATAGGGAAGGGCAACTCAAAAGGTGCAACCACGATCACCTCGACCTCCAATATATGGTTGTCACGCCAGTCGAGGCAACCTTCGCTTTATGTTATCTAGCCCAGACAACAAAGGGGGAGACCCGATCTACTCCCGACAGGAGAGATCAAAACCAAAACACCAAATCAGGGTATTTCAAAGTGAAGTTAGGTGTATGGTTTATCCTAGACCTAAAGATGAAGTCACAAGCCAAGTGGGGGTTCAATAGGTATAGCTTTGGTTCATAGTTGATGTGAGAGTGACTTATAATGTTTGAAGTGAGATCTAGGTTGAGTGTACTAGGTCAATGTCAAAAGATCCACTGCCTTGGGAACCGTGTCCAATGCAGGATAGTTAAGGTTTGTATTGGGGCTAACTAGTACATGAGACAAGCTTGACCATGGTTCATGATGTCTTCAAAGGTATAGTCTACCATGCATAGGTCAAACCACAAGTCAATCCAACAATTTAGGAAAGTTGAATTACCTTGTAGAGAAACCAGTGCCTTGGGAATTGGGAAGTGGAGTCAAAGTAAGGTTGACTTAAGGTTTAGGACTCCTACAGCATGAGATAAGTGGGCAATACAGGTCTTGATGGTTGAATATGTCTAGATCTAGGTTTGACCCAAGTGGACCACAATCCCTTAAAACAAGGAATGCTGTCCCCAAGGCGAAATTTGACAAAATGATAGTCTAGACCTAGGTTTTGAATTATTCCGGTTTCAGATCTACAATAATCTCAAGTACCCAGTTCCTGGAAGTGAGTCAACTCACTTCTCCAAGGTGGTGCGACTTTACCCAAGGAGGCTTCAATTGGGGTTTAAGTGGGTCAAATCATGTCGGATGGCATCCAAACTTTAGATCCTAGTAGATCGGTCAGGTAGGAGTATGGATCTATAATTTCGTGGCAATCCACCGGTTAGATCTTAGTAGATCTGAGTTTAAGTGTTCCAAGTGGTCCAAAATGGGGATTAAATTCCTTGAAATGTGGAATGGGACCCACAAGGTAAATTTCAGAAAAGTGACAACCTGGGTGTATGTTATTTGATGTGTAGATGTCAAATCAAGTGGAATCTCAAACACCCACCACCTAGATCTAGGTCAACTTGCCCAACTAGTGAAGTGCACCTTACTTGGGAGAGGCTAAGTTGGCCTGGGAAGGGGATCAAATGGAAGCCAATCCTCACCAAACTATAGATCCGGGATGCCTTGGATGCTATAGAGGTGGGTTTTCAGTATTATGCCCAACAACCCACTAGATCTAAGTAGATCTGAGAAAATGTAAAATGGGGGTTTTAAGATATTTAGGGTTTTAACAATTTATAAATTATGTCAATGGATTGGATAGAGGAAAGAGAAACAAACCTGTGGATCTTACCTGGGTAACTGTTATCACACCATAGTAGCAGGGCTACTATGCTTGTACAGCAGATATCTGCACATTTCAGAGCTTCCTTTTTCCAGAGCATGGCTACATATATTTTCGATCACTCATGATCAGAGCAGTACATTATTCAGATTTTATGACCTTGTGTCAAGGCTGAGCCTTGAGAGTTCAGATTTGATGACTGATGTGACCACTTATCCCATTACAGTTTCAGTTCAGTGCCTAGAGATGTACTTCAGCAGTGTTTCAGATGATGCATGATGATTGCTATTATGATGATGTTGTATGATCTATGGATATGTTCTCACTGACAGTAGATTATTAGCTTGTTGATTTAGTCATGATTATAGCATGTGCTTGGTATATTATTCCTGATGTGGCAAACTATTTAAAATGAACTGTAAATCATAAAATGGACAATTGCTTGCACTTTTAGGTCATCTAACAAAACTTACTGGTATTTCACCTTACATAGACATGGTCTTTCCCGACACCAGTTGTCTGCTAGTGTAGGCTCCATATCCACTTGTCTCCATCCATACATGACCTTCCTGTTTGACTTTAAACCCTGACTTGTCTCATTTGACTTTCTGATACTGAGGACTTCCCTATTTTTCTACCTCTGTGTTTGGACCGCATCCCTGTTTATTCGTTGTCTCGGCTCTGAGTTGGTGACAGAACTTGCCTTTGGTGAGTTGGATTGTAGGCCTAAATCATTCTGGTCGGTTGTCCCGATGTTTGGCATTGGCTCGAACTCCCCCTAGTCACTTGAGATGTTGTTGGCTAAAACTGAAAGCTCATGTTCTACCTGTGGAAACTAAATGAATTCGCCCATGGAAACAAAAGAAAAAGGGCAAGAGCAATGAAAAGCTAAAATACTCCTCGAAGAGTATAAGAAAGGTCCAAAAAGCAATAGTTCTTAAAAGCTATATCTAAACAATTGCTGACCTTGTGAAAATATGAAAAACATGCCCTGGATGCAAGCTACAACTAGTTGTGCTTCTCAGCACATCTGAAATCCGAAGGGTTATGTAGGCCAAAAAAAAAAAAAGGGCCATGGAAATAAATTGAATGATCCTAATGAACTTGGATCAACTTGATGTAGACATGATGCCTAAGTTGAATAAGCACTCTCTAAACAACTTATCCATCTGTGAGGCACAGCCATCCCCCGTGTTCTTTTGTCCAACACAGAGTTTGTAGCTTCCCCCTCTCCCAGTCCAAAGTATTTTTGAGTTGAGTTAGACAAGTCACACCCTTGGCCCAACCTTGCTACTAGCCTTCATCCTTCACTAGCAGCTTGACCATGTCCAATGGGTGAGTTTGTCATTTGAACTATGGTGCAAGTAATTTTATATAACAACGGAATATGTTAATATAATTAATGCCACTGAATGGAATTTGTACTTTGAGCTTAGCTATGGAATGATTAAAGAAGCATTGTCTTAGTCTACTGATGTGATTTATCCTTGATTATATATATTCTTGAGATCCGTGATGATGTGGACCATGTATGGATGATTATTGATGATGATTTATGGTCCCACATGTTTGATGATGATATCATATGATGGACATATGATACAGATGATGTTTGATCCAGTTCAGCAGGTTATTATCATTACAGATCAGCAGATTATACATTGTCCATATATGGTGGACCCTACAGCTGGCCCATTAGGGCAACCCAGGGTGTATGAGTACTCATTCCTAGTGGATTTGGGTCTTCTGGATCCATTGAGACACCTATCTTTCAGTTCCGGGCACTTCTGACAGTGATTGATGCAGTTTTACACTTGTTGACCAGATTTGGGGCTGATTTCCCAGCCTGAGCAGCAGGGGCCCCGAGAGGCCGGTTCACCTAGGGCGCTGATGATGGAGGGGGTGGTCCAGCCACTTGTTATTACCATTTATCCCCCCTCCCGGAGAGCCTGGTGGGCTCAGATTGACAGCGCTAGCACCCTAGGAGGCAGTTTTGGCACTTTCACAGTTCTCGAGGCAGTTAAAAAATGGGATAAAGTGGTCACTGAGGAAATCGATTTGGGCAATTGAGGCAAGGTTTTGGCATTTGGTTTTCACAGAGGTCTTCCAGGGTGATCTCACTATCTTCCAGTCAGTTTTCACCATGTGGGTATCTCCAGATTGATCACAGGAGGACATTTACTGCTCGACTGTCATGGATTCTGAGGACAGTTTTGGTCATTATCATTATATTGGGCATATTTTATTATTTTATTGTGCCTTGGGGTGAGCTAGCAAGGATTTATACCTCCTAGCCCCACCATGTGCTTATTTTATCTTGTCCTAGTCATCATGAGGTGGATTATTGTACTTTATACCCCTCTTGTGGGATGATGTCACCCTCATTGTACCATTTAGTGAGGGCGCTATTGTTATGTTGAGTGATCCATGTGATATTATGTTATGGATTCATCCTAGCCATTGATTGTATGATGAGATCTTATAATCTCAACCACTCATTTGATGTAGTATTGTAGAGTGGTATAGGGTTTTGGTCTTTATTATCCTATATAAGGAGGAGACCCCCCCATTGTAAAGCTCACCTTTGGAGCTCTGGAATATTGGAATAGAAGATTTTTTGTGGAGCACATCTCTCTTGGCTTGTGGATTCTCTTGCATATTGAATATAAAGTATCTCTTCTATGTATCATTGTGGATCTATGTGTTTTTGCTAACCTTTTGACAGGAAAGTCGAATTGGAGAGAGGAGGGCGACTTTTGGAGGGTTATTGTTGGAGGGATCCACATATTCTCTCTTGGGTTGATCTTGTGACAGGGAGTATCATTATTGTATCTTCGTGACATAGTTGATGCTTTCTATTACATCTTTCTACCATTTTCATAATCATCTTGCTTGACTTGTTTCTTTGATCTTGTCTTGTAGGAGGAGGACGATTTGGCTATCTTGGAGAAGGGAGATTTGGTTGGAGCACTTGGATCTCACTCTTGAATATAAACATAGGAGAATGCTATCAACTTGCAAGGTGGCCATAAGCAAATTGAGGTAAGATCTACAAGGTATGTGCCTCTTTCATCCATTCTATTTCCATTGGTCATAAAACCCTAATTAAATCAAAACCCCAATTTTTGGTATTTCTTAGATCTACTTAGATCTAGCCCTCATTTTGAAAAGATATTGAAAACCCACCTCTATAGCATCCACCCCTAGTTGGATCTATAGTTTGGTGGTGATTGGCTAAGAATTGATCCATTTTCTAAGATAAAAAGCTCTCCTTGACCTAAAGCGCACTTCCTTGAGAGAGGCTTGTTGGGCTAGATCTAGCACATGGGTAGGTGAGATCTCACATGATTTGGCATCTAGACACTTGATAACCTAAACCCATGTCCTTACTTTGGTGAAAACTACCTTTTGGACATCTCTCCATGTTTTGAGGGGTTGAAACCCCCTTTTGATTTCATTGGTAACTAAAAACTTAGATCCACTAAGATCTACCCATTGGATTCACTTGAAACTTTGAACATGCATAGATCGGGGTACTAACATCCCGGATCTACATTTTGGTGGCCATTGGACTTGGTTTGGTCCACCAAACCCACTTTTTGCCCCTCCTTGAGAAAGTCGCACCCCCTTGAAGTTTAGAGTTGGACCACTTCTAGGAAGTGGGTGTTGGAGATTTTCGTGGATTTGGAATGCCCATGCTTTGAAACATAGGACTAGACTATCCTTTTGTCCCGATCTACCTTGGGGATTGCATTCCTTGTTTTAAGGAATTGTGGTCCACTTTTGGTCTTCACTCAAAAAACCAAGATCTAGTAAGATCTAACCATTGGATCTCATCCAAACCACTTGACTTGGCTTCTAGGTGTCCCGATCTACACTTTGACATCCTTCTTGACCCCATTAGCCCATCCAACAAGGCACTAGTCCTTCTCCAAGCAAGGCGCACTTCTTGGGATTAGTGTCAAACCCTAGATCTAGCACATGGGTAATCCTAGAACCAACTCTAACTTGTAGATCTAACCTAGATCTAACCTATAGTACCATCCTCACACTTAACTTCACCTTGTGGGCCCACCTAGAACCATTTCACACTTCCCAAGGCAACAAGACCCACTTGTGTAAACACATGGTACTGTACTTAGCAATCATACCCCATTAAGTGGCCTAAACCATACATAGGTTGAAACATTAACTATCCATGATACCACCTTCAACCATACCTTAAACATTAGGTCCACTTAGCCTTGCATCGGTCTCCGTAACTCATCATTTATTTACCCTTTGAAACCATAGCTTGGATCCAATCAACTGTGATTGGGGTATAGGGTCTCCCCCTTGGTTTAGTTATATCTTGACCTAAAGCGAAGAGTGCCTCGGTTGACGTGACTCCCGCATTGCATTGGGAACCGTGGCATCTCTTAGGTCACCTCTTTAGTTGCCTAACTCCTCTACCGTCCCGGATGGGATACCTCTAGGGGCAACTACAAGTTGTGTGATAACATTTTTGGCGCCATTGCCGGGGAAGGTAGAGGCCTACCCTGGTTTGACATATATTTTTCAAACCTCTACTCCTGTTCTCTTTGCCAACATTAACATTTTTGGCGCCGTTGCCGGGGAAGGTAGAGGCCTACCCTGGTTCGACATATATTTTTCAAAAAAACTCTCCTCCCGTTCTCTTTGCCAACATTAACATTTTTGGCGCCGTTGCCGGGGAGGTAGGGGCCTACCTTGGTTCAACACATTTTTGTGTCTCACTATCTCTCTGCACTTTAAACGACATATCTCTTGGTAGTAGAGCTTAAAAATCTACCTGGCGACTCCTAATCGTGACTCCGCTGAGAAGAGAACCCATAAAGAGATGTCTACTCAAAATAACATCTCTCCCGAAATGACCATGGAATTTATGACAAACATGTGTGAAATGGTCACCAACATTGCTACGTATCTTAAGAATCAAGACGAGGATTTCAAAAGACGTGATCAACAAACCAAAGAGATGTTAAAATCCATCTGTAGCAATTCAATCCCTCCAAAGGCTAGTCCTCCCAAGACTCAGCAACCTAGAACGACTGACCCACAGCCTAGCAAGATAGTGCATCAACCTGTCCGAAGAATCTTGCCAAAAGCTCCAAAGCTTTCTCCTGAGGTCATCTCGAAGGGTAAAACTGTAACCAACACTAGCCAATCTCCTCCTGCAAACAAAAAGACAGATCAAGCAATAAAAATTGATCCTCCCCCTAAAACTAACGTTCCCAAAGCAACCCTTTGGAGAAAGCAACCAAAACCTCCCACGATTCTAAAACCTAATAAGGAACTCCCTAGGACAAACATTCCAAGTAAGCTAGCCAATTCATCTGCTTCGGTTTCCCTAAAAGACCTAATCAAGATCCCGGCTGTTAAACATGACATTATGAAATTCCTAGGTTTGGGTACGAATGAAAAGGACAAGGAAAACCCCCACAACCTAAACATAGATATTACAAGCTTCCTAGAAAAGATAAACATGCCTATTCCATTTTGTGAAATTTTCAAGATCCCTTCATTCCACAAAAGAGCTACTACTCATCTTGGGATTCAAACAAGGAAGCAAGCTCCTAAGAAAGCTTCTGCAGAGATTAGGGATTCCCCTGTCATGATCCAAAGTGTCTCTGGTGACAACTCTGGAAAATTCCCACCCTTTTATATTGCTTTAGAAGTGAATGGTTTGATATTGCATAATTGCATGTTGGACTCAGGAGCTGAAGTAAGTGTCATGCCTTTAAGAGTCATGGAACAACTTGAGTTAGTACCCACAAGACCCTACAGAAATGTGTGTGGCATGGATTCCAAGACTGTGAAATCTATTGGGATAATTGAAAACCTGCCTGTTAGGTTGGCTGCCTGCTCTGATATTGAGCTCTCAATGAATGTCTTAGTCCTAGATATCCCTGACGCATGGGGAATGTTGCTATCCAGGGAGTGGTCGGCAAGATTGGGAGGAAGTGTCCAAATGGATTTGACATATGCCACAATCCCAACCAAAGAAGGTTCATTCATAACTCTGTTCAATGAACCACCCATGCAAGAACATGTTGAAACACCTGAACATTTATTCACTGAGGCAATGTATTCAAGTGATGAAATTGGAAACTTCATGATTCTAGCAAATTACTGGGAGGAGGTTAAAAAGCAGCCTTTTTCACATGAACAAGTCTGGAAAATGCATTTTGATGGGGCCCGTTCCCGGCATGGCGCGGGAGCCGGTATAGTTTTAATTTCACCATCGGGAGAAAAGAGTTTGTTTTCTTTCCGTTTAGAGTTTGAGTGCACTAACAATGTGGCCGAGTATGAAGCATTACTTCTAGGTTTGGAAATTGCCAGAGAAAGAAAAATCAAATCTATATCTGTCACAGGAGATTCTGATCTCATTGTGTCCCAAATAAAAAACAAATTTGCCGCTAAAAATAATAGACTTAGAGACTATAGAAATGCAGTTTGGGACACCATTGAATGCTTTGATGCCTTTGGGATTAAAGCTGTTCCCCGAGAACAAAATACCTTGGCTGATGAACTATCTGTGATGGCCAGTACTCTTCAAACATCTGAGTCTCTAAAACAAGAAAACTGCAAACTTGAAGTTTTATTCAGACCCTCTGTCCCTGATAATGAAGACCATTGGCAAGTTTTTGACAGTGATGCCCAAATCATACGATTTTTAAATGCTTCTAAAACCCCAATGGTGAATTTCGAGGATGAGATAAAAGGTGACTCAATTGAAGGTATGGATGTCACAGAAATAGCTTTCCCCCTTGAGAGAAATTTCAACAGGCATGATGAATACAAGGGTAGGAGATCTGAACCTGTAGATGGGATCATCGAAATAAATGTAGGGTCTGCTTGTTCTCCCAAAATGATCAGAATTGGGATAAATGCCTCAGGAGAAGAAAGAAGAAGAATTATTGAGTTAATCAGAGAGTATAAAGATATCTTTGCATGGGTCTATGATGATTTAAAAACTTATGATCAGTCCATTATAGAACACACCATTCCTCTTAAAGAGGGAGCCAAACCATATCGACAAAAGTTGCGAAACATGAACCCTAAGTTAGCTCCCTTAGTTAAAAAGGAATTGGAAAAGATGTTGGCAGCAGGTATCATTAGACCAGTTAGGCATACAACCTGGGTATCCAATCCTGTAATCGTAAGGAAGAAAAACGGGGAGATCAGAATTTGTATTGACTTTAGGAACC
Organism: Larix kaempferi; assembly: GCA_027924585.1. Lineage (NCBI taxonomy): Eukaryota > Viridiplantae > Streptophyta > Pinopsida > Pinales > Pinaceae > Larix > Larix kaempferi. The sequence continues at coordinate 1,083,747 of BSBM01000226.1, read as the reverse complement.
TAAATCAAGCATCTCTTAAAGACAACTATCCTTTGCCCAATATGGAAAACCTGTTGCAAAGTGTAACGGGGGCTGGCATGTTATCTTTACTTGATGGATTTTCTGGTTACAACCAGGTCCAAATCAAGAAGGAAGATCGTGGGAAGACAACCTTCACCACCCCGTGGGGAACCTTCGAGTATATAAGAATGCCATTTGGGCTTTTGAATGCAGGATCAACCTTTCAAAGGGCAATGGATCATGCATTTGAGGGCCTAATTGGCAAAATCATTGCAATTTATCAAGATGATCTAACTGTCTTCTCGAAAGACAGGGGAGACCACGTAAAACATTTAAGGAGAATCTTTGAAAGATGTCGAAAATTTGGAATATCCTTGAATCCTAAAAAGTCTACCTTCGGGGTGGATGAAGGGAAGTTGTTAGGTCACATTGTGTCCAAAGAAGGCATTAGAATCGATCCGGAAAGAGTGCAAGGAATCCAAGCCATAACTCCCCCAAAGGATGTCAGCTCATTACGATCATTTTTCGGAAAAATAAACTTCGTAAGGAGATTCATCCCTAACTTAGCTGAATTGGCCAAGCCTTTGAATAATTTGCTGAAGAAGGATGTGAAATTTGTTTGGGATAAGAAATGTGATGTTTCATTCGAATCTCTAAAGAAAGCCATTGCTTCTGCACCTGTCCTAGTAAGCCCAAACTACAATAAGGAGTTTTTGATTTATTCTTATGCTTCCGAGGACACCATAGCAGGTGTGTTGTTGCAAAAGAATGAAGAAAACCATGAACAACCGGTTGCCTTTATGAGTAAAAACCTTAGAGATGCGGAACTAAACTACACAACCACTGAAAAACAAGCCTATGCTTTGGTCAAATCGTTAAAACATTTTAGGACATATATCGGATACTCCAAAATTATGGCTTACGTCCCTTATCAAGCGGTAAAAGATGTCTTATCTCAGCCTGATGGCATAGGTGTTAGGGGAAACTGGATTTCTAGGATTCAAGAGTATGACATTGAAATCAAACCAATCAAGATAGTGAAAGGGCAAGGGTTGGCGCAGCTATTAACTGATTCCAAACTGCAGCAAAATAACATGATCCTTTATATTAATGAAGATCACGAGTGGTACAAAGACATTATCTTCTACCTTAAACATATGACCTGTCCAGACCACCTTGTAGACCACCAAAGAAGAGCGTTGAGGCTAAAAGCATCTAAGTATGTTTTAACTGAAGATGGTTTGGGTTGGAAGAATCCAGATGGAATCATACTCAAATGTGTAAATCATGATGACTCCCAGAGAATCATCAAGGAAATGCATTCTGGATTATGCGGAGGACATTATGCACCTAGAACCACAGCTGCTAAGATCATGAGAGCTGGGTATTATTGGCCATCCTTGTTCAAAGATGTGCACACGTTTGTTAGAACATGTCAAGAATGTCAATTTTATTCAGGAAAACCTAGACTACCTTCCTTGCCTTTGACCCCAGTTATTGTAGAAGCTCCTTTCCAACAATGGGGAATGGATTTTGTAGGACCAATAAACCCAAGCTCTTCAGGAGGATATAAATACATCTTGACCTGCACAGATTATTTTACTCGCTGGGTTGAAGCTGTCCCTACCAAGAAATGCACCGCAGAAGTAGTGGTCAAATTTTTAGAAGAAAACATCGTTTCCAGATATGGTTGCCCTTGTAAAATCACAACCGATAATGCCCCAGCTTTTAGCAAGACGGAGATGACAACCTTTTGTTCAGACCATGGCATCACTCTATCCCACTCCTCCAATTATTACCCCCAGGGAAATGGATTGGCTGAGTCAAGTAACAAGAACCTAATCAGACTTTTGAAAAGAATGGTCGGCGAAAACAAAAGGACTTGGGATGTCAAGCTTAAGTATGCCCTCTGGGCAGATCGAACAACAGTTAAAAGAATAACAGGAAAAGCTCCTTTTGAAATAGTATATGGACAAAACTGTAGGCTTCCGATCAATCTTCAAATCCCTGTGTATGAACTACTGCGACAATGTTCCACTGAGCAAGAAGCCATGCAAGCAAGAATTGACAAGTTAGTAGAACTAGATGAAAACAGAAGGGAAGCATGGGATAAAATGGTGTTGGAACAAGAAAGAATAAAAGGAACCTTTGATCAACGGAGCAGGGACATAAATTTTGGAGTTGGTGATATAGTTCTACTATGGGATAAGAACAAAGAGAAACCTGGAAACCATGGCAAGTTTGAAAAGATATGGATGGGTCCCTATCAAATAAGTAGAGTTGCAGGTAAAAATTCCTTTTGGTTGGAAACATTGGATGGATGTGAATTGGAGCTGCCAGTAAATGGGGTACTGTTGAAACACTACTACCCCCTTATCCCTTTTGAATGACTATTTCTTGCCTTGCATGTTTAGAGTAGGTAGTTGCTGAATAAGCTCACTTGAGCAGTAGGATTTGTGTGATTTTTCTTTTTCTGTGTGATGAGTACTGTCCCTTTTGCTTTTTCTGCTTAGAGTATCTGCTTGTTTTCTGTCATTGAGTTGAGCCTTGCTCCTTCCTAAGCTTGTTGCTCCTCCTGCATGCATTTAAGAAATTTTAGTTGTCATTTTTATTGTTGGCTGCCTGTGCAAGTTTGCCTGCTTGAAGAATTTCTCTCTTCCTCCTGCACAGTAAATAAAAATGATAAATGAATAATATATGCCATGTTAGTTTATATTTATATCTTTGCACGTTTCAGCCTAGGCTTTAGATTAGTTTTCAATTTTATTTAATATTTGTCCCATACATGCTCCATGATGGTATTCTAGTGTTTGTGAGAGCAGGAACAGGTGCAAGATAAAAGCTGAAAGCAAGGATGGTGCAGTGCTGGATTGAAGATTGATGTAGAGCAGTTCGAGACCAGAGATTCTGAGGTTCTCAAGCGCTCTCTCCCTTAGAGCACTTGTCCCAGCTGGAGCCAGATGTTATCACACCATAGTAGCAGGGCTACTATGCTTGTACAGCAGATATCTGCACATTTCAGAGCTTCCTTTTTCCAGAGCATGGCTACATATATTTTCGATCACTCATGATCAGAGCAGTACATTATTCAGATTTTATGACCTTGTGTCAAGGCTGAGCCTTGAGAGTTCAGATTTGATGACTGATGTGACCACTTATCCCATTACAGTTTCAGTTCAGTGCCTAGAGATGTACTTCAGCAGTGTTTCAGATGATGCATGATGATTGCTATTATGATGATGTTGTATGATCTATGGATATGTTCTCACTGACAGTAGATTATTAGCTTGTTGATTTAGTCATGATTATAGCATGTGCTTGGTATATTATTCCTGATGTGGCAAACTATTTAAAATGAACTGTAAATCATAAAATGGACAATTGCTTGCACTTTTAGGTCATCTAACAAAACTTACTGGTATTTCACCTTACATAGACATGGTCTTTCCCGACACCAGTTGTCTGCTAGTGTAGGCTCCATATCCACTTGTCTCCATCCATACATGACCTTCCTGTTTGACTTTAAACCCTGACTTGTCTCATTTGACTTTCTGATACTGAGGACTTCCCTATTTTTCTACCTCTGTGTTTGGACCGCATCCCTGTTTATTCGTTGTCTCGGCTCTGAGTTGGTGACAGAACTTGCCTTTGGTGAGTTGGATTGTAGGCCTAAATCATTCTGGTCGGTTGTCCCGATGTTTGGCATTGGCTCGAACTCCCCCTAGTCACTTGAGATGTTGTTGGCTAAAACTGAAAGCTCATGTTCTACCTGTGGAAACTAAATGAATTCGCCCATGGAAACAAAAGAAAAAGGGCAAGAGCAATGAAAAGCTAAAATACTCCTCGAAGAGTATAAGAAAGGTCCAAAAAGCAATAGTTCTTAAAAGCTATATCTAAACAATTGCTGACCTTGTGAAAATATGAAAAACATGCCCTGGATGCAAGCTACAACTAGTTGTGCTTCTCAGCACATCTGAAATCCGAAGGGTTATGTAGGCCAAAAAAAAAAAAGGGCCATGGAAATAAATTGAATGATCCTAATGAACTTGGATCAACTTGATGTAGACATGATGCCTAAGTTGAATAAGCACTCTCTAAACAACTTATCCATCTGTGAGGCACAGCCATCCCCCGTGTTCTTTTGTCCAACACAGAGTTTGTAGCTTCCCCCTCTCCCAGTCCAAAGTATTTTTGAGTTGAGTTAGACAAGTCACACCCTTGGCCCAACCTTGCTACTAGCCTTCATCCTTCACTAGCAGCTTGACCATGTCCAATGGGTGAGTTTGTCATTTGAACTATGGTGCAAGTAATTTTATATAACAACGGAATATGTTAATATAATTAATGCCACTGAATGGAATTTGTACTTTGAGCTTAGCTATGGAATGATTAAAGAAGCATTGTCTTAGTCTACTGATGTGATTTATCCTTGATTATATATATTCTTGAGATCCGTGATGATGTGGACCATGTATGGATGATTATTGATGATGATTTATGGTCCCACATGTTTGATGATGATATCATATGATGGACATATGATACAGATGATGTTTGATCCAGTTCAGCAGGTTATTATCATTACAGATCAGCAGATTATACATTGTCCATATATGGTGGACCCTACAGCTGGCCCATTAGGGCAACCCAGGGTGTATGAGTACTCATTCCTAGTGGATTTGGGTCTTCTGGATCCATTGAGACACCTATCTTTCAGTTCCGGGCACTTCTGACAGTGATTGATGCAGTTTTACACTTGTTGACCAGATTTGGGGCTGATTTCCCAGCCTGAGCAGCAGGGGCCCCGAGAGGCCGGTTCACCTAGGGCGCTGATGATGGAGGGGGTGGTCCAGCCACTTGTTATTACCATTTATCCCCCCTCCCGGAGAGCCTGGTGGGCTCAGATTGACAGCGCTAGCACCCTAGGAGGCAGTTTTGGCACTTTCACAGTTCCCGAGGCAGTTAAAAAATGGGATAAAGTGGTCACTGAGGAAATCGATTTGGGCAATTGAGGCAAGGTTTTGGCATTTGGTTTTCACAGAGGTCTTCCAGGGTGATCTCACTATCTTCCAGTCAGTTTTCACCATGTGGGTATCTCCAGATTGATCACAGGAGGACATTTACTGCTCGACTGTCATGGATTCTGAGGACAGTTTTGGTCATTATCATTATATTGGGCATATTTTATTATTTTATTGTGCCTTGGGGTGAGCTAGCAAGGATTTATACCTCCTAGCCCCACCATGTGCTTATTTTATCTTGTCCTAGTCATCATGAGGTGGATTATTGTACTTTATACCCCTCTTGTGGGATGATGTCACCCTCATTGTACCATTTAGTGAGGGCGCTATTGTTATGTTGAGTGATCCATGTGATATTATGTTATGGATTCATCCTAGCCATTGATTGTATGATGAGATCTTATAATCTCAACCACTCATTTGATGTAGTATTGTAGAGTGGTATAGGGTTTTGGTCTTTATTATCCTATATAAGGAGGAGACCCCCCCATTGTAAAGCTCACCTTTGGAGCTCTGGAATATTGGAATAGAAGATTTTTTGTGGAGCACATCTCTCTTGGCTTGTGGATTCTCTTGCATATTGAATATAAAGTATCTCTTCTATGTATCATTGTGGATCTATGTGTTTTTGCTAACCTTTTGACAGGAAAGTCGAATTGGAGAGAGGAGGGCGACTTTTGGAGGGTTATTGTTGGAGGGATCCACATATTCTCTCTTGGGTTGATCTTGTGACAGGGAGTATCATTATTGTATCTTCGTGACATAGTTGATGCTTTCTATTACATCTTTCTACCATTTTCATAATCATCTTGCTTGACTTGTTTCTTTGATCTTGTCTTGTAGGAGGAGGACGATTTGGCTATCTTGGAGAAGGGAGATTTGGTTGGAGCACTTGGATCTCACTCTTGAATATAAACATAGGAGAATGCTATCAACTTGCAAGGTGGCCATAAGCAAATTGAGGTAAGATCTACAAGGTATGTGCCTCTTTCATCCATTCTATTTCCATTGGTCATAAAACCCTAATTAAATCAAAACCCCAATTTTTGGTATTTCTTAGATCTACTTAGATCTAGCCCTCATTTTGAAAAGATATTGAAAACCCACCTCTATAGCATCCACCCCTAGTTGGATCTATAGTTTGGTGGTGATTGGCTAAGAATTGATCCATTTTCTAAGATAAAAAGCTCTCCTTGACCTAAAGCGCACTTCCTTGAGAGAGGCTTGTTGGGCTAGATCTAGCACATGGGTAGGTGAGATCTCACATGATTTGGCATCTAGACACTTGATAACCTAAACCCATGTCCTTACTTTGGTGAAAACTACCTTTTGGACATCTCTCCATGTTTTGAGGGGTTGAAACCCCCTTTTGATTTCATTGGTAACTAAAAACTTAGATCCACTAAGATCTACCCATTGGATTCACTTGAAACTTTGAACATGCATAGATCGGGGTACTAACATCCCGGATCTACATTTTGGTGGCCATTGGACTTGGTTTGGTCCACCAAACCCACTTTTTGCCCCTCCTTGAGAAAGTCGCACCCCCTTGAAGTTTAGAGTTGGACCACTTCTAGGAAGTGGGTGTTGGAGATTTTCGTGGATTTGGAATGCCCATGCTTTGAAACATAGGACTAGACTATCCTTTTGTCCCGATCTACCTTGGGGATTGCATTCCTTGTTTTAAGGAATTGTGGTCCACTTTTGGTCTTCACTCAAAAAACCAAGATCTAGTAAGATCTAACCATTGGATCTCATCCAAACCACTTGACTTGGCTTCTAGGTGTCCCGATCTACACTTTGACATCCTTCTTGACCCCATTAGCCCATCCAACAAGGCACTAGTCCTTCTCCAAGCAAGGCGCACTTCTTGGGATTAGTGTCAAACCCTAGATCTAGCACATGGGTAATCCTAGAACCAACTCTAACTTGTAGATCTAACCTAGATCTAACCTATAGTACCATCCTCACACTTAACTTCACCTTGTGGGCCCACCTAGAACCATTTCACACTTCCCAAGGCAACAAGACCCACTTGTGTAAACACATGGTACTGTACTTAGCAATCATACCCCATTAAGTGGCCTAAACCATACATAGGTTGAAACATTAACTATCCATGATACCACCTTCAACCATACCTTAAACATTAGGTCCACTTAGCCTTGCATCGGTCTCCGTAACTCATCATTTATTTACCCTTTGAAACCATAGCTTGGATCCAATCAACTGTGATTGGGGTATAGGGTCTCCCCCTTGGTTTAGTTATATCTTGACCTAAAGCGAAGAGTGCCTCGGTTGACGTGACTCCCGCATTGCATTGGGAACCGTGGCATCTCTTAGGTCACCTCTTTAGTTGCCTAACTCCTCTACCGTCCCGGATGGGATACCTCTAGGGGCAACTACAAGTTGTGTGATAACAGTAACCTTGTAGATGCCTTGATGATGATGATCTATGCAAACCTGATCAATTTGAGAAGCTTTGAGGTAGTTTCTATGCAAGTCGATTTGGTCCAAGAAGCCAATGCGCCCTCTCTCCTGCACAACAAACGTCAACAATATCAGATTTGATGCATCAAGAGATAAGACTAATGCCACAAAAGAAGTAACAGAAAGATAGCATAGATCACAATGATACTAATGATAACCCCTTGATACAAGCGAATGCCAAGAAAGTCGATTTAAAGAAGCCTTGCAAAATCGCCCTTGTTGAAGTCGCCCTCCTGTAGACAAACAATGATTTCCAAAAAAAGATAGATCTTGCCACAATTTCCAAATGCTAGGTTGCAATAGACTTTCCAATCACCATCTAAGAACACCAGATGCAAAGGAGACCACAAGAATTTCCACAAGAATATTTTTCTATACCAATAATCCAAGAGCCAAAGACCCTTTACAATGAGAGGCTCTCTCCTTTAAATAGGAAGGAGAGGCACCAAAACCCTAACCACTTTTTGAATGAGTGGCTAAGATTATAAGATACAAAAGTCTAATCAATGGTTGAGATGAGCTCAACAATATAATACATGGATCACATATAAAATATAACATAAGTGGACAAAATCGCCCTAGAAGAGGGGAATCCCACCAAATCATGATGATGAAATATCATAAGAAGCTTATGGTGGGTCCAAGGGGTAATTTTATCCCTCCTTGGTCAATCCTCATAGCACAATAACCAATAAATAATCATGAATGTACCAAATCATGCCTCCATAGTGAAGTCATGGTCCTCAAAAGACCTCAAAAATCCATAGAAAGTGCCATAAATGATGGATGCGGGCCCCGATGAAGCTGAAACTGCTGGAGGAGGTGTGGAAGGTCCCGATCTATCATCACTGATCATCCCATGCCATAACTTTGCCTCAGTAGCCCAAATCGATTTCCTCAATAGCCATTTCTACCAATCCTGAAATGCCTCGGGAAGCGTGAAACTGCCCCAAACAGCCTCCTGGAGTGCTGGCGCTGTCAAGGTGAGGGCACCAATGTGTCCGGAAGGGGGGTAATATGGTAAAAACAAGTGGCTGGACCACCCCCTCCATCATCAGCGCCCTAGGTCAACCGGATAAAAATCATCTCTGCTCCGACAGGGCCTCCAACAGACCAAAACTGCACTAGGACAGCCTACTGAGGCTCAATCATCACTGTAAGTGCCCGGAACTGAAAACAAACTGTTCCATTGGACTCAGAAGGTCCAAATCTATCCAAGATGTGTACTCATACACCATATGAGTCTCTGCATGATCAAAATAAATATCCAATATACCGGAACAAGGCCAATAATAATGCGCTGTACATATACAACACTGCTGTAAACCCAGAATCATCATCATAACCCTGTAGCTGCTGCATAGAATCATCATGTATGTGTACATAGACCATATATCATCTATCCATATCCTCATAAGGTCTAACATCTCATGTCCCATGGTCCTCCATGGTCAAACTAGGTCCAACCATGACCAAATATAACTCAGTCCATCATCCAAGGCTGCTGAAAAGTATCAAGGTTAATACATGCTTTACAATTTATTCAAATAGCAATTATAACACAGAGTAATCATGACTGGCGATCTAAATCCAAATATATAGTGTCGTTAATTATTATTATTACTCAGACTAGACTTTCAGGATCATACTCACTTCATAGTTGTGATCAATTTGCTAGTGAAGGGTGAAGGCTTAAATTAACTGGCTAGGCCAAGGGATGACTTAACTGCCTTGACTTTGTGACACTTTGGCAAGGGAAAGGGAATACACCATAGTATATACTGAATGAGCAATAACACGGGGAATGGCGGTGCCTCACAAATGGATAAGTTGTTTAAAGAGGGTTTATTCACCTTCACAGATGCGCACAATCCATAATACAAATAAGGCCAGCAATTGTTTAGATATAGCATTTTAGTTCCATTGCTTTTTGGGCCTGAAGTTTCCATAGCCTTGATCTATGTGTGTTTATAAACACATTGCATAGATTTACATTTTTCTTTAGGCTTTCTGCTGCAGGTGTGTTTTTAAGGCACTTGTTTACCTGAGCACTTCTAGGTGTGTCACGGACAGCTTGTTTACCTAGGTATTTATTTTCCAAAAGATACAACATTTTATTTTCATTGCCAAGTTCATTTGGCATGCCTCTCATTCATGTGTGTTTAGAAACACATTGCATGAATGGGCTTTTCATACAAGATATAGCATTTCTTTTTCCAGATTTTGTATTGATGGCAGCACTAAAAGTTTCAGGTTTAGCCAACACAACTTTAGTGACTAGGGGAAATTCAAGGAACTCCAACTCACCATAGGTAAGTTTTGTCACCAACTCAGAGCCGAGACACAATAAACAGGGAAGCTCATCCAATACAGAGGCTACAGTGGGGAAAGGTCCTCCATGTCACTAGTCAAGTAGTAAATCAAGGTGATAATCTAAAAGGTAGGCCATGGATGGATGAAGACAATGAAATGATGGAGCCAACACTAGCAAGCCAAAGTATGGTGTAATGATCACCTCTATTCTCCCTAGGGAGGGTAAAACCAATGAGTATGAATAGTGAACTTCTAAGTCTGAGTAGGGACAATATAATATAAATAATAGGTCAACCAGGTCCATGTATCTATATGATCGCCAGATCATGACACTAAGTGCTAAGACATGCTATAAGAATAAGTATAAAAGCAATCTAACCATAACACCGTAATATACCTGCTGATTCATATACCTGAATGCACATCAACCTGTACCATCATCTGTCCTCTGGAACTGCTGCTGTAACTCTGGGCACTACTGACTGCTCTGTACCAATGGCATAATGGCTACATCGGTCATCTCTCTGAGTGTCCTGAAACTCAGTCATGGCATGGGGAATACAACTGCTGTCCACAATCTGATAGTGATCCAATATAGATGCTCATCTCGGCATCTCAAATGCAAGGGAACTGGCTCAATAATGTACTGGAATGAGAAAAATAATGTATGGTAACCCGGCTACTATATATGTGATAACAGGAGTCTTTGGACAATGCACCCAAGCTAGGAGGTGCCTCCCTCAATATATAAAATATAACTCTACAGAGGATGAACAATAGATGTACCTGATATTGAAACAATGCTGAATCTGGATGATCCAACCTGAATGATGAACTAGGGCAAATAGCTTTCACTGCCGAAATACACCAGTTAGTTGAGTACAAGCCTCAACCCCAACTTAGCTCGCTGAGCTTCTCCAAATCGAGATCACAAATCAATAATCAATAATTTGTCTTCTCCCTTCGCTTTACCTTTCTTTTATAACTTTCAACTGCTCAAAACCCTAACTTTAACCTAATTAGGTTACTTTACTTTCTAATTTCAGTTGACTTGCATGCATGTGCCTGGAGGCTCAATTAGGTGCATGCATCATGAAATAATGCTCGGATGTCATGCAAGCAGGTGGCCTTTGGCTCTGGTGGCCCCTGTTTATCTACTGGTGATCCAATAATCATGCTAAAGATCCTCTGAAGGTGTATATGGATCGATCCTCGGTAATTTCCACTATAATAAAAAAGGGAACATTACAGTCCTCCCTTGCCAAGATTGCTTGTCCTCAAGCAATAGCAACACAATTCCATAATCAATCAAGTTGAACCAACTGAATTCCAGGGTCCCAAATCATCGTAGGAGATCTGTAGTACCTTCTACTCAAGGTATGGTACTGCGAGGTACCATGATATGAAACCTCCTGATAGTGATAGTCGACTCTCGTCCTCATGCTAACTGCTGTACCTTCCACTACTACAATCTTGGGGTTCCCCACTACCCAGAAGAAGAGACCATCATGTAGTCGTTGAGCCATTCTGATCATCATCAGTTGTCTGTCATGCTCTATCAACAACCACCTCTCCTGTAACTCCAACTAGAAAGATCTATAAGAGTTGGCCACCTCACTATGAACGGTGTAGTGTATAGGCAACCAAGTGAAGTCTACCATTCTGCCGTCATACTTGACCTCGAGTATCGACAAAGGAAATCTGCTTCGGTCACTGATAACGACTCTGGGCTGCTCATGAACTCTAATCATCTCCTCAAGAGATAGCTCTATCACTCGTGTTGTCCCATACTCTGAGGAAATCACTGGAATCTGCAAGGATTCTAATAACAGGTGAGTCTCTGCACATATATATTCGGCCCTTTGCATCCCCAGTATACCTATGATGCAATCTAACAATAGGCTTCCCCATGGCTGCTCATGATCTGTCGAAGGCTGCATCAATGCAACAAGATCCATCTCGTATCTCCATGCACACCTACCTCGAGACTGTCCAAAAAAGGCGAAGTCATCTAAGTCCCCCACTAGTGATGTGAAGCACTCTCTACCCTGAGTGTTGGTCCGCCTAGTGCTAACCCCAGAATACATCTGACTGCCCCTAAAGAACCAAGCAATCATAAGTTGCACAAACTCCTCAGAAGACTGCTCTGTCATGCATCCAACCCTAAGTAGCCTACCAATAAAGACCTGAAAGTGAAAGCTGGCCATCTCCTCCGCAGTGGCTCCACTATCAATCTCAATCCTGAATACCAAGAAAGAAAGTTGGCCCTGCCATAAAGAAGTCTCAATCTCTCATGTTTTGTCATCCCATAAATATGGCAGACTGATTATCCTCACAACTCTGTCGATCACCTCTACCATATGAAACAATCCATCGTGTAGATGAATACCTGGATCCCACCACCAACTAAGGGGTCCGCCAAACCCAACTCCAACAAACTGCAGCCACATCATGCTGATAGTCATCGAGGTCTCCCTGTAATCCTCTGGTAGATACCAAGTGCTAATAACTGACTCTGCTCTCGCTAATGTAATCAGCTCCCGCAAAACTGCATCTATACATCTGTTAACCCACTCACTGTCTATGTCCTCCAATAAATCCATGGTGTTTAAGCCTCTCTCTAGAGAATAGCTTCGTCTGCTGCGGTGCCTCGTACTCATACAGATACCAATAATAACCCACCAACTGCAAATCTCGGATAGCCCTCATGATCCTCTCCCTAAGTGATGTCTCAGGGTCAATACATGGGCAATCTCTATAGGAAATGATGTCATTCCCTACTCTCTCAACTGCAAATCCTGTGAACCAGACTAATCTCCCCTGTGTATTGAGTGTACCAATCCCATGGTCTAATCGAAGGATCACTCTTGTGGCCAAGATGCTATTCACCTCATCTAACTGTCTCAGGTGAAACTCCCAAGTCTGGTTGTGTAATAGCAATAAATAGCTCTGCTCCTGCAGATGCGGCTGGGAAGTAACTAGTGTGTCAGTCAACCCCATGACCATGACCACAATCTCAAAACTAGGTCTAGAAGTAGGCCTGTGAGCATCATGCTCTCTGATCCTCATCGGATGATATCCCTAACCAAGATAGGCTATTAAGGGTTCTCCTACCCGATGAAGCGTGTCTTTCCCCTCATCAATCCTGGGGACTCTCGGTGTAAAGGTATGCTCATGCTCTCTGTCAAATGGTCTCCCAGGAGGTAACAACCAAAAATTCCATGGGATCTCATCGTGTGCCCTTATGTACTCCTCTAGACTGATGTATACTCCTGTACTCTCTTGAGCCATCGAGTACCCTGTATGTGCTACTGTAGCCAGTACTCCACTGCTATCAATGAAGTCTATGATCCAATGTATATCTATATCTGCTAGACATCTGCCCATGCAACCTCTGTATGTATAATCTTCCCAGTTGGTTGATCCACAGGGAATGTGCTCAACTATCTCTGTCATGGATAAACCTCTCTCTAACAAAGATGGCTCATGATCCCCTGCCTGATCCCAACTCTCTGTGTCAGATATCTCCTCAGTCAACTGCAGCTCTGAGTGCTCCTCATGCCGAATCATCACAAGCTGCTCTCCTAGTGTCAGTGTCATGGCCTAAATCTCTCTCTAACAGAGATGGCTCATGATCCCCTGTTTGATCCAAACTATCTATGTCGGATCTCTCCTCAGTCATCTGCAACTCTGAGTACTCCTCATGTTTTACCGTTGCCCTGTATCCTGTGTGTGCTGCGGTATCCTCCTGTGCACTCACTCTACTAGTGTCACCTAAGCCTGGATCCCACACACCTGTGCTATACTAGAGTTTGTCTCCAGTCAACACATCTATAACTACAACTGGAACCATTAATGGCTCCTCCACAGTAAATGACTCGTAACCTCCATACTGCCCTGTGTGTATAGAATCAACCATCCCCCAGTCATGTCTCTCCTCATGGATCTCGTCTATCGTGGATGTCTCGACTCTCGCAGTAGATGATGAACAGTGTGCCCACTCCAACTAATCTACATGCATATTCGATTCTTGAAGAGTTGTCTGAGTGTTGTTCAAGGAATCTCTAGTAACCATAGGCTCATAGGTGAGCTCCTCTAACCCGTCCTGTACGGTCAAATCACTCCATATCGTATCCATATCACAGCTATGTGCTAACACCCCCTGATCCTCAAAAGTACTGCTACTAATGGGGAATGATGAATCCTCAACGATGGATGATCTGATAACTGCATCATATGTACTATCCTCCTCATGTGTTGCCAACTCCAAATCAAATTTACTATCAACCTGTATATCATGCTCATATGTCTGTCTGAAAGGCCTATTGTATGCTCTAGGTCTGCTCTTACTTTTAAAGTGGTAAAAGTCAGTGAAGGTCATGGCTAATTGGAAGTCATCTCCCAATGCTCTGTATTCTCTCAAATATGCCCCCATTGGCTCATATGGCTCTACATGTACTATGGACATTGTGGTTGGGCTATCTAAGAACTGTGGTAGGGTAGGTCGGGGGGACCTATTGTGGATATGTGGGTGTCTCTGCAGATTGGTATGTATTTGTTCCCATTGTTGCTTGTGGATACCCTATCACTGTTGGGAGACATAGGACTGTGTGGGGTGGGCCCAGTTTCCTCTATCATTTGCCTAAAGGCACTCATCATTTCTTCTTGTCCAGTAGTTAGTTCCTTCAGAGCAGATATGAGGCTACTGAAAGCTATTCTATCATTTCCTGCCATTGTTTCTTTTCTTTTACTCTTCTCAATCTGAAACTTTGTATTCATCTATCTGTTTAACAACTGCCTCATCCCACAGCTGGCGAGGAACATGCTCTGATACCACTGTAGTATCCCAAACTGCTATTTTTCTTTTTTTCTTGTACTGTAGATGACTAATGGGCTTATATCTCAACAGAATATGAAAGTAAACCCTGATCCCTGCATGCATGCAGATCTATGCCCTAGAAAATACTGAAATGCTATAAAGTAGGAGAAATTAATGCATGCACATACCCGTATGTAGAGTTGCTAATGCTGATGATGATGACCCCCACATGCATGAAGAATGATGGATCAATAAGGAGATAAGGCAAATCGTCCTCCTAGGGATAAGTGCGCCCTCCTCCAAGCTCTGAATGCTCCAAAATAATAAATACTCAGCTGAAGAAGACCCTGATGAGGTGTACTAGGTTTATAGTGTTCTTCTGAAGATGATAGAGACTGCATGCATAAAATCTGATGGCTCAGAAGCCTGAAACGTGAAGATACTTCTTGGGAGAAGACGCCCAAGCATTCAAAACGTCCTTCTCTAAGATGGTATGCTGATAACTAGCCAAAGGCTTGATCTGATGAGCCCTTCTTCCAGGGGAAGGGTAATACCAATATTCTGAAGCGGATGCACACTGCATGCAGAGAAACTGAAGACTGGAAACTGGAATGCGAATAAGGGAGTTTTTGGACAAAGCGCCCAAGCTGAGAGGTGCCTCCCTCAACATATAAAATATAACTCTGCAGAGGATGAACAATAGATGTACCTGATGCTGAAACAATGTTGAATCTGGATGATCCAACCTGAATGATGAACTAGGGCAGATAGCTTTCACTGCCGAAATACACCAGTTAGATGAGTACAAGCCTCAACCCCAACTTAGCTCTCTGAGCTTCTCCAAATCGAGATCACAAATCAATAATCAATAAAGTGTCTTCTCCCTTCGCTTTACCTTTCTTTTATAACTTTCAACTGCTCAAAACTCTAACTTTAACCTAATTAGGTTACTTTACTTTCTAATTTGCATTTGACTTGCATGCAGGTGCCTGGAGGATCAAACAGGTGCATGCATCATGAAATAATGCTCGGATGTCATGCATGCAGGTGGCCTTTGGCTCTGGTGGCCCCTGTCTATCTACTAGTGATCCAATAATCATGCTAAAGATCATCTGAAGGTGTGTATGGATCAATCCTCGGTAATTTCCACTATAATAAAAAAGAGAACATTACAACAATAGAAGGCTTGAGGGGGATAGAGATAGGCGACGACCTGAGTATCCGGAAAATCCTGAAAAGAAGAATGTGAATTGGTGTGATGAAACAGAGGGAGAGCCCTCTGACACCAACTACCCTGATGACCAACCAGACAACATCAACTTTATTAATGACTTAGCCTTTGATGAATATTTTGGAAGAATCCTTCTAGAGGAAGAACCATGGGAACAAGAAGAAGAGATAATTGAAGAACCTAGCTCCTCATGTTGTGCAATAGATCTCCCAGAACCTAAGGAACAACCAAAGTATCAAATCTATAAACGAGGAAGTAGTTCCCAACCTTCTTTCTTTGACAAAAACAAAAAGAGTAATGAAGATAAAAAGGAAGAAGAAGATCTTGCTATTAATGATTATGATCTGAAAATTGATATGAAGAAAGAGTTAAGCAAGATAACGTGTAATATCCCTGTCACTGAGTTAATGAAAGTACCCTTTGTTAGAAGCCAAGTGGAGGAGTTCTTTGATGGCATTAGCCAAGAGAAGACTCCTGAGGTTGTCCTAGAATCCTGTCATATTCAGAGTCTTAATGGAACACAGCCTAGTAGAATTGAAAAGATCCGCCAATAAACATCCATTCTGCCATTTATGAGAGAAAGAACGGTGGTCACCCTCCCTTTTACCTTACCTTGCACATTCAGAATATGCTTCTCCACAACTGCATGTTGGATTCTGGAGCTGCTATGAATGTCATGCCCTTACATGTTATGAAGGAAATGGGACTGGAAGTGACTAGACCTTATGGAAATGTCTGTGGTATAGATTCCCGACGAGTACAGTCTTATGGTTTGATCAAAAACCTTAGGGCTGATCCGTTTGCCTGTTCAAACATTTCCACCATGATGGATGTAGTAGTAATTGACTTGCCCCCAGCATATGTAATGCTTTTATCTAGGAAGTGGGCAGCTGGCTTAGGTGGATACCTTATGATGGATTTATCATATATTTGTGTTCCTAACACTGATGGAGCTTTGATTAGGGTGAACAGAGAACCTTCTTATAACAAGCATTTGGAATCATTTGATGAAGGGATCAAAAACACATATGGGGATGAATTGTTAAACAATGCTAAAACTAATTTTGTTGAAGATGAAAATGAACTTTGGGAAGAA
Source organism: Larix kaempferi (assembly GCA_027924585.1). Lineage (NCBI taxonomy): Eukaryota > Viridiplantae > Streptophyta > Pinopsida > Pinales > Pinaceae > Larix > Larix kaempferi. Next base: position 1,066,777 of record BSBM01000226.1, on the reverse strand, counting down.
GATCAAATAGAAAATATGTTCATGGTAATGGAATATTCTGACTCTTCTTTTGAAGAAGAACAGATAGCTGAGTTAGCTAGAAGGATAAATTTGGATTTACTTAGAAATGAGTTTGCTGAAGAAATAGATGAATTAAGAAGAGATGAGAATCAACCTCAGGGACAAGAGCCCAACAATGAAATAATTCAAGAACAAACTAATGAAGTAATTCAAGAGCAAGTTGATGAAAACCCTCTGATTGAAGTTGATGAGTTTGATGACATTAGGAGGGGAGAAATAATTCCTTTTACTATTAGGGAATGGTTTGCCTTGACTGATCATAATAGAGAAAGGGACAGCCAAAGGCTTGCACCTATTTATCCTTGGGAAAACCATCCTGTGACAGCTACTGTGGCAGAAGCCAGTGAGGAATCCAATGTGTCCCACTATTCTGATGTAGATGATTCCTTATCCCACTTATCTTTAGAAGATAATAATTTAATTCAAGTTCATGATAATTCTTTAAGCTGGGAAGAGGATGCCTTAATTAATGATGCACCTGAAAGAGACTTTAACTTAAACAATATTGCTATTTTTCAAACTCCTTTAGACTCTCAAAACCATGTTTTATCCGCATATCCTCATGTCCCTAATTTTCTTCTACCACCTGAGTCATCTAGTCATCACACTCATGATCCTTCTCACATTCCTAGTTCTTCTACGTCTCATTCTGAGTTAGTTTCCACTGGGTTGGAAAACATGGTCATTCCAGTTCCGTCAGGGGAAGGCTCTAGTCATAATACTGTCATATCTCGTGAGCCACCTCCCTTGGAAGAACATAGAGATTTCTGGACTGTAGGTGAAGTTGTTAAAAATGTTGTGTCTCCTCACGAGGAAGAGCCAAATGAAGTAGTCCAAGAGACGAGAAGAGAGATCAGAGAAGTCCTTGTTGGCAGGATTGCCACTTCATTAGATAGTGGTCCACCCAGAGTCAATGCAGTTCCTTCTAGGAGGAGCTCAAGGATTATTACACCTCAACCGAAAAACCCTGCTGAAATCCACCCCATGCCTATTCGCAACATTGGAGTTATTCCTGAGTCTATCAATAAAGATAGGTTTCCTACAGGAAGTCAAGTCATCATTCCCAACCATTTATTGCATATTAGATTGGGACAGGCTGATGACCTGTGGGTTGGACCTTTCACAGTAGAGTGATGCATTGATGGCATGTGCTTCCTAACCACTGGTAGTGGGCGACATTTTCTATATCCTGTGAATCAGAGGGATTTAAGGGATCATATCCCTGATCTCACCTAGTTGGGACTTCTCCGCTTGCCTTGCCTTGCCTGGTAGTTTAGAGTAGGTAGGAACTAAATAAGCCTACTTGGGCAGTAGTTAATCTTTTCAGCCATTGAGTCTGGCACCTTTTGCCTTTTTCCTAAGCTCCGTTTGAAGCTTTTAGTTTAAGTGAGTACCTGTCTTTTTATTTTCCTGCACAATAAAACCAAACTTTTTAAGTTATGTTAGTAGATTTACTTTACTTTTCTGCACTTATATTTCATGCATTTCAGTTTCAGTTGTTTATTTGATTTATATATATATATATATACATCCGACGTTCTGACATCCGGTCTGTGAGTTGGGTATAGCTATGGCCATTTTACAGGTAGTAGGTGATATGCTGGCAGTAGTTGTAGAGATAGAGTGTTGGATCGAGGATTCGAGTAGCAGAGTTTGAGGACCAGAGATTCTGAGGTTCTCAAGCGCTCTTTTCAGCAAAGCACTTGTCCCAGCTGGAGCCAGATGTTATCACATATATAGTAGCCGGGCTACCATATTCTATTTTTCAGATTCCAAAACACTTTTCAGCCATTTCCCTTGCATTGAGATGCTGAGATGAGCATCTATTATGGATCATGACTATTACATGGACAGCAGATTTATTCCCCATGCCATGACTAAGTCTCAGGACACTCAAAGAGATGACCGATGTAGCCATTTAACCATTTATACAGAGTAGTCAGTATTGCCCAGAGTAACAGCAACAGTTTCAAAGGACAGATGTTGGTTCAGAGGATGACCATTTAGGCATATGACTCAGCAGGTATATTTTGGTGTTATGGTTATATTGCTTTTATAATCATTCTTGTAGCATGTCTTAGCATTTAGTGCCATGATCTGGTGATCATATAGATATGTGGACCTGGTTGTACTTTTATATATACTATATTGTCCCTACTCAGACATAGAAGTTCTTGACCTATACTCATCGGTTTTTACCCTCCTTAGGGAGATTAGAGGTGATCATTCCCACCATACTTTGGCTTGCTAGTGTTGATCTCATTACTCATTGTCTTCATCCATCCAATACCTACCCAGTTTGTTATTTACCTTGACTTACTACTTGACTAGTGGCATTGAGGACCTTTCCCCGCCGTAGCCTCTATTTTGGATGAGCTTCCTTGTTTATTGTGTCTCGGCTCTGAGTTGGTGACAAAACTTACCTTTGGTGAGTTGGATTGTAGGCCTAAATCATTCTGGTCAGTTGTTCTGATGTTTGGCACTCGCACGAAGTCCCCCTAGTCACTAAAGATGTTGTTGGCTTAACCTGAAACAGATAGTACTGCCATGAATACAAAATGTGAAAAGGAAATGCTATTCTATTGTGAAAAAAGCCAAATGAATCTGGCAATAAAATGTCAAATGTTATATCTATTGTGAAATGTAAATACCCAGGTAAACAAGATGTCTAAAAAACACAATTGGAAGAAAATAGCTCAGGTAAACAAGTGCCTTAAAAACACACCTACAGCATGAATCCTTATGTAAAATGTAAATCTATGCAATGTGTTTATAAACACACATAGATCAAAGGCTATGGAAACTAAGGACCAAAAAGCAATAGAGCTTAAACTCTATTTCAAAAAGATTGTTGGCCTCATTTGTATTATGGATTGTGAGCATATGCCAAGGTGAATAAACACTCTTTGAACAACTTACCCATTTGTGAGACACCGCCATTCCCTGTGTTATTGCTTGTCCAATATATGCTATGGTGTGTATTTCCTTTCCATATCCAAACTGTCACAGTGTTAAGTCAGTAAGTCATCCCTTGGCCTAACCATTTTATTTTTAGCCTTCACCCTTCACTAGCAAATTCATCACAACTATGAAGTGAGTATGGTCTTGAAAGTCTGGTCTGAGTAATAATAATAATTAATGACTTTATATATTTGGATTTAGATCGCCAGTAATGATTACTTTTTGTTATAATTGCTATTTGAATGAATTGTAAAGCATGCTTTAACCTTTGACACCTTGCAGCATTATGATGATAGCCTAAGTTATATTTTGGGTCATTGTTGACTTGGTCAAACCCAGTTTGACCAAAAGTCAAACACAGGACATGAGGTGGCAGACCTCAGATGATACAGAGATACGATACATGGTCTAGTACAGGTCACCATGGTGGTTCTATGCAGTGGTTTCAGGCTTATGATGATGATTTGTGCTTTTCAACACTTTTTCAGATTATTATTATTTGGTCTGTTGGATATGATGGACATTTATTTTTGACCATGCAGAGGTCTATATGGTGTATGAGTACACATCTTAGATGGATTTGGACTTTCTGAGTCCAATGGGACAGTCTGTTTTCAGTTCCGAGCAATTACAGTGATTATTAGCCTCAGTTGGCTATCCTAGTGCATTTTTGGCGTATCAGATCTATAGTTTGGTGTGGATTGGCCTCCATTTGACCCCTTTCCCAAGGCAAATTAGCCTCTCCAAGTGAGGTCGCACTTCTTGGTTGGGTGAGTTGTGCTAGATCTAGGACCCAGGTAGGTGAAATCCCACTTGATCCTTACTCTCCACAGTTGATAACCTACCCCTAGTGCTTCACCTTGTGGGCCCCATCCCTCATTTTGAGGGTTGAGCCCCACTTGGGCCACTTGGTGGTGCATTTCAATCTCAGATCTACTGACATCTAGCCATTGGATGATCTTAATCTTCAAGACCCACCTAGCTTTACACCACAGCATCCCTAATCTACAGTTTGGAGGACATACGACTCCATTTGACCCATTTTCCAAGGCACTGATCCTTCTCCAAGCCCTCACGACTTTCCTGGGTTGTTGAGTTTGCTTGTGGTTTGATCTTTGTCTGACTGCTTGAACACCTAGACATTGTCATATCCACTCATCAAGCACAGCTAGAAAGCCCTAATTGTCATATCTCTGATTTGGGACACTTTCGTTGTTATAAGGGTCACGTTTCCCAAGGCTGTTGATTTTGACCTTTTGAAACTAGCTTTGAATCCTGGAATCATATTCAAACCTTGAATCACTGTGTGTCATCTTTCACTATCATAGCATACCTTTCCTAAGCCTCCACAGTGGTCCTAATTCCTCATTTCTAGGGTTCCACACCTGTCACCTTACGTACCTCATTAGATTGATTTGATCTGGTGATTTGGTTGATCTCTCCTGTCGGGAGTAGATCTGGGTCTCCCCCTTACTATCTTGGCTTTGATAGTTAAAGTGAAGATTGCCTCGATTGGCGTGACAACCATCCATTGGGAGTCGAGGATATCTTGGTTTCACCTCTTCGGCTGCCTATTCCCTCTGCCATCCATCTCAAATCCATCTTTAGTGGCAACTACAGTTTTGGTGATAACAGAGTCTTCTTTAGTACTTTCAGACTCTCTAAACATGAAATGACACCGAGTTTTACCTTCTATGGACTCGTTAAAACTCAACGTTGAAGGGCACGCCATGGGACGAACCCCTCCTTTCCCAGGTTCGGAAAATGTTTGGGATTGGACTCATCTATGAGATGAGCTATACAGAGCATCTAGTTACCCTCATCAAGCTCGTCAAAAACAAATGAGGCACTCGTCAGTCATGATGGGGAAAAAGGAAAGTTTTTGTGTTACACCTTTACAAGTGGCAGTACTTAGTCGTTCTTGAACATGGCACTCATTTGCATTTGCATACAATAGTTGGTTCATCCGTTTGTCCTCGAGTTCTGCCTACTTCCTGACTCTTGTTACTCCTTTGGGTCATCCAAAGAATACTTCCTGTTATCACCAAACTTGTAGGTGCCCCTAGAGATGGATCCAAGATGGATGGCAGAAGGGATGGGCAACCAAAGAGGTGCAACCAAGATAGCCTAGATTCCCAATGGATGGTTGTCACGCCAATCGAGGCAATCTTCACTTTATGTTATCTAGCCCAGGACAACAAAGGGGGAGACCCAGATCTACTCCCGACAGGAGAGATCAGACCAAGACACCAGATCAAATCAAATGATGATGAAGTACGTAAGGTGTATGGTAAACTCTAGATCTATGAATGAAGTCACAAGGTGAGTAATAGGTTGGATCAAGCGGTTTAGACAATGTAGATTTGGTCCAACATGTTTATGCAAGTGACTTACGAGGTTTAGAATAAGATCCAGAATCAAGGTACTAGTCAATTGTCAGAAAATCCACTACCTTGGGAATCGTGTCCAATGCAGGGTAGTTAAGGACTGAATTGGGGCTAACCAGTACCTAAAGTGAGCTTGATTGATTGATATGACAATGTCAAGGGGTTCAAGCAACCAAAACAAGGACCAAACCACATGCAAACTCAACAGTCCAAGAAAGTCGAATTAGCTTGGAGAAAGATCAGTGCCTTGGGAAGTGGGCCAAATGGAGTCGGATGTCAACCAAATTGTAGATCGGGAATGTTGAGGTGTTGAGGTAGGTGGATCTTGAAAATTAGGCTCATCCAATGGCTAGATCTCAGTAGATCTGAGATTGAAGTGTATCGCACAGTGACCCAAGTGGGGCTCAACCCTCAAAATGAGGAATGAGGCCCACAAGGTCAAAATCACGGAAGTGACACACTAGGGGTAGGTTATTGAATGTGTAGATGAAGGATCAAGTGGGATCTCACCTACCCAGGTGATAGATCCTAGCAAACTCACCTCTCCCAGGAAGTGCGACCTCCCTTGGAGAAGCTTCTTTGCCTTGGGAAATGGGTCAAATGAGGGCCAATCAACACCAAACTATAGATCCGAATCGCCGTGGATATTATAGAGGTGGATTTTAAATTTTATACCCAAAAGCCAAGTGGATCTTGCTAGATCTGGAAAAATGTAAAATGAGGGTTTTGAAATTATGAGGGTTTGAAGCATTTAGACAAATAGATAGATCATAGAAAGAGAAATTACCTTGAGATCATACCTGAGTGATGGAATGAGATGCCTTGTTGTTGAGGAAGACTCTCAAAGAGATCGAACGAGAAATTGTCGAATTTGCTTGCCGAAATGATGCCCTAGCCCACAAGTGCAACCTCCTCTGCCTGTCAAACCAAGGAAAATCGATTCAATCAGTCAGATCAAGTATGGCGGAAATACAAGCGAAATGCAATGATAACATGAAATAGAAGGTCCTGGGACAGTACTACTCCCTGTTACCAACGAACAAACCTAAGGAAGAAGTAGGGAGGATCCCCCCCTACCAATACGTCCTCCTCAAATGAATTCGGCCTCCACCTATAGATGCAAAAACGTGGTACAAAAATATAGCAAGAAAAAATCTCCAAGAACCCAGTGCAAAGGAAGAATCAACGAATGAACTCCTAAAGCATTCACCACAACACAACAGATAGATGCAATAATAATTATCTATTCCAATATTCCAAAGCCAAAAGTCCCCTTTACAATGAGAAGCTCTCTCCTTTAAATAGAATGGAGAGAGGTTATGTTATCACCTAAACTGTAGTTACCCCTATGGATGTATCCACTCATGGATGGCAATAGGGAAGGGCAACTCAAAAGGTGCAACCACGATCACCTCGACTTCCAATATATGGTTGTCACGCCAGTCGAGGCAACCTTCACTTTATGTTATCTAGCCCAGACAACAAAGGGGGAGACCCGATCTACTCCCGACAGGAGAGATCAAAACCAAGACACAAAATCAAGTAAATTCTAAATGAAGTAAGGTGTAAGGTTTATCCTAGACCTTAGGATGAAGTCACAAGACAAGTGACGGGTTCAATGAGTATAGCCTTGGTTCATTGTTGATATGAGAGTGACTTATGATATTTGAAATAGGATCCAGGATTAGAGTACTAGTCAATGTGAGAAAATCCACTGCCTTGGGAACCGTGTCCATTGCAGGGTAGTTTAAGGGTTGAATTGGGGCTAACTAGTACAAGTGACAAGCTTCATCATGATACATGATGACATCAAAGGGTTTAGTTCACCACACAAGGGTCAAACCACAAGTTAATCCAACCATCTAGGAAAGTCGAATTGACTTGGAGAGAGACCAGTGCCTTGGGAATTGGGATAATGGAGTCAAGGTAAGGTTAACTTGTGGTTAAGGACTCCTATTGCATGAGACAAGTGGGCAATTAAAGTCTTGATGGATGAATAGGTCTAGATCTAGGTTTGACCTAAGTGGACCACAATCCCTTAAAACAAGGAATGCTATCCCCAAGGCAAGATTTGATGAAGTGACAAACTAGACCTAGGTTTTGAATTATGCTCATTCCAAATCAACAAAAATCTCATGTACCCACGTCCTAGAAGTGGACCAACTCACTTCTCCAAGGTGGTGCGACTTTACCCAAGGAGGCCTAAAAGTGAGATAAATCAATCAAGACAAGTCCAATGGCATCCAAACTTTAGATCCAAGTAGTTTAAGCAAGTGGGAGTATGGATCTACAATTTCACAGCAATCCGATGGCTAGATCTTACTAGATCTGAGTTTAAAGATATCAAGTGGTCCAAAATGGGGATTAAATCCCTTAAAATGTGGAATAGGGCGCACAAGGTAGAAATCAGAAAAGTGACAATCTGGAGGTAGGTTATTGGATGTATAGATCATGAATCAAGTGGGATCTCAACTACCCATCAACTAGATCTAGGGTAACTCACCTTCCCCAAGGAGTGCGACCTCACTTGGAGAGGCTAAGTTGGCCTGGGAAGGGGCTCAAATGGAGGCCAATCCTCACCAAACTATAGATCCGGGATGCCGTGGATACTATAGAGGTGGGTTTTCAATTTCTTGCCCAAGAAGCCACTAGATCTTAGTAGATCTAAAAAAATGTAAAAAGGGGGTTTCGATTGATTAGGGTTTTAAATATTTTAGACAAGTGGATAGATCATGGAGATAGAACTTACCTTGAGATCATACCTGAGTGATGAAGAGAGATGCTTTGATGTCGAGGAAGATTCCCGCAGAGATCAAACGAGAAATTCTTGATTTTGCTTGCCAAATTGATGCCCTAGCCCACAAGTGCGCCCTCCTCTACCTGTCAATCCAAGGAAAATCGATTTCAATCAGAGAGGTCAAGTATGGAGGAAACACAAGTAAAATGCAATGATAACATAGAATAGAAGGTCATGGGACAGTAATACTCCCTGTTACCAACGAAGAGATCCAAAGAAGAAGTAGGGAGAGTCTTCCCCTACCAATACTTCCTCCTCAAAGCAAATCGGCCTCCACCTGTAGATGCAAAAAACGTGGTACAAAAGATATGGCAAACAAGATCTCCAATAACTCAGTGCAAAGGAAGAAACAACGAACGAACACCAAAAACATTCACCACAACACTGGAGATAAATGCAATAATAATTTTCTATTCCAATAATCTAGAGCCACAAGTCCGCTTTTACAATGAGAGGCTCTCTCCTTTAAATAGGAGGGAGAGAGTCCATAATCTAACCACTTTTTGAATGACTGACTAAGATTAAAAGATCAAAAGATCTAATCAATGGTTGAGATGAGCTCAACAATAAAATAGATGGATCACTAATAAAATATAACAATAAGTGGACAAAATCGCCTTAGGAGAGGGGATCCCACCAAATCATGATGACAAAATATAACAATAAGCTTATGGTGGGTCCAAGGGATAATTTTAGACACCCTTGGTCCATCCCCATAGCACAATAATAATAAAATAGTCATCAATATACCAAATCGTGCCTCTATGGACAAATCGTGGGCCTTAAGAGGCCTCAGAAATCTTCAGAAAGTGCCATAAGTGATGGATGCGGGCCCCGATGAAGCTGAAACTGTTGGAGGAGGTGTGGAAGACATCAACCCATCATCATTAATCATCCCATGCCAAGACATTGCCTCAGTAGCCCAATCCGAATTCCTCAATAGCCATTTCTACCAATCCTGAAAAGCCTCGGGAAGCGTGAAACTACCTCAAACTGCCTCCTGGAGTGCCTACGCTGTCAAGGTGAGGGCGCCAGTGTGTCCGGGAGGGGGGTAATATGGTAAAAACAACTGGCTGGACCACCCCCTCCAAGCACAGCGCCCTAGGTCAACCAAATAAAAATCCTCTCTGCTCTGACAGGGTCTCAGACAAACCAAAACTGCACTGGGTTAGCCTACTGAGGCTCAATCATCACTATAAGTACCTGGAACTGAAAACAGACTGTCTCATTGGACTCAGAAGATCCAAATCCATCCAAGATGTGTACTCATACACCATATGAGTCTCTGCATGAACATATAATATATCCAATATATCGAAACAGGTGAAATAATAATAATCTGTAAATGATCAATAAATGTTCAAAACCATGAATCATCATCATAAACCTGTATCTGATGCATAGAATCATCATGTACATAGACCATATATCATCTATCTGTTTCATCACAAGGTCCAACCATCTCATGTCCTATAGTTGACCTTGGTCAAACTAGGTTTGACCAAGTCAACATGACCAAATATAACTCAGACTATCATCAGAAGCTGTTGCAAAGTGTCAAAGGTTAATGCATGCTCTACAACTTATTCAAATAACAATTATAACACAAAGTAATCATTTATGGCTATCTATATCCAAATATATAATGTCATTAATTATTATTTAACTCAGATTAGACTTTCAGGATCATACTCACTTCATAGTTGTGATCAATTTGCTAGTGAAGGGTGAAGGCTAAAATAAACTGGCTAGGCTAAAGGATGACTTGACTGACTAAACGTTGTGACACTTTGGATATGGGAAAGGGAAGACACACCATAGTATATATTGAATGAGAAACAACACAAGGAATGGTGGTGTCTCACAAATGGATGAGTTGTTCAAAGAGGGTTTATTCATCTTTAACAGATGCGCACAATCCATAATACAAATGAAGCCAACAATTATTTAGATATAGCATTTAAGTTCCATTGCTTTTTGGGCCTGAAGTTTCCATAGCCTTGATCTATGTGTGTTTATAAACACATTGCATAGATTTACATTTATTTGAGGCTTTCTGTTGCAGGTGTGTTTTTAAGGCACTTGTTTACCTGAGCACTTCTAGGTGTGTCACAGACAACTTGTTTACCTAGGTATTTATTTCACAAAAGATATAACATTTATTTTCATGGCCACTTTCATTTGGCATGCCTTTCATTCATGTGTGTTTAGAAACACATTGCATGAACAAGCTTTTCATACAAGATATAGCATTTCATTTTTCCAGATTTTGTATTCATGGCAGCACTAAAAGTTTTAGGTTTAGTCAACACATCTTTAGTTACTAGGGGGAATTCACAAGGAACTCCAACTCACCATAGGTAAGTTTTGTCACCAACTCAGAGCCAAGACACAATAAACAGGGAAGCTCATCCAATACAGAGGCTACAGTGGGGAAAAGGTCCTCCATGTCACTAGTCAAGTAGTAAGTCAGGGTGGTAAGCTAAAAGGTAGGCAATGGATGGATGAAGACAATGAATAATGTAGCCAACACTAGCAAGCAAAGGTATGGTGGAATGATCACCTCTATTCTCCCTAAGAAGGGTAAAACCAATGAGTAAGAATAGTGAACTTCTAAGTCTAAGTAGGGACAATATAATATATATAATAAGATCAGCCAGGTCCACATATCTATATGATCGCCAGATCATGACACTAGGTGCTAAGACATGCTATAAGAATAAATATAAAAGCAATATAACCAAAACACTATGATATACCTGCTGAGTCATATAATTCATCAAATTCATCAAATTCATCGATTACAGGGACAGGATCTTCAATAGCATTCTCTTCAACATTTGTTTGCTCAAGATGATTTTCCCATGAGAGAATTGGTTCCAGACCTTGGTTTTGTCTTGTTATATCACTATCAATGAGTGCATTCATTTAAATGACTGATCTGGGAAAACGCTCACCTCTTCTTATATCACCTAAGCCATCATCAACTTCTTCAATTGTTTGATTTTCAATAATTGTTTCTTGATTGGTTGCATTATTTTGTTCTTGAACTTGAGGTTGATTCTCATTTCTTCTCAATTCATCTATCTCTCCAGCAAACTCATTTCTAAGCAAATCCAAATTTATCCGTCTGGCAAGTTCAGCTGTCTGCTCTTCTTCCCAAGAGGAATCAGAATCTTCCATTACTATGAACATGTTTTCAGTTTGATTATCTTCCCAAAGTTCATTTTCATCTTCTACAAAGTTAGTTTTTGCACTATTCAACAATTCATCCCCATAAGTGTTTTTGATCCCTTCATCAAATGATTCTAAATGCTCGTTATAACAAGGTTCTCTGTTCACCCTGTTGTCCTCCGAAATGGCATGCGTGTCGTTTGAAAGCCCCAAATGTGCAACGCCAGCTGGAATGACAACTCTCTCAGGAGAGAGGCCAATGTCACCACACTCCTCTCCTCTTCGCTTTAGGTTGGCTCTTCTCCAACACTAGGGGGGTATCCCTAAAATAGGATCACTAAGGCAGGTTCAGTAACGGACAAGGTGAATGGAAGAGGCTGCCTTAGGGAAACGGGGGTAACGAAAGATAGTTTTGGATGGGTGATGGAAAGGAAAGGAAGATCAATCCTCAGGGAAAGACCAGTGCCAGTATCAGAGAGGGGCGAATGGAGTCAAAGAAAAGTTCAAATAGGACCTTGCTGCCAGGTGAAAGTAGTAACCAACTAAGAGCTCTTGCACTGGAGCATACCTGACAGCCGCAAAACTTAAGAGAAAAACATGAGTCAAATAAAATCGGTGCTAGATTGTTAGCCTTCCATTCAGATGATCCCAGCTTAAGAGTCGAAAGCAAAGAGCTAAGAGAGGTAATGCCTCATACAAAATGAAAGATGGCATACAAATAGAAATGGCAAACAAAGGACGAAAGAACTCTCCATTTATCCAAAGAATCCCATCATGATATTTTTCTATTAAGCTCACGGGAAAAAACTTCCAAAATTCTCCATGCCTGTTACAATGAAGAGGCTAGCTCTTTATAGGCCAAAAAGGCTCTCATTTATTGTGGAAAATAATAAATAATAAAGGAGATAAAGTAAAAGATGAATACTTTTCTCTCTAAACTAAAACAAAGATTCCGAACTATCTGAAGGTGATTATTCTAACAACTCGTAAGTGAACTTCAGATTGGTATTCGGCTGCCAAAAATAAAATGCAGCTGGCAATCAAAAAACCCCTAACTCGAGTTGGTGATCGGCTGCCCAAAATATGGGTCGACAAGTGGCTACACTAGCCATTCCCAAAAATCCACGTGACGGTGAACAACCCGTGAGGCATTCAACAACTAGTAAAACATGCCGAAATGGATGCTGAGAGGCGTCATTATGGTGAAGAGGGCCCCAACAACTGTCAAAAAACAAAAAATGTGGAACTCAACCTTAAAATCGACTGTCAAGAGAAAACGGGAACCTAAGGTCCGTGCTTCACGCGAAGAGGTGCGCCCAGGTTTGAGTCACGGGCCGCTGAAGTAGCACTAAATTATGGCAATGACGATTTACTGTCTCGCTCTTCAAGCAAATCAGAAGAACGCTGATTTCCCCACTGCTTCAAAAACCCCGAGTTTATTAAATCCGACCCGGCATCAATCGATTGGCCAAGGTGCTGTAATTGGCGTGAAATGGCAGATAAGAGAAGCCACGGTTTAGCTGGAATAGCTATGATGAATGAGACGCTCCAAAACCTCACGTGATTTGCGCAACCGACTGTCAATAAGCGAGCCAAGCTCCATGCCTTGGCTGCCAAGGAACTTGAGCTTTCTGGTGGTTATCAAGCCCATGCCATCGACTATCACAAGCTTTCCGCGAACCACCAGCAAGATGGACTAGCTCGACCATCTTTACAAATCCACGCCGATATCTTGACTCGCGGGTGGACTTCGAATGCCAAAAGGAAAACACGGGTCCAAGCCTCACGCTGTCTGTCACATAAAATCCCTGAGTCGAAACCACCTCCAGCTCCGTTGTTTTCGGGATTCCAGATCGGGGCTCCAATAAAATGTTGTGTTGGTAGCTCCCAATGCCGAGTCGAGTGCAAATGGGAAATGTCATTGGTCCGATCGGAGAATGGTAGGATTTAGATCCTCGGAATTTCCCTGGATGGCGCAGTAGAGTGGCCAATAGAAAACGCGGGCCAATTTCTATGATTTGGCAGTCAATCACGTGATCCCCCGATCCGTTTAGAAACTCCACCGTTGATTCATTGTTTGAACACCGAGCACATTGGATAACTCGGCATCAATTAATCAGCTGCAAAACACTCGGGCATATACCATGGAAATGGGACGGGACTGTAGCATTGTATGAGTGTATTCGCGAAAAAACTCCCCAGGGATCTATGCATCTGATTGCCTCCATGGATTGCTTGAATCTTTATCGATGTTTCTCAAGAGTTTCTTATATTTCTTCTGTGAAATAGCACATCTTAGTACTGCGAATAAGGATGGAGATCGAGGGCTTTCTGTGCGTCATCATAGATGATGAAATTCTTATTCAAATTATAATCAGAGTTCTGCGCAGACCGTCTTAAAAACCCCTGCACATACACTCCAGACAGCTTTCCGGTTGCATAAATTGATAACAGCCTATCCTGAAGAGTAAAACCCTGATGACCAATAGCTGCAGCATTCTAGACGATGAAATTCCTTAATGCCCTGCACCTTCTATACAATTTCTTGTAACAGGCATCTTCATTAATTATCTTCAATCTGTACCATTTGTTCTCAAGGTCATCACCTTCAACCTAGTGGTAGCCTCCCCAACTTATCGAATCTCTCCACAAGTAGTGACAATCCTGACAGAAACTCCAGAGAAGACCAAAAGGATAAAGCACATCTAGAGCAGCGTTCAGACCTCCAAACAATTTGCACCAAGAGTGACGATCTATGAACCAAGGGCTTCCAAGAGAATTCATATATGTTTATCGGATCATCACTTTTCCACTAACTGACAGCAGCCATCTTGCTAATAGTTGTATCTAAAATATAAGTTGTCAATGCCGGCTTTGTATAACTGAGGATTACATCCTGGTCCAAAATTCCAATGGCAAAAGCTGGAAGTGAAGTGAAAAGGACATTATATAAGGATTGATACCAATCACTGTAAAAATTTGCACCGGAATACCCAGAAACGAAGGTGAACCAAACCTGTGTCATTGTGAGTGCTGTGTTCATATAGAAAAAATAGGTTACCAAATACCACCTTTGAAATCCGAATAAATGATAGCCTTCCATGGACAAGGAGGAGCTCTGTCAGGAATCTGAATTGAGAAATTGCAAAGTCGCTGGCCATTACAGCTTGCATCCCTTCTTGTCCTCTAATTGCAACACCAACATGAGCAGCTTGTATCATGCTTATATCATTGGCACCACCCCCGGTGCTTAGGGTTACTCTTCTCTGTTTCGTTCTCCTGTGCTTCAGCTTCTCTCTGCTTCTGTATAGCCATTGCTGAGCATGCAACCATAAGTTCCATAGCTCCCACTTTTAACCACGTGATATCAAGCCATGTAGCCAATAGCCGTAAAGCAACACGATGCCGAGCATCATATCCTTTTCTCGACCTTGACCTTTTCTTTTCATCTTCAAGTGTATCAGCAACACAAGCAGCCAAAAGCTCAAACAGAAATGCCATTTTTCTCTGCTGTGTAAGTAGTTTCCCTTCTTCTATTATTGCCTTTGCTGAGAAGATCTATTTTCTGAAGCAGGATTCAGCCCTCTAAGTCTTACTGTCAATGAGTACTCATCCTCAGATACCCTTGCTTGCTTTATGGCAGATCTGAGCTCTTAAACAAGCTCCTCTTTCAAATTTCTCAACCTACTATGAGCAGAGACTTGTGAATCTAACTGGCTTTCAGCAACGCAGAATGAGATGAAGATCAAATGTGTACACCCTTGCCAAAATGGGGGCTAACACACCCTAATCAAAGCTACATCAAAGTTGGGAACACAAATATATGATAAATCCATCATAAGGTATCCACCTAAACCAGCTGCCCACTTCCTAGATAAAAGCATTCCATATGCTGGGGGCAAATCAATGACAACTACATCCATCATGGTAGAAATGTTTGAACATGCAAAAAGATCAGCTCTAAGGTTTTTGATCAAGCCACAGGACTACACTCAACAGGAATCTATACCACAGACATTTCCATAAGGTCTAGTAACTTCCAATCCCATTTCCTTCATGACATGTAAGGGCATGACATTCATAGCTGATCCGGAATCCAACATGCAATTATGAAGGAGCATGTTCTGAATGTGTAAGGTAATGTAAAAGGGAGGGTGACCACCGTTCTTTCTTTCGTAAATTAGAGAATGGATGTTTATTGGTGGATCCTTCTCAATTTTGCTAAGTTGTGTCCCACTAAGGTTTTGGATGTGACGGGATTCTAAAACAGTCTCAGGAGTTTTCTCCTGGCCAATGCCATCAAAGAACTCCTCTACTTGGCTTCTAACAGAGGGCATCTTCATTAGCTCAGTGACAGGGATATTACACATTATCTTGCTTAACTCTTTCTTCATATCAATTTTTAGATCATAATCATCCACAGCAAGGTCTTCTTCTTCCCTTTTATCTTCATCAATCTTCTTATGTTTGTCAAGGAAAGAAGGTTGGGAACTACTTCCTTGTTTGTAGATTTGATACTTTGGTTGTTCCTTATGTTCTAGGAGATCTATGGCACAACATGACGAGCTAGGTTCTTCAATTATTTCTTCTTCTTGCTCTCGTGGCTCTTCCTCTAGAACGATTCTTCCAAAATCTTCATCATAGGATAAGTCATTAATGAAGTTGATATTGTCTGGTTGGTCATCAGGGCTAATGGTGTCAGAAGGTTCTTCTTTTGTTTCATCACACCAATTAACATTCTTCTTCTGAGAATTTTAGGGGTAATCAGATCATCGCTTATCTCTATCCCCCTCAGGCCTTCTGTTGTTGTTCCAATAAGGTTTAGGGCCTTAAGGATTCCTATGTCTCTTAGGATCATTCAAGCTTGCTACACTTTTGGTCAGGACAGTTAGTTGTCTCATCATTTCTTGCATTGTTTCTAACGTGTCCTTTGATTCCTTTGGCTCACTCACAGGTTCCTTGGGCTTTCGGATTCTAGGGTCAGATCTAGAAGTGGATGGGGTAAATTGATCGAAAAAATTTTGTTTCCCCATAGATGTTGCATTTTGCTCAGCCATCTTTGCATTGAATTGGGCGATCTTTAAGTCATTTGGGTTTTTATCCTTCAAGTGATAACTAAGCCATCCTTCGAATGCATTCAAGTAATGAATAACAATCGCTTGATCTTTTGGTTTAATCTCTTCAGGGATAGCAGCCACGGTCTTATCAAATCTTACATTAAATTCATGGGTTGTTTCATTTTCTCTTTTCTTAATGTCAAACGGTTGATGCAAGAGAAATTTCCCATCTAACTTACGGGACCACTCACTATTTAGCTTATTGACAAAGTTATCATACCCATCAATGGATGAGGCAGGCAACCTGTCAAACCACTTCCTAACATCTCCTTCTAAAGATGCCAGGAGACCCCTCATGAAAACATCTTCCTCAGATGCTCCATATGCTTCCATGTGTTCCCATACTTTATCAATATGATCTTCAATGGAGACAACAGATACTCCATCAAATCTGGGAACCTTTTCAAAATACTTTTCAGGCATGTCATGGGGTGCACCCTGGATTTGGGAAAAGTCTAAAGGAGATGGCTTAGCCTTTCTTTCGAAGATCCTTGGATTTTGTGGAGGAGGAACATTCTGGTTTCCAGAGTTTGTTCCGGCCATTGGATTTAATGAATTTGTGTTCAAGTTCGAATTAGGAGATGAGGGAGGAACCGAATTAAACAAAGGAGATCCTGAGATGCGGTTTGGAGAATCCGAGTTAACAAGTTTCCAAAAAACGTTAGATGATTGGGCTTTAGGATCTCTTTTGTGATAGGTATGTGGGGTTCCTTCAACTTGATTTAAGTTTGTTTTACTTCTAGTATTATAAGAATGCAAATGAGTTCGCTCCTCAACGGAGTCACGATTCAGAGTCTCCAGGTAGACTTTAAACTCTTCTACCAAGATATATGTCGTTTAAAATGCAGGAGATTAAGTGACAAATAAAATGTCAAACCTAGGTAGGCTTCTGCCCTCCCCGGCAACGGCGCCAAAATGTTATCACCAAACTTGTAGGTGCCCCTAGAGATGGATCCAAGATGGATGGCAGAAGGGATGGGCAACCAAAGAGGTGCAACCAAGATAGCCTCGACTCCCAATGGATGGTCGTCACGCCAATCGAGGCAATCTTCACTTTATGTTATCTAGCCCAAGACAACAAAGGGGGAAACCCAGATCTACTCCCGACAGGAAAGATCAGACCAAGACACCAGATCAAATCAAATGATGATGAAGTACGTAAGGTGTATGGTAAACTCTAGATCTATGAATGAAGTCACAAGGTGAGTAATAGGTTGGATCAAGGGGTTTAGACAATGTAGATTTGGTCCAACATGTTTATGCAAGTGACTTACGAGGTTTAGAATAAGATCCAGCATCAGGGTACTAGTCAATTGTGAGAAAATCCACTGCCTTGGGAACCGTGTCCAATGCAGGGTAGTTAAGGACTGAATTGGGGCTAACCAGTACCTAAAGTGAGCTTGATTGATTGATATGACAATCTCAAGGGGTTCAAGCAACCAAAACAAGGATCAAACCACATGCAAACTCAACAGTCCAAGAAAGTCGAATTAGCTTGGAGAAAGATCAGTGCCTTGGGAAGTGGGCCAAATGGAGTCGGATGTCCACCAAATTGTAGATCAGGAATGCTGAGTTGTTGAGGTAGGTGGATCTTGAAAATTAGGCTCATCCAATGGCTAGATCTCAGTAGATCTGAGATTGAAGTGTATCACACAGTGACACAAGTGGGGCTCAACCCTCAAAATGAGGAATGGGGCCCACAAGGTCAAAATCACTGAAGTGACACACTAGGGGTAGGTTATTGAATGTGTAGATGAAGGATCAAGTGGGATCTCACCTACCCAGGTGCTAGATCCTAGCAAACTCACCTCTCCCAGGAAGTGCGACCTCCCTTGAAGAAGCTTCTTTGCCTTGGGAAATGGGTCAAATGAGGGCCAATCAACACCAAACTATAGATCCAAATCGTCGTGGAAACTATAGAGGTGGGTTTTAAATTTTATACCCAAAAGCCTATTGGATCTTGCTAGATCTGAGAAAATGTAAAATGAGGGTTTTGAAATTATGAAGGTTTGAAGCATTTAGACAAATGGATAGATCATGAAAAGAGAAATTACCTTGAGATCATACCTGAGTGATGGAATGAGATGCCTTGTTGTTGAGGAAGACTCCCGCAGATATCTAATGAGAAATTGTTGAATTTGCTTGCCGAAATGATGCCCTAGCCCACAAATGCGACCTCCTCTACCTGTCAAACCAAGGAAAATCGATTCAATCAGTCAGATCAAGTATGGAGGAAATACAAGAGAAATGCAATGATAACATGAAATAGAAGGTCCTGGGACAGTAATACTCCCTGTTACCAACGAACAAACCCAAGGAAGAAGTAGGGATGGTCCTCCCCTACCAATACGTCCTCCTCAAATGAATTCAGCCTCCACCTATAGATGCAAAAACGTGGTACAAAAATATAGCGAGACAAAATCTCCAAGAACCCAGTGCAAAGGAAGAATCAACGAACGAACTCCAAAAGCATTCACCACAGCACAACAGATAGATGCAATAATAATTATCTATTCCAATAATCCAGAGCCAAAAGTCCCCTTTACAATGAGAAGCTCTCTCCTTTAAATAGAATGGAGAGAGGCCAAAATCCTAACCACTTTTTGAATGAGTGGCTAAGACTAAAAGATCAAAAGATCTAATCAATGGTTGAGATGAGCTCAACAATACAATACATGGATCAATAATAAAATATAACAATAAGTGGACAAACTCACCCTAGGAGAGGGGATCCCACCAAATCATAATGATAAAACATAAGAAATAGCTCATGGTGGGTCCAAAGGGTATTTTCTAACACCCTTGGTCAATCCCCATGGCACCATATCCAAGAATAAAAGACCAAGACACCAAATCGTGCCTCTCTGGGAAATTCGTGAGCCTTAGGCGGCTCCATAAATCGTTAAAAAGTGCCATAAGTGATGGATGTGGGTCCTGATGAAGCTGAAACTGCTAGAGAAGGTGTGGAATACATCCCACTCATCATCACTGATCATCCCATGCCATTACCTTGCCTCAGTAGCCCAAATCGAATTCTTCTGTAGCCATTTTTACCATTTCTGGACTGCCTTGGGAAGTGTGAACTACCCAAACTGCCTCCTGGAGTGCCTGCGCTGTCAAGGTGAGCTCACCAATGAGTCTAGGAGGGGGGTAATATGGTAATAACAAAGTGTTGGACCACCCCCTCCGTGCACAACGCCCTAGGTGAACCAAATAAATCTCATCACTGCTCTGACAAGGCCTCTGAAAGGCCAAAACTGCACTAGGATAGCCAACTGAGGCTCAAACATCACTGTAACTGCCCAGAACTGAAAACAAACTGTCTCACTGGACTCAGAAGGTCCAAATCCATTTAAAGTGTGTACTCATACACCACATAGTCCTCTGCAAGGTCCAAAATAAATACTCATCATATCCGGCAGACCAAATAATAATAATCTGTAAAAGTGCTTAAAAGCACAAATGATCATCATAAGCCTGAAACCACTGCATAAGCCCACCATGGTGACTGTTATCACACAACTTGTAGTTGCCCCTAGAGGTATCCCATCCGGGACGGTAGAGGAGTTAGGCAACTAAAGAGGTGACCTAAGAGATGCCACGGTTCCCAATGCAATATGGGAGTCACGTCAACCGAGGCACTCTTCGCTTTAGGTCAAGGTATAACTAGACCAAGGGGGAGACCCTATACCCCAATCACAGTTGATTGGACCCAAGCAAAGGTTTCAAAGGGTGAATAAATGATGAGTTACGGAAACCAATGCAAGGCTAAGTGGACCTAATGTTTAAGGTATGGTTGAAGGTGGTATCATGGATAGTTAGTGTTTCAACCTATGTATGGTTTAGGCCACTTGATGAGGTATGATTATTAAGTATAGTACCATGTGCTTACATAAGTGGGTCTTGTTGCCTTGGGAAGTGTAAAATGGTTCTAGGTGGGCCCACAAGGTAGAGTTAAATGTGAAGATGGTACTATAGGCTAGATCAAGGTTAGATCTATAAGTTAGAGTTGGTTCTAGGGTTACCCATGTGTTAGATCTAGGGTTTGACACTAATCCCAAGAAGTGCGCCTTGCTTGGAGAAGGACTAGTGCCTTGTTGGATGGGCTAATGGGGTCAAGAAGGATGTCAAAGCGTAGATCGGGACACCTAGCAGCCAAGTCAAGTGGTTTGGATGAGATCCAATGGTTGGATCTTGCTAGATCTAGGTTTTTAGGTGATGACCAAAAGTGGACCACAATTCCTTAAAACAAGGAATGCAATCCCAAGGTGGATCGGGACAAAAGGATAGTCTAGACCTAGGTTTCAAGGCATGGGCATTCCAAATCCACAAAAATCTCCAACACCCACTTCCTAGAAGTGGTCCAACTCAAAACTCCCAAGGGGTGCGACTTTCTCAAGGAGAGGCAAAAAGGGGGTTTGGTGGACCAAACCAAGTCCAATGGCCACCAAAATGTAGATCCGGGGTGTTAGTACCCCGATCTATGTTCCTTCAAAGTTTCAAGTGAATCCAATGGGTAGATCTTAATAGATCTAAGTTTCAAGGTACCAAGAAGATCAAAAGGGGGTTTCAACCCCTCAAATCATGGAGAGATGTCCACAAGGTAGTTTTCACCAAAGTAAGGATATGGGTATAGGTTATCAAGTGTCTAGATGTCAATTCAAGTGGGATCTCACCTACCCATGTGCTAGATCTTACCCAACAAGCTTCTCTTAGGAAAATCGATTTAGGCTCAAGAAAGCTTTATGCATTGAAAAGTGTGTCAATTTTTAGCCAATCACCACCAAACTATAGATCCAACTAGGGGTGGATCCTATAGAGGTGGGTTCTTAAAATCTTTTCAAATGCAAGGGTAGATCTAAGTAGATCTAAAAAAATACCAAAATTGGGGTTTTGATTTAATTAGGGTTTTATGACCAATGGAGATAGAATGGATGAAAGAGGCACATACCTTGTAGATCTTACCTCAATTTGCTTATGGCCACCTTGCAAGTTGATAGCATTCTCCTATGTTTATATTCAAGGGTGAGATCCAAGTGCTTCAACCAAATCTCCCTTCTCCAAGATAGCCAAATCGTCCTCCTCCTACAAGACAAGATCAAAGAAACAAGTCAAGCAAGATGATTATGAAAATGGTAGAAAGATGTAATAGAAAGCATCAACTACGTCACGAAGATACAATAATGATACTCCCTGTCACAAGATCAACCCAAGAGAGAATATGTGGATCCCTCCAACAATAACCCTCCAAAAGTCGCCCTCCTCTCTCCAATTCGACTTTCCTGTCAAAAGGTTAGCAAAAACACAAAAATCCACAATGATACATAGAAGAAATACTTTATATTCAATATGCAAGAGAATCCACAAGCCAATAGAGATGTGCTCCACAAAAAATCTTCTATTCCAATATTCCAGAGCTCCAAAGGTGAGCTTTACAATGGGGGGTCTCCTCCTTATATAGGATAATAAAGACCAAAACCCTATACCACTCATAATACTACATCAAATGAGTGGTTGAGATTATAAGATCTCATCATACAATCAATGGCTAGGATGAATCCATAACATAATATCACATGGATCACTCAACATAACAATAGCGCCCTCACAAATGGTACAATGAGGGTGACGTCATCCCACTAGAGGGGTAAAAAGTACAACAATCCACCTCATGATGACTAGGACATGATAAAATAAGCACATGGTGGGGCTAGGAGGTATAAATCCTTGCTAGCTCACCCCAAGGCACAATAAAATAATAAAATATGTCCAATGTAATAATAATGACCAAAACTGTCCTCAGAATCCATGACAGTCAAGCAGTAAATGTCCTCCTGTGATCAATCTGGAGATACCCACATGGTGAAAACTGACTGGAAGATAGTGAGATCACCCTGGAAGACCTCTGTGAAAACCAAATGCCAAAACCTTGCCTCAATTGCCCAAATCGATTTCCTTAGTGACCACTTTATCCCATTTTTTAACTGCCTCGGGAACTGTGAAAGTGCCAAAACTGCCTCCTAGGGTGCTAGCGCTGTCAAACTGAGCCCACCAGGCTCTCCGGGAGGGGGGATAAATGGTAATAACAAGTGGCTGGACCACCCCCTCCATCATCAGCGCCCTAGGTGAACCGGCCTCTCGAGGCCCCTGCTGCTCAGGCTGGGAAATCAGCCCCAAATCTGGTCAACAAGTGTAAAACTGCATCAATCACTGTCAGAAGTGCCCGGATCTGA
Source organism: Larix kaempferi (assembly GCA_027924585.1). Classification (NCBI taxonomy): domain Eukaryota; kingdom Viridiplantae; phylum Streptophyta; class Pinopsida; order Pinales; family Pinaceae; genus Larix; species Larix kaempferi. The sequence continues at coordinate 1,044,048 of BSBM01000226.1, read as the reverse complement.
AAGATAAGTGTCTCAATGGATCCAGAAGACCCAAATCCACTAGGAATGAGTACTCATACACCCTGGGTTGCCCTAATGGGCCAGCTGTAGGGTCCACCATATATGGACAATGTATAATCTGCTGATCTGTAATGATAATAACCTGCTGAACTGGATCAAACATCATCTGTATCATATGTCCATCATATGATATCATCATCAAACATGTGGGACCATAAATCATCATCAATAATCATCCATACATGGTCCACATCATCACGGATCCCAAGAATATATATAATCAAGGATAAATCACATCAGTAGACTAAGACAATGCTTTTTTAATCATTCCATAGCTAAGCTCAAAGTACAAATTCCATTCAGTGGCATTAATTATATTAACATATTCCGTTGTTATAATAAATCACTTGCACCATAGTTCAAATGACAAACTCACCCATTGGACATGGTCAAACTGCTAGTGAAGGATGAAGGCTAGGCAGCAAGGTTGGGCCAAGGGTGTGACTTGTCTAACTCAACTCAAAAATACTTTGGACTGGGAGAGGGGGAAGCTACAAACTCTGTGTTGGACAAAAGAACACGGGGAATGGCTGTGCCTCACAGATGGATAAGTTGTTTAGAGAGTGCTTATTCAACTTAGGCATCATGTCTACATTAAGTTGATCCAAGTTCATTAGGATCATTCAATTTATTTCCATGGCCTTTTTGGCCTACATAACCCTTCGGATTTCAGATGTGCTGAGAAGCACAACTAGTTGCAGCTTGCATCCAGGGCATGTTTTTCATATTTTCACAAGGTCAGCAATTGTTTAGATATAGCTTTTAAGAACTATTGCTTTTTTTGGACCTTTCTTTATACTCTTCGAGGAGTATTTTTTTAGCTTTTCATTGCTCTTGCCCTTTTTTTGTTTCCATGGGCGAATTTATTTAGTTTCCACAGGTAGAACATGAGCTTTCAGTTTTAGCCAACAACATCTCAAGTGACTAGGGGGAGTTCGAGCCAAGGCCTACAATCCAACTCACCAAAGGCAAGTTCTGTCACCAACTCAGAGCCGAGACACTGAATAAACAGGGATGCGGTCCAAACACAGAGGTAGAAAAATGGGGAAGTCCTCAGCATCAGAAAGTCAAATAAGACAAGTCAGGGTTTAAAGTCAAACAGGAAGGTCATGTATGGATGGAGACAAGTGGATATGGAGCCCACACTAGCAGACAAAAGGTGTCGGGAAAGACCATGTCTATGTAAGGTGAAATACCAGTAAGTTTTGTTAGATGACCTAAGAGTGCAAGCAATTGTCCATTTTAAGGTTTACAGTTCATTTCAAATATTTTGCCACATCAGGAATAATATACCAAGCACATGCTATAATCATGACTAAATCAACAAGCTAATAATCCACAATCAGTGAGAACAATATCCATAGATCATACAACATCATCATAATAGCAATCATCATGCATCATCTGAAACACTGCTGAAGTACATCTCTAGGCACTGAACTGAAACTGTAATGGGATAAGTGGTCACATCAGTCATCAAATCTGAACTCTCAAGGCTCAGCCTTGACACAAGGTCATATGCAAATCTGAATAATATACTGCTCTGATCATGAGTGATCCATAATATATAGCCATGCTCTGGAATAATGTAAGCTCTGGAATGTGCAGATATCTGCTGTACAAGAATAGTAGCCCTGCTACTATGGTGTGATAACATCTGGCTCCAGCTGGGACAAGTGCTCTAAGGGAGAGAGCGCTTGAGAACCTCAGAATCTCTGGTCTCGAACTGCTCTGCATCAATCTTCAATCCAGCACTGCACCATCCTTGCTTTCAGCTTTTATCTTGCACCTGTTCCTGCTCTCACAAAAACTAGAATACCATCATGGAGCATGTATGGGATAAAAATAAAACAAAACTGAAAACTAATCTAAAGCATAAACTGAAATGCATCAAAACATAACTAACATGGCATAGATTATTCATTTATCATTTTTATTTACTGTGCAGGGGGACAAGAGTATCTTTAATTCAGGCAAATCTCGACCAGCACAGGCAGCCAATAATATAAAAGCTAACTATAATTTCTTAAATGCATGCAGGAGAAGAGAAAAGCTTAGGAAGGAGCAAGACTCAACTCAGGCAGAAAAACAAGAAACGGGACAATACTCAGCATACAGAAAAAGAAAAATCACACAAATCCTACTGCTCAAGTGAGCTTATTTAGAACCTACCTAATCTAAACATGCAAGGCAAGGCAAGGAAGGTCAGGGATAATAATCCCTTAGCTCCCTTTGATTGATAGGGAGTAAGATGCGTTGGCCAGTCCCAGTGGTGAGAAAACACATCTCATCAATGCAGCGCTCAACAATAAGTGGTCCAACCCAAAAGTCACCTGATCCCCTGGATCGTATATAAAATAAATCATTAGGTATTACAACCTTATCACCAATTTCGAAACTTTGGCGATTTACAGATTGAGGGATGACTTCAACAACATGTTCAGGAAAAGGTTGGATATCAGAAGTGCATTGGGGTTGAGGTGTAACTATACTTGAATTCCTATTAGGAGGTATTTCATCACATCTGGGAGGTCCACCGTTCAAGGGTACAACCATGCTACCAATCAAGATTTCTCCAATAGTCAAAAGGTCAGTATCAACATCCTTATTCATTTCAGCTTGGGTTAAGGGTGGAGGGCTTTGATTTTCACTACTTCGGCTACTACCTTCTCCTGATGGGATAGGAATGGTCATGTTTTCTAAGAGTTCCAGATGGTCAGCAGGAATGGGACTATGAACTGCGCTAGGTGCACTGTAATTCCTCATATCCAAAGGTGTTGGTGAGGAATAAGGTGTGTCTGTGGGAACAATATCCTCTTCACCACTAGGTAACTCTCTAGGCAAAAGGAAGCTAGGGTAATAAGGAGGTAAGTGTAAGTCAGTGGCTTCTTCTTGAAAAATGGCTAGATTATTCAAAGAAAAGTCTTCCCCAGGGGTATCATGGATCAAGGCATGTTCTTGCCAACTCATAGAGTTGTCATTTACTTGCCTTAAAACCCCATCTTCTAAGGACAAATGGGACAAGTGATCAGGCACATCAGAGAAGTGATAATCAACTAGTTCTTCATCATTCCCCTCAGGTGAGGGAAAGTGTGTTCCTTCATTGTTATTTGTCCAAGGAGTGATGTGAGGTAAACCCTGTCTTCCTCTTTCTGTGTTAAGGTCTACTAGGAAAAGCCACTCATGTACTGTTCTAGGTATATACTCACCCCTTCTAATTAGATCAAAGTTATCTTCCGAAATGTTTAGTTGAGTAGGATGTGTAGGTTGGTCAACGTTTGGCCCTACACTAAAGTTTTCTGATACTACACCCCGAATGGACTAAGGGTCAACCTCAATAATTCTTTCTTCTTCCATGCTAGGATCATCATCATGACCACCCATGACCATAAAGATACCCTCAGGTAATAACTCACCCTCACCAAAAGTGTTTCTCACACCATCCTCATAATTCTCAAGATGCCCATCATAAAAAGGCTCCCGATACACCCTAACCAAAGACCCATCAGAGTTGGGGATGGTAGCATATGATAAGTCCATCTGAAGATGTCCCCCTAACCCAGCGGACCACTTCCTACAAAGGAGCATGCCATAGGCAGGAGGGAGATCTATGACAACTATATCCATCAGCATAGATATATCGGGGCATGAAAACAGGTCAGCTCTCAGGTTTTTGATCAAGCCAAAGACTTTAACTGGTTTAGAGTCAATCCCACAAACGTTCCCATAAGGTCTAGCTATCTTTAGTCCCAAAGCTTCCATGACTTGTAAAGGCATCACATTCATGGAGGCACCAGAATCCAACATACAGTTATGAAGGAGGAGATCACCTATGCGTAGTGTAAGGTAAAATGGTTGATGACCCCCATTCTTCCTCTCATATAAGGCAGTTTGGATGTTAATGGGAGGGTCATCCTCTTCATCAACAACATCACAAGATGCAGGGTTTTGAGAGGATGAATCCTCGCCACCAGTCGTGGCTGTCTCAGGGATACTCTCGAAAAATTCTACCACCTGCTCCTTTATTGAAGGAATTTTCATTAACTCAGTGAGTGGAATGTTATGCATAACTTTGTCTAACTCTCTTTCGATGTTGATATCGACGTCATACTCAGGCAAAGGGATTGGCTCACTCACTGGATTAGGCAACTGTTTGTTTTTCTTTTCACTAAAAGGGATAGGCTTTGGGCCATCTTTTCTTCGTTGATAAGTTTTAAAAGGAGCTTGGTCATTGATAACTTGTTCAGTAGCATAGATGGGACCACTAGGGTTGTTTTCTTCTATGGTGTTTTCTTCATGATCAATAAGGATTCTTCCAAAGTCTTTGTCAAACTTTAAGTCATCAACCCAGTTAATGTTCTTTGGAGAGTCCGGAGTATCATCACCATGGGCGGTATACTCAGGATCTTCCAACTTTTGTTCTTCAGACCAGTTTATGATAGGAGGTTCTTGATTCATAGGGTTTCTTCTATCTCCTTCATTAGGTTTCTTTTGTTGATTCCAATAAGGTTTAGGACCATAGGGCTGCCTATATCTATCCCCTTCTCTGTTCTTGGCTAGGTCCCTAGTTAGGAGGGTTAAGTTTTTCATCATTTCATGCATACTCTCCATTATTTCACTGGGCTCTTTGCTAGGTTCCTTATTCTTCTTAAACTTAGGCTCAGATCTAGAGGAAGAAGGCCCACTAATTAGGTCAAAGAAGTTTTGTTTTCCCATGGAGGCAGCATTTGCCTCAGCTTTCTTGGCATTGTCTTGGGCTTCCTTCAAATTATTAGGGTCTTTGTCCTTTAGGTGGTAACCCAGGTAACCTTCATAAGCATTAAGGTAATGGATCAAGATGGCTTGGTCAAGGGGCCTTATGTTACTTGGGATGTTGGCAACAGTCCTATCAAAGCGTTGGTTAAACTCATGGACAGACTCATTCTCCTTCTTTTTGATGTCAAAAAGTTGGTGTAAAAGGAAACGCCCATCTAACTTGACTGACCACTCTTGCTTGAGTTTATCGGTGAATACATCATACCCATTGATTGATGATGGAGGCAAACGGTCAAACCATTTGCGAGCATCACCCTCCAAGGATGCAAATAGACCCCTAATAAACACATCCTCCTCCTCAGCCCCATATGCCTCCATATGAGCCCAAACATTGTCTATGTGGTCCTCAATAGAGGTGGCACAATTGCCATTGAATTTTGGGATCTTTTCAAAGTACTTGTCAGGCATGCTATGGGGAGCACCCAAAATCTGAGAGAAGTCTAAAGGAGAAGCTCTAGCTTTATGACCAAAAGCCCGAGCAACAGGAGGGTTGTTTTGGTTGTTTATACCGGAGTTTGATTGACCTTGTCCAGCCATTGGGTTGACTGGGTTTGAACTGGAGTTATGATTTGGTGATGAAGGAGGAACCGGATTGAATAAAGGGGATCCTAAGGCACGGTTTGGAGAACCTGAGTTAACAAGTTTCCACAAGAAATTAGTTGACTGAGTTCTAGGATCTCTTTTGTGATATGTGAGTGGGGTTCCTTCCAGTTGATTTGGATTTGATTTACTTCGTGTGTTGTATGGATGACTATGAGCTCGCTCCTCAGCGGAGTCACGGTTAGGAGTCGCCAGGTAGATTTTTAAGCTCTACTACCAAGAGGTGTGTCGTTTAAGGTGCAGAAAGGTAGTGAGACACAAAGATGTGTTGAACCAAGGTAGGCCTCTACCTCCCCGGCAACGGCGCCAAAAATGTTAATGTTGGCAAAGAGAACGGGAGTAGAGGTTTGAAAAATATATGTCGAACCAGGGTAGGCCTCTACCTTCCCCGGCAACGGCGCCAAAAATGTTATCACACAACTTGTAGTTGCCCCTAGAGGTATCCCATCCGGGACGGTAGAGGAGTTAGGCAACTAAAGAGGTGACCTAAGAGATGCCACGGTTCCCAATGCAATATGGGAGTCACGTCAACCGAGGCACTCTTCGCTTTAGGTCAAGGTATAACTAGACCAAGGGGGAGACCCTATACCCCAATCACAGTTGATTGGACCCAAGCAAAGGTTTCAAAGGGTGAATAAATGATGAGTTACGGAAACCAATGCAAGGCTAAGTGGACCTAATGTTTAAGGTATGGTTGAAGGTGGTATCATGGATAGTTAGTGTTTCAACCTATGTATGGTTTAGGCCACTTGATGAGGTATGATTATTAAGTATAGTACCATGTGCTTACATAAGTGGGTCTTGTTGCCTTGGGAAGTGTAAAATGGTTCTAGGTGGGCCCACAAGGTAGAGTTAAATGTGAAGATGGTACTATAGGCTAGATCAAGGTTAGATCTATAAGTTAGAGTTGGTTCTAGGGTTACCCATGTGTTAGATCTAGGGTTTGACACTAATCCCAAGAAGTGCGCCTTGCTTGGAGAAGGACTAGTGCCTTGTTGGATGGGCTAATGGGGTCAAGAAGGATGTCAAAGTGTAGATCGGGACACCTAGCAGCCAAGTCAAGTGGTTTGGATGAGATCCAATGGTTGGATCTTGCTAGATCTAGGTTTTTAGGTGATGACCAAAAGTGGACCACAATTCCTTAAAACAAGGAATGCAATCCCAAGGTGGATCGGGACAAAAGGATAGTCTAGACCTAGGTTTCAAGGCATGGGCATTCCAAATCCACAAAAATCTCCAACACCCACTTCCTAGAAGTGGTCCAACTCAAAACTCCCAAGGGGTGCGACTTTCTCAAGGAGAGGCAAAAAGGGGGTTTGGTGGACCAAACCAAGTCCAATGGCCACCAAAATGTAGATCCGGGGTGTTAGTACCCCGATCTATGTTCCTTCAAAGTTTCAAGTGAATCCAATGGGTAGATCTTAATAGATCTAAGTTTCAAGGTACCAAGAAGATCAAAAGGGGGTTTCAACCCCTCAAATCATGGAGAGATGTCCACAAGGTAGTTTTCACCAAAGTAAGGATATGGGTATAGGTTATCAAGTGTCTAGATGTCAATTCAAGTGGGATCTCACCTACCCATGTGCTAGATCTTACCCAACAAGCTTCTCTTAGGAAAATCGATTTAGGCTCAAGAAAGCTTTATGCATTGAAAAGTGTGTCAATTTTTAGCCAATCACCACCAAACTATAGATCCAACTAGGGGTGGATCCTATAGAGGTGGGTTCTTAAAATCTTTTCAAATGCAAGGGTAGATCTAAGTAGATCTAAAAAAATACCAAAATTGGGGTTTTGATTTAATTAGGGTTTTATGACCAATGGAGATAGAATGGATGAAAGAGGCACATACCTTGTAGATCTTACCTCAATTTGCTTATGGCCACCTTGCAAGTTGATAGCATTCTCCTATGTTTATATTCAAGGGTGAGATCCAAGTGCTTCAACCAAATCTCCCTTCTCCAAGATAGCCAAATCGTCCTCCTCCTACAAGACAAGATCAAAGAAACAAGTCAAGCAAGATGATTATGAAAATGGTAGAAAGATGTAATAGAAAGCATCAACTACGTCACGAAGATACAATAATGATACTCCCTGTCACAAGATCAACCCAAGAGAGAATATGTGGATCCCTCCAACAATAACCCTCCAAAAGTCGCCCTCCTCTCTCCAATTCGACTTTCCTGTCAAAAGGTTAGCAAAAACACAAAAATCCACAATGATACATAGAAGAAATACTTTATATTCAATATGCAAGAGAATCCACAAGCCAATAGAGATGTGCTCCACAAAAAATCTTCTATTCCAATATTCCAGAGCTCCAAAGGTGAGCTTTACAATGGGGGGTCTCCTCCTTATATAGGATAATAAAGACCAAAACCCTATACCACTCATAATACTACATCAAATGAGTGGTTGAGATTATAAGATCTCATCATACAATCAATGGCTAGGATGAATCCATAACATAATATCACATGGATCACTCAACATAACAATAGCGCCCTCACAAATGGTACAATGAGGGTGACGTCATCCCACTAGAGGGGTAAAAAGTACAACAATCCACCTCATGATGACTAGGACATGATAAAATAAGCACATGGTGGGGCTAGGAGGTATAAATCCTTGCTAGCTCACCCCAAGGCACAATAAAATAATAAAATATGTCCAATGTAATAATAATGACCAAAACTGTCCTCAGAATCCATGACAGTCAAGCAGTAAATGTCCTCCTGTGATCAATCTGGAGATACCCACATGGTGAAAACTGACTGGAAGATAGTGAGATCACCCTGGAAGACCTCTGTGAAAACCAAATGCCAAAACCTTGCCTCAATTGCCCAAATCGATTTCCTTAGTGACCACTTTATCCCATTTTTTAACTGCCTCGGGAACTGTGAAAGTGCCAAAACTGCCTCCTAGGGTGCTAGCGCTGTCAAACTGAGCCCACCAGGCTCTCCGGGAGGGGGGATAAATGGTAATAACAAGTGGCTGGACCACCCCCTCCATCATCAGCGCCCTAGGTGAACCGGCCTCTCGAGGCCCCTGCTGCTCAGGCTGGGAAATCAGCCCCAAATCTGGTCAACAAGTGTAAAACTGCATCAATCACTGTCAGAAGTGCCCGGATCTGAAAGATAAGTGTCTCAATGGATCCAGAAGACCCAAATCCACTAGGAATGAGTACTCATACACCCTGGGTTGCCCTAATGGGCCAGCTGTAGGGTCCACCATATATGGACAATGTATAATCTGCTGATCTGTAATGATAATAACCTGCTGAACTGGATCAAACATCATCTGTATCATATGTCCATCATATGATATCATCATCAAACATGTGGGACCATAAATCATCATCAATAATCATCCATACATGGTCCACATCATCACGGATCCCAAGAATATATATAATCAAGGATAAATCACATCAGTAGACTAAGACAATGCTTTTTTAATCATTCCATAGCTAAGCTCAAAGTACAAATTCCATTCAGTGGCATTAATTATATTAACATATTCCGTTGTTATAATAAATCACTTGCACCATAGTTCAAATGACAAACTCACCCATTGGACATGGTCAAACTGCTAGTGAAGGATGAAGGCTAGGCAGCAAGGTTGGGCCAAGGGTGTGACTTGTCTAACTCAACTCAAAAATACTTTGGACTGGGAGAGGGGGAAGCTACAAACTCTGTGTTGGACAAAAGAACACGGGGAATGGCTGTGCCTCACAGATGGATAAGTTGTTTAGAGAGTGCTTATTCAACTTAGGCATCATGTCTACATTAAGTTGATCCAAGTTCATTAGGATCATTCAATTTATTTCCATGGCCTTTTTGGCCTACATAACCCTTCGGATTTCAGATGTGCTGAGAAGCACAACTAGTTGCAGCTTGCATCCAGGGCATGTTTTTCATATTTTCACAAGGTCAGCAATTGTTTAGATATAGCTTTTAAGAACTATTGCTTTTTTTGGACCTTTCTTTATACTCTTCGAGGAGTATTTTTTTAGCTTTTCATTGCTCTTGCCCTTTTTTTGTTTCCATGGGCGAATTTATTTAGTTTCCACAGGTAGAACATGAGCTTTCAGTTTTAGCCAACAACATCTCAAGTGACTAGGGGGAGTTCGAGCCAAGGCCTACAATCCAACTCACCAAAGGCAAGTTCTGTCACCAACTCAGAGCCGAGACACTGAATAAACAGGGATGCGGTCCAAACACAGAGGTAGAAAAATGGGGAAGTCCTCAGCATCAGAAAGTCAAATAAGACAAGTCAGGGTTTAAAGTCAAACAGGAAGGTCATGTATGGATGGAGACAAGTGGATATGGAGCCCACACTAGCAGACAAAAGGTGTCGGGAAAGACCATGTCTATGTAAGGTGAAATACCAGTAAGTTTTGTTAGATGACCTAAGAGTGCAAGCAATTGTCCATTTTAAGGTTTACAGTTCATTTCAAATATTTTGCCACATCAGGAATAATATACCAAGCACATGCTATAATCATGACTAAATCAACAAGCTAATAATCCACAATCAGTGAGAACAATATCCATAGATCATACAACATCATCATAATAGCAATCATCATGCATCATCTGAAACACTGCTGAAGTACATCTCTAGGCACTGAACTGAAACTGTAATGGGATAAGTGGTCACATCAGTCATCAAATCTGAACTCTCAAGGCTCAGCCTTGACACAAGGTCATATGCAAATCTGAATAATATACTGCTCTGATCATGAGTGATCCATAATATATAGCCATGCTCTGGAATAATGTAAGCTCTGGAATGTGCAGATATCTGCTGTACAAGAATAGTAGCCCTGCTACTATGGTGTGATAACAGTGACCTGTATCAAACCATATATCATCTATCTGTAACATCTAAGGTCTGCCACCTCATGTCCTGTGGTTGACTTTTGGTCAAACTGGGTTTGACCAAGTCAACATGACCAAAATATAACTCAAACTGTCATCAAGCTGCTGCAAGGTGTCCAAGGTTAAAACATGCTTTACAATCCATTCAATTAGCAATTATAACAAGTAATCATTACTGGCGATCTAAATCCAAATATAATAAGTCATAATTATTATTTATTACTCAGACAAGACTTTCAAGGTCATACTCACTTCATAGTTGTGATCAATTTGCTAGTGAAGGGTGAAGGCTAAGAAATAAGTGGCTAGGTCAAAGGATGACTTACTGACTCAACACTGTGACACTTTGGAAATGGAAAAGGGAACACACACCATAGCATATAGTGGACAAGCACTAACACAGGGAATAGCGGTGTCTCACAAATGGATAAGTTGTTCAAAGGGTGTTTATTCACCTTTCACAGATGCGCACAATCCATAATGCAAATGAGGCCAGCAATCTTTTTGATATAGAGTTTAAGTTCCATTGCTTTTTGGGCCTAGAGTTTCCATAGCCTTTGATCTATGTGTGTTTACAAACACATTGCATAGATTTACATTTAATTAGGTTTCATGCTGCAGGTGAGATTTTAAGGCACTTGTTTACCTGAGCACTTCTAGGTGTGTCATAGACAACTTGTTTACCTAGGTATTTACATTTCACAATAGATATAACATTTGATATTTCATAGCCATTTTCATTTGGCTTGCCTTTCATTCATGTGTGTTGAGAAACACATTGCATGAATGGGCTTTTCATACAAGATACAACATTTCATTTCCATACTTTGCATTAATGGCAGCACTAAAAGTTTCAGGTTTAGCCAACATCTTTAGTGACTAAGGGGACTTCTCAAGGAAATCCAACTCACCAAAGGTAAGTTTTGTCACCAACTCAGAGCCGAAACACAATAAACAGGGAAGCTTATCCAATACAGAGGCTACAGTGGGGAAAGGTCCTCCATGCCACTAGTCAAGTAGTAAGTCAAGGTAGTGAACAAACTGGATAAGTCATGGATGGATGAAGACAGTGAATAATGAAACCAACACTAGCAAGCCAAAGTATGGCGGGAATGATCACCTCTATTCTCCCTAGGGAGGGTAAAACCAATGAGTATAGACCAAGAACTTCTAAGTCTGAGTAGGGACAAATATGATATATATATAGTACAACCAAGTCGACATATCTATATGATCGCCAAATCATGATACTAGCTGCTAAGACATGCTACTAGAATAGAAATAAAAGCAATATAACCACAACACCATAATATACCTGCTGAGTCATATACCTAAATGCTCATCATCTGAACCATCATCTGTCCTCTCAAACTGCTGCTGTAACTCTAGGCACTACTGACTGCTCTGTGCAAATGGCTAAATAGCTACATCGGTCATCTCTTTGAGTGTCCTGAGACTCAGTCGTGGCATGGGGAATAAAACTGTTGTCCATAAACTGATAATGATCCATAGTAGATGCTCATCTCAGCATCTCAAATCCAAGGGAACTGGCTGAATAGTGTACTGGAATTAGAAAAATAATGTATGGTAGCCCGGCTACTATATATGTGATAACACTTCCATCATCAGTTGCATTAGGAGTTGGCGTCATTCTCGTTATGTCAATACTACCAAGTCATGCCATGACCATGTTCAAGAATACATTTACTACTCATCATTTGCAGTCAGTACACCTTCCACCATGTCGCTCTACTCTGAGTCAGTCTTGCATGTAACTGTACCATCCGATCTACTCCAAACATCTGTTATCGAGTTTCGTGTCGATGATGGGGGATTCATCATGGCCCTCCTTCGACGGATTCATCCTTGTCGACCTCAACACATCATCCGAGGATTGGATCTAGAAGCCAACCAAGTACTTTGGGCCTGCATGCCTCAATGGCAGTGTTATCACACAACTTGTAGTTGTCCCTAGTGGTATCCCATCCGGGATGGTAGAGGAGATGGACAACTAAAGAGGTGACCCAAGAGATGCCACGGTTCCCAATGCAAGGTGGGAGTCACGTCAACCGAGGCACTCTTCACTTTAGATCTAGATAAATCAAGACCTAGGGGGAAACCCTATAACCAATCAAAGATGATTGGACCCAGACAGAGGTTCCTAGGGATGAGTAAATGGTAAGTTACGGAAACCAATGCAAGGTAAAGTGGACCTAGAAATTGAAGTATGGTTGAAGGTGGTTTGGGAGATGATTTAGTGCTTCAACCAATGTATGATTTAGGCCACATGATTAGTTATAATGACAAGATCTAGTACCATGTGTTACACAAGTGTCCTACTTTCTTGGGATATGTGAAATGGCTTAATGTGGACCCACAAGGTGAAATTAAGGGATGCGATTGGTACTAGAGGATATATAACAAGTAGATCTATGGATCTAAGTTGAAATTAAGAATACCCACTTACGGGATCTAAGGTTTGACACAATTCCCAAGGAGTGACTTGCCTAAGGAGGACTAGTGCCTTATTGGATGGGTTAATGGAGTCAAAAGATATGTCAAAGTGTAGATCGGGAGACCTAGAAGTCAAATCAAGTGGGCTAATTGAGATGAAGTGGTTGGATCTTGCTAGATCTAGGATTTCATGAAATGACCCAAATGGACGACAATCCCTTAAAACAAGGAATGCTACCCCCAAGGCAGATCGTCACAAATTGATATTCTAGATATAGGTTTCAAGGCATGCCCATTCCAAATCCACTGAAATCTCAACTACCCAGGTCCTAGAAGTGGTCAAACTCAGTCACCCAAGGAAGTGCGGCCTTGCTCAAGGAGGGCTAAAAGGTGGATAAGGTGTGTTAAATCAAGTCCAATGGCCACCAAATTGTAGATCCAAGTGGTTTATGCAATGATCTATATGGATCTTGAAAATCAAGTCAATCCAAGGGTTAGAACTTACTAGATCTGAGTTTTTAAGGTGCTAAGTAATTCAAAAGGGGGTTTTAATCCCTTAAAATGTGGAATGATGCCCACAAGGTAGAAAAAACCCAAGTAAAAGTCTAGGGGTAGGTTATCAAGTGTGTAGACTGCAAATCAAGTGGAATCTCACCTACCCACATGCTAGATCTAACCAAACAAGCCTCTCCAAGGAAGTGCGATTTGGTTCAAGAGGGCTATATTGCCTTGAAAAGTGTGTAAATTTTAACCCAATCACCACCAAACTATAGATCCAGCTAGGGGTGGATGCTATAGAGGTGGGTTCTTAAGATCTTTCCAAAAGCAAGGCTAGATCTAAGTAGATCTAAGAAAAACGAAAATGGGGTTTTTGATTAATTAGGGTTTGTGACCAATGAAGAGAGAATGGATGGAAAGAGGCACATACCTTGTAGATCTTACCTCAATTGCTTGTGGCCACCTTGCAAATTGATAGCATTCTCCTATGTGTATATTCAAGAGTGCAATTTCGATTCTCCAAGCCAAATCGTCCTCCTCCTACAAGACAAGATCAAAGGAAACAAGTAAAGTAAGATGATTATGAAAATGATAGAAAGATGTAATAGAAAGCATCAACTATGTCACGAAGATACAATAATGATACTCCCTGTCACAAGATCAACCCAAGAGAGAATATGTGGATCCCTCCAACAATAACCCTCAAGAAATCGCCCTCCTCTCCACCAATTCGACTTCCCTGCAAGACAAATAGTTGTAGAATCAAAACCCACAATGATACATAGAAGAGATACTGTATACTCAAGATGCAAGAGAATCCACAAGACAAGAGAGATATGCTCCACAAAGAAGTGTTCTATTCCAATATTCCAGAGCTCCAAAGGTGAGCTATACAATAGGGGGTCTCCTCCTTACATAGGATAATAAAGACCAAAACCTTATACCACTCTACAATACTACATCAAATGAGTGGTTGAGATTAAAAGATCTCAATACATGATCAATGGCTAATAATGAATCATAACAATATATCACATGGATCACCCAATATAATGATGACGCCCTAACTAAATGGTACAAAGTGAGGATGACGTCATCCACTAGAGGGGTAAAAGTACAAAAATCCACCTCATAATGACTAAGACATAAGATAAGAAGCACATGGTGGGGCTAGGGGGCATCAATCCTTACTAGTTCATCCCCAAGGCACAATAAAATAATAAAATATGTCCAAGATAATATAAATGATCAAATCTGTCCTCAAAATCTGTGACAGACAAGCAGTAAAAGACCTCGTGTGATCCCTGTGGGCCTACCCACATGGTGAAAACTGGCTAGAAGATAGTGGGATCACCCTGGAAGACATCTGTGAAAACCAAGTGCCAAAACCTTGCCTCAATTGCCCAAATCGAATTCCTCAATGACCACTTTATCCCATTTTTTAACTGCCTCGATAACTGTGAAAGTGCCAAAACTGCCTCCTAGGGCATCTGCGTTGTCCAATTGAGCCCACTAGGCTCTCCAAAAGGGGGGGTAAATGGTAAAAACAAGTGGCTGGACCACCCCCTCCTCATACAGATCCCTAGGTGAACTGGCCTCTCATGGCCCCTGCTGCTCAGGCTGGGAAATCAGCCCCAAATCTGGTCAACAAGTGTAAAATTGCATCAATCACTGTCAGAAGTTCCCGGAACTAAAAGATAAGTGTCTCATTGGATCCAGAAGACCCAAATCCACAAGGAATGTGCACTCATACACCATGGGTTGCCCTAATGGGCCAGCTTTAGGGTCCACCATATATGGACAGTGCATAATCTGATGATCTGAAGTAATAATAAAACCTGCTGAACTGCATCAATCATCATCAATAGGTATATATATGGCCCACATCATCACGGATCCCAATAATATACAACCAAGGATAAATCACATCAGTAGACTAAGACATGTTTCTCTAATCATTCTCACAGCCAAGCTCAAAGTATAAAATCCATTCAGTGGCATTGATTAAGTTTGCATATTTCTTTTGTTATTTGAAATTACTTGCACAATAGTTTAGATGACAAACTCACACATTGGATATGGTCAAATTGCTAGTGAAGGATGAAGGCTAGGAACAAGGTTGGGTCAAGGGGTTGACTTGTCTTACTCAACTCAAAAATACTTTGGACTAGGAGAAGGGGAAAACTACAAACTCTGTGCTGAACAAAATAACACGGGGGATGATCGTGCCTCACAAATGGATAAGTTGTTTAGAGATTGTTTATTCAACTTAGGCATCATGTCTACATCAAGTTGATCCAGGTTCATTAGGATCATTCAATCTCATTTCATGGCCTTTTTGGCTTACATAACCCTTCGGATCTCAGGTGTGCTAATAAGCACAACTAGTTGCAGCTTGCATCCAGGGCATGTTTTCATATACATATAAGGTCAGCAATTGTTTAGATATAGCTTTTAAGAACCATTGCTTTTTGGACCTTTCTTATACTCTTCGAGGAGTATTTTTAGCAGTTCATCGCTCTTGCCCTTTTTAGTTTCCATGGGCGAATTTATAAGTTTCCATAAATAGTACATGAGCTTTCAGTTTTAGCCAACAACATCTCAAGTGACTAGGGGGAGTTCGAGCCAATGCCAAACATCGGGACAACCGACCATAATGATTTAGGCCTACAATCCAACTAACCAAAGGTAAGTTTTGTCACCAACTTAGAGCCGAGACACTGAACATACAGGGATGCGGTCCAAACACAGAGGTAGAAAAATGGGGAAGTCCTCAGTATCAGAAAGTCAAATGAGACAGTTCAGGGTTTACAAATAAGGAAAGTCATGTATGGATGGAGTCAAGTGAATATGGAGCCTAAACTAGCAGACAACTGGTGTCAGGAAAGACCATATCTATGCAAGGTGGTAAACCAGTGGGTTTTGTTAAACAACCTAAATGTGCAAGTAAATGTTCATTTTAAATATTTTGCCACATCAGGAATAATATACCAAGCAGATGCTGTGAACATGACTAAATCAACATGATAATAATCCACAGTCAGTGATAAAACATCCATAAGTCATACAACATCATCACAAGAATAATCATCATATATCATCTGAAAACACTGCTGCAATACATCTCTAGGCACTGAACTGAAACTGCATGGGATAAAGGGTCACATCGGTCATCAAATCTAAACTCTCAAGGCTCAGCCTTGACACAAGGTCTAACATAAGTCTGAATAATACACTGCTCTGATCATGAGTGATCTCAAAATATACAATCATCATAGCCAAGCTCTGAATAGTGGAAGCTCTGGAACGTGCAGATATCTGCTAAGCAAGCATAGTAGCCCTGCTACTATGGTGTGATAACAAGCAGGTTACCTCACTTTCGACATGAGTTTATATCATTAACTCTTGATTGAAAGATTTCATCCTGCGTTCAAGTTCAACTCATTTATTCACGCTTGATGATATGTACTATCATACCTTGGGGATCATTGATATTAATGGTGATTTCCCTCGCGCTTGTTAACGGTATACATCAATGACCGGTAATCAAGTGGTTTCTACCATGTTCGATGTCAAGACATTTGTAATCACATAGATAGATTCGTATCATTGCGGATTCAGCTTGAAGATCCTGGGGAGTCATGTTTTACCTAGGTTGCGATGGAGATTGTTTGAGTCATATTACACGGATCCACTTTTGTATTGGTCGTGGCTGTGTTATCATCTCATCATGGATCTACACTTGTGTCTAGTAGCCATGATTGTGTTCAGTCGGTCATTACTACCATGGATCTGCAATGTATTGGTCAGCAGCCATGTTGTGAGTCATACGAGACTGTGTTCTCAGAGTCAGTTGTACTGCAACAGCATCCTCCATCCGACAAGTCCTTGCCAATCCTTTCTGTCAAAGCATTTCACCTGTCAAGTTCCAACAGCTTCATGCTTTGGGGGGCATTCTGTTACACCTAAATCTTGCCACCTTGAGACTCAATGTGAACATCCCTAAAGTTCCCATGACTAAGAAATCAAACTGGAAGGGATATTGACCTATTTCCATAAGGTTTTGGTGAGGTCGTCGTAGGTCAGCCTTGTGCAACATGCGACGTCGCAGGTTGTCCTACTGTAGCCTGCGACGATGTCAGTTAAATGGATAAAAGGGCATCTTCGAGCCATTTCTCGAAGGTGTGTGATGTGGATCTCTATCCCTAACCTATAGGAGAGCTGGCATTCGGTTCCCTAGCCCTTTGGGAGGATCCCTTAGTCCTCTCCCACTATATCTCAACCTACCCTATCCTCTTAGTCCTATATATATGAAGCCCATTCCCATTCCAAAGGAAGGAAGTCTATAGCACTTGCATGCTAGTGAAATTAGCTTAGGAGATCTCTACTCATCTCTTGGGAGACTTATACTTCCTTTGGAGGCTTTGGCATTCGCTTGTTGGAGGAGGATTGCGACATTAAGCTTTGGTTGTAATCATCTCTCTTTTGTACTTCCGTCTTTTAATACAGTAATATAAACTCTTTCCACCAAATGTTGTTGTATTAATAATGTTTGTGTAGTTTACTTGCTTAACCGTTTAATTAGATCTGTTACTGTTTAGATATTGTTTTACTGCTTGTATTGTTCTGTATGTCTTGACAGGTCTTGCAGCTGAGATCTGACGACCGTGGAGCTTGGAACAACATCAAGGAGAAAGATCTACAAGTTAGAGGTAAGACATCTAATCACTCGATCTTTAACTAGATCTAGGAAAGTAGTTTCATATTCTGTCCCACTTGTTCTAGATTCACGTTGAACTAGGGAGATCATGCCTTAAGTCCACTTTCAGTAGATTGTCTGGTAACAATAATTAGACTATTTACGGCAAAAATAATTTTTTCCATAAATTAGACCATTTTTAATGGTTTAATTGGAAAAATTCAAAATGTAATAAAAGAGTCGTATGGAAGCGGAATTTGGCGTGGGGAGGCTCGTTTTGACACTCAGAGCATCCTCTTCACCCTAGTGCCCACTTTCTGTAGGTTTTGGGCGATTACGTCGCCTCTAGGAGAACTTTTCATTAAAAATGCGACAAAGTGGCATTTTAATGCTAAAAAAACCCAAAATGCACAGTTGACGAAACTCACAAAAATCAAAAAATTGAATAAAAAAAACATGTGGAAGAGGTGGCATATGGTTTGTTAGGGTATACGACCATGCTCAATTATTAAAGCACATGTTTTAACCCAAGCTTAGGATAGCGAATAGAGTATATTAAGGGAGAAGTGTGCCATTCATTCACGTGGGCAAATGTCACGCGTATGCAAGTTCACGTCAAAGCTTGAGCGAAGGTTCACGAGTTGATGAGCAAGGTTTCCCATGTGGTGGGCGTGGGTTACACTGGGAGAGGGGCGCCCCTCTCATGAGGTGGCAGCCACCTCATCCCACTTCACCAACCCAAAACTCCAAGTGTTGGAATCAATGCATAGATCACTCCACAGATTGGGATTCGCATGCCCTCTCATGCATTCGACCTCTCTCCCTTGAGAGGCTATATAAGCAGGGTCTATGCTCCATTGATTTTCATGGATGCATAGAACCTCTGCCATTTTGTAACTCGATAATATTTTTGAATACATGTTGAAGGCTTTGGAGACCCATCCTGTGCAAGTGTGTTGAATGATCATCTCATGAGGTGATATTGTGGTTGATGCTTTCTTGTTTTTCAAATTATATGCATGATCTAGCTTATTTGAGATAGAGTAAACATTTGCAGATGTCAATTTGTTTACTTGTGCTTTGATTTAGAGAGATCTAGAAGTAGCCAACAATATTAGGTTATATTTAGGCTCTTTTGGTTTTCTTTTCATTCTAACACACTAGATCTAATATTTTTTGTGGCAAGATTTGTTTTCTAAGTTGCAGATCACAGAGCTTAAGGGGGATTTGAACTCGGTTGTATCTTCTCCTCTTTGGGAAACTTCTTAAAGCCTAACACTTTGCTGATAGGGACTTCCAAGAACAACACCAAAGACCAAGCTTTGACTAGAAGGATCCATCCATCTTCTACATCTAAATCTACTCTCTTTAAATTTGTGTTGTTTGGCAAAGTGTTCAAGAAGTAGATCTACTACCTTTATGCTTATCATTTAGATCCATATCACTTTGGCATACTAAATAGTTAGATCTAAGTACCTTAAGAAGTCTTATTTTCCATTAGATCTAAGTTAGAAACTTGTTTTTTATACTTAGAAAAAAATTTTGAATTTTTTCTAAAGTGTAAAATTTTTTCAAATTTTTTATTCCTGTTTTGTGTTTGCCATCATATTCTAATAAATTTGTTTGCTGGTTTTTAGCAGGTCCAAGGAAAAAGAGGAAGAAACTCTGGCGAAATTTCATCAAAAAATGCCAAATTTACCTTCCGAAGGGCCTCTTCCATCATTACTTTAAACTTCCAGCTTGTAAGCCCTTAGATCCAAGTCTAAATGGACTAAGGAGCATCTCTTCTTTTCATTTATGTTTGTAAACATTAAACAAGAGCAGTGGGATACCCAGCGCCCACACCCCATCCCCCCAGGGGGGATTTGTACTTGTGTAAAAATTTTGAGATTGATTTTTTCTAACTCCACAACTTTCACACACTCACTTTGAAAGTGCAGGGTGTATACTTTAATTTCCATTTTAGTAATTTTCATTTTATTTGCAAAAGTAAACTTAGAAGTAAAACCAGTTTCGTCGCCACGAAGTATGCTCTCACCACCACCTAAAGGCATCGCCGATTAGTGGTAGTTGATCAGAAAGTGACGCATAAACTTGGTGAGTCATATATTTCAGTTTTGCATTTTACTTTCCACAATACAATTGTTTAATAAAAGGAATCCAAAGTCTCTTGAACCTCGATGAAAAGCAAGAGCACTCTCTATCGAAGAGCACAATGGTCCTCTTTCTTCAATTGGAAAAAATTATTTGCCTACACTGCGTATGCTCTACCCACTAGCAGTTCGTCTGAGCTGAGGGATACCAAAAACAGTTGGAAGAACTACTTAACTTTCCACACTTAACTGAATACTCATTAATAAAATCAACCTCCCTTTTAAGATAAGTGAAAATCCGGCACTTCGGTTAGATTTCGTGTGGGGAAATTATGCCTGGGGACGCGGGAACCACTGGGAAGAGACCTCAGAGCACCAGTTAGACTACATCCTTGTTGGTGTAGTGCTGAACACCGCTCTCGAGACTCCGTTCCAGCCCACATGTCCTTGTACAGAGCCACTGATTTCTAAATTTCCGGACATTCCTCCCTGTACCTCACGGTATCTCGGGAGTTCCCCCCTTTTTCCCTAAACAAGATTCATATCATAATAAACTAAAATTAACCAAGAGACATTAGCACAACATTTCCCTTTCATTCAGCATTACTTATTATACTGTATCGACTCCATAAGGCACTGGTCCTTCGCACTTTTTATTTGCTTATTATCACATCAAGTATCGTACATCTATTTTGGTAGTATTTCAATTATGCTGGTGAAAGCATCTTTAATTTCTCGTTGCAAACATATCTTGGAACTTTCCTAATCATTACCCAAAACAACTCCTAAAACATAAAAACTATTTCACGGAAACTCTAACAACCTTAAAAACATTCCTTAGGGACTACCCCCCTTGGCTTCGTTGGGAGTTTTTCCTAAACGGAGGAGTCAAGATCGAGTGACATCCTTAACTCGAGACTTGCCCCCAAGGACACACCAAGCAGTAGCATAGATTTCTGCTGCGTTAACCAGGTGTGCTAACCTAGCGGCAACAAACCTAGCACTAGCTTTTTAAAGGGTGGTGTCTAAGGGTTGGAAGATATGAGGATTAGACACACTTATGGTTCTAGGTGATTATTAATGTTATTATTATTAAATGAAAAGTACAATTCACCATAAACCATTCAATATGACATAAATTGCAAAAATATACAAAGTACAAGATTAACATTTAAACATCAGTATGATATGACCATTCAAGCATTCATAACATCAATACATCAAAAATGAAAAGAAATGATATAGTAATGTTTTACTCAATATATCATATTTTCCCAAACCAGGCTAGATAGAACTACGCGTTTAAGAGACACTAGATGTAAATACTCTCACATAGGTATCAAAAAAGAACAATAGTGCTGGCACATGGCATCCAGCTATCCAGAAACAACCGTGCACACTCTCAACCAAAAGCTTTCTAACCAGTTTGTTTGATTGGGGTTGTCTCCCAATTGGAGGCACTACAAACTAGTGAATTTCCATCACACGTATTCTAACAATGATCAACTTTAATATATCGATCTTACAAACTTTCCAAAAATCCTGTTCATAGTATCAAGCACTTTACAAATTATGCAATGATTTGTATCAAACGGCATAAACTAACATCATCAAACTCAAAAATAATTAATCCATTGGAACATGAGATGCAAGATTAAGCCTATGGATTATTAACTTAGATGTTGAGAAGATGATGCTTCTCTTATTAATGACTTAGTGTTATATTATTCAATAGATTATTAGTCATTTGCAAGAGACATTCACGCCATGAGATAAAGGTGTACCAATAGAGTAACCAATGATGAAAATCACTCTAGTTTCTCTAAAGCCATCAAGGATGGAATAAGCTATTCCCCACAATTGCACAAGAGAACCTAGCCAATGTGAGAAAAATTCAACCCAAAGCTAAAATGGTCAATGATCAAAATCACTTTAGCTCACTTTTGTTGGGTGATACAATGAGAACAATCACTTGATGCTTGTTACAAGAGATAACTCCAAGTCTTAATTAAGACTTGATCCAAAGATATTCTTCACGCATTAATGAATCTTGATGCCAAAATTACAAGTCTTCTTCCGAAAATAAAATATCTACTTTCAACCAATTTGAGATCTAAAGCCAATATCGAATTTCGATAATAAGAGACACTCAATAGACCTTGAGCATGCTACAAATATTCCAAACGTTAGCCTTCTTTTTCGGTTTTATAAGAAACTACTATTTATATCTTAAAAATATCAACGCATTAGGATGTTTCAACCATGCAAATAAAATTTATCAAGTTTAATATTTATTCCTTTAGTGAATCAATGAAGGGAAACATCAATATTATAATGAAAATCTGTTCATAAAACGTTTACTGAATTTTACCCTTGATCAAATTCTTGTGAAACTCGATCTTCACTTGAAACGCGACTTGATATGATAAGATTCTTTAGAGTAAAAAAGAAAGAGTCATACATTGAGCATAGGAGTAGATTCAAAACGTTTGAATTAAGTTTATTAAGAAAACATTCTAAGACATCAACACACTGTACTGCATAAGGAGCATAAACAGAAATTAAATGGCAGTCGAGTCAAGGCATTGAAATGAAACTTTGACTAACATGTTGGAGTATCCATACATCAAATTCGTTGTGGAATTGAAATAACCAAACCCCAAACATAAAAAAAAATGAAATTTTCAGAGTGCAATAACCAGATTTTAAAGGGCAGCCAATTTCACCAGTAAAGAGACCTTCTTCCAAGTCGTTGAGCTTGAGAGAGCATAATTGGAGCTCAATTGATATTATAAAAAATTTACTTAAAATTTTGAACCCTTAAAAAAAATTATAAAGCAAATTTTATGAGGAAGTGAGACTCTTCAAGGAGGACCGATTGCAATTGGGAGGGGCTTAAGATTGAATGACAAATGCCTAATAAGCAAGACGTCTAGCCTTTTGGTGTCCAAGATATGCCCAATTTTAAATCTGTAATATCCCCAATGCAATTATAGGCAAATTATTGTTGTTTGGTTGTGTGATTTGGTCAAACAATTTATATGTGTATTCACTTGGGGATTTTTACAAACACTTTGCATACATTCTTAAAGACAATGCATCAAACATTTGCAAGTTGTCAAATGTACACAAATTGACAGAGTGACAACATGAATCTTTAATTATGGATGGAAACTGTTACCAACTAAATTGCACACAATTGGACTTTCAAGTGAGCGGCCAAAGTTTGCACAAGTACTTGTGCATAATTCAGAGTTTGGAAGTTCAATCAAGCCTCCTGTTATCAACTGATTTGTACAATAGTTGAAACCTTATTGAGCCGCCAGTGTTGGAACACATCAGTGTTCACTTCCAGAGTATCTGGGTTTCATATATTTGGGTCTAGCCAGTTTTGGCTAGCCAGTTTTGTTTTTGAGTCGACATGACCATGGCCCCATGGGGGTTTGTATCAAAGTGTGCTAGTAGGGTCTGAGTGGCTCGGTTCCCCATGACTGGATTAAACAACTAAGATATTCCAGGGAGTTTTTTCACCGTCAGATTATACTTTGCTTCAGGCGAGATATAATCTCTTGGTTTTTCTCCCGCTTCCTCCAAAGCTGGAATGCCCAATTTTGGAAATTTGGCCATGGGGGGTTATTAGGGTCCAACTATAATGTATAAACCTACTAGACACTATTAGAATAGGTTTTGGTCATGTCCTAGGTCTCTAGAACCCCCAGAAAAAATTTCGAAAAATTTTTACCGGACGCGTCGAAATTGGGGTTTTTAATTTTTTAATTATTTAAATTTTAATTAAATTTCTCTATAGTTTAAATGGAGAAATTTGAGTCTGTAATATGTCAATCATCCGGGATCCGATTTCAGTGATTGAAGGCTCCAGACTTAAGCCAAAAATCATTCATGATCTCCGGACCAGCTAACCCTAAGTTTCAGACAATTATTTGGCCTCATAATTAATATTTTCTCAAAAAATCAAAAAATGAGAAATATTAATTAAAATATTCAAAAAATAATAAATTGGAGATAATTTAAATCTCTCCAAAAAAGGCCAAATTGAATAAAGTAAAAGTCAAAATGACATGGCAAAAAGCATTTATGATGATTGGAATCTTCACCCACCTGATTCAGATCAGTTTCGGAGCACTGGGAGTGATTTATAGTTGAGAAATTCACCCACCTTCATGCAAATTCGTTTTTGTGATTTGGCAATTGATTAATGGGTTGTTGGATTTTGAAATCAATGCATGCGGGGCTCCTTCCTCAAATTATGGGCTCCAAACTCAAGTTTAAAGATGAGTTAAGACTCCAAGCTCGATTTGGTTGGTGTTGACATATATTTGATTGGTTTTTGATGGAGTTTTTGGCTCTCTTCATTACCAATTCGAATTAGGGTTTTAGCATTGAGTTTTGTTATATAAGAGAGGCCATTTGGGCTTTCTCTTCATGGAATTTTGATGTAAAGTTACTCTGTCATTTTGTCATTGCAAAGCCATTGGCTTAAGGAAATAAAGCGACTTTGGAGGTCTATGTGTTGTCAAATGCTTTTCATGGAAATGTCTTCATAATCTCAAGGTGAATTTGTTCTTGTTTTTTGCTTATAATCTCATGTTTTGATCCATAATTTGCTTAGAAGGCTTTTTTAAGCCCATAGGATGGGCATTTGAATACAATTTGTCCATTTATGTTTGGTTTAAGTGTGATTTAGAAGGAGTAGACTGTAGTTGGAAATACTTATACTATTCTAATCCCACTTTTATTATGCATACTATTATGATCAAGATGTGTTTATGAGTGATCACTTGTGCAGATCCAACAGGTTTTGAAGAGAGATTTGAGCTAGGTTGCATCTTTCATCTCTTCAAAAGGCCTACATTTTCTAACCATTTGTGCATGCTTCAGGATCCTTCTAGAGAAAATCTCAAGCATTAAGGGATTTGGCAAGAGGCTTCAAATCTAAGGTTCCATCTCTTAAGTTTATTTAAAAAATCAATTTGGTTACTTTAGGCTTCTCTTCTTCAAGCCTTTCTATTTTGTTCCTTGAGCTTTTTACTTGCATGCTAAGCCACTTCTAGCCCCTCTAGCCTTGATCCAAGATTGCCTTGTCTTCAAGCCATAGATTAGAAATCCATAAGGTTGAAGTTCCTTCAACCTTGGGGAATAACTTGGGATTTGCTCCCTTGTGCTCTCTTCAACACTCGTTGTCGGCGTATCACCAGTTAACCGGAGGATTTCCAAGGCGGTGTTCTACTACCCCAAGTGTTCCACTTGAAGTCCGTGCCCTAGATCTACTTCTCCTTGGCTTTATTTTCTCCTAGTTTCGTCCTACCTCTCTTTCCCTATTCGCCCTTCTCCCTCTTGCTCTCGTTTTTTCCTCTTTAGTTTCCTCAATTTTCCTCTCGTCCTCTCTCTTCTACTCCTTCACTCTCGTCCTACCTCACTTAGATCCTTTCTTCCTTGCCCTTATCTCCTTACTTACCCTTGACCTTCTCCCCTCGTCCATCCTCTTTAAGCCCTAAAATCACATCAAAACAACAAAACAAAGGGGTTAGTAGTATTTAGTATTAGATCTCATTACTTGGTTATTTGGTAGTTGTTTTTGCATAGTTAGATCTCATAAAAATAAATATCTTGCATTTGTCTTTTGAAGTACTTAGTCATTTTCATATCCATACTATCATAGCTTGCATGTGGCTAGTAGATTTTTACAAACTTTTACATCTTCCAAAAGATAGAAAATTTTGCACAAAAAATATTTCAAATTTTTTATACTTTAGATCTCATTTCTAGGACTTTTCGAGAGTTTGTTGTTCGCTGGTCCGTTTCGCCATAGTTAACATTTTATGATAAAATTTCATGCATTCCACATTTTAGAGTTAAAGTTTCAAAATCTAAACTTAACTAGTTGCAAGTTTTGGTTTTTTGCTAACGGTTAATGGGCGCCTTGTTTAGATGTTTTGGACTTGTGTAGATCATTTGAGAAAGAGAGATACTTGATAAAGATCTTGAAGCAAAGGATCAAACGCAAAATAAAGTGAAGGAGCCATGAGAATGACTCAATCTTGATATACTTATCCTTTGTAATAGCAAGTAAAATTTGTATCTTCTTCAATAATTTTCCAAGTATTACCGTTCTCAAAAGACCTTGCAAGGTTTTAAACCCAAGGCATCTGTAACAGTTTAATAAAAAGTTTCAAGTGGAGGGGGCCTCCACTTTTGGGTCTTCTTCCCCATTTGGGGAAGAGTGTTGGGTCTTGTGGTTTGGTTTAACTTAGTTTATGTTTCCATGCTCTTAGATTAGTTTCTACTTCATTAAGATCATTTTTGTTTATCTTCCATATATACTTACCCCCATGCTCTCCCGAGTAGGGTCTTTGACCTGAAAGAGATTCTTGGGTAGTTTAGTTTTATTTTGCAATTTTATCTTGCTTCTCTTCCAAAGCCCTCAGCCGGAAGTTGTATCCTTGAGATTTCATCTCAAGGGAAGGACCACATAATTTGTGGTTACTCTTCCATCCCCGTCGGTTTCCTTGGCAGAGCTTTCAGCTAGCTGGAAGTTCTCAAGTGCAGGCGGTTCTAGTGGTTGATCCTGTTTCGGGGATCAATCCCACCTAGTAGATTAAAATTTGTGTGGTAGAACACTAGATTTATTTATCTTGCAAGCATTATTGTTAGTGGTAATTTATATCTTGTGATCGTTACTATTGCTTAAAATCTGTTTCAAGTTAAGATATACTGCTACTACTTTCTTTCTGGTTCTTTAAAATAAACCAAAGTCTCTTGAATTTGGCCAAAATCCAAGTCAAGAGCACCCTCTGTCGGAGGGCATCTTAGTTTTTTGCATCATCCCTGCATTAGGCAATGTTAATCTAGCAAGTCTCTTGAACTGTGGTCATAAGATCGAGTCAAGAGCGCTCTCTGTCGGAGAGTTGAACAAGGCCTTCTAATAATAAAAAATTTCCACTCACACCCCCTTTAATTAATTTATCTTGGTTTCTGTCCTACACCTGTATGCTCTGCCAACCTGAAAAGGTTGGGCTAGTACTCAGAAAGGTGGAAGACTTGTTAATTTACAAGTGAAAATCTAATTAAAACTTTCACCCCATAACCAACGAACCGACGTTGACATAAAGTATTTTAATCAGCTCTCAGGGGAGGTGCCGGACCGCCCAATCTGCGACACGGTGGCTGGTTAGCATTGCGCGCCTCGCCGTGATTCCAGACAAGCCCCGACAGGTCTCTTAAAGGGGCTGCTTAAAACTACTTTCCGGACACTCTTTGAATACCCTTGGTTTTAGCCCTAATAATCAAGACAATTAAAACTTTGAATTTACCAAGATAAGCTGCACAACGTTCTCACAAACTTTCCATTTCAAGCACTTGCATTAAGTCTACAATCACTTTTAATTTTTTGACTCCATAAGGCACTGGTCCTTCATCGTATATTTTGCTTTCTTAAATATCAACATTGGAGTATTTGCTATATTTGCGTGAAGTGATTTATTTATTGCCCAAGTGTATCTTTCATCTTGTATTTGCAACGTGGATTGCGTTATCTTGTTCTTTATTTTAATTTTATATTGTCTCTCATCTCATAAAAAACTCCTAAACAACACCCATCCGCATCACTACATCAAAAACACTTAAATACACAAAGAGCCTTAGTGAAACTCTCTTTTAGGGACTACCCCCCTTGGCTTCGTTAGGAGTTTGCCTAAACGGAGGAGCTGGGATTCAGGTGACAGTACCTGGCTCATTGCTTGCCCCCAAGGCCACACCTCTCTCACTTGTAGTGAAGAGACAGCTTTCGAAAGATTTCCGCTGCTGGTGTGCATATTGGCGGACAACACCTCCTAAGGCCCTTTTTTCTTTCTTCTACATGTGCATACCCCTTGGGGATATCGTAATAAAATGCCACTAGCATGATGAATAATGTAAACAGACTTGGCTTCCTAGGACTTAGACATCAATCCGGGTATTCCATTGTGTTTTTTCCTTGTTAATTATACTTTGCTTTTCAGCAAGGTATAATTTTCAAGTTTTTCACTTGCTCCTCCAAAGCTGGAATGCTTGTCTTGGTAGTTAGGCCCCAGGAGGTTATTAAATTCTATTTGTCAATGTATATTACCATGCTAGGAATTATTTTAGAGTCTTATGGACATGTATTAGGCCTCCCTAGGTTTATTTTTGAATTTCACAAAAATTAAAATTTCCCGTAAAACAGAAATTTTTAATGGTTTTATTAAAAAAATTGTAAAAGTCATAAAAAAAAGTGGTTAGGGGTTGGAACTTTCCATGGGGGTGCTCGTTTTCTAACTTAGAGCACCCACTTAACCCCTAAACCCACTTTTGAGAGAAAAAATTCAATTATTTCTCATGAAAATTGAATTTCTCTCGAAAAAGCCAACAAAGACATTTAATTGGCAAAACAGACAAAAAGACATTTCCTAAATAAATGGAAACATGTCGGGAGCTTGTCCGGATTGGTCACAAGTTAACTGGCAATCAATCCTATGATCTCTCAAGCTCCGAGTCAGTGATTCCAATCAAGATCTTTTGAGTTCCAACTCATCCTCAATAAGAGGGGTGCATTTCTCCAAGCTTGGGCGACTTCATGACATGACAGTCATTTGATTGGGTGTGATATTTTCAAGGAAGAGGATGCGCCTACCTCATGAGAGGTGGTGCACTCCTCTTGAGGTTAACTCCAATGCAACAGCACTCAACTCTTCAATCAGCCATAGTTAACTCTTCAATCAAAGGATGTGCCCCCTCTCTTGGGAATTGCGCCCCCCCTTCTGGCAATCTATAAAAGCATGAGATCCCTCTCATTTTCTCTAGTTGGAGATTGAGTGTCGAAGCTCTGCCATTGTATGTTGTGCTATGAGAGGTGTATCTATGCTATCAAAGTCACCTGGGACTTGTACGTGCCTCCATCAACACCCTCTCAGGGGAGGGGGTTTGAACCTGGGTCTCCACATTCATACAAGCCAGATCACCGCGCTACTTGCCACTTAGACACACTCCCATAGGGAAGGAGGGGTGACTTGTAAAGTACCTCGTTATATAAGAATTTGGGATATATTGATAAATTATTCAATTTTTTTCTTAAAATACATTCCTGGGGAAACCCGCCAAGTACTTCCCCTCATTTCGAGAATGGTACAACAATACAACAATATACTCATTAAGATCTCCATGTCACTTGCAGAAATTGATCCTAGGTGGGGAGGGTAACAATCATTTCTCTCAACCACCCAAGCTACACCCAATTGTCTTTGATAAATTATTCATTATAATAATAGCATCTTAAATAAACCCCAAGGGTCATAACCCTTTACCCTTGTGACTAGTCAATAAATATCTTTACAATCACAAGAGCTCTTGTAAATCATCCCATATCACATAGTCACATTAATAAATAATCATTTATTTTGATATGGATCTTATGGTGTGTATTTTTCATGGATGATTTGATGTAGGAACCGTAAGGAAAAGCTTCACTTTCCTCGATCTTTCAACTTTTAGCTTCTAAATTTTAGGGATCATGTTTGCACTACCACTACTTATCACTACTTGTGTACTTTTGAGTCCCATTAACCCACCTTTTGTTCTTTTGTGGAGATTAATAAAATAATAAATTTTCTGATCTTATCTTATAATAAACACTAAACTTTAAAGAATGAAATTATTTATTTTTACATGAGCTTATGTCTATGTTGTACAATCTGATTTTAATATTTTATGGATTTACTGTGATAATTTAACTCCTTAATTTTTCTAATTAAATTTTAAATATTCTATGTATATTTTAATAAGCCAAGTTATTGTCACTGTGTCAGTTATTGACTCTCCATTTTGGGTTTCCCAGTGGTTGATAAGTCCAAGTTGTGTGACTTTAATTGTTACTGCTGGGGTAACCAATTTACCATGTTGCATCAGAGGTTTGGCTATCCACTACGTGTAAGCCATTTTACTTTTTTGTTGGCTTATTATATATTCCATTGGAGCTACAAACCACTATATAAACGTCATATTCATAATGGTGTTTTTTGAATCATATATTTGTACAAATTGTAAGCTGTTAAATTGTTACATCTATCTTATTTTAAAAAAGAGAGATACATTTCGGCTTGACAAATGTGAAAGAAAAGAAAAAACACCTATGTCCAATGTTTGTCATATAATTAGTTCTAATTTAGCACTTATAGATTGCAGACAAGATATTACACTAAGCAGTCATTTAGAGTCTTTTTTCTGTATCAGGTATAAGCCTTTGGACAGTCCCAGAAGATTTTGAGCATACCATCCATTCCAATCCTCAGTCCAAAGAGTGGGCTTGTGATATGCATTTGGCTTGAAACCATCACAGTAGAAACCATTACATGAATTTATCTGAAGGAGAAAGAAAAAGATAACATAGTTGTCAGTATTGTGTTAAATATGATAGCATTTTCCCAATTAGATGTATGAGAACAACTTATTGGTTATGTACCTCTATAAAACAAAAGCACGAGTATAAAGACAGACAAAAATTACGTAAATTATTTTTCCTTTGCCAATGATTAGAAGTAAGATCAACTATATACAAAGGCATGATCTCCTTATAAACAAAATTTTAGCACTGCAACATATTATCAAGATTGAATGGTTGAAGAAATTATTTATTACAATATTTGATGGTGCATCACTCTGTCGACACATGACCCAAGGTACACCTGCATCTAGACTGTCTGCCATACTTGCGGCCCATTTTACATAACGTTTTCCTTTCTCACCAAATGAGTGTTCAACGTTCCCATACTCATTCTCAATCTGCAAAATTATGCCATCCATAATTAAGGATTCGTAATCAACTAAAACAGCTTTCCAAGCTATGAGATTCACTAATTAAGTGTGAAACAAATCTGTCCATAAAAAAATCTAGAATACAAGCAACCAAAAAACACACAAACTGGCAGAGGAAAATTTTTGCCTTTCCATATAAATCTATAACTAGAAAAAGGTGATTACCTGGAGTAATATAATAGGACCTCCTTGCCATGAAAAAAGCTTCTGTGCTTTCATCAGATTCACTATCATTGTGACATATTTCTCCATCTCCTCCTGGAGAAAAAATCCAAGAGTTTTAGTTTAAACAATTCACAATCGTGAGAAACTTGGAGAACAAGCAAAGCTTGTTATTTATCAAATTCTAAGTTTAACCATAGAGGTGTAAAACAGTAAAGAAATAAACTCGAGGGTTTATTTAAATCATTTTTGAGGATCCATAACAAGTAACTTACATCTATATGCTCAAACATTCTGTAATGTAGCATTTACATCGGAAAATCCTTAAACTAATTAAATGTCATGTCCCTTTCCGGATGACCTCCATGGAGACGACTTATTAACCTATCCAGTTCCCGTAGGCTATAGTCGAGAAAGAAAGGATTAATTAATTATTAAATGTCACCTAGGGTTAAAAGTGTTTTATAAAGTGACAATTAATAATTAATTCCTAAAGTGACGTTATAAAAGTCACTTGGATTTAAAAGTGACGGAAAAGTGTAAAAGGGGGTTCAAAATGAAATTAAAAGACAAAAAATGTTATTTTCTCCATAAAGTCACTTTCTAAATATTTTAATGAGAGAACTGATCAAGAGGAAGTTGAAGAGTCACAAAGGGAGTCAATGAGAAAATATAAAAAGGACATGAGAGCTCATTATCTCCATTATTGTCTATTGCATTTTCGAAAACTAGAGCTCTTGAGCTTCAAGCTTCTCTTGGACGAAACCCTAGAAAGAGATGAGAGTTTCGGTAGTGCAACAATCTACCCTAGCTCTTAATGGGGGAGGAATCACTTCAGGTTTCTCTATTATGCTTCAACGCCATGAATTGTTAGTGAAGTTTCAATCTGAATCTGAGTTGTTGGGAGGAGTTTCCATCTATCTATTGCTAAGAAGAGAGGGCGCATCCATTCACTGCTCAGCTGCTCAAGCGGAGGCCGCAATTAGAAGCTCTCTTACATCTCTGCTGAAGGGCGCATTTGTACTCTAGTTACCATTGCAAGAGGGCGCACCAGTTGGAGGTGGAGTTATTGCAAACAAAATACAAGGGTCAACAAAGAGTCTATCAGCAGATTTATCCAAGTCGTGGGCCTGTAAAATACTCTCACTGCTGCCAAAATCGTGAGACTTCAGCATTGCATTTCTTGCCAAAGTGGGGGTTGAGTTAGTCTCTGTGGTACTCTTAATCTCTGGGGGCCACTTCTATGTATACTCAGCATCAATACCAGCTCTCTGTTGTGTGGAATAAGCTAAGAATTTGACTGCTGTTGGGGTCATTACCAAGTAAAAAGTGTTGCAAATACTCAGAATTATTTTGGACCAACTCGTGGGAAGTTATAGAGCTGTATACTGGGCACTGTTTACCATCATTTCATTGCTAACGCTGATATTATTAAAGCTGCCACCTCTCAATCAATGCCAGGAGTTCTTCTTCTATTTACAGGGATGTAATTTTGCATCATGAATGTTTGTTTTCATATCTGAAGTTAATTTTGTTTATTGTCTGATATTTTGTGTTAGAAAATAAAAATCTATCATAATATGTAATGGAAAACTATTGAACAATGAAACCACATTCCCTAAGACCATACAGAAACCTACAGCAGTAGTAAATCAGAATGTTTGAAGAAATAATCAAGTGTACTGGACAACTGAAAGCTACAGCAGACTGTCTTCAAAGTGTTTGACGGAAAGTCTCAACCTGTTGACCACCAAAACCAACTAGGTGGACAACGTTGTACCATGCACATCTTAAATGTGCCTTGAAGACGAAGAAGTGTACTTAATGATTTATTCAAGCGAAGCAGCTATATTTCTTGTCTTCTCTCCATGAAATTTCCGCACCCCTGCGAGGGATTTTGTAAGGATATGTCAGCATGAAGGTCTAGTTTTGTGTAACTTAGTCACCTAGGACTTTATCATTACGGAAGTCCTTTCATCGAGTGTTTTTTCACTTGGATAATTAAAATTTATTTTTAGAGATTTTAATTATTTGAATTTTTCATTCAAAAATACCTCCAAAGTGGTGAAAGGTGTTCTAGTGATCGAGTCAATGGAGTGATTGGGGCTTAGGAATGTTCTATATAACCATGCTAGACATTATCCAGAATCTTGCGGAATTTGATTAAGTTTTACATAGGATTTTTTAATTTTCGGTCATTAAAAATTGTCACTCAGGACAATTTGTTGTAATGTAAAAGAGGTTTACTTGGTCCGTTTTGATGTTGTATAGGGATACAGGTACTCAAGACAAATGGCATGAGACCCCCTACACCCTTGAACCAAGTTTGAAGTCATTCGGACAAGTATTACTATGGTTTTGGTCACTTTTTCTCAGATCAGTCATGGAAATCAGGAAATTGGGCATTTAATTAGAGAGCCATTTTTTGTAAAAGTGACTATAGTCACTCGGGGTGGCCAAGTAAAGATTCTAAATCCTGTATTATGTACCCAACATGAAAACTAAAGCTTAATGGGGCCCCCCATGAGTGTATTTCAGGTGTTTGGAGTTGTCCCCTAGGGGATGCGCCCTCCCTCACCATGGGCATGTGAAATATTTGGATTTTGTCCAAGTGTGGGCCCTTACCTTGGTGGACCCCCCTTTGGACCTAGGCTTGGAGGTTTAAAACATTAGAGGGGGGTTTCCCCCCCTCATTCCATTGCTCTCTCCTAGCATGTGCACCCTCCTTGATGAAGTGCGCCCCCCTCTCTTGGGCCCCCCTCTCCACTTTTTGACATTTGGCAAGCATGCAATTAGGGTCCTCTCCCTCTCTTGGCCTATTTAAGGAGGGCATTCCTCCTCATTTGGCTTACATTCAGTTATGCTCTTGCTCCCATTCTTGTCCAAGAGGAGCCATTGTACTTTCAAGTTTTGATGTTAATGAAGAAATCTTTAGAGGAAGTATTGTCCATGCTTTGTGTTTAAGGTGATCTTGTTCCACTCTTTGTTCCATTTTGCATTTTGGATCTCAAGCAAAGTTTTTTGCTTGAGAATAGTTTTGTTGCATGCTATGTCGATTATTTGCTTAGTATTTGAGAAGTTAATGCATTTTTAGTTTAAATATTTTGTTTTTCAAGTCTTTGTGGATCTTTCACCCCATTTTGCATTGTTGAGCTAGCTTGTCACAGGTTTCCCAAGTTTGGAGAGTGGGATTTCCGGGTGGAATACCCCATTGTTCAATAATCTTTCAAAGGACTTGGCATCTTCATACTAACTTTCTTCTTATTGCATATTTTTACAAGCCTTTCTTGCACTCCATACTCATTTTTTTCAAGTTTTTACATGCAATACTTGAATTAGAAAATTTTTTGATTTTTACATGCAAAGTTACAAGTTCATCTAAATCTCATTTTTACCACATTTGTACTATAATAGCTTGTTGTTTTGTGTAGGTTTTTGATCTTACAGGGGGGGGGATGCCCAAATTTGGCCACTAGCAAGCACCAACAACACCCAAGAGGGGCTACTTCAAGTCCTTCACCCAAAAATAGTCAAAAATCACTATTTCTCTCTCTTTTCTCAATAATAATAAGCGCTGAAATCTAAATCATTGTAACAAGCCCAAGAGAGTCTCTTGAGCTTGAATTTATTGTGTTTTGTTTCAAGCATTTACTTCCTAGATTAGTTTACTCTTAATTGCATGCAAGAGAAGAGGCTTTGCCCATCCTTGCATAGTTTTGTTAAGTAGTTTTGCTCACAAGTTGCATTTACTTCAAGTTATTTGTTTTTACCCGCACCTCGCAAGTGAAATGGCTCTGCCACTCCTGGGATATTGCGCTTGGCTTGCATTTTACTTCTGTAATTTTATTTCAAGTAATTTCATTTCGCCCGCACCTCATACGTGAGAGGCTCTACCTCTTTTGTGATATTGCGCTTGGCTTGAATTGTTTTAGTTTAGTTTTGCTTAAAGAATAAAATTTAGCTTAAGCCTCATTTTTTCCCCGTATCCTCTCCCCTCGCCAATACAACCGATCTTGGGTGACAAGAAAGGGCAAAGATTTGTGTTGGCTAGTTTAATAGGCACCCGGATGCATATCTTCACTAGAACGAAGAAAAAGA
The DNA here is from genome assembly GCA_027924585.1 of Larix kaempferi. Taxonomy (NCBI): domain Eukaryota; kingdom Viridiplantae; phylum Streptophyta; class Pinopsida; order Pinales; family Pinaceae; genus Larix; species Larix kaempferi. The sequence continues at coordinate 1,008,844 of BSBM01000226.1, read as the reverse complement.
GGCTTGACCTATGGAGCTAGTGGGGTAAAGGCCATGGGGGGTCTCATGGTACTTTGTGTCCTCCAGTTTAGCACCCAGCAAGTTTCGAGATTGACCCGTGGCGCTAGTTGGGAACCTTGTGTTCTCAGGTTGAGCACCCGGCATTCTCTCTCTAATCAAAGGAGATAGTCTCTTGGGGTAGACATCTAGATTAGTTCATTTCTTTGCAACAAACACCTTAATCCCCTAAGTCAAAGAGAGACATAAAATTTACTAAAATTTACAGGACCACTTGCACAACATTGTTACAATCTCTTTTCTATTTCGCAAGCATTTTACATTGTTATCTTGTTCACAATATTTGCTTCAAGTACTTTGTTTTTTAGCTTAGTATTGTTACACATATCTTTGTTCAATTCAGTTGTTCATGTTCTCATTTTAATGCTATGTGATATATTGATCATCTTGTTGCGAGCATTTCATTTTACTTGTTCATTTACTAGAAGTGATTATTCATTATTGTATCTGTTAAAGTGAATGAATTAATACTTTGGGAAAGTACTTGTTTAAAGTTGATTATTGTGACTCCACAGCCCGAGTAGAGACGGCAATGGTTTTGATCAATTGATTGTTTCTCTCTTACATCATTTTTGGCATAGTCTTAAAAGGTTTTGCTTGTCATTGAACTGTTGCATATCTGCACGTCTGCTTGTCATTTTAATATTTGATAATTTACAACTCCCAAACACGAACACTTAAAAAAAAAACTTAGTAAGTAGGGACTAACCCCCTTGGCCTTTAGGAGTTGTGGTCTAAACGGAGGAGTTTAGGACCGAGGTGACATTGGGTTCTTAACTCATAGTTTCCCTCAGGAACACACACAGTGGTTGGGAGACTTACCCGTGTCCAAGTGTGTTTTAGGAGGCAACACAACCAAGTGAAATGCATTTGAATAGCTTGGAAAGTTACAACAGTCTGAAATTAGCCATTAAGAGAATCAATATAACACAGTCTATTCAGGTAAATGCAGTACTCCTACTTAGCTTGGGGTAGTTCTCCTACCTGCACACAATTAAGTGACCAAGCCCTTACCAAACTGTATGATTCCTCTTAATCTGGGCTAGTTTGGTCCTCCCAAATCTGCCCTCTTGATCTGGACCAGTTTGGTTCTCCCAAATCTGTCCTCAATCACTTGGCTTCAGGAACTGTTTGGTTCTCCCAAATCTGTCCTCCCTCACCAGTCTTGGTTTGTCTCAAGTTCATGTGTATTTCCATTTCTCTTGTGTGTTCAACTCTTGAGATTGTGAATAATGAATGTGTGTTTCAAAGAGTTTTCACATTTTATTATCTTAGGTGTGGAAATTCTTATTTTATGAATTCTTTTAATTCATTAGTTTCTCAAATCTCTTCTTAAGTGGCATTTTCTCTCCAAACCTTAGGGGACTGTGACTCCCATCTCATTAATGTGTTGGTCCACATGGTCATTGGAAATCAATTTATCAGATTTCTAAAGTCACCTAAGTAAACTAAAATAATACTTAGCAGAAATATAATAGGGGTTCAAAGTCCAAAATTGGGGTATTACACAGGGGTAGGGTTCACGAACCAGTACCGGGTTCACAAACCTACGAACCAGTACCGGGTTCACAAACCTACGAACCAGGTTCGGGTACGAGTTCACCGTGGACAAACCTAAATGAACCTGGTTCATCTTCCAAGAACCCGATTCGCGGGAAGAGAAATACGGGTTCTTTTCTTGGTTTGGGTTCGCCAAACCTCGAGTTTAGGTTCGCCAATGGGTTCTCCATTCCACAAATCCCATTCCCGAAACCCAATGCCAGGGCTTATCGGCTTAAACTAAACGTGGACCACAGTTCACACTTCACTCCATCCGCATCCATCATTCCACTACTCCACGCAGCATCCACAGCGAGCAGTAGGGCCACGACTCCACGCAGCATCCGCAGGGTCCCGACTCCATAGTTGACGCCTGCAGAGTTCCGACTCCACTCCAGCGAGCAGGCTCGGACTTGGGCAACGCCAACAGGCCCCAATTCCACGAGCAAGCAGCAGGCACCAACACCATGGGCAACGACAACAGGCCGCGACTCGGGCAACAGGTAGCAGGCCGCGACTCGTGCAATAGTTGTAGCGTCCAGACCGACGACAGCAACCGCATAGCACACTACGAGCCGATGAGTAGAGGTATACCCAGTTCAATCTTTGATGGTTTATAAAATTATAAATTTTAAATTTTCTAAATCTTGCAAAAAAATTTAAAAATTTGTCATTGCAGGCTTCCTTAGAAGCTATGGCAAATGCTGTAATAGTTCGAGCTGTATAATATATTAATAAAATAAAAATACAGTATATATATTATAAATTTATATACTATAAATTTATAAAATTTAAAATTTAAAACATTTACAATTTTAACATATTACTGTAATATGTTAAAATTGTAAATGTTTTAAATTATTAAATTATTAAATTGATCATTAATAATTATTAGAATAATAAATTTAATACTGTGATAAAAAAATAAAAATGGACAGTTTGAGACTTGAGTAAATACTAAAAGTAATGATAAATTGATAATAGTTTGAGTAAATTTTATATTTTTAATTTTTTAATTTTTCATATTTGAATCAATGAATTTCTCATTTCTGTCATTTAATTTGAAAATTTTTAATTTTAATTTCATTTGCAGATTTCAAATGGCTTCATCAAATCCTCAATATCCACTATGGAAACATGTGGAGAGGACAAAACCATCAAATGGTGCAAGGGGGACAACCATAACAAAATGCAATTTTTGTGGTGCTACTTGGAGGGGCAGCTATACTAGAGTGAAAGCCCATTTCATTAAAATTCCAAAAATGGGTGTTGAACTTTGTACTGGAGACCCGGAGGATCCCGATAAACTTGCTAATGCTCAAAGGGAGCAACAAAGGGCTGATGGGAAGGCAGGCAAGACAATCTCAAGGCCAAGCCGTAGTGTCCGTGATGATGATGAATCCCATGAAGATGACATTCCATCCGAAGATGAAGTTGAGTATGGTGATGAGACTTTGCCATCAAAAGCATCAAAAAGCACTACAGCTCACCCACGCAAGAAACCTAAAGTTGGTGGCCTTTATGACATGTTTGATGTGAAAGGCAGGGAGGGTGTTGATCTTGCAATAGCAAGATTGTTTCTTGCATGTGGCATTCCTTTCAATGCAGCCCCCGCTCACCATATTTTGAGCAAATGGTTTGTGCCATTAATGATGGACCTACGGGGTATAGGGCACCTGGTTATGAAAAACTCCGAACCGTTTTGGTGGACAAGGAGAAAGCACGCCTTGAAAAGGCAATGGCACCATTGAAGGCATCTTGGACAGTAGATGGATGCTCCATTATCATGGATGGATGGACTGATTGTAGGAATCGCCCACTGATTAATATCATTGTCTCTTCCATATCTGGTCCGTATTTTCTCAGGGCCATTGATTGCTATGGTCAAGAAAAGAACACTATGTTCTTGAAAGACCAATTATGTGATGCCATTGCAGAGGTGGGGTCATCCAATGTCGTTCAAGTTGTCACTGATTCAGCCCTAGTGTGCAAAGCAGCAGGGATAATGGTCCAAAAGGAGTACAAGTATGATTTTTTATTTTTAGTTTTACAAATCTGACAAATTGATAATTAATATTACAAATCTGATTATTAAATTCAAGTCTGATTTTTTTTTTAAATTTATATTTATTCATAAATTATAAAATCTAATTTGTTTTCATTTGTGAATTCTTCATGTACCATAGGCATATTTTCTGGACACCATGCGCAATGCATTCCTTGAACAATGCATTGAAAGACATTGCCAAAATTGAATGGATTGGGTTGCTGATTGAGAATGGCCGCAAAATTCAGATGTTCATATGCAACCACCACCATTCACAAGTCATTTACCGAAGGCATGCTAAAATGGAGCTTCTCAAACCTACTGATACAAGATTGGCAACTTATTACATTCTTCTTAGACGGCTTTTGGAGATGAAGGGGGCTTTCACTGCTACAGTTATTAGTGACATGTGGGATCAGTGGAAGCTATCTGCCTTAGATACAGCTGTGGAGGTAAAGCGGTTGATTTTGAGTGATGAGTTTTGGGCTGATGTGAAATTTGTTGTGGAATTTGTGGAGCCAATTTGTGATATGCTTCACTATGTAGACACAGATGGTCCATGTTTGGGTGAGATCTACAAGAACATGGACTCTATGTGTGAGAGGATCAAATCTATCGTAGATAGAAGAGATCCTACTTTATGGCCACCATTGCAAACATGTATACATGGGCAGTGGAATAAGTTGAACACCCCACTTCATATGGCAGCCTATGCAGTGAATCCAAAATGGCATAATCCCACAACAGGAAGGAGGCCTCCTTCCCAAGATAGAGAGGTGGTGAAAGGATTTAAGACCGCCATTAACAATATTTATGGTTCTTCAGAAGAGGCATCTAAGATACGATCTCAATTTGCCCAATTTTCACGTGGGCGAGGTGTCTTTGGTTCGCATGATTCTTTGAATGATAGGCGAAGGAAGAAGGATCCAATTGATTAATGGTGGCTTCATGGTGTGGATGCCCCTGAGTTGCAGCAGTTTGCCATACGACTACTTGGGTAGGTAACTAGTTCCTCATTGTTTTTTACATTTGTTACTTGTATAATTTTTTTATAAAATTAATTGATTTTAGTATTTTTATTTTACATACTTTTAAGTTGTAACTTACAATTTGCCGTATGATTATTAATACTTGGGCAAGTAGCTAGCTCCTCATCTTCTGAGAGGAATTGGAGCACTTATTCCTTCATCCATTCAGTGAAAAGAAACAGGTTGGGATCGAAGAAGCCTGAGAATTTGGTTTACATTCATAGCACACTTCGTCTCATATCTCGAAAAGACCCAGGGTACAAGGAGGGCCCTTTCAAGAGATGGGATCAATACACAGATGATGCTATATGTGTGGATGAGGAGGTACAACCAGATGGCCTTGTTGAGCTTCCTTTAGTTACTATGGATGAGCAGGAGCCTGCACTTGAGAGTGACGCCTACTTGGAGAGCCTATTGACAGAGGACCTTAGTGATGTTGATGATGACCCTGAGGATGCTGATGACATGGCTTGAGGAAGCCAAAGCATTTATATTGTCCATTGTTCACTGTTCAATGTTTTGAGTTTGTTGAATTTTGTATTGGACTATTTTCATTTTGAATTTTCTATTTCATGGTTGGAAACGCCATTGGACCTTGTCCCATTAGGCAAATTTTGAATGCAATATGACAATGGTTGAATGGAATCATAATATAACTTTCACTTGATATCAAATTTTAATTTTATGTTACAATGTGAATGTTGATTATTAAATGAATGATGAATCATTGAATTTTGAAGAAATATGCATGTGACATGTTATAAACTTATAAGTTATAAGTATAACTTATGAATCTATGAATCGTGATGTTTTTAAAGTTTAAACTTTTTATTTTTATTTTTTACAAATATATATATAGTACCCTGACGAACCCAAGTACCCTGTTTCAAAAAGTGGCGCACCCGCCCTGCACCCACGTTTCCTGGCAACTTAGTTTATTTTATTATTGTCCGGGTATGGCTGAGGCTACAAATGATCTTACAGGTTGCCACAGGGTGTATGGGTACTCATCTCTAGTAGATTTGGACCTTCTGAGTCCATTGAGACACTCAGGTATCAATTTCAAGCACTCCCAGTTATGATAGAGTGAGATTTCCACTTCTGACCAGTTTTGCCACGCAGAAATGGCTTGTCCAGCAGTTGCATTGAGCTAGCACGTTTGCCTAGGGAGATAAAGAGGAGAGGGGTGGTCCAGCCACTTGTTATTACCATATTACCCCCTCTCTAAACATAATGGTATAGTCAGATTTTGTGCCCCACTGCCCAGGCATCAAACAGTGAGTTATAGGCATTTTGGTGGTTTTCAAGTGGGATAAAAATGGGATAAAAAGGTCATTGAGGAAATCGATTTGGGCTATTGAGACAAGGTTTTGGCATGAGGTTTGTTCAGAGGTCATATGTGATGTATCCCACTCCTTCCAGATCATCTTGCAGCATTCAATGGGGTCCACACACTCTCCGGGTTGTGATTTGATGCATTCTTCTCTCAGTTGAGGGGGCCGCGATTTGATCATTTAGTCACTTGGACTTGTTGTTGAGTCATATTTTATATCATTGTGCCATGGGGTGATGTTAGTGAAGGATAATAAAGCCTCCTAGCCCCACCATGTGCTCCTACTACTTGTCCTTGTCATCTTATATGGTACACACTTGTATTTGTCCCTTTTATGTGGTGCGCACCCCCCTAAGGCTTCTTTTAGTGAGTGTGCACCCCCTCTAGTGAGTGGATCCATGTTATATTGTACCGGCTCATCCTAGCCGTTGATTGTATTGTATTTATCTTTTGATATCAACCACTCGTTTGTAAAGTGGTTAGGGTTTTGGTCTTTCTCCTCCTATTTAAGGAAGAGGCCCCCCTATTGTAAAGGCATCTTGAGAATTTTGGCTCTTGGTTATTGGAATTGAAGAAATATCTTTTGAGTAAATGCTTGGATCGTGAGATAAATGTTTGGCTATGGTGATTGAAACTACTTTTCCATTGCACTGAGGGATTTTGGTAGCTATTTTGCATTTTTGTTCCACTATATCGATTTGCATGTCAAGAAGACAATTTGGGAGGAGTGCACATTGGTGGGGAGGCTCACCCTGCTAGCTTCTGTTGGATCTTGGTTCAAATAGGGAGTGATTTTTTCTTTGTACCAATTATTCTCTATCATTTACTTCTTATTTACATCTACCCTCATTGTTGTTTGTTGATTGAGATCACTAGTGGACTTGGGCAAATCGTGTGAGAAAGAGAAACTACCAAATCTTTCATTTGATCTTTGCGGGAGTAATCCTCGTCATACCGGCATTCACTCTCATTATCCAGGTACGCTTGAAAGCTACGTATTTTATTCTTTTAACTTATCCATCTGTCTCTAGATCTCAAACCCTCATCTTAAAACCCTAGATTTTAGATCTATTAAGATCTGGCGATAGCATGGGCTTAATAATTAAAACCCACCTTAATAATAATTAATAAACCTTGGAGACCAAATTTGGTGGGCATCCGACTCCATTTACCCCCTAATCTAAGGAACTGGGCCTCTCGAAGGGAGGTCGCACTGTGGGTAGGTGGGCTTTTTCCAGATCTGTAACGTGGGTATTGCTTGTTCCTCATCAAATTCATAGATCCATTGAGTAGCAACCCTTCTAGTGCCATTTCATCTTGATCTTCACCTTGTGGACCCCATTTTGACCATTTTCCATATGTTAAGGGTGGGCCCCACTTGGATGCTTCTATTTGGCTTTAGATCTATCTAGATCTACTAATCTAAACTCATAAGTGGCTTAGCCTTTCCTTGGTTGAACATTTGTCCATCTTATAAGCCTCTTCAACCAAGCCCTAACTCCTTGGGTCCACTTATCCATCCTAGATCTAGATCCATTCACTCTTGATCTTCTCCTATTACACTTTCACATTTCCCTAGGATGTCTTGAGTAGGTTCGCTAGCCTTCATTGGTTAGCTAGGGTCTCCCCCTTGGTCTTGCTTAGGCTAGATCTAAAGTGAAGAGTGCATCGGTTAGCATGACAACCAATTGCATTGGGAACCATGGCATCTCTTGGGTCACCTCTTTAGTTGTCCAAGGCCTCCACCATCCGAGATAAAATCACCTTTTGGGACAACTACAAGTTGTGTGATAACAGGAACCTAGTGTTCTCTTGTTGAGCACCCAACAGTTTCTCTCAAATTGAAAGATAGGTGTTGGAGGTAGTCACATTAGTTTAGAACAATCTTTTTTTTATTATTTGCACTATCAACACACATTAATTCCCTAAGCTAAAGTGAGACCTAAAACCATTTAAAATTTACAGGACCACTTGCAAAACATTTTAATTTTCTTGTCTCATTCTCACATTTATTTCATTTCAAGTCCTTTACTTTCAAAGCAAGTTATTTCAAGTCCAAGTATATTTCATTGTTAGTTAAGTGATTTTTGCAAGCAAGTCATTTATTTCAATTCTTGCAATTTTGAATGTTCTAAATTTGGGAAAGCAAATCATTGCAATTTATTATGTATCTTGTACGATTAATTAAACAAGTATTGATTTATTGTAAATTCTAAGCCCAATAGATAAGGTACTGGTATTGTAGATAATTGGTTGTTTAATTCTTATAGCATTATTTGGTTAATTTCATGAAGGTTTGACTATCATTATAATACTTTGTTGCACATTGCATGTTTGCTTGTCATATAACCTTAGTCAAGTTTAATTGAATTTTAACTCCTAAAATAAAACCTTTGAAACTTAGTAAATAGGGACTACCCCCCTTGACCTTTGGGAGTTGGGTCTAAACAGAGGAGTTAGGAATCGAGGTGACAGTGGGTTCTAAACTCATAGTTGCCCCTCAAGAACACGCCTAATGATTGGGAGACTTTTCTGCGGTAAGTGTGTTTTAGGTGGCAACGGTCCCAATGATGAGATGTGACGTGGTAGCGGGTAGTCACTGTGAGTGACGTAATTGAGTCTCCTAGGCTACACTCACAAGATGATTTGAACACGTGGTGAGGTAACGTAGGTGGTCGCGGTGTGCGACGAATGTACGCTCCTAGGCTGGACCCACCAAATGGCTTGCTCGTTCAAAACTTCTAGTGATGTATAGATTAGAGAGATGTCAAAAGTCAATGGTCAGAGTACATAGTTGTAGCAGTTAGATGATGATGGTAACAGTGACAGAAGAACACCGTCCTTGTTAAGAGGGAGTGCTGAAGAATGTAACTTCGAAATATATTCTTATTTGTATTGTACTTCCTTCAGGAATTATTTATGTTGAATTTATTCATGTAAAAGTCATTGAAAGAATCAATATAAACCCTACTAGTTGTGTCGGCCTAGAAGAATCCAGAAAAAGCATGAAAATAATATTTTATTGTATCCTGAACAAGTCAACCCTATTGGAGAGGTCAAGTCAGGCCTGTTAGGGAAAAAGGTCAGTATATTGATTAGTATAAATAGGAGGGTCGCCCTCCTCATTTGGTCACCTCACTCACTCACTCAAGTTCGCATTAGTAGAAAGAGAAATTTGAGTCACTTGGGAGAAAAGAGTAGCCGCTTTGGAGACAACTTATTCTTGGGTTATTTTGCAGGATTGACATTGTATTTTCTGATGAATCTATATTGAAGAAGTTTTGTTGGGTTTTCTGCCCCACGAGGGTTTTCCAGGATAAATTGTTGTGTATTATTGTTTATGTTGTGCTTGTTTATCTTTCAGTGATCCTTTTCTTTATTGCGGTTAAAATTCCAACACAGGGAGCATAGTTCTGGTGGCTACATTTGGGTAGGTATTGCTACAACACCACCTATCACATGTCGATCAGTATGACCCCATTCAGAGCCCTGTACGAGTATGATGCTCCTTCATTCGTGGAGTTGGAATTTTGGGATAGCAGGGCGCCCAAGGCAAAGGATTGGATAGAATAAAGTGAGGACATCCTTCGAGTTCTCAAAGAAAATCTACAGGTGGCCTAGAATCAACATAAGGTATATGCAGATAGGCACTGGACAGAGAGCAATGTTGAGGTAGGGGATTTGGTGTTTCTGAGATTGCAGCCTTATCGTCAATATTCACTAAAGAAAAGCAATGCAGAAAAACTGAAGCCTCGCTTCTACGAACCTTACAGAGTAGTCAGGAGGGTTGGAGAGGTAACCTAAGAGTTGGAGCTTCCAGAGGGAAGCAAGATTTACAATGTATTCTATGTATAGTGCCTCAAGAAGGTACTGGGACAGCAAGTTATAGCCTCTGTAGAGTTAACCCCATTGGATGAGGAGGGGCAGTTGATTGTAGACTCGGAGGAGATTCTGGATGTGCGGCAGAGAAGACTGAGAAACAAGGTAATCCGGGAGTATTTGGTCAGATGGAGGCATATGCCAATAGAGGATGCTACGTGGGAGAGTGAGCAGATTATATAGCACCCCAATTTGCAGTTGCTTGAGGACAAGCAATTTCAGAAGGGAGGACTATCATGTCTCTTTCCGGATGACCTCCATGGAAATGAATTATTAGCCTATCCGGTTCCTGTAGGCTATAGTCGAGAAAGAAGGGAATTAATTAATTATTAAATGTCACCTAGGCTTAAAATTGTTTTATAAAGTGACAATTAATAATTAATTGCTAAAGTGACGTTATAAAAGTCACTTAGGTTTAAAAGTGACGGAAAAGTGTAAAAGGGGGTTCAAAATGAAATTAAAAGACAAAAAGGTTATTTTCTCTATAAAGTCACTTTTAAATTTTTTATGAGTGAATTGGTCAAGGGGATGTTGAAGAGTCACAAAGGGGGTCAATGAGAAAATATAAAAATGACATGAGAGCTCATTCTCTCCATTCTTGTCTATTGCATTTTCGAAAACTAGAGCTCTTGAACTTCAAGATTGTAGTATCCCAAACTGATATTTTTTTTTTTTTGTGTTGTACTGTGATTGTCTAGTAGTCTTATGTCTCAATGGAGTATGAAAGTATGCATTGATCTATGCATGCATGCATTTGCATGCAGATCTATAACCCAGATAAACTGAAATGCTATAAAATAGGAGGAATCAATGCATCTGCATACCAGTAGATAGATCGACTAATGTAGATCAATATAATCCCAGCATGTGGGAATTGTGCCGGCGGAATAGGAATCTAAGGTAGGACATCCTCCAGTGAATAAATGCGCCCTCCTCAATGCTAAGAATGCTCCTCAATAAATAATACTCCGCAGATGAAGCTCCAGACAAGGTATGCTAGGGTTATAGTGCCCTTTTCAAGAAGATGGAAGCAGCATGCAAAATAACTGAAGGCTCCAAGCCCTAAAACGTGTGCCCCTCTCTCAGAAAGTCGCCCACATGCAGGAGGACATCTTCTTGAAGATGGATGTGCTGAGGAATAGCTGGAGACTCAAGCTAAAGAGCCCTTCTTCGAGGGGAAGGGTAATACCACTGCTCTGAAGAGGATGAGAGCAACATGCAGAATAAATAAGCCCTGTAGACTGTAATGCGAATAGGGAGGTCCTTGGAGAATGCGCCCATGCAGGAGGACAAATCCCTCAATAACTCATAAGCTGGAATGCTGCAGAAACTGAATGATAATAGTACCTAATGATGAAGCAATGTTGAATCTGGATGATCCAACCTGATGGCGACTAGGGCAGATAGATTTCGCTGCCGAAATACACCAGTTAGCTGAGTGCATGCACTCAACCCCAACTTAGCTCGCTGAGCTCTCCAATTCGAATCCACAAATCAATAATCATATAAGCTGGTCTTCTTCACTAGCTTTACCTTTCTTTTATAGCATTCACCTTTCAAACCTAACTTTTGACCTAATTAGGTCACTTTATCTTCTAATTCGCAATTGACTTGCATGCAATGTGTCTGGAGACTCAATCGGTGCATGCATCATGAAATAATGCTAGAATGTCATGCATGCAGGTGGCCTTCAGCTCCGGTGGCCCCTATTTATCTACTGGTGATCTAATAACCATGCTAAAGATCCTCTGAAGGTGTATATGGCATCAATCCTCAGTAAATTCCACTATAGTTAAAAAGGGACATTACAAAGATTCTCTTGGACAAAACCCTAGGAGGAGGTGAGAGTTTCAGTAGTGCAACAATCTACCCTAGCTCTTAATGGATGAATCACTTCAGGTTTTTCTATTATGCTTCAATGCCATGAATTGTTAGTGAAGTTTCAGTCTGAATCTGAGTTGTTGGGAGGAGTTTCCATCTATCTATTGCTAAGAAGAGAGGGCGCATCCATTCACTGCTCAGCTGCTCAAGAAGAGGCCGCAATTAGAAGCTCTCTTACATCTCTGCTGAAGGGCGCATTTGTACTCTAGTTACCATTGCAAGAGGGCGCACCAGTTGGAGGTGGAGTTATTGCAAACAAAATACAAGGGTCAACAAAGAGTCTATCAGCAGATTTATCCAAGTCGTGGGCCTGTAGACTACTCACTGCTGTCAAAATCGTGAGACTTCAGCATTGGATTTCTTGCCAAAGTGGGGGTCGAGTTAGTCTCTGTGGTACTCTTAATCTCTGGGGGCGACTTCTATGTATATTCAGCATCAATACCAGCTCTCTGTTGTGTGGAATAAGCTAAGAATTTGACTGCTGTTGGGGTCATTACCAAGTAAAAAGTGTTGCAAATACTCAGAATTATTTTGGACCAACACGTGGGAAGTTATAGAGCTGTATACTGGGCACTGTTTACCATCATTTCATTGCTAAGGCTGATATTATTAAAGCTGCCACCTCTCAATCAATGCCAGGAGTTCTTCTTCTATTTACAGGCATGTAATTTTGCATCATGAATGTTTGTTTTCAGATCTGAAGTTAATTTTGTTTATGGTATGATATTTTGTGTTCGAAAAATAAAAATCTATCATAATAAGTCATGGAAAACTATTGAACAATGAAACCACATTCCCTAAGACCATACGGAAACCTACAGCAGTAGTAAATCAGAATGTTTGACTTTGTTGAAGAAATAATCAAGTGTACTGGCCAACTGAAAGCTACAGCAGACTGTCTTCAAAGTGTCTTCAATGTGTTTGATGTAAAGTCTCAACCAACATTACTTAAGGAACCAGTCTGTTCACCAAGTGGAATGCATTGAATAGCTTGGAAAGTTACAACAGTGTGAAATTAGTGTGATTAGACTTCCTTTATGTCTCATCCAAACACTTTTTGTCATTCTACAAGTATTGGGGTACAGAGATAACCTACAGCTGTGTGTCTACAGTGATCTTCCTTGCTCAATTGACTTACTAGTCTTTGCAAAAACAAGGAAGAATTCAGTGGGAAAGGCTTAGGGATATCTCATTAAAGAAAACAGTACACAATCTACTAACATCCATAAGAATAGTAGTTGTTCCCACTCAAATTATTCTACATAAATATGACTGATAAATTAGAAAAATGCTGTAATTTTAATAAAAAAATGTCTAATACAACCTTGAATGCCATGTTATCAGTTCGAAACTCAATACCAGGGATGTCACGTAACCAAACAGGAAAACCCCTGCAAAATGTTCCAACTTACATCAGAGATAGAAGGAACAATAGAAAATTATGAAAATAATATTGATAATTTACTTAATTTTCAATAATAGCACTTTCTATATTTCCATGTTATCAAATTATCACATTTAAAAACCAAACAAAAGCCAAGTATAGAGAATAACATCAAAAGAGTCATATGGGTAGATTATTGCTAGCTAAAATAAGTACAAGAAATTATAGGGCCAATGTTCAACCACTGTTGAAACTTGAGTGTGAAAATTATTATGTAATCAATTACCAGAATGAAAAAGAAACACACCCAGAAATGGGCAAAGATATACGTGAAGTGCAATGAAAGGTCAGCTTTTCCATTGTCTCTTCAATGTTGTATACATCTTACAACTTTACACCTGACAACTGACTATTCAATCAAATGCATAACTAACCACTGAATGATACACATAATGACCATACAATAATATATCAAAAGTGAGTTTATACAATAATGTGTCAACAATCTCCTGCAACACCTCCCCCTAACCAAAAGTCTTGGTTTGATCTCAAAGCAAATTTAATGTTCTAGAACACAGCTACATGATATGAACCTGAATGCCTGGATAAACAGTCTCAAAATATGCGACAACCATGAATCGAAGTGTCCTTATGGTTCAACATCCATTTAATGGTCTACCTGGGTAACCACCAGTTCTCTAGGATGATGTACTGGATACAAGGTTCACTGACACTTGTAACTACATCAATGATCAAACTATGCTCTACTTGGGTGTCTTTGTGTACTGTGGATCCCCTTTCTTTTTTCATGTTGACTTATCATGCACAATACCTGTTATCACACCATAGTAGCAGGGCTACTATTCTTGCTTAGCAGATATCTGCACATTCCAGAGCTTCCATTATTCAGAGCATGGCTATGATGATTGTACATTTTGTGATCACTCATGATCAGAGCAGTATATTATTCAGATTTATGTTTGACCTTGTGTCAAGGCTGAGCCTTGAGAGTTCAGATTTGATGACCGATGTGACCCTTTATCCCATGCAGTTTCAGTTCAGTGCTTAGAGATATATTGCAGCAGTGTTTCAGATGGTACATGATGATTATTATCATGATGATGTTGTATGATCTATGGATATGTTATCACTGACTGTGGATTATTATCTTGTTGATTTAGTCATGTTCACAGCATCTGCTTGGTATATTATTCCTAATGTGGCAAACTATTTAAAATGAACTATAAATCATAAAATGGACAATTGCTTGCACATTTAGGTCATTTAACAAAACCTACTGGTTTTTCACCTTACATAGATATGGTTTTTCCTGACACCGGTTATCTGCTAGTGTAGGCTCCATATTCACTTGACTCCATCCATACATGACTTTCCTATTTGACTTTAAACCTTGACCTATCTCATTTGACTTTCTGATACTGAGGACTTCCCCATTTTTCTACCTCTGTGTTTGGACCGCATCCCTATATATTCAGTGTCTCGGCTCTCAGTTGGTGACAAAACTTGCCTTTGGTGAGTTGGATTGTAGGCCTAAATCATTCTGGTCGGTTGTCACGATGTTTGGCATTGGCTCGAACTCCCCCTAGTCACTTGAGATGTTGTTGGCTAAAACTGAAAGCTCATGTTCTACTTATGGAAACTTATAAATTCACCCATGGAAACTAAAAAGGGCAAGAGCGATGAACAGCTAAAAATACTCCTCGAAGAGTATAAGAAAGGTCCAAAAAAAAGCAATGGTTCTTAAAAGCTATATCTAAACAATTGCTGACCTCATATGTATTTGAAAAACATGCCCTGGATGCAAGCTGCAACTAGTTGTGCTTATCAGCACACCTGAGATCCGAAGGGTTATGTAGGCCAAAAAGGCCATGAAATAAAATTGAATGATCCTAATGAACCTGGATCAACTTGATGTAGACATGATGCCTAAGTTGAATAAGCACTCTCTGAACAACTTATCCATTTGTGAGGCACAGCCATCCCCCGTGTTATTTTGTCCAGCACAGAGTTTGTAGCTTTTCCCCTTCTCCCAGTCCAAAGTATTTTTGAGTTAAGTTAGACAAGTCAACCCCTTGGCCCAACCTTGCTCCTAGCCTTCATCCTTCACTAGCAGTTTGACCATGTCCAATGGGTGAGTTTGTCATTTGAACTATTGTGCAAGTAATTTTATATAACAAAGGAATATGCTAACTTGATTAATGCCACTGAGTGGATCTTATACTTTGAGTTTGGCTGTGAGAATGATTAGAGAAGCATGTCTTAGTCTACTGATGTGATTTATCCTTGGTTGTATATTATTGGGATCTATGATGATGTGGGCCATGTATAGATGCTTATTGATGATGATTGATGGTCCCACATACTTGATGATGATATCATATGATGGAAATATGATGTAGATGATGATTGATGCAGTTCAGCAGGTTTTATTATTACTTCAGATCAGCAGATTGTGCATTGTCCATATATGGTGGACCCTACAGCTGGCCCAATAGGGCAACCCATGGTGTATGAGTACACATTTCTAGTGGATTTGGGTCTTCTGGATCCAATGAGACACTTATCTTTCAGTTCCGGGCACTTCTGACAGTGATTGATGCAGTTTTACACTTGTTGACCAGATTTGGGGCTGATTTCCTAGCCTGAGCAGCAGGGGCCATGAGAGGCCAGTTCACCTAGGGCGCTATATGAGGAGGGGGTGGTCCAGCCACTTGTTTTTACCATTTACGCCCCCTTCTGGAGATCCTGGTGGGCTCAGATGGACAACGCAGGTGCCCTAGGAGGCAGTTTTGGCACTTTCACAGTTACCGAGGCAGTTAAAAAATGGGATAAAGTGGTCAATGAGGAATTCGATTTGGGCAATTGAGGCAAGGTTTTGGCATTTGGTTTTCACAGAGGTCTTCCAGGGTGATCCCACTATCTTCCAGCCAATTTTCACCATGTGGGTAGGCCCACATCGATCACAGGAGGTCTTTTACTGCTTGTCTGTCACAGATTTTGAGGATAGATTTGATCATTTATATTATTTTGGACATATTTTATTATTTTATTGTGCCTTGGGGATGAGCTAGTAAGGATTGATGCCTCCTAGCCCCACCATGTGCTTATTATGTCATGTCCTAGTCATCATGAGGTGGATTTTTGGTACTTTTACCCCCTCTAGTGGATGACGTCACCCTCCATGATTATTTTATACCATGACGTCATCATTATATTGGGTGATCCATGTGATATATTGTTATGGTTCATCTTAGCCATTGATTGTATGATGAGCTCTTTTAATCTCAACCACTCATTTGATGTAATATTGTAGAGTGGTATAGGGTTTTGGTCTTTATTATCCTATATAAGGAGGAGACCCCCTATTGTATAGCTCACCTTTGCAGCTCTGGAATATTGGAATAGAACACTTCTTTGTGGAGCATATCTCTCTTGTCTTGTGGATTCTCTTGCATATTGAGTATACAGTATCTCTTCTATGTATCATTGTGGATTTTGGTGCTTCTACTAGTTTTCTTGCAGGAAAGTCGAATTGATGGAAAGGAGGGCGATTTCTTGAGGGTTATTGTTGGAGGGATCCACATATTCTCTCTTGGGTTGATCTTGTGACAGGGAGTATCATTATTGTATCTTTGTGACATAGTTGATGCTTTCTATTACATCTTTCTATCATTTTCATAATCATCTTACTTGACTTGTTTCTTTGATCTTGTCTTGTAGGAGGAGGACGATTTGGCTATCTTGGAGGAGGACATTTTGGTTGGAGCTCTTGGATCTCACTCTTGAATATACACATAGGAGAATGCTATCAATTTGCAAGGTGGCCACAAGCAATTGAGGTAAGATCTACAAGGTATGTGCCTCTTTCATCCATTCTATCTTCATTGGTCACAAACCCTAATTAATTAAAACCCCAATTTTGGTATTTCTTAGATCTACTTAGATCTAGCCTTGCTTTTGAAAAGATCTTAAGAACCCACCTCTATAACATCCACCCCTAGTTGGATCTATAGTTTGGTGGTGATTGGGTTAAAATTGGCACACTTTTCAAGGCAAAAAGCCCTCTTGAACCAAATCGCACTTCCTTGGAGAGGCTTGTTGGGTTAGATCTAGCACATGGGTAGGTGAGATCCCACTTGATTTGCAATCTACACACTTGATAACCTACCCCCAGACTTTTACTTTGGTGATTTCT
Source organism: Larix kaempferi (assembly GCA_027924585.1). Classification (NCBI taxonomy): domain Eukaryota; kingdom Viridiplantae; phylum Streptophyta; class Pinopsida; order Pinales; family Pinaceae; genus Larix; species Larix kaempferi. The sequence goes on along the minus strand of BSBM01000226.1, from coordinate 991,480 downwards.
ACCTTGTGGGCATCATTCCACATTTTGAGGGATTAAAACCCCCTTTTGAACTACTTGGCATCTTAAAACTCAGATCTAGTAAGATCTAACCCTTTGATTGACTTGATTTTCTAGATCCACATAGATCAGGGCATAAGCTACTTGGATCTACAGTTTGGTGGCCATCAGACTTGATTTGGTCCACCTTATCCATCTTTTAGCCCTCCTTGAGCAAAGTCGCACTCCCTTGGGTAAGTGAGTTTGTCCATTTTGAGGAAGTGGGTAGTTGAGATTTTTATGGATTTGGAACGGCCATACCTTGAAACCTAGGTCTAGAGTATCATTTTGTGACGATCTGCCTTGGGGGTAGCATTCCTTGTTTTAAGGGATTGTGGTCCACTTAAGGTCATTTCATGAAATTCTAGATCTAGCTAGATCCAACCATTCTATCTCAATTAGCCCACTCGACTTGGCTCATAGGTGTCCCGATCTACACTTTGACATACCTTCTGACCCCATTAGCCCATCCAACAAGGCACTAGTCCTCCTCAAAGCAAGTCGCACTCCTTGGGAATTGTGTCAAACCTTAGATCCGGTACATGGGTACCCCTAAAATCAACTTAAATCCGTAGATCTACTCATTACACATCATCTAGTGCCAAATGCATCCCCTAGCTTCACCTAGTGGGTCCACTTTAAGCCATTTCACATATCCCAAGAAAGTAGGATCCACTTGGTAGTACATGGTACTATACCTTGTCATCATACCCAATTATGTGGCTTAAATCATACATTGGTTGAAGCACTAACAATCTCTCAAACCACCTTCAGCCATACTTTAACTTCTAGGTCCACTCAACCTTGCATTGGTTTCCGTAACTCTTCATTTACTTATCCTTAGGAACCTTTGTTTGAGTCCAATCAACTGTGATTGGTTATAGGGTCTCCCCCTAGGTCTTGTTTCACCTAACCAAAAGTGAAGAGTGCCTCGGTTGACGTGACTCCCACCTTGCATTGGGAACCGTGGCATCTCTTGGGTCACCTCTTTAGTTGCCTATCTCCTCTACCGTCCCGGATGGGATACCACTAGGGGCAACTACAAGTTGTGTGATAACAATACCATAACTCTTTACTTTGTGGCAAGCAGGTTCTTAAGCACAAGTTCATCAGTGTCTCTTTTCAAACAATTCATAAATTTCACCTCTTTCGTAGAGGTTTCCCAGATCTTAATCCTGTAAATTTTCAGCCTTAGGATTGTTATGAAATACAAATAAAACAGCAGCAATAGCAGACGGTATTTCAACTCTTAATAACCCCAATCCACTAGTCAATTCAAGAGAAAAGATTCCAATATGTGCCAATCAATTTCAGCTCTCTCGAGCAATCTTATCATGCATAAAACATAAAGCATAGCAGAGGAAATACTATACTGCGGTGTACTTACTTTTGTCTGCCGAGCTTCATACCACATCAGACAAGCTTCAAGCTGCATTTCCTCGTCGTGATGATCAACCAATGGATTATGAGCTTCAATCAATATTAGTGCTGGCAGGGGGGTGCTTCCATGAGATCTAAATAGAAGAGGACGATATTGTTTTTTCCAAACTCGGGGGTAAAGGTAACCCAATTGCCTTGTAATGGTCATTGGATCATCAATCAATCCATTACTCGTCCGCAGTTATCTAGTTGAATCCATATGGTTGCTTGGCCAAGTTCAATATGCAAGTCACGTTCGACGATTTGCCTTACAAATGGCCCACGGATTGACAAGCTTGGCACCTAAGCTATCAAATTCACGGAATTCATATTATTCTCAAGGACTACGATTTGTAGGGCTCCTAAGCCTACCTCTACCGAGTGCAGTGCTTTGACCGGTGTCAAAGCCTCATCCTCTTTGTGCCCTGGTCAACTTTCCCTTGACGCAAGTAGGTCTTTTGGCTATTCAACTTGCTTCCTGTTTTTTTTCAAGTTTCTTTTGTTCCAGAGCAAACTTGCAATGTTCCGAAGCTCTTCACATTGCTTTTGTTGCTTTTCCCGTTCAATTCTTTGAATGTCAGTTATATATTTGTGACTAGCCATTTTATTCCGTCAAAATCATGCTTGAATCTCCACTAGCTTTTCTGCTCCTTTGCTCATCGACTAGCACTACATATTCATTCTCGTCTCATGGTCGGTGACCCCCCCATTGCCGCCCCGACTTACTATTGGTTGACGAGGTTAGGCTCAACGACCAAAATCATTTGCTAAGGAAATGTTCCCTCTCTTTCTTTAATGAAATGTTCCCAATCTTTTTGTCATTGTTCCCAATTTATACAACAAGGAGTCAACAGCGGCAGACGAGGCTCGATTATGTGACCGATGCCTTTTTCAATTAAAAATTTATGGAGCAAAATAGGAATTGTACAGAATTGGTATAGAACCTTGATTTTACGTCGTCGAGTGAGGTGCGTTCTTTTATTGCTTGTTCTTCGCAAAATTCATCGGCTATTTTTTCAACCCACTCATAAAGGTTTGTGCATCAATAATTAATCTTCATGATCCTCCATCCTGGTCATGTACGGTTATCGAGGAGTCTTTTAATTTCTCAAAGAACAGCTTCTATAAATTTTTCATGCGACTCGGTGAAAAATTTAGTTCTAGCCTACGTGAGTGTTAACTTGTTCCTTCTGGCATAATTTTGAATGTAATTTGCAATTTTTCTATCCCACCATTTGCAAATTTCTTCCTCACTCAACATTTATGCATAAATTCTCCTCATTGGCAATGAAACCAATGCTGTAATCTGTAATCTATGGGATTACATGTGGTTACCAGTAGTGCATCACAAGCATATAATTATACACAAAAGCATACAGACATAAGGTGAACAAGGAAGAAAAGTAGTGGTAATGCCAACAACAAGCCTTTATATATTACATCATAGAACCAGACTGTCCAAGAAGTAAGTATCTTTGTCTTTAATTGACTCACCAGACCATATATATAAGATATAAATTTAGTTAGACGGTTATAATTGTGTAAACTACCCGACAATTGGCTTAACCGACTCAACTGGATTGGGGAAAATTTTAAGGATCCATAATTTTTTTAAAGTGTGGAAACCTTGGCGAATCTTACTAATTATCAAATTTCCAACCATAAAATGTTTGGCTATATTCAAATTTCTAAGGGTTTTATATAGTTTTTAGATTATTTTGGCGATTTTTAGAGTAAAAAAATTTAATCCTATGGAATTTGGGCGAATAATATTGGAAAAAAAATGTAAAATGGCGAAGATATTTTGGGAAAAAAACCTTCAATATTAGCCCATGGCCTAAATTTTGCCCCTAAATTTTGCCCCTAAAATTTTCCCTAAACTAGACTAACCGACCAAATAGGTGGTCGAACGGGAGGACCTAGTCGGCCCATCGACTGGGCTCCTCCAAGACCACCTCAGTGGGTGCTGAGGCATTCTAGTGGAAGTTGTATGTTGGCACACTTGTCTCCTCCAACCAGCCGATGGTTGTCTCATCCACCAAAGATGCCCTCCTTGAGATTGAGACATATGGCATTTCCATTTCTTACTATAATTTATTTATCTATTGTTGACTTGTTAACTAGGAATTGGTTAGAGGATAGTAATTGTTTATGTTTTTCTAGAATAGATCTAGGATCTCACACACTGATATTATTATTTTATTTAAGTTTTGAGGTTGGACTCTATATAAGAGAGCTCCTCTTATTGTATTGGTTGTTGAGAGTTTGGGGGAACACTAGAGACTATCATTTGGAGATTATTGAAGGTTATTTGGAGCTTGTGTGGTATGTGTTTTTGGACATAATTTGTTGAAGACTAGCATTGAAAAATACTTGCATCAAACGTGTTATGAAGGGCTGAATTCCAGGTAACGTTGTTCCTTTATTTAGAAGAGCTTAAATGTGATTTACTCCCCTCGGATGCCTTTGTGTTCATTGCTGGAAATGTTTATGTTGTAACTTCCTTATTAATGCAAGCTAGCTGCAATTTTGCATGTCTATCAATAAACATCCTCGTGCATGTTTGGAAATTCTCCTTAATTAGAGTTTTTCACAAGAATTTTCTGTATTAGTGTAAAGCAAGATAGGACTGTTGTAGGTTGTCTATTCCAGCAGCATTCTTTCCTAATCACATGAGATAACAGCTCATAGTTGCTGCCTTATAGAATCCATATGCCCAAAATCATTCTAGCCACTAATCTCACTCTAAACCACCCTAAATAATATATATAAAAAAAACATTATTTATTTTCTGTTTCATTAAATCTGGAATTTACTGCAGAAAATATCATAAACCAGATTTACTCTAAGTCTAAGAAACTCTTCCAAGTCATTATCATACATCAGACTTAGTTGTCTTTAGGGATTCCACCATTGTGCCAAAGGAGAGCCAACTGTGAAGGAGATACTGTGGTGACAATGAGTAGCCCTTCTTTAGTGCCCTATTTTTTTTGGTAGGGTTGGACTCGCCACCTAACTAGACTCACATAGCTTGGACATATATATGGCCCAGAGTGATTGTGAGATATTTGGGCATTCCATTTGGTGTGGGGCCCTGATCAATGTCTGTGTGGGATTGGTGCATTCAATGGCTACAAAGTAAGCATTAGGTCTAGCATCATAAGGAACTCCCTTTTGTTGGGAAGTTGACAATGGTGGGAAGTGTTACCGCTCAAACTTGCACACCTTTGCAAATCAAGGTTACATAGACCTAGTGCTAGTGATGGTAGCTTGGGAGAGAGTTAAACCCAATGTCAACACAATCTAACCTCTCAACACTTTGGGTAACTCCAAAACCAGGGGGAGACCCTAATTAATGAAAGATACCTGCAACCACCAACAAACCACAAATACCTCCACGAAGCCTTAATAGCTATGATCAGTGCCTTGTCGAAGTCAAACAATGTCAAATCAAGACACAATAATCATGCAATAATGGAGTTACTCACTTTTTCACAAATTCCAAACAATATCACACCTTTCGAGGCAATTTCACATCTCCCAAGGCAAGGTCATGCTTCCTAAGGAAACCACTCCAAAAAGTGCACCCTCAAGGGAAAGAGGACAATTGGACTAGGGAAAAGCTGGATGATAAGCCAGAAATATCACACACTCTCTAATTTACGAATTAAGAGGGTTTCACGGATCCCAATGCACTTCCTCAAAAGCGGGCACCCTCTAGGATTTGTGGATAAAACCCTAGGGCGAAATTTTAGGGTGGACCAGAAATACTAAATCACGACTATTTTTGGATTTTGAATTTATTTAGATTTTTAGGGCTTTTCAGTTGTAAAATATTTCTAAGCATAAAACAAATAAAAAAACGTGTAAAAATTGATAAAAAGAGGATTGACAGATAGGGTATTAGATTCTTGTCTCAAACCCTAAGGCTATGAGAGATCAAGGCTAACATCCCTCCTCTTGAGATGGTATTCTATACGTGCAACTATGGCTAAGCTAGCAACCTCAAGGGTTAGGTAGCAAAACCCTAATCAAGGAAAATAGAGAAGTCCAAGGCCCAACAAAAAAACGGAGAACTTCTTAATAGGAAGGTCCCCTGTAATCTCCTCTTTTGCTTAAGCACAGGGAATTGATAGAGGATTGATACCATTCAGACCAAAAGAAGATCTTAATCATGGTTATTAGATCATCAATGGATAAAAGAGGGCCACAGGAAATAGGGGCCACCTGCATGCATTACATGCGGGCCATATTTCATGATGCATGCACAGAAACACCTTAATTAAGCCTTCATGCACACAGAAAGCAATGCATGCAAGTCAAATAAAAAATAGAAGAGAAAACCAACCTACGCATGCAAAAGTTAGGGTATGCAACGTCAAAGTTATAAAAGAAGGATAAAGTGAATGATTAGGCCTGCTTATTGATGATTGATTTGTGAATTCGATTTGAAGAGCTTAGAGAGACAAGTTAGGGTTGAGGGCACACTACTCAACCATCAAGTGTATTTCGACAGCGGAATCTATCTTCCCTAGTCACTTTCAGGGTTGGATCATACAGGTTCAACGTTACTTCCATCATATACATCATTCTTCGGCATCCTTCTGGATTCAAGCCACATATTGGATCAAGAGGACTCGCCTTCTTGCATGGGAGACTTGGGCAAGTAGGATATCTTCATATCTTGGCAGACAGTTACTATTTAGTCTGCCTGCAGCTTCCATCCTTCCGAGAGCGCCATTATTAGCCTAGTTACTGAATACGAGCTTCTTATTCGTCTTCAGGAGAGAGATCTCATCATTCCATCTTTCAGAAGGGCGCCTCCTTTGCATGGGCAACTTTCCTTGAGGAGGCAATTCGCATCAAGCCTTAGATTCACTGCATGGCTTGCATGTAGGCTCTATGAGTCTATATTGATCAAGAGGGCATTATAACCCTAGTGCCAACTTTCTGGAGTAACCTCACATCATTGGAGCACTTATTATTCACTTCCTCATCTAAAGAAGGCGCATTTATTACAAGGGTGAATTCTTGGATAGAGATCATCTCATATCTCAGTTGATTCCTGGTGCATGGCTTGCATGCTTATCTCATATTGACCTGCAGACCTGGCACATGTTATTGGTACGTACATGCATCATTTCTATCCCTATTTTGTAGCATATTTGAATATTTGGGTTATTTAGGGTTTTGGCAACCCCATGCAATTGCATGCATGATCATGCAATCACAATACAACACATGCATTCATATTTTACTTTAGTATTGAGTTACAAGACTTCAGACAAGCAAGAAACTACATCAAAAAGACTATAAAAGGAAACAAAATATTAGTTGGAATATTACAGTGGTATCAGAGCATGTTCCTCACTAGCTGTGGGAGCATGCAGCTGTGAACAATAAATGAATACAAAGGACCCACACAATATTACTTACAGAAGACAGAGGTTCAGGAACAGTGGAAAAAGGGAAGAAGAGGAGGAGTTAGAGGATATAGAACTGGAAGATACAGAGACTCAGTTTGGGAAAGGTAGGGGTAGAGAAACAATGGCAAACGATGATAAAATGGCTTTCACTAGTCTCATTTCCGCTTTGAAGGAACTCACTACAAGACATAAAGAAATGCTGACTGCCATCAACAAAATGGCAGATAAATGAGGGCCCACCCCACACAGTCCTCTGTTTCCCAACAGTGACTGGGTATCCACAAGTAGCAGTGGAGAGCTTTTACATACTAATATGCAGAGTCACCGTCATCCCTACAATAGGTCCTCCAAACCTACCATGCCACAGTTCTTGGATAGCCAGATAGCAGTGTCGATAGTATAGGTAGAGCCAGAAGAACCAATGGGGGCATATTTACGGGAGTACAGAGCATTGGGAGATGACTTCCAATCAGCCATGTCCTTTACGGATTTTTGTCATTTTAAGAGTAAGAACGAGCCGAGAGTCTATAATGGGGCTTTCAACCAGAACTCTGAGTAACAACGCACAGTAGGGAAGCTGACTATTCCTACCTTTGATGGGACCCGGAGTGGCCCAACACGGAATTGGGTACAAAGGTTGGACACTTACTTCCAACTTAACCCTATGATGGAGACAGATGCCATTAAGTTGGCTACCTTGCGTTTGGACGGGGAATCCCATGAGTGGTGGTACCATGGGCTAATGACATTGGGTCACAATACCATCACTTCTTATATTGATTTTACATGAAGGCTCATCGAGCACTTTGACAGGAAAGACCCCGAGGTACATTTCAGAGAGCTAGCACAGCTCAAGCAAACAAGTAGTCCAAAATCCTTCATATCTGAATTTCAAAGGGTAGCAGTCATGGTGACAGATATTTCAGAGAGCATGTTAATTATCTTGTTTACCAAGGCTCTCACTGAACCCTTACATGGATGGGTTAAGGCTTATAGACCCACCACCTTGTCTGATACTATCAGTCGAACCAGAGATTTACAGGATTCCATTCCAAAAAATAAGCTCCCTCCCACAACAAATTTTCCTATTAAAGATAAGGAACAGAGACCTTTCCAAAAAGAATGGCCCAAAAGAGAGTGGATGAATAATGATACCCGCCAAGAACTTAGAAGAAAGAAACTATGTTTTAGTTTCCAACAGACATGGGTACCAGGTCACAGGTGTTCCGAGAAGGGAAAAGCTCACTACATAGAGGTATACTCCGATAGTGGAGAGGATTAGGTACAGGGAGAGGCACTTCACACAGCGGAGGAGGGGCAGTTTTCAGAGGATATAAAGGGAGGTGTCATTACTACATTATTTGGAGTTCCTAGATTCCACACTCTCCGGATAAGAGAGGTCATACAGGGTAACAGGGTTGGAGTGTTGATTGATGGTAGGGCATCCCACAACTTTATTGATGCTGCATGGATAAAACAGAGAGGTATCCAAACCGAGAAATTTGATGGATTTACAATGGCCATAGCAGGCAACCACAGCATGGAGTGCACTCATTGGATTCCAAAATTGAACGTGACTCTAGGAAACTACACAATGACAGATTCATTTTATGTGGTTGATGTGTCGGATACGAATGTGGTGTTGGGAGTTCAGTGGCTTTATTCCATTGGAAAGTATTCTACGAACTACCACACCACAAAGATGGAATTTTTGGGAATAGACAGACAAATAGTGGTTTTGAGAGGTATGCATACCTACCCTCCTAGAGCAGTATCATCACACAGGATGGAGGTTGTACTCTAATAGGGAGACATAGAGTGGGTAGTCGAGTGCTTGGTTACATTCAAGAAGCCACCGGATAGCGCCACACAACATCCAGCAAACATACAGGCACTATTACAGAAACATGAGAAAGTATTCGGAGATCTTCCATCAAGTAGGCCTCCGGATCGGGGATTTGAGCACATTATTGAGTTGGAGGAGGGGACCCAAGCAGTCATTACTACCCCTTACCGACATCCCAAAATATATAAAGATGAAATTGAAACTACAATCAAAGAGTTGCTCAAATTGGGCTACATAAGACCCAACTCCAGTCCATTCGCATCCTCAGTGGTATTAGTAAAAAAGAAGGATGGGACCTTGCAAATGTGCATTGGCTACAGGGCTCTTAACAAGAAAACAATTAAGAATAGGTATCCGATCCCAAGGATAGATGAATTGATGGATGAATTACAAAAGGCAAAATACTTCTCCAAAATTGACCTTTGATCAGGGTACCATCAAATATGGGTTAGGGAACAGGATGTTCCAAAGACCGCCTTCCGTTGCCACTACAGACACTATGAGTTTCTGGTGATGCCATTTGGGCTCACTTACGTAAGTATCTTCTGGTATTCTTCGATGATATATTGATTTACAGTAAGACTTGGGAAGACCATTTAAAGCACCTTGATGAAGTACTTGGAATTCTAAAAGAACGGTCACTATATGCAAAGATGTCCAAATGTGAGTTCAGTATGCAAGAGATGATATATTTGGGACACGTGATAGGAGCAAATGGGGTACAGGTACACTTAGAAAAGATTAAATCCATACTAGATTGGCCTACACCTAAAAGTGTGACAAAGTTGAAAGGATTTTTGGGCCTTTGCACCTACTACAAGATGTATGTCAGTGGGTTCTCACAGATGACAACACCACTTACGGATCTTACAAAGAAAGGGGTATTCAGTTGGTCAGAGGTAGCATAGCATACATTTGAGAAAATGAAGGCAGTAATGAGTTCATGCCCCGTACTAGCCCTACCAGATTTTACACAGCCATTCGTATTAGAATGTGATGCTTCAGGAGAGGGTATTGGAGCAGTATTGATGCAAAATAACCACCCTATTGCATTCGAGAGCAGAAAACTTAAGGACTATGAGCACAACTACTCAATATATGACAAGGAAATGTTAGCCATTCTCCATGCTCTAACCAAGTTCAGACAATACTTAGTGGGTGGCAAATTTTAGATTAAGGCAGATCATAACAGCTTAAAGTACTTCTTGGAACAGAAAGAATTGAATGAGAGGTAGCAAAAATGTTCTAGACGACCAACCACTTTATCTCTTATGAGCATTTCCTTGGATTGGAGATCTCATCTTTTGGTCGAATACTCCAAATATAAGTTTGCTTGCGAAATATTGGATGGACAGATACAAGATGACAGGTACAAAGTGATAGATGACATTATCTACTATAAGAACAGGATCTACTTAGTGGTCGAATCCGCACTTAAGAAAAAGATTCTACTGGCTTCTCATGACTCACCTTTAGCAGGACACCAAGGGTTCCTTAAGACTTACAGGCAGATTAGAGAGAGGTTCTCATGGAAGGGCCTCAAAAACGATGTAATGCAACATGTGAGGAATGCAGTGTGTGCTAGCAGAATAAGATAGAGCATACTCATCCAACAGGTCTACTTCAGCCATTACCCATTCCCGAGCAAAAATGGGAAAGTTTTTCAATGGAATTTATTACAAGGCTTCCCAAGGTACAGGGTAAAGATTGTTTGTACGTGGTGGTTGACAAGTTGACTAAGTTCGGTCATTTCTTCGCCATTCCTTTTGACTATTCAGCCGCACAGGTAGCATAGTTGTTTTTCAGAGAGGTATTCAGGTTGCATGGGTTACCTAAGACAATCATCAATGATAGGGACAGTAAGTTCACAGGAGCATTCTGGCAGGAACTTTTCAAGTTGGTTGGGATAAAATTGGCTATGAGCATGAGTTATCATCCTCAGAGCGACGAACAGACAGAGATAGTTAACAAGTGGATTGAGGGATACTTGAGGAACTATCTAGCAGGACAACAGAGAACATGGATTAAATGGCTACACCTAGGAGAGCACTGCTACAATACTGTTATCACACAGAGTGTAGTTGTCTACTTGAAAGGTCCTATCCAGGATGTTAGAAGAAGACAACCAACCGGTGACACCTATGAGGGCCTCGATTCCCTAGATAGATTGGTTGTCATGCTAATCGAGGCACTCTTCACTTCTTGCTATCCAAGCCACGGATAACAAAGCGGGAGACCCTGATCTATTCTTGGACAAAGAGATCTACCCCAAACACTCAAACAAGCAAATCAAACAGTGAAAATGAAGTGAAAGGTGAATAACCCTAGATTTAAGGAATTGAGCTATTGTAGAGGCTTAAGAAAGATGAGATATTAAAGTTGATTTAGTTCAATTACAATAGCTCAAAATTAGGAACAAATCCAGGATGTAAGTGTTAAGGTAAATGATAAAAATCCATTGCCTTGGAAAATGTGTACTTAAAATTGGGGAAATGGTCCCAAAGAGTAGATCTGGATAGATTATGGCTTCCTAACACTACTTGACTGTAGATCTGACAATATCAAAGCTTATAAGCAAAAATTAGGCAATCAAACAACTAAAAAGGGGCAAACTCAGAGAGGGCGCATTAGGGAGAAACCAGTGCCTAGGGATTTGGGCCAGAAGGAGTCAACAGAGCATGACGCCCTAGGAAACTCACTTCATGCTTGGCATTAAGATGAAAACCCAGAAATCGTTCGCCACGATTTGAAGTTGTTTGAGCTAGAGAATTTTTTGTAAATTTTAAGTGAGGGTTTTAACTAGTGTTAAAAATATCGTGTCGGTGAATATATCGCCAAGGGTCTAAAAAGAAAATATCGGATTTATTGGGGAAAATGTCGGCAAACATCGGCAATGTATCGACAAAATTAAAAAATTAAAAATATTAAGTTTTTTACTCGGTCGATATTTCCCAATTTTTGGCGATATTTTCCATTTTTTGTCGATTTTTGCTGATATTTTCAAAAATGGCGATATTTGCCGATTTTTGCCGATATTATCGGCGAGCTGGGAGCATTGCGATATATCGGGATGTTGGCGATATATCGCCGATGTTTGTAACACTAGAACTTTTAACAGTGAATTTTAATGGTGAGAATTGGATTAGATCCCAAAATAGCAAAAAATACTTAGAAACACACCTAGATATGCTTGCGGTCGCCTTGCAAAAAGATTATTTTTCCAAAGTGAGGCAATCAAGAGTGAGATCTAGCCTTCCCAAGTAAAATCGCTATCCCTCCAAAGTGACTATTGCGCCCTTCCCTGCCAAAAACGATCTGCAGTAAGAATCGATCAAGCATGAAAGCGACTATACGATATCAAAGATGAAACAAGAAGCATCAAAATGACCAAAAGATACAATAGAGATACTCCCTGAGACACAAGTCAAAGAGAGAGGGAGATATGGGGTTTCCCCACAATAGCGCCCTCTTCAATTCGCTCTCCTCTTCTACCACACGGCCACCTGCAGAGAAAACGTTTGGAAAAGCTAGATTCACAATGATAACACAAAGAAAAGATGTATAATCATTCGCAAGAGCATTCAATCAAAGCATCCAAGATATTTGCAAAATATATTCTTTATTATGTCGGAAATCCAAGAGCCCAAAGGTGCCTTTACAATGAGGGGGTCTCTTCCTTAAATAGGAGTGAGAGAGACCAAAACCCTAACCACTTTATGAATGAGTGGTGGAGATCAAAAGATAAAAATAATACAATCGACGGCTATGATGAGCCGGAGCTACAATACATGGATCAACTCACTAAAGAGGGGGTGTGCACTCACTAAGTGGCCCTAGGGGGGTCACACCACATAAAAGATGACTAGGACAAGTGTAACAAGCACATGGTGGGGCTAGGAGGTATTAATGTCCTTCACTAGCATCACCCCATGGAACAATGATAAAATATATGACTTAATAACACCACAAAGTGACCAAGTGACGAAATCGTGGCCCCCTCAATAGCATAATACATCATCAAAATAATGCCCCGGAGTGCGTGTGGACCCCACTGAATGATGAAAGTTGTGCTGGAAGGTGTGGGATGTATCATGAATGACCTCTGAACAAACCTCATGCCAATTCCTTGCCTCATTTTCCCAAATCGATTTTCTCAATGACCATTTTATTCCATTTTTTATCCTCAGAAAATCACCTGTACATAAATAAAATGCCTGTAGCTCTCTGCCTGGTGCGTCGGGCACAAATCTGAATGTAACAAAGTGTCTGGGGGTATGGCTATATGGTAATAACAAGTGGTTGGACCCCATACTCCCTTTGTAGCGCCCTAGGAGAACCAAATAAAAATCCAATTGTGCTGCCAAGCCATTTTATAATGGCAAATCTGTAGTGAAGTGACAATCTTAGTGAAATCTCGTCTGGGAGTGTCTGTAACTGAAATTTGAGTGTACCAATGGACTCAGAAGGTCCCAATGCACTAGAAATGAATACTCATACACCCTGTGGCTACCTGGATAATCAATCTGTAATCTCAACCATGCCCGGACCAATAAAAATAATGGTCTATAAATAATAATAACTATAAGAATCGATCAAACCTGTGTCTGCTGCATGGATGCTGCATGGAACCATCAAATGGGCATCAAAGGACCATAAATCATTAACCTCAAACATCACTGGTCCAACTCATCTCAAATCCTATGGTTGACTTGGTCAAACTAGGTTTGATCAGGTCAAGACTGATCAAAATATGACCCAGGCTAAAAATGCCTGATGCTGCAAATGCAAATGGATAAGGTGTGCTCTTTTAATCATTCTAATATCAAGACTTAAAGTAGGAAGCATCATTTCACTAGCGGTTAAACAATAATTACATCAAATATAAGTTCAAATAATCATTTACTCAAAACAGAACCTCAAGAATATACTCATTTTATAGACATGAACATTTTGCTAGCAAAGGGTGAGGGTGAAAAATGCAAGGCTAGGATAAGGGGATCACTTGACTGACTCAACAATGTGATACTTCGGATAAGGGAAAAGGAATACACACTTAAGCATATGTTGGATAATAAACACACAGGTAATGGTGGTGTCTCACAAATGGAATGAGTTGTTTAGAGAGGTGCTTATTCAACCTTGGCAAATGTCTACAGCTCACATCCAAGCCGAATCCAGCTCTGTGAGGATCTTTGCTAGAACCGTCGTAACTAGGTGCACATCTAATCGTAACTTGAGGTTCTAGGGGACACTTAGAATTAGTTGTCCCTTACTTCATCTCACATCCCAACCCGTAGGCTCCGTGAGGTATTAATCATTACATTTTATCATGGCCAGCAGTCTTTGGATTTAGAATACATTTAACCACTGCTTTTTAGGCCTTTAAGAACCTTTGGATTTTGCATGTGCTTAGAAGCACAACTAATCACAGCTTTCCTCGAGGGTGCTTTAACATTTCAATTTCCATAGCCCTCTTTCATTGTGCTGAGAAGCACAGTTTTAATTTGTTTCCATGGGCTTGCATCAAAAGATAAGATAATAGTTTCCATATGCATGTAATGATGGTAGTACAACTTGCTTCAGGTTTAGCCAACACAACTCAGGCAACTAGGGGGATTATCCACAATCAGGACCAAAAATCGGGGAAACCGACTAGAGAGGTCAAGGCATCAAATCCAACTCACCTAAGCTCGGGAACCAACACCAACGGGCTCTCCTGGCCCAGAAGGATCAAGGCTTCGGTAAGTTTTGTTGCCAACTCAGAGCCGAGACACAAACTAACAGGGATGCTATCCAACACAGAGGCAAAAGTGGCGAGGTCCTCCATATCACAAGATGAGGTGTAAGTCAGGGTGAAAACCAAAATGGGAGAGAACGGATGGATGGGGAAAGTGAAAGGTGATGCCAAAGCTAGCAAGCCATAAATGGTGGGAATGATCACGTCCATACTACTAAGAGGGTAAAACCAATGAGTATAAACAAGAGCTTCTAATTCTGAGTAATTAGACCATCATTAACCAACCATGTCAATATAACATATATATACCGCCAGATCATGACCACTAGATACCAAGTCAAGCTACTAAGATGAGCAAAAGAGCAAAGCAATCATAACCAATGCACAACCATATACCTGTTGGGCCATACACCCGTATCTGCCATCTGGATCATCAATAATCACTGGAAACACTGTTGATGTGAAAACTCTGGGCACTATACTGCTCTGTATGGAATAAACGTGGTCACCTCGGTCATCAAATCTGAGATCATGAGGCTCAGTCTTGGCATAAGGTTTACTATGTTTGATCTGGGGCTGCTCTGATATGTGAGTGATCATCAAAAAGGGATTGCTCATCATAGGCTGATCTCATCAAAATGTGTAAAGGCCTAGCTCAAAAATATACAAAAATCTGCTCTACAATCATGGTAGCTCGACTACTATGGATGTGATAACAAATACTACACACCATATGTCCATCATTATCACTCCTTTTAAAGCATTGTATGGTTATGATTGTTAGAGTGTGGTAACTTCGGGATGT
This sequence comes from Larix kaempferi, assembly GCA_027924585.1. Classification (NCBI taxonomy): domain Eukaryota; kingdom Viridiplantae; phylum Streptophyta; class Pinopsida; order Pinales; family Pinaceae; genus Larix; species Larix kaempferi. The sequence continues at coordinate 976,211 of BSBM01000226.1, read as the reverse complement.
CCTCCATGGTTCAAATGCCTTACATGGAGGTACATTAGCTGCATAGGCATCAGGATGGAGTAGAGGGTGAGATACACTCTACTCAGTGGCATGAGTCCAGTGGTGGCTGCATGCGGACCTTCTGGAGTGTTATGACCTTTGCATGCATGAGTTTTGCATGACCTGTCAGCGATCAGTGGATGCATGCAAAAGTGACTTTTGCATGCACTGAGAATTAGGGTTCTGGTAAACCTAATTCATCGTTGAGATTATTTATAGAGGTAGGAGGTCCCCAATTGATGTTACTCAGTTGCATTGTCGGAGAGAGATATTGTTGGAGTGAGGAGGGCGCAGCAGTGCATGTAGGGCGACTTTTTGAGAGAGAGAGAAGCTGCCGCAGGAGCTAGGAAGGTCAGATCTGAGCTAGATCAATGACCTTTAGCTCCAGAGCCACTAGGCACCCAAGCCTGTGGACTAAGAGAGTCCATTTGAGAGCATTCAGCGTAGTTTAGAGGAGGACGTGTTTCCTTAGAGGAGGACGTGTTTCCTTAGAGGAGGACGTGTTTCCTTGGAGGAGGGCGCATTTCCCAAGGAGTTGTCCAATTCCATCCCTGACACCTATGCACCTCCTACGGCTTCTTTGTTGGACTACTACATAGAAGCATTAAGTGGCAAAGTCCAATATCAGATCAGGGATAAAGAACCAGCTACCTTGCTTGAAGCTCAAGCTTTGGCCATCAAAATTGATAGAAACATGAAGTCTTCCGGAGAATCAAATATCCAGGGGTACTCTAGATCTCAACTGCTTTCAAAACCAATCGAGCATAAAGACAAAGAACCTATGAAGGACTCTTACGAAAAAAAAATGATAGAAATATGTGAGAGAATGGAGAAAGCAGAACAGAAACATGTAAGTCAGATTAAAGAATTGCAAGACAAGATCATCAACATGGAAAGAGCACAAGTTCAACAGGTTCAACATACACAACCAGCTCCTAGAAATTTTCATGCCAAACCTACTTGGCAAAGAAGACCTCCTAACCATGAACAGAGGCCTCCTCATCAACTAGAGGCTGCTAACATGGTTGAGCATGCCAAGCCATTTTGTAGGGCATGCAAGGATTTCCATGAGGAATCTGGTTGCCATTATGCCTGCTTTGTTCAAGAGCATGGATATCCGGAGGGATGTGAGCCTAGTACTTCATCAGACGAGCCTGTTTTTATCAACCATGTGGGAAATGAATATGAGAACCTTGATATGACTCAAGCCAACCAGGGTTATCAGCAGATCGACTATATGACTCAACTGTATGGAGAGATGCCACCTAGTATCAACAACAGCCAGAGATTCAAAGGAAACACTTATCAAAAGAAACCGAAGGAGGGACCTTCAAATCAAAACACTCCTAAGGTAACAGCTCCTCACATTGCTCAAAGAATAAACATTGAAAAGGAACCACCTATTGATTTAAATTTTGATTTAAGTAATTGGTTGTCCAACACCAAAGTTCCAGTCCCAGTGCTTGAACTATGCAAACTTCCTAGTCAGAGAGAGAAACTGTTAAAACTGTTAGAGCCTCATGCTAATAATACTCCCCCTCATACTCCTAAACCTACAAATTCTGAAAAGCCCCTTGCTGTTCCTCATCCCATTGCATCTGAAAAGCAACCTCCACCTGCAAAGTACCCTACCCCTAAAAAGGTAACTTTCGTAGAAACTAAAGAGCAACCTTCAACAAGTTGTATGAATGATTATGGAGATCCCCCTATAGTCCTACATACCAGGGAAACAAGAAAAGAAGCTCACCCACCTTTCTACATATCATTGATGATAGGTGACCTTCTTATACATAACTGTATGTTGGACTCAGGATCTGGTGCCAGCCTTATGACCAAGAAATTCATGCAGCAACTAAATTTAAAGACCACCAGACCATATGGGAATGTTTGTGCCATGGACTCTAGACCTGTCGAAGTTGAGGGGATGATTCAGAATCAAACCGTCAGATTAGCCAAGTACCCAGACATCCATGTCACCATGGACATCCTAGTCATAGATGTGCCTGATAAGTGGGGTATGCTTTTATCTAGAAAGTGGGGTGCTTCTTTGGGTGGTTCATTACAGTTAGATCTATCCTACACAACTGTTCCTGCTTCAGAAGACACTCAAGTTAAACTACATTCAGAAAAGGAAAGGAGGTACCATGTTGAAAATCCCTACAAACCTTCAAATGATTACATTTACAATTCGGATGACATGGGAACCCACCAGATCAATTCCACTTTCTTAGATCCAGTTCATAGGGAAATGAAAGACAAGAAAATTGATGGGCTATGGAAAATGGAATTTGATGGAGCTTTTTCTAAAGCTGGCAAGGGTGCCGGTATAGTCTTAATGTCACCTGAGGGTAAAATCTTCAATTTTGCATTTAGACTTGAGTTTGAAGCCACCAACAATGTTGCGGAGTATGAAGCACTCTTACTAGGCATAGAAATTGCTAAAGACATGAAGATCAAAATGCTTAGTATTAAGGGAGATTCTGATTTAGTGGTACAACAGATCAAGGGTAACTTTGCATGCCATTGCAAAAGGCTTAAGAGATATAGAAATGCAGTGTGGGACACCATGGAATACTTTGATGCTCTAAACATACAAGCAGTCCATAGGGAAGAGAACAGTATGGCAGATAGGTTAGCTGTTGCAGCATCTACCCTCCAGCCGTCAGAAGAAATGTTGAAAGGAGATTGTACCCTTGAGATCAATTATAGGCCATCTATCCCGGACAATATGAACCATTGGCAGGTTTTCAAAGATGATGAACAGATTCTGAGATTCATAAATAACTTAGATGAGTTTGCCAATTTCAACATTAATGAACAGGAAGAAGGCAAACAATATAAAGATGAAAGCCAACCCATGAACCCAATTTCACGTGGTTTCACTAAGTTAGAGAACATCTTTGATAGACATGACGGGAAGAAAAACAACATTGACCAGATGAAGCCAGGAGATTGCATTGAGGTTAACATCGGAACAGAAACAGATCCAAAAATCATAAAAATTGGAAAAGGAACATCAGAAAAAGAAAGAAATGCACTAATAAACCTTGTCAGAGAGTTTAGAGATATATTTGCCTTTACTTATGACGAGTTGAAGGCCTATAGGGAAGATGTGTTCCAACATACCATTCCCCTTAAACCGGAAATGCAAAATGCCAAGCCTTTCCGTCAAAAACTAAGGCAAATAAATCCTAAGTTGGCCCCTATTATCAAAAGAGAGCTAGAAAAGATGTTAGCAGCAGGCATTATAGCACCCACCCGACACACTTCATGGTGCTCCAACTTAGTTGTCGTAAGAAAGAAGAATGGAAGTATCAGAATATGCATTGATTTCAGGAACCTTAACATGGCATGCCAGAAAGACAATTATCCACTTCCCAACATGGAGACCCTCCTCCAACGGGTCACTGGATCTAACATGATGTCCATGCTTGATGGATTTTCAGGATACAACCAGGTTGTTATCAAAGAAGAGGATAAACATAAAACTGCTTTTACAACCCCTTGGGGAACCTTTGAATATCTGAGAATGCCCTTTGGCCTTACAAATGCAGGAGCTACTTTCCAAAGGGCCATGGATTATGCTTTCAAGGAATTAATAGGAAAAATCATCGAGATATACCAAGATGATTTAACTGTCTTTTCAAAGGAAAGATCCAGCCATGTTGATCACTTAAGAAAAGTTTTTGAACGATGCAGAGAATATGGTATTTCCCTAAATCCGGCAAAGTCTGTATTAGGCATCGAAGAGGGAAAACTCTTAGGGCATATTATAAACAAGGACGGGGTCAAAATCGACCCTGAAAGAGTTGAATCCATCAAGAAGATACCTCTCCCCAAAAATGTGAAGGGGCTTCAATCTTTCAATGGTCACATAAACTTTATCAGAAGATTTATTCCAAACCTTGCTGAGTTGATGAAACCCATGCAACGGTTACTTAAAAAAGATGCTAAGTTTGTGTGGACTGATGATGGGAGAGAAGCCTTCAACATTATTAAAGATGCTATTACTAGGTCACCTGTGTTGGTTAGTCCGGATTATACCAAAGATTTCATGATTTTCTCTTTTGCTTCTGAGGATACTATAGCTGGGGTTTTGCTCCAAAAGAACTTCGAAGGGTTCGAGCAACCAATTGCATTCATGAGCAGGGCTTTACAAAATTCAGAATTAAAGGACACTATAATGGAAAAACAGGCCTATGCTTTGGTCAAATCCTTGAAACATTTCAGAACATACATTGGCTACAATAAAGTTATAGGTTATGTCCCCCATGCTGCAGTAAAAGACATCCTATCCCAGCAGGATTGCTTAGGAACAAGAGGCACATGGGTCTCCAAGATCCAGGAATATGACTTGGAAATAAAACCTACCAAACTTATCAAGGGACAAGGCCTAGCCAAAATGTTAACCCAGAAAAATGAGGAGGCTATCGACATAAACTGTACAGATCAACCTGATTGTCCACGTATGACACCTGCCTTGCGGGAGCTAGATATCCATTGGTATTCTTATGTTATATATTTCCTCTTACATATGACTTGCCCTGACCACCTTAAAGGACACAAGCGAAGGGCACTAAGATTGAAAGCTGCTAGATACTGCCTTACTCAAGAAGGCTTGGGTTGGAGAAGCCCTGATGGGGTTATCCTTAGATGTGTCCATGAACAAGATTCTAAAAAGATCTTGATTGACCTTCACTCAGGATTTTGTGGAGGACACTATGTAGCGAATACAACTGCCCACAAAATCCTTAGAGCCGGATATTATTGGCCAACCATATTTGCCGATGTGTACAAACATGTCAAGTTTTGCCAGGAATGTCAACTATTCACAGGAAAGCCTAAATTGGCCGCCTTACCCCTCAACCCGGTTGTTGTCATTGCCCCCTTCCAGCAATGGGGCCTTGACTTTATTGGTAAATTTAAAGATAATTCTAGCAATGGATTTTGCTGGATTCTAACAGCAACTGATTACTTCACCAAGTGGATTGAGGCTATTCCCACCAAGACAGCTACTGAGAAGGTTGTTATGAATTTTATTGAAGATAAATCATCACTAGATTTGGTACCCCTTTGAAGATAACCACCGATAATGCCAAGGCCTTCAGTTCAACAGAAATGAATGATTTCTGTTTCAAATATGGCATTATTTTATCTCACTCTTCCGACTATTATCCACAAGGTAATGGCCTTGTCGAATCCTCAAACAAGAACCTGATGACTATCCTTAAGAAAACTGTTGGTGATAACAAAAGATCCTGGGATAGCAAGATCAAATATGCCCTTTGGGCGGACAGAATTACAAAGAAAAACTCCACTGGAAAGTCCCCCTTTGAACTTGTTTATGGCATCACAGCAACACTACCTCTTAGCATGCAGATCCCCATCTTCAGAATGCTAACTGATTATGACTCTGAGAAGTTAGAGTTGGAAGATAGGGCCAACCAAATCATCGAGCTTGATGAAAACAGAAGAAATTCCTTGGACAAAATGTTAAGACAAAAGGAGAGTATGAAAGCCACATTTGATAGGTCAGCCAAGCCAAGAGCCTTTCAAGAAGGGGATACTGTTCTATTATGGGACAAAAGAAGGGAGAAACCTGGGAAACATGGAAAATTCGACAGCCTTTGGAAAGGTCCTTTTATTATACACTGCCAAGTTGGAGATAATTCTTTCGGCCTCAACACTATGGAAGGAGAAATACTGCCTCTTCCTATAAATGGGCAACATTTGAATCCCTTTTACCGGAACAACATACAATATGACCAAGGGGTCATCTCAGGACTTCCCTAAACTCTTATCTTTGTACTTTATGTATCATTATTTCTGTATCATAGTGTATTTTTGTACTATAGTTCTTATACATGCTGAAAAAGAAAAGATTTCCATTTTTGTATTGTAAATTTGAAAAGAAAAAAGCAAAAAATAGTTTCATAGTTGATATTTCATTTTGGCATTATTTATCATGTACATGGGAACTAAGACACTTCTCTTTCTGTGCAGGAAATTGATATTCTGGGATTCTCGAACACCTTCTTTGACTCCTAGATCAAGCAAGTGTCCGTCCCGCAGTTGGAGCCAGATGTTATCAACTGATTTGTACAAATAGTTGAAACCTTATTGAGCCGCCAGTGATGGAACACATCAGTGTTCACTTCCAGAGTATCTGGGTTTCATTGTATTTGGGTCTAGCCAGTTTTGGCTAGCCAGTTTTGTTTTTGAATCGACATGACCATGGCCCCATGGGGGTTTGTATCAAAGTGTGCTAGTAGGGTCTGAGTGGCTCAATTCCCCATGACTGGATTAAACAACTAAGGTATTCCAGGGAGTTTTTTCACCGTCAGATTATACTTTGCTTCAGGCGAAATATAATCTCTTGGTTTTTCTCCCGCTTCCTCCAAAGCTGGAATGCGCGATTTTGGAAATTTGGCCATGGGGGGTTATTAGGGTCCAACTATAATGTATAAACCTACTAGACACTATTAGAATAGGTTCGGGTCATGTCCTAGGTCTCTAGGACCCCCAGAAAAAATTTCGAAAAAAATTTACCGGACACGTCAGAATTGGGGTTTTTAATTTTTAATTATTTTTAAATTTTAATTAAATTTCTCTATAGTTTAAATAGAGAAATTTGAGTCTGTAATATGTCAGTCATCCGGGGTCCGAATTTAGTGTTTGATGGCTCGATTCATAAGCCAAAAATCACACATGATCCATGGAGCAGCTAAACCCAACTTTCGGATGTCAATTCAGCCTCATAATTAATATTTTCTCTAAAAAAGTCATTTACAGAGAAATTATTAATTAAAATAATAAAATTGAATATTTTGGAGATAATCCAAAACTCTCCAAAATTTATCAATTTGATTAAAATAAAAGGCTAAATGACATGGCAATGGACATTTATGAGGATTCCAATCAACTCCCAGTCACTCCAATCAATTATCCAGTCACCAGAAGGTTATCCACTTGAACAAATTCGCCCTCCTCATGCAAAACTCGAGTTTGATGTGTTGTCAATTAATAATTGGGTGGTGGTTTGCATTAAAGCCTAAGGTAGGCGCCCTCATGACTCACCAATCAATCCAAAGCTTGGCTCCTTGTTGAGATTCGAGTTACACCTACCATCTACACATGTGTCTCCACACAAGTAATTCGCATATCCCCTAAATCCTCACGTCAATCTCATTTAAGCTCGAGTTTGAACCTTGTTGGAATATGGTAAGTGGTTGTGATGTTTCCCATGCTACACCTATGCGAATTAGTACCTACCAAATGCCACATGCCATCCCCTTGTTGATTCGCCCCTCCACATATCTCTAACTCGCACCTACCATGCCTCACGTGGATCCTAGTTGGAGCGTGTTAATTGGATGTAGCTCCCATCTCATACCTTCCTCCAAGTCGAGCCATGCCACCTCTTCCATTTCACCAACCAACAAACTCGACTTTGTCTATTGTCTATTGCTCCAAGCCCTCTCATGATTGGAATTCGATCTACTTGTTTATTGCAAAATTCGACCTAGGGTTTTAGCTTAGGATTTAGTATAAAGAGAGGCCCATTAGGGGCTATTATCTCATGGATTTTTGGATGTAAAGTTACTGTTATCACACCATAGTAGCAGGGCTACTATTCTTGTACAGCAGATATCTGCACATTCTAGAGCTTCCATTATTCCAGAGCATGGCTATATATTTTGGATCACTCATGATCAGAGCAGTATATTATTCAGATTTATGTATGACCTTGTGTCAAGGCTGAGCCTTGAGAGTTCAGATTTGATGACTGATGTGACCACTTATCCCATACAGTTTCAGTTCAGTGCCTAGAGATGTATTTCAGCAGTGTTTCAGATGATGCATGATGATTATTATTATGATGATGTTGTATGATCTATGGATATATTCTCACTGACTGTGGATTATTATCTTGTTGATTTAGTCATGATCATAGCATGTGCTTGGTATATTATTCCTGATGTGGCAAAATATTTAAAATGAACTGTAAATCATAAAATGGACAATTGCTTGCACATTTAGGTCATTTAACAAAACTCACTGGTTTTTCACCTTACATAGATATGGTCTTTCCTGACACCAGTTGTCTGCTAGTGTAGGCTCCATATTCACTTGACTCCATCCATACATGACCTTCCTGTTTGACTTTAAACCCTGACTTGTCTCATTTGACTTTCTGATACCGAGGACTTCCCCATTTTTCTACCTCTGTGTTTGGACCGCATCCCTGTTTATTCAGTGTCTCGGCTCTGAGTTGGTGACAAAACTTGCCTTTGGTGAGTTGGATTGTAGGCCTAAATCATTCTGGTCGGTTGTCCCGATGTTTGGCATTGGCTCGAACTCCCCCTAGTCACTTGAGATGTTGTTGGCTAAAACTGAAAGCTCATGTTCTACCTATGGAAACTTATAAATTCGCCCATGGAAACAAAAAAAGGGCAAGAGCGATGAACAGCTAAAAATACTCCTCGAAGAGTATAAGAAAGGTCCAAAAAGCAATGGTTCTTAAAAGCTATATCTAAACAATTGCTGACCTTATAAATATTTGAAAAACATGCCCTGGATGCAAGCTGCAATTAGTTGTGCTTATCAGCACATCTGAAATCCGAAGGGTTATGTAGGCCAAAAAGGCCATGGAATAAAATGGAATGATCCTAATGAACCTGGATCAACTTGATGTAGACATGATGCCTAAGTTGAATAAGCACTCTCTAAACAACTTATCCATTTGTGAGACACAGCCATCCCCCGTGTTCTTTTGTCCAGCACAGAGTTTGTAGCTTTCCCCTTTCTCCCAGTCCAAAGTATTTTTGAGTTAAGTTAGACAGGTCAACCCCTTGGCCCAACCTTGTTCCTAGCCTTCATCCTTCACTAGCAGTTTGACCATGTCCAATGGGTGAGTTTGTCATTTGAACTATTGTGCAAGTAATTTTATATAACAACGGAATGTGGTAACTTAATTAATGCCACTAAATGGATGTTATACTTTGAGCTTAGCTGTGAGAATGATTAGAGAAGCATTGTCTTAGTCTACTGATGTGATTTATCCTTGGTTGTATATTCTTGGGATCCGTGATGATGTGGACCATGTATGGATGATTATTGATGATGCTTGATGGGCCCACATGTTTGATGATGATATCATATGATGGACATATGATGCAGATGATGTTTGATCCAGTTCAGCAAGTTTATTACTACTTCAGATCAGCAGTTTATACATTGTCCATATATGGTGGACCCTACAGCTGGCCCATTAGGGCAACCCATGGTGTATGAGTACACATTTCTAGTGGATTTGGGTCTTCTGGATCCAATGAGACACTTATCTTTCAGTTCCGGGCACTTCTGACAGTGATTGATGCAGTTTTACACTTGTTGACCTGATTTGGGGCTGATTTCCCAGCCTGAGCAGCAGGGGCCCCGAGAGGCCAGTTCACCTAGGGCGCTGATGATGGATGGGGTGGTCCAGCCACTTGTTTTTACCATTTACCCCCCCTTCTGGAGAGCCTGGTGGGCTCAGATGGACAGCGCTAGCAACCTAGGAGGCAGTTTTGTCACTTTCACAGTTCCCGAGGCAGTTTAAAAATGGGATAAAGTGGTCACTGAGGAAATCGATTTGGGCAATTGAGGCAAGGTTTTGGCATTTGGTCTTCACAGAGGTCTTCCAGGGTGGCATCACTACCTTCCAATCAGTTTTCACCATGTGGGTATTCCCAGATTGATCACAGGAGGACATTTACTGCTTGACTGTCATGGATTCTGAGGACAGTTTTGATCATTTATATTATCTTGGACATATTTTATTATTTTATTGTGCCTTGGGGATGAGCTAGTAAGGATTGATGCCTCCTAGCCCCACCATGTGCTTATATTATCATGTCCTAGTCATCATGAGGTGGATTTTGGCACCTATTTTTCTCTAGTGGATGATGTCACCCCCTTTTTGTACCATTTAATGGGGGCACTATTGTTATATTGAGTGATCCATGTGATATATTGTTATGGGTCATCTTAGCCATTGATTGTATGATGAGATCTTTTAATCTCAACCACTCATTTGATGTAGTATTGTAGAGTGGTATAGGGTTTTGGTCTTTATTATCCTATATAAGGAGGAGACCCCCCATTGTAAAGTCACCTTTGGAGCTCTGGAATATTGGAATAGAAGATTTTTTTTGTGGAGCACATCTCTCTTGCATTGTGGATTCTCTTGCATATTGAATATACAGTATCTCTTCTATGTATCATTGTGGATTTTGGTGCTTCTTCTAATCTTTTGACAGGAAAGTCGAATTGGTGGAGAGGAGGGCGACTTCATGAGGTTTATTGTTGGAGGGATCCACATATTCTCTCTTGGGTTGATCTTGTGACAGGGAGTATCATTATTGTATCTTTGTGACATAGTTGATGCTTTCTATTACATCTTTCTACCATTTTTCATAATCATCTTGCTTGACTTGTTTCTTTGATCTTGTCTTGTAGGAGGAGGACGATTTGGCTATCTTGGAGAAGGACGTTTTGGTTGGAGCTCTTGGATCTCACTCTTGAATATACACATAGGAGAATGCTATCAATTTGCAAGATGGCCATAAGCAATTGAGGTAAGATCTACAAGGTATGTGCCTCTTTCATCCATTCTATCTTCATTGGTCATAAAACCCTAATTCATTAAAACCCCAATTTTTGTATTTCTTAGATCTACTTAGATCTAGCCTTGCTTTTGAGAAGATCTTGAAAACCCACCTCTATAGCATCCACCCCTAGTTGGATCTATAGTTTGGTGGTGATTGGCTTAAAATTAACACACTTTTCAAGGCAAAAAGCCCTCTTGAACCTAAATCGCACTTCCTAGTAAGAGGCTTGTTTGGTTAGATCTATCACATGGGTAGGTGAGATCCCACTTGATTTGCAATCTAGACACTTGATAACCTACCCCCAGATTCTTACTTTGGTGAAAACTACCTTGTGGACATCTCTCCATGTTTTAAGGGGTTAAAACCCCCTTTTGAATTTCTTGGCACCTCAAAACTCAGATCTACTAAGATCTAGCCCTTGGATTGACTTGATTTTTGGGACATGCATAGATCGGGGTACTAGCCACTTGGATCTATAGTTTGGTGGCCATTGGACTTGATTTGGTCCACCAAACCCTCATTTTAGCCCTCCTTGAGCAAAGTCGCACTCCCTTGGTTGAGTAAGTTTGCCCACTTTGAGGAGGTGGGTGTTTGAGATTTTCGTGGATTTGAAATGCCCATACCTTGAAACCTAGGTCTATACTGTCTTTTTGTCACGATCCGCCTTGGGGGTAGCATTCCTTGTTTCAAGGGATTGTGGTCCACTTAGAGTTGTTACTTGAAAAACCTAGATCTAGCAAAATCCAACCATTGGATCTCATTTAACCCACTTGATTTGGCTTCTAGGTGTCCCGATCTACACTTTGACATACTTCTTGACCCCATTAGCCCATCTAACAAGGCACTAGTCCTTCTCTAAGCAAGTCGCACTCCTTGGGAATAGTGTCAAACCCTAGATCTAGCATGTGGGTACTCCTAGAATCAACTTAGATTCATAGATCTAGTCTTCATCCAATCTATAGTACCAACTTCACACCTAGCTTCATCTTGTGGGCCTATCTAGAACCATTTCACACTTCCCAAGAAAACAAGACCCACTTGTGAAAACACATGGTACTATACCTAGTCATCATACCCCATCATGTGGCCTAAACCATACATAGGTTGAAACACTAACAATCTATTACACCACCTTCAACCATACCTCAACTTCTAGGTCCACTTACCCTTGCATTGGTTTCCGTAACTCTTCATTTGCTTACCCTTAGAAACCTTTGTTTGGGTCCAATCAACTGTGATTGGTTATAGGGTCTCCCCCTAGGTCTTGTTACACCTTGACCTAAAGCGAAGAGTGCCTCGGTTGACGTGACTCCCACTTTGCATTGGGAACCGTGGCATCTCTTGGGTCACCTCTTTAGTTGCCTATCTCCTCTACTGTCCCGGATGGGATACCACTAGGGGCAACTACAAGTTGTGTGATAACAGTTACTCTGCCATTTTATTATTGCAAAGCCATTGGCTGAAGGAAATAAAGCGACTTTGGAGGTCTATGTGTTGTCAAATGCTTTTCATGGAAATGTCTTCATAATCTCAAGGTGAATTTGTTCTTGTTTTTTGCTTATAATCTCATGTTTTGATCCATAATTTGCTTGGAAGGCTTTTTTAAGCCCATAGGATGGGCATTTGAATACAAGTTGTCCATTTATGTTTGGTTTAAGTGTGATTTAGAAGGAGTAGACTGTAGTTGGAAATACTTATACTATTCTAATCTCACTTTTATTATGCATACTATTATGATCAAGATGTGTTTATGAGTGATCACTTGTGCAGATCCAACAGGTTTTGAAGAGAGATTTGAGCTAGGTTGCATCTTTCATCTCTTCAAAAGGCCTACATTTTCTAACCATTTGTGCATGCTTCAGGATCCTTCTAGAGTCAATCTCAAGCATTAAGGGATTTGGCAAAAGGCTTCAAATCTAAGGTTCCATCTCTTAAGTTTATTTTAAAAAGAAATCATCTTGGTTACTGGGTTACCCTAGGCTTCCCATTCTTCAAGCCACCTTGTCTTCTCATTGAAACCCCTTTGGTTTGCTTGCTAGCCCATTCCTTCTAGCCCTCGTCCCCTCTCCTCATTGGCTTCTTCCCCCATTCGTTTTTGTCTTCTTTTTTGCCTTCTCGTCCATCCTAGAAAAGCCACCTTCCTCCTCTCATCTTAGCCATTTAGTGCCTCCTTCCTCTTCTTTTTAGTCTCTACCCTTCATCCCATTCGTCCTACCTATCTCCATCTAGTTCTCGTCTCACTCCTAGTCCAACCCCTAGTCCCCATTCTTCACTCTCTTTTGCCCTACTCCTTAACCCTACAACCTTCCTCTCGTCCACCTTACTTGTCCTTCACCTTTTCTCCTCGTCCACTCCCATTTAAGCCCTAAATCACATCAAAACAACAAAACAAAAGAGTTAGCAGTAGTTAGTATTTGATCTTATACTTGGTTATTTGGTAGTTGTTTTTGCATAGTTAGATCGAATAAAAATAAATATCTTGCATTTGTCTTTTGAAGTACTTGGTCATTTTCATATCCATACTATCATAGCTTGCATGTAACTCATAGATTGTTTACAAACTTTTACATCTTCCAAAAGATAGAAAATTTTGCACAAAAATATTTCAAATTTTTATACTTTAGATCTCATTTCTAGGACATTTCGAGAGTTTGTTGTTCGCTGGTCCGTTTCGCCATAGTTAATTTTTTATGATAAAATTTCATGCATTCCACATTTTAGAGTTAAAATTTCAAATCTAGACTTAACTAGTTGCAAGTTTTGGTTTTGTCTTTTGCTAATGCTTAATGGGTGCCTTGTTTAGATGTTGTGGACTTGTGTAGATCATTTGAGAAAGAGAGATATTTGATAAAGATCTTGAAACAAAGAATCAACGCAAAATAAAGTGAAGGAGCCATGAGAATGACTCAATCTTGATATACTTATCCTTTTGTAATAGCAAGTAAAACTTGTTTCTTCTTCAAATTTTTCCAAGTATTACCGTTCTCAAAAGACCTTGCAAGGTTTTAAACCCAAGGCATTTGTAACCGCTTAATAAAAAGTCTCAAGTGGAGGGGGCCTCCACTTTTTGGGTCTTCTTCCCCATTTGGGGAAGAGTGTTGGGTCTTGTGGTTTGGTTTAACTTAGTTTGTGTTTTTATGCTCTTAGTTTAAGTTTACTTCAAATAAGATCATTTTTTGCTTATCTTCCATATCTACTTACCCCCATGCTCTCCCGAGTAGGGTCTTTGACCTGAAAGAGATTCTTGGGTAGTTTAGTTGTATTTTTTGCATTTTATTGTTATCTTGCTTCTCTTCCAAAGCCCTCAGCCGGAAGTTGTATCCTTGAGATTTCGTCTCAAGGGCAGGACCACATAATTTGTGGTTACTCTTCCATCCCCGTCGGTTTCCTTGGCAGAGCTTTCAGCTAGCTAGAAGTTCTCAAGTGCAGGCGGTTCTAGTGGTTGATCCTGTTTCGGGGATCAATCCCACCTAGTAGATTAAAGTTTGTGTGGTAGAACACTAGATTTATTTATCTTGCAAGCATTGTTGTTAGTGGTAATTTATATCTTGTGATCAATACTATTGCTTAAAATCTGTTTCAAGTTAAGATATACTGCTACTACTTTCTTTCTGCTTCTTAAAATAAACCAAAGTCTCTTGAACTCGGCCAAATCCAAGTCAAGAGCACCCTCTATCGGAGGGCATTTTAGTTTCTTGCATTTCCCTACATTAGGCATTGTTAATCTAGCAAGTCTCTTGAACTGTGGTCATAAGACCAAGTCAAGAGCGCTCTCTGTCGGAGAGTTGAACAAAGCTTTCTAATAATAAAAATTTTCCACTCACACACCCTTTAATTAATTTATCTTGGTTTCTGTCCTACACCCGTATGCTCTGCCAACCTGAAAAGGTTGGGCTAGTACTCAGAAAGGTGGAAGACTTGTTAATTTACAAGAGAAAATCTAATTAAAACTTTCACCCCCATAACCAACGAACCGACGTTGACATAAAGTATTTTAATCAGTTCTCAGGGGAGGCGCCGGACCGCCCAATCTGCGACACGGTGGCTGGTTAGCATTGCGCGCCTCGCCGTGATTCCAGACAGGCCCCGACAGGTCTCTTAAAGGAGCTGCTTAAAACTACTTTCCGGACACTCTTTGAACATCCTTGGTTTTAGCCCTAATAATCAAGACAATTAGAACTTTGAATTTACCAAGATAAGCTGCACAACGTTCTCACAAACTTTCAATTCAAGCACTTGTCTCAAGTCTTCACAGTTCATATTTAATTTTTGACTCCATAAGGCACTGGTCCTTTATCTTATATTTTTTTTGCCTAAATATCAACATTGGAGTATCTGCTTATGTTTCGTGAAAAGTGATTTACTTATTGCCCAAGTGTATCTTTCATCTTGTATTTGCAACATGGATTGCGTTATCTTGTCTTATATTTAAATTTTAAATTGTCTCTCATCTCAAAAAACTCCTAAACAACACCCATCCGCATCACTACATCAAAAACACTTAAATACACAAAGAGCCTTAGTGAATTTTTTTTTTAGGGACTAACCCCCTTGGCTTCGTTAGGAGTTTGCCTAAACGGAGGAGCTGGGATTCAGGTGACAGTACCTGGCTCATTGCTTGCCCCCAAGGCCACACCTCTCTCACTTGTAGTGAAGAGACAGCTTTCGAAAGATTTCCGCTGCTGGTGTGCATATTGGCGGACAACAAGCTTGAGTTACCACAAGAAAGCAAGATTCATAATGTATTCCATGTGTCTAACCTGAAGAGAGCAGTAGGTCAACAGATTGTTACTTCAACAGAGCTACCCCCCCTTGATGACGAAGGGCAACTGATTTTGGTTCCAGGACGAATCCTGGAAGTTCGGGAAAGAAAATTAAGGAACAAGATCATTCGAGAGTACTTGGTTCAATGGAAAGAATAAACAATAGAAGAGGCCACTTGGGAAGGAGAACAGGTACTGTAGCACCTAGCATTACAATTGCTTGAGGACAAGCAATTTCGAGCGGGGAAAACTGTAATGCCCTCTTCTACTTAAGCACAGGGGACCATCCCGCTAACCTATCTAATTCCCATAGGTTCGAGTGGGTACTGACATTCAAGGAATTGACTGAGGATTGAACCATTCAGACCAAAAGAAGATCTTAATCATGGTTATTACCTCATCAATAGATAAAAGAGGGCCACGGGAACTAGGGGCCACCTGCATGCATTACATGCGTGCCATATTTCATGATGCATGCACAGAAACACCTTAATTAAGCCTTCATGCACACAGAAAGCAATGCATGCAAGTCAACTAAAAACTAGAAGAGAAAACCGACCTAGGCATGCAAAAGTTAGGGCATGCAATGTCAAAGTTATAAAAGAAGGATAAAGTGAATGATTAGGCCTGCTTATTGATGATTGATTTGTGAATTCGATTTGGAGAGATCAGAGAGCCAAGTTAGGTTGAGGGCACACTACTCAACCATCAAGTGTATTTCGACAACGGAATCTATCTGCCCTAGTCACTTTCAGGGTTGGATCATACAGGTTCAATATTACTTCCATCATATACGTCATTCTTCTCTTCAGGATTCAAGCCACATATTGGATCAAGAGGACTCGCCTTCTTGCATGGGCGACTTGGGCAAGTAGGATATCTTCATATCTTGACAGACAGTTACCATTTAGTCTGCATGCAGCTTCCATCCTTCCGTGAGAGCCATTATTAGCCTAGATACTGAATACAAGCTTCTTATTCGGCTTTAGGAGAGAGATCTCATCATTCCATCTTTCAGAAGGGCGCCTCCTTTGCATGGGCGACTTTCCTTGAGAGGCAATTCGCATCAAGCCTTAGATTCACTGCATGGCTTGCATGTAGGCTCTATGAGTCTATACTGATCAGGAGGGCATTATAACCTTAGTGCCAACTTTCTGGAGCAACCTCACATCATTGGAGCACTTATTATTCACTTCCTCATCTGAGGAAGGCGCATTTATTACAAGGGTGAATTCTTGAATAGAGATCATCTCATATCTCAGTTGATTCTTGGTGCATGGATTGCATGCTTATCTCATATTGACCTGCAAACCTGGCACATGTTATTGGTACGTACATGAATCATTTCTATCCCTATTTTATAGCATATTTGAATATTTGGGTTATTTAGGGTTTTGGCAACCCCATGCAACTGCATGCATGATCATGCAATCACAGTACAACACATGCATTCATATTTTACTTTAGTATTGAGTTACAAGAATTCAGACAAGCAAGAAACTACATCAGAAAGACTATAAAAGGCAACAAAATATCAACTGGAATATTACATCCCCTCAAGCAAGTTGATAAAATTCTAGAAAACAAACCCTAACTCAGTCCAAAGCACTTCAAGAGTGATGTTGAACTAGGGTTAGCAGATAAACTTACCAACATTAATCAAGAATGAACAAGGAGATGCACCTTCGGTCACCCTTGAGCATGAGTTATTACAACTTTTCTCAGCATCAACTTAGCATGTGCAAAATCAAACCCTAGAACATCATCCATTCATCTTTCAAGCTAAAAAGCATTGTAACAGGACTCGCGAGTCAAACTCGGAAAATCGCAAGTTTGACTCGGATTGCCTACAAAACGAGTTGATTCAGCTCGAGCAGAGTATAACTCGCATTGACCAAGTGTGGTTCGTTTGACCAAGTATAAACTGTGATTTTCACTAGGCTCGGCGAGTTTGACTTGCGATTCAGATTGGATTGGTGCCCAGTTTAATTTCAAAACCCGATTTTGGCTTCATTTCATCTTATTCTTTATTTTTTGTTTTCGGCAGTCACGGCGATTGACAACTGTAACTCTTTCGAGTCGCGCAACTCCCATTATGTTTGTGTTCATCTTCGATAGGTATAAAAAAGGAATGGCGACGAGCATTATGTTTCCATCGTGTGACTACATGGAATGGATGTGTTGACTTGTTGAGTTTATACTTTGTCATTGGTCAAGCTTATGTGATGTTTGTTGGGACTCGGAAGTATGAAAAAATTTAATCACAAATGCGGTTTATAAAAAGGACATATATTATTAATTATATAAATGCTTACATATTATTAATTACTTTATTGTTTTTGGAATTTATACTAAGTTAATACTTACATATACTAAGTTATTGGAATTTATATAAATGCTTACATATATTATTAATTACTTTAAACTTATATTTACATTAATAAAAACTTATATATTAGTTTATAAATATATAAATTCAATATTAAATTGAATATGCAATATATTTATTATTTTTTAATAAAAAATCTGTATATTTAGGACGAGGATCTTATCTCAATCTGGACTCATCTTATGGATGAGGATCTTATTTGGACTCACCTTATGGATGAGAATTGATATATTTTGGACTTCTATTCATATCTTAGAGTATATGGACATGGCTATTTTGAATATCTATGAAAAATGTTTTTTTTAATTCAAAATATATGTACATATTTAAATTTTTGTATTTGCCGATTTTTTCCTGATCCAATTCAAACTCTTCGCTCTTTTGCCTTGCCGATTTATTGCCGATTCCGAGTCTGGTAACATTGCTAAAAAGACATCCAAGAGAAAGGTGTGCCTAGCTTCAAATGTTCCAATAAACCAGTGGGGAAAAAAAATACATAATTTGAACCCTTGTCAATGATTTATAAATGAGGTGAGTTTGTCTTATTTATATGAGACAACCCTCAACCTTTTACAAATTTGAGCCTACAAGTTAATGACAAAATATGAAATTTTAGGTTAGTGCACCCACAAACTTGGGGACTAAACCATACAATGACAAAATAAGAATAAAAATGTGCAATTAGGCTCCACCAAGTGCAAAGTGACCCAAATGGAGGGCATCATGCCCCAACTAACCCCAACAAATGCTTGTCCCTTAATGCCCTCCTTTTTAACAATGTAGGCTTCTTCTTTAAGGAATGACATCATGGGTCTGGAGACCAAGAGGAGGGGTTTTGTATCAAAATAATAGATCCAAGTGGGCAGAATGAGGTGTGCTAAACCGGGTATGACAACCCTTACACACGCAATCACCTCTACAAAGCAAAATATGAGTGTGGTCATGTGTCCTAATGGACCTGTTATCACGCAACTTGTAGTTGCCCCTAGTGGTATCCCATCCGGGACGGTAGAGGAGATAGGCAACTAAAGAGGTGACCCAAGAGATGCCACGGTTCCCAATGCAAGGTGGGAGTCACGTCAACCAAGGCACTCTTCGCTTTAGGTCAAGGTGTAATTAGACCAAGGGGGAGACCCTATACCCAATCACAGTTGATTGGACCTAAACAAAGGTTTCTAAGGGTAAGCAAATGAAGAGTTACGGAAACCAATGCAAGGCTAAGTGGACCTAAGAGTTGAGGTATGGTTGAAGGTGGTGTAATGGATTGTTAGTGTTTCAACCTATGTATGGTTTAGGCCACATTGTTTGGTATGATGTCAAGGTGAGGTACCATATGTTTTCACAAGTGGGTCTTGTCTTCTTGGGAAGCGTGAAATGGTTCTAGATAGGCCCACAAGATGAAGCTAGGTGTGAGGTTGGTACTATAGATTGGATGAAGACTAGATCTATGAATCTAAGTTGATTCTAGGAGTACCCACATGCTAGATCTAGGGTTTGACACTATTCCCAAGGAGTGCGACTTGCTTAGAGAAGGACTAGTGCCTTGTTAGATGGGCTAATGGGGTCAAGAAGTATGTCAAAGTGTAGATCGGGACACCTAGAAGCCAAATCAAGTGGGCTAAATGAGATCTAATGGTTGGATCTTGCTAGATCTAGGTTTTCAAGTAATGACCTTAAGTGGACCACAATCCCTTGAAACAAGGAATGCTACCCCCAAGGCGGATCGTGACAAAAAGACAGTCTAGACCTAGGTTTCAAGGTATGGGCATTCCAAATCCACGAAAATCTCAAACACCAACCTCCTCAAAGTGGGCAAACTTACTCAACCAAGGGAGTGCGACTTTGCTCAAGGAGGGCTAAAATGAGGGTTTGGTGGACCAAATCAAGTCCAATGGCCACCAAACTATAGATCCAAGATGCTAGTACCCCGATCTATGCATGTCCCAAAAATCAAGTCAATCCAAGGGCTAGATCTTAGTAGATCTGAGTTTTGAGGTGTAAATAAATTCAAAAGGGGGTTTTGACCCCTTAAAACATGGAGAGATGTCCACAAGGTAGATTTCACCAAAGTAAGAATCTGGGGGTAGGTTATCAAGTGTCTAGATTGCAAATCAAGTGGTATCTCACCTACCCATGTGCTAGATCTAACCAAACAAGCCTCTCACTAGGAAGTGCGATTTGGGTCAAGGAGGGCTTTTTGCCTTGAAAAGTGGGTTAATTTTAAGCCAATCACCACCAAACTATAGATCCAACTAGGGGTGGATGCTATATAGGTGGGTTTTCAATATCTTCTCAAGAACAAGGCTAGATCTAAGTAGATCTAAGAAATACAAAAATTGGGGTTTTAATGAATTAGGGTTTTATGACCAATGAAGATAGAATGGATGAAAGAGGCACATACCTTGTAGATCTTACCTCAATTGCTTATGGCCATCTTGCAAATTGATAGCATTCTCCTATGTGTATATTCAAGAGTGAGATCCAAGAGCTCCAACCAAAACGTCCTTCTCCAAGATAGCCAAATCGTCCTCCTCCTACAAGACAAGATCAAAGAAACAAGTCAAGCAAGATGATTATGAAAATGGTAGAAAGATGTAATAGAAAGCATCAACTATGTCACAAAGATACAATAATGATACTCCCTATCACAAGATCAACCCAAGAGAGAATATGTGGATCCCTCCAACAATAACCCTCATGAAGTCGCCCTCCTCTCCACCAATTCGACTTTCCTGTCAAAAGATTAGAAGAAGCACCAAAATCCACAATGAAACATAGAAGAGATACTGTATATTCAATATGCAAGAGAATCCACAATGCAAGAGAGATGTGCTCCACAAAAAATCTTCTATTCCAATATTCCAGAGCTCCAAAGGTGAGCTTTACAATGGGGGGTCTCCTCCTTATATAGGATAATAAAGACCAAAACCCTATACCACTCTACAATACTACATCAAATGAGTGGTTGAGATTAAAAGATCTCATCATACAATCAATGGCTAAGATGAACCATAACAATATATCACATGGATCACCCAATATAATAATAGCGCCCCCACTAAATGGTACAAAGAAGGGGTGACGTCATCCACTAGAGAAACATGAATACCAAAATCCAACTCATGGTGACTAGGACATGACAATATAATCTCATGGTGGGGCTAGGAGGCATCAATCCTTACTAGCTCATCCCCAAGGCACAATAAAATAATAAAATATGTCCAATATAATATAAATGACCAAAAACTGTCCAGAATCCATGACAGTCAAGCAGTAAATGTCCTCTTGTGATGAATCTGGGCATACCCACATGGTGAAAACTGACTGGAAGATAGTGATGCCACCCTGGAAGACCTCTGTGAAAACCAAATGCCAAAACCTTGCCTCAATTTCCCAAATCGATTTCCTCAGTGACCACTTTATCCCATTTTTTAACTGCCTCGTGAACTGTGAAAGTGCCAAAACTGCCTCCTGGGGTGCTAGCGCTGTCCATCTGAGCCCACCAGGCTCTCCAGAAGGGGGGGTAAATGGTAAAAACAAGTGGCTGGACCACCCCCTCCATCATCAGCACCCTAGGTGAACTGGCCTCTCGGGGCCCCTGCTGCTCAGGCTGGGAAATAAGCCCCAAATCTGGTCAACAAGTGTAAAACTGCATCAATCATTGTCAGAAGTGCCCGGAACTGAAATATAAGTGTCTCATTGGATCCAGAAGACCCAAATCCACTAGAAATGTGTACTCATACACCATGGGTTTCCCTAATGGGCCAGCTGTAGGGTCCACCATATATGGACAATGTATAAACTGCTGATCTTAAGTAGTAATAAACCTGCTGAACTGGATCAAACATCATCTGCATCATATGTCCATCATATGATATCATCATCAAACATGTGGGCCCATCAATCATCATCAATAATCATCCATACATGGTCCACATCATCACAGATCCCAAGAATATACAACCAATGATAAATCACATCAGTAGACTAAGACAATGCTTCTCTAATCATTCTCACAGCTAAGCTCAAAGTATAACATCCATTCAGTGGCATTAATTAAGTTACCACATTCCGTTGTTATATAAAATTACTTGCACAATAGTTCAAATGACAAACTCACCCATTGGACATGGTCAAACTGCTAGTGAAGGATGAAGGCTAGGAACAAGGTTGGGCCAAGGGGTTGACCTGTCTAACTTAACTCAAAAATACTTTGGAATGGGAGAAAGGGGAAAGCTACAAACTCTGTGCTGGACAAAAGAACACGGGGGATGGTTGTGTCTCACAAATGGATAAGTTGTTTAGAGAGTGCTTATTCAACTTAGGCATCATGTTTACATCAAGTTGATCCAGGTTCATTAGAATCATTCCATTTTATTCCATGGCCTTTTTGGCCTACATAACCCTTCGGATTTCAGATGCGCTGATAAGCACAACTAATTGCAGCTTGCATCCAGGGCATGTTTTTCAAATATTTATAAGGTCAGCAATTGTTTAGATATAGCTTTTAAGAACCATTGCTTTTTGGACCTTTCTTATACTCTTCGAGGAGTATTTTTTTAGCTGTTCATCGCTCTTGCCCTTTTTTTTGTTTCCATCGGCGAATTTATAAGTTTCCATAGGTAGAACATGAGCTTTCAGTTTTAGCCAACAACATCTCAAGTGACTAGGGGGAGTTCGAGCCAATGCCAAACATCGGGAAAACCGACCAGAATGATTTAGGCCTACAATCCAACTCACCAAAGGCAAGTTTTGTCACCAACTCAGAGCCGAGACACTGAATAAACAGGGATGCGGTCCAAACACAGAGGTAGAAAAATGGGAAGTCCTCGGTATCAGAAAGTCAAATGAGACAAGTCAGGGTTTAAAGTCAAACAGGAAGGTCATGTATGGATGGAGTCAAGTGAATATGGAGCCTACACTAGCAGACAATTGGTGTCGGGAAAGACCATATCTATGTAAGGTGAAAAACCAGTGGGTTTTGTTAAATGACCTAAATGTGCAAGCAATCGTCCATTTTATGATTTACAGTTCATTTTAAATAGTTTGCCACATCAGGAATAATATACCAAGCACATGCTATGATCATGACTAAATCAACAAGATAATAATCCACAGTCAGTGAGAACATATCCATAGATCATACAACATCATCATAATAATAATCATCATGCATCATTTGAAACACTGCTGAAATACATCTCTAGGCACTGAACTGAAACTGTATGGGATAAGTGGTCACATCAGTCATCAAATCTGAACTCTCAAGGCTCAGCCTTGACACAAGGTCATACATAAATCTGCATAATATACTGCTCTGATCATGAGTGATCCAAAATATATAGCCATGCTCTGGAATAATGGAAGCTCTGGAATGTGCAGATATCTGCTGTACAAGAATAGTAGCCCTGCTACTATGGTGTGATAACAGGACCCATCCCAAGAAGCACCGGACATCAACCCAAGGCCCAAATGGCCCAACAAGATGGGGCTTCCGCCCATCAAGAGGCAGTCAACAATGCCACTAAACCAACGCTTCCTGGAATGAAAACCAAAGGACATGCCATGACCTAATCAAGGGTATTTAGCCCCAAAATCAACACTACATAATAGAGCCCCAAAAAATTGGCCTTTACAAAAGAAAAAGAAACCCCTCACTCTGGTATATCTGGAAGGAACACTTCAAACACTCTGAAGCGTAACAAGAAGAATTCTACAGGCCTCACACATCTATGACGTATCTTGTTGGTTGTCTATGTAATGTACCCATTTTTGGATTCCCTTGCTCTGCAGTTGGAGATGACCTTATGGGTTTATGTTAGTCTAACAAGGGGGTAATTTGAGCTCGGGCGGTTTGGAGAAGTTATATGATGCTTTCAGAGGTCCACTTATCAACTTTCATCATCGGGATCATTCCTACGCAGTCAGATTTCTATTCGAATGCATTTGGACCATTCCCATAATTTGGGAGTATTATTGAGCATAATTTAATGGATTGCATTAAGCTTGTCATTTTAATAGATTATCTAAGAGGGTTACCTTGATGTAATAGCTCGTTGGAACCGGAATGAAGAGCTTTAAATGTTGGGGAGAATGAAAAGTGACTTCCAAAGCCCGGAAATGCTTTAAAGTCAAATAAATCACTTTTTGGAGTAAAGAGGCTTAATAAATTAATAAAATGACAGTGACTTTATAAAGTCACTTTAATTAAATATTTGAGCAAGAAAAGGTAAAAGTGGCCCAAAAAGGTAAAATGACCTTAAATGGGCAAATCGACCCCTCTCTCATTCATTCATGACATTTTCATCTTTCAAAAAGAATTGGAGAGCTCTTGTGGCTTTGGCTCTTGGGACGAAAACCCCAGGAGAATATCGATTTCGATGGTGAAACTATCCACCCTAGTCAATCACTTGAAGGAGATCATTCAGATCTCTTCATTGTGCTTCATTACTGGAGAAGAAATATTGACCAGCGTACATATTTGTGGAGTTTGATAGAGTCTCAGGCACTTTCAAGGAGGGCGCACTTGCAAGGAGGGCACACTGCCATCTACTATTGTTGTGTTGTTGTGGCTATCTTTTGGAGGGGTTTAACATTTCAGATCTGAAGGTGAAGGAGACGCAGATCCAGAGGGCACATTCACCATTCCCAAGGGAACGCATGACTGGAAGGAAGAGCGTATGCACTTGTTGAGATGGTCAAAAATCATGGGGGCTGAGAATACCACCATACACTGTTCTCTATGTTGGAGAAGGGTCGATTTTCTTAGTTGAATGCAGTCCACTGCTCCTGTAAGTTGCTATTGCAAATATACATCTAAATCATGGTCTTGGAGGGCCTGTTCACCACTAACAAGGGGGCTGCCAAATCGTGACATCCTACAGCAGTTACTGAATGATAAAGAGAGGGCTGTTTCCCTGTTTTGAAGAGAGCTGCCAGTTAAGCAAGCCTATCACCAGAGGGTCATTTCAGCTCTAAAGAAGAGTGGCCGCTGCTTGTAATCTACAGAAGGGGCCCAAAGCTGTAGAGGGGGTCGTTGGGTGGAGTTTGGAGCTTTTACTTGCTGCTGGGCACACGTTTCCAAGGTCTGTACTTTACTTGCAGCCATATCTATCAATTTTGGGTTTGGAAAGCTGGTACAGCCAGAAATCACCATTTCCAGTTCATTAAAGAAGTTTGCTGCATGACTAGAGAAGCTGCCATACTTGTCTACCATTCACAGGTTTGAGATCTCTTTGTAAATCTGAATTTGGTATTATCTTCTTATGACTGTTATAACCATTAAATGAGCTACAACAAATTCATGTTAATTTTGGTGCTTGTACTTGGGCATTTAATGTAAGAAATACACATGGGAAAGTGAGCATCATTGTTTTATGTTAAATGCAATTGGTACCAAACTGTTTGATAAAATATACAAGCCATGAAAGCAGCAAATACACAAACCAAATCCATACAAACATAACATCAGTTAAGAGAGTGGGTTGCATAACTGTTTGACAAAAGTTGCAAGCCAAAAAGAATCAACATAACAACACTAAGCTCAGTTAATTTCAGCAGTCAGTGAAGGGGGATTACAGTGGTATCAGAGCACCGTCACCAAAGTGTTTGATTGAATTCCTAAGCCTAAAAGACTTCAACAGTCAACTCAAAAACCAACCAGATCTAGCAGGGGACATTACAGCCTATTAGGGCTCAATTTCGACAGCGGGAGCAAATTCTGCAGTCCTAGCTGTGGTCAAAGTATCACGGTAAGAGGGGTCTTCCTCTAGTTCCTTGGAATGTGTGTACTATGCCCAATGATGAGAGGGGGTTGGTTTGATTGATGTTGCCACTCAAGATAGCATTCTTGCTGCCAAGTAGGTGGTGAGAAGCATAGAGAGTACTGCTTCTTGGCAGGTTTTGGTCGGCACAGGATGATGACGGTGCAACATGTAGGCAAAGGTACGGGGCGCTTTTGATTTGTGTGATATCATCTCTTCCCCCCACCTGTGACAGGATCAGTTATATTCAAGAGTATCTGGTCAGCGTGGAAATCAGTTGCAGACCTGGTAGTGTGGAATTTGGAGAACAAGAAGGCAGGTTGGCAGCTAGCAAGACACCCCATTTGAAGCTGGAGGTCACAGGGTACTTGTATTGCAGAGTTGCCTCAGTTCCAAGCTCGTTGTTTGAGCATGAAAGGCATCTTCTTTTAGGGAGGTTTGTGGGATGTAGTTGCTTGTTCCTGAAAGGATTGGCGTACCTTGCCACAAGCAGGATTTGCAAAGAGGAAACAAATGTGACAAGAGAAGAGACCCAACAAAAGAAGTAATATCAGATTTGACTTAGGGCATACAGGGATATGCAAGAGAAGGGGGCAGACATGTGCATACATGTAGCAAGAGAAGAAGAGAAATCCTCAAACTCCCAATAAAACACATAAGAACTCGACAAAGGAAAAGCACAGCCACCAGTAGCGTGACTGTAGGGAGAAGAAAAGACAGATGATAAATGTGATTTTGTTTCAGATGGAGAGCAAGAATTTTTCACATATTTTTTGTGCCCTAGACAATGTGAGTGGATAGCCACAATTTGCAAACGTTTCTGTGCCCTTAAACATGCAAAAAATCATACCCTGAGTCATATTTTCAGAGGCATGAGCATTGCATGGAAAGTACTAAATGTATGGGAGATGACCGGTGGCCGGCCATAAAATGAAGATGCCCATTAGGGCACAAATGAAGACATTTTGACGTACAGAAACAAAAGGCAAACATGAAGGCATCATTTTTTTCCTGAAGTAGCTTTCATAAAAAAGACTGCATTGGCACCAAAAGAAACCTTAAAATCTAGATATATATAGCAGAAAAATTTTGCCATATCAAATCAGCTCCAACAGAGACTTCTAAATATATATTGGTCACAATTTCTTGATCAGTGGCAGAGAAATACAAATCATTGCAAGTATGTTGGTATTTACCCCCATAGTTTGTGAGACAAATAAGAAAGAGGGTGATGAAAGCAATAAATATTAAAGGCTATCTCTTTTGTCAGCAGGTCACATAAATCTCCAGCAAGGTACATTACTTGGAAGCTTCACCTGTTAAAGGTGAATTCAATCCTACTTTCAATGAGAAGAGATGGCAGTCAAATTGCTTAAGTGGATTTAATGAAACCCCGCCTTCAGTGAAAGTATGTGGTAAGTTGATTGCTTAGGTGGAGTTAGTAGAATTATGCCTTGAAAAATGGAGGATGCACAGTTCCATGAAGCATTGATGAAGTCCCAGGATCTGGAAAAGAAGCATAGCAGAAGATAAAACATATGCTTTTCTACAGTTTGTAATCATCTTTGTAAATGATTCAAGTTTTTGAATTAATGGGGAGCCTATAGTTGGATCTGGAGATGAAGCACAACAGATGATAAAATATATGGTCTTCTACATTTCTGTAATAATTTTTGTAAAAGCCTTGAGTTTTTGAATTAAGGAAGTAAATAGTTGAAAAGTAGTATTTTCATGTTAAGTGAGGTCAATACTCCAATCCAATACTACAAGTTAAAAATAATCCATTAAGTGACTATAAGGTTTAATAAAGGTCACATTGTGTTGGGTGATTAATAAAATGTTATTACTGAAAGTAGTTTGATGAGATAAGTATCATTGGTGCTCTATCACATTGTATGAAATTATGAACTCCATTTTATAAAAAATCATATATTCCACATCTCACATGCATTTTGTGTATTTATCTTAACACAACTTACAAGTATTACAAAAAGAGAAGAGAAAGGTAGAGAGACAACCCAAAGTTCCATTCTGCACAAACATAGGGGCCTATTCGAAGATGCAAATAAAGCCCAGCATTCTGAACAAGCTTCACAAATTTAACAAGATCATATCTCCCCGCAAAATTGTACTACATCAAAAACAACATAAAGGTATTAAATATAAGACCTTGAAATTTTCCAACACTACCCAAGAACAACTTTCAACAACTAAGTTGCTAACAAGAAAGAAACGCTTACATTGATCGAGAAACATAGATTGGCCTAGTTAACTGCTCACTAAGGTAACAAACTTACTGCCTGGCTACATGCTTAGTTCTTGACATAACCAATAGCGCATGCAAATTAATCGACAGTGCTCCATATATGAACCATTTTCTAGAAAAAAAATATCCATACCTGCCCTCTAACAGGCTCATGACCATTCCAAAAGGTGTAAGTCTGGATCACATCTGCTCCACCTTCTTTGCTCATAGAAAGCAAATGCGGCCACATCTGATGACACATAAAACCAGATATTTTTTTGATAATTGAAGAGCATCAGTTAGCTCTACAAAATGCAGTAAGTGATGTAAGAAAAATCAAAACTAGCCCAATGCCAAATAATATGCTTGAAACTTTTAGGATACCCTCATGATCAAAAGCATTGGGAATAAAGTATGAATCCATCAAGGACATTGTGAATGTTAGGACAGGTGTGTCACACACCTTGCTGTCCTGTAATTGAGCAGGTAATGATTGTTGAGCTGTAGCAGAGAATAAAATGCTGTGTAGTGGCAGGGAATAAATGCTAAGCAGTGGCAGGGAATAAGTGCAGACCACTAGCAGGCAATGAATGCTAATCAAAAGCAGTTGACCAAACAATTGCTGGTGGTTTCCAGCATATAGAGTTGGAAAATCATATACAGTTTATGGATTTTTTTTTGTGCCTATTTATTGAGTGCTAGGGTTGGATGAAATAGTGTACGTAAGTTTTTAACTTATTGTTATGCTGCCAAAATTTCTCTAGAATGCTTATGCTGTTGAACAATCTTGTTGAGAGCACAGAGAATCTGTAATGTGTTGTAACCATTCATTAGTTGCTGATAAATACAATTGAGTGTGCTTTGGAGTGTGGGGTTTTTCTCCCGGAAGGGTTTCCCACAGAAATTGTTGTCTGATGGTTGTATGTTTCTATGTAGTTCATTAGTGCAATTTTGTTTATTTATATCTTTGCACATTCTTATCTCTTTGATTAGTGTAGGAAGCGTATTCCTCACCTACACTTCCTTTCATTTGGTATCAAAGCCTGATCATGTCAAATCCAAGGTGTTAGGGAAAAGGTTTTTTTTACCTAATCTTGATTTGAGTGGGAGTTTGCACAGAAGAAAACCTTATAGCAGGAAAATGGCAAGCACGTCTAGAAAAGAAATGGAGACGTTTAATGCAGGCACTAACTTTGAGCTACGGAAACTCAAGATGGAAGATTTACTCGTAGGTCAAGATCTATGGGTTGTTGTATCTGGAACTAAACCCGCTAGTATGAAAGATGACGAATGGGAAATGTTGGATAGAAAGGCAAGAAGCCTTATTAGGCTTTGTTTGGCTGATTCGGTGTTATTGAATATTTCGAAAGAGAAAACTACAACAACTCTCTGGAAGATGTTGGTGGATTTGTACTAGGCTAAATCCTTGGTTAATAAACTCTTTGCTCGAAAAAAGTTGTTCATCTTGAAAATGGGTGATGGTGATTTTGTTGTTGAGCATCTGAATGCCTTTAATACTATTGTGACCTAGTTGATCTCAGTTGGGGTGAAGATGGACGAAGACCAAATTCATGGGACAACCTAGCAATGGCCATTGGAAGCATTGTAAAGACATTAGTTCTTGTTGAGGTTGTGGCTTCATTACTCTCGAGGAGATGAGGTGAAACACTTTTGAATCCACCAATGAGCCTTGGTTATTTGTGGAAGATCAAAGGATAAAGGAAAGAAGAGGGAAAAGTGCAGATCCAAATCTCAAGGGTGACCCAAGTCTCCTGGAATGTCCAGGGCAAAATGTTGGAACTGCAGCAAGGTTGGGCATTTCAGAAGAGATCGCAAAGAAGAGAAAAATAAGAATAAGAAGGAAAAGAATGATTATCATGATGAGCTTGAAAAATCTTCTTAGGAGGATGGTGGAGATGCCTTTGTTGCAGCTTTGGCAAGCCATGCAAGCCAGATTGCATGGTTGATAGACTCGAGAGCTTCCTTCCATATGACTTCCCATTGGAATTGGTTTTCAATGAATGAGAAATATGATGGTGGAATGGTATACCTTGGTGATGACTCTCCTCTCAACATAGTTGGTTGTGGTAGAGTCTTGATCAAATTCCCTGATGACAAAGTGAAGGGAATCAGTGGAGTTTTTCACATTCCAAGTTTGGCGCATAACCTATTATCGGTAAGAAAAATTAATGATGCAAATGTGCAAGTTGTTTTATCTAACAAAGGCTGTAAAATGGTTCAAGGGGCTATGGTGCTCACTAAGGGTGTTTGTGTGGACATTGTTATCCCCAATCTTGTAGTTGCCCCAAATGATAGATCCAATACAGGATGGTAGAGGGGATAGGCAACCAAAGAGGTGAACCACGAGAGCCTCGATTCCCAAAGGATTGGTTTTCATGCCAATCGAAGCACCCTTCATTTGATGTTGTCTAATCCCAAGACAACAATGGGGGAGACCCAAATCAACTCTCGACAGGAGAGATCTAACCAAGACACCAGATAAAATCAAACAGGATGAAGTACGTAAGGTGTTAGGTATGATAAACCCTAGATCTATGGATGAAGTCACAAGGTGAGTTATGGGTTGGATCAAGAGGCTTAAAGGATGTGAGATTGATCCAATATGAAAATACAAGTGACTTATAAGCTTAATTAATAGATCCAGGATCAGGGTACTAGCAAATGATAGAAAAATCCACTGCCTTGGGAACCATGTCCAAGATAGAGAGGTTAAGAATAAGATTGGGGCTATCTAGTACCTTTAGTTGGACTTGAATGACAGGTATGACAATATCAGAACACACAAATCTCAGAGAAAGCATCAAACAGAAGGAAAACCAAACAACTCAGGAAATGCGTGAGGGTTTAGGAAATCAATGCCTTGGGAAATGGGCCTTAGGGAGTCCTCCAACCTTGACATCTAGGAGAACCCACCTAGGGTTTGGCCAAAGCTAAAATACCCAGAAAAGGTTTGCCAATAAACCTTGTTGTTTGTGCCAGAGAATTTTCCGATTAATTCAATGAGGGTTTTAACAGTAAATGAAGATACCCAATGGATTGGAACCCAATAATGAATGAAATAAGAGTAGATCTTACCCGGATAATCTTGCGGATGCCTTGATACGGATGATCTATGCCTTCCCGATCAATTTGAATTAGTTTGGGTGAGTGTCCAAATGAAATCAATTTTCCCCTAAGAGCCAATGCGCCTTCCTCTCCTGCACAACGAACTACCTAAGTTAGATTCGAAGCATCAAGATAAAAAGACTAATGCAACAAGAAACATATCAAGATGAAATCATAGATCACAATGAAACTAATGAAAACCCCCTGATACAAGCAAACCCAAGTGAAGCGAGTTGAGGAGCCCCTGCAAAAACGCCCAAGTGAAGTCACCCTCCAGTAAACAAAACATTGTTCCCACGAAATAGTATGGATTCACCACAAAACTCCAAATGCCAGGTGACAATAGACTTTACAATCAATATCTAAGAGCATCACATCAAAGAAGATCTGAAAGTATCTGCAAATAATTTCTTTATTATCAAGATTCCAAGAGCCAAAGGTCCCTTTACAATGAGAAGCTCTCTCCTTTAAATAGGAAGAAGAGATACCAAAACCCTAACCACCTTTTGAATGGATGGCTAAGATTAAAAGATACATAAGTTCTAATCAATGGTTGAGATGAGCTCAACATAAAGTACATGGATCAACTCAAAAATATAACATAATACATGGACAAAGTCACTCTAGGAGGACATCCCACTCAAGATGACTATAAAAACATGATAACCCGCTCATGGTGGGTCTAGGGGGTGATATCCAACCTCCCTAGTATGTCCCCATGGCACAATAACATCATATGACCAGCACAAGCACCAAATCGTGCTCCTCTAGGAAAGTCGTGAGCCTCCAAAGGCTCCAGAAAATCATAAAATGTGTCGGAGAGATGTGTGAGGGCCCCACTGAATACTGAAACTATTGTGGAAGGGGTGGAAGACATCACACTCATCATCAAAATAATTCCCATGCCATTTCCTTGCCTCAGTAGCCCAAATCGATTTCCTAAGTAGCCATTTTTACCATTTTTATCCTCTGTAAATCCTCTGGAAAGTATAAAAATGCCTATAACTCTCTGCCTGTTCATCCGGGGCCAATATGACTGCACCATAATGTCTGGGAGTATGGCATAATAGTAAAAACAAGTGGTTGGACGCCATACTCCCTCTGTAGCGCCCTAGGTGAACCAAGCAAATCATAAAACTGCTCTGACAGGCCATTTTTAATGGCAAATATGCACCAGAATAACAAACTGAGGAAAATACCAACTGTAACTACCCGGAACTGAAAACCAACTGCCTCAATGGACTCAGAGAGCCCAAATCTACCAAAGGTGTGTACTCATACACCATATGGATCTCTGCATGATCATATAATATGTCAAATATACTCGGACAGATAAAAAATAATAATAATCTGTAAATGATCAAATATAATAAAATGCCAGATCATAATCATAAACCTGTAACCAATGCATGGAAACAACTGGTGACCTAGACCATATATCATCCATCTGCATCATCCAAGGTCTATCCACCTCATGTCCTGTAGTTGACCTTGGTCAAACTAGGTTTGACCAAGTCAACATGACCCATAAAATGACCCAGGCTAACATCAAACTACTGCAAGTGTTAAAAGGTTAATACATGCTCTACAAATCATTCAAGTAGCAATATAACATATAGTAATCATTTCTCTGGCGATCTATAACCAAGTATTCAGTGTTTTTAATTATTATTATGGCTCAGACTAGAACCTCAAGACTTATACTCACTTCATAGTTGTGATCAATTTGCTAGTGATGGGTGAAGGCTGAAAACTAAAAAGGCTAGGCTAAGGGATAACCACTGACTTGACACTATGACACTGGAAATGGAAAGGGGATACACACTAAAGCATATGTTGGACAAGCAGTAACACGGGGGACAGCAGTGTCTCACAAATGGGTAAGTTGTTTCATAAGTGCTTATTCAACCTTGACAGATGCCTGCAACTCACATCCAAGCCGATACAGCTCCATGAGGATCTTTTCTAGAGCCATGACTAGGTGCCCGGCAAACCGTAACTTGAGACTCTAGGGGACACTTGGAATTAGTTGTCCCTTACTCCATCTCACATGATAACTCGCAAGCTAGTGAGGAATAAATCAATACAAGTGAGGCCAGCAATCATTAGATATAGCATTTATTAAACCATTGCTTTTAGGCCTTTAATACATTTCCATAGCCTTGATCCGTGTGTGTTAAAAAACACATTCTTGGATTTACATTCATTAGATTTTTTATCCGTGTGTGTTAAGAAACACATTCTTGGATTTATATTTCACATTTAACCTTCAAAGCCAATTTCATTAAGCTTGCCTTTCATTCACGTGTGTTAAGAAACACATTCTAGAATGGGCTTTCACATAAGATATACATTTCATTTCCAGACACATTGTAATGATGGTAGCACTATCTATTTCAGGTTTAGCCAACACAACTCAGGCAACTCAGAACCGAGACACAATACAACAAGGAAGCTCATCCAACAAAGAGGCTAGAGTGGGGGAAGGTCCTCCATGTCACTAGTCAAGTAGTAAGTCAGGGTAACAAAAATAACTGGAAGGTAACGGATGGATGGAGAAAGTGAATAATGAAACCAACACTAGCACGCCAAAAGATGGTGGGAATGATCACCTCTATTCTCCCTAAGGAGGGTAAAACCAATGAGTATAACCATGAACTTCTAAGTTTGAGCAAGGACATAGATAGATCAATAATACGACCAAGTCCAAATATCTATATGATCGCCAGATCATGACACTAAGTGCTAAGACATGCCACAAGAATGAGTATAAAAGCAATAATAACCATAAACACATGATAATACTTGTTGGGTCATATACCTGTGCACAAATCATCTGAACCATCATTTGTCCACTGAGAACCTACTACTGCAACTCTGGGCAATACATACTACTCTGTAATGGCTAAATGGCTACATCGGTCATCAAACCTGAGTTTCCTGAGACTCAGTCATGGCATAGGAATATACTGTTGTCCATAACCATAATAATTATCCAATGTAGATGCTCATCTCAGCATCTCAAATGTAAGGGACTGGCTGAAAAATGTAATGGAATCTGACAATAAAGATATGGTAGCCCAGCTACTATATATGTGATAACAGACACAATGTTCAAAATTGAGGCATGCACCGTACAAGCAATAGTTCTTCAATTTCTGCAACAAAGAGATGTGTAGAATCTCCACCCTCACAATCAAAACCTACATCTACTTTTGATGGTCATGCTTTGTGGGTACCTAAACAAGCACTTGCTTCAAAAAACAAGTTACCTGTAGTGAAGACGCTATGGCACCAAAGAATGGGCCATATAGGTGAGAAGAGCCTACGGGTCTTGAAAAACAAAAATCTTGTTGATGGATTGAATGATTGTGCTCTTGAATTTGATTTTTGCGAGCATTGCATATATGGAAAACAAAACCGTGTTCAATTTTATTCAAGTTCTCACAAATTATCTCGGTTGTTGGAATTAATTCATCCTGATGTATTTGGTCTTGTAAAAGTTCCTTCAATTTCTAAGGCTTTGTATTATGTGTCATTTATTGATGATTATTCTAGAAGGACATGGGTATATTTTCTTCGAACTAAATATGAGATCTTTAGTCAATTTAGGAAGCTTAAAGCTCTCTTGGAAAATCAGACTAGTAGGAAGATTAAGGTGTTGAGAACTGATAACGATGGTGAGTTTTGTTCTACAAAGTTAGATAAGTTTTGTAAGGAGAACGGCATTGAAAAGATAAGACAACTCCATACACCCCTCAGTGGAATGGAGTTGTAGAACAGATGAATAAGAGATTGATGGAGAGAGCTAGGAGTATTCTTAGTGGAGGTGTCTTGGAGAAGAAGTCTTGGGAAGAAGCAGTTGCTACAGCATGCTACCTAATCAACAGGTTTCCCACGTCAGCTCTTGTGGATAAGACCCCTATGGAGGTTTGGATGGGCAAGAAGTCCTTACTTCAGAATCTTCATGTTTTTGGTGTGAAAGGGTATAAACTTTGGGATTCTATGGCTAGGAAAGTTTTATATAGTAGAGATGCTATTTTCAGACAATTTAAATCTTCTTCCACAGTGGTGCAGCCAAAAGAGAATGAGAAGAAGTTAGTTGTTCAGCTACCACCCAAGATCGAGAAAGTTGAACCAGAAAATGAACAAGAAGTTCATGATAGACCTAATGAGGAGGGCTCAGAGAGTTCAAAAGAGGTGGAATAAACTCCACCTCAAACTTTAAGGAGGTCCACTCAACAAAAAAGGCAACCAAATAGGTATAATTATATTAAATTTGATTTCAGATGTATATTTGCTTTATCTACTAGCATTGATGAACCTAGAACTATGAAAGAGGCAATGGAAACGGAAGATAAGGAGCCGTGGAGATTGGCAATGGATGAGGAGATGGCTGCAGTTAAAAAGAACGATACATGGGACTTGGTTCCATTGCTTGATGGAGGAAACCTATAGGATGTAATGGGTGTTCAAAAGAAAGATCGTTTCGAATGGTAGTGTTGAAAAGTACAAGTCAAGTTTGGTTGTGAAAGGATATTCCCAAGTTGATGGGATAGACTTTGGTGAGATTTTTACCCCGTTGCTAAGTTAACGTCTATCAAATTTTTATTATCTATAACAGCAGCTTTTGATTTAGAAATAGAACAAATAGATGTGAAAACAACAATCCTACATGGCGACTTGAAGGAGGATATCTATATCACACAAACACACAGCACTGCATTGAAAAAGGTAAAGAGTCGTTGGTTTGCAAATTAAAAAAAAGTCTTTATATGGTTTCAAACAGTCTCCCAAAATGTGGTACCAAAAGTTTGATTCCTTTGTGTTGGGATTGAGATTTTTGAGATCCAAATCAAATCATTGTACGTATTACAAACAGGATGGTGGTCATTTCCTTGTTATCACTTTGTATGGAGATGATACGTTATTTTTCGGTAACAATAGAGATATGATTAATGATTTGAAATCTCATCTTTCAGCACAATTTGACATGAAGGACCTGGGGGCTGCAAAATATATTTTAGGAATGGAGATTAGGAAAGATAGAGGAAACAAAAAGCTTTGGTTAAGCCAAAGTAAGTACGTGAACTCTGTGCTACAACATTTTTCATAGCAAATTGCAAACCATTGAGTGTTCTAATTTCGATGGGAACTAAGCTTTTAGTTGAATGGTCCCTAAAGGAGACAGGGAGGGGACAAATAGGGATTGATTGATTTGGTCTCAATCAATCCCTATTTGTCCCCTCCCTGTCTCCTAGGTGGCTCATGAGGAGCCCTTAAGCTCTAGTTAACTTCATGAGGTGTCAAATTACACTTTAGTTAACTCCATGAGGTGTCATATGACACTCTAGTTCACTCCACTTCATGAATTACACTTTCTTAGTTGATGGTTGCCTTGAGCATTGTTGTAATACTTACTCTATTGGAGAGCATTGGAATAAAGGAAAGTCTTTGGAGGTCATCTTGGAGCACCTTGTGGATTGCGTGGCTATCTCTTGGTTCCCTTATCTATGTTGAGGTAACCTGTGTATTGTGCATTGTATTTCTTGTTTTTTATTTGTCAATTGGAAAGGTATTGCTACCCTGTCAGATGAGATGTATGGTAGGATAGTTTGCTATATATCTAATTGTAGATCTATTTAGAAGGTAGTTATTTTTCGCATATTTACCTTTTACAGGATTGTGTTATACTAACCCTTCTTTGTATGCTGCGCCTAGAGTAGTAAGGAAGAGGAGATTCTTCTCCTCCACACTGTATTGTTTGCAGGATTTTCTCAAAGCATTGAGTAGGCTAAGGCTATCTGTTATCACACAACTTGTAGTTGCCCCTAGAGGTATCCCATCCGGGACGGTAGAGGAGACAGGCAACTAAAGAGGTGACCCAAGAGATGCCACGGTTCCCAATGCAATGTGGGAGTCACGTCAACCGAGGCACTCTTCGCTTAAGGTCAAGGTGTAACTAGACCAAGGGGGAGACCCTATACCCCAATCACAGTTGATTGGACCCAAACAAAGGTTTCTAAGGGTAGGTAAATGATGAGTTACGGAAACCAATGCAAGGCTAAGTGGACCTAAGAGTTAAGGAATGGTTGATGGTGGTGTAATGGATAGTTAGTGTTTCAACCTATGTATGGTTTAGGCCACATGATGGGGTATGATTACTTGGTATAATACCATATGTTTGCACAAGTGGGTCTAGTTTCTTGGGAAGTGTGAAATGGTTCTAGATGGACCCACAAGGTGAAGTTAAGTGTGAGGATGGTACTATAGGTTAGATCTAGGCTAGATCTACAAGTTGGAGTTGGTTCTAGGATTACCCATGTACTAGATCTAGGGTTTGACACTAATCCCAAGGAGTGCGCCTTGCTTGGAGAAGGACTAGTGCCTTGTTGGATGGGCTAATGGGGTCAAAAAGTATGTCAAAGTGTAGATCGGGACACCTAGAAGCCAAGTCAAGTGGAATGGATGAGATCCAATGGTTGGATCTTACTAGATCTAGGTTTTTAAAAGATGACCAAAAGTGGACCACAATCCCTTAAAACAAGGAATGCAATCCCCAAGGCGGATCTTGACGAAAGGACAGTATAGACCTAGGTTTCAAGGCATGGGCATTCCAAATCCACGAAAATCTCCAACACCCACTTCCTAGAAGTGGACCAACTCAAAACTTCAAGGGGGTGCGACTTGCTCAAGGAAGGGCAAAAGATGGGTTTGGTGGACCAAATCAAGTCCAATGGCCACCCAACTGTAGATCCAAGTGGCTAGTACCCCGATCTATGTATCTTCAAAATTTCAAGTGAATCCAATGGCTAGATCTTAGTAGATCTAAGTTTTAAGATGCCAAGAAGGTCAAAAGGGGGTTTCAACCCCTTAAAACATGGAGAGATGTCCACAAGGTAGTTTTCACCAAAGTAAGGATATGGGTATAGGTTATCAAGTGTCTAGATTTCAAATCAAGTGGGATCTCACCTACCCATGTGCTAGATCTAACCCAACAAGCTTCTCCTAGGAAAATCGATTTAGGTTCAAGAAGGCTTTTTGCATTGAAAAGTGTGTCAATTTTTAGCCAATCACCACCAAACTATAGATCCAACTAGGGGTGGATCCTATAGAGGTGGGTTTTTAATGTCTTTTCAATTGCAAGGCTAGATCTAAGTAGATCTAAAAAAATACCAAAAACAAGGGTTTTAATTTGATTAGGGTTTTTGTGATCTAGAAATTATGGAAGATTCAAGGAAGAGAAGATCATACCTCTTGGAACATACCTGGATGAAGAGATGAATGCTAGTTGAGACGAGGATTACTTTGCCAAAGATCAAATGGAGAATTGTTGAAGCCCTCTTGCCA
The DNA here is from genome assembly GCA_027924585.1 of Larix kaempferi. Taxonomy (NCBI): domain Eukaryota; kingdom Viridiplantae; phylum Streptophyta; class Pinopsida; order Pinales; family Pinaceae; genus Larix; species Larix kaempferi. The sequence goes on along the minus strand of BSBM01000226.1, from coordinate 937,884 downwards.
AATCGATTTTTCCAAGCCACATGTGATTCCTTCTAACCTGTCAAGCCAAGGAGCAAAGCATCAATTAGTTTAACAAATTGAAGGTAGATACAAGCAAGAGAAAGAAAAACATAGAATAGTTGACACAAAGGCAAAACTACTCCCTGTCAAACCCAAAACGACTTCTTCCAAGCTTGAAGGGCAAGCCTCCCCACCAATTCGCACTTGTCAAAGTCGCCCTCTCAACCTGCAAATAAAGTATGGCAAATATGCAAGATAGCTACAATAGATCCTCCAGTGCAATGGACAATAGCATTTACAATCGAAACAACCAACATCCACTCCAATCCAAGCATGTACTCCAAAAGATAGAAATTTTATTCCAAGAGCCAAGAGCCAAATCTCTAGATGAATTTTTACAATGAGAGGCTCCCTCCTTAAATAGGATGGGGAGAGAGTACAATCATAACCACTTTTTACATGAGTGGCTAAGATTAAAAGATCTCAAGATCTAATCAATGGCTAACAATAAATCATAACCATATATCACATGGATCACCCATATAATGATAGCGCCCCCACTAAAAAGGTACAATAAGGGGTGACGTCATCCACAAGAGAAAATATAAGCAGCAAAATCCACCTCATGGTGACTAGGACATAACAATATAAGCTCATGGTGGGGCTAGGAGGTTTTACTCCTTACTAGCTCATCCCCAAGGCACAATAAAAATAATAAAATATGTCCAATATAATAAAAATGACCAAAACTATCCTCAGAATCCATGACAGTCAAGCAGTAAATCTCCTCCTGTGCTCAATCCGGGCATACCCACATGGTGAAAACTGACTGGAAGGTAGTGATGCGATCCTGGAAGACCTCTGTGAAAACCAAATGCCAAAACCTTGCCTCAATTGCCCAAATCGATTTCTTCAGTGACCACTTTATCCCATTTTTTAACTGCCTCGGGAACTGTGAAAGTGCCAAAACTGCCTCCTAGGGTGCTAGCGCTGTCCATCTGAGCCCACCAGGCTCTCCGGAAGGGGGGATAAATGGTAATAACAAGTGGCTGGACCACCCCTTCCATCATCAACGCCCTAGGTGAAATGGCCTCTCGGGGCCCCTGCTGCTCAGGCTGGGAAATCAGCCCCCAAATCTGGTCAACAAGTGTAAAACTGCATCAGTCACTGTCAGAAGTGCCCGGAACTGAAAGATAAGTGTCTCAATGGATCCAGAAGACCCAAATCCACTAGGAATGAGTACTCATACACCCTGGGTTGCCCTAATGGGCCAGCTGTAGGGTCCACCATATATGGACAATGTATAATCTGCTGATCTGAAATAATAATAAACCTGCTGAACTGGATCAAACATCATCTGCATCATATGTCCATCATATGATATCATCATCAAACATGTGGGACCATAAATCATCATCAATAATCATCCATACATGGTCCACATCATCACGGATCCCAAGAATATATAATCAAGGATAAATCACATCAGTAGACTAAGACAATGTTTCTCTAATCATTCCCACAGCTAAGCTCAAAGTATAAAATTCCATTCAGTGGCATTAATCATGTTAACATATTCCGTGGTTATATAAAATTACTTGCACAATAGTTCAAATGACAAACTCACCCATTGGACATGGTCAAACTGCTAGTGAAGGATGAAGGCTAGGAGCAAGGTTGGGCCAAGGGTTTGACTTGTCTAACTTAACTCAAAAATACTTTGGACTGGGAGAAGGGGGAAGCTACAAACTCTGTGCTGGACAAAAGAACACGGGGGATGGCTGTGCCTCACAAATGGATAAGTTGTTTAGAGAGTGCTTATTCAATTTAGGCATCGTGTCTTCATCAAGTTGATCCAGGTTCATTAGGATCATTCAATTTTATTTCCATGGCCTTTTTGGCCTACATAACCCTTCGGATTTCAGATGTGCTGAGAAGCACAACTAGTTGCAGCTTGCATCCAGGGCATGTTTTTCACATATTTATAAGGTCAGCAATTGTTTAGATATAGCTTTTAAGAACTATTGCTTTTTGGACCTTTCTTAGACTCTTCGAGGAGTATTTTTAGCTTTTCATTGCTCTTGCCCTTTTTTTTTGTTTCCATGGGCGAATTTTTCAAGTTTCCATAGGTAGAACATGAGCTTTCAGTTTTAGCCAACAACATCTCAAGTGACTAGGGGGAGTTCGAGCCAATGCCAAACATCGGGACAACCGACCAGAATGATTTAGGCCTACAATCCAACTCACCAAAGGCAAGTTCTGTCACCAACTCAGAGCCGAGACACTGAATAACAGGGATGCGGTCCAAACACAGAGGTAGAAAAATGGGGAAGTCCTCAGTATCAGAAAGTCAAATGAGACAAGTCAGGGTTTAAAGTCAAACAGGAAGGTCATGTATGGATGGAGACAAGTGAATATGGAGCCTACACTAGCAGACAACTGGTGTCGGGGAAAGACCATGTCTATGTAAGGTGAAATACCAGTAAGTTTTGTTAAATGACCTAAAAGTGCAAGCAATTGTCCATTTTATGATTTACAGTTCATTTTAAATAGTTTGCCACATCAGGAATAATATACCAAGCACATGCCATGATCATGACTAAATCAACAAGATAATAATCCACAGTCAGTGAGAACATATCCATAGATCATACAACATCATCATAATAATCGTCATCATGCATCATCTGAAACACTGCTGAAATACATCTCTAGGCACTGAACTGAAACTGTAATGGGATAAGTGGTCACATCAGTCATCAAATCTGAACTCTCAAGGCTCAGCCTTGACACAAGGTCATAAAATCTGAATAATGTACTGCTCTGATCATGAGTGATCCAAAATATATGGCCATGCTCTGGAATAAAGGAAGCTCTGGAATGTGCAGATATCTGCTGTACAAGAATAGTAGCCCTGCTACTATGTTGTGATAACACTATCCTTAAGCAGTCTTACTCTCTCAATCATTATTCAAGCAAGGCCCTCGAAGTTGCTCCTGAATTTGACGCTGCCCTCTTTTGGCATTCTTCTTCTCTCTCTTAACCTTCCAACTCTTTTCAAACATTAAACTCTTTATTGTTACTTGTAGATTTTGAAAATTTTGATAGAAAACTAAGCACTTCTAGATCTACCTAGATAAATCAGTTTGTTCATAACATGCTTTATCACTTTAAACGTTCAGATTTATCTATTTTGTAAAGTTATAAATATGCTACAAAGGTCTACTAATATCCCATCAACATTGCAGATTTACAAGTGGCAAGTTTGCAAGTGAAGAGGAAGCTAGGTGGAAGCCCTTCACACACTCATTTGTCGTTGTTTTACAGCCTTAGTTTGCAGGTTTTGAACAGTCCTAAGGCAGCGCCGAAGAGCAGCCTTGATCGCCCAACAACATTGTCATATTTTGCCCATTTTTCGAGGCTTTTCTCTCATATTTTCTCACTGTCTTCCACAAGTTTTGTAAACTTGACTATTGCCCGTTAAGACCAACTGTAATCATTTCTAAAGGCTGTCCAAAGCTCTGTAATAAGCTTAAAACAGTGGTGGTCAAGTCACTAGTCCCTCGCATCCCCCTATCATGTCCCCATTTTTGGGCTTCCCCGTTATACACATGGAGATGATTTCCGAGGCTTATGTCAACCAGGACAGGGCGTGAGGTTATGTTGAGGGACACAATAGCTCATTGAGAGGGGGGGTGAATCAGTGAGAGAGCACTTAATACCAATTTCAACTTCTTCAAAACTTAAACATATATCATTGAACAATTTCACTTCAACTTTAAGTAGAATTCATCATTCACAAAGAGCTACATATCAAATTAAACAAATCATCTCATCAATCATCATAAACACATCACAAGAGACACAAGATAAGCTTTGTAATCTTTTTATATTTTGATTGGAGACTTCAATCTCCAAAATGGGTTACAACCCATAGGTGGCACCACCCACCAGATGATTCTGTCAGCTGCAACTGACTGGGATGCACCAACACTCCAAATTACAAATTTACAAAAGATGTATCAGACTTTCCTTAAGTCTGTAATAACAACACAAAACAACCATATACATCACATCAAATAAGTATCCCTTACTGAAGCTCAGGGCTCCAATCTTCTTCACTGATCTTTATTTGCTGCACTTCTCCCTTCTTCAGACACACATCAAAATGCATATCACTTTTCATCAAACAACCATCACTGCTGCCAATATCTCTGTCACTGTCCTATCAATTGTCATTAATTCTGTCATGTCAACAATGCTGTCATCATCCAGTCCATCATGTCATCAATTAGTCCATGTTATCTGTTCATCTTGTCACTGTCATCAAAATATCTCTGTCATGTCACTGTAAACTGTCTAAACCACAGTCAGCTCAGTCAACTTCTAACATCCTCAAACAACTAGCCAATCTGCTCATACATATCATGACAAGTCATTTAAAATGTCTGCCCAAACATCCAAGGAATCTGCCCAACACACTTCACTGTCATACCATGTCTGTCACTGTCATGTCATGTCAACTGTTACTGTCATGATGTTATTGTCAATGCACTTCTCTGTCACATATCAAAGTGCTGCTACAGCTGCTATCACTGTCAAATTTGGTTGTCTCTGTAGTCATCAAATCAGAATGATAGTCTTCTTCATATTCCTTGTGGCTGTCTCACAATGATCCGAAATTCAGAGAGAAAAATTACTTCATTACTGTTCTTGCTGCAGCTGCTGCCCCAAAACAAAGATGAAAGTAAACTTTGAAAATTGCTGTCCACTGTAGCTGCCTGCTACAGTAACCGAAAATTTCCTCAGACCACATCCGAATTTCTACTTCTTTTTGAGTGAGATATAAAGTGTATTTATACTGGTTTTGTGTTTTTTATTTTTCACTGAGCCAACTTGTTGGATGTATATATATCCCCTTTTTTTTGTTTATTTTCTTAATGAGGCTGACTTTGCCAATAGGATTAAAGGTCACATAAAAATTAGTATCTCCTTCAAATATATATATATTTTATATACCTTTTTTTTGCTTAATTTTCTCATAGTAAATGTTGCCATGTCATCATTAGTTCAAGAGGAGATTTGTGCCCATCCACGTCAATAGCAAGGGCCCTATGGGCATGAAGGGTGATGGCTTCACTTTCAACACATCAAGGGCTCCTTCATTATTTGTGTGTGCTTTTTGAACCATCCACCATGAGCATGAGCTAAAATAGACTTTATCAAGGGCATCCTCATGCAAGGGTTCCATGGACTTCAAGTCCATCATCAACATAAGCAACCAAATGTGCCATCATACCACAATACAAATTTGGTGTACTTGTTGCCACGTTAACACCACCATGGACTTCAAGGGCTTCATTAAGTCAAACAAGACTTCTTCAACAAGGTTATCATCATTTCAACCACACATGCAAGAGAGTGAGAGCATCATCATCATTATGTGTGTGAGTCCCAAGCCTTTTTAAGCAAGAGGATCATTATGACCACCTCCAAGGGCTCCATGACCCCATCAACCCACAAATGACCACATAATGGGTCATTTGATCCACTTAGTGTTCCTATGCCCATCACATGGCTCCAATGCTCCTATCCAATGTCCTTCTTGCTAGGTCATCAATATTTAAGACTCTTTTGTCATCCAAGCTGCAATGTCCTCCTTTCCATGTTCTTTTGTCACTCCTTGCAAAGTCATCAACCTTTATTTTAACTTTGTCATTAATGGTTTGTCATCAATGACAACCAATGCTCAACATATGTTACCAGTGAGTTCGGAGGGTTCGGAGGAGTTTTATGGGGCCCAACCTAGTCCATTTACCATTATTCATCATCAAGATCACTTCCGCACAGTTCGTTCTTGGTTCCGTTGCATTCCGACGATTCCTATAAATTGGGAGGATTATTGGGCATAATTTAACTAAATTCACTAAGAGTGTTATCTCGATCATATTATTTGAGGGAACACCATGGTGTAATAGCTCATTGGAACCAAGATGAAGAGTTTTAAATGTTGGGAGGATGAAAAATGATTTTGAGTGCTCGAAAATGTTTTAAAATGAAATAAATCACTTTTTTGAGTAAAAAGACTTAACAAATTAAGAAAGTGACAATGACTTTATAAAGTCACTTTAATTAATTAATTGAGCGGGAAAAAGGTAAAAGTGGCCCAAAAAGGTAAAATGAGCTTAAAAGGGAAAATCGACCCCTCTTTCATTCATTCTTGTATTTGCATTTTCGGAAACTTGGAGAGTTCTTGAGCTTGGTTTCTCTTGGACGAAATCCTAAGGGAGAGGAAATAGTTTCAGTGGTGAAACCATCCACCCTAGCTATCTTATGCGGACAATCATTCAGATTTCTTCCTCGCACTTCATCGCCATCAAATATTAACAAGCATACATCTCAGATTTGGAAGGAATCATGGTTTTCAAACATAAAGGAAGAGGGCGCATCCCTTGAAGAAGATCTGGACTGTTTGGTGAAGAGGGGCGCACCAGTCAAGGGAGAAACTCCATTTCTCCTTCATTATTCAGAACTCTGCCATCTGAGGAGGGTGTATTCTTGTTGGGAAACAAACTCTGTTGTAGGTTAAGCAAGAATAGAGTGCACATTCTTCTTGGTTGTCTCTTGTCCATGTGGAGGGCGCATTTGTGAAGCCCATGAAGGAGGGCGCATTCCAGTGGGGTGTTAGCTATCATCACTACAGTTGCTAAAGGCGATTTTAGGAGGAGTATTCACCAGCTCACTGTTGGCCATCAGTATCTATCATTTCCCACTTGTTACCTTTGTTTATTGAGGGAGGGCGCACTTGGCATACTGTATGACTATGTGAAGGGACTGTGTTTATTGCTGCTGCTAATCATCTTGAAGAAGTCATACCACTCAGAGGGGCACACACTTGTCTTATTTATCACTCCCATCTGACCATTGGCTCAAACCGTGCATCTCTAGAGAGCTGTTCACTGCACCAACGAGTTGAAAGCTACAGGAAACACTCATCTGCATTCTACAGTCAGCTTCATCACTTCTATGTTAGCACTGGGGTCAGTCTTGACTCTCTTGGAAAATCTGATATCTTATCTCTGTATTTACAAGCGAAGAAGTCTCTGTATCTTTAAATCCACGTCCTGCTCTCACCACCAGGTCAGCTTGTAATGTATTTCATTTGTGGATTTTGACTGTTAGCCACTGTTAATTATCTTTTTATGCACTGTGTGATGATAAACAAACTCAGATCTGTTTCTCTTCCCTTTTGATATGCCATTTGGTAATGTGTAGGTTCCAACAACAGTTGACTGTCACTACATTCAAATCTGGTAATTACAAGTTGGAAAACAGTGTTATTCTAACCCCAAACACCAGTGGATACTGAGGTTGAAATACAAGAAACATTCTCAGATTTGTGAAAACAGTGCAGTCCAAAATCAGATTTCTTCTAGCAGCATGTTACAGCTATATGTTGGTGAAAGTGTTTGATGAAACCTATGACTATGTTCTCAACAACACTATGTTAAAGATCTGATTGGAGTAGAAACACAACCTCCAACAGTAAACATTATTTAACCAAGTAATTGATCAAGGCTTGAATCAGTATATTTAAAGTTTAAACAGTTAAAAGGAATTTAGCTTGCTTTTAGGCCAGGCGACTTTACACCCCCTTTGCCCCCTGACTTAGATGTGTAATGGTTTGTCTTCATGGTTTGGTTTCTTTTGCAATTAGTTTTTGCTTTATAGTTTTAGGACATCTAGAACTTCTAATTATCAGTCCATCACAAATGGACGTCGCTCAAATAAACTTAGCTAAAAGGAATCATAACTAAAATTTATCAAACCATCCCCAACGGGACGTCACTTCACTACGATAAACATTTTAGATTGGGAGTGACTACTAATCACCTTTACTTTTCTAGCTTACCTTACTAATTTGCATTTTACTTTCCTAGATTACATTTGTTCTTTCTCGTCCATCAACCTTGCGGACGCTAACTCAATCTACTTTAGGACTTTCATCATCTACAATCTAATCAGCTAAAAGGAAACAAAGCACTTATTTCACCTGACAATATCTCGATTTCATTTTCAAGTATTTGCATGCAAGTAATCTTATGCTACAAAGTTTATATATGCAATTCTTGATGTTGCAGATCTCAGTACCTATTTTCATTTGGTTAGCTTAAGTAGCATAAATCTGTTTCAAAGTAAGACACTGGTCTATCTGAATATCTTACTTGCAAGAAATCTTATGCACTTGCGAAGTTGCAGATCTAAGATATTGTCAAATTGTTATATCTAGAATGGATCTGCCTTACGTGCTTTATTTCCTAAGTGGCTAGTTGTGATTTCATTTAACTCGTATAGCTTACTCATCCTTAGATTATTTTATTAGAGTAGACCTCCCTTGGCTTTGTTTAGGAGTTGGCCTAAACAAAGAGGTTGAGAGTTGTGGTGACAATTGCACCCAACCTGAACTTGCCCCCAAAGTTGTACCGAATGAGTTAAGATTTTTCTCACGTTTCCCAGGTGTGGAATAGGTGGCAACAATCTTTTGGCACCATTGCTGGGGATAAAATCTTTATCATCCCGAAACTAACAACCATTGTTTCTTTTTGTATTTTTTCTTTTTGGTTGATGAACATGCATGTCAAATTATATTTCTTTATTGTTCATCTGGCAACTCCACTAGTCTTAAATTTCTAAAAAAAAAACTTTGCAAGAAGAAATTCTTAAATTTTTGCAAGCTTTGTTGTATGAAGAGGTGAGCACATGCAACAATTTGAAATCTCATCTTGGCGACTCCATTGAGTCAGTTTGGTATGAGGTATATTATGGTGCATTTTCCAGAATCAACATTTTGAAAATCTTGAAGTGGGGTGGAAAATGAGGATGATGGTGTTTTACTTTAAAATTTCTATCCTCGGATTGATTTTTCAAACATCCCTGGATTTCCAAATGAGGCCTATGATCCATATATATTGTTTGATTACACTCCATCATTCTAGGGGTATAATGATTTGGCAATGCTACACATTGCATCCTTCATCAAGCTTGCAATTGACTTTGATATTATTCATGAGGATGATTTAATGAGAGTATTTCTTTGTACTTTGGAGTACGATGCGTTAGAATGGTTTGATGGTTTTGGTATCAGGGAAATTTCCTCAGTTACAAATTTATTCAGAAAGTTTCTCCATCATTGGCATAATAAAGAAAAGGGAAAGGTTACCCTTTGAAGATGACATTATTGAGAATCTCTTCACTTGTAATGAAGTTGATGATAACCATGGACATTGTTACCCTTCAAACTAGCAATCTAGCTACTTGCTAGTGAATGGTAAGCATGAGAGAGACTCAAACCCAATGTCATCTCGACTTAAATCTCTCAACTTCTTTGGGAACACCTCAACCCGAGGGAGAGCCCTAGTCGGGACACCTGTGAATACAAACACACAGGTACCTCCTATAACCTTATGACAAGATCAGTGCCTTTGATGGAGTCAAATAATGAATGAAGAAGACATACTAAATCTGTCAAGGAGTTTATTCAACTAGCCACTTGTCCAACCATCAGATATCAAGGACATGTATCAATAATGTAGTACAAGTATATATGACTAATTCAATGTATATCACCGTTGATTGAGTTAGGGCTGATATATAACAAAGATCACTGGTACGATGTTAACAACGAAGGTAGCCAGTACTTTGCATTCATGCAAATGATAACAAACAGTAGTATATATCAGCGACTGTATTTTTTGCATTCAGGCTCAGTCACTTTGCATTAATCAAAACACCAATAATATATCATTGCTATAATTTAGTTTTCAAGCCCAAAATTTATCATTTGATTAAAAGAATTTAATTGAAGCTAGGGACTACCGTAATTAGGCCATCATCAGTGACTACCAGCAGTAAGATGCAGTAAACTTCAGCATTAACAAGTCAGTAATTATTAGCAGTAAGGATCAGTAAAATTCGGCCTTCAAAGAGCATTAGTGTATGGACTAAAGCGAATTTAACCAGCCAACCAACTCAGCAAAAAAACGAAATCTGTAGCAGATCTGATGAACAGTCAACAGTAAGGTCAGTTTAGGTGGTTTTATGATCCCAAGGCCACTAAGTGTGACGCTTCTCAAGATCTGTGGGAAAATCAAGTAGGGCGCAGCCCTTTATGGCTTCAGATTTGCAAAAATGTTCAATATTTTAGAGTTAAGAATTTTACAATGTTTAGGGTTTTTTAGGGTTTTCTGAATTTTTTAGGTTTTTATGGCACAAATGCAGTCCTAATTAACATGAAATGCAATAAAATATAATACACATGAAATACTAGGAATTTAGGTAAAAAATGACAAGACTAAGGGGTTTTAAGGTATCCCCTCAAACCCTAGGGCATGGGGATCAATGATCAGTGTCCCTCCTGAAATGACTCTCTGAGTCTCTAGGCTTTGCAAACTAGGGCATCCATTAACAACCTCTAGGGTTCGTTGAGGGAGCCTAATTAGAGAAAAAGGCAAAGATCCAAGGCCCAAAACAAGAGAAAACTCCTTCAAGGGGACGTTTTCTACAATACAAAGTTGACAAAAAGCTAGTAAGAAGCCTGTTATCACTCAAAGTGTAGCTACAACCAAAGGTATCCTATCCGGGATGGTATATGTAGGGTATCTAACCAAGTGACACTACAAGGGCCTCATCCACTACTGTAAAGGGGTAGTTGTCACACCGGATGGGCTATACAGTCATTACAGTCATTTACAAAAGCAAGTGATGCTCTTCAAGCCCTGGACAATTGATGAGGCCTGTGTGCAAACATAGTACCTGGAAAATATAGGCCATAAGAAGGAACAGCCAAGCGGTTCCAAACAAAAAGAGGACCAAGACGCTTCCAAGGAGGGGAAGAAGAAGTGGAAAGGAAAAGATAAGAAGACTACAGCCACAACACATTAGTGCAAGGGTCCAAAAAACCACTGTAACCATTGTAACATCGATGGTCACACTGAAGAAAAGTGTTGGAAGCTACATCCATAGATGAACCCTACGAACCACAAAAAGGTTGCTAAGAAGAAGAACCTTCTAGCCGTGGATTCAAGCAAAGAGGTAGAGAGCAGCTCAGATGTGGATGCGAAGATTGTCTGCACTTCAGTGCAAAAGGAGGTGAACCTGAGTAGCCTTCACCATAAGGAAGAGAAGGAGATGACAAAACTCTTCCATATCAAGATTTGGATCAAGATGACCAAGGTAGATGTTCTATTCGATTTTGGTTCACAGGCAAATCTCATAGCAGTCGATCTAGTTAGTAAGCTTGGATTGGAAGTACATGATCATCCTAACCCCTATCCAATGGGACGGTAAATAAGGATGCAGAACTTAGGGTCACAAAATAGTGCAAGATTAAATTTTCCATAAGTGCAAATTATATTGATGAAGTGAAGGTAGATGTAGTACCCCTTGATGTTTGTGGTGTAGTGTTTGGAAACCCCTACATGTATAAGAGGTATGCGATCCTTCATGACGAGAGTAAACCAATACCGCTTGATCAAGGATGGGAAATCTTTCATCATCAATGCACACAAAGGTAAATCGAAAATCTCTTTGGTAAGTGCCAACCAAGCAAAGAAGTTGATCAGTTCAGGTATAAAGTTTGTGTTTCTTTTCTTAAGACATAAGTAGAAAGAAGGTGAATCGGTAAACGTAAAGGCATCTTTAGAGGGATGTACCCAGTTGGAGAACCTTTTGTAGGCATACAAAGAAGTGTTCCAAGAGCCTAGAGGGTTACCTCCTAAGAGGGAAGTGGAGCATGAGATACAATTACTACCAGATTCTCCATTGTCGAACATCGGACTGTACAGACAATCGTTTGTGAAAGTAGAAGAAGTGAAGAAGCAATTGCATCAACTGCTAGAGCAGGGAGTAATCCAACCAAGCAACTCACCTTGTGGGTCACCTATTGTCATAGTACCCAAGAAGGATGGGACATGGAGGATGTGGGACTTGGAGGATGAGGATGTGTGGAGACCCTCCCAAATTTTAGGGAAATTCATGGGGGATGGGGGAACGTCAGGGTCCCTAGCCTAGGGGGGTTGTCTTTACAATTATAAAAAAAATCCCAACATAACAATTCTTCATCCCATCTAAATTCATCATTGTGCAATGTAAATACTAAATTCAAAATGGTGAAATGATATAAACAAAATTGAATCGTTTACTATTTGAATTTTATTAAATTAATGATAAATGCACATCTTTTCAAATTTATAACTTATGACGAAATCATAAATGAAATACATCAATTCATATTCATCATTCTAAATAGTATTGAGTAGAATTTAAATGCTAAAAGTGAGTTACTCACAAATAGTAAAGAGTGACGAGTCAAAGACTCGGTCTAAAATCATCAGTATCTAAAGTCAAAAGTTATATTGAAAACTAACAATAGACGATGAACACTGAAAATAAAAGTTGCTAAAAGAAATCAACATCAAATGAGTATCAAGGAGACAATTCCATGGATTGGTCCTCTACATCCATCTATTTCATTAAGTATGCGTAAAATGAAATTAGATTTAGTTTTATTTAGCTTTTTGTTTTACTCTTTATGTTTTTTTAATTTTTAGGGTCTTTTGGAAAAAAATGGGGGGGGGGACGCCCAAGCATCCCACTTTTTGGGAGGGGGCACCTAGAAACCCCCATTTTGCAAAACACGTCCCACACATTAGTAAAACATTTTACAATGCATTTCACCAAGTTTCACAAAATGGGGGTGTTCAAAGCATTTCGCCAGGAGCCCCCCAGTCCCAAGGGCATGGGAAGCACGAGGGGAACACCCCCAACTCTACGGGATGCAACCCTGTGGAACACTATGATTTTTTTCATTGGAAAAAAAATCTAGTGTAATAAAATACCATTATGAAAAATAACTTTTCTCGCATGAAAGCACTAAAAATAACTAAGTGCAAAAAATAGATCAATGTAAAGGTCTATAGAAACAACATCATGTTTGAGGAACTCTACTTAAAATCCTTCCTCGTCTACAACTTTGTTAGTGCTCATAATTCTGATTGCTCCCTTGATGTCTCTAGAGAAAAGTAAGTAACAAATGGGGGAGAAGGGGGGGAGGGATATGAATTGGGGTTGTCCAAGTACATCAAAAAGGGAGGTAGTATGTGAGAACAAGGAATGATGGTCAATGTTGTGTGGGGGAGCAGCTTGCTAAGTAACGAGGGTGCGTCAAAAGGATTTAGGTGAATGATGGAGAGATTCAAGAATCTTGCATCTCCTCATTCTAAGAAAATTGTGCTTCTTATGAGGAGGGAGATGCCTATAATCTCTCCAAGTAGATGGAATGGAAGGGGGTTGTGAGATAGAAGGTCATGAGATAGAACAAAATGGAGATGCATATGCGTGAGTTTGCATTCCTTGCCATACCATCAATTCATGACATAGATGTTAGGTGTGGGGACATCTATGTGACATAGATGTTAGGTGTGGGGACATCTATGTGACGTTCAATTCGTGGCATAGATGATAGGTGTGGGGACACATGTATGATATTCGATGATGTGGGGTAGAACTTAGAAGTAAACTGACACCCCCAAATGATCCTAGAGAGAAGGTCAATTGTAGCCTTATTTGTCTCGAGGGAAGAGAAATGGGTGGAAATGGGGCCAGCTAGGAAAGGCATAAAGTATAAGAATCAGTGTACTCAATGTCAAAGTCGATCATAGTGCATGGGGTGTCATACTAATTTCCTAAAGGGATGGGGAGGGGAAAGGGGGTGAAGAAACCTTAAATAAAACCACTTCTACAAAGATATCTAATGTTTTTGCTCGCACAAATTTTCGAGAGCTTTATGGAAATTTCAATTAAATTTATGCACAAAGGGTTTCTGTGTTAACTTTGATGTCCCCCGAGATGCACACCAGCAGCAGAAATCTTTCGAAAGTTGTCTCCTCACTGCAAGTGGGAGAAATGTGGCCTTGGGGGCAAGCAATGAGCCAGGTACTGTCACCTGAATCCCAGCTCCTCTGTTTAGGCTAACTCCTAACGAAGCCAAGGGGGGTTGTCCCTAACAAAGAGTTTTCTATGGCTCTTGTTTTTTTTTTAAATGTTTTAAATGATGAAATGATGCGGATGGGTGTTGTTCAGGAGTTTTTTGATGGTGAGAACACTGTAAAATACGCAATCCACGTTGCAATTACAAAACACAATTACAAGGTAAACAATATATGATGACTCGAAAATTAAATAAGCATCCACAAGATAAACTTTAAGCAAATGACAAGGACATATGGTCCAGATTAAGGTGATACAAAAAAGATTCAGAGACCAATGCCTTATGGAGTCAAAATGGTGATTGGGATGCTGAAAAGTGTAAGTCAAATATAATGTTTGTGAGATCGTTTTGAAATTGTTCTTGGTAAGTTTTGAAGTATTTTAGGTGTTCTTGATTATTAAGGCTAGAAAAAGCAAGGTATGCGTCCAACAGGAAAAAGTATACCTTCAGTGGCTCCCCTTGGTGACCTGACGGACCGTCCAGTATTCTAGGCTAGGTGTCCAATGGATTTAACCAGCAAGCTAGAACTCTATGACAACAGTGATTTCTGGCGCCACCAATAGGAATTTCCCCACTACCTGAGTATTTCTCGAAACAACGTCGGTTCGTTGGTTTATGGGGGTGAAGATTTTATTATGGTTATCACTTGTAAGATTAACAAATCCAATCACTGTTCTGAGTACGAATCCAACTTTTTAGGGTCGGCAGAGCATACTTGGTGATAGAAAACAACGAAATAAATTTTAAAAGGGGAATGTGAGTTTGAAATGTTTAAACTTAAAGCACACAGAGAACCTCTCCGACAAAGAGTGCTCTTGACTTCGTCTTATGACAAAAGTTCAAGACACTTTAACTAATCTATATGCTAAATGCAAGGAAAATCAGTGCTTATGCTCTCCGACAGAGAGTGCTCTTGACTTGTATTATGACAAGTTCAAGAGTCTTTGGTTCTTTTTAAAATTCAAGCAGATTGTGAACAAAGGAACCAAATAATAGCTCAAAATAAAAGATAAAACAATGCTTTAGCAACTAATATACTAAGTAGCAGAAATGAACTAATCTAGCAATTAGTTTCTACTTGCAAAAAGTGAAACTACTTTAAGCAATTATTGTTCTACAACAAAAATGAAACTAAGCTACTTGCAAAAAAGTAAACTAAACTAAGAAAGGAGAGCAAACATACAAGGACACTACAAGACTTCCCCAAATAGGGGAAGTTGGGTGTGGGGGATTAAAAACCCCACTTATGAAACTTTTTATTAAAAGTACAATATTTTGGATTTTAAACCTTAGAGAAAGAATGAATGAGCTTAGAAAGACAAAAGGAACAAGCCTTAATGGCTCTTTACAAAAAGGAGAGTGATTTGAAATTTTGTCTTCTTTGGTTCAAATCCCAAGTATTTGGATCTTTCTTGGTTTTGGTACTTGGTTTCAACTCTTCTCTTGGTTTTGCAAATTGTTCTTTTCTTCTTTGATAACCCTCTTCTCTTCTTCACTTCTTCTTCTTCCTTGGTTTGTTTTTCTTCACACAACCAAAAACCAGCTTCAAACACCCTTTAGCATTAGTCAAATCAAAACCAAAAGAGACTAGATGCAACTAGGATCTAAATATTTAAAATGAAATGCAACTATATAAAGAGATCTAGATGCAAATGTTTGAAGTAAACTAGATAGCAACCTTTAGGATGAGATCTACAAAATGCAAACTAACAAACTAACATGCAAACTACCAAGTAAAATTAAACTAGAATGAGCCTAACTATGATTTACAAGTTCTTTTTAAGGCTTTTTTTAAGGTTTTTAAGGAGGGACGAGAGAAAGGAAGCTTGCTAAGGAGAGGGGGACGAGAGCTAGCAAGGGAAGAAACGAGGGTTTAAAGGGGAGAAACGAAAGGTAGAAGAAGGCTAGGAGAAGGGAGATCTTAAAGGCAAAACGAAAGGGAGAGTAGGGAAAAACGAAAGGAGAAGATGGGTTTTGAAGGGAAAGATGAGAGCAAAGAGATGGAGAAGGCTAAGGAAAAACGAATGGATGAGGAGGCCCAAAAAACGAGAAGGAAGAGGTGTTTTAAGGCTTCCAATGTAACCAAGTGACCAGTTTGAGTAGATTGAAGAGATGGATCCTTGAACTAGTACTTCTTGCCAAACTTTTTGAGGCTTGAGATCAACTTTAGGAGGCCCTGAAATGCACACAATGTTAGGAAAAATAGGTCTTTTGAAGAGATGAGAGAAGCACCCGAGCTCAAACTTCTCTTCAAACTTGGGAGATCTGCACAAGAAATCACTCACAAACACATCTTGATCAAATATTGTATGCAAAGCAAAATGGGATTAGAAGAGTATAAGTATTTCCAATTACAGTCTACTCCTTCCAAATCACATAAAACCCAACATAAATAGACAAGTTGAACTACAAATGCCCACCCTATGGACTTAATAAAGCCTTCTAAGCTAAATATTTGATCAAAATAGTGGAATGCAAGAAATAAACAAGAACAAGATCACCTTGATATAGATGAAGCACTTCCCATGACAAGAATCAACACACCATATGGACCTCCAAAGTCACTTTATTTCAAATAGCAAAAGCTATAACACATTTACAATCTGGCAAAGTAAGTTTGCCCAAAATATCCATGAAGAAGAGAGCTCCAAGAGCCTCTACTTATACAAAAATACAAGCCATCCATGAGTAAATTCGAATTGGCTTGAAGGAAGCCAATGGCACTTGTCTAATTCGAATTCCCCACCAAAATTCCAATCACATCCAAGTCACAACAAAGATTGGAGTGCTAAACCATTACATAAACTCGAGTTACATTGAGTTAGGATGGGGAGGTGGCGTTCACCTAGGCAAGGCGCCCCCCATCCCCTTCTTGGAAATATCACCACTCCACATACAAATTGCCAACTGTAATGCGTGAGGGTGAAGGAATATCACGTGAGCCAAGTGGGAGATCTCATCTCAAGTTACATTGAATGCTAACTCGTATCAAAGGGAGCCAATGCAAGTGATGTGGCCATTAATCAAGGAGAGCGCCTACCATGGAGTAAATGCACTCCCAACAAACCATCTATTACTTGCCACATCAACCAAATCGAATTTTGCATGGAGGGCGAATTCTCTTGAAGGAGATCACTTGTGTTGACTGGATAGTTAACTGAATCTGAGTGGAGTTGATTGGAATGATCATTAATGTCTGGTGCCATGTCATTTAGCCTTTTAAATAATCCAATTTGGATTATTTTGGAGAGAATTGGATTTTCTCCAATTATTAATTTTTTCATTTAATTAATTAATAATCCTCTTTTATTGATTTTTTGAGGAATTATTAATTAAGTGGCCAAATGACGATCCGAAACTTAGGATAATGGTGCCCGGGGTCTAAGTATGATTTTTGGCTTAGGAATTAAGCCTCCAATCACTGAAAAACACCCCCAGACGACTAACATATTACAAATTGAATTTTTCCATTTAAACTATGGAAAAATTAATTATTAAAAATAATTAAAAAATAAAATAATTAACTATCCAACGCGTCTGGTAAAAAAATTTTGGACAACGTTTAAAAACTACTACAGACCTAGGAAATGACCACTGACTCGACTCATAGTGTCTAGTAGGTTCATATTCATCAGTTGGACTCTAATAATCGCCCATGGCCAGAATCTCAAAATCAGGCATTCCAGCTTTGGAGGAAGCGGGAGAAAACCTTGTCAATTATATCTCGGCTGAAGGCAAAGTATAATTGGTCAGGGTAAAAAACTCCCTGGAATACCTTAGTTGATAAACCAGTCATGGGTGACCGAGTCACTAAAACCCTACTAGCACACTTTTATTACAAAAACCTCGTGGGGCATGGTCATTTCAAGACAAACAACAAACTGGCTAGGCATAAAGGATGGATCATCTGATACACTGGACACAAACACTTATCATGTTTGTCAAATGGCGGCTCTTCAAATAATCCAACTATGGTACAAATAAGTTGGTAACACACTTAAAAGTCCAAAACGCAAGAAATGCATATTATAGAGTGGACACTAGTCTTGGGATAAAGTCCACTTGTTTATGAGCCTCTACACTTTTATATTTAATCCAAAAACTATGACACTCACCTCAACTCCACCTCTAGTTTCAGTGCATCTCCCAAACCTTCCCCTACACCTTTAGTTAGAAAAAGTTTAGGAGCAAACCTTCCCCTCCACCTCTAGTTTCAGTGCATCTCCCAAACCTTCCCCTACACCTTTAGTTAGAAAAAGTTTAGGAGCAAACCTTCCCCTCCACCTTTAGTTAGAGGTCTTTGGAGCAAATTGAAAACCACTCGGTAAGCTAAATCTCCTCAAATCCTCATGCCTCGTATAAAAGTTTTGAGAAGAATTAAATCTTGATATAGCAATGGATTTGCATTCATTTTTTTTTCAAATAGCGTTATCAATGCACTTACACATCTCTCCCACCCAGGATGTAAGAGCGCTATAGGTGCAATTATTCATAATGATTTATTTCATCCACTTGCCCGAAAAACATAACTGTAAGGTTATCAACTTGCCAAACACACTGATCTCTACAACGGACTAAAATACACGCCTATTTTTATACAAAACCCTACAAATAGAGATATATGCTCAGCGTCAATTTTAAAAGTTTTTGTCCAGTTAAATATTTATAATTAAACGTGGCAGAGTAAAGGAGATCTGATGGCAGCTGAACATCATTTTGACATCAGTGTTTTCCAAAATTAAATTGAATAAAATTAGAGTATGAATTTATACCTCGGGTGTAGCGCGAGGATAATGGATTCCTGCCGATATAAGCATTCGTCTCTGGCCATCTATGATGAGAGCCCGATGATCATACGACACGTTGAATGGCTTCTTCAAACATTGTACTGCAATGGAATTGCTTCCACTCATCATCAACAACAATATTATTCGTATGCTTATGAAAACACCTGCTGATTGCACCAGCCATCCTCTGCAATCTCTCATATTTTTACCTCCTGAATTCATACCAAAAGCGATGCTCCTGCGATATAATAGACTTTTCAAACGTACTCTTTATGCATGGAGAGGGCTATATGGCCTAGCACTGCATCTCTAACCATGTAGATTCTACGTTATTTACGAGAGTAAAATCATTTGTCATCACTCCAGTGTTAAAAACAAACAAAGACCTTTCGCTTTTCTTGTTAATTGTTTATTTAATTATAATAAAAAAATGCATTCTTCCGTCCTGCCCCGCACCGCAATACACTATGAAGCGGACCTCATACCAACCATTCTAACCATCAAGAAAAAGAGTGGATAATTGTTTATTTAATTATCAATTACATTCTTACGCCTTCCCTCTATAAAGGAGAGCCCCATTCTAAACAAAAACCTTGTAAATTTTCTCCAATGGATTTTGGAATAACATGTGTCAAGTCATTAGTTCACTTGTCTCTTTCTTTAATTTTAATTTTCTTATTTGATAACTAAACTTTCTCTTTTATTTAATATTTTTTCTATTTCTTTTATTAGAATATTTTTTTTAATTTACATCCATTCTCATCTTTAATATAATTTCTCTTTTTTATTTAATTTACATCCATTTTTTTTCAATTTAATTTATTTCTAATATTTTATGAAGGTTGACCTTATATCTATGTATAATTTAGTATTAAATCTTTTATTTGTTATCGTATTATTCCATTTTTATATTTGTTTATTATTATTAATATTAATTAATTATGATCATTTTTCTCTCAATGCATTCTTTTAATTTGTTAATTTGTATTAAATTTTATTTACTTATTTTAATTTAATATTAACTAATTTTTTTATCCTTTTATTTAATAAATTTTGTGTGATTTTACTTATTTTTTAATTTATTATCCAATAACTAATTTTTTATCTTTTGATTTAATAAATTTTGTGTGATGGCTTTATCTTTTCAATATGTTTGACTCAAAGCTTTGTTTCCTTAATGATGAGTGGACACTAGAATGTTCATTAAAAAGGTTGGGAACTTTACAAAGATTCAACATAGGTTATTCTCCATAAAATATCTTTGCATTCTCAAGGATAAAAGGATATCAAAATGAGCATAAATTTTAAGTTAAGGGGATTAGGCGAGGCCTTTAATAATCAAATTGAGGAATTAGCTCTTTATCAAGGATGGTGGTATTAAAGGAGAAGGGGATCAATCAAATTTTGGTCAAAGGGGATTACTTCAATAATAATTCAATATATGCATTATAATTTGATTCCTCTGTTTGAGTAGGCTTGTTATTAGAACCCCAAATCCTAGCTAGAAGTTTCAAATCCATAGATTATGAGATTATGGGACAATTGGAGGCACTCAGTGATAATAAGAATGTAGGCCTTTAATACCCTCATTCTCAACGTATCTCCTTGTATTACATCACTTGAATGCAAATCTAATACCTCGGTGAGGATGAGATAGGTGAGGCAGTGTGGGATTAATTCTGGAAAGGTTTGATTTCTAATGATTTTAGTTTGTATTGTGTCACCCCTTGACTCTTGGTATCTAATTATGGGAAAGCAAAAGAATCATCTAGTTAATGTTTGTTCTTGGCATTGTGTTTTGGGAATCATTTGGATTAATTGGTTAAGGTTTGGGACAATGGACATTCTAAAAGATGTGTCATTTGCAAAAATTCAAACCTGTGTGGGAAAATCAATTATTAGACAATGTGAGAGGCATGCAAGGGATACATAGGAATGCATTGCATTATATGTTCTAAAATGGGAAGGGTTTCAAAGAGAATGGGGATAAGTAATGATTTGGAAACGCATGTTATTCAAAGGCATATTATAGAAACGAATTTTGAGGTATAATCAATTAAGAACAAGTAGATGCAGTTTGAGATTTTCATGGAAAATAATTCACAAAGAATTGAAAAAATGGAAGAGAGAATGAATGGGATGCAAGAAAAATTAGGAGAACTAGAAATGGAAAAAAGGACAGCTATGGAAGGCATTCAATCCATGTATCCACCTATTTTTCTATGGGATCTTATGGTATGGAATATATGCCAGCTCGGGAAGAAGAGACAATGCAATGGGACTTGTTGGATGAGCTAGTCGACATAGCCAACTAGACCAATGAAACGCCCGATTGGTCGCGTCAGTCACGTCGGTCGATCAACCGACCAACAATTATGAAGTTGTAACTCTCTCTTCTTGGATGTAAGGTATATAAGCATGGTTATGCAAGAAATTATGTATGAGTAGATGAATATATGATATAATATAAGGATACATATCCTTGATTCTACAGTTACTTCTTGTCTTCGTGTATATTGTCATGTGGTGTATGTTGTTATATATGATGGCTCATGTTTGCTACTGGTAACTAATATGCACAAACCCCTATATTACAACATTAGTTCCATTTTCAGTAGCAGATTGGAGAGAGACATGCATAGATGTTGATTGAAGACGAAATACATAAGTTTTGGTGCAGGAAAATTGAAAATTACTTGAGGAATTACACCAGAAGAAACAAATTACACCTAGTTCACGCAGGAGAGTTATTCTTTGTAGATACACACTAGAGATTTCTAGAATCCATACCAACACAAATAAAGAAGTTGCTCAACCATATCATTGATGACTAAGACTTATGAAGAAGAAAAATTATTGTTGAAGCTAACTAACAGTGGTTGAACAAACCTGTACAAGTGGCTGGAACAAATATGTGATAAATTTTGCGAGGAAACAACGATAGAAGAAAGGACATCAGTTGAGAACATAAAGAATAGATTCTACGACGATCTACACAATAATTTCTTCTGCACCATACCAACTTTATTGCACAAGTTTTTAATTGGGAAAGGAGCCGACCATATAGTTGAGTTGAGACCCTCGATAAACCCACCTATCACGACTGATTGGAAAGAAAAACTAGAAGCGTGGGAGTATCTTCTAAGAAAATAATATCCATGGTTGTTGCTATCAACCAAGAATAAGAAACCAAGCACAGTCATGGGGGGGCTGATAACCTATGAGATACCTCTAGCAGTGGAAACTAAAGAGGGTCATGTACAACAACAATGCCTAAGGAAAAGAAACCGATGGGGAGAGAATAGACATTGGACGAAGAAGCAAAGGAGAGACAACAGATAAGAATGCAAGGGTACAAACCCGTATCTGACATCCAAAAACTTGAGAGAGATAAAAGACAAAGAAAGAGAGAAGAAATATGAGAAAGTATGAATATAAACAAAATAAATTCATAAGAGAAAGACGTAGAACAACGGGTTAATAGCATACCAATCCTACCTAAGTCCTATGAGAATTGATCAGGTGTGAAAGAGGAGGTAACTACGATGGTTCTGGCATATACTAATCGTGAAGAGGAGCGATGGGTTGATGAGAAGTTAACCCTATTCGGGTTAAGAGAGAGTGCATCAAATGCGGAAGAGGAAGCTACCAAGACAGATATCGAGTTAGAAGAATAGTTACAAGCATTGGAAGTAAGTTTAGAACATTTGAGTAACTCTCGACAAATGGAAATAAATGACTCTCCCTTGAAAATTACTCTTGGTTGATCAAACATGTACATTGTAAATCATATTCTTGAAAATCAGTTGAACTTAAAACCGAGTGATTCTTCTATGTGGAACCGACTAGATGAAAGATGCTAGATAAGAGACAATATTATCATAGAAAGATCACCAAGAAGAGGTGAATGGATCACTATCACACCAGAGAATTGTCGAAATAATATAACATTACACTTTGAGGATTTCATGGGCCTATCCCCCTCTGCTAAATTTAGCATCAGAAGAAAGTCAAGATAAAAATAGAAAAGGACACGGTGAAGAGGCACGACTGTTTGCAAATGACACTACCACATATAAAAAGCAAGAGTGTGAAAGTGAACTGCCATAGGAAGTTGAAAAAGTACAACAAAGTTCAAAAGAAGAAAATGAAACATAGTCGACCATCCTAAGTCAATCGGAACCTGAGGAATGTAACATTTTAGCAACACAATCGAACTGATAGAATTCAACACCTAATAGTCGACCATCATCACCAAACAATTTTCCAAATATGGCTCCTCACACTACTCAAAATATTCCTCTATATGAGGGGAATGAAGATCCTAAGAGGCATTGGTTTGTTTATGAAAATATCTAAGATGCACAAGATGTATCCAATGTAGAAAAACAAATGGCTCAATTTGTGGGACCCCTAGGAAAAAAAGTGTTAAAGTTACAACATCATGATTCATTCTCTCGGTCAATCTCATGTGTCAAGATTGAGTCTCGTATGTCAAGGTAGTGCCTTATAGGATCCTGAGTTGGACTCAAGAAAATTGGAGAAGAATATTGAGTTGGACTCAAGAATGGTTGAGCTTCATGTGTTGAGGCAAGTGCTTTGTATGTCAAAGTGATGATGGTGTACAATCTTTCTAGTCAAGGCTAAGGTATTGTGTGTCAAGATAGATCCTCAGGTGTTGAGGTGATTCATTGCATGTCGAAGCATGTATGGTGTGCGATGTACTACTAACCATGGTTGAGCTATTAAGTATCCTTCAGAGACTGACCACCTCTAGAGTGAATTACTTTAGCATATAACCACTTGGAACGATAGTAGAACAATATGATCACATCATTGGGAAAATATACTTAGTATATTTGATATGATAATTAAGCTGGCACATGTGGACCATGTAGATAAGACAAGAGATAAATATAAGATGTGATAAGATATGTGAGAATTCGAATTGAACATAAAGAATCAATTAAGAGAGACTTCGAATTATTTAACTTTAGTGATATTAACAAAGAATACTTTAGTCAATCAAAGGAGAACTCGAATTGATCACTACAGTGATGTTAACTAGAAATATTTCAATTAAGAGAGTTAAATAAGTGATAACAAAGAATATCTAGTTAACTAAGTTGTATTGCATGACGACACTTATGTTAAACTAAAAGATGACACTTATGTTAAACTAAAAGGCGACACTTGAGTCGCGACACTTTCATGGCGACACTTAAGTTAGCCACCTAACTAAGTGGGAAAGCTTTCAGTTAAGGGGCAAGTTCATCCTAAAGTCAATTCAGTGAGTTAATGCATTGCATGAGAAGTGGGGCGCACTTCTCCATGCAAGATTGATGTCTCCAATATTTGAGCAAATTTCTATGAAGTATTTTTGTGCAAGTGACTATTATTAGCGAGTTGGTTGATTGGAGAATCATTATCATGAGTCTCGCTTCTATAAATATCTTTATCTTGCTCGGTAATTGCACTGGGGGTGCTTGATGTAAAATACATTATTTGTTATTTATCAATATACTAAGGAAGGTTTTGCTAGGGTTTTCTCCCTCAATTCATAGAGGGTTTCCCTAGGTTAAATTCATGTGTTGAATGTGATTACTTATGTGTATGATTGTTATTTGATTTCAAGTATTATTGCAGCTCCCGAATTAAAGATAAAAATTAACACGGTATCAGAGCTCGGGGCGTGAAAAATCTAAGTTCAGTAATCAAGCTTAAACCTACATAGATCCTAAGTGAGAACAATATTGAAGAACAATGGCTTCAATCTCAGTGAGACCGAAATATTGTCTTGAAGGAACTTTGAACTTCAATACTTGGAAGGCCAGGATCCTAAATATCCTAGAAGAGCAGGATTTGGATGGATATGTATCCAGTGTTATTGAAGATCCTGCTTCTTGTTGATGTATTTGTAACTTCGGAAGATATTCACTTGTATATTGTATGTATTACACTTGTACTTTATTTGTATCCCCAACGGAGATGTATTATTCCTCCAATTGGAAGTGTCGTCATTTGTATTTGCAAGTGTCGCAAGTATTATTGTAAGCATCGTAACTTATATGTGATGGGTTATTAGACCACCTTAGAGGGGTCGGCCCAGTGTGGGTTAAACGGTTATTATACCACCCTAGTGGGGTCGGCCCAGTGACATGTGGATGGGTTATTAGGATTCCTTAGGAATTCGGCCCAGTTAGGATTAAAGGCAAGTCAAGGCATTGTATAAATAGAGAGAGTGTGTCTCTCATTCTATTCATTCACTCACTCACTCACTTCGCATTAGTGAGAGAGAGGAGGAGTGCGCACAAGTGGAGGAGGAGAAGCTGCTGGAATACTATATCTTATTTTGGGGTTTGATCTTTGTGATCTTTGTATTGGTGCTCATTCTATCTCTGAGGAAGTTGCGGGTTTTTTCACCTTCTTGGTTTTCCCCCATGAAATGCTTTGTGTCTCTTGTCTCTTGTGTTTTGATATGTTGTACATGTTGTTCTCTCAGTTAATATCCTAGATTAGATTGAATTAAATGCTAAAAAACTAACATGGTATCAGATCTAGCCTGAAGGAAGGCATTGTATGGAATTTATGACACTTATTGCACTTGCGACAAATTGGAAGCCATGACTTGGTATAGTAAAAACCAGTCATCGTGGCACTTTCGCTATAAATCCATTTTGGCAAAGGTTCAGGATTTGAAACTTTTACAGGTCTAAGATGAAATGTTCATGTAACTTGTGTCCAAAGATCATCCCCAGATTCGTTGTACTTTGTGAGATATGATTCGTAAAAGTTAGGGTTTCTTCCTCTTCTAGAATGCAGCCCTAAATAGGTGACCTACGAACAGAGGTCATATCTCGAGATAGGAAGCTCCAAATGGAATTCCATAAAAAGTGGCAATTAGGGAACAGACTGTAGTTTCACAGTTCCGGGTTTCAAAGGCCGAAGTTGAAATAGTGACACGTGGAACGCCGTGCAAGTTCGCTATATTGTTTCATCCCATAAACAGGTCACGTTGCAACACTTGGCATATCTCTCTCTCAGAGAATCCATTAAATCTCAGATCTGTGGGGTTGGAAATAAGACAGGTCAGTCTACCACAAGACAAAGTTTCAGACCTTGAGGATTCAAAATTTCAGAGATACATCATAAACAATATGGCATATATTTCTGTTCAAACATAATTGGATTCTGAGCACTTTCATTTTTGGCTCGTTACTGCTGCGGGAAATTAGGGTTTTTGCAAAAGTTGGAATTTTTGGAATATGAGACCACGGCTAGATGCTCCTCATCAAAATCAAAATTTAGAGACCAAGATCGAAGTTTTTGGTTGGGTAGAACCCCGGGCTCTATCAAACCCTAGTTCGGGATTTTGACCAGAAAACTAGAATTTGACAGAAGCTGCAGATCCGAAACTCGCAGGTCAATTTTTGGAGTTTTTGGAATCTGAGCACAGCAGCTTGCTCGCCTCAGTCATCTGCATCTCCTTGTCTAGACAAAATTTTGAAATTCCAAGTTTGGAGTTTTAGGGTTTCTCTATCAAACCCTAGCCAGCTCTAGATCCAGATTCAGCAAATCAAGTGGGGCTGATAACTTCCAAGCATGGAAGTATAAGATTGGGTTAATCCTAGAAGAGAATGATTTGGACACCTACATAAGTGAATAAGTTTTAGTTCTAGAGGGAGATGAGGCTAAGGCCTTACAAAAGAAGACTACAAGCAATCCTGACAGGTATTACTTGAGGAGATACAGGTATGTTTTGAAATTTGTTCATGATTAAGTTTATGATATGTTTGTCTTCATATTATTGAGGTTAGTACAATATTGATTAATTTTAGACTTGTCTTATCACCTTAGTAAAAGTATGAATGCATATGAATGATAGAAGACATTCATTGATTAGGGTTATGACACTTATGATTGTACTAATGCACTATGGTGTTGTATGAGGATGATGATGTTTGCTAACATGAAAGGTACATCAAGAAAGAAAAATCAAGTTCTAGATCAAGAACATATGACCATGGTGACATGAAGACAAAGACTCATCCATAGCCATTGATCACATAAAAGCTCTACTTACGAGGTATGTATAATTTGGTTCTACAATGCTTAACTTATGAGATATGCAGGTTACTAGCACAAGTCATTGAAGAGAACAAGAAGACATTATGTGGGTATGCTAGACATAACTATCAAGCATGATAATCCAGGTATGCTTTTCCTATATCAAGTTAGAATCCTACCTTGTGTTAGGATCTTATATAAGTATACTTGGTATGATTGATAATTCATGAAGTTATAAGTTTGGGCAATCATGGGTTTATGCATATTATGCTTCTTAGTTTGACTAATGATATGACAAACTAGAAGAGTCCTATGGTCAAATAAAAATATGCATGAGTAAAAGAAGTCCTCCTTGAAACCTTGAATACTAACACTTTTGTATGAAATGATCATGACCATACATGATTAAGATTATTTAGAATCATAATGTTTTGATAAGGATTGAGATTATACTAATGCGTGTATGATTATGTATGAGATATTGATCAGGATGAGACAATGATGACACTAGTGCACACTTAAGAATGCATAGTGGTCCAGGATGGATAGAATTTCAAAGACATATAATCATGATGATATCATAAATGAAGCAAAGATCAAGAGGGAGCACACTCCAGTAGTTCCTGCAAGGAAGCAAAGATTGAGAGGGAGTCCACCCAACAACCAAACAAAGATAAGTATTTGAATTGTCATTTATTATATATTTGATTACTTAAATGATGTTGTCTAGTCATGTAAATGCTTATGTTCCTAGATTTAGGATGTATATTATGCATATTAGAAAAGTTGCATTAATGAACAAGATACTACTAATATGCAAGTAATGAGTAAGTGGCCTATGGTAATGTACAACATTCCATTGCTACTTATCTAGAATGAAACCTCTTTGCTGACATGTTGAGAGTTGTGCACACTCTTAAAAAATGTTCTAGTAGAGATGGAAGGCATCTAGAAAGTTACGAGATATGGATAAATGTTGTATTGAAGCATTGGCTAAGATAATTGCATGACTGTATGACATATGTATTTATATGTAAGAATTTGTTCTGAAATCTATGAGATGTTTCTAATCATGCAATTGAACTTGTCTTGTAGGAAAGACCATGTACCATCACCTACAAGAGAGACTTGTTTCGAAGAACAAGCGACGAAGACTCGACAAATCCAAAAAACTACCTATTGAAGATATTGAAGAATCTGAAGTTCCCAGGATCCAAGATGCAGTAATGGAAGGATGCCATGATCGAGGAGTACCAGTCAATCATGAAGAATGATGTCTAGAATGTGGTCCCAAGACCAGAAGGGAAGTCTGTTGTGACTTCCAAGTGGATCTACAAGATCAAGCATGCTGCAGATGGCATCATAGAGAAATACAAGGCAAGGTTTGTGGCTCGTGGCTTCTCCCAGAAAGAAGGGATAGACTATGAAGAAACTTTTGCACTAGTAGCCAGATACACTTCCATCATAACAGTACTTGCTCTAGCTGCAGTGATGAAGTGGAAGATACACCAGATGGATGTCAAGACAACTTTCTTGAATAGTGTAGTCGAAAAGGAAGTGTATGTGGAGCAACCACTAGGTTTTTAGACACATGACAGGAAGTCATATGTGTGCACATTGAAGAAATCCTTGTACGGTTTGAAACAAGCACCCAGGACTTGGTACGACAAGATTGACAGCTTCCTGTCCAGTTTGGGATTTACCAATAGTAAAGCGGATTCCAACCTTTACTACAAGGTTGAGGAAGGCAATCCAATGATACTCCTATTGTATGTGGATTACCTATTTGTGACAAGTGAGGATAGGTTGATTTCCGACACGAAGAGGAAGCTTACTGCCGAGTTCAAGATGAAGGACTTGGGTATGATGCACTACTTTCTAGGTATGGAGGTGTGGCAGAGTGTAGATGGAATCTTCCTTGGTCAAGGGAAGTATGCAGTAGAGATCCTGAAGCGGTTCGGGATGATGGACTGCAAGGCCATGTCCACACCTATGGCATCGAACCTGAAGCTATTGAGTAATGCTTCATCAGAGTCGGTTGATGCCACGATGTATCGTCAGATGATTGGGTCCTTGATGTACCTAACGAACACGATACCAGATATCTGCTTTGTTATGAACACCTTAAGCCAGTTCTTGACGGATCCTAGACATGTTCACTTGATTGTTGTAATGCATATTATGAGGTACCTAAACGGTAAGATTGATTATGGGCTCAAGTATGATGCAAATCAAAAGTTTAACCTAGAGGGTTATGGTGATTCAGATTGGGCAGGCAGTGCTGCAGATAGGAAGAGAACTTCGGGGTGTTGCTTCAGTATGGGATCAAGTGTGATCTCTTGGTTTAGCAGGAAGCAATCCCGTGTAGCACTGAGTACAACCGAAGCAGAGTATGTTGCAGCTTGTTTGGCAAGTTGCGAGGCAGTATGGATAAGGAAGCTACTGTCAGATTTATTTGATCTCCAGTTGGATGCTACTTGTATCTTCTGTGACAACTAGAGTTGTGTGAAGTTGTCAGAGAACCCAGTGTTCCATGACAAGTCAAAGCACATCGAGATCAAGTATCACTATATCAGGGATATGGTGCTGATCCGGATTTATGTGGGAACGAAACAAAAGATAGCATATACAGAACCATATACAAAGATATATTGCAAATAACACAATGATACAGTAAACACATATTCTATTAAATAGTGGAAATAGAACAGACTGTAAAATACAATAGCTAGAATGGTGGTAGCTATCTCTGAGAAGAGATGTGGCCGCTATGCTCATTCGTGCCAAGATGAATACAAAGAGAGGCCGAAAGGGCCTATTTATCATAAGCATGAGGGAAAGAATCCCAAACATCCAAAAACCTAACCCTAGAAGATGAACCGTCATAAAGTTTGCGGCCCCAAGGTGGTTAGTTGAACAGTCAACTTCCCAGGGTCATAAATTTTGCATACGATCTCCGTTTGGGGCGCTCGGTAGCCCATTGGGAAGGTCTATCCAAGATTTACAACTTTCGACTGGGCCCAAATGAATTTCGGAGGCAACCATTTGGTCCCCCAAATCACCAAAAAATGTCGTTTAGGGCCTCAAAATGGCTCCGGAAGTTCAGGACCCGAAAAACTGCTAAAAATAGTAATTTACCAAAATTGCCAAAAGACTGTTTTGAGCCAGTTGGAAGAGGTGGGCCGCCACTGATATCCACCTGGATCAATCCTCCCTCCTTAGGAAGCAATGGTATCCATTGCATTAAATCCCTTGTCATATGTCGAGCTGTGTGTCGAGTTGAGCTCTTGGTGCGGCATTTGCTGAAGTGGAAAGATTGCCTTACTTTGACATCTTCAGAGGGTTGTAATTGTTGTTGATGGATGCGCTGGAGCTGTTCAACAGTTTTGGTTGTTGTGGTATCCTTGGTATGCACCAGTGTGGATGGTTTCTTTTTGGAGGGGCCCCTTGAATGCGTGGCCTTGCACTGTAGAGGTACCCGAATAGGCGATGCTGCACTAACTTTGTGCTTTTCTTGTTTCTGCTGAGTAGAAGGATAATCTGCGGAGGTTGTGGATGTCTCCGCGATCTGATGTTCACCTTTAATGGCAATTGCGAATAGGGAAAATTTCCCAGTGTGGGAGATTATCTTCCTTCCCTGCTCGTTTGGGGTAGGTGCAACTATCTCTGGTATCCGATAGAGTTGTCCTCCCAAAGTGACAATGACACTGCGAGGTCGTGATTCATATACAGCATGACGCTTCCACATATATGGATATCCTAAAAGAACATCGCATACTTCAAGTGGGGCCACATCACACAATACCTCATCTTTGAAGGGCTTGATGCCATATGGTAGGCGACATTGGTGACTGACACGGATCCTTCATCCTTGGCTTAGCCATCCAATGGTGCATGGTTGTGGGTGTGGCGTTATTGGTAGCTCCAATCTCTTGATGACTTCTTCTGAGATCAGGTTCTTCTGGCTGCCGCTGTCCATAACAAAGTGTAGGGGAATTCCCTTCACCCACATCTGTGAGTGGAAAAGGCGCTCCTCTGCCTCCGACTCTTCAGGCTCCTCTGGCCAAATCTATGCGGTGGCAACAACGGCACTGGGTTCTGCATCAATGATCTGCTTCCCTTTTCGCGCGGCTGTGAAATTAGGTTCTGAGTCAGAATCAGAATTGGGATCTGATTCTGAAGCTTTGATCTCAGCCACCAATGACTGTTTTGAGCGAAAATCATCGGTGTTGTGCCAGGGGCTTTTGTGGAACTCGCACCACTTCCCGGTGCCCTTCTTTGCCTTTTCTTTACCCTTCTTCGCCTGTGGTTGGGACTGGTTGTCCTTTTCCTGCCCCGTGATCTGCGAGCCAGAGTTTCCCTTGCCCTGCTTCTGCGCAGGTCCGAAGTCACGCTTGTTCTTTTGCTGAAATTTCTACTCAATTTTGACAGCATATCGATAGGCGGATCCGAGTGAAGAGATTTCCAGGAAATCCATCTATGTTCGGATGTACCGGTGTAGGCCACTGCGATATTTCAATACTAGGTGCCGCTCGGAGTCCTTGATACCTAGCTTTGTGCGCAAGGTATGAAATTTGTTGGTGTACTCCGACACCGTTTGGTCCCTCTCTTGATGCAGAATGGTCCATTTTGTGTATTGGTCATCATAGTTTCCAACAGGGTAATATTGTTCCTTGACGACATCTATAAAAGAGGCCCAAGTGGGATTGGAATATTCAAACAATCCAGACTCGTCTTATGAGTTTTGCTCACAATAAGTTTCCCACCAATTTTTGACATGGGGGACGGCCTTAAGGAGCGCAAAGATGATCTTTTCCCTGTCGGAAAATTGGTGGACAGAGAAATACCCTTCTAGTAGATTCAACCATTTATCTAGGGCATCGGCATCGATTTGGCCTTCAAATAAAGGGATATCGAAATTAACTTGTACCTTGAAGGGAGTCGTATCTCCGAAATGGCTGCTCGTTGAGGGTGCATTTGCCACTGTTGGCATGCGTTGAAGGATCTGGGCGAAATTATCCATCATCTCGTTCCTCTGTCGCGCGAGGGCTTCCTCGAGCAACAACTTGATAGGATCTACTGCTCCGTCGTCTCTCTTTTCTTCCGCCATGGGAGGCCGTTTGGGGCGGTGAGAGTGGTCTTCCCCAAGTGAAACTAGTTCGAGACTCAACTCTCTGTATCCTGACCTCGTCGGGGACATGCACCGAGAAACAATCAAAGAGCAGACCGCTCTGATACCACTGATCCGGATTTATGTGGGAACGAAACAAAAGATAGCATATACAGAACCATATACAGAGATATATTGCAAATAACACAGTGATACAGTAAACACATATTCTATTAAATAGCGGAAATAGAACAGACTGTAAAATACAATAGCTAGAATGGTGGTAGCTATCTCTGAGAAGAGATGTGGCCGCTATGCTCATTCGTGCCAAGATGAATACAAAGAGAGGCCGAAAGGGCCTATTTATCATAAGCATGAGAGAAAGAATCCCAAACATCCAAAAACCTAACCCTAGAAGATGAACCGTCATAAAGTTTGCGGCCCCAAGGTGGTTAGTTGAACAGTCAACTTCCCGGGGTCATAAATTTTGCATACGATCTCCGTTTGGGGCGCTCGGTAGCCCGTTGGGAAGTTCTATCCGAGATTTACAACTTTCGACTGGGCCCAAATGTATGTCAGAGGCAACCATTTGGTCCCCCAAATCGCCAAAAAATGTCGTTTAGGGCCTCAAAATGGCTCCGGAAGTTCAGGACCCGAAAAACTGCTAAAAATAGTAATTTACCAAAATTGCCAGAAGATTGTTTTGAGCCAGTTGGAAGAGGTGGGCCGCCACCGATATCCACCTGGATCAGGTGCAGAGAGGATCAGTGAAGCTATAGTATGTTGTGACGGATGAGCAGATTGCAGATGTGTTGACCAAACCACTAGCCAAAGTGAAGTTCGAGTACTTCAGAGAGAGGCTTGGTGTTCTTTAGATAGAAGATACTTCAAGGAGGAAGTGATGGAACACATTTGCAGGAGCCATTCCAAGCATGGTGGTAGGAGGATCCTTCCCATGGTTGTGGATGTAAGCGTTGTGTGATGAACATCAGGACGATGCTCCGGATGATGTTTTGTATGATGATGATCAGGATGATCATGTGATGATGATATGCATCAGGATGATCATGTGATGATGATATGCATCAGGATGATGCTATGATGATGATTAGGACGATCATGTGATGTGATGATGTGCATCAGGATGATGTACTATATGATGATGATCAGTATGATCATGAGCATCAGGATGATGCTCCGTGCGAGGATGATCAGGTTGATCATGAGTATCAGGATGGTACTCTGTGGCCGTGGATAGGTTGTGCAGGTGCATGTAATCAGTCTTGGAGATCCAGACAGGTTGTACTAGGCACATAAAAGATCTTGGGATGCTCTTTAGAGATCTTGCAGGTTGTAAGACACTCTTTTAAGGTTTTGCAAGAATTGCATGTAATCAGTCCTGGAGATCCGGACAGGTTGTGCTAGGCACGTAAAATATCCTGGGATGCTCTTTAGAGATCTTGCAGGTTGCAAGACACTCTTTTAGGGTTTTGCGAGTTCACATGTAATCAGTCCTGGAGATCCGGACAGGTTGTGCTAGGTACGTAAAAGATCCTGGGATGCTCTTTAGAGATCTTACAGGTCGCAAGACACTCTTTTAAGGTTTTGTAAAGGTCACATGTAAAATATCTTGGGAGATCCGATAGGTTGAGCAGTAAGCTCGTAAAAGTCCTGGGATGCTCTTTCGAGGTTTTGTTGACGCACGTAATCAGCCGTGAGGATTCCACAGGATGGCCAGATATGATGAAGACCTATAGGAGGCTAGCCCTACAACCAACATGAAAAAGGGATGGATTTGTAGAACTTCCTATGACAAGAAGAATTGAGAAATAGCACTATTTCTTGAGATGACGAGTACATCAGCAGTGACGATGATGCTCCAGTGATCCAATGACGATGATCCAACTCCAGTATTGAATACTTGTGCCTATATGTATTGATGACTTGTGTCAAGAGAATACCTTCCTAGTTAAGAGGAAGTGTTAATGTATTTGTAACTTCGGAATATATTCACTTGTATATTGTATGTATTACACTTGTACTTTATTTGTATCCCCAACGAAGATGTATTATTCATCCGATTGGAAGTGTCGTCATTTGTATTTGCAAGTGTCGCAAGTATTATTGTAAGTGTCACAACTTATATTTGATGGGTTATTATACCACCTTAGAGGGGTCAGCCCAGTGTGGGTTAAAGGGTTATTATACCACCCTAGTGGGGTTGGCCTAGTGACATGTGGATGGGTTATTAGGCTTCCTTAGGAAGTTTTCCATGTTAGGATTAAAGGCAAGTCAAGGCATTGTATAAATAGAGAGTGTGTGTCTCTCATTCTATTCATTCACTCACTTTGCATTAGTGAGAGAGTGGAGGAGTGCGCACAAGTGGAGGAGGAGAAGCTGTTGGAAGACTATCTCTTGTTTTGGGGTTTGAGCTTTGTGATCTTTGTATTGGTGCTCATTCTATCTCTGAGGAAGTTGAGGGGTTTTTCACCTTCTTGGTTTTATCCGGTGAAATGCTTTGTATCTCTTGTCTCTTGTGTTTTGATATGTTGTACATGTTGTTCTCTCAGTTAAGATCCTAGATCAAATTGAATTAAATGCCGAAAAACTAACACTTCTAATGCAGGGCGCATTACCTTCAAGAAGAATCAAGCCAAGGAAAAGAGAATCATTTATGATCTCGTGAAAGACAACTTGATGCTCATGATTAATGCATTGAAGACCGCAAAGGAATGCTTCGACACTTTGAGAAATATTTATGAAAGAAGGCGCCCAATCAAAAGTGAGCATTGAAGAAAAAGATTCAAAATATGAAGATGGAAAAGGACGAAGTTGTGGCTTCCTTCTTCACAAAGAACTCTCAAGTAAGAGATGAACTCATGAGCATTGGTGTGACGGTCGATGATGATGATCTCATTCAGATTGTTGTCGATGGTATTCCATCCTCATGGGAGACATTCTTGGCTATAGCAAATGGTCGAGAAGTGAAACCTAACTTTGAGAGACCGTGGCATGTTTTCCTACAAGAAGTAGGGTGAATCCATAGAAAATATACTTCCTGCAAAGAAGGGAACCTCGCTCTTGCGGCATAGATGAATAAGGTCAGAAATATCACAAGAAATTCTCTCATCAAAAGAAGATTGATTTCAAGAACTTTGATAAGTCTAAAGTTAAGGGATCCTTGACTTGATTCATTCCGATCTATGTGGTCCTATGTCTGCACCCTCCTTGAGAGGTTATTTGTATTATGTGTTGTTCATAGATGAGTTCTCTCGCAAGTCATGCGTTTATTTTCTAAAAGCAAAGAGTGAAATTTTCAACAAGTTTCAAGAGTTTAAAGCACTAGTTGAGAATCATAATGGAAAGCACATTCGTTCTTTGAGATATAATAATGGAGGATATTTGGAGTCCCATGTATTCAATGACTTATGTCAAGATGCTGGAATAAAAAGACAGATGACTATACCCTACCGCCCCCAGCAAAATGGGGTTGTTGAAAGAAAGAACAGAACAATATGTGAGGTTGAAAAATCCATGATGTGTGATCAGGATCTACCCACATACTTATGGGCATAAGCCTCCATCATTGTTGTTTATATTCAGAATAGAATCCCTCATGCTATCTTGGGAGAAAAGACTCCTAAAGAGGTTTTCACTGGTGAAAAACCCGATATTGGACACTTGAAGATTTTTTATTTTCCTATCTACATTCATAATCCAAAAGAGAAGAGGACAAACATGGACCCATCCGGAAAGAAAGGAACAGTTTTTGGATATAGTGAATCCTCCAGAGCTTACTGAATCTATGTCCCAAGACAAAGAAACATTGAAGTTAGTAGAGATATAAATTTTCATGCAAAGGTTGCCTTCAAGCGCTCCAAATAACTTCAGTGTGATTCATATATGGAGGAGCATGATACTCCTATGATGGAGGATCTAGTTTCTGATTCTCCCCTTTCAGATGTTGAGAGGGAGAAGTCAAAAGAGATTTCATATACACTTGATCCTGAAGAACCGGTAGAACTGATAGAAAGATCCCTTGATGAACCTCCTGCTAAGAGGAGATATGCATGGTGTCGAGACATTCTGCAAGAGGCAGAAAAGCATGGTGTACCACTAGGATCATCCAGAGAGCGAAAGAGACTTGCAATATTTTCAGGATATGTAGCACAGATGAGTCACATCAGTGATTTAGAACCCTCTAAGTATGAAGAAGATGCTAAGCAACAAGTATGGAAAGATGCAATGGTTGAACAATACAAATCCATCATGCATAATGATGTGTGGAAAGTGGTTCCTAAATATGACGGGAAGTCAATAGGAACTTCCAAGTGGATTTATAAAATCAAGCATGCAACTGATGGAAGTATTGAAAATTATAAATCAAGATTTGTGCCCATGATTTCTCATAGAAAGAAGGGATAGACTGTCATGAGACATTCACTCCTGTGACCAGGTACACTAATATCCGAACCATAATTTCCCTTTCTTCAGTTTTGGGTTGGAAACTTCACCAGATGGATGTGAAGACTGCCTTCCTCAATGGTGAGGTTGACGAATAGGTTTACATACAACAACCTGAGGGGTTTGTAGTTCATCGGAAGGAGTCCCATGTATGCAAACTTAAAAAATCCTTGTATGGGATTAAGCAATCCTCGAGGGCTTGGTATTTGAGGATTGACAACTATCTTCTAAGCTTGGGCTTCTCCAAAAGTGAAGCTAACCCAACCTGTACTTCAAGGTTGTGAAGAACCAATTGTTGATATTGGTTCTCTATGTTGATGAATTGTTCCTTATTGGAGAGGAGCAATAGATAGCTCACTTCCGAGTTTGAAATGAAAGACTTAGGTCATATGCACTATTTTCTTGGTCTAGAAGTTTGGCAAAGGAAATATGGAATCTTTCTTTCGCAAGGAAAGTACACAGTTGGTGTGTTGCAGATATTTTTTATTATGGACTATAATTCCATGTCTATTCCTATGATGTCTAATCTAAAGAAGCTACATGAGTCATATTTCGGATAAGATCTAGTGGATCCTACCATGTAAAGACAACGCATTAGTTCCTTGATGTATTTGATACATAGTAGACTAGACATATGTTATGCAATGAGCATCTTGAGTCAATTCATGTTTGAGCCAAGACATAGACATTGAGTTGCTGCCAAGCATGTGCTTATATACCTTCGAGGTACTATTACTTATGGAATCATATATGATTCTAGTGGTGGAGTGATGATACTTGGATATTCCAACTCTGAGTCCCGACTAGGGTGGTACTATTGTGGACTAGAAGAGTACATCTAGATTTTGTTTTAGCTTGGGATTAGCTATGATATCTTGGTTCAGTAGGAAGTAGGGCTCCGTAGCACAGAGTACTACATAAGCATAGTATATTGCAGCTAGTACCACCTGCCAAGAAGTTGTGTGGCTTAGGAAGCTACTTGCTAGGTTGTTCAGTGAGAAGTTTGAGACTACTGTCATTCACTCTAACAATCAGAGTTGCATTAAGATCTCAAAAAACCCTGTGTTTCATGACATATCGAAACACATTGAGATGAAGTATCACTACATCAAATACATGGTCCAGAGAGGTTCCATATGACTTTAGTACATTGCTACTAGTGAGCAGATTGCAGATATGTTGACTAAGCCTTTGTCCATGACGACGTATAGGTACTTCCGAGACAAGCTTGGCATGGAAGAGAATGCCTCCCTGGCTGAGAGGGAGTGTTAAAGTTACAGCATCATGATTCATTCTCCAGGTCAATATTGTGTGTCAATATTGAGCCTCGTTTGTCAAGGTAGTGCCTTATAGGAGCCTGAGTTGGACTCGGGAAACTTGGAGAAGAATCTTGTCTTGGACTCAAGAATGGTTAAGCTTCATGTGTTGAGGCAAGTGCTTTATATGTCAAAGTGATGATGTTGTACAGTCTTGCTAGTCAAGGCTAAGGTATTGTGTGTCAAGACAGATCCTCATGTGTTGAGGTGGTGCCTCATTTGTTGAGGTGATTCCTTGCACGTCGAAGCATGTATGGTGTGTGATGTACTACTAGCCATGGTTGAGCTATTAAGTCTCCTCCAGATACTGACCACCTCTAGAGTGAATTACTTTAGCATATAACAACTTGGAACGATAGTAGAACAATATGATCACATCAGTGGGAAAATCTCCTTGATATATTTGATATGATAATTAAGCTGGCACATGTGGACCATGTATATAAGACAAGATATAAAGATAAGATGTGATAAGATATGAGAGAATTCGAATTGCACAAAGAATTAATTAAGAGAGAATTCGAATTGTTAAACTTTAATGATATTAACAAAGAAGACTCCAGTCAATCAAAGGAGAACTCGAATTGATCACTAAAATGATGTTAACATGAAAGGTTCCAGTTAAGAGAGTTAACTAAGTGATAACAAAGAATATCTAGTTAGCTAAGTGTTATTGCATGACGACACTTATGTTAAACTAAAAGGAGACACTTGAGTTGCGACACTTAAGTTATCCACCTAACTAAGTGGGAAAGCTTTCAGTTAAGGGGTGAGTTCATCCTAAAGTCGGTTCAGTGAGTTAATGCATTGCATGAGAAGTGGAGCACACTTCTCCATGCAAGATTGATGTCTCCAAGGTTTGAGAGAATTTCTATGAAGTATTTTTGTGCATGTGGCTATTATTAGTGAGTTGGTTGATTGGAGAATCATTCTCCTAAGCCTCTCTTCTATATCTATCTTTCTCTTGCTCAGTATTTGCATTGGGGTTACTTGATGTAAAAGACATTCTCTGTTATCTATCAATATACTAAGGAAGGTTTTGCTGGGGTTTTCTCCCTCAAGTCATAGAGGGTTTCCCCAGGGTAAATTCATGTGTCGAATGTGATTTCTTATGTGTATGATTGTTGTTTGATTTCAAGTAATATTGCAGCTCTGAATTAAAGACAAAAAATTAACAAAGAGCTCTAACATGGTTTATGTATTACACAGATATTACACCAAGGAGTAAAGCGGACATTAAGCGGGCATTCTTAGAATTCTTCATAGCCGAGGATATTAAACTTCTTGGCGCTGAAAAACTAAAATAAAATAAACAGCATCCGGGAGAATCAATCAGAAACTAGGACAAAATATTTAAAGATTTTTAAGTCAAATCCCCTATATAATTAATGGCAATCTCCATATACAATGGTTTGTTTCCAAGTTATTACAAAGAACAAGAGCCCCTTTATGGATGCACGACATCAATATGTATGAAGATGCACTCAAAAAGGCACAACAGATAGAAACCAATGATGATGGCTCGACCATCTTAAACGATAGACAATTAGAGGAAAAACTAGAACTATGCAGCGATCGATTCAAGAATTAGCAATTCAAAGGTCTGATGTATGGTGTAGCACATGTAAAATGGAGGGAAATATCAAAGATGAATGTAAATTTAAAGAAATTAATGGCAAACCTCAATATGTTCGAATAATCAACACATAATGCTACTGCGATATTTGTGAAAGTGTGTCGAATCATGGTACATGTGACTACCCATACAATGTAAAGAATAAAAAATCAAAATGGTGCGCCATCTGCAAGAACTCTTGACATAGTACAACATTATGTCATCTAAATGCAAAAAATCAACATAACACTTAGAAGGTATACTAAACTCAGTCGGATGATCAGAGAGGAAAAAATATGGATATAGACGAAGATGAGGCTATGATGGGCTTGGACGCTACGGAGGAAGAGGTGGTCGACACATTGGTTGAGGAAGATTCCCTAGATCTTACTGATTCATGTGCTTTAAAGAAGACCACATAATCCCTAAGTGCCCATTAAGAGATAGAACAAACTTGAAATTTTGTACAAAATGCGGTGCCATGATCACTCATTAGAAGACTCTCCCGTTAATCTTGAAAAATTATGAGTAAGAAAAATGTAAACCTACTGCAATCTGTCCCAAGGCATGAAGTACTAAATATAAAGAATCTATGAATAGTTACATAATATGTACCTAATAATGGTACACTACAAAATAACAAAAGTAATAAAGAGACATACCCATAGCCAAATAAAGAAAGAGAAACCTACAAGAAAGTTGTCAACCTAAGAAATGAATTGACGCATGAAGAAAACCGATTGGAAAAAAGGGTTGTGATAGATGAATTTATCATGCTATTAAAAGAAGAACAATCTATTAGTCAACTACTAAGATTAAAGGAGATTTTAAAGACATATAAAGAAGGGAATCGACCGGTTAGAAACTAATGTCATCTAGATTGAAAGGAAATGGATACAAAAGAATTTGACCCTCAATTCGACCTAAAAATCCACGAAACACGTATTCTGGGAGTTGTAGTCAAATTTGGGTCCTGAGTAAATATTCTGCCAAAATAAACATGGATTAAGATTGGAAGACCTACTCTTGTTAGATCAAGGACTTATTTGAAACTAGTTGATCAAATATTTGTTGAACCAATTGGTGTACTAAAAAGCACAAAAACAAACATAATGGGCATGGAAACACAAGTAGACTTTGAAATAATCAATGTACCAGAAGCATTGATGGCATTCCCATCTCTAGTAGGAAGACCATGGGGAAGAAAGATGAAAGCCACTATATCTTTGGAAAAAGATAGAATTAAATTTAAAAGGAGATGGTCGAAGAATAATCATTCCTTTGGATCATAAAGAGGTAAAACTGTGGTCAGAACCATGTGACGAAGATGCAGATGTCTAGAGACTATATCAAGAAAAATAGACTAATGAGGACTCGATCGATCCAAACAATCAAGGAGAATTTCAATTAGGAACATCTCTCTCGATAGGTCAAAATTATGATACAAATTTATATGATTAGCAAATGGAAAACTATGAAACCAGAGCTAGATATTGTTGGACGATAGAAGCTATACCAAGGAATAATTTTAATATGTGCTTTTCTGTGTAGTCAATCCCAAAAATCAAAGAACACCACAGTCAATCTTCACCATTCTCTAATACCGACTGACCTAGAAATTGCGAATACACCAAAACTACAATTTAAAGAAAGGAATTCCCATGTGTACCACATTGATCAAATTTCTAAAAATATTGGAGATCAAGGACACCTACAAACATTAGTCCAATCACTCACAGGCCAAGCAGCTTAATGGTAGAGTGTACATGCTCCTCGACTTTAAACTTGGACGACAACCACAACATACTTTGTTGAGAAGTTTAGAGGAAAGAAGCTTATAACATATGCACAAATTACCAAATATAGACCAGGATATGATTCCACAAAGCATATTGAAGAATGTGAGAAAGAATGAAGGAGAATTGGATACATAGATGAAAGAGTATGGCCACATTTATTCCTTGACACTCTTATAGATTTAGCACATAAATGGTATAAATTATAAGAAGCAAGAGGTGACACTTTCATATGGGAAGACATAAAACATAATTTTGTGAAGGATTTCTCCTTTCTACTAATCGAAGTTGAAATAGAAGAAGCAATAAGAATAATTCCAAAATTGATTGAAGAATTAGTTGAAAGAATTAACACGGGAAAAGAGGAAAAAGAATTCGACATAATTTGACCACAACTTGTAACAAAATAGGATTCTAGAAGGGATACAACATCAGAAGGTTAGAAGTTGAGAATGATATTTTTCAAGGGAAGAGTTTCAGATGGTAGAAGGATCGCCCAGAAGTACATAAGGAGCTAAGGGATGTATTATGAGTCAAGTAGAAAAACCCCAAAGACAAGGATAAAATTGACTTCCTACCACAGTATAACGAAATCAAAATAGGAAAAAGGAAGTTGGACAATTTGAAACCACCTGACTCGATGAACGTTGAATTGAAAGTCAAATAGGTAAACATATCAAGTGACGATCAACCAAAAATGGCGAACATAAGCGACTACTGGTTGAAAAGTAGACTGCATAAATTGTCGACTTTCTCAAAGAATATTGGGATGTGTTTGCATGGGACTATAAAGACCTTAAAGGGCTAGTTAAAGAAATGGGTGAAACAAAGATAAAACTTATTCTAGATGCAAAACTAGTCAAGAAAAGGGCTTATAAGTTGGCACATAAATACAAGGAAAGAGTTAAAAAAGAAATATAGAATATGTTGAATGCATGCATTATATACCTAATAGATAAATCTAAATGGGCCAGTATGATGGTTGTGCAGCCAAGGAAGTAAGATCTGACAATATTAAGAGTATTTGTCGACTTCTAAGGTTTAAACAAAGTAACAATGACTGACCCTTTTCTGACTGCATTCGCAAACAAAATAAATAATGAAGTTGCACGACATGAATGCTATTCATTTACATATGGATTTTCAGGGTACAATCAAGTTCCTATAGCAAAAGAAGATCATGAA
This sequence comes from Larix kaempferi, assembly GCA_027924585.1. Lineage (NCBI taxonomy): Eukaryota > Viridiplantae > Streptophyta > Pinopsida > Pinales > Pinaceae > Larix > Larix kaempferi. Next base: position 895,497 of record BSBM01000226.1, on the reverse strand, counting down.
AAGACAACATTTGTGATAGAATTTGGATAATTTGCCTACAAAGTAATGCCATTTGGTTTAAAAACCACTCCTACAATTTTCTCAAGAATAGTGGTTAAAACATTCCAGGAATATATATATATATATATATATAGAAGCAATGGCATTATACTTCAACAACTGGACAATATACATATTATTGAAGAATCACATCGATTCGCTCCAGCCTCTCCTACCTTTACCTTTACTGATTTTACCTTTGCTCCTGCTACTGTTTTTATAGTGGTTAAGCCGCTACTGGATATGACCAAGTGGATCAAGTTAAACCTGGTGGAACGTTGTTGACAAATTCAGTTATCACTAAACATAAGGAAATGCATATCTGTTACGCCAATTAATATTTTGTTGGGACACATAGTCTGTAAATATGGAATTAAGGTTGACATGGCAAGAATTAAAGTCATCCTCAACTTAAATACGCCAGTAAACCCTAAGTATATAAGGATATTTCTAGGTCACATAAGATAGTACATGAAATTTATTTGTTACTACTATGATATAGCATTCCCAATGGAAAAATTATTAAAGGTGGATGTGAAATATGAATGGACTCTAGAATGTAATGAATCTTTTGAGACTCTCAAGAAAAATCTAGTTGAGACACCTATCCTACGATTCCCCGACTGGACAAAAAATTTCCATGTACACATAGACGCATCAGGAATAGCAGTTGGGGCAGTATTGGCACAATCGAGCGATGAAGATTTTGACCAATCTAATGCGTATACTAGTGGAAAACTGAATAAAGCAAAGAGGAATTACATGACTAACGAAAGAGAAGGGTTATCAATGATTTTTGTACTACAGAAGTTTAGACATTATTTACTAGCAAATCCTTTTGTATTCCATACAAATCATCATGCCTTGAAGTATTTATTCAATAAGCCGAATCATCAGGGTAGAATATGCAAATGATTATTGTTATTTTAGGAATTTGAATTCAAAGCGAATGTTCGACTTGGAAAAAAGAATGTTGGACCCGACCATTTATCAAGAATGAAACAAGTGAAGAATCGATCAGGATTGATAATGACTTACCAGATGCACATCTATTCAAAGTAGAAGTAGTACCATTACAATTAGTAGAGATTGCACAATTTTACAGGAAGGAAAAGCACCACAAGAACTAACAGAAAAGAAAAAGAAGACCATTGCTATGAAAGTTGCACCCATTACTCTCGTAAATGGGTACTTTTATAAAATAGGATGTGATGACATACTAAGGAGATGTGCCCTAGAAAATGAGAGAGAAGACATAATAGAGAAAGCACATGCTGGACTAGCAGGGGGACATTTTCGTTCACATACAACAACCAGGAAGATACTGCATGAAGGAAATTGGTCGCCCACAATATATAGAGATTGTTAACGCAAAGTAAATCAATGTGACAAATGTCAAAGGGATAGGTTGACTAGTGTTACCGGACAATCTACTGAAAGCGTACTTAAGGCGTGATCTCCCTAGTTCAACATGAATCTAGAACAAGTGGGACATAATATGAAACTGCTTTCCTAGATCTAGTTAAAGATCGAGTGATTAGATGTCTTACCTTGAGATTGTAGATCTTTCTCCTTGTAGTTGCTCCAAGCTCCACGGTCGCCAGATCTCAGCTGCAAGACCTATCAAGACATACAAAAACAATACAAGTAGTAAAACACATCTAAACAGTAACATATCTACGTAAACTACGCAAACATTATTAATACAACAACATTTGGTGGAAAGAGTTTATATTACTGTATTAAAAGAGGGAAGTACAAAAGAGAGATGATTACAACCAAAGCTTAACGTCGCAATCCTCCTCCAACAAGCCAATTCCAAAGCCTCCAAAGGAAGTATAGGTCTCCCAAGAGATGAGTAGAGATCTCCTAAGCTAATTTCACCAGCATGCAAGTGCTATAGACTTCCTCCCTTTGGAATGGGAATAAGCTTCATATATATAGGACTAAGAGGATAGGGTAGGTTGAGATATAGTGGGAGAGGACTAAGGGATCCTCCCAAAGGGCTAGGGAACCAAATGTCAGCTCTCCTATAGGTTAGGGATAGAGATACACATCTTCGAGAAATGGCTCGAAAATGCCCTTTATCCATTCAACTGACATCGTTGCAGGCTGCATTAGGACAACCTGTGTTGTCACATGCTGAACAAGGCTAACCTGCGACGACCTCACAAAACCCTATGGAAATAGGTCAATATCTCTTCCAGTTTGATTTCTTAGTCATGGGAACTTCAGGTATGTTTACACGGAGTCTTAAGGTGGCAAGATTTAGGTGTAACAAAATGCCCCCCAAAGAATGAAGCTATTGGAACTTGACAGGCGAAATGCTTTGACAGAAGGATTGGAAAGGACTTGTCGGACGGAGGATGATGCTGCAGTACAATTGACTCTAAGAACACGGTCTCATATGAATCACAACATGGATGCCAACCAATACATTGTAGATCTATGGTAGTAATGACCGACTGAACACAATCATGGCTACTAGACACGAGCGTAGATCCATGATGAGATGATAACACAACCACGACAAATACAAAAGTGGATCCGTGTAATATGAGTCAAACAATCTCCATTGCAACCTGGGTAAAACATGACTCCCCAAGGTCTTCAAGTTGAACCTGCAATGATACAAATCTATCCATGTGATTACAAATGTCTTGACGTCGAACATGGTAGAAACCACTTGATTACCGGTCATCGATGTATACCGTTAACAAGCGCGAGGGAAATCACCATTAATGTCAATGATCCCCAAGGTATCATAGTACATATCATCAAGCATGAATAAATGAGTTGAAGTCGAACGCGAGACGAAATCTTTCAATCAAGAGTCAATGATGTAAACTCATTTCGAAAGTGAGGTAACCTGCCATTGAGGCATGCATGCCTAAGGTACTTGGTTGGTTTCTAGATTCAATCCTTGGATGATGTGTTGAGGTCGACAAGGATGAATCCGTTGAAGGAGGGCCATGATGAATCCCCCATCATCAACATGAAACTTGAAAATAGATGTTTGGAGTAGATCGGATGGTACAGTAACATGCAAGACTTACTCAGGGTAGATCGACATGGTGGAAGGTGTACTGACTGCAAATGATGAGTAGTAAATGTATTCTTGAACATGGGCATGGCATGACTTGGTAGTATTAACAAGATGAGAATGACGCCAATCTCCTAACGCAACTGATGAGGGAATTATTCTTTGGATGACCCAAAGGAGTAACAAGACTCAGGAAGCAGGAAAAAACGCGAGGATAAACGGATGACCCAAGTACTATATGCAAATGCAAATGAGTGCCATGTTCAAGAACGACTAAGTACTTCCACTGGTAAAGGTGTAACACAAAAAATTTCCTTTTTCCCCATCATGATTGATGAGTGTCTCATGTGTTTTTTGATGAGCTTGATAAGGGTAACCAGATTCTCGGTATAGCTCATCTCATAGGTGAGTCCAATCCCAAACATTTTCCGAACCTGGGAAAGGAGGGGTTTGTCCCATGGCGGGCCCTTCAATGTTGAATTTTAACGATTCTAGAGAAGCAAAACTCGGTGTCATTTCATGTTTAGAGAATCTGAAAAGAACTAAAGAAGACTCCAAGGGTCCTTTTTCATAAAGTTAGCCTCTTCGCCCGGAAAATGGTAAAACAACGCGAGAGAGGACTCTTCCAGTCATGATTGGTTGGAGTATTCCTTTTTCGTAAGTAGTGCCCCTTGGTCCGAAAAATGGGTAAACTATCACCAAGAAGATGATCATTCAAATACTTTTACAAGCGTGAATGCATCAAGTTCGCTTGGCAATCTTTTCGTATTTTGAGAGCCTGAAAAGAGCTTAAAGAGAGACTCCGGGGGGTTTCCTTTTTCGTAGGAGTTTAATGAGCCCGAAAAAGTGATAAACCATAACTCAGTGACTTATTCTCATCATTTTACGAGCACAAGAAAGAACAAAGAGTCAGCTCAGTATCATTAGTAATTGAATTTAATGAGCGGAATAACGACAAAAAGACGCTCGAAGAAGTTGTTCATACCTGATAATACTTACGAGATGATCATCACGACGAAGAATGGCATTAATTAGGAACTTAGGTTCTCCTGCAACTCAAAGACTAGGTCAAAAACAGTTAACCAAACGTTTAAATGCAGTAAATAACCCAAACTATAGTAAAAAACCCACCAAACAATCAAATTATAAAAGGAATATTCCATTTTTTGTTATAAAATGGGTGAAATAGTGAAAAGAAACTACAATTGTTTTTTACCAAGTTTGGAGAGTGCGAAGTGTCGTTTGGAGCCAAATTTGAACTATTGATTCCGGGAGCTACGGTCCACCATTTCGCAAGCCGTTAGGAGCAGGTACGCCTAAACTCCTCTATGCAACTTTTTAGTGGATTATTTTCATGTCTTTTGCTTAATTTTTAAGGTTTTGAGTTGTTTGCTTGGGGGAAATGTGCCCACGGGTCGGCGCAAGCCCTCCTTACGGGAATTGCGACGACCATGCGTCGTCATAAGTCCCGCAAGGACCGTTTGTGATGACGTCGTACTGTCTGCAAGGACGGCCTGCGACGATGCAAACGTCCAATTTCAACTCAATGCTCAACTCCCAAGAAAATGTTTTAATGCATGAAGTGAGTTCTAATGGTACTTATTTGTCCTTATTGACATGTTCACGGTGATAAACATGGTCATAGAGTGGCGAGAACGAGAACACGAGTTGGATGATGCTCAGTTCGAAAATGACCCTCAATGCATTGTTGCATTGAGGAACTGCGGGTTACTCAAATACTTCTGAGTGCCGAGCATGAGGTCCCAAGTTCCGCTGCTGACACATATGATCCGATGTTGGGATTCGGCACAACAACACTTCGAGATCGGGGTACATACACTGAGTATAGATGTTGAGGAAATCTACTTCCTGAAAGATTATCCCAGAGGGGAGACCCTATATCTCTTACCGGGTCACGAGGGGGTGACCGGACAATGGAGGATATGATTACTCAGTACTGCACTGGGGGCACTGGGGCTACTAGTGGGAAGATTCCCATCATGGATATTCAAGACCGTCCTTTACGTGCCTTTCTCTTCACCATAGGTAGGGTGGCGGGGAATCAGTCTGCTCACCTTGCGAGCAAGACACAGTTGATGTATGCGAAGGAGTACATGGATCCTCGGGTATTCAACTGGTGTGAGGGACTCCTTACCAACCTCCGGAGTCAGCTTACAAAATGTCGGCGCGGGGCGCTAAAACAGTTTGGATATGGGTCCGTGGTGATATCTTTTCTACTGGAGCGGGTACCTCATTTGCATCCATAGGTGGACTTGGATGACCAGGATGCCAGGGATCCACATATGATTCGGTGGGCAGAGGTGATGGCCCACCATGGCGGTGGGGGTCCCATCATAGGTTATGGCACTGGGTTCTTCACTTGGCTGGAGGGACAACTCCTCATGATAGAGGATTTCCCTTACAGCTGGACATAATTCAGAGGTGATCCCGATCTGGTGCTTCTCGAGGGAGCACAATGGGGTGACATCGGTAAGAACAACAACTTTTGTGTTTTTCATTTTATATATTTTATGATTTTTTTGGAGTATTTCTCATAACTTGATGTTGTGTGCAGATGTGGGTCCATCGCGACCAGTTGAAGTATCTCTCATAGCGAGGAGAGGAGAGGTGTCGGTTGTGGGTCCTACAGTGCGAGATGCCACCAAGGAGGTGGAGGAGGTCCACGAGAACCTCCAGAGGTTGACACTGGATATCCCAGAGCCTGGTGTCTGTGATCTTCCTCGAGGTTACCAGGAGTACACCGTCGGGGTGTCTACCCGTTTTGGTACGCTACTGGCCAAAGTGGTGAGGGCTGTAGTCTGCTTTCTTGGGCAACAGTTGGGAGCTTCGAGGCCTAGGGATGAGCGACCTGAGACTTAGGCTCATGTTCTACTTATGTATACTGAAAGCTTATGAGGTTCAGATTTTGTAGAGACTTACTGAAACCTAGCATGCTTCAGATTCTTTGTATCAACACCATCATTTTGTATGGATTTATATATATATACAGACATTTTCGGTGGTTTTATACATTACGTGTTCTATGGATGATTAATGTGATCTTGTTTACATGTTTGATTATACAATGGATGATTTACATGTTATGTATGCTTTTATATTTTTATGAATATGTTATGTGTGTGCAATGTACCAATCTAGAATGAAGTTGGCCATCAGGTCGGCAACTGTATTCATGTCTCATGGAATGTGCAGGTATTGAATAGATTCAAAGGACCTTTTAGAAGATGGAATCGTCTTCAGAGACGAATTAGAGTAGGGTCTCGGTTAGTGTAAGTCCGGTTAAGATGAGAAACCACTAGTTGCGAATCCAAATAGATAACAACGTGGTCCATACCCAAGGAAAGAGCGTCGGTTAGGGTTCCAATGACTGCCTGATATTCTGCAGCACTGTTGGTTGCGAAACCTAGACAAATTCCTCCTGAGCTGATAAGCTCGCCGGTGGGAGAATAAAGTACCCAGGATTCCGAAGCAAGGTTACGGGTATGCTAGCTGGCACCGCCCGTGAATCCGTAGCAAGTTGCTATCTGCACATGCAGAAAGAACATGGTATAAGAAGCGAAAACAAGATCTAGACACACTAAAACAAAAGCATCACACCACACAAAACACACACACCATGTATAGTATCTACAAGATGTCTATGTGTGAAAGAATCAGGCATAGTACCTCTTCAGGTAGAGCCCATTGCGGGGCTCACCCAAAGATATCCCATCACAATCCTCTAGTTCGTAGGCTCCTTTCTCCAGAACACGTTTCACTATGTACGGTCCGTGCCACATGGACTCAAACTTACCCGCCCCCAACTTATCGTGCCTTTGGTCGTATGTGAGGACCAAATCACCTTCATTATAGATGCAGGGTTCGACCGACCTGTCGTATTGTGCCTTGATGCGCTTCTTGTGTGCCTCGTTGGAAAGAGCAGCATCGCGGCGGGTCTCGTCAAGTTTTGCTAGGTAAAGGAATCGCTCTTCCTTGGTAGGGGTGTTCGGAAGAAGTTCGACTGCGAGTTTGAGAGATGGAATCTCGCACTCTATAGGTAGGACTGCCTCCAATCCGTAAACTAACTGTAATGGTGTAAATCCGGTGGCAGTTTTAACGGAGGTCTGGTATGCCCATAGTGCAGAAAAGAGCATGTTGTGCCAGTTAGACTTGTGTGTACCCACTATGCATTGAATCATGGTTTTCAAGACCTTGTTAATGGCCTCTACTTGTCCATTGGAGCGGGTAGTAAGGTGTTGAGTTCTCATGATGAAAACCCAATCTGGTGCTCAATTTATCAACCATGTGGTTCTGAAAGTGAGATCCATGGTCAGTGACTATGGCTTGTGGAACTCCGAACTGTGAGATAACATGATTAAACATGAAGAGTGCGGCGGTTTTGCTATCTTCATTGTACGTAGGCATAGCCTCGACCCACTTTGTAAAGTAATCCACGGCTACTATGACGTAACCATGCCCCCCATCCGAGGTAGGATTACAGTGCATGAAGTGAATGCCCCATTTTGCGAAGGGGCCAACGGCAATAATCGGGTGTAACGGGGCTAGATGGGTGTGCTTTTTCGTTTGAAAATGCTGGCTTGGGGGACATTTTTTAACGGCCTCAATACAATCTTTGAAGATAGATGGCCAATAATATCCTCCACGTAGTATCTTCTGGGTTGTAGCCATCCCAGAGAGATGACCGCCACAAACCCCAGAGTGGCAGTCATTTAAGACATTGTCAGCCTCCTCATGTGTCAGACAACGTCGAAGAATAGAATCAATACTCCAATGGTACAAGGTATCACTGATAATCAAGTAATACTTTGCATGGTAGCGTATTCTACGACGATCGTCATGAGACATTTGGGGGTTGAAACGTTGGGTTTGAAGATGTAAGGTAATATCTCCATACCACCGGTCAGACGTGCTGATGAGGAACAATGATTCGTTCGGAAGAGAATCATTGGGCTCAGATCCTAAATCAACACGGGGAAGATCGCAAATGAGCTCGGCGAACACTAAAGACTTCTTAGACTTGGATTTCTCGAAGAGGAGGTCGAACTCCTGAAGTATCACGATCCAACGTGAATACTTGCCATGTTAAAACATGGTACACAGGGTTCAAGTCGGCGATGATGGTGGTGGTGGGGAGCAAGATGCAGTGACAGAACTTTTGGATGGCAATGACTGTCGCGAGAGCGAGCTTCTCCACATGTGAATAACGAGTTTCAGAGTCAATAAGACCCTTACTTAGGTAGTAGATCACATGCTCCTGGGCATTGTCATCTTCCTGTACTAAGACCATGGCGATACTGGTGGCAGAAGCAGCAAGATAAAGGATATAATCCTTGTATTAATTGGGCGGTTGGAGCACAGGGGCATGCATGATGGCATGTTTCATACTATTGAAGGATCGTTGCGCTTGATCGTCCCAAATGAACGATACATCCTTCTTGAGTAGTCTCATATAACCCTGCGTCTTTTGTGCAAAATTATAGACAAAATGCCGTAAGTAAGTTGCCTTCCCTTGTAAACTTTGAAGTTCCATAATGTCGATGGGAGGTGGGAGAGCGACGATGGCTTCCACCTTCAAGGGATCAATGTGGATCCCATCTTTCGAGACGATAAAATCGAGGAGGCATCCAAACTCGACGCAGAAGATACACTTGTGAGGGTTCAGACAGATGTTATACCGTCTGCATCTAAGGAATACCGCCATCAGATGATCGATGTGGAAGTCACTCTACCGCGAAAGAGTAGGGAGATCGTCGAGATAAGGTTCCATAAAGTCCTTCATGTCATGAAAAGCATACGACATGGCCCGATGGAATGTGGCACCATCTTTTTTGAGGCCAAAAGGGAGCTTGCGATAAGAAAACATGCCCCAAGGGAAGATGAAAGTTGTCTTATGTTGATTAGCCGGGTGGATCTCAATTTGGTTGTAACTGGAAAAGCCATCCATGAATGAGAAGATGACACTTCCGGCACAACTGTCTATGATCTGGTCGATGAAGGGAGTGGGATAGTTGTCCTTAGGACAAGATTTTTTCAAATCCCGATAATCAACACAGACATGAATGGTGCCTTGCTTCTTAACTACAGGGACGACATTTGAGACCCATTCTGTTAATGGAATAGGGTAGATGAAACTGGCCTTCAAAAGCTTTTCAATTTCCGCCTTAATCGCCGCAGTTTTTCTAGGGTGTACCCATTGTATCTTTTGTCGGACTAGTTTGATGTCAGGATAGGTTTTAATTTCGTGTGAAACAATAGCAATGTCTATCCCAGGCATCTCCTCGTAGGTCCAAGCAAACACGTCTCGGAATTGATTGAATAAGGCCGTGAAAGTAGTAATTTCTTCAGGGGAACATTTCTGGCCTAACCGAATATGTTCCACTACACCGGGGGTAATCGAGATGTCAACTGGAAAGGTAGGTTCAATGTTTTCCAAGTTTCCCGCAGTGTCCGTATGACATATGAGTATCGGGGATTGGGGGCAAGGGTAGACATCCGATGTGAAAATGGTGGAAATGTTGTTCCCCACAAAATCCAAAGGAGGGAGGAAAGACAAGCGATGGTGGAGGTCTTCCCACAGAGGGTCATCTGCACTCATAATTTCCATAATGGACTCGTAGGAAGGAAAATTTCGGAGCAGAGGATCAGGTGAAGATGACGTCCATTGTAGAGAACAGGACGTGGAGGCCACATATAAGTGGTCCTCGAGTGCTGACTAGATATCCTTGTAAGTGAGTTCAGCGGGTGAAAGAGGCATGGAGTCTCCAATCAGGTGTGTAGTGGCTTCATCATGTACAAGCCATTGATCGTTGGAGTTGGGAAAAGGTGAAATCCCAGAGGATATCATGTTCACCGTGGTAACATGATTAGGTGGATCTGAGGTTGGAAAGATGCCCATAAGAGATGAGTATTTTATAAGGCCGACCCCCACACTCTCATACAGTTGCGAAGATTTCCCAAGTAGTGGGACATTATCGCTGGGATGAGTAGTGGTGTTTGGTGTGTAGAAGTCCAGTTGGTCGACAGTGACAATTAGGCCCTGGTGGGGGAATTGCACTATGTGGAAGACAGATGAGCAAACCACAGTCATGGCATAAAAAAAATTACAACCAAGTAAGAGATTATAATCTAAAGGGGCTGCGACTACTTCCATGTTAATGGTTGCGGTCTTACCCCCCAACTCAATTGCTAAGGCTTGTAATAGCCCATGGGGTTGAAAGCCACGACCGTTGAATGCTTTCAAGGTGGTGGGAGAACAGTTTAGTTTGGGAGAACCAATGGCTCTCCAACATGACAACGACATAACCGAGGTAGAAGCCCCTTCGTCTAGTACAGTACGATGGACTATCTTCCCAGCAACGTTGGTAGCAACTTGAAATGCAATTTGGTGGGAAAGCCTTGGCTTAAAGTACTCCAGTCGAATCATGATTGTATTTGAGGAATCCGGGTCTACTGCACCGATAGCAGCAAGGAGAGTCTTGCGTTGATTGGGACAATTCTGCAAGACCTCCGGCATTGACATGGCACAAGGAGCTTGGGACAAGTCCTCTACAATATTGTAATTCTTAGCTGCCCGAGCATTGGGATTGAAAATGGCTTTCCGAATCGTGCTCTTGGGCGGACGCAAAACTGACTCAAAAGAAGGATTCTCCATAGTGAGAGAGGCCTATGGTATGGTGACATCGGGCATAGAAGTGGAATATTTTTCAGTATTACTTCCAACAGGTTCCTTCGGTGGGACTGAGTCATATGAACGCGATCGTGTATTCAAGTTTACCGTCTCACTACGCATCATGAGAACATGCGCAGTAGAGGATGCCTCTCCGCGTGAAGGAGAGGTTTGAGCAATGAACTGTTGATTCTGAGTAGGGAAGGGATCATGAACATTTTGTACTTTGTCTCGGTGAGGACATTCCTTAGAGAAATGGCCACCATCGCACAGAAAACAAGGATACTTCAACTTCCTCTTCTGTTTTGTGTCTTCAGGGGTGCTCTTATTCTCCTGTGGGTTAGAAGGTTTCTTAGTCTTACCTTTGTTCTTCTTCTTACCACCGTTTTTCTGAGGTGAAGCTGATTGAACAGAATTCACTTCTTCGATGGAGGCCGGAGTGGACGATTTGGTGGTGTTGTTTCCAACCTGTGGTGGAGATGGGGAAGAACCTTGAGGGTTTGACGATCCACCAATTTGAGTAGGAGGTTGGATGGTAAGGGAACCAATGATGCCATCGGCTTGGGACCCCTTAGGTGGTTTCATAGGGTTAGATGTAGGGCGGGGTGCATCAGGAACGATTTCATATAACGTGTCGGATTGAGCATAGACCAAGTCTAAGTAATGGGCACGAGCAATAGCCTGTTCCTCTGTGACGGCCCCTCCCATGGACACGTCTCAAGCTACGACAGGTAAAAGAGACTTTGTGAACCAGTCGGCTAAGAGTTGGTCAGGAATATGAGACTTAATGATACGTTGTCTTCGTCGGCACTCATGGATATGGTCTGAGATATGAGTTGCGGTATTCTGGTGAAGAGAGGTCAATAAGTCTGTACCAGTCTCATAGCGAATGGGCAACTGGAAGTGGGTCAAAAAATACATCGCAAGAGAACGAAAATCTGGAAGGAGTTTGGTGGCAATTCAATATACCACTTGGCAGCTGGGTCGGTGCGAGTCCGTTGGAATAACCTTAGACGGATCGAGTTGTCGATCAAGGAATTGGATGAACACCATAAGTGGTATGTCATCTCATGATTTTTTGGATCTTCACCAGGTTTGTCATCAAATTTGGGAATATCTGATGATAACTTGACCGAAATCGGTGGCCAATTATGTCCATGGAAGATGGGGTCATTCGTCAGGCGAGATAGGTCGGGTAGGTCCAACGTAGCCAAAAATGGAAGTTGTTGATGTAGCTGCAGGTACTGATAGTACTGATAAGGCATATATGGACCAGTGGGATGTTGTATCGACTGATTGTAGGGTGTTCCCGGTGGAAACTAGCCGTAAGTGGGTATGCCTCCCGGACCATATGTGGGTCTGCCACCATAATAAGGTGGGCCATTACCATAGGGTGGGGGTCCACCACCACCGTGGGGGGGTGGAGGCCCACTTCCACCACCGGGAGGGGGGTGGGGGTCCACCACCACCGCCGGGAGGGGGTGGAGGTCCGCTGCCACCTACGAAATAAGGTGGTCCTCCACCGCCTTCGCCTGGAGGGGGTGGTGCACCACCTCCTGCGCCGGAGGGATGGGGACCTCCGCCGCCTCCACCACCATAAGGGTAGGGTCCTCCGCCACCATAATAAGGTGGTCGTCCACCATAAGGTGGGGGTCCTCCTCCACCGGGAGGAGGTGGCCCTCCGCCTCCGTTGAGAGGGTAAGGGCCTCTGCCTCCGCCACCGGAGGGGGGTGGTCCATTAAAAATGAGGTGGGCCTCCACTAGCAGGTAGAGTTCCGCCTCCTCCAGAATTGAATGGGGGACCACCGCTTCCAGAGGGAGGTGGAGGTGGACTAAACGCGGGTGGTGGTACTTGAGGGATGGTTGGCTGGGGTCCATTATTTAAAGCATTTTGGTGACCCCATAGAGTGTATGGATTCCCGAGATAAGGTATCCCGCAGAGTGCGTTTTCGGGATTGAATTGTCCCGACACAGGGTTAAGATAACCTGGATACGCTTGACTCCATGGTAGTTGGTTTGAATGGGATGGTCCCCCAACATGAGATAATCCCATGGTGGAAGCGCCGACGGGGAGGGAAGTTCCAGTGGAAGGACCGATGGGAACTCCTCCTCCTGTATTATGGTTGGGAGATGGGGGTTTCCCCCTAGCAGCAACGTGCTGACCACTAATCGAAGGTTGACCCAACATGGGTTGTTGATTACCTATTGCGGGAGGAAAATTACTGGCAAGAAAAGTAGGGGGTAAATAGTATCCTCCCTGTGAGTTTTGGGGTGGGGGAGGAGTGGGTAATGTTCTCATAGTAGCGAGGGGAGTATTGGACTGTTGTCCTTCAACAGGGTGAGTCATTTGAGGTATAGAACTGGTCTCCTGTCTAAGGGGTGTACCTGCAGGAAGTGAGGGTTGACCAGGTTCATAAGTGGGCACGTTTTGGATGGATGGTTCCGGTAAGTCATACGATAAAGTGCAAATCGGGATCTATCGATACGTGCGTATCTCCGTGACTTTAGCCCTTCGTGAAAAAATTTGTCTTCGAAGTTGATCGCCCTTGGAACGTAATTGTTCCAAGTGAGCGCAAAGGGGTCCGAAAAGCTCTTCGGGAGTGGGCCAAGGGTGTGGGGATGTAGTGGCAAAATGGGCCACTTGTTATCCTAGAGATGTTTCCTAAAAGGGTGCAGCTGGACCAAACGTGGCTAATACAGGGTCATCTTGGGAGGGATTTAACCATTCCATAGATCTAGGCTCTGTCGGTAAAAGGAGAGGGAGAGATACATCTTGTGAAGTGGAATTTCCCACCTATTCACCCCGCGAGGAGTTGGAGTTGCGTGAGTCTGGAGGGGTTGGAGGGAACAAGCGTGCTCCAACATTCAAAGTAGGGTTTTCTACTTCAAGTGACACGACCGTGACGTGTGGGTCCATTCTTAGCCTCAAAATTACCTCTTGATTAAGGGGATATTGAGGTGGTAAGTTCAAAATTCTGCGGGACCTTCTCCAAGGAAATTCAGCTAGAGTGACTGAACTTGAGTTTCTCCTAAAGGTATTCTAAACAAAAGTAAAGCAGTTCAGAAAAATCTACACAAACGAAGGCCACAAGCAAACTTATGTGAGAGGTGTAGATTCAATATTCTGGAACCTCACAGGATTGTCAAGGCTTCGCAACTCGCTATATACTGTAGGGTCCAACAGTAAAATGTGACAAGGAGGATTGGGACCGTACCCTTTCCTGAATACCTGACTACCTGGACGACACGTGCGTAGTAATCTCCTCGAGTGTTGTTCTCGGTGTATTGCTCTGCTAAGACGACCAAATGGATAGCTTAGTTGGTTTCAGGAATCCTAATGGTGTCTCCCAATATACACAAGGTACGTGGGAGCTCAAACCCGTAGTGGTGTTGTCTAATGCACAACCATATGGCACAAGACCTTCCTATATACTACTAAGTATGTGAAACACCTTTCGATATACGCCAAGTACGTGAAGTGCCTTTCGATATACCCTAACGTATGTGAAAGAGACTTCGATATACTAGTTGGTACGTGAAAGAGCTTCGATATACCAGTTGGTACGTGGAAGCCGACAATACCCCCAGAATATAGTGGCCGGCAAGTAACGACAGTTGCCACGTTTTACGACATCGGAACACGTCTCTAACTTAACACACAAGTTACTAAAGATTTTACCCTAGTTCTATCGTTAATTTTATCTGGATGGTTAGGTGAATGCATGAGGTGAGTACATAAACGTAAACATAATGCAAGCCCTAACTACATGAAAAAATGCACTTTCCCTTTGATGAAATCTATGCATGGGAGGGAGAAATATTTTTCAAGTGGTTTTTTACCAGCACAACAAAACTTCAACAAATCTCAATTCTACCAAATTTGACAATGAAAGTACTCTTTCGTTTTTCCGAGTAAAACATGAAAATCAACAAGAATCAAAACCAAATCAAAGCGTTTATTTTTTGTCTTTTCGAATCAAAGATGAAACTAAGTGATGAAAAGAGAGAATTTCTGTATAGAGCACACTAACTCTTCAAATTTCACTATGATAACTTAAAAACATAAGAAACCAAAAGTGCATATAATTTTTCAAGCATGGAATTACTTTTGTAAAAACTTGATTTCGCTTGGATTTTTAAAGAAAATGAATGGCTCATAATTCATGAAAAACACAAATGATTAACTTTTCTTTCAAACTTTCCAAAAAGATCTATGATAAACTCCAATGCATGAATCGATTTCTACAACAATTTTGAAATGCACTTGAAAATGGTAAAAATGAAGCACTTTTGATTTTTCCAATGAATGGACCAAGATAACGCTTGATAACAACTATGCTTTCAAATATAAATGGTTGAAAAGAAAAGATCACTTGCAGTACTCTAATCACTCAGAAATTCCCAAGAAAATGACAAGCACTCATATGAATAAAAAACACACAAAACACTCAAAAAACAACCGGATGCAAGCAAAGATTAATAACATGTGAAAAAGAGGTCTAGGATCTGATCCATGTTTGACGGACAATCCACTCGAGCAGACGCGATCCAGATCTCCCTAGCTCAATGTGAGTCTAGAACAAATAGTACAGACTATAGACCACTTTCCTAGGTCTAATTAAGGATCGAGTCACTAGATGTCTTACCTTAAACTTGTAGTCCTTGCTCCTGGATGTTGCTCCACGCCTTGCGATCATCAGATCTCAGCTACAAGACCTGTCAAGATACATAGAACAATGCAAACAAGTAAAGAGCATCTATACAATAATAGATCTAAGTAAACAGTTAAGCAAGTAAACTACACAATACTATCAACACAACAATATTGGTGGAAAGCATTTATATTACTGTAAATAGGGACAGTACATAGAAGAATGATTACAACCGAGGCTTAACGTATCAATCATTCTCCATCCAAGACAAATGACATATCCTCCAAAGGAAGTGTGAGTCTCTCAATGGATAAGTAGAGATCTCTCAATCATGATTTCACCAACATGTAGACACTATAGACTTCCTCCCTTTGGAGAGGGGTAGAGCTTCACTTATATAGGACTAAGTGGATAGGGTATGGATATGATAGGTTGAGATATGGTAGGAGAGAGATAGGGGATCCTTCCAAGAGGTTAGGAACTGAGTGCCAGCTCCTCCAATTGGCCTTATGTGTATCCACCATACATTGGACCATAGTTTTCAAGACCTTGTTAATGGCCTCGACCTGTCCGTTCGATTGTGGGTAGTACGGTGTTGAGTTTTCATGGTGAAAACCCCATATTCTCGAAGACATCTATCTACGGATCACTTTAGGACTGAAGTCCAGGGATGATACAATCCTCATCGTTCGCTAGGAACCACATTCTTGAAGACATCTGTCTACAGATCACTTTAGGACTGAATTCCAAGGATGATACAATCCTCCATCGTTCACTAGGAACCGCATTCTCGAAGACATCTGTCTACGGATCACTTTAGGACTGAAGTCCAAGGATGATACAATCCTCTCGTCCACTAGGGACCACATTCTCGGAGACATCTGTCTACGGATCAATTTAGAACTGAAGTCCAGGGATGATACAATCCTCTCGTCCATTAGGGACCACATTCTCGAAGACATCTGTCTACAGATCACTTTAGAAATGAAGTCCAGGGATGATACAATCCTCTCGTCCACTAGGGACCACATTCTCGAAGACATCTGTCTACGGATCACTTTAGAACATGTGTTCAAGGATGATGCAATCCCCTCGTCAACTTAGACCCTGTCTAAGGACCATCCACCAACCTCTCTGTCGGCATCACCAATATAGGTAACCACATCATCGACCTCACTGTCGATGCAGGCAATCTCGTCATAAGTGACCACATCACTCCCCCTCTCGAGGAGGGTCCTACCAAGTTTGTCTCGAAAAATACTCAACCTTTTCTTGAGGTAGAGGTTTGGTTAGTACATCGGCAACTTGTTACAAATTCAAACTTTATAGTTCCTTTCTGCGCCATATCATGGAACACTGGATTCTCTGCCATCTTGATACAACTCTGTTTGTCACATAGGATCACAGTTGGGTCTATCTCTAAGTCAAACAATCCAGAAGCCATACTGCTTCACAACTAGCAGAGCAACCAGCCATATATTCCGCTTGTGCTGAGAGCCACACTAGACTGCTTCCAGCTAAACCACGAGATCATGGTTGATCCCAGACAATAACATCCTCTCGATGTGTTCTTCCTGTTTGATAGACTTTCTGCCCAATCAACATCTGTGTAGCCATCTGAAGTCATGATCTCCAAGATAGCATAGATCAAAGTCTATCTTATCCTTTAGGTACCTCATCACATGCTTTGAAACTATCAGGTGAACACATCTAGTTTCCACTAGATATTGACTCAAGGTGTTCACAGCAAAGCATATATCTGACCTAGTATTTGTTAGATACATCAATGACCCAATAATTTGTTTGTACAGAGTTATATCCACTAACTCTGATGAGTCATTTGCTAACAGCTTCAAGTTGGAATCCATGAGAGTGGCCATTCCAACACATCAAGTCCTTTTAATATTTCTCAGCATACTTTCCCTGGTTGAGAAAGATTCCTTCTAAGCCTTGCCATACTTCCAGACCTAGGAAGTAATGCATCAATCTGAGATCTTTCATTTTCATTTCTGCAGCCATCTTCTTCTTTCTTTTCATGATCTGTTTCTCATTCCTTGTCAGAAAGAGATCATCGTCATACAATAATGGTATGATAGGTTCATCATCCACAACCTTAACGTAAAGGTTAGGATCATCTTTACTTCTGGTAAAGCCCAAGTTTTGTCAAGAAGCTGTTAATTGTCCATCATTCACACTCCACATTGAGTGATCTTCTGCATATCTATCTGTGCCATCTCTCGTCAGATGGGTCTACTGATATGAGCCTCAAAATCATTCGAACTCTGTGGTGAGTTCCTTCTTGCATCCATGTCATATGTATATAGAAGCCATATTCAACCTTGTAGCAAAGGTTAAGATCCACATCACCCATGATGATCATTAAGCTCATCAATTGACTACCAATCCTGGGTACCCATATAGAACCCGATTCACACTTCTTCTTTAATTACACCATTAAGAGAATGGTCTTATCTATCCACTTGGAGCAAACATCTTGTCATGATTCTCTTCCTCTTTCTAAGAGAATCTTCTAGCAACGAGCCTTCTATACTTTGTTTTATTTGTAAATCTTCTTGTTGAACATCCATCACTTGTTCGGTGTTCATCATTCTTCATGATCTTTCCTACATATCAAAATTAAGTACATGATTAGTAATACTTCATAATCATGAAATCATGCATACAGATATCATTTACATAGTTATGCAACTATCTTGACCAATACTTTGGCACAACACTTTTCCATATCCTGTATGCATACAGTGGCTATCTAGATGCCTTCCATCTCTACCAGAACATACTATCGAGAGTGTGCACAGCTCTCAGCATGTCAGCAAAGAGGTTTCATTCTAGACAAACAACAATGGAATGTTTGTCCAACTTACCAATCATATGCATATTAGTAGTATATTGTTCAATGCTCTATGAATGTTTACAGTTAGCATGATATATTCTAGGAATACAAATATGCATACAAGCAATATCATTTACTATTTGAAATAACAACTCAAATACTTATCTTTTATGTTTGTGTGGTTGCCTCCCGCTTGATCTTCTATATGTCTTTTGAACTTCTATTCATTCTGTACCACTGTGCATGCTCAAGTGTGCACTAGTGTCATCCTGATGATCTCATACACAAACATACATTCATTAGTATATTCTCAATATTATCAAAAACATTATAATTCTAAATAATCTTGAATATGTATAGTCATGATCATTAGTATTCAGGGTTTCAGGGAAGTCTTCTTTTACTCATGCATATTCTTGTTTGATCATGGGACTCTTCTGGTTAGTTAAATCATCAATCAAGATAAGAGACATAATGTGCATAAACCCTTGATTAACTTAATGAATAAGCATAACCAATCATACCAAGTATACTTATATAAGGGATCCTAACACAAGGTAAGATTCTAACATGACATAGGAAAAACATACCTGGATTAGTATACCTGCTTAGTTATGTCTAACATACCTAATCAATATCTTCTTTGTTCTATTCAATGATTTAGAGATCCTATGCTGGAACCTACATATCTCATAAGTTAAGCATAATAGAAAAAAGTCATACATACCTTGTAAGTAGAACTTCTATGTGATCAAAGATTATGCTATCATGGTCATGGAACTTGATTTGTCTTTCGTGATGTACCTGTATCTTGTTAACATACAACATCAACCTCATACAACACCATAATGCATTAGTACAATCATATAGCCCTAATCAATGAATGTCTTCGATCATTCACATGCATTCATACTATTACTAGGGTGATAAGACAATTCTAACATTAATCAAGATTGTACTAATAAATAATATGAAGACAAACACATTATGAACTTAATCAGGAATCAAATTTCAAGACATACCTGAACCTCCTTAAGTCATACCTGTCGAGACTTCTTCTAGTCTTCTTATGTAAGGCCTTAGCCTCAACTCCCCCTGAAACTTAATCTGGAGCTTGATTAGGGTTTTCTAGAAAAACCCTAAAAATTCAATCTTTGACTTTCACACTTCTGAATGGATGGAAGGATGTATCTTACTGAGCTGATCAAACTAGCATACTTCAATTTTGAAATCTCCAAAATTTGACCCCTCAAAATTGCCTTCGAAACTTCTGGATCTTTTGGACAGGATCTCGAACTAGGGTTTGATGAAGCCCACCCTTCTTCCCAATAAAAAGGTTTGATCCAAGGCTCTAAACTCTTATTTTTCTGAGGAGCTTCCAGCCATGGTTACAGACTTAAAAAATTCCAACTTTTGTTGAAGCCCTAATTTTCCATCTTTCCAATCAAAATCCCGAACTGGGGTTTGATCAAGCCCGATCTTCTACCCAACCAAAAAATTCGATCTTGGACTCTAAATTTAGATTTTCCTGAGTAGCATTCAGCCGTGGATTCTGATTCCAAAAATTCTAACTTTCTCCGAAACCCTAAATTCCGGAAGCCATGAATGAAGGTGCTCCAAAAATAATTCTGTTTTGACAGAAATATGTACCTGATTGTTTCTCCTGTAACTCTGAACTTTTCACTCCACAGGGTCTGAAATTTTTTTTTGTGGTAGCCTGACCTGTCATCTTTCCATCCCGATAGGTCTGACCTCAATTGGATTTTCTGAGAGAGAGTTATGCCAAGTGTCGCAACGTGACCTGTTTATGGGATAAAACAAGAGAGCGAACTTGTACAGAGTTCCACGTGTCACTGGTTCAGCTTCGGCATCTGAAAAAGTTTCCTGAGATAGTACAGTCTGTTTACTACTTGTCACGTTTTACGAAATTTCATTTGGAGCTTCCTAGTCCAAGTTATGACCTTTTTTCCTAGGTCACCTGATTTTGACTCAGATCTGGAAGAGGCCGAAACCCTAACTTGTATTGATCATAACTCACAAAGTACAACGAATCTGAGGGTTCCCTTTGGATAAAAGGTACCTGGGGATGTTATCTACGACCTGTAAACTTTTCAGATCCTGAACCTTCGCACAAATGGATTTATAGCGAAAGTTCCACGATGACTGATTTTTGCTATGTAAAACCCAAACCTTCAAATTGTCGCAAGTGAAGCAAGTGTCGTAAGTGCCATACATTGCCTTCCTTCAGGTTAGCTCTGATACCATGTTAAGATTTAATATGCTAAGACAGAAAATAGCAGAATTACATTCCATTTCACAATAATAGCATATACAGGATCACTGAAGAAACAACAAGCACAACATAAACACAAGAGACACAGATTTATCCTGGGAAACCCTCATGGGGTAGAAAACCCAGCAAAGCTTCCTCAATATAGATGACCAGCAATATACAAAGATGCAAACCAAAGACATGATCTCCTCCTCCACCATAGTAGACCTCTCCTCCACAAGTGCGCTACTCTCAAGTGAGTGAGTGAGTGTAAAATGAGGAATACACCTCCTCTATTTATACACTACTTCGACTTGTCTTTTACACAAATCATGTAGGCTCGTATTTAACCAATGGGTTAAATACCCCACAACAACTAACTGGGCTGACCCCTCTAGAGTGGTCTAATAACCCTTTGACCCATATAACACATACAAGGCTGACCCCCACTTGGGAAGTCTAATAACACAAGTTACCACATTCCGACGGAGGAATAAACATCTCTGGATATACAATAAGATCTTCACGGAGGAATGAATCATCTCCAGAATAATAAAGTACAAATATAATATTCTTTGAAGTTACAATATCTCAACAAAAAGATTGCGGAAAGTGCAGGACGAGCCGTAAAAACATAAATTTTGAGGCTTAAAGAGAAGGCAAGGGCCAGATCGAAAAATCTGGGGGTCCAGGAGTGAATCAGAGTTGTAAAAAGCAAGTAAAAAGACAAATACAAACTAAAAAAACCAAATATTCTAAGGGAATCTTCCTAGTGGAGTCGCCAAAATTGTAGCTAATATTTTCACACCAGCTCATGCTAAAGATCACCCACTAAGGATTCAGGAACCCTTAGTAGCAGTTTAGTAATGGCTAAAAAACGATATGTGAAACAAGTAAAAACTAAATATTAAAATGTGACATGTGCATATGATAACATAAAAATAAATATAAACTACAAGAGTAAAAAGTAAACAACCATGAGGAACTCAGTAAATGGAATTTAATTTTTTTATATTAATGGGCAAACAAGGGTTTGCAATGATGTTACCTCAAATGGTGAGGTTGTTGGAGTCCTTGCAGCAGTACAGGAGTAGTGCACCGGTGCTCCATAGTTCCTTTCTCTTCTCCAAATGCTCAATGGGTAGCCAATACTCAACTAAAATGGTGAACAGTAGCTCAAGGTGATAGGCTAGGGTTCAATAGGAATTTCAACGACATAAGGGTGTGAAGAGTGATTGATGGATTTGGAAATGGGGGGGCTCCATCACCTTTTTATAAAGGTTTTGGGTGGTGGAGTATTGACCCATGGTTTTAGGCAACCAATAGTATTGGTAAATGGTTTTAGGGTTTTTCCCTCTTTTTGAAATTTTTTTTGACTTTTTTCCCTTTTTATTTTATTTTTGGGAATTTTGGACCCTTTTTTTAGGGTTTTTGACCATTTTTGAAGGAATTTCATTAATTGAAGAGAGAAATAATGATTTTTTGCCTTTTTGATAACCATTTGAGGGTTTTTAGGGTTTTGGAGGCCAAAATGGTAGGAAAAGTGGACAAATGGGTTATGTGACTAGGGATATGAGCTAGTGAACAATTTTTGGGTGTTAACACTCTCTATAGTTAAGGGTCTTTTATAACTATGCCCACTTAACAAGGTGATGTTTAGCATAAACATATATGAATTTCCTAAAACATATTATCTTGGTGCAAAATAGACATGCAAAGTAATTGTATATGTTCTTTTTATGCTTGTGGTGGTGGAGGCCTCTCTATTCCATAAGCTATTGAAGCAACACAAAATATCATGGACCAATAGTATATTAATTACTTGTTAATTATGTTTGGGTTCATTTTATTTTGATCATATAATATATCATTTTATTGCAGTTATTTTGTTGGAATTGCTATGTCTTTCTAAGAGTGCAGTTTTATCATGTTCTCACGTATAGAGTATTACAAGTTTTATAACAATGGGCTTTGCCACCCCCCTTGTTGAGGCTGCCGCGACCTATTTGTTGCCTGTTAGGTCAGCCACTCCACCTTTGATCCTGTTGTTGTTTGGTTGAGGTCTATTTTAAGGGTTTTAAGGCTGCCATTGCTTGTTGTGAAGGTGTTGTACTCCTGTATTTTGGGGTTACAACCCACTGCTGAGACTTATGTGAAGGCTGATGTCCATTATGAGGGATGTTTGAGAGTGTCATTCTCTATTGGGCATGTGTTGAATGTGTTAATTAATGTTTTGGGGATGATCTTGGTTGATGTACCTATTACTGTAGTTGTGAATTTTATGTTTCAAACCCTAACACAATGATATTTTGTTTTAATTTTGCTAAAGTTGAAAGAGATGAAATTATATAAAAATTTGACAATGCAAGATAGTGTTTAAAAATGTGGTTTATAGGGTTGTAATAAACTAGGTTTAATTAGTTGATGACACATTACATACATGAAACTCATCTTTATGTCCCATAACTTGAGTAAAATATATTGTTCGATAAGATTGTTTCCATACATGTTGTTGAAAAAATTGCACAAGTGCACTCTTCCACTTGGGAAGGGGCTAAGCCTTGTAGGTTGCAACAAGGCCTTAGTACTTGGATCCCCTTTTGATGTGATGGTTGGTATTCCTCCAAGTGATCCTGCAAGATATTGTTAGTGTAGTTCACACTCAAACATAGAAATATTGGTAATAAAAAAATGAAAGAGATGGGGGGGGAATGCAAACTCCAACAACAACCAAAGATATGCTAAACCACTCTTGTATTTCCCAATGGAATAACTTTAAAACACCTAGGAGGTGTGGGATTCAAGGGAATCCAACAATATCCCTTAGGGAGGCCTTTCTTGTCCAAACTAAATGCTAAGTAGATGGTAGAACAATGGAGAGAAACACTTACCCCTAAATGGAAGGTAGCAAGGGAGCTTGGGAATGCTTACAATGGTAGGAAATGGTGGGCTATGAGGAAGATCCAAATCAAATCCAACAACATAACCTTGCTCTGATTTATCTCTACAAAATGCATGCCAAGAGGTGGTAAAAAAAAACTAGATCCAAATGTGAACTCTCCTCCTCAATGAACTAGTTCCAAAGTACACTAGGAGGGTTGATTAATGCCACCAAGTGTGCGAGGAGCCGAATTCAGATATTTGGGGAGGAATAAGTCTTCAATGCACCGCTAGGAGTGAGTGGTCTTTCCGCTTTGACAGTAGCACGACTATCGAAGGAAAATTTGCGCGGGTGTAGTGCCAGAGTTGTTCAAATAACCTGCACTATAGCGCGGGTCAACTATGTATTACCCACACTACCCTTTGTTTTGACTGTTCCTCGACAGTTATGGACTCATGCTATGTTTTGGATCTATTGAGGATTCCTTTGGTGATATGCATTCTTTATGTTGATGATGCCTTACTCGATGAATTGCCGAAATGTCACATGTGTGTGAATTTTAAGCATTAACATATACCCCCTGATGTATGGGGTTCAGAGGGTACTGTAGAGCCAATAATGCATCATGTTTTTTGTTGTTTCTCTCCTGTTCTGTAGGATGAAGCATAGGTGGAAAAAATAATGTTCTTCCATGGGGGAAGATCATTGGTGACGACTGTTGGGACTGTAATCAAGAATGTTTTTATACAAAGGAGGTGGGCATACCCATGCTTGTGAAATGTTTTCAAAGGGATTACAATGAAAGAGGACAAAGGTGTCGACTCTATTATATTATTGGGACATTTATGAAGGCGGCTTCGATCCATGTCTGAGTAAATTCCCAAGGAACTGCTGCAGAATATTGAAGAAGTGGAATTGCTTGTGACCATGATAAAACCATTGGGGTGGGGGACCAAACTGGTACGTAAATCTGCTTGAGAGCTTCACTACACCAAATAGACTGCTACCATGATTTCCAAAGGTGAACACTGATACCTTCAAAAATACGTCCCCCCCTGAAGCGATGATGTGTTGACGTCGATCATAGGGGAAACCACTTAGTTAGGGAGCACTAACGACTCTCCTTACTAAGTTAAAGGTGATCCCTTATAGTGATTGAAAGGGATCCCACTGTACAATTGCAACTTTTGAAACTCTCATAATGTAGTGTTTTGACGTCGACGAGAGCTGAAGCACATGATAAAACGAGAGTCTTATCCCGAGAACCGAGATCATATTGTAATCAACTGGTGGACGAACGGACCTAATGAAAGACTGGTTGATAAGCGTGGGTCTCATAACTTCCTTTGATCGGTGTGAACATGGGGAGTAGGGACGGTATCTTTCCTTTTGGAATGGCACATATTGAATCGACAGAGACAAACTGCAAATGAAAGGGCTTTAATGGAGACACAAAACGATAGGTGATGGTAACCGAAAAAACAAATACTATTGAACATATGGAGACTCAGATACATCGATCAAAGGCGACCGTGGGTTGCTGCCAAAATAATATGGTGTTCACACGATGTGAGGTGATGAGGGAACATGTTTGTACATAGAGAATAATTGTGGGTTCCCCACAGTTTTGGGTGTGTTGGGGGACCAATTTGATGATGGGTGGAGTCCCCAAGGTTTTGAGTGGGTCGGGGGATTCTTTCCAATATGAAGTGGGGGTTAACTTGTAGATGCAAAGACGGGTTCCCCATGAATCAATGACATGCAATGTATACCTGCGGGATAACTGAATAGAATTGGTTACTTCTGAGGGTGGGGGCCCCATAGGTGTATTTGCGGGGGTGATGATATGAGGGATATTACGAAGGGAAAAGTGCTCATGGAGGTATGAGGGGGCTATGTGAATTGTTCTCGTAAGATGTGCTGAAGAATCTGATGAGTGTCTACTTGATGGAGTAAATTCCTAATTGCAAAATGATACTCTAAGGGAGGGTCTTTTCACGTTGGGTTAGATTCCTCGGACTTGTGGGGGTTCGACATCATGGGTGTCAAATATTGATAACGAGGATGGAAATGGTGTGCACACCCATGGGGGAACATGATATTCACGGTCATGATGTTTATGGCACATCAAGGCCATGAAAGAGAGCCCTATGGTTATTAGCGGGAATACGGGGAAATGCATTATAAACAGAGGGTAAATAGTGTCTATATGCCAGCTGTGCAATGATACCCGTGGTAGGGTGTGTGACCCCTTTTGCTGTAGGGTGGAGTCTTGTTCTTATAGTGGAAAAGTAGTAGTCTCCAAGATTCTCCTGTTCGGGATCTTGCAAACACAATGCATATACCCATGTGTAGTAAAAAAAGTGACAAAGGTATTGACAATGCAGAAATCATATAACCAAAACATCTCGTACCTGTGGGGTACTGGAGAATTAAGGATAAAACCTTTTGAGGAACAACCCATTGACCGGGTTGTTGAGGGTAATACCTTCGTGGTCGGTTAAGATATAAGCTCCTTTTGGGAGATAAGGCTTAACTACATAAGGGCCTGTCCACTTAGATACAAATTTCCTAGGTCCTGGTTTAATGTCTTTCTTGCCATTAAACAAAAGAACAAAGTCACCTTCGTTGAAGGTGCGTGGTCACACTTGTCAATCATAGTGAGCCTTGGAGCGGAATTTCATGGCTTAATTTTGTTGAATAGAATCACAATGTTCTTCATCAAGGTGTTCCAAGGTGAATAGGTGTTTTCCCAGTGCAGGGGTATCTGGTAGCAACTCGACGGAGGATTGGAGGGTAGGGATTTGACATTCTATTGGGAGGACGAATTCTACACCATGGACAAGATGAAATGGGGTAAACCCTATGGTAGTCTTGACCGAAGTGTGGTAATCCCAAAGAGCATGAAAGATCAAGTGGTTCCAGTTGGTTTTGTTTTTTTCCACTATGCGTTGGAGCATACTTTTGAGGATTTTGTTAACAACTTCAACTTGGTCATTTTCCTGAGGGTAGTAAGCAGTTGAAATTTCGTGTTTGAAGCCTAACAACCGTGACAATTCTTCGTACGACTCATCACAAAAGTGTCTTCCATTGTTAGATACAAGTTGCTTGGGAAATCCAGAGTGGGAGATGACGTGGTTGAATAAGAACCGTGCAACAATCACTGCTCTACAATCAAATGTGGGCATCGCTTCGGCCCATTTGGTGAAATAATCGATGACGATGATTATATGGTGGTGAACTTGGGCCAAAGCTGGACGACATTCCATAAAGTCAATTTCTCATTTGCAAAATGGGCCAGCAATGATGAATGGATGGAGTGGTGCATGGGGAGACCGTGTTTTGCAGTAAAAGACCTTCCCATTTAAGGGACACATCATGATACAGAAGAATGATGAGGAAACCCCCTTCATGGCGTACATGTAACTACGCCCCAAGAGGATGTTGTAGTTGAGTTCTGCATCGACTACTTCGATATCTATCATAACCATCTTGCCCCCCAACTCTATGGGGACATTCTGGTACAATCCTCTTGGTTGGGATGGTCTCCCATCATATGTGCAAAGAGAAATAGACGAGGGGACCAAATCAAGAGACCCTAATCGTTTCCAGACTTTTGTAGACATGACATAAGTGGATGCACCTTTGTCGATGATACATCGATGGATCATGACGTTCTTTACAGTAACCAAAACTTGAAATGTGACTGACGACGGTAGTCATGGATCACCTTTGTCGAGATCAAAGGTCATGGGGTGTGAGTCAGAAGGGTTGACGGCACCACATGCATTGAGTAATTCCTTTCTCTATGTTGGGAAAGACTGTAACACTTCTAATGTGGACATAGTTGTAAGGGATTGAGCCAAGTCGTCCACAATATTGTAATTGTGGGTGGCTTTCACATGAGGGTTATTACAGGTACGCCGAAGTGGAACTTTCAGGATCTGTGGGATTTGTTTGGTGTTCAGGCGTGGTATATGTAGAGGGACCCTCGACGGGATATGATCGTCTTCCACTTAGGAGTGGAAGGACCGTCATAACCTCTGGCTCATGTCTGAAGGTTTACATCCAATGTATAGATATTTTGAAAGGAACCATCGCTAGGTGGGAGAGGGTCTTGTTGTTGTGTGACTACCCCTTGATTCACAAAGGGTTGTTGTAACACGATGATTTATGGTTGGGGATGATTCGCTACCCGAAGAGCGTTTGTCACCGTCTTCTTTTTATCCTCAACTAATTGTTGGTAGTTGGGGATAAGAGGACAACGATGTGTGTAATGGCCATAATCACCGCAAATGGAGCAACAATAATTGGTTCTCAAGGTGGGATTCTTCCCTTGTTTGGGGGGAATGTTAGTCCCTTCATTTTGGGTACCCATATTCTGGTTTAGCTGGGGAGGGGGTTTCCCCCTTGCCCCGACTGCTGATTCGGTTTGTTCTTACCTTTCTTCTTCCCCTGATTTTATGGATTATAGGGGTTTACGACGTTCAATTGCTCAAATTGTTGAGATTGTTGAACATAAGTAGGTTGAACTAGGTTAAACCCCATGTGGGGGGGAGGTTGTTGACTAGTTGGGCATGGGAAAGGATAGTAAGGGATATACCCTGGGGGTGGGATAAATGTGGTTTTCATTCCATAAGAGGTGGACGTAGGAATGGATTGTGCCATTGGTGGTGTAGGAACCATCATCACCTGGATAATGTTCGGGTATGTAGGACTATACGGTCCATAATGGAATTGACCAATAGGTGGGGTTGGTACCGGTGTAGGGGCTACCAATGCAGGTGGCATGGACGAGTAATATGGAACCATGTTAAATTGAGACGATGTGGTAGGAGGAACCTTTCCTAGATTGTAAACGGACCCAATAAGCCCATCCACTGAATGTGACGAGTCTGAAGGTGTAGGATCCAATGACCGATGTCGAGGGGCATCAAGGAGGATTTGTGTAAAGGTAGTCGGATTGTGCATATATAAGATCGAAATGTTGTGTTTTTAGAATGGCCTCTTCCTCGCTTTGCAACATGGAGGTGGTGACATATTTAGCTATAGCGGGTTGGAGATATTTGATAAACCAATCCAATAAAAAAGGAGGTTGTAGTCGATCTTGCATAACATGCGGCGTCTACGCCACTCATGGATGTGGTCCGCGATGTGGGTGCATGTATTTTGCTGAAACTTACTGAGAATTTTGAGGCCTAGATCATGTCGAATTGACAGTTGGAAGTACATAATAAATGCGGTGGCCAATGTCGCATATGTGGAATGGGTTCCACTTGCTAGGTTTACGTATCATTTTGTTGTTGTTCTGGTGAGGGTACACTGGAAGAAGCGAAGCTTCATGGGGTCATACACTATGATGTTAAATGAACACCATAAGTAGAAATACATAACGTGGTTGGAGGGATTGTCTCCCTCTATTCCTTTGAATTTTGGAATGTTGGAAGGAAGCTTGTCTAGCATAGTCGACCATGTCGCATCATGCTCAATGGGATCATTAGTCAATTTGGCCAAATCAGGTAGATTTAAACTAGCCATAAATGGTAAGGTAGGGACGACTGGTCTTGCCATTGTATGTGGGATGTGATTTCCATGAGGGGGAGACCCAGGTTGTGTTGTAAACAACGGTTGACCTCCTATGAGAGAGGATGGGTCAAATGGAACTAAGGGATCTGCAAGGGGAGAAGCCAACGGGGTACCTCTTCTAATGGGGGAAGAAGTGGTGTAATGAATAGTTTCTCCTAGAGGAGAAAATGCACCTAGAAAGGCTTGGCCTCGACTAGATGATCCTATTAATGTAGCCTGGGAGTGGCCCTAGATAGGGTACATTCCTTGTGAAACACGAGAAGAAGGTGTAATATCATCCCTCAAGAGAGGGGATAGGACTTGCAGTCTATGAGACTATCTTAGGATTTAATTTTGTTCCTCAATGGTAAAGTATGTGTGTCAATTGAGAGTGATAGTGGAATTTAAACACAATTGAACAAATACAAAAATATCCCTACCACAACATATGCAAAATGGTGTGATAAGTGAGTGATATGTGTAATGTCGGTTTAGTGCATGAGATCCCACGTGTAGGTTCTTTTTATTATGAGTTTAGTGAACTTGTAGTTAAAAGAAAATAAATGTAAATTCCCTAGAAGACCTAACGTCCTTCCTCTAAAATGTAATCGGGCCTCCCAAAAGCACAATTGATGGTGATAATGGTATCCACTCACCAATCGACTAGTGGAGGTAACAAAGAGCTAGTTCTATCGGCGATGGGGTTAATGTTCCAATCAATAAGACTTGGAAACAACTCCCAAAGGAAATAGATAACTTCATGAGTCAATTGCACTCACAATTGCTCCTTGGTGATGTCCGAAGTTGGGCCAATAAGATACCTTGCGTCAAGTGTGGATCAGTGGTTCGTCCTGCACGATATAGTGTCATCTCCCTACAACAACCTGAGTGGCTTGTAGGGGAGAGCAGGGAAACTATACATCATCGTTCACCTCCTTGGTCATAGTGCACTTCTAAATCCGAGTTTTCTTTTAACACTTGCATATAGCATGATTTTGTAAGTACCCTATGAGACAACAATGCTATGTTTCAAAATATTGCTAATGAAACTAGATTGGTGGACAATGGATTCCTAGCCCAATCAATCCTACCTAACTAAAATATTGTTTTGTGACCTCCTATGGAGGATTTTAGTTGGTTAAGACAATTACACTATTGATTTTAAGAGGTTTGACAAGAATTAGATATGCAGCATAAAACAACCTAGTTTAATAAGAAATGAAAAAAATAAGTATGGTCGCCATTAGAATTGTTGTGGAAAAAATTGCACAAGTGCACTCTTCCACTTGGTAAGAGGCCAAGCCTTGTAGGTTGTAGCAAGGTCTCAGTCCTCGGAGCCCCTTTTGATGTGATGGTTGGTATTTCTCCAAGTGATCCTACAAGAGATTGTTAGTGTAGTTCACATTCAAACATAGAAATATTGATAAAAACAAAATGAAAGAGATGGGGGGGAATTCAAACTCCAACAACAACCAAAGATATTCTACACCACTCTTGTATTTCCCAATGGAATAATTGTACAACACCTAGGAGGTTTGGGCTTCAAGGGAAGCCAACAATCTCCCTTAGGGAGGCCTTTCTTGTCCAAACTAAATGCTAAGTAGATGGTAGAACAATGGAGAGAAACACTTGCCCCTAGGTGGAAGGTGGCAAGGGAGCTTGGGAATGCTTACAATGGTAGGAAATGATGGGCTATGAGGAAGCTCCAACTCAAATCCAACAACATAACCTTGCTCTAATTTATCTCTACAAAATTCATGTCAATGTATTTCTTTTATAGGCCAAGAGGTGGCCAACAAACAACTAGATCCAAATGTGAACGCTCCTCCTCAATGAACTAGTTCCAAAGTACACTAGGGGGGGTGATTAATGCCACCAAGTGTGTGAGGAGCTGAATTCATATCTTTGGGGAGGACAGAGTCTTCAATGCGCCACTGGGAGTGAGTGGTCCCTTGTTTTCACAGTAGCACGACTATCGAAGGAAAATCCACTCGGGTGTAGCACGAGAGTTGTTCAGATAACCTGCGCTATAGCATGGGTCAACTATGTATTACCCATGATACCCTTTGTTTTGATTGTTCCTTGGCACTTATGGAATCATGTGTTTTGGATCTGTTGAGGATGTTTTTGGTGATATGCATTCTTTATGTTGATGAATCCTTACTGGATGAATCACTAAAATGTCGCATGTGTGCAATTTTTAAGCATTAACAATCCTCCACAAAGGAAGGTTCAATCCACGGATGGTGGTCTATAGGTTGAAAGATTGAGAACCATATTGAAAAGTAACTTGATCCTATAAAGGAGAGGCTTTGGAACAGTGGAAGTTGCAGTTGATCTGTAAGCTCAAAGCACCTTTCTTTAAAAAGGCCTTAATATTTCATGGCTTATCCTAGCCAATAAATTCCTCACCTTGGATAATTAACATAGATGGTCTTGGCGGGGTCGAGGGTACTATATACTATGAAAAGGACAATCTAAGAGTTTTACACATTTATTGCAACCTTAAATAGAGATACAAAGGACTCAGGGAACTTCCTTGGTATCACAATAATCACCTCCAAAACCTTAGTCGCGACCCATAGGTCTACCTCGTACAACCCTTCTTATTCAATACTTAGAACAATTCTTCCATACCCAAAAAATTCTCAAGTCTTACCTAGTTCTTAGACTCTTTCTAGGTCGTGCCATCTTTCTTAGGAACCCAAATTATTATGGAAGCTACCTTGAATTTCATGCTCCCAAACAATAGGATCTAAAATTTAGGAGTGCCTAAGATACCTCATCCCACAAATTTATAGGACTCAAATGTAGTCTTAAAAGCCACTTGGTGCCTTTACTTGGAACAATGCATACAACGTAGAAGGCCCAACTACTTTGGGACCTCTCCATAAAATGGGCTCAACATTTAGGTGTGATAAAAAGGTTAGTTCATGACCAAATAACCTCCTTATCCATCACGTATATAGAGACATGACCACATCCGACTTATATATGTAGAGACATGTAATCCATTAACTAACACTCTTTTCCTAGAACCAACACTACAAGTCCACTTGCTTAAACATAGTTTTAACCCATGAAATGCAAAGGAATTTTGAGGATTAATTGAAACATGATAGTATCTATTTTTAAGGCATTTGCAACACAACTTTATCTAGATCAACTTCTTTTTGGTTTTGACTCCTCTACTAGGCAAAGAAATGGATTAAAGTAAGGTATGATCCTAAAATTTTAAAGGAAAACTACATTTTGGAGCTTATACATCATTTTGAGGCAAAGAAAACAATGTATTTATGGCCTTGTTATTCTCTCACAATGAGATAGTTGACAAAGAAATGATAAGGGATCAGTTAACAATCAAATTAACACCCCTAGTCATGTGACATAAGAAGCACACTTTTACTATGCGCCCGCAACATGAAGACATAACAAAAGTACATTCAGAGGCAAATCCTCTCTGAGCTAATCACTTCTCCCACAAATGGAAGGATTAGGTGAAGAAAGTGAGAACCTAAAAGATATCAATTTCAGTGATTGAACCACTCAAAAAGGTCCAAAACTAAGCTACTCCAATCAAAACGTGAAGAGGAAGAGGAATGCATTAATTATGCTTAAAGTATGCTAAGTTGTGCAAAAAAGCCCAAAAACTATGGAAAAGTGGGTTTTTGAGCAAAAATAATCAAAAAACATGAAAAGGGACAATCCCATATTGAAAAGAGAAACTTGAGAGCACACTTCCCAATGCTATATAAGAAAGGCATTTGGGGCATTGTAGAAAACACAAAGGAAGAGCAAATGCATGCTGAAAAGATTCTGAAGGAGGAGGAAAAGCTCAATTTCTTCAAAAGCAAGGGTGGAGAAAGGAAAGATCATGGAAATGGAAGAGGGATTCACACCAATATCCATGGTAGGGATATACTTCTTCATTGTTTTAATATGAAATGATTCAAGTTTGTTCCATTTGAATGTTTGAATGTTGCTTATCTTACATGATTTAGATTTTTAAATGGCATTAGATCTTAGCTTTGCTTATCTTAATTGATGAATGAATGTAGATCTGATTAATAAATTGTGATAATCATTTTAGTTTGCTGACATAGAGGCTCACCACTTCTTAGTAAAATAGCATTTATAGAGTAGACAAGTCCCTACACTATTTGTTGTTATCAGATTGGAGACCATACTGTTTGTTGAAATTTCTTTATTTTTCTTCATTTTTTGTGGTGTTCTTTCTTCAGATTTACTCCTTTGTGGCTTAAAGATCGCTTAAAGAACCTTAGATCCAACTTGAGAAGCTCAAAACCAGCCTAGCTATACCTTTAATCCATCAAACTACCTTAAATTCCATTCAGATCTAAGTTTCTTGGTTTTTTGAGAGTTGGTCGCTCTGCCTTGATAGAAACTCTACGTGTCACAGTTTATTTGCGTATTAAAGTTTAAAGTTAAAGTTTAGCTTCAAGCTATTGCTGTTTATCTACCTGTTATAGTTTCAAACTCTGTGTGTTAAAAACTTTTTTCAGCTATGCGTGAAGCTTCAAACTCTGCGTGACAACCATTAAATCTCTGCGTTGAAGGTTCTAACTCTCTGCGTTTGGATTGTTCATGCGTTTTAATAGCATTAAACCACACATAAGTTTTCAAACTCTGCGCGTTCTCTTAAACCCTGCAAAGATCTTGAAACTTTGAAGCTCTGCGTGATTTCTTTAAAAATCTTCCAAGATCCCAGCTATTAAATCTCGACGTGTTTATTCACTGGTATTTTGTTGGTTAGTTGTTGTTTCATGTGACATGAGCCGGATCTTTAATTACATATGGCCCTGACCCCATTCTCTCTGCAGACTGCGAGACATCATCTGATTTTGATAATGTGTTTTCATTTCCAGAATTGTACTGCTCTATGGTGAAGGCGTATTTGTTTCCAAATCGAGTGCTGTATTGGTGAATGCATTTTCATTTCCAGATTGACTGTTGTATGGTGAAGGCATATTTGTTTCCAAATCGATTGTTGTATTGGTGAATGCATTTTCATTTCCAGATTGACTGTTGTATGGTGAAGGCATATTTGTTTCCAAATCAAGTCCTGTATTGGTGAATTCATTTTCATTTCCAGATTGACTGCTGTATGGTGAAGGCATATTTGTTTCCGAATCGAGTGCTATATTGGTGAATGCATAGTTCTGAGTCATCTTATGTATCCAAGGTCCCTCATAGATCTCTACGTGTTCTTTACAGTCTGCCACGATTTGGAATTGTGAAGCGTTGCAGATTTCTTTAAATTCTGCCTTGAATTTTGGGCTTCAACTCTGCCACATTTTGAATCATGAAGTGTTGGAGAGTTGTAAACCTCTACGTGTTCATCTAACTCTGCAACGATCTGAAAACCATGCTAATTCCAACGTTAAAACTCAACTTAAACTTTGAAGGCTAGAGTAAAATCTCAACATTAACCAATGAAGACCAACATCAAATGTCACAAGAACTAATAAAAGAAGTAGGCTGAGACGAACTGAAGCTTTTATGTTGATGACAAATGTCGACTAGAATTGATTTTTGCAATTGAAACTTAATTGAGGCCTCTTTTCTTCTTAAGATCAATTTATATTACTCCTTTTAAAAAGTTTGAAAAGTTTTGATTAAGATGGGATGTGTTTGGAGTTGTATTCCTTTGAAAAAATTTTGCTTAAAATATTGGGGCTAAATTTTTTTTCTTTAGATTAAAAAGAATTCAAACATTTTGAAAAAGTTGTGCTTAGTTGGGTTAAAATATTTGTCATTTGGTTTAAAAAGAGTTAGTTTATTATTCCTTTTGCAAATGTTTTGAATTTTTTTGAAAAGTTTTGCTTAAATTGGATTGAAATCCTTTTTATTAGAAAAAACTTCCAAGAACCTTTGAAAGTGATCCAAATTGCTATCTCCTTTAAAAAAAATTTAAAACCCATATGCACATGCTTCTTGGAAACATCACACCAAAAACCAATCAAAACCATATTGAAAAGGTCATTAACCACATTTTGCATTGAAAAACAAACCTTGAACATCATGTTGTGAGATAACTTGAAGATAATTTCTTTCCAAAAAACAGAAATAAACTTTAAATTAGTTACATTTTGTTTTGGAGTTGGAATGTTTTCATAACTTTCATGCACAATTAGAGAGAGTTGCACCTTTAGAGTTCAGTTTTCTTGAGATATATTTTGTATGAGGCACCGTATCCTCTTCACTTGCACCTTATGGTGATCTTGTGAATGAGAAAATGTATCTCACTTGTAATAGTTTAGGAGTTAATTTTTTCAAAGCATCTTATATCGAGCCACCATATCCTCTTCACTCGCACCTTATGGCGATCTTATGAATGAGAAAGTGGATCTCACTTGTAACAGTTTAGAATTTAATTCATAAGCATTCTAAAGGGCTCTGCGTATCCTCTTCAATTGGGCCTTATGGCGATCTTGTGAATGAGAAACAGGGATCCCCCTTGTAATAGAATTAGATTCATGTTTACTTGAGATATCTGTTTGGGTTACATTGGTCTTTAAACATCAATTATTATCCATATTTCAGAAAAAAAAAATTGTGCATGAACATACAAAATCTACCATAAATTTTGCATGTCTGAAAGAAACTCATGAACTCTAACTCTTCCTTAATTTAGAATATTCATTGAATTGAAAGGTAGAGTAGTGAGCATTTTGCATTGTTTGGTTCATTTTCTTGTTTTCAAGTCAAAACACCACCTGTTTCACTTCCACTCCTGAAACTAAGCAAACTACCCTTAAAATTGACGCTTAATCTAAAATTGACAAACTTTTGATTTTCATATCACCAACAAGTTTAGGTTAGTGCCCTGGATTAGGTTTGGAGAGTTAACACTCCTAAGCTGCAAAGCTTTGAAACTAGTATTGATTAAAGAGAGTAAATCAATTACTAGCAAAAAACACTTGTCGCGAAAGCGCTTCTGAAACATGCGTCAAACACGAGGTCAATCTGGATAAGTAAAGGGTGGCTCCCCCCTTTTGCTTATTTAGTGGTACATGAGCTTATCGAGGGGATTCTATGTTCAGTGACAAGTCCTCGGGGTGACATCACTGTTTCTAGAGTTCCTGGTTATGAGAGTTGTCCTCGACTTACAACTGTTCCGCTCGACCGTCGATTGTGAAGTGGTAACGTTAGTGACTATTCCTAGGATATAACATAGGCTATTGTGAGTGGGACACACTTGCAATACTTGAGACGGACTTTGGAACTTTTACTCCTTGGGAGGGTAATTGGTCAGGAACCAACGCTTGCACCCCCGGCGTTTAAAGTTTATTGTAACTGTTTCTCATACCTTCACTGCTAGCAGTTGTCTGAGGACTAACATCCCTCAACAACTACTAGTTTCAGAAGGCCCTCTAATCCAACTTTTCACTGAGCTTCGGTTCTCTGGAAGAGTAATTTTGCTTGCTTGAAACCTCTAAGAATTTTTACTGTGTGGACACTTTTTATTTTGTTGAGTCTAGAAATCCATAGGATTGTTTGATTCTTTTTTCAAAAACTTTTTAAACACATCCTTTTATCAAATTTCTTCAAAGTGGCTACTCTCCCGACCCGCCAGTCACAGCGGCATAGAGGTGAGTCACCAGAAATTGAAGGCCCCGCTACATTGCGGAGAAGAATACAAAATACAAAATATATTGACTTTGAAACTGAAACACTTCTAACTTCAATTAACAACAATAGAGCACAAACACATCAAACAAATACTGC
The DNA here is from genome assembly GCA_027924585.1 of Larix kaempferi. Lineage (NCBI taxonomy): Eukaryota > Viridiplantae > Streptophyta > Pinopsida > Pinales > Pinaceae > Larix > Larix kaempferi. The sequence continues at coordinate 858,755 of BSBM01000226.1, read as the reverse complement.
AACATCACCTATTCAGGAAAACACAAAAATCATTGATCCTCTTGCCCCATTTGAAATTGAAACATCAGAAGACAACATTGCAACTCACGTAAATACACCTTTGACAAATCTTTCAGACCCAGTGGTACTTCACATCAATGAACCATTGCACACCATCAATCCTCTTTTGGCACATTTGGCACACATGAAAAATTCAACATCTAACCCTATGGCTTCATCAGGAGCACAAGGGACCACATCAACACCATTTCAAACGAGTGTTGGAGGTAGCAATACTTCCAACATCCCTATGGCTTCATCAAGAGCACAAGGGACCACATCATCACAACCTCAAACGGTTGTTGAAGGTAGGAATACTTCCAACTTGACCTCTACCACTACTCCAATAGTTAGTTTACCTGCTGCTACCATAAGTTCAACTAGCATTTCAGTGCCAGTTCATACAGTTTCGGGTCCCAATCCCGGAAGTACATCCACTTTTCCTGCAGGAATCCCTACTGGAGGGTGTGCCTTACCAAACCTTGGTTTCCCATTTGGTTTGGCTACTCAAGGTCAAAACAATCCGGGAGTAAACCAAAATCCTATTGGCATACCAAACATTCTTTCAAGTTCTAACCCTAGGGGGAATCCTTCACTTTGGAATCTCAATATCCCTAGTGGAATTAATGGACCATGGAACAATAATGCTAATTGGGGTAATGCTCCACAAGTTAGTGGAAGTGCCTCGGGAGGCCATTATCCAAACTTTCCTAGGATAAATCCTGGGGGCAATCCCATACCCCTAACAGGTAGCACAACAGGAGGTAACCCGTCCACCAACCCCATTCCACCATGGAGTGGGCAGGTTCCAGGAAGTACCCCATCTTCTTGGGCACCACCCCCACAAGGGATAAATCAACCTTGGAATGCATATCCAAAACAAGGAAACATTCAATGGAGTGGTAATGTTACACCAAGTAACTAATCTCAATGGAACATACCCCCGCAAGGGGGCAATCCACCCATGAATCCTAACCAACAATGGAGTGCTAATGTTCCACCAAGTAATCAATCTCAATGGAACATACCCCCATAAGGGAGAAATCCACCCATGAATCCTAACCAACAATGGAGTGGTAATGTTCCACCAAGTAACCAATCTCAATGGAACATACCCCTGCAAGGGGGCAATCCACCCATTAATCCCATCCCACAATGGAGTGGTAATGTTCCACCAAGTAACCAATCTCAATGGAACATACCTCCGCAAGGGGGAAATCCATACCTGCATCCTATTCCACAATGGAATGGACAACCTTCAGGAAGTAACCCATATTTTTGGATGCAATATCCACAAGGAGGTAACCCTTATTGGAATGCATCTCAAGCCCAAGGAAACCAACAGCGGAGCTATCAAGCTTCACCTGGATATCAAACGTTTGCTCCGGCACCATCCAAGTCACCATTTATAGACACATTGAATCTATTGGATTTATCCCGGCTGACTAATGACCCTGTTCTACATTTGAATGGGTGCCCAACCATACCAACTAAACTACCCTAAGACATACCCAAGTTTGACGGAAAACCAGGGGAAGACCCATCCAATCATGTGATGACATTCCATCTGTGGTGTTAATGCAATTCCCTAGTTGATGATAGTGTTAGGTTAAGGTGGTTTCAGCGGACCCTAACGGGAACTGCTGCGAAATGGTACATTGAATTGCCTCGCAATACATTTATAGATTTTTCATCTTTAGCTATGGTCTTCTTGACACATTTTCAATTACCTATCCGCTATGAGATGAGAACAGAGCTTTTAACTTTACTTAGGAAATCCACCGCTACTTAGGAAAGCTGACATCCCTGACCCATTCTTAGTAGATTGGTTCATAAAATCCCTATTTCCTACTCTTGCCAAGGATGTACCCATGTCAAGAGCCATGACTGAAGAATAACTCATTCAGAGTGCTCACCAAATGGATTTAGTATATTCTCAATCGGGCACACTTTATGACTTAATACCTCATGCTGTAAGACCCGCGTCTGATCCAGCTAGGCCGCCAAAAGTACCTCATACTAATGGTGTGATTGGATCCATAAACCAACTTGAACAGATTACCCAACAATTGGGACAAATGTCAGTTCAAAATCCACAACCCACAACTGGCTAGGCAACACAGCAATCCGCAACTCTTACCCAAACTTCTGAAGTCCTTATGGTTCAAACTACGGACCCAAAAAGAAAAAAGAAGAAACCTAATACTAACCCTGGGACAAGAGATGCACCTAAGGTGAATAATCCTACTGGAGGAAATCATGAAAACTAGAAGAACAAGTACCCTTGCAAAATTTTCCAAGGGAACCATCCTACTCATCTTTGTCCTCATATGGATGATAATCATTGCATGTTGGCACAACGCAGAGGGAAACAACCACAACTTATTGTCTTAAATCAACCCTTCCCCCAGCAACAATAGATGGTTGATGTGGCGCCAATACCTCCACCAGGAGAAAACCAGGCAAACCCCCCACAAGGGGGCAATCCACCCAACGTTGATATCTTCACAATTGGTGAACATGACATCCATATCCAAACAAGGGCTCGTTCTTATGACATACCTTCAAAAGATGTTGAAACAATTGGATCTCAGCCTAGTGGTTTTTTAAATATTGAGAAACCAACCATATACATGGTGCCTCGACCTCCAAAAGGGGTCCTCCACAAAACAACACACAACCCCAATGCACGAGCTGCTCAAAACTACAATGTGGTTGAAGATTTAGCTCAACCTCCTTGTGCATTGTTTGCCTTGGAAGTGTTGCAAAGTTGTCCCACTCAACGGAAAGCACTATTGTCTGCCATCGGTTCTATTGATACATCAGACACTAATTCGATCACATTTGACTTAGAACATCCCACATGTAGGTTTCCTTCACAAATTGCATTCCAAATTAAAGTAACTTCACATAGTAAGAAAAGTTTTCGAACCGTTGTTGATGAAGGAGCCTCCACTTGTGTCATGTCACTAGCTTGTTGGAAATATTTGGGATCACCCACACTAGTACCATCCCACACAATTCTCAAAGAATTTGATGGTCATTCATTCCCACCTCATGGACTTATCATGGCTTGCCCAATTGAACTGGGGGCAAAACGGTTCAAGTAGATGTTGAGGTAGTGGATGCACCCATAGACTACAATTTTCTATTGGGACGTAGTTGGATACATAAGATGACGGCTGTAGTATCTTCCATATTCCAAGTCATTCGGTTCCCCCACCAAGGGAAGATTGTCACAATCGATCAACTAAATTACTGCACACCTGAAACTGGTCTCCACTCGAATGTACCTTTTGTAGGGGATGCAACAACAGTGATTCAAGATGTTGGGGTAAAAATGTTTAAAGACTCATCCCTTTTGGGAACTTTTCCAATTCCACCACCAATATTGACCCCTAACACTGCCCCGATTTTCACCATTACATCGGAAGTGTATTTTCCATTAAGAGTTTTTTCTAAATCCACATCGAAGGTTGGTTCTACCTCATCAGTTGGAACCCCCAAAGAAAACAAAGAGTAGTGTTCCATTTTCTGCCGTAGAGCTCGCTTATCAAGCTATTCAAATGGCCTCGGTAGAACCAGATAAAAATCCTCCCAAGATGGAGAAATATTATCCTTATACTTCACCTGTTTGGGGATTGAACTCTCATAGTACCCATGATCTCCTGGATCAGACTTTCACTTCTGATGAAGCCATCCTAGAGGTCATGAACATCTTAGAACGACCTTGGGAGGATATGCACCACAAATCCCCATTTCTTCCCAAAATCGATCATTAGAAGTTAAGCCTGAAAATCTCTACTTTGATGACAATATGACCGAGTACCAATGCCCTATCCAAACCCACAATGCGAGTTCGGAAGGAAACTTGGCGAACATTCCCAAAACCATCCCAATTGACATATCCATAAAACATGGCATCGTTGAGCACATCAACATAGGTGCGTATTTTTCTCCTGAGGAAATAGCACTTTATACTGCTTTATTTAAAGAGTTTCGTGATGTGTTCGCATGGTCTTATGAAGAAATGCCAGGCATTGATCCTAGTATTGTGGAACATGAGATTGAAACCTATCCCAATGTTAAACTTGTGCGGCAAAAACTACGTCCAGTGAACCCTAAGAAGTCTGGTGCCATTAAAGCTGAGGTCGAAAAGCTTTTAAAATCTAGATTCATCTATCCTGTTCCTTTGATTGATTGGGTATCCAATCCTATTCCCGTTAACAAAAAACAAGGAACTATCCGGGTTTGTACCGATTTTAGAGATCTAAACTTGGCTTGTCCTAAGGATAACTATCCCACACCCTTCATTGATCAGATCATCGATGAATGTGCCGAGAATGAAATATTTTTCGTTTATGGGCAACTTCTCCAGTTACAACCAAATCCAGATAAAAAAGGAAGACCAACATAAGACAAGTTTCATATGCCCTTGGGGGACCTTCGCTTATCGGAAAATGCCATCCGGCCTTAAAAACGTTGGAGCTACTTTTCAAAGAGCTATGTCATACACATTTCATGACATTAAGAAAATACTTGAGGTTTATCTTAATGACTTAGCAGCTAAATCTAAAAGGAGAGCTGACCATAGTGCCCATTTACGAGCCATCTTCGAGCGCTGCAGCAAGTACAACATTAGGTTAAATCCACATAAATGCATGTTTTGTGTGGAATTTGGGAGGTTACTTGGGTTTGTAGTGTCCCAAAAAGGGATCATGGTTGATCCCATCAAGGTTGAGGCAATACTTCAGTTGCCTTCCCCGAGAACAATCACTCAACTTCAAAGCCTTCAAGGGATAGAGAACTACTTGAGGAGATTTGTCGAGAATTTTGCTGAAAAAGCTAAAGGTTTCATGCATCTCTTAAAACAAGATGCAATATTCATATGGGATGACAAAGCTCAATGTTCATTTGATGAAATAAAGAAAGCTTTGGTCTCTACCCCGGTGCTTAGTCCACCGAACTACAATAGAGGCTTTCTGCTATATTTGGAAGCATCTCCTTCCACTATTGGAATGGTCTTAGCACAAGAGGACAAATCATCTCAAGAACATGTGATTTACTATCTTATTAAGGGCCTTGTAGGCCCTGAATTGAGATATTCCTAGGTCGAGAAGTTGGCCTTGGAAGCAGTCCATGTTGTCCAATGACTTAGACATTACATACTTCCAAGGAAAACAACCATAGTGGCTGAAATGAACCCCATGAGACACATTTCGTCGCGCCATATCATTGGTGGAAAATACTCAAAATGGATAGTAATTTTGCAAGAATTCGACCTCGAATTCAAAAACGCTAAATCCAAGAAATTGTTGGCATTTCCTGAGTTAATGTTCGACTTACCCATTGAGAAGGAGGGTCCTGTATCTATTGAATCTTGGGCAGATGAACATGTATTCCTCATTGCAACTTTTGATCCTTGGTATGTAACATTCATCATATATCTTCAAACCCAAAGGATCGATCCTTAGTTTTCTAGTATTGGACGACGTCGTATTCGATACCGAGCTCGAAGATACCTCATCATCGGGGATACTTTGTACCATCGAGGAATTGACATGATATTAAGACGTTGTTTAGTACACGAGGAAGCTGAACAAGTGTTGAATGATTTCCATGCTGGAGCATGTGGCGGTCATCTTTCTGGGTTGGAAACTGCCCAAAAATCTTGCGTGCAGGATACTTTTGGCCTACAAAGATTGCATGAATGCTGTCAAAAAGTGTCACCCTTGCCAAATTTACAGAAGGAAAATGTGCGCACACCCTGCTCCTTTACACCCTATAGTAACCGTGGGTCCATTTTCAAAATGGGCCATTGATTTTATGATGGTCAACCCACCTTCAGCCGATGGCCACCACTACATCATCATAGTAGGGGACTACTTCACCAAGTGGGATGAGGCGATGCCTACATTCAATTGCATGGGTAAAACTGCAGCATATTTTCTATTCAATCATGTGATAGCAAGGTTTGGTGTACCTAAAGAGATCACTACTGACAACAGAATTCATTTTAGGAATTCCTGTATGGATGAACTTACAGACCGGTTAGGATTGCGGCAGGACTTGTCCTCGCCATATTACCCTCAAGCTAACGGACAAGTCGACGCCATCAACAAGGTTTTGAAAACTATGTTACAAAGGACGATTAATAAAAACAAGAATAACCGGGCTTACTGAACGACCGCTAAAACCGCAACCGGATTCACTCCCTTCCAACTGGTTTATGGAGAGGAAGTTGTGTTTCCGATTGAATGTGAAATCCCATCATTAAAAATAGTTTTCGAACTCCTACCTAACACTTCTGCAGAAGAGAAAAGGCTTCTCCATCTCCATTCTCTTGATGAAACTAGAAGGGAAGCCTCTCTAAATGTAGAAGCACACAAGAAGAGGGTCAAAATGCAATATGACAAGTCTACCCGTCCTCGAGTCTTTTCTGAAGGCGATCTAGTTTTAGTTTATGACCAAAACCAAGATAAAATAGGAGAAGGGAAATTTGTATCTAAATGGTTTGGCCCACTTGTTGTCAAAACAGTGTTAAAAAGGGGAGCTTATTAATTGGTCAATTTTGATGGGGAACCCATGTCGGAGATCATAAATGGTCTCTATCTAAAGAAATACTTCACGTAGGCACTGATGCCTCGCACCATTTGTTGTATTATGTTGTATTATTTGTAAAATTAGTTATTTCCGGCACACATTTATCTTGCTTGGCATTGTCACTTTGGCAGATGGCACAAGAATATTTCACATATTTGGGATATGCGGATGGCGCTAGCCGTAGTCTCGGAACATTGCTTCCGCCATATGGGTCATTTTCACACCTAATAACGAAGTCCTTAGTTCAGGAGGCATTTTTCTCGGATCTTATAGCGCATTTATTGAGCTTCTTGTCGAGGCTATCACCCTTGGCATCTGAGGAATAATCGTCAAAATGGACTCATAATTAGTTGTATCCCAGTTAAATGGTCAGTATCAAGTTCGACATCCTATACTATTTAGAAAGTTTCTACGAGTACGTCTTTTAGAGTGTCAATTCGCTTTTATTGAATATATACACATTCCTAGAAGTCTGAATAGTTTGACTGATTCTTTGGCCAACTACGTACTTGATTGGCATCTAAGTCATTAACATCATACCAAAAAGCAAGCATGTACATTATTTCATGGCCAATTTAATTGAACACATCATTTAAGGACATAAGTAAAACCAAAATAACCTAGCTTACATCATAACCCAAAAAGTGTGAATTTTGCACACAACAGAAAGAATAGTGTAAATACTATTTTTCTTTTTGATTCTTTTTCTTACAGATAACACCCAAAAAAATTTCATACAAAAAAATGAAAAAATTTGGAAAAATTCAAAAACATGGAAAACTATTTCAAAATTTTCGAAGTTCGACATCGAAACTAACCCACAACTGGCAGATCAAACAATAAAGGTTCACAGCTTCTAGAAATTCAAGCTGAAAAGGGATGCTTCCTCTCATACATCGGCTGCACTACGAACGCATATGGTAAATCATGAGTATTTTTACTTATCTTTTATTCATACATGTACAAATCGTATCCTTTTGAATGACAGAAAGATGGATAATTCCTCAATTTTGGTTATCTTTTTTAGATATTAAATGCACATTTGAACCAGTTTCTAACTAAACTGTTGGGTAGTGAAATGGTTTTGATTTCAGGACTTGAAGACTTTGACAGTTCGAACTATTTGATTCAAGTAGTTGAGATAGACCACGATTCATGATGATTTATGATTTTGGCATTTTTCACAAGATTGAAGCTGAAGTAACCCTCATTGAACCATTCCTACTTGGCCATTTCACCAAATTGGATAACCTCAGTCACATGGTATTACTTCACCGTCTGTCGACACATAATCCTGCTTCAGATAGCCTCCCCCGGGAGGGAACAGTTGTAAGAGAGTGCACAACTAGCTTATCCCTTGTTTGCAATATGGATCTTTGCCTTGGCCTAACCCGTGCCCTTGAAAAATAGGTGTATGCCCATGCAACACTCATTCCATCCTGTGTATCATATCATTCTTTATTCTTTTAAAAAAAAATGAAAAAGCACAAAAAATTAAAAAACAAAAAAATCCAAAAAGGGAGAGACTTGAATCACTTCATATTATAAACTTTGAAGAAAATGGCAACAGTCAGTCCTTGTCACCCTTGAACACGGCACATAAAATTGTATCCATTGTTAGTACACCATCTACATTTGCCTTAGGAAACTGTACCAATATATTGAATAGATCTCCACCGATGAGTTATCCTTCCCATCACCAATTTAGCTTTCGTTAATGCATCTGGCATTAGCGTATTTCATTAAGGTCGCTTACTCAAAGTCCTATGTTTCCAAGTGTCCATTCTGCGTTGTGTTATGTGTTTAAGGGAAGTTCAAACCGAGTCGGCCATTCCTCAAATATTCCTGATCAATCATGTCGGCCTTCCTTGTGTCAGTATATAGTGTTGGATCTTGCATTTCTACCAAATTATATCAGACTATTGATCTTTGTTTCGTATCGATTGATGTGGGATGCATTAATGCCCTCCTCCCGATGGATCTATTCCTATCGACATCAAAACATCATCGAGGACATGGATCTAGAAACCCAAGAGTACCTCGGATCTTGCAGTCATTAGTGGCAGGTTTCCTCACAAATGACAGTGGGTATACATCAATGACCCATGATTATTTGATTCTACAAGTGTTCGACTTCAGAACATCTATTCACACTTGCTAGTTTGTACTTAGTACCTTAGAGTCCATCATCATTATCAGTGGGCCTCTTCGCATCTGTTAACAATATACATCAATGACCGGTAATCAAATGGTGTTTTATTATGCTCGACATCAGATCATTTATTCACATGATATAAAATCGTACTATCGTTGGTTTGTATTGAAGACCTTGGAAAAAACAGTTGTATCACTCATCAATGCATTGCCCGAGCTGCACAAGATTAGACTGCCATGTCATAAGTTCGATAAAGACTTTGTTCTCGCACTCATCAAAGTGCATGTTTACACTTATGAAAAATTTACTTTTGACATGGATCCACTGTGTATTGTTCGTGGCCATGCTTGTTTACTGCTGAGCATGGGTATGCCCGCCTTAGGAAGATATTATATATTTGATAAATTGCTATGTTTTGCAAGTGTGATCCTCAATCATGCGCTCGTGATTTTTCCTTTCCTCATCCTTGCTTTGAACGATAAAGAGTATCAGTATAAAGAGTATCACTATACAGAGTATAAACTTTAGTAATGTATTTCGGCCCTTAGCTCTGCTTCGGACCTCACACATTAGGGGGCATCTGTTAACAATCAAATTAACACCCCTAGTCATGTGATAGAAGAAGCACATTTTTACTATGCACCCGCAACATGAAGACAGAACACAAGTACATTCAGAGACAAATCCTCTCTGAGCTAATCACTTCTCCCATAAATGGAAGGATTAGGTAAAGAAAGTAAGAACCTAAAAGAGATCAAGTTCAATGATTGAACCACTCACAAAAGGTCCAAAACTAAGCTACACCAATCAAAAAGTGAAGAGGAATGCACTAAAATGCATTAATTGTGCTTAAAGTATGCTAAGTTGTGCAAAAGAGTCTACAAAATATGGAAAAGTGGGTTTTTGAGCAAAAATAATAAAAAAACATGAAAATGAACAATCCCATATTGAAAAGATAAACTTGAGAGCACACTTCCCAATGCTATATAAGAAAGTCATTTGGGGTATTGTAGAGGACACAAAGGAAGAGCAAATGCATGCTGAAAAAATTCTGAAGGAGGAAGAAAAGCTCAGTTTCTTCAAAAGCAAGGGTGGAGAAAGGAAAGCTCATGGCAATGGAAGAGGGATTCACACCAAGATCCATGGTAGGGATGTACTTCTTCATTGTTTTAATATGAAATGATTCAATTTTATTCCATTTGAATGTTTGAATGTTGCTTATCTTGCATGATTTAGATTTTAAAATGGCATTAGATCTTAGCTTTGCTTATCTTAATTGATGAATGAATGTAGATATGATTAATAACTTGTGATATGATTAATATGATAATCATATGATTAATGAATGTAGATATGATTAATAACTTATGATATGGGATGTACTTCTTCATTGTTTTAATATGAAATGATTCAATTTTGTTCCATTTGAATGTTTGAATGTTGCTTATCTTGCATGATTTAGATTTTAAAATGGTATTAGATCTTAGCTTTGCTTATCTTAATTGATGAATGAATGTAGACATGATTAATAACTTGTGATAATCATTTTAGTTTGCTGACATAGAGGCTCACCACTTCTTAGTAAAATAGCATTTATAGAGTAGACAAGTCCCTACACTATTTGTTGTTATCAGGATCTTACCAATGTCATCGAAGATGTCAACAAGGCATAAGATTCCTACTTATAAATTAGAAAGAAGAGGCATGTTAGAATATTTTTGTGGCTAATACTAGAGTCCTATGTTCTGGTTTAGACACAACTACAAGACGTTGTCACACTATTGTCATGGGCCACAATTTAAATGATACATTGGGACATAAGGCTACCACTAAAGTAGTGTTCAACCAACTTGTCTTCAACATCCCAAGTGGTAGGAATCAATCATTATGATGATGGTAGAGTTTTTGACATTTGTCACGATGTTTCCCTATAGGGATAATGTTTTTCCCAATCTTGTTTATGATATTGGACAAAGGAACATTGCATAACCCTTCAAGGACTAGTATAGGAGATATAGAAACAAGGATTTATGTATCACCATCAACTTCATAGCATTTGGATCTTACTACATGCATTGTAATTGTTTCTTTTTCTTATATTTCTTGCTCCACATGTATATTTCTATGATGTATACCAAAAACTAATGGATGCCAACAATATGAATTTGTAAATGACATTGGATAACATTTACCAATCTTCCAACATAAGGTGTCTCCTTTGTACAATCCATGAATGGATGGAGATTACCCTCCCCACACCTTTTACAGTCGCAGTTGGACATTGATTCAACATTCAATGTAGATAGTATTATTTTTGGTTATCAGTTTCAACATCTAGTATTATTTAGTTTATAAAAAAGGATTTACAATATTTAATTCTTATTTAATGCCTCAAAATGGTTCATGTGTCAAAGGATTTATGCCTACTAATTTAAATGTTGGCACTTTGATTCAGTTGTCATTGATGGTTGGAAAGCAGACAAGGTAGGTGACTCAGAACATACGGGGAGATTGTTAGCACTTTGATTCAGTTGTCATTGATGGTTGGAAAGTAGAGAAGGCGGGTGACTCAGACCATACCAACTTCAGTTTACTAAAGCTACAACTGAGATTGAAATACAAGAAAAGAATGTTGTTAGACAAGTTGCAACTCAAACAGCTGCAACTCAGACAAGCTGTGACTCAGACGGCTGCGACTCTGACAAGTTGTGACTTAGACGGCTGCAACTCAGACAACTGTAACTCAAACAAGCTGTGACTCAGACGGCTACAACTCAGATGGTTGCGACTCAGACGGCTGTGACTCAGACGGCCGTGACTCAGACGGCTGAGACTCAGACGAACGGGACTCAGACAACTGTGACTCAGATGCTTGAAACTCAGATGGTCTTGACTCAGAAATCCATGACTCAAACAAGCTGTGACTCAAAAACATTTATTTATTTATTAATTAGTCAGTTACAACGTGTAAGTTCTGGAAGTCAAAGAGACAGTACAATTTTCGAATTGGGAGTTAAAGAGACAGTTTCAGTTTTAGAATTGGAATATCTGGAAGTTAAAGAGACCGAGGCATATAACTTCAGTATTTATAAAAAAAAAACAATAAATGAGAAGAAGATGGGTGTGAGATTTGAGAGGATGAAGAGGAGTGGTTGCTGATGAAGCTATGATTCGAAGAAAACAATTCAAAACAAAATATATGGCTCGATTTAATGAAGAACAGAACGACCAAAAAATCAAGCTGTAGCAGCACAGAACAAAAATGAAAAGGGTATGTACTGATATATCTGAACCAGTGTGATATAATTGAACGAAAAATTCTTAGCAATTCAGAAGAAAAATGTGTGGCTCGATTTAATGCAAAATAGAATGCCCAGAAACCCAAGTTGTAGCAGCACATAACAAAAAATGAAAGAGTATGTACGGATATATCTGATCCAGTGTGATATAGTCGATTGAAAATTCTTTCTAGGGTGGAAGGGAGGTGCTAGGAAAGATTGATTTCCTTTGTAAATCAAGTTGATGCCTGAATATTGGGAGTGGATGCTTCCCTCTAGTGGGTGCTAGAAAATCATGAGAGTTGGTGCTCTCAACAAGTTGCAGCTTGTTAAACAGAGGTTGTAGCCTCATCTTGAGTTGGTGCTAAAAAATAAATGATGTATAAGAGTTAAAAGACTGCTTATCATTCTAAGAAGAAGATATTTTTTTCCTTTATGGGTTTCCTCATGAATATTTGTGTCTGTGTACATCATATGAGTGATTGATGATTACTTGTTCTATTGCTTATCTTGTTCATTATCTTGACAATAATTTGTAATGGTAATAAAGTTATAAAAGGGACTAAAATTGTTTAAGCATAATACAACTGATTCACCCCCCCTCTTAGTTGTACTAATAACAGTAACAATTGGTATCAGAGCCAGTTCCTTTTATTTAAAGGTAGATCTGTAAGCTTAAACATGACTAGTCATGAAGGAAATTCAACCAATAAGGCTCCTCTATTTGATGGAACAAATTTTGCTTTCTGGAAGGTTAGAATGAGAACATATCTATTGTCCTTAGGTGCTGATGTATGGGATGTAGTTGAAGCTGGATATGTAAAGCCCATTTTACTAGCCTCCAAAGATGACAAACTGGAATTTACTTTTAATGCAAAAGCAATGAATGCTATTTTCATTGGTCTTGCAGAAGCTGAATTTGTAAAAGTGATGCATCTTGAATCTGCCAAAGGAATGTGGGACAAACTTATAAGCAGCTATGAAGGGAATGATGAAGATGTTGTAGTTGACATGGAAGGAGAATTGATTAGTGCATTGGAAGAAATTGATAGACTCAGACTAAAGAAGAAAAAACAAAAACAATTACTGATACCGTATGAAAAGAATGACAAAGAACCTAGTACAGACTGTATTTTGGTAAAAATAGAACTAGAAGAGGCAAAGAAAATATAATACATTCTTAAACGACAGCTGGCTGAAAGTAAAACAAGATGTGAAAAGTTAGAGGAAGAAGTGGTGACTGTTAAGAAAAAATTAGAGAAATTCCAAACTTTGTATCATCAGAATTTTTCAAGTATTAAAGCCTCAGAAGAGTTAAATAATATCTTGAGTAGGAAAAGATCTCCTTTGATTAAATCTAGTCTAGGCTATGAACAAGGTTCAAGCAGCAGTCACTCAGATAATAAAGAAATAACTAAGGTGGTCAACTTTCAAAGCAGTAAGCAATCAGAATTCACAAAGTCTGCAACCTCCATCAAAGCTAAAGCAAATAACACCAGCAGTAATGACAATATAATGAATGATAAAAGGGATAGAGCTACAGGAACAAAATGAAATATTCTACAGTCAAGAAAGCATGAAGAAGATATACAACACATAATGATAAGGCAATCAATTCCAAGAGGACAGCCAAGATTCGGGTACCAAAACTTCTTCAATGGCTACTATTTTTGTTGCTCTAATTTTGGTCATAAAGCTGCAAATTGTGACTTTAATTTTAGAAGCATACAACAAAGGATGAATCAAATGCTGCAACATAGAATGAAACGATCAATGAATAAGCAGGAGCATCATTCTATTCTACCTCCATCTAAAAGAAGAGATCATGCTAGAAATGTCAATTCTTTTGAACTTTTGTACAATGAACCAGAATGTTATATTTGCCATAACTTTGGACACAAGGCAGCAGAATGTTATTTGAAGAATTATAAATCAGAATCAACAATAGACTATTCAGAAGAAAAGGAAAAAGTATGGAAGAATAAAGAAAGTAATCAGTGTGGTTTGGTACTTTCTACCCAAAGAAAAAAAAATCCCTGGTATATTGACAGTGGATGCTCCAAACACATGACTGGGGATAACAGTAAATTTCTGTCTCTAAGAGAACACAAATAAGGAAATGTAACATTTGTAAATGATGCTCCGGGAAAATAAGAGGTAAAGGAATGGTAAGTCTGAATAATGGTAAAGGAAAGGCTCAAGATGTTCTGTTTGTAGATGGCCTGAAGCACAATCTTCTTAGTGTCAGTCAGGTATGTGACAAAGGATGTGAAGTTGTTTTCAATTCTAAGGAATGCAAAATTAAATTTGTTTCTTCAGGACAATTGGTTCCCAAAGGTATAAGAACAAAAAACAATGTTTATGTCTTGAAAGAAGAAAAGGAGGAATGTCATCTAAGCAAGTATGATGAGAGCTGGATATGGCATAGAAGACTTGGACATTTAAATTTTGATCATATAATCAAGCTTAGAAACAATGGAGCAGTGAAAGACTTTCCAAAGATATAAAAAATGGATGATGTTGTATGTAAACCCTGTCAAATGGGAAAACAGACTTGAACACAGTTCAAATCCAAGAGTTTCCCTTCTTCAGATAAACCTCTTCAGTTAGTGCATATGGATTTGTTTGGACCATCAAGGAAGGAAGCTACAGGAAAAGAAAACTATTTTATGCTAGTTATTGATGATTATTCTAGACTTACTTGGGTTGCGTTTCTGAAAGAAAAATCTGAAGCATTTGAAAAATTTAAAGTATTTAAAGCTCTGACTGAGAATCAAACAGGAAGAAGACTAAAGGCAATAAGGTATGATAGAGGAGGAGAGTTCAGTTCAAGGCATTTCAAGGAATTTTTTGATGAACATGGTATCAAAAGAGAGTATACAATTCCAGGGACTCCACAACAAAATGGAGTGGTTGAGAGACATAATAGATCAGTTCAGTAGATGGCAAGATCAATGATGAAAAATAATAATATTTCTCAAGGTTTTTGGGTAGAGGCAATTCATACAGCTGTTCATATACTTAACAAAGCTCACTTAAGGCCAAATAGTGATAAAACTCATGAATTATGGTTTGGGAGACCTGCTACAATCAAGCATTTCAAAGTCTTTGGGAGTAAGTGTTATATCAAGAAAAATGATGAGCATCTTGGTAAATATGATGACAGGGCTGATGAAGGTGTTTTCTTAGGTTATGCTACAAACAACAAAGGATACATATGTTATAATAAGAGGTTGCATAAAATGGTTGATTGCATTGATATTAAAGTAGATGAAGGGATTCATGTAAAAGACACTCATATAAATAATGATGAATCATGTACAGAGGATACAGTTGAAGATGAAGAAGAACAGGTCCAAGAATAAAAAAAGGAAGAATCTGAATCAGAGAATGAAGATGTAGACTCACAACAACAATCAGTAAAACCTCCTTCAATAATTATTCAGAAAAATCATCCTGAAAGTCAGATCATTGGTGACAAGAATGAAGGTGTGCAGACAAGAAGAAAGTTACTCAAAGATACAGAACAGTCTCACATTTCCTTTTTATCTATAATAGAACCCAAGAATTTTTATGAAGCTAGTGAAGATGAAGATTGGATAAAAGCCATGAATGAAGAGCTTGATCAGATTGAAAAGAATAATACTTGGGAACTTGTTCCTAGATCAATAGATAAGAATGTGATAGGTACCAAATGGGTATTTAAGAACAAGATGAATGAAAAAGGACAAATTGTGAGAAATAAAGCTAGATTGGTTTGCAAGGGGTATGAACAAGTTGAGGGACAAGATTTTGATGAGACTTTTGCACCTGTGGCAAGAATGGAAGCTATAAGAATGTTTCTTGCTTATGCCTGTCACAAAATTTCAAAGTTTGTCAGATGGATGTTAAATCAACTTTTCTAAATGAAGCAACCTGAAGGTTTTTCACTAACAGAAAAAAACTGATTATGTCTGCAAACTGAAGAAGGCACTATATGGATTGAAACAAGCACCAAGATCCTGGTACTACAAATTGGATAAATATTTACAAGAAAAAGGATTCAAGAAAGGCACTGCTGATAGCAATCTGTGCATCAAAGCTGAAGGTGATGATTTATTAATTGTTCTAGTTTATGTTGATGACATTATCTTTGGATGTACAAATGCATCTTTTTTCCAATCGTTTGCTAATGCCATGCAATCTGAGTTTGAAATGTCAATGATTGGTGAATTATCATACTTTCTGTTGGGCCTGGCCCAAGTTGGGGCAAATTTTGATAACAGAAGGAGTTTTAGCTGCGAAGCTGAGCGCAACTCAACAAAAATACAATTTTGTGCAAGTGTTGGGGATGCTGCGAAGTTGTGCGCAACAACCAAATTTTGGCAGTACTTCGAAGGGTGATGTGAAGATCAGTGTTGCGAAAAGACCAGTCCACGTGGAGCCGGCAAAGCAGAGTGCTGGACGGAGGATGGGCACAAGTACCGGTTCGACCGTCGGCGGTCTAGTTTTGGTAAAGATGCTCCAGGGAGGCCGAGTGGCGGCCATGAGCAAATCAGGAAGGCAGCCAGCTGTACGAGGGCGTTAGAGGAAGAACGGTTTGATGAAAGCGACTGGGAACTGAGCCAGTTGTACGAGGCCGTTAGAGGAAGAGCGGCTCGAGGAAAGTGATCTGTTGGCGTGCGCACAATAGAAAGGACGATAGCAACAGGATGAAGGCATGGAGGATCGCCACGATGGAGCACTCGCTACCAAAGGCCAGCAGCTCGGTTTAGAGAAACCGTAGTAGTTTTTTGAAACCCTAAGGGTTTTAGCCTTTAGCATTGTAAAGACATGACCTACAGACATGATCTATAAAAGGAGACATTTTTGTATGGGAAAGGGTTAGAGGTTTAGTACTGAGCATTGTAAAATCTTTTCTGAGAAAAGATATTGTAAAGGCTCTGCAGCCGAATGCGCAGAGACCTATCTAAGAGAGAAGAGAGTCTGCAGACTAAGAATTGTTGTGCCCTTCCCAAAATATATATATAACAATAGTTCTTGTGGACGTAGCTTCCCACCCGGGGGAGTGAACCACGTTAAATACTGTGTTGTGTGATTGTGTTGTGTATTGTGCATTTATTTGCTTCCTGTAAACGGATGTCTGAATTTTCCCTTGCTGTTTGGCTTGGTTTTGCAACCAAGCTTAGTGCTATGGGCACCTGCTAACTAGTAGCAGCAGTTTCAATATTAAGCAAAAACAATAAACTAAAACTAAACTAAAACTAAACTAGGATGTGCATTTTTGAATTTAAAAAACAAGAACAAGAAATATAGAAAATAAATTTGTATTGAAAATGGGGGCAAGCAAGTGCTTGCAATAACAATACCTCCAAATGATGAAGATAGTTGAGAAGCTCCAAGGGTGAGCAGCTCCAAACTCCAAAGGGTCCTTTCTCCAAGGTTGCTATAATGGCCAAAAACTCAAGGGAGATTTTGGCAGCATGAGGATAGGAAGATGGATGGATGTGAAATGAGGATCCCCTACCACCTTTTTATAGGTTTTGGTGGTGGGGAATACCATTTGTGGTTTTGAATAAAATTAATATTTTTATTCCCTTTTTAATATTTTTGGGAATTTTGGACCCTTTTTGAGGGTTTTTTATGCTTTTTTAGGAAAAATAATCTTTTTGAGTGGGAAAAGGGGTGTACTAAGGTCTTTTGGTGACCTTTTGTTGGCTTTAGAGGCTCAGATGGTGGAAAAGTGGACAAATGGGTCATGTGAATAAGGAAATGAGCTAGTGAGCACTTTTTAGGTGTTAACACTTGCATACCGTTATGATAGGACTTTTATATGTATTTGCCATCAGAAGGATATGAAGATAGTATGTTAAGTTCTGCATGAATAGATGAATGGTGAATGTTTGGCTTCTACTTATGAAGTAGTAATGAATCGATTGTTCGGCTAAGTGTTAGATATGGTTTAAGCACTTTCACATTACGTAGTAGGAGGAATGCATGGTAGTTGGACCGTCTCCGCAGCACATGCTTGAGCAGTGAACACCCTAAGTGAATGGATGAATGATTGAGTGTTAATAACTTCAATACTCTAGTTAACTGCAAGTATTTCAGGTCTTAGTGTGAACTACATCGGCTGCAGTCACGAAGAAATACCGTGGAAGTAGAATATAGAGGTGCAGACTGCGGTGTCGTCTATCGCCGCGCAAACTTCCCCCGTAGCACACGTCTCGTGTCGCGCTGCGCAGTACGTCAGACTAAACAACTCATCACCTACTGTGGAAACCTGATTCCGCAGTACCCCATAGATACACCTCGGGTGAGACCTCAACCTGCTCGCAGGTTGTTGCCGAAAGGGCCGGTGCGAAGGGGTTTTGTTGGTCAAGGGGAAACTGCGAAGAACCTAGGTCTTTATTGAAAACCCTCTGGGTCAACATACGATAAACCAACAAATGGTTCCGTTGCCACGCTAGAATCCGGGATGAGTTACAACTGTAATGTGTGACAAAGAACATCAGTTCCCGGAAGGCTCCGACAATTGGCATCCTGAAAAGACAGAGATCCGGGCTTGGTGTGACAAGACCGTAAGAGACTTTGCAAGGAAAGAGAATAGACACCCAAATCTATCTGACGAACAGTGGTTGAATAGATATCCGTGGAAAGATGTTCTCGAGATTTTCTGGGCATCATTTCCAGACGAGCTGCACGAGTGGATCTCCCGGCTCGCAGAGAAGAAAACCTATTTTCAAGGAGGAGTTCCTACAGAGTGGACTACAGAGCTCATAACACAGCTCAAAGCAATAGATAGCCCATTGATGCGTGTAGTTGACTTCTGGGTCGATCACATCCTAGAAGGCTTCGTAACAGAATTTGCTGTAGACACACTCAAATCCTATAGCCAAGCAGAAGCATACTTTTTCGACTGATTCCAAGGTAAGTACCTGAAGAATCTCAGTCTATACATTAAGATGCTGTTAGCTGAGAAAGGTTTTTTATGAATGCAGTAATATGTTCAAGTCTGTCATGGTAAACAATATATGTAGTGATTCTGATGAAGACACCCATAATCTTAGAAGTGGGAAGAGATATAAATTTAATAAGAACCTTGGAGGCACTGGAATCCACATAGATACTGAGATTCCCTATGACCTTAACAACGAAGCCGTGCCACCACTCACCCCTCAGAATCCGCCGGTTGCAGAGACCGCACCTCCCTTATCTCATAGCACACCTGTTACATAGCCCACCCCACAGGATACTCATCCAAGTACGTCTACTTCGATATTCCCATTCACTTTCACTGCGCAGAGCCCCTCACAACAGCCGCGCACAAATTTGGGTGCTCCTACTAATAGGACAATGGAAAACACTGATATGAAGCTACCGATATTTAAAGGAACTGGTCTAGAAGACCCTGACCAGCATTGGTTTCTTTGTGAAGCCGTATGGAGCGTAAGACAAATCCAGCATGATGCTGTGAAGAGAGCGCAGCTCATTACCACCCTCAAAGACAGAGCTTTACATTGCTTTATGAAGTACTCTCAGACACAGCCGAGAACCCTCGTAGAAATTAAAGCTGCGCTTGTGGCAGAGTTTAAGAAACCCAAATCTGAATCTCAGTGTATAACTAAGTTGAAAGAAATAAAGCAGAGACCGACTAAAACGGTCTGGGAGTTTGATCAGAAGTTCAAGACCTTATTGGACCAAGTGAGCTTTGTTATAGCTCCAGAACAACACAAGGAATGGTTTATTGCTGCGCTATTGCCCCACATTAGATTACCATTGATGCAGCAGAAGGTTGTGTCGCAGGCAGAGGCATTGGAGATCGCAATGAAGCTAGAGGCTTCGCCGATTGGTGAGACTAGTTCTGGGATGTCTCAGATCCAGAACCAGCTGACCACCTTAACACTAGAACTGCAAAGCATGAAGAATGGCAAAGAACAAAGGTATGAACCTAGGCATGAGGTTTGGTGTACAGGTTGTAAAAGAGAACGCCATGACCGCGAGTGGTGCGCCCAACCCGATAAATTAGAATTAGGCCCCATGGTGTGAAATTTGTAGAACTACAGGACACAGACCTGAAGACTTCTATCTCATACATAAATATGTGAAAACACCCAAAAATTTATACTGCACTTTTTGTAAATCAGTTGGACATGATGAATCCAATTTCCGTGCATATGAGCTAATGAACGAAAGAAAACGAGATATAGACGCAATGAGAGGCACTGGCTTGTACCGCGTACAAGAAGAAAACCAACCCAAACAAGAAAACACGCAATATGATCAAGGAGGATACAGAGGCCGTGGTGGTGGATACTACGGCAGAGGAAGAAATGCTAGCCCGGCGTAGGGAAGAGGCCGCAGCCCGGTCATTTGTTATAATTATGGACAACCAGGTCATGTGTTTAGAGATTGTGTTAACCCATGCACTACATGCAACTACTGTAAATCATTTGAGCATGTTATTGAAGATTGCCCAGTGCTAGAGGTGGAAATGTAGAAAAGAAGATGGACGGAGGCACCAACTCCAAACATCCAGTGGATCGCAGCAGAGAACAAACTAGTGGACCCGAGCATCAACGTGGTCACGTGTAGTGGCACTGAAACAGGTCACGATACGGGAGCAGAAGCTTCAACG
The DNA here is from genome assembly GCA_027924585.1 of Larix kaempferi. Classification (NCBI taxonomy): domain Eukaryota; kingdom Viridiplantae; phylum Streptophyta; class Pinopsida; order Pinales; family Pinaceae; genus Larix; species Larix kaempferi. The sequence continues at coordinate 838,063 of BSBM01000226.1, read as the reverse complement.
TCAAGGGAGGCTCACACAAAGCAGACCCCTCTTGAGATTGTATGGATAAGAAAAGCTCCGGGAAAAATACCTGCTCTCGACCTACGAAAGAACAAGGAGGTCTTTATCAACGCGTGGGATACCTTCACAGAATTGGAAACTAAGTCAACGAGGATCCTGTTGCACAGTGAAAAGCCGCATGTTGAATACATGCCACCTGCTTATGACAAAACAAGTACCGCAACGGATGTCGGCACTTCCGTTGCGCAGTTCCTGCGAAGCTACATGAAGCTACTAAAAAGTGAAAATGCCATAGCAGAGCTACAGAAGCTCATAAACCAATATGAACCACGGACGGGAACATAAACTTCTGATAGCGCCGTACATCACATAAGGAAGCATAAAAGAACAGGACGAGAAATGAGGCTTACCGCGCAGATAGGAGATTTTGAAATGGATGAAATCGTCCTTGATCTGGGATCTGAAGTGAATGTCTTGACTAAGTAGACATGGCAGCAGATGGGTTGACCAAAGTTGTTATGGTCACCTATCCAATTGAGAATGGCTAACCAAGAGAAAGTCAAACCTTTTGGCCGGTTAGCTAATGTGGTAGTTGACATCGATGGAGTCCAGAGTCATGCAGACTTTGAAGTTATAGAGATTGTGGACGATAGTCAGCCTTTTCCTGCACTGTTAGGAATTGATTCGGCCATGGATAACTTGGCTATCATAAACCTAAAGACAAAGAAGATGATATTTGAAGGAAAGCATCTTAGGGTCATCGCACCATTAGATCCTAAAGATGGGGACAGATACAGTGAGTCGATTCAGGAGGAATCCGAGGCTCAAGACTTGGACAGACTATACCAGATCACCGCGAACCAGGAAGATTACATTAATCCAACTGCGGATGGTACACTCAACTAGAGATGTGACAGCTCTTGTGTCTCTGACTCGGAGACAGGACTGGAAAATTGGCAAAGCCGCATGCATTAAGTATCAGTGAGAAGGTGTGCGCAGGTTACAAAATCACTGCGTTGGATCGGAAAGGAGGTAAGTCCTATTCCCGTGTATGATGGTTCTGCTAACGTTTACACTTTCATCCAAGAATATACTGCAGCTATTACAAATGAGCATAGATTACCAACATTGGATATGGCACTACGAGACACACCAGCCAGATGGTGGGCTGCACACAAGCAGACATTGACCACTTGGGATCAATGCGGGATTAAGATGCAGATTCGGTTTGCTGACATGGTTACTTTACCTTTTGAAAATTTTAATGGATAGACAGATCCTATCCAGCATATTGAAGTCTGTTCATAGGCATGGGTGGAAAGGCCACAAATAGAATGGGTGCATCTATTTGTACACACACTGGACGATGACATTCCAAAGAAATGATACCTAGACCTATAGTTGCACAGGGAAACCATTGATTGGGATATGTTGACTGCGAACTTCCAGAAGGACTTCAGCTTTGATGATGACAACCCACTGATCCATGACACATTGCAGATAATTAAGGAACGCATATTCAGGGAAGACTGTCCTCACAAAAATATAACGTTGGAAGGATTCTTCGGGGCAAATGGCATTCTTGTGAACCTACAATCAGAAGGGAAGGAACACAGAAAACATCCCATCGAGTGTTATAACCTAGCGGAAGTACCTGATGATAGACAGGAAGATGATGAGGACGATCCGTGCAACATAAACATACCAGAATCGGAGGGTGTGCGTGACGTAGAGGGACCTCCGTTGGAAATCCCAGACATGAGTGGACCAGTAAAGACGTAGAAGGTGAACATTGGCACAAGGGAAAAGCCAAATTTCGCATCAATTGGAGACTATTGGGATGATCAGACTGTTGCAGAGATTGCAGACATCTTACATGAGTATCAGGAGATATTCTCGACGAAATTCACAGAAATGAAAGGCATTCTGGGAGACCTAGGGGTCATAAAAATACCTTTGAAGCTAGGCGCCAAGCCTATGAAGCAGAGGCCATATAGACTAAACCCGCAGTACAAAGAAAGAGTCCGCGCAGAGCTAGATAAGATGCTCAAAGCAGGAATCAATGAACCTATTGAAGAATCCGAGTGGATTAGCCCCATGGTCGTTCAAGACAAGAAAACGAAAGGTGAGATCAGGATTTGTGTGGGTCTTAGAAAACTGAATGATGCTTCTATGCACGATCCATTCCCTACTCCTTTCATGGACAAAGTACTTGATAATGTTGGAGGGAATGAGGCCTACTCTTTTACTGATGGTTTCTCCGGGTATCATCAGATCAGGATTGATCCCGCGGATAGGCATAAGATGACTTTTGCTACATAATGGGGGTCGTTCCAGTACACAATAATGCCTTTTGGTCTGAAGAACACACCTGCCATCTTTTCCAGAGTTGTCGTTGCAGCCTTTAAATATTTTATGCACAAGTTTCTGGAAGCCTATTTTGATGATTGGACTGTGTTTGGACTATTGAAGAACCACTGCATGAATCTCAAAATGATGCTTGAGAAGTGTAGACAGCATCAGATCTCCTTAAATCTGAAGAAGTGTATTTTCTATGTTCCCTACGGGATTCTACATGGCCACATTGTCTATAAGCAAGGATTGATGGTGGATCCTGCGAAGATTGCAATTATTGTAAATTTACCAACACCAAATTCAGTCAAAATGTTGCGCTCTACCTTAGGCCATACCGGATATTACAGGAAATTCATAAAGGGTTACGCGCAGATGATCACAGCAATGGAGAAGTTGCTAAAGAAAGATGCGTTGTTCATTTGGAACGCAGAGTGCAAGCAGGGTTTTGATACACTAAAGGAGAAGATGGTTACTGCACCGATCCTAGTTTTCCCAGACTGGGCGAAGCCATTCCATGTACATGTTGATGCATCATGCATTTCCCTGGGAGTCGTATTAGCTCAGCCAGGAGAAGGAGGTATTGACCATCCCATCGCATTTTCAAGTAGGAAGCTCTCAACAGCGGAAAAAATTACACTACTACTGAGAGGGAAGGTCTTGCGATGGCATATGCGCTGCAAAAATTCAGAAACTACTTGCTTGGTGCGCACTTCCTCATGTTTAATGACCATTTCGCTTTGAAATACTTGGTCAATAAGCCAGTGTTAGGGGGGCGCATATGTAGATGGTTGTTGCTATTCCAGGAATATGATTTTGAGATTGTTGTTAATCCAGGTAGGATGAACTTGGGACCTGATCACCTCTCTAGGATTGAGTCAGGAGAAGAGCCGACAAACATTGAAGAGAGTCTGCCTGATGCGCAGTTATTTGCTATACAGGTTGCTGATGATTATTATTAGGATATTATTGATTTCTTAAAAATAGGATTAGCACCTTAGGACTTTTCCATCCAGCAGAAGAAGCAACTGGCAGTGCGCGCCGCAGACTTCACTATTATTGCAGGTCAGCTATACAAACTCAGACCGGATGAAGTCCTGCGTAGATGCGTACTAAACAATGAGAAACCATTCATCTTAGCAGATGCGAATTCAGGGATCACAGAAGGCCACTATGCAGGAAGGGATACCGTGCAGAAGATACTATGTGTAGGGCTATGGTGGCCTACGATCCATAAAGACTCCAACGAATGCTGCCAGAACTACGATGTCTGTCAGAGGACAGGAAAACCTTCGCGCGGAGATGAAATGTTGTTGAATCTACAGTTGACCTTACAAGCATTTGAAAAGTGGGCCATTGACTTCGTGGGTCCCATAAACCCACCAGGGAAAAGAACCGGTGTGAGGTACATCATTACCGCTACTAATTACCTCACCATATGGGCGGAAGCAAAACCAGTAAAGGACTGTAGCGTCGGTACTACTGCGCAGTTCATTTTTGAAGATATACTTTCACAATTTGGATGCCCAAAGATTTTGATGAGCAATCAAGGCACTCACTTTTTGAACAGAACTATCGAAGCTCTCACAGAGGAATTCTACATCCATCATCAGCGTAGTACCCCATATCATCCATAGGCGAATGGCACTGTTGAGGCTTTCAATAAAATACTCGAGAATGCGCTCACTAAGATCTGCAATGTGAATAGAGATGACTGGGATCTGCGCATCTCATCTGTGTTATGGGCATACAGGACCACTTGCAAGAAATTGACAGGGCACACACCTTTTCGGTTGGCTTATGGACAGGAGGCTATAATGCCAATGGAGTATATTGTCCCCAGCTTGAGAATCCCTGCATTTACAGGGATGGAAAATTGCGCAGTGCTAGAAGAAAGATTGCTACACTTGGTTGGATTGGAGGAAGATCACTTCATCGCAGGATTTCACCAACAAGTGCAAAAAGACCGCGAGAAAGCATGGCATGATCGCCATATAAAGAATAAGTCCTTTCAGGTAGGTGACCTAATCCTCCTGTATGATAAGAAAATTTATGAAGTTCCCTGGTAAATTTAAGATGCATTGGCCTGGTGCATATACTGTGATACATGTTACTAACACTGGTGCAGTCCAGTTAGCCACCTTAACTGGCGATACTTTACCAAGTTTGATAAATGGGAGCAAACTAAAGTTGTACCACAATAGTCCTGTTTCGCAGAATCCTGAATGATAAATAGAGGGAGAAATTTATAAGTGTCAATACAGTTGGAATTGGACACTGGAAATGAAAAGGAGTCTATACATGTACGATAAGTAGGACAATGTATGTCATGCGCAGCATTGCTGAAGCTGCACAAAAAAAAAAAGGGAGCTGCGCAATTGAAACATTGACACTGCAAAGTAACTGCGCAGGATCAGAGATGGCCCGCCGTGTAGCTCTCATAAAAATAACTGTTACACTGGTCATGAGAAAAATAGTCGTTATATGACCGTTGCCAACAACCGCTTGAGCATTTAACGCAAAGATAGTCGTTCTGAACACGCTGATGAAGAAAGGGACTAAAGGATCTACTCGATTTGGCCAACGGACACCACATTTAATGCTCATCTAGCCATTGGAAGGCGTGGGAGGACTCACCTGCGCCTATCAGTAATGTCGCATAAGGACTCGCAGGCGTTACCAAACACTTAGAATTCTCATGCGCTCACTCATGTGTTAGCAATCATTAGTAACATATCTGAAACATTTGCCTACTCTCGCCACTGAATGTCCGAGTGGTCGTACAGAGAAGAAGAGCTTACAATCCAAGAAGCGGTCAGAGTCTTTCAACTGCTTTCAACACGGAGGGATTGAAGAGTTAATGAAAACCCCTGCCAAGAAGGTTACATTGGAACCAGGTTAGGCATCTCGAAGGTCACCTAGACACAACCCAGACATGCAGGATAGGGGGGAAGATACAGTCGGGCCACAAACAAAGAACGTCAAGCCAATTTCGGTGGTGCCACGGTCACTGGTATTTCAGAAGGAGATACCTTTAAAGCTTACACCAGAGTACATATCACCACGGGCGTGGGATGCCCCAGTCTATAAACTGGTCAAGAATGCCCGCTATGAAATACCCTTGTCGCCAATCTCGAAGCACGTAGATGTTGCCCAAAACTTGCTAGGAAAGATCCCAGAATGTAAGTGGGAAGACTATGACCTCTTGGGAGTGTAGAAGGAAGAACCCCATGATCCCAAGTTCCCACACTTCCAGCCTGACCAGTACATGTGCTAGAAGAAATATGCTAAATGCATACTTACCTTGGTCGTCGAAAGCTGGTTAACACCAATAGTCCAGTCAGGATTGCTGAACCTGCTGAGATTACCCCATTTTGATCGCTCAGCAGAAGTCAATGTGGTGGTTCGCACTTTGATGGCGCGAATCCATCAGGGATACTTGTGGCTAGACAGAAATGTTGATTTGACCATCGACTTAATCCACTGTATCACAGGACTAAGCAAGCGCAGCAAGGACCCCAAGCAGTTCTTCCAAGGGAAGAGTAAGGAAAAAGAATCTGTCGCGAAGATGAAGAAAATCCATGCATTGGTGAAAGGAAAAAGAGGTTTTTCGATAGAATAAATCGAAGATAGAGCGACAAAGTTTGTTACACAGTTGCTGGTCGGAAAAATCCTAAGAGCAACCAGGACTCCAGAGGTTCCTGCGGGCACAGTACTACTCGGTGCCGCGGTGGCTGAAGGAACCGAGTTCAATTGGTGTCAGTACCTTCTCAATGAGTTCCTGGACAAACTCAATGACACCCAGGATAATGGAGGTCAATTTCACTTCACATGGTTGATTATCCTGATCGCCTTTGTCTGATGGAAGGAGCCGAAGGACTATGTCGACGTAATTGTAGACACCAATGATCCCAGAGGAGTTCAATATGCCAACCTTTGGAAAAATTTGAATGCGGAGCGGCAACACGCAACAGCTGAAGTCTTCTACCAGTATTACACCCAGCTGCGTGAGGCAATCCTTGTGGAAAATCTTTTTTCCTTGTTAGCTGCGCGAGGCAATCGCACATACATCGCGAATTACAAAGCAGGTAACGTCAAAATACATTCGCGTTATCGATTTTTAGGCAGACATGCGTTGTATTTTTATTTCACCCAAAGCAAAGATGAAGAAGTCGGAATGGTATGCGGGTAATTACCATATGTACGAGGAAGACATCAACATTCTCATGAGGGACTGGCCGACAGAGTTCCATGTCGAGGTCATGGATGTTCTGACCGATTCAAAAGAAGATGAACCAATTCCGCGGCCATGCCCAATCACTGAGGAAAAAGGAAAAAGGAAAGAACCTAAAATCCCGCCAAAGCCAAAGGCGCGGAAGAAAATGAAAGCAACCAAGAGTCAGTCAGAAACAGTTCTTAATGAGGAATATTTCGACATGATTGCTGAAAAAGTCATAGAACAGATGGAAGAGCTGATGACAGACAAAGAGAAAAAGGACAAGGCCATACAGGATGACCTACAAAAGAATTGGCTCGCACTGCAAGGGCTCATGTAGAAGATGGACAATGTCCAGAAAAGACTACCTTTACCGCGTGACACAGAATCGGAAGGGAATTTGGGAGAAACCTCGCAGCAGACACCACCACAGCTAGCCATGACGCTACCAGTGAAGACTCGGCTCGTTCATCTGGACCCAATGAGCATAACGTTGCCAATGTCAGAACAAGTGACTCTGGATACAAAGGGTGTCGAGCGAGTAGAGCTCGACCTGGCCAAGATTCCGTTACCGGGCTTGCACTTTTTGCACCTGCAAGTTGTAGACGAAATGCATGAAAGGACCGTTGATTTGATGAAGTCCCAAGTTGAGTTGCAAGCCGCAAATAGGCAGCTTGAGGAGTCTAGCTCGTGCATAAATATGCAACTGCACGATGAACAGGACCGTCGGCTGCGACTGGAGGCCACTATTACTTCTGTCGCAGATGACATTGAAGATCTCGAGCCCCAGAGCGATCCCGCGGACACCGTTCTGAGAATGGGAGATATGGTGAAATCTCTGAAGATAGAAATACTAGACAGGGAGATTCTTCATGAGGTTGATATTACCGCCCTGAAGGAAAAAATCAATACGGAGATACCATTAACTGAGCAACAGTTAAGGGAGCAAGCAGTAAAGGCCGCAGCGCAGAATATTGCGATGGACGTGGCTAACTGCCAAGATTTATTGACTGCAGCTTCGAAGGAATTCATTGCCCTTGCAGAGGATCCAGGGCTACTGCAAGTAAAGACCGCAGTCAAAGAAAAGCAGGCTGCACTGGAGAAACTAGATATAGAAGTTAAGGCCCTACCAGCCAGAGACAGGCTTCCGAAATACAGGGAAATAACCAACTTGAAAAAGGAGGTACAAGCATTAAGGGAGAAAGAGACTGCAATGGACGATCAATCCCAACCACTACTGTAGGATGCCATTGCAATATCGCAGCAGATTGAAGACAAAATCAAGGACCTGCGCGAGAACCAGGAGAATGTGGAAGGACAGATTGGACAAGAAATAACTGCGGAGATGCTCGACACAGTCAGACAAGTCGAGCACGGTACAAAGGAAACAATGGAGCAACTGGTCGGCACATTTAATGAATTCACGGAAAAGCTAGCTCCACAGGTTGTGGAGCAGATCAAAAAGGCCGAAGCTGAAGGTGGCTCGGGGATGAGCCACATGTAAGTGTTAGGTGCATGTTGGTCCTGGACCAATTTGGGGAAAATTTTGATAACATAAGGAATTTTAGCTACAGAGCTGAGCGCAGCTCAACAAAAATACAATTTTGTGCAAGTGTTGGGGATGCTGTGAAGTTGCACGCAGCAACCAAACAATACTTCAAAGGGTGCTACGAAGATCAGTGCTGCGAGGAAGCAGTGCTGCGAAAAGACCAGTCCACGTGGAGCTGGCAAAGTAGAGTGCTGGACGGCAAACGGGAATAGGTACCGGTTAGACCGTTGGCGTGCTAGTTTTGGAAAAGATGCTCCAAGGAGGCCAAGTGGTGGTCATGAGAAAATCAGGAAGGTGGCCAGTTGTACGAGGCCGTTAGAGGAAGAACGGTTTGATGAAAGCAACTGGGAATTGAGCCAGCTGTACGAGGCCGTTAGAGGAAGAGCGGCTCGAGGAAAGTTATATGTTGGCGTGCACACAACAGAAAGTCCGATAGCGACAAGATGAAGGCGTGGAGGACCACCACGATGGAGCACTCGCTACCAGAGGCCAACAGTCCGGCTTAGAGAAACCGTAGCAGTATTTGGAAACCCTAAGGATTTCGACCTTTAGCATTGTAAAGACATGACCTACGGGCATGATTTATAAAAGGAGGCATTTTTGTATGGGAAAGGGTTAGAGGTTTAGTACTGAGCATTGTAAAATCTTTTCTGAAAAAAGATATTGTAAAGGCTCTGCAGCCGAATGCCCAGAGACCTATCTGAGAGAGAAGAGAGTCTGCAGCTGAGTGTGTAGACTAAGAACTGTTGTGCCCTTCCCAAAATATATATATAACAATAGTTCTTGTGGACATAGCTTTCCACCCGGGGGAATGAACCACGTTAAATACTATGTAGTGTGATTGTGTTGTGTATTGTGCATTTATCTGCTTCCTATAAATGAATGTATGAATTTTCCCTTGCATACCGTTATGATAGGACTTTTATATGTATTTGCCATCAGAAGGATATGGAAATAATATGTTAAGTTCTGCATGAATAGATGAATGGTGAATGTTTGTCCTCTACTTATGAAGCAGTAATGAATCAGTTATTTGGGTAAGTGTTAGATATGGTTTAAGCACTTTCACATTACGTAGTAGGAGGAATGAATGGTAGTTGGACCGTCTCTGCAGCACATGCTTGAGCAGCGAACACCCTAAGTGAATGGATGAATGATTGAGTGTTAATAACTTCAATACTCTAGTTAACTGCAAGTATTTTAGGTCTTAGTGTGAACTACATCGGCCGCAGTCACAAAGAAATTCCGTGGATGTAGAATTCAGAGGTGCAAACCACAGTGTCGTCTAGCGCCGTGCAGTATTGCCCCGCAAGACATGTCCTGTGTCACGATGTGCAGTACATCAGACTAAACAACTCATTACTTATTGTGGAAACCTGATTCTGCAGTACCCCATAGATACACTTCGGGTGATACCTCAACCTGCTCGCAAGTTGTTGTCGAAAGGGCCGGTGCGAAGGGGTTTTGTTGGTCAATGGGAAACCGTGAAGAACCTGGGTCTTTATTGAAAACCCTCTGGGTCAGCATACAATAAGCCAACACTTTCTTGGTCTTCAAATCAATCAGAATTTTGAAGGTCTATTTCTCTCTCAAGAGAAGTATCTGAAGGAGATGTGGAAAAAGTTTCAAATGGAGGATTCTTCACCTGTTAGTACCCCTATGATTGTTGGATGCAAGCTTAGCAAAGATGATATCTCACCAGATGTTGATCAAAGAACATACAGGTCAATGATAGGCAGTCTTCTATATATTACAGCAACTCGTCCTAATATCATGCATGTTGTTGGAATGGTAGGAAGATTTCAGTCTGCTCCCAAACAAAGTCACTTGGTAGCTGTGAAGAGAATCTTCAAATACTTGAAAGGCACAATGACTTATGGTCTCTATCATCCTAGGAATCAAAACTTACAGTTGATTGCATATTCAGATGTTAACTGGGCAAACTTTTTGGATGAAAGAAAGTGCATTAGTGGAGGTGCATTCTTCTTAGGCGATTCATTAGTAGCATGGATGAGTAAAAAGCAAGGTTCTATCTCTCTATCTACTACTGAGACTGAATACATAGCTACTGCAACATGCTGTACACAGGTATTATGGATGATACAAACTCTTGCTAATTTGGAGGTGAAATATTCTGAACCTATTCCTATTCACTGTGATAACACAAGTGCCATTAGTGTGTCAAAGAACCGTGTTCTTCATTCCAAGACCAAACACATTCCAATCAAGTATCATTTTTTAAGGGAGCAGGTTATAAACAGAGTTGTCCAATTACATTTCATTCCTTCTAAAGAACAAATTGCTGATATCTTTACTAAACCCTTATCCAAAATCCAGTTTGAATATCTACGCCAGAATTTGGGTGTCATATCTTGTTCCAACTAACGTGTTCACTTTGGCAGGGGGAGTTTGTGCTTATTGCATATCTGATGTAATTCTGAGATGGTTCTAGAATGTTTTCTTTGTTGGTTTCTGAGTTAATCTTGATAGGGGGAGATGTATTGTCATGTTTTCTTTGACATTGATGTCAAAGGAGGAGAAGTTCAGGTAGTTGCATATGACAAGCAGTCGGTGATTACGCTTGCAACATCATAAATTTTAGGTTTCCATCAATGCCAAAGGGGGAGATTGTTGGCACTTTGATTCAGTTGTCATTGATGGTTGGAAAGCAGACAAGGCAGGTGACTCAGAACATATGGGGAGATTGTTGGCACTTTGATTCAGTTGCCATTGATGGTTGGAAAACATACAAGGTGGGTGACTCAGACCATACCAACTTCAGTTTACTAAAGCTGCAATTGAGATTGAAATACAAGAAAAGAATGTTGTTAGACAGGCTGCAACTCAGACAGCTGCGACTCAGACAAGCAACAAATCAAACGGATGTGACTTAGACAAGCTATGACTCAGACGGCTGCAACTTAGACAGCTGTAACTCAGACAAGCTGTGACTCAGATGGCTGCAACCTAGACGGCTGCGACTCAGACGGTCGTGACTCAAACAGCTGAGACTCAAACGGCCGGGACTCAAACAGCCGTGACTTAGACGGTTGAGACTTAGATGGTCGTGGCTCAGATAGCCGTGACTCAGATAAGCTGCGACTCACAAACATTTATTTATTTATTTATTAGTCAATTACCACGTGTAAGTTCTGGAAGTCAAAGAGACAGTTCAATTTTTGAATTGGGAGTTAAAGAGACAGTTTCAGTTTTAGAATTGGAATATCTGGAAGTTAAAGAGACCGAGGCATATAACTTTGGTATTTATAAAAAAAAAATTTAAAAATGAGAAGAAGATGGGTGTGAGATTTGAGAGGATGAAGAGGAGTGGTTGCTGATGAAGCTATGATTCGAAGAAAACAATTCAGAACAAAATATATGGCTTGATTTAATGAAGAACATAATGACCAGAAAATCAAGTTGTAGCAGCACAAAACAAAAATGAAAAGGGTATGTATTGATATATCTGAACCAGTGTGATATAATTGACTGAAATTTTTTTAACAATTAAGAAGAAAAATGTGTGGCTCGATTCAATGAAAAATAGAATGCCTAGAAACCTAAGCTGTAGCAACACATAACAAAAAATGAAAAGAGTATGTATTGATATATTTGAACCAGTGTGATATAATCGACCAAAAAATTCTTGCTAGGGAGGATTGATCTCCTCTGTAAATCAGGTTGACGCCTAAATATTGGGAGTGGATGCTTCCCTCTATTGGGTGCTAGAAAAACATGAGAATTGGTGCTCTCAACAAGTTGCATCTTGTTAAACAGAGGTTGTAGCCTCATCTTGAGTTGGTGCTAAAAAATAAATGATGTACAAGAGTTAAAAGACTGCTTATCATTTTGAGAGGAAGAGGTTTTTTCCCTTTATGGGTTTCCTCATGAATATTTGTGTCTGTGTACATCATATGAATGATTGATGATTACTTGCTTTATTGCTTATCTTGTTCATTATCTTGACAATCATTTTTAATGGTAATAAAGTTATAAAAGGGACTAAAATTGTTTAAGCATAATACAACTGATTCACCCCCCCCCCTCTCAGTTGTACTAATAACAATAACATTAAACAATTATGTTGTATGGATGTTGTCATTCATTATGCTAGTATGATATTATATTTTAAAACAATTGAAGGAGTGTTCTAAGGCCCGTAAATAGTTTGAAAAGGGGCACTGACACCAACAATTGAACCCTTAATCACAACATCCATCACCCATGTGCATATTTGATTTATGTACATTTTACAGCCAGAAAGAAGAGGATATGGCATGGAAAATGTAGGATTCTTACCCAACAATTGCAACATCAATGTTATGTACAAGCTTGGGGTCAACTGGAGGGCATTTGGACAGTCTTATAATTATTTATTAGCATTGTACAACCTATAAATATTAGCATCCACAATTGAGGGAAAGTTCTTCAACAAAGGATGTATATAATGCATATTAAAAGATATAGTAAAAGAAGGAGAGAATCCATTTTTGAAGGGAAATTTTCACTCCTTAAACTATGGATCCGAACCACTTAATATTGTTTAATTGGATAGGTTGTTGGACCAACCCCTTTTCTTGGAGTTCGTTACACATGAGATCCACTTATCAAGGCAAGTTGTTAGCCTTCCTTAGAGCATGCTCGTCTTCCTTAGAGCATGCCCACGTATAGAGGTTGCATGCCTTTTGGGGAGCTTTTATTTGGTTCATTGCACACCCTTTTATGCATGATTGAAGGGATGCCTTACTTTAGAGGCTGCATGTGTGTTATTTTCATAAGGTCATTTTCTCTAAGGAGAACTTTGAGGAGTTAGTTGGAGGAGGTGCCTTGCCTTTCTTGTGCTAGTTTTTAGGATTATTGCATAACCAAATCCACTCTTTTACTATTATTGACTTGTCTCATGGAGCTGGTTATGATCTAGCACTATTTTATTGATTTATTTGGACAAAAAAGTTGATATAAACCGTTTTATTCTATATTTGGAGAGTTTGTTGAGAAAATAGTGGATCTAGGAGAGGAAACTACTATTTTATTGTAAATTATGTTGAGCGACACTCTCCATAAAGAGTATCCCTTCCTCATTCATTTTCATGGCAAATATTTTTTGGGTTTCTAATTGTTGTTGGTATATGCTAGATTAGTTGCAAAGGACATGCTTGAGAAGCAAATCGTCAATGGTAAATATACCATGTTGGAAGGGTTTAATGTGAAGGATTAGTGTAAATACACTTGTAACAAACACTTCACCTTACACTCCACACCAATATGTCTAGCACCATACCTATAACAAGTCTGCAACGAACACTACCTACTTGCTGAAATCTCAACCCTACAACTTCGTTTTTAATTTTGAAGTTAAATGCAAAACGATCCTATTCAACTACAATTCCAGGGCCAAATCACATCGCATGGGTGGTTGGAATTTATTGAACCCATGTGACTAGCAGGTGCTTAGGGCATCCAACCGGGGTTTATTCGGGTTCATTGGTATGGATGGTCAATGTGAAAAAAAATCTTTTGATTTCGAAACCGGGGTTCATTGGGGTTTTGGTGGTTCATTTGCACATTGTGGGAGTGGGACGCTTGGGAGCTTGCCCTAATCTAGGTGAAATCCTTGGAAACAAAAATAAATCTAGAAAATCAGTCAATCATTCATGCATTCAATCAATCAAAAGGTAAATGAAATGGGTACTAACTGATTTGGGAGGCATTGCGTCCTTTGTGGCTTCTCGACCTCCTCGACGACCTCCTTCACCACCTCTATGAACTCCTCAACCTATTCGACCTCCATTGCGACCTCCTCGACCTCTTATGTGAATTCCTTGACCTCATATACGACCTTCGTGGTGACCTATGCAACCTTGTCCACCTCTTATGCGAATTGGGTGACCTTTGCGAGCTCTAGCAAGAGAGTAGAAAGGTGAGAATGTGGCTATGGTGGGAGGCATCGAAATGCCAATAGTGAGTAGATTTACATTTGAGATGGACGCGGGTGATAAATCCTTACTATGGTGGAGTGATCGAATGAGTCCATAATTTAAGAGGAGAGAAAGAACATGGAAGAAACCAAAAGGTGTAATGAATTCAAACAATTCATATTACCCTTTTTTAATCTAAATTTAATTAATATAATATAATTGAGTAATATTGTTAGAATGTACATAGGATATAGAAAAATATTTTCAATAAAAAAATTAGAATATGATTCAATAAATTTTCATGTTATTGGTTGTGAAAGTTAGGGTTTTCAATTAGTCCTCAAACTCCATGTAAACATCTAGTTTTAGTAAAATAGTTATATATAAATATTTCTAGCCCAAAATATAGTGTCATTGGTGTAATTATAAAATAATACAAACCAAGGTGTTTTTAGACTACATTTCAAACATGTGAAGGAAATATTGGCACCATGGTAGTTGTAGAATTTTTATCTCTTGAAAAGGCTTTTTTTTCGGGGTGGGACCAATGGGTTCTTATAATTCCACCACAATATTTTCTTGGGTGGTCAAAATTGAATGGGTTTACTTGGATAAACATAACATTTCATATAACATATTGTATATATTTCATCAATAGAGGATTGAAATTGCTATATTTGTAATAATTGTAAATATAGCTAGTAGAGTAGTCCCCAAAATTGGGGATTTACTAGGGTTTTGAGGAGATCCAAATTTCTTCTCTCTTTTTTTGCAACAATTAGATTGATTAGGATAGAGACATGTACCAACATACTTAAACATTTATATTTTTTTCATTTAGCAAGTATAAATACAACTAAGAAGTATGCACACAAAAAATACATGTGGGGTCATATTTGGATGCCCTTGGATTCCTTTGCTAGTACCCCAAGAGTAGTACTGAATTAGAAAGGACATATATAAGGTTTTATCTTCCATGTACCCTAGAGTATATCAAAATCTCTAGAGGTATACTTGATACAATACTTAGGTATCATTTTAATAGTTTGTATCTATAGTACAATAAGCTCAACACTTTTGGAGATCCCTCTCAAGTACTTTGGATTTAGGTAGTACAACTAAGGACATGGTCCATTTCTCTTATTTAGAGCTATGAAATACTATTCAAGTAATAATTTTGGAAACCAGATGTGGATCAAAGATTTATACATCCTAACACTTAACCATAATACCTTACAAAGTCCTATGACCATCATTTCTAAATTTAATAAGTACAATAAAATCCTAGAAATGTTCCTAAAAGCTCATCGTCAACACACAAATATAATGAAGAGGTGAATTTTAGATTTTCAAGTTGGAAGAGGCAATCAAGAGTCTGGATTCTATAACGGTAAGTAAGATCAACATTCTAAAAATGGTAACTAAAACAAAATTCCAGACTTTCAAAGATGATCTCAAAAATGGTCTCCAATGTAATATGAAAGAGAATCTCAAAGGCATCATGGAAATTTTTTAAAAATAATTAATATGCCTTCTTACTCTAAATTTACCTTGTCAAAAAGAGGACAAGGAAAATAATATTTTCCAGTCCTAGACACCTAATCATTACTCACTCAAAGGTCCATATCACTATGGGTTCAACTTAGATAAAGGAACTACTTCAATCATAATATTTATATGAGTAAGTTTGAAATTGTAAATGACCCAATAACATGAACATTCCATATGTAGATATTCTTTGGTCTACACAAAGTGCAAAATTGATAAAAGGTAACTATTGCATCCTTTTTTTTCCAGAACCTAATCAAGTTATGTGTTACTAATGGATCATTGATGTAAAAAATGACTCTTCTTTTATTAGTCCAGTTTTATAAATAGATTAATAACACATTATGAGTATATTAAGAGAAAAATATTCAAACTAATACATATAAAGAAAAGAGGTCAAGTTACAAAGCACAGTTAACCATTTCAAAACTTGAGTGTTAGGAGTGAATAAATTTTTGGAGGATAGATTTGTTATTCTACATGGGTTTTGAATTGGAAGAAGAATACGAACTAGGATCTTCTGAAGATATAGAAATAGAACAGACTACTCCAACTATATATTGTCATGATTTGGTAGGAATTAGCACTCGTCAAACTGTAAATGTCAAAGGGGAAAACTAGAGGAAAAAGAGGACGATGTCAAAATAAAGGGCCATGAAATGACCAAGGGGCAGTTTGGGCCTACCTAGAGAAGGAGACGAAAATAACTGTGAGCTATTTTATGTTATATTCTAAAAAAGAACTTGATCGAGGGTTTATTTAACCCAAGTAATCCCTTGATTGAGGACTTACTCAAGTGCTCACTATAGGTCTTAATAGCTCAATTGAGGGATTAAAAGTACATCAATCAAGGGTTGGGAATACTCAAGCTCCTCCTCTCACCTTGCAACAAAGTGTTACCTAACTTCAGTATTAACTCATAATTGAATCATTGGTGGAACACTAAAAGGAAAGGACTTCAATGCTTATGGGTTCAGAATAATTGTGATTATCTCAAGGTGGGATTTGCTTATATTTATTATGTGCAATTATTGATATGGTGAATTCATGTATGGTGGGTTTGATAGTAAAATGTGAAATTTCCATCCATTTTAAGTGCAATGATGGGTCCAATACTCTAGTAATTGGCACAAATGCAATGAGGGATCCATCTAAATTAAATTCAAGTCTTCATTTTTAACTAGCTACACAAATGTATAAATATCGATGATTCATGGTAGTTTTTTATCCACTAAAGAAATGTTCCATGAGATTGGGTTTAGGATATATTATTGTGTGATTTTTCATACAATATGTACTATTTAATCCCAACCCCTATTATCAAATTGATATGTTAGTGACTAACATCAACAATACAATGTTTTACTCTACATAGATTATTGACATCAACTCATTGTGTATTGTGTAAAAACAATTAAGTCGCAACTTATACAACAAATTTAAAGAATATTTAGGATCATTTCAAATTTTATTTCACATGTACATGGTTGTTTCATTAAGACTAAAATCTTGAGGTTTTTAAGTCCTGGTAGCATACTAGTAGTGGATTTGAAAAACTCTTTAAATACTTGTATCCAAATAGTGGTAACTCGAACATGATTAAGAATGAATTATAATTTTAGGGTTGGATAGTGTTGAGCCTATATTAGCATTCAACCTGAAATCTCATAGAAATCCTTCAAAGTTATTGTTTATTATAGTGAGCAGTGATCTGAGATAATCTCTTGGACCTAGAACTTTGAGATGTTTCAACATCATGCATCCTTAGACCCAGGATGAGAATCTACCCTACATTAAGCATGAATATAATTAGGTCATTTATAGCTCTAACAATAAATCCCCATTGTAGACATGTTTGGGATTTTTGGCTTGAACACCCTTTGACATTTCATTTTCCCAAGCTTCTAAAGATCATTTGATGAGCCATGGAAATGAATAGGAAAAAACCATAAAAGTTATAGAGAAAACTAAATGAGTTCACAGGAAGATGGGAGAGAACTGGTATAGTTAAAAAAAAAAAGCAAAACAAGATGAACGCTCAACATATAGTGTCTCATCAATTTAACTCTATAGGAGGCATGGTTTGGCTAAATATCAACAAAAAGTGACTAGAAGGCATAAGAAAAATGTTTGAAATCGTCATATATATGTGGCCATGTCACGATACTATATTATAAGTGTTTGAATTTTTAAAGGGGTGATATCCTATGATCTCTTAGTCTGATCAATGGTGACATCACATAAAAGTTTCAAACACATGTAATGAAATTCCTAAAGGTGGCCTTCCAAACCATATATTCTAAGGTGCTTGCAATCCATCACAAGAAATGAAAAGTATAAACCAATGAAAATTTTCAATTTCTCAAGATATGTGGTCAAGTTTGAATTTGGAAATCCTCCCACACCGTCAATACATGCGTCTAGTCTAACCATGCCAAATTTCAATCCATACAAGCACAAATTGAAAAAATTTCAACGTTGGCCCCGTTCAATAGATTAATTATTATATAGGTTTGTTGTTTGATTGTCGAATTGTTTGTGTGAGTCATGTTTGAGTCCGGAAACCCTCCCACACCGTCAATGCACATGTCTAGTCTAACCATGCCAAATTTCAATCATACAAGCACAAATTGAAGAACTTTCAACGTTGACCCCGTTCAGTACATTAATTATTCTATAGGTTTGTTTTTTAATTGTTGAATTGTTTGTGTGAGTCATGTTTGATTTTGGAAACCCTCCCACACTGTCAATGCATTGTCTAGTCTAACCATGCCAAATTTCAGTCCATACAAGCACAAATTGAAAAAAATTCAACGTTGGCCCCATTCAGTACATTAATTATTCTATAGGTTTTTTGTTTTATTGTCGAATTGTTTTTGTGAGTCATGTTTGAGCCTGGATAACCTCCCACACTTTCAATGAATGCATCTAGTCTAACCATGCCAAATTTCAGTCCATACAAGCACAAATTGAAAAACTTTTGACGTTGGCCTCGTTCAGTACATTAATTATTCTATAGGTTTGTTGTTTGATTTTCGAATTGTTTGTGTGAGTCATGCTTTAGTATGGAAACCATCCTACACTGCTAATGCATGTGTCTAGTCTAACCATGCCAAATTTCAGTCCATACAAGCACAAATTAAAAAAAAATTTAACGTTGGCCCCGTTCAATACATTAATTATTCTATAGGCGTGTTGTTTGGTTGTCAAATTATTTGTGTGAGTCATGTTTGATTCTTGAAACCCTCCCACATTGTCAATGCATGCATCTAGTCTAACCATGCCAAATTTCAGTCCATACAAGCACACATTGAAAAAAATTTAACGTTGGCCCCATTCAGTACATTAATTATTCTATAGGTTTGTTGTTTGATTTTCAAATTGTTTGTGTGACTCATGTTTGAGTCTAGAAACCTTCCTACACTATCAATGCATGCATCTAGTCTAACCATGCCAAATTTCAGTCCATAAAAGCACAAATTGAAAAAATTTCAACGTTGGCCCCGTTTAATACATTAATTATTCTATAGGTTTGTTGTTTTGTTGTTGAATTGTTTGGGTGAGTCATATTTGAGTCTAGAAACCCTCCCACACTGTCAATGCATGTGTCTAGTCTAACCATGCCAAATTTCAGTCCATACAATCATAAATTGAAAAACTTTCAACTTTGACCCCGTTCAATACATTAATTATTATTTAGGTTTGTTGTTTGATTTTTGAATTTTTTGTGTGAGTCATGTTTGAGTATGGAAACCCTCCCACGCTGTCAATGCATGTGTCTAGTCTAACCATGTCAAATTTCAGTCCATACAAGCACAAATTGAAAAACTTTCAACGTTGGCCCCGTTCAGTACATTAATTATTCTATAGGTTTGTTGTTTGATTGTCGAATTGTTTGCGTGAGTCATGTTTGAGTCTGGAAACCCTCCCACACCGTATATGCATTCATCTAGTCTAACCATGCCAAATTTCAATCCATACAAGCACAAATTGAAAAACTTTCAATGTTGGCCCCGTTCAGTACATTAATTATTATATAGGTTTGTTGTTTGATTGTCGAATTGTTTGTGTGATTCATGTTTGAGTCCAAAAACCATCGCACACCGTCAATGCATGAGTCTAGTCTAACCATGCCAAATTTCAATTCATACAAGCACAAATTGGAAAACTTTTAACGTTGACCCCATTCACATGACAATTATAATATGCAGGGTCAAGTACATGAGCAAGCATTCCTTATTTTTGGGTTACAAAATATCATATAAAAATGAAGGTGAAATAATTAGCATGATAATTGTGCATTACCTTATCGAGCTTCTCTTTGTTTTGAGAATAGTTTAATATTCTTCACTAAAAAGGGCCAACCACGTGAAGGTGGAAGCTCATCTCCCCCCCCCATGTCACTCTCAATTCCCCATAACCCGACAAAATCTATGTACTATAAAATAAATTATTGTGTTCTTTTTCATAATTAAGAAACAATGTCTCTTACAACATATGCCAACATACTAGAAAATGGAAAAAAAACTTAAAAAAAATTAATTTATACGGACCAATACAAGTCAATAATTCTATTGATATTAATTCAATATATATATATATATATATATATATATATATATATATATATATATATATATATATATTAAGGAATACCTCATACACTTCAATGCACTTCAACATATTTTTCATACAAGTCCACATCTGTATCATCCGATCCAAATTCAACATTGTAAGGATTGGCCATATCATCATCCTCATCAATGTCAGTTTCGATAATCATGTCATCGTCAATATCATCTTCATGAACATTGTCTGCTACATCATCTGATTAAACTAATTATTCAACATCTTCTTCTGGAACATGATCATCTAAATCATGTTGGTCCTCTACATCATCTTCTTCTTCAAGACCCTCTTCATTATCTTCCTCTGCATTATACTTTACTGGCCTTCCCCTTGGATCGTGTCTCACAAAAAATGACAAATCCCCTCTACCTAGAACCTCCGAGTAAAATACCTGTTCACATTGGCTTGTAAGAACACAGGGCTCCATTCCTGGCTCAAACAACCTTGTATTAACCATGGTAAATCCATTAGCATGTTCAATAATAGTTCTATCGAGATCAGGTTGATTCAATCGTAACCTATACCATTTGACAATGAATAGATTTAATTTGAAGGACTTAAAGTCACACTGAATAATATCTTCCAAATACCCATAGTATTGATTTTTTGAGAGTTCTGGATGTTTGTCACTTCTAGAGGAAACATTGGTCACCTCAAGGACTGTAGTTATACCACAATCAGATGTTTTCTTCATTTCATCCAACTTTTTGATGCGAAATTTACGACCACTGCACCACATAGACTTATGGTGTTTTGCCTACAATATGCCATACACATAAATATTACATCATGAATTGATGATTAAGTGCATGTTTATGCTTCCAATGTATGCAAGGAAAAAAAACCAACGTGTACATCAATATAATTGAAAAAAATTAAATACTATGGTTGATTAATATGCTTGCATGTTTATCTTTTAAACCATATGCTAAATATATTTCCCTTTGTGTAAGATTGGTATCTCCATTGCTATGAGCTTCTTTAACCAATGAAGCCACACCTTCCCATGATATTCCATGACCAGATTGTTTACATCGTTCAATCCATACCTTCATCCAATCAAGATTGTTTGCGACATATAATATAAGTGCATCCCACTCTCGACCAACTGCATGATGAAAATAAAATTACAATTCACAAATATATATTTACTTAACACAGATTACACTTTTAATTGATGCATATTGAATATTAAAAATGAAAAAGTATTATATATACATAAAAAGCAATAGTCAAATGTATTATAATTAATCTCCATTAGCTAATAATTACCATTCACCTTCCTCGATCTACCTCTCCCCTTCAGGTACTCCCCTTCGAATTTGTTAATAGAGTTCGGATCACAAATGTGACCTTAATCGAGTTTTGACACTAATTTAGGAAGATATTCACTAATATACACCATGTTCTGGTATACCATATATCCCTCCACCATAGAACCCTCGGGATGTGCTCGTTGTCTAACCAAAGCCTTCAAAAATTTCAAGTGCCTCTTTACCGTTCACATTGGCCTTCAATGTACAGTTCCACACAATTCAATCTCATCAACTTGGTGTATGAGGTAGTGTTCTTGTGCATTGAAAAATGTCGAAGGTAGATGCTTTTGCATTTCACACATGAGACAAGGAATTTCTCTCCTCCAATACTTTATATCTTCTTTATGGATTTATTTAGATTGAAACCATCTACAAATGATGCAAACAAATCACGAGATTTAACAAAAATAAACATTATATTACACAACAATTAGTAAAACAAATGTCAAATATAATATCTACAATGAATTAAACAAATACTTTATGCATACAAACTATCGCTACTTACCTCATGTATTTTCCAAGATCATATATAACTTGTTTGACATTGATGTCGAAGTTGTATGGGAGAGATAGAGGTAGAACATATTGTAACAATATAAAAATTGTTTCATTATTTTTTACAAAAGTAGACAAAAAAATACCAACAACATGCACTAGTATAAAAAATATAGCAATCTATATATACCAGAATAATTACCTTGATGAAGATATGCCAATCATGCATTTTCACCCCCGCAAAATCACCTTTCTTTGTTAAGATATTCTTCATGTTCGAACAAAATCTAGTGGGAAATTTAATTTTTCGCATGACTTCTTTTACAACATTGCTTTGCTGATCCGGTAACAACTGTGGAAGTGAGTTTATATTAATTTGGTCTCCATTGCTATGTAATTGAATGACATCTTTCATTGCATGATTGGATTCCTGAATGTCATTGCAAATTTTGACAATTTTTTCTTTGTTACTCCTTCCATCCAATATACGCCATAATGTTTCAGCTACGTTCTTTCTGATATGCATTGTATCAAACAGATGAGCAATTTGTAGGTGCTCATAGTAGGGAAACCTACTGAATTGTTTAGGATAACTTTTCATTCCTCGTGGAATCCCATTAACGCCTTCATGACCACGACGACCATCATGAATCATATTTTATAAAGAAATTACATAAATAAAAGTCAATCACAGTAAAAAAAAAGAAATTCAAAACAGTTCATACATGATGATAGGTAGACAATTTGATCCGTACGTACCTTGACGATTTTTATTATATTGGTTCTTCCATAGGTGAGGTGTCATTCTCTGTGGTTTTAGTGTAGTCTCTTCTTTCCCATTGAAAATATGTTTTTCGGTAGTTCGATACCTATGATTTTTAGAGAGGAAGTGCGTATACTCATCAAACACCCCCTTTCCTAAAAAACTTAAATGACGAGATTTCATCTTAGGACCACAAACTAGACATGCAAATGTTTCCTTTGTTTGAAGACCTACAAGAGATGGATTAACTATGTCAATTATAATTATATAAAATGAATGTATTATTTTAAAAACATGCATGATTAATATATCAACTTCATAAAATTAAATATTATTAAAGTGGACGTTATAATTATATACCACAAAAATGGGTTAGCCTTGGGGCATCATGAATTGTCCATACAAGCATTGCATGGAATTGAAATTTCCTTTGTCGTATTGGTCTAGAGACATCATGCATAGTGATGCCATTCCATAGCTTTAGTAGGTTGTCAATAAGAGGCTCGATATATACATTCATATCTTTAACTTGGTACTTACCTAATTGATTTGAACATATAAAATACATAATTATTACAAACATTTTAGATATATAAATAATATACATGAGTAAATGAAAAAAAAAAAGTATATGACATTATGCAACAAAATACGACAAATGAGATGTTACTACGTTAAAAAAAAATTGTTGTAAACACATACCTGGAACAATCATTGCCAACATTATGTGATCCCTCTTTATTGACATCCATGGAGGAATGTTATTGTTGATAACAAAAATAGGCCACAATGAGTAAATAGATATCATCTCTGCAAATGGATTGACACCATATGCTACCAAAGAAGTCTAACATTACGAGGTTCTTCTTTAAAGTGTGGCCATTTTTCCTCCATGTCTCTAAATGCATAACCATTTGCAGACATTCGAAGAATGTCATCTTGACTTTTGTTCCGTGCATGGCAATCCATAAATCGTGCTATGTTTTTGCAAATGAACAATCATTGTAAATGTGGAATAATGGAAATATAACGAAGAACCTTGAGAAACACATTTTTTGTTACTTGATCTGTTCGATATCTATTGCTATAACATTCTAAACATTATGTTTCAAATTCATGTTGTTTATAATATATAATATGGTCATCAGGGCATGCATTAATTGCTTCATACTGCATTCCAATTTATTTCATGATGGTAGATAAATATCGGTATGTGCAAGGTAAAATATTTGACAGTGGTAACAAAAATTCAGCTATCAAGCTACAACAAATTAAAAAAAAACTAGTTAATATAATATATAAAGAATATTAATGAAAGATATTTCATCCGTATTAATTTTACTTATGAATTAACAATAAAATTATTAGAGGAACATAGATAACCTTTATCACGATCATAGATATGTGATGGAATACATTAGATACCTTAACATTTGTGTGATTGATGTGTTTGAAATACCATTCATAACCTTCAAGTTCAGTATCAACAATATATTAGAGAGAATATTTGTGTTGGAGCCTTCATAAATGGGTTCGTATGCTTTTTCAAGAAGAGGTAAATCATGAACATCATCAAATTCATCATTTTCATGATCATCATGATCATCATCCATTCTAACATTAAAAGTATCATGGATCAATGTATTTGTACCATCATCTTCAAGTATGTTATCAGTATGATCATCTTCTTCAATATGATCATTAACTTGTTCTTCAATATTCATAGCTCCATGTTCTTCCAGTTCTTGTTATGCAAGCACATCGTCCGGGCAATATGTCGTAGGAGGTATTTCCTTTATAATTAGTAAATATAATCAATATTAAAATGATACTTACATTTACAAAAATGATCAATATAAAGACATATATAATGAACAACTTACCAATGGATGATATTAATGTCCCCCCTCAACGTGTCCATGTTCCCTACAATGTCTTTTAGCTGTTGTGATATTTATTCTTCTCCTTTTAAAGCCCCTGCATTGACTACATGGACAATAACATTTCCCATCACCCTTTCTTTTCACTCCATCCCACAATCTAGAAAGTAATTCTCGATTTTGTTCTTCTAGATCAAGAATATTGTTATGTGACATTTTCTTTTACCAAGCTTTATTGATGATTATCAATCTTAAAAAATCAAGCTCCACACATTACTATTTGTAATCACAGTAACAACTGAAATACTTGTGGCTTTTTGAACGGAAAACAGTCTGTGCAAAGGTTATAATCTCCGCAAATCGTTGCTTGTATAGCAAACATGTCAGAATATTTTTGTAAGTTATAGTTTCTAAAAAAAAAGTATCGTCGAATATCCGACGACATTAATCTATTGACCATTGTAACCTAGACACGTCGGATATTCGGCTACGAGCATCGAATATCTGACGACCGTAGTGAGATATTCGATGGCCATTGAATATCCGACGACCGTCGGGGTAATTTAAAAAAAAACTAAAGAAAATTCGAAACTATAAAGGTGATATCCGACGACAAGGTCAATTTTTGGGATCATCGGATTTTGTCGTCATATTTTGGGTTCAAATCTGGTTGTGGGTGCTTGTCTTGTGCAGGTGAAGAGGTCCATACCCTTCAACTCCTGAATTCGACCTCATTTTGGCTAGTTTTTCTATTTACACAATCGCGTGGATACCGTCTCCCTAAGCGCGCTACCTGCATTGATTTCTCATCGACAGTCGTGTTACCCGTGCATTTTAAGAGACCCTCGCCCGCGCAGTAATCTGGTCTTTTTCTGTGCAACCTTTCTATTTTGTAATCATGCTATTTTGTGCTAGTGATTGTATTTTCTGCGTTACTTCATGTATGTTTTTCTATTTTCTGCACTACTGTCTTTTATTTGTTTTTTATCAGTTTGCATACAATCTTGCAGTCCCCAATGACTGCTCACTAATGAACCAGATTAAAATTAACTTGCAATAGTTAGTCTTCTGTAGTAACTAGCCCACTTATACCAACTTTAGGGAGTAAAGAGTCCTTCTCTCCTGAAATCTACTTAAGTAACCAACTTTGGGGCTTTCAATGAGCCTCATTGTTGTTACTAGTATTCAATACATCTCATGCTCTTTTTTTACTTTTCATGTTTTTAGGATAAGTAGTGTAAATCCACTTTTGCACACAAGCAAGGACCTAATGACTCTCCTCTCCCCAAGTATTCTCTTCACCTCGCACTTCTTGTGATCTTGGTGAATTAGAAAAGGGTGAGAAGTGTGAAATACCTCAATTGCACACTTCTATTTCATTAGCATTTTGTTTTGAAAGCACCTTTAAGATCTTTAGATTTGAAGTTCAAATCTCCATTTTCATTTACTTTAAGCTCTCTAGTTAATTACAACAATCAATTTGCTTATCTCACATGTGTTTGCATCACTACCACACACTAAGGGACATAAAAACTCTTCCATTCCAAGTATGCTATTCACCTCGCACTTCTTGTGAGCTTGGTGAATAAGAAAGGAAGAGAATTGTGAAATACCTCCCTTACACTCTTTGAGTGAATTTAGACCCTTAAAATCAACATTTGTAAATTTCCAACCAACTAAAAGTTTCCACGGGAAGTCACAAAATAACATTTTAGTTAGGTAGGATTAATTGGGCTAGGCATCCATTAATGCCCACCAAATTTAGTTTCATTTATTTTTTGAAACATAACATTGTTGACTTATAGGGTATTATTAAATCCTGCAATCAACAAGTGTTAACAGAAAAATCGGATAAGAAGAGCATCATGCCCAAGCAGGTCAAAGTCGAGGTATAGTTTCCCTACCCTCTCCAAAGAGCCACTCAAATTTTTGTGTAGGCAACACTGTACCTCCAAGGATGAACCACTTATCCACACTTGACATGGGTATCTTAGTGTCCAAACTTAGGATATCACCAAGGAGCAATTGTGAGTGCAATTGACTCTTTAAATTCCAATTGTGAGTGGAAGTGTTGCTAGTCTTTTCAGAACATAGCCCCATCACTAGTATAACTCACTCTTTGTTACCTTCACTAGTTGATTGGTGTCATGTGGATCCCATTGTCACCATCAATTGTGCTTTTGGAAGGCCCAGTTACATTTGAGATGAAGGACGTTAGGTCTTTAGGGAATTTACACTTATTTTTCTTTTTAAATACAAGTTCACTAACTCGTAATTAAAAATAACCTACATGTGGGAACTCTTGCACTAAACGAACATAGCACATATCATACACTTTTGCAACATTTTGCATCTGTTGTGGTTGGCATATTTTTGCATTTGTTCAATTGTGTTTATTTACATCATTTGTAATATCCCATCCAAGAGTAGGCCATAATATCAACTCAAAACTCCCAATTTTAATAGAATTTTAACTAGTAAATTTTAACAATTTTTATAGTGTGCAAGGCGATAATGTTGAATGTTGATTCACTGGTCAAGGATGATGGGAGTGACTTTTGATTCTGGTTTTAGAATGGAAAAATGTGCAGCAACAAGGTAGAACAGGTCCAATCTTTATGTCCTGTGCACAAAGCACTGGAGCCATTTACTTTTCAACAATCAGATAAATTCAATGTCTACTTCGAAGCTTTATGGGACTTCTAGCATATGCATTCTAGAATGGGGAGTTACAATGAATGGAAACAGGGGTATGTCAGGCATCTAAATCTGTAAAATATGTTGGAGTATAATTTGTGAGGATTTGGGAGGTTCTGGTGGAGTTCGGGGAAATAGGTTGGATTTCCTCTTGGACTTCCCAAGAATTGAATGGAATTTTCTAATTAGTGTTATGAATATTGAATATGATTCATTATTGTCCTAATAACTCACATAAACTTAAATAATTGAATTTGAGTTCATACAATAGATTTTACAGGCAAAACGGTAAAACTAGCTAGCTGCATAGCCTGACTAGTTCGACTTCTAGTGGACCCAAAATATGTACGAACTGAAATAAATTGAATTTTGAATCTTGTTATGGATTAATTATTACCTTAATGACCTTTATAAATTTAGATAATGACATTTAGATTTATAAAACTCATTTTACAACCTTTTTGGCAAAACTAGTCAAAATTGCTAGTCTAATGAGCATAGGTAGGAAAATGGCTCAATTAATTACAAAATTCGAAAGGAATATTTATGAATAATATTAAGGATGGTTTATCATAGAATAAAAATCATATTATAGGGAACCAAAATGACTCTAAGGGTCTTAGTGACCTCCAACATAAACCATGTATCAATTACATCAAAGAAAGCTCCATTGGTTGGAGTCTGGAATACATAGTGAAGGTAGGTTCTGAGAAGCATGAGTGGAACTTCTGTAGATTTAGTGAGAAGATATGGAAACCTCCTCCATCATGGAAGAATTTGAATCACCACTGATTGGTGTCCAACATAGAATTAGAGAGAAGAGAAGAAGATAGAAGGTTGTTGCAGGAGTGGTTCCTACTTTAAAAATCTTGAACTCTTCTGAAGCAATTCGACCCCAACTTGTGATAAGTATTTAATGGATGCATATAAGTCTTTAATGGATTCAAATTAGTCTTAAATGGCTGCAAATTAGTCTTCAATACCTTCCATAGAGAGTAGAGGAGAGACTAGAACAAAAATGGCTAAGGGGAGCATCACCCAAAGCAAGGTTGAGGCACATCACTCAACAAGATGAGATATAGCTCACACATTCAATTAAAAAATGATCAAAATATGTGAATAGGATTTTCTTGTATTCTTTTATAGAATTCATGGTGACCTGTTGAGCAAGTTGACATGCTTGGTGACCTGTGAGAATCCTTCCAAATGGGCCACCCATGAATGAATAGACTTGCCTTGATTTTGACTTACAAGCTTTTCTCTCCTTTAGAAATTGCGCCCCCCTATGTCTCCATATGTTTCCTGCTTTGTAAAATGGCATCCCTTTTGGAAACTACGCCCTCCTTATGATTTTCCAGTTGTTTCCAATTTGTAAACTAAACTCCCTTTAGAAACTGTGCCCTTCCTTAGCATTTTCTGGTTGTTTCCACTTTTATGCTTTTGGCATGTTCTTACACCTTCTCTGCTTCTCTTCTTTTTCTAGTTTCTTGCTCCCAGTTCTATTATAGCAACCTTATCCTCATGAGGGCACCCTTTTGGCCCACTTGCTCCATTATTTAGGAATTTAATTACAAAAATTAATTAAAAATAATTCCTCCACTTGACTTAGGGTAAATTTAATCCTATGCATACATGATGAAGTAAAATTATTTACCTAGGGGCTATTTTGTCCCCTTTTCCCATGGTCACTGAACTAGCCAAAATTGGGGACATGACATCATCACTCTCACTTGTCACTAAGATTTCACCATCGAGGAACAAAACCCCCTAAGGAAGTCTCGCACACTGCAAGGCCTGTCACCTCTCACGAGGGGTGTTTTTCTTCTTTCTCCCTGTAGTTCACACGGGAGATACTTCATCAAGGGCCGCTCCCATGCCACATTGATATGATCATATGAGTGAGGCCGCTTCTTGGTTGAATCATTCTCTCCACTCATAGATGGTGTATATCCTTTTACTTCATCCTCTCATGGATGAGGCAACCCTTCCTTTTCTCCCGTAGGAGATACTTTAGATCCCTTTGGTTCTCCCTCTAAAAAAAAAGGCCACACTTTATTTCCAACTCTTGGCAGAAATCCCCCTAGTTCTTCTCCCCCTTCCAGAGGAGGGCATACAACATCCTCGTCTTCCCATCAAAGACAAAGATCACCACCACATATTCCTTGATCTCCACCTCGTATAAACCAGACACAACTTACAATGGCAGGACCTACTCCCAACCTTCCTTTCATGGCTAGTCTAAATCTCCCTGATTTGGCCAAATTAATTACTGTCCCTATAGCAAATCATCAAGCATAGCCAACTATGGCAGATAAAATTCTCTCTGGTATCTCTAAGTTTGAAGGGAAATAAGGAGATGATCCAGCCAAGCACGTCATGTCATTCCACTTATGGGGTTCCTGCAACAACATAGTAGAAGACTCAGTGAGGTTGTGCCTCTTTTACCGAACGGTTACCAAAACGATAACCAAATGGTATTTGAACTTAACTCGAACAACCTATGCCACTTTTTCGACATTGGTCACTTCATTTCTCACATACTTTCGGTTTCCCATTCGCCATGAACTTGGTCTTCAAATTCTCACAAAAGTTTGACAAAACACATCTACAGACATAGCGGATCATATCCATGAGTGGCGTAGACATTGCACCTTTTGTAAGATCAAAATACAACCTCAGTTCCTATTGGATTGGTTCATCAAAATACTCCAACCGGATATTGCCAAATATGAGGCAACCTCCATACCATAATCTGAAGAAGAGGCCATCATGAAGGCCCAACATTTCGACCTTATCTATGCACAATTTAGATACTTGTACACCATCCTACCTAATGCACCTCGACATCGGTCATTGGATCCCACACCTACAGTTTCATGACATTTAGAGGATGGAATTATTGGGTCCATTTCCATCCAAGGAAAGGTTCATCATCCTCCTACTCCTATGGAATTTAACATGGCACCGCAATACCCACCCATCCATCCCGTGTCCGCAAACCCTGCTCCTACACCAATTCCTCCATTTGGTCAGTTACATTTTGCACCTTAGAATCCTACTTATCCTAATGCAAACCAAAATTGAATGGTACCTCCACCGCATATGGCACAAGCTTCTCCTATGTCCACATCCTATGGAGCACAAACCACATTTATCCCACCACTGTTAAGGATGGTTTATCATAGAATAACCATCATATTATAGGGATTTTTGCAGCACCAAAATGACTCTAAGGGTCTTAGTGACCTCCAAAATGAACCATGTCTCAATTACATCAAAGAAAGCTCCATTGGTTGGAGTCTGGAATACATAGTGAAGGTAGGTTCTGAAAAGCATGAGTGGACCTGCTATAGATTCAATGAGCAGATATGGAAACCTCCTCCATCATGGCATAATTTGAATCACCACTGGTTGATGTCCAACATAGAATGAGAGAGAAGAGAAGAAGATATAAGGTTGTTGCAAAATTGGTCCCTTCTTCAAAACTCTTGAACTCTTCTGAAGCAATTCAACCCCAAATTGTGATCAGTATTTAATGGTTGCATATCATTCTTTAATGGCTGAAAATTAGTCTTCCATGGCTGCAAATTAGTCTTCAATACATGCCAGAGAAAGTACAAGAGAGACTAGAACAAAAATGGCTAAGGGGAGCATCACCCAAAGCAAGGTTGAGGCACATCACTAAACAAGAGGAGCTATAGCTCACACATTCAATTACAAAATGGTCAAAAGCTCTGAATAGGAGTTGCTTGGATTCTTTTATAGAATTCATGGTGACCTACTGAGCAAGTTGACAGGCTTGGTGACCTGTGAGAACCCTTCCAAATGGGCCACCTATGAATGAATAGACTTGCCTTGCTTTTTCCTTACAAGATTTTCTCTCCTTTAGAAAATGCGCCCCCCTTTATCTCCATATGTTTCATTCTTTGTGAAAGTTTCTTGATTTTTAAATTGGCCTCTCTTTTGGAATCTACGCCCTCCTTCTGATTTTCTAGTTGTTTCCAATTTGTAAACTGAACTCCCTTTAGAAACTGCGCCCTTCCTTAGCTTTTTCTAGTTGTTTCCAATTTTCTGCTTTTGGAATGTTCTTACACCTTCTCTGCTTTTATTATTTTTCTATTTTCTTGCTTCCAGTTCTATTGTAGCAACCTTATCCTCATGAGGGCACCCTCTTGGCCCACTTGTTTCATTATTTAGGAATTTAATTACAAAAACTAATTAAAATTAATAAAAATAATTCCTCCACTTGACTTAGGCTAAATTTAATCCTATGTATACATGATGAAGTAAAATTATTTACCTAGGGGTTATTTTGTCCCCTTTTACCATGGTCACTGAAATCACCAAAATTGGGGACATGACAGTCCTCCCTCCCAGAATTGCATGTCCTCAAGCAAGAAACCAACTCCAACCAACTATGAAGCCAACCAGTGACTTAACTCCTCAAAATATGTTGTTGACTGTCTAGAATTGGAATCCTCCATTCCAATTGAAATACCAAGGGTCCATCATGTTTCTGTTTCTCCACTCTGATTATAGTCATTCTCAAAATGACTAACTCTTCTTTAACAAAATTTTCAGCCCAGTTAGGATAACTGAGTAGAATGCCTGGATCCCACTGCTTCCTCTTTAAGGACCCAAATTTATCTGCCACCTTTGGAATATTGTCACTCCAAGGAATGCTTGGATCCCATGGTCCTTGATGTATACCATCCATCATCACTGTTTCTTGGGATAACTTGTCACTCCAAGGTATGTCAGGATCCATCCACCATGTTGGAAGTGTGCCACTCCCAATGCAAAACTGAATAACTGTGAGACTTCTCCACCAAACATAGAACTTCTTGAGAGAACGCAAATCAGAATGCATCTCTTGTGCATGTGTACTGGAGATGTCTAATGGATTCAAAATATATCTTTGTTGCTACTCACAATTCAGGACAATGTCAGTTATAACAAAAGAATTATTGCAGAAACAAGAAATTTTTTTACCTCCCAAGGTCTTCATTGTAATGATGCCTCTACCCATCCCATCAATGGATGAATAAGTACTTTAATTTGCTTAACCATATGGAATGTGATCATCCACCTCCTCTATAACAGAATCTACCACCCCGTAGGACAACTCATGTGCTAGCCTTGTTCTGGTGGAAGGGCTTATCATTCTGCAACTTGTTCCACCAAGCTAGCCCAAGTGGAACTTCCATGCATTCCTATGCATGATGGATCCATCCGAGAGATGAATTTGTTGCTGCTTTTCAAAATGCGAATGGAACGGTGCACTTTTCAAACCATGTGGCTCGACCATTAATTTATCAAGTGGATATGTGAGAGCCTCTTGCTCCTCATGGGGCACCAATAGGAAAAATCCCTTTACCAAAATTTCATTCTTATGTGTGATGCCTGCCATAGGTGTGTGGGATGAAGTAAAGTGAACCAAATCTTGTAAATAATCATTCATTTCACTTCTTGTTGGCTCAACCAAGGTGAGATCATGTGCCTCCTCCAAAACCATGCAACTCCCTCCTAGAGGAAACTCAAAATCTCTCTGGAATTGAATAGGTGCATGGTCTTCAATTTGCTTTTCCTCCAACTCCTCAAACACATGAAAATCGGACTATACTTCATGTTCCACCATCACATGAAATTTTCTTTCTGTTTCATGTATGCAATCAACCATATAAGAATGATTGTCTACAATGTAGAGACTGAACTGTGATTCTTGCAACTTCTCATGTAGTTGCTCAACATACTGTTCAGATTCTTGAAGGGCTCTGTGAGTACTCTTCAAAGAATCCCCAGGTGGATTTCAAATCGAGGGTGAGCTTGTCAATATTTTCTTCATCCCTCAAGGATGTGCCATGATACAACTTACAAGATCCAGTAAGACATCTCTATCAGAAAGCAGCTGAAACAAATTTCCTCTTAGGATTCCTATGGTTCTGTGAGTACTCTTCAAAGAATCCTCGGGTGGATTTCAAATCAAGGGTGATATTTTCAATATTTTCTTCATACCTCAAGGATGTGCCATGATACAACACTACAAGATCCAGTAAGACATATCTATTAGAAAGCAGCTGAAACAAATTTCCTTTTAGGATTCCTATGGCTTTCTGAATGTGCTCAAAATATTCAATGGAGGGTTGCTCGTCCATTGATGAAGCTTTCCAACAGCAGTGAGAGACCATAGAAGAAGTTTCATGGACGCTTCCCAGGGCCTCTTTGACCTTCCTCTCACTCAGCTTCAAAGGCCATGCAAGGAAATGAGGTTTTGGCAGACAAACCTCCTCTTCTTCTCTCATTTCGGGATCAATTTCATGAAGTTCAATTGATGTTTTGAAGGCTGATCCAAATTTTTCTACTGCAATATTTTCATCTTTTAGATCATTAACATCATGACTTATGCTACAACTTGGGTGCTCATTCCTCTCTGATGCACCAGAAAAACCTCCTCTCAAAATTTCAGCCTTCTCCAATTCATGAACCCCAACACTTGAGGGCTCAACCAAGACAATCTTCCCACTAGAAGTGGCTTCCGTCTGGGGCTGCAACGAATGCATACAAAAATAATAATTGAATCCATACCTTTGTGTCCAATTATCCTCCTCATGTCACAATCTCATGTCAGCAGGCTTCTTCTCCAAATTTTCTGATTCACACCCCATTGATGTGTGCTTGTTTTTTGCTTCCTGAGGAAGCTCAAGGGGTGACTGTAAATCTGATTCATGTTCATCCTTTGGATCAGATCCAAAATATGTATTACCACTATTGACAACATCATCATACCTTGTAATTATTGTGAGATCACCCACAAAAAAACTAGGAGTGATTTCACCTTCCACATTGCCAACAACTAGAGGTTGGACTGTTGGATCTTCAGTTGTGCCTAGACCTTCTTCATCTTATTCCGATGAACAATTTGGTAATTCATCAACCTTATGGATGCTGAAAATAGGATGATTTATATTTGCAGGATCTTCCTCATGGTATGCTAGCTATGATGAAAAATCATATTTCTTATCATTCGTATGACTAGTATTTTCTCCTTTAAGAACTAATGTCTTGGGGCATAGATTGGAAGAACTATTTGATTCTTCTCTCTGCTGCAAAATATGCTTCATTTCTTGGCACATGTTATCAAAAGTAAGGGAAGATACCCTCTTGTCTTTGATCATCCTATCTACCTCAAGTTCACGGTAATATCGAAAAGATAAGAGATCCTAGATCTCTTTCTTTAAGGCATAGTATTCCATGAGATACTGGAATGATCCCTTCACATTCTTTCCACATAACATTTTTCCATTATCCCATTTAGACACAGGTAGATCAGATCCAATGTCCTCTTCAAACATATGATCAGAAATGTAATCATCTTCAAACCTCTGCAAACAATAATCTCCCACAAAGGACATCTCCTCTTCTTCATCTGGCTCAAAATCAAATTCTTCAATTATTGGTAGGAGCCTCATACTGCAACTTTTGAAGAATTAGATATGCAATATTATTCAATAAAGGAGCCTCTTTATTTACACGGGGGTGGAGGAAAGTGCTCTGATACCACTGTAATTTCCCAACCAAGAGTAGGCTAGAATATCAACTCAAAACTCCCAATTTTAACAGAATTTTAACTAGTAAATTTTAACAATTTTTATAGTGTGCAAGGTGATAATGTTGAATGTCGATTCACTGATCAAGGATTATGGGAGTGACTTTTGATTTTGGTTTTTGTATGGGAAAATGTACAATAGCAAGGTAGAATAGGGGCATTCTTTAGTCCTATGCACAAAGCACTGGAGCCATTTACTTTTCAACAATTAGATAAATCAGATGTTTACTTCAAAGCTTTATGGGCCTTCCAGCATATGCATACTAGAATGGGGAGCTAAAATGAAAGGAAACAGGGGTATTCCAGGCATCTAAATCTTTTAAATATGTTGGAGTAGAATTTTTGAGGATTTGGGAGGTTCTGGTGGAGTTTGGGGAAATAGGTTGGATTTCCTCTCGGGCTTCCCAAGAATTGAATGGAATTTTCTAATTAGTTTTATGAAGCTATAATATGATTCATTATTATCCTAATAACTCACATCAACTTATAGAATTGAATTTGAGTTCATACAATATATTTTGCAGGAAAAACAGTAAAACTAGCTAGTTGGATTGCTTGACTAGTTCGACTTCTAGTGGACCCAAAATATGTACGACCTGAAATAAATTGAATTTTGAATCTTGGTATGGATTAATTATGACCTTAATGACCTGAATAAATTTACATAATGACATTTAGATTTATAAAACTCATTTTACAACCTTTTCGGAAAAACTAGTCAAAATTGCTAGTCTGATGAGCATAGGTAGGAAAATGACTCAATTCATTGCAGAATTTGAAAGGAATATTTATGAGTAATATTAAGTATGGTTTATAAAAGAATAAAAATCATATTACAGGTATTTTTGCAGCACCAAAATGATTCTAAGGGTCTTAGTGACCTCCAACATGAACCATGTCTCAATTACATCAAAGAAAGCTCCATTGGTTGGAGTCTAGAATACATAGTGATGGTAGGTTCTGAGAAGCATGAGTGGAACTTGTGTAGATTCAGTTAGAATATTTGGAAACCTCCTCCATAATGGAAGAATTCCAAACACCACTAATTGATGTCCAACATAGAATTAGAGAGAAGAGAAGAAGATAGAAGGTTGTTGCAGGAGTGGTTCCTTCTTCAAAACTCTTGAGCTTCTTCTGAAGCAATTCGAACCCAACTTGTGATCAATATTTAATGGATTCATATCAGTCTTTAATGGATTCAAATTAGTCTTCAATGGCTGCAAATTAGTCTTCAATACCCGCTAGAGAGAGTAGAGGAGAGACTAGAACAAAAATGGCTAAGGGAGCATCACCCAAAGCAAGGTTGAGGCACATCACTCAACAAGAGGAGCTATGGATCACACATTCAATTAAAAAATGGTCAAAATATGTGAATAGGAGTTGCTTGTATTCTTTTATAGAATTCATGGTGACCTGTTGAGCAAGTTGACATGCTTGGTGACCTGTGAGAATCCTTCCAAATGGGCCACCCATGCATGAATAGACTTGCCTTGCTTTTGCCTTACAAGCTTTTCTCTCCTTTGGAAATTGTGCCCCCCTTTGTCTCCATATGTTTCTTGCTTTGTGAAATTTTCCTGATTTGTAAACTGGCCTCCCTTTTGGAAACTACGCCCTCCTTCTGCTTTTCTGCTTTTTCCTATTTGTAAACTGAACTCCCTTTAGAAACTGCGCCCTTCCTTAGCTTTTTCTAGTTGTTTCCACTTTTATGCTTTTGGCATGTTCTCACACCACCTCTGCTTTTCGTCTTTTGCTATTTTCTTGCTTCCAGTTCTATTATATAAACCTTATCCTCATGAGGGCACCCTTTTGGCCCACTTGCTCCATTATTTAGGAATTTAATTACAAAAATTAATTAAAATTAATAAAAATAATTCCTCCACTTTACTTAGGCTAAGTTTAATCCTATGCATACATGATGAAGTAAAATTATTTACCTAGGGATTATTTTGTCCCCTTTTCCCATGGTCACTGAATTAGCCAAAATTGGGGACATGACATCATCACTCTCACTTGTCACTAAGATTTCACCATTGAGGAACAAAACCCCCTAAGGAAGTCCCACGGATTGCAAGGCCTATCACCTCTCTCAAGGGGTGTTTTTCTTCTTTCTCCCTGTAGTTCACGCGGGAGATACTCTATCAAGGGGCGCTCCCATGCCATATTGATATAATCATATGAGCGAGGCCGCTTCTTGGTTGAATCATTCTCTCCACTCATAGATGGTGTATATCCTTTTACTTCATCCTCTCATGGATGAGGCAACCCTTCCTTTTCTCCCATAGGAGATACTTTGGATCCCTTTGGTTCTCCCTCTAAAAAAAAAGGCCACACTTTATTTCCAACTCTTGGTATAAATTCCCCTAGTTCTTCTCCCCCTTCTAGAGGAGGGCATACAACATCCTCGTCTTCCCATCAAAGACACAGATCACCACCACATATTCCTTGATCTCCACCTCGTAGAAACCACACACAACTTACAATGGCAGGACCTACTCCCAACCTTCCTTTCATGGCTAGTCTAAATCTCCCTGATTTGGCCAAATTAATTAATGTCCCTATAGCAAATCATCAAGCATAGCCAAATATGGTGGATAAAATTCTCTCTACTATCTCTAAGTTTGAAGGGAAATAAGGAGATGATCCAACCAACCACGTCATGTCATTCCACTTATGGGGTTCCTGTAACAACACAGTGGACGACTCAATGAGGCTTCGCCTCTTTTAGCGAACGGTTACCAAAACGATAACCAAATGGTATTTGAACTTAACTCAAACAACCTATGCCACTTTTTCGACATTGGCCACTTCATTTCTCACATACTTTCAGTTTCCCATTCGCCATGAACTTGGTCTTCAAATTCTCACAAAATTTTGACAAAACACATCTACACACATATCGGATCATATCCATGAGTGGCATAGACGCTGCACCTTTTGTAAGATCGAAATACAACCTCAGTTCTTATTGGATTGGTTCATCAAAATACTCCAACCGAATATTGCTAAATATGTGGAAACCTCCATGCCATAATCTGAATAAGATGCCATCATGAAGGCCCAACATTTCGACCTTATCTATGCACAATTTAGATACTTGTACACCATCCTACCTAATGCACCTCGACATCGGTCATTGGATGCCACACCTACAGGTTCATGACATTCAGAGGATGGGATTATTGGGTCCATTTACAACCATGGAAAGGTTCATCATCCTCCTATTCCTATGGAATTTAACATGGCACCGCAATACCCACCCATCCCTCCTGTGTCTGCAGCCCCTACTCCTACACCAATTCCTCCATTTGGTGAGTTACATTTTGGACCTTAGAATCCTACTTATCCTAATGCAAACGAAGAATTAATGGTACCTCCACTGCATATGGCACAAGATGCTCCTACATCCACATCCTAGGGAGCGCAAACCACATTTATCCCACCACTGTTAAGGATGGTTTATCATAGAATAACCATCATATTATAGGGATTTTTGTAGCACCAAAAATGACTCTAAGGGTCTTACTGACCTCCAACATGAACCATGTCTCAATTACATCAAAGAAAGCTCCATTGGTTGGAGTCTGGAATACATAGTGAAGGTAGGTTCTAAAAAGCATGAGTGGACATGTTGTAGATTCAGTGAGAAGATATGGAAACCTCCTCCATGATGGCATAATTCGAATCACCATTGGTTGATGTCCAACATAGAATTAGAGAGAAGAGAAGAAGATAGAAGGTTGTTGCAGAAGTGGCTCCTTCATTCAAAACTCTTGAACTCTTCTGAAGCAATTCGACCCCAAATTGTGATCAGTATTTAATGGCTGCATATCAGTCTTTAATGGCTGCAAATTAGTCTTCAATGGTTGCAAATTAATCTTCAATACCTACCAGAGAGAGTAGAGGAGAGACTAGAACAAAAATGGCTAAGGGGAGCATCACCCAAAGCAAGGTTGAGGCGCATCACTCAACAAGAGGAGCTATAGCTCACACATTCAATTACAAAATGGTCAAAAGATATGAATAGGAGTTGCTTGGATTCTTTTATAGAATTCATGGTGACTTGCTGAGCAAGTTGACATGCTCGGTGACCTGTGAGAACCCTTCCAAATGGGCCACCCATGAATGAATAAACTTGCCTTTCTTTTTCCTTACAAGCTTTTCTCTCCTTTAGAAACTGCGCCCCCCTTTATCTCCATATGTTTCCTGATTTGTATACTGGCCTCTCTTTTAGAATCTACGCCCTCCTTCTGCTTTTCTAGTTGTTTCCAATTTGTAAACTGAACTCCCTTTAGAAACTACGCCCTTCCTTAGCTTTTTCTGAATGTTTCCAATTTTCGGCTTTTGGAATGTTCTTACACCTTCTCTGCTTTTCTTCTTTTGTTATTTTATTGCTTCCAGTTCTATTATAGCAACCTTATCCTCACGAGGGCACCCTCTTGGTCCACTTGCTCCATTATTTAGGAATTTAATTACAAAAACTAATTAAAATTAATAAAAATAATTCCTCCACTTGACTTAGGCTAAATTTAATCCTATGCATACATGATGAAGTAAAATTATTTACCTAGGGGTATTTTGTCCCCTTTTCCCATGGTCACTAAATTAGCCAAAATTGGGGACATGGCAGTCCTCCGTCCCAAAATTGCTTGTCCTCAAGCAAGAAACCAACTCCAACCAACTATGAAGCCAACCAGTGACTTCATTCCTCCAAATATGTTGTTGACTGTCTATAATTGGAATCCTCCATTCCAACTGAAATACCAAGGGTCCATCATGTTTCTGCTGCTCCACTCTGATTATAATCATTCTCAAAATGACTAACTCTTCTTTAACAAAATTTTCAGCCCAGTTAGGATAACTGAGTAGAATGCTTGGATCCCACTACTTCCTCTTTAAGGACCCAAATTTATCTGCCACCTTTGGAAAGTTGTCACTCCAAGGAATTCCTGGATCACATGGTCCCTGATGTATACCATCCATTGTCACTATTACTTGGGACAACTTGTCACTCCAGGGTATGCCAGGATCCATCCACCATGCTGGAAGTGTGCCACTCCCAATGCAAAACTGAATAGATGTGAGACTTCTCCACCAAACATAGAACTTCTTGATATCATGCAAATCAGAATGCATCTCTTGTGCATGTGTACTAGAGATATCTAATGGATTCAAAATATATCTTTGTTGCTACTCACAATTCAGGACAATGTCAGTTATAACAAAAGAATTATTGCAGAAACAAGAAAAACTTTTACCTCCCAAGGTCTTCATTGTAATGATGCCTCTACCCATCCCATCAATGGATGAATAAGTACTTTAATTTTTTGAACCATATGGAATGTGATCATCCACCTCCTCTAGAACAGAATCTACCACCCCGCAAGATAGCTCATGTGCTAGCCTTGTTCTGGTGGAAGGGCTCATCATTCTACAACTTGTTCCACCAAGCTAGCCCAAGTGGAAATTCCATGCATTCCTATGCATGATGGAGCCATCTGAGAGATGAATCTGTTGTTGCTTGTCAAAATGGGAAGGGAATGGTGCACTTGTCAAACCATGTGGCTCGACCATTAAGTTATCAATTGGATATGTGAGAGCCTCCTGCTCCTCATGGGGCACCAATAGGAAAAATCACTTTACCCAAATTTCACCCTTATGTGTGTTGACTGCCATAGGTGTGCAGGATGAAGTAAAGTGAACCAAATCTTGTAAGTAATCATTCATCTGACTTGTGGTTGGATCAACCAAGGTGAGATCATGTGCCTCCTCCAAAACAATGCAGCTCCCTCCTAGAGGCAACTCATAATCTCTCTGGAATTGAATAGGTGCTTGGTCTTCAGTTTGCTTTTCCTCCAACTCTTCAAACACATGCAAATAAGACTGTACTTCATGTGCCACCATGACATGAAATTATCTTTCTGTTTCATGTACGCAATCAGCCATATAAGAATGATTGTCTACAATGTAGGGAATGAACTGTGATTCTTGCAACTGCTCATATAGTTGCTCAACAACATACTGTTCAAATTCTTGAAGGGCTATGTGAGTACTCTTCAAAGAATCCCGGGTGGATTTCAAATCGTGGATGAGCTTGTCAATATTTTCTTCATCCCTCAAGGATGTGCCATGATACAACTTTGCAAGCTCCAATAAGACATCTCTATCAGAAAGAAGTTGAAACAAATTTCCTCTTAGGATTCCTATGGCTTTCTGAATGTGCTCAAAATATTCAATGGAGGGTTGCTCCTCCATTGATGCAACTTTCCAACAGTAGTGAGAGACCATAGAATAAGTTTCATGGACGCTTTCCAGGGCCTCTTTGATCTTCCTCTCACTCAGCTTCAAAGGCCATGCAAGGAAATGAGGTTCTGGCAGACAAACCTCCTCTTCTTCTCTCATTATGGGATCAACTTCATGAAGTTCAATTGAAGTTTTGAAGGATGATCCAACTTTTGCTGCTGCAATGTTTTCATCTTTTAGATCATTAAAATCATGACTTAGGATGCAACTTGGGTGCTCATTCCTCTCTGATGCACCAGAAAAAACCTTCTCTCAAAATTTCAGCCTTCTCCAATTCATGAACCCCAACACTTGAGGGCTCAACCAAGACAATATTCCCACTAGAAGTGGCTTCTGTCTGGGGCTGCAACAAAGGCATACAAAAATCAGAATTGAAGCCATACCTTTATGCCCAATTCTCCTCCTCGTGTGACAGTCTCATGTCAGCAGGATTCTTCTCCAAATTTTCTGATTCACACCCCACTGATGTGTGCTTGTTTTATGCTTCCTGATGAAGCTCAAGGGGTGACTGTAAATCTGATTCATGTTCATCCTTTGGATCAGATACAAAAGGTGTATTACCACTATTGACAACATCATCATACCTTATAATGATTTTGAGATCACCCACAAAGAAACGAGGAGTGATTTCACCTTCCACATTGCCAACAACTAGAGGGTCGATTGTTGGATCTTCAGTTGTGCATGGACCTTCTTCATCTGTTAGGAACCCATGTCAACCCTTCTATTTACTTTGTTAGTATATTGTTGTTGGACGCATATGCTTTGTAAGTCATCCCATAGTATTTGTTGATCCATAGTTGTGTTATTGTTGTTTGGCACATATGCTTTCTAAGTCGCCCATAGTATTGTTAATCCATAGTTTGTATTGGCCCAGGGTTTTGACCCATAGTATTGGTGCCTAGACTTAGTATATAAGTGTGTGTTGAGGCCTATGAAGGCACCGTGAAGTTATTTGTATTGAGCTTGCTCAAAGGAGGTTGCCCCCTCGAAGTGGCCTGCGATCAATATAAAAGTGATTCTTAGTTCTGTTATTTCTGCTATTTCGTGTGTTTTCATTAATTACTTATTGCAGGTTCTTCACATATGGTATCATAGCACTTTCTTGGGCTCACTGGGTGAAATTTCTGCCAAAATTTTTTTTCGCATCTATTGCAGCTTCGGATCTGGGAATAATCCCTATCCGCTTAACTGTGGGAAGTACTTGGGCATAAGCCCTAAAACTCATTGTGAGGAGTACCACAGGAACCCCAAAGTAGCTATCCCATTAAGAGGACATGGCAGCGAAAAGGGAAACGACCCCTACCTGATTGACTAGTTCCCACCCGTGAGGTAAACCAAGAGCTATCGTTTGTGGCAAGGCGGTTATCAGTTTTACCTGAGCCGTGGAGTGAGAGGTACTGCCCCAATACACAAGCCATCAGATAGCATTGGTGGCTGAGTGAAACCCCTGAACTGTTAGGAAGACGCACACACCTGGGGTCCATATCTATTTTCAGCTGAACTGTTGTCGCGTCATTTCAGATCCATTCTGGAAGTCGTTCAAGATCCATCCATTTCAGATCTATTTTAGATCCAACCGTTTTCAATCTAGTCGGTGCCGTTTCAGATCCGTCTGTTTCCGATCACTTCTGCGCCATTGCAGATCTATCTGTTTCAGATCCCTTCCGCGCCGTTGCAAATCAATTCCTGGAAAAAAAAAGTATAAAATTATGTTTTGTGGCTATATCTCCCTTGTTTTCACTCCGTTTTCCCTGAAACTTCACTGACACCCCTGCAATCCCATTCTGCATATTTCATTCCTGAGGACCCTATCCCAAATTCCACTTCCCAAAGCCCAAAATCCCACATTTGTCTATTTTTAGGGTTTTCCATAACTTCTTGGATTTCACCCAATTGCCTTCAAATTTTTCCACCAAGTTCCTTTCATAATTCTGCTTCTTTGTCCCTCTCTGCCAAATTTTCTCATTCTTTCACCCCACTTCTAAAATCCCCATTTTTTGCTTCCTTGTCCATCAGAAAGTGTCCAAAACCTAGTCAAACCCCAATTACCCCTCCGAGTTTTTCCCAAATCCAAATTTCCCTTTACTAAATAAGCTTTTGTTTGTGTTTTTCTATCCATTCCCCCCCAAAAAAAAACTCTTGGTTATGGTTTTCACCCGCGCAGGAGCAAAAACCATGGAGGAAGCACTTGCAGCCATACAAACCAAACTCCAAGATTTGGATGAAAAATTTCCCAGCCTCCATCTTCAGCATTCAACCATGAACAATAACCGACAACAAGAATCTTCTTCCAGCAATTTTCGTGGTCCGAAGCTTGAATTTCCTCGCTTCAATGGTATTGATCCGACTGGATGGGTCTATCATGCATAACAGTATTTCAGTCTGCATAATACTTTTGATGTCCAAAAAGTTCCACTTGCATCCTTTCATTTGGAACAGGAAGCCCTTCAATGGTACCATTAGTACATCAAGGCTCATGACGAGCCAAAATGGACAGATTTTTGCCAACTCCTTTTGCAACGATTTGGTCCTAGTGTTTTTGATGACTTCACCAGATCACTCACTAAACTCCATCAAAGTGGCACTGTGAGAGAGTATCAGACCGAATTTGAGAAACTAGCCAATCACACAGAAGGCTTGTTTGATGAATTCTACAGGAGTTGTTTTATCAATGGTCTTAAGGATGAAATCCGGTCAGAGGTTAAAATGTTCTGTCCCAACACAATGATGGAAGTCCTAGGGTTAGCTAAGTTGGCAGAAAACAAGATTGCAGCCCAACAACGCTCCAAACCCACTTTTGTTCCCTTCCAAAATATGGGTTCTCAACGACCTCCCTTTCCACCAGTAACTTGACCAACTCCTATCAGGAATTTATCTGAAACAGAGATGCAGGCACGCAGAGAAAAAGGGCTTTGTTATAATTGTGATGAGAAATTCACTCAGAGACATAGATGTGTTCAACAAAAGCTCTATCTATTGGATATGGATTCTTCGCCTGCCTCTAAAATTGGTGAAGAAGCTCCAGATACAATGGATGCTTAGGTCGACATTCAAGAGCCTCCTATTGAACCCCCATCTCAGGATGAACAACTAGAGATATCTCTCCATGCTTTATATGTTGTCACCACCCCCCAAACAATGCGGGTGGGGGGTTATTTCAAGAAACTTCCTCTTACAATACTCATTGATTCTGGTAGCACTCATAACTTCATTGACCCCCGGATCGCCAAACAGGCTGATTGTTTTGTCCATCCTTGCTCCAACTTTGAAGTCATGGTTGTCAATGGAGGCACCTTACCTTGCAAGGGAAAGTGTCACAATGTGTGTATCTCTCTAGAAGATTATAACCTGCGCTCTGACATGTTTGCCTTGTCCTTAGGGGGATGTGATGTGGTTTTGGGCATTCAATGGTTACGCACACTTGGCCCCATCTTATGGGATTTTGCTGAACTTTGGATGCAATTTTCAGTCAGTGGGACACAACAAAAATTTACAGGCTTACAACTAGGGTCTCTCTGCATCATCAGTTCACATCGACTGGAAAAGATCCTTAAGAAGAATTCACATGGTGTCATCACTCAGCTCCATTCCATTCAGATGCACCCATC
Organism: Larix kaempferi; assembly: GCA_027924585.1. Classification (NCBI taxonomy): domain Eukaryota; kingdom Viridiplantae; phylum Streptophyta; class Pinopsida; order Pinales; family Pinaceae; genus Larix; species Larix kaempferi. The sequence goes on along the minus strand of BSBM01000226.1, from coordinate 793,180 downwards.
AACGGTGTCCACTACTTCCTTGGATAGATATGCAGGTGTCTTTGCTTCACCAGTGGGCTTTCCACCTTCAAGAGACCTTTCCGGTAAGCATTTAGCCGCATCTATATCTCAACAGGAAATGATGGCTATTTTGCATGCAATACCGACGTGGCATCCATCCTTATTAGGGAATTATTTCTGCATCAAGGCTAATCTCCAGAGTCTAAAAAATTTCCTGGAACAATGAGTATCCTCCCCAACACACCTGAAATGGGTTATCCACCTCATGGGTTATGACTATGCGATCACTTACAAGAAGGGTAAGGACAATATGGTGGCAAATGATCTTTATCGCACATTTGATGACCCAGTTTCTCTTACAACTATTTTTGTGCTTGTTCCAAACTGGTTGCAATATGTTCAACAGGGCTATCTCTTCTATGAACTCCATGCTTCTTCATCGGCAGGGCACTCTGGGTTCCTCCAAAAGTATGATCGGGAACAATGTAACTTCTTTTGGTAGGGACTGAAAATGCCAATTCAACAGATGGTGGTTGACTATGATATTTTCCAGGTCAACAAGGGTGAAATGACAATCCTTTCGGGACTGCTCAAACCCTTTCCCATCCCTACACAGATTTGGACAACTATTTCTATGGATTTCCTAGAAGCGCTCCAGTGGTACAATGCCATGTCTACAATGACACCATATGAAGCAGTCTATGGACAGGCACTGCCATTTCTTCTTCCATACACCCTCAGCAGCTCCCCACTTAGGCAATTGACTCAGTTCTTCGAAACCGCGATCAGATTCTTCTCATTCTGCAAGACAATCTTCACATGGCAAGAATTCGACTAAAACAACAAGCCGCTCAGCACCGTTCAGAGCGCACTTTTCACGCAACTGATATGGTTCTTCTTTAGCATTCCAAGCCATCCTCCTGAAACTCAAAAGGCATCAGTGGCCCGGAATGCAACCCGAAGATGCTACAGGGGAACCACTTCGTCCAATTCTGCATCAATTTCCACATCTAAAGCTTTGAGGACAAAGCTTTTTCTAAGGGAGAGGGGATGTTAGGAACCAATGTCAACCCTTCTATTTACTTTGTTAGTATATTGTTGTTGGACAGATATGCTTTGTAAATCGTCTCGTAGTATTTTTTTATCCATAGTTGTGTTATTGTTGTTTGGCGCATATGCTTTGTAAGTCACCCATAGTATTGTCGATCCATAGTTTGTATTGGCCCATGGTTTTGACCCATAGTATTGGCTCCTAGACTTAGTATATAAGTGTGTGTTGAGGCCTATGAAGGCACCATGAAGTTATTTGTATTGAGCTTGCTCAAAGGAGGTTTCCCCCTCGAAGTGGCCTGCGATCAATATAAAAGTGATTCTAAGTTTTGTTATTTCTGCTATTTCGTGTGTTTTCATTAATTACTTATTGTAGGTTCTTCACATCATCTTCTTCCGATGAACAATTTGGTAATTCATCAACCTTATGGATTCTAAAAATAGGCTGATTTATATTTGCAGGCTCTTCCTCATGGTATGCTGGCTATGATGAAAAATCATATTTCTTATCATTCCTATGACTAGTATTTTCTCCTTTAAGAACTGATGTCTTAGGGCATAGATTGGAAGAACTATTTGATTCTTCTCTTTGCTGTAAAATATGCTTCATTTCTTGGCACATGTTATCAAAATTAAGGGAAGCTACCCTCTTGTATTTGATCATGCTATCTACCTCAAGTTCACAGTAATTTCGAAAACATAAGAGATCCCAGATCTCTTTCTTTAAGGCATAGTATTCCATGAGATACTGGAATGGTCCCTTCACATTCTTTCCACATAACATTTTTCCATCATCCCATTTAGACACAGGTAGATCAAATCCAATGTCCTCTTCAAACATATGATCATAAATTTAATAATCTTCAAACATCTGCAAACAATAATCTCCCACAAAGGACATATCCTCTTCTTCATCTGGCTCAAAATCAAATTCTTCAATTATTTGTAGGAGCCTCATAATGCAACTTTTGAAGAATTAGATATGCAATACTATTCAATCAAGGAGCCTCTTTATTTCCACAAGGCTGGATAAAAATGCTCTGATACCACTGTAATACCCAGCCAAGAGTAGGCTAGAATATCAACTCAAAACTCCCAATTTTAACAGAATTTTAACTAGTAAATTTTAACAATTTTTATAGTGTGCAAGGTGATAATGCTAAATGTTGATTCGCTGGTCAAGGATGATGGGAATGAATTTTGATTCTATTTTTTGTATGGGAAAATGTGCATGAGAAAGGTATAACAGGGCCAATCTTTAGTCATATGCACAAAGCAGTGGAGCCATTTACTTTTCAACAATCAAATAAATCTGATGTCTACTTCGAAGCTTTTTGGGCCTTCCAGCATATGCATACTAGACTGGGGAGTTACACTAAATGTAAACAGGGGTATTTCAAGCATCTAAATCTGAAAATATGTTGGAGTATAATTTCTGAGGATTTGGGAGGTTTTGGTGGAGTTTGGGGAAATAGGTTGGATTTCCTCTTAGCCTTCCCAATAACTGAATGGAGTTTTCTAATTAGTTTTATGAAGATGTAATATGATTCATTATTATCCTAATAACTCACAGCAACTTACAGAATTGAATTTCAGTTCATACAATAGATTTTACAGGCAAAACAGTAAAACTAACAAGTTGGACTGCCTGACTAGTTCGACTTCTAGTGGACCCAAAATATGCACGACATGAAATAAATTGAATTTTTATCTTGGTATGGATTAATTATGACCTTAATGACTTGAATAACTTTACATAATGACATTTAGATTTATAAAACTCATTTTACAATTTTTTTGGAAAAACTAGTCAAAATTGCTAGTCTAATGAGCATAGGTAGGAAAATGACTCAATTCATTGCAGAATTTGAAAGGAATATTTATAAATAATATTAAGGATGATTTATCAGAGAATAAAAATCATATACAGGGATTTTTGCAGCACCAAAATGACTCTAAGGGTCTTAGTGACCTCCAACATGAACCATGTCTCAATTACATCAAAGAAAGCTCCATTGGTTGGAGTCTAGAATACATAGTGATGGTAGGTTCTGAGAAGCATGAGTGGAACTTGTGTAGATTCAGTTAGAATATTTGGAAACCTCCTCCATCATGGAAGAATTCCAAACACCACTAATTGATGTCCAACATAGAATTAGAGAGAAGAGAAGAAGATAGAAGGTTGTTGCAGGAGTGGTTCCTTCTTCAAAACTCTTGAGCTTCTTCTGAAGCAATTTGACCCCAACTTGTGATCAATATTTAATGGATGCATATCAGTCTTTAATGGATTCAAATTAGTCTTCAATGGCTGCAAATTAGTCTTCAATACCTGCCAGAGAGAGTAGAGGAGAGACTAGAACAAAAATGGCTAAGGGGAGCATAACCCAAAGCAAGGTTGAGGCACATCACTCAACAAGAGGAGCTATGGCTCACACATTAAATTAAAAAATGGTCAAAATATGTGAATAGGATTTGCTTGTATTCTTTTATAGAATTCATGGTGACCTGCTGATCAAGTTGATATGCTTGGTGACCTTTGAGAATCCTTCCAAATGGGTCACCCATGAATGAATAGACTTGCCTTGCTTTTTCCTTACAATATTTTCTCTCCTTTAGAAATGGTGCCCCCCCTTTGTCTCCATATGTTTCTTGCTTTGTGAAAGTTGTCTGATTTGTAAACTAGCCTCCCTTTTGGAAGCTGCGCCCTCCTTCTGCTTTTATGTTTGTTTCCAATTTGTAAACTGAACTCCCTTTAGAAATTGTGCCCTTCCTTAGCTTTTTATGGTTGTTTCCACTTTTATGCTTTTTCCATGTTCTTACACCTTCTCTGCTTTTCTTCTTTTGCTATTTTCTTGCTTCCAATTCTATTATAGAAACCTTATCCTCACGAGGGCACCCTTTTGGCCCACTTGCTCCATTATTTAGGAATTTAATTACAAAAATTAATTAAAATTAATAAAAATAATTTCTCCACTTTACTTAGGCTAAATATAATCCTATGCATACATGATGAAGTAAAATTATTTACCTAGGGGTTATTTTGTCCCCTTTTCCCATGGTCACTGAATTATCAAAAATTGGGGACATGACATCATCACTCTCACTTGTCACTAAGATTTAACCATTGAGGAACAAAACCCCCTAAGGAAGTCCCGCAGACTACAAGGCCTATCACCTCTCTCGAGGGGTGTTTTTCTTCTTTCTCCCTGTATTTCACGCGGGAGATACTCTATCAAGGGCCGCTCCCAGGCCACATTGATATGATCATATGAGTGAGGCCGCTTCTTGGTTGAATCATTCTCTCCCCTGATAGATTGTGTATATCCTTTTACTTCATCCTCTCATGGATGAGGCAACCCTTCCTTTTCTCCCCTAGGAGATACTTTGGATCCCTTTGGTTCTCCCTCTCAATAAAAATGCCGCACTTTATTTCCAACTCTTGGGAGAAATCCCCCTATTTATTATCCCCCTTCCGGAGGAGGGCATACAACATCCTCGTCTTCCCATCAAAGACAGAGATTACCACACACATATTCCTTGATCTCCACCTCGTAGAAAACTACACACAATTTACAATGGTGGGACCTACTCCCAACCTTCCTTTCATGGCTAGTCTAAATCTTCCTAATTTGGCCAAATTAATTAATGTCCCTATAGCAAATCATCAAGAATAGCCAACTATGGTAGATAAACTTCTCTATGGTATCTCTAAGTTTGAAAGGGAAATAAGGAGATGATCCATCCAAGTACGTCATGTCATTCCACTTATGGGGTTCCTGCAACAACACAGTGGAAGACTTAGTGAGGCTTCGCCTCTTTTAGCGAATGGTTACCAAAACGATAACCAATTGGTATTTGAACTTAACCTAAAAAAACCTATGCCACCTTTTGTGACATTGGCCACTTCATTTCTCACATACTTTCAGTTTCCCATTCGCCGTGAACTTGGTCTTTAAATTCTCACAAAATTTTGACAAAACACATCTACACACATAGCATATCATATCCATGAGTGGCGTAGACGTTGCACCCTTTGTAAGATAGAAATACAACCTCAGTTCCTATTGGATTGGTTCATCAAAATACTCCAACCGGATATTGCCAAATATGTGGCAACCTCCATGCCATAATATGAAGAAGAGGCCATCATGAAGGCCCAACATTTCGACCTTATCTATGCACAATTCAGATACTTGTACATCATCCTACCTAATGCACCTCGACATCGATCATTGGATCCCACACCTACAGGTTCATGACATTCAGAGGATGGGATTATTGGGTCCATTTCCAACCAAGGAAAGGTTCATCATCCTCCGACTCCTATGAAATTTAACATGGCACCGCAATACCCACCCAACCCTCCCATGTCCGCACCCCCTTCTCCTGCACCAATTCCTCCATTTGGTCAGTTACATTTTGGACCTTAGAATCCTACTTATCCTAATGCAAACCAAGAATTAATGGTACCTCCACTGCATATGGCACAAGTTGATCCTACGTCCACATCCTATGGAGCGTAAACCAAATTTATCCCACCACTGTTAAGGATGGTTTATGATAGAATAACCATCATATTATAGGGATTTTTGCTGCACCAAAATGACTCTAAGGGTCTTAGTGACCTCCAACATGAACCATGTCTCAATTACATAAAAGAAAGCTCCATTGGTTGGAGTCTGGAATACATAGTGAAGGTAGGTTCTGAGAAGCATGAGTGGACCTGCTGTAGATTCAGTGAGTAGATATGGAAACCTCCTCCATCATGGCATAATTCGAATCACCACTAATTTATGTCCAACATAGAATTAGAGAGAAGAGAAGATGATAGAAGGTTGTTGCAGAAGTGGTTCCTTCTTCAAAACTCTTGAACTCTTCTGAAGCAATTCGACCCCAAATTGTGATCAATATTTAATGGTTGCATATTAGTCTTTAATGGCTGCAAATTAGTCTTCAATGGTTGCAAATTAGTCTTCAATACCTGCTAGAGAGAATAGAGGAGAGACTAAAACAAAAATGGCTAAGTTTATGGTGGATCTAACCCCCCCAAGTGGAATATGTACCTACCCCTTTCGGGGGCCCTTTGTAGATACCACGCCCAATTGGTGATAAGATCCCACGGATCCCAAGGATACCACTTTGACACACTTCCCATAACCCCCATATGAAAGCTACCCACAATTACAGTATTGTGGATGACTTAGCTCAATCACCAATTGCCATATACACATTAGAGGTTCTACAGTATTTCCCAACCCAATGAAAGGAATTACTCATTGCACTCGGCGAAGTTGACCCTTCCGAATCACGCCTTACGATCTTTGATCTCGACAAAGGTGAACCATAAGCACCCTTATTAGTCACATTTCAAGTTCATGTTACGATGAAAAACATTATGGTTCATTGTTGTATCATTGATGAAGGTGCATCCACATGCGTCATGTCCTCTAATGTTTGGAAATGATTGGGATCACCTGATTTAGTCCCCTCGTCTATCACTCTTCACGCATGCGACAGGAGACCATCACAACCTAGGGGATTGTACCAAAATGTTCCTATTGACCTAGGGGGAAAATGGTAATGATCGATATCGAAGTAGTCGATGCACAACTCAACTACAATATATTTTTGGGTCGTACTTACAAGTATGCCGTGAAGGTGAACTCCTCCCCAATCTTCCACATCATGATGTTTCCATTTAATGGGAAAATATTCACCCTCGACCAACTCAACTACTACGACCCTAATACCAATGCCAAACCCAACAATGTCCTCGCCACTGTCGCCAGGACCAGTCAACCTCCTTACATTAATATTGCCCCAGGAGTGTACAAGGAATCTAACTTGCTAGGGGTATATTTAGGTCCACCACCTAAAATCCTTGCATCGACCGATGGCCTTATGTGCACCATTTTAACCTCTGAAAATGTGCCCCCTTCACCCTTGGAATCGTCATCCACACCTCTCGTAAGCCACGACATTGAACATACTTTGAATCCATCAGTGCCTCAAATTTTCTAAAATCCATTCTTTTACCCCCCCACGGGAGTGCAAGGCACACCTGTCATGGGTCAGTTGACTCTACCGAGCCTCACTTTGGGTATACCGGTGTGGTACCTTATGCCCCCTAACGAGAGATGGCTTCTAAACTGATAGCCCACTATTATTTCATCCTTGTCTTGTCCATTTCTCCATCTAGACCGGTTACACCATCTATACCGAGCACCGATCCTAGGACACTGGTGCCTCATCCACCGCCCACAGTCACTAAACCCACGAATGGGGGCATGAGACAACATAATTTCAAATCCCCTCTCCACCCAGTAATCGCCACTGGTCCATTTTGCAAATCCAAAATTGATTTCATGGAGTGTCTCCCTGCCTCAGTGCAAGGGCACAAGTATATCGTTGTAGCAGTCAACTATTTCGCTAAGTGGGCCAAAGCAATGCCCACGTTTGATTACATAAGAACCACTGCTACACGATTCTTCTTTAACCACATCATTTCATGTTTTGGAGTACCCAAGTAGTTAGTTTCTGATAATGGAACCCACTTACACAATCATACTTTTGAGGAACTATCACAGTTGTTAGGATTCAAACATGAATTCTCGACATCCTACTATCCTTAAGCCAATGGCCAAGTCGAATCTGTGAACAAAGTTCTTAAGACTAGGCTCCAATGCAAAATAAACAAGAACAAATCCAATTGGCACCATATGCTATGCCCCGCCATTTGGGAATACCTAACCTCAATCAATACAACCACTGGATTTACTCCATTTCACCTCGTACATGAAGTAGAATCCATGCTACGCATTGAGTTCCAAATCCCTACACTCCAATCAGTTGTGGAGTTTTTACCTAGTACCATGGCCCTCGAACAATGATTGCTTACTTTGGAACACCTCGATGAAGAGTGAAGGGACTCACTCCAACAAAATGAGGCCATGAAGGTGCACTCCAAAGCACACTATGACTGCCAAGTTCGACCTCGCACCTTTAACGAGGGTGATTTTGTCCTCGTCTTCAATGCCAAGAAAAGACAATGAACCAGGACCAGGTAAATTTGTACCTACATGGACAAGACCCTATGTCGTCAAGAAGTACCTACCCAAAGGGGCATATATCTTAACCGACCATGAAGGAATCGACCTCAACAACCCTGTCAATGGGTTGTACTTCAAACGGTTCTATCCCTGATTCATATGCACTCCACAGGTGCATAATGTTTTTGGTTATTATTTCTACATCATTAATACCTTTGCCATGTTCGTTATTACACTTGGGTATTTGCACCATGCGTGCAGGATAATGACCAAGAGCTGACCACCTCTTGTTTTTACAATATAAGAACAAGACTCCATCCCTCAGCAATGGCGTCAACATTCTATCACATGTATCATCTCAAAACTGGCATACAGGAAATGCCTACCCTCTATTTGCATTGCATTTTCTAGATATTCTCATTGATAACCATAGGGTCCTCATCACCAGTAATGATGTGCCATCAATATCACTACTGAGGGTAGCATATTTCTCCCATGGGTGAGCACCCCATTACATCCCATTCATAACTCGACACCGATGATGTCGACCCCCCACAAGTCCATGGAATTTGTTACACCTTGAAACGATCAACCCATAGTTCATCAGTTTATAGTTGTGCAGTTACTCCCCCACCTTCAATAGTCGATGCCATCAAATTTCTCGCCACATGTTTTGATCAAGAACCATTGTTGACCACTCATACCTTCATGAGCAATATACCATCTACAATCTTCTTCATATCATTACCCCCGTGAAGACTACAATGGGGCTCCCACCCTATACAGAAACCAATTCTATTTAGTTATTCCCGCAGGAACAATCTTTATGGCAATGATTCAAGGGGCACTCATATTTGCGTTTACAAAACAACCCTCACCTCATCATGGAAAAGGTTCCATGACTCACTTAAAACCGTGGGAAATTCTCCCATCATCAAATTGATTCCTTGATTCACCCAAAATCGCGAGAATTCTACCCATCATCAAATTAGTCCCCCAACACCCCAAAAACCATGGGGACCCCACCAATTATTTTTTATGTACAAACGGTTCCCCCATCTACTCACAACTTTGGGAACACCACTATTCCTTTTGGAAGTAACCCCTAGTCGCCTTTGATCGATGTCATTGAGTCTCACTATCCCCAGCATTATGTGTTTTGTTAGTCACCATCACCCTTAGTGTCGTGTCCCTAGCAAAACCATTCATCTTCAGTTTGTTTCCCTCTGTTACACCATGTACATTTATTTGAAGAATGTCGCGCACGTCGGTTACGCCCCAAGTTAACATCAATCAAAGGAATTTATGAGCCTCATGCTTACCATCTAGTCTTGTGTCAGATCTGTCAGTCTTACAGTTGGTTACAACATGATCTTGGTTCTTAGGATAATACCCTCATCTTATCACGTCCTTCAATTCTCATCGACACCAAATCCTCATATTCTGAGAGTTGCAATAGTTTTCGTTGTACCTTGGGATCCCTTTCAATCAACAGAAGGGATCACCTTGAACAAGTAGGGAGAGTCATCAGTTCTCCCTAACTTAGTATTATCCTCTATGCTCTACGTCAACACATCTATCACATCAGGGAGAGTCATATGTTTCTAAGGTAGAAGTGTTCACATTTACAAATCATGGTAGCAACAATTCAGTGAGGTCCTACATTCAACAACCTCACTAACATTCTAATTCCCCACCCCCATGGGATTATCATGGTCATCAGTAGTTCTACTTATTTGACACCTGTAACAACCTTTCCAGGTTCAGTTGCTCTTATCTGGATTGAAGCTGCCTTCATCCATGTGACATAAGTATATTGAGTTGACCCCTCAGTCTCCTCTTATTGTATTCATATTGACAGATTTTCACGAGCATGGGTATGCCCGCCTCATTTGTATAAAAAATTATTATTTGTTCGAACTTCACTCGTTTTCACCAACAATATCCCCTCAAGGGAACCTTCCATCCATACCCACTTCAAACCTTTCGAGCACATGGGAAAACACACAAAACAAAATGATGATGCATTATTGGCTCTACAGTACCTTTTGAACCTCATACATCAGGGGGCATTTTTTAACGCCTAAATTTCGTACACATGCGACATTTTGGATAATCTTGCAGTAAGGCATCATCAACATAAAGAATGCATCCCACCAACTGACATCCTCATCATATCCAAAAAGCAGGATGAGTCCAAAAATTCCCAAAGATAGTAAAAAATAGAAGCAACGCGCTTACACCTGTGATAGATCGCACTACAACGCGTATTATCAGCTTTGTCTCCACGCTACACCAGCGAGGATTTTCCTTCAAAATCCACACAACTATAAAAAAAAACGGCGGGACCACATCCACCCACGGTGCATTGAAAGCTGACCAAGGCTCCACCACCTCCAAGAATTTGAATTTGGTGTCCCTATGTACTTGGGTTCATTGAATGGCCCTCCTTTGTGTACTTTGGAGCCAAATCATGGAGTTAATGAGTCCACATTTGGATCTAATTGTTTCTTGGCCACTTCTTGTCCTATAAAAGGAGGCCATGGGAATGCATCTAGTAAGGAGAAATTAGAGCAAGGTTATGCTACTGGAATTGTGTTGGAACTTATTCCACCTCTTCCCATACCTCCAAGCATTCTTTAAGCTCCCTTGCGACCTTCGTCCAAGGGGCAAGTGTTTCTCCCATTGCTCCCTCTCAAGTTATTTAGCATTTAGTGTGGACAAAAAGGACCTCTCTAAGGGAGATTGTTGGATTCCCTTTGAAGCCCACACCTCCTAGGTGACACTTCTTGTAACAATCTTGACCATTGGGAAATCTAAATTGGTTCTTGCATTTGTTGTTTGTTCTGGTTTGTATCCTCTCACCCCTCTTTATTTTATTTCAAGTTATTTCAAGTTTTTATTATTATTATTTTGCTCTGGTTCACTAACAAGGGCTTGTAGGATCAATTTGGGGTCAATCGGATTTGCTTTATGTACTACAATAATAGGTCTTATCGACAACCTCATAAGCTTTACCTCCAAGTGGGAAGGGTTACACACCTTTGTGCATATTTTACCGCAACAACCATTAAACGCGAGATTTAAGGGACGAAAAGAAGTAACAAAGTTCATTGTGAGTCAATATCACTAAGGAAAAACTTGGTTGGATGAGTCGATCCCCATCACAACCTCGCTTATATACTAGATCACGAGATTACCAAATATGGGAGCCCCAATTCTAAAGGCAATCGATGCCATGCACTAAATAAGAAAATTTATAGGTGTCATTACAACAAAGAAATCAAAGGGTTTAATAATCAATAAAGTTAAAGAAGAACATGTGAAGTGGGAATGCACTATTTTAGCTCTATGATTCACCAGCTTTGAATGACCATCAAATGTGAAGCTAAACATGTTAGAATCAATTGACAAGATAGCAGAATAAGGAAAGGTTTACAATTGGGCGTAATACCTTGTTGATATTTTGAAGTTGAATTGTGAGTAGTTCGAGGAGTAGAGAAAATCAATCAAGTACCTCTCCTTATTGATATGGATATAAAAGACAATAATTACACCAGTTGGGAAGAACCATTCACACTAAAAACCACACCAACAATGCTAAACTTACAAAGTTATGGACTAAGATGGGAGAGTCGATCGGAATCATTATCACCCTAGGTAAAAATGTTGAAGTGAGCTTGAAATAGATGGAGGGTCCCTCAAAATATCATACTTGACTTCACAAAAATATGGTATGCAGATGGAAAAGGGGGAGAACTAATTGATTTTGAGTATTACCCCAAAATAGAAGAAGTGTTTGAAGAAATAACCAAGCAGTCCAATACTAAATACCCAATACCACCATTGGCAATGATGAAGTTAACACAAATTATTACCCCAATGACAGAAGGTGAGGCGAAACAAGAGAATGAAGCGGTTGCATATACAATACTGTCTGTAGAATAAATAGGGATGTCGACACCATTGCCAACTAGTAAGAGGAGAAGGACAGAAAAAGTGGAACAAGAGTCGACTAACACCATAACAAATGAAGAACTTCAAAACATAGCAAAAGAGTCGAATGTAGTCAAATTTGAAGAGCCAAGGGTAAAGAGGAAATTCAACAAAGTAGCACAAAAATTCTTGTTCATGAGGTAAGAAGACAAAGGCAAATACACCCAAGAGCAAGCAAAGAAGAGACATAAATTTATTTAATTGAGTAGATGCCCAAATTATTTGGAGAGGCTAGAAAGAGCCAAAGAAGTAATCATAGAAGCACTAAAGAGTGAACTATCTATAGAAAAACAGATACAAAAGGAATTTCAACAATAGAAACAACAATCAACTCAGTCAACAAAAAATAAAATGTCAGAGATAACTAAGGTAATATTTAAAATACTGACCAAGACACATAAGGAACAAGGGGACTCTTCAAAAAGCACAATTGACATCATATATTCTCCACCGCCTTTGAAACCAACTCTAATTGAAGAAGAGGAACAACAACAAGAATAAGAGGAGGAAGAAAGTGATATGGAAGATAAAGATAATCAAGAAGGGGATTCCATCCATGAAACTCAACAAGAAGAAGGGTTGACAGAACATATAGAACAAATGGTCAACTAGACAAAAAAATGCATGGACAAGTAGAGGAAACAACTGAGCAAGCAGAAAAAACATTTGAAAAGGAAACCCAAAATCCAATGGAACAAGTACCAGAACAACTAACTGAGCATATAACAAAACAATCGATTGAAAATCCTAAAGAGAAAAAAATAGAACATCAAGAGGAGCAAAAGACCAACCAATCCATAAAAGAAAAGTCAGGGCAACATAATCAACAAGAGAAACAAGAGCAACCGAGCCAAAAACTGAATAGGAATAACAAACAAAATCACATGGACAAACAACAAACCAACCAGATGTACAAAAATATAGACAAGTCAAAACACATGAATAATAATAATAATAATAAATAAATAAAAATTAAAGAAGGAAAAAGAACAAGGAAAAGGGAAAGGGAAAAAATTGTTTCAAGCATTTAAGGTACAAGGGGAACAAGTCGACTGTCCTCAGGTCTAGTTCGACCCAAAGAATGCACCCAACAATAACATACAGGAACTACACAAAGCAATGACTAAAGAATACAACAAAATAGGTGATCCATATGGATATCAGTGGCCACCCACCTATTCCATTGGCTCAAAACAATTTTCCATTTTGGTAATTTTCTAGTAGTTTTTCTATGGTTTTTTGGGTCCTGAACTTCCAGGGCCATTTTGAGGCCCTAAACGATGTTTTTTGGGCCCGCAGTGGCCCAAATCATAACTATAGGATCTTTTGTGGGCCTAATATATCGTTGCACTCCTCATATAGCCCTTTCCAATGGTCTATGAAGCGCCCCCAATGGAGATCGTATGCAAAATTTATGACCCCAGGAAGTTGACTACTCAATAAACCACCTTGGAGCTACAAAATTTATGACGGTTCATCTCCTAGGGTTAGGTATTTGTATTTTAGTGTTCTCTCCCTCATGCTTATGATAAATATACCCTTTCGGCCTATTTTGTATGCATTTGGTCATGAATGAGCGTAGTCATCACATCTCTTCTTAGAGATAAGCTACCACTATTCTAGCTGCTTTATTTTATAGTTTGTTCTTTTTTCCGCCATTTAATAGAATTTGTGTTTACTGTATAACTGTGTTCCTTGCAATATATCTATGTATGTGGTTCTATATATGTTATTTCATTTCGATCTCACATAAATCTAGATTAGTGGTATCGAAGCGGTCTATTCCTTTGTTATTTCTCCATGCATGTCCTCAATGAGGTTGGAATATAAATAGTTGGGTGTTGAAATAGTTTAGCTTGAGGAAGGCCTCCCTCAATGGCTCAAACCGCCCCCATGTCCGAGGAAAAAGGATAAGACAGAGCAAGATATCCTATTAATATTTTGTTCGAGGAAGCCCTCGTGTGACAGAGGAACGATATTGTTGGAGGATCCTAGTCAACTGATTGACTAGGTCCTCCGATCGACCACCATCGGGTTGGTCCTATGGAAACAGTCGGCCGATTAAACCAACATAACTACTTTTGTAACATAATAACTGAATGTAAAACAATATATATAGGTTGGTGAGCCGTGATTCAAACAAAATACCATTACTTTGTACATATAGTGGCTCTAATATAATATAATTGTTTCCGCTATTCCCTTTACATTGGTATCTTCTATTGTATAGTGATCTGAATGCATTATCTTCTATATTTATGTTGTTTATTTTCCATGTAATCCCTTAGATTACAAAATTGGTTCCGTTTCTGATTGTACTATCAGGATTAGAAGATAAGTGGGTCTGTATAAAATGATAAGTGAAGAGGATATCAAAGAATGGTGGAAGAGTCAAGTAACAAATTACATTCAAAACTATGGCAGGCGAAATAAATTGTCGATAGCGCAAACCTGAGAAAAATTCTTTACTAAAACGCACCAGAAGTTTATTGAAGCTGCCCCACATGAATTGAAGAAGTTGATCGACCACATGAATGATAAAACTAGATCCAATCAATGAAAGGTTGTTGATGCACAAAATCACGAACGACGGATGAACAAATCTGTATGACTGGCTAGACGACATATGCAACCAATTTTGCGAGGAATGCGCTATTGAAGAAAGAAATTCCCTCGACAATGTCAAGAAAATATTTTACAACGATCTCCACAAATTGTTCTTTGTTACCATACCAAAGTTTCTATTTAAATTCCTAATTGAACATGGAGTTGGCGATATCGTCGAAGCATGACCATTGGTGGAGCCACCAATAAATTCAAATTGGGAACAAAAGCAGAAAGACTGGGAACGTTTCATTCAATAACATCAGTGGGAATATTTCCTTAGCAAATGAACCGACTATTTGAGACACTCTCTAATGTCCTGCAGTAGTCGGGTCGACACTAGGGTTCCACTTGTTAGAAAAACAGGATCGCAGAGCAATAACAATAAACAGAAATGCAAATATAATCACACATACACATTACAAGAGAGACACAGATATATCGTGGTTCACCCAACTTGGGCTACGTCCACACTGAATTTTCCAGTCCTTATTATTATTACCATCCAGCAAGTCGAAGGGATACAACCTGCAGCACAACCGCTGCACTTCCTCTTCTCTGTTTCACAGTCTCTCTCCCGATCTCAAAGATCTTTACAATGCATAAAACCTAATACATCAACAACCCTAACCGTATTACAATGTCTTTCTTTTATAAGGAAAATACAATGGGAAAATACCATGGGATACCCAAAACCATGGGCCCGCAAAACAGCTAGCGAAAACAGCCCCAAAAAATTTCTTCGGGGGCGTTGCCCCCGGACCCCCCAGCCAGGGGGGATAATCCCCCCTGGAACCCCGTGGGGGGGCGATGCCCCCCCGCTAGGGTGAGTGTACAGTCCACCTACATATCATATAGAACTGAGGTACAAACACGGCTGATACAATATCATCTTTGAGACTAGAAGATCTGGCTCCACAACCAACACCACTGACCATGTGAAATGAGTAGATAGAGAGATGAATATAATCGACGACAAGAAATACAAAGATGAATCTTTCCAAGAAGACCTGTTTACTTTGACGAGATAGAAATATAGCTAGTTATATGTTGTCTACCAATATTCAAAATATTGAAAGAGAAAAAATATTCAAGAGATGAGAGGAACTTAGATATATCAGGTGTCCTTTGAGGGAGAAAAGAACCATGAAGGACCCATAAAGAAGAGGTGAACTTCCAAAATACTTGCTTGAGTTGAGCAAAATAAAACGAGGGAATGATGAAGGTGAGGAGTCGACACCGGTTGGAGGTCCATAGTTGATGGAACTGACTCCACAGTTGAAGATTGAAATCTATGACATAATGACTCCTCTATCTGTCATACCAAGGCTTATATCAAATGGAACCAATGTTAGAGAAATTGTCAAACATGACTTGGGGCTTGGACCGGCTGCCAATATCATTTATAGTCGTCTCAACGAATTTGGATAGATTTTGGATCGATTGATGATATCAAGAATTGAATGTGGAAATTGGATCACTTCTATGCTAGAGTATAGCCATAATTGTTTCAATCTCTTATACTCTAAACGTGTGGAGGTACCCCCCTTCCAGCAATATTATTGATTCAATCATTTGATCAGTCAGAAGTCCGACCTGCAGGTGAAGAGTCTGTTGAATAAGTTATGTTTTCTTGGGAGTCGCAATCGCTCCAGATAGTAAGTCAGTCTTCATCCGGTAGGTTGTCAGCATTATCATCACCCCTATCATCGTCTTCATCGTCGTTTAGTTCAGGTAACAATAATATTTTTTTTAATATGGATTATCCTACTCAAGTAAATTGTCCTTTATATGAAGGGGATGGAGATCCCCAGAAACATTGGTTTATATGTGAAGCAGTATGGAAAGCTAATGATATTATAGGCAAGAAAAAACCAATCACAATGTTCATAGGAGGTCTCTGAGATAGAGCATTAAGACGGTACATGAACCTGGTTGAAAATGGTCCAAAAGCAAAGCAAGAAATTAAGAAGAACTTATTTGAATTCTTGAGAACTCAAGACAATAGACACTTGGCTGCACAAAATATTAAGGCTATAACCCAAATATTTGGATATTATGTTCAAGAATATGATAAAAGATTCAAAGATGTCCTTAAGTAAATGCCATCCAAGTTGGAAGAATCCATCCTTATTGAATGGTTTGTAGCCGACCTATTACCTTGAATCCAGATGACATTGACTATGTATGAGTTTAATACATATGATGATGCTGTAAAGAAGGCTCAAAAAGTCGAATCAAACATCGAACTTGTAGGAGGACCGTTCGACCAACGAGTCGAAGAAAAGCTAGAAAAAATGCACCAGTCATTGCAACAATTGGCATTAAAACATAATGATTTATGGTGAACCAACTGTTCAATCGAAGGTCACATGAAATATTCTTGTTGATATAATAACCACTAACCATATCATGAAGACAAAGGATCTTTTCCGGAAGAAAGAAGATATCTGTAGGAAGAACCAAGACCCTTTCCCGGAGAAAGGCAGTCCGATAAATTCAAGATTTCTTAGACATCGTATTTATACGATATTTGTAAAACATTTGAATTGTATACAACCACTGAATGTCCATATAATGCCGATGCGATCAAACTAAAATGGTGCGAAATCTGTCAGAACACCCAACACAACACAACCGACTGTATTAAAAATTTGAAGACCAAACACATCCAACATACAGTCTATCATATGCAGACGATGGAGCAAAATAATCAAATACGACATGAATATAACCGATAGAATGATCAACGCAACAACGAAGGATATAGAGGTTGTGGCGGACATCAGGGTCAAGGATGCTTCAATGCTAATCGTGTTTGAGGTAGAACGAGATGATTTATTTTCTTTAGTGAAGAAAATTTGAGTCCCGACTGTCCTTGGAAAGAAAAAAACGAACCTCAAATTTTGTACTAAATGTGGTGTTAGAGAGCATTCTCTAGAAGATTACCCCATTATGCTTGAAAAACTTATGAATAAAAAGTATCTTAATCTTTTGTCTGTTGTTCCTAAGAATGTCATGATTAAACATAAGAATATACAAGTTGTTACAAGGAAAGGTACAAAAATTGGTCAGGATAACCCACAAGTAACCAAGTTGCCAAGTAAAAACTATCCTCAAATTAATCAATAAAAAGATATATTTAATGGTGCCTCTAGAATTTTTCAAGAATTAGCAAAAGAAGAGGACATTCAAGATCATAAAAATAAAACAGTACATGAACTATTGCAATTACTTACAAAAGAGGAAGCAGTTGCACGTCTCATTGATCTTATGTATACCATAAAGAAAGACACCAGCAATGAAAGAATCCCCAGAAACTTATGTAGCCTAAGACAAAAAGATAGAAATAATATTGATCCTTTGGTCGATTTAGACATCGACGGGTATCGCATTTCGCAAGTCGTGCTCGACTTTGGATCACAAGCAAACATTATTACAAGAGCGACGTGGGAACAACTTGGTCGAACTCGACTGGCGGAATTATGTATATATCTGAAAATTGTTGACCAAGGCCTCATCAAACCCATTGGTGTGTGGAAAGTTGTGAATACAAGCATCATGGGAATAGAATCACAAGTCAAATTTGAAATTATAGACCCACAAGAGGGAGCGTCTTATTTTCTTGCTTTAGTTGGTTGACCCTGGGGAAGGAAAATGAAAGCATCTATTTCAATAGAAAAAGATTGAATAAAGTTTAAAGGCGATGGAAATAAATTAGTCGTTCCTATCTATCCATCAAAAGAAAATCTGTGGGAGGCACCATATGATCAAGAGGGATATATAAGAAGATTCTATCAAATAATAGGCAATAATGAAGATTTTGTAGAACCCAACAAATATGGATAAATCCATCTGGGATCCCCCATGTCAGTCGGGCATAATTCTAACACCGAATTATACGACTGGAAGATAGAAGATTATGAAATGCATGCTAGAGACTGTTGGTTGATTCAAGTTATTTCCCATCGGGAAAAGAAAAATTGTTTCACAATTTATACAATCCCAAAGATATTTGAAAGGAAAACAAGACAATATATGACTCTAGTACCAACGAAAGTAGAACCGAATGTTTTTCCATCACCACATTCTAAAGAACATGATTCTCCGGCAATGCACATTGAACAAGTGTCTAAAAATGTTGGAGAGCAAGGGATATTGCAAACTCAAGTAGAATCCTTCACGGGACAAGCAACTAGATGGTGGGAGACACACCAATCACAAATGCATACATGGACGACCGCGTCGACTTATTTTATTGAAATATTTGGTGGGAAAGAGTTCACGGCAGAAGCTCAAATTCCAAAATTTATACAAGGCATGGATCCGTCTGTCCATATCGACAAATGTCAAAAGGAATCGTGGAGACTGGGCTACAAAGATGAGAAAATTTGGCCACATTTATTCCCAAGTACATTAAAATATATACCTGAAAAGTGGTATAAAATGGAGGAAGCAAGAGGTGGAACTTTCACTTGGAAAGAACTAAAAGAAAATTTCATAAGAGACTTTTCTTTCTCACCAGTGGAAGATCATGTCAAGGAGGCAATGGAAGAAATGAAGAAATTCATAGAGCCAACAAATACTGCCACATCGACTAAAGGATATCAACATGAGTCATCTTGCAACAATATTTTGACCAAACCAGTTCAGTTGTCAACAAGACTACAACTTGAAAATGAGACAACCATTGGTAAAAGCTTTCGATGGAGAACAGATCATCCCTTGACGAGAAAACCCATAAAATCTATAATGAAAGTGGATTTCGAAGATAAAGTCAAACCAAAAATATTCACAGAAAAATATTTCCCTCCTAATTTTACAGAAATCAAAGAAGGGGAGCGACTAATTAATGAAGCAAAAGCACCAGAATGGATGGACGCGTAGATCAAAATCAAAGAAGTAGATATATCAAAGGACGACCGACCAAAAATAACAAAAATCGGATATTATTGGACTAAACAAAAAACCGCTGAAATTACAAGTATGTTAAAAGAATATCAAGATATTTTTGCAAGGGACTACAAATATTTAAAGGGCTTAGTGCAAGAAATGGGGGAAATAAAAATTGACATCAAGCTAGGAGCTAAACCAGTGAAAAAATGCCCATATAAATTGAACCATAAATACAAATATATAGTCGAGAAAGAAATAGAAAATATGTTGGCAGCTGGTATCATCTATCTGGTCGATCAATCGAAATGGGCTAGTCTTATGGTCGTTCATCCTAAGAAACGTGATCCGACGAAACTTCGTATCTGTGTCAACTTCATGGGTTTGAATGAAGTTACTTTGAACGACACCTTTCCTACACCATTTGTTGATGCAATTATTTATGAAGTTGTTGGAAATGAATGCTACTCGTTTATAGATGGATTTTCTAGATATAATCAAGTCCCCATAGCCAAGGAGGATTAGCATAAGACAATGTTTTTTTGTGAATTCTGGTCGTTTTCCTATAAAGTGATGCCTTTCGGATTAAAAAATGCACCAACTATATTTTCGAGAATAATCGTTAAAGAGTTCCCATAATACATATACAAAACGATGGCTGTCTATTTTGATGATTGGACGATCTACTCCTTACTCTAAGGTCACATTCAGTGCCTTCGACTCATGTTAGAACCCTGCCGACAGATACAACTCTCCTTGAACATAAATTTTTTTTATATTTGCAACGCCAATTGGAATCCTTTTGGGTCATGTTGTTTGTAAAGAAGGAATCAAAGTTGATTTTGCAAAGATCAAATTTATACTCTATTTGAAACCTCCAGTGAATCTGGAGAAGGTAAGAATACTTCTGGGACACACAAGGTATTATCGAAAATTTATTAGACATTATTCAGATACAACATATCCCTTAGAAGAATTGCTAAAAGAAAATCAAGAATTCCAATGGTCACAAGAGTGTGAGGCATCATTTGAACTGCTCGAGAGAAAATTATTCGAATCCCCCATTCTACATTTCCCAAACTAGTTGATAAAGTTCCATGTTCATATCGATGCATCTGGCGTAGCAGTCGGTGCCATCCTCACTCAACCTAGAGGCGATGGAATGGATTATCCTAATGCATATTCTAGTCGAAATCTCAACAAACAGAGCAAGAATCTCTCGGTATGATTTTTGCACTGCAAAAATATAGACACTACTTACTGGCTAATCCATTCATCTTCTACACTAACCATCAAGATTTGAATTACTTAGTGAACAAACCTCTTCATCAAGGTCGTATATGTTGATTGCTCCTTCTCTTTCAAGAATTTGAATTTGAAATAATCGTCCGACTAGGAAAGACTAACGTCGGACCCAACCATTCATCTAGAATCAAAATAGGTGAAGATCCTGTTGGGATTGACGATGATTTACCTGATGCCCACTTATTTCAAGTCAAAGCTATACTGACATAATTGGAGGACATCGTGCAATATCTATAAGAGGTTCAAGCACTAGAAGGTATGTTAGAGAAGAAAAATAAGATCCTAGCAATGAAAGTTGTGCCATATACTTTAATAAATAGATTTTTATACAAGAGGGAATAGACGAAATACTTTGAATATGTGTGTTAGAAAATGAGAGACAAGACATCATAGCAGAAGCACATAGTGGAGTTGTAGGAGGGAATTATCAGGCTGAAACGACTGCAAGAAAAATTATACAATCTGGATTATGGTGGCCAACCTTTAATAAATATTGTCGAATGCATGTAAGAACATGTGACAAATGTCAAAGGATGGGTCGACCATTGCTAAGGAACGAAATTCCCTTAATAATTGTTAATACGATCCTAAATTTTGAAATTTGGGCTACCAACTTTGTTGATCCCTTCCCAATTCTCGGACATTAGACAGGAGCACGGTACATTATCACATCCGTCAAATATGTTACTAAATGGGCCGAAGCTGAACCACTCCATACATGTTCAAGTGAGGTAGCAGCTAAATTTATTTATGAAAACATAATCAAAAGATTTGGATGCCCCCTTACCTTAATAAGTGACATAGCACGCATTTCATCAATAAAACTATAGAAGTTCTATTAAAGGAATTCATGATCGATCATTAGAAAAAGTACGACTTATCACCCACAATCGAATGGAGAAATTGAATCTTTCAACAAAACTTTGACTAAGGGTTTGACAAAAATATGCAATATTGATAAAAATGTCTCGGACGATAAAATATCTTCTATTCTATGGCCTATCACACAACATACAAATGATTGATGGGACATACGCCTTTCAAATTGTTCTATGGACAAGAAGTAGTCGCACCTCTGCATTTCAAACAACAAGTCCCAAATATAGTAGAAGTGCTTCATTTGGACAGTTCCAAATCAAAGGAGAATATAAATTTTGAACTCAAAAAACTTGAAGAGCATCGACAAATTGTGATTCACCACCAAGAAGTTCAAAAGCAACAGCAGAAATATTGGCACAACCGGAACATAAGAAGGAAAGATTTAGCGATCGGTGACCTTCATTTACTTTATAATAGTCGGATTAAAGGAAAGTCGAAGAAGTTGCACATCACTTGGCTTGGTCCCTATATTATTGAAGAGTTGAATAGTAATAGATCGATACAGATTAAAACTTTACAAGGACGAGTTTTCTCAAAACTTGTCAATGGCGTCTGACAAAAAAGATACAAAGTGTAGAACGAGTGTGACGTCGACTATTGTTTGTATCACCATTTGGTCAATGGTCGTACCCAATGTTTGCACATGACTTTTGTTTATTTGTATATAAGTTGTTACTTTTGAAAGAAAAAACAGTTACATAACTAATCATACCCATATAAAAAGGGGTCTCTCAGCAACGATTGATGGTAGGAAGTGTTAACACAATGACTATAGATTGGCAATACAAGAACGAGTCAGTGCAAAGTATGTGGAGCTGCCATCGAACCACACCCAGATCTCATTGATGAGAAGGACTGACTGGTCAGCACATAACCGACTAGTCGGCCCCCCATCGAATAAAATAGTCAATGAAGCATACATCGATCGTCACATGAAACCGTGATCGACCACGCCGACAAATTTATAAAGACTCTTGACTAAAGCACAATTTGAAATATTCTTCACATGAGTCAAATAATGTATCATTCATTACCAACAAAGACAAAGTTGTCCACATATGAGGTGTCATCATTAAAAATTCCGTCGCCATATCAGTATGAATCCAAATTATAAGACATCACTCTGCTAAGAGGGGTATGATCATTAGAGTAAGTCTACAATAGCTACACGAAATATTTACAACCCTTGCACCTTACCTAGAATTTTTTTGTATTCTTATCCATCTAATCCACATTAGTTCTAAACATCGCTGCCCATCCATGGTTTCGGCTATAAACAGCTATCTAAACACTGTATAACACCACTTTGAAATCTTGAGGAACCCATGGCCTCATCTTTCCCAAGTCATGTTCCTTTTCCCTTACTACTCTATCAGAAATGCTCGAGCCCTATGAATCTTATCTTACCTTCTACACTTCATTGATCATTCCCCATCACTTCTTGTGATATATCAGCATTTTGATGACCCACCAATGGTAAGAGCCTCACAACTCATGATATATGAGGATTTCGAGAAACATCGACGTGCCAAGACCAGGAGTTGTTACTCATTTCCTTGCCACCAATCACATTACCGAGCATCCAGTTGCCACTTCCGATTGATTTGCAAGCTTGAGCGAGCGTGGGATTTCAAGCGCGTCAAGTAACTATTTTCTTGGATTTTTTTCTTCTATAAAACAACAACAGGTCATCTTATTGGTCACTTATTGGATTAAAGGGTCGTTCGATGTTGTTTAGTACCAGACTCAATGCATAAATGTTTTTATGTACCAGCTCATTCTATCAAGCAGTTCTCCATGAATGGGAATTGTTAGCACCATAATTGTGCTAAGCTCAAACCCATCACCAAGAGGTTTACATGACCACTTCATACACCCGCCACATCAACATTCAAGTCAAATAGATAAGAAAGCAAGCTTCCAAGGTCCCGAAATTTCAAATTGCAGGGAAAAGGGCAAAATCAAAACTCATTGAAATTTTATGTGAAGGCATATCTGATTTTTATGAAAATGATTGTTTTAGTCATCTTTTTCCACCGACTGTTTCCGCCAAACTGAGAGGAATTTTGGGACAATGAGAGAGTTTTTTCTTCGGAACAGGCCAATCTCCAAAAACCTCTCTCAGAATTTACACAGGTGTCACTGTTTGGGAGAACCAAAGAGATATTTACAGGGTAAATTTCCAGAATTCACGTTTACTGCCTGAGTCATCAACTTCCGAAGCAGATCCCGACCAGCTGGAGGGGAATCTGAGGAAATGGGAACATGTTTTTTGTCAGGAATGAGCCCGACTACAAGAACCTCCTTTAGTGTTTACACAGTTATCACTGTTTGGGATATACAGTCGGGGCTCCAAAGGTCATTTTCAGCAGTCCGCGGCCGGAAATGAAGAAAGTTGTTGTAACCGACTCTCTAAGTTGTTAAGCCTTTTGTGCAGGTGTCCATACAGTTGTAACAGCTTCCTATTGAGGTATCTTGATCCTGGGGGCCAAGTAGATCTATAAATGCATTGTAAGAGAAGAGAAAAGGGTTGGAAAATCAATGGGATGAGGCTTGGGAGAGCTAGGCTCTGTTTTGAAACATTGTCATTAATAAAATTGTAGTGTTTGAAGCTGGCTTGGACAGAGATTCAGATGTCATTCTAGTTTACAGTCTGTACTTATTCTTCTCATGTGAATGTGCTTCCTGTTGTTTGCTTCCATTATGTTTTCTTTTTCATATCTGGAACTAGTGTATAATAGTGCATAATTCTTGATCACAAGCTCTGTCTATTGTCTTCAGATATTCACCAATTGTTTCTACTAAAGTTAGCATAGGATTCATCTTTATTCGATGCCCATGTTGATGGACTGTTCACTCCTTCTTCTTTTATCACCAGACAAAGCATTTTGACTGTAAATGGATGGCTATCTTGCCTTTGTTCTAATATTCCATGCAGCAACACTGTTATTTGGTTTATGTCTTATGTTTGACTCCATTGCCCAATGTTTTCTCTCTTGATTGTCTTACCAAACCTTTAAACAATTTGTCCCAACAGAAATATGACCTTCTGAGTATGCTTGGAATGATTATCTTGAGTAATAAGAATTCGGTATGTTTGTCATTGTCAAATCTGTGATTATTTTCAGTTTTCTTGAGTTTAAGAGAGATCCCTCTCTGACTGTGTTGGGTCAGTAGCATAATTCTAAAGTGGTTTTGTGGCTACCCCAGTTTGGCATCTCTGCAACCTAGAGGTACAATTTGGGTGCTAACATAGTGGCGTCATTGCCGGGGATCAAGAGTCTTATTGTCCCTGGGCAGAACGACAAAATTTCAAATCTGAACGTTGATGGTGAACAGCAGTCAAACATTGAGAATGTTGTGTAACATTCACCTGGCGACTCCACTCATCAAATTTTCAGTATGAAGGTGACTCTACTGGTAGGATTGGTGACTCCATGTCAGAATGTTGAAGGTTTCATGGCGACTCCACTGTTAGAAAGCTTTAAAGTTTGAAGTGTTGATTCAGTTTCTTCATCAAATCACAATGACAGGGTATGTGGTAAATCTTGATTCTGTTGATAGTTTTAAGGAATATTTTGATATTTTTTATGATGACCAAATCGAAGAATCTTTCTAAGTATTTTTACCCAGATACTTGAAGTCACGTAAGTGTTCTTCCGAAGATAAGGCTAGTTTCTTAAGAGAATTTGCTGAAAAAATCAATGGAGAACTTGAGGCCCTAGAGGATCAAATTCAGTCCCAAGAGTTTGACCTGTCTTTTGAAAAGCCTTTGCATCCGCCTCTAGATGTCAATATGGGAGAATTTTTTGTGTCTGGAGATGAGTTTTATGATCCCAAACAATATATGCAAGTAGAAGACACATAGGAGGAGTCAATGTATGATGATCGGATTATAAATTATTGTGGGAGGCGGCAAAACATCCATGATTTTTTTGACCCTGTAGGTGAATATATGGAAGGGTTTTTCAGTTTAAATTTGCAGCCATATTTTCACCTTGAAAATGAAAGGTATCATTGTTTTCCTAGGCTGCCATATTTTCTGTCATTGACTGATTTCAAGCACAGTGAAGGAGTAAATTTGTTCAACCATTTGATGGATTGGCTCTATTGGCATTTCTATGTTACTTAATTGAGTGGGAACTTCGGCATATTAGGGTAGGTAGGTTGAATAAGCTCACAGTTGAGCATCTCTTTCAGCAAATTTTGAGAATGTACAGTTTCATTTTTGAGTTCGGCTTCATGAAATTTTTAGTTTGCAGCATGTACAGTTCAATTTTCAGTTTCAAGTTTCAGTTCATAAAATTTTAGTGTATTTTTTAGCTTAAGATCTCAGTTCAGATTTGTAGAGTGAGTGTTCAATTTACAGTATCACAGAGTAGTATTTGGTTTGAGTAAGGGTCAGCATGAGGTGTGCCTCACAGTAAAATTTCCAATAATTTTGCCATGGTTGCTTTCAGGAAAACTCTCCTAACATTCTACACCAAGCAAAAATGAGCAAAAGAAAAGAGACTTTGAAAATAAAGAGGAAAAGTGTCTTCATAAATTGGCAAAAAATTGATTTTATAAACCTATATTAGCTTTATGTATTTGAGCTAAGGTTTTTAAAAAAAAAATTGAAAAATGGAAACAAAAGGCTTTAAACTTTCATATAGCCAAAGTTTAATTTTCATGAAACCCAAGGTTTCGAAATTTTGGAGTGCGCCAGAGTTTCAAATAAACGCGAAGCAAAGTTACCAGGAAACCACCTGCCAGGTCGAAAGGGGCCCTCACAAACCATTACACCCAAACGCTTAGCTCAAGAGTATTGCTCTAATTTGATACATGATAGATAATGAAGCTTTCAGGGTATATAAAAGCCAAAAGGACACCTCTTCTTTTGCATGTGGGTTTTATTCCCAGGGATAAAAAGGGTGAAGAAACTGATTTGCTCGCTCTTCTTTTATTACTACCTCGGGGCCTGCTCTATGCTTGCTCGTTGCAACCCTTCTGTGTTTTATTGTTCATTGCAGTGCTCTTACACCAGATGGTAAGGAATTGTTGGAGTTTAAAGATCAACTCAATGGAACACGGAGTTTCCTCAGCAACTGGAATGAATCGAATACGACACCATGTGGATGTGATGTGGATGGGTTCGAGTAGTCTACAATGCCCTCACCAAAAGAGTTACCGCATTAAACCTACCATATCTGCTCCTCAGCGGCACTATACCTCCCAGCGTTGGCAAATTGAACAAGCTGCGCAGATTAGCTCTTCATGAGAACAGGTTGCATGGACAAATACCTCCAGAGATCGGCAATTGCACAGAGTTGAGAGCATTGTACTTGCAAGATAACTACCTGGAAGGCGAAATTCCTGCAGAGCTGGGTAACCTATCAAATCTTGTCATCTTGGATATTTCAAGCAATTCATTGAAAGGAGTGATTCCACCTTCTATTGGTGAATTAGGCATGCTGAGATTCTTAAACCTGTCCACAAACTTCTTTGCGGGAGAGATCCCTAAAACTGGAGTGTTAGGAGGTTTCAGCAATCACTCATTTATAGCCAACTTGGACTTATGTGGCTTGCAAGTTGAAAAGCTTTGCAGAGATATGCTTGAGTTCCCTGCAATAGTACCCACGTCCGGTGACGATGATAACACCACTAATGTTAAACAAATAGCGCATACTAGAACATTGACACGATACTTGAATGGGATGCTTATTGGAGCAATGGTTACAATGGGAGTGGCTCTTTCTGTGCTTCTTGTCTTCTTGTGGGTCTGCTTTTTATCTAAGAAAGGAGTCAAAGAGGAAAAGGAATACACAAAAATAGAACAATTGCCCAAGAACTTAACAGATACGCAGCTTGTTACATTCCATGGAGATTTGCCATACACATCTGAGGATATTATAAAAAGGATTGAGTTGCTTGATGACACTGACGTCATTGGTTCTGGGGGATTTGGAACCGTGTACAAGTTGGTGATGGATAATAACAGCTTATTTGCAGTGAAGAAAATTGAGAAGTGTGGTGTAGCATCCAATCGGGTATTTGAAAGGGAGTTGGAGATTTTGGGAAGCATTAAACACAGGAATCTTGTTAATTTCCGGGGTTATTGCAAATTCCCATCAGCTAAAATGCTTATCTATGATTTCTTACTGATGGGAAGCTTAGATGAATTTCTCCATGACTGCAAACGACCTACACCACCTTTAAACTAGATGTCCCGATTGAAGATAGCACTTGGAGCAGGCCGAGGCCTGGCCTATTTGCATCATGACTGTGACCCTAGAATTGTCCACCATGATATAAAGTCGAGCAATATACTTATTGATGAAAGGCTGGAGGCGAATGTATCAGACTTTGGTCTTGCAAAGCTCTTGGAAGATGGTGAAACACATGTAACCACCGTTGTTGCAGGAATATTGGATACTTAGCTCCAGAGTACATGCAAAGTGGGAAAGCAATAGAGAAATCAAATGTGTACAGCTTTGGCGTAGTATTGCTAGAGTTGCTTAGTGGAAAAAGACCAAACGATCATCAGTGTGGCCAATGCAGGAAGTGATGGGTGAGTCGCAGCACCATCACCATCATCTATTTCAAACGCTGCCATCATCTATTTCTAACGCTGTAATTTGAGAAGCACGGAAAATAAAGAAATTATGCTGAAAGTGGCAATACCTACGACAATCTTGAAGAGAATGGTCTGACTCCCCAGTGCCATGCTCCCAAAGACAGTCGGTGGTCTCTATCTCCCAGTATGCCATGGGGGACACCATATTTGTGTTCAATGTCTCTTTGTAGGAGGCAGTAGGTTAGTTTCCAGGGAGCCAGCTGTCAGATGCTGAGGGATAATGAAATCCACGACCCACATTTTCTTCGCAATTTCAACCTGCACGAGAAAATACAATTGCAAAATGTGTGAACTTTTGGTAGGATCTGCACATTTCGACGGCTGTAATTTGAGCAAGGAGCGGATCTACGGCCCAGATAAAGTTCACAAATAAACATGCATGGGAAGTCAAAATCTAAAAATTTGCAAAGTTTGGCAAGACCCCACTCCTGATTGGTCATGATGAAGGCCCAACGCGCAGGTGTAAGTCTCTCCTCCTCATCCATTTTTTTCCTTCTGGCAGCAGGTCATACATCATTCAGTGCGTTGACAGGAATAGATGTAAATGTGAGGCTGAACCTCCAAGAGCAGTTCTAGTGTGAGCTGTTGAAAGGGACGTCTTGGGTTCTCCTCATCCACGCGAAATCCTCAGTGATCCAGGCGCTTCTGTTTCTCAGGGATCAGAATTTCTAGAGGCCGTGATGCAAAGAAGTATTTAAAGCCACCAATGTCATACTGCAGCAACAAGAAAAAGCATTTGGGAGTGCAGCACTACGAGCACAGGGTCGTACAACAATGTTTCACATCTCATGAAATCGACAATCTCCATTCCTTCCCAGATGTTTTCAATGCAATCTTTGAAGAACAATTCACCTTCTGAAGCTCGAAAGGATTGGAGGCTAGTTTTCAGACGTTGATATAAGTGCGCAGCAGAGTTTTAAGGTTATCATTCAATGGGAAAATTGTTGTAGTGGTCAATGCTATTGCATTGTTTGTAGCTTCAACAAATAGAAAAGTATTCAGTAACCAAGATAAGTGCTAATTGGCATTGACACAAGTGCCAACTATAAATAAAACTGAATCCTGTGCTAGATGAAGGGATTATAAGTATTGTGCAGATATAAGTGGTGGCTATTTTTGCACAGTTTGTTGAAGTTTCCAGCTGTTACAATGGGATCCCAAACTTCTGATTGAGTATCTAATTATGATGATCTAGACTATGTTGAGTTTGCTTCATACATAGGAGAAGAAGAATATGATCAAGAGGTCCTATGGAAGTTGAGGTTGGATTCAATGTTTCTTGTTCTCTCCAAACATAGCCATTATAATGGACTGAGCCGGTCAGGTTAATGTAGTCTTTGTATGCATCATAATTCTATTAAAAGAGGCATTTGACTTTGCAGTCCGGTGGCTTGGAGTTGCACAGGGGTTGCCTGCATTTTGAGACGATGAGCGAGTCTTGATAGGGAGCAAAAGACCCCGATTTGTTGTTTCTTTCATTTGGTAGAATATTATGCATTTGATCATCTTCGAATCTACTTCATGAAGCCATTGAGGGGTTTTGAGATAATGTAGCATGGTTTCCTTCATTCGATATGCATTCAAGAATATTTGAGCTAGATAATGATGCAGTTGGTTGCATTCTTAAACTTGCATGGAGTAAAATTGCATAGAGTATCAGGGGTCACTTGTGGCAGCAGAGCATGTTGGTTTTCAGTGGAAGAGACTGTTTTGGTTGTAGTTCGGGTTTAATGGCAGGATCAGAAAGGCTACAGGTCACAGGTTACAAAGTTCAACTGTAGGTTTCAGTTAAATTTGGGAGCATCCCAATGGATCAGGCACTGGTCTACGGGGGTTCTTTGCTACCTCACAGGGAGGATAGCATCCCCAATTGGAGCCTGTTGTTAGCACCATAATTGTGCTAAGCTCAAACCCATCACCAAGAGGTTTATGTGACCACTTCATACACCCACCACATCAACATTCAAGTCAAATAGATAAGAAATCAAGCTTCCAAGATCCCGAAATTTCAAATTGCAGGGAAAAAGGCAAAATCAAAACTCAATGAAATTTTATGTGAAGGCATGTCTGATTTTTATGAAAATGATTGTTTTAGTCATATTTTTCCATCGATTGTTTCCGCCAAACCGGGAGGAATTTTGGGAAACTGAGAGAGGTTTTTTTCAGCACATCCCAATCTCCAAAAACCTCTCTCAGAATTTACACAAGTGTCACGGTTTGGGAGAACCAAAGAGATATTTACAGGGTAAATTTCCAGAATTCATGTTTACTGCCTGAGTCATCAACTTCCGAAGCAAATCCCAACCAGCTGGAGGGGAATCTGAGGAAAAGGGAACATGGGTTTTGTCAAGAACGAGCCCAACTTCAAAAACCTCTTTCTGTTTTTACACATCTATCATCGTTTTGGATATACAACCGGGGCTCCGAAGGTCATTTTTCAGCAGTCCGTGGCCGGAAATGAAGAAAGTTGTTGTAATTGACTCTCTGAGTTGTTAAGCCTTCTGTGTAGGTGTCCATACAGTTGTAACAACTTCCTATTGAGGTATCTCGAGCTTGAGGGCCAAGTAGATATATAAATGCATTGTAAGAGAAGAGAAAAGGGTTGGAAAATCAATGGGCTGAGGCCTGGGAGAGCTAGGCTCTGTTTTGAAACATTGTCATTAATAAAATTGCAGTGTTTGATGCTGGTTTGGACAGAGATTCATGTGTCATTCTAGTTTACAGTCTGTATTTCTTCCTCTCATGTGAATGTGCTTCCTGTTGTTTGTTTTCATTATGTTTTCTTTTTCATATCTGAAACTAGTGTATAATAGTGTAGAATTCTTGATCACAAGCTATGTCTATTGTCTTCAGATATTCACCAATTGTTTCTACTAAAGTTAGCATAGAATTCATCTTTGTTAGATGCCCATGCTGATGGACTATTCACTTCTTCTTCTTTTATCACCAGACAAAGCATTTTGACTGTAAATGGATGTCTATCTTGCCTCTGTTATGATATTCCATGCAGCAGCACTGTTATTTGGTTTATGTGTTATGTTTGACTCCATTGCCCAATGTTTTCTCTCTTGATTTTCTTACCAAACCTTTAAACAATTTGTCCCATAAGAAATCTAACCTTCTGAGTATGCTTGGAATGATTATATTGAGTAATAAGAATTATGTATGTTTGTCATTGTCAAATCTATGATTATTTTCAGTTTTCTTGAGTTTAAGAGAGATCCATCTCTGACCATGTTGGGTCAGTAGCATAAGTCTAAAGTGGTTTTGTGGTTACCCCATTTTAGCCTCTCTGCAACCTAGATGTATGATTTGGGTGCAGACAGGAATATTTTAAACGACGAATCACCCTATTATCTCTAGCCATTGTCGAAGCATGCATTACTCCTGATCCATCCGTTGCTGCAACAAGTTTGTATCCATAAGTTCTATCCACAATTTCTATAATATGGAAAATATCGTTTTTGTGCTCCTTAAGGTGGTACCCCATGTGAAATATTGGTGGGACACATATTGTGAGCAAAATGCCACAGACGAGACTGATATTTTTCGGGGCAATCCCACCTGTCAATCTTTTGTGGAATCCCTCAAGAAGCAATGCTATCATGTTGGAAGCTATGATGACAAATACACAAAATGAACCACTTTGCAGTAGGAGGGGGACCAAATGGTGCCAGAGTACACTAACAACTTCCATACCTTGCGCACAAAGCTCGGTATTAGGTTCTCTGAGCTGCACCTAGTTCTAAAATTTTGCAGCAGCCTGCATAGGTACATGCGAACTGAAATGGATTTCTGTACATCTCATCATTAGGTGTCGCTTATCAATATGCTGTCAAAATCGAGGAAAATTTTAAGTAGGAGAATAAGAAGGATTTTGGGTCTTCAAATCCGTCGTAGAAGCAAGGCAAGGGAAACCCTCGGCTACACAACAAAGGAGAGAGTACGGACAACTATACCTAAGACAACCAATCCAAATCACAAGCAAATAAGGGTAACAAGAAGACAAAGAAGGACACTGGTAAGTGGTGCGAGTCCATAATAGCCCCTGGGGAAACACTGCTGAAAATCGCTCAAAGCAATCATTGGTGGGAGAGATCAAGGCTTCAAAGTCACATCCTGGTTCCGACTCTAATGTCGAACTCAATGTCCCAGTCGCAGATAAGGGAAAGCAGATCATTGATGTAGAACCCAATGTTACCATCGCTACCACAAAGGTCCATATCGACGATCCAAATGAGCCGGAGGAAGGAGAATTCCTTTTTCACTCACAGATGTGGGTCAAGGTAAACTGCACTACATCTCATTGTTGACAGTGGAATCCAAAAGAACCCGATTTGGATAGAGGTTGCTAAACGATTGAAGTTTCCAATGACACCACACCCACAACCCTACAACATTGGGTTGTTGAGCCAAGGACAAGACACTCGCATCAGTCAACCATGCCGCCTACCTTATGGAATCAAGCCCTTAAAAGATGAGGTAATGTGTGATGTTTTGTGGACTCTAGGAATGTGTACCTATTTGAGGTAGATATACCAGAAGTATACTTTAATTATCGACCAAGGAGCGTACAAACTTGAGAGGTACTCGGCACTGTATGTGCACTATAAGATGGTCTTTTGTCGTTTCTAAGTATCCTAGAGAATATCCTAAGACAACTGAAAGTGTTGTTATATGGAAAAAGAAAAGTAAGGGAATGCTCAAAGAAAGATTTGGAAATTCTATTCTATGTACGCAACACACAAAAGCATGTAGATCCTATTTTATCAAATCAAATGCAGAAAGGAGATAAATCCTATTTTATTAAATCAAATGATGACAGCAGATAAATCCTATTTTATCAAATCCAATGTTGAAAGCAGATAAATCCTATTTTATCAAATCAGATGCTGAAAGTAGATAAATCCTATTTTATCAAATCCAATGTTGAAAGCAGATAAATCCTATTTTATCAAATCAAATGTTGAAAGCAGACAAATCCTATTTTATCGAATCAAGAAAGGGAAGCATGCATAACTTTTATCTAAGAAGCTTGAATCTAATCGAAAAGAGGGCAAAGATCCATTCTATCATTAATCACAAATTATTATCTTGGAAGCACGAAAACACAGATATGGTCTTTATCTGGAAATTCAAATATGAAATTTTCCTATGAGAATGGCATACACAGGACTACAGACAGTGCACTACAGAACTACAAATGCAATGTTATTAAAGTATAGAAAGAAAAGTGTTTGTGCTGAAATCGAAATCTAATCTTTGAATGAATGTTGAAGTTAATTCACGCACAATGATGATGGAAATAATTAATAGAATGCATGAGAAATACCTGAAACAAAGCACGAAACTCCTGATCTATGTATTGAGGGGACCCTCCCAAACACGTATCTCAGGAGGGAAAGAAACTTATGAACTCACGAGATTAAGAGAATGCTGGTCTTTCATTATCATTTCATAAATCCATGTTACAGAAAATGTAAAACAAAGATGTCTCAACTACGAAAATGTTGAAGATTTTTTTTAGAAAATGTCTCTAGACCCCCTGCTACTCAAGAGGTCCCTATTTATCATTACTTATAATCTAGCTCTACATTGAAAATAATGATCTTGAATAATAGGATTATTTCCTACGAATCAGGAGAAAATGGGATCGTTGCGTCTCTTGCAATCTTCAGTTTGGAGCTTGGTCATTTGTTATTCTTCCAGGTCACCTGCGCCCTCTCCACACATGTCTTCATTCATATGATTAGTAAATACAAACGCTAAAACATAAGAAAAGATAATCGCTAAATTACTTCATTTAATCATCAACCAAAATGCATTCTCCCCTACATAATAGGTGCTTTCTTATCCTTTCTTTGCTTACGTGTGGCATAAAAGGAGTCTATGGAGTACCTATATCCTGGGCTCATCATCTCCGCCAAACTTGAATATGTTTCCCATCCTTGGGTGACTCATCCTGCTCCATGATGGCCTCCCCGATATCCCAGGAAACAACTCTAGGAGCCCCTACCTGTCTGTAATAACCTTGGCTCTGTTCTTCTTTGGCCCAGGTCCTCCTTTCCTCATCCTCATAAATCTATTCCTTAATAGCCAAAGGAAGAAAGAAAGGTGGGCTTAATTTCATTCCTATCCATCTAAGTTGGTTCTTTTTCAAGGACTCCCTGTACAACCTTGCTCTGGTGAGTGCAACTTCCATCCTATGGGGGGAGTGAGGAACCCACTTTTTCAAGTCCTTTGAGATTCTTTTCCACCTATCATCGATAGCTTCCTGAAATTCGTTGAAGGTGCTCTGGGTGGTGTTGTCGAAGTGTGAAATTGCTTTCTGCTACTTCTCGAGAAGCATGGGGATCATATACTCATCGGAGGTTATAGAAAAGTGATCCTAAATCACCTTTTCGGGATGTGTAGCTTCAGCCCTTATCCATAGTGGGTTCTTCCATTCTTCTACATGGTAGAGATGAACATCCTGGGCTCTATCTACTTCATGGTTCATCCAAGAGCACATCGCCTTGAGTTGGAAATCTCCCATGTAGGGGTTCGGTGACCAATTGGGGGAGTTTGGTACCACTAGATTGTGTAGGAAGAATTCACATAACTGATCGTTTTCTAACTCAGTGCAAGCTAGGGAGGTGTCTACAAACTGATTAGAAGTGGTTAATTCCAAGTGTAAACCCTGCTTCAGCCTTTGCAATTGGAACCGACCCCATTTTTCCTTTAGATAGACTGTGTAGACCCGGGATGGAGGCCTGTACCCCAGTATTTCTTCATATATCCTGACAATGATGGCTAGAGTGTCCTCTAACTGTAGGATTCGTTGGTCTTTCTAGGTCAATTCCTCCTGGGCTTGGCCTAATTTTTCTTTCAGTGCCAAATTCTACTGCTCCATCTGCTTTAATTGACCTGTGTGCTGCATTTTTAGGATTTGGGTCTTTTCGTGCATGAATGGTGGCGAAGCCGATGAAATAGCCTGGATTTTGTGGAGTCGTGCTTCGATTTTCTTAGCAGCCGGCTCCTCTCTGACCTTCGCCAGCTCAGTGAATGCTTTGGTCAGTTGATCATCCTTTTGAGTGTTCATCTTTTCATTCGTAGAGTTCTGCTTAAAGGTGTCTTCCTCTATAGGTGTAGAAGGATTTTCCTGTTCTACCCCGTTATCTTCAGAGTCCGACAAGTCCTGTACTATGTGGCTTGTTTCTTTTCTTTCTTTTTTATCAGCTGGCTCTGGCCTGCTGTACCAACCTCTCGCTATGCCACTTCGGCCTTTGCTTTCCATCAGGTGTCCCTGATTTTTTTCGGTGGGAGGTATCCCAGGAGTACTTTATTTTGATAAGAGTTTCAGCCATCACCTCATTATCACTGTCTAGGTCGATTTTTCGTTTGACTCCTGATGCAGTGGTGGAATTTTCCTCCTCTGATACAGAGGCAAGGGTTATTCCTATATTCAGCGTGCCTTTCATCCCTTGGACATCTTCAGCCGATACCAGGATAAATTCTTCCCATGAGAGTTCTGGGATTTGAACCTTCAACTCTTCGCAAATGATCAAATTGATTAGTTCGTGATGAGCCCACGCGTCCTCCTTTCCTTGCAGTACCTTCCTGCTCATCTCCGAGAGGGACGGTAGAAGGAAGAAGGGGATACTGATGTTGTTGTTCGACCTGATATTCTGAAGTGAAAAGTTGGAATGTAGTTGCGCCTTCCCGTGCATGTGATATATTTCAGGATGATGGCAGCCACCCCATCCCATGGTCTAGGCATAGTATCTCTTTTAGCACCGTTCTTATCCTCTTCATAGCTCTCACCATGTCCAAAGAAAGTCTCTTTTTCCCTCAGGTTGGATTCTCTGTCATCCCTTCCCCAATGCAGCCCCATTGGCAAGCTTGTATGTTTTTCAATTGTCTCCTCATCTAATCTGATAAGCAACCCCCTTACCCGAGTAACGTATTGCTCCTCCTTTATATGTTTCAAGTTTTGGGTGAACTCTAAATCTATTGTCATGTCATATCCTCTTAGGCCAATAATAAATGGCATCCATCCTACTGTGTGGAGGATGGTCAATACCTAAGGTTTTTCATATATGGATGTGTGGTCGTCCGGGTCACTTTTCTTAAACGATTTTGTCATTTTCTGTAATTTCCGAATAGCATCAAACCACAAAGCTTGGGGCGAATGACTTACTTGCCTGCTTGGGATCGATCATTGGTTTGTTGGTTGAATGTTGAGTCCTTCCTTCTGTATCCTTCCTTTTCCGAGAAAACTCGTATCGCCAGTTGGATCTTCTTACTTATCCTTCTCTGTCTTATTTGCTATTTTATGCATTCACTCTCATCATTGCACATCGTGTTGGTGCTTTGATTATCAAAGGATATGGCGACGAGATACGGAGGTCATCGTTTCCTTGACATGGATGTGGTAAGTCATCATGACCCAGTAAGGTTACTTGTGGTCAATCATCATTATCCAGTAGGGATACTCTGAACCGTGTCGTTGAATTTACTTGAAAGTTGTCCTCAGCGGAAAAATAGACATTTTTGTAGGGAGAATGATTTGATTGAAAATGCAAACAAAGAATTTAGTGATTACCTCTTATGTTTAGTGTACCTTAGTTGATGATGTGGGCGTCTCCGTACGAACCCAGCGTTCCATAGTAGGTTATGTATTTATCTGTAGTTATTTTTGGTATATCTATAGTTGCGCTTTTATGATGCTTTGTTGCTGGCTCACTTGATATTTTCTTTTGCTTGGCTGATTGTTCTGTGCTGGCTCGCTTGATTTGGATTTTGTTTTGTTTAATATTGCTCTTTGATGCTTGTACTGGCTTGCTTGATATTTTCTTTTGCTTGGCTGATTTTCTTGTGCTGGCTCGCTTGATTTGGCTTTTGTTTTGATGAATATTGCTCTTTGATGCTTGTACTGGATCGCTTGATTTGGCTTGCTTTGCTTCTATCTGTTTTTCAGTTGCGTGGCTGCTGGCTTGTTTTATTATAATTATTATATATTTTTTTCTTCTCTTTTTTCTTTTTTTCTTTTCTTTTTTTTATTCTTTTTTCTTTTATTCTTTTTGTTTTTTGTTTTTTCTATTTTTTCTTGTCTTTTTTTTTCTTTTTCTTTTTCTCTCTTTTTTTTCAAAAATAATCGGTGATCATCTATGTCCTCTATCAACATTAGATTTTTATGATAGAGTGTTTGTGTGAACTCCTCCCTTGACTGTGGTTTCTTATATAATTTGAGTCTATGCCCATTCACCAACATGGGAAATTTTGTCTCATCTATGGTTGTGATTCTGACTACGCCATTGTCATAAATTGTATCAATAATGTAGGGTCTGAGCCATCTGGTGGTGAGTTTGCTTTGAAAAATTTGAAACCGAGAATCATATAGTAGTACCCAATCACCTTCTTTGAATTTCTTTTGTTTGATGTTCTTGTCATGCCATTTCTTTCTCTGTTGCTGGATAATTTCAGTGTGGGTGAGGGCTTGTTGGCGGTGCTCATCCAGCTAATTTAGTTGGAGCATACGCTCTTCTTGAATTTTTTAAAGTTGCATGTTTAAATGGGTTGCAACTCTCAACATCTTGATTTCAAATTCAATGGGGAGCATTATTTTTTTCCATATACCAACTCATAGGTGGTAAATCCTGTTGTTGTTTTCCATGTTGTGTTATAAGCCCAAACTGCTTCACTTAACCTGTCTACCCAATCCCTTTTATGTAGTTGCACTGTTTTTTTTTCAGAATTATTTCAAGCTCTATGTTTGTAACTTCAGCTTGACCATTAGCTTGAGGGTGGTAGGAGGAGGACCTTCGATGTTTAACTTTGTTTCTTCGAAGTAGGTCCTCGATGAGGTTGGATGTAAACTGCTTTCCTTGGTCATAAACTTACTCTCTAGGAACTCCAAATATGTGGAAGATTTGTTCTATAAATAATGTTGCTACATTTGTTTCATTTGCTGCTACAAGTGCTGCCACTTCTGCCCATTTTGTAAGGTAGTCAGTGCATACTAAAATGTAGTTTTTCCTAATTTAATGGGGGATTGAATGGACCAACAAAGTAAAATCCCCAATTTTCAAATGCTTCCAAAGATATTTGGGGATGTAGAGGCATTTCTTCTCTTTGTGTAGGCTTCCCCATCCGTTGACAATCATCACAATGTGATACATAATCATAGGAGTCCTTGTGCGGAGTTGGCCAGTAATATCCAGTTTGCAGTACTTTATAGGTTGTTCTTTTTGCAGCATAATGGCCTCCACAAGGCTCATTGTGAGTAGCATGGAGTATATCATGGACTTCATATTATATGATGCATCTCCTTAATATTTGGTCTGTCCCTTTCTTAAAAAGCATTCCTTGTATCCATGTATAAGTTGCACTTTGCCTTATGATTATGCACATCTCTTGATAGCTATAATGTTGTGGAAATTTTCCAGATACCAAGTAGTTTTCTATATCGAGAAACCATGGAATTTGTGTGGAGATTGCAAGGAGGTGTTCATCGGGGAAGTGATCATTTACCAATTCATTGTCATGTCCATGGGTCAGTCTAGACAGAAAATAGGCTACCACATTATGCTTGCCTGGCTTGTCCAGGATTGTTATGTCAAATTCTTGTAAGAGGAGTAACCATCTAATAATTATAGCACTAGTATTTGGTTTATTCATGAGGTACCTGATTGTAGAATGATCGGTATGGACAAAGACTGGGTACCCAGTGATATAGTGCCTGAATTTGTTTATAGTGTGTATGACAACCAAAAATTATTTTTCTGTGACTGTATAATTAAGTTA
This sequence comes from Larix kaempferi, assembly GCA_027924585.1. NCBI lineage: Eukaryota > Viridiplantae > Streptophyta > Pinopsida > Pinales > Pinaceae > Larix > Larix kaempferi. Next base: position 754,003 of record BSBM01000226.1, on the reverse strand, counting down.
TGCTCCTGCCGAGTTTTTGCTAATGTAAGAGATTGAATATGGTCTCTTTTCTTCTTCTTGCATGAGGACTGACCCGATGGCTTTGTCTGAAGCATCTGAATGGATGTGGAATGGTAGTGTCCAGTTGGTTCCTTGAAGGAATGGGGCCGTGGTTGTCCTCTCTTTGAGTCGATCAAATGCTGACATACAATGTTTGGACCAAATGAATTCTGTATCTTTTGTCAGAAGGGAAAACATAGGTGCAACAATCTTGTTGTAACTTTCTATGAATATTCTGTAGTAGCCTGTTTTCCCCAGGAAGCTGCGCACATCCCTTTGTTTGACAGGCGGGGGGAGTGTTTTAATGACAATGACTTTTGCTTGATCTACCTTAATACCCCTTTGGGAGATATGGTTTCCCAGGACTATGCCTTCTTGCATGAGTATCCTGCATTTATAATTGCTGAGGCATAAACTCATTTCAATGCACTTTTTTAGAACCAATTATAGATGTTGTAATGCTTGGAAAAAAAAATTGTCCATACGGTGCGAAGTCATCCATGTAGACTTCCATCTAGTCATTGATAAAATCAGAGAATATACTCAAAATGGCCCTTTGAAATGTTGATGGGGTGTTAGGGATTCCGAAAGGTAGTGCTTTGTATGCATATGTGCCCCATGGGCAAGTAAATGTGGTTTTATCCTGGTCAGCACGGTGGATTTGGATCTGGTTGTATCCACTAAATCCATCCAAAAATGAGAAGAATTTGTTTCCATCCAGGGTGTCCAACACTTGGTCAATGAATTGTAGAGGGAAGTGGTCTCTTTTAGTTGCTTTATTAAGTTCCCTATAATCTACACAGATACTCCACTTCCCTCCTTTCTTAGGGACTATTACCAATGTTTATACCCACTCACTATCTGAGATTGGGTAGATGAACCCTGCATCCAATAACTTTTGTAGTTCCACTTTAACTATATCTTTCAATGATGGATTCATCCCTCTTTGGGGTTGTCTGATAGGTATAGTGCCTTCTTTGATATATATATAATGCTTGCAAATATATGGGTGTATACCTTTCATATCAGTATAGCTCCATGCAAAAGCCTTGTTGTTTTGTGAGAGTACTTTAATAAGTTGTTGCTCCTGTTCTGGCTCCAAATTTGCATTAATATTGATTGTTTTTCCAAGCAGGATCTCTACAATTTTAAACTGTGGTGGTTGTTTTTCAATGGAGAGTATTTATGTCCACATTCTATCAGTTATGACAGGATAATTCAACACTTCCTTTCGTTGCCCTGTTTCAAAAATTTCTTCAAGCATATCATGGTTAGGACAAACATTCTGAATAAATTTATCTAAATGACCATCTTCATCATTAGCTTTTAAAGTTAGATCCTTTTCTATGGTTAGCACATGTCTTATGTTTTGGTCATTTAAATCATCATAGTCATATGTCCAGTTTTGGTATTTTGTGTCTATAGACCTTTTTGTTCGTGGGTATATTGTAATCTTTTTCCTAGCTTGTCCACTTGTAATTGTCATATTGCCATATCGACAGCCTATATAGGCATTTGTTGACGCCGGCCATGGCCTCCCTAGGATGATTGGGTACCCACTGAGATTTCTCTTGACTTCTATAACTATGAAGTCGGTTGGATACTCCCAGGATTCTATATTGATGATAATATCCTCAAGCATTCCTTCAAGTTTTACAGTGGAGGTGTCAGCAAGCTGTAGCACAGTACTGGTTGGTCTAATTAGTGATTGGAGATCTAAGTCTATCATTGTATCCTTTGTCATTACTTTGATTGCAACTCCTAGGTTAATTAGACTGCTTGAAATAGGTTTGTTGTTTATGGTTACGTTGACAATAAGACTTCCTGGGTCGAGGTATTTCGGGTTAACAATGATACCCAGCATCAAGTCTGTTAGCTGGCCTACCATGTTTATAGTTGGTGGATCCCGTTTCCTTCGCCCAGGTTTCTTTAAGCAATTTTCTTTTATAAATGTATTACATATTGGCACGTCTCTTATTGCTTGCAAAATGGGGATTTGTATGCTTAAATGTTTTAATTCATTAAGTATAGCATTCTCCTCCTCTTCTTTAGTGTTTTGTATCAGTTTCTCAGGGAATGGAGGGTTTTTGTTTAATAATTGAGTTTGACATTCTTCTTCTCGGTGGCATATCTCTATAGGTTGCTGGGGTTCTACAGGTGTAGGTTGTTCATGATGTGTATGTTCTTGATTATTTTGTGGATGGGATCCCTGCAACGTCTTGCCAGATCTGAGATTGATTTCATTTCCTTCCAATGCATCCACGACATAGGTAGGAAATTGCATTAATTCATTGTTATAGGGTTGTTGCTGCCCTATTTTGTTGTTATTTGGGTTTGCAATCGGTTGGGCAGGGATTGGAGGCGGTCTGGGGGGTGGTTGGTTCTATGGAGGTGGCATGATTGGCGATTGTTGCAATGGAGTCCTCCAATTTGCTGAATATGGATATGGATTTCCATAGTTCACATGTGGCTGAGAAAAAGGTGGGGGGTATGGAGAATAAGGATGTGTGTAATATGGATGTTGATACAATGTTTGGTTTTGTTTCCATTGGCTTCGATCTACTTGTGGTGGCCATGGAGTTGGTGCTGAAGGGTTCCAATTATGTTGATTACTCCCTTGATTAAAATATGCTTGGTTATTGGGCTGGAAGGGCCTAGCAAAATTGTTCCTTCACTGGTTAACAAAACAAAGTTGTTCTATAGTACCTTCTGATGTGGGATCCTATATGGCCACTTTGCATGATGGTAGAAAAGGGCATTTATCAGTGGTATGATCATCGGTGCAGAGGCCACAGATCTATATTGCATTTAATGGGCATTGTCCCTTTTCATGTTTCTTTCTGCATCGTGGGAAAAATACTACCAGTGCTTGGTTGATCTTGTCTTGTTTCTTTTTTATTTGGAGTGCATCTAATTGCAGTGCTAGGGACTGAAGGATGTTTGTTTTCATATCATCTAGAAGGTTTCCTAAGTTAGACTTTGTAAGGCTTGGGCCCGAAAAGGATGATCCTCCTGTTAATGGATGTGTATCCCGTGTTCCATTTTTACTTTTTCTGGATCTAGAATAGTTCTTGAAGATTTGTAGAATTTGATCATAGGTTTTCTGGAATATATCCCCATCTCCTAACAGGTTTAAGACTTCTAGATATTCCTCCTTGATTCCTCTAAGAAGGACAAGTTTCAATGATTCATGATCTAGGGTACAGTGACGAGCCCGTTTGTAACTGAGTTGAAAGCGTTGTGCATAGTCTTCTAGGGATTCTGTTTCTCCCTATTGCATCCTGAAAATTTCATCTCTTGTGTCTTTTGCTTTACAATAATCCCTATATTTTTCCAGGAAGGATTGTTTCATCTGGTCCCATGTGAAGATATTATTTCCCTCCAGTCTCATAAACCATCTGAGTGATAAATCTTTTCATGTAGAAGGAAAGAGTCTCAGTTTTTGTGCATCAGTGGTATAACCAAAGGTTCTACAGACTACCTCAAATTCAAATAAGAATGTGTCAGGGTCTTCTGAGGTTAGGCCATGGAAGTTTGGCAGATTATTGGGATTGATATTTTTCATTCTAGCATCCCCAAGAGGTACACTAATAGGGAAAGTAAACAGTTCTCTATGTTCATCTTCCTTCTCCGTCATAGTATTGTTTGATCTAGAGCTAGCGAAGAAGTTATCTCATTTTGGATCGTAGCTGGAATCAACTTCTTCGTCAGAGTTGAGGAATTCAAATTGAGAGTGTTCAGAACTGTTGCTGCTCATAGGACGGTTAGGCAGAAAGCGTCCAAATTTATCCCTCTTTTGTCGAGGCATTCATGGTACAAAAGTTTGATGAATTTTTTAATAAGATGTCTCCTATAGTTTAATCCCCCCTCGGCAACGACACCAAAAAATGTTGGAATCCAGGATGTGTACCTATTTGAGGTAGATATACCAGAAAGATACTTTAATTATCGGCCAGGGAACGTACAAACTTGAGAGGTACTCGGCACTGTATGTGCACTATAAGATGATCTTTTGTCATTTCTGAGTATCCTAGAGAATATCCTAAGACAATTGAAAGTGTTGTTCTATGGAAACGGGAAAGTAAGGGAATGCTCAAAGAAATCTTTGGAAATTCTATTCTATGTACGCAACACACAAAAGCATGTAAATCTTGTTTTATCAAATCAAACGCTGAAAGCAAATAAATCCTATTTTATCAAATCAAATGTTGAAAGCAGATAAATCCTATTTTCTCAAATCCAATGTTGAAAGCAGATAAATCATGTTTTATCAAATCAGATGTTCAAAGCAGATAAATCCTATTTTATCAAATCCAATGCTGAAAGCAGATAAATTCTATTTCATCAAATCAAATGTTGAAAGCAAACAAATCCTATTTTATCGAATCAAGAAAGGGAAGCATGCATAACTTTTATCTAAGAAGCTTGAATCTAATCTAAAAGAGGGAAAAGATCCATTCTATCAGTGATCACAAATTATTATCTTGGAAGCACGAAAACATAGATCTGGTCTTTATCTGGAAATTCTATAAAAAAAAAAGGAAATTCATATATGAAATGAGCCTGTGCAGATGGCATACACATGACTACAGATAGTGCACCACAGAACTACAGACGCAATGTTATTAAACTACAGAAAGAAAAGTGTTTGTGCTGAAATCAAAATCTGATATTTGAACGAATGCTGAAGTTAATTCACGCACAATGATGATGGAAATAATTAATAGAATGCATGAGAAATACCTAAAACAAAGCACAAAACTCCTGATCTACATATTGAGGGGGCCCTCCCCAACACGTATCTTAGGAGGAAGATAAACTTATGAACTTACGAGATTAAGAGAATGTTGGTCTTTCATTATCAGTTCATAAATCCATGTTACAGAAAATGTAAGACGAAGATGTCTCAACTACGAAATTGCTGAAGATTGTTTTTTAGAAAATGTCTCCAGACCCTCTGCTACTCAAGAGGTCCCTATTTATCATTACTTCTAACCGAAATCTACATTGAAAATAGCGATCCTGAATAATAGGATTCTTTCCTACGAATCAGGAGAAAATGGGATCGTTGTGTCTCTTGCAATCTTCAGTTTGGAGCTTGGTCATTTGTTATTCTTCCAGGTCACCTGCGCCCTGTCCACACATGTCTTCATTCATATTATTAGTAAATAAAAATGCTAAAACATAAGAAAATATAATTGCTAAATTACTTCATTTAATCATCAACCAAAATGCATTCTCCCCTACAGAAAGAGGTGCTTTCTTATCCTTTCTTTGCTTATGTGTGGCATAAAAGGAGTCTATGGAGTACCTATATCCTGGGCTCATCAATGTTTCCCCACTTAAATTTTGTGATGTTCTCTTAGAACAACCATATATGTGGAAACGTCATGCCATGTATAAATCTAGGCCTCGTAGTTTCGTTGTTACTTTGGGCAAGCAAATCTATAGGATACCAGAGACAACTCTCACCGCTATAGTGTCTCTCATTACGACTAAGTGGTGCAGGAAGGTAATCTCCCAGAATAGGAAATTTTTCCTCTTTATGATTCATTCTAAGGGTGAGGGAAAGATCACAGCAATTTCCACTGCCTCTACATGAGATCCCTCTACATAGCAGAAATAGGTGGACAAGATCGTGGAAGCATACATAGACATCTTCACCACACCTGTCGGGTTTCCAGTACATTTCCAGGTGAATCATTCTATTGATTAGATACCCTGGGCGCCTTTACATAACATCCTGGTATACAGGCATTCCCTCATGGAAAATGAAGAAATCAAACATCAGATTCAAGAATTAATCCAGAAATGGCATATTCGACCTAGATCCTCACCTTATGGGAGTCCAATTGTGTTGGTACATAAGAAATATGGGAGATGGTGACTATGTTTTGATTACAGATCTCTAAAAAAAATCACAGTCGAAAATTCGTATCCCACTCTCTGGATCAATGACCTTCTTGACTAGATCAAGGGTGCCAAATATTTAAGTAATATTGATATGAAGTCTAGCTATCATCAAGTGATAATTGAGCAAACTGATGTCTGGAATACTTCCTTCAAATATCGGGAAGGCCTTTTCGAGTGGTTGGTCATGCCTTTCAGCTTGACTAATGCTCCAACAACTTTCAAGAGGATGATGGAAAATATCCTTTGTCCATCCACCAATTATTTTGTGGTCATATATCTAGATGATATCCTCATATATCTAAATGATATCCAAGAATGTGGGCAGAACATTTGCAACATATCCATTGGGTCCTCAACGCCCTACGACAATACGAGTTATATGCCAATCTAGAGAAGTGCTCATTTGGCATGGAGAGGATTTAGTATCTAGGATACATCATGGAAAAACATGGTGCGCATGTGGATCCGGTTAAGATTCAAGCCATTCACGATTGGCCGACCCCGATAAATCTCATAGAGCTTCACATCTTCCTAGTCCTTTCCAAATTCTATCGCAAGTTTGTGTTGGGATTCTCTAATATTGCTTGGGCCCTTATCTAGGTGACCAAATGTGGGTCTAAGGAAAAGTGTTTTGGTCCAAGCAAAAACATAAAGCATTTGAGGAACTGAAGCAACTCTTATGTTCAACACTTGTCCTTACCTTACTGGATCTAGAAAATCCCTTTGAAATTGAGACACATGCTTCGTACTATGTTGTTGGTGTAGTCCTCACACGGCATGGCCATCCATTAGTGTATCATAGTGATATGCTTTCAAATGCAGTCCATAAGTGCCCCACCTATGACAAGGAAATGTGCTCCATTGTCCAATCTTTTCTCCAATGGAAGCATTACATCCTAGGAAAAGAGATGGTCATCCACAATGATCACAAACCCCTACAGTTCATGCAAACACAAGCAAAGTTACAGAATGAGTGTCGCCAAAATTGGTCCATAGAATTGCAGAAATTCCACCTGAATATTAAATATAAGAAGGGAAGCACCAATCAAGTCACTGATTGCCTTAGTCGACCTCCAGTAGCAGCATTGACCACGGTGCTAAACTCTTGTGGCCACGAGGCCTCTAGGCGGCCTCAACTATATGATAGTGATATTGAATTCACTCCCACTTATCAAGCACTATGTGCAAGCACACTAGTGGCATACTTTCATCTCTGGGAAGGATTACTATTCCACCTAGGCCATCTCTATGTTCCTTCAAGTGAGCATGCAAAGCTGATTTGGGAAGTAAATTACAGTCAGGTGGCAGGGAACTTTGGCACCGAAAATAAATTGTCGGTATTGCATAAGTATTTTTATTGGCCCAAGCTCTGGAAATATGTCGATAGATATATCATATCATGCATTTCTTGTGCCATCGTGAAACCTGCCATTAAGAAGCAGGGGTTGTACACCCCTCTACCTACTCCCAATGGGATGTGGGAATCCATATCCATGGATTACATGTCATGACTACCTTCAACCAAGCATGGTAATGAATGTGTGTTTGTGGTTGTGTATCGCTTCTCTAAGATGGTCATTCTGATATCTTCTAAGAAGAGCATATCCACCGAAGCCACTGCTAAGCTCTTCTTTAAGCGTGTTTGGGTTCATTTCACGATGTGATAGACTATCATTTTAGATATGGACAATAAGTTCCTAAGCACCATTTGGTCTAGCCTATGGTCATTGATGTATACCAAGCTCACCAAATCGACTGCCTTCCACCCCCATATCGATGGACAGACAAAGGTAGTCAACTAGATGATTGTACATATTCCAAGAATGTACAATTCTAAACATCTCCGCACATGGTATGAGAGTCTTCCATATGTTAAACATAACTATAATAGAGACCTTCATAGCTCTACCGTCCACAACCCCTTTCAAGTGTGCCATGGGTTCCAACCATTGGCCCCAATTGATGTAGATATGCCCATTTCATCAACATAGGATGATCCAGGAGGATCTGAAGACATTATAAAATCAAAGTATTCAAATGCTAGAGAGAACAACATCGTCGTGAAGAGATGGACGAGATATTTCCAATGTGGACGGCGTGTCAAACGGACTATGTATGCAAAATATATATCATTATGAAGTTTGGCCACACCATGCAAACATTTGGTAGAAGTGCCACGTAGCAGTCCCACAGGCTGCCACGTGGAAGTACATACACTACGGCCTCGTGACGTGGTAGAACCTCAGACCACCACGTGGAAATAAAGATATACAATTAGTTGGATGACATGGTATGTACGGATGAATGACATTTTGACATGTGGTAGATGACATGGCAGAGTGACGTCAGCATGCTGACGTGGAAACACGAGGGGTTTCCACGTGTCACCTAAAAAATGAGCTTTTAAGGATTCCAAATGGACCAATAAAAATAAGACGCATGGAATCCATATGGTGACATGGCAAGCAGACAAGCAATGAGGAGGATCCGTTTGGTCCATCGAGGGGTTGCGATGTGGCACCCCAGAGCGCCAAAATGTGCCTAGCTCGCCAAAGTTAACTTCGCAGGTATTGAACCCATGACCTCATCCATAAAAATTATTTAGCTTACCATTATGCCACGGCCCATTCATTGAAATGCATATGAATGAAATTTTATTTAAATGTTATTTATGGTGAAAAGAATTGGCATCTTCACCAAACTTTGTGGTATTTCCACCAAATCCAGAGATTCCACCAAATTTAGTTGCATCCAACTAAAGTTATCCAAAAAAGTCAAGGTTTGAAGAATCTTATGGGATTGAGTTGGATTTGGGATATTGGTGGAATTTGTTTCAAAAAGGTTGAAAAATGTGCTTATCACATGATTGGCATGAATGATACGTGGAGGTGGTTCTATTTGTTATACCACATTAAAAGTTTGTTGTGCCACAGGTGAATGGAAACAAAAATTTGGTTATGCCTTTGCTACATTTGGAATATGGTTGCATGAATATGTGGGGGTGGTTAGGACCACCGTTTTCTATATGAGCACCCCTACCACAAGCTTTGGAACAAGTCATTTGCACATGAGTCACTTGGAAAAGAAGTCCTTAGGAGGACAAGTCATTCTACACACCAATCATTATGGAGTTCACTTCTTGGGGAGGCCATTAGGGCCAAGGTTCTAGGAATGGGGCAAGCTTGTCACATTATGGAATGGCCATCAACCTTTGGGTAACAATTTTGAGTTTGAATTATGCCTTTATTTTGGTGCATATTTTATGGGTTGTTTGTGATTATAGTTTCATGTAACTATTGAAATCCCATGATAATGTGTGAAAGCAAGGGAAGTTGTCATTTGTATATTTTATGGTGGTATTGAAGACCATTGATTCTACCACTAAATGCCTGCATTCGATATGTTGATTTGTACAAGTGCAAACATCTTGAGGTGGATTTTAAGACCATAAAGTCTTCCAAAAAGTGCTCTTTTATCGCATTGCAACTTGAAGATTCATGTTTCTATGATGTAATAGACCTATGGCCACTGATTGTGAGAGAGTCCATTTATACCACATGGTTGTGATAGATCAAACTTCACCAGGGGAGATCATTTCTTTATAGGAGATACATAACCACATGCTTGTGAGAATTAGCTCTTTGCATTGTATGAGAGCACCTCTTTGATACTACCACTGCTGTGGGAATTCTACTGCCACCCGATGATGTGGGAATTCAACTCTTTGTAAAGGAGAGTATCTTTAAAGAAGATAATAAAGCAACTACATAGTTGAGTGGATCCCAGAGATTTAGCCAGGGGGTCTAGTGAACTCCATTACTAAATGCGTATCTCTTGTCTCATGTTTTCCTTATGCATGTTATTTATGCAATGATGTTCATTAAGTGATAATATAGGAGACTCACAACACAATCATAAAGTTTAATATGCACGTTGGATTCAAGCCTTTAATTGCAATCAAGTTCAATTAAAAGGGTCCTATAACTGGTCCTTTTGAGCCTAGAATTAGTTTCAAGATGGTTTCAAGGTCACCCCGGATCAGATCACATGAGGACTCTGCCCATGCTTAGAATGGGGTTGATAAGGCCAATGGATTTGTTGAATGAAGCCAACACATCCGCTAATAGGTCCATGAAATTTTGGAAAAAACCAATACCAAGTACAAGCAATGACATGACTAGCATCAGGTTCCACACAAGTTCCAGATGGGTGATAAGGTTTTGTTGCATTTGCAAAAAAGAGAGGCTCATAGGACCCCATCTTAAGCTTCATCCACTTCAATATGGGTTTTACACCATTACCAAGGCATTTGGTGAGAATGATTTTGAATTCAGAATTCCTCCATTCCTTGCCCTGCACCCAGTATTTAATGTGGAGCTCCTTCACCCACCATTGTTGGACACATTGAAGGTGGTAGAGTAGTTGAAACCTATAGAGATTAACCCTGACTGCATGGAACAAGAAACAACTGATAAGATCATGCACACACAGGTTAATGGCACTCGCCAGCAGAATATCTAACTATATTAGGTTGTCAAAGCAGGGCAACTACTCCACCAAGGCAAGTGTCTCACCAAGAGTCAAGTTCAACAGAAGTTTCCCCATATGATGGGGGCACTCAATGAAATGGAGAACATCAATTCCTTAGGGGGGAGGAATGATCCAAATGGATATTGGTGGCCACCCACCTATTCCACTTGTTCAAAATAGTTTTCCATTTTGACAGTTTTCTAGTAGTTTTTCTATGGTTTTTCGGGTCCTGAACTTCTGGGGCCGTTTTGAGGCCCTAAATGATATTTTTTGGGCCCATAGTGGCCCATACAAAAGTTGTTGGCTCTCGTTTAGGCCTAGTACATTATTGTACTCCTTGGATATATCTTTACAATGGTCTACCGATCACCCTAAATGGAGATTGTATGCGAAATTTATGACCCCGGGAAGTTGATTGCTCAACTAACCACCTTAGGGCTGCAAAATTTATGAGGATTCATCTCCTAGGGTTAGGTTTTTGGATGTTAGGGTTCTTTCCCTCATGCTTATGATAAATAGGCCCTTTCATTGTCTTTTTGTATTCATCTTTTCATGAGTGAGCGCAGTCATCACATCGCTTCTTAGAGATAAGCTACCACCATTCTAACTACTTTATTTTACATTCAATTCTATTTCGGCCATTTGATAGAATTTGTGTTTACTGTATCACGGTGTTCCTTGCAATATATATATGTATGTGGTTCTATATTTGTTATTTCATTTCGTTCTCACATAAATCCTGATCAATATGTAACAATGTAAGAAACAACTGAAAGAAAAAATACATAAAGAAGAAAGAGGTTGGGAAACTAGTCGAGTGTAGGTTGAACAAGCACTTGGAATTACATTACATGATCCTCCTTCTGATCTAGTTGATAGATTGAATATTACTCTTGTAAACATCATCCATAATAAAAAACAATTACTAATAGAGAATAAAAAGCTTAAGTCGGATCAAACAAAAATGATACAAGTAGAGCATGAGAAATTTGAAGAACTTAAAAAGAAAATGGAAGCAATGAGGGAAGAAGCACAAGAATATGGAAATACACTCAACATCTGGTCATTCTATTTCGAAAAATCTGTAACAATATAAAAGAGAAATATTTCTTTATTAAACAACTATCTAAGTTGAAAAAACTTGCACCTACAACCGACAAAATGTCACAACTCAGAAAGCAGATTACACAAGCACGCGTCCAAAAGAACAAATGCAAAACACAAGAAGCACAATGGTTTCAAGAAGGAAGAAACACAACACAATCATTTTTAAGGTCATCCAAATAGATATTGATTCCCTGAGGCAGATAAATAAAATGTAGGCAAAGTACAACACATAGTTGAAGAGGTCCATAATGCATCATTAGAAGATAAATAAAGTACTTAATGGACATGAAGAGACTCAACTATTACATGTGAGCAGACGATTAAAGATTGGCAAGATTTTAAACAACAATTACAATAGATTACTCCATTAATACACCAAGCTTGTACATAAAATACCGAAGTAGAGAAAGAACATAAGAGTCCATCTCCACCTAGACCATAATTCTCTTTATTCAATTCAAGCACATCAACAACCTAGCAACCGACAGATCATCATGCTAAATATCAATCCAGCATTCAAATCGACTAAAGACCAAATATATGTTGATAATATACTTTTTGTACTTGTAACACTTTGTATGAAAATCATTTATTTTTGTCCATCTTCTTCAGGGCGAAGAAGAGTTTGAGGGGGGGGGATGTTGGAGGAGCTAGTCGACATAGATGACTAGAGCAGTGAAATGACCTTTCGATCATGTCGGTCGTGATAGTTGACTGAACTAGTCGGTCGATCGACCGACAATTATGAAGTTGTAACTCCCTCTCCCTAGATGTAAGATATATAAGCATGGTTATGCAAGAGATTATGTATGATAGATGAGTATATGATATAATATAAGTCTACTTATCCCTGGTTCTACCGTTACTTCTTGTCTTCATGTATATTATCATGTAATGTGTGTTGTGTGTTGTTATATATTATGTCTCATATTTTCTATTGGTAACTAATATGCACAAACCCATGGATTACAACGGGACTCAACTCAATCAAAGAAGCAATCTCTTGGCATACAAACATCCAAGGTCGGTAACAAGAAGGAAGCCCTCCATGGGCATGTTATTTTTTAATTTGTAAAACTTATCATAGTCTGTAAGTTTGTAAGTTTGTAATTTTGTTAACATAGTTTCTATGACAATATACAAGCTAAATAGAAAGTAGTAACCCTATATCTTTAAAGCTAGTTAAGATATAAATTTTGCAAAGCACAAGATTGTTTTCCTTTATAATTTTTGTATTACCATGCTAGATGGTTTGACTACAACTTCATTTTAATACAAATATATATGTTTATGCTAAGAAAATATCTTAGAATATTGTTACTCATTTAGTTTAGATAACAAAATCATGACTTTCCACATTAAAATGTTTAAGTTCCCACCCAAATTCCTTCTCTAACAACCTTCATGCAAAATCTCAAAACTACGTATTGGAGCATTGTAAATAGTGAATTACACTTACTTTTACACCATGAAATATATTTTTGTGAAACAAACACTTAGATTATAATGCCAACATAATTATGAATACAATAATGAAGTACAATAACACTAAGGTACAATAATATGATGCAAAGACCATTTACAAACACTTTATGACTTACATGCCAACTCAAAACATTACAATTTTCCAGCCACACTATATAATGCACCCTCACATCAATTGGGGTCAATCCCTGGATCACTTCAAAAAGGATGTTGCAAATAGAATTATGAAGAGTTAGCTTGTATTTGTGTTGAACATAAGGATTTTATCTCATGTACATTGATGTTGGGAGTTGTACATTCTATGGATATGCACAATCATCTTGTTGACTATTTGTATTTGTCCATCAATATAGGGATGGAAGGTAATTGATTTTGTAAGTTCGGTGACCATTGTGGCCCAAATGATAGACAAAAAAAATACTTAGGAACTTGTTGTTCCTATCAAACACAATGGTCTTTGGAAACCCAAATTGAACACGTGCTTAAAGAAGATATTAGTAGTGGCTTATGTTATGACAGTCTTCTTGTAGGGTGCCAAAATTGTCATCATTGAGAATTGATCAACAACTAAAAAAACAAAATTGTTAACATGTTTGGTTAAGGGTAGATCTAACATAAAATCCATGGACAATGAATCCCAAGGCTTATATGGAGTATGTGGAGGATTGTACAATGCCTACATATTGATTACAAATTTAGTGGCGACGCATATACTACACAATCTAATGTAGTTGACCTTCTGTCAAAGATTTGGCTAGTAGTACTTATGCAATACTACTATTGTATTCTACATGTCAAAATGTCCTACCCTAAACTATATGTTGATGATGCCACATGTGATGTATTGATCATTTTATGAGTATAGTTAGTAGTATCACACTTTCAAGTTGACAAGGGTAGTAGATTCTTGATTTACGTATGTACCATTGAACCTAGATGATTCTTGGTCTCTACAAGGACCTTTACCCCCTTCTTTGGGTCCACCTTATTGTGATTAAACCATCATCCATTCCACTTCATACTTTGATCTACATCCTTTAGTTAAGGATTGATAAGTTGACTCTTGACCTCCCCTTTTTTATCCCTTTACCATGAAGGCCTACCAGTTATGATTGTATCTCGGGCATGTTTGTGTTGCAAAATATTTGTGATGATATATGAGGCTCACTTGTAAAAACATGGGGTTGGCTATCATCAAGGAGAGAGAAAGTTTCCATGGAGCAATGCTCCTCCCTAGACCTGAAACACGAAAGGTTTTTCCCCTTACAATGCCTCACCTAAAAAAGGGCATGAAAAGAAATCTCCCATTCCAAGGTTCCTTGTACCCACAAAGTCAAAGAAAGCAAAGACCAAGTCAAAGCAAAAATCAAGCAAAGAAAAAGAAGCAAGTGTAAACTTTCCAATGGGCCTTCAAATAAAAAGGAAGACTAAAAGGTCTCCAAAAAGAAAGAAGTACTAGAATAAAAAGAGTTCAATAAAATAATGAAGACAAGTCCAAGAAGGAGCTAGCAAAATCAAAGTAAAAGTGGGGTGGTCTGATTGTCAAAGGTTAAGGGGAGTTTTACCTCATTACACATCCATTTGTGAGGCACTTCCCTATTGTTTTCCCTACTAGTGAAAGTCATAGAGTCTTCCCTTGTCCTACATCTTGAGTTAACCAATCACCTTTAACCAAAAAATTCACTTCTGAGAACTTGGTTTAATCCATTCACTAACAAATTCTTAATAACCTTTTCTTTCTCGGTAATTGGATCAATAACTTGTGAATGCCTTATGTGATCTACACAACTAAGTATAATCAATTGGGGGCATTTTGTCTTATTGAAAATTCACACTTATCCTAAGAGTCAATTCTCAGATGAGAATAATTTAACCCTTATTGCTACAGGTCTCAAATTAATACTTGTGATAAATCTTGCAATCTAATCAATTCGTACTTTTTTAATGATGTTGAGTGTTTTATATGTGAATGCTTGGTTTATTCATTGTATAATATTTTTTAAGCAATAAAGGTTCACTAAGCATTTCACACTTTTCGTAATCATCTCAAGTGGTTGATATATCTCAAGTTCATGTGGTTTATCTTAATGATTCATGGTTAAGGGTCTAGATAAACATAAACATGCTTAAGTTACGAATGCTTCTTTTCAAATCCATATGCTATAAGTGCCTAAACCTAATAATTGCTTGTAATTGGTTCCTTAATAAATTCACACTTTTATAGTCTCAAATGATTGCTCCTAATGACATCATGAATGGTAATGAATGCTTCTCTTGATAAACTGACCTTGTGAAGCAATTCACACTTTTCCTATTGTGATAATTTGATTCATGTGGGTGATCTTAATGGTTCATAACGTATTATCATATCTTGCTTAAGAAACAAGTGCCATGGTGATTGTGCTTATATGACAGATCTTGCTTTTTATGTGGCATACCTTACCTTTTCATGGTCATTTGGAATCCAACCTTGAATCATTGTTAGAGTGTGTCTTAAAACCTTGATCTCATACCTTTAGCTAGGCACCTTTTCCTAAAAAAATGAGCTAGGTAAGTATCCTAGGTTGTATAGATATTTCATAGTTTACCTTATAAAAAGCTTGGCTAGGGTCTCTTCCTTAGTTAGTCTAGGCTTGTTCACTATTTAGCATGGGAAACCTAAAAGAGGAGCTTCTTTGTTAGTGACAATTTGGGAGGAATGTCCATAGTTTCTCCGGGTTAGATGCTTATTTATTGCCAATCAAATGACTGCTAGGTTGTGCATAAATAGGAACACAGAGATAGCACAACATTCCATCTTGGAGGTGAAATCTTGAAACTTGTTTATTTGGAACATATCTATAATATGTAGCAGTGAAGTCAAGATCTTGTCATGCAATTTGGGCCACTCTATATCCTTTTGTCCACAAGAATTATGGATTGTGGTCAAATACACAATTGAATGTCACTTAAGGAAATATACAACTTGATTAGTAGGTCCCTCCTTCTACTTGAAGTTTTAATATAATTCTACAACTTTTCATATGTGTGCATAAATTGTGGAGGCATGTGTTCAATTTTGGTGATCATTTCATTTCTAGAATGTAGTGTTCCTTAACCCTTAAAGTTGAAACACAAACTAGGTATACAAAGATTGTAATGCAAAAAAGAACATACAAGAGACAAATAAGATGAAATATGAGAAATATATCCCTATATTATGATAATCAGAAGAAATGAAGCAATGTTCATTTTTCTACTCAAGGTGTGGTGACCTTTCACTTAGTAAAACTCTAAATACAATAATACTTGACAAAATATTCTCTACATTCCTAGCTCTTTAAATATATTCTTAATAGAAAAAAACTCAACTACTTATGGTCCCATCATTAATGAGTACTAACCACCAAGTTGGCCTATTTAATAAAGAGGCCCGTTTTACTTTAGGTGTGGTGAAATTTCACTTAGCAAAGCTCTAAATACAATAATACTCAACAAACCATTCCCTAGGTTTCTAGCCCATTAAATATATTCTCAATTGTAATACCCTCTGGTTTAGCCCCTGGACATATTATTATTTTGATGTTGTCACATTATGGAATGAGGTGCCGAGACTATAGTTTTCACATTATTATTATTATGTTATTATTATTAATTAATAAAATAAAACAATTGATATCGACCAATGACACATAAAAGAGTATGAGGAACCATGATGTTACGAGCAAGGGGAAGTGGAAACGTGTGTTCCTAAGTGTTTGTGTCTATGTTGGTGGACCCTATTGACTTATGCACCCTCTTATTTTGCATTTATTCTTGATTTTATCATTCCAAGATGGTTTTTATTAAAATTGGAGTCACTCTCTCTCCTAGTGCGCCCCCTTGAGTGCCACTTGGTGTTGCCCCTCATGAAATTTGTAACTCCTCCTTAGTGGTTTTCTATTATGGGAAAGTAGCTCCTCTTGTGACTCTCTCTCTCCCCCAACTCAATTTATCCATGAGGAATTCGAATTAGTTGGTGTGTGCTTCATTTTCTCTTGATTTTTGCTTCTTGGTTCTTGGCTTCATTCGCTTTGTTCTTGGATCACTCACTCATGTGCATTTCTCTTTGGAACTTGGGAATTTGTTTTTATTCCCTTGGTAGTGAGATCCCATGATTCAATGTTATTTTTGGATGGTTTGTGCACCCTTGTTGATCCTGTGCCCAAGCAGAGAGACTTGGTTGTTGCTAGTCTATATGTCCTGGAAGTTGCTTGTCCTGGATTGAAAGTGACGTGGAATCCACTTGCCATTGGATGCAGTTGGAACTATGGTATATTAGTGTTTTATTGAGTCTATATGTCCTAGATATGTATGTCCTGGATTGGAAATAGTGGGATCTATTTTCCATTGAAATACAGCTGGACCGATGGTAGATTTGTGACTATCTGTCCTGGAGCTACTGTCCTGGATTGGAAGTGATGTGGAATCCACTTTCCATTGGAATTGTGGTTGGAATGATGATAGTTTGTTTTTATGTTTGAGTGAACTCTCGCTTGTGGCATCGTGGTTCTAGCTCGGGGGTGACATGTGCAAAGAAATATTTTGCTTGTGCAGTGTCTACCCATGGGTGGATCGTGGCACGATCGATTTCAATTGTGGGAATTTGCAAGATAAGTGGTGGTATTTTATTTATATGGGTTATTTGTTTATGATCTGATATATATATGTATGCATTTGAAATATTTGATGGAATGTGTGAATCAAATGTGAAAAAGTCATTTTCTATGATTCTGGTTGTTTTTCCATTACTAGTTCTTTCGGAAAAATTGCGAAAGCTAGTTTCGGTACTTTGCAAGAGAAATGTTTGTAATGGCTATGAGACTACTATGCAACAGATATGATTTTTATGTCTCTGATAATATTGGTATATTTTTTTATTCAAATGTGGAAGAGTTTTAGAAAGGTCTATGTAATCCATTTACAATGAATCCACTTGTTTTTCAATTACTAGTTTTCCGAAAAAATAGTTTTAGCTAGATCTGAGACTTTGCAAGAAAAGTGTTTGTTAAAATGTCTCTATGAGTTATTTGATTCAGATATTATATTTGCATCTTATATGTTTTACTATATGTGTGAAATAGATTCCAAGATATTCTATAAAATTTGTTACCGCGATCCTAGTCTATTTCTCGAACTGTTATTCTTTTCGGAGAGGTTGCCATAGCTACATTTGGGATTTGTAAGGTGGAATGTATATGAGTATGAAGCTATATCCATATGAATGTATATAAACTATAATATGCTGATACTAACCTCCGATCTTCAGTTCCTTCTTGTTGAATTTCTTTTGAAAATCAGAATTAGAAACTAGCTTCGAAACAGTGAAATTGGTAACTAGTTTTTGGATTCGAATCTTTGTTTTTATTAAAAGATGAATGTACAACCATATGATCTGTTTTTGGTACTTTATTTGTGATTTAGAATTCTATTTTCCAAATATGTACCTTCACCTCTGTGTGCCTTGGAATTCAGTATGATTGGTTTAATTGAATTCCTAGCAGTGTTTATTAACTAGTTGCACTGATTAAACTTGAAAGTTTCTTCATTTATGTACTCGGATTAGAGCTACAAATGTACTTTTATTTTGTTGTACATGCACAATTATTTATGCACATAATGTATGCAGGTTCAATTTTGTATAGTTAGTATGGTTGTGTGTCGAAAATGCAAAAGACTAGTTGTTTGTGTAGTGAAACTAGTTGACTAGTCTTGGTATCTCATTTTCGTGTATATTATGTTTAAGTGTCGTCATTTGTAAGTTAAGTGTCGTAATTAGTGCATTAACTAGCTTAATTAACTAGTTAATGACATATTGTTGGAAATGACCTTTTTGGGTGCAAGTAACCTATGTTATGGCTTGGGATGGATGTATAATGATGTTAGACAGTGTTGGATAAGATTTCCCAGCCTTGGTTCAGTTGCTTACTTAGATGTAAATTTTATTTTAATTAATTTGTGATTATCGATATTTTGTCGTAATTAATTTGTGAAAATTGAAATTAAGTATTTATTCTATTTATCCATTGTGTTTAAACTTTGTAATTAGCCTCTTAGAGCTAATGATATGTCCCTAAGTCCATTTGATTTCCCTGGGGGACATTATAGGTGGTATCAGAGTTGTGGTTGCAACACTATGGCTATTGGGCCTATTGGTCGCTTTGAATTTGTTTTGCTTGGATGAAAAGTTATTATTGTTTAGATGAAAATTTATTATTGCTTAGATGAAAAGTTATTATGAAGGCACTGTTATTTTTTTTTGAAAGGATCAAATTATTGAAGACTTAGAAGTTGTCCCGAAAGGTCATATCCTTTTTATGTATTTTGTTTAATTATTTATTTTGAAAAATGATTAATCTATTAAATGATAACAATAAATGGAATGCTAAAAAAACTTAGAATGAAGATAATAATAAATGGAATGCTAACGAAAGTTATTATGAAGGCGTTGTTATCTTTTTTTTGAAAAGATCAAATTATTGAAGACTTAGAAGTTGTCTGGAAAGGTCATATCCTTTTTATGTATTTTGTTTAATTATTTATTTTGAAAAATGATTAATCTATTAAATGATAGCAATAAATGGAATGCTAACAAAACCTTGCAGCTCATAGTAAGTAGTTAAAACTAGAGAATACCCAGCATAGAAAACTGTAGAAGGATGAAAGGAAAAAAAACACCTTATGGTCCCGAGGAGGAGTATGTAGGACATAGAAGAAGTAGTTCATCCCTTGATCCGGAAGACTCAATTAGGAAGTGTTATGAGAATATTGCTCACCTTTAAGAACATATAATGAGTGAACTAAAATCCTTAAGGTATACCCAACAAGAAACAAAAAAGAGAAGAAAGGAAACTTACCCTAGAATGAACTTTCCCCTCGACAGTTACCACACACCTCCCTTGAGAAAAAGAGGTATAATTCCAGAGAGTAGTCCAGATTGTTCTTCAGAAGACCATAGTAGTAGTAGAAGAAGAAGGTATGATCAGGATCAGTTGATGGGAGAATTAAGAAATATGAAACCTCCAGCCTTCAATGGTGAAATTAAACAAGGAGAAGAAGCAAAAGCATGGCTGATAGAACTCATAAAGTTTTTCCAATTACATCATTATTCGCCAAACATGGAAGCAAGAATAGCTATTCATCATTTGTAGGGAAGGGATTATATTTGGCGGGAACATCCGACTAATTAACTGAAATATGTTGATGAAAGAAGGATCACTTGGAGAAAGTTTAAAAATTATTTTCAACAAGAATATATTTCAAAATGATAATATGATCACAAGATGGAAGAGTTCTTTGAGATTAATTTGGGCAGCATGACTATGGATGCATATGAGAAGACATTTATTGAACTTTTAACTTATGTATATTACATAAAAAATGAGAAATTCAATATCCAAAGGTTTCTAAGTGGGTTGCCAACTTTTTATAAAGACAAAATTTAGTATGATATGCCAAAAAATCTGAAGGAGGTAATTTGGAAATTAAAACATTTGTACAAACTGGATAAAAATAAGGAACACAAGAATTGGAAGGATAAGAAGAAAATTAAGCATGAACAAAGAAAGAAAGGATTCCAACCTCCCGTGAACAAAAATGATAATTTTCATAAGTAGTCAGGTTCGGATAAGAGATCTCCTATACAGTTTTGGTATTGCAATGAGAACCATTATGCAAGTGAATGTCCACATAAGAAAAATAACAACCTTCACAACATTCAGGAAGCAACAAACGTGGGTGATGTCGGTAGAACTTAGATCTATGCAGCTTTGGAAGGTAGACATGCATATCATCAGTATCATATGATTGAAGTAGTAGGTAAGATTGGTAACAAAACTATGTCTATTTTGATTGATTTTGAAGCTAGTAATAGTTATATTGCACCTAGTATAGTTTTGGATTGTTCTCTTAAGAAAAGAAACCTTGAAGTAGCAAGCCTTGTACAGTTAGCAACTGGAACTAGGAGAAGATTCACATAGATAGTAAGATAGTGACCCTTGGATATGAATGGACTAAAGAATTTTGTAGATCTGAATATCATTCCTTTAGGATCTTATGATGTATTAATTGGTATGGACTGGCTAGACACACGTCATGCTATTCTGGATTGTCATAATAAAACTTCCACATGTTTGGATGAGGAAGGAAACAAAGTAATAGTTAAAGGAATACCTAGACCAGTATCTTTAAGACAAGTTACCACTTTACAGTTAAATAAATGTTTTAGAAAAGGATGTCATATTTATGCAACTCATATAGAAGAATCAAAGGAAAAATAACCTCAGTTACAAGATTATCCAATATTACAAGAATTTGCAAATATATTTCAAGAAATACCTAGAATGCCTCCTAAACTAGAAATAGACTTTACCATTGATCTAGCACCCGATACAGTTCCATCTTCTAAGTTCCCTTCTAGAATGAGTAATCCTGAGTTGAAAGAGTTACATATGCAGTTAGAGGAGTTGTTAAAGAAAGGTTATATCAGGACTAGTGTTTCAGATTGGGGAGAACCGGTTTTGTTTGTTAAGAAGAAAGATGGTACCTTAAGACTGTGCATAGTTTACAAAAAGTTAAACAAAGCAACTATCAAGAGAAAATACCCTTTGTCAAGGATTGATGGCTTATTTGATTAGTTAAGGGAATCTACAGTATTTTTAAAGATAGATCTCATATCGAGATATCATCAAGTCAGGATTAAGGAAGAGGACATCAGTAAAACAAATTTTAGAACAAGATATGGCCACTATGAATTTACAGTTGTTCCTTTCGGTTTGACAAATGCACCATCTACATTTATGTGTTTAATGAATGGGATTTTTCGAAAGTATTTGGATAAGTGCGTGATTATTTTCCTGGATGACATTATTATTTACTCTAAGACAAAGGAAGAACATGAAAGACACTTAAGATTAGTAATGCAAGTACTCAGAGAACATCAACTTTCTGCTAAGTTAAGTAAGTGCTATTTTTACTAGAATAATATTCACTACTTAGGACACATTGTATCAGATGAAGGTATCTCAGTAGATCCAGAAAAGATAGAAGCTATTATGAATTGGCCAACACCTAAGAATGTGTCAGAGGTAAGATATTTTATGGGATTAGCAGGTTATTACCACAAGTTTATTGAGGGATTTTCAAAGATAGCACATCCGATAACTTCATTACAAAAGAAAGGTATAAAATTTGAATGGACAGATAAGTGTGAAGAAATTTTTCAGAAGTTGAAGGAAATGCTCACTAGTGCACCAGTTCTAAAAATTGTGAATCCAGATGAAAGTGTTTTGGTATGTACAGATGCATGTAAACATGGTATAGGTGGAGTGTTAACTCAGAATGGACAGGTCATTTGTTATGAATCTAGAAATTTAAAGAAACGTGAACGAAGCTATGCCATTCATGACTTAGAATTAGTAGAATTTGTACATGCCTTAAAAATGTGGAGACACTATTTGATAGGAAATAAATTCAAAATAAGGACTGATCATAATGGATTAAATTATTTGTTTGAACAACCTAATTTAAATGCAAGACAAAGAAGATGGATGTAATTATTGTGTGAGTATGATTTTGACATTAAGCATATCAAAGGAAAATAAAATAAGGTAGCAGATGCACTTAGTATAAAAATGCATGTGATGTATGTAGCTATCAGTACTAGTACCTCATATTTATAGGATAGAATAAAAGAATCCAATAGTACAGATGAATTCTTTCAACAAGTAAAAGAAGGGTTACAACAACAAAAGATAGCACCTAAATTTGAAAACTATAAGTTGGAAAATGGAATACTTAAGTATACGGATAGAGTCTATGTTCCTAACTCTAATGCATAAGGAAAATGGTTTTAAAAGAAATGCATGATGTTGCTTATGTGGGTCACTCAGGTTATCAAAAGACAATAGCAACAACTAAGAAAGAATATTATTGGCCAGTAATGAAAAAGGAAACTGTGGAATACATAGTTAGATGTTTGGAATTTCCGGAAGTTAAATTTGAACACAGACACCTCGCAGGATTGTTACAACCTTATAGATACCGGAGTGGAAATGGGATGTAGTTACTATGGATTTCATAAAAAAATTCCTAAGACAAGATCACAGCACGATACCATTATGGTAGTAGTAGACAAGTTAACTAAAGCAACTCATTTCATTCCAGTTAAGACAACTCATAAAGCAACTGAAATAGTAGATATCTACATGAAAGAAGTAGCTAGACTACATGGTATTCCAAAAGAAATAGTGTTAGATAGAGATTCAAAATTCACAGGTAATTTTTGGAAAGGTTTGTTTAAAGGTTTCAGTACATATTTGAACATGAGTACTTCATATCATCCACAGATAGATGGACAAACAGAGAGGGTAAATCAAGTAATTGAAGATATGTTAAGAATGTATGTAATGGATCAACCAACTCAATCAGAAAATTATTTACACCTAGTGAAAATTGCTTACAATAATGGGTATCATTCTTCCTTGAAAGTAAGTCCCTTTGAAGCAATATATGGAAGAAAGTGTAACACTCCTATCAGTTGGGACAATCCGACAGACAATTATTATTGGGCCAGAACTATTAAAGGATATGGAAGATCAAATGGTTAACATTAAACCAAATTTGAAAGCAGTACAAATAATAGACAGAAAAGTTATGTAGATCAGAACAAGATTGATAGACAGTTCCAGGTTGGGGAACATATCTTTTTGAAGGTTAAACCAAAGAAGAGTACTTTAAGTTGGCAAACCGTTCTAAACTTGCAGCTAGATATTATGGACCCTTTTAAATCTTGGCAAAGATGGGACCAGTTTACATGATGCTAACAATGTTTTTATATATATTTTGGATTAGGTGGAACAAGAAGGAGATTTTTCGGTGGAACCTATTGCCATCAGAGGTCAGAAAGTCAAGTTGCTCAGGAAAAGAGAAATACGACAAGTTAAGGTCCAATGGACCCATTATAAACCTGAAGATGCAACTTGGGAAATTGAAGATGTGATGAGGGAGGCATACCCTCATTTGTTTTGAAAAGTTTTTAAATTTTGCGGCATGTATAAATAAGTGTGCATCGAGGACGATGCATGGTTTAAGGGGAGGGGGATGTAATACCCTCTGGTTTAGCCCCTATACATGTTATTGTTATTTTGATGTTGTGACATTATGGAACCATGTGCCAAGAAAATGGTTTGCACATATTATTATTATTAATTAATAAAATAAAACATCTGATATCGATCGATGCCACATAAAAGAGTATGAGGAACCATGATGTTACGAGCAAGGGGAAGTGGGAAAGTGTGTTCCTAAGCATTTGTGTCTATGTTGGTGGACCCTCTTGACTTATGGACCTTCTTATGTTGTGTTACTCCTTGATTTTATTATTATGGGTTGATTTTTATTAAAATTGGAGTCACTCTCTCTCCTAATGCACCCCATTGAGTGCCACTTGGTGTTGCCCCTCATGAAAGTTGTAAATCTTCCTTAGTGGTTTTCTATTATGGGAAAGTAACTCCTCTTGAGACTCTCTCTCTCCCCCAAATCAATTTCTCCATGAGGAATTCAAATTGGTTGGCGTGTGCTTCATTTTTTCTTGATTTTTGCTTCTTGGTTCTTGGCTTCATTCACTTTGTTCTTGGTTCACTCACTCATGTGCATTCATCTTCAGAACTTGGGAATTTGATTTTCTTCCCTTGGTATGTGTGAGATCCCATTATCCATTGGTATTTTTGGATGGCTAGTGCACCCATGTTGAGGTTCTACCCAAGTAGAGAGACTCGATTGTTTCTAGTCTATCTGTCCTGGAAGTAGCTTGTCCTGGATTGAAAATGATGTGGAATCCACTTTCCATTGGATGCAGTTGAACCGATGGCATATTTTTGTTTTGTTGAGTCTATATGTCCTGAATCTGTATGTCCTGTTAGTCCTAAAGTCTGCAACTAGACTACAGGGTAGCATAGTTTAGGAACCTCAATTTTAATGGGTTGGTTTTTGTTCATGGCTTGATGACTATGAGGGATTAAAAAAGTTAAAACTTTCAACAATTGACAGATTAATGAAAAATATGAAAACATCAGGTTACTTGCATAAATAAGTATATAAATAATGACTAATAGTCTAAAAAGAAATAATTGATCAAGAGAGGGAATTAGGTTTTTAACCATAAATGATACAAGAGAAAAACAAACAGTTTATAAACATTGTATCATGATAATTTTGGTGTTCAAAAATACATTTTAAACATCTCTGCAAAAATATTCATTTGCATGTACATGAATCTATGTAGAAAACATCCACATAGACAAAAAGCATATGCAACAGTTCAAGTAGAACTACATAATATTAAACAACATGAAGGTTAAAACCTAGCTCCCAAAATTAAAACAACTATCAATTTCCTCATAAAATTGGTCCTTATATAAGAAAAATATACATCAATTTGTCAAAATAACATCATGGATACTCTCGACCCTCATATGTCTATATTACTTTCCAACAGTGCTTTCCAATTTATAGGAGAAAATAATCCTAGAAAAACTGTTCAAGATCCATATTTCTAGGATCAGATCATACTAAAAATAGACAATAACAATACACAAAAAACTAAATGATAAAATGTAAAAGTTTTGAAAAACTTAATCATGCCATGTGTCACTTCTAATCAAACTTGATTTCCAAATAAAACATGCCTAGCTACTTCAGCCAGCACATCGAGACCATCCAATGCATGAGCTTTCTTCTGTAGATGATTGCACTCTTTCTGAATTTGACTCAACCTCTTCTCAAGCTCTTCTTTTTCTTTGGAAAGCTCAATATTCTGCTTCTGTGCCACCTTTCTCCTCTTTACAGCTTATTCTACCACTTGTACCAATTATGAGTAATTTTTGTTTACTTCTTGAAGATCATGCTTTAACATCTTATTAGCCTGCATCAATCCCTCATTAATTTGATTTACATGTTCATTTTGGAGCTTAAATTGATCAATCTCTTTCTTCTGATTTTCTATTTCAAACTCTTTCATCAGGAGGTCTGAATCCTCATTAACTTCATTTGAAAGATTATTTTCAGTCAAATTCATTTGCTTCCTGGAGGATTCTCCCGCTTCAGGCTCAACAATATATTTTCCTTTTATATCAGAAACCACCGGTGCTATCTCCTCTTCTAGATCTTCATTAGAAAAACAGAATGGGTGATCATCCTGGACAAGGTCGGGAACCTTTCTCAAACTTTGATCAATGTTATTTAAAATCTCATTAATTGTAGATTCTAATATCTTGGCCTTTCGATCTTCTTCATCTGATGAGTCCCGAACATTCACAGTTTCATTTTTCTTAATTTTAGGGTCTAGAATAGCCCTCATATTCAGTCTCAGAATATTTGCAGGTTGGCTCTTGGGCCTTTGATAAACCTTTAATGGTTTTGATGAATCCTCTGTAAGAATCTGAGATTTGTCATGAGAGACATATACATCAGACTTTTGCTTTATTTCAATCTCATTCTTCTATTTAATGACCATATCAACATAATCTCCAAATGTATCACCACTTTGAAAACCCTGTATCATCCCTTCATCTTCAACTCTTCTCTGATCAAATTTAGAGGGAGTTTGTACAGTGATTTCTTCTTCAATAGATTTAAATTCTTACTGATTATGTATTCCTTCTTCATAATGAAATTCTGGTATACTATTTTCCTTTTTATTAAGAAAAGAATAAATTTTTGGGGCTTTCTTCATAGCAAAGGTTCGTTTCCTTTTATCTTCTTCAAATTATTTATGTTCAGATTTAAAACCCAACCAAAACAAGAAATGAGGCCAAGACCTTTTATATTTTTCAATCCTTCTATTACCAACAGCTTAACCAGTCCATGGTGGAAAACACTATGATTTGATGATTCTGGATGATTTTGTAACCTAGTGGCCATTTTACTCAAACGTTTCAGAAAAATAATAAGGGAGGTTTAATTTTTTAATACCTTCTATATGCAGAAGGAATCACATATGATACTGTAAAATGGTAGCAAACCTCCCCTCGCAGGTAACATATCTCTATATAATTTGCAGGACGTTGCGCCACTCTTCCAGTAAGTAGGTCCTTTGTATTCCTCTACCCCTATCGGGGTTTCTACATTTGGGTAAGAGAAACTGGTTATAATCCTCATCCACCACATGCCTTTTAAACCATCTTTCCCAATCAGGAGCTACATCAATAGCTAGAGAAATGGACTCTTCCGTCACCTAAAACTCAAATCCATTAAAATTCACGATTGGCCCTTTGAAATTTAGAGCGAAATATCGCGTGACTTCTGCATTGTGATCCTGAATTCTCTCACAGAGAAGAAACCAACCTGCTTCTTTCAATTTTACCACAGAAGATGGAAATTGACCGGCCCAATTTGTATTATGTAGTTCAATTCAGAGTAAATTACCACTGGGACCAATAGGTCACCTCTTCTTTTATGGAATCATGGCTGAATTTGGAAATTGAGGATAGAACACTGAAAATAGGACCAAAAATGGAACCATTTAACCCCTTTTTGAAATCAAAATCACCGATTTAGGCCCAATCGGATAAGTACAAACAATAAAAGAGGAAGGATTTGTCAATCCAGAACATTACTTTCTTCCTTATAGATGTAATAAAAATGATACCCAACTGTCAGCTACATAATTAAAACAAATCTTGAAGCTGAGAAATGCAATAATTATATGGTATGGCTTTAAATTTGCTCAAAACCCTATTTTTGGCAATCTGGTAGCACGCATAAGTATAAGAATGATGTGACGCATTGCCAAAATGTATTAAAACATAATATGTCTTTTCAAGCATTCAAAACTTAACTGATTTTAAATTTTGATCATAAGGAACACTCAAAAATTTTAAAAATTGGGAGCTAAGCTAACAATTATATGTTTTTTAAATGCAGAAATGAATTCAAAACGAAATTTAAACAATCCAAAACAAGGAAAATAAAGTGAAGCATAAGGAATGAAAAGAAGATATAATGAGATGTGAGCAAGAAAAGAAGTTGACAGGTTTAGGAATAACATATGGCTCCGTATGGGGGTGGCATTTCCTTGTGATATGCCAAGAACTGTAGACCAAGTGCCACTTACTAATCACTATCAACCAAAACTGAATCGTAACAACTGCTAATCCATTGAGCTATGGAGTCTTATTTAAACAGATTTGAAACTCACCGACATTTACAATGTGAGAAATATCCCTTAGATCTTATTTTGTGTAAAAATGTTTCAGAAAACGCCCATTGACTGGGCTTGCAAATTCATTACCTTCTAAAGTATGTAAAACAAATGTGTTATTCTCCAAACTTCTGAAAATTTTGAATGGACCAAACCACAAATGAACAAATTTTCCATGTTTTGATTTTTCATCTCTACGTGCATCCCATCTAAGTACCAAATCACCATGAAAGAATTTACCCTCTTTAAATTTTTTATCAAACATATGTTTTACCTTATCTTTATCTATTTGAGATTTTTCATCAAGTAGTTCTCTCTCTTGTTGTAGTTTAATCATCTAAAAAATTATTCTGAGGTTGAATGCTTCAAAAGAATTCCATGTCTTTCACAAAAGTGTACCATATCCTGAGATTTGAAAGCAACAACATTATCTGTCACAAGCTTTCTCGAGCAACCAAACCTACTTAAAATATTTTCTTACAAAAAAATGATTATAACCTTATCAGTTGCTCTTCTAGTGGGAATTGCCTCTACCCACTTTGTATTTAAATCAATGGTTGTTAGAATATATTTTTGCTGACCACTTGAATGAGGATTTATCTCACCTATGAAATCTAACCCCCACTGCTGAAAATGTGCCTCAACTGCAATAGGTTTTAGTGGCAAAGAAATCAATTATGTTTACCTGCAAATTTCTGACATTCAACACAAGCTCTTACTCGGGCATAAACATATGAAAATATCGTAGGCTAGTAATAGCCTGCTCTCAAAATTTTAAAGGCAGTGGCCTTCAAATAACGATGTCCACCACAAATCCCTCCATGTAAATCTGCTGCAATAACATCTGCTTCTTCTTCATTCACACATCTAAGAAGTATACCTATTGGATCTTTCCAAAATAAAGTCTACCGAAAAATAAAATAATTGATTGTAATGTCCCTTTTTAAATTTTTTATTAAAATGCCGAATTTTTCACTTTTTCCCCAATTTCGACCTTTGACTAGTTTTGATGCCTAGGTCTCCAATTTGCCCCAAATGCTCCCAAATCTTCTGAGAAGGTATATGAAAGATAATAGGAATTGATTATGATGTTCAAGGATGATATATGGCCACCAAAATACCTCTGCAAATTCCCTTAATATTTTGGACAAAGTATGTAATTTTACTAGCAATTGGAGGTTCAAATCCCCCTAGGGTAATGACTGAAATTGGCTTTCCAAATGCCTACAAACCCACTCGAATTTCTGAACATTGGTAGGGGATGTCTCAGGGATGTTATTAAGGTCTCATATGCACCATTAATCAGTTATTAAGTCTGTTCTAACCTTCCCGCAAACAACTGCAAAAATCAGTAATTCGACCCTTGGGGAAATGGCACCAAATCTTCTCCAAATGTAAATAAACTGAGTAAAATGACTTCAAATGCTTAAGTGCTGAGCATGAAACTTGTAAAAATCATCAATGGAATTCCATTCATCATAAATGTATCATAGAAACATTCTTTTATTCGAAATCTTCAGCATTACAATGGCATACATCAATAGAGTGGGGAAATGGTCATTGTTTGCTCATTAATAATCATTTTTGCATACAACCACTTGGTATTTCGACCTGATACTTTTTGAAGATGAAGAAAAGTATATTAATCTTATTACAATCAGAAATACATCATGAGAATCTCTCCCAATGAGTACAAGAGCTCACCCAAAGCGCAATCCCTCAAGGAGCATGAATATGCCTTCAAAACTGGAAATGGTTGAGGGGATGTGATGCATTAGATGAAACCACGATCTGCCCTGTAGCTGACACCTGCAAAAACAAACTCTGTTAAAGCTCTATGAAATACCTGAATGGCCTCTCCAAACACCAACTTGGATGGGAATCTTTCACCCTCGAAATTGACTAAGGCAAGAAACTAGTCGTCCACTAACTCTCTCTTCACAAATGCAATTTTTCTCAAATGATCAAAAGCCCTTCTCTTGGTTTATCCCTGTATTTTATCAACATCCTTAGCCTTCTAAGGTTCTGAATCCATCCATAGACTCAATCCAATTCGAATTAGGGTAAGGTCTTAAGATTTGCCATGTGTCCTACGTTTCCTAGCCTTCCACCTTCCACCAATTCGAGTGGGGGTCTCTTTGGCTTCTTCAAATCCCATGAGCGCCCTCTTGGAGCCTATTTTTGGGGCTGACATGTCATAATGGTCAGATGTCAGAGGTCAGATCTGAAATTTGTCATAGATATCATAGATGCTCCATCATTGTTGTCATAGGGGCTAGGGAATCTAGCCCAAGTGTCCACAAGCTTCCAATTTGACCCTTCCTCTTCCATGGAGGTTACCATTCCATCCCAATTCGACCTAAGATGCTCAATGCCATGTGTATGAACTTACCAACTCACCCAATAATGATGGCCTTCTCATTTATTCGAAATAGCAAGAGAGATATACCATGTGGCAGTGAGAAATTAAGCTAGAGTGGGTCCCACATCCTCCATATGTCTTCAAAACCATTTGCCACCTAGAATTTCTCTTGAATTTATTTATTCAATCTCTTTATTAAATATTTGAACTATTATAATGTATAAACATTATTCATGTGCTCCCTTATTACAATTCCAAATGTACCCATTCAACCCAGGGAACTGGTAGAATTGATGGGATTGTCCTGCTATGCAATTATTTGAATGGGGACATTACATTCATAGCCTTCAATTTTAAATATATTAATTTCCTTTTATCTAAATTTGATGGAAATTGTAAAAATAAAAGGAAGTACTATATCATTGTACCAAGAAGATTCAACATATTTCTGATAAATATGATCCCTTTCTTGTTCATGCTACAATTTTTCCTGAGATGACTGATTTAATATGTAGTTCAATCCCAATGCTTCATAATTTGAATATGCAAGGAGTCTATCTAGACCCTTTCCTTTGACCAATTTGGTAGGTTTGATTTCAATATCATATTCCATGGTTTTTTCTATCCAACGCCCTATTTTTCCTTCACTATCAAGCTGTGTTAGAATTTCCTTAACTGTTGTGTTAGGAACATATGCTATAATCTTTGAATGCAGTAAATAAATTCTGAAAAACTTAAGGGCTTTAACAAGAGCATATTCTTGTTTTTCTAATATGATTTACTTGAGCTCAAAGTCTCTCAGACTTTTACTGAAGAAGGAAATGGGTATCTTCAGAGGCAAAAGTACTGCTGCTAAGGTATCTTCAGAGGCAAAAGTAAAGGTCATGAATTCTTTTGTAAAATGTGGACTTACCAGCACTGGAGCTTCGGTGAGAGCCTGTTTAATTTTCTCAAATGATAAACTTGCTTCCGTTGTCCATTTAACTTCTTGATTTATTCTCAACATCGCAATTATATGCTTGATGATTTCTGCAAAATTGGGAATAAACCATCTCAGAAAATTAATCTTCCCCACAAAAGACTGAATATCTTTTTTATTTCTTGGAATACTGATCTTCAAAATAGATTTAACACGCTCAGGGTCTATCTTAATGCCATCAGTTGATACAATATGACCTAGAAGTTTTCCTTCTTGCATGGAAAAATGAGATTTTTTCGGATTTAATGATAAACCAAACTTTCTACATTTCAAAAAGGTTTGTTTAAGGTGTTTAATATGACTTTCATCTAAATCTAAAAACACTGTTATATCATCCAAATAGATCACTACAATTTTTTCCATTTCACCAACAAATGCTATGCCCTTTGGAAAGTTGCACTTGCATTCATAAGGCCAAATGGATTTTTGTCATACATAAACGTCCCCCAAGGAGTAGTAAAAGTTGTTTTTTCCCTATCTTCTGGCTGCACTGCAATCTGATTGTAACTTGAAAACCCATCTATCATTGATATTCTTTGGGAGCCCACTACCTTTTGTAAAATCTGATCTATTTTAGGCAAAGGGTAGTTATCCTTTAAAGATGATCTATTCAGATTACAGAAGTCCACACAAAGCCTTATTTCGCCATTCTTCTTGCATACATGAACTGAATTTGAAACCCAAGTAGAATACCTAGGAGGTATAATAATGTTTGCATCTAATAACTTCTTAACCTCTTTTTCGATGACTGGTAATAATGTTGGATTAATCCTTCTGAGCTTCTGTCTCAAAGGCTTAGTATTGGGCTTCAATGGAACCTTGTGTTGAATTATACTAGTATCATATGTTGTTAAATCTTCATAAGACCATGCAAAAATATCAACAAATTCTCTTAAAAGCTTGATATATTTTTTCTTCTCTTCATCTAGAAGTTTTTTATAAATCTTGATCATCTTAGGCTCATTCTCAGTACCAATATTATAGCTGCTTATATTCTCTTCAGAAGATTGTACAGTGGGTTTTGACAAAGTATCATCTTTTGAAAATAATATCTCCAAAGGAACCAAACCCTTGGGAATGAAATTCCCTTTTAATTCAATTATATTATGATTTGCAATTGAATTTTCTGAAAAAAGAATGAGGCTCTTCCATCTCAGCATCTTGATCTTCATCAATAAAAGAAGTGGAAAATTCATCTGTTAACTCTAGAAACTTTTTAATTTATTGATCATCGTAAAACACCCTCCAATGTTTTATCTTATCAGGTACCGAAGGTCTGTACCTGACTTCAATCAGGTATCTAAGCTGATTATGTTGTGGAATTTTAAAATATGTTGCCGCTAAAGCCAAAGAATCAGTTGTCTGATTTTAATCCTTAGGGATGAAAGAAATATTGAATGTTGAGAAAAAAATGTCCACAAGATCCCATGCTTCATTCCTATAAACTTTTAACAATTGTTTTTTTCCCTGATAAATATTTATGACCTGCTGAACCACTAACTCGAAGTCGCCAAAAAAAACCAATTGTTGAATGTTTAAATCTTTAGCATCCCTTAGACCAAGAATTAAAGCCTCATACTCAACAATATTATTTGTCGTTTGAAATTCAAGCTTATACATCAAGGATATAATCTCGCCTCCTGGAGAAATGATAACAATATATGTTCCTTCTCCTTCTTTAGAAGATGAACCATCAAAATACATTCGCCACAACTTGTCCTATTCTTCACATTTTGAATACGGTGAAACCTCCTTTTCCACTTGCACAGTACCTATATTTTCATCACTCAAATGAAACATACAGGATCCAATATCTTCTTGAACTGCATAAATATGATGATTAGTTGGATTCTCATTATCACTAACTAAATAAGCAAGCATAAATTTTCTATATAATCTTCTTTGTTCACCCCCAATTTGTAATGTGCCATCCAAATTTTTCGTCCAAGACCTTGAAAAAAGCATTCCATATCTAGGAGGGATATCAACCACCACAATATCCATTAAAATACTCTTCATGGGAAGTTGTGTTAGACTGACTACAAGGTCCTTAATGACTCTTTGACATTTAATATCACGTGAATCAAAAGAGTAAAGATCATGATATGGTTTCGTGATATTTAATCCTAAGGTTTCCATAACTACTTTTGGCATTAAATTATGTGAAGCACCAGAATCTAGAAGGCAATTATGGAGCATTTTCTCATGAACAGTGAGTGAAATGAAGAAAGGGAGAGGAAAATATGACTTTCCCTTTGTCTTAGGGAGAAATACAATGGTAAGATTCTCATCTTGCAAATTCGCGATATCTGAAGAAGAAGGATTATTCTGTGAACTGAAGAGTTTAAGGGCAAGGTCCCTATAAGATGGATTCTTTATAAGTTCAGTGAATGGAACATGTATTTTGATTTTTTTTATTTCATTCTCAAGACTGAATCCAACAAAGGTTTTACTTACTTCTTTAGACTCTGGCTGCTTATATTTATTTGGAAATTGCACTAATCTTTTTTCTAGAACTCCTTTATGTACTTGTTTGGTAGAATCAATACCCTTTTTCGGTTGACTTTGAGGAACTTGTTTTATCCCTAATATTAAATCATAGTTTCGTTGAGGAGAAGTCTGACAAATTTCTACAGAATCTGAATAGTTTGGGACAGACCATTCTTCTTCTTCCTAAGAAATACCCATGCAATACTGATAATCTGACTACAGAATCTGAATAGTTTGGGACAGACCATTCTTCTTCTTCCTAAGAAATACCCATGCAATACTGATAATCTGACTTAGTAAGAAAACCTAAAGAAGACTCTTCTTGAAGATTATTCATTTCCTGTTATTTATCTCTTATTTCAACCTCATCTACTTCTTCAGGTTCATTTACCATATTGTTTTGAAAAGGAGGTTGAATCCTTTGATCATCATTGTTTCTCCTTTCTCTTGGTATGAATCTTGGGTTAAAAGGCCTTCTAAATTGATTCTGGTTCCGATTATCTATTTCCTGAGTGGGTCTATTATGGGGTTTATTCTCAACTTCTAATTTGGCCAGCTTGGAAGATAGATTCTTAATCAACTCAATCATTTCATCAATTTTATTCTCAAATGATCTCAGACTAGAGGTAGAAGGCTCGGCTTCTTTCATTTTCTTCTTCTCACTTGCATGATACTATGTTTACTGCCTAAGTTTATGAGCTGCCATCAAATTAGACTCTACTTCCAGGGATGCCTCTTGCATACTTGCAAGAGTGACTGACCTTCTTTCTCTCAAGAGTAAAGAGAAATCAACATCAAATGAATTGGCATAAGTGAGCTTTGTTGATGTTTGTGTAGGTTTGATCTCCACATGAATTTTTCCATACATTTTGTTGAAACGTTTAGAAAACTCAGTAACTGATTCATCATATTTTCTTTTTAATGCTCCAAACTTAGTTATATAATAAAGATAGTCACTAGTATCCCCCCATTCTTTCATAAAATCTTCTTCAAGGGATTCAATCCCATCTATAGAACCAACTAGTAATTCTCTAAACCATTTTCTAACCTCTCCATCAAGACTCTGAACAAAAACTCGCATCCACACATATTCATGTTCAAAATTTTCATTATCAACATAACTGAAGTATGCATTCCAGTGTTCTTCTGCAGTGATATCTCCTTGCCCATTAAATCTTGGGAGATAGTTTTGATAATCACCCCCAGGAAGTGCATTAAGGGGTTGGGGAAGAACTAATGGTGCATATCTGGTATCCATGATTGTATGCATCCTATTGGGAGGCTGACCAACCATGTGAGGATTAATCTGAGGACTTGAAGGGGGTGTAGTGTTAGATATTAACTGACTGATAGGAACCCTACTAGTAAGATGCATATAGGGTGTTGTTTGAGATTTCAAAATTGTTTTGAATTAATGAGTTCTTGTTTCACTTTCTTTTAAGACAATGGATTGGTATATACCTCAAAGTTATCAAAATGGGAAGAAGGATCTGAAATCTGAAACTGAGGAATAGAAATAGAAAGTATTTGTTCTTTTTCTTCCTTTTCAAAATCAGACAAATCTGGAAAAGGATTGTCTTGATCAAACTCACCCGAAATTTATGAGGCTGTAGAAGACTGAAACCTTCCTGATGATGTAGAAGCCAACCTTTGTCTAGCTTCCATTAATATTTTCTTCGGATCTGGAACCCTTGTATGCAATGGAAAGGAAGGATTAGCTCTGGTTCCTATCTGCTTAGGAGCCACGATTGCTTTTCTGTATATTAATGAAAGGAAGTAATCTACTAATATTTCCTGATTTTGTTCACCATCAAAATTAGGGCCAAAATATCATACCCAAGGAAAAAAAATTCAATTTCATTCCCCAGAAATGGCGCCAAAATAAGTTAGTCCTAAAGTCTGCAACTAGACTACAGGGTAGCAGAGTTTAGGCACCTCAAGTTTAATGGGTTGGTTTTTGTTCATGGCTTGATGACTATGAGGGATTAAAAAAGTAAAAACTTTCATGTTGGGGCCAAGGTCGCAGCTATAGTAAAAGCTGCGAATTTTGGGAAAAAGCACGAGTATGGAAGGAAAGTGCTAATTTTGGGACAAGCACTAAGTTTTGGGTAAGAAGGAGACGGTGCGCAGTACGGTGCCAGATGGATGATCTCAGCGCAGATCACGGACCGGAAATTGCGGAGCTCGCGCGCACGTCATCGAAGAATGAAGGTGGCTCAGCTACCATAATAAATAAGGTGATGGAGTAGAGGGCTCAGCTACCCTCATTTAAAGGCCCAGTACAGAAGTTATGGTTGCTCGGATCAAGGAGGAGCAACGGACCAGAGCATTGAAGGCGAAGGACGATCGCCCATACCCACAATCTGCGCCGGAATTCATGGAGCCTGCAGGAAGCGGCGACGTGACTGCAAGCGGCGCCTACAGTACACCTAGCCATGTGCGTGGTTAGGGTTTTTGGGAATCACTGTTGGGAAAGGCCCACAGTTTTGTAAAGGTGTGACCGTCATGGCCACCTATATATATGAATAATTGTAATGGATAGAGGTTGGGTTAGAGAGTTAGAGAGAGCTAGATGTTAGACTGTTAGATAGCCAGTCTAAAGGATAGATCATGTGTTGATTATCCTTCACTGTATTTTCTACCCAGTGTGTAGAACTAGAGAGGAAATCGGATAGCCGAGGAGCTAATCCCTGAGTTGCCAGACAGTCTGAGTCGACGTCTGTGCCTTTGTAATCTCCATAGAGAGGAGACTTGATTGAGAGAAGGGCTCCCAGCTGTGTGCATGGAGTTTCCTGAAAGAATCTAAGGCTGCAGCTGTGTGCGCAGCATATTGTATAACTCTATCATTTTCTGGTTAATATAACACTCCCGTGGACGTGGTTTTCCTCGAGGAGATGAGCTTCATTTATATCTTCTTGTTATAATGTTTGCTTGAATGATAACTATTTAGAGTTCATTATTTGTGTATGCAAGACTTCTGTCTTATCTTTGTGACTGTTTGAGCGAGTTGGAAAGATCCCTTGATAACTATAAGTGTCTTAAGTACTAAAGAAGTAGTAACGCACGGTCGCTGCTGCGAGAGCAGACTGCGTTACTGTGCTGGATGTGAAGGGCGAGGAAGTGTTTAGCGTGTCGACCCAAGGGATAGTTGCCTGCTGCGTTAGAGAGGAGAAACTGCGCAGTAGACCTGCCAAGGAAGGAATCCACGCAGCTGCGCCGAGCGGCCTGCGGGAAGGTCCGACCGCCGATTTCGCAGGAACCATTAAAGGAAGAGCTATCTCCGCGTCACCCAGGTTAAGGAAACCTGATTCCTTAACCCCCCCATAGCCACTTCGGGTGAGACCTCGAGCTACCGCGCAGCTCGTTGCCGAGAGGGCCAGTGCGCCAAGGGGTTTTGTTGCTGCGCTTCATTAAAACCCGGGTCTGCCCAGTAAAGCAGCCAACATTTCAACAATTGACAGATTAATGAAAAATCTGAAGACATAAGGTTACTTGCATAAATAAGGATATAAATAACGACGAATAGTTTGAAAAGAAATAACTGATCAAGAGAGGGAGTTAGGTTTTTAACCATAAATGATACAAGAGAAAAACAAATAGTTTATAAACATTGTATCATGATAATTTTGGTGTTCAAAAATACATTCTAAACATCTCTGCAAAAATATTCACTTGCATGTACAAGAATCTATATAGAAAACATCCACATAGACAAAAAGCATATTCAACAGTTCAAACATAACTACATAATATTAAACAACATGAAGGTTAAAACCTAGCTCCCAAAATTAAAACAACTATCAATTTCCTCATAAAATTTGTCCTTATATAAGCAAAATATACATCAATCTGTCAAAATAACATCATGGATACTCTCGACCCTCATCTATCTATATTAGTTTCCAACCGTGCCTTAAAATTTATAGGAGAAAATAATCCTAGAAAAATTGTTCAAGATCCATATTTATAGGATCGGATCATACTAGAAATAGAGAATAACAATACACAAAAACTAAATGACAAAATGTAAAAGTTTTGAACAACTCAATCATGCCATGTGTCACTTCTAATCAAACTTGATTTCCAAATCAAATACGCCTAACTGCTTCAGCCAGCACAGCAAGACCATCCAATGCATGAGCTTTATTCTGTAGTCCATTGGACTCTTTCTGAATTTGACTCAACCTCTTCTTTTTCTTTGACAAGCTCAATATTCTTCTTATGTGCCACCTTTCTCCTCTTTACGGGTTCTTTTGCCACTTGTACCAATTCTGAGTAATTTTTGTTTACTTCTTGAATATCCCGCTTTAACATCTTATTAACCTGCATCAATCCCTCATTAATTTGATTTACATGTTCATTTTGGAGCTTAAACTGATCAATCTCTTTCTTCTGCTTTTCTATTTCAAACTCTTTCAGTAGGAGGTCTGAATCCTAATTAACTTCATTTGCAAGATTATTTTCAGTCAAATTCATTTGCTTCCTGGAGGATTCTCCCGCTTCAGGCTCAACAATAGATTTTCCTTTTATATCAGAAATCACTGGTGCTATCTCCTCTTTTGGATATTCATTGTCAAAACTGAATGGGTGATCATCCTGGACAAGGTCGGGAACCTTCCTCAAATGTTGATCAATGTTATTTAACACCTCATTAAGTGTATATTCTAACATCTTGGACTTTCGATCTTGTTCATTTGATGAGTCCTGAACATTCACAGTTTCATTTTTCTTAATTTTAGGGTCTAGAATAGACCTCATTCTCAATCTCGACATATTTGTAGGTCGAGTCTTGGGACTTTGATAAACCTTTAATGGTTTTGATGAATCATTTGTAAGAATCTGAGATTTTTCATGAGAGACATGTACATCAGTCTTTTGCTTGATTTCAGTCTCATTCTTCTGTTTAATGACCATATCAATGGAATCTCTAAATGTATCACCACTCTGAAAACCCTGTATCATCCCTTCATCTTCAACTCTTCTTTGATCAAATTTACAGGGAGTTTGTACAGTGATTTCTTCTTCAATAGATTTAAATTCTGACTGATTCTGTATTCCTTCTTTAGAATGAAATTCTGGTATACTATTTTCCTTTTTATTAAGACAAGAAGAAATTGTTGGGGATTTCTTCATAGCAGAGGTTCGTTTCCTTTTATCTTCTTCAAATTCTTTATGTTCAGATTTAAAACTCGGCCAAAACAAGAAATGAGGCCAAGACCTTTTATATTTTTTCAATCCTTCTGTTACCAACAAACTAACTAGTCCATGGTGGAATACACTATGATTTGATGATTCTGGATGATTTTGTAACCTAGTGGCCATTTTACTCAAACTTTTCATAAAATAATAAGGGAGGTTTAATTTTTTAATACCTACTATATGCAGAAGGAATCGCATATGATACAGGTAAATGGTAGCAAACCTCCCCTCGCAGGTAACATATCTCTGTATAATTTGCAGGACGTTGTGCCACTCTTCTAGTAAGCAGGTCCTTTGTATTCCTTTACTCCAATCAGGGTTTCTACATTCGGGGTAAGTGAAACTGGTTATAATCCTCATCCACCACATGATTTTTAAAACATCTTTCCCCCTCAGGAGCTACATCAATAGATAGAGCAATGGACTCTTCCATCACCTGAAACTCAAATCCACTAAAATTCACCACTGACCCTTTGAAATTTAGAGCGAAATGTCTTGTGACTTCTGCATTGTGATCCCAGATTCTCTCACAAAGAGAAAACCAACGCAATTCTTTCAATTTTACTACAGAATATGGAAATTGACTGGCCCAATTTGTATTATGTGGTTCAATTCGAAGTAAATTACCACTGGGAACACTAGGTTACCTCTTCTTTTATGGAATCATGGTTGAATTTGGAAACTGAGGATATAACACTAAAAACAGGGGCCGACAATGGAACCACTGAACCCCTCTTTGAAATAATCAAAATCACCAATTTAGGCCCAATCAAAGAAGTACAGACAATAAAAGCAAAAGGATTTGTCAGTCTGGAACATTAATTCTTCCTTACAGATGTAATAAATATGATACCCAACTATCAGCTACATAATTAAAACAAATCTCGAAGTTGAGAAATGCAATAATTATGTGGTATGGCTTTAAATTTGCACAAAACCCTATTTCTGGCAATCTGGCAGCGCACATAAGTATAAGAATGATGTGATGCGCTGCGAGAATGTATTAAAACAGAATATGTCTTTTTAAGCATTCAAAACTTAATTGATTATGCATTTTGACCATAAGGAATACTCAAACCTTTTAAAAATTGGGAGCTAAGCTAACACTTACATGTTTTTTAAATGCAGAAATGAATTCAAAACGAAATTTAAACAATCCAAAACAAGGAAAATAAAGTGAAGCATAAGGAATGAAAAGTAGTTATAATGAGATGTGAGCAGGAAAAGAATTTGACAGGTTTAGGAATAACATCTTGCTCCGTCTGGGGGTGGCATTTCCTTGTGATATGCCAAGAAATGTAGACCAAGTGCCACTTACTAACTACTGTCAACCAAAACCGAATCTTAACAACTACTAATCCATTGGGCTATGGAGTCTTATTTAAACAGATTTGAAACTCACCAGTATTTACAATGTGAGAAATCTCCCTTAGATCTTATTTTGTGTAAAAATGTTTCAGAAAACGCCCATTGATTGGGCTTGCAAATCCATTACCTTCTAAAGTCTGTAAAACAAATGTATTATTCCCCAACTTTTGAAAATTTTGAATGGACCAAGCCACAAATGATCAAACTTTCCATGTTTTGATTTTTCATATCTACGTGCATCCCATCTAAGTACCAAATCATTAGGAAAGAAGTTATCCTCTTTAACGTTTTTATCAAACATCTATTTTACCTTATCTTTATGTATTTGAGCTTTTTCAACAAGTAGTTCTCTCTCCTGTTGTAGTTCAATCATCTGAAAAATTCCTCTTTGGACTTTATTTGGTTCCTCTAGACTATCTTGCATAAACTTCATCACTGGTAAACCTAGATGCACTGGAAAAACTGCATCAGTTCCATAAACAAGCTGAAATGGAGACATACGAATGGTTTTTTTTGTTGTGACACGATCTGCCTAAAGGGCATACTTCAACTTGTTGTCCCATGCCTTCTTATTCTGAGATAAGAGCTTCTTTATACTTTTCGCTATATTCGTGTTTGTGGATTCTGCCAAGCCATTAACCTGTGGGTAATATGAGGTTGAATGCTTCAAAATAATTCCATGTCTTTCACAAAAGTGTACCATATCCCGAGATTTGAAAGCAGCAACATTATCTGTCACAAGCTTTCTTGGGTAGCCAAACCTACTGAAAATATTTTCTTCCAAAAAATTGATTATAAACTTATTAGTTGCTCTTCTAGAGGGAATTTGCTCTACCCACTTTGTAAAGAAATTAGTGGCTGTTAGAATATATTTGTGCTGACCACTTGAATGAGGATTCATCTCACCTATGAAATCTAACCCCCACTGCTGAAAAGGTTCGTCAACTGCAATAGGTTTTAGTTTTATGAATCCAGTCTGCTGCCGCTGTTTATGCGGCGGATTGACTACCATGACTACCATAGAAAGAGAATACCCTTTTACGGAAGTAGACGATGTTTATGTTCATAGGGCAAAGAAAACAATTTATGTTTACCTTCAAACTTTTGGCATTCAATACAAGCTCTTACTCGGGCATAAACATCTGAAAATATCGTAGGCGAGTAATTACCTGCTCTCAAAATTTTAAAGGAAATGGCATTCCAATAATGATGTCCACTACAAACCCCTTCATGTAAATCTACTGCAATAACATCTGCTTCTTCTTCATTCACACATCTAAGAAGTATACATGTTGGATCTTTCCAAAATAAAGTCTACTGAAAAATACAATAATTCATAGCTTTGAATTTTAAAGATATGAATTTCCTTTTATCTAAATTTGATGGACATTGTAAAAATAAAAGGAAGTACACTAT
Organism: Larix kaempferi; assembly: GCA_027924585.1. Lineage (NCBI taxonomy): Eukaryota > Viridiplantae > Streptophyta > Pinopsida > Pinales > Pinaceae > Larix > Larix kaempferi. The sequence goes on along the minus strand of BSBM01000226.1, from coordinate 711,898 downwards.
ATCATTGTACCAAGAAGATTCAACATATTTCTGATAAATATGATCACTTTCTTGTTCATGTTGCAATTTTTCCTGAGATGATTGATTTAATATGCAGTACAGTCCCAATGCTTCATAATTTGAATTTGCAAGGAGTCTAGCTAGACCCTGCCCTTTGATGAGTTTGGTAGGTCTGATTTCAATATCATATTCCATGATTTTTGCTATCCAACGTCCTCTTTTTCCTTCACTATCAGGCTATGTTAGAATTTCCTTAATTGATATGTTAGGAACATATGCTATAATCTTTGAATGCAGTAAATAAATTTTGAAAAACTTAAGGGCTTTAACAAGAGCATATGCTTGTTTTTCTAATATGTTGTACTTGAGCTCAGAGTCTCTTAGAGTTTTACTGAAGAAGGAAATGGGTTGTTCACGACCTTATGAATTTTTTTGTAAAAGTACTGCTGCTAAGGTATCTTCAGAGGCATTGGGGGTTTTCCAGGATTTGTCTAGTGTGTCCCAAAAACTTGTGTGATCTAGCCATTGGGGGCTAAATCTAAAGGGAATCGAGCCAAGGTCTTCATTGTCTTGGATTTGGAGATGATTGTTTGTCTATCGTTCAAAGGTCCCATCAGAGGCCATGAAAGAGCTCGAGGGTCAAGCCCTAACCTAAGGCCACGATCGAGTTTCCTTCCTGTTGGTCAGGGCGATGTGGATCCATCAGAGCCGAGTCCAGATCGCGATCGATGAGGTTGCAGAGCCTTCGCTGGTAACTCCCTCCGATGCGGTCGGAGTCCCCAATGCAAAAATGATTTAGCTGCTATCTTTTTGCACTGCAAATATGATTCCTTCCATGCACCTATTTAAGGAAAGGATTTGACCATCCCTTTGCTATCATCATTTATCTAATATAATATTACACAAGCATAATATTATGAGTTCCTTATTGTTGAAAGGAATTACAATTTCATGATCAATATTAAAGAGCATATATATATATATAAACAATATATTACACAAAAGTGGGCCTATGAGTTGACTAGCCTAAAATATCACATTTTTTATAAGTTAAAAATGATAAGTATGTTGTTCTCCAACCCATAAAATGTATAGTTAAGCAATTTTCTCCATTTCATGTTGATGGTCTCCTCTGAAAAAAAAAAACCATAAAAAGCATTCAAATTTAATACAAAATTCTAGCCTTGGTTGGATATTTGTCTTACTTTTCATAAGCTTTAAAGATGTTATTACTCTTAGTTAGGTGATGAGCGATTCAAACACTAAAGGGAACATGAAAATAAGTAAATACATATATGGGGTTGCACAGGGGAGGCGCTGTGGTGCAGGTAGTTTCATAAAGCTGGATAAGGATCAGTGGGCAGAATTATACTTTGGTTGTGCTATGGGAAACAATACCATATCGGAACTCATTGCATTATGGGGTTCTCTCTATTTGGCACAGACTTTGGGAATATACACTATTGACATTTTTGGTGATTCTAGTGCGATTGTTGATTGGGTTTCATTGAAACATAAACTTCAGGTCCCTGCCCTTTTTGCTTGGAAATCTAAGATTTTGGCGTATATTCAATGCTTCAAGGCTACTTCTTTCTGCCATGTGGGTAGAGCCTACAATCAAAAGGTTGATCAACTGTCCAAGATGGGTCTCTCTCTGGAAGCAGGCAAAGCCATTATGAGGCTTCTTCATCGCATCCAGCTTTTGGAGGAAAAAAGCTTCATCATTTACTGATTGGGGCTCTCATTTTTGTTTTTTTGTTTTTTTCCATTGATAGAAATTTTCAAGACAATTTGATGGTTATAGAGTGCTTCTTTATGATTCTGGAGAATACTGCATTATAGTAACAATGCTTTTTGTATTAAGAGATTAACGGAGTATTAGAACATTCGTATTTGTATTTCTTTTTTTGAGTATTTTTGTACATAATATTTGATTGGTTATGTCACGCTGTTGGTATTTATTGGAGGACCAGTTTACTGTAATCGTCTATATGACAGGAGCTCTGGTAGTTTCCTTGATTCACTTATGAATAGTAGGAAACTCTATTTCTTTTGGAAAAAAAAGTAAATACATATATAAAATAAAAATATGGGAACTTATCCATACATAAATATAATCTTTTCAAACATAAATGACACCTTTAATATATATATATACTTTCTTCTTATTACGATGAGGTTAGTGTGCTAGATTCAACATTACAATATTTTTTTTTTAACTACTTTCTTCTTATTACGATGAGGTTAGTGTGCTAGATTCAACATTACAAAGGAACCATTAACATTATTATATTCATTTACTTTTAACAAAACAACCATAAATAAGATGTGTATTCCACAAAAAAATCTAAATATGATCACAAACACTAGCATATCACTTAAGAATAGTCTATTGATTGTAACTTGGGTGGTTGGGAGGAATGATTGTTGCCCTTCCCACCGAGGTTCAATTCTTATTAGTGACATGATACTCTTGTTAAACCCTTATTGATTCTAACTTAAGTGGTTGGGAGGAATAATTGTTGCCCTCCCCACCCAAGTTCAATTCTTATTAATGACATGATGCTCTTGTTAAACCCTCGTTATAATAATGATTGTAGGTAAACCACCATTAAAAAAAACCACTTAAAATTCAAATAAATACTACACTAACCATCCACTCCGGATATAAAAATACCTCACATAGTTTCCAACACAATTAACTATGACTCGATAATTTTGGACCTCGATTCCGTTGTGGATAGAATCTAACAGCCATTCCCGAAAAATTATTAAAAAAAAAAACTCAAATTCATACAGAATCAATCGTAAAGACAGCCTATGCAATGTTAAATCCTGTTAAATTGAAACTCAAGTTGAACGATGGCAATTATCATTCCTCTGGCCTTCTCCTCCTCCTCATCTACTGCCCTCTTAAGTCCAAAACCTGCTCACAGATTTCTTGCTTCTTTTCGCCCTCGCCCTCGCACTCCTAATTATTGTATCACCAACATCCATGGCTTCGTTATCTGTTGCTCCTCCTCTTCTCTAAAAGAATCAACCTCCATTTCCATTGTTTCAAGTAACGGACAATCTTCCGAGACTCGTAGATGGAACTTGGATGAGCTGCTTAAACATCTGGACAGGGAACCTCCTCCGGGGGATTCGAACCCGGGCAAGTTAGAGCTGAAAGATCTCGAGTTGGTGGCGGAATATGCAACAGTGCCAGCGGCTCTGTGGCATTCATTCATAAAGCGCCTCTGCAATTATGGCAATTACGTGGCGGCCACCAAAGTCCTGAATTGGGTTCGAAAACACAAGCTCTGTTACTCTTACGAGCTCATGTACTCCATCGTAATTCACGGAATCAGCAAAGCAGGCAGACTGTACGAGGCGTTCTTGCTAGCGGACGAGCTGAAAGAGCAAGGCAAGTCACTGGGAGCCTTAACCTACAATGCGCTTATTGGTGCCTGTGCTCGTAACGATGAATACGAAAAGGCTCTTAATTTACTCTCCAGAATGAGGCAGGAAGGCCTGCAGTCTGATATTGTTAACTACAGTCTCGTAATTCAGGCTTTAACCAGAGCAAACGCAGATAGCTGTGTCGTTATTAATTTATACGAAGATATGAAGAGTGATGGGTTTGAGCTCGATGGGAAATTGTTTAATGATTTAATATATGCATGTAGTAAGGCTGGGGATGCAAGTCAGGCTATGTTTTTCTTGAGTAAGATGCAATCGCAGGGTTTGAATCCTACAATGACTACTTATACTCATTTGATTTCTGGGTTAGGTCAGTCTGGGAGAATAAACGAAGCAGACGCCATTTTTGAGGAAATGAAAGGTCACGGGTTCGAACCCAAAGCTAAAACGTACAATGCTCTGTTAAAGGGGTATTTAAAAGCAGGGCATTTAGTTGAAGCAGAAGGGATAGTGTCGGAGATGGAAAGAAATGGAGTGATGCCGAATGAGATCACTTACAGTCTTTTAATTGACGCCTACACTACCGCTGGGCGTGCAGAGAGGGCTCGGAAGCTTTTCGAAGAAATGGTGATGGCCAAACTTAAGCCCAATTGCTTCATTTATAGCAGACTGTTGGCCACTTTCCGGGATCGGGGAGAGTGGCAAAAAGCCTACAAAGTTCTCAAGGAGATGCGAAGAACAGGAGTTTCTCCTGACAGGCATTTCTACAACATTATTATTGACACTTTTGGCAAGCATAACCGCCTTGAGCATGCTGTCAAGGCATTTGAGACGATGATAGCGGAGGGAATCGAACCAAATTATATCACATGGAATACTATGATAGATAGTCATTGCAGGGCAGGGCAACATGAACGTGCATTGGAAATATTTGAGCGGATGCTAGAACAGGGTTGTGCTCCACGTGCGCCGACTTACAATATTCTCTTAAAATCTCTGGGGGAGCAGGGGAAATGGGATGATATCACAACAACTCTCAGGAAAATGCAGAGCGATGGTTTGCTACCTAATATTGTTACCTATACAACGCTAGTAGATATATATGGTCAGGCTGGAAGATTTCATGATGCCGTAGAAATCCTGGAAGTAATGAAAGCAGAAGGTCTGAAACCTTCATCAAGTGTTTATTGTGCTTTAGCCAACGCGTATGCTCAGCAGGTATGTCATGGGTCATGGAATATTTTTCGTACATAGGATTGTGGAACTTTTAATTCTAGGATTAGTGTAACTACATGCATGAATGTCCTCAAACTTCACTTTCCAGGGGTGTTTTCATTTTTCATAGGTCCAAGGACTTGATGTGAAACAATGGTTTGGACACTGCCAGAATGCGACTAGTCATCTTTCCATAAAATGGTGTTTTTTTGCCCGAAACAGGAAAAAGATACTACCTAAACATACATGCTTAGCAGAGGTCACAATGTTAGAATTTATAGCAGCATAACCAGGATCACTAAAAGAATGGCAAAGCACAGAAACAAAATGAGTGTGGAGCTCGTTTAACCATGATGATAACAACAATCATCTCCCAACCATAGACAAAGCTATTTGTCTCCCCCGAGCTCACACCTTCCAATAGAGAATGATGTACATCCAGATAGTAGTAGCGCAAAGCCAAGAAAAATAAGAGAGAAACTTCTCCATTAGTGGAGAACACCAAAAATCAGTCTCCTAGCTGCAGTAGCGAACCTCTCTTGATTAGTGCGAACTTGTCTTGAGTGAATCACCAAATGAGAGGTCGAACTCTCTATTTATACACATCAAAAGGTAACTTTAACCCAAGAAAAATAAGAGAGAAACTTCTCCAATAGTGGAGAACACCAAAAATCAGTCTCCTGGCTACAGTAGTGAACCTCTCTTGACTAGTGCGAATGTGTTTTCAGTGAATCACCAAATGAGTAGTCGAACTCTCTATTTATACACATCAAAAGGTAACTTTTTCCCTTACTGGGCCGACTTGACTTGCCCTAACTGGGCCGACCTAACTGGGACAGTTCTGGGGCAGATTGCCCACTGTTTTGGGGCAGTTTACCCACTGGTCCGACTTGTCTAATTGACAGGGCTGACTTGTCTTGGGGAAAAATAAAAATAACATTTAAAGATACTTTTCTTTGTGTGTTTTTTACCCCAAGGTTTACATTAATTCTTTCAAGGGCTTACACGATCAAATACATCAATATCTTTTCTTGTAGGAGGTACAACAATAATATAATAAGAATAGCTTTCGAAGTTGCACTATTTCCAACACTCCCTCTCAACAAGGAAGGTATTCTAATTTTATTCTTTCTTGGGTCGACCTATGAGGTGATGCCTCATGCAGCTACTACTCCAACATTCCCTCTTAGCCAGGGAGGCATCATCAGTATTATCATACTGGAACACATATGGATATCATCTGTACATCACGGTTATCTCTAACCTCTCTATATCATAAGGAAGGTCTGCCAACACAATCTCAGTCCATCGAGAAGTGTCAACAAATCAATCTTCGTGCATCAGCTCAATCTAGTCCATAAGAGAATATCCACTAGCTCCACAACTCCACACAGTCCATTGGAGAGTCAAAACAATGTGCCTCAGCTCAACCCAGTACTTCGGGGAACATGCACAATGACAATGTGCCTTAGCTCAACCCAGTCCTTCGGGAAATATGCACCAACTCAACTAGTCCTTCGGTGAGTCAAGAGTACCAGTGTGCGCCAGTGTGCACCAGCTTCTTCATCTCGTCCTAGGATGTTTGAGAGATCTCCTCACTCTTTTCAAATTGATTTGGAGAATGCACTAAATCTCTCCATCATGTCCTATGATGTCGAGAGATCTCCCCACTCTACTGAGTGTCCGGGAGTGTGCGCTGGCTTCTCCATCCTATCAGGATGTCCGAGAGATCTCCTCACTCTATCCTAGAGTGATCTGGAGAATGCAGTGGCCTCTCCATCTTATCTGGATGTCCGAGAGATCTCCTCACTTTGTCCTAGAGTGATTCGGAGAATGCAGTGGCCTCTCCATCCTATCTGGATGTCTAAGAGATCTCCTCACTCTATTCTAAAGTGATCCAGAGAATGCAATGGCCTCTCCATCCTATCAGGATGTCTGAAAGGTCTCTCATACACGACCATTTGCTACCTGTCCATCTCTACTGCCAATGGGATCCTCCCATTCTTAGCTGAGATCCTGGACGAGCATAGGTACCTGTGTAGAAACAAATTTCACACGACCATCTACTACCTATCCGTCTCATCTGCCGATGGGATCCTCCCATACCTGGTTGAGAACCTGGACGAGCAGAGGTGCACGACCATCTACTACCTGTTCGTCTCATCTACCGATGGGATCCTCCCATACCTGTCTGAGAACCTGAACGAGTAGAGGTACCTGTGCTAGCTTCACACGACCATCTACTACCTCTCCGTCTCATCTGCCGATGGGATCCTCCCATACTTGGCTGGGAACTTGGACGAGTAGAGGCACTTGTGTGGAACCAAACTTCACCTGACCATCTACTACCTGTCCGTCTCATCTGTCGATGGGATCCTCCCATACATGGCTGAGAACCTATACGAGTAGAGGTACCTGGGTGGAACCAAACTTCACCCAACCATCTACTACTTGTTCGTCTCCTCAACCAATGGGATCCTCCCATACCTGGCTGAGATCCTGGAGGAGTAGAGGTACTTGGGTGAAAGCAAGGTACACATTTCCATATCATCTTTGCCTCTCTAGGAGGGACACATTCTCTTCCAAGTTTTCCACGAAAGTATTCAAACTTTATCTTGGGAAGAGGCTTGGTGAGAACATCTGCAGTCTGGTCATCTGTCGGAACATATTGTAACTCGATCACACCTTTCTGCACCATATCATGAATGTAGTGATATCGAATCTTTAGATGCTTCGACTTGTCATGGAATATGGGATTCACTGACATCTGCACATAACTCTGGTTATCACAGTGAATTACAGTTGGCTCTGGAATCTGTCCAAACAATATCGCAAGGAGTTTTCGAAGTCATACAGCTTCCCGAGCTGTTGTACTAGCAGCCATATACTCGGTCTCTGCAGTATTGAGTGCGACTAAGGTCTGTTTCCTGCTACACCAAGAAATCACTGCAGAACCCAAGCTGAAGCAACATCCGGAGGTACTCTTCCTATCTACAGCACATCCGGCCCAATCTGAGTCTGAAAATCCCTGCAATCTCAAGTCACATTCTGAAGCATATCTCAGGCCATATCCCACAGTGCCACGCAAGTACCTTAACACATGTTTTGCAACAACCCAGTGAATTTGTCTCTACTCACACCTGCATTGGCTGAGGGCATTCACTACAAAACATATATCTGGTTTGGTATTTATCAGGTACATAAAAGATCCAATCAGTTGGCGATACATAGTGGGATCAATCAAATCTGAATCGGAAGCAGAGTCCATCAGCTTCTTTAGATTCACATCCATTGGTGTGGTCATGGACTTACAGTCCAACATTCTGAATCTCTTAAGTATGTCAATGGTGTATTTTCCTTGACTCAGGAAAATCTCATTGTTCCTCTGCCATAATCAACTCCCTCTGTGCTGGAGTGTCCTGCTCCCTTTGCATCTGAGCATCCTGTTCCCTCTATGGAGCTATCCATAGAGTGTCCTACTCCCTTTGCATCTAAGCATCTTGCTCCCTCTCTAGAGCTATCCACAGAGTGTCCTGCTCCCTCTCACTTTAGGTGTCATTCTGAGCACCAGCTTTCATGGAGCAGAAGAGCACAGTTACTTACTAAAATGTAAGTATTCATCCTGGTGACGACCAAGTACATCAAGGATCCTCTCAACTGTCAATCTGAATCTACCAGCAACGCTATCAGTGTAGTCAGGTACTCGCAGTCATCATGCTGGGTCTGCTCAGGATCTCAACTGTGATCTCCCTTTTCCTAGGAAGATCTCAACACATCACCAATAAACCAAGATCCTCAACTCAAGGGCTAACTCCTTCTTAACTGCTAGAGGGGGAGATGATCTCATCTCCTTAGGATATATCAGCTCCTCATCCTCGATCTTCGGATCAGATCCTCTGGGCCTGTGGGTCATGTATCAAATATAGCTGGATGTGTTATGTCCTCATCTGTTTGCATGACTTCCATCTAACTGCTTTGTCTAGGAGTCATCCTTCTAGGTTGAGAGTCATGCTCCTAGAAGCTTCCTGCCTTTGATTAATATGAACATCATCGAGATTCATGTGTCTACCACTTGTTCATCAAAACAAGTCTCACCATAATTTTCTTGTAGGCCATATCATATGGTCTTTTCCCTACAAGTCTAATCCCGTCAGATGGTTAGCAACATACCATAATCAAATTTAATCAATTCATATAACAATCGTTCACAAATATGTAGGCATCTTAGCTAATGCTTCAGCACAACATATATATGGAACTATCTGTATGTCTGCTATCTCCGTTAGAACATACTACCAAGAGTGTGTGCTATTCTAAGCATGTTAGAAGGATATATCATCCAAGATAGGTTCATTAAAGTTGTGTAGCATTATTGCTATTTAAACAATCATATACATAACAAATACTATATGAGCCTACTGTTCATCAATAAAGGAACTAGGTCACATTGCTCTACATCCTTCCTAATTCTAGGAATATAGATCTGCATACAAATTGTTATGGAAACATATTCAAAACCAACAGATCTAATCTACAAGAGCAATAAATCCAAATACTTATCTTTTATTGTTTTTGAGGGTGGGATCCCACTGCCTCCTTGTGGGAACCATGAGAGTCCTCTATTCTTCATTTTCTTGTTGGGAGATCATCGCAATCTGGATCGTCATATAATCACCTCAACATACTAGAATACCTTTACTGAATCCACCAAGATTCTTCTTGCTTTGGGATCATTCTTTCTCCATTGAGACTTGTCATCTTCTGGTTCTGGTTCTGGGACCTTCTCATTGACGAACTTCAAAAGATCATTTTCTTCTAATATGGGAAAAAACCTAGACTTCCAAGAAATGAAATTGGAAGCCCCATCAAGTCGATCTTCAACCTTCATTCCAATCATCTTGACTGCAGAACTGGATCAGAACCCTAGTAGGAGTTAGGTCAAAAATGAAGTTTGGAATCTTGCAAAACTGACTCCACAAGAAAATGCGCCCTAGCAAGGCGAGTTGAGAGAAGATAGGGTCAAGCCAAGTGTGTGGAGGGAACAACACAAAACTTGAAACCCTAATTTCTGCAGTAACTGCCGCAGCTACAGAATTAGGTCAAAAATGAAACTTCTTAGAACTGGAATTTTCCTTCACCAAAAGATGCACCTTCCCTAGGGCCAAATTTCTAATGCTCTTTTCAAGCCAAACTGAGAACGAAAGGCCCTGAAATGTGAAACCCTAGTTTCCGGCAATGGCTTCTTTTAGAATTGCTTTGATACCATGTTAGAATTTATAGCAGCAAAACCAAGATCACTAAAAGAATGGCAAAGCACATAAAAAAATTAGTGTGGAGCTCATTTAACCATGATGATAAGAACAATCATCTTCCAACCATAGACAAAGCTTTTGGTCTCCCCCGAGCTCACACCTTCCAATAGAGAATGATGTACATCCAGATAATAGTAGCGCAAACCCCAGAAAATTAAGAGAAAAGTTCTCCAATAGTGGAGAACACCAAAAATCAGTTTCCTAGCTGCAGTAGCGAACCTCTCTTGACTAGTGCGAACTTGTCTTGAGTGAATCACCAAATGAGAGGTCGAATTCTCTATTTATACACATCAAAAGGTAACTTTTTCCCTTACTGGGCTGACCTGACTTGCCCTAACTGGGCCGACCTGACTTGCCCTAACTAGGCCGACCTAACTGGGGCAGTTTTGGGGCAGACTGGCCACTGTTTTGGGGCAGTTTACCCACTGGGCCGACCTGTCTAACTGACAGGGCCGACTTGTCTTGGGGAAACATAAAATAACATTTAAAGATACTTTTCTTTGTGTGTTTTTCACCCCAAGGTTTACATTAATTCTTTCAAGGGTTTGCACGATCAAATACCTCAATATCTTCTCCCGTAGGAGGTACAACAATAATATGATAAGACTAGTTTCCGAAGTTGCACTATTTCCAACACACAAGGTTTTTATGAGCATGCCAGAAATAAACTGACTACCTCTAAACAGCTTTAATGAAGACACAGACTCCAATTCTTAGTTTCTGTAGAGTTCTAAACTGTTCTCGGTGAACAATTGCTAAGAGGAGGTTACTTTAAATTATTACAAACTTGGAAACCTATCTCCCTACAGTCAAACAGAAATGGTTCAAAAACTGGGCTTTAGCTGAAGTCCAACTTTGGATTCAACCATGCTTTTCGTTAAGTTTATGTTGTATGAGTTTAGACTTCTTTGAGGAAAGGGATTTGATTCTGATTCCAACCCTTGTATAGAATCGAAAACGTTTGCAGCTGGATTGGCTGTTTCTTGCTTCTTTATATACATTTTGGATTCTTCTTCTTCTTCAGTTAGCATCAAGACCTCCGTTTCCGTTTCTATTGAAGAGGCTAGAGCTGTCTACCTAATTAAGATTAAAACAAAAAAGTATTGTACAGGCCTAAATCAAACTAAAGCTAACCTCCTTTACTTTGGTGTTCTTGATCAAGACATCGTTTACTTAATTTTGGATGGATTCCATACTTGGTTATTTCAAACTAAAATATCAATTACCAATATTGGAATTTGTTAATAGGTGTGGAAAATCTTCTTAGCATACTGAAGTTATGAAAGGAGTTTTGGACATACCAGTAACTGTCATAGTCTTCCTAAAGAATATTGGTATATTACTATATGCACACCCACTAGTAGTTTTGGGAGATCCTCATTGTCTCCTTGATCTGGTGCAGGAAGTCAGTTATTTCAACTTGGATACATGATTTTGATATTTTAATACAAAGTTAGGATATATAATTGACAATTCATATGATTTAATATATATGTCTTCTTTCTGAAGGTTGAACATTTCAGCATTCAACTGTAGTGTTCCTTGACCACAGTGAGGTACTTAGAATGCATCATTACTGTTATGGTTCCATATCAAAATGGGTGTTGGAAGGGGAAGTATTGGGATCTTTCTAGCCTCCTTTGGAACCAAAATCATGTTGGAAACTATGGTGGATATTGCATTAGATTGGGGCCTGTGGAGAACCTAAAACCTATTTGGTACTCATCATCAAACCTGAGCCTGTACAGTAAACACAATGAAAGAAGGAGGTGTTTTACCACCCAAACCCTTACTTCTAGAGATGAAAGTTCTGAAGCTCAAGTAAGACCCTAGGGGCACTTTGAAGGGCTATCCAATGTCGCTATGATAGCTCTTCCACATACTTTTGGCCAGATCTCCTCTAGCACTAGGGTGGAATTCCTAAGAAAATGAAAGTCAAATAAAAGATAAAAACAAAGAATCATTTTTGACTTCAAATATGGATTCTGATTTTTTAAGTATGTTATTTCCAAATTTGTGAACAGCAAAAAGGAAAGTTAATTTATTAAAGTTTTGGGATTGCTTGAGAACAAGTTTAGTGCCTAAAGCACTATTGGCTATATGGAGTCTATAAGGCAGCAAATACTAGTGATTTTTTAATGATGATATGGCAGCATATAGATCAAATTAAGAACCTACAGCAAACATATAAAGTTGGCCACTAAAAACAGAATTTACTTGAGAGGAATCTGGATAAAGAAAGACCTCTGAACATGTATAAACGGCATGTCGACTACAAGACAATGCAAATTACAGCAAATTTGATTTAAGAAATAAGACATGTAATAACATTTTCCAGCATTAGATATAAATATTTTAAGAGGGGAATTGACCACAAATAAATTTCTTGTAACTAGGAAACAAGTTACCGGATTTAACAGATCTTCATAAACAAGTTTGATGCAAGAAATCTGAACATTAGTCTTCAGCAATAATGTTACAAGGATGTGCCTCAAGCTCCAATAAAGACCTAACAATAGTCTCTAGTAATTCTCCAAACTTTCCACAACCATTACATTAGGAGGAGCCTCTCTTATATAGAGATTCAAGCTCAAATCCTCCTTAATTAAAATAATAATATAAGGTAAAACCCTAGATCTATCCTAGGAAAACATAAACAAATAATATCATCTAACGAATCCATTGTGGACAAGTCAAACAAATAGTAAATAATGATAGATGGCAAGTGGGATGCCACATGTCTCCATCTCCAAGCAAAAGGCATCCTCAAGAGAGGATGCTTCCAAAAATAGTAGTATGACCATGTCAAGAATCTCAAAGACGCACCTAGAAAAAGCCTCCACAAGTGTGTTTTCCAAGGAGCAGCTAAAATACGATAAAACACTTAACAAGGGGGAATGATCCTCTAGAATAATGATAAAATATGTTAAAACATGGAGGAAACGACTAGGGTTTGATCATTGATGAGATGTAACAACCCTTGCTTCAACATTTGTGCAACACAATAAAACAATGGGAAACTTTCCACTAGAGAACCTCCAAAATAGTGCATGTTGTTAGATTTTTGGATTACTCCGAAAGTGTTTACACCATGTTTGGGGTGCTTCATGAAATTTGGGCTACATGGTGTATTTTCAGCCCTTGGATGTTCTGAGATGGATTGTAGCATGAGAGATAGTTTGTGATGGATATGCACACTTGTGATAGCTTTCTCAGTGGATGCCAGACCTCAAATGAGCACTGGCTTAGTGCTTTTCCCTAGGGATTTGGAGATCTCTTGTTTCAATGGTGGATGCCTTGCATGATGGCCATATGGAGGATTCACTTGGTGGGAGAAGCCCCTACATGATATGAGGGGCATTGTGCATTGTGGAGGAGCGCCATAGGCCTAGATGGCATGCGACAACTTGGTTTCCTGTTCAGAGGGTTGGAGATGGCTTGGGGATTGCTAGAGCTTCGACTGTGTTCTTGTAGGGGGTAGTTGTCCCAGTGGAGTACTTGGCTTTGGAGGATGGATGGAGTTCGTTTAGGCTTGAGATGGAGTGGTGTGGACTTACCTTGCATAGCTACATCACCTTGGGTCACTATTGTGCGTGACATCATCATTGGAGCTTGATGCCTGTACTTAGGAGTGGAGTGCTTCAGTTGTGTATGGCTTACTTATGTTTAGTAGGCTTGCTTGTAAGACATAGGCCAACCTGTGTTATATTGTTGGCCTCCTTTACCTCTCATATAAATAGAGGAAGGAGAGAGTCTTTCCGCCACATCACATCACACATTCATTTTGTATCTCTTCTTTGGAGTTCTCTCTTAGTGATGTGCTAGGGTTCATGAGGAAACCTCTAGTAGAGCATATGAGGAGGAGATGGACGATTTCTCTCTCTTGAGATTCTTCTTTGTAGATTTGATCTGTCTCTTGGGCACTAGGGTTTCTTGGTATCTTGGAGCATCTTGGATTCTAGGGTTAGGGTTTCCCCTTGGTGGCTAGAGAATAGGGTTTAGAAAACCTTGGATGTATTTGGGGAAGAAGAAGAGGAGAACGTCTTGCCTTGGAGATATTGTTGGAGGGATCTTTGCACTTGGAGGAACCATGGTTTGTTGAATAACCTTAGCTAGGGCATCTTGGGTGGTTGGATTTTATCCTAGCTTTGAGAGGAGGCTATGGTATGTATGTACTTCATTCATTGAGCATATATATATGAGATTTTCAACTGTCCACATTTTTGTTGAAAAAGTACCAAGGAAGTGTTTTTCCACCTTGTGATGCCTAGGGGTGGATAAAACTTTAAAAGTGGTCCCTAGTCACTTTATTAAAGTGAAGCACTTTATAAAGTTGATTCATGGGCTAATTTTAAATTGACTTTATGAGAAATAAAGTGGGTGAGGAATTAAAAGGGTCATTAATGTACTTAAGTGAAAAGTGCATTAAATTCATTTATTAATTTATCAATGAGCCTTTTATGTGAGCCTTAGATCTCATTGAGCCAAGATCTAATCTTGGCCATTGAATCTCAAGAAGAAGTTACCATGAACAAAAAGGGGAGAAACTAGGGATTGAGGCATTCATTCTTCATTTGTGATCTAAGAGATTTGGAGAGCAAGAGGAGAAGAGAAGGCTAGGGTTTTGAAGAGAATTCGAACTAGGGAGGAAGAAGAATGAAACTGGCACGAATCCCAAGGAGTTTATGAGTGGCACGAATTCCAAGGTAAAGGCACAGTTTTCAAGGCACCATACAACAACATTGAAGTGCATAGAAATCGAGGCAGGCCGTACAACAACACATAATTCAAGGCAGAGTTGGCACGGATTTCGAGGTGAAGTACAACATTTATTGCCGTCAGCAGGCCGTACAGGACCACATAGAAATCGAGGGACATAATTTGCAAAGAATTTGAGGCCGCACGTGTGAGGCCGTACAACAAAAATTTGGGCACAAATTTCGAGGAGAAAACATAAATTTGTAGCAGGTCGTACTTTGACAGTTTGGCACATTTTTCAAGAAGAAAATTTGCTGAGATAAGTATTGCTATTAATTTGTGTAATTTGTCTCTGAAAGAATAAAAACTTCTCTCTCCTATCAGGTTTTCCCTTCAGGTTTTTCCTAAGCCAATTTGGCTAAAAATTCTGAGTTTGAATTTTTATGTGTGTGGCTATTATAAATTTTCTGAGTGTGGAAAAGTGAAAAGAAATTCCATGTGTTTCAAGAAAAATTAAATTTTTATGCATTGAAGCTAATATACAATCAATGTTTGGGCATTAAACTCTATGTGGAAAAAATAAAACTTGAAATTGGGTTGGGGTTCCAAACTTTTCATGGTATCAGAGCTGAAGTAAAGGGCAGAAATTAAATACTCAGAAAAATTTCAGACTTTGGCAAGAAGGGAGAACAAGTATTTTGTGAAGAAAACAGGTTCTTGAACAGTGTGGGGTTATGTCCACCGGACTTAGACTTGAATGTAGGCTGGATGGGGCTGTAAATTTTAGCCCTTGGAAGGCTAGAATAGTGTTGATACTGGAGGAAAATGAACTATGGGAGATAGTAAACAGTACCACAGCTAATCAAGTCACAATACCTACCGATGCTATAGATAATGCTGCTTTTTTTAAGAAGGATGTAAAAGCGAGCAAGATCATACTTGATGTCGTGAAGGATCATGTGATACCACATATTTCAGCAAAAGACCATGCTTTTCAAATGTGGACTGCTTTAACAAATCTTCACCAAAGTTCGAACGAAAACAGGAAGATGGTTTTGAGAGAAAAGTTGAAGGGGGTCCGCATGAGTAAGGGTGAAAACATGGCTTCCTACCGTATGAGGATCACGCAGGTGAGAGATGAACTTGCAGCTGTTGGGGAGGTTGTACAAGGCAGTGAGTTGGTGCGGACAACATTGAATGGTGTGACAAAGCCATGGGGTATATTTGTGGAGTCCGTAGTTGCTCGTGAGCATATGCCTTCCTGGGATTGTCTCTGGGACAACTTCATTCAGGAGGAGACCTGGAGTGGGTATGTACAGGGTAGTTCATCTCAGAGTAGGGAGAATGAAGAGAATGTGGCATTGGCAGCGAAGGGAATGAAGAAGAAGTTCAAGAAGGGCCCTAAGGGTGGGGCCAAGCAGCAGAGTGGCCAGCAAAAGAGAGACATGAGCAAAGTCAAATGCTTTGCTTTCCAGAAGTTTGGACACTATGCTAGATAATGTCCGAACAAGAAGAAGAAGTAACGACAGACGACAGCAGCAACAAACATTGATGAGTTTGCTACACGATTTGAGGGAGAGCTTTCTCTCTATGCTAGTTGTACAGAGAGAGCATCTATCACCAGCAGTGATGTGGAGGATCAGACACAATATTACTTATTGGTTGGTCATTCGTTGAGTGCTTCCACCACTCCTTCCACTTGGTACATTGACAGTGGGGCTTTGAGCCATATGACAGGTGTTCGAGACATCTTCACCGAGATGACTGATTCCGACTTGAGTCTAGAGGTAGTGTTGGGTGATGATACTGTTGTGAGAGCAGTTGGGCATGGGACTATCAGCTTTCAGAGGGAGCCCATGCAGCCCATGACATTGAGGGATGCCTTGTACATCCTCGGGTTGAAGAATAACCTTGTTTCAGTTTCCACTATTGAAGACAGGGGCTTTGGAGTGTATATCGTAGATGGGAAAGTGTATGTTTTTCCCAGAGCAGCATGACCATCTACATCATATGCCATTGGAGTTAGATGTGGGAAACTGTACAAGCTTCTCTTCCAGCCTCATCATGCATTGGCCCACACTAGCAGTAGCAGTAGCAGTGATTTGTGTGAGTTGTGGCACAGGAGGATGGCCCACCTTCATCATTCAGCTTTGAGATTGCTGAGTGAGATGTCTACAGGTTTACCATAGTTCAACACAGAGCAGAGTGGTGTGTGCAGAGGGTGTGCTTTGGGAAAGTACACCAAGACTGCTTTTCTGAGCAGTGATAGCAGATCAGGAGGAGTACTGGATTTGATACATTCTAATTTATGTGGACCCATGTCTTCTGCTTCATTGACATGTTTTGAGTACTATATTAGTTTCATTGATAATTACTCTAAGAAGACCTGGATCTACTTCCTGAAGTGTTAGAGATAGTGGTATCTCGGGATGTCCTCCATGATTCAGATGCCTTGCATGGAGGTACATCAACAGTATAGGCATCAGGATGGAGTAGAGGGTGAGATGCACTCTACTCAGTGGCATGAACCCAGCAGTGGATGCATGCGGACCTTCCGAGGTGTTTTGCCTCATGCATGCATGAGTTTTGCATGTACAACTGGTAATTAAAAATGCATGCAAAAGTGACTTTTTGCATGCATTGATATTAGGTTTTTGGTAAACCTAATTGATCACTAAGATGATATAAGGAGGCAGGAGGTCACCGGTAAAGGTTACTCAACAGACTAGTCAGAGATAGATCAGTCAGAGTTAGGAGGGTGCATAGTGCATGTAGAGGGTGAATTTATGAGAGAGAGAGGAGCTTCTGCAGTAGAGAGAGTGAGGGGATCTGAGCTGGATCAATCCCCACTTGATCAGAGGCACTTAGATGCCAGAGACCGTGGGTTGAGAGATCCCAACAATGAGGTTACTATACTGTTCAGATAGAGGATGACTTGCAGTTGCAGGGGGCACACTTCCAGAGCAGAGGAGGACGTTGTACACTTAGATTAAGGCCAGAGCAGTTGAGATCAGCAAAGTAGGTCTTCTTCATTGTGTGAAGAAGATCTGTGACGATTAGAGCTCAGATCGGCTGAGATCTCAGCTAGGACGAGTTTTCGGCAGTTGGAGAGAGGGCGCACTTTTGCATGCAGAGCTGCAGGGGCGCATCAGACTTTGAGCAGAGCATGCTACCATTCCAGACAGAGCAGATCAGGGCAGTGAAGTATAGGAGGAGATAGTACATCCTGAGATGGGCAGAGTCAGATCTTCAGAAGGTTTAGATCCAAACTGACAGCAGGGGGCGCATTTCCCAAGAGTAGCAGTTGCAGCTGCTGCAGATCTTGGGTTATTCTAACCCGCCAGGTTTGGTCATTTGTTTCTGAAGAACTGTATGTACTAAATATATTCTTACTTTGCTTTGGGCTCAAGATAGAAGAAAGCCTCACAAAAAGCTGGTTTTCCCTGTATGGGGTTTCCAGGGTATATCTTGGGTTATTGTGTATTTCATTGGTTGAAGTGTTAAGAGATCTCTAGTATTTGTATCTTAAGTATTTATTGTATTTTTGACTTATCGAGACTCAAATCGCTTGAGATCTCAGGGCATCCAGAGGGAGTAGTGATCTCTGGAAATATTAATATGGTATCAGAGCCCTGGTAAGGGTCAGGGAGAGCAATCACACTCAGATCTGCAAGCGGTATACCAGATCTGTATGGAGACTCAGTTGGAATATCAGATCTGTGGAGAGAGTGACTAGATCTACTAGATCTAAAGAGTAGGGTTCAGATTTGTGACAGTAGAGGTCAAATCTAGTAGATTTGAGAAGTTGGAGTCTAGATCTGAGACAGATCTAGTAGATCAGTGAAGATAGAGACCAAATCTACCAGATCTGTAGAGAGGAGTTCAGATTTGTGGTTGTAGAGGTCAAATCTATCAGATCTGTGATTTTGGCGGATAGATCTGAGAATCTATCAGATCTGGCATGATCAGAGTCCACATCTGTGGTAGATATATCAGATCTAAAGAGTAGTGTCCAGATCTGTGAGAAAAAAGATCTGATTTGGGAGAGCGAACCTTAGATTTGAGAAAGAGAGGGTTAGCTTGTTCACCAAAGCACAAACCTACAGGTTGGTTTTGATTCAAAGATTGATTTACAAAGTCATGGCTTCAGGACTTTGTACAGTTATGCATCTAGCTATATGATGGGAATACGAGAAGTGTTCCTCAGTATTTTAGAGACAGGCTTAGACTTCTATGAGAGATTAGCAGTGAGGAGAGTTGGTTTGATGATGTTCCAACTGGAGTCAGAAGGTCTACCGAGGATGATAGGAGGGATGCATGTACCAGAGCAGACCGATTTACCCTCAGTATCAGCTTTGGAGGATGAGGGATATAGTATTGTGTTTCGAGATGGACAAAGTCTTCTATATGTAGAGGGAGTGACCTTGGATGCAGTAGCGAGGCATGGCATCAGACAAGGCAAGTTGTACAGGTTGCTGGGCAAGCTTGTATGTGGGTTCAAGGAGATCTTGGATGCAGTTTCAGTATCAGTGACAGAGAGAGAGCATGAGGCTTCTCTCAAGATGACACTGATAGAGGAGCGTAGATCTTCATATCAGTGCAGCAGATGCAATCGAGAAGTCTTCCAGTTTAGAGGAAGAAGATGCAGTAGCAAGGGATGTGTATGATCTTGGTGGATGCTTCTCCAGAAGTACCTTCCTCGCTAAGAGGGAGTATGTGGTCAGAGGGTTGGGACGAGTACTGTTCCTACTCGAGTTTGGAGAACTCCTAGAGGTGTCAGGAGTCCTTTACATTGCTAGAGCCATGCTGCATGATCAATCTTCCTTTCTTTTTATGGGCTGAGCCCTGTAGTACTGTTGTTTATGTGCAGAACAGGAGTCCAATTGTGCCTTGGGGTGTAAAAATCCTGAGGAGATGTTCACCGAGAAAAGCCTGAGATAGGCCACTTCCACATATTTGGATGCCTTACATATTCTCATGTCCCTTCTGAGAAGAGGACAAAGTTAGAGCCTATTGCAGATACATGCATCTTTGTTGGATATGACGAGACTTTGAAGGCCTTCTGCTTATACCTTCCTGCACAGAGGAAAGTTGTAGTGAGGAGGGAGGTGAGATTTGAGGAGCGGGCCTTCAGGAAGTCTTGTGAGTTAGAGATGGAGCAGCAGCAGGTTACTACTCCACATGTGACAACATCTCAGAGTTCAGCTAGTCAGAGTGCAGGGTCACAGGTTTCAGGGGTGACTGGTCCACAGGTTTCAGGATCTACAAGTTCAGGGACTTAATCTACAGAGACTTCTGGTACAGGGACAGGTTCTCCGGTCACTGGTTCACAAGTTTCACCTTCACGTGATTCGGGTTCACATGGTTTTGGTTCACCAGGCTCAAGATCTCAGGCGATAGGTACTTCTTCAAGTAGACAGTTGTCAAATGAGGATGTTCATGAGGAGGGCCTACCACAGGAAGCTACTTCCAGAAAGAGAAAGCCAAGTTGGATTAAAGAGCTTGTGAAGGAAGCTGAGGAGTCTGTGGGGCCACCCAAGAGGGAGGTCAGAGAGAGTAGAGCACCAAAGGTTTTCCAATTATATGGTGATGGTGACCAGCTTGCGTGAGTCACAGCCTTCTACTTTTGAGGAGGCAACCACACATCAGGTATGGAGAGATGCCATGATGGAAGAGTACAATTCCATCATGAAGAATGATGTGTGCGAGATAGTTCCGAGACCGGAGGGGAAGTCAGTTGTGACTTCCAAGTGGCTCTACAAGATCAAACATGCTGCAGATGGCAGCATTGAGAAGTACATGGCTCGTTTTGTGGCACGGGGGTTCTCTCAGGTAGAGGGAGTAGACTATGACGAGACCTTTGTGCCGCTTGCTCGATATTTATCGATCAAAGCAGTGATCTCCATAGTAGCAGAGTTGGGTTCAAAGATCCACCAGATCGATGTGAAGATTGTCTTTCTCAATGGTCTTCTACAGGAGGAGGTGTACTTAGAGCAGCCACAGGGATTTGAGATTCACGGGAGAGATTCTCATGTGTGTAGGCTGAAAAAGGCCTTGTATGGACTGAAGCAAGCTCCTCGAGCTTGGTATTTGAGGATAGATTCTTATGTGCTGTCGATTGGATTTCAGAAGAGTGAGTCTGAACCCAATTTGTACTTCATTGTGATTGGAGGTGATCCGCTCATTCTTTTGCTATATGTTGATGACTTGTTTATCACAGGAGAGGAGCATCTTATTGCAGCTTGCAAGAAGGATCTTGCTTCAGAGTTTGAGATGACTGATCTTGGGATGATGCACTATTATTTGGGGATGGAGATTTGGCAGGAGGATGGACATGTTTTCTTGGGGCAAGGAAAATATGCAGCTGATGTTCTGAGGAGATTTTAGATGGAGGGCTACAACCCTATGTCCACACCTATGATCACCAACTGGAAGAAGCTTCATGCTTCTGAGGGAGAGTTGGTGGATCCTACCTTATACCGTTAGCTCATAGGTTTGTTGATGTATCTAGTCAACACTCGACTAGATTTGTGTTTTGCGATAAACACTCTCAGCCAGTTCATGATGGAGCCTAGGAGAGTACATTGGATTGCCGCAAAACATGTACTGAGGTACCTTGCTGGGACAATGGACTATGGTTTGGACTAAAGGAGGTTAGATGGAGTTGGTTTGATTGGCTTCATAGATTCAGATTGGGTAGGCAGTGTAGCGAATCGAAAGAACACTTCCGGTTGTTGCTTCAGTTTGGGCTCGACAGCAGTGTCATGGTTCAATTGGAAGCAAAAGTCAGTTGCATTGAGTTCTGCAGAGGATGAGTATATGGCAGCCAGTCAGGCTAGTTGCGAGGCATTGTGGCTTCGCAAGTTGATGGTTGACTTATTTGATCAAGAGCTGAGACCTACAATTATTTACTGTGACAATCAGAGTTGCATCAAGCTCTCATAGAATCCAATATTCCATGACAGGTCAAAGCATATAGAGATTAGATATCACTTCATTAGAGACTATGTTCAAAGAGGAGTTGTTGAGTTACAGTACATTTTCACTGAGTGTTGAATTTTCATCAAGTTAGGGTTATATACAGAAAAAATAACAATTCATCATACTTTAATGCAGAAAATACATTTAATAAACATTTACAAATCTTGAATGTTGAATAGTGCAGTAGTAAAATCTATCATAACATAAATTTCATATCTTTTGCACTCTCAGGTCGGTCACTGTGTTAAAGTACTTTTAACACTACCAGTTAGGTCACTGTGCTAAATTAATATGTAACTAATTTAACCGTATAATAATAAAAGAGATATGGTTGAAGATACTTACTTGTGTGTGGGACCCTTCCTATAAGAATACTCAGAAGAGTTACTTACTTTCATTCAAATTCTGGAAACTAGCTGACCCTACAAGAGGGTAGTACAAACCAGAGAGAGAGAGATGATAGGTTGAAGAAAAGGACAATGGTAGTCAAAAATGTCTCAGCACAAGAGATCAGAAAATAACATACTAGATCTAACCACAGGTGATCAAGTAAACAGGTCTGTCCACAAATACAACTCAGCATAACAATCTGAACCAGAGATGAAACTTAGCATTCAGATCTGGACATAAACAAGGTTTAGCATAATACACAAAGTTTGATCACTTTAGATTTGCCCATCAACACTCATGTCTTACACATACTTGCACACAGCAGAGTAGGATAAATCCTAGGGCCTTACGGCCTCCACAAATTCATGCTAAAAACTGGATTAGACCTGTAGGCTTCACGATCTCAACAAATAAATAAACAGCAGGCAGAAATAAGGCCAAATAGGGTCTCAGCTGAGCTTCAGAGGTAATAAAGGGTCACAGCTATCTCAGCAGTCAAACACAGAACAGATTCGGTCCCTTAAAGGCAGTTGAAAGTGCAGAACGGAGCTCACACAACTTCAATCAAGCAGATCGGACATCTCAGCAAGTAGACTGGATCCCTTAATGGACAGATCGAGCCCCACAACAGATAGATCTAATTAGTGAAGCTCACGGCTTTGTTAAAAAAAAAAAAAAAAAAGATGGCAGCAACAGATAGGTCACCTCAACAACCAGATATGACCTCAGCGAATGGATCAGACTCTAAACAGACCTATGGCATAAGTAGCAGCTCAACACATAGATCAGATTTGAGATATATGAAAGACTTCAGCAGGTGAGCGGCCTCTAAAGCAAGCAGTACAATCCTTGACGTCAAGTAGCAGAGAAGCTAGAGCTAAGATATGGAGATAATATCAATTGAGAAACAATAGACCTTCATTTATAGGATAATAGGATCTTCTAGGGAGGTCCCATTAAATTAGGAAGACACCAAATAAAAATAAAAAAGTAAAAGTAAAAGAAATAAATAAAAGTAAAAAATAAAAAATAAAATAAATAAAATAAAAATAAAATAAATAAAAATAATTAAAGTGTCTTAAGTGGTTGTCAACCCATAGAATATAAGAGTGGGTAATTTAGGTGGGTACTAGGGTACAAAGACAGGATGGGTACATGACCCAAAACCCTAGTACCAAGGGGTGTACCACAAAGGTGGGCACACAACCCCAAATACATCAAAACAACTCAAGGTGGGTAAACAACACAAAGTACCACAAGACCAAGAACAATAAGGTGTAAGGACCAAGAGTAAATCAATCAGGGTGGAGAAGGTGCAACCAATCATCTCTCTCTCAAATGTACAAATGTTCCATATAACCTGAAAGTTAATCATCATTGTATAAGGAAGGGTTCACACAGATGATGTGATCATGTGGTCCTCTCAACTGCTCCTTAGGTCAAATGTTAGTAGCTTCCACAAGGGGTGGCCAATCCCTTGAGAAAACCAACCAACTTATCCATCTCGAAGACCTAGGAGAAGAGGACATCACACATCATAATCTTGGTAACTGACCAAGTGCCTCCATTCTCCCAGAGAATGGTCCTCAACCTCAAGCTGAGCATTCAGTCCTAGACTGAATGTCGATCAACCATCTGCAGGACCTAGGATGTCTTTGTCTCAACCTGGAGGATCTGCTTGGTCCTCGTGACCAAGAAACTGTCTGGTCCCAGACCAGAATACCCTAGAGATAAATAGGGGCCCTAGCTACATGCTAGGGACTTTGCAATGGCATCCATCTGCTTGGTCCTTGACCAAGAACCCCAGGAGACAGCTGGGGGCCCTAGGGTACCTTCTAGGGTCTTACTCATTACTCTGCCTGGTTAACTTGACCAGGAACCCTAGTTAACTGACTAGGGTACCATTCTCTCTGAGAATGGGTCTCGCAGCTGCACTAAAAAAAATTAACACTGAGGAGCAGGTTGCAGACATCCTAACAGAATATTTGGGGAGAGGAAAGCATGTTCACTTCAGAGACAAGTTGGGGGTTGTGAAGAACACCTTCCTCGGTAAGAGGGAGTGTTGAAAAAGTACCAAGGAAGTGTTTTTCCACCTTGTGATGCCTAGGGTTGGACAAAACTTTAAAAGTGGTCCCTAGTCAATTTATTAAAGTGAGAAGCACTTTATAAAGTTTATTCATGGTCTAATTTTAAATTGACTTTATGAGAAATAAAGTGGGTGAGGAATTAAAAGGATCATTGATGTACTTAAGTGAAAAGTGCATTAAATTCATTTATTAATTTATTAATGAGCCTTTTATGTGAGCCTTAGATCTCATTGAGCCAAGATCTAATCTTGGCCATTGAATCTCAATAAGAAGTTACCATCAACAAAAAGGGGAGAAACTAGGGATCGAGGCATTCATTCTTCATTTGTGATCTAAGAGATTTGTAGAGCAAGAGGAGAAGAGAGAAAGAAGAGAAGAGAAGGCTAGGGTTTTGAAGAGAATTCAACCTAGGGAGGAAGAAGACTGAAACTGGCACGAATCCCAAGGAGTTTATGAGTGGCATGAATTCCAAGGTAAAGGCACAGTTTTCAAGGCATCGTACAACAGCATTAAAGTGCACAGAAATCAAGGCAGGCTATACTGTACCAGGCTGTACAACAACACAGAATTCAAGGCAGACTTGGCACAGTTTTTGAGGTGAAGTACAACATTTATTGCTGTCAGCAGGCTGTACAGGACAACATAGAAATCGAGGCAGTGTACTGTTATTTGCACAGAAATCGAGGGACAGAATTTGAGGCCGCATGTGTGAGGCCATACAACAGAAATCTGGGCACAAATTTTGAGGAGAAAACAGAAATTTGCAGCAGGCCGTACTGTGACAGTTTGGCACATTTTTCGAGAAGAAAATTTGCGGAGATAAGTACTGCTATTAATTTGTGTAATTTGTCTCTGAAAGAATAAAAACTTCTCTCTCCTATCAGGTTTTCCCTTTGGGGTTTTTCCTGAGCCATTTTGGCTAAAAATTCTGAGTTTGAATTTTTATGTGTGTGGCTATTATAAATTTTATGAGTTGGAAAAGTGAAAAGAAATTCCACGTGTTTCAAGAAAAATTAAATTTTTATACATTGAAGCTAATATGCAGTCATGGGGTTTGGGCATTAAACTCTATGTGAAAAAATGAAACTTGAAACCAGGTTGCGGTTCCAAAATTTTCAATTTTGTGTATATTACATATTTGATTTCAACATTTTATCTTCTTGGGATGGTTATTTCTAGCTCTTACTTGTCTTGCCGATTTGACACAATTAAGAGAAAATTGTTAAGGGACTTAACACTAAGAATGAAGGTAGTAGTACAACCACCTATTGCTGTTATATCTTTTGTATAAGAAGACTTTTCAGATCTGGTTTATGCTTGTGAAGTTGCCCTAGAGGGATTGAAACTCATTGGAATGATTGGTATCTTTTCTCTTTGAGTTGTCTTGTGAATTTTGGGGTTACTAGAAGTGAATTAATGTGATTGTTCTGCTGTTGTTTTACACATTAATTTACATCAGTCTTAAAGGCGGAAAATTCTAGGGTTAAGATTTGAGGAAGCTTCTTGTAAGAAGATTAATTTTCAGATTTGCATTAATTGCCCGGTACAAATGAAATTTTAACACATGTAATCAATGTCTGAGAGAACACCTCCATGATCTAGGTAGCCAACACCATGGTAGACCGAATCAACTCATCCCCAAATAGAAAATGGCATGGAGAAGTTTCCCCAATGACTATATAGCTGTTATAGCTTATATCACCAGAGTGGAATGTCCTCAATATGTATGCATGCTTACAAACAAATCCCCCAAAAATAGTGCCATGAAGAATAACCTTAGGGTATTGTGCCAAGGATGTAGGATGATCTTAGGCATGAAGATAAGAAGGCCTCAAAACCACGTGCCATCTCATGAAACCATATGCCAAATACCATCACATCCATCCAAAACCATGAACATACATGTGGGGTGACCTAGAAAACTATATGCATGAGGATCCAATGCCTCAAAATGCATGCCAAAACTGCTATACAAGGGGACTGCTCCACTCCATCTAGCAACCATCTAACCAAAGAATGCCACTTCACCACCAAATCGTCAATATCCTCAAGGGCGTTCACACCATTAGGGGAAATATGCTAGATCACCATAAACATATGTGCGAGAGAGAAATATTCCATGATAATAAACATGAACCATAGTGATCATACCAAAGTGAGAGCAATAATGTCATAAACTCAAGGTTGTAATGTCCCTGATTTCGGATTCCCTTGTCTATGGTTGGAGATGCTTCCGGGCTTGTGTTAGCCAGGTCAGAGAAGTGCAATTACGTTACCAGAGAGCTCGGAGGAGTTTTATGGGGCACCAACCTCGTCCATTCACCTTTATTCATCATCAAGATCATTTCCGTACATTCCGTTCGTGGTTCCATTGCATTCTGGCGATTCCCGTAAATTGGGGGAATTATTGGACATAAATTAATTAATGGCATTAAGGGTGTTATTTGGGGCATTTTATTTGAGGGAACATTTTAGTGTAATAGCTCGTTGGAACCAGGACGAAGAGCTTTAAATGATGGGAGGACAAAGAAAAGGGAATCAATCAATTATTTAATGTCACCATGCAAAAAGTGACTTTATAAAGTGGTATTAATAATTAATTCATAAAGTGACTTTATAAAAGTCATTTTAGATTAAAAAGTGACGGAAAAAGTGTAAAGGGGTCCAAAATGAAATTAAAAGACAAAAATGGTAATTTTCTCACTATAGTCACTTTATAATATTTAAAGTGAGAAAATGTCAAGGGAAGTCGAAAAGTCACAAAGGGGAAAATGAGAAAATAATCAAATATAAAAAGGACATGAGATCTCATTCTCATTCATTCTTGTCAATTGCATTTTAGAAATTTGAGAGCTCTTGAGCTTAGCTTCTCTTGGACGAAACCCTAGGAGGAGGTGAATAGTTTGAGTAGTGCAATGAGGAGGAATCCATCAGATTTCTCACTTGATCTTCATCGTTGTGATTTGAAATTGCATCCACTCTTACAGATTTGAGTTTTTGGAAGGGTTTGCATCATACTCTTGGTTTTTTGTGAAGGGAGGCGCACCAGTCAAGAAAGAAGAGAAGAGGGCATAGCTTGTGGGAGAGACAAATCTCTGTTGGTGTTCAAGAAAGAAGAGGAGGGATGCGTCCACTTTGTCTGCAGGTAATATTAAGGAGGACGTACTCGGCCTGTCCACATTTGCCACTGTTCAGAGAAGGGCGTACTCGGCCAGTCCACATTTGCCACTGAGTCTGAGTGTAGAAGAGCACATATTTTCCTTCAAAGTGGACAAATTCGTGGAAGTAATTACTAGCTTGCATATGGTTGAAAAATCACTGTTGAAGACGACTTAATATAACTGTATACTCCCTCAAACAAATCGTGGTAGCAAAGGTACTGTTACAGTGGACAAGTGAAGGGCGTGACCTCATTTTCCTTACAGCTGGTTGATTGACTACAAACTGAGTTTCATTCTCTGTTCTATATTGAATTCTTGGTACCATTGGGAGCAGAAAACTTTGGATTCGTGTATCAAATAGGGTGGCCACAACCACCATCATTTTCAGATCTGAAATCACTGTTATTTCTGCTAGTATATGCCTGTACATGTTACACATCAGTGTTGAGCATCTTTATGTGAATCTGGGCATATATATGCATTGTGGGCAGCGCTATAGATGACTGCTACAGCAAGAGATCCACCATATCTGTGATTGGAAAAATGCTCCTTGTACTAGATCTGCAACAAACACTTCCAGGCATGTATTTTGTGCTTTCTTAATATAAATATCAGTCCTTATCTCTGTTGGTTACAACATATCAGCCTACCACTGTGTTTGTTATTTGTGATTCTCTTATTGTTATAAATGATGTATGAATAGTATAGTTGAATGCCACTACCAAATGACCCCAAACACCTTGAAAACATACAAACATACTCAGCAGTGCAATAAACAGTCAGTGGGATAAATGTGGAATGCAAGCAGTGGGCATTTAGATGACTTACAAAGTGTTTAAAGAACGCGTAGCATTAAACTAGTGGTCACAATAGTGGGGAAAAATTAGCAAGTTTCCTAAGAGGGGTATTACAGTGGTATCAGAGCCATATATCCTGCCAGCTTGTGAGGTATTCAGTGGAAAAAAGAGAGGGCAATACACCAAGCTAGATCTGAGTTGTAAACATTCTAAATAGCTAACAGGCTGCTACAGGAGTTTGGAACGATCTTTCCCAGTATATATCTACAACAGATTGGAGATCTTGGTGCCAAACAAGTTCACTATCATCTACAGCACTTGGGAGACATCATTCATAGAGGAAAGAGGGACTGTATTCTCAGAGTTATTACTAGCAATTCCCAGGCATTGCACATTAATTGCCAAGAACATGGTATCCAACAGTCATCTATAGCAGATAGTAGACAAGGTGTTTGTTAAAATGGTACAACCAAATTCAACAATTAAAAGTGGTCAGAGTTCAAATTTCATGCGACGACACTCCCTACAGCGGTACTCATTCCCAAAACTCTGTGTTACAAACTTGTCTTAACCTTTAGTTGGCATCATAAATCAGATTTGGAGGTTAGGGAAATAATCTAAAGTAATTAGTTTGACAACCTATTCAGTGTTTGGTTCAATCCATCAACATAATTCATCAACAACCAGTGTGAAATTGTGCCAAGTCAAGGCACTCATTTCTCTCAATTTCCACAGGGTATGTGATATCAAGCTTGCACTCAGTAGACTTAAAGGAGATGAAGGCAACGCAGGAACTCATGAAGGAGACCTTGCAAATCCTTCAGAAAAATAGGAAGGATCTTGAGCTCATAACTTACTACAAGGAGTATCAAGCGTTGGGTGAGGAATTCCAAGCCGCTATGTCACTAGAAGATTATTGCACCATCGAGTGTGAGGACTGGCCCAGAAGTTGGAACAGGGATTCTTTGAAGAGCACAGGGAAGAAGTTGAAGGGAGATGAGCAGGAAGGACAGGAGAAGAAGCTTGCATCTAGCCAGATTGAGGACTTGTGCATAGGGGAAGAGCAAGCAACATTATGCGAGGACGATGGCACCAGTATAATAGACGGGACGAGAGAAGAGGGGCTCATGTCTGAAGGGGTTTGTGATGTGAATGCTTCACCTCACAATGGGAGTTTGACAGGACCCCAGGATGACTTTGTGGAAGTGCATGTCTGCACTGAGGATGACAAAACATCAGCCTCTCATTCACCATTAGAGCTTGATAACGCCAATACACATGATGGACATGTCGGTAGCATAAATGGTGATTCAAACATGGAAGAAGAGGATATGGAGAAGTGTGAGGATGGAAACAAATCAGAAAATATGGTTGAGGAGGATTGTTCCCATGAATGACATCCTTTGACAGGGCAGTTGAAGGTAAGCGAGGACAAGATTATTGCAGCCCTGAGACATTTTGATGATACGCAGGCATTGGTGACAGATTGTTGTTGGAGAACTCTAGGGATAGATGATATTTTGGGAGGAGAGCCTTTGCTTACAGATTTTCAGGCACTTAGAGAAGCAGTGGTAGTAATGAAGTCTAACTATCTACACCTGCTTTCCGATAGAGATCATCTTCTCGTAGTTGGTGGGATGTGTTGTCCGCCGAGATGCACACCAGCAGCAGAAATCTTTCGAAAGCTGTTCCCTCACTACAAGTGGGGAAGGTGTGGCCTTGGAAGCAAGCAATGAGCCAGGTACTGTCACCTGAATCCCAACTCCTCTGTTTAGGCAAACTCCTAACGAAGCCAAGGGGGGTTGTCCCTAACAAAGAGTTTTCTATGGCTCTTGTGTTTTAAATGTTTTTATGATGATGGTGATGTGGATGGGTGTCGTTTAGGAGTTTTTATGATGATCACAAAATTTACAATATCACTTAAGTATTCAAAGATAACAATTGCAAGATGTTTTGAATTACACAACCACTTGAAGAATTAAATTCAAGATACTCACAACAATATAGATGCTCCAGATAGATAATAAGCAAATGAAATGTGATGACAAGGACCAGTGCCTTACAGAGTCATAAAATAGTCTTGAGTGCTTGGGTTGCTTGATACAAGAGTTCAAAGTGAGTGAGATTGTTTTGCAATTGTTTTTGGTTTATTTTATTGTAAATTTTAATGATTTTGATTATTATGGCTAGGGGAATCTTCAACTGGTATGCAAGGTACTAAAGATCTAACCAGAAATACTTTCAGTGGCTCTGTTTGAAGACATGTCGGACCATCCGTTTCTCTAGGCTAGGTGTCCAAGGAACTTAACCAGCAAGCTAGAGTTTGACGACAGCACTCCAACGCCCCCACTTGGAATTTGCCCACTACCTGAGTATTTATTGAATCAACGCCGATTCGTTGGTTATGGGTAAAAGTTTTATTATGCTTGAATCTTGCAAGATTAATCAGTCCAATACCGTTTTTGAGTACTCCAACCCCTTTCAAGGTTGGTCAGAGCATACTCCGGCAAGGAGAAACGAGTAAATTCAAATTTTATTATGGGGAAAGATGAGTTGCAAATTTTAGTTAGAGCACAAAGAACTAAAATGCTCTCCGATAGAGAGTGCTCTTGATCTTGCCTTAAGGCTTGATTCAAGAGTCTTATCTATACTATATGCAATGCAATGCAACAATAAAAGTGCTCTCCGACAGAGAGTGCTCTTGACTCGTCTTGCGACAAGTTCAAGAATCTTATCTACACTATATGGAATGCAAACAAGATAATTTAAAGTGCAAATAACTTGAAACAAAACTAAATAACAATTACTGAAAGGGATCTAAACTAAATACTTGAAGCAAATCTAAGCTAAGAAAACAAGGAGGCACACAAGACACTCTTCCCCAAATGGGGGAAGAAACACGAACTATGTGAGGCCTTATCCCACTTAGCCTTATTTCATTAATCAATTACAAAATGAGGGGATATAACCCTTGAAGTAAAATGCAACTAATGAAATGAAACTAAATCCTTTTTAGGGCTTGTACAAAGGAGATTTTGTTTTGGTTCTTTGTTGGTTTATTTGAAGTCTTCTTTGATTGATTTGTTGCTCCTTCTTTGGGTTTGTTGCTCTTCTCTCAATCTTGCTTGGTTCTTTGTTTTGGATTTTGGTTCAAGCTCCTTCTTGGTTTTGCAAATTCAATGTTTGATGACTTCTTCTTCTTGTTCACTTCTTCTCTTAAGCTTGATTTTCTCCAACACCTACAACAAAAATACAAACCACTCATGCACCCGTTAGCATTAGTCAAAACAAATCAAAATTTGAAACTACATGCAATCTAAAATCTATGATGAAATGCAAGCTAAGTTAAGACTTTATAAATGAAGTGCAAAAGTACTAATGCAAGCTAAATGGGATCTAGAATGTAAATTTAAATGAGATCTAATGCAAACTTTACACAAACTAGATGCAAGTCATGAAAAAAAAATGAACTATGATCTAAGCATACAAGCTAACAATGCTAAGCAAATCCTAGAAATAACAAACAAGGAAAAGGGGAAGAGGCTGCCAATAAGATGGAGAATGGGACAGTCACCGAAAAGGAGGATGGGGCAGCCAACAGCAAGGATGAAAGGGCAGCGAGGACTGTAAAACAATGAGGGCAGCAAACAGAATTAAAGGGAGCAGCAGGTAAGGAAAGGAGCAGCAATCTGAAGTGAGATAGGACTGTCAAACAAAGAGGGCAGCAAACAGAAAAAGAGGGCAGCGAGCTGATGAAGAGAGGAAAAAGCTAAGGAGAAAGGGAACTAAAGAAGAAGGTAGAAGACAAGGAGAGCGAAAGGAGCAAGCCAAACAAGGCAAGAGAAATGGAGAAGCCAAAAGGTGGAAAGAAGTAGTTTTAGGGCTTCTTAGTGTAACCAGTAACCAAAATTTTGAAGTGACTTTTGTTTTAAGGATGGAACTTGGATCAAGAAAAACTCCTTGTGCTTCTTTCTCTTGGAACAATCCAAACGTTTGTAGATCCTGAAAGACAACAATGTTAAAGCAAACCACTTGTGATAATGAAGATGAGCTAGATGTAGTTGAGCTCACACCCCTCTCCAAAGGGAAAGACCTATCCAAAACAAACAGCTTGAAACCCAATGAGATCAAATAGATATACTAGTATGCTAAGAACATAAAGATTTTATCAACATTGGTACAACTGAATACTTCTTGTTCATATAATCTTGACAAACTTGCATAATAAATCAACTTGACAACTGCAAATGATAGATCTTATGTTCTATAAAATAAACTTCTAAAGCTAGTTTATTTGATCATTCACATAAGCATAAACTGAAAGCATGGAAAGAAATCACCTCACAAGAAGTACATTCACCAAAGTAGCACAAATTGCATGGACCTCCAAAGTCTAATTTTATTCCAATAGCAAAGCATAAAGCAAATACCAATTTCTACAGAGTAATCTTACATCCAAAAGTCCATCCATAGAGAGCCAAAGGCCTCTGTATTTATACAATGAGAGAGCACCAAAACCCTAGGTTGAATTGGTGAAGAGAGAGCCAAGCCATGCGAATCTACCAACCGACTGGAGCTCCATGTGAGGGATTGAAGGCGATTTGGAGTTTGTAGTTGATGTGATTGGGTTGGTGAGGGATGAGGTGGAGCCCCACTCCCATTGAAACCCACGTCCAACATCAAGTAATACATGCCCAACTAAACCCGTGAGCTTGTGCGTGAAGGTTGTCCACATGAGGGGGGGATCCACGTTTTAGCGAGCTCACGTCATCTCCTTTCAACAAAACGTATATCCAAGTTTTAATATAACAACATGTGCTTTAATACTTTTATCACCCGTGAGCTAATCCACCCACCACTCATTCACGTGAAGGAGAGACCCACGCTAGCCAATTTTTTAAATTTGACTTCATAACATATGACTTTCATCCTCCAATGTAGTCGTACACCCTTTGAAAACCATATTCAAACTTTTAAAAATGATTTTTTAATCATTTTTGCCCTTTTTCAATTTTTGGACTTAGTGCATTTTGTGTTTTTCTGGCAATTAAATGCCAAAATGATGCATTTTTAGCCAAAACTCCCCCAGACGTGATGTAATCACCCAGAAACTGAAGAATGAGGGTGCTAGGGTAAAGAGGACGCTCTGAGCGTCAAAATGAGCCCTCCCACGCCAAATTCCGCCTCCAGATGAGGATTTTATCACAACCTGAAAAATTCCATTTAAACCATTAAAAAATGGTCTAAGTTACGGAAAACATTATTTTTCTCGGAATCAAACGAATCTCCTAGGGGACCTAGTGCATGTTCATACGACTCAATCCAGATGGCTAACACGTAAAAAATCCTAGACACAAGACTCTAATAACCACCTTAGGTTTTGACCACCATGGAAAATACTTCAGCTTTGGAGGTATGAGTGAAAAATTTAGGGATTATACGCCCCAAATGGCTAAACCTAAGGATAGCCGAGTCTTTTATAAAAGGATCCTGTGTAGACCACTTTTTACAAATTCCCCATGGGGGTATGAACATGCAGTTATTACAAATGGGGCAAAATTGCCCTGAAAATGACTTCTGAACTTTTGAACATTGGTGATGAACATTGAACATGTTCATTAAACTGGCAGCTCACAAGAAATTCAGCTATTGTACAAAATAGCTGGTAACAGGATGTATCGTGATGCGTTAAAAGGGGAAGAAAAGGAGGTTGGTAGGCTTTCCCATGAGCTTGAGATTACCCAAGATTCCTTGAAGAGCACACAAAAGGCCCTGTTATCACATCCATAGTAGCTGGCTACCATGGTTATAGAGCAGATTTCTGCACTTTTTTGAGCTTTGCCTTTGTACATATCCAGTGAGATCAGCTATGATGAGCAGTATTATTTGTGATCACTCACACATCAGAGCATCCTTATATTAGACATACAATAGACCTTATGCCAAGGCTGAGCCTTAAGACCTCAGATTTGATGACCGAGATGACCTTTTATTCCATACAGATACAGGGCAGTGTTTAGAGTTTCGGCAGCAGTGTTCTCAGTGGGTATAGTGACCCAGATTACAAATACAGATATATGACCCAGTATATATATGATGTGCATTGGTATTATTATTATCTTGCTGTTTAGGTTATTTTAATTTTTGATAACTTGACTTGGCATATAGTAATTATGATCTAGCAGTATATATATGTTAAAATGAAATTGGTTGTTATGGATTATATGCATGATTGTATTACTCACATTTGGAAACTCTTGTTTTATACTCGTTGGTCTTTACCTTCCTAGGAATGTGGACATGATCACTATTGTCTTTTTGACTTGCTAGGTTAGGCACCATTTTCACTTGTCTCCATCCATCCATTTATCCTTCCTCATTATTGATCTTTACCCTGACTTACACCTTGACTTGTGATATGGAGGACCTCTCCGCTTTTTCCTCTGTGTTGGATTGCATCCATGTTTATTTTGTGTCTCAGCTCCGAGTTGGCAACAAAACTTACTTTTGGTGAGTTGGATTTTATACCTTGATCTCTCTAGTTGGTTGCCCCGATGTTTGGTCCTGATTGTGGAAGTCCCCATAGTTGCTTGAGTTGTGTTGGCTAAAACCTGAAGCAAATTGTACTACCTCTGGAAATTATTGACATATATCTTTTGTAAAGCCCATTGAAAAGGGTTGTGAAATGTAATGTAATGAAATGTAAATGCAACCCGGATGAAAGCTGCGATTACTTGTGCTTTTAAGCACATGCAAAATCCCAGAGGGGTCCTAAAGGCCTAAAAAGCAATGGATAAATGTATGCTAAATCTAAAGATTGCTGGCCATGAAATTATATGAAATGAAATGAAAGGTCCAAATAAACCAGTGGTTAAATATATGCCAAATCTAAAGACTACTGACTTTATGTGAAATTTTTCTCATTGAGCCTGCGGGTTATGATATGAGATGGAGCAAGGGACAGCTAATTCTAAGTGTCCCCTAGAACCTCAAGTTACGGTTAGCCGGGCACCTAGTTCACGATGGTTCTAGTAGTAGACATTTTGCCAAGGTTGAATAAACACTTTTCTAAACAACTTACCCATTTGTGAGACACCGCCATTCCTTGTGTATTCTTTGTCCAACACATGCTTAAGTGTGTAACACCATTTCCCTTATCCAAAGTATCACAATGTCAAGTCAGTCAAGTCGTCCCCTTTTGGCCTAGCCTTGCATCCTTAGTCTTCACACTCTGCTAGCAAATTGATCATGTCTACAAATGAGTATATTCTTGAGGTTCTCTTTGAAAGTAAACTATTAACTAACCTACTATTATTTATTAACTGCCAGTGAAATAATGCTTAATGTTTTAAAGTCTTGCTATGAAAATGATTTAAAGAGCATGTTTTAACCATTTGACTTGCAGCATTAGGTCTCTTTAGCCTGGGTTATATTTTGATCATTTTGACGGACCAAACCTAGTTTGACCAAGGTCAACCTTGGGATCCGTGATGAGATGGACCACTTACATTGTATGATGTTAATCTATGGTCCTTTATATACCTTTTGATGATTCCATATGATGGGCACAGGTTTCAAATGATGATTGATGCAGTTTTTATTGATTATTATTATTATTTCCAGATCATCATATTTTTACTTGTCCGGGTATGGTGGATAATCCTGATGATCTTACAGGTTACCATGAGGTGTATGAGTACTCATCTCTAGTGGATTTGGGTTTTCTAAACCCATTCAGACACTTACTTTTCATTTCCAGGCACTACTAGAGATGATTTGAGCAGTTTTTCAACTGTTGGCCAGTTTGGCCATGCTGAGTTGGTCTGTCCAGCAGATGCATTGAAGGCAAGTTGTTGCCTAGGGCGCTACAGAGGGAGGGTGTGGTCCAACCACTTGTTATTACCATATTACCCCACTTCCGAACATGATGGTGCAGTGAGATTTTGTGCCTGGGCACCAGACAGTTGTTTTTAGGCAGTTTGATGGATTTTTCAGGTGAGATAAAAATGGAATAAAAAGGTCATTTAGGAATTCGATTTGGGCAATTTAGGCAAGGTTTTGGCATGAGGTCTGCTCTAAGGTCATCTATGGTGTATCCCACACCTTCCAGATAAATTTGCAACATTTAGTGGGATCCACACAGTCATCAGGATGTGTTTTGATGGATTCTTCTCTCAGTTGAGGGGGCCAAGATTTGATCATTTGTACTCTTGGACATGTCATTGAGTCATAGGTTATATTATTGTGCCATGGGGTGATGCTAGTGAAGGAAAGTACTACCTCCTAGCCCCACCATGTGCTCCTAGTGTCTTGTCCTAGTCATCTTTTACGACACACTTGTATTATTGTCACTTTTATATGGTGCGCACCCCCCTAGGGCATCTTTAGGCTAGTGCGCACCCCCTCATGTGAGTGATCCACGTTATATTGTACCGACTCATCTTACCATTGATTGTATTATTTTATCTTTTGATCTCAACCAGTCATTTCAAAAGTGGTTTAGGGTTTTGGTCACCCTCATCCTATTTAAGGAAGAGACCCCCCTCTTGTAAAGTGATCTAGAGATTTTTGGCTCTTGGCTACCGGAATAGAAGAAATACTTTTTGAGCACATACTTGGATCTTGATTTGGGTGTCTAATTGTGATGATTGTAAATGCTTCTTCCATTGTACTGAAGGATATTTTGTAGCTATCTTGCATCTTTTTCCATAATTTTGATTTACAGGTGAAGAGGACGATTTGGAGGAGTGCGCATTGGTGGGGAGGCTTGCCCTGCAATCTTCTGTCAAATTTTGGGTTCAAACAGGGAGTGATTTTGTCTTTGTACCAATCATTTTCTACCTTTTACCTCTAGCTTGTATCTACCCTCGTTTTGTTGGCTAATTGAGCTTTGTCTCCTTGGTTTTGCAGGAAGAGAGGGGCGCACATGTGGACTTGGGAAAATCGCACTAGCAAGAGAAACTACAAATTCTTCATTTGATCTATGGGGAAGTAATCCTCGTCATAATTTGCATCCATATCATCATTCAGGTACGCTTGAAAGGTATGTATTCTACTTCCCTAGCTTATCCATTATCTTTAGATCTCAAAACCCTTGTATTTTTTATTTTTCAGATCTATGGAGATCTAGAAAACATTTGGGCTTAATAATTAAAACCCATGTTAATAATCACCTTAACATTCCCGATCTAAAATTTGGTGGACATCCGACTCCATTTGCCCCCCTGATCTTAAGGCACTGGGCCTCTCCAAGGGAGGTCGCACTTTTTGGGTGAGTGGTCTTTTGTTAGATCCCAATTGTGGGTATTGCTCTTTTCTTCTCAAATCCATAGATCCATGTCATAGCAATCCCCCCAGCTCCATTTCATCTCAATCTTTACCTTGTGGGCCCCATTTGGACCATTTTCCACATTTTAAGGGTGGGCCCTGTTGTCTGTCGCGATGCACACTAGCAGTAGAAATCTTTCGAAAGTTGTTCCCTTACTACAAGTGGGGAAGGTGTGGCCTTAGGGGCAAGCAATGAGCCAGGTACTGTCACCTGAATCCCAGCTCCTCCGTTTAGGCAAACTCTTAACAAAGCCAAGGGGGGTTGTCCCTAAAAAAGAGTTTTCTATGGCTCTTGTGTTTTTAAATGTTTTTATGGTGTATGGATGTGGATGGGTGTTGTTTAGGAGTTTTTGAGATGATCAAATATTTACAATAACAAAATAAATAATCAAAGAAACAATTGCAAGATATGTAAAGGCACAAGGACCAATGCTTTATGGAGTCAAAAATAGTCTTGAGTGCTTGGGTTGCTTGATACAAGAGTTCGAAGGTACGTTTGTGAGATCGTTTTGCAATTGTTCTTGGTTAATTTTATTGTAAATTTTAATGATGATCTTGTTTTAGGTGTCTTGGAAAGCCAACCGGAAGAAGTACTCTAGGTGGCCCCGTTCAAGGACATGACGGACCGGCCTGGATCACAGTTAGGTGTTCAAGGAACCTAACCAGCAATTGTGTCTGAGGTTGGGTTGCTCAACGCCCTCACTAGGAGTTCCCCACTTTTGAGTACTTATCGAACAATGCCGACTCATTGGTTATGGGTGAAATTTTTATTATGGTTTGAATCTTGCAAGATTAGGCAACCAACACCATTTCTGAGTATTCCAACCCCTTTCAAGGTTGGCCAGAGCATACGTGGCGTGGAGAAACGAGTAAATTCAAATTTTATTATGGGGAAGATGAGTTGCGAATTTTAGTTAGAGCACATAAAGAACTAAAATGCTCTCCGATAGAGAGTGCTCTTTATCTTGCCTTAAGACTTGATTCAAGAGTCTTATCTACACTATATGCAATGCAATGCAACGATAAAAATGCTCTCCGACAGAGAGTGCTCTTGACTCGTCTTGTGACAAGTTCAAGAGACTTATTTACACTATATGAAATGCAAAAAAGATAACGAAATTGCAAATAACTTGAAATAAAACTAAATAACAATTATTGAATGAAAAAGTAAATTAAGCTACACAATTTATTTCTACTTGAAAAATTGAACTAATCTAAGCAATTATTGTTCTAGTGTAAAAATATGAAAATAAACTACTTGCAAATGTAAACTAATCTAAAGAATCAAAACCAATCACACAAGAACACTACAAACTTCCCCAAATGAGGAAGTTGGGTGTGGGGGATTAAAAACCCCACTTATGAACTTTATTGAAAGATTACAACTTTTGACGATTTTCAACCTTGGAAAATAGATGAAGAAAGTAGAAGTGAATTTTAAGAGCTCTTAAGGGCTTTACAATAAAGAGGAGAGTGTTTAAGTCATGGTTTTGGTGTTTGGTTTCAAGCTTCTTCTTGTTTTTGCAATCTTCTTCTTCTCAACTTTGATGATCTCTTCTTCTTCTTCTTCAACTCTTCTCTTGAGTTTGCTTTTCTTCACCTACAACACAACAAACATCAAACTTCAAGCACCCATTAACATTAGTCAAAAATCCAATAATGAACTTGAAACTACTTAGATCTAGAATTGCAAAAAATCAAATATTTTTAAATGCAAGTTTTTTTTAACTTTTAAATGAGATTTAAGACTACACATGCAAACTTTAAAAGAAACTAGATCTAAGAATTGAAAGATGGAATGCAAACTAAGATGAAATTAAATCTAAGATCTAACAACTTTAAACAAGAAACTAAATGCAAAAAATAACTAAGAACTAAACTATATGCAAGCTAGAAAATTGAAATGCAATGCAAGTCTAACAATGCTAGTTAAAAATGAGATCTAAACTAAGCCAAAAGAGAAAACAAGTTCTTTTTAGAGTTTTTTAAAGAGTTTTTGGAAGAAGGTTTGAAGCACAAGTAAGGAATGAAAACAAAGCTAGGAGGAGGAGGACGAAAGGTTGGAAGGAGAGGGAGTTTTGAAGGGAAAAATGAAAGGAAAGCAAGCCTAAAGGAGGGAGACGAGAGGGATGAAGGGAGAAGAGGCTTTTAGGGTAGGACGAAAGCAAGGAGAAGCAAAAAGGAGAGGGACAAATGGTAAGAGGGAAGGAGAAAGTAGGGAAAGATAAAGAGGGAAGGAGAAAGTAGGGAAAGAGAAGATCAAGAAAATGAAAGGGTGAAGGAAGTTGGAAAAGAATGGAAGATGGGAAGAGGAGGAACGAGAGCAAGGAAAGGAAAGAAGACGAGAGCAATGAGAAGAGACTTGAAGGGAGACGAGGAGGAGGAAGCTTGGAAAGACGAGAGGAGAGAAGACTTAGGACGAGAGCAAAAGAAGGCAAAGATCAAGGCTAGCCACAAACAAAAGGCAAGCTTGACAAGGTTTCTAGGCTTGGAGAGGAGTAGATCTAGGATTTTCCACAGCTTAGAGGTAGGACAAGTAACCAGTAACCGAAAGTAGAGTTTTTTGTTGCTGATGGATGAGGCAAGAAAGCCTTGTGTTTCTTGATTTTCGAAGAGAAGCCAACTTTGGGAACCTGCAAGATGAAAGTGTTGGTAAAAAATAGCTCTTGCTTGATGGATGAAAGGAGATCTAATCCACCTGAGAGGATACTTGAAAACTACAACACTCGAGAAAAAACAATAGATCAAATAATTGTAGAAAAATGGCAAAAATCAGACCTCTGCCATACACACAGTCACTTAAGATTTTTGTCAAACACCTCAAGTACCTTTGATATCAAGCATATACAGGAAACCAAAATGCATGTACACTTCACAAGCATTAATAAATAGATCCTGTAGCTAATACACTGTACTAGATGGAAATTTAGTAGCGAAAAAACTTAATAAACAGCAAACTGTCCTAAATGTTCAGACACAGGAAATTAGACCATCAGACTGTAAACAAGAAATAACACAAGTATTTTTGGTCAAACTTAGACCCTGGAAAAACCCCACCTCCTAGGGAAAACCAGCATGCAAGAGATCTTTATTAGGCTGAGAAATAAATGATACAATCACAGGAGTAACCTCAGAATTTCAGTACTGTACCAACACTTAAAAAAAAAGTGCCAAACCCACACTCTGCTAACAGCACATGCACTGTACAGTCAGTAGTATGGCCTCCTTGCCCTGATCACTTCCTCGAAATCTGTGTACACAATTAGCCTCAAAATCTATGCACATTAATACTAAAACAACAACATTAAAAGTACCTCGATTTGTGTGCTAATTCTCAACTATACATCTCATTGATTTCAGTGCATAAACTCAGCAGTACGGCCTCCTGGGAATAATGTGCAGTCAGCTGAAACCTTGTCTCTATCTTGGAATGTGTGCTCACTTCATGCCTGCCTCAGCTCCTTAGCATTGTCTTCATTTACAGCAGCAGACTTCATTGGAAAAGCGTGCCAAACACCAACAACTTTCACCTGGGAGTGCGTGCCCTTCTTCCTCAGCTGAACTCTCTCTCTTGCATGGAAAATCGTGCCTCTTCTCCTCCTCTTCTCTTGGAGTGCGCCCTCACCAAAACTCTCTCTTGGATATTGCTCAAATGAAGTCTCATTCATCTTTTATTTATCCTATTAGGGTAATTCTCATGACTTTTCAAATTCTATGGTTGAGATCAAATCTTGATCTCAAGATCCATGGCTGGGATCTAATCTCAAGTTCACTTAAGTTTCCTAAGTGAACTATACTCTAAATCTTTTCTATTCGAAAAGTCACTTTTCCCTAATTAATATAAAAGTACACTTTATAACTTAAAAGTCACTTTATAATTAAAAATTACATCTCACTTTTAAATTAAAAGGTCACATCATAAAGTATAAAGTCACATCATAAAAGTAACTTTAATAAATGCTCATAAAGTCATTTTGTGAATATCAATGAGACTCCATAGTTTTGGACCCCTGAACCTAGGCACCTGATGCAGGAGTGCCACCGAGATATCAAATGATAACACTCCCTCTTAGCGAGGGAGGTACTACTGGCATAAGCTCCACCTGGATCTCCCCCCAGTCCTCTACCTCCAATAGCTGAAGCTCCCTCTGAATCTGAATGCCCCTCAGATATCTTCACTGGATCAACTGCTGAAGATCTGTGTCTGACTACTCTGAACTGAGAGCACTGTTCACTCTCCTACTCATCCTAAAGAACCATATCATACCAACTCGGTTTCCTCACAGAGCTGGATGAATCCTCCACACTGACGGCCACCGCTGCTGCCACTGAGTCTGATCTCTCTCCAGGCTCACCATCCACAGGATGCCCCAATACTCGGTATACCTTGCCATCACGGATGCCAAGTAGACTCGCTGCACCCAAGCTCCCACTCACCGGATATATATAAACATGCCTTCTCACATGAAGAATCGCATATCCGTCATCCTCCAAAGCTGAAACTGAGAGCAAGTTCCTCATCAGCTTTGGAACAAACAACACATCGCCAACCTCCAGATAACCACCAGACTCGAGTTGGAATAGGACTTTTCCAACTCCTTCTGCATGGGTGCCGACATACCCATCCTCAGTCAGTATAGCTCTGTCAATATTTGTCAACTCTCGGAACACTGCTCGTGTCCCCGTCATATGGCGTGCTGATCCGCTATCTATGTACCATGCTCCAGTACCCAAACTCTCTGCTACACTACTGTCTGAAAGAATTGAGACAAGCGAAAATTCCCTCTCGAATTTCTTCGCAAACTTTGCCTCCTCAGCTGGAGAGGTCGCCTCAGGTTCTACCTTCTTCTTGTTCTTTTTTTTGTTGGGACACTGCCCAACATAGTGTCCATAACTTTGGCAAGCAAAGCATCTCACTTTGCTCATATCTTTCTCAGACTCGGCTCCACTACTTGAGCCACCTTTCTTCTTCCTGCCTTTTGCTGTAAGAGCTACATTCTCTTCATCAGCTTCTTTCTGCTGACCTGTGGAAGTGGAGCTAAATCTCAGCTCCTCCTAAGTGAAGTCATCCCAAAGTCTAGCCCATGAAGGCATATGCTCTCTGGCTATAGCTGCATGTACAAAATCATGCCATGGTTGTGAGAAGCCATTCAAGGCTACTCTCACCAATTCTGCATCCTCCACTTTCTCGCCAACATCTCCCAACTCATCACGAACTTGTGACATGCGGGTCAAGTAAGAAGAAACACTTTCAGTCTTGGTCATTTTGGTGTCTCTCAATTTCTGCTTCAAAACCATCTTTCGGTTCTCATTTGAACTCTCATACAAGCTAGTCGAGGCATCCCACATCTTGAATGCACGATATTTGCCTGAGATATGTGGAATAATGTGGTTCTTTACTGCATCAAGAATGATACGCCTGGCCTTGATGTCTTTTTTGTTAAAGGCTGATAATGCTTGTGCATCTGTGGAAGCAGGAACTACAATTGGATTTGCCTGCGTGCTATGCACCGCTTCATCCCTTAGTTCATTCTCCTCCAAAACAAGCACCAACCTAGCCTTCCATGGAACAAAGTTCTCTGCTCCATCTAGTCTATCTTCCAACCTTAAACTAGTGGCGATTCTTCTGAGAGTAGTAATACACAAAGTTGCTCACACACAAAACAACCTCCGCTCACCTGAAAAAAAACTTCACTGCTTAGCTGTCACACCTAGCAACTCTCTTGCACATGCAGCTGCACTAAACCTGCACTTCTCATGCAAATCACCTACAAAATAATCAGCACTTCTCTGCTGTTCCAACAGTCCACTGAAACTCAGGGCCCCAGCTCTGATACCATGTAGAAAAATGGCAAAAATCAGACCTCTGCCATACACACAGTCACTTAAGATTTTTGTCAAACACCTCAAGTACCTCTGATATCAGGCATATACAGGAAACCAAAATGCATGTACACTTCACAAGCATCAATAAATAGATCCTGTAGCTAATATACTGTACTAGATGGAAATTTAGTAGCGAAAAAACTTAATAAACAACAGACTGTCCTAAATGTTCAGACACAGGAAATTAGACCAGCAGACTGTAAATAAGAAATAACACAAGTATTTTTGGTCAAACTTAGACCCTGGAAAAATCCCACCTCCTGGGGAAAACCAGCATGCAAGAGATCTTTATTAGGCTGAGAAATAAATGATACAATCACAGGAGTAACTTCAGAATTTCAGTACTGTACCAACACTTAAAAAAAAAGTGCCAAACCCACACTCTGCTAACAACACATGCACTGTACAGTCAGCAGTATGGCCTCCTTGTCTTGATCACTTCCTCGAAATTTGTGTACACAATCAACCTCAAAATCTGTGCACATTAATACTAAAACAACAGCATTAAAAGTACCTCGATTTGTGTGCTAATTCTCAGCTGTACATCTCATTGATTTCTGCA
The DNA here is from genome assembly GCA_027924585.1 of Larix kaempferi. Classification (NCBI taxonomy): domain Eukaryota; kingdom Viridiplantae; phylum Streptophyta; class Pinopsida; order Pinales; family Pinaceae; genus Larix; species Larix kaempferi. The sequence continues at coordinate 668,080 of BSBM01000226.1, read as the reverse complement.
TAAACTCAGCAGTACGGCCTCCTGGGATTAATGTGCAGTCAGCTGAAACCTTCTGTCTCTGTCTTGGAATGTGTGCTCACTTCATCCCTGCCTCAGCTCCTTAGCATTGTCTTCATTTACAGCAACAAACTTCACTGGAAAAGCATGCCAAACACCAACAACTTTCACCTGGGAGTGCGTGCCCTTCTTCCTCAGCTGAACTCTCTCTCTTGCATGGAAAATCGTGCCTCTTCTCCTCCTCTTCTCTTGGAGTGCGCCCTCACCAAAAATCTCTTGGATATTGCTCAAATGAAGTCTCGCTCATCTTTTATTTACCCTATTAGGGTAACTCTCATGACTTTTCAAATTCTATGGTTGAGATCAAATCTTGATCTCAAGATCCATGGCTGGGATCTAATCTCAAGTTCACTAAGTTTCCTAAGTAAACTATACTCTAAATCTTTTCTATTCGAAAAGTCACTTTTCCCTAATTAATATAAAAGTATACTTCATAACTTTAAAGTGACTTTATAACTTAAAAGTCACTTTATAATTAAAAATTACATCTCACTTTTAAATTAAAAAGTCACATCATAAAGTATAAAGTCACATCATAAAAGTAACTTTAATAAATGCTCATAAAGTCATTTTATGAATATCAATGAGACTCCATAGTTTTGGACCCCTGCACCTAGGCACCTGATGCAGGAGTGCCACTGAGCTATCAAATGCTAACAATAATAACGTGCTAGATTGTTAGCCTTCCTATCAATGATCATATAATTAAAAATCAAGAGGGTCGAGTCAAGAAAGGTATCACCTCACACAAGATGAAATTGACACACAAAGAACTCCCACATGGACCTCCAAAGTCTTCCACTTTATTAAATCTCAAACAAGTAATACAAAATTCTCCAGAGTTTCTTTGCACAAATCTCCATGAGAAGAGAGCCCAAATGGCATCTCTTTATACAAAAAACAACTATCCTAAACCCTAATTCGAATTGGCACCATAGAGAGAGCCAAAAGCACAAGACATGAAGTCGAATCTCCAATCTAATCCAAGCTTGGAGTGAAGTTCCAATAGATAACAATGAGTTTGAGTAAATGAGAGTGGGGAGGTGGCCTCTGCCTTGGCAAGGTGCCCCCCACTCCTCCCTTGTAAACTCCACCACTCCAATTCGCATATGCCATGTGGAAGATGTGAGCTAGCAAAAGAGAATGCGTGAGCTTCACGAAGGTAAGCTTGGAGCTTGGTGGGGAGACAAACTCGAGTTTGAATGAGTTGTGACATGAGATGTGGCCACAATATGAGGAGAGCGCCCACCTTGGAGTAAATGCTATCTCAACCATCCATTTACCAATCACCACATCATCAAATCGCAAATCTCATGGAGCAGCTCACGTGAAGGTAAGCTCACGTCATCCCTTTAATTCAATTTGCAAATCCAAACTTTAATATAACATGTGCTTTAATACTTTATGTGGGTCGTACACCTCATGAGACCATGCCCCACACCTTCCATAGTTTAAAAAATGATTTTTTGACTTATTTTAATTTTTTGGACTCTAGTGCATGTTCACCATTTTTAGCAATTAAGTGCCAAAATGATGCATTATTAGCCAAAACTCCCCTAGAGGTGACGTAATCACCTGAAATCTGAAGAATGAGGGTGCTAGGGTAAAGAGGATGCTCTGAGTGTCAAAACAAGCCTTCCCACGTCAAATTCCGCCTCCAGATGAGGTTTTTATCACAACTTGAAAAATTCCATTTAAACCATTAAAAATGGTCTAAATTACGGGAAAAATTATTTTTCTTGGAATCAAACGAAACTCCTAGGGGACCTAGTGCATGTTCATACGACTCAATCGAGATGGCTAACACATAAAAAATCCTAGACACAAGACTCTAATAACCACCTTAGGTTTTGACCACCATGGGAAATACTCCAGCTTTGGAGGTTTGAGTGAAAAACTCAGGGATTATACGCCATTGATGAGTAGCGCATAATTCCTAAGGAAAAAACACTCTAGAGTATCCCCCAAATGGCTAAACCTAAGGATAGTCGAGTCTTTTATAAAAGGACTCCGTTTAGACCAACTTTTTACATTTTTCCCATGGGGGTATGAACATGCAGTTATTACAAATGGGGCAAAACTGCCCTGAAAATGACTTCTGAACTTCTGAACACTGATGACGAACATGAATCATGTTCAATAAACTGGCAGCTCACAAGAAATTCAGCTATTGTACAAAATAGCTGGTAACAGGCCCCACTTGGGTGCTTTTATTTGGCATTAGATCTACTATTCCTAACCTATAAGTGGCCTTATCTTTTATTGGTTGAACAATTTGTCATCATCTTAAGCCTCTTCAACCAACCCCTAACTCCTTGGGTCCACTTATCCATTTTAGATCTAGATCTATCCCTCTTGATCTCTCCATGTTTTGTCTTTCACATTTCCCTAGGAGGTCTTGAGTGGGTTCGCTAGCCCTCATAGGTTAGCTAGGGTCTCCCCCTTGGTCTTGCTTAGAATTGATCTAAAGTGAAGAGTGCCTTGGTTAGCGTGACACCCAACTTGCATTGGGAACCGTGGCATCTCTTGGGTCACCTCTTTAGTTGTCTACACCTCTACCGTCTTGGATAGGATAGCCTTTAGAGACAACTACAAGTTGTGTGATAACTTGCCCTTCAAGAATCAGAGATGCAGGTTGAGCAACTTCGTGTGGAGTTCAATTGGTTATGTCCTTCATCCTACCAAACAGACAGTCAATCGTATATGGCATCCTTGATGCAAGAGAAGGTTGTTGGCACTTATGATTGGATCGAGGAACCTTGTGTGAGGGTTGAGCATGAGGAGCATTCATACTTGCAGGCATTGGTGGGGAAATATGACCTTGAGGTTTTTTATTTTGCACATATTTTGCATTATAGGGATCACGAGTCACTTCTTTTGGAGATCCCATTGAATGCTCAAGTCAGAGCCACAGGTGACATGGCTGAGCACATTCCTTGTGGACCAACCAATAAGAAAGTGTATGCATCCATGGATTGGGCAGACAAGTATATGACAGAGATGGAATCTCACTGGGATATAGGTTTAGCTTACATCCATAGAATGTTGGATGTAGTAGCACACATAGGATACCAGTTGGAACAAGAGGTTATTGTTGTATACAACAGGATAGGAGAGGATCACTGGAGCCAGTCGGATGAGAGTTGAGACAGGGGGCATTGTGGCCATGACAGAGGTCTTTCATTTTGACCATGTGATCAGTACGCAGAGTGCACAGGAGGAGATCCATACTCCGTTGGATCAGTTCATAGAGATTTTAAGAGGCATTGGGAGTGGTGGACTTCCAATTTTGTGGTGGGATCCTGACATTCATCCACGCGATGGATTGTTTCAAATTGTAGGGGTGATTGACAAAGTGGTGATGTTGATCGGTCAACTATATTGCGATGTCAGTGGAGGAGAGATTGAGACTTCTTCTTTATGGTAGGGATGGATTCCTTTCCAGGTATTCAGGATTGAGACTGATTGTGGGGCCATTACAGATGAGATGGCCACGCTTGGATGCATGGAGGAGTGTTCTTTTGAGGGGTTTATGCATATTATGATTGCTTGGCTCATCAGGGGTAGTCAGATGGATTCTTGTGTTAGCACCAGGCAGACCAACGTTATAGGTAGAGGGTGCTTCACATCCTACAGGATGGTGTGGGACCCGGGTGACTTCACCATTTACAGGGATATTCGAGATAGTTTTGCATGGAGAGACTTTGCAGACATTATGCTTGGTCAACAGAGCAGGTTGAGACCCACTCATTCAACAACATTGATGCATCCTTCGACCATTTCTGGGTAGGAATGGGGGAGCGTGTTGTTAGATTGCATCACATGGCTATTGAGGGTACAGAGAGGAGAGACTAACCGACTATCATATTTCATGCACTTTCCGATTATTTCTCCGGATTTTAGGGCAGCATGGGTGACAGAGCTATCTCTTAAGGAGATGTTTAGAGTTCATGAGCAACCTAGAGTCATTGTCAGTGATCGGTATAGCATAGTCCACGAGACATGTTGATAGGAGCTGTACAGGTTAGTTGGCACCATGTTGATCAACAGCCAGAGTTGGTTCGTAGGAGGTATAGTGGATTCCTAGTTGGGATGTGGATTCCAAGTACTCCTATGATTGGCATGTGTCATTTTTGGGGTGCTCCGAGAGGAGATGATGGGGCACATGCCGTATGGTAGGACAAATTCTCTTTTTTCGATACTCCTGATCAAGTCCGACAGTGGATTTGTAGATTTTGACTTCACTGAGTTTCGAGTGGAGGATGTGGCCCTGGATATTGAGGATGGTTCTTCTAAGCATTATAGCATGGGGTTCCAAGAGTGGAGGATACCATCTATGCATGAGGGCCAGATATTTATGATTAGAGTGGCGCGGCGTCAGCATGGTGAGTCCTTTCTGAGAGTAGCATGTGACCTTGGGATTTCCTGGTTGGACAGTTTGGCAGCTAGTACATATGGGAGAGTCATATTTTACTATCAGGAGCTCACTCCTATAGTGCATTGGACCGACTTCCTAGGAGAGCGATTCTATGAGAGGGGGATCGAGAATTTACAGTATTTGTTTGCTCTATTGATTTGTGATCTACAAGGGGCCTCTTGTGTTAGTACCTTGCAGTGCATTATTGTATGCAGTTGGTGCTCCACACCTCTCAGGTTGGTTTGGGACCTTGGTATCATTTTTAGTTTCAGTATGGTCTAGTTGCAGAGTGTTAGGTTGTGATGGCCTTGTTTGAGGACAAGCAATATTTGGGAAGGGAGGACTGTAATGTCCCCGATTTCGGATTCCCCTGTCTATGGTTGGAGATGCTTTCGGGCTTGTGTTAGCCAGGTCAGATAAGTGCAATTATGTTACTAGAGGGATCAGAGGAGTTTTATGGGGCCCCAACCTAGTCCATTCACCTTTATTCATCATCAAGATCATTTCCGCACACTCCGTTCGTGGTTCCATTGCATTCCGGCAATTCCTGTAAATTGGGAGAATTATTGGGCATAAATTAATTAATGGCACTAAGGGTGTTATTTGGGGCATTTTATTTGAGGGAACATTTTAGTGTAATAGCTCATTGGAACCACGACGAAGAGCTTTAAATGATAGGGGGACAAAGAAAAGGGAATCAATCAATTATTTAATATCACTAGGCAAAAAGTGACTTTATAAAGTGGCATTAATAATTAATTCATAAAGTGACTTTATAAAAGTCACTTTAGATTAAAAAGTGACGGAAAAGGTGTAAAGGGGTCCAAAATGAAATTAAAAGACAAAAATGGTCATTTTCTCACTAAAGTCACTTTATAATATTTAAAGTGAGAAAATGTCAAGGGAAGTCGAAAAGTCACAAAGGGGAAAATGCGAAAATATTAAAAGGACGTGAGATCTCATTTTCATTTATTCTTGTCAATTCCATTTTAGAAATTTGAGAGCTCTTGGGCTTAGCTTCTCTTGGACGAAACCCTAGGAGGAGGTGAATAGTTTCGGTAGTGCAACAAATCTACCCTAGCTATCAAATGAGGAGGAATCCATCAGATTTCTCACTTGATCTTCATCGTTGTGATTTGAAATTGCATCCACTTTTACAGATTTGAGTTTTTGGAAGGGTTTGCATCATACTCTTGGTTCTTTGTGAAGGGAGGTGCACCAGTCAAGAAAGAAGAGAAGAGGGCTCAGCTTGTGGGAGAGACAAATCTCTGTTGGTGGTCAAGAAAGAAGAGGAGGGATGCATCCACTTTGTCTGCAGGTAATATTAAGGACGGTGCACTACCTCTGAGGAGAAGCCACTGTTCTGAGAAGGGCGTACTCAGCCAGTCCACATTTGCCACTGAGTCTGAGTGTAGAAGAGCACTTATTCTCCTTCAAAGTGGACAAATTCGTGGGAGTAAGTACCAGCTTGCATATGGTTGAAAAATCACTGTTGAAGACGACTTATTATAACTGTATACTCCCTCAAACAAATCGTGGTAGCAAAGGTACTGTTACAGGGGACAAGTGAAGGGCGTGACCTCACTTTCCTTACAGCTGGTTGATTGACTACAAACTGAGTTGCATTCTCTGTTCTATATTGAATTCTTGGTACCATTGGGAGCATAAAACTTTGGATTCGTGTATCAAATAGGGTGGTCATAACCACCATCATTTTCAGATCTGAAATCACTGTTATTTCTGCTAGTATATGCCTGTACATGTTGCACATCAGTGTTGGGCATCTTTATGTGGGCAGTGCTGTAGATGACTGCTACAGCAAGAGATCCACTATATCAGTGATTGGAAAAAGGCTCCTTGTACTAGATCTGCAACAAACACTTCCAGGCATGTATTTTGTGCTTTCTTAATATAAATATCAGTCCTTATCTCTGTTGGTTATGACATATCAGCCTACCACTATGTTTGTTATTTGTGATTCTCTTATTGTTATAAATGATGTATGAATAGTATAATTGAATGCCACTACCAAATGACCCCAAACACCTTGAAAACATACAAACATACTCAGCAGTGCAATAAACAGTCAGTGGGATAAATGTGGAATGCAAGCAGTGGGCATTTAGATGACTTACAAAGTGTTTGAAGAAAGCGTAGCATTAAACTAGTGGTCACAATAGTGGGGAAAAATTAGCAAGTTTCCTAAGAGGGATATTACAAAGGTACTCCTCTAATGAAGCCAAGTATTATCAAATGTGCCAAGGAGGATAAGGTGCAATGTAGAATATCCCCATGCCTTCAAATATGAAAAAGATGAGCAAATAAAGCGGAGCGCTCTACTCCATTACATGAATAACCCCTCAATAGATATCACACCAATGCCAAACTGTTAAAATCACCTAGAGCATTTTCCCAAAAGGGAACAATGTGTAAATGAACAATGTATCACCATAGGAACCAATGGGTTAGACAACCACAACATGTAGTGCTCAACTGAAATAACCACATACCACGATAAATAAGCTATCAATGAAGAAAGTAGACATCATCATACCAAGGTGTATCACTATAATCCATTGAAAATATCTCCACTGGGTGACATGCTCTAGGGGGCAATGATCCAATAAGTGTGCAAACCACAATTCTCCTCCAAACTGTTGATGTTCTCCATGGTTCCAGCATCGGGCAAACATTCTGCAGATCATTCTCCTAGACGGGTTTGCAACCCAGGCCATTCTCCATCGTAGCCCTAATTAGTCATATGTATTGACTAAGTGTCTTGAGGCTTGGATGCTTAGCCTTTGTCGAGTCATGTGGATTGGCTGGAGTGATGGAAGGCTAGAGGTCACATTGCATTCTCCGAGAAGGAGTACTCTTGATGAGTGATCTATTCTTATAGAGTGAGATGACTTGTCTATGCTACAAAGGGATATTATCCTTTTGTATATTAGAGAAAGTTTAATCTAATGTTTAATTTGACATTGGCTCTAGGAAGTGTCGGGAACTTCTTAGAGTATGTTCAAATCAACATTAGAGCTCTACGGGAGAATTTGATCTGCATGTGAGGAGATATCAACAAGGAGAACCTTTCTATGATGAGGAAATAACCAAGGAGTCAAGACAATCCATTGAAGAAGTCCAAGAGAAAGTGGAAGGCAAGAAAGAGCACAACTGCCCCAACAAAAGGGGTAAATTGATCCTAGAAGATAAAGATAAAATAAAAGATGAATATTAAACTAGCAAGTCGGGCTCAATGGAGAAAAGGCAAGTCGGCCCCATTGAGGAATCTTCTTGTCAACTGAAGAATATAAATAGAATTGTTCTCACAATTCATTTGACACATTCAAGCAAGCTCATCTCCCTCACTTGGTGTGCACTTCTCAAGGAGGACAAGTGAAGATCACTAGAAGTAATTTTGGGCTTATCTTATTATCTCTACAAGTTTGCTATCTCTCTCAAAGGTTCGCTAGGGTTTTTTGTGGAAGAAGGGCACACTCTTGTGCTAGGGCTTAATCTTCATGATTGGTATTGTTCTTGTATTAGATTAATTTCTTTTGAGAAAAGTTTGTTGGGTTTTCTCTCGTTTGGGTTTTACGGGATAAATCTTTGTGTCTCTTGTGCATGGTTATCTTTTAGTGATCCTTGTTTTACTTTCCACTACAAATGAATGATGTTATAATTGTGGGATGAAAATAAATTATGAAATAAATTTGAAAGAGATGAAAATTATACTACTAAGTTAAAATTCAACACAAACACCTCACACTCACCAATGGTGTTGGTCAACAATATCACAAGGGAAGTGCATGCACCAATAATAATGCCCCCATGTCCATCAAATGTCACATCAGTATCACCTTGCAAGCCTTTGACGTGTGTGATGATAATTTATAAGTATCATTGGGGTGACGAAAATCACAATCCTCGTGATAAAATCAAGAGTGTAAGGCCTCATACAATATGAGGGGTAGCAAGAGGAGTTATCCAACTTGTGTTGGATGCATGTCCTACAATATATACTCTCTCCAACGAGGTTAAGAATTTGCCTATTGATGGATGAGTAACTAGCTCAAGCTTGTAATATGCTCTTAGAAACAAGGCGTTTCTACAACAACTAGTAGTTTCTTGAACCAAGGAAGTTAAACTAGAAAAATTGGTAAGGATAGAGTTTGTTGGGACTCGTTAACACTGGATTTGACCTTATAAATCTGAGTATTAGTCTACAATACATATTCATGGATATCATTTGGGGTGAGCTCAGTGTTACAGAGTTCAACATTTGACATCGACGGTTCATGTGTACATTATGGGGTGGATTGGTTAGTTGGTCCATTGACGCAGCATCGAAAGTTCGTGGAGTACTTTTCAAACTTGTCACATGGTCGCATGTCTTTATTGTCACATGATAATTGTTGAACAAAGTTCAAAGAGGTTCTTACTATATAGGTATAGGCAGAGTATACATCTTAGGTACATATGGACAGATGATACAATAGCAATAGGTGCCCCATATTTACGGATTCAGTGCAGTATTTACTATTTAGAGTATGGTAGGTTGAAGACCCCCACAGGGTGTGATCAGGGTGAGTTGTAGTGTTATATTTTACATGATTTGATCACGTTTTTGGACACCCTTTTGGGAGATATGCATGGGGCTTTGTTTTTAAGGAAATTTGAAAAAATTGCTATTTTAAGCGATTTCTATTTTTAACAATTGCTATTTTTAGCAGTTTTTGGAGACTAGTTCGATTGATGAGGACATAGTTGGAATATTTTCTTATGCTTTGAATTTCATCAATTTATGAGGACAATCTATTTTTAGAAGTGCTATTTTTAGCATGTGATTGGATATGTGGGGTGAACAACATCATTGTCCAATTTCAAGCCATTTTGAGAACTTTGAATTTTTAGGGACTGATTGTGTTTTGGCATGTCTATTTTTAGCTAGGTGTGGCCCACATGGAGATATTGGCTATTATTAGACAATATTGAGCCCTTGGAGGCTTGCATATGACCTTGATTGGTGCAACCTCCTTGATGATCCCTAATTAACCTTGAGTTGACCTTTGACTTTCTGGTGGAATAACCTAGAAGCTACATACCTTGCTATTTTTTCCTTATCCATTTTCCTATTTTAATACACCCTATCCTTTCTTAAAAATATCCTCATCCACTTTTCTATTTTAATGCGATATCCATTCCTAAAAAATAAGCTTACCTAATTTGCTATTTTAACAACCTAAAATCATGGTTCCAAATTAGCCCTCCCATACTTTTAAGGCTTAATTCCATGGATTTATTTCCTTAAAAACTTTGTAGGGTTTATTTTAGGCATATAAAAAGTGAATTCAAATAAGTAATTAGCTATATGCAGGTGTAATTTCTCGTATGGCTGGTTATTATGGAAGGAGGGAGATACTTTGGAGGAGTATCCTTCCTGCATATGCTAGTTTCACTCAAAAAAGAGTTCTATACTTGGGGAAGCAATTTTTATATTTTATATTTTTTCTATCTTCTCTCATTTTCTTCATATATATTGTATGAAGCATAAGGAAGAAAGGAGTCTTTCTTTGTTTCAATTTGTATTGTTAAGCTGGTGAGTTGATGTGTTCCTCCTTCCTTGCTTCTTCCTATAGAGATTGATATTGGCTATTAGCTTGGACTATAGGTGGTGGAGAGTTGGGTTTGTTGGGTCATGACTCATACTATCCCATCTAACGTAGTGCTTTGTACCTTGGTTATTGTTGTATGGACCTATCAGGATTCATTTTGGTCACTACTACATGTTTTTATGTATTGAAACTTCTATTGTATCAAGCTTTCGTAAGTTACTAATATTGATATTGACATGGCTTGAGTGAATATAGGCCTCTAATCTTCTTCTACTTGATTCACTTTCTTCCTTCTTTCTCGTTCTCTTTGACTCCATAAAGGGATCGGTTCACTAAGTTTTCATTACTATTTCACACTAAAGAACGAACTTTCACCTACAAACATTCAATCTTGCATCTTTAAGATAGGTATTTTTAGACTTATTTAATTTTGTTTTAAGGACATTACAACGAGATTCTAGATGGGGATGGCCCCATCTAGAAAGCTCCAAGTGGATGCTAGCTCATCATGTAATCTCCAAGTAACAAGGGTTGTCTAGTACTCAACGTCCAAGGAAGCTCTCTCTAGAAGAAGATGCCCACAAGGCATGCATAAAAGCATAGTTTGAAAAATTGGTCGAATCGGTTTCAGTTTTGGTCAATTTAGCGATTTATGAATTGACCGGTTCGATTCGGTTGAAAAATCGGTTTGGTAGACTGGTTCAGTACCAAACCAGTATGATCGACCGAACCACGACTAAAATCGACCGATTTTTGTGGGCCAGTGAAGCAAAAAAATTAGAGTTTTTTTAGTGTTTTATTTTCATTTTTAAAATTTACCTAACCTAAGTTACTACCCCCTCGACCCCTACCTATTTGCTTTCGTCATTTCTGCTATGAGAGAGTGGACTATGGACAATTGAGAAAGCCAACGACTATGGAAGAGTGGGAGAGTGGAGACTTTAGTCTCTGGCTGTGGTAGCATTGTGCACTCGACTGTGCAGTGTGGACACATGGAGAGTGGACTTGTGGAGAGCTGTGCATGCGCTATGGAGTGTGAAGTGGCCCATGGAGAGTGCTCAGTGGGGACAGTGCATGGACTGTGATAGTATGAAGTGGCCCATGGAGATTGTGAAGTGGCCAGTGGAGGATGTGCTAGTGGGGATTTGGGAGTGGAGACTGTTGCTAGTTGGAATTGGGAAGTGGCCCGTGGAGAGTGGAGAGTCGAGACTGTGCGTGGAGTCTGGACTGGGGGTTGTTGGAAGACTGAATGAGAGTGGACTGTGGGAGGACCAAGGTAAACAATACACAAAACTTTTAAATTTTAAACAGAAGTTAAAAATTTCAATTTTTCTTATTATATTTACATATTTGCTTTATTATGTGCATCTTCAATTTTTTTTTTGTCTTTGCATGTTCAAACTTCAATGACAATCAACTTCAACAGTCAACTTCAAGTTCAGAATCCAGATCTACATTCTATACTCATGGCCCCAAAAGCAAAAGATCTTGCATGGATCCATGTAGATATTGTTGAGGGGGACATATATTGCAAGTATTGCAAGAAAGTGATTAAGGGGGGGGGGGATTTTTAGGCTTAAACAAGAATTGGTTGCCATCAAAGGCCAAGTTAAGGCATGTGAAGCTCCAATAGATGTTATTGGACAGATTAGAGCTGATATGCAGGAACACTTTAAAATTTGAAGAGGGTAAGGCTAGGCAAAGAGAGATAGAGTAAGAAATAGGGAAGAAGAGGAGTCTCGCTGAAATGATGGGTGGGACCTATGCTCCTGGTTCAAATGAACGCTCTTCATCTATCCCTTATACCACTCTTAGGGATCCTCTCCAATATGTTCCGCCCTCCGAGACTACACAAGATAAGGACAAAAAGAAGAGTAACATTCAAAGCTATTTTACATCCACCACCTCTACCATTGCCAATGCTTCTCAGTTGCATCCAACACAAGTTCGGCCCACCTTAGATGACCACTGGAAGAAGCAGTTCAAAGAAGTTGCCCATGAGTACATAGCTAGATGGTGGTATGATGTTGATCTCCCCTTCAATGCTGCTCGCTCTTCTTATTACCAACCTATGTGGGATGCTGTTGTAGCTGCTGCTAAGGGCTTCAAAGGCCTTAGTATGCATGACTTGAGGGGATCTCTTTTGCAAAAAGAGATCATTTACATAGATGAATATTTGGAGGAATTCAAATAGTCATGGGTCTATATAGGATGCACTATCATGTCAGATGCATGGACCGATCAGAAGGGCCATACCTTCATAAACTTTCTTGTCTCTTGCCCACGAGGAACCATGTTTTTGAGATCATGTGATGAATCTGATAAGGTGAAAGATGCAAATCTGTTATTTCGTCTTTTGGATGATGTTATTGAGGAGGTGGGGGCAGCTAATGTTGTGCAAATCATCACAGATAATGCCTCTAACTATGTTCTTGCTGGTAAAATGTTAGAGGAAAAACATAAAACCATATTCTGGACTCCATGTGTAGCACATTGCATAGACCTCATGCTTGAGGACACATGCAAATAGGATTAGATCAAGGACACTATAGAGCATGCCAAAAGCATCACCAAGTACATCTACAACCACGGTTTGGTATTGAGCTTGATGAGGAGGCACACACAGCCTCAAGGCAGGGAGCTTCTTAGGCTTGCAATTACTAGATTTGCAACTCACTTCCTCATGTTGCAATGTCTCCTTTCCCAAGCACAAAACATGGAGCAGATGTTTTCAAGTGATGAATGAAATTCATCTCAATGGGCCCGCAAACAAGATGGAAAAGACACCAAGAAGAGAATTAAAAGCTCTTCATTTTGGAAAAAAGCAGCAGAGGTTGTGGCAATTACTGAGCCACTTGTTAAGGTGTTGCGGTTGGTGGTGCTATCACATCCATAGTAGTCGGGCTGCCATGATTGCGGAGCAGTTCATTGTATATTTTGAGCCAGGCCTTTACACAGTTTTGATGAGATCAACCTATGATGAGCAGTACTTTTGATGATCACTCACATATCGGGGCAACCGCAGATCAGACAGTAGTGAATCGTATGCCAAGTCTGAGCCTCATGACCTCAGATTTGATGATCGAGGTGACCTTTTATCCCATATAGAGCAATGCAGTGCCCAGAGCTTCAACAACAGTGTATCCAGTGGTTATAGATGATCTAGATGGCAGGTACAGATATATGGCCCAACAGGTATATAGTGTGCATTGGTTATGATTGTCTTGCTCTTTTGGTCATCTTAGTAGCTTGACTTAGTATCTAGCGGTCATGATCTGGCGGTATATATATGGATATTGTTGTTATTGATTATCTAAATGGTCTTATTACTCAGAACTAGAAGCTCCTGTTTATACTCATTTGTTTTACCCTCTTAGTAGTGTGGATGTGATCATTCCCACCATTTATGGCTTGCTAGCTTAGGCATCACCTTCACTTTCCCCATCCATCTGTTCTCTCTCCCATATTTGGTTTTCACCCTGACTTACACTTTAGCCTGTGATATGGAGGACCTCCCCACTTTTGCCTCTATGTTGGATAGCACCCCTATTAGTTTGTGTCTTGACTCTGAGTTGGAAACAAAACTTACCGAAGCCTTGATCCTTCTGGGCCAGGAGAACCCGTTGTTGTTGGTTCCTGAGCTTAGGTGAGTTGGATTTGATACCTTGATCACTCTAGTCAGTTGCCCCGATGTTTTGTCCTGATTGTGGATAATTCCCCTAGTTGCTTGAGTTGTGTTGTCTAAAACCTGAAGCAAATAGTACTACTACCATCATTACATGCATATGGAAACTATCATCTTATCTTTTGTGCAAGCCCATGGAAACAAATTAAAACTTTGCTTTTCAGCACAATGAAAGAGGACTATGGAAATTGAAATGTTAAAGCACCCTGGATGCAAGCTGCGATTAGTTGTGCTTCTAAGCACATGCAAAATCCAAAGGGTCCTAAAGGCCTAAAAAACAGTTTTTAAATGAATGCTAAATCCAAAGACTGCTTGTTAGAAATTAAATGTAATGATTAAATACCTCACGAAGCCTATGGGTTGGGATGCGAGATGGAGTAGGGACAGCTAATTCTAAGTTTCCCCCAGAACCTCAAGTTACAGTTAGCTGTGCACCTAGTTACGACAATTCTAGCAAAATATCCTCATGGAGCTGGATTCAGCTTGGATGTGAGTTGTAGACATTTGCCAAGGTTGAATAAGCACCTCTTTGAACAACTTATTCCATTTGTGAGACACTGCCATTCCTTGTGTGTTTATTATCTGACATATGCTTAAGTGTGTATTCCCTTTCCTTTATCCAAAGTATCACAGTGTTGAGTCAGTCTAGTCATCCCCTTATCCTAGCCTTGCATTCTTCACCCTCACCCTTTGCTAGCAAAATGGTCACGTATACAGAATGAGTATATTCTTGAGGTTTTATTTTGAGTAAATGATTATTTGAACTTATACTCGATATAATTATTAGTTAACCGCCAGAGAAATGATGCTTACTACTTCAAGTCTTGCTATTAGAATGATTAAAAGGGCATGCTTTAACCATTTGCATTTGCAACATTAGGCATTTCTAGACTGGGTCATATTTTGATCAGTCTTGACCTGGTCAAACTTAGTTTGACTAAGTCAACCATGGGGATCCGAGATGAGTTGGACCATTGATGTTCGAGGATGATGATTTATGGTCTTTTGATACACCTTTGATGATTCCATACTGTGGACACAAATTTCATATGATGGTTGATGTATTTTTTATGGTTATTATTATTTTCAGACCATTATTTTTATATTGTCCGGGTATGGTTGAGACTACAGATGATCATACAGGTTGCCACAGGGTGTATGGGTACTCATCTCTAGTACATTTGGACCTTCTGAGTCCATTGGAACACTCAAATATCAGTTACAGGCACTTCCAGTGATGATATGGTCAGATTTACACTTTTCTCCAGTTTTGCCATGCAGAAATGGCCTGTCCAGCAGTTGCATTGATCTAGCACATTCTCCTAGGGCGCTACTGAGGAGATGGGGGGTCCAACCACTTGTTATTACCATATTATCCCATATCCAGACATTGTGGTCCAGTCAAATTTGTGTCTGGGACACCAGGCAGAGAGCTACAGGCATTTTGATGATTTTTCGGTGATTTTCTGAGGATTAAAACTGGGATAAAAAGGTCATCGAGGATTTCGATTTGGGAAAATGAGGCAAGGAATTGGCATGGGGTTCATTCAAAGGTCATTTGTGATGCATCCCACACCTTCCAGCTCAACTTACAACATTCAGTGGAGTCCACACAATCTTCGGGTTGTTATTTGATGTATTATTCTATCATTGAGGGGGGGGGGACGATTTGGTAACTTGGTGACTTTGTATTATTATTGAGTCATATCTTATGTCATTGTGCCATGGGGTGATGCTAGTGAAGGATAATAATACCTCCTAGCCCCACCATGTGCTCCTTACACTTGTCCTAGTCATGTTTTATGTGGTGTGACCCCCCTTAGGGCCGCTCTAGTGAGTGCGCAACCCCTTTAGTGAGTTGATCCATGTGTTATTGCTCCGGCTCATCATAACCGTCGATTGTATTATGTGTATCTTTTGATCTCAACCACTCGTTCATAAAGTGGTTAGGGTTTTGGTCTCTCTCATTCCTATTTAAGGAAGAAACCCCCTCATTGTAAAGGCACCTTTGGGCTCTTGAACTCTTGGAATAAAATACTATTTTGCAGATCTACTTCTTCTGGCTTTGATGAATGCTCTTGCAAGTGAATATACAATCTTTTCTTTGTGTTATCATTGTGGATCTAGCTTGCTCCAAACGTTTTTTTGCAAGGAGGCCGTGTGGTAGAAGAGGAGGGCGAATTGAAGAGGGCGCTGTTGTGGGGAAACCCCATATCTCTCTCTCGGATCAACCTTTGTCTCAGGGAGTATCTTTATTGTATCTTCATGACATTTTGATGGTACTTGTTTCATCTTTTCTTCCTTAGAGTTTCTTTCATGCTTGATCGATTCTCATTACAGATCGTTTTTGGTAGGGAAGGGCGCATTGGTCACTCTGGAAGGATAGTGATTCTACTTGGGGAAGCTAGATCTCACTCTTGATTTCCTCACTTTAGGAAGATTATCATTTTGCAAGGCAACCGCAAGCTTTTGAGGTAAGATCTACAAGGTACGTATCGATTTTCATGCATTTTACCCATTGGTCACTTCAAACCCTTATTGATTAAAACCCTAGTTTTTAGATCTGATAGATCTGTCGATAATTTGGGATTAATCATTAAAACCCACCTCACAATTAATTAATTAACCTTGGAAACCAATTTTGGTGGGAATCCGACTCCATTTACCCCTCGATCTAAGGCACTGGATCTCTCCAAGGGAGGTCGCACTTGTGGGTTAGTGGTCCTTTTCCAGATCTTTTATCCAGGTGTTGCTATTTTGTCATGAAAACCTCAGATCTATAGTTTAGCCACCCTCCTAGTGGCAATTCTATTTCAATTTCACCTTGTGGGCCCCATTTCACTCATTTTCCTTAATTTAAGGGTGGGGCCCACTTGGGTCATTTTGATTGGCATTAGATCTATCTAGATCTATTCTTCTAATTTCATAAGTGGCATATTTAATGTATGGTTGAGCGTTTATCCCTTCTGTAAGCCTCCTCAACCAAGCCCTAACTACATTTGTCCACTTATACTACCTAGATCTAGATCCACTTACTCTTGATCCCTCTTCCTTTTCACTTTCACATTTCCCTAGAAGGTCTAGAGTAGGTTCTCTAGCCTCCATTGGTTAGCGAGGGTCTCCCCCTTGGTCTTGCATTTGCTTGATCTAAAGTGAAGAGTGCCTCTATTTGCATGACAACCATTTATCCTTGGGAATCGTGGCTCTCTGAGGTCACCTCTTTAGTTGTCCAACGCCTCTACCATCCTGAATAGGATCACCTTTTGGGGCAACTACAAGTTGTGTGATAACAGGTGGATGGGGAAAAATTGGCCATGGGCTACATTTATGATGCTATGGATCAGGCGAAGGAGCAAATAAGGGAAGCATACAAGGATAGAGTGGGTAAGTATGGGCCTATTTGGGATATCATTAATAGGAGATGGAACACTCAACTCCATCGCCATATACATGCAACTGGGTATTTCCTGAACCCAAGGTATCATTATAGAGATCAATTTGATCAAGATCCGAGCGGGGAGGTGAATGATGGATTGTATGAGTGCCTTGAGCGCATGGTCCCAAGTGAGGTGGACCAATTGGAGATACACCAACAGATCACCTCTTTCAGTGCCGCCACAAATACCTTTGACAAAAATGTGGCTAAGATTTCAAGAGATGTGGACCAACCAGGTAAACAATTTGATTGTTTTACTAAATTATGTTATTTAACTTTAAAGTTTAAACTTTAAATTATAAATACCTCAATTCTTAGCCAAATTCACAATCTAATTTGTTGAATTGTCTTGACTCTTTGCATTTGCAGCACAATGGTGGAACGCATTTGGTGGCCAGTGTAAACAATTGCAAAATTTTGCAATTTGGTACTCAAGAATCAAGTGGCAGTACTTGGCTCGAAACTTGCCCCCAAAGACACACTTAGTGGTTTGAAGATTTTTTCCATGTTAACCCCCATGTGTGTGAAAGGAAACAACATTTTTTAGAAGATAAACTGCTTAGAGCAAAAACGGTTAAATGATTCAGTCTTCGTGCAGTACAACCTCCAACTCAGGCGCAACCAATTGAAGAACAAAAGGCCTGATACGGATCCCATTGTGTTGGATGATATAGATCGAACCTTAGATTAGGTAGTGGAGACCCAAGAGCCAGCGTTTGATGCCGATTTGGATATTGAGCTGGAAGACTTGCTGGAGGCTCAGTTGGATGTAGATCCTCTAATGCCGATGCCATCGGTTCATATAAGTGGGGATCTCGAGATTCCAAGCATGGCAGGCACTAGTCGACCAGGACCTCGTACTTATAGGCGACGACGACGTAGGCATTCAACTAGTACTACTACTGCAGTACTAAATGACCTTGAGCCTAGGGAGCCTGAGCCTGAGCCTGAGCCTGATGCTGATGCCTTTGCTAGTCCTTCTGGTTCTTCTTCTTCTAGTTCTAGTTGTACTTCTAGCAGTGGTGATGAGTTTGTAGTCAGTGACTCAGTGGTAGTCACTATTATGTAGTTGACTATGTAGCATCATAACATGTTTTTTGGACTCTACAAGCCATATAGCCTATAGGCCTCATGGATTATCTATATTGTTCCAGTTCTAGTCTCCTAGATACATATTGCATAGTACATTTTGTGCCATTTTGATATATTGACTCTTAAATGGTATATACCATAGTTATAGGAATCGCGATCAGACTCACGATTATTCCGAATTTGACTTGAATCGGATGCTAGGCAAGCCGACTTGGCACAACGCGAGTCTGAATCGTTTGATGGTGATTTTTGCTCGGAAATCGGTAAAAAAACGGATTGGCTTGGCTCGGCTCGACGAGTCTGACTTGCAGGCCACCTGTCAGCTAAATCTGTGCCCTTTTCTGCTGCATTTGCCGCTCATTTCCGGGCGTGTTTTTTTCCCTGATTTTTCCCGCATTCATTTCTTCATTTTTGGGGGCTTTATTTCAACACTTTCTCCATTTGATTACGGGCACCCTCGACCCAGAGCACTCTCACACTTCGTAGCAGCAGCACCAACCAACATTCGACGCCGATCTCTCAACTCAGGCACTCGACGCGTGGTCTATGACACGGGCTCAACATAGTCTAGACTCCAGCATTCGACGCCGGTCTGTCAACTCGGGAACACGACTGTGGTCTTAGGAAAGCGGCTAGAGTTTCGTGACAACCACAATAGACAACCCATCCCTATCAACCATTCAACATAGAGGGGGGTTTTCTATTGTGCCAAATCTCTATTTTTTCCAAGTACTATTATGACATCCCTTTCTATTGTGCCAAAAGCCCTTATTGGCAATCTATGATTGATGCAGTTGCAGTTGCAGATCTGGGGTTCGAAGCCCCTACATTTGAGAACCTTAGGACAAATATGTTGTTAGAAAGTATTGATGACCTCAACCTTGTACTTGCTGAGTTTCGTACATCATGGGCAGAAACAGGGTGCACGATCATGAGTGATGGATGGACAGATAGGAGGTAAATTTACTCGTTTCTTGTCCAAAGGGGACAATGTTTCTCAAACCGGTGGATGCCTCAAACAAAGTTAAGAGTGCTCAACTGATTTGTGAATGATGGAAGAAATTCTTGAAGAAATGGAGAAGAAAACATTGTGCAAATTATCCCTGACAATGCAACTAATTATATGGCTGCTAGTAGATTGTTTGAGGCTAGGCACCCCACTATATTTTGGAGGTCTTGCGCTATACACTGCATAGACCTGATGCTCGTGGACATTGGGAAACTTCATTGGATACAACAGGTTGTGGATAAGGCAAAATCCATAACTAAATTCATCTACAAGCACACAAATGTCCTTTGCACCATGAGAATATACACTGAAGGAAAGGAGCTTGTTCATCCTGGAGTGTCGAGATTTGCAACAAACTTCTTCTCCTCGCAATCTGTAGTATAGCAAAAGGTCAATCTAAAGAGAATGTTTTTGAGACTTGAGTGGATGGCCTCTAGACATGAAAGAAGGATTGAGGGCATTGAAATTGTTGCTCGTCTTTAATGATGGTTTCTGGAGAGATGCAGAAGAGATCATTGATGTGACAGAACCACTTGTCAAAGTGCTTAGGTACTTAATTTCTAAACCTTTTAAATGTTCATCAATTCAATTTGAAGTCAAACTTTATTACATTTTCAAATTTCTTTTGTTTTTATTTTTTAACTTTAAAATCTTAAATTGATGTCAAAAATCAGATTTTGACAATTTGAAGTGACTTTGATGATTGATCTTTCAGGATGGTTGATGGTGAGAAACCCATTATGGGTTACATTTATGAGTCAATGGATCTCGCCAAGGAGGTCATAAAAGCCAAATATATGAATGATGAGACAAGTACATGCCTCTTTTGGACATCATTGATGAGAGGTGGGACAGGCAATTGCACTCTCCATTACATGCTGCTGGATACTTTTTCAATCCAACATATTTTTATGATAAGACCAAATTTAGTGAGGATGGGGAGCTTGGTCGAGGGTTTATGACTTGCATTGAGAGGATGAACCCAGATGAAGAAGTCCAAAGCCATATCATTGCCCAACTGCAAGACTATAGGGTGTTTTCTTATAACAGTGCTATACGGGAAAGGACAACAATGTTGCTAGGTATTTGATAATTTGTATTATGTTTTATACTTTATTTAAGTCTTTTTCATCTTCAATTATCAATCTTGACTCTGTAACCCTTGCCACATGTTAGGTCTGTGGTGGCAAAATTTTGGTAGTGATACGCCAAATCTTAAGAAGTTTGCCACTAGAATCCTAAATCAAACTTGTAGTGCTTTAGGTTGCGAGCGCAACTGGAGCATGTTTGAGAAAATCCATTCCAAGAGGCGCACCCGCTTGACACAAAAGCGCTTGAATGACCTTCTTTTTGTCCACTACATCCTTCGGCTTCGCAGCAGGCAGTTACTTGGTGAGACACTTAAAGGCTTAATCATTTGTAATCTTAATCACTGGTTTAAATTTTATGTTTAATTCACATTTTGAATGTATCTTGAATCTTGATGTTGACAAGTTTGGATCATTCAACTATTTCATTAGAAAATGAAGACACAGAGCTAGGATTGGATCAAGATAGGGATCCTGTTGCTACATCTACTTGGATTCATTAAGAGGAGGCTCCTCTTTTTACTTCCGAGGACTTAGAGACGCTTAAGGGTCAAGCTGCCGGAGATGCGAGAGCATCTACTTCTTAGTTTTTCTTACTATTAAGTATTTAGTATCTAGATTTTGGATGCTTACTTTATGTATTTTGGACTCATCTTATGGATGAGAATTGATATATTTTCAATTTTGGACATCTTTCTGGGTTATGGACTCATCTTATGGATGGGAGTTGATACATTTTGGACATATATGATTCTATTGATATCTTTTGGACATCTGTTGATATCTTGCACCATATGGACATGGCTATTTTGAATATCTATGAAAAATGTTTTTTTTTTTAAATTCAAAATATAGGTATATATTTAATTTTTTGTATTTGTCGATTTTTCCTCGATCCAATTCAAACTCTTTGCTCTTTTGCATCGTCGATTTATTGCCAATTCCGAGTCTGGTAAGTATGGTATATAGTATATACATGAGCAGACTTTGGATTTTTTGTCTATAATGCTTTGGAATCATGAATTAGAATCTTGAAAATGTTGTTTTTCTTTAAAGTTTAAATATTTTATTTATTTTTGAGTAAACCGATTCATTAAATTCAAATCGACCGATTTATGACTGATTCATTACCGATTTTGATTCCGATTCAGAGTTGGCCCTCGACTGATTTAGAGTCCAATTCCGATTTTCAAACTATGCATAGAAGGCCCTAGATGACACCAAAGTGCAAAAACGTCACTCTATAAAGCAGCCTCCAAATACAAAAACGTCCTTCATAAAATCGGGCATGAACCAAGTAGACAATCTCAAAGAGTAACTTCCAAGCATGTAATATCTCTCCTAAAATGGTGTGAGTGTAAGCATGCTTCAAATGATGATTTTCTCCATTAGTAGGGCTGAATGCTACCCTTATGCATGTCCCTCCAAGGTTGAATGTTCCACAAATAATAAGAGAAGGCCTTCCTCTAACAACAAACGGGTACACCAAGGTGAATCAGCCCCCTTTAGGGCTGCTGATTTTGCTGATTTATGCACAAGGACCCTTGTTGCACAACAAACTTGGAATTTTAAGGCTGACTGTGGTTGCTACTTCTCTTGTGCACAGGTTTGGAGATTTTTAGGGCTGTTTTGTGGCTGCTGTTGCAAGGAAAACCACTCAAGACTGTTATTTGCTACTGATCTCGTTCAAGGGACTGCCCAGAATCGCCTAATCACACTTGGACTTGGTTTTAGGGTCTGATATCAACTCAGCTCTGTTTTTTTAGGTCTGTTTCCACCCCTTTTGTGGAAAAAAAGCGCCCAGAATTTATAATACTTCTGTAAACTGCTGATTGAGAGGTTAGAACAATCGTTAGTTGTCCAGTTCTGCTCTTTATATCCATATCCGTGCCCAGAATTGCGTTTAATGCCATTTCAACCCTCAAATTCAACCCAACATTCCTCCAAGCCTGCTTTTTGCCGTTGTTCATCACTTTTCATAAGGCTGTTCATGCCCAGAATTGTCTTTTAACCCTCCAATTCAGTCCAGATTTGATTTTGGCCCTTCGTACTGCTGTTATGAGGGGTAGGACAGTCCAAAATGTAAAGGAACCAGCCCAGAATTTGCCCTTTTGATGCACAGACTTCCTCAAACAGCACTCAGACCTGATTCTAGGGCTGTTAATGCCCAAAGAGACTGCCCGAAAATAACAAAATGCACTCAGACTTGCTAGATGGATGATCGAACATAGTGTTTTGGGTCTATTTCTTGCCCAGAATGGCTCCTCACCTTGCACAGGGATGGAATGACTCATTTGCCCACCAACAGTAGCTAGGGTACCATCAAAGTCATAAAAAATTATGTCAACCCCTCTTGAAGAGTGTGATCAAAATCACACGTGGACACCTATACAAAATGGGGGCTAAAAAGACATGAAGAAGAAATATAATCATACATTGAAGTTGTTCTCTTTCGTGCTTCAATCATTAATGCGATTCTTGAAACACTTGATGTAACTAAAGCATACTTGTATTTCTTTCTAATTCATTCTTTATCATTCGTTAAAATTTATTATGTTTATATTAATTTTCAGTTAAGTTTTCCTTCATTATATCCTACTGAATATATGTGAGTTTTTCTTGATAGGGTATGTGTGAACAAGCTGTGAATGCTTTTAAGGTTATGGAAACGGAGGGGATAGAGCCTAATCTTTTAATTCTTAACTTATTGATAAACGCATTTGGAGTGGCTAGAAGACATTTGGAGGCATTTTCTGTGTTCGAGTACATGAAAAGAAGGGTATGTATTTGCTGCTCCTTTATTAGCTCTTCGTTGTAGGTTTGCATGTCTAGTTTATGATCACGGTATTGTGTTCCTTTTTGCTCTTTCTCATATATGTCTGCACTTTTTATTTTTAAGTATTTATTTCATATTTGTACACTTTGTTCTGTGGTCAATGGAAATTCACGTTCCTGGTGTCTAAGTGTGTTTTCATGTCCTTGTTTGTAGTTCTGCATGATGAGAGTTCTTACAACCTCGTTCTTTTGGGTTTTCATTACAAAGACATTTTTCCATGGAAAATGAGTTGGAATGCTTTTAGATATAGGAAGGCTGTTTCAGGCTCATTCAACTTGTTTGCTATGATCTTTCATGTTTGAAGGGTGTGAGACCTGATGTTGTTACGTATACAACTCTAATGAAAGCACTTATCAGGGCAAGAAAGTTTGATCAGGTATGCCTTTCTTTCTTTCTTTTCCAATATTTTGGAATTGAAAATGTACTGAAGTGGAATTGTTGTCTTGATGAATTTTTTTAATATATTACTTGGTTACGTTGTTTCAAGTTTCAAGAATAGTATTTAGCATTGTCTTTATTTCTAGTTAAGTGAATAGTCTTCATAGTAAGGTGGAACAATGTATATACTATATAGAAACTTTTTTTGTGCATAATTTCGTACAAGGTGTTCTAACATAATACAATATGTTTTTATTGAAGAAAGATTGTTAGGAGGATCTTAGAGTCTTTAATTTGCAAGTTTAAAGAAGAGGTTTCCCTAGAAGTAGCATTTGAAAGGAAAATCATTATAGTGTTTTCTATTGCAATTTCTTAGTTAGTTAGTTTACAATACTATGGTAATTTTATTGGGTGCAATTGCTTTCTCCCATGGTCTAATGGAGAATGCGACACATGAGTTCATGAATCATTTCTAAACTTATTCTTTTGAAAAATCAACAACCATAGGATGTTTAGAGGACATGACCAATTAAAATTTTTGTTATATTTTCGGGTTTCTTCGAAAGTGTTTACACCATGTTTGGGGGTGCTTCATTAGATTTGGGGTACATGGTGTATGTTCATCCCTTGGATGGTTTGAGTTGGATTGTAGCATGAGAGATGGTCCGTGATGGATATGCATAGTTAAGATAGATTGCTTAGTGGATGCTTGACCTTAGGTTGGTAACTTGGTACTGTATTAGTGTTCTTCCCACTGGCATTGGAGATCTCTTGCTTGGATGGTGGATTCCCTTCATTGTGGCTACATGGAGGATTCGTTTGGTGGGAGATCCCCCTACAGGAGATATGGAGTATTTTGCATCTTGAAGGTGGGATTAGAGCCTTAGACAACATGGGTGTACTTGGTTGTTTACTTGGAGGCCTAGAGTTGACTTGGGGATGCTTGGGTTGCAACAATGCTTCTTGCGAGTGATTGGACCTTGAAGATTGGCACATGGCTTATGAGGAGATTGGAGTCCCTAGAGCATGGAGCAGGAGTGCTAGACCTTGCTAAAGGACAACCCTATCCTTTGGAGGCTTTATTGTGTACGACATCACCTAGGAGATTGACATGTGCTCAACTTCACTTGGAGTGTAGTGCCCCACATGTGTGTGGAATACTTGTGTATTAGTAGGCTTGCTTGTGGGACTGGGCCTACATTTGTTATATTGTTGGCCTTCCTTACCTCATATAAATAGAGGAAGGAGAGTGTCCTTTGAAATAACAACTTCACATCATCCTTATCTTCTTCTTAGCTCTTGTTTTCTTGGGGTGATACGCTAGAGTTCATGAGGAAATCCTAGTGGAGCATGTGAAGAAGAAGAAGACATTTTTCTCTCTCTTGGATTTCTTCTTTGTACATTTGATCTCTCTTGTGTTAATTTTTTACTTGTTTAGCATAATAACATTAAACAATATAATCACTGAAAGAAAGACAAGCACAAGAATCACAAAGAACACATAATTTCTCTCGGGGAAACCACAAGGGAGAAAACCCCGACAAAACTTCCTCAATATAGAATTCACCAAGTACAAGATAAAACCCCAAGATAGGAACAACTTCTCTCCTTCACCAGCGAACTTCTCTCTCTCTCCTATGCGAACTTGAGTGGATGAGTGAGTGTGTCAAATGAGCAACACAACCCTCCTATTTATATTCTTTAGTTGAGGTGACTTTTCCCCAACAGGGCTGACTTGTCGTAACTGACTGGGTTGACTTGTTAAGTACATAATAAAATATTCTTTTCTGGATTCTTCTAGGCCGACACAAGTCTTAGGGTTTACATTGACTCTTTCAATGACTCTTACATTGTCAATTACATCAATGACATCTTCCGAAGGAAGAAGACAATAATGCAATAGACGAGTACATTTAGAATATCTTCCACAGTTACATTTCTTTAACACTCCCTCTTAACTAGGAAGGTATTCTACGGGTATCATCATCAACATCAACAGCTGTACAACTGACTGGTGAAAATCTATATGCTGTAGGAAGTTTTTGGAACATCATCGTATGTCTGGGGCATCATCAACATCATTGTCATCAACATCATCATCATCAACATCATCATCATGGTCTTCATCAACATGGAATTGCTGGAGCATCAACATCATTGTCATCATCAATATCATCATCAACAACTGTTGGAACATCAACATCATCATCATCGGCAAGAAACTGCTAGAACATCAACATCATCATCGTTAGCAAGAAACTGCTGGAACATCAACATCATCATTAGTATGTAAATACTGGAACATCAACATCAAACATCAATAAGTAAATACTGGAACAACAACATCAAACATCAGTAAGTAATATTGGAACATCATCAACCATCAGCATGTGAATGCTGAAACATCATCAACCATCAACATGTGAATGCTGGAACATCATCATCATCTGGAATATGCATGTGGTGGGCACTCTGGTAGACAATGCTGACTTACTAATCCTTTCGGACCAAACAAGCATAGCCAGACATACCAATCTACCCAGGGATCAAACATGCTTTGTCTGGCTTACTAATCCTTTTGGACCAAACAAGCCTAGCCAGACATACCAATCCTAGCCAGAGCTGCCATACCAAGGATCCAGGAAACTACTCCCTCTTTCGAGGGTGATCCTTTCAGACCCATCTTCACTCCTTTCGAAGGAGGTCTTATTAGACCATTATCATCTTCACTCCTTCTTTCGAAGGAGGTCCTATCATACCAACATCATCTTCACTCCTTTCGAAGGAGGTCCTTTCAGACCACACCAAGCTCGTCTTGAAAGTATTCAAACTTTATGCGAGACATAGGCTTAGTCAACACATCAGCAACTTGTTTCTCTGTAGGAACATACTTGAGCTTTACAGCTCCCTTATGTACCATATCCCAGATATAGTGATTCTTGATCTTGATATGCTTCGATCTATCATGAAACGTTGGATTCTCTGACATCTTGATACAACTCTGATTATCACAGAGAATATCGGTCACATCTATCTCTGCATCAAACAATCCTGCCAACATCTTACGAAGCCAAACTGCTTCACTGCAAGCTGAACATGCTGCGACGTATTCAACTTCTGCTGTACTGAGAGCAACACAGGGTTGCTTTCTACTGAGCCATGAAATCATACCTGATCCCAAACTAAAACAACATCCTGAAGTGTTCTTTCTTTCCTTGGCACTTCCATCCCAATCTGAGTGTGTATATCCGTACAATCTGAACTCACTATCTGATGCATATCTGAGTCCATAGTCCAACGTACCTTTTAGGTACCTCATCACATGTTTTGCTGCAATCAGGTGAACATGTCTAGGCTCTACCATATACTGGCTCAAGGTGTTCACAACAAAACATATATCTGGTCTAGTGTTGGTCAAATACATTAATGAGTCAATGATCTGTCTGTACATCGTAACATCTACTGTCTATGATGAAGCATCATTCAAGAGCTTCAAGTTTGTCACCATCGGGGTAGTCATGGCCTTACAATCCAACATCCCAAATCTTTTTAGGATCTCAATAGTATATTTTCCTTGATTTAGGAAAATCTCATCTGGAAACTACCACACCTCGAGACTTAGAAAATAGTGCATTATCCCAAGGTCTTTCATCTTAAATTTTGCAGCAAGCCTCTTCTTACATTCAATGATGGGCTTGTCTTCTCCTGTCAAAAATAGATCATCCACATACAATAACAATATCATAGGTTCATCATCTATGACCTTATAATAAAGGTTGGAATTTGCTTTTCTTTTGGTAAAACCCAAGCTCATCAGGAAACCATCAATTCTTCCATACCATGCTCTAGGTGCTTGCTTCAACCCATATAGTGCTTTCTTCAGTTTACATACATGTGTTTTTCTGTCATCTGTTTCAAATCCTTCTGGTTGCTTGATGTATACTTCCTGTTCTATCTTTCCATTCAGGAAAGCTGTCTTCACATCCATCTGATGTAACTTCCATTTCATCTTAGCTGCCAAGGCAAGGATGGTTCTAATTGAAGTATATCTAGCCACAGGAGCAAAAGTCTCCTCATAATCAATTCCGTCCTTTTGAGAGAACCCCCGAGCTACAAATCTTGCCTTGTACTTTTCAATACTTCCGTCTGCTGAATGTTTTGTTTTGAAAATCCATTTTGACGAAACTACTAACTTGTCCTTTGGTCTTGGTACCACATCCCAAACATCATTCTTTATGATGGATTGGTACTCTTCAATCATAGCATCCAACCATTCCTTCTTCTTTACCGCTTCTTCAAAACATGTGGGTTCTTCTTCAACAAGGTTACACATCAAGGCGACATAACTAAAGTATGGCCTTGGTCTCTTGCTTTCTCTACTTGTTCCTTTTGGGGCACCATATTTTCTTGCATCTTGAATAATTTCTCGTGCCCAAGCTGGTCTTCTCTTCGGTGGATTTATCTCATGAGGTGGTTCCTTAGGTCTTTGAGGTTCTGTCATGTCATGATCTTCTAGTATATGCTCTTCTTCAATATTCCTATCTGGTGCATTGTTAGTTTCTGTAACTCTAGGAGATTCATGCTCATCTTCATCCTCATGAGTCTTCTTAGATTTGTTGAAAGCTGTATCTTCATCATATGTAACATCTCTGCTAAGTTCAATTTGGCGGTATCCTGGGATGTAGATACGGTAAGCCTTTGATTGCTCACTGTAACCCACAAATATCCCCTTCTTTCTTGAAGATTCCAACTTTGATCTCTTCTCTTTTGGAATGTGTATGAATACTGGACACCCAAATATCTGCAGATGACTGACTTCAGGCTTCACACCGGTAAACATCTCTTTTAGGGTCTTGTTGCCAAGAGCACTGTGGGAGATTCTATTATGTACATAAACTGTGGTTCTAGCTGCTTCAGCCCATAGATGCATGGGTAGGTCTTGATCATGGATCATGGCCTTCATTGTTTCCATGATAGATCTATTCTTCTTTTCAGCTACACCATTTTGTTGTGGATTATTGGGGACGGTAAGCTCCCTCTTAATCCCTATTTATATATAGAATTCTTTGAAATCACCTGAAGTGTATTCTCCTCCATTATCTGACCTTAGTATCTTGATCTTCTTTTCATAGAGGTTTTCCACAAGAGCCTTAAACTCTTTAAACTTTTCAAATACTTCACTTTCATTCTTTAGGAAATAAATCCATGTTTTGCGAGAATAGTCATCAATAAAGGAAGCATAGTAAACATACCCGCTTAATGAAGTAGTTGACATAGGTCCACAAATGTCGAAGACTGGAGTGAACAATGTCCAATATGCCTTTTGCTTTGCTATCACTACTTGGAAATGGGTTCTTTGTACTTTTTCGTTGTGCACATTCTTTGCACACCCCTTCATGATCAACCTGGATTTCTAGTACTCCAGTCACCACTTTACTCACTATTGGTAAAGCTTTGTAGTGTACATGAGCTAGGCTTCTATGCCATAATTCACAAGGCTCATGGTACTAGCCATTAGTGCTGAATCTGCATGTCCCTTGAGTTTATAGAGTCCTCCTTCTTCAACTCCAATAACAATTGCATCATTGATTGTCTTCCCCTTTGGCCACATAAGAACTTCATGATGAATGTGATTGTCATTGATAACAATACATTAATGACAAAGCTGAAATGTTGACATGAAGAACACACAAGGCAAGTTGGCAAGCACAAGACGATGACATGAAGGATGAGGACTTGGAGAAGACAAGAAAATGGCAAGGTGACGGACAAGGACCATTTAAATTATGCTCGCAGGAGGCTTTTAAAATGCCCATAGGCTGCCTTCAGCAAATGCCTGCAAGGGCCTTCATATGTCCATAGTGGGGGGTTTAGAGATTCCTGCAAGGGCTCTCTAAAATGCCCGCAAGGGTTGCTTAATATGCCCGCAGGGGCTTAGTAAAATGCCCGTAGGAGCCTTTTACTTATGCCCGCAACACTTGTTCAAAATGCCCGCAGCAAGGCCTTGTCATCCTTGTCATCAATGCTTTGCTTGTCCTTCATCTTTGTCATTTTGTCATTGCCATGTCATGTCTTTTGTTCTTGTCCTCCATGTTACCAAGTCATCAACCTTGTCATACTTTGCCACTTGTCATAAATCAATGCTTCTTGCCATGTCCTCTTCTTCAATTGCTTGTCCTTCAACTTGCCATTGTCTTCCATGTCAACACTTGTCATGTTTTGGTCTTCCATGCTTGCCTAGTCACCTATGCCATCCAATGCCATGTCCTTCATTGTCCTAGCCATGTCATTGTCATTTGCTTACTATGTCATCATCCTTGTCAAGTCACCGATCTTTGTCAAGTCATTTAACCTTTGTCTTTGTCCGTTGCTTGTCTACATCAACACTTGTCTCCATATGCCTTGTCATGCTTGTTTTCTTTGTCATCATGTCCTTGTCCTTGTTTTTGTGCCATGTCTTGTATCCATGCTTAACCTTTGTCATTAATGTGTTGTCATCAATGACAACTATCCTCGTCAATCTCCCCCTTTGTCAGTTGATTCCACACTCTACAGGTCAATGATAGGCAACTTACTTTATCTTACTGCATCAAGACCAGACATCATGCAAGCCGTTGGGATGGTGGCCAGATACCAAGCCAGTCCATAAGAATCACATGTAGCAGCAGTCAAGCGAATATTTAGATATCTAAAAGGTACAATGGAATTTGGATTATGGTATCCTAAAAACTCACATATTGAACTCACAACATTCTTTGATGCTGACTGGGCAGGCAGTCTAGATGACAGAAAAAGTACAAGTGGAAATGCCTTCTTTTTAGGAGATTGTCTTGTCTCTTGGATGAGTAGGAAACAATCTTCAATCTCGTTATCCACTACAGAAGTTGAGTACATTGCAGCTGCTGAATGCTGCACTCAAATAATCTGGATGAAACAGACTTTGGCAGACATGAAGATTCCTTTTGATCAACCAGTCACAATCAAATGTGACAATACAAGTGCAATCAGCTTGTCAAAGAATCCAGTGATGCATTCCAAGTCCAAACATATCCCTATTAAATATCACTTTCTACAGGAGCACGTCAATGAGCAGCAGGTCACACTCAAGTATGTGAGCACAAAGGAACAGGTGGCTGACATTTTCACCAAACCCTTGCTTAAGGATACATTTGTGTATCTTCGGTAGAGTTTGGGAGTTATCTCCCTCCAAGACTAATTTTAAAGTAGTGTGTGCGGGTGTCATATGCAAATGGCACCTATCATGGGATCAACTCCTGATGAGGAAGTCAAAATTTAGGGGGAGCAGCGAGATACAACAATGTATAAGATATGGGGAGCAATGGACCTGTTATCACACCATAGTAGCTGGGCTACTATTCTTTCTGAGCAGATATCTACACTTTTTAGAGCTTTGCTTTTTACAGAGATCAACTATGATGAGCAGCATTTTTTGAGATCAATTACAGATCAGAGCAATATATGTCAGACATTGAGTAGACCTTGTGCCAAGGCTGAGCCTTGAGAGCTTAGATTTGATGACCGATGTGACCTTTTGTTTCATACAATTTCAGTTCGTGCCCAGTTGTATTGTTGCAGCAGTGTTTCAGTGGTTCTACATGATGACTAGTTATGATATGCAGTGATATGACCATTAGACTTGTGATTGTTAGCACTGGACTATTATCTTGTTGTTTTAGTCATCTTCATAGCATTGACTTGGTATATAACTCATGATGTGGCAGTACTATTTAAATAATGAAATGAAATACCTTGGATGGATTTTTAAAATATAAAATTGGATGTATTACTTGCACTCTAAGGTTTACTGACAATATTCATTGGTTTCATTACCCTCCTGTGAGCATGGACATGGTTTTTCCTGACATTTTTGTTTGCTAGCCTAGGCACCACGTTCAATTGACTCCATCCATCCATGCCTTATTTTGCTTTCACCTTGACTTGCCTTCTTGACTGTTTGATATGGAGGACTTCCCTATTTCTACCTCTATGTTGGATCGCATCCACGTTTGTTTTGTGTCTCGGCTCTGAGTTGGTGACAGAACTTGCTTTGGTGAGTTGGATTTTATGCCTAGATCATTCTGGTCGGTTGTCCCGATGTTTGGATTTGTGCGGAATTCCCTCTAGTCACATGAGTTGTTGTTGGCTAAAACTGAAAGCACATGTACTACTTATATTGGAAATCTCTTATAAAAGCCTATGGAATTAAAATTCTAGAATGTGTTTCTAAACACACGATGAATAAAGGCTAAAGCAATGAAATGCTAAAGTACCCCTCGAAGGGTCCAAAAAGGTCTAAAAAACAATGGTTAAATAATGTATGCTATATCTAAAGATTGTTGACCTCATGAAATGAAAATATGCCTCGGATGCAAGCTACGATTAGTTGTGGTTTTTAACGCATGTAAAATCCCAAAGGGGTCATATATGCCAAAAAGGCCATGGAAATGAAATGAATGATCCTAATGAACTTGGATCAACTTAATGTAGACATGATGCCTAAGTTGAATAAGAACTCTCTAAACAACTTACCCATTTGTGAGGCACTGCCCTTCCCTTTGTTTAATTTGTCCAGCACAGAGTGTAGCTCCCCCTCTCCCCATCCAAAGTGTCACTTCGTTGAGTTCATCAAATCATCCCTTTTGCCTAGCCTTGTCCGTATCCTTCACCCTTTGCTAGCAGTTAGACCATGTCCATTGGATGAGTATGTCTTTAAAGCTTTTGTGCAAGTAAACTATAAATAACATTGAAATATATATGTATTAACTGCCACTGAATGATGTTTATACTTTAAGTTAAGCTGTGAATATGATTAAAGGAACATGTCTTAGTCTTTTGTTATAATCTAGTCTTTGGTTGTATGTTGACCTAGTCAAACATAGTTTGACCATGGTCATTCTTGGGATTTGTGATGAGCTGGACCACTTATGCTTATGGATGATGATCTATGGTCCCACATACACCTATTGATGATTCCATATGTTGGACATATGCTTTAGATGATGATTGATGCAGTTGATCAGTTTTATTATTATTTCTAGATCATCATATTTTACACTGTCCGGGTATGGTGGACCATGCTGATGACCCCACAGGTTATTATGAGGTGTATGAGTACTCATCTCTAGTGGATTTTTGTCTTCTGGATCCATTGAGACACTTATCTTTCAGTTCCGGGCACTTCTGGGCATGATAATTGCAGTTATCCACCTGTTGACCAGTTTGGGCATGCTGATCCGGCCTGTCCAGTAGGAGCATTGGAGGCAAGTCGTTGCCTAGGGTGCTACAGAGGAAGGGGGTGGTCCAACCACTTGTTTTTTCCATTATACCCCCCTTCCGGACATGATGGCACCTTCAGTTTGACAGCGCAGGCACCCTAGAGGCAGTTTTGGGTAATTTTAGAGTTTTCGGGAGGATAAAACAATGGAATAAAAAGGTCACTGAGGAATTCGATTTGGGCAATTGAGGCAAGGTTTTGACACTTGGTCTACTTTGAGGTCATCCATGGGGAACCCCGCTTCTTCCAGATTAGTTTGCACCAGTCAGTGGGGTCCACAATGGCCATAAGAGGTCTTTTATTGCATGTCTCTCTCAGATTTTAGGGACAAGATTTGATCATTGGTGTTACTTGGACATGTCATAGATGTATATTTTATGTTATTGTGCCATGGGGACATGCTAGTGAAGGAGATTAATGCCTCCTAGCCCCACCATGTGATTTTAGTGACTTGTCTAGGTCTTGTTGATGTGGCACATGTATTTTAGCCACCCCCATGTATGATGTCACCCTCGTTGAGTCACTTTAGGCTATGACGTCATCACTTAGTTAAGTGATCGATGTGATATATTGTATTGGCTCATCTTAGCCGTTTATTAGATTGTTATATCTTTTGATCTCAACCACTGGTTTTAAAAAGTGGTTTTGTGGTTTAGGGTTTGGGTCTTTTTTATCCTATAAAAGGAGGAGACCCCCCTATTGTAAAAGCACCTTTGGAGATCTTGAAGATTGGAATAGAATACTATTTTGTGGATCTACTTCTCTTGTCTTGATGGATTCTTTTGCAAGTTGAATATGCAATATTTTCTCTATGTATCATTTGTGGATCATGGGCTACTAGTCGTTTTTCTGTAGGGATGCCGAATTGATGAGGAGGAGGACGATTTGAAGGAGGCTATTATTGGGGGGACCCACATATCTTCTCTTGGGTTGATCTTTGTGACAGGGAGTATCATTATTGTATCTTTGTGACATAGTTGATGCTTTCTATTAGATCTCTTCATCATTTTTATAATTCTTTTAGTTGGCTTGTTTCTAACTTGATCTTGTCCTGTAGGAGGAGGATGATTTGGCTATCTTTGGAGGAGAACGTTTTGGCATGGAGCACTAGATCTCACTCTTGAATATACACATAGGGGGAATGCATTCAATTTGCAAAGTGGCCACAAGCACTTGAGGTATGTTCTAGATCCATTCACTCTTCTCCATTGGCCATAAAACCCTTAAAATTCAAAACCCTCATTTTACATTTTTTTAGATCTACTTGGATCTAGCATACTCTTGGGGATAAAATTAAAGACCCACCTCTATAGCATCCTCGACAATTCAGATCTATGGTTTGGTGGTGATCGGCCCTCATTTGACCCATCTCCCAAGGCACATTAGCCTCTCCAAGGCAATTCGCATTCCCTTGAAGAGGCTAGTTTGGCTAGTTCCCAAAAGTGGGTAGGTGAGATTTTTGTTGCATTGAATAGATCTACCTTGAAAACCTACCCCTAGTGCTTCACTTTTGTGATTTCTACCTTGTGGGCCCCATTCCTCATTTTGAGGGTTGTGCCCCACTTGGGTCACTCAGCGATGCATTAGATCTAGTGAGATCTAGCCATGGTTTGTACTTGATCTTGAAAACCCACCTTGCTTATCATTTCACTTGCCCCGATCTATAATTTGGTGGACATCCGACTCCATTTGGCCCTTGATCTAAGGAACTAGTCACCCTTGGGGCAATTCGCACTCCTTGGGTAGGTGGCCATTTGCTAGATCCCACACTTGGGTATTGCTAATTCTTGGCCAATCCATAGATCCATGTTATATCATACCTCTAGTACCATCTCATTTCAACTTTGACCTTGTGGGCCCAACTTGGACCATTTTCCACTTTTTAAGGAGTGTGTCCCTCTTGGCTAATTTTCATGGTGCTAAATCATCTCTACATCTATTAGTTAAATCTCTTAAGTGGTCCTTGTCTTTCGTTGGTTGAACCACTTGTCACCCTTTAAGCCTCTTCAACCATACTTTAACCCTTGGGTCCACTTAACTTTTCCTAGATCTAACTCCCCTTTGATCTCCTCCCTTCATTTTTCACATTTCCCTAGGAGTCTTTGGGTTAGCTAGTCTTCATTGATTGGCTAGGGTCTCCCCCTTGATCTTGATTAGTCTTGATCTAAAGCAAAGAGTGCCTCGGTTATCATGACACCCAGCTTGCATTGGGAACCATGGCATCTCTTGGGTCACCTCTGTAGTTGTCCATCTCCTCTACCATCCCGGATGGGATACCTTTAGGGACAACTACAAGTTGCGTGATAACATTTTTGGCGTCGTTGCCGGGGAGGTAGAGGCTTACCTTAGGTGTCTACGAGTATCCATGTGTAATTCATATCTTATCGCATCCGGTTTAATCTAGATGGTTATCATTTTAATCCTTAATCAAAACATAGTGATCTATTTGTCACTCATTCTCTCCCCGCTTATTAACGACATATCTTTTGGTAGAAAAGAATTAAAATCTGCCCGGCGACTCCACATAAGCGACTCCACTTGTGATCGATCCTATCATATCTAAAACCCATGGGGTGCATCATTTTGTATTTAGGTTCTTGATTTTTTTAATAATTGCCATCCATGGCTGCTTTTGAGCAGCCTAGGACTTTCGGTCGATTGAAAGTTTTTGACTTCTCAAAAATTGTTGGGTACCCTCATCATGTTCCTCATCAAGCCCGTGAAAGGTTGCCTAAATTCGATGGAAGTTATGAGATCTTTGCTAAAACGCACCTTTCCATCTTTAGGGAATTTTTTAACGAATTCTCTATAACCCATGAGGATGTATGTATGAAACTATTGGCCTCATCTTTCCAAGGAAGAGCTGAGTTTTGGTTCTTGAATTTGAAACCCAATAGCATTTCCGTATGTGACATGTTTGAACATAAATTCTTAGAAGAATGGGGAAGTGAATCTGATGATATATATTCTTCAAATCAAATCCAAGATCAAAACCTTCCCCTTTCCGATCCTATCATTGAATCAATTAATAATCAAATATCAAGTAAATCATCAACATCCGAAGATGACCCCTCCTGCCCAATTTCTTTTGAGGACGAGTCTTCCACTTTTGGGTCAATCGAAAGTCAAATCCCTAATCATTGTACAACTGGTAAATTTTCAAATCTTTTTTTAGGTAGTCCTAGTCCTGATCCTGAGGAAATTTCTGAGGATGAGCTTTTAGTCAATAGGTCTATTGAAGTACCTCCCTCAGAGGAACTCATCAGTCATTCCATATTTAATGATCATTCAATTCCTTATCACCTTATTGAAGAAGAAGAAAGTGGGGACATTGAACAAGATCCATTAGTAGTGATTTCACATGATCATTGTGCAAATAATCAGGATGTTTTAAGTGATCTTGTTAATTTTCTCCCTGACAAATTAAATAAAAATGATCACTTATCTTCTTGTGATTTTAATGATGAACCAATAGAAGATCAATCTCAAGATGAGGATGAGTTAGTAAATCGCATTAGGTGTTCTAATCTTTATTCCACTTCTTATAATGAGTCTTTAAGTTTTCCTTTTTCATCCTTAGTCAATGTAACTTTATTAAATCCTTAGAGTTAGACAACAATGGTCAATCTTGTCCTCATATTGTTAATATTAGACTTGATCAAAATTTTGAAATCATTCCTAGAATAAAGAGTGTTTCTTTGAAAGGCCTTTCCTTTTGTCAAATTCCAAGGCCAAATTTTTCTATCTATCTGGGAGAATGTGCATATTTTCAATCCACCCTCCCTTCCCAACTTTTTCAATCTTCTTTGGGTTGGTGGTCTAGTTTGTCTTTTGCTTTAATTTTCAATAGGAAGTATAAGCATGATCTTGTGATTAGAGAAAAGGCACTTCATTTATCTTTTCAGCCACTTTGGAACAATAATGCTTGTTGTCAAGTTATCAATCATTCTTGGTGGCTAGAAAAGGTGTTTAAAGATCAATTTCATCTTTTCTCCATTTTTGAGCATCAAGTGGGCTTGATTTTGATTTTTTGTCTCCTAAGCTTTGATTTGTCCCCACTTGGTTTTTATTTGATCATCACTCTCAGGGAGAACCAAATTGAATATGTGAGGGAAGTGAATGAGGAAAGTAGTTTGTATAAAAAGAATTTGAATCGCGTGCCATGTGTTTTCCCTCCATCAATTTTAAATAATAACTTGCATAAGTTTTATGATCCTATCAATTCTTTGATGGAGGATGTTTGCATCAATCATTCTTCTCTTTGGCATGATTTCATTTTGCACCATTCAAACCCTTCTTCAATTTTTGAACAAATAAGGAAGATTGTGCTTTCAAATTTATTAATCTTTAACCCAACCTTGACTTGTTCTATTAACGAAAATCAAAGAAGAATCATTAACTTGTTTGATGAATGGTTACACTGGATTTATGATTTTACCTAACATTTGTGCTGATTGGTTAGTTTAGAGTAGGTAGGTTTTCGAATAAGCTCATTTGAGCAGTAGGATTTGTGTGCCCTTTTGCTTTTTCTGAGTGCTGAGTATTGCGATTTCTCTTTACTTTTTCTTTTTGATGATCCTTTGAGTTTTCCTTTTGAGTGTTTTTTATTCTTGTTGAGTTGTTGATTGAGTTGAGTCTTGCTCCTCCGAAGCTTTTCTCATCTCCTGCATGCATTTACAAAACTTGAAAGTGGTTAAGGTCTTCTTGAGTTTTTGAGTGTTTGATGTTCTTCTGTGTTAAGTGAGTTGAGTATGCCTTGTTGAAAAGCCTTCCTCCTGCATAGTAAAATAAATAAAATTTACATGTTATGTTAGATTAGTATTTCTATTATGCATTTCAGTTTCTGCTATAGAATAGATTTCATTTTCAACATTTATTTTATATTTTATCCCACACATGTGTCATGAGGTATTTTAGTGGCCATGAGTGCAGATACAGGTGCAAATAAAAGCTGAAGGCAAAGATGGTGAGTGCTGGATCGAAGATCGATGCAGAGCAGTTCGAGACCAGAGATTCTGAGGTTCTCAAGCGCTCTCTCCCTTAGAGCACTTGTCTCAGTTGGAGCCAAATGTTATCACACCATAGTAGCTGGGCTACTATTCTTGTTGAGCATATATCTGCACTTTTTAGAGCTTTGCTTTTACAGAGATCAATTATGATGAGCAACATTTTTTGAGATCACTTACAGATCAAAGTAGTATATGTCAGACATTGAATATACCTTGTGCCAAGGATGAGCCTTGAGAGCTTAGATTTGATGACTGATGTGACCTTTTGTGTCATACAATTTCAGTTTAGTGCCCAGTTGTATTGTTGCAGTTATCCACCTGTTGACCAGTTTGGGCATGTTGATCTGGCCTATCTAGCAGGAGCATTGGAGGCAAGTTGTTGCCTAGGGCGTTACAGAGGAAGGAGGTGGTACAGCCAGTTGTTTTTACCATTATACCCCCCTTCCAGACATGATGGCACCTTCATTTTGACAGCGTAGGCACCCTAGAGGCAGTTTTGGGCACTTTTAGGGTTTTCAGGAGGATAAAAAATGGAATAAAAAGGTCACTAAGGAATTCGATTTGGGCAATTGAGGCAAGGTTTTGGCACTTTGTCTGCTCTGAGGTCATCCATGGTGAACCCCCCTTCTTCCAGATCAGTTTGCACCAGTCAGTGAGGTCCAGACTGGCCACAGGAGGTCTTTTACTGCATGTCTTTCTCAGATTTTGGGGATAGGATTTGATCATTTGTGTTACTTGGACATGCCATAGACTTATATTTTATATTATTGTGCCATGGGGACATGCTAGTGAAGGAGATTAATGCCTCCTAGCCCCACCATGTGCTTTTAGTGACCAATCTAGGTCTTGTTGATGTGGCACATGTATTTTAGCCAACCCCGTGTATGATGTCATCCTCATTGAGTCACTTTAGGCTATGACGTCATCACTTAGTTAAGTGATCCATGTGATATATTGTATTGGCTCATCTTAGCCATTGATTAGATTGTTATATCTTTTGATCTCAACCATTGGTTTTAAAAAGTGGTTTTGTGATTGAGGGTTTTGGTCTTTTTTATCCTATAAAAGGAGGAGACCCCCCTATTGTAAAAGAACCTTTGGAGCTCTTGAAGATTGGAATAGAATACTATTTTGTGGATCTACTTCTCTTGTCTTGATGGATTCTTTTGCAAGTTGAATATGCAATATTTTCCCTATGTATCATTTGTGGATCGTGGGCTACTAGTCATTTTTCTGCAGGGAGGCCGAATTGATGAGGAGGAGGACGATTTGAAGGAGGCTATTGTTGGGGGAACCCACATATCTTCTCTTGGGTTGATCTTTGTGACAGGGAGTATCATTATTGTATCTTTGTGACATAGTTGATGCTTTCTATTACATCTCTTCATCATTTTCATAATTCTTTTACTTGGCTTGTTTCTAACTTGATCTTGTCTTGTAGGAGGAGGATGATTTGGCTATCTTTGGAGGAGGACGTTTTGGCTTGGAGCACTAGATCTCACTCTTGAATATACACATAGAGGGAATGCTATCAATTTGGAAAGTGGCCACAAGCACTTGAGGTATGTTCTAGATCCATTCATTCTTCTTCATTGGTCATAAAACCCAAAATTCAAAACCCTCATTTTACATTTTTTTAGATCTACTTGGATCTAGCATGCTCTTGGGGATAAAATTAAAGACCCACCTCTATAGCATCCACGTCAATTCAGATCTATAGTTTGGTGGTGATTGGCCCTCATTTGACCCATCTCCCAGGGGACATTAGCCTCTCCAAGGCAATTCGCATTCCCTTGAAGAGGCTAGTTTGGTTAGTTCCCAAATGTGTGTAGGTGAGATTTTTGTTGCATTGAATAGATCTACCTTGAAAACCTACCCCTAGTGCTTCACTTTTGTGATTTCTACCTTGTGGGTTCCATTCCTCATTTTGAGGGTTGTGCCCCACTTGGGTCACTTAGTGATGCATTAGATCTAGTGAGATCTAGCCATGGCTTGTTCTTGATCTTGAAAACCCACCTTGCTTATCATTTCGCTTGCCCCGATCTATAATTTGGTGGACATCCGACTCCATTTGGCTCTTGATCTAAGGCACTAGTTACCCTTGGGGCAATTCGCACTCCTTGGTTAGGTGGCCATTTGCTAGCTCCCACCCTTGGGTATTGCTAATTCTTGGCCAATCCATAGATCCATGTTATAGCATACCTCAAGTACCATCTCATTTCAACTTTGACCTTGTGGTCCCAACCTAGACCATTTTCCACTTTTTAAGGAGTGGGTCCCACTCGACTAATTTTCATGGTGCTAAATCATCTCTACATCTATTGATTAAATCTCTTAAGTGGTCCTTGTCTTTCATTGGTTGAACCACTTGTCACCCTTTAAGCCTCTTCAACCATACTTTAACCCTTGGGTCCACTTAACTTTTCCTAGATCTAACTCCCCTTTGATCTCCTCCCCTCATTTTTCACATTTCCCTAGGAGTCTTTGGGTTAGCTAGTCTTCATTGATTGGCTAGGGGCTCACCCTTGATCTTGATTAGTCTTGATCTAAAGCGAAGAGTGCCTCGGTTATCGTGACACCCAACTTGCATTGGTCACCGTGGCATCTCTTGGGTCACCTCTTTAGTTGTCCATCTCCTCTACCATCCTGGATGGGATACCTTTAGGGACAACTACAAGTTGCGTGATAACAGGACCTTTGTCATTAATGTCAAAGGGGGAGAGACATCTTGGTTGCCATTATTGACAAAGGGGGAGATTGATGAATGTGATTATCATTGATGACAATACATTAATGACAAAGGCTGAATTATGACATGAAGAACACACAAGGCAAGTTGGCAAGCACAAGACAATGACATGAAGGATGAGGACTTGGAGAAGACAAGACAATGGCAAGGTGAAGGACAAGTACCATTTAAATTATGCCCCCAGGAGGCTTTTGAAATGCCCGCAGGCTTCCTTCAGGAAATGCCTGCAAGGGCCTTCATATGCCCACATCGGGGGCTTTAGAGATGCCCGCAAGGGTTGCTTAATATGCCAACAGGGGCTTAGTAAAATGCCCACAGGAGCCTTTTACTTATGCTCGCCGCACTTGTTCAAAATGCCCGCAGCAAGGCCTTGTCATCCTTGTCATCAATGCTTTGCTTGTCCTTCATCTTTGTCATTTTGTCATTGCCATGTCATGTCTTTTGTTCTTGTCCTCCATGTTTTTTTAGGCCTGCTTTGATACCATTTTACGTTTTTACTTGTTTAGCATAATAACATTAAACAATATAATCACTAAAAGAAAGATAAGCACGACAATCACAAAGAACACATAATTTCTCTCAGGGAAACCACAAGGGAGAAAACCTTGGCAAAACTTTCCTAATATAGAATTCACCAAGTACAAGATAAAACCCCAAGACAAGAACAACTTCTCTCCACCAATGAACTTCTCTCTCTCTCCTATGCGAACTTGAGTGGATGAGTGAGTGTGTCAAATGAGCAACACAACCCTCCTATTTATATTCTTCAGTTGAGGTGACTTTTCCCCAACAGGGCCAACTTGTCCTAACTGACTGGGCCAACTTGTTAAGTACATAATAAAATATTATTTTTTGGATTCTTTTAGGCCGACACAAGTCCTAGTGTTTACATTGACTCTTTCAATGACTCTTACATTGTCAATTACATCAATGACATCTCCTGAAGGAGGAAAACAATAA
Source organism: Larix kaempferi (assembly GCA_027924585.1). Classification (NCBI taxonomy): domain Eukaryota; kingdom Viridiplantae; phylum Streptophyta; class Pinopsida; order Pinales; family Pinaceae; genus Larix; species Larix kaempferi. The sequence continues at coordinate 626,457 of BSBM01000226.1, read as the reverse complement.
TGCAATAGACAAGTACATTTGGAATATCTTCCGCAATTACATTTCTTTAACATCTTGAAGGTGCCAAGGTGCTTGGAGGCATCTTGAAGACTAGGGTTAGAATTTATCCCTTGGAGCATTAAGATTAGGGATTGGTGAAAGAGAGAGAAATTAGTTTTAAAAACTGGTCAACTTGGAACCAAAACCATCCGAGTTGACCGGTTTAATCCTCAAGGACCTTGAATCGAGATAGAAATCAGCTTAAAGGCCGGTTTGGTACTGAACTAGCCGAGTTAGACCTTGACTTGGCCGTTTCTGCATTAGTTCGGCTGAGTTAAGCCAAATTTGCACTAGGTGCACGCGTCGGGCTAGACATAGATTTTTTTTTTAAATTTGACTAGTTTTTGTACAAGGGGCATTGAAGTCAGTAATATTGAATGATATTGTTAAATTCTTAAAGTAAAAGGATAGAAAATGAAAGATAAGGAGAATGCCAACTAAATGAAAGATAAGGAGAATGTCAACTTTTACTTAAATTTTTAACATTACCATTAATTGTTTCAGGATGTTTTGGAGTGGTTCCAACCTCATCGGACTTCATATGCAAAAAGTAGAATTTTAGATCCCATTCATCATTCAACAGACTTAATAGTTTTCAAGATTTAAGGATTGCAACATTTCCATTGGATTCTATCATGTACGAGGGTAAGGGATTGGAATATAATCAAGCACATCAAAATCTCTATGTACCTTGATATTGGTGGTGCTGATGCCTGGTTGTTAAAATTGATTGAACTCCTTTGTCATGACTCATGATCTTAATAAAAATGTACCTGTTATCACATATATAGTAGCCGAGCTACCGTACATTATTTTTCTGATTCCAGTACACTATTCAGCCAGTTCCCTTACATTGAGATGCTAAGATGAGCATCTATATTGGATCACTATCAGATTTTGGACAGTATTATATATATTCCCCATGCCATTACCGAGTCTCAGGACACTCAGAGAGATGACTGATATAGCCACTATACCATTTGTACAGAGCAATCAGTAGTGCCTAGAGTTACAGCAACAGTTTCAGAGGGCAGATGATGGTTCAGATGATGAGCATTCAGGTATATGACTCAGCAGGTATATCATAGTGTTGTGGTTATATTGCTTTTATATTTATTCTTATAGCATGTCTTAGCACTTAGTGTCATGATTTGGCGATCATATAGATATATGGACCTGGTTGATCTTATTATATATATTATATTGTCCCTACTCAGACTTAGAAGTTCACTATTCATACTCATTGGTTTTACCCTCCCTAGGGAGAATAGAGGTGATCATTCCACCATACCTTGGCTTGCTAGTGTTGGCTCCATTATTCATTGTCTTCATCCATCCATTACCTACCTTTTAGTTTATCAGCCTGACTTACTACTTGACTAGTGACATGGAGGACCTTTTCCCCACTGTAGCCTCTGTATTGTATGAGCTTCCCTGTTTATTGTGTCTCGTCTCTGAGTTGGTGACAAAACTTACCTATGGTGAGTTGGAGTTCCTTGTGAATTCCCCCTAGTCACTAAAGATGTGTTGGCTAAACCTGAAACTTTTAGTGCTGCCATGAATACAAAATCTGGAAAAATGAAATGCTATATCTTGTATGAAAAGCCCGTTCATGCAATGTGTTTCTAAACACACATGAATGAAAGGCATGCCAAATGAAAGTGGCCATGAAAATAAATGTTATATCTTTTGTGAAATAAATACCTAGGTAAACAAGTTGTCTGTGACACACCTAGAAGTGTTCAGGTAAACAAGTGCCTTAAAAACACACCTGCAGCAGAAAGCCTCAAATAAATGTAAATCTATGCAATGTGTTTATAAACAAACATAGATCAAGGCTATGGAAACTTCAGGCCCAAAAGCAATGGAACTTAAATGCTATATCTAAATAATTGCTAGCCTCATTTGTATTATGGATTGTGCGCATTTGTTAAAGGTGAATAAACCCTCTTTGAACAAATCATCCATTTGTGAGACACCGCCATTCCCTGTGTTGTTGCTCATTCAGTATATACTATGGTGTGTATTCCCTTTCCCTGTTCCAAAGTGTCACAATGTCAAGTCAGTCAAGTCATCCCTTAGCCTAGCCAGTTATTTTAGCCTTCACCCTTCACTAGCAAATTGATCACAGCTATGAAGTGAGTATGGTCCTGAAAGTCTAGTCTGAGTAATAATAATAATTAATGACATTATATATTTGGATCTAGATCGCCAGTAATGATTACTTTGTGTTATAATTGTTATTTGAATAAGTTGTAGAGCATACATTAACCTTTGACACTTTGCAGCAGCTTCTGATGATGGTCTGAGTTATATTTGGTCATGTTGACTTGGTTAAACCTAGTTTGACCAAGGTCAACCATAGGACATGAGATGGTTGGACCTTGTGATGATATATGGTCTATGTACATGTACATGATGATTCTATGCATCAGATACAGGTTTATGATGATGATTCATGGTTTATAGCATTATTTGATCATTTACAGATTATTATTATTTCACCTGTTCCGGTATATTGGATATATTATATGATCATGTAGAGACTCATATGGTGTATGAGTACACATCTTGGATGGATTTGGACCTTCTGAGTCCAATGAGACAGTCTGTTTTCAGTTCCGGGCACTTACAGTGATGATTAAGCCTTAGTAGGATAACCCAGTGCAGTTTTGGTCTGTCGGAGACCCTGTCAGAGCAGAGAGGATTTTTATGTGGTTGACCTAGGGCGCTGTGCTTGGAGGGGGTGGTCCAGCAACTTGTTTTTACCATATTACCCCCCTCCCGGACAGACTGGTGCCCTCACCTTGACAGCGCAGGCACTCTAGGAGGCAGTTTGGGGCAGTTTCACGCTTCTCGAGGCATTTCAGGATTGGTAGAAATGGCTATTGAGGAATTCGATTTGGGCTACTGAGGCAATGTCTTGGCATGGGATGATCAGTGATGATGGGTTGATGTCTTCCACACGTCCTCCAGCAGTTTCAGCTTCATCGGGGCCCGCATCCATCACTTATGGCACTTTCGGATGATTTTTGAGGCCTCTTAAGGCCCACTATTTGTCCATAGAGGCACGATTTGGTATATTAATGACTATTTTATTATTATTGTGCTATGGGGATTGACCAAGGGTGGCTAAAATTACCCCTTGGACCCACCATAAGCTTCTTATTATATTTTGTCATCATGATATGGTGGGATTCCCCTCTCCTAGGGCGATTTTGTCCACTTATGTTATATTTTATTAGTGATCCATGTATTTTATTGTTGAGCTCATCTCAACCATTGATTAGACATTTGTATCTTTTAATCTTAGCCACTCATTCAAAAAGTGGTTAGGAGTTTGGTGCCTCTCCTATCTATTTAAAGGAGGGAGCCTCTCATTGTAAAGGGGTCTTTGGCTCTTGGATTATTGGTACAGAAAAACTTTCTTGTGGAAATTCTTGTGGTCTCCTTTGCATCTGGTGTTCTTAGATGGTGATTGGAAAGTCTATTGCAACCTAGCATTTGGAATTTGTGGTAAGATCTATCTTTTTTTTTGGAAATCATTGTCTTGTCTACAGGAGGGCGACTTCAACAAGGGCGATTTTGCAAGGCTTCTTCAAATCGACTTTCTTGGCATTTGGTTGTATCATGGGGTTATCATTAGTATCATTGTGATCTATGCTATCTTTCTGTTACTTCTCTTGTGGTATTAGCCTTATCTCTTGATTGCATCAAATCTGATATTGTTGATGTTTGTTGTACAGGAGAGAGGGCGCATTGGCTTCTTGGACTAAATCGACTTCATAGAAAACTACCTCAAAGCTTCTCAAATTGATCGGGTTTGCATAGATCATCATCATCAAGGCACCTACAAGGTTACCCGGGTAAGATCCACAGGTTTGTTTCTCTTATCTTGATCCACTCCATTGACATAACTCATAAATTGATAAAAACCTTATTATTTCATACCCTCATTGTTACATTTTCTCAGATCTACTAAGATCTAGTGGGTTTTTGGGTATAATATTGAAAACCCACCTCTATAGTATCCATGGCATCCCGTATCTATAGTTTGGTGAGGATTGACCTCCATTTGACCCCCTTCCCAGGCCAACTTAGCCTCTCCAAGTGAGGTCGCACTCCTTGGGGAAGGTGAGTTACCCTAGATCTAGTTGATGGGTAGTTGAGATCCCACTTGATTCATGATCTACACATCCAATAACCTACCCCCAGATTGTCACTTTTTTGATTTCTACCTTGTGGGCCCTATTCCACTTTTTAAGGGATTTAATCCCCATTTTGGACCACTTGGTACCTATAAACTCAGATCTAGTAAGATCTAGCCACCGGATTGCCTTGAAATTGTAGATCCACACTCTCACTTGATCAACCTACTTGGATCTAAATTTTAGATGCCATTGGACTTGTCTTGATCCATTTATCACCCTTTTTAGCCTCCTTGGGTAAAGTCGCACCACCTTGGAGATTGGAGTTGGTCCACTTCTAGGACGTGGGTACTTGAGATTTTGGTGGATTTGGAACGAGCATAATTCAAAACCTAGGTCTAGTTGGTCACTTCATCAAATCTTGCCTTGGGGATAACATTCCTTGTTTTAAGGGATTGTGGTCCACTTAGGTCAAACCTTGAACCTTTAGATCTAGACTTACTCCTCCATCAAACCTTTAATTATGCAATAGGAGTCATCAACCACAAGTCAACTTCACTTTGACTCCATTATCCCAATTCCCAAGGCACTGGTCTCTCTCCAAGTCAATTCGACTTTCCTAGATTGTTGGATTAACTTGTGGTTTGACCCTTATGTGGTAGACTAAACCCTTTGATGTCTTCATACTTCATGATCAAGCTTGTCACTTGTACTAGTTAGCCCCAATTCAACCCCTTAACTACCCTGCATTGGACACGGTTCCCAAGGCAGTGGATTTTCTCACATTGAACTAGTACTTCAAATCCTGGATCCCATTTCAAATACTATAGGTCACTCTCACATCAACAATGAACCAAAGCTATACTCATTGAACCCCTCGCTTGTCTTTTGACTTCATCCTTAGGTCTAGGATAAACCATACACCTTACTTCACTTAGAATTAACTTGATTTGGTGTCTTGGTTTTGATCTCTCCTGTCGGGAGTAGATCAGGTCTCCCCCTTTGTTGTTTGGGCTAGATAACATAAAGCGAAGGTTGCCTCGACTGGCGTGACAACCATCTATTGGAGGTCGAGGTGATCGTGGTTGCACCTTTTGAGTTGCCTTTCCCTATTGCCATCCACTAATGGATACATCCATAGGGGTAACTACAGTTTGGGTGATAACAATACCCTTCGGTCAAGCAAAATCACTTATTAAGCGTGGGAAGCTTTTTCTACCTTATTTTAATGCTTGGATTAGGAAGTTTCATTAAAATTGTAGGGTGTTAACTAATGTCCTTGGAGGATCAACTAGAGGTTTGAGGTAGAGTTAAGGGCTAGAGCCTAGAGGAGGGGGGAACTGGGTGCTATTGACAAATAGGATCCCAATATAGGAAATGATTTTGATGATTATGTATTTTCAAATTTGATTAAGATATGAATCGCACTTGGTGCCATTTTGATATATTCATCCTTTTATGGTATATAGTTATACATGAGTAGACTTTGCATATTTTGTTTCTAATGGTTTGGAATCATAGCTTGAAATCTTTAATATATTTTTTTCCATTAAAACTGTAAAATTTTATGTATTTTTGAATAGTTCGAGTCATTGAAATCAAACTGCTCCAGTTCATTACCGGTTCCGGTTCCAATCTGAGTTGACCCTCGATTGGTTCAACTCTCGATTCCGAGTTTTAAAACATCCGTGAAACCCTATGATATATTTGGGAAGAAGAGGATATGTTTCCTTGAAGTTTTGCTAGGGTGATCTTGTTGATTAAGTTGTCATTGATGCCAACATTGTATAGCCGTTTATGCCAACATGTCTTGGTGCCCCTTGAGGAGCCCCTGAGGGTTAAGTAATTGTCATTGTCTAAGGAGACCTTTTGATCTTGTCCAAGCCCAAGTTTGAAGCCCTTGGAGCCCTTGGGACAATGACAAAAGCCCTGAACACCCTGTAAAGTGTTTAAGTACCCCAAAGATGTTTTACGGTTCCCCAGTTGTTTCTTTGGCTCCCCAGTACCACAACTTATGCCCCAGTACGCTACAAAAGTGTTGAAGAAGTTGCAAGAGTCCAAATGACCCTTTTAGTGGTCATTTGTGTTTATTGAGGTCATGGTACCCCAGGAGAAGGTCTAGCAACCCCATAGGTGATGTCATGATGGATCTTGACCCTTGGAGGTCTCTTGGTGTGGTTGAGGTGGTTGAAGAAGCCTATGAAGCCCCTTGCTTGATGAAGAAGCTCTAAAGAAGCCCTTGGACCCACATTTGATGGCTTAATGGTCCTTGTCCCCTTAAAGGTGATGATGTGGTCATTAATGACCTGATGAAGACTTGGAACCCTTGATGAAGATCTTGATGCCCGTGTATACCTTGTTGGGGTCATGGAACCCTTGGAGATGGTCATTATGCATGAGAAGGTCTGGCACCCACATAAATGGCGGCATGATGACCCTTGGACACTATATGATCATTGATGGTGCATTTGGAAATGATTTGGGTCTTGGAATCCATACATATGGTGGTTTGTAAGCCCATGCTTGTTGGAGCCTTTGATATGATAGAATCCTTGGTCATGATGCCCTCATCACTTGGCGATGGAGTCCTATGTGATGGGATTGAAGTCCATGGAAAGTATCTTGTTTAAATATTATATGATATCCTTGAAAGAGTCCTTGAAACCCTTGCATGTGGTGCCTTGAGTCTTGAACCATGGTGATGTATGGTCCTATTTGTGGTTATATGGATATTGGGATGTAGATGGAGGTAGAGCCCACGAACGCGCCTTGATATGTTGAAGAAGACTTTGAAACTCTTGTAGTTGGTGGTATGGTCTTTGGCACCCTCATGTGTGGGGTCTTTGACGTCCTGGACATATTCAATAATTTAAGGGTATTAGACCAAGAATTTGCAAATAAACCCATCATAGGGAGATAGTCCTCATCAAGCCATTTCCATTGATATTTGGAGCATCTTCTAACTCCTTATGGTTGAAGAGATATGAATTTTTGAAGTTGGTGTACCCCACCTTTTTGGGTGAGCCGACCAAACAAAAGAAAATTTAATTATTTGTAATTTTGAATTGCATGTCGGCCCAGTTTGAGGTAATAACTTTCCTCCACGACCTATATAAATAGAATATCAAACATTCATTTGATCATCAATTGGAATTTCACAACTCTTGGAGAAAAGTGCGAACTTTTGTGGAGGAGAAATTTTTGGGCATCTTCATTAAAATTGGCATAACTTTCTCATATGGAATCAGAATTACAAAATTCTTGGCTCATTGGAAAGCTTTTTACGAGGGCTATATGATGACATGATCTAGAGTTTCTTTTGGTTTGTCTATTGTTTCTTCACCTTATGATCTTCAAAAAGGTATGGCTCATGCTTCTAGGTTTCTCTTGTAATGGCACATGTCTCTCATGGATAGAGTTCATCTTTGATATTAGTATGTGAGCCTATATATTGGTATATATATTTGAAGTCATTATGGAGGATATGATGATGATGTTGCATACCTTTATGCTATGATATTATACACTTTATGATGATAATGCATGTGATAATGATGTACACTCTATGAAGTTGATGCACTCCTATACAATATGATGTACATGCATACCATAGTGTGATGATGCTCTCCTATGCATTATGATGTATACTTGATGTTGATGATGCATACCTATGATGATGATGCATGACGATGCATGCCTTATGTTCAGTTAACGTATAGAAGGATTATATGTTCAGTGACTGTGTATGACGAGGTGTACAAGGATGTACATGAGCAGTGTATGGCAGTAAAATAACTTGTTGGTATACAGGGATTATTTTGCAATGATCAAAGTGCAGAGGTTATCAACAGCAGATTCAGGGTTTGGTGTGTAGTTGGTTAGACTCAGATTGATTGAGTTGGATGATGTGAACAACAGATTGATTGGTGCAGACAGATTGATTGGTCATTTGATGAGTAGTGTGGAACAGTTGTGGTGCAGTGGTCAGTGGACAGTTGATGAGCAGTGAACAGTTGATGAGCAGTGGTCAATTGATGAGCAGTGACAGTGGTTGTGCAGTGTGGTACAGATTGTGTAGTGCGCTACAAGTGTTGGATAGCAGGTCCACAGGATCAATGAAGTTTGTGGTTCAGTAGTTTCAGTTACATCTTCATATCAGGGTGGTAAGACGGGGCAAGGAAATATAGGGAGCTAAGGATTCCTTCAGGTTGTAGCCTGTAAACCAGGGGGTTGTAGCCTCCTTCCAGTTGTAGCTGGAGAATTGAAGCCTTGTAACAAAGGGGGTTGTTGAAAAAGTAATAAAAGCTACACACATTGTTCACCCCCCCCTCTCAGTGTGCTCGGTGTGTCCAACAGATCTAAGCTTGTGGGGATTTAGTGGAACTAGGGTTTTCATTGTTTCCCTAGTATGAGGTTGGAGAGCTTGTTAGGTGTATGGTAGCTCATATTGAGCTTGGGTATGTACTTGGACTTCATCATTGAGTCATGTGACATGGATGGTGAATAGCTAAAGTTTGGGATGCACCATACTCCTTGTGAGGATTAGTCGAGCGCATATCTCATATGAAGAGCGAATCAAATGAGGTGGCGTCATCTTGTTAGAGGGTGGAGATCTCAAGGAGGATGGCGCCTGTTGTCCGCCAATATGCACACCAGCAGCGGAAATCTTTCGAAAGCTGTCTCTTCACTACAAGTGAGAGAGGTGTGGCCTTGGGGGCAAGCAATGAGCCAGGTACTGTCACCTGAATCCCAGCTCCTCCGTTTAGGCAAACTCCTAATGAAGCCAAGGGGGGTAGTTCCTAAAAGAGAGTTTCACTAAGGCTCTAGTATTTATAGTGTTTTTTAGGTGTTGTGTTGCGGATGGGTGTTTTTTAGGAGTTTTTAAATGAGAGACAATATAAGACTCAAATATAAAGCAAGATAGTGCAATCCATGTTGCAAATACAAAATGAAAGATACACTTGGACAATAAGTAAATCACTTTTCACGAAAAATAGAAGCAAATACTCCAATGTTGATATTTAAGCAAGCAAGATATATGATGAAGGACCAGTGCCTTATGGAGTCAAATATAAAAGTGATTATAAAAAGCTTGGTACAAGTGCTTGAAAATAGAAGTTTATGAGAGCGTTGTGCAGCTTATCTTGGTAAATTGAAAGTTTTAATTGTCTTGATTATTAGGGCTAAGAACAAGGTATCAAAAGAATAGTGGAACCCTATCCAAGAAAACTACTGGCAACCCTAGGTGATAGGTCGGAAGCACCCAGATTCAAGAGGATAGGTGTCCAATGTTTGAACCGCCCCCGAGTCTGACCAGTGGATTTCCGGCACCACCTCTTGTGGAAAGAACAGTAATTTGTCTTGGTTGAGGCTTTGGGTAAAACTTTTAATTAGATTTTCACTTGTGAATTAACAAGTCTTCCACCTTTCTGAGTACTAGCCCAACCGTTTCCGGTTGGCAGAGCATACGGGTGTAGGACAGAAACCAAGATAAATTAATTAAGGGGTGTGTGGGTTGAAGAGTTTTAATTTAAAGAGCACTTTAGTTCAACTATCCGACAGAGAGCGCTCTTGACTTGATCTTATGACCATAGTTCAAGAGACTTGCTATTTTAACAAATGCCTAATGCAGGGAAAATGCAAAACTAGGAATGCCCTCCGATGGAGGGTGCTCTTGACTTGGATTTGGCCAAGTTCAAGAGACTTTGGTTTGTTTTAAAGAAGCAGATAGTAGTTGTGTTGTAAAAGCAATAAATCAATTTTAAATGATAGAACCACGTAATAGGTTTGACAGATATGAAATGATGCTTAACAATACTATTTTGCCAAATAAAATGAAACTAAAATCAAACTAGTGTTCTACCACACAAGCTTTAATCTAATAGGTAGGATTGATCTCCGAACAAGATCAACCACTAGAAGCCACCAATCCTGGAAACCTTCCAGCTAGCTGGATGTCCACAAGAAGTTGATGGGGGAGCGAGAAGCTACCACAAAACTATGTGGCCTTTGGGATACAATCCCAAAGTTAGCTATTCTCTGGCCAAGGCTTGGAAGAGAAGATAAGATAACTAAGCGGAAAATAAAACTAAAACTACCCAAGGGTCTCTTTTAGGTCAAAGACCCTACTCGGGAGAGCATGGAGTTAAGTAAATATGGAAGAATGAGCAAAAATAACTTAATGAAATAAAACTAATCTAAGAGCATATGAAAAGATCTAAACTAAGCCAATCCAACAAGACCCAACACTCTTCCCCAAATGGGGAAGAAGACCAAAAAATGGAGGACCTCTCCACTATAAGTTTTATTTATTATTTTTTTTACAAGTGCCTTAAGGAAAACTCCTTGAAAGGTCTTTGATGGATACTAGAACAAACTTATAACAATTGGAAGCTTGAAGCCCTTAATGGCTTTTACAAAGGATAAGAAGATGTATCTTAAAATGTGTCTTATGATGCTTGGTTTCTTCTTCTCTCCTTGGTTTGATCTTTAAATTTCAAGAAATCTTTCTCTTCCCAAAGTCCTACCACAAGGATAAGCCAATAAACTCATGCACCCATTAGCGTTAGAAAATTAATCAAACTTTGAACCATTAAGTCTAAGTTTACAAAATAAGACTAAAACATGAAAGAGCATGAGATTTTGACTTGAAATGATTAGTATGGTAAAATGGACCAGCAAGCTAAAATGCTCCAAAAAATGGTGGGAATGAGAATGCAACCACAAGCTTTTACACTACTTGATATGCCAATTTGTTTATCTTTGAAATGAGACTAAGAACTTTTAAGGAAAGAAACTAGATGCAAGTTTTAATGCTACTTCTAAAGCATGAACTAGAAGCTACTAGGTAACAAATGTTGAAGATCTAATCTAGTGATAATGCAAGTGCAAAACTAAATATGGCTAACGAGAAACTAGATCCTAACTATATAAATGCTACAAAGTGAGATCTAGTTATCAACTTTGAAATGGATACAACAAGATGTAGCTAACAATTTGAGACTTTAAACAAATAATTAACAACTAACTAGGTATGAAAACTACACTAACTACTTACTAATACTTGTTGTTTTTTGTTGTTGTTTTGTATTGTAGGGCAAAATGGGGATGGACGATACGAAAAGAGGCAAAAAACCCAAGGAGAAAACGAATGGAAGGAGGAGAGGAAGTAAGAGAGGGACGAGAGGAGGGATAAGGTAATAAGGAGAGGAGAAGCTAAAGGAAGTAGGACAAGAGCAATGAAGAGAAGGGCGAATGGAGAAGGAAGAGCAAAAAAGGGTAGGACGAATGGGAGAAGGTAGGAAAAAAACGAATGGGAGGAGTAGATCTAGGGCAAAAGAAGATGAACTAACAAGACAAGAAGAAAGGACTACAAGTGGAACACTTGAGAGGGTGAAAACACTGTCTTGGAAATCCTCCGGTTAACCGGTGATACGCCGACAACAAGTGTTGAAGAGAGCACAAGGGAACAAATCCCAAGTTATTCCCCAAGGTTGAAGGAGCTTCAACCTTATGGCTAACTAATCTATGGCTTGAAGAGGATAAGTGACTAACTTGGATCAAAACTAGAAGGGCTAGAAAGGGCCTAGCATGCAAGTACAAAAGTTTCAAAGAGCAAATGAGAAGGCTTGAAGAAGTGAAAGCCTATAGTAACAAGTAACCAATATTTTGAATATAAAAGATGAATCTTTGAATCAAACCCTTTATGCCACCATCTTGGTGTCGTGAGATCGACTTTAGGAGATCTTGTAATGTATGAATGTTAATGGAAAAAATTGTTCTTTGAAGAGATGGAGGAGACAACCTAGTTCCAACTCCTCTTCATAACTTTTGAGATCTGCAAAATGTATCACTTACAAACAAGATTGATCAAATATAGTATGCAAAGTTGAAAGGGACAAGAAGAGTGTTAGTATTTCCGACTACAATCCACTACTTCCCAATCACAAACAACCCAACATCAATGGACAAATTGAACTCAAATGCCCATCCTATGGACTTAAAAAAGTCTTCTAAGCTTTAATAATTTGATCAAAACATGGAACATGTAAGCAAAAACAATAGAGCAATATCACCTTGATTATATTGAAGGAATTCCCATGAACAAGATGAACACACCATATGGACCTCCAAAGCCACTTTATTTCAATTAGCAAAAGCTATAACACATATATAATTTTGGCAGAGTAAGTTTGCACCAATTCTCCATGAGATAATAACCCAAATGGGCCTCTCTTTATAGCAAAAGACACTAAAATCCTAAGCCTAAACCCTAGGTCGAATTGGCAACGGGTAGGTAGGTCGAATTCCAATCAATCAAGGGCTTGGAGAGGTAAACAATGGCCAAAGTCGAGTTTGAGGTTGGTAGGATTGGGCATGTGGCAAGGCTCGACCTTAAGGTAGGTGTGAGTGGTGTTGCCATCCAATAACACAACTCCAACAAGGAATGGCGTGAGCTATGTTGAGGAATGACGTGAGGAGTGGTAGGTTGACGTGAGGATGTGGAGGGTGCGAGCTAGTTTAATGGATGGCAAGTGGCATGTGGTAAGTAACAACTCGAGTTCATGGAAAGCCAAGCCAATTAGTGGTTGAATTAACCAATAAACGAATTCCAACAAGGCTTAGACACAAGTTAATGGAGATTGACGTGAGGATTTGAGGGTAATGCGAGTTAGTATGGTGAGGACACATGGAAGTAGGTAGGTGCTAACTCGAATTCGAATGGGAGCTAAGCTTTGTGGATTTGGTGAGTCATGAGGGCGCCCATCTATACATTAAATGCAAAACCACCAACCCAAACATCAAATGACAACAAGCCAAATCAATTTTTTGCATGAGGAGGGCGAATTACCTTGAATGGATAACACTCTAGTGACTGGATAGTTGACTGGGAAGACTTGGAGTTGATTGGAATCCTCCTAAATGCTCATTGCCATGTCATTTAGCCTTTTATTTTAATCAAATTGATTAATTTTGGAGAGATTTGGATATCTCCAAAATATTCAATTTTATTATTTTAATTAATAATTTCTCTGTAAATGACTTTTCAGAGAAAATATTAATTATGAGGCTGACTTGACATCCGAAAGTTGGGTTTAGCTACTCCACGGGTCATGTGTGATTTTTGGCTTATGAAACGAGCCATCAAACACTAAATTCGGACCCCGGATGACTGACATATTACAGACTCAAATTTCTCTATTTAAACTATAGAGAAATTTAATTAAAATTTAAATAATTTAAAAAATTAAAAACCCCAATTCCGACGCGTCCGGTAAAATTTTTTTCGAAATTTTTTCTGGGGGTCCTAGAGACTTAGGACATGACCAAAACCTATTCTAATAGTGTCTAGTAGGTTTATACATTATAGTTGGACCCTAATAACCCCCCATGGCCAAATTTCCAAAATCGGGCATTCCAGCTTTGGAGGAAGCGGGAGAAAAACCAAGAGATTATATCTCGCCTGAAGCAAAGTATAATCTGACGATGAAAAAACTCCCTGGAATACCTTAGTTGTTTAATCCAGTCATGGGGAACCGAGCCACTCAGACCCTACTAGCACACTTTGATACAAACCCCCATGGGGCCATGGTCATGTCGACTCAAAAACAAAACTGGCTAGCCAAAACTTGCTAGACCCAAATATATGAAACCCAGATACTCTGGAAGTGAACACTGATGTGTTCCAACACTGGCGGCTCAATAAGGTTTCAACTATTGTACAAATCAGTTGATAACAGCGCCTACCTCATGAGAGGTGGTGCCCATCCTTTGTTTCAACATTATGCGCAATCCCTCTTTTTCCTCTAAGTTGCCCACCTAAATCCCAACAGAGGAATGCGCCCCCCCTCTTCATGAATTCACCATACCTCTCTTGAGTGCTATTTAAGCGAGGTCTCTCATGCTCATTTTCTCATGATGGATAACATAGAACCTCTGCTCCTGTAATATGTAATCTCTTGTTGAGTAATAAGATTTGAAGGTTTTGGAGGTCAATTTGGTGGCTCTTGTTCCATTCTCATGCATGCATTTGGTTGAGGTATACTTGTATAATTTCAATTTTGCTTTTATGTTGTAATTGAGGATTGATCTAGCTTGGCAAGGCTCTTTGAGTCTTATAGTGTAAGCATTCATTGTCTTTAATTTTCTTATGTATATTTAATTATTCAGAGATCTAGGAGCAACACATGTAGTCTGTTATACTAATGCCCTTCCTATCTCTTTTGATTGATATACTATATTTAATCTCTTTTATGTGTAAGTGCCTTTGAGATTGTGCATGATTGGATGCTAAGATTTGGAGCTTGATCTAGTCTTGACTCTTCTTCCAAGCTTGTTGGCTGGTTACATCACTATGGTTGACATATTTGTTTTGCAGGCATCAAAATTCCTCCATTCTTTCAAAGCTAAAAGCTTGGGGTTTCTCCATCTTCTTCATTCAAACAAAATCTTCTTTTCCTTTCTGTTTTCTTGAAGCAAGTAGAATAGATCTAAAGCTTATTTCAAACCTCTTGCTTGCCATAGATCTAGAAGGTCTTATTTCAAAGTTAAATCATAGATCTAGATCTAAATTTTTTATACTTGAAGTAATAAAAAATTTCCATTTTTTTTCCAAGTATAAAATTTGTATTTTTTTGTCTATTTGTATATGATTAACCCACTAATTTGGTTAAATTAGTTTGCTGTTTTTTAGCAGGTCCAAGGAAAAAGAGGAGGAAGCTCTGACAAAATTTCGTCAGAAACCGCCAAAATTACCTTCCAAGGACTCTCTTTCATCATTGTTTAAGATTCTTAATTTGTAAGCTCTTAGATCCAAGTCTAAAAGGACTAAGAGGAACTTCTTTGAGCAAAAGATTGTAAAATATTAAAAGAGAGCAAGTGGGCTACACAGTGCCCACACACCATCCCCCCTGGGGGGATTTGCAGTTTCAAAATTTTGTGGAATAATTTTTTTTCTAACAAACACAAGCATACAACCACATTTCACTACAGGATTGTATGCTTTAGTTGTTTTCTTGTTCAAATAAATTTTTACTTTCATTTTGCAACTAGTCAAACTAAAACCGATCTCGTTGCCATGAAGTATGCTCTCACCACCATATAAAGGCATTGCTGATTAGTGGTGGTTGATCAGAAATGGACACATAGATCCGATGATCTATATCTTTCTTTTCTGCAATTTATTTTTGTTTTAGCATTTCATTTTCAAGCTCTAAATCAGAACAAACACTTTGTTGTTGCTCAGAGTATGTTCTTTCCCTTTGCGGGCATTTGCCTGGTCTTGGGGAAATAAAAAAGAGTTACAACAACTTATTAATTCTCAAAATTTAATTAAGAACTCACATTAATAAAATCAACAACCTTAAACATAGTGAAAATCCGACACTCGAATATTAAGTATTGTGTGGGGAAATTCCTTAGAAGAAGCTGGAACAACTGGAGAGTGACCTCAGGGCACCGTTAGACTACATCCTTGTTGGTGTTGTGTTGAACACGTCCCCGAGACTCCGCTCCAGCCCACACGTCTTTGTGAAGAGACACCTTTGCCTAAATTCCGGACATTACTCCTTGTACCTCACGGTATACCTGGAGTTTCCATTTTCCCTTAACTAAATTCCATCATTAATAATTTAAAACTAACCAAAACACATTTGCAAAACATTTCCCTTTTCAGCAACATCATAGTATCTTATTTGACTCCATTGGCACCGATCTCCATTTGACAACAACACTTTATATTTGCTTAGCATCAGTTCAATTGTTGTTGCTTAATTTTATATGGTGGTGTTATCTTTCATATGTTGTTGAAATATTTCTTAATTCTTGCAATAATCTTGACTTGGTAAATCATACCCTTCAAACTCTTAAAAACATCCATATAATTAACTTTCTAAAACACTTAACAACCTTAGAAACTTTATGTAGGGACTAACCCCCTTGGCTCCGTTACGAGTTGGCCTAAACGGAGGAGTCAGGATCAGGTGACAGCCCTAACTCGAGACTTTCCCCCAAGGGCGCACCGAGCAGCAGTGAGATTTCTGCCACGTTAACCAGGTACGGAATCCAACGACAACATTTTTGGTGCCTTTGTCGGGGATAAATCTTTCTATCACTGGGTACGACTTCTGATTTTTTTTACCTTTTTTGTTTTTTGATTTGTTTGATGAATCCTTAGATCTAATCTTTATTTTTTTCATCTGGCGACTCCACTAACCTTTTTTCTTTTTTATAAAATTTCAAAGTAAAAAATATAACTTTTATGAGTGTTGTAAAATGCATATTTTTATTCTCACATGGCGACTCTGCTGAAGGGATAAAACCGTTGTTTCTCATAAATTTGTTGAGACTTGTGTGTAGATAAGCCCATGCGACACATAAATTTTTTTAAAGCTCATTTTTTGAACAACCCCCCTGATGCAGTAGCAGATACTTTCCATGGTCATTTCAAATATATGCTTGTGATCGCTGAGTATGGATGATGAAGAGTCTGGTGATGAATTTGCAAATGAGTATCCTTCTATTGACTTCTCAAACATCCCAGGTTTCCCTAATTATCATACTGGTAGAGATAAATCTGATCATTTGCCAATCGTTTGGGGAAATGGTGATTCAGAGACCCAGCATGTCATCCTTTCATAAGGTTCTGGCCGACTTAAATGTTTTATATGAAGATAACATGATGGAGATGTTTGTTAGTACTATGTGGGGAAATGCTCATTATTGGTATTCTAAAAGCCTCCTGGATAAATGTATTACTTCCCTTCCGAGCTTCCTTGGAATATTTTTGAGGCAGTGGCATAATAAAGGATTTGGTATGGAAGCTTTGCACGGTATCCTTGAGAAATTATTTCCCATCTTCCTTCCTTGGACAAAATATCATGAGGATGACCCTATCGCTCCTTGCCTCATCATAATAGAAAATGAAAAATATTGTGAGCTGCCTCTGAGTTATGCCAGTAAAGGGAAGTTTGGGCAGCTTATTAAAAAATATCGTTTCTCTTTCCATTAAGCACAACATGACCTTATTAAAGAGATTCATGATAACCCTATTGAAGAGCTCGAGCTACCCAATGTCAACGTGATGTATGACACTTCTTTTTCAAAGATTCATGTTGATCCCATTGAGGATGAGCACGAGGAACCATTCAGTGAAGATATTATTAAAGACCCTCCTCATGCCACCATATCAGAAGACATTGAAGAATGGGAATTTTTTCAAGACTATTTTAGTGATGATGAGCACATTTGCACTCCTGATCCACCTCTGGAAGAAACTATTACGGAAGCCCATATCCATGAGGAGGTTTGTAATGTATATGATGTTGAAGGCTTGGAAGGTTTACTTCCTCTTGACCTTTTTTCTGAGGATGACTATGAGCATGAAGAGGACAAGCATAGCCAGGAGCTCAGTAGAAGTGATGAAGACTCCCTTATATTTGACCAAGATATTGTTGATGATTATTGGACATTCATAGAAAATCCCATCTATGACATAGAAGAGGATGTTGAGTTTGATAATTTTGGTGGTTTCATTGAAAACCCCATTTATGATATCTCTAGGGAAGGTAGTGTTCATTCATAGATAATTGGAAGTCCCATTTTTGATATATCAAGAGAAGGAAGCATGGATTTTGAGACTTTGGAACATGTGGACATGGGAGAAGAACATGTTGTTTGTTCATATGAACAGTTAGAGCCTTGCATGAGTATCAACAATGATGACTTGGAGAAGCAGTGTAGTGAAGAGTCAGATCGGATACAATCAATTGAAGATCAATCTCTGCCGTTGTCTTCACGTGTAGAGGTTCCTTATGATTTGGAGCATCTTGGGGCTTATGCTTTCATTGAAAGTTAATACCAGAAGAGCCCTTCGGATCATTATGATGAGGTAGTTGGTCTGCCTTATCATTCCGAATTTTTTCTCACCCCTATCCAGTCATGGATAGAAGAAGCTTGCAGGAGGACTTACCATTTGGGGAAGCAATTCAAAGATCTATCACATACCTATGATTTCCCATCCAACCCTCCCATCCAGAATATCCATGTGGGTTTGCACTTTCTAAAAAACATATCCTTGCTTTGGCTAGTAACCAAAGACAGGGCAAAAATATGTTATATTGATGAAATGTTAAGGTGGTTGCATTGGATTTATCATTTTACTTAGCATTTTACTTTATGCCATGCTTAGAGTAGGAAAATAAGCTCCTTAAAGTGAGCATTTACTTTACACATTTCTTTTTGGTACTTAGGAATAATAACTTTTTACTTAGTTTTAGTTTTTATGAATAAATGCAATTTGTGATTCATTGGTTTCTTCATAAAACTTGTGTTGCTGAAGGTTTTTCTTGTCAAGTTGAGATGTTTTTACAGGTTGTATAAACTAGAGATTCTAGTGTTCTCGCATCCTCTGCTTACCTAAAGACTTGATCGAGCACACGTCCCACAGTTGGAGCCAGATGTTGTCCACTAGGTTGCACTTAGTTGGACTCCTTGTGAACCTCAGAAGACTTGAACAACTTATCTTGTTCATTGCCAGAGTTCAGAGGTTCATCAGGCCAAATTTTTGGCCCTTTGTAAAAATTCGCATGTCCAGACCTCCTATGGGGAATTGTAATAAGTTGGCCTAAGCATGGTCTTTTTGTAAAAGGCTTGGCCTACCTTAGGTTTAGCTATCAAGGGGATACTTTAGAGTGTTTTTTCTTTAGGAATAATGCGTTGCGCTTCAATGGCGTATACTTCCTGAGTTTTTCACTCACACCTTTAAAGCTGGAATATTTTCCATGATGGTCAAACCTTAGGAGGTTATTAAATCCTAAGTGTCTATGTATTTTTAACATGATAGCCATCATTAATGAGTGGTATGGACATGCACTAGGTCCCCTAGGAGTTTGAGTTCATTCCGGCAAAAATAAAATTTTCCATAAAATTAGACCATATTTAATGGTTTAATTGGAAAATTTCAAATTGTAATAAAAGTATGGTTTCGAGGCGGAATTTGGTGTGGGGGTGCTCGTTTTCACGCTTAGAGCGTCCTCTTTACCCTAGAGCCCACTCTTACTATTTTTCGGGTGATTAAATTATCACTTGGGGCAATTTTCCCGAAGAGGCGACAACATGACAAATAAATGCTAAGAATGACACAAAATGCACCAAAGGACAAATTGTGAAAATCGAAAAAGCATGTTTTAAGCATGATGAATAAGGTGGCAACTCATCACATGTGGAGGGTGACTTAAGTAAGTGAATAAAGCATGTGTTTTAATAGTCATGTGACATGGATGGTGAATAGCTAAAGTTTGGGATGAGCCATACTCCACGTGAGTATTAGTGGAGCGCGTATCTCATATGAAGAGTGAATCAAATGAGGTGGTGTCATCTTGTTAGAGGATGGAGATCCCAAGGAGGATGGCGCCTACCTCATGAGAGGTGGCGCCCATCCTTTGTTTCAACATTATGTGCAATCCCTCTTTTTCCTCTAAGTCGCCCACCCAAATCCCAAGAGAGGAATGCGCCCCCCCTCTTCATAAATTCACCATACCTCTCTTGAGTGCTATTTAAGCGAGGTCTCTCATTCTCATTTCCCCATGATGGATAGCATAGAACCCTCTGCTTTTGTAATGTGTAATCTCTTGTTGAGTAATAATATTTGAAGGCTTTGGAGGTCAATTTGGTGGCTCTTGTTCCATTCTCATGCATTCATTTGGTTGAGGTATACTTGTATATTTTCAATTTTTCTCTTATGTTGTAATGGAGGATTGATCTAGCTTGGCAAGGCTCTTTGATTCTTATAGTGTAAGTGTTATCACATTTTATGTCGGGAGCAGCTTCCACACTGCAGACTGTGTGGCCGAGGACCGCACAGTACTTTTTTTCCAGATCAGAGATCAACTGCCTTCAGAGGAGGCATTTTTGTTCAGATTGCCCCTAGTAGATACATCAGAGGGGACAGGCAGTTGGACTTACCATCTACCACAGGGTTGCCTTTCCTTGCCAGGCTTTGACACAAGCCCATTTGAGACAGTTTCCTAGTCTTATTTTGATCGAGATTGTCACAGTACAGTGCTGGTTTATTGTATGCCCGGATTCAGCAGAGATCCAACTCAGATACAGGTTCAGTAGCAGCAGGTATATGGTGCAGCAGGTATTGCATATCTTGATTATTGCTCATGTTGTAGATTAGACTCATTTATACTTGCTAGTACACTAACTTTGCATGAGATGATATATTTGGTGATCTGCTTATGATATGATGTGTTTGGGCCTTTGGTGATGTCAATCCACCCCTCCGGTTAGACTTATGTATATGCACACTGAGTCATGTCCTGTATACTTGGCTTAGACTTGATCACTTAGCCCCTTGATAGCTGACTTTAGCACCATTATCACCTTCTCCACCCATCCGACTCATCCATCACACTTCTTCCCCGACATGGATTCTGATATGTAATCACGAGGACCCCTTTCCCCACTGATCTCTGAGTTTGCCATGACTCCCGGTTTATTGTGCCTCGGCTCTTTAGTGTGTGAGATACACGGTTAGACCTGGGATTTGCTCCTGTCGGCTGCCCCCGATGTTGCAATGCAGTTAGGATTGTGTAGCCTCATCGGGTGCTCCCCACTTGTCGTCAAAGCTTGTATTACCCACCCCCATTACCTTTCTAGTATGAGCGCCATGTTTATATCTTTTGATATATGTATGTAGCCCAAGAGGGCCATGAAGAAATGAAGAAATGAAATGTAAATCAGGCTAAAAGGCCTTTATGTTGTAAATGTAAATTCTAGCCAAAAAGGGCTAAGTATGAAACTCATTGTAAAATCCATGCAATGTGTTTATGAACACACATGGATTCTGGTCAGCTATACATGTCAGCATTTGTAGTGGTTATTCCTCACCTAGTCCTGCGGGACAAGGAGGTGAGAAGGAGCAAGGGACAAGCTCAAGATTGCCCCCTAGAGTCTCAAGTTACGGTTTGTCGGACACCCAATTTGGCGGCTCTAGAAAAGAACCTCACGGAGTCTTCGGATACGGATGTGAGTTGTGGGATACTTGTTAGATGACTAGTGGTGGTTTCCCTGCACTATACCCATTTGTGAGGCACCGCCCTTCCCCGTGTTCTATCATGGCATACTTACCTCAGTGGACCCTGCTTTCCGGAGTTGTCCAAAGGGTCACACGATCTTTATCCTTGTCTTCCCCATGTCCTTTACCTTGTTATCCACATCACCTAGAGTCAGCAAGGTGGTCAATTCTATGGAGGTGTATAGCATCCTAGTCTTTTGGAGGTGGTGGGCCCACTTCACGAGGGCCTTGTACTATTTTGAGATTTAATGTATTTTTGATCACCATGATATCATTTATTGCTTAGTAATGTACTAACTTGTTTAATTGAGCCTTGTCGCTTCATGCTTGCATACAGATTTCAGCTAGCACTATAGTTGACCAGATTTGACTTAGTCAAACTGGGTTGACTAGGCCAAAAATGGGCCTGAAAAAATGTTGCGATCGGAATTTCGATTTTGATCATGTATTATCTATAGGGGTTCCACATGAGCATGCAACTGACGAAATTGCAAAACATTGAACCATTTGAAAGATTTTTAATTATTATTGGTCAACTTTGACCTGTTTTAATTAAAAATCATGGATTTGGGGCAAATATTGCCAAAGTGATGGATCGGGGTCGTTCGAGTGGTCATCCCTACTATTTTTGGGGTCCATGATCACATTGCAGCAGACGGTTTGGCAATCCGGGCAATAAAAGTGGGTCAAAATCCCAATTTTCTCTTTAGCCATATAAACCAGCAAAAAATACATTGAAATCAAAATTTGACTAAGGCAACTATAGGAAAATGGAAAAATCAAAGGTTGGCAATGGTAAAGGTAATTACTAAGGTATGTTTTGACATTATATTTGATGGTTGTGGGGCCCTCATTCGCCCAACTCACCATAGAGGTCGATTTTGGCCCATAGGGGCGTTTTTCTCCTTAGTGCGGAATTCGATTTGCTTGTTCTGGATGGTGGGACTCTTATTGTATATGGTTGGGGGGATAAAACCCCATATAGACACCCCCCAACCCATTGGCATTTGATGTATGGCCCCCACATGGGCCCCTCTCCTCCATAGTGCGCTTCTTCTTGGGCAATTCGCACTCCCCTCTTGAGATCAATCTCCACCATTCGATTTTGTGGATGGGGAGATGATCTCAACCCTCCATTTTGGGGGGAAACCTAGTTTGAGAGTGAGCCATCTTTATAAGAGAATGGACTCTCTCCATTGTATTTCTTCTTGGCATTTTTCAGACTTGAGATTGAGCAATAGAGAGACAATTCTTCCGGATTTGCTTGTGATATGGTGGTGAATGCTTATGGTGTTGATTGTTAACATATTGCTGGTGCATTGCTGAGTTATTTTGTGTTTTCTCCATCGCTCTTTGGCCAAAAACGAATTGCAGGTGACTTGACCACTTGGGGAGGGCGCAGCTCTTGAGCTAGCAGCTTCTAGTTGCTTCTTTCTTTAGGATTTCAACAAGGGAAGTGAAATTTACTATTGTACCTCGCTTTCTTTCATTATTAGTCTTTCATTTGCTGATTTCCTTGCTTATTTGCCATAGTTCTGACTTGGTTCTCTCTTTGGCAGGTATAGGGGTGCATTGGTCAACTGGCAGCATCAAAACGCTAAGGGAAAACACACAATTGCTTGGCACTTGGAATCCGGGGTTTGTCTTCAGTTTCAAAACGCCTTCATCTTCATTATCTGGGTAAAATCCCTGCTTGTCTCTCCCATTTCAGTTTCATTTGTAAATGCTTGGCTGCAAAAACATAATAAAACCCCCAAAATTAATAACTTAATTTCCAACTGTTAGAATCCTTAGTTCTTTAAAACCCGCTAATGAAATCTAATTAAATAGCCATATCTCAAATTTCATTGCATTCCGACTCCATTTACCCACTTTTTAGGCACTGGTCACTTTGCCAAAAACACCCCTCTAGGGCGTTTTGTTAAGATTTAATATGCTAAGACAGAAAATAGCAGCATTTGATTCCATTTCACAATAATAGCATATACAGGATCACTGAAGAAACAACAAGCACAACATAAACACAAGAGACACAGATTTATCCTGGGAAACCCTCATGGGGTAGAAAATCCAACAAAGCTTCCTCAATATAGATGACCAACAATATACAAAGATGCAAACCAAAGACATGATCTCCTCCTCCACAATAGCAGACCTCTCCTCCACAAGTGCGCTACTCTCAAGTGAGTGAGTGTGTGTCAAATGAGGAATACAGCTCCTCTATTTATACACTACTCCGACTTTTCTTTTACGCAAATCATGTAGGCTCGTATTTAACCATTGGGTTAAATATCCCATTACAACTAACTGGGCCGACCCCACTAGGGTGGTCTAACAACCCTTTGACCCACATAACACATACAGGGCCGACCCCCACTAGGGAAGTCTAATAACCCAATTTACCACATTCCGACGGAGGAATAAACATCTCCGGATATACAATAAGATCTTCACGGAGGAATGAAACATCTCCGGAATAATAAAGTACAAATATAATATTCTTAGAAGTTACAATATCTCAACACTCCCCCTTAACGAGAATGATATTATAACAACATTTGCAGGAGCAAGGAGTCATCAACATGATACATTTATAAATCATTGGAAGCTTTCTCAACATCATCAGTAACTCAACCAGTTACTGGAACATCTTCAATACTGGAACATCAGCATCTTCAGTACTGAGTCCTTATCTTCTGCAACACTCAAACAGCTACAGCAACATCAACATCTGAATCCTCACGATCGTCAGCATCATCATCACACGATCATTAGCATCGTCATCACACGATCATCAACATCGTCATCACACGATCATCAACATCGTCATCTAGATCAACATGATCAATATCGTCACATCATCTCGATCTACAACATCTAGTTCATCACGATCTACAACATCTGGTTCATCACGATCTACAACATCTGGATCATCTCAATCTACATGATCAGCATCATCGTCATCTAGATCAACACAATCAGCAGCATCGTCATCTAGATCAACAGTATTAGTATCCACACCAATACAAGTATACACAACATCAATACAAGTATCCACACAATACAAGTATACACATCATCAATACAAGTATCCACACAATACAAGTATACACATCATCAATACAAGTATTCACACAATACAAGTATACACATCATCAATACAAGTATTCACACAATAGCAGCATACCCTGCAACACACACGATCATATTACAGGATGATCAATCCTGCTCTCTTTAGGACATAGGTCCATGGATGATGCAATCCTGTCATGTGCCTTTTGAACCGAGGTCCAGGGACGATCCAGTCCTATCATGTACCTTTTGAACCGAAGTCTAGGGACGATCCAGTCCTATCATTCAATTCTCGGAGACCTCATGTCTACGGCTCAATTCAAAGGACCAAAGTCCGAGGACGATCCAATCCCCTTACCTGTTCATTCAGGATTTTATTCTCGGAGACATCTTGTCTACGGCTCAATTCATAGGACCAAAGTCCGAGGACGATCCAATCCCCTTACCTGTTCATTCAGGATTTGATTCTCGGAGACATCTTGTCTACGGCTCAATTCATAGGACCAAAGTCCGAGGACGATCCAATCCCCTTACCTGTTCATTCGGGATTTTATTCTCAGAGACATCTTGTCTACGGCTCAATTCATAGGACCAAAGTCCGAGGACGATCCAATCCCCTTACCTGTTCATTCAGGATTTTATTCTCGGAGACATCTTGTCTACAGCTCAATTCATAGGACCAAAGTCCGAGGATGATCCAATCCCCTTACCTGTTCATTCAGGATTTTATTCTCGGAGACATCTTGTCTACGGATCCTTTTAGAACATGTGTTCAAGGATGATGCAATCCCTCTTCTTTCTCGGAGACATATGTCTACGGATCCTTTTAGAACATGTGTTCAAGGATGATGCATCCCTCTTCTTTCTCGGAGACATATGTCTACGGATCCTTTTAGAACATGTGTTCAAGGATGATGCAATCCTTTTGTCAACTTAGACCCTGTCTAAGGAACATCCACCAACCTCTCTGTTGGCATCACCAATATAGGTAACCACATCATCGACCTCTCTGTCGATGCAGGCAATCTCATCATAAGTGATCACATCACTCCTTTCGAGGAGGGTCCTTCTGAACTATATTAAGTTTGTCTCAGAAAACTTTACTTGAGGTAGAGGTTTGGTTAGTACATCGGATTGGTAGAAGTTTGGTTAGTACATTGGTAACTTGTTACAAATTCGAACTTTTAGTTCCTTTCTGCACCATATCTTGGAACACTAGATTCTCTGTCATCTTGATACAATTCTGTTTGTCACATAGGATCATAGTTGGGTCTATCTCTAAGTGAAACAATCCTGAAGCCATACTGCTTCATAACTTAGCAGAGCAAGCAGCCATATATTCTTCTTGTGCTAAGAGCCACACTAGACTGCTTCCTTCTAAACCACAAGATCATGGTTGATCCTAGACAATAACATCTTCTCGATGTGCTCTTCCTGTCTGATACACTTTCTGCTCAATCAACATCTGTGTAGCCATCTGAAGTCATGATCTCTAAGATAGCATAAATCAAAGTCTATCGTATCCTTTAGGTACCTGATCACATGCTTTGCAACTAATAGGTGAACACATCTAGTTTCCACTAGATACTGACTCAAGGTATTCACAGCAAAGCATATATCTGACCTAGTATTTATTAGATACATCAGTGACCCAATAATTTTTCTGTACAGAGTTATATCCACTAACTCTGAAGAGTCATCCGCTAACAGCTTCAAGTTGGAATCCATGAGAGTGGCCATTCCAACACATCAAGTCCTTTTAATATTTATCGGCATATTTTCCCTGGTTGAGAAAGATTCCTTTTGAGCCTTGCCATACTTCCAGACCTAGGAAGTAATGCATCAATCTGAGATCTTTCATTTTCATTTCTGTTTCTCATTCCTTGTCATAAAGAGATCATCCTCATACAATAATGGTATGATAGGTTCATCATCCACAACCTTAAGGTAAAGGTTAGGATTAGCTTTACTTCTGGTAAAGCCCAAGCTTTGTCAAGAAGCGGTCAATTCTCATTCATTCACACTCTGCATTGAATGATCTTCTGCATATCTATATTTGCCATCTCTTATCAGATGGGTCTACTGATATGAGCCTCAATATCATTCGAACTCTGTGGTGAGTTCCTTCTTGCATTCATGTCATCTGTGTATAGAAGCCATATTCAACCTTGTAGCAAAGGTTGAGATCCACATCACCCATGATGATCATTAAGCTCATCAATTGACTATCAATCCTGGGTACCCATACAGAGCCTGATTCACACTTCTTCTTTAATTACGCTATTAAGAGAATGGTCTTATCTATCCACTTGGAGCAAACATCTTGTTATGATTCTCTTCCTCTTTCTAAGAGAATCTTCTAGCCATGAGCCTTCTATATTTTGTTTGATTTGTAAATCTTCTTGTTGAGCATCCATCACTTGTTCAGTGTTCATCATTCTTCATGATCTTTCCTACAAATCAAAATTAAGTACATGATTAGTAATATTTCATAATCATGAAATCATGATAACCTATTATGCATATAGATATCATTTACATAGTTATGCAACTATATTGACCAATACTTTAGCACGACACTTTTCCATATCCTGTATGCATACAGTGGCTATCTAGATGCCTTCCATCCCTACCAGAACATACTATCGAGAGTGTACACAGCTCTCAGCATGTCAATAAAGAGGTTTCATTCTAGACAAGCAATCAATGGAATGTTTGTCCAATCTTACCAATCATATGCATATTAGTAGTATATTGTTCAATTCTCTATGAATGTTTACACTCAGCATGATATATTCTAGGAATACAAATATGCATACAACCTACTCAAATACTTATCTTTTATGTTTGTGTGGTTGCCTCCCGCTTGATCTTCTGTATGTCTTTTGAACTTCTATTCATTCTGTACCACTGTGCATGCTCAAGTGTGCACTAGTGTCATCCTCATGATCTCATACACAAACATACATTCATTAGTATATTCTCAATGTTATCAAAACATTATAGTTCTAAATAATCTTGAAAATGCATAGTCATGATTATAGATAATATTCAAGGTTTCAGGGAAGTCTTCTTTTACTCATGCATATTCTTGTTTGATCTGGTTAGTTAAATCATCAACCAAGATAAGAGACATAATATGCATAAACCCTTGATTACTAACTTTATGAATAAGCATAACCAATCATACCAAGTATACTTATATAAGGGATCCTAACACAAGGTAAGATTCTAACATGACATAGGAAAACATACCTGGATTAGTATACCTGCTTAGTTATGTCTAACATACCTAATCAATATCTTCTTTGTTCTCTTCAATGATTTAGAGATCCTATGCTGGAACCTGCATATCTCATAGTTTAAGCATAATAGAACAAAGTCATACATACCTCGTAAGTAGAACTTCTATGTGATCAAAGATTATGGATGAGTCTTCGTCTTCATGTTATCATGGTCACGGAACTTGATTTGTCTTTCGTGATGTACCTGTATCTTGTTAGCAGACAACATCAACCTCATACAACACCACAGTGCATTAGTACAATCATATAGCCCTAATCAATGAATGTCTTCTATCATTCACATGCATTCATACTGTTACTAGGGTGATAAGACAATTCTAACATTAATCAAGATTGCACTAATAAATAATATGAAGACAGACATATTATGAACTTTATCAGGAATCAGATTTCAAGACATACCTGTATCTCCTTAAGACATACATGTCGAGACTTCTTGTAGTCTTCTTATGTAAGGCCTTAGCCTCAACTCCCCCTGAAACTTGATCTGGAGCTTGATTAGGGTTTGTTAGAGAAACCCTAAAAATTCAATCTTTGACTTTCACACTTCTGAATAGATGGAAGGATGTGTCTTCCCGAGCTGATCAAACTAGCATACTTCATTTTTGAAATCTCCAAAATTTGACCCCTCAAAATTTGCCTTCAAAACTTCTGGATCTTCTGGACAAGATCCCGAACTAGGGTTTGATGAAGCCCACCCTTCTGCCCAATCAAAAGGTTCAATCCAAGGCTCTAAAGTCTTATTTTTCTGAGGAGCTTCCAGCCGTGGTTACAGACTTCAAAAATTCCAACTTTTGCTGAAGCCCTAATTTTCCATCTTTCCGATCAAAATCTCGGATTGGGGTTTGATCAAGCCTGGTCTTCTACCCAACCAAAAAATTCGATCTTGGTCTTTAAATTTCGATTTTCCTGAGTAGCATTCAGCCGTGGATTCCGATTCCAAAAATTCTAACTTTCTCCGAAACCCTAAATTCCGGAAGCCATGAATGAAGGTGCTCCAAAAATAATTCTGTTTTGATAGAAATATGTACCTGATTGTTTCTGCTGTAACTCCGAACTTTTCGCTCCATAGGGTTTGAAAACTTTTTCTGTGGTAGCCTGACCTGTCATCTTTCCATCCCAACAGGTCTGACCTCAATTGGATTTTTTGAGAGAGAGTTATGCCAAGTGTCGCAACGTGACCTGTTTATGGGATAAAACAGGAGAGCGAACTTGTATGGCGTGCCACATGTCACTGGTTCAATTTCGGCCTCTGAAAAAGTTTCCTGAGATAGTACAGTCTGTGTACTACCTGTCACTTTTTACGAAATTTCATTTGGAGCTTCCTAGCCCAAGTTATGACCTTTTTGCCAAGGTCACCTGATTTTGACTGAGATCTGGAAGAGGCAGAAACCCTAACTTGTACTGATCATAACTCACAAAGTACAACGAATATGAGGGTGTCCTTTGGACACAAGGTACCTAGGGATGTTATCTACGACCTGTAAACTTTTCAGATCCTGAACCTTCGCAGAAATGGATTTATAGCGAAAGTTCCACGATGACTGGTTTTTGCTATGTAAAACCCAAACCTTCAAATTGTCGCAAGTGAAGCAAGTGTCATAAGTGCCATACATTGCCTTCCTTCAGGTTAGCTCTGATACCATGTTAAGATTTAATATGCTAAGACAGAAAATAGCAGCATTGCATTCCATTTCACAATAATAGCATATACATGATCACTGAAGAAACAACAAGTACAACATAAACACAAGAGACACAGATTTATCCTGGGAAACCCTCATGGGGTAGAAAACCCAGCAAAGCTTCCTCGATATAGATGACCAGCAATATACAAAGATGCAAACCAAAGACATGATCTCCTCCTCCACCATAGCAGACCTCTCCTCCACAAGTGTGCTACTCTCAAGTGAGTTAGTGTGTGTCAAATGAGGAATACACCTCCTCTATTTATACACTACTCCGACTTTTCTTTTACACAAATCATGTAGGCTCGTATTTAACCATTGGGTTAAATACCCCATTACAACTAACTGGGCCGACCCCACTAGGGTGGTCTAACAACCCTTTGACCCACATAACACATACAGGGCCGACCCCCACTAGGGAAGTCTAATAACTCAAGTTACCACATTCCGACGGAGGAATAAACATCTCCGGATATACAATAAGATCTTCACGGAGGAATGAAACATCTCCGGAATAATAGAGTACAAATATAATATTCTTAGAAGTTACAATATCTCAACACGTTTTTCTCTTTCAGCCTATTGGGTGTAGTTTGGGGTTATGGGTACTCTTTAATCTGCTCCGTAACGTCTTTTTACTTTAGAGTACCAAGTATCAGCAGCTGGAAATGTTTATAAAACGTCTTGTTTTGACTGCCCTAGGTCCATTTTTCCACCGTTTAACCCATTCCCCTAGGGTTGTTAATTTCACTGCGTGCTGGTCTGTTTTTCGTGTCTTAAATCAACCATTTAATCAAGTTATAATTGCTGGAATATGTGTTTAAATTGCTTATCCATCTCTGCCATGTATTGATAAATCATCACGAGCTTCATTCCCCCATAGGCAGGGTCCCTAACCACTCTTCCAGTAATTTTCTATTTGCTGATTTAATTTCCAGCCTTCTAATTTTTCAATTTGTTCATCATTTACATGTGTAATCAGTTCTGAGTTTGTTTCATTCAGTATATCTTTTCATCCAAAATCTTGATTCCACTAAGGCTGGAAGAAATCTCACCTTCGGTCATCCATTTTGTTTTCTACTTCGATCATCTTTTTTGGGTTTGTTAGTTTTGTACCTAGGGAAGTGTTCCCCAAGTGACAATTGGCTAATGTCACTTAGAAGGGGGAAAATGGTGACCCTCACATTAAATGCACTTAATGAGACTTTATAAAGTGAAAGTCACTTTTTGATTTAACTTAAGTGGGTGAGTGATTTTATTTATGTGAATTAAATAAAAGGGATTTTCACTCACATTGAATCTCATCCATTGGATTAGATTCAATATTTACCGTTGGATTAAAAACTCACTTAGGGTTAGAACAAAAAGCACGAGGGAGGCATTTGAGCTCATTTTTACTTTTTGGAAAGTGAGAAGAGAGAGCAGAGAAGAAGGGCGCAGAAATTGAGGCAAGGGTTT
Source organism: Larix kaempferi (assembly GCA_027924585.1). Lineage (NCBI taxonomy): Eukaryota > Viridiplantae > Streptophyta > Pinopsida > Pinales > Pinaceae > Larix > Larix kaempferi. Next base: position 595,667 of record BSBM01000226.1, on the reverse strand, counting down.
GGTCTTTTCCCTTGACACGATTTTCAAGGCAAGGTACAGTCTCATTTATTGCTGCACAAATATCGAGGAGTACAAACATCATTTAAATGCTGGCACAATTTTCGAGGCAAGGGTACAGTCATTTATTATTGCACAGGTTTCGAGGTTGTACGGATTCCGTACAGTACGGATTTGGGCACTGTTTTCTAGGCACAGTTTTGTGCACATAAATCGAAGACTCTGCACAGTAACCGAGGCAAGTTTTTGGCACAGATTTCGAGGCATTAACTCTGCACAGTTTTCGAGATAATTTCTGGCATGAAATTTGAGGGCCGTACTGTTGTACGGACTGCATTTAATTTCTGCACAGAAATCGAGGTACGGCCTGCACACAGTTTGAGGTTGCTGGCACAAATCTCGAGGTCCTATTTTGGCACATATTTCGAGGAATAAGCTGGGCACAATTTTCGAGAATTTTGAGATGAAATTTATGGTGGAGATAAGTTAAATTTTCACTGTATTTTTGTACTGAAAATTTTGCTGAAGAATTAATAAAATCTCTCTCTAACTGGTTTTCCCCGTGGGGGTTTTTCCAGGGCATAGTTGCTTAAAAATCTGAGTCTATCATTTTTATGGTGTGCATGTTTGAAATATTTATTTTCAGCCTGTTAGTGTTAGTTTACAGCGTGTTTAATTGTTACAGTATTTTTCATAAGTAGTTTGCAGCCTATGCAAAACTGGCTACAAATGAAAAACAATTGAAAAGTTAACATAAACCAGCAAGTAGTAAAACCCAGAAAAATCTACAGGGTTTAGGGTGTTTGATTGTTGAGTCTCAACCCTTACTGGTTGAGTGGGTCTCCCCCTTGACTTGGCCAAGTGCCTTGTCTAAAGTGACTGCAGCCTTGTCCGGTGTGACTTCTGTCCCTTGGATAGAGGACTTGGCTGTTGTTGGTTACACCGGCCTAGCTGTGCTCTTTTACCGTCCCTATTGGGATACATGCACTAAGCAGCTAGAGTTTGTGTGATAACAGTAAGCATTCATTGTCTTTAATTTGCTTATGTATATTTAATTATTCAGAGATCTAGGAGCAGCACATGTAGTCTGTTATACTAATGCCCTTCCTATCTCTTTTGATTGATATACTATATTTAATCTCTTTTATGTGTAAGTGCCTTTGAGATTGTGCATGATTGGATGCTAAGCTTTGGAGCTTGATCTAGTCTTGACTCTTCTTCCAAGCTTGGTGGTTGGTTACATCACTATGGTTGACATATTTGTTTTGCAGGCATCAAAATTCCTCCATTCTTTCAAAGCTAAAAGCTTGGGGTTTCTCCATCTTCTTCATTCAAACAAAATCTTCTTTCCTTTCTGTTTTCTTGAAGCAAGTAGAATAGATCTAAAGCTTATTTCAAACCTCTTGCTTGCCATAGATCTAGAAGGTCTTATTTCAAAGTTAAATCATAGATCTAGATCTAAATTTTTTATATTTGAAGTAATAAAAAATTTCCAAATTTTTTTCCAAGTATAAATTTTTTTATTTTTGTGTGTATTTGTATATGCGTAACCCACTAATTTGGTTAAATTAGCTTGCTGGTTTTTAGCAGGTCCAAGGAAAAAGAGGAGGAAGCTCTGGCAAAATTTCGTTAGAAACCGCCAAATTTACCTTCCAAGGACCCCCTTTCATCATTGTTTTAGATTCTTAACTTGTAAGTGCTTAGATCCAAGTCTAAGAAGGCTAAGAGGCACTTCTTTGAGCAAAAGATTGTAAAATATTAAAAAAGAGCAAGTGGGCTACGCAGTGTCCACACCCCATCCCCCCTGGGGGGATTTGCAGTTTCAAAATTTTGTGGAATGATTTTTTTTTCTAACAAACACAAGCACACAACCACATTTCACTGCAGGATTGTATACTCTAGTTGTTTTCTTGTTTAAATAAATTTTTACTTTCATTTTGCAAGTAGTCAAAATAAAACCGATCTCGTTGCCACGAAGTATGCTCTCACCACTGTTAAGATTTAATATGCTAAGACAAAAAATATTAGTATTACATTCCATTTCACAACAATAGCATATACAGGATCATTGAAAGAACAACAAGCACAACATAAACACAAGAGACAGATTTATGTTGAGAAACCCTCATGGGGTAGAAAACCCAGCAAAGCTTCCTCAATATAGATGACCAACAAATACAAAGATGTAGTCCTCAAACATGAGCTCCTTCTCCTCCATAGCAGATCTCTCTCTGACCTATGCGCTAATCATAAGTGAGTGAATGTGTGTTAAATGAGGAACACACCTTCTCTATTTATACACAACTTCGACTTGACTTTTACACTAACTAGGTCGGCCCCAACTTAACTACTTAACATAATGTGACAGGGCCGACCCCACTAGGGTGGTCTAATAACCCTTTAACCCACATGAATCATACAGGGCTGACCCCCATTAGGGAAGTCTAATAACCCAAGTTACCACATTCTCCACGGAGGAATAAAACATCTCCGGATATACAATAAGGTCTTCACGAAGGAATGAAACATCTCTGGAATAATAAAGTACAAATATAATATTCTTAGAAGTTACAATATTTCAACAACCACCACATAAAGGCATTGCCGATTAGTGGTGGTTGATCTGAAAGTGACACATAGATCCGATGATCTATATTTTTCTTTTCTGCAATTTATTTTTGTTTTAGCATTTCATTTTCAAGCTTTAAATCAGAACAAACACTTTGTTGTCGCTCAAAGTATGCTTTTTCCCTTTGCGGGCCTTTGCCTAGTCCTGGGGAAATCAGAAAGAGTTACAACAACTTATTAATTCTCAAAATTTAATTAAAAACTCACATTAATAAAGTCAACAACCCCAAACATAGTGAAAATCTGGCACTCGAATATTAAGTTTTGCATGGGGAAATTCCTTAGAAGAAGCGAGAACAACTCGAGAGTGATCTCAGGGCACCGTTAGACTACATCCTTGTTGGTGTAGTGTTGAACACGCCCTCGAGACTCCGCTCCTGCCCACACATCTTCGTGAGGAGCCACCTTTGCCTATAATCCGAACATTATTGGTGTTATCTTTCATACACTGTTGAAATATTTCTTAATTCTTGCAATAATCTTGACTCAGTAAATCATACCCTTCAAAATCCTAAAAAATTCATATAATTAACTTTCTAAACCACTTATTAACCTTAGAAACTTTATGTAGGGACTACCCCCCTTGGCTCCGTTAAGAGTTGGCCTAAGCAGAGGAGTCAGGATCAGGTGACAACCTTGACTCGATACTTTCCCCCAAGGGTGCACCGAGCAACAATGAGATTTTCGCTGCATTAATCAGGTGCTTAATCCAGCGGCAAACAAGGTCATTAGGTGAAAAAACCGAAGTTGATTGGAGAAGCATTTGGCCCTGAGAAAGGTGTTTGTCTTCTTCATTTATTGATGAGCATTTGTACCTGTGATATGTTTTACTTGGGTTTCTCTTGTGATGGGAGATGATGCATCCATTACATTGATGGTTGTAATGGATGTATTTTCAGTACAAAAAATACATTGAACAATGTGGCAGAGAGTGCAGACACTAGAGCATTGTATGTGGACACTGGAGCAACTCGTCACATGATAGGAATACGAGCTATGTTCCTGCAGTTGACAGATATTGACAGAGAAGTGCTTGTAGAGGATGGGTTTGATGTCACCCATGCAGTAGAGGGAGTTGGAATGGTCGGATTCTAGCTCATGTCAGGGGGATATCTAGAGGTGGAGAATGTGTTGTTTGTTCCAAAACTGTTAAAGAACTTGCTCTTGTTAGGTTTAGTTATGTTTTTTTGCTTATTATGGCCTTATTATCTTCTTTATCACATATACTAAAAGCAAGATATAGACGCACAAAGAGTTAGTGGGGTAGAGCTATGCTGTTGGGAGCAGGGAGCGGGAGCGAAAAGTGAAAATGTCAAAAGCTTCTGTTTTGGGAGCGGGGAGCGGGAGTGAAAAGCGAAAATGTCAAAAGCTTCTGTTTTGGCATCGTTTTTTATATAATACATATTTTAATATATTATGACATACATACATATATATATATATATATATAAACATGTAGGATGCCAAATTAATTGTAGAAAACATGAAAACATAGATCTAACTATTGGATTAATGAGGATTATTAAATCATTAACCGTTCAGTAGACATATACCATCAATAATCTAGCAGCTATAACTTATAACATTGTCATGATTTTCCATCAACAAACTCTAACAAATAACATCAACCACAATGAAATAGAGCATTATATTCATTACCAGAGAATTGTAATATTTAATCAACAATTCAAACTTCAAAGGTAGGTTCAAATTTCAAACTGACCATCAAGAACAAACCTAACTTGTGCCCAAAACTAACCATCAAGAATAGTGTCCTCCTCTTGAAATTCATGTCCAGCAAATGTGATGCAACGTTTTCTTTCAAACCCTGCCATGAATCACTTGAGACCATACTAGCCAATGTCTCATTTACTTCAAAAGGCGCCTGAAGGTGAGGTAGTAGCTAGCCAATATGGTCTTTGCAATCTTAAGTAGCTTCAACCTAGAGTGATTGCAAAAAAAGTGGTGGGCCATGCTATGATTGGTAATAAATTTTATCATTTTCTTCCCTCTTTTACAATGCACCATTCTATTTATAACTAGGCTCCTTCATCTTAATAATAATACGTATCAAAAGGTTCATTGTGTGAACCGAACACCCTGATGAAAATATGTTAGGGTACATATCCTTAATGATTGCTCTTGCTACCTTACAATTAGTAGTGTTATCAGCGATGACTTGAATGGCATTGTTCCACCCAATCTCTTGAATGGTTTTAATTAAAGGTTTTGCAATATTAATACTAGTCTTGTAACATAGTAGTAATGGGCTAAAAGGAAGACCGCACCACTAGCAAACACACCAAGAATATTTATCAATGGCCTGCCACTACATTTGTCCAAGCACAAAATACAATGTGAATGGATACTAGTACACCATATTTAGTCCAATCAATTGTAAAATGTCCTAAACCATTATGGATTTTTGGCTCTTTCCATGTTAAGCCCATGGTTTTAGCTTTGTCATACTCTAGGCTCTTGTATCCTTTAGGGGAACTATTGATGGCTTGTACCATTTCATGCCAATAGGGTGAATGAAGAGCATTGAATGGTACACCACATGCATAGAGAAACCTGAAATTTTTTGCATCCACTTCATCATTGCAACTATCGTTAATGGAATCAAATATTGTTTTAAGCATAGGTGAAAATCCACTACCATGGGGGGATGAGGATTGACCACCATACATTCTATGTGAGCTTGACTTCTTAGATTCAACCCTTGATTTTTTGGATTTGTTTTGCACAACCTCCTCTTCTTGTATTTGTTTCTTCTTTCACTGGCATAGGGTCACATGTTTTGAATCCTATAGTCTTACCTTCATCCCATGGCGTAATCCCATATAGATGCTTTCTCACATGGGTATATGAACCTGTGTAAGTTTCATTACAATGGGGGCATATAAACTTTGTTTGTGCTTCCACCCTATTTCCCCCACCCAAGCCTTGTCACATACTTCCACAAGGGTGTTAAAGTCTCTTTGTGTTTTTGCCCATCATCATTGTTAGCCTCATTATCAACATCCCCTTCTATTTCTTCCTTCTCTCAACGGTATATGCCACCACTTACTTCTTCCTCCTCAACATTGGTATTTCAGCTTCCTAACACCACAATCATAATAAAAAATGGAACCAAAAGAAAAAACCACATAGACATCATGCTTCTTGACCCAAGATGAGAATAACTTGCTACCTCCAATAAAATAATGGAGAAGGAGAAATGGGAAAGAGTAGAAGAGAAAACTCAAGATCTAACATAGTGGAATTTAAAACAAACAAACAAAGAGTGGGTTTTAGAGCCTACCTCTTTAGCTCTCCAAGAGTGATTGAATGTAACTATGGAAGCCTTCAATCTCCCTTCCAAGATCTCACAAACAACCTTCAATCTACCTTCCAAGCTCTCACGAATTTTCTCATTAACACTAGCTAACTTCCCACTCAAAACCCTAACATGAATGAAATGATAAATAGAATGAGAGAAAATGAAGTGACTGAGTGTTTTAATCAACTAAAGGAACCCTAGTCATGCATAGACCAATGATTGAATCCTTGTCTTGGTTCACACGGGCAAGAGAGAAAAAAGAAGTGCCTCTAACTGGCGGGAGCTAAGTGGGAGCACTCAGGGATCATTTTTTTGTCTCCTGGGAGTGCTGAGGGAGTGGTTGAGGGAGCGACTTGGGAGAGTTTAGGGAGCAATCCGGGAGTGTTGAGGGAGCGATTCAGGAGCGTTGAGGGGGCGATTCGGGAGCGAAGCTCCCTGTTTTGGCAGGGAGCATTTTTTTTTTAAGGAAGTGCGATTCCAAAAAACGCTCCCAAGAGGAATCGATGAGGAATCACGCTTCCGAGGCCGATTCCTCATCGATTCCTCTGGGAGCGCGAATTGGGAGCGAAGCGGGGAGGGGAGGGGGGGGGGGTGATTCCCCGTAGCCTAGGGGTAGAGGCCGTTGGGAGCCTCGTGGCACTTTGTGTCCTCTAGTTGAGCACCCAACAAGTTTTGGGATTTACCCGTGGAGCTAGTTGAGAACCTTGTGTTCTCAGGTTGATCACCTGACAATCTCTCTCAAATCGAAAGAGATAGTTTCTTGGGGTAGACACATAGAGTAGCTTAGTTTTCTTGCAACAAAACCTTAATCCCCTAAGTTGAAGTGAGACCTAAAATTGACTAAAATTTACAGGATCATTTGCACAACATTACTATTGTTTACAAGCACTTTACTTCGAAATCACATCATTATTGGTTAATCTTGTTATATGCATCTTTGGCTCAATAATTCATTCATTTACTGCAAGTCAATGTTTAATGTGATATTTTACTAAGTGGATGATTTAATTCTATTGAAAAGTATTTAATAAACTGGTTTTGTGACTCCATAGCCCGAGTAGAGAAGGCACTGGTCTTGTTATTTAGTAGTTTATTTCTCTCTTGCATCCATTATTGGTTTATTGTAAAAGGTTTGTTTGTCATCAAAATTGTTGCATTACTGCACGTTTGATTGTCATTTGAAATTTTAGTAATTTACAACTCCCAAAAACAAACTCTAAAAAAGAAACTTAGTAAGTAGGGACAACCCCCCTTGACCTTTAGGAGTTGTGGTCTAAACGGAGGAGTTTAGGACCGAGGTGACATTGGGTTCTTCACTCATAGTTTCCCTCAAGAAGACACATAGCGGTTCTTACCCGCGATCGAGTGTGTTTTAGACGACAACAGTCTAGAAGAGAGCATAGGTTGGGTTCGCTTCCTATTAGAATATAAATCCTTTACCAAGTTTAAAACACCGTCTGTTATCATGCGGAGAAATTGTTGGAGGCACTACCATCCACCAAATTGAGCGGCTACACAATAAACAAATAGCGTTGAATCTACACCCAACCAGAGCACCAAAGAATTGGGTTGAGGTATCACAAACGGGTCCACTTTAGCTATCGGATAGGAAACATTTTTTTGACTTGCTTTCATTAGTTATGAGCCTATAGAAATCGTTAGCACCTTCAGCGACCAAACAAAAGCTATCGCTGCCATAAAAAAAATCATAGGCGGAGACTAAAAAGATAAAGTGGAGGGATTACGTATTGAAACATTGTGTCTTATCCCACATTATAGTTGTATACAGTCAATTAAATTAGGAAGATGGATAAGAAGCACATAAGCAAACGGGTGTTGGCGCTTATTAGTCACTGTCGAGCAATAAGGACTATAGAAATTGCTGTGCGATAATTTGTTAGTTTCCACACGGTTTTCAATACATTTTAACCAAAGTTTTTTCAAGCAATTTGTCTTTTGGCCAATGAGCGGTTTGAAGGCCTTCATTAGAGGAAATTTCAACTTAAAATGGGCTTTTCAACCCTAATTCAAATTCCATGTCATCATGTATTAGCCAATCAAATTGATTTAAAATTCAAACACTGTATAGGTCTTACACAATTATTTATTATATTATACTAAAATAATGGATTATTTTAATAATATAATTTCTCTACCCATGCCCTAAATTTTCTTGGATATTGAAATGATCTTTGCCTAGGCTGCCCCAAATTGTCTTGGATACCGAAATGAAATTAATATCCTAACCCATTCTCCATTAATTCCAATAAATGAGTATAACCCATTCTCCACTAATTACTATTACAACTAATATATAATAATATTCTATTATAATTAATATTTTATAATAACCGTCAAAAGTTGGGTCCAACAACTTTTAATTAATATCATAACTAATATACGCATCAATATTCTAGGTAATACTTGACCAATATATATATATAATAGTAATAGTAATTAATTTTATAACTAATATATAATAATATTATATTATAATTAATATTTTATAATAACTATCAAAAGTTGGGTCCAATAACTTTTAACTAATATCATAACTAATATATAATATTTAATTAATATATAATAGTAACTAATATCATAAGTATTATACCCATCCATATTTTAGGTAATACATGACCAATATATATTATATAATAGTAATAGCAATTAACTGTGCTGCATGGGTACCTGTACCGGGGGGTCGGGTACACGAACCAGTACTGGGTACACATATCGGGTACTTGGGTACTTCGATGGTACGTTCCCAGTCGTACCTAGCCTTACCCAAATCCAATCTCACGTACCAGGTACTTCATTTATGAAAACAGGGTACTCGCATAGATTTCGATACGCCGTACTGCATGTTTGTGTATGCAAGCAATATAGCCGTTGGGCAATTTACCTTAGCTCTCCAGTCGGGAGGGTCGATTTGCAATGTTAGAAGTTTAAAAATTAAAAATTAAAACACTAAAACAAATGTTATGTGGGCCCTTGCCCCTTACCTAAACCCTCGCGGCACTACATTTCTCACTGCTAGTGCTCCGTGCTCACTACTCTAGGGATGCCTATCTAGAGAGCTTGCTGACAGAGGACCTTAGTGATGCCAATGACATTGATCCTGAGGATGCTGATGACATGGCTTGAGGAAGCCAAATCAACTATCTTGTTCATTGTTCAATGTTTATTGTTTTGAACTTTCTTTTTCATGTCTGGAAATGCTATTAGGCAAATTTTGAATGTAGTATGACAATGAAGTTTGAACTCATGGCGTCGTGGACATATCATTGAATTTAGAAATATCAAATATACATGTATGATGTGACTGTGACATTTTATTTTTATAAATTTTAATACACACACACACACACACATATATATATATATAGTACCCCTGACGTACCCATGTACCCTGTTTCAAAAAGTGGCATCCCCGTCCCCGTACCTGTACCAGTACCCGTCCCCGTACCCACATTTCCTGGCAACTTAGGCAATTAATATACAATAATATTATATTATAATTAATATTTAATAATAACCGTCAAAAGTTGGGTTTTTAACCAATATCATAATTAATATACCTATCCATCTTTTAGGTAACACGTGACCAATATATAATATATAATAGTAATAGTAATTAATATTACAACTAATATATGATAATATTCTATTATAATTAATATTTTATAATATTCGTCAAAAGTTGGGTCCAATAACTATTAACTAATATCATAACTAATATATAATATATAATTAAATATAATAATAACTAATATCATAACTAATATACCCATCCATATTTTTTGTAATACATGACCCAATAACTTTTAAGTTGGCATTGTGTATTTAATTTTCTTTCCTTATTTTGGGTGAAAACACTACATCGAACTTCGTCCTCATAAATTGATTTTAATATAAAATATATATCTAAGGTAGCTTCGATAAAAGCGAAATAGTATAAAAAGTTGCTTACATGGCTTTTTTTATCATTTTCCTTAGGAGGTCCATTTTTCATCCAAATTTCCTCTAATGATTTGGCGGCCTCTTTTGAGGTGGCTCAAAACTTACCTTAAGTCGAATGCTCATCATTTAATTTGAATATGCTTGGTCTCCATGACTTAGCGGTTGCGGTTTAATGTTTATTGGCCATATCAAGGCCACTATATGCTAAGTGCATGCAAGCTGAAACATGTTCACTTACATGTCCTCCAGCTCCAGCTGTTGACGAGAAGGCTTTGGAGCGAATGTCAACAAGCTCCGTGGCGAGTTTGGTGTGCTTTACTCATTTGTGAAGGATCTTTGGCTTAGATTCTTCTTAAGCTAGTACTTCTGCGACCACCTCCCAAACTGTAATTGCTTCAATGGGCTTCTTCATAAAGGAATCTCTCCCCTTGTTCTTTGAATGATGGACACATCCACTGGTGCGAGCTGGGAGGAACGTATAGAGACTGTTCATTTTGCAACAAGCAGGGATAGTGGAAGCATGGGCTTGGAACGGAGGCAAAGAAATAGCGATCGAAGCCTCACTGATTCAGGTGGTCTCTCTCGTGTGCCAACCGAGAGCCGGGTGAACTCATTGAACGAACGTTGCGGAGAGGTTTCAGGCAGCCTGAACTTGATGACTATAAATTGGAAGGCATGGGGCTCCCTGTTGTTTTTGAAGGTATGATGGAGACAAAGCTCTTGCACAAGCATTCTCCCCCCGGGTGAAAGCTGATTATTCCAACAATGAGCTAACGAGAGTAGCAGTATTGACCAGCTCAGCTAGCGAGGTAGCTTTTACGGGAAAGAGAGTAAGTATAGGTCTCTTGGTTGTACAGATTTTATCTCATTGACCAATTGCTTATAGGTCAGGTTTGTGATTAGCTTACCGGCCTAAGGCTTAGGAGGCCAGCCCCTCCGTAATGCTTTCTTGCTTCGAGGGTCTCCTGGTTAGTTTTTATGCAGTCATGCTTTCGCTTTCGTGTTCAATTATGCTTTCTTACTCAGTTTATCTTCAGTTTCAGTTTGGTGTTGGTCTCTATAAGTTGAGCTCATCCTGGTTTCCCCATGGGGCAGGTGAGTGTTGTAATTTGTATATTACAGACAGTTGGCTTAGAATGGCCTGTCCATACTACAATCTGAGAATGTTCTAACAGAGTGGAGCTAACTGACAAGACTTAAAGGAATGAGCTATAGCTGGTTTAGCACACTAGAAGCCGCTGATCCCTTCTACTAAGAACTCACTGGAATTCGTTTATATGTGAGAGAAACTCTACACACAGACACTAAATAATGTCCACCTCCATTTAAGCTGTAGAACTCAAGAACATACCTATGGAACACCTAGCTTTTCTAGGACGAAAAAATCATTCATATGAGCCAAAGATAAGCACATATTGGTTGGAATTAATTACCTGTTGTGCACCACTTCAACATCGTTTAACATCTGGTCTTAGATAATTCATCCATCTCAATCTGAAGCTCTTGCCGCACTGCTTCAAACCTGTAGGGAAGGCATTCAGGTAGATACCTGGTGAAAGGAAGCCCAAGTTGTGGTAACTTAACTGCGGAAGGCCTTATGTGCGGTGCTAATCAAACATTCGACAAGAAATCTCTGACTATTGACCCTAACAAAGAAAAATAATCTACTTAGACCTAACATTTTATGCCGAAGAATAAGCACCATATTCATATGGCTTACTAAATTGTGTAATAACCTGCATTCACCCTCGAGAGCTCATATCTGTTTTGCTTGGTTCATAATCTAGTACATAATTGCTGCATTGGAGCTTTTACAGATCTCTTCCTGAGAATGCTATCATAATGTAAACATGTTTCATTAGATTTAAACCGTAGCATCATTGACCATCAGATGTTCATGCAGTGTTTTGCCAAATGTTTTAGACCTTATTACTTATACAGATATTTGTAAATTACAGTCTAGAATCCGTGATACCATAATGGAAACCTTACAATTACAAAGGCAACATAGAAATCGAGATTCTGTTTTAATTTATCGATATTTATAGAGAATTCATTGACGAAAAACATGTGTCGGGCTTATATTACATGCAACATTTCAAATCATATCATTTTTGGGTAAAATTTACAAGTACGATTATCAATGTTTGATATTGTCCATGCATCTTTCTATTGATGGGTGTTAAAATATTTGCAACTATGGTGATTACCGTTGATACCACATTGAAGTCACTATTTGGAGATGTGACATGTCAACAGCAATGCTTGCTAGAATTAGAAGAAGATTTAGAAGAATTGCTAGAGTTACCATTGGATTGGCAAGTAACTTTCTCCATCTATTCTCAACACTGAAAGCCTTCAAGTACTCTGCAACAAGGTGTACTATTAAATTAAACTATTTCTTCAGCAAAACACATGAAAACAGACCCGGACATAAATTTCTATCTATGAGAATTTGTGAAAGGGATTTAATTTGGAAACTCTAAAAACTGAGTTTATCATAACCCACTTACCTCTGGAGATTGGAGAGCATAACGGAAAATGATGAATCAAGACTCTACTCCATTACGTAAGCTGAAACTCAATAGAAGGTTCAATATGTATTAATACAGGTTATGTTCCGATGCTATGAGGGCAGGTGACAAAGTAACTGTAGATCAAACAAATGATATTCCCGCAGGTTACAGAAAATCATGTGCTCATCCGCGTCGGTGTATGTAACACTAAACAAGATGTTTCATTTAATCCTCCATTGTCGATTGCCGAATAGTGGGAAATGCTTAAAAAAACGGAGAGGAATTCATTTGGCGCAGCCGCATTGTGTAGTCAATCAGTAAACCATAATCTTGCGCTGTTAGTTTTATGCTGTTTTGTCTTTCTGTGTACGGCGTTGCTGACATGTTTATATTTCAATGAACCATGTTCTTCTCCGCATCTATTCAATAAATCGATTAAAAAATTATATATAAGAAACAATGAAAGGCCCTTGTGTTCCACAAATGTCAAAAATTTAAATAATATTTTACTCAGAGAAAATATATCAAGTCATGCATCTGTGATGACTATTCATTTTATTTCTTATGAAATATTTAGAACTATACTATAACAACAATTGTTCTTTAAAAGTAATATATGGGATTTAACTCCTTTGGCTTGGGATTTATCATTTATCTCAAGGCCTAAAGTGACGGGGTTTTATACTTATGTGAAATGCGCTTGAACCTTGTTCTTCTCGGAGTAATATCCAAGGGAACAACGTCCCAAGTGTTGCATGGTGAGAATACATTCCAAAATGTTAAGGCTTTGATGATATTTTAGTTAAACATCATCTTATTAATTTTAATTCACTTATTTATATGTTAAAGGTTTTTTTTTAAATACGTGTTGGGCTAATGATGTCTTTAAAAAGTGATGCCAATATTAGGTATAGGAGATTCCTCACTATAAATGAGATTTTAAATACCATTAGTGAGGAACTACTCAAGATGTTGATTTTCTTCAAAATTGTTATGAATGTTTTTTAAAAAGCATCATGTCAATATGACCTTCATGATGAAAATCACCATCTTGCGGCCTCCTATCAATCTCTGAAGGAAGTGCCTCAGTTCTCTCAGCCCTCTCGGCTTCAAGAATGCGCCCTCTCTCATAGAAGTGCATCCTCACTGGAGAAGTGCGCCTCTCTATCTCAATAGTCCGCCTTTACTTCTCTGTTGCTCAATCTCTGAGTAGTTCCTTACCTTTACCCCCTGCCTCCTTTTAATATCTTTAGTGACTGATTAGGGTTCCAAATTCCTAATTTGCTTTGCATGCAAATTCACACTTCCGCATTAAAAAATCACACTATCACATTAAAAAAATCTCGCATGCAAAAGGTAAAAGTCTCAGAACTCTCTGCATGCTTCCACCACTGAAGCCATGCTGACTGTTAAAGTGTTTTTCACACAATACATCCATGCCTATTCAGTTAATGTCCGTTCATGCTAGGCATGATCACATGAAGGACATCCCACAATACAAATCTCAACATCCCAGTGATGATTCTCTCTTAGGAGGGTTTCCTCAAGCACTCCTTCTATAGTTACTAGGAAGAGAGATGATTTTGATGAGGATTTTATTGATGATTAGTTAAGATCTCTTCCTTTAGAGTATCTTTTATACAAAATGCTCCGTCCAATATTCATCTCCTAGTGGTTGAGCAGCTACATAATTTTGAAGAGGACATCTCATCCAATTTATTCGCTACCGCTACCCTTTCTCTAGCTAGGTTAAGGCCTATGCTTTATTGGACTACATCCACTTTTAAGGATTCTGCTAATTACCTCGACCTAAAGGATAATTCCAACATCATCAGAAGCCTCCTTCTCCATGAGCCTTTCTTAACAAGGTGGATGGTGACAAAGATCCCACTACCTATTATTAGGGCAAAGAATCTCTTGAATGGACGGCAATAGTCATGTCTACTGAGTATGATGTTGTGATAAGTTATCAGACTTGGGAAATGGTTCCCTTACCCAAGGGTAGGAATATTATTGGTTGTAAATGGTTCTACAACACCAAGTTTGTTACCAATGGACAAATTGAAAAGTATAAAGATGGACTTGTTGCTAATCATTTTCATAGAAGGAGGGTGTTGACTACACTGAGACTTGCTTTGATTGCTAGGATGGACTCAATTCACATGATACTATCTATTGCTGCTTCACTGAATTGGCAAGCTTGTCAATGTATGTTAGAAGTGCCTTTATTTATGCAGACCTTCAAGAGGGAATTTATATGTAACAACTACTAGGATTTGTTTAGGATTTGCAAGCTGAAGAAGTCTTGGTACAAGCTTAAATAAGCACCTTGAGCTTGGTATGAGAAAATCCACACATTCTTTATCAGTTGTGGATTCTCTCTTTGCGAGGTTGACCATGATCTCTACATTTGTCATCATCACTATGAGGCACTCATTGTTGTCCTTTATGTTGATAACCTCATCATCATTGGTCATTCACCATCCATGATTAAAAAACTCAAGTTATGACTTTAGGACTCTTTTGAGATGATTGAATTTGGGCCTACTCCACTACTTTTTAGGTGTCCATATTACTTAGTGTTCCTTTGGGATATCACTCTCTCAACCGCAATATACTTTGGATCTGTTGCAATGCTTTCAGATGGAGGATTTAAGCCTATTTGTACCCCTCTTGCTTTTGGGCTGAAATTTTAGGAAGATTTCGCTCTCCATTATTTGATGCTTTTGTCCACTGATTTGTAGTAGGCAGTCTACTCTACCTTATACTCGTCTTAACACGGCCTTTGTTGTCAGCATGTGATCTAGATATATGCAAGAGCCTCACGACTGTCACTCGCAAGTTGCTAAATGTATTTTGCACTATCCCAAAGGAACTTTTCACATGGGAATCCATTATTTCAGCGGACACTCCCATCCTTCTTCGTGTATTTTTTGATGCTAATTGGGTTGGTGTTTTTGATGAGAGGTTATCCACTTCAGTTTACTTATTCACTTTTGGTTCTAGACAAGTTTCTTGGTGATCCAAGCAGTTGACAATAGCAGGCTATGGGTCTCTCTCCACAGAAGCCGAATATTCTAGCACTGTTCTTGTAGATTAGCACCTTGTCGAGATGTAGATGATTCCTGACCAGTTGGGTATTCCTCAAGAAAACCCCACTAGTTTATTCGGTGATAATCAAAACACCATTCAATGTATTCACAATCCTGTATATCATTAGAGGACAAAGCACATTGATATATGGATACACTATATTTGATACTTCCATTCTTAGAGATGAATTTTGCCAATCTCTATCCCTTTAGCCGATCAACTTGGTGACATCCTCACTAAATCTCTTTCCAAGGACACTTTCACTAGCTTGTAGAGTCGTCTTGGTGTGGGTTATTTTCCATTAAAGAGGGATGTGATCTAATTTATTCTCCCCGTGGCCCCATTAAGGGTGTAATCTTCACATTAGGCCACGATAGACTTTATTTGTAATTTTATGTTATATTTCTAGGTCTGGTTATGGCCAACCTATTCAATTCAATGTAGGCTCAATAACCACTCTTGGGGAAAGCACCCTACTTCTTAAGTTGTGTATAAATTCACAACTCTTATTTTTATTTTCATAGATTGTGATTTTTCAATCATTCTTATAAAAGTGATTTAGCCTAAGGGCACCATAAGGCCTTGCACTCTCTTGTTCCCAGTTTGATCAATCTTGTGCTTGGGTTATTTCTCTCTCTAGAAAACTTGTATTAGGGTTTGTTCTCTCTCTAGGGCTGGACCTCTCGTGGCTTCCCAAGAGATGTTTATCTCTTTCTTCATTGCAGAATTTGGGTTGGCTTTGGTTTAGTTCGATTCTCTTGCTAACACTCTCAACAGTTAGTCCCAAAATAAGCAACAAAGTTGTAGCATTTATAAAACACATTCTTATGGCATTCATGGATTAAATACCTCATCACATTACTTTGATATTTGACAATATGGTCAATACTGACAAGTCCATCAGGTGAGCTATCTGGGCTTAGAAAAAATTGTGTCCTTTGCATAAAATTGTCCCTTTTATCTAGCTCTTCATATGCCTAGATTTCATAATCTCAGTTTAGTGCAGACAATTCTACCTTATATGGTTTAGGTATTAAATATTTGATGCCTTTGCTTGCATATTATAAACTTTTGCATTCTCGTTGTTGGCTGTTGAGCTCACTTCTTTTAGCATTGAGATACTCTTTGAATGTTGCCCAATTGTTTTCATGGCAAAGATGATTGATCTTCTCCTTCAGAGAAAATCACTTGTTTCTACTGCTCAATTCCTTCAATGGACTTGATGTAGAGGATTTTGGGACTCAAACTCTCAAAGGACTGCACTATTATCAGCCAACAATATGATGGTCACTGAAAATATTTATTATTAGGTTCATTAGCATTGATTATTTTGCATACTGTTTCCTCTTGCAGGTTTCAGATGTCTACAAAGAAATGAGTCTGGCTGGGTGCAAACCGGATAAAAAAGCTAAAGACATGCTGCGGTCAGCTCTCCGGTTCATGAAGCAAAGTTTAAAATCAGAGTGAAGCAGCATATACAGTTTCAGCCAGAAATGTTCATGTTGTCTAGTATCCTTGTCTGATCAGAGTACATGGCTCTAAAAAGTTCTCCAGAAGTCATTAAAAGGTCAGTAATTTAGAATGCGTCTGACTGATTTTTGATAAAGAGGACATGCATAAAAAATGACAAATGCCTGATGCATAGATTAGTGTCCTTGCGGCAACCTCATTCTTTCTGTAAATCAAAAGGGGACGACCTTGTTGGCTCCTTTCTTACCTGGAACATGTGAGAACATGAAATGTCCATAAACATCATCGAAATGTTTCTGGTTTGATAGGAAAAAGGGCATCGACTGGGAACATTCCAATTATGCTCCCATCCAGGATGCATTCTCCTTAAGTCACTTGTTCTACTTTCTGGAGCAATGACACATGGAATGTTCCAAAATGCCATGGATGTTCCTGTTTTGATAGGGAACATTTGTATTGGCTAGGAATATTCTGGTTGCATTTTCCATCTTGGGAAGCATTCCTTATGTTTTTTTAAAATGTTCAAACTTAACAGTAATGTGACCCCCCTGCAACTCTTTTTGAAATTGGAAGCATCTATTTTTTATTGGTCTTTACTGTTTCATCTAAGTATACCATGTTAGATGGTGCTTAATAAGTCCAAAAGCATTCTTTGTGACCCGACATTATTATAGATTGAAAATTTAAGCCATTTCACATAAGGTTTACCCAAGGAGAAACCATAACTCATCCTAATCAAAATGTTCACCTACTTTTGCAAATTTAACACTTCTGTTAAAATATGGAAATAAAACATTCCCCAAATGTTCAATGTGACATCTAATTTGGCTATGATAACTCTGTAGTCTAGCTTAATTAATCTGGTTAAATAGGCACACTGCAATATTATCTCAATTCAATTTATTTAAGCCTTGGCAGAAGTCTATATCAATTTTCTTTGAGGAAAAATGTCATGTCAAAGCAATTGGTATACTCGGGAGATATACCACACAACCTAACATGCCACCATTAGCTACTGTGCAGTAGATTGACTACTCCAAATTAGATTGATATGGGAGTGAAGAAATTGATGCTGCTTCTTCTTTTTAATTAGTTAAGGAAGCTGTATTTTTATGTTTTGCTTAACATATCTTCTCCACATGTACATCTCATCCTTGGGTGCACTGTGTAAAAGATACATCCCAAAAATTAACATTTCTCTGATATGTTGGGAGATATTTGAAACCCAAACTGCTATTTTCACCACTGTTAGCATGCATCAAATTGGAGAGTTGTGGTCAGGACTGAAAACAAAAGATGGAACGAACTCTATTTTGTATATATGCTTCTAATTATCTGCTTATTTTCCAGCAGAGCGATTAGTGTTCTATTATGCCTATCTTGCATAAGTCATTTAATATATATTATATATCTTTAGTTTACCAGGACTCAGTATAATGATAGTTTAACATGTGGGTAAGGTGCTATGGTTTTCTTTTTCCATGTAAATGGTACATATATTACTTCAGAGGACAAATAAGTACATCAACATTCATATATTAAGCTACAGGCTTTCAAAGCACATCTTTCAAGATTAAGTGATATGATTGCCCATGTGTGAAAGCTGAGGTATTTTTCACACAAGAATTATAATTTTGTAGTTGATATTGGTTGCTAGAAGGCTAGAAGGCTAGAAGGACAAACCTTATGAGTGTGATCCTATATGTATGCCAAATGGGTTTCATTGTAAGCATGTTGAAATCATTATTGCTTTTAGGCATTTTGGAGTAAGTTTTGTGCATAGGACCAATCGTTTTGTGGTCCATCAGAGAGGGAAACTTTGCAGTTAAAGTTGATCTTGTTTAAAACTGAGAACAACACTAGTAGAATTCCTTCTCGGTTTGCTTAATATTGATACTGGCATTTTTCCCAGCCATCTTGTAATTGAGGTATAAAATGCTCTTCCATTCCTGAATTATAATTATTGTTATATAACCACATTTGTTCAGTTGGATGGTTATGCTAGTATTAAATTCTTGTTGGGGACTTTGTATGTTACATTTACTATGAACCTCAGGTACAGCAATGATATGCTTAGGTTTGAAATCTCTAGTCTTTTTTATTTTTCCTTTTAAAATTTGAAAGCAAAATCTACAACTTTCTGGTTGTTTGGAGAGATCATTAACAAGCCTGGATTTGGCTTCCAAACCACTACAAGAGTTAATGCTATTTCTGAACATGTTATGATTGTACAATGCATTCTTTTGGTACCCTAGCAGTGTTTTGCTGGATTTCTAGATTAGGTCATCCCATTATTTTGGAGGAAGTAACATTGGATAGTTTTGTGGGCAATCTTCATGACCCTTTCAATGTAATTTTCCATATTTGTTTGAGCAATTTTTAGATAAAACTTCGGAAGCATCTTGCATCAAAAGGAAAGAAAACAAATAAATTCTAAGCTTGATGATACCCTTGCGGGATATGTTACCTCTCATGTTATATGAGGCCTTGATCCACATTGAAGACCCTACCCAAGTAGGCTGCATATAGAGGATGCTGGCTTGATAGCTATTTGTTGTTTTTTATGCCTTTTTCTTCATTATGGAGCATCTTTTGAGGTGTTACTTCACATATTTGGAGGCATAGTAGCATGTGTGACACTTTTTGGGATCTTTCGTTTGTAGTCTCATGCATTATTGTTCATTAAAGGTATTTTTCACATCTCCCTAGGCACAGGCACATATGTAGAGGCTTGCCACATCACTTGGAGCTAGAGTTGGTTGAGCTCCTTGCTTTTTTGTCTTGCATACAATGTCACATTTGTGGTGCTACATGAGTTTAGAGGCTTGTTTGATGGAGCACTAGGCTTAGTAATGGATGGCTTGACACTTGGTTGCATTCCCACATGACTTAGCACATATTTTGAGGAGCGCTCCATTTTGTTGCACAAATTTCTAGAGCACACTGTTACCCCTTAGATTGCACGAGCTTTTTTTAAGGGGTAAAGATGTTGATGATCCAAAAGAAGTCCAATGTATGGCTTGTCTAAGACAAATTTGTAATGTATCATTATTATATTAGTTGCCCTTGGTTATATTGTAAAAGTGATGTAATTGAGATGTCTCTTGTATGTAAAGGGCCAATTATAATCTATACTTAGCTCGACTATCACAATTGTATGGAGGCAAGTGAGTCTTGTAAATTTTTTAAACTTAGGAAAATTTACATCTTCACGATCGTAAATTATTTGATATTTTTACACGTAAAATCCTCCAAAGCGAGAGCATGTCCTCCTTATAGGAATTTTGAGGTAAAAAATGGGCCTCAAAACAAAAAAATGTACTATCAAAATCAACTTTGTAAGAACCAATAGGATTCAAGATGATGATGTCAACCATAACAATAAATAGTTTCGGAGGTGTTATGCCATATGTTGTATGGGCATACTAGTACTTATTTTGCTTTTAGCTTGCTTCAACATTCTAGACATGTCTTCCCAGAAAATATATCAGTGATGAGAAAGCCATTATGATGCCACTTTGATTGCTATTCCATGCCAAGAGAAGGTGCTAGTTCATACCATGATGTGTTTCCATGCCATTCTTGAGGCAGGTAAAATTTTAAGGATGCATAATTTTCTCAAAGTGTAGAAACCTTGGTGAATCTTACGAATTCTTGAATTTGCAACCATAAAATGTTTGGCGATTTTTTCTGTAAAAATATTCAAATTCCCAAAGACATTATATAGTTTTTGGACAATTTTGACAATTTTTAGAGTAAAAAAAAATTATCCCATGGAATTTGGGCAAATCATCTTTGAAAAAAAGGAAAATTGGCGAATCGTTTTTTGGAAAAAGGTCCAAAAATAGCCCATGGGCTAAATTTTGCCCGTAAAATTTTCCCTGTCCTGAGGATTCAATAGGATTATGCTTTGAATTGATGTTGTAATTAACCATATTACATCCTACATTGCAATAGATTGTCTTGATGAGTATAACTAGTAGTACCAGTCATAGGCTTGTTGTCACATCCATAGTAGCAGGGGATACCATGATTGCATACCGCTTTTGAGCACATTTCTGAGCCAGTCCTTTGCTGTCCTATGCACGAGATCAATAGCTGATGAGTAGTATTGATAATGATCACTCTTACATTCAGTGGGCCCAGAGCATATACATAGTTAGTTTCATGCCAGGACTGAGCCCCATGACCCTAGATCGATGACCGAGTAGCCATTTTTCACCGTACAAAGCAAAGATGATGATAGTGCTCCCTGATGTATACAACAACAATGTTCCAGTGTTCTCCAGATGTTACAGGACGCAGCCACAGGTATATGACCTAACAGGTATATGGTTTATGTACTTGGATGTTTATTTTTCTCGTTTACTTATCTTAGTAGCTTGATTGGGTATATGGTGGCTATGCCTTGGCGATATTATATCTTGCTCTTATTTGATGGTTTAGAGTAGAAGTGATTTAGTTGGTTTGAGTGAGAGGTTCTTGTGTATACTCATTGTTCATTCCCTTGTTATAGTATGGATTTGGTCATTCCCCATAGGGTTTTTGCTAGTCATGGAATCACCTTGTTATTTTCCTCATCCATCCGTTATCTTCCATTCTTGATATGATCCCGACTTACACCTTAACTAGTGATATCGAGGATTCCCCCCACTTATGCCTCTATGATGGATATACTCCATGTTTACCTATGTCTCGGCTCTGGAGTGTGTGGCATGTGTCACCGAGATGTTATCCTTTAGTCCTTGAAAGCAAGTAGTCCTAACAAAAGTGTAATTAGACACTAAAGCATCAGAACTTAAATGTCATATCTAAACGGATGCAAAAGTCAACAAAAACAATGTTGCTAAACACTACTGCAAATAAATAAAATGTCTTCCGTAGCTAGTTAGTTTCCAAGAGACGAGCACTCATCCTTTGTATAATATAAGGTTGTTTTCCCCTACGGGGAAATAGGGTGGTAACTCCATTGCACCTATGGACTGTGGTGGGCAATGGTGGTAAGATCGAGTCATTATCTGAGGCTCGCAAGGCTATTTAGGGCACCTGCTCTTGGAGGATGGCTATTGAAAGTTGATAAAAAAGTTAAATGTTAAACGTAAATCTTAAAGTGTGCAAAAACTGACCATAAATCAAATGCAATAAAGGTTGCTTGTCTAGAGTCTAATGGAAACACTCTCAACACTCTACCCCTTTGTGAGGCACTACCATCCCCTAGTGTTTTCTATCCAACATATGTATAGGTGGTTTCCCTTTCCCCTTTGTCCGAGAAGTCACAACGTTGAGGTTTTCAATTCAAACCCTTTAGCCTAGCTTTGTTTCATCCACCTTCACCCATAACTAGCAAAATGGTCAAGTTTGTAAATGAGTATACACTTGAGGATTTTGTTTGGAGTGATTGATTGCTTTGATCTAGACTTATTATTGATATTTTATATTCATGATCGCCAGTTAAATGCCACTTAGTGCTTTAGTCTTACTGCTAATATAAATAAGGGAGCATATTTCATCCACTTGTACATTTAGGATCAGTGATTGTCAGTCTGGGTCATTATTTTGATCATTCTTGACCTGGTCAACCCAATCTGACCAAGTCAACAGCAGGTTCCGATATGAGTTTGGCCAACATTGTTCGATCTTGGTTATTCATGGCCCTTTGGTGTCCATTAGATGGTTCCATGCTCCAGGCAGTGATTTTATATGGTGTCTTGCATTATTTTTATTATTATCAGCAGTTACAGTCCATATTTTTATTATTTGGACATGGATGGACTTACAAATGCATTTCTTGATGGACACATGGTGTATGAGTACTCATTCTTAGTAGATTTGGATAGTCTGAGTCCATTGGTACACTTAGATCTCAGTTCTGGGCACAGGTACTTGATGAGATGGCTAGTTTATCTTCCAGCTGCAGAGTACCATAAAAAATAGCATTTAAAAAGGTAAAAAGGGCTCACAAGGATGTTCTATGTTCTCCTAGGGAGTTATATGAAAGATGGGGGTATGAGTAGTCATCATTACCATATTCCTATGTTTCCAGATTCATTTTTGCACTCAATTTGGTCCCCAGGACACCTGGTAGTGATTTATGAGCATTTTTATCTTTTCGGGGTGATGTACCAACATAGAAATTCATAGAAGAATGGCTCACAAGGAAATCGATTTGGCTTAGTGGGGCAAGGAAATGGCATGAAATTGGTTCGAGACTTATTATTGATGCTTCATTCATCTTCTGGCGTGGTCTTCATTATTTGTTGGGGCCCACATGTCCTCATCTTCATCATTGGGGGCGTCATCTTCTATGTTGGGGGCACATGTCCTAATGTTCACTATATGTTGTAACTTGTATCTTATGATGATGTGTCTGGGGTGGATAGTGGAGTTACGTTGTACCTCCTAGCCCCCCCTTTATGATGTTATATTGATGTACCTAGTGTCATATCATGTCATACATCCCCCCTAGGGCATCTTTGATGGAGCGTGTCCCCTTTTCTAGAGTGATCTCATGTATATTTTATCTGGCACTTGTTTAACCGTTGATCTTGTTGTATGATCTTTTGATCCTAGCCCTCCATACTTTTGGGTTTAGGGTTTTTTATTGTGATGATCTATTTATATGATCTCTCACCCATTTGTAAAAGACTTTTTGATTGTGAAAGCTTTGATGAATGTTCTTGCACATGATTGGAATGCCTCTTTCTTAGACATTTGAGTGGATTTGATGTGATTTCAAGACATATTTTGTGGAGGTCGAATTGATTTGTTGCACAGGTGCGACTTGCTTGGAGGGTTTGATTGTGAGGGTTTCTCCATCATCGCTTAGGAAAATTGTTTCACTTCAAGGAGTAACCAATTGTGATTTTGTCCATTGAGTTATTTTCTTGAGATGTATTGCGTGGTTTCTTCTTTTACTTGTGGACCAAGTCTAACTTGAGTTGTTTGAATTTGTAGGTTGAAGAGGGCGCACTTCCTCCATTGGACCTACACGTTTTAGCTCGAAACCACTTGGATCTCACTCTAAATTGTAACTAGTTGAAAGGATCATCAATGTGCTTGGGGGGGGCTGCAAGAATTCCAAGTAAGATCTATGAAGTTTTGCTTTGATTTTCAAGTTTCTACTCCATTAGTCACATAAATCTTAAAGTTAAAACCCTCGTTTTTTAGATCTAATAGATTGGGCGATCTTTTGGGCTTAAGAATCAAAACCCAAGTTTGAAATAATTGAAAACCCCTAGAGACCAAGTTTGGACCAAACTGACTCCATTTTTCCCTAGATCTAGCACTAGTCCTCCTCTAGGCCATTCACCTTCCTTGGGTACTTGATCATTTTTCCAGATCTATCATTTGGGTATTGCTTGATTGATCGCTAAAGCTTAGATCTAACCTCAAGCAATCAATCTAGGTGCCTTCTGTCCATTAAACTCTCCAAATTTGTCCATCTTATATTTTAATGCATAAACCGTAAGTGGATATCATTTGGGTATTTCTTGTTGACACTAGATCTATCTAGATCTACCACTTTAAACCTATTGTGGTGATACCTTTTCAAGGTTGAGCACTTCTTCTATCTCTAATCCTCCTCAACCGCTCTCTAACTCTCATATCCCACATATACTTCCTAGATCTAGATCTATCCACTCAAGATCTCATTGCATCCCCCCATTTGCATCCAGTTGGTGTGTCTTGTGTTGGTTCACTAGTCCTCATTGTATGGCTAGGATCTTCCCCTTGATCTTGCTCTCAACCGGATCTAAAGTGACAAGAGCCCGTTTGGCGTGACAACCCTTAAATTAAGTGGTGAACGAGGCCCTTGCAAGTGTCACTGGTTTAGTTGCCCACCTCTACCGTCCCGGATAGGATGCCTTTCGAGGAAGCTACTAACTTTGTGATAACAAGGATGATGTAGGTGAAGGATATTTGATTTATTTGTGTACCATGGACCAAGATGACCCTTGGTCTTGCAACAATTATTATCCTTTTGTTGATTTCATGATCAACCTTTTCCATTGTCCATCATCATTTCATTTTGATTATGTATCCTAATGGTTACTAAATTCACTAAATGAACTCTTGATATCCCCCTTTGTATTCTCCTCGCCACAAGTGCTTCCATGTTTTCCACGTGTCTCAGGACCACTTTGTTGGTTGTGGAGCCCGATCTTCTTAATTTAGAGATGTTGTTGTTTTAGCCGTGTTTGTACCCCAGTTTTATATGATATGTAGGTGAAATGTACACTCATCCTAGCAGGGGGGTATCGCTCCTGAAGGAAATTTTATGGGTTGTTTTGTTGGCCAATAGTTTACGAGCCCGTGGTGTTGGGTAGCCCATAGTATTTTCCCATGGTAATTCTCTTTAAAAGGAAGACATTGTAATACGACTGTGTAATGTATGGTAGCATTGAAAAGATCTCTGTGATTGTGTAAGAGAGACTGAGAGAGATTGAAGAGGAAGTTGCAGCGGATGTGTTGCAGGTTGTATCCGTTTATTTGTTGGATGGTATAATAATAAAAGGGCTGGCAATTTCTATGTGGACGTAGCCCAGATTGGGTGAATCACGTTATATTGGTGTCTCTCTTGTATTGTGTTTATGTGTTTTATATTTGCATCTTGTTTATTGTTATTGCTCTGCGATCCTGTTTTTCTAACAATTGGTATTAGAGCCAAAGGTCTATTTGGTATATAAACCCACAGTAAAGAAGGGTTCTTGGTTCGAGTGGGAGCAATTGTGAAAGAAGGAAAGTTTAAGGTCGAGAAATTTAATAGCCAAAACTACCAGTTATGGAAGATGCAAATGGAGGACTATTTGTATTAGAAGGATCTGTTTCTACCGTTGGGAGGAAAAGCAAAACAACCGGTGATTATGAAGGACGAAGAATGGGAGGTTCTCGACAGAAAGGCACTAGGAACAATACGGCTGTGCCTGGCTTTGTCGGTGACTTTCAATATCTCAAAGGTAAAGACATTGAAGGGTCTGATGAGCGCATTAGGTAAGCTGTATGAAAAACCCTCGGCCTCCAACAAGGTATTTCTAATGAAGCGTTTATTTAATATGACGATGTCAGAAGGTGGATCTATTGCTGATCATTTAAATGAATTTAATACGATTACAAATCACTTAAGTTCTGTAAAAGTGAACTTTGATGATGAGGTTAGGGCTCTTCTAATCTTATGTTCATTGCCAGAAAGATGGAATGGCTTGGTCATGGATATAAGTAACTTTGTCTCTAGTTCAAACACTTTGAAATTTGATGATGTTGTTGGCGTTATTTTTAGCGAGGAAATGCGAAGGAAAAGCACAGGTGAGACATCAGGTAATGCATTGACCATGGAGAGCAGGGTAAGACAAATGGAGAGATGAAAGAGCCGAGGTAATCGCAACAAGTTTAGGAAGGGAAGATCCAAGTCCAGACTAGGAAAGATAGAATGTTGGAATTGTGGAAAGACAGGACATTGGAAGAAAGACAACAAATCTCTAAAGAAGAAAGGCGATGGATAACAGGTGACTACTCAGGAAGCAAATGTAGCAGGTGATGTGTTACAAGATGTCTTGATTCTTGCATTAGATAATACTAGTGATTACTGGGTAGTAGATTCAGGGGCTTCATAGCATGCCACACCCCATAGGAATTTTTTTCATGATTACGTTCGAGGCGATTTTGGACATGTTTTATTGGGTGATGATGAGCCATGTAAAATTGTTGGAATGGGTAAGGTATAGATAAAATTAAAGAATGAAACCGAATGGTTGTTGAAAGATGCAAGGCATATTCTTGCTATGAAAAGAAATATGATCTCAATAGGGCAGTTGGGAGATGGTGGTTGTTTTTCTATGTTTTGAGAAATGTGGTGGAAGATCACTAAAGGATCGATGGTGATAGCAAACAGAGACAAGATAGGTACGTTGTATTTATGTCCTGATAATACTATCTGTTCTATCTCTTTAGCTTCCACAGGAACATATACAACATTGTGGCATCATATGCTTGGCCACATGAGTGAGAAGGTGATGCGAATTCTCCACTCAAGGAAGTTGCTTCTAGATCTGAAGTAGGTAAGTTTGGAATTATGTGAGAACTGTGTTTATGGAAAACATAAGTGAGGCAGATTTCTCAGGGTTGGGAAACAAAATAAGAGTGAAAAGTTAGAGCTTGTACACAGATGTATGGGGACCAACTCATGTACAATATTTTGGACATTTTCGTTATTATGTTACTTTTATTGATGATGCAACTAGAAAAACTTGGGTTTATTGCATTAGACAGAAATTTGATGTGTTTGCTATTTTTAAGAAATTGAAAGCTTTGGTTGCGAATGAGACAGGAAAAATGTTGAAGTGTCTTAGATCGGATAATGGAGGTGAGTATTGTGGCAAGGAGTTTGATAGTTACTATTCATACGATGGGATTCGTAGAGAAAAGATAGTCCCAAGTACACCACAAGAAAATGGTGTATCAAAAATGATGAATAGGGCGATCATGGAGCGTGCAAGGTGTATGAAATTGCATGCAGGGTTGGCCTTACAGTTTTGGGAAGATGCTGTAGATATCGCTGTTTACTTAATATACAAAGGGCCTTCAAGCGCTTTGGATAGTGGGATTCCACAAGAGGCATGGATAGGTAAAAAGGTAAACTACTCATTTTTGAGAACTTTTGGTTGTAAAGCATTTGTCCATATTGATAAAGAAAATAGAACAAAGCTTGAGGCTAAATCCAAGAAATGTACCTTTATTGGATATGGGGTTGATGATTTTGGTTATCGCTTATGGGATTATGAAAGTAACAAAATCATTAGGAGTACAGATGTGGTATTCAATGAAAATGTCATGTATAAAGATTAGTTGCAGGGAAATAAACATGAAAATGAAAACACAGAGTACACAATGTTTGATGAAATAAAAAAAATGAAGTTCCAAAGGTGCCAAAAAATCAAGAACAACAGCAGGTACCTCAAACTCCTGCAAGTGTTAGAAGATCTACCAGGTTAAGTAGACCTCCTGAACGATACTCTCCTTCAATGTATTATTTATTGATGATTGATTCTGGTGAACATGAATGTTATGAAGAAGCAATGCAGGTGAAAATTAGAAAGAAGTGGGAGCAAGGCATGAATGAAAATATTGATTCATTGGTAAGAAACCAGACTTGGGATTTGGTTCAATTGCCTGCAGGTAAAAGAGCATTGCAGAATAAATGGATTTACAGGTTGAAGGAAGAAAATGGAGGCAAGAAGCGGTACAAGGCCAAACTTGTTGTAAAGGTGTTTGCACAGAAGAAAGATATAGATTTTGATGAAATATTTTCTCATGTTGTTAAAATGACTTCAATTAGGACTATTTTAAGTCTAGTGGCGGTAGAAGATTTGCATCTTGAACAGTTATATGTAAAAACGACATTTCCCCATGGAGATTTAGAGGAAGAGATTTATTTGCAACAACCACAAGGGTATGAGGTCAAAGGGAAGGAGAATTTAGTATGCAAGTTGAAGAAGAGCTTGTATGGCTTGAAGCAAGCTCCAAGGCAATGGTATTTGAAATTTGATAGGTTTGTGACATAACAAGGTTATAGTACATGTCATTCTAACCACCATGTTTATTTCAAGAGGCTAGATAATGGAAGATATATTATCTTGTTATTGTATGTGGATGGCATGCTTGTTGTCGGGTCTAACATGCATGATAAAAATGTGCTCAAGAGAAAGTTAGCTAATTCATTTGCGATGAAGGATTTGGGTGCTGCAAAGCAAATTCTTGGTATGAGAATAACAAGAGACAAAAAAAATCGCAAATTGACATTGTCTCGGTGTGAGTACATAGAAAAGGTGTTGGAGAGGTTTAGAATGCAAAATGCAAAACCAGTTAGTAAACCTTTGTCCAACCATTTCAAACTAAGTAAGATGTGTCCCAAGACACATGAAGAGATAGATTACATGTCCAGGGTTCCGTATTCATCAACAGTTGGTAGCTTGATGTATGCCATGGTGTGCACAAGACTAGATATTGTACATGCAGTGGGAGTTTTGAGCAGATATATGAACAATCCAAGTAAAGAACATTGGAAGGCAGTACAATGGATTCTCAGGTATTTGAGAGGTACTACCACTCAAGCATTATGTTTTGGAGGTTCAGGAACTGTTCTACAGGAATATGTTGATGCAGATATGGCAGGTGATAAATATATTAGGAGGAGCACCACAGGGTATGTGTTTACTGTAGGTGGAACAACAATAAGTTGGATTTCAAAGCTGCAAAAGGTTGTTGTACTTTCAACAACTGAAGCAGAGTATGTTGCTACTATAGAGGCTAGTAAAGAGATTGTTTGCTTCCATAGGTTCATGGAGGAATTGGGTAAGAAGCAGGAGGATAACAAGTTGTATAGTGACAACCAGAGTGCCATTCATCTAGCAAAGAACTCAGCCTTCCATTCTAAGACTAAACATATACAACTGAAGTACCATTTCATGCAGTCTGTTCTAGAAGATGAACTGTTGAAGCTGAAAAAGATACACACTAGCCAGAATCCTGCAGACATGTTGACAAAGGTAGTAATCATAGAGAAATTGAGTTTCTACTCGGTTTCAGTTGGCCTTCGAGCATGAAGGTGAAGATGAGAAATTTGCCAGATCCAACGTTCAGAGCATAGTCCAGCAAGTGCAGCAGCGGTGGAGTTGTTGTGATCAGTCTCCAAGTGGGAGATTGTTGATTGTGGAGCCTGATATTCTTAATTTAGAGATGTTGTCATGTTTGTACCCAAGTTTTACATGATATGCAGGTGGACTGTACACTCATCCGAGCGGGGGGGGGGGGGGGGGGGCATCGTCCCCCACGAGGGTTTGGTGGCAACGCTCCCGAGAAAGGGGGTTCAGAGACAACGCCCCCAAAAGAAATTTTATGGGTTGTTTTGTTGGCCAACAGTTTACGGGCTTGTGGTATTGGGTAGCCCGTAGTATTTTCCCATGGAAATTCCCTTTAAAAGGAAGACATTGTAATACGTTTGTGTAATGTATTGTAGCATTGAAAAGATCTCCGTGATTGTGTAAGAGAGGCTGATAGAGATTGAAGAGGAGTTGTATCCCTTCATTTGTTGGATGGTATAATAATAAAAGGACTAGCAATTTCTCCGTGGACATAACCCAGATTGGGTGAACAATGTTATATTGGTGTCTCTCTTGTATTGTGTTTATGTGATTTATATTTGCATCTTGTTTATGGTTATTGCTCTGCGATTCTTTTTTTCGAACACACTTCTGTTGTAGTGACTCCTTAGTACATGATGCTTTTGGGTAGGTCCTCATGGCTGATTGTCAGTAGTCAGAAAGAACTACCATTGAGCAATGATTCTCCTTAGATCTGAAACAATAGGGTCGTTCCCCTATAATGCCTCAAAAAGGGCATTTGAAGGTAAGCTCCCATTCTAAGAATCCTTGTACCAAAAGTTGGTGAAGAAGAAAAATCAATACTAGATCTTGAAGAAACCAAGAGGGATCAATAAAATTGCAAAATCAAGCAATCAAAAGAAAAGAAAAGGAAAAGACTTGCATATGCCTTAAATATAAATCAAGGCTAAGGTCTCATCATCTAGAGTACAACAATAAAAGTCCAAGAAGAAGAGGAAGTAGATAAAGCAAAAGGAAAAGAATGAAAGCGGATTTTGATTGCTAGGGTCGAAGGGGGAAATAACTCATAACAGAATCCCATATTGAGACATCCCTATTGTCTGTACTTTGGTGAAGGCTACAAAGTCACCCTGATCCCCACAACTTGAGTCATTAAAGTTGATTGAAAACCATTTCATTTGGCTAACCTTGTTTGATTCACTCACCTCCACCCCAAAGAAGAAATGATTGTTGCAAGCACATAGACGTTATTATGGTTAGATATGCTTATAAATCTTTTACCGCATGAATCTTGTAAAGATATCTATGGGGTATATAATCATGTTTGTATGAGCTATGTTATATGATGATCCACACCTATGATTAGTTTTACATGTATTCATTACACTTTGAATTCAGTACTTCATCAATTCAAAGCATTAGAGATGTCAAAGTTCTCCTTCTAGAGATATTCAGAGGTCTAGAGATATTCAGAGGTCTAGAGCTTCATTGGTCAATTTTGACCAAATTTGACCAAGTTTGATTTTTCAGTAGTTTGACTTGGTCAATAGGGCAGTTTGACTTAGTCAACCAAATCGAACATCAAATCATACACTTATGTCATCATCATTCAACTATTACATGGCTTTGGAAGCTAATTGGATCCTTCCATCCTCGGTTTCATGCATATTTTGACTAATAAGCAGTTAATTAGATTTTTCCTAAAGTTTGATTAAAAAAAAAGGCTTAAGTCCAGATTTAATTATTTGGATAAGATTGTAACTGGCATTTTTCAGAGGGATTTCAACTATGGTTTTGATTGGTATGACCTCCAAAGGTTAATTAAGCATAGTCAAAGGCATTCCCCCCTCAAGTTTCACGTGTTATCATCATTTTTGGATTAATAGGCATTAGTTAATCAGTTTCTTAAAGTCTGGTTTAAAAAATGTTTAAATTTGGCTGAGTGAATAGTTTAGCCATTACGAAAAATAATAAATTGAGGATTTGGCATGATGGGTCCTCCTAAAACATTACTTGCACATCCCTTGGGCCAGTGGGTGATCACCTAACACATTTTGATGGTCCACATGAGCAAGTCAACTTGGATGGGGGCACATTTGTCCAAGGGGGGCGAATTCTCTTTCTCCACATCACTCTTAGCTGGACATAGTAGTCCACTTCAGCTATTTGGCATTGTGGGTCCTTCATCTTGACCGCATTTGGAAACCATTCCAACATTTTTGAGGCCTAGAATTGAGAAGGGCGATTTGAAAAGGTCCTACTCAACCAAGTGGGGTGCACCAGCTAAGCCGAGCTCATGGTTTTGTAAACAACTCATAGTATTTGCCCATGGTTTTTGGTCCATTGTATTGAGGCTCTCCTATTATATAAAAGGAAGAGACCTCCACCATTGTAAGAGGTTGGAGAGTGGAGAAACTTTGCTAATAAAATTATGTTATTCTATTTTCTTGTATCTTGTTGTGTGGATGGTGCTTTGTTAGTCTTCATTGTTATTCATGGTGAATGTGATGCGATTCTTACATCACAACTTAGGTAATATCTTTCTTTTATGTTGTTATTTTTGAAGTAAATACATAGTAGGCACTATTGTAGCTTTCAACTAGATAAACATTATAGATGGATGATTAGATTGTTGGTTGCTTCTTTCATCACACCTAGATTTTTTTTCTTGCTTTAGGTATTACACCTGACCTTTGTAAATAAGTTTGTTGTGGTAGTGTATTGCTAGTTACCTCATTATCTTTGTAGGTTGGTCACAAAGAGGGGTACATTGGTTGCTTGGGATGGGTTGTGCAGTGAAGGGATTTCCTGGTGCTTCCTTTCTTGTGAAGGATTTTAGATTTGAAACCAAGGGAAAATTTGACTCCATTTCCCATCTACTACTGTTAGTTTTATACAATTATAAAAGTATAATTTAATTGCAGATAAACAATAGGATCACTAAAAGAATAACCAAGCACAGAAACAATGAACACAAGAATTTTATCCTGGGAAACCCAACAGGGAGAAAACCCAACAATCTTCATATAGAGATAATCAGTCTCGAGAACATAGTACATATACAAGAGAGAGAAATAGAAAATTTCTTCAAGTGAAAACCCCAAAAATCACTTCTCTAGTTGCAGATGCAAACTTCTCTCTCCTCTAGTGCGAACTTGCTTGAGTTGAGTGAGTGACCAAATGAGGCACACAACCTCTCTTTTTATACATATGAAAAACTGACTTTTTCCTTTACTGGGCTGACCTGACTTTCCCAAATTGGGCCGACCTGACTGTTGCAGTTCTGCCCATTGTTTGGGGCAGACTACCCATTGTTTTGGGGCAGTTTACTCGCTTGGCCGACTTGTCTAACTGACAGGGCTGACTTGTCTTGGGGGAAGATAAAATAACATTTAAAAATTATTTTCTTTGTGTGTTTTCACCCCAAGGTTTACATTGATTCTTTCAAGGCTTCACATGATCAAATATATCAATATCTTCTCTCGTAGGAGGTACACCAATAATACAATAAAATACAATAAGAATAGCTTCCAAAGTTGCACTATTTCCAACACTCCCTCTCAACAAGGAAGGTATTCTTTGGACACGGTCATAATCAACATCACGATCATCTGAATTTCATCTGTACATCACATCTATCTCGATCATCTCTATACATACTGAAGGTTTTCAACAAAGTCTCAGTCCATCGAGAAGTGTCATCATGCATCTGCTCCTTGTAGTCCATCGGTGGATCCATACATCAACTCTACACAGTCCATCGGAGAGTCCAACATGCATCATCTCAACCCAGTCCATCGAGGATCAATACAATGTGCGTCAGCTCAACCCAGTCCATCTGGGAACATGCACAAGGACAACATGCCTCAGCTCAACCCAGTCCTTCAAGGAACATGCACAAGGACAACGTGCCTCAACTCAACCCAGTTCTTCGGGAAACATGCACCAACTCAACCAGTCCTTCGGTGAGTCCAAGAGTACCAATGTGCACCAGTGTGCACTAGCCTCTCCATCCTGTCTCAAGATGTCTAAGAGATCTCCTCACTCTTTTCAGAGTGATATGGAGAATGCACTAAATCTCTCCATCATGTCCTATGATTTCCGAGAGATCTCCCCACTCTACAGAGTGTCCGGGAGTGTGCGTTGGCCTCTCCATCCTACCAGGATGTTTGAGAGATCTCCTCACTCTATCCCAGAGTCATCCGGAGAATGCAGTGGCCTCTCCATCCTATCAAGATGTCCAAGAGATCTCTTAACTCCATCTTAGAGTGAACTAGAGAATGCTTGGTCTCTGTATCATCTTTCCCTCTCAAGGAGGGACACGTTCTCTTCCACACCAAGTCTTCCACGAAAGTATACAAACTTTATTCTGGGAAGAGGCTTGGTAAGAACATCTGCAGTCTAGTCATCTGTCGGAACATACTGGAGCTCGACCGCACCTTTCTGCTCTATATGCTTCGACTTGTCTTGGAATACAAGATTCACTAACATTTGCACATAGCTTTGGTTATCACAGTGAATCACAGTTGGATCTTGAATCTGGCCAAACAATCCCGAAAGGAGTTTCTGAAGCCACATAGCTTCCTGAACTGCAGTGCTAGCAACCATGTGCTCGGTCTCTGCAATACTAAGTGCTACTGAGGTCTGCTTCCTGCTGCACCAGGAAATCACTACAGAACCTAGGCTGAAGCAGCACCCAGAGGTGCTCTTCCTATCTGCAGCACATATGACCCAATTTGAATATGAAAGTCCCTGCAATCTCAAGTCACATTCTGAAGCATATCTCAGGCCATATCCCACAGTGCCATGCAAGTACCTCAGCACATGTTTTGCAGCATCCCAATGAATTTGCATCGACTTCGCACATGAACTGGATGAAGGCATACATTGCGAAACATATATTTGGTCTGGTATTTGTCAGGTACATCATAGATCCAATCAACCGACGATACATAGTGGGATCAATCAAATCTGAATCGGAAGCGGAGTCCCCCAGCTTCTTCAGATTTGCATCCATCGGTGTGGCCATGGAATTGTAGTCCAACATTCCCAATCTCTTCAGTATATCAATGGTGTATTTTCCTTGACTCAGGAAAATCTCATTATGCCTTTGCCATACTTCTATTCCCAAGAAGTTGTAAATTTTAATCCAGAGATCACTACTCCCTCTAGATAGCCCTGAGATCTCAAGCGGTTTGAGTCTCTGTATATCAATAATGCTATAATGAAATAAGACTCAACAACTATAAATCTCCTTACAACATAAACATTGAAATGCTCAAATCAATCACACATAACACTACATATACCCTGGCAATCCCAAACGGGGAAAACCAACAATCTTGTGGGGCTTTCTTCTATCTCGATCCCAGAGCAATATATGAAAGAAGTAAATACCAATGTTGCATGACTCAGACTCGACAAAGAATCGGTTGGCATATGACTTGTAGACTTGGGAAAAACTCGGGAAAGACTCGGGACAAACTTGGCAAGACTCGACAAATAAGAAAAAAAGTAAAAATATTGTACATTTTGGGCACAAAAAAGAGGTTAAAAGCATTTCCAATCCATATAAGCTATAAAACTACAATTTATACAATAATTCATAACATTGTCTCATAAAGTATGATTATACGACATAACACAATCAATTTTTGCATACAAAAATTTAAATAGTGATCACAAAAAAATAAACGAAAACAAATAAAGGGAAAGAGCGAAATCAAAGACAATCTCCAAATTTCTAGCTTATAGACAAATAAGAAAATAACGAAATTGTCTCATTTGCCATTCTAAGCGGATTTCAAAAGTTGAGCAAGTTTCACTATTCTGGATTGGAATAAAGAAAAAAATCAAACAATAATAATCGTTAAAAAAACCTAACCATTATTAAAAAAAGGGATCATTATTAATGGTAATCGTTAGGTTTTAATGCTAATTAATAAATTATTAAAAATCAAAGACTAATCGTTAAAAAAAATGAGATCATTATTAATGCTAATCATTAGGTTTTATTTGGTTGGTTATTGTCAAATGGGAAGACGACAATCTTGTCAAGAAAGAGCATATGAAACGGGCATTGATGGGGAAAACTACATTTAATTCCTAACCGTTCTAATTCTTATGAGCATGGAGAAGAAAAGGGCACGATCTTTGAAAAGGAGGAGTTGGTTCCATCTCTTATTTTCTTTCATGACTAAGTAAGGCGTTGCTTTTGCTGGTGGGATCATTCTATGAAGAGAAGACCGAATTCTGTTTACTGTGGTTTTGCCTTTTCTCCGTCAACAGGAAGAGGAGCGGTGGATTACATTTTATTTTGGGGAGACATACTGTTTGGAGAAGAAGACCGATGTTCCGCAGTCTCTTTGTGCCTCCAAGAATCAGTTTGCGGGCCCAAGGATCAACCCGAGTGCATAAACCCTGACATCTGTCCTTTGCATTCCACGGGACACGTTTTTCCTTCCATGTTGAGTCCACGCAAGTTCCATCGCGAGTTTGCCCGAGTTCAACGAGCCTGTGAGTTCGACGACGAGCCTGCGAGTGGCCGAGTTTGGCGGCGAGTCTTCAGTGGTTACGCGGCTCAAGCATCCACTCGTTAAGACTCGCGGGTACTTGCGAGTCTGAAACGAGTGGTGCTTCATTGGTAAATACAACAATGTTACCTCAGATGTAACACTCAATCCTGAACAAGTCAATACCCTATATATGCATGCATCAACTGATGCATGCATTAAGGAAATATGCCCTAGCCGTCAATCTAGATCTGAGTGAGTCTGCATGTAGCTCTGACTGTATTGCCTCTCTCAAGGCTCTGCTCTGATCTGCTCTGCTCTGGAATAAGGCCAATTGCTCAACTAGTGAATGCGCCCTTCCTCTGCATGGAAAAGTGCGCCCTCCCCTCTGGATGTCAAATGCTCGTACTGGATCAGATCTCAACAGATCTGAGCTCTGATCGTCACAAACCTTCCTCAAACACTGAGGCAAGGCTACCCTGAAAGTCTTAGACACTCAATCGGCATATTGGACTCTGAATGAGCACCTCTCTCCTCAGGTAATGCGCCCCTCTCCCTCTCTGGAAGTCGTCCTCCACAATCTCTGCAAAATCCACTCAAGTGAACTATCTCAGTCCACAGATCTGGGTGCCAAGTGCCTCTGGAGCAAGTGTTCTCTGATCCAACTCATATCTGACCACTCTCTCTCTTGCAGAAGCTCCTCTCTCTCTCTCAGAAAGTCGCCCTGCATGCACTAATGCGCCCTCCTCACTCTTGATCTATCACTCTTTGATAAGTCAATTAAGCAACGTCATCCGGGGACCCCCTGCCTCTATATATAATCTCACCGATCAATTAGGTTTACCAAAAACCTAATATCGGTGCATGCAAAAAGTCACTTTTGCATGCATCTTTTAATCACTGACAGGTCATGCAAAACTCATGCATGCAAAGGAAAAAACACCTCGGAAGGTCCGCATATAGTCACCAATGGACTCATGCCACTGAGTAGAGTGTATCTCACCCTCTACTCCATACTGATGCTTATACTGCTGATGTACCTCCATGCAAGGCATCTAAACCATGGAGGAAATCCCGAGATACCATAAAAACTAACACTCCCACTTATCGAGGGAAGTCCAACCATTGATGCCTTGATCCAACAAGTCCTTTGTTGCTGAGACTGGCCCAACTGTCCTGCCTGCCACTGCTTCCCTCTGATTTGAAGTACCCTGATCTAGCTTCATCAAAGAAGCCCCCTGATTTACCACTGACTCTGTCACTAAACTTTGATTTAGACTCCCTCTGAATCTCTGCTGTAACCAGTCCCGAAGACTGTTGTCAAGTGGATCCATTGGTGTGTAAGTGGACTCCCTTTGTCTCTGAGCTGACTCAGCTCTCTCCTGAGCTAAGTCCATCTCCACCATATCGTACCAACTCAGTCTCCGACTGGTGCTTGCATGAGCATCATGCTCATCCATCTGATCTGAATCCAATGGCTCAATCCCCCATGTCTCATCATCATCATCATGAGCATCTCACTTATCCATCGGATAACTAGAGTCACTCCTCTGATCCTCATCATCATGGTGAGCATCTCGCTCACCCATTTGCTGACTGGACTCACATCTCCTAGCATCATCTTTGTTGTGAGCATCTTGCTCTTTATCCCCCTTTGACTATGAAGAGGATGCACTCAGCCAACCTTATGTGCCAGAAGTGGGCTGTCCTCGAATCAAGTACTCATTGTCAATCCTGTGACCCATCAAGACTGGATCAACTCCTATAGGATAGGTGAAAATCAGATCCCGTTGGAACACTACTGAGTAACCAACAACTCCCAAAGATGACACTGAGAGAATACTCCCTCTCAGTCTTGGAATAAACAATACTCCTGATACCTCCAGGAGCTCTCCAAGTTCAAGTAGAAACCGAAATCTACTCACTCCTGTGACCAAGTGATCAGTCCCCTGCACATCTCGAATCATCTGCATAGGTGTGTGCTCTAGGATGAGGAATGCATCTCACATCCCTGTCATGTGATTGCTGTGCATGCAGTCAACCCTCCATCTCTAATCAACCTGAATCTTCGGCTGACTGCTATCATGCCCTAACTGATATGAGGCTAATGAGAACTCCCTCTCAAACCGAGAGGTAAACTCATCCACCTCCTCTACTGCTGCCGATTGCTCATCCTTTGCCTGCTTACCTTTCTTCTAATGCGGACATTGTCCCGCATAGTGTCCATAATCATTGCAAGCAAAGCACTTGATCTTGCTCAGATCCTTCTTCTATTTGAACCGTTGCTTCCCTTTTGCTGCAAGCGCCACATCCTCCTCGTCTGGAATGGTGGAAGCCGATCCCTGAATATAACCTCTCCGGATTGATGAGCATGATTCTCATTGATGACAACACATTAATGGCAAATGACATAGGAGCATTAAGGTTGACATGGCAAGCATGACAAGTGTTGGTGACATAGAAAACATGTCAAAGGTTGATGACAAGGCAGTTGAAGGACCTGTGCGGGCATTTCTATTTAGCCCCTACGGGCATGTTTAAAGAGCCCTTGCAGGCATTTTAAGAAGGATATGCGGGCATTCTCTTGACCCCTTTGCGGGCATGTCTAAAGGGAATCTGCGGGCATCCTTAAGGACATGACAAGGATTGAAGACAAGGGCCTTGCAGGCATTTATAGAGGCTCTCGCAGGCATCTTCTAGAGCCCTTGCAGGCATCTTCCAAAGACTCCCGCGGGCATTTTATTAAGACTATGCAAACATATTTAAGACCCTACGGGCATAATATAAGGACATTCAAGGAGCCCTTGAGAGCATCCTTAGGAGCCCCTCGCGGGCATATTTGAAGGCCCTTGTGGGCATCTTTATGAAGCAGTTGTGGGCATGTAGAAGGAGCCATGCAGACATCACAAGCAAGCCGTTGCGGGCATTTGTTGGAGTGGCTACGGGCATATGAGAAGGAGTCTGCAGGCATATAAAGGATGAATAGCTTGCGGGCATTCTGGAAGGTCACTCAATGACATAGCATATAAATGATGAAGTGAAGGTTTGGGTCTTGGACCCACACGAGATAGTTCTTGAGACCATTGTTCATCCCCTTGATTGAAGGAATGGCCACCAAAAATAAATCTCATTTGAAATTTAATAATAAGAAATAAAATGATAATTTTTGATAGGTTGACCTAGCATAATTTATGGAGAAGGGTATATAAATAAGAGCCACAACTCTATTTTTCAATGTGAGTAGAGTGGAGAAGTGAGCGAACTCGTGTGATGTAACTGAGGTAGCCTTAAACCCGAAACCTGCACAACATAATATTTTTTGGGGTTTTTACAAGACAATGGACAGTCCGAGTTTGAAGGGAGACAAGTGTTGAATTATTTTGGGTTTTGCTACTAAGTTTGACAATCTGAAGAAGGACAACCCGAATCCTTGAATCCTTGACAGTCCGAACTTTGAACAAATCGACAACCTGAGTTTTGAAGAAGGTTGACAGTCCTCATCTCAGAAATTGACAGCTCCAGTTTTGAAAAAGGTTGACAATCTAAATTGTGAAGAGGCTGACAGTGCCTTGAAGTACCTTGACATGGAAACCAATGATATACAGTGACATATTCAATGCACAATGATTTCAACAATAAGATTTGACAGGTCCATAGGTTCAGTTCATAAGTTCAAGATCATTCTTATTCTCTAGGGTGGTAGGGTGGTGCTCGGGCTCACAATTTTGTGAGTTGAGCTGTTGTAGTAGCTCGTCAGTTGTAGCTGACGAAGCCTATGGGGTTGTAGCTCCTTGCAGTGTAGCTGGAGAAGTTGTATCTAATTTGTTATCCCAGTTGTTGTTGGATCAAATTTTATTATAAAAGGCTTCCGTGGTTTTTCTCCCAGGACTTGGGTTTCCATTTAAAAGTTTTGTGTATTGTGCATCTTGTTATTTTTATGAATATTGATGATATGTTGCTATGATTGGTGATTAGCTACGTGTTCTTAATTAAATTTTATTATTGTCCAAATATTGATTCACCCCCCTCTCAGTATTTCAATAATTGGTATCAGAGAAGATTCCTTCAAGAACAGTCTCACAACTGGAAGGTAATCATGAGCAATTTCGTAAAGCACAACAAAAGTGGAATACCTTTATTTGATGGATCAGACTATGCATTTTGGAGCATAAGGATGAGATCTTTTTCTGGAAGCCCAAAGTATTGAGCAATGGCTAATAGTTGATGTTGGATACAAGGTACCAAAAATGCTTCCAACAGATGCAGATGAGTGGATTATGTACAATACTAATTCAAAGACCGAGAACCATATCCTAAATGCCCTAGACAAATCTGTTTTCATCAAGGTTATGCATTGTACTTCTGCAAAGCAAATATGGGATAGGCTTTAGACTACCTATGAAGGGAATAAGAAAGTTAAAGCAGTCAAACTCCAAACCTACAGAGGACAATTCGAACACCTAAAGATGAAGGATGAAGAAGACATTGCAACCTATATTCTTCGTGTTGATGAACTTGTAAATAAATACTATTAGAGGTCTTGGAGAAGAAGTTGAAGAATCAGTTGTTGTTTAGAAGATATTAAGAACGCTTCCAAAAAAATTCAATCCTAAAATATCAGCCTTGGTAGAAAGAACAGACTTGGATGATATGACAGTAGATCAACTACATGGGACACTGGTAGTTTATGAAATGAGGATAGAAGATGAAGAATCACCCAGAAAAGAAGTAACATTCAAAGCTTCATCTAAGCAAGCACATACAATTATCTCAACATGGAAGGACAAGTCCATTGACAGCGACGATTCTGATGATGAAGAGATAGCTAACTTTGTAAGGAAGCTAAAAAGGGGCACAGGTAGATATAAAGGCAAGTTACCTCTCAAGTGTTTTGCATGTGGTAGGATATGTCATTTTGCTTCTAAATGTCCTTATGCAAAGAGTTCTGACAATGAGAAAGATGATAGCTTCAAAAGGTATACAAACTACAAGAACTACAAGGAAAACAAAAGGAGGATGTTCAGAAAGAAGAAGAGTCTCTACTCAAAGAAAACAAGTAGCTCATCTGATGAAGACTTCGACAGTGACAATAACAGTGACAATAATAATGCCAATGAACCAAAAAAAGTGTTATTCATGGAAATTGACGCAAAGGATGAAGAATCTGATGAGGAAGGAGAAGTAGATCTGGAAGCATAACTTATAAGTGCCCTTAAAGATCTAAGAAAAGCTAGAAAGGAGAACAAATTGCTCCAGGAAGAAATAAAAGAATTGAGAGACAAAACCCACATGTCTAAAGAAGGCAAGCAATCCATTGTCGACCTTAAAATTCAGTTGGAAGAAGCCAAAAGAATTGAAGATTCTCTTACAGATCAATTGGCTAAAAGCTTAGAAGAAAAGGAAAACCTTGAGGCTAAGATAGTATCTCTAAGAAGGCAACTACAAAAGAAGGATGTCAGTCGGAATTATGAAAATAGTTCCAAGATTCTTGAAAAATTTATCAACACTCAAAAGCCATTTTATGACAAGTTCGGCTTGGGATACAAAAGGCATGATGATGAAGCTTCAAGCTCTATGACAGCTAGAAACAGAGAAAAGACAGAAATTGTAAGTGAAGAAATATTCAAACCTTAGCCAGAACAATCAAAAGTCCTAGATGAAGGACAAGTCTTATGGAAGACCACTCCTCCAAGAAAACCCTTCACTCCAAGGTATGGATATCTCTTTTATGGCTACTGTTTTTCATGTGGAAAATTTGGACACAAGGCTGTAAATTGTGTAAGAAGAATACATTTAGAAAACACGAGAAACTATGGAATCTCTAGATGGCAATACAACAACAACAAATTTTGTCCCCTGAGAACTGAAATTGAATGCTACAAGTGTAACAACTTTGGACATATGGCCAAAGATTGCAGAATAAAGATCTCCACAGGTACCCAACAAGTTTTAGAAAAGGAAGAGAAAAAGGTATGGGTAAAAAACAAAGATAACTCGAACATACATGAATGTGGGATTGCTCTTCAATCTTACAACACCAAAAGTCATTGGTTTATTGACAATGGCTGCTCCAAGCATATGACAGGTGACAAAAGTATATTCATAACTTTAAAAGGGCCATAAACGTTCTGTCTCTTTTGGAAACAATGATTGAACCAAAGTTATTGGAAAGGGTACATTAAATCTTGGATATAGGGATACTACAGCTGAAAACATTCGACTAGTGGATAATATGAAGCATAATTTGTTAAGTGTCAGCTAGGTGTGTGACCAGGGCATCAATTGTTCTTTACCTCAAAAGACTGCAAAATAAGAAAAGAAGGATCAGGGAAGTTAGTGGCTACAACTACCGGGACTCAAAACAATATCTACATTCTGGATAAGATCACAAGAGAGAAGTGTCAGCTAGGAAGAGAAGATGAGAGTTGGCTTTGGCACAGAAGACTGGGGCATATACATTTTGACAATCTAGTCAGAATTAGTAGAAAACAAGTTGTAAGGAATATGCCAGAAATAACCAAGCCCTCAAATTCTATGTGTACTCAGTGCCAGCATGGAAAGAAGACTAGAGTTAACTTCAAAACAAAAGAGCATTCTTCTACAAAACCTTTAGAGCTCATTCACACTGATCTTTGTGGACCAACTAGAAGCAAAGGGTTGGAAGGTGAAGAGTATTTTATGTTGTTGATTGATGATTACTCAAAAATGACTTGGGTTTGTCTTCTTAACAGAAAATCAGAAGCATTTGAATGTTTCAAAGTTTTCAAGGAACAAGTTGAAAATGAAACAGGTTCACGAATCAAGTATCTCAGATCTGACAATGGTGGAGAATTCACATCAAATGAATTCAACAAGTATTGTGAAGAACATGGAATCAAGAGACAACTCTCAATAGCTAGAACACCTCAACAGAATGGAGTTGCTGAAAGAAAAAATAGAATAGTAATAGAAATGGCCAGAACCATGTTGAATGAATCCAAGTTGAATGAAAATTTTTGGGGACATGTTGTTCATACCGCAGTACATATCTTGAACAAAGGACTACTCATAAGCAATAACGACAAAACTTCATATGAACTATGGATAGGAATATTAGCCAATGTTCAACACTTCAGGATATTTGGAAGCAAATGTTACATCAAATGAGATGATAAGATCAAAAAATTTGAATCTCGGGTGGATGAAGGCATACTTGTTGGATACTCATCCAAAAGGAAGGCCTACAAATGCTACAAGTTGAGGTTGAATAAAGTTGTCGAAAGCATCAATGTAAAAATAGATGAATCAAGCCTGCCAGCAGACAATGAAGATCTAGTGGACCTTGATGATCTAGAGGTTGAATACTTGGAAGAACCTGAATTACAACAACCAGTCACAACACAAGAAGAAGAGCAACCAAGGGAGCAACATACTCCTAAAAATTGGTACCAAAAGAATCATCCATCAGAATTAATCATTGGTGATAAAGATGCCGGAATAGAAACCATACAAGGAGGAAAATTAGTTCAAAGAATAGAACAGGGACATTTGTCATTATTGTCTACTTTTGAACCGACAAGTTTTGAAGAAGCCAAAACAGACGAACACTGGATTAAAGCTATGGAAGAAGAACTTGATCAAATCGAGAAAAATGAAACATGGGAACTTGTTCCTAGACCCAAGGACAAAAATGTGATTGGTACAAAATGGATTTTCAGAAATAAGCTGAATGAAGATGGACAGGTAATCATAAACAAGGCAAGATTGGTTTGCAAGGGATATGCTCAAATCGAAGGGATAGATTTTGAAGAAACATTTGCTCTAGTAGCCAAAATGGAAGCTATAAGAATGATATTGGCCTATGCTTGTGCTAAAAATATCAAAGTGTATCAAATGGATGTCAAATCAGCCTTTTTAAATGGCAAACTAGAAGAAGAAGTCTAGATAGAACAACTAGAAGGATTCCAGTTATCAGCAACCAAGGATTATGTGTGCAGATTAAAAAGGGCTCTATATGGTTTAAAGCAAGCTCCTAGATCTTGGTACTCTAGATTGGACAATTGCTTGCATAAACAAGGTTTCAAAAGGGAATCTACAGACATCAATATGTACATCAAAATTGACCATGACAACATACTTATTGTTGAAGTGTATGTTGATGACATTATCTTTGGCAGTGATGATGATACTCTGAGCCAACAATTTGCCAAGGATATGCATAATGAATTTGAGATGTCGCTACTTGGTGAACTGACCTTCTTCTTGGGACTTTGGATATCACAATGTGAATAAGGCATTTTCATCTCACAGACCAAGTACCTTAAGGAAATGTTGAAGAAGTTCAAAATGGAAGATTGTAAAACTGTGTGCACTCCTATGACTATTATCTGCAAGCTAAGCAAAGACGTTGAATCAAATGCAGTGGA
This sequence comes from Larix kaempferi, assembly GCA_027924585.1. Classification (NCBI taxonomy): domain Eukaryota; kingdom Viridiplantae; phylum Streptophyta; class Pinopsida; order Pinales; family Pinaceae; genus Larix; species Larix kaempferi. Next base: position 551,147 of record BSBM01000226.1, on the reverse strand, counting down.
TAAAAAATTCTACAGGTCACAGATTGGAAGCCTATTGTATGTCACAGCCTCAAGGCCAGATGTGATGCAAGTTGTTGGATAGGTTGCAAGATTTCAAGCAGCTCCTAAGAAAACTCATGTTATTGCAGTCAAAAGAATCTTCAGATATCTTAAGTGAACTATGGACTTTGGATTATGGTACTCAAAAGGAAATGAGTTGGACTTATTAGCTTACTCAGACGCAGATTGGGTAGGATGTGTGGATGACAGAAGAAACACAAGTGGTGCAACATTTTTCTTAGGCAATTGTTTGGTATCATGATCCAGCAAAAAACAATCCTGAGTATGCTTGTCAAGAACAGAAGCAGAATATATAGCAGCATCATGTTGTACCCAGATCCTTTGGATGAAACAGAACATGCAAGACATACAAGTAGCGTATGATGAGTTGATTCCAATTCTATGCGACAACACAAGTGCCATCAACATCTCCAAGAATCCGGTAATGCACTCCAAGACAAAGCACATTCCTATCAAATATCACTTTCTTCGGGAACATATCACAGAAAAGCACATCAAGTTGGAATACATTGGGACAAAGGAGAAGATAGTAGATATATTCACCAAGCCACTCCCTAAAGGGACATTTGAGTACCTTCGACAAAAGTTGGGGGTCATTCCATCTTCCCACTTAATTGATTCTTCTTCTTCAAGCAGAAGTGACTAGTGTTAGGAAGAGCATGCTCTGAGGGGGAGTGTTACTTTAAGCTAGTACCCTTTTCCATTGATGTCAAAGGAGGAGAGACGTTGCAAACAGGGGGAGCTTAGGTGTTTTCATCAATGAAAAATTGGGAGATTGATGAGCATGATTGTCATTGATGACAACACATTAATGGCAAAGGACATAGGAGCATTAAGGTTGACATGTCAAGCATGACAAGTGTTGGTGACATGGCAAACATGTCAAAGGTTGACATGGCAATGGTTGATGACAAGGTAGTTGAAGGACCTGTGCGGGCATGTTTAAAGAGCCCTTGCGGGCATTTTAAGAAGGATATGCAGGCATTCTCTTGACCCCTTTGCGGGCATGTCTAAAGGGCATTTGCAGGCATCCTTAAGGACATGACAAGGATTGAAGACAAGGGCCTTGCGGGCATTTATAGAGGCTCCTACAGACATCTTCTAGAGCCCTTGCGAGCATCTTCTAAAGACTCCTGCGAGCATTTTATTAAGGCTACGTGGACATATTTAAGAGCATGCGGGCATAATTTAAGGACATTCAAGGAGCCCTTGTAGGCATATTTGAAGGCCCTTGCAGGCATCTTTATGAAGCAATTGTGGGCATGTAGAAGGAGCCATGCAAGCATCACAAGCAAGCCCTTGCGGTCATTTGTTGGATTGGCTATGGACATATGAGAAGGAGTCTGCGGGCATATAAAGGATGAAGAGCTTGCAGGCATTCTGGAAGGTCACTCAATGACATGGCATATAAATGATGAAGTGAAGGTTTGGTCTTGGACCCACACGAGATGGTTCTTGAGATCATTATTCATCCCCTTGATTGAAGGAATGGCCACCAAAAATGAATCTCATTTGAAATTTAATAATAAGAAATAAAATGATAATTTTTGATACGTCGACCTAGCATAATTTATGGAGAAGGGTATATAAATAAGAGCCAAAACTCTGTTTTTCAATGTGAGTAGAGTGGAGAAGTGAGCAAACTCGTGTGATGTAACTGAGGCAACCTTAGACTCGAAACCTTCACAACATAATATCTTTTGGGGTTTTTACAAGACAATGGACAGTCCGAGTTTGAAGGGAGACAAGTGTTGAATTATTTTGGGTTTTGCTACTAAGTTTGACAATCTGAAGAAGGACAACCCGGATCCTTGAAGCCTTGACAGTCCGAAATTTGAAGAAATCGACAGCCCGAGTTTTAAAGAAGGTTGACAGTCCTCATCTCAGAAATTGACAGCCCGAGTTTTGAAGAAGGTTGACAATCCGAATTGTGAAGAGGTTAACAGTCTGAATTGTGAAGAGGTTGATAGTGCCTTGAAGTACCTTGACATGGAAAACAATGATATACAGTGACATATTCAATGCACAATGATTTCAACAATAAGATTTGACAGGTCCACAGGTTCAATTCAGAAGTTCAAGATCATTCTTATTCTTTAGGGTGGCAGGGTGGTGCCAGGGCTCACAATTTTTTGAGTTGCGCTCTTGTAGCAGCTTGTCAATTACAACTGACGAAGCCTATGGGGTTGTAGCCCCTTCCAATTGTAGCTGGAGAAGTTGTATCTAATTTGTTATCCCAGATGTTGCTGGATCAAATTTTATTATAAAAGGCTTTCGTGGTTTTTCCCCCAGGACTTGGGTTTCCATTTAAAAGTTCTGTGTACTGTGCATCTTGTTATTTTTATGAATATTGATGATATGATGCTATGATTGGTGATTAACTATGTGTTCTTAATTAAATTTTATTATTGTGCAAACACTGATTCACCCCCCTCTCAGTATTTCAACACAAATCTCCTCTTGGGTGAAGTCGTCCCACAAATGATCCCACTTGGGAAGATTCTCTCTAGCAATGATGGACTGGTCAAATACTGCCCATGGCGTGGTCACGCCATTCAGAGCTTGTCTTACCAACTCACTATCCTCAATCCTTTCACCCGCAGCTCCCAACTCATCCCTCACTTGAGTGATCTTGGTGAGATATGTAGACATGCTCTCCTCCTTGCCCATTTTTATATTTCTCAGTTTCTCTATGAGAACCATCTTCCTGTTGGCGTTAGAACTCTGGTACAAACTGGTCAATGCATCCCACATCTCATATACATTGTCTTTGGCTGAGACATGTGGAATGACATGTTCCTTGATAGCATCAAGTAGGATTCTCTGAGCCTTTACATTCTTTTTATCATATACTGCTTTGGCAGTAGCATCTGATGGAACTGTGACTGGATTTGCGACTGTACTTTTCACAACATCTCACAATTCACACTATTTCAACAAGAGTACAATCCGTGCCCTCCATGCAATGTAGTTGGAGGCCCCATCCAACCGGTCCTCCACTCTCAAGCTAGTGGCCGTACTCTCTGAACTGAAAGACTAGAACACACAGTGGTACAAGAATCTCTCCTGATCACAGATTTGGCCTCCCCTCGCACAGATCTGATAGATCTATCTTAGATCTATCCTCCAAACTCACAGATGTGATAGATTTGACCTCTACAACCACAGATCTGAACTCCTCTCTTCAGATATGGTAGATCTGGTCTCTATCTTTACCAATCTCAGTGTGAATGATCTCCCTGACCCTTACCAGGGCTCTGATACCATGTAAATTTTAATCCAGAGATCACTGCTCCCTCTGGATAGACCTGCTATCTCAAGCGATTTGAGTCTCTGTATATCAATAATGCTATAATGAAATAAGACTCAACAACTATAGATCTCTTTACAACATAAACACTGAAATGCGCAAATCAATCACACATAACACTGCATATACCTTGGAAACCCCAAACAAGGAAAACCAACAATCTTGTGGGGCTTTCTTCTATCTCGATCCCACAACAATATATGAAAGAAGTAAATACAACAATGTTACCTCAGATGTAACAATCAATCTTGAACGGGTCAATACCCTAGATCTGCATCATGCATGCACTAAGGAAATATGCCCTAGCTTTCAATCTGGATCTAAGTCAATCTGTAGGTAGCTCTGAGTGTACTTCCTCTCTTAACCCTCTGCTCTGATATGCTCTGCTTTGGAAGAAGGCCAACTGCTCAACTGGTCAATGCGCCTTTCCTCTACATGGAAAAGTGCGCCCTCCCCTCTGGATGTTAAATGCTCATACTGGATTAGATCTCAACAGATCTCAGCTCTGGTCGTCAAGACCTTCCTCAAACACTGAGGCAAGGCTACCCTGAAAGTCTCAGACACTCAATCGGCAGATCGGACTCTAAATGAGCTCCTTTCTCCTCAGGTAATGCGCCCCTTTCCCTCTTTGGAAGTCATCCTCCACAATCTCTGCAGAATCCACTCAAGTGAACTATCTCAGTCCACAGATCTGGGTGCCAAGTGCCTCTGGAGCAATTGGTCTCTGATCCAACTCATATCTGACCACTCTCCCTCTTGCAGAAGCTCCTCTCTCTCTCTCTCTCTCATAAAGTCGCCCTGCATACACTAATGCGCCCTCCTCACTCCTAATCTATCACTCTCTGATAAGTCAATTGAGCAACCTCATCCGGGGACCCCCTACCTTTATATATAATCTCACCGATCAATAAGGTTTACCAAAAACCTAATATCGGTGCATGCAAAAAGTCACTTTTACATGCATCTTTTAATCACTGGCAAGTCATGCAAAACTCATGCATGCAAAGAGAAAAACACCTTGGAAGGTCCGCATGCAGTCACCAATGGACTCATGCCACTGAGTAGAGTGTATCTCACCCTCTACTCCATACTGATGCCTATATTGCTGATGTACCTCCATGCAAGGCATCTGAACCATGGAGGACATCTCGAGATACCATAAAAACTAACAGAAGTAATGCATAAATTCAAGATCCTTCATTTCAAATTCAAAGGAATGCATAATCAACTCCTTCTGTGCTGGAGTGTCCTGCTCCCTCTGCATCCAAGCATATCCTACTCCCTCTTTGGATCTATCCACAAAGTGTCTTGCAAGACCACTTGCAAAACATTACAAACAATCTAGTTTACTTTCAAGCACTGGAATTTCAAGCTTTCACGTTCTTTATTTCGAAGCAACTTTGTTTTGTACAACAGGCTTTTGTATTTTTTTAAAATTTAGAAGTAAATCATTTCAACACTTTCATTCATTGTATAATATTGTTTACATTAAGCAGTTAGTTATTCTTTTCATGTGTTGTGACTCCATAGCCAAATAGATAAGGCACCAGAATAATGAGTGAATAATTGATCCTTTCTTTGGCTTGATTATCTTTCAAAGGTTCGAATGTCATCGAAACCAATAGTTGCATATTGCTTGACTGTCTGTCATCATATCTTTCAAACAAGTTAATAATAATTCAAACTCCTAAACTTTTAAAAACTTGGCATTCTAGTAAATAGGGTCTAGCCCTCTTGGTCTTTGGAGTTGGGCCTAAACGAAGGAGTTAGGAATTGAGGTGACAGTGGGTTCTTGACTCATAGGTTGCCCCAAGGACACACCCAGTGGTTTGGAGAGTTTTCCACGTTGAAGAGTGTATTAGGCGGCAACATTTTTGGCACCGTTGCCGAGGACAAATCTTTTATTGCTGGAAGACGACTTTGGTTTTGTTTTGTTTGATGAATCTTGATTCTTTCATCTGGCGACTCCACTAACGTTTTTTTAATAAATTGTACCAAAAATAATTTCTTGCGAGAAATTGTTTTTAATGCATATTTTTATTCTCGCATGGCAATTCCACTGGAGGGATAACACTATGAAGTTCTCATAAATTTGTGAAGCTTGTTGTGTGTATATGAGCACATTCAACATTTTGAAATTTTTTTAAAGCTTAGATATATTCCATGGTCATTTCAAATATATGGCACTAACAGAAAATATGGACAATGAAGAGTTTGATGCTCAAATTTCTAGTGCATTTCCTCCCATAGACTTCTCAAACATCCTGTGTTTCCCTAACTATTATAATGGTAAAGAGGTATCTGATTACGTTCCGAGTTTTTGGGGAAAGGGTGATTCAACTATCAATCACGTTATGGCTGTTCTCAAGTTTTTGGTTGACTTCAACATTGTTCATGAGGATAATATGATGGTGATGTTTGTTAATACTTTGGATGCAAATGCTTATTGTTGTTTTTTTCAAGAGCCGCGAAATAAATGTATCACCTCCCTTTCAAGCCTCCTTAGGCTGTTTTTGAAGCAGTGGTGTGAGCATGGCAATTGTATGGAAACAATGGAGAGGATCCTTAAAAATTCCTTCACCTTCTTTTTGCCTGGAATTGAGTATCATTCGAAGGTTCAAGAACCACCTAGTGTCATCATGATAAATAACGTGAAATATGTTGAGTTGCCAATAAGTTATTTCAGTAAAGTGGAGTTTGAGCAGGTTAAGAATAGTGTTTTTCTCCCTGGAACATAGGAGGAGATTCATGATGATCCCATTGAAGAAGAATTGGAAGGGCCCTTGATTGAAAACATTTTTGAAGACTCTCTTCGTGTTTCCACAGAGAAAGACATTGATGACTTGGGGGTATTTTAGAACTACTTCAGTGAAGATGATGACATTACTCCATATTTTCCTCTGGAAGAAACCATTATAAAGAATCATGAGAAAATCCATGATGAAATTTCTGAGACACCCCTCCATGTTCCCCACATAGTGGTGAAGTTTTGGAAAGTTTCTTCCCTTGTAACATTTTTTTCTAAAGAAAGTGAGGAAGACAGATGTAACCATGGATTTGAGATAAGCAATGAAGACACTCCCATTTTAAAAAAGGATGGGCGCAATTATTGGACGCACATGGAGAATGCCATCTTTGATGTGTTCGGGGATAGGTGTGATGACTATTGGACAACATACATAGAAAATCCTACCTTCGATATATCTATAGACAAGAGTGAAGACTTTGGGATTTGGGAAGACCTTTCAACCAGTTTACATTTTGGTATGGAAGAGGAGCTTTCAGACCTTTTTTGTGATCAATCAACCTGTGCACATCTAGATTTGGAACATGAATCTTCATACCGTGTTAGTGATCATTTTTCAATACACATAAGTACTAGTGATAAAGACTCGGAGATGTAGAGCATTGGGCATGGAGATTGGATACAACCAATGAAAGATTAGTCTCGGTTTCCATTTTCAATTGCAGGGGTTTCCTTCGATTTGGATCAGCTGGTGTTTGTTCTTTAACAAATTATTTTCAGCTAAGAAGCCCTTTTAATCAATATGATGGAGTAGTTAATTTGCTTTGTCATATTGATCTGCATATTCGTCCTATCCGGTCTTGGATAGAACAAGCCTACAGAAGGATTTGCCAATTTGGGGAGTAGTTCAACGAAGTTCTACATGCCTATGATCTTCCATCCATCCCTCCCATATTGAGTATTCATGCAGGTTTGCATTTCTTAAAAATATCCTTGTTTTGGCTGGTAACCAAACACAAGGTAAAAAACTCTATAATTGATAAAATGCTTGAATGGTTTCATTGGATTTTCGATTTTACCTAATTTTTTTCTTTTTCTTTTCCATTCTTAGAGTAGGAAAATAAGCTCCTTAAAGTGAGCATTTACTTTGTGCATTTATTTTCAGCATGTTATTTCACTACTTAGGTAGTTTGCTAAGTCTTTCACTTTCTAATAATACGACGGGTATATCATTTTGATTTTATTATACACATGTGCTACTCAAGGTTTTCTTGTCAAGATTGAAATGGTTTTATAGGTTTAAAACTATAGATTCTGAGGTTCTCGTATGCTTTATGACGATCAAGCACACGTCCTCAAGTTGGAACCAGAATGTTGACCAACAAGCCAACTAGGTGGGAAACCATGTACCATGCACCTTGAAGACGAGAAAGATGTACCTAGCAAAATATTTCAAGCTCAAGAAAGCTCGGCAAGGCAGTATTGTCCCTTTCTCTTCTTAACTCTTCTTCATGAAGTTTCCGCACCCCTGAAGGGGATTTTGTAATGATATGTCAGCATGAGGGTCATTTTGTTTTTAAAACTTAGTTACCTAGGACTTTATCATTAGGGAAGTCCTTTCATCGAGTGCTTTTTCCCTTGGATGATTAAATTTGTTTTTTAGCGATTTTTATTATCTGAGTTTTTCATTCTGAAATTCCTCCAAAGTGGTGAAAGGAGTTCTAATGGTCGATCCCATTGGGTAATTAAGGTCTAGGAGCATTGTATATTACCATGCTAGACATTATCCAAAGTCTTGCAGAATTTCATTAAGTTTTACTTAGGATTTTTTAATTTTTTGTAATTAAAAAATGTCCCTCAACTTAAAATGTTGTAATGTAAAAGAGGAATAAGTGGTCCTTAATGATGTTGTATAGGGGTATGGGTACTCAAAATCAATAGCATGAGACCCCCTACACCCTTGGACCAGGTTTCAAGTCAAGTCATGAAGTTTTGATAAGGTTTTGGTTAAGTTTTCCTAAGTCGGTCAATTTTCAGCAAGAAAATTGATTTGAATTAAAATGGTCAAAATTTCCCTAAGTCAAAATCAAATGTCTTTGAGGGAAATTTTTGTGTTTGAGCCTAGGGGGGACCAATGTAAGTTAAAAACACCCCCCTAGGACCCCTCTCTACCCACTTTTCTCTTTTTTCTTAAGAGGGGATTTTTTCTTTCAAAGAGGGGGGTGCACTTCATAGAGGGAAGAAGGATGGGCAAGGAGAGGGGGGAAAAGAGAGGGGGTCCCACCTTCACAAGGAGGGCGCCCTACCTCTATCCATTCATTGGTGGTAAATTAGGATGAAGGGTGAGATTTTTCTCATTCCCATAGTTTTCCTCTCTCATGGGGGGTGCCCCTCTTGGGCATTTGCATGCTTGCCAAATGGCACTCATGCAAGGGGGCCTCTCTCCCTCTCTTTTCCTTTATAAGGAGGCGTCCCCTCCTCTTTTCGGTTACAATCTCTTGAATCTCATGCTCTCATGCGTTTTTGCTCTCTTGCTCCCATTTTGCTGTCATTTTTTTGAGTCATTGTAATTTCTAGCCATTTGGGCTTTTTAATAAAAATCTTTGGAGGAAAGCTGATGTTTCTTTGTGTTCATGGTGGTTTGCTCCTGTGCTCCATTGTTGCTCAATCTATTGAAGGCCAAAGAGACAAATTTCTTTGCCTTGGTGAGATCTACTCATTTTTGTTTAGATTTCATGAGTTTTCAGATTTGTAGTTAAGAAGTTCATACTTTCTTGTTCGAATAATATGATTTCTTACTTCATCTTTTGAAACTCACCACTTTTTGGTTTGTGAAGCAAAAATATTTCAAGTTGCAGGTTGCTAAGATTGGAGAGTGGGATTCTTCGGTTGGATGCCCCACTTCTTCACTTTTTGAAGAACAAAGAGCACCTTTCCTCACTTATTCACTTTAAATATTTTTGCATAGTATTTTATCTTTGTTTACACCTTTGAATCTAGTTTAAATTTTTATTTTTACAAGTTATTTGAAGCTAGTCACTCCATAAAATTTTCATAAATTTTGTACATAGTTTTTATACTAATATTCATAGTGTCCCAAAGTGATTTTGGGCACTTTTTACTATTTATTTGTTTGTTGTTTTGTGTAGGCTTTTAGTAGCACAAGGGGAGACTCTGCCAAATGTTTGGTAGAAAAGAGTGCAAAGGACTCCCAAGAGTCACCACTTCAAAGTCCATTGCCCAAAGGGGTTAAAAACTCTTCCTTTCCCCTTTCTTTCTCACTAAAATATACAATAGATTTCTATTTTTTATTGTCAGGGCCAAGAGAGTCTCTTGAGCCCATTTTCCTTTTCCCTTAAGTTTCAATTTTTGTCTTAAATTTTTTATTTGAGCCACTCATTGCACGTAAAGGAAGTTGGGCTTTTCCCACCCTTGCATAGCAAAATAAGAAGGCTAGGATTTAGATTTTCATTTTTATTCTCACAAGTTCTTTTTCTTTTGCCCCACCTTGTCCATTCAGAAGAGGATTGAGTGGCTAGGATTAGTTTGTTTCTTGCTTTAATTTATTTATTCTTCCCACACCTTGCAAGAGAAGTGGCTTTGCCCATCCTTGCAATATCGTGCTGGCTAGATTTTGTTTAAAGTTCAATTTTATTTCTTTAATTCAATATTAATAAACTTTGCCCCATCTTTTCTCTGTGTTCACTTTCCTTGCCGGTTCGTCCGATCCTGGTTGATAAGAAAGGGCAAAGATTTGTGTTGGCTAAATGAACTAGGCAATTTAACAACTTATTTTGAAAATGAGAAAATAAGGATGATTTGTGGAGCTAGAGGGGTAGAGATTGAAGGGAGCCTCGTGGCACTTTGTGTCCTCCTGTTGAGCACCCTGCTAGTCTTTGGAGCTGACTTGTGGAGCTAGAAGGAAACCTTGTGTTCGCTTGTTGAGCACCCAACAGTTTCTCTCAATCGAAATATAAGTGTTAGAGCTAGTCATATTAGTTAGGTTTTCTTTTCTTGTCTCAAACACTAATCCCCTAAGTCAAAGTGAGACTTAAAATTAATTAAAATTTATAGGACCACTTGCAAAACATTACAAACAATCTGGTTTACTTTCAAGCATTGCAATTTCAAGCTTTCAAGTTCTTTATTTTGAAGCATCTTTGTTTTGTACAACTGGATCTTGTATTTTTTTTAAATTTAGAAGTAAATCATTTCAGCACTTTCATTCATTGTATAATATTGTTTGCATTAAGCAGTTAGTTATTCTTTTCATGTGTTGTGACTCCATAGCCACTAGAATAATGAGTGAATAATTGATCCTTTCTTTGGCTTGATTATCTTTCAAAGGTTTGACTGTCATCGAAACCAATTGTTGCATATTGCTTGCCTACTTGTCATCAGATCTTTCAAACAAATTAATAATAATTCAAACTCCCAAACTTTAAAAAACTTGGAATTCTAGTAAATAGGGTCTACCGCCCTTGGTCTTTGGAGTTGGGCCTAAATAGAGGAGTTATGAATTGAGGTGACAGTAAGTTCTTGACTCATAGGTTTCCCCAAGGACACACACAGTGGTTTGGATACTTTTCCACGTTGAACTGTGCATAAGGTGGAAACATGAGAGTCAAACAAGATCCACTACTCCAAGCGAGATTCACCTACATAGCTTGAACAATACTACAACAAAAAATGTTATATCTAGTATAACCTATACGAGAGGTTAGAAAAGTATGCATACACACAAGTAAAACATACACCTTCTAAATCTCTGTGCATAAGTAAATGAGATAAATAAAGAAGTAAACTAACTTGCTTATTCTCTCCTATCGATTAGTAATAATCCTACCAAGGCCAGCTATAACATTGAATGGAATGAAGCATGAAATTGATACATGTTTGCCTCATACAAGCACAAAGATCATCCACACACTAATGCACTACACTAGTTTGCTTCCAAAGCCTTTTTATTTCCACAATAATGATAAAAACAGGTTATACAACTTGACAAGAACTTTATACTCGAAACGATAACTCTGGCCATAAAAATTCACATTTTTACGTCAAAAACACTAAAAAACACCCCAGAATCGAAAAGTGGTGCTACCGCTTGCACAATTTTTTTTTTCGGGGCTAAAATTACAGCTTTTTGGTAACCCTAGGTGGTGTCGCTGTAATCAAAACCATAAAATAGACCCCGAATAAAAATGGTAGCACAATTTTTTCATGCATTTTTCTTTCTGGGGCTAAAATTACAACGTTTTTGACATTGTCACCTTAAGAGCTGACCCCTTTGCAATGCGAATGCCAAAACAACCTACGACTCAAAAAGAGGTGCCACCAATGGCACCTCTTTTCTTTTTCAGGTTACATTTGAAGACGTTTCTAAACCATGCCCTAAAAATATTTAAATTAAAAAAAAATCTGTAAAAATGAAAAGATCCTTGACAATTTAAAGAAAAACAGAAACAAATATTAATCAAAATTTACCCAAAAAACCTTAAAAAAAAAAATGAAAAAAAAAATTACATGTTTTGAACATATTTAAAAAAACACTAAAAAAAAACCAAAATGAAATGAAACATTGTAATATCCCTTTTATGATCTCAGAGGATATCAACCCAAATTCATCTTTAAAAATCAAGAAATTGTATAACAGTAACTAGTCTTCGAAACTAGTTAAGATGAAACTAGTCTTGGTCAGTGATTAACCCACCCAGAGCTTGACTGATGGACACTTTTGGATCTGCCAAATGTACTGGGGAGTGTGCAACAACATAAAAATTAGAATCAAGGCTAGCGTTAGACTCTTATGCACAAGGTACTAGGGCCATTTGTGTTTCAACAACAACTGCCGCTGAAGTTTACTCCAAGGCTTCTTGGGCACACTAACATATGCATACTAGAGACTTCCACTTACACTTGAAGGAAACCAAAGCATGGATATCAGACAATAATATCCTAATATATTTCTGGACAAGTTTCACAGAGGTTTTGGGAGGATTTGGCAGAGTTTGGAGACAAAAAGAGGAAGAGCACTATGTAGGATTGCTCAGCTAGTTTGTTTGCAGGTTCTCCGAAACAAGAAGAGAATGCCACGAATTCCCAGTTCGATTATTGGATGGATTTCATCACTGTCCTAAGAACCTATGTTGACTGACAGAACTGAAAATGAGCATCCACAGAACTTTTAATTAAAAATACTGAAAACCTAGTCAAATATAATTTGACAATGAGCTAGGCTTGAGAAATATGAGCTCAAACAGCCCCTAAGGCTCTTGAATTCTTCTGATGATATTTAATATGACTCAGACATGAAATAAACAGCAACAAGAAACACTAACTGAGCTTATGAAGCAATACACAGAAGTTTGATAGCTCAAACATTACCGAGAGTCATCAATTCTTGGATTTTTACGTTGATGGTAGAAGAATGCTCAAAGAAGAGTAAGAGGGGGAGGTATAACCACTGGATCTGATCTGTAGGATGAACATGAGCTGTTGGATGCTCATGGGAGGCGCACCAAGACTCAGGAGCTGCTCATGGGCGAATTCACCTAACCATACAGAAAAGCAAGGCCGTGTTCTTCACAGCTGAAACCCCCAGATTTAGTAAAATGGCCATAATTTGCTCATCCAGACACACCTTTTTTGATGAGACAAAGAGTGTTTCCTACTGGAAACGATGCTACGGAGGCAATGGGACATGCCTTAATGTCTAGAATTGCTCAGAAAGGTCGAAACCGTAACCTCCATTTCGACCCTCCAACACTGTTCCTACTGAGTGAAGGAGTTGAACCGCACAACAAGAACACCAACCAATGGATAAGACTTCAGGACCTGCAATACACTCAGTGATGAAGACTGGATGTCATCATCCTTTCAGTAGAAGCATGGGGCACATCTCCTAGCTAGGACTAGGGGCACATCTCCTAGGTCAAAGAGGCAAAATTGCATTCAATTCAAATCACAATGATCAAAAGCTGTGAAATGGAGTTGGAATCTTTCTTTTATAGATTGAGGTGACTTGTTGAGCAAGTAAGATAGGCTAAGATGGAGTGGATAAGGTTGCTTTGCTTTTTGCTTTAGCTTTTGCCTTGCTTTCTACTTTTGATTTTGTTTTTCTATCCTGCTTTTTGCTGTTTTTCTACCTTATCTTGCTTTTTTGCTTTGTCCTACTTTTTCCCTGCTTTTCTTCCTTACTCCGCTTTTCTGCTTTGTCCTGCTTTTTCTTGCTTTTTTACTTTATCATGTTTTTCTGCCTTTGTCATGCTTTTCTGCTTTATTATGCTTTCTTCTCTTTTTCCTACTTTTCTTGCTTTGATTGCTTTCTGCTTTGTCCTGGTTTTTCTTGCTTTTTTAATTTATCCTGTTTTTCTACCTTTATCCTGCTTTTCTGCTTTATTATGCTTTCTTCTCTTTTTCCTACTTTCCTTGCTTTGATTGCTTTATCTTTTCTTGTCTTGCAAGTTACCTCTTAGTCAACCTTATCATTTAAGGCACATTTGTGGAGCATTATCCACTTTATTCCAAAATAAAAATATATAATTAATAAAAATTACTTTTACCAAGTGCATTTCAAACTTAGGACAAAAATAAAATTAAACTTCCTAACTAATTAATGCCTTAACTTCAGAATTAACCTCAAGTGTATGAAATTTCCTCCTCAACCCAAGGGATTGGTTGGGCTAGGAACTCATTCCACTAATCATCAATGAGTGAACATGACAGTCCTCCCCTTCCAAGATTGCTTGTCCTCAAGCAATAATCAAATCCAACCCAGCTAAGCATCATGAGCCATAATGCTTCTGCTGCACCAGTTTGATTATAAACTGCTCATGAACTCTCCTAACAGATTGTTCTATTACCATCCAACCATACACTTAGTGTGGACACCAATCAAAACTGATACCAGGATCCCTATTGATCCTCAAGAATACAAGGTGCAATATACATTCTCCTATGCAATGCATAAGAATCACATGGAAGTCATCATAACACCCTGCAAGAAAAACACAAGTCCATCCAAAAATATGTTTCCTATGTAGCAAACCATCACCATCTGCTTCCAAGATGAACCCATGGGAAAGAGAAGAGGCTTGCTTTCTTAATCCAACCAACCAAAATGTGCTCCCAATGAGCTGCCAATGATCAACAATGCTTGGGTCCCACTACTTGTGCACCCTCCTAGTCCACAATATCATCAAGAACCAATCTAGAAAGTATGGGATGCCAGGGTCCCAACTGTTGATGTATATGTAACTTCAGAATGTATTTCACATATATGTATATTGTATTCCTATAGAGATGTTATTATTCCTCTATACGGAAGTGTCGTTATTTATATTGTAAGTGTCGTAACTTATACTTGATGGGTTATTAGACCACCTTGTTTGGGGTCGGCCATGTATAAGTCATGTGGGTCAAAGGGTTATTAGACCACCCTATTGGGGGTCGGCCATGTGGGTCGAAGGGTTATTAGACCACCCTATTGGGGGTCGACCCACTTAGCATTATGTTATGTGGTTAAGTTCGAGTCTACATGAGTTAGGTAAAAAGGCAAGTCAAGTCAAGCATAAATAGAGTGCGGGAGGCACTCTATTCACTCACTCACTTCTCACACATGCACTCAAGGAGGAGTGGCGCACTTATGGAGGAGGAGGATCTGCTGCTAGGTTATGGCTATCTCTCTTGGTTGGTTGTATCATTGCTCTATCTATCTCTGAGGAAGTTATTGGGGTTTTTCACCTTTATGGTTTTCCCCAAGTAAATCTTTGTGTCTCTTGTGTGCTTGCATTATTGTCTCCATGATTGATATGCTGTAGATATGCTGTACATGTTGTTCTCTCAGTTAAGATCCTAGATCAGATTGAAGTAAATTCTGAAAATTTAACATGGTATCAGAGCTAGCCTGAAAGAAGGCATGATATGGCATGTATGACACTTGTTGCACTTACGATGCTAGGGCTTGATATAGCAAAAACCAGTCATCGTAGCACTTTTGCTATAAATCCGTTTTGGCGAAGTTTTTGGATTTGAAATTGTTACAGGACGAAGATTAAATCTCCAGGTACCTTGTGTCCAAAGGACAACCTCTAATTCGTTGTACTTTGTGATTTATGATCTGTGCAATATAGGGTTTCTGCCTCTTCCAGATCTGAGTCAAAATCAGGTGACCTTGGGAAAAAGGTCATAACTTGGGCTAGGAAGCTCCAAATGAAATTTTGTAAAACGTGACAGGTAGTACACAGACTGTACTATCTCAGAAAACTTTTTTCAGAGGCCGAAGGTCAAACAGTGACACGTGGCACGCCGTACAAGTTTGCTCTCCTGTATTATCCCAAAACAGGTCACGTTGCGACACTTGGCATAACTCTATCTCAGAGAGTCCAATTGAGGTCAGACCTGTCAGGATGGAAAGATAACAGGCCGAGCTATCTCAGAAAACTTTTTCAGAGGCCGAAGGTCAAACAGTGACACGTGGCACGCCGTACAAGTTCGCTCTCCTGTATTATCCCAAAACAAGTCACGTTGCGACACTTGGCATAACTCTCTCTCAGAGAATCCAATTGAGGTAAGACCTGTTGGGATGGAAAGCTAACAGGTTAGGCTATCTCAGGAAACGTTTTCAGACCCTGTGGATCGAAAAGTTTGGAGTTACACCAGAAACAATCAGGTACATATTTCTGTCAAAACAGAATTATTTTTAAGTACCTTAATTCATGGCTTCCGAAATTTAGGGCTTCGGAGAAAGTTGGAATTTTTGTAATCGGAAACCACGGCTGGATGCTACTCATCAAAATAGAATTTTAGAGACCAAGATCAGAATTTTTGGTTGGGCAGAAGGCCGGGCTTGATTAGACCCTAGTTCGGGACTTTGATCAGAAAAGTGGAAAATTAGGGCTTCTGTAAAAATGGGTATTTTTGAAATCTGTGACCACGGCTGGAAGCTCCTCAGAAAAATAGAAGATTAGAGCTTTGGATCAAACCTTTTGATTGGGTAGAAGAGTGGGCTTCATCAAACCCCAGTTCAGGGTCACGTCCAGTGAATCCGAAAGTTTCAAAGGCAAAATTGAGGAGTGAAACTTTGAAGTTTTCAAATTCTAAATATACTAGCTTGATCAGCTCATCAAGGCGCATATTTCTATCCTTTCGGAAATTTGAAACTCAAAGTTTGAATTTTTGGGGTTTCTCTGACAAACCCATATCTAGCTCCACTCCCAGTTCTTGTAATTCAAGTGGATTGGGTTAATCCTAGAAGAAGATGGATTGATCATCTGCATGAGTGAAGAAGTTCCTGTTTCAGAGGGAGATGAGGCTAAGGCCTTACATAAGAAGATTACAAGCGATCTCGATAGGTATGACTCATCGAGGTATGTTTCGATATTTGTCCATGATTAAGTTTATGGTATGTTTGTCTTCATGTTATTACGGTTAGTACAATTTTGATTTTAGATTTGTCGTATCACCTTAACAAAATTATGAATGCATGATAGAAGATATTCATTGGTTAGGGTGTTGACACTTATGATTGTACTAATGCATTATGGTGTTGTATGAGGTTTATGTTGTCTACTAACATGAAAGGTACACCAAGAAAGACAAATCTTGTTCTGGTCCAAGAACATATGATCATGGTGACATGAAAACAAGAATTCATCCATTATCATGGATTACATAGAAGATCTACTTTCGAGGTATGTATAACTTGTTTATACAATGGTTAACTTATGAGACATGCAGGTTACTAGCACAAGTCACTGAAGAGAAACAAAAGACATTATACGGGTATGTTAGACATAAAAAGCTAGCATGCTAATCCAGGTATGTTTTTCCTATATCAAGCTAGAATCCTACCTTGTGTTAGGATCTTATACTGTTGTTGATAATGATTATTCCTGAAGAGTCATAGGTTTGAATAATCATGGTTGTATGCATATTATGTTTCTTACCATAATTGATGATATGACTAACCAAAAGAATCATGAAGGTATAGGTTTGAATAATCACAGGTTTTATGCATATTATATCTCTTATCTTGATTGATGATTCAACTAACCTGAAGAGTCATAGGTTTGAGTAATTACAGGTTTAGACATGTTATGTTTCTTATGATTTGACTAACCATAAGAATCCTACATAAACCTTGAATGCTAATGCTTATTATTTTCTATTTGAAATGACTATACATGCTTGAGATTATTGTGTTTTAATAGTATACTAATGAATGTATGATTTTATATGAGATCACAAGGATAACACAATCATGATACTAATAAGCATGCATAGGGACCAAGGATGAATATGAGTTCAAGAACAGGTAATCCAGGAAGCAAAGATCAAGAGGGAGTACACTCCAGTGATTTATGAAAGGATGCAGATATTCCGAGGGAGTTGACCATCTCTCTACATTCCACAACAGAAAGTTGTAGAAGAAGCTACTGCAGATTAGGACTCCAGCAGCTCTTGCAAGAAAGCGAAGACTCAGAGGGAGTCCACCCAACAAAAAAACAAAGATAAGTATTTTAATTATCATTTCTTGCATATATGTTTGTTTAAATAAAATTGTTCAATGATGTATATGCTCATGTTCCTAGACTTAGGATATGTATTGTGCATATTAGAATAGTTGCATTGATGAACAATATACTACTTATATACATGGGTAAGTGGCCTATGGAACTGTACAACATTCCATTGCTACTTATCTAGAATGAAACCTCTTTGCTGACATGTTGGGAGTTTCGCACACTCTTAACAATGTTCTGGTAGAGATTGGAAGGCATCTAGAAAGTTACGGGATATGGATAAATGTTGTATTGAAGCATTGGCTAAGATAATTGCATGACTATATGACATATTTCTTTATGTGTAAGAATTTGTTCTGAAAATTATGAGATGTTTCTAATCATGCAATTTAACCTGTTTTATAGGAAAGACTGTATATCTTCACCTAAAAAAGGACTACAACATTTGTTCCAGCAACAAAGATATATATTGAAGATATTGAAGTTCCCAGGATCTAGGATGAAGAAATGGAATGCCATGATCCGTCGATCATGAAGAATGATGTTTGGGATGCGATCCCAAGAGCTAAAGGGAAGTCTGTTGTGACTTCCAAATGGAACTATCAGATCAAGCATGTTGCAGATGACAGCATTGAGAAATATAAATGTGATGAAATAGAAGATGCACCAGATGGATTTCAAGACAGCATGGTGTATTGATATATGTGTGCAGAACTTGGTATGGTAGGATAGACAACTTTCTATCCAGTTTGGGATTTACCAAGAATAAAGCGGATTCCAACCTTTTCTACAAGGTTGAGGAAGGCAATCCAGTGATACTACTTTTGTATGCGGATAACCTGTTTGTATTAGGTGAGGATAGATTGATTGCCGACACACAGCGGAAGCTTGCTGCCAAGTTCGAGATGAAGAACTTGGGGATGATGCACTATTTGTTTTTGACATGGAGGTGTGGCAGAGTG
The DNA here is from genome assembly GCA_027924585.1 of Larix kaempferi. Lineage (NCBI taxonomy): Eukaryota > Viridiplantae > Streptophyta > Pinopsida > Pinales > Pinaceae > Larix > Larix kaempferi. The sequence goes on along the minus strand of BSBM01000226.1, from coordinate 532,544 downwards.
CAGATGGAATCTTCCTTGAACAAGGGAAGTTTGCAGTAGATATCCTGAAGAGGTTCAGGATGATGGATTGCAAGGCCATGGCCACATCAATGGCATCGAATCTGAAGCTTCTTTGTGATGCTTCATCTGAGCCGGTTGATGTCTCTTTGTATCGTCAGATGATTGGGTCCTTGATGTACCTGACGAACACGAGACCAGACATTTGCTTTGCTGTGAACACATTGAGCCAGTTCCTGACGGATCCGAGGAGTGTTCACCTGGTTGCTGTAAAGCATGTTCTGAGGTACCTGAAGGGTACAGTGGATTATGGGCTCAAGTATGAGGCGAATCAAAAGTTTAACCTGCAGGGTTATGTTGATTCAGATTGGGATGGCAGTGCTGCAGATAGGAAGAGCACATCTGGGTGTTGCTTCAGTATGGGATCAGGTGTGATCTCTTGGTTCAGTAGGAAGCAGTCCTGCGTAGCACTGAGTACAGCTGAGGTAGAGTATGTTGCAGCCTGTTCATCTAGTTGTGAGGCAGTATGGCTACGGAAGCTACTGTCTGAGTTATTTGATCTCCCGTTGGACGCTACTGGTATCTTCTGTGATAACCAGAGTTGTGTGAAGCTGTCCGAAAATACAGTGTTTCATGACAGGTCGAAACACATAGAGATCAAATATCACCATATCAGGGATATGGTGCAGAGAGGAGCTGTGAAGCTCCTATATGTTGCGACGGACGAGCAGATTGCAGATGTGCTGACGAAGCCACTAGCCAGGGTGAAGTTCGAGTACTTCAGAGAGAGGCTTGGCGTTCTTCAGATCGAGGACACTTTGAGGAAGAAGTGATGGACACCTTTGCTGAAGCCATTCCAAGCATGCTGGAAGGAGGATCCTTCACATGGCTGTGGATGTAAGCGTTGGATGATGAGCATCAGGATGATGTTCTGGTTTCTGCTTGGATATGATCAGTTGGATCATTTTTTGTATATATGTACGCATCATGTTGGATGTTGGATATGATCAGATAGATCATTTTTATGCATGTATGTATGCATCATGTTGATGCTGGATATGATCAATTGGATCATGTGTATGTATTTTGTATATGCATCATGTTGGATGTTTGGATCATGTATCTGTATTTGTATCAGGTGGATACATTGTATGATCAGGAGGATCATGTATGATGATATGTATCAGGTAGATACTTGGTATGCATCAGGTAGATGCATTGATGATCAGGATGATCATGGATGACGAGCTTCAGGATGTTGCTCTAGATGACATGCAGCAGGACGTTGCAGTGATGATCAGGATGATCATGGATGACGAGCTTCAGGATGTTGATCTAGATGACATGCAGCAGGACGTTGCAGTGATGATCAGGATGATCATGGATGACGAGCTTCAGGATGTTGCTCTAGATGACATGCAGCAGGACGTTGCAGTGATGATCAGGATGATCATGGATGACGAGCTTCAGGATGTTGCTCTAGATGACATGCAGCAGGACGTTGCAGTGATGATGATCAGGATGATCATGGATACATCAGGATGATGTATGGTGAGTATCAGGTTGATACTCTATGGCTGTGGATCAGGTTGTGCAGATGAGCATGTAATCCGGTGCCCTGGGAGATTTGCAGATGGTCTTTCGAGGTTTTTCCTATGGCATGTAATATCGGTGCCCTGGGACATCTGGCAAATGCTCTTTCGAGGTTTTGCTCTGGGAGGACATGTAATTCGGTGCCCTGGGAGATCTGCAGATAGTCTTTCGAGGTTTTCCCAATGGCATGTAATAGCGCCCTGGGATATCTGGTAGATGCTCTTGCGAGGTTTTGTCCTATGGCATGTAATAGCGCCCTGGGAGATCCGATAGGTTGGGCTGTGTGCCCGTAATCAGTCCTAGGATGCTCTTGCGAGGTTTTTCCATGACCACATATAATAGCGCCGTGGGAGATCCTACAGGTCGGAGTTGTGTACCCGTAACATCCTGGGATGCTCTTTCGAGGTTTTGTGGTGGGGTCACATGTAATAGCGCCCTGGGAGATCCTATAGGTAGAGCTGTGTGCTCGTAACAGTCTGGGATGCTCTTTCGAGGTTTTGTGACGCACGTAATAAGTCCTGAGGATTCCACAGTATGGCCAGTTATGACGAAGACCTGCAGGTGGTGGGCCTACATCCAGTATGAAAAAGGACTGGCTCTGTAGAACTTCCTATGACGAGTAGATTCAGAGATTGATTGAGATAGCAGCAGCAGTGACGATGATGATGACTCGATGATGATTATCCAGTGACGATGATCCAGAGAAAATGACTTGTGCTAGAAGAACTGTGCTGAGAAATACCTTTCTAGTTAAGAGGGAGTGTTGATGTATATGTAACTTCGGAATGTATTTCACATATATGTATATTGTATTCCTATAGAGATGTTATTATTCCTCTATACGGAAGTGTCGTTATTTATATTGTAAGTGTCGTAACTTATACTTGATGGGTTATTAGACCACCCTATTGGGGGTTGGCCCACTTAGCATTATGTTATGTGGTTAAGTTCGAGCCTACATGAGTTAGGTAAAAAGGCAAGTCAAGTCAAGTATAAATAGAGTGCGGGAGGCACTCTATTCACTCACTCACTTCTCACACATGCACTCAAGGAGGAGTGGCGCACTTATGGAGGAGGAGGATCTGCTGCTAGGTTATGGCTATCTCTCTTGGTTGGTTGTATCATTGCTCTATCTATCTCTGAGGAAGTTATTGGGGTTTTTCACCTTTATGGTTTTCCCCAAGTAAATCTTTGTGTCTCTTGTGTGCTTGCATTATTGTCTCCATGATTGATATGCTGTAGATATGCTGTACATGTTGTTCTCTCAGTTAAGATCCTAGATCAGATTGAAGTAAATTCTGAAAATTTAACACCAACACTTGCGCACCCCAATAATAAATAGTGTGAACACATATAAATCAAAATGTGGGATGCCCATGTCTGAATGCTTGTGCATTTCTATCATGCACAAGGTCTCCCAAAACAATACGTCAAAGTAGGAGTTGTACAATGTCCTCCAAATTATTTCAACCAAGTGTGGAATGCCAGGATCCCATAATTGGCGCATCCCATCAATGATCAAAGTAACGCAAAATTTTACATCAAGGTGGGGGATGCCAGGATCCCACTCTCTAATGAGAATCCTCCCAAACATCATAAGTACAAAAAATAGATCATCAAAGTACATATCAAAATCACACACATGTACATTAAGAAGGCGCCTCATCAAAGGATCATGAAAGTGCTTGTCCATCCAAGCAAGTAGACCACCATTTTCCAAGTGCACGCAAGCATCAAGTGACCAATCAAATTTGATGCAATGAGATAGGTGAAGATCCCATGCCCTATAATGCTGCTCTAAAAGAATGTAAGATGCTTCAAAATAATCAGCCATGTGTTCTTTCATCCAAGAAGTGAATGAAGAACCTCCACCAAAATTTGAACCAAGTAAGGACCAAAGAAACCAAAGAGACTTCAAGTGGCTCAAAGAAGTCTCATCAATACATCCATGAATATGTATATCATCAAGAAATAACAAAGGATTTTGCTGCCAATAAGCATGTGCTCCAACCATATATCTCTTCACCCAAGTATTGGATGAACTTCCTCCAACATCAAATGAACTAAGCAAGGAGAAAGGAAAATTATGAGTCTTCAAGTGACTCAAGTGAACATCATAGGTGCATCCATGTATGTGAGAGTCATCAAATGAGAGCAATGGACACTTATGCTGCAAAAGAGAATGTGGTGTACTCATCATAGAATCATCATGTAGTGTAGGGGTCTCACACTCCGCATATGGCACCAATAAAAGGAAACCTTTCACCCATACTTCATTAGGATGAATGCTGGGATGTAGGAGAATGAACCAACTGACCCAAATTATCATAAAGTGCGAAAGTTTCATCACGTGAAGGCTCCATAGGGGTAGGATCATGCACCTCCCTCAAAAGTGCGAAGCTTTCCTCATAGGTTGGTTCCAAGGTAGTGGAATCATGCACTTTTTCAAAAAGTGTCTAACCATCATTAAACGGAAACCCAAGTTCATCTTCCATTGTAACAAGTGTTTGGATCTCATCAAGCTCATCAATCACATGCAAATTTTCATGTTTCTCATATCCTGTTATCACACAACTTGTAGTTTTATCTAAAGGTATCCTATCTAGTACGATAGAGGTGTAGACAACTAAAGAGGTGACCCAAGAGATGCCATGGTTCCCAATGCAAGATGGGTGTCACCTTAACCGAGACACTCTTCACTTCAGATCAAGCCTAAGCATGATCAAGGGGGAGACCCTAGCTTAGCCAATGAAGGCTAGCGAACTCAATCTAGACCTCCTAGGGAAATGTGACGATGATAAGGTAGAAGATCAAGATGAGATTAGTTCTAGCTCTAGAAATGGATAAGTGGGCCCAATGGGTTAGGGCTTGGTTGAAGAGGCTTAAGGAAAGATAAATATTTAACCAAGGAGAGATAAAGGTCACTTATGGGGTTAAAGTGATAGATCTAGATAGATCTAGTGCGAAAATAATAGATCCAAGTGGGATCCACCCTTAAAATATGGAAATTTGTCCAAATGGGGCCCAAAAGGTGAAATTCAATGAAGAAAAGCACTAGGGGGTTTGCAAAGGAGTGGATCTAATGAAACGACGAGGAATTAGCAATACCCAAATTGGGATCTAGCAAAATGCCCACCTACCCAAGGAGTGCGATTTCCTCAAGAGAGGACTAGTGCCTTAGATCGGGGGGTAAATGGATTCGGATGTCCACCAAATTATAGATCGAGAATGTTATGACTAATATAGAGGTTAGTTTTAAATATTAAGCCCCAATAATTGCTAGATCTCCATAGATCTGAAAAATAAAAAAATGAGGGTTTTGAAGTTTAGGATTTTGAGATCGTAAGCCAAGGAGAAAAAATACTAACCTTTCAAGCGTACCTGGATAATGAAATGAATGCCGATTATGACGAGGATTACTTTCCCACAGATCAAATGAAAAATTATGAAGCCCTCTTGCTAGTGCGATTTGTCCAAGCCCACGTGTGTGCCCCTCGGTACCTGTAAAACCAAGGAGACAAAACTCAATCAGTCAAACAAAACAAGGGTAAATACAAGCTAGAAGTAAAAGATGGAGAATGATTGGTACAAAGACAAAATCACTCCTTGTTTGATCCACGATTTGACATAAATTTTTAGGGCAAGCCTCCCCACCAATGTGCACTCCTCCCAAGACGTCTTCTTCACCTATAAATCAAATTAGTGGCAAAAGATACAAGATGGCTACAATATATCCTCCAGTGAAATGGAAAAAGAATTTACAATCATCATAACCAAGCATCCACTTCAATATCCAAGCATTGCTCCAAAAGATAGAATTTTATTCCAATAGACAAGAGCCAAAAATCTCTAGATGCATTTACAATAGGGGGGTCTCTTCCTTAAATAGGATGAGAGAGACCAAAACCCTAAACCAATTTTGAAATGAATGGTTGAGATCAAAAGATACGTCAATATAATCAACAGCTAAGATGAGCCAATACAAATATCACATGGATGACTCACACGAGGGAGTGTGACCTCACTAAAAACACCGTATGGGGGATGACACACTACATAAGGGAGACTAAAACATGTGTGTGCCACATAAGATGGATAAGACAAGTGACTAGGAGCACATGGTGGGGATAGGAGGTATTATTCCCTTTCACTAGCATCACCCCATGGCACAATAATATAACATGAGACTTAATGACATGTCCAAGTACACAAATGATCAAATCCTATCCCCCTCAACTGAGAGAAAAATGCATCAAATGACATCCTGGTGACTATGTGGACCCCACTAACTGCTGCAAACTGATCTGGAAGGGGTGGGATACACCATAGATGACCTCAAAGTAGACCTCATGCCAAAACCTTGCCTCAATTGCCCAAATCGAATTCCTTTATGACCTTTTTATTCCATTTTGTATCCTCCTGAAAAACCATGAAACTTCCCATAATTGAATGTCAGGTGTCTGCGCTGGGAAACTGACTGTTCCATCATGTCCAGAAGGGGGGTAATATGGTAAAAAAAGTGGTTGGACCACCCCCTTCCTCCGCAGCACCCTAGGAAACGACTACCCTCCAATGCTCTGGCCAGACAGGCCACATCAACATGGTCAAACTGGTCAACATGTGAACAACTGCTCAAATCATGCCCGGGAGTGTCTGAAACTAAAAAATAAGTATCTCAATGGATCCAGAAGACTCAAATCCACTAGAGATGAGTACTCATACACCTCATGGCAACTTGTAAGATCATCTGTAGGGTCCACCATACCCAGACAAGTAAAAATATGATCATCTAGAAATAATAATAATCATAGAAACTGCATCAATCATCATCTGAAAGCTGTGCCCATCATATGGAATCATGAAGAGGTATATAAGAGACCATAGATCAACATCACATAATACAAGTGGTCCATCTCATCACAGATCCCAAGGTTGACCTCGGTCAAACTAGGTTTTGTGATAATCTGCAATAGATCTAGCAACTGTAACAAACTCACAATCAAACTCTCAAGAATGTTGCAAACAAGAAGAGAAGAATGCACTCAATAATCACTCATAAACACAGAATAATAGACAATATCAGTATCACACATGGAATAATGAATGTAAAGAATTTTTACAATAAACTGTGATGTAGCGTCATATAGGATTTGAATTAGCCAAGTAGGGCATTCAAATCCGAGCTCAAAGTCTAGCTTGGATAACAATTGAGACATCATCCAGTAAGTAGTATCAATTGTAAATGGTAAGAGTCAGTTAAGTGTGTCCAACTGAGTCTAACAGAACCATCTAGGCATAAATCAGGGAATGGAGACTCCAAGGGGGGTGCATGAGGCTGTCATATGGTCAAGTGGCACTCCAAAACTAGATAACTAGGAGCTACAGATAGTTAGGATGAGCAATCAGTGGAAGAACTACTCAATCCATGCACTAATTGAGTGATAACTCCTGGTAGGTGAGATAAGGCGCCCTAACTGAGTGATAACTGAAGGTAGGTGAGCAAAGGTGCACTACCTGAGTGTGGTAGGTGAGAAAAGGTGCACTTGGCATGCATAAACTAAAAGAAGGCACTTTAGGTAGGTGGGAGGTCAAATGGGGGCTGTAGACAGGCTCTGGAGAGCTAGGAACAAGCTCTAGGTGCTGGGAGGACCATCAAGGTGATGAGTGGATGCATGCAATTGCATGTAAACGACTGAATGCATGCAGACATGCAAAATTGAAAAATGACGGGGAGAATATTCCAACACCCCCTCTCAAGCTATACTATGAGGAAATAACTGAAATAGTAAAATAGGGCCCTAGTGACTAAGACCAAAGGCCACCCCATACAATCAATTTAAATAAACTAAGTGAGGAAAGAGGGAAAACTCACTGGGAAGAAAGCGCTCCCTCAAAATAGACTGAAGGATGCTAATGAAGCATATCATCTCTTACCCCTGAAGGAGGTAAGTGTCCTTCTTTTTCGAAGAAGGATCTATAGCTCTGAAATGGTTCAGGAATGTCATAGGGATGAACCCTTACATGCTGAAAATCTGATCTGGCATATTGAGGAGCATTGGCTGCCCATCAAAGAAGATGATCAATAAAGTAAGAAGGATGAAACCTTCCATGCTGAAAATCTGATCTGGCGGATCGGGGAGCAGTGGCTACCCATCGAGGAAGAGGATCAACAATGTGAGAAGGATGAAACCTTTCATGCTGAAAATCTGATCTGGCAGATCGGGGAGCAGTGGCTTCCCATCGAAGAAGAAGAGAACAAATGTTAAGTTTATACTAATTTGACTAGCAATATCACTGAAAGAAACACAATCACAAGATAGACAAAGGTTTACCCTGGGAAACCCTTATGGGGTAGAAAACCCAACAAAGCTTTCCTCAATATAGATGATCAACCAATACAAGATGTAGAAACCAAACAAGAGCTCCTCCTCCTCCTACGCAGATCTCTCTCTCACTTGTGTGCTAGTTCCAAGTGGATGAATGAATGAGATAAGTGAGGAACATCCTCCTCTACTTATACTTGTTTTTCGACTGACTTTTAACCCTATGGGGCCGACCTCTCCTAGGAGAGTCTAATAATCCTCAAATAACTAACCCAGGGCCGACCTCTCCTAGGAGATCTAATAACCCTAGTTACCACAATCTCTCGGAGGAATAAACATCTCCGAATACATAACAAAGTCCCATCGGAGGAATGAAACATCTCCGGAATAATAAAGTACAAATATAATATTCTTTGAAGTTACAATATTTCAAAACTCCCCCTTAACGAGAAGGATATTATAACAACATCTGCAGGAGCAAGGAGTCATCAACTGCATGATACATGATACATCTATAAATCATTGGAAGCTTTCTTCAGTAACTTAACCAGTTACTGGAACATCTTCAAGATCTTCAATACTGGAACATCTTCAAGATCTTCAATACTGGAACATCAACATCTTCAGTATTGAGTCTTCATCTTTTGCATCACTCAAACAGCTACAGTAGCATCATCATCACATGATCAACAGCATCGTCATCACACGATCATCAACATCGTCATCACACGATCATCAACATCATCATCTACATCATCACGATCAATAGTATCGTCATCTAGATTAGCATCATCGTCATCTAGACCATCACGATCAACATCATCGTAGCAGCATACCCTGCAATACACACGATCCATTTAAGACACCATAACATGTCTAGGGACGATGCAGTCCACTCGTCAACTTAGACAAAGCCTAAGGACCATTTTTCAAAGACATATGTCTATGGATCAATTCAGGGACCGAAGTCCGGGGATGATACAATCCCCTCTCGTCCACTAGGGACCACAGAGACATATGTCTGTGGATTAATTCAAGGACCGAAGTCCGGGGATGATACAATCCCCTCTTGTCCACTAGGGACCACTTCTTGGAGACATCTGTCTACGGATCAATTTAGGGACCGAAGTCCGGGGATGATACAATCCCCTCTCGTCCACTAAGGACCACTTCTCGGAGACATCTGTCTACAGATCAATTTAGGGACTGAAGTCCGGGGATGATACAATCCCCTCTCGTCCACTAGGGACCACAGAGACATATGTCTGTGGATCAATTCCCAATCTACGAACGACAGGCGGATTGGTTTGAGGATTTTTTCCTGGAGGAGTTTGATTTGTTCCAGCCATTTGATTTGCTGGACTTAGATTATGAGACGGGGATACATGAGGAACCAAATTAGATGAAGGGGATCCCACAAAATGATCTCGAGAATCAGAATTAACGATTTTCCAAAATAAATTAGATGATTGGACTTTGGGATCTCTTCTATGATATGTAAGCGGGGTTCCTTCTGATTGATTTAAATTAGCCCTACTTCTGAGATCGTAAGGATGGTTATGAGGTCGTTCCTCAACGGCGTCACGATTAGGAGTCACCAGGTAGACTTAAATTCTTTTCTACCAAAAGATATGTCGTGAATACGTAGGGAGATATGAGTGAAAAAAGATGGTTATGAATAATTTAGGAATAAAAATGATAACCATCAAACATATAAGATCGAATGTGAGATGATATGAATTACGCACGGACACTCGCAGACACATGAGGTAAGCCTCTACCTCCTCGACAATGGCACCAAAAATGTTGGCAAAGAGAACGGAGTAGAGCTAAAAAAATGTCGAACCAAGGTAGGTCTCTACCTTCCTCGGCAGCGGCGCCAAAAATGTTATCACACAACTTGTAGTTGTCCCAAAAGGTTATCCTATCAAGGATGCTAGAGGTGCTGGACAACTAAAGATGTGACCGAAGAGATGCCACGATTCCCAATGCAATTGGGTGTCATGCTAACCAAGACACTCTTTACTTTAGATCAAGCCTAAACAAGATCAAGGGGGAGACCCTATCAAGCCAATCAAGGCTAGCGAACCTACTCAAGACTGTTAGATACAATGGCTCACTGAGAGGGGGGGGTGAATCAATGAGCTTACACTTTATTCAATTTCAACTTCTTTCACAATCATGCATCATCAATCACACATTCACTTCAATAACATATTCATCAATAACCTATATCATTTAAGCATATGTCAGTCATTTATTAAAAGCACATCATCATCAACACATTGCACAAGAGACACAGGATATAGTTTTGTAATCTTTTGTATTTGGTTCAACGGCTACAACCGTGAGGCAATTCAGCACCAACTGAAATAATGAGCACCAACTCATCATCTAGGACCCAGCCTAGGTTTCTTGGTCCCTGCCAAGAAGGGTTTGAGGTATCCTAACCTCAGATGCAAGAATTACTTGCATTTACATTACACTGTACATCACTATCACATCATCATATCAATTATCAATCAATAATCAGACACTGCTCCACGTCATCATCATCATATGTCTTTACATTCATCAACTTCAGCCATCATCATACCTTGTCCATCATCATGTCTTCATGACAATTTCTTTCAGCATTCTGTAGCCCTAAAATAAACCTAGTCAATACAGTCTGTTATCTTCAGGAGAGGGTATCACTACCACATCATCACTGTCATACTCAATCTGTCAAGCATCTCACTGTGTAAGCATGGAAACCACTGTCATCAACATTGTCTTCATGATAAGGGTTGTCAAAGGTTGTCACATCACTGTCATAAGTTTGCTTCAAATCACAAATCCACACTCTCAAAACACTCTGGTAATTTCAGAACCATTGATTCACATGACTGTGGTATCTTCATTCTGTCTATGAAGACATCATCAACATTCATACACGTAACATCATGTCATCAATCACATACTGCCCATCAAGATACAAGAATATTTCCATACAACTGCCCAAACATCAGAGATAAGGAGTCTTCATTATACTGCTGATATAATAAAACCCAGAAAATCATAGACAAAAATAATTCAGTTCTGCAACACTGCTTTTGTTGCTCCTTCTGCCCACCTTCGTACTATCCTCATCTACTAAAAAATCAGAGCTCTGCTCAATAGTGCTGAATTACACATGCCTAGAAATATTAAAAAGAAATATAAAATATATTCATGCTAACATCACATCAAAAAGAAAAGGTTTTGCAGCTGCTTCACATCCAACAAAAATCTCCTTTTCTTAACTGTTGTAGCTACACCAGCACCCCGAAATTCTCCTCAAAATCAGCGAAATTAGAGCTCTACAAGTCTTCCACGAGCTGCTGATCAATAAGGCGAGTTTTACTCCTATTTATATAGGGTTTACCCCCAATTTTTTATGGGGCCGACTTGCTAGGAGGGGCTTTAAAAAATTACCCTTATATTCTAACTGAGCCGACTTGCAAATGTTTAATTCAATTTTAATTTTATTTATTTCTGGGCTGAGCTGACCTTGCACATGTTTTGTTTTTATATTTATTATTGGAATTTCATGTCACATCAAAATAAATCAAATAAGATTTATTTATTTTGCCATATTGTCCTCATCAATGACCACGTTGTCTTTTCTTCCACTTCATCAAACTGCCCTTCCAAATATTTTATTAAATAAATAAATATTTATTTAATACTTGATTATTTTATGCCATGTCATAATGCAATTGCATCCTTCACGTCATATTGCTTGCCACTTATCCATTGCCATGCTTTTCCATACTTTGCTTTGCCATGTCATGCTTCTTGTGTCGTGTCATTGCCTTGTCATTTGTCCTTTGGCAAAACGAGTCTTTCTCATGCCCTAGGGCTCTTTCCGAGCGTTTCATGATTCCATCAAGTTGCTATGTGCAAGACACAAGCAATAAGGTCATCATACATAATGTTCAAAGTCCTCCATATACCTATTAGCCACATCATACCCAAATGCCCACATAATTGGTCATTTGGTCCCACTAGGTGTTTAAATGGCTCCAATGCCCATCTCACCTCCATGTCATCTTCAAATGTGCCTTGTCAAGTCACCTTGTTTGCTTGTCATCATGCCATTTACACTTTGTCATTGATGTTGTCATCAATGACAATCCTATTCATCAAAGACCTCCTAGGGAAATATGAAGATGAAAACAAAGAAGATCAAGAGAGGATAGATCTAGATCTAGGATGGATAAGTGGACCCAAATATTTAGGGATTGGTTGAAGAGGCTTATAGATGGACAAATGTTCAATCAAATGAAAGATAAAGGCCACTTATAGGTTTAAATTAGTAGATCTAGATAGATCTAATGCCAAGTAAAAATATCCAAGTGGGGCCCACCCTTAAATTAAGGAAAAATATCCAAACAGGGTCCACAAGGTGAATATCAAGATGAAATGGCACAAGAGGGTTTGCTACTCAATGGATCTAATGATTTGACAAGGAACAAGCAATACCCAAATTGTGGATCTAGCAAAAGCGCACCTACCCAACAAGTGCAACCTCCCTTGGAGAGGCCTAGTGCCTTAGATGAGGGGGTAAATGGAGTCGGATGCCCACCAAATTTTAAATCTGAGATGCATTAATTAATATTTAGGTGGGTATTAATTGTTAAGCTCAAATGATTTCTGAATCTCCATAGATCTAAAAAAAAATAAAAAATGAGGGTTTTGATTTTAAGGGTTCGAAGTGACCAATGGGTAAAAATGCATGGAACTAGATACATATCTTGTAGAACATACCTCAAAATCTTGTGGCCATTTTGCAAATTGATAATCTTACCCAAGTGGGGCAATCAAGAGTGAGATCCAAGTGCTCCAAGTGAAATCACTATCTCTCCAAGTTGGCTAGTGCGCCCTCCTCCTGCAAGAAAAGATCTATGTAAGATTCAATCTAGCAAAATAATGACTAAAATGATGAAAAGATGAAAGAGAAAGCATCAACTATGTCACGAAGATACAATAATGATACTCCCCGGGACAAAAGGAATATCTAAAGGTAAGATATGGGGTTTCCCCACAATAGCGTCCCCCTAGAGCGTCCTCCTCTTCACCAACACAGCCTCCCTGCAGAAAAACGTTTGAAACCCCAAGATCCACAATGATACACAGAGAAAAGATTGTATATTCAACTTGTAAAAGCATCCATCAAGACTAGAGAAGTAGATCTGCAAAAGTAGTATTTTTATTCCATGTATCCAGAGCTCCAAATGTGCATTTACAATAGGGGGGCCTCTTCCTTAAATAGGAGGAGAGATACCAAAACCCTAACCACTTTTTAAAATAAGTGGTGGAGATCAAAAGATAAAATAATACAATCAACGACTAAGATGAGCCGGTACAATATAACATGGATCACTCACATGAGGGGGGTTGTGCACTCACTAAAAGATTCCCTAGGGGGGTGTGCACCACATAAAAGTGACTATAGGACAAGTGTGCCATAAAAGATGACAAGGAGAAGTGACTAGGAGCACATGGTGGGTCTAGGAGGTTTGATTATCCTTCACTAGCATCATGCCATGGTACAACAATATAACATATGACTCAATAACATGTCCAAGTGAACAAATGATCAAATCCTAGCCCTCTCAACTGAGAGAAGAATGCATCAAAACAAAACCCAAAGATTGTGTGGACCCCAATGAATGCTGCAAGCTGATTTGGAAGGAGTGGGATATGTTACCAACTATTTTGTACAATAGTTGAACTTCTAGTGAGTCACCAGTTTCATGAACATGACACATGTTCATCTTTAGAGTTCCGAAGTTCAGAAGACATTTTTAGGGCAATTCTTGCCCCATTTGTAATAAAATGCATGTTTCACACCCCCTTGGGGGAATTGTATAAAGTTGGTCTAAGCATGGTCCTTTTATAAAAGACTTGCCTTTCCTTAGGGTTAACTATCAGGGTGACACTCTAGAGTGTTTTTTCCTTAGGAATTATGCCTTACTCTTCAGTGAAGTACAATTCCTGAGTTTTTCAGTCACACCTCCCAAGTTGGAGTATTTACCATGGTCGTCTAACCTAAGGTGGTTATTAAAGTCTCAGTGTCTAGGATTTTTGACATGCTAGCCATCTAAATTGAGTCATGAAGAAATGCACTAGGACCCTTAGGATTTTTAGACATTTCCGACAAAAATACTTTTCCCACTTCTCGGGGGTTTTTAATGATTTAATTAAAAAATCATAAAAAAATGATAAAATATGGGTTAGGAGGTTAATTATGCCACGGGGGTGCTCGTTTTCTAACCCGGGGCACCGATAAAACCACTAAACCCACTTTTCCTAAGTTTTCAATGAATATTATTCACTCAAATAAAATTCTCTCCAGAATATTAAAAGAGAATTAAATAAATAAAAAATAATAAATGTGGAGAAAATAAAAAAACTCCAAAATTGAGGAAAAAAGACAAAATAAAGAGTTAGATGACATGGCAATAAACATCTCGGAATATTCCAATCATCACCAACCAAATTTAGATCAGTATCAGAGCACTAGAAGTGATTTCTTCTTGGGATTTGCGCCCTCCTCTCTAGCTTGGGCGACTTTCCTATTTGGCACTCACGCATTAGATGGGTGATGTTTCCAAGTGTTAGGTGAAGGTGCCTTGCCTATGTGGAGGCCACATCCCCAATCATTTGTACAAATCATAATTAAAGAGCAAGTGGGATTACGGCTCCCACACCCTTCTTCCCCCATTTGGGGGAAGCTTGTATCGTCCTTTGGAATTCTTCCTTATTTGATTTAGACTTGCAAAAGTAGAATAAGAATGTTACATTAGTCTCATTTTTATAAACTGCTAGATTAGTTTCAAGTTTGCATCTTGACTTTAGTTCATTTTAAACTTTTATTTTAGATTTTATTGCTTTTAATATAAAGTTGCTAAAAGGAACCCAAAGTCTCTTGAATCTCATTGCAAAGTGGATCAAGAGCACTCTCTATCAAAGAGCTTATTTTACTTAGTTGCTTTAGATTTACCTTGTTTTAGCATATTTTGTATTGCAAAATCTCTTGAATCTTGCCATAAGGCGGATCAAGAGTGCTCTCTGTCGGAGAGTCTATGGCTCTTATGTTCATCACTTAAACAATAAAATTGGAACGAACTTATTTACTACACTGTGTATGCTCTACCCACTAGCAGTCAGTCTGGGTTGAGGAATACCAGAAACAGGTGTATCTTATTCAATTTCCTAACATTTAATCCAACTTCAACCTAATAAAATAAACTCCTGAAAAAACCAACGAAAATGTGGTGTTGATCGCTACAATCAAAAGTGGGAAAATTTTTCCTGGGGACGCGAGAACCACTGGGAAGAGACCTCAGAGCACTAGTTAGACTACATCCTTGTTGGTGAAGTGTTGAACACCGCTCTCGAGACTCCGTTCCAACGCACATGTCCTTGTACGGAGCCACCTAGACTGTATTCCAGACATATCTCCTGTACCGAAAGGTATATCTTGGAGATCCCCTTTTTCCCACAATAATCCACCTCACTTTCAAAATTTACAATAAAATTCATCAAGATAGATTTGCAAAACATCTCCAAGCACTCCAAAGATAGTGACTCCATTAGCACTTGTCTATTTTTTGTTTAAAAGCAAGCAGTTGTCTCTTTTATTCCACAATCTATCTATCTTACAATTGCACTATTTTTGAGTAAATGCCGTGGATGCTTCTTTAATTTTATAAGTTATCATCATATACTGTGGTTGTGTTTTGTATCTTGTAAATCTATACTTAGATATAATTTTGTTGCAAATTGTCTAAAAACTCCTAGAACAATCATCCCAATCCACAAAAAAAATTCAAAAACACTTAAAGTGCCTTAGTAACTCTTTGTAGGGTCTACCCCCCTTGGCTTCGTTAGGATTTTGCCTAAACGAAGGAGTCGGGATCAGATGACAGCACCTTGCTCTTTGCTTTCCCCCAAGGCCACACATTCCCAAAAGCAACTTTGAAAGATTTCCTCTATTGTGTGCACATCGGCGAGCAACATCTCTAGCGTCGTTGTCGGGGAATTGTTTTTTGTTCCTGGATGACATTACCTTAGTTTTTTCTTAGTTTTTTACCTTAATCGTTTTTGATAGATATTTAGTCTAAATAACTCTCTGAAATTAGACTTGATCCATCTGGAGACTCCACTGTCTTTAAACTTACCAAGGTATTCAACAAGAAGGAACTATGTAGGATTGTTTGATTTCATCCATGAACCTGAAAAGGTTTATCAGAGGAGATTAAACATGTTATCTTCTCGTACGATCCTTGAGAATTTGGGCGTTGAGTTTGTTTCGGACATCCATTATCTTTTCATAGAAAATAATAATTGTTTATTTGACATAATGGGTGAATTCTTAGCCCCCTTAACATTACTGAGATAGCAGGTCAACCGCATGATTTTCCAGACAAAGTTATCGACAAACTGCCTAATTTCACTCGCACTAATGCCATTTCCGCAAGTCATCATATAAAGAACTTTTCCAAATGTCTCAGTAGTTGGGTTAGAGATCCTGCAAACAAACATGAAGATGTCTATATGAAGCTTTTTCCCCTATCTTTAGAAGGAGATGTTGGTTATTGGTTCATAAACCTACCAAACAACTCTTTTGCAACTTTAACAACTTTCAAAACAACCTTCACCAACAAATTTGGGGAAAAGAAAGAGCCACGTCATCAACTAGATGCCTTAAACAATATCAAGAGAAGCGAAAATGAAACTATGGATGAGGTTAACAAGAAGTTCACGGACTTAATAAATAGTATGCATGCAAACTTCAAGCCTTCAGCGCAGTCCATTTTGGTTTATTACATTGAGGCATTAAGTGGTGAAATGCAATATCAGCTTAGAGACAAAGAGCCCGCCCTTTTGATGGCCCAATATATGGCTGTTAAAATAGACAGAAATGTGCAATCATCTTGCAAGTCCAATATTCTTGGATATTCAAGGGCCTTGACTCCTATGAAGAAAACTGAACCTAAGGAAAAGGTTTCCTTTTCCCAACAGGATATTTATGATAGAAAGATCATCCCCCTTTCTATGTATCATTGATGATAGGTGATCTTCTTCTACATAACTGTATGTTAGATTCAGGGTTTTCTTCCAACATTATCACTAAAAAGGTTATGCATCAACTTAACCTTAGAACATCTTGACTATATCAGAATGTCTATGCCATGGATTCTAGACAGGTTGAGGTGGTTGCCATTATTGAAAATCAACCAGTGAGGTTAGCCAAGTACCTGGATATCCATGTAACTATGAACATCCTTGTCATTGATGTCCCTGATAAGTGGGGGATGTTACTTTCCAGAAAGTGGGCTGCCACTTTAGGAGGTTGGATCCAAATGGATTGGTCTAATGCCACTGTACCGGCATCAAAGGACACATTAGTGAAATTGCATAAAGAAAAAGAAAAGAAATATCATAGGGAAAATCCCAAGAAACTCTTAAATCAATATGTTTATAATACTGATGATATTGGGAGTTATGCAATTAACTCTACCTTTCTAGCCCCTATTCAAGAACAGATTAAAAATGAAAGGGTAGATGAAATATGGAAAATGAACTTTGATGGTGCTCATTCAAGAGTAGGAAAAGGCGTTGGGATAATCATCACTTCACTGGGAGGGAAGACTTTTAATTTTTCCTTTAGACTGGAATTTGAGGCAACTAATAATGTAGTTGAGTATGAGGCACTCTTACTTGGAATAGACTTAGCAAAAGACATGGGGATAAAAAGGTTAAGCATAAAAGGCAACTCCGACTTAATAGTATTACAAGTAAAGAACCAGTTTGCATGCAAGTGTCAAAGGTTAAAGAAATACAAAAATGCAATTTGGGACACCATGGAGTTTTTTTATGCCTTAAACATAAAAGCTATCCCTAGAGATCATAACAGTGCAGCGGACAGGTTAGCAGTTTCAACATCAACCCTTAAACATTCAGATGAAGTGTTAAATGGTGACTGAACATTGGAAATCAATTTCAGGCCATCAGTACCAGATAACATGGAACATTGGCAGGTGTTTAGATATGATGAACAAATATTAAAATTTATTCATAATATTGACGAGTTCTCAAACTTTAAAGTCAATGAACAAGAAGAGGGTAAAGAGTATCAGGGAGAGGGAGACCAGTTTAACAATCATGTGCCACATGGACTTATAGCATTGGAAAACATTTTTGATAGACATGATAGGAGAAAAAATAACATTGACTCCATGAAACCAGGGGACTATATAGAAATTAACATTAGGCCAGAGAAAGATCTGAAAATGATAAAAATAGGAAAAGGTACTTTCGGAAAAAGAAAGGAATGAATTAATCAATATGGTTAAAGAGTATAGAGATGTGTTCGCCTTTACCTATGATGACTTAAAAGCATATTGAGAAGATGTGTTTCAACACACCATACCCCTGAAGCAAGAAATAAAAGAAGTCAAGCCTTATCGACAAAAAATAAGGCAAATTAACCCTAAGTTAGCTCCCATTGTCAAGAAGGAGCTTGAAAAAATGTTAGCTGCGGGAATAATAGCACCCACAAGACATTCATATTAGTGCTCTAACTTAGTGGTGGTTAGAAAAAAAATGGAAGCATAAGGATATGCATTGATTTTTGAAATCTTAATAAAGCCTGTCAGAAGGACAACTATCCACTTCCAAACATGGAGACCCTCCTCCAAAGAGTCACAGGTGCTAGCATGATGTCCATGCTAGATTCTTTTTCAGGGTACAACTAGGTGGTCATCCAAAAAGAAGATAAGCATAAAACCACTTTTACAACTCCATGGGGCACTTTTGAGTATTTAAGAATTCCTTTTGGCCTTTTGAGTGCATGGGCCACATTTCAAAGAGCCATGGATTATGCATTTAAGGAGCTAATCGGTAAAATCATTGAAATCTATCAGGATGACTTAACGGTTTTTTCTAAAGAAAGATCAAACCATGTTAATCACTTGAAACAGGTCTTTGAAAGATGCAAGAAATATGGAATCTCCTTAAATCTAGCCAAGTTTGTCCTAGGGATTGACGAGGGAAAGCTATTAGGACACATCATTTCTAAGGATGGGGTCAAGGTTGATCCTGAAAGGATAGAGGCCATTAAGAAAATACCCTTACCCAAGAATGTTAAAGCCCCTCAATATTTCAATGGACACATCAACTTCATTGGAAGATTCATCCCCAACTTGGCTGAATTAATGAAACCTATGCAAAAGTTACTAAAAAAGGATGCTAAGTTTGTTTGGACTAATGAGGGAAGGGAGCCTTTTTCCTGTATTAAATATGCAATCACCAAGTCACCCGTCCTAGTCAACCCTAATTATACTAAGGATTTAATGATTTTCTCTTTTGCATCAGAAGACACCATTGTTGGGGTATTGCTCCAAAAGAACCACCAAGGGTTCGAGCAACCTAATTCTTTCATGAGTCGTGCTTTGCAGAATTCCAAATTAAAATACACCACCATGGAAAAGCAGGCTTATGCCTTGGTCAAATTGCTAAAACATTTTAGGACCTATATTGGGTATTCAAAAGCCATAGGGTATGTCCCCCATGCTACAGTAAAAGGCATCTTGTCCCAACAAGATTGCTTAGGAATAAGGGGCACATGGGTATAATTTTTTTAGGAATATGACTTAGAAATAAAACCCATCGAGCTTATCAAAGGACAAGGTCTTGCCAAAATGTTAACTCAGAAGAATGATGAAGCCATAGGAATGGTCTGTGAGAACAATAGGTCTAAGCCAGTTATGACCCCTTCATTACAAAACCTTGACAACCACTGGTATTCGGACATCATCTATTTTCTTCATCACCTTTCTTTCCCAGATCACCTCCAGGGTCATAAAAGAAGGGCTTTAAGGTTGAAAACATCTAGGTATTGTATTACTCAAGAAGGTTTGGGTTGGAGGAACCCAGCTGGGATAATACTTAGGTGTGTCAATGAGCAAGATTCCAAAAGAATCTTGGTAGAGTTCCATTCAGTATTTTGTGGAGGCCACTTTGCAGCAAATACAACTGCCCACAAAATCATCCGAGTAGGTTACTCCTGGCCAACCCTCTTCACAGATGTGCATAAGTATGTTAACTGTTGTCAAGAGTGCCAGCTCTTTACCAGGAAGCAGAAATTGGTAGCTCTTACCCTCACACCAGTAGTGGTCCTTTCCCCCTTTCAGCAGTGGGGGCTTGACTTCATCGGTAAATTCAAGGATAATTCAAGTGACATGTCTAGTTGGATCATCACAGCTACTGATTATTTCACCAAGTGGGCAGAGGCCATACCCATCGAATTAGCCACCGATAAAGTTGTTATCGATTTCCTTGAGGATAAAATCATCACAAGATTTGGTATCCCTCTTAAAATAACAACAGATAATGCCAAAGGTTTTAGTTCCATTGATATCACTTCCTTCTGCTTCAAGTATGGCATTACCCTATCCCATTCATCCAACTATTACCCCCAGGGAAATGGGCTTGCTGAGTCCACCAACAAAAATTTAATCAACATCATCAAGAAGATTGTGGGTAACAACAAAAAAGCATGAGATAGCAAAATCAACATAAGGAATTACCTAGGCCAAAATGTATCCTAAATAAGAAAAAACGTAAATATTCTAGGAATATTTCATATTTTGGGCATAATGTTTCGCTCATAACTCGGAATTGGGGGGACTTTGGACCATTAGAAAGCTCTTGAAATTAGGTACAACTTTGATGGTTTGAGTTTTCTCTGATTCTTTACTGTTTGTGATATGTAGACATTTTAGTAAAAAAACATCTTTCAAAAGATGCTTTTCTGAAAGCATCTTTTGAAAGATGTTTTTTTTACTAAAATGTCCGCATCTCACAAACGGTAAGGAATCAAAGAAACCTCAAAACATCCAAGTTGTAGATAATTTCAATAGATTTCCAACGGTCCAAATTCCGCCCAATTCCGAGTTACGAGCGTAAAGTTATGCCAAAAATACGAAAGATTCCTAGAATATTTAAAAGCATCTTTTGAAAGATGTTTTTTTAAACTAAAATGCCTGAATTTCACAAACGGTAAGGAATTAGAGCAAACTCAAAACATAAAAGTTGTAGATAATTTCAACAGTTTTCCAACGGTCCAAAGTCCTTCCAATTCCGATTTACGAGCAAAACGTTATGCCCAAAACATGAAAGTTTCTTGGAATATTTCTTAAATAGGATACACTTTAGTGTTGGGTAGAATGTTATGAAGTATGCACTTTGGGTCGATAGGATCACCAAGAAAAATGCTACTGGGAAATATCCTTTTGAGCTGGTTTATGGTCTCACAGCTGAATTACCTATTAACATGCAAATAACATTATATCGAATGATTATGGAATATTGTTCAGAAAGAGAGGAGATGGAGCAGAGAGTAAATCAGTAATTGAACTAGATGAAAGCAGAAGGGAAGCCTTAGATCAGAGTCTATGTAATATCCCTATTTTGACCCTATTGCATTAAAATTGTAAATGATGTAAATATTGTTATTAATCATGGTGAGGAGCTCAACGCCAAGGCCCCGCCATCGATTTAGCTTTCCATGTATCGACAATTAAAATAGATGCATATTGTTCTTGTGTTGGGCATGCACAATGTAAATGAATACATGTAAATACGAATTTTAATGAAAAACCCACAACCAGCTATGCACTGCAAAAAAGAGATGGGGGCATGATTTTTATAAGGAATAGGGAGGGAAATGATTCAAACCCTTGAGCCAATGGTGCTAACCCATGTGTCAATGAGAAAACCCATAAACCCTCAACTACCCATTTTGGCTTATGCACCCAATCATTAAATTCTTCCAAGAGTTGGTTGAGGCAGTTAATGTCTTGGGAGTGGAGAGGTATGGCAGTCAATTTCGTGCATGGGCAAGCCATTAACCTGGAAAATCGAAATTTGTCTCCTTGGGCAACAAAACACCCACGAATTGCCTTCCCAAGCCATTCTGAACGGATAGACTGGGTTCTCTCACGCAGTCTGAACGAGCTGGGTCTTTCCCTGCATGTTTTTTCATCCTTTTCTGCATTTTTCCATGCCTGGGAACTCGTTTTTGGTTAGCACAGTGGCTGGGAGAAGAGAACCACAAATTGGGGGTTTGATGGAGGTCGTTTTTGCTCCTGGGTTGTCCATAAATGTTTTCTGAAAACGATTTTTTCCTTTCCAGGGTTTACTCCCCATTTTCTATTTCGTTTATGCTTACCCATGTTTTTTCTGAAGCTCAGGGAAACCCCATCTTTGGGTATCTCATTGTACAAACGTTTCTTCATGCCCAACACTTATACTTTTGCTGATATGTCCATCCCTGTTTTGGTTTGAACCTGTGAGCAAGAAAATTGGAGTGGTAGTGGACAGAATTGGCTTGCTAAACCTAGTGGGAAAAATAACCTCTCAAGAAGATCAAGAGGGATGGCTACTCTTCTATGCACACCTTGGACACTCTAGATTGGAAGGTATGGCCTGAGGGATTGTGTATTGGTGAAGGGAATACTTCCTTGAGTGGGGTGTGTAGGCATTGTGGGTGCCAAGCTAGATAGATCTGGTAGAGGTATCCATGGCTTTGTGCTTGAGCTCACTAGCTTAGCAATTCTTCCTTTCCATTTCCTAGTAGCCTGATAAACCCAATTGCAGATTGGCTTGGCTCATTTTGGTGTATGTTTGGCTATGTGTGAGTCTGTTGTTCCCTGGTTCCTTGTAGAAATCATGCCCATCTTGGGGGTGGCAGTTGTATCAAGAGATTGATAAGCACAACTGGCCTATGGTTGGGTGGAACGTTGCAGATGCATAGCTGGTTGCTCAGGAACTACTTTGTTTCAAGATAAGTACTCTCATGTGCCAATTCTGTATTGTTTAAATTGATCAATGTCATGAATATCTTGAATGTATGATGGATGTGTAATAGAATTTAAATTCTGCTGTGTTTTCCAATATTTATGCATTTGCATATGTCCATCTTCATTTTATATGAATGCTTGTAGATTATTCTAAATTCTGTTGTGTTTAATTACAATATGCACATGTATATGTCTCCTTATCAATGAATGAATTTTTACTTAATGGATATGGGGCTAGACATCCCGGAATTAGAGTGATGTTCTCTCCCATGCTGCTAATGTAAGGGGGAGGGGACCTTACAGTGTGGTATCAGAGCCCATGGTTACAACACTGAGGCTGTTGGGTCGACATCCACACAACAGATTATGAAAATATGATTTTGTGTGTTGTGCATGGGGCATGTTGTTGTGTGTTGGTTGCTGTTTGTTGCTAATTGCTGTGCATATGAGATAACGCATCATGTGCTTGAGGCATTGATTAATTATGACTCCTTGTCCCTTGAATGTCCATGATGCTTTGAATGCATGAAATTGAATGTTGGGCATGGCTAAAATGAGTTTTTGTGTGTTAATTTCATGATTGAAGGCCTGAACAGTTGGTTGTTACAACCCCATATCTTAATGATGTTTGTTAATTAAAATGAACCAACATTTATGTGGTCGATTGATGGTTTTCAGAAGCGAGGAAAGCTTGCGAATTATGCCCTTATGCTCATGATTTTTCCTTGCCCATGCTTGTTGGGTGCTTGAGGATTGATTGTGAATCCATTGGTTGGATTGTTGAATTTGAAATAAAGAGAAAATCCCTTTTCAAGTTGAATGCTTACTTACACTATTTCTAGTGCAGTAGCATTCTGTTTTTGTATTTGTTGACTGTCCCATGAAGGAGAGAAGGAGGCGCAACCTCTTGTTATTCTTATACTTTTTGCCGTTTTATTTTGACATAGCAGAGGTGCAAGTTCTTGGCATTCTTTTACTATTTTTATGCAAGTTTGATCTGTAGTAACTCACCTCTGTAAAGAAACGAAGGGCACATTTCCAGACAAAAATTCTAACTGTCTGTGAAAATTTGCAATTTTTTCTAAGTAATTAAGAGTTCTGCTAAATGCTCTATCGACAATTTTAGCGTTAAGTTCTGTGCGCGTGGCGGCATAATTAACACTAATTCTTGCGACATGGTCGGCGGTGAAAGTTAAAGATAAAGTCTGCGACGTGCACGGTGCATGGCAGCGAAAATATCCTTAACACCCGCGACAATTTTTAAAGATAAAATCTGTGATGTGCGTGGCACATGGCGGCAGATTTTAGCTTAAAATTTCCGCGACACGGGCGACACATTTTAAGTTAAATTTCCGCGCAAAAGGCGGCCATTTTAGACTTAACATTTGCACCAACGGGGAAAGTCTATGATTGGACAAAGTTGTTAAATTCAATGCAGAAAGATAGAAAATTTCCAAAATTTTTCCTAAGGGCTGTCGTGGCGGCAAAAAAATAGGTTAACTTTGCGCGACACAACGGCGAATGTTAAGTCAAAATTCTGTGTGCGCGGCGGCGAAAGTTAGGCCAACTTTCTGCGCGGTGTGCGACGGCAAAGATTGGGCTAACTCTTGCGACTCTGGCGGCAGAAATAAGCTCAAAAGCGCCGCAACGGTCGCAGGATTTTAGATGCAACATTTGCGCAAATGAAGAGGACGCTATGGAGTCATGGAAAATAGACTTAAAGGATCCTCGTGTCAGCGTTCCTTTTAAAGATAAATCCTGCGCCAAAGCACCCAGCATATTGTTAGTAATTGCGCCGAAGGCGGCCAAAATAAGGCTAAGATGGGCACCATAAGCGGACAGTTTTAAACTTAAGACATGCGCGAGAAAGGATCGAAAAAAAAACAATGGTTGAATTGTAGTGAACATTTGGCGAAGTGGCAGAGTTATGATTAAAACCTGCGCCGAAGAGGCAGGAGATTTATGGTTAAAAGTTGCGCTGAAGGCTGGAGATAACTTTGCGTTAGAAAAACAGTCCGTCCATCGGCGATTTTAAGGATAAGCCATGCGCCGGTGTCGGCCAAAATAAAAATATTTCTTGTGCTTTTTAAAGTTGTCAATATAGGATTTTCCCATATGCATGCAACCAATTCATGATATTATAATGCAACTAACAGTTGTGTTTATAAACACATTTTGCAGAATTATAGTCACATCAAAGCAGCATTCCAGATAAGTGCAGTTGGAAAGTTCTGGTCTTGGTTGGGCCAAGAATATCAACATCATGGACGATGCACAGGATCCCTAGAGCCTGAGACAAATGCCATGGGGGAAAACATACATGTTGAGAATGCTGAAACAGAATCCAATGGGAGAAGAAATCGAGAGACTCTCCCATATATTGCAGCCACCATGAGGAGCCTAAGGGTGGAGTTGCAAAGTTGCAAAGAAGATAATGAAAGGATGATTAAAGCTCAGGAAGAACAAAATCAGTTGAATGCGGCCATGTTGCAGAGTTTGACAGATATCCAAAGGCAAATAAACTCTGGGCATCAGACATCAAATCCAGAAAGGAGTGGGAGTAGTTCAAGGAGAAATCCCCGCAAGAGGTCCAATATCTCAAAAGGAGTTTCTAGAGACAGAACCTATACTCCAGAAATCTCTTCTAGTGGATCATCTGACTCTGAAGGATCCATTGAGGGTTCAAGCTGTTCATCTCGCAAGAATAAGAGGAAGAGGCATTGCAAGAACAATTCACATGGGGAATTTAAGAAGGCAAAACCTCCTACATTCGATGGAGAGGTAAAGTATGGTCAAGAAGCTAAAGCTTGGCTTCTTGGGATGAGAAAGTATTTACAAGTCCAAGATTACTCTGGAAATATGAAGGTAAGGGTCACCATCTTCAACTTGAATGGGAGAACATCTATATGGCGGGAACACATCAGGCAAGTGAAGAAGATCAATGAAAGAAAGATTGTGTGGAAACAGTTCAAGAAATACTTCAAGCAGAAGTACCTCTCTGACAGGTACTATGATGACAAGATCAAAGAGTTCCATGAGATGAGATTGGGACAATTGACCATGGAAGAGTATGCAAACAAGTTCTTGGAGCTGCTGAGGTATGTCAGGTATATTCGAGATGGTAAGGTGAAAATTCAACATTTTCTAAGTGGGCTACCTTAGTCATATAAAGATAGAATTGAATTTGATGAGCCTCGACCTCTAGAAGAGGAAATAAGGAAGGCCAAGTATTGCTATGATCAAAACAAAAGCAAACCTGATTTCCATAAGGCATGGAAGGACAAGAAAAATGAGAAGTTTGACCAAAGGAAGAAAGGTTTCAAAGCTCCTCATACCAGAAATCAACAAAGGCAGCCATCAAAAATTGTGACTAAGCCAACTACGATGATGGGAGACAAGCCAAGAGATCCAAAGGAGCCAAGAGAACCACTTCAATGTTGGGGTTGTGGAGGAGACCACATGATTAGGAATTGTCCACATCGGAATGGGAATGCAAATCAAGTTCACAACATCCAAGGAGCTGAAACTGTGGGTCAAGTGGCGAGGACAATCCCTAGAATCCATGCAGCACTAGACGACCGCCAGACAGATCATCAATCAACTGTTGTTGAAGTTGAAGGTAAGATTGCTAAGCAATCTGTTTCTATTTTGATTGATCCTGGATCTACTCATAGTTATATCACTCTTAAAATTGTTGAGATTTGTGCTTTTAAGAAGTCAAAGCATAGTAAATCATGGTTAGTTCAACTAGCTACTGGAACCAAGAGAAAAGTCAGTGAAGTTGTAGAGAAGTGTCCCTTAGATATGAACGGGCTATTCACTTATGCAAATCTGAATGTTTTTCCACTGGGTTCCTATGACATTCTCATTGGAATGGATTGGTTAGAAGCGCACAGAGTTAAACTTTACTGCTACAATAAAAATTTTGAATGCATGGACGAAGAAGGAAACCCAAGGGTTGTAAAAGGAATTCCAAAGGTGACTTCTGTTAGGCAGGTTTTAGCCATGCTGCTGAAAAAGTTATGTAGAAAGGGTTGTCAATTGTACGCAGCCCATGTTTTGGAGGCAACGGAAAATGAAACTCCTATGTTAGAGGACTATCATGTATTGCAGAAATTTAGGGATGTCTTTCCTGATGAGATTCCTGGACTTCCTCCAAAGAGAGACATTGATTTTACAATTGAACTTGTGCCAGGAGTAGCACCAGTGTCCAAGACACCCTACAGGATGAGTACACTGGAATTGCTAGAATTGAAAATGCAATTACAAGAGTTGCTGGAAAAGAAATATATCAGGCCAAGTGTGTCCCCATGGGGAGCACCTGTTCTATTTGTGAAAAAGAAAGATGGAACACTCAGGTTATGTATTGACTACAGGCAGTTGAACAAGGTCACGGTGAAGAACAAATACCCATTGCCCCAAATTGATAACCTTTTTGATCAAATGAGATGAGCAAAGGTATTTTCAAAGATTGACTTAAGGTCTGGTTACCATCAGGTAAGAATCAAAGAGGAAGATATTCATAAGACAACCTTTAGAACTAGGTATGGACACTATGAGTTCGTGGTGGTACCATTCGGTCTCACAAATGCACCGGCTACATTCATGTGTCTCATGAATAATGTTTTTAGCAAGTATTTGGACAAGTTTGTTCTTGTTTTTCTGGACGACATTCTCATCTATTCTAAGAATTAAGAAGAGCATGAAGAACATTTGAGAATGACATTGCAATTGCTAAGGGAGCAAAAGCTGTATGCAAAGTTGAGCAAATGTGACTTTTATAAAGATAGAATTCATTATTTGGGTCACATTATCTCAGACGAAGGAATATCGATGGACCCTGAGAAGATTGAAGCCATTATGAATTGGCCAACTCCAAGGAATGTGACATATGTGAGATCTTCTATGGGCCTTGCTGGTTACTATAGGAGGTTCATTGAAAAATTCTCCAAGGTTGCAAACCCGATCACTTCTTTGCAAAAGAAGGGAATAAAGTTTGAATGGTCACCAAGATGTGAGGAAAGTTTCCAATGGTTGAAGAATCTTCTTACGAGTGCACCAATTTTGAAAATTGCAGACCTAGAAAAAGACTTTGTGGTGTGTACCGATGCATGCAACCAAGGACTTGGAGGAGTTCTTATGCAAGACAACCACGTGGTATTCTATGAGTCGAGAAAGTTGAAGGAGCACGAGAAGAACTATGCTACTCATGATTTAGAACTTGCAGCCATAGTACATGCTTTAAAGATGCAGAGGCATTACGTAATGGGCAGGAAATTTGAGTTAAGGAAGACCATTGTGGTATGAAATACTTGTTTGATCAGCAAACTTTAAATGCTAGGCAAGCTAGATGGTTGGAATTTTTGTGTGAATTTGATTTTGAGATCAAACACATAAAAGGGAAAGAGAATAAGGTAGCACATGCACTCAACAGGAAAGTACATGAAATGCATGTGGCAGCGCTTAGTACTTGCCAACCAGATTTGAGACAACAGATTGTTAACCATATTGCTGAGGATGAAGTGTATGTGCTGATAAAGGACAAATTGCAGCAGCAAAACCTTGAAAAGAAGTATGAAGGCTATATTTGAAAGAAGACGGACTTCTTACCTATAAGAATAGAGCCTATATTCCAAATGTGGTAGATTTGAGGAGGATTGTTATGGATGAAATCCATAAAGCTCCATACTCCGGTCACCCCGGATATCAGAAAACAATTGCTACAGCAAGAAAATATTATTTCTGGCTAGGGATGAAGAAGGACATCGCTGAATACATTTCTATGTGCATGAAATGTCAGCAGGTGAAGGTTGAACACCAACACCTAGCAGGTTTATTGCATCCATTTCCAATTCCAGAATGGAAGTGGGAAGTAATTTCCATGGATTTTATTACAAGTTTTCCGATGATGGTGAGACAACATGATTCCATCATGGTGGTGGTGGAAAAGTTAACAAAGGAAACACATTTTATACCAGTTAAGTCCACACATAAAGCCGATGCCATTGCAAATATTTTCATGAAGGAAATTTTCAGATTACATGGATTTCCTAAGGAAATAATTTCTAACAGAGATACCAAGTTCACTTCCAATTTTTGGAAAAGTCTCTTTGCAGATTTGGGTACACAGTTGAACTTTAGTACCGCATACCATCCTCAAACAGAAAGATTAAATTAGGTGCTTGAAGACATGCTTCGCATGTATGTTATGGACAAACCATCAAAGTGAGAGGATTATCTACACTTGGTAGAGTTTGCATATAACAATGGGAAACAAGCATCACTGGAAATAAGTCCATATGAGGCTTTGTACGGCATAAGGTGTAGGACACCAGTGACTTGGGATAATTCAGTGAATAGAATTGTACTTGGGCTAGAATTGCTTGAAGAAATGGAACACGAGATTGCAAAGATCAGGCAAAATTTAAAAGCATCCCAGGATAGACAGAAAATCTATGCAGATAAGCTCAGAGTGCATAGAGAATTCAGTGTTGGGGATCATGTGTATCTTAGAGTGAAGCCAAGGAAAAGTTCCTTGAAGCTTGGGGGCTGTGCCAAGCTATCACCTAGATATTGTGGGCCATTTGAAGTGCTTGAAAGAATAGGGCTAGTTGCATATAGACTTGCATTGCCTGCTAGCACTAGAGCTCATAATGTTTTTCATGTCTCTTTGCTTAAGAAATATGTACATGATCCTAACCATGTGATTAATTGGGATGTGATCCAGGTGGAACCCGAGGGAGAGTTCCAAACCGATCCATTGCGCATCCTAGACAAGAGGGTAACATTGCTCCGGAACTGAGCCATCAGACAGGTAAATGTGCAGTGGGAGCACTATGGTCCCAAGGAGGCTACATGGGAGTTGGAGGATGCCATGAGAGTGGCATATCCATTTTTGTTCAATTTTGATGAGCACTGAGGACAGTGCTAATGTAAGGGGGAGGGGAATGTAATATCCTGATTTTGACCCTATTGCATTAAAATTGTAAATGATGTAAATACTGTTATTAATAATGGTGAGGAGCTCAAGGCCAAGGCCCCGCCATCGATTTAGCATTCCATGTATCGGCAATTAAAATAGATGCATATGGTTCTTGTGCTGGGCATGCACAATGTAAATGATTACATCATGTAAATACGAATTTTAATGAAAAACCCACAACCAGCTATGCACTGCAAAAAAGAGATGGGGGCATGATTTTTATAAGGAATAGGGAGGGAAATGATTCAAACCCTTGAGCCAATAGTGTTAACCCATGTGTCAATGAGAAAACCCATAAACTCTCAACTACCCATTTTGGCTTATGCACCCAATCATTAAATTCTTCCAAGAGTTGGTTGAGGCAGTTAATGTCTTGGGAGTGGAGAGGTATGGCAGCCAATTTCGTGTATGGGAAAGCCATCAACCTGGAAAATCGAAGTTTGTCTCCTTGGGCAAGAAAACACCCATGAATTGCCTTCCCAAGCCATTCTGAATGGATAAACTGGGTTCTCTCACGTAGTCTGAACGAGCTGGGTCTTTCCCTGCACGTTTTTTCATCATTTTCTGCATTTTTCCATGCCTGGGAACTCGTTTTTGGTTAGCACAATGGTTGGGAGAAGAGAACCACGAATTGGGGGTTTGATGGAGGTCATTTTTGCTCCTGGGTTGTCCATAAATTTTTTCTGAAAACGAATTTTTCCTTTCCAGGGTTTATTCCTCATTTTCCATTTCGTTTATGCTTACCTACGTTTTTTCTAAAGCTCAGGGAAACCCCATCTTTGCGCATTTCACTGTATAAACGTTTCTTCATGCCCATCACTTATACTTTTGCTGATATGTCCATCCCTGTTTTGGTTTGAACCCGTGAGCAAGAAAATTGGAGTGGTAGTGGACAGAATTGGCTTGATAAACCTAGTGGGGAAAATAACCTCTCAAGAAGATCAAGAGGGTTGGCTACTCTTCTATGCACACCTTGGACACTCTAGATTGGAAGGTATGGCCTGAGGGACTGTGTATTGGTGAAGGGAATACTTCCTTGAGTGGGGTGTGTATGCATTGTGCGTGCCAAGCTAGATAGATCCGGTAGAGGTATCCATGGCTCTGTGCTTGAGCTCACTAGCTTAGCAATTCTTCCTTTCCATTTCCTAGTAGCCTGATAAACCCAATTGCAGATTGGCTTGGCTCATTTTGGTGTATGTTTGGCTATGTGTGAGTCTGCTATTCCCTGGTTCCTTGTAGAAATCATGCCCAGCTCAGGGGTGGTAGTTGTATCAAGAGATTGATAAGCACAACTGGCCTATGGTTGGGTGGAACATTGTAGATGCATAGCTGGTTGCTCAGGGACTACTTTGTTTCAAGATAAGTACTCTCATGTGCCAATTCTGTATTGTTTAAATTGATCAATGTCATGAATATCTTGAATGTATGATGGATGTGTAATAGAATTTAAATTCTGCCATGTTT
The DNA here is from genome assembly GCA_027924585.1 of Larix kaempferi. NCBI lineage: Eukaryota > Viridiplantae > Streptophyta > Pinopsida > Pinales > Pinaceae > Larix > Larix kaempferi. The sequence continues at coordinate 501,288 of BSBM01000226.1, read as the reverse complement.
TTTAATATTTATGCATTTGCATATGTCCATCTTCATTTTATATGAATGCTTGTAGATGATTTTAAATTCCGCTGTGTTTAATTACAATATGCACATGTATATGTCTCCTTATCAATGAATGAATTTTTACTTAATGGATATGGGGCTAGACATCCCGGAATTAAGTGACGTTCTCTCCCATGCTGCTAATGTAAGGGGGAGGGGACCTTATAGTCTAATACATCATGAGAGCATGAAAAGCACCTTTGACAAGTCAACCAAACCAAGACCTTTCTAGATTGGGGACACAGTCCTTATGTGGGATAAAATAAGAGACAAGCTGGGCAAAGACAAGAAATTCGATAATCTCTGGAAGGGGCCATTTATCATTCACGATTTTTCTGGCACAAATTCCTTTATGCTCAACAACATGGAAGGAGAGAGGTTGAACCTACCAGTGAATGGACAACATCTGAAGTTGTTCTACAATGATGACACGTAAATTCCCATGGGGGCATTTCAAGGATTTTCTAAACCCTTTCTTGTTGTACTTTTATGTTTTGTACACTATGTTTGTATATTACTTTTGTATAATATCTCATGTACAATAGTCGTTTCGTAGTTGTTTCATACTAAATTTTATATACTAACACTTGTAAATTAGGTTTCATTTTATTTTTTATATGTTGGTTTTCATTTGGCATATTTATCATGTATATGTAGGCTGATGAACTTTTGTTTTCATGCAAGAACCAAAGATTCTAGGGTTCTCGAACACTCTTTTCGATTGAAGATCATACAAGTGCCCGTCCCACAGTTGGAGCCAAATGTTACCAACTATTTTGTTCAATAGTTGAACTTGTAGTGAGTTGTCGGTTTCATGAACATGACACATGTTCATCTTCAGAGTTCAGAAGTCATTTTCAGGGCAATTCTTGCCCCATTTGTAATAAAATGCATGTTTCAAACCCCCTTGGGGGAATTGTATAAAGTTGGTCTAAGCATGGCCCTTTTATAAAAGACTTAGCTTTCCCTAGGGTTAACTATCAGGGTGATACTCTAGAGTGTTTTTTCCTTAGGAATTATGCCTTACTCTTCAGTGAAGTATAATTCTTGAGTTTTTCACTCACATATCCAAAGCAGGAGTATTTACCATGGTGGTTATTAAAGTCTTAATGTCTCGGATTTTTGACATGCTAGCCATCCAAATTGATTCATGTGGACATGCACTAGGTCCCCTAGGATTTTCAGACATTTTTAACAAAAATATTTTTCTCGCTTCCCGGTGTTTTTTAATGATTTAATTAAAAAATCATAAAAATGATAAAAGATGGGTTAGGAGGTTAATTATTCCATGGGGGTGCTCGTTTTCTAACTCGTAGCACCCATAAAACCCTTAAACCCATTTTTCCTAAGTTTTCAGTGAATATTATTCACTCAAATAAAATTCTCTCTAGATTATTAAAAGATAATTAAATAAATAAAAATAATAAATTTGGAGAAAATAAAAAACTCCAAAATTGAGGAAAAAGGACAAAATAAAGAGCTAGATGACATGGACATTAGCATCTGGGAATATTCCAATCATCACCAACCAAATCCATATCATTATCAGAGCACTAGAAGTGATTTCTTCTTTGGATTTGCGCCTTCCTCTCTAGCTTGGGCGACTTTCCTATTTGGCATTCACGCATTGGATGGGTGATGTTTCCAAGAGTTAGGTGAATGCGCCTTGCCTATGTGGAGGCCACTTCTCCAATTATTTGTACAAAGTATAAATAAAGAGCAAGTGGGATTACGGCTCCCACACCTTTCTTCCCCCATTTGGGGGAAGCCTGTATCGTCCTTTGGAATTCTTTTTTATTTGCTTTGTACCTGCAAAAGTAGAGTAAGAATGTTAGATTAGCCTCATTTTTATAAACTGCTAGATTAGTTTCATGTTTGCATCTTTACTTTAGTTCATTTTAAACTTTTATTTTAGATTTTATTGCTTTTGATATAAAGTTGCTAAAAGGAACCCAAAGTTTCTTGAATCTCACTGCAAAGTGGATCAAGAGCACTCTCTATCAGAGAGCTGATTTTACTTAGTTGTTTTAGATTTACCTTGTTTTAGCATATTTTGTGTTGCAAAATCTCTTGAATCTCACCATAAGGCGGATCAAGAGTGGTCTCTGTCGGAGAGTCTATGGCTCTTATGTTCATCACTTAATCAATAAAATTGGAACGAACTTATTTACTACACTGCGTATGCTCTACCCACCGGCAGTCCGTCTGACCTGAGGGATACCAAAACAGGTGTAGCTTATTGAATTCCCTCATATTTAATCCAACTTCAACCTAATAAAATAAACTCCCGAAAGAACCAATGAAAATCCGGCGTTGACCGTTACAGTCAAAAGTGGGAAAATTTTGCCTGGGGACATGGGAACCACTGGGAAGAGACCTTAGAGCACCAGTTAGACTACATCCTTGTTGGTTTAGTGTTGAACACTGCTCTCGAGACTCCGCTCCAGCCCACATGTCCTTGTACGGAGCCACCTAGATTGTATTATGAACATATCTCTTGTACCAAAAGGTATATCTTGGAGATCCCCTTTTTCCCACAATAATCCACCTCACTTTCAAAATTTACAATAAAACTCATCAATATACATTTGCAAAACATCTCCAAGCACTCCAAAGACAGTGACTCCATTATCACTGGTCTATTTTTTGTTTAAAAGCAAGCAATTGTCTCTTTTATTCCGAAATCTATCTATCTTACAATTGCACTATTTTTGAGTAAATGTCGTGGATGCTTCTTTAATTTATAAGTTATCATCATATACCGTGGTTGTGTTTTGTATCTTTCAAATCTATACTTGGATATAATTTTGTTGCAAATTGTCTAAAAACTCCTAAAAATAATCATCCCAATCAACAAAAAACATTCAAAAACACTTAAAGAGCCTTAGTAACTCTTTGTAGGGTATACCCCCCTTGGCTTCATTAGGCGTTTGCCTAAACGGAGGAGTTGGGATTATGTGACAGCACCTGACTCTTTGCTTGCCCCCAAGGCCACACATTCCCAAAATCAGCTTCGAAAGATTTCCGCTGTTGTTTTCACATCGACGTGAAACATGATACACCATAGATGACCTCTGAACAAACCTCATACCAAAACCTTTCCTCAATTGCCCAAATCGATTTCCTTAATAACCTTTTTATTCCATTTTGATCCCACCTGAAAAAACATCAAATTGCCTGCAACTCACTACTTGGTGCCCAGGCACAAAATCTGATTGTACCATCATGTATGGTGAGGGGGTAATATGGTAATGACAAGTGGCTGGACCACCCCTATCCTATGTAGCTCCCTAGGCACTGACTCTCATCAAAGCAACTGCTAGACATGCCAACTCAGCATGGCCAAACTGGTCAATAGGTGAAGAACTGCTCATATCATCATTGAAAGTGCCTGAAACTGAAAACTAAGTGTCTCAATGGATCCAGAAGACCCAAATCTACTAGGGATGAGTACTCATACACCTCATGGCAACCTGTAAGATCATCTGTAACATCTATCATATCCGGAAAAATAAAAATATGATGGTCTGGAAGTAACAATAATCAATAAAAAGTGCATCAACCATCATCTGAAACCTGTGTCCAATATATGGAGTCATAGAAAATAATATCAAGTACCATATATTAACATCATACAACATCACTAGTCCAACCCATCACATATCCCAAGGTTGACCTTGGTCAAACTAGGTTTGACCGATCAAACTGATCAAAATATGACCCAGGCTAGAGAAGCTTGCTGCTACAAGTGCAAATGGTTAAGACATGCTCTTTTAATCATTCTCATAACAAGACTTTTAAGACATCAAGCATCATTTCGCTGGCAGTAAATATATTATTATATTTAAGCATAGGGTAAAATAATAATTTACTTTCAAAAGAACCTCAAGGATATACTCATTTTGTAACATGATCAATTTGCTAGCAGAGGGTGAAGGCTAAGGATGCAAGGGTAGGCAAAGGGGAATGACTTGAATGACTCAACACTGTAATACTTTGGATAAGGGAAAGGGTATTACACACTTAAAGCATATGTTGGATAAAGAATACACAGGGGATGGCAATGTCTCACAAATGGTTAAGTTGTTTAGATAGGTGTATTTTCAACCCTGGAAAATGTCTATAAATCTCATCATTACATTTTATTTCCTTGGCCAACAGTTCTTTATATTTAGCATTTGTTTAGCCACTGCTTTTTAGGCATATACAACCCTTTTGGGGATTTCACCTGTGCTTAGAAGCACAACTACTAAAGCTTTCATCCAGGTTGTTTTAAGATTTCCATTCATTTAATTTGGAAACCCTTTTGGGGATTTCACCTATGCTTAGAAGCACAACTACTAAAGCTTTCTTCCATGGTGCTTTTGAGTTTCTATTTCATTTCCTTGGCCAACAGTTCTTTAGATTTAGCATTTGTTTAGCCACTGCTTTTAGGCCTACACAACCGTTTTGGGGAGTTTGCATGTGTTTAGCAACACAACTACTTAAGCTCTCATCTAGGTTGTGTTTTTCATTTGAGTTTCAATATAGTATAACAATAAAAAATTCCATATGTAAATGATGGTAGTATTGTTTGCTTCAGGTTTTAGTCAACACAAATCAAGCAACTATGGGTATTTTCCACAATCAAGACCAAGCATCGGGGCAACCGAGTAGAGTGATCAAGGTATCAAATCCAACTCACCAAAGGTAAGTTTTGTTTCCAACTCAGAGCTGAGACATAAACTAATAGGGATGCTATCCAACATAGATGAAAAAATGGGGAAGTCTTCTATATCATAGGCTAAGGTGTAAGTCAGGGTAACAACTAAAAGTGGGAAATACAACAGATGGATGGAGAAAGTGAAGGTGATGCCTAAGCTAGCAATCCATAAAGGCGGGAAAAATCATGTTCACAATCCTAAGAGGGTAAAAACAACGAGCATAAAACAAGAGCTTCTAATTGTCAATAATACAATCATTTAGATAATCAATAATAATCAATTTCGTTTATTTAGATATACTGCCAGATCATAATCACTAGATGCTAAGTCAAGCTGTCAAAATGACCAAAACAACAAGATAATAAAACCCATAAACATTATATACTTGTTGGGTCATATACCTGCATCTGTAATCTAGACCAACTGTAACCATTGAGAACATTGTTGTTGAAGCTCTAATCACTGCACTGCATCTGTATGGAACGAAAAGGTCATCTTGGTCATCAAATTTGAGGTCAAGAGGCTCAGTCTTGGAATAAGGTCTATTGCGTGTTTGATATAAGGTTGCTCTGATGTGTGAGTGATAAAAAATAACACTGCTCATCATAGCTGATCTCATTGAAGTTGTGTAAAGGTAAAGCTAAAAAATATGCGGATAACTGCTCTGCAATCATGGTAGCCCAGCTACTATGGGTGTGATAACAACAACATCTTTTCATAGTCGACTCATTCTCACTTTTTTCATTTGTAGTATGCTTGATTTATAATTCTTCTTGAATGTCATTGTCACTTGTTCCTCAGAACAAGTCTCATCATTATTCTCTTGTAGGAGAGTATACACGATCTTTCCCATCACTTGCATACTATATTTTTCATTAATGCAACTGCTCTAACATGCATACTACACTTCCTAAATCTAGGAATATAGATATGTACACAATTGAACAATATCATTTAAATAATTTGGTAAAAGAATTCAAATACTTATGTTAATTTGTTTGGTAGGATCTCTTTTGATCCTAGTCTCCTTGCAGGGATTACCGGATTGTCTGGTGGTAAGATCTACCCCATTATATAATTCTAAAGACCTGTGGCTTTCTTGATTATGTTGATCAAGTCTTGTACACTATAGATCACACACACTTGTAGTATCAAGGTTTCTTCTAAGTGAAATTGCAATTCATATGAGTCACCTTCTTTTATCAAAATACCCACTGCATCTTCTAAAAACTTCACCATCTATAAAAGTAACTCTAAAATCTTACTTATCTAAGGCTGAGATATAATGTAGGTTCTCCTTCATCTTATAGAACATATTCTTCTACTTCTTCCTTTGGTAACTTCCTGGGAGGTCCTTCTTCTTCTTCTTCATCTTTGGCAAGATGAGCATGATGTCTTTTGTTATTCTTCTTTTCTTACTGGACAATCTTTAGCAATATGTCCCATCTTATCACAGTGATAACATTGATAAGAAGAGAAGTCTCTCTTCTTGTAGTTTCCCTTCTTGTACTTCTGAAACTTCTTAGGAGGATGAAACTCCTTATGAGTTTCCTTCTGGTAGTGAGATTTTCCTTTTCCTCCTTTAGTGTGGGTAGCTAGGGCTTGATCGCCATCTCTGAGTAGTGCTTCTCGATTTGCCACTCTAGCTTGCTCTTGAACACATTCTTCCCATACAATTTCAAATTGTATACTTTCCTTTCTTGCACACCTTGTATGGATAAAAGAATCCCAAGGTATAGTAAGACCATTCAGAGTGGTCATTACTAATTCATCTTCATCAAGATTGTCTCCAATTCCTTCTAGTTGTTCTTTGAATTGAGAAACCCTTGTAAAGTATTCTTGAATAGATTCACTCGGGCTCATCTTTGTACTTTTGAGTTGGGTTCTCAAATTCATCTTCTAATTAATGTTCTTTCCTTCATAAATTCTTGATAGGGCATCAAACATTTCCTTAGATGTTTTCTTGGAGGACACTTGAGGGATCAAGTGATCCTTCATGGAATCTACTACGATCCTCTTGGCTCTAATCATGTCCTTCTTGTGCTTTTCCTTTGCTTCAGCTTCTGCGGGTTCTGGCACAACTTCCTTAACAAACTTCACAAGATCATTCTCTTCTAGAATGAGTCCAATTATGTATTTCCAAGCACGAAAATTTTCTATGCCTTCCAACTTGTCATCAAGCTTAGTGCTTGGAGCCATCTTATCCTGGAGACCAAAAAATGACTAAAAATTGAAATTTCTCAAAAATGAAAACTGAACTCACCAAAAGATGCGCTTGATTGAGGCGAGTATGTTGGTATAATCAATTTATGAAGAATCCAAGATTTAACCCTTGAAACTGGACTTGCGAAATTCTGGACTACAGTTTCTGGTTTTTTTGGTCCCAAGTCAAACTAGGGTTTGACTTTCTGGAAGATATGGCCATTGAAAAAATTCGATCTAGGTGCCAAAAGATGTGCCTAGGAGGGGTGCACTTCCCTGTGTCACTTGCACTCCAAAATTCTTCTTCAGTAGGAAATCCTAATTTTTATGTCCGGAAAGGAGAGAGAGATTTACCCTAGTGAAAGTTGCTCTTTTCAGTCTAGCTCTGATACCATGTTAAGATTATATGCTACTAATTCTAACTTCAGGAGCATTTAATACATTTTCACAATAGCAGCATAAAGAAGATCTTTGAAAGACACACACTCAAAAGGTACACAATATATCCTGGGAAACCCTCAAGGGGAAGAAAACCTAGCAAAACTTCCTCAATATAGATTACCAAAGTACAATGCCCAAAGAAATAGGTCTCATAAGAAATAGAGTCAAAACTCAAACACAAGAGACAACAACAATCCTCCTCCTCCTTCGCTATCTTTCCTCTTTCTCTAATGTGCAATACTTGAGTGAGTGAATGGTGCAAATGAGAGAGTGATACTCTCTATTTATACTTTACTTTTCACTTGTCCTTTTAACCTAACTAGGTCGGCCTCACTAACTTGACTAGGCCGGCCTCTCTAGAGACTCGAAATAATAATTATATTAAACTATTTTGGGTACTATTGACCCGACTTACAATGAAGGATTTACCTCATGACTTTTACATGACCTTTTACATTAATGGCATCTCCCGAAGGAGGAATAATACAAGTAGAATATTCTTTGAAGTTACATTATTTCAACAAGTATATATCCAATGGTTTTGATGATTTTTGGAAGGATGTATGTATCAAGAGGGAGTTCATTGTTTCGTACACCCCACTACAGAATGGAGTTGTAAAGGGGAAGAACCGATCCATCATAGGGGCTACTAAGGCCATGATATACGACTAGGATTTTTCGATGTTTTTATGGGCAGGAGCATTCAACACAACATTCTACATTCAAAAGAGGTGTCCTCACAGTATTTTGGGGGACAAGATACGGTCGGAGGAGGAATTCACTAGGGTGAAGTCGGAGGTGATTCATTAACGCATCTTTGGATGTCTAGTGTACATCCATATATTAGTGGAGATTATGAACAACTTGGATCCCTCTAGTAGGAAGGGCTTGTTCTTTAGCTACAATGAGACTTCAAAGGCTTACTAGGTCTATGTTCAAGAGTTGAGGAAGAAATTGGTAAGCATGGATGTGAAGTTTGAGGAAAATTTTGCATTCAGTAAGTCCCATGAGCCAATTCCAACGCCAAAGGATGAAGAGTAGGAAGCTCCAAAGGTTGACCCAAAGTCATTGGTGACTCTTAGTTCGGGGAAACAACCTTCATATCCATAGGACTAGATCCTACCAATTATGTTAAGAGACCTCAGTGGTACACATAGATATCGAGGGATGCTTAGGAACATATTCAATCTCCTAGGAGCACATTTTGGGAGAGTATGCCTCTGAAGAAGTTTCCTAACTACATGGCATTGATGAGCAACATCGTAGATTTAGAACCTTATAGTTTTCAAGAGGTAACAAACAAACAAGTATGGTGGGGATTCACACCTCTATCATGCAAAATGATGCATGGGTGATTGTGTTGAGATAGGAGGGGAAATCAATAGTGACTCCAGGTGGCTCTATAAGATCAAGCATGCAACAGATGGAAACATAGAGAATTTTAAGGTGAGGTTCATGGTGAGAGGGTTCTCCCAAAAAGAGAGAGTATATTATAAGAAGAATTTTGCTCCATTTGTTAGGTACACTTCCATTAGCACAGTTAGGTCTTTATTTTCAATTATGGGATGGAAGATACATCAAATGTATGTGAAGACAAATTTCCTTAATGGGATCATTGAGGAAGAAGTGTACATCGAGAAACCTTAGTGTTTTGAGGTAAATTGGAAGGTGTCCATGTTGTTGTAATTGTAAATTCGGAAGATAATATTCTGTTTATTATTATTATATTTTTATTGTACCTCCACTGGAGATGTTTTCCTCTGTTCAGGGATGTCATTATTATATTTGGTCATGCTAGAATATCGAGGTAAAACCTCCATTGTAAGTCGGGGCAATAGCTCCCCAAAAGATAAATGTAAATTGTATTTTTGAGTCTCCCTAAGACATGTCGGCCCCATTAGGAAAAAGGTCACCCACACATAAAGTATAAATAGAGAGGATCACTCTCTCATTTGGCACCACACTCACTCAAGAAAGTTCACATAAGGAGAGAGAGAAGACAAGTTCGTTGGTGAAGAAAGAGAGAGAGCTGCAGAAGACATCTTATATTTTGGGTTTTCCATCTTTCTTAATATTGTACTAGTGGCAAATCTATTCTGAGGAAGTTGCGGGGTTTTCTCCTTTATGGTTTCCCCAAGGAAAATTCTTGTGTCTTTGTGTTTTGCTGTGGTTGTCTAACTTTCAGTTTAAATATCTAACTAAATTGAATTAAAGTGCAAACAATAACATGGTATTAGAGCCATCTTGAAAGAAGGCACTCTGCAGCAGCGGGAAACTAGGGTTTCCTAGTTCAAGGTATTCTCTCCACAAATCATCAGAAAAAGAGGGCTAGGCTAACTCGCCCTAGGAGGGCGCATCGTTTGGAGGAAGCATAATTCAATTTGAAGAATTTTCATTTTTGACCCAATCACTAGTGATGGGAGAAAACTAGGGCATCAAGCTTTTGGGGTTTCACTCCATCAATCTAGACAAAGGAGTACATTGGACAACTCACCTTGAGAAGGCATATCTTTATGTCCAAACAGAAGTTCAAAATTCCAAGTTTGGAAATTTAGGGTTTCTCTAACAAACCCTAGGTCAGCCAGCTCCAGAACCTGGTTGGGCATCTCAAATTGGTAAGTTCTAATTCTTTGTTATTTCCATTTGAGGTTCTCCTTTCAAAATGAAAAACTACACTCGATATTGAGGATAAGCTTGGAGGAGATGACAACTTCCGAGCATGGAAGTATATAATCTCTCTTGTCCTAGAAGAAAATGATTTGGACAAGTATATAAGTGAGGAGGTTCCAGCACCAGAGGGAGATGAGGCAAAAGCAATCCACAAGAAGAACTTGCTCAAGGCCAAGAGGATTATTGCAGACTCTGTCAAGGATCATCTCATCCCTCATGTATCATCCTTGAAGATTCCCAAGGAGTTGTTTGATGCTTTTCCAAAGATATTCGAAGGGAAGAACATCAATTAGAAGATGACACTAAGGAACCAACTCAAGAATGTGAAGTCCCAACACTCAGAGACCATGCAATCTTACTTCACAAGGGTATCTCAAATCAAGGAGCAATTTGAAGACAAAGTAGATGAAGGAGAGATTGTAATGACCACCTTGAATGGTCTCCCAAGATCATGGGACTCATTCATTCAAGGAATATGTTCCAGGAAGAAGTCGATCACCTCCAACAGAATATGGGAAGAATGCATTCAAGAAGAAGATCGACTAGTAGCAAGAGAAGAGAAGATGGGAGCTAATGATGACCAAGCTCTAACTGCTCACACTAAAAGAAATCACAACAAGAGGGAGAACCATCATCACAAAAGATCCATAAAGAACCATGGACCTAGAAGGGATCTCTTCAATATCTGATGTTACACATGTGATGAGAAGGGACATTACTCAAGAGATTGTCCCAGAAATCAAGGATCCTTCAAGAATACCAACAAGAAGAGGCATCATGCTCACACCGTTGAAGATGATGAATCGGCAAGGAAGAGAACCAGAGAAGAAAGGGGTGATTCTTCAAGTGATGAAGAATATGTCTTAATCTCAGCATTCACAGGTGCCATCACTCATGGGAGCAATGATTGGCTTGTAGATAGTCGAGCATCCAAGCATATGATGGGGTAGAAATAATATTTCATCAACCTATCCAAACATGAGTCACCTCACAAGGTGAAACTTGGGGATGATTATCAATATCCCATCAAATGAAGTGGTGAAGCCTCCTACAAGCTAATATTTTGGAAAAGCAATAAAGATGAAAGATGTTCTCTATGTACCAGGATTGAAGAAGAACCTTCTCTCCATCTCAGCATTAGATGCTAAAGGAATGCAGGTTGCATTTGTTGATGGCCAAGTTCTAATGTGGCCAAAGGGAAAGACAATAAATGATGCAACATTAATTGGAGAGCAAGAGGGAGGATTGTACAAGTTGAAAGGACAACCAGAACAAGCATTGATCCATGACTACATGGAACCAAGTGAGTTATGGCATAGAAGGCTTGCACATGTGCACTATAGAGCACTACCAATTGCAAGCAAAGCAGTTTTAGGTCTACTAGAAATCCAGACAAAGCATGAAGGGATTTACAAGGGATGTGCGCAAGGAAAGAGCGTGAAGAAGACTTTCCCCAGTAGTGAAAGCAAGGAAAAATGAATATTAGAGATATTCCACTCCGATGTGTGTGGTCCCATGTCTTCCAGCTCATTAAGCGGGTATGTATATTATGTTTCTTTTATAGATGATTTTTCCCGTAAGACATGGATTTATTTCTTGAAAGGAAAAGATGAAGTATTTAGCAAATTCAAGGAATTCAAAGCCTTGGTTGAAAATCACACTGAAAGGAAGATCAAGACTTTACGATGAGACAATGGCGAATAATTCACTTCAAAAGAATTCAAGGACATTTGTAGAGAATCTGGGATTAAGAGGGAGTTGATCACTCCTTACAATCCTCAACAAAATGGCATTGCAGAATGAAAGAACATAACAATAATGGAAGCAACGAACACAATGCTACATGATTAGGATCTTCCAATGCACTTATGGGAAAAAGCAACAAGGACAATTGTGTATGTACAAAACCATACACCCCACCGTGTATTGAACAACAAGACTGTCGAAGAAGATTTCTCAGGAGAGAAACCAGAAGCCATCTAGCTCAGAATATTTAGCTGCCCGGTGTACATACACATCCTGAAGGAAAAGAGAACCAAGCTAGATCCTTCAGGAAATCAGGGAATATTCGCGGGATACAACGACACATCAAAATCCTACCGAAATACTTCCCAGGATTCAAGAAGATCGATATCAGCAGAGACGTGACGTTCAACATACAACAAATCAAGAAAATTACCTAATGAAGAAATTGAAGAACAAGAAGTTCCCAGAACCAGAGACATAGTTAGTGAAGAAGCAATTCAAGAAGATCATGAAGACCGCGACATTACAGAATCACAAGAACCTGTAGATCCACCTCGTGAGAAGAAATCCCACAAAATAAGACCAACATGGGCACGAGAAGCAATACAAGATGCAAAGAAGTATGGTGCTCCAAATGGGATGCATAGAGAAAGAAAGAGATCGAGACCATAATCCAGCTATGTGGCCCTACTATGTGACATCATTGATAAAGAACCTTCCAACTATGAGGAATCAATAGAGAAGAAGGAATGGAAGGATGGCATGATCGAGGAGTACCAGTCGATTATGAAGAATGATGTTTGGGAGATAGTTCCAAGACTAGTCAGGAAGTCGGTTGTGACTTCGAAGTGGATCTACAAGATCAAGCATGCTGTAGATGGTAGCATTGAAAAGCACAAGGCAAGATTTGTGGCACGTGGCTTATCCTAGAAAGAAGGCATAGACTACGAGGAGACATTTGTACTTGTAGCAAGATACACTTCCATCATATCTATACTTGCATTAGCTGCAGTAATGAAATGGAAGGTACACTAGATGGACGTCAAGACAACATTCTTGAATGGTGTAGTAGAAGAGGAAGTGTGCGTGGAGCAGCCATTGGGATTCGAGACACATGACAGAAAGACTCATGTGTGCAAGTTGAAGAAATCCTTGTATGGCTTGAAGTAGGCACCTAGGACATGGTACGAAAGGATGGACAACTTTCTGATGAGCTTAGGCGTTACCAAGAGTAAAGTAGATTCGAACCTTTACTTCAAGGTTGAGGACGGAAGACCAATGATACTACTACTTTATTTAGATGACTTGTTTGTAACAGGGGAGGATGAGCTCATTGTAGATACAAAGAGAAATCTTGTTGCAGAGTTCGAGATGAAGGACCTAGGAATGATGCACTACTTCTTAGGCATGGAGGTGTGGCAGTGTGCAGATGGGATTTTCGTTGGTCAAGGAAAATATGCAATGGAGATTCTGAAGAGGTTCAGAATGACTGACTCCAAGTCAATGGCCACACCAATGGCATCGAACTTGAAGCTACTATGTGATGCTTCATCATAGACAACTGATGCTACGATGTATAGGAAGATTATTGGTTCGTTGATGTACTTGATGAACACGAGGCCAGACATATGTTTTGCTATGATCACCTTGAGTGAGTTCCTGGTGGATCTGAGACATGTTCACCTGATTGCTGCAAAGAATATATTGAAGTACCTGAAGGGTACAATTGAGTATGGGATCAAGTATGAGACGAATCCGAGGATGAACCTGCATGGTATGTTGATTCGGATTGGGCAGGTAGTGCTAAAGATAGGAAGAGCACTTCGGGATGTTGCTTTAGTTTGGGATCCAGTATGATCTCCTGGTTTAGCAGGAAGTAGTCATGTGTGGCATTGAGTACAGTCGAAGCAGAGTATGTTATAGCCTGTTCGGCCAGTTGTGAGGCAGTATGGATTCAGAAGCTACTATCATATTTGTTTGATCTCAAGTTAGAGGCAACTTGTATCTATTGTGACAACCAGAGGTGTGTGAAGTTGTCTGAGAACTCGGTGTTCCATGACAAGTCGAAGCATATTGAGATCAAGTACCACTATATTTGGGATATGGTGCAGAGAGGAGCAGTGAAACGCCAGTATGTGGTGAAAAACGAGCAGATAGACGATGTGTTGACCAAGCCGTTAGCAAGAGTGAAGTTCAACTACTTCAGAGAGAAGCTTGGTGTTATCCAAATCGATGTTTCTCGAAAGAGGGAGTGATGATATTGGAAGACGTAGGTGCACCAGGGCTGTATCTCACGTGGTGGAAGACAGAGGTGGTCCATAGGGACGTAATGCACCTGGGGTTCTCCTGGGATGTATCCACATGTTTGGAGACGTTGATAGGTCCACCAGTCATAAAGACACCTGGGGTGCGCCTGGGATGTATCTTACATGGTGGAAGACGCAGGTGGTCCATAGGGACATAATGCACTTGGGGTGCTCCTGGGATGTATCCACATGTTTGAAGACACAGGTTGACCGAGAGAGTCGTTATGCAACTGGGGTGCTCCTGCATTGTACCCACTGGGTGGGAGATGTAGGTGGACTGAGAGAGAGACGTAATGCACCTGGGGTGCTCCTGGGATGTGCAACTGGGTGGGAGACGCAGGTGGTCTGGTGGACATGATGTATGCACATGGGCTGCTCTCCGTGTGTGATGATGAGATGATATGGATATGATGATATGATAGTAGGAGATGCAGGTGATTGTTGAGGCAATGTAATGTGTGGTCTTGGGTTGTACCTACCTGATGGCTTGCTCGTGGAGATGATGAAGACCTAGATGAGAGATAGGCCTACATCCAACATGAAAAAAGGCTGGCTCTGTAGAACTTCTCATGACATGTAGATTTGAGAGATGTCACTAGTCAATGATCAACTAGATGAGGATTGATGCAGTAGCGACGATGATGATCCAGTGTTGACAATGTTCCAGCGATGATGATCCAGACTATGTGTCCAACTGTGATGATGACTGTGGTGAGAGAATAGCTTCCTAGTTAAGAGAGAGTGTTGTTGCAATTGTAACTTCAGAAGATATTCTTTTGTTTATTATTATTGTATTTTTATTGTACCTCCATCAGAGATGTTTTTCCTTCGTTCGGGGATGACATTATTATATTTGGTCATGCTAGAATATCGAGGTAAATCCTCCATTGTAAGCTGGGGAAATAGCTCCCCAAAAAATAAATATAAATTGTATTTTTGAGTCTCCCTAGGATAGGTCGGCCCAGTCAAGTTAGTGAGCTCGACTCCATTAGGAAAAAGGTCACCCACACATAAAGTATAAATAGAGAGGATCACTCTCTCATTTGGCACCACACTCATTCAAGCAAGTTCGCATAAGGAGAGAGAGAAGACAAGTTCGTTGGTGAAGAAAGAGAGAGAGCTGCATAAGACATCTTATATTTTGGGTTTTCCATCTTGCTTGATATTGTACTAGTGAGAAATCTATTCTGAGGAAGTTGTGGGGTTTTCTCCTTTATGGTTTCCTCGAGGAAAATTCTTGTGTCTTTGTGTTTTGATGTGCTTGTCTAACTTTCAGTTTAAAGATCTAACTAAATTGAATTAAAGTGAAAACTCTAACAGTCCCATGTTTTCAGTCTTAAGAAATCCTTGTATGGATTCAAGTAGGAATTGAGAGCATGGTATTCCAGGATCAATGGATACCTGCAGAGCATGGGCTTCACAAAAAGTGAAGAATATCCCAAACTTACATTTCATATTTGTTGAGGTTGATTTGCTTATTTTGGTGTTGTATGTAGATAACTTGTTTCTTACAGGTTCAAAGAAGCTCATTGTATGGTGCAAAGCAGATATGACAGATGAGTTCGAAATAAAGGCCATTGGCATGTCACATTACTTCTTGGGTTTCGAGATTTAGCAGAAACTAGGGGAGATACTCCTTAGGGAGGGTAAGTATGTAGTTGAAATCCTGAAGAGATTTTAGATTGAGGATTTAAATCCTATGGACACACCCATGATCACCAATCTGAAGAAGGTGATAGATCTAGATTCAGAGTAGGTGGATCATGTTACCCTCTAGATTCTCTACAGTGCACCTTACTTGACATGCCAAAGAGGGGGGGCCTTGTTTCCATTGTAAAATTCCAAGTTGGGGTTTGTTTATGTAAAAGTGCTAGTTTAACGGGGCTCATGGCCCTTGGTCTAGTCATGGCATGTCCTCTTAGTTCTCATTTCAAGGAGTGCTAGCTTAGTGGCTCTATTGGCTACCCTTTGATAAGTGGAGGACACTAATAATGTTGGGAATTTATTCCTTGGGTGGGTGCTCTAGTGCACCTTGGGATGAATCCATTAGAACACACGGATTGTGGCTCCTATCCACACTTATGTTTTATGTTTTGTAGAGTTGATTGCGCTTGTAAAGGTTGCACACCTCATGGATACCCCCTTGGACATATTTTGCTGTATCATCCTTCCCTATTGGTAATATTGGTCTTCAAGAACAAATTGTCCACCTTCCAAGCAAGCAAGAAGAGGCCTTACTAACCCAACAAGGAAGGAATTGACGACAAAAGATAATTATTGGGGTTAGATGGGGCATGAAGTCTTCCTTCCAAGCTCAACTCATAATCAATTTGAAGCATTTCATCTTATTTTATCATTATTTTATGTTTTATGAGGTTTAGTCCCTAGATTGTGGCCGACAAACCCTAAAAAATCATTAAAAGTATTTTTAAAGACAAATTAGGTACGTCTTCTTAAAGGAGGTTTAAGTTAGCATATTCAAGTATAAATAAGGTAGCTCCTCATTTTTAATCAATATCATGAGATCAACATGACATTATTTCTTTTTATTCCTATGTACAATAAAGACTAAGTGGTGCATTCCTTCTTTATTGAATCTTATAGGGTTTTCAAGGGATAAAATTTGATGTTTAAGGTTTCTTTACTATCTTTTAAGGCTTGTTTAAGGTGAAAGGATTCTTGGGAGGCTACTCGCTTCTCTTTTAGTCCTTAGTTGTGGTAAGATCTTTGAGTCTCTTGTCTTGCACTACTAGAGGCATCCAAGGTAAGAGTAACCTAGGGTTTTTATGCATAATAGTATAGTCTTGTAAGTGAGACCTCCCTCTTGAAGGGTCTCTCTTGTTTGGGTCGTTGCTTCTTTCTTTT
Source organism: Larix kaempferi (assembly GCA_027924585.1). Lineage (NCBI taxonomy): Eukaryota > Viridiplantae > Streptophyta > Pinopsida > Pinales > Pinaceae > Larix > Larix kaempferi. The sequence continues at coordinate 484,310 of BSBM01000226.1, read as the reverse complement.
CCCTAACTAGATCAAAGCTAACACAACCTAGGGTTTCTTAGATTTTCCCTAGTTCATACAAGTATTGAATTACCAATTCTTGGAAGAAACTTTAAACTAGTTTCTTGGTCCTCAGAAGGAATAAGACTTAGGTCTATTTCTCTCATCATTACCATTTTTTTACAAAATTATTTATATTATATATTTGAAAAAAATATTAAATATAAAACCCTAAAAATCAAATATTTTTTGAAAAATCCCAAAATATCTATTTTTTCTATTGTAATTGTTTTATTTGTTTAATTCTAAATAAGGTATTGATGTTATTCTTTATGAAAGTAATTATGCTGCTGAAAAATTCATAAAAAGTTGAAAACAAATCCATAAAAAGTGTTTTTTGTAGCTAAAAAAGCCTTAATTTAGGGTGATGTTAGCCCTAGTAAGGGTTACATCACTCTTTAGGATATATTTTAGATCTGGTTTAGTCATTTTACAAGTCCATTTTGATAGGAATATCAAGCCTTGGGGGTTGGACAAGTCTCTTAGCTCATCTCCAAGTCATTCGAGGTGACCTAGGGGGGGTTTTGAAGTACCTAATCAAGTTGTCCAACATTTATTGTGGAAAATTGCAGACCTGAAGGTGGAAGTAATCCCAAAACAAAGACATCATCCATCAATAGAATATTCCCTAGGGGGGATTGAGTCTCCCCAGGTTGTTGATTGCCAAAAGGTATTTTTTGGGGTATTTCCATAGTTAGTTTGGGGTTTTCTTCTGATTTTATGTTGGTGGTTTTTAAGTTTTCTTGCTCCTAAACCTTCCAATTCATAGGGTAATTTTTGAATATATTGTTGACTCCAATAAGGAACTGGTCTACTAATACAGTGGGAAGGTCTTGTAGAGATAGGGTTGCTCTCCTTGCACATATTATAGGTCTATTTCTACCATATTTGGGAATCCTCTTGTGGCCCAAGGAGAAGGCCTAAAGAGAGAGGAGGGTGCATTTAGGTTACAGTGGATGCATCTCCTGAAAAGTTTCTGATCTTGGCACCATTCATTGTGGCCTAACTTGATGGGTGCTAAGCTATGAGGTAACAAATCTCACTTTGTACATGAAGTTGATAAGTTCCTTGATCTATTTGGTCAACACCATACTGAATATATGTTTTGTAGTGAACACATTGAGTAAGTTCATAGTGGAGCCAAGGCATGAGCATTGGGTAGGAGCAAAACATGTGCTTAGATATTTGAGGGGCATAATGGAGTATCATTTGAGATATCTTGGAGATGGTGAAGTGAAGTTGCGGGGTTATATAGAATTGGATTGGGTAGGTCGTGCAACAGACATGAATAGCACCTCAGGGTGTTTCTTTAGTTTGGAATCGTCGATGATATCATTGGCTCAACAGGATGCAGACTTCCATGGCACTTAGCTCAACAAAAGCACATTATATGGAAACTAGTACAATGATTTGTGATTCCAAATGGCTTTGCAAGTTACTTGCAGGATTGCTTGATCAATAGTTGTATCCCATGGTGATTTACTGTGACAATAATAGTTGTATCAAACTCTTTGAGAATTTGGTATTTCATGATTGGCCCAAGAACATGGAGATCATATACCACTTCACATGAGACATGATTCAGGAGGGATCAATAAAGCTTTGGTATATACTCATGGATCAATAGGTAGTTGATATTTTGACCAAGCCCTTAGCTAAAGGGAATTTTGAAGCATCAGAGACAAACTTAGATTGGTACATAATTCCTTCCTCACTAAGAGGAGTGTTGAAAAATGTAGCTTGAGCAAGAGCTTCTTGCATAGGTTAGGTGTGAACATGCAAGAATAAATTCAAGACAAGTTCTTAGTGACCACTTAGTAAAAGTGGAAATAATATCATCTTGTAATTTCACTTAATAAATAAAAGTGAATGTCGAAATTCCTTTGACCTCTTAGTCTTCGAAATCTAAATGAAATGTTTTAGAGATTCTAGAATATTAGTGAGTTGGATTTGATATAATCTTAACCATACACCTCATTGTTGAGATAAGGTGGTTGCTAGGATTATGGAGATTAGTTGAGATTGGTTGTTAGAATCAAGGAAGCTGGTTGCTAGAATCAAGGAAGTTGGTTGCTAGAATTGAGGAGATTAGTTCTCTCTCTCAAAGCATAAATATGACAAAATAAGAGGAGAAGTTGAGGAACATACCAATGAAGTTGTGTGATGAACACACACATGTGAGCCAAGGAGGAGAGAACGCAGGTGGAAGGAAGTAGATTGACCAACAACGTGGAATACTACTATGATAGTACCATATAGTGTTGTACATGGTACAATAATTCCTCAAATTTCTATGTAAGCATACTATTTCTTTTCAGCATGCTGTAAACCTTAGGTTGAGATGTCCTTGTAGGTTTTGATTATTAAATGATAAGTTAATTTAAAGGACATAATTCTTGTGTATCGTGTTTATGCTTTCACTATTCATTTTCAGCTATATGTACGATTGTTGCATGTTCAAAAATACTTATTTATGTGGCTAAATAAGTTCAGATTTGATTTATTTAATTAAAGAGAAACATAGGATAGTAGTGACCTTGGGCCTAAAAATTTACAAATTGTTACCTCTTTAGGTGAGGTGCTCTTTGTTTTTGACTTGTTCAAGGATTGTTTAACCATTGATTATATTTTAGTCATTGTTTTACCATGTTTATTATCTAGGGTTTGATTCAAGAAAATAAACATAAGAAGTTGAATTTCAAGTCCTATATAACAATAACTCCTCTCTCATTTCTCTTGTTGGTTTTTGCATAAGAGCCATCTTTGTACACTAGAATAACATTCTTAATAGAAATCATCTTTGGCTTTGGAGTTAAATACTTGGAGTCCCTTGTTGACGTGACTTTCTTCTCGCTATTGTGCTTATGTATTTGAGGTAACATTCCTAGCATTCCATTTTATTTTTAATCTTAGGTCATTGAAGGGATAGTATTATCTAGTTGGATTGAATATATGGTAAGTTAATTTCGATTGGATTCAATTGTTGTTGTGCATTAAAAAGTTGTTATTTTTTGCATTGTTACTTCATTTGAATTGTGCAATGCTAATCCCCTTTGTATAGGGTACACCTAAGAAAGGAAGTAAAATAGGGAGTTTCTCTTTCCCTATGTGATTGCATAAACTCCTATATACATCAAGAGAGTTTATGGTATCCTAGAACATGCTCAAATCCTTGGTGACATTTTCAAGCACCAACCTATAAGTGATTCTAGGTGACACCATTTGCCCTAGGTATTTGGTATTAATCTTTTTTTGCAACCATCCATAAAAAAATATAAAAGAATATTGTTCTTGTTTTGAATGAACTCTATTAACCTGTTGATGCCTCAGATATCATAGCATCAATCAGAAAGGGATTCTCCCCGAGAGATGATCCCAATTAGATTATCTCCCGTTTGGAATAGGGAATCCATCCGGTTAGCTGTTCCGGCAACCGTGGGTTTGGAGTTTAATTCCGATTATACTGGTTATGGCCCGATCCACCTTTCTTTTGGATTTTATGTTTTAAATGAGATGCAAGTGCCTAATTTAGATTTGATCTAAATGCAAAACTAAAGCAGATCTAAATCTAGAAACTGAAGTAAAACTAACTATCCTTGCAAGGAGCACACGTAAAGGATGAGCAATGGGCTGTGACGGATACCATAAAGAAAGGACAGATAGCTATCAATTCTCACAGGTAAAGCTACAGCAAGATAAAAGATCTTTAGAAGATAGCTTCTAAATTAATATAAAACACATTTCATGCTCATAAAACAGAGAAGCACAATTATCTAATCTAAATGGAAAGAATGAAGAAACAGATCTAAATGTAAAGAAACTGAAATAACTCTAAAGATCCCTGCAAGGAGCAAATTTAAAGGCATGAACAATGAGCTATATGAGTTATCTTGAAGAAAGAATAGTTAGCCATTTAATCTAAAAGAGAACTCTACAGCAAAGATAAAGATATCAGCAGATAGCTCCTGATTTAATATGAAACACATTCACTGTCCATGAAATGGAGAAATCGTTTACACAGGAATAAGCAAAATCATTCGTTGCAAAGAAATAGTTCAAATAACAAGAAGGATCTCACATTACAAGATGGAAATCACCATAACAGTCCGATACGCATCCATCTTTCTTTCCCATGCAAAACGTCCATCTCCTTGGCTTTTATTAGAAAATTTGATTTTACAGAAACGATACAAGATAGCTTGTAAAGGTTTCTCAATTTCATTCCCTGCCAAAAGTCCACTCATATTCTTCCTAACTCCTATTTATAATTACAAAATCGCCCTTTGGGCTGCCACCTAGCCTCTTCCACCTGTCACTTACAGGAATTTCTTCTATAACCGACCAAAAAAAATGACTACTTCTTTTACAAAATATTTAACCAACGAGAATGGACAGCTGTCCCATAGCTCACGCTTCATACATTTGAGAGTTTAACAAAATACACATAGCAGAAATAATGTTCTAATATCGTGATGTCATTCTTGTGCGTGAGCTTCAGCTGGGAGAGGATCGCCCAAGTCAATTGATGCTGCTGATGCTACCTGGGAAGAGACACTCGAACCAATTGTTGTTGCTGCTTCTACTTGGGAAGAAGGGATTGAGCTGGCTAGACTTTCTTCCACTGCTGGGGAAGAGGGAATCGAGCCCACTGCTGTTGCTGGAATGGCTGCTGGGAGAGAAGATTTTGGATCTGTTGTTGCTCCTGCTACTGCTGGAGCTTTCCTTTCCTCCTCTGCTATGTAGTTATACCACATACCTGTGTCCCTTATGACTATGTTTGCTGCAGCAGGGAACAAGATTTTCTGAGAAGTCACATTCTTCTTGAGCTCTGCTCCAATGCTTTGAACCTCTGCTACAGCAGCTTGATGCACTTCTTTGAGCAAATGATCGTGGACTGATGACATTCCAACATAATGTTGTAAGTCATCAATTGCTAGGACATCAATTTTCTTCACGTATTCGGTTTGGATGCCTAGCTCTCCCTTTAGCTCAGCCAAGCATTGTCCTGAATCCGGGAAGTCATCGAGGGATTGTGGGAAACTCAGCTTGCATCTGTCATGCACTCCCTTGATTCTTTGATACAGACCGTCGATCTCATCCCTAGTTCTTTGCACACTGGTTATCAGCTTACTGGCACAGTTCCTGCCGAACTCCAAAAGGGCTATGTCCTCATTAAAACCGTCCACAGATTTAAATGGGAGGTGCGTGGGGAAACCCCCTTTACCTTCTCTCCATGCCATCTTACTGATGATATTTGCCTTGACACGGGTATTCTTAGCTTTGAGCCTATGGGCCTCCGCATTAATTTCTTTTAACCTTACCACCATGGCCTTGAGCTTGCAAACCTCATCAGTGATTAGCTCCTGAGTTTCATGCATTTGCCTCAGGATGCTGCAGGACAGCTCATGGAAGGGAGATATGTCCATCGTTCTGCTCTCGGCTTGCTCTAACTGCTCAGCTAATGTCCGCTTGTCTACTTCTAGCTGGGATGCTTTATCTTCTGCTCTATTCTTCTCTGCCTCCACAATCATCATTTGGAGTGTCAGTTGGTCCTTTCCTCTTCCAGCTGGTTATACTTAACTGATAGCTCTTTATGCTCGGCATACAGGCAATTATACTTGTTCAGTACGAGATCCCTTTGGGCCTGCTCATTAGCCACCGTCTGTTGTAGCGTACGAGCTCTCTTCTTTGTCAATACATTTTCTCTGACTATAACGCCCACATTGTCCAGTGATGCTTTTGCTGTTTCCACAGCTGCGGATGCCATAGCAAAGGGATCTTGTTCTGTGTTCTGCATTATGGTGACCTCTCGGTGGGTAACGATGTCTTCATGGAAGGGACTTTTGATCCTCTCTTCCGATTTGAGGACCATAGCTTTCCTTTTCTTGTCATAGACAAACTCATTCCACCTGGACACCGTATGTTTTCCCGATGGAGTGTACGGGACAATAGGGCGGTTCATGATGTCTATGTCTTCTTCAGCAGGTGGGGTCCGGACTTCCTGAGCTGGATCTACTCCCGCCTTTTGGGTACCAGAGCCACCTGCTTGAGATGCGTCTATTTCCATGTCTTGGACACCGGACCCACTTGCTTGGGCATCTTCCCCTGCTTTGAGCTCTTCTTCCGCTTTCCTTTCTGCCTCAGCTTGCAGCTGATCTTCGTTCTCTCTCCGTAAGCTTTCATCTTCCGCTTCTTTCTGCTGCTGGGCTTCCTCTGCCTCTTTTCGCAGCCTTTTACCTTCGGCTTCTTGCTGCATTCTTTCCACTTCAGTTTCTTACTGCAACCTGGCTTCCTCAGCCTCTTGGAGTAACCTGGCTTCCTCTCTTAATCTGAGCTCTTCCTGAGCTCGGGCATCATCAGCTTCTTTCTCCTTCTGCTGGTTGGTTTTCTGGACCTTGGCTGAGCTAGAACTTGTTCCCGTGCCTTTGCGACAGATCCGCAGCTCACCCATGTTGCTGATGCCCCTGAATACCTCTTCCTCGGCATCAGGATAGTGGGAGTACTCAAAATGAGCGTAGATTTCCCTACAATGCTCGGCCACTCTTCCCTTCCTGTCATTCCTGTGGGATATCACCTCACCGAAGTGGAAAGCTTTCAACTCCTGCACAAACTCTTCGGCTGAGGCAACCCCCGAGAACTTGTAAGCTCCTATGCAGAAAGGTAGAGGGGGAAAGGAATCCTTATGCTGCTTGTGGAGCACTGCTCCAATTCCATCCAGGAAGATTTGTCTTACTGCTTCCTTAAGGACCACGTAATCTGTGGCATACTGCGGCAAAATGTATGGAGCTTTGGTCCCTCCAAACATTCTAAGGTAGGTGCCTTGCTCTGAAAAGTAAAAATCGCCGTAATTCTCAAGGACTTCCACAACGTTCTTTGACAGGCAATTGGGCTCCTCCTTGAATATCTTCTCATATAGGGGCATGATGAACCCCTCACAGATGAGTTTGTAGCTAGGTTTGTAATTCTGGGCCCACATCATCTTAAAGGCGGTGTAAACCGGAGTGATGGCCTTATCCCATGTGCAGCCCAATTTGGGGAAGTCCATCTTGGCCAAAATACAATCAATCAGATATGAGGACATAAAAAATTCTGCCTTCTTCAAGGCTAGCCCTTCCCTTGCAGCTACTATCATTGAGGCCAAACTATCTGACAGGATAGTGGCCCAGTCAAACACAGTTCCCTTAAACGCCACGAAGTGGATAATAGGGACCCACTGAATCTTATACACGGTGCCATCGGGCATGCCGAAGATTCTGCACAGCATCAAAGCGATCAATCTGAAAGGAGGTCTCAGATTCTGTATGTCATATTCGTCGCTACCTTTCTTTCTTAGATGCTTTCCTGCGACCAGTAGCTTTTTGGCCATCTCAACGTTGTCCATTTTTCCCAACCATTCATCAGTCAGAGCTTGCTGGGAGCGGGGAAATTTGTAGGCTGCTGCAAGATATGCGGGTTGAAATGAGGCAATGGCCACTTTCCCGCTGTCATTTATCACTCTTCCTTCAACATTGGCATGTTGGAGTATCCATCCGATCACTTCAGCACAGGGGAATAGTTCAGGGCGGGTAGCAGCTCTGGTTATGCCTGAGGCTTTGATATTTAGATAAATTGGCCCCTCTTCTAACAACATGTCCGGGACATCCTGGTCTCGGATCATCCTGTAAATGTCACCCCATCTGATTTCTGAAGGAACACCAGTGGTGCACCTAGTATCTTGGAGTGAGGTCTCAGTTTTAAGTGGTGCAGGCTTCTTCTCTGTCATCTTAGCCTTCTTCTTACCACCTTTTGGCATTTTGACTTATCCTTGATAGCACCCACATACAAGCCATTATGAAATTGAGCAACATATTGTGAGATTTTAACAAAAGCATTACTCATTCAACCAGGCCAATGAGATATATGAATAAACTGTGAAACTGTATGCTGGGAGCAAATACACTGTTCCAAATAAGAAATATAGATTAAATCATCTTAATTCTTTAAAGGGACAAGGTTCGGAATGCTCCCGAAAGGGTAGGTGTGTTGCGGGAGCCACTTGCTCTCGGCCCGGCTGCCAGGGGAAAAGGGTGACCTTCGTCACGGTGCTTTTAATGATTAGTGGCGGGCGAGTCTGAGGTCGAAACAAATTTAAAAACTAGACCAGCGATGACCCTCCGTGTTGACACACAGGCGAGAGGTTTTATCCCAGACGCTATTGTTATTTATAATATTTGACGAGGCGTCCTACGATTGGTTTGAGTTCGAGTGAGGGTGATGGCGCCCGGAGAAAGACTGACAAAAAGGCTCGGGTGGCCATAGTTTCGGGTTTCAGCTGGTGTAGTTTAAACATTCACGGGGTTTGGTGACTTCGAATGCGAAGAACAACGACGTATGCGGCTTGCAGACTGACGGTCTAACATTTTAAGATTTCTATGTTTTGTATGACGGAACAAATGAAAATTAAGCCGTATTTGACGTGCAAAATAGCCTATGACGGACATTTTGCCCGTCGAATTCAACCAATGCCTATTGTTTTCAAAAAAATGACAACCCAATAGCAATTTGACGCGTAGAAGGGACAGATTTAATGGTTAAGATCCTACCTGGCACCGACGAGGATAGCTGACTGAGGTGGCTGTGAACGTGGTCGAGCAATCTGAGCTGGAACGATCGCGCGGCGTCCAATGGTTTTGCCAATCAACAAAATGACAATGTTTTGGTTTGAACCCCTACCGTCCATTTAATGAACTGGGCACGTGTGGCACTTAAATTTGGTAGGTGGCGCATTTAAAGCGCGGCTTAAATATAAGTACGTTGGCGTCAAATCAAACCGTCTCGGTACGCGTGCGACCGCCACCCGTGAGATGAACTCGCGACCCTCACCCGCTGTTGCGGAACGATAGAACGAAGGTTTCCGCCGAACTCCCTGCCGATTCGAAAGGCATTGATGAACGGCTTCCGAAAAAAGGACGTGAATGGTTGATTCTTTCGGCGACAATTTTCAGGGTGATATCGCGAAGGCTTCCGAAATTGCGGAGAGGTTTTGCCAATGGCTTCTGCCGCTTCGGAAGACTTCCGCCAATGCTTCTGCAAAAGGCCCTCGCGAAATCGAGAATTTCTCTAAGTTTCGGCCGCTCTCGCTTCTGACGTTGCAGAAAGCTCTCGCGATTTGCTTCCGCCGTTTTGGAAGGAAACAACGAATGGCCCCGCTGTTTCGGAAGACTAAAATGAAGACGTCCGCAACTCGAACCAAAAATTCTAAGACTCCGCGGGGTTTCAGAAGGAATATCACCAACGCTTCCGCAAAGGCTCGGGAAGAATATCGCTAACGCTTCCGCAACTTCAAGACTTCAATATTTTCGAAAAGACTAAGTTTCTTGGCGGATTCAGGGAAGGTTGGCGAATTTCATCCGCAAGTTTCGGGCGGCTTCCTTGAATTCTTCCGCCGTTTCGGAAGGAGTTTGTCAAACACTTCCGCGACCTTTTCGACAATAATTTCGAAGCCTTTTCGGGAGACTTATGACGAATGCTTCCATAGTTTCGGAAGGATAAAATGAACGGCTCCGCAGTTTCGGGATGGAAAGTCCAACAGCTCCGCAAAAAGAAATTTTTCTAAGTCTCTTCACAGTTTCGGAAGGAATTCGTGAATTCCTCCGCGGTTTCGGGGAGCTCACGCGAGTGGCTTCCGCAAGTTTCGGGCGGTTCCCTTGAATTCTTCCGCAATTTTTTAACAAGGACTTCCACATCTTTTCGAAAAATTTAGACGAATGGTTCCACCGTTTCGGGAGAACAACCCGAATCTCTCCGTAATTTTTTCACGAAAATTTCTAAGTCCCTTTTCGGGAGTTTAAACAAAAGACTTCCGCCACTGCGGGGCTTTAGCAAATCGTTCCGCTACTTCCAGGGAGACTTCATGAAAAGATTTCTGTTGAAATACAAGATTTCCTGGCAGACTTGGAGTTTTTTCATGGCAAGATTTTCTGTTAAAACAAAGATAAAAGCTGGGAATGGCCCTTAAGGCAGCCTTTCTAAAAAAATTAAAGGAGGGGCCCCAATATGTACAAAATTTTGGGGGGGGGATGTTGCTGCAACAACATAACCTTAAGGTAAAATCTTTAATGAATTTCACTTAGTATAGATCTATTTTATTTTATTGCATATATAAAGCTTAGATCTATTTCAAATTTGAAATATATATCATAGATACATAATATATTTCGATTTCTGAATTATTCTTTGATTTTAATTGCAAAATATAACTTTCATTTGAGTAACTAGCTTAATTTGCAAATCTGAAATTTACATCAAAGGGTTTAATATTTAGTTTTTAGATTTGTTTCTTCAAGTCTCATGGATGATAAATGGGGTAAATCATCAACCCTGATTATGGATCCTAACCGGCAGGAACATTGAGTGAGGCCCTCAATATTCACATAGATAGTTAGTGTGGGGACTTGACCCCGTGACCTCATACTTGAAACTCACAACACTCAATCACTCAAGCTAACCCACCAGGCTATCTTGCAATTATATTTATCTAACTTGTAATTACTTTTAATAATATGAGCCGTTTAAGTTTTTATTCAAGTTAATTTCTCATATCTCGTTGGTTTAGTTTCATAAATATGGAATGTTCTTTATATGTTCTATTCTTCATATTCATATTTATTGGATGATTAAGGCATATATTTCATGTTACTTAAGTTGATAATCCGCTAGCCTATTACAAGCTCTAGGTATTTTGACTTAGACCTTGCCATAAGTCTTGGATTCATTGTTAATTCTTGCACTAAATAGATATACTCTTGTGGATATAATTAATCTTGTTTATGCTTCTTGCTTTATTTTTCACATTTAATTGGGATCATTTACTTTGATTCTAGTCTATTGTATATTGTTAATTCTTTAGTAGATTCATTGCTTAGATTTGAGCACATATTGTGATTGTTATATCTATTAAGGCATTTAAGTTTCTTTGACTAAATGCATGTTACCTCACTAATTACATCTTTACATTGTGCTTAGTTACTCTAGACAATTCTAATTGATACATTTTCCAATCTAGACTTTAATATAAATAAATCATCAATTCATTTGGGTCACCCCCAGGCTTGGTTAAAGAGTTAGGCTTGAAGTGAGTGGTTGTGTTTGTTGAGGTGACACCTAACCTTTGTTTCCATATAGGTTGTTCTAGTGGGTTGAGACTTTTCCCACTCATGTACATGTTGGGAAATAACATTTTTTACGTCATTGTTGTGGACAAAATCTTAGTTTCTCGAAAAATCCTCAATTTAAGAATTTATTCTCTTTTGAGAATATTGATGAACTTACATGTTAATTTGGATCTATCATAGTTCATTTAGTGACTCCAATTAGTAATAATCTTAAAATATAATCTACAAGAAGGTGACTCCACCTAGTAATAATCTTAAAAGCTAATCTATAAGAAGGAATAATCAAGGAATTGTTCAGTTCATTCCTGGGCCTGAGCAAGTATATATGAGAAGATTAGGCAGGGCAAATTCAAAGATAGTTCTTAATACTTTTGTTTAAAATTTGAGCATTAATTCACAATACTCTTGGATCTTTACTGAGATAATAAAATATACAGTATATCAATGCATAACAATCACAATAAGCATGACAAGCATTACAAGAATCAAAAGCATGAGAGACAAGAGACACAAAGTTTCCGTGGGGAAAACCCTAAGGTGAAAAACCCCACAACTTCCTCAGAGATAGAGAGAGCAATGGCTCAACCAAAGTACAACCAAAATACACTTGAGATAGTATCCTAGAGCAGATGATCCTCCTCCTCACTAGTGCACCACTTTCTTAGTGAGAGAAGTGTGTCTTTCCGAATGATCCAAATAGAGATCTCCCGATCTCTATTTATACTTAACCTGTTTGCCCAGTGACCTTATGGGGTCGACTTGTCTATCTAGATACATCCACAATATAATATATATTTTAGGGTCGATCCCACACATGGTGGTCTAATAACCCATCGGCATGTACACACACTTGCGACACTTGTCAATCCACATGACGACACTTCCTTATAGAGGAATAACACATCTCTTATAAGGGTACAATAAATATATATGAAATACATAGATGAAATACATTCTGAAGTTACATATACATCAACACTCCCTCTTAACTAGGAAGGTATTTCTCGACACAGTTATGCTAGACAAGTCTTCTTCTCGGGATCATTGTCATCGATGCATCGTCATCATCATCGTCACTGCTGCTGCTATCTCAACCAATCTCTTACTCTACTCATCATAGGAAGTTCTATAGAGCTAGTCCTTTTTCATATTGGATGTAGGCCCACCACCTGCAGGTCTTCATCATCTGTGCGAACGGTTTGATAGAGGTGGCCTCTCAGGACTAATTTTATGTGCGGATGCAATATCAGAAAGAGTATCCCAGGAACATTTATGTGCCTAAGCACGACCGACAAGATCTCCTAGGATTGATTACATGCATCTCCTCCAAAATACCTTTAAAGAGCATCCTAAGAACATTTATGTGCCGTAGCACGACCGGCAAGATCTCTAAAGAGCATCCCAGGACTTATTATGAGCATACAACTCAACCTCTCGGATCTCCAGGACTGATTACATGTGGATAGACAAAACCTTTAAAGAGCATCCCAGGAACATTTATGTGCCGCAGCACGACCGACAAGATATTTAAAGAGCATCCCAGGACTAATTATGAGCACACAGCTCAACCTCTCGGATCTCCAGGACTGATTACATGTCTCCGTAGTAATACCTCATCCCAGGACTGATTACGAGCACACAGCTCAACCTATCACATATCTGAGGATTGATTACATACTACATAGCAATACTGGAAAGAGTACCCCATGAACATTTATGTGCCGCAACACGACCGGCAAGATCTCCCAGGACTGATTACATGCTATTTGCACAACCTGCCACATATCATCACTGACCTCCAAGTATCAACCTAATACTCATGATCCAATGGATCATCATCGCACAAGGCATCATCCTGATGCCCATGATCATACTGATCATCATCACTTGTACCATCCTGGTACATATCATCTGGAGCAACATCCTGAAGCTCATCATCATGATCAACCTGATCATACAATGCATCCACCTAATGCACACCAAGCATCTACCTGATACATATCATCATACATGATCCACCTGATCATCAGTGTATCTACCTGATACAAATACAAATACATGATACATATCAACATACATGATCTACCTGATCATACAATGTATCTACCTGATACAGGTACATGGTCCAAGCATCCAACATGATGCATATACAAATACATACAAATGATCTAACCGATCATATCCAACATCCAACATGATGCGTACATACATATAAATGATCAAGCTGGTCATATCCAACATCAACACGATGCATACATACATACAAATATAAATGATCCAACTGATCATATCCAGCATCAACACGATGCGTACATACATACAAATATAAATGATCCAACTATTCATATCCAGCATCAACACGATGCGTACATACATACAAATATAAATGATCCAACTAATCATATCTAGCATCAACACGATGCGTACATACATACAAATATAAATGATCCAATTGATCATATCCAACATCCAACATGATGCATATACAGAGCAGTAACTGGAGCATCGTCCTGATACTCATCATCCAGCGCTTACATCCACAGCCATGTGAAGGATCCTCCTTCCAAGATGCTTGGGATGGCTTCATCAAATGTGTCCATCACTTCTTCCTCGAAGTGTCATCGATCTGAAGAACACCAAGCCTCTCCCTGAAGTACTCGAACTTCACCTTGGCTAGTGGCTTCGTCAGCACATCTGCAATCTGCTCATCTGTCGCAACATACAGGAGCTTCACGGCTCCTCTCTGCACCATATCCCTGATATAGTGATATTTGATCTCTATGTGTTTCGACCTGTCATGAAACACTGGGTTCTCAGACAGCTTCACACAACTCTGGTTATCGCAGAATATACGAGTAGCATCCAATGGGAGATCAAATAACTCAGACAGTATCTTCCGTAGCCATACTGCCTCACAACTAGATGAACAGGCTGCAACATACTCTGCCTCAGCTGTACTTAGTGCTACGCAGGACTGCTTCCTGCTAAACCAAGAGATCACACTTGATCCCATACTGAAGCAGCACCCAGATGTGCTCTTCCTATCTGCAGCACTGCCAACCCAATATGAATCAACATAACCCTGCAGGTTAAACTTTTGATTCACTTCATACTTGAGCCCATAATCCACTGTACCCTTCAGGTACCTCAGAACATGCTTTACAGCAACCAGATGAACACTCCTCGGATCCATCAAGAACTGGCTCAATGTGTTCACTGCAAAGCAAATATCTGGTCTCGTGTTTGTCAGATACATCAAGGACCCAATCATTTGACGATACATAGAGATATCAACTGACTCAAATGAAGCATCACATAGAAGCTTTAGATTCGATGCCATGGGTGTTGCCATGGCCTTGCAATCCATCATCCCAAATCTCTTCAGAATATCTATTGTGTACTTCCCTTGACCAAGGAAGATCCCACCTGAATTCTGCCACACCTCCATACCTAGGAAATAATGCATTATTCCCAAATCTTTCATATCGAACTCAGCAGCAAGCTTCCTCTTAGTATCTGCAATCAATCTGTCATCTCCTGTTACAAATAAGTCATCCACATATAGGAGTAGAATCACAGGATTCCCTTCCTCAACCTTGTAGTAGAGGTTGGAATCCGCTTTACTCTTGGTAAAGCCCAAGCTAGATAGGAAACTGTCCATCCTACCATAACAAGTTCTGGAAGCTTGCTTCAAGCCATACAAGGCTTTCTTCAATCTGCACACATATGAATCCCTGTCGTGTATTTCAAAATCAAGTGGTTGCTCCACGTATACTTCCTCTTCAACTACACCATTCAAGAAAGCAGTCTTGACATCCATCTGGTGTATTTTCCATTTCATTGCTGCAGCCAGGGCAAGTACTGTTCTGATCGAAGTATAGCTGGCTACAGGTGCAAAAGTTTCTTCATAATCTATTCCCTCTTTCTGAGAGAAGCCATGAGCTACGAATCTTGCTTTGTATTTCTCTACATTTCCATCTGCAGCATGCTTGATTTTGTAGATCCATTTGGAAGTCACAACAGACTTCTCTTTAGGTCTTGGGACAACATCCCAAACATCATTCTTCATTATTGATTGGTATTCCTCAACCATGGCATCCTTCCATTCTTTCTTTTCCGCTGCTTCTTCATAACTGGAAGGTTCTTTGTTCATAATGTCACAGAGTAAAGCAACATAGCTGGTATGTGATCTGGTTCTCTTCTTTGCTTTGTGTTCTTCTTCTGGAATGCCAAATATTTCTGCATCTTGAATGAGCTCTCTAGCCCATGCAGGTTTCCTTTTGTGAGAGTTATCCTCACGGGGTGGATCTACAGGTTCTTGCGGATCTTCAAACTCACGAACAACTTCTGGAATTGCTTCAGTCATGGTAGTGTCTTGAAATCTAGTTTCCTTAGGTTCTTCATAAACTTTGATAGGTTCCTTCCTTGATTTGATGAATGCTGAGTTTTCATCAAATGTTACATCCCTGCTGACATCAATCTTCTTGAACCCTGGAAAGTATATTCTGTAAGCCTTCGAGCTTTCACTGTAACCCACAAAGATACCCTTCTTTCCTGAAGGATCTAGTTTGGTCCTCTTTTCCTTTGGGACATGAGTGTATACTGGACAACCAAATATTCTGAGATGGCTGACTTCAGGTTTCTTCCCAGAAAAAACCTCTTCTGGTGTCTTGTTGTTCAATATCTTGTGGGGTGTTCTGTTCTGCACATATACAGCTGTTCTAGTTGCTTCTTCCCATAGATGCATAGGTAGATCCTGGTCATGCAGCATTGCCCTTGCTATTTCCATGATTGTTTTGTTCTTCCTTTCTGCAACTCCATTCTGTTGAGGATTATAAGGAGCAGTCAACTCCCTCTTAATCCTTGAATCACTGCAAAGCTTCTTGAAGTCACCTGACGTGAATTCTCCACCATTGTCAGATCTGAATGTTTTGATCTTTTTGTCAGTTTGATTCTCCATCAAGGTTTTGAATTCCTTGAACTTATCAAACACCTCATCTTTGTTTTTCAAGAAGTATACCCAAGTATTCTTGGAGAAGTCATCAATAAATGAGACATAGTAAACATACCCACTTACAGAACTGGATGACATAGGACCACATACATCTGAGTGGATGATTTCCAGGATATTTTTGCCTTGCTTTCACTGCTTGGGAAAGCCTTCTTAATATTCTTACCTTTTGCACATCCTTTGCAAACACCTTCATGTTTGGTCTTGATTTCAGGAAGACCCTCTACAACCTTGCTTGCAATTGGAAGTGCCCTATAGTGCATATGAGCAAGTCTTCTATGCCAAAGTTCACTTGGTTCCATGGATTCATGCACCATGGCATGTTCAGGCTATCCTTTTAATTTGTACAAATCTCCCTCTTGCTCTCCAATCACAACTGCATCATCTATGGTCTTTCCCTTTGGCCACATTAGGACTTGGCCATCCACAAATGCAACCCTCATACCTTTTGTATCCAATGCAGAGATGGAGAGTAAGTTATTCTTGAGCCCAGGTACATAAAGGACTTCTTTCATCTTCAAAGATTTTCTAGAATCTAGGTTGTAGGAGGCTTCACCACTTCCTTTGATGGGATATTGATAATCATCCCCAAGTTTCACTTTATGGGGTGATTCATGTCCAGACAGATTTACAAAGGATTCTTTAAACCTAGTCATGTGTTTGGAAGCCCCACTGTCAATTAATCAATCATTACAACCATGGGAGATAGTACCTGTGAGAGTAGAGATTAGAACATACTCTTCTTCACTTGATGAGTCATCATTACTATCATCACTTTCTGCCCTAGCCTTCTTCTTTGGAGGTTCATCATCTTCGACAGCATGAGCATGGTACCTTCTTTTGTTACCCTTCTTCTTCTTGCTGGAGTTGTTGTTGTTGTGTTTGTTCCTTTTTTTCTTGGGACATTCTGAAGCAAAGTGACCCTTCTCATCATTCTGAAGCAAAGTGACCCTTCTCATTACAAGTGAAACACCTTAGATCTTTCTTGTCTTTGTGAAAATGATGAGAATATTTCTTCTTGTGATGGGATGGCTCCCTCTTGAACTTGCCCTTCTTAGTGTGAGTTGTGAGAGCTTGATCTTCATTTCCCATCTTCTCTTCTCTTGCCACAAGCCTCGCTTCTTCTTGAGAACATTCCTCCCATAATCTGCTGAAGGAGATTAACTTCTTTCTGGCATAGATCCCCTGGATAAAAGAGTCCCAGGACCTAGGTAGGCCATTCAAAGTAGTCATAACAATTTCACCATTCTCCACCATTTCATCTACAGCTTCAAGTTGTTCCTTGATCTGAGAGAGCTTGGAGAAATAGGATTGAATTGTTTCTCCATTCGACATCTTGACCCCTTTCAATTGATTCCGCAGGGTCATCTTCCGATTTATGTTCTTTCCTTCAAATAGCTTGGTCAAAGAGTCAAACATAGCCTTGGGTGTCTTTAGAGAAGACACATGGGGTATGAGATGGTCTTTGATAGAATCAGCAATGATTTTCTTTTCCTTGACCAAGTTCTTCTTATGCAATACCTTAGCCTCTTCATCCTCTAGGATAGGGATGTTTTCTTTTATATATGAGTCCAATTCATTCTTTTCCAAGATTAACCCAATCCTATACTTCCAAACTCAGAAGTTATCAACCCCTTCAAGCTTATCCTCAAGCTTGGTGTGGTGAGACATCTTAAAGAGTACTTCAAATGAAATAGAAAAGATTTAGGTCTTACCACTTGAAATGCTGAAAACTGGATCTGGTCCCGGATTAGGGTTTGTCGGTAAAACCCTAAAAATTCAAAATGTGAATTTCAACTTTCTGAAAGGATAGAAAGATGTGCCTTGATGAGCTGATCAGCCCGGTGTATTCAGAATTTGAGATCAGCAAAGCTTTACTCTTCAGATTTGCCTTTTTGTCCTCCCGGGTTCACTAGGGAGAGCCCTGAATTAGGGTTTGAGTTTCTCGGAGATCTACCCAGCCAAAAATCTCGATCCAAAGCTATAAACTTCGATTGTTGCAAGGAGCTTCCAGCTATGGATTCAGATTTCATAAATTCCTATTTTTGTGGAAACCCTAATTTTTAGGGCCAAATTTGAAAATGCTCAGAATTGAATTCTTATTGGACAGATAGATTCTCCTTGATGATTAGAGTCAATCTACTATACTGCTTTTCCAAAAACTGTGGAGAGAAACCCGATAAACAAGAAACTCAAGTTTCCGTCACTGCAAAATGTCTTCTTCTCAGGTTAGCTCTGATACCATGTTTAAAATTTGAGCATTAATTCACAATACTCTTGGATATTTACTGAGAGAATAACATATACAGTATATCAATGCATAACAATCACAATAAGCATGACAAGAATTACAAGAATCAAAAGCATGAGAGACAAGAGACACAGAGTTTCCGTGGGGAAAACCCTAAGGTGAAAAACCCCACAACTTCCTCAGAGTTAGAGAGAGCAATGGCTCAACCAAAGTACAACCAAAATACACTTGAGATAGTATCCTAGAGCAGATGATCCTCCTCCTCACTAGTGCGCCACTTTCTAAGAGAAGTGTGTCTTTCCGAATGATCCAAATAGAGATCTCCCGATCTCTATTTATACTTAACCTATTTGCCCAGTGACCTTATGGGGCCGACTTGTCTATCTAGATACATCGATAATATAATATATATTTTAGGGCTGACCCCACACATGGTGGTCTAATAACCCATCGGCAAGTACACACACTTGCGACACTTGTCAATCCACATGACGACACTTCCTTATAGAGGAATAACACATCTCTTCTAAGGGTACAATAAATATATATGAAATACATAGATGAAATACATTCCGAAGTTACATTTACATCAACAAATTTGGGGTTTGAATCAATTGTTGACATACGATACCGCTTTTTTTAACATCACTCAAGTAGACATGGCTAATGAATTGTACATACCAATAGACTTTTCAGCCATCAATGGATATCCTCATGATATTCTGGAAAATGTCATTAACAATCTACCATCTTTTATAATACAATAAGTGCAAAATACCATCTCAATAGATTTAGATCACTGCTGCATAAATGGAGTGGCATGCATGAAGATGTTCACATGAAGTTGGTTGTGTTATCATTAGAAGCAAATGCCTTAGATTGGTTCACATAAATAATTGATAATGGTATTAAGTCCAAGGCTGAATTATTTGATGCATTCATGGACAAATAAAGTGACAAGAGAGATGATAGGCATTGATTGGTTGCTCTTAACACAATGAAAACTAATGAAAATGAGTTTGGGAGAATTTAATGAGAAGTTTAATGATTTTATACAAAGCCTATCTTGCAAAATTAATCCTACTGATGCAACCACTCGCATTCACTACATAGAGGCTTTTAATGGAGAAATGTGCTATCAACTAAGGGTAAATATCCACAAGACTTCAACGAATCCCATAATACAACCATAAAGATATGTACGAATATGAAAAATTTAGGGAAATCCAATATTCTCGGTTTGATAAGAGCAATCAATTCCAAAGTAGAGCCTAAGCCTAAGGATGATTAGTTCAGATTCTTCACAAGATCCTATTAAGGATTTAATTGATGCAATCAAGAATTTGTAAGTTAAATGTACTCAACAAAATCATGCTATCCAAAATAAGTTGATTCAATTGGAATTGTTCCTTTAGCTTCCCTATAATTGTGGATATCATTGGGGAGTTACCTTGAAATTTATGCCCAATTCCTTCTCATTACCTTCAACCAACATCATTGATAGACCTTGATATTTTACGAACTTTGTTGGCTTAATTGATAAGTCATACCCTTGTATCTTTGTTACCCATTTTCCTCGAACTCTTAAGAAATATTGCTGAAGTAATATATCCTTGATTGTTGGGTGGGGAACATAAGCCATTGTCTTCGAATACCCGACTTAGGATCGGAAATGCTTTAAATATTTAACAGGAGTGTAGGCTCTCTTTTCCATAATTCCGTATTTTAACTTTGCATTTTGCAACATTTACTCATGAAATCTTTAGGTTTTTCCTTTCCTTTGTCATTCTTTTGCAAGAAATCTCCAACAATTGTGTCCTCATAAGTGAATGAGAATATTTGAAATTCTTTTGAGTAATTTGGACTAACCAACACAAGAGATCTTTCAATGGCTTATTTAATTGTTGTAAACATTTTTCTTCCTTCATCACACCATTTAAAATCTACATCTTTCTTTCAGAGCTTTTGGATTGGCTTTAATATTTCAATGAAATTAGGGATGAACCTTTGGATGAAGTTATTTTTTCTAAAAAATGACTAAATTGTCTTTTTGTTAATGGGAAGAGCAATATTATTAATTGCCTCAATTATTTTCAAGTCAACCTTAACTCCATCCTTTGAAATTATATGCTCTCATATTTTACTTTCATGCACACCAAAGATTGACTTCTTGGGATTTAAGGATATTCCTTATTTGTGACATCTATAAAAACCTTACCTAAGGTGTTTTACATGATCTCTTCTATCCTTTTAGTATATAGTTAAGTCATCTTCATGGATTTCGATAATCTTACTAATTAATTCTTTGAAAGCAAAATCCATGGCCTTTGAAATGGTACACCTTCATTGAGAAGACCAAATGGCATACTTATATATTTCATTGTACCCCAAGGTGTTGCGGAAGTTATCTTGTGTTGATCTTCCTTATTGACTAATACTTGATTATATCCTAATAAACCACCTATCATGAGCATTATTCCTGATTTAGTAATCCCTTGTAACAATTTTTCTTTATGTTAGGAAGAGGATAGTTATATTTCTTGCATGATACATTTAGGTTCCTAAAATCAACATGTAGTCTTATTTCACCATTTTTCTTTCTCACAAAAACCATGTTGAATGTTTCGTTGGAGCAATTATTCTAGTAGTTGCCAACATTTTTTGAAGCTCTTGTTGAACGATCAAGGCTAACTTAGGGTTGATTCTTCTTAACGTTTTCCTGAAAGGACTCGCTGTTGGCTCGGTTTTGCAACCAAGCTTAGTGCTATGGGCACCTACTAACTAGTAGTAGCAGTTTCAATAGAAATAAAAACAATAAACTAAATAAACAATACTTTTCATGGATCTAAGCAAGAATCTAAGCAAATAATTTAAATATTTCAAAAATCAAGAACAAGAAACATAAGAAATAATTTTTGTATTGAAAAGTGGGGGGCAAGCAAGTGCTTGCGATATTACCTTCAATGGTGAAGGTTGATGTTGAGCAACTCCCAAGATGAGTAGCTCCAAACTCCAATAGGTCTCTTTCTCCAAGGTTGCTTCAATGGCTAAAAGTGCTCATGGGAGATTTCAGCAGCATAAGGATGAGATAATGGAAGGATATGAAATGAGGAGCCCCTACCACCTTTTTATAGTTTTTGGTGGTGAGGAATACCATTTGTGGTTTTGTGGAAACCAATGGTATTGACCAACATAGTTTAGGTATTTTTCCCTCCTTTTTCCTTTTTTGAATAAAAATAATATTTTAATTCCCTTTTTAATATTTTTGGGAATTTGGACCCTTTTTGAGGGTTTTTTATGATATTCTTGAAAAAATAATCTTTTTTAATGGAAAAAGGGGTGTACCAAGGTCTTTTGGTGGCCTTTTGTTGGTTTCAGAGGCTCAGGTGGTGGAAAAGTGGACAAATAGGTCATGTGAGTAAGGGAATGAGCTAGTGAGCACTTTTTAGGTGTTAACAGATTGCCCCCTGATGTGTGAGGGCAGGAGCTCATCGTATGGCCGATAGACATCATAGTTCTTTTGTCCTTTTTCTGGGTTTTAGGGGAGAGAAGAGACCGTTTGGAGACTGGAGCCACGGCCCTTGGAAGCTGCAAAAACAAAAAATATTACATGGCCTCAATATGAATGAGGTATAATCTCTGATAAAGGACGAGGTGGGCATTCCCATGCTCGTATCAAGGCATATACAAAACAATTAGTCCCAAGAAGGGGGATCTAATACGTGAAGAAATATATTGGTACATCATAATGGTCCAGAGGGGACATGATTGTGGGATATACTCATGATCATGAATGATCGCAATAACTGATACACTGGATCAACTGTGGAACTGCTGAAACTGAAGGTGTCCAACATCTGTAGGGACTCAAAGACTGTGAGCCATCTCTGAGAAGTATTTGTATCTGTATACTCGAGGGAGTAGAAAACTGGTACACTGAATACTGTCGCCATACGCAACCCGGATATGTATAGAAAAAATGTAACTGGTTGTATCCATAGGTAGACTCTCAAATGTGGAGGAGTCAGGTGGTATCCGGGGTCTTCGACTAATAACTGAACGAACCAATACCCTGTGCGAGTCTCAACGATGCGATCAAGGTGTTGAAGTCGAGCATGTGAGAAGCAACCATTTGGAGAGGCAGTAAGGATTCCTCTCGAAATGATTCGTAGGCACTCATCATAAATGGTAATGAGTCCAAGACACAGGGACCTCTAAGTCTATCCTCTGGAATCAATGTGGTTGTCGTCGACAGAGGGGGACCAGCAACTAACCAGGCAATGATGTTTCCTTGATAGGAGCACGAGGTGTAGAACTGAAGTGATGTAGTACTGCTGGTAGGACTGACATACTTGTGGGGATGGGAAATAACTGGGTCAAAAAATGGGTAGACTCAAAACTTCCTTTGTTCAGAGCATGATGACATGGTTGACCTGGCAGGGTAGGGAACTGACTTGTAGGTGCAGGGATCATAGCTTTGACTGAATGGTATATATTGACTCTGGGGGGGGAGGACAAGCTGATGGTAGCTGTCGAGAGAGTTTCAGGGTGACATACTGCAGAATACTCTGAACAAAGGCGACCAAAAGGGGAAGCTGTTAGCGAGTAGATATGATCTGTCGTGGCGCCAAGAGGCACCCTTCTTCCTTCTTCATAGTTTTAATGAGCTTCAAGAAGGGATAAAAGTGTGCTCTGAAATGGTACGGTCCTGTGGATTTTGTGAGCCCAGGACGGCGCATGCTCATGGTTGTTTTCATGTTTAGAGAGTCTGAAAACAGTAAGTGGACTCTGTTGGTGTTTCTTTTTCGTAAGTTTAGTCTCCGAGGCCCGAAAAAGTATAAAATGATGCGGATGGAGAACTCTTCTAGCCGATGTGACTAGAGTATACCTTTTTCGTAATTAGTCTACGAGGTCCGGAAAAGGGGTAAACTTATACCAGGTAGACGCCCTTTCAGATACGTTTATCGAGCATGAAAGGAAGCAAGATTGCTCGGCGATCTTTTCATTGTTTTTAGGAGTCAGAAAAGAGCTTAACAGAAACTCCCTAAGTGCCTTTTTCGTAAAAGGGGTTGCTCGGCCCGAAAAAGGGGTAAAATCATACCGAACAAAAATGGATTGACGAGGATGAGAAAATGTCTCAAGCATCGTCATCTGTGCGGAAAACTGGATCCGGCGACATAAGATATATCGAAAACGGAGAACGGCCGATGTGGCACGCAAACCGAGGCGACGAGGGGGCGTTGAAAAAATGCCCGGAAAATCTAAAGGTGAGAGCGAGAAATGGTCTCAAGCATCATCAGGGGCGCGGAAAACTGAATCCGGCGATATAAGACACATCGAAAACGGAGAACGGCCGATGTGGCACGCAAACCGAGGCGACGAGGGGGCGTGGGAAAAAATGCCCGGAAAATCTAAAGGTGAGAGCGAGAAATGGTCTCAAGCATCATCAGGGGCGCGGAAAACTGAATCCGGCGATATAAGACACATCGAAAACGGAGAACGGCCGATGTGGCACGCAAACCGAGGCGACGAGGGGGCGTGGGAAAAAATGCCCGGAAAATCTAAAGGTGAGAGCGAGAAATGGTCTCAAGCATCATCAGGGGCGCGGAAAACTGAATCCGGTGATATAAGACACATCGAAAACGGAGAACGGCCGATGTGGCACGCAAACCGAGGCCACGAGAGGGGCTAAAAAATGGTCATAAATGGACCCCGGGAAAAAACGGGAAACGGAAGGAACCTCTATGAAGTTCTCGCTGTGCTGATCCCAACGGTACCAACGGTTTGAGAAATGGACTTCGTATGACACCGCAATGGTTGTTTGAAATTTGTGGAATTTCTATAAATAGGACGTGGGGCCCAATATGACTTGTCATTGTCACGTGCGAGTTTGATAGAGCAGTCAGAGCTATTTCTCGATTTCCGGGAGATTTCACCGTTGGTTTTCGATTTAGCGAGTTGCAGGTAACTCTATTCGCCTTAACCTAGTCAATTATGTCTTTTTTAGTTGGCGGTGGGCCCCCGAAAGCCGCGAATCTCCACGTTGACTCTCCAACGTGGAACCGCGCGGGTTTCGGGGTGGAACCCGCGATGAACCGCGCGGGTTTTAGACTCACAGTCGCGATGTTCATCGCGACTGTGAGGTCGGAACCCGCGATGTTCATCGCGTGTTCATGGGTGACAGTCGCGATGTTCATCGCGACTGTCTGGACGAAACTCGCGATGTTCATCGCGGGTTTTTTCATGGAACCCGCGATGGTCATCGCGGCTTTTGTGGAAAAGCCGCGATGGTCATCGCGGCTTTTTGTGAAAAAGTCGCGATGAGATTTTTTTTTTTTTTTTTTTTTTTTTTTTTTTTTTTTTTTTTTTTAAATTTTTATGCTGGGGCTAAAATTTTCTGTGTTTTCTTGGCAGGATGTTGCGGAGGGCTCAGTCCGTATGGCGGGAGAGAGATATTGATGCCGAGATTGTGGCGAGGATCGAGGATGATGGGGGGGTGAGACAGACTTTAGCCATGAGCGGACTCTTGAAGTTCGCTCAGATACCTTATATCCGTTCAGTGAGGAGACTCCTGAACAAGCTCGTTCAGTGGTGGGTGCCGGCAGAGGGTGCCTTTATTATTGGTGGTGAGAGGTTGGAGATTACTCTCACTGATGTATATTTTTTGACCGGTTTGCCTCGCTTGGGTGAGGTGGGTGATATCTCTCCGAGGTTGCCTCCAGGCGTGGATATGGAGGACCTCTTACAGACCTTTTGTGGGGATGACGCTGTTTTGGTAAACAGCTCTATCAGTCTGAAGTTCCTACGTGAGTGGGATATGCGGGCCGTTGGTGCCTGCGTTCTGAGGGTTTTGGGTGCTGCTGCACCACATCGTATGTCTGGGGGGCAGACGGTGATGGTGGACTCCGTTCTACGGGGTACTTACTATGCTTGGGCTCAGATGTTCTTGGCCGGTGTCCGGAGAGATCTGGACAAGGCCGCGAGAGAGGGAGGTGAGTTCTGTTACGCCTCATTTTTATGTTGTTTTTTCTTTGAGCGGGTGCCGACCCTACGGCCACGCGTACCGGTTCGTGCTGGTCTACCTAGCGAGCCTCGTATGATGAGGTGGGGGCAGATGATGCCTCGTGCTGGCGGTGGTATCCGTGGCTTCTTTACAGAGGATTTTTTCCAGCAGTGGGAGCAGATGCCACTGGTGATCGAGGACTATCCATACGCTGGTATGGACTACCGGGGAGACCCGGAGATGCCACGTGCCCCAGGACAGGCCTGGAGCTTAGACGGTATGTTTTTGTGTCCTATGTGATGTTTATACCATATGTATTATGTTTGATCATGATGATGTCTGTTGTATAGTATCTGATGGTTCTACTTGCTTTGTGCAGATATTGGTCCGGTACCACCACCTGACTATGTGGCTCGGCAGGGGCGGGCGATAGTGGTTGCGCGTCCTCCAGTACCTGTACGTCCTCCTCGTGGTGGAGGATTTGGCGCCCGTGGGCGAGGGGTTGGCCCTCAGGACGATGCTATAGATGGTGTTCGACGGACTTTGGCCCGGATCGTAGCTAGACTTCCGGAGGATGGCTGGAGGGACCTTGATCGGGACATTTTGCAGGGATGTCTCGGTGCACCGCCCGAGTGGCAGTCACTGTTGTTGAGGGCAGCGGTGCTTGCTGCGAGACACGGGGGTGGTGGAGGAGATGCTCCGGCAGAGCCGGCACCGGGGAGGATACGTCTGAGGGACGACCCAGCAGGGCCAGCCGAGCGGCGAGTTCGGGGTCGTCGTGACCCGGCTGGGCCAGCGGAAGTGGAGTCGGAGGAGGAGCCGGAGGAGGATCCTGAGGATCCGGAGGATCCTGATGATTAGACGTCATTGTACTTGCCCCCAAATGCTCATGAGCATATGGGGAAGCATTTTTGTATGACAGATGTATTTTGTGTATATCGAGTGCTGAGGGCATTTATGACATGTAGACCTTTTTGGTTCGTATATATATGTGGATATATATTTTGGATATTTTGATGTGTATGCACGTGGATGCAGTGTGTTTGTAGATTTATATATGCCCGTGGAGGCACATGCTATGCACATGGATGCATTATTTTGGTTTGTTTTATGCCCGTGGAGGCACATGTTATGCACGTGGATGCAATATTGGTTTTTTGTATATGCCCGTGGAGGCACATGTTATGCACGTGGATGCAATAATGGTTTTTGTATATGCCCGTGGAGGCACATGTTTTGCACCTGGGTGCATGTTTGTTTATGGATATGACATGATGTGATTGGTGTGCCAGTCGAGGACACTGTTGGCCATATTATCTGCTACACTATTGAGGTGTCTTGGGACATGTGCGAATGTAATGGATTCAAACTGTCTAACCATTTGTTTAGTGCGCAGGAATTTTCTGAACAGACAGGGATCGCGTACCTGGTAATCATTGTTGATCTGGGAAACTAGGAGCTGTGAGTCCAAGAAAACGTTGAGGTGACGTATGCTCATCTGGAGAGCAGCGGCCAGGAGACCGGTCACGGCATCGTATTCAGCTTGATTATTGGTGGCGGCACCTAAACATACTCCATCGATGTGAATTAACTCATGTGAAGGGGAGTATATTACCCAAGCTGCGGAGGCGAGATTGGGAGACCAACGGCTTGCACCATCAGCGAAACCGATATGGCAGAGTGGAAGGGGCTCCATCTGTGGTCATGCAGGAAAAACAAATATTTTAGGTTTTTTGAAAATTTTTTTGTGAACGAAAAACGTATGCCTATACTAAAAAGTGGACGATGGTGTCCATGAGATTTTCTATGGGTAAAATCTTTTAAGGTACAACCCGTTGCGTGGGTTGCGTAAGGTGTTGCCTTCTGAGTCGGTCAGAATGTATGCCCCCTGCCCGAGGCAGGTGTGTATGATGTATGGGCCTTGCCACATAGACACGAACTTCCCTTTTCCGGTTTTATCATGAGCTTGATCGTAAGCGAGGACAAGGTCTCCCTCCGAAAAGGTTCTTGGGTGGACGCGTTTGTCGTAACTTAGTTTCGATCTTTGTTTAGCGGCTTCCATGTTTTGAATGGCTGTGCGCCGATCTTCATCGGCCTGCTCTAGGAGCAGTAAACGTTGCTCGATCGGGGAAGTATCTGGTAGGAGCTCAACGGCGATGTGTAAAGCTGGGATCTGGCACTCAATAGGGAGGACAGACTCGACACCGTGAACTAAATGGAAAGGGGTAAAACCGGTGGCGGTTTTGGTTGATGTGCGGTAAGCCCAGAGTGCTGGGAAAAGCATGTGATGCCAATTGGACTTGTGCTTGTCTACAGTGCGTTGGAGAATGGTCTTCAAGATTTTATTGATCGCTTCGACTTGGCCGTTTCCTTGGGGGTAGTAAGCGGAAGAGAAATGGTGTTCGAATTTCAACATGGTTGATAATTCTTTCCAGACGGCATCTTCGAAGTGAGAGCCGTGGTCAGAGACTAGCTGTTGTGGTACTCCGAAACGAGCGATGACGTGGTTGAAGAAAAACCGCGCCGCGGTGTCGGCTTTGCAGTTATAGGTTGGCATGGCTTCTGCCCACTTGGTGAAATAATCTACGGCCACAATGATGTGTTTGTGACCGCCGGCTGACGGGGGGTTGCAGTCGAGGAAGTCTATGGCCCATTTGCAGAATGGTCCAACAGTGATGACTGGATGAAGGGGGGCAGGGGGGGTTCTTGCCTTGGGGGCAAAGAGCTGGCAGTTCTGGCAATGCTTGACTGCGGTGATGCAATCAGTAAACAACGATGGCCAAAAATAACCTGCCCGAATGATTTTCTGGGCGGTAGCCATGCCGGAGAAATGGCCTCCACAGGCCCCGCTATGACAATCATTGAGGACTTGTTCTGCCTCACTATGGGATAGGCAGCGGCGTAAGATTGTATCAACGCCGCGTCGGTAAAGTACATCTCCAATAAGTAGGTATCGGGGTGCGTGGTGTCGTATGCGACGGCGTCCATCACGATCGATGTGTGGTCGGAATTTTTGAGTACGGAGGTAAGTCAAAATGTCTCCGTACCAAGGGTCGTCCGACGAAATGACGAAGATCTGCTCGTCAATCAGGTCCGTATGGATAACGGGTGATGTCGAAGAGGACGGGAGATCTGTAATTAAGTGAGCAAGCGCGAGGGCTTTGGTGCTTTTGGGAGTCTTGAAAGTAAGGTCATATTCCTGGAGGATAATGACCCATTTAGCGACACGACCTTGAAGGATTCTCCTGGTGAGGAGGTAGACCATGGGGTTGGAGTCGGCCACGACCGTGGTATGACTAAGCAAAATGTAATGTCGTAGTTTCTGTACGGAAAAGACTACAGCTAGGGCTAATCTTTCCTCGTATGGGTAACGTAGAGGTGGGCCAGACAAGGTCTGGCTGACGTAGTAAATTACATGCTCTTTGTGGGAAGCATCTTCTTGGACCAAAACTCCGGATACGGCATGTTCGGATGCCGAGACGTAAAGGGTGAAGTCTTGGGAAAAATCCGGTGGGGATATCAAGGGGGCTTGTGTGAGAGCCTTCTTGAGGGCTTCGAATGCCGTGTCTGCTTGTTCGTCCCAGACAAAGGGTATGTGGGTACGAAGTAAGCGTAAGAATCCATGGACTTTGGTGGCGTAATCAGGAACAAAGCGCCTAAGAAAATTGGACCGACCTTGCAAGCTCTGAAGCTGGCGAAGCGTGCGAGGAGGGGGAAGTTCTAAGATGGCTTTGACTTTCAGGGGATCAACGGTGATCCCGTCCTGAGAAACAATGAAACCCAACAACCGGCCTGCCGGGACGCAAAAGACACACTTGTGTGGGTTCAAGCGGATTTTATATTTACGACAACGCAGGAAAACTTGCCGGAGGTCGCTAAGGTGGTCTGATCGTTTTCGGGAACGCGCTGTGAGGTCGTCAAGATAGACCCGCAGGATATGGACCAAGTCGTGAAAGCAGTAGGTCATGGCTCGCTGGAAAGTGGCACCAGCATTTTTAAGGCCAAAGGGCATGACTCGATAGGCAAAGGTGCCCCATGGGGTGGTAAAGGCAGTCTTGTACTGATCCTCCTTGCGGATGTGAATCTGGTTGTATCCGGAAAACCCGTCCATGAAGGATAGGACCTCATGGCCCGCACACTCATCAATGAGTTGGTCAATGAATGGCGTGGGGAAATTGTCTTTTGGACAAGCGTGGTTTAGGTCGCGGAAATCAGTGCATACTCTAAGGGTGCCTTGCTTTTTGTTGACCGGGACGGGGTTCGACACCCATGTGGTGTACGGAATAGGGTAGATGAAACCTGCTGATCGAAGTTTCTCGACTTCAGCCTTGACAGCGGGGAGCTTGGCAGGGTGAATAGGTCGCTGTTTCTGACGAACAGGGGGTACTTCCGGCCATGTATCGATATGGTGTTCAATGATGGCGGGGTCGAGACCAGGCATCTCGGTATAGGACCAGGCGAAGACGTCTCGGAACTCTTGAAAGAGTTTTTTGTATGCCTGAGTTTCTGCTTGAGTGCATGATGCGCCCAGCGAGATGAGCTCAGGTTTCCCTGGTGTTATGGAAATGTCTATTTGTATGGTGGGGGAAATGTTGGACATGTTCCCTTCTTCAAAGGCATCCGGTGCTGGGATGGGGTCCTTTAACCAATCGACCTTAGCAGGTATGAAGTCTTTCGACTCGACTGATAGCTGGTTGGATGCGGTGGAGGTAGATGCTTCCGGGAGGAAGTACGAGCGATGATGCATATCATCCCAAGGGTAGTCGGGTGCAGTGAGTGTTTCCAAAATCTGCTCGTCAGTATTGAAGTAGTCAGACCATAAATCAAGGGGTTCTGGTTTGAAGGTTGTCGAAATCATATATATCGTATTGACTTCTTCTGACGAGGATGATGGTGGAGGGTGAATCTCCTCGATGAGGGGAGGAGATATCTCTAAATCGGCATTGTTTAATTCGTACAGCGCTGCTCTATAGTCTGGTAGATCAGGGCAATGGTGTGAGTAGTGGCCGTAGACACTGCATATAGCACAAGGATGGTTAGTGCGCAGTGATTTGTCGCGAGGCTGTAGAGGTGGCTCTAATTTGACTACTGGGATGCCGATGTCATCCTCCAACATATTCATATGTTCTTGGAGTGCCGGTAAAAGTGGGCATTGATGAGTTGGATGGCCAATTTCATCGCATAATGAACATTTGGGGGGAGCTCGAAACACCGGTGGAGGTTTGGCTGCCTTAGGAGGTGGTATGGCAGTGTAGGGTTGTGGACCTCTGCCCCCAGTGGGCTTAGCAAGGAGAGGGGGATCCTTTGACGTCGACGCAATCGTGAGACCCGGAGGAGGTTTCATTGACGACGAAGGAATATTGAGGTTAGGAGGAGGTGTCGTTGCCGACGAAGGGATCGCGACGCCAGGGGGAGGTTGATTTGTGGTAACAATAGGTTGTACCGGTTGGAGGATGACGTCTGGTGTCGGTAATCGAACGGGAGGCGGAATATACCACACGGGTAATCCCAATGTTAGCCCGGGTAGGCTAAGGGTAGCCATAACCGGGGCGCTTACTACGCCCGAAGGAGGAAATAGGAAGGGGATGGTGTGGATGGGTGTAACACCGATGTGACTGGGGATCAATGGTGGTTGACCGCCGGGTGTTTGTGTATTCTGCGAAACAGTACAGAGGTTTGCGACTTGGGTCTCCGGTGACGGTGGTGGAATGGCCTGGAATGTAGAGGTCATTGGTGTATTTGAATACAGTCCGGGTGCCACAGAAGACACAAAGGAGGTAACAGCACTAGAAGCGGGTTGTTCAATCATGGGGAGAACATTCTCCGGTGCTGCAGGGGCGTTGGGGTCATAGTAGGTGAGCTGGTCAATTTTGACCACGCGGCCCTCATGGGGGAACATCATGGTGCGGAAGACGGAGGAGGCGACCGCTTTCATGGCATACATGTAACTGCGGCCAAGTAAAAGGTTATAGTCTAGTTGGGCGTTAATGACCTCTATGTCGATGAGCACGGTCTTCCCACCTAATTGGACGGGTACCTTGGGTAATAAACCGTGAGGTTGAGCTGACCGGCCGTCGTAGGCCCGCAATGCAGTGGTGGATTGCTGGAGAGCAGGGGAGCCCAACTTTTGCCAAACAAAAGTGGACATGACGCATGTGGAGGCACCCTCGTCGATGATACATCGATGGATGACAAGATTCCGAATAGAAACGGAAACTTGGACTGCTATGGTAGAAGGCAGCCGTGGTTCAGATTGGTCTAAGTCAAAGGTCATCAAGTTCGAATCATTTGGGTCAATAGCCCCAATGGCGGAAAGTAAAGTCTTGCGCTGAGAAGGACAGGTTTTTAAGACTTCTAACGCAGACATGGCTGCGGGAGATTGAGCTAAGTCGTCTACGATGTTGTAATTGGATGCAGCTCGTGCATTGGGGTTGTTGTTGATTCGGCGAAGGGGGAAGCGAGGTGCTTTAGAAGCGCCATCAAGTGGAACCTGAGGTATACGCAATGTCTGATCAGTGGGATTAGCAGTGGTATCCTTTTCGGCGGGGGGGGCTTCAGAAGTCGGTCCGTATTGATTTCGACGGGTTTGGACATTGACGTCAGCGGTGGACATCATCAATAAGTGGTGGGTACCTGAATCAAACATGGGTTGATCAGGAGCTGCGTAAGTTATTTGTTGTGGTTGCACGTTGCCCTGTTGGGGGGGCTAACGGCTGGGTGTTTACCACTCCTTGTGTTGGAAAGGGGTTTTGGAGAACCAGAGGTTGTTGTGGAGGTGGTGGGGGGTTGGGTGGTGGCTGAGGAGCCGCCTGCCCTTGACGATGGGCGTCATTTGTCCATAGTTGTCGAGCTCGCTCGAGATGTGGG
Source organism: Larix kaempferi (assembly GCA_027924585.1). Classification (NCBI taxonomy): domain Eukaryota; kingdom Viridiplantae; phylum Streptophyta; class Pinopsida; order Pinales; family Pinaceae; genus Larix; species Larix kaempferi. Next base: position 451,986 of record BSBM01000226.1, on the reverse strand, counting down.
CAAGCGTGGGTATAGTGGCCATAGACATTGCAAATGGAACAAGGATGGTTTGTCCGTAAATTAGCATTTTTAGGTTGCTTAGGTGGCCGATCAGGATTCTGATGAGCGGGCACCGCGTTATTGTTTTGCGGGGGCTGGGTAGGTTGTGGAGCTTGGTTGCGGTTTTGATTGTTTCCACGGTTGCGTCCTCTTCCGCGGTTGGGTTGTCCACCCTGGTTGCGCTGGTTATTTTGATATTGGGGCTGCTGTTGTTGTGCGTACACATGCCCTTGAGCATTGGGGGGATTCTGAGGAGCCGCAGGTGCGGGAGCAGGTTGCGGTGGATAGTATGCAGGTGGAGCTGGATGTGGTCCAGTTGCCTGTTGGGGATGTTGGTACCCCTGCGCTGGTGGAGGTGTGAGGTTAGCCGGTGCAACCGGTTGTGGGTAATGCATGGGCTGTTGTGGAAACTGCATGGGGTTTTGTACCGCAGGTTGAGCATAGTATGTAGGAGGTACATATGCTGATGGCGCTTGGCCATAACAATGTTGTGGACAAGAGGGTCCATGAACATGATGGGTCTGGTTTATTGGAGCATAAGAAGTTGTCGCTCCGGAACTGGATGTAGCCCTAGAAAGGTCTGGGGCGGGCATGGTGCTCACCATACTGAAAGGTTTTGCTTGCGGTGTAATTTGGCCAATAATGCCATCAGCGGCATGTGATGCCCCCGGTGTGTCACCGCGTGCAGAGTCGCCTCGTGGGGCGTCAGGTATGATGGTGTATAGGTAACCTGACTGGGCATAGATAAGGTCAAACTGTTGGGCCTTAAGGATGGCCTCCTCTTCAGACTGGGGTCTTTCAGAAGCTACATCCTTCGCAATGAGGGGAAGGAGGGATTTAAGGAACCAGTCTAAAAAGATTCGGTCGTCTAATTTGATCTTGCATAGGCTTCGGCGCCGACGCCAATCATGGATATGGTCAGTGATGTGCGTGGCCGTGTTCTGTCTGCAAGACAGTAGGATTTCGACGCCCGCATCATAGCGGACTGGTAGCTGAAAGAACTGCAGGAAGGTCGAGGCAAGGGAGGTAAATGAGGAATGCGTCCCATGGGGTTGCTCGATATACCATTTGGCTGCAGAGCCAGTGAAGGTGCGCTGTAATAAACGAAGGCGGACAGAGTCGTCCACTATGGAGTTGGAGGAACACCATAAATGGAAGGACATGATGTGGTTCTGGGGGTCTTCTCCGGCCTTTCCCTCAAACTTAGGGATGTCAGAGGGAAGCTTAGTGGGCATATGGGGCCAAGCAGGATCATGCCTAATGGGGTCATTCGTAAGCCTAGCTAAATCTGGCAAGTTGAGACTTGCCATGTATGGTAGACTAGCGGATGTGGCGATTGGAACGTGGATTGGCCTAGCCATTGTGGTATGGTGTAGGGGTCCAGTAGCTCCTATAGGTATGCTAGGTATGGCGGGTATGTGCCCTCCAACAGGTGTGGCCTGATATGGGTTAGTACTCCCAAGTGCAACTTGGGTTACACTTGGGTTAGGAATCGCACTAGGGATTCCTGGTATATTACTACCGAGTGCAACGTGGGTTACACTTGGGTTAGGAATCGCACTAGGGATTCCTGGGATAGCATTCCCAAGTGCAACATGAGTGACACTTGGGTTAGGAATCGTACTAGGGATTCCTGGGATAGGGTTTGTGGAAACCGAAGGGGGTATGACCCCCATGTTGGGCATGCCCATGACAGGTTGTGGTCCTGTGGTAGGCATTCCTAGATGTGGAGTGTTACCCATATTGGGCATACCCAAGGGGGTGGGTGTTGTCATGGATGGTATCCCCGCAGAAAGGTCTGCGGATGTCTGACCTATGGTTAATGTAAATTGTGGATCTTCTGGTGTTCCAGACATAATTGTGGTAGGTAGTAACTCTGTGGGGTTTTCGGATTCTACCTCCAAATCAAAGGTGAAGTGGGGTATGTCAGAATCGGATGACCGTCTAGATGATCGACGATGTGTCGAATCAAGGGATAATGCTCTGCGTCTGTGACGTGGAGAGCCAAGCGGACTAAACTCTGGGAGTTCGCCCTGTAGACGACGAGAACGTCTAGAATTCTCAATGGTGAGAATATGGTTTTTATGTAAAAAATTGTTTTAAGTATCAGGTGGTGATATATATGTAAAAGACTCAAAACCCTAATGCAACCAAGGGTGCAAAAAGGGGAGTGAAAAAAGAAGGCTCACAGGCCAAAAAATCAATCCTCAAAAAATGCACTTATTCTAGCAGCTGTGCTACAATAAGTGGAGGAATGCAACAACCGGTCAGAATACCAACATGCAAGCGGCTCCTAGAAAAAATAGGTGTAACTAGACTCAAAAGGTGGTAAAGATCATGCAAACACCTAATCTAAAAGTATTGTGACTCAAACAGACGATATCCCCTGCAAGGTGATGAAATCCAAGTCAGACAATATGAATGTAGAGACAACGGCTAGATATCCCCCTACCGGGAGGGACACCGGGTAATCAATCCTAAAAAGACAGGCTACTAGGATACTCCGTTCATGACGCGTCGAGAAAAGGTAAATCTGCCGTTTGGTCCTTTGATCGCAATATCCCAATACAGGGATATCCCGAGAACTGCGAATGGTAGCCCTTCGGTTACTGAATGGGTTTCGGTATCCCACTCAGGCTTCCGGAACCATCCTCGCGACTTCAACCCTCCTAGGGGAGAGGCCTTCCCACAAACCGGTTGTGACCGCGCCAAAAAGTACTAAGAGATTTTAGCTCCCTAATTGGACAACTTCTATGTCTCAGATGTATGAACTGAGGGGTGTTATTGGAACACCTATCCCCCCAATACTACCTAGCTACAAGAATTCTTTTTGTGTTCCCCAAGTGGGGTTAAGAGTGTGTTCAAATTAGGGTAAGTTTTAAGTCTTAGTTCAATTAAGTGATCGTGTGAGTGCACGTGAGGTGTTGTAAACTGAACTTGAAAAAATTAAATGCTTTAAGGGAAATTTTTCAAAAAATAAAGGACTTTTCGAAAAATAATAAGCAAATATTTAAGACTTTTTTCACTAAAAGAAATTAAATTGCTTTTTCAAAAAATAACTCGAAAAAAATAATGGATTTTTTGGATTTTTGAAAGCAAATAATAAACTTCTAAAAGAAATAAATGGATTTCTTCGTTTCAATAAAATTTGCTAAGGGCAAGATTCTAAAGAAGTAAACAGGAAAAAATTTGAATCTAGATAAAGAATGCAAAATGAATCTTTCTTTCACTTTCTTGAAAATTTTTTAAAAAGATTTCTATGTATGCACTTTTAAATAGTAAAAATTTTTCTAAATCTGGAAAATATGCAGAATTTGATACTGTAAAAAATGTGCTATGGGCAGAAAGTACAGTAAAAAATATTTTTCAAAATCGGGATGGCCGAATGAAAAAATTCAGCCGCGCGGGTTTTGGACGAACAGCCGCGATGGGCCGCGCGGGTTTTGGCCGAACAGTCGCGATGGACCGCGCGGGTTTTGGACGCACAGTCGCGATGGACCGCGCAGGTTTTGGGCGCACAGTCGCGATGGACCGCGCAGGTTTTGGGCGCACAGTCGCGATGGACCGCGCAGGTTTTGGGCGCACAGTCGCGATGGACCGCGCAGGTTTTGGGCGCACAGTCGCGATGGACAGCGCGGAAAAACACAGAACAGTCGCGATGGACCGCGCGACTGTCTGGAAAAAGGCCGCGATGGACCGCGCGGAAAAATGCAGAAAAGTCGCGATGGACCGCGCGACTGTCTGGCAAAAAGCCGCGAGGCGGAAACCGTGCACGGAAAACGAGAAACGAACTCGAAAATTTAAAATTTAGGGCTGTTTTTTGGGGCCAAACCTCAGAACAGCAATGGATCTGCTGTCTAAGATGGCAGATCTATGGATCTAATGGTTAAAAACTCATAAAAACTAAGATTTAATGGCAAAGCTAGAGATCTAAAGTTCAAACCAAAGCGGAGTCGCCAAAACTGTTGGCTCGGTTTTGCAACCAAGCTTAGTGCTATGGGCACCTACTAACTAGTAGTAGCAGTTTCAATAGAAATAAAAACAATAAACTAAATAAACAATACTTTTCATGGATCTAAGCAAGAATCTAAGCAAATAATTTAAATATTTCAAAAATCAAGAACAAGAAACATAAGAAATAATTTTTGTATTGAAAAGTGGGGGGCAAGCAAGTGCTTGCGATATTACCTTCAATGGTGAAGGTTGATGTTGAGCAACTCCCAAGATGAGTAGCTCCAAACTCCAATAGGTCTCTTTCTCCAAGGTTGCTTCAATGGCTAAAAGTGCTCATGGGAGATTTCAGCAGCATAAGGATGAGATAATGGAAGGATATGAAATGAGGAGCCCCTACCACCTTTTTATAGTTTTTGGTGGTGAGGAATACCATTTGTGGTTTTGTGGAAACCAATGGTATTGACCAACATAGTTTAGGTATTTTTCCCTCCTTTTTCCTTTTTTGAATAAAAATAATATTTTAATTCCCTTTTTAATATTTTTGGGAATTTGGACCCTTTTTGAGGGTTTTTTATGATATTCTTGAAAAAATAATCTTTTTTAATGGAAAAAGGGGGTGTACCAAGGTCTTTTGGTGGCCTTTTGTTGGTTTCAGAGGCTCAGGTGGTGGAAAAGTGGACAAATAGGTCATGTGAGTAAGGGAATGAGCTAGTGAGCACTTTTTAGGTGTTAACACTCGCTTCTTCTTTCAAAAAATTGGTAGCCTTAATCTCATCATATGTAAAAGTGAAAACATGTCTATACTCTCTTATCATATTTTCAATATCGCTACTTTCTTAAGGAGATGTTCCTTTACTAATCTTGATTATCTTATGACTTCCCTTATAACCAATATTCACTTTGATGTAATCCCCAGGATTAATGACTTCCCTCTTTCTCATATACATATCATGTCTATTGAAATTTATTTGTAAGGGAATGCGACCCTTGGAAATATGATTTTCCTTGGTATCTACTACTTTAGGATACTCATGTCTTTCCTCTTTCCAATCCACTTCACAACCAACACATTCTTGAACATTTTTCATAAACTTTATGATTTGATTATCATTCTCAAAGACTTGCCAGTGTTCAGAGTTATTTGGAACTTGATGTCTAAAGATAATATCAAATCTACCCCCTTTTTTCATCTCGTCACATGGCATCAAGGTTGAGACTATAAGATAGTTAGAGTATCTTCTTGGAAATTATTCTCAATCAAACACATTCTTTAGAGATAAATCATCAAACCATTGCATCATACCCCAAATGGAATTTTTATGCTTCTTCAATCAATCATTTTTGCATTCATACATGTTCTTAACTTGTAAAATTATTAACTTAGAGTCACTGTCAATATTTAATATGTTAATCCCCTTATCCTTAGCAATTTCCAAGATTACAATAATGCCTCATATTTAGCTACATTATTTGTTGCATCGAATTCTAACTGGAAAGCAAAGTTGAAGACCTCCTTATTTGGAAAAGTGAACACAATTCCAATACTAGTTCCTGCCTTGGAATTGTTAGTTTCTATGGTATCTCAGGATGTCCTCCATGATTTAGATGCCTTGCATGGAGGTACATCAACAATATAGGAATCAATATGGAGTAGAGGGTGAGATGCACTCTACTAAGTGGCATGAGCCCATTGGTGGTTTCATGTGGACCTTCCGGGATGTTTTGGCATTCGAATGCATGAGTTTTGCATGACCTATTGGTGATTAAAGGATGCATGCAAAAGTGACTTTTTGCATGCATCGAGATTAGGTTTTTGGTAAACCTAATTCATATGTGATATTATTTATAGAGGCAGGGGGTCCCCGGATGAGGTTGCTCCGTTGACTTATCAGAGATTGATAGATCAGGAGTGAGGAGGACGCATTGGTGCATGCAGGGTGACTTTCTGAGAGAGAGAGAGAGGAGTTGTTGCAGGAGATAGGGTGGTAAGATTTGAGCTGGATCAGTGACCATTAGCTCCAGAGGCACTTGGCACTCAATTATGTAGACTGAGATAGTCTACTGAGGTGGTTTCTTCCGAGACATAGGAGGACATGTTCCAAAGAGGGGGAGGCCGCATTACCTGAGGAGAGAGGACTTCATTCAGAGTCTGATCGACCGATTCAGAGTCTGAGACGTTTAGGATAGCCTTTCCTCAACATTCGAGGAAGGTTAGTGACAATTAGAGCTCAGATCTGTTGAGATATGATACAATATGAGCATCATACATCCAGAGGGGAGGGCACATTTCTCCATGTAGAGGAGGGAACATTCTTCCAGTTGAGTAGTTGGTTGTCTTCTATTGTAGAGCATATCAGAGCAGAGGATAGAGAGAGGAAGTACAATCAAGGGCACCTACAGAGATTCTTAGACCCAGTTTGATAGTTAGGGAACATTCTCCGACTGCATGCATCAGCTGATGCATGCAGATCTAGAGTTTGACCCGTTCAGGGATTGAGTTACATCTGAGGTAACTGTATTGTATTTGCTTATTTATATATATGATCTGGGCTCGAGAGAGAAGATAGCCCCGCATGATTGCTAGCTTTTCCCAGTTGGGGTTTCCAGGGTATATGCAGTGTTATTTGTGTGATTTCATTTGTGTCAAAGTTGTAAAGAGATCTAGTTGTTGAGTTTATGTCTTTATGAGTATTTATTGATCTACGAGACTCAAACCTCTTGAGATATTAGGGCTATCCAGTGGGAGTAGCGATATCTGGATTAATTAAAATTTACATGGTATCAGAGCCCTGGTAAGGGTCGGGAAGGGAAATCACACAAAGATCAGGGACGATAGAGACCAAATCTACCAGATCCGAGGAGTAGAGCTCAGATATGAGGTTGTAGAGGTAAGATCTATCAGATCTGCCAGTTCAATGGCTAGATCTGAGATAGATCTACCATATTTGTGATCAAGAGAGAGTCGTGTTTCACTGTGGGTTACAGTATTTCAGTTCAGAGAGTATGGCCACTAGATTGAGAGTGGAGGACCGGATGGATGGTGCCTCCGACTACAGTGCATGGAGGGCATGGATTGTACTCTTGTTGAAAGAGTACGAACTGTGGGATGTTGTGAATAGTACAGTCGCAAATCAAGTCACAGTTCCATTAGATGCTACTGCTAAAGCTACTTATGATAAAAAGAATTTGAAAGCTCAGAGGATCCTTCTTGATGCTATCAAGGATCATGTCATTCCACATGTCTCGACCAAAGACAATGTTTATGAGATGTGGGATGTATTGACTAGTTTGTACCAGAGTTCCAATGCCAACAGGAAGATGGTTCTTAGAGAGAGACTAAGAAGCATCAAGATGGGAAAGGATGAGAGCATGTCCACATACCTCACCAAGATCACTCAGGTGAGGGATGAGTTAGGAGTTGTGGGTGAAAAGGTTGAGGACCGTGAGTTGGTGATACAAGCCCTGAATGGCGTGACTGTGCCATGGGCAGTATTTGTTCAGTCCATTATTGCTAGAGAGAACCTTCCCAAGTGGGATCTTCTGTGGGACGACTTCACCCAGGAGGAGATTCGCAGAGGATATATTCAAGGATCAACTTCAGCCATTCTAGAGGAGGAGGACGTAGCACTTGCTGCAAATGAGAAACAGGTTCAAACATAAGAAGGATCTGAGAAAGATCAAGTGTTTTTCCTGCAATGATTATGGACACTGTGCGGGACAATGTCCGCATAAGAAGAAAGGGAAGTAGGCAAAGGATGGTAAGATAGAAGCAACAGAGGAGGTTGATGAGTTTACCTCTCGGTTTGAGAGGGAGTTCTCATTAGCCTCATATTAGTCAAGGCATGAAAGTAGTCATCCAGAGGATCAAGTTAGTCAGCCAGAGGATCAAGTTGATCAGAGATGGAGGGTTGACTGCATGCACAATAGTCACATGACAGGGATGCAAGATGCATTCCTCATCCTAGAGCACACACCCATGTAGATGGTTCGGGATGTGCAGGGGACTGATCACTTGGTCACCGGAGTGGGTAGAGATTTCTACTTGACCTTGGAGAGCTCCTGGAGTTTTCAGGAGTGTTGTTCGTTCCAGGACTGAGAGGGAGTATCCTCTCAGCGACAGCTTTGGGAATTGCTGGTTAATCAGTTGTGTTCCAACGGGATCTGATTTTCATCTATCCTAGAGGAGTAGACCCAGTCTTGATGGGTCACAGGATCGACAATAAATACTTGATTCAGGGACAACGCACTTCTGGCACATCAAGTTGGTTGAGTGCATACTCTTCTGAGTCAGATGAGGATAGTGAACAAGATGCTCACAACTGAGATGATGCTAGGAGGTATGAGTCTAGTTAGTAGATGGGTGAGCGAGATGCTCACCATGATGATGTGGATCAGAGGAGTGAATCTGGTCATGAGATGGATGGGCGAGATGCTCATGATGATGATGAGTCTCAGAGGATTGAGTCATTGGATTCAGATTAGATGGATTAGCGGGATGCTCATGCAGGAACCAGTCGGAGATTGAGTTGGTACGAGATGGTAGATATGGACTTAGCTTAGGAGAGAGCTGAGTCAACTTAGAGATAGAGGGATCCCACTTACATACCAGTGGATCCACTTGAAAACAGTCTTCGAGACTGGTAACAATAGAGATTCAGAGGGAGTTTGAATCAGAGTACAGTGACAGAGTCAATGGCAGATCAGGGGGCTTCTTTGATGGAGCTAGATGAGGACACTTCAGTTCAGAGGGAAGCAGTGACAGACAGGACAATTGGTTTTATGTCAGCAGCAGAGGACTTGTCGAATCCAGGAATCAGTGGTAGAACTTCCCTCGTTAAGAGGGAGTGTTAGTTTCTATGGTATCTCGGGATGTACTCCATGATTCAGATGCCTTCCATGGAGGTACATCCGCAATATAGGCATCAATATGGAATAGAGGGTGAGCTACACTGTACTCAGTGGCATGATCCCATTGGTGGCTGCATGCAGACCTTCCGGGATTTTTTTACATTTGCATGCATGAGTTTTGCATGACCTGTTAGTGATTAAAGGATGCATGCAAAAGTGACTTTTTGCATGCACCGAGATTAGGTTTTTGGTAAACCTAATTCATCGGTGAGATTATTTATAGAGGCAGGGGGTCCCCGGATGAGGTTGCTCAGTTGACTTATCATAGATTGATAGATCAGGAGTGAGGAGGGTGCATTAGTGCATGCAGGGCGACTTTCTGAGAGAGAGAGGAGTTGTTGCAGGAGCTAGGGTGGTTAGATTTGAGCTAGATTAGTGAAAATTAGCTCCAGAGGAACTTGGCACTCGGTTCTGTAGACTAAGATAGTCTACTGAGGTGGTTTATGTTGAGACAGAGGAGGACGTGTTCCAGATAAGGGGAGGGTGCATTACCCGAGGAGAGAGGAGTTCATTCAGAGTCCAATCGACCGATTCAGAGTCTGAGACATTCGAGGAAGGTTAGTGACGATCAAAGCTCAGATCTGTTGAAATCTGGCATAGTACGAGCATCAGACATCCAAAGGGGAGGGCACATTTCTCCATGCATAGGATGGCGCATTCTTCCAGTTGAGCAGTTGGTTGTCTTCTGTTGTAGAGCATATCAGAGCAGAGGATAGAGAGAGGCAGTACAGTCAGGGGCACCTGCAGATATTCTCAGATCCAGTTTGACAGTTAGGGCACATTCTCCCAGTGCATGCATCAATTGATGCATGTAGATCTAAAATTTGACCTGTTCAGGGATTGAGTTACATCTAAGGTAATTGTATTGTATTTGCATATTTATATATATGCTCTGGGCTCGAGAGAGAAGATAGCCCCACAACATTGTTGGTTTTCCTCGGTTGGGGTTTCCAGGGTATATGCAATGTTATTTGTGTGATTGCATTTGTGTCAAAGTTGTAAAGAGATCTAGCTGTTGAGTTTATGTCTTTATGAGTATTTATTGATATACGAGACTCAAACCGCTTGATATCTCAGGGCTATCCAGAGGGAGTAGTGATCTATGGATTAATTAAAATTTACAGGAATGGGCCCCATCAAAATTCATCTTGCAAACTTCATTAGCTTCATTCCTATGCAATTCATCCTTTATACGTGCTACATAATTCAAAACGGTAGTGTAACTACTAATCTCTTATATATAACAAGGCTCATTATATGGGTCTTGGGGGTCTTCCACATGATATATTTTCTCTTCTCCCTATGAAAGGTAACAAAAGTATTCTCACAAGTAGAAGTGGTAGCATAAGATAAGTCCATTTGAATACTACCTCCTAGGTTTGTTTCCCACTTTCTTGATAAAATCATTCCCCATGCATTGGGAACACCAATGACTATGCCATCCATTAATAAGGTGATATAAGGATGAGCAACTAAGCTAACCTAAATATCTTTGATGAGACGGTATACTTCAATTTCTCTTGAATCCATTTAACAAAATTTGTTGTATGATCTGGTGGTCTTTCATCTATTCGGGTACACAGGGTACTCCCAAAAGACCAAACACCTAGAGAAACCACTTCACACAAACAGATCACAGATCGATACACCAATTATTTGACGTGGTTTAAACCCTCGAGAGGGAAACACTTCACGACCCTGTCCAAATAACTTCTACGGAGCAATTTATTATGCAAAGAAAGAAAGTTACAAATGAGCTTCTCATAATCGATCAACTTTCCAATGACCCTCCATGCTCTTTAAATAGAGATCATGGACCAATTGAGTGTTAAGCCATGGATCAAGGGTAGGTATGATCTAAGAGAAGTTGAGCTGTCGGATCACAACATATCGTGACCGTCGGATTAAATATTTACAAATGCATACTAATGCATACTAAAGAAACACACCTTACATAATAGATATATTACACAAGTTGATCTTAACTAACTCCTAAGTGTCTAAATATCCTAACATCCCCCCTTAAGAATAACTTGGGATAGGATTAAAGGATTTACAAAAGTGATAGTATTAGGAGAAGGAAGGAGGCGTTAGAGCCTATCCCCCCTTAATGACAAATTCCTGAACACCTAACATAGATCGAAGTTTAGAAAACTTTGTTTTTGTGAGAGACTTGGTGAAGATGTCTGCAACTTGATCATCTGTAGGGCAAAAAAGCACTTCAAGAACACGATCATGAACAAGATTTCTGATGAAGTGCATATGTAGCTCAATGTGTTTGCTGCGTTGACGTAGGACTGGATCTTTGGCAAGCTTGATGGCACTTTGATTTTTGCACCAAAGTGGAGTAGGTTGCTGCTGCTCGAATCCAAACTCTGAAAGGATCTCTCGAATCCATGAAGCTTCTTGACTGGCATTAACTACAGCTCGATATTCTGCCTTCGTTGAAGAAAGAGCAAGAGCTTGTTGTTTCTTACAAGCCTAAGTGACAGGTCCAGATCCCAGAATGAAAACATAACCTTGCAGTAGACTTTCAATCATCAGGATCGTTGGCCCAATTTGAATCAGTGAAACCAACCAATAAAGGTTCCCCCCCTGTACTGTAATGAATCCCAAACTGAATTTTACCTCGAATATATCGAAGTATTCTTTTAGCTGCTTTCCAGTGACTTTCATGAGGTGTTTGCATATAACGGGCAACACGACCAATGACAAAGGAAAGGTTAGGACGAGAATGAGTCAAGTATAGGAGACTACCAACAAGCTGACGATACAAGGTGGCATCTACTTCAGGTGGAGTACAAGTGGCAAAAAGTTTGACTCCAGACTGGAAGGGAGAAGGGGCGAGTGTACAATCTTCCATGTGAAAATGATGAAGAAAGTCACAAGCATACTTAGACTGAGAAAGAAAGATTCCTTCTTTGGTTTGCAGGACTTAGAGACCAAGAAAATAATGCAAATATCCTAAGTCTGACATTTCAAAATTTTGCTTAAGACTGGATTTCACATGGGTTATAAGCTTAGGGTCACTACCAGTAAGAATAAGTTCATCAACATAGAGAATAAGTATGATGAGATGGTTTCCTACTTTCTTGGTATAGACATTGGGGTCAGAATAACATCTAGAAAAACCAGTGTCAAGGAGAAAGCTATCCATTTTGGCATACCAAGCTCTAGGAGCTTGCTTAAGGCCACATAAGGATTTTTTAAGGCGACAAACAAGGCTAGAGTTATTCTAAACATATCCAGGAGGTTGTTCCATGTAAATTTCCTCCTGTAAATCACCATGTAAGAATGCAGACTTGACATCCATTTGATGGACTTCCTAGTTATGTAAGGCTGCAAGTGAAAGAACAAGGTGGATGGAATTCATTTTTGTGATAGGAGCAAAGGTTTCATTATAGTCAATCCCTTCAACTTGGGAAAAACCTTTGGCAACTAACCTTGCCTTAAGTCTTTCAACACTTCCATCTGATGCATACTTAGTTATGTAGACCCATTTACATATGACAAGTTTTCTTCCTTTTGGAAGAGATATAAGATCCCAAGTATCGTTCGTCATTAAGGAACGATATTCTTCATCCATATCTGCATCCCGATCTGGATTTCCTGAAGCTTCTGCAAAAGTTTCTGGATCATGATGCTCGGAAACCTGAGCCAAAAGAGAAGAGGCTCGTTGAAACTGAGAACGTGTTCGACATTGATCTCTAGGATCATCGGCAAGATCACCGGCTGCTTCACATGTTGAATGGACCCATTGATGAAGCACTTGTGTTGGTGCAACAAGAGGAACATGAGTAGGAAGAGGTGAATTTTCATCCTCACTGTCATCATAAAAAAATGGAGTTGGAAACCTGTCAAGGAAGTTGGAATAAGAAGAAGGCACAATCACCGAATCAGGCTCGTAGTCCAAATATGGCACAATCGTCGAGTTAGGCTCGCAGGCCAAGAGTTTTTCATCAAATTTAACATCTCTTCTAATGATTATATCATGAGAATGTGGTTGAAGAAGTCTGTAACCTTTTACATATTCAAAATATCCAACAAATATGCACTTTTCACTTTTAGGATGCAATGCTTTCAGTTTTTCATCTGGAATGTGAGCCCATGCTTCACTACCAAACACACAGAAGTGACTTACATCAGGTTTAGTTTTACTCCATGCTTCTTCTGGTGTGATACCTTGTAAAGCTTTAGTGGGGGTGCGATTAACTATGTAATTTGCACAATTAATGGCTTCAACCCAAAATTGAAGACTTAGTCCCTTAGATTGGATCATACAATTAGCCATTTCTTTTAAAGTGCGGTTCTTTCGTTCAACTACACCATTTTGTTGTGGTGTATATGGAACAGTGTCTTGTTGTTGGATTCCTTGTTCAGTGCAGAAAGTAGTGAACCTTTTGTTAACATATTTTCCTCCATTGTCGGATCTTAACTTAATGATTTGATGACCAGATTGTTTTTCAACAAGGGCCTTGTAGGCCAAGAACATGTTAAATACTTCGCTCTTAAGTTTTAGGAAATAAACCCAAGTGCATTTGGAGTAATCATCAATGAAAGTTAAGAAGTATTTGAAACCAGGAAAGAAAGCAGATGGAAGAGGACCACACAAGTCACTATGCACAAGCCACAAGGGAACCGAGGTGTGCCAAGAGGCACATTTGTCAAAACTGTCCCGATGATGTTTTCTGAGTACACAACCGGAACAAACACCATCTCTATAAGATACCATTGAAAGACCTGTCACCATATTGTCTTTACATAGTTGTTGCAATGAACGATAATTTAAGTGACCAAATCGCTCATGCCAAAGTTTGCTCAAGTTATCACTATGAGCAACAAAAACTGAAGGAAAAGGTGATGACCCAAAGTTGTTAAATTTGTACAACCTAGTAATATCATCAACAATTCTGGTAGTTAGGACATGTTGAGGATCTTTAAAATCCTTGATTACAACTTGGTGAGGTGTAAACATCACAGTTTTACCTTCACTAGAATGAGTTATTTGATAGACTGATAACAAATTGCAGAAAATTCTTGGAACACATAGTACATCACTGAAATGACCATTATCTACTAGAACTGTTCCATCTCCTACAACACTTAGAGATCTATCATCACCATCAAATATTTGTTTGGTGTTACATTCATGCATAGTAGAAAAGATGGCTTGATCCTTATCCATATGATAAGATGCTCCAAAATCAATGAGCCATTCATTTGAAGTAGAAGAAGAAGATGCATTATAAGAATAACTAGAAGCACAAAGTGCATGTCCATGAGAGGTAGATTCTGAAGGTGAATCTAGGCTGATGTGGTGCTTCTTCATTGCTGCTTCCAAGGATGCCATCTTCTTGAAACACTTAGATTCATCACGATTATCTTTCCCGCAATAGTTGCAATGACGTTTAGTCTTCTTGTCTTTTGGCTTGGATCCTTTGTCATTTTTTAAAGGAGCTGATTGAGAGAGTTTAGGACCCTTGTTTGACTTATTATTGCGAAAATTTTGTTTCTTGGGAGGCTTGGACTTTTCTTTCTGTTGGGACAATAAGGCTTTCTCAAATGTATCTGCATTGTTAATTATTCCAAAATGGATGAGCTTATCTTTCTCTCTAATCAAGGAATCACAAAAGGATTCAAGACTAGGCTCTTGATAGCTAGCTGTATTCAAGGATTCTTTCATAGAGTAATATGTAGATACAAAAACATAATATGTAGGTCCAAGTTTGGAAATAATATGATAAATGCATTGTTTATCTTCTCTCTTAATCTTGCATTCTTCACATAAGAGTATAAGAGTTTTGTACTTAGATAAATAATCTTGAATGCATGAAAAATCATTTAGATTTAATGAAATCAACTCATTTTCGAGTTGGTGACCTCGAATTTCATTGTGTTTACCAAACATAGATTCCAACTTGTCCCAAGCAGCATCAGGTTCATCAATTTCAGATATGTGGAATCGCAAATCAGTAGAGATTGGCATCCCAATCAATCCATGAGCTTTGTCACATCTATTTGTCCATTTGATTTTCTTATTATCATCAGTGAGTTTTATTTCTTTCCCTGAGGTAATTCTGAAAAGTCCTCTACTTCGTAGAACACCCTCCATACGAGATTTCTATGAGAAATAGTTGAAATTGGTAAGTAGAATATCACAAGGGGCAGCCATATTTGTAAATTAATAGCTATAAAAACAGAAACTAATAGTCTGGATGCGAAGAGCTCAAAAAAATAGGTGGTTTAAAAAAAAATGGCACTGAAAACTGACTTTGTATGATGAAGTTATGCTTGAACAAAGAAAATGTTGAAGATGTCCCCAATAGTGACGTGGAAGATAGAGAATGACCAACTAGAAAAAAGAACCCCCCTCTTCCCAAGATGAACCTTTGACAATCACTTTACAAGAAAGTTGCTTTAAGTGAATCACTTTTGTAAAATAAGTGATTTCACTTTTAAAATGATGTTACTTTAAATAGTGCAACAATAAAAATGAACTTAAATGACTCACTTTTATTTATTTATTTAAGTGAGATGCACTTTTACAAGAAAGTAACTTGAAAATAGAAATTGCATGCACTTTTCCTTTTAAAAGTAACTTCCTAAGACTTGAACTCAAGACCTATTAAGAAATAAAACAACTTTGAACAAAGTGAGCTAGATTAAAATATATGTAAAATATGGGAAGGAGGAAGGGTTTTTTTTTTTACTCTTCTCACTCGGTTTCCATGCTTGCCTTTTTTCTTGCAAATCACACTATAAACCAAAACAAAAAAAAACTTTTCCACACTTGTGAAGTTAGATCTCATTAGTTTGCCCGGAAAGTATATGTTTTCTCTTTGTTTTTGATTTGCCGAGATCGCACAAGGTGCACGGAAAAGAGCATACGCAGCCGAGAAAAACCCTTTCCCTTTCTGTTTCTGATTCACCGAGATCGCACAAGGTGCATAGCAAAGTCCCTTTCTGTTTCTGATTCACTGAGATCGTACAAAGTGTACGACAAAGAGCATATGCAGACAGGGAAAGCAACAATTTGAAACTAAAAAAAATAATAATAAAAACTGATCAAATATGAGATTTTGTTTTTTTTTAACCCAAAATAAAATAAAAAACGTCACTGCAACATTATACCTTCAGATCCGATGAAATACGTCTTTCTGAAGCAACCAAAAACTATTTTTGATCAAACGAAAACTATTTCCCAATGAAAATGATGCTCTGGACGCAATGGAACACCTCCCACAACCCAGAAATACCAGAACCAGAAACCCTTTCAAGTTTCAGAAACAACAGTTCAAGATCTAGATCATAACCGGAAGTGACTTCATAAACGCTTTGATACCATGTTCGGGTACACAGGGTACTCCCAAAAGACTGAACACCTAGAGCAACCACTTCACACAAACAGATTACAAATCGATACACCGATGTTTTGACGTGGTTTAAACTCTCGAGAGGGAAACACTCCACGGCCTTGGCCAAATAGATTCTACTGAGCAATTTATTATACAAAGAAAGAAAATTACAAATGAGCTTCTCATAATCGATCAACTTTCCAATGACTCTCCATGCTCTTTAAATAGAGATCATGGACCAATTAGGTGTTAAGCCACGGATCAAGGGTAGGTATGATCTAAGAGAAGTTGAGTCGTCGGATCACAACATATCATGACCGTCGGATCAAATATTTACAAATGCATACTAATGCATACTAAATAAACACACTTTACCTAACGGATATATTACACAAGTTGATCTTAACTAACTCCTAAGTGTCTAAATATCCTAACATCATCCTAACTAATTCATGACTTTAAGGAACTTAATGTTTGAAGAATCCCTTGAATCCAACATGCAATTATGAAGAAGTAAGTTATTTACTATCAAAGGTATGAAGAAGGGTGAATGACTTGGAAATATTTGGTTCATAGGCTTTTGATTTTGAAGGGGACCATTACTTCTATCCCATCCTCCATTTCATTAGGTTGAAATTAATCCTATTGAGTTTTCTCCACCTACACCGGATAGTATGAGTTTGTTGAGTAAATTTATCTTTCAAATTCTTAATTGCATCAGTTAAAGCCTTAATAGGATATTGAGAAGAATCTAAACTATTACTTGTGCTCACTTTAGGATTAGGCTCTACTTTGGAAGCGATTGCTCTTGTGAAACCATGAAGCTTGGATTGCCTTTAAGCTCGAATATTCTTATATTTCTTGATTTTTGTGCTCTGGGCTACTTTGAGGTCTTGGGGATCCTTAACCCTTACTTGATAGCACACTTCTCCATTAAAAACCCTCTGGTGGATGAGAATAGTTGTATCGGTTGGATTGATTTTGGAGGATAAGTTTCATATCAAATCATTAAATCTATTATTAAATTCTTCCATAGTTTCATTTTCATTCTTTTTCATCGTGTTAAGAGAAGCCAATAAATTTCTATCATCACTTTTATCACTCCATTTTTCCATGAATGCATCAAATAATTCAATCTTGGAATTGATACCATTATTTGGTAATTCTGTGGACCAATATAAGGCATCCACTTTTAATGATAAAACAAATAACTTCATTTGAACATCTTCATGTCTTCCACCCCATTTATGCACCAATGATCTAAGTAATGTGACCTTTCATATAAAGAGTTTGACTTTTATTGTTATTATCATTTTTAATTTTACATTGCACTTAATCATGAATTAACTTTATGTTATATTGTTGACATGAGATTATAAAGTATTTCATAATTTAATGTGGACTTAATTAACCAATCAACAAAAAAATTGGGGGCAAAATTTAGCCCATGGGTTAATTGTTGGAAATATGATTTAATTAATGAGATGATAGCGTATTAGATATGTGCTGGCTCTGTCAGACCCCAGTCGGTCATTTTGTCAGTCTGCAATGTCTGACAGTCAGTCAGTTTGTAGCCAATCCCAGTCATGGCAAGTTAGTATTTAAGTAGCCGCTCCTATATTCGGCAAGATCAGATTTTCGTAGGTAGAATTTATTACAGTCTTTAATAAAACCCTGTAGCTTCCAAGCGAAGCCATCTTGAGTCGGTGAAGTAAAACTCTATAAATTTAAATCATTCACAGAGATAGAGAAGAGATGAATAGAGGAAGAGAGTGAGCCCAAGCTCTTTAAGAATTGTGAAAGAAGAAGAAGTGAAACTCGTGAAGTATTTCAAGAGCCCTAGCTCTATGTAAATGGTGAAAGATTGAAGTTAATATCATCTCTCTGTAAGTGCACAAAGTTACTCTATTTTACTGAGTAATATATATAAGTCTATAGTTTCACACATTAATTCTCAAGAATGTTAAATGTTGTGCTGCGCACATATTTTTCATATTTAGTTGTGTGAATGTTGTTTACATTTACGCGTAGTAAATCAAATCAAGAATTCTCAAGTATTTCACTGTGGTAAATGTTCCCTGTTACTACACAGTAACTTGGACATGAGTTCCTATGTTTTAGCATAAAATATCTTAACTCAAAGTTTATTTAAGTTTGAGTTGTGCACACTTAGATTGGTATATAAAGTTAACTGCGCAGTTAATCTTTGTAAAAGTGAAAAGTGTGTGCAAAAGTAATTTGTATAAAGTCCGCAAAGTCAAGTTCCTCAAAGTTAGAGTAGCGCGCATTTATGCAAATTAAAATATTGCGCAAAGTCAAGATGTGTGCATTTGCGCAAAGTTCAAGTGCGCAGTAGAAATCGCGCAGTAAGAAAGTGGAATCGCGCAGTTAATTTGCACGCAGTAAAAGGTTGAATCGCGCAGTTAATTTGTGTGCGGTAAAAGGGTAAAGGTGAATTGCACATGTTATCTCCATGCGATCATTTTGTAGTAAAGTGTTTTTATAAAGTGGAAGAAAATTAAAGTTAAGCATTTGCTAGGTCTAGCGCATGTCCTTAGCAAAAAGAAAAATAAATATTCATGTATTGCGCAGTGAATTTTTAATTGACTCCGCGTGCCATCTTTTCCCTTCATTAATTTTCCAATTTTTCTTTACCAAAAAATGATTTTCCAATTTACATCTATTTATAAAATGATTCGCCTAAATTCTCCCAGAAAAAAATATTTTACTCTAAACATCACCAAAACTATCTGAAAACTATATAGAATACGTTACACCCCAGATTCTCTGCAAACGTAGCCTATTAGATGTCAAACTGGGGGGTAATTTGACCATTGTAAAAGGCCAAGTTGGAACTTAATTTAATGTAATAGTGTTGGTTTAGTGGGGCTCAAGACTCGTGGTCAAGGTCATGGAAGGTCCTCTTGGTTCTCATTCCAAGATGTGTTGTTTTTGTGGCTCAAATGACTACCCCTTCATGAGTGGATCTCCTCATCATGTCGAGCATTTATGCCTTGGGTGGGTTTTTGGTGCACCTTCAGATGAATCCATTAGGACACATGGATTAGAATCTCCTAGCCACACTTATGGTTTTATGCTTTGTAGAGGTGATTTCGGTTGTAAGGGTTGTCACACCTGCTCTATCACACCTCATTAATAACCCCTTGGACCTTATTTTGTTATATCATTCCTCCCTCTTGGTCATCTTGGTAAAAGAGAGCAAGTCGTCCACCTTGAAAGCAAACTTTTGGAGGCCATACCAACCTAAGGAGGGTTTTGAGAGAAAAAGAGACATGTTGGGGTTAAATGGGGCATGGCGTCCTCCTCCCAAGCTCAAATATTCATCATGTTGAATCATATGATTAAATTTCATCATTATTTTATGTTTTATGAGGTTTAGTCCCCGGATTATGGGTGACCCTAAAAATCATTAAAAGTCATTTAAAAGACAAATTAGGTAGGTTGGTCTAGATGAGGGATAAAGTTAGTCTCTTTTCTTATAAATAAGGCATCTCCCCCTCATTTGTAATCAATATCATGGGATCAAATATGATTGAATTTTTATTTCTGCTTGTGTATATAAGCAATTAAGTGGTGCACACATCCTTTCTTGGAATTTATAGGGTTTTTAAGGGACAAATGTTGATGTTTCAAGGTTTCTTTACAATATTTCAAGGCTATTCTAAGGTGAAATGATTCTTAAGGTTGTTTCTCTTCTCCTTTTCTCTCTCAATTATGGTAAGATCTTGAAACTCGTATCTTGCGTTATCAGAGGCATTCAAGGTAGGAGCAATTTAGGGTTTTATGCATGATAGATTTGTCTTGTTGGGTGGTACATCCCTCTTGATGGGTCTCTCGTGGTTGGGCCTTTGGCATTTTGTTTTCCTAACTAGGTTAAATGCTAACACAACCTAAGGTTTCTTAGCCCTTCCCTAGTTCATTGAAATATTGAATTGCCAATTCTTAGGAGAAAAGTTAACCTTGATTTCTCATTTCCTGGTGGAATAAGACCATGTTATGTTCCCCTCATGTTCATCAATTCAAATTTACAAAATTCCTTGTACTATATTGGAAAAATACAAAAAATATCAGAAAATAAAGAAAATCCTAAAAATTAAATATTTTGAAAAAATCCAAAAAACATTTAATTTTGTCATTGTAGTTGTTTAGTATTAAATTTACGTGCAAAATTCCAAATTGTTTATTGTTTTCATAAAATACTAAGTTATTTATATTATTCAAAATTCCATAAAGAGTGAAAAATCTCCACAAAAAGTTTGTTTTGTAGCTTGTAGAAGCCCTAAACTAGGGTGATGTCATCCCTAGGAGAGTGGCATCATCTCCTAGAGCTTGGTACAACCCCAGTTGAACTGTTCTATAGGTCCAATTTTGACAAGATATCAAACCCTAATGGTTGGGAAGGGGTCATATTTCATCTCCAAGCCTCATTGGGTGACCTAGGGGGGTTTTGAAGTGCTTAATCAAGTCATTCTTCCAATTTTGTAGGATGGTTCAAATATGAAGTAATTAACAACCATACACTGCAGTAGACATTTACCAACTTTGAGCTACAATAAGGGGTACAAATATTACCTTTGGAGTGACGAAAGGAATTTATTGTGATATTTTTAAAGGTTTGATTCAACATTTTATACAAGTTAATGGTGTTCGTTTATAGGGCATTTAATTTATATATATTAGTAGAAAATAGAATCAAGTACATTGCTCCTAACCTCTTAGTCATTGAGTATTTATTGAATATCTTATTGACTCAATTAAAGAACTAGTTTACTAATCCAAGTAGGAAGGTTTAGCTAGAAGTAGAGTTCTTCTCATTGTTACATCTTACAAGGTTATTTCTATTTTCATTTGGGAAGCCTCCTTGTGGCCAAAGGAGAAGGCATAAAAAGAGAGGAGAGTGCAATATGGTGAGAGTGGTTGCATCTCCTAAAAAGTTGTCAATCTTAGCACCTCACCTCGTGACTTAATCAGAAGGGTTGTAATTTGTGCGGTAACATTTTTTGGTGTTGTTGCCAGGGAATTATTGAAGATTATTGCAAAACAGTTTGAATGCATTGTTGGATCAATGCCTAATCTCCTTGGTATGAACAACATATATTTGTGAGAAAGAATTTTGTGAATTTGAGATAAGCTTTTGTTTTTTACTTCGATTAGATTATTGTTGAGCACTAACTTGGAAGGTCTTATCTGGCGACTCCACTAAAGAAAATACAACAAATAGGTGCACTTCAAGATAGAGGCCTCAGTTATTGATGACATTATTGGGTGTAAAAGGTGAACACATCCATTAGTTAATAAGAAAAGGTTCATCCTGGAAACTCTACTAAAGTACTCTAGTTGACATGACAAATATTTAATTTGATTTCGGGGAATACCTTGATTAGCTTCTTGAAATCTATGGCCCTTTGGATTTTTCAAATATTTGGGTTCTCGTTCATGAAGAATCAGACATGGCTATAGAGGAAACTCCAATATTTCATGGCAATGGAGATTCATGTTTGGCTTATCTTGCGACCTTTTTCAAATTTGTGAGGGATAATGTCATCCTTTATGAAAATGATATGATAGATTACTTATCATTTGGCTTCAAAGTCTATTCCAAGCGTTGGTATGAATGTCTTGGAAACATAACAATTATATCTTTTATGGTCTTTTTGGAAGAATTTTGTAAATGTTGGTGCCTGAATGACATTGATCAATGGCTACCCAAATTTCAAGAGTTCAAGGCATTCTATGATGCACCCCCAAAAAAACCAAACTCTGCCTCACATAAAGTTGCCAAACTATGATTAACCTCTGGATTTGAAATCACTGCTTATATACGAAAAATTATTGAAGAGGGTTCCATACCATCCTTGAAGGAAGAAGAGGGAGCCAAGGAAGAAGGTGCTTCTAGTCCGTTGATAGAAGATGAAGATATCATCAAAGAATGTTGTGACGAAGATCAACCCTTAAAAATCTCTCATGAAGAAGCCATTGTTGAAGAGTGTCTTGTTGAGGATTTCATTAAAGAAGCCACAAAAGACGACATCTCAAGCCCTATGCTTGAAGAGGTGTTGACGGGGGTTTATGAATCGCTCGCCAACAAGAGGGAAAACAACCCGGTCCATGAGTATTTGGAAACTCCAAGCCGTTTGGGATGGCTTCCCATGACGGGTTTAATGCTCCATTGGCTGACTAAAATCTTATATATCTTAAATTAACTAAAATAATAACCTAAACTAAACTAAATATTTATAAAATTACAATATAAACATAATACACAAATTTACAAAAAGGTTTCTTGGAAAGTCCAAAAATAAAATTTTAATTGTAAAAGTAAATTAAACAAAGAATATGAATGTAAAGGAACTAAATCTAAGTTACTCAAAACTTAGTAGACATACCTTATGTTTGAGAAAGTATACTCAACTAAAACAACACCCCAACTAAACTAATATAATAAAAATATAAAATCTACTAAACATTTAATCTCTTAAATTAAAGAAAAATGATAATTACTTGGCCAAGATTTTATCTAATTGAGATTGATTAACCTATCATTTAATTAACAGTAAAGATCGAATTAATTTCTACCCAGCAAATACATCCACCAAACAAAAATAAAAAGTATGACCTTCTGAAAAAGTGACATACAATTCACTATTCAAAAATTCATAAGTAAAATTTAAAAGAGTTGTTGAAACAAACACTTTCTAATTATAATGCAAAACAAACTATAATAAAATTGAGAATGGTGTAAAGTGGACATATGATTAGTATTACTTCTTAAATGAAACAATAGTATAACTAGAAACAAAGCCAAAGCTCTTATCATGAAGTCCAAAAGACAATGGGAGACAATTGTGTTGCCAGTACTGAAGACATTCACATTCAGTAATGAAACATTATGAGTTAGTTAAAATAGGACCCGAAAGGGCGGCACACTCTTAGTGATATGGTGATATAAATCCAATGATTTGGTGATGTGTCCATTGGATCAATATTTTTTAGTATGATCTTGCTTCCATTAATCCATTAAAGTGATGATAACATGTCGTCCATTTTTAAAAACACGTTTGCTTTTCTTTCTTTATTCCCCACACCTGCATATAAAAATGATCACTTCAAACCAACAAGGTAGATAGAAGCTAAGCTTCAAGTCCTTGCCTTATACTTTGTGTGTATGTTTTAGTCACATGAATTGAAGGGTGATTGTATTCAGAGTGTTAGTGTGCACAGGGATATGTTGTCCTATCTTCGAATGGGAAGACATGTCACTCATTTGCAAAATAATTCCACACAAAACAAAAAATAAAAATCTATAAATCTGTTGTATGCAATAATCTTTCCACTTGGTATAGCTTTACCTTTTGGTATTAATGTACATATTATAGTAGTTTTGAGCTGTAGTCATGGTATTGCAAATGTATGAATGATGCAAACATAATTGAAGAAGGAAACAAATGGCATACATAACCAAATGAATCAATGTCCTAAGCATAACTGGTCCATTGTGCAAAACCATGTTGAAAAAAGGGTGTATCACCATCAAAGCATCAAAACATGAACAAATAAATTTCAATTATATCCTTCCAAGCAAGAGGATATTTACAAGCATTACATATATCCTTGCACAAGAGATCCAAATGATTTCAAGTGTCATTAAAACCAGGCATGTTATCCAATTGAACGCAAAATTAATGTTCAATAAATCTTTAAATCATAATCATTTGCATTGTCAATATTTCACATAAGCATATTCAAATAATTTAGTAAGAATTCCCTTTAAGGTGAGATGCACCATATGGATACCAAGCATTTGTGCACATAGAACAAGGCCAAGCGAATATAATCATGCACATGAATATCTTCAACATTTATCAAGCTTCACATGCAAATAGTCATGACTATATTTGAATTAATTCTCCAATATGTCAATATAACTCCCATCAACCTAAAATATTTGAAATTGCCTATGAATGGAAATTCATAGTTGCAGAACATAACCTGGAGTTGAAAGATAGAATCAACAATTGTAATTGTATAGCCTAATCATGAAGAGCTTCAAGTCCCTATCAAGTCATAAAAACATGATAGCATGATACACAATAGCTGTTACTTTTATTATTTATGTTAAAGTCACTTGTAATATTATATCTTGACAACATAGCATCTCAAGAGATGTATTAATCATACCATTGAGTTAGGTGTAATAATATTATGTCTTGACTTGACATAACATCTTGAAAGTCTTATAGCACTCTCATTCTCATTAAGATGTTGTCTTGGCTCTTGACAAGCAGAAGAAATAAGCAAGACAACTGGAAACAATTTCCTTTTAGCTTACCCAACGTGTCAACCTAACTATAGCTCCTTTATTTAACATGGGATGTCTACCAAGTGTCATGAAATTGATCATTGGATTTGAGAAGAATTATTACCATCTTCAAATGGTATGGTGTGTTAATAAAACAACATAGCAAGGAATATCTTCACATCATAAATTTAATGTTTTAGTAATGTGACCATTGTGACTTGGAAATACTACATCAAGGAATTAAAATCCGAGTTCAATAGATAGGAGGGTTAAATGGTATGGCAATATAAATTGTATAAATAAAAACCCAACTTTTGAGGTATACCTGCGTTATAGTTGGACTTAGAATTTTATTCATTTCATGTATCCCCTGTATCCCCTTGTTATAGACGGACTTAGGTGTGTTAAATGGTATGGCAATATAAATTGTATAAATAAAAACCCAACTTTTGAGGTATGCTCGTGTTATAGTTGGACTTATGATTTTATGATTTTATTCATTTAATGTATCCCCTTGTTATAAAGGGATCTAGGTTTTTATTCATTTAAGGTATATTGTATGTAAATTGTATAGGCAATAAGCATTTACAAAAGTAAATAGTAAAGGAAAATACCTACATGTTACAAATAAATATTATGCATGTAAATTATTACTTCTGAGATGATTAGTTATCAAATAATGAAGGTTTACCAAAGAATAAGCATTGAAGGAAAAATAAATAAACTTTTCTATCTAGAAATTGAGCTTCATTATAGAATTCTCTTTAATGTATACATACAAAAATAAAAAATGTTTTATTTTGTGAATTTAGATTTATTACATCTACAAATTATTAACGCATACAAAATGACATTTCAAAGTAATGGATAGCATGGCTTCCTAATGCTTTTAAAAATCATTATGAACTTTTATCATAAACATAAGCATCTAACTATTCTCCTCTCCCTTCAATAAACAAAAAAATTCTTTAAAATTAATAATTAAAAAATAATATTTAAATTTTAGATATAGATTACTTTTGATTATTTTAAAAATCAATCAAATAAATCAAGGCCGACTAAACTTTCTATACTTTTATAAATAAAGAAACACAAAGATAGAAAATAAAACGATAATACCTCATTCGTAACGACGTGTAGTATTTGTAGACAACTATGCCAGGCGGAGGCGGAAGCAAAGCCACTGCCAGCATGCCTTTCAGGTGCCTTGACATCAGGCTTTAAGGCTGCCAAGCCTCTAGTTGAGGTCAAATAAGGTTTCGAATAATATTATTGGCCAGAATACAACTTAGGTTAAAAAGCTTTGTAAACTGTATCATGGTAATAGATCTGTAAGAAATAGAATTCCTATAGTTAGTCCCTACACCACCATGGACTAATAAAACGTAATC
Organism: Larix kaempferi; assembly: GCA_027924585.1. NCBI lineage: Eukaryota > Viridiplantae > Streptophyta > Pinopsida > Pinales > Pinaceae > Larix > Larix kaempferi. The sequence goes on along the minus strand of BSBM01000226.1, from coordinate 426,019 downwards.
TAAATTATAAATAAAACATATAAACAATACTCTACTTGTTCACGTGACTTTATATTTACACATAATATATTATGATTTTCATAACAAATCAACCAGCCATATTGATTATGAAATGTTGTCATAACACAAAACTTTATTTTAAAATTGAATTTACATATTTAATTGTCTATGTATAAAATTTCATGCTAATGGAAATACTCTACAATTAATGGATGCTTAAACGTTAAAGTATTTCACAAAAGAAAGACATCATTTTATCTTTAAAATGTTAATATATTCCAGTTCACTTTCGTTTTTATTTTATTTTATTTATTTTTCAAAAATATATTATTTATAAACTTAATGAAGTTATAAATTTAAAATGTTAATATATTCAAATTCACTTTCATTTTTATTTTATTTTATTTATTTTTTCAAAACCATATTATTTATAAACGCAATGAAGTTATGTAACCTCAAAAGTAGCTTTGAAAAACAGTGAAAGTAGATAAAAAATAAAAATGAATAAAAATATATACAAAAATAATTTTTTTTTATTGTTTTCAAATTTATTATTATTTATAATTACATTATTTACAATTTTTATGTTTTTGTTATGAAGGTAAAAATGTTTAGTAGATAATGCCAAATTGATAACTTCTAAAACTTTGTAATAAATTTGACCAATCCTAAAAGAGAGCATACAAGTATTATTGAGCATTAAGGAAGCCAACAAATGCAAATGACAAGGATGAACCAAAACACCAAATCTTGAAAAGATAAACCCAAAGAATCGATAAACAGAAGATGGATCATCATTGAAAAGGAAACAAAGCCAATGAACCACTCTCAAGAATCAAGCAAGATAAAATGAAAGCACGTGAAAGCAATGTATTTACAAAATTTAGATGGCCCCCCTTTAATTTGTGAAAAAATTAAGGGAGGTTGTTGGGATGCCAACAAGAGGCTGACACTTTTGAATATGAAAATAAATATGTTCAAGAAAGTGAAGCCAAGGAAGTCCATGATGAATATTTAGAGAAGGAGCTCGAGGAAGAAGCACATGAAGACTAAGAAGTCCTAATTGAAGAAAGTGAAGAAATGGTGAGTTCTCCCCATCATTGTTTCAAAGATTCCTATGATGTCTTGGTTCTTTTGGAAGATAATGGAAGGATTCCTTTGCATGATGAAGAAGATGATGATTATTGGAGGTTTCTTGGCCCTCCCATCTATGATTCTTCAAGGATTGGGAGTGTTGTACTTGAGCCTTTGGTCCACACGTGTTCTGAGGAATATGTCCATGATCTTTTCCAACCATACGAAAGTGAAGAGATGTCAATTTGGATCGGAAAGAGTCAGTTCTTTATGCAATTCTGGAATAAAATGAAGAAGCTATTAAGGATCCATTCCCCACTAAAAATGTTGTTGAAGACATGGTTGATGAAGATGTAGTTGATGCTTCTCCTTGTTCCCCTCATGATGAAGGTTTGGTGAGCCTTCCTCTCAATTTTTCTCTTGAATGCAAATTTTGATCTTGATGAGATCTTTCATGATTTGGTTCAACCATACTCTCTCACCATTGATGATGATATAGGGTTACATATGGAGATTTCTTTTGCAGGCATTGAACAACCAAGTTTACCCTCTCTTACGGTGGGTTTAAACCATGATTCTTAGTTGTGTTTCTCATCAACTAATTATGCAGGTTTTAGATGACAAGAAGGTGGTTTTATTGCATGGTTAGAGTACCAAAGTATGCCCTCTCCTAGGGAAGATTTGAGGTCTCTTTTCCAATAGTATCTTTGAAGGTTTCTTTTTGGTTTTGAAAATCATTAATTTGGGGCAACAAATAATTTTGAAGAGAAGGATCATCTTGAAGGTAGGTTATACTTGAGCCCTGTTACCTCATAAACTAGCACTCAACCACTATTGCAAGATATGTGGACCCAAGTGTCAGAAGTGGACCCAACTAAAATGAGTGGACCCACTGTTAATCATCAAAACAATTAGAGGAAGTGCACCCAATGCCACCTCGATGCATCCCCCTTCTTCTTTAGACCCTTCTCTTATAGGCCACAAGAGGCTTCCCAAAATATGGTAGAAATAACCTTGCAAAAGCACGTCAAGAAAGTAATACTATCCCCACAAAATCTCTCTGAAAGATATTAAAGCAGTCCCTAAATGAAGTCACCAAAAGATATGAATCATTAACAAGATGGATAAGGGATTTAAGAGAGAATGTGTATCTAATATTTCTTCAGTAAATCCTATAGGTAAAATGACAAGAAAAAAAATGGAGATACCTATCAAACCAATCGTTAGAATTTCACAATTTTTACTGCTCGACAACTAGCAAAGAAGGGTGCACCTATCCCCTCTAGGGTGCACTTGGATTGGTGGATGGAAGTTTTGATTTGGAGCTGATTTAAGCTATAGGTCTGTATTTTTCCACAATGAAAAACAACGATAGAAAATTGGTGTATCTCTCAAACCAACCGTCGGAAAACAGGGAACCAAAGCTCATGACGGAGAGGAGAAGAGGGTGTACTTGTTGGGCCTAAATCACCCCTCTATAGAGAAGTTTTAGGGCCTGAAATGGAAACAATAAATGTATAGTAAACCATTGTTACTGTATTCAAATCATATCAACAAGATAACATAGGTCAAATGCCTCCAAGGTCCTCCGAGGTGACCTATAATTTGAAAAAAAAAATCTTTACACCAAATTTTCCACTTTTATGCAAATTTAAATATTATATCAAAGCTATGAAGTTAACAATAGTAAACTAACTCACAACAAAAATCAGATCTAAATAACCAAGCATAAAACTTACTATTTTTGGGAATAAAAATAAAAATACTAGTTTTAGGGTTTTTCCAATTTTCCAATTTTTATAATTTTTTTACATAAAATTACATGAATTTAATAAAATATTATAGAGTGAATATGAGGTATTTTAAAACCCTAAATATTTTTTTTAAGGCTAGAAGGGGTTGTGATCAACGCCTCTTCCAAGAATCTTGACAATTATACTTTGTATGAACTAGGACAAAACCAAGAAACCCAAAAACTATGCTGTGTTGATAAGCTCCTAATTAGTACAAAATGAAATGCCAAAAGGCCTTCTACTATAGGAGAATATCCTAAGAGATGAGGAGAAAAAATCCCAATTAACAAGACAAGCCATTGTGCATAAAAACCCTGGAATTTAACCTTACCTTGGTCACCTCTTGGCATAGCAAGACAAGGAAACATAAGAGATCTTACCACAATTGTAGAGACAATGAGAAGAGAGCATAAATCCTCCCAAGAATCCTTCCACTAGAACAAGCCTTGAAAATCAACCATAAACAAGCCGTAAACACTTCATTCCATTCTCTAAAATCCAAAAAATCACTTAGAGAAGGAGGGGCGCATCACTTTATCCCAAGTAGAGTAAAAGAAAAAAGAAGTAGTGCTTCATTTGATCATTCAAAATGAGGAGTTGTCTTATTTATAAGCTTTTTAGGACAACTTAACCCCTTTAGAAACTGACCAACCTAAAATGTCTAAAATAACTTAAAATGATTTTACAACGAATTTGTTAGGGTTTGTCACCCACAAGCCGGGGAAAAAACCTCATACAACATAAAATAATGGTAAATGTGATGAATTATTGCAACTTTGATGGAATGTTCAGCATGGGAGGAGGATGTCATGCCCCATATAACCCCAACATTGTGCTTTTTCCATTAAAATCCTCCTCTTGTAGGTGGTGTGGCTTCTTCAAAAGATGACATCATCACATGTTTGTCTTGCATGAGCCAAGAGGAGGGTCAATATATAATAAACATAGGTCAAGTAGGCATAATAAGGTGTGATAAGACAGGTATGACAACCCTTACACATGCAATCACTTTCTTCAAAGAATAAAAATGTGTGTGGTTGTGAGCCCCTAATTCATGTGTCCAAGTGGAGTCATTCCAAGAAGCACTCGACACCAACCCATGGGAATAAAATCCCTGCATGATGGGGGACTTCCACCACATCAAGAGGCAAATAGATGTGCCACTAAGTCAACACTTTCTGGAGTGAAAACCAAGAGGGCCTTCCATGACCAAACCATGAGTCTTGAGGGCTTCCATACCAACACTCTACATAAATCAAGCCCAAACATCGCCTTTACATAGAAAAAATTGACCCCTCCTCTATGGAAATCTAGTATGGCACACTACAGAGTATCTAGAGGGTAAAAATCTCTATCCAATGTGAAAAGGGTACCTCTTCTTCGTAGAAGTACAAAGAAATTTAGGTTTGTGACCTTTTCCATTGTTCCATACCCGTCCTAATGAAGGTAATGACATTTATTCATCTTATCATTGACGTGATTTTGTCTTGGACTATTGCTAAAGGCAAGGGAATAATCCCTAGCATGAATGATATGCTAAGGTGGCTTCATTGATCGTATGGTTTTACTTGAGTTGTTTATGTCACCATGCTTAGAGTAGGTACGTAGGTTGCATAATTTATTGCATAAGCATTTTGATGTGTCATTTTCTTTCCCATGCATTGCATTTGTTGTGTTACTTTTATATATTTCATATTTGATTTGAATAAGAACATATGTGTCTATCTTCGATGCATTTGATGTTTTTGTTGTTAGAAGTGTATTTAGGTCTATATGTACTAGAAGATTCAAAAGTTTCTCATGCACTTCCGGGATAAGTGCATTTCCCAAAGTTGGAGCCATTTGTTATGCCCCAGATTCTCTGTAGCACACCCTAGCAAATGTGCCAAAGAGGGAGGTGTTTTTCCCATTGTAAAAGGCCAAATTGGGGATTAGTTTGTGTCAAAGTGTTGGTTTAGTGGGGCTTAATACCTATGGTCAATGTCATGGCAAGTCCTCTTGGTCCTCATTTCAAGATGTGTTGGTCTTGTGGCTCAACTAACTACCCCTTGATCAGTGGAGCTCATCATCATTTTAGGCATTTATTCCTTGGGCGAGTATTTGGTGCACCTTGGGATGAATCCATTAGGACACATGGCTTAGAAGCCCCCAACCACACTTATGGTTTTATTCTTTGTAGAGGTGATTTCACTTGTAAGGTTTGTCACACTCGCTCTAGAACACCTCATTCATACCCCCTTGGACCTTATTTTGTTATATCACTCCTCCCTCTTGGTCATCTTTGTAAAAAGGAATAATTTGTTCACCTTGAAAGCAAGCTTTTGGAGGCTGTACCAACCTAAGAAGGAGGGTGTTGAGGGAAAAAGACACATGTTGGGGTTATATGTGGCATGGAGTCCTCCTTCCAAGCTAAAATATTCATCATGCCAAAGCATATCATTAAATTTTATCGTTATTTTGTGTTTTATGAGGTTTAGTCCTTGGATTGTGGGTGACAAACCATAAAAAACATTAAAAGTCATTTTAATGACAAATTAGGTTAAACAAGGATAATTTTAGGGGCGAAATTTATCCCATGGGCTATTTTTCCATGTTTTTCCAAAAACAATTCGCCAATTTGCATTTTTTGAAGCCCCATTTCTCCCAATTTTGATGGGGTAAACTTTTTTCACTCGAAAAATCGCCAAAATATTACATAAACTATATAAAATCCTTATAAATTGAAATAATTTTAGAAAAATATTGCCAAATATTTTATACTTGACATTTTGAGAATTGGTAATATTCACCAATGTTTATACACTTTTAAATAAGTATGGGTTCTTAAAATTATCCCTGATTAAGTAGCTCAGCCTAGAGGAGAGATGGAATTAACCTTTTTTCCTATAAATAAGGCATCTCCCTCTCATTTGTAATCAAGGTCATGGGATCAAGTATTACTGAATTTTTATTTCTACTTGTGTATATGAGCAATCAAGTAGTGCACACCTCCTTTCTTGGCATTTATAGGGTTTCTAAGGGACAAATCTTGATGTTTGAAGGTTTCTTTACCATCTTTCAAGGCTATTCTAGGGTGAAAGGATTCTTGAGGTTATTCTCTTCTCATTTTTTCTCTCAATTGTGGTAAGATATTGAAACTCTTGTCTTGCACTATTGGAGGCAGCCATGGTAGGAGTAATTTAGAGTTTTATGTATGGAAGTTTAGTCTTGTTGGGTGAGACATCCCTCTTGAAGGGTCTCTTTTGTTTGGGCCTTGGTATCTTTTTTTCCCTAACTAGGTCAAAGGCTAACACAACCTAGGGTTTCTTAGCCTTTTCTTAGTCCATTCAAATATTGAATTGTCAATTATTAGGAGAAACATTAACCCCAATTTCTCATTGCCTGATGGAATATGACTTAAATCTATTTCCCTCATCTTCATCAATTTAATTTTACAAAATTCCTTGTACTATATTGGAAAAAATACAAAATTAAAAACCTAAAAATTAAATATTTTGAGAAAATCCAAAAATATTTATTTTCATCATTGTACTTGTTTAGTATTAAATTTACTTTCAAAATTCCAAATTTTTTACTGCTATTATAAATTTCTGAGTTATTTATACTATAAAAAAACCACAAAATGTGAAAAACCCCACAAAAAGTTTGTTTTGCAGCTTGTAGAAGACCTAAACTAGGGTGACATCATCCCTAGGAGAGTGGCATCATCTCTTAGTGGCTAGTACAACATTGGTACAGGTCTGGTTGAAGTTTTTTGCAGGTCCATTTTCAACAAGAGATCAAACCCTTATGGTTGGGAAGGGGTCATATTTCATCTCCAAGCCGCATTGGGTGACCTAGGGGGTTTTGGAGTGCTTAATCAAGTAATTCATCTACTTTTGCAGGCTGGTTCAAATCTGAATTAATTAACATACCTACATTGTAGTAGACATTTACCAACTTCGGGCTAAAACAAGGGGTACAAATATTACCTTTGGTTGGTGAATGGCGAGAGATATTTATTGTGATATTTTTAAAGGTTTTATTCAATATACTATACAAGTTAATGGTGTTGATTTATACTACATTTAATTGATATATCTTAGTAGCAAATAGCATGAAGTACATTGCTCATAACCTCTTAGTCATTGAGTATTTATTGAATATCTTATTGACTCCATTAAGGCATTGGTTTACTGATCCATGTAGGAGGGTTTAATTATAAGTAGAGTTGTTCCTGTTGTTACTTCCTAGAGGGATACTTCTGTCTACATTTGGGAAGCCTCGTATGACCAAAGGAGTAGGCCTAAAAAGAGAAGAGAGTGCATTGTAGTAACAGTGCGTGCATCTCTTGAGAAGTTTCCAATCTTAGCATTGGCCTTCGTGACCTATATTATCATAATGGTGCTAAATTGTGCTATAACAAAATCCTTCTAAAATTGAATATTTTTACAAAAACTATCATCGAACATTTTATGGTTGGAAATTTAAGAATTACTAAGATTTGCCAAGGTTTTGACACATTAAAAAAATTATGGAACCTTAAAATTTTCCCCGTGGCCTGTAGAATTAGATAATTAATAAATGCTTTCTTTAGACTATTAATGAACCAAAATGTACATTACAAAGTGATAATAATCATGCTTGAGGATGTATAGTCAGGGATGAAACCAATGGTAAGCCACTTAAAAATATTTGGTTTAGTTGCTTATGATAAAGTCATGAGTAGAAAATTGTCATTTGCAGGATATTTTGACCAAGAAGAAGCCTATAGGATTTTAGATCCTTGTGCAAATCGTATTGTTGTGAGCATGGATGTCAAAATCAATGAGATTTCAAATTTGAATCAAGATGATGGTTATGTTTTAAAGTTGAAAAGACAATCATTGTACAAGGAGGAAAAGTGAAAATTGTTGTGAAATCATCATGTGATGTTGTGCAAGTAGCACAAGAGACCAAAATACCAAGAATGATTCAAAGGAAGTGATAAAAGTTGTTGGTTCAAACGGTGAAGTAGAGAAAGGAAATCTAGAATATGTGAAGGAAGAGCTTCCACTATTCGTTGATGGTGCATATGGAAAACCGAAAATAAAATGTGAACATCGTGTTTGAAACTACAACAAAGTTGTATGTTTTTTAGATTTTTTTGCTTGTTGTCAATATTAAGTGAGAAAAGTTTACTTTGTTTTAAATGTAGAAGTGAAGCATGTGATATGTGAATTGGTTGAGCTAGGGTTTGAGTAGAGTTTGAGCCCTAGTTAAGAGATACACTAGAGATTGGAGATGTACTTTTGGTGTACTTGGTGTCAAGAAATTGATTGTGTTTCCTTGTTGGACTTCCTAGGACAATCCAACAAGAAAACACAATCAACATCAAGACACCATATACACCAAAAGTATATCTCCAATCTCTAGCCTGTCTCTTTATTATAATACTCCAACTCTAGTTATACCCTAGCTCAATCATTCAAGGTTGACCATCATAAATTCCAATCACCCTTATTTTAATTCCTAATATAGTTAATTAACCGATCTACATATTGCATACTCTATATTTCACATTTAAGACAAAGTCAACTTTGATTACTTAATATTTACACTAGGCCAAAAAACCCATACAATATTGTATTTGTCAAGGGTGGAATCAATGTGATTAGTTAGTGTATATAATGTAAGGAGTGGTAGAGAGCACTATAATGTGCAGGTGTGGACTAGCCATAGGAGCTGCAATTTGGGAGTGTGGATCAAGAATGGAAGGCACAATTTGCACATGTGTAATAACCATATGAGGTGCAATTTGTAGATGTGGATGAGACGCTCTATACGTTATGGAAGGTTGTAGAGGCATAGTTTGTGAGATTTGATACAATTTGGTACCTGAGTGTAGAAGAGGATAACACTTTGGAGTTTAAATAATGATCTACATCTATAGTAGGTGGGATGAAATTTTCAACATTGAACTTCATCTAGTGACGAGTCAATAATTAAACAAGTTGTTGAGGTGAATTGTTATGCATCAACAATATTAGTTATTCCATGTAGTCAACATTGGTTCTCTTTTTGCAGTAGCTTCAAATTTTGGTTTTTGGGGTGCATATGAGGAAAGCTTGTGGTGTGTACAAATGGAATCGATTTCTAAATGATTATTCGAATAGGGAAACCCACATTATCATTCACAATCAATAATAATTTCACAAATCAAAGGAAGATGGTACCTATTATCACCTAGATTGTAGCTGCTACCAAGGGAGATCATATCCAGGATGTTAGAGGGAAAGCAGCTAAACCAAGAGACATCGCAAGGGCCTCGTCCACTATTGATGGCGTAGTTGTCACACCGAATGGGCTATTGTCACTTTCGGCCAAGATAAAAGAAAGACCAAGGGGGAGACCCTAGATATCCTAGAGAGACTAATTGAAGATACGACACTCAAGCAATGAATGGGAAGAAGTTAATGTTCATGGTATCTTGAATTAATATCCTAGATCAACAGATAGCTACTAAGATAGAGTGTTTAATAACAAGTTAAGAGGCTTTGAAAATTGAGGAGATTATCAACCCGAATGAATTTAACCCCAAAAAGCTATAATTACAAACCTGATATAAGACAATATATGTGCCAAATGCAAAATGCCAAATCCACACCAACTAGGGTTTAAGAAATTAGATGAGAGATGGTTATGATTGGTGATTTAATGAATTATTGGAATCCTAAATGGTTTATATATGTAAGATATGGAAATTAGTGAATATTCAAGCAAAACCTAGATCACCAAAACAAAAAAATGAATAGATACCCAAGGAGGGTGAATTGATCCAAAGGAGACCAGTGCTATAGAATGGGAAAATGGAATCGGATGTAAACCAAAATTGGTCTCTAAGGTTTTTATGCTAATTACAACTTGGATTTTTAACCATAAGAGAAGAAGGTGAATATAAATCCTACTTTTACGAAACAAGGATTTTATACTTAGAAGAAAATAGTGATAAGTGGAATAGAAATTTAAACTAGAGAGAAAATATTGAAATCGTAATTGGAATCTTGGTTGATTCCAAGATAGTGATAGTCTTCCTCAACTATGATCAACTTGGTGAATATCTTTCCCAAATCAAAATGCCCAATGTGGCCAATGTGACACTGTCCTGCACAAACATACAACGATTGTCAATATGAAATCCAAGAGAGATGAACCAATGCAACAAGATAAACAAAGAACATTTAATGTGACAAATAAATTGCACAAATGAAAACTCCCTGTAATGAAACGTTTTCAGAAAGAGATAGAGAGGCTATGCTCTCCACAATAGTGCCCCTCTTCCAAAATAGCTACCCTGTCACAAAATCACTATAATTAAATGCTAACAAGAACCACAAATATTTCACCAGTGTTCACAAAGTAAGATAATGCAATCACTATGCAAGAACATCACGCACAAGATACATAAGTTTTTCAGAAAGATATTTTCTCTATTAGCTGAAATTTCCAAGAGCCAAAAATCCCCTTCACAATGAGGGGTCCCCTCCCTTAAATAGTTTTGAGAGAGACCAAATCCCTAACCAATTTTTAAATGAGCGATAGATATTAAAATATAATATAATGATAATCAATGGTGGAGATCTAATATCACACTCACTACACAGATCAACTAAATGATGGGGGCGATTTTCCTCATAACGCCCAAATACATATAATAAAATACATCAAAAAGGGGGTATCCTAGGGGTCAACGTGACTCCTAGGGACATACCATAACATCCTCACATAGTACATGGTACAAAATTATATATTCTCAATCCAAAATGTCTCCCTCCCTAGGAAGTGTGAATTTCCCAAGAGAGGCAAAACATGAAGTGTTGATGCCGAAGATGATAAAAATATGTGTGAAGATGTCTGGATACCCTCCGAAGCATAAAGAAGAACATCCAAGTCAAATATTTTCCATTCATTCGCCCTTTGTTCCATTTACTAAATCATGGTCACTTTAATTAATTTAATTTATCTGTTGAATATCCTTTGTAAACCATATAATATGCCCAAAACATGATCTTCCGCTGCCAGGTATAAAAATCTCGTTGTTCCAAAAATTCCAAAAAAATAGCAATCTAGTAATACTCACTACTCATACCGCAAAAACGATTTTTGTGGAAGGCCTTCAAATAATTTTTCCAAAATTTAATAAAAATTGGTTAACTTTTTTAAAAATTCACCCAATCACTGCATTGAACCAATTTTTGCATTTCTGAAGCACTGGAATGATGAAACTAGCCTCCAAATGCATCAAAAACAATATTGTTGCAGGAAATCCTCCCTACTGATAGGTAGAATCCCTTTTGGATGAATAAAAGGTTCCCTATATCCCTAATCCAAGACAGAAAGTAAACAAATGGTACCTAACATCTCCTAGACCTCATTCATACACAAGCAAGCAAAAACATGAGAAGGAAGGAAGAAGGTAGATGGCCTACCTAAATCCAGATGGTTGTCCTAGCTACTCCTAATTATTGATCCATCTCCTAGCTTGCAAATCCAAACTTGTGAGCCTGCATACAAGAACAAACTACAAAACCTTCCAATGCACCAAGTGTATCAAACAAGATCTAACTACTAATTAGAAGACATATTCACATATCCATCAAAAGAGACATGGAGTGGCAGAATAGGCCAAGTTATAGTAATGGAAATCCATGAACAACATATACAAATATATACCTAACTCTGTGATAGCATGTCCTTCAAGCTTCCCTTCCAAATCCCTTTGAGCACCACAAGATCATAAGGACCACCTATCTAAGCTTATTTCCCTCTAATCCCCTTGAGTAAAGGTATGTGGCTCTCTTTATAGGATGGAGAGGACAAACTACTTAGGAGAAATATTTGGATCAAGTGAGGATAAGGTGGATCAAAGGATATTTAGGTTACCTTGAATGGAAATTGAGGAGATATTCGAAGGATAGGGATGATACACCAAATACATCACATTACATTATACTAAGAAGAATGATTAGATGTTGTGATCATATTATATTATTCTGGACCAAAAGATCATATGCTAAAGTGATTCACTTTATAGGTGATCAATATCTAAAAGAGACTTAATAGAAACCGGTGATCATGGTTAATATTACATCACACAACATTAAATGCTTTTAACAAGTAAAGCACGACCTTTATACGAAAGGTCCACCTCTATACGGGAGGTCCATCTCATGGATACCTTTATATGGAAGGTTCACGTGATAATCATGACTTGACACACAAGTACAGAGTCTTGTACAACAAGACTTTACAACATCATTGCTTTGATCAAGTACCTCATACGGGAGGAATAAACTTTACACAGAAGGTAATCAAAGTGCTCGAGTCTATATGGGAGGATCAATCTTGGATACACAAGATTGGTTTGGAGAATGTCTCATGATGATGTATACTTAACACTCCTTCTCAGCGAGGGAGGCATTCTCTTCCATACTAAGCTTCTCTCGGAAGTACCTGAACTTCTTCACTGACAGAGGCTTTGTTAACACATCTACAATTTGCTCATTAGTAGCAATGTACTGAAGTTCAACTGTACCTTTCTGGACCATATCTCGAATGAAGTGATACTTCATTTCAATGTTCTTTGACTTGACATGAAACACTGGGTTTTCTAAAATCTTGATGTAACTCTGATTGTCACACCTAATAATTGTAGGCTCGATCTTTTCACCGAACAACCCTGCAAGTAGCTTTCTGAGCCACACTGCTTCTTGGTAGGAAACACTAGCAACTATGTATTCTGATTCGGTAGTGCTTTAGGCTACGGATCCCTGCTTCCTGCTAGACCAAGATATCATACCTGATCCTAGGCTATAACAGTACGTGGATGTACTCTTACGGTCCATAATGATTTCTCCCTAGTTTGAGTCTCTATAACCAAGTAAAATGACTCCTCCACTGGAGGAATATCTGATTCCATATGAAATTGTACCTCTAAGGTACCTAAGCACATGCTTAGCAGCTGTCCAGTGTCTGAGTCTTGGATAAGACATAAATTGACTCAGAATGCTCACATCATAACATATTTCAAGCCTTGAATGTATCAAGTACATTAACGATCCTATAAGATGTCTAGACAAAGTGGGATCTACTGGATATGATCCATAGCTTAACTCATGAAGTTTCCTCAAATTGGAAACCATCAGTGTAGTCATATATTTGCAATCTATCATGCAAACCTGCACAATATATCTATAGTGTACTTCCCTTGAGATAGAAAAAATTTATCTTTTCTTTGCCAAATCTCAAGGCCAAGAAAGTAGTGCATTAGACCTAATTATTTCATCTCGAACTCTAAGGTGATCTCCCTCTTGCACCAAGCAATCATAGGTTCCTCTCTAGTGAGAAACAAATCATCAACATACAAAACCAAGATCAATGGTTGGTTCTTCACTACTTTGAAGTACAAATTTGGATCAAATTCACTCTTACAGAAACCCAGTTTCTGAAGATAGCTATAAATTATGGAGTACTAAGCCCTGGGGGCTTGCTTAAGCCCATATAGAGCTTTCTTTAGCTTGCAAACATGGGACTCCTTCCCATGCACCACAAATTCTTCAGGATGCTGAATATAAACCTCTTCCTCAACCTCACCATTGAGGAAGGCTATCTTCACATCCATCTGGTGAAGTTTCCATCCTAGAACAGATGCAAGTGCAAGCATTGCTCGGATTGTGGTGTACCTTGCCACAGAGGAAAAGGTGTCATCATAACCAATTCCTTCTTTCTAAGAGAAACCTCTGGAAATGAATCAGGCTATATACTTCTCAATGCTACCATCTGCAACATGCTTTATCTTGTAAAGCCATCTATAAGTCATAATGGACTTTCCAACAGGTTTGGAAACAACCTCCCAAACATCATTCTTCACTATAGAGTTGTACTCTTCTGTCATTTCATATTTCCAAACTTGCTTCTTTGTATCTTCTTCATATGAGGATGGTTTTGAATCACTGATGTGACTCATTAGTGAAACATACCCTAAATATCTGTCAGGTTGCTTGCACTCTCTAGATGAGCCTGCTGGTGCTCCATGTTTCTCTGCATTTTTCAAGATGTATTGGCACCAAGCATATATTCTTTTAGCGGGAGGTTCATCAGGTGACCCCTCAACCAGTTCTATTGGTTCTTCAGGAGCTAGCGAATCTGAGGCATCTTCTAGTTTCTCCCTCTCTAACTCTGAAGGGGGAGAATAAGACTCAGGATCCTCCATCTCTGAATCACAATGAATCTCTTTCGATCTTTTGAAAGAAACTTCCTCATGGAAAGTAACATCTCGGTTGACTTCAATGTGTCTCTCACTGGGTACATATAGTCGGTATGCTTTGGATGACTCGCTATAACCCACAAAGGTGTATTTCTTTCCAAAAGGCTCCATCTTTGTTATATTTTCTTTCGGTACATGAATGTATACTAGGATCCCAAAAATACTCAAGTGTGAGATGTATGGCTTCTCACCAGTAAACACTTCTTCTGGTGTCTTCTCATATAGAATGGCATGTGGGGTTCTATTATGGATGTATACAACTGTACGGGTGGCTTCTTCCCATAATGAGGTAGACATATCTTGATCATGCATCATGGCTTTTGCAGCCTCACATATGGTTCTATTATTTCTTTCGGAAACCCCATTTTGTTGAGGGTTGTATGGTACTATTAACTGTCTACATATTCATGCATCACTACATAGCTCATTAAATGCATGTGAATCAAATTCACCTCCATTATTAGACCTTAATGCATGGATGCGCTTTTCTTTCTAATTTTCAACTAGGGCTTTAAACTCTTTAAATTTTCTAAGAGTTTCACTTTTAGCCTTCATGAAATAAATCCATGACTTCCTAGAAAAATCATCTATGAATAATACATAATATAAGGAACCACTCAAGGAGGGGGGTGACATGGGACCACATACATCAAAATGTATTAAATATAGAATCCCTTTAGATATAATAGTACTGCTAGAAAAAAATTTCATAACATTCTTCCCAAGTGCACAACCCCGACATACACTATCATGCTCAAAATCAAATACAGGCGTACCTTTTACCATCTTTTGAATTCCTGGTAGTGATTTGTAGTGTAGGTGTCCAATCCTTCAGTGCCATTGCTCTCATGGAATGATAGTGTGGTGAATCATATCTTGAATGTACTTCTCGATTACCTTGTAGAGTCCTCCCTCTCGAACTCCAATCACAGCAGCAGATTCTAGGCTTTTGTTCTTTGACCATAAAAGTGCTTTGTTATCCATGAAGATAACTCATAATCCTTTGTATTCAAGAATCGAAAATGAAAGAAGGTTCTTCTTCAATCCTGGAACATATATAATTTCCTCCACATGTAGAATATCACCGGTGCTCAGATGGAATGAGGTGGATCCAACTCCTTGGATCGAATAACTTGAGTTGTCCCCTAACTCTACTATGCATGTGAATTCTTTCTCCTTTAGATCAGTGATGGCACTATTGTAACCAGTCATATGTTTGGATGCACCACTGTCAATCAACCATGTGTCTGCATTTGTGATAACAGATCCCGAAAGGGATGAGACAAGATAATACTCCCTTCTTGTCTCTTTTTCTTCGGATGCATTCTTTTGAGTGATTTCATCTTATATGGTGGTAGAAGCATGAAACTTTCCTTTCCACTTTGCTCTGCAATCTGTTGATAAATGGCCTTTCTTGTTGAAATTGAAGCATATAGATTTAGAATTGTCAAAGCCTTTATTGAACTCCTTCTTCTTTGGATGAGAGAACTTCTTTCCTTTATTCATTATTGTTGTGAGGGCAAGGTTTTCTTCTTTGATGCACACTGAAGTGCTCTGGATTCAACCCTCCTCTTGGAGCTATTCATGACACAACCTTTTGAATTTAGGTTGTACCTCTCGATCATTTACCGCAGCCCAGAATGTATCCCATGAGGATGGGATACCATCAATAGCGGTTTGGATAAGATCATCTTCATCCACCACTATTCCAATACTAGCAAGCTGATCTCTTACCTGAGATATCTTGGAGAAGAAAGAGGCCATTGTCTCATCCATCTCCATCTTTAAGTTTCAAAGCTTATTCTTCAATGCCCTCTTTTGACTTGGGGCCTTCTTCTCATAGATATTTTTCAATGTATCATAACATTATTTTGCGGTCTTCAGCGGTGTGATCACGAGCATCAATTTATCTTGTACCAAATCATAGATGATCTATTTGGTCTTAGCTTGATTCTTCTTGAATTTGATGTGCCCTACATTAGATGTATGCTCCTCCACCACAGTGGATACATAGCCATCCAAGCCATGTTCCTCTAGGATGTTGAGAATACTAGGCTTCCAACTATTGAAGTTTGAGGTGCGCTCAAGATGGTCTTCCGGTTGTACAGAGACTGATGCCATAGTCTTCAAATATTGTGCTCAACTTCTCAGGATTAACATAGGCTCTAGATGGCATGAAAAACTAAGCTCCTTCACGCCCTGAGCTCTGATACCATGTTAATATTTGGTTGAGATTTGATCTTTAATTCTTTTAGACATGGAGACTTGAAGCAATGAGACAATTCAATCCATGAAATTCATACAACCATAACACAAGATATACCTTGGGAAAAATCCTCAAAATTATGAGAACAAAAACCCCAGCAAATATTCTCAGTATAATATAATGGATAGTAGAGAATGCTTTCTTTTACAACATAGTATATTTCTTTTGGAAGATAAGAGATCACCAAACACTCTTGATGAATATACAGAAGCAATAGAGAAGAGAGATCAATCTGATGTGTTCCCAACACAACAATAACAAGCACGAACAATACCCTGCACAAAGAGAAGTGCCTTTCCTTCAATGGAGAAGAGAATTCTCTTTACCTTGGATTCATCAACCCCGTATAACATATTTATATATTCTTCTCTTCCATTTTTAACTTCTAACTTCAAGATGAACTCGCCCTCAAACATGATGTATCAATATTGCATCCAGAAGTGCGCCTCACTTCTCATGCAGTGCTTTATCTCACTGAGCTGTCACTTAGGATGAAATCGACTCTTAACTGAAAGATTTCCCACTTAGTTAGGTGGCTAACTTAAGTGTTGACATGCAAGTGTCGCAACTCACATGTCATCTTTTAGTTTAACATAAGTGTCATCATGCAATAACACTTAGTTAAGTAGATCTTCTTTGTTGTCACTTAGTTAACTCTCTTTAACTGAAGTGTCTTCTTTTAGTTTAACTAAAGTAAAAATACTTTAGTTAACTAGTCCTTCTTATTTAACACTTAGTTAACTAAAATCATGCTGATTGATTTACTTGAAGTGACCACTATGATTTCTTTAGTTAACTGAGGCATATCTTTAACTGATGCTTTAATTGAAGCATTGATTGATACTTAACTGAAGTGTTTGCATGGGAAATTTCGAATTCTCTTTATCTCTATGCTTTATCTTTTATTTCTTTATCTTTTACTGCATGGTCAATATGTGCTAACTTTAATTGTCCATCACATTACATTATACTAAGAATAATTATTGGATGTTGTGATCATATTATATTAGTCCGGACTAAATGATCATATGCTAAATTAATTCACTTTAGAGGTGATCAATCTCTAAAAGAGACTTAATATCAACTAATGATCATGGTTAATAATACATCACACAACATTAAATGCCTTTAACAAGTAAAGGATGACCTTTATATGGAAGGTCCACCTCTATATGGGAGGTCCATCTCATGAATACCTTTATACGGAAGGTTCACATGATAATCATGACATGACACACAAGTCCGAAGTCTTATCCAACAAGAATTTACAACATCATTACTTTGATCAAGTACCTCTATACAGGAGGAATAACCTTTACATGGAAGGCAATCAAAGTGCTCACCTCTATATGGGAGGATCAATATTGGCTACACCATATTGGTTTAGAGAATGTCTCCTAATGCTGTATATTTAACACATGCAACTCCTAACTATAAAATTGTGGATAACTTGGCATAGTCCCATGTTTCCATGTCTACATTAGAGGTTATTGTTATTTTTTCATCATTTAATTCAATAGATCTAGGATCTTAACTGAAATAATAACATGTACAATATATCAAGCATAAGAGACAAGAGACAAGAGACACAAAACATTTCACCGGGGAAAACCAAGAAGGTGAAAAAACCCGCAACTTCCTCAGAGATAGAATAAGCATCAATACAAGGATCACCATGATCAAACCCAAGAGATAGATATCTTCAGTAGCATGCTCCTCCTCCACTTGTGCGCACTCTCCTCTTCTCTCACTAATGTGAAGTGAGTGAATAATAGAATGTGTAAAATGAGAGAGACACACTCTCTATTTATACACTAATTTGACTTTCCTTTTAACTCTAACTAGGTCAACCCCAACTTAACCACTTAACATAATACTAACTGGGCCGACCCCACTAGGGTGGTCTAATAACCCTTTAACCCACAAGACTCATACAGGGCCGACCCCATCAAGGTGGTCTAATAACCCATCAAGTATAAGTTACGACACTTACAATATAACTTGTGACACTTGCAAGTACAGCTATCAACACTTCCAATCGGAGGAATAATACATCTCCATTGGGGATACAATAAAATACAAATACAATATACAAGTGAATATCTTCCGAAGTTACAAATACATCAACACTCCCTCTTAACTGGGAAGGTATTCTCTTGACACAAGTCATAAATACATATTGGCACAAGTCTTCAATTTTGGAGCTTGATCATCGTCACTGGATCACGGAGTATCATCATCATCACTGCTGTTGTACTCGACATCTCGATCACTGGGCTATCTCTGAATTCTCCTTGTCATAGGAAGTTCTATGTATATATATAGATCCAACCCTTTTTCATGCTGGATGTAGGCCCACCTCCTACAGGTTTTCATCAACATTGGCCATACTGTGGAATCCTCGGGACTTATTACGTGTGTCACAATGCCTCGAAAGAGTATTCTAGGATCCTTTATGTGCCGAAGCATGACTGACAAGATCTCCCAGGTCAACTTACATGTGACTGACACAAAACCTTAGAAGAGTGTCTTACCTAGCAAGATCTCTAAAGAGCATCTGAGGCTTTTTACGTTACTAGCACAACCTGTACGGATCTCTAGGACGTATTACATGTGACCCCCACCACAAAACCATAAAAGGGTGTCTTGCACAACAAGATCTCTAAAGAGCATCCGGGGCCTTTTACGTGACTAGCACAACCTGTCTGGATCTCCAAGACGTATTACATGTGGTCCCCACAAAACCTTAAAAGAGTATCTTTCCCAACAAGATCTCTAAAGAGCATTTGAGGCCTTTTACGTGACTAGCACAACCTGTCCGGATCTCCAGGACGTATTACATGTGGTCTAGCAAAACCTTAAAAGAGTGTCTTGCCCAGGAAGATCTCTAAAGAGCATACGAGGCCTTTTACATGACTAGCACAACCTGTCGAATCTCTAGGACGTATTACATGCTACCCCTCGCACAACCTGTCCACGGCCACAGAGTATCACCCTGATACTCACCATACATCATCCTGATGTACATCATCACATGATCATCCTGATCATCGTCACTGCATCATCCAGATGCATATCATCCAGAGCATCGTCCTAATACTCATCACACATGATCATCCTGATCATCATCACTGCATCGTCCTGATGCATGTCATCATCACATGATCATCCTGATCATCATCACTGCATCGTCCTGATGCATATCATTCAGAGCATCATCCTGATACTCATGATCACATGATCATCCTGATAATCGTCACTGCATCATCCTGATGCATATCATCCAGAGTATCATCCTGATACCCATCACACATGATCATCCTGATCATCGTCACTGCATTGTCTTGATGCATATCATCTAGAGTATCATCTTGATGCTCATCACGCATGATCATCCTGATCATACTAAGCATCCAACTGATGCATATACAAATACATGATCCAACTGATCATACAAAGCATCCAACTGATGCATGTACAAAGCAGTAACTGGAGCATCGTCCTGATGCTCATCACATAGCGCTTACATCCACAGCCATTGGAAGGATCCTCCTCTCACCACGCTTGGAATGGCTCCTGCAAATGTGTCCCATCACTTTTACCTCGAAGTGTCTTCAATCTGAAGAACACCAAGCCTCTCTCTGAAGTACTCAAACTTCACTCTGGCTAGTGGTTTCGTCAACACATATTCAACTTGCTCATCCGTCGCAACATACAGGAGCTTCACTGCTCTTCTTTGCACCATATCCCTGATATAGTGATATTTGATCTCGATGTGCTTCGACCTGTCATGGAACACCGGGTTCTCATAAAGCTTCACACAACTCTGGTTGTCACAAAAGATACCAGTAGCATCCAACAGGAGATCAAATAACTCAAACAGTAGCTTCCTAAGCCATACTTCCTCACAACTAGCCGAACAAGCTGTGACATACTCTGCTTCGGCTGTACTCAGTGCTACACAGGACTGCTTCCTGATAAACCAAGAGATCACACCCGATCCCATACTGAAGCAACACCCATAAGTGCTCTTCCTATCTGCAGCACTGCCTGCCCAATTTGAATCAACATAACCCTCTATGTTAAACTTTTGATTCGCATCATACTTGAGCATGGTAGTCAATTGTACCCTTCAGGTACCTCAGAATATGCTTTACATCAACCAGGTGAACACCTCTGGGATCCGTCAGGAACTAGCTCAATGTGTTCACTGCAAAGCAAATATTGGGTCTTGTGTTCATCAGGTACATCAAGGACCCAATCATCTGACAATACACTGTGACATCAACCGGATCAGATGAAGCATCACACATAAGCTTCAGGTTCGATGCCATAGGTGTGGCCATGGCCTTGCAGTCCATCATCCCGAACCACTTCAGGATCTCTACTGCATACTTCCGTTATCCAAGGAAGATTCCATCTACACTCTGCCACACCTCCATGCCTATAAAGTAGTGCATCATCCCCAAGTCCTTCATCTCGAACTCGGCAGCAAGCTTCCTCTTTGTATCGGCAATCAATCTATCCTCACCTATAACAAATAGGTCATCCACATACAACAGTAGTATCACTTAGTTTCCTTCCTCAACCTTGTAGTAAAGATTGGAATCCTCCTAGAAAATTGTCTATCCTACCATACCAAGTCCTAGGAGCTTGCTTCAAGCCATACAAGGCTTTCTTCAATTTGCACACATACGACTCTGTGTCATGTGTCTCAAAACTGAGTGGCTGCTCCACATACACTTCCTCTTTGACTACACCATTCAAGAAAGTTGTCTTGACATCCATCTGGTGTATCTTCCACTTCGTCACTGCAACCAGATCAAGTACTGTTTTGATGGAAGTGTATCTGGCTACAGGAGAAAAAGTCTCTTCATAATCTATTCCCTCTTTCTAGGAGAAGCCACGAGCTACAAACCTCACCTTGTATTTCTCTATGCTTCCATCTGCAGCATGCTTGATCTTATAGATCCACTTGGAAGTCGCAACAAACTTCCCTTCAGGTCTTGTGACCACATCCCAAACACCATTCTTCATGATCGATTGGTACTCCTTGACCATGGCATCCTTTACTGTATCCTGTATCCTGGGAACTTCAGATTCTTCAATATCTTCAATAGATAGTTTGAACTTCGTTGTTGAAACAAATTTGTAGTCCTTCTTTTGTAGGTGATTGTACACGATCTTTCCTACAATTCAAATTCAATTGCATGATTAGAAACTTTTCATAATTTTTCAAAAACACATTCTTATGCATAAAGACATATGTCATATAGTCATGCAATTAGCCAATGATTCAATACAACATTTATCCATATCCCGTAACTTTCTAGATGCCTTCCATCTCTACCAGAACATTGTTAAGAGTTTGCACTACTCCTAACATGTCAGCAAAGAGGTTTCATTCTAGATAAGTAGCAATGGAATGTTTGTACAGTGCCATAGGCCACTTACACATTACATGCATATTAGTAGTTTATTGTTCATTAATGCAATTATTCTAATATGCATAATACACAACCTAAATCTAGGATCATAAGTATGTACATGAATGAACAACATCATTTTAGTAATCATAAGAAATGACAATTCAAATACTTATCTTTGTTTGGTTGTAGGGTGGACTCCCTCTCAATATTTGCTTCCTTGCAGGAACTACTGGAGTGTGCTCCCTCTTGATCTTCGCTTCCTGGATTAATTGTCCTTGAACTTATATCCATCCTGAACCACTATGCATGCTTAAGTGTGCACTAGTGTCATCCTCAAGATCTCATACATAATCATACATCCACTAGTATAATCTCAATACTATCAAAACATTATGATCCTAAATAAACTTAACATGTATGGTCATGATTATTTCACACAAAGGTAATTTATGACAAGCATTAGTATTCAAGGTTTTAGGGAGGACTTCTATTACTCATGCATATTCTTATTGACCACAGGACTCTTTTGGTTAGTCATATCATCAATCAAAGTAAGAAACATAATATGCATAAACTGTTGATTACTTAAACTTCTAACTTCAAGAATAATCATTCATACAAAAGCATAAGATCCTAACATAAGGTAGGATTCTAACTTGATATAGGAAAAACATACTTGGTTATCATGTTTTCTTAGTTATGTCTAACATACCCAAACAATGTCTTCTTGTTCTCTTTAATGACTTGTGCTTAGTAACTTGCATAACTAACAAGTTAACGATTGTAGAACCAAATTATACATACCTCGTAAGTAGAGCTTCTATGTGATCCATGAGTCTTTGTCTTCATGTCACCATGGTTATATGTTCTTGATCTAGAACTTGATTTGTACCTTTCATGTTAGCGGACAACATCATCCTCATACAATACCACAGTGCATTAGTACAATCATATAACCCTAATCAATGAATGTCTTCTATCATTCACATGCATTCATACTTTTACTAGGGTGATAAGACAATTATAAGATTAATCAAGATTGTACTAACCTCAATAATATGAAGACAAACATATCATAAACTTAATCATGAAAAGATTTCAAAAAATACCTGTATCTCTTCAAGTCATACCTGTAGGGATTGCTTGTAATCTTCTTATGTAATGCCTTAGCCTCATCTCCCTCTGAAACTGGAACTTCTTCACTTATGTAGGTGTGCAATTCTTTCTCTTCTAGGATTAACCCAATCCACTTTGATTTGTTGAAACTGGATTTGGAACTGAATTAGGGTTTGTCAGAGAAACCCTAAAAATTCAAACTTTGAATTTCAAACTTCTGATTGGATGAAAAGATGTGCCTTGCTGAGTTGATCAAGCTGGTATACTTCAATTTTGAAAACTCCAAAATTTGACCCCTCAAAATTGCCTTTGAAACTTCTAGATCTTCTGGACAGGATCCCTATCTAGGGTTTGAAAAAGCCCGATCTTCTGCCCATCCAAAAGGTTCGATCTTGTGTTCTAAACTTTGATTTTTTTGAGGAGCTTCCATCCGTGGTCACAAATTTCAAAAATTCCAACTTTTGCAGAAGCCCTAATTTTCCACCTTTCCGATCAAAATCCCTAACTAGGGTTTCATCAAGCCTGACCTTCTTCCCAATAAAAAAAATTGATCTTAGTCACTAAATTTCGATTTTGATGAGGAGCATTCAGCCGTGGTCTTCGATTCCAAAAATTACAACTTTCTCCGAAGCCCTAAATTCCCGCAGCAGTGACAAGCCAAGAATGAAGGTGCTCAGAATCCAATTCTGTTTTGACAGAAATATGCACCTGATTGTTTCTGGTGTAACTCGGAAATTTTGGATCCACGGGGTCTGAAACTTTGGCCTGTGGTATCCTGGCCCTGTCATATTTCCAATCCCACAAGTCTGACCTCAAATGGATTCTCTGAGAGAGATTTATGCCAAGTGTCGCAACGTGACCTGTTTATGGGATAAAACAGGAGAGCGAACTTGTACGGATTTCCACATGTCACTGATTCAACTTCGGCCTCTGAAAAGAGAACCTATGAAAGTGCAGTCCGTTCCCTACCTGTGACTCTTTATGAAATTTCATTTGGAGCTTCCTAGCCTAAGTTGTGACCTTTTTTCCCAGGTCACCTGTTTATGACTGAGATCTGGAAGAGGCAGAAACCCTAGATTGTACGGATCATAAAACATAAATTACAACGAATTAGATGTTGTGCTTCGGACACCAGGTACATGGGGATGTTATCTATGATCTGTAGAAGTTTTAGAACTTGAACCTTCACCAAAATTGATTTATAGAGAAATTTCCACAATGCATGGTTTTTGCTATATCAAGCCCTAGCTTCCAATTTGTCGCAAGTGCAACAAGTCACATAAATGCCATACCATGCCTTCCTTCAGGCTAGCTCTGATACCATGTTAGTTTTTCATCATTTAATTCAATAGAGCTAGGATCTTAACTGAAAGAATAACATGTACAACATATCAAGCATAAAAGACAAGAGACAAGAGACACAAAACATTTCACCGGGGAAAACCAAGAAGGTTGAAAACCCCGCAACTTCTTCAGAGATAGAATAAGCATCAATACAAGGATCACCATGATCAAACCCAAGAGATATATATCTTTAGCAGCATGCTCCTCCTCCACTTGTGCGCACCCTCATCTTCTCTCACTAATGCGAAGTGAGTGAATAATAGAATGTGTAAAATGAGAGAGACACACTCTCTATTTATACACTAACTTGACTTGCCTTTTAACTCTAACTAGGTCGGCCCCAACTTAACCACTTAACATAATACTAACTGGACCGACCCCACTAGGGTGGTCTAATAACCCTTTAACCCACAAGACTCATATAGGGCCGACCCCATCAAGGTGGTCTAATAACCCATCAAGTATTTGTTACGACACTTACAATATAACTGGCAACACTTGCAAGTACAACTGTCGACACTTCCAATCGAAGGAATAATACATCTCCGTTGGGGATACAATAAAGTACAAATACAATATACAAGTGAATATATTCTGAAGTTACAAATACATCAACAGTACTTCGAAACTATCCTACACAACACAAAGCATTATTGCATGTTTTATGTGTGATTGATCCTTCTGATGCTCACCTAATTATGTTTGATCTCGATCAAGCAGAGCCTAATATGCCCTTTTGAGTAGCCTTTGAAATTTATATAACCATCAAGAACTTGGTTATTCATCATTGCATCATCGATGAAGGTGCCTCTACTTGCATCATTTCTACCCATGTATAGTAGAATATTGATTCCCCTAAAGTTTCCCCGTCCTTTATGATGTCATGTGCTTAGGATGGTTGTGTCGCTTAACCGCAAGGTATCTTCTAGAATGTTCCCATCTAGTTAGTTGGGAAAATAGTCTTGGTTGAAATCAAGGTTGTGAATGCCTATTTATATTACAACCCCCTCCTTGGGCATAGCTACATGTATTCTATGCAAGAAATCCCCTCTATGGTGTTCAGGGTTATGATGTTCCTCGATGAAGGAAAGATTGTAAAATTTGATCAAATGACTTATCTTTCTAGGAAATACCTCCCCCCACCCCTGAACGTGGAGATATCAGAGTTGTGCACCATATCCTCTAAGAACTATACTACCCAACCTCAACCTACACCCCTCCCAGTCATTTTCCAAGGAACATGT
Organism: Larix kaempferi; assembly: GCA_027924585.1. Classification (NCBI taxonomy): domain Eukaryota; kingdom Viridiplantae; phylum Streptophyta; class Pinopsida; order Pinales; family Pinaceae; genus Larix; species Larix kaempferi. The sequence continues at coordinate 400,469 of BSBM01000226.1, read as the reverse complement.
GGGGAGCCACATCTATTCATTAGATCTCATTTCTATTTCCACCTTCTAGAGTAGTGAGTATGCATGTAATGGCTACACTCAATCTCTTGGTTTTGACGTTAGGCCTTCCTGTTTGGTACCTTAAACCACCAAAACCACCCCTAACACTACAATCCATCTTGATTCCTATGCAACCGATCAGTACTTCCAATGACCCACCTCCTCATGTCACGAAGGAATCCCCACCTACCACCTAACCTCCTCCCAAGAATAAGGATGGGGTAAAATATATGAATGCAATGATGCAAGCCACTACGAACTAGGCTATGAATCCCAGGCCTCCTACTGCCATGCACAATCACCACCACCTTGTGTTGTGTGGGATGTATTGGGTCACGAAACCCATGAGTGTCCAAAATTTCTCATCTTACACACTCACCTAGAAGTGATAGAGGAGGATACTGATGAGAGAAATATTATTGTCCATATCCCTAATGCTCTAAAATAGTGCAACAAGTCCTTGCACACCAACCATCCCTGTGCGTTGTGTGGCCTTTATGGTCATTACTCGCATCGTCGTATTGATCTCCCTCGATTTTGGTCCATCTTGGTTGATTTGCATTGACTTTCACTAGAGTCCCAAGTCACCACCATTGAGTAAGTGCCCCCTCTTACATCATCTTGAGATGAGATGACCAACATCTATTGCATTTCATCCTCTAATGAGGCTTCCTCTCCATCCCATACCACTTTGGTTGTGTCGACAATCATGGATCCCTTTGATATGTATGTTCGACCCTTATGAAGCGATGAGGAAATCCCATGTCTACAACATGGGGGAAGGCCCCCAAACCTATCTACTTATCATCACCATCCTTATCACTATTTGGGTTAGCAATATTGGGGGCATCCTACCTGCAGTGGGCATTCCCCCTTACCATATTATGGATGTTGTGTGCCACCATGGCCTTTCACCTCATGGAAACCCCCTCTCTAGTTGTTGGTTGATTCCCTACCAATACCTCTCTAGGATCACATTTACGTCGCATCCATGCCTCTGGGTTGGGAGGAAGGTTCAACTATCTCGATTATAGGATAGGGTGTAGGATCAACTATTTTTGCCCTGACCCATCACCTCTACATTTGTATTTCAATGAGCCCATATATTAGTCCAAAACATGTGATCCATTGTCACAAAGCCCATGTCCATAGCATGGGTTTAGGCCCTTATCCCTTCCTATTCATATTTTCACACATGTGATCTTGGCCACTTTCTGAGGTCACATACTACTTGTATCTTTGGTTTGATTTCTAGATACATTTTTTTGCTTGTGTATTGTTTCCATCTGTACAGGATAAAGTTGTGATGAGATCCTTTCATTTCATCCTGCAATAGCTCCCATAGGTATACTTCCTCAAATTGGCATATATGTGATTCCCCTCTGCAGAATATAAGGGGCATCAACCTTATTCATCCACACCTATAGGACCCCCTCTTCTTAGGTAAGTGGCCCAACCTAGCCACATTTTCATTTTCCCTTACTCGACAGTAGATCCTCCCTCACATGGGCACCACCTTTTAGTGTCCCTTTCCATTTGGAACCCATGCTATTATTCTTCCCATATGATTGGGATTCCATCTAGTCTATGATCTTACACTCAACTGCATATTACTCTATCATCATCATTCTTTGGTCTACCCATAGACTCCCACTCTTATGGCCATTATGGCATTTTGATATTTCATGTTGCAAATTCATGAGCCCACCGCTCCATCCATATTGTAATTGTTACATTGTTTTTCCACCATTCATCATCCCACAAGGAGATTACTATTAGTTTCCTACCTCTCCATTAGTTCCATCTGTGATCATCCATTCATTGATTCATTTGGTCATTCATTGGACACTTATCTCCTTGTCATTCCTTCTTATCCATCTGAAGTGGCCATCCACCTCGACAACCATTATATAATGATGTTTTTAAGCACCCCCTTTGATTAGGTGTTACAACATGTGGGAAGCCATGATATTTGAGTACTCTTTTGTACCCCCTCTTCGATGCCCATGCATTAGAGAAACCATTAAGAAATAGTGATCCTCAACACTCCTACATATTGTGTATAGTCTCATTTTGTGGCAGCACCCCTGGTCACCTTTATTCAAAGCATTCCACGATTAGTCACCCATGGAGTCATACTGACACCATTATCCCTTTGAGTTGACATCAGTACTCCTCCTTTTATCCCTTAGTGAGTCCCCTGCCACCCATTGTAGTTATGTACCCCGATACCCTAGTTGTATCTCTCCCTTGTTTTCCTTATGATTCCCACACATGTTTCCAGGTTAGCATGGCTTAATGCTATGAATAAAGGAATTTTGAGTCCCCCACTCAATTGTTACCCTCATATCCTCCTATAGTGTCTCAATCCCTTGTCCATATCTATCCATTCCTTGGTTGTATCCGTCGTGCTCCCTTAAAGGAAACATCATTTCCTTGTTGGTAGTGGGTTTCCCTCCCTCGACATCAACACATCCATTCCAAATGATATACATAGAGGCACCTTGTACCTTGGCCCCATAACCATCATTGAAGGGTTCCCTTGGACCGACTGAGGGGAGACCTCAGTGCCCCTTAGCTTGGTTATTTCTCACATGCTCGACTTTAGCTCATCATCGCACCATTGAGATTCATATAGGTTGATGGTTCTCTCATTCATTTTTTCGAAGGCCCCAGATATCCTTGAATCTAGTCATTTGATGATTCTCTTCAGAATCCCTTTCGTCATATGTTTCTTGTGGTATCTAGGTGGGTTTACGACAGTGTTTGGAATCCCACTAGTTACATGATTCCTATGGTATCCAATTCCAGATGCAGTTCCCTATACTTGTTTGATTCAGATATTTAGTTGTTTGAGTCACCTATGAGGAGTGGCCTTCATATATCCTCCTTCTAGATCTAGGGCCCCTTTAGTTTCCATAGGGCATCAATTATTGTGATTCAACATTCCATTAGAATTCCATTTTTCCTATATGTGTTCTTCATATCAACCATGGTTGAATGATGATCATGTATCCAGTGTATCTCCAAATTGGGTCCCCCATTGACGCTCATTGTGTATTCATTGTATCTTCAGCATGGGTCCCTCTTTGACCCTCATGATGTATTGTACCCAATAATTATTCATATATTGATCAAGTCCCTCTTGGTTTAGATCCCATTTTATATTAGGACATTGATATGTGCATGGGTATGCATGCCTCATCCATATATATTTGAGATTATATGCACCTCATCCATTTTGAGTATTGCGTCTACAAGTATGGGCCTCTGTAGTCCCTAGAAAGGGAAAGTTCCTTCCGGTATGGTCTTCATCTTTTATGTCACTATCACCCCTTATCTCTTGGAAGTATGCAAGTCTTATGATGTATGTCACCCATACGATGAGTTCTTGACCTCACACATCAAGGGGAAATCCGTTAACAGCCAAATTTTCTCACCTTCCATGTTATTAGCTTTGTCATCCATATACAACATCATTCCACATCATTGACACTATTGTGCCACCTCATTCCATCCATATGACGTTGGGGAAGTGATACAAAACCAAAAAATGAAATTCAAACCCTGAATTGACCACCCTAGAAGGAGGTTGCAGGTTTTACCTTGAAATCAATGACCTAGGTTGTAGCTTTCCCCCCGAAAGAAGTGACCTTGTCCCAAAACTTGATTTTCGTGAAACATTTGTCATTTCCTTCCTTGCTCATAAATAAAGTTCCAAAAGTGGACACAAACCTTGACATGGTCTAAGTTAGTTAAATGATCCAGGGCACAATAACCTAATTTATCCACTAAGCAATCAAAGAAATGGAGAATGTTCGCATTGTTTCTAGATCCATATCTTGCTCATTCTTGTGCCTATAAAAACTCCCTCAAGATCCCTCATTCCATATATAGCCTTTATGCTACCAAAATTATCCCATAACCAGGAGCAAGCCACATCTTACCTTCTACTTCACCTAAAAACCACATATACTATGAAACGAGAACTATAGCCATAAAAACGATGATTTTTGCAAAAAAAACACCAAAAACACCCCCCATATAGAATTTTTTTTTTTTTTAAATATATATATATATATATATATATATATATATATATATATATTTTTTTTTTTTTTTTTCGGGTAAAAAATAGAGCCATGGCCTAAACATCTCATACTGTTGTTTACAAAAAACTTAAAATCAACCCCTAAATTGGAAAAAAAAATCTTCAAGAGATAAATTACAACCACATTACAACTTTTTAAAAACTTGCATATTAAACAAAAACAAAATTTCATAAATAATTTCACCACTTTTACCATATAAAAACAAAGAAATTATGATGTGATTCATAATTAAATAATATATTAGACCATAAAAGAACAAATGATTCATATAAATATTCAAAAACTCCTTTAGAGTTTCAATTACAAACATAACATTAATAAAAAACATCTAAAATGCTTCTTGTGAAATTATTCAAATTCATCCATGGATTCTGACACCCCATCATAATCTACATTTTATGCAGATGAAGGACTGGATGAAGATGTAGATGACCCATATTCTTCTATATTATCAATGGGTGCACCATCTGAGTCTACATCTATGCCCATCATTTCAGATGTCACATTCCTTCGGGATCTACGGCTTGGTTTAACGGACTCCCATCTTGCAACTTCTTGTTTTGGAAACAACCTCTTGATAATCTCTATAGTATTGGAGCAAAGAGTGTCTTTCTTTGTCAACTTGAAATCATGAAAAAGTATATCAACTTCCTCTAATTTCAATATGTCACTGCGGCGACGATTTATTTTTTGACCCTTTCTTTTTCTCTTTTTGCAAACCTTTTTCTCAACCACCATCTTTGCCTTGTACACACCATCAAATGGGTGTGTATATGTTGCATACCAATGTACTTCTACCGATACTACTTCATTTTCTTTATTGACCTTCATAGCTTTTGCAATCAATAATGGATAATGACGTGCATCATCTATAGCCAAAACTGCAATCATCAACCCTCCTTGATATCTTGTATTGATTCTCTGTAAAGGTTTTCCATCTCTCGATGCTTTGCGGATGATCTTCTAGAACCAATATACATTTCTCTTTCCTCTACTTGAGAAAACTCGACACCTTGAGGTTCAACATTTGTTACCTCGTTTTCATTTGATAAACTTTGTGGCTAAACAAATGGAGACTTCAAATATATATCTCCATTCGTAGAGTTTGAAATTATGTCACTATGCTCCATGAAAAAAGACTCCCACCAAATAGAATCAACAACATCAAAGTACTTATATGTATCTTCGATAGACTTTTTTATTTCTTCCAAGCATTGAGAAGAATCAACATCTCTACTATGTTTCCTTGCTTTATGAATCTCTGTAGATGATTTCAATAACAATAAATTTGAAGCATACATTTGACGTTTTGGGATGAATTTCAGAAATGTCAAACCTGTTGAAGGCCCCCATTCTGTGCTAGTTGAGTACTTCTTTCCCTACAATAGTGTTTTTCCATCAATATTTTTTATACGCAATTGATGCTGAAAGCTAATGTCATTAAGTTTTTCAATGCACCTTTCTTCACCATGCGATCCAAACATAAATCTTCGCATGTCAACAGTTTCTTCCAATTTATGTACAATAGGCTCTGGATGGTATGCTTTTCCTATAATTTCAATCAATGATGGTAGGATCTCGACTTTATTCCTCCTCAATTTCCTTGCAAAATGGCTGAGCATTTGATCATTATGATCATGTGTATGCCCACCAAGAAGAAAACTAACTTTTACCTTTTTAAAAATTCCCAATTCAACAAGCATGCTTAGATAACCCAACATAGCCTGATTTTTGTTTTCTCGACTTGTGTTGTCCAATTGTAGATATATAACTTTGAGAAGATCACCAGGCCAATGAGTAAGGACATGGTGAATTATGGTGATGGTCAAATTTGCATCATTGTGAATATTTGGAGCTGTAAAGTAAACCCTTGGAATCATTTCACCATTAAAAACCATACACCCAACCAAGTGAAACTGAATAAAATTTTCCTCCTTTAAATTCTTTGGCACATGGACAAAATGTGGCAAGAGTGTTTTCTTTATCCATGCCATCAATTATCAAACCCATATACTTATGTGGAGCATCATAACACTTGTTGCGATGTCTGTACAACTTTTTTCGTTCATTTGATTGCTGATTGCGATGTTCTTACAGTGCATTGATTATGGAGTCTACAAACAACATAACAAAAAAATATTGATAGCTAGTTTTAATAATTGACATTTATCTAAAAAGAAACAATTTTGTAAACATACCTCTTTCTATCCCTTCTGATCTATTCCTTCTTTCTTTAAGAGAAGCACATGTACTGCAGATCCCCATCCTTGACCTCTTTGGAATGTGGATGTTGTTGAACTTCTTTTTCCATACTCTTGTGAAATATGCATAGCTGATGAAGTTGCCATTTCCTTGAACACTTTGAACATAATCCTTGTATAAGTTGTATATTTCCTACCTTGTGAAATTATCTAGAATGTGTATTGTTTCTTTATTTGGCATACTCTCTCCATGCTTGGAAAATAAATCATGCATCTGTGATATTGCAATGTGTGTTGATGGCCTAGTGATTCGTCCCTGATAATCGTCAAAATAAAATGTAGGATCCTTTTCCAGTCTTGTTTGGATTCTTGATGATCGAATATTACCAATTGAGTGAATCTGTTTGAATGCCTTTCTACAAAGAAGAACATTTCCAACGCGATAATCATAATCTGTCCTTGTAGAAATCATGCACCCCACTAAATATGAATTTTGCATGCTTTTGTTCATTGATAAATACATCTTCCTTTTCTCCAAGGCATAATTGTAGCTTATACCTTTCAAACAACTTTTGTGGCAACACTCACTCAAAATCAAATGAGTAACGAAACTTGGACTTGTGTGCAATTCTTTCCTAGACCTTGTATAACTGGAATGCTTTGGATTGACATAAAAAGGTCCAGTCCTACACTTAATCCTGCTCATTATTGGATTGTGTCACTGCATTTCCTGGACCATTATGTCTGCAACAGCATCCTCATTAGAATGATTGTTTTCATTGTGAGGCATATGACCCCCCTCATTGAAAATATCATCACCAAGTTCAGTATGAAAATTATTGTCATGATCACTAATAAGTTGATCAATTGTTGACAGATCAATGTGACCATCAACACTATTGGTGCCACTAAATTCTTCACTGAAAGGGAACTCTTGAGATTCAACATTGACATCATTGGTTCCTGTAAAATACTTACATGGAGGATAATCATTGTCTTCATCATTGGTGCCTGTAACATCCTTACTTGGAGGAGAATCATTGTCTTCAACATTGGTGGCTTCATCGTCAACAGAATGATCATTGGTGACATTGAAATCCTCGCTCGGAGGAAAATCATCATCGGTGTCATTGAAATCCTCGTTCATAGGAAAATCATCATCGATGCCATTGAAATCCTTGCTCAGAGGAAAAACATCATCGGTGCCATTGAAATCTTCACTTGGAGGAAATTCATCATCAGTGTCATTGAAATCCTCGCTTGGAGGAAAGTCATCATCTGTGCCATTGAAATCCTCGCTTGGAGGAAAGTCACCATCGGTGCAATTCAAATCCTTGCTCGGAGGAAAATCATCATCGGTGCCATTGAAATATTCACTTGGAGGAAAGTCATCATCGGTACCATTGAAATCCTCGCTTGGAGGAAAATCATCTTCACCATTATTGATGTCTTCGTCCTCACGAAAATCATCATCTGTCCCATTAAAATCCCCACTTGAAGGAAAATCATCATCAGTCCCATAAAAATCCTCATTGGGAGGAAAATCATCATTTGTCCCATTAAAATCCTTGCAGCTAGGAGGAGAATTATCATTGGTCCCATTAGAATCCTTGCTATGAAGAAAACCATCAACATGATTTGTACATGCATGCTCAGCAAAAGCATCATCAGTCCCATCAAAATCCTCGCTTTCAGAAAATCATCATTGGTGCCTTGAAAATCCTTGCTAGGAGGAAAATTGTCATCATATTGCTTACTGTCTTTAGGATCCCCACCTGGAGGAATATCTTCATCATCATCATCATCATCATCATCATCATCACCATCACATTCTTTCCCTTCATTACTAGTGTCTTCAAAATCTTCATAATTAGGAAGTTCTTGAAGAACATGCTTGATTACATTGCTTGCACTGCCAGTATCTTGGCTACATGAACAATACAATTCTTCATTGACATTGGAATTTAATTCAAATGATTCCATGACTTCTCACTAAAAGATAGAATTATAGAAAAATCTTCATAGATAAGACAATAAAATTTTACCACTGTCCTCACCAAAAAATAGAATGGTGCAACTGTCAACCAACAATCTTATAGCTATGAGAATGAAATTTTCCCTCCAAAAAATTTCCTCCTAAATTTTCCCTCCAAAACTTCCCTAAAAAACTTTCATTCAAAATTTTCCCTCCAAAATTTTCCTACAAAAATAAAGCACACATTTTCAGCACATTCATAAAACTAGTAAAAAATAACGAATTTATGATATCAAAAACTTTGAAATAATGTATTAACTAATTATATATTTATATCCCAGACATATAAGACTAGTAAAGTTTCTTGAAATTTTTTTTATATACAATTTATAATAAAGTAATGGCTATTTACATTTTTTTTACTCCCACATTCATAACATTAGTAATATTTCATGTAAATCCATCTTATATAAATTTAATAATAATGCATTAACTAATTTAATTTTTTTAATCCCGCATTCTTAAAACAAGTAATGTTAAACATAATCTAGGCTATATAAACCATTTAGATTTCCTACTATTCATCATTGAATTTGGAGCAATTTAGTAACACTTTCAAAGTTAGTGTTTTTTCCGTTTTTAATAAATTTCTTAGTTTTATTGATAATTTGGCAATGATTATTTTATGGCTTTATTGATTTTTTATGGCTTTTTTTAATCTCACATTCTTATGAGTGGTAAAGTTAAACCTAATCTATCTTATTAATACACTATTATTTAGACTTTTGAGCAATTCACGAAAGGCTTTCAAGAAGAACGAGAAGATTGCAGAGAAAATATTCTAGCACTTTCAAGAGAGGAGGCTCTACCACTTTCTGGGTTATATATATATATATATATATATTAAAAGTATTATTTTAAAAATTTGTCTGCTTAATGGAAGCAGGGCTTGCCCCCTATCCCAATAATTTTAGTTTGGGTTTAAAAAATATATATTTTGTAAACCTACATTAAAAAAAAAAACCTTACCCCCTAACCCTTCACCCTCCTCCTCATCCCACTACCCCCTTCCCCCTCCTCTCCCTCCTCCTCTTTCCATCCCCTTCCCCCTCCTCCTCGCGCCACCTACCTTCCCCCTCCTCCTGCTTCCTCCTCCTCGTGCCCCCTCTCTTCCCCCTTTCCCCTCCTCCTGTCGCCCCCTTCCCCCTTCTTCCTCCTCACGCCTTCCCCCGCTCCCCTCCTCCTCCTCCTCCTCCCACCACCCCCCTTCCCCCTCATCCTCGTACCCCCTCCTCCCGCCGCCCCCTTCCCCCTCCTCCCACTGCCCCCCTTTCCCCTCCTGCTCGCACCCCCTCCTTTCCCCCTCCTCCTCCCTCCCTCCCCTTCCCCTCCTCCCCGCCCTCCCTCCCCTCTCCTCGTGTTGCCCCTCCCTTCTACCTCCTCCCGCCACCCCCCTTCCCCCTCCTCCCCCTCCTCCTCCTCCCTTCTCCCTCTACGACTCTCTGGCGCCCAAGTAACGGAGTTGTTCCGTTCACCCAAGTGAACAGAACAACTCCGTTACTTGGGCACCAAAGGGCCGCAGAGGGAGAAGAGAGGAGGAGGAGGGGGAGGAGGGGGAAGGGGGTGATAGGAGGAGGGGGAAGTGAGGGGGAAGGAGGAGGAGGGGGAAGTGAGGGGGAAGGAGGAGGAGGGGGAAGGGAGGACGCAGCTCCACCCACTTGGGCTCCAAAGGACCACCCCTCATCAGCGGCGGTCCTTTGGCGCCCAAGTGGGAGGAGCTGCGCCCTCCCTTCCCCCTCCTCCCACCGCCTCCTTCCCCCTCCTCCTCCCTTCTCCCTCCATGGCCCTTTGGCACCCAAGTGAGCGGAGCTACTTTGCTCACTTGGGCTCCAAAGGGTCACGAAGGGAGAAGGGAGGAGGAGGGGGAAGGGGGCAGCGGGAGGAGGGGGAAGAGAGGGGGTAGTGGGAGGAGGAGGGGGAAGGGGGAGGCGGGAGGAGAGGGAAGAGAGGGGGAGGCGGGAGGAGGAGGGGGAAGCGAGGGGGCGGGGAGGAGGAGGAAGGGGGCGGTGGGAGTAGGAGGGGGAAGGGAGGGGGGGTTAGTTTTTATTCTTTATTTTTAATATTTTTTAATAATTTTTTTTAAATGTTTTACTCTATAGTTTGGGGGGGGTAGTTTTTAAATGGTTTCTTTTAATTTTTTTATTATATAGTTTAGGGGGGGTTATGGGGTAGGTTTTAATTTTTTTTTAATTTTTTTATATAGTTTAGGGGTTAGGGGGTAGGTTTTAATTTTTTTAAAAAAATTTTATTATAATTTTTTATTATATAGTTTTGGGGTGGTTAGGGGTAGGTTTTATTTTATTTTATAATTTTTTTATATAGTTTAGTGGGGTTGGGCGATGGTGGTGTAGGGTGAGGTTTAATTTGTTTTGAATATTTTTATTGTTTCCTAAGTTAGGGGGGTAATTTATATTTTATTTTTATGTGTGGGGTGTGTAGGGGGTAGGGGGTATTTAATTGTTTTCTATTTATTTTTATGTATGACGGAAGGGGAGGAGGGCAAGGTAGGGTAGGGGTAAAAATATTTTTTAAATTTTTTAAACGTTTTTCAAATACACTTTATAGTGAATATTGATGTTGATTCTTTTTTGGATTATGATTGTTTGTTGATTGTATTTTAAAATTCAACCTCTAGGATATAGGGAGAATGACATCAAGAAAGATATCTGTAAAAGTTTACGGATCAAGGGCAGCGATGATTGCATCGAAAAAATCAGTTGAGGCATCTGAGAATGTTGCACCTCAAGACGAAGTTTTGAACTTTGAGGATTTTAAAATCAAGAATTCTAGAGAATAGAAATATGTAGTAGAAGAAGACAGAACATAGTATTATTGGCATCTGAAGGAAAAATATCAAGGCAAACCATAAAGTATTTACTTATATTCTTCCGCATTTCCATATATTCAATCAAATTTCCATCCATTAGGATTGTTGAGATATATATGTGTGATGTCGGGTACATAAATTGTTTATGCACAAGTGAAACAAGCCAGGACCTTTGCCAAAATCCGATATTGTTTGAAGATTTCAAAATATAATGTTCAAGAAAATTTCACAGAATTTTGTCAAGGGGTCGTGCATGAGATTGAGAGCGGGAGAGTAAATTTGAATATTGATATTATTCCTAAATTGGTTTTGTTATAACTTGGATATCACAATGTAATAGATTTAATATGATAATGTTTTTATTTTGCGGGATTTTTTTATGTCGATTTCAAAAATGTTGAATGGAATTTATTATATAGAGGACAATCCTATGGATGTCATTAATGCCATTGTTCAAAAGGGACAAGAAACTAGGACGAAGAAACAAGTGTCAAATGTTCAAACTGAAGAAGTACAAGCACATAGAGGAAAGGGCGTTCAACAATCAAATCAAGTACCTAGAAGGGTTACATTTAAATCTTCATCTTCCCCAACTAAACATGTTGAAATTGTTGCAAATGAGCTTGCTACTTATGCTGGTAAGAGTAACAAACAATCTCATAAAAGAAACATGGTTGAGGGTGTTTCAATTCTTGTTGAAGGCATTGTTGATTTAGAAGGAACTCCTTCAAATCAGAAAAAGAGGAGATCTGTTGTTGCTAAAGCCAATGTTATTCCACTGTTATTCCTGAATCTGAGAGTGAAAATTCTGGGGGCAGTAGGGAATTCATTACTCCAGGTGTTGATCTAGAGGATGCAATTTTCAAGTCAACAAAAAATGTCATTCAAGATCAATTGCGGAGAGATAAATTGATTAATAATGGACATACATTTGAGTTTAATGTGAATCAAACGTATAGACTCATAGAAGGGCAAGATCAATTTAGAATTAGAAAACCACATCACTTGCATATTCACAACTTGAAAGCATTGATGAGGTACAATCCCTATGCACATCTGGTTGACTACATAGTCCTTTTTGACCCGAAAGATGTCCCTACTAGAGATGAATTTGATAAAACAAGATGCTTTCATTACAAATATTATGTTCTTGGGGGGAATCATTCTACAGAGGAAAGAAGAGAGTTGATGCAAGAATATCCCAATAACCATATTTTTGAAACAGTTAAATGCATCATTTATGTTGGTTTAACAGATGTAGAAGCAAAGTTATTGGCATGGGATCATAACACAGATAGTGAATATAGGTTGACTATGACATTTATTCAAAGGGTGAGATTTATCCATAGTGAATTGGTGCAAATATGTGGTGGGGAAAAATCTAGAGTTGATGCAAGTTTTCGGAAACAATGTTGTCTGGAAATAGGTATCCCTATTAAAGAGGATAATGTGAAACAAAAAAATGTGAAAGGAAGTGATGCATTCAGAGTTGTAGATGCCTATTTCAAGTTGAAATTCAGAGTTGAGAAAACATGGGATTTGATTGATGACACATTTATCTTGTGGGATAATATTGGCATAAAAAATCAGAAAGTGAAAAAACGTAAAGTCGTTCCACGGAGCAGTGGTAAGGCAGGTCCTGACGTCAATAATCTGCCAGAGGACATGACTATTACACCTTGGATAACAATTCAAGGTGTGAAGGATGAAACATTAATAGCTACAATACTATCATGGGTAAATTCCAGTGATTTATCCATGGAGGAAATGTGCAATGAATTTGACAAGTAAGCTGATGTTTTTTTAATGGTACGATGTTTTTTTTCTTGAGTTTAACATTTTTGTTATGTTATAAGTATTATGCTATATTATTATATATGATTGTAAACATTGTTTATTGTTTCATTATCCAGTCACGATATTTACATGAAAATACAAGAGGATATGGTCATAATGTTGAATGAGAAGAGTTGGGATGATGTCAGATGCAACTATCTAGACTCAAGCTCAATAGAAACCTTAAAACATTTTTTTGTTGCATTCAAGAAGGTATGTTGATCTATGATACATCCTATTTTATCTATTTTATAATTCAATTCATTTCTATTTTATTACTTATAGATATAATTTTCATTTGTAGATACCAAAGAGGGGTACAGATGGAGTACCAGAGTCCTTCAAAATTCATAACCAAAGAGCCAAAATAGAACGACAAAGGAGACAACGTCTTGCAAACGTTGAAATTGATGATACACTTGATCATTATATTTGGAATGGGCTTGACACTATGCAATATAAAGTCATTTTAGGTGACTGTGCATACATTGCAAATCTTGTTCCTAAAAAGGAGTACGCACTAGTTATTGCAGATATCCCTCATGGATACAATATCTGAAACACTACTTATTGTTAGTTTTTCAGAATTTACTTCAATCTGATCTAGGATCTTAACTGAGAGAACAACATGTATAGCATATCTACAACATATCAATCATGGACACAATAATTCAAGTACACAAGAGACATGGAGTTTACTTGGGGAAAACCATAAAGGTGAAAAACCCCAATAAGTTCCTCAGAGATAGATAGAGCAATGATACAACCCAAGCATAAGAGATAGACATCTCCTAGCAGCAGCTTATCCTCCTCCACAAGTGCGCCACTCTCCAAAGAGTGTGTGTGAGAATAGAATGATCAAATAGAGTGCCTCCCGCACTCTATTTATACTTGACTTTACTTGCCTAATAGCCTTTACTAGGTCGGCCTCAACTTAACCACATAACACAATGTTGACTGGGCCGACACCCAATAGGGTGGTCTAATAACCCTTTGACCCACATGGCCGACCCCCAATAGGGTGGTCTAATAACCCTTCGACCCACATGAATTATACAGGGCCGACCCCAACAAGGTGGTCTAATAACCCATCAAGTATAAGTTACGACACTTACAATATAAATGATGACACTTCCGTATAGAGGAATAATAACATCTCTATAGGAATACAAACACTTCCGTATAGAGGAATAATAACATCTCTATAGGAATACAATACACATGGGTAAAATACATTCCGAAGTTACATATACATCAATACTCCCTCTTAACTAGGAAGGTATTTCTCGACACAGATCTGCTAGCACAAGTCTTCTTCTCTGGATCATCATCAGTGAATCATCGTCATCATCACTGCTGCTACTATCTCAATCAATCTCTGAATCTACTTGTCATAGGAAGTTCTACAGAGCCAATCCTTTTTCATACTGGATGTAGGCCCACCACCTGCAGGTCTTCATCATCACTGGCCATACTGTGGAAATCTCAGGACTTATTAGGTGCGTCACAAAACCTTGCAAGAGCATCCAGGCTGTTACGAGCGCACGGCTCTACCTGTCGAATCTCTCAGGGCACTATTATATGTGACCCCACCACAAAACCTCGAAAGAGAATCCCAGGACTGATTACGAGCACATGGCTCAACCTATCGGATCTCCCAGAGCGCAAATTACATGTGGTCACCACAAAACCTCGAAAGAGCATCCCAGGACTGATTACGAGCACACGGATCAACCTATCGGATCTCCCAAGGCACAAATTACATGCCATAGGACAAAACCTCGAAAGAGCATTTGCCAGATATCCTAGGGCACAAATTACATGCCATAGGCAAAACCTCAACAGAGTATCTGCAAATCTCCCAGGGCACAAATTATATGTCCTCCCAAGCAAAACCTTGAAAGAGCATTTTCCAGATATCCGAGGGCACAAATTACATGCCATAGGCAAAACCTCGAAAGAGTATCTACAAATCTCCCAGGGCACAAATTATATGCTTATCTGCACAACCTGTCCACGGCCACAGAGTATCAACCCGATACTCACCATACATCATCCTGATGTACATCATCACATGATCAACCTGATCATCATCATAGCATGAACCTGATGCATATCATCTGGAGCAACATCCTGAAGCTCATCATCTGTGATCATCTTGATCACCATCATAGCATCATCCTGATGCATATCATTTGGAGCAACATCCTGAAGCTCGTCATCTGTGATCATCTTGATCACCATCTCATGCATACAAAGTATCTACCTGATACATATCATCATACATGATCTACAATGCATCCTCCTAATACATAAATCAGTACATGATCTGCCTGATCATACAATGTATCCACCTGATACATACATCAGTACATGATCTACCTGATCATACATAAGTACATGATCTACCTGATCATACAATGTATCCACCTGATACATACATAAGTACATGATCTACCTGATCATACAATGCATCCACCTGATACATACATAATTACATGATCTACCTGATCATACAAGTATCCACCTGATACATATACAAATACATGATCTACCTAATCATACAAGTATCCACTTGATACAAATACATGATCTACCTGATCATATCCTGCATCCAACATGATGCATATACATATACATGATCCAACTGATCATAACAAGCATCTAACATGATGCATATACATATACATGATCCAACTGATCATAACAAGCATCCAACATGATGCATATACAAATACATGATCAAACTAATCAGAGAATCCAACTGATGCATATACAAAGCAGTAACTGGAGCATCGTCCTGATGCTCATCATCCAGCACTTGCATCCACAGCCATGGGAAGGATCCTCCTCTCACCATGCTTGGAATGGCTCCAACAAATGTGTCCATCACTTCTCCCTCAAAGTGTCGTCGATCTGAAGAACACCAAGCCTCTCTTTGAAGTACTCGAACTTCACTTTGGCTAGTGGTTTTGTTAGTACATTTGCAACCTACTCATCCGTCGCAACATACAGGAGCTTCACTACTCCTCTCTGCACCATATCCCTGATATAGTGATATTTGATCTCGATGTGATTTGACCTGTCATGGAACACCGGGTTCTCAGACAGCTTCACACAACTGTGGTTGTCACAAACGATACTAGTAGCCTCAAACGGGAGATCAAATAACTCAGACAATAGCTTTCGGAGCCATACTGCCTCACAACTAGCCGAACATGCTGCAACATACTCTGTTTCGGCTGTACTCAGTGCTACGTAGGATTTCTTCCTGCTAAACCAAGAGATCACACATGATCCCATACTGAAGCAGCACCCAGATGTGCTCTTCCTATCTGCAGCACTGCTTGCGCAATCTAAATCAACATAACCCTGTAGGTTAAACTTTTGATTCGCATCATACTTGAGCCCATAATCAACTGTACCCTTCAGGTACCTCAGAATATGCTTTACAGCAACCAGGTGAACACCTCTGGGATCCATCAAGAATTGGCTCAATGTGTTCACCGCAAAGCAAATATCTGGTCTCGTGTTCGTCAGGTACATCAAGGACCCAATCATCTAACAATACACTGTAACATCAACCGGATCAGATGAAGCATCACACATAAGCTTCAGGTTCGATGCCATAGGTGTGGCCATGGCCTAGCAGTCCATCATCCTGAACCTCTTCAGGATCTCTACTGCATACTTCCCTTGTCCAAGGAAGATTCCATCTGCACTCTGCCACACCTCCATGCCTAGAAAGTAGTGCATCATCTCCAAGTTCTTCATCTCGAACTCAGCAGCAAGCTTCCGCTGCGTGTCGACAATCAATCTGTCCTCACCTGTAACAAATAGGTCATCCACATACAAAAGTAGTATCACTGGATTGCCTTCCTCAACCTTGTAGTAAAGGTTGGAATCCGCTTTACTCTTGGTAAATCCCAAACTGGATAGAAAGCTGTCTATCCTACCAGACCAAGTTCTGCACATATATGACTCTCTGTCATGTGTCTCAAAACCAAGTGTCTACTCCACTTACACTTCCTCCTCGACTACACCATTCAAGAAAGCAGTCTTGACATCCATTTGGTGTATCTTCCATTTCATCACTGCAGCCATAGCAAGTACTAATCTAATGGAAGTGTATCTAGCTATAGGAGCAAAATTTTCTTCATAGTCGATTCCTTTTTTCTGTGAGAAGCCACTAGCTACAAATCTCGCTTTGTATTTCTCTATGCTACCATCTGCAGCATGCTTGATCTTGTAGATCCATTTGGAAGTCACAACAGACTTCCCTTCAGATCTTGGGACTGCATCCCAAACATCATTCTTCATGATCGACTGGTACTCCTCGATCTTGGCATTCTTCTCGAATCCTGGAAACTTCAATATATTCAATATCTTCAATAGATAACTTTGTTGCTGAAACAAATGTTGTAGTCCTTCTTTTGTAGGTGATGATATACGATCTTTCCTACAAAACAAGTTAAATTGCATGATTAGAAACATCTCATAGTTTTCAGAACAAATTCTTACACATAAAGAAATATGTCATACAGTCATGCAATTATTTTAGCCAATGCTTCAATACAACATTCATCCATATCATGTAACTTTCTAGATGCCTTCCAATCTCTACCAGAACATTGTTAAGAGTTTGCACTACTCCCAACATGTCAGCAAAGAGGTTTCATTCTAGATAAGTAGCAATGGAATGTTGTACAGTGCCATAGGCCACTTACCCATTACATGCATATTAGTAGTATGTTGTTCATTAATGCAATTATTCTAATATGCCAAAATACACAACCTAATTCTAGGAACATCAGTATATACATCATTGAACAATATTATTTAAACAATCAAATATGCAAGAAATGATAATTCAAATACTTATCTTTGTTTGTTTGTTGGGTTGACTCCTTCTGAATATCTGCATCCTTGCAGAAACTACTGGAGTGTGCTCCCTCTTGATCTTTGCTTCCTGGATTACCTGTCCTTGAACTTATATCCATCCTCGATCACTATGCATGCTTACAAGTATCATTATTGTGATATCGTCGAGATCTCATACATAATCATACATTTATTAGTATAATCTCAATACTATCAGAAACACAATAATCTTAAACGTGTATAGTAATGATCATTTTAAACACAGATAATAAACATTAGTATTCAAGGTTTATATAGAACTCTTCTGGTTAGTCATATCATCAATTAAAGTAAGAAATATAATATGCCTAAACCCATGATTACTCAAACCTATAACTTCATGAATAATCATAATCAATCATGCCAAGTATACTTATATAAAAGATCCTAATACAAGGTAGGATTCTAACTTGATATAGGAAAAACATACCTGGATTAGCATGTTAGCTAGTTATGTCTAATATACCCGCATAATGTCTTCTTCTTCTCTTTAATGATTTGTGCTAGTAACCTGCATATCTCATAGGTTAACCATTATAGAACCAAGCTATACATACCTCGTAAGTAGATCTTCTATGTGATCCATGACAATGGATGAATCTCTGTCTTCATGTCACCATGGTCATATGTTCTTGAACTAGAACATGATTTGTCTTTCTTGTTGTACCTTTCATGTTAGCGGACAACATAAACCTCATACAACACCATAATGCATTAGTACAATCATAAGTGTCAAAACCTCAATCAATGAATATCTTCTATCATGTATTCATAATTTTATTAAGGTGATACGACAAGTCTAGTAATTAATCAAAATTGTACTAATCGTAATGATATGAAGACAAACATATCATAAACTTAACCATGAACAGAATTCGAAACATACCTGTAAGTCATACCTGTTGAGATTGCTTGTAATCTTCTTATGTAAGGCCTTAGCCTTATCTCCCTCTGAAACAAGAACTTCTTCACTTATGCAGGTGAACAATCCATTCTTCTAGTATTACCCCAATCCACTTGATTTGCAGGAACTGGATCTGGAGCTGGATTAGGGTTTGTCAGATAAACCCTAAAAATTCAAACTTCTAAAAGGATAGAAAGATGTGCCTTTCTGAGCTGGTCAAGCTGGTATACTCAGAATTTGAAAACTGCAAAGTTTCACCCCTCAAAATTGCCTTTTAGTTTTCCGGATTCACTAGGGAGGACCCTGAATTAGGGTTTGAGTTTCCCGGAGCTTCACCCAACCAAAAATTTTGATTCAAATCTCTAAGCTTCTATTTTTTTGAGGAGCTTCCAACTATGGTCACAGATTTCCAAAATTCCAACTTTTGCAGAATCCCTAATTTGTTGTTTTTCTTATCAAAGTCCTGAACTAGGGTTTGATCAAGCCCGGCCTTCTTCCCAACCAAAAAATATGATTTTGGTCTCTAAATTTCGATTTTGATGAGTATCATCCAGCCGTGGTCTCCGATTACAAAAATTCCAACTTTCTCCGAAACCCTAAATTCCCGAAGCCATGAATGAAGGTGCTAAAAAATAATTATGTTTTGATAGAAATGCACTTGATTGTTTCTGGTGTAACTCTGAACTTTTCGATCTCTAGGGTCTGAAACTTCTACCTGTGGTATCCTGACTTGTCATATTTGCAACCCCACAGTTCTGACCTCAATTGGATTCTCTGAGAGAGAGTTATGCCAAGTGTCTCAACGTGACCTGTTTATGGGATAAAACAGGAGAGCGAAATTGTACGGCATGCCACGTGTCACTAGTTCAGTTTCGGCCTCTGAAAAAGTTACTTGAGAAAGTACAGTCCGTGCACTGCTTGTCACTTTTTACTAAATTTCATGTGGAGCTTCCTAGCCCATGTTATGACCTTTTTTCCTAGGTCACCTGTTTATGACTCAGATCTGGAAGAGGCAGAAACCCTAGATTGTCCAGATCATAAAACACAAAGTACAACGAATTAGAAGTTTTCCTTTGGACACAATGTATATGGGGATTTGATCTTCGACTTGTAAAAGTTTCAGATCCGAAATTTTTTCCAAAATGGATTTATAGAGAAAATTCTACGATGACTGGTTTTTGCTATATCAAGCCCTAGCATTGCAAGTGCAACAAGTGTCATACATGCTATACCATGCCTTCTTTCAGGATAGCTCCGAAACCATGTTAGTTTTCTAGAATTTACTTCAATCTGATCTAGGATCTTAACTGAGAGAACAACATGTATATAATATCTACAGCATATCAATCATGGACACAATAATGCAAGTACACAAGAGACACAAAGTTTACTTGGGGAAAACCATAAAGGTGAAAAACCCCAATAACTTCCTCAAAGATAGATAGAGCAATGATACAACCCAAGCATAAGAGATAGACATCTCGTAGCAGCAGCTTCTCCTCCTCCACAAGTGCGCCACTCTCTAAAGAGTGTGTGTGAGAATAGAATGATCAAATAGAGTGCCTCCCGCACTCTATTTATACTTGACTTGACTTGCCTAATAACCTTTACTAGGTCGGCCTCAACTTAACTACATAACACAATGCTAACTGGGCCGACACCCAATAGGGTTGTCTAATAACCCTTTGACCCACATGGCCAACCCCCAATAGGGTGGTCTAATAACCCTTCGACCCACATGACTTATACAGGGTCAACCCCAACAAGGTGGTCTAATAACCCATCAAGTATAAGTTACGACACTTACAATATAAATGACGACACTTCTGTATAGAGGAATAATAACATCTCTATAGGAATACAAACACTTCCGTATAAAGGAATAATAAAATCTCTATAGGAATACAATACACATGGGTAAAATACATTCCGAATTTACATATACATCAACACTTATGATTGTGAGCCTTATACTTACCAATCATTCAATAAAGTGGTTTCAGGATTTGTAGATGTCACAACATCACCACTATGGAGATTTGTTGTTTTCCATTCAGACACACAATTAGGGGTGTTGTTGACATCCTTCAAGGGTAAAGGAAAAACAAGGAAGCAACTTTATTGGTAAGATATTTGCACTGTATTATCATTTTTTTGAATTTATAACTCAATTATATTTATTGATAAGTTAATTAATTTTTGTTTATTTTTGTTATAGGGAAAAGCCACATATTCGTAGCTCCAACAGTGATCCATTTCTTAATGATATTGAAAACATACATCTTGCAACTTCGAAAAAATATGAGACTTATGACTCTCTTTTAATCAACGAAAAGAGTGAAGGAAAATATAGTTAGGTGTTAAGTTATAATGTCATGGTTAAAAAATTAACATATGAAGAAAGGGATTTGAAAGGAGTGACTGTAAACATCTATCAAAAGCCACAAGAGTTGATTAATTATCTCATAGATACATTTTCAAGAGAAGGAGATTGGGTCTTAGATTTGTTCTCGGGTTCGGGTAAACTTTCAGATATTACATATGAAAGCATATTTCAAGTTTTATTGTTTTTTTATTCTTCATTATTTTATTGTTTTAAAGTATGCTTCTTTATGCTATTTGACTTAACTTTCTTTTTGTTTTTTGTCATTAGTTACAACAATAGCATGCTCCTTACAAAAAGAAGAAATTGCATATCCATTCATAATGATCCGCTGCAATGCAATTACATCAAGCAAAGAGTTAATGTTATTCAAGTTCTTCCAGATGAACTGCAAGAATTTGGTTTGAAGAAAGTAGAGTTTAGTGAAACACTTGTGGCAAAGATGTCAAAAGAGCCTCAACCCCCATTAGGAGGGGTTTTGGAAAGGAGCTCTTTGGGCATCTTGCAAACATAGAAGACCCAATGGAAGAGGACATTGATGTCCCTGAAAAAATCCAAGCTCCAGAAAATTCCAATTTCGATGAAGAATTTGGCCTGCATGATATTGTTGATTAGTTTCATGTCTTGATAAAAATGTTAAATTTGACAATTTTTTGATAAGATATATTAGTAATGTTTTGACTTTCAAACTTTATTTTAGAAATAAAATTTCTATACATAATGTTTTTAATATGTTTTTTACAAATATAAGGTATAGTTTTTCTTGAATTTATGTGAATCATCACTTTTTCGAAAATAATATGAAATAGTATCATTTTTATACAAAATATCTCTGAAAATTCATTGAAAATAGTTTTAAATGTCTTTATTTTCTGGATTTTTTTACAATTTTGTCAATAAAAATGTCTTATTTTATATAAAAAAAAATTTGCAAAATGTATATGTTTTTTGTTATAAATTGCTTATAAATGTATGTTATTTTGTTAAATTTATAAAAACACACTTAAGAATAGAAATTAAAAATATTTCATGACAAAGGTAATTCAAAGGACCGAAAAAAATGCCTCAAAATGAAAATGTGTGATACTAGTATCAACCCTTTTGAAACAGAGCTAAAAATAGCTACTAAAATTAGGAGAGAGAAAAACGAGAACTGTCGAGTTCTCGTTTCATAGTATAAGTGGTTTAAAGGAGATTACCATTGTGACAGCTAGTTGGAAGTTGTGAGATCACAAAGGAGACAAATAGACCTTCCCTTGGACAGCTGCAAGGGAATCTCTTCATATTCACTATACCAAGGTGTACATCTTTGTGGTAATACTTCTTTGTGATAATACAAAACATTCTTTGATTCATCTATGCACTCTTTATGTGCGATGTTATTGAAGGATTGGTAGATCTTGTTACTTTAGTTTTGTCTTTTCCCCTATTCTAAATCCATACCAAAGTTCCACAACCCTTTGGTATGTGCCCTTTTGCACGTGTGGGTGATTATTCACACTACACATATTTTGATAAAGACTGCCAAGTAAAAGTGACAGAAACATCTATGGGTCTATGGTGATTCCAAGCTTATGATGGATTGGGCAAATAACATATTCATAATTGATAACATCTTAATAGCTCCAATAATGAATCTGGTGTTCGAGGTAAAACAATATTTTGATAATATTTTTTTCATGCATATATATAAAGCATGTAAAAAATAACGACTTCTTAAATTCTTAATCAAACTGTCTAATATTGGAAAAGATAATATCAAACTACTAAAAGGGACTATGCCTATAAATAGTCTTATTGTCTAGTCCTTCCTTATGTATTTATATGCAATTTGTCTCTAGTGATATCAAACAAAAATAAGTAGTACAATCATATTTGAAACTAAGTGTCATCTGAAATAGTAACAATTGTGGTCATCTGAAGATCTACTAGAGCATAGCTAGTTATCCCCTTTGGATACCTCTCTCGGAAGACAATACTCGTTGTTGCCTTTGCTAGTGTGTTCATCTTAGCATCTGATTCAACATGACCTCGAGATATTAGTTTGAGAGTTCCCTTGACCTGCCCCAGTTGCTCTTGGATTTCATCCCGCTGGAGTAAGATGGATTTTTTCTCCTCTTCTTGCTCCATAATCACTTTTCCCAACAAAGTCTTGAGATACCAATACATGGTAACAATCTTCATATACTTAGTATCTTTGATTCTAGATGTACCAACCTCTTCCACTACAAGTCCCATCTTAACCTAGATATCCTCTAAACTGGTAACATTTTGTTCTTCTTCAACCCATTCCTCCATTTTAGAAATTTGTCTTGAATATGACCATAGATTGATTTACTATAGGTGGCTTTATCTTTTTGGGATTCCTATAATACCCTCGACATATTAGTTGGGTGTTGTTGCCTTCAAGTGATACGGTTTCCCATAATCATGTTTGTTGTTAGCGAAGGAGGCCACACAGATGGAGTCCAAAAGTCTTCTCCGCACGACCAACACCTCGTAGGACAAGACCAAATATCTAGAAGAAGAGGTCACACCTCTTGTAGGGCCTACAAATGACTAGAATACAAGGAACTTCGTACGTTATGCTCACTAGACACCAATTCCCTTTCAAATTCATTGTCAATCTTAGGCCATTTTGAAAAAATGAGGAACCTTTTCCCACTTGACATAGGATTCGAGGAGGCCGAATATTTTGGCCTTAACAAGTTTTTGACTAAACTTTGTGGTTTACCTGCTAGTTGAACCTAAGCTCTAAACAAACAAACATGGGAATTTCCAAACAAAGACGGGTTTTGAATCAATTGAAAACACTAGTGGAGGAAGCTCGAATTACCTTCATTATTGCCTGCAATCATCAATGGTCTAAGGTATTCCCATTTTCCAATACTATTACGACTACATGTAGGTATGAAATTTCCATGGTATCCCCTAAGCCATACCACATTTCACCCTACCTTCGTTTGTTGGCATCGAACAACTTGTCACCTTGTCTCATCATTTCCCATTTCTTGAGCTAGCCTCCCTATTCACCTTGCATGACCATCATTTCCTAGTTAATGCCCCTTGTTCCACTCATCCTATTGGTTGGGGTGGTATATCATGATCCTCATGCGTGTCCTGCCCATGATTAGACACCCATCATGGGGATAAACATTTAAAATACTTATTCATTATTAATTTATTAAATTTATAAATATAATATAAATTAATTAATGTAATTTTCAATTGGTTTAAATTGAATGTATGACCATTAATGTCAGTTTTGTTTGAATCATATAAAGTTATTATTAACTTGCATTAAATTAAATTAATGGATGTAGTGAAATTTTTAATATAAATTAAATTAAAATATGAATGTAATTGAATTAAGGATGGGAAATTAATTTAATTTAATTAATGTAACTTGAAATATAAAAAATATAAATTTAATTACCGATGAAATGATTAATGAACATCAATCAATTAAATTTATGATGTAATGTAAGTAATGAATGTGAAGCATAGTTATAACGTATGGAATTCAAACTTAGGTATTCACATATGTCTGTCCATTGAGAGATGCCTTGTGTGGTCCACCCCTATGTCAGAATTGTGCATGACTCAAGTCCAATGATGTTATAATGCCTCTCAACTATTGCTCTAACATGATGGATCACCTTCTTGGGGCCTCTCACATCTAGGTTAGATATGTCATTACTGCATTTTGGTGCAAATTTAGATGTTTTGTTTCGACGTTGTTGGAAAAATTCCATTATGAAGCCGAAAAATTATAAAATTGATTAAAAATTACACATTTTTTTCTCTTCTTTGTTAAATTTTCAGAATTTAATTCAATTTGATCTAGGATCTTAACTGAGAGAACAACATGTACAAAAAATCTACAGCATATCAATCATGGACACAATAATGCAAGCACACAAGAGACACAGAGTTTACTTGGGGAAAACCATAAAGGTGAAAAATCCCAATAACTTCCTCAGAGATAGATAGAGCAATGATACAACCAGAATACAAGAGATAGTCTTCTCCTAGCAGCAGAGCCTCCTCCTCCACAAGTACACCACTCTCCCAAGTGTGAGTGAGAGAATAGAATGTGTAAAATGAGAGAGACACACTCTCTATTTATACACTAACTTGACTTGACCATTACTCAACTAAGTCGGCCTCAACTTAACCACTTAACATAATGCTGACTAGGCCGACCCCCACTAGGGTGGTCTAATAACTCTTTGACCCACATGGCCAACCCCCAATAGGGTGGTCTAATAACCCTTTGACCCACATGACTTATACAGGGCCGACCCCAACAAGGTGGTCTAATAATCCATCAAGTATAAGTTACGACACTTACAATATAAATGACGACACTTCCATATAGAGGAATAATAACATCTCTATAGGAATACAACCACTTCCGTATAAAGGAATAATAACATTTCTATAGGAATACAATATACATATATGTGAAATACATTCCGAAGTTACATATACATCAACATTCTTGTCCCTGATGATTGGCATTTACAACGATAAGTTTACTATGTTGGAAATAAGACATTTCACCATCGTAATTTTGATGTTTGTGAGGTTAGGCCAAATTGGAGTATTAAAATAGTCATAAATAAATTGACTTTGACTAGTTTGACTAGGCTAAACAATCGTCAATTTTATGATGTTTTGGTAAACTATATAGATTAAAACCCAAGGGATATCTCCCCTTGAATACTTGAAAATGTAAGGAGGTGCAATATAATAACAAATATTCTGATCTTTCTCTAGGTACCGCATAGTCTCTTTCACTTCGTTAGTTACTAAATAGTGTATCGAAACTCCCTAATACATATAAGTCCTAGATTAATTGTTATAATCCCAAACTCTATTTGAATCCAAAAAAATAATTAAATAACTTCCCTATTAAATAATTATTTTATAAACAATGTGAAATAAGTACAATTTATAATTCACTAAAATATGTTTTAATAGAATTAAAATAATTTATTAAACATGATAATTAAAATTTACATAACTTCAAAAAAATAATAAATTCACATAGGGCCTCATGGTGAGGCCTAGACTCTCAAAATCCATCCACATTTTCCAATTATGTTATCTAATTAAAAACAATAGGGGAATAAAACACAATCTCCTCTCTTCATTCCATTCATTTTCACTCATGTTTCTTTTTAGTATGATCTCTCTACTAGAGTTTCATGGCTTTAAGCTATGGCCATAACTATCCCCTACCATTTTCATTCCTACTAAGGTTTGCAGTGGAAGTTTCCTCTTTGCTTTGTAGGCGCATAGGTTTGGATTTTCAAGGAAGTCTCCCTTCTTCTCCTTAGGTGGTCTATAGATCTGAAGCTTGGGTTCTAGATCCAAATCGATCCAGGTAAAAAATAAAATTATCATATTTCTTTTCCTACATAACAAGTTGCTGCCGTTGCAAGCACCTTCCCCATTATTCCTTTCAGACGTGATGGCCCCCTCCTTGAATCTCTGCACCTTGAGCAATTTTTGGTTTCCCCTTAGCTATTTTCCTTGAGTTTTGACGTTTCTGCGAGTTTTTCTCAGTTCGCCGACACATCGGTCAACTTTGCAGAATTCGCCAATGTTTCGGCGGATCATTTCCTTAACATCGCAATGTCGCTTGAATTGGAAAATTCCATCGAAACTGTTAGGCGTATCTCATAGAATTCCGTCGATATAGTGATAAAACGATCCGTCGGTGAAACTCGCTCAAATTCGGCCAAAATTGTTTGGCAAGACTCGTCCAGATCCATCGAAATGCTTCAGTGCAAATCGTTCAAGTTGCTCATGTGACTCTTCCCAAATTTCCAAAACACCTACGAAGTTGATTTTTTGGTGAAATTTGTTTAGATTTGTCAAAACTGTTTTGGTGAGACTCGTCCAGAGTTGTAGAAACGCTTCGGCGTAACTTTTCTAAAATAGTGGGAAAAAATCCATTTCATTTCCTTTTAACCCTGCGGTTTGTTCAAGGTTAGAGAGGGGTAAATTTCTTGGTCGATAAATAGTCCCGCCCTATTTTACCCACCATTCCAACCGACGTCATTGCACCTGTCTCGATATCTACCTATCACGCCAAGTCACTAGTCAAAGCAGAGTGAGGTCAGTGGCACAGTGCCGATTGCAATTGTTCAGTCTCCTCCACCTGTCATCGATCCACCGGGCAGGTACTTGTCTCACGTGATTCTTTACTCCAACTGTTGAATTAGCAATGCATTTTTTTGTTTTTGGCCTTATAATCCCTAATTGGTTCCCTAGGAAACCTATCCTTGAGTGAGTGGGGTTGGGGGGTTCTCCTTTTAAACCAAGGATATCTTGGATAGAAGCCATACGGCCCCTAAGGCACGTTTTTTTTTTCTTTCATTTTTCGATTGACCCATCCAACGGCTAAACCCAAGTTCTAAGTCGTGTGTCCATTCTTTGCGAGGAGGATTAAAGCTCTCCATGTCTCATTTTTGTTTTCTTCAAGTACGACTTCCTACCTTGCTCGGATAGAAAATCACAACTATTGAGTTTTCACAGTTCCATCATGAATATTGTCGCAACCCTAGCAGATAGATGTGGGTCAATGATAGGTACTTTGAACTTGGACCTGAAAGACCTGAAATTTCCACCATTACCTCTAGCACACCTTCTTAGGTTTCCCTTCCCTTCAAATACCACGAGCATTGGTCAAATATTGAGCTTTCTTTGGTGTATGTGGGTTGCCTAGTGGGAAGTTCGAGCCTTATAATATTTTTTTAACCAACCCTGAGGATTTGATTGTCTACAACTGTTAAGTAACCTATTCCGGGGCTGAGATACTTTGGAATCATCATCTAGGATTCAAACATGAAGGGAGTTTCTTAAGACTATTGTTATTTTCATTTTTTATTGCATTAATTGATCATAATCTGGTTCATGTGTATATGTTGTTGATTTGATCCCACAGAAATTGATGCTATGATCAATGGATTGTAGGATTCCACCATGTTGCGGCGATCCATAGGACAACAATCTAAAGTTATGCAAGAGATGCCATTAGATGACAAGAAAGATGAATAGGTTCCTCTGTAAATCCAGTATGACGACACTCAAAGCATTATTGGGGATGAACCATAATATAAATGGGGAGAGATATATCAAATTTTCCGAAATGAAGAATTTCAGAATGTCAGCATGTAAGAAGTCCTGATATACCAGAACATCAAGAGATCAAGGCTCCATAAAGCAGTAGCAAGAGCTAAGCTATTCCCCTGCGTCGAAGTAATAAGTTGGCTCATACCACATCGATGTTAAGATTCAATGTGCTAAGATAGATAACATCAATATTCAATTCAATTTCACAACAATAGCATATACAGGATCACTGAAAGAAACACAATCACAAGATAGACACATATTTATCCTGGGAAACCCTCTAGGGGAAGAAAACCCAACAAAACTTCCTCAATATAGATGATCAAAAGTACAAAGACAAAATCCCAAACAAGTTCTCCTCATCCTTGCAGATCTCTCTCTCTCTCTCTCTCTCTCTCTCTCTCTCGTATGCGAATTACACAAGTGAGTGTGTGTGTCCAAATGAAGAGCACATCACTCCTATTTATACTTTATCTTCCACTTGACTTTTTCACTAACTTGGTCGGCCCCAACAAACTTAACCGGGCCGACTTACCTAGGAAGACTCAAAACAATATAATATTACTTTCTGGAGGGTTCTATCGACCCGACTTACAAAGGAGGTTTTACCTCATGACTCTATGATGACCAAATAAAATAATAACATCCCGACGGAGGAATACAACATCTCCAAATAAATTACAATAATAAAATACAATAGAATATTCTTCGAAGTTACAATATTTCAACACTCCCCCTTAACGAGAAGGGTATTCTACTAACAACAACAACATCAACTGTAGGAGCAAGGAGAGAGAGCATCATTAAGGTGATACATCTATAAATCATCGAAATTTTTCTTCAACAACTGGAACATATTCAACATCTTCAGTACTGGAGCATCATTTTCTACAACACCGAGTCTTCATCTTTGATCTTCATCTTCTGCAACACTTGATCACTCAATCATCTAGAACAACACTTAATCTCTCGATCATCTACAACAACTCTTGATATTTTGATCAGCAACAACTCTTGATCTTTCGATCAGTAACAACATCATCTGCAACAACATAACCTGCAACACAAATGATCCAATTACGGGATGAACAATCCCTCTCACTTTAGGACATAAGTCCAAGGATGATGCAATCCTAACCACATCACAGATACAAAAGTCTGCGGATCACTTTAGGACTAATGTCCAGGGATGATACAATCCCAACCACATCACAGAGACAAAAGTCTGTGGATCACTTTAGGACTAATGTCTAGGGATGATACAATCCCAACCACATCATGGAAACAAAAGTCTACAGATCATTTTAGGACTAACGTCCAGGGGTGATACAATCCCAACATCACGGAGACAAAAGTCTGCGGATCACTTTAGGACTAATGTCCATAGATGATACAATCCCAACCACATCACAGAGACAAAAGTATGCAGATCACTTTAGGACTAATGTCCAGGGATGATACAATCTCACTGCAACATCATCATCACTACTCCCCCTTTGGAGGAAGGTCCTTTCGAACCATACCAAGCTTGTCACAGAAGTACTCAAACTTCACTCGAGACAGAGGCTTAGTCAATACATCAACAACTTGCTCATTGGTGCTCACATATTGGAGCTTTATAGCTCCCTTCTGTACCATATCTCGTATGTAAAAATACTGGATTTATATGTGCTTTGACTTGTCATGGAACATAGGGTTCTCCGTCATCTTTATACAACTATGGTTTTCACATAGAGTCACTGTGGTATCCAACTCTAGGTCAAATAGACCTGACATCAATTTTCGAGGCCATATGGCTTCACAACTAGCAGAACAAGCTGCTATATACTCTGCTTCATCTGTGCTGAGAGAAACACTGGACTACTTCCTGCTAAACCATGAGATCATGGCGGATCCCAGACAATAACATCCACCTGAGGTGCTCTTCTTGTCTAAGACAATTCCAACCCAATCTGCATCTATATAACCATACAATCTGTACTCATGATCTACAACATAGTATAGACCAAAGTCTATCGTACCTTCCAGGTACCTCATCACATGCTTTGTAGCTACCAGGTGAACATGTCTAGGCTCAACTAGATACTAACTCAAGGTGTTCACAGCAAAGCATATATCTGGCCTGGTATTCGTCATATACATCAACTACCCAATAATCTTTCTGTACTGAGTCACATCCACTAACTCCGATGATTCATTAGCTAACAACTTCAGGTTGGTATCCATGGGTGTGGTCATGGCTTTACATTCCAACATATCAAACCTTTTTAGGATTTCCACAACATACTTTCCATGGTTGAGAAATATTCCTTCTGGGTTCTGCCATACTTCCAAACCTAGAAAATAGTGCATCAATCCAAGGTCTTTCATCTCAAATTCTTCAGCGAGCTTCTTCTTGCACTCTACAATATGTTTCTCATTTCCTTTCAGAAATAAATCATCCACATACAACAATAATATGACAGGTTCATTATCCATAACCTTAAAGTAAAGGTTAGGGCCAGCTTTACTTTTGGTAAATCCCAAGCTTGTCAAAAAGATATATATCCTTCCGTGCCAAGCTCTAGGAACTTGCTTCAATCCATACAGATCCTTCTTCAACTCGCATATGTGAGTCCATTTGTCTTCAACTTCAAATCCATGTGGTTGTTCTATGTACACTTCTTCCTCAATCACAACATTCAGGAAAGTTGTCTTCGCATCCATTTGGTGTAAACTCCACTTCATCATGGATGCAAGTGCCATGATGGTTCTAATGGAAGTGTACCTTGCTACTGGCGCAAATGTCTCTTCATAATAAATTCCCTCTTTCTGAGAGAATCCTCTAGCCACAAACCTTTCCTTTTATTTCTCAATACTTCCATCAGTTGCATGCTTTATCTTGTAGATCCACTTGGAAGATACCAAACTTTTTCCTTCTGGTTTGGGAACTATATCTCAAACATCATTCTTCATTATTGATTGGTATTCTTTCGTCATTGCTTCTACCCATTGTTTCTTCTGTATAGCTTCTTCATAATTGGCAGGTTCTTGATCTACAAGATCACACATCAAAGCCACATAATTGGAGAATGGCTTTGGCTTCTTGCTTACTCTTGTGGAGCCTTCTGAAGCTCCATACTTCTCCGCTTCTTGTATAATTTCTCTTTCCCAAGCAGGCTTTCTCTTTCGTGACATATTCATAGTGGGAGGTTCTAACATATCATGGTCTTTTGGTGTTTCATCTTCAGGAGAGGGTGCAACTTCTATATTTCTGGGAGGTACATCTTCTTCATATACTTCTTCATGCTGGCACTTTATGGATCTCTTGAGAGCTGCTTCTTCGTCAAATGTTACATCTCTACTAATATCCATGTGATGGAATCCCATAATGTATATTCTAAAGGCTTTGGAGACTTCATAGTATCCAACAAATATTCCCTTCTTTCCGGAAGGGTCCAAATTGGTTCTCATTTCTTTTGGAATATGAACAAACACTGGACAACCAAATATCTCGAACTCTGTTGCAATTTCTCTCTTGCACCCATCTATGAGTTTCTCACCTTCAACCTTGTAGAAAAGGTTGATGTCTCATCACTCTAGGTGATCCTTGATTCCATCCCGTAGAAAGTATTCTTCAATCTGCACATATGATTGCTCGATATCTTGATCACACCATGACTCAGGTTACTAGAGTAACATCTCGTCATGGTCGACTTCCTTATAAGCCTTATTTATAGTTGAACCATTGTCACTTGTTATATGGAACAAGTCTCATCATTCTTCATTTGTAGGTGATCGTGTACGACACTTCCTACAATTCAAATTCAATAGCATGGTTAGAAACATTTCATAGTTTCCAAATATATGCATAAAAACATAAGTCACACTATCTTAGCCAATGCTGCAACATTCACCCATATCCCATATTCATATGGTAACTTTCTAGATGCCTTCCATCTCTACAATGACATTATTAAGAGTGTGCACTACTCCCAATATGTTAGCAAAGAGCTTTCACTCTGGATAAGTAGCAATGGAATGTTGTATAGCACCATAGGCTACTTACCCATCACATACGTATCAATGCATAACTCACACCCTAAATAAATGTGTACACAATTGGACACTATCATTTAAACAATTTGATAGAAATGACAATTCAAATACTTATCTTTGTTTGTTTGGTAGGATCTCCTTTGATCCTAGTCTCCTTGCAGGGATTACTGGAATGTCTGATGGTGAGCTATACTTCATCATCGGAGTTAGTGAAACTTTCTAAGGGGAGTCCTTTTCTTCTAAACTGGAGATATTCTTCTTATGTCCTGTCATGTGCTTTGAAGCACCACTATCACAAGACATATTCTTTGATTTCTTCCTTTGCTTGCTTCCTGGGAGGTTCTTCATCCTCTTCTTCTTCATCTCCATCTTCAACTAGGTGTGCATGATGCCTTTTGTTGTTGTTCCTCTTCTTGTATTCTTCTTTCTTCAATGGACAATTTCTGGCAATGTGTCCTAGCTTGTTACAATTGAAACATTGAAAGTTGGAGTAGTTTCTTCTTGGATTATTTCCTCTTGTCCTTTGGAGCTTCATGGGAGTTTGAGACTCCTTGTGGCTTTCCTTCTTGAAGTTAGATTGAATTATTCCTCTCTTGCTATGGGTGGCTAGGGCTTGATCATCTTCTTTGAGCAGAGATTCTCTATTGGATACTCTAGCCTCCTCTTGGATGCAATCTTCCCATACAATGTTGAATTTCATGCTTTCCTTTCTGGCACACATAGTCTGGATGAATGAATCCCGAGGTCTAGTGAGACCATTGAGAGCAGTCGTAACTAGCTCATCTTCATCAAGGGAGACTCCAATGGCTTCTAGTTGCTCCTTGAACTAGGAGACCCTTGTGAAGTAGTCTTGGATGGATTCTCCTTGGCACATATTGGTACTCTTTAATTGAGCTCTCAAATTCATCTTCCTATTGATGTTCCTTCCTTCATACATTCTGGCTAGGGAATCATACATCTCCTTCGGGGTCTTCTTGGATGACACTTGAGGAATCAAGTGGTCTTTGATAGAATCAGCAATGATCCTCTTTGCCCTAATCAGGTCCTTCTTGTGCTTCTCCTTAGCTTCATCCTCTTCAGTTTCTGCAACTTCTTTCTCGATATATTTGGAAAGATCATTCTCTTCAAGAATAAGTCCAATCCTATATTTACATGCTTGGAAATTCTCTATGCCTTCTAGCTTATCCTTGAGCTTAGTGCTTGGGGCCATCTTATCCAGGAGGTCACCAAAAAATGAAATTTCTCAAAAATGCAAAATTGACCTTACCAGGATATGCACTTGACTGAGGTGAATTGATTGGTACATTTGGTTTCTAGAGATTCCAAATTTTCACCTCTCAAAATCGACTTGCGAAATTCTAATCTGCATTTCTGCTGTTTTCTGGTTTTCCAGTTTTTATGGTCTAAAGTCAAACTAGGGTTTGACTTTCCCAGAGATATACCCACTCAACAATTTCGATCTAGGGCTCAAAATTTCGCTTCTGGAGAGGCGCACCTTTCTATGCAATCAGATTTCCAAAATTCCAACTTTGACAGAAACCCTAATTTCTTGTCGGAGGGAGAAGAGAGAGAGTTTCACCTTGTGAAAGTTGTCCTATTCAGGCTAGCTCTGAAACCAAGTTAAGATTCAATATGCTAAGATAGATAACATCAATATTCAATTCAATTTCACAACAATAGCATTTACAGGATCACTGAAAGAAACAAAATCACAAGATAGACATAGATTTATGCTGGGAAACCCTTTAGGGGAAGAAAACCCAGCAAAACTTCCTCAATATAGATGATCAAAAGTACAAAGACAAAATCCCAAACAAGTGCTCCTTATCCTTGCAGATATCTCTCTGTTTCTCTCTCCTATGCGAATTACACAAGTGAGTGTGTGTGTCCAAATGAGGAGCACATCACTCCTATTTATACTTTATCTTCCACTTGACTTTTTCACTAACTAGGTTGGCCCCAAAAAACTTAACTGGGCCGACTTACCTAGGAAGACTCAAAACAATATAATATTACTTTCTGGAGGGTTCTATCAACCCGACTTACAAAGGATGTTTTACCTCATGACTCTATGATGACCAAATACAATAATAACATCCCGATGGAGGAATAAAACATATCCGAATAAATTACAATAATAAAATACAATAGAATATTCTTCAAAGTTATAATATTTCAACAATCGATGCCTCGACCCGTATCGTAAAGGATGCTTCGAGAAAAAGTATCACATCATTTCAATCAGGCCATCTAGAGAAGGAATACAAACTTCCAGGGACAGAAATCTACATGAATGTTGAATGGTTCAAATGTTTGCAGCTTAATTACATCGATTTCATCAAGCAAATATGGTTTCCTAGGAAACAGTTTATCTAGAGGGAGAGCGGGAAGTATGAAACCAAGTTATTAAACCACCTTATTGAGTAGTTGCAACTCTCTTATGCAAAATATACGGGATGGCTAGTGAAACACACTTCAAGATTCATTAGACCTCGTTACTATACTACGTCATAGTGTGTGCCACAAGGTTCAATTGGGTAGATATCATTTCTACGAATATGGAAGATGATAACAAAAGAGCAAAAAATGGTATCCTGTGAACAAAGTAGAGTTCCATATGTCTTAATCTCTACTGGACTGTATATGCATTCTCTATCACTTTCCAGGCATGGGGTGGAAATGGAATCCTAATGAAGTACCCATACATGTGTGTTTCCAGGTACTATGGGCGTAAAAGCATGCCATATACTACAAGTGAATTTGTGAGGAGTTCATCATCTCTTTGTACAAAATCATCTATGGTAAGACACCCAGTTGCATGAATGACAATGTTGTTAAGAAAGTGACCCATGTAGGGGATTGGTACCTGACGGATGAGGATACCTATTTACGCATCTATGGAGGGTCTAAAGCCCCATATGTTTACCCCAAGTACATCACGGATTACATGGTCCTCAAAGAGATTGTGAAGCAAACCTTCATAGATGGTATTGGGAATTTCTTGAATAACAATAAGAAGGAATCATGGCCTACCCTACCTATAATAGTTGGAGCATACAATATGTCCGAGGTAAAGGAGGTAACATAGTTAACCCACAATTTTGAATCCTTTCACTTTGGGGAACATACCTTTTATAGGAATGACAACCATGGGAAGGTGGCTAATCATTGTGTAGTAGTTAAGATTCATTATTCCTATGTAGATCATTTTTGTGTAGAAGAAGAAGTGTATCAAAGGGTGCATAATTTCGAAGAAATAGATAAGTGGAGAAAGTGTGGGAAAGGTACTAAAGAGGATGGTCCTAGAAAACCAGCGGAATAAACAACTGAAGAAATGCAAAAAATATTGTTGAGAGAATCCATTCTAAGAAAGGCTCAACTAGAGGCTTTATTGGCAGAAACAAATAGGAAGCTACAAGAAGAGTAGGAAAGAAAGTTGAAGAAGAAAGAAAATAGGAAAAATTCCTCAGAGAATGGAAAGAATCCCTAAAAGGAGAAGAACAGTATGTACAAGAAGAAATTCAAAAGAAAAAGGAGGAGGAATCCCAAAAGAATGTTGCAGAGGAAGAACAAAGACAGTATGAAGAAGCATTGAGTAGTGGGCCTCGAGACATGGACATTGAGGATACCTTTGCTAGCATTGACTTCCCGCTCACCAAAGGCCACTTTCCCTTCAGAGAATTGGGCATCACTCCCTACACACCATCTAAGGAAAGTGTTGTAGCCACATTGGAAACCATAATTTTTGACCCCAAGATGAAGCAGATTGTCAAAAGGATGGAGAAAAGACTTAATATTTCATCGCGACCTGAGAATGTTACTATGCAGGAAGTACTAGTGATTAAGGGGACTGACAAGGAACTAGTAGTTATTGCATCTACAAATGTGACCATCGCCATGGCCAACCGAGATAATATCCAAAAACTTCTGGAGGAAGTTGAGAGAGGTAAGATAAATATTGTCACATTGGAATACTTCCTATTACAAGCCATAAGAGAAAGGGTTGATTTAAGACACCAACTCGATGCTCTGGAGGTTTAGAAGAGAAACGAAGAATTCCTAGCTCAGAACCTGTAGACTGTTAGGATATTTAGACACTTAGGAGTTAGTTAAGATCAACTTGTGTAATATATCCGTTAGGGATAGTGTGTTTCTTTAGTATGCATTTGTAAATACTTAATCCGACGGTCACGATATGTTCCAGACATAGAGTGATCCGACGGCTCAACTTCTCTTAGATCAAAACTAACCTTGATCCGTGGCTCAACACTCGATCGGTCCATGATCTCTATTTAAAGAGCATGGAGGGCCATTGTTTAGTTGATCGATTATCAGAAGCTCATTTGTAACTTTTTTTCTTTGCATAATAAATTGTCCCGTAGAAGCTATTTGGTCGGGGCCGTGGAGTGTTTCCCTCAAGAGGGTTTAAACCACGTCAAAACATCGGTGTGTTGATCTGTGATCTGTTTGTGTGAAGTGGTTGCTCTTGGTGTTCGCTCCTTTGGTAGTACCCTGTTTACCCGAACATGGTATCAGAGCTTCTATGAAGTGCCGCTTCCGGTTATGATCTAGATCTTGAACTGTTGTTGCCGAAACTCGAAAGGGTTTCTAGTTCTAGTATTTATGGGCTGTGGGAAGTGTTCCATTGCATCTGGAGCGTCGTTTTCATTGGGAAATAGTTTTCGTTTGATCGAAAACGGTTCCCGATTGCTCCAGAAACGCATATTTCATCAGATCTGAAGGTATAATGTTATAGTGACACATTTTTTTATTTTCTGTTTTAAAAGAAAAACAAATCTCATATTTTATCATTTTTTACTGTTAGATTTTTTTTGGGTTCGGATTGTTGCTTTCCCGTCTGCGTATGCTCTTTGCCGTGCACCTTGAGTGATCTCGGCAAATCAGAAACAGAAAGGGAAAGGGTTTTTCTCGGCTGTGTATGCTCTTTGCCGTGCACCTTGCATGATCTCGGCAAATCAGAAACAAAGAGAAAATGTAGACTTTCCGGGCAAGGTAACAAGATCTAACTCCATAAGTGTGAAATTTTTTTTTTTGTTTCGATTTGTGGTGTGTTTTGCAGGAAAAAGGGCAAGCACGCAAACTGAGCAAGAAGAGTAAAAAAAAAAAAAAAAAACCCCTTCCTCATTCCCATATTTTACATACCTTTTAATCTAGCTCACTTGGTTAAAAGTTGCTTTATTCCTTAATAGGTCTTGAGTTCAAGTCTTAGAAAGTTACTTTTAAAAGAAAAAGTGCATGTAATTTATATTTTCAAGTTATTCTATTGTAAAAGTGCATCTCACTTAAATAATAAAAAATAAAAATACAAGTGAGTCACTTAAGTTTTTTTATTTATTGTTGCACTATTTAAAAGTAATATCATTGTAAAAGTGAAATCACTTATTTTACAAAAGTGGTTCACTTAAAGCAACTTTATTGTAAAGTGATTGTCAAAAGGTTCATCTTGGGAAGAGAAGTTTTTTTTTTTTTTGCTGGACATTCTCTAGCTGCCACGTCACTATTGGGGACATCTTCAACAGTTTCTTTGTTCAAGCATAACTTCATCATACAGAGTCAGTTTTCAGTGCCGTTTTTTTTGAAACCGCCTATTTGTACGAGCTCTTCACATCTAGACTATTGGTTTCTGCTTTTACAACCTTTAATTCACAAATATGGCTGCCCCTTGTGATATTCTACTTAACAGTTCCAACAATTTCTCATGGAAATCTCGTATGGAGGATGTTCTACGAAGTAGGGAACTTTTTAGAATTACCTCAGGGAAAGAAAAAGAACCCACTGATGATGATAAGAAAATAAAATGGGCAAATAGATGTGATGAATCTCGTGGATTGATTGGGATGTCAATCTCTACTGATTTGTGATTCCACATATCTGGAATTGATGAACCTAATGCTGCTTGGGACAAGTTGGAATCTGTGTTTGGTAAACACAATGAAATTCGAGGTCACCAACTCGAAA
Organism: Larix kaempferi; assembly: GCA_027924585.1. NCBI lineage: Eukaryota > Viridiplantae > Streptophyta > Pinopsida > Pinales > Pinaceae > Larix > Larix kaempferi. The sequence continues at coordinate 362,049 of BSBM01000226.1, read as the reverse complement.
ATGAGTTGATTTCTTTAAATCCAAGTGACTTTTCATGCATTCAAGATGATTTATCTAAGTACAAAACTCTTAAACTCTTATGTGCAGAATGTAAGATTGAGAGGGAAGACAAACAATACATTTATCATATTCTTTCCAAACTTGGACCTTCATATTCTGTTTTTGTATCTACATTTTACTCCATGAAAGCATCCTTGAATGCAGCTAGCTATCAAGAGCCTAGTCTTGAATCCTTTTGTGATTCCTTCATTTGAGAACAAGATAAACTCATTCATCCTAGAATAATCAACAATGCAGATCCATCTGGGAAAGCCTTATTGTCCCAACAGAAAGAAAAGTCCAAGCCTCCCAAGAAACAAAATTTTTGCAATAATAAGTCAAACAAGGGTCCCAAACCCTCTCACTCAGCTCCTTCTTTAAAAAATGACAAAGGATCCAAGCCAAAAGGCAAGAACACTGAGCGTCATTGCAACTATTGCGGGAAAGATAATCATGATGAATCTAAGTGTTTCAAGAAGATGGCAGCCTTGGAAGCAGCAATGAAGAAGCACCACATCAGCCTAGATTCGCCTTCAGAATCTGCCTCTCATGGACATGCACTTTGTGCTTCTGATTATTCTTATAATGCATCTTCTTCTTCTACTTCAAATGAATGGCTCATTGATTTTGGAGCATCTTATCATATGGCTAAGGATCAAGCCATCTTTTTTACTATGCATGAATGTAACACCAAACAAATATTTGTTGGTGATGATAGATCTCTAAGTGTTGTAGGAGATGGGACAGTTCCAGTAGATAATGGTCATTTTAGTGATGTACTACGTGTTCCAAGAATTTCCTACAATTTGTTATCAGTCTATCAGATCACTCATTTTGGTGAAGGTAAAACTGTGACCTTTACACCTCACCAAGTTGTAATCAAGGATTTTAAAGATCCTCAACAGGTCCTAGCTACCGAAATTGTTGATGATATTACCAGGTTGCGCAAGTTTAACAACTTTCGGTCATCACCTTTCCCTTCAGTTTTTGTTGCTCATAGTGATAACTTGAGCAAACTTTGGCATGAGCGATTTGGTCACTTAAATTATCGCTCATTGCAACAACTATGTAAAGAAAATATGGTGACAGGTCTTCCGATGGTATCTTGCAGGGATGGTGTTTGCTCCGGTTGTGTACTCGGAAAACATCATCGGGACAGTTTTGACAGACGTGCCTCTTGGCACGCCTCGGTTCCCTTGGAGCTTGTGCATAGTGACTTGTGTGGTCCTCTTCCATCTGCTTCCTTTTCTGGTTTCAAATATTTCTTAACTTTCATTGATGATTACACCAGACGCAGTTGGGTTTATTTCCTAAAACTTAAGAGCGAAGTATTTAACATGTTCTTGGCCTACAAGGCCCTTGTTGAAAAACAATCTGGTCATCAAATTATTAAGTTAAGATCTGACAATGGAGGAGAATATGTTAACAAAAAGTTCACTACTTTCTGCACTGAACAAGGCATCCAACAACAACACACTGTTCCATATACACCACAACAAAGTGGTGTAGCTGAGCGGAAGAACCGCACTTTAAAAGAAATGACTAATTGTATGATCCAATCTAAGGGACTAAGTCTTCAATTTTGGGCTGAAGCCATAAATTGTGCAAATTACATAATTAATCGCACCCCCACTAAAGCATTACAAGGTATAACACCGGAAGAAGCATGGATTAAAACTAAACCTGATGTAAGTCACTTCTGTGTGTTTGGTAGTGAAGCATGGGCTCACATTCTGGATGAAAAACGGAAAGCATTGCAGCCTAAAAGTGAAAAGTGCATATTTGTTGGATATTCTGAAGATGTAAAAAGTTATAGAATTGTTCAACCACATTCTCATGATATAATCATTAGAAGAGATGTTAAATTTGATGAAAATATCTTGGCCTGCAAGCCTAACTCGACGATTGTGCCATCCTTGGCCTACGAGCCTGATTCGGTGTTTGTGCCTTCTTCTTCTTCTTCCACCTTCCTTGACAGGTTTCCAACTCCAGTTTTTGATAATGACAGTGAGGATGAAAATCCACCTCCGCCTGCTCATGTTCCTCCAGTTGCACCAGCACAAGTGCTTCCTCGATGGGTCCGTTCAACATGTGAAACAACTGGTGATCTTGCCGGTGATCCTAGAGATCAACGTCGAACACGTTCTCAGTTTCAGTGAGCCTCTTCTCTTTTGGCTCAAGTTTCCGAGAATCATGATCCAGAAACTTTTGCAAAAGCTTCAGGGAATCCAGATTGGGATGCTGCCATGGATGAAGAATATCGTTCCTTAATGGCGAACGATACTTGGGATCTTGTACCTCTTCCAAAAGGAAGAAAACTTATCAGATGTAAATGGGTCTACAGAACTAAGTATGCATCAGATGGAAGTGTTGAAAGACTTAAGGCAAGGTTAGTTGCCAAATGTTTTTCCCAAGTTGAAGGGATTGACTACAATGAAACCTTTGCTCCCATCGCAAAAATGAACTCCATCCGTCTTGTTCTTTCCCTTGCAGCCTTACACAACTGGGAAGTCCATCAAATGGATGTCAAGTCTGCCTTCTTACATGGTGATTTACAGGAGGAAATTTACATAGAAAAACCTCCTGGATATGTTCAGAATAACTCTAGCCTTGTCTGTCGCCTTAATAAATCATTATATGGCCTTAAGCAAGCTCCTCGAGCTTGGTATGCCAAAATGGATAACCTTCTCCTAGACAATGGTTTTTCTAGATGCCATTCTGACCCCAAATTCTATACCAAGAAAGTAGGAAACCATCTCATCATACTTGTTCTATATGTTGATGACCTTATTCTTATTGGTAGTGACCCTAACCTTATAACCCATGTGAAATCCAATCTTAAACAAAATTTTGAAATGTCAGACTTAGGACATTTGCATTATTTTCTTGGTCTCCAAGTCCTGCAAACCCAAGAAGGAATCTTTCTTTCTCAGTCTAACTATGCTTGTGACCTTCTTCGTCGCTTCCACATGGAAGATTGTACACCAGCCCCTTCTCCCTTCGAGTCTGGAGTCAAACTTTCTGCCACTTGTACTTCACTTGAAGTCGATGCCACCTTATATCGTCAGCTTGTTGGTAGTCTCTTATACTTGACTCATTCTCGTCCTGACCTTTCCTTTGCCGTTGGTCGTGTTGCCCGTTATATGCAGACACCTCATGAAAGTCATTGGAAAGCAGCTAAAAGAATACTTCGATATATTCGAGGTACAGTTCAGTTTGGGATTCATTACAGTACAGGGGGGGAACCTTTGTTGGTTGGTTTCACTGATTCAAATTGGGCCGGCGATCCTGATGATCGAAAGTCTACTGCATGTTATGTTTTCAGTCTGGGATCTGGACCTATTACTTGGGCTTGTAAGAAACAACAAGCTCTTGCTCTTTCTTCAGCAGAGGCAGAATATCGAGCAGCAGTTAATGCCAGTCAGGAAGCTTTATGGCTTCGACAGATCCTTTCAGAGTTTGGATTCGAGCAGCAGCAGCCTACTCCACTTTGGTGCGACAATCAAAGTGCCATCAAGCTTGCCAAAGATCCAGTTCTACATCAACGCAGCAAACACATTGAGCTACATATGCACTTCATCAAAAATCTTGTTCATGATCGTGTTCTTGAAGTTCTCTTTTTCCCTACAGATGATCAAGTTGCATACATCTTCACCAAGTCTCTTACAGAAGCGAAGTTTTCTAAACTTCGATCTATGTTAGGAGTTCAGGAACTTGTCATTAAGGAGGGATAGGCTCTAATTCCTCCTTCCTTCTCCTAATAGTGTCACTTTTGTAAATCCTTCAATCCTATCCCAAGCTGTTCTTAAGGGGGGATTTTAGGATATTTAGACACTTAGGAGTTATTTAAGATCAACTTGTGTAATATATCCTTTAGGGATAGTGTGTTTCTTTAGTATGCATTTGTAAATACTTAATCCAATGGTCACGATATGTTCCCGACATAGAGTGATCCGACGGCTCAACTTATCTTAGATCAAAACTAACCTTGATCCGTGGCTTAACACCTGATTGGTCCATGATCTCTATTTAAAGAGCATGGAGGGTCATTTTTTAGTTGATCGATTATGAGAAGCTCATTTGTAACTTTCTTTCTTTGCATAATAAATTGTCCCGTAGAAGCTATTTGGCCGGGGACGTGGAGTGTTTCCCTCAAGAGGGTTTAAACCACGTCAAAACATCGGCGTGTTGATCTGTGATCTGTTTGTGTGAAGTGGTTTCTCTTGGTGTTCAGTCCTTTGATAGTACCCTGTGTACCCGAACACAGACAAACAAGGATGCACTAGTCGCTCAGATTAAGAATCTCGAGTCAGAAAAGACAACCATGAACATGCATATAGGGGAGCTGCAGACCAAAGGGGATGAACTTCCTGATTGTGTAGAGATTCTAACAGTAGGAAATCAAGCTTTAGAAACCCAAGTAGAAACTCTCTGATGGTAAATGGACTCATTGATAGCGGAAGTGGATGCTTCTAGAGAAGAAAGGAAAATCCTAGATCAATTCCACTCCTGTGCAATTGCACTACAAGAAAAATTATTTCATTCATATGAGTTGGTTACAGAACAATTGTTCGAGATTCAAAAGATATCTACTAAGCTCAACGAGGTATCAGAGGAATCCCAAAGAAGTGGTCTCAAGATTGCTGATGTAAAAGGGAAATTGAAAAGAGTGGCAACATGGCATAATCAGTGCACTAAAATCCCACCAAATTTTCCCAAAAGGAAGATAGAAGAAATGCAACTTGACTATGCTACTACCAAAAATATGGGGAAAAGTTACAAAAGGATCTTGTAGCCTCATTATATAAATGTGAGGACATGCACCAAAACATAGAGAAAGTGTTCGAAGGGTGCATTTTCCTCTTAGGACATTTGAGAACCCATCCAAAAAGCACAACGATGGAAGAGATTAGGACAATTAGAGATGAAGACTTGGGAGTTATCCAAAACACAAATCAGGTCACTTCACAGGTCTTATAGAAACGAGTTGGGAAACCCACATTGAAGACTCAATACTTGACTACATGGCACAACTCAACAACCAAAGGATTCACTACTCTATCTAGAGAAGTTGTCCTTCGTGAAGTGGAATTGCATTTGTTAGAACCCCAACAGTTAAATGTCATATCTAATGATTGTGAACCATGTGACGATTTTATTAGAGCTCAAAGAAATACCCATGCTTAATTATATAACTTTAATTTTCATTTATCATTTTTCTGTTGGGGAAATATAAATGTAAAATGACATGTGTGTGAGAATCTAAAGAGAGTTGTAACTGCTCTAAGGGGAAGTTGAATGCTCATCTAGAGTTTTAGGGGTAGATTATAAAAGAAAGATAAGAAAGAAGATAAGGGACTTTTGGATGGAAAGCTTTGGATACTCATTTTGTGTATGAATTATTTTTTAAGATGAATAGACAAATTATGGACTCAAGTTTGGCTTTAGAAGCTATGTTTTTTATGTGGATGATTTCTATGGAACTGATTTCTTGTTCTCTTGTGACTCATTTATAGTAAGATTGTTCTGTTTACTTATCATATTATTATAATTGTTCATTGATGTTTATTGCACATTTGTTTAATACAATCTTCTCTTTCTTTCTATGAGCTATAAGTGCAAAATGTGTTTATGTTGTATCTATCTTAGTATTTAATCTCACTTTTTAGCTGGGATATATTTCATGTTCAGTGGTTATCTTCTTTTGGAATGTATCTCACTTCATTTGGTGCTTGTTTAGTTAGTTAGGATTGCATCATAGTTTAAAGCACTCTGCATTTCATTTATTAATAAAATCCTATATGGTGGACCGAGCTGTAACCAATAAAAGTCCCACCCAGTGAATGATAGCTAGACTATAATCCAGATAGGTTCCCAAAATGTAAGAATTCTAATTGGGATTTCTCACTAGGGAGAACCCCTATTGTCGACGCAAGTATTTTTTCGAGCGTCAACACAAGGTTTTTTTTCTCTATCTTCAATGTTCAATTTTTTTTAAGAATTTTTTATTTCATTTTTATTTTTGTGGATGCATCAACCATGGAAAAGCCCCCACATGCCAACCATTTCCATGGTAGCTAGGATAGATGTGGCCATGGCCATGTACCTCATGGCTCAACCATAGGAGTGGTGGCTAGGCTCCTTGGGGCTCAACTTGCAATCACTATTGTCATGACCATGGTGGCTTGGGAAACCATGGCCACCACATTGGCCCACTAGGTCTCAACCTAGGTAGCCATGGCTTCTTGCCATCCATGCCCTAGTTTTTTTATGTTCTGATTTTGTTATATATATATATATATATATATATATATATATATATTCCAATAAGTTCAAAAAAAATTGTTACATTTGTTTTCCAATAACTGCATAAATAAACAAATATGTTATATAACTTTATTTACAATAACCTCATAATTTTTTTGTTGTAATATGTATAAATATATCATTTGTTACATTATAAATATATTATATTTTTTTTACATGTGGTTCACAAACCCCCTAGTGGGGCTGCTACGTCCATGTGAAGAAATCATAGGGGTCCCACCCGAAGGGGCCGCACCCCGTCCGATTTGATTACAAAGCTAACCTGATGGGGACCTCAAGTGAGGCCCTTATATATCAATGTATAGCCACCTGGGGATTTGGTCACGAGACCTTCTGCTCACAACTTACAACACTTAACCACTTGAGCTAGCCCACCGGGCTATAAATATATTATATTATATTTACACAACGTTTTTTCTATAATTAATTACATACATGATCTGGATTATTTGGAGAACAAAATGAAGGAGGTAATATAAAATGGAAACACACACACAAATATTTTATAGAAATCACATTAGTAACTCAAATTATATTAATGAATAGAATGGAAAAAAACATTAAACTGCAAAGAAATACAGACAAACTCAGATGGTGGTAGCTTATCTTTAAAGAGAGATGTGTCAACTACGCTCATTCGCAAGAGCTGATTACAAAGAGACCATAGATGGCATTTTTATCATAAGCATAAAGAGGCAAAAACCAATCAAATTTGTTTTGTTGTTCACATGGGTTGTAGGATGGGTGCATGCATAAGGAAAGGTGTTCCTTAGTATCCCTTCTAGTGAGGCTACATGCCTCATTTAATTTTTTGTAGATAATCCCCTCATAGGTTTGTTCCCCCCCCACACCCCCCAACATTTTTTTCTTTGAGTTGAAGTATGGAACTAAATTCCATTTTTGTATTGTACTCTAAAATTTTCTAGGTAGCATATCAAGCTTTCCTTTATAATAAACTTATCTTTTAATACCTATTCATTTTTTGTTCAAATTTAAATTTCTATTTCTGTTATGTGCAAATAAATTTATGTTCTATTTTAAATAAATTTATGTTTTATTTTGATAACATGACTATAACCCTTAAGGTTCTAGTTTTCAAACCAAGGGCTTTGATACAATTTGTAATACCCATTAACGATGATGGATGTTACAAAAATAATAAAGTATGGAAGCCTCTTGTATTATAATGGATGTTTTTTTCCCAATGTTCATCGATCTATTATAATCAATAAATTTGTTGGACATAAATAAAATTACCTTATCTGATCTTATAAAATAAGTCAAGATGTGGTGTATAAAGTAAGAAACAAGTGTTTTATATTGACATGAAAGGAAATATTTGTTGAGTCAAGTAAAATCTGGGATAAAACAACTATGTTGTAGTAAAAATTTTGTTAAAGGCTTCTTTCATAATATTAGATAGATATAATGCTAGTAAAGTATGAGGATGAGTGAGCTATACTATGTCATGTTTGTATGATTTCCCTATTTTTACAAATTCATTTATTTGAACATTGAACTTGGTATTAAAAAGAACCAAGAGGTGGGATGCTTTCTTATATTGAGAACAATAAGTAAGGTTGATTATTATCATCTGGTGGATTGACAAAGCAATCATATCTTGGAAATGAGGTCGAAGAAAGAGGGCACTGCTCACATTCATGAATTTATATGCCTCTTTTCTTATAAAAAGATACTTTACATTGATATTTCTACACTTATCAACAATCCATGAACGTCGTAACAAATGCAACATTTTCATGCTTGAGGCATAGGTTTTTTGCCAAAATGTTGCACATGCAATGTATAAAGAAATTGTAGTTTTACCTTTTATGTCTCTAAATTGTTAGTCTTGATACACACATTTGTCACTAATACATCATAATTTCAATGTAAAGAGAGAGAACAAAATTGATGCAAATGCGACACATGATAGTAACATTTCATGAAAAATGACTATTATTTTGACTTTTTTCGATTAAAAAACATTGATGCTTTGATTTTATATATTGTGTCACTTTTGCGGAAACGAGACATAATAAATAATGCCATAATTTGTATTCAAATGTAGTAGTGTGTGTCCTCACTCAATTGTCTAGTGGTTGGGTGAATGTTTTAGGTCCCTATTTCCCCTTGGTTTAAAATCCTTGATTTCTAGTTTGACCCATTTTGATCTCTTGGGGCAACAATTTGGGGCATTCCCTAAATTCATGGGTCCATTTGGGGCAACAATATCACTCCCCTCGACCTAGGTATATGGTTACTTAGGATGATTAAATTGGGTCCATATCCACCCAAACTCATTTTTGGATTTGTTGTTTAAGGAATCAACTTGGGTCAAATGCCATAAACACTATTGATCTCTTGGAACTAACTATATTATAGATTCCTTTATGGAAACACTGCGGTTAGTCCATAATTGATGTAATGGAAGGTCATTTTGGTCCTAAAAACTTATGGTTCCACTATAAACGAACTCATGGTATCATTATAACAAACCCATGATACGTAGCCAAAATGTGTGGTGTGATGGTTTTGGATGAATTAGGTACCCTAATGGTTAATCCAACATTGTATTACACCTTTAGGTCTCTGTTTTGCATATAAATACCCTTATTTTTTTATTTTAAAATCCTCTTCTCTTCTTCTCTTTATCTTTGGAAAAATCTAATTTATAGGGACACACTTGGATTAATTGACCCCTCCTTCCTCAATCCCCTATGGTTGCTTGCACCTATCATCTCCAACTCTTATACAAGGAATCCTTTGGATAGATTGGTTTCAATCATATATATTTGATTGAATCATCCTAAGGAATATTCATTAGCATAGTTCCACTCATACTTTAGAAGTTTCAACCCTACAATCTCAGGAGAGGTTCCACTCATACATTGGAAGTTTCAACCCTACAATATCAAGAGAGGTTTCATCATGGATAGGGAAAGATAAGTGTCATCTCCTTTAAGGGAATCATTTTTTTTATATTCTACATACTTCATTTATTTATTGTTACAACAATAGATCTAGAGATCTAGTGTTGATGTATCTTTGTATTAGAGATTGGGGCAAGTCCTTTCTTGCAGGAATTTGGAGTTGAGTGTGTGGGCCATATCGAGATGTGGATCACTTTTGGAGGATTTCCAAAACTCTCCACTTCATCCCAAGAAATAATTTACATCTACATCAACAAATTTTTGGTGAGTTACTTTCCTTTCACTCTTTCCATTTTCAACATTAGGGTTTCTAACTCGCTAAAGGAATTTCCAATTAATGAATCTTAGTTAATTAGCTTATTTTCCGTTGCCAATTTATTGGTAACATGTAATATGAAATCTAATCCAATTACCTTAGTTATCTATTGCCTTAGGATATCACTAACAATATCTTAAGTTCCTAATAAATGAATGAACATAATTTTTGCATATTTGTAGGGTTTATGTGTTATTGTTTAGGATCCCAAATTGGAATAGTTGACACGTGGATGAATATATTGGATTATGTATTGTTAAGTTAATAATAGAACAATAAGTAAGATATTAGTTGTGTGATAGTTACAAATTAGCCAATAATTGGGTAAATTGAAAGCATTTTACTTCACAATTAATTAATTAATGCAACTTTTGTGTATTTGTAGGATTTATATGTTATAATTTACAACATGAAATAGTTGGCAAGTTGGCACTTGACGATTAAATCTAGATAAATAGCTAGTTTACTTCATCACCAATGAATGAATGCAATTTTTCCCTATTTGTAGGATTGTTGTGTTATACTTTAGAACATGTAATAGTTGGCACTTCAACCATTAAATTTGGGCAAATAACTATGTTACCTCATAATTAATTAATTAATTAATTTTTTGCTTATTTGTAGTATTTGTGTGTTAGCATTTACAACATGATTCCAAATTGGAATAGTTGGTGGTTAGATATTAGTTTTGGGTGAATATATATTTTACTTCATAATTAATTAATTAATGCAATTTTAGCATATTTGTAAGATATCCAAATTGGAATAGTTGGTGCTTGAATGATTATAACCTAAAATATATTAGATCAAATGTATTTTTAAGTTGATAATATAACAATGAGTTAGATATTAGTTTTGTAATAATTGTATATTAATAAACCAACATAGATCCATCTTAATGCAAGCGCAGAGTCCAGGGAACAAATCCCTTGAGGTACAAACCTCTTTTTAGAGTCCTAAACTTCCTCAAGTTATTTGATCCTCATCGGCCCTTGGTAGAGCCAGAGTTAACATGGATCTATGTTGGTGTTAGTTATTCTTGTCAAATTTGAAATTTTTTCTATTTTTATTTAGTTAATTGAAAAAAATGTTAAGTTAATATCATAAAATTTAATGGTAAGAATTATTTTGGAAATAATATGTTCTTGAAATCCAAGCCATAAATTTTACAATCTTAAAGATGAGGCTTCATAGAAATTATACTCTCCTAAGAATATCTTGGGATGTTGTGATTTTTTAGAAATAACATTCATTAATTAACTATGGTACCATGTAATTTTAACTATTCCAATTACAAGAGTGAATAAAACTAAGCAATATGTAATCATATTAAACATTTAGACACTAATTAATCAATTAAAAACTCATTTAATCCATTTGATACTCATATAAGTAATTAAGCAAATCTAGAAACAAAAATATCTTGGAAGGAAAAAAATTTACAAATTTTAAATTTTTGTTTAATTACACATTTAGTGAAATACATTTTAAACTTTACTACCTTTTAGACCAACTTAGATCCATCTTAACTCCAGATATACCATGCACCGAGAAAGATCAAATACCTTGAGGTGCAAACCTTTTAGCGTGTAAAAGTGGAAGAAGGGTTTGCACCTCGAGGGATTTGGTCCCTATTGGAACATGGTAGATCCGGAATGAAGATGGATCTAGGCTAGTTGCAATCATAGGTGGTCACATCAAATTTGTAGTTGGTCATCATTTTGTTTGATCATTCGAAATTTACTCACTTTCTTTAGTTCATTGAAAATATAGAGTACTAGGAAGAAGACTACTTATGTAGTTACATGAAAAATAAGATGAATAATAATAAAGTAAATAATGTTGAAAGATGAAAAATGTGAATAGTAAGAAAGTAACAAATAGATTACATAGTGATCAATCTTAAGTTATCTTCTTCGGATTTTTGCATAGCCATGCCTGTTACTTTTTCCATATTTTATATTGATGATATGAAAAGGGAGGTTGAAATAAGAACCAATTCAAGTATTTAACTCAAGATATTGCAGTAAATGTAATACCTTGCATCTCTTGCTTTCCAATATTAATAGTAGATTTCTCCAACGTCAATCCTTATGACTTATGGATTGTTAAGTCCCATGAAAATCTCAATGGAAGTTGTTTTTTACTACCTATTTCAATAGGTGTAATAGGAACATTTTTAGGGAATTATTCATCCCATGCCCCCACACATAATTATCAAATCTTACTAAAACATATGTAGGTGGTTATGGGGTAAAGTTCCTAGGTTATACACAATTTTCTCTACAACTCCTAGAGCACCATTGGTGATTCCTGCATCAATCCATATGTTTGATGTAAGCATCACCCTATCTCCAACTCCAATAACTAGCTCAAGTTACAATTCTTTCTCATCTGTTTCCATAGAATAATTTTTTCTTACTTTGGTAGCAACACTAATTGCAATGGGACAATTTAGGTTTCTTATACAACGTTTATTATGATTTTGTACATCATGATTTGTCGGAAACAAATGCATGGCCTAATAAAATGAATCTTTTGTGGAAGCATCAAAGAATGTATTTGTACAAGTCATAAATAATTTCTATTCTTCTACCATTGACATTGCATCCCTTACATTCATCGACACATGACAAAAACATTTTTCTCATTGCTTTGTCCATCTTGACAAAACATAGTATTGAGGGTCACGACTATTGTGAATAAGTTCCATAATTATTTTGAAATACCTTCATATGCATATAGATATTTATCATGACAGGTGGCAACTATCCTAAATCACCAACCAATAGAATTAACCTCCTACAAAAAGGAATATTAAAATTTTCAAGGACATCTTGTCGAAGTCTTGAATCCATTTTTAACATATTTCTTCCATTAAAACTCATTTCATCTATAAGGATATATTTTACATGCTTCATCTCATATTGAAAGGTAATTAAGCATGATATTTTTAAATGATTTATCTATTTGATCAATATATGAAGTGGATAATGAAATGTTGTTGCAGATATGTTGAAATACGCAAACCCTAAAGGAGCTAAAAGAAATAATGGACTCTTCTCATGAAAGAGACTCGGTTTCAAGGGAATTTTCAATAGCTCCAATCAAATACGACTTTCTTAGTTCCTTGGATTGTCATACACATTGGATCAAGCCATGTTTTATAATCGCAAAGGATAATATAATATGATATTCTTTGTTAAAATACCAAACTCCTAAATGAATAAGACTTCGCATGCTCATTAGTAAGTATGGAATTCAAATTTCACTTTTGAGATATGAAATGAATTGCATGACTAGAAGTGTCTTCATCCAAAAAAATAGTGTTTCAATTATGCATAACTGTTACACCTAAAATCCTACCATCCTGAGATTCAATGTATACATCCCTAAATTTCCATTGGTTAAGTCATTAACTTGGCAGAGATATCACCCATTTATACTAGGTTTTGAGAGGTCATCGCAAGTTTCCCTCATGCAACCTGCGATGTCGCATCTTGCTCTCTTGCAGGGTGCGACGATGTCAGTTAATGGAAAAAAATAGCTCCTTCGAGCTCATTCTCGAAGCTAGCTGACATGGACCCTTATCCCTGACCTTCTGGGAGAGCTGACACTCAGTTCCTAACCTCTTGGAAGGATCCCCTATCTCTCTCCTAGCATATCTCAATCTACCATATCCATACCCTATCCACTTAGTCCTATATAAATGAAGCTCCATCCCTCTCCAAAGGGAGGAAGTCTATAGTGTCTACATGCTGGTGAAATCATCTTGGAGAGATCTCTACTCATCCATTGAGAGACTCACACTTCCTTGGGAGGATATGGCATTGGCTTGGATGGAGAAGGGCTACTTCGTTAAGCTATGGTTGTAGTCATTATTTTCTATGTACTTTCCCTATATTTGTAGTAATATAAATGCTTTCCACCAATATTGTTGTGTTGATGATATTTTGTAGTTTACCTTCTTAACTGTTTACTTAGATATGTTATCGTTTGGACGTTTTTACTTGTTTGTCTTGTTTTGTGCATATTGGCAGGTCTTGCAGCTTAGATCTGACGACCGCAAGGCGTGGAACAACATCTAGGAAAAGGGACTACAAACTTAAGGTAAGACATCCGATAACTTAATCCTTAACTAGATCTAGGAAAGTGGTTTATAGTCTGTACTATTTGTTCTAGACTCACATTTAGCTAAGGAGATTCAGCTCACGTCTGCTCGAGTGGATTTTCTGTCAAACAATAACATCATTGTACCTATGTCCAATCATCTCAAACTCATTGTTATTTATAAATTTATTCTTATACAGTCCACAAAGGATATCCCATTAATCCTTTCAGTATGGATGATCATCGCCATTGATTCTAACTTGCATATTTCTTTGATTTCGATCGTGTGGATTCATTGCATGTACACATCTATTGAAATATTATTTTTCATATTTAACTTGTTTAGGATCATCCTAGTTCAAAGTATCCATGTTAGGATCATTTTTTATCCACATAAACCCATGAACTTGTTGAGATCCACGATATTTCCATTCAAAGCATTACACATAATATGTAACTTGATGAAAATGTTTCAAAATTCCATCTTGAAACATTATATATCTTAAGTGCATATAATGTGATACAATATGAGGATTATAAATTACATTTAACATATTGATTTCCTTGCTTCCCCTGGATCTACATGACTTGTACCATGCATTAATTTATGCAAATATGGACACTGCATATCTATTGCACTTAGTATGAAGAATATTGTGGGACACTCAATTTTCTGAATCAAGTCAAATAAATCTGCATGACACTTTCTCAATATGCATGTTTACCTCTTAGTACAATTCCAAATCTTATTAATCTTTATGTCAGTTGTGAATCTGGAAGATTTTTTAAGTGTTTCTATAACTCTTCCATTGTTGTAGGTAAATCTATCATACTTTTTTTTTCAAAACCTGCAGTGGAATCTTGAGCTCAATTGATCATGGTGATATTAAGTAAAAGGCATCTAAAATGAGGGTTCCTTCTAAACCTATTGTCATGATAACTGAGGATATGTTTAGCATACTCATGAAGATGGACATTTTACATTCATTTTTGTAACCAATCTACTTCAACTCTAGGAAACAATGCTGAAAATTACATATCAAACAATCCCTTGGTGTTATACTCATTAATGGGAGATGAGCCAACTCTAGGCCAATTAAGCACATCACTAGTGGATCCACCATTTGTGTTATTTTCCTCTTGATATATATTATTTTCCCAAGGTTGAATAAGCTCAATTTCCTGTGGTGCATTTGGAAGTCTGACTATAAAAGAATATGTTTGTAATCCATCTAACATCTCATAAATCCCCGGTACCCTTTCCAACATTGCAATTTCTGTGTCATTGTTTATCTCTTGTAAAGTAATAAAATTAATCATATGTGAGACATTTGTTGCAATTTTAGGTAACTCATCTAGTATATTGTAATCGAATTGAAAATCATGATATATGGATCATTTTGAATCTTATATAATAATGTATGCATTACTCTATATTTTATGACAATAAAATTATAACTTGATCATTGTCATCCACTTTTTCTCACAACAATCATTAAATCTAAGTATTTAATATGTCAGGGTAAAGTCATGGTAACATATTTAAATTATTTGGGAAATATGATGTTGTGTCATCTATATTTTTTTTGCCCACCTATTGAATGCATAACTTGCAAAATTGGACTTACAAGTGCTATCAACATCTCTTCAACTTAAATGAGCACTGTGAGAACTCAAGGTTGTGATCTTGGATCCATATGGTTATGAGTTGAAAATATGTGATGAATTCCTTCTCTTTTACATATCATACACATTGGCATATTAATTTTGACACACATGACACATTTGAACTTCATACAATCAATCAATCCTATCTCTAAATTTTCAATGTGCAATATCCATATCTGTAATTGTTATTGGTAAATCATATGCAATTTGAATTTATTTAGTTGGGATTATCTCAATATTTCTTGCATCATTATTTTTAGTGCTGGTTAAATGTTGAGCTCAAGAATAGATATCATATAATATTCTTTTCTTTGAAGGATTACCATTTTCTTGAATTTTTTCATATGGTGCTATGGTTGTATTGGTGGAATATTGTCTTCATTGTCGACACGTTATTTTTGTTCTAAATTTTGTCTTCTTTGTTCTTCTTATAGTTCAATTGTCATTTGTTTTGGCATTCTTTGTCGATATGCTCTTTGTATTTTAGCATTCTAACTTCTTTGTTCTTCTTGTGGTTTAATTCTCATTTGTTCTGTCATTCTGTGTCAACGTGCTCTTTTCCTTTCAACATTTTGTCTTCTTGGTTCTTCTTGTGGTTCAATTGTCATTTGTTTTGACATTCTTTGTCGATATGCTCTTTATATTTTAGCATTCTGTCTTCTTTATTCTTCTTGTGGTTAAATGATCATTTGTTCTGAACTTCTTTGTCAATATGCTCTTTTTTTGTCTTCTTTGTTCTTCTTGTGGTTGAGTTGTTATTTGTTTTGACCATATTTTTCGATATTATCTTTGTCTTTCATAATTATGTCTTCTTTGTTCGTCTTGTTGTGTAGTTGTCATTTGCTTTGGATTTCTATATGGATATGCTCTTTGTTGAGTAAAAAATGATCCTAATGAATAGGGATAGTCACCAACATACTAAGAATATAGAATATTGATCTTAAGGCTCTCCAAACCAACAATTCAGACAAAATGGATATGTTTTGTCACTCACACAAGCAAGAAAAAACCAATAATAAATTAGGGGAATGAAATGGAAGGAACGAGTAATCTGTTTCCGGACTTCAATACTCGCAAATCCTACTTTCCAACTTCAATCTGATTCACTCCAACCAACTTAGAACTTGCAAAAAGAGGTACTAACCCTCCTCACAAGTCTTATTGTAGTAATATAAACATTAACCAAAGCACTAATATATAACAATTAACCCTAAATTTAATAATTCCCTTGAACGACTAATATTTTTCCATCTACCAACAAGTAAGGAACATATCAAATGTTAAACATGTATAAGGGGGAGGGAAAGATAAAAAAATTCTATTAAGATGCAACAATATGTATGACATATAAGTTACCTTCTTATTGTTATGGAACCTTTTGAAGCCAGTGAATGGGTTACTCTACACTTGATTCAAACGCAATCCCACTTCCACACACTTGATATTCCATGGATGTATAGGGTATAAGTCATATGAGATGGATGACTTCAAAAAAATAGGAAATGAGTTCTCAGGGACAGGGGTCACTTAGGGGGAATGAGATGAATGAATTCAAGAAGGGTCCTCCCCTTGAATTCTCATAACAATAATATGAGGGTCCTCCCCTTTTCCCCTCCTATCCCTTTTTAATGAGTTTCTAGGATAGTTAGAGAGGTTACTAGGTATATTAGTAAGTTAGAACCGAGACAAACCACCCCACAACTTCCAAAACTTCCCAATTTTCAATAAATTTTATATTTTTTGGTGATTTTCAAGGCCCGTGCTCCTTGATTAAGGGAAACTAGTGTGACATGCTCCTTGCATGAATTAAAGGAGCGTGGGTCTCAATAAGTGGTCCAATTTCAGTGTTTTCAGTGGGAGGTGAGATGATGTTTCTTCTAGTGTACTAAAACCATCAAATAGAGTGACATTTGAAGGGCTCCTCCATGTTCTATAGGTTCATATCTGTGGATGATTATGTATTATCTTTTCAAAATGAGGGAGTACCAATTTGCACTATAACATATGCCCCCTAATGTTTGAGGTCAGAATGGGAGCTAATGGCCGAAATACATTATAATTCTAGTGGAGGGGATTGAAGTGATATCAAGGACAAAGTTCTCAACCATTGGTTAAAAAAGTATCTATAACAAGAACTAAGGTTTCATAAATTTCTCTTCCTTGAGACAAGAATACCCATGCTCATAAGTGATAGAACATGACCGCCAAATTAAGTACACTTTGGATCCATGATATATAAAAATTGTAAAACCATGGACATAGTGGATCCATGTAGTATATATATTAATGTGGGATCATGGCCACAATAATGATACACAATGGATCCATGTAAATCAACATATCATATCCACAAAACCGATACACAATGGATCTATGTCTCAACATATATCAAGAGAACAACTATAACTACAGTGAGTGGAACTGGTTCTCTCAATAGTACCACTGTAAGGTAATGCATGATATAGACTTGTGCAACTCGGGAAATAACAGAATATGGGAATGGTATTATTGGCCCAAGGTCTTCCATCCAAACCTATGAAAGGTATGAATCCTATCCATGTGAATAGATGATTTAAATTCGAACATGGAGGACACCATTTGATTACAAATGCGAGAGAACCCACTGATAATGATAACAGATTCCAAGGTACCTAGTACATTTTATCAAGTGTGAATATATATCTTGGAGTCAAAAACTTGTAGAATCCATTCGACATGAGACATTGATGTATTCCCACTACCTGATGGTGAGGGAACTTGCCACTAACAATTGAAATCCCCAAGCTATTATATAGACTATAAATCCCATTCCTGGAGGAGAATGTGTTGAACTTGATGGGAAGATATTCGTTAGAAGGGAGGCATTATGGAATCCTCCATTAACTAATACGAGGAAATATCAGGGCTTGATTTGACTTGGAGTAAGGATTGGGACAAAGCTTTGCATAGAAGACCATCGAGTACGTCTCTCGCATGTACCATATGTGAACATCACATGAAAGATATGCTTTGACCAAAAAATGATAATGAAACCTATTGATAGAGGTTATTACTTCAACCAATGATGAAAATGGAATCGAAGGTACATCATGAATCCCAAAATGTGAATAGATTTCTTGATATTGAACATTTGGGAAACCACTCAATCAATGACCAATGATGTATGTCATCTACAGAGCGTAAGGTAACTTATCAATGATGAAAAATATGCCCAAGGTGCTACTGCTCTAGGTCAATATCTCAGAGCATATGAGTTGTCTTTGATGGGACATGACTCGCTAGTGAGAAGTCAATGGAGACCTTCCACACTAGCAAGAGTAAAAACATTAGTTATGGCGATACATGCTGAAAAAAATTGATGACAAGGAAGGCCAGCATTCAAAGTCAAGGAAATTGAGAAATCATTGACATAGAATAGTACAACCCTTGAACATTGAGCATGACACAATAGTGACTTGGGAAACACTTTGAGACGAAGGGAACATTGATATAAATCTGTAATGCATGAGACATTAACAGATTCTCCATGTGGTTGGAAGAGTAACCAACTGGAGGAGTATAAATTCTGGGATCATGGTTCAATTCCTAAGGCCATAATAAGACCCAATTTGTTGAGAATACTCAAAACTAGTGCTTTGTTCAAGGATGACACGACTATCTTCCAATATATAACATATATTTAAGATCCCCCCCCTCTATTTTTAATTTTTTTTTTTGTTTGTATTTTTCATATTACAAAGACTGGAAAAGAATAAAATAATGCCATATTACAGTGGAAGAAATGAGTGTCACAAGGCATGCAACCATGTTCCAAGCGCATGGAATGGACCTATGTAAGAAAAAATGCTAAAAAGGTGTTGGGAAAGAGGTGGAAAATCATCAACATATTTCTTTTAGGGATATAGTCAAGAATGAAAATGCAATAGATGTAAGTGACAAGCAAGATACTGAATGTAATGGCAATATGAAAGCTACAATGAAGTAGTAGGGATAGTTATGCAAGTAGTTGTGAGAAAAGGCAAATTTATAAGGAACAAAAATGGGAGCCTTATAGGGAATGGCCAAAAATAGATGAGAAAGAGAGGCATGCAACTTCTTCTCAGAGTAATTGTAAAGCTAAAAGGATCCCAAACCTATGAGAAAAAATCAACGTCAACACCAAAGCAACAAGAGGGTGCTGACTATGGTGTCCCATGTTAGGTAGGCTCTTCTGTTGGACTAGTGTAAAATGAATATAGAGATGGTTGATGCACCAATATCCAACAAGTTCGATCCTATGGAAAGTTCGAGTGGCAAAAGGTTCAAATGCATCATAAAAGAGGGGAGACCTAAACCCATATGCAATTTTCTGAAAATACCTGCTTGGATTGATCATTGTGTGAAGAATGATCCCTAAGAAACCATGAATTCAATTTAAAATCCCATATCCAAGAAACAATAATACCATGATCATATCTATAAAATTTGAAAAGAAATCTCTAATATGGGCCACTTTGGTAGGGGTAATTTCAGCTTCAATATATTCAACGATATTCATTACCAAGGAATATTTTACTAGTGAAGACTCAAGAGCACCAAGGCTCAGGGACCTATAATCAACAAGATCAAAATCATGAGGAAGATCGAAGATGGAAGTAATAATAGAGTCTAAGGAAACAAAATCACCATTGCAAGAGTTGAAAAATCTACTAACATAATCAAAATCATCAGGAACACCCACTTTCATATCAATTCAAAGTCTAAAGACTAAAAAATACCATCATTTGAGGATCCACAAATAGTGATATTGGACTCAAAAGGAAAATCAGGACTGGATTTGAATGCAACTAGGTCCAATCCAGGGAGATGATCTTTGGACAGGACAAAAAAATATTTGAAGGAATGCTAGAACTGACCATATCCTCTAGGAGAATTTCATCTGAGGGAAGTGTGTCATCCTATAGAGAATACATGTTAGAACATTCACTTGCAGGGTGGGGATCCAACTCCAATTCTTCCATTGAATTAATCAACTAGTCAACTACATGAACCAAGTCCCAAGAAGGTGAGCATGAATGCAAAGGATTCTTCTAAGTAGCAATTGGACATTACGGATATGGTGCCACATAATTCACCCGTGGCAAGGTAGTGTCTACCGAAACACTACATACAAAGGGGACATTTGACCTAAATTCGGGTAATGGGGAGGATAAACAAATGCAACTTGAACAATCATGTGACAATGCTTCCATTGTGAGGAAAATGCATCACATGAAAGAGCGTAGACACCACAACATTCATAGCATACACATAATCAAACCCAAGGAGTATATTGAAGGATAATGGGCCCACCATCACCATCAAATCGAATAAGATATTCTTTACACCTAATGTAATAGAGAATTGAGGGAGAAACCCCAAAGGTTCACTAGGTCTTCTATCAAATGCTAGCAGCTGACTAGAAACCGACATGGGAGAACCCACACCTCTCCAAGAATAAGAGGATAAAATAGTAACACATAATCCTTCATCTAAAATACATCGAAAAACATCATGGTATTTAAATTGACCCTTATTTGGAAGGGTGCAGACAAAGGAAGACGAGGCCCAACTAGACTATTCCAATCAAAGAAAGTGATCCAATAGCATCGTGGGGATCATTTGAAGTGAATGGATTGCCCCTTTCCTAGAGAGTTTTGAATTGATAGTGAATAAAATTTGAGTAGTATCCATACCACTCTCCAGAGTACAAGTTGGGTCGACCAAAGGTTGCATCAGTTCGACCACTTGAATCTTATCACTCTTTGTGGGAAGAGTGGGATCGACCAAAGATTGCATTGGTTCGACCACTTTTTCAACCAAGTGTTGGAAGAACTGTTGGAAAAATATATAAATCTCAAAAGTAGAAGATCCTAAATACATGGATCACACTCTTTGTACCTTTGGAAGTGCAGGGCACAGATGAGTAAGATGATATCCCCTGCAAAGATTACACAAAAAATTAGGCTTGCATCCTATTCTTCTAGATTTTTCCACAATATTAGTACTCTTATCATGACTAGCATTGGATGACAACTTCCCCCCAAAATGACTTACAATGGTTGGTTTCTTAGAAGAAGAATATTTTTGAAACAAATACCACACTCTTTGTACCTCTTGAAGTACAGGGCACACATAAGTAAGATGGTATCCCCTACAAAGTTTACAAGAGAACTTAAGCTTCTAATGCTTTAGGTTTTTTTATAGATCAATATTCCCGGCATGACTTGTAGTGGTTGTTTGTTTGACCCCAACATGACTTGTAACTTCCGGTTTCTTGTCTCCAACATGAATTGTAGTGACTGGTGATCTATCAGTAACGTGACTCAAGTTACTGACTCGCGGAAGTCAATGATTTTCCTTCAACGTGACTTGCAGTGGTTGATGATATAATTCTAGTATGAATTGTAGTTACTAAATTACCCCCCCTAGAAAGACTTGCAATGGTTGTTTGATGGTCTCCGGTATGGCTAGCATTGACTAAATTTTTCCCCCCAGCATGACTTGTAGAAGTTGGTTGTTGTTCTCCAATATGACTAGCAATGACAAGTGACTCATCTCCAATATGACTTGCAATTATTGGTGACTTTCCCCTAGCATGACTTGTATTGGTTGAGTAATTCCCCCCAACATGACTTGTAGTGGCTAGAGGCATGCTCCATGTCTTCACATCTCCTCTTTATATTCATTTTAGATTGTTGGTTACTAGTATCTATACTTTCACCACGAGGTAGAAGGAGGAGGACAAGATGTTACCGATGAACAAGGAAAATGGTTTTGATGTTCTTGACATACATTGCTTTCTTGAGAAGCATTAGGAGCATTCATGACATTTGGAGTGGAAAAAAACCAACCGATATCCCTATAGTGAATCTGGGAATATTCAAACTAGCCATTAAGGGAGGACCGACATTTCCAAGAAATGAAACAACACAAGTACCCCCTTGCATAGGGGTCGCTTGTTTGATCTCCTCTGAAATATTATCCATATGCTATGATTCATAAAATGATCAATCTCTAAGGCCTTCTATGGAGGTCGAAAAATTACAATCATTGCACTCCTATGAAAGACTCTCTAAGATACATCCAAACAAACTCACTCTCCTAGAAATCAAACCAAGGTGGTTGAGTCCCGAGTTCAATCAATGAAGAGTTGAACATGGGACTTTCGAAGTTCATCCTAGTATGATTAGGGATTGAGTCCAACCAATGAAGGTTTGAATGAGACAATTAGGCTAATCCATATGCAACAATTTCCAGGGGTGAAAGTACTCTCCTTCAGTGAATACCCTCCCAAGGAGCTAAGAAATAGATTCTACATCGGAAAAAGCTTCTGCGAATGGACAGGGAACATAGGACTAAGTCCTAGAACTAAATTTTTTAGTATAGTTGTGGTGTCACCCCGAGGATCTGCCACAAATAAAAAACTCCCAAACTCGCATAACCCCACTAATCCAAGTGATGGGGGACAGTTTGACCACTTGAAATAGCTTAACCTACCGCTTGACGCCTGTGTTAAAGGAGTTTTCCCAACAAATATTTCATGTTATAATGGATTTTTCACTCTTTAGTACTCCTAGTTTCATTTTACATGGCCTTGGAGAAGTTAACTCTCCAATTCTACAACCAAGGCCTTAGAACTTGGACTACTATTGGTTTTATATGAAAGAAAAATAAGTCCAGACCATTTTAGTTGCATTGCTTTTAATGGTTTTTATTATTCAGAGGGATGTAAAAGTGAATGAGAAATGTCATTATTTAAATGAAATGAACATAAAAGGATATTATTCATTCATATTACAACTTTCAACATTACTCAAATGCCAATGATATTTTAGAATAGGTAAAAGTAAACTTGCTTTCATGCAAAGTGATAGCAAGATGAAAGGACACAAATTTGAGGCCTCCTAATGAATAATACCTAAAGAAAGCATACTAAAGTGAAACATGAAACTCACAAATCCACCTACAATGCAACAAGGAAAAACAACTGTCGATTCACTATAATGTGTACAAGAAACACACCCAACTTGTCTTTTCACCCACCATGTTCTAATCAATTTGAGCATAATTCCCATAGCGTTTTCTCTTAGAATCAAGAGGTATGGTTAGGTATATTACTAATAAAAAAATATCTTTGGGATATATACCACCTAAATAAGGGGGAAAAACAGAGGCACACATAGTTAATTAAGCTCTCACTTCTTCATGCCAAAGTGAACGTCAATAAATGGAAAAGGATAAACAAGGAACCAAAAACTCTTGAACATTTCCTAATGCAAAGAAATAAAATCTCATCAAGCATCCAAACACAACCAAAGGTTTCCAAATTTTATAGTGCCACATCCTATCCAAATTCATGAACCTAAACCAACAAACATCCCTGAAAAAATTAGCACAAAACATGGAAAAGCCCTACTTTTTTACCCCCACGCTTCTATCTAATGCATAAGGAGCATGGCCACACTACTATCTCCACAGAGAGGTGTGTGGGACCCATACCACACACACCTGTCACCACTGGAAAGAGCGTGGGACACCTAGGAATGTCTAAAACAATCAAAATTTGTTTGTTTTGCACTTTTCTGGAAATTCAAAGGAGGAAGGTTGTGATATATACCAAATGGATTGGAGACACTCAAAATTAGTTGGAAGACCAAACTACAAAATCCCTATAGAGAATAATTGTCCCCAATATGGTTGCCAATTTTGTTGTGTAGAAAATGATCCTAATGACTAGGGGTGGTCACCAACATACTAAGAAGATGGAATATTCATCTTAAGAATATTCAAACCAACAATTAATACACAATGGATATGTTTTATCACTCACACAAGAAATCAAAAACTAATAAGAAATTAGGGGAATGTGATGGAAGGAAAGAGCAACATGTTTTCAAAGTTCGATCCTCACAACTCTTGCTTTCCAACTTCAATCTAAATCACTCTGAACCAACTTGGAACCTATAAAAAGAGTCACTAACCCTCCTCACAAGCCTTATGACAGTAATACAAATATTAACCAAAACAAGAACATATAACAATCAACCCTACAATTAACAATGTTATTGAAAGACTAATATTTTTCCATCTACCAATAAGCAAGAAACATATCAAATGTTAAAAATGCATATAGGAGAGGGAAAGATTGGAAATTTCTATTAAGATGCAACAAGATGTATGACATATAAGTTACCTTCTTGCTGCTATGAGACATTTTAAATACAATGATTGGGTTCCTCTACACTTGATATTTGACAGATGTATAGGGTAGAAATCATATGATATGGATGACTTCAACAACTTAGGAAAGGATTGCTCAGGGACAAGGGTCACTAAGGGGGAATGAGATGAATGAATTCAAGAACCATAGAAGAAAATGCTCCAGCATAACAATTATAAGGGTCCTCCCCTTACTTGGCCCCTCCTTTCCCCTTTTAATGAGTTTATAGGATAGTTAGAGAGGTTACTAAGTAGTTTAGTGAGTTAAAACCGAGACAAACCACCCCACAACATCCAAAACTTCCCAATTTTCTAGAAATTTTATATATTTTTGGAAATTTTCAAGGCTCACGCACCTTGCTCAAGGGAAACTTGTGTGGCATGATCCTTGCATCAAGTAAAGGAGCACGGGTCTCAAACGTTGGTCCAACTTCAATGTTTTCAATGGGAGAAGAGATGAGGTTTCTTCTACTATACTTAGACCATCAAATAGGGTCACATTAAGGGATCCTCCATGCTTGATATGTTCATATCTTTGGGCGATTATGGATTGTCATCACAAAATGAGGGAGTTCCAATTTGCGCTACGAAACTCTTTGTCTTTTAGAATTTTGTCTTCCCTGTTCTTCTCGTTGTTTAGTTGTCATTTCTTCTAACTTCTCTCTTTGTTGTTATTGAATAACACTTTTCTGTGTTTGTATTCTTATATTCTCAACCTGTACATCATCCATTTGTTCAGCATTATGAGAGGAAATGATCACCTTGATTAATATATCGCGATTATCACTGAAACCCTATATCAAAGAGATGAAACATTGAAATCAATGCAGCAAAGACTGAAACCAATGCATAAACACTCAAATCAATGCACCAAATGATGAAATCAATGCCTAAATCTATTTTTTCAACATCATGTTTATTTGACAGAGAGAATAAAAAGCATGACATGTTCTCACTATTAAATGTCATACTCACTGAATCCAATGCACTATTTTAGTTTTTCCCAAGGAAGAAAAAATTAAGATCAAATTGAGTTAATATAATCCAATCATACGATCACGTTTGACAAAGTTTGATCACTTTTACTAACTCTTATATACTTAGTGCTCATCGTCATTTATATAACTTATATAATATAAATATTAAAACTATATTGTCAAAAGCCTAGCCTTAACATGTATTAACATGTACATAAATCTACATGTAACTCTAATCTATGCTTAATAATATTATAGATATTATTAAGAATCCCCACACATAGGTATAAAGTATAACGTACATGATTTAGAATGTGAGGACATACTTTATAGTGTTAACATGTACTTTGTTAACCCTCAGATGGGGTGGCAGGGAGGATCCATGATGTCCTTAGGCATCTTGTGTATTACCCTAAGGGCACGTGCCTCCTTGTTGAACATTCCCTCCCACACACTCGCCATCATGCGTCTACACCAGGGATTTCACAGGGGTCTGGAGGCTTCGATGGCAATATGTATGATTGATTTGTTGGTTTTAGAGATGATTGTTATGGTTTCAACAAGTTTATACCGAGGTGATAACTTCGTGAAACAATGTGTCAGTTGGCCTCATGATATAATGATGGCTCTTTCAAGTCAAGGTGGTTCACCATTCATAAAAATGACTCCTAATTATTTCACTAGTCATGGGATTCTCTTCAGGAAACTTCTTTACCCCCTCTAGTCTCATTGCTAGGTTTGCAATCTCTTGCTCTTTTGGGGTAAATTTTTTTTGGTTAGTAATGAGCTCCCTATAAATTTTCATGGACCTTCTATTTTGAGCACTCTCCCTATTTCGTTCTTTCTTAGGGATGATTCTTTGGTCCATTACTATTAGGAGTCTAAGTTGGGGGAGGGTTTGTGTGTCAGATTAGTCTTGTGGTTAGTATTGTGGATTTGTGCTCCTTGAAATTATGCTCACCATAGTCTCTCTGTACAAGGGAATATGAGCATAGATTTGAGAGGCTTTTCCTTTTGTGATGTATTTCTGTGGTGGACGCTCATACTTCACCCCTGCTTCTCCCACATTCACCTGTGGTCGAGGAAACTCATTTTCATTGTGGGTTGGGGTCGTGGTAGGATTTCTTAGCATGGCTCTTGCAATCACGCTCCTTGGGTATACTAGGAGCCTAGAGATGATAAGGCCTTGTACCTCCACCATACTCCAACCCGCATCAAAAGGGAATTGTACAAGGTGGAAGACATGGTCAATCTAGAGCAAGAATGTGTCAAACCAAAGGAGTTAGAACAAGAGATGACTCTATGGGTTCAAGATGTAGGAACATCTTGCTCCCATGATACTAAATACTACAAAGTCGTGGCTCTATACTAGACAATTAAATCACTCCTTAGCAAGATTCTCCTAGATACCTATAAGGAAATGAACAATCTACTCCTGTAGATGGACGAACTCTGAGGAAATCATGGGAAAATGGACAAAAGCTTAACATTTTATCCAAAGCATATATAGGCTCAGTAGGATACAAAGATGACGTCTATAGGATCAATAAGACATATACAAATATGGATGACAACATTATGTTTTACCTATGGTTTGGTTTCCCTTGGTGCAGGCCTGATTAGCCTAGTCTCCCTGGGGATAGGCCTATTTTGATATATTCTATATAGTTTTCTGAAAATTAATATAAATTCTATCTTACAAAAAAAACATGTACTTTATTAACATTTACATAAATATAAGCGTAACCCTAAGCTTATATATTGTTTGGGTACACAGGGTACTACCAAAGGACCGAACACCAAGAGCAATCACTTCACACAAACAGATCACAGATCAACACACCGATGTTTTGACGTGGTTTAAACTCTCTTGAGGGAAACACTCCACGGCCCCGACCAAATAGCTTCTACGGGACAATTTATTATGCAAAGAAAGAAAGTTACAAATGAGCTTCTCATAATCGATCAACTAAACAATGACCCTCCATGCTCTTTAAATAGAGATCATGGACCAATCGGGTGTTAAGCCACGGATTATGGTTAGGTATGATCTAAGAGAAGTTGAGCCGTCGGATCACTCTATGTCGGGAACATATCGTGACCGTCGAATTAAGTATTTACAAATGCATACTAAAGAAACACACTATCCCTAACGGATATATTACACAAGTTGATCTTAACTAACTCCTAAGTGTCTAAATATCCTAACATTCCCCCTTAAGAACAACTTGGGATAGGATTGAATGATTTACAAAAGTGACACTATTAGGAGAAGGAAGGAGGCATTAGAGCCTATCCCCCCTTAATGACACGTTCCTGAACTCCTAACATAGATCGAAGTTTAGAAAACTTCGCTTATGTAAGAGACTTGGTGAAGATGTCTGCAACTTGATCATCTGTAGGGCAAAAGAGCACTTCAAGATTATGATCATGAAGTGCATATGTAGCTCAATGTGTTTGCTGCGTTGATGTAGAACTGGATCTTTGGCAAGCTTGATGGCACTTTGATTGTCGCACCAAAGTGGAGTAGGCTGATGCTGCTCGAATCCAAACTCTGAAAGGATCTGTCGAAGCCATAAAGCTTCCTGACTGGCATTAACTACTGCTCGATATTCTGCCTCTGCTGAAGAAATAGCAAGAGCTTGTTGTTTCTTACAAGCCCAAGTAATAGGTCCAGATCCTAAACTGAAAACATAACCTGCAGTAGACTTTCGATCATCAGGATCGCTGGCCCAATCTGAATCAGTGAAACCAACCAACAAAGGTTTCCCCCATGTACTGTAATGAATCCCAAACTGAACTGTACCTCGAATATATTGAAGTATTCTTTTAGCTACTTTCCAGTGACTTTCATGAGGTGTCTGCATATAACAGGTAACACAACCAATGGCAAAGGAAAGGTCAGGACAGGAATGAGTCAAGTATAAGAGACTACCAACAAGCTGACGATATAAGGTGGCATCGACGTTAGGTCAAGTACAAGTGGCAGAAAGTTTGACTCCAGATTGGAAGGGAGAAGGGGCTGGTGCATAATCTTCCATGTGAAAGCGACGAAGAAGGTCACAAGCATACTTAGACTGAGAAAGAAAGATTCCTTCTTTGGTTTGCAGGACTTGGAGACCAAGAAAATAATGCAAATGTCCTAAATCAGACATTTCAAAATTTTGTTTAAGACTAGATTTCACATGGGTTATAAGCTTAGGGTCACTACCAATAAGAATAATATCATCAACATATAGAACAAGTATGATGAGATGATTTCCTACTTTCTTGGTATAGACATTGGGGTTAGAATAACATCTAGAAAAATCAGTGTCAAGGAGAAAGTTATCCATTTTGGCATACCAAGCTCTAGGAGGTTGCTTAAGGCCATATAAGGATTTCTTAAAGCGGCAGACAATTCTAGAGTTATTCTGAACATATCCAGGAGGTTGTTCCATGTAAATTTCCTCTTGTAAATCACAATGTAAGAAGGAAGACTTGACATCCATTTGATGGACTTCCCAGTTATGTAAGGCTGCAAGGGAAAGAACAAGGCGGATGGAGTTCATTTTTGCGATGAGAGAGAAGGTTTCATTGTAGTCAATCCCATCAACTTGGGAAAAACCTTTGGCAACTAACCTTTCCTTAAGTCTTTCAATAATTACATCTGATGCATACTTAGTTTTGTAGACCCATTTACATCTGACAAGTTTTCTTCCTTTTGGAAGAGGTACAAGATCCCAAGTATCGTTTGCCATTAAGGAACGATATTCTTCATCCATGGCTGCATCCCAATCTGGATTCCCTGAAGCTTCTGCAAAAGTTTATGGATCATGATTCTCAGAAATTTGAGCCAAAAGAGAAGAGGCTCGCTGAAACTGAGAACGTGTTTGACGTTGATCTCTAGGGTCATCGGCAATATCACCAACTGCTTCACATGTTGAATGGACCCATCGAGGAAGCACTTGTGCTAGTGCAACTGGAGGAACATGAGCAGGCGGAGGTGGATTTTCATCCTCACTGTCATCATCAGAAACTGGAGTTGGAAACCTGTCAAGGAAGTTGGAAGAAGAAGAAGAAGGCACAAACGCCGAATCAGGCTCGCAGGCCAAAAATGGCACAATCGCCAAGTTAGGCTCGCAGGACAAAAGATTTTCATCAAATTTAACATCTCTTCTAATGATTATATCATGAGAATGTGGTTGAAGAAGTCTATAACCTTTTACATCTTCAGAATATCCAACAAATATGCACTTTTCACTTTTAGGCTGCAATGCTTTCCGTTTTTCATCCGAAATGTGAGCCCATGCTTCACTACCAAACACACGGAAGTGACTTACATCAGGTTTAGTTTTACTCCATGCTTCTTCCGGTGGTATACCTTGTAATGCTTTTGTGGGGGTGCGATTAACTATGTAATTCGCACAATTTAGGGCTTCAACCCAAAATTGAAGACTTAGTCCCTTAGATTGGATCATACAATTAGCCATTTCTTTTAAGGTGCGGTTCTTCCGCTCAGCTACACCATTTTGTGGTGGTGTATATGGAACAATGTGTTGTTGTTGGATGCCTTGTTCAGTGCAGAAAGTAGTGAACTTTTTGTAACATATTCTCCTCCATTGTCATATCTTAACTTAATAATTTGATGACCAGATTGTTTTTCAACAAGGGCCTTGTAGGCCAAGAACATGTTAAATACTTCGCTCTTAAGTTTTAGTAAATAAACCCAAGTGCGTCTAGTGTAATCATCAATGAAGGTTAATAAATATTTGAAACCAGAAAAGGAAGCAGATGGAAGAGGGCCACACAAGTCACTATGCACAAGCTCCAAGGGAACCGAGGCGTGCCAAGAGGCACGTTTGTCAAAACTGTCCCAATGATGTTTTCCGAGTACACAACCGGAACAAACACCATCCCTGCAAGATACCATCGGAAGACCTGTCACCATATTGTCTTTACATAGTTATTGCAATGAGCGATAATTTAAGTGACCAAATCGCTCATGCCAAAGTTTGCTCAAGTTATCACTATGAGCAACAAAAACTTAAGGGAAAGGTGATGACCCAAAGTTGTTAAACTTGTACAACGTGGTAATATCATCAACAATTCCGGTAGCTAGGACCTGTTGAGGATCTTTAAAATCCTTGATTACAACTTGGTGAGGTGTAAAGGTCACAGTTTTCCCTTCACCAGAATGAGTGATCTCATAGACTGATAACAAATTGCAGGAAATTCTTGGAACACATAGTATATCACTAAAATGACCATTATCTACTGGAACTATTCCAGCTCCTACAACACTTAGAGATCTATCATCACCAACAAATATTTGTTTGGTGTTACATTCATGCATAGTAGAAAAGATGGCTTGATCCTTAGCCATATGATAAGATGCTCCAGAATCAATGAGCCATTCAGTTGAAGTAGAAGAAGAAGATGCATTATAAGAATAACCAGAAGCATAAAGTGCATGTCCATGAGAGGTAGATTCTGAAGGTGAATCTAGGCTGATGTGGTGCTTCTTCATTGATGCTTCCAAGGCTGCCATCTTCTTGAAACACTTAGATTCATCATGATTATCTTTCCCGCAATAGTTGCAATGACGCTCAGTCTTCTTGCCTTTTGGCTTGGATCCTTTGTCATTTTTTAAAGAAGGAGCTGACTGAGAGGGTTTTGGACCCTTGTTTGACTTATTATTGCAAAAAATTTGTTTCTTGGGAGGCTTGGACTTTTCTTTCTGTTGGGACAATAAGCCTTTCCCAGATGTATCTGCATTGTTGATTATTCCAAGATGAATGAGTTTATCTTGCTCTCTAATCAAGGAATCACAAAAGGATTCAAGACTAGGCTCTTGATAGCTAGCTGCATTCAATGATTCTTTCATGGAGTAAAATGTAGATACAAAAACAGAATATGCAGGTCCAAGTTTAGAAAGAATATGATAAATGCATTATTTGTCTTCCCTATTAATCTTACATTATGCACATAAGAGTTTAAGAGTTTTGTACTTAGATAAATAATCTTGAATGCATGAAAAGTCACTTGGATTTAAAGAAATCAACTCATTTTCGAGTTGGTGACCTCGAATTTCTTTTTGTTTATCAAACACAGATTCCAACTTGTCCCAAGCAGCATCAGGTTCATCAATTCCAGTTATGTGGAATCACAAATCAGTAGAGATTGACATCCCAATCAATCCATGAGCTTCATCACATCTATTTGCACATTCTATTTTCTTAGCATCATCAGTGGGTTCTGTTTCTTTCCTTGAGGTAATTCTGAAAAGTCCCCTACTTCGTAGAACATCCTCCATACGAGATTTCCATGAGAAATAGTTGGAATTGTTAAATAGAATATCACAAGGGGCGGCCATAGTTGTAAATTAATGGTTGTAAAAGCAAAAACCAATAGTCTGGATGTGAAGAGCTCGAAAAAATAGGTGGTTTAAAAAAAAACGGCACTGAAAACTGACTCTATATGATGAAGTTATGCTTGAACAAAGAAACTATTGAAGATGTCCCCAATAATGATGTGGCAGCTAGAGAATGTCCAGCTAAAAAAAAAGAACCCCCCTCTTCCCAAGATGAACCTTTTGACAATCACTTTACAAGAAAGTTGCTTTAAGTGAACCACTTTTGTAAAATAAGTGATTTCACTTTTACAATGATATTACTTTTAAATAATGCAACAATAAAAAAGAACTTAAGTGACTCACTTGCATTTTTATTTTTTATTATTTAAGTGAGATGCACTTTTACAATAAAGTAAGTTAAAAATAGAAATTGCATGCACTTTTTCTTTTAAAAGTAACTTCCTAAAACTTGAACTCAAGATCTATTAAGGAATAAAGCAACTTTGAACCAAGTGAGCTAAATTAAAAGGTATGTAAAATATGGGAATGAGGAAAGGTGTTTTTTTTTTAACTCTTCTTGCTCGGTTTGCGTGCTTCCCCTTTTTCCTGCAAAACACACCACAAATCGAAACAGAAAAAAACTTTTCCACACTTGTGGAGTTAGATCTCGTTAGCTTGCCCCGAAAATTCTACGTTTTCTCTCTATTTCTAATTTGCCGAGATCGCACAAGGTGCACGACAAAGAGCATACGTAGCCAAGAAAAACCCTTCCCCTTTCTGTTTATGATTTGTCGAGATCGCTCAAGGTGCACGGCAAAGAGCATACGCAGACAGGGAAAGAAACAATCCGAACCCAAAAAAAATCTAACAGTAAAAAATGATAAGATATGAGATTTTTTTCTTTTAAAGCAGAAAATAAAAAAAATGCGTCACTGTAACATTATACCTTTAGATTTGATGAAATACGCGTTTCTGGAGCAACCGGGAACCGTTTTTTATCAAACGAAAACTATTTCCCAATGGAAACGACGTTCCAGACGCAATGGAACACCTCCCACAGCCCAAAAATGCACAGAAATACCAGAACAGAAACCCTTTCGAGTTTCGGCAACAACAGTTCAAGATCTAGATCATAACCGGAAGCGGCTCTTCATAAAAGCTCTGATACCATGTTCGGGTACATAGGGTACTGCCAAAGGACCGAACACCAAGATCAACCACTTCACACAAACAGATCACAGATCAACACACCGATGTTTTGACGTGGTTTAAACCCTCTTGAGGGAAACACTCCACGGCCCTGGCCAAATAGCTTCTATAGGACAATTTATTATGCAAAGAAAGAAAGTTACAAATGAGCTTCTCATAATCGATCAACTAAACAATGACCCTCCATGTTCTTTAAATAGAGATCATGGACCAATCGAGTGTTAAGCCACGGATCATGGTTAGGTATGATCTAAGAGAAGTTGAGCCGTCGGATGACTCTATGTTGGGAACATAACGTGACCGTCAGATTAAGTATTTACAAATGCATAATAAAGAGACACACTATCCCTAACTGATATATTACACAAGTTGATCTTAACTAACTCCTAAGTGTCTAAATATCCTAACATATATGTTGAAAAGTCTATATATTAACAAATTTATTCGTCTTTGTCGATAGTATGTATAAAGTATAGATTATAAAGTACAAGTCTCCATTGAAATGCCATTGAATTAGCAAGAAAAGATGTCTATGTCTGTCATGTTCATCCTATTATTCTCAGACATAGTAATCAAACATGCAAAGGTCAGATATGTAGTATTTGAATTTTAAAACCATTGTTAATATTATTAATCCTATCTCGTTCACCTCGCATAATTGTTTCTCTTGTATTTCTATACACAATGATGCTCTATTGCTACATTGACAAAGAATTCTTGAAAACATTGACAAATAATTCTTAAAATGGATGGAAATTGTAAAATGGTATGCAATATAAATTACCGAGAATTCGTAGTTCGTACATTGAGAGAAATTATTGAAAACATTGACAAAGAATTCTTGAAATGGCTAGAAATTGTAAAATGATGTGCAACATAAATTACCTTATAGTTCACTATAAATTAATCCTCATACTCTAATTTTGCTCTTCCAACATACATGACTCCTCACGAATAGTCACTCATTGATTGGATCGACAAAAAAAGGTTTATTATTTTGATATTGATGATGACAGTGCGTGCGTGTGCGTGTGTGTGCGCGCGCGCGCATGTGTGTGTGTGTGTATTTTAAGCCAAACATTCAACTGACATATTCTTATTCTTATTCTTATTATTTTTAGCTAGCATGTAATTTGTATTATTTATTATTTTGATAATGTTACATCACAACATCTCCCCCATACTAGGTTGTAGAGCACTGTCATCTTGTCGCAATAAGACTCTACATAATGATTGCAATGCTTCGTTTTATCTATCCTCATATCCATGTATTATTGTGGAAAAATAATTGACATTAAAATAAATAGCTTCACTTAATGTCATCATCAAAACACATTTATTATAGATTTGTAGAAAAAATATATTAGATATTAATTCAAAAGTTACAAATACAATACATATACTATAATAATTAAAAATAACTTTGCATGTAAACACTCAATGCTCACAATATAACTTTATGTATATATATTGATCACAATATAACTTTATGTATATATATTCATCAATGAAGGATTCAAATTAATATTATATAGCTCCAGTAACTTACACTTACAATCCAACATTGCTACTATAACATTGCTACTATATATTATATAAAGCTTATTGTCTTATTATGCAATTTATTTCATTATCACGTTTAAAGGGATTTATTAACTATACAATATTATACTAAGTAAATTTATAATTGAGGATTTAAATTTATACAATATTATACCAAGTAAATTTATAATTGGGGATTTAAATTTTTAAAATATGAAAGCAATATATCACTTAGTATATAAAAGTCAAAATGTATCATATATTTTTTTGAAGAGTCACAAATATAATACATATACTATAAATGATTAAATAGAAAGTTGCTACTACAAACTAGTTGCTAAATCTAAACTACATTTATTAGATCGTGAAAAAATCTAGTGATTATCCTCATAGTTTTACAATGACTAATGATTATATGGCAACTCCTCATGATTTTCTCTTCATTTGCATCTACCACCTTCAAGATATTCTCATCTTCTTCTATATTTTTTACAAGGCATTCAAAACACAAACTCTACAAATACTTATACCTTCTATAAAAAACATTGTGTACACTTTTGGACATTCATTTTCTCTCGCATTCAAAACATAAACCCTACAAATACTTATACCTTCTATAAAAAAAACATTGTGCACACTTTTGGAAATTCATTTTCTCTTTTCAATATAAATTCATGCTTATGACTTAAAGCCTACCAATACTCTCATGTTAACAAATCAAACTAAAAATCAATTTAAATTTGTTAAATGTGTGACCTGGCAACTTTCTTCTTCATTTTGCAAGTTACATTTTAGTTTGAATTTTTCATCATTTTAGTAACTTAAACCGTCCTCTCTTTTTATGGGTATCCCACCATTTACTATGAAATGTTATATCCCACCTTACTCAGTGGCAACACATTCAATCTAATCTGTTATTACTTTGGAATTGATCATATAATTTTGATGGTTTGTAAAATTGTCAATAGTTTTTGTAAGCATATAATTAGTGAAATTGTTAATAATTTTTGTATTAATATAATTAAGGATGTAATTTTTACTGCAACCAAAGTTTGAAGAATGCATAATGAAGCAAAAGTTTGAAGAATGCATAATGAAGCAATTGACTTTGCTAGGGCTAAATTTCTTGGGCATTGTGAATCGTTTATTTGACATTATAATGAAAGTACTTTATTTTTAATAATTTCAACCCATTGTGGAAAAAAAAGCATCGGCTTCAGTAATTTTTTTTTTTCATATCATTGGATAAAGGCAGGGAGGGAAGGAAAAAAAAAGCATTTCCCCAACTTTCTTTATATATTTTTGGATGAAAGGAGAGAGGGAAGGAGTGAATTGAGGGTATCAACTTTCTCGTTAAATTGGCCTTGGAACCATCATATATGTTCTGGATACAAGAGTTGTACTCTCTCCTTTTTGTTATCAGCTTTGATTCACTTTATGGGGAAAGCAGTTCCATTAGGATTAAAAAAAAGAAAAGATATCGGTTATGACTTATTAATATTAGTGTTGCGATGCCATGGAAAGCAGAGACAACATGAGTGAGTGATGGCAAAAGGAATGTGATCCATAAAGTTGAGTGGACACTTTTTATCTACGGACGACTTTTTGTATGTTCCATTCTTTCTTTCCTTCAGCACGTTTAAACATGGCTTTCTGAGCAAATATTTAATGAAAAGGCACGCTTTTTCACAGGTGTAATCTTGTTGTTTCAGATAACTTGCTGACTTATTTGCTGAATCTGCTCCAACGATGCAGACCATTGAGGATCACGAAACTTTGTGCAACTTGTTTTAACATAAAAATAATTGTTGATTTAACTTTGGGTAACTTTGCTTTAAAAAAAAAGTAGGATTCCATTCCCGACCTGAGATTGAGGTCAGTATCTGAATCTAAGCTGTAGCCTGTGAGGCGCCATCATTATTCAGTCTGCAGCCTCTCCGCCTTCATGACAGTCTCCCACTACACCGAAAGAAGAACCCCCATTATGGATGGGTCCCTCGCAGTCCCTGTCTTCCATGGATCTGAACCCCCACCTTGCATGGTAGGAGGAGGGCACATAATATGGATTCCCCAGATTTATTCATCATTCATTGGATTGGAATGGTGAATGCTTAGTAGCTTTGTCCATAGGTAATGAATGTTTGAATATGTTGCGTTTCTAATCCTGCAGTATCCAAAGCAATGTGAATGGACCTTATTAACAGCGAAATATCTGTTGCCATTTCTGCATGTTTCTAATGATAGTGCTTGGCAATAGCTGGTAGGTCTTGGAGAAATAGCTGGAATTAATGGATGAGATGCTGTGGTCTCAACTACACCAAGACATATTAGAACAAGTGATTGCCCGATTGCCAGTGTGTATGTTGTTCCGTTATCGAGCAGTGTGCAAGAGATGGAGTTCCCCCAGCTTTCTGAAAGCTTGTTTCCAGGTGGAGGCGGCCTCATTGCGGAGGCGCCCCTGGTTCTATATGATGCCCTCAACCACTACTACTGTCACTGTAGTTTACGATACAGAGCTCAATAAATGGCACCATGTCCAGCGTCCTCGCGCTCTTAATGATGTGGAAAGAAATCTCAAGGAAGTGGCATCCGCAGGCGGTCTGATTTGCTTCAGATCTTCTACAGTTGGCGATCTCATGGTTTACAATCCTCTGACAGGCCATGGTCGCAAGCTACCTCATTTGGAGACTTGTCATGAGGCCATACGTGCAATTGCCATGCAAAGATCTTGTGATGATTCGTTCAAGATCCTGGTTATACACGGAGAAATGCCTGTTTTTGGAATTAGGGTTTATGATTCATCCCGGCATTGCTGGTCTCAATTAACATCGCTTCCCTGGAATAGTAGAGAATGCTCAGAAGCATCATCCTGTTTGTTGAAGCGATTTAATATTAATGGTGATCATGATAATGATTATATTGAAAATGGCGTTTACTACTTGGACAAAGGTGGTCGCATAGTAGCCTCCCGTCAGATGCAATACGGCCCATCAAAGGAGTTTTGCTGTGTATTGACCTCAGCAGCAGCAGATGAGGGTACTGAAGAAATAACAGTATACTTTCTCGACAGAAATGCCAAAGTTGTTGCTTGTAGGATACAGGAAGGGTTGTGGTATGAGTTGCCTCCTCTATTGCCCTCAACATTTGAGTATTCTGTAGACATTGTTAATTGTGGGGGTCGTCTCTTGGTAGTCGTTCTAGTTGAGTTGTTTGAGAGTTGTACAGTGAGAATATGGGAATTAAACGAGGCAGAGTCTGAGTGGGTGCAAGTATTGGCTATGCCCCCTGTATTGTCTCATCAATTCTATGGACAGAATGCCGATATCAACTGCACTGGATATCATAATTTCATTATGATTTGCATAAGTTCTCATCGCTGTCATTATCAAGTGCTGTGTAACATTGTGGAGAATTCATGGCAGGAAATACCTCCTTGTTATCGCCCAGGAAGCAACGTTGTGATCGACTTCGTCTCTGCCTTTTCATTTGAGCCTAGCCTTCAAGTCTGAGTATGAGTTAACTGGCTCATTAATCGGCCATATTTTCAGGTGTGACAAAGTTTGGATTTATTATCTTGCAGTTTGCAGGGTGGTTTTTCATTGTAGATTTAACTGTAATTAATCGCCATTGAACGCTGTTGGCTTTGAAAGTTGAAACAGTGGAACCTTCTTATGATGAAAATGTGGGATCTGTTAGAACTCAAGTTTGGGAGGAATCTATGCTTTGACCAATCTTGAGACGTTGACCGATGGTGGATTCATAAACCGTCCTGTATGAAACAATAGTTCTCATTGATAAGTTTTTTGTTAGTGCCAAACCTCGCTCGGAGTGCAATTAAAGGCTTTCGACTTCAGAGTATATAACAATAGATACAAAATGTCTCCCTGTTATTACTGTGTGCTATTGAAGTTCCGGAAAGGGTCAGTGCGTTCAAAATAGCACATAGAAAGTTATACGATGCTCAGTGTGATTAAGGATTTGCTGAAGCAGATAGGTAGATGGATATTTAATATATCTAATTGAGCACATTGCTTTCCTGTAAGAGTGTCGAAATAATCAGATTGGATACAGTCTCTCTAGTTTCATTCAAATCTGGCCATATTCAAATCATTTCATTTTCAGTCACTTGACATAAATGAATATTCGTTTAATACCATTTTAACCATTTTCAACATTTATAAAAGGATACATCTAATATCATTATGACATCCATATGAGTACATATGATATCATTATGACATCCATATGCGTACTTATATTTAAATAGTCTATATTTGTTGTTATATCAATATTAAAGAGAAGTAAAACTTTATAATAAGTGTATAATGTGTTAATAGTTGCATTAACACAGTATTCATTTTATTTTTCTTCTTGTGTATGAGTATCTTGCATTTATTATTTGTTGTGTATGAGTATGTTGCATTTTGCCTATTGTGTTGTGTTTATGTTTATTTGGTATAATAACCTTAAGCTTAAGTTCTCTTTTGGAATTTTGTTTTATTCCAAATTCTCTTTTGTGTAAATTGGTTTCAGTGGGGTATGGTAAGATTTGAGTAAAAAGTTAAAAAGTATTATGTATGTTTTTTATTATTTCTACTTCTTAATTCTTTATATCTAATTTAAAAATTATCTCTTACATCTTCTAAATCCCAAAGGTATTATGCATGTTTTTTACTATTTCCACTTCTTAATTCTTTATATCCAATTGTAAAACTTTCTCTCTTTCAACATCTTCTAAATCCCATGGCTTCCCATAATAAATTTAGTGAGTTATGAGACTCTTAGGACTATAATATTACCAAGTCTTGATTAAACAAATGCATGAGCAACAACACCTATTATTGAAAACCCTTGTTATTGAATAACAACAAAACGTCTAACATCAATGGGAGTTCTAAGATAAGATTTTACATGGTATGATTAGTATATTCCATCAACTCACCAACCATCATTAGTCAGAAACCACATCCTAAGATGAAACTCACTATTCACTCGACAATTCTCATTATTCAATAGAGGCCCTTCAAGATGGACACTAAACTATTGATGACTAAATTTGATGTTGTTGTCAATGACGACAAGCTCAATTCTTAGGTTCATGACATGGAAGCTTATTTCAAAACCTAGTAAAACCTAATAGAATCTAAAATTATTATGGTTATTGAAGTTCACATGGAAGAGCAATCCCTCACATGGTGGCATGCCACACCCAACTTTTGGAAACCGACAAACATCCCTTCTTTGAAACTTGGAGAGACTTCAAGGAGGTCATTTGCAAGAGGTTCTAACCATTAGGGTAAAATGATGTTTTCTTGGAAAGATTGCCACAACTTTAACAAATATTGTGATAGTTCATTCAATACTTTATTGACGTCTTCAACAAATTGTCCTTCAAGTTCAAGGTAAGAGAATCAAAATAAATTTGGCACGTTATGCTCATTTTGGATTTATTTCCACGTTTAAAGAATGAACTAGAACTATTATATATTATTTCCCTGGACAAAAATTCTAGATTGCCTCCAAAATAGAGCCTAAGCTTCCTAAAACTATTCATGTTCATCGAAAGGAGTCATTTTTGTCTTCGCATGCTCCCCTTGCCCCTTTCAATGTTCAACCCAATAGTAGTTGATAGAACCTAGGGTCTCCCAACACAAGCCATGTTCTCGGGACATAAAAGTAGAGAAAGCAGTTCTCCTACCCCAAAAGCATATGGCCATTCTAATGTTGAGTAAAAGAAGGTTCTTCAGGACAAGATCACTAAGAAGGAACATGCCCTGCTCATTCAAGAACAATACTCTAAATAAATAAATTTATAAGTCACCAAACCCATCTCTACAACATCATATTTAATGTTAATGGATGGGTGATTCCATGAATATGGGTAACTCTTTTTGGCCAAATATGACGGTGAAAAACGGAAATTATACCCATGTATTAAATTGAAGCCCTCGAAACTCATATTTGCCACATGAATTTTGACATGCGCTTGAAAAACAAAATGTAGAGAATTATGTTGGCTTTCCAATGATATTTTTTTCGAAATATACCAATGTCATTTATCGTGTCGAATTTTCATTTAATGAAACGTGTGTACTTAAAAATTTGAAGAGCAATTAACAAGTAGTTTGTGTTAGTGTACGATAATTTAATGTTAAAGTAATAATTTAAAAAAATGAAAGATGTGAACATGATCTAGACAGAATGCACTAGTGCTTACCTATTTTTCTTTTATTTTTTCTCGAAAATTATATTTATTATTATTTTTCGAAACTGACCAATAAATATTTCAGTCGTATTTTGCACACGTGTGTTCGTGCACCAAATCTTTTGATTGTTTACATAATTTGCAAAACTAAAAATACCATTTTGAAGAGGACGCGCGTATCTAGTGCTTGTGTATTTTTAAAAAAATTTTGGATGTGTATTTTGAATGTTGTGGATTTATCTTTGGGCTCAATCGAAGTTGTTGACAGGGTTTTTTAGGGAAAGTTTTAGTAGAAATAAAAAACAAAAGACGTATGAAGATATAAATTCAAAATTTTTATGTATATGAATAGAGGATTCATTGACGAATCCAATGGTATCAAGTCCGCCCATTAATGGGCATTTAATGACATGGTTTAACCCTCTGGAAGGTAGGAAAAATTTTCATTCTGCAGTGAAAAGTGCTCTTGGCCTGTTTTTTAAGCCCTGGATCGAGCTATTTGCTCGATCGAGGTATTTAAAAATACCTCGATCAAGGGTTTAACAAGACCTCGATCGAGGATTTAATAAGACCTCGATCGAGGGTTTTTCTGTGTAAAGAATATATAAAAGAAAACTTGGGAAAGGTGTTGGACAATTAATGTTGCCAACCACCATTCCCTCATAAAAATGACAATCAACCTCTATATAATTACTAAAGAATTGATGAAGAAAACTATTTAACTTATGGCTAGTTTTTTTTTCAATTAGAGCTATTTGAATTTGATGTTGTTCAATTCTAGAGCTTGGTGAATTTGATGTTGTTCAATTAGAGCTCAAGGTGATTTTGATATTGTTCAATTAGAGTTCATTAGACATGTAAGATTTCTTTGTAGACATATTTCATACTAACATATTGTTGTTTGTTATAACAATTTGAATAAATTTTTGTTTGTTTTCATTGCAATTTGATGGGGAGTAAGAGAAAAAGACAAAGAAAGCATGCTCGTCAAGGTAATGACAATGAAGAGCGTGAGAAGGCTAGAGAAAGGTTGAGACCACATAGAGCAAACTTGAGAGAAGAAGAAGATGCACATTTGGTGCAACAAATTCCAACGGAGGACAACCAAGGTAAATTATTGAATTACATGCTATCATAATTTAAATATCATGCTACATAATTTACAAAATTAGTAATAATTTTCCAATAAATTAAACTAAATTTTATAATTTAATTTGTTTCATATTTATTTGTAATGATATTCTTATTTATTTCATCCATTTGTTATTTAAATTTCAAAGTTTGCAACAATTTTTATGTTAAATGAACAATTTTCAAGTGGCTAACAAATGTTAAATTGGAACAATTTTCAAATGAAACATGTAAATTTAGATTATATTTTCATGTTAATACATGTACATATTTTTTACTATTTTCGAATTATTTCAAAGTTGCTAACAATTTTCAAATTATGTTTCAAAGTTGCTTTAACAATTTTCAAATTATTTCAAAGTTGCTAACAATTTTCAATTTTATTGTCCAACAATTTTCAAATGAAATGTACACTTGGATTCTATTTTCAAGTTAAAATGTATGTACATATTAACTATTTTCAAATTTCTAAACTTTACTAACAATTTTCAATGTTATTAGAATAATTTTCAAATTAAATGTACACTTGGACACTATTTTCAAGTTAAATTGTACATATTTAACTAATTGCAATTTTCTAAGTTACTAACAATTTCAAGTTAAATGTAATTTCAATTCTTGTTTTGTTAGAAAATTCAATTTGAAAACAAATGAATGAATATTTTGAAATGAACATGTTATGATAGTTATGTATTAGTTAGAAAATTCAATTTGAAAACAAATGAATGAATATTTTCATAATTATGGTGGTTGGCAATATTTTCATAGTTATGAATATTTGAAAACAAATGAATGTTAAAAGAGCTAAAATATAATGTTTATTTTTTAAAAATTTCATTTAAAGGTTCCATCTATCAGATACTTCTATTTACATAACATGACATATCACCATGATAAGATTAATGATTAGAATCATATATTTTGTTAGGACAAATTGGAAATAATTATTTGTAATGTTTGCAACCTTGCATTGATATGTGAAGCATTATTTAAATTGAGTTTGATTTATGGAGATTGTGAGCAAGGGTTTCGTAGACTGGTTGAATTATGAATTTTATTGTCTTTTATTCTTTCCATTTTTTATTTGAGAGAAATGTGTTTTTGTTGAGACTATTTTCAAAAATCTTTGAGGGTGAATTTCTATAAGGATTTTAATGGGTGCAATGTTAATGTGGGTTGTAAATTTGTAATGGTTTCAATGGCAAGCCCAAGACTCTAGGAAAACATTCACCATTAACAAGTTCACTTTATCACTTATTGAATGTATATATATAAAAAAAAATGTTTTAAAATTGTATAGAGTGATCTTTAAAAGAAGGAATTATAGCCAAATCAATTAATGCATTGTGAATGAAATGATGTCTCTCATTTAACACCTATTTATTTAAATGTCCTAGGTTTATAATCAAATCAACTTACACTTCAGAATATTTTCATAGTTAATGTATTCCAATTCATGTACCAATTTTTTCTATGCATTAATGTAGGGATAAGTTAACTTTTTTTTACTATAGTAGGTATATAATTTATATTTCAAAATTGTTAACAATTTTCAAGTTAAATGGATAATTTTCAAGTTAAAAATTGATAGTTATGTATAATTAGTTGAAAAATTCAATTCACACTCAATTTTCAATTTGTCAATTTCTACATCAAATTTCAAGTTATAGTAGCAATTTTAAAGTTCAATGCACAATTATCAAGTTATTAATAATTATCTTGAGTTAAATATATATACTTGATTTTCAAACTTTACTAGCAATTATCAAACTAAATGCACAATTTCAAGTTGCATGTACATATTTAGTTATTTTAAAATTAAGTTACAAACAATTTTCTTGTTTTAATGTATTTTCAATACTTGTACCAAATTTTTTTCTAGCAATTTTCAATTTGTTAATTTACATGTACAACAAATTTCAAGTTACTAGCAATTTTAAAGTTAAATGTACAAGTTACTACCAATTTCAAGTTACAAGCAATTTCAAATTTTACTAGCAATTTCAAACTTTACTTCTAGAACAATTCTCAAGTTTAATTAAGTTAGCAATTTCAAGTTACCTTAGCAATTTCAAATTTCAAGTTACTAGCAGTTTCAATTTTTACTTAGAACAATTCTCAAGCTAAATGTATTAATTGGAAAATTCAATTCACATGCAATTTTCAATTTTTCAATTTTTCAATTTCCACATCAAATTTCAAGTTATTAGCAATTTTAAAGTTCAATGCACAACTATCAAGAAACCAATTTTCAATTTGTTAATTTACATGTTATGTAGGGAGAGATTATGGTCAAACATCACATCATGCTGATCAAGAATCACATGACTCTGTGCCCCCTCATGATCTTGATCAACCATCACATGAAACCTTTCCCTCTCACATTGAAAGTGTAATTGGGAGTTGCAGTGGGGTTTGAAGGGGTAGAAATGTTCTAGAGGATTTTGCAGTTGTTTCTGCACAAGAAGAGATTGGGAACTCGATCCCTGGTCGAAGAGTTAGAGAGCATGTCAATAACATAATCAAGTCATATTTTGAACAACATTCAACGATGGCACAAGCTCAAATCCTACATGGGTTGATAAAACACAAAAAATTGAAACGTGCCACAAAGTTGTTGGGTTTTCAAGATGTTAAAACAAAAAAGACATGCGAGAATGCAATAGAAAATGTAAGAACTACATTATCTTCGTTTGGAAAATCAAAAAACAATGATACCCAAGCTGCTCGTAGGGCAATTACAACGGCTGTTGTGGCACAAAGCACCTCAAGAAATCGAATGGTATCAACAATGGCATCATTGCTCAATGTTTCAAAAAGAACATTGCTCAAATATACTAAATTCAGGGTCCGGATAGATGAAAATGATGAA
The DNA here is from genome assembly GCA_027924585.1 of Larix kaempferi. NCBI lineage: Eukaryota > Viridiplantae > Streptophyta > Pinopsida > Pinales > Pinaceae > Larix > Larix kaempferi. Next base: position 317,146 of record BSBM01000226.1, on the reverse strand, counting down.
GCTACTTGTTGGGCTCTTATTTGTAGGGAACCCTATCGAGGCAGGATGGTAGCAGGCATTAGAGAGAAGGTGATAGATTTTTGGGATAGCCATTCTGATGCTATTCCAGATCGAAAGCATGTCCTGCGACAACGTTTATCTAGAGGCATTTATCAGGAGCACTATAAGCATGTGATGGAAATGAAAGGAGTTGCACTTTACGAGGAATTCCAAGAAACCAATCCTGGTGTTCAAATATCATTTAGCATGTTCAACAAATTGAAACCGTGGTATATGTTAAATTTTCAGAATTTACTTCAATCTGATCTAGGATCTTAACTGAGAGAACAACATGTACAACAAATCTACAGCATATCAATCATGGACACAATAATGCAAGCACACAAGAGACACATAGTTTAATTGGGGAAAACCATAAAGGTGAAAAACCCCAATAACTTCCTCAGAGATAGATAGAGCAATGATACAACCAGAATACAAGAGATAGTCTTCTCCTAGCAGCAGAGCCTCCTCCTCCACAAGTGCGCCACTCTCCCAAGTGTGAGTGAGAGAATAGAATGATCAAATAGAGATCTCCCGATCTCTATTTATACTAGACTTGACTTGCCTAATAACCTTTACTAGGTCGGCCTTAAATTAACCACATAACACAATGCTGACTGGGACAACACCCAATAGGGTGGTCTAATAACCCTTTGACCCACATGGCCGACCCCCACTAGGGTGTTCTAACAAACCTTCGACCCACATGACTTATACAGGGCCAACCCCAACAAGGTGGTCTAATAGCCCATCAAGTATAAGTTACGACACTTACAATATAAATGATGACACTTCCGTATAGAGGAATAATAACATCTATATAGGAATATAAAATACATATATGAAATACATGGGTGAAATACATTCTAAAGTTACATATACATCAACACTCCCTCTTAACTAGGAAGGTATTTCTCGACACAGGTCTGCTAGCACAAGTCTTCTTCTTTGGATCGTCATTAGTGAATCATCATCCTTGAATCATCGTCATCGTCATTGTTGCTACTATCTCAATCAATCTCTGAATCTACTCGTCATAGGAAGTTCTATAGAGCCAGTCCTTTTTCATACTGGATGTAGTCCCACCACTTGCAGGTCTTCATCATCACTGGCCATACTGTGAAATCCTCGGGACTTATTACGTGCGTCACAAAACCTTGCAAGAGCATCCCAAGCTGTTACGAGCACACAACTCCACCTATAGGATCTCCCAGGGAGCTATTACATGTGACCCTACCACAAAATCTTGAAAGAGAATCCCAGGACTGATTACGAGCACACAGCTCAACCTATCTGATCTCCCAAGGCACTATTATATGTGGTCACCACAAAACCTTGCAAGAACATCCCAAGAAATATTATGGGAACACATCCCAACCTATCAGATCTCCCAAGGCGATATTACATGTGGTCATGGAAAAACCTTGCAAGAGCATCCCAGGACTTATTACGAGCACACAGCTCAACCTATTAGATCTCCCAAGGCGCTATTATATGCCATGGGAAAAAACCTCGAAAGATAAACTGCCAGATATCCTAGGGAGCTATTATATGCCAGCGGCGAAACCTTGCAAGACTATCTGCAGATCTCCCAAGGCGCTATTATATGTCCTCCCAGAGCAAAACCTCGAAAGAGCATTTGCCAGATATCCCAGGGCGAAATTATATGCCATAGGAAAAACCTTGCAAGACTATCTGCAAATCTCCCAGGGCGCTATTATATTCTCATCTGCACAACCTAATCCACAGCCACAGAGTATCAACCTGATACTCACCATACATCATCCTGATGTATACATGATCATCCTGATCATCATCACTACAACATCCTGCTGCATGTCATCTAGAGCAACATCTTGAAGCTCGTCATCCATGATTATCCTGATCATATAATGCATCTACCTGATGCATACCAAGTATCTACCTGATACATATCATCATACATGATCCACCTGAGCATACAATGTATCCACCTGATACAAATACAAAACATGATCCACCTGATCATACCTGATACATATAAACATACATGATCTACCTGATCATACACAGTATCCACCTGATACATATACAGATACATGGTCCAAGCATCCAACATGATGCATATACAAAACATATACAAATGATCCTACTGATCATATCCAACATCCAACATGATGCGTACATACATATACATATAAATGATCCAACTGATCATATCCAGCATCCAACATGATGCGTACATACATATACATATAAATGATCCAACTGATCATATCTAACATCCTCCTGATGCATATACAGAGCAGTAACTGGAGCATCGTCGTGATGCTCATCATCCAGCGCTTACATCCATAGCCATGTGAAGGATCCTCCTTCCAACATGCTTGGAATGGCTTCTGCAAATGTGTCCATCACTTCTTCCTCGAAGTGTCATCAATCCAAAGAACACCAAGCCTCTCTCTGAAGTACTCGAACTTCACCCTGGCTAGTGGCTTCATCAGTACATCTGCAATCTGCTCATCCGTCGCAACATACAGGAGCTTCATAGCTCCTCTCTGCACCATATCCCTGATATAGTGATATTTGATCTCTATGTGTTTCGACCTGTCATGAAACACTGGGTTCTTGGATAGCTTCACACAACTTTGGTTATCACAAAAGATACCAATAGCATCCAACGGGAGATCAAATAACTCAGACAGTAGCTTCCCAAGCCATATTTCCTCACAACTAGCTGAACAGGCTGCAACATACTCTGCCTCAGCTGTACTCAGTGCTACGCAGGACTGCTTCCTGCTGAACCAAGAGATCACACCTGATCCCATACTGAAGCAACATCCAGATGTGCTCTTCCTATCTGCATCACTGCCAGCCCAATCTGAATCAACATAACCCTGCCGGTTAAATTTTTGATTTGCTTCATACTTGAGTCCATAATCCACTGTACCCTTTAGGTACCTCAGAATATGCTTTACAACAACTAGGTGAACATCTCTCGGATCCGTCAGGAACTGGCTCAATGTGTTCACCGCAAATCAAATATCTGGTCTCGTGTTCTTCAGGTACATAGAGGACCCAATGATCTGACGATACATCGTGACATCAACCGGATCAAATTAAGCATTACACAAAAGCTTCAGGTTCGATGCCATAGGTGTGGCCATATCCTTGCAGTCCATCATCCCGAACCTCTTCAAGATTTCTACTACATACTTCCCTTGTCCAAGGGAGATTCCATCTGTACTCTGCCACACCTCCATGCCAAAAACAAATAGTGCATCATCCCCAAGTTCTTCATCTCGAACTCGGCAGCAAGCTTCCGCTGCATGTCGGCAATCAATCTATCATCACCTGTTACAAACAGGTCATCCACATACAATAGTAGTATCACTGGATTTCCTTCCTCAACCTTGTAGTAAAGGTTGGAATCCGCTTTACTCTTAGTAAAGCCCAAACTGGATAGAAAGTTGTCTATCCTACCATACCAAGTTCTGTACATATATGACTCCTTGTCATGTGTCTTAGAACCAAGTGGCTGCTCCACATATACTTCCTTGACTACACCATTCAAGAAAGCTGTCTTGAAATCTATCTGGTGTATCTTCTACTTCATCACTCGCTTTGTATTTTTCTATGCTGCCATCTGCAGCATGCTTGATCTTGTAGATCCACTTGGAAGTCACTATAGACTCCCCTTCAGGTCTTGGGACTGCAACCCAAACATCTTCATGATCGACTGATACTCCTCGATCATGGCATTCTTCCCAGATCCTGGGAACTTCAATATCTTCAATATTTTCAATAGATAACTTTGTTGTTGAACAAATGTTGCAGTCCTTCTTTTGTAGGTGATGGTATACGATCTTTCCTACACAACAAGTTAAATTGCATCATTAGAAAACATCTTATAGTTTTCAGAACAAATTCTTACACATAAAGAAATATGTCATACAGTCATGCAATTGTCTTAGCCAATGCTTCAATACAACATTTATCCATATTACGTAACTTTCTAGATGCCTTCCAATCTCTACTAGAACATTGTTAAGAGTGTGCACAACTCCTAACATGTCAGCAAAGAGATTTCATTCTAGATAAGTAGCAATGGAATGTTGTACAGTGCCATAGGCCACTTACCCATGTATATTAGTAGTATATTGTTCATCAATGCAACTATGCATAATACACAACCTAATTCTAGTAACATAAGCATATACATCATTGAATAACATTATGTAAGAAATGACAATTCAAGTACTTATCTATGTTTGGTTGCTAGGTGGACTCCCTCTGAATATTTGCAACTCCATTCTGATGTGGATTGTGAGAAGTGGTCAACTCCCTCTGAATATCTACATCCTTGCAGAAACTACTTAAGTGTGCTCCTTTGCTTTTTTGCAAGAACAACTGGAGTGAGCTCCCTCTTGATCTTTGCTTCCTGGATTATCTGTCCTTGATCTTACATCCATCCTTAATCACTGTGCATGCTTATTAGTATCATCATTGTGTTATCCTTGAGGTCTCATACATAACCACACATTTATTAGTATAATCTTAATACTATCAAAAACACAATAATCTTAAACATGTATAGTCATGATCATTCACAGATAATAAACATTAGTATTCAAGGTTTCAGGGAAGTCTTCTTTTACTCATGTATATTCTTATTTGATCATAGGATTCTTCTGATTAGTTAAATCATCAATGCATAAACCCGTGATTACTCAAACCTATACCTTCATGATTCTTCTGGTTAGTCATATCATCAATTATGGTAAGAAACATAATATGCATACAACCATGACTATTCAAACCTATGACTTCATGAATAATCATTATCAACAACACAACAATATAAGATCCTAACACAAGGTAGGATTCTAGCTTGATATAGGAAAAACATACCTGGATTAGCATGCTAGCTAGTTATGTCTAACATACCTGCATAATGTCTTCTGGTTCTCTTCAGTGACTTGTGCTAGTAACCTGCATGTCTCATAGGTTAACCATTGTAGGACCAAGTTATACATACCTAGAAAGTAGATCTTCTATGTGATCCATGATAATGGATGAATCTTTGTCTTCATGTCACCATGATCATATGTTCTTGAAGTAGAACATGATTTGTCTTTCTTGGTGTACCTTTTATGTTAGTGAACAACATAAACCTCATACAACATCACAATGCATTAGTACATTCATAAGTGTCAAAACCTTAATCAATGAATATCTTCTATTAAGGTGATACGACAAGTCTAGTAATTAATCAAGATTGTACTGTAATGATATGAAGACAAACATATGATAAACTTAACCATGAAACATACCTATAAGCCATACTTGTCAAGATTGCTTGTAATATTCTTATGGAAGGCCTTAGCCTCATCTCCCTCTGAGATAGGAACTTCTTCACTTATGCAGGTGACCAATCCATCTTCTTCTAGGATTAACCCAATCCACTTGATTTGCAAGAACTAGACCTGAAGTTGGATTAGGGTTTGTCAAAGAAACCCCAAAAATTCAAACTTTGAATTTCAAACTTCCGAAAGGATAGAAATATGCGCCTTGATGAGCTAATCAATTTGGTATATTCAGAATTTGAAAACTGCAAAGTTTCACCCCTCGAAATTGCCTTTTAGATTTCCGGATTCACTTGGGAGGACCTTGAATTAGGGTTTGAGTTTCCCAGAGGTTCACCCAACCAAAAGATTTGATTCAAAGCTCTAAGCTTCAATTTTTCTGAGGAGCTTCCAGCTGTGGTCACAGATTTCCAAAATTTCAATTTTTGTAGAAGCCCTAATTTTCCATCTTTTTTATCAAAGTCCCGAACTGGGGTTTGATCAAGCTCGGCCTTCTGCCCAACCAAAAAATCTGATCTTGGTCTCTAAATTTCGATTTTGATGAGTAGTATCCAGCCGTGGTCTCCGATTACAAAAATTCCAACTTTCTCCGAAGCCCTAAATTCCGGAAGCCATGAATGAAGGTGCTAAAAAATAATTATGTTTTGACAGAAATATGTACCTGATTGTTTCTGGTGTAACTCAAAACTTTTCAATCCACAGGGTCTGAAAATGTTTTTTGAGATAGCCTGACCTGTTATCTTTCCATCCCGATAGGTCTGACCTCAATTGGATTCTCTGAGAGAGAGTTATGCCAAGTGTCGCAACGTGACCTGTTTATGGGATAATACAAGAGATCAAACTTGTACGGTGTGCCACGTGTCACTGGTTCAACTTCGGCCTCTGAAAATTTTTCTTGAGATAGCCTGACATGTTATCTTTCCATATCGACAGGTCTGACCGCAATTGGATTCTCTGAGAGAGAGTTATTCCAAGTGTCACAACGTGACCTGTTTATGGGATAATACATGAGAGCGAACTTTTATGGCATGCCATGTGTCACTGGTTCAACTTCGGCCTCTGAAAAAATTTTCTGAGATAGTAAAGTCTGTGTACTACCTATCATGTTTTATGAAATTTCATTTGGAGCTTCCTAGCCCAAGTTATGACCTTTTTCCCAAGGTCACTTGATTTTGACTCAGATCTGAAAGAGGCAGAAACCCTATATTGTATAGATCATAAATCACAAAGTACAACGAATTAGAGGTTTTCCTTTGGACACAAGGTACATGGGGATATGATCTTCAACCTGTAAAATTTTCAGATCCGAAAAATTTGCCAAAATGGATTTATAGCGAAAGTGATATGATGACTGGTTTTTGCTATATCAAGCCCTAGCATCGTAAGTGCAACAAGTGTCATACATGCCATATCATGCCTTCTTTCAGGCTAGCTCTGATACCATGTTAAATTTTCAGAATTTACTTCAATCGGATCTAGGATCTTAACTAAGAGAACAACATGTACAGCAAATCTACAGCATATCAATCATGGACACAATAATGCAAGCACACAAGAGACATAGAGTTTACTTGGGAAAAACCATAAAGGTGAAAAAACCCAATAACTTCCTCAGAGATAGATAGAGCAATGATACAACCAGAATACAAGAGATAGTCTTCTCCTATTAGCAGAGCCTCCTCCTCCACAAGTGCGCCACTCTCCCAAGTGTGAGTGAGAGAATAGAATGATCAAATAGAGATTTCCCGATCTCTATTTATACTAGACTTGACTTGCCTAATAACCTTTACTAGGTCGGCCTTAACTTAACCACATAACACAATGCTGACTGGGCCGACACCCAATAGGGTGGTCTAATAACCCTTTGACCCACATGGTCGACCCCCACTAGGGTGGTCTAACAAACCTTCGACCCACATGACTTATACAGGGCCGACCCCAACAAGGTGGTCTAATAACCCATCAAGTATAAGTTACGACACTTACAATATAAATGACGACACTTCTGTATAGAGGAATAATAACATCTCTATAGGAATATAAAATACATATATGAAATACATTCTGAAGTTACATATACATCAACAGTATATTAGGCCGAATACGATTCGCGACACTTGTTGCTGCCGGTACCACGTTGAATTTCAACTATACTATGACACATTTCTGGATTTTTGCAAAAGGCACTCGAATGATGTACTAGCTCCTCACATAGTGTGAGATTTTATTTGTATGATACTATGCAACAGGAATCCTGAACACATGTTTTTCAATAAGAGGTGTGTAGGTGGGAGAAAATGCCATGAATGCAGTGATTTGACATTGTTCCATAGGAACTTTCCTATCGATCCAACACACCATGGATTGTTAGATATCACCGTTAGGAGGAAGAGGTACGAGTACGTCACCATGAATCCAACATCTTCTTCATATGTGCCATCCAAGAGGATCGACTTGCTCGATGATGAGATTCTTGTTTCAAATTTCATGGAGAAGTTTCAAAGTCAAATTTATAAATACATAAAGCACTCCCATAGGTCTAGGTAGCAAGCTTCAGAATTCAAACATTCTCGTGAGGTATTTGAGCTGGGCACAATATTATCAGTGGTAGACTTTGCGGAGAACTACACCTTTGCTTCTTAGAGAGAGATACAGAGTGATTACTATCACTCTGACCAGGTGTTTATCTTTGTACATGTATTGTACAAACATGCCTAGGAAAGCATTGATGGTAGGGATAGCACTCCTCAGTCACGTGAAGTGATCAAGGAGTACCATTTTTATGTTAGTGATAATCATGAGCATGACACATTGTTCGTTCAACACTGCTTTGGGTTTATTTATGATTCATTCAGGCAGAGAGGCGTATCATTTACTGAACAATGGATTTGGTCAGATGGGTGTGCAGGGAAATTCAAATCAGCACACTCATTTTATTGGTTGAGTCGCCTTCACAAACAGACAGGAATCTGACACACATGGAGCTTTTTTGAAACAGGGCATGGAAAGGGTGAACATGATGGCGCAGGTGCATGTGTGAAACGAGCACTTCGAAGGTACCAGATGAGGCGTGGTGCAACCCGACTCAAATGCTCCACTGAAGTAGTTGATTGATGCACATGTCATTTAGGAAATCAAGGCCGCGAACAAGCAAGGCCGGTGTGCAGGTAATAAACTCCAAACTCAATTAATAAGCTAATAACATTCAATATTATCATTTCCAAAAGAACACATACTTGATAGGAATTTACATACGACAAACTGAATTCCATGCAAGTTCTTTTGGGATGTTTCCCTTGGAGATGTTAATAGATTCATGCCGTGGTATTGTGAGACCATCCCTGGTACGAGGGAATTACATTCTATTCGAAGTAAAGACATGGGTGACATATTTTCCATTGAAACGAGGAAGTATGCTTGTTTTTGCGATTTTTGCATTGATGCAAATGGATGCGAGCTTGATCACTGTGAAAATGATGTATATGTGAAACCATGGAAATATGTCTATCTTAATCCAAAGGGCCCGCATCCAATTCCAACATGGCAAGAGATGCACACTAAAGAGGCAATGGTCTCATTAGATCATGATCGAGTTTTTTATATGGTTAGGGAAGGTACAAGAGTCTTCATTAAGTTAATTAGTTCATTATATATTACACATATACAAATGTTGTAGAAATGCACGTAGGACATTTGAATAATATTTGTAATGTATCTTGCAGGTGATGTATTCGTTGTCATTTCACCCCCCCACAACCAAGAAAATGTGGCATATTATTTGATGCGATGCACACAGATAAAAAGTAGGTTGGCGCGGCCCTACCAAGATGGGGACTTCATATACCAAACTGGAGACATGATTCTAATGGGACACTTTTTTGAAAAAGTGAAAAAACAAGGTGCTCATATTATTTACAAAGATTTTATGCCTAAATATATATCATGTAAATACAGTCATTTGGTGGTGGCAGCTCGGATACATCTAACAGAAATCAAGGTGAAGAGAGGTGAGCCAAAGAGATGGAAGATGGCAGAAGTTGACCATGATTGTATTATGGAGATTTGCATTCCTATAACCCATTGGCCAGATGAATGAGTCACATGTATGCCACTTGCATCATTGACATAGTTTTCATGTTGTCTTGTGTAATATTTTTTTGGAGATTTTTGTGGAGGTTGTTTTATAAATGTATTTTTGTAGATGCTTTAATGTCAAGAATACAAATACTAGATGGGAGGCTTTTGTGAAATTTGGGTCATGGTGCTCCAATGTGAATACACTTGAATGTATGGTCAATTCTCCATGAACTTCATCCATAATAGTTTTATAGATATTTGTTTACATGCTTTAAAAACAATATTAAAGATCTAATAGATAGTTGAATTGTAATGTAATTGAATTGTAATGTGTAGACAATATAATGTAATTGTAAAATTTCAATTTTAAATTGTAATATACATTCTAATTTTAAATTTTGATTTCAAATACAATTGTAGCGTAATTGAGAATTTAAAATACATCTATACAATGTGGAATTGTAAAATTTAAATTTTGAATTGTACAATGTATTCTAATTTTAAATTTTGATTTCAAATGCAAAATTTTATACATTATAATCCATTCATTGTATTTCCTTATCAATTACATTGTATTTCATTATCAATTATATAAAAATATTATGAAATACCAATGTATTGAAAAAATGTTTCATTCAACAGTAATCAATTATTTTTGTTATCAAGAACATATCAAAGTTAGGACCAAATTTTTTTGCCTCTCCTCATGGAATATAACATAGGAGATAGAGGGTACAATTCAACTAAAGGGCACTTACACATAATCTTTGAATATATTTTCATGCAAACAATACCCATTGTTGGCACAACTCACAAACATTTAGTATAATTTCTAACCATTAAACCTTCTCAATTTTTGGATTACATGCATCAAAAACCATCTGTATCATGCAGTTTTGCACGCATAGGCATGGAATCTCTTTTAGAGAAATTAGTTAGTATTATATGGCCTTGCTTGCGTAAAAAAACCGCAATTATCAAACCAAAACACAACTTGTACATGCCTTTGTTTTTTATAGACATGGATTACATAATAATGAAAGTTGAAATGTAAACGTAATAATATGATGGACACATAATAACTTGTGCATGCCTTCATATATGCAACTTACCTAGTTGGATCAAATGGTGCCATTATCTCCATTTGTCATCAAAACATAAACCATATGAAATAGTTGTACACGCATAGTTTCTACCATAGTTGTACAAGCATCTGCTATCAACATATTTTCATTTCTTATATTAACTAGGTGGTTATGCTCATTGCCAAGAAAAGAAGCCATACTTTTATGACTTTAGATTAGAGCACACACTTAAAACAAAAGAACACAAAGATTGCCTACATACTATATAACTTGTAATTAGAGAATTTTGTCTCAAGGGATATTTCACACTCTCAATGGATAAAAACATTCTTGTATACAACAACACATTGAATTTTCAATTGAAATTACATATTAAATTTTCCATGTAATTGAATTGGAATGTGGAAATTGTAAGTGAATTGTAATGTGTAGACAACATAATGCAAAATGTTAATTTCAATTTTCAATTTCAAATGTATTCTAATTTTAAATTTTGATTTCAAATACAATTGAGAATTTAAAATACATCTATACAATGTAAAATTGTAAAATTTAAATTTTAGATTGTACAATGTATTCGAATTTAAAAAATTTATTTCAAATGCAATTGTAATGTAATTGAAATTGAACTTGTAAATTGGAACAACACATTGAATTTTCAATTGAAATTACACATTAAATTTGAGATTTTAATTTTAAATTGCAATTGAATTGGAATGTGTAAATTGTAATTGAATTGTAATGTGAAGACAACATAATGTAATTGTAATTTCAATTTTTAATTTCAAATGTATTCTAATTTTACATTTTGATTTCATTTATACAATTGTAATGTAGTTGAAAATGAGCTTTTAAATTGTAATTGAAATTACACATTAAATTTGAAATTTTACATTGTAATTGAATTGGAATTGTAATTTCAATTTTAAAATGTAACATGTATGTATTCAATTCTAAATTTTGGAAGATGTTCTGTAATGTAATTGAAATTTTCATTTTAAATTGAACTAAATTGTAACTACACATTAAATTTGCATTTGAAATGACAAAACATAAATTTGTAACTGTAATAACCATATCGAGATCTAATATAAAAAACAATCGATTTCAAATCAGATACAAAATACACATGAAGACATCAATATGATAAAATATACAAAATATCCAGAAGTCCATATCCAAAGTCCATATATGATAAAAGTCCATGTATAAATGATAGAAATCCATATCCAAAGCATGAAAACGTATACATAGATCATCCAAACATGAAAATATATAAAATATGAAAATATCCAAAACATGGAAATGTATATAGATCATCAACTCATTGGCCACTACCCCCACGAGGCCCTTGATCATCCCTATGACTGCCCTCATGTGTAGTAGACCAATGTTGGCTCTGAAATGGTAAATTATGAAGGAATGCTTCCATATCTGTCGAGTCAATGGTGATATCCGAGATCTGGGTAGGAATACGGGTAGATGGCCCTTCATTAGGACCATGTGCTCGCGTTGCATCCCAATCATATGTGAAATCCATTGCAGCATTGACACCCGCCCGTAGCGATGCCTATGTAATATGCCATTACATGTAATAAGTTAGATTTATTAAAAATTAAAACTATTTAACACAATTTAAGTTATAATTCAAAAATTGAAACATAAAGTACAAAAATAAATTACTAAATGTGACTAAATAACATGAATTGGAACAGAAATTAAAACTCACATCTGTGTCTGGACCCGGCTCGTGAGGACCTTTGCGGTCCTCATGTCCATCATCAGGAGCTACCCCCTTTCCTTTGCCCTATACAATTTGGAATTCATTTGAAGTGAATATCTAAAACATAAAATCTCGAAAATTAAGAAATAAAACATAAATGATTTAAACTGGGAAATAATAAACTCAAAATAAATTGGAACATAAATTATAACTTACCTCGACTACTGCCGCCCGCGGGTTGGGACGAGCGAATGGACCAACCGATGGCTCACTGGAAAAGAGCTTATCCATGAATGTGCTTCCCTGCATGGAGAAATAGAATACAACTCCCTTAAGTATTATTAACCATTCAATTTACGACATGTAATATGATGTAACATGAAGAACATATATAGATAATTGTACAAAATTATACCCATCCTGTAGCGACGCATCTATGATACAACTCAAAGTATGCATCTCGGGCTGACTCAACATACCCCAGTAGGGCCTCGCCATCGAAAATCCTAAGCATGTCACTAGGGACATACTCTATCTTTGGCTCTGCAGGTTGAGGGGGTGGTCTAGATGCCTCTCCATGTGCAACAACAATATCACTGCCCATGGCAGTGAACAACGACTCTGCAAGGTCCTGTCTAGCCTCTACAACAAGCTGGGATGATTGTGCCACATCCCCCGACTTGAAAACCATCTTATCTGGAAATGGTACCAACCTCGAAGCGGGTGGCATGAAGGCAGGGTCTCTCTGAGCTCTAGGACGTTGGTAGGAGCGTCGCCTACCAGCCCCATAGAACTCGAACCCTGTGCTGGTGTAATCTGGGTGCATATCCAAAACAAACTCTACATAAACATATTTTTCAAAGTACAATGGGACCTGGTCATGGTGGGGGAACATGCCCCATGCTCCGACGAATCTATCATATAGATGTGGTGCAACAGCCTCCAACTTAAACTCCCCGAGTCTAAGCAGTTGACCAGAAGGGCGGTCAGGAGGGATGTTGAACAAAGTACCCTTGATGTCATGCCCTCTTATGGTGACTTTGACATCCTCCCATTTGTGGATCCCAATGACATCACGTCTCCTCTTCTGGCATGAATGACGCCAAATGTCATTGAGAGGTCCCACCCTCTTGTAGAGGGCCAACATCTCATCAACTGCTGATAACATCATGGATAAAGATCGTCGTGTGGGAGAATCCTCCCTCAATGTGCACACACATGAGTTCACCCACTCTTGCTGGGAAGTGATATCAGCAAGAGTGATCCATGCGACATCATCATCGTACGATCCCCCTGATGGGGCACCTGCGATCCAAACCAAAACACAAATTTTACTAAAAATATATATTATAACTTGCAACTGAAATTCAATGCATTATATACTAAAAATTTATTGAAAATGTATATAACAAAAAATATGCACCTACTGCACTTCATTCTTTCCGCCCATCCCCCACTTGGGGATCAACATGTATGTCATCGAGATGAACTAACACACTAGCTCTCCTACTATTTCCACCAGCGGCATCCAACTCCGGTGTGGCCACACTCCTCGGCGAATGGGAGCGCTGCCGATGGCTGCCCTCCTGGGCGACGTCAGATCCTCTCGTGCGTCGCGGAGCGCAAAGCAATGAAGTTCTCTTTTCAGAACTCTCTGCATCACATTTCAATTTCTAATTCTAATTCTCTTTCAAATTTCACATTTAAAATTCAAATTCAAATTTCAAATTCTATTTCAAATTTCACATTTCAAATCCAAATTCAAATTTCAAATTCAATTCAAATTTCAAATTCTATTTCAAATTTCACAATTCAAATTCAAATTTCAATTTCAAATTCCAAGTTTCAATTTCAAATTCCAAGTTTCAATTTCGATTTGAATTCTAATTACATTCCAATTCTCAATTTTCATTTCTCATTTCAATTTCAATTTTTGATTTTCAATTCGAATCTCATTTCAAAATTAAAATTCAATTTCAATATCAATATCATTTTCATTTTCAATTTCAAATTTACATTTCAATTCCAGTTTCAATTTCGATATCATTTTTATTAGCAACACTAGCATCATAAGGGCCTAGGCATCAAATTTAGTTGTTCAACACTTGTTGCGACAACATACAAGTATGGGATGGAGGGGAAATGGAATCAAGTCTAAGTCAACTGGGGCTCGCTACATGTTTGAGTCTCGATAATCTACCTTTTAAATTGAACCAGAACAACAAAAGAAGTTTGTTAATGGCTAATTAAAGCTAAGCAGTGAGTGCATGACATGAGTGAGTGAATGATTATAATTTATGATATTTCCAATATTTTGAATGACGAGTCGAATTTGATAGGATAGGAATTTTATAGCATAAGAATGATCATAGAGGGCCACGATGCTCTAGATCTATTGACATACATGAGAACGAATCAATGAATGGAAGGGTTGTTTGTGTGTTGGCTTGAGACACATACCACATGAGAATCCAAACCAAACCAAGAGATAGTGTGGGTTGTTTGATGTATCTGCACCTAGGGATACAAGTTGACTCTACCTACCACATCCTAAAGTAACCACATATTTGAAGAGGTTGTGTAAATCCAATAAGAATGTTCAAATGGAGCATGGGATATGTGTGGCTCATTAAAGAAGAGTGTGATTAGTCATTTCACGTGGAATTGACAAGCATGTAGATCTGTTTAGAGTGTGGTATGCTTTTATATGTAGTTGGCTTATGAGATAATGGAAATCCATGTAAACTAAAT
Source organism: Larix kaempferi (assembly GCA_027924585.1). Classification (NCBI taxonomy): domain Eukaryota; kingdom Viridiplantae; phylum Streptophyta; class Pinopsida; order Pinales; family Pinaceae; genus Larix; species Larix kaempferi. The sequence goes on along the minus strand of BSBM01000226.1, from coordinate 302,123 downwards.
GTGTAAGGTTAAAAAGGAGTAGTACTTGGACTAACCAAAGTTGTGTAGTAGATGGGATGTATATTCAAGTAGTTTATCATAACATTCAAGGGGTAAGAAATAGACTTTGTAATCGATTCAAGTAGATTGATGAATGGATTGATTATTATTGGTAGGAAATATTCAAATGTTAACTACAGGGGCACGCAAACTTTCTACGTCGTTTTATTTGCAATTTCGCCGAGATAACAGAAGGCTATATGAGGCTTCTAAAGAAGAATACCCCATTCATTTGGGACGATGAATCCCAACGCTCCTTTAATCATCTAAAGGCAACCTTAACTAAAGATCCTGTCATTCAACCCCCCACTTACACATGGGATTACATTCTTTATCTCGCAGCTTCGATTTCCACCATCGATATGGTGTTATTCCAAGAAGATAATAACGGCATAGAACATGTGGTATACTATCTCAGTAAGAGTCTTCTTGACTCCGAAACTCGATACTCACATGTTGAAAAACTGGCTCTGGCAACAGTCTTTGCTCTCCAGAGGTTTCGTCATTACATTCTACTCCGCCAGACCACTGTCATAGAGGATTTCAATCCAATGTACTATATCCTCACACGTCAAGTGCTCGGGGGGAAATATTCCCGTTGGATTGTCATTCTACAAGAGTTTGACTTGGAATTTGCCAAAGCCAAATCCAAGAAATCTTTGGTCTTTGCCAAGTTGATTTGTAATCTTCCCCGTGCTACTGAGCAACCTGAGCCCATTGATTCTCTTCCTGATGAATCGTTGTTCCTCATTAGCACATCTGATCCATGGTATGGGGATATTTTACTATATCTCCAAACCCAACGTTTCCGCCCCGACCTCAACCGCGATGAACGTCGACGTATCCGACACCATGCCAAGTACTACCTTATAGTCAACGATACCCTTTACCGACGTGGTGTTGATACCATTCTTCGACGTTGTTTGACATTAGACGAGGCCAAACACATTCTTAATGACTGCCACGCTGGATCATGTGGTGGTCATCTCTCTAGGATGGCTACAACCCAGAAGATACTGCGAGTGGGATATTTCTGGCCCTCGATTTTCAAAGACTGCATTGAAATGGTCAAGAAATGTCCACCCTGTCAATTCTTTCACAGTAAGACACACTCGCATCTTGCTCCACCCCATCCTGTTATTGTCGTCGGTCCCTTTTCCAAATGGGGCATAGATTTCATGCACTGTAAGCCCACTTCAGTCGGGGGGCATAGCTATGTCATAGTAGTTGTGGACTATTTCAAAAAATGGGCTGAAGCGATGCCTACTTATGCTGAAGACAAAAAAACAGCAGCACAGTTCATATTCAACCACATTATAGCTAGGTTTGGTGTCCCACAATCCATCGTGACTGATCATGGCTCCCACTTCAGGAACCATATGATTGAGGAATTGAGTGCCAAGTTGGGTTTTCATCGTGAAAACTCAACCCCGTACTACCCACAGGCTAATGGCCAATTTGAAGCCATTAACAAAGTTCTGAAACGTATGATTCAACGCATTGTGGGTACTCATAAGTCCAATTGGCACTCAGCTCTTTTGTCGGCATTATGGGCATACCAAACCTCAGTAAAAAGTGCTACCAGGTTCACACCATTCCAATTGGTGTACGGCTTGGAAGCCATTTTACCAATTGAATGTGAAATCCTGTCATTGAAGATAGCCATAGAGCTACTTCCCCATACCACTTCCGAAGAGGAATGGTTTCTATACCTAACCAAGCTAGATGAAACCCGCCAAGACGCTTCTTTAGCTAATGAAGCTCATAAAAAATGCGTCAAAGCACAGTATGACAAATCCGTTCAACCTCGGGTTTTCAACGAAGGCGATCTCGTACTCACATATGACCAAACGCATGATAAACTTGGAAAAGGAAATCTAGAGTCTATATGGTATGGCCCCTTCATTGTAAAATGTGTTTTGGATAAAGGAGCCTACGAGCTTGTTGATTGTGATGGCACACCATTGGCACGGCCCCGCAATGGGTTGTACCTCAAACATTTCTACGCGTAGGTTCATCCTACACGAGACACTTGTTGTACATATTGTACCTAGTTTGTTTTCATTTATCTTTTGTATGCACACATGGATCTCATGTATCCATACTTACCTTGACTTATGCTTTTATGCGCAGATGTCTACCTACCACAGATTCGTCAACGGTACGAGCCGACACACCCGAAACCTTGCTTCTGTAGCATGGGTAATTTATTCTCCCACTGGTGAGTTGTTATCTTCAGGAGCCGCTTGCTTGGGTCCCGCAACCAACAATATTGTAGAGTACCATGCAGTCATTGGACTCTTGACAGAGGTTGCTTCCCTTGGAATTGACTCCCTATCAGTCTTTCTAGACTCCCAACTCGTGGTTTCCCATCTGAATCGTGTTTACACAGTCCGCAATCCTATCCTACTTCGCTTATTTCGAAGGGTATGCCTCTTGGAATGAACTTTTAATTTTATTTCATATCAACACATACTAAGGGAATTCAATTGTGTAGCTGATTCATTAGCTAATTACATTTTGGATTGACATCTAGCCCATACATAAAAATACATCATAGAATGAATACACAAGTCATTGTAAATAAATAGATCATAAAAGTAGGTCCATGTATATATCATTGCATATAAATGTTTTTCTCAAATACATAAAGTTTGTGTTCAAAAGACAAAATTTGGGATGCAATCCCATACAAAAATTTGGCTCTCAAAGCCTACATATCGTGTACATGCTGCAAAGAGTAGAATACTGCTATCTAAGGAGACCTAGGATATCTATCACGATCCTTCTCATATTCCTCATGCCGCTCGTGGTAGCAAACTATGGCTCTGGCCACCTTACGAAAAAGAAGACCAATACGTCTAGGCACACTCACAGTATGTCGCTGAAGATGCAGAGGAACATAATCCATCCTCATGGTTGGAACCCCGAGGGTTAAACCTTGTAGGTTCTGCTCTATGTCTTGAACCCCTCCTGCCTCTTCTTCCTCTTCTTCTTCTCCCTCCAAAGCAACTCGGCGCTCAACACTGCCTCGGCATAATGGCGAATAGCCTGCAGGCCTCTGTGGTCCACAATCTGCAACATGCACATGTACATATATTAAAATCTTTTTACAGATTCTAAAAAACAATTAAAAATCATATATTCAAAAAATTAAAAAACACATTAATGAAGGTCATACCTGAATTGTCCCAATCCTCATCTTCCGGCAGTGCCAAGTCTATGTCCTCGCGGAATTCCACCCCCGCATGGGGGTAGTCATCGATCATCACGATCTGTTCCTTGAACCATGAGAAGAAGTCCTCACCAAAGGCCAAACGTTGCGGCCCTCCAAGCCTTCTTGCATACTCACTCCACCGAACCATCTGTGGCTCGGTAGGTGGACGGGGGGGCATGGTCAGCTGCAGACGCAACAGAGGCACCCTCTCCAAGAAGAAGGTGACCAAAATGCTCCTGTACCCAAACTGAGAGTTCTCTCCAAGTCTACACTTGTTCACTTGCTCTTTGAGGTTGGTCAATACTGCTTCACACCAGTTGAATAGTGTCGATGCCATGCAATCCACAACAAGATTCATCTGTGTACTGGATTCCTGGTGGGGACCCGTACTCCCTGCTGCACGTGTGATGGTGAACAACACAGTTTTTAAAGGAAGTTCTACAATATCCTTAATGACCACCTTACCGCTTTTCTTCCCCGAACCTTGATGACAATAACGAACGATCAAAGCGTCAGTGCTCACCTCCGAGTTCGTGAACCCTGTAAAACTCACCCAGGCCCCTCTCTTTGAGAGACCCGTGAGGAAATAAATGTCCTCGAGCTCAATCTTGAGGGTGTGTTCTCCAACTCGAAAAGCTTGGATTTTGGGGTCCCACATTTGTATAATGTGGGTGAGAAGTTTTGCTTGCTTGCGAACACCTTTGGTTTTGAAGAATTTCAACAACCCACATTCCCGCAGTGAAATTGAGGTCTCTTGGTCATTTTCATCCAACAAATCACTTGCCTCATGCCCTCTTTCTTTCCAACTGACCATTTTGCTCCAAACAAGCTGCAAACACCTGCAAAAGGTCATAAAAAACATTCATTAATCATTTGATAACTTGATCTCGATTAAAAATTGGGAAAAAACATTTTTTCTTCCCTAGAAATCGCCACTACCACGCCTGGGGGAGACACTACTGTGCAGTACCCCATAGTACCGTGCCCCTACTTAGCACTACAGAGCAGTAGTGTCGTGCAGTACCGCACTTTTCGATAGGGCGAGCACGCGGTACTGTGAAGGGTGAAAATTGCCCATTAGGGCCTGCCAAAAAATTAATTTTTACTTACTAAAATCAAGTTATTTATCTATGAAATGAAAGAGGGGCTTGAAATCCCTTACCTGGCGTAGACGATTGTTGAAACGGTGCTCCGGATCTCTAGATATGAACTCTTGAAGTTTTTTCTCTTCAATGGGTAAAATTTCCTCTTTGGGCAAATGCACAAGTGAAATGGTAACTTTCCATATTTACCTATTCCTTATATAACTTTTTCACTTTTTTTTACTCATTATTTTAGCTGGTTAAATTAAAACTCATTTCACATTGCTAATATCTGGTTCCATGAGCATTTTTTATAGGATCTCCTTTAAAGATGTTCACACTGGCGTTTATTTACTTATTTGACCTTCATTTTGAGCCTACTTTATCTTTTTCGTGCTCTGGATTAAAAATTGAAAAAGATTCCAAGCGCTTTCTACACCCGGGTCGTGCTTGTCAAACTCAAGTAAACGGTGTCTAGCTTAGTCAACTTTACTCGTGCTCGTTAAACAATGAGGAAAGTATTATTTTGGTTGTATTTTATTATTTTTTCAGACCAGAATAATTAAAAATTACGACAAAGACCATTGGAGTTCTTTTTAAGCCCTTTTCAAGACTCCCTCATTTCGAAAAGATTGCCAAGTGATCTTGTCTCTTTCACACTTGTAAAAGTATTTGAAAGGTCGCCTATTCGGTGATAGGTTACCCCTTTTTCGGCCCGTTTAGACCATTTACGAGAAAGGTACACCTCAGTCAACCTTCACCCGGGAGAGTTCTCTCAGGAATTGTTTTACACTTTTTCGGGATCGAGGGACTAAATTTATGAAAAAGTACACTTTGGAGCCTTCTTTAAGTTTTTCAGGCTCTCTAAATGTGAAAAACTACCGAGTTTTCCTTCCTTCGACTCGTTAAAACTTGACATCGAAGGACCCACTTTGGGATGAACCCCTCCTTTCTCAGGTTCGTAAAACATGTGAGATCGGACTCATCTATGAGATGAGCTATACTGAGCATCTGTTATCCTCTTCAAGCTCGTAAAACAACAAAGAGGTACTCGTCTATCATGTCGGGGGAAAATGGGAAACAAGTCAAGTTTATTTTGTTGGAAGCTTGTCAATCGTCACCTTTGAACATGGCATGCGTCTGTCCCTTGTCTATTTTTAGGTATCTATTCTTACCGAGTTATGGTCATCATCCTGAGTCGTCTCTCTGGCCACAAGCTTACTCATTCGGTGTCTATCCTCTGCTATCAATAATCCTTGCTGCCAGGTCCTGCTTCATGCTGTTATATGTTCAAAGGGTTTCATTGTTCAGAGTCATTCATTGTGTCAGACCTCCGTTGTGTCAGTACATGTTCTATTTTTTCATCGTCCTATACTATCTTTCATTCCGATTTCGTGTCGATCATGTGGGAATCATTATGGCCCACCTTCGATGGTCTATTCCCATCGACGCCAAATCACTATCCGGGAATTGGACTTAGGAATCAACCACTAGTACCTTGGTACCTGCATGCCTCAATGGCAGGTTTCCTCATGTTCAACAGTAGGTTTACATCATTGACCTCTGATCGAACAATATCTTGAATGCTCGACATCAACTCATTCATTCGCATTTCGTTGAGATGTACTATAGATACCTTGGGGATCATCGTCATCATTGGTGATTTCCCTCGCATTTGTTAACGGTTCACATCATTGACCGGTAATCAAATGGTTTATACCATGTTCGACTTCAACACCTTGTAATCGCATGGCTAGATTCGTATCATTTGCGATTGAGTAGAAGATCCTAAACGCACTTTTGTACTTTGATGGTGTCCAGGTTGCGATGGAGATGTCCTTTGTATTGTCACACAGATCCACTTTTGTATTGGTCGTGGCTGTGTCATTACTGTCTCATGGATCTACACTTGTTCATAGTAGCCATGATTTGTCTACAGTCTATATCATCTCAATACTCATGGATCTTGAATGTATTGGTCGGTAGCCATGCTTTGAGTCAATTGTTTCCAAGCATGGGGATGCCCGCCTCGGTGGTATATCTAACATTTTGTTTCTGTTTCAGCTCCTCGTTGCTCTCCTCGATGCTATCTCCGCACAGTATTTGTAAAGTCTTTCGGCCAGCAGTCCCTTCTGACCTCACATTTTAGGGGGCATCTGTTATACCTCCATATTTCACAGTGTCGCATCTTCACAATAAAAACAGTTGACGACACTTCCCCTGCTGCTTAAAACACCCAGAAGAGAAAAATGATGAATGATCCATGAAGACAAACCTATCTTGTCAGGAATCAACCCAGTTGAGACTTCATATACCTGCACTATCGCTTCTTGCTCAAGCTTAGGAGTGCGCTAGTCCCCACTACCGCTCCATGCTCCTTCCCTGATGCGCAGTACTACTGCGTTATGCTAAGTTGCAGGGGTGCGGTACTCCTTTTTTAGCCCTTTTGCCATGGCTTGTGGAATCTTGATCTTTAAGAGATTTTTGAGGATTGATATCCCTGATTCGATCCTAACTCACCTTCTCAGATTAGTGGGTCTGATCCACTAAATACTCCCAAGATCCATCCTTCTCTCTTGTTGGTTAACCCTTCTACACACTATAAGAGAGAGGCCTTCCATGAGCAAAGGGGAGGACTCTTGGAGACATCAAACCTATGATCTTGAATCTTTGTGGAGATAGTTAGAGGAGGAAGCACTTGGAGCTGGGAGTTGGCTTGGACATCAAGCAACCATTGTAAGTGACTTCAAGTTTGTAATAAAACATAACTTGTCTTGTTTCCCAAATCGTGTATGTTGATCTTGTTTCAATCATATGATTTGTTTCTGCCATAGATTTAGATTCTAACATATGTTTCAAGATTGCTAGAAGATTGTATATTGCTTGTATCTTGGTTCATTCTAATAGGTTCATTCGCGAGGACTTGGAAATTGGAGCAACAACTAGGGAGAGCGATTAAACCAAAGGTCAATCAGATCTCTTCCATTTCTTCTAGCATTATGGTATTGAAATATTTGTTTGGATCTAGGAATTCAAGGTAGCATTTGTTATCTTTTTGTCTTAGTTTAGAGTCAGTTAAGTCTACTTTAACCTAAGAGAGTTTCTACCTATCCGTAGGGAGAAATATCTACAACAAGTGCCTAGGTGTCGTCCTCCAGTATCCAATTTTTAATTAACTTGCAAATTGGCATTCCATTATGAAGTTTGACTATCATATTGATGAGGATTTTAGTCACCTTCAATGATTACTTTGCGGAAACCATTATGAACCACTATATTGAGGCCCTATAAGAAGATTTGTGAGTTCAACTATGTTGTTGTTTATGATGCCTATATATCTCATGAACATTATTCTAATAGTTTTTTTGTAGTCTCTGAATACTCCCTCCTAGCCTTCTTGACCTAGGTTATCTTTTGATGCCCCATCAAAATTAATTTTGATGAATTGTTCAGGAGGGTGGATCCATGAAGGGGGCATGAGAGATCTTGGTCTGATTAAAGTTTAAATGGAGTATGTTAGAAAAATAGGATCACAGAGAAATAACAATAAACAAGATACCAATATAAAACACATAAACACAATACAAGAAAGAGACACCAATATACGTGGTTCACCCAATCTAGGCTAAGTCCATGGATAAATTTCCAGTACTTTTATTAATCTATCTAGCAAATGAAGGGATACAAACTGCAACACATCTGCTGCAATTTTCTCTTCACTTTCTCACAGTCTCTCTTACACAATCATAGATATATTTACAATACTACAACACACAGTCGTATTACAATGCCTTCCTTTTAAAGAGAAATTACCATGGGAAAATACCACATGATACCCAATACCATGGGTCCGTAAATCACCCATTATTGACCAAGTCATGACTATGAAATTATAACATTTTAGAAGGCATTTTTTCCAAAAATTTTGCTACGGGGGCGGTACCCCTGAACCTTTGCTAGGGGGGCGACGAATGTAGTGGGGGGGGGGGGGGAATCCCCCCCACACACCTCCGTCATGGGATGGGATCTAGACATGGAAAAAAAATGACCTGTGAATCAAGAAGATCAGGCTCCACAACCAATAATATCCCACTTGGAGACTGATCACAACAACTCCACCGTTGCTGCACTTGATGGGCTATGCTCTAAACATTGGACCTGGAAAATTTCTCATCTTCACCTTCATGCTTGAAGGCCAACTGAAACTGAGCAGGAAATTAATTTCTCTCTAGTTACAACCTTTGTCAACATGGTTGCAGGATTATGGCTAGTATGTATCTTTTCCAACCTCAACAGTTCATCTTCCAGAACAGACCATATGAAATGGTACTTGAGATGTATATGTTTAGTCTTAGAATGGAAGGATGAGTTCTTTGCAAGATTAATGGAACTCTAACTGTCAATGTACAACCTGTTGTTCTCTTTCTTCTTACCCAATTCCTCCATGAACCTCTGTATCCAAATCATCTCTTTAATAGCCTCTGTAGCATCAACATACTTTGCTTCCATTGTTGAAAGTGCAACAACCTTTAGCAGTTTTGAAATCCAACTTATTATTGTTCCACCTACAATAAAGAAATACCATGTGGTGCTCCTCCTACTATCTTTATCACCTTCCATATATGCATCAACATATCCCTGTAGAACAATGTCCGAACCTCCAAAACATAATACATGAGTAGTAGTACCTCTCAAATACCTGAGAATCCACTTTACTTCCTTCCAATGTTCTTTACCTAGATAGTTCATATACCTGATCACAACTCCCACTACATGTGCAATATCTGGTCTTGTGCACACCATGGTATACATTAAAATTCCAACTGTTGATGAATAGGTAATCATGGACATGTAGACTATCGCTTCCTGAGTCTTGGGACACATCTCCTTAGTTTGAAGTGGCTGGCCAAAGGTGTACTAACTAGTTTTGCATTTTGCATTATAAACCGCTCCAACACATTTTCTATGTACTCACCTTGAGACAATGTCAATTTGCGATTTTTTCTGTCTCTTGTTATTCTCATACCAAGGATTTGCTTTGCAACACCCAAATCCTTCATCGCAAATGAATTAAATAACTTCCTTTTGATCACATTTATATGCTCCATGTTAGATACTACAACAAGTATGTCATCCACATACAATAAAATGATAGTATATCTTCCATTATCTAGCCTCTTGAAATAAACACAGTGGTCAAAATGACATCTACTATAACCTTGTTCTATTATAAACCTGTCAAATTTCAAATACCACTGCCTTGGAGCTTGCTTCAGGCCATACAAGCTCTTCTTCAACCTGTATACCAAATTCTCCTTCCCTTTGACCTCATACCCCTGTGGCTACTACATATAAATATCTTCCTCCAAATACCCATGGAGAAAGGTTTTTTTACATCTAACTCTTCAAGATGCAAATATTATACCACCACTAGACTTAAAATAGTCCTAATAAAAGTCATTTTAACAACATAAGAGAATATTTCATCAAAATATATACCTTTCTTTTGTGCAAACTCTTTTACAACAAGTCTAGCCTTGTATCGTTTCTTGCCTCCATCTTCTTCCTTCAACCTATAAACCTATTTATTCTGTAATGCACTTTTACCTGCATGCAATTGAACCAAATCCCAAGTCTAGTTTCTTACCAATGAGTCCATTTCCTTAATTATGCATTGCTCCCATTTCTTTCTATTTTCCACCTGCATTGCTTCTTCACCACATTCTGGTTCACTAGAATTAATCATCAATAAATAATACAATGAAGGAGAGTATCGCTCAAGGGGTCTACTTAACCTGGAAGAAATTCTAACACTTGCAGGAGTTTGAGGTACCTGCTACTATTCTTGATTTTCCAACACCTTTGAAACTTCATTTTATTTGATTTCATCAAGCACTGTGTAGTATGTGTTTCCCTTTTACCGTTTCTTTCCATGCAACTGATCTTTATACATGAGATTTTCCTTGAATACCACATCTCTGCTCCTAATGATTTTGTTATTTTCATAATCCCATAAGTGATAACCAAAATCATCAACACTGTATCCAATAAAGGTACAATTCTTGGATTTAGCCTCAAGCTTTGTTCTATTTTCTTTATCAATATGAACAAATGCTTCACAACCAAAAGTTTTTAGAAATGAGTAGTTTACATTTTTACCTATCCATGCCTCCTCTATAATACCACCATCCAAAGCACTTGAAGGCCCTATGTTTATTAAATAAACATCAATATCTACATCATGGCCCAAAAATGTAAAGGAAACCCTGCATGCAATCTCATACACCTTGCACGCTCCACGATCGTCCTATTCATCATTTCTAACACACCATTTTCTTGTGGTGTTCCTAGGAATATCTTCTCTCTATGAATCCCATGGTATGAATAGTAACTATCAAACTTCTTGCAGCAATATTCACCACCCTTATCATATTTGAGACACTTCAACCTTTTTCCTGTCTCATTCTCAACCAAATATTTCCACTTATTAAAAGTAGCAAACACATCAAATTCATGTCTAATGCAATAAACCCAATTTTTTCTAATTGCATCATCAATAAAAGTAACATAATAACAAGAGCCACCAAGAAATTGCACTTGATCCGGTCTCCAGACATATGTATGCACAAGCTCTAACTTTTCACTCTTCTTATGTTTCCCAGCCCTGAGGAATCTGACTCTCTTATGTTTTCCATAAACACAATTCTCACAAAATTCCAAACGTACCTGCTTCAGATCTGGCAGCAGCTTCCTTTAGTGGAGAATATGCATCCCTTTCTCCCCATGTGGCCAAGCCTATGATTACACAATGATGTATTTGTTCTTGTGGAAGCTAAAGAGATAGAAAGGTCATTATTATGAGGACATAAATACAACGTACCTATCATGTCTCCTTTTTCTATCACTATTGATACTTTAGTGATCTTCCACCATGTTTCTCCAAATGTAGATAAATAACCGCCATCTCCCAACCTCCCTGTTGAGAACAGATTTATTTTCATAACAGAAATATTCCTTACATCTTTCAATAGCCATTCACCTCCATTCTTTAACTTTATCCGTACCTTACCCATTCCAACAATTTTACATGGCTCATTATCACCCAATAAAACATGTCCAAAATCACCTGGAACATAATCATGAAAGAATTTCATATGGGGTGTAGCATGACATGAAGCCCCTGAATATACTACCCAATAATCACTAGTACTATCTAATGCAAGAATCAAAGCATCTTGTAACACATCACCTATACATTTTCTTCCCGAGTAGTCTCATGTTGTCCATCTTCTTTCTTCTTTATAGATCTGTAGTATTTCTTTAGCTGTCATTTCTTTCCACAGTTCCAACACTCTATATTTCCCGGTCTAGACTTGGATCTGCCCTTCCTAAAATTGCTTCAATTGCTTGGGCTCTTTCCCCTCTCCCTTTGTCTCCCCCTGCTCTCCATGGTCAATACATTAAATAATGTCTCCCCTGTGCTTTTCCTTCTCATTTCCTCACTAAGAATTACACTAACAACATCATCAAATTTCAAAGTGTTTGAACTAGAGACATATTTACTTACAACCACGACCAAGTCGTTCCAGCTTTCTGGAAACAAGCACAATATTAGAAGATCCCTAACCTCATCTTCAAAGTTCACTTTTAAAAAAATTAGCTTATTTGTAATCGTATTAAATTCATTTAAATGATCAGCAACAGATCCATCTTCTAACATTTTCATATTAAATAAAGGCTTCATTATAAATACCTTGTTAGAGGCCGAGGGTTTTTCATACAGTTTACCTAATGTGTTCATCGGACCCTCTGTTGTATTTTCTTTTGAAATATTGAAATCCACTAACGAATCCAAGCACAACTGTATTGTTCCCAATTCCTTTCTGCCAATAACCCCCCATTCTGCATCCTTCATAGTCGCCGACTGTTTTGTTTTTCCTCCCAACGATAGGAATAGATACTTTTGATACAGATAGTCCTCCATTTTCATTTTCCATAACTGGTAGTTTTTGCCATTAAATTTCTCAACCTTGAACTTTCCTTCTTTCGACATTGCTCCCACTCGAACCAGGAACCCTTCTTTCCTGCAAGTTTATCTGCCAAATAGACCTTTGGCTCTGATACCAATTGTTAGAAAAACAAGATCAGAGATCAATAACAATAAACAAGATGCAAATATAAAACACATAAACACAATACAATAGAGAGACACCAATATAGGTGGTTCACCCAATCTAGGCTAAGTCCAGGGAGAAATTTCCAGTCCTTTTATTAATCTATTCAACAATTGAAGGGATACAACCCGTAGCACATCCGCTACAATTTCCTCTTCACTCTCTCATAGTATCTCTTACACAATAATAGAGATCTTTATAATACTATGACACTCTTCTGTATTACAATGAATTCCTTTTAAATAGTGATTACCATGGGAAAATATCACGGGATACCCAATACCATGGGCCCGTAAATCACCCATTATTGACCAAGTCATGATTATGAAATTACAACATTTTACAAGGCATTTTTTCCAAAAATTTTGCTACGGGGGTGCTGCCCCCGAACCCCCTCAAGTGGGGGCTCCCAATATAGTCTATCCCCCCCCCCCCCCGGACCCCCAATGGCGACTGTAGTGGGGGGAAATACCCCCCACCCCATCATGGGATAGGATCCAGACACGACCAAAACATGACCTTTGGATCAGGAAGATCAGGTTCCACAACCAACAAAGCATAATTAATTTATGTTGAGTTCCCAAGCGTGCAGAACTAGCACTTATTGAGGGTTTAGCTCCCTTTCTTGGTCTATCTAGTTATGGAGTTTGAGAGTCTCTTGGATGTTACTTTTTATTTTAATCCAGACATGGTTTTGATAATGAGATTTTTTTTTATAAAATTATTCAATTATGTTCCTTCCAAATTTCCCATCAAAGAAATCCTGGAAAAAGGAACCAAATACGGTTGAGTAGGCGAATACTGTACAATAGGTCCCTCCAATTAAGAATGATGGCATTTGTATTGGAAATATATCTATATGAGGTTTTGAAAACAATCGCTCCTTTGTCCCATAGCTCTACTGAGTAGAGACAAGAGTTGAAGAGGTGTTCCTTGTTCTCTTAATGAGCATTGCAAAGGTGACATCTTGAGGGACCTTGTAATCTTCTTTTAAGCAAGTTGTCCCAAGTGAGTGTTCTATTGTGCACTAGAAGACAGAGGAGTGTGGATACTCTAGTCCAAACGTTCTTAGTCGAGACACTTATCCATATGGATTCTTTTGGAAGGTTTTTATGATCAACTGTGATTTCATATCCTTCTTTTATTGAATAGGTTCTTGTTGGTTTATGCCCCCACTGGATCTTATCCCTATTATGCATATTTTTATTCTTCTATTTTGTAGCTCTGAGTTATTGTGGGAACACAGGTTTGAGGTAGATAGATTGGCCACCTGTCCAAAGGTAACCATTGTCTCCACTCTTCCTCCAATCTATGATTAATGCATAAGTGATGGACCTAATAGTATTTTTTCTCCTTTAGAGTGTCCCAGATATCACGATTGAGGCATAGATGATCTATCTTCTGAGCTTGATTCCAGGAATCATATGAGAAGAGTGCAAAGGGTCCATTTATTATCTTCCAGAAGCTATGATTTTGAATGAGCTTATGTTTGGACCAGGCTAAGTTCCAAATACTATACCTTGTAATGTGTTCATCAAATCTAATTAGGTCCTAGTTATCTATCTCTAGTGCATACTTATATTTCCAAAGATGCTCCCATGGCTCATTGATGTGAGTTATCCATCTCCACCAAATCTTTGATCCCATCACTTCATTGATGGTCTCAGGATCCCTAAGCCCAATCCCTCTGACGATCTTTGGCTTACAGAAATTGTCCCAACTGACTAGGGCCCATTTTTTTTTGTGCTTGTCTCCTCCTTAGAGAAAGTTCCTCTGGAGATTCCTTATTTTTTTTATAACATTTTTTGGAGCAACAAGAAAAAAAACAGGTAGAGAGGCATAACTTACATAATATATTTGACCAGAACGAACCTTCCAACTAAGTTGAGGGATTTGAAATTCCAACTAGAAAGTCTTTTTTCTAGTCTAGATAGAAGGTCTTCTTAGTTGGCTTGAAGAAGGGGTTTATCCATGAGAGGTTCTCCCATATATTTGGTAGGAAGGCACCATCTTTAAAAGCGGAGTGTCTGGGTTATACAATGTTGGACTAGAAGAGGAGTATTGAAGAAGAAGAGCTGAGACTTATCATGGTTGATGGTCGTATCTAAGTCTTCCATGAATCAATCAAGGACCTTTTTGAAGGCCTTAGCTTCTCAGACTGAGAAGTGTACAGAAAGGAGGTTATTTTCCACAAATTGCTGGTGAGAACAAGTAGGAGAGTTCTGAAGCAATCAAAGGCCTTTTATGTTATTGGCTCTGATTTTTGCATTAATACTTCTTCCTAAACCCTCTTCTATCAAGATGAAAAGGAAGGGAGATAGAGGATATCCTTGCCTAATACCTCGGGAGGGGAATCCATTTACAAGAATGAAGAAGAATATTGACTAGTTGAGAGGTAAGATCCAATCTATCCAAGCATGACAAAAACCAAAGGATTGGAGAGTTTTTTTTATGTAGGTATAATTTAGTCTATCAAACGCCTTGGACATGTCTAGTTTTATTAGCATTCTTGGATTCTTTATACTTTTAGGAAATGGATAAATGTATGGCCCATGATGATTATGTCCATTATTTTCCTACCCTCTACGTATTTGGATTGATTTGGAGAAGCTAGAAGCAGGAGGAGGGGCTTGAGATGATTGGCGATGACCTTAGTTATGATTTTGTAGATGATGTTACCAAGAGCAATGTGTCTAAATTTATTGGGGGAGGATGGATTGCTTCCCTTAGGAATGAGAGCCATAAAAGTAGAATTGAAGGTTGATAAAATATATGAAGATTGGTGAGAGTCTTCCACTATGGTCCAAACTTCTTCTTTGATGATGTCCCATCAAGAGTGAAAGAAGTCTAAGGTAAATCCATCTAGCTCTGGTCATTTCCTTGCTAGCATACTCATGATGGCTTGCTCTACTTCGCCCATGGTTATGACTCGCATCAGAATGTCATTCTGCTTCAAAGTGATTAGTTAAGGAATGTATTGAGTGATGTCATTGATAGCTTTTGTACAATCTCTTGGTGATTTTGAGAGAAGGTTCTAAAAGTATTTTTTTAACTCAGTTGTTATATCTTAATGATTTTGAAGGTCGTGTCCTTAACTATCTTTGAGCGTAGCAATTCTATTTTGTTGACAGTACTAAAGCATGGATTTGTGAAAGAATTTGGAATTCTTTTAGCCATTTCACTTGATATTTCTTCCGCTGGAGGGTTTCTTCCTACTTGAGTCTTTATTCCAACTATTGTTGAAGCAGTTCCTCTTGTTGGTTAAGGGTATCACATGACATGAACATTTAGGATAACTATTGCTGTAGAGTGTACATCTGGGCCTCTAATTTGTTTTTTCCTCCTGAATATTCCCAAATACCGGTTTGTTCCACGTCTTGAGCCTTTGTTTAATATTTTTCAGCTTCTGTTGAAATTTGTACATAAAATTTTTCAGCTTCGGTTTGTTATACCTCTATATTTCACAGTGTCGCATCCCCATCACGAAACAAGTTGACGACACTTCCCCTACTGTTTTAAACCATCCAGAAGAGACAGATGATGAGTCAACCTTGAAGGTGAATCCACCCTGGCAAGTTTTGACCCACCTTAGGCTTTACTCACATACACTACCGCGCATTGCCAGCTTGACAAAGCGCGGCACTATATACTACCGCGTTCTGCTATTTTCCCAAAGCGCGGCAGTGCCGCGTTCTGCAGTCTTTTCAAAATGCGGTACTCTTTTAATAGCTTTTTTCCCTTGGCTCGTGGGATTTTGGATTTTTGAAGATAATAGAAGATTGGGGTCCTTGATTCGATCTCAACTCATCTCCTTCGATTAGAAACCCTGATCCACTTATCTCTCCTTAGATCCACCCATCTCTCTTGTTGGTTAACCTCACCATTCACTATAAAAGAGAGGCATGCCTTTGGAAAAAGGGAGGACTCTTGAGAGCACCAAACTTATGGTCTTGCAGCATTGTGGAGATATCTAGAGGAGAAGACACTTGGAGCTGAAGGATTGGCTTGGGCATCAAGCACCTTTTGTAAGTATTCTTCAAGTTGTAATGGAATAACTTGTCTTGTTTTCCCAAATCATGTGTGTTAATTTTGTTTTAATGATATGATTTGTGTCTTTCATAGATTTAGATCCTAACTCATGTTTCAGGTTGCTAGAGAATAGTGCATTCTTGTGTCTTGGTTCCATTTTGACAGGTTCACCTGTGAGGGCTTGGAGCTTGGGGCAAATACCAAAGAACAAGCGTTTGGATAGAAGGTCAGTTAAACTCCTCCTATTCTCTTCAGCATTTTAATCCTGAGATGTTTGTTAGATCTAGGGATTCAAGGTAGCATTTGTTTTGTTTTGTTCTTAGCTTAGAGTTAGTTAAAGTCTGCTTTAGTCTAAGGGAATTTTGACTTATCCGTAGGGCATAATTCCACATAACAAGAATGGCGACTCCACTGGTTTTGATTACTGCTTGATTGCTTCAATTCACAGTCTTTTATCTTTGAATTGTGAGTTTTTGTTGCACTTCAAACCAGTTTGAATCTTGGTCCTTTTTCACCCCTCCTCGAAGTATTTATCTCCCTGTTTAATTACTGAGTCCCCTGGGTTAGCAACAACCCTGAAAATCTTACTTTTTCTTCTCAAGTTGCACTTTTTCTTTCCCTTGCCACAGTACCGCGCCCTTATAACTGATTCCAGCGCGGTAGTACCGCGCCATAGGCCTTAGTACCAGAGCGGTACTGTTACAGTGCCGCGCTTCAGCCAGACTATCACACGCGGTAGTGTCTGCAAGTGTTTAAAATTCTCTTATTTTTGCTTGGTTTCCTGAGTCTCTCTTTGCCTTAGATAGTCTTTACTGTTGCCTGTTAGCATCTTGGTTAGTTTCCAGTCTGTATGGTATGCTCATTACCTAGTTTGTGAGCTTGATTGATTGATTGAATTAAGTGGTACTTTTGACATATTGTTCATTTTTGAATCTGATTGCATTGACTTGATTTTTTCCCCACAACCAACTCAACACCACTGTCTTCTGTTACTGAATACTGTAGTTTTACAGTCATATTGTCATTATCATTTTCAGTAAAGTAAAAAGATCATTGGTTGAGAGCAAATTTTGTTGTTTAAATTGAAAAAGTCTAGTGGTATTTTGCATAGGGAAATGAACCATTAATTTTGCCATAGAAATTCTCATTATAGAAGCATTGTAGATTGTAAAATCATTGCATTGAAAAGAGTGTTTACTTCAGTTTGGCTTTGTTTATAAATCGAAAAGAAAAGAAAAATATTTTACTTTGATTGCTTGTGAAAATTGTTATGCATATTTGATCGAAGAACCTCTATCTTTACCTTAGCTAGATTTCATCGAAGACAAAGGCTTGTTTGTGATTCATTCTCATTTGCATGGTTTGAGTCGTCATAACACCATCAAGTTTCACGTCCACTACCCGATTGAGTAAAGACAGCCACTAAAATTAATCACCCTAATTAAACCAACTTTAACCTCACTTGAGGAAATCAAAAGAATTTGGTAGTTAGGTAGGACACCGGGGATAGGTATCAAAATAATTCCCCCTTGTCATTTTCATCTGAGACATAGTCGTTGTCTTTAGGGAACTAAAATCCTCTAGTACTTATTGACACGGTCACAGCCAGTTTGTGGAGGGGCCTCCTGACTGTTTTTAACTTTCAGGGGTTAAACGGCCGCGAGATTGAGAACCGGACGGACTCTGTGGAATACCGCACTCCACTTAACCCTAAGGCAACATCGATCGTTGTCTTCTTCGGAAGGCTGAAGTGCCCAAAACCTTTTCCGACGTGTTATGAACGAGGTGGCTTAGTATCTATTCTACTAGGGCTCTTTTACCCAGGATCCCTTTCGGTAGAGGGATATCCTTCTTATATCGGTCTCTCATGTTGTATTGTTCGACTTGGATTTCATCACCTTGCGAAGGATACAGCCTGTTGAGGTCTCCAGCTCTTAGTTAGGAGTTTGCTTGGCATCTCATCTTCATAGAGGGTCATTTTTTCTTTGTAGGGACTGCTTGTTGGCATTCTGGCCATTTTTGTTGATCAGCTCGCTTATTGAGACACCGGTCTCAGTATAGATTTTAGAGCTTGCTTTTTTGGCCTGTGAGCCTTGCTTTTTCTAGCTCCTCTTCTGCACACTCGGTTGCATTAGAGTTTTTTGAGTTCTTTGTTTACGATACTGCCCCCGATTTTCATTTTCCTGTCATCATGTCAGATCTACCACGAAGATCACGAAGACAACAGGGCCAGAGCCCTCCACCACCACCACCGCCACAGACTACTGGTCCGCCTGCATCACGCATTCCTGCTCCTCCTGGCCGCGGTGCTGGTCAAGGCAACATCCCACCGCCGATACGTACAACATCTTCAGTTACGCCCGTAACTGCCACACACAGCACAGTCTCAGAATCTATTACAGCTTCTGCAACCACTAGCATGTCTGAGACTTCCACTGTCACCTCACCCACTGTCATTCCAGATTTATCTGTAACAGTGGGCACAGTTACAGCAGCTGAACCTAGCACGACCCAGAGTACTAGACCAGAGGTCATCCTTCTACCAGATGCCAACACTTCTTGTCCATCAGACATTTTTCACGATGATATAGACGGATCTATTGGCACCACAGAAGGGTCCGACCAGGACATACCTGGCTTAATTTCAGTCCCAGGCGGATACGTTGAGATCGTTGAAGATACTCGTCTGCCTGACACACCTTTTGAACCTGATTATGGCTTCATCACTTCCCAGACGGAACTTCCGCCTGTTATTACTACGTCACCCATTGTTCATCCTCAGGAGACAAGTTCTTCTAGCAACGTACCTCGCACTTTACATCTACCCAACCTCCCACCGGGACACGAAATCATGGCTTCCATCCAGTCTAGTATGGTTAGCCTAGCGAACTCTCCATTAGCATCGGCACAATTTAGACGCAACACAGAGCAAATCCTTTCGACAGCGTCTAGATACCCCCCTGTTTCTCGTCCTTCTGACTATAGGGATCCCAACGTCCCGTCTAGCACAGAATTTCATCACTCCTTTGCAGACGGCTCAGGACCTTCGGACTTTACTATCCCTAGGTTCCTGCCGGATCCCCAAAATCTTTTTCAGGATATGAACTCGGACCCAGTTCTCGTTGGTCCTTCTATCATTGAACACGTTATGGACGACGCCGATACCCCTGGGCTAAATTCCCCACATTTGCTGTCATCACCTATGTTTGGTGCACATTCTATGAGGGATAACCCAGTTTTTTCTCCGTCCTCACCTGTCCAATATGGACGACCTCCTCCGCAAATCGGTACTTTTGGCGCCGTTGGCCAATCCATGCTATCATATTTGGCTAGCGGCGGAAGAACACCTAGTCATACTGCTGGATATTCCGTTTCAACCGGAGGATCACCTTCAGCCACCATTTATACTATTTCAGGAGGTGGACAACCGACTACAGTGGTCCCCAACCCTAGCTACCAAATCCCCCCTGGTGGGCCATCAACCCAACCAGTTGGTGGACAACCTTTTGTTGGGAACCCTGTTTCGAGTCAACAACCTCCAACTGGTGGGCCATCAACCCAACTAGTTGGAGGACAACCTTTTGCTGGGAACCCACTTCCCAGTCAACAGCCTCCTCATATAGGGTCATCCAACCTAACTGCTGGCGGACAACCTATTGGTTCGATCCAACAAGCATCCCAACCAGCAGCGTCTACTCAGTTCGGTATGTACAATCCACCTGGCAGTGGGCAACTTTATTCCGGCATCCCAACCGGGCCTTACTCTCAACAACCCCTGTCAGGCATGCTTCCTCCCTGGGATCATCAAATCCCACAGAGTGGGGGGTACTCACTTTTTGGAAACTGGAACCAAGCTGGGGGGCAATCTCAGATTTCCCCCAACTTGCATTCCGGCTTCCCCTACCCTTCAGCTGCCACTGCTCCATGGAACCCATCACTTCAATTTCCACTCGCTCCTCAAGCAGGAACAAGCCTTCCATGGACACCACCGTCGCAACCACCCCCCAACCCTGCTATGGGAAATCCTCCACTTGCACAGTATGGTGGTAACATCCCTGGAACACAACAATTCCAAGGAATTTTTCCCCAACAAGGAACAGCAACCATTCCTGGGTATCAACAGCCTCAGGGTACTATACCCACTCAGCAGAACACTCACCAACCGGTTGCCTACAATCAACCGGTTAACCAGATGGCTTACCATCCACAGCATTTCCAGCAGTATCCCACGGGAAACTCATATGGGTATAACACACAGCAGTATGCTATGCAGGGCCCTCCAGGGTTCTCGGCACCACATGGTTATTACTCATTCCCGAAGACCAACCGTCAACTTCCCTTTTTAGCCACACTTGATCTACCTGATTTGTCGAGGCTTATCAACGATCCTATATGGCACGAACCTCACTGGCCACCTATCCCAGCCAAACTACCATCGGACATTCCTAAGTTCGATGCCAAACCCGGGGAAGACCCCAAGAACCACGTGATGACCTTCCATCTTTGGTGTTCATCCAACTCCTTGATGGATGATTCCATCCGACTTCGGCTCTTCCAACGCACGCTCACTGGAACGGCAGCAAAATGGTATATCGAGCTGCCACAACACTCTTTTCGTGATTTCAACACTTTGGCTATGCAGTTTCTGACACATTTCCAGCTCCCCATCCGGTATGAGACTGGAACAGAACTGCTAACTTCACTGCGTCAAACCACTTCTACACACATTTCGGATCACATCCACGAGTGGCGAAGACGTCGTAGGCTGATAAAGGCACCTATTCCGGATCAGCTACTTGCTGATTGGTTTACAAAATCCTTTTTGCCTCCCATAGCCAGAGATATTGCTATGCGCGGACCGGTCACGGAAGAACAAGCCATCTCGGCAGCACAATACATGGATTTAGTATATACTCAATCCGGTACTTTACATGAACTTCTTCCACATGCCTCCCGCGTTCACACTGATCCTACAAAGCCTACCACTGAACCACCCATCGAGGGTATCGTTGGTTCAGTCAAAGCTCAGCCTGCTACCAACTCGACGGGGCAACAAGCTTCTGCTTCCCCCGCTTTTACCCAGGCCGCTTCAAAAGCTTCCACCTCTCCTGCTGTCTCCTCCGAAGTGAATGCAGTCCAATCTACATCACAACCATCCGGAGGAAAGAAGAAAAATAATCGTGGTAAACCCAAGAAGAACCAGCAGGAGAACCCCAAGCCACAACCTACCCAGAATGACCAGAAACCACATCGGAAAGCTAAGTTTCCCTGCCTGATTTGTCAAGATGATCATTATACGCGTGACTATCCCTACAAGGACGAGGTCCACAAGTTCGTTAAAGGATCCTCTCGCCCGGCAGTGCTAACTGACCCTTTCCCCCAACAGCAACAGCAAATGGTTTCCCAAGAATCCCCACAAGGGGGCAACCCGACCAATCCTTCCCGTGGAGAGACGTCCACAAACCGCGAAATCCTAATGACAAGTAATGAGGAGATTAATATCACCACTCGTTCAAAGACGTATGATAATCCTCCAAGTTCAAACAAACAATCGGAGATAGCCAAAGGCAAATCTCCTGTTGAAGATCCGATTCCTATTCCCCCTCCTAACGGTCATCTCCATATCGAGAGACCACTTATGGATACAGTGCTACGCCCACCCAAGGGCACCATACGAAAGGCGACATTCAACCCGAATGCGCGAGCTGCCCAAAACTACAACATCGTTGAAGATTTGGCTCAAGCACCTTGTGCTATGTCAACTCTCGAGGTTCTCCAACACTGCCCTACGCAGCGTAGAACCCTACTTTCAACACCGGGGGCACTGGACCCAGATACTTCAAACTCCATCATGTTTAACTTGGAGCATGCTAAACCTAGGCTTTCTCACCAGTTAGCCTTCCAGGTGCATACGAAAATCCATGGAAATGTTATCCACCGCACTGTGTTAGATGAGGGTGCTTCCACGTCGATTATGTCTTTGAACTGCTGGAGAGCCTTAGGCTCACCCGAGGTCACAACTTCTCCCACTACTCTTAGAGCGTTCGATGGACATGGTTTTCAACCATACGGACTCATTCCCTCAATCGGTGTTGAACTGGGGGGCAAAACAGTATCCGTACACATCGAAGTCGTAGATGCACCTTTGGATTACAACCTCCTACTTGGTCGGAACTGGTTCTATGCCATGACTGCCATAGCATCTACAGTCTTCCGGATTGTACAATTTCCTCATGAAGGAAAAGTTGTCACTATTGATCAATTGGATTACTGTATTCCAGACTCCCATCCGAACTCCACCAATACCGTTCCGTTATTGGATCAACCTCGGTACCGGTTCCAAGACATAGGTGTTGGTCTCATGAAGGATTCATCCCTCATTGGAGTTTTTCCAGAGCTGGGAACCCATCTTCAACCAGTCAACATGATTTTGTCGCATGTCACCCCTTCCGATGATTCATGGGTGATTCCGAGTCCTACTCAGATCCAAGGTTATGGCAATTCCATGCCTTTGAACAGAAACCTTGCAGCATATGACGCGATCCAATCAGCCACAGATTGGGTCGATTGTTCTACTGATCACACAGTGGCACAGCTCTCGACTGAAACTCATACACACCCACCATTGTTTGATCCTCTCAACTTGATTTTTCCTACTGATGAATCAATCATAGAGGTAATGTGCGGTAATGAGCCACCATGGGGAGATTTTCATCATCGATCTTCATTCCCCACCATTCAGTCACTTGAGCCCGATACCAAATCCAGTGCTTCACTTGGGATGGTTCAAACCAAGTTCCCTACTTCCCTCGACGAAGTATTTTCCGAAGGCAACTTGGCCAACCTTATGGCAACCACTCCCATCGATATCTCAGTAAAGCCTGGTATCGTGGAAAACGTACATATTGGCAAAACATGCACTCCTCTCGAAACGGAGTTCTATAATGCCTACTTTTTAACTTTCCGCGATGTTTTTGCTTGGAGTTATGAAGAGATGCCAGGGATTGACCCGTCGATTGTGGTCCACGAAATTCCAACTTTCCCTTGCGCCCGACCTGTTCGGCAAAAGCTTCGACCCGTCCATCCTCGTAAGGCAGCCGCCATTAAAGTAGAAGTTGAAAAACTTTTGCGTGCTGGTTTTATCTATCCTGTCCCATTGACAGAATGGGTATCTAACATCGTTCCCGTAGCCAAGAAACAGGGAACGATTAGAGTCTGTGTTGATTACCGTGATTTGAACAAGGCTTGTCCTAAGGACAACTACCCAACTCCGTTTATCGACCAGATCATCGATAACTGTGCCGGAAGTGTTATCTTTTCATTTATGGATGGCTTCTCTGGCTATAATCAGATCGATATCCTCCCAGCCGACCAGCACAAAACGGCCTTTATCTGCCCTTGGGGGATCTTTGCATATCGAAAGTTACCTTTTGGCCTCAAAAATGCCGGGGCAACTTTCCAACGGGCGATGTCCTACGCATTTCATGACATCAAACATATCGTAGAGCCATATCTTGACGACCTTCCCGCTCATTCTCGAACTCGGGAAGAACATCCAGATCACTTGAGTGCCATTTTCGAAAGGTGCAGGCGCTACAATATACGTTTGAACCCGCATAAGTGCGTCTTCTGTGTAGAAGATGGAAAACTGTTGGGCTTCATAGTCTCCAAAGACGGGATACGTCTAGATCCCGCAAAGGTAGCAGCTATCATAGCCCTGCCTCCACCTACCAATATTCCAGAACTTCAAGGTTTGCAAGGGCATGCAAACTTTCTACGCCGTTTTATCTGCAATCTGTCCGAGATAACAAAAGGCTACATGCGGCTTCTCAAGAAGAATGTTCCCTTCATATGGGATGACGAAGCCCAACGCTCCTTTGACAATTTAAAGGCAGCCTTAACCAAAGATCCTGTGATTCAACCCCCCAATTACACACAGGACTATATCCTTTATCTCGCAGCCTCGATTTCCACCATTGGTATGGTGTTAGTCCAGGAAGACCACAACGGCATAGAACATGTGGTGTACTATCTCAGCAAGAGTCTTCTTGACTCTGAAACTCGCTACTCACATGTTGAAAAACTGGCTCTGGCAACAGTATTTGCTGTCCAGAGATTCTGTCATTACATCTTACTCCGTCGGACCACCGTCATCGCTGATTTCAATCCAATGTACTATATCCTCACACGACAAGTGCTTGGGGGCATGTACTCCCGTTGGATTGTCATCCTCCAAGAGTTTGACTTGGAATTTGTCAAAGCCAAGTCTAAGAAATCTCTGGTCTTTGCCGAGTTAATTTGTAACCTGCCCCGTACTACTGAGCAATCCGAGCCCATTGATTCTCTCCCCGATGAATCATTGTTCCTCATTAGCACGTCTGATCCGTGGTATGGGGATATTCTCTTATATCTCCAAACCCAACGCTTCCGTCCCGATCTCACCCGCGATGAACGACGACGTATCAGACATCACGCAAAATACTACCTTATAGTGAACGATACTCTGTATCGACGTGGTGTCGACACCGTCCTTCGACGCTGTTTGACCTTAGATGAGGCGGAACGCGTTCTCAATGACTGCCACGCTGGAGCATGTGGTGGTCATCTCTCTGGGATGGCTACGGCCCAGAAAATACTGCGAGCAGGATACTCCTGGCCCTCAATTTTCAAAGACTGCATTGAAACAGTCAAGAAGTGTCCGCCATGTCAATTCTTTCATAGCAAAGCACGCTCGCATCCCGCTCCACTCCACCCTGTCATTTCCGTCGGCCCCTTCTCCAAATGGGGCATCGATTTTATGCACTGTAAGCCCACTTCAGTCGGGGGGCATAGCTATGTCATAGTAGCTGTCGACTATTTTACAAAATGGGCTGAAGCGATGCCTACATATGCTGAAGACGGCAAAACAGCAGCGCAGTTCATATTCAATCATATCATAGCTAGATTCGGTGTCCCACAGTCTATTGTGACCGATCATGGTTCCCATTTCAGGAACCATATGATCGAAGAACTAAGTGCCAAACTGGGTTTTCGCCATGAAAACTCAACCCCGTATTACCCACAAGCCAATGTCCAAGTTGAAGCCATTAATAAAGTCCTGAAACGAATGATTCAGCGCATTGTGGGTACCCAAAAATCCAATTGGCACTCAGCTCTGTTCTCAGCACTGTGGGCATACCGAACCTCAGTGAAAAGTGCTACTGGGTTTACACCATTTCAACTAGTGTACGGCCTAGAAGCCATTCTCCCGATTGAATGTGAAATTCCATCACTCAAGATAGCCATAGAGCTACTTCCACACACTACTTCCGAAGAAGAACGGTTTCTATACCTAGCCAAGCTAGATGAAACCCGCCGCGACGCCGCTTTGGCTAATGAAGCTCACAAAAAACGCGTCAAAGCTCAATACGACAAATCCGTTCAACCTCGGATCTTCAACGAAGGTGACCTCGTACTTACATATGATCAGATGCATGATAAGCTTGGAAAAGGTAAGCTTGAATCTATGTGGTACGGACCCTTCATCATAAAACGTGTCTTAGAAAAAGGAGCCTATGAACTAGTCGATTGTGATGGTACGCCATTGGCACAGCCCCGCAACGGGCTATACCTCAAGCGTTTCTACGCGTGAGGTTACCCTACGCGGGTTACTTGTTGTACATAATGTACTTAGTTTGCTTTCTGTTTAGTGTGCGCATGGACCTTATGTATCTACTCTTACGTTGACTCGTGACTTTATGCGCAGATGTCAGCCTACTTTGGGTTCGCCGACGGTGCAAGCCGACATACCCGAAATCTCGCTTCCGCAGCATGGGTGATTTATTCCCCCACTGGCGAGTTGATTTCTTCAGGAGCCAATTGTTTAGGTCCTGCAACCAACAATATCGCGGAGTACCATGCAGTCATAGGTCTCTTGACAGAGGTTGCTTCACTCGGGATTGACTCCTTATCGGTCTTTTTAGACTCCCAACTCGTGGTTTCTCATCTAAACCGTGTTTACACAGTTCGTGATCCTACATTACTTCGTTTATTTCGAAGAGTACGCCTCTTGGAACGGTCATTTGATTTTATCACATATCAACACATACCGAGAGAATTCAATTGTATTGCCGATTCATTGGCTAATTATATTTTGGATTGGCATCTTGCCCATACATAAACACATCATAAAAAATAAAATGCACAAGTCATTGTAAATATTTAGATCATAAATAGGTCCATATCACTGTATATAAAAGTGTTTTTTTCCAAAATACATAAAGTTTGTGTCAAAGACAAAATTGGGGATCAAATCCCATATACAAAAATTGGCCCTCAAAGCCTACATATCGTGTACATGCCGCAAAAAGATCAAAAGACCATCTACGGAGATCTAGGAGACCTATCACGTCCCTCATCGGACTCCTCCCGCTGCTGGTGGTAACACATCACAGCTCGAACCACCTTGCGAAGAAGTCGACTGATACGACCAGGTACACCTACAGTATGCCGCTGGAGGTGGTAAGGGACGTCATCCATCCGCATAGCAGGGATACCATGAGTCAATCCCTGCAGGTTCCTCTTAATGTCCCGGACACCTCCTGCTCGTCTTCATCTTCTTCTTCGACAGGATCAGCTGGACGATCGACACCACCACGTCGTAGTGGAGAGTATCCAGCTGGCCTCTGTGGTCCACAGTCTGCAACATGCATGCGAATATACATTAGAAGTCTTTCTCACATTCTAAAAAAAAGCAATAAAAATTAAAATATTCAAAAAAGAAAAAATACATATCCATGAAGGTCATACCAGAGTTGTCCCAGTCATCATCTTCTGGCAAAGCCAAGTCGATATCCTCACGAAAATCTACCCCTGAATAGGGATAGTCATCAATCATGACTATCTGCTCCTCCAGCCAAGAGAAGAAGTCCTCTCCAAAGGCTAGCCGTTGAGGTCCCCCGAGGCGTCCAGCGTAGTCACTCCATCGAGCCATCCATGGCTCAGTAGGTGGACGAGGATGCATAGATATCTGTGGACGCAGTAATGGCACCCTAGCCAAGAAGAAAGTGACCAGGATGCTCCCATAGCCAAACTGGGTATTCTTCCCAGTCCTACACTTGTGCACCTGTTCCTTCAGATTGGACAACACTGCATCACACCAGTTGAAAACTGTTCCTCCCATGCACTCTGCTGCGAGATTCACCTGCGTGCGGGATGCCTGATGTGGACTCACGCTTCCCGCTGCACGAGTGATAGTGAATAGCAAGGTTTTTAAAGGAAGATTTGTGACCTCTTTTATGGCCACCTTCCCACTTTTCTTACTCGAACCTGCCTGGCAATATCGAGCAATTAAATCATCTGTGCTTGTTTCTGAAGCGGTGTACCCGGTAAAGCTCGGCCGGGCCCCTCTCTTTGAGAGGCCCGTGAGGAAGTAAATATCCTCAAGTTGGATTTCAAGCACATGCTCTCCCACTCGGAAAGCTTGAGTGTCAGGCTCCCACAATTGGATAAGGTGAGTAAGGAGTTTAGGCTGCTGGCGGATCCCTTTGGTCTTGAAAAAATTTAGCAAACCACATTCTCGCAATGCGGTCACGGTTGGTAAGTCATTTTCGGCTGCAAAATCATCCGCTTTGTGCTCCCTCTCTTTCCAACTCACCATTTTGCTCCAAATAAATTGCAAATCCCTGCAAAAAGGCAAACAAAGCAATTAGTAACTATTTAACAACTTACTTCCAGCAAAAAATTGGAGAAAATTTGATTTTTTGAACTTAAAATTCGCACGTGCCGCGCCTGGAGGACACCCTACCGCGCGGCAGTCCACAGTGCCGCGCCTTATTTTGGGGTTACAGCGCGGTACTGTTCAACAGTACCGCGTTTTTCGACAGGGCCCCCGCGCGGTAGTACGAATGGCGATTTTTGCCCAAAAGGGCTTGCCAAAAAATTAATTTTTTCCCGGTGAAAGCAAAAATTTCTTACATGAAATGAAAGAGGGAGTCAAGCACTCTTACCTGGCACAGACGGCGGTCGAAATGGTGTCCCAGAACTCCCGGTATGGATCCTTGAAATTTTGCTCCAAAATAGGTGAAAATGTCTCCTTTGGGTAAAAAACACAAATGAATAGTAATTTCTATTTTTACCATGCTTTATATAGCATTTTTTCACATTTTTTTTTTTTTTTATTAATTAATTAATTACTATTTCAAATAAATCAACCCTTGTTCACATTGCTAATGTCCAGTTGTTGAGCATTTATTGACAGGACCCGCAATAGGAATGGGATGCATTCGCACCGGTGTTTATTCGTAATTTGACCTCCAATTTGAGCCCACTTTATCTTTTTCGTGCTCTGGATTTAAAACTTGAAAAAGATTCCAAGCGCTTTCACACCTGTGTCGTGCTTGTCAAACGCAAGTAAACGGTGTCGAGTACGGTCAACTTTACTCATGCTCGTTAAACGATGAGGAAAGTATTATCCTGGTTGTATTTTATTCTCTTTTCGGACCAGAATAATTTAAAATCTACGAAAAAGACCACAGGAGTCCATAGTTAAGCTCTTTTCAGACTCCTTAAAATTGAAAAGATTGCCAAGTGATCTTGACTCTTTCACACTTGTAAAAGTATTTGAAAGGTCGTCTATTCGGTGATAGGTTACCCCTTTTTCGACCCGTCTAGACTATTTACGAGAAAGGTATACCTCAGTCAATCTCGACTGGGAGAGTTCTCTCGGGAATTGTTTTACACTTTTTTCGGGACCGAGGGACTAAATTTTATGAAAAAGTACGTTATGGAGCTTCCTTTAAGTTTTTTAGGCTCTCTAAATATGAAAAACTACCGAGTTTTCCTTCCTTGGACTCGTTAAAATATTAACATCGAAGGACCCACTTTGGGACGAACCCCTCCTTTCTCAGGTTCGTAAAATATGTGAGATTGGACTCATCCATGAGATGAGCTACACCGAGCATCTGTTATCCTCTTCAAGCTCGTAAAACAAGAAAGAGGTACTCGTCCATCATGTCGGGGAAATATGGGGGAACAAGTCAAGTTTATCTATGGCAGCTTGTCAGTCGTTACCTTTGAACATGGCATGTGTCCATCTCTTGTCTATATTTGGGTATCTGTCTTTCATTTGAGTTATAGTCATCATCATGGGTCATCTCCCTGGCCACGAGTCCGCTCATCCGGTGTCTATCCTCTATTTATCAATAATCCCTGCTGCCAAGTCTTGTTACATGCCGTTATATGTTCAAAGGGTTGCATTGTATCGAGTCATTCATTGTGTCAGGCCTCCGTTGTGTCAGTACATACTCCATTACTTCATCATCCTATCATATGTGCCGATTTCGTGTTGATGATGTGGGAATCATCATGGCCCACCTTCGACGAGTCTATTCCTGTCGACACCAAATCACTATCCGGGAATTAGACTTAGAGATCAACCATTAGTACCTTGGTACCTGCATGCCTCAATGGCAGGTTTCCTCGCGTTTGACAGTAGGTTCACATCATTGACCTGTGATCAAGCGATCTCTCGGATGCTCGACATCAACTCATTCATTCGCATTTCGTTGAGATGTACTATTGATACCTTGGGAATCATTGTCATCATTGGTGATCTCCCTCGCATTTGTTAACGGTCCACATCATTGACCGGTAATCAAATGGTTTCTACCATGTTCGACTTCAACACCTTGTAATCACATGGTTAGATTCGTATTTTTTTGCGATCGGGTAGAAGACCCTGGACGCACCTCTACATTTTTTACTGCGTCCAGGCTGCGATGGAGATGTCCCTTGTATTGTCACACAGATCCACTTATTGTATTGGTCGTGGCTGTGTCATTATTGTCTCATGGATCTACGATTGTTCATAGTAGTCATGATCTGTCCACAGTTTACATTATCTCAGTACTCATGGATCTGCAATGTATTGGTCGGCAGCCATGCTTTGAGTCATCTGTTTCCGAGCATGGGAATGCCCGCCTCGGTGGTATATCTAACACTTTGTTTCTATTTCAGCTCCGTGTCGCTCTCCTCGATGCTATCTCTGCACATTATATTCGTAAAGTCTTTCGGCCATCACTCCCTTCTGACCTCACACTTTAGGGGGCATCTGTTATACCTCTATATTTCACAGTGTCGCATCCCCATCACGAAACAAGTTGACGACACTTCCCCTACTGTTTTAAACCATCCAGAAGAGACAGATGATGAGTCAACCTTGAAGGTGAATCCACCCTGGCAAGTTTTGACCCACCTTAGGCTTTACTCACATACACTACCGCGCATTGCCAGCTTGACAAAGCGCGGCACTATATACTACCGCGTTCTGCTATTTTCCCAAAGCGCGGCAGTGCCGCGTTCTGCAGTCTTTTCAAAACGCGGTACTCTTTTAATAGCTTTTTTCCCTTGGCTCGTGGGATTTTGGATTTTTGAAGATAATAGAAGATTGGGGTCCTTGATTCGATCTCAACTCATCTCCTTCAATTAGAAACCCTGATCCACTTATCTCTCCTTAGATCCACCCATCTCTCTTGTTGGTTAACCTCACCATTCACTATAAAAGAGAGGCATGCCTTTGGAAAAAGGGAGGACTCTTGAGAGCACCAAACTTATGGTCTTGCAGCATTGTGGAGATAGCTAGAGGAGAAGACACTTGGAGCTGAAGGATTGGCTTGGGCATCAAGCACCTTTTGTAAGTATTCTTCAAGTTGTAATGGAATAACTTGTCTTGTTTTCCCAAATCATGTGTGTTAATTTTGTTTTAATGATATGATTTGTGTCTTTCATAGATTTAGATCCTAACTCATGTTTCAGGTTGCTAGAGAATAGTGCATTCTTGTGTCTTGGTTCCATTTTGACAGGTTCACCTGTGAGGGCTTGGAGCTTGGGGCAAATACCAAAGAACAAGCGTTTGGATAGAAGGTCAGTTAAACTCCTCCTATTCTCTTCAGCATTTTAATCCTGAGATGTTTGTTAGATCTAGGGATTCAAGGTAGCATTTGTTTTGTTTTGTTCTTAGCCTAGAGTTAGTTAAAGTCTGCTTTAGTCTAAGGGAATTTTGACTTATCCGTAGGGCAGAATTCCACATAACAGCTTCAAAGTGATTAGTTAAGGAATGTATTGAGTGATTTCATTGATAGCTTTTGTACAATCTCTTGGTGATTTTGAGAGAAGGTTCTAAAAGTATTTTTTTAACTCAGTTGTTATATCTTAATGATTTTGAAGGTCGTGTCCTTAACTATCTTTGAGCGTAGCAATTCTATTTTGTTGACAGTACTAAAGCATGGATTTGTGAAAGAATTTGGAATTCTTTTAGCCATTTCACTTGATATTTCTTCCGCTGGAGGGTTTCTTCCTACTTGAGTCTTTATTCCAACTATTGTTGAAGCAGTTCCTCTTGTTGGTTAAGGGTATCACATGACATGAACATTTAGGATAATTATTGCTGTAGAGTGTACATCTGGGCCTCTAATTTGTTTTTTCCTCCTGAATATTCCCAAATACCGGTTTGTTCCACGTCTTGAGCCTTTGTTTAATATTTTTCAGCTTCTGTTGAAATTTGTACATAAGACTACGTGTGGAGATTACTAATTATTCCCACAATTGCTTGATATTGGTTTTGAAGTCTAGATGATCCAACTAGAATTTTTTGAATCTGAAGTTTTTGTTCTTATCTTGCTCCTCTTTATTCCAATTCAGGCAGATCAACCAATGATCAGAGCCATTAGCTAGGAGAATCGTAGCTTCCCATTCTTCTTCATAAGTGTAAATGTTCTCCGAGATGAGAAAACGATCCAATATTGAGGTGATTTAATGTACCCCCATGTTTTTTTTTCTAGGTGAATACACTATTAGTCATGCTTAGATCTATTAGATTGTTGTTCTCAATGAATTACTTGCAAGTTAGATTGTCTTGATCAAGGCATATCTGACCTCTCTCTTTTTCCACAAGGCTAGTGATCATGTTGAATTCTCCCCCTAAAATATTTTTTTGTTTTGATAGAGGTTCTGAATCCACTAGAGGTATTCCAAAAAATGGAGTTTCGGATCCATAGCTTGCGGTCCATAAACATCGGTGAGCATTATTTTTCTATTTATTCCTATAAAGTGATACCTAGCTAAAATTGTGTTCGATGAGGCCAAGATGTTGTCAATAAATACCTCTTGAGGGTTTCATAGGAGGGAAAGGCCTCCTAAAGCACCTCAATCACCCACCACTAATCCTTTTGAAACATTCCAAACTTTTCTCATAATAGTTTCTAGAGAGTGGGAGGTGCATTTTGTTTCTTGCAGCATTAGGATACTTGTTTTTTTCATAACTATTTTATTTTTCAAGAGTCTTTGCATGGAGGGTTCGTTCATAACTCTAATGTTCTAAGATATAATATTCATTGTAAACTTTGGGAGAGGGAGGAAAAGAAATTTTTTAGTTGACTATATTGCCATGAATCTCTCATCCAGTTACCTACTTCATCTAGATGTTGTATGTTAGTTCTCCGACCTCTTTTTTTATCTTCTTGGTGAGGTATTTTGAGCTTTTTTTGTTGTTGGGTTTGATCCCAAGGTTTGCATTCTTGATAGACCCTTTGTTCGATTTATTGTTTCTATTTCGAGCTTTTATGGGCGCTTCTTTGAAGAGTTCCAACTGGGGCCTAGGGATATGGATCTTCTTCTTACAAGCTTACTCAATTCCTTGGAGATCAATGTCATTGATTTTCATGTCTTCCATCTCTTCAGGGGGTTCTTGCATTTTAGTCTTAGGGGTTGGTATTTCAGTGGGTTTATCATGAGGAAATTCCTAAGAGGGAATAGAGGAGGGTTCCCTCTCTTCTGGTTTATTGGGAAGCACATTAAATTGGTTGGAGGTGGGGATGGAAGATTTGGGAGAAGGATTGGGATTTTTCTTGTCAATTAATTTCTTATTGCTGACTTTTGCAAATACATCTACATCATTTTCTTCAAAAGGATTAAGGTTGGTAGGGATGTGATTGAGAGGGAATTCTAAAAATAGGTGACCATGTCCATGACACTTTCTACAGTGGAAGGGTATGTGCTCGTAGTTCAGGGTTTGGATCCACTCCGAGTCTCTGTAACTTAGATAGATGGCTTCTGGGTGAGGTTTGGATATTTTCATATAAACACAAATGCATCTAAAGTAGGTGTAGTGACCTCGTTGAGTGGATTCACATATTTTTACAAATTGGCCCAAGTGTGTTACCAATGCATACTAGCGTTTCTAGTTCCCAGTATTCTTGAGGCAAGGAGTAAATTCTTATCCATATAAGGGCTTCCTTGAAGTATTCCTTGTCGAGATTGAAATTCTCTACCCAGGGCTTCATGTAGATACCTGCTGAGTTGAAGAAGTATGGCCCTCCCTCGAAGACCACTATGTAGTCCTTTAGGTTGTCCAATATTATTGTAAAGACCCTTTGAGCCTAGCTTCAAATCATAATTCCCTTTGGGGTTCCATTTTTGGTTGATCCACTAGACTAGATATTTTTGGAATGGCCATAATCCCATGAACTTACATATTATTGCATGTTCCTGCATATATTGAATGTTTTGATGGATCTGTGATTTCATATCTTTGTATGGTTGTTGATTTTGGAATGAATTTTTCGGTATTGCTTAGATCTATTAATTTCCTGTTGCCTGATGTCGGTGGTGAGATGGTGTCATTTCATTCTCCTTCCCTTTGCATGATTGTGTCTTCTATGGGGTCTAAATAGTTTGTGGGTCCCTCGATCAACTTCTACTTAGGGTTAGAGCCCACGTATGAACCAAATTGATGGGGGGTCATCTATCCCCCCCCCGTTGTGTCTATTGAGGTTGAGAATAGATTGAGGATAACTGATGACCTAATCATAGTTGAAAGGATTCAAAGTAGGCCCTATGTTGATCATTGGGATCTAACAGGTGATCATATTCATTTCAAAGCACTCAACCCAATTCCATTAGTGTCCTCCCAGCTTTTCATATTTAAAAGATTATAATTTCTCATTTAAATAATAGAGATCTCGGCTCTGATAAACAAAACAATAAATATTTCTCTAATTATTTAAAAATAGTATAGAGCTCCCGGATTTTCATAATTAAATCATTATAATTTCTCGTTTAAACAATAGAGCTCTCAGCTCTAATAAACAAAACAATAAAGTTTTCTCTAGTTATTTAAAAATAATATAGAGCTCCTGGATTTTCTTAATTAAAGAATTATAATTTCTCATTTAAATAATAGATCTCTCAGCTCTAATAAAAAGAACAATAAATCTTGTTCTAATTATTTAAAAATAATATAAAGCTCTCATCTTTTCATAATTAAAGAATTATAATTTATCATTTAAATAATAGAGCTCTTGGCTCTAATAAGCAAAACAATAAAGCATGATCTAATTATTTAAAAATAATATAGAGATCCTGGTTTTTCATAATTAAAGCATTATAATTTCTCATTTAAATAATAGATCTCTCGACTCTAATAAACAAAACAGTAAATCTTGCTCTAATTATTTAAAAAAAATATAGAGCTCCTAACTTTTCTTAATTAAAGCATTATAATTTCTCATTTAAATAATAGATCTCTTGGCTCTAATAAAGCTTGCTTTAATCATAAAAGAATATATTAAAACCATAAATGGGCATCGTCATCTTTTCCCCACTAAGAAGCAAGTAAAATATTTAAATAAAATATCAAAGGGAAACACCCTCATTTTACTCACACAGAAGCATATAAATCATTTAAATAAAATATTAAAGGGCATCGCCCTCATTTCTTCACGCAAAAGTATATAAGGTATTTAA
The DNA here is from genome assembly GCA_027924585.1 of Larix kaempferi. Lineage (NCBI taxonomy): Eukaryota > Viridiplantae > Streptophyta > Pinopsida > Pinales > Pinaceae > Larix > Larix kaempferi. Next base: position 266,802 of record BSBM01000226.1, on the reverse strand, counting down.
ATAAAATATCAAAGAAAACGCCCTCATTTGTTCACGCAAAGCATATAAAGCATTCGATTAAAATATCAAAGGGAAACGCTCTTATTTCTTCATGGAGAGGCATATAAAGAGAGTGGCATTGACTCTTTCTCAAGCAGAGAGGTCATGCCTCTTCTTCACAAATTAGAATATTAATAAAAATCATTAAAATTAATGGCAGTGGCTCTCTCTCCAAGAGAGGGGTCATGCCTCTATATCCTCAATGCAAAGGAGCCAAAAAAAAGCCAAATAAGATATTAAATACAAACATCGATATTAAACTACAAGGATAAAATACTTATATGGAAAGGGGCTTGGTTCCCTTATTTGATCCGAGAATTTTTGTGAGAACTTTCTCAAACAAAAATTAACCCTACCTCCTCTCTAATTTGATATCATTGAGTAAGGCTGACCTTAATCATTGATGCGAATTCGCAATGAATGAATTATATAGATATATATTTATATTGGCTCATTAAGGAGAGGGACTGTGTGAGCTTAACCTCTCCTGATGATGAACCCAGTCTTCGGGTTTGAAACGACGTTGAGATAAACAACACCACCGCATATTTCCTTTCTTATTTAATTATAAACTGCGTAAAAATGATAAACCGGAAGGACCTTTTGCTGATGATAATATGCATGTGAACATCAGAAATTATTATTGTGCATCCTTTGAACAAAATCAACCATACGACAATGCAATAGAAATTCAAGCACATAAATGAACACCTATGTGATAACGGAGTTCACCAAACCTAGCTACATAGTTGGGCTCGTGCAATCATCGAACCACTTGCATTAATTCTCCCTAAATAGGGGCTAATTATCTCACGGAATAGGGGTTTATTCTCTCCTTTACAAAGGGCAATGATGAAATCTTAAGCAAGTGTACAACTTGCCATCTCTCCTTTTAAAAGGAAAACCATGCATTCTCAAGCAAGCCTACAACTTTCCATCTCTCCTTTACAAAGGAAAAATATGCATAAAGTCTTATTGCATCACAAATGGATTTCACCTACAAGAAGTCTTTACCAACAACTTACTGTCTGAACTACATAGCAAGTGCCTTTGAAAAAGCCAGACTCTCTTGAAGATCCTTCACCCTTGTACTTTGAATCGAGAATGTCGAAGAAAAACACCTGTATCAATATGAAAATCTGTAGCTACTTCTATTGCATGACATTTGTCTCTGAAAAGGTCACACTCTTCTTCAAGCCCTTCACCTATGTTCTTCGGACATAGAATATTTAAAGACCAAATATTGTATCAATGTGCATGTTGTATATGATAAGCATGAAATCATACATCTACAGGATCATTGCAATTTCATACTTGCCTCTTCCTCCCAAAGTGTTTATAAGACTTGGGAACAAGTTACAAAGTTTCCAAATATAGGCTTTAGGAAAACAATGCTTCTCACAAATAAGTGGATACAATTCCATTACATCATGACAACAATATTCTTCAAATCACAATAAAAGTGCACTACCTAGTGATAGACTACTAAGTTCTCCAAAATCACTATAACATATATCCACATGGACAAGTCAAATGTGTCGAATATAAATACTTGGTGGAAGACTCTCTGGTCTCCAATCCACCATACAATGTGCACATGACAATTCCCATGGCTTGGCAAACGTTACAAAAGGCTTCAATAGTTTACATAAAACTATAATGTATCGTAAAGGCTTCAATAGTTTTCATAAATAAAATATAATGTTAATCCCATTAAACAAGGGAAATACCAAAGCGCTCCATCCTTAGGAAAATGAATGAAAATTTTCAATAGCTTGATTAAAAAAAAACCTATAATATAAAAATGCACCATAAAACTTTTTAACCAAAGTTTTGTTACGCTCTTTCATGGTGTTCCATTACATGTGCTTGACTCCTTGGATGAATGCATGAGACTATATCAATGGTCAACCTTTGAGCGTTGATGAAGACCTCGATACACATCGACTTGGTCATACCACAATGATCAAAGCTCTTGGACTCCAAGTCCATTGCCCCAATGGCTTGGTTTGTCTCAATGACTTGTGTTGTTGGCTCCATGGGTGAAGCGCTTATATAGCACATGGGTTCCTAACCACCCCATATTTTCATGGCCATTGGTCAAAATAAAACTATCGCCAAGTCATATATAGCATATATCATTTCCAAGGTCCAACTACTACCAAACTTGGAGTATAACAATCCCAAGTCGCACTATACTCATCACTAACTTTTTTTTCAGACAGGTAAAATAGTTTTTGTGCGCATTACCCATCACTAACTTAGATATGCAGGGTTGTTTGAGCACTCAATTAAATGCGGCTCCAAACCATTTGAGAATGAATTCCTTTGTCAATTGTGGTAGACCGCTGCAATATATTAGCTCCACCACCAAAATTGTTTCAACCGTCACTGAACATGGCTTAACAACTTGGCAGGAGTCCTAGGGAAACCCGCGGGCTCCACCATTTTTAGCCAATCCTGTCGCTTTGAAAGGTTAAATCATGTTACATTGAATGCCTTTACAAGACTCTTCTACTAGTTATCCAATCCTGTCACTTTGAAAGGTTAACCAATCCTGTCACTTTGAAAGGTTAAATAATGTTACATTGAATGCCTTAACAAGACTCTTCTACTAGTTACGTCGATAGACGTTTTTTTCCAAGGGGCGTTTTGAAAAGCACTGTAGCTTTTCATCGTCTCTCCGGCGAATTAAAAAATTCCACACATTTCACAAATAAGAAACCGCCACGTTTCATTGACATAAGGTTAGATAAGATTTTAATTACGTGTTCCAAAAGTTTGTTTCCCTCCACTGTAACCGACAAAATCTATTTCAGGGACATTGTGGGCGACAGGTTCCTGCACCTGGGACTAGAAATAGGACTGCGTTGCAAGAAACACATAGCGCCGGGAGAAATCGAGTTCGAATTCCACATTTACGCATCATGCTTTCATCAGCTAGTGCAAGAGCTCGCAGGGAATGGTTTCAAACCCTTGGCGAAGCCCCCTCCCGCCGCCTTCAACTGACGCTTGAAGAAATTCGCTCTACTTCCAGTCAGCCCTCCCGCTTCTCAACGTTTAAAGAGTTATAACATCACCACCTTCTAAATTGATAATAGACCAACCTTCATATTTAGGTGTGTTGTAAAGGTAATGATGTGGATTTTGTTCTTATTTTGTCCATTAATGGGCACTGTAAATTTTCCATATTGAAATTTCCATTTTCCCTCTCCACACTGAGTTTGAAGTCTCCCAGCAGATAGAGCGCTCCACACTGAATCTGGAGTCTCCTATCATGTATATTTCAAAATATACAAACAAATGTGTTTGCTTTCTGTTTTTTTATCCATTTTTAATTGTTTTCAAAGGATTGGATGTTATCGTTTAGATCCCCTTATTGTCTTCTAGGTTTTGAGCTCCTTTCCAAAAAATGTTTTTTTAATAAAGTCAGTTGTGCCTAATGAAACGTATTGTTGAGTCTCATATTTTTTTCTTGCTTCTTTTGATGGATTGTTTAGCTGCAGTTCAATTTTTTTAGCAGACTTTTTTTTGTCGTGTTGTAGTTTTACAGTTTTCGCACCCTTCTCGATATCTTTTGAATGCAACAAATTTGAAAGGAGTGTTTTTCTTTTACTTTTTCCATTAAACAAGTTCAATGTTCTTTTTTGGTATTTCAAAATGAATTCACTGAAACAAAACAAAACAAAAAACAGAGGAATTCCATACATGGAAGTACTGGAGTATTCAAAGAGGTTTCTTGTTGTAGAGAAATAACAACGGCAACGCTTGCATCGCTCAATATTGATAACTCGCGAGCCTTCTTCAGTAGCCCACGTCGACTCTTTGTAAACAACACGATGTTCATGTTTGCTGTGTTTTATATCCTCTTCATTTCTATTTTTCCCTGTCCCAAATCAGAGGATGAATTCTCTTATGTAGCCGGATTTGATACGGTGCTGCTTCACCAACTAGATCATCGACTGGTTCACGGCAACTGCAGAGGTTGCTACTGAATCCGTAGTTCATTCACTATTTTTTTCATGTGCACAACAAGGCGGGCTTAACGGATGGGACCATTTCAAGGAAAATGAGTTGCGTATCCCACTTGTGAGTACCTTGAGCCCATTGGCCTGTCGTCTTGTGGCAATTTAGTGCTTATTGTAAATATTACCGAGGCGCAAATCCTGGCCATGAAATCTCCCAGGATAAATGCAAATGCTCTTTCAAATTGGGCGAATGAAATTAGTAGGTTGCGGTTTATATCTCTGCCAGTTCAGGGTTGATATGTGGCAATATATATTGCAGTAGATTTGTATGTAGACATGGTTTTGAACTTGCAAGATATCCAAATGAAATCCCATTCAAACTGTTTAAATTACTATAGGTAACTGTTGAAACGGGGCCCTTGCATGAAGAAGGACCGAAATTGCTCTTTTCTATTCTCACACGTATTCATAACACCGTTGCATTCCTCGTAATTTCTTTTGGAAAGTAAAGTTCTTCACAATATCGAGGCTTCTTTCTCTAAATGTATAGTCTACTGTGGGTCGTGAAGTTGAAGCTTCCAGGGACATGTCTGTGTCCTTGTCTACAACAATGCTACAGGTCTCCATCTGGTCTTATGTTTCAAAGTTGGTCTTCGTTAGTGCCTATGGGAGTTTTATGGTAGCTGGGATTTCTTCGTGGGATTTGCAGCTTCCTAAGCCTCTCTACAAGTACTTGTTCTTTTTATTTAATATTTTGGACCATTCACCAGTATCTGGGTGAACTGTGCTGATCAAACATTAGTAAATGGCAGCTGCCAAGGCAGTCGGGAATTTGATTGGCTAATGAGCATCCAGTCTGCGTGAAGATCTATATATTCATCTGAATTTATATTTCCCTCATCTTTTTGAGGGATTTGTATTTGGGTTCATCTCAAATCTATAGTGGTGAAGTTCTTTGAGGTCTAAAACAAGGGCCAACAAATGAGATTTAGAGAGTGTGGACTATGATGTTTCTTCACCATAAGAGAAACACCCAAGACTGCTCCCTAGTTTTTCTAGGTATGTAGGAGAATATTTTCCTTTTAACTTCTTTGCTTTCAATCTATCTCTCATTAGTACATTTGAATTTAATTTTAATTGCATTTTGGTATTGGGTATTGGGTTTTGTTGTTGTAGGGTAATAGCCAAAGTTACGAAGATGCAAAACTTGCAGAATATTTTAGAGCCCTTAATTCGACGAGTGGTAAGATGAAATTCCTCTATTTATATTTGGGACATATAATGAAACTAGAGCCTTTAATTAAAACTTGATTAAATTTGTTTTTGACTATCACTAGGATAGTAAAATTTTATGGATAGAAGAGGTCATGGCCATTAAGTAATAATAACAATTTATGTTATTGTTGGAATGATAAAGCTTGATGTATGGAATAGCCAGTAAAGATAACATGATTCGGTATGATTTATCTTAATGTTGAAAACTGAAATCATAAAGTGACTCATTGAGGCCAGAACTTTAAGAGTTTCATTAGAACTAAACAAAAACTTGGCAAACAAATTTACAGCATAAATCCTTCAAAAGGAGAGCTTTCCTTTTACCTTTTGGCATTTATATTTGAAGGTTGTGATATTTTTTGGCATTTATATTCAAAGTATGTTTATGTTTCCATCCACCTGAAAGTTGGACTCTTTGGGATGCAAATAACCCATGAGTTCTTTCCCTATGGGCTATCAAATTTGTCTCTAAATAGTTGTTGAATAGAGTCCTTTCTGCCAAAAGCTATGACTAGTTGGATGTACCGGCTAGAATATCTATATATATATCATATGGAAAAAAATCCTAGATATCCTTTGGTGAAAGTGTTTTCCCCAACCTTAAACATCTCTTCATCTATTATTGCCATAATCTAGTGAAGGTTGGAGCACTGCCACTAACACTAGTAACTCTGACATTTTACAACATTTTGGTTTTGTGTGTCAATATTTGGCACATCTTAAAGGATTTGTTAATTTGGAAAAAATTTAGTAGCAAAAGTGTGGAAATGGATGGGGAGACTGCAAAGATTTTGAGTAGCAAAAGTAGAAATTCTTGAGATATTCTATTATTCAGAGATGATTGGAGATTTTAAAATGAAAGTGTAAGAAGTGGAATGCAAAACTTTTTGGTGCTGCCTAAGCAGAAAGGAAAAGGATGAGTTGAAAAGGGAGCGTATGGGAGAGCATTTTATCATAATTTCACCAAGGATCCCATTTGGCTCGTAACTTTTGGCATATATTGAAAAGTGATACTCAAATGAATTGGAGGAATGGGTTTTAGAGACAGAAAACTATGAATGCGACATCTGTTACCAAGACATGACTGGAAGCACAACCATGTACCAGCCAAAAAAAGGTGAGCCTTCAACAAATGCTAGTTGTTCCTATTTTTTCATGTTCCTTGTTTGCTTCCTTGATATGCTTGTTGTTTTTTAAAATTGCAAATTCTTCTAATTCAATCAAAGATAAATGCAATTTTTGGCAAGCACTTACTTTTATTGAATATTGATTCTTGCTAGTTCTTTTTGCAGGTTTGTTCCAAGAGACGAGGAATAAGCACATGTCCACGGGGGGGTCAGTTGGTAGGCAATATCCTATCACGTCCATTCATATTGGAGAATAAACTATGATACAGAAATGAGAAAATATATTGCCCTGTATTAAGGGGTCAAGGGGGCTTAATTATGTTATATGGCAATACAAATATTTAGGGTATATTTTATTACATTTTGTGTAGAAGTAGTGGAGGGTAGGCAGGGGGGAAATCAAAATCAGGAGACAAGGGCACGAGGTATTGAGTTTGATGGACAAGGGATACTCATTAATCGAGATGTAGGATGGTTGATGCTAGTGCTCTATTGAAGTTTTTTCATGTTTCTCATGTGCTTGGTTGGTTGATGTATCATCAAATTATTAATGGAATTGAGGTAATGAAGGATTAGGCTTTCTATATTTTATGATTGTTATCAATTGGAAGTGTAGTTTAGGTGCATATTTCGTGCCTATAAATCATTTGTTTTTTTATGCCTTTCAAGGTACCTTTCCTCCTTGAATCCATTTGAATTTTTTGGCTCTAGGAATTTCCTTTTGTGTGATCTCTAAAATCATCCCATACACTAGAGAGCATCTATGTTTGTGCATTTCAACCGTGTCTCTTTCTAATCTTCCTAAAGAAAGCCTCATGCAATCCTTGATTAACCCCATTTACCCATTGTATTAAATACTAGTCTCCAATTCTTTCATGACTCTTATATTTTACAAAAAAACAAAGCACTTTGTTTTTTCTGAAGTTACTCTTCATTTTCACCATGTACTGCATTGTTAAACTCTAGTAATCCTACCCTATGGTCTCCACCTTTGAGCTAGAGAAGAGATAGCCTAAAGAGAAAAAAAAGGTTAGGTGTGGTGACAATGGCCTCCCTCTTAGTTGTCCATAAGCTATCATTTATTTTAGGAATTCAATCTTAAGATGCTAGCTTGTGTGCTAACATGGAAGAACAAGCAACTCTATGATGATGGATATATTTTTAATGCTAGAAAAATTGGTGGAGGAGGTTGAAAGATACAACTATTGGGTATGAAACAATGGCTTAAATGATCATATACTTATTCTTATACAACTAGAAAAAGAGGATATAAAACCTCCATTTCCTTTTAAATCTAATCAAGATTGGTTGGATAATGAATATTTTAGACTTCTTATTACAAAAAATGAAAATTTTATGATCCTTGTTGATGAGATTTAGGTATGCTTCAATTTGACTCTCAAGAAAGTTAAGAAGTTAGTTGCAAGGAGCACAAAGATGGAAAAGGAAGAAAATCAAGTAGACCTAGAAAAGGAAGAAGAAACATAACCACTCTTTTTGAAAATAATGTTAGAGGGTCTTCCAATGATGAAAAGTTTCTAGATTTAAAGACAATAGAGGATAAAAAAGGAACTTTTAGACAAAGAGGAGGTAGAGTGGAGGATCAAAAGTAGATCCATATGTTTGGAAGAAGGGAATATTAACACTGATTTCTTTCACAATTATGGCCCTTTCTCTAACTCCCCCCTCCCTCCCTCCCTCCCTCCCTTTATTTTTCTGTTTGTTTCCCCTTACCCCCACTCTTTCGTTCTCCCTCTCTCTCTTTTTCCTTCTCTCTATCCACCCCTACTCCCTCCTCTCTATTCCCCTATACCCCATCCTCTCTCTCTGTCTCTCTCTCTAATCACTTCCTCTCCCTACTTTGCCCCTCTCTTTACACCCCCCCTTTTCTCTCTTCCCTTATATCTCCCCCTTTCTCTCTCGTTATCCTCCTCTCTCTCTTTCTGTAACCCCCTCTCCCCACTTTTAAGTAATAGCTAGAATACTAACCTAATTATTAATCTAATGTTCTTGATGGATTTTTAATATTTTAATAATTCCCTTTCTTAAAATAGAACTAACCTCTGTAAAGGGATCATATCCATGGACATTATAAAATCATGGTAAGAGCATTATTTTTTTTAAATCAAAGGACTACGTCATAAGGATAATATTAATTCATTGTAAAGGGTAAACCATAGTTATGGATTCAAATCCCAACAAGGCATACCAATGTTACAAATATTATACATCATTAGACAAATTAAAATAAATAAAATATCTATAATTAATAGTTTAATAACATTTAGTAAAAAATATAGAAATGTAATTTTAACAAAAAATAAATAAAAAATCTATAATAAATTTCTTATTAGCTATTTCACATTTACATGTAGAAAATAAGTATACTCACACACAACCAATCTCTTCTACTTGGATTTTTAAAGTTGGTTCTTTACATTTAATAGTATAATATGAAATATTTTAAAAATAGTATAAAATCTATGTTAGTATTTAAATTTTATTTTATATATAGAGAGAGAGAGATATATAATTTAACATTTATTTTCATTTTTAAATGAAAGTAAATAAAATTTTATGGAAATGTTTTTTTTTTGCTGACAATATATTTATTTAAAAACTCAACATATTATTTAAGAAAATTAAACTTTTCTATTAAAAAAATACATTTTTCTCAACCATCATAACTTAATTTAAAAAAAACAAAAACATATATATACACTCAATCAAAATTAAAATAAAAACCAAAAGTACTAAAATTCCATGACCTAAACACTTAGCATATTACAAATTGCAAAAAATATTATATAATCTTCTAATAATTTGAAAAGTTACAAATTGCAAAAAATATTATATAATCTTCTAATAATTTGAAAAGTGGGCAATTATTTTCAACACCCTTTGAATTCATACATCTTCTAATAGTTTGAAAAGTTGGCAACTATTTTCAACAACATTTGAATTCATGGAATATGCAATATATGTATGGTATCATAATTATTATGTTTTGGATTTGATATCCAACTAGTCCATTAATGCCATGGTTGGCATGTTAATCAAAACACAAATGAACATCAAGTTCAAACCTATGTTGTTAACCATTCAATTTACTTGGAATTCCCACTCCATGATCAACAATGAGGATTAAAAAAACACACACAACTCATAGTACTACTTTGGTAATAGAGCCTACAACTCTTTAATGAAGGTAGCTGCAAATTGCTTGCCATTCTATATATATTATTTGTTAAAATCTCTTTTCAAACACATATGCAGAGTGTTTCCTTCTATAAACAATGGAGAGTTCGGCCTTTCAATTAAACTCAACAACATTTCCCTACATTCTAGATTACCTCTGTTATTTATTATTTGGTAGCTATGGCTTTTTTTGTTAAACTTGGGTTCTTCCAATTCCAATTCCAATTCGTACAGGTAACATTTTATTTGGTTGTTTTACTTGTAATAATTAGGAACAGAGGCGGTTACTCCTCACAGAGTATGAATGCATTCAATAACTAAATCTCTGACTTATGTAATATTTTCCTTTGTTAACAATCATTATATACTCTTGCAACATGACTTTAATTGTAATCAATCAATGGAGTAGTGGCTTAGTAGCTATTCTTGGTCTTTGTATGCATTTCAGTTTAAACTCAACGATCTATGGTTACATCGAATATGATTTTATGGTAAGAACACTCCTCAAGCGACTTACCAGATTAATCATTGTTTGATCATGATGCTTGGATTATATTACTAATAGCCATAGATCTCTCCTGAACTAGGATTAATTACAGATCGACTTTTAGAGATTTTATGTGAATTTTTTCTTCTTTCGATTTCATGGGAGAGATATTTTCTTCCCAACTGCAACAACACCTTTCTACTATTTTCTCCTGCATTTAATATCTAGTGGGAAATTCTTTAGTTTTCTTGTCATAATTATTGTTTTGATTTTAGGTATAATAAATCCATAAAACATTAACTACTTGATATCTCATTATGAAAAACTTGGATATCTTATTTGTAAAACCACCTCAATAAATGATAAGATGTGAAATGACAAGTAAAAATGAGTACAAGAAGCTTAATCCCAATCGCAGGGGCCAAGGGGCTTCTTAATACCAATTTAAGGTGATTCCATGTTTTTCTTAAGGAGTTGAATTTGCTATTTTGCGTCTCATTCTCTGTAGCAATTATTGTATATCCATTTTTGAATAATAATATTTATGGGTTGGAACCTTGGTTGGTCTAAGTATTCGAACATTCGCTTGGATATTTTACAAGCCATATTATAATGCCCTTTTGCAAATGTGGCCAACTCGGCCACATACAATGTAAACAATGTCAACTCCCTTAATAGTATATTTCTGTTATTTTATTAAACCCTTTAATTACTTCCCTTTAATTAGTTTTGGGTGTAGAAGGGCTTACTTCTTTCCTTCATTTCTGTGTAACTAATTGAAATCATAACGTGGGATAGATAACCATGTGATTACTTGCACGCAGGTCTAGTTGTTTCTACAACACATTTATTTTTCCTTCATTTCTTTGTAACTAATTGAAATCATAACGTGGGATAGATAACCATGTGATTACTTGCACGCAGTTTTAGTTGTTTCTAACACACATTGATTTTTTGACATGGGGATATATTGACTTCAAGATGAAGTTATTCCAATTTCTTTTACCATGGATAAATCTATGAATCACATTCTTTTGTTTAATTTTATGTTGGGATTCTTCAATTTATTTTACTGTCTTGCTAAGTATTTTCAAACAAAATAACCTTCCTTGTTTACTCTGTTAGGCTGCACCATGGATGACAAATTTTACAAAAATATGGTTTAATAGTCCCTAAAAAAGGCTATGGTGAATGCACTCGTTGAATGACATTATAACATGTCTCTCTCTAAGATAATAGACGAACTCATTTTTCCATTCCATCAATACCCATAAGATTTTCATCGAAGCACGGGCTAACAAACTGGTTGGCACCCATACACCTCAAACCTTTTATCAAATGTTAAGTGGTTTGAGAGTATCAATGTGCAAAAATGTTAAGCGCCGAGTTTCTTAATCCTTCTTAATACTAGAGGGGGCGACAGGTGTGGGGGGGGTAATCTTTGACCCCGGAGGAAATAAAGTAGTAGACTTCTCCTGGGGACTGGGTACCAGCACTAACAATCAAGCAGAATGGTTAGCTTTGTATTATTCCCTAGAAAAAGCGGTCACTTTCAACATGAACCGCTTACAGGTTTTCAGGGATTCCAGACATGTTATTCAAGCTATGCACAACGGCAATACTCACAAGAAAGATAAAAGCCTAAGGATCTAGAAAAGAATCAAGTGCCTTGCTCTCCCAAAGGACATCTTCTACTACCATGTGCTAAGACAGCACAATTTCATAGCGGAAAAATTAGCTAATGCCGGAGTCAAACTTGAAATGGGGCAAGTCCTTCTTAACAAGGCCTTAACACACCATTATCTACCTTAATGAGTGCAAGGTCAAGGAATCAAAATTTTTGGAACAAATATAGGCTTGATAGCCCCCATCACCATTACGATCTCGGCTATGGTTATTTTCACCAAAATCAAGACACAGCTAGGCAGTCACTTGTCACACCACGTGCTCTTCCCATGGCTTGCACAGCACTCACGCTCGAGCATTTATTAACCCAGGCGTCCGTCGGTTGTATAGTTTTCAGCATGGAAGGTGTTCCATACCCTGCTCTCGGCCCGGCTCTGCAGAACCTCTGCATTTCCCAGGATTCCACGGTGTCGTTCTCAGACGGTTCTCTCTCGCCTAGCTGCGATATGGAAGGCGTCAGGCAGGCCATTGTTACGCTGAGTTGGCTCACCTCAGACATTAAGGTATATCTTTCCAGGACTTACTCAGCAGTTTGCAATACTGTAAACAAAATTGATGAATTAGCCTTGGAAGACAAGTATATCCACTCCAGGCTCTCTTGCTTGGAATCACGAATGGAGGACATGGACAGAAACATAATAGAGTTAATGGGGAAAGTTGACAGTGTCAAAGCAGAAATCTCCACCTTCGTCTACAAAACACACTGCAGCTATGTGCAGGAGGCCCCAACAGTCAATCAGGAGATGGTTGAAGCGGCTTCAGTCCAACACCAGAATTTCGGATAATGGCAGTCTTCTGTGTGCAGGTTCCTTCAGATGTTTTCTTGAATGTTTTTTTGCCTTAAATTATGCAATCAATATGTAAGGGTTTATCCCACTAGCAAAAATAGAGTTTACTGAAAGTCTGAAAGCATAGAACTTCGGGGGAAAAACTCTATAAGCCTCTGTAATTTTCCCTCCACTGATACAAAGTGCTGGATTTTGTCTTTTTTGTACTGAATGGCTGTGCACAGCCTTTGTTAATACAATCTGTTACCTGTTTCTGTTTAAAAAAAATAAAAATAAAAATCCTTCTTAATACTAGCATGCTAGATAGAGAGAAAGTCATACTTCAAATCTGAGAGGTCCTGCACTTCTTTTTCTATTTTATTATTATGACTAATGTTGTTATCTATTAATCTCATGACAATTTAGTCTATTCTCAATTTTTTCAGTCACCTAATTGTTGAGTCATGAAGCTTGATTTTCAATGACCTTTGGCTCTTGTATGTATATGTGTTGGCACTTGTATGTATATGAATTCATAAACCGAGTTGATTTTATATCTAATTTTGTCAGAATTCATATACTGAGTTAATTTTGACTGAGTTATTTTTTATGGAACCTTGTCAGAATTTCTAAGTTAATTTTCTATTAGTGTATGTAAGAAGTCATAGTGTACCTTATCTATCAATGCATGAGTTAATTTTATATTTAATTATGTCAATCATAATGTACCTTATCCATTAATGCAATCCATGTGCATTTGAATCTGTTGAGATATAGGTCAATAATATCAAATCTGAAGTTAACTTAATAGTTTATATCTCAACATCAATATATAAAAGAAAATATTTAATTCAGTGCTCTTTAATCATCAATGTGTAGAATTGCATGGGAGTGTTGCAGTGCCGCTGTTGAGATTCAAATCAATAATATCAAATGAATATTTGATGTTATGTACATATTGCTACGAAGTGGTTACATTGGTTAAATGAATTATTGTGAGGTACATATTGCTAGCCACTATTCTCATGAATATTAATTTACTAGCAAAGCTAGATTATACCAAGTTTATATCAAATTTTCATGGCAGATTCTAAACTTTTTACTTCAAACTAAAATTGAAATATATGTACATGGTATGCAATTATTAATTATATAGTATAAATGTATATAATATATAATTTTTAATAATTAATTATATATTTTGAAACTCTTTTGAATAACTACATAAAATGTTTTGAAGTTATTTGAAATTGAAATTTATATTAACATAAAATTTACTAACTAAAATTTAATAAATTTTAATTATTAAAATTAAATAAATAAAATTACTTTTCTATAAAATTTAAATAAAACTTAAGAAATCTTATATATAATAGTATTTTTTTTAAATAGAACTTAATAAATCTTATACATAATAGTAATTTGTGAAAAAAAGAATAGTAATTTTTTTAAATAGAACTTAATAAATCTTATACATGATAGCAATTTAAAAAAAAAAAATTAAAAAGTTACAATATTGAATATGTAAATAAAAAAAAGTAAGATGTTGAAATATAAAATGCAAAAAAAATAGGATGTTGAAATATAAAATGCAAAAAGTATTATAATGACAATGTACAAAAGATTAAAACATAAAAGTAAGATGTTGAAATATACAATGTACAAAAGAATGACAATGTAACAAAGATTAAAAAAACATATAAAATGAAAAATTATATATAATATTTTAGTTATTAAATTTTGTGCGAGCTCCACCCTTAAACACTACATTAATTCTACATTAATTCTAGGATCTCTAGTCATGTAATGTGGTTCATAATTTACCAGGTCCATATTTATCAATGTTTTCCTTATTTCCTACTTGGGGTAATCCTTGGTCACATAATCTGTGACCTTTTAGTAAACACATTTTACTCTCCTTAACTATGTGTAATCCTTGGAGATATGCTCTATCTAGTCACAATTATAACATATTTTAGGCCTGCATAATTACCATTCTTTCCTCAATATCCTCCATATCCACCACTATAACCTCTTCCCTATCCTCTTTATACCTCAATAGATTTCATTTAATTGTTGCGATTTATAATAGATTTCATTTAGATTGATTTGGAAGTTTACTAACATCTATAGGTTTTGACGTAATAATAAAACTTAAAGTTTCACTGACTTGACAAGCCCCTTGTAACTACTTGAATATGTGTTAGGTAAACATGAAAACATGAGGTTATGTTTAATTGAAAAATATTTTTCAAAATCATAAATGATGTATTTTAAATTTATATTATTGGATGCATTTGAATTATAAATATTTCTTGAGCTTGAATGATTTATTATATTTAAGGTTGAAGTATTAATTTTATTAGACTTAATATAACTATTGTAAGGTTAAAGTTTTGTTTTTTCTTCGATTCTTCTTAGGCTCCAAGTATAATTGGATTAAACTATTTCTTCTTAGGCTCAAAGTATAATTTGTCACTTACCCAAATTTTGAGGATATTTATTTTATTTTGCAAAATACTTTATGTTAATTTATAATTACAAAGTTTTGTAATTATGACCAAATCTGGTCAAATATGACTGTAATGACTCATTATTTTTATTTAATAAATTAAAATAGGAGACAAACACTCAAGAAAGCTGTTACAAGAGTGTTCACTGATCCACTAGGAGGAATGGAAGCTGCTAGAAGGCATGGGATAGATGGCAGCATTCGCACTCTACCACTAGCTGTTGGTTATGGGACAACTACCTCTAAATTTGTGGCATTCCCCCTCCAGGTGGAGGGAGGTGAGCAGGCAGCTCACTAATGACCAGTTAACTACTAAAAAGGCCTAGGCAGCCTATATAAGGCAATTCGAATTGAGCAGGCAGCTGTTACAATATTTTCTGCATAAATATTCCTCATGTGCATCAGGTGATGACTGAGAGATTCGAATTAGGGAGGCTATGTGAGAGTGCAATTGTAAGTATGCAAATCATTGATGAGAAGGAAAACCAGAGGTGCTGGTGCAGGTCTCTTTTGACTGTCGAGTCTGTAAGACTGGATAAACTACTTGCTGCTACAAGATTAAGGACCTAAGCTTCTAAAGTTTCTTCCTCCTGGTGGTTCAGTGAACAGGCTCAGGGGTCCTAAGGCAGGCATCTTGGTTGTTTTAGGAGCAGGTTGGGTGGAACAGGCTCCTTGGGTGATTGTTTCTCCTATAATTAGCAGGTTCTACAGTTTCTTTATTTTGTTTGTATTTTTCAGAAATATGAATCTCTGCAGCAACTGGTTTAGAAAATTTACTAAGGATCAGTAGAAATAACTATTTTTATTTTCTGACCTAATTTTATTATTTGACTGATAAAATGACTCATCTGCATTTTTCCCCATGCTTGAGTCTGCATCGTACTCCAGTACAGAGAGATAGCATTAAATTGGCGAAATTTAGTAAGCAAAAGGATAAGAGGATTATTTTAGACTCTTATGGTAATGTTCTTGTTAGAATTTTGTCCTATATTTAAAACACAGTAAACATTCCAGTATAGCATCAACCGCAGCATAGAATTCATTTAATTGATACACGAAAGAAAAACACAGCAAGTTTTTGCACAGTTCTATGTATTTCTTTTAACTCTATTTTTTTCAGCCAGTAAGCAAATGCACATCAATCTTATACTTTTCATGTTTTTTTTAGCAAGGGCCTTTTCAAGAATAATAGCAGCTACAAGAATTAATTTCTGCACAAGATTCATATGTCCCCATTTCATACATAAGTACAGACGTAAGAAAAGTACAACATCATATAGACTGAGACATAGCATTTACCTATTTTATATTTAGCGAAGAATACATGTTACTACTGCACAGATCTATACTTCTCCATTTCGTTTTCATTCCCCTTTTTTTTGTAAAATGCACCTTTTTTATATATTTTATCATAAATTTCATATTTACAAGCATTCATAATCTAGGTATTTTAGCAGCTGCAATAACTACTCCCTATACAAATCTTTATAATTGAATGCATACCAATTCTTCACTAACTGCCACTTGATTTCAATTATCAAGATACATTTACGCGTGCAATAACATCGAAACCCTAAGTTATCCCATGACTATGATTCCAAGTGTGTCTTGGGTTCATAGTTCATATTTCTTATCACGCCATCCATGGAAAAAAACCCTAGGCATTTCACTTTGAGGTTACTTAGTTATAGATTTCCAAACCCTAACTAAGCTTTTTGAGACTTTTACAGGGCATTAAAACATCTTCAACAAAAAGCACGATCCAGTGTCAATAACGGACGATAGCCCACAATCCTAGCATGAATCCTTTTACAGCATCGAAGACATTCACATTATCATACCCTCTTTTTTTTACAGGTTAAGTTTCGGGTACCGAGGCACGTTGCAAGCCAGACAACAATCAAAATTACAGGTAGGATTCTTTACGAAATAAAAGAAAAAGGACATTGTTGCTTCCTCATTACAAATAACATTTATTTTCTTTCTTATTTCAAAAGCATAGCATTCATTTGCGAAATCAAACCAATTGTTCATAGGTGCAAGACAACCCTAGGTTCTGAGTCTTTCCATTCAAATATAAATCAGAGTTATTTATCGAACCTGTTAGGGTTCCACAGTCTACAAGGCTTGAACCTTTTCAATCAAATCTTTAAACACGACCGTGGAGTTATAGAAAACACAGGGTTATACCCTTATCAAATAGCACATAAAAACTACGATTTCGAAGCTCTTAACGAACAATACAACCAGGCATCAAGAGCCGAATGACCACTTAAATTAGTAAAGACTATCCACTATATCGTATTCATCAAATAAGACTCAAAACTCAACACTCGGCCATCACCAAAAAAAATTCTACAAGTTCCAACTCTCAGAATACGATAGTCACCCTCAACACCATGCTCAAGGGCACCTACAAGGTTTCGAGAACCACCGGAGCTTACCAGGAGAATTCGCAGCATATTTCATTCCCCATGCTTGCACCGGAACCATTCTATGAAGTGGGCACTTGCAAAGTAACATTTCGATGGGGTTAAAACAAAGAAGATACAAGAAAACAAGCAAGCAACACCATACTATGACATTATCGTGAACAATTACCTTCATCACAACTCGGAACAGTGGCACATCACGCAAGTAGAAAAGACGACGAGGCCTGGTAGCAATAGCGGTACTACAAATTCAAAACTCAGAAGACAATCTCTCATGGAGAACTCGAACCCCAACTTCAAATCACTCTCAGCAACTGACAGAAGAATCTTACACAGCTACCACGACTGTAGTGTGGCTCTT
This sequence comes from Larix kaempferi, assembly GCA_027924585.1. Classification (NCBI taxonomy): domain Eukaryota; kingdom Viridiplantae; phylum Streptophyta; class Pinopsida; order Pinales; family Pinaceae; genus Larix; species Larix kaempferi. The sequence continues at coordinate 248,950 of BSBM01000226.1, read as the reverse complement.
TGGCATGATGCATAACCCTGCAACCCTTAAAACTATCTCACACAGGTCTCGGGTTCAAGACTAGGGAGGAGACCTCCTCTCAGAAAAGCAAACACTCCTACATTACAGCAATCGGCCGGCTCCACTATCTTACCACTGAGCGTAACAATGGTAACATGAAAACCTTCCTCCATCACTTACCATCGTAAGTTTAGGGTTTGCCCACAGCTCGAAATCTTGGGGAGATCAACAGTGGTACAACTGCCAAGAGAGCACGTTGATAACCAAACCTGCATTACAATCAATGCTATTTAATATCTACATCTACCCAGTGCCAGGTAAGTGGACCAAAAATCTTGTGCATGGCACAGCTCGGTCAATATGGAACTCATTGCAACCTCTAGCACGTGAAGACCCTACACCGTGGCTTCCACTTCACTCACCAAGTGGTTCGACATTTTTCAAAGCCTGTCAATGCCAGATTGGAAATCATGTCAAGTACCGAGCCATTACCACCTGCCATCAATAGCATAGTATTGCATATTAGACCTTTATGTGCTAATGTTATAGGTTTTCGAAGGTTGTGTAGGTATGGTGATAATGCATGGTCCATACCTAATGTTTTCATCACTCCATTGAATTTCAACTCGTAACATTTCATAATAGTAACATTGCATATTGTAAAATCACATCGTTACAAATAATTAGTGCACCTTTGATATAAGTTTGAATGTAGGCATCGTAACATTGGAATTATATAATCAATGTATTTGGTAGATGCATAGAATTATACATTATTCTATTTAATTTTAATTCATTTCTAGAGTTTCAATTAAGCTATAGGATGAAGTTTGATGATGCTAGTTCATAACATAGAAACTATTCACAATAAATTCCATAGGAATTGCCATATAGTGTAAGACTATGGTATCATCGTAAGTATAAGTATTGGCGAGATATACTCTAAAGCTAGGTCCTTAGTACAAGCTCGAGTCACTATACTTACATATACTAACCGTGCAATCAAATAAATTCCATAGGAATTGCCATATAGTGTAAGACTATGGTATCATCGTAAGTATAAGTATTGGCGAGATATACTCTAAAGCTAGGTCCTTAGTACAAGCTCGAGTCACTATACTTACATCTAGTAACCGTGCAATCAAAAGACAAATACAGGACTTAAAATAGTCTAAGTTCTGTAAGTAAAAGATATAATGATAGATCCAAAGCGTAAACATCATTTTCTACCAGATTCCTATAGCTTTAAATATAGATCCAGTATCATAGCTTAATAGTAACAACAGTAGTCATGATATTGTATATTGCAATAAAGTAAAACACACGGACAACATAAAAATTGTATCACTGAAGAGCTTGGATGTCAGTACATAAAACTAGAATTCAAACCATGTACCCATACCTTCAGTATCTTGTTTCGTAAGGAAGTAAATAACATTCTACTTTTACACTGACGTTGAATTGAAAGACACTTGTATTCATAACACTCGTTGGCGTAGAATTTCTTACCTGTGGTCTGCACATGGAAGATAGCATTCAAATGCCTTAGCTAATCATAGCTAAGTAAACTCCGAGGTACCTTGTACGACCCCTTCATCATCACACAAGCAAACTGTCAACTCAACATCAATATCATCATAATAGTACAAACTTATAATAGCATATAATTATACTTAGAATTGAGAAAATCTGTAAACTGTATTCCTTGCATAATCATAAAAAGATCCGTTGTCAAGAAGTTTAGCATTCGTTTAAATCTGATAGCAAATGAACTGTATTATGTTTACATGGGAAGTATGATGTGTCATAGTTTTTGAATTATCTTAGGGAAGAAGTTTATTTAATTTATATTTCCGCATTAATGACTTGATAATTATTGCTATATCATGTTTACTTGGGAAGTATGACGTGTCATAGTTTTTGAATTATCTTAAGGAAGAAGTTTATTTAATTTATATTTCCGCATTAATGACTTGATAATTATTGCTAATTTAAATTTTTTTAATTTTTGGTAATTTTCGGGATGTTACATAATTGGATTAAACTATTTAGTAAAACATTCTAACTTTTAAGCTAGAAGTTTGTTAAATTTATATAAAGTTAATTTAGGTTTACGGTTTTATTTTATACATTATCTTTTCATTATAATTCATTTATCTTAAATATATTTAAAAACATTTTTTTTTTCACTCATAAGAGTACTAGGGATTTGAACCCCACCCCGCATTACAGAACTTTCCGACCTCATCACTCACCAAGTGAGCTACATTCCCGGCCTAAAAACATCTTTTGCTATCAATCATATATTCCTTATAAGATTCAATATTCTATCATTTTAATACTTTCGTTCTAAATTTATTGTTTATATTTTATGCTTTGATCGTTTGACCTTTTAAAACTTAACATCAATCATATAAATTTTTATTTTATGATAACCACTTATCATTGTATTTTGCAAAAGAATAAAGTTTTTTTTATTATCATTATATTTTGTAAAAGATTAAACTTTTTACTTTAAGAATTTTATTATTTATAAGTTATTTATGTCATTTAAAATTACACATTGATAATGTTTTAACTTACATTTTCTATTTTCTATTTTTATGTTAGTTATTTAAAATTATTTTGTTAAGAATCACCTAGTTAAACTAGCCATTATAGTATAAATATTAGACTCATATATATACACTTGGTATAAAGTCTCTTGGCTAAAAGATTCCTAAATAATTTAGTTTACCTTATACTTATTATATTATTTTATACTTATTATATTATTTTATATTTAATAGAATATAGGATCAATTACTTACTTTATTTTAGTTAATTTCTATTTATTTTTCATAATTAAGAAAGTTTACTACTTACTTTACTTTAGTTAATTTCTAGTTACTATTTTATTTTAGTTAATTTCTAGTTTTTTTTTTAAGCTGCATGAGAGATTTATATTATAGTACAAAAAATATTACAGTCTTCAGGAAAATCCAGATAGATCAAAATGACCCTGTACAAGGTGTCAATTTTACAAAAGAGAGTAATGGAGCCTAACTTATGGAGATAAACGAGATAAGTATCGATCAGAAAAGACAGTAAAATACTATAACTCAGTACATGCCAGAGTTTACAAAAAGACAGAGTGATAATACTAGAGATGTAGAGCTCAAGAGCTAGCTTCTGCTCCTTTGGAGTCATGCGTGTCCTCGGAGATGGGGCAGGGTTTGAAGAGATCATTTGTCCACTGCTACTCTGGGAGCTTGAATGGCAGAGGTTTTGTTTTGCGCTGGAGAATCACTGCTACCTCATCTTTCCGAAGGCGTTTGTTATGGACCATATCAATAGTAGAAGGAACCGAGAAGGCAGTCCCAGGAGGGGAGGCACCTTGCACCACAATGGAAACTGGGGATTCGGGACAAGGAATGCAGCGAGGAGCTAGAATAGGTGTTGGGGCGGTGTCCACAGAGGCAGCAAGGTCCCCAGAATTGTGGAAAGAGCTACCGGAAGCATGTTCCACCACATGAAGCTCCACGCCTTTGTTCACCCTGGTCATGCCGTCGCCAGTGCCAGCCACCGGTCCTTCAGGCCCTACACCCATGGGTGGAGACGGGTGAGGGAAAAGAGACAATATATTGCCTGAGAGACAGGCTTCAAGAGCAACCAGGATGCCATCCAGATGAGCCATATTGGACCTGGTGTCCATTATGTTTATCTTTGCAATATTCCAGTTAGTAAGCATATCTTCAACCAGAGTAACAAGCATATTTTTAAGCAACCAATATTGATTCACCTGAGTGTCGGGGTTACCGAAGGCGAGAATCTCAGCAACACACTTGGACTCCCAATCATCGACCAGTCGACGCATCGGCATTGAAACATTGTCTTTGTAGCCGATATTGGCTGGGATTTCCTTCTCCACCGACGTAGATTTACCAGTTCCCTGATTGGAATAGCATCGGGAAATGCATCTAGTGCGCTTCATGACCGAATTAGGCAGCAAAAGAACCAAAGTCTCCGCAGGTGCTGAGCTCTCCGCTGTGGATGCAGACCAATCATAACCAAGAGGCGTAATGACCGCAGTGGTGCAAGCTTGGTTCTTCATATCCCAACAGGAGCCATGGAGAGCGTAGGAGATCACATGCGATGGAATTAATGTGAGTTGATACTAGCTCGAGCAAGAGGACCAGAAAAGGAGAGCCAAAATAAATGTCGTCCCCTAGGCCATGTGGGCGATGGGATCCATTGCGTGTGGGGTGGCCAAATGTATCAGCATCATATCATTCATTAATGCAAGGTCTGGGAACTGGTGCCGGGAGGAGGAGACGTGTCTCCCCTGACGGTCCTGTTGACGGTGGTGATGGCACCCGGAGCCGGGGATAGTTAATTTCTAGTTACTTCTCACAGTTAAGAAAGATTATTTATAGTTTAATTTAATTCAAAAGTAAAATTTTACTTAAAATATAGTTTTTAAATAGTTTGTATTTAATAAACTAGTTCTTAAAACCATTTAGTTAATTCAATATAATTATTTTTAAGAAAATTCTTAAGAAGTTCATAAATTATACAATTTAATTATAGGAATTATAATTAGAGAAACTAAAATATTGGTTGACAATATTAAATGAACTAATTCAACCTCAAAACCTAGTCATTCTTTGAGACATAAATTAAACATCAATATGCAAATATAAGGAACCACAACAACTAAAGGAAGTGGAGGCAATTCATTCCATCTTGTGAATGACCCAAATCCAAGCTATGCACATGATCATGTGGTGTTATTGGAAAGTAAGAAGATTTTTTCTATGTTAGTTTAGGTTGAAACATCACTCATGTTTGTTTTGATAGGAAGGTAGGGAATTCCATCCACAAAAGGGCTTCAATTTTGCATTTTTATGGATTTTAATTTATTAAGCTTAATGAGCTCTCTATAGCTATACTTGTATTTTGCATGATATAAAATTGGTAGATTGGCAATTGGACTATCAATCTTTTACATTCTTTGTTACATTGATTTCTTGAATGGGTTTCCTTTTACGCATTTTTCCTTCCCCATTACTATTTTGTTGGGTCTTCCACTATCCAATGCTACAAATTGATCAGTTGAGCTTGCAATCTAGGTGAGATCATTACTAACATTATACTATTATTTTATTTAGCATCTTGTTTGCTTATACTAAGATGTGTTAGGGATCTTGTTTGTTACAACTTGATAATATGATATAAAGGGGGTATTAAAAATGGGTTGATAAACATGGATACCTACAATATCTAGTGAAACTAGGGGTTTTATTAATTGGAAAGGTATATTGGGAGGGGGGTTCAACAATACAATTTTAGGAGGCATTTTCCAATATTTAGTGAAATTAGGGATATTCTTTAATATCCTATGAACGATCGTGTTATGTAACAAGTTCACCGAGGGAAACCCCGTGCACATGTCTCAATTAGTGGGCCCAACATTCCATGTTATTGTAATTTCTTATGAGGTTGCTATGAATTATAGAAAGGCTCTGGCTCACTATGATTGGAAATATTTAGTTGTTGACAAGGTATGTTTAATACAAATTATTTTTACTTTGGTCTATTCAAGTTTAAGTAAAGTTGTTTTTGGTTTACTATATCATGTTTTTCTTTCAGGTTTATTATATTAAAAAATGCCAATTGCAAATTACTGAGGGAATTGTAAATAAGTTGCTTTTGTCTTTAATCCCCCTCCAAAACAATTTGGTAGATCTTTTGTCTTTGATCAATTTTATTTTGCTTGAAATATTCACATCATGTGAAGAATTTCAATCTTTGTAAATATTTACTAAGCATGGCTTGTACTTTCTTGGTTATTGAATTCAGGCACATAGGAATTTTCTTATCTAATTCATACCCACACCTTGGATTCTATGATATGTTAATTCCATTGTATCACTATTTTGTCATTATCAAATATAATGCTGACCCTTTTTGTTGTTCTATATGCTTTTCTATCTTCTTAGTTTGTAATGGCACTTGTTGGTAGCTCTTGTATTATGGTTTATAATCTTGTTGTAGTTGGTTTATGGTAGCTACACCTTTGAGGTGATTTGATTATATTGTCCCTGTCATCACTAAGGAGGTTGCATTCATGACAATAACCATTATCATATAAGCTAACTTCTCATGACAGGTTGTACAAATTGAAGAATAAAATACAAGCATAACACATGACAATTAAGTTTCATGAAGCTGCAGCAGAGCCAAGTTATCATTCTTATAAAAATTGCATATGAAAGTTCAAAATGAGAGTTTTAGAGGCTTTCTAAGGATTTATCATTAATAACTTCCATAATCCAAATACAATGAGCTAAATTCCCTCTAGATAGGTCATGAATAAGTAGAAGGTTATGGATAATGGAGAACATTTTGCCTAAATATTTCATAAAAAGACAAAAAAAACTTGTCAACATGATCTTATCAAGGATGTTAGTTGTCTCAGTAGAATGTTATAATACAACTCATTAAGCTTATCAAAATCTAAAAGTGACAGAACAAGGGCATCCAAAAGTTGCAACTAGATAGAGAGAAACTTATAAGGCCCTTTAGCATTCAAGCAATCAAAGTGATGTTGAAACATTTCACTTGGAATAACCATGGAAATAGTTAAAGATGCATGGAATCCATTATTTCATTCATATGCCCTTAGTATCATGCACTCTATCATCATACCAAGACCAACAAATATTATTCATTGCAAGGTAAACACTGTAGGACTCATTTTGAAATGTAATTGTTTCTCTTGTGAAAGCCTTAAAACAAGTAATAATATTTCAAAACATAATTTGATGTTTTTATATGTGCAGATAAATCATATTGCTAGGACATGTTAATTAAATATATTTTTGTCCCAAGCTATTTTTACTTTTGTGACTTGCATCATAATAGGCAAACTAGTCACAACAAAGTTAGCCATCCAAATAGAAAACCAAGGTTTAACTTCTCCAATGTTAATTGCTAAATGCACTGGCAAAGGATGACTCTAATACAACACCCATAATGGATAGAATCTTAGCAGTGCAATACCAAGCTGCCTCCTTAGTGATATGAGTTATCTTATAAGATTCTACTGAGACAACCACCATCCTTGATAGCTTGAATGCAAGTGGACCTTCTCAGTTTCTCTTTATCTTGTTGCAGCTTTTGAATGCCCTTGTTTAGTCACTTTTAGATTTCGATTAGCTTAATGAGTTGTCTTGTAACATTCTATTGAGACTACCACCATCCTCGATAAGACCATGTTGGCAAGTTTTAGTGCTTTTTTATATGAAAGATTTGAGCAAAATGTTCTACATCATCCATAACCTTCTACTTATTCATGACCTATTTAGCAGGGCATTTAGTTCATTTTGTCTGGATTATGGTAGTTATTAATGATAAATCCTTAGAAAACCCCCGAAACTATCATTTTGAACCTTCATATGCAATTTTTATAATACTGATAACTTGGCTCTGCTACAACGTCATGAAACTTATATGTCATGTGTTATGCTTGTATTTTATTCTTTATATTGTACAACCTGTCACGTGAAGTTAGTTTATATGATAATGGTTATTGCCATGAATGTAGATGTTTCGATATGTGTGATGGGTAGACCAATCACACAACAAAGTTAGTCATACAAATAGAAAACCCAAGTTTAACTTTTCCAATATTCAGTGCTAAAACCACTTGGAAAAGGATGCCTCTAATAGAGCAACCATAATGGATAGAATCTTAGCAGTGCAATAACAAATTGCCTCCTTAGTGACATGAGTTGTCTTATAACATTCTACTGAGACAACCACCTTCCCTGATAAGACCATGCTAACAAGTTTTAGTTCTTTTTTATGAAAGCTTCGGCAAAATGTTCTACATTATCCATAACCTTCTTCCTATTCATGACCTATCTAGAGGGCATTTATTTCATTGTGTTTGGATTATAGCAGTTGTTAATGATAAATCCTTAGAAAGCCTCCGAAACTCTCATTTTGAACCATCGTATGCATTTTTTATAATACTGATAACTTGTCTCTGCTACAGCTTCATGAAACTTAACTATCATGTGTTATGTTTGTAACTTTGTATTGTATTCTTCATATTGTACAACCTGTCAGGAGAAGTCAGTTTATATGCTAATGGTTATTGTCATGAATGCAGATATTTAAGGGATATTTTGTAGTCTAGAAAGAGTCATCCATTCTTCAACCCAATGGTTGGTCATACCTCTCAAACAATTGGTGCAAATAGTGAATGGAACAACAAAAAGTAAGACTGAATGACTCAACTTTTAGGGACGACCCGAAGATGAAGAGTGTAATGTCCCTTATTAGGAATTTTATTAAAATTGCAATTTTCCACTTTTTTCCCTTGTTCGACCTTTGACTAGTTTTGATCTCTAGGTCCCAAATTTGCCCCAAATGATCCCAAATCTCCTGAGAAGGTGTATGAATGATATCAGAACATAAATATGTGTTTTAGGGATGCCTTTGGACCTTTAAAATACTTCTGCAAATTCTCTTTCAATTCTGATCAATGTAGGTAACTTTACTAGTGATTTTCCTTTGACTAGTATTGGTCTCTAGGTCTCAAATTGACTCCAAATGCCTTCAAATCTTCAAGGAAGGTGTATGAATGATATTAGAACTTGAATATGATGTTTATGGGTGACATATGGCCACCAAAATACCTCTGCAAACTCTCTTAATATTCTGGACCAATTATGCAATTTTACTAGTAATTTGGGGTTCAAATCCCCCTGGGGTAAACAATGAAAATGGCTTCCCAAATGCCTCCAAACCCACTCAAATTTATGAAAATAGGTATGTAATGTGTTAAGTATGTTATTAAAGTATCATATGCACCATTAATGGATTATTACAACTGTTCTCACCCTCTCCCATTCAACTGCAAAAATCCCCAATTCGACCCTCGGGGAAATGGCACTATTTCACCTCCCAATACAACTAAACTGAGTAAAAATGCTTCAAATGCTCAAGTACAGTACATGAAACTTGTATAATACATCCATGGAAATATATTGATCACAAATATATCATAGAAACATCCATTCATTCGAAATCATCATCAATACATTGGCTCACAACAAGGTAGTGGGGAAATGGCATTGTTCTTCCATTAAAAATGAGATTTATACATTTCTACTTGGAATTCCGACCTGAAAATTTTTGGAGATGAAGAACAGAGTATTTAATTCATATTACAAAAGAAATGGGGCATTAAAAGCTTCCCCAAAGAGTACAATAGCTCACCAAAAATGCCCTCCCTCAAGGATCAAGAATATGCCATCAAAACTGGAAATGGTTGAAGGAGTGAGCTGAAATAGAAGAAACCATGAGCTGCCCTGTAGCTTACACCTACAAATAAATACTCCATTAAAGCTCCAAATGAAAGTTCTGAATGGCCTTTCCAATTACCAACTTGGATGGGAATCTTTCACCCTCGAAATTGGCTAAGGCAAGAAACTAGTCATCCACTAGCTCTCCCTCTTCACAAATGCAATTGCAAATTCTACAAATGATCAAAAACTGGTTTCATTCTTTGTTATTGACATTTATAAACTTCTAATGTCCTCCATGGGTCGAATTCCTTCCAAGAGACTCATGCCAACTCATGTTGGGAAGAGATTCCAAAGAACGCCACTTGTACAACAATTCCTAGTCTCCCACTTCCACCAAATCACATGTGGAAGCATCTTAGCTGCCCTAACACCCTTGAGCTCCCTCTTGGAGTCTATTTTTAGCCCTGACATGTCATATATGTCATATGTCAGCCTTCAGGTCTGATTTGTGTCATAGGTGTCATAGCATCTTCATCATTGTTGTCATAGAGCTAGGGAATCTAGCTTAAGTGTCTCACTAGCTCCAAATTGCCTCTTCCTCTTCCATGGGAGTTACTCTTGCTCTATATTTCGAACTTGGATGATTCATGCAATGAATAATACCTTTTGGACTCCCCCAAGTATGTTACCATTCACCTTGAATTCGAATTGGTGAGAGAATTATGCCAAATGTAGTGGGGAAATCTAGCCATATGTGGGTCCCACTTCCTCCATGTGTCTTCATGATGAAATGCCACTTTGATTTTCACTTGTATATATTTATTTAGCTCCTTTATTAAATATTTATGCCATTCTAATTTTCAAACATAATTTATTATCCCCATTATTCCAAATCCCAAAGCTTCCACCCCAAACCTAGGAAACTAGTAATTTTCCTCCTTGGCAATTATTTGACCTTTAGCATCAATTTGACAAACTCTAATGCATAGGGCCAATGTGATTAGGCCATTGTGACCCAATACCAAATTTGGGACATGACAAATCCTCCCTTCCCAATATTGCTTGTCCTCAAGCAATTTTAAATGTGGGTGTTGAAGAACCTGCTTTCTGTATAATTCTTTGAAGTTGCCATTGAATTGCCCAACCTTGAGTCTTTGAGTTTCCATGAAGATTTTAGAGAGGAACCACCATGCTTGCTGCTGCACTACTCTGATTAAAATCACTTTATTAAGTGGGGAATCCATCCCCCATACTGCTTGCTTCCCCAAAAAATATGAAACCCATGAGATAAAAATTATTCCAGGGTCCCATTGCTTGTATTGCACCCTAACAATGAAGAGTGCTCTCCAACCCATACCATCAGATAAGATGATTCCTGGATCCCATTTTCTTGTATGCATTCTTCCAAACATCATGAGTACAAAATATATATCATCAAAGTACATAACTACATAATGAAAATGTACATCAAGGAGGTGCTTCATCAAAGAATCATGAAAGTGCTTGTACCTCCAAGCAAGTAGACCACAATTTTTCAAGTGCATACAATCTTCAAGTGACCAATCAAATCTGATCCAATGACATAGGTGAGGATCCCATGTCCTATAATGCTGCTCCAAAAGGATGTGATATGCATCAAAATATTCAACCATGTATTCTTTCATCCAAGAAGTGAATGAAGAATCTCCACTAAAATCTGAACCAAATAATGAGCAGAAAAAACAAGGAGACTTCAAATGACTCAAAGAAGTGTCACCCATACATCCATGAATGTGAGAATCATAAAGATGTAACTAAGTATGTGGCTTCCAACAAAAATGTTCTCCCATCATAAATCTATTCACCCAAGTGTTGGATGAAGTTCCTCTAACATCGAATGAACCAAGTGTTGAGCAAGAAAAACCATGAGTCTTCAAGTGACTCAAATCCATATCATAGGTGCATCCATGTAGATGTGAATCATCATAAAGTGACAAATTACGCTGCTGCAAATGTGAATAAGAATGTGCTCCAACCATGTCATCATGAAAGTTAAATCTAGGATTTCCATACTCCTCATGTGGCACCATCAAAAAGAACCCTTTCACCCATACTTCATTGAGACTAATGTTGCAAAACATGGAATTGTAGGATGTAGGAGAATGAAATAAATCACCCAAATGATCAAAAAGTGCAGAAGTTTCATCATGGGAAGGATCCATGTGGGTAGTATCATGCAGCTCCTTCAAAAGTGGGAAACCTTTGTCATAGATTGGTTCCAATGTAGAGGAATCATGCTCTTCTTTAAAAATTGCATAAGCTTCATCAAGAGACAATTCAAGTTCCTCTTCCACCACATCAAGTGTTTGGATCTCTTCAAGTTCATCTTCAAACACATTAAGCACATTCAAATTTCCACATTTCTCATGATCCACCATGTCATGAGAATCCTCCAAACAATCTACCATTTGACAATCTGAAACATAGGAGGAAAAACAAGTATCTTGCAACTTTTCAAGGAGTTGATCATTTTGAATTGTGAGCTTATGATTATCCTCATTATTCTTCAAGTATGCATCATGTAACAATTCATTAAGCTCAAACAAATGGTTTCTATCAAAAAGCAAAGACATGAAATTACCTTTGATGTGGCACATTGCTCTTTGAATCTTCTCCATGTCTTCAAGGAAGGATGTTTCCTCCAATGAAATAGCTCTCCAACAAGAATTTGACACCAATGCTTGAGTGTCATGGAGAATGCTGAGGGACTCTTGGATCTTCTTTTCATTCATCTTTAAGGACCCTTCAAGAAAATGAGGTTCTTGCAAATGAACCTCCTCATATTCTTCATTTTTTCTTGACCAACTTCATGAAGCTCAAGTGGTGATGGGGAAGTTGATCTTGGTTCTTCTTCAACTGCTACAAGGTCTTCATTATCATGCTTAATGAAACTTGTACTTGTAGAAACACTTTCAAAAGTGATCTCTATGTCACCAACATAGAGGTGTGAGCACCCATCAGTAGGTACTCCTTCATAGTTTAAGCATCCATCAGTAGATGCTCTTGGGTTCATGTCTAAGCTAGAAGGTGTCTCGAAATGGTCTTCCATATTTTCAATAGAATCTTCTTCATGCTCTTGTGATGTCTCTTCATTTTGCTCTTTAAAGCAAGCTGATGCATTTTTCCCCTTGTCTTCCTTAGGATCAGTATATTTGGAATCTCTTCTTGAATAAATCTCAAAAGCTCTCCTCAAGGAGGACATCATTTCATGCACACATATATGATACTCACTCCAAGGGTTTTCACAAGAAGGGCATAAACCTTTCTTCACTAACTCCACATCTTCATTTTTGGGCCTATTTTCAAAAACATGTTCAGCATAGTACTCAAAAGACATGGCATTTTTTGTATTTTTGCTCGAAGCAAGATATTCTTGATATTTTTTATATTGTTGGGGCAAGGTTTTATATTTTTCTCTCCATCTTTGGAACTCGCTCATAGAATTATCCTTGGTTGGTGTGACACACTCATATTCATCAGATCTAAAGTCATAAGAATAATCTTCATTTCTCTTGAAATTGTAATAAGTGTTGCATGATGGCACCTCTTCCTCATACCACTCACATTCTGCTTCATATTGCTCATAAGCATCCTCATATTCCTCATAAGAATTGTACTCATATGATTCATCATAATAGTAAGACATGGCTGCCAATTATTCTTGAATGTATGTACCTAATACACAGGTGCAAGGACCATGCTCTGATACCACTGTAATGTCCCTTATTAGGAATTTTATTAAAATTGCAATTTTCCACTTTTTTCCCTTGTTCGACCTTTGACTAGTTTTGATCTCTAGGTCCCAAATTTGCCCCAAATCATCCCAAATCTCCTGAGAAAGTGTATGAATGATATTAGAACATAAATATGTGTTTTAGGGATGCCTTTGGACCTTTAAAATACTTCTGCAAATCCTCTTTCAATTCTGATCAATGTAGGTAACTTTACTAGTGATTTTCCTTTGACTAGTATTGGTCTCTAGGTCTCAAATTGACTCCAAATGCCTTCAAATCTTCAAGGAAGGTGTATGAATGATATTAGAACTTGAATATGGTGTTTATGGATGACATATGGCCACCAAAATACCTCTGCAAACTCTCTTAATATTCTGGACCAATTATGCAATTTTACTAGTAATTTGGGGTTCAAATCCCCCTGGGGTAAACAATGAAAATGGCTTCCCAAATGCCTCCAAACCCACTCAAATTTATGAGAATAGGTATGTAATGTGTTAAGTATGTTATTAAAGTCTCATATGCACCATTAATGGATTATTACAACTGTTCTCACCCTCTCCCATTCAACTACAAAAATCCCCAATTCGACCCTCGGGGAAATGGCACTATTTCACCTCCCAATACAACTAAACTGAGTAAAAATGCTTCAAATGCTCAAGTACGGTACATGAAACTTGTATAATACATCCATGACAATATATTGATCACAAATATATCAGAGAATCATCCATTCATTCGAAATCATCATCAATACATTGGCTCACAACAAGGTAGTGGGGAAATGGCATTGTTCTTCCATTAAAAATGAGATTTATACATTTCTACTTGGAATTCTGAACTGAAACTTTTTGGAGATGAAGAACAGAGTATTTACTTCATATTACAAAAGAAATGGGGCATTAAAATCTTCCCCAAAGAGTACAATAGCTCACCAAAAATGCCCTCCCTCAAGGATCAAGAATATGCCATCAAAACTGGAAATGGTTGAAGGAGTGAGCTGCAATAGAAGAAACCATGAGCTACCCTGTAGCTTACACCTGCAAATAAAGACTCCATTAAAGCTCCAAATGAAAGGTCTGAATGGCCTTTCCAATTACCAACTTGGATGGGAATCTTTCACCCTCGAAATTGGCTAAGGCAAGAAACTAGTCATCCACTAGCTCTCCCTCTTCACAAATGCAATTGCAAATTCTACAAATGATCAAAAACTGGTTTCATTCTTTGTTATTGACATTTATAAACTTCTAATGTCCTCCATGGGTCGAATTCCTTCCAAGAGACTCATGCCAACTCATGTTGGGAAGAGATTCCAAAGAATGCCACTTGTACAACAATTCCTAGTCTCCCACTTCCACCAAATCACATGTGGAAGCATCTTAGCTGCCCTAACACCCTTGAGCGCCCTCTTGGAGTCTATTTTTAGCCCTGACATGTCATATATGTCATATGTCAGCCTTCAGGTCTGATTTGTGTCATAGGTGTCATAGCATCTTCATCATTGTTGTCATAGAGCTAGGGAATCTAGCTTAAGTGTCTCACTAGCTCCAAATTGCCTCTTCCTCTTCCATGGGAGTTACTCTTGCTCTATATTTCGACCTTGGATGATTCATGCAATGAATAATACCTTTTGGACTCCCCCAAGTATGTTACCATTCACCTCGAATTCGAATTGGTGAGAGAATTATGCCAAATGTAGTGGGGAAATCTAGCCATATGTGGGTCCCACTTCCTCCATGTGTCTTCATGATGAAATGCCACTTTGATTTTCACTTGTATATATTTATTTAGCTCCTTTATTAAATATTTATGCCATTCTAATGTTCAAACATAATTTATTATCCCCATTATTCCAAATCCCAAAGCTTCCACCCCAAACCTAGGAAACTAGTAATTTTCCTCCTTGGCAATTATTTGACCTTTAGCATCAATTTGACAAACTCTAATGAATAGGTCCAATGTGATTAAGCCATTGTGACCCAGTACCAAATTTGGGACATGACAAATACTCCCTTCCCAATATTGCTTGTCCTCAAGCAATTTTAAATGTGGGTGTTGAAAAACCTGCTTTCTGTATAATTCTTTGAAGTTGCCATTGAATTGCCCAACCTTGAGTCTTTGAGTTTCCATGAAGATTTTAGAGAGTAACCACCATGCTTGCTGCTGCACTACTCTGATTAAAATCACTTTATTAAGTGGGGAATCCATCTCCCATACTGCTTGCTTCCCCAAAAAATATGAAACCCATGAGATAAAAATTATTCCAGGGTCCCATTGCTTGTATTGCACCCTAACAATGAAGAGTGCTCTCCAACCCATACCATCAGATAAGATGATTCCTGGATCCCATTTTCTTGTATGCATTCTTCCAAACATCATGAGTACAAAATATATATCATCAAAGTACATAACTACATAATGAAAATGTACATCAAGGAGGTGCTTCATCAAAGAATCATGAAAGTGCTTGTACCTCCAAGCAAGTAGACCACGATTTTTCAAGTGCATACAATCTTCAAGTGACCAATCAAATCTGATCCAATGACATAGGTGAGGATCCCATGTCCTATAATGCTGCTCCAAAAGGATGTGATATGCATCAAAATATTCAACCATGTATTCTTTCATCCAAGAAGTGAATGAAGAATCTCCACTAAAATCTGAACCAAATAATGAGCAGAAAAAACAAGGAGACTTCAAATGACTCAAAGAAGTGTCACCCATACATCCATGAATGTGAGAATCATAAAGATGTAACAAAGTATGTGGCTTCCAACAAAAATGTTCTCCCATCATAAATCTATTCACCCAAGTGTTGGATGAAGTTCCTCTAACATCGAATGAACCAAGTGTTGAGCAAGAAAAACCATGAGTCTTCAAGTGACTCAAATCCATATCATAGGTGCATCCATGTAGATGTGAATCATCATAAAGTGACAAATTATGCTGCTGCAAATGTGAATAAGAATGTGCTCCAACCATGTCATCATGAAAGTTAAATCTAGGAGTTCCATACTCCTCATGTGGCACCATCAAAAAGAACCCTTTCACCCATACTTCATTGAGACTAATGTTGCAAAACATGGAATTGTAGGATGTAGGAGAATGAAATAAATCACCCAAATGATCAAAAAGTGCATAAGTTTCATCATGGGAAGGATCCATGTGGGTAGTATCATGCAGCTCCTTCAAAAGTGGGAAACCTTTGTCATAGATTGGTTCCAATGTAGAGGAATCATGCTCTTCTTTAAAAATTGCATAAGCTTCATCAAGAGACAATTCAAGTTCCTCTTCCACCACATCAAGTGTTTGGATCTCTTCAAGTTCATCTTCAAACACATTAAGCACATTCAAATTTCCACATTTCTCATGATCCACCATGTCATGAGAATCCTCCAAACAATCTACCATTTGACAATCTGAAACATAGGAGGAAAAACAAGTATCTTGCAACTTTTCAAGGAGTTGATCATTTTGAATTGTGAGCTTATGATTATCCTCATTATTCTTCAAGTATGCATCATGTAACAATTCATTAAGCTCAAACAAATGGTTTCTATCAAAAAGCAAAGACATGAAATTACCTTTGATGTGGCACATTGCTCTTTGAATCTTCTCCATGTCTTCAAGGAAGGATGTTTCCTCCAATGAAGTAGCTCTCCAACAAGAATTTGACACCAATGCTTGAGTGTCATGGAGAATGCTGAGGGACTCTTGGATCTTCTTTTCATTCATCTTTAAGGACCCTTCAAGAAAATGAGGTTCTTGCAAATGAACCTCCTCATATTCTTTATTTTTTCTTGACCAACTTCATGAAGCTCAAGTGGTGATGGGGAAGTTGATCTTGGTTCTTCTTCAACTGCTACAAGGTCTTCATTATCATGCTTAATGAAACTTGTACTTGTAGAAACACTTTCAAAAGTGATCTCTATGTCACCAACATAGAGGTTGGAGCACCCATCAGTAGGTACTCCTTCATAGTTTAAGCATCCATCAGTAGATGCTCTTTGGTTCATGTCTAAGCTAGAAGGTGTCTCGAAATGGTCTTCCATATTTTCAATAGAATCTTCTTCATGCTCTTGTGATGTCTCTTCATTTTGCTCTTTAAAGCAAGCTGATGCATTTTTCCCCTTGTCTTCCTTAGGATCAGTATATTTGGAATCTCTTCTTGAATAAATCTCAAAAGCTCTCCTCAAGGAGGACATCATTTCATGCACACATATATGATACTCACTCCAAGGGTTTTCACAAGAAGGGCATAAACCTTTCTTCACTAACTCCACATCTTCATTTCTGGGCCTATTTTCAAAAACATGTTCAGCACAGTACTCAAAAGACATGGCATTTTTTGTATTTTTGCTCGAAGCAAGATATTCTTGATATTTTTTATATTGTTGGGGCAAGGTTTTATATTTTTCTCTCCATCTTTGGAACTCGCTCATAGAATTATCCTCGGTTGGTGTGACACACTCATATTCATCAGATCTAAAGTCATAAGAATAATCTTCATTTCTCTTGAAATTGTAATAAGTGTTGCATGATGGCACCTCTTCCTCATACCACTCACATTCTGCTTCATATTGCTCATAAGCATCTGCATATTCCTCATAAGAATTGTACTCATATGATTCATCATAATAGTAAGACATGGCTGCCAATTATTCTTGAATGTATGTACCTAATACACAGGTGCAAGGACCATGCTCTGATACCACTGTAATGTCCCTTATTAGGAATTTTATTAAAATTGCAATTTTCCACTTTTTTCTCTTGTTCGACCTTTGACTAGTTTTGATCTCTAGGTCCCAAATTTGCCCCAAATGATCCCAAATCTCCTGAGAAGGTGTATGAATGATATTAGAACATAAATATGTGTTTTAGGGATGCCTTTGGACCTTTAAAATACTTCTGCAAATCCTCTTTCAATTCTGATCAATGTAGGTAACTTTACTAGTGATTTTCCTTTGACTAGTATTGGTCTCTAGGTCTCAAATTGACTCCAAATGCCTTCAAATCTTC
This sequence comes from Larix kaempferi, assembly GCA_027924585.1. NCBI lineage: Eukaryota > Viridiplantae > Streptophyta > Pinopsida > Pinales > Pinaceae > Larix > Larix kaempferi. The sequence goes on along the minus strand of BSBM01000226.1, from coordinate 230,859 downwards.
AAGGAAGGTGTATGAATGATATTAGAACTTGAATATGATGTTTATGGGTGACATATGGCCACCAAAATACCTCTGCAAACTCTCTTAATATTCTGGACCAATTATGCAATTTTACTAGTAGTTTGGGGTTCAAATCCCCCTGGGGTAAACAATGAAAATGGCTTCCCAAATGCCTCCAAACCCACTCAAATTTATGAAAATAGGTATGTAATGTGTTAAGTATGTTATTAAAGTATCATATGCACCATTAATGGATTATTAAAACTGTTCTCACCATCTCCCATTCAACTGCAAAAATCCCCAATTCGACCCTTGGGGAAATGGCACTATTTCACCTCCCAATACAACTAAACTGAGTAAAAATGCTTCAAATGCTCAAGTACAGTACATGAAACTTGTAGAAGACATCCATGGCAATATATTGATCACAAATATATCAGAGAATCATCCATTCATTCGAAATCATCATCAATACATTGGCTCACAACAAGGTAGTGGGGAAATGGCATTGTTCTTCCATTAAAAATGAGATTTATACATTTCTACTTGGAATTTCGACCTGAAACTTTTTGGAGATGAAGAACAGAGTATTTAATTCATATTACAAAATAAATGGGGCATTAAAAGCTTCCCCAAAGAGTACAATAGCTCACCAAAAACGCCCTCCCTCAAGGATCAAGAATATGCCATCAAAAATGGAAATGGTTGAAGGAGTGAGCTGCAATAGAAGAAACCATGAGCTGACCTGTAGCTTACACCTGCAAATAAAGACTCCATTAAAGCTCCAAATGAAAGGTCTGAATGGCCTTTCCAATTACCAACTTGGATGGGAATCTTTCACCCTCGAAATTGGCTAAGGCAAGAATCTAGTCATCCACTAGCTCTCCCTCTTCACAAATGCAATTGCAAATTCTACAAATGATCAAAAACTGGTTTCATTCTTTGTTATTGACATTTATAAACTTCTGATGTCCTCCATGGGTCGAATTCCTTCCAAGAGACTCATGCCAACTCATGTTGGGAAGAGATTCCAAAGAACGCCACTTGTACAACAATTCCTAGTCTCCCACTTCCACCAAATCACATGTGGAAGCATCTTAGCTGCCCTAACACCCTTGAGCGCCCTCTTGGAGTCTATTTTTAGCCCTGACATGTCATATATGTCATATGTCAGCCTTCAGGTCTGATTTGTGTCATAGGTGTCATAGCATCTTCATCATTGTTGTCATAGAGCTAGGGAATCTAGCTTAAGTGTCTCACTAGCTCCAAATTGCCTCTTCCTCTTCCATGGGAGTTACTCTTCCTCTATATTTCGACCTTGGATGATTCATGCAATGAATAATACCTTTTGGACTCCCCCAAGTATGTTACCATTCACCTTGAATTCGAATTGGTGAGAGAATTATGCCAAATGTAGTGGGGAAATCTAGCCATATGTGGGTCCCACTTCCTCCATGTGTCTTCATGGTGAAATGCCACTTTGATTTTCACTTGTATATATTTATTTAGCTCATTTATTAAATATTTATTCCATTCTAATGTTCAAACATAATTTATTATCCCCATTATTCCAAATCCCAAAGCTTCCACCCCAAACCTAGGAAACTAGTAATTTTCCTCCTTGGCAATTATTTGACCTTTAGCATCAATTTGACAAACTCTAATGAATAGGGCCAATGTGATTAGGCCATTGTGACCCAATACCAAATTTGGGACATGACAAAGAGAAGGGATATTAAGGGCATAAATCTGAATTTTTCTTGCATACTTTAATTTAGTCTAGACAACATACTAATAACCTCCAAATTAGCAAGCAAAATGTGTAGTTTGTTGGCAGCCATCATCAGAACTCACACAACATAGCTTGGAGGCACTGCTAAAATGTTTGCTTATTTATATGGTGATTTAGTGGAAGAAATGGGTATAGAGAATATTGTGCCATCATCATGTACTAGTTGATTCCTGCAAAGAGCTTAATGTCTTGAACTTGTAACAGTGGTAGAAGTAGAGCAATCTGAAGCTATTTTTGACGATAAAACCTATAAAGAAATAAACGTTACAGGAAAACAAGAGGGAAACACTCATGCTTCAACACACTCTCTTCATTTAGATAATTCAGATTTTGAAATTTGATATGTTAGAAACATACGACTGATATCCAATCAGAAACATATGAGATATTACTTGATATGCTTGGACAAATGCAAAATATGGGGTTTTGGGAGGTTGTAAAATTAGAAGGAATTTCTCTCGAGGTTGTTGAGTCGGAAGAAATTTGTTTAAACACTTTATTTTCCATAATAAGCAACAATTCGTATTTAAGTCACTATTTTTCTTGATTGTTCAACCATCAAAACATGAACCACCTATTCTACAATGATCTCCAATTACGAAAAATTGATGAATCCACACAATACACATTATTTCAAAAAGAGTCCACAATGTACGATGATAAAACCATGAAGATAATTTACTATGAAAACATTATAGAGGAGTGAAGTAAGAGCAAGCTGTAATTTAAGGTATCCCCCTTGAATAAACCTCACTAGGCGTACCGTAGATTTCAAATATGGGTAGTGATATTCTTGGTCATTGTATTGTTATAAGAATCTCTTGTCAAATTGTTATTCATCCATTTAATAAGAGGGCACTTATAGTACTTTGAAAACTAATAACCACAATATGTATCGATGAATTCCAACAATTGTAACAACATAAGGTTTATTAATTTGAGAGGAGATTCTAATCACTATAATTATTTAAATTTTGTAAGGCTTTGTGTAAGAAGAAAGCGCTCTTGTTTGTCACTCTCTAGGTATGAATTATATTATAAGAATCTCCTCTTAAATTGGCATTTACCCATTTAAGAAGAGGGCAATTATTGTCCTTTGAAACTAATAATCACAGTGTGCATGAATGAATTCCAAAAACTGTAACAACAAAAGATTTGTTAATTTGAGAGGAGATTGATGATATCCTTGGTCATTATGTTCATATGTTTCCATAAGAATCTCCTCTCAAATTTACATTCACCCATATAAGAAGAAGGCAATTACAATTCTTTGAAACTAATAACCACAATATGCATGAATGAATTCCAACAATCATATGTATGAATGAATTCCAAATTCTACCAAGTTTTGTCAATTCAAGAGGAGATTCTTATCACCATAATTATTAAGAATATTAAGAATTTTTAAAGATATGTTTAAGAATAAAGCATCCACTTCCATTTATCAAGAGAAATTTATTTACATTGTATCTTGTTTCATATCTTTATCACTATATATATATATATATATATATATAAATTATTGAAATGTTTGACGCAGGTTCTTTTCTTTTTGGTTATGGCTTTGTCCCATATGTTTAAGGTATTAAGGTTGAAGCTCTTTACAATTCTATAACTATAACAATGGATTATTAGCTTATTTAACTAATGTCTCAGTTACTTTCCAAGTCTACATTTATATATATGCATTATATAGTATATATTTGTTTTTTTATTTGCTTAGATTATTTATTTTCTTACTTGTTTGTCATGTTGCTATGGTATGGCATCAACGCATGTATAAAGTTGGGGACTGTAATAAATATAGTATTTTTTTTCTAACTTTTAAAGTGATGGCATCTAAGCATGTATAAAGTTAGGAAATGTAATGAATATAGTTATTATTATTATTTATGGTATAAATTTGAAATGGATAACATCTAAGGTTGCATAAAGTTGGGGATTCTAGGGTTAAGTTTTATTTTGCACATAAAGAATATTTTTGGGTGTGATATTAAAAAATACATTTTATTTTTATTTCATCTTTAAATTATTAATTGTCATGTTATTTATAATGTAGATTAATTATTATTTGGTCATTTTATAAATTTTATAAATATTTAAATAGATAGTTTATATATAAATATATATAATAAAATAAATTAACCCTTTAACTCCACAATGAATATATTACATTTGAATAAATATTTTTTTAATATATTTATTGTTTTATAGATTTTAATAATAACATAAACAAAAATAATAGGCTATCTCCACAATGATATATTTAATTTTAATAAAACATTTTTCCATCAAATATGAACTTAACATACTCCATTAAAAACCATGTCAAGCTTCTTAACGAATCTACTATAATCACTTCAAAAAAGGAAATCGTGTAGGCATTAATGACTAAAATAAAGTAGTTGATTTATAAATAAATAAATAAAAAAGATTACATGATTGAAACTTTGATACTCCTTTTATAGGAAATAATTCTTATAATGATAAAAAATAACTTTTCAAAACTTGATAAATATCAAACAATTCATCAATAGTACCAACATATCCTAGTTTTGAGGATGGTCTCCATCGAAAAAAGCCTCCTTCCATCCTGACCTACCTGAATATTTATGTGTCTATTTGTGATTGATTTGTGATGTACTCAAGGTACAAGGCCATGTCTACACCAAACTTTATTCCGTCACTTTTTTCTTTTTTATTTTTCTACACAAAAACACTAATTGGATTTTAATTATCCTTTTCAATGTTTTTCACCCTCCAACAACAACCTATCGACATATTATTGCACATTCTTGGGCAATTGCTAGTGTATTGGTTGAGGCATGGAATTTGCATTTCATGGGTCACGGTTTCAAATCCCATCGGCCTTACTTTTAACCGCCAAATAAGCTTTCAACAAACTTCAAATAGAATGTTTACCATATCACTGTAAGAATCATATGCATGGTGCAATGGTGGGAACTTTGGTATAGGGAGCATGAGGTCACGGGGTCGATTCCTATGTATTCACAAGCCTTTTGATAAATTAAAACTCATAAGTAAGGTTCAATTCAATCCGCCATGTGTCCACACTCAATTGGACCAAGTCACTGCTGATTCCATAGTACGGTCTACCACTTGTCAAGATCCCACTGGTCCACATCATCTGCCAAATCAACCATATCACCTTGTCCTTTGCATGCCACATGTAATATTGGAGTGTTTCCACGTTAGTGTACGACCTGTATGGATTCCACTTGTGACCCTTCCAGTGGTGCCACGTGGCACCCCCTTTTTTCATTTTACACATTAAACCACTATTTTACTAAGACTTCAAAACTTAATATCTTATTCGTCCAGAGTTTATTTTAGGTGAAATGAATGCCATCATAAAGCTCTCATCGAGCTCTCCGCAATGGAGTCACTTTCATAAGCATTGAAGACTTTTAAATTTTGAGTGATCTTGGATCCTCCTGGATCATTCCTCCCCATTGAGGAGCTTTTGGACCTCCAAAAGTTTTACATAAACATCATACTTCATTATTCTGACGAGGTTAATAGGTATTTTTGTTTTGTAGATATTCTGCTTCGTGGATACTATTGGCATCCTCATTTTCCTCATTTGCTTCATGTTGCACATGTGCCTACATAAATTGCTTTCCCTTCTTTGGATCAAGCTCTGGATGGATATTCCAACACTTTTCGACCTAATGTTCACTCATATCGCAATGATTGTAATAATTATTCGGCCGCAAGTCCTTTCCATTCTCCATCTTCAAACTTGAAGAGTGGGTTATGTGTCTTGCCCCCTTCCTGGTTGACACAACCTTCCTATAAAAGGATTTTCTTTTCAAACACTTGGCTACACAGTGGTTATTTAATCCAAAAAAGGTGGATGGATATTGATACTATAAATTATGTGTCGCATGGCCATACTTCTTGTAATCAAAGAATCAGTTGGAATACTTATGTTTGTTATATTTGTTAGGGTTGTCATTTGTGCAAGTTCGTCGATGTGAATATGTCTTCACTCCTTCTTCAAAATGTCCATCCCTCTTTGGAGATGTCTGGCATTATTTCTTGTTTCCTCTTCCCTAACTAAAAGATTGTGGAATTCTTGATTTCAACTTGCTCTCACTCTCATCATGGAGTGTTGTGTAACCTTCTGGTACATGTTGTTTCAGAAGAGCTACTCGCTTGGGATATTCTTTTTAATCTTTGATTGCTTCAACTACTTTGGAGCATTCTCCAACCTTCTCTTTATTGTATCCCAAACCTGCAAATTCAGGCCTTTCTACCAACTCCAGAGATTGTGTGATGCCTTGGCCATTAATGCAAATTCCTCCTACTTTATAATGTTGAAGAAATGTAACTGCGGAAGATATTCAAGATGTATTTGTCTATTGTATTATTGTATTCCTCCTTCGGGAGATGTACTTGATGTAATTGATAATGTAAGAGTCATTGAAAGAGTCAATGTAAACCCTAGGACTTGTGCCAGCCTAAAAGAACCCATAAAAGATTATTACATTATGTATTTGAGAGGTTGGCGCAGTTAGTTAGAAGAAGTCGGCCCAGTTGGGGAAAATTCACCCCAATGGAAGAATATAAATAGAGGAGGAGTCTCTCATTTGTATTCACTCATCCCACTCACTCAAGTTCGCATAGGAGAGAGAGAGAAGCTCGCACAAGAAGGAGAGAAGCTAATTTTCTCTTAGGGTTTTATCTTGTACTTTGTGAATTTTATATTGAGGAATTTTTGTCGGGGTTTTCTCCCTTGTGGTTTCCCCGAGAGAAATATTGTGTTCATTATGTATGATGTGCTTGTCTTTCTTTCAGTGATATATTGTTTAATGTTATTACGCTAAAAAAATTGAAAAACTAACATGGTATCAGAAAAGGCCCGAAAGAAAACATTTTGCAGCACCTGCAACTGCAGAAACTAGGGATTTTTATTCTAGGAGCTCTCTCCACAGATCAGTTGAAAAAGAGGGTGCATCTAACTCTCCTAACTAGGGTGCATCTTTCTATCCAAGAAAAATTCAATTCTGAGAATTTTCATTTTTGGGTCCCTCACTACAGCTTGGAGGAACTAGGGAATCAAGTTTTTGGATCATCTACTCACAGAATCAGGAGAAGGAGTACCTTTCTCAACTCGCCTTGAGGATGCGAATTTGCTCATCCAAATAGTTTTCCAAAATTTTGAAGTTGGAAAATTAGGGTTTCTCTGACAAACCCTAGGTCAAGGTAAAAGCAGTTTTCAGAAGGACAAATTTGCTAGTAAGTTCTACATCTATTCTATTTCCATTTGAGGTTCTCATTCTATTACAATGACACTCAATACCAAGCTTGATGAGAAGTTTGAAGGAGATGAGAACTTTAGGGCATGGAAGTATAGGGTCATGCCCATCCTTGAAGAACATGACCTAGAAAGGTTTATAAAGGAAGGACTTATAGAACCAGAAGGAGATGAGGCCAAAGCATTACACAAAAAGAATATGATCAAAGCTTAAGCGGATCATAGTTGATTCCATCAAAGATCACTTGATCCCTCAAGTATCATCTAAGAAGACCCTGGAAGAAATGTTTGATGCTTTGACCAACCTGTTTGAAGGAAAGAATATCAGTAGGAAGATGACCTTGAGAAATCAACTCAAGGGGGTGAATATCCCAGAAGTCTGAGACTATGCACTTATACATCTCCAGAGTGTCCCATATCAAAGAACAATTAGAAGCTATTGGAGATATGGTGGAAGATGTTGAAGTTGTGATGACCACTCTGAATGGTCTTCCCTTAGATAGGGAACCCTTTGTTCGTGGAATATGTTCTAGGAAGAGATTGATCCAATTCAGACAACTATGGGAAGAATGTGTACAGGAGTAATAAAGAACATTAGTAAGAGAGGATAAACTAAATGGCAATGAAGACCAAGCTTTGGCAACCCATGCCAGAGGTGGAAGGAAAAGGAAGAGTGATGTACGTACCCATAACCACTCTCCCATAAGATCTCAAGGATCTCAAAGGAACAAGAGGTTCAAGAAAGACCTCTCCTCTATTGAATGTTACTCTTGTCACAAGACAAGACACCTAGCAAGAAATTGTCCATCCAAATCTAGACAACATAAGAAGCAGAAGAACAGATTTCATTTTCATGCAACGGAAGATAGTGAGTATGATGACGAAGACAAATCCAAAGAAGATGAAGACTCCAATGAAGAATATGTGCTAAGATCAGCACTCACTGGTTTAGTATCTCATGGGAGTGATACTTGGCTAGTGGACAGTGGAGCCTCAAAACATATGATGGGATACAAAGAATCCCTTGTACATCTCATGCAGAAAGACTCTCCACATAAAGTAAAGCTTGGAGACGACTACCAATATCCTATCAAAGGAATGGGAGAGGCCACTTACAAATCGGACTCTGGAAATTCCATGAACATGAAGGAAGTGCTATATGTTCTAGGTTTGAAGAAGAACCTTCTGTCTATTTCAGCATTAGATAAGAAAGGTATTAGAATTGCATTTGTAGATGGTGAAGTTCTTATGTGGCCAAAGGGGAAGACTATCAATGATGTTGTCGTCATTGGAGAAGAACGAGGAGGACTCTATAAGCTTAAGGGCCATGTAGATTTAGCACTAGTGTCTGGTACCATGATCCCCTGTGAACTATGGCATAGAAGACTAGCTCATGTACACTACAAAGCCTTACCAATAGTAAGTAAGGTGGTGACTGGATTACCAGAAATTCAGGTTGATCATGAAGGAGTGTGCAAAGGATTTGCACAAGGAAAAAGTACAAAGAATCCATTTCCAAGAAGTGAGAACAAAGCGAAAGGAATATTGGGCATCGTTCATTCCGACATTTGTGGACCTATGTCTACCACTTCACTAAGTGGGTATGTATATTATGCTTCCTTTATTGATGATTATTCCTGCAAAACATGGATTTACTTTTTAAAGAGTAAAGATGAAGTTTTTGGAAAGTTTAAAGAGTTTAAAGATCTTGTGGAAAACCTCTCTAAAAAGAAGATAAAGATACTAAGGACAAATAATGGAGGGGAATACACTTCAAGTGGTTTTAAATATTTATGTAAACAAACAGGGATTAAGAGGGAGCTTACTATTCCCTATAATCCACAACATAATGGTATAGCTGAAAGAAAGAACATAACTATCGGGGAAGCAGTGAAGGCCATGATCCATGATCAAGACCTACCCACGCATCTATGGGATGAAGCAGCTAGGACCGCAGTCTATGTACAAAATATGATCTCTCACAATGCTCTTGGCAACAAGACCTCGGAAGAGATGTTCACCGGTACAAAACCTAAAGTCAGTCATATAAAGATATTTGGATGTCCAATGTTCATTCACATTCCAAAGGAGAAGAGATCCAAACTAGAATCTTCAGGGAAGAAGGGAATATGTGTGGGTTACAGTGAGCAATCAAAGGCTTACCGTATCTACATCCCAGGATTTCTCCATATTGAGCTCAGCCGGGATGTTACATTTGATGAATACACAACTTTCAACAAGTCTAAGAAGACTCATGAGGATGTACAAGAGCATGAAGCTCCTAGAGTTGCAGATACTAATAATGTACATGATAGAAACATTGAAGAGGAACCTATTCCAGAGGATCACGACATGGATAAACCTTAGATACCTGAGGATACACCTCATGAGGAGAATTCTCGAAAGAGAATACCAGCTTGGGCACGAGAATTGATACAAGATGCAGGAAGATATAGTGCCACAGAAGGAACCAATAGAGAAAGCAAAATACCAAGGCCATACTCCAGCTATGTAGCCTTGATGTGTAATCTTGTTGAAGAAGAACCTACATGTTTTGAAGATGCAGTAAAGAAGAAATATTGGTTGGATGCCATGAATGAAGAATATCAGTCCATCATTAAGAATGATGTTTGTGATGTGGTACCAAGACCGAAGGATAAGTCAGTTGTATCGTCAAAATGGATCTTTAAAACAAAACACTCAGCAGATGGAAGTATTGAAAAGTACAAGGCAAGGTTCGTAGCTCAAGGGTTCTCTCAGGAGGAAGGAATTGATTATGAGGAGACCTTTGCCCCTATTTCCAGATATACCTCAATTAGAACCATCCTTTCCTTGGAAGCTAAGATGAAATGGAAGATACATTATATGGATGTAAAGACAGTTTTCTTGAATGGAAAGATAGAACAGGAAGTATACATCGAACAACCAAAATGATTTAAAACATAAAACATAAAGACACATGTATGGAAACTTAAGAAAGCATTATATGGGTTGAAAGCAAGCACCCAAAGCATGGTATGGAAGAATTGACAACTTCCTGATGAGCTTTGGCTATACCAAGAGTAAATCATATTCAAATATTTACTATAAGATCATGAATGATGAACCCGTGATATTAATTTTGTATGTGGATGATTTGTTCTTAACGGGAGAAGACAAGCCCATCACCGAATGTAAGAAGAGGCTTGTTGTAGAATTTGAGATGAAATACCTTGGGATGATGCATTATTTTCTAGGTCTTGAAGTATGGCAGTTTATAGATGAGATTTTCCTGAGTCAAGGAAAATACACAATTGAAATCCTAAAGAGATTTGGGATGTTGGATTTTAAATCCATGAATACTCCAATGGTGACAAATTTGAAGCTCCTAAATTATGCTTCATCAGAGATAGTGGATGTCACGATGTACAGACAGATTATTGGGTCATTGATGTACTTGACCAATACTAGAACAAACATATGTTTTGCTGTGAACACCTTGAGTCAATATATGGTGGAGCCCATAAATGTTCACCTAATTGCAACAAAACATGTGATGAGGTACCTAAAAGGTATGATAGAGTTTGGACTCATATATGCTTATGATAGTGAGTTCAGACTATACGGATATACAGACTCGGATTGGGATAGAAGTGTCAAAGATAGAAAAATCACTTTAGGATGTTGCTTTAGTTTGGGATCAGGTATGATCTCATGGCTCAGTAGAAAGTAGCCCTATGTCACTCTCAGCACAACAGAAGTCGAATACGTAGTAGCATGTTCAACTTGTAGAGAAGCAGTGTGGATCCGCAAGATGTTCACTGGATTGTTCGTTGCAGAGATAGATGTGACTGATATTCTCTGTGATAACCAGAGTTGCATCAATATGACAGAGAATTTAGTGTTCCACAATAGATCAAAACACATCGAGATAAAGTTCCACTATATTCGGGATATGGTGCAGAAGGGATTTGTGAAGCTCAAGTTGCTGACATGTTGACTAAACCTATGTCTCGCATAAAGTTTGAATACTTTTGAGTCAAGCTTGGTTTGGTACGAAAGGACCTCCCTCGAAAGAGGGAGTAGAGTTCCAGTTCTTAGGAACTGATGCCAGTCCTGGGGACTAAAGATCAGTACTAACTGACTGATAGAGTTCTAGTTCTTAGGAACTGATGCCAGTCTTGGGGATTGAAGATCAGTACCAACTGACTGATAGAGTTCCAGTTATTGGGGACTGGATATCAGTACCGGTTGATTGATAGAGTTCCATTTCTTAGGAACTGATGCCAGTCTTGGGGACTGAAGATCAATACCAGCTGACTGATAGAGTTCCAGTTCTTAGGAACTGACGCCATTCTTAGGGACTGAAGATCAGTACCGGCTGACTGATAAAGTTCTAGTTCTTAGGAACTGATTCCAGTCCTTGGGACTGACGATCAGTACTGGCTGATTGATAGAGTTCCAGTCCTTAGGGACTGATGCCACTCCTTGGTGACTGAAGATCAATACTAGATGACTGATAGTGTTCCAGCAGAGGATGTGGCTGATGATGATGTTCGAGCTGATGATTATCCAGCAAAGGATGTTCCAGCTGATGATGTTGATGATGATGATCCAACAGAGGATTTTCTAGTTGATGATGATCCAACAGAGGATGTTCCAGCTCATAATGTTGTTGATGATGATCCAGCAGAGGATGTTCCAACAGATGATGTTGTTGATGATGATCCAAAAGAGGATGTTCTAGCAGATGATGTTGATGATGATGATCCAACAAAGCATGTTGTTGACGACGATACATAGGATGTTGTTGATGGTGATATTTCAATAGATGATGATGATGCTGCTGATGGTGATATTCCAGCAGATGATGATGATGATGATGATGGTGATATTCCAACAAATGATGATGTTGTTGATGAGGATGTTCCAGCAGATGATACCCCAAACATATGATCCAAAAAATTCCTACGACATATAGAGATTCACAAGTCGGTTGTGCAGTTGTTGATGTGGCCCGCATAATACCTTCCTAGTTAAGAGGGAGTGTTGAAGAAATGTAACTGCGGAAGATATTTAAGATGTATTTGTCTATTGTATTCCTCCTTCGGGAGATGTAATTGATAATGTAAGAGTCAATGTAAACCCTAGAAATTGTGTTGGCTTAGAAGAACCCAGAAAAGATTATTATATTATGTCTTTGAGAGGTTGGCCCAGTTAGTTAGGAGAAGTCCGCCCAATTGGGGAAAAGTCACCCCAATGGAAGAATATAAATAGAGGAGGAGTCTCTCATTTGTATTCACTCATCTCACACACTCAAGTTCGCATAGGAGAGAGAGAGAAGCTCACACAAGAAGGAGAGAAGTTGATTTTGTCTTGGGGTTTTATCTTGTACTTTGTGAATTCTATATTAAGGAATTTTTGCTAGGGTTTTCTCCCTTGTGGTTTCCCCAAGAGAAATATTGTGTTCATTGTGTATATTGTTCTTGTCTTTCTTTCATTGATAGATTGTTTAATGTTATTATGCTAAACAAATTGAAAAACTAAAATATAACCCATCTTGGTAAGGAGCTTCATGCCCACTCCCTTAGTGTGTCTTTCGAAAGCACCAAATTCATCATAATGATAAGAAGGAACTAAACATGGAGAATTATTTACCTACACATATGTTTGAGAGTATTGGTCATCTTCCTTCTATCCTGACTTGTATGAAGTTGTAGAGGAAACTTCTAGAAATCCACCTTTGTCATCTAGTGCCTGGAGGGAATCCTCTATTATTTGAAAAAATGGACAAGCTTCAATATTTTCACAACAAGAACCGTAATTGGTATACCTACCATGGCCACAGGTTGGCCTCATCTTGGATGGAATTTTGGCTGCTTCTATAGTAGAGCATTCTCCAACTTGCTCCTCCATTGCTTCTTCCAAAAGAAGTCGCAACTCTCTCTTTTCATCTTCTACAACTTCAAGAAGCCTTCTAAGCTCAACATTATCTACTTGAATGCACTAATTGATTTCCTCCAATTCCTGGATCCTCTCACACCTCAGACCTTTTCCCATGATGATGTTCACAACCTGCAACTCTTGTCATACCTGATCTAATACCAACTTGATCTGAGAATTTTTGTGAGAACTTTCTCAAACAAAAATCTACGACGAAGGACCTTTTACTAACGATTATATGCATGTGAACACGAGCAATTATTATTCTGCATCCTTTGAACTAAATCAACCATACAACAATGCAATAGAAATTCAAGCACATAAATGAACACCTATGTGATAATGGAGTTCACCAAACTACGATGGCTACGTCTCCGGGCTTGTGCAATCATCGAACCGCTTGCATTAATTCTCTATGAATAGGGGTTGATTCTCTCCCAAAATAGGGGTTAATTCTCTCCTTTACAAAGGGAAATGATGCAATCTTAAACAAGTCTACAACTTGCCATCTCTCCTTTTAAGAGGGAAACCATGCATTCTCAAGCAAGCCTACAACTTGCCATATCTCCTTTCCAAAGAGAAAATATGCATAAAAGCTTATTACATCACAAATGAATTTCACCTGCAAGAAGTCTTTACCAACTGCTCATTGTCTAAACTACATAACAAGTGCCTTTGAAAAAGACACACTCTCTTGAAGATCCTTCACCCTTGTACTTCGGATCGAGAATGTCGAAGGCCAACACCTGTATCAATATGCAAATATGTAGCTGCTTCTGCTACATGACAATTGTCTCTATAAATGTTACAGTCTCCTTCAATCCCTTCACCTGTGTTCTTCAGATAGATAATGTTTAAATACAAACAATTATATCAATGTGCATGTTGTAGTTGATAATCATGTGATCATACATTTGCAGGATCATTGCTAGTTCATACTTGCCTCTTCGTTCCAAAGAGTTTATAAGACTCGGGAACAAGTTACAAAGATGCCAAATATAAGCTTTAGGAAAACAATGCCTCTCACAAATAAGTGGCTACAATCCCATTACTTCATGACAACAATCTTCTTCAAGTCACAATAAAAGTGCACTAGCGATAGACTACTAAGGTATCCAAAATCACTATAACATATATGCACATGGATAAGTCAAATATGTTGAATATAAATACTTGGTGGAAGACTTTATGGTCTACAATCCACCATACAATGTGCACATGACAATTCCCATGGCTTGGCAAACATTACAAAAGGATTCAATAGTTTACATAAAACTATAATGTAAACCCACCAATGGTAAAGGCTTCAAACGTTTTAATAAATAAACTATAATGTTAAGCTCATTAAACACGGGAAATACCAAAGCGCTCCATCCTTAAGGAAAAGGAAAATGACATTTTTCAATAGTTTGATTAAAAAACAAACTATAATATTAAAATGCACCATAAAAAAATTTTAACCAAAGTTTTTAACCCAATTTCATGGTGTGCCATTACATGTGGTCAATGCCTCGGATGAACACACGAGCCTATATAAATGGTCAAACTTCGAGCGCTAATGAATACCCCGAGATCACATCGACTGGGTTATACCAAAATGATCAAAGCGCATGGACTCCAATTCCATTGCCCCGATGGCTCGGCTTGTCTCAATGACTTGTGTTGTTGGTTCCATGGGTGAAGCGCTGGGTCCTAACCACCCCACCTTTTCGTGGCCATCAAATCTATAATGCTGGTCAAAATAAAACCACCGCCAAGTCATATATAGCATATAACAATTCCAAGGTCCAACTACTACCAAACTTGGAGGGAGTATAACAATCCCAGGTTGCACTATACCCATCGCTAACTAAGGTGCAAGGTTGTTCCAGCACCCAACTAAATGTGGCGCCAACCCATTCGATAACGAATTCCTTTTTCAATTGTGGTAGAACACTGCCATATATTAAATCCACTTCCAAAATCTTTTCAATCGTCACTAAACATGGCTTAACAACTTGGCGGGAGTCCACGGGAAACTTGCAGGCTCTACCATTTTTAGCCAATTTTGTCGTTTTTAAAGTTTAAATACAGGTGCATTAAATGTTTTAAAAAGGATTTTCTATTGGTGTATTGGTGTAGGCAAGAACATTGTGCTTGGGAGCACGAGGTTACAGGTTCGATTCATGAGGCTTCACAATCTTTTTAATAAATTAAACCTCCGAAGGGTCAATCCAAGCCGCCATGTATCCACACCCAATTGGATACATGGTCCACAACATCTGCCAACTCAACCATACCACCTTGGCCTCTGCATGCCACGTGTCATCTTAGATTTTTTCCATGTCAGCGTATAACCTGTATGGTTGCCATGTGTCATTCTTCTAGTGGTGCCATGTAGCACCCCGTTTTTCCATTATGCACAATTAAACCACTATTTTGCCGAGACTTCAGAACTTAATATCTCGTTCATCTGAAGTCCGTTTCAGGCAAAACAAATGTCACCGGAAAGCTCTTTTCGAGATCTTCACAATGGAGTCACTTTCATCAGCATTGAAGACTTTTAAATCTTGAGTGATCCTAGATCCTCCTAGATCATTATTCCTTCAACAAAGCAGATCCATATCAACATGAACCTCCTCCTCCTACCTTGATCCAGGATGATCTTTTTGATTGATCCAGAATGAAGTGTTCAAATGCTAAATAGAAGTACACCATTGCATAGAGTTTGTCGAGATATTTTCGATGACCCTTGATTAATCTCAAACTGACACTATATCTCTGACATATTGTAATACCCCTTGGCCCAGGTTAGAGTTGTTATTGTAATTTGAATATTGTGGCTATGAGTATGTACATAGCATGATAATATTTTAATAAAAATACCAGTTGGCTGCATGAGGAGCAATACGCTGAAGAGGAGATCCAGATATTAACCGAGGGTTGTGAAGGGGTAAGGTTAACTTATGTACCTTGTTCCCTAAACCTTTGTTCTATAAACCTTATGATAAAACCCAAAAACCCATACTTCTAAGCCTTAAACTCAATGGGGGTATTTAATAATTAAATATTATTAAGTATTGTTTAATGTTATGATTAAGTGGTTAATCATTCTTAATGTTGGGGAAGCAAACGTGTTCCTTTGGGATAGCCACGTGGGCTCCCAAAGGAGGACACGGGGCTTCCTCGATAATCCAAAGTGGACGTGGGCACGCTGATGCTAGGCACGGCCTGGGTGGTTGGACGTCAGTCGAAGGGGGAGGAGGATGCACACAGAGCACGGGGGGAGTGTCGGCTGAGTGCAAGAAAAATGCGAAAATACGGGAAAGGGAATTCAGACAGGGATAGTGAAGTGTATCACTCCGTGTTTGTAGTTCTCAGAGAGCGAAGAAAACTGGGAGAGATTTCCTGTGACTAACCTGAACCCGAATTGTAGAGATAACCTGAACATTGTTAGGCTGAGATAACTCGAACTGGCCATGAACTCCTTGGTTGAATTAACCAGTCAATTGGCAATGAAGCATGAGACCTAGAGGGATTCCTGACATTTGCAGTGAAGTGTGTTGCTGTGCATTTTGGGAAGGAACTCAAGTGGGTCAATTGCGGAATTGACAAGGAATTGGTTATCGAACTGCTATTTGTTGAACCCTGTATATATCTTTATCCCTGTTATTTCTACCTGAGACTTTGAGAGTGAGTTGGGGAAAATTGGTGAGATATCTCTGGTTAATGTCTGGATCTCGGCTTGTGTTGATGTATATGTAACTTCGGAATGTATTTCATATATATATTTATTGTACCCTTATAAGAGATGTGTTATTCCTCTATAAGGAAGTGTCATCATTTGTATTGACAAGTGTCGCAAGTGTGTTAACTTGCCAATGGGTTATTAGACTACCTGATGTGGGTGTCGGCCCGATATATATGTAACTGGGGTTATTAGGCTGAGTTAGACAAGTTGTCCCCATAAGTAACTAGGCAGGTCAGGACAAGTATAAATAGAGGATCGGGATTCTCTATTTTGATCATCTCAGAACTCACTCTTCTCTCACTCGGAAAGTGGTGCACATTGAAGGAGGAGGATCAGCTGCCCAGTAGGAGACTATCTATTGTACTTTGGTTGAGTCATTGCTCTATCTATCTCTGAGGAAGTTGTGGGGTTTTTCACCTTAGGGTTTTCCCCATGGAAACTCTGTGTGTCCATTGTCTCATGCTTTTGATTCTTGTGATGCTTGGCATGCTTGATATGATTGTTATGCATTGATATACTATACATGTTATTCTCTTAGTAAAGATCCTATAGCATATTGAATTAATGCTTAAAATCTAACATGGTATCAGAGCTAACCTGAGAAGAAGACACTATGCAGTTGCAGAAGCTAGGGCTTCTTGTTTTTGGGTTTCTCTCCACATATTTTGGAAAAGAAATATGATGGATTGACTCTCCTCAACAATTTGAATCTATTTGTCCAATCAGAATTCAATTCTGAGCACTTTCAGTTTTGGCCCTAAAAATTAGGGTTTCCTCAAAAATAAGAATTTCTGAAATCTGTAGACACAGCTAGAAGCTCCTTGAAAAAACAGAAGTTTAGAGCTTTGGATCAAGATTTTTGGTTGTGTAGATCTCCGGGAAAATCAAACCCTAATTCGGCACCAAATCCAGTTTTCAGCAATCAAGTGGTAAGACCTAAATCTTTTATATTTCCATTTGAAGTACTCTTTAAAGATGTCTCACCACACCAAGCTTGAGGATAAGCTTGAAGGAGTTGATAACTTTCGCGCATAGAAGTATAGGATTGGGTTAATCCTTGAAGAAAATGAGTTGGATACTTATATAAGTGAAGAGGTCCATGTCCCAGAGGGAGAAGAGGCTAAGGCTCTTCACAAGAGGAATTTGGTTAAGGCAAAGAGGATCATTGCTGATTCTATTAAAGATCATCTCATTCCCAATGTGTCATCCCTAAAGACACCAAAAGAGATGTTTGATTCCTTAACCATACTATTTGAAGGCAAGAACATAAATCGAAAGATGACCCTGAGGAATCAATTGAATAATATCAAGATCCAGAATGCAGAGACTATGCAGTAATATTTCTCAAGGGTCTCCCATATAAATGAACAACTTGAAGCTGTGGGTGAAGATGTAGAAAGTGGAGAAGTGGTGATGACCACTCTTAACGGCCTCCCTAGGTCATGGATTCCTTCATCCAAGGAATTTGTGCTAGAAAGAAACTTATCTCTTTTAGTAGACTGTGGGAAGAATGCTCACAGGAAGAAGCTCGAATTGTAACCAGAGAAGAGAAGATGGGGAGTGAAGACCAAGCACTCACAGCTCACTCCAAAAGGCACGGTGACAAGAAAGCTCACCATCATGGCAAGAAAGGAAAATATCATAATCAAAGAAGTAGTCCCAGACATCGAAGGGACATGACCCATGTCCGTTGCTATACATGTGATGATAAGGGACACTATGCCAGAGATTGTCCTAAGAATAAGAAAGAGGGTTCTCACAAGAAGAAGAACTTCAAAAGAAGACATCATGCTCATGCTGTAGAGGATGATGAACCTCCCAGGAAGAGGACTAGAGAAGATAGTGAAGATTCTTCAAGTGATGAAGAATATGTTTTGATTTCTGCTCTCACTGGAACCATTACTCATGGAAGTAATGATTGGCTCATAGATAGTGGGGTTTCTAAACATATGACATGATTCAAAGAATCCTTTGTGAATCTATCTTAACATGATTCACCCCACAAGGTGAAGCTTGGAGATGACTACTAGTATCCCATAAAAGGGAGTGGTGAAGCCTCCTATAAACTAGACTCTAGAAAGTCTATGAAGATGAAAGATGTACTCTTTGTTCCAGGACTCAAGAAGAATCTACTCTCAATCTCTGCATTGGATGCAAAAGGCATACAAGTTGCATTTATAGATGGCCAAGTCCTAATGTGGCCTAAGGGTAAGACTATAGATGATGCAATTGTGATTGGAGAGCAAGAGGGAGGATTGTACAAATTGAAGGGCCATCCAGAACAAGCCATGGTCCATGATTCAGTGGAGCCAAGTGAACTTTGGCACATAAGACTTGCACATATGCACTACAGAGCATTACCAATTGCAAGCAAAGCGGTAGAAGGTCTTCCTGAAATGCATACAAAGCATGAAGGCATTTGCAAAGGTTGTGCAAAGGGAAAGAACACAAAGAAGGCATTTCCAAATAGTAAAAGCAAGGCATAAGGAATTTTGGAAATTATCTACTCCGATGTATGCAGACCTGTGTCATCTAGTTATCTGAGTGGGTATGTGCACTATGGAAGACTTGGACTTATTTCTTAAAGATCAAAGATGAAGTGTTTGACAAGTTCAAAGCTGTGATTGAAAAACCACACTGAAAAGAAGATCAAGATCTGTAGATCCGACAATGTTGGAAAATTCACTTCAAGGGACTTCAAGAAGTTATGCAGGAGGGAGTTGACCACTCCTTACAATCCACAACAAAAAGGAGTAGAATAAGCTACTTCAGATTCGGACTCCAGCAGATCCTGCAAGGAAGCAAAGACTTAGAGGGAGTCCACCCAACAAACAAACAAAGATAAGTATTTGAATTGTTATTTATTATATATATGATGTTGCTCAGTTATGTACATACTTATGTTCCTAAAGTTAGGATGCGAATTATGCATATTAGAATATTTGCATTAATGAACAAGATACTACTAATATAGTGATGGGTAAGTGGCCTATGGCACTGTACAACATTCCATTGCTACTTATCTAGAATGAAACCTATTTGCTAACATGTTGGGAGTAGTGCAAACTCTTAACAATGTTCTGGTAGAGATGGAAGGCATCTAGAAAGTTACAGGATATGGATAAATGTTGTATTGATAATTGCATGACTGTATGACATATTTCTTTATGTATAAGAATTTGTTCTGAAAACTATGAGATGTTTCTAATCATGCAATTTAACTTGTCTTGTAGGAAAGA
Source organism: Larix kaempferi (assembly GCA_027924585.1). Taxonomy (NCBI): domain Eukaryota; kingdom Viridiplantae; phylum Streptophyta; class Pinopsida; order Pinales; family Pinaceae; genus Larix; species Larix kaempferi. The sequence goes on along the minus strand of BSBM01000226.1, from coordinate 210,895 downwards.
TTGTATATCATCACCTACAAAAGAAGGACTACAACATTTGTTCTAGCAACAAAGCTATCTATTGAAGGTATTGAAGAACATGAAGTTCCCAGGATCTGGGATGCAGTAGAATGCCATGATCCGTTGATCATGAAGAATGATGTGGTCCCAAGACCAGATGGGAAGTCTGTACGGTTTGAAACAGGCACCCAGGACCTGGTATTGCAGGATAGATGGCTTCCTATCCAGTTTGGGCTTTACCAAGAGTAAAGTGGATTCCAACCTTTACTACAAGGTTGAGGAGGGCAATCCAGTGATACTACTATTGTATGTGGATGACCTGTTTCTGACAGGTGAGGATAGACTAATTGCTGACACCAAGAGGAAGCTAGCTGCCGAGTTTGAGATGAAGGACTTGGGTATGATGCACTACTTTCTTGGTATGGAGGTGTGGCAGAGTGCAGATGGAATTTTCCTTGGACAAGGGAAGTATGCAGTAAAGATCCTGAAGAGTTTTGGGATGATGGACTGCAAGGGCATGGCATCGAACCTGAAGCTTCTGTGTGATGCTTTTTCTGAGTCGATTGATGCTACGATGTATCGTCAGATGATTGGGTCCTTGATGTACCTGACGAATACGAGGCCAGACATTTTCTTTGCGGTGAACACCTTGAGCCAGTATCTAACAGATTCGAAACATGTTCACCTGATAGTTCAAAGCATGTTCTGAGGTACCTGAAGGGTACAGTGGATTATGGGCTCAAGTATGAGGCGAATCAAAAGTTTAACCTGGAGGGTTATGTTGATTCGGATTGGGAAGGTAGTGCCATCGATCGGAAAAGCACTTCGGGGTGCTGCTTCAGTATGGGATCGGGTGTGATCTCTTGGTTTAGTAGAAAGTAGTCCTGTGTGGCACTGAGTACAGCTGAAGCAAAGTATGTCGTATCTTGTTCAGCTAGTTGTGAGGCAATATGGCTTAGGAAGCTATTGTCTGATTTGTTTGATCTCCATTTGAGTGCTACTTGTATATATTGTGACAACCAGAGTTGTGTGAAGTTGTCAGAGAACCCAATGTTCCATGACAGGTCGAAGCACATTGAGATCAAGTTCCACTATATTAGGGATATGGTGCAGAGAGGAGCTGTGAAGCTCCTGTATGTTGCGACAGACGAGCAGATAGCCGATGTGTTGACCAAGTCGCTTGCCGGAGTGAATTTTGAATACTTCAGAGGGAGACTTGGTGTACTTCAGATCGAGATGCCTTCCAGAGGGAAGTGATGAGTTCGGAGACACAGATGCACACTGGGCCATTCTTGCATGGTGGTAGGTTGGTCCTCCCATGGCAAGATGTAAGGGCCAAGCCATTCTTGCATGGTGGTAGGTTGGTCCTCCCATGGTAAGATGTAAGGGTTGAGCCATTCTCACATAGTGGTAGGTTGGTCCTCCGATGGTGAGATGTAAGGGCTGGGCCATTCTCACATGGTGGTAGGTTGGTCCTCCCATGGTGAGATATAAGTGCTGGAGCCATTCTGACATGATGGTAGGTTGGTCCTCTCATGGTCATGATATAAGTGCTGAAGCCTTTCCGACATGATAGTAGGTTGGTCCTCTCATGGTCATGATGTAATTGCTGGGCCTTTCCGACATGGTGGCAGGTTGGTCCTCCCATGGTCGTTGATGTAAGTGCTATGCCATTTCGACATGGTGGTAGGTTGGTCCTCCCATGGTCGTTGATGTAAGTGCTGTGAGCCTTTCCCAGATGGTAGTAGGTTGGTCCTCCCATGCTCGTGAGTGTAAGTGCTGTGTGTGTGCATCTGGGTTGTGCTCCGTGGACTACATGGTGATCTGAAGACATTGATGTGACAGTTTGGTACACAGGTTTTGCAGAGGCATATAATCAGTCCTGAGATGCTCTTGTAGGTTTTGTCAAGGTAGTGTAATCAGTCCTGAGAGATCTTGCAGGTTTTGCAGAAGTAGTGTAATCAGTCTTGAGGTGTACCTACTTGATGGCTTTCTCGCAGATGATGATGATGATAAGGTTGATCATGTGATGATATACATCAGGTGGATGTATGTTGAGTATGAGGTGGATACTCTGTGGTCATGGACAGGTTGTATAGTGGCATGTAAAAGATCGTGGGAGATTCGAGAAGTTGAGCTGTGTGCTCATAAAAGGCCTTGGATGCTCTTGCGAGGTTTTGCAAACGCACGTGATGAGTCTTGAGGATTCCATAGTATGACCAGTGATGATGAAGACCTACAGGTGGTGGGCCTACATCCAGTATGAAAAAGGGAAGGCTCTGTAGAACTTCCTATGACGAGTAGATTCAAAGATTGGACGAGATAGCATCAGCTGTGACGATGATGATGATTCGATGATGATGCATCGATGACGATGATCCAGAGAAGAAGACTTGTGCCCGATGATCTGTGTCGAGAAATACCTTCCTAGTTAAGAGGGAGTGTTGATGTATATGTAAGTTCGGAATGTATTTCATATATATATTTATTGTACCCTTATAAGAGATGTGTTATTCCTCTATAAGGAAGTGTCGTCATTTGTATTAACAAGTGTCGCAAGTGTGTTAACTTGCCAATGGGTTATTAGACTACCTGATGTGGGTGTCGGCCCGATATATGTGTAATTGGGGTTATTAGGCTGAGTTAGACAAGTCGGCCCCATAAGTAATTAGGCAGGTCAGGACAAGTATAGATAGAGGATCGGGATTCTCTATTTTGATCATCTTAGAACTCACTCTTCTCTCACTCGGAAAGTGGCACACATTGAAGGAGGAGGATCAGCTACCTAGTAGGAGACTATCTATTGTACTTTGGTTGAGCCATTTCTCTATCTATCTCTGGGGAAGTTGTGGGGTTTTTCACCTTAGGGTTTTCCCCATGGAAACTCTGTGTGTCCATTGTCTCATGCTTTTGATTCTTATGATGCTTGGCATGCTTGATATGATTGTTATGCATTGATATACTGTACATGTTGTTCTCTCAGTAAAGATCCTATAGCATATTGAATTAATGCTTAAAATCTAACAGCTTGGGGGTGAACTTGGGAGCTGAAATAGTACAGGATGGACAAGTTCTAAGGTTGGGTGGAGTGTGGCTCACATGCAGCCAGTTGTCACATTTATGTGAAATTCAGATAAGTGTATCTGTGTATGAATTATAATGTTCATGTGTTTTATTATGCTTGATAGGTTCAATATGTGGAATGCACGTGTAAATAAATGTAAGCCATGAATATGCTATGTTAAGCCTGTTAGAAGGTTGGATTCATGTAGGATGTTTCCTTCAATTGCATGACTTATCTGCGCCATGAATCTTGCATGTGAAAGATGAATTGGTTATACTTAATTTATGTACCTCCTGTTCGCTTATGTTGTCATAACCTTTTAATGAATGGAAAGTTCATGTCTTTCTCATAGAAAGATTGACATAAATCTAGGTTTAATGATTGAATGCATGACTGGATGTTTTCCCATGATTAAGGTTGTTTTATGTTGCTAACTCAGCAAGCTTTGATATGACTATCTAGCTATGTTCCATTCTTATGTTTGCTTATAAATAATCCTTCACCTTGCTAAGGGATTGTAAGTCTTCACCTGGGCTCTCCCAGGGATGGTAGTCTTCACCGAGAATTAGGAAAAGATAGAATTGAACTCTAATATGTTTTTGGGTGCGGATGGCATGTTTATGGTTGCCTGTGTTGAATAATGTTTATGGGCAATTAACGAGTCTTATGAAGTTGATATAAGAATATCTGTTGTATTAATTTTGTATGTTCTTAGAATGTTAGGCATAAACCTGGTTATGAAGTTTGAATGCCTAATTGAGAGTCTTTTGTATGAATTATGCTTATGGGAAAATAGGGAGAATAATGAAGCTGATAATTGCATGTGTATGGGTTTACACTGTAATTATGTATATGTGTAAATAAAATCTCATTTTTATAGTCTTATACATCGTAGATATGTATTTGTGTAATGAGGGTACGTTACAAATTGGTATCAGAGAGCCGGTTGCAGCTCTCGGGCCTCTGAAATTGAAATTATTTTCTTAAAGAGATACTCAAATATATGTTGTAGTTAATTTGAGACTAATAATCCTTGAAAATTTCAGATTTCTATCATTATAAAAGAATATTCAGTCCTTTGAATTGCAGACTGTTAATAAAGACAGGCAATCAGAATTGAAGAGATGGAAGAGGATCTCAAATTCTCTAATTTTGTTGAAGAAATCGGCGGTGAAGTACATGGAAATGCATCCATCGGTCACTTAAGTAGGATAGGGACCATGGATGTTGTGCATATCCTTAAGGAATTGCAGGTTGGAAACCAAAGAGTTTTGCAAAGTTTGAAACAACATAACCAAATTAATCAACATTAATGCGAATTTGGTTCAGTTGCAAAATCGGATACATCAAGTGACTTCCAATGTGGGAAGAGGGAAAAATTCCTTTAACCCTATCTTGCCTTGTATTTACATTTTCTGAATCTATGTGCAGAAATTAGGGCATAGGAATGTTGAAAGTGCAAGAGATCGTGTAGATGAAATGAATATGCACTAAAGGGCACATTAATAAACACTACATGGTGCATGAGAATGTGTAGAGCATGTGTGTGAGATTGTGTCTTGGTAAAACAATGATTTCTACATATGCAATAAGCCACTAATGATAATTGTTGTGATTGATAATCACCATTGCTGTTGGTATTGGATATAGGACCAAAGATAATTGAAGCATGGCTGAAGATGCTGCTGATGATGTTGCCCGTGAAAAACAATCTTATGAAGCAATGTTGGAGCAACAAATCTGTGATCAAGAGGTTGGTGGGAGGACTGGGTAGTCCTTAGTAAGAAACCAACTGATCAGGTAACATCAGTAGGATGATGGAAGCCTTGCATGTAAGGTTCACTATGTTAATATTATTAAGTGTTGAGAAAGGATGGGTAATAATCCTTTATTCATGTTTTAGTCATCATAAAATGGTACACATGTAATAGTGAATGCATTTGCGTGAATGACATTCCACAGGCCATGTTATCATGTGACTGTTTAAGAATTTTGAATGCATTCATATGAAAGTAGATTATGCCATGTGTATAATGGTTATGGGTTTATAACCAAGCATGTAGGGACTTGTGGTCATGTTGTGGTAATGCTTTAGTGCTACACAAACCACCCATTAATTCCCTATTGGTGTTAAATTAGGATGAAACCTCTTGCCAACGACCATGGAGTGAGCAAACTCAGGATGTGTTGTTGAATGGGGAAAGAGGGCATCAAATAGACAACCAAATAATTGGGGAAGATGACTGGGCATGGTGTTGGAGCATTGGCCAGAATGTCCAACTTATCATTGTAGGAAACCTGTGTAGGCACATGGATGTTCTTGATCAATGTGGTAGTGCATTGGGTGCATTTAGTAAATGTACATTAAAAAGATCTTGTAAATCTTGTGATTAAGCATTGAGTAAATGCATATAAAAGTTAGTGTAAGTGTCGTGAATGTGCATACATGTGTGTGGTTGCACATGTTGTGATGCATTGTGTGAATGCATAATTGGGATGTGTATGTGTCATAGCAAATTAAATAATGAATGAAATGTTGAATTAATGGTAATTCTGAGATCATTTCATGAGTTGATGTGAATGTAGGAAGGATTAGATGGAGGTAGTCACGATGAGAGGGCTGCCATAATATTTTGTGGAAGGACAAAGTTGTATAAAGGTTATGACTAAGAAGTAATGGGTATCAAAAGTTTATTACAATTACATAAACAACGTGATGGTGTCTTTTAAATTTTATTATGAAGAAGATGTATATAAAATACACCTATACATTTCGTTGTAAGAAGATGTTAGCAGCAGAAAGTGCTTGAATGATTGGGTGATTATAATTCTGAAAATCACTTTAATGACTGTTGCAATAAAAATATTATGTGCATGAAAGACTCAAAGTGTTTGACTGGTTTGAGTTCAGATTTTAGGTAGATTGCTTTGGACATGGCAATGTGAGTAAGTCCATGATGAAGGCCGAAAATCTACCAAGTGCAAGATTCAAACCTCACGAGAATGATCTGTCGTTGTAAACTTAGTTATGCACAGAACATATTGTCCATTTCAAACTTGTAAATTTCAGATTTGAAAAGTACTGATGATTGCTAATCACTGTTGGCTTGTATAGAACTGTGTCAGGAGGACATGAGTAAGTGGGTGTCCATGTTATGGTAACACGCATAAAACCCAATGGGTATAGTGGTGCTACTTGCAAAATCCCAACATTATGAGGATGCCTCATCTGCACTACATGATGGAAATCCATGTGAGTGAGATGGTAAAATTTATGCCAAATAGGGAATATGTGTAACGTTAAAGAGATTGAAGGTGGAACCAGAAGGGGAAATGCAAGTTCAACCAATCTGCATATTGTATCGCAGAAGCAAGATACTCAGGAACAGTGTCATCGGACAGGTGAAGGTCCAATGGACCCATTATAGTCTTGAGGAATCTACTTGGGAATTGAAAGATAAAATGCGGGAAGAGTATCCGCATTTATTTTGAAATTGTATATATATTAAAACATTATTGCAGTTAATTTTTGTATATGTTTTGATACAATGCTAATCATTGAGGACAATGAAGACTCTAAGGGGAGGGGAATTGTAACATCCCCTATCCCAGGTTAGAGTTCTTATTGTAATTCAAATATTGTGGCTATGAGTATGTACATAGAATGATAATATTTTAATAAAAATACTAGCTGGCTGCATGAGGAGCAATACACTGAAGAGGAGATCCAGATATTAACCGAGGGTTGTGAGGGGATAAGGTTGACTTATGTACCTTGTTCCCTAAACCTTTCTTCTATAAACCTTATGATAAAACCCAAAAACCCATACTTCTAAGCCTTAAACTCAATGGGGGTATTTAATAATTAAATATTATTACGTATTGTTTAATGCTATGATTAAGTGGTTAATCATGCTTAAGGTTGGGGAAGGAAACGTGTTCCTTTGGGACAGCCACGTGGGTGCCCAAAGGAGGACACGTGGTTGCCTCGATGATCTAGGCATATGTGGGGCATGTTGATGCTAGGCACAAATTGGGTGGTTGGACGTCAGTCAAAGGGGGCGAAGGATGCACACAGAGCACGAGGGGAGTGTCTACTGAGTGCAAGAAAAATTCGAAAATCAGTGAAAGGGAATTTAGACAGGGACAATGAAGTGTATCACTATGTGTTTGGAGTTCTCGGAGAGTGAAGAAAACTGGGAGAGATTTCTTGTGACTAACCTGAACCCAAATTGCAGAGATAACTTGAACATTGATATGCTGAGATAACTTGAACTAGCCATGAAATCCTTGGTTGAATTAACCAGTCAATTGGTAATGAAGCATGAGACCCAGAGGGATTCCCGATGTTTGCAGTGAAGTGTGTCGTTGTGCATTTTGGGAAGGAACTCAGGTGGGTCAATTGCGGAATTGACAAGGGATTGGTTACCAAACTGCTTTTTGTTGAACCCTGTGTATATCTTTATCCCTGTTATTTCCAGCTGAGACTCTGAGAGTGAGTTGGGGAAAATTGGTGAGATATATTTGGTTAATGTTTGGATCTCGGCTTGGGGGTGAACTTGGGAGCTGAAATAGTATAGGCTAGACAAGTTCTAAGGTTGGGTGGAGCGTGGCTCACATGCATCCAGTTTCCACATTCATGTGAAATGCAGATAAGTGTATTTGTGTATGAATTATAATGTTCATGTGTTTTATTATGCTTGATATGTTCAATATGTGGAATGAATGTGTAAATAAATGTAAGCCATGAATATGCTATGTTAAGCCTGTTAGAAGGTTGGATTCATGTAGGATGTTTCCTTCAATTGCATGATTTATCTGTGCCATGAATCTTGCATGTGAAAGATTAATTGGTTATACTTAATTTATGTACCTCCTATTTTCTTATGTTGTCATAACCTTTTGATGAATGGAAAGTTCATGTCTTGCTCATAGAAAGATTGACATAAATATGGATTTAATGATTGAATGCATGACTAGATGTTTTCCCATAATTAAGGCTGTTTTACATTGCTAACTCAGTAAGCTTTGATATGACTATCTAGCTCTGTTCCATTATTATGTTTGATTATAAATAATCCTTCACCTTGCTAAGGGATTGTAAGTCTTCACCTGGGCTCTCCCAGGGATGGTAGTCCTCACCGATAATTAGGAAAAGATAGAATTGAACTCTGATATGTTTCTGGGTGCAGATGGCATGTTTCTGGCTGCCTGTGTTGAATTATGTTTATGGGCAATTAACGAGTCTTATGAAGCTGATATAAGACTATCTGTTGTATTAATTTTGTATGTTCTTAGAATGTTAGGCATAAGCCTGGTTATGAAGTTTGAAGGCCTAATTGAGATTCTTTTGTATGAATTATGCTTATGGGAAAATAAGGAGAATAATGAAGCTGATAATTGCACGCGTATGGGTTTACACTATAATTATGTGTATGTGTAAATAAAATCTCATTTTTATAGTCCTATACATCGTAGATATGTATATGTGTAACGAGGGTATGTTACACATATAGCATTCTGAAGTTTGGCTCCAACGGGTAAAAATGGAAAAGAAATGCCATGTGCCACCATTGGAAGGGTGACACATGGCCTGAGATAGTTGACGTGGAAGTCCCACGCAACGCCACATGGTAGGTACATGATGACTTGGCATTATCTTGGACCAATTTTGAGAAGACAGATGGCAGCTCGAAGGTGATGTGGCATCCTAGTTGGCAGTCCAAGGTGGAACAATGATTGATAGACATATGGCATTTGATTTATAGGCGGACCAATTAGAGCCCACCATGTGGCTGGTCTAAGTTGTCATTGTTATTGTTTACTCTGCCAAAAATATCTAGAGGTAATGGGGGTCGAACCCTTGACCTCCCACATAACAATCTAAAGACTCTACCACTACGCCCATTGGTGATCCTCGATATACTTATGGCATAAAATTTATTTGAATTTAAAATTGGTTTCAAACGACATTAAAAAGGGCAGGGATAAGCCCCAGACCCATGATTTATGGTTATAATTGTTTGGAACCATGATTCGCGGGCCATATAAATTCTCTGTGGCATCCAATACCAAGTTTTAATGCATTCCATGTAATATATTATACATGCCACGATGATAAATCAAAGGAGGAGCCTGCGGGTTTGACCCCAGGACCTCCGTTCCGACATTACAGTTGTTTCCATGTCTCCACCAATGTACCAAAAGCGCTTGTTGTGAATGTTTGCAAGTTATAATGGTTTTAAGTTTGAAATGTTGTAATCCCCCCCAAAAAGGGTGTGCCTCTATTGGATCCAAATAATGGGTTACCATATATAATATATGTTTTTTATAACCATATATATACATGTATTTTGGGTTTATTTACCATATATTTATTTCTAAAAACATATTATATGGTATATATCTTATCTCCATATAATTTGGATCAAATAATTCCATATCCCATGGAATTTTGATTGGAGTTATGAACCCTTGGATATTTGAACCAAACATGTTTTTCCCAAGATACCTCTGAGAGCTCTAGTCCAAGTTCCAATAGTAGTGTTTTCCACCATAGGAGAGCACTACCCTTCACTTGTAATATTTCCATACGTACCTACATGTTGAGGGTATAACTATGTAGTGCAAAGCACATGGTGATGTTCTCCAACCATGCCTCAGCCACTACACCATCCAAGGCACCCCAAAATTATGCAAATTTAACCTTCTCCAGCTCTCTTTGAGCATTATCCTGCGATGGTGGTTGTACTGTTTTTGTGGGTATAGGGGAACCTCTACCTTACTGGTCCAACTGGCTGATCAATGCATATGAATTGGTAGAATGAAGACATCATGTTCATCACTTCCCTAGCATGTATATGAGTCTCGTCATTCCCTTGAGGTGATGAAGGGGGTGGCAAAGGGGTCTGCGTGTTGCATGTCTAGACTCCCCATGTATGAGTCCCCCTTCCTCTTCTCTCTCTTCTTCCTGAGTCCATCCTTTACATTAAGCATGACAAGTCATGCATTAGTTGTATTTGAAAAATATAAGTCAACTTCAATTAAATACCACAAAAAAACATATGTCTTAGAGTTGAACTGTGCTCAAATACCAAATGTAACACCCTTCTGCAGGATGCAAATTTTTTTGTACGTCAACCTTAGTGTGTCTACACCTACTTTCATGCTTCCATAAGATATCATCATTACAATGTATTATAAACTATTTAATTGCATGGATATAATCAATACCAACAGTGCTACCAACCCCTCAATTTCTTTTATACCTAGACAAAATAGAATTTGCAACATTGCCCTTAACAGTATCAATTTACGAATACAACAATTATATGCCACAACCCTAATCGTATTGTAATCTTAGTAACCCCTTCACTAATATTTTGATAACTCAATTACCCCTGTCACGATCTCACACATCTTATAATTACAAACAAGGATGATTTCAAGACCCCCCCTAAATTTATATGTATAAAAAATGGGCGAATCCCCATGATACACAGAAAAGTGTGAAGGCTATTTTATCAATAATATAATATGTTATAATTTTTTGGCGAAACTTTCACGGAATTATTAAATCTTGTAAATTTTGGGCGAATATTTCACAAAATGATAAAAAGTTGTAAATTTTTTGGAGAATCTTTCACAGAATTAGAAAATCTTGTGAAATATTGGCGAATCATCCACTAAACTATAAAAACTTATAAAGTCTTGAAAAATTGGTTCAAGTTTAAACAATTTTGCAGCCATTAAAGAAGATGCCAATGCACATTTTGAATCCCTTTACATGGAAGAAGAAGATCCAAATCTTGAATCAACACAAATCATGTTGGAAAATATACCCCATTTGGTAATGAGGAACTAATATACCCCATTTGGCCTCCGATGGAAAATATAGCCCCTTTGATATCCCTTGCAATTATATAGTTCTTTGGTCTACACCTATGGTTGAGTGCAAATTTTTCTTTGCAACAAGGATACTTGGGTTCTTTCTTTTTGCATCTAGCATTGCAAAAATATTGATCTTAATAGTCATAATCTTAATTTTGCCTCACAAAACTTCATTTATTTGGTTAAAGTGTATCTTGTCATATGCTTGCAAAATTCCATTCATTTTACATAAAGAATACTTGGCAATGACCTGCAAGATTCATTTTCACACATTTATCCTTAGCTCTTTCCTTCTCAATGGAATTTATATTATGGATCTTGATCTCAATTCTATAGACCTGGTACATTAGTTGCAAGCACTTACCACTGACAAGTGTTCTATTGTCCCTTTCTATTGTAAGCAAAAAAATCATGCAGAACTTCCCTTTCCAACTCTAAATCATTTTAAACAAGTCCTTGACTCTATCCCAACATAATTCAGAATGAGAGTAGCTTGGTTTGTAATTATCCAATATATTCATTATATATCTTATCAATTATTGTTTGTATGTGTTTCTTAGTATGGTAGATTCATTAATAGGAACTTGTATAAATAGATAATTGCAAAGAATATCCAAGGGGGTTAGAGGAATAAACTATTCATAGTTTATTGGGCCATGATGCTAGTTGGGGGTGCTTCCACCATTATTGTTGAGAGATTTCAAACAATCCTTAAAAAATACTTATGTGCGGCAAGAGGTAAAATCAACAACAAGAAGAGTTAAATATATGCTTGGAAATTAAAACCTTAGCTCTTTCACTCTATAGCTAGATTTCTAAAATTTCCAAGCATTGAGGATTAGACTTCTTTTAAATACCTTGGCATGCCCCCATCGCTTGGAAAACCAACAACATCAATGTGGAAAAATATTATAAGCATGATGAAAAAAATTCCGTTAGTGGGGCACCCACTAGCTCAATCTAGTAGGTAGAATTGTTCTCATCAAAACAATTTTCTCCTCCCTTGCATTCTATCGGTGCTCAATGATGCTAGCTTCAATCAGGGTTATGAAGAAAATTGCATGTGAAAATAGTAGGCATATTTTGAAAGGAGGGAAGACCAATGGATTAATTGGAACATGGTCTTTTCACCTGTATGAGTATTCTTCACAGCTTCACAAAACACTGTATTGAAATTTGGTTGATGCATCAGATATTTAACTACAATAGAAAGGAGTTCCAACTTCAACTACATGTTCTTCACATCTCCTTCGCACAAATTCACCTGATCCAAGCATCTCTGGAGAAACATAATGCTACTATCCAATCCATATCTTGTAAGATTCTAAAGAGAACATAAATGGCATTAACAAACTCATTTCATTGATTACAATGTGTATATTTAGATGTCCACTTCAAAATTTAAATATGTAAAATAAAGGTAAACATATATCGAAACCATTTGTTTCAAAAGAATGAGATCTAGCATTAACATTAGGCATATAAGATGGAAGCACCTCTCCTCCACAAAGATTCTCATCACCTGCCCTCTGAACTAGAATTCACCCTATCCATAACAAAGCAGATAAGATAAGATAAGATAATTATATTAATGTCGACCAACAAATGACCGCAAAACTGAAATGCAGGCCAACTGTGAAGTATAAACAATTAATAACTAATAAATTGAATTAATTGTGAGATTTATTATGGGTTACCTTTTTGAATGCTTTCACTTCAAAACATGAATAAAGATGGGTTTTAATGTTGCAATCAAATCATTTTGTTAATGGTGAATGGTGAATTCTCAACTTTGTAACTCATTAAGGGAATTGCATGAAATCAAATCAATTTTTCCCATTAAGAAGAGAAGGGGAAGAGAAGGCACATTGGGGTGATAACATCACATACTTCCACATATTATGATGAATTTGAACATATTGATGGCATAGATGTGTTTGACTTTAGTTTTCTCTCCATGGATCCTTTGGATCTATATAATTGCAAATATGTGTCCCACATTAACTGATGGAACATAGATTATTTTGCTTATATGCACAAACGTTTTACCATTTAGTTGACACAATGTGAACAATATACATCTCTTAGTTCACGAGGCAGGTATAGTCAACACTTGATTATTAGTTGGCTAATGGCTTAAACATTCGTCTCTGTATTTGGATTAGTACATTGAATTGGAAAATCAAGATGGTAGTTGGGCTTGATTGGAACCCAAATATTTTTAGCAAGAGAAACCTCGTGACACCCATTTTTCACTTTCACATTGCAACACCCATTAGATCATACTATTGGTGAGGTGAATTGAACCATATATAAAAAAATTCAGCTATTGGCATTAGATGTGCCCATACAAATAAGAGATAATCCATGCAAAATATGAATGCATGTGACTATTAACCATTGAATATCCAACTACAAAGATAGAATAGGACCACTGAATAATCTATTCATCCTATTTGACGCCTATAATTGGACATTAACCATAATGCATCTTAAATATAAAACTATTTAATAAATAATTTGCACCCTTAATCAAGAGCACTGACTATGAGGTTATTGTAGTCATCCTCTTCTGAAAGTCTTTCCATGACAAGAGGGTTGACTACATCAACCAACTGGGGTAAATGGAGATCTGTTCTTTAAGGTCAATATAAAGTGTTTTAATTTCTTTGTAGGCTAGGGTTGAGTGATATGGATGAACTCTTTCAAAATTTCCTCACAGACTCCCATTTTAATATGCATAACTTATTTCATATTTGCAGATCTTGGGCATAACCAATGGCCCTGGCCTCACACTTCGACTTACAACAGGCAAGGTTTTGAGGGGCCCGCCACCAAATATGCTGCTATGCCAAGGAGTGGCCACGATCACCAACCATAGCCGGACAAGCTGTGAGAAGATGTTGCACATAGATTTGCTTCGAGGCCCAATCCATCATTGAATCTGGTGGATTACAGAATCCACAGTATTAATTTGCTCCCATCAGGAATCTCCAATAGTACAAGCAAAGCATCCTGAGCTATAGAGTTCTGACTCTCTTAGTGAAGCCAGTCTGAACCTCTACTCTAGCTGTATTATACACTTGATTCCAGACAAATATCCTCATCAACTCGATTTGGATGCATAGTTTTACATCCATTGCTTAGCCTTTCATCAATTTCAGCTGATACTTGAATGCTAGATACATGCCATAGATCTACAAATCTGGGCTGAACATATCATAGATATTTTTACTGCTTGTTAGGCGAAAAGATCTCCATCCAATAGACCTGTGAAATGCCCACTCCAATTTTCAATATATTAGAAAACTCATCCATTACTCATTTCACATATATGACCCCAATTTACTCCCTACAGGTCTCTTCGGTGAATTGAAGATAGGGATCATGTGTATCCTTCATGCTATATTCGTGATACAGGACAAATATTTTCACTCCAGGAGAAGCTAAAATTTGTTGAGTATGCCCTCTTCCATAAAATCCTCTTTGTGATGGCAATATAACCTCATACTAGTCACTTGGAACTGCTCATGATTTTAATGCCTTATCTGCTGGTCTCTTCTACTACAGGAAAAACCACACAAGAATGCAAGGAAATGACTGTAAGAGACAATCTCCTACAGGAAGATTGCATATAGATATTGTTAACATGGTTATTTAGACATCTCCCATCGCTGGACAGATCTTGTCCTACTGCCCAACTGACGATGCATCTGATTGGCTGAGTTAGATGAAACATTCCTTACATCTTCAATCAATTACTGCACAGATTCTTGAGAGCCTGTCCATTGTGCCACCTTTCCCAGAGCTTCCATAAGATTGTAGAGATCAGATGCACTAACCCCGGGTTCTTGAATAACATGGGTTTTCAAACAAGATGTTAATAACTGAAGAATGCTCATAAATGATTTTTTTCTATTGGATGACCCATAGATATGGTGGTTCCTTCTTGCGAGCTACTCACGGTATTCACCAAATCTTCACTGCTTGGTACAATATGCTGCTAAGTTCTAACCCAGATTTGACAACGATGCCTCAATTTTGATGTTAAAATACACCAAAACTATGACCTAAATCCACAGGAATAGCCCATCACTCAGATTTATATTTGTTTGTGTGCCTAGCAAGCATTCTTACTACTGTCACAGGTGAAGAAATGTCATTTTAACCCAATGATGTTCAACATACCCAACAATGCAGCAAGAACCCTGCTAAAAGGTGGACAGATCCATGCTTTACATATCAGAACTACTGCCAATAGGCAGAGCTGTTCATTTAATAGCCTCAATATGAAACAAACTCCTGCATCAATGAAAACAGGATAGAACAGCTCCATCAACAACAAAACCTCACTATCATAAGTCAAGAAAATTCCTTTGTCACCCTCTTGCAAAATGGGGGTTAACAGAAGCCAAGGTAGGATCATGGAGTGCTAGATGAGTAGTCTTGCTTGATGAGTGGAGGAATCTTGAGCTTGGTATGATACCTTGCTTGAAAGAAGACTTGTATTTTACTCCTGATGTTCCTTTGAGGTCGTGGTGCTTGTGTTCATGCAAGAATTGAAAACCTGGTTTTTAGAGACTCAAACCCTAGGATGGACATGAACACTAGGAGTTTAGAGCTAGAGTTGTCTTGTAAACCTTGAAATTGTGGTATGCAAGTTGGCTAGGGTTTTTGAACCCTAATGAAGACAAGAGCACTAGTGTGAAGACCTAGAGCATGGTGAGATGTTTGGCTTGGAGGACTTAGAGCTTGATGTGATGTCATGCTTGATGGAGCTTGGTGAGATGACTTGCTTGGGAAAGTAGTTTTCATGTGATGTGATGATGTACTCGGGGGTACATGTGTGTAATGCAAGTGATAAGAAGCCAACTTTGGTTCAGTGGGATTCCTAGCTTGGAGGAGTTCGATGTTAGGGTTTGACAATGGTTGTGCTGCTAGCATTTTGTGGTTAAGGGTTAAATAACGTTGTGGAGTAGTCCTACCTTGTGATAAGCTAGTGGATTGAACGTATGTATTTGTACTTCATTCTTATTTTAATATGAAATGTACATTGTTGTCCTAAAGTTCTGTATTTGCAGCTCTGATTTAGAGCTTAATTCTCATGATGATTTGAGTAGTTAGTATAGCTGGTTTTGTTGGAGTATAGCGCTCCAATAGTGGTTATAATGAAATGTAAAAGTCACATCCATATAAGTGACTAATCAATTGAGAATTGGATATTATTTAATAAGGTAGGTGCATTATAACAGTAGCACAACTACCAAACCAACAACATAAAAGGAGACCAAACACATTATGTCAAATGACTTCATTGTAATAAAATAATATTTTACATAAGTCCATTTTTATCATGTATCTAATATTTTTTGTGTTTATAAGTTTAACATGGTATTAGAGCGGGAAGCTCTTGTTGAACAATAAAGTAAAAAATTAATATAAAGTGATTGAATTTCAATGTGATCAAGATTTAGATAAAATTTAAGAGGTTCAAGGAGAAAAACCAAGATATAACAGTTGTTTGCCATATCATTTATGGAGTTGCCGTGAAGGAGAGCCAACATGAAAACATGCATCCAATACATTAAGCTAATCACCAACTGCCAAAGAAGAAAGTGTTGTTGTACGATATTTGAGAGTATAAAATAAAGCCATTTTCCACCAGTATCACAAAGAAAAAAGAGAAGAGAAGACACATAGAAGAGTGGAGAAATCCGGAGTACAAAGTGATAGAGAAATACGAGTCCATATAAGGCAAGAAGTAGAGGTATCTCTGTGATTGTTTGAGTAAAAATATCACAGTTTTTTTAATCTTTAAAAGAAAAGAGGGCGGAGATAGAACGTTTACTAGGAAGAATAGTTATTTTCTTGTTGAAAGAAGAGGAGCATGAAATGATTTTTTTTAATCATATATTAATGTTTGTTATTTCCAAACAAAAAAAATTAGCATTCGAGAAATAGAAATATTATACATTAAAAAAAAATCATTCTGAGAACATGTTGAGATTTTGATGAGTTTATTTGAGACCAGATGTGGAGCATTTACTCTTTAAGTTAATATTGCTGCTAACCCAAATGAATCAAAGGCAATGAAAGATGGCGATAAAAGTAAATTGTGAATTTTTATTCCACGTGGTTGAATTTTCAAAACATGGAGGAATCGAAGAAGGTTTAACTCAGCATGGATTGTTGTCCAAATAATTCAGGAATTCAGGAATATCAATAATTTGCTTATTTGGGAATTCAAAATCTTGGGGATTTAGAAGATTTGGGAATTTGGGAATTTGAAACCTTGGGAATTTAGAAGATTCGGTAATTTGGGAATTCTACTCTTACAAGAGTGATGAAAAAACATGATGAAGAACCTGTAAAATTCCATAAATGCCAAGAAGAGAAGTTGCTTAAAGAAAAGAAAATTTTCATTTTATGTTTTTGATGTAATTCTTGATATTGTAGTGTTAAGAAGGGGCTGTTGGAGTATAACACTCCAATAGTGATAATAATTTAATGTAAAAGTCACGTTCATATAAACGACTAAGAATTTGAGAAATAGATATTATTAAATAAAGCAGGTACATTATAACGGTAGCACAACTACCAAGCCAATGACATAAAACGAGACAAAATCCATTGTGTCAAATGGCTTCATTGTAATAAAAAATCATTTTACATAAGTCTAGATTTATCATGTATCCACTCTTTTCTTTGTGTTTAAAAGTTTAAGAACTTTATCATGCTGATTGATATAAAAACAGGCAGATTTAGTTGGGTGAATTGACAAGTAAAGAGAAGATAACAGGGTAGGTTGGTAGTTGGGACAAATATGATGTAATAAGATTAAATCATATCTGGTTTGTACTTGGGGTTGTGCCCTTAAGGGCTAGGAATAATCTCCCAAGTTTGTATATGATTTGGTGTTTTTTTCCTTGATTGCTAGTTGATTAGTTCATGCCATCATGGAGATAAGATAAGATAAGATAATTTTATTAATGTCCAGCAAATGACCACAAAAGTAGGTCAATTGAACTAAAAGATATATCCAATGTGAATACAATGTGGGAGTGCAAAAGCAACTCCTAGATAATACTGAAAGTAGGGTAAACATAACTAAAGGAAAGTACAGCCTAAATAAGTGTCTGACTAAGCTAATCACTAGGTCTAGCCAACACCAAGATATGTATATATGGGTGTGGTTATACAACGTAAGAATGTTCGAAACTGGAACTAGACATCTCAGTGCAAGTAAATAGAGAGAGAGAGAGAGAGAGAGAGAGAGAGATTTGAGGATAAAAGCGATGATGTCAAGGTCTCCTGGGCCTTATGAAAAAGGGCGAGAGGGGCGACTGGGGCACTAGCTCGCTGTCGCAGACATCGGACACCATAGTGGGATCCTGTTGTACAATCCTACGGTGTCATAGGAATGAGGGATCCCTGTCCTCCTACCATCCAAGGTTGAAGGAAAGAGACTCTAGATAGATCTTTGGATGCTCAACTGGGACTAGGAGGTAATCCAACGGGAAGGAGGCACCTTGCTCTGGATCTGCCTGGAGCTGATCCACCTGTCACTATGAGAATGTGTAGTCGGATGTCTGGTCTGACCACTGTAATTGATAAATCACATACAAAAACATTCATAAGGAAACAGATCCAAGAAAGCCTAAGTAGGGAAAGTTGAATTCTAGGTTGCAAAAGCCTTTACAAATTTAGTAATTATTGATTTTATCATTCCTTGTCAATTACAAGCCTTGTTGAGGATCATTATAATAAAGACCATTTTTCCTACCTAAAGATAGAAGCCAATGTTCTTGAAAAATGCCCTCCTCCAAACTCATTCAACCATAGGGAAGGAATTGAAGTCTGAGAAATGCATCTAGCACTCCCTTCAAAAGGGTCTTTCAAATAGAAAAGAACAACTTAATTTTGAAGAGAAAGGAGACAAATATGACAAAACATTAAAAATTGAACGGTAAACAGCATTGTGATCAAACCTGTTTGTTTGTCTGCAATTGTGCATAGCTAGCCCTTAGGAGATTTCGCCACTTATCCTGACAAATATAGACAGTTCTATAAGCAAGGTATATACTGTGAAGTAATCATATGACCATCAACTATTTTGCTGAATAAAATGCATAAGAAAACAGATAATGGAAAGATATCTATCAGATTATCAAGTTATTTATAATTCACCTTAAGGTCAACTGAAGTACGATACGTAGATGATGAAAATGAAAGCTTCTTAATGTCAGACCACCTTCCAACACCAAAATGAGAAACACCATCCACCAGTTTAACCACTTCATGAAGCGTCCAAGAGCGGCGATGTTTCCTGCGAATCCTTCATTTTGTTGTTCGAATTATTTTGAGATAATTATATGAGATATCATCCACTGAGTCAGAATTTGAGGGCTCCAAACCATAATTCCTATCCGGTGGAACCGAAACAATGCCTGCTCTTTAATTTCTTTATTGTCATGCACCTGCAGTTTTAAACACAATGCTTTAAACAAAAATTATTGGCATAAAATCATGACACTCAATTCGTCACATCCTGAACATTGTATAGATAGGAATAGATGTCAATAAAAAATATAATCTATGACTAATACAACATTAAAGTCCAACCACAACTTGTTCAATTACATCTTTAGATTGTCAAATGGTATAATCACTTACAACATTTTGACTTGATCCAAAGGGAACAATTTGTTTCATATTTGCAATATCATCACCATAATGTCCTGCTTGTAAACATTGGGCTTGCTTTACAACCTTGGCATCTCTTCCACTTGATTTTTTTTTTTTTTTTTTGCCTGTAAATCCTAATTCCAATCCACATCATGAACAGTGCAAAGGTCAGAATAGATCTCAATAACAAAGATAAGTTGCCATGAATACAACATTAAAGTGTAACCACAACACTTTCAATTCCATCTTCAAGAATGTCAAATGGTATGATCCCTTACAACCTTCTGACTTGATCCAAAGGGAACAATTTGTTTCATATCTGCAGAATCACCACTATACTGTGTTGGTTGTACATGAAGCTCTTTCCTAACAAGGTTGGCAACTCTTCCACTGGATTTTTTTTTTCTGTAAAAATTATGAAATCAGAAAAAAAGCCTAATTTCAATTCAACTAACCTAGATAAGTAAATTGCACACATAAGAACTTCAGGGCCTAAAGTATCTTTTTGTGAAATCCAATAAACAAGGAAACCAAGACCAACTTATACACTTACAGTATAAGTTATCATACAAAAGTACAAGGAAAGTACAGTTTAAAAGGAAATACAACGAACCAAAGATACCATGGCATAGAAGAAGAGGAACATTTAATATTATGGGAAGAGGTAAACATAGCAGAGAAAACTTTGTGCCCTCACTTTCTAAGAGAGAATAGAAAAGATCATTTAACGAAGTTCACAAATGACCATGAAATAGGTCTATGGAACTTGAGGGTACAATAAGTAGCATGAAACAAAAAATGTAATAACAATAATTGAAATGTATCAGTTGTCATGATATAACATCTATTATACTTGAACAAAACTAGATGTATCAATCACAACTACAAGAAGGAAGGTGGTCTACAAACCATTGTTACAGAACTCAGGAAAACCTACACTGGGGTCCTAAACAATTGTCTTGGGAATCTTAAGAAAGAATCATCCATCTCAACAAAGAATCAACAAACATTTAAAAATAAAAAGCATAAATTTTGAAATCATTTCCAAATCCAAAACGTATCTTTGCCACAGATTAAACACCACATTTCTCCTCTATCAACACACTAAAGAGAAGTTCTCACTCATGAAATCCAAAGCTGCAAGAAAAAAGAAGCAAAATGACCCCCAAAAACTCAACTTATAGACAGAATTGTGTCCTGACAGTAATTGTTTGGAAATAAATCGGGAATGACTCAACTGACTCGTGAGTTTTTCCAACAACTTTCTAGTCAAACAATCTTTCCTGTAAACACTGTTTTTTCTCGGTGATATCTTATTTGGTGTTTGACCCGCTGTTTAATTGGCTAGTCTTGCAACACTGCTACAAACACACTAATAAGGGACTTGAAAAAGAAATTTTGTAATGGAAGGGACACAAAAACTGAGAGAAATATCTACTGAAGCATTCCAATGCTAGAGGAGAATCAATAGATAAGCAAGAAGTAAATCTAACACTATTAGCTCAGCGTTAATCTATCTTGCTTCACAGCTTGTGCTTTTCCAGCTATAGTGGGTTATGCCTAAGAATGGTCACACTGAAAATAAAACATCCCAGTATGTCTTGCATGAAAAAATGATTGGTAATCATACTTAATCTGAAAAATTATGGACAGTTCTAGCTTTGTTAATAGCTTGTACGCCAATGGTTGTATACCAAACGAAAATTATCAATGAACAAGTGCCAATGGTATGTTAGGAGCTGCTTTGGATAGTTTACTAACTACAGTTGTTTAAGGTAAATTAGGTTTCAACAATTGCAAATCTAGTTCTATACAATCAAAGGTAATTCGTTATGGCCTGATTAACTTTACTAGAAATTATTCTTAACAGAATCCTTCACGGGTTTTTGTGCAAGAACCAAAAAACATTCGTTATCTCATTCTAATCTAGATACAAATGTTGTAAACAACACACTCTGAATATTTACAATGTTATGTCAACATTTTTCTATGTTGCTAAAAGTTAAACTTCCAGAAAGTTTTTGAGTGTTCACTGTTCCAAAAGGCATGTTTGTGGGTACTGCAAAGAAGGTTGTGAGTCCATAATGGCATAACCAAAGGTACAAGAAATCCTCTAGATCTTATTTCATGCCTAAAAGTATAAAGTCAGATATTTTAGAAGATTACAGATATTGAGCCTTTTCTGTTGTTAGCACTCAGATTTTACCCTTTGGTTATGGAAGGATAAACCTAAGGTAACTGTTTCAAACCAACCTTTAGGAGGGAAATTAGCCTTTTCCCTACTAAAGAGGGCTCTCTCAGAAATATGTAAATGGCTAAGGATATATAAAATGACTATGATTTTTCAGAACAAATACTTGGTTGAAATGTAAACAAGAATCATTGGGCACAAAGTCGAAACTGAGGGGTTTTATGCACCAGCAGATAAACAACAGTAAAGATTTTCACAGAGGAAAGTTAGTTATCACATTACAGTCAAAGCTTTTTGCAGGTGATCTAGAAAGAAGCATAGACAATCCATCAATAATGGGCACCAATTTTCAGATGAATCCACTATCAATTTTAGATAAGTAATGGATACTCAGACCAGATAAATCAAGGCATAAACATATGAATCTTGACTTATTTCAAACTTTAATCTGAGCATAGAAGATATGAAATAATGGAAAGTATAATGAAGAAAGTAAACATGCACATATAAGAAAAGAAAAATACAGACTGTAATTCTGATCAACTCATGAATCTCTGGTTCTGTAAAGATATGTTATTTCCTGTGTGGCTCTTTTATAGTAAAATATATCAACCTGATACAAAAAATATTGTATTCAAAAAGGTTTCCAACCCTTTATTTATCAAATACATATGAATATATAGCTAATCAACCTATACCTAGTCTTGAATTCAAAATCTAACTGACTCTTAAAACAGAAACAGTTACAACTGATTTGCTTCATTTAAGGAAGCAGATTGCTGAAAAATAGGATTCAAATCCCCACTTGCATATCTTAAATGGTGATAGCTATGTGAAATCTGAGATATTTTTTGCAAATCAGTTTATTCTCGACAAAACCCATGTCTCCATTTTGCTAGATTCCCATCCAGCTCCTCGGAATCTGCATTTGAATTTGATAACTCAGATAGGATTTTAAAATTATGGAAAATTTCCTTTTGAAGATGACTTCGATTCTCCCAATATGTGATACTTGTGTAAAACCTGAGAGAGGTTATTGTATATAAGCATGTTATGAAGAAAAGCCTCTCTCAGTTTCGGAAACTTCCTTCTCATTTGGCGGAAACTGGTCTTTGAAGTTAATGACTAAAACAGTCATTTCCAGAAAAAACTTGTTCTACTTGTTCCGTTTAATTTTCTTTGTGAGATATATCCCGCATTGGTTGCGTGGAAAATACTTATGGTATTTATATACCCCATCGCGCACAACACTCATTAATGCATAGTGCATACTAGTATGCTCTTCTCCCTTGAGTTTGGTGCTTTGGAAATGGTGGTTTCACACAACACATAAGGGGTTTGTAATACCACTTTTCCACCATGCGAAATACTGGAGACGCGACACGTAGCATGCAGTTTTACTTTTCGCAACCACCCACCATTTCTAACTTCTGCGCACTTTGGTGATGCGAAAACAAGTATGGGCCATTGATCTTTCTTTGCGATGGGTGATCAACCATGGATCTTGCAAATGGGTTAGTGTTTTATGATATTTTCCTTCAGATTAATTTTTTAACATTTTTGATGCTCCTTATTATTGATTTTTGCATTTTTCCTTTGAAATTTCTTTTTGTTGTTCTTTTTAGCACCACAATTTTCCATTTTATGTCCCATCTAGCCACAAAATCATGGAACTAGAGACATTTTTGGAGCTTTTTTCATCAAATTAGCAAATTTTCAAACATTTTTCTACCATACTCCATTATTTACACTATGAAAACTAGGTGCTAACAACTGTCTTGCAATTTACTTCAAGAGCATTCAATACTTCTTCATATTAGGATGGTATCCCAATACTCAATAACTTAGGTAAAAATTATTCTTATTCTATGGAACACCTTTTTCAGTGTTCCATGGGGATGCATCCCAAGGGCATGGGTACACATCTCCTAGAATCCCCATGTTTCTGATACGGTAACTTCATTGGGAACTTCCCCTGCCATCCCCTATATGCTCTCAATATTTTCAAACTTCATTGGGTATGTACCCTGTAAAAATGAGATGCTCAAGGTACTTTGGAACACCCCTGTCCTCATGAAAACATAACAAAAATAAAACCAACAGAAATCACTTGAAAGAACTTGAAATCACTATAACACTAGACTTTAGATAATGTACTAAAAAATTGGGATCACTTGAAATCACTGGAAAAATGGAAAACTGGGCTTTCAATCATAATAATGACAGGTTAATAGATGGACAATGACAAATGAATTTGAATGGATGAGAGACATATGGTATGTTCAAAGTTAGAACTTAGAATAAGATACAAGGAGACTGTGACATGATATGAGGAATCATCTATCATCCACCCATTCTCGGTCTCATCATTTCCAATTAGTTTGTTTAAAATAAAAAAGGAAAATATGTATATTGGTTGTAATTTTTTATGCTTTTTCTATTTAGATATGGTATGAGATTTGTGAACACACATTAAAATCATCCATGCAGATTTATTTGAAGTCCATTAAAAATATAAGTGTAGCCGGAGGAAATTAGCTATCAATAAAAATAACAAATTTTAGATACCTCTATACTTTCTCCTAAAGCTTCCCTTACCCATCCATGCCACTTCCTTGCTTCTCCTATTGTGGGATTTGATTGTATTTCCTTCAAAAAATAAGGTCTAAAATGAGTGAATATGAATCTCATAAAAAGGATCAGTGAACATGCGTGTACCCTAACAACATATAACAATAGGAAGATACATCAAGTTTGTCCACCTTTGAAAAATATGTAATTGCTATTTCAAGCTTTCTCTAGAATGCATATGCAGTTCCTCTTCCAATGAGTGCCTCATGAGAACTTAGATTATCCCTAAGTATTGGCATGTCAGATAAATAGATACTCACATCAACAAATAAATAATAAATTTAAACATGGAGTGTCTCCTAATCCTGGAATCCAAACATAAGAGAATGACTTGCCTAGTTAAAGATAGTAATGGCCTGATCATAATTACCATCATTAACTTGCAGATAACAACATTGATTTTGTTCACTAAAACCACATAATGTGACAAATCTGCTCTAAAGCTATAAAATGTTGAAACAAGTTCTAATATTAAGTGAAAACATGTATATCAAAGATATAACTCAGGGTGTAAAATCCTACGACAAAAGGAAAGCTTGAGAAACATGATGAAAATTACTAACATACTATATTGTTACAATGGAATGACTGTCATGATACATGATGTCAGACCAGAACAACACTTCCTCTATAGTAGTGGTAAGAGAAGTAAGTGTCAAATGGATCAACATATAACAATGAGACAACTAATCAAGCAAAAGAGAAGCTCTAAATGATAACATATTAAATGTAATGGTTGAGAGTTTGTCTAAGTTAGTAGTGCTATATTTTCTATTTCAATATAGTAGAGTTCAAAGTTTTTCCTGGATGGCACAAATAATCCTAAAATTGAGTCTTCAAAGCTAAGGGTTTTGACCATAAGGATACATTTTTCTATTATGTACCTATGATTTTAGCCTTCAACACATATGGAGTATTGAAATGATATTATGGTTGAGAGAATCTAAGGTTAATCTCTCATGCTTCATAGTTGTATGTTGTTTTACATTGGAGCCTAAGTTGTGATTGTTGAGAGCTAAGATTAATGTCAATTTGAGAGCTTTAATGCTTTCATAGCTTACATACCTATCAGGATGAAATATTGAAATTTCCCATGGTTTAGGATTTATTCTTGATCTCATCTTGTAATTGACTTGTGATGGAAGGTGATTAGTTGCTAAAAGCTCTATCAAGTCTCTATTTTATTCAAATATGGATTTTGTTGTGTCTGCCCCAAATATTAACAGGTCTAGATCTCTATGGAGAAGTCCCATTTTGGAGAAGACTATAAAGCACTACTCCAACTCACATCATATATTATTAGTTGGCGAAGGGGATTTTCATTTTCTTTGGATTTGGAAAATGCATTAGGGTCTGCGGAAAACATGGTTGCCACCTCTCTTGATACTAGAGGTTTAAAATTTTACCTCCAAATTTTCTATGTTTTTGAGTTAGCAATTTTTATACTGAATATTTGATGTTACTTTGTTGCATTCAGTTTAGTCTTTATGTTTATGCCCTTGATGCAAAAAAAATTCTAGATTTGTATAATTCAACCCACAAAATATTGTCAAATTCAAAGAGCCTTGGAGCAATGATACTGCACAATGTTGATGCAAAAACAATGGAGACACACCATATCATAAGTACAAGAAGGTTTGATAGAATTGTTTACAATTTTACTCATGCAGGTTTCCATGGGAAGGAACATGACAAAACAGTTATGAAGTAAGTTTCTTAAATCTTGAAGAGTTTTCTTCCCATCAAAATCAACACACTGAAATAATTTGTTTCTTCAATCAAGGGATTCTTTTCATGAGTCTTTATTGGGACATTAGACACAACTGAATGAAGAAGTTTAATAGTTGGTAAACTCTATTTTTCCATGTTGAACAAAAAGCACCGTCACCTATTGAAGATGTTCTTAAAAAATGAAAGCTCTGTGCTTAGCAATATTGGATAAATTCATGTTAATCACAAGGAAAATGACCTATTTAAATAGTGGCAGTTGGTACAACAAACATAGGAATGTGGATTGATTTTGAAAGAATTAGTTCACTTTACAAAATAAGATTATCTTGGCCACACCCATAGAAGAGGATATCTTGGCCACACCAATAGAAGAGGAGCTCCATCGAAATATGGTCACCCTTTCCCCTTGGGAGAGTGTCGTACTTACAAGTTTGTCTTGGGGTAAAGATATACATGAAACAAGAGCTTTGCATTTGATATTTTCCTTTGTACAATGCCATCATTGAATAGTTTACTTATACTCTGAAACTATCATTTTATAGTACATATCTTCTTAATGAGCATAAATTAAAGGCTTCATTATTGTCAAATGTTTCTTCTCAAGCATCTATGAAAAACATTAAGATTCTACTTTGATGTTATTTGCATACTAAATTGTTGATTCTTTAATGATTATCATTAATATACTATAAAGTTCTTTGTGTTCATATTTTCTGTAATTAATTCACCAATCTGCATGGTTTTTTTAATATATATGAATTAAAATATATGTTATATTTAAAAAATGTTCCTAGAACACTTTTCTCTAGGAGTATTTTGAAAATTGGCACTTCACGCTCCCACTTCTCTCTTTTCACTCCCTCTTTGATCTCACTCCCAACATCTATGGAAAAAGAAGATCCAGATATTATATTTAATCACTTATAGGTGCTTGCAAATGAAGAAATAAAAGTGAAGAATTTGCAAGGCAAAAGAATGGCAAATTGCATCAAAATGCACAAGCTTGAAGACTAGAAACATAGGTTATTGAACAATTAGATGAAGCTTTAGTATTGATTGAAGATGCAATTAAGAGAAAAGAGAGAAGCCTTAAGGTGGATGTTTCAATGCTTTAATCTGAAAGATGGGTGAGGAAGGCTACCGAAACAACATCAACAGATTTGGAAAACTCATTAAATTGCTTGAAGGAGATATGAACTTAACAAAAGGGATTATTAAAGAGAGAAAGAGACGAATCCCTTCATTAGAGGGAAGAATCTTGGAAAAATAAGACAAATATTTCCAAAAAATAACCAAAGTGGTTGTAGGAAGCCATAAGGCCACTACTTTTGAGCTTGAAAATGAAATGCAAGCAAGGAAGCATGTTAAAACAAAAAAAGAAGAATTGAAAATGTCAGTAAACCATTTGAACAAGATTTTAAATAAGAAACTCACCAAAAAGGATGAGTTAAAGAGACAAAGAGATGAGGCACTTCACTAGAGGGAAGAAGCTTTGAGAGAAAAGGAAGATATTGCTAAACAATTAGATGAACTATCGTAAATAAAGATTAAGGGAACTGCTTTTGAGCTTGAATATGAAAGATAAGTGAGGAAGGGAGCTGAAATGGAAAATAAGGATTTCAAGGCTTCAATTAACAACTTGAAGATGCTTGCAGACAAAGAAATCTAGAAAAGGGGTGAATTTGCAAGGGAAAAAATTTAAAAATTGATATCCTCCCACACAAGGAAGAAGCTTTGAGAGCACAAAGAAGACTATGTTCTGAGCACTATTGGGTTTAAATTTCACCATCAAGCAACCCCATACAAGCAATTTTGGGCAAATCATGGGGCCATTTTTGTATTGTGGATACTTCTAAGTTCCTCTAGGAGATTTCTAATCAAATAATCAGCGTTAAAACAATCATAAATCTGCAGTTTTGGGAACGCATGTGTGTGGAATAAGTAGTAAAGAGGATGTAGACAACCTTAAACAAAAATCTGAGCACAATTTAGTATTTTATGGGTATATCTAATCCCCTAAACCACCGTAAAATGGCATTCTGAGTTGATGTTGTTGACTAAGAACAACATTAATCAATAGTTTCTCCATACTTTAGGTGGATCCATGCATAAACCAATAGTCCCGTGAATAAAAAACAACATTATGAGTAATTATGGAAAGGTCTATTGTTTTTTTAAACCATCAAGCAATAGTATACCGAAATAACTTTCAAATATGGGCATGTTATGGCACTTTTAGGAAATTTTCCACTATGAAATTGCAGTAAACTAGCATGTCTTGCAAATTTGGGTGATCCTTTAGGTTCACAATTTTATATCATTGCTCATATATTTGCTTTGGCCAAGGATAAGGGTTCAGGAACCATGGAATTTCTTGGGCATATCACTTACAGTTTAGACCCACGTGAAAAAAATAATCTTAGGAAAGGATTAGAGAAGGTGTTCAGAATAATGATTTGCGAAATCTTGTAATATGAGATAATAAGGAAAGAATGTCCATATTTTGTAGGATTTCTCATATATTTTCCTTGGACAGGGATAAGGGTTCAGGAACCATGGACTTTCCTGGGCACATCACTTACATTTTAGACCCATATGATCAAAATAATATTGGGAAAGGTGTAAAGATGGTGTTGAGAATAATGATTGCAACTAGATCAGAGGAAGTTGGTACCCACCATTGCTCTAGTGAACATTTGAAGCCCAGAACATCTAGTCTCCATGAGATTGAGAATTTTATGGAGCATGCAACCTAAAGGAGCTTGAGATATGTATCAACTCACTTGTGTTCTGTACATCATATGGGTAGTTGTAGAATGGGCATTGATAAGGGCCATTTGGTGGTTGACCCCAGTGGTGAGACATGGGAAGTGCAGGGAGTTTTTTTGGTTGATGCTATTGTCTTGCCTATAGCTCCTGGTGTCAATACGATGGTCATTGTACAGGGTATATTTGATTGAATTTCCAATTTCATTTTGGAATTGCTCAAGATCAGTGAAGACAATTAGTGGACTTGATCTTCGTGTGAAAGAAAGACAATTTCTTAAAACATTTCAAATATGCAATCTTAAAAATTTCTTAAAACATACAAACAATACAATTTTATATATTTCTTTTCCTTAGGAGGATGGAAAATTTATCATAAATTAATCATCAAACATATTCAATGCTGTGAATTTCGGAAATAACTTTAAACATTTTTAGGAACCAACATCTATAAGAACTTCCAACTAAATTTAAAGGGAAAAATAGAGAAAATTGAAGCTATTACTCAAGGGCTGCACGAGCTGGTCCAGCACCATAGCTACCGCCTCCACGACCAAAACCTGGCCTTCCACCGGAGCCCTGAAAAGTTCAGATACACAAACTAAGAACAAAAAGAAAGATACACCTAATAGAATCCTGAGAGAGATCTAAACAAAACTAACAACAATAATTTTACCCTAAATGAAGGTTGAAATTCTGCAGGTGCCCCAGCCTTATCACCAAATTCTCTAGGAGTTCCACGAGGAGGGCCTCCACAGTATCCTTCCCAGTCTCTAAAACGTGGTCTATCTACTCCTTCAACGCGAGGCCCTCTGGCGAAATAACCAACGAAAATGCCCTATGGTCCATAAATCGGGGTGAACAAACTAGCAATCCCCTCTATGAATGAAAACCATGGGCGAACGAACTGTTCACGCCTCCATGAATGAAAATTTACTGGCGAACCAACTACCTTTGGACTCCATTACGGGAATGACGGAGGCGAACCGACCATTTCCTCCCTCTTTCACTGGGCTAAATTGCGTTTTCCCTCTCTCGCCGGGTGGGCTATCTAATTTTTCACCATGCGGGGATTCATAAAATGTAGACTAATTTTTTAAATTTGAAAAGACCTGTTTCATATTAAAAATTCGCCTAGAGTTTCTTGGTGACTCCTATAATTTCTCCCCTGGACTACAATTTGCCCCTAAAATTTTCCCTAATTACAAAAATAGCAATAATCATATATGAGCAACAATTATGATACTACCAACATTAACCAATTTATAGAATTCCTTCATGTATAAGTAACAATTATATTCAACAATTATGATCATACTATTAATCTTTTAAACAAATATCTAAAATATAACTATCGCAATAAAAATTGAGATCATACCTACTAACCATTTAGTATTAATTTTTTTTTTATAAAAGCACACCCCTTCCATTTGGGTCATTTGGAAACCTTATGTAACTTCTTGTATGAAAAATCAATTATAATGCCTATTAACATCAACATACTAGCCGCTTTTCATCAATAATCGAAATTCTTATTTATAAGGAATCCTACAATGCCATATATCATCTCCCAATGTATAAAATATAAATCTATAAAAAGAACATCATGATTATTGTCATAACTAACACATTAAACTTTGAAGCCTCTATGACTTGTATATTTATCAATGGCAAATATACTTATCAATAATAATCACTAATTCCCAAATTTATAGATCATTGGATGCAAATGTATATGTACATAAACTTTGTATCAATAAAGTATCACGTTTAAATAATACTTGTCAAAAACTCATGAATCAATCGGATAAATATGCAAAATCCATATAAACAAAAATATGGACTTACTTAACATTCCAACCAACTTAACGTAGGTGTTGATCGTGGCGCATAGTTTTAGTCATTCATAAACATGCCAATTACCAGCAACGACACTAAGTTACATTAAGTTGCAAGTAATAATGTCGTGTCCAAGTAATAAGCCACAATTCTAATTTACGCTAAGTTGCATTCTTATTCGTGCAAATTAATGACCTCTCCAACAGCAAGATGAAAGTATAGTTCAAGGTGATAGCCCCTTTTTAACAGAGTCATATTAACTACGATTTTTCAAACTATATATATATAGTCAATCTATATCAACAAAGTGAGATGACCACGATTTCATAAAAGAGATTTAATACCCATCTATAATCAACCAGTTTGTTTTCAAATCTTGTCAAAGTATTGCCCACAAATCACACATCAAATGCCAATAAAAGAACATCCACCGGAAACCACCCTACCTCTCCTAACATGTACACTTCTTCCCCTGGGACCCCCGAGCCACAATTGGGCTGAATACACGAATTGCTAGACTATTTAATATACATGGATTCTCCCAAAGAGGCTCCCAACCTCATTTGTACAATGACGAACCACACACCCTCAACAGTAACCATCAAAAACTCAGTATAACCTATGCCATCCACCAATAGGGTAAAGATATGAGAGTCTTATGCCCTCTCCACCTCCTTAAAAAAATTTCGAGCCTTGCCATGCATTTTATCCATGCAAATGCATGGTGAAAACTATTAATTTATTTTTATTTTATTATTCACCCGCTTTCATAGTGTCACTTTTTCCTATTTGAGTGCGTTCATGGTGTTACTAAATTAATTTCTTTTCTTTTCTTCACTCACAATTTAATTCCTATTTGTGTTTAAATAATTATCCTAGCTTTGTGTGTACTTGATGGTTACTAAAATTGCAACAAGCTAATTCTTCTTTTAAAACACACACCCTTATCTTTCTTAGTGTTTTTATTTTATTGTCATGCTCTCATTGCGACAGGCATATTAAGGGTGCCATGCTCCGCGCAAGCCCTTGAAATATGTCTTATGCGATGGGAACTGGTATGACGACCAAGACCTTGTTAACTTAGTTCGACTGACCCTGTTGATTGACTAATGGTTCCTAGGGAATAAGTTCAAGTCCTTATTGCGTGTCCCCCAATTTAAGCCTCGTGAGTGACTGAATCCATGACCTACCCTCACAACAACACATATCTAGCGAGCAAGAGCCTCTCTCAATTTTAAACTTGCCATGTGGAGTAATCGTTAGTGTTACACCTTCTCCGCATTCAACCCCATTACTTGATGTGGACCAACTGGAAATCACAATCCATCACCTACACGTAAACATTACATGTATCTAATATTTCAAATGAAAACATAATACATTAATTACATTAGGTCAACATCACCTATCACAGATACCCTAACTCGATCTAGAGTCCACTTGGTATCGATGCCACCATGTGTCACATGTACTTGTCTTTACCTGTTACACTCGACAACCCATCAGAAATACATGCTAACATAACATTTTAACATTTCAATCATCATCAAATCTATTTCATGGTATCATAATCATCATCAAATCATACTTCATGGCATCATAATCATCATGAAACCATAACTCATCATAATCATCATCAAATTGTAATTTCAAACAAATAACTTAAAACATCCCACTTATTAATCAAATTAATAGTTTTCCACACATGGTCGGGTCATTCGAAACCAAATCCCTTCAAAGAATAACCAAACATAATAATCCAGGTCCAAATCCACACATAGCCGGGTCATCCAAAAATGAATGCCCTGAAATAATAAGGTCACAATAATAAGTCAAAGTCATAAGTCAAAGAAGGGTATTATAGCACAGATCTTTGAAACATTTTATTTTAAATGATCATGATAAGGCATGCTTCTACCATTCAACCATCTAAATTATTTTATTTCATTGCCTCGTTTCCTTCTTTTCTCTTCATACATCACAACCCATGCTTGCACTACCTCTGTATTGTAAAGACCGAATTTATTGATGGAATTAATTTCTAAATTCACTAATGTATACAAGAATTCAAAACAAATCGTATGAGATCAAATATATATTATCAAATTCAATGTAAATAGTTGTTGTATACAAATTTGACAAAAGATAAGTGGCGTACTCTTTATCATGCATATTTTTCATTTTGATTGGAGTATATCCCCTTACCATTTGTCCTCATCATGTTGGTCATCCCAAACCACTTCCCCTAGTGTGTTTTCAATTTTCTTGATGAATTCACTAGCATAATAGAACAATGTGTATGCTATGTACCCCTCTGCCATAGAGCTCTCTGGTTTTTCCCTTTGTCGAACAAACCCTTTCATTTTTTCATATAACTCTTTGAGAAGAACATCCAATGACATGAGAAAACCCCAGCTAATTCAACCTCATCAGGTAGGTGAATTAGAAGATGGACCTGCAAGTCCGTAAAACTTGTGTGCAGTTCCTTCTCAAACATACAAACAATCTCATCTATCCCTTGACACAACCATGGAATGTTAGTCATATAAATCTCCTTTGATGTGATCCGACATACAAATGCAGATAATTTTTATATGTCACGTTGCAGGTCTTAGGAGAAGTCATGGTTCACACAACCACACATGAGAAAAGGATAATGACACTACAAAATAGACACACACATAAATAATTGCCATAAAACTACAAGTGCATAGTATATTTTAACCTACACTAAAAAAAACTATCATGTATTTTACATACATGTCTTTAGAAGGTTCAAATGGCCTTATGATTTCAACCCCAACAAATTTCCTAAAGTAAAGAAACATCGGATACTCGTCCCATATAAAGAAGGTTCCTTCACACCTAATATAATATCCTTCACACCCAATATAATATCATTGCTTTTGTCCCCAACATGTGAAGAGCTAGTGTTACTATAGATGTTTTGAATTGGTGACTCAAGACATAGTGGGAATTGAATATGTAGTTGATCCAACCATGATTGGTATGCACCCTAAATGTGTCGTGCTCATTTAATAGAATTCTCTTGATTTGACATCATAGTAGGGTGCAACACTAGATGATAGATAGGTAGCTCATCGTCAGAATCTTGATTGTAAAAATATTAAACATTAGATCAATAATATTAGTAACACAATGCATTTAATATGTTCAAACACTATACTAAACATTAATTAGAAGATTGGATTTTTTTTCCCAATAATAAATATGCAACCAACCACTTTATAAAACAAACGTGGAATGGATCAATACATTTCCATTAGTTCCATTGAAATTCCAAAAATACAATTACTCAATGATCTTTTTTTTACACCCCAAGGGAATTTATGAAGGTAGAACCAATGAAAGGCATTTTTTATGAGTGGTTGGTGGTCTACCAAGGTTATAATTTATTAACAACTCATCACTAGGAGACAAACTATGTATTGCATGCACAACACCAAATCTAGATGCCTTCATTTTCATAAATAACTCTTTGTCATTGGAGTGTTCCTTAAATGAACAATTTGCACTAAATAATGAGGACCTGCAACTATTTATGAAACCTGCAATGTTCCCATGAGTTCATGGACGACCATCGATATATAACAAGTTTTTCCTGTTGAAGTTTCCAGAAGCATAATTGTCCATGCACATACTATACATGGAAATGTTATGTTTGTATTTAATAATATTCAAGTTATAATTAGACCGACTATAAAGATGACCACATGATAATGGCATAAGTGCTACTTATTGTTTGGGATGAATGGATACATGTGAAAGGATAACCAACCCAAGATTTGAAACATTTGTTTTAGATTTGGAAATCATATAACTATTACCACAAAAGGAGAATTCGGTTCCAACATCAAGCACATGCATGGAATATGACCAAGCACCATACAAAGTATGGTTGTAAGAGGTTTGGTATTTACTTTGCAAATGGATAGGAAGAGGGAAGCCATCTCTACCTTCCAATAATTGAATTGACCTTGGTGTGTACTTGCATATTTTTTCTCTCATCTCATAATTTTTTTTGGATCTCCTAGTAGGATTTTTTGCATAGTAACGATTTCATATTTTGGCTCACTAGAACTCTCTGTTGACTCAACAAAAGAAGGCGGGTTGGTCATTTTAGGATGGAACTTAGTACATGATCTAGCTTCCAACCTTTCAAAAAAGGAGCATATGGAAGTGTTCCTACATGTCTTTTCTATATCACCTATTGGATGCTCGACTGTAGTGGGAGCTATTAGACCATCAAATTCAGGTAGTCAATCATTAATATAATGGGATGATGTGACATGTTGAGGGTTCACCTTCAACCCTTTACATTTTGAACATCCACATGCTATTGGTGTGTCATAAAAGAGACCCAATTCATGGTGTTGTACATATGACCCAAGTTGGTTTCTAGAAGATGGCATGCTATAATTGGAAAGGTAAAGTAGTTGCCCATTTTCATCAAACATATTTCTACGGTTTATTTGTCCTAATAAGATATTACGGGATCACTTTCAACCATAGAAAGAATTCTTGAGCTTGCATACCAACTCTTCATCGCCTTTCACTATGAAACCCTTGGACTGCTTTTTATAAACTTCTTCAAGATCACTGATCCAGATTTATGTGAGAACGAAATAAAATAACATATATAGAACCACACACATAGATATATTGCAAGGAACATAGTGATATAGTAAACACAATTTCTATTAAATGGTAGAAATAGAACAGACTTTAAAATAAAGCAACTAGAACGGCGATAACTTATCTCTAAGAAGAGATGTGATGATTACACTCATTCATCACAAGCTGAATTCAAAAAGAGGCTGAAAGGGCCTATTTATCATAAGCATAAGGGAAAGAACCCTAAAAATCCAAAAACCTAACCCCTAGGAGATGAACCGTCATAAAGTTTGTGGCCCCAAGGTGGTTAGTTGAACAATCAACTTCCCGAGGTCATAACTTTTGCATATGATCTCCATTTGGGGCGCTCGGTAGAATGTTGGAAAGGTATAAATGAGGAGTACAATAGGGGATTGTTCCCATACAAGAGCCTATGCCTAATGTTTAGGCTGATTTGATCCCAAAAAAAATCGTTTAGGGGCTCAAAATGGTCCCATAAGTTCAACACTTGAAAAATCGTAGAAAAACTACTAGAGAATTGCCAACATGGAAAATTGTTTTGAGCTAGTGGAATAGGTAGGTAGACACCAATATCCATCCAGATTATTCCTCCCTACTTAGGAAGTAATGGTATCCACTGATCAATGTGCCCCCATAAAATGGGGAAACTTTTGCTGAACTTGACTCTTGGTGAGCCACTTTCCTTGGTGGAGTAGTTTCCCTCCTTTGATAAGCCAATATAGTTGGATCTTCTATTGGAGGGTGCCCTTAACTTGTGTGTCCATGATCCGATTAGTGGTTTTCTATTCCATGCTATCATGGTTAAGCTATTTAGGTGTCAACTTCTCTTCCACCTCCAATGTGTCCATCAATGGTGAAAAATATGGGTGAAGGAGCTCCATATTAAATACTGGATGCAAGCAAAGGAATGGAGGAATGCTTAATTCAAAGGAATTCTCATCGACTTCCTTGGTGATGGTGTATGGAACAAATCGAAGTGGATGAAGCTTGCGATGGGGTCTGGTGAGCCTCTCTTTCTACAAATGCAACCAAACCTTATCACCCACCTAGAACTTGTATGGAACCCGATGTTGGTCATGTTGCTGCTTGTACTTGGTATTGGATTTTTCCAAAATTTCATGGACTTGTTAGCGGTTGTGATGGATTCGTTCAACAAATATGGTGGCCTTATCATCCTCAGTTTGAGCATGGGAATATTCCTCCTGTGTGGATGCAATGGGTTGAGCTACATCAATTGGGGTCAATGGTTGGAACCCCAGGCACACCTGAAAAGGGTCGTGTCTAGTAGAGCTATGAAGGGATATGTTATAGATATTCTAAACATATGGAAGACTCTCATCCCATGCGCGATGATGTTTAGAATTGTACATTCTTAGAATATGCAGAATTATCCGTTTGACTACCTCTATTTGTTCATCGGTCTAGGGGTGGAAGGCAGTCGATTTGGTGAGATTCGTATCCATTAATGACCATAGGTTGTACCAGAAAGTGATTAGAAACCTATTGTCCCAATGTGAAATGATAATCTGTGGCAACCTGAAATGAACCCTAACATGTTCGAAGAAGAGCTTAGCAATGGATTCGATGGATATGCTCTTCTTACAAGTTGTCAGAATGGCCATATTAATCGAATCCATGACCACAAACACACAGTCATTACCATGCTTGGTTGAATGTCGTCCTAACATGTAATCCATGGAGATGGATTCCCACGACCCATTGGGAGTAGGCAGAGGGGTGTACAAACCCTGCTTCTTAATCGTAGGTTTCGCGATGGTGTAGGAAGTGCATGATATGATGTATCTACCGACATCTTGTCAGAGCTTGGGCCAATAAAAATACTTCTTAAACACCACTACTATATTTTCCTTTCCAAAGTGCCCTACCACCCAAATGTAATGAAATCCCCAAATAATATTTGAACTCTTGATTGAAGGAATATAAAAATGGCCTAGGTGGAATAACAATCCTTCTTGGAGATGAAAGTATGCCACTGGTGTTTCTGCACATAGTGCTTGATAGGTGGGAGCATATTTGGGGTCATTGTCATATAGTTGAGGCCACTTGGAGGTCTCGTGGACATAAGAGTTGAGCACCATGGTCAATGTTGCTACTAGAGGTTGACTAAGGAAATCAACGACTAGATTTGTGTTTACTCCATTATATTTAATATTCAGGTGGAATTGTTGCAAGTATGTTGACCACTTTTGGTGATGGTCATTCTATAACTTCCCTTGTGTTTGCATGAACTGCATGGGATTTTGATCGGTGTGGATAACCATCTCTTTTCCTAGGATGTAATGCTTCCATTAGTGGCAGGCTTGGAAAATGGAATACATTTTCTTGTCATAGGTGGGTTACTTGTGGATTGCATCTGAAAGCGTGTCACTGTGGTATGCCAATGGATGGCCATGTTGAGTGAGGACTGCGCCAACAACATAGTCCAAAGCATATGTCTCAATTTCAAAGGGTTGTTGCAGATTGGGTAAGGTAAGGACAGGCGTTGAACATAAGTGCTTCTTTAGTTCTTCAAATGCTTGTTGTGACTTGGACCAAACAAACTTCGCCTTAGACCCACCTTTGGTTACCTGGATAAGGGCCCAAGAAATATTAGAGAATCCCAACACAAACCTGTGATAGAATTTGGCAAGGCCTATGAAGCTGCAAATATTTGTGAGATTTTTCGGGGTCGGCCAGTTGTGAATGGATTGGATATTGGCTGGATCCACATGCACACCATGTTCGTCCATGATGTATCCCAGATATTGGATCCTCTCCATGTCAAATGAGCACTTCTCTATATTGGCATATACTTTTTTTGTCACGGGATGTTGGGGACCTGATGCAAATGTTTTGATTACGTTCTATTGTAGATGAGGATATCATCTAGATATATGACCACAAAAGAGTTGGTGAATGGATAGAGAATACCTTCCATCATCCCTATGAATTTTTTTGGAGCATTATTCAAGCCAAAAGGAATTACCAACCACTCGAAAAGGCCTTCCCGATATTTGAAGGCACTATTCCAGACATTGGCCTGCTAATTGGAACCTGATGATAGCCATACTTCAGATCAATATTATTGAAATATTTTTCACCCTTGAGTTGGTCAAGGAGTTCATCAATAGGAGGAATGGGATACATATTATGGATTGTGATTTTGTTTAGAGATATGTAATCAAAACATAGTCACCATGTCCCATATTTATTTTGTACCAACACAGTTGGACACAAGGTGATGAGTTTGGTTGAATATGCCCTTCCTGGATTAATTTTTGAATATGAACTTTGATTTCTTCATTTTCCATGAGGGAATTCCTATATACTAGATCGTTACATAAAGGTGCCTCAGGTATCAAATCAATGGAATGCTTTGGAAATATATTGGCACCCCAACGGGTGTGGTGAAGATGTTTTTGTATGCTTCCACAATCTTGTCCACTCGTTTATGCTTTGTAGAGGGATCCCATTAAGAGGCAGTGTAAGTTGTTGTGATATTTCACCTACCCTTAGAATGAATCACGAAGAGGAAAAATTTCCCGATATGGGAGGTTACCTTTCTACACTGCTTAGCTGTAATGAGAGACACTATAGTGGTGGGAATTGTATCTGGTATCCTATAGAGTTTCTTTATGAAAGTAACATTGACACTACGGGGCCTAGATTCATACACATCATGATGTTTCCACATATATTATTTTCCTAAAGGAACATCACAAACTTCAAGTGGGGTAACATCACACATTACCTCATCCTTGAAGGGCTTGATGTCGTAGGTCCGGAGGCATTGTTGATTGATGTGTATGTCTCGTCCCTGGATGATCCACCCAATGTTTTAGGGTTGTGGGTGTGGTGTCATTGGAAACTTCAATTGTTTGGCGAAATCTATTGAATTTAGGTTATTTTGGCTTCCATTGTCAACAATGAAATGTAGTGTAGTTCCCTTGACCCACATCTATGAGTGGAAAAGAAATTCCCCTTCCTTCGAATCTTCTAGATTGTCGGTCTGGACCTTTGTGGTAGCGATGGTAACACTAGGTTCCACATCGATGATCTGTTTTCCCTTTTCTGTGACTAGGAAGTTGGGTTCGAAATTAGAGTTGGAACCAAGATGACTCTAAATCCTTGATCTCATCCACTAATGACTGCTTTGCGTGAAGTTCATCAGTGTTGTGCCATGGGCTCTTATGGAACTCGCACCATTTCCCAGTGTCCTTCTTTGTGGTATCTTATATCTTAGAAGAGATGTGATGACTAGGAATAGGATGCCTGGCTTGGTTGGGTGCAAATTACATGCATTGTATGATATTTGAATGTGCAGGGAATATATTCACTTAGATGGATACTATATTTTTTGAAAGGGGGTGAGGCATAGTGAGCTGAACCCTAGGATATATGGTGTTCTACTGTTAAATGGGGTGTGTAGACTCAATTACAATTTACACACCGGATCTGTAACATGATCGTGACCAACATAGTCATACTAACTGCAATTTTTCAAACTATATCTATAGTCAATATATATCAACAAAGTGAGACGACCACAATTTCAAAAAAGAGATCTAATAACCATCTATAATCAACCAATTTGTCCAGCTGCGATTTGTTTCACAAAAATCTATAATCAACCATTTCATATAGCAGCGATTTAAAAAAAAAGATCTATAAACAATCTGTGATCCACGAATTGCAATAACTATGATTTTAAAACAAGATCTCTATTCAATCTAATCCTCAATGTTGTTCAATAGAAAATGCAAACATGCAACAAAATGGAGTCACAACTTCAATCAATTTCAGGGAATAATCTTAAGGATCCAATTGCTAGGAATTTCCGTTACTTGGTCCCTTCTAAGCATAATTTCAATAGAGCTATGTACCAAAATTACACCAAGTGGGAGTGCTTCTAAGGAAATGAAATCAAACAGATATAATTACCAAATTCACCTGTAACCATGTTGCTTTCAATTAATATTAATAGATCCATATATCGGCAACAACTGTACCCTAATTACTTCAAAGAAATAAACTTAAACAGATCAATATGATTGAGCTTCATTGATAGCTACACCTCATACTGCAAGCAACACATATGTATAGTTAAATTAAGGATCCGCATTTCAGAATTACTTTTTCTTACCGATCTAAATAAGCATGGGAAGAAATTCCTATTTTACTAGAAGAAATTCTAAATAATAACAATTATGATGCTAATGTTACATGATAAATAATGTTTAATGAATATAATTATAATATGCATGTTTGGGAAAATATGATCTTAACCATAACATGTCAAATGGAGGGAAAAGGGTCCACTCCCGCATGGATGACAAGTGGATTCATCCATGCAAGGAGGAGGGTGGGGGTTTGGAGAGTAAAAGGGGGAGAAATCATGGAGATGGGGGATCTTTTGAACGGAGGGGTTTTGTTGGAGTGACTATGTGGTGGATTTACCTTGTTGTGGATTTACCCTGTTGGAGATTTATCTTGTTGAGGATTTTTACCAAGGGGAAATAATTACTGGATTAGATTTCTAGTTGAGTGCTCGGGGGTCTCTCATATGTAGATGATGGAAATGGGATGGGTGGAGAGTAGCACTTAGGATATTGGTTGGGAAAAGGAACTGGATAGCTTGCAACATTCTTCAAGGAAGTCTGCTTCACATGTATGTCATCTTAATCCTTCTAGTTTCTAGATTTTTCTTTGAAAGGTAAAATTGCATTTGTTGTAACTTAAAATTGGTTTTTAAAATATTGCATATATCTTTGGGATATTGGAAGTAACTTATATTTCTCCATAGGTAATTTCTCCAAAAATACTAGGAGGAATTTCATCTGGTATCAGAGCTGGACCTGATCTTGCAGTAGGACCTAGGGTTTAAAAAAAATATGTGTGTTGTTGGTTGCCTACGGAAAATTATGGGTCCACTTGATAAAACTTTTACAAATGAAGTTAAGATGCTTCCAAGTTAAGTTAAGTAAGTCATTCAAAACTGGCCTAGTCTCATTACCCAACTCATTGAAAATTTGTTTATACCTATATTTGGAATTCATTGGTTAAGGCGTCTCTATATACTCTAATGGGTAATATTCTTCGTTGTCCTATATATTCAATTATTTAACAATATTTGTAGTTTTTTTTATTTTTTTCTTTCTTCATTGAATTAATAAGATAATAAGGCATCCCCAGATTTAGGGTTTAGTTGTATCTTATGATTATTGTACAAATGTGAAATGCTTTGATCGTGAATTTTTACTGAATTGCACTACTTTTGTGCTGAGGCACTATTCTTGACGTTAGATAGGTTTCTCTTTTTTTTTTCCTTGTAAAATGATTCTTCGTAACTACATAGAAAGAATTACCAATGGATTTCTTTTGGGAGCTCAAGCACAAATGAAAGGCAAATTTCCTAGAAATGACCATATTTCATTCCATTAAGATGTCATGACAAGATATATCTATCAGCCAAAATCACCTAGAATTGTATCAGGCCCCAACCATGCCACTCAAAGTGGTGTGGGATCTCCCCTAATTTGAACCTTGGTGATGGCATAACAAACCATCATCTTTTACCCAGTGAACTAACATCCCATCAGGATTTTTCTCAATTTGAAATATCGCAAGTTGAAAAATGCATGTGGTGCCTTTTATTTGAAATTATTGTTATTAAATAATCTAAAAAATTCATGCGTGTCCCATGGACATGGTTCCCTGATGGTCTGAAATTTGTTTCTAAAATCTCATTGTTAATTGAAGGGTTATTTCATAGGCATACTCATACAAGAGGAGATGTTTTCATACCAGATGACCCAATTTATGCATTATAGATATCATAATGTTTATCATTTAGTATATTAATTCTTCCTCCTGTAGCATATTCCATCACGAGCCTGAAAACAAGAGTTGCAATAATAGGAAGAACCCCGAGAGCATTGTCTCTGAATAGGAAATGTTATCGTTGCACCTGTCCAGGACTCAATCCCTTACAACTTGGGTTCACTATCAGTTCCAAACCATAAACATGGAATATGCTACCTATTGTTGTCCATTTTTTGGTGTTATATATATATATTAATGAGTATATATTGATGAAGTTGAAATAAAATAGGAAGGGTATATAGAGCGGTGCTTCATATCCTCAGCGCTATTAAAGTTAGGGCATCTAGTTTTAGTATTTTCTCTCTTCTCCGGGATATGGAACTGTGCAAATATGTTCCATGTTGAGGTCAATTTATGATATCCATTTGTTAAATTTCCAAGAATATTCAATTTGTAATTATTGAAATTTATTTATTATGTCAAACTTTGTCAATTTAATATTAGAAGATTCAACAGATGTTTGTGTAAATACTAGTGGAAATGGTAATAGTTAGGAAATTATCATGTATTCATACAATCTCAATATATGATTGTAATGTCCCCTCCTCGAGGGCTCCATAATCGTCCTGGTACTAAATCAACGCCTATAATTTCTATAAAAAAATTTAATAAGTGAAAAGGTTAAATTTTTATGTATTAATTGTCAAGTTTGATTAATTTTTTAGAGTTGGGATAGTGTACCATGTTTAAATTATAATTATTTTATTATCATTTAATTTTTGTAATGAGAGGATGTGCTTGGGTGGCCAAGGAGGGTGCATAATTTGTCTTGTGGACCCTATGAGTTGTCATCCACAATGGCAACTAGAATAAAATAAAATAAAAATCCATACAACTACTAAACAGATGGAAGACAACTCAAAAACAGGAAACTCAGAAAAATAGAAACATGCAGAAAGGAAGGAAAGTCCATAAAGCAGGCATAATTAGAAAAGTAGGAAAAATCATAGGAAAAGTAGAGAAAATATAGGAAAGTCAAGATGTTTTCAAAAGAAGAAAATCAGTTCAAAGCGGAAAGGAAACAAAGAAAGGAAAAAAGAAGGAAGAGCAATAGATGCTAAAGACAATGAATGAGGGAGCATGGCTAATGAAGATGAACACATTAATTGAACCTGGAAGGAATCTCATCATATAAAATAATGTGGTGCACACCCTCTCACATTTTTTTTCCATTTGATGTTTGCATTAAGAGCTTTGCAACTTCTCTAACTTGGGAGGTGTGCCCCTAGTCACAACTAGGAGATGTGCCCCTGCTGATCTCCATTCTACTTGTGGATTCGATTTTTTCATGAGGAGTAAGTATTGCATCCCTTCTCATTGTATTTTATTTCATATCTATTCCAGTGACATCCAAGATCGTCTTCATCCAGTGTTGCAAATTCCATCCTCTGGAGCATTCTCTATAGTAATTGTCTTTGCTCCTTCCTTAGAGGTTGATAGCGTTCTTATGTGTGTTATTAGTACATATGAAGCTCTGTAATGTAATGAAAATAATTTGATGAATAATATTTTATATGGTATAAATTTATGCCATTTATCTTTTACATGTAATTGAGCTATTGTTGTACCTATGCTCGTTATAGTGTTTAACTTGACTAGTTTTCTAGAAATTGCAGTATTATGGTTTATGTAGTCCTATTTTCATGTATATGAGTTGTTGCAAGTTGACAAACTTCTGATAAAACCATCCCAACCACTAGTTCTGAAATTCGTGACCCTCTAGGGCCATTTGGAACTGTCTAGAAGTTGACTAGCCAAGAAATCCTAGATAGCGCACTTGAATTTCTGGCCTCCAAGCCAAGTCAATTTGAGTCTAAATATTGTATATTTTCTATATCAGGGTGGGACAATCCATTTAAACTATCCCAGGTTTGATTAATT
Source organism: Larix kaempferi (assembly GCA_027924585.1). Classification (NCBI taxonomy): domain Eukaryota; kingdom Viridiplantae; phylum Streptophyta; class Pinopsida; order Pinales; family Pinaceae; genus Larix; species Larix kaempferi. The sequence continues at coordinate 166,679 of BSBM01000226.1, read as the reverse complement.
CTAGTGAGCACCATAAGCCTTGGGTTTCCACAAAAGTCCTTGGGGAATGTGCATTGATAGCCTTGGTTCTGCCACGGAAATCTTCCCAAGCGTGAAGCACCAATACATGTGCCATTGTCGAAGTATAGGCCTTGTTTTCATAATATTTTCATCCTTATAATATCCTAAATTCCATCTTGGGAAGAATTTGGGAGGTCTAATTGTGCTTAACACTAGTTCTGCAATTCTAGTTTAATTCTAGCTACTAGTTTTTGAATTTTTCTGACTTGGTCTTTTGTAATTGAGTTAATATTTCCATAAATCTGATTGGGTATATTACTGTGGTATAAAATTATGGTCCTATGAACCTACTGTTGATTATTTTTTATGAATCCCAAGAGAAATCCACCTCCCAAAGGGAAAGGTCGAGAAGAACCTCTTGTTGAAGAGGAGGTTAATTCCACTAAAGGAAAGCTTCAAGGAGAAAATGATATGTCAAACATGGATGAAAGAGAAGAGTTCATATACTTTGTTCAGAGCATGCTGAAAGGAATGAAATAAATATCCTAGAACATCATCAAGTTGGGTCAAGAAAATCGAGAATGCCTTACCAAGCAATTGATAAGCAGAGATGGAGAAGGGAGAAACAGTGGCTCCCAACATGAAGGGAAGAAGATCCTTGGCGAGACTCTATTCTAAAAAACTGGGCCTCACAATAGTCCACATGAATTCAAGGATTTTCCAAGGCCTATTATGCCCAAGTTCCTTGCACCTAGAATGGAGGAACCTAAGATTAATTTTGAAGTAGTTGAATCCTTATAGGTTCGACTAGCAGAATACAAGGATTTGGGTAAAGATTGCAAGGGACATTTGACCTTCAAGGAGCACTATGACTACCAAGACAAAGCCAAAATAAGAGGAGGTTACAGAATTCCCACTCAGTCCACTCAAAATTTTGAAATGCAGATAACCATTGGTAAGATCTCCCTCCCCTACTTTGATGGATCCTCTAAATGCATTACTAGCTCTTGGGTGCAAAAGCTATATACTTACTTTCAATTGAATCCTATGGTTGAAAGGGATTCAATTAAGATGGACACCTTGCATTTATAAGGAGAAGCTAATGATTGGTTATTTCATGGATTGAGAACTTTTGGGCATGATATTATGACCACCTATGAGGAGTTCACAAGAAGGTTGGTGAATATATTTGATAGGATAGATCCTGAAATGTCATTAAGAGATCTTTCCCAATTGAAGCAATCTGGAACTCCCGAGGCATACATTTCAGAATTTCAAAAATTTGTAGTCACAGTGAATGATATATTTGAAGCTCGCTTATTTCTTCTATTTACAGAAGGACTAGTAGAGCCACTTAAGGGATTGGTTAAATATCATCAACCTACAACATTGCAAGATGCCATAAATAAGACTAGAGATCTTCAAGATGCTATTACAAGAACTAGATTCCCACCTAAGAGTAGTTTTCCTCCTAATATCAAGCATAAGAGATCTTTTCAAAAGGGTCAAAGTGGGAATTTCAAGAAGGATAAGTTTTGCAAAGATCGAGATGAGCTAAGGAGAAAGAAGTTGTGCCTTTCATGCCAAGACCCATGGGTTCCAGTCCATAAGTTTGCTAAGGGTAAAGAACACTATATAGAAGTATTTTCTGAAAGTGAAGAGGAAGAAGAGAATGAGGGGAAACCAATCATTCCATAAGAATATTATGAATCAACAGACTCAAGAGAAGCCACAACCATATTTTGGAAAGATTTTTTTTTTTGTCCGGAGTACCAAGGCTCCATACTCTTTGATTCAAAGGAGTAGTCCAAGGCCAAAGGGATACTATTTTGGTGGATGGAGGAGCCACTCATAATTGTATTGATGCTACAATGTGGGTAAGAAGTAAGCTGGCCAACGAATATTTTGATGGATTCACTATCATGATCCCCAGGAACAATTCCATGGATTGCACAAAATGAATTCTGAAGCTACAAGTAACTATTGGGGATTACACAATGACTGATAATTTCTATGTTGTGAATGTGGCTGAAACAAACATAGTGATGGGATTTCAATGTTTTTTCTCAATCGGTGAACACATTATGAACTACAAAATTCCGGAAATGAGATTCAAAAATTATGATGGGAAGAAAGTAGTTCCGAAAGGTATGAACACACATCCAAATCAAGTGGTGTCTTCCCATAGCATGAGGTCTATATTGAGGAATGGGTCCATAGAGTGGGCTGCTGAATGTTTCATTTCCTCACAAGGATCATCCCTTGACATTTCACAACATCCAGATGATATCAAGAAGCTGCTTAAGAAGTATGAGAAAGTTTTTGGAAACCTCCCTCCTGGTAGGCCACCAGATAGAGGAGTTGAGCACATGATAGAGATGGTGGTAGGAACACTTCCTATCATGACCCACCCCTATAATCATCCCAAGAAGCCGAAAGATTAAATTGAAAGGGATATAAAAGAGCTTCTTGAGTTAGGACTGATCGGACCAAGCTCGAGTCCTTTTGCTTCCTTAGTAGTTTTGGTGAAGAAGAAGATGGTACACTAAGGATGTGCATGGAATATTGAGATATAAACAAGAAAAACATAAATAACCGTTACCCAATCCCAATAATTGATGAGTTTATGGATGAGTTGCATGGGGCCAAGCTCTTCTCCAAGATAGACCTTCGCTTCGGTACCATCAAATCAGAATGAGGGAAGAAGATATATAGAAGATAACATTCCGCTGTCACTATGGGAATTTTGAATTCTTAGTCATGCCATTTGGATTGACTAATGCACCTACAAATTCTAAATCTTGTATGAATAGAGTGTTCAATAAAAAACTCTATAAGTATGTGCTAGTGTTTTTTTATGATATCTTGATTTATAGAAAAAACATGGGAAGAACACTTGTAACATTTGGAAGTTGTATTAACTATTCTTGCAAATCAATATTTGTATGCATAGCTGTCCAAATGTGAATTTGGAATGACTGAGCTGTTGTATATTTTCCATGTGATTGGACAAGAGGGGGTGAAAGTCCACATATAAAAGATCCAGGCAATTCTTGATAGGACAAGCCCCAAAAATTTCACAGAATTGAGAGGAATACTTGGGATCTGCACTTACTACAAAAAATTTGTCAAAGGGTTCTCTCAAATGGAACCTCCCTTGACTGATCTTACCAAGAAGGGAGATTTTTTTTGGTCAGAGGAAGATGAAAGAGTTTTCAAGAATATGAAGGAAGTAATGAGAAGTTGTCCAATCCTTGCTCTACCTGATTTCACTCAGCCATTTGTGCTTGAGTGTGATGCCTCGGGAGAAGGCATTGGAGTTGTTCTGATGCAAAATAAGCACCTGATTACTTTTGAGAGAAAAATTTGCAGCCACATGAAAGACACTATTCCATCTATGATAAAGAAATGTTGGCCATTATGCATGCATTGGTCAAGTTCCAATAGTATCTGGTGGGTAGCAAGTTTGTGGTAAAAATTGATCACAAAAGTTTGAGGCATTTCTTGACTAAAAAACAACTCAATGACATGCAACAAAAATGGGTATGTAAAGTTCAAGCTTATGATTTTGATATAGAGTACAATAAAGGGAAAATGAATATAGTTGCATATGCTCTTTAAGGGAAACCAACCTTTCTACAATGGAGGTTCCTATTGGTTGGAAAGATATGCTAACCATAGAGTACTCTAAAAATCAATTTGCATGTGAATTATTAGATGGATTGATTAGAGATTATATATATAAAGTGTTAGATGGAGTCATCTATTACAAATATAGAATCTATTTGGTGCCAGGATTATTATTGAAGAAGAAGATTTTTGAATTTTCCCATGAATCCACCTTTGGCAGGACATCCTGGTTAATTGAATACTTACATGAAAATTAGAGAGAGGTTCTGTTGAGATATTGTAACTTCAAAGAATATTATATTTGTACTTTATTATTCCAGAGATGTTTCATTCCTCTGTGAAGATCTTATTGTATATCCGGAGATGTTTATTCCTCCATCGGAATGTGGTAACTCGGGTTATTAGACTTCCCTAGTGGGGGTCGGCCCTGTATGTGTTATGTGGGTCAAAGGGTTATTAGACCACCCTAGAGGGGTCGGCCCAGTCAGTTGTAGTGGGGTATTTAACCCATTGGTTAAATACGAGCCTACGTGTACCTGTGTAAAATACATGTCAGTGTAGTGTATAAATAGAGGAGGTGTGTTCCTCATTTGACACACACACTCACTTGAGGATAGCGCACTTGTGGAGGAGAGGTCTGCTATTGTGGAGGAGGAGATCATGTCTCAGGGTTTCATCTTTGTATATTGCTGGTCATCTATATTGAGGAAGCTTTGCTGGGTTTTCTACCCCATGAGGGTTTCCCAGGATAAATCTTTGTCTCTTGTGTTTATGCTGTGCTTGTTGTTTCTTCAGTGATCTTGTATATGCTATTTTTATGAAATGGAATGTAATACTGCTATTTTATGTCTTAGCATATTAAATCTTAACATGGTATCAGAGCTAACCTGAAGGAAGACAAGGTATGGCACTTACGACACTTGCTTTACTTACGACAATTTGAAGGTTAGGGTTTTACATAGCAAAAACCAGTCATCGTGGAACTTTCGCTATAAATCCCTTTCTGCGAAGGTTCAGGGTCTGAAAAGTTTACAGGTCGAAGATAACATCCCCAGGTACCTTGTGTCCAAAGGGCACCCTCATATTCGTTGTACTTTATGAGTTATGATCAGTACAAGTTAGGGTTTCTGCCTCTTCCAGATCTCAGTCAAAATCAGGTGACCTTGGAAAAAAGGTCATAACTTGGGCTAGGAAGCTCCAAATTAAATTTCATAAAACGTGACAGGTAGTACACAGACTGTACTATCTCAGGAAACTTTTTCAGAGGCCGAAGGTGAACCAGTGACACGTGGCACGCCGTACAAGTTCGCTCTCCTGTTTTATCCCATAAACAGGTCACGTTGCGACACTTGGCATAACTCTCTCTCAGAGAGTCCAATTGAGGTCAGACCTGTCAGGATGGAAATATAACAGGTCGAGATATCTCAAGAAAAGTTTTCAGAGGCCGAAGTTCAAACAGTGACACGTGGGATGCTGTACAAGTTCGCTCTCCTGTTTTATCCCATAAACAGGTCACGTTGCGACACTTGGCATAACTTTCTCTCAGAAAACCCAATTGAGGTCAGACCTGTCAGGATAGAAAGATGAAAGGTCAGGCTACTGCATAAAAAGGGTTTCATACCCTGTGGAGCAAAAATTTCAGATTTATAGCAGAAACAATCAGGTGCATATTTCTATCAAAACAGAATTATTTTTGGAGCACCTTTATTCATGGCTTCCGGAATTTAGGGTTTCGGAGAAAGTTAGAATTTTTGGAATCGGAGTCCACGGCTGAATGCTACTCAGGAAAATCGAAATTTAGAGACCAAGATCGAATTTTTTGGTTGGGTGGAAGACCGGGCTTGATCAAACCCCAGTTCGGGATTTTGATCGGAAAGATGGAAAATTAGGGCTTCAACAAAAGTTGGAATTTTTGAAGTCTGTAACTACAGCTGGAAGCTCCTAAGAAAAATAAGAGTTTAGAGCCTTGGATCGAACCTTTTGTTTGGGCAGAAGGGTGGGCTTCATCAAACCCTAGTTCGGGATCCTGTCCAGAAGATCCAGAAGTTTCAAAGGCAATTTTGAGGGGTCAAGTTTTGGAGATTCCAAAATTGAAGTATGCCAGTTTGATCAGCTCAGCAAGACATATTCTTTCATCCATTCAGAAGTGTGAAAGTCAAAGGTTGAATCTCTAGGGTTTCTCTAGCAAACCCTAATCAAGATCCAAATCAAGTTTCAGGGGGAGTTGAGGCTAAGGCCTTACATAAGAAGACTACAAGAAGTCTCGACAGGTATGACTTAAGGAGGTTCAGGTATGTCTTGAAATCTAATTCTTGATTAAGTTCATGATGTGTTTGTCTTCATATTATTTACTAGTACAATCTTGATTAATGTTAGAATTGTCTTATCACCCTAGTAACAGTATGAATGCATGTGAATGATCAAAGGCATTCATTGATTAGGGCTATATGATTGTACTAATGCATTATGATGTTGTGTGAGGTTGATGTTGTCTGCTAACAAGATACAGGTACATCACAAAAGACAAATCAGGTTCCATGACCATGAAAACATGAAGACAAAGACTCATCCATAATTTTTGTTCTACTTACGAGGTATGTTGTACATAACTAAGTAGGTATACTAATCCAGGTATGTTTCCCATGAATCTTACCTTGTGTTAGGATCTCTTATATAAGTATACTTGGTATGATTGGTTATGCTTATTCATAGAGTTAGTAATCAAGGGATTATGCATATTATGTCTGTTATCTTGATTGATGATATGCATGAGTAAAAGAAGACTTCCCTGAAATCTTGAATACTAATGTTTATTAACTATAATCATGACTATACATTTTCAAGATTATTTAGAACTATAATGTTTTGATAACATTTAGAAGATACTAATGGGTGTATGTTTGTGTATGAGATCATGAGGATGACACTTGAACATGCACAGTGGTACAAAATGAATAGAAGTTCAAAAGACATACAGAAGATAAAGCGGGAGGCAACCACACAAACATAAAAGATAAGTATTTTGAGTTGTTATTTGAAATAGTAAATGATATTTCCTGTAATAGGTTGTATGCATATTTGTATTCCTATAATGTATCATGCTGAGTGTAAATATTCATAGAACATTGAACAGTATACTACTAATATGCATATGATTGGTAAGTTGGACAAACATTCCATTGTTGCTTGTCTAGAATGAAACCTCTTTGCTGACATGCTGAGAGTTGTGCACACTCTCGATAGTATGTTCTGGTGGAGATGGAAGGCATCTAGATAGCCACTGTATGCATACAGGATATGGGAAAGTGTTGTGCCAAAGTGTTGGTCAAGATAGTTGCATAACTATGTAAATGATATCTGTATGCATAATAGGTTATCATGTCAATATGATTTGATGATTATGAAGTATTACTAATCCTGTACTTAATTTTGATTTGTAGGAAAGATCATGATGAATGATGAACACTGAGCAAGCAATGGATGTTCAACAAAAGATTTACAAATCAAATGATAGAAGGCTTGTGGCTAGAAGATTCTCTTAGAAAGATGAAGAGAATCATGATGAGATGCTTTGCTCCAAGTGGCTAGATAAGACCATTCTCTTAATGGTGTAATTAAAGAAGAAGTGTGAATCAGGTTCTGTATGGGTTCCCAGGATCGATAATCAATTGATGAGCTTAATGATCAACACGGGTGATGTGGATATCAACCTTTGCTACAAGGTTGAATATGGTTTTTATACATAGATGACATGGATGCAAGAAGGAACTCACCACAGAGTTCGAATAATATTGAGGCTCATATCAGTAGACCCATCTATCAAGAGATGGCACAGATAGATATGCAGAAAATCATTCAATGCAGAGTGTGAATGATGTTCAGTCACAAAGGGATAATTGAAAGTTTCTTGATAAGCTTGGGCTTTACCAAAAGTAAAGTTGTTCCTAACCTTTACCTTAAGGCTATGGATCATACTATTATTATGATATCTTTCTTATAGGGAATGAGAAACAGATCATGAAAAGAAAGAAGAAGATGGCTGCAGAAATGAAAAAATGAAAGATCTCAGATTGATGCATTACTTCCTAAGTCTGGAAGTATGGCAAGGCTTAGAAGGAATCTTTCTCAACCAGGGAAAGTATGCTGAGAAATATTAAAAGGAATTGATGTGTCGGAATGGCCACTCTCATGAATTCCAACTTGAAGTTCTTAGCAGATGACTCATTAGAGTTAGTGGATATAACTCTGTACAGACAAATTATTGGGTCTTTGATGTATCTAACATATACTAGGTTAGATATATGCTTTGTTGTGAACACCTTGAATCAGTATCTAGTGGAAACTAGATGTGTTTACCTGATAGTTGCAAAGCATATGATGAGGCACATAAAGGACACGATAGAATTTGATCTATGCTATCTTGAAAATCATGACTTCAGATGGCTATTCAGATTCTAATTGGGCAGGAATTGTATCAGACAGGAAGAACACATCGAGAGGATGTTATTGTCTAGGATTAGCCATGATCTCGTGGTTTAGCTGGAAGCAGTCTAGTGTGGCTCTGAGCACAAGAGGAATATATTGCTGCTTGCTCCGCTAGTTGTGAAGAAGTTTGGCTTCAGGATTGTTTGACTTAGAGATAGAACCAACTGAGATCCTATGTGATAATTAGAGTCGTATCAAGATGACATAGAATCTAGTGTTCCATGATAAGTCAAAGAACATAGGGAACAAACAAGATATGACGCGTGTTAGCACTTAGATTTTATTCCAGTTGTAAGAAAATAAGACCTAAGGTAACCTATTTCAAACCAAGCTTTAGGTAGAAAAACTAGCCATTTTCTCCACCAGAGAGGGCTCTCTCTTTGATATATATGTGAAGGCTAAAAATATACAAAGGTTCTTTTAGAATTTCTCAAAAAGTATTTTCTGGTCGAAAAGGTAAACAAGAAACATTGGGCATGGAGTCGAAGCTTCCAAAATGTATAATAAACCAGTAAGAGATTTTCACCATACAAATTTACACAGAGGCAAGATAGTAATCATATTACAGTCAATTTGATTTTTCAGGTGACAAAGAAAGAAGTAAAGACATTCCATCAACAACAGGCATCTATCCAGGATGAATCTATTGTCAACTTTGGAGAATATAATGGATATTTAAATGCAAATAAAATGAGGCATAACCAGTTGAATCTCAAGTTATTTCAAGTGCTCATTTAAATATGGAAGAAAAACACTATGTGAGATATAACGAAGAAAGTAAACATGCACATATAAAGATAAGGAGAATAACAAACTGTAAGACTGATTAACTCATGAATCTCTGATATCAAAAAATAGGTATCATCACTGTACTGCCTTTATTTCTTCAAAAATAAACTTCAAAACATACTTGTTTCTCAAAAATTTTCCAACCCTTTCAACAATGACCTCCATTGTTTTTTATACAAAATTTTTAGAAGAAGCTCCACATAACTGCTTCTTCTAACTAATAATTAAAAATGTTAACTAAAAGATAACTGTCTTCGAGTGACCCATAACTGTCTTTCAAATAATATTACAAATTTAAAATAAAAATGTCTTTTTGCCACTTGGCAAAACTTTTTGGATATCATCCTTTTGCCACATGGCAAGAGTTTCAAATGCATCTAGGTATGAACAGAATATCTGGTCTTTCCGTACTTCTCCACATAATTCCATTGGTCAACCGTGGGTAGGTCATAACTGGTCATTTCCTTCACCAAGACTCGCATCTCGATATGACCTGCATAAGAAATAGGAAGAAGGTTTGCACAAGTTGAAATTAGCATATTTAGAATTTCAAATTCCCCTGACATTTTTTCCATTAAAATTTTCCCTGTGAGCATGTGATCTAGCTGCTAGAAATTTCGGTGATCCATCCTGATATCAAACAGTAATCTTTTATAATCATTTGGAGGAATTAATTCACTATTTTTGTTCCAGAAAGCTGGGAATCCCTTATTCACTAACTTTTCAAATTGCTTTTTGAACTGGATTACTTCTTTCCTTATTTCTCCTGCTTTGGCCTCGACATTTTCGACATGTGAGTATTTGCCCAAGATCCTTCTGGCCCAAGTGATGACAGAAATTCTGTTCATTATACTCATGGCTGTCAGGTCTGCCTCAGATAGACTGTTTAAAAATGTTATTGCTCTCTGGGCTATTTCTTTTGGCTTTCTATTCAGGCTCTCTCTGACTGCCCGGCAACTTTCGAAGGCATCTTTGGCTACCTTTTCTTTAACTCTTATATAATCCAAATATGGCCTAAGTTTTTCAACCTCTTTAATAATCTGATCCCACACCATATGTTTACACCCCTGCATAGCAGCTTGTCCTGTTGCATGAGCTGCTAATCCTTTATTATTATTGCTCAATTCCTGATTGTTTGCCTGCAAAGTTTTTATTTCTTTTTCTTTTGCTTCATTCTCTTCTTTCAATTTCTGTATCTCTGTCTTTAACAATTTTATTTCATTATCCTTTAAACTTATTTGTGACATTGCCTGTAAAATTCCATCTACATCGGTTTTATCCTCTTCTGAGCCTGTAGATACTTGCTGCTGACTATTCTCTGCTAATTGTTTTCTTGCTGTTGCTAACTGTTCTTCTAAAATGAACCTTTCTTTTTCCCAACAATCCTTTTCGTCAGAAAGCTTTAACATTTTGGCAGTGACATCATTGACTTCGTTAGATAGTTCTTCTTTCTCTTTTTCTAATATTGTCAATTCTGCACCTTGAATGAGTACAGTGTCTGGGATTTTTAATTTTCGTCTCAAAGTTAAGATCATATCTTCCTTCTCCTTGAGCAGTTTAGTGGCTGCATCTCCATCTTTATTAGTCAAATCTATTTGCAATTTCTTGATTTGCTGTTGTCGAGACTTATTCTCCGCCTTTTCCTGTCTCAACTGATTATTTAATTTGTCTACTGAATTCTTCAGTTTGTCTGCTCTCAATGTGGCCCCCAAATAGTCTGAGTATATGACCTCTCCAGCTTGTCTATGTAACAAAATTTTATCAGGGGCATTTACTTTTGACAAGTCTATCTTCATCTCTGAGATCTTGTTTTTTGTTACAACTGAAAATTTCAAAGAATTTTCTTTGATGTTCCTGCTGGTAAATAAGCTCACTTCATTATTTGATATATTTCTGACCTTTGGAAACAATTGACTTGTTTGCTTCGCTGATTCCTGTTTATTTTTACTATGTTCATCAAATACATCCATGATATTCCTGGGTCTATTTACATCAACCCCTACAGGGGTTTCTTCAATGTTGTATTCCTTCACTGTAACCTCTGGTATTTCATCTTCTGTCGCTTTTGCTTCTTCTGAAATTGTTGTCAATTCTTGTGACTCATCGGTTTTCAATCTTTTTCCTTTTTCTGTCTCTTCATCATCTATGACCATAATGTCCTGTATAGGTCTTTTGGACCCCACTAATGCAGTATTTATTTCGCTTTCTGTTTCTGCCGTTGCTTCTTCCAATGACATTTCTTTGTCGGACGTGTCTGGAATAATTTCTTCTTTGTATTCGAGCCAGTTGGCTCTGTCTGCCATCCCTTCGACGATTTGATGATTCAGAGCCTTGATACGATGCTCAATTCTTCGTTTGGATATGATATTTAAGGGGTCATATTCCATAGCTGCATCTGTCTCAAAATTCATGTCTTTCAACAACTTCTCTATATATACAGCAGCGTTCTTATTCTTTATTGTGAACGGACCTAATGTGAAAGGGTATTTAATGTCCGTTGCTTGTCTGTGAACCAAAAAATTGTTATCTTCTACAATCAATTTCTGTCTTAAGAATTCTAAGGCAAAAATCCTCAAAGTGAGGAATGCTGGTAACATATAGGGTTTATGCTTGAATCCATACAACCTGACTACTGTACTATCTTTCGATAAAAACCAGTCTCCTGTAGCATACTCTGTATTCAATTGCATTGATACTTGCATTTCCGGTAGTGCTCTAGGCAGGTTTTTTCCAAAAATCATTTTAAAGATCGCTGAGAGCATGTAGTTGATAAAGTTGAACATATTATTTTCCAGTGGAGTTGTGAAAACAATCTCTGGGAACTGTAATTCTTCCTGACTGGATACCATAATCATTCTCATTAAAAAGGCCTGAAACCTGAAATGTCTGTGCGTGGAAAAATTGACCATCTGGTCATGCATCCTTTCTGCTATGAATGTTTCAAAATTTATTCGGGGAATTTGACTTTCGTCAATTCCCGACTGGACTATACTTATTCTGTACAATAAACTCAATTGAAACTTAGTTATATACAAATCCGTATCTAACCCTAAAACTACGGCCAACAGTGTCAAGACCAACTGAGTATTTTCATTAAAAAGATTGATATCTAAAGCGTAAGGGAGTTCCGAAATGCTAGTCTCTGGTCTGAGACACGTCGACAAAAACATTTCCCTATCACTCTGAGAAGCATGATGAAAATTTTCAATAATTGAAATCTCAGAAAAAACCTCAGGGTCCAGGGTTTGGGGCAAATCTTCTTCCAGGGCTTTAATCAATTCGGTTGGCTCAATTTTGCAAATGGCTCGGTTCTTCTGGCTATTTAAAACGACTCTTTCTTCCCGGGAATAATTTTCGGCACACTAGGAGACGAATTCTGGGAAAACAGGAAATTGGTCTGGGCAAAAAGCTATCAGAGACGACTGGTGAACCCTATGGGGGTCTATACCCTCTTTTAATAACTCAGATAACTTAATTTTTACATCGGAGACCGAAACCTAATTAGGGTATCGTAAACATCTTCATCTCTGTCTTCTAGGGCATCTTTTGACCTAAAAACGTCTATATCTTGCACAGTGTCCATTTTAAACGCTTCTTTTAAACAAAATTCCGTTTAAAAAGTGTGACAGGTCACCAGACCCTACCTGTAAGTGCTCGCTTTTCGCCTTCTGTCGCAATCTCCAGCTTCCACCAGTCTTCGGAGCTCTCCAGGATAACGACACATGCAAAATGCCGTTATGTGGAGCCCTTTCTTTTTATATAAGCCTTTTTAAAATAACTTCCTTGCACCTTTATGGACGCGGGCCATATCCAACCGTTGATCTACGAAGCTTTGTTTTGGACCGTCAGATCTCGTCCCCCTTTATTCCACCGGTGGTATCCGCGATCGAAAAGGCGGTTTCTTTTTCCGGTTTGCTCCCCGCGCGGATACACCATCTATTGACACCTGTTATGGTGGTTTATTCTCCGCGACCGCTTTTCCTTATATCCCGTGTGCATGTTCCTGGCCGCGGATGAAATGTTGGCCGTTGATTTCATTTAGGTATGTATCAGCCTTCCGATCATTGTAAAATATGATGCCACGTGCCATGGCCCTACCAAGCTTTCCCTGTTCGCCACGTGTTAGGTCCCATCTTGCCACGTAAGGTATCTTTCCACATTTTCATAATGGGTGGTTCCGCGCGGTGCTATAGTGGTTTCCGATACCACTTTATCCATGCGCGGATGAATGAATATAGGACACGTGCCTTGGTGGTATTGTGTCCGCTACCACCCTCCACCATTTGTTGACGATTACATTGGCGACGCGGGGTTGATATTGACCGTTGATCTTGATCTATAATATCTCCGCCGATGGAACTTGACTGGGGTTTAACCCTTACATATATTTGTTGGCGGACTTTACAAATATGGGTTTTTCTTCTACACTTTTATATAAAAACCTTCAATTCAACCCTTTTTTGTGATGATTTTTTCTCTTATGACCTTTTAGCAAAAGTTTTAGGTCTCCTCAGACCTGGTGTCAACAACGCGGAAAGGAACTATAAAGTTTGAATTTGTAACAGGTTACCATTGTACTAACCAAACCTTTACCTCAAGTGAAGAAGTTACCAACATACTAACCAAACCTCTGTCTCGAGTGAAATTTGAATACTTCCGAGACAAGCTTGGTGTAGTTCAAAAGGACCCTCCTCGAAAGGGGGAGTAGTATAGTCACTGATGATGAGTTTGTCTCATCGAACAACAAGGTCGATGATGAGGTAACCTGTTCTCCACACCTAGATACTTAGAAATATTTAGATTTAGGACTCTTATACTTAGAATACTTAGTTTTACTTATACATGCTTTTGACGTGAGATGTATTGATGAGAATACATGTGAGGATTGTATCATCCTTGAACACTTGTTCTAAAGTGAGCCGTAGATAGGTGTCTCCGAGAAAGAAGAGGGATTGTATCATCCCTGGACCTTGGTCCCTGAATTGATCCGTAGATGTATGGTCTCCGAAAATGAAGTCCTTAGTGGACAGGTGGGGATTGGATCATCCCTGGACTTTCAGTCCTAAAGAGAGCCGTAGACGTGAGGTCTCCGAAAATGAAGTCCTTAGTGGACAGTTGAGGGGATTGGATCATCCCTGGACTTTCAGTCCTAAAGAGAGCCGTAGACGTGAGGTCTCCGAGAATGAAGTCCTTAGTGGACAGTTGAGGGGATTGGATCATCCCTGGACTTTCAGTCCTAAAGAGATCCGTAGACGTGAGGTCTCCGAGAATGAAGTCCTTAGTGGATAGTTGAGGGGATTGGATCATCCCTGGACTTTCAGTCCTAAAGAGAGCCGTAGATGTGAGGTCTCCGAGAATGAAGTCCTTAGTGGACAGTTGAGGGGATTGGATCATCCCTGGACTTTTAGTCCTAAAGAGAGCCGTAGACGTGAGGTCTCCGAGAATGAAGTCCATAGTGGACAGTTGAGGGGATTGGATCATCCCTGGACTTTCAGTCCTAAAGAGAGCCGTAGATGTGAGGTCTCCGAGAATGAAGTCCTTAGTGGACAGTTGAGGGGATTGGATCATCCCTGGACTTTCAGTCCTAAAGAGAGCCGTAGACGTGAGGTCTCCGAGAATGAAGTCCTTAGTGGACAGTTGAGGGGATTGGATCATCCCTGGACTTTCAGTCCTAAAGAGAGCCGTAGATGTGAGGTCTCCGAGAATGAAGTCCTTAGTGGATAGTTTAGGGGATTGGATCATCCCTGGACTTTCAGTCCTAAAGAGAGCCGTAGACGTATGGTCTCCGAGAAGTGGGGATTGTATCATCCCCGGACTTCGGTCCCTGAATTGATCCGTAGACATGTGGTCTCCGAGAAGTGGGGATTGTATCATCCCCGGACTTCGGTCCCTGAATTGATCCGTAGACGTGTGGTCTTCGAGAAGTGGGGATTGTATCATCCCCGGACTTCGGTCCCTGAATTGATCCGTAGACATGTGGTCTCCGAGAAGTGGGGATTGTATCATCCCCGGACTTCGGTCCCTGAATTGATCCGTAGACGTGTGGTCTCCGAGAAGTGGGGATTGTGTCATCCCCGGACTTCGGTCCCTGAATTGATCCGTAGACGTGTGGTCTCCGAGAAGTGGGGATTGTATCATCCCCGGACTTCGGTCCCTGAATTGATCCGTAGACGTGTGGTCTCCGAGAAGTGGGGATTGTATCATCCCCGGACTTCGGTCCCTGAATTGATCCGTAGACGTGTGGTCTCCGAGAAGTGGGGATTGTATCATCCCCGGACTTCGGTCCCTGAATTGATCCGTAGACGAATGGTCTCCGAGAAAGTGATTTTTTTATAATGATGTGGTTACTTGTATCGGTATGGATACTTGTATTGATGATGTGGTTACTTGTATCGGTATGGATACTTGTATTGATGATGTGGTTACTTGTATCGGTAGGATACTAGTATTGATGATGTGGTTACTTGTATCGGTATGGATACTTGTATTGATGATGTGGTTACTTTTATCAGTAGGATACTTGTATTGATGATGTGGTTACTTGTATCGGTAGGATACTAGTATTGATGATGTGGTTACTTGTATCGGTATGGATACTTGTATTGATGATGTGGTTACTTGTATCGGTAGGATACATGTATTGATGACATGGTTACTTGTATCAGTATGGATACTTGTATTGATGATATGTATACTTGTATTGGCATGAATACTTGTACTAATGATGTGGATACTTGTATTGTTATGGATACCTGTATTGATGACGATGCTGACGATCGTGTGATGACGATGCTGAGGATCGTGTGATGACGATGCTGATGATCGTGTGATGACGATGTTGATGATCGTGTGATGACGATGCTGATGATCGTGTGATGACGCCGATGATCGTGTGATGACGATGCGGATGATCGTGTGATGACGATGCTGATGATCATGTGATGACGATGCTGATGATCGTGAGATGACGATGCTGATGATCGTGTGATGACGATGCTGATGATCGTGTGATGACGATGCTGATGATCGTGTGATGACGATGCTGATGATCGTGAGATGATGATGCTGATGATCGTGTGATGACGATAATCGTGAGGATCCAGATGATGATATTGTTGTAGTTGTTCAAGTGCTACAGAAGATAAAGACTCAATATTGAAGATGTCGATGTTCCAGTATTGAAGATGTTCCAGTAACTGCTTGAGTTACTGATGATGTTGAGAAAGCTTCCAATGATTTATAGATGTATCATGTATGATGTTGATGACTCCTTGCTCGTGCAGATGTTGTTATAATATCCTTCTCGTTAAGGGGGAGTGTTGAGATATTGTAACTTCAAAGAATATTATATTTGTACTTTATTATTCCAGAGATGTTTCATTCCTCTGTGAAGATCTTATTGTATATCCGGAGATGTTTATTCCTCCATCGGAATGTGGTAACTTGGGTTATTAGACTTCCCTAGTGGGGGTCGGCCCTGTATGTGTTATGTGGGTCAAAGGGTTATTAGACCACCCTAGAGGGGTCGGCCCAGTCAGTTGTAGTGGGGTATTTAACCCATTGGTTAAATACGAGCCTACGTGTACCTGTGTAAAATACATGTCAGTGTAGTGTATAAATAGAGGAGGTGTGTTCCTCATTTGACACACACACTCACTTGAGGATAGCGCACTTGTGGAGGAGAGGTCTGCTATTGTGGAGGAGGAGATCATGTCTCAGGGTTTCATCTTTGTATATTGCTGGTCATCTATATTGAGGAAGCTTTGCTGGGTTTTCTACCCCATGAGGGTTTCCCAGGATAAATCTCTGTCTCTTGTGTTTATGCTGTGCTTGTTGTTTCTTCAGTGATCCTGTATATGCTATTTTTATGAAATGGAATGTAATGCTGCTATTTTATGTCTTAGCATATTAAATCTTAACAGGTTCTCATGGAAGGGCCTCAAGAATGATGTTCTGAATCATGTGAGAGAGTGCAACACATTCCAATAGAACAAGATTGAGCACATACATCCTGTCGGGATACTACAACCACTATTGATTCCAGAGCAGAAGTAGGAGAGCATTTCAATGGACTTCATCACTGGTATGCCCAAGGTACAAGGAAAGGACTGCATATTTGTTGTCGTAGATAGGATTACTAAATTTTCACATTTATTTTTTGTTCCAACAACTAGCTCAATAGCCCAAATTGCTGACCTTTTGTTTAAAGAAGTGTTCAAATTACATGGCTTGGAAAAAAACAATAATCAGTGATAGAGATAGTAAGTTCAAAAGTGATTTTTGGAAAGAGTTGTTTAAATTGGTGGTGGCAACTCTGAATCTTAGTACAAATTACCACCCCCAAACTGATGGGAAAATTGAGAGGGTCAATCAGTGTTTGGAAGGATATCTCAGAAATTATGTTAGAGGGAAGCAAAAGACTTGGATTAGATGGCTGCATTTGGGTGAATTCTACTACAACACTTCTTATCATATATCTAATATTGGAATGTCTCCCTTCAAGGCCCTGTATGGATATGAAGCCTCCACCTATGTTGATCATATTTTTGGATATAGTAGAGCACCAAAGGAAAAATATTGGATCCAAGAAAGTTAATATATTTTGAAAGTCCTCAAGGACAACTTGCAAACTGCTCTAAATCAACAGAAAATTTATGCAGACAGGAGCAGAAGATAAAGTAGCTTTAAAGTGGAAGACTTAGTATGCTTGAGTTTTCATCCCTACAAACAATCATCCTTGAAAGGTAAGGGGGATGAAAAGTTAAAATCAAGATTCTATGGTCCTTACGGAGTTGTGCGAAAGGTAGGAGAAGCTTCTTATGAGTTGGACCTTACAGAAGGAAGCAAAGTACATAATGTGTTTCATGTCTCATGCCTCAAGAAAGCAGTTGGGCAGTAGATGACATTATCAGCATAACTTCCACCATTGGATGATGAACGGAAACTAATATTAGTACCATAAAAAATTCTACAAACAAGAGAGATAAGGCTATGGAATAGGATCATCAAGGAATAGCTTGTTTTGTGGAAAGGCCTACCTAGTGAAGATGCCACATGGGAGAATGAGCAAGTATTGCAGCACACTGGGTTACATTTGCTTGAGAACAAGCAATTTTGGTTGGGGAGGACTGTAATGTCCCATCATTGAGGGCTCCATAATCATCTTGCTACCAAATCAACCCCTATAGTTTCTATCAAAAATTTAATAAGTGAAGGGATTAAATTTTTATGTATTAATTGTCAAGTTTGATTAATTTTTTAGACTTAGGATAATGTACCATGTTTAAATTATAATTATTTTAATATCATTTAAATTTTGTAATGAGTGGATGTGCTTAAGTGGCCATGGAGGGCACATAAGTGGCCTTGTGGACCCTATGGTCTTGTGGACCCTATGAGAATATTGACCAACCTAGAGGAGATCTGGGAATTGTTCATGTATTCTCCAGTATTGTGCTTGCACACATGCCTCGTCAATTGTCCTAGGTTTTGAGACATCTTAGTGCCTTTTTATATGCCCAAAAACATGGATTTGGAACCTACCAACATACTTTATTATTTTTCTTGGAAGGATATCCTATTCAAGAGGGGACCCTACATTAAAGGTTGACACATGGAAACCAACACATCTTTCAATGTCATAATAGATCCCAATGAGAAGATTGACCAACCTACAGGATATTTGAGGATTTGTTCATATATTCTCCAAATACTGTTCTTGCACACATGCCTCGTCAATTGTCCTATGTTTTAAGAGCATCACTTGCCTCTATAAATGACTATGTAAGCTACCTATATACTTAAGTACATTTAGTTTCTTGGGAGATATACCTAACATACTATCCATTTTTATGAATTTAGTGGTGTACTCTTCCACACTTTTCCTTTTCTTTTGTTGGAAGTTATGTCAAAAGGTTTAGTTTCGAGAATCATTAAATTCGATTCGGGTCAAATTTTACGATGAGGTTCAAATGGAATTCGCCATTAGATTCGTCTATATACATACTTTAAAATATGAATAGTAACAAACATATATATATATATAGATATATATAGATATATATATATATATATAATATAAAAAAAACATGTCATATACAATATATAAAAAACCATTTAATAAGAACCAATTTGTAATGAAAAAGAAAGAGCGTATTAAGTTATCTTGTTGGATTTCGTTATTTTTTACAAAACCAAATGTATTACAATTCAATTAGCTCGCATTTTTGTATCAAACCTTCATTTCTTTCCATGCTTTGTTGAGCAGAGGAAAGCTTGATGGTCGAAGTGGCAAGCCATCTTTGATAGCTAAGACAAATCTATCACCTTAGTATTCATCTCAAAATCATACTAGTAAGGAGAATATCAATATTGTTATTGGCATTTCATACTTCTTAAACTAGTTAATTTGTTTATATCTTTTAATAAAATTGTCATTTAGTTCTATTTTTTGCACTTTCTTTTGTAGTCATATTAGTGCACACAGACATATTAACTGCAATTGTATTCTACTTTGTTCTACTTGGGTATGAGTTAATATTAGAAATATGCATTGTGGTATGAAATTAATACTAACACCTAGTATTGAATTTTTTTTAGATCACAACAATTGATGACCCCACAAATGATGATCCAAACTATGTTGAGCCTGCTTCAAATATAGGAGAAGAAGAAGATTGTGATGATGAAGAAGATAATGATGGTGAAAATGCTAATGAGGTTGATCGAGATGGAAAATTTGATGATATTGATGAGGATCGTGACCATGAGCTTGATGATGATGTTGGTGGTGTTAGCTAACTACTAATGCTATGCATGAGCATGCTACATTCTAGATTATACTTACATGTATTTTTGTTGATATATAACTATGATATCTTTTTCATTTTGGATTTTATATTTATATATGAATAACATACAACTCATTTCTCGTTAGACTGGTATTTAAACCCCCCCTCCCCCCACACACACACTCACACACAAATTGGACTTATTTTAACTTTAATATAATGATATCCATGAAAGGTTTTGAATGTTGATCATACATTTGAATTTTAATTGATTAAAGATGATGATGATATTATCAGTATTGTCTTGTTACTTTATATATTGGAAATTTTCATTGTTCTTTTCATGGAGAATTAATGTGTATGATGATATTACTACTTTTGAATGGATGTTGTGAATATACCTTAAAATTATTCACAAATGTTATTCTATAAATTTGAATTCTTAATGATATTTGAAAACTTTGATATATTTCAATATTTAATTGAATTAATAAAATGGATGCAAAATCAATAAAAACTGATATATTTCACTATTAATAATTGAAATTAATATTCTTAATTAACAACGGATGCAAAATGGATGCCAAATTGGATGACAAATGGGACACAAAAGTGGATCCAAGATTAGATGCAAAATTGGATGCAAACGTGGATGTCGCATTAGACACAAAACTGGATGCAAAACTCGATGCAAAAGTGGATGTCACATTAGATGCAAAATTGGATGAAAAAAGGGATTCAACACTAAACACAAATATGGATGCAATACTGGGCACCAAACTAGACACAATATTAGGCCCAAAACCGGATGCAACATAGGACGAAACAATAGACGCAAAACTGGATTCCTAACTCCATGTAAAATTGGGTGCTAAATTGGGCACACAACTGGGCACAAAACTGGATGTAACAATGGGATTCAAACTAGGAGCAACACTGGGTGCAAAACTGGACATAACACTAGGCACACAACTGGACAAAAAATGTAAAACAAGAGGAAAAATTGGATGCAATGCGAGACATAACGCTAGACGTAAAACTCGTTGCAACATTAGACATAGAACTAGGTGCAAAACTAGCCACAACATTGGGCGTAACACTAGGAGCAAACCTGGATGAAGAAATGACATAAAATGAGATGTAAAAATGGGCACAAACATGGATGCAAAAAGAGACTTAAAATGAGATGCAACAATGGGTGCAAAATTGAACACAAAAAAAGACATAATACGAGACGTAAAATTGAATGCAAGGTGAGACGCAACACTAGATGCAAAACTAGACACAAAATTAGGTGCAATATTAGACGCAATATTGGGCCCAAAATTGGATGAAAATCTAGAAGCAACACTAGACGAAATATTGGACACAAAACATGGTGCGAAGTTGGGTGCAAAAATCAATGTAAAACTAGGTGGAAAACCATATACAACATTATGGGCACAAAACAAGGGACAAACAAGGATGTAACAAATGACACAAAACGTGATGCAATACTAGATGCAAAATTGGGCGCAAAGAAGGGAACAAAAAAAGACACAAAAAGGGATGCAAAAAATTGGGCACAAAATTAGATGCAAAAAAGGACGTTAAAGAAGACACAAAAAAAGGACACAAAAGTCAAGGTTTTACAAAATCGTACAATTGTGCCATATTTTTCACCACAATTAGGAAAATATACACTAAAATTTGGTGCTAAATCTGGCGCAAATTCCAATTTTTGTTGTAGTGGAATGTCACTTAGTTGGCTTGCCCAAAGGGAAACCACGCCACCCTTGATTCCATGTCTCAAAACTATCTAGAAGCTACCAGACAAATCATAACCAAGCAAGACCAAATGCCCTTAAGGCAGGAAAAACATATACACTATATTCCAACATCTATTCTAAACCTTTTAATAAAAATTCAAAAAGACTTGGAACCACTATACTTCATAAAAAATAGAGATCACATGCATCTTGGTCTTAGGTAGATGGTCACTGGAATAGCCTTCTAGGGTTCTAGGATTGAAAACATTTCCTATAGTGAGCGTCACCAAGGTGTTGACTTGATATGCAAGCTCCTTAATCTCTTTTGATATGAGATTCAAGCTCACATTAATTTTCAAGATTTGGCGACAGTTCCATTCCGTGATCACTTCCATGCACTTGGTATATTGTAGGGTGAAAACGTGAAGGTGGGAAACAATTTCGTGACAATTTGTGTTTTTTTGTCCTAATTTCTAGTTTCTCGATCGAGAAAAAAGTCAACATATTTTCTCGAGCGAGAGATGTTGAATTTCTTGAACGAGAAATTAACCACGGTTAAACTTCTCTTGTCTGAGAGTTTTTCCATAGTTAGATAATTGTTCGCCCTAGAAAATTTAGTTTTCTCGTCCGAGAGTATAACATTTTTTTTATATTAAACTCTTGGACAAGTGTCTCGGTCGAGAGTTTAGATTCCTTTTAAACTCTCGGTCAAGAAATGTTTAAGTATATAAACGCAAACAGACCCTTCCCGCGCCCCTCACTGTGTTTCATTGTCGAACAATTTTCGCTCTCTGTCATTCAAACGCAGAGCTCGCAGAGGACATTGAAAAACCTTAGGGAGGGGAATGACCATGACAACTTAGGGGAACAACCACAACAACGAAGGATCAAAGGAATGGCTTGGCACATGTGAAGATGAAGGGAACCCTTTCTTTGCACAGGTATTTGACTCATAAGCTCAAAAAACCCACACTTCTCTTCTGCTATTAGTGAAATTAAAATAACCCCCAATTAGCAGCCTTCATAATAACCTTTTAGTAGTTATACTCTTTAATAAAGCTGGTAACATCACTTTTTTTTCATACTTTAAACATCCTATAGCAACCGGCAATGAACATTTTATACCTTCTCCCTTTTCTATTGGTGGTTACGGTTCAACTTGCTAAGCAACTAGCTCTCCAATGAAGGATGCCGGTGGGTCAACTTAACCTGGAACTAGGTCTGCTATTGGATATGTAACCTGGAAAACAGAAAATGGAATTCTGGTCATGCTTCAGCAATGATTTTTTTGCAGGGTTTGTCAACCCTCTGCAATTAAAGGACATGAGTTTCATATTTTAACCCTAACTAGAGATTTCAGTTCCCTAAGTGCACACTAGAACTACAAACTCTGATTCCATTGGAATGACCCTCAGCCAAAATCTGAACTGATTCCTTTTGGTTAACTGCTTGTATAACTGGTTGAGACTTTTGTCAAACAATTAGATTCCATGCTTTGATACCACTGAAATATTTCCCAAACTGATATGCTTATGGTGTTGTTGTTTGTGTAAGCCTGTGACTGAATATTTTTGTAGACATTGTGTAGGTTCATGTTTACACTCACAAGTACCACACATCATAAGAGTTTAAAATTTTTTGTGTCCATGCCCTAGTTGGGTATTCTTTCTCCTTTCCTTAGTTGAAGATAATAGAGAGGGGCTTGTATTCCTAGCTTTCTCTATCTGTTTCTCGACTATGTCTTCTTCCATGATCGTTGCTTGGTCTTGTCCAAATGAACCAACTGAGGTAGTTGGAGAATCATATTTTGTCAATCCTCAAAGGATCGAGGACTTCAAGCATTTGGGTTTCCTTAATCAAGCACTTGACTACTTATTATTGTCACTGGGATGAAGTGTTGTTTCCATACATCATTACTTCTCGAGGCCTATTGTATTATGAGTTCACCAACATTCTTCCCATGGATTGAATGTGTGATCATCTACCCCTAACAATTACACAGTTTAGATGCAAACGTTTTTCCAAAATTCATTCAACTTTCATCACAATGAGATATGATAGTCATTGTTTGTCGTTATGAGCTGAATAGGATCTGCTCCTCCTGGGCTTAGGCTCACTTCAAAGACTCAAAATTTCCTTGCTACATCACATACTTCAAATCATTTACATCTAGGTCTATGCTGGGCTTGTTCTCTTTGTCACTTTGTATAGGCAACATGGGTAATGTCTTCTTGCACACCTTTCACTTCTTTATTATCAACTTAGAGATGATTCTGAGCAATCTAAAGTAGTCCACAATTAGTGTAAGAACGAGCTGATTTCAAAAGAAGTTTCACACTAGTTGAAATCATTCTTCAACTTTTGTCTCAAGGCTCTTAGTCTTATGAATACTAAGGGCCTGACAGTAAGTTACTGCTACCACCTCAAAAACAAATTTCAATTATTTCTTTGAGTTTTCTTGTAATGGAAGTAAATTCAGGCCCTTTTGGACTATACCAAAAACTTCAAGTATGGATATGTTCATTCCAGGTTCAATCTTAGCCACCTTTCAACATTGACCTTTTGATCACTATCATACAAATCTTGTTCTTCAAGCTTCTATGCCTAATTCTTCAAGTGAACTTAATGGGTTTCTAATCATGACTATCCAAAGTCATCCCAAAACAAAGCATCCTTTTTTTAGTCCTTTAGGCATATCAAGGAATTCCTCCTTAGGTTCCATGTTTTTATAAAGGCCAATGTTGCACCAAAAAAAAGGTATGCTCGTTGCAAGTTCACTACCAACCATGGTTCTCAATCTCATCAAATGCTCAATGCTTCTTTCATTCTTCTTCAACTAGGGCTGCTCCATCATTTGTTCGTGAACTAGTGTTTCTCCAGAAGGTTCTCCATCCTTGGGGATACAAATACCTCTCTAATGAATCTTGCATTTCCTCCTTGTTGTACTTTCCCATGAGTGACTTAACACAAGGAAAATTTTGAGAGCGAACCTTAGTCATAATGACTTCTGCTCCTATTGCAACTGTTGCTCAAAGACACTCTTGAAAGAACTCCTACTTTCCTTGAGATAATGCTTCACATCTCAGAAATTCTTCACTTGCCATACTTCAACACCTTGCCTGAAATTTGCTCAACAATTGTGTCCTTGCAACAACCCTTACTAATCTTCAATATCAAACCCTTTAACATTATCTTATGCATTGTTAATGACTTCCATTTTTATTCCTTCAACTAGGTCTATATGATCTTCATGACTATCCACCAACAAACTCCAAAATAGTGCAGTCTTCCAACATACTTCACAATGCCCAAGAATATTGATAGAAAGGTTATATATACACGCAGTAAAAAATGCCCTTTTGTAACTTTGGATTTCTATTCTTTACAACTAATGCAATTAATTCCTTTTTGTTGTTACCTTCTGCATATGATCTCCATGATGGCTCATTTTGCATTCTTGGATGCACAAATTTCAAACATTTTGTTCAGCATGCAAGACTACCTCTGATTTGACATTAGGGGTAGTACACCATCATTCTTTAGTATCATTCTCAACTAGGTTTAGCTAACACGTCTCTTTTCCTTCTTCCTTTCTAGACAACTTGTCTTCACTGGCTTGAGTATGCTATTTTTTATTCCAAACTTTAATGACTTTTTGCCTGCAATCTCTTGCAATGTGCCCATATTTATGACAGCTGTAGCATTCAATGTTTCTATTCATCCCGCTTCTACAATACCTTTCCATATGACCATAATAAAGACAATTGTAGCATTGAATTTGAGAAGCACTCATACCTTTTCTTGATGAGTGGTTCTACCCCAAGTTCTGCTATCTACATCCTTATGTCCAAATTCATTGCAAGAATAAAACTAGCCATAAAATTCCTTTTCATACCTGGGAACAAATGGTCTTCTTGGTGGCATGGTCGTTCTTGGTTGATCTTGATCTTTGTTGTTTCCTTCACGATGATTGGATCTTCCTTGATTCTTGGGAGTGTATGAACTTCCTTGGAGTGGAGGTCTTTGGAATGCTCACTTATCATCAGTTTTCTTTGTTGTTTTCTTCACCAAACCCGAGGCTTTTCAATATATCTGCATAACTTCTATGCTTCTCCTCAATCTCCTTTTGCTCATCAAATCCCAAACCAATCTTGTGAAGAGGTGATCTCTTGCAGTTTAGGATCTCTTCTAAGTTGATGAACTCTTTTTAAACTTCAAGTTTGTATCAGCCATCCTTTCCAATTCTCCTTTTAGTGAGAGAATCTCAAGATTTTTATTTTGGTAGTCTTCCTTTTCTTTTAGAAGCTCTTCAACTTCCGTTATATTTTCTTCTACCTAATTTCACCCTGATTTGGTTAGGCTTCTTGATTTCTCTTTGCCTCCTCTGATTGTGCTTTCAGACTAGTAGTCTCTCTAGCTTTTTTCTCATATTGTAGTAGGGGTTCTTTTATGAGTTGATTTTCCTTTCTCAAGGAGTTGATTTCATAATCTCTTGCTTGACACATTTCATCCTTCTCCTTCAGTTGTCTAGTTAGTTCCTCATTGGTTCTTCTTGCTTATTCAACTTGGATTCTTAGATTAGAAGTAGTCCTTTTAGCTTCTTCAAGTATTTTCTTTTAGATTCTTCTAGGAATTGTTCCATTAAATTAATTTCTCCTTGAAGTTCCTTAACTATATCAAACGCACTGACTACCTAGCTTTCCAAGTTTACCCGAGTAATACATCCTTCAATTTGTTTGGTAAGGAAGGCAACTTCAGATTTTAGTTTAGGAAGGTAACATTGTATTAACTCCTTTCCCATCTTTGTTTATAGACTTGCATCTTAAATGAAATAAAAAAGATTTTTTGTAGACATTGAAAAATAATTAGTTTGAAGATACCGACACTTCGGATAAAACAAAAGTAAAGTGTAGAAGTAGATACCTTTCCTTTGCTTTTAGTTATTGGGGAAATTCTTGGAAAATAGAGGGCCTTAGTGTACATTGAATTTGGTCATATATCCCATCAAAAACTGGTCGGTGATTCATATTAGCCATGCTCTTAACTCATGGACAAGCTGACCTATTCAGACCAATAAGAAGCTTGGTTGTTAGGAATCTATATGTTTATAAATATTGATTTTAAAAACTAATAAAAATTGTTATAAACATTGGTCATATATTAAATTTGAAAAAAACTGAAAGTTAAATAAAATAAAAAAACTAAAGTTTATAATCTAAGTAATCACTTTTCCTTTGCTTCAGTGATTGGGAAAACTCTTGGAAAATAAAGAGCCTGAGTGTACTTTGGATTTGGTCATATTATATATGCAAGTAACTACTGGTCATCTTTTCACTTCAGCCATGCTTTTATCTTATAAACAACCCGACCTACAGGCTAATTAAGAAATTTGGAGTCCTTAAGTCTTATGACTCCTATTAATAAATGGAGCATGGTATGAAACCTCCACTAGACATGTAAGGGCCTATAGAAATTTTGCATTGGCATATACACATAATGACAAGTAGCATAAATTGGATTGGAAAATCCATTGCTTGCGTTATTATTAGATATTTCAAACAATTGAAGGCTTACTAATTATATTATCTTATAAACTATGAATTGGTATTTTATGGGATGTTATATTTGCTAAAAACTTGTTAGGAGTAATTGGCCTTATTGATAATTTTTTTATCTTATTTTCCTTTAAAATGGTGAGAGATATTTATTGCATTTTCTAATTTCTGGAGATATTTATAAAATGTTTGGTTTCTTGTTTTGTCTTAACAAGGACACATGGATCGTTTAGAGACATCTACCATCGGTGCTAGACGAAGACATGTGATGCAGTCAGGTATATTCGATTGTTAATCTGAAATATATTTATCTTGTTTGACATGTTTTGACATGATTTTAATGTGAGGATTTCTCATCATGCATAGTTGCACAATGTTAAATTTGGTAAATTTAAATTTGACATGTTTATTAATATGTGGAAAATTCTTATCATGCATAGCTTCACAGCTTCAAGGTGAAGAAAACTTGACTTCTTTGCAAGGACACTCTGTGAGGTCATCGTCAAGTAAATTCAATTGTTATTCAATTCATCCTCAAGTCTATATAAACATAAATATTCTTTTACACATCTTTCTAAGATCTTGTTGTGCACAGGTGGTGTCTCTCACAACGACAGACGTTTGTCTGAGGGGTCTACAGGTGCCGGTGGACAAACTTAGAGGACACTCTTAGTGTCTTATACGCCATCGCTAGGTAGATATTGTTTACATACATTCTGACTATAATTCTTGTTTGACATGTTTTTTAATATGTGGAAAATTCTTATCAGGCACAGGTTCACAGCTTCAGAATGAAGCAAACTTGAATTCTATGCAACAACACTCCGTGAGGTCATCGTCAGGTAAATTCAATTGTTATTCAATTTATGCTCAAGTCTATATAAACATAAATATTCTTTTACACATCTTTCTAAGATCTTGTTGTGCACAGGTGGTGTCTCTCACAATGACAGACGTCTGTCTGAGGGGTCTACAGGTGCCGGTGGAAAAACTCAGAGGACACGCTTAGTGTCTTATACGCCATCGCCAGGTAGAGATTGTTTACATACATTCTGACTAGAATTCTTGTTTGACATGTTTTTTAATATGTGGAAAATTCTTATCAGGAACAGGTTCACAGCTTCAGGGTGAAGCAATCTTGGCTAGTATGCAGCTTCACTCCCTGAGGTCATCGTCAGGTAAATTCAATTGTCATTCAATTCATGCTCAAGTCTATATAAACATAAAACTTCTTTTACACATATTTCTAAGATCTTGTTGTGCACAGGTGGTGGCTCTCAAAATGATAGACGTCTGTCTGAGGGTGGGTCTATAGGGGTCGTTGGACAACCACAGATGACACCCTTAGTGTCTTATTCTTCAGATACGCCATCGCTAGGTAGATATTGTTTACATACATTTTGACTAGAATTTTTGTTTGACATGACTGTTTTATTTGTGAAAAATTACATGATTTTTAGTGTAAACTTACATGTGATTGCCAATATTTGGTTTCCTACAGGGGCTTCTGGACATTCTAACAATAATGATGGTTCAGAAGAATTTATTTCTATTTCACACCATGTTCATGATAATCCAGAGGTTCCATCGGGTATTTATAATGAACACATTTTATTTAAATGTTTATAATTTGATTGACAAATTATATATATAGTTTTTAATACTTGTACATGCATTTTAGTTCTTACATGGTTTACTGCTCCTGATCCTAATCCACCTCTCCAGACAAGGAGAGGTCGTCAGGTGCATTAGTATGCTCACAATGAAAGATATGATCCTCTTTATAGTTATCCTAGAGATGTTCCCGAGGAGACTCCTTGGGAAGAAAACATCGCTATGTTGACTGTGGAAGAGATGAAGGAGCATTCATCGAGATTGCAGGCAGAACTTGACACTTCAAATATCTATTTTGTTTCTCAATAGTGTCTCCAGATTGTTTTGCACAATCTGAATAGTTTGATCGAGACATATCTTGGGGTTGGACCATCAACCCATATTTTTCATGACATGATGCGTAGGAGGCAGTTGTCAGTGATGGGTCGCCACAAGTTTGAAGAAATAAAAAAAGTTGTCACAAAAGAA
Source organism: Larix kaempferi (assembly GCA_027924585.1). Lineage (NCBI taxonomy): Eukaryota > Viridiplantae > Streptophyta > Pinopsida > Pinales > Pinaceae > Larix > Larix kaempferi. Next base: position 137,600 of record BSBM01000226.1, on the reverse strand, counting down.
ATGGTCTTTTCATGTTTTGACTTGCGGCCTGAAGACAAAAACGTCTAAAGATCTAAAGATTCAATGATCCACTGATTGCACCCCATATTTATTCCAGGTTCCTATGTGCATATGGGAAGTTCCCTAATAATGACGAGGTTCCTCAGTATTTTGTTAAGATGCTGATTGCGGAGTTCCGGTTTCACATGGACCCTGACTATATGGATACGAGATCCAATTTCTATGGTGCTGGAAAAGGTCGTACATTTGAACGACCTGATGCACGGAGAGATGTTCAATATAGGTGTCTGATGCCTCGGTTAGTACAACCACATCCTAGAGTCGTTTCTTTTCCAAAGGAGTTGGAAATGACATCCCAAATAGTAAGAGGGGTGAGGGAAGAGATAAAAGAGCGTGTTGGGGATGCATTGGCAGGGGTAGAAATCGGCATAAATACTTTGTCATCTTCAACCAGTATGGATGAAGGCCCATTTGATGATTATTCTGATGAATTCTTGAAAAACATGACTCGATTAGAGCTCCAACAGTCTGCAACGTACTGTAGAGATAATTACAAGCGAGTCATCGCTGGACAAAATCAAAACAGAGGCATGGCATGTAAGTATGCAATAATATTTTTCAATTTATTATACGAAATCTAATTTTTTTATTCTCCAAATCTAATGTCTATAAATTATATGAAATTTATGCAGTATACCAGATTCATGAATGATGACAACTTTGATGATATGGATTTTATTGACCGGGAAGAAATAGAGGGTAGTGGCACGAATACGCATGTTGAGGAAATTCTAGTTTCACAATTTCCACAAGGGACACATGTATGGATATTCTTGTATCATGTCTTCTAATCATGGGTCTTAGCTTTAGCTTAAAAAACCCATAACCTTGAGATGCATGCATCAAGCAGAATATTAGAATATGAGGATGTCCTCCAAACAACTCTAGTGTGTAAAGAGGAGCAGGCCAAGATATTACTTTTTTTACAGAAAATGATAAGAAATGAGCTACCTAGAAAATAAACCCTAGACAAAAAAAACAAAAACAAAGATAGTAGTTGATCCAAAGAGAAAAAAATAGCATGAGTATCCCAAAAATTGAATTATACCAAAACAAATTAATTAGTCTTATTAATAAGTCAATGCCCTTTCGTAGGCTTGAATAGTCTCATAGAAAAAACCCTATTCTAGATATGCATGACACCCAAGGATTTAAAAGAGTATAATATGCATATGCCCATATCAAGAACTGAAAGAGATTTCCTATTAACTAATTCACACATCAAATAATTAAATAATGCATATATTTCCCTAGAAGGATGTACCTTGAAGTGGGTAGCATTCCTCAAATTCTAGGTTGGATCACTGAGTTAGCTAGAAATTTGTGTATTAATGAATAAGCAACCTTTAAACCTTGGATTGGATTTTTAGGTACATCCTTATTAGTGGTTTCATCCTTATAATAGTAAATGAAATTATCACAAACTTGTATGTTTATAAATAATTTCATGTAACTTAGCATTCGTGTGGAAAATGTGCTTGAAACACCATTCAAAACCTTTAAGTTCACCATCAATAAAATTACAAAGAACATATTTTTCTTTGTGCCTTCATATAAGGGTTTATTTGCTATATTAATTAAGGGTTATTATGAATCCTAGTGTCATATTCCATTAGTGCATCCTCATCCATGGGGTATATTTTATGACTATGGTTCCATACTTATTTTTCAAAGGACACATAAACATCAGACATAGATACATGCATTTTCATATCTCATAGAAACTTGCAAAGTAATCAATAAGTTAGTTGTATCTATAAGGAAATAATGGTGTATCAAAAGAAGAGAGTATGATCAAAAGTTGCACCCATCTTATGAATATTGACCTCATAGACACACGAAATTACCAAAGCAGCCTACTAAATCTTATGGTGTTCAATCCTAAAAGTGTTTTGAAGTTAAGGGATCCATCTACAGATCTTGTTAATGATGATGAATCTATAAATATAAGAGAAAGGGTCTCTACTGCATATTTTGATAAGGATGAGGGATTTGCAGCCATAAACTCAGAAAATGGCCAAACCTGGGCATGCATGTTGATTACCCATATCCTGGAAAGTAAAACAACATAAATATTGTTAGCTTGGTGAGGATAGTACATGAACATCAAGATCACTTAGTTTCTCTTAGGTTATACAGTAGAAAAATATTGACAACTTGTTCTATAGAAGTTCTACCAATATAATGATGGGTCAACAGTTAAACATTTATCTCAAGCCGACCAACTAATTTTTTATAACTAAGTGGACATGTTCTAAGCAATTTCTCAAATCTGACCTTTGTTAAAGTTTTCATTAGTTAGTATCAATACAAGTTGAGGGTCCTTTTATTTGTTGATATGGAATTTCATATTTGGAGACTATAATTGTTCCTTTGTACACACTGAAGCTTGTTCGATTATAATGAATAAATGTCCTTCTAGGAGTGAAAAGACTCAGTAGTGGTAAGATTAGTTATAGTGTGTAAAATATTTATTAATGAGTAAGAGTAAGAAGAAGATCCTTTCAATATGATTCTCGTATGTATCTAGGTCAAACCTAGCAATAAAGGTTTGGTAGCGTAATGAATCAAAATATATGTATGGTGGTTCTACCGACAAGGTATGGGGTGCTTTCCTTTGCTCTAAGGCCCATTGTATCTACATTTTAGTCAAGGATGTAGGGTATGCTAAAAGCTAATATTATTAGAAGTTGAAATGGATCCCTTTTATAATCTCCTTAGATTGGATTCCCTAGTTGAAGGTCATTCCTGTATCTCAAAAAAAGTAGGGGTCATACAAATCATCCTCATAAGGGATTCTACAATCATAGTTAAGGGATTGTGAATTCACGCCATATCGAGATCATATGATATAATGGAATGAGATGCAAGCTCAGTCCATTTACTTATGGTTAGGGTTTCCTACTCTAACCCCATGTGCGAACATCAGAGATTGATCGGGTCCCATGGATGCATCAGATTTGAGTCATTTGTGATGGTATGAGCCACATAATAAATTTAGAAATCCACCTCTGCAAATGGTCATTATCATTTCCCACTTGATCAAAAATAGATCCGGGCCATTTGTGTTGGTAGGTAGCTCTTCCTCCAATCTGAGTCTTCGAAGATTCACCACTAAATATCAAATACCACTGTAGATATTACAACAATCCTTTGATTCTTGTACTTTTCCGACTAAGATTGACCTAGTGATAGGACCTCCCCAATTAAAATAATGATACACTATTTGCAGGTATCATCTTCATACCCTAATACAAAGCATTCACTAGTAACTCCTTAATTGTCAATTAAAGAGGAATTTATGCTCGAGTATAATGGATAAATTATATTTTTCTTGGATGTGAAAGGAACTTTGATTATTGGTATTTTGAGAGTTAAATCCATTTCTATTTGTGTGGACAACTTCAATTTCTTATATGTTCTCTGCACAATTTGTCTATTCAGTTTATCAAAAATGAAGGAGCTTAGTTTGTCCATGGAACCCTCCTTAGAGGGTGTGTACAGGATTATCCTACGGGATTATAGTTTGTCCCCAAACTTGTATACATATACATATATATATATATATATTAACTTTTCATTTTGACTTTGCAGCCCACGGAAAACCAGGAGCCATTGGTGTCTCGGTCCGAAGGTTGAGATCCATCTTCTCTAGTTGTAAAATAATTGTCACCATTTTTTGTGATAGTAAGGAATGACCAATGGCATGGCGATCATTTTTGGTTACTTGAACATAGTTTCCTTGTGACTGAGCTTCTGTCGATCAAATTATTTGGTTATGGCAGGTATTGGAATACCACTTTTGTTTTTGTCATGTATGGTTTGAAACTGTATGGTTACTCGAATATCTGATCATCTTATTCCTTCCTCTTGTAGCATCTGAAGTGAATCCTGGTCATCTGTCCTATTCCAAGTTTTGCGGCCATGTTATGGTCTTGTGGCAGCTGTTATGCTAGTTTTCACCTACACTATGCTGTGAGAAGCCTCTTAGATGCGGACGCCATTATTGTGACAATGTCTACTATGAAGGCCTATGTGATCCTTGCAAGGTCTTGATAAAAGCTTCATGCTTTTGTGGGGAAAAGGAGGAGATGATACTTTGTGGTGATATGGAGATCCAGGGGGAATTAGACTGGAAAAATGGTGTATTTGCATGTGAGAACCTATGCATGAAGATGTTTTCTTGTCAAAATCATAAGTGCTGCAAGAGATGTCGAGAATGTGGAGAATGTGAACTATCACCTGGGAAAGTCAAATCTTGCCCCTGTGGTAAAACCAAGCTGCAAAGTCAGAGGAAGAGTTGTATGGATAGTGTGCCAACCTACTCAGAGGTATGTGAGAAGCTTCTTCCTTGCGGTAAACATTTGTGTATAAATACTTGTCACCCTTTGAAACTCAGTAGGGCTGCTACATATAATTTGGTACCCCATTTTTATTTAAACTGAATACTGTCAGCATGGCAAGATGTCCACAAACTAGGAGTCCTTTATCACTCATTTAACACACATCTGATCCACACATATCTCAACTCTGATTTTTTCTATTTGACGACAAGTTCCTTCTTTTTTTAAGGATTGTTCTGGCACTTGGTTAGGGCCACCCTTCTGTTGGAGACTACTACACAAATCAGATCTGATTTTTTTTTCTTAACTGAAAGGGTAGACTTTGAAGGTATTTTATGCTGCTATTGGTGATTCCCATATCACACTTTTATCTCAGATCAGATCCATGCTATTCACTGCTACCTCACTGACCCAGTTGTGATTTGTTGAGTGTTTAACTTGATAAAACATGATCCGTTCTGCCTGTTGAGATATTCGATCTACTTGTTGAGACTTTCCTGGAGCTCTATCTACCTAATGAGAAGTGTGACCTTCTTTTTTAGGGTCTCTTAAGGTACCGATCTGTTTACTGAGACTTGATTGGAACTCGGTCTGCTCTTGTTGGACACAGATCAATTGTTTAAGATCTAACTGAGGTAAGGACATCCTGCTGTATACATTTTTTGTGGAGGCCGTGAACCTTTTGTGAACGTTGATCTACCCTACTGAGTGCAAATGTATGAAGTCCATAATATCTGATGTAAAGACCTTATGCAGATCTAATATTTTGTGCCTTTGACTTCTTATTAATGCTGAGACTTGCTGAGATTTTATTTTTTATTTTTTTTATATAATGATGATACCTGCTGAGACATGTTGAAATTTGCTGATACTAGATCTTTATCTTATCTGTGACGAGAAGCTAAAGATTAAATGTGATCTGTATCTCTTTGTTATTTGTCTGAAGCCTTGTTTTTTTGTTTGGGGTTCAGACCATTGGTGCTGTGTCTTGTACTGTGTTTTGACTGTCATTAAACATCCTTTGACTGTACTACACCTATCATCTCTCTCTCACTCTCTCTCTCTCTCTCTCTCTCTCTCTCTCTCTCTCTCTCTCTCTCTGTTTTGTACTTACCATCTAACAGGGTCAACTGGTTCCTATGTTTGACTGACCTCTGAGAGGCTCAGCTCATAATCACTAATGTTAACTTGGTGTCTCTACCAATGTTATCAATTCTGGTTTCAAGTTCTCAAGGCTATACTTTTAGTTTTGCAAAATGTAACATTTAATTTTTAATTTTTGGATTCTAATATTCTATATGTATGCATTGCATGTTGGTGATGCTAGGAGCTTAGATAGAGAAACCATTGAAAGTGGACTTACTTTTGTAGGATTTGCGGTCAATCATTCATATTGTGATATTTGTGTTCTTCAAGTTTTATATGTTGGTTCCTTTTCCATAGGTGCTATAATGTGTTTATGTTTGTATTCTTATTACTTATTGTTTACTTTTAGGTATTTAATTGTCCTATTCTAGATGACTCTGCTGAAGTCCTTAGGGAACTTAAAGAGTCATCACATGATTTGGTACGTGATACTTTGATCTCAATGTAATAAGCCATCTATGGACTTTTGTTTGAACCATTACAGACATGTATTGACATGGATTTCCATTTTATGTAGGTGATTATTACAGGTGATCAGGCTTTGACAGCTTGCCATGTTGCAGGTCAAGTTCACATTGTTTCACAGCCTCCTTTAATCTTGACTCCAATTATGAACAGTGAAGGGTTTGAGTGGTTCTCACCTGATGAGATGATGAAAATTCCTTATAGGTAATAAATATTCTGTAGTACACCTAATCACTATTATTTACATTTATAACCCAAGTAATAATATTTAGTCATGTAGTGTATTTAATTACTATTATTTACGTTAATAATTATTAATATAAATAATAGTCTTGTGGTATACCACATAGTTGATGTTATCCATTTTGAAATTTGTTTTATCTATATTATAAAATTAGTGAGAAGGCACTTGTGAAGAGACTTTCAAATATTTATAGTTAATTATTATGAATATCATACTCTAACCTAATAGAAATTGTTGATTTCATCTCCAGTGAAGATAATGTGGAGGAATTGTTAGTTTCTCATGACCTTTGTGTAGGTGGTGACTGTTTCATGATGTTGCAGATCAATAGTCACAATTTTTGCGATGGTAAGAAATGACCAATGCCATGACGATCATTTTTGGTTACTTGAACATAGTTTCCTTATGATTGAGGAAGCTTTTGGCGATCAAATTATTTGGTTATGGAAGGTATTGGAATACCACTTTTGTTTTTGTCATGTATTTATAATATAACTGAAAATTCATGCTTGTCCTATGTATCTGCAAGGGAACTCAATGAATTTAATTTTGTCAGGTCATTAGATGAAAACTTGTATATGATCCAAAAATATCGTTTAATGTAAGGCAAATACAAATAGTAACAAGATTTCATAAATAGTAACTTTGTCCAGGGTGCAGGGACTTGATTTTAAATAGTAAGATTTGACATCAGTATGTCAAGCTGCTGATTCAGTGTCATTTTGTGACACTAGTTGCAGATCAAATTAAATTCTTTGCTTAGGGAATTTCTGATTTGCTTGGAAATACAACACATCAACGGTTTCTTTGAGCTCTAGAACTTGAAGATCTGGATCTAATGTTTTACGGAGAGGGTATGCTGGATTATGTGTACATGATTAGAGAACAATCTGTGCAACTTCTGAAGGACAACTTGTGTAGAGATACCACTTTTTGAAGGACAATCTGGGCAACTTCTGAAGGACTATCTGTGCAAAGATAACAGTTTTTGAAGGACAATCTATGCAACTTCTGGTTACTGCAGTTTTAAATTTTGTCTTTGGATACAGTTTTACATTTTGCAGATGAACTAGTTACTCCACTGATATGTGGACAGTTGTGTAACCTCTGACAATAAACTAGTGTGTATTTGGCAACATGGTTATTGCAAACATCTATTTAATAGCTTCTATTTCATGTTGGGGATATTTTGGGGATACCATTATCCACCTTTAAGCCTCCTTAACGAGCTGTAAGCTTATGACATAGTCCAAAATCCTTTCTGAACTTGTGAGCAGGGCTATACAGGACTTCAAAATTAACCGACAAATATGTAAGTTGAATATTGTGCAATGCCTATATTTTTATGATACCACAATAATACTAGTCCATGAAAATTTGCAAAAAAATTATGCAACTTTTGTTTGTCCTTAGACTTGTTTCACATTTTAAATAGATTTTCATACTGAAATATGTAAACTGCTATCTATGGTACCACTAGAAGTGGGCAACTTCATTGAACTTAGAGGTAATTAATTGGCCATTGGAATTTCTGTAGGCAATGAAGGCAGGGAAGGAGATGAAGGAGGTAAGGGTGGTTGAGCCCTGAGGGGTCCTTGAATTACATAAACATGTTAGTTTACATGTTTCTCAACCGGTGTTCTAAACATATCCAATAGGTCCCATTTGTCTCAATTCCTGTGTAGTAGTATTTTTTGTGTATGGTTGAAGTGCATTGATTAGGCACACTAGAGCAGGCACATTATGTTGTAGGAATATTGTGCCTGTCATCCTTATGCATGGATACCTGATTGTACTCTTAAAAACCATCCATAATGTAAATCCTACTGGATCCTACCACTTTCTGCAAAAAATGGTCCATCTTAGGGAGGGGCTAGTTATCCTTCAAGGAGCATTTATTCAAATTTATGAATTCTACACACAATCTGATTTCCACACTCTTTTTCCTAACCAACACCAAGCAATGTCATAATCCTTGAGTTACTCATACCTCTAGGAAAAGACATCTTTGTATTCTATGAACAACGTACAGTACCTTTTTTTAAGATCTATGTTCAAACATTTTCACGGTGTGATGTATTCTGGATCTTGTTGAGTACCTATGTTCAAATCCTCTACATATTCAGCTTTTGGGTGGACAGTAGGCTTGACAGGGATATCATTTTGGTCAAATAATTTTTCTATAGGTACCAACCCCTTGGGCATAAAATATATTTTTAGATGTAGTATATTGTGATTTGCAATGTAGCTGGATATCGACCTACATTTAGGCCTATCCAGATTTAATGAAACAATGATACAAAATTGAGAGCTTTGTTTTCCATGTAATTTTGGTTAGTGTTTCCAGTAGCACGTGTTTGTAGATTCTAGTAATTTGAGATTGCAATTTGATAGGTTTCAGTTCTTAAGCTAGCTAGGGTTTAGTTATTTTTTGAATGCATAATCAACTTACAATGGTTTGAGAAATTTCAACATGGTAGCAGAACACATTTTCTGAAACTTTCTAGGAATCCATGTATGGATAGAACTGGAACAACAAATGAGAGAATTTGTTGGAGAATTTCAGGGGTGGGATACCCAAGCTTCAGTTAGTGAAGTAGAGGTGGACCTAAGAAGGATTTAGAGGTGAGATGCCCGGGATCTTCCAGTAATTGGAAGGTTGTGTTTGATCTTAGTTGCTGATTAGTTTTTGTGTTTGTTTGAAGAGTTGAAATCATAACTAGTCATGGTCTTTGAGACTATTACATTTTGGAGGGTGCTTCCTGTTACAACCTAATCTTCCACCTTGTGAGCATCATCATTCTTTGGTCTATAGGATCCATTTCACTGGCTCATATTCACTTTATATCCTTCAAACATATTTTTTCCTCATTTCTCCTCTGACATGCTTGTTGCATCACTATAGCATGCGTACTCGCGAGTTGCATCACTATAGCCCGCGGGTATTAAGTAAAATGGTTAAAATCACTAGTTTATTACTTTTTACTCCCAAAAATCGGTCACTGGGTGACCTTTGGCTCTCCATCTGCCCAAGTAACGTCTTGATGTGTCCTTTCACTTACCTTTGAGAGGACTATATATTGAGCACATATGGCTTATGGACGGGAGGAGAAAGAAGAGCAAGAGAACTCTAGTGGATTTTTGCTCTATCTTGAGTCTACACTCATTGATCCTTGTAGTTGTGAACCTTTTATGTTCACCTTCCAAACTCCTATCTAGTTTGAGTTTGCCATTCATGGAGGATTGAAGTGGTGGAGGCACAAGTGGATTGATCCAGATCTTGGTTCAGATTGGTTGTCGGCAAGAGGTCGTATCACTTTGTACTTCTTCTTGTTTATTAATAGAAATACTCATATTCTCATCCATTAATGTTGTAAATGTTGTTTATCTAACATTGGGTTGCATTTACTTGTTATATCATGGACCATTGCTATTGATGATGTTAATGATGTTTATATATTATATGTACTTGTTGTATATTGGCTGTCAATACTAATTTGCAGATTCAAGTGCACAGATTGAAAAGATCCAACGGGGATCTACACCAAACATTTGGATCGAGGTTGGTTATCTTATTCCTTATCTTAGCATTGCCATTTATATAGCATAGTTTTGAGAATTGAGTTGATTTCTGGTAGTCATTCGTTTGTTGTGGTATACCCCAAGCCATAGTGAGTTTTCTCCAACACACTTCCAACTTTGTTCCATGGAATTGTAGGTTGTGAATTCTCTTAGAAGAGGTTGAATTGTCATACTTTGTGGAGAAGGATTTCATACTTCTCATAGATCCCAAGGATTTGGATGAGCACACTACGAAATCAGTCAAAGAAAAATTAATCATTTTGGATTTGGTGAAGGACCATCTAATCCATCGCATTGCAAAGAAGAAGATGACCAAGGATATGTATGATGCCCTCGTAACCTTGTAGTAGTAACCAAAGTGAGAACATTTCCAAGAGAATGCTCTTGAAGAAAAGATTGACCAATACCCACATGGGAAAGACTGATAAATGATGGAGATCACAGAGTTGGGAGATCAATTAACTACAATAGGTGGAAAGATAGAAGAGAATGAGCTAATTTAGATATGTCTGGATGGATTTGGTCCATTTTGGCATCATTTTGTACAGTGTATATGTGCTCATCAGAAGCTACATTCATTTGTAGGCTTGTGGGATGCATTGTTGGGGAGGAACAAGATTAGAGACAGTTTTAGCCAGATTTGAGGATATACTAGAGCTATCCCTCATCAGGAGGGTGAGGAAAGGATGAAATAAAGAGAGATCAATGAAGGGTCAATATTCCAAGAAGAAGGGGAAGGGTAAGCAGCAACAACAACAAACATAGTTTGTAGGAAGTGCAAACCTTCAAGTGTGGACAAGTTCACTACCAGGCTTGACACAACCTTTGGCATGGTGTCATGCCTTTCCACCAACATAGTTTCAAGTGTTGGGGAGTATGTTGACGATGGAGCTTCAAGACATATGACAACATAAAAATCGCTCAAATGAGAGAAACAAGAGACTTACATGCAGGTGGAGTTTGGTGATGATGGAAATTACCCAATGATTGGGTTGGGTTCTATCTCATTATGCATTCCAGCAAGAGATATTTAGTAGCTCCATAAGGTATTGTAAGTTCCTAGTATGACTAAAAATATGCTTTTGGGTGGACAATAGGCTTGAATTTTAATATATTTTATGTTCATAATACTTAATTATATTTTTGAATAGGTATTGTAAGTTCCTAGTATGACTTTAAATATATTTGATTTTCATAATACTTAATTATATTTTTGAATAGTAATTAAACAATTTTAACTTTGAAAACCACATAAAATGTCCATGAGGTGTTTTCATCTCGTGAGCTGAGCTCCCTAAATGATATCGTTTGAATTCCTAACTCTATCTTAGCACACTCTTTATTGTGTTCCAAAATTTGCAACATATTATGAAGGTTTCAGAGTTACAATAAGGAAAAAAAAACATAGACTATCAATTCAGTATCATAGACTAGATCATTTCAATTTCTTTTAAAGGCAGAAGGGCTACATTATTTACTTTTTTAATTTTAGTTTAAGACATAAAGATTACATTAATACACTATTTATTTTAAAATTGTTTAAGATATCAATATAAAGTTTTTAATATTTTGTCAATAGTTATTAGCATTTAGTCCTCTAAGAGTGGGGCTAAAGTTTACAGAAATGGATTCAATTCCCTCCATTACCCTTGGAACTGCAATTTCAACAATTCTTGCTAGATTTTGACCAGAAATTTAGCCAGATAAATGATGCAAATCGTCTAAACTTTAACCCACTTAGTTATCTCCAACTCTACTGCTTCTATGATTCTAAATTCATAGAGTAGCTAATAATATTTTTTTAGAAGTTTTAAATGTTTCCTAATTGCATTAACTTTTAAGCTTTGCCTATATAAAACTAATACATATGAATGATGGGCTCGGAGAATCCAGCTATGCTCAAAATTCCATTATTTTGCAGGTTTAGGATTTTAATTCAATGTTATTTTTTATAATCATTCAATCATACAATTTGAGATCTTTGCATATTGTCTCACAATCGATAGCAACGCAATATTGCAGAAGAGGGCATTAGAAATGGTAGATCCTATGCTGGGGGAAAGCATTTTATCCATGAAGATGATGGAATGCAAAACATTTTGCATTGTAGAATTGGGTTGTTCATCTGGACCTAATGCTCTCTTGGTTGGTGAAAATATTATGAAGGTTCTTGAAGCCAAATACTTGACTTTTATACCGTGTCAAGAATTTTAGAGTGGATTACGTGTCATTCTACTCTTCCAGTGAATGTAGTGGTTGTGGAGGTTAGAGTGCAATTTGCTTAGAGTGGGGTTGTCATTCAACTTGCATTACCACATAAAATAAAAAGCTTGTAGAGTCTCCATACCCACATTACTCAATTTATTTTTTATAACAAGAGTATAAAAAATGATGTAATGTAGAGAAGGAAAAATGATGCAATATATGGTACTAGAATATACAACAATAGATTATTCATAAATGAGAGTTTTATGGACCATATATTTCATCAACATGGGATTTCATGGAAATAAAAATTGTGTTCTCTATTTTCAATGCAATTCTAAGTGCAATCCTTTTTAAATTCTAGTCATCAACAAGCATAATATTTTCTATTCTAATTGGTTTTGAAGAAATGACTACATGTTGGCATTACCAAGACCAATGCTCAAGCAAAGAAATAAGTGCACTTTGTTGTGATGAAATGTTTAATCAAAAAAATTCATTTAGGTCTCAAAGTGCACAATCTTTATCCTTGCACTCTAACTTTTCTAACCAAACAATGCTTGCAATGTCAATTAAATGCCGTACTTTGTGTGTAATCTCAACACCCTACTATGCTTAGATTTCAAGGCCCTATGTGTTTTATTCCAAATGTGTAATCACTACACTCCTAGACAGCTACAAAAGAACACATGCATACTCTACTATTTGGAGTGCAAAGAGCCATGAAGACTATCTAACTTGTGTGCTATCATTTCAAATACCATGAAAGAGATTCTCTTAAGCGCAACCGTCGTTTAGCATTTGAGTCACTCCTTTGGCTACTAGGGTTTTACAAGCAATCGATTCATTTCCATAATCATCTTTTTCTTTGTTTAGGTTGATCATGCATAACAGACTAAGACTAACAAGCTCTCATCTAAGATTAATTTTTAGAATAACAGACTACAAAAAACCCAAAATATTCACATAAACCTCTACAAACTTTCAAAGCAAATGAAGGTTTCAACAAATAAACTCTTGCACAAGTAATCAAATATTGGGAGCACAATACCACAATGTTGTTAAAGAACAAAGTCCAAAAATTGACAATGATGATGGCAAGAGCAATCTCCAAATGGTGTAATTTAAGGAAAAATGTTGAAGGAGTCTACTGTTGTCTATCTTAATGTTTTTTGCAATCACTCTATCCCACTAATACATCCAACCTTAAAAAGAGCTTCTCTTAGTTTCAAGAATTATATATATTCTCTACTGACAAGGCCAACCATGTGAAGGTGGAAGCTCATTTGGCCCCACCCACCCACCCACCCACAAATCAAAGAAAAAATTCGTCAACCTTGATGTGTTCTTGAATCATATGAAATGTGCCAGTGGCAAATTTTCAAGAATGGCATTATGATCTTCTATCGACAATTTCCATTGTCGATGCTTGGAATTTTTCCTACTCTTCACTGCCTTCAACTACAATCGGGCTGCTATGACCAAATGACTATATTGAGCACATATAACATCTGAATCGTAGTCTTGAAAAAGAATATGATCTTTACATTTCCTTACTTCTGCAAAGAAATGTCCCATTAAAACCATTGAACCCACTGCATATGTATAATTTGATGGGTCTTTAAATTCTTGCATCAACGTGCTTTTCGACCTAGTGCATCGCAATAAATAATAATGCACATTGTCTGGATTATCTGTTGGTGCAATGAATGCAAACACATCACCTTCTCTAACCAAATCAGAAACATGATCATAATCTTTGTCAATCACAACCTCTTCATTGTCGTGCTCTACGTCGCTGATATTTCCAAATGGGGGCAATGGTGTCAATTCTTGGTGTCTCCATGGTTTCACAAATTTGTTAGTTTGGTTTTGACACTCATGCAAAGACTTGTCATCATCAATACATGCATGACAGAAGCAAGAGTACTTTCATTTCTCGATTGCGTGTATATTTTCCATTTTCTTAATCCTAATGGAGTGTAAGCCCCTTGTTTTCGGGATTGCAGTACAATTATGTGGCATTGATATGTCAACATCTCCCATTGCAATATTCCAGAAAAACCTTCTCACATTACCCATCCTTTCATTGAATTCATGGCTCAAATTTTGTTTGCACCAATTCACAACATCGTTTGAATTTGCAAGGCGGGAAGCAGAGTGATTCATTTGATATCTCCTAAGTGCACGTTTCATGCAGGCCCTGGCACCATCATGTTCTCCTTTTCCATGTCCCGTTTAAAAAAAGGTCCATGTGTGGCGAACATCCATGTTTCTATGAAGGCGAGACAACCATAAGAATGATCGTGCAGATTTAAATTGACCAGCACAACCATCTGAACACACCCAATGTTCTTTAAAAGAGACCCTTCTTCTTGATAATTCTTCAAAAAGAAAACCAAAACAATGCTAGAAAAAAAATGTATCATGTGTACGACCATCACTGATGTAGAAATGGTACTCCTTAATCACTTCACGATTATTTTCATTGCTATCAAAACCATTGACATCAAGCTCTGCATGTCTATACGTAATATGCACAAGTATAGATAGCCGATCTGAATGAAAATACTCACTCTATCTCCTTTTGCGGAGTGAAAGTGTAATTTTCAGCAAAATCAACAATGGATAATATTGTTCCTTTTGGAAATTCATCTCGTGATTGCTTGAACTGTAAGTCCTGCCATCGTGCGGAGTGAGAGTGCTTGATATATTTATATATTTGATCCTTGAACAAATTCATAAAATATGTCAAAGAGATATCACTTTCAACTAAATTAAGATTTCTTGATGTTTCTGTTGAATCTGTAATTGCAGTATAATCAACATAAACATATCTCTTCCATTTCACAATGTGATTTGACAATTGAGGATCGTTTGCATCAATGGGGTAGTTAGCATTAAAAAGGGCCAAATCAGAAAATTCATCACATTTTTTACCTCTGATCCATTGTTTCTTATAGAATACTTGATCAATCCCTCGCGCACATAATATTTTAGATACAAATTCACAAACACTCGAAGGAGGGGGGTTATTTGGCCAACCCCGCATGCCAAAAGTTAGAAATGTCTCATAATATAATTCAAATTCTACATGGTATCAACAACAACATGTGTTGCGAACAACGATGGGCCTGACATACCATGGTTTAAGTTTCACAAATGTGCTAAGGGAAATCTTCACATCGACATTGCTCTCAATAAAAGTTTTGAACATTTCCACTTGAGTGACCGATGTTATGTGTTTGGCATGAGTTTCATAGTTTCCTTTCGATATACAGCGTCGCACAACATCCTTTACATTTGGTAAGACACACGAGTTTACATGCCAAAACTCTTTCACCCTGTCCCTCACATTATCTGGAAGTCTATCTTGACAAGGTTTCCTACAGATAACACCCCAACATGCAACTTCATCATCCTCATCTAACTGAACCCTAAGTTTTTTATGCTTCCATAAAAAATTTCTAGATGTTCTTAACATTCTTCCAGTCGTAGACAACAAACGATTGGATGTAGTGTTTTTTGCCACAACCCCTGTTAGAATTGCTTTACGAGCAACCACGATATTATGAGATCATTTTCTTGCAAGTGATGCAAGGACCGAGGTCAGATTTTGTTATACAATCTGATTTGATTTAGCCTCTTTGGCACTTTGAATGCCCAATAATGTAATTGCATCTCTTAGACATTGTCTCTTTAACAAACTATGTAACAATTGAGCTTGTTCTATGATAGAAATACCTTCAAAATATTTTTTGATTATCTTATTTGCTCTATAACGAGTTGTATGATCAGGCATCAGAGGTCCCATTTCTTCAATTTTACTTGAATCCAAATTCTCCAAAAAATTATCATTAATGACGATATTGTTGCAGCTTCCAGTTAATCTCTGTAAATTGGTAATTGTGGTAGGATGTTGTATGTTGGATGTTGACCCTGCATAAAAATAAAAATAAATTTATAAGATTGTGAACTTTCAAATCAAATATATATATATACTCAAGTATTATAAAGAAAATTATAAGCATATAAAATATTATTTACTCACCAATCATGGTCTCAATATCAACGCTACCCATAGTTTGCTCCACATTTGTCATTTCCTCGTCACCTCCATGTTCCTCATTTCTTTCATCAACGTGCTCCTCGACTATTTGGATTCCTTCATCACCGCCATGTGCATTCACATTTTGCATTTCTTCGTCACCGCCATGTGCATTCACATTTTGCATTTCTTCGTCACCGCCATGTGAATTCACATTTAGCATTTCTTCGTCACCGCCATGTGCCTCCATGTTTCTTTCCATTGCTCTTTTTGCTCTTAAATTTCACATAGAAATACAAGATCTCTCTTTCCTTGCCTCTTCATCAACTCTGGTGCGATCATATTTTTTTTCACGTTTCTTTCGGTTTCCCATGTTGAAAGAAATAAAAACCTAAAACCCAATGCATGAAAATATATGAGAATTGAGAGTCATATGCTGAAAAAAAAGAACAGTACATTGACCCAATAAATGTTTTTCATTCAAAATGAAATAGTTCTTATTATGGCCAAATAGTATCCAAAAACCTCTTCAACATGAAATAGTTATAATGCATGTAAAATGAATACAAAGCATTGATTGATCTAACCTTACCTTTATATCAAGAATACCATGATCATATAAAACAACAATTTTAGAATAGTGCAAGACTTGTTATGTGCTTCAATCTCAATTCTTTAGATCTCAAATATTCATCAAAGACATGTGATACTACCAATCTTAAAACAATTCCGAATGTAATCAAAATCCTCATTATGGGTGATTCAAGAGAAAAAGTAGTGAAAACTTAGTGAATACAAACAAACGAGGCCTCTTTTAAGGAATATTTCACCATGCAACAACCAATACAATTCGCACAAGTACTAATTCTAAAAAATAAAGAATAATGTGATGAAAATGTTCTCAATGGAAATGTACTAAAAGATTTTGCTTATCAAACTAAAAATAGTCTTCATTAAAAGCACTAAAAATTTACTTTAAATACCAATGAGTTTAATATCCAAACTTTGCTTGATAGAAGTGGTGATTTGTAACCCTTTTCAAGTTAAGTTTACCATTTTGTAAATATATAAGATGAGTTCAAGGTTCAACAACCAAGAAGAGAGCAAGTGCGGCATTAGGCCTAATTGAAATTGAATGAATAACACATGCGAACTCATGGCAGAAAAGAAACTATAGCCTATAAATAGACTCTCAGCTGAAAAGAAATGCTCACCTGAAAAAATCCACTGAAAACAAACCCTCGGCTGAGAAAAACCTCAGCTAAAAACAAACCCTCGGCTAAAAAATCCTCTGCTAAAAATAAACCCTCGGATGAAATAATTTGGAAGACTATCTCAATCAAGAGACTATATATACAACTCTCAGCCGAGAATTACGGGAATCTCGTCCAAATAATGTGGACTCCCACCCAAAAATCAAGGAAATTTAATACTTAATGTGTCGGGCCCTGAAAGATTCTTGGGGCATTATGTAACACAACTCTCGGGTGAGACATGTTATAAACTCTGCGACGAGAGTTTAAAGCAACTTTCAACCGAGATTTTTCTTTAACTCTGGATTAATTTTAGAGTGGGAACAACTCTCGCCCGATACATTTTAAATCTCTTTCCCGAGACATTTTCTGGGCCGAGAGTTTTTGGTCAACAGTTCCAGCACCATTTCTGCAGAATTCAGAAATGTGTCACTTTAACAAGATCGGACCACTGCAAAACATGAGAATTACATGTCGGAGTTTATACCAGTAGATTTGTCATTCAATCTACTCTCATAATTTTTTTTTTTTTAATTTCATTTAGGATTGCTATTTTTTAACTAAACTTTATCATTAAAAAATTAAGTGACTAAAAGCTCAGTCACAATGAAAATTCAATATCATCACAATGTCGAAGTCAGATTTTTTTAAAAAAATACAGGGATGTTCCTTGAAGTGTCCTCTTCAATGGGTTCGTTTTAGTTTGTTTGATAAGAGTAACATTTGAAAGAAAATATGAAGACAAAAACATGTGTCGAAAATGCACCATTTTCTGAACATACGTTGTTTTGATAAATAATAACAAATAGTTCCCAAGTCTTAAAAAACTCAAAATATAGTCCAGGATCAAGTTTAGTGTGTGTAGATTATGATCCTACAATTTTTTTCCCTAAAATGAATAACCATCTATCAAAAAAACGTCGTCAACACAAGTCACTCATTATCCATACCTAAAATTTTCAAGTATATGCCGTTGGTTGACAACAAATTTGTCCCACGATATGTCCATGAAAAAAATTAAACAAAATATGAGTAGAAAGCTAATTCAATTCTGTAAAACCTTTGTGTTTACTTCAAGTTGAAATTCCTAAGGGAGATATGGGTTTGAAGAGGTCGAAGTTGAAAAACATAAAAATTAGCAGTTTTTTTGGTAAAAAACAAGCCAAAATTGTTTCCCAACTTCATGTTTTCACCCTGTAACATCCAAAAAATTTCATAAAAAATTAAAATTTTTCTATATAGCATAAAGTGCTTACAACGCTATGTGGAAGTAGAATAAGTGTTAATTTGTTTACTTTAGATGATAACCTGATGATGACACTTCTTCAATTTAGTTATCGATTGAATAAACATGTTACATTCAACTACTTGTTATTTAAGACTTAAAGACCCAATATATGTACTTATACTTTTTATTTACTGCTGGATGTTTTTACTATCATTTTTGTCTTCTCATGAAATATGGTTGCTTCTATAAATGCAAAAGTATTGTCGCTTAATTTTAGTTACAAGTACTAACTGTTTGATTTTCATTTGATGAAGGGGTCCTATGGCACCCCGAGGCTTACTTAGCTATTTATATCTAATGCTCTTAAACCTCTGTCGTAGATCGCAAGTAATAACGAGTTCACTAAATGAAGTGTTATCAGTGTATGTCAATGAATGTACTTAACTTCAATTTGCCTCGATATAATAGATGTATAAGAATTTGTCATGTTCAGGGGTGAGATCTTACCTTGCTTTGATCTTTGAAATAAGTTGTCTATATTTTTATATAGTTGAAATGCGCAATTTATGCAATTTGTTATCGTATTGTATAATTAAATAGCATTTCATACTTCATGACCAAAATCTTGTTTTGAAGTCACTCTATTTGATTTGTATCAAGTCATTGTTTAAAGTATCAAACTTCGATTATAATGTTATAAGCCACAACCTTACACTAGGGTTTTATACCATGCATCCGCTAAACACTTATATCTCATAACTAAATGCTTATATACTAATGCTAGTAGTTGTGACTCTTATACAACTATACTATCATTGATAATTATAGCTATATGCACCAACTCTATATTTTATGCATAGTATGGCATAAATGATTTACCAAAGGTCGAAAACTAAACATTATAAACCTTACTATATGCTTAACATACTTATTTGAGCTATTAGGAGTACTCTATATACTAACTATATATTTTGAGTTTTATTATAAGTCTATCATACTATACAACGAAACCATAGTGTGGACCATAACTAAAATATTGGTGGAATGTGCGTTGGCAAGCACTCATAGCTAGTAGCTACGGCATTTAAAGTTTATTAAAATTGTTTGGGAGGAAGATCCGTTGGAAGCCCTCGTGGCAGGTCTTCACATGATTAATTCTTGGAAAGGGTGATAAACCCTAACTGCACTTTGAACTACTCACTGAGACATCGACTTGGAGCATTCATTTTGCATTGGAGATGGGGGGAGAGGCCGACAGACTCTTGAATTTTCAGGGTTTGTAACCCTTGCTTGTAATGCCTCCCGTGGGTTCGATAATGTAACCTTGCTGCCTATATAATGGTCACCAGAGCTTACAGTATTCGCGTTCCTTACAGGGTTTTGACTCTTTCAGGGTTTGATGTTGAAACCTTACACTACCACCACATACGTTGATGGAGGCAAAAAGCTCAGTCTTACTCAAGTGTTGCAGGTAATGTCATTCGGGGTCAATTTATATTTTGTTGAGTGTCTTATTCTTAACTTTATTAGGTTTAAAACTTTAAATCTGAGCTAGATAAGGTTTAAACTGTTTATACGTTGATGTTTCCTGGCAGGTTAATTCCATGGCATTTGTTTTGAGTTTGACCCGACAAGGAGATGATCTTATAAGGCCTTGGTAAGCCTCAATGACTCCCTATGGACACCTCTTTGCACTTTGGAAGGGTATGGTGAAGATTGGCATGATGCTGGTCTCTATTTGGATTAGACGAGAAACAATTTTGTTTTAGACTTTGGTTTTTTCAGTTGGTTGTAATGTGTTTAAGCCGTGAGGCAAATTTTGATACAGGGAGGTTTGAACCCTCGATCTATCCTTCGTTGGTTTCCCAACGCTTACTGTAATAATATTTATGATAAAGAAAAATCTTAGTTGGAAAAGATTTCGATGTGCTTACTTATCGTCATTTTATTATCGTGGAAAGAAAATGTGTGGAAGAAAATTTGTGATGATTAGGGTTTTTAAAGCCCGGTTCTGCTTATGATTGTTAGTGGCAGTGAGGGTTGACCCTAGGCCCTATCCTGCATTACTTCTTTCCGAAATGTTATAAGTATATATTTAAGGTTTTTGCAATATTTAGGTGATGTTTGGAAGTGTCGAGCCTTAGAGATTGCTCTCGACAGTTTGAAAAAAAAAACATTAAAGACAAATCAATGCTTGTTATTGAGAAACTTAGGGAAAGGTCTGTCACTGTTGAGAGAAGATATAAGGTCTTGTTTTAAATTATTGTTTGTAGAGAAAAGCCGTAAGGATGTATAATAACCCTACCTCAACTACTTACCGTGTTTTCTTTTTAGTTTTGTTTAAGGGTTTCGAACCCTGGACTCGTCATATGACTTAAGTTTTGTAAGTTGGTAACCTGTAATGTTATTAAACTTGGTTTATGTGGGTGAACCCTTCGGGTATCGAACCCTAATCTTGCGTATTTAAATATTGTTTTGTAGAATCGTTGATACAGTAAATAATAAAGGAAATGTGTGCACAGGGTATTCAACCCTGGAAAGTTGATGGACTATTTGTACAGCATGATTAAGATATTTAATAGTTTAATTTTGTGAATGTATTGTTACATGTTATGATGATATAAAATGATGTAAATGGATACATGATTACAGTCTACTTACTTGCAATATTTATCGTATCCTGAAATATAGAAAGTTGGTATTAAAAGGTTTGTGAACAATAATATTTAAAATGCTTCTGTGTAATGTTTTAAGGGATAAGTCGATGCTTATAATGTTACTATTTATATATTGAATTTGTATTAAAGTTAAATCTCTGCAGTTGTGTATAAGCTACTTTAATTCTGATACTTGTAATTGCTATAGTTTAACATTCATAAAAGAATACTGAGAATATTAAACTATTATGAATAAAATCAAAGGTTTTGTTTTCTAAACATGTTCATAAAAATAATACCTATGGTTCCTAGTTAGAATCTGTGATGTTTACTGAAAAGATAGATAACATTAAAGTACTGGAATAAATTAGATTTATTTATGAAAACTCAATCATTCAAATCTATTTTAATTACATCTTCCCTGTACTAGAGTATGACCCTGGAAACAGTGTGTGGAAAAATGAAGGGAAGCATTTTTATTCTATCACTCATTTATCAAATTTTAACTATTCATTTATAAAATTAAACTAACAGCTGTATGGCTTTTCATGATAGATAGATTGCAGAAATGAAACATTTATTAATAGTTCAGAATATCTAGGATGAAATAGAAAACTGATAACATAATAACATGTAGATCCTTATTAATAACTTGATAGAAAGTAAATAAGATAACACTATTTGAACCTGATAACTGTAGAAGAAACAAACGGCCAAAGGATCCCATTCCACCCAACCTTCTCCCGAAGACAGCCAATATAACTTGCCTTAGGACCCCCAATCCTGTTCACTGAACCACCAGGATGAAGATGATGTGTGGAGAAATGGAATAAATTCCTTTGCAACTCAGTAGTGTAATGTCCCCATTTTGACCCCCTTTGTATTAAATCGTAAATGATGTAAATATTGTAATTTAATCATGGTGAGGAGCTCAAGGCCAAGGCCCCACCATTGATTTAGCATTTTATGTATCGGCAATTAAAAAAATAGATGCCTAAGGTTCTTGTGCTAGATAGGCATAATGTAAATAAGACATCATGTAAATGCGAATTTTAATGAAAATACCCACAACTAGCTATGCTATGCAACAAAGAGATGGGGGCATGATTCTACAAGGAATAGGGAGGGAAATTATTCAAACCCTTGAGCCAATGGTGTTAATCCATGTGTCAATGAGAAAACCCATAAACCACCAACTACCCATTTTGGGTTATGGACCCAATCATTTAATCCTTCCAGAAATTGGTTGAGGCAGTTAATGCCTTGGGAATGAAGAGGTATGGCAGCCAATTTCGTGTATGGGCAAGCCATCAACCTGGAAAATCGTATTTTGTCTCCTTGGGCAAGAAAACACCCACGAAATGGTGCCCAAAGCCATTCTGAACAGTCAGTCTCTCCTCTCTCATGCAATCTGAACTACTGGGTCTTTCCTCATCATGTTTTTACCAATTTTCCTGCATTTTTCCATGGCCGGGAGCTCGATTTTGTGTTACACAGTGGATGGGGAAGGAGGACCACGATTTGGGACTGTTATGGAGGCCGTTTTTGCCCCAAAATGTCTATGGACATTTTTCTGAAAACGGATTTGGCTTCCCAGGGTTAATCCCCATATTCCAATTTCATTTTGGGTTTCCCATGTTTTTCTGAAGCTAATGAAAACCCCATCTTTGGGCATCTCACTGTAAAAACGTTTCTTCATGCCCAGCACTTATACTTTTGCTGTTATGTGCATCCATGTTTTGGTCTGAACCTGTGAGCAAAAGATTTGGACTGGTAGTGGACAGAATTGGCTTGATAAACCTAGTGGGGAGAATAACCTCTCAAGAAGATCAAGAGGGATAGCTACTCTTCTATGCACACCTAGGACACTCTAGAATTGGAAGGTATGGCCTGAGGGACTGTGAATTGGTGAAGGGAATACTTCCTTGAGTGGGGTGTGTAGGCATTGTGGGTGCCAAGCTAAATAGATCTTGTAGAGGTATCCATAGCTCTGTGGTTGAGCTCACTAGCTTAGCAATTCTTTCTTTCCATTTCCCAGTAGCCTGATAAACCCAATTGTAGATTGGCTTGGCTCATCTTGGTGTATGCTTGGCTATGGGTGATTCTGCTGTTCCCTGGTTCCTTGTAGAGATCATGCCCAACTCGGGGGTGGTAGTTGTATCAAGAGGTTGATAAGCGCAACTGGCCTATGGTTGGGTGGAATGTTGCAGTTGCATAGCCAGTTGCTTGGGACTACTTTGTTAAGATAAGTGTTCTCTTGTGTTAACTTTGCAATTATTATTTGATGAATATCTTGAATGTATGATGGATGTGTTATTGACATTATTTCCGCTGTGTTTTTCTTATAATCATACATTCCATATGAATTTTATATTATGTGAATGCTTAGTTAAAATTTCATGGGGCTATATGCCCGGATTTAGTGTCACGTCCTCTCTATCATGCTGGTATGGTAGGAGGGGACATTACAAGTAGTAGCACTTGACAGTAGTACTTCTGCTTTTAGCAATATTGAACTCAGCAATGTGGATGCACTAGTTCAGAATGCAGTCTGAGTTCACTCAATCACTTCTAACCTTCCCCTCATCGAATCTCTTGTGTTCTAGAAATTATCACAGGGTAAGAAGGAATAGCCTCCCGCTGAATTTGATGGGAAGATAAGCATGCCTAGGTCTTTTGGTCAGTTGTTTTTTTAGTAAATGAGCCACCTGCTCAGTTCCACTTTCTTGGGGAACATGACCATAAAAATAGGGAAGTTGCCCCCTGCAACAATTAGAAGTGAGTTGAGGATGCTTCCAAGTGTCAGTTTGCTCTCCACCCAGTCCATTCCTCCTGGTGGGTCAGCGAACACTCATTCAACAATCTCCTTTGGATATTTGTCTCCTCTTTTATTTATTAATAATAAAATATTCAGAGTAATTAATTACAATCATCCTTGACCCCACTTGGTCAATAACATAAAACTTTACAATAAAATAAATCACAATGTTTTTTTTTTGACAACATACAATGTTCAGAAATTTGGGTATGTGACATATATTCTGGCCCATTTCATTGGGTTTCCATTAGGGATTTCCCCATTAACATTTTCATCTTCCAATACAACAAAACAGT
Source organism: Larix kaempferi (assembly GCA_027924585.1). Lineage (NCBI taxonomy): Eukaryota > Viridiplantae > Streptophyta > Pinopsida > Pinales > Pinaceae > Larix > Larix kaempferi. The sequence continues at coordinate 113,255 of BSBM01000226.1, read as the reverse complement.
TTTAGCGTTCTTGGTCTCACGATTTCGATATGATTCCACATCTTCGAGCCTCTTCAATGAATCCATTTCCTCCTCCATGAACTCCTGCAACCCCTGCTCCTTCTCTGTATATTTCTCAACATGGTATAGGAACTGTCATACCTCCTTAGAGACCACCTGATAATAAGCATGTTTTTCTTCTTCCACCCCACTTTGGACTCTAGGCATGTGAGAGCCCCTCTAAGTTCCTCTCTTATTTCTTGTAGCTATGGGATTCACCATGCTTCGGGAGGCTCTCATGCAAATCCTTCCTCGGTCTTAGACCCACCTCACCAACAATATCTTCCTCTCTATCCTAGTGTTATTTTCAGGAAGTTGATCATCCACATATCTCTCACACAAAAGACCATGCACATGATGGTCGATAAGCTTCACCTCTAGCATCATGAAATGATAACTAGATAAGATAGGGTTTACACTATCATTTCACTTCACCCACATCCTTGTCACCATCAAGATTACCATCACCATGACTACCTTCACATGCAACGACCTTATCATGCCATCATCATCACAATTTATTTCCATAATCCTCCACCTTTCACAACTGCGTGCAGGGTACAACTTTTGGCCAATCCATATCTTGCTAAATACTCTATGCTTTAAACTATTTCCCTTCATCTCATGCATCAATCCACTTGCTCTGATGGGTTGTCTAGTTAGAGGGTCATGGGCCTAGTGTCCAATCATCCTTTTCATCTGTCATCTCCTCGTCGTGCACCCAAATCCAAGTATATTCTATTTATTTTTTAGAATCAATCCAATATTCAATATTGTGCTTGGATTCTTATCCAAGGAAATTACTAAATACTTAAAATCCTCCTAGAAGCCTTTAGAAGATCCACCATTAGAAAGAAATACATAATGAGATACAACAAAGTTTTTGAATGAATGACATGATATAAGTATTAATAAACACTTCTCTCTCTCTCTCTCTCTCTCTCTCTCTCTCTCTATATATATATATATATATATAAACTCTTGCATAACATGGGTGAACATGATAGGAAACTCATATATCTATATATAGATTTATTTCATGTTTAAATATGGAGGGGTATCCAACAAGTAAAGTAAAGTAAATGTAACATTTAGATAATCATGACGTTATAAGCTTAAAATGTTGGTAGGACTACATAATTCAATGTCAAGCCTCAACCTAATAAAAAAGGGACTTAACAAAATATTGTAAGTATCCAGCTGAAAAATAATAATCTCATATATTTTCTTCTAAATACCATAGGAGTTTAACATTAGATTATGTTACCTTGTTGTAGAAAACACAACTTACATTTTTTTTATAATAAAATGTTAGATTTTCTAATATGAAACAACTAGTTTTTACTTGTTGATTAATAATTAAGAATATGCAAATTGAGAATTTGAGTTTGTGGAACTTGATAAAATACAATGTAATAACAACCTTAAAATATTACATTCGCAATAGGGATCAAATGCATGATCATAGGTTTAAGTCTACACTTGAAACAAAATAAAAATGAATATCACAAAAACACAAAGATTGTACAATGAAGAGAACGAAGTTAGACATGGAAAATAAAGTGTAGAACAAAGGTTATAGATTTTGGAATGGCATATGGCTCAAGTGGAGCTTTCTCCAAAATTTGAAGATTGTTAGATGGTCTTTAACCAATCATCCTAGTATGTGAAATTTGATATCTATATCAACACAATAGATCATATAATAACAACAAACTAAACACTAAAAACAAAATTTCAAAATTTGTAACTTTAATTCTTATACCTAAGTTGGGTGCCTTTCACCATTTTCATCCAACCTTGCTTCATTTGGCATGGATAAAGTATATACACCTTAATTTATTTCATTGCACTGAAATTCACAAATTTGATTATCTATTTGGTGCATTTAGTTTAAATGAGGGGAACATTCATGTAATAAACTATTTTGCATGGATATAACATTATTCTCAAATAAAACAATATCTTTGTAAAATATATTAAATAGAATATACCATAATTTAAATAAACCAATACATTCACTATATATTAGTATAGTACAATCACTAAAAACATGCACACCTTAAAATTAATACTTAGACAATGGTAAACTAAAATAGTAGTAAATGAGTCAAATTAAAACAATTACATAAACACAAATACATACAATTTGAAAATATAGATATGGAATATGCAAAAAAAAAATATTAAAGTAAAAAATTTGTCAAGTAATATCATTGTAAAAAATATGTCACATAATATCATAGTCAAATGTATGTCATATAATATCATATTCAAATGTCACATAATGAATGTCTAATTATGGCTCCACTAAGTATGTCATTTTTTATATTTGTACAAACTAGTAATTTTTTATATCTGTACAAACCAGTAATTTTTTATAAAGAGTTTAAGATAAAAACTAATCAAATTCATCTTCTTCATGTATTGTTCATTTGGTTTGTCTCTTACAATATATTCACAAATTACATTATCAATCAACATCATTTTCTGGAAGAAAATCAAATTGAACATTGAGTTGAACATTTGGTATCACTCTGAGTAAAAGTTAACATTTTTAATGAAACATTTTAATATAATTATTTAACATTATCATCATGGCCAATGACCTCCTCACCATCCCACCCTCATTTCCAATACCATTATTTCCATCATGACAAGTTCCATGATCAAAATCACTCCTTGCAGCACTGTCTATGTCATCTTAATTCCCCTAAATAACAAATATATATGATAGATGTTAACAAAGTTGGATTCAATTATATATATATATTATAAATTTAAAATCACTTCCTAAAATGTGCTTGGGCCCTAACTCTGCCACTCAATTTCCTAGACCCACCATGCTTCAATTCTACCATGACCTTGTAGCCATCTTTAGTAGTGACTCAAATTCTTTTTCATTTAGATCTTCTTTATATTCTTGTAACTTGTCAATGGTTGAAATTGGAAAACATAACTCAATTGGTGTCAAGATATCTAGGTAGAGTCAAATATGATATCATCATTCCATAAATGACTCCATTTGATGTTGATATACATGTCAAGTTTTAACCTTGATGTAACCTCGTTCTTTGACTATTCGGTTGACATATTGGATAAGTTGTCTTAGTAGTCAATACGTGGCATCGGTTTATTCAATCGGTGATCAAGCACTAAGACACAATGTTGGGCACTCTAACACATTGACGAAGGAGCTAATCTCGAAAAGCACTCATAGGTTTTATTTAACCAACCCTCAAAACCACTCATGCCCGTGGTTTTATCAAACTAGATCAGTATTGGATATTAAATAATAACTCATACCTTAATTAGGTTGAGTTTAGTCTTTAATTCGCTTTATTAAATAACATAAAAGCTAAAAGTCAAGTGAGAATTGAACTTGGGTGGGGACAATAACAATCATTCTTCCCAACCACCTAATATACACACAATCCACAAAGAAATTAATCTAAAGCAAAAGGTTAACCAACGTGGAGATCCAAGTGCCTTTTGAGCACAACTTTCTCTATGTGAGCTTGCATTGTATGTAGAGAAAGGAAAAGACTATTGTGTCTAGTTAGAGACAAAGGTGGCAGTGTGTATAGTAATAATATCAATATAGTATTATAATTAATATTATTTCATAATTGTAAAATATTACAATTATTTGGGAAATATATAATATTAATAATATTATTATTATTACATTTCAATAATAATTATTATTATTTGGGAAGAGCAATTATTGTCAAAGAAGTTGAAGATCGATTATCATCAAAGAAATCAAGTGGAAGGAAACTAGCTATCATCGAATAAGTCGGGAATTATGGCGAATTCAAAATAAAAAATGAAGTCACAGTTACAAGCAACATTGGACAAATTAGAGCAATATAAAGCAACCCATAAAGATCTTCAATTCGATATTAGGAAGCAAAAATTGTTTTCTCATTTAGAAGAACAAGAGAATCAACACTTGAAAGATAAAAAATATGGGTTAGAAAAAAATAATAAGGAATTCAAGAAAATGTTATCAGATAAAGATGAGAAAATATCACATTTAGAAACTCATAATCAAAAGCTTGTCAAGACCAAATCAGAAAGTCAAAAAATGACGAAGAATCACCATATACAAGCAATAACAATTTAAGAGAATAAATAAAGCATCTAAACAAGATCATCATGGACAAAGATGTTGAATTGGCACAAGTCCAGAGAAAGTTAGAAATTCAAGAAGTTGAGAATAGCCGCCTTCAACAATGGATTAGTGAACTCCAGCAGAAAATGAACGACAGTAACAAGAATCACAAATTGGAGATTACAACTGTCAAAAGCACGTTATCAAATAAAACCGAAGAAATTTTCAGATTAAAGAACCATAACAAGACGTTAGTCACAAAAATTAAGAAGTTGAAAAATAGTCAGAAGGTAGAACACTCTACTGAAGACATTGAAGGAAAACTTTTAGACAAGTAGGAAGAAACTAACAGCATCAGAAATCATAACGAAGATCTTAAGGAGCAACTTAAGAAGTCTGAAGATGACAGAAAATCGCAAGTAGAATTGATTAAAATTTTTAAAAATGATAACATACAATTAGAAAACAAGTTGGAAATGATACAGAATGAAATATTAAAAACTCAAGGGATGAAAATACAACGTCCAACACAGATCAATGCTCAAAAGCAAATGCTAGAAAAAGAAAATAACATTGTAAAAATTCCCTATCGACACCCCAACCATATAAACCGATATCCTAAAAAGTGGGAATTGTCGAAAGATAATGGTACTAATGTGATCCAAGCTCCTGGTGACAGATTAGTAGGGAATCCCAACAGTCAGCAACAAATCAATTTGGGATGGATTGATCCGTCAACATATTGGAAGTTATACTCTACACCTAGAAGTTCGTATCGACATGTTTTGTCAGCTACGACATCACAAGGAACGATGTGACAACATTATAAAGCTTTGAGGACAAAGCATTTCTAAGAGAGATGCAATGTTACGAATATAAATTAAAATACAATTAATAATAATTAATAGTCATTAATAGGTATAATATTAAAAAGACATGACCTTTCAAGACAATGCCTAAGTTGTATATAAGAGGCGACAATCATTTGTAATAATCATCTCTCATATATTATTCATTTTATATTTTTCAATATTTATATTTATCAAATGGAAGATGGAACATCTCCCCCCTTAGTATCCGGATACGGATTCTCCCTTACACTCGGATTCGGTGTAACAAGTGAGTATTGAAAATTTTAGCTTCAAAAGGAATCATTTCAATAATTTCTTCTAAAGTTTGCCGAATGTAAATATCTTGTAACAAAACTTCTTCCATTTTAAAACATTGAGAAGGAAAAAGATCTAATGATTTTAGAAATTGCGATCTATTATCCTCATATAAGATAGGAGAATCACTAATGCCCAAACTATCTCTATAATTAGAGTTCGAAACATGTCATTAGGAAAATCAAACGAATTCATATGCAAATCAAAATATGAAAAGAGATCGGAATACATAGAAAAATAAGAATTAAAGATGAGAAAATTAAAAGAATCCCTTGAATTAGAATAATCATTATTACTTAAATTTTCAAGAGATTTTCCTTTTATCACCTCGTCATCATCAATAGAATTTCGTGACTCACCTTTGCATGTGTTATGAGAATTTTGTTTGAGATCAAGATCTGAACCTTCTGTATGATTAGTTGAAAATCCCTCATGCAAATCTAGCTTCTTATTATGAAATTCTTGAGAATAATCATCCCCTTCTTCTTAACAACATACAATTTATCAATCAAGAGCAATGATTTCTTCTTCTATGTGATAATCAAGATATTCAATATGTTTTAAAATCATGTTAGAACACTTAAAATTATTAGTAAAAGATTCGCGCTCATTAATATGTGGATTGGAAGATGAATTAAAACAAAATTTAGGAGAAGATAAAAGTATATTTTGATCTAAAATTAGCTCATCTTGATCGATCTTCTTATAATAAAAAAATTGTTGCTCAGTTAAAGAAAGTGTTGATTGGGAAAAATCATTAAAAGGCGATGATACCTCTTTCAAACTTTCATTTGAAAATTGTGAAGAAGCTAAACATTCTGAATTTTTGAGACCAGGGATTTGTAAAACATTAATATAAGTAGAGAGATCTTGAGGAGTGGATAGATCATTTCTTACAACTTCTTCTTGTTCAGTTGGTAGGAAAGATTCATCTTGGTATGCATAATCTACATGTTGATTTTGCTCAATGAGAGAATTAGAAGAACTTGTAATCAAGTTATATAGATTGAATTCAAAAGCTAGATCAGTAAGATGAAATTTATAAAGGACATGATAAATTATTACCGAAAAAAATTCTGAAGACTCCCTCTCCTTCTTTTGTAGACCCTGTAACTCATTGCACAATTTATTAAAATCATATTTTTCAAAATCATATAAAAACCCATCTACAAACTGAAACCAAGTGTAAATTGAATAGGGAAGAAAATCTTCTAGCCAACATTTGACCCTACCTCTTAAGGTAAGGGCAAACAACTTGCAAAGAACATTATTGTCAGTGATCTTATATTTTACATATTTATCTAAGAAATTAATAAGATGGTCCTTTGTAGATATCACCCCTTCACCATCAAATTGAAGTTTGGACAAGAGATTGACTCTCTTAGTGGGAATGTCTTTCGATGGACAGTTAAAGACACATTCCCATATAGGGGTTTGGGTGTGAGCCATGAGAGTTAATGAAAATTAAAAAATGGACTCTCAGAAGGTCATCTTGTCGTCTAACCTACCCCGCAATGCATCTAATGACATCTAGAAAGAAAAAAGATGTAATTTAACTTAAAATGTTGTTCAAAGCTGAAAAATCAACTGAATAATTAAAATTTAAAACTGAAAACCATTTATTTCATACCGACCCTCCTTCTAGTTCCATTTTGTTGACCAAAATATATGTACTATGGTAGAAAAGGGGTGACATTCCGAACCGGGGGTGTTTAGCAACACCTAGTTGTTTGGGATATATGTACTCAATAGGTTTAATGGATCAAATAAATAACTAAATAATAAACTAACCTAACTAAAAATACTAAAACTAATATAAACAATCTAAATACTAAACTAAATATGAAAAACAATACGAATATTAACAAAATGTACAAATATACAAAAAAAAAAGTTTCATGGAAAATCCCAATAAAGACTTGAAATTTTATAAAAGAAATAAAATTAAAGATGTTAAAGGGTATGAATAGACAGGTTGAAAATTGCTTGTTGAAAGCCTAGCAGACATGCTTCATATTTGAGAAAGAAGTTCTCTCCATAATAATCATAAAAATATGCAGTCTAAAGCTATAAAATTTTAATCTAACAGCTGCAGAATGTTGATCCGACAGTTGCAAAATGCAGAATGCAAGATTAAATGTTAACCAATTAAGTTAGTAAATCTACCTCATATCCCGCGGGATCCAAACAATTGAAATAACTTAATTTAACCTGCATTCTAAATTTGCAAGAAAAATCATGAAAGACATTTCACGATTTAACCATTACATATTTAAACAAATTAAATGTTCATGCAAAAATAGAGACACACAGTTTTCTAGATTAATACGTATAAAATAGATCAGTTATAAAATAATTAGACTCTTTTAAAAACACAATTATAAAGGTTGTAATTATAAAAGAACTTGAATAATATGCTTGGAAACACAGTCAAGGTCTACCCAAATTCTATCGCAGCAATGATAATATGAAAACATAGAAACTGGCTATATTAAGGATGAAAAAGACATTCATATAGATGCTTAAAAAACCGCTCCAGAATTTATCCATAATTACCCCATGAAAATTGCGATCTAACTGCTGCAAAAAAACACTTTTTTAATCTCCAGTTCTTTCAAATGACAATTACAAAAAGGAATAGGAGAAAACAGAAATGAAAAATATTCAATCTTCAATAAGCAAAGACCGCCCCATCCTTTACATCGAATCACTGCTTCTTTATATAGATAATATGGAAATACATAAAGAGATAATTTATGTTTCTTGTTCATTGAATGAACCAATTGGATCCAATGCTTTGCCCAAAAATCTGGAAATATTCTCGAGATCTGGTGCTATCTTTAACCAACTCACTATATCCTGTACATAAACGTCTATAAATTTGATTGATCTGCTTCTTTGTTTGCTAACGCGAGGGATCAAGAAAGACATGAGAGTTGTAATCTAAATGGAACAATCCTGGTATCATCTCCTTGGGTGAATTCATCGCACTACCTGTTATCTTTTATCCCATCAAATCTACACATGCAAGACAATTTTAGATAATAAAAGAAAATAGAGAAGATGTATGAGAAATAAAAATGATGGAAAAATAAGCAAAAACTTCCCCATTGTGGCAAACCCGTGGCGAATTTCTTCAATCTATGTAACAATATCCACATTTTCCCTTTTTGAATATCTTTCGATCAATCTTGGAAGCCTGATACATCCTCCTTACTTACAGTTCGGCTACATATATAACTATTGGGCATATAATCTTTATTGAATTATGTTGGGCCATGTAAAGTTTTGGAGTAATGTTTTGCGAAATTTTGATGAGAAAAGGACCAAGGCAAGTGGTCCGGCGAAGACAATCAATTCTGATGTAGTGGCCGAGATTATAGGAAATTGGGCATTTTGAATATATCAAGGGCGAAGTCAATAGTTAGGAGTTTTTTCCACTTAAATTAATGAGTGGAGTAGTGGGTAGTTGAGTAGTGGGACCCGAAATAGAAAGCTTGATGCAAGAATCATTAAACATGTCGAAGAATCTGAATGGATTAGCCCGATGGCTGTTCAGGATAAGAAGATGGGGGAAATACGAATTTTTGTGGATTTAAGGAAGATGAATGATGCTTGCTTACATGATCCATTCCCGACACCTTTTACAGATGAAGTCCTAGAAAATGTGGGAGGACAAAAAGCTTATTCATTCACAGATAGATTTTTCGAGTATAATCAAATTAAGTTTACTAAGGAGGATCGACACAAAACCACATTTGTGACCGAATGGGGTTTCTATCAGTACAAAGTGACACCCTTTGGTCTTAAGAATGCACCATTTATCTTTTCCAATGTTGTCATTGCAGCTTTCAAAGAGTTCATCCATAAATTCCTGCAGGTATATTTTGATGATTGGACAGTTTATGGATTGTTGAAGAATCACATTGAGAATTTTAGATTGATGTTGGAGTGTTGTAGACAGTATCAGATATCTTTGAATTTGAAGAAATGTAATTTTTGCGCACCATTTGGCATATTTCTTGGCCATGTAGTCTACAAATAGGGTCCGCTGGTAGACTCATCCTATAAAGATTTCTATTATTGTTGACTTACCACCACCAACATCAATGCGACAATTGAGAACAACTCTGGGACACACCGGATACTACAGGAAGTTTATTAAAGGATATGCACAGATTACAGCACCAATGGAGAATCTGTTGAAGAAGGATGCTAAATTTTAGTGGAATGAAGAGTGCTAGCAGAACCTCGACACATTGAAGGAAAATGGTGACTACACCTATTCTAGTGTTCCCTGACTGGAAGAAAGAATTTCATGTTCATGTCGATGCATCATCCATTGCATTGGGTTTAGTTCTGGCTCAACCATGAGAGGAAGCTATTGATCATCCGATTGCATTTTCCACTAGGAAGTTATCCACTGTACAGAAAAATTACACTACGACAGAGAGAGAGGGACTAGTCATGGTCTACACACTGCAGAATTTCAGGCACTAATTATTAGGGAGCCATTTTAAGATGTTTACTGATCATTCTGTTTTAAGTTATTTAGTTAACAAGCCAATGTTGGGGGGAGAATCTGCAGATGGCTCTTATTGTTTCAAGAATATGATTTTGAAATTATAGGTAAACCAGGAAAGGTAAATGCAAGACCTGACTATCTGTCGAGGCTAGAAACATAGGAAGAACTGGTCAATTTGGATGATAACCTCCTAGATGCGTAGGTGTTTTTCAGTTAACATGGTAGATGACTATTTTGAAGACATTGTAACCTTTTTGGCCACAGGAATGACACCAATAAGATTATCTGTCAATCAAAAGAAACACTTGGTTGTAAAAGCAACAGATTATCAGCTGATAGTTGGTCAGTTATATAAGTTAGGACAAGGCGAAGTACTGAGGCGCTGTGTTATGAAGAATGAGCAACTGGTGGTCTTGACCAAAGCTCATGAAGACGTCGTAGGAGGGAATTACGCAAGAAAAGCCACCACCTAGAAGATATTGCGAGCAGGACTCTGGTGGCCCACACTTCACAAGGATGCTAAGGAGTATTGTCACTTTTGCGATATCTGTCAAAGAATAGGAAAACATTCTAGAAGGGATCAAATGAAATCAGTACCACATGTTACTTTGCAGGATTTTGAGAAATGGGTTGTTGACTTCGTAGGACCAATTAGTCCCCCTGCAAAGAGATTAGAAGCACGCTATATTATTACCGCGACAAACTACTTGACCAAGTGGGATGAAGTTGAACCAGTGAAGGATTGTAATGCTACAACTGCTTCGAAGTTCTAATTCCAAAATGTAGTCACTAGATTTGGTTTCCCGTGAGTTTTGTTGAGTGATCAAGGATCTCACTTTGTCAACAAGATTATTGAGACACTTACTCAGGAGTCACAAATTCACCACGAGAAAAGCAATGCATATCATCCACAAGATAATGGGACCGTCGAAGAATTCAACAAGATATTGGGACATGCTTTGACGAAGGTCTGCAATGTGAATCGCGACGATTGGGACTTAAAGATCCCCATAGTTTTATGGGCATATAGGACAACGCATAAGAAGTTAATGGGTTGGACACCGTTCAAACTAGTGTCTGGTCAGGAAGCTTTTATGCCAATGGAATACATCATGCCAATTTTAAGGGTTGTTGCATTCAAGGGTATGTTAGACACTGGTGTTGTCGAAGAGTAGTTGTCGCAGCTGCTACAATTGGAGGAACATAGGATAGTCGCAGGTTTTCAACAGAAATTCCAAAAAGATCAAGAAAATGCATGGCATGATCGGAACATCGTAAGGAAGCAGTTTCAGAGAGGACATTTAGTACTAATCTATGATAATAAGTTTCTCAAGCATCGAGGTAAGTTTAGAACACACTGGTTGGGGTTGTATGTCATTAACTATATCACAGAAGGAGGTGTTGTGCAATTGCAAAATCTACATGGAGAAATTCTCAAGGCTTGGTAAATGGAAGCCGACTGAAACCTTACAGGGACAGTTGTGCCTTCTTGTAGTGAAGATATCTGTACATAAAAAATAAAAAAAATAAAAAAAAAATTGTTTTCTTTGTCGAAGGTTTGTTTTCGGTCGTATCTTGCATTTTCGTCAAAGGGAGTGTGTGTACATATCATAGTTAGCTATATCGAGGTAATTGTCATAAAAGAAATTGAGTTTCCAAAGCACGTGAAGAAAAAGGTGGCTTAAGTGCTCACTTAAAACCGGGTGCATATGTGAAAAGGTCAGGAATATTATTAAATGTTGCATTTATGGAATTAAAAAGGTGATGGTCGGACATAATAAATGAGCCTAAAAAGGAAGCCGACGGGATAATTTAAAAATGTCGCGGAAGATTTGGTCAGGTGCTAAAAATACATGAGTTTCAAGGAGAAAAGATATGCGGCTTAACCATGAAAACTTAACGTAGTATGGAAGACAAGTTCAAAATTGCATTGTGAATTGAAGCATAACAAGCTAAGAGCCGAGTTGAAGAATGGTGAGCTGAGCAAGAGGGTATGCAAGAAATATCGTTAGAAGATATTATTCGAGATTTCACGGCATCTGGATTTCCTAGAGCTGCAGGAGAGCCACATGTGGCTAGGGAGAAGGCTCATGTAGCGCCACCAGTGGTAACAAAGAATACTGGACATAGAACTCCATCCACACGGGCTCACGATATCCGAAGTAAGCATAGAACTGACATTGGGGCTTCCTCCTCTGCAATTCCATCTGGGCTACCATAATATATCCCACCAAGGAAGAAGAATGTGAAGCCAATACAAGTTTCGAAATATGGAAAGTATCCATTGGTTATGTCAGAAATCCCCGCAGGAATGTTGCGGGTAGGAGATATGATGGGGAGGGTACCCTATCTCCATTACGCAAATCATGACCTGGCGGAAAGAGCAAAATTTCTAGACTTTGAGCCAACGAACTATTCGAGAAGGGTTCCATATGCAGAAGAAGGAGCCCCTGTTCTAGAAACACTAGAATGGGCGTCGAAACTGGAGAGATATGGTATATTGGGTCTTCTAAAGCTTCCCCATTTTGGTCCAAGCATGGAAACCAATGTTTGTGTCAAGAAGTTGTTGTTATGCATCTATGGTGGCTTTTTTGGCTGGATAGGCGTATTTCGATTGATATAGACCTTATTTCTAGGATCACGAGTCTACCTATGAAAGGGGTGGACCCAGGGACATATTTCAGAGGCAAAGAGAAGGACCAAAACGTAACTACTAGGATGAAAGAAAAATATGGCTTGGAGAAGAGAAACTGAGGCTATGAAGTGGCCTCCATCGAAAACCCAACAATGTGATTTGATGCGTGGATCCTTGCGAGCAAGTTATTGAGGAGATGTCGACCAAATCAGGTGCCTGCTCCAGCAATTGCATTGGTGGAGCAATGTGCCAAGGGATTTTAGATGAATTGTTCCACATATATGCTAAATGAATTCTTGAGCGATTGTCGCGAAGCTCAGGACGCAAGTAACTTATTTTATTACTCATGGTTATTGTTGTTAATTGCTTTAATAGCATGGGAGGAAGCAAAAGATTCGCAGTTTTCCAGAATGCCACCTGGTTTCCCTATAGGGGCTCAGTTTGCATCACTAGGAGTGAATAGCAACCAATATCGTCAGCGGGAGTCTCATGCGGTCTTTTACTTATATAAGTAGGCATTACAGTTTATTTATTAAAGACATTGTTCATTTTAAGGAAACCCCACACCATATATACATTCAGGCTAGGCAGGACCCCAACAAGGAATGGTTACTAGAAAAATACAAGGTGATAGAGCAAGAAATTGGTGAAACCATCCATGAATGGCCTGAAGAGTGGAAAGTACCCGTGTCCGTCAAACAGCAATCATCAACTATGTCGCAGGACGTAGACCTTGCAACGTAAACTGGAAATGAGAAGAATGGACAGGGCCAAGTGGAGGAACAGATCAATGAAACTCGAGGCGAAGGAGAGGCTGCTGCAACAAATAAGGATCTAGCACATTCGCAGGACCAGGGAAGAGAATCTAGTATGACCCAGCCGGGTCCCTCGGGCATTCCTTATCTCGATTGCACATTCCGAAAAGGAATCACGTGTCACCACAGGTCCCACATTTCCATGCACCTGCTTTCTGTCGGTTCAAACGGAGTCGAGTCATTAAGACTCTACCAACGAGGGTATGGCCATCTATAGGTTCTATGGAACATACCAATCTTATGGATGATGTGCAGCATGCCATGAGATGGATGGTAGTTTCGGCCACTCAACTCGATTTCCTGTCTATTCACACCCAGTTGTATGATATAGACACCCAATTGGATGATATGGACGGATCGACAGTGCACTTTCAATCAATAAATGAGATGGGATGTTCAAAATTCAAATCGTTGCAATGGACGGCGAGCCTTATTAAACAGACACACTCGCCATTAAGGCGACCCTGTCAGGTGCTAGACCATCTGCACCCATCTATGGTATGAGCCGCACCCATCCATCGCATGAGGTATGGACGTTCATGGTATTCACGGGCTCCGGCGACGGAAAAATTCGATGTCCAATCCACCTGACACTATTTAATGTTGATCGGAGGACAACACAGAGATGAAAATGGTACGTCAATCACAAAAATTTAAATTTGAATTTGAAACGAAGTATTCACGCCCGCGTAGGATAACGCCCGCCCATTCCATTCATCTGGATTTGAATTTGAGCGGGTTCATGCTATTGTGCAACTTCTTAATCTTATTCTCCATCAAATACGCTCTAATCGCAAATGCATCTGAATATGGTACGCAGATTAAAAATACAGAGTTAAATTTTCTCTTTATTTATGCTTTTGGTTTAAAAATTATTTTTTCCGTTGTGTTTTTTTTCCTTCTTGGGCGGACAGGATTCGAACACCCGCTGGCAGCCTGTTGTGGATATGGCTGTTTGCCATACAATTATTATGATAAATTGCGGTGTGCTGAGATGGGCGTAGTTAACGGTAGCGTTGTTACAGCGGAAGAATGCGAGGATCCCACGAAATATGTCAGCTGGGATGGAATTCATTATTCTGAAACGGCAAATTTTCATATTTGGTCACAAGAAATGTCTGCAGACTATTCCGAACCCTCATTATCTCAGGACGAGGCGTGTCGTCCTCATACAGAAGTAAAACAGGATTACATCCTCTGGGTCCTTTGTTTCGATTTCGAAGTAAATTGAAATTCGAGCCCGCCATTCGCCATTCATGAAAATTGGATGACAATTTTCCATTTGGCATAAATGTTTTTTATGATTATTTTTCTTGGTAATTTTAATATATTTTGGCGCAAATGTTTAGGCGATTTTACTAAATATGCAAGACCATATTTAATTTTTTTTAATATTTGAAAATTAATTCTCTTGTATGTTTAATTCCTAAAAAAAATAACAATTTTATTGGAATAGAAACAGCTTCAACTTCATAAGCCTTGGATGTTTGTAGGCATCAACTTCTGATTGGCTTAGTAAGTATGGATTCGCAACAAGTGAGCCACTGGCATGATGTAAGGATGCTTATTTGGAATATTTGAGAAAATATCAAGTATTCTAAATGATTCAGCAGATTCTACAAAAAAAAAATATGATGGATAAAAGTAATGTTGCAATATAACCTTCAATTTACAGCTATTTGAAAATCAAGAGATATTTAGAGACCCAGTCAGATGAGATAGAACCGCACAACCTCGCTAGAGACAGAGATAGATCTCACCTTTTCCTAAGCTGATGTTAATTCCTGCGCCTTGGTTACAGGTGCTTTCACTGGTTAAACTGCAATCTTATGGAAGAGGAACAACCAACAAGAATCAATTAATTCTCAAACTTTGTCTTAAAAAAAATAGTGGATTGTGCGTGGCCATATATATATATATATATTAATTAGTACAGCAATATAATTTCTTCAA
Source organism: Larix kaempferi (assembly GCA_027924585.1). NCBI lineage: Eukaryota > Viridiplantae > Streptophyta > Pinopsida > Pinales > Pinaceae > Larix > Larix kaempferi. Next base: position 98,005 of record BSBM01000226.1, on the reverse strand, counting down.
ATGCATTTGCATGCCCTTCATCTTACAGTTATCAAAACATTGATCTTCAAAATAATTTCAGGCCATTGCCAAAGAAAGCAAGAACACTTGATACACTTTCACTTGGTCCATCAACCCCTAAAATAAATCCATCATTCCTTGGACCAATACAGTTAAATCGCCTCACAACACTAAATTCCAAACCATTCTCAGTGGGATTGGGTTAAATTACTCTCCATTAAATGCTTTACGCATGCATATGGCCACCTGTGTTATCCATTCTGCAATGAAAAAGTATGCAAATTTAAGAAATACAACAACCATTTCCCTCGTAATCTATTTGAAACAAGAACGACTGCTTATTTCCATTGGATACTTGATATTTAATTTAATTTTTAACATTTAATTTTTTTTAATATTTGAAAATTAATTGTCTTGTATGTTTAATTCCTTAGAAAAAATCACAATTTTATTGTAATAATTGGATACTTAAAATTAAGAATTCCATTCCAATTGTATTTTAGGAAGACTAGATCCTAGATCCTACATTTCTTTCCCTGTTTTATTACATCCTCTAGAAAATTAATTCTCCTATTAATGACAATGTCTATTTTTTAAAATACTTAGCTTTAATATTTTTTGTTAACACACAACATTAAATTTTTTTTTATGTCCATGGAAAAGTAGAAAAGCATTTATTTTTATTAATTTTTTTAATACAGAAAAATATTTAGTACTTGAATAATATTTAATTACATTGGATGTTTATGCGCTCTACAACCCAGTATGAGGGAGATCTTGTAACCTGTGTCGAGTAACCTTACACGTAACCTTACACGAGTATGAGAGAGATGTTGCAACTTTTGTAGAATAATGTTACACGATTAAAAAGTAATAAATATTATGTCCGCCATAAACAAAAAAGAATAATACAAAGTAAAAAGTAAATATGAGGCAGATGTTGTAGCTTTTGGAGTAACGTTACACCAGTAAAAAGTAATAAATATTATGTCCCCATAAACAAACAAAAAAGAATAATACAAAGTAAAAGGTAAATATGAGGGAGAACTTTGTAAGGTTACTTTGATCTTGTAAAGTAAATTTGATCCCTTTCGCCCTTGATAGAGCCTAGGATTTGGATCTAGGCTGGTATTTTAGAATTTGGGGTGGAGTAGCAAGTATGCTTTTCTAGATTTAGAGGGGGATGAGACAAATTGTCAAGATTGATTTTCTTGACATCCCTCCAAATTCAAAATAAACAATTATAAAAAGAAAAGAATATAAAATAAGCTCGTAATTGATGCATGGATAACTGCAGCTATACATGGATAATGTGGAGCGGAAGACAACATATATAGTCATTCATTCACCCATATCCAAAGTTAGATTTACATTAACACAACAATGAATAGACTATAAACTTAACCTAAAATGGACAACTAAGACTCCAACAAAAAAAAATATAACAGAAACACAACTTAAAATAACATTAGAAAAGTGTTATACAAACAACCTCCAAAGGATCCCTTTTATCCTTTGTTTCTTGATCATGTAGTTGTCCTTCCTCCAAAAGTAAAGCTTATTTAGAGCTTATTTGATCATTCGTCCAGCCAAATATGAGATATGGCTTTTCTAACATCAATAGCTTAAAATTCCCTATTGCTTGCACCCTTCTTACTTGTTTGTCTACAACCAATTTAAGCATGATCTAAAGTGCATATAATTCTACTATGTTATTGTTGTCAAGACTAGCATATTTCAAAGAAAAATGATGTGCATTATCCAGAAAGAGAACGCCTCTAATCCACAAACTCTTGGAGTGCCTTGATAGGCTTTAAGCATGATCTAGAGTGCATACAATTCTACTCTATTATTGGTGCCAAGACTAGCTGCATATTTCAAAGAAAAATGATGTGCATCATCCAGAAAGAGAATGGCCTCTGCTCCACAAACTCTTGGAGTGCCTTGATAGGCTCCATCAAAAAATACCAAAAGTCTCGTGACATCAATACTAGGCTCTTTTGAGTTTCTTTTAACTTTTGTTTAAAAGACTTCTTTCCTTCTCCAAAATAAAGTCTAATTTGATAGGATAGCCTTCCTAAATGAGCTTCTTTCCCTTAAAAAACCATTTTGTTATTGGTTATTTAGATTCTTCATAAAACATATAATGATAAAGCTTTGTACAAAGAAACAATTCTATTAGTCAATTAGAGTTCCAATCAATATGTCAAATTTAATTAATCCCATTGATTTTGCAAGTTGTAACTACTATGCATCTCCATTCACACAACTTTAGGGGCTAAATTTAGCTCATGGGTTAATTTCAACATTTTTTTCCAAAATAAATTGCCAATCTCCATTTTTTTCTAAACTAATTTGCCCAAATTCCATGGGATAAAAATATTGACACTAAATATTGCCAAAATTGTCCATAAAATATATAAAATCTTTATAAATTTTAATTATTTTACAAAACTATAACCAAAAATTTATAATTGGAAATTTAATAATTAGTAAGATCCACCAAGATTTCCCCTACATGCGGGTGACACTAGTGGACACATCAGGGCTCAAACGGGTGTGAGTGACACTGGTGGCCATGTATCCATCCCATGTGGCACTGCTGAGCTCACCGGAAGCTCCAAATATAAGGTGGGGGAACGTCATGACCGTGAAGCGACGTCAAGTCGCTGGCAGCATTAATTTCCTCGACCCTCGACGTCGCCTCATGTTTCCTTTCCAGCACCATCCCATGGCCTTCAGGCGTGTGAAGCTCTGCCATCCTGCTAGCTGGCTTCAACGTCCTTCCTTCAAACTCCTGTCTCGACCTCCAACGTCCATCACTTGTGCTCTCATCGCTCTACTCTTGGCCCCTCTTCCTCCTGTGCCTGCGTCCACCACATTATGGCTTGAAAATTCCTGTGACTCTCACACCATGGGCAAACCCAAGGGCTCCAAGACTGGCAAGACGAAGGAGACCCTTGAAATCGACCAGGGTAGGACTGGCTACAAGGATGAAATTTCCATCCCTGTTCGTCTTCTAATTGATAGTTGGGAAGCTCGTCTCGTCACTGATACTCTCAGCAACAGGGACCTGGAGCAGCCATGAGATCCTTATTGGCTTGCTAAAAACATGTTGGGGAACTTAATGGAGGACATGCTCTCTAATTAGGCCTCTGCCAGGCATGCAACTCAGTCTCTCATTGTTTCCCTGCCCAATATGGCATCTATTCTGAACAATTTGGAAAGCGCATTCGGCTAGGATTCCTATGCTCCTGCTCATCACCTTCGTTGTGATCTCAGACCTAGAAGCACCACTCCTGGTTCCTCTCCATCGCCCTCTGTAGCCAGACACGACTGTATTTGGCCCATGTTGCATACCTCTGGCACCCATGCCACCACCGTGGGAACCACTCATGGCTTTGGTAATTTGGCCACCTCTCTTGGCTTGGGAACTCTGGCTAACACTATGAGCTCCAGGGTCACCTCACTTCGCAATCTGGCCACCTCTCTTGGTAAAGCCACTTAACATGGTATTCTGGCTTCTACACTTGGTAGTGCTCAGAACATTTCTGTTGGTTTCAACCCGGTTCAGCATCGAGGCAGCATGCAGAAGGGAAAGGAACCTCCCCGAGTGTCTTTTCCCATCCCTTCCTCCTATGAAAAGCACCCCGCCACCTGCTCGGAACAAGGACGACGACACCTATTACAACTGCCCCATTCTTGACGAAATTCCTTCTGATGTCGAAGCTCCCGGTACTGTTGGTTAGCAAGGTTCTTCTATGGTTGCATCTCTGTTTCTAGTTTTTTGTTAATTATCAGACTGATAGCTTGTCTACAGCCTCCATGGCTCCGAATCCGCACCCTAATATCAGGGTTTTTTTTAATCTTTTTGGGTCTGTATGGCCTTAGTAATGATGTACATGTTTTTCAAGGTTGGCATTTGATGAGACCACCTTAGTTTGTATTTTCCTCTGTAACTTTACTTCTTTCAATTGAATAGAATTTGCAACCATTACAAAAAAAAAAGATCCACCAAGATTTCTACACTTCAAAACAATTATGGGAAAACTAATTTCCATGCCACTTTCCACCACCACACACTCTCTTCTCCTTGTTTTTCACTTTTTTTTGCTTCATATCCAAGTCAAGCAATAAGCACCCTAGCATATTTGTTTCTAGACTATTTTAGTTCATCATTGTGATCCTTTATGCAGATGGCATTATGTTTGAATACATTTATGTATTGTGTCCATTCAACAACTTGGTCACCTTGTAAGTCCAAATCCTCAACAAATTTCTAGCCTTGGATCCCAAATCCATGAACCACATACCATGAAGCATCCTCTAGTCTAGTAATGTTTTTTCACAAAGAGTTAATTGAAGTGGTTTAGAAAGCCTATGATTTCCACAACACCAATCCAAGGGTCCTCACCAATTACCAACTTATTGCCTTTGCCAATTTCCCAAGCAACCTAATTACTTTGAGTATTTAAAGCTTTTAATAGTCCTTTCCAAACATTAGAGGTGACTCTTCAAAGGACTTTCTCTCTTGTCTAATCCATTCTTTTGGTTCTTTATTACGTAAGTACTTACCCTTCATCACCTTCCGCCACAAGCCTTTATTGAACAAAATCCTCCAAAGGCATTTTGTTGCTAAAGCCTGACTAAGCACATACATATTTTTTAAGTCCCATCCTCCAAACCCCTTAGGTCTAACAATTCTTGACCAATTGACACGTGGAATTCCTTCCACTACTTTTATGTTTTTCTGAAGGAAACTGTAGCACTTTTTGCTAATCTTATCTAAAATACCCTTTGGAATGTGAGAAATTAATAACTAATAGACATAAATACTCTCTAAGTCAGACTTGACCAACACCAACCTTCCTCCTTGGGACAACCACCTATGACACCAACATGTAATTCTATATTCAATGCTCTTCATTAACCAAAGCCAATCAACATATTTGTAATCAATAGGTTTTAAGTGAAAACCTAAATAATTAACTCCATTGTTCAATGGTTCAATCCTCAAAGGGAATAATTGTTCTATTATTCTTTGTAGTGGTTCACTCATGCCATTCACCAGAATACATGATTTTTGCATGTTGATTTCCATCCCCGTTGCTTTGTAGAATAATTCAAGGATAGTTTTGAAGTAATTATGTTCCCTCAAATTCTCTCCCAAAAAGTAAGATATTCATATCATCAACAAACGATGAGTTTGTAACCAAAATGGAACATGCAATATTTATGCCTTCTATAAATCCTTCTCTTATGAATTTTTCTAATTATATGATGAGTCCCTCTGGCACTAAAAGAAATAGGAAAGGTGACAAATGGAACCCTTGTCGAAGTCCCCTGGAAGCCCTAAAAAAACTTGATGGAGAGCCATGTATCAAAACTATAAAGTTATCTGATTCCAAACAATCCATAATCCAATCAACAGATTGAAGATTTAAACCCATTTACATAAGAACCAATCTTAGAAATAACCACTTTACTTTATCATAATCCTTGGAAAGATCAATTTTCATAACCACCAGTCTATTTCCCAACTTTTATTGAGTGGAACCCCTCTTGTGCAGTCCCAACTACATCATGGATTTGCTTGTTGACTAAAAAATCAAATTATTCCTTTGAAATGACATTTGATAGAGCTTAAGTTAATTTGTTTGCAATTATTTTCAAGGTAATATTTTAGACAAGATTACAGAGGGTTATTGGCCTAAAATATTCAAAAGTAGCAAGATCATTCGTTTTTAGAATTAATGCTATGAACGTAGCATTCATTGTCCCTAGAATTTTTCCAGACCTCCTAGTTTCCTCAATCACCCTAAGAAGTTCCTCCTCCAAAACATAGAAACCTAGATAACATTCAATAGTCCAACCATATGGACTAGGACTTTTTGCCTTCTTGAAAGACCCCATAACAAATTTTATCTCATCTTTAGTAACCTTTGCTTCCATAGTTGCATTCATATCATCATAAAAAGAATTGAGAAACATTATAAAAACCTTCACAATCTCCCCTATAACGGATGCATAATTCTCCTTAAACAAAGATTGAAAATGTTGCTTACCTACATAAGCTAAATCATTGAACGATGTAACCCTATTTCCATTTGGTCAAATCAACCCCTAGATAGTATCAGGGAAAAATTTTGGGGCAAAATTTAGCCCATGGGCTATTTTTGGACTTTTTTTTTCCAAAAAATGATTCACCAATTTCCATTTTTTCTAAATTGATTCACCCAAATTCCATGGGATACATTTTTTTTTTACTCTGGAAATCACCAAATGTGGCTAGAGACTATATAAAATCCTTAGAAATTTGTTTTTTGTTAGAAAAATATCATCCAACATTTTATGGATGGAAATTTAAGAATTTGAAAGATTCACCACTTCAAGAGAATTATGGATCCTTAAAATTTTTCTTTGGACAGTATTAAAGTTCTTTTTGTAGGATGCATAATTATGGAAGAAATTTGTATTATTATCATCTTCCACTAACCAAATAGAATGAATTTTGAGCCTCGACTCCACCTCTTCCAATTCTAGAAGTGCTTTATTTTTTCTTTCAAGTTCTTTTAACATCAAACCCTCTTCTTCTGAAAATATTCCATTGGAATTCTACTACAAAAGATCCTACAAATCTGAGTCAAAAAGGTTCAAGTCTTTTTTATTAGCTTTAGTTCTCTCTCTGGCCCATTCAATTGCTAACTTTTTAACATGGACCAAATTCATTGTTGGTGAAACCATAATCATTGTTGGTGGAACCATGAACTCTATTTACAAAACCATGAGCATTGTTGGTGGAACCATGAGCATTGTTGGTGGAACCATGAGCTCTATTTATGGAACCGTGAGCATTGTTGGTGGAACCATGAGCTCTAGTTATGGAACCATGAACATTATTAGTGGAACCATGAGCACTGTCTATGGAACCATGAGCTCTATTCATGGAACCATGGGCATTGTTGGTGGAACCATGAGCATTGTTGGTGGAACCATGAGCTCTATTTATGGAACCATGAGCATTGTTGGTGGAACCATGAGCTCTAGTTATGGAACCATGAGCTCTATTGATGGAACCATGAGCATTGTTGGTGGAACCATGAGCTCTATTTATGGAACCATGAGCATTATTGGTGGAACCATGAGCATTGTTGGTGGAACTATGAGCTCTATTTATGGAACCATGAGAATTGTTGGGGGAACCATGAGCACTGTCTGTGGAACCATGAGCTCTATTTATGGAACCATGAGCACTATTGGTGGAACCATGAGCATTATTGGTGGAACAATGAGAATTGTTGGGGGAACCATGAGCTTTAGTTATGGAATCATGGGATCTAGTTATGGAACCGTGAACATTATTGGTGGAACCATGAGCACTATTGGTGGAACCATGAGCTCTATTTATGGAACCATGAGCATTATTGGTGGAACCTTGAGCACTATTCGTGGAACCATGAGCTCTATTTATGGAACCATGAGCATTATTGGTGGAACCATGAGCATTGTTGGTGGAACCATGAGCTCTATTTATGGAACCATGAGAATTGTTGGGGGAACCATGAGCTCTAGTTATTGAACCATGATATCTAGTTATGGAACCATGAACATTAGTGGTGGAACCATGAGCACTATTGGTGGAACCATGAGGACTATTGGTGGAACAATGAGCTCTATTTATGGAACCATGAGCATTGTTGGTGGAACCATGAGCACTGTCTCTCAAACCATGAGCATTGTTGGTGGAACCATGAGCACTGTCTGTGGAACCATGAGCTCTAGTTATGGAACCATGAGCATTGTTGCTGGAACCATGAGCTCTAGTTATGGAACCATGAGCGTTGTTGGCGGAACCATGAGCGTTGTTGGCGGAACCATGAGCATTGTTGGTGGAACCATGAGCACTATCCATGGAACCATGAGCATTGTTGGTGGAACCATGAGCACTGTTAGTGGAACCATGAGCTCCAGTTATGGAACCATGAGCATTGTTGGTGGAACCATGAGCATTATCGGTGGAACCATGAGCATTGTTGGTGGAACCATGAGATAAATGTCTGTCATATTCACAAGTACAATCCTCAACATGGGGATTGCATCATCCCGGAACCACTAATTCAAAATGTACGTGATGGAGATTGTATCATCTATGGACTTTAGTCCTAAAATTATCCACAGACAGATGTCTCAGAGAGTGAGAGGATTGTATCATCCCTGGACTTCAGTCCTAAACTGATCCGCAGACAAATGTCTCCAAGAGTGAGAGGATTGTATCATCCCTGGACTTCAGTCCTAAATTGATCTGCAGACTGATAGTGCTCATGGTTCCACCAATAATGTTCATGGTTCCATAACTAGAGTTCATGGTTCCACCAATAATGCTCATGGTTCCATAAATAGAGCTCATGGTTCCATGAACAGTGCTCATGGTTCCATCAACAATGCTCATGGTTCCACCAATAATGCTCATGGTTCCATAAATAGAGCTCATGGTTCCAACAATAGTGCTCATGGTTCCACCAATAATGTTCATGGTTCCATAACTAGATATCATGGTTCCATAACTAAAGCTCATGGTTCCCCCAACAATTCTCATGGTTCCATAAATAGAGCTCATGGTTCCACCAACAATGCTCATGGTTCCACCAATAATGCTCATGGTTCCATAAAATAGAGCTCATGGTTCCATTGATAATGCTCATGGTTCCACCAATAATGTTCATGGTTCCATAACTAAAGCTCATGGCTCCACCAATAATGCTCATGGTTCCATAAATAAAGGTCATGGTTCCACCAATAGTGCTCATGGTTCCACCAATAGTGCTCATGGTTCCACCAATAATGTTCATGGCTCCGTAACTAGATCTCATGGTTCCATAACTAAAGCTCATGGTTCCCCCAACAATTCTCATGGTTCCATATTTGGAGCTCATGTTTCCATAACTAGATCTCATGGTTCCACAGACAGTGCGCATGGTTCCACCATGAGCATTGTTGGTGGAACCATGAGCATTGTTCATTGAACCATGAGATCTAGTTACGGAGCCATGAACATTATTGGTGGAACCATGAGCACTATTGGTGGAACCATGAGCTCTATTTATGGAACCATGAGCATTATTGGTGGAACCGTGAGCTTTAGTTATGGAACCATGAACATTATTGGTGGAACCATGAGCACTGTCTGTGGAACCATGAGCATTATTTATGGAACCATGAGCATTGTTGGTGGAACCATGACCATTGTTGGTCGAACCATGAGCTCTATTTATGGAACCATGAGAATTGTTGGGGGAACCATGAGCATTACTGGTGGAACCATGAGCTAAAGTAATGGGAGTAGAGGTAAGGAAAAGGGAAATTAATAATGAAAAATATGATGGGAAAGTAAGAGGGTTAAGGGGAACCTTAATGTAAAAGAGGGGAGCATTACTGGTTTCATTTTTATTTTTTTGGACTTAGACTTGAGGATATCACTAGATATCGACATGATTAGCACTTTTCTCAATGGATGAAAAATTAGCGTATTTTTACTAACATGACACAATTTAGTCTAACTTGTCGAAATTTTGACCGAGGGTCAAACTAACTCTTTTTTGGAAAATAAAAGATGAGTGTGATAGGTGCAATGAGCCAAACACGATTTCTCTGACTACCCGACATGACAATGCCCATATGAAAAAAACTATTTGTTTGGTCAGTTTCTGCATCTTTTCCTTCAAGACTCCACACTCTTTCAAATCTGATACTCTCTATCTCACTCCTTCACATCTGGTACTTTCTCTCTCTCTCTCAACCCCTAACCCCCAATCTCTCTCTCTCTCTCTCTCTCTCTCTCTCTCAACCCCTAAACCCCAATATCTCTCTTTATCTCTCTCTCTAAACCCCTAACCCCCAATCTCTCTCTGTATTCGAGGCATCCAAAACTTTATAGTAGATATTGGTCAGCTTCTACATCCTTTCCTTCAAGACTTCACAAAATTTCACATATGATACTCTCTCTCTCACTCTTTCACATCCGATACTTGATCTCTCTCTCTACCCCTAGCCCCCAATCTCTCTCTCTCTCTCTCTCTCTCTCTCTCTCTCTCTCTCTCTCTCTCTCATATTGTATAGAACGTTTCTATAAATAATGAACAACAAATCAAGTTTTGATATATTTCAATGTTTGGTGATTTATATTTTTTGCATATTCAGATGTTTTGTCATTTACCTTTTTAAACCTTTCTCACTTTAACTATTATCTAGGGAGGTTAACTAAAAAATACTGATTGTTCCCCCAACAATTCTCATGGTTCCATAAAAAGAGATCATGGTTCCACCAACAATGCTCATGGTTCCACCAATAATGCTCATGGTTCCACCAATAATGTTCATGGTTCCATAACTAGAGCTCATGGTTCTAGAAATAGAGCTCATGGTTCCACCAACAATGCTCATGGTTCCATAACTAGAGTTCATGGTTCCACTAATAATTTTCATGGTTCCATAACTAGAGCTCATGGTTCCACCAAAAATGCTCATGGTTCCATAAATAGAGCTCACGGTTCCACCAACAATGTTCATGGTTCCACCAACAATGCTCATGGTTCCATAAATAGAGCTCATGGTGTTGTTCGTGTCCTGGTCATCTAGGCTAGGACACGAACGACACCACTGAAATAGAAGGTCTTCTTCAGGGTCTAAAGATAGCAGAAAAGAACAGATGGGAACCTCTCATAATTGAAGGGGATTCGAAGATGGTTTTCCTCATGGCCAAAAAAATCCAACTAGGACGACACCCATCGCAAGTCACAGATAGCTGGAGGTTGGATTACAAGGTGGAAGAATTGGGAACCCTCCGCAACCCACATGCCTGGTCATTTAGCGATGTCAGGAGAGAGGGAAACAAGGTGGCAGACACCTTGGAAAATGCAGGAGTCAAATCCTCACACAGACTACGAGAAGGACCCCTATCACTTTTCATGGATTTGACTTGGGCTACGCAATGTGCTCAGTCAAGGAAAGTGGAAATTTTAGGGGCCCATCAAGCATGTCAAAAGGTGGCATGGTAGTATGAATATGAAATTCAAACCTTGTATAATACTAATGTTTTGACTTCATCATAATCATCAAGAACAATTTGAGACCCATCACTATGAATCCTCATAAGATATGAAATACAATCAAATATCTTAGTTTATACATGTCCCTTACATGTGACTTTCCTAGTAGTGTTGACTATGATAATAAATTATGAGAAGTTGTTTCAATGTTTTCCTGAAATCCACCTTTTGGATGTGGATTACTTCTAGAAAACGTCTTTAGAGGGATAGTTTGGTTAATATATCTTTTAGAAATACTAATGGTAGTTAAAGCATCTAAACTTATACTAGTTGTTGAGTTTGTTCTATTTGTGTGGTATTCTTTAAAACATTTGGTTTGGTAGGTATAGAGCGTGTTGATCATTCGCATGAATGCGTTGCATTACTACTTAAAAAGAAACAATTATGGTTTACTATGGATATACTACAATACAAGAGAAGTTGTTGTTGCTTGCACAACAACAACAAAACTAGGTAACCTTGAAGGCGGAGAAATTGAGTGTATGTGAGGAGATTGACTTAAGCTTAGTGAATACATGAATAGTAGGTGCTTTTGGAGGTCATGCATTCCCATGTGCATCACATGAATCCTTGTAACTATCATTTATATGTTAGCAATAACTCACTCATTGCTTGCAGTCTTCCATCTATTTATGAAATCCTATCTTAATCATAAGAGAGGCTACCTCAATGGATAGCTTAATATACTACATAAGAGGTATATATTTCACTACAATGGGGATATTGTACCAAAAGGTGGTAGTCAATAAGGGAGTTGTGTTTCCAATATTCCATTAGTGACAATATTCCTGACCTAACCTTGAAAATTTAAGGGTGATGGCAAATCACAATTAAGCAATGAGAAACTTTAGAATCTAACAAATGAGGTTTTCCTAAATACAAGTATGCATATATAATATTTATATCAATAAATTTGTTATCATGGAAACAATGTGTAAGCATCACCCCGTATAGCTTCAAAATTAAAATGACCATGCATGTTATTGAATGTGCATCCAATTCCTTCCCTTCAATGATCCACACCCTCCTAGACAAAAACAATGTGACCACCAACTACATAAACTAATCAAAATGCGGGTTCAACGTGCTTGACACATTACTATCACTTTCCAAATGTTATTACTTAAAATGGATTCTTCCATAATCCTTTCTTAACAACATTTTTAGATGTGACTTCTCTAATCAATGCTACATTCAATTTCTAATCTTAAATATACCTTCTACTAGCTGCATTTGTTGCATAATGGCAGTGATATGCCTAATGTCTTTAACACTCCATCCACTCATTATTAGTTTCAACCTTCAGCCTTCATTGGGTTCATTTATTAGTTGAATTTATTGGTTGTTTGCATTTTGGTGTCTATATTGTTTTTTTATAATCTATCCTTTTATAAATAAACATTTTGACACTTCTTTTGTTTTTGTTTTTATTTATTTATTTATTTTTAAATTGTGTTTTTTAGAGAAGTCTCATGAAACTTATTAGAAAAGGTCAAGGATGTATGAAACTTAGTCAGATTGGCTATGAGATATGGGCCTAATGTCATAATTTATAATTCCTTATGTCACACTTTGATAAAAACCCACCTATCTATAATTATATAGAGTTGTTTCAATAATGATGATATTCAGAGACTAAAAATGGACTAATGGGAGTGAAAAAAAAAATGGGGAGCTAAAAGCGCATGGTTTCCAACTAGAGTGATTGAAATAGATGCGCCAAGAATGCGGAATATTTATAAAATATATTTGTTATTTAAAAACATAATGGTGTTCATTCATACCCCTTAAGTTGTGGTCAAATGGTTAAATCAAGTCAATTTGAGTGCTTAACTCCAAGGTCAAAGCCTCTAAGACATGTTGTGTTAAAGCAATAAATTATTTCAATACTCAATATGATTCTAGGAAAAGAGGTCCTATAGACTAAGGACACTAAGAGATAAACAAATGTAATAGAGTCAGATAATTAATTCTTTCTTTGCTCCTATTTACACATCATGGCTAGAGAGTGGGTGCAAGAGTTGTGATAGTGCAAATTGGTAAAACACAGATACCAAACAATGCAAGAGAAATATGGATAGAAAAAAGGACCATTGGATGGATAAAATGTGTGCCAAATGAAAGTGGAATAGATTGAATTACAAAGTAGTGACACAATACATAATGGTATAATGGAAATTGAAATTGGAAACACATGCTAGTGGATAATGAGAATTTCTAGTAGTAGAGATGGGAAAAGGAGGATTCTAACACAAATTAGTCATAAACACAAATTAGAAGGAAATATAATGGAAAAGAACAAGTCAACCCTATTAGACTAACAAATTGGTACAATGTAGTTAAAAAAGAATACAAGCAATGACAATGAAAACACAATAAAATGATTTGATAGTGAATGGAAAAATAGATGGTTCGATAGAAGAAATTATGGGCCCTTATTCCACCTTATGTGAACTACCAATCAAGATGATATAATATTTTGAGGTAAAATGTATAGTGTGTTACTAGATAAATATTAGCATGGAAACAATGCTAATAGTCTTACTTTCAACATAATTTCCTTTTGTTGATAAAGAATAATGACGTTAAGGAGTGATTGGTTCAATAGATGATGCATATGCACACAACTTAGATAATTCATAATATGCATCAAAACACATTGAATAGAATTACCTATGACTAATAGAGAGTCGGAGAATTTCTAATTAACACTCTAGACAAGATAGGGGAAGTCCAGAAAGGACTCTCTTATATACACTCATTGTGGAACAACATATAGAGGAAAATGACAACACTAAGGAAGCTTCTAATTTAGAATCCTCGAATCCTTGTTAAAACCTACTAACTACCTAATTGTATTTTGTTGTTGTAGAATTTTGAGGTAAATGGGTGATTGGTGAAACTAATAATTGACAATTGTAGCATGAAGAACTTGGTCTTAGTGCAAGGTTTAAATCTTCCACTACAATTGCATTTGTGGGCCTTCAGTTTGAGATAGTTCAAAATTAACAGGAAAACCACTCATGTACATTGTATTTTATCATAATATACGTAATTCAAGCTTTCATTGAAATTGATTTGTGACATTGCCTTGATGAATTCTATGCCACTTCCTCGCATGGCCCTATCACCATGTTCACAAAATATTATATATTTGTTTTGATAACACCAACGAGTTTCATAGGGATAGTAAAACATACAAATTCAAGTTTTTATCTTTTGCATATATCCTCCCAATATCACTAAATATTGCTATGAATTTCATTTTAGCATTTGTGTACCCTTTGACAGGCAAGGAACAAAAATGTACTAGTTTCCATTTAAAATATATAAACAAATACATTAACCCATCTCTCTTCAATTAATAGACCAACTATCTCCTATGTCTAGGCTTCCCATTAAACTTTTATATAGAATCTCTTTAATGGAATATTTGGACCTACTTGGTCGCCAACTCCCTTTTGAATTCGAAATATATGCTTCTCACAATGCATAAGTATTGTTCTTAAATAGAAAGGTCACCCATTACATACCCTTCTAAACAACACCATCTTATTCAATAATACTTTTCTTTAAACATTAGAAAAATATAAAGCTCTACAATTTTAAACAACTTCTAGGAGAGTGACAAAGATTGGCTTCACCCTAACAAGTTATTATTTAACCAACACCATAATCTCTAACCCATTTAACATAAGTTGTAAACCATTCTCTAACGTGTGAGCACCAAGGCCTTTGGTATGGCTCTTACAACCTATCATGTCATCTAGGATGTGGTAAATGTTAATACTTGCATATTGTATGAACCCTAATACATGAAGGAGCGAAATGTGTTGGATATGTACAATGTCTTTCCAACCAATAGTTGTACATCCCAACATGGACTAGGAAATGCATAACAAATTTAGTTGTTCAATAAAGGACCTTGCGCTTAGAAGCTAATTGGTTATATTTGAAAGCATGATAATTGTTACATTTTGATTGAAAATTGAGGCCCAAACACATTTCATTGAAATTAGAAATATTTTATTACAAAAACAACCACATAATTGAGTGTTTAAATCACTTTGGAATTCTAGATCTACTATTTAATTCCAAATTTAATGAAACATGTATGGTAATTTTCTTTCTTTAGGAAATGAATTACCAAAAATATTGTAATTTGTATAATGGGGCTATGGGTAATTAATATTTTAATATCAAGGGTTATGGTTAATCAGATCTCATTTTCTGTGGAGTAAAACTCCTCTCGAGTTGTGAACCACATTGAAATATATATATATATATATATTTTAAAGATATAATTTTATTTATATAAATATAAAAGAGGTTAGTAAATTGATATAATAATATAGTTATATTAAGAATATGATAATGTTATTTATAAAAATGATTTTAACTTTAATTTATTTATTTAAAGATTTAAAATAAATTTAAAAGGTTAATTTAGATGTTATAAATTAAATTATGATTAATAATAATAATAATTTTAAAATAAGTATTTTAATTAAATGATTTTTTTTAATTATATAGTATAATATATTAATTATTTTTAAAAATCACAAATTAATTATATATTATAAATATTTTTTAAATTTAAATATTAATTTAACATCTTTAATCTAATTTAAAACCAATTATTTTTAAAAACATTTTTCATAATTATTTGAATGATATATATTGTAATCTAAATCTAATAATTTTTTTATTCTTTTAAAATATAATTATTAATTATTTAACTATATATATATAATCTTATTTTAATAAATAAATTTAATTCATTAAACAAAGTTAACATCAGATAATAAAATAAAAAGTGTGCAATTCTAACTTCCATCGACATCCATGAGAGGATCCGCACTGGATTTCACGAGTTAAAGAGACATCTATTTATGGTTACAACATATATCTTATTTTTTTTTAATAATGCCATAGTAAATGGCACTATTTCACCGAGGTTTAGATCTCTTAAGACAGTGTTGCCTTTGTTCTCTTGCAGCTATCTTGGTATTTAGGTTTCTTATAGGAAGGCATTGGGGTTATTTAAACCTTCTCCCCCATACAATTTGTACACACAAAAGCTTCCTCTGAAACTTTTGATTTTAATTATCATGCTTCAAATATTATGCTTCCCAACTACCAACCAAAAAGAACGACTTCACTAGGCAGTAATAACATAATTTGCATATTTCAAATATTCAAGAAAACCGGTACAAAATACAAAGTAGGAATAAATAAACTTATATCTTTTCTAAAATTCAACTTTTGGGTCCGTCTACTGTGAGAAAAGGAAGCCATGAATAGGAAGCATTTTCCATACCCTTGCACGCCAAAGAATTACTTACATCTTTGAAGACAGCCAAGCTTATTATTAACATAAAACAATTCACCAGTCAAGCTTATTATTAACATAAAACAATTCAACATAAAACAATTCACCCTTGACGTCGAGACTGACGAAAACAAAAGATCTGCTACTTCGCTCAATGGGTGCCCTGTTGAAATTGTCTAGATATGCCGCAGGATAAGATCATGAACTGAGGCTCTGCATCAAACTTTGAGGGACTGCTAAACATAAATATCTATATTGCTTTGAGAAGGACAAATACTTTCATTATTATGGCTATTCTGAAACATTGAATCTGTGAGTAAAACAAAAGTAATTTGAAAGTTGTGCTTGCAGTACAAGCCCCAGCTTCTACAGTAACTCCAATGAAGATTTTGAAAATCCATTGGGTGATCATAATACAATGAGGCTCTTGCTCAGGACAAGAGCATTGTGCATGAGGGCATTGCCATTAGTTATATAGTACATTCCCTAAAAATTAAAAGTTCGCACTTGAATTATTTATGGATGCAATTTTCGGGATTTCATAAAAAAAAAACACAACACTACAAAACTGATGCACGAATTGCAGGAACATCCCTAGAAGAGGACTTCCATCGAGACTGGAAGGGAATCCGATATGGTGTTGAAGGAGAAAATTCGAAAGGAAGTGGGGTCCTCAACTTCTCCTGATAGGATCTTGACCACCTCTGTCGTTGCGGGTCTAGCTGCCGGCAATCTGTGCAGGCGGAGAAGAGCAACAATGATGCAAAGCAGATCCTGGTTTTTCTCATAAACATCCCCAAGCGTGGCGTCGATGAGATCCAACGCGTTTTCTGAACGAGCCAAGTTCCTGGCACACAATATGAGATTCGATCTCTTGAATCCCTTAATCGGAGACACCATTAGTTGCAGAGGCCTCTGGTCGGAGATAATCACCAATAGAAGAATTCCAAAACTGTAAACATGGCCACCTACATACATGGGAGAAAAGTAGCAAACTGTCTTTCATGCTCGGGATGCTGGTCACTCTGTTCCTCAACACATCTCCGCTACCCCAATCCCTGCTATGGTGGTGGAGGGGAATGGGCCTTCACGAAACCAGTCTCTGCTTTTAGAGTATCTGCTGCTCCTGTTGCTACCAGATATCCAACGCAGGGAACATCAATGCAATGTGATGATACCTGATCTGCTATTAACGCTGCTCTGAAATCTCCTCCCACCCAAAGCTTATTACAATACAAGCCACAAGCATGGCGGTTTCTTCAATTTAAATTTAAAATTTAAAATTTCAATCCGCCCAAAACCATCTACGTCAATTAATTTTGAATCATCCAGTTGTTCTCTGCACGCGTATGACCCATCAATCCAGATATCCGGTTAGCGCCCTCGTCGCTGAGACCCGTTTGCTTCGCTTATAATTAAGTGGATGAGATGGGAAGTTTTCCGTCACTGGAATTGCTAATTGATCGCTACTACAAATGGATGCCATGAATAATGGCGCTAGCCATGAATTCGTGAGTGTACGCGCCAGCTATCCTGTCATGTCTGTGGCCGCCTAACCACAGTGTATTAGATGGGATGTTTTCCGTCACCGGAATCGCCAATCCATAGCTCCCTCAGATGGATGCCATATGGATGGCATATTCATGCTATGGAGTGATGCGGGATGCTTCTGACACCAGATAGTAGAGCCTTAAAGGCGAGTGTGTCTGTTTAATAAGGCTCACCTGCAATGGACCGCCTCCCATTTGGCCCGATCCTGTTTCAAAAAATATTCATGTCAGTTCATTAAGATTAAGCACGTAGATAAATAGGAGCCTCGACATCCAGAATATGGTTGACACATTTGACTCCTAATCTGTGCATTTTCTGTCATCCATTTTACATGGGGTACCTCTGGCATCCAGAGCTTAAGTGATCTCTCGGCTCTCTCATGGACATCAATCGATAGGGGATAATATTCAAGCTGCTTCAGATCTAGTAAACATGCCACAGTTTCAAAGCTTTACCTCTCCTCTTCCTTATAAAGTATCAGTCGTCGGCATTCGTTTGAGTGACACCCATTGTGATCGTTGCAGGCTAGAAACTTATCTACCATTAATATTTCTATTTTTGGTTTAGTGTTCTACATATTAATGTATATTCGAAATAAGAGTAATCTCTTGGAAATAGGTGCCATACTTGTTTTCTTTTATATGGTGCTTTGTAAAAGAGATCAAGAAGTGTGCCATATTTATAAAAAAACCGTATTTGTGTATACATGAAAAAAACTATACTGCTTTTGTTTCTGGTTTATGGATCTAATTTATGGTTATATGATTTGTAATTTCACATCCACAAGTTCATATCTAGATGCAAGGCTATTAAATTTTGTGAACCCGAATTTATAATGATGCTGGGTGCTTCTCAATTCCATTGTTGAATTAGGAGATTTTTTTTAATATTTTTTAAGTTAAAGAAATTACATTTTTTTTTTATATTATGTTTATTATGTTAATTTATTTTATATTTTATATTTATTTTATTAAATATCTTTCAAGGTTCAAGATTACACCTTTTGTTTTTTATATTTATATTTATGATGTTAGTTTACTTTTTTTTTCATTTTCATGATGTTAGTTTATATATATATATATATATATATGAAATATTGTTTATTTTAGTAATATTTTTTTAAATTAAATAAAAATTTCATTTCTTTTTCTTAATCAAAATTATTTAATTTCAGTAATTTGGTCAATGTTAAAAAACACAATTAAACATAATTTTATAGTTGTAAATAAATTTTTTAATTAATATGATAAAAAAATTTAACAAAATTATAATCTTAAATATAGGTAGCTAGTTAGCTTTTCCTATAATCAAAGTAAATATTTTTATCAGTAATTACCTATTTATAATAAATTAATGTCTTTTGCAACCTTACCATTAAACATTATCATGTTCTAGTCAAAACCAAGGAAACTTGGTTGTGTGTATATTAAAAGTACATGTACACACTTCATTTTTCCAAAATAATTTTTGAAGTGTTCATTTTAACTATGGGTCATTATTCATAAATAAGTAATAAATTATTTCATTCATATTTCATTTTCATTTTCCAAAAAAAATCAAAATAAGTCCATTTTATCTATGTACTCTTTTCCATAAATAAATAATAAATTATCTATTTCATATCTCATTTTCATTCTCCAAAAGAAAACAAGAAAACAAATTAAGCGGCATCATATCCATTTTCATTCTTAAAAAAATCCGTTTTCGTTCTTAAAAAAACTCCTCTAGCAAATAATATAAGAACTCTACCTTTAAAAGCCATGTCTTATAAGGTAGCTTTTGAATCCATTCATAATCATCACATTATATAATTGTGGAAAAATGTTCCTTATACAATTCATGTCCTTGTAAAATAATGTCTTATACTACTTATGTATATATTATAAGAAAAATAATATTTTAATTTTATGATAAAATAAATAAATGAATATACATTTAAGATGCCCACACACATATAGTCACAAAGAATAAATAGTTACAACACTTCAACCTTAGAAATTAAGGGGCAATACCATGCATCCTATGTTGTACACACGTGAAATAAATTAGAATTGGTTGTTTTCCCATCATAACAATCTTATTTTACTCTATAGAGATGAATATTATATTTAATTAAAAAAGTTTTAAGGATGAGAATATACTAAAATCTTAGCAAGTAGTCTAATCCCCAAAAGTTCATCAATTGATTGATTGCAATTTCAACTACAATTTCAATAATTGGGGAATTATAGAAATTGGAAACTTTTATGACAAATAGCATTTTCAACATCTAGAAATAGCAATTTCAACTTCAAAAATTGCAATTTTGGCGATTACAAATTCACATATTCAACAATAAAATAGATTGAGAAATTGCGATTTCAACAACTACAAACTTATAAAATATTTCAACGAGTATATGATTAATGAGAAATTTACATTTTGTAAAAAAAAGTGCAATTTCAATAATTGATTGATTGTAATTTCAACTATGAGAAATTGCAATTTCAACAATTAGTGAATTATAGAAATTACAAATTTGATTGATTACAATTTCAACGATAAGAAATTGCAATTTCAACAATATGATAATTATAGAAATTACTTAAATTTTTAATGAGAAATTGCAATTTTAGAGTGTGGCAATTTCACCAATTAATTGACTACAATTTCCATAATTGTATATTGCAATTTAATTAATTTTTTAATTCAAATTGCAATTGCAACTTCATAGAAATTGCAATTTTGGCATTTAAAAGTTCACAACTTCAACAACATAAGAATTGAGGAGAAATTAAAATTTTGATAATTTTAACAATTGATTGGAATTTTGAAAATCACATATTGCAATTTAAGGCTCATTAGAAATTCCAAATTTAACAATAAAAAATTTCAAAATTTCAAAACAATTTATGTCTTTAAAAAATTGCGAACAAGCTCTTCCTTGGAAATATATGTGTTTGTGGACTTGATTTTTCAAAATGATTTTGAGGATTGAAGATGGAGGAAGAGGAACTATTAGACTTTGGTGAGGATCCTTCTAGTGTGACAATTAAGGGCTCTAGATTTTTTTTTTTCTCACGAGGGAATCATGGGAGGTTGGAATAAGGATAAATCTCCACTTTTTCCTTCTAACTTGGTGGATAACATGAACCTAAACATACCTCCAAATGAATTGTTGGAAGGTTATGATTACCCAAGGAAGGCCCTACCTAGGAATTTGATCAGTGCTTCCAATGGTATTAAGAATTCATTTTCAAAAAAATTGAAGTTTCCAATCTTAGGAAAAGAACATTCCAAACAAACTGGTGTTATTGGTGTCAAAAGCATTTAAGCTAAAGTGGGTTTGCCAATTCCTTGAAGTACAATATGCATGATTGGAGCATGGAAAGGGAAGCATAGTCCCTATAGTTACCATATGCATTATCATTACTTGCCATGTTTAAATATCTGTCATGTACCTCAAAAATACATAATTTTTTTTTTATAAACATGTAACTATATAAAAATATAAAATATCTCTATATTTATGGTGTGTATTAGTTACTGCATCATAAATAAATTTTGTCGTGCTTTGCATAGTCGCCTACACAATTCTTGAAACTGTTATTCGACAGGTTGTAACACAGTAGATGTTTACAAGTTTCAGCAAGTATAATTGAAGAGAATTCATATTTTGTAAAAGAAAAGTGCAATTTCAACAACTGACTGAAGTCTACAATTTCAACGATCATAAATTGCAATGAAACAAGAATTTAAAAATTAAAGGTATTATAATTTTTTATGAGAAAATGTAATTTGACTATCGAAAAATTGCAATTTCAACAATTTTCATAATTGCATACTGCAATTTGTGTAAGAACCGTAAAACTCATAAAACCCACTGAATAACAAAATAATAATAAATATGCATGCAGATCTCTGATCCAACACAAGAATCCGATAAAATGTTACATCTTATAAAATCCAGAAACAAACAAAAACAACATGCATAGAAGATCTTACAAAGAAATGGATCTAATCAATAATAACAAAAAATATGCTATGAAAATCATACTTGGTTAGATGACCTAAGAGCTACCATTACCTTGACAGGTCCAATAGTGCAACTGAAGGTGGGGGGACGACTCTCCACCCCCCCAACCCCCAGCCAAAGGCTGAGGCCCCCGAGCCCCCAACAATTAACCCTATGCCAGTGCTATCTTGCTTTCCTTTCCTCAAGAGCTTCTCTTCCCGAATGCCAAAAGACAAAACATCCCCTCTCTTCACTTCTTCTCCTCCTTTTATCTCCTCCTTCTCCCAATTTCTTAATTTCTTATTTAATGCAATTTGTTTTTCCCTTATTTTCTTTCATATTCCCAATTATATTATTATCTTACATTATTTTATATTACATTTTATTTATTATATTAAATACTCTCTATATTCGTATATGAGGGTTGTTACAATTTGGACAATTACAAATTCAATAATAAACATACTGAAGAGAAATTACAAAATTGGTAATTACAAATTCACAATTGTAACAAGTAAGATTGAGGGAAATTCATGTTTTTTGAGAGAAAAAACAATTTTAACAATTAATTGACTTCAATTTCAACAATCAAAATTCATAGTCTCAAACAATTTGAAATTTGTAAAAAATGTAGATTTTTATCAAAAATATCAATTGCAACAATGTCAATAATTAATTGATTGCAATTTTGATAACTACATTTGCAATGTCATGATTTTTTTCATTTAAATTTGAAATTGGAATTTTGAACTTTCGATAATTACCAATTCAATAACAACTACAAATTTGCAATTCCTTTCTTTTAATGAAAAATGTTATTTCAATGATCAAGAATTGCGATTTCAGAAACTACAAATTTGAAATTTCATGTAGCAATTATAGGAATTTTGTATTCAAGTTGTAATTTCAATTCAAGGAAATGCAATTTTGGACAATAAAATGATTGAAGAGAATTGTGATTTCGGCAATTACAAATTTGAAATTTCAACTTGTGACTGATGAGGAAGTTGTAATTTTTTAAGGAAAATGCAATTTCGACAATTAAGTGAAAGAAATTTGAACTGGAAGTAGAAATTGCATGTTGTTGGATGCTAAAATTGCAATTTCAGTAATTTATTTCATCCATGCATGCAATTTAGATATTTGCACATTGCAATTGAAATTGTAGTTTTAGTAGTTTAAAAGTCAACAAAAAAGATTGAGTTGCAATGCAATTTTAGGGACTACAAATTTACAATTACAAAAAATATACTAAAGAACAAAGTTACATATGTTTAACAAAAATTGCAATTTCACCACCCAAGAATTGCAATTTCAACAATTAAATAATTGCAAAAATTGCAATTTCAACAATTAATAAATTATAAAAATTGCAATTTTTGCAATTACAATTGACAAATTCAAAAAATAAAAAGATTGATGAGAACTTACAATCTTAGCAACTACAAATTCCAAATTTCAACAAGTTTATGAGTGAAAATAAATTCACATGTTTCTAACAAAAAATGTATTTTCAACAATTGATTCATTGCAATTCCACCAACCAAAAAATTGCAATTTCAACAATTGGAGAATTATAATTTTTTTTTTAAAGAGAAATTGCAATTTTAGCATCTATAGATTGCAATTTTGGCAATTTCAACAATTAATTGATTGCAATTGGATAATTGCAATTGCATGATTTTTTTATTCAAATTGCTATTTTCACTTCAAGAAATTGCAACCACTATTGGTTTGAATGAGCTTTTTGCATGGTGACCTTAGTTCTAATCCTCCCAAGGTAATTGGGAAGAAACATTTAAAATCCAACCATGCGAAAGGTTGGTGTGGCCTAGTTCTTAGACCACAAGCTAATCCCATATGCCACAAAAAAAATACAAATTTGGTAATTTCAAAAGTATATGCAATTTTTATAATTTTCCTATTGTTGAAATTGCAATTCTTGAATGAATGAAATTGCAATATGCAATTATCAAAATTGTAATAAATTAATTGTTGAAATTGCACAAATTGCAGTATTTGGATGTTACTGCATATCTCCAAGGGCACAATTATATGTCCTCCCAAGCAAAACCTCGAAAGAGCATTTGCCAGATATCCCAGGGTACAAATTACATGCCATAGGAAAAACCTCGAAAGACTATCTGCAAATCTCCTAGGGCACAAATTACATGCTTATCTGCACAACCTGTTCCACAGCCACAAAGTATCAACCTGGTACTCACCATACATCATCCTGATGTACACATGATCATCCTGATCATCATCACTGCAACATCCTGCTGCATGTCATCTGGAGCAACATCCTGAAGCTCGTCATCCATGATCATCCTGATCATACAATGCATCTAACTGATGCATACCAAGTATCTACCTGATACATATCATCATACATGATCCATCTGATCATACAGTGTATCCACCTGATACAAATACAAATACATGATACATATCAACATACATGATCTACCTGATCATACAATGTATCCCTCTGATACATATATAGATACATGGTCCAAGCATCCAACATGATGCTTATACAAAATACATACACATGATCCAACCGATCATATCCATCATACAACATGATGCGTACATACATATACATATAAATGATCCAACTGATCATATCCAGCATCCAACATGATGCATACATACATATAAAAATGATCCAATTGATCATACAAAGCAGAAACCAGAACATCATCCTGATGCTCATCATCCAACGCTTACATCCACAGCCATGTGAAGGATCCTCCTTCCAACATGCTTGGAATGGCTTCAGCAAATGTGTACATCACTTCTTCCTCGAAGTGTCATCAATTTGAAGAACACCAAGCCTCTCCCTGAAGTACTCGAACTTCACCCTGGCTAGTGGCTTCGTCAGCACATCTGCAATCTGCTCATCCGTCGCAATATACAGGAGCTTCACTGCTCCTCTCTGCACCATATCCCCGATATAGTGATATTTGATCTCTATGTGTTTCGACCTGTCATGAAACACTGGGTTCTCGGACAGCTTCACACAACTCTGGTTATCACAAAATATACCAATAGCATCCAACAGGAGATCAAATAACTCAGACAGTAGCTTCTGTAGCCATACTTCCTCACAACTAGTTGAGCAGGCTGCAACATACTCTGCCTCAGCTGTACTCAGTGCTACACAGGACTGCTTCCTGCTAAACCAAGAGATCACACCTGATCCCATACTGAAGCAACACCCAGATCTGCTCTTCCTATCTGCAGCACTGCCAGCCTAATCTGAATCAACATAACCCTGCAGGTTAAACTTTTGATTTGCTTCATACTTGAGCCCATAATCCACTGTACCCTTCAGGTACCTCAGAACATGCTTTACCGCAACCAGGTGAACACTCCTCGAATCCGTCAAAAAATGGCTTAATGTGTTCACCGCAAAACAAATATTTGATTTCGTGTTCGTCAGGTACATCAAGGACCCAATCATCTGATGATACATAGAGACATCAACTGGCTCAGATGAAGCTTCAGATTCGATGCCATAGGTGTGGCCGTGGCCTTGCAATCCATCATCCTGAATCTCTTTAAGATATCTACTGTGTACTTCCCTTGACCAAGGAAGATCCCACTTGCACTTTGCCACACCTCCATACCTAGGAAATAATGCACCATTCCCAAATCTTTCATATCGAACTCAGCAGCAAGCTTCCTTTTAGTATCTGCAATCAATCTGTCATCTCCTGTTACAAATAAGTCATCTACATACAGGAGTAGAATCACAGGATTCGCTTCCTCAACCTTGTAGTAAAGGTTGGAATCCGCTTTACTCTTGGTAAAGCCCAAACTAGATAGGAAACTGTCCATCCTACCATACCAAGTTCAGGGAGCTTGCTTGAAGCCATACAAGGCTTTCTTCAATCTGCACACATATGACTCCCTGTCATGTATTTCAAAATCGAGTGGCTACTACACCATTCAAGAAAGCAGTCTTGACATCCATCTGGTGTATTTTCCATTTCATGGCTACAGCCAGGGCAAGTACTATTCTGATGGAAGTATACCTGGCTACAGGTGTAAATTTTTCTTCATAATCTATTCCCTCTTTCTGAGAGAAGCCACGAGCTACGAATCTTGCTTTGTATTTCTCTACACTTCCATCTGCAGCATGCTTGATTTTGTAGATCCATTTAGATGTCACAACAGACTTCTCTTTAGGTCTTGGTAAACCATACCAAACATCATTCTTCATTATTGATTGGTATTCCCCAACCATGGCATCCTTCCATTCTTTCTTTTCTACTGCTTCTTCATAACTGGAAGGTTCTTTGTTCATAATGTCACAGAGTAAAGCAACATAGCTGGTATGTGATCTAGTTCTCTTCTTTGCTCTGTGTTCTTCTTCTGGAATGCCAAATCTTTCTGCATCTTGAATGAGCTCTCTAGCCCATGCAGGTTTCCTCTTGTGATAGTTATCCTCACGGGGTGGATCTACAGGTTCTTGCATATCTTCAAGCTCACGAACAACTTCTGGAATTGCTTCAGTCATGGTAGTGTCTTGAAATCTAGTTTCCTTAGGTTCTTCATAAACTTCAATAGGTGCCTTCCTTGATTTGATGAATGCTGAGTTTTCATCAAATGTTACATCCCTACTGACATCAATCTTCTTGAACCCTGGAAAGTATATTTTGTAAGCCTTCGAGCTTTCACTGTAACCCACAAAGATACCCTTCTTTCCTGAAGGATCTAGCTTGGTCCTCTTTTCCTTTGGGACATGTGTGTATACTGGACAACCAAATATTATGAGATGGCTGACTTCAGGTTTCTTACTAGAAAAGACCTCTTCTGGTGTCTTGTTGTCCAATATCTTGTGGGGAGTTCTGTTCTGCACATATACAGTTGTTCTAGCTGCTTCTGCCCATAGATGCATAGGAACATCCTGGTCATGCAGCATTGCCCTTGTTGCTTCCATGATTGTTCTGTTCTTCGTTTCTACAACTCTATTTTGTTGAGGATTATAAGGAGCAGTCAACTCCCTCTTAATCCCTGAATCACTGCAAAGCTTCTTGAAGTCACTTGAGGTGAATTCTCCACCATTGTCGGATCTAAATGTTTTAATCTTCTTATTAGTTTGATTCTCCATCAAGGTTTTGAATTTCTTGAACTTATCAAACACCTTATCTTTGTTCTTCAAGAAGTATACCCAATTCTTCCTGGAGAAGTCATCAATAAATGAGACATAGTAAACATACCCACTCAGAGAACTGGATGACATAGGACCAAATACATCTGAGTGGATGATTTCCAGGATGTCTTTTGCCTTGCTTTCATTGCTTGGGAAAGCCTTCTTAATGTTCTTACCTTTTGCACATCCTTTGCAAACACCTTCATGTTTGGTCTTGATTTCAGGAAGGCCCTCTACAGCCTTGCTTGCAATTGGAAGTGCCCTATAGTGCATATGAGCAAGTCTTCTATGCCAAAGTTCACTTGGCTCCATGGATTCATGTACCATGGAATGTTCAGGTTGTCCCTTCAATTTATACAAACCTCCCTCTTGCTCTCCAATCACTACTGCATCATCTATGGTCTTTCCCTTTGGCCACATTAGGACTTGGCCATCCACAAATGCAACCCTCATACATTTTGCATCCAATGCAGAGATGGAGAGTAAGTTCTTCTTGAGCCCAGGTACATAAAGGACTTCTTTCATCTTCAAAGATTTTCCAAAATCTAGGTTGTAGGAGGCTTCACCACTTCCTTTGATTGGGTATTGATAATCATCCCCAAGTTTCATCTTATGGGGTGATTCATGTTCAGATAGATTCACAAAAGATTCCTTAAACCCAGTCATGTGTTTGGAAGCCCCACTGTCAATCAACCAATCATTACAACCATGGGAGATAGTACCTGTGAGAGCAAAAATTAGAACATACTCTTCTTCACTTGATGAGTCATCATCACTATCACTTTCTGCCCTAGCCTTCTTCTTTGGGGGTTCATCATCTTTGGCAGCATGAGCATGATATCTTCTTTTGTTATTCTTCTTCTTCTTGTTGAAGTTGTTGTTGTTTTCTTTCTTCTTCTTGGGACAATCTGAAGCAAAGTGTCCCTTCTCATTGCAATTGAAGCATCTGAGATCTTTCTTATCTTTATGATAATGGTGGTGTGAGAATCTCCTGTTATGAGATGATTCCTTCTTGGACTTGCCTTTCCTGGCATGTGCTGTGAGAGCTTGATCTTCATTTCCCATCTTTTCTTCTCGGGCCACAAGCCTAGCTTCTTCTTGAGAGCATTCTTCCCGCAATCTGTTGAAGGATATCAACTTCTTCCTTGCACAAATTCCTTGAATAAAGGAATCCCATGACCTCGGTAGGCCATTTAGAGTGGTCATCACCACTTCACCATTCTCCACCATTTCATCCACTGCTTCTAGTTGTTCCTTGATCCGGGAGACCCTTGAAAAATAAGATTGAATGGTTTCTCCATTTTGAAACTTTACTCCTTTCAATTGGTTCCACAGGGTCATCTTCCGATTTATGTTCTTCCCTTCGAATAGCTTGGTCAAAGAGTCAAACATCTCCTTGGGTGTCTTTAAAGAAGACACATGAGGTATGAGATGGTCTTTGATAGAATCAACAATGATTCTCTTTGCCTTGACCAAGTTCTTCTTATGCAATACTTTAGCCTCTTCATCCTCTGGGATAGGGATGTCTTCTTTTACATATGAGTCCAACTCATTCTCTTCCAAGATTAACCGAATCCTATACTTCCAAGCTCGGAAGTTATCAGCCCCTTCAAGCTTATCATCAAGCTTGGGGTGGTGAGACATATTAAAGAGTACTTCAAATGGAAATAGAAAAGATTTAGGTCTTACCACTTGAAATGCTGAAAACTGGATCTGGTCCCGGATTAGGGTTTGTCGAAAAAACCCTAAAAATTCAAAATGTGAATTTCAACTTTCTGAAAGGATAGAAAGATGCACCTTGATGAGTTGATCATCTTGGTGTATTCAGAATTTGAGATCAACAAAGCTTTACCCTTCAAATTTACCCTTTTGTCCTCCCGGGTTCACTAGGGAGAGCCCTCAATTAGGGTTTGAGTTTCCCAGAGATCTACCCAGCCAAAAATCTCGATCCAAAGCTCTAAACTTCGATTTTTGCAAGGCGCTTCCAGCTATGTCTTCAGATTTCATAAATTCCTATTTTTGTGGAAACCCTAATTTTTAGGGCCAAATCTGAAAAAGCTCAGAATTGAATTCTGATTGGACAGATAGATTCTCCGTGATGAGTAGAGTCAATATACTATACTGCTTTTCCAAAAATTTGTGGAGAGAAACCCAATAAACAAGAAACTCAAGTTTCCGTCACTGCAAAAATGTCTTCTTCTCAGGTTAGCTCTGATACCATGTTAAATTTTGAGCATTAATTCACAATACTCTTGGATATTTACTGAGAGAATAACATATACAGTATATCAATGCATAACAATCACAATAAGCATGACAAGCATCACTAGAATCAAAAGCATGAGAGACAAGAGACACAAAGTTTCCGTGGGGAAAACCCTAAGGTGAAAAATCCCACAACTTCCTCAAAGATAGAGAGAGCAATGGCTCAACCAAAGTACAACCAAAATACACTTGAGATAGTCTCCTAGTAGCAGATGATCCTCCTCCTCACTAGTGCACCACTTTCTGAGTGAGAGAAGTGTGACTTTTCGAATGATCCAAATAGAGATCTCCCAATCTCTATTTATACTTAACCTGTTTTCCCAGTTACACTATGGGGCCGACTTGTCTATCTAGATACATCCATAATATAATATATATTTCAGGGCCGACCCCACACATGGTGGTCTAATAACCCATTGGCAAGTACACACACTTGTGACACTTGTCAATCCACATGACGACACTTCCTTATAGAGGAATAACACATCTCTAATAAAGGTACAATAAATATATATGAAATACATAGATGAAATACATTCCGAAGTTAGATATACATCAACAGTAGTTCTGTTGTCAGTGAAAATTCCTTATAGTAGGGGAAGACTACCAACGTACTAAGGGTTGATAGATAGACACATAGGGCTTTGCATACATTGTTATAAACAAATAGGATCAAAGTTCAGAGAAAATGTACCTTGTTTATGATGGTTGGTACAAGCTTTTCTCCCATGATCTCTACCGCAACAAACCTGCAAAACACACACAGACCTTCCTCAAACCAGTTTGACTATAAATAAATATTGATATTAATGAATAACATAACATCAAATTATAATCAAACCACAATAAACATGAACACTTTTATTGAGAAAGGAAGAGTGTCTCAATACTTTATTGTCAAATAATGCAACAAGTACAAATGGTATACCTGAATCTACATCAAGCACCTTCGCAACCAGGTCCTAGGCTCCTGCTTCTCTCTCTTGACTTGGAATTTCTTCAGCATAACAATAACTCTCCAATTGTTGTCCCTCTCTCATGCCCTCCCCTTGTATTTATGCAAGACAAGGAGGATTAGTTCGAAAGGTAGTTTAATTGGGAAGTTGGGGAAGTTGGAATACCTGACTCAACTAATCCCAATTCGTATTCTTAATATATTTTTTCAACTTTTCTTAAGATACCCACGACAATGGAATCTAGCAACTCACGAGTGACTAGCTTAGCAGCTCGTGGTTACAACTTTTAGAAAATACTCACGAGTTGTCAATATAGAGACCCGCTAGTGACATGCAATATGTTAAGTATACGGGTCACGATTTTACACTAGAAATGTCAGAAAAAATAAGTTTTTTGAGATGAAGAAGGTAGGGTTCAGCTACTAAGTCATCTAAATCCAAGTAATCTCTTCCATCCATAGTTTCCTTTTGTGTGACCGACAGGGAAATGTGGTCACAGATGGAGAAGTGCTAATTTGACCGATAACAAACATCTTAGAATTTTTGTCAATACCTTAATGAAGAAATAATTTTACATGTATGGAAATGGGATGCACAAGACAATTTCACAAGACACAATACAATTTCATGTGTATGATGAATGAGATTTTGACACTAGTAGATTTGAACCCAAAATCCTCTGACCTCCGACGAAAAGGACTGTGTCGTCGTATTTCACCTTAAAAATTATGAAAATTGCTGATTTTTCTTTTAAATTGATAGAAGGCGTCGTCGGACAACATTGTCGGATATCCGACGGAAGGATGACTTTTAACACCTATATATATCGAAACATTCCGACATGTTTTCCATACAAGCGATGGTTTGCGGAAGTTTTTTTATTCGCCGGACTGTTTTTTATTATTTCCATTGTTTTTGTGATTAAAGCGAGTGAAGTGTGGAGCTTCATTTTCTAAGATCGATAATATTCATTCAAGCTCTTTATGAGAAAATGTCAACTAGCAATATTCCTGATCCAGACGAACAAAATCGACAATTGCTTTCTAGATTGTGGGAAGGAGTTGAAAGAAGGGGTGATGGGAAATGCTATTGTCCATGTAGTCAATGCAGGGGCTTTAAGAGGAGAAGAATTTTTATCACAACAACCACAAAACATTGTAGGGAGCATGGGCACGCTGAGGGGGGACATGAATACCATCCATTTGTAAGTTTTGCATTATATATGTTTTTATTTTGATTGCTTTTGTAAATGTATGTATTATTTTAATATTTATTATATTAACTTATATTTATTGATCGTGGCTTCAATAGATGGGTACTAACATGGACAATAAATATTATTTTAATATTTAATATTAATTATAATAATTTTTTGTTTTGTGCATGTTGAATCTATGGTATAGTAGAATAACTCATTTATTTGTTCGTTAGTGAGACTAACCCACTCATCGTGGAAAGCACTTAGCTCTCTAGATTTGTGTCACTTTCCATCATGATAATAGAAATAACGATTATATTTGCATGTTGTAATTTCTCTTCTATTTTCTCTATAGAAACCATAGCATCGTTTATCTTACCTTAGTGGATAGTATGAGAAATTTTGAGTTGTATTCGAGTAGATTTGCTCAGTAATTGTGTCAATTATTATGTCTCTTGGATAGTTTGGATGCACCTATTTGACCAAAAGTACAATTGGTCATTGTTGTTTTCATCTCAACAGTACAAAATTTGTTACATTTTAAATGCATCACAAAAATGTTTACATTTTGCGTTTGAAATTTTTACATTAATTTGCATTTGAATTTCTTATATTAAATTTTATCTATTGATGGTTTCATGTAATTATAAAGGAAAGACATCCTACGGCATATCGTCTGGAGGAAGTGCTTCTAGAACTAGTTCCGGAGGAACATGGAGCTATGAATATTAATGGAGAACAAGTTAATGATCACATTGAATAAGATGATCATATTGATAACATAGTTGAAGATGATGTTACAAATACTTTGATCCATGATTCATTTAATGTTAGAATGGATGATGATCATGATCATGATCATGAAAATGATGATAATTTTCATGATATACCTCTTCTTGAGAAGGCATACCAACCCCTTTATGAGGGCTCCAAGACAAATCTTCTTTCTGCTATATTGTTGATAATGAAATTGAAGGTTATGAATGGTCTTTCAAACATATCAGTTACACGGATGTTAAGATATGTAATATATTCCATCACATAATATATATGATCGTCTAATAATTTTATTGTTAATTCATATATAAGTCAAATTAATACGGATGAAATGTGTTTCATTAATATTATTTCTATATTATGTTAACCAGATTTTTATTTTTATTTGTTGTAGCATTATAGGTGAATATTTGTTACCACCGTCAAATATTTTACCTCGCACATATCGAGATTTATCTGCCATCGTAAAATAAATTGGAATGCAGTATGAAGCAATTCATGCATGCCCCGATGACCATGTTCTATATTACAATCATCATGAATTTGCAACAGAATGTCCTGAATGTCATATCAGTAGATATCGAACAGATCAAGTAACAAAAAAGGTGCATCGCAAGGTTCTATGCTATATTTCCGACTGTTCAGGTGTTAAAACATAACACAATTTATGGATTACCATGCATGGAACAGAAGTCAAGATGACATCATTCAGATGCTTGCAGATGGGTCTGCATTTAGAGATATGGAGGAAAAATGGCCTCACTTTAAAGAAGAGCCTCATAATATTAAGATTTATTTGGCAGCAGATGGTGTCAATCCATTTGCAGAGATGAGATCCATTTACTCGGTGTGGCCTATTTTTGTTATCAACAACATTCCTCAATGGTTGACAATAAAGAGGGAGCACATAATGTTGTCAATGATTGTTCCAGGTATATTGTGTCTACAGTTTTTTTTAATGTAGTGGTATCTCATTTGTCATATTTTTGTCGCATAATGTCAT
Source organism: Larix kaempferi (assembly GCA_027924585.1). NCBI lineage: Eukaryota > Viridiplantae > Streptophyta > Pinopsida > Pinales > Pinaceae > Larix > Larix kaempferi. The sequence continues at coordinate 64,660 of BSBM01000226.1, read as the reverse complement.
ATATATATTTAATGTTTTTCTATTGTGCATATGGTTTATATATCTAAATGGTACGTCTCATAATTATATTTTTTATATGTTCAAATCAATCAGGTAAGCACCAAGTCAAAGATATGAATGTATATATTGAACCTCTTATTGACGAGATACTGAAGTTATGGAATGGCATCACTATGTATGACATATCTAGACCAATACGTCAAAGGCAATTTCAATTGGAGTTTTGGCTTTGACGTATCTAGAATGTCACGAAACTTGGTCAAAGCCAAAAATCCACCATGATTTGGATGCCCCATTGAAATTGACTTAGAAATTTGATCATAGATTTGGATGCCCCATTGCTAGATAAGCGTGCATGCCAAGTTCCGTGACATTTTGAGCTATTTTCGCCTGCTTTAAGCCTAACTCTAGCGAAAACCCACAGTGGCGTTTTGGATTTGACGAACTTCTCAGAATTGGAACTCGAGCATAGATTTTGATGCCCCATTGCTAGACAATCGTGCATGTCCAATTCTGTGACATTTCGAGCCATTATCAGATAATGTCCATGAAAATGATATCGACGATGACATGATGATCATAACTGACATCAATGGCAATGATGATATGGCCAATCCTTACAATGTTGAATCTGGATCATCGGATGATACAGATGATGACTCAAGTGAAGAATATGATGAAGTCCATTGAGGTGTACGAGGTATGCAGTAATATATCTACTCTATATATTTTGATTTAATTTTGCGATAGAAATATTGAATTTTTTTGTAGGTACGTATAATAAATTAATTGTTTCTTAGTGTTTTTTCTATTTTTGTGTATATTATAATTAGATACATTGCTTGTTATAGAGTATGACAAAAAACACATTTAATTTTTATGTACATAGCTATTTTTGTCGGGTCATAGGGAACTGAGAGTGATGTGAGGGGGGGAGGGGCCATAAGAGCTTCCACCTTCACGTGGTTGGCCCTCTTTAGTAGAGAATAATAAATTATTCTCGAAACAGAGATAATCTTATTAAGTAAATGCACAATTATCATGCTAACCCAAATGGCGTGCTTGATCATGACCGTCGTCTTCATCATGATCATCATCGTTCTTGTCGTCGGATTCTTTTGAAGTCATAAGTCTAATATATGACGCCTCTTGTTGTCGGTGGTATGGTGAGGTCGTCGGATCCATCATCATCATCATCATCATGATCTTCATCATCCTCGTCGTCTTCTTAATCATCATCATACCTATAGACTATTTAATGTGCTAGATGGGGCCAACGTTGAAATTTTTTAAATATGTGTTGGCTTGTATTGAAATTTGGCATGGTTCTACTAGACGCATGCATTGACGGTGTGGGAGGGTTTTCAGGCTCAAACATCATCATCATCATCTTCATTTTCATCTTCATGATCATCTTCATTGTCTTCTTCATCATCCCCATCATCTTCATCATCATCATATTCATCACCATCTTCAACATCTTCATCTTCATCATCATCTTCATCATCATCTTCATCATTCTCATCATCATCATCATCATCATCATCATCATCGACATCATCATCGACCTCATCGCCATCATCATCATAATGGACATTGTCGTCGTCAGATTCTTTTGAAGTCATAAGTCTAATATCCGACACCTCTTTCCGTCGGTGGTATGGCGAGGTCGTCATATCCATCATCATCATCATCATCATCACCATCTTCATCATCCTCATCATCTTCTTCATCATCATCATACATATAGACTAATTAATGTGGTAGATGGGGCCAACGTTGAAATTTTTTAAATATGTGTTGGCTTGTACTAAAATTTGGCATGGTTCTACTAGATGCATGCATTGATGGTGTGGGAGGGTTTCCACGCTCAAACATCATCATCATCATCATCATCGTCATATTCATAATCATTTTCATCGTCTTCTTCATCATCCTCATCATCATCATCATTGTCATTATCATCCTCCTCCTCCTCCTCCTCCTCCTCCTCATCATCATGGACGTTGTCGTCGTTGGATTCTTTTGAAGTCATAAGTCTAATATCCGAAAGCTCTTGTCGTCGGTGGTATGGCAAGTTCATCGGATCCATATTCATCATCATCATGAATAATAACATGAATAATAAAATCATGAATATCAAATTAATACTTGACCATTGCTATTGGAACCTTCACCACTAGAGAACAAATTCCTTTGAATTGGGCTATAAGCTTGCTTACAGTCCACATATAATATTTGACTTTAGTATGGTTAGGAAAATCCTAAGAGAAGTTTTAACCCAACACAAATTCAGAATTTTGTTAAGGGTTAGGGGAATTTGAATAGGGGAAGAATAATTAAAATACAAACTCTTATCCTCTTGAGATTTCTCCATTTCCCTAACCAAAAAATTGTATTTATACCCAAGGAAATAAGTTAAGTTGTTTGGGTGTGGAAGTTAGGGCATCTACATGTGTATGCATATCATATTTGTTTGTCTAGGAGATTGCATTTAAAGTGCATTTCTTTTTTCATTTTTTAGTCATCAAATTTCAATTTACATTTCATAGTTTAGGAATTATTTTGAGACTACCAATGCTTTTGTTGAAATATTTCCTCGTCCAACAACCATGGGGACATCCTCAAGCAATGAAATGGTCCATTTACATAAATGATGTTGGTGATAATCTTCTAAAAGGTTTAGATCCTTAGGTAGAACTATCATGAGTTATTTGAGACTAGTTTATTCATCCTCCTCTCCTTCAACCTACTTAGATTGTAGTGTTCTCAAATTTTACGTAGTGTAACTTTCTATCTTTTTGTGTAATACATATATATGAGAGGACACATAAATCTAAGAAACTGGTACTTGTATAAATTGTATATGTGTATTCTCATCATATTGAACCACTTAAGTACTTGTATAAATTATGGGAAACCCTTTACGAGAAATTGATGTAATGATAAAGATGAGACATCTTTCTCTTGATCACAAGATGCAAGATTGCAGATTTGTATAATCTAGATGTTGGGGATAAGTTTTAAATTACTAAGACATGGATCTTCCAGCTTTGGTTGAACCAACACGTCCTATTACCAGTAATTGAACCTATGATGTATATGCATAAAAGGACCTTGTTAACTCATGTGAAGTTAAGATGGGTGTAATTTCTCACTATAAAATCTCAAATGGTATAACTTACCTTTTGAAATTGAGATTTTTTGGCAAGGGAATTTGAAACCTCAACACTAGGTAAAGCATTTTATCCCAATGTGTGTAGAGATCAAGAATTGATCAAATTGTTTTGGTTAACCATACATATGTTTAAGTACTTACCAATGATATGGGTTTATCCCACCAAAAGGGAAATGATTTGGGTTTATCTAGTGGTTTGAGGCCTATTTTAGGGACAACTAGTTCCCTAGAAGTTTCACTTTGGGACAAATACACAAGACCCATCACTTTTTTGCAAAACCTTCTAATGGTACCGACCATATTCCACTCATAAACAAAGGTCATTTCTAGAGGTTTTTGTAATTTTTTGAGGAATTTAATATAATATATTAAAATATAATATATTAAGTAAAAAAAAATATTAAAATATAATATATAATGTAATATAATTTAATATAATATATTAAAATATAAAATAATATAAAAATATAAAAATTATATTATATTTAAAAACATAAATTAAAAAAAATCAAACAAACCTTACCAAAATACCAAGTCGAGCTCCACTCCCCATCAATCAGCTTTTCACGAACCTGTCTGATCATTCACAACCCCTCTGGTGCAAGTCGTCGCCCTCTAGCCCCTGTCCAAGGTGGAAGCCGTTGCCATCTAGCCCTAGCCTGTCATAGGAGTTTGAGACCGCAGCAAAGGATCCCCAAGGTGGAAGCCATCGCCATCTAGCTCTAGCCTATCATATGAGTTTGACACCGCAGCAAAGGAGGCCCAAGGTGGAATCCGTCGCCATCTAAACTGAGCCTGTCATAGGAGTTTGACACCACAGTGAAGGAGGCCCAAAGGAGAAGACACCACATCCTTTCTCTGTCCAAGGAGATTGACGTTGCGGCAAAGGAGGCCCGCGGCACACAATGACTTCAGTAAGTAGAACCCTTCATCATATTGGTAGAAAACAAACCAGTGTATCTCTGCAGTTTGGGTTTGAATTTGGTAAAAGGGTTTTTCTTTTTGCATTTGGGGTTCAAATGCGGCTATATTCCTACTGTCGTTTCTAATATGCGAATTGGGAATTCAAGCCTTCCTATAAAGTATGTGAATTGGGCATTTAACCCTACGAATTGGACATTTAACCCTGCAAATTGGGATTTAAACCTGGGAATATGGCATTGAACCCTACGAATTGGGATTTAAACCTGGGAATAGGGAATTTAACCCTGCAAATTGGGCATTTAACCTTGCGAATTGGGCATTTGGGAGAAGTTCAGGTCTCAAAAGTAACTCTTTGTTTATTACTCCGCTACTTGAGACCGCCCATTAGTTGGTTTTATTAATGCAAATTCATGAAAAATAGGGTGCTTGTTTTCCTGATCAATAAGATGTTACCCTAACTGTGTAAAAATTGAATCCCCTGATCGATTGATGCAAATTCATGAATAACGAGGTGCTTGTTTTCCATAAAATTAGTATTGGACAAACCCTAAATAAGGTTCTCGGCATCATCTGTCTTCTTAGACCTTAATTTCTTTCGAAGAAGAATTGATATTTCAGGCCAAGCTCTTATTTCATACAGAGATATATCTCATTCAATGTAAATTGCTTGTCTCATTATATATGTTGTAATTATGCTTGCCTTATGACTTGACATGAAGTATTTCACTCACCCTAACTAACCTGAGTCACTTTACATACCTATCCTTACTCGACTTACTTATCGGGTGAAAATGATAGGGTTGAGATAACCTTACCTCAATAGAGCTCAAGTAAGACCTTCCAAGAGCTTACCAGAATGGCCTTATACACTATATAAAATAGGTCCTCATATAACATGTAATGGCCTGGCCATACCTTCTATAATGTGAAACCTTGTTTTGGATTGCAGAGAGTCTGTGCTCAGGTCATGAGAGAAATTTCATTTAAATTCTTTGGTGAATCTCATTAGTAAAAGAAAATAGATTAGTGAATCTCAGATTTGTGGAAATGGACCTTTAAAAATCTAAATATCAAATAATTGTTTTATTAATTCCTTTAAATGCAAAAGGTAAACATTTTTGCATTTAAATAATCCTACAAGAGGGATGGTTTTTGCAAGATGATAATATTATTAACTATACTCTTACAGTGTCACAATGAGGAATGGACTCCTATTACACACAGTGTACTAAAATGTTGAAGTCTTTAATGTTTATAAAAATATCTATTACTTAGTGACAATTTGATAAAAGTTGTAACCATGAAACACCAAACAGAACCAAAACCAAATTTGACAAAGTGAAATACATTCTACAACAACGGTATTTTCTCCTCTATCATCAATCCTAACATACTTAATCCTTTCCATGTTTTGATTTTCCATTAATGAATTGAATTCTTCTAATTTCCAAAATGCTTCATCCTTGGGTTGAAGTGTGTGTATCCAAAGGACTCTTGATAGTGTTTCCCCAACACCCACCATTCATAGAAATTGCTAGGGAAATCAATTTGTGAAGATCAGCAATGTGCAAATGTATCATATGGCATTTTTATTTGATGGGGTTTTAAGTGATGGGGTTTTTAATTAATGGGCTGTCTGTTTTCTTATTGTCATTACACCTGGTTGTGGGTGATTAAAACCCAAGCCATACATCTTGGGATTTAACGAGACCACAGACAGACTCAATTTGTGGATTTGTGAATAGCAGAACCCCAATTACAGGAATTTTCAGTATCCCACTACACATGAACCAATTGAGACCGATATATCTTCTTATCTATACAATAGACGAGAATAGCTTGCACCCATTAATTACCAATAAAATTATTTATATAGGCAGACAAAGCAACCAGGACCTTAGAGAAACATCAAGTTTCTTGCAGGTTCTGTTGTTGCTTATTCATTTGATGGCGTCTTAAATCAACAATAGTTTTTATGGCCTTTTCATGCTCTTCATGTTTCTCTTTCTTAAATTATTCTAGTATTTTTGCTGTAATGCATTCTTCCCTTTGGATTTCTTCAATTCCTCTAGAGCATGCATGCATAAGCAAAATCCAAGTTCCGTTTTCCATCGAGGCGACTTGAAGATGAGAATTGCTAGAAAGTGGCCCTAGGGTGAAAAGTAACAGAACATTTGATGGATTGGCAACGTATGTATATAAAAGGAATAGAATTATACAGGCCTAAAATTGCGGTTGGTGCCATTGCGGTCAAAGTTAAATCAATTTGTAAGCCACCTCGACGGAAAACGGAACTTGGATTTTGCTTACCCATTTTTGTTGTTCAAGTTTAGGAAATATTTCAGGCTATTATTGTTTGTTTTAAAGTCTTCATCTTCTTAAAACTGGCTTTCATTGTATCATTCATCAAGGTTAGTAAATTCATAAAAGGTAAGTATGCATCATCATACTTCAGACTTCAATCAAACCATCATGACTTGGATTGTGGCAATTTTAGTGTTCGACTAGGGTAGTACTGTAGCAGCTTTAACACTTAGAATATAGCAGCTTCAAATTTGGATTGTGGTGGCAAAAGAGTCCAATCACAGCTATACCATATTCATCTTTTTAGGGTGGTAGATGTGCACCAAATTTACATTGAGCACAAGAGGGGGAATTTACAATCAATTTGGGTTAAATTGGCAAAAAACCCATCCTATGAAGGTATGTGAGTTTGCACCTGCTGAAAACATACCAAACCTGTCATATCACAAGTTGGCTATGTTTACAGCTCAGGTAAACAAACCCACATGGATATTAATGTCCAACAAAAAACCACAATAAGTAGGTCAATGGGGCTCAAAAGTACATCAACTGTAAGCATATTCTATGAGTGTGAAAACAATGCCTATTGCTAATCTATCAAAGCAGAAAGAGGCAAGTAACCAGCTTAAAAAAGTACAAAGTAGGTGCAGAAATAAAACTATGACAACTATAAGAGAGGATGTCAAGGTGGGTTGATGACAAAAATGAATCTCTATTTAGTAAAATTAAATATATAAAGTGATTTCTATAGTATGATGAGTCCCTAATATGTACAAATCTCCATTTGCATATCCAAGTGTAGGAGCAACATGTAGAGATGGAAATGTTTCATTTGTGTCAATTGCATTGGAGTTTTGAGGTGGTTCCTTGGCATCATAAGTAGGGAACCACATGCAAATTATCCTTCTCCCTTAGCATGCTATTGCTAGTCCCAATAGTCTAGAGGATGAAATTTCCATCATATGGATTGACCTATTCAAGAACACTAAGAGAGATGCCATAGTTGGCCTCTCTTGCACTAGCACTAGAAGGACAAATTTCCACAGTGCACTTTAGTCATCTCAAAGATTGAAAAGTCTCTCCTATGTTGTCAATGAATGAACCAGGTGTAAACTTGTATGCGCTAAACTCTTGAAGACCAAGAGAAGCTACACTTACTACAAGGGGTCATTGGGTCCAGTTAAAGGAGGATTGAAAGGTGTGGAAAACACTTGAGTTGTCAAGTTTTCAATCTCTAAGGGTTCCTGAATCGGTTGATCTTGATAGATCGGATGAGGTTCTCTGGGTAAATCAGTTGTTCCTGTAAGTTCGTAAGAACCATGAGAGTATGTTCTCTGTTGTTGTTGTGGCGGTGGAATCTCCACTATAAATGGAGGAAGTTTCTGCAACCTTCGTGACCTTCTAAGAGGTTGGTCCTCCAAAATTGTGTGAAAAAATATACTAAGTGATTATCTTAGGGGCTTCTAACAACTAAGAGCAAAAAACATACCACTAAAAGAAATCCTAAAGTGATCCAGACCAGGAAAACAAAGATAATACTTTCAAAAGTAATTCTAGGATGATGAGGTCCCAAAACAAACTAATAGAATATCGAAGGTCAGTTACACGGTGTCCACATACAGATTCTATGGGTGCAAGCGTTTGAATCACCAAAACTCTCTCCCTAAATTGTTGTAGAGGGTTACCTCTCGTGTCTGTCCTAGGTGCGGTGGAAATATCCTTCCACTATACTTGTGTAGATCCCTAAAGTCAAGATACTAAAGGCTACCACAAATAAATAAATAACCTGAGGGGACAGTCGTCGGTCCAACCAAAACGCATGGGTAAGGTAGAAAATCCCGAAATCCAAAAGTACTCAAGGAACTAATGGACCCACGTACATGAATTGGCCTTGGTGTATGTTTGAATGAAAAGTGGGGGGGTATCCCCAACAATTTCACCCTCACACAACCTCGTGCTTAACTCCAGTTTGAGTGGAGCTTCCCGAAAAATATCTATAAGAATGGATCTACCTAAATGACAGTTTGAACTACGATTTGAGATTTGATAATATTGGATAGTTAAAGTGTGTTCTAATCCAAGATCTAGCCTAAGCTAGTTGATGTATGGGTAACCTAAAAAAGAAATGTTACTAGTAAATTTTAAATTAATTTATTTTTAAAGGCTATTGTTTACTCAAGGGATCGTGCAATGTGTGATATGGTTACAACTGGAAATAAAGTGCATATAAAATGAAAAAATTCACAATATTTTTTTTTTTTCCAAAACTGAAAATAAAAGTAAACCTAAGCATTAAAAGTTTCCTTTTTATTATTTTCAAAGATAATAGAACTAATAACTATCACTACTTTGAAAACTAAAATGACAAATCTTGCAATAAAAGGGAAAGTTCTTTTGTTTTTCAAATTTGATATTTTCTTTATCTACGAAAGAAACACAAATGAAAATAAAGAACAAACATGACTTATCAAGACAGAAAGTAAAGAAATATGTCCCAAGCCAAGACAGACAAACCTACAACAAGATCGACAAAGACTAACCCAACTAGTTGCTTCTAAGAAGTAACTAGACCTTTGGAACAAAGTGCAAAAACAAGACTGATGTGTAAGACGGAAAACAAGAACCTCTATGCAGAGATCAAACTGTTCCTGAACATTAAAAAAAAAAAAAAAAAAAGAGAGAAGCACTTGCCAAATAAAAATGAGCTAGAAAGCTAGGGCAACTTTCCGAACGCAAAAACTTAAAGAGAAAACTCTTCAAAAGGGTCAAAAAGATTTAGATCACCCAGAACAAAGTCTAAGAAGGTATCAAATCAGACAAGGGCTTCCAAAACTAAAAACAAACCCCTCTGAGATCAAACCCTAAATAAAAAGGAAAAAACTCGTGACAGTGATGTGTAACAACTTGCGGTGGACCCATGGGTATCTATACTAACAACTCGTGGCTAGGGTAGAAAGTTCGTGACTGTCTATACTAACAGATCATGGGTGAGCCTAAAAAAACCTTGAAAATAAGAAATGAAAACCAAAATCCACTGGATCGAAACCAAAATAGAAAAAGGTATCCAAAAAGGCTGTGGAAAGAACTCAGAGGAAGCAGAGGTGTGCTTAACATAAGTCAGAAGAACAAAGCAAACCCAAAAATCAGAACAAAAACCCCTAGATCAAACCCTAAAACAGAGTTCATATCTTTCAAGGTGCTCGCGATTGTATATACTGACAGATCATGGGTGCAACTGAAAACACGCGGGTAGCAATATATGCAACTTGCGAGTACAACAGAAAGTATGCGCATGTAACTACAAGAAACACATGGGTAGGTCCTGACAGAAGGAAACATAAAAAATTTGTAAATCAAACGAGGTTGAGTCAAACACAAAGGATCTAATAGAAACCCTAAAGAAATATGAAGAGACTGGCAAAGTTATGAAACTGAAGAAAATCTAACAAAGATCCCCAAAGCATAAAAACAAAAAAGGTACTCCCCAGCGGAGTTGCCAGTTCTATTGTTAGGGAAAATTCCTTGTAGTAGGGGAAGACTACCAACGTACTAGGGGTTGATAGATAGACACATAGGGATTTGCATGCATTGTTATAAACAAATGGGATCAAAGTTCAGAGAAAATGTACCTTGTTTATGACGGTCGGTCCAAGCTTTTCTCCCACGATCTCTACCGCAACAAACCTGCAAAACACACACAGACCTTCCTCAAACCAGTTTGACTATAAATAAATATTGATATTAATGAATAACATAACATCAAATTATAATCAAAGCACAATAAACATGAACACTCTTATTTGGAAAGGAAGAGTGTCTCAATCTTTTATTGTCAAATAATGCAACAAGTACAAATGGTATACCTGAATCTACATCAAGCACCTTCGCAACCAGGTCCTAGGCTCCTGCTTCTCTCTCTTGACTTGGAATTTCTTCAACATAACAATAAATCTCCAATTGTTGTCCCTTTCTCATGCCCTCCCCTTGTATTTATGGCAAGACAGGGAGGATTAGTTCAAAAGGTAGTTGAATTGGGAAGTTGGAATACCTGACTCAACTAATCCCAATTCGTATTCTTAATATATTTTTTCAACTTTTCTTAAGATACCCGCGACAATGGCATCTAGCAACTCGTGAGTGACTAGCTTAGTAGCTCGTGGTTACAACTTTTAGAAAATACTCACGGGTTGTCAATATAGAGACCCATGAGTGACCCACAATATGTCAAGTATACAGGTTGCGGTTTTACACTAGAAATGTCAGAAAAAATAAGTTTTTTGAGCTAAAGAAGGTAGGGTTCAGCTCCTAAGTCATCTAAATCCAAGTAAGCTCTTCCATCCATAGTGTCCTTTTGTGTGACCGACAGGGAAATGTGGTCACGGACGGAGAAGTGCTAATTTGACCGATAACAAACATCTTAGAATTTTGTCAATACCTTAATGAAGAAATAATTTTACATGTATGGAAATGGGATGCACAAGACAATTTCACAAGACACAATACAATTTCATGTGTATGATGAATGAGATTTTCAAAGTAGTAGATTTGAACCCAAAATCCGATGACCTCTGATGAAAAGGACTGTCGTCGGATTTCACCTTAAAAATTATGAAATTTGATGATTTTTTTTAAATTGATAGAAGGCGTTGTCGGATATCCGATGGCTCGTGGATATCCAACGAGTTCCCTGGAATAGTTACCAATGTTGTCAGATATCCGACCGAATATTAAGCCCGTGGATGTCGTATATCCGACGTAATAATAAGCTCGAGGATGTCGGATATCCAACGACTAGCGATACCCGAGAATGGCAGATATTCGACAGCTTATGATGTCCTAGCTGGTCGGATATCCGACATCTACTCTCCAACGATAACTAAGTTCTATTCATCGGATATCCTACAGAAGGATGACTTTTAAAACCTATATATATCGAAACATTCCGACATTTTTGCTATACAAGTGACGGTTTCTGAAAGTTTTTTTATTCGGTGCACTGTTTTTCGACGGACTGTTTTTTATTATTTCCATTGTTTTTGTGATTAAAGCGAGCGAAGTGTGGAGCTTCATTTTCGAAGATCGATAATCTTCATTAAAGCTCTTTACAAGAAAATGTCAACTAGCAATATTCCTGATCCAGACAAACAAAGTCGACAATTGCTTGCTAGATTGTGGGAAGGAGTTGAAAGAAGGGGTGATGGGAAATGCTATTGTCCATGTAGTCAATGCAGGGGCTTCTAGAAGAGAAGAAATTTTATCACAACAGCCACAAAACATTGTAGGGAGCATAGGCACGTTGATGGGGGACATGAATGCCATCCATTTGTAATTTTTGCATTATATATATTTTTAGTTTGATTGCTTTTGTAAATGTATGTATTATTTGAATATTTCTTATATTAACTTATATCTATTGATCGTGGTTTCAATAGATGGGGAATAACATGGACAATAAATATTATTTTAATATTTAATATTTATTATAATAATTTTTTGTTTTGTGCATGTTGAATCTATGGTATAGTAGAATAACTCATTTATTTGTTCGTTAGTGAGACTAACCCACTCACCGGGGAAAGCTCTTAGCTCTCTATATTTGTGACACTTTCCATCATGATAATAGAAATAACGACTATATTGGCATGTTGCATTTTCTCTTCTATTTTCCCTATAGAAACCATAGCATCGTTTATCTTACCTTAGTGGCCAGTATGAGAAATTTTGAGTTATATTCGAGTAGATTTGCTCAGTAATTGGTTCAATTATTATGTCTCTTGGATAGTTTGGATGCACCTATTTGACCAATAGTACAATTGGTCGTTTTTCTTTTCATCCCAACAGTACAAAATTTGTTACATTTTAAATGCATCACAAAAATGTTTACATTTTGCATTTGAAATTTTTAAATTAATTTGTGTTTGAATTTCTTATATTAACTTTTTATCTATTGATGGTTTCATGTAATTATAAAGGAAAGACATCCTACGGCATATCGGTCGGAGGAAGTGCGCTTCCAGAACAAGTACCGGAGGAACATGGAGCTATGAATATTAATGGAGAACAAGTTAATGATCACATTGAAGAAGATGATCATACTGATAACATAGTTGAAGATGATGTTACAAATACTTTGATCCATGATTCATTTAATGTTAGAATAGATGATGATCATGAAAATGATGATAATTTTCATGATATTCATGATATACCTCTTCTTGAGCAAGCATACCAACCCCTTTATGAGGGCTCCAAGACAAATCTTCTCTTGGCTATATTGTTGATAATGAACTTGAAGGTTATGAATGGTCTTTCAAACATATCAGTCACACGAATGTTAAGGTATGTAATATATTCCATCACATAATATATATGATCGTCTAATAATTTTATTGTTAATTCATATATAAGTCAAATTAATACGGATGAAATGTGTTTCATTAATATTATTTCTATATTATGTTAACCAGATTTTTATTTTTATTTGTTGTAGCATGATAGGTGAATATTTGTTACCACCGTCAAATATTTTACCTTGCACATATAGATATTTATCTGCCATCATGAAAGAAATTGGATTGCAGTATGAAGCAATTCATGCATGTCCCGATGACCATGTTCTATATTACAAACAGCATGAATTTGCAACATAATGTCCTGAATGTCATATCAGTAGATATCGAATAGATCAAGTAACAAAAAATGTGCCTTGCAAGGTTCTACATTATATTCCCATTCTTCCACGTTTGCAATGACTGTTCAGGTCCAAAAACATAGCGTAGATTATGGATTACCATGCATGGAACAGAAGTCAAGACGACATCATTTGGATGCCTGTAGATGGGTCTGGATTTAGAGATATGGAGGAAAAATGGCCTCACTTTAACGAAGAACCTCGTAATCTTAGGATTTCTTTGGCAGCAGATGGTGTCAATCCATTTGCAGAGATGAGATCCATTTACTCGGTGTGGCCTATTTTTGTTATCAACAACATTCCTCCATGGTTGATAATAAAGAGGGAGCACATAATGTTTTCGATGATTGCTCCAAGTATATTGTGTCTACAGTTTTTTTTTAATGTAGTGGTATCTCATTTGTCGTATTTTTGTTGCATAATGTCATATATATATTTAATGTATTTCTAGTGTGCAATATGGTTTATATATCTAAATGGTACGTCTCATAATTATATTTTTTATATGTTCAAATCAATCAGGTAAGTACCAAGTCAAAGATATGAATGTATATATCGAACCTCTTATTGACGAGCTACTGAAGTTATGGAATGGCATCACTATGTATGATGTATCTAGACCAATACGTCAAAGGCAATTTCAATTGGAGTTTTGGCTTTGACGTATCTAGAATGTCACGAAACTTGGTCAAAGCCAAAACTCCACTGTGATTTGGATGCCCCATTGAAATTTCCTTAGAAATTTGAGGGTAGATTTGGATGCCACATTGCTAGATAAGTGTGCATGCCAATTTTCGTGACATTCCGAGCTATTTTCGCCCTCTTTAAGCCTAACTCTAGCGAAAACGCACAGTGGTGTTTTGGCTTTGACGAACTTCTCGGAATTGAAACTTGAGCATAGATTTTGATGCTCCATTGCTAGACAATCGTGCATGTCCAATTCCATGGCATTTCAAGCCATTATCAGACAATGTCCATGAAGATGATATCGACAATGACATGATGATCGTAACTGACATCAATGACAACGATGATATGGCCAATCCTTACAATGTTGAATCTGGATCATCGGATGATACAGATGATGAATCATATGGAGAAGATAATGAAGTCCATTGAAGTGTACGAGGTATGCAGTAATATATCTACTCTATATATTTTGATTTAATTTTGCGATAGAAATATTGAATTTTTTTGTCGGTACGTATAATAAATTAACTGTTTCTTAGTGTTTTTTTCTATTTTCGTGTATGTTATAATTAGATACATTACTTGTTATAGAGTATGACAAAAAACACATTTAATTTTTATGTACATAGATATTTTTGTCGGGTTATGGGGAATTGAGAGTGATGTGAGGGGGGGAGGGGCCATAAGAGCTTCCACCTTCACGTGGTTGGCCCTCTTTAGTAGCGAATAATAAATTATTCTTGAAAAAGAGAGAAGCTTAGTAAGTAAATTCACAATTATCATGCTAACCCAAATTGCGTGCTTGATCATGACCGTCATCTTCATCATGATCATCATCGTTGTCGTCATCGGATTCTTTTGAAGTCATAAGTTTGATATCCGATGCCTCTTGTCGTCGGTGGTATGGCGAGGTCATCGGATCCATCATCATCATCGTCATCATCATCATCATCATTATCATGATCTTCATCATCCTCATCATATTCTTCATCATCATCATACCTATAGACTAATTAATGTGCTAGGTGTGGCCAATGTTGGAATTTTTTAAATATGTGTTGGCTTGTATTGAAATTTGGCATGGTTCTACTAGACACATGCAATGACGGTGTGGGAGGGTTTCCAGGCTCAAACATCATCATAATCATCATCATCATCATCATATTCATCATCATATTCATCATCTTCTTCATCATCCTCATCATCTTCATCCTCATCTTCATCATCATCATCTTCATCATCATCTTCAACATCGTCATCTTCATCATCATCTTCATCATCCTCCTCCTCCTCATCATCATCGTCATCATCATCGACATCATCATTAACATCATCGCCATCATCATCATCATCATCATCATCATCATCATCATCATCATCATCATCAATAGCATCATCATCATCATCATAATCAGCATCTATCATCTTCTTCATCGTCATCATACCTATAGACTAATTAATGTGGTAGATGGGGCCAATGTTGAAATTTTTTAAATATGTGTTGGCTTGTACTGAAATTTGTCATGGCTCTACTAGATGCATGCATTGATGATGTGGGAGGGTTTCCAGGATCAAACATCATCATCATCATCATCATCATCATCACCATCATCATCATCGTCATCTTCATCATCATTTTCATCGTCTTCTTCATCATCCTCCTCATCATCATCATCATCATTATCATCATCATCCTCATCATATTCATCATCATCATCATCATTATCATCATCATCATCATTATCATAATGGACGTTGTCGTCGTCAGATTCTTTTGAAGTCATAAGTCTGATATCCGATAGCTCTTGTCGTCGATGGTATGGCAAGTTCGTCGGATCCATATTCATCATCATCATGAATAATAACATGAATAATAAAATCATGAATATAAAATTAATACTTGACATTGCTGTTGGAACCTTCATCACCAGCACACAAATTCCTTTGAATTGGGATATAAGCTTGCTTACAGTCCACATATAATATTTGACTTTAGTATGGTTAGGAAAATCCTAAGAGAAGTTTTAACCCAACACAAATTCAGAATTTTGTTAAGGGTTAGGGGAATTTGAATAGGGGACGAATAATTAAAATACAACCTCTTATCCTCTTGAGATTTCTCCCTTTCCCTAACCAAAAAATTGTATTTATAACCAAGGAAATAAGTTAAGTTGTTTGGGTGTGGAAGTTAGGGCATCTACATGTGTATGCATCTCATATTTGTTTGTCTAGGAGATTGCATTTAAAGTGCATTTCTTTCTCATTTTTTAATCATCAAATTTAAATTTACATTTCAAAGTTTAGGAATTATTTTGAGACTACTAATGCTTTTGTTGAAATGATTCCTCGTCCAACAACCATGGGGACATCCTCAAGCAATGAAATGGTCCATTTACATAAATGATGTTGGTCATAATCTTCTAAAAGGTTTAGATCCTTAGGTTGAACTATCATGAGTTATTTGAGACTAGTTTATTCATCCGCCTCTCCTTCAACCTACTTACATTGTAGTGTTCTCAAATTTTACGTAGTGTAACTTGCTATCTTTTGTGTAATACATATATATGAGAGGACACATAAATCTAATAAACTGGTACTTGTATAAATTGTATATGTGTATTCTCATCATATTGAACCACTTAAGTACTTGTATAAATTGTGGGAAACCCTTTAGGATAAATTGATCTAATGATAAAGATGAGACATATTTCTCTTGATCACAAGATGCGAGATTGCAGATTTGTATAATCTAGATGTTGGGGCTAAGTTTTAAAGTATTAAGACATGGATCTTCCAACTTTGGTTGAACCAACATGTCCATTTACCAATAATTGAACCTATGATGTATATGCATAAAAGGACCTTGTTAACTCATGTGAAGTTAAGATGGGTGTAAGTTCTCACTATAAAATCTCAAATGGGATAACTTACCTTTTGAAATTGAGATTTTTTGGCAAGGGAATTTGAAACCTCAACACTAGGGAAAGCATTTTTTCCCAATGTGTGTAGAGATCAAGAATTGATCAAATTGTTTTGGTTAACCATATGGATTTTTAAGTACTTACCAATGATCTAGGTTTATCCCACCAAAGGGGAAATTATCTGGGTTTATCTAGTGGTTTGAGGCCTAGTTTAGGGACAACTAGTTCCCTAGAAGTTTCACTTTGGCCCAAAGACCCAAGACCCATCACTTTTTTGCAAAACCTTCTAATGGTACCGACCATATCCCACTCATAAACAAAGGTCATTTCTAGAGGTTTTGGTAATGTTTTGAGGAATTTAATATAATATATTAAAATATAATATATTAAAATATAAAATAATAAAATATAATGCATTGTAAAAAATATAAAAATTATATTATCTTTAAAAACATAAATTAAAAAAACATCAAACAAACCTTACCAAAGTACCAAGTCGAGCTCCACGCCCCATCGATCATCTTTTCACAAACCTGTCTAATCATTCACAACCCCTCCGGTGGAAGTCGTCGCCATCGAGCCCTTGTCCAAGGTGGAAGTCATCGCCATCTAACCCTGGCCTGTCATAGGAGTTTGACACAGCAGTGAAGGAGGACGAAGGTGTAAGCCGTCGCCATCTAGCTCTAGCCTGTCATAGGGTTTTGACACCGCAGCAAAAGAGGCCCAAGGTGGAAGCCGTCGCCATCTAGACTGATCTTGTCATAGGAGTTTGACACGGTGGTGAAGGAGGCCCAAAGGAGAAGACACCACATCCTTTCTCTATCCAAGGAGATTGACGTTGCAGCAAAGGAGGCCCGCAACCCACAATGACTTCAGTAAGTACAACCCTTCATCATATTGGTAGAAAACAAAACCAGTGTATTTCTGTAGTTTGGGTTTGAATTTGGTAAAAGGGTTTTGTTTTTTGCATTTGGGGTTCAAATGTGGCTATATTCCTACTATCATTTCTAATATGCGAATTGGGCATTTAAACCTTCCTATAAGTTATGTGAATTGGGCATTTAACCCTACGAATTGGGCATTAACCCTGCGAGTTGGGATTTAAACTTGCGAATTGGGCATTTAACCCCGGGAATTGGGCATTTAACCCTGCGAATTGGGAAATTGGGATAAGTTTGGGTCTCAAAAGTAACTCTTTGTTTATTACTCGACTGCTTGAGACTGCCCAATAGTTGGTTTTATTGATGCAAATTCATGAAAAACGGGGTGCTTGTTTTCCTGATCAATAAGATGTTATCCTAACTGTGTAAAAAATGAATCCCTCGATCGATTGATGCAAATTCATGAATAATGAGGTGCTTGTTTTCCATAAAATTAGTATTGGACAAACCCTAAATAAGGCCCTCAACATCATCTATCTGCCTAGACCTTGTTGATGTATATGTAACTTCAGAATGTATTTCATCTGTGTATTTTATATATATATTTATTGTACCCTTATAAGAGATGTGTCATTCCTCTATAAGGAAGTGTCGTCATGTGGATTGACAAGTGTCGCAAGTGTGTGTACTTGCCGATGGGTTATTAGACCACCATGTGTGGGGTCAGCCCTGAAATATATATTATAATGTGGATGTACCTAGCTAGACAAGTCGGCCCCATAAGGTCACTGGGCAAACAGATTAGTATAAATAGAGATCAGGTGATCTCTATTTAGATCACTCAGAAAAGTATCTCACTCTCACTCAGAAAGTGGTGCACTAGTGAGGAGGAGGATCATATGCTACTAGGAGACTATCTCAGTTTATTTTGGTTGTAATTTGGTTGAGCCATTGCTCTCTCTATCTCTGAGGAAGTTGTGGGGTTTTTCACCTTAGGGTTTTCCCCACGGAAACTTTGTGTCTCTTGTCTCTCATGCTTTTGATTCTTGTGATGCTTATTGTGATTGTCATGCATTGATGTACTGTATATGTTATTCTCTCAGTAAAGATCCTAGAGTATTGTGAATTAATGCTCAAAATTTAACATGGTATCAGAGCTAACCTGAGAAGAAGACATTTTGCAGTGACGAAAACTTGAGTTTCTTGTTTATTGGGTTTCTCTCCATAGTTTTTGGAAAAGCAGTATAGTATATTGAATCTACTCATCAAGGTGCATCTATCTGTCCAATCAGAATTCAATTCCAAGCATTTTCAAATTTGGCCCTAAAAATTAGGGTTTCCACAAAAATAGGAATTTCTGAAATCTGAAGACATAGCTGGAAGCTCCTTGCAAAAATCGAAGTTTAGAGCTTTGGATCGAGATTTTTGGTTGGGTAGATCTCCGGGAAACTCAAACCCTAATTCAGGGCTCTCCCTAGTGAACCTAGGAGGACGAAAAGGAAAATCTGAAGGGTAAAGATTTGCTGATCTCAAATTCTGAATACACCAAGCTGATCAGATCATCAAGGCGCATCTTTCTATCCTTTCAAAAAATTGAAATTCACATTTTGAATTTTTAGGGTTTTTTCGACAAACTCTAATCCGGGACCAGATCCAGTTTTCAGCATTTCAAGTGGTAAGATCTAAATCTTTTCTATTTCCATTTGAAGTACTCTTTAAGATGTCTCACCACACCAAGCTTGAGGATAAGCTTGAAGGAGCTGATAACTTCCGAGCTTGGAAGTATAGGATTGGGTTAATCCTGGAAGAGAATGAGTTGGACTCATATGTGAAAGAAGACATCCCTATCCCAGAGGATGAAGAGGCCAAGGTATTGCATAAGAAGAACTTGGTCAAGGCAAAAAGAATCATTGTTGATTCTGTTAAAGACCATCTCATACCCCATGTGTCCTCTCTAAAGACACCCAAGGAGATGTTTGACTCTTTTACCAAGCTATTTGAAGGCAAGAACATAAATCGGAAGATGACCCTGCGGAACCAATTGAAAGGAGTAAAGTTTCAGAATGGAGAAACCATTCAATCTTATTTTTCAAAGGTCTCCCAGATCAAGGAACAACTAGAAGCAGTGGATGAAATGGTGGAGAATG
Source organism: Larix kaempferi (assembly GCA_027924585.1). NCBI lineage: Eukaryota > Viridiplantae > Streptophyta > Pinopsida > Pinales > Pinaceae > Larix > Larix kaempferi. Next base: position 44,924 of record BSBM01000226.1, on the reverse strand, counting down.
GTGAAGTGGTGATGACCACTCTAAATGGCCTACCCAGGTCATGGGATTCCTTCAGTCAAGGAATTTGTGCAAGGAAGAAGTTGATCTCCTTCAACAGATTGCGGGAAGAATGCTCTCAAGAAGAAGCTAGGCTTGTGGCCCGAGAAGAAAAGATGGGAAATGAATATCAATCTCTCACAACACATGCCAGGAAAGGCAAGTCCAAGAAGGAATTATCTCATAACAGAATATCCTCACACCACCATTATCATACAGATAAGAAAGATCTCAGATGCTTCAATTGCAATGAGAAGGGACACTTTGCTTTAGATTGTCCCAAGAAGAAGAAAGACAAAAACAACAACTTCAATAAGAAGAAGAAGAATAACAAAAGAAGATATCATGCTCATGCTTCCGAAGATGATGAACCCCCAAAGAAGAAGGCTAGGGAAGAAAGTAATAGTGATGATGACTCATCAAGTGATGAAGAATATGTTCTAATTTCTGCTCTCACAGGTACTATCTCCCATGGTTGTAATGATTGGTTGATTGACAGTGGGGCTTCCAAACACATGACTGGGTTTAAGGAATCTTTTGTGAATCTATCTGAACATGAATCACCCTATAAAATGAAACTTGGGGATGATTATCAATACCCAATCAAAGGAAGTGGTGAAGCCTCCTACAACCTAGATTCTGGAAAATCTTTGAAGATGAAAGAAGTCCTTTATGTACCTGGGCTCAAGAAGAACTTACTCTCCCTCTCTGCATTGGATGCAAAAGGTATGAGGGTTGCATTTGTGGATGGACAAGTCCTAATGTGGCCAAAGGGAAAGAACATAGATGATGCAGTAGTGATTGGAGAGCAAGAGGGAGGTTTGTATAAATTGAAGGGACAACCTGAACATGCCATGCTACATGAATCCATGGAGCCAAGTGAACTTTGGCATAGAAGACTTGCTCATATGCACTATAGAGCACTTCCAATTGCAAGCAAGGCTATAGAGGGTCTTCTTGAAATCAAGACCAAACATGAAGGTGTTTGCAAAGGATGTGAAAAAGGTAAGAACATTAAGAAGGCTTTCCCAAGCAGTGAAAGCAAGGCAAAAGACATCTTGGAAATCATCCACTCAGATGTATGTGGTCCTATGTCATCCAATTCTTTGAGTGGGTATGTTTACTATGTCTCATTTATTGATGATTTCTCCAGGAAGACTTGGGTATACTTCTTGAAGAACAAAGATGAGGTGTTTGATAAATTCAAGGAATTCAAAACCTTGATGGAGAATCAAATTGACAAGAAGATCAAAACATTCAGATCCGACAATGGTGGAGAATTCACCTCAGGTGACTTCAAGAAGCTTTGTAGTGATTCAGGGATTAAGAGGGAGTTGACTGCTCCCTATAATCCTCAACATAATGGAGTTGCAGAAAGGAAGAACAGAACTATCATGGAAGCAGCAAGGGCAATGCTACATGACCAGGATCTACCTATGCATCTATGGGCAAAAGCAACTAGAACAGCTGTATATGTGCAGAACAGAACACCCCACAAGATATTGGACAACAAGACACCAAAAGAGGTCTTTTATGGTAAGAAACCTGAAGTCAGTCATCTCAGAATATTTGGTTGTCCAGTATACACTCATGTTCCAAAGGAAAAGAGGACTAAACTAGATCCTTCAGGAAAGAAGGGTATCTTTGTGGGTTACAGTGAAAGCTCGAAGGCTTATAGAATATACTTTCTAGGGTTCAAGAAGATTGATGTCATCAGGGATGTAACATTTGATGAAAACTCAGCATTCATCAAATCAAGGAAGGCACCTATCGAAGTTTATGAAGAACCTAAGGAAACTAGATTTCAAGACACTACCATGACTGGAGCAGTTCCAGAAGTTGTTCGTGAGTTTGAGATCCGCAAGAACCTGTAGATCCACCCCGTGAGGAAACCTGCATGGGCTAGAGAGCTCATTCAAGATGCAGAAAGATTTGGCATTCTAGAAGCAGAACACAGAGCAAAGAAGAGAACCAAATCACATACCAGCTATGTTGCTTTACTTTGTGACATTATGAACAAAGAGCCTTCCAGTTATGAAGAAGCAACGGAAAAGAAAGAATGGAAGGATGCCATGGTTGAGGAATACCAATCAATAATGAAGAATGATGTTTGGGATGTTGTCCCAAGACCTAAAGAGAAGTCTATTGTGACTTCCAAATGGATCTACAAAATCAAGCATGCTGCAGACGACAGTGTAGAGAAATACAAGGCAAGATTCATAGCTTGTGGCTTCTCTCAGAAAGAGGGAATAGATTATGAACAAACTTTTGCACCTGTAGCCAGGTATACTTCCATCAGAACAGTACTTGCCCTGGCTGCAGTGATAAAATGGAAAATACACCAAATGGATGTCAAGACTGCTTTCTTGAATGGTGTAGTTGAAGAGGAAGTATATGTAGAGCAGCCACTTGGTTTTGAAATACATGACAGGGAGTCATATGTGTGCAGATTGAAGAAAGCCTTGTATGGCTTGAAACAAGCTCCCAGAACCTGGTATGGTAGGATGGACAGTTTCTTATCTAGTTTGGGCTTTACCAAGAGTAAAGCGGATTCCAACCTTTATTACAAGGTTCAGGAAGGGAATCCTGTGGTTCTACTCCTGTATGTGGATGACTTATTTGTAACATAGATGACAGATTGATTGCAGATACGAAGAGGAAGCTTGCTGCTGAGTTCGATATGAAAGATTTGGGAATGATGCATTATTTCCTAGGGATGGAGGTGTGGCAGAGTGCAGGTGGGATTTTCCTTGGTCAAGGGAAGTACACAGTAGATATATTGAAGAGATTCGGGATGATGGATTGCAAGGCCATGGCCACACCTATGGCATCGAATCTGAAGCTTCTATGTGATGATTCATCTGAGCCGGTTGATGTCTCTATGTATCGTCAGATGATTGGGTCCTTGATGTACCTGACGAACACGAGACCAGATATTTGCTTTGCAGTGAACACATTGAGTCAGTTCCTGACAGATCCGAGGAGTGTTCATCTGGTTGCTATAAAGCATGTTCTGAGGTACCTGAAGGGTACAGTGGATTATGGGCTCAAGTATGAGGCGAATCAAAAGTTTAACCTGCAGGGTTATGTTGATTCAGATTGGGCTGGCAGTGCTACAAATAGGAAGAGCACATTTGAGTGCTGCTTCAGTATGGGATCGGGTGTGATCTCTTGGTTTAGCAGGAAGCAGTCCTGCGTAGCATTGAGTATAGCTAAGGCAGAGTATGTTGCAGCCTGTTCAGCTAGTTGTGAGGTAGTATGGCTACGGAAGCTACAGTCTGAATTATTTGATCTCCCATTGGATGCTATTGGTATCTTCTATGATAACCAGAGTTGTGTGAAGCTGTCCGAGAATCCAGTGTTTCATGATAGGTCGAAACACATACAGATCAAATATCACTATATCAGGGATATGGTGCAGAGAGGAGCTGTGAAGCTCCTGCATGTTGCAACGGACGAGCAGATTGCAAATGTGCTGACGAAGCCACTAGCCAGGGTGAAGTTCGAGTACTTCAGAGAGAGGATTGGCGTTCTTCAGATCGAGGACACTTCGAGGAAGAAGTGATGGACACATTTGCTGAAGCCATTCCAAGCATGTTGGAAGGAGGATCCTTCACATGGCTGTGGATGTAAGCGCTGGATGATGAGCATCAGGATGATGTTCTAGTTTATGCTTTGTATGATCAGTTGGATCATTTATATGTATATGTATGTACGCATCATGTTGGATGCTGGATATGATCAGTTAGATCATTTATATGTATGTACGCATCATGTTGGATGCTGGATATGATCGGTTGGATCATGTGTATGTATTTTGTATATGCATCATGTTGGATGCTTGGACCATGTATCTGTATATGTATCAGGTGGATACATTGTATGATCAGGTAGATCATGTATGTTGATATGTATCATGTATTTGTATTTGTATCAGGTGGATACACTGTATGATCAGGTGGATCATTTATGATGATATGTATCAGGTAGATACTTGGTATGTATCAGGTAGATGCATTGTATGATTAGGATGATCATGGATGACGAGCTTCAGGATGTTGCTCCAGATGACATGCAACAGGATGTTGCAGTGATGATGATCAGGATGATCATGTGTACATCAAGATGATGTATGGTGAGTATCAGGTTGATACTCCGTGGCCGTGGAACAGGTTGTGCAGATAAGCATGTAATTTGTACCCTGGGATATCTGGCAAATACTCTTTCGAGGTTTTGTCCTATGGCATGTAATTTGTGCCCTGGGAGATCTGCAGATAGTCTTTTGAGGTTTTTCCTATGGCATGTAATTTGTACCCTAGGATATCTGGCAGATGCTCTTTCGAGGTTTTGTCCTATGGCATGTAATTTGTGCCCTGGGAGATCCGATAGGTTGATCCGTGTGCTCGTAATCAGTCCTGGGATGCTCTTTCGAGGTTTTTCCATGACCACATGTAATTTGTGCCCTAGTAGGTCCGATAGGTTGAGCCTTGTGCTTGTAATCAGTCCTGGGATGCTCTTTCGAGGTTTTGTGGTGACCACATGTAATTTGTGCCCTAGGAGATCCGATACGTTGAGCCTTGCGCTCGTAATCAGTCCTGGGATTCTCTTTCCAGGTTTTGTGGTGGGGTCACATGTAATAAGTCCTGGAGATCTGGACAAGATGAAAAAGGCCTCAGATGCTCTTTAGGGTTCTTGCTAGTCAAGAGACTCTTTTAAGGTTTTGTGACGCACGTAATAAGTCCTAAGATTTCCACAGTATGGCCAGTGATGATGAAGACCTACAGGTGGCGGGCCTACATCTAGTATGAAAAAGGACTGGCTCTATAGAACTTCCTATGACGAGTAGAGTCAGAGATTGGTTGAGATAGCAGCAGCAGTGACGATGATGATGACGATGCATCGATGACGATGATCCCGAGAAGAAGACTTGTCTAGTAGATCTGTGTCGAGAAATACCTTCCTAGTTAAGAGGGAATGTTGATGTATATGTAACTTCGGAATGTATTTCATCTGTGTATGTTATATATATATATTGTACCCTTATAAGAGATGTGTCATTCCTCTATAAGGAAGTGTCGTCATGTGGATTGACAAGTGTCGCAAGTGTGTGTACTTGCCGATGGGTTATTAGACCACCATGTGTGGGGTCGGCCCTGAAATATATATTATAATGTGGATGTACCTAGCTAGACAAGTCGGCCCCATAAGGTCACTGAGCAAACAGATTAGTATAAATAGAGATCAGGTGATCACTATTTAGATCACTCGGAAAAGTATCTCACTCTCACTCAGAAAGTGGTGCACTAGTGAGGAGGAGGATCATCTGCTACTAGGAGACTATCTCAGTGTATTTTGGTTGTACTTTGGTTGAGCCATTGCTCTCTCTATCTCTGAGGAAGTTGTGGGGTTTTTCACCTTAGGGTTTTCCCCACGGAAACTCTATGTCTCTTATCTCTCATGCTTTTGATTCTTGTGATGCTTGTGATGCTTATTGTGATTGTCATGCATTGATATACTGTATATGTTATTCTCTCAGTAAAGATCCTAGAGTATTGTGAATTAATGCTCAAAATTTAACATATCTTAATTGCTTTCGAAGAAGAATTGATATTTCAGGCCAAGCTCTTATTTCATGCAGAGATATATCTCATTCAATGTAAATTGCTTGTCTCATTATATATGTTGTAATTTTTCTTTCCTTATGACTTGACATGAAGTAATTCACTCACCCTAACTAACCTGAGTCACTTTACGTACCTCTCCTTACTCGACTTACTTACCGGGTGAAAATGATAGGGTTGAGATAACCTTACCTCAGCAGAGCTCAGGTAAGAGCTTCCAGGAGCTTACCAGAATGGCCTTATACACTATATAAAATAGGTCATCATATAACAAGTAATGGCCTGGCCATACCTTCTGTAATGTGAAACCTTGTTTTGGATTGTAGAGAGTCTCTGCTCAGGTCATGAGAGAAATTTCATTTAAGTTCTTTGGTGAATCTCATTAGTAAAAGCAAATAGATTAATGAATCTCAGATTTGTGGAAATGAACCTTTAAAAATCTAAATATCAAATAATTTTTTTATTAATTCCTTTAAATGCAAAAGGTAAACATTTTTGCATGTAAATAATCCTATAGGAGGGATGGTTTTTGCAAGATGTTAATATTATTAACTGTACTCTTACAGTGTCACAATGAAGAATGGACTCCTATTACACACAGTGTACTAAAAAGTTGAAGTCTTTAATGTTTATAAAAATATCTATTACTTAGTGACAATTTGATAAAAGTTGTAACCATGAAACACCAAACAGAACCAAAACCAAATTTGACAAAGTGAAATACATTCTGCAACAACGGTATTTTCTCCTCTATCGTCAATCCTAACATACTTAATCCTTTCCATGTTTTGATTTTCCACTAATGAATTGAATTCTTTGAATTTCCCAAATGCTTCATCCTTTGGTTGAAGTGCGTATATCCAAAGGACTCTTGATAGTGTTTCCCCAACACCCACCATTCATAGAAACTGCTAGGGAAATCCATTTGTGAAGATCAACAATGTGCAAATGTATCATATGGCATTTTTATTTGATGGGGTTTTTAAGTGATGGGGTTTTTAATTAATGGATTGTCTTATTGCTTACTGTCATTACACCTGGTAGTGGGTGATTGAAACGCAAGCCATACATCTTGGGCTTTAATGAGACCACAAACAGACTCAATTTGTGGATTTGTGAATAGCAGGACCCCAATTACAGGAATTTTCAGTATCCCACTACACATGAACTAGTTGAGACCGATATATATTCTTATCTATACAATAGACAAGAATAACATCCGCCCATTAATTACCAATAAAATTATTTATATAAGCAGACAAAGCAACCAGGACCTTAGAGAAACATCAAGTTTCTTACAGGTTCTGTTGTTGTTTATTCGTTTGATGGAGTCTTAAATCAACAATAGTTTTTATGGCCTTTTCATGCTCTTCGTGTTTCTCTTTCTTAAATTATTCTAGTATTTTTGCTGCAACGCATTTGTCCAGTTGGATTTCTTCAATTCCTCTAGAGCATGCATGCATAAGCAAAATCCAAGTTCCGTTTTTCGTCGAGGTGGCTTGAAGATGAGAATTTCCAGAAAGTGGCCCCAGGGTGCAAAGTAACGAAACATTTGACGGATTGGCAACGTATATATATAAAAGGAATAGAATTATACAGGCCTAAAATTGCAGTTGGTACCATTGCGATCAAAGTTAAATCAATTTGTAATCCGCCTCGACGAAAAACGGAACTTGGATTTTGCTTACCCATTTTTGTTGTTCTAGTTTAGGAAATATTTCAGGCTATTATGGTTTGTTTTAAATTCTTCATCTTCTTAAAATTGGCTTTCATTGTATCATTCATCAAGGTTAGTAAATTTATAAAAGGTAAGCGTGCATCATCATACTTCAGACTTCAATCAAACCATCATGACTTGGATTGTGGCAATTTTAGTCTTCGACTGGGGTAGTACTGTAGCAGCTTTAACACTTAGAATATAGCAGCTTCAAATTTGGACTATGGTGGCAGAAGAGTCCAATCACAGCTATACCAGATTCAACTTTTTAGGGTGGAAGATGTGCACCAAATTTACATTGAGCACAAGAGGGGGAATTTACAATCAATTTGGGTTAAATTGGCAAACAACCTATCCTATGAGGGTATGTGAGGTTGCACCTGCTGAAAACATACCAAACCTGTCATATCACAAGTTGGCTATGTTTACAACTCAGGTAAACAAACCCACATGGATATTAATGTCCAACAAAAAACCACAATAAGTAGGTCAATGGGGCTCAAAAGTACATCAACTGTAAGCACATTCTATGAGTATGAAAACAATGCCTATTTCTAATCTATCAAAGCAGAAAGAGGCAAGTACCCAGCTTGAAAAATTACAAAGTAGGTGCAGAAATAATACCATGACAACTATAAAGAGAGAATGTCAAGGTGAGTTGATGACAAAAATGAATCTCTATTTAGGAAAATTAAATATATATAGTGATTTCTATAGTATGATGACTCCCTGATATGTACAAGTCTCCATTTGCATATCCAAGTGTAGGAGCGACATGTAGAGATGGAAATGTTGCATTTGTGTCAATTGCATTGGAGTTTTGAGGTGGTTCTCTTGGCATCATAAGTAGGGAACCACATGCAAATTATCCTTCTCCCTTAGCATGTTATTACTAGTCCCAATAGTCTATAGGATGGAATTTCCATCATATGGGTTGATCTAGTCAAGAACACTAAGAGAGATGCCATAGTTGGCCTCTCTTGCACTAGCACTAGAAGGACAAATTTCCACATTGCACTTTAGTCATCTCAAAGATTGAAAAGTCTCTCAAAAGCTTGAGTAAGTCAATGATAGGTGGGATTCCATTATCACTGATCCAAAAATTGTGGTAGATTGATGGGTGCTTCCCATAGGATACAGATGACCATTGCATGATACAAGCATGCTTCTTGTTGTTGCTTAAGTTATATGTGGTTTATTATGCGCTCTGTAGGACAATTGACCTACACTCACTACTACAATACCATATTTTGGCATCATGTTTGGCGTCATTTTCTATACCATTTTTTAGGAAAATTTCAAGTTGGGACAATGCAAAACATGATGCTACAAAGGTCATGATTTGAGTCAACTTTGGATCGACGGATTGTTGTCTTTTTTTATGCAGTCTCTATAAGGAATCATCTTAGCAATAAAAAATACAATGTAAAGAGTTTTTCTACATCAATTTAGCATCAATTTCAATGCGGCAATGCTAATGGTAGTAATGGTGCTAGAGGTTCCTCCTTCAACAAAGTTTTTTTTTAATCTAGGAGTCCCAAATCTACAAGGTGCTCATGTATGAGTTGTAGTATTTCCCTGGAAATACAGAAGGCATTTCACCAATATATAATGAGTGGTAGATAAGCAAAACAAGCTAAGCTACAAAGACTGCTAAAATTCTACCATAATGTTATGTTGAAAAAATAATAAAGTACTTTGAATGATAAGTTAGGGCACACAGAAATATGAACAAGCTATAATTGAAATTTGAGGAATGACAATAGATAATAACAGTTAGAGTGTTGCAACCCAGTGCATACAAGCTGATTTCCGCAAAGAAAATGACGAAATAGTTTGCTAAGTTGTAATTGAAATTTGAGGAATGACATTAGCTGCTAACAGTTATAGTGTTGCAACCCAATGCATACAAGTTTGTTTTCACAATCAAAATAACAAAAGAGTTCGCTAAGGATGAACAATGTAAAATAAGGTGCCATACTGGAGGATTCACCATTATTATAAAACATGTTCCTCTTTGTTCTTGTGTCTTCTTTGTGTCCTCTTTTCTTCGTTTTTAATTTTTCAACCTTTGGGTGGATTCTCTTGTATTTATAGTCATAAAAAAACAAGTTATGGTATAAAGCTTCCCCTATTGTGGTTATTATTTTTGTATTAATCTCATGAACATTTATATGCAGTTTATTGTTTCTACTATCACTGTGTTTTTGTGATGAATAATTGAAGAATGTTATAAGTGTGCCTAAAAAATTATGAACATGGATATATACAATTGATCCTTATATTTATTATCACTTTGTTTTATGTGATGAATTCATTTGCATGACTTGAGTATATATGAAGCTCTCCTTGAGGTCCCATGAATGAACTTGAACACTTGCTGCATTCTGCAATTGAACATTTCCATTTTAACGCTTTCATTTTGCAATTTAGAGAGAGAACACTTGCTATATCAACATCCAAATCTCTATACGTTTTGTATTTTTGTTATAGCCAAGAAGGAAACATTTGCATGACATGTCTAAAAGCTTAAGTTGTTTTTCCTTGGGTAGGTGATCCATAAGCAGTGTTGCCATAGCCAAACATGCACAAATGATTTGCAAATGGTTTCATGCCAAGAATATCATCACAACCCAAGAAAAAACTCAGTTGAAGCATTCTAGCACATCTCTATCAAATGAACAGAAGAGGCCTCTTGATTACCTAAGAAAATTGTCGGGCACTCGTCAACATCGAAACGACGCTCTAGAATCTGAGAACATGACTAGAAGAGATAAGTCTGCCATTTATGGATATAAGGGTGGGATGGAGCCGTCCTCTGTCAGACAAGGACGGCTCCATCCCATCCATATATCCATCAATGGCAGACCTATCTCTTCTGGTCATGTTCTCATAATTCCCTTACACAATTTAGCTTATTAAGATTTATTTAAGCTGGATCTATAACTTCTATCATGATGACACTTATTGACTCAACATGTAGACTAAAAAACTCAATTGATATACCTACGTAGACTCTACACTGAATGCCTGCAATTCTTGAGGTTTTCATCTTTTGGTGACTATGCACAATATCACAATGTCATGCTTATGCTTTCTAAGGTTTAAACATTGGCATGCATTTTACACATTAGAATTAAGAGAAATTTATTGTTCGATTCATTTAATTTGAAAGAGTGGTTATAGTTTGAAAGAACTCTCTCCTTACCTTAGCTAGCATTCATTGAAAGGAAAGGCTTATTTTATTCATATGAATTTGCATGGTTTGAGTCAGTCATCACACGACGAGTTGCACTTCCATCACCCGACTGAGTAATACAACCATTAAAATTGAACTCGCTAACTCAACACACTTTAACCTCGCTTGAGGATAAAAAGAATTTGGTAGTTAGGTAGGACACCGGGGATAGGCATCCAAATAATTCCCCCTTGTCATTTTCATCTAAGACATAGTTATTATCCTCTAGGGTACTAAAATCCTCTAGTATTTATTGACACGGTCATTGACCAGTTTGTGGAGGGGCCTCCCATTTTTTTGGGGGTTAAGCCGCGAGGATTGATTCCGGATGGACTTTGTGGAATGCCGCACTCCACTTAGAGCCTAAGGCATATCCATTCATTGTCTTCCTTGTACTCTACCGTGATGGTGATACAGGGGCGATAAGACAGAAGTGTCGAAAACCTTTTCCAACGTGTCATGAACGAGGTAGCTTAGTGACTTTTCTTCTAGGGCTCTTTTACCTAGGATCCCTTTTGCTAGAGGGATATCCTTCCATTATTGGTCTCTCATTTCATATTGTTCAACTTGGATTTCATCACCTTGCGAAGGATACGTTTTTTCGAGGTCTCCAGCTCCTAGTTAGGAATTTTGCTTGCTATTTCACCTTTTTAGAGGGTCTTTTTCTTTTTAGTGTTGCTTGTTGGCATTCTTTCCACTTTTCTTTCGTCTCGCTTACTGTGACATGTTGATGTATTTGTAACTTCAGAGGATATTCACTTGTATATTATATGTATTACATTTGTACTTCATTGTATCCCCAACGGAGAAGTATTATTCCTCCGATTGGAAGTGTTGTCACTTGTACTTGCATGTGTCGCAAGTTATATTGTAAGTGTCGTAACTTATATTTGATGGGTTATTAGACCACCTTGATGGGGTCGGCCCTGTATGCGTTATGAGGGTCAAAGGGTTATTAGACCACCTTAGGGAGGTCGGCCCTGTATGCGTTATGAGGGTCAAAGGGTTATTAGACCACCTTAGGGAGGTCGGCCTTGTATGAGTTATGTGGGTTAAAGGGTTATTAGACCACCCTATTGGGGTCGGCCCAGTCAGCATTATGTTAAGTGGTTAAGTTGGGGCCGACCTAGTTGAGTAAAGATCAAGTGAAAGTAAAAGTATAAATAGAGAGTGTGACTCTCTCATTTGATACATTCTCTCATTTCACTCACTTCGCATTAGTGAGAGAGAGGAGGAGTGCACACAAGTGGAGAAGGAGTAGTTGTTGCAGTCATCTATCTCTTGGGGTTTGATCTTTGTGATCTTTGTATTGGTTCCTATTCTATCTCTAAGGAAGTTGCGGGGTTTTTCACCTTCTTGGTTTTCCCCGGTGAAATGTTTTGCGTCTCTTGTCTCTTTTCTCTTATGCTTGATATGTTGTACATGTTGTTCTTTCAGTTAAGATCCTAGATCTATTGAATTAAATGTTGAAAAACTAACATGGTATCAGAGCTAGCCTCAAGGAAGGCATGGTATGGCATTTATGACACTTGTTGCACTTGCGGCCAATTGGAAGCTAGGGCTTGATATAGCAAAAACCAGTCATCGTGGAACTTTTGCGATAAATATATTTTGGAGAAGGTTCAGGTTCTGAATATTCTAAAAGTCGAAGATAACATCCCCGTGTACCTTGTGTCCAAAGAAAAACATCTAATTCCCTGTTCTTTCTATTTTATGATCCGTACAATCTAGGGTTTCTGCCTCTTCCAGATCTCAGACATAAACAGGTGACCTAGGAAAAAAGGTCACAACTTGGGATAGGAAGCTCCAAATGAGATTCTGTAAAAAGTTGCAGTAAGGGCACGGACTTTAGTTTCACAGGTCCTCTTTTCAGAGGCCGAAGTTGAACCAGTGACACGTGGAACTCTGTACAAGTTCGTTATCCTGTTTTATCCCATAAACAGGTCACGTTGCATATCTCTCTCTTAGAGAATCCATTTGAGGTCATACCTGTGGGGTTGGAAAGAAGACAGATCAGGATACCACAAGCCAAAGTTTTAGCCCCTGTGGATCCAAAATTTCATAGATGCACCAAAAACAATAAGGAACATATTTCTGTGAAATAGAATTGGATTTTGAGCATTCTCATTTTTGGCTTGTCACTGCTACCGGAAATTAGTTTGACAGAAGTGGAATTTTGGAGTGATCTCGGAATAGGATTTCTCTCCTCATCAAAATCGAAATTCAGAGACCAAGATCAAATTTTTTGGTTGGGAAAAACCCCAGGCATCATCAAACCCTAGTTCGGGATCCTATCTAGAAGATCCAGAAGTTTCAAAGGCAATTTTGAAGGGTCAAATTTTGCAGTTTTCAAAATTGAAGTATACGAGCTTGATCATCTCAACAAGGCACATCTTTCCATCCATTCAGAAGTTTGAAATTCAAAATTTGATTTTTTAGGGTTTCTCTGACAAACCCTAATCCAGCTCCAGATCCAGTCTCAGCAAATCAAAATGGATTGGGTTAACCCTAGAAGAGAATGAATTGGACACCTGCATAAGTGAAGAAGTTCCAGTTCCATGGGAAGATGAGGCTAAGGCCTTACATAAGAAGACTACAAGAAATCTCGACAGGTATGACTTAAGGAGATACAGGTATGTGTTGAAATCCGTTCATGATTAAGTTTATGATATGTTTGTCTTCATATTATTGAGGTTAGTATAATTTTGATTAATTTTAGACTTGTCTTATCACCCTAGTAAAAGTATGAATACATGTGAATGATAGAAGACATTCATTGATTAGGGTTATGACACTTATGATTGTACTAATGCACCGTGGTGTTGCATGAGGATGATGTCCGCTAACATGAAAGGTACATCAAGAAAGACAAATCAAGTTCTAGATCAAGGACATATGACCATGGTGACATGAAGACAAAGACTCGTCCATAGTCATGGATCACATAGAAGCTCCACTTACGAGGTATGTATAATTTTGGTTCTACAATGGTTAACTTATGAGTTATGCAGGTTACTAGCACAAGTCATTGAAGAGAACAAGAAGACACTATGTGGGTATGTTAGACATAAGTAGCAAACATGATAACCAAGTATGTTTTTCCTATATCTAGTTAGAATCCTACCTTGTGTTAGGATCTTATACTTTTGTATGATTATTCTTGAAGTTAGAAGTTTAAGTAATCAAGGGTTTATGAATATTATGTTTCTTAATTTGATTGATGATATGACCAAGTACTAACCAGAAGAGTCCTATGGTCAAATAAGAATATGCATGAGCAAAAGAAGTATTCCCTGAAACCTTGAATACTAACACTTATTACCTATTTATGAAATGATCATGACCATACATATTTAAGATTATTTAGAATCATAATGTTTTGATAGTATTGAGATTATACTAATGTATGTATGATCATGTATGAGATCTTGAGGATGACATAATGATGACACCAGTGCACACTTAAGCATGCATAGTGGTCCAGGATGGATATAAGCTCAAGGACAGATAATCCAAGAAGCAAAGATCAAGAGGGAGCACACTCCAGTAGTTCCTGCAAGGAAGCAAATATTGAGAGGGAGTCCACCCTACAACTAAACAAAGATAAGTATTTGAATTGTCATTTATTATATATATGATTACTTAAATGATGTTGTCCATTCATGTACATACTTATGTTCCTAGATTTAGGATGTATATTATGCATATTAGAAAAGTTGCATTAATGAACAAGATACTACTAATATGCATGTAATGGGTAAGTGGCCTATGGTACTGTACAACATTCCATTTCTACTTATCTAGAATGAAACCTCTTTGCTAACATGTTGGGAGTTGTGCACACTCTTAACAATGTTCTGGTAGAGATGGAAGGCATCTAGAAAGTTACAGGATATGGATAAATGTTGTATTGAAGCATTGGCTACGATAATTGCATGACTATATGACATATGTCTTTATGCATAAGAATGTGTTTTTGAAAAACTATGAGAAGTTTCTAATCATGCAATTGAATTTGACTTGTAGGAAAGATTGTGTACAATCACCTACAAAAGAAGGACAACAACATTTGTTCCAGTGACGAAGTTCAAGAAAACTACCTAATGAAGATATTGAAGAATCTGAAGTTCCCAGGATCTGGGATGCTGTAATGGAAGGATGCCATGATCGAGGAATACCAGTCGATCCTGAAGAATGTTGTTTGGGATGTGGTCCCAAGACCAGAAGGGAAGTCTGTGGTGACTTCCAAGTGGATCTATAAGATCAAGCATGCTGCAGATGGTAGCATAGAGAAATACAAGGCAAGTGATGAAATGGAAGATACACCAGATGGATGTCAAGACAACTATCTTGAATGGTGTAGTCAAAGAGGAAGTGTATGTGGAGAAGCCACTTGGTTTTGAGACACATGTCAGGGATTCATATGTGTGGAGATTGAAGAAATCCTTATATGGCGTGAAGCAAGAACCTAGGACATGGTACGGCTGGATAGATAGCTTTCTATCCAGTTTGGGATTTACCAAGAGTAAAGCAGATTCCAACCTTTACTACAAAGTTGAGGAAGGAAATCCAGTGATACTACTACTGTATGTGGATGACCTGTTTGTGACAAGTGAGGATATATTGATTGCTGAAACGAAGAGGAAGCTTGCTGCTGAGTTCAAGTTGAAGGACTTGGGTATGATGCATTACTTTCTAGGTATGGAGGTGTGGCAGAGTACATATGGAATCTTCCTTGGACAAGGGAAGTATGTAGTAGAGATCCTGAAGCGCTTCGGGATGATGGACTGCAAGGCCATGGCCACACCTACGGCATCGAACCTGAAGCTATTGAGTGATGCTTCATCAGAGTCGGTTGATGCCACGATGTATAGTCAGATGATTGGGTCTTTGATGTACTTGACGATCACAAGACCAGCTATTTGCTTTGCGGTGAACACCTTGAGCTAGTTCCTAACATATCCTAGACATGTTCACCTGATTGCTATAAAGCATATTTAGAGGTACCTGGAGGGTACGGTTGATTATGGGCTCAAGTATGATGCGAATCAAAAGTTTAACCTGGAGGGTTATGTCGATTCAACTGCTGCAGATAGGAAGAGCACTTTAGGATGTTGCTTCAGTATGGGATCAGGTGTGATCTCTTGGTTTAGCATGAAGCAGTCCCGCGTAGCATTGAGTACAGCTGAAGCAGAGTATGTCACGGCTTGTTCGTCCAGTTGTGATGAAGTATGGATTTGGAAGTTGCTGTCTGGGTTATTTGATTTCCCGTTGGATGCTACCTGTATCTTTTGTGACAACCAGAGTTGTGTGAAGTCATCTGAGAACCCAGTGTTCCATGACAGGTGGAAGCACATCGAGATCAAATATCACTATATCAGGGATATGGTGTAGAGAGGAGTAGTGAAGCTCCTGTATGTTGCAACGGATGAGAAGGTTGCAGATGTGTTGACTAAACCACTAGCCATAGTGAATTTTGAGTACTTCAAAGAGAGGCTTGGTGTTCTTCGGATAGAAGATACTTCGAGGAAGAAGTGATGGGACACATTTGCAGGAGCCATTCCAAGCATGGTGATAGGAGGATCCTTCCCATGGCTGTGGATGTAAGTGATGTGTGTTGAGCATCGGGACGATGCTCCAGATGATGTTCTGCATGATGATGATCAGGATGATCATATGTGATGATATGCATCAGGTGGATGCATTGCATGATCATTTGGATCATGTGTGATGAGTCTGGAAGACGCAAATGCACATGGGATTTTCCAACACGGTGTCGATGTGTTCTCCCATGGTCGTGATGTAATTTATGATCTTTTCCGACACGGTGTAGATGTTTTCTCCCATGGTCGTGATTTAATTGTTGAAGCTTTTCCGACACAGTGTAGATGTGTTCTCCCATGGTCGTGATGTAATTGCTGAGCCATTCTCACATAGTGGTAGATGTGTTCTCCCATGGTGCAGATGTAAGGGTTGAAGCCATTTTTCACATGGTGTATATGTTTTCTCCCATGGTGAAAAAGTAAGGGCTGGAGCCTTCCCCAAATGGTGGTAGATGTGTTCTCCCATGTCGGTGGTGTAAGTGTAGTATGATGTGCATCTGGGCCGTGCTCCATGGACGATGAGATGATATGATCAGTATGATCATGAGTATCAGGATGATACTCCGTGGCCGTGGGCAGGTTGTACAGTTACATGTAAAAGATCCTGGGAGATCCGATAGGTTGAGAAGTGAGCTCGTAAAATTCTTGGGATGCTCTTTCGAGGTTTTGTTGACACACGTAATTAGTCCTGAGAATTCCATAGGATGGCCATCTCGCAGAGATGATGAAGACCTACAGGAGGCTAGGCCTACATCCAACATGAAAAAGGGTTGGCTCTATAGAACTTCCTATGACGAGAAGAATTGAGAGATAGCACTAGTGATCGAGATGACGAGAACAACAGCAGTGACGATGATACTCCAGTGATCCAGTGATGATGATCCAGTTCCAGTATTGAAGACTTGTGCCCATATGCATTGATTACATATCTCAAGAGAATACCTTCCTAGTTAAGAGGGAGTGTTGATGTATTTGTAACTTGGAAGATATTCACTTGTATATTGTATGTATTACATTTGTACTTCATTGTATCCCCAGCGGAGATGTATTATTCCTCCAATTGGAAGTGTCGCCACTTGTACTTGCAAGTGTCACAAGTTATATTGTAAGTGTCGTAACTTATATTTGATGGGTTATTAGACCACCTTGATGGGGTCAGCCCTGTATGAGTTATGTGGGTCAAAGGGTTATTAGAACACCTTAGGGAGGTCGGCCCTGAATGAGTTATGTGGGTTAAAGGTTTATTAGACCACCCTAGTGGGGTTGGCCTAGTCAGCATTATGTTAAGTGGTTAAGTTGGGGCCGAACTAGTTGAGTAAAGGCCAAGTGAAAGTAAAAGTATAAATAGAGAGTGTGACTCTCTCATTTGATACATTCTCTCATTTCACTCACTTTGCATTAGTGAGAGAGAGGAGGAGTACACACAAGTGGAGGAGGAGTAGTTGCTGTAGTCATCTATCTCTTGGGGTTTGATCTTTGTGATCTTTGTATTGGTGCATATTCTATTTCTGAGGAAGTTGCGGGGTTTTTCACCTTCTTGGTTTTCCCCGGTGAAATGTTTTGTGTCTCTTGTCTCTTATGCTTGATATGTTGTACATGTTGTTATTTCAGTTAAGATCCTAGATCTATTGAATTAAATGTTGAAAAACTAACATGACACCAGTCCCAGTACAGTTTTTTCAGCTTGATTTTTTGGCATGTGAGCCTTCTCTTTTCCTAGATCCCCTTCTGCACGCTTAGTTGCTTTAGGGTTTATGAAATCCAAAATATGACATAAAATTTAACATAACATGCTTTCCCTAATAAAGGATTTCCATGACCCCCCTGCGAGGGATTGTTGTCCAAGAGCAAGTCTTTCAACCATATTCCTGGCAACACGAAAAACTTGTTGGAAGTCTTTTGAAGGGCTCCAAGAACAATTGCCCTTCCAATAAAAATTAAGACCCACCCTTCAAATTTGATCAGAACATAATAGGGTATTTTTTTTAAATACCATATGGTCGTTGGATATCCGACCCCCACATCTTAGATATCCGACGTTCTTGCCATACCACCAATGACAAAGAACCTTGGATAACGACTATTTTCACATGGAATGGCCATTGGATATCCAACCCCCATGTCTTAGATATCCGACGTTCTTTCCATACCACCAACGAAAAGAATGTCGGATATCAGAAATTTTCACATTGAATGGGCGTCATATATCCGACCCCCACGTCTTAGATATCCGACGTTCTTTCCATACCACTAATGGCACAGAACGTCGGATATCGACCATTTTCACATAGAATGGTTGTCGGATATCCGACCCCCACGTCTTAGATATTCGACGTTCTTGCCATACCACCGACGGCAAAGAACGTCAAATATCGGTCATTTTCACATTGAATGGTTGTCGGATATCCGACCTCCTATTAAGTGCTAGGCGTCGGATATCCAACCACTACGTTTAAGATAATCGACTACCTATTAAGTGCGAGTTTTCAGATATCCGATTTCCTATTAAGTGGTAGTGGTCGGATATTTGACTGGAAAGTGTTGTTGGTTAACCGACGACTGGACTACCATCAGATCTCAGCCGACTTTGGACCGACGTTAAAAAAATATGAAGGTTGTCGGATATTCAACCACAAGATGTAGAAAATCTGACTTTTTGGCCATTGGATTTTGGGTCAAAAAAACCTAGTGTGAGGTTGTACCTAGACTCATTTATCATTTTGTAGTTAGATGGAATTTTGGTCTTCAATAACTATTGAGAATGCTACTAGCAACATTTTGAAATCCAACACTCATCCTCAAAAGGTGTTCATTTCATCCTATGGAGGAGCTACAACCTTTGGAGCATCCCTTTGGGGTGGTTTTCATCAACAAAGGAGTAGAAAAACAAACCAAACTTCAGTTCTAGTTAGATTTCCTGTAGTAGTAAAGTGATATTTAAATGTGTTTAGATGAACATAGCAGTTGAGAAGTGATGGGAATTCCACTTTGAGGTCAATATGAGGAGCACGTCCATCATTTGGGGCTTGTTTCCTCACGTTTTCATATTTTCCTTGGAGATCGGTTAATGTTTGAGGATTCTACCAGGTCTTCTTCTCACCATTCATGCCATGTTTTTTCATAGAAGGAAGTTGTCCCATGTTCTAATGTTTTAAAGGTTGGTTTTTCATTCCTCGAAGTTGATATTCTTAACCTAGATGAGTCTAATTGATCAAACCTTTCTCATTTTTTGGTGGAGGATAGTCTTGTTTTAGAGAGGATGCGGTTTCATTTGAAGGCTTATTCACTCTTATATGGTATATACATGAGAAGAAGTTGGATAATTTGTCTCTAATTATTTGGAATCATGGGTTAGAATATTTAAAATATTGTAATGTGCCAAAAAACATAAAGAGAGTTTTCTTATTTTTATCAATCTATTAATGAGCCTTAGAGGTATAAACCAAAGGGACTCAACTAGTGTAGAGAAATTACACCAACTTGATTATAGACATGTAATGACCCCAAACTTGGCTAAGGACCACAAAGGCCTAAGTCATTTAGTCCTGGTCATGAAAGTTGTCAAATCTAAGCTAAATGACCAAGGTAGGAGTTTGAAGGAGATGATGGGCTATGTTGACTCATCATTTAATCTAAGTCTCCTAAAGTTGGTGAGGATTTCAAATGGAAAATCCAAGTAAACAATATAAAATCCTAACCAATGTGAAAGAGAAAATTACCAATCTAAAGTTCAAATGGATAATTAAATTTATTTGGGAATTTGGATTTATCCTAAGTTTTCCTTTGTATTAAAATGGAGTAAAATTTCTTAAGGTAGATTATTCAAATCAAGGTAAAAGATGGTCAATGGTGTGAATGGGGAGAATGATAATTAAGGAAGGTGTATTAATGTTTGACCAAGTCTAAGGGACATTTTGGAGGCAAATAGAAGTGTTCTCCCATGTTAAAGGGTGTTTCCTTAAAATAGGGGAAGCTAGTGGAGATCAATAATGAAGGTTGAACCAAATTCGAATTTGAAGGGAGAGAAGTGGTCAAAAGTGTTTAGGAGGGTGCCTCTGTTTTTGGAAGTGGTCAAAGAGGTTAAGGGCGCATTCATGGAGATATAAGGTCAAATTGGTAAACCACATCATGCATGGTTGATGGTTTTGGATGTTCCATGGTATTTGTCCATGGTATTGGTTAAGTAGACAAGCTTGGTCCAAGATGGTTAGTGAACATGGTTTTCACTAATCCATGGTATTGATCCATGGTATTGGAGATATCTCAAGTTTAAAAGTAGCAACAAGGCGCACTAGCGGAGGTTAGCTTGTGGATGTATTGCTATTATTATTGAGTTGCATCGCTTCTCAATTGCTTCGGTGATGTGCCCCTTGCATACCATTAGGGGGGTGGACCCCTATGTTAATATTGTCACCATTTGAAGTGTATTTTCCATTTCATCTGGTGTATGAGGGATGGACATATTGTTCATCCACATAGCTTAATGTTGTAGCAAGTTGATTCCAGTATTTTTTCCAATTTGTTGAAGTTCCAATTGTTCTGAGTGTTGTTTGTAGTTGGTGTTGTTGGTGTGATCTCATAGAAGAGTTTGTTTTGGGGTTTGAGCTTCATGAGAAATGGTTTTTTTTCATGACAGAATTATAATTTAAATTCAAACCTTCCATAATAATAAAATACCAGATCTATCCATTGTCTGCAAATTCTCTTTTGGCTCCATGTGTTTGAATTCACCTATGCTCATTGTATTGGATTTTTTACTAGATTTTATTGTTTGAGCCATATATTTATTTATGTAAGTCCAAATCATATTTTGTTAGTTGTTTCAGGTCCCTGAGATATATTTGGGTCTATATGAGGTCTTGGTTAAGAAATTCAGGACCCCCAAAGGTCGCTTGGGCCATTTGGAAAACCGCTTAGTTGGTTGGCGTAGGGAAATCAACTAATATTCACTAAAACGACCATATCTCGAGATCTAGAGCACCAAATAAGATTATGTAAGTTGTTGTGGGTAGGTGGGACAATGAAAATCCAATATACACATCAGAAAATAAATTTGTGAAGGTATGGTATGATTCAGGATGCCTCCAAAGTCTCATACCTGAGTTGTCCTAGTGAAACAATCTCTCCCAAATTTCTCCAAAAAACTATCAAACCTTATGATTTATACTCCCAACCATTTATACAATAGGGTGGGGTCTCGTTTTGTGTCAAGATACATCCAAATTGCACCAGAATTCATTGGGTTTCCACATAAATCCTAGGTTTTGTGCCTCAAGCCTTCTTGTTTGTTCCCAAGAGTGATGCAACCAAAAAAGTGCCTTTGTCAAAGTAGAGTTCCCCGTCCATATCTCATACACCTTGCTGGTATGTCATAAGTCTGTAGTAGGTCCAATACTCATTTTGGGAAAGTTTTGGGTGAGTCGGGAACCAGTAGAAGACAACTAGCCTGGTTCTCCAAGTCTTGAGTTGGTGTGCCAAAATATTTGTTTGGGTACACTACAAGACATGAGTTAATTCTTGTCATGAAGGAAATACAGTGGGAATAATTGAAAATTCAAAGGAACACATGGAGGAGAATAGCTAACCAAATAGTTTTTTAAAACACCTTCTTTAGAATGACAAGGTTTGGTACCACTCCATTAAAATACACCTTTAGTGTATATATTTGAGCATTGAATGGTAAGCTTAAATAGTGAACCTTTTTTATTTTAAGGAGTACAACACTATATGGGATAAACATTCACTAAAAAACCCCATTTCCAACATCTTTTTTGGCATGATTTTGTCCCAAATCTGGGAGTTGTGAATTCAATAATTGCAAAACTACAAGTTTATCAACTTAAAACTATAACCTTAGCATTTTTAGTCTCTAAATCAGCCATATTGTCATAATTGAAATTTGAACCACAAATTGATCAAATTCAAGTATTCTTGGTTTATTGGATTCCAAGGAAAGTGCTTGAAAATGGGGCAATTTAGTTAACAGCTAGACAATGACGTACAATATACATGTTCAAGTTACTTCCTCTTCTTTGCAAAACAAATCATGGAAGGATAATTTGAAAAAGAAAATAACCTTTTGAACAAATTTCCTTGGAGATATTTTGTTCGATGGAATGATAAGTAGGATATTGTTTAACTTGAATATTTTATTTTAGGGGTGGACATTATTATTTTACCCTAAAGTCTTTTGTTGAAGAAGAGAGAAGGGATTTTTTTTTTTTTTTGAGTTCACTCATTGTATTTTGTTTACACATTCTACATTTTATTTCCATATTGTATTGGAGAAAACTCACTATGGCTTGGGAATACCACAACAAACAGATGACTACCAGAAATCAACTCAATTCTCAAAGCAATGCTATAATAAATGACAATGTTAAGATAATGGAGAAATGTAACCAACCTCGATCCAAATGTTTGATGTAGATCCCTGTTGGAGCTTTCAATCCATGCACTTGAAATCTGCAAATTAGTCTTGACAGCCAATATCCAACAAGTACATATAATATATAAATGACATTAACATTATCAATAACAATGATCCATAATATCATAAAAAATGTAACCCAATGTATAATAAACAACATTCACACCATGAATGGACGAGAATATGAGTATTTCTATTAATGAACAAGAAGAAGTACAAAGTGATACGACCTCTTGCCGGCAACCAATCTGAACCAAGATCTAGATCAATCAACTTGTGCCTCCACCACTTCAATCCTCCATGAATGGAAAACTCAAACTAGATAGGAGTTTGGAAGGTGAACATAAATGGTTCACAACTACAAGGATCAATGAGTGCAGACTCAAGATAGGGAAAAAATCCACTAGAGTTCTCTTACGATTCTCTTCATCCCCCCGTCCATAAGCCATATGTGCTCAATATATAGTCCTCTCAAAGGTAGGCGAAAGGACACATCGAGGCGTTACTCGGGCAGATGGAGATCCAAAGCTCACCCAATGACCACTTTTTGGGAGTAAAAAGTAATTAATAGTGGTTTTTACCATTTTACATGCTACCCACGGGCTATAGTGATGCAACTCGCGGGTACGCTTGCTATAAGGATGCAACAAGCGGGTAGGAATAAAAATAGGGAAAACTAGTATCTCTGAAGGATATAAGTGGATC
Organism: Larix kaempferi; assembly: GCA_027924585.1. Lineage (NCBI taxonomy): Eukaryota > Viridiplantae > Streptophyta > Pinopsida > Pinales > Pinaceae > Larix > Larix kaempferi. Next base: position 21,574 of record BSBM01000226.1, on the reverse strand, counting down.
TGAGTCACTGAAATGGATCCTACAAGCCAAACAATGCTGATGCTCACAGGGTGGAAGATTACGGTGTAACAGATGCCCCCTAATGTGTGAAATCAGAGACTGAAATTGCTACGATGGCTGAAATAAATTATAAAACTCAGAAGTGGAGTGATGGAGACACAAGTGGAAAGAACATCTCACTCATCATAATACAATAGTATCTCTGAATACATGTCGGTATAGTACAACAATCTGATACAATGGCCATGAATAGGAAGTATATAAGTAGATACATGTCATAAGTGATCATAGCCATGATCCCTCTACAGTAAGATACGGCCTTCTACTGAAAAGAAGACAACTGGTGCAAAACTGGAGGTACAAACTGCTGAAATCTGAGAGGTGATATCTCAGATGTAGAGTGAAAGTCATATGTAGCATAGTAAATGCCACAATAGCCTGGGGTCTTCTACACAAGTCTTCGACGGTGCAAGTCCCATCAAGTGAATAAAGGAGTTGGGGTCGAACCTGATGAGACATCGTCTGATTATTGGTCAATGATGTATACCATTAACAGACGCAAGATGACCCACCAATAATGAAAATGGGCATCAAGGCACGGAGCACAATCATCAAAGTGTGAATAAATGGGTTGAAGTTGAACACTAGGATGAATCCATGGATCAGGGGACATTGATGTATTCCCAAAATTGTCGATGGCGAGAGAACCTACCACTAATGACTGCAAGCCTCAAGGTACTCAAGTGAACTCTAAGCCTCAAGTCCCAGAATAAATGAGTTGAAGTCGATGGAATGAAACTCGCTAGAAGGAGGGCATTAGGGCATCCCCCATCAACCAGCACGAGGTACCAGCAATGCTGAAAGATTTGGAAGATCTCAGGTGAAACGGACTGACTCAATAAGGATGGCCGACATGCAATAGTCAAGAGGTACGAGGAGTGGCCGAAACTGGTTTCAGGACTTCCTTTGAACAAGAGCATGAGCAGATGGATAGACTCAGGCAGCATAGACTTGACATAAACTGTGCAATGCAGGAGGCATTACAGAGGGCTCCATAATGACTGGAAGCTTAACCAATTGGTGGAAAAAACTGAGAAACAAGTACAGCTCCTAAGGCCCAACTATAGTCCCGAATCATAATGTACGGAGTGGAATGAATGATCTGTTCAAAGGTGACAGAATAGCTTCCAACGAGAAATAGTGACCATAATCTCATCCAGCTTTTTGGAATATTTGATTTTTTTGGTCTTTTCATATTTGGAAAAAGCTTGAAAAAGAATAAAATTGCTTATAGTACAACAAGTGAGTGAACGAGTGTCAAATAGCTAGCAGAATAGTCCCAAGCAGTGGAACATACCTATGCTCAATGCAAGGAAGTGCATGCAGGATGTGGACACTCGGGGGTATGTTCCCTCAGGATCAAAAGGTCATCAAATTGTGAAGGGAAAATATAAGCTCTGAAGGGCTCGATAGGGGAAAAGTGCTCAGGCACCAGGCTAACAATTGAGTAAACGGGAGCTGGCACAAGTCTCAAGCAACAAGTAGGATGATGAAATGCAATCACAACATGATATGATTGAGGGGAGTCCTTAAGGGAGATGGCCAGCATAAGACAAAGTAGAGTATGAGTCTTTCTCGCAACGTCATGGCGTGACTACAAAGGACTCCCAATCCTAAGGACAAACAACGGCATGGGCACCAAAATGCATAAAGGGGTTCTAACTAGGGTATCGGGAAAGCCCTACCGCCACATAATGACACTTCTATAGTAGTGTGAAGGTTCTGTGTCATTTACGAAGCGGGGTCGCGCCTAGGGTTCATGAAAATGGTCAATAGGTCAAATGCATAATGCATGCGGAAATGGCATCTAACCTATATGTCAGGTGTGAAACGTACCTACCGTAGGTGTGAAAGGGTTTAGAACAACTCTCGCCGAGGAAATCTGTTGAAAAAACACTACTCCATGACACGATATTAGTTCATAACGGCTCAAAATGGAAAAAACTATAAAAAAGTGGGTCCAGAAAATTATAAATAGTAATAAAATTTTCCAAATTACAATTCATTTGCACTATTAACCAATTTGGAGATATTTGGGTAGTTTTCACCTGAAACTTCAAGCGCCGATCATGGGAGCTACAAGCAACCGTTCAGCGAACCATCCGGAGCAGGTTGGTGGTTACTCCCATACCTTTCATTTTAATGTTTTTATTTCAGTTTTGGTCAGTGGAATTTTTTGTTTGGCCAATCCCTAGATGGCTTTAGTGCTACCCGCGGGCTATAACTATGCGGGTCGCGGATAGGGCATGAAACGCGCAGTCAAAAAATAGACTACTCGCGGGTACTCGCCACTGTATACAAATTTGACTGCGGGTATGGCCGTGAAGAAATTTTTAAACATGAAATTGACCAAAATTTACTTGCTTTGCACTCCAGGATGGTTCTAGAGTGGAGGGAGAGAGAGCATGACCAGGTTGATGAGGCCGTGCGCAATGATTTGCAAGCACAACAAGCATTGCAAGTATGTGGCTTATATAAGTACTGGAGTATAGGGGGTTTAAGGGCCAAAAACCTATTACTCCATCATCTGATCAACTACTGGGATGTGGATGCTCAACACTTCATCCTCAATGGGCAAACACTGACACTGGAAGTAGAGGATATCTATTTCATTACCGGTTTGTCCCGTAGAGGGGAGGTGGCAAGTCTTCGGTCATGGACCGTGGGTGGTGGGATCACTGTGCAAGACTACATAGCGCGGTATTGTCCCGCCAACTCACGAGCAATGGGAAGCCAAGTGCCAGTCAATGCCATAACGGATCTAAGTACAAAGATCATTGTGGCTACTCTAGTGCAGATCACGTGATCCAAAGCACTACATCAGGCATCCAGACCGATGATGTTCTATGCATCACAATGCATGCAACCTACTATATTCGAATGGTGTACTACTCTGCTGGTGTCTATGAAGACACAACTGACGAAATGCAAAGAGGGGAAGGCCAAAAACTTTGGGTATGGTAGCATCCTCTGCAGCTTCTTCTTTGAGAGGGTTCAGGGGCTTAGCTCGAGGGTGGATGTCCCTCCTCACAGTCTCCGTGATCCATCCCTGACCCGGTGGGCTGAGATCTTGACATGACAGGGTGGTGGCCATCTGGCATCACCATATACTGAGGAGTTCTTCCGCTGGTGGAACCAGCAGGTGATCTCTATAGAGGACTATCCCTATGCGGGGATATATTTCAGATAGGACCGTGACATGCTGCTCCCACCAGGGGCAGCTTTCGGAGACATCGGTGAGTACTCTTTTAGTTTTGTGTTTATTAAATTTGAATGGATTTTTTTATTATAGTTGAAATGCAAAAAATACTTTTGGTGGTAGTGTCACATGTTAATGGGTGACTGTTTGCTCGCAGACAAAGGCCCAGTGAGACCCAAGGGCTTCCCAAGACATGGTCATCGGGGTAGAGATGAGGTGGAAGCAGATGCTGCAACAGGGCACACACTTCAGACGTTGCAGTGCAACATATCATGGATGGTTGCCCGAGTACCACAGATAGAGGTAGCCCGACTACTTGAGGCCATGCAGCGCTAGGTAGTGGGTGTTCCTGGTGAGTGGGTGTGGTTACTACAGCAGGTGGCCAATTCAATTCAGTACTTCTACGAGACACACCCCGTCGAGGCGATAGCTAGACCTCCTCGGAGAGAATAGATATCCCGGGGTCTCATTATTTTTTGTATCGATATGTATATTTTTTAGGGCTACAGGCTCCAATTTTGTATGACACTCCCATTTTTGGACATATTTATATATATATATACAACTTTGGTTCTCGATTCTACTACATGGTGTATGTACAAATGTATGAATGTCTTTGTATTTATGTGCTTCATGATGAATGTGACAAATGCCAATCTAATACATAGTTAGCATATGCATCAGATATATAATTATGACTTCTCGGAATATGAATATATGTAATTGAAACAAAATGTCTCTCCAAGAGTCGTACCTTAAGGAATATCCATAGTAATGTAGGGTCTCGAACACGGTACTACCCATTCAGCTATGACACAACTAGCTGTGAATCCAGGTGGACTTCTAAAGATTAGAAGTCATGTGAAATAGCATCCCGAAGCAGCTCAACAATGGCACTATACTCAGCCACATTATTAGATGTAGGACCAAGACAAGCACCTCCTGAGGACACAACTAGGTGGTCAGGTGAGAAGATAACCCAAGCAACAGAAGCAAGCTGCTATGTATGTCAGCTAGCACCATCCGTGAAACCTAAGAATGTAGGAGATCCCATTGACATCTGTTAATCAAATAGAGGCTAATCAGCAGTCCCGACAACCAAAAGGCAATCTAAACTATGTACAAAAGAACTATACAATAGTGTACAAAAGTATTAGCTTGAACCAAAGGTTCAAGTGTAATATCGTTTGAGGTAGAGCCCATTTCTAGGCTCCTTCAAGGCAACTCCCTCATAGTCTTCTAACTCATAAGCTCCTTTTTCAAGGACACGCCTCACAATGTAAGGACCGTGCCACATGGGATTGAACTTGCATGCCCCCAGGGGTTCTTTAGCTTGGTATTACAAGAGAACCAAGTCACCTTCAGCATATTGCCGGGGACGGACAGACCTATCATATTGAACCTTGACACAACGCTTGTTAACATCAATGGCCACAGCGGCATCTCGACGGTGCTCGTCAAGTTGCTCGAGGTGTACTAACCGTTGCTCAATCTCTGTCGTATCAGGGAGGAGCTCTATGGCTAGCTTGAGTGAAGGGATTTCGCATTCAATTGGTAAAAGTGACTCCACACCATGAACTAACTGGAATGGTGACAACCCGGTGGCAGTCTTAACTGCGGTTCGATATGCCCACAAAGTAGGATATAACATGATATGCCAATTGGTCTTGCTTTGTTGGATGGTACGTTGGAGAATGGTCTTCAAAGACTTATTTACTGCTTCAACCTGACCATTCGCTTGAGGATAGTAGGAAGACGAGTGTTCCTGACGAAACCCAAGCTTGAGAGACAAATCCTGTATCATCTTATTTTGAAAGTGACTACCATGGTCAGTGACAATCTCCTCGGGATACCGAACCGAGTGATAATCTAGTTGAACATGAAATGGGCTTGTTGGCTTGGTTTTGCAACCAAGCTTTGTGCAATGGGCACCTATCAACAATGTGATAGCAGTTTCAATATTGAAAGAAAAAATAATTATAAATTAAATCTAAATCTAAACTAACATGTGCATATAACAAATAATTTTTTTTTAAATGATTCAAGAACAAGAAATAAAAGAATAAGTATTTTGTATTAAGATGCCTCAAATGGTGAGGATTTGTCTTGAGCAACTCCCAAGGTGAGTAGCTCCAAGCTCCAAAGGTCTCTTCTCCAAGATGCTAAAAATGGCCAAAAGTCTCATGAGAGATTTTGATAGCGTGAGGATAGGATGATGGATGGATGGAAAGTGAGGAGCCCCTACCACCTTTTTATAGTTTTTGGTGGTGGGGAATACCATTATGGTTTTGAGGAAACCAATGGTATTGACCAACATGGTTTAGGTACCTTTTCCCTCCTTTTTCCTTTTTTGAATATTTTTAATATTTTTATTCCCTTTTTAATATTTTTGGGAATTCTGGACCCTTTTTGAGGGTTTTTTATGCTTTTTGAGGAAAAATATTCATTTTGAGGGGGAAAAGGGGTGTATTATGGTCTTTTGGTGACCTTTGGATGGCTTTAGAGGCTCAAATGGTGGAAAAGTGGACAAATGGGTCATGTGAATAAGGAAATGAGCTAGTGAGCACTTTTTGGGTGTTAACAGATTGTCGCCTGATGTGTGAGGGCAAGAGCTCATCGTATGGCTGATAGGAATCATAGTTCTTTTGTCTTTTTCCTGAGGTTTGGGGAAGAGAAGATACCGGTTGGAGACTGGATCCACAGCCCTTGGAAGCTGCAAAACAAACAATATTACATGGCCTCAATATGAATGAGGAATAATCTCTGATAATGGACGAGGCGGGAATACTCATGCTTGTATCAAGACATATACATAACAATTAGTCCCAAGAAGGGGGACCTAAATAAAAAACCTGCTGGTACATCATGATGGTCCAAAGGGGACACTATTTTGGGATGTACTCATGATCATAACATGACTGATCTCAATAACTAATACATTGGAATAAAGTGACAACCGTTCTGAACAAGGTCTCAGAAGGGTTGATGAACTCCTGAATCTTGAAGGTGTCCAACATCTGTAGGGACTCAATGACTCTGAGTCAACTCTGAGGAGTATATGTAACTGTATACTCGAGGGATTATAAAACTGGGGTACATCTGAATACTGTCGCCATGCGCAACCCGGATATCTATAGAAAAAATGTAACTGGTTGTTTCCATAGGTAAACTCTCAAATGTGGAAGAGTCAGGTGGTATCTGGGGTCTTCAACAAATAACTGAATGGACCAATACCATGTGCGAGTCTCAACGATGTGATCAAGGTGTTGAAGTCGAGCATGTGAGAAACAACCATTTGGAGAGGCACTGAGGACTCTTCTTGAAATGATTTGTAGGAAAACATCATAAATTGTGATGAGTCCAAGACACAGGGACCTCTAGGTCTATCCGCTGGAATAAATTTGGGTGTCGTCGACAGAGGGAGACTAGCAACTAACAAGGCAATGATGTTTCCTTGATAGGAGCACGAGGTGTAGAACTGAAGTGTGGTAGTACTGATGGTAGGACTGACATACTGTGGGGATGGGAAATAACTGGGGGCATAGAGTGGGTGGACTCAAACTTCCTTTACTCAAAGCATGATGACATGGTTGACCTGGCAGCGTAGGGAACTGACTTGTAGGTGTGGGGATCATAGCTTTTAAGTCTGAAGGGTATGTATTAACTCTTGGGGGGGGGACGAGCTGATGGGTGTTTTCAAGGGATTCTTAGGGTGACATACTGCAGAATACTCTGAACAAAGGCGACCAAAATGGGGAAGCTGCCATATGAGTAGACATGATCTGTTATGGCGCTGAGAAGCACCATTGGGTCCTTCTTCGTAGTTTTAATGAGCTCCAAGAAGGGATAAAAGTGTGCTCTGAGATGGTACTGTCTTGTGGATTTTGTGAGCCCATGACTGTTCATGCTCATGGGTGCTTTCATTTTTAAGGAGTCTGAAAACGATAAGAAGACTCTGCAGTGGTTGTGAGTACCGACCTGTGGGTTTTTACGAGCCCAGGATGGTGATTGCTCGTGGTTGCTTTCATGTTTAGAGAGTCTTAAAGAGGTAAGTGGACTTCATTGGTTTTCTTTTTCATAAGTTAGTCTCCAAGGCCCGAAAAAGCATAAAATGATGCAAATGGAGAACTCTTCTAGCCGATGTGACTAGAGTATTCCTTTTTTGTAATTAGTCTACAAGGTCTAGAAAAGGGGTAAACTTATACCAGGTAGACGCCCTTTTAGATACGTTTAGCGAGCATGAAAGGAAGCAAGGTTGCTCGGTGATATTTTCATTGTTTTAGGAGTCAGAAAAGAGATTAACAGAAACTCCCTAAGTGCCTTTTTCGTAAAAGGAATTGCTCGGCCCCGAAAAAGGGGTAAAACTATACCGAACGAAAAGTATTGATGAGAGCGAGAAAAGGTCTCAAGCATCGTCATGAGTGCGTAATACTGAATTAGGTGACATAAAGATTGTCAAAAAGGGGCAACGACCAATGTGGCACGCAAACCAAGGTGATGAGTGGCATTTTGAAAAAATGCCCAAAAATTATTGGGTGAGAGCGAGAAATTATCTCAAGCATCATCACGAGTGTGGAAAACTGAATCCGACGATATCAAACTTGTCAAAAATGGACGACGGCCTATGTGGCACGCAAACCGAGGCAACGAGGGGGCATGGGAAAAAATGCCTGAAAAATCTGGGTGTGAGAGTGAGAAATGATCTCAAGCGTCATCACGAGTATGAAAAACTGAATCCGACGATATAAGACTTGTTAAAAACGGAGCACGACCGATGTGGCATGCAAACCGAGGCCACGAGGGGGCATGGGAAAAATGCCCAAAAAATATGGGCGTGAGAGCGAGAAATGATCTCAAGCGTCATCATGAGCGCAGAAAACTGAATCCGGCGATATAAGACTCGTTAAAAATGGAGAACGGCCGATGTGGCACGCAAACCTAGGCAACGAGGGCATGAAAACAAAATGGTCAAAAAATGGACCTGGTGAAAACAAGAAAAGGAAAGGACTATCATGAAGTTCTCACTGTGCTGATTCCAATGGTACCAACGGTTTGAGGAACGGACGTCGTATGATACCACAATGGTTGTTTGAAAAATGGTGAAATTTCTATAAATAGGGTGTGGGGCCCATATGACGTGTCATTGTTACGTGTGAGTTTGGCAGAGCGATTAGAGCTCTTTCTTGATTTTCGAGAGATTTGACCGTTGGTTTTCGATTCCGCGAGTTTCAGGTAACCCTATTCGCCTTAGCCTTTTTAATTATGTCTTTTTTGGTTAGCGGCGGGCCCCCGAAGGCTACGAAATTCCATGTTGGCCATCCAACGTGGAATATCGCAAGTTTCGCGTCTTTTTCCACGATGAATATCGTGGGTTCGGGGCTGACAGTCGTGATGTTCATCGCGGCTATCGGGTTGAACGTCACGATGTTCATCGCAACTATGGGGTTGATAGTTACGATGTTCATCGCGACTATGTGGTCAATACCCGCGATGTTCATCGCGGGTTCTTGGATGAAAGCCACGATGATCATCGCAGATTTTGATGGAAAATCCGCGATGGAATTTTTTGAAAAATTTTCTCCGGTTCTAAAAAATTTCTTTGTTTTTTGGTAGGATGTTGAGGAGACCATTGGTGTCATGGCGAGAGCGGGAGATGGAGGAGGATTTGATGATTCGGATTCAGACCGATCAAGGTGTCCGGCAGGCTCTGGCTATGAGTGGGCTCCTAAAGTTCGCTCAGATTCCCCCGATGCGTTCAGTAGGACCACTACTGAACAAATTGGTGAGTCTTTGGGTCCCTGCAAAGGGTGCATTTATTGTTGGGGGTGAGAGGTTAGAGATCACCCTTACTGATGTATACTTTCTTACCGGGTTGCCTCGCTTAGGGGAGGTAGGGGATCTTCTGCCGAGGATCCCGGCAAGTGTGGATATTGAGGATCTCCTGGAGACCTTCTGTGTTGCTGGGGCGATTGTGCAGAACAGCGCTTTGAGCCTAACATCTTTGTGGGAGTGGGACATGCGAGTTGTTGGGGCTTGTGTTCTGCGGGTGTTGGGTGCTGCGGTGCCACATTGTTTGTCGGGGAGACAAACGATGATGGTGGATTCTGTGCTGAGGGGGACCTACTACGCGTGGGGTCATATGTTTTTGGCTGGTGTCTAGAGAGATCTGGACAAGGTCAGTCGGGAGGGGGGAGAGTTTTGCTATGCCTCCTTCCTGTGTTGTTTCTTCTTTGAGCAGGTATCGACTTTGTGGCCACGGGTGCCAGTTCGAGACAGGTTGGTGAGCGAGCCGCGCATGGTGCGGTGGGGGCAGATGATGCACCGCGGTGGTGGTGGTATCCACGGATTCTTTTCACAGGATATGTATGAGCAGTGGGAGCAGATCCCCTTGCTGATTGATGACTATCCATATGCCGGTATGGATTATTGAGGAGATTCGGAGATGCCTCAAGCCCAGGGACAGGCTTGGGGTTTAGATGGTATGTTTTTGTGTGTTGTTCTCTACTATATCATGTGTTTTAATTGTGTTTGTTAGGATTATAGTTAGATATTTATATGATGGTTCATTTGCGTGATTGTGCAGATGTTGGTCCTATACCACCGGCCGACCATGTGGTTCATAGGGGATGGGTGATGGTGGTCATTCCACCTCTTGTAGCGATACTGCCTCCTCATGCTCGAGGAGTTGGGGCTCACAGTCGAGGAGGTGGGCCTCGAGATGATGCCGTGGAGGGTGTCCGAGAGACACTAGACATGATCCTGGTAGGATTTCCAGAGGATGGGTGGAGGGATTTGGATCGGGACATCGTCAAGCGTTGTTTCGATGCGCCTCGTGAGTGGTGCTCGATCTTGCTCAGAGCAGCATTGTTGGTGACTGAGTGGAGGGATGGGGCTCGGCATGATCCGGTAGGGCCGGTGGAGGGGAGGATTCGGGTGCAAGATGATCCAGTGGGGCCGGCGAAGAGGAGATTTCAGGCTTGGCATGATCCGGCGAGGCCAGCGGAGGTGGTTCCAAAGGAGCCTGGAGACCATGATGATTAGATGATCTTGTATTTGCCCCAAAATGCTGATGAGCATATGGGGAAGTACCTTTTTGTACGGCTGTTGTATTTTTGTATATTGGGTGCTGAGGGCACTTATGACATGTTTGACTATATTATGATGTATATATATATATATATGATTTGGTATATAGTCGTGTATGCACATGGATGCATTTATTGTCTATTTGCTTGCCCATGGAGACACATGTTATGCACGTGGATGCATTTTTGTAATTTTTTATATATGCCCGTGGAGGTACATTTGTGTTTACTATATGGTTTGATTGGTGTGCGAGTCAAGAATGTTGTTATCCATATGGTTTGCTACACTGTTGAGATTCCTTGGGACATGTGTGAATGAAATGGATTCAAACTGTCGAACCATTTGTTTAGTGCGCAAGAATTTTCTGAAAAGGCAAGGATCGCATACCTGGTAATCATTGTTGAGCTGGGAAACAAGGAGTTGTGAGTCCAAGAAAACGTTAAGGTGACGTATGCTCATTGGGTAAAATCACTTGAGGTACAACCCGTTGCATGGGTTGCGTAGGGGGTTTCCTTCTGAATCGGTCAGAATGTATGCCCCCTATCCGAGGCAAGTGTGTATAATGTATGGGCCTTGCCACATGGACACAAACTTTCCTTTTCCAGTTTTGTCATGAGCTTGATCATAGGCGAGGACAAGGTCCCCTTCAGTAAAAGTTCTTGGGTGGACATGTTTGTCATAACTCAGTTTGGATCAATTCTTGGCTGCTTCCATGGTTTGGAGGGTTGTGCGTCGATCTTCATCGGCTTGTTCTAGGAGTAGTAAGCATTGCTCAGTTGGGGAAGTGTCCGGTAGGAGTTCAACGGCCATATGTAGGGCTGGAATCTGGCACTCGATGGGGAGGACGGATTCGACACCGTGAACTAGATGGAAAGGGGTAAAACCAGTGGCGGTTTTGGTTGACGTGCGGTATGCCCATAGTGCCAAGAAGAGCATGTGGTGCCAATTTGATTTGTGTTTGTCCATAGTGTGCTAGAGTATGGTCTTCAAAATTTTATTAATCGCTTCAACTTGGCCATTTCCTTGGGGGTAGTAGGCGGAGGAGAAATGGTGTTCAAATTTCAGTAAGGTTGATAATTCTCTCCAAACAGCATCTTCGAAGTGAGAGCCGTGGTCTGAGATGAGTTGCCTTGGCACTCCAAAACGAGCGATAACATGGTTGAGGAAAAAACGTGCTGTGGTGTCGGCCTTGAAATTGTAAGTTGGCATGGCTTCCACCCACTTAGTGAAATAATATACAGCCACAATAATGTGTTTATGACCGTCGACTGACGTGGGATTGCAATCGAGGAAGTCGATGGCCCATTTGCAGAATGGTCCGACGGTGACGACTAGATGAAGGGGGGCGGGTGGGGTTCTTGCCTTGGGGGCAAAAAGTTGGCAGTTTTGACAATGTTTGACTGCGGTGATGAAATCAGTAAATAATGAAGGCCAAAAGTAACCTGCACGGATGATCTTTTGGGCGGTGGCCATGCCGAAGAAGTGGTCTCCGCATGCACCACTATGGCAATCATTAAGGACTTGTTTTGCTTCGTTATGAGATAGGCAGCGTCGTAATATGGTATCGACACCGCGTCAATAAAGTACATCGCCTAATAGGAGGTATCGGGGGGCGTGGTGTCATATACGACGGCGTCCGTCACGATCGATGTGGGGTCGAAATTTTTGTGTGCAAAGGTAGATTAAGATGTTGCCGTACCATGGGTCGTCAGAAGAAATGATGAAAATGTGATCGTCAATGAGATCCGTTTGGATAGCGGGTGATGACGAAGAGGATGGGAGATCTGTGATGAGTTGAGCGAGTGCTAGGGCCTTGGTGCTCTTTGGGGTTTTGAAAGTTAGGTCATATTCTTGCAGGATAATCACCCATTTAGCTATGCGGCCTTGAAGGAGGTGACGCATCAAGAAGTAAACCATTGGATTGGAATTGGCTACAACTGTGGTGTGGCTGAGGAGAATGTAATGTCGCAGCTTTTGTACTGAAAAGATGATGGCAAGGGCCATCGTTTCTTCATGTGGGTAGCAGAGGGGTGGGCCTGACAAGGTCTGGCTCACATAATAGATGACATGCTCTTGGCGAGCAGTATCTTCTTGCACAAGAACCCCAGATACGTCATGTTCGGATGCTGAAATGTAGAGGGTGAAATCTGGAGGGGAGATCAACGGGGCGTTTGTGAGTGCTTTCTTTAAGTCGGTGAAAGTTGTTTCTGCTTGTTGGTCCCATATGAAATGGGTATGCAGATGTAGTAGTCATAGGAAACCGTGGACCGTTGTGGCATAGTCAGGGACAAAGCGGTGGAGAAATTTGGACCTCCCTTGAAGGCTTTGGAGTTGTCTTAATGTATGGGGTGACGGTAAGTCTACAATGGCTTGGACTTTCAAGGGGTCTACAGTGATGCCTTTTTCTGAAATGACACACCCCAGCAGGCGACCTGATGTAACGCAAAAGACACACTTGAGAGGGTTCAAGTGGATGTTGTATTTTCGACAACGCAAGAAAACTTGTCGAAGGTTGTCTAAATGGTCAGATCGTTACTTGGATCGAGCGGTGAGGTCATCCAGATAAACTTTTATGATTATGTGTAGATCATGGAAGCAATAAGTCATGGCGCGTTGGAAAGTGGCTCCAGCATTCTTGAGACTGAAAGGCATGACGTGATATGCGAAGGTGCCCCATGGGGTAGTGAAAGCTGTCGTGTATTGATCTTCTTTACGGATTTTGATTTGGTTATATCCGGAGAAACCATCCATAAAAGAAAGGACCTCATGGCCCGCACATTCATCAATTAATTGGTCAATGAAAGGTGTGGGGAAGTTGTCTTTGGGACAAGCGAGGTTGAGGTCTCGGAAATCAGTACAAACACGTATGGTGCCCACTTTTTTGTTTACTGGAACTGGGTTTGAAACCCAGGTGGTGTAGGAAACAGGATATATGAATCCTGCTTTTTGGAGTTTTTCAATCTCAGCTTTAACAGCTGGGAGCTTGGACGGGTGAATTGGTCGTTGTTTCTGTCGGACGGGAGGCACATTGGGCCAAGTGTTGATGTGATGTTCCACAATTTTTGGATTGAGGCCAGGCATCTCGGTGTAAGACCAGGCGAAGACATCACGAAACTCTTGGAAGAGTTTCTTATATGCCTGAGTTTCCAATTGAGTGCATGATGCACCTAGCGAGATGAGTCAGGTTTTCTAGGTGTGGTGGAAATGTCAATTTGTATAATGGGGGAAATGTTGGACATGTTCCCTTCTTCAAAGGCATTTGGTGCTGGGATGGGGTATTTGAACCAGTCAACCTTAGTTGGTAGAAAATATTTCGATTCGACTGATAGTTGGTTCTCTGCGGTGGATGTAGACGCCTCAGGGAGGAAGTATGAGTGATGATGCATATCGTCCCAAGGGTGGTCTGGTGCAATGAGTGTTTCTAGAATTTGCTCATCAGTATGAAAGTAATCGGACCATAAATAAACGGGTTCTTGTTTGTATGTGGTTGAAATCATATAGATGGTATTGTTTTCTTCCGAAGAAGATGATTTCGGAGGGTAGATCTCCTCGATGAGGGGAGGAGATATCTCTAAGTCGGCATTGTTCATCTCGTATAAGGCTGCTCTATAATCTGGGAGATCAGGGTAGTGGTGTGAATAATGGCCATAAATGCCACATATCGCACAAGGGTGGTTAGTGCGGAGTGTTTTGTCGTGAGGTTGAGGAGGTGGCTCAAGTCTTACCACTGGAATTCCGGTGTCATCATCCAACATATTCATGTGTTCTTGGAGTGCAGGTAATTGTGGACATTGATGAGTGACATGGCCTACGTCGTCACAGAACGAGCACTTAAGGGGAATTCGAATAGTTGGGGGGTTTTTAGCTAACTTGGGGGTTACTGGGGGGGTGTGAGTTATGAGTCCAGTGTTATAATTTGGTGGGCCTCTGCCCCCTGTGTTCCGTAATGGAGGTGGGGCATTTCTAGACGTTGATGCCGTAGTCACTATTGGGGGTGGTTTGTTTTGCAGATGAGCGACCGGAGGGGGTGGGTGGTTGGTAGTAGGGATAGGTTGTACCAGTTGTAAAATAACAGTCGGAGTCGGTGGGGGGCTCAGAGTAGGTAAGTACCATACAGGTATCCCTAATGTTAAACCAGGAAGGTTGAGTGTAGCCATTACTAGCGAACTAACAACTCCAGAAAATGGGAACAAGAACGGGATAGTATGAATTGGCGTTGTGCCAATATGAGTAGGAACTACAGGTGTTTGTGGTAGTGATGAAGGCTGCTGTGTGGTGTGCGACAGGGTGCACAAATCCGATGTTTTTGTTATCGGAAAAGGTGGTGAGATCGATGGAAATGTAGAAGTCATAGGTGACTCGGTGTCAATTCTAGGACCAATTGACGACATAAATGATGTTGGTGCGGTTTGAATGGTTTGTTCAATAATTGGTAGCACATTTTGAGCGGCTGCGGGGGCGTTAGGATCATAATATGTGAGTTGATCAATCTTGATAATGCGTCCTTCATGTGGGAACATCATGAAGCGAAAAACAGATGAAGCCACTGCTTTCATTTTGTACATATAGCTACGTCCAAGAAGGAGGTTGTAGTCGAGCTGGGCATTGATCACTTCGATGTCGATAAGAACTAATTTGCCGTCTAGTTCTACGGGTACGTTCGCTAAGAGGCCTTGTGGTTGAGCTGAGCATCTGTCGTAAGCTCGTAATGCCGTGGTGGATGGTTGTAAAGTGGGGGAGCCAAGTTTTTGCCACACAAGGGTGGACATAACGTAGGTTGAAGCTCCTTCATCGATGATGCATCGATGCACAACAAGGTTTCGAATGTTTACTGACACTTGGAAAGCCAAATTTGATGGCAATTGAGGTTCAGCTTGGTCTAATTCGAAAGACATCATGTGTGTGTTGTCAGGGTCTACTCCTCCGATGGTGGATAGTAGTAGTTTTCGTTGTGCAGGGCATGTTTTCAGTACCTCTAAAGCAGACATAGCAGCGGAGGATTGTGCTAGGTCTTCCAAGATGTTATAATTGGATGCTACGCGAGCATTAGGATTGTTGTCAATCCTTCGCAAAGGGATGCGAGGGATTTTAGGTCCTCCATCCAATGGCATATTTGGTATGCATAGTGGTTGATTTGGTGGAAGGGAGGTGGATGCGTCAGTGGGAGGATTTTCTGGGGGTGGGCCGTACTGATTCCTGCGAGTTTGGAGGTTAATGTCATTGGGTGACATCATTAATAAATGGTGTGTGCCTGGATCCGTATGCTGATAATCAATTGCGGCATAGGTGATTTACTGCTAGGGTGCAGCAGATCCTTGTGGGGGATCCATAGGGCGAGTATTTACTACTCCCTGGTTTGGCAATGGGTTTTGTAATATCATGGGTTGTGGTTGATTAAGTGGAGCTGGTTGTCCAGTGTGGCCCTGGCATTGGGCATCGTCGGCCCAAAGTTTGCGTGCTTTCTCTAAATGGGTGCAGTTGTGAGTGTAGTGTCCATAGACTCCACATATAGAACATGGATGGTTTGTTCTCAGGTTTTTTTTTTTTTGTCTACTTGGGATGACGATCAGGATTCTGGTTGGGAGGAGCAGCATTGTTATTATTTGGAGGATTGGGAGATGGTGGACCTTGATTATGTTGTTGGTTGTTGCCACGGTTACGTCCTCTTCCACGGTTTTGTTGTCCACCCTAGTTGCGTTGGTTGTTTTGATGTTGGGGTTGATTGTGTTGTGTGTACACTTGCCCTTGAGTATTGGGAGGATTTTGGGGTGCCACAGGTGCGGGAGCAGGTTGCGGTGGATAATAAGCCGGTGGGGCTAGAGGTGGTCCAGTTGCCTGCTGGGGTTGTTGGTAACCCTGAGTTATTGGAGGTGTTGGGTTAGCTATTGTAGCTTGCTGTGGGTAATACATTGGTTGTGCCGGTAAATGAATTGGGTTCTAGGTGGCCGGTTGGTTATAGTATGTGGGTGCTACATATGTCAATGGCGCTTGTCCATAGCAATGTTGTGGACAAGAGGGTCCATGAGTGTGATGAGTCTGATTCGTTGGAGCGTACGAAGTTGTCGCTCCAGAATTAGATATAGCCCTAGAGAGGTCTGGGGCATTTATGGTGCTCACCATGCTAAAAGGTTTATTTTGTGCCGTGACTTGGCCGATAATACCATCAGCGGCATGTGATGCCCCCGGAGCGTCACCGCGTGAAGAATCGCCTCGTGGGGCGTCTGGTATGATGGTGTAGAGATAGCCTGACTGGGCATAAATCAAGTCGAATTGTTGAGCTTTTAAGATAGCTTCTTCCTCTGATTAGGGTCGTTCGGAAGCTACGTCTTTGGCTATGAGGGGTAGGAGTGATTTAAGAAACCAATCCAAAAATATACGATCATCCAGTTTTATCTTATAGAGGCTACGACGCTTGGCCACTCATGGATATGGTCAGTGATGTGGGTAGCTGTGTTTTGTCTGCAAGACAACAATATTTCAACTCCTGCATCATAACGTACAGGTAGCTAAAAAAACTGAAGGAAAGTGGAGGCGAGAGACGTAAATTTATGGTGGGTCCCGTGTGGTTGTTTGATGTACCACTTGGCTGCAGATCCAGTGAACGTTCGTTGCAACAGTCTTAGTCTAATGGAGTCATCCACTATGGAGTTAGATGAACACCATAGGTGAAATGACATTATGTGGTTTTGGGGATCCTCCCCAGGTTTTCCTTCAAACTTGGGTATGTCCGAGGGGAGCTTTGTAGGCATGGGTGGCCATGTAGGGTTGTGCCTGATAGGATCGTTGGTTAGCCTGGCTAGGTCTGGTAAGTTCAGACTAGCCATGTAAGTTAAACTAGCAGATGGGTGTGGCGTAGTGACTGGGACATAACTATTAATGGTGGAATTATGTAGTGGTCCAGTATCCCCTAAGGGCATGCTAGGTATTGAAGGTATGTGTCCTCCAACCATTGTGGTTTGGGATGGGCCAGCGCTCCCAAGTGCAACATGGGTTGCATAAGGGTTAGGAGTAGTGCCAGGAATTCCTAGGATCTGGGTTGTGGTAATGAGAGGTGGTGTGGTTCCTATGTTGGGCATACCCATAATAGGAGGTAGTCCTGTGTTGGGCATACCTAAAGGTGGAGTGGCCCCTATATTAGGCATGCCTAAAGGGGTTGTTGTTACCATGGGTGGAACAGTAGTAGAAGGGTCTGTGGATGTATCTCCAATAGTACTGGTGAAAAGTGGGTCGTATTGTGATCCAGCCATGAGGTTGGTTGGTGATATTTCAGTAGGGTTTTCGGATTCAGCCTCAGAATCAGATGTGAAGTGAGGCGTGTCAAAATCGGATGACTGTGTGTTTGGTCGATGACGTGTTGAGTCAAGGGATAAGGCTCTACATCGATGACGTGTAGAGCCAAGTATACCGAACTGAGGGGGTTCACCCTGAAGACGACGAGATTTTCTTAAATTCTCAATGGTGAGAAATATTTTTAAAAATTTTAGTGTAAGGTGGTGATGTAAAAAACTCGAAACCTTAATGCAACAATGAGTGCAAGAGGGGAGTGAAAAAATAAAGGCTCTCAAGCCAACAACCAACCTCAAAAAGCACTTATTATAGCAGTTGTGCTATAATAAGTGGAGGGATGCAACAAAATTGGTCAGAATACCAAAAGTCAAACAGTTTCTAGAAAAAAGGGGTGTTACTAGACCAGAGGTGGGTAATGTATCATGCAAACACCTAACTAGAAGTATTGTGAGTCAACAAACGATATCCTCTGCAAGGTGATGAAATCCAAGTCAGACAATATAGAGTGTTGAATCAATGGCTAGATATCCCCCTACCGGGAGGGATACTGGGTAGACAATCCTAAAGAGTGGCAACTAGGATACCTTGTTCATGACATGTTTGGTTGGGTGAATCTGCAGTTTGGTTCTATCGTCACTGTACACCCTCTTGGGTGTACACCGAGAACTTCGAAAGGTATCCTTCGGTTACTGAATGGATTGCAGTGTTCCACTCAGACTTCCGGAACCAGTCTGGCTACTTCAACCCTCCTAAGGGAGAGGCCTTCCCGATAAATTGGTTGATAACCGTGTCAAAATTATAAGGGATTTTGGTACCATAGAGGACAACCACTATGTCTCAAATGTAATAATTAAGGGGTGTTATTGGAACACCTATCCCCTCAATTCTACCTAACTACAAAATTCTTTTAAGTGCTCCCCAAGTGGGGTTAAAAGTTTGTTGAGTTTAAGGTAAATTTCAAGGCTCAATTTAAATTATGTGGCAGAATGGGTGCAAGTGTGGTATTTAAACTGAAATTGATTTGCCTCGCTTGGGCGATTGATTGCAAATGAAAGAAAAGACACTTCCAATTTTGCAAAAAATAAAGGCATTTTTGAAATGTAAATGCTTGAAAAAACTATTCAAAAATAATGGATCTTTGAAATAATTTGAAGGAAAGCAAATAACATAAATATTTCAAGAAATAAATGGATCTCTTAAAAATTGCTTAGGCAAAGTATTGAGCAAATAAACAGAGCAAATAAACAGTAAAACCTTGATCTAAATAAAATGCAGAAAATCTTTCTTTCAATTGCTGAAAATTTTTAAAAAGACTTTTAATGGAGCATATATAAATAGTAAAAGATTTAGTATGGCTGTAAAAATGCAGAAAAATTAATGCTGTAAAATATGCTAAATGGGGCAAAAAATACAGCAAAAAATATTTTCAAAAAATTGGCCGAATTCAAAAAAAATTGCATCGCAGGTTTTGGGAAAACAACCGCGATGTGCAGTGCGGGTTTTGGCCACGCAGTTCACGATGTGCAGCGCGCGTTTTGGCCGCGAAGCCGCGATGTGTAGCGCGGGTTTCAGTCACACAGTAGCGATGTGCAGCGCGGCAAATGGCCGCGAAGTGCAGTGCGTAAAATGGTCGCGAAGCCACGGCACACCGTGCTGAAAAAAGCCGCAAGGTCGCGATGAGCTGCGCCACTGTCAGGAAAAAAACTGCGAGGCGAAAGCCGTAAAACAGACGCCGAAAAACGAACCCAAAAATGGTAATTTCAGGTTGTTAATGGCAATAGAAAGGGCCAAGATCTAGAACAACAATGGATCTGTTGTCTAGGATGGCAAATCTATGAATTAAAATGATTGAAACTAACAAAAACCAAGATCTAAAGCAAAAAAATGAGATCTAAGAATTCGAAGCTAGCGGAGTCACAAAAAACTGTTGGCTTGGTTTTGCAACCAAGCTTTGTGCAATGGGCACCTATCAACAATGTGATAGCAGTTTCAATATTGAAAGCAAAAACAATTATAAATTAAATCTAAATTTAAACTAGCATGTGCATATAACAAATAATATTTTTTTTAAATGATTCAAGAACAAGAAATAAAAGAATAAGTATTTTGTATTAAGATACCTCAAATGGTGAGGATTTGTGTTGAGCAACTCCCAAGGTGAGTAGCTCCAAGCTTCAAAGGTCTCTTCTCCAAGATGCTAAAAATGGCCAAAAGTCTCATGAGAGATTTTGACAATGTGAGGATAGGATAATGGATGGATGGAAAGTGAGGAGCCCCTACTACCTTTTTATAGTTTTTGGTGGTGGGGAATACCATTATGGTTTTGAGGAAACCAATGATATTGACCAACATGGTTTAGGTACCTTTTCCCTCCTTTTTCCTTTTTTGAATATTTTTAATATTTTTATTCCCTTTTTAATATTTTTGAGAATTTTGGACCCTTTTTTAGGGTTTTTTATGCTTTTTGAGGAAAAATATTCATTTTAAGGAGAAAAAGGGGTGTATTATGGTCTTTTGGTGACCTTTTGATGGCTTTAGAGGCTCAAATGGTGGAAAAGTGGACAAATGGGTCATGTGAATAAGGAAATGAGCTAGTGAACACTTTTTGGGTGTTAACAGGGCTGCAGTAGCACTGTCGGCTTTTACAGTAGGCATGGCCTCAACCCACTTGGAAAAAAAATCCACGGCCACGATAATATGATGATGCCCCCCAGCCGAAGCTGGTTTGCAATCCATGAAATCTACCCCCCATTTAGTGAAGGGGACCGACAGTGACAACCGGATGGAGGGGCGCTGGATGCAAGTGTACGTTCTGAGAAAACAACTGGCAAGGGTTACATCCCTTCACAGCGTAAATACAATCTTTAAAGATAGTAGGCCGAAAATAACCAGCTCGCATGATACGTTGACACATTCCACTTCTTCGTGAGTCAAGCAACGACGGAGAATGGAATCCTTTCCTCGGTGATACAAAGTGTCACCGATGATAGTATAATCTTTAGTGTGATGTCTCACACGCTGTCGCTCATCTCGTGAATAATGCGGAGGAAACTTCAAAGTTTGGAGATATACAATGACATCCCCATACCAAGGGTCCTCGGATGAGATAAGGAATAAGTGTTCATCCACAAAGGAATCCTCATGAATGACATCCTCATCCAGTCATGGAAGGTCCGACATAATCTCCGCGAACACCAAATATTTCACCGATTTTGTCGAAGCAAAATCGAGATCAAATTCCTGAAGGATCACAATCCATTTATTATACTTACCCATGATAAGGCGTCGTGATAGCACGAACGGGAAACAGATTGATATGGGATACAATTGTGGTTGTTCGAAGCAAAATGTAATGCCGTAACCGCTGGACTGCGTGGACAGTCACAAGTGCCATCTTTTCTACGTGGATGTACCTTAGCTCAGCGTCTACTAAATTTTGACTAAGATAATAGATAACATGCTCGACGAGCGCATCATCTACTTGAACCAAGACCATGCCAATAGTCTCTTGAGACACGGCCACATAAAGAATGAAATCTCGTGTAAAGTCCAGCAGACTAAGCACAGGGGCCAATGCCAAATCTTTCTTAAGGGCATCGAAAGACTGCTGGGCTCGCTCATCCCAGATAAAAGGTGTGTCTTTCTTCAATAGGCGTGCGAAACCTTTAGTAATGCTAGCATAGTTAGCTATAAAACGACGCAGAAAAGTAGCTCTCCCTTGGAGGCTCTGAAGTTGTAACAAATTACGCGGAGGAGGAAATTGAAGTATTGCCTCAACTTTGAGAGGATCAACTCTAATACCCTCCCTCGAAACTATGAATCCTAAAAGGTGACCAGTCCTAACAGTGAAGATGCATTTGTTTGGATTCAATCAAATTTTGTAGTGGATACATTGTTAGAGAACCATACAGAGGTGCTTGGGGTGGTCCACTCTCTTGCAAG